>OX638115.1:10000000-20000000 GCA_951804975.1 Anthophora plumipes | reverse complement strand
TATCTCGGAAGCAGAAATGTCGCGGTAAACAAAAGATAAAGAAAGGGAGAGTAAGAGAAAGAGAAAGAGGGGTGCATTACGCAAATCAATTCGCGCGAGTTCGTTCGTATTCCACAGCCGCGTTTCGTCTTATCTTTCTCGGGGCGATTGGCTGACGGTGGCTCTCTCCGCGGGTCAACATTCTCGCGGGCGAAAAGCGTGGAATCTCGCGTGTTCGTGCCTCTCCTTTCGCGCTATTCTCGATCCACTCGCTGGGAACTCGTCTCCTAGTTGTGTTCCCGCCTCGATTTTAACACCGTTCCCCCTTATTCACACTCTCTGAAGCGGATATCGATCGTTTCTTTCCTCCCTTCTTTCTTAACGCGTGTTTATTCTTTGGAAATTGCAAAATTCATTATTTTTTTTTTCCCCAGTGAGAAATTCCTTCTAAACATGTGAGAAAAGATCAATTAATTAAATTCTTTATGCTAGTAATTTTTAAATTTGCTCCTTTGATTTTTGCACTTTAATCGTGTTATAGATTTATTTACGATTTTTTTGTTTTTATCGCTACGTTTGTTTTAAAGGAACTCGAAATATTGCGTGTAAATTGAAGCTAAATTTGAAGTTAAAATGTAAATTAGACATACGATCCTTTTGTCGCATCTTAATTCTGACTTGTGACTCGTTATTATTGGGGAATTTTTGAAGAAATAAAGGATTCGAACTATTGATCCATACGAATAACGTACTCTAATATTACCCATTGAATCTTGCTCGGTATATTCGTACGAATGCAAATAAAAGAGGAAAGGTTACGTAAACGTAGATCGGTTCAAGCTTTGTTAAGAAGTTCCATCAATAATGTGAAATAGAAAAAGAAACCGATAATGAATTCTCTCGTAGTATAACAGAAGGTCAGAAACCAGACAACAGTCGGTGTAATTATTTAATATTGAATCTTGCTGTCCTTGTCAGTCGCTAGATAGACGTCAATAAGAAATCAAGTATAATCGCATAAAAATGTCCTCCAATCTCAACTTTTTCATTACGAAAATATTAGCAAAAAGGAAAAAGAAAGAAAAATAGAAGAAAACAATACACACACACACACAGATACGTTTGATTTGTTTGCTAATTTTTCATTCCACTCGTTCTCACATTTTCATCGAACGTATTATCAATCGTCACGATTACATTAATCGTTAATTACAGCTCAGTCAACGTGGACATTGATCATCTTCCCTCGTTATTCATCTTTATTCCCGATCCGTCACTCGGTTTACTCTTCGAACGCGAACGTCTTATCTTATCCGGGGTTATTCTTTCATTATAATTATCCGTCAATCTCGACACACGAGTCGGTGTGCTGTGTTCGTGCTCGTTTCACGTTTATCCATCGATCCTTGCCTCTTTGCCGCGCGTCGCGATTCAACTCGCGGCTACACACGGAGTCGTGCACTTCTCGAGGGCTTGCTGCACGCGCCGATGAATGCGAACCTGCATGGTCACCATCGCGGGTGTTTCGCTATTTACGAGCCGGTAGGTAATTAGTTTCAAGGTTACGCTAGTCATGCATACACAAACCCGATCAGGATCGCGCATGGCGACTTATTGTAGGGTACTGAAATCAGCTGTTGCAGGGAGATCTCTACTTTGCAACAACGTACACGCTGACAACTGATATACACTTAAGGACATTTATTTTCATCCAGTTTTATTCAATACACTCTTATACACAATCGATGCATAATACCATGCATTTAATCATCGTAACTTACCACGGGAACTAACGAAAATAACAGGTTGTCGCCTCTGCTAAATAATAGTTTGCCACGATAAACTCGCGCGTTCGCTGGTTCATAAATACAATAACACAAACACGTCTGTTCGCCTTTTATCGACTGATATAAACGTTTAAAGAAGGAAAAGAGGGAAAAAGGGAGAACTACGAATTTAATCGTTACTTCAGATTTACTAACCGCTCGTGTAGGGGAACTTGGGGGAATTGCGGACGCTTAAGAGAAATATAATAGTATATCATTATAAAATATTAACCCTTCGGCAGTTCAGTTCGAAAGAGATTCTTCGGAGGAAATTTAGAAAGGAACGAAATATTGTTCTCGAAAATATCACATAGGTTTCTGTATCTCGTGCTATGTAATTGATGTAATATAATATTGCACCAATAATATTAACACTATCTAACACTTTTTTATTCATAACAACGCATTAGCTATTTGTTTACAAAATCAATAGAAAAAACATTAGATATAAAGTTACAGAAGATCGAAATTTAAACTGAAACATAACCTCTTCTGTCTTTAATTACCTGTAAGTATCTTATTGCGAGCCTAATTCGTGTTTTTTACGTTTGAGTCGAATTCCTTGCCACGAGTTTCACACGATATTACAGGTCAAGTAGTCGAAAAGTAGGATTTTAATTAGCGAATAAAGATTAACTCAATCGACTGCAGAGAAAAAAAGCGTTTATTGATAAAAATAAATACAAAAGCACGGAGGTGAAAAAAAACCGAGTGAAAGATCGTTATTCAGTTCGGGGTTGACTCACTAAAAATGCGGAAAACCGTCAACGAACCCATGGCTTTTATGTCCTGGCTCTCGCAATGGAAAAATTCAAAATTCAAAATTCAAAATATAATCTATTCTCAATAAAAAGAATTAATTCAGTGATGCTCTTTGAAAAGAGCAGCCGTCTGTGTCATAAAACCAAAGTTCTAATTGTAGAGTGTCTGTATTTCCCTCTGTCGTCCTCCATATCCCATCTTTTTACTTTTCCATATCTAGCGACGGTATTAAATCGCAGATAAACGGAACAATTTAGATGCGAGTTACATAGACCCTTCACACGTTGCGTTAAATCGATACGAAGTTATATACATATATTCAACCTTATCCTTACGACTCTAATGGTGGTTTTTATAAAAGGGACCACGATCGCGCGGTGGATTAACAGTTTCGCGAGGAATTAACACGGCGCCTCGGCACACGCGTTGAATAAAGACCGTTTTGTCGGGTTTTATCGCGTAATTACGCGAGGAGGCCGCGCGCGCCACCCACCTGCGCCTCCGCCTGTACACGCTCATTCACGCCGGTCATTGTTGGACACCGGCGTGTAAACGTTACTTCACCGAGAGCAGCTTGTTCGCGCGGATCTGCGTGGGTCGCGAAGGACGTGGACGGAGCAACGACTTCATTCGTTATCGACCTCATAAAGAGAGGTCCATGGAAAAAGAGAGACCCTCTCGAGCGACTAGTTTCACAGTTTTGGTCTGTGGAAAAATGCTAGGACCTTTTTTGGCGTTCTGTAATATTTCAAGGGGAACTGGTTTCCGAATTTTTAACTCGCGTGTAATTCGCTTGATAGAGAGGTTCCGTAGGATTCTTTGAAAGGGAGATCCTTTATTGCCGGTTTTGGTAAACTCACGGCGTCAGGAACTTTTCAAAAATGCATCTGTAAATCGTATATCTCTGTCGATATATCTGTTTTTGTTTGTTGTTGTTGTTGTTGCTATTTTTGTAGCGAAGGTTAGGTGAAAGGAGGAGCTTGGATCAACGTTATTCCGCATTTTTATGCGGCACGAGTTTCTACTTCATGTTTTATTGTCAGTGCTTTTCATTTTTATTTTTATTTTTATTTTTATTTTTATTTTTTTTTTTGCGTACCTCGAATGTATTCAACTCACAGAGAGAAGCAATCGTTGATAGTTATCGAAATATATCCGTGTGTATGAGAGGAGAGGAGAGAAAAAAAAAATGAAACGCGTACGATGTAAACGAATTTTAATTTCCCCGCGGGCTGTAACTTTATTCAATCGCGTTGTTTCGGTTATTTTCGCGTAACACCAAAGCAAACTCCAAGTATCGACGTTTTTCCATTCTCTCTGTGTTCCACCGTGTTGTATACATAGATATTGTTATGCAACCTATTCGTACACAATATCTTGAGTGGAATTCGATGCATGTTATCTCCCTTTGGGCAAATTAAAAAGAAAAAAGAAGAAACAGGCAAATCCTATCGTTAATTCTTTCACTTCTATCGGCGGTTTGAAAATTTGCCGCGTTTTCGCCTTGATTTAATCCTTCGCGCAATTCCATTTTAATTTAAGCAAATTTCAAATGTTCTCAATTTTGAAAATTTTCGGAAACAATTTGACAAACTTTGCAACTAAGAATTGAACATCTACTATTCTCCGTGCACATTAAGTATTAAAATCTGCTCTAAGGAAAGGGTTAACCCTTTGATTATGGTTCTTTTATATTCATCAATATAATACAACCAACAAAATTTGTTTACTACGATACATTCGCCGTTTTACCAAACCAGTGTAACAATTTCGTTACCGTCGCGTGCTTACGATGCATTTTTCAGCTTCAATTTTGCAACCGCTGTAATCGCGTCACATTTTATTTCGTGGAAGACCTATTATCTCTCTGCGTACGTAAATATTTATTTACTTCACTCTGCAACCAGTTCATTTTTTTCTTCTGCCATGCGTTAGCGAGTTCCAGTGACATAAGTGTAAATATCTCGTCGAATAATCTGACGATTCCAAGTTGAAACGCGTCGCAGTCCAAACGGTTAAATTCCACCATCGTATCTTTACTAATTACACTCATCAGAGAAGAAACATAACGATTATACACCTTACAACTATTCACCAGTATAATTTCCCTGATCTTTATCCGTTATCTACCGATTCGAAGTAATTTACACCACGGAATATATATTGAAATATACGTAATGGATAAGATCAAGAGGCAGAGGTGTGGTGTGTACGGTCACCGAGAAAATCTGCGTGCGGTCAGAAACGAGCGAGCGATACTCTTCGGTTAATGCGTTCGTTCCCGTCACGTTATCTCGAACATGTAATCTTATCCCTGATCTGTAAACACCGAGAGATAAGTACCTGGCGGATAAGCGGTTACAGGTGGTTCCCCTCTTTCTCTTTCCCTTAGCATTTTACCTCTCACCCTATCGTTCACTCTCTTCCTGTTACTTGGTTAGCTTCTTCTTCTTCTCACGTTCATTCTGCCGTGTCTTCATTCGGCACGAGTACACCACTTTTTTCTTTTTTTTTTTTTTAAGTTTCTCGCCAACGAATTTTCTTTTTTTTTGTTTTATCTACGCGAATAAGGTCTGAAGGTTTCGCGCATCAACGTTTCGCTGCGCCTAGGTTGGCAATTCAGATTGGATAACAGGAAACGTGTGTGCAGTAGCTGGAAACACAGCGTGGCGAGGTTGTGAAATCGGTCAAGCGTCAAAGTGTACACGTGTCGAGCTTGTGGACGCGAATTGACAGATACGTGGACCGATAAGGGTGTGAAACCTAACGGTTAGGTTGGCGTAGTGTATACATTGGCAGTGTATAGTTTCGTGATCGAGAAACGCGTGAGACAGTTTTCGAAGGAACGTGTAAGATATTTGTTAACCGCGGAGGAACTTCGAAATTTGATTAACGGGAAATAAATTGGTATATACAGTGGGTGTTATCGAATAAATTACGATTGAATGAATAATGTTTTTTGAATAATTATGATTTCGAAATGTAATATAAATATAATAGTGAAATATGATCATTTTTCGTTTTTCGAAGAGAATTCTTCCTTCGAACCGATTGACCATTTCCTTCAAGAAACTCTTCTTTTCGTTTGTTGATATAAAGTCGATAGAATAAATGAAGTATTTCGTTTTCGGTGGTATTATGACTTCGATAATTGTAAAATATACCCATTTGTTTGTTCTTAACACGTAGATAGACAATTTGATTGTATCGTGAGAGTTCAAGTAGCTAAAAGAAAATTCAAGTTTTATTCTGACAATTCACCAAAAATATGAATCCAATAGAGAACTTATGAGAATTATCAAAGCAAAATCTAATTGAGTATGAAACTTGTATCAGTCGAAAAAATTGCAGAAAAATGGAATAGTGTTCAAGAAATTATTGATATGATAAAAAAACACATCTAGATTGTTATACATATTTAAAAAAAAATTTTGAATAATTTCTAGAAGTTTATATTTCACTGAAAATATGATACTTTTCGTAATAAAAAGGAGGTTTCATTTTAAACGTACTTCCAGTTCTACTTTTGTTCGAGCTTCAAACAAGCGATACATAATTTCGAGGTGATCATAATAATTTCACCATCCATCGTATAATTATATCTTTATTTCAACAAAAGTTATAAGAATACACTTGTAATTGAAGATAAGATAAATTTGAAATCCATCGTTGTTTCGACGTATTTGGTTGTCTTATTGTTAGGTTACGAACATTAATTTGTACAAGTGTAATATGTGCAAATTCTTTATCATCTTATACTACGTTAAATCACACAGCATTCTATTGAAAAAAGTGGCGGTATAATTTTCTAAACGAACAAACACTTCTATTAAATGTAGCAATCCAAAAGTTACGTATAATTATTTTTCCATTTGACATACTGTACTATTATATACAATCATCGTATAAACTTTACATCCGTATAAAAATACATATTAATACGAATAATTTCAATTATGCACAGTCGTGTGTTATACGATCGTTTATTGTTAATTTTATTTCAGGTCGCATTGAAACGTACATAAAACGTTACATTCGAGAGGATCCCATGTGTCATTCTGTCAATCCGAGTCGGCGTGCGACACTTTGTTTTATTACCTCGTAATATTTCTTTCGTTGGGCTACGCGTTGCGTGGCGTGAACTGTTTATGTCGTCGCTCGATATGCAAGTGTAAATTTTTTTCCCTTTTTTTTTCCCCTCCCTTTTTTTCTCTCTTTCTTTTTAAAATGTTTATTATCCAGTTCGTTGACGTAGAAAAGGCCGAGTGAAATCCACGCAAGAGCATGCAGTTGTATAACAGAACGCGTTCGAGAATAGAGTAACGATGTTGAACAAGTTTACGTAAAGGCCGCGGTGTTCGCAACATAATAAACATATATAATTGATTTACAACGGGCTGTTTGATACGGGAGCGGTTCACGATAAGATAATAATCGAACTTGCTCGTATTTTACATTAACCTTCTCCGTTCTGATCGTCTCTTTCGTATACATCGATTTAAATTTGTATTAGTAAACATGGAGCAACCGGGCATTCATCTTCCAGATAATGAATAAATTACACACATTCCACTTTCGAGTGGTTATAACGTCGAGAATAAAACGACGTACCCGATCGAATGATAATTATCCTTTCGACAATTACACAGGTTTATGTGTTAAGTCTTTCGTGATCGAGAATTATGTTTCTTCTTTTTTTCTTCTTTTTAAGGATTCATTATTTATCTATCCGATTATATCGCGACACGTAATCGAATACTGAATTAAACTCAATTTTTAATTGAGTACACTAGTGGGACATAAGCGTTCCATTAGTCACGAAAGGGTTGAAGAAAGCTATTACTATGGCTCATATATTACATCTCAAATAATTAACGCGGACGTTTGGAGTTACAGGTGTACAGTATAGGTTCATTCAGGGTTCTGAAACATTTGTGAATCGATACTGACGATTTTTGTTTACGATCTTTAATTTCTTGCCTTATAATAACATGTCACATTCATTGATGTAAACTATAGTCAATGTGGAACAAAAGAAGAATTGTATTCATAATCAATTTGTAGCTTCAGTTTAAGTCTGACCGTAACATAATACGAATTAATATATTCTTTTGTTAAACGCTGTATTAAAACAGCGAATTGTCGAAGATGATGTATGAAACAATGAAAAAATTGTAAAGCAAGTTATTAAACCCTCATCAATAGTCATATTGGTAAAAATGTAACGAAAAATGTATTTCATAGAAAAGAGTAATCTTTTTACAATTTAATATTGATTAGTTGCAAATATAGTCTTCGAGTAGTATTTATAATAATCTGAAAATAAAATTTTTCTTAAGATTATCGTTCGTCCTTCGTCGTTATTCCTGCCTCATACAGCTGTACACTTATTCAAACTTCTAGTGTAAACTATATCATCGTACAACAGTGATTGGGTTAAATATATCATAATAAAAGAATCAATTCCAAATTGACATCGAACGTCTCTGAACAAAGCTTCGATCTTCTTTATCTCCCTCAAATTGCTGTTCCGACGCTAGGATCACGTGTACTTTAACGCCTGAGCGATTTTTACGATCTCTCGATATATCGCCTCCCACCGAAGGCAATACTTCTAAAAGAAACAACAACCACGCGGAATTCCCGCGTGAAAACGGAAATCGATATCTCGACAACGGCTGTACACATATATCTACACACCTAAAATACTCTTCGCAAACACAACAACTGAATTCCATCAAACACGCACCGGACATAACCGGCAGCCTAATCTTAGAACGTTGATCTAGCGTAAAGACGAGAGAGGAGGGGTTGGTCGCGCGTGCGTCAAGCGCGGCATTTCAAAAAGAGCAACATTCGAATTGGCGAGGAATCGTCTGTGGTAGCGCGCGCGAAACTATCCTCGTCGTTGTGTCGTCGCCGGTTCGCACGAGTGAATGCGTCGAAACAAACGGTGTGTGCGCCGCTAGCCAACTCAACCAACTCGACCAATCCAACCAACCAGCCAGGCAACCCAGGCAGGCCACAACGACGCAACACACCGATCTCGAAACAGCACGGGACGGCCTCTGGGTAGACGACGACGACGCGCGCTCGAGACAGCGTAGTAGTGTGGTGTAACGCGCTACTTTAGGGTCAACGCATTGCCAAGGTGGCGGCCATGTGGCACGTTCTGGCGCACGGCAGAGCGCTTGCGTGCACACTCGACCCGGCTTATCCTTGATTGGCCGCCTCTCCGTGCGTACATCGGCACCAGCCCGCTTCGCTGCTCTGCGGTTCAGCACTCACCGCTATTATTAATCCCTTTAAGGGGCCACGGGCTATCCCGAAATCAACGAATGCACGCCAAAGCTATATTCCTCCTTTTTTTTCTCTTCTCTTTTCTTTCTAGTACTTTTTCTTTTTTTCTCTCTCTCTCTCTCTCTTTTTCGTTTCGCTTTTATTGGGACACTCCGGGGATTCGGTTAGACTCGGAACCAGAGGATAGGGGATTTACTACTGCTCGATTGTGCGCGCAATGTGTACTGGTTTGTTTTTGAGAGAGAGCCGTTGATTTGTGGAGTACCCACGTCCCAAGTATATATGTTCTCTTTCGGTGGTTTTGCTTTCGTTTGGCTGCTTATGGACGATATTTGGTTAACCTGTTGCCTTAGGATCTTTCTGACGAGTGTTTTGTGGGGATTAAAGGATAGGCGTTTGATGGGTGCGGTGATTGATAAGGATATTTAATTACAGTCTGTCTTATCAATATTTCGACACCCTTTGAAATGGAACAACTTTATTAACACATTAGCTACCACGGTTCTGTTCAGGCATCTTCTCTTATCCTTTGTATTATTTTTGCTTATATTACTTAGTATCTATGTTTCTATCAGTTTTACGTAGTAAGATTTAAGCTTGCATCTGTGCATATGTAATATGTATTAAATACATGAACTATAATTTTTCTATGCATTATATGTAGACAATACCAATCTATCATGAGAATTGGCGCATCACGCATATGTGACGTTGCTAGCGAATGTGTTAAATATGGACCGAACGATGTGAGTTTTGCTCAGAAGTTAGAAGAACAATTTTGCAAAAAAAAGAAAAAAAAGAGGTAGACTTTCAGTAACGAACTTAAGGCGAAATAAGGAACGGTTGGTGTACATTTCTCTTGGAGTCTCTTCTAACAAGATATCTTTGAATTAAAAAGTTGACTTCATCTTTGAATTTGGTGCGTCAACGGTAACTTCGCGTTTTAACTTCGTCCAATGGTGTTTTCTTTCCGGGAGAAGACACACTTCGAAAGCGATAGAGGCAACTTCCACCGTGAAAGCGGATCCGTTAAAAAAGAAAGTCAGTCCTCGTTACTTTATCGACAACCACTTGCCTCGTAATTATTTTCGCGGTAGAGGCGAAAGATAAATTGAAAACAATCCTGTAACGATGCTCGCGTTTCGGTTAGCCTTTGCTCTACGGATTAATTCAATCTTTGCTGACGCCATTTGGAATAGTGCCGACTCGACATACGCTCGTTTCAAAATAGAATTAACCAATCTACCGTTTCCTATCGAACTCGTCGAATCAATTTCTCGCAATATCTGACACTATTCAAAAGTATAATAACCTTCTACGAGCAAATCAATATTTAATCGTTCAATTCGAACAACACTTATTCTCTGACAGTGAGCTTATTAACGAATCATCGAAGAATAATCTGACTCTTAATTAAAAATCAGTAATTGAATTATTTTCATTTTCCTTTCCATTTTTCTAATTATCGATCGTCTGGAATCGATTTTTATTCGAACATTATTCAGCTAGAACGTATCGCATTCTCTATTGAGTTGATTAAAAAAGGTGTTGGTCCCTCTTTTAAGCGAAGAATTGACTTATCCGTACAATTCAGAGGATTAAAAAATATTTGACGAAACGTACGAAAGAATCCGACACGTAGAACCAGGGCAAGAGTCGAGCAGAATCTGGCCAGCGAAAGGATTAAGAGCATCGAGGCCACGGCATAAGTAGCGCATGAACGAAGCGACGTTCACGATGCGACGTAATGCAGACACACTGTCGTCACCGTTCTTGAACATCTTTATTATCCGTTGTTTTTGCCTGACGCGAGCGTTTTCAAGCATCTTTCACGAGTAGGTACGCTGATAATATCTGTAACGCATCATTTAATCGCGCGAGATCGCGTCGTAAACGTAACCCTAGCATACACACACACACGCACAGACGCACATACACACACGTTGCGCCATCGAGAGGTGATCGATGCTCGTTTTACGTCGATCGTAAAGTATAACCCGCGCGAAGGGCGCGCTCCGTAAATTGATTAATTGAACACGAGCTTTCAACCGTTCTCGATCCGATCGATTTATCGACAGCAAACAACCGATACACAGGGACTCTTCGGTGGTGCCGTGAAATTTTTATCGTGCTTTAAAAATGGAATCCCCCCCTCTGTGATCTTCTGAGGTTACGTGTAAATACGTGTTACGCTTTAGAAATCAGAAAAATACGATACTTCTTCCGTTTTACTTGAAACTTTCTTCAAAGAAAATGTTAACAATTGTGAAAAGGTCTGAAATAAAATTTTTGAGAAAAGAAAATGAAAATTATAACACGTTAGCAACGATATTAATCCATTGGGTAGATTTGATGATTGAGAATGCACTTATTTCCCCTAAATTGACGAGTCTAATTCGTCATTCGAGTTGAAACGATATTTAACCCTTTGAGTGCTATGAACTTGTATATGCGTCCAGTGAAAATCATAAATATTACGGTGTCAAAGCACGGTGCTTTTAAAATATTAATTTTTTTTTAAATCAATAATGTATATCGAGGAAGATAAAAATATTTAAATTTAATTTAACGTAAATAGGAAACAATTAATCATGTTTCGGTGAATCTTGTTTGCGATAGTCTCATAATATTAGAAATAAAGAATATATTTTTTTGCACGTGTTAGTGAACGTTTTGATGAAAGTGACTTTGAGGAATCTGACGAAGAACATTTTACTGATATTCTAATTGTCGATAAAGTGAAATACAATCTAAAGATGACGAAGACGATAACGAAATAAAAAATAATGACGATAGTGATATAATGCCTAGGTTTCAAAGCCGCGCAAAATGCTTATCTAACAGTGATAGTGAATCTTCTCGTGAATCATTATCAAAATCTCTCGTTTTATTGTACCTTGAATTTGTTTTAATTGAATTTATTTTTCTTTTGTAATTCTAATTACCTGAGGTCGTTAATTCTTTAAAAAATAAATGAATTTTTACATAAAATCTACTACTTCTTCGTGCTACTTCAAGCACTAAAGAATTCAATCAGTTTCATGTGCAAAAATTTGTTCAGAATAAATCAGTACTCAAAGGGTTAAGACGATGATAACTTACGGGAAGCTTAACCCATATAACGTTCATAAAGGCGGGTTTACAAGTGGCCGATGTGTACGTTCCTCATCTGGTTGGATCTGATGCGGTGCACGTGGCGGTCGTCAACGTGACTTTCTAAAATCGTTAAGGGATAAATGTGCGTGCCGAATCGGGCATTGTGTACGGCCATTCGTGCACTGTTACCTAAGCACTCGAGGAGGAAAGTCGAGAGAACGATCGACCGATCGGCCAAAGTCGATTTGCTCTCGAACTGCATTCTTAAGCGTATGCGCCAGGAGGAGGAACATATGGAAGCATTTCCAAACTGTATGCGGATCTCCTGCGTTGATTTATCGGTTAGGTGGTTAAACGAGCGTTCCCTGGTAGAAGTGCTTGAACGAACGTTCGAATGAATGTTCACTCTGATAAATTAAACAGCCGTATACGGTTACACGGGTTTTATATGACACGTGGAAATTTGTAATCCTCTGTAAAATGTACGTGTTACACGATTGCTATCATTTTTGCAATCATTTTAGCGAATTTGTTGTGAAATAGTATATAAAGAGAGAGAGAGAGAGAGAGAAGGGAGATTGTTTCTTATGGAAGATAACGAAAGCTATTTTACAGTTTACGTTACGCTGCAACACCTTGTCGACACGTATCGAATTAAATTCGTTAAACAGAAAATCACAGGTTTGAAGAGATTATTTTTTATTCGCCCCCCTTTTCGGTTCGTTTTTGTTTGCTTTATTGCGCGTGCCGCGATAAATTCCGACAGAAAGGGCATTCGTTCCGCGCAACGAAAAATCTCATTGGTGATGGACAGGGGCGTAGGAGGGGAGAACAGGGTAGAGCGAGGGATCAAGGGGGCGGGGGTTGTTCACCGGTTGAATTAAATCTTTTTCACGACGTATTAATTAACTGAAGTACTCGAGCGTCCATTGACGTCAACGTTACCCGGGGTATTTTTAGCGCTTGGTGAATTAAACTGACGATTTCAATAACGAGGAAAGAAGGACCAATTAGTTTAGCCATTATTTTCATGAATATTTGCGTTCCGTTTTACTGAACTGTGCTAGAACCTCGATACACCTTTTGTTTACTATATCAGGCGTCGCAGAAAAGTATTCGCAGTCTTTTTGGAGTCCCCAGAGTCTATGGAGTGCGGAAAATTTGCAAAATCTTTAGGATTTTCGTGGATTCGAAAATTTAGGAGAACTTAAGGATTACGGGGATTCCAAAGAGGAATTCCAATGAGGAATCTGAGGACTAGAGAACTCGAGGATTTCAAAGACTATGAGAATTTGAGAACTCGAAGATTTTAAAACTTTCGAGGACCTTGAGAACGAAGATTTCAAAGTTTTCAAGGATTCTGGTAACTCGAGAATTCCAAGGTCTCTCAGGACTCTGGATACTCGAGAATTTCAGTCTCCAAAGACACTGGGGACTCGAGTATTCGAAAGTCCCCGAGGACATTAAAGATTTGAAAACTCTAAGAAATTAGTAAGGGATCTCTAAAGTTCTAGAGATCTCTGGAGACTCTGCAAACCTTGAGTTCCCTGAACACGAATACTCAAAGACTTTATTTAAAAGTTCCCTTTGAATTCTTATCCAAACATTTCAAAGACCTTGAGAATTCCAAGGTCACGTATACCAGGTCTCCCGTTATCGAATCCCAAGGATCCCAGAATATCGATATGAGTTTTCATTTCCATAAAACATTTTTATACGGGTATCATCGTTCTGAATCTCCCGTATCGTCTGACCCCTCAGAACCGATATCATCTACATATAATTTCGCATGACGAGAATTGCAAATGTACGATATTTTTCGACGTTGAGAAACTATGTATGTTTTGCAAGTGAATCTCGTTCTTCTTTTTTTTGCCATTCAGCATCGTAACGATGAAAACGTGTTCTAACGGCAAACGGTATATAGTCGGCGGCGTGTCACGCGCAGCGCCTCGCTTAAAAGAATCGTAGCGTTATACATCCGGATTTGCGTACCGTTACGTGGGATTGCTCCGACAATAGGGCCGTGCGAAAGCGGCCGCCACGAGTCGAATTGTTATCTGTAGCTCGTACCTCCCTGTCGTAATATAGAGTGTACCCACGGTGTACACGTGCTTCAGACATTTCTGTTCCACGCGCGCCTATATAAAAGCGGTCCGATTTAAAGTGGTCATTTAATTTTATCTCACCGATCGCTGGTCTCGTACAACAACGGATTTCCCCTTAACCGGTGTGTCTTTGTTGTCGAATTCGTATCGTACATTTGCTCGAGAGACTGTCCCACATTTTCCTACATAACCGGTAAACGTTGTAGCATTCATACATATTATTTGAATAGAGCACAAAGACACAGAAGGCGTAAGTATCTCGTTTGAGATAATCAAGAATACGTTTCTTTTTCTTTTTTTCTTTCTTTCTTTTTAAATATAATCGTTAAACACAAAGGAAGATAAGAAAATATACGTGAAATGTAAATGTTCTCAAGTAGCTTTCATCGTAGATGACCTCGATACAAATAACATAGTTGTTAAATTGTTGCGGTTCTCCCGTGGTTGCATCCCACATACATTATCATCATCATCATCATCATCATCATCCACCATCACTATCATCCAACTAGTTACAACGCAACAACCCATAGCCGACATTGTTCTCATTCCAGCATTTTTTTTCCTTCGACCTCGCGTAGGTAATCTCTCGGATTCTTATCTTTCCTCCTCTAACTTGGTCTCTCTTCGCGCGTTTCTCTTTCCCTCTCGACAGCTCGCAGCTTCTTCAGTCCTTCGATTCCATTTCCGTGTCTCCAATCAGCGATTTACCGAAGTGGAACGCGATATACCGTCGCTTAATCATCTCTCACTCTTTCTTTTGATTTCACTCTTTCGGTCTTTTCTCTCTCTCTCTCTCTCTCTCTCTCTCTCTTCTTCATTTTCTGTCTTTGTCTCTGTCTCTCTTTCTCTCGCTATCTTCTTGTTCGTTCCTCTTCCACGTTTCCGCTTTTTCACCAAGCTTCCGTTCTCTAAATTATCCTTCTCTCTTCGTCAGGGTTTTTCCTTCAACCCGTCTCCCCGCCGTTCTTAGCTTCTCCCACGAAGTTTTCTCTAGAGCAGCAAGGACTCGAGACTAACTGGATGTTGGCTCCTTAGCCTTAGTTTCTGGCGCGGAACTTCCATTTAATTAACCGGCAACTCGCGCCGCGATACTTCACTATCGTCTCCCGGCCGCTTATCCTCGTTCATCTCGACGTCGACGAGAAAGTTTCACCGAGAGAACGCTCCTTTTTACCTCTTCCTGCTTGCACTTCGAACGTCGACGGTTTATAGTTACCGGCTGGGCGTTGCGTGCACGTAAATCTCCCATTTCTGCGATACTTATCCAACAGATTCACGCTGTTTTCGCTGTAGAATATTCAAATACGATTGAGCTACCCTGATAAAAGTCGAGATTATACGGATTATCGGATAAATATTTAATATTAATACACTTTATATAGATACAGAATTTATCCGTGTCTTCCTACTCCTTCTCTTATTTTATTTTATATCAATGAACTTTACGTTCAGTTATGGAAATCCGGTTTGATCGCGACGGTAAAATAACCGATATTCTGTTTTTTCCCCTCGTTTCATCCAATTTCCAACGCGGACCAGAAAAGCGGCGGTATTATCTTATAAATAAAACGGTGCTCATCTTTCTCGTTGCTCTACATAAATAGCTCAGTACTACCTTTAATTCGAGCTCGATAGAAGCTAAAATCGTTTTGCGTTAAACCATCGAATTTAATTTAGTTTCCATGGTTGGCAATCGTATGTTATTCGAGGAACATAATTGAACAGTTAGAATTAGGTGGGAAGATATCGTGGAATGATTATAAACGAGACGTTCTTGTATCTATATTTCATTTATTATTTCTAATAATTCAAGTGAAATTTCACGATACGCGTGTGGCGTGTCGACGTTGAGCAACTAAATTTAGTCGATTAACGCAAGCTAATCGATGATTCTCGACGCGTCGAAAGTTATCAGAGTCGAGATTAAACTCCTGATCGACGCGTATTCACTCGGTTAAATGCAGCCCGTTCTATGAAATGATTAAAAATCCCTCATCGTCGATACTCTCGGCCTGTTCACGAAGCGTGAGACGAATATCGAATTCCGTTTGAGCTCTAGGGGTGAACGGGTATTAACGATGGGCCACGGTTCGACGACGAAATAACGAGGGAAACCGGGACGGACGCAACGGCATCGACGCGTCCACAACGGGACGAGAACGCTCTTTTTCACCCTTTTCTTTCTACTCGCTAGCTGCCAGCTTGTCGCCATTAACATTCTCCACGCTTCCTTTCTTCCTGCTTTCTTTCGCGGATTTCTTGCGTCTTCTTTCTTATCGTCTTCTGAATTATTCTCCCAATTGTTTAAACAGATTTTCCAATTCGCCGCGGTTTAGAGAGTTTCGAGGCTATCGAGTACTTTTCGAAGTATTGACACGTTAATTTTTTGAGGTTAGATGGGTTAAAAACTGTGTCCTATCTTTTGCTTACCTTTCTATGCATAATGGGATATATTTTAATCCACGTAATCTCAAAGAGTTACTCATAGTTATATAGTTTAATATTTTATTTAAAGTTTTTCATCCTGTTGACAATGCTATGAACTAACGGTAAATGGGTAAATAAGTGAAAACAAAAATTGATACAAGTCAAAATACATTATTAAGTTGTTGAAACTGTTTTGATTAAGATTGTCGAATTGTACGCTACAGTGAATTTTTATCTTTTACACTCTGTAATAAACGATTTGTTAAAATGTTACTATTTATTTTTCTCATTTTGAGTAATATTTTATGTTCAATAATTGAATTTTTCCCACTTTTTTGTATTAAAAAAAATGCTGTGCAACTTGGGTTTTTCTTTCTTTAAAATCGTGTGCCTCAAAGAGTTAAACGTCACATCTTTTTTGTTAGTAATTAAACGTTTATTAAAGAAAATGAATTAATAAATTGATGATGAAACTATTATGTCAAACAGATGTTTATAAAAGATAAGGTATGTGTGTGAGAGTATTTTCTCGAGGATTTTCCATGGACGATATTTGATCACCTCTTGTGTATTCGTTTCATTGATTACGAAATGATTAACCTGTGATCAATTGTTCTCGTGTAATATACATTTCTGCGTATACTTCATTTTCTCACTTGTCGAAAAGTTCATTCATCTTTCGTCTAATTTTCTTTTTCCGATAGAAAATTTTAAATTTTTTAAAAGTAGATTATAATCATACAGTTGTAGAAAAGCTCGATTATAATATACACGGTGTTATATCGAGCATCGCGCTTAGTAACCAGGAACAGGCCGAATGTTTGATATTTCGACAGGTAACAATTAGCGCTCCAATTCAGCAGGCATTAAAGTGCTTACATAGGTACCATCTAGGAACCTAGAGTGCTGTATTGGCACGAGTAATTTGAAGCCTATAGATTCTCGGCTGACCAGCCATAATGCTCGACAAATGTTATAATCAAGAATGATTGGTAACAAAGTGTCAAAGTCCATTATCGATAAACAGTTTAAACGATCGTTTTCGTTTTCTTTTCTTTTTTATTTAAAATCTCAATTGTTTTGTTCAAGTTTATCTCTATAGCGGTATTTGAATACATTCGTATATATTTGATAGATAAAAACGAGAGATAGAGAGAAAGAGAGAGAGAGTATCGCGTGAATGATACAGTTTCTCGAAGGCTCGGTTCCCGGAGTTACGTTACACAGAGAAGCGACTCGTTCACCGGTGAAATTTTCAAGCAACGTTCTCCAACGCGATTCTCCAGGCCGAGCGTCGTAGTAACAGGGACACGGCGGAATTCCAATGCACCTCTACTCTCGATAAAACGTATTCGAGTCGCGCGAGCCGTAGAAAAATTCCTGGGAAAACCACGACGCTCTGCGGTTCCGTCTCTCTTTTGGAACGGTAGACTCAAGGAAAAATAAAGGGAAAACGTCCTTGCTGTCGTAACCGTCGGCTGAAATAACGACGAGGAATCTGTATATGAAAGAGAGAAGGTTGTTGGTTATGAACTCATAATCATCGATCAAATTCCTACTTTTTTTTCTTTTTGGTTTTCTTTTTTTGCAAGTCGTTCAATGTCGAAGACTGAGAACGAGAAGATTATAAAAATAGAGATTCTTCTGATAGAAAAAAAGTAATTCCATAGATAGTACAGACTCTTCTCTCTAATAGAAAGGATCGTGTTTGTACGATTAATCCTTTGAGTGCGAAATACTTCGAAGTGAAACTATGTCTGTCGAAATGTTAGGAAAATAATTTTAAAAAGACACGGCTTACATCTGACAACCTCCGATCTTTAAATATTCATTTACTTAAGAAAATTAATGCTTCAAAAAACGCGGTAACTTAAAGATAAATCACGATGAATCTGAATATTTGAAGATGAACAGTCCATAGTGTAAGGAAAATTCAAGAAAAGAAAGTCGCTTTATTTAAGCCGGTCTGCTTTACGTTCTTTTTCCTTCCTCGAGTCTGTTTCCCGTACAACCCTCTTGCAACGTTCTCTTCTGAAGCTTTCTTCCTTCAGAAAACCTTCGTGAAGCATCGGTAGGTTTTTCGGAGGCCAGTTCACGTCGTAGAGATGTTGAAATCGGATTTCTCGGACTACCGAGTCGTAAAGTTGCAACGTTTACTCTCACAACAGTCCACGTCGATAATTTTCATTATATAGGGTTAATAACAGCTGAGACAAAGATTAGGCTAATTGATACATTTCTCTCGAGGTTTCACCCCTTGGAAGTCGACAGTCGAATGTTCATTTGTAGAAGCACATTCTCGCGTGTGCAAGGTATCGGTGTTAGTGTGTCAGTAATTACATCTTACGCAATTTTCTTCCTCGTCTGTGTTTTTCCTCCTTTTTTCTTCTGCAACGGTGACCATTTTTCTTTCGCCTAGTTCGCGTGTTAGGGAGACGAGAAACGCAGCCTGGCTATGCTCAAACATCGGATAAATATAGACCGACCGCGGAGTACCTCACGGACGACGATGAACAGCGGCTCCCTGGCCGCGTGCATACCGTAATTATACGACAATTAGAAAGCAAGGACACGCTTCACACCGACGTCGCCAACGACGTCAGCATCGTCGACGACGTTCAACAGTAGCACAGGGGAGGCAGCCGCGTTCCGTCGCGTATATTTCGCCTCTTCCGTCCTCCATTGCTTTGCCTTCATGATTCTGCCGCCCTCCCGTCGTTTCACCTCCACCTACCATCGTCCAGCGTTCGTCTGTTTAACGAGCTTCCATGGAATTCAAGGGAAACCATTTACCGGCAAACAGTAGCACTAATGTTATCAAAAGTAGCGGAGAAGCGGCCTTTACCGCGCCGTGGTAATGGTCTATCGTCGTAACTTTGACAACGTTCTCGTTAGCGCAGTCGAAACGATGATTTTATTAAAAGATCACGGTCCATGGTATGGGGCTATGTACGGTATTGTGATTCAACGGTAGTTTAAGAAAGAAAAAAGAATCATATCAATCTTTTATCTACGACAGGAATTGTCGTGGAGCTTTACATTTGTACAGAAAGCTTTTCCGTTAAATTACACGTAAACGATGTAGCTTTACGTTCTGTAAAGGATTGGCTGATAATCTCACTTGCTTGTGAGATGTATGCTTTTCAACACTTTCGTTCCGGAACGATTATAATAAAACGTGATCGCTGTGAATGGAACACGTTGCTCACGAATCGATAGACGAAACGCGTTGTAGATTATTGATACAAACGTGCAGAATAATACAGATTTAAGAACACTGATAGGAATATCGTCGAGAAGAAAGCAACACGTTTTGCTGATAGTGAATTATTTCCGTAAACTTAAGGCACTCGAGGTATACCATGTTGCTGAATATCCAATTTTTTTTTATTATTATTATACAGTCTACGCAAGCAGGAATTATTTGATTACGTATATATAAACGGTAAATGCTCGGGTCTGAGTAGACCCGGACACCGTTGATCAAGAGTTAAAGGTAGAACGGAAAGATTCCACGTGGCGATGGCTAGCTATCGAACGGTAAGAGTGGAACTTGAAAGCGACGGAGGAGAAATGGCCTTGACCGGCCAATACATTTGGCTCTTACTGTAGTATCTTCGTACTTTCATCGGTGACACAGTCTTTCTTGTCATCCTCGAAACTCACCAATCTGCAGTCTGTTTAGATAACAGTCAGATCGATATTTTCTGTAGATAATTATTTCGTTAACCGTTTGAGTGGCACGGACCTTTGTAAAAATTCAGTCGAAGAATGCCAAGCGGTGCGGTCGCGCTTCTTTCGTCTTTTCTTTCCTTTTCTCGTTTACGTTACTTTGAATTTTTAATAAATGAAAAAATTCTTTTTAACAACAGCTCGAAACTCACGAAAGCATGGATTTTAATTTAGTTGAACATCCGTAAATGGTAACAGTAAAGACACGCATTGACAATGTTCAGAAGTGTAGTTAGTTCGATTCTACAGACCTATTTAGCTGGCACTTTTGGGCACTGAACAAGAGAAGCGCGATCGCGCTGCTTGGCACTCAAACGGTTAATTATTGTTGGATTGTTACTAATAACAATGCGTCAGCTAGAAAGCAAAAATGAATTGTATTATGAATGACAAACACTGCTTCTCTTAATGATAGGCCTGCAACTGTTTATAGCCAAGGCCCTTCCGGGTTTTGGCTCTCACTTGTTTGATAAACAATAGAAAAAAAAAAAAAAACAATCTGTCGAGCCGTCCTTCCACGCCGTGAATGAATAATAAAGTAAAAAGTCTTCTAAGAGAAACACAGTCTCTCATTTTTTTTTATAATAACCTTTCCCAAGTCGTTAAAGAACACCAATAATTATTTATTTAGTTTTATATATGAAAGTATAATAAAAATGAAAATATCAAGATAGAACATACAAGTAACAGATAGTACAGGGTATAGTGAGAATTGAATAAAAATCAAAATTAATCAGAATTCATTGTTGCATATCAAAATTCCATATCTCTGTCATTTTGTATTGATTTTTACTGTGTATAAGAATTATCGATCGATCAGTGATCAACGAATCGTTCGATTGCAAAATTCGACGTTGTTTCTTTCTCTCTGATACGCGACTTTCTCCCGAAAGTTTATCGTCTGTCGCAACGAATAACAGCGAATAAAACTTGACGGTGTGGAAGTTCGGAACAGGTTTTCGGCATAATTGGATGACTGGTCCCGTAAGAGCGCGAGAAATAGCCCGGAATACATACATAAGTATCAACGGAAGTCAGTTGTCTCGCGATTAACCTGGTTCACAACTATTTCAACTCGGTATACATTCATTATCTCAATCAATCCCACGTTTCTATATCTATCTCTATCATCTACGTAACCTTAAACAATTCTACAAATCAGGCATTCAACGGTATATCTTGGTTTCATCTATTTAGACGTAAGTTTCTACGGAACTTTGTAAATAGAATGAATTTATTTTAACGAAGAACATTCGTTTTCGGAGTGGATGGCAAGCGTAATTAAATTACGCCTCGATCCATAGCTTCCCCTCTCTGGTAGTAGTTACGTTTATACACGATATAAATATCCAGCGAATTGAATATGCTCGTCGTGTCGTTGCTCGAACACCGTTAATTGTATTTGTATCGGTGTCGTATAATATTGATACACGGCTGATTACCAAAAACGGAATTACCGCACGGACGGCTGCGTTTTCGTACGTTTCGCGGCTAATTTACCGGATTGAAAATCGATTCGTTGAAATGTTCACTCTGGTAATCCCAGGAAAAGGAGAGGGAGGAAGGAAAAGAGAAAGAGAAAGAGAGAAACGAGTGTAGGATTCTCTCGATCAACGGTGGAATCGTTAATTAATTATTTTATACCGTCGAGAGTGGTCCAAGAGTGGCTTGAACTTTCTCTCTCTCTCTCTCTCTTCTCTCTCTCTCTGTCGGCCCTCTTTTTTTCTCTTTCATTCCGTGGTCGTTGAAATTAAAGTTTGATTCCGCGGGAATTAATCCACGGCAGAACGATCGTCGCCGTTCGAATTCAATTTTTATCCCCGCGAGTTAAAACAATGTTATCGTATCCGCGTAGCGTAGCCGTTCGACGTGAATTCATTCGTGATTTCGAGCCGGCTCTTTTCATTATTCACAACTGGCCGGGGCTCGTTCCGAGTACCGGCTGTGATTCGCGGCCGGGCCCGCCTGCGCCTCGCTGCTCAATCATCGGCCTCGATAAAACGATTAATCGCTCTTGCTTATGGGATTACGCGCGGAATCATTGAAACTGCCGGGTATTTTTCGTTTGTTTTTTTCTTTTTTTCTTTCTATTTCTATTACGTGACGTTTCGGTATATTTGTTTCTTTTTTCATTTTTGTTTTTGTTTTTTTATTGTTTATTTCTGATCGTTCGATCTTATTGCGAAATGTATCACTTGTAGTACAACAGGATAATTCTACAAGTGTATTTTTAAATCTGCACTTTGATACCGTACAATCGTATCGATCTTTCGACACGTCCGTATACTCGCGAAACGTGCAAATATTTACCGATATCATCACGTCGCGTTTCCAAGTTTTCCTCTATATATATATATATATATTTGTCCCGCGATATTTTCACAGGAAGCGATTAAAGATCCTGTCGCGGCCGATTCAAGGCAACAAAGGGGTGTTTAACGCGTGACGAGGTTACACAGGCAAAGAGAGAGAGAGAGCGAGTTTTCACAGATGTTCCGGGTCAGACAGCAGCGAAGGGAAATAATCGGTTGAGCAGAATCTCTGGCAGAAATTGCTAAAAGCGCCGAGAGAACGTCGCGTTTCTCTTTCTCTATCTCTCTCTCTTTCTCTCAACGGCGAGATAGCGATCCTTCCGCGGTACCCTAATTAAATTGAATCACGAAATACCCGGAGCAGGAAATACCCAATGAAGACGTACATTAACAAATTAAAGTGCCTTCTCGTTCGAGAGATCCCTGGACACTTGCCAGTCTTCGTTTGAAACGCCGATAGAAAAAAAAAAGAAAAATGAAAAAAGAAACTGGCTTCTCCTTATGAATCTTCTCCTCTTCGATTCAACTGGAGGAGAAACTGGCGCCGTTTTTAGCACGCTTTCTACCGCAAACCGATCTTTCCGATATCTTTCCTCCTTTCCTTTCCCTTATTTCTCTTTCTTTCTTTCGTGACGTGACGAAAATCACTGGTGGTGTACAATTCGATTCGACGAGGATGAACGTCTGCCTGTCGTTTGCGGCCGTGTAAATTCACTTTGCCGCTTTTGTATCCGCGTCGCGACGCGCCGCCACTCGAACTCTGACCTGTTTCTAAACGGATGTTATCCTGCCTCTGGTGTGCTCGGGGTTATGCTCTGCACGCGTATCGATCGTATCCACCCCACCGTTTTCCTCTTACCTTTCATCCACCGACGATTTCCTCTCCCTACTTCACCTACGCCGACAGATCTCAGTGAAATTTCGATAAAATATGCGATCGATTTAGCTGGACCAGCGCTGACAAGAGGAAACGACGGAATGTTTCGGTTTTCTACGGACATTTGTGTGCTTACGCGGTAGATTGTACGTCTGTTGGAACAAAGGCACGTTACGACACCCTCGAAGTGGATCGTCGAAATCGTTGTCCCTCTGTGTCTTTTGTTATCCACCGCTCTTTTTTTCTCTCGTTGATCCAGCTATTGTGCGGGTCCTTGACACGCGTAACTGTAAATCGTGTATTCATTCTACCTCTTCTCTTCGTCTTCTCGCAAATAGCAGTTACGTTCGAATGAATTCTTTTATCTTATTGTTACAATAATAAAACTATCTGGGGCAAATTGAGATTATTTTTATCGTGCTTTTTGTTCTCCTTTCCTTCGTCTATCTCCGCGTATTAGATTAGATTTTTCTATGGAGAAGTGGAAATCGTTTCTTTTGGTTCTCTGAAAGTAAATTACTAAGAACTAATTTAGATATAGTTTTTTTTTTTTTTTATTGAGTCGATAAGCAGTTTCCAAGTATATGAATTAATCGATTCAGTATAATTTAATCGAGACATTGAAATTTGATAGGAATCCTATTGATACCTATCTTTTACGCGTTAGAGTTTGATTTTCGATGAAAACTCGGAACCAGTCGTTTATTACCGATTCGGCAAAAGTATCAAAGTCAGTCGAAAAATCGTGTAGTTTGAACTAACTGTAAACGCGTAAAACTCCGAATTTTTCAGCAGCGAGGTAATCATTCGAGCGATCGAAATATGTTAATAATTGTAAATTCGACAATTTATATTATACAGTTGGAATATAAAGTGTCTATATAATTCACCGTTCGACTTTGCATTTTTTCATTTACGATAAGATCACCAAGTCGAACCAGGAGACGTTTCACACAGAAGATACGCGATTTCTGGGCGTGTTTCGTTCCGCGAATGGTCGCCGATTAAATCGTAAAACGCGAATCACGAGGACGCCCGGCCCGCAAATACGTCGACGATGGGATAAACCGACGTCGTCGGTGGGACGAGATGAATCAATAAACCACGGCGTCGTGATCCCGCATGCTGAACGTTTACGCGCGCGGCGTCCTGCCACTTTGTCGTTTATTTTCACCGGTATGTTGGAAAAGTCTGGAAAAATACTCTGATCCAAGCGCGTCCCCCCCAAAAAAAGTCCTGCGTCTCCTCTGTGAATATTGCTTTTCGTTCGATATTCTGTTTTTTTTTCCCGACGATATTCCTTTGTTTGTTTCTCTTTCCTTATTTTGTTTTAATAGACCGTCTTTGATAGATAATTCTTCTCTTTCACTATTCTTCCCTTCGTCCTTATCGTTGTACTGTGAATTTTTTCTTTTTTCAATCCTTTCTTTCTGAAAGAAATATTTGAATTTGTTTTTTCTTTGATGGTTTTACGTTCCGCTATCAGAGTGACGGATCATTGATCACTAGTTACACGGAGAATGATTTTACACGTAATAGTAAGTCGAAAGTAAAGAACGAAATTTTTTTGTGAAATTTATAGTGAAAGAAAATTAAAGATACTTTGCATATTGTTGCCTTCCGTTCGTACTTCGTAAAGAAATAGTATTGTACAAGCTTTCACATGATCAAAGCGTTCAGGATACTCTAATTCAAAGGACAAAAATTGATATGCATCAATCGTAACGTTAGTTTCAACAATTCATTCAGCAATGCAGATGAAATTTTGCATTATTGCGCATAAAATCGTTAATAAGCGTATTATTAGTACTTGTCGTGACATTGGCATTGCTTATTAGCACGGACATGAAGCCCGGAGATAGCCAAGTGCACGCGTACTCGATAGATATATTTCAACCTCGATTTTCTCGAAAACGAGGCTTTAAACGAACAATTTTTTCAGTCTCTATTTATTTTTACGTATACAATCATTTTCTACCCGGTTGTATCATACTTTCTAACCTGAATCGAACTGTTCTTCGCGTCTAATGTGCGTTTTTCAGAAACTTTTCCCCATTCAAATTCCCGGTGTCAGTTAAATGAGCCGCTTAGAGGTTAAATTGACCATCTCCGTAAAAGAAAATTCGCTAAATTGATTTCACTCATAAAAAGTTAAACACGAATTACATACTTTGGTATAAAAATTTAAAAATATTACAAAGATGGAGTTAATCACTTTTTGAGCGGCTGAAATAATACTATTTGCAAGTAGAAAACATTGAAAAGCAGTTCCTCATCGTTATCATTTATTAGTGTAAAAAAAAAAAAGTCTAAGGGGAACTTTCTCGATGAGTTCATTAAAAGTTTCAGGACCAAACGCATCTTTCCTTTTCCGCCTATCCTCTCATCTGTTTATTTCCTCGTTCTACAATCAATCGTTCGTTAGCTGTTAATTGTGGTTTTGTTCGTAAGATAGTATGCGTAATCGTTCATGAGTTACGGAAACACGTTATCGTATCGTACGTCCGCATGTTCCCGTCAATTTTTATGATTGAGCTTGAAGATAGGTTACGTTCGCTTGCGTAAGCGAGGTTTCAAGGGTGACGACGCGTCAGCTTGGCGCGTGAAAGCCGCGAACGATGTGGTGGCTGGCTACCTGTTAAACCTACGCGTCTTACGTGCGATCATCTGTCTCGAAGGTTGTAACACGTCGATGAAATGCGCCGTTGCGTTAACCAGTTGGAAAATTCATGAAAATTTCACTAAATTTTATACTTCTCTGCTTCCTACTTCGCGTTGACCTTTTGAAAACACTAGAAAAATTAAACTCGTGAAAATGACGAATTTCAGATTTCTTTATTTCGGTACTATGAACTGTTATAGTTGTAATTTCGCGAAATATTTATTGCGTTCTCAAACCACTTTTCTTATTCATTTTTTCTTCATTTTAGTAGCAACGGAAATAACTTCTAGGTACTATTATAAGTAATACAAGATATTCGTACGTACGAATTTTCAAACAGATATTTCTCGAAAACAAAGAATATACAAATTTTATTCTACATATTCGACTTCTTTTTTTTTCACGTAGAATTAACCCTTTCTCACTTGTATCACTAATAACGGGACACCTGACGATCGTAGCGAAAGGGTTAAATCACAGAAATTGCTCAAATGTTTTCATCCAGTAACTGTTTAGTAAATGCTTATTGAAATAATGTCCTATGACCCTGATCTAGGTCTCTGGTTCTTTGACTGCTTATATTTCTATCAATTCGATCGTCTCGACACACGAAAATATGTTTAACTTCCGACAAATTCTCGTTATATCGTGCCTATAAGAAACTACCGTTGCATAACCATATCGTATACTCCTCGAAACCGTACAATCTTACTAAATAATATTCTCTTGTCAGTAGACGAAATAGCAGCGAGAGAGAAGTACTTGAGATGTACAAACTTGGCGGGGGCCACTCTCTATAATGCACCTTTCTCAGCCAAAGGGGCAAACTTCCCTAAAGACACGTTAGCTTTGCCACGAAATGATTCAGGCTGTACCTTCTACCAACAAGGAGGATCCATTCTACCTGTGTAGTCGTACCGGTATTGACGTTTCCCTCGTCACGGTTCACCGACGGCAGCGGTTCCATACCCCCATGAAAGTTAAATTTCAATCGCGAACTCCTTTAGCTGGACGGATCTCCGGCAGTCGTGACCTATTTCGCTTGAAAATTTCCACGCTCTAGTCGCCCTCCGGCCGAAAGACATCACAGCGAGCTCTCGTTAAAGGGCCTTTTACCCAAGAAACGACGCCAAGCCAGTCGGCTAACGTCGCGACGCTCCGTTTTCATCGTAGTCGAAGAAGATGGCCACACGGCCATGAGAAAATCGTATCGTTCCTCTCTCTGTTCCGCGTTTTACAACCGTTCTCCCCCCGTAAAAAGCGTTCTCTCTCCTCATGGACGGAAAAGAAGCGGCTGTAAACTTTACTGAGTGCTCGAACATAGTCGTTGGCAAGTTGCAGGTTTCAGTCTTGACGCGTTCTTCGATGATAATCCATTTGCGTTCTTGATCGGTTAAAGAAATCGCGCGAAATTTGAATTTGATGGTAATTATTGTAGGAACTTCTTCGAACAGTGCTGGCTGCGAGTAACTGTTTGCTTTTTAAAGGAAGTTGGAAATTTTACGCGTGGAAGATCGCAGAAAATGTGTGTATATAGGAGTTGAGGTGATTATTTAGGTTGCTATTGCGGTGTAGGTTGATAGCAACTTTTGTTCGTTTATAAACGGAGTAGATAAACATCTCTTTTTTTTTTCTTAATTAATCCTTTCTTTTAATCGCTCACATATATTAAACCCTTATAATCCAACTTTCCTCTGTTTCTATGATGAAAAATTACAGCTGATTATAATTTCACTTTTTGAAAAATTAATAAAGACGTAAGCACAGCAATAAACAGATAAAATAAAATCTATAAAACACAGATAAATGCATATGTAACTTTTAAGTCACGTGACGTTATAAGGGATTCAATTTAGATCTTTTTTACAATTTCAATCAAAAGAAGTGAAAATATTATCATTCACAAAATTTGTATTTTTGGTAATCGTCAGTCTCAAATAAAAGTCGAGATTAGTTGGTATTTTATAAAAAATACCAACGAAATAAAAATACCATTCTTCTCTTGTTACATCTTGATCGTAACATCAACACCACAGCTATGACTCGTCTCTCTAGACAAGATATTAACATTATCCATGAGTGTAATCCTACGCCTCCTTATAATCACGAATATTAACGACGTATTGAACCATCTATCACACCAGCACCAGTTTAAAATTCAACGTTCGAAAATAACCTGTTACCCATCGTCCCACCGGTACGAAAATTCCTCTCCGTCTGAACTGACGTCACTCAAAATGACGTAGAAGAAGGTGTCTTTCGATGAAAGGAACACAAATACCATCCACCTTTAGCTCGAAAGATCTTTCGTTCCATGCATTGTTACCATCTTAACTTCGAGCACACGGGACCTCTTTCGAAATCCTTGCACACCCTGTTGCCTCTCCAAACATCCAACTTCTGACGTACTCATACACACGCACACGCACACACACACATATATATATATATATATATATACACACGTAGTATACATATACCTTTGTCGATGAAAAGCAACCCCCTCTCGAAAATTGTGCAGAGGAAAACAACCGCGCGGGAACATGGCAGAGAAACAGACGTATAGTCGAGGATAGGCGCGAGTACGCGATAGCGTTCAGCGTGGAATGTCCGTGATAGCAGGGATCGATAATACCCGGCAACGTGCCGCTCGACGTGCTGCACACGCATATACGCGCAGATGCACCGCTGTTAGAGGGCCACACGGTGTGTATATATACATATATATATATTCGTTTATATGTGAATATGTATATATATACATATGGTATATACGAAGTGCGTGTATATGTGGAAGAGAAACGTACGAACGTGCCGCTACGTAGGCAGACATCGGCGTCGAGAGAGTTAAAACAAAGTGTACGAGGCTGGTTGCATCGGTTTTGCACGCTTCCTCGATCCTATCTTTCTTTCTCTCTCTCTCTCTTTTTTTTTTTACCTCTCTGTTAGCAGCAGCTTCCTCTCTTCGTCAGTTCTGTTCACGCGATTTTCGTTTCGTTCCCTTCTTTTCGCCTCACGTGTTATCGACTCACGTGTGTCACGGGCCCAACAGCCGCCGCCTCGTTAAAGCTTGATTGGCAGCGTGACGCGACGAGTTATTAAAGAGATACGAGATAATCGTGCGCCTCGAACGTGTATCGAGAACGAAGTTGAAGTTGCGTTACCAGAGAGAGAGAGAGAGAGAGTGAGAGAGAAGGGTGAGTAATGGAAAGGGCGAGTTCGACGAAAGTGGTCGATTTCAGAGATGTTCGAGGATGTTCGATGGGAGGAGTTAAAGGAGATTTCTGACGGTGATTAGGCGTGTTCTGTGGCCGTGTCCAATTTGCAAGGAAATTCGCTTTTACCCGTTGATCGTTGTTGATAAACGCTGCTCCTTTCGTTTTCTTCATTTTTTTCCTTTCGTTTTCTTTTTCTTTTTTCTTTTTGCTTAACGAGAAAAGGAACGTCGTTAATTGGAACGTGGGAGATTGAAGAGTTATACGTTAATTGAATGTAATGGCACGAAGGTCGTGTAAGTGCAGCGTTAATTCATCATGTTTCTAAAGTATCGTACGTGTAAACGTAAGTAGATGGATTGTTCAGGATTGTGCAAAGGATATTGTAGAAGCCTGTGTTAAATGAGGCGGGACAAAATGATAGGTCGTTTTACATATTTGCATGCACCCGTCCCTCGATTCACGCGAGTTTCTTTTTACCTGGTAAATAATCTCTCGATTTACACGGACATTTTATACGCCCTCTCAATTTAGGCAATCTCATTTCACGCGATTCTTTATTGTTGTTTCAAACAGTAGCGAAATGAGTATACGGTAGCTTAAAAAGGTATTTAAAAGAAAAAAAAAAAAGAAAGGAAAGTTATAAACACTCGAACGTTTTAATTATTCACTCCGTGTGACATTTTCAACGCTATCTTCCACTCATTTCGTATTCACTTTTCGAAATAACTTCACCCGCAGGAAGCGGGCACGAAACTAAGCGAAGCGAAAGGAGGAGTGTAACGCGGATATGTAAACGCGTCTTTTATCGTCGAGCTAATTGGCTGTACAGTTTAGGAACACGGAAGCACTCCGAGGGAGAGGAGGCTCGAATTAATCGGGTTCCGAATTTCCCTGGCGCCGCGAGTGCCTATTATTCGAGGCACGAGATATACGACTTCTCGCCTGTGAGGAACGCCAGGGAAAATTCGACACCGGACGAGTTCGCTGTCTAAAATTGAATCCGGTGGCTACGGCTGTCGAAAAAGCGCGGGATTAGGCGTCGTGTACCGCGAAACTGCGAGGGAGGAAGTTGTTAGTCACTGTTCATGACCGTCCGGAGAATGACGACGCAGTTTAGCTGCCAGGACGTTACTTTGGATTTATTGCGTCCTCGTCGAGGGACTCAACCGCTCCTCCCACTTTTTCTCTTTCTCTCTCGACAATGGTGACATGCTTTTGACCACTTTGTTGGATACAAGGCTTCTAGAGGAAGTTCAGACGAAACAATGATCAGGCTTCTTTCATAGGAATTGCTTTAAAATCTTATTTCGTTCGATTTTTATCTCGTAGCGTAGGGAAAAGTTTTAAATAGGCTTTTAAAAAAGTTTTTAATTCGGCGTAAGTGCAATCCTTATTGTCAGATGCAGTAAAATTGACATTTGCTTAGAAACGAAGGCATAATTTGAGTGTAAACTCGCTTAAAATGTTAATTAAATTATTCAATATTTAGACTCGCTTAAATAAAAGTGAGTAAATGTAACCTTCGAAATCTCATCAGTCTATATTCTTTCATCTTTCTTCGATCTTCGTGTTATAAATATCTGTTGTTCTCGAAGAAAGGCTCTAGAAATACTTCACTCAGAAATAGTAAGATCAGGTAACGATACCAAACCCTCTTAACCTCTTAGTTACGGCTAAGACTTTCCCCTGTATGACAATGTTTTGCGCGTAAATAACGTAACACTATTATTTGTGTTTGGTAGTACTTTTTCACCATGCAATTACATTAGAATAGAGTTATAGATGAATAAACTATAATTTTCTTATAAATTTCATCGCTCATTTTTTTTTTAGTTCGTTTCCAATTTACGAGTTCGATTAAAAAATTGTACAAATAAGAGGCGACATGTTAAAACTACCAGCGAACAATAGTATATTTATTGAAATAAAAATTAATAATTAATATTCGACATGAAAAGCAAAGATTGTATGTTCGCGAAAGCCACTATAGTAGCTAAGAGGTTAAAACTTCCTTTACCCAATCGATAATCTGTTTCAAGTTTCAATTTATGCACACAAACAAGCCCCGTTTCACCAAGAATAGGGTAATTTTCATTTTTTTTTTTCCCTTTTGGATTTCAATTTACCCGCTCAGACAGTTTTACGCATTAACGAAGATCGCGTACAAGGTTTTTCCGTTCAGTTTACCGAAGCGGTTGTTAATTTCTATTCGTAAAACCCCGAATAACGATCTGTAATTTCAGGTACAGCGGTCGAAATGTGCCTACAATTCCACATTAAGCTGATTATACGTCTTCCCTTCTCTTTAACTCTTTTCTCGTGTTATCCTCTTTTTCTACCTTCCGCGACACGCTTCACCGTCTCTTCCTACGTTCGTCTACCTGTCTGTCTCCGAGAGCGAGTCGTCGCGCGTGTTCCCTCTTATTCATCTCTCGATTATTATGCCGGCCGGCAGAGGCGGGATTTCATAAAAGCTCGGTGCAACGAACGCGCCCGTTGACCCGCTTTTATTATTTCCTACACTCTCTCTCTCTCTCTCTCTGTCTCTGTCTCTGTCTCTCTCTTTTTCTTTCTTTCCTTTTTTTCGCATTCTCCGTTGTTAATTGCCAGAGGAGCAACAGGTTCATCTAGGAAGGGTCCGTGGTCGGCTTGTCCGGTTGCTTCTTTTTCGCGGATCTCCTAGTAGATAAGAGTCGCGTCACCTAGCGTCTCACGATTTCTCGAGCTCTTTTTTAAGATCTTGATTCGCGTGATGGCTAGGCGTCTTGACAAGTTACAAGGTTTTTCGAGAGATCCTCTTCTCTTCGTATACAGTCTTACGAATGTACTACACGTGTTCGAAGAACACGAGGAGTTTAACTCCTTGATTTATAATGACGAGGCATATTCTTGGTTCGGTTTATGGTTGAGATACGACAAAGGACGGATTATATGTCTATTAACACTTTATCTACCGGAAGCCTATTAATCGGATTTTTAACGTTAACGGTTGTTGACTGCTAGCCGATTAATCGGTACTTATATGGTCGACAGTTCAGTTAGTTTTACTTTCATTTTCAATAAAATTGAAACAAAAGAAAGCAGAACGACACCAGTATTCTTAAAGTATAGAAAAGTGTTAAGTTTGTATTTTTACTTCAACTTCAGCTTCAATTTAAGACTGATTACCAAACACAAATTATATTAGATATAGAAAGAAATTCTTTCTGACTTTGGATAGCATAAATGCTTCATTTAAAAAGGATGAAAACAGATCAGTCATCAAAATAATTTCCATTAGTTTCTACGATCTTTCGCCATTTTTCTGCCGGCTTGCAAATACCATCGCGAATATTTGAATTTGGATGGCTGTACTGATTATGCGATTCCAGTGTCGATTTTTTGTTTTATTTAATGCTGTATTAGTATAATAAAAGAAAATACGCAGCGACTGAAAAATCCTAAGGCAAGGGGTTAATTAACCTTTCGATCGACGAGATAGTACGGTGTTTTATGCGAATCCCCAGGTTTTTTAAATTCTCGAATGAATGGTTTATTTGTGTGTGAATTCTGCTGTGTTTAATTTCATCATGGTATATATGTGGTGGAAATAATATCGAGATATTACCACATCGGTGATATCACTCGACAAATTTCTGTTTCATTTTTATAATTTTTTGCACAAACAAACTCAACAGATACAGTATTTTTATCTCGTAAAATGGTGCATTTCGTAATTTCGTTAATTGCAAAATTAGATAATGCGATCGATGTTGATTCATTAGTCGAATGCAAATTTTCAACTATTTTTCTCCTGCAAACTTGATCCATTCGAGTTGTGCTTGTCTATCAGTGTCAAGCAGCGACATGTTGAATGAGCAGCGCGAAGTGAATCGTTTTTATTTTTCATTATTTTTATCTGACACATATTTGTAAATTTCACGTGAACGCTGTATTATCGATTTTCTTTCCTTTTTTTGTTTCTTCAGTCACCACGAAGTGTATTAATAATATTGTTGAATATTTGGTTAGGTGGTGGTCCTTTACTGTCAATCTTTCACCAGACATTCGCATTGATTTCACAGTTCTACAGATTAATCCGCCGTTGATGTAACTCCGATAAAGCCTATGGCATCATATCAACACAGGTTACAACCACTGCAATCTATCTCAATGCGGGAACGCTTCTTATCCAATTTTCAACGAATAAATAAACGATCGGTATCATCGTATGTTACGTAGTTTTACTACTTTTTCTTTTTCATTTTTTCTCCAATAAATCCTACCTCGTTCTCCTCGCTTAGGAATTGGCTCCACCCAGTGATTTACGTAACGATCGTTTCGCAGTAGCGAACGATTAAATCCACACAGGATAGTTTCTGCGAATCCACCGAGAAATCTTATCAAAAACACTATAACAAACCTTCTAGCCATAACAACTTCAACACTTTGAACAGTTCTAAAAAAAACGTTTCAAATGTCTTAGATAAATGTTTCTTGTTTACGAATTTCAAAGTAAAAAAAAGAAAGGTCTGCATGTAACGCGACAGAATAATCGTGTTCTTAATCGTCGAAACATCGAGAGAAATCTTTGGTAGACTGATTATCGTCCTCGACGAGTTTTCTATCTCCAGCAGATAAGCTCAGATAACGCGAGTTGATAGAAAAAAAAAGGAAAAGGGAAAGAAAAAGGAGCGTAGAACGAGGGAGAGATAAATCTGTAATGCGATTTAGATTGAAGTTGCGTATAATTTAACGAGGTGTACAGGTGCACAGTGGTTAGTATACAGAACAACGTAGGAAGGAACGAACCACGAGCAAACGGAAAGGTGGTAAACGAAAAATCCTGATCAGAATCGATCGGCGAAGAAACGAATTAATTTTTCGGTCGGCGCCTTCGCGTATCGGCCGGCGTTGTTTAATTTGCCTCCGTCGAAATATTGGCGTTTCCAGTGCGTTGCGCTCCGCGGATTTATCGTGATTAATCGAATCTTTAAATTGAACAGGCGTGTTTTAACGGGTCGATGGAAAAATTTGCCTGCGTCAATTTGCACGTTTAAATCTTTAAAACGCGGCGGAATGTCATTAATACTCCGTGAGAGTGGAAATGGTATCGATTCTCGAAGAAGTCACGTGAAAGTTCGAATGTTCAATGATAAAAAAAAATAAAAGGAGATAAAATATGACTTTTCCATCGCACATGTATGTTTAATTCATAATTCACTCATAAATCAACGATATATTGAGAGAAATAGTATGGTCGAATCGTAAATAACTCTCGTAGTGAAACGAAACTTCCATCAGCGGTCGACTCGTTTGTAATCGGGGAAATGAAATCGTAATTAGCGGGCCGCGATCCGAAATCGTCGTGCTGCACTTTCGCGACGCGATCGTCAATGACGGGAAATGGATTGCCTCAATTTGTCCGATTGAAACTATCCCGACACTATGCTCGGAATTCCTATTAACCTTTCTCGATCTCCGTTTCGTCCTGCGTCTCTCTCTCTCTCTCTCTCTCGACTATTCGCTCCTTCTGTCGACTAGTCTTTCTGTCTATTCTCTCTCTCTCTCTTTCTCTCACTCTCTCTCCCCTACTTCTGCGCGCGCGTTCTCTTTCTCTCTCTGGTTTTCCACGCGCTCCCTTTCTCTCTCTGGTTTTCCACGCGTTCTCTTTCTCTCTCTGGTTTTCCACGCGCTCTCTTCTTTGCTTCTGGTTCTCAGCGCTCGCTCTCTCTCTCTCTCTCTCTCTTTCTGTCTCTCTCGTTCTCTCTCTGTCCCTAGCTTTCTCTCCTCTGGTTCTCCGCGCATGTTTTCTTTCTTTCGCTCTCTCTCTCTTCCTAGCATTCTCTCCTCTAGTTCTCCACTTTCTCTCTCTCATTCTCTCTCTCTCCTCTAGTTCTCCATTCTCTCTTTCTCTCTGTAACTATTACCATCCCCTTCAGCTCTGACGATCCTTCTCTCCTTCCCAGTGCATTCTATATCTCCGTCCACCCCCACCGTGGAGCAGTTTGGGTCTACGTGGCGCGATATTTCATTCCGTACGCCGAGAGGGGAATCTTGGGCCGATCCTTTAAGGGTCCTTACACATACCTACACACACACACACACTCTTTCTCCTTCTCTATCTTTCTCTCACACTCTCACCGGCGTGTCCCTTCGTTACTTGCATTTATACACGTCGCTTTTGCTCGTGCCCCCGGTCTTCCCTCGGCGGAATGCGAGCCATTTTTTAGCTGGCAACACGCTGCTCCGTTGATAGTTCCTTCCGGGAGAAATTAGGCCTGCGGCCTGATTTATGCGTTACGCCTTCGTCCAGAGATGATATCGCGATCGTTGGAGGTACTAAGAGACCAGCCGAGAAATCGCTTCTTAATGAGCGCTTAAGCGACACCGACGTCTTGAATCAATTCGCGCGGTATCGCGAACGAAGATCAGTATACGTTCGGGCTACTGGTTATAAGGTGAATATGGAGAACGTTTGTACAAAGGGGAATGTATAAATTGAATTTATATTTAACCATTTATGCAACGCGATCGCAGTCCATTAACAATCTTACAAATCGTCATCAGCAATGCTCAGCCGTACATAGCCTATCCGTATGAATCATTTCATTACAAGCTAAAGAGAGCCAAGCTAGTTTCCATTCGAGAAACTTAGACGTTGAACGACAGTGATTTCGTTAGGGAGTCTCATAAAGTCGGTTAAAGCTGATCGAAGTTTCGTCGGTGGGAACGGTTTTGTATACGTTCGATCGGGAATCAATTAGAGTAAAATCCTAACGAATCTCTACATCTTATAACAGCTTACATTTCGTGTATTTCAATCAGCAACTCTCAAACAGTGTTATTAATCAAAAAGCATGGGTTATCTTATCGGAACCCTTCAGCTCGTCAAACACAGCCACTCGACGATCTCGTTAATCATTGATTTGAGGCTGGTTATACGTGAGGTTATGCTGTATATATGTGTATATGTGTATATACGAAGCCAGGCAAAGTTGGTAGCATAATGTATTAATCGTCGAGCGGGCAGAGAAATCAGTTGGAATAGATCTTGGCGTGATATTTCAGCTGGAAGAGACCAGGCTCCTTCTTGCTGCCCTTCCCTATATCCTCGCAGGCATTCGCATTTATTACGAGCTTTATTCCGTCGAGTTTCCCGTGATCGGCTATATAACCGACGCAAATACGACCCGCCTCGCTTTCATTCACGGCCCGGAAATCAATTATTCATGCAGGATTCCCTTCTCTACGGATTCTCGACGGCCGTTTCTTCTTCCACGGGCGCGTTTCTTCCGGCTCGATTGGATTTGAATCGCTAGGAAGCTGCGTAAAAAATCAAAATAGAGGGTGGAAAAGAGGAGAGAACGGAGGAAAGAGGAGGGCAAGGGGAAGAGGAGCTGGTTACGTTTCGCTCGGAAGATAGCTTTTCTTCAGCATTCACCGATTTACGATTCTCCTTGAAATTCTACTACGAAGAATGATAGCGGAAACGTTGTTCAGGTGTTTTTTCGTTTATTTATAAAACACCGAGATGATTTTAACACATTAAGCTGCGGATTGGCGTTAGACTTTTCATTTAAGCGGTTCTAAAAATCAACAGTTTCAAATTTAGAAAATTCCTTATCATTCATTGATGGGTTCTATTATAAGACAGTTGAAACAAAGATACTGCTTTCCTCTGCAGGCGTTACAACTTTACTTCGTTAAATTTATTGTAACATTCTTTACAAAATTTTCGAAACTGAACAGTAAGTTACTCGAAATCAATGTGGCGTTTAATGTGTCAACTGACGAAGATTTTGTGTTTCATACTTAGAATCCGCGAGGTCAGAATGTTAGTTGAGGATAGACGAGTGAAAGAATTCCCGTTGAAATGTTTCATTGGAAGTGTGTTTCATCGTAAACGTGAATTTTCCAATAATTCGGGATGAAGACCGAACGTAGCTCCCGACAGCAGAGACATTCTTAGGTTTCATTAACGACGCGCGTGGGTCTGCTCGAGGGAAGAGGAGTCGCTTTGTTCGACGCTAAGAGGGTTTCGGACGCAGAGGAGTAGCAGTGCACGTCGGAATAATGGATGACTCCGGTCGGTAATCTGTCCGCGTTCGTTCCTGCCAGCCGATGACAGGGCCAATGGCAGAAAGACGAAAAGAGGGATGGAAAAACGAGGGGCAAAGGCTTCTCGGGTCATTGGTTTTCGCAGGAGCGCACAGTGACGCGCGCGGAGTTATTGTCGCACACGTGTCGCTCAGCGACGCAAATTGCCTTCTAACGAACACTCCGGCTGAATTGAAGCCGATGCACGTTTCGCCACTGACAAATGATAATCTTTTTCAATTACACTTTTCTTACTTAAAATTCACGAAACGAATACAGATATTTTGAGACCGCGGGATGTTTGTACAATTATTCTCTAACGTATCAATAATATATGCAGAAAACGTGAGAGTAACGATATCAATCTGTTAAAGTACGTGAATAAAAAGAGCAATTCGTAAATAAATATACAACAGCACAGTCAATGGAAATTGTAACGTTATGTACTTTGCATATTTTCACATGTTGCAATTGTATAATAATTCATTGTATGATAATCTTCATCAATATCTGTAGAATTATACTTTTTCTCCGTGTCAAATGAATTTAATTAGCAACGTCCCAGAAAATTGAAATGAATCTTTTACTCCTGTTATGGTTGATTCTGTAGTGTTTGAGATTCGATCGACATTCCACGACTCGAGGATTCAGGATAAGAAAGGGGAAAAGAAAACGTGTATTATGCGTGGTATATCTTTATTAGGAACTTGATATCTAGCAATGTAGCACGCGGAAAGTTACGAACTTCAACATATAGCTCGTGTAAAATAAACGTGCTACTCAAGATCCCTTCCTTCCTCAATTATAAACGACGAATAACATATTAATACTTATTTCAACATCGTTTCGACGCAACACAGTGTAAAATTAATAGTGGGATTGAAAAACACAGGTTTCTCGAATTATAAATGACTAGTAACACGTTATTAACATTTATTTCAACATTAACTCATCTCTGACAATTTAACGAGATGGTAAAATTAATAAACGAGTTAAAAAACACAGGTTAGATAAAATGCTGTAATAAAACATGCTCCTACGTCACTTCCTTTCCCAAATTATGAATGACCACTAAATTATTAATGCTAATTTTAACATTGTCTCGTTTCTTATAATTTAATAACGCGGTAAAATTGATAAACGAGTTGAGAAAGCAGAATAAAACGTCATGGGATGCACACACTCTTCAAATGACCACCGAATGGTTAATTAATTTCGTCTACATCGAAATTAGCCGAACTATCGGGCAACAACCGATCGTCGAGGATCACGTGGCGTTCGTGCACCATCCTCATTTACATTATCGCGCGGACAGTCGCTCGCGGCCTGTACACGCGTTCAATTGACGAATCAATTAACCCGAATACGAGCGGTGTAACGATTTTGTAGCGGCAACGGGTCAGAGATTTATCACATACACCGTAGCGGATAGCAATTTTTCATTATTGATACATGGTCCAACCGAGGAACGCGACAGAGTACAGGATGTTCTCTCCTTTCGTGAGCAGCCTCTGCACTCGGATAGATTTCGGGGATACCCATGATCGTGTTGCTCCTTTTTCACCCTGCGACTCGCCGCGATTTCGCTACCGAACATTAATCACGAAAGTTTTCAAGGTTGCGTCTGGTCTCTGGAATTCTGGCAGCCAAACCTTTGCCGTCCTGGTGAAATTGGCGAAACGTTCTCTGTGGATCTTTTGTCCTGGACACACTTTTATTCTCCAGTCACAAGTATAATCCTCTGACTGTATATTATCATTCTTTTTTTTTCTTTTCAATTGATTTATATATTTTTTTTATATTTTTTCTTTGATTGTTTCGTTGGTTGAATTATTATTGTCGGCTATTAGGTGACGAAGATTAGCATTTGTTGCAAAATCGAATTCTTTCCGGAGATTAAGATGGTATACTGGTTTTCAAAGGATCAACGATTACAGTGTGTGTCCATTGTTGCTCGACTCGACGAAGGAATAGGCTCTGTTACTTCGAAAGTCTATTGTACCTTCTTGTGACAGTGTTGAAAAACGCGTTATCTTTCTCGTTCAGCGTTGACAGCGTTTACTTTCTCGCTGTTAATCCCTTTCAACCTCGTTCACAATTCTTGCCGAGTTTTACGAGAGGGAATTTTTTAATACTGAAAATACGATATTGCGATGGTACGAGATTAATGGTTGCAACGTTTCGTATCGATCTTTTTACGCTTGTTAATTTTATGAAGTCGACGGTTATTCTTGTTTCTTCCCTTTTTCTATTTTTTCTTGTTGTTGTTGTTGTTGTTGGTGCAGTTGAGAGGATGCTGTACACTTTTAGTTCGAATTACCGCGAACGATCGTCGGTGGCTCTCGTGCGTTGGTCGAATAAATGTTATTAATATTACATTGTGTTTCGGTGAACCATTAATAATCGCAGCTTAAATTAGTTACGCGCGCGCACACGAAATGAATTGGTAAGTTCGTCCGGGGGAAGGGACCGGTAATTAATTTCAACCTCGCATAAGCGACTGTAAATTACGGTCTGGTCAGGTATCGAGGGCACGCGAATTTATCGATCGATAAACGTTGTTTTTGCGTATTTTCTCTTCGTAAAACCACCGGTCTGCCGTGGCCAGGTGAACGCCCCGTTGCCCCATTGTTGCGCGTTATTTGCAAATGTACCGGTTAAATCAATGAAGTGTTATTTTTACCCAAGCACTTCGTTAAATTCAGCATGGGTGAAATATTATCGTTGGAAATCTTTCAGGATAATTTTCTCTTTTGGAATTCTCTTAACTAAATGAAACAACACTTTTCTTTTAATCTAACTGGATACTTGTACATAAGACACTTTCGATCAAGCAAAATTTGCAGTATAATTGTTGCAGAAATTTCTAGTGAATTTGTGAATGTAAAATATCTCCTCTCAAACTTAATCAAACTCTGTCCAACACGCTCATTTAGAAATTATTTGTACCGAAACAAGTAAATTCAAAAGAACTCTGAGAAACTAGAAAGACACTGTTGTTTGAAAAAGTTGAGTTACTCTGGTAATATTTTCTTCTTTAAAAATCCTTCGGCAAACAGGGTAAATCCAATGTAGAAGATTCCATCAAACCATTCGGAGAACGTTTTCGCACCGTAGTATTTCTCAACAAAAATTCCATTACCTTTAAAATATTTCCCCGTTTCCCATTTAGAAACCTTTCTCCTCCAATATCAGGTGAGCGCAATAGAAAATTCTACTAAATCACTCAAAAGTACTCCTTCATCAACCTCCTTAATTTCCAACCCCTCGCAGAATTCTCTCCTTCCCTTACACAGTCGTTGAATTCGGTGTGTTCAGCGGGCCACAGAATTTCTTGGGATCTTTTATCACGGCGTTTACACCGGAAAGGCCTCCCCTCTGGCCTGCTGTGGACGATGTAAGCGGGGCTTCTCGGAAGGTTGAACCTCGTACATGTGTTTCGGCTTGGTCGTGTTCTTCGCTCGAACGAGCCTCTGCTTCGCCAGTTTCTCCACCAGTTCCTCCACCTCCTATGTTCTTTCCCTCCCTCCCTCTCTCTTCCTCTCTCTCTCTCTCTCTGTCTATCTCCTTTTCACTCCTATAGGTACCTCGTTGCCTGTGGAGAGCGGTATCCTTCCAATTACCGGATGCAAATATTGCCGCGACGAGAGAGAAAGGGAAAGAGAGAGAGAGAGAGAGAGAGGTTGAAAAGGTTCCTCGAACGTTGAAGCGTCGAAGGCTTTTCACCGTGGGCGGTTCTTGGCGGGCCGATTACGCGGCAATTAACCGATTCGCTTGATTTCGCGGCCTCTCGAGCCGCGGCCGCCGATCAGGGTCATTAGTCCACGCGATTTATTCTTAGCGCGGCGTCATCGCGCTCTATACAAGCCTCTCTTCGTTGCTCACTGCTTCGACAAATGATAAAACTTTCGATCCGTTCTCGACGCTGATAAATCGTCCTATATGTAACGGTGTTGTATGTGTACGTGTCGTATCGGGAAATGGAAGGAGGGAGAGATAGAGAGAGAGAGAGAAAGAGACTGTTCGAGCGTTCAAGCTTTTATCGTATTGCGGATTTTCGACGATTCACTCGACGCTGAACGGCTCCGATCGTTTACCGTTCTATAATCGGCCACGGTGCTTCAATATTGTCGCTCAGTTTCGTCTGGAGGATGATCGATCTCTTTTTGGTTCTTTTTTATTTTTGTTTTTTTTGTCGAATTTGAATCTCGGAATGTTTTTAGTGCGGAGATTGTTAGGTATATGTACAGTGACGTCTATTAATACTTGAATACTCTTAAGAAAAAAGTATCTTTTTTACAATTAAATTAAATGATTTTTTTTTTTTTTTTTTAAATTAAAACTAATTTAGTAAATGACACGTAAAAACATTTTTTAAAAAATTCCAGTTGGTCCTAATTACGAAGAAAATACTAACAGTCACTTTCTACTATTTGTTTATTTACTGGTGTAATGAAAGTTTAAAAAATATTTAAGAAATTTAAAAAAATACAGTTATAGGAGGCCACTTGAATATCTCCATTGTTTCTAATGTTATGAAAAGTCTTGTCGCTATTTTCCTTACGATTTCGATCAGTTGCAATTTTTGTCAAAATTTTCTGTACGCACTTAATTTCTCCAAAAAACAGCTCATGTCGTTTAGTCAAATTAAAAAAACAATTATTCGGTTTCAAAACGCGATCGAATGTTAATGGAACTCACAGTGGTGTTTAAAAAACACTGACTCAATCGTTATTCGCAAGAACTTGACGTTTCGAAAGAAAGTAAAATTACAGGTACTCGTAGAATTTCCGAACATCGAATTTGTTCGTTTCCTTCGTATAAACGCCACCATACTATCTATGCACGTGTGTGTATATATATATATGTGTGCCGTAACCGTTACGAACTACCGGTTTCTCGTGTAATAACGCGGAACGAAGCCTTAGCCGCGCTTTTATCGCGAATCGATTCCATATACACAGCGCCACACGAGTACAATTCGCCTTGTCTAATCGGTGATATTCTTCTCGTTCCGTGTTGTTACATCTCCCGAAAATTCCTTGTCTATTTCTAGAGGAACAAAGGCTATTCACGTCCCGGAGGTATGTCAAAAATAGAATTTTAATAATCCTCTCTCGTAGACAAGAAGGTGGAATTTCTCCTACCAGTGATCTTCTTTCTCACTGACATTCGTCTGGATACGCGAGAAAGAGAATCGAAGCATTGTGTGTGCTTGGCCCGTTATTTTCGCGATCCTCGTGTTCGTAGTAATGCTAACATTAGCCGAGACACGTATCAAAAGCATTCTGTGTATCACGGCCGGGCGAATCACCGTACGAATCGTGCTGAGAAATCGTTGGAACGTGGCCAATCCGCGTCGGCCCTTTTAGAAGCGGAATCCGTCGCGTGCTACGGAAATCGATAGATACTCTGTCGGTTCTTGCGGGCCAAACATTGATTTCGTCTCATTCGTGTATAATTTCCTTCGAACCCCGGATAAATGCGTCAATGCGAGATTTTACTTGTCCCTCTGTATTTTCCCCTTCATCTTCATCCCCCCTATTGGAAATTATCTCATCGAGGTACGACGATTTTCGTTGAACGATTCGGAAACAGTTGAAGCAACGATGAATTTTTTATCTCGATTGTTTACTACACTTGGAAGTAAACAGTTTTTGTATTACGCATTTTATAAATAGATTCTGGATTTTTGTACATTTATTGGATACTGAAACGCGCAAAATTGCACAGAATGCATATTGGAAATAATATGAAAATGCAACGACTCGCATTAATATTCGGAGAATAACTTTTTTAATATTAGACCAAACGATATTTCATTTTGGAAGTTCTACTTCTTTTCACCATATTCCCAAAAATATGAATTTGCGATAAAAATCTGCAGTGTGCTTATAAATAACTCAGCTTGAAAACAAAAAAAGAAAACAATTTCTATATTTACCGAAGACAGTCACGTATGAAGATGCTCCAAAACTCGTATGCTCGCTTCTTCTCTTTGCAATCGTGACACGAAGCTTCTAAGAAACAGGTGAAACCGTATTTTCCTCTTCTCTCTCGTTTGTTCGTTCTTTTTCCTTTTTTCTTTCCATTCGCGAAAGTTACGTAAGCGAGCGATTCGAAGTTGACGCCCGGTTTCTCGATCCACGAGAGAGGAGGAGGCTATCACGCGTGGAAGGAAAGGCGGCGAGTACTGTTACGACGAGATTCCACCGCAAAGAGTCGGTTCGAGTTGGTCTCCGTGGACGAGCCAAGGCAAGCGTAATTTCACGGTGAAAAGTCGCGAGACAGGCAAGCGGTGTGCGTGTGTGTGTGTGTGTGTGTGGTGACGGTGGTGGAAACGGCGAAGAGGTTCGACCAGTTGGTTGGTTGTACGTAGTAGGGGAAACGGAACTGGGTAGAAGTCGGTCGTAACGACAAATCATAGGAGAGAAGCCGGTGCTTATCCACGGACTGGTCAGCCAGCGGGTCTGTGGCACACGGTCGTTGGCATAAATATGCTTCGCCTTGCTCGTGGGTGGCACCCCAGGAATACGCTGATGACGCGCGATTCCTTTGAACTACGAGACGGAAGTTTCGAATTGGTTTTTTCAAAATCCCGAGATTTCTGCCTAGGAAAAGTTTATTACGTTTATTACGTATATCGTTTTTTGTTACGTGCCATTTTATTATTGTAGTTCGGTTAAATTCTTCTAGCAAATTGTTCACAACAATTGCAGAACACTTAGGATTGAATAAAAAAATTTTTTAAATTTTTCAGTCAGTATAAAAGTAAATATTTTTTAAATGTCAATAAGATTTTAAATACATTTTTATATTCTTTATTTATACTACCAACTCCTGTAGATATTAATATTTGATGAAATTTTTTAGCTATATTAAAAATTGTTGTATTAATTCAAATCTTATGTGGTTCATCTTTATCTATACATTATTGCCCAAATAACCATTGCATTTGTAAGCATCGTTCGTGAAAAATGTGTTAACCCCTTGTCCTATAACAACGAGTCAGACTCGTGGCACAGATTCTGGTTAAGATTCAAGAAAAATAATTATATTAGTAATAAATATTAATTTTAATTTCAAGTTCTTTTATAACCAATTGTGATTAAACTGTAATGCATTAGCGTTTTTTGCGTAAAATGGTACGAAAACGGTAAATAACTGACGATTAAACGTACAATCAGCAAAAGAAATCATAGATCAAGGGGTTAACCACGATTTATAAATTTACAAGATGAAAATAACCTCCAAGTTTCAGAAGTTAAACAGTCGACGTCTCCGAAAATCTCGAAAACCGTCGAATTCCAAAGAACAATTGAAACATGCACGAAATGTAAAGAAACAAAGACGGTATTTTATGAGTGAAAACATACTTGCTTGACGTATTCGAAAGATGTACGGTTTCTGATAAAAGGAGAGGCGATTGAAAAGGATTTCGTGGTTTGAACGCTGGCTTTAGCACGGAGATCGTTGTGTTAAGTTTGCCCAGGAGATAGGGAGGTCTCTGTTGGATATCGATCGGGCTAATACGATGGATTCCAATTTGGATGCCAGCGTCGCGTTAAGCTGATCGTTAACCGGCGTCATCGTCGAAGACTGAGCCCGTGACTTGGCCAAGATTCTCTCCTCTAAGGGTTATTAGTTGCCTGTTGTTAATAAGCTGGTTAACGGTGTCCCGTTCTCTCGTCAGTCATGAGAATCTAGCCGTGTTGCGCAAACTTGACACTGTCTATTCACCGACCAAACCAAAGGCAGCTTAAACTCCAAGAACATTGTTTGCCTTTGACGTACTTAGAAATCTATCGAAACGATTAATTCCTATTAGCACTCGGAACTATGCAAATTCGCCAAAGTGATCCTCTCGATATAACGAATAGCTTTACGCTTTATTGAAATTTATCTGCAACATCGTCTAACCCTTTCCCCCGTGCAATCCATACAATTCACGCAGCAGTTCTTTCTTTTTTTATTTACTTTTTTTTTAAATTCCTGTCTACGATCAAAATTACTCGAAAATTCGTAAGGGAATCGAATGCCTATGGCTGAGGGCTGAGTGTGGGAGCGTCCGCTCTTCTGCTCGAGAGAGAGCCAGAGAGAGAGAGAAAGAGAGAGAGGAGAGAGAGAGAGGATGGGAAGTCGGGGAGAATCAGCCAACCATTCCAGGCATACTTTACGTCCGGCTTGATTTGCGACGGGCCCACGATATTAATAGCTTATTCGAGGCGGGAATTGGAGCGAGTATCGCCAGGCTGCTGCTTGCATCGCGCTTGGCCCTGTGCTCTGGCTTGCTATTCTCCCCGGTTCGTTTGTTCCCTGCCAGCTTCTCTGTGTCATCCTTTACTTGTTTACATCTCCCTTTTCCGCGTTCACCCCACTATATCCACACTTCCACACGTTTGTTCATTGTTTTTTCTTTTTTTCTCCCTCCGCTGGATATCATCCTGCTAATCAACTCACCTGTACTTTCAGTCGTCATTTTCTATTAACCCATAATCAAGGAATCTCACGGTTAATTATAGACCGTTAAGCCACGATTGTATTCCAAGATATAGGGGAGGAGAGCGTGGAATCTATCGATGACCTGGATAGTTCAGTTGGCACGAGTAGTTCGAATCCTGGTTTAGCAATTCGCTATCGACTACCGCTTTCCTCGCTAGAGGAAACACGATCCTCAACCTTGATACTTGCTCGGTAACTATGCTTGCTAGAACGGTGGTATAATAATTTCACCTAGTTCCAAAAGACGCGTACAATACCGGAAGGTGAAGCGTATTACAGCACGTACCAGCGAGTAATTGCAAGTACCTTAGTTGCTCTAGGTTCCATTCTAGTCAACGGGGAGGCAAAGGTCTCTCAGGTATACGTATACACTTCCATCGTGTCACGTATATGCTTATACGTATATTATTCGCCATAGAACACCACAGTCTCAACTAGTTGGAGCGTGTCCTTCGTTTCAACCTCCAACAGAGTTGCGTTGCACTTCATTGCAGTTCCACCGACCAGTTGTTAGTTGGCACGCTTGCACTTGCTCGTTCATTATCACCCTCCTTTGCTTTTGCTAACGACCGTAGTGTCCTTCAAAGGGACGAGACGAGTCTTTCTTTCTTTCCACCCCTCTGATTCGAAATCGTGCGTTCGTCTTTCGTACGATTTTCATGGTTCGAAAATTATTTACGTACACGTCGACCTGCACTTTTCTCGTTGTATAGACGGTGCAAGCGAGAAGGAGTTAATTCTATGTGAAAAAATATGTCGAAAATGTAGAATGTAATTTTTTTCATTTGTGATTTTACTTCTGAGGGAAGTTATCATTTTGGTTGGATGTTTCGTGGTACATTTTGTTAATATCGATGTGTAAGTTATTAAAAAATATGAACGCCAGGGAATCGAGCGTGCTGCAACATCCGCAGCAACAGTGTTTCTGTGTCAGACAGTAACGGTGGTTTCCGTTCGAAACAAACTGCGGAATTACCACGGAGAGCTACGCAGATGCTGCGAACTGCATCTGCGGTTTTATTGGAATTGCTCGCGGATTGTTCGCGCGATGAAAAGTTGCAGGCTTTAATTTCACGATCGTTGCGATACTTCTTGTTTACACGAAATTGTGTTGCTAACTAAGATTTCGTTTTTTCTTTCTTTTTCCTTTTTTTGTAAGATAGCTACTATCTATTTTAACTTCACATAGAAATTAATAGTTTTGTAATTTTAATTAATAGTGTTGTAATTTTGGTGAATGTTTCATTTTCGAAAGATTACGTTTCACAATTTTACGACGACCAAAACCAGCTGTTTTTTAAGAACATGGGTTTAAGGGTTTTCTAAAGCAGTTAAGTATCTCAAGGAGGATTCGGGATACTAGAATTCTGGTGGACAATGGAGTCTCGACTTTTGCTGGCAACACAACTCGCCACATGCGACGTATCTTCACTTTCTCATTCTCAGCTATTGACGTGTTCGTAAATTTCTCATTCAGCTGACACCAATTTGGCCAAATTTTACGAAACTCTCGACACGATGTCTAAAGACGACCTTTAAACGTTCTGCTTGCATACCGACTGACTCATTCACGATTTCCGAATAAATCGAGAGACAGAAATGTATATACAATAGAAACCCCGATTAACATAAGTTAATTCAAGGCAAATAGGGATGGGGAAACACGGGACCAAGAATAAACAAATTTTACTTTAATCTTAAATCATCTTCATATTAACTTCTTAAAATATACATATGTAAATACATGGAATATTTAACGTGTACTATTAAATCAGCATTAATTGGCATGGTACCAACTCTTTCATTGCTGTTGGCGTGTAAAGACTCTCTGAAAAGTTGCTCGTACTTCTTTGTTACCGCCTTTTCGCCTTAATTTAATCCATTACACACTTCCACTTTAATTTAACGAAACAAATTTCAAAACTTTGAATCGCTTAATTTTTTGAAACAATTTAACAAATTTTGCAGATGAGAATTGAACATCTACCGTATTGAGATCTTTCATAACGAAAGGGTTACAATCTCAAGTGTGATTTGACAAGTGTAGAAACCCGTATTGCGATTCTAGGCATCGATTCTCATTGTGAAAGAAAATATACACAGCGTTGGAGGTTTTTTCGAGTTGCAATCGATCGACGTAAGCAATTCCATTGGAAAACGGTCGCGGAACGTTGCGGGGAATTGGAACGAGCGATATCCGAGCAGAAATGTAGTCGGTAACTCTCTTATCGGCTCGACGGCTTCGTAATCGCCGAGACGGGGGAGTTCAAGGTCTTGGGAGAGGATTGCCAAGTGGTCGTACGTACTACTTCCCGACGCCAGGATCGTAGCTTCCGGCGGAAACGACGTTAAGGCGAGGGTCGCTGGTCGACATTGGAAATCGATCGTCGCGCGTTGAACAGAGCCGAAGGTGACGCGCGATCCTCCGATCCCTCAACCACCTACGGACCTTTAATACACACGCGCTGACATTGTTTCCCGCCTTTGCTTCGTTTCACGCCTACGCGACGACACGCGTTCGAAACGCTTTTCACCGAAGACTAATGATGGCTTCGTGGCACAATTTATCTATCGTGGACCTTTAAGTAAATATTGCGACTTGAACCACGTCGTTGTATAAACATCCAGTCGTTTTCGTTCGTTGTTTCAGCCTGTTGTTTCGAATTTCGAATTTTTACGCGATTAAAAAATTGATAGATTCGCTGTTTCAATAATTACAAAAGTTCTTTTCGCTTTATTGCTAGACACGAGGTGTAGAATCTTTACTTGTTTTAATTATGTACGATTCATTTTGATTTATTACTGTTTTCAATCTCTTCGGGAGACTCACGATGTCATTTTTCCAAAATACTAGCAAAATATTTTTCAAGTTCATTTTTAAACCTTCTGAATCAATTGTGAACTGTTCGAACAGTTATAGAAGTGTGAAAAGGTAGATTTGGATATAAACGACCACTGAATGTACCTATATATAATATTTATCTGTAGATATATTTGAATTAATATATTTGAGAAAGAGTCAGCAATTTTTTATTTTCTTTTTTTTCTTTAAACGTAAGTTTACCCGACACATGTACCTGATCACACGAAGAAGTGTTTCAACAATAATTATCTTACCACCTTTTTTAACTTTCCCAAATGATTAAGAAAAGTATTGTGTATTACCAAGTTTAAAGAGCAAGAAGACCAAAGATTCCACTACGAATTATTAAACTCAGGGTCTGAGAAGTTTGGTTACATACTGTAATAAAACATTCATTCGTGGTATACAGAGTAACTATTTAAAATGGTTGCGGTACTTCCATCACGAAAGGGACGGTCTAACTTGCGAAATATTAATTTCTCTTTCAAATTCTTACCTGAATTCTCGTTCACACAAACACAACTTAGCCTAAGTATCTCCCTTGTCTAATAAGACACGTAATATTCCTGATGAATCCAGGAAGAAGCATATATTTAAATCCCCGCAGATTTAATTCAATCTTAGCAATTACATTTCTCAAACACTGATCCCGACTGCATTCTACATTTCTATCCGCAATCTTCGAAAGAATTCACCTGAGCACGTCATGCTTAGAGGGTTAAAAAAATTGAGATATTCCGTTAGCCGAGGTTCCGCATCTCGGAATTGAAAAATTCCCCACGACCTGTCGATCGTGTGTCGTTCCGCCACCGAGAAGCCGCAGCGGAGCGACGTCGGCCACGTGCAGCGGATAAAAGCATTATCTCCGGCCGTAACCACTTAAGTTTCGCCTGGTAAGTGGGTATAGACGACGAGGGACAATGGACGCGGAACGCGTGCAGGAAAGAAAGAACGAAAGGAGGAGTGGAATGAACCAACTGTGTGGTGGTAGCAGTAGAAGAAGAAGAAGAAGAAGAAGAAGAAGAAGAAGGCGTAGTGGAACGAGTTGGGACAAAGAGAAACGGAAGGTGGGACGAAGAAAGGTGGAGGCGAAGCGTTCTGCGCGATCCCCGAGAACTCTAATGCTGGACTCAGGCCAACGGCAGCATCCGCTCCACAAATGTCGCTAAATATATACCTAAGCTAAACCGCTTCTAAACGGGCCACGAAACTTGGCCGATAGCGCGATAGCGCGATTCTCACGAGGATAGAGAAAGAGTAGAATAGATAGATAGATAAAGATAGATATATACAGAGAGAAAGAGAGGAGAGTATATGGAAAAGGGGTACGGGATAGACGGAATGACAAGATGGAAACGCGGGGACAGGGAACAATGAGTGACCCACATACACGGGGGCAAATAACAAGCATGGTAAAGTAACGAGAGATAATGTGGCTCCATTATCGTCGACCGATAACTCGAGTCGACGACACCGTGTGTTACTGCACGTGTGTACGTACATACACCATGTAACGTGTACATATATGTAGTAGATAGATGGATGAAACCGAGGATGGTGTGCGGAGCTATTGATTGGAGTCTGGCGGGACCGAGGAAGGCGATATTCCGATCTGGAAACGCTTGCCGTCGCTGTGAGTCAATTTAACGCCGAGAGCTTCGTGAATGACTCGCCGTGATGTGAATTCTATGCTATGGAAAGGGATAGAATATGTGTCTTCGGTGTTCATTCGGTGCATGGGATGAAGCTAGTTTTAAGGAACGAGCTAGTTTCACGTTCGGATTTTACGTTAACGATACGAGATTTGACGAAGCTTTTCTTCAGAGGGCAGTCGTTGATACGATATCGAGTGGTATCGTTCAATCGAGATCAAAATGGTGGAGATTCAAACTTATATGTTCAACGATGTTTCAAATATCTTTTGTTTCTTTCTTTGTTTTCTTTTCTTACGATTAACCTTCGTTGTGCAAAAAGGGAGAATCAAGTCGTGAGTTTAAACGACTCGTTCTCTTTCCCATCGAGCCATTACGGTCTTATTAATTCGTTTGTAATCCTCGAAGCAAAACTCGACTCGTTTCCTTTATCGATGTCCTCCATTTACCTTATCTGCCTATCTTCTCCATCGCTGCGCATTCCGGCTACTAAATAAACTTGTCTTATCGTTTGCATTCGAGCTTTCTTTAAACGTTCCTCCTCCTCCTCGAAAAGAAGGATCGGTACAGATCCTGTAGAATATCCAAGCTGATCCATCGGAGGCCACTCTCTCCGGAAGGAGAATAACAAAATGAAAAGGAAAAAAAAAAGATAAATAAAGAACCACTCTCCTCCAGAAATCTCCTAGAATCTCGCGCAACGACTTTGCGTTTCGTAATCGACAGGCATAAATCATGAGAGAAAACGCGGCTGTGGCAGCGGTCGTCGTCGAGCGTGTTCGCAAGAGGTTGTCGAGGAGAGCGAGGTCGACGAGTCGACGCTTGTTTCGCGGTCGTTGGTATTTCGGTACCGTCTGTTCTTTCCCCTTCGTTGCACCTCACCTTTTCTCCTTCCAAGTTTCGTCGGTCCTCCTCTCCGTTTTTTCTCTCTCTCTCTCTCTCTCTCTCTTTCTGGTGAAACGAGAATCGAAGCTACTCAACGACGACGACGACACGACGTTAAACAGCAACAGCAGCACTAGAGAGAACGCCGCATTTTCTGGTTGACCATGAGTACACACAGTCGACCATAATCTGCAGGTAGATCCAAGAGAACACCGTCTTCCTCTATCTTTCGTTCTCTACCACTATTCCTCTTCCTTTTTTATCTATCCATCTCTGTCTCTCTTACTCTTATTCGATCTCTTTCCTCTCGCACTTTTCTACTTTGGTCTTTCGATGTGTGTTCACTTCTCGCTGTCTCTTTTACTCGAAACCTTTTAGGTTAGGCTGACGAAGCAACGAGTTCGGTGTTGCCGCAGCACACAGCCGTTCGATATAGCGGTACCGAAAAAAGGATCAGATTAGAATCCTCCGGAGGGAACACATAAATCCACGCTTGGCAATCCAAACGACGGGGACGCGTTGCTTGGCGTCCTTTTCGTCCTGAGCTCGCTTTTCTTTCTTGCTTGATACTCGTGGTGAATCGTCGATATCACGTTCTAACGGCTCAGAACACCCGTAGCGTTGTTCCCTCTAGCCAGACTACAAAATTACGTCATTCCCCTTGATTCGTTATCGCCACGTTAGTTCGTTACATTGTATCGGCTGGAAGTCGTTAGCGCGGCACGGTGAGGTGCGGATACACGCAATCTCTGTGCGCCGTTGGCTGCGTAGCGAGTGTCGAAATGATCAGAGAAACGAGTATATTCTCACAGAATATTGTTGAGGTTATTAGGGATTGTATCTATTGCTTGTTTAACACGTCGTTGTTAAAGGAACGTTCTTGTATCGCGATTGTAATTGCAGATCGGAATCAATACGTTCTCTCGTTTTATCTGTGATTTATCTACGTGTGATTTCATATTCTCTGGAATTAGAATTTTTAATCTGGGGTTATCTGGAATAGAAAAGTAGAGATTATCCTTGATTGTGACGTTTTTTCCTTTGGATGCTATCGCTGGTAACTCTTTGCGAATAGAGAATTACGTGGAAAGAAAAATTCAACACCAAAGTATACAGAAAAAAAAAAAAAAAATTGGAATCTTCGTTTTGTAAAATTTTTTTATCTCGGCAATGAAACGGTGGAAATAATCTTTCAAAGATATTTTAAATTTTCACGTCATCGTGAAAATTTGTAAAAAAATCTTAATCCAGTTTTGACTACATTAAAATTAAAAAAACAAATCGAAGGGTATATTTTGAAAAAAAATTTTCGAAAATTCTTTACCATCGCAATGTAAGTCTGACAATTTCTTGGAGAATGTATTTTCATCTTCCATTATTGAAACGAAGAGTAATTTTCGTTATTAGCGCCGTTTGTCCCACATTTCCGCAAAGTTTCGAAGTTTTTACAAGTCAACAGCTCAACTCTCTCAAATTAAATCACACCAAAACTACATTTCCTCAAAATATCCCTTCAACAAGTTAGCAATAACCATGTCAAATATATTTCTTCCCGAAACCTGTCTTACCGAAAGTCTTAAGAATCGAAAGAAATTGGAGGCAAGTTGAACTGCTTTTGAAACACTTGACAGTACTATGTTTCTGACTCACCCATTCCACGAATAACAATCAACGTAATCAAACGGACTATGCATTATGCTGAAGTGCATAAATTAGCTTCGATTAAAAGCTAAAGCACAATCTATCTACAGTTAAGCGAGAGTTTACGTCTTTCGGATTGCGGGTTTCGGTGGGGATGATATTATCGAGGCGACGACGCCGCTATAAATAATCGGAGCACCGATTACGGAGGTTAAGAGGAGAGAGAGGACGTTATTGCATCCGAGACACTCGAAGCTGCTTTTTCCTCTCTTCCTCTCTCTTTCTCTCTCAGCTTGTACGTTAACTGTCGGCGATCGGAAGCAGCAAGCTGGGGTTACGTTGGTAGGGCAACAGCGAAGTGTCGGTTGCGAAACGGCCGCGATTGCGACGATGAAACGGCGGCGTGTCAGCATATGATATACCGGTCGGTCTGGGCTGCTGGCCGGGATGTCAAGGCCGCATACATTTACATGGAAATACGCCACGTTTGAGGCGAACGCGTGCTACTACGCTCTATGCGGACCACCTTTATCCGTGCGCGAACACCAAACCGATCCTTGAAAGTGAGACCATATTTCGGAACTAATTCAACCTACGAACTACTCACAAGCTAATATTAACTCAATTTTTTTTTTTAATAATTTTTATAAGTTTGGTAACTTGTTTGAAATGTACATAGGGTTGTGTCGATGTGTAGCTATCGTTAATTTTGCTAATATGTCGAATGGGATCCACGAGGTTATCGGTTTTCATTCGTTTAATTCACCTCCATAGAAACACTCTTCGTTTGCCGTCGTTTGAAGGGTCGATATTACATTGTACTCGATTTATTCCTCTTTTTGGTATCTGGGAGGCAACCTGACCGGAGTATCTTCGCTCGTATACTGGAGGGTTAACTCTTTTGTTAGTAAAGGTGGCTATAGTCATCCATCATCGAGCGCTGGTTGAATCCTAAAGGTGACTATAGTCACCCACCGCTGAGTGTGGAGATAGAATTGTATTCTTAAACAATTCTTTTTATCTTATTATTATGAAATGTATGTGGTTGTAATTCATGTTAATATGAAATAACTTGAATATGTACCAATAATTTCTATATAATAACTACTCTGTTCGGCGGCCAACATCGCCGTAATGAAAGGGTTCACATTTATATTTATGATCGACTCGATGTATAGCACGAGTTGTTTAAATTGTGGCGACTTCTTTGTTCACAAAGCTATTCTAGAGACCCGATTTCTCTCTGAGACTATTTAACTACTTCAAGAAACTCTTAAACCGATGTTCCTCAAAACTAGCTTATTCTCGTCGTCATAAACTTGTCCCGTGAATGTTCCTAACGGTAAGAATACACATGTTTGGAGCTTAACTGTTCACAAATAAAATAAATGGGAAATAAATCTTCTTTGATAGTGCTAGTCATTTCAGCTTCTCAATGAATCAGAAACATACGCTGGATTCGGCGTTAAATGGAGCAGTAATGTAACTAATACATTGTCAAATACTAATTTCTAACTTGTGAAATCAGTAAAGCCTATTTCTCGATTATAACCTTTTCTAATTATAGCTCAACGCTAATAAAGATCTGTCTTTTACAATCGAAATTGCTTAAATATCTTAGAAACCAAAAATTTCCTGTTACTCGTAAGAATTTCGACTGGTACATCGATACTCACGTTGTTTCAAAATTACCGCTATATCAAAACACATTCTCTCACTTTTACAATTCTAACCAGCGATCTATCATTCGGATCTTTCGAAAAGCGCACACAATCGCTTTGGTACAATTCCCCTTTTACCCTTTGTTATGGAAACGAGGTGTTTCAGGGGTGAAAGTAAACGCACAGTTGATGGCTGGTAATGTTTGTAGCTTGTCGTTTGGTGGTACCATGACAGGGGGCGAAGGGGAAAAAAAGAAAGAGAAAAGAGAAAGGAATTTCCAGGGTAGCCTCCTTTACTACACCAGTAAAGTGTTTTATTTCTGCGTTTCCGTTAGTGTGTGGAGAGAAGGTTTCTCGGTTGTAGAACACGCTCTGGCTCTACAACGCTTTAACGTCCGTGGCATTGTCGCGTTACCGGGGACGCGCTGCCGGTAGAGATCGTGAAAGGTTAACGTCAGTGAAAACTTAATTCGATTACAATGTCCCGCATATACAACGTCCCGTCGTGCCAATGTCGTGTTCGACAAATTGTACAAACCGACAATTCGACTGACAAATCATCTGTATAATACACTCGGCTGTTCTATCTTGTATCGAAATCACGTAAGAGTATTTCAATCTCTTACCTCCGATATCTTCGAAATATTTCGACACTCGTCCGCTGGAAACTCGTTTCGTGACAAATAGTATATACTACACCTTCAAATTAATTTTTATATGAAAATTGTTTTATCTTTTCACCGATCAATTACACTTGCACTCGGTTAGATTGACTTGGTTTTCTGTAGAGGACTTAAGTACCGTATTTCCTGGCTTATAAGACGCACTGTAATTTATCAGGTTAGAATTTACGAAAAATACATGGATAAGACAGAAAAAGATCAAACTACCTATTTTAATAATAACACTTTTTACAAAGAAAACAATGTTATTATCGATATTTGTAATAAAGACCATTTTCTATGGCTTTGGAGTAAAAAAGGTGCGTTTTGTGGGCCGGGAAATATGGTAACTAAAAGTAGCGACGAGAATCATTCTTGTGGTTCCAAACGGGAGTCTTTATGTACCATTATTTTTGTCTTAATACTTTATCGACTATTAATTGGCTTATTTTTTTTAATTCGTTTCCTGACATGTATCATCGAGAAAATGTTTCGATGTCTCATCGAGGATAATTCGCAGACGAGCGTTATTAGGTATCCGATATCACGGTGATACTTCATCTGACTGTAGACTATTTGGCGAAGTGGATTTTCGCGTTTACGAGTAGGGGTGGAATTTCGTGGCGAAGCGAGGAAGAAGGTGTAATGTATTCGAGCGAGCGCGGAACGTTTGTATGGCCTGTGGAGAGAGAGCCGGTCGTTCTTCGAGAACGATAAAAGGAACTGCTCTGCTACTGGCTTGGTTGGTTTGTACGTGCAAGCTGATGGAAGCAGCGATCCGCTGGAACGTGGTCAGGCTTCCGTGCGTCGGATTGCCGTTATTTTAAACGCGCCACGTTCCTTGGGACAATTTGCACCGAGCCTTTGGTCGCGCAGCAACGCTCAGATAAAAATGATCTCTCTGTGTGTTGGCCTCTGCAACGAAATCGACTCGTGATTTAGAAGTTTCAACGAGGAGAGTAGATATGGCCACTTGCTACCAGCTCATTCTTCGAGTGGTTCGTAGATCGATCGTGGGTTGTATGGGATCAGCGTCGAGTATTTGTTAGATTTGCAGTGGTGTGCTTGCTCGATAAAATATTTCCTTCCTTTTCCTCTTTTATGTATCGTCGAAGAAAGAATTATTACGAATCGTTAGAGTTTTACCGTGTTCTTTGTTCGATTAAACAATTTACGATTACAGTTCACGATTAGTGAAACTAGACGTTCCTTTAATCGTTGCACAAGAACGTGACGCATAGGGAGATTCTTTAATAATTTCATTTAATTCAATTCAACAATTTTCCGATAGTCTTTTTCTTTTTTCAAGATTGGTGCTTAGGATCTGACATAACTCAATGCAATAATTTTCACTCGAAATTTTATTAGTTCAAAGCATTGAAACAATACGACGAGAAAATAAGAATTCTGAATTCCTCTGAATATCGATAAAAATTCATCAGGATGATTGATAAATTTAAAAGAAATTTAGTGAAAGGACAAAATTAGTTTACTGATTCAGCACGGATTTTTAGACTGTTAAACTTTATAATTTCACAAATATCTTTTATCTGAACACTGTATGTGTATCCTATTAGAACGAGACAAATTTATTCACCGACGTGTCTCTTCTTCGACGAAGCTCACGAATGGTGTCCATACTGTTCATGCTCAGGGTTAAATTTTCGTCCGTGAGGGGACGAATTTGAGCGGGTCAGATCGTGCAGGAATATAATTGGTCCGAAACGCGTCGACAATCGCGAGCAATCACGTTTCTCTCTTTTAACGAGGATCATTGTCGACGCGCGCGCGATGTCGACCCGAATCCATCTCATTCGCGGCCACTGTTTCCCGTCAGTGTGTCAAGGTCTCTAGCTCGCGAAGGATGCACGAGATCGCATCGGGATGCTACACGTTCAACGCTGGTGAAGGTGAGATGGTGACGTTTTATCACTTGTAACGGAAAGTGTGCTTTTTCTTTTTACTGACACCCCCGTTGATTTTACCACGACGAAGAGAACACCTTTGACCTTTTCGCTATAAAGACAGCGATGATCGATACTTGGATGAAACCGAATGCAATTCTCTACCTGTTTTATGAGACTTTTCTGTCACCTTTAAATCGCGCTTGCATCTTTCTTCTCTGAACAAATTCGATAATTTGCTCGTAAGCTTTTGGAGTTTGATCTAGAAGTGTGCGAGAACTCGAAAATATCAGATCGAATCGAGTTGGAAATTGTTTTGACCTTTATCGGATACGCTATGAAATTTCCTAATTTTTAATAATGCAATTTACGGGAAATTGAAATGAACACAGGATATGAAAGAGACTGTTGAAGAATTATATTTCAAACGATACAAACACAATAAATTTCAAACAAATGCAAAATAATTCAGAGATATATTCTTTTATGTTGTTTCATAACTATACAAAAAGAATGCAGTTAGTAATTATATTATATTTTAATAATGTGTATGGGGAACCTGATATTTTCCTGTTTTTACATATATTTAGTTTAACACTTTCTTCAGAATTTTTCTTATACTTCGTGCAACAGTATCTGCCCATATATTTTCGTTATCTTATATTTTTCTCAGTTAACACGTTCGCTACCACGGTTCTATCGAAGCATCTCCTTTTATCATTTGTATTATTTTTATCAGTTTTGCATAATACGATTTATGTATGCATTTAAACACACATATGATACGTTCCACGTAGATAATGCTAATCTATCATGAAAATTGACGCGTCACGCATATGTGACGCTGGTAGCGAACGTGTTAATCTGACTAAATATCTATTGTCTTTGATTGGCAATCATGAGAATACGTAGTCACATGCTAGATAGTTTTTATTCCGGTAAGATATACGGCAGCAGATACTAAATGATAAAAGTCACGTTTTCTATACACACAATTGTACAATTCCCTGAAATTTTTTATCATAGTCTTTCAATTTATAATACGATGTTACGTCGTATACAGAAATGAAAGAGCGAATGTTGAAACTGAACAGACTGTTGCTTTGCTAGAAGTACGAATGGGTACAGCTATGTTAAAAGTTTGTACAGTGAACCTGTTTAACACGTTTGTGCAATTTTAACTGTACAAACAGTTTTTAGAAATGGTAATTTCATTAAACGTAAACAGATATTCTTCGACTGAAAAGCTCACATACAACATGTGCCGAAGAAGACTTAAATCATCAAGAATCCTATTCTATTTCATCTAACTTTTCAATTTAATTTTTTCGCAATTATACTCAAAACTTTTTTCATATCTACAATTCCGTTCGAAATTTTCGAATTCTCTGGTATTCACGATAACGTGGAACCACGTTATTTTACATCTTTATCTATTCTGTAACATTCTTCCATAAATACACATACGTTTCGAAGCTCTCCATTCGGAAAGACACATGACGTTGCACGAGCTTGCAACAGTTTACCGTTTACAAAAGGCTGCAATTCCGTAACAGGCAAGCAGCCGGAAACCTTTCGGCGAAATGCAAATTTCCGATTCCATAAGGGCGAGATGGAGAGTGAGCTCGAGATTTCTATGGGACTGTTCTTTCGTGGCCAGAATTACATCGCTACGCTTTCGCGGTTTCCGCGCGAATTCAATCCGCGCGGAGCAAGAGACTCGCGTTTACAACGCGTGCCGTGAGAAACGTTTACAGCGAAAACTTGGCCCGTTTCTCGATCCTCTCGCAGAGCTCTATTGGATTATGAAGGGGATGGGTGTACAGCCTTCGTAAAACCACCGGAGTATACTCTTACATCCTGGCTGCATCGAGTTTTCCGGTTGAACCGTGTTGCCGCGTGCAATCTAATTACATTACACGTTCCACGAGATGTATATGTATACATCGGAGGCTCCAGGGAAGCTTTTCCGTTCATGAAAATTCGAAGAGTTTCGTGAGCAGGGAGATTTCAGGGAAATTTACATTCCGCGAAAAACAGGGGAGGGAAAACGTTGTTCTCTTTATCTTTGAAAAGACGAGACCTGGGAAACGAGTTCCCGACTCGAATGTTTATCGATAGCTGGCTATGGGGGGATAAAGGTATAGGAAATCCAGCAACGAAGCTCGATAAAAACAGAACGCGGATCTAGAATACGATGCATCTACGACTTCCATCTCCTAGGCCGCGATTGAACGATTTCGAGCGATCGTTGTATGAATTTTTCAACATCCGTCACCTTTCCCTCTCCTCTTTTCCTTGACGGGATACGTAGATGGTGGAGTGAGACAATGTCAGAATCAAGGACGCGTATTTTATATTCCTTTTCAACTGTCTACACGTGTGCATGTGTATCTTGCTCTCTATTTATTCGATGCAGTAGTTTTCAAGATGGTTCCTCTAAATGGGATAAATTTGTGTTGCACACGGATTAAAGTTCTTTCGTTTGAAAAGAGTTCTTTAATTCGTGAATCATTTTCATTTTTTAGTCTCGTTGAATATGATTTTATTTTATATTTTACACTCATTTGTGTGAAACGTAGTATCTATTAATTACAGATATTCCAAAAAATTGGGAAAATAAGAGAACAGCAATTAAACACAGCTCAGGCAAAAAATATTCACAGTATTTAATATTTCGAATTTTTTGCCTGGTAATTCTGCATTCCTCAATCACATTGGCATAAATTTCATGGTCATTAACAACAATGACGTGTATTCTGTCGTTAATATATTCTATCGATTTTCTTATATTATCAGAAAGTCGTAGCTTCACTTTCAATTATAATGTTTATTCAATTTACATTCTCTTTGTCCATTAACAATGGATTATTCTTCCGTAAACAGTAAACAAACGAATTATCACGAATATTTAAGTAATATTGAAAATATCAATTTTTCCTCATTGTCAGAATATTTGTATATACAAACATAATTTCGATTAATTTCGAGAATGTGTTAGGCTGGTAATCCTAAAGTATAATAAATAACAGTGATCAATTAATAAAAACACATCGCGAAGAAAAATGCGAGTTTGTACAGTGTTGTATTTTATTATCGAAGATTTTCAAGTATTCGCGATTTATTGGCAAATTTCTGATACGATTCTTGATATTTATTTTGAATAATTCTGGTCTTCCGTCAAACTTGACATAATCACTGGCAACGATCTGCCTTGACTTGCGAAACGACGGATGTAATCTTTTTATCGCGGTCGCTTTTATCCTCGGTTATTATCGGGGACGGTGGCGAAAAAGGTCAGGGAGATTCCCGGGGTCGCTGTTACGGAGTTCATTAACGATATTAAGCACGAGACGCCGTAAAACACTGGTGATACTGTGTTCCGTTGCTTTTATTATTCGACCGTGTTGTTGTATCGCGGTTGGCGAGCTGTCCACCGGCGTGTTTCGAGGGCTATTTGAATTGCATCAGGCGAACGGTGCTGTTATGAAGTTATCCGTTCGAGAATGTTGAACGAGTAACTGTTGGAGGGTAGGTTTTTACGTGGTATTTTATGGGGTCGTTGAATGTTGCCCGAGTAAATTATTCCTGTTTCGAGGAGGAAGACATTGAAACTCAAGGTTTAATGGGATTATAGACATTTTTCTGCATTGTAATTTTAATGGAATAACGAACGACTGTGATATTACGACTGTTTTACAAGGCACGTTAAGAATGTTCACACTACTTTTATGCTCTGTTCACCTTCACGTTTTTCTTAACTTTTTTTTTTAATTCAGGAAGCTTAAGTTGTTTTATGGTTTCAATTCGAACATTTGTTTACGATCGTTACAATCATTCTCTTCACACGAGAAGATAGATTATTGTAAGTTACTTTGTAAAATTAAAGTTCGACATTTTTATGTTTCTTTTGAGCTTTTTATTTTTAATCCTTAAGGTATATAGACGTTTTGAAAATTCTACTGTATTGTTTAGTATTTTATGGCGTACTTTCACCGTAATTTTATCCTTCGCACACTTCCATTTGAATTAAATAAAACAAGTTCGAAACGCAAGATTTTGTGACCACGATGGAACATCTACCAACAATTAAAATCCACCACAGCGGAAGAGTTAATATTCTATAATTATATTGGATAAGCAACTGTTTACCGAGGTTGAGTCACAGTGTCATCCTGAAGATAAATCCTGCAATGTTGAAAGCAAATTACTCATTAACTCGCTGACTATCTTTTCAAAGTCCATTCCAGCAATTCGTCACTAAAATCAAGTTCACCTCCTCCTCAAAATCCCTTAGGAGACCGAGAAAAAGAGCCAATTCAGTTTTAATGGAGTCAATTAGTCTAACACTTTGCAAAGTTCGCTTCTTGTTTGTCACCGTCGAAATAAATATTATATCGTTAAAGTACAATCAATCTCTGCTCCCTCACTTGGATTCCAACAATTGAAAACAGCCTTAATGGTCGATCTTTTGCTATTCTCATATACGTTATCCTCCGAAATACATTTAACCAAACGATCATCTTTAATATTCCTCAACAATTCACCTCCCTCACCACGATAATAATTACCCCATCCATCACAATATACATCAATGCTCTCCCCCCCTCGTCTAAATGTCTCATCGAATACCTCCAGCGGGGTAAACGACCCTTTACCATAATCTATCGATCGAAGCCATCCAGGTCATCCCTAGATCCCCTCACCTAAATCAACCCTCCTACAGCCTAGCCAATTATCATACACACGGAACAGATTTTCCATAGTGTTACATGGCGAGTCTAATCAGGGACGTTTCTGTAGACATAACGTAACGCGTGTTCCTCCTGCAAAGTCAGAGAGGGCTCGAAGTCGAAGCCAGTGGTCCGTTTCGGTCACGGTGGTACAACGTGTACGAGTGAAACTCGGCCACGAAGGTATCCTCGTGGCGATACGCACACGAACATTCTTTCTCTCTCTCTCTCTCTCTCTCTCGCGTTCTCCCTTTCTCTCTCGCGTTCTCTCTCTCTTTCGTTCTCTCTCTCGTTCTCTCTCTCTCGCGCGCGTTTTCTCTTTCGTTCTTTCTCTCTCTCTCTCTCTCTCTCGCATTCTCTCTCTTTCTCGCGTTCTCTCTCTCTTTCTCGTTCTCTCTCATTCTCGTTCTCTCTCTCCCTCGCGCGTTCTCTCTCTCTTGCGCGCGTTTTCTCTTTCGTTCTCTCTCTCTCTCTCTCTCTCTGTGTGTCTTTCTCTCTCGCTCTCTCTCTCTCTCTGCTTTGGTTGCTGGAACGTTGCCAGCAACGACGAGCCGAGCGAAACCAATCTGTTGGATTTAAGTCACTTCTCTGGTGTCCCGGTTATGGGGTTTGGAAGCGCGGGAACCTCGTCGAAAATTCATTCCTCCGCTGGTTTTCCTGTGCTCGAGAGAACTTCGCGATATGTGTACAGCGAGTTGGAAAATTACTCGCCCACTCGAGAATGTCACAAAGATGAATAAAGCAACGAAACAGTAAACGACTCTTTATTGGGAGATAAAGTAGTAAAACTGTTTGAAAAAAGGAAAAAAAAAAAAATTGGCAAAAGTGTGATTTACTATTACGAATCCTGTATATGTTTTCGCACATCCTATGAATTGTGTAGATAAATGCAATTTGCACATTTCGTAGTTAGAAAAGTTAAAGAACTTCTGGGAATAAGTGTATCCCAGATACACGCACTTCTCTAAAAAATTTTCTCAGAAAAATATTCCCTATCATCGCCAAATTTTCATTTATACTGCCATGTTGAATGTATCGTATATATAATTACGATGATAAATTATTATAGCACTTGAACAATTAAAATTGAATAATAACACGGAGGAAAAGGTTCAAAGGAATTCGATATATTTTCTATTTCAGACAGAAGGAAAGTAAAGGAGAAATTTTTCCTTTTTTTTACCTTCACTGTTGTGTTGGAGTTGCGAAAATTGTTTGTTATAGTTGTTCAGCAATCTTGCGTTCAATTATTGCAATCGTTCCTAATTTTACAATGAACTATTGCACAAAGAAAAACATCCTTACCGCAATTAAAATTCCGCAGTCATTCGAATCGAGGGTGTTCCCACAGAATTGACCTATTTTAATTATACGAGTTTGAAGTGTATCGGTAAATATTCCGTAATCGAGGCACGGTATACACCGGAACCGGGTGTACTCTTGTCGTGAAGTTTGTATCGCAATGTAATTTGTTATCGAAAGAGCGATTTCGCGTAGTCGCGAATTTCGGGGGAGTGAGCAACTGTGTCGAATTAAATCGACCAGGATCGACCATTCGTTAATTAAATTGCCGAGTCGCGCGAGAGTTTCATAGTGGGGGATTTACGATGTCACCATGGCGGACGGAGTTAATGACTCCTTTCATTCGATAATAATTCCGGTGAATAAAGTAAACTGCTTTTATTGTACGTTCGTTAGATACGTCTCGATCGTGTTCATGTTGGATCATAACGGAACAGAATTTGTGGTGAGCTTTGCGGCGGCCGAGCGCGTAGTTCTTTGAACAACTGACTTGGGTAATACAGAGCGTACAATGATACCGTGTTTCCTGGTCGAATCGAAAGCGATAGACTATGGTTGAAATGAAAATTTGATAAGCACGAAATGTACGGATTAGTTTGTGTGTTAATAAAAATTGATCGTATCGCCGTGGAGAAAGTTCAGTTCTCCGTTCGTATTGTATGATAGATAATACGCTAACGTAGAAAATATATTACGGAAGAACTAGTGAATTTAGTTGATTAAACTTACTTTATATATAATGTATTATTCGCGAAAAAAATGTGAAGAGAAAAAAGAAATACACGTCGTGTTTAAAAATATACACGCGTTGGGATTGCCACGCAACGTAATAGCTTCATTGCACAACGAAACGATGATTGATGCACCGCTAATTGGCATCTTGTACAACTTCCTTACTTTTTAATCAAACAAGAAATCCTTTCAGGAAACGTGTCTCTTACTTAATGACGTATGTCGATACGGTTCCAGCCCATCTTCTTGAAAACACCTGCCTGTGTGTGTGTGTTTTTTCCCTCCCGTGATTATCTTAACCTTCCTCAAAATCGAAAACGCTTAAAGAGGTTAGCCTTGAGTTACAGATTCTAAGCAGGAATTTCCATGATTATTCGTTTGTTTATCACAAAGCAGCCATATGCCTTTACGAAGTTGTGCGTGAACGTAGCTCGACGCTTCCTGAAACATTTCTTCAGCAGCAAGATCAAGGACAGAGTTATTTAAGACGATGAAGAACGAAGGAAAGAGGAATGGACGGAGAGGAGAGTGAACGATGGGGGGTTAGCCAGACATCGAACACTCGCGGAGTATCTTTAATTGAACGACGAAGACGAATCGTGCTCTCTAGAGTCCCTTTTGCCGCCTCGAAGCTCGATCGTTTCTCTCTCTCTCTCTTTCTTTCTTTCTTTCTTTCTTTCTTCTCCAGCTGTATATAAGCGTACCGAGTGCTCGCGTCCCCTAGAAAAAAGAAATTCTTGCTCACCGTTTCCCGTGGGTAATTTTCTGCGGTAAATTAGCCCCGCGGGGCGAGTCCCGCGATTTCTCGTTTCCGTCGCCTGCCTCCGCGTGCTTCTTTCCGCCTTTCTTCTTTGCTCGCGGTTCGCGGGGACAACGAAATGTGTCTTTCGCTGGATGAGAATCTGAGCGAACTTTTGCAGTGGATAAAGTTAATTACTGTTTGAAACCGGCGTAGATCAAAAGGAAATTTGCAGCGGTTACGGTGTGTTCCGTATGGAATTCATTAAATCGTGTAACACGAAATGTAGAATTTTTCACGGAGAGAATGGAAATCCTTTCCTTAGATTCTTTGATAACGGTGAGTTGGTAGGAATTGTTATGAACTTTAATACGCGAGAACGAACTGTTGGAACAGTGAGTAATTTTCAAGTGGACATTTCTCAATTGAAATTTTACACATTTTCGGTTTCGAAGTTAACGAAATTTTGATTTTATCTAATTTGATGTGTTTGTTTAACACATAAGATTATAAAAACACAGTTTGTTGATATTTCATTTTGATATATTAATATAGAAAAGAAATAAGTGGTTTTTGGAGGTAGCTTTCTTGAGTTCTAAGAGAGATAATTCTACACAAATCTACACTATTGCTTTTCTATTTTTCAAAATGACACTAATTTATGCACTCGTGTATTCTTGCATTCTCACTTTTCTTTCCACTCTGTTACTATATCCTTCTGATTCATTTAAGACATTTTTAAGACATTTAATTGCTCGAATCTTCAAGTAGGCCATGCACCCTTCGTTCACGCCATAATCTATCTCAAGCACTCGGTCCCAAACACCTTTCTTTCTCTGTTATTCTAATCTAAACATTTCACCGACACTTTTATCTCTCTAGTCTAAACGTCCCTCGATCACACTTGAAACTCTATAGCATCTACTTTGACTCGTTACAAACATTCACACGAAACTTCCAATTTCCGTCTGGTAATCGTGAAATTTGGAAAGAAACTAAGAAATAGATCAAGTATCCTCGTTATTCCCATCTGATAGATTATTAATAATATACGTAGATCTAGACTTTCGTTGGGGAATAGATTTTTATAGGATGACCACACGTGCCGGCGGATATAATCAATGCTGAAACTTAAATCAGTTCGCCGAGTTCCGTAACGCAAATCGACCGGCGACATGGCGGATGAAGTATTAATGTTCTTTCTTAGATATATGCGCACCAGTGGGGGTTGGGACTGTGCTCGGTGAGCCTCTATATTGGATTTCGATACCCGCCAGCATGTTATTCTCTGGCCGTTTTCAGCGGCGCAAATTTGTCGGCTGCTCTCGAAACTTTTCCCCGCTAGTCTGTTTATCGATTTTGTTTTTCTCCCTAGTGGTTTTGCGGCTCTTCCTCCTCTACAATTCTTTCCTCTCCTTTTTTTTTTCTCGAGGGTTAATCTTCTCTAACGGTAATGTTTATTTAGAGAAATCTTTTTTGCGTAAATCACGATTCAGTGGGAAAAGGATTAAGAATGATCTAAACGAATCTCCATTTTTACGAGCAATCACGATATTAACACTCGAACGAATTGCGGATTAATAGACGTGTAAAATTGTACAGAAAAATTGGCGAAGAATCTTCTGTCAGGAAAATTAATACGTATTTTAAGAATATCTTAGAGATTTATTAGCTTTTACTGTTGTTCATATTTTAGCTATAGAAATCTGTCTTTAAGACGTTACGACAGACCTATAACCTCTCAGAATAGTTTAACAAATTTTGTTTATTAAATCACTGTGTCTAATTTTTTTTTTTAATATTCCTCTTTAAAGAGTGTCCCAATCTTAACGAAAGTCATTTGTAGTTACGATAGTAAAATAAAAATTAGGTTTGCAGTTAAAAGTGTTCAATTTCTAAGATTTCAGTGTTGAACAACTTTGTTATAATTATTTAGATTTGTTTTAAAATACGATAAGTATTCTAATAATAACCAATAGAAGTATACGTCCACGTTTATTCCCTGATACGTTTTCCTCACGATGGGATTAGAGTTAACTAGATCATATATATCAATAACGGTGGAATCGATGTTTTATTACGTTCTTGAAAAGCGGACGTGAGATACGACGGCGTTTACTTCCGACGAAGCCCGATAGAGAAACACGGCTGGGCTTTATATTCCCTGTTTGTAGGTCTCGGCTTTAATTGTCGGAACTCAACTATCCTCGACAGTCTGTTACGTTTGTTTGCACACTGTAATTCGTTGTGCTTCGGTGTAGCAGCACGCTTTCGCCCATAGGGATCTGCATCCTACGCTTCAGTTCTCCAACCTCGTTTCTATCGGGAAACTTAGAATAACGCTTTCCAGCTGTGCATCATTAGCAGCAATTAGGGATAAAGTTGAAACGCTTAATAATGGAATAACGCTCGGATAAAGGAAAAAAAAAGTGTGTTCTGTCAGTCGATAATTGGCGAAAACAATGTCTTCTGAACGATCAAGAATTCAACGATTATCCCATCTACAGTTTCTCGACGATTCTTATTCAAATTAACATTCGTTTCCTCGATGAATCATATTATTACGGAATGAACTTACCTTCAGACATGATCTAACATCGATTACAGTAACAATTTACTTCGTTACATCTGTTACTCTTCTAAAATTCCATTAGATTCCCTCTGTCTATATTTCAATCGTGAGAACATTCTTCGATCTCAATCGATACACCAACGAGTAACAGGAATTCTTTTTTCCTTTTCGCTCACCGAAGAATGTTCAGGTAAGATTCTCAAGATCCATGTGTCTCTTGTCTTCTTATTTCCTAGCCTACGCAACGAACCATTCACCTTAGCAAGCTTATAATACTATGCAATATTGCCCACCTATTGATAAAAGCATTGTTAGCTAAGTACAATACATATGCACATGTTCAATTAATACCTACACGTTTTTCTCTCTACAGGAAAAGATAGTAACAGAAAGCAGGTAGATTCCAATCGACACCATTCACGTATACTTTGTTGTATATCACATTTTTCACATTTATTAGTTTTGAGTCATTCGACTCTTTTCCAAAAGGGAAAAAATTCCACGAATTATTCTTTGCCATTCATCCCTGACCCTTGAACATGTTGTATTTATTAAGTTACTGCTCTGTTCAGTTCCAATATGCTACAATTCTTACTAAATCTCGTGAAATTGCGATTTCAAACAAATGATAAAATAAAACGAACGACTTCTTTGAGTAAAATTCATTAGTGTCGTTTTATTCGTGATGCGAGTTTGATAGTTGTAGACAAATCGCGATTACAGATTTTATTTTACAATTTTTCGTGGAGAATATCTGTGAGTCTGCGCTTTTATAAATTACGGTTTTCCGTGATTAGTGGATCCTGTACGTTTGGTTAAGAGATACAATAAAAATAAAACACTTAAAGCTATTTGAAATTGCGCGAACCTTAAAAATTCCAGCCGCGTGAACGATTTTTGAGACCGATCATACCCAAAAGACCTAAAAATACCAAACCAGTATCTTACAAACCGTTTTCCCCTTAAAAAACAGATTTTATCGAACAGTCTTCGCCCAACGATTTATCATATATCGATATTTACCGATATATTTCTCTTTTCATCTAATATCCTAAGTTCTATCGTGTAATTATTAGATATAACAAGACGTTAGAAAACGAGTTCTGCAGAACACAACAATCGTTTCGATTCGCTTAAATCGAAGGACACTATCACGAAGCGTGGTCGGCGCGTGTCCATATGGCTCACGCGTGAAACCGGGGCATCAAAGTTATCGTAGGATCAAAGGGTTGTGTGTGTGTCCTCCCTCTCTATCCCCTCTTATTTTCGTTGAACCAATCTAGGAGGAGGCCTCTCGACTCGCGAATGATTTAGTTTGCATAAATACCACGGGCGAAATACCTGTTAGCAGCGGCGTGTAATTACAGTGGCGGAGTGCGGTCGTATTGGCACACGGGTTAGCCGAGGTGTGCGGTGAACGCAAACCGGCGAGTCTCCTCTTGGGTGCGTGTGCACGTGTACGTGAGCGTTGCACACCTGAGCACAGGTGTATCCGGTAACCCAGCGGCCAGAGCGGGAATCTCCATATGTTGGAATCCGTCACCGCTTCGAACAGCGTTAGCCTTCTTCGTTGAAGGAACCCCTGATAGATTAGATCGTTATCCAGCTGGAATGCGAGTAACGCGCCTGGCCTCGTCGCTTTCGGGCTTAGCTTCGTTCACGAATTCCTCGTGCTCTGTGATTCATTGGTTATTGCTCCCGCCAGAGAAATACTTTGGTCTCTCCTTTGATGTCAACGTGAATACACTTTGGGGGAGGGTTTTCTTTGTTGTATTTCGCGTCGCTTTTGTACGCGATCGTTTGTAAGTGTTTGATCACATAGTTGAAGGGAAAACGATTCCTATGGTAGCTCAACCGCTAGATTTCCACTTGAACTCTTGGTCGACGGTGTCTGATTAGGATCAGTCTGTTTCCTTTCTTTTTTCTTTTATATCGTTGAGAAAATAATATACAGAAATAATAATAGTAGATTGTTTAGAATTATTCGGTAATTTCCATCCATTTGTTGATAAAATTTTCAACACACAACGTATTCTGATAACTCCAGTTAATTTATATTACAGAAAAGATATAAACCTTTCTCGTTGAAATTCTTCTAGACGATAGCGTTCGATTGAAAGTCTCTTTTAACGCGCTAGCAGAGAATACCAGTAAAAGTACATTCTCTGTCTGTAAGCGTATCTTATTCCTTAGAATATTGAAGATATTTCTTCACTGTTTCACTCTACATTTTACCTTGAAACCCACCCTTCTCGGTAATTGGAAAATACAAGGTTCAAGTAGAAAGAAAAGACACTTCTGGATATCTAGTTGAATATAGGACAAGGACGTCAACGTGTCCCAGTAACAGCCACTTCCGCCGTTTTCCTACGCAGTCTGATCCCATTCTATTCCCCGTCGTTTTTCCATCGTGGTAACATTTAATCCTCTCTCTCTCTCTCTTTTTCTCTCTCTCTCTTTCGACGCGTGCGTTAAAAGTCCAGTCTGTTCATCGAGCAACATCCGCGAACCAGTTGGCGTGGAACGAAGTCGTTACAGAAGCAGAAACGAACGGTGTTTCTCTAGTAGAATCTGGTCGAGTTAGACAGGAAGAACGCACATTCTTTCATGATAGATCTCGAACGAGTTTGTAGGTTCACGGATAGCAACGACACTGTGGACCAGGAAAGCAGCGTGCGCGTTTGGGATCTTCCTGTGGGCAATTTTCCTGCGGGTTAACATTACCAGCGAGGTAATTACCCGTTTGCTACCGTTACCGGATCCAAGTTGAGCCGCAGCCTCGCCGAGCGAGGGAATCGCGGTTAGCAAAAATGACTGGCTAATTAGCGGCTAGCTTCTTTCCCTGTTTATTTCTCCTCTCCTTTTTCTTCTTTTCGTTCTTTCTTCTTTACTCTCTCTCTTTCTCTCACTCGTGTTTCTTCTTTTCTCCTTCCTTTGCACTTTTTTATGAAGAGGGAGAGAGAGAGAGAGAGAGGTTTTTATTTCACCTGAAGTTGCGTGCTAAAGGATATCCACCACGTCGTCTACGCGGCTGTTCCGAACGCGATTACCGAGAAAAAAAGAAGTCGCTAACTCGCTACCCGGACTCTCGATCCTCAAGCTCATCTTCTCTTCTCCTCTCTCTCCTCTTCTATCTCTCTGTCTCTCGATCTATCTACCTTTCATCTCGCTTCTTCGTCTGATACTTCGTTTCCCTTCGCGTTCGGGCCGGTTCATTAAAATTAATCAATGGTAATTTTACGCTTTCAGTTAACGAACCTTTATTTAATGAATCCCCGCCGGTCGGGGTAGAGGGAGAGGAATCGATCGATTTCGGTCGTGCCTCTGAAAAAGTACGTTCGATTCCAGGGGAAATTGATTGGATTGATTGGTATTGGGTACTAATGAATTTTTCGTTGAACAATTACTTAACCACTTACGTACTATTTAATCGCCTGATTCATAATATATCTATTCCTCGTAGCTCGATAACCTGTAATTTCAATTTTATATTTCTTCGTTTTGCTCAGGTGTGTCGAATTTCCAAACAGGAGGAATAAAGAAAAAAAAAAAAAGAAAGAACGAATTCCTTGTAATCATTGATAACGACTCGAGACACAACCATCCATTAGTTCTCAATGAAATTACGTTTAAAAAGTGTTCCTTTATTTTTTTCTTTCCTTTCTCGCGGCGCGGTCTGCTTGAATCGCGGGCCAGTGGAACGGACTACGAGAGCAGGAACGAGTGCTCGCGCGGCGGCGCAAAGTGGCAAGGAGAAAGCGACCTACTTCGTGGGCCGAGTAATTATAAGCCTTGAATCGAGTAAACGAGTCGTTGAGGCGGGCAGCAGCGGCGTCGCGGCGGCGCGAGCAACGTTTCGTCCCGTAGCTCGCTCAACGTCATCCGGTTTAATCTTAAGTTTAACTTTAATCTCTTTCTCCCTTCGAACCACCCTCTCTCTCTCTCTCTCTTTCTCTCTCTTTGTTCACCCTCTTCGTTTACTCGTTGATTTCGATTCCGCTTGTGAACGCGTCTCCATTTTTCGAACTCTGACCAACCGCCTGTAAACGACGTGATTTTTCTGCCTGCGATTGATTCTGGATTATCAAGTGACGGGAATTAGACCATCTATGATATTGTTTAATTCTTGAACGGGCGGAAATTTTTCCGGTTTCATAAACGTCGATATGGAAAATATTCATGGATTATGGATAGATGTTAATATCGTTAATATTCGGACGATATTTGAAACGGAACAATTTTTTGTCAAATTGAATTAAATAACCCTTTGCCTTACAATAACGTGTCAGACACAGATTCTGGCTGAGATTCGACGAAAACAGTTATATTAGTAACAAATATTAAGTTTAATTTTAATTTTCCTTTTAGTTCATTAAATGGAGGATTGACAGTTGTAACTAATCTATGACACATTAGAGTTTCGTATGCAAAATTGTACTTAAACAGCATGTAGTCAATGGGTAATTCGATAAAAGAAATCGTAGGTTAAGGTATTGAACAAACGAGAGTCTTAGAGAACCGAAGGATACACAGAGGAATAAGAATTTTAGCTGGAGAACTTTGCATTTGAAATTTTGTTAAAGCTTTCGCAACGCACGGAAACGTATGAAAAATTCTATCCCGTTTTTTTTTTATTTATATGTATTTTTTCTAATATGTCAAAACAATATTTTTACATGTGTTGGTCTGTTGGTCCAATTAAAAAAAAAAGTTATTCTGCTTTAAAATGTATCCAAATATTAACGTGTGCATGTGTACATATGTAAACGAATTCCGTGAATTATACGAAACGACGAATCCGGGATTGAATTAATATTTGATGTAACGCTTTTTTACGGGTTTTAAACTTGTGTAAATCCAGAGAATGCACGGAACGAGGGGAAAGAACAACGCGAACACACTCCAGGGACACGACGTCGTGTCCCGTAACGATAAATTAATTGTTTAAATTTCGTTTCGGTGTGTATAACAAATTTACGGCGATCGTTGTGTAGAAGTTTAGAATAATTGATTTTACTAACGAGTTTTTCCAACGATTTAAAATCAATATCTTCTCATAGACAGATGACAGATTAACTGTGTTTCACTTGAATGAAATTGTGCAACCAGTTATTTATACGAGTAGTTGTTTCAGTTAAACTTTGTACGACTTACGTTCGTCAATTTTAACGAACTAATATCTATTCTAAATCATGAATCTAGGAATAGAATGAGTCAACAGGGTCTTGGAATTAATTTACATTCTATAATAACAGTTAATATATTACAAACGATTTGTAAAAAGTATAATACTGTTAATGTCAGAAATGAACAATGAAAGATGTGCCAATTACAGCGCAGTAATTTAATAGTTCTACGAACACTGTGTTCACTGTCTTTTTCACCCGTTTCTCCGTATCCATCGTTTGTTCCTTTCCATGTATTCACGGCTACATTCAAAAGCACATTTCCTCTCTTCCATACAACCTAAAGATTTCATTCTCTCGTCAATTTACAGATGACATCGTGTCAAAGTAACGTTTCCAATATGTACAATTAACGTCTCCGCGATTTTATCGAGAAATTCACACGGTAAAAAAAGAAAGAAAAGGGGGAAAAAAAAGAAAAACGAAAGAAAAACCCTTTAATGATCATTCGAACCGATCGAGCGTGGTTCATCGAGGATCCAGCAGCCGTTAACAGCAATCCTAGCTCTCTCACAGCCGAATTAAAAGTTAACCGACTATAAAACCGAGCTCGCTGGCTATGAAATATCAGCGAGTGCTCAACGATGCGTCCTTCCACGGTTGTTTAACCGTACGAAGGTCGACGCACGGACGTATTTCTGACCCGGAGCAGACTCGACGAGCGCAAACTGGAACCGGAAGTGGCCGGCGTTGCCGCAGCCACGGGCCGCGCTCTAGCTCGCTCGTTCCTACTTTAATGCGTCTAAGCTTACGCAAGCTCTTAACCCGTGTACCTAAACGTTAACGAGCGCGTACACCACACCGGTAATTTATGCTCGAACGTGCACGCACACTGGTGTAAATTACGTCACGCCTGCGCTGCGAGAAAAGCAACAGGATTACCGGGCGGCACTCATCCTGCCATGACAAAGTGGGCCGGCGTTTCGAGCGATTGAACGAAATTAAGTTTTCGGTCACCATTGTTCGGGATTGAACGTGTCCTCTTTCACTGGGATACCTGAGGATAATCCACGTTTAAAGGAACGTCTTAATCCTGATTATGGTTGTCGGTTTCTTGAGAAAATTCTGTGGAGAAATTTGTTTTTTCTCGTTCTTTTTTCAAGATTGATAGCTTGATATAGATCATGCTACTACGTAAATTGTAGTACTGTTTGTTGCATAAGTGCAATGTTTAAGAAAATACTTCACCGATAGAAATGATCTATAAAGTATGTATTTTACTGTACGTTAATTTTGTTCGCTATATTTCTACTCTTACTATTTTTTTATAAAAAAGAAAGAATGACGTTATCAATGCGAAGAAGTAGCGATATCTGAAATTCGTTTCCACATCGCGGTGACTCTCTATTAAATGTAACACCATAACCTAAACCACACACTTGAGTTCACCCTCTCGGAATCACTCGAAATATCAATCTCCCTCTCAATCCTTCACCAACACGATCCCCAGGAAAAAGATACACCTGAAACCTAAAGTACATCTTCCCCAACCGTAACGTACAGCTTCCAAATAGAGCGTACGTGTTGCACGTGCCTTATTCCCTTCTCCTTACACTCCCCTCCTCGTCCCGGAAATCACCCTCCCGCTTAGAAAGTATACAAACTATTCAGTCAGTCCAGCCAAGCCAAACGGTCCCAATCGTTCGACCTCGCAGACTTCGTTAGATCTAGTCGTTGAAACAATGTGCAGACGATGCAGGTTCGGCTGCATCACCTCGTAAACGTGTATGCATGCACGTGTTAACGGTGAACGTTTTCCCTCTCTGCTGTTTTTCCCTCTCCCGTTTTCCCGCCTGGTTGGATCTCTCCTCTGCTTTTCTCCCTTTCTATCCGCTTGCGGACTCTTTCTCCGTTCCTCTATTCCACGGTGGTCGGATAGCAGACCCGTCGGGATCGTCAGGGTTGCTGCATTGATCGGGAGGGTTCATCCACTCCCCTTCTCCCTCTCCTCTCTTCATGCTGCCTGTGCCACCCTCCGAAACCGCCCTCATGGCTCGAATTGTGTGAGTGTGAGCGGCGGTGCACGGCGACGAGGGCGCGTTTAGGTATCCCGCAGACACACGCGTCACCTTTAAGCTCGGTTTACGCGATACGATATCGGTCGCGGCGAGTTTGAACACTCGACGCGGGCGATCGAAGACCTGGCGTCGGTGATTTGCACCGCCACGTCCCAATGGGGCCAGGAATGCTCGAAATTCGATTAATTGAAACGTAGAGGGTGATCTTGCTATGATCATGAACTGTTATGAGTGATATTTTGAATATCGCGTTTTGGGGATTGTTGCGACGGAGATTGACAAAAAAGCACCTCTTTTTTTGTTTTGTTTAATGATTTAGTAGAGCTTGATTAGACTGAATTTTATCAAAATAGGATTTTTTTATCGCGATAGAATTTTATCGTTATATCTTCACTATATCTCGTTACTACAAAGTAAGGGGTTAAAAGAGAAAAATCGAAGTGCTTGAGAAAAGTGAACATTGAATATCGTTTCATCGAAAAATACGAATATCTCCATTTTGACAAATTTCTATTGTGGGATAGAAAAGAAAATTTATAATTATCGAAGTCATAAATTCTAATCTGAGATATATTTTCTCCGAATCTTTGAAAATGGATTCTGAATCGTGGTATAAATTCTTCGCGATACCTAGAATATGGCATTTTAGAGAATAAACTTCCTCCTGTTTCTTTTTTTGAATTACTCCATTGGATACAGTTTTATTAGAAATTCTGTTAATGATTTTCTTCAAAATATTAATATTTTTTCCACTATTTTGTAGTAATTTTCAAACTTGAAAGTTCGAAAGTAAAAGATGTCCGTGACTGTAGAAAATATGAGTAATATCTGTGATGAAACGTCGAGTTCCAGAATATACTGAATCGGATTATCAAAAAAAAAGAGAGAAAGAGAAGGAAAAAATTCGCTATATGGATTTCGAGGTTTCAATTAGCTCGAATAATTCTTCGACAAACAAGAGGAGGGAAATTCCAGACCGGGACAAAGGGGTATTAACGATGGGTGTCATCGATACAGAGACAGGGGACAGGGGTGTGAGGAGTAGATAGTGGAAGAGGGGCTATTAACGAAGCTGCGAACGTTCCGTTGGAAAAACTTTGATAATTTTTTCTCGGTTGTTTCGTTGAAAAAGGAAGTCTCTGGTAAATTGTGTTCGGTGAAACAGGGGAGAAAAGAGGAGGGCGAACGTTACGGTCGATGTGGAGTATAGGAGGTTGAAAAGCTGAGAAAGAAAACCGGTAACGTCGGTGAAGTTACATACACAGGTATACAATAGTAGTAGAGGCTCGACAAAGGCGGGGTTGCTTCATGAATTTTCTGACAAAGGATTCACGGTCACGCGTTTTATACGAGACACCATTTGCTCGATTCATATTTGAAACCGATACCGGTGTTTTTCCGTGGATTCTGTCGAAACGTGAAACGAATTAAACGTTCGATATGATCGAACGACGTGTATACCGCTGCACGCGCGATACCGTTAGAATTTCATGAGTATCTTCGCAACATGCGCGAGCTTAAATCTGTTTTTCGCGTCACCGTGATAAATATATATGTATCTGCTGTCGTAAATTGAGGGAATATCGCCAGGTTTTTGTGACATTTCACCACCGAGCGTAGAAATTTAAATATTGTTTTAAATACCTTATTGTAACATTGTTACATCTTTCGTCTTTATTGGTTATAAGGTATGGAAATCCTCTCTTTTTCTCTGTTTTTTGAAATGTACGTTGATTACATGTTACTTTAATTGAATCGTAGAGTACGTTTAAAATGCGAACGAAGTGAAATGCGCGATTGTAAATCGAAATGCCAAGCGATGGGTGTAATGATTATTTTTCGAATATGTGTTTCGCAGTATTATGCCGATACGAATTTTAATTGAATCGTAGAATACTTTCGGACAATGAACGAAATGTACCGCGTTGAAATGTAACATTTCAAACAAAATCGAAACTGTTTCCGTCCAATTGAACAGTTTGAAGTAATCTTTTATACGTTTTTATCGCTTGGTTTCAACATTCTATGAAAAGAAAAATTAATTAATAATTTTTTCGACTTGACGAACAATTTTAACCCTCTAAAACTCCATGTAATTTAAAAGTTTGTTCATATTTGATCTACTATATTACTATATTACTATATTGCTGTTACCAGTCACCTTCTGTTTTTTTTTTTTCAATTTTCCTAAAAATGTCGAATTGTAATCGATCGCAATTCTTTCTTCTCATAAAGAAAGAAAAATCGCGATAGAACAGGGAGTTAATAACACGTTGAATCTGTTCATTCTGTCTCGCCGAGCAAATTGAATCGTCAAAATTCAAACCATTTTTCCCTTATCAGTCTTTCTCTCTCGTCCATCGGGTTTGATCTCTATGCAAACAGAAAAAAAAAACAACAGCCAACAAAACAAAAAAAAGAAAAAACCAGGAGGAAAATCAACCTTCATCATTCGCTATCTATGTTTCCATTTTACAACTATCGTCGATCCAAGTGATAACAGGACGATCGTTGTATCGCCGTTCAAATTCTATCGCGACCGATTGAAATTTACAATGTCGGACGGAGAACGTGGAACACACGTCGCGGAATGTTGAGCAGGTCCAGGACAGTAGGCTACGGTGAGCCTATATCGATCGTAAGCTCCCTAGTTTCCATGGTCTCCGTCTCCATGGGATTGGTGCACCCACGGCTGCTCATTCTACCTTCCCTTCCTCTCTCTTCACTAACCGTTGTCCCGTTCCCGAGCGGAATTACCAGCAGCTTCCGGGTAACACGGCCGTCCTGACGTCGCGTGTTCCCGCGGCACCGTGTAAATCTTTTGGATTATCGTTCCGACGATTTTTCACGACGTCGCTATACACAGACGTTATGTCTACCTTCGGGGAAAAATAGTTTCGTATTTGTGTCATCGTGTGATGAAATAAATATCTTAGCATCTTAATAGAAGAATCGCTATCACATTCGCTAAACGAATTGAACCATCAGAATTGATTTAAACTTCGGTCACTTTATTACAAGATGATCGACAGAAATTAGATTTATAAATGAGAAACATATCAGTATTTTATTTTGGATAAAAGAAAATTGTAAATTCCTCGAAATGACTATAGTGAATATCTGTAGAAGAAATTACAAATTTTTTTAAAATTGTAACTAAGGAGGTTAACGAAAAATCGAAGAACTTTCGGGGAAAAGTGGGAAGAAATTAGAGAAATTAGCGAACAAATGTGTTTCTCTTTTTTAGTAGAATTTAAAGATATGTTTCAAATAATGGATCTAAATTTAGATATAAAATGCGACGCAATTTTATAGGACAATTCAACAATACCTTCGATTCGTATTATTCCCGGGGATTTTTAATATTCCGCTTGATTCAGAGTAATTTATACGACCTGTACGAATTGCACAGTGTTCCGTGAATTCAACAAATTCTGATAATTCTCCGAATTCCACATCTATCGAATACGCTTTTCACGAATTTTTGTCATCGATATTTTATATTTTGTTTTTTGTCTCTTTCCAAATTCTAGAGAATCCGTGTTTGAAACACCACCAGTCGGTGATTAAATTGTCACAGAAGTAACTGAATTTTCAATGGTGTGTCCGGTAGTACGAAATATCATGAAATTGTAATTAAACTTCATTTGCTCCATTTCGAAAGTTTCGTGGCTGGGTATAGCGTACCCATGGCGTCTCTATTAGATTCTCCAGTGATTTTTGACGTCATCTGCCACGTAATCGGATCAGTGACGTGATTTGCGCGACCGTTTCAACGATGGACGCGTAGGTGGCCGTGGGAAAATTGAAAAACTACCGCGAGCGATCGCGAAATGTCAAGGTTTAAGTCGAGCAAAACTTGTGTAAAGTCCATTCGATAGAAAACACGTACCTACCTTGTAGATTTCCATTTTTAGTGTAGTGTTACTTGTTTCATGACTACGTTTCAACGTTTTCATAGCCGTTTTCCATCGAAGTGCTGTTTCGATAACACAAACGGTCGAAAAACAGTTATTTTCGACTAAAAGGATTTTCTAAAGTAGCTAAATGTTTCAAGAAGGAAGTGAAACTGTAGAATAAGTTTATAAATAAAGGAATCTTCTTTATGCACAACGTATCTAGCATTTTTCATTCCTCGTTCTCTAGTAATTATCGATATGCCGCGAATTTCTCCAAATTTAACGAAATAAACGAAAGTCGACCGATTAAACGTGATACTTCGCGTTGGCCTTTGCTTCTTTCAGATAAAGTATCGCGAGGTGATTATTACAAAACGACCGAGATACGATTATCTACGAACTTTCTATCTAATTCTTTCTTTTTCTTTTTTTCTTTTTGTTCTTCGCAATAAACGGTAAAAAACTTTCGACTCGTTTCGAATTAGATGTATCATCAGGGTCGATTCTTTCGCAGGATTCTCATGTAACAGGTCGTTGAACTTAATTACTACGGTGTGTAATCGTTGGGCAATTTTAAAAGAGCAGAGGAACATTGAGATTTCTTCTCTCGCGATAGTTTTACCGCGGTGTGTAATTCTTCTACGCGAATTCTGCTGCGCCGGTGCAATTCAACTCGCCGGTGCATTCTTTGTGCCTCTTCACCTGACAAAACTTTCTCCCGCTGTATTCTTTCGACTCTCTAATTCCGACTGGTAGACGTTTTTCTCTCTTTCTTTTCACCTTTGTTTAACTTCTCACTTCGTAATCACCACGGTGATTTTTACCGATACGTTCGCCCGTTTCGCGACGAAAAATAGCTGGTTAAGGTGTTTTTTCCTTTTCGTAACCCTTAATTGGTCGTGTAAAACTTTCAGAGTAAGTAAGAAAGAAAATTCTGTCAAAATTTCGGGGAATTCGACGTAAATTGAACTTGAAAATTTATTCGTTTGTAGCGATACATTGGCAGACACACGTTTTCAAAAAGTTACGATGGAAGAGGAATTGAAAATAACTAAAGAAACAGCTGCATAATTGCGTATAATTATTCGAAACAGTATTTGAAAAAAAAAGAATGCGAATATCTCAACATATTAACAAACAGAAGCTGTCAATTGTTCATATTTGAAACGTCAGAAATCTGAATACGTTGTAAATCGGGTGAAAGATGATAATTTTCTGTAAGAGGGTTGAATTATCAGAAAATTGATAAAGAAAGCAGTCTCCTAAACGGCACGTGATTGGTTAAGGTTTAAATTGAAATTTACTTTTGATATTTATCGCCGTATTAGTACACAGTTCCCTTATTTCGCGCTTAATATTTCATTCAATTTTCCTCGAAAGCTCACGAGCTTGAAATTAATTATTGCCCCGATGGCCGATCGTAAAAGTACGACGGCGAGAGAAATTTCCAAGAGGAAAAATGTTCCATGCTTGAGGGGCTATAGGGTACGACTGTTCTCTGCCTCGCGTCGGAAGGAGAATTTCATGAAAATGGAAGCGACGTAAACTTCGCGGGAGCCGAAGAATTGAAAGTTTTTCTGGCTCTCCGGAGGCTGGCTCCGAGAGAGGGAACGTACACCAGCGATGGAAAGAAAGAGAAATAGAGAGAGGGAAAATGCCAGTTGGAATGGAAATTCGATGAAAATGAAAGACGAACGCCGGGAGTTTCCGAGCGGATTACGTAAACGCGTAATTACCTGTTACACTGGCTCGCTGACTTCTTCAATTATGAAACTCATGTTCGCGTGAACTCGCCAGTCCCCTCTCTAAATCGTGTCTTTCCGACTTTTTTTTTTCCATTGTGAAATCACGTTTGCTACACTGCTCTTTAGAATTGTTTACCTTGGATTTCTGATTTTCTCGATACATCACATAAACTTTGTAAATCTGATAAACATCCAATTTACACGCCTGCATGTTTCTTTTTAATAAAACACAAACGATTTCGAACTTTCTCAAATTTTTTATTTTTGTTAAAAGTATCATTTGTTACAATTATACGTGAAACAAAATATCATTCAAATATGTACTACAACAGAGTTTACTGGCATCAGTTCGATTATCGAGAGTTTCAGTGATTTCTCAACATGTTGTTGGAGTTATTTCACGAATTGCAATTTCATTTGAAAAATTTCACGAGGTTTGAACATTGTACAGTTGCAAACATCTAGGCGTCGCATTTGGACGACTCTTTACATCCAGCTGATCGTTTCTCTCGCAAACGTACCTCGGTAGTTTCTCCTCGTACAGAAATGTAACTCTCGAATCACAGATCCAATATTTCACCACGAGTCAGCCAATCCATTCAACAAAAGCTTTGTGTATTTTTGCCTTTCTTGTTTTTTCAAAAAACGATCGCGTATACTTAGAATCTTTACATCTCGTCGTTATTTTCGTCTGTGATATGGTAGTCATCCGTTTCCACGAAATGCTTCGCGGTCAATTACAGGCGGATACGCGTGGAAAATAGCACATTGACGTCAGTTGGTGGCATTGTGAGCACCATCGTATGTGCTGTCGTCTTCGTTTAGGTTTAGCCTCGCAGGGACACGTAGAATCGGAGCTTGAAAATCTCGCGAACACGCGAATTCTGATGCAAATTCCGCGAGAGGGAGGCGTCAATGGTGGTGACCCACAAACGAAGAGCAACTAAGCCAACCATCCTCTCTCACTCTCTCTCTCTGTGGCTTCGCTACTCTCTAAGGTCCCAAGACGCGGGAGCGTTGGACCTAACTGTTCCATCCGCTTTAAGAAAGTCGCGAGCTGAGTAAATCAGGTTCAGCCGAGCGCGAAGCGTAGTTCGGTGTTGCAGGGAAATTTCGAGGCTGCTTCCACCATCGCCACCCACTGGCAAGTCTTCTTCTTCTTCTTCTTCTTCTTCTTCTTCTTCCTCTTCCTTCTCATCCTTCGTGGAATATCGTCTCTCGTCATATAAACCCTTTCCCAGTGATTCTGTGTGAAGGTAGCTGCAGCCGCTCGACTACCACTATCTAGTTTCCTAGCAGTAGGAAACTCAACGGGTAACTTTCGAATAAAGATTACGGCCCCGGAGAGCAGGTTGAAAGGGACGTTGGAGGATGGTGAGTTCCGGGATCGTTCGGGATAAAAGATTATTAATGCCGTTACCTGTTGTAGAACGATCGTGTCCTTTACTCTTATCCTTTTCATTCCTTTCTTACATTTCTGTTCCTCCTCTCTTGCACAATCTTTTCGTTTCTTTCCTTTCGCTTTTCTTTTCTCGTTTGTTTCTTCGTTTAGAGGTATTGTCCGGGTTTCTCTGAATATCCTCGTAGAGATTCGACGAACCGTGGATTATTAGAGTTCGTGACGAGGGTCCGGATCGCGAGTTTTAACGGTGCTTTAGGAGAGGAATGATTCGAGAGACGGTGATTCGAACGATTCCAATTGTGAGCTGGAGAATATCGATGACGTTGTCGAGTGTTTTGGTATTGCGAATATTTCTTGAATATATATTTCTTTCTTATTTTTACGAGTTCGTTGCGTGCAAGGTACAAATGGATTTATTAAAATCAGATAATAAGGTTATAGATAAAATTGATTTCTTCAATGGTTTTAACTTTAAAAAAATGTTTACAAAACGCTTTAAGCACTGCTCAGATCATTTTTAACTATACATTCTTCGCAAATTGCATTTTTGTTTAATATTATGCTTGTTGCGACTATTTATTATTTTTCAGATTTTCTTCTATTTGGAATAAATAATGTATAAATTCTGTATTCTATAAAATTATAGAAATTAAATAATTAATAAACTTAGTAATTAATATTGATTAATAAAATTAATTAATTAAAGGTTTGTGAACGAATGTCGAGTTAACTTCCCCAGTAAACCGGTTAACAAAGTCAGATTAGAATTGAAAATGAATCGAAAGTAACGAAAAGTAAATGGATATTTCCATTCAAATTTATACTTCGAGTCGAAAGCTCGTTTACTTGAATAGGTTGCAAAGTCACAATAGGGCGGGTTCTTAAAAACCGCATAGATCGAGAAGAATGGTTTACCTATGATAATTAGCACCTTTTCCAACGGGCAACATTTATCATACCGGAGGTTGACCGCATAGGAACCAAGGGCTGCGGTGAGAGTCGAACGAAGGTCAGCCATAAGGGGAAGAAAAAAGCGAGAGGAACGAAAAATGTTGGGTTCGGAAGATTGAACGTTGCAGGCTGGCTACTAGACCCCGCCGCAATCTCGTGATGCATATTAATACGATAGCTTTTTGCTTGTGTTCCTCGATCTTCTTCGTACCAATCTCTCTTTCTCGCACTACCTAACCGTACAAATTGAATCATTCGAATGCAATACAACCTTTCCATCCTGCTCGATTAATAAGATCCATTTTAATTTCATCTACTCGACATCTCGAATACTCGATATCTCTAAACGGTACAAAGAAAAAACAAAAAAAAAAAGCAGAAAGACGGGGTTATTTGAGAAACATCGATAAAAAGTCTCATTTGGAAAGGCACAAACACAAAGGAAGCCAGCGAAAACAAGAGTAAAAGCGTTAAAAAGTTCTCTCAAAGAAATCCCCATGCCAGTCGCTTCGACGCAACAGAGAAACGAAAAAGGGGGGTGGTAGCTCTCGTTCCATAATTAGTTTTTCCAGCGTCGCGATAGCTCGACGCTCCGGAATAAAAAAAAAAAAAAAGAAAAAGGAAAAAGAAGGAAAACAGAAGTTGACCGTTTTGGAATTTCCTCGCGATAATTACAATTCCGTGAGTCAGCGTCATGGAATTATACGATTCTTCGAACGCCTGGATTTTCTGGCTGAAATGCGAGGTGTTCTTCTTTTCTCAACTTGTTGGTGTTTTCACGAACTTTCTCACCGTTTCAGATACAAAGAGAGACGGAGGCAAGTTAGAGGAAAAAAGAGAAAGAGAAAGAAAGAGAGAAAGAGCAAGGTATAGAGGAGAGAGAATGAGAAAGGGGAAGAAAGGTAGAAGCGCAAAGGGTTGGAAAGTTTTCCTTCCTCTCCGACAATTACCAGAGCGATTTTCCTCGTTAATGGAGGCAGCTCTCGCGGAAAGTCGGTCGTTCGATCCCGAAACACCGATGCACCGAGTAATTGCCGGCTCGTCGCGTTCCCCGCTGACATTTCAGCTCGTCGTATCGCTTTGTGCGTGACCTTTTCAGCATTGGATGGCTCCACGTGCGCTGCAGACTCGACACATTCAGAGGGAAAGAGTCAGACAGACAGCCAAGCTGGTCGTCCTATCCACGCGACTCTTGTACGCCACGTAAACGTGCATGGACTGTTGAAATAAAATAAAACAGAGATTCCATCCCTCTCTTTTTCTCTCTTACTTTCTGTCCATTTTTGCGAAAGGGGAACGATCGATAAAAATTGAAACACAAGCGCGCGCGAAAGTGACGAAACAAAAGGGGGTGGCGATGAGGAGTTGAAACAACGGGATGAGCGGGTAGGTCAGCTTTGAAATGAAAATTCCATTTCGTCGGCTGCTTTCGTGCGGTTTGTATCGCGAGAGAGCTGTGCGAGGGAGAGAGGATGCTTTTCGGGGGAATCTCGTTGGCCCGGTTTTTGGGCCGCGCGAAAATGTTTCGCGTTACCGGAGGGAAATATTTGCGTCGGATGTTTGACAAAGCGGGAAAACGCTCTACAAAGAAATCAACCGATGGATGTAACATCGTCTCGTGGTGTTTTGTCGCGGGATTCTTCCAGCCGCCGCGGAATCGCGGACGCCTGTGCTCGTGTTAAATGTTCCGTGGTGTCTCGTTGCTATGTGGCTCAGTTTGGACAGTGGTTGTACTCGGTTTGGAGATGTTTCAAAGTAATGGAGAAAGACACGCTGTGTGTCTCCATTCTGTTGCTTGAAATTTAAAGAACAGTGCGAGAGTTACAGTTACAATCGGTCGATTGGAGTGTATTTTTGTTTATCTTTCACTAATCTTGTAAATTTTTTGTACAGAAACGTGAGAGTGGTACTCTCTTCCTCGTGCTCTCTCCTCGCGTTCTCTCTCTCACGCGTTCTTTCTCTTACGCGTTCTTTCTCTCACGCGTTCTCTCTTCTCGCGTTCTCTTTCTCTCGCGTTCTTTCTCTCACGCTTTCTTCCTCTCACGCGTTTTCTCTCCTCGCATTCTCTCTCTCACGCGTTCTCTCTTCTCGCGTTCTCTCTCTCACGCGTTCTCTCTTCTCGCGTTCTCTCTTCTCGCGTTCTCTTTCTCTCGCGTTCTCTCTCCTCGCGTTCTCTCTCTCACGCGTTCTCTTTCTCTTGCGTTCTCTCTCTCACGCGTTCTCTCTTCTCGCGTTCTTTCTCTCACGCTTTCTTTCTCTCACGCGTTCTCTCTCCTCGCGTTCTCTTTGTCACATGTTCTCTCTCTCTCACGCGTTCTCTATCTCATGCGTTCTCTTTCTCTCGCGTTTTCTCTCTCACGCGTTCTCTCTCTCACGCGTTCTCTCTCCTCGCGTTCTCTCTCTCTTCCCATTCTCTTTCTCTTCGCGTTCTCTCTCCTCGTTCTCTCTCGCACTTTCTCTCCCTCGCTCTTTCTCTCTCCGTCTCCCCTCCGTTCCGATGGTGGTCGGTTTCCGCGACGGTTCCGAGCCGCTGGAAAAATATTTGTCGACGGGAGAGCGCGTCTCCAATCCGGACGAATTTCGGGAATATTCGTGGTCGAATAAACGCTGCTGGTTTAAACGATGACGTTTCTGGCGTGGGGCTTCTCCCTGTTCCCACGATCGACGGCCGCGTCGTTGCACGCGTTTATTTTGTACAAATGAATGTTGCGCGGTTTCGCGTAAAACACGATCTACGCTCGCTCGTTAATTTTATTTCGACGTGGTAATCCAATGTTGAAAATTGCCCGAGTGTCGACACACGCGTCGCGAGTACCTGATCGCGCGGAATCGTTAAGGCACGACGCCGCTTCGATAAGGAAATACGGTTTTGAATAATCGACCTGTATAATTGTCATTTATTCGAGTGTTCTAATTGAGTACGTTTCTTTTTTCTGTTTCAGGTAAGTTTCTGTTGCAGCATAATATCGAGCGAATAGTATGTTCCGATTGGATTCAGGTATTTGGAATATCATTGTGTTTTATTTATCGTGTACATATAAATTATTTCCATTACTGTTGAAACTTAAAAAAAAAAAGAAACTATTATTAAGAGGAGTCTATGGTTACGTGATTTGAAAAATAACCATAGTCACTCTTAACACTTAACACTTGGCTACAAATATCTCTAAATATGCAAAACACGCAGTTACATTTGCAAGATAAATTACACATTATATTTTTGTACAATTTAATACTACGATGCAATTCATTTTATTATTATTCTTTTCTAACACAAATGGACGGGAAATATGTCAAAATTTGAAGAAATTAACACCATGACGAGAGATTATAATCATTTATATTAGTGAAAGTATTAATCACACATAAAATCACTTAAACTCTTAATCTACGTACACTAGATCATTTCATTGAAAATTACAAAATTCCGAATCCTCTACCATTCTTCAAATAATCTTCGTCTCGACGTATAAGTCGCAATATTTCCAATGCCTCCGTAATTCCTCTACATATCTAAGTACCTCTTACGATCAGTCCTCGAATCTATCCGATTCTAGATCGTCTACTGGGTACTTACTTACTTACTTACTTACTTTCGTCCCGTCGAAAACAACGAGTCGACGAATAGGAATTCATAGATTCCAGAGAGGATGAGTGGGAAGAGGGAGAAGGAGGATCGGCGCGTTGTACACGGTGGCTCGTGAATATTTGAGAACGGCCGCGTTACAAGTTCCTTGGAATCGCGATGCACGGCATCGTCCGGGTAAGAGGTCCTTAGACCGTTGTCGAACGAGCCGTCGCGTTCGAGCGAAGTCGAGTGCATGGCTCGATGCATTATGCAACCGAGCGAAGCTGCGCCGTCGGCGACGGAGATTCCCGGCTGCCTGTGCCGTGTCCCAGCTGTGGACTATCTCTCCTCGTCGTCGTTGTCGTCGTCGTCACCGTCACGGAAGCACGGCCATCTCTCTTTGGCCTGGAAATTTCGGGACGCCTCGCTCGAGACTTCTCCTCGTCCCGCTGACATCGATAATTCGACCGTCTCTTCCGGTTTCGATAGACGACCAACGCTTCACCTCTAGGCTACTTCTATCGGAAAATTAAAGAACCATGGCTTGTTTCTAGGTTACACTGGATGGATGATCTAAGTGGTTTCGTGGTTAGGGAATGGGTTTCTTTTCCTTCGTGGATAGTGAGAAGTTGTTTTAGGGGTTGAAGGTTTGCGAGGTGCTGTGAGTATCGATGGAAATGGTTTTCTGTATTTTCGATACTCTTTTGGAATAGTATTGTCACGTCTGAGGAAGCACAGTGTTTGCAATTTTAATTTTTTTAACATTTTGCATTTCAACGACACGTCTCTATAGAGATATTCATAATAGAAATAAAAGTAGATAAATTCACGAATGTGTGTAATTTTTTCTTTCGAAAAGGAAACTTTTGATTTGCAAACATTTCATTGCAAAACTGGAGTTGATAAATCGATTGTGTAAAAAAGATATTCGGAGTCCAAAAAGTTTATGTATTGTTCGTACAGTCTCGTTTTAAGAAACGTTCTCCAATTTTTGTTGCATAAGTGGGATAGCTTTATTATGAAATTTTATATTGATCTAAGAAGATGAATTTCTATGTTAGAATAATGTGTTGTCAGTTTTCAGAAAGGAGAGTGTTTGATATCTTAATATTTGAACAGATTACATGTTCTTCGTATGTTTTCATTCCAAGAAATGTTCTTGAATGATTGTTTGATACGCAGGATAGCTTTACTATGAAATTTCACGTTCATCATCCTTACAGCGTAATTGAACATATAAATTATAGATATTTGCAGTTTTAAATAAAATATTCGATCGAATTTTACAACTAATATTGCAAATATTTGCTTCATTTCAATATATTCCATGTGTTTAAATATACGATAAATAGTGTGGGTACATTTATGTATTCCTAGAATTCTGAAACTGTTAAAACCGGCGGGATAAACCTTCGTAGAAACACAAATCGATCCCTGGAATCCAGGCCAAAGGGTTCCCCGAAACAAGCGTTGGCGCGAAACAGCCAAAACGCGTCGTCGACGTCGTCGACGCCGCCGCGACGGCAGCGCCATTAAGGTAACCTGCGGCGACGTAACGATTATCATAACTGTAAATATTTGCCAGTGTTCCGTAGCGACAACGACACGGCAGTCGGCGATATATCGTTGTATTCGCCGACATTCCGCTGCAGTGTGCCGTTTACCGTCGTAATCTTTCGTTTCACCGACCTCTCTTCATCCCCCTTTTCTTCTCTCTTGTACACTACCTCCGGTAGGGTATTGGAGGAGAACCAGAGCGATCGTCGAGCAAAAAGAGCAAGGTTATACTACCGGAAAGGTAGACGAGGACGATGCATTCAGAGCGTAGAATTGTGCCGAAGATAGGTGAGGAGAGAGAGAAAGAGAGAGAGAGAGAGGAGAATGGACCGACAGAGACATGGCCAGATACCGCCTCGAGATCGTCGTCTCTCTGGCGTTTTCCCTCGCGTCCTAGAGGTACAGATAGAAAACAGAGATACCGTAGTCCCGATGACGTTGCCTCCGATATCGATACGAGGACGACGACGTCTAGCGTCTCTCGTGTTGTCGTTGTCGTCATGCTTGGCAATGGAGAACCGGGGAGGAGAGAGAGAAAGAGAGAGAGAGAGAGAGGGCGAGAGAGAGCGAAAGCGTGGAAAACCAGAAGAGTGAGAGAATGAGAGCGTGGGGAACCAAATGAGAGGAGAGAACGGAAGCCTGGAGAATCAGAGGAGTATGAAAGTGAGAGCGTGAAGAACCGAGAGAGAGAGAGAGAGAGAGAGAGCGTGGAGAACCCAGAAAAGAGAGAAACACAGCGAAAAAAGGGATTGAGAAAGAGAGGGAAAAATTAAGAGAGAGTTTGAAAGAAAGGTAGAGGCGGAAATTGAGAGAGAGAGAGCGGGAGAGACGAGCAGGAATGTTTAGTCGCGGCCGTCGGCTAGAATATCGATTTTGCACGCGGGTGCACGTACGCGAAGCGTGTCGCCCGCTGAAAATCCGACGATTAATTGCCCGTAGCACCGCGCCATAATTCGGACCGCCTGGTATTTACACCGGCCTCGGGGAAAAACGCCTGCCGGATCGAGCGCTGGTTCCCAAACAGCCGAGTCACGCTTCGGATTTTCGGCCCGGTAGACCAACACCGGACCAGGAACTGTTCGATTTTACGAACAAGAGTCTCTGTTGTGTTACGTTTTTGCGACGGTTGATCGATTCAGCCTTCGATTCGCCCGTTTCTTCACGAGGTAGACTGTTGTGCTGTCATGACGAAGGCAGGATATGTGGCAGGTGTTCGACGATACGTTTACGCGGGCTTTTCGTTCACTCGGTAATTGGTTTCGAAGTGTTTTTAGGGTGTTCAAAGTACGGCGTAACTCGTACTACGAAGTTTCGGGATTACAGTAGCGGGGATTTTATTCTCGTATCCGGTTTTCGATATTCGCGGATAAGTGGAATTTATGGTGTAATTCAACGCACTTAATAACACGAATTTTTCAATTACATCTATAGAGGATTTGTATTATTTATTTACGTAATAACAAAAAAGAAATCATCGTTCTTTGCAAACTCGTATATTAAATTTCAATAATCAGACTTACTTTTCTGAAATAAGTATCGCGTACTAAGGATCATGTATCAATTGTAAGAAATAAAAATTGTTGAAATTGTTATTTTAAATAGACCTGCGTATCGTTAATTTTACACACATACAAAAATACAGAAAAACAGAATTTAATCTACGGTAACGTTTGATAAAAAATCATTGCTGCCATGTAATAATTTCTAAAGATAAGTATCGCGTACTAAGGATCTTGCATTCATTGCAAAATATAAATGTTAAAATTACTTTAAATAGACCTGCGTATCGTCAATTTGAAACGAAGCGCAGAATTGAATTTACGGTAACGTTTGATTAAAAATCATAGCTGCTAGTGTAATAATATTACCGTAATGTACGCGATCCATCGAACGCGCGAGTTTTACGGGAGCTTTCGTAAAAATAACTGCAGCGGGCGTCGGTGGACGCGTAATGGCACGGCGACGGATTGAATTACGCTGGCCCCGCGAAATTTCGTGTCGCATTCAACGTCGTAATTTCACCTCTCCACGTTCGCCCCGTTCTTTTGTTCACGTTTGGTTCGATCGATTCCCTCTCTGCCTGGTGGAAAAGCTCCGGGTTTTCTTTCTCTCCCTTCTCTCTCTTTCTCTTTCTCCTTTTCCCTCGCTTTCCGCCATATTTTCCCCGCGCCGTGTTGCTTCGATTAATAACACAGCGCCGGAAAAGAACGGAACCCGATCCCTCGTCTGCGAGTAATGAAAGTTTCGTCTGCCTCTTTCGTGACTATTTCTTTCTCTTTCTCTCATTCACGTTTCTTTATTCCGCGCTTCTTTGTTCACGCGCGCGACCAGCCGAACGAGCGAACGAGCGATCAGCCGAGGTGAGGAATCTCGAGACGTTCTTTCACGAAACAAAAAGGCGAGAAGCGAACGAGAGAGAGAGAGAGAGAGAGAGAGAGAGAGAGAGAGAGAGATGACGGTGGGCGTAGCGAAAGCTAGAATAAATTTGCCCAGGGATCTGGTGTGTAACGACGACTCTTCGTCGGTGATTCGACGCTAGGAGCCACTCTCTCGACGTCCTCTTTCTCTTCTCCCACTTTTTCACTGTCCCGCGTGGCGGTTAAACCGACGATGTAAATCGATCGTGAGAATAGCCGATTCGGTTGTCGATTCGATGGTAAAAACGCGACAGGAAACGAGACGCTTGGATACATTCTATCGTTTTCTTCTCGCGAACTGATACCCCTGTTGGTTTCTCTTTTATACCGTGAGTCAGAGGAATAAAGATGTCGTTGAACCTGTCTCTCTGTATGTCTCGGTTGTAGGAACGAGATTCTCGGAGGAATTAACGTTCTGATAATTCATGTATTAATTAATTTGTGTAATAATTCTAAAGTGGTAATAACTAACGTGAGGATATTTGTAAAATTTGTATTCTTTTTATCGTTCTCGTTTAGATCGTCTCCAAAAAAGCTGTATTTTCTTTTCTTTTTTCAAAATGCGAATTCGTGTTCAATGTAAAATCGAATTAATTAATTCGGAGAGTTACGGAGAACGGTGACCGAAGTTTTTCGAGTGTTATCTGAGTTTGAAGTAGGATCCAGAAAGTTCTTATTGCAAATGAGTCGCGAAAACTTGCCGGCGTTAGCTGCTAAGCAGCGTTCAGGATGTTTCCCGAAAGACTACTCGGTCTGGGAAGTCTGAGAAGTTGAAACTCGAGTCTTTTTAGCAATATCGGGACGAGGCGAAACGTGGAGTACTTCTCTTTTAAGTAGCCTGGCTGGAACTCGTGCTTACGGGAGAGGAGGAAGAGCTCGTTACACAGTTTGGAACAGCTTAACCTTCCATTCACTCGAACTTTCCCCTAAAGAAATCAATGAACCTGCTGTGTCTTCTATCTTTTTCTTTTTTTTTTTTTTTTTTGTTTACCAAGTACAATCTTCGTGAAGCTTTTCAAAATTCGAAAGCACAAGTACACCGTTGTTTCGGGGCATTCTGAATATCAGAAGATCCCACCTGAGAAACGCTTCTTCTTTAACTCTGCGCTCACTTGCGAAACAACGTAACACCGGTGGACCTGGTAATTTCCAACTTTCCAAATTTAACTTACGCTCGAAGTTCAACCCCCTTACTCCGTGTAAACCAACGCAACATTAGCGGAACCGCAAATTTCCAAATCTCTAAATTTCACTTTTAGTTCAAACTTTAACCTCTTTACTCTTCGCGAAACAACCGTGTTACGAACGAATTTCTAAATCTCACTTGCGCGGCGCAAGCTCTATCAACTTCTCGTCTTATAAAAAGCTTCATATTATACTCTCTATGAGAAAAACATAAATATCGTAATTGTTGGACATCGCTCTAGACTAGTAAACAATTTTATGTTTCGTATTTAGTTAAGATAAGTTGATTTCAAACTTTGTTTCATCTTCTACACATAATTACTCATACGACCCTTGAATCCGTTACTCATATGCCTGACCTCCTTAGTCATAGAATTGCTATCAGCCTTTCTCCTTATCCCCACCACTTTCTAAACCAAACTACCGAACCTTTAAAAGGACTAGTAAGACATTTTTGAATGGGATTATTACAAAAATCTCTAGAACTGCGGCTCTAGAAACTGTCTTTTGTGTAGGATTGGGTAAGGTTTCATGCGTCTGAGGAATTCAGAGATGACAGTTTTAGAAAAATAACACAGTCACAGTCTATATTCTAATTTACTTCAGTGTTCGCTCTCTACCATACCAGTTGTTCTACGTTATAACACACTATCTATTTTTTCCCATCGTCAATTCGATTTTTAAACGTTTGGTCAACTTAGGAGTTCTTGCCAATTAGACGTTTCCTAAATCCACCTTTCGACGTTCCCCTTCCACCACGACTTTGGTGGAAACTTTGCCCAGGAACGTCGTTTTCTATCTTTCGCTTATGGTGACAAGGTTTATGACACAATTACTGTCTTTAGAAATGGCACATCCACACCATAAACCTGGTCACCGTCTCGATCGACGCAGTTGACGAACATGTGGGACGCTGAAACTCTAAGCTCTCAAATTTGCCTACATTTCTAAGATTTTTGTGTAAAAGTTAACCAGAATAAACATTTTGTTGAGAATACGCAATGTATATAGATATAATGTTTAATGTTATAGATATTTGCGTTTGCTGGTGCAGTCCCCTCCCTCGCAAGGGTCAGTATTACCTGAGTGGGTACTACACCAGTTTTTATTGCACCCCTTGAGCGTCTCGGTTCTTTTCCGAGACATACATAGTTCTTTGAAATCCTTCAAACTGAGAACAGCATTTCTGTTCGTTTTTGTAAACCTATACACTAGTAATTAATAAATATATACTTAGATCAAACCTTGTATTTATTTAACAAATAAATATTCAACACATTTAACTTCGGAATCTAATATAATCTAGAAGTTCGATTGATCGTCTAGTTTCACGTACACACTGAGCCATTGATCTCGTCATCGGTAGCGTTGTCGACGGCTTGAAGCCGATCATTCACGATCCGCAGAAAGAGAGAGAACGGTGTCGCGTTCACCTTATTACCCAGTGCTTTAATAACGCGGCCGTTTTCACCATTGTGCCGGGCCATTGTTTCCGCGAAACGACGGCTTCTATTCGATCGTAGTTGCATAACGAGTCCGGACGATTCACGACTTCGTTCTCCCCCGCTGCGCCGCCACTGGCCCGTCTCGATGGATTGTTGTCCGGGAGACGACCAATTACCGGCGAGTTTCCTCTCATCTGGCAGGATCGATAGCTTTTTGTCTCGGGAATTCGTCGAGTTGCGTTCTGCCCCCTATCCACCAACCCCCCTCTCGATGGCGGACCGTGTCGGTATGCGCCAATCCATAAATTTGCGAAATGACGAACGCCCGGTTTCGACTTTTATCGCTTCAATCCTCCCTCCACCTGCAGTTTTATTCGCCTCCCATCGTGTATGACGATTCATCGTACCTTTACCGGGAGATGCAAAAATTATGGGGAGAAAAAATGATTTATCGTGGATTAATTTGTTTAAGGAACTTAGATATTGCTTCGATTGATTGTACGAGAACGTTGATTATTTTTAGCGGATTGTAAACGGTATCATTGCAAAGAAAGAATCTCTTGGAAAAAGTAGAGGTTTGATTGACTCATTGGTGTTTTTTTTTTTTACCACAATCATGGAAATTGGTTACGAGTGTTGTTATAATTGACAGACTAAATGGAACCATTTAGCATCGCGTTGCGAAAGATAGCAGATGATGCGAATGAAGTGTTTCTCTTGCTTTCGTGTCGTTTCGAGAAACTATTTTTTTCTAGCTCTGTATTGTATTTAAGAGTGAATATTCTGTACAAAGGAAATATCTGAGATTTAGCTACTCGAATATTATTATTCGAGACAGTATAATTTAATTGGGGTTCGTTGTCGATTAAGTTTCCGCTGAGAACGCACTTTCACCAGAGTAAACAGGCCCCCCTCGAGTGGGTACAATGCCGAAGATTTCCAGTGATTTGGTCTTGAATCGAATACGCCTTCGACGCAACTTTAGCCGAGGGTTTCCCTTGTTTCATCGAGCAAGACACAGGAGAAGGGAGTACAATTAAGCTGTGTAATTTATGCGACGGTATTGTCGCTTTGATCGACGCTTAATGAGACGCTGTAGGTACAGAACCGCCATCTAAACTTAGATCTGGGTCGTCAGTTTTATTGGCGCGATTGAACTTGAACATGTTCTCGATTTCACGACTAGAGAACCACCCTTTCGCCACAGTCTCGATAAAAGCACGGTAATTTAAGAGGAATTTTTACGTGACGTTACTGACAATTTCTTTCTCGCGATATATTATCGATATATACTCGCTTATGTCGCGAATAGCTCTGTATAAAACCTCTATCCATAAAAACAGAGAAAAAGAAATTAACGAGCTGAAGCGTATATATATAGAACCGTGTGATCTTTATCAAGAAGCCAATGGTTCGCATATTATACACGCGAATCTCGTGTTATCGTTAGAAATTATCGACCATCGAGCGAGATAATGGATAATAACATTGACTCGTCGAATATTTCAAAGTTTCCACATTTCTCGAGTAAGAGCGCTCTCTCTCTGCTAGGCTAGAAATTTCTCCAAACGCCATAAATCAGATCTGCATTTCCACTTCGTCTCAATCATTCACACACACAGCTCTTCTTCATCGAGATCCTTTCTCGAAACCTAATTCAATTTCTTTAGAAACACTGACAATGCTGATTTTGTGATTCTATTCATATAAATGTACCTTTCTTCAAAATTCCAATATTTCCCACAAAAAAGAAAGTATATACACGAAAATCATTTTTATCCAACTTGCAAAAATCATCCCTGAAGAGGTTAAGAAGCAACAGAAATCTCGCTCGGATACCGGTGTTGCTCTTAATAGAAGCTAACACCGGCAAAATTAGTACGGACGGTCACGATAAGTAAGAATTTGCTCGACGTTGGGGATGGCCATGGGAAAAGAAAGAGATAGTGAACGGTGAACACCGACGGTGGTGTTGGGTGTCCAACGGAAAGCGTGGACTTAACGCTCTTTTCTATCCCGTTATCCCGCCGTCGACAATGGGGAACATGAAAATAATCTCATTCGTTATTCACGGGCGCGCGTGTGCCCAGTCTACGTTGACTCTCGTCGACGCGTCGATGAAAGTAGCACACAGAGAGAAAGAAAGAAAGAAAGAGAGAGAGAGAGAGAGAAAGCAAGAGAGAGAGAGAGAAAGTAAGAAAGAGAGAGAGAGAAAGTAAGAAAGAGAGAGAGAGAGAAAGCAAGAAAGAGAGAGCGAGCGAGAAAGTAAGAAAGTGAGAGAGAGAGAAAGTAAGAAGGAAAGAGAGAGAGAGAGAGAAAGCAAGAGAGAGAGAAGTAAGAGAGAGAGAGCGAGAAAGTAAGAAAGAGAGAGAGAGAAAGTAAGAAAGAGAGAGAGAGAAAAAGCAAGAAAGAGAGAGAGAGAGAAAGCAAGAAAGAGAGAGAGAGCGAGAAAGTAAGAAAGTGGGAGAGAGAGAAAGTAAGAAGGAAAGAGAGAGAGAAAGCAAGACAGAGAGAGAGAAAGTAAGAGAGAGAGAAAGAGAAAGCAAGAAAGAGAGAGAGAGAGCAAAAGAGAGAGGGGGGAGAAAGAAAGAAAGAGGGAGAGGGAGAGAGGGGGAGAAGAAAGAGAGAAAGGTTGTACCCAAGCATGGAATACACTTCGGTACTTAAATTCTCACGGTCATCATCGCTAATCATCCTGACAAGGTAATTTTTATCCGTCATCGTTGCTTTCGAGATCGTTAATTCCGGCAATGGTCGTGCGACGAGGGATTACGATAACAGGTTGGACGGGTCGTCGGAAGACATTTTTGTATGGGACGAGAGATTTCAATTACGCGACACGCCGTCCAGCCGATCGATCGATCGTTTCAGGTGAGACACGTGCGTGAATGGAATCATCGAGCAACACGACTGGGGAGATTGCTCGAACGATCCGCGGGATATTAGTTGACGTTACGTGTTGGCTCCCACATAGATCTCAAAACAACGTTATTTAACAAAGTAAACCCTCGTTTATTGGATAGCGTAAAAATATAACAGCAACGATAATTACAAGTAATAACGATAATATTTGAGTATGATTATCTATCCGTGTTCAGTTCTAGTTTCATTACACCATTCGATACAGTCAATTTATGAATGGGACGAGATACACTTTTTTTAAAGAGCGAAAAATAAGACAGGTAAATATAGAGAAAGGGTTAAGAATACCACGTACAGTTATAGCCAGACAGCTGACATTTCCAATGTTATCAATTAAAGATAGAATGATATTTTAGCTTCTTTTATATCTTGTTCGAAACAAAAATGTCCTTTTCATTCATTCTCTTCCCTACCAGCGAACGATTGTTCCTATATTTTATTTCACACGAGTATTTCAGCAATGTAAATAGATACGACGACACGGTGTAGTGTAATTTATGACTTAATGGTCTAAGTCTTTCGCACATGTTCTTTTCTAATTTTTAGATGCACAAACCGAACAACGATTTCGTAAACATCTCTAAAAAAAAAAAAAGAAAAAAAATTCTCTGGTTCTTGATCAACGTGCCCCATAAACACGCGGACTTTATCCACCTTCGAGCTTCATTTCTCTCCCTTAATCTCTTCCCCTCTTCGTTCGAGCCACGATTTACACCGCACACAGTTCACGTCGAAACGGGCGTAAACTGGTTTCACGAAGCAGGCATTAAGCAACGGGGACGAGGCGTATAAAGCGTAATGACGCGGTTTTTCCTCGCGACGCTTATCTCGACACCGTAGTCGCCGTCGTCACGGTGGTTATTAATTTCGCGTGGGATAGGAGGAGGTGTAACGTTCACGATCGTTTTCTTCCGCGTTTCGTATCGATTTCGCCTGTTGGCTGGTGGCCAGGCGCGCGTTCCTCGCTCGTCCGCTACGAGCCCCGGCTTATGTTCCAATTAAAAGTTTCTCCGGACTCGCGCGATTTAAAGCGATGCTTCGTTTTCGATCGTTATCTTTCCGATTCATTTCTCTTGTTTTTTTTTTTTTTTTTTTTTTTTGTTATTTTTAGTTACAACGTGTGTTACGTTGGCGTGCTACAGCCGACGCGCGCAAGTTAGTCCAATTTGCTTCGTCGATCGAACAGTATTTTTTTCCACGTCGTGCTCGCGTAGATTCTTGCCGCGTTAACGAGCGCTCCTCCCGTTGATTTCCGTTCTTCCGCCGGCTGAACGATTGTAACGAACGATCAACGGCGATCAACGGTGTTTCGAAATTGTTGTCGCTTCCGGGTGTGAAAAATTCCATGAAATCGAATTGCGTAAACACGACGTTAATAACGTAAAAAAACCTGTGTTTACAACGTCGAAGATGTTTTTCAAACGTGTAACAGATACACAGGTTAAAAGTCGAGAGAACCTCTGCGCGATAAATTCAGCAAAAAGGAGAAAATATTGCACACAGTATCGAACGAAGAATAATGAAAACAACGTTGTTCCATTCGATGCAAGTGACAGGATCGTTTCGCAAGACAGGCCGGAATCGCGTGCGTGTAAATTGGCCTCCCGTTGTGGAACGGGACGAGCCCTCGTTGCTCATTAACAAAGTGGAACGAATCCGGCGTTCCGCGTGAACGCTTCGGGCAAAAGTTTAATCAGCGTTGGCTAATCGAGCCGATTCGCGATAACCTTGAACCGATTCGATGCTTCGTCACCCAGAGCCTGTTCAAGCCTCGAACGTATACGAGCCAGAAATTCTTTCTCGTTTTTCTGGTATCGAGGATATTCGCCGGACCTCGCGTGTCGACCGATCTTTTCAGTTCCGTAGCAAAAAAGCTAGCGTTTTAAACGATCTTTCTATCTCTCTCTTTCTCTCTACCTATTTCTCTTTTCTCTCTCTCTCTTTCTCTGCTCCTATTCGTTGTGCGACACCTGTTGAATCGTTAGCCCGTCTAGGCTTTAACGAGGATGCAGGTAAGTCGATGACTGACACGAATAACGCGAGTTTTTCACCGTTCTTAATTGATAGTGTCTTCCGAATCGTTATCCAATGCGAACGTCTGATTCTCTCGTCACGTTGTGCAGAGTGACTTGTTAAGCTACAGATCTGTTAAAAGTACAATTCACAAATCGTTATTTAATCCTCTAAATGCTATTACTGTGTTACATTACTAAGGTTATACATCCTTGAAACACAATTCTAGCAATGTTTGACAGTTATAACTTTAATTAAAAGTCTGGCAAAAGTGAAACATGGTTCAAATGGCGAGCAAAGATATCTCAACGATTAAACAAGGCAATAGTTAAAAAAAAAACGTTGTTTTTGATGTTTCTTTCAAATTATTTTTAAAATACACGTTATAAATGTTAAAGAATAAGCTTTCTTTGAACGTGTGGGACACCACGAGGAATGAAATAAAGGGAATATAGCGCTGTATAGTCACTTTTGCAAGATATCTGCGAATTTCCTCTGGAACTATTGCGAAAATTTTCACCGTGAAAAGATAGGTGTTAATTTTTCGTGTAATATAAGCAAATATAATTTACTGAACAAATCACCCTATGGGGGATGATGGTGCGTTCGTGTTTCGTTCTATTGGGTAGAGATACGTGAAAGAGGTGCAGCGTTAGTGATTGGAGGCGAGTTCAAGCGCCGGTTTATCTGTCGTTGGACGTTATCAGGGGTCGTTAAAGACTAACTGGCTGCTTCGCCTACGTAACTCGACACGTGCGCCGGCAGGCGGGAGTAATTATCGAACAATAAAGCGCAAGGTGAACGGGAATCGAGCGCTCGTGACCGTGCGTCGTCGACCGCCGCCGCCACCGCGAATGCAAACTCGTGAGCGCTTTAACGAGCCGCGCGAGCATTGTACGCGGGCTAAGGTCGGTGTTTCGATCGAAAAAATGGAGGAAAAAACGCGGCCATTTAGAATCGCTCGCCTGCCTCTACGCGTTCTTTCCTTGATTAACCGATTTGCTAATTTTATTACAGTTTGATGTATTTTAAGGCGTTCGTTATGCATTTTATTTCTCTCTTCTCTTTTTCAAATTCATATTTTTGTTGAGTTGATCAATTTAGATTAAATCGTCGCGTGTGAAATGGCGAATTCGTAAGCGAAATTTTAAACCTCGATAAAATTGTTGAACTTCAATTTCTTTTTTTTTTAATCGAAGTTAGCTAATCGTAAATAAATTTTATCAGAATATTAGCAATAAATTCCTCAAATGTATTTTTAATTGTCGTCTCATTATGAAAATTGACTTAATCATGACGGTATATTTTAGCCTTTTTTATCTCGAAATTTCTGAAATTTTTCTTTTATGTTAATTTATTTCACTGTACCAACTTGCCTCGGCGTTCTTCGATGATGATGCTGTTACGTATACACACGGATCCGGAAGATTTTTATTGAAAGTGATACGTTCCGCGAGATTTTATGCTGTTTTTCAACGGAAAGTTTACTCTGAACTGGGGGTTCGTTTGTGAAGGGTTAATCAGCTTTTGACGCGCGACCGCAATGTTCAGTCGGTTCGTCGTTCGAATCTCCGAGTTCGGAACTGGACGAAACCTGATTTAGAAGTGTAACGAGTACTCATTCAGAACTCGATTAAACCCCTTTCGGAATACCGTGCTAAGTAGCGGCCAATTAAACTTGAATAGTCTCCTTCGAGCTCGAACAACTCTCCTATAATTTATACGCGCGCCTATATCTACGTTTAAACCATCGATTCGAATTAACTACAAGATCTTTTCGCTCGCAACGATTAATTAACCAAGCAACGAACAATTTCATTATGTACCTGTGTGCTTCGGTTAATTCGTATCAAACGTTAGAGTACCCTGTTCGTTTTATTTAAAATTACCATTTCTATAATTGGTGTTCTGCACGAAGTGGCAGCGGTTGAATTTTTGCACGTCGAAAATACCGGATTATCCGACAATGCGCGCGTAGTTTGTTGTCTGTGCTCTCGTCGCTCATTTTCTCTGCCGTATCCGGCCGCGAAACTTGGTTGACTCGATTCCCTAACAAGCCTCAGGCGGCTGCTGAACTTTCGGCAAACATTGCGATCAAACGTGGCGAGAACGTCACGGAGCCCCGAATAAACTGTTGATTCGTGCCACCCGCAGCTCTCTCTCTCTCTGTCTCTCTGTTTCACTTTACAAGCTCGACGACGAGAATCGCTCGAGGTTTCTTGTCGTCGTCCTCTCCGTCGTCTACTCCCGTTTATCTTACTTATCCGCGAGCCTCCTTGTAATTTCTCTCGAGCCGCTGCGAGACACGGAAATCGATCGTTTCCTCGTGAAATTTGCATCCGTAGCAAGTTTGGATTGAACGATCCGTTCAGACTGCAGGAGAGCTGGTAATTGAGGCATCATCGAGGATTCCCTGGTTCTCGTTTCTTTTCATTGAGAAGAAGAGGAGTGTCCTGAAGGTGGTCTTTTATTTGGTTGACAGTGATTGGGGTTGGCTCCGTCGATCGATTCTTTTTTAACGAGTTAGACAGTAGAGTAGAAGGGACTCGCGGGAGAGATGTTGAGACTTTCACATTATACTATGTATCAATTTAAACGAAATACTTCTGTCCTATATAAGATTCGTATATATTAATAGGAACTGTTGATGTTGATTTTATATACAATAATCATTGCTATAGGCTTTTATATTAATGCAGTTCGTTATATTAATTCAGTTCAACCCCTTTCTTTTACTAATTATACATTTAAACATCAGCTATTTACTGTTTCCGTACCATTTTACGCAACAAACGCTAATGTATTACAGTTTAATTACAATTAGCTATCCTCAGTGTTATAAATTGGAATTTGGAAGTTGGAATTAATATTGATGTTTATTACTAATATAATAGTTTTTCTTGAATCTTAACCAGAATCTGTGCCACGAGTCTGACACGTTGTTATAGGGCAAGGGATTAAACAAATTTAAATTTCATAACGAAAAAGATAAATTTTCTTTTGTCTCATCCGTGACGTTGAACTTTTAATGGAAATCAACGCGTCACAGCGAACGTGTTAACCATCTCGAACTAGACCAAATTCCTCCACGTTCCCATCAGAATAAAGACACCGGTTTGACACCGGTGCAATGGCTCGTATGTTGCTCGTGATCAGTGGGTCCAGGTGGAACCTGTGTTTAACGTGCGCGTAGCCAGTTGTTGGCTCCGTTTCAGCTTCGAATATACTCTGTAGTGGTGTATCGTTGTGTCGTTCGGCTTGGTAATTTTTCCTCGGGACACGAAGATTCGTGAGGACGATAAACGGATGGGAAGAGGGGCCGAAGGTCCTCTCGAGTGTGTCGAGGGAAAGAAAGAAAGAGGGTAGAAGAAACTCCCGGCAGAGGAGTGAGAGATGCTGGCCCTTGAGATAAAATCACACGGCACGCACGAGCCAACGGGCGTCCCCGCGAAATCACGTTCGTGGAAACGAAAACGAGACGGTTGTCACTGGCAGTCTTGTAATTTTCTCGAGGGATAGAGTGGCCACCGGCTTGTGGCTCGCGCGCCGAGCATCGCTATTCTGAGCGTCGACCGCTTATTCGAGGAAATTCTATATGACCAGCGAGTGTTATTTAGCGACTGGTCGCGGTGGAGGAAACGAGAATACCAGAAAGAGAAAGAGAGAGGTCTTCGTCGTCGTCGTCGTCGTCGTCGTCGTCGTCGTAGTCGTCGCTGCTGGGGAATTACGATGGTGGCGCGTCGAATTTATTCGTATCGTCGAAAGAACTGAAAAGAAACGCACGAGGATATTCGTGTGTATTCCATCCCCATGGACGCGTAACGACGCCCGACGACGCGCGTCGCGCTCCGTCCGACGCAACAAGTCCTCCTTATCTGACACCGGCAGTTTCTCTCCGAGAGTTACTTTCAACCGTTCCCTTTCGAATATACCAACGCCGACACGGAGGATCGAGCGTTAAGTAACCGGCCAGCGAGTTCGTTAAAATTAATTTATCGACGCGTTAACACGGAGGACGATTCAGCTGGTTGCTCAAGGTTGATATTGCTTCGGGATTTACCGAGGATAGTCTGGTTCATCCGGTTGATTTTCGAGTATCTTGTTACCGGTGTTAATTTATTAGTTAACCAACGGTACTGCGTGTTAATTTTGACAACCAAGATTGTTACACAGGTTCGTGTGAGAACTTCTTGGTTAGGTGTAGTAAGAATGATTTATGAAACACTGTACTCACACTTTAGGAGTTCAATTATTCACTATAATATGTATCAAAGCTTTTTTGATAATTAAAGGTTAAAGGTTTTTTATTATAACGAAGACAAGGAAAAGCGTATCAGAAAAAGAAAGACGAACTGTCTGTAGGGTAGTTTTTTTACACTCTCTACGATCTAATATTAACCCTTTGACTACGGTTCATTCTTGCACGGACTCATCGATATTCGCATGTCAGTCGCAGCGATTTGCTGCTACTATTACTTATCATATTTACTTGCCCTTTCTTCTGATCAAACATTTTTAAAGTACACTTTACTATTTTGAAAAATAACAAACGAATAAAATTACAAAACTGATCACAAATTGAAACAAATGAACACTTATATATGCAGAAAAGGAATAATTTAATAAGATTAATTTTACGAGATCGTCAATTTTACGAAAATCGATGCGATTTTACGAGAACAGCGAAATTGAGACTGAACGATGTTAATAAAAAAGTGAAAGACCTGCCAATATTCAGCTGTTTACAATTGTTATATTACATGTAACGATAAATTCTGTATTAGAAAACAGTCGTAGTAAAGAAAATTCCGGGCGTATATATACGCCTTTCGTAGTCAAAGGGTTAAGACAGATTCAACGATTCACGATATTATTTTGTACGATCTTAAATGGTATCCAAATATAATATTGTATGATCTTAAATAATGTTAAAAAAAATATTAAGTCTTCAGTCGGCAAATGCACGAAATAAATCAGCCATAATCCGAAACATCGGAAAGAAAGGAAAAAAAAAGCAATTCTGTGCGTTGACCATTCCACCAGACAAATCCACACCGGAATAAGATCCCATTTGAATTCTGTCGCGGCGATCAATGCGCATTGACTTTGTAATTTCCCATAATTTCCGGTGGACGCGCGAAGCTCGACGCGGTGTGCGCGCGTGGACAACCGAGGCCCATTAGAGGTGGAACGCTATGCCGCGAGATTCCCATCGTTCCATTTTAAGGGCGAGGCCGCGACACGCGCGAGGCCTCTCGACCACCGAGAGCACATGCGAAAACGGGTGCGTGATCACGTATAAGCCTGGCGTGCGGCGAGTTATGCGCTCGCTCCTTCATTCCCGGTTGGTATGTAAACGAGCTGAGCTCCATAATTCGCCCGTATCCGTTTACGCTAATGATACCTGGCCGCCCGTCGGCTTGATTCGTCCCGCACCCGTCCTCCTCTTCCTGCTTCCGTCTACGATCCGATTCCGATCGACCCCGCAAACAGAGACTTTTCCTTTCACTTGTTACACCGTTTCCATCGACTTCTACCTCGACCAAGTTTCTGAATTTGGCGAGACAGGGAAAGTTGCCATTTTGTTCTTTTTTTTTTTTTGCTTTCTTTAAGTGTTCGTTAAATATGCTTGGTAATTGTAGCGTTGGAATGTAACGGTAATCAAACAGTCATATGTATGGTAGAAGTAAGGCTGTCTATAGTCAGAGGCAAATATATTGGTTTGCCATGGTCATTTCTCCTCTATCATTTTTTTCTCATTTATAAACCCTACCAAGCGAGATTTGTACATGTAGTAGTTCGGTTGGTTAACGTTATAGATATATAGGCGTATCTGTTTCTGTAACGCGATATTTATCTTGTGAAGGTATACATCTCTTTCATTTGTATCTCTATTGCCAATATACTCTTCGTGTTTCTCATGCTTTACGAGAATCACGACGGAAGACAGGTGACTATAACGCGATTGTCAATTATCGAAGAATAAGAGTATAGTCTAGCAAAGCAAACCTGAGAACTCTGACGTCATCGTTTCGTCCAGAAAGAGTGAAAATAGGCGGGAATTACGAAAATATTTTAAGAAGTGATGAGCTATGAAGTGTCTTCTATTTATTCTGTCGCAAGAAGTCAATATCTGATATTATACAGATGGAGACGTAGTATAGGTAGATCTTAAAATTGTGCAACGCTGTTTGAATAGTCTAATCTTGCAGATGTATTCATGTACCGACGTGTGTGATCATAGTTCTTCGAAGACACAGCGATTAATCTGTCGAAGCTATGTAATCAACGTGTAAAGGATCTTTCCTAATCTCTTCGATGTCATTTATTCTAATATCGAATGATCTTTACCTTTCCACGAATTTCATTAACAACGTATTAGAATAAACACGTAATACATGCAGTGTGTTACATACAAATGATTCGTTGAGTAAAATACATATGAATATCCTTGTTGTACGATATATACAACTTGTGAACAGGTTACACTTCATCAATATTCATCTCCACCATGAAATTTTTCACACCTCTCCACGTACATACGAAAGTCACACGGTTCTCCAGGCGTCTCGTCGATCACTCTCGAAACAATGCAGAGCGTCGCGTTCGCCTCGCCGCGATAATCCAATTACGAGGCGACGTAGTCGAGGGGCGGTCGAATTAATCGCGAGAGATAAATCGCGCGAAACGTCCCGGTGAATCGCTTTCCCCCTTTTGTCGCGGCTTAACAGCCTCGTCGTTCCCTCCTCACGGGGGTGTTGTCTGTCGCCTTTCCACGAAGAAGAGACAGACAAGAGGAAGAACGTGGAGTTACGCTCGTCGTGATAGTAATTGCCGAAGCGGGGCCATGGAAAAGACGTCTCGAGGCGAAACTGCAAGCAGAAAGAGAGCCAGCGAGAGAGAGAAAGCGAGAGAAAAAGAGCGCGAGACGGAGAGAGACAAAGCGAGAGAGAGACAAAGCGAGAGAGTGACAATGCGAGACAGAGAGAGGGCGCGAAGAGAGAGATCGCGAGAAAAGAGAGAGAGAGGGAGTGAGTGAGTGAAAGAGCGAGAGAGAGAGAGAGTCCCGAAGCCGTTCGCTCGTTACCCGTACTCCTCGAGCTTGTGCACCGTTCTGAACGAGCTCGTTTCGCCTGCACGCGCGCCTCTCCCTCGGTTTGCATCGCTACCGCTTACGTGTTCACCTGAACGAACGTGTTAGTTTCGTATATACAGGTGTGCGCGGTGCACAGTGTGCATGCTGCTTGGAACGTATCGTGAGGTGGATACGTTGTTGCAAGCGCATCGCGAAATCCCAGCGGGATCGACGACATTAGAGCTCGGGTCACGACAATGCTCGTGCGGTTCACCGGCACCAGCGATGATGCGGTACACGTGTTCAAGGACGTTGATTTCGCTGGAATCCGTGCCGGTTCGGTCGGTGCAACACGGTCACGGTTGCGACCTTGGCAACTTTAGGCACCAACGTTTTTCCACACACGGGCATGCGCCGTACAGTGGATTTTCGATCGATCAGCTGGGCTTGGCCTAACTGATCTTTGCTCCGTTTCTCTTGCCCTGAATCTCCGCCTGTATAATTTCTGTTTAACGTTTCACCTTGCACGTGTGTAACTTTAAGGGTAAATCAAAATTATACGAAATACAAGATGCACATATTGTTATAACTTTCCCGTTAATATATATAAAAAAGTTGAAGACATGTTATCGATTCGTTAATACTTAAAACGCAATAGTTCATTTATCGAGAAATTATGCATATTAAATTGTACTGTTATACTTGGAACTATTTTTACGAGAACCGAAATGCCGTAATTGGTAGTAACTTTTTACTACTTCATTTTGATTACAAACTAGAGAAGTTTAAATTTCCGTTTGAATGGCGAACTCGTATAAAACAAGTCGAAGGATCTTTTTACTCGCGTTTCATTGCCAGCGAATGGTGTATAAGGTAATTGGTAGATGACTCATCGCGAAGATTTTCGCTTTCTCAGCAATAAGATGACGCGTACATTTCCAAGAATTCTATGATAAAGTAGAATCAGGTTAGACTCCCGTAGTTTTACGGCTTATGGAAAGTTTGATAAGTAGGGGAGCAAGTAACACGAGGGGTTCTTTCTTTCTTTCTTTCTTTTTTCTCCCTTCGAGGCAGCACCTCGTGAAACCTGCTAGACGATATCCGGATCAGGTGCTGGTACGTAATTTACGAGACATAAAGGGACGATCGAGTGCAAGGCTTGTTCTTTGATCGAGCGTAAAGCGAAACAGGGCCGGTTGCGCGCCGCCTCTCTAACGGATGAAATGAGAGAAACAAGCGGAACCGTTCCCGTATACAATACGATCCACCTGGCCGGCCTCGCGATTTAGATTCAGAAAAATTGTTTAGGTTTCGCTTTTCGTACGCTGGGAACGGAGGCACGAGAATTCCCGTTACGAGCGTGGTCTCTGAGGGGAAATGTGCTCAATCCGCGAATGTTCACTTCTCCCTTGAAAATCGCGACCATGGGAATTCGAATCTTTACAATTCTAATTTTCAAATGTTTAAAGCAGCTGGCGAACGTTGTGGGGAAGGCAAGGGTGCTTTCTGGTAAGAGGACTGTGAGAAACAGCACGCTACTTATCCCAGAACCTCAGAACAGAGGAAATCTTATTAGATTTTAGGAATAATAGAAATACCTCGTCGTCATTCAAATTATCCATGCACATATTATTATTGAAATTTATTTTCATCAATTGGTTCATTGATTCCGCTGAATAAATACATTTTTTTTTAAATTTCTATTATCTTAGTAAAATTTGTTTCTAAATTGAATACTTCGTTAGAACGAATAAATTTTACTCCTCCATTAGATCATTCACATTTCGATGTACCATTAGTATTTGTTATAAGAGAATTTTAGTTTTTAATACTAATGGTACTTTTAAATATGTATAATCTAAAGGAGTAAACTTTATTGCTCACCGTATCCCGATTCCTTTAAATATCCTTACAGTCAGCATCCCAGGAATACCAACAGGAAACCCGATAGATTGCTCACAAAATACTCAGTTCCAATAGCACTTGGAACTCCCGCAACAACCCCCATGAACCACTTTCCCAAGACCTCACGGTCTAAGCCATCGAAACGTTCATCCGAAGATCAGGGAAACGTAGCTATAACGAACACAGAACCATCCCTCTTAGAATCCGCAAGAACCCTACGCTCCCCTTCGGAATCTTCCTTGAAATCCCTGGGCCAGAGGTAGGCTGCAGCGTTCAGGGGTATGGTCCCGGTCGAAAATGCGATTTCGTCTGTTCACCCCCGCGCCACTGTTACTCAGTACTCGCCTCCCCCGCAATCCGTGTAGGAAAAGATTGCGCGAGGGTCGAAGGGAGTACACCGGCGCGAGTGTGCGTATCCGGAGCGTGTGGCTGTTACAACCACGAGGGGGAGGACGGTGGCAGTAGAAACGATGGTAGGAGAACGTTGAAGAGGAGGTGGAGGATGTAGAGGAAGAGGAGAGAACGCGTCAGTGGGGCGCACGTGCGTGTGCGTGCGGAAAGGGGATTGGCGGGAGGACGACGCAAGGGTGAACGCACTCGATGCACCGCGCGCGACGAAGAGAGAGAGAAACCAACGACGCGAACTCGAGAGAGAAAGGGAGGAAGGAGAGAGAGAGAAAGAGAGAGAGAAACTAGAGAGATAGAGAGAGAGAAGGAGAGAATGCTAGCCGGTGATCGTGAAAGTGAGGCGCAGCCATCGATCCGGCTGCGCTCGTGCGCCGAAACGGTAAATGGCCGTTCGGCAACTCCACTCCACCCTCTCCGCTCTCTCACGGCTTTCGACTTCTCGATCCTCCCGCGTTCCGCTGCTTTCGGGGAAACTTCACCTCTCGCGCGCGTACTCCGCGCCGCGTCGACGCGTTCGCGACGGCTGCTCGGTTAGGTTGGGCATTGCGTGGGCGGCTTGGATTAAGAGGTTGTTCCACGAGGGTGTTGGTGCAACGTTGTTGAGTTTATGATTGTTTCTTTTTTTATTTTTGTTTTTTTTTTTTTGTATGTTTTGAAGGGTTTCGAGTTGCGAAGTGTGTGTAGGTATGTGTGTGTATCAATCAGCATGGAAATTGAGCAAGAGAATTGAGATGCTCGAGGAGCGTATAGTATCTCCGAGGATAATCAGGTTGAAGTTGTAGTATAGCTGTGTAACATCTTTCGAGATATAGTTCGGGAAAACTTATGTTTGACGGCTGTGCACAGTTGCATGCGCGCTGTGTTTCTTCAAACATTCAAATTTCCTCAATCTTCGGAACATCAATTGCAAATTCTCCTTCTCTTCACCCTCGATCTCGTTTCTTTTTCCTCCCCTATTTTGCTGTTCTCTCTCCTCTGCACCCTTTTCTACTGTTCTACCTTCTACTCTGTTCTTCTCTCTTCCTTCCTCTTTTCTCTCTGACATTCATTCTCCACTCATTAATCACGTTCTCCATTCTCTATCCATTTATTTAGAGAAGAGATGAAGAAGGGGCAGAGTTGAGGAGTGATAAGTTAGAAATGATGGTAGGGGAGCATAGAGAAGAGTAAGGAGAGCATTTGAAGTTGATGTCTTGAAGATTGAAACAGTTTGAAAGGTACAGATTTGTGTTGGAGCACGTTGGTAGCTGCACCTAGGGGTTAAGCGTCTTATTTTTCTCAAAACACATTTTTAGAAATGTTTCGACAAATTGGCTTTAAGTTCGGGCTGATTATTACTATTTTCTTTTTTTTTTAATTTCAATCTTGCTGTTCTTACAATTGGACAAAAGAGGAAAAAGACGTTCTTTCCTCTCTTTCGAGCGATCGTATTTGTATGATTACAAGATTTACGATACTGTTGGTATGTTTAATTCGAATCAATTACAGTTTTGTTTATCGTTTTAACGCGAACGAAATTACCGTCGCGATTGAAATTACAAGTTCCTCCGTAGGAACGTATAATTGTCTGCAAACTGCCGCTTATCGGTTGCCGCATCTCGCCATGGCGGGCGTTAAATTCACGACAGGTGTCACTTACACTGGCTGCGACACTTATAATTTCATTACGCGAAAGCTTAATCTGATCTAACGCGTGTAGCGCGATACGCGCCCGTCGCGTAACTGGAATACTCGTCGAGCTTCGTGTAATAAACGTTGCCTTGAGTTTAAGTAAATCAGTCGGCGAACAAAAGTTTTCTCGGATAAATGGAGTGCGGTTAAACCGATCCCCCCCCCCCCAGCTCTTGTAATTACCTGCTTGCTGTTTCTCGTTTGCGAGGACACCGGTTGCTCCGTTCAAACGTAGCTAAAACAAACTTTCCTCTCGAGCAGATATTTTTCAAACCGTTTCCACGCAGAATCTTTATCGTTACCTTTCAATTTCATTACAGACCAACAATAATAATACGTTGCGTCATGGAAATTAATTCATTCCGACTTTCGAATGCAATGGAAGAATGAAAATAAGATCCACAATCGAAATTTCCACTATTTTTTGTGCCCTTTCGCCATTTTTCTAGCAGCTTGCAAATATCATCGCAAATATAATATTTCGATTTAGAATGTCAATGTCAACATAAAAATAATATAACGATAACAATAATGACATCAGGAAAAAAATATCGAAAAACGAAATAGCGGTTGTGTTGCAAGTTTCGATAAAAAAAAAGGAAAAGAAAGTCGATCTTGCGAATGGGAAGTTTGAGCGATATTCAAGCGATAAATTAACGCGGGAGAATAGTGTATCCACGTTCCTGATGGCGTTGATTTACTTGCTGATTCTTCTTAAGCCGATATTACAGTTAACGGCGTAGCATCCGAAAGTAAAGCTCGCGGCATGCGCTTTCCACGGTAAATATTTGCTCGATGAAGTGGCAGTTATCGTGCAGCTTCGCGTTACAGCTAGAATAGATGGTATGAATAAAGTGAAATATTTACTTTCGTCGGGAACGTGCGCTTAGACGCTATTGCTTCTCGTATAACGCGATCAGAAGTCGATACGCGTGAACCACATATTCGAAACGTCACAAATTCCTTTTTATTTATTATTTTTCCTTTTCTTTTTCACCCCTCTTTCCATTATACATACCGTTCGATATCAATTCCTTTATTCCGATAATTATTTTACGTAGAGAGAAATAAAAAAGTGTAAATACACAGGCACGTACACAAGATAGAAGGTGCATTGACTGGTTCGTGTATTGAAACGATAATGAGGATCGTAATTACTCGTTTAATAAGGTTTCAATGGCGCGCATTGTTTTTGGCAATGTTGCAAACTTCTGGCTGGTGATTATTTACCATAAAGGTCGAATTAACGTGTCACGGCCAGTTAAAGGATCAAAGCTCGGCAACATTTTTGATCGTTCACGGTAACAACAATCGCACACGCGTGTGTGTGTGTGTTATCGAACAAAGCGTGTTGAACCACTTAAAATGTTCGATAACCGCGATTATCGTTTAGCGCCGCCTGAACGAAATTTCGAAAGCAATTCCCGTTTTCGTTAATCCGCATTGTACATGTTGAAACGTTTCGTTAGCAATTCGACATGCCGGGAGATCCGCGTAAAATAAATTTTACACGGTCGCGTGCTATGCATCGCGAATTATCCTTGTCCCTTTGGACATTCCTGTTCGTTTCATATACAGCCTCCACGAACCGTTCCACTTATTTTCGACGGTATTATTCACTACGGAAGCTCTTGTATTGTCAAAAATATGGCACAGCATTGTCCGTCATAATTGTTTGAAACAGTACGCAAAAAAAAGCAATGAAAAAATGGAGGAAGAAAATACACGGAGTTTTTTCATGAATTTTGTAAATGCACAAAACGCTCGTCTAATATATAATCATATTCCACGTGGAATATAATGTTCCACTCGCGTAAATTGAAATTGCATATTGCAGTATCGCGAGCGTAAACTCCCTTAAAATATTTATAATACAAGCATTCTTTGTCCATCTGAAAATCCTTTCCGAAAATCTTGTTCCATCGTATACAATTAATATCATATCGTATCACAAATTATCTTTCATCGTATTCAGTTGTCACGTTTTCGGGGCAACCACGGATGCCTTGAAACTTGTAAGTGTGAAACGGAAGAAAGCGTGAAGGGTGACGCGTAACAATTTGCTCGATGGTGGCAGTTCAGAAGCGGAAACGCGGTTGTTCCGCGTGGCACTGGCACAATAAACGGAAACGCTGACGGTTGAACGTCGCTGAACAGAACTGAACGTAAAGGAAAAAGAGAGAAACAGAGAGAGAGAGAGAGTGAGAGAGAGAAAGAGAGACATGGCTCGTTATTATTCCGGTGGTATCTCGCGAACGATAAATCTCGCGAGGGATCGTCCTCTCATGGTTGTCGACGAACGGCAGCGGCGGTCGAATAAAAAGCGTTTTTCACGTTTGCTCGACGCAAACGGTCCGGGACTGTAGACGGGACAAAGGAACTGGGCTTGGCTCGGTTGGTCCAGTCCAGTCTCGAAACGTAAACGGCTGTTTGCTCGATCCGTGGAGGGTGATTAAAGGGAATGGCATCGAGAAACGGCCCCCCGTGTAAGTTCCGAGTTCGAAAGCCGCCGCCTCCGCGCCAGTTCGCCTCATCCCCAGCAAGGCTAACTCTTTTGATTCCCGGTGCTCGAGTTCCTGCTGGTAATTAAATCCCGAGCTCCATCACTGGAGCCACACGGCCTGGTCCGTGCAGAGAGAACTCCCCGAGCTTTGAGCTTGCAAAGTCCGCGAACTATCGAACGCGAACCAATTACCGTAACTAATTAGCTATTCGAGCTCTCGAGCTTTGGAGTTCGCTAAGCCCCGTTAACGTTGCTGCTGGAAAACGCATGCTTTGCCCTCTCTCTCTCTCTCTCTCTCTCTCTCTCTCTCTCTCTCTCTCTCTCTTGTTCGCGCTCACTTTCGCAAGCGTACACTTTAAAGCAATGGAGAACGCCGATTCCAGTTTGGAAAAAGTGTTAATAGCGGAAAGGGGGAATGTAACCTTGCAGCTTTTCGCGACCTTGATTTAGTGAGCTGTTCGTTCTGTAATAGGTCTTTTAGGTGCCGTTGACGACGAGTATACAATTATCATTTTTTTTTTTCTTTTTTGAATAAGTAGTTCTTGTGGCTAAGGACGAAATTAGTTTGATAGCGAAAGAGTGGAAGAACACTCTCGCGTAATTCGGCGCTTCTGTTCGTAGTGTAAGAATCTTTCTAGTTTATCTTCACAGGGGACTATGAATTGTATGAAAATGAGAAGGAGAGGGTTTTTCCAGCGCGTGTGCGAATGCGATGTTTAAAAAATGGGAATCCTGAGAATGCGTCGAGTGGCGCCAGCGTATGAAAGTGAGATTCTTAGAGAGCAAAGAGTGCAGAGTAGAATAAGAATTTTAGTTGGAGAATTTCCACTTGAGATTTTCCTAAAGCTTTTGCAACGCAAAAAAATGGTTACTGTTTTTCTTTATTTATTTAATTTTTCTTTTAAGTTTCATTCAATTCACTCCTAACAATATTCACTCGGACATCTAAATATATGCATGGTGAAAATTTCATCAAAATCGGTCGATATATAAAAATCAGCGGCAGGTATTGAAAGATACAAGAATCTGTAGATTTATTAAACCTTCGATTTTCAATGATTTGTACCTCGTAACAATGTTAATCGATTTCAATAAAATTTTCTGCATGTGTATACAGCTATCATAAATGTACGAAAAGTATTCCTTAAATTTTCATTACAGGTTCAAATGAAAAAGTTGCAAAAAGTGACATTTAAAATTTTTTTACGCGTTTTTTTATCGAATAAACTAATACTTCTGCAATTTCAAAAAGAACTCAATCCGTTTGGTCCAATCTTAAAAAAAAAACTTGTACTATTGTAAATGATGTCCGAACATTAACGAGTCGTCGTACATAATACAATCGTCGAAGATCGATGCTAGTCGAGCGTATCGCGCGGAGTTTCTCTTCGAAGCGGTACTCGCCTCGTTCACCGTTGACCGCGTATAACCTGACGATCGATACGATCGATCGAATCGGGTAATCGTCCCGTTGAAACAAAGCGTACCGCCATTTTTCCCCTCCTCCCTCACCACAGCTCGTTCGTTCCACGTAAGTTTCATCGTTATTCGAATCGATTCGTTACCAATTTCCGCCTTCTGGAGACGGGAGAATATCGTGGGAATCTCGATAGCGTAATTCAGCTGGCTCGATCCGTCAAGGTATTTGGCAAGTTAATACCACGCGGCCTGCTCAAATGAACCGAGACAACGTTAAACCCGTATTTGACTAGCCGACAGCGCGGAATATTCGTTCGAATTAATCTGCTACCGCGAATGAAACTTTACCAACCCCGTTATTGTTGTTCTTGTTCTTGTTGTTGTTGTTGTTGCTTACTTGCTTGCCAGAATCGAGAAACGATCCTCGGGAGGATCGTTTGTATAGAAATGACACGCGATTACACGGTATATCGATGGAAAGTTTCCTTGATCCGCGATTACGCGATTCACTCTGGTTCGAATTTGATCGTGAAACACCCTCTGCGATCGAGTTAAAACGAAACGATCGAGAACCGAGTTTTGCCACGGACTGGACCGTTTCGCAAAAGTTTAAGCCCCGCTGGACAGTTTACAAGGGGTAGAGAGGAGAGCGGCTGGCTTGTGTCTGTAACTTACGGGACTCGGGCACAGTTTCGAACAGAAACGTACTTCCTGCGGTTTGTAAACTGTCTGAACGTTGAATATCTGGATGGTTAGAGAGATTGGTCCATTTAAGTTCGCTTGGCCACGAGAATCTTAAGTACCGCGGTTGAATGTGAATTTTTAAAATTCATTTAACTTTACGAGCGTTATGCAGAAACGTTTGATCGAGAACGTAGGCGTGTGCTTCGAGAATGTATGATTGAGAGAAGAACGAAATGAAACGAATGCACGAATGACTAGAAACTTTGGGATCTTTTGTAAACTTCTTTTTCATAGTATTAGTAGCAATACTTATGATTGACGTATTGTTATAATTAACGAATCGACTGTAGTTCAAAGTGCACATTGTATTTTCGCAATCACTCGAGAAGAATGCGTACGACAAGCAATCAGCGTCATCAGGCAGCAGATGCCACTTGAATGACGTTAATATTTGATTTCACCCCGTTACCGCCTCTGTTCAGACCAAGTTTCCCTCCAGCATCGTTTCATTTTATGTTCTCGATCAAAATGAGAGCTCTCGAAGAACTGGCAACCGGTAAATCTCGCAACACACCGCCGCTACCTCTCCAAAAACTTATGCGAATACCCACGGCGAACGGGTATGGGTTTTCGAGCACATATCGTGCATACAGAGGGTGATCGTGCACGAAAAGAAGAAGCAGTTCTCTCAGAGAAAGAGAGAAAGGGAGAGAAAGAGAGTGTTGGTGGCTGCATAAAGAAGCTGGCGGCTCGCGCGGCCTCTGCAAGGAGAACGAAGCAAAGATGAAGAGGAAGGAAGAGAACGAGAAGGCGGAGGTGAACCTCGACGAAGCCGTAGCAATAAAGTGTGTCAGAGCTCGGTGGCGTTCCACCTTCTCTTCTTTTCCGGCGTGCCGCTATAAAGTCGCCTGCACGCCTCGAAGATACGCCTTCGGCGCAAGCTGAACGTCCATTCTCCTTAAAACGCAGCCTCCAACAGTTCCGTTTTGTTACAGAAACGGAGAAAACTATTGCTTGAACTAGCAACGAGCATTTCTCGAACTTTATAATCAACATATTCGATTCTTATCGTTTGATGGAAACTCGGAACAACAGTTTGAAAAACGAAAAAGACACGAAGTCCGATAATACACAGTTCATCAAAGTTTCATCTTAACGAAATGTCAGAAAGTCGCTATAGAATGCTTTCTAATTTAGTTCTACGTCTCTCGTTGAAATCGACACGCGTAACATTTCCCGTGGTCCATTCGTGGGCGAGGTTGAAGTGGGTGGACGAAAGGTCAGAAAAGGATCAGGATTGTGCGGTAAAAGTCAAAGTATCAAAGGTTAAAAATGTCCACGGTGAGAAAGAGAAAGAGAGACATTTCTGAAGGCCATATTTAGGCGTTGATATCTGATCATACTTTGTATAATTTTCTTCTTAATATCCTCGACCCTTAACCTCGGAAACGAATAGCTTTAAACTCTGTTAGAATCAGCAGGGTATCTGATTCGAAAAGGGGTAAAAACAAAACCAGGCTCGTTCCAGCTGAGCGAGGAAAGTAACCACAACGATACTCCTCCGTTATTGCGTTAAAAAGTTGCTGAATACGATCCACACGGAAATTCTAACAGTAGTAACCCGCCGCAGCAAGGAAGAGCGTCCAGAGGGTTTTTAGTAGAAGGGATGAGATCCGGTGCTTTAATCCGCGAAACTTCCTGGAAGATTAAACCCTATTCCAAGGGGAGCAGCAAACTTGTCGTCTTTTTAAATCGCTTTCAACCCGGGGAATTTTACGTAGTCGAAGCGAAGCGCCGGGTGGTTGGGTTTGGTTGCCCCGATGGGAGCTTTAATAATTTGTCGGTGAGTTCTAGGAGCGAAGAGGGGGAAGATGGCGGAGGTGGCGTTGCGTTCCAGGGTGAAAAATATGGTTCGGCCGAGTGGATCTTACGGTTCGCCTGGCTGTACGCCGTACACCATACACGTTATACACTGACACCTAGTTAAACTACGTCCGACTTGGTATAAACGTACATTTTGCACGCGAATGGGAAAACTAGATGGATAAAGAAATGGGGAAAGAACGAAAGGGGGAAGGAGAAAGAGTACGCGTGTACGTAGGATGAAGGCAAGAAAGAGGATGAGGAAAGAGAGCAGGAAAAATTGCTAGGAGAAATATCTAACCCAACCCTTGGCTAAGGAGAAACGAGCAAGTACGAAGTGAAAAATCGAGGTGGATACCGCGACAACTGGAGGAACGTTTGCATTGGTACACACACGATCAAACTACACGCCCGATTAATGTATCCTGACCGAGAATTCTTAGACTTTTTCCTAAACCACGAGAATCAGAATCCATTCTGCTGCAGAAAGAGAACTACCAGAATCATTCAACATAGAATTAGAAACGGTAGAATTCATTCTACTAATGTGTCCATTGCTCGGTAGATACTTAAACATTGTACAGTATAGTTAATCAGTCTTCCAATACACGGAAGTGGTCCTTCGAGATCAGAGAAACTCGAAAGATCGTAAAACCAACCACGAGTACACGCAAAAAACACAAATATTAATAATTTCGTTGCCGTTAGCTTTGAAAATTTCTTTCTACTCGTCTATTCCTCTTTCGTTGAACAAGAATTGGTAGAAAGATGGAAAGATAGACTCTCGAAAATGATATTTAAATATCCTTCACGTTTTTCCTCCTCCGAAAACTAATTATCGATCACAATGCCGCAGACTGGCGATGCATATATCAAGCGGGTTACACCGCGATTTTCCCTTCTCGTTTTTCCGCGAAATAATATCCCGTGGATACCGTATCGGGACCGGAGGAAAGCTCGGACACAATCCGGTTACCCTGGCAAATTCGTGCGCGATACGGGAATTAATTGGATATTTAATATGAAATTGATTCCGACTTTGTACACGCGGACCGGGGCGTTAACAGAATGTAATTCCGCGGCGCACGAACATCACACACACCAGCGTATACTACGATCTTCCATGCTGTACAAATTGGATAACTGCCGCTTTATCGAGACTCGATTCGAACGTTGTTCAGAGTGGAACGTTTCGTACCCTACGCTCTGCTTCTATCGATTATGAATATTCAAACCGAGTCATTATTTCGGCAGCATGGGGATCAATCGCGTCGCATATCCGTTTATGACGCCGTTTAGGTATGGCGGATACGATCGGTACACACAGGGTGATGATATCGAATTCTGCGAATAGGTTCCTCCGATGCGGAAGAATTGAGCTTTGGTAGGTTTGCACACGTGGAACACTGTAATGGAACATGTTTAGTTGGACATTGGTAGTTAAAATTCAAGTTGAACGTGTATATTCATCCGGGCCAACAAGTTGTCAAAGCAACGACCAAAAGGTACTCTAGATACGTCAAACGGTGTTTATACTGTTATTTGGGAAAGATGAGTTAACTCGTCGTTGGTTTATTCATATCTAGAACACGGTAGATTATTTATTGAAAGATTATTTGGATATAAAGTACATCGTATTTGCATTCACACTAATTAAAATGAAGTAATTGGTTCCAACTTTTAGATACTGATTTTATCGTACCATATACAGTTGTAAAACACACGTATTAATTGGTTTTAAAATGCCTGACATAAGTCGAAGAAAAAGTAAGTCTGCGTGAAAATGAAGTACATATGTAAGTTATATCATAGAGATAGGTTTTAATTAGTTAAAAAAAGTTCAGCATTTCTAATTAAAATATACATTTAGATATAAAAAAAATTAATATCTTCTGCAAATAGATAGCAATATATTATGTTTTTTAATTATCGATTTCTTTCATGAAATCTGTCATGAATACCGTCGTACTAACATATATATACACATGTATAAAAATTGTTTTTGTTAACAGAAATTATACACATTGTCTAATAAACTAATCTTTCAAACTTCTCAGAAAAATCTCACGTCGTTTGGTTACAATTAAAAAACCAGTGATTTCTATTTAAAATTCACTTCCCATTTAACAGGTAAACTTAGTTAACAGATACTATATTTCCATAAAAACGCTATTCTAAAAAAAAAAAAAAAAAAAAAACGTTCTCTCGTAAAATAGAATTTTTCTAATACAAACTTCTCAACGACCCGTTTTATCGATGTGAAACATCTACTCAACTGCACTTCGTTGACAATGCGTTAACGTATCTCAAACATCGAATATTCCTATTCGCGTTTGCGATAGAGGGAGCTATTGAAAGTGCCATTGAAAAATTTCACCCGTGTTCGTCGAATAGGTTCGAGCAGAGGAGGATGTCCGAGCAATTCTTCAAGATACGTTACCAGAAGAAAAATGCGGTTCGAGCGGTGTTATAACGTGCGCTGTGTTGTAACCGACTTATACGATCTATCGTCGTAGCAGCCGGCGGGCGGCCACGATGGCGCTTACGCATCGATTTTCCGTCAGAAACTTACTTACTGTACGTCGGTGTGGCTGACTGCGACGACTGAGGCGAAGCCACGACTTCGAGACGACGACGACGACGACGACATCGCGGGTGTGGAAAGAAAATCGTCGTAAACAAAGTCGAAACGCCATGTAGCTGGAATATTTAACTCATGGTGAAGGGAGCAACACGGAAATGAACATTTCGTGTTAACCACTTAGCAATGATAAAAACAAAACCATCGATAAGAAAAGCGAGAGTTATTATCGAGCACGTTCGCGGAAGAATAAAACAGCAATCGAGAAGATCTGCTGTTAACTAACAGATATATAAATTGAATCTACAGCACAAACTCTCTTTCTCTCGAGTGCTCTAGAGTTAAGAGCATCGAGCACGAAGCCTCTATAAAACAACATCTGCTTTATATAAGCTGTTCTTTTTTTCTCTCTCTCTCTCATTCGTTGGTCAGATTCCACGTTAATTGTGTATCACCAGGGGAAAATGAAATCGCACGGTGGCTAATAGAAACGAGGAGCAGCTAGAGGAATTACCTCGAGCAAATTGCCAGAAATGTTGTACAGGCTGTGAGTTTGGATCGTTGTATTTCATTGGAAATACACCGCGTGTTGGTATCTGTATCGAAAGGGTGAAAAGAGGAGCGAAAGAGAGAGAGAGAGAGAGAGAAAGAGGGAGAAAGGAAGAGATTCTGTCACTCTTGCTAGTGACACGTAATAAAAACGATCCCCTTTGGAGAATATTACGTAAGGATTTTAATAGATCAAAGTCGGCCGATTTAAGCGAATCGACTGGAACAGATGAGCTATTGTTATGCAATTATCAATCCCTTATCGTACAATTTTTCGCTACGTTAATCTCGGATATTTACTGTTCAATGAAATCTCGAATTTTAAACAACTCATTTATTATACAATTTAGAAACAATTATATACTATTAACTTATAAACTTGAATATATTTTTATATCGTTACATTAATAAAAGTTTCATCAAATAATAATTTCCCAAATTCGTCAAATTGACGAATCCTGTGAATTCAGTCTTAAAAAGTTTGATAATGTTGTTTGATTCGAAAGAATGAATATCGCAGTGAACGACAAATAGCAATAAATTGAATGATCACCTACTCCGTCATCAGCTTCGATTACTAGCATCGTATCGCAATCAACAATGTCTGGAGGGTCTTGAAATGATGCTCGTAAAATCACGTTTATCGTGAAATCGTCGTGAATAAAATCACACGAGAGGCACGCAACAATTTGCATACCGGTATCGAAGCAACCCGGTTATCTTCCCGCGACGATTCGTCGTTCGCGTGTACATTAATCGTCACATCGACTCGAAGAGAAAGACACGCACGAGACGAGGCAGCAAATCAACGACGCCGTTCATCCGTCGTCGGTGTTCGATACCCCCTTTTTTTCACTCAATTATCGTTGACGGACGCCAGCCTGGTTTGCCGCTAATTATTATGGATGACCAACGTGGAAAATCGGCTCTGTCGACGACGACGAGAAACAAGTAGGCGCCACGCTCGCCTAGGCGTTCATTATGCTAAACGGAACGTTTCTCGATTATACATCATCCCTTCTGTGCCATCAATTTTCACTCTTTCTCTCGATGGAGAAGAACATGATGTATATATTATAATATGTATGTGTGTATTTACCGAACGACGACGTTTTTCGTCTTTGATTCAATTTTATATATTTCTTTCGGAGTTATAAAAAATTAATTACAAAATAGAGGGATCTGAAATAACTGGACACTTTGTGTATATATATATTTTTCTTTTCTTTTAATTTCTAACTTGTCTGCGATGTATTACGACATAGAGAATTCGACTATTTTCACAGTTTCGAGGATAATCGATTTACGGTTACGAGTCATTTCGAGCAACGTCTATTAAATATTCAATAATCACGTCAATTACGTCTGCCTACGTCGTGTCCAGACACAATTGTACAGCTCCACCGGACATAGAGGCACATTTCCATGGAACGCGACACTGTCCATTCAATCTGGCCCGGGAATAAAACGTGAAACTCTTCAATTATCGACGCGTAAACCCTCTCTCTGACTCGGCGAGATTTTCCGTGTCATTTCGCTATCGAATTAACATCGTTGAGTTTTTCACGTCTATTAATTACGGAGGCACGATCGATTTCAACGGCGTTAATTGTTCGGAAAATCCTTGCAAAAGACGCGAGGAGAAGTTAATTAACGATCGAAGGAAATTGTTTCGCGATTCTTAAAGGGAAATTAATGAAAAAGAAAAAGAAAATCGACCAAGGATAATAGTGAAATTCCATCGACGATTAGACGCGTCGTTTCACCTTCGTTGGACTTACGTCCAACGATATTATTTATAACGGTGGATTATCATTAAAATGCTTTTTGCTCGTAGCGAAGATGGTGTTCGACCGGTATTATTAATTGCTACCTTGATCCCTGTTCATAGTGTTACGAGCAAAAGGCTCTATCGAGAGAACCTTGAATCAGGGAGCGTGTAACATGACGTTTCAGGGTTTCAACGCGTTATTAGCTGCAAATTGGGCGCACTTTTAATACAGCGTCCTTGCGCGCGAGCGCCCGCTGATTTACGGCTGCTTTAACGTTTCAATTTGAGGCTATTAATGGGCAATTAGAGCTCGTACGGGGTTTATGGGTCGAGTAGCTATCTTGGTTCGGGTATAATGTTTCTTTTATTCTCTTACATGTGAAATTATACATGTTCCTTAAACATTAACCACTTCATTCTAATTGCTCCTTGTCGTTGTTGGTATCTATCTCTGTCGAAAATTATATATCTTTGAATAATTTGCTTAAAAGCTAATTGTGTAGAATCCACAAAATTTTATTTCTTCCGCTTGTGATTTCTATTTCTTAATTGCATCGTTCCGCGTGGTATAGGTTAGATAAAATGTACTATACATTTTTCTTTTCTTTTTTTCTTTTTTGTTACCATAAGAATCCCCAGTAAGATTATTACCATGATGTATGATTTAATAAAAATGTCCAACCGATGCAATTATTCAACGCATTATACGATAATAGCGGTGATTTGTATCGCGGCTATGTACTCGTATAGAGGAAGAGTTTCGACCGGTAGTTTCGAATAGAGCAGTAGGTCAGATCGGCTTTCTATAGAAGGTGCGCGCGTGCATCGTTACGAGGTATTCAGGATCGATAATGGTTGGAAACACATGGCGCACATCGATAACAATGTGTGGCCGAGACTCGAATTATTTATTGGATCGTGACGGATTTTTAATGCACGCGAAATCCACGTATATACTGGACCACCTCTTTGTTTTATTTATCGGGGCTCGGATGGCTGGAAATCGGTGAATAACGAACACCCTCGTTTTTTCTACCTTTTCTCTCTCTCTCTTTCACTCGCGTTATGTTTTATTATATCGAGTGGGAGAGAGAAATGGAGAATAGCGACAGCGAGCGCTGTTTTTTTTTTTTTGCTCGTCGATAGTCATCGATTAAAGTCTCTGGTTTGATTTCGCGGTTTTTGAATCCCGTTCGCGCTACAACACGCGGAACCCTCGTCGATCGTTACTCGTGTACGCTCTACCGTTGATTTAATATTTCCATTTAAAATCATTAGTCGCCACTCGAACCTCGTCGAGTTTTATACTCCGCGCTCGCTGTTTTACTACACGGGACATTGTGCTCGGCTCCCGATTCAAATGCGAAATAGTAAATCTTCCAACGAGATTAATAATAGCTTCCTTCTTTCTCTATGAGCTTAACCCATATGCATCCTCCAGCGGAATAATCCACACACGGTGATTGTCACTTATCACTGATCGCGGAATAATTTGCTAGCGATGACTGTCACTTATTGCTAAACGCCAGCAAAGTCTGCGAACTTCTCGTGAATAATAAAATTCGGAGCTTTTAGTGCATTATAACAAGATTTGTTTCTTTAATTAATTACTGTACGTAATTTTTAAGCAAAACTGAAGGTAAACACTGATTGATACGCAATGATACGGGCCGATTTTGTCTATTGAACGTCTCTGATGCAAATGGGTAAGTGATTTGTTGCTGATGAGGTGTAGAAAAAATGGCGAAAGCACATCGACAATAATAGAAACTATTTTGACGACGATCTGCTTCCATTCTTTACGAATATCAAAAGTCAGAAAGAAATTTATTTATTTACACCTAATAAGTTCCGCGATTACCACACGTCTAGTATTACCTTTGAATTACTTTGTTCTTTGCAACACGCCTGATTTATATCCCTTTTTTACGACTGCTAACCACTGTGATCACAAGGGTTGATCTGTTTTTACAATTGCGTAAAGTATCGTTGTCGTTTGATTTCCATCGAGCGTATCACGTAGGAAAGAAACACGCGTTACCGGAGCTAACAGTACCCTTCTTATAATTCCCCAGCATTAAATCCCGGTGACGTACGTAAAAAGATGTCCCTCGGAGCCGGTTTCCGTCGACAGCCATGAATTTCTCGGTTCGCTAGCAAACGATTCACGCGAGCCAACAGTTCCATGTCGAGCGTGTCGCGATCTATCCATTAGAATCGTACGAGAAAAAGAAGAGCGAAAAAAAAAAACAATTCTATATACGTATATTTATGTATGAGAACAACAGGTGATCGAAACGTAAGATATCCAATTAGCGCGATTTTTCGAGGCTCAGATTCGTCGCGAGGGAGGGCAGAAGCACAGAAGAAGAAGCAGCAACGGGCCGGGATAAATTGCTCGACTTCCGGTTCGACGTGGCCCGAGAAGAAGGGAGGCGGTAGGCAGAGAACGAGGTCGAAAGGGAGTAAGAGGAGGAGGAGGAAGAGGGACGGGAGGACGAAGGCAATTGAGACTGGCGACCGCTAATAGGGAGATTAATTCGCTGTCTTCTCGCTTCTCCTCTCTGCCTTTTCTGTTCACCACCATTCTTCTACCTTTCGTATTTCACTCTCCTCCTCTACCTTCCTCCTCTACTTCTTCTTTGTCGTCTTCTTATTTGCCTGACTGGCGATGATACGGTTCGAATACGTTTTAAGAAAATCTCTTTCATTCTCGATCTCTACGTTCTTCTTCTTCATCTTCTTATTCTTCTTCTTCTTCTTTGTCTCTCTCTATCTGATCTTTCGTGTTCACTTTCCCTATAAGCTGAAGCCAGATTGCGAGAGAGCGAGAGAAACCGATTTATCGGCTATTAAGAATCGAAGAGGTTCCGCGTTTAAATTGGAGAGGTTAACTGCAGCCTCTCGACGTCGCCGCATTCATCCCCTATTTGCGAAATAGGAAGCTGAACGTCTGGACGAATCGAATGGGAAGGAGGAGAAGCGTTTGACGATCGACCTTTGTCCTTTTACGTTTCACCATGCTTTATTGCCAAGAGCGAAACGTTCTAGTTGTTTCCTTCTTACAGCTCGTTCTTCTTCTATTCTGGTTAGTAACTTACGTCGACGGTAGTAGTTTATCGTTGTTGAACTCGCGTTACCAATAATTGCATATTATGTATTATTCGTGGCATCGTTGCGTCGACCCACGGGACCAAAGATTTCACGATTCTCTGGAAGTTAATTGATTCTTCAGCGTGCACCGTCGGTATGGTGCTGCTTCGTATCGATCGAACGATTAAGTTTGAAAGGTTAGATACGGTCTCGAAGGAAGGATCGAATGGAACGTGGATCTTCTATTGTCTCGGAGAAAAGGAGAAAGAGAAATGTGTTCGATGGAACGTTGTTGTAGTTCAGTTTCAGTGGTAACGAGCTTGTTGTTTCGTGTATCTGATAAGCGTTGGGATAATTAGTACGTACACGTATGTTTATAGTAATTAAGGGAACCCGGTAATTTGGCAAATCAACGGAGACGTGGGTTTCTTCTTCGTTTCGAAGGCCATTGTGTAGAAGTCATTAGCGAGCTGCTAATGGCGAACATCTTTCGTCGAATTCCTCTGCCACTTTCTCTCGTATGCATTTAACGACGCGTTTAAACGATACGTTTCTTCCGTTTCGTAACTACTTTTCGAACGTAGTCTTCGAAACCAAATTTCGACGTACAGAAGTGTTCGAACCCTCTTTAAAACGTAATAACTTGTTCAAAAGTGGACTGAATTGCTTTTGATTGAGTTTTTTTTTTTTTGAGAAACTAGAAGGATTACTATATAACATATACAAAATATTTTGAAAATCGTGAAGAAACGAATGGAAGACGTTTTTGCAATTTTCTTATCTGAACCTGATTTCGTTGATTTCACCTTAGAAACGATTTGTATGTCCCCGATTCCCTGCCGTTTATTTCTACGAGAACTTATCACCCCAGCATTCGATAACAGTCGTTCCGTTCGTTCGCCCTCAGACCTCTTTTCCTTTCGAATCGCTTTAATCACCGCTCCCCGCCTCAATTTCACCCCGTAGTCACGCTATCGTCTCCTCTTAAATTCATTTAAACTTCTTCCAGTTGATCCTCCATTCCCGTCGACGACGTCCCGTGCAAAAATGTTTCCCTAATTTCTCGAACTGGCTATGCAGTAGCTGTTATCGTAGGAAAACTTCTTCCTGCAAACCCGTAAAAATCACTGTGTCGACGAGAAGTTGTTTTTGTCGAGAGCAAGAAGACTCTTCTTCCTCGGGGGTCTCCCTCGACAGAGTTTGCTCCAGTTTCAAGCTTCTCCGGGTTGTGTGTTGTCGACGATCCTAGCTGTTTCCTCTCTCTCTCTCTCTCTTAGTTTGACTCGCCACGAAGTACGTCGTTAGGCTCGACCCTCGGCGTTCGTTCCGCGGGAAATTCACCTCTATTTAACGACGAACCGGTTCTCTCTCTCTCTTTCTTCTCACTCACGATTCATAAACGATTCGTATTACTACGTTGAAGCATGCGTCTCGAATGATCAAGAACGAGTACTCCGATAGTTTTCGAATATCTTCTCGATCGACGTTGTTGTATGTGAAAATCTAAGCAAAAAGGAACGTTTCGGTAACCAACGATGATTTCGTCTTGACACGCGTTTTACGTGTCGAAACAATCCGTGTAATAGTCCCCTGGTGTATAGGTCTGGTATATACACATGTGTAAATATAGAGAACGAGAGATGCAAGAGCCTAGAATGGATTCGTAGAATCTACACGCGGAATCTCGAGCCGTCTCGTTTAGGAACGAGTTATTCGAGAGACGCGACCGCAAGGGTATATACAAAAGGGGGAATATAACCTGCCTCCTGTAAGACGCTCGTTTTCCTCATTATCATACAACTGCATTCCGGTTATTGTGTTGCCGTAATTACGGTCAGTTACGCGCGGCCAGCCGGAGCGCGTAAATAATTGCGCAATTACCGTGGGGCCGGTTAGGTACGTACGTACGTACGAGCGCGCGCCAGCGCGAGTTGCTTTTATGAATCCCTTTCTTTTCGCGCCCGGTGAATCGCGCGATTTTGAGCGCGCGAATAATTAACAGAGGGTTATACGAGTTATGGTAGTGAGCAACGATATGTATTACGGGTGTGTATGCATATGATGTTTATCATATTTGCGGAACGTTTAACGATGCTATCGATAACGTGTGATTCGATCCGAATCATGGGATAATGAGAGGAACGATGTTCTTTTGTGTTCTTTTCCCCCTTTTTGTTTTTTTTTTTAGTAGGATGTTGTGATATTCGTTTGCTTCGCGTGGAATTTAATTATGTTACCGCAGTGTGTTCGGTTAATGTGTTTAACCCTTTGCACTTCACTTTTTTCTCTCTTCTTTTTGCGATACTTGCAACTGTTTCGAAAGGTTATTTTTGTAATCATATTCGCGTTGAGTGTGGGTTCAGGTAAATGATTAACTTTCTGCTCGGTGAATTTTTTTTGAATGTCCAGTATACCAATACTGTGAATTCAATTATTTAGTCGATGGAAATTTTCACGTTTGGTACATTTCTTTACTGGAAAAGTGAAAATTTCCACGTTTGTTGTTCTGTTGTAAAATGAATGATGTTTTACAGTTACATTTTTGGCATATCTATCTGTACACATAAAAATTCGCAACTCTGCGAATTCCAAAATTATCCGACCAATCAGAGTCGAATTTAACACATCCTAGATATAACACCACAATCCACGTATGCCAAATGTAATACCACACTGCGAAACATTGAACCAATTCACGCCGCCACAACTCTAACCCACCACAATCCACTCCGTATAATCACAAACGTATACCGCAAAACAATCAGCGAAGCAACTTAAACAAAACAATTTCCCATTCCCTGCGATCCGGATGTACGGCGAAACAAGGATCGTTTCCAGGAGAAGCGACTAGCTCCTGGCAATTTTCACCGTTCCAACGGAGCGTATCGTATTCACCGGAAGTATCCGTTGAAATTTCCCTCTTTTCATCCATCATTGACTGGTCGCGGTATCGATAATGTCAGTCGATCACTCTGCTCGTTTCCGGTTGCGTCACTTGTCTCCGGAATATCACAAGGAGAAGAAGAACTCCCCCCCCCTATCCTTTCGATGTCCCGTGGCAAGAGCTGTGCACGTTTGTAAAGAGCGGTTTGGCTACGAGGCCTTAATTAGCGTTCCCGACAGGTAGAGGTACCTAACTGTAGATTTAAAGGCAGACCCGTTGATCCCAGTCCGTGGGTAATGAACTCCGTAGCTCTCGCCAGACAGTGTAACGAAGACGAAGAGAAAGGGTGGTTGTTTACCAGACAAAGAGAGAAGGAACGAACGAAGAGGGAAAGGGAAAAGGAATAGACAAAGAGGTAAGAAGAGAGAAGAAGAAAGACAGAGAAACAGAGATAAAGAGAGAAAGAGAAGGAAAGGGTTATAGGAATGGTGGGAGAACGGAGAAAGCCAACTGACAGAGTGTAACTTGTGTGGGTGGAGTGTAATGGAAGGAAGGGAAGAGGAAGTTGCCGGAAGCGGATCTTGCGATAGGGTTAACGGTATTAAGTCGTCGCTCAGTGTCGTCGCGTGACCTGCTTAATGACCGTGCCATACGTCGAACAACTCATTTCTGACACTGATCCTCCTTCAGTTACAAGTCCCCGCCTCACGACATTTCTCTCGTGAGGAGTATTATTAGGTCAAGGTCAAGGTCTTCTTGCCCGTGACTCCTTTGGTCCCGGGAAACCTGCCACCACGTTCGACTTGCTTGTTTGCTACTTGCTTATACTTGCTAGCCAAGCTAGCTCGTTTTATTCGTTCGTTTGCCAGCACGTTGTGTGCGCAGGGATTGCGGTCGGGAGAATGAATTCAAGTGGCCAGTTGCTTTTTGTCGGAGCCAGCCGTTCGTTGGCAAGAAAAGCCGCTGCAGCGGTCTGCTGATGGACGTTTACTGGGCGTCTAGAGGGAGAGGAAGAGTTTAGAGCTCGTTGCATCTTCGTTACACGCTCGTTGAAAGGTTGTTTTTGTTACAGAGAGGCAACAAGGCAAAGAAAGAGAGAGAGAGAGTAAAGGATCTTTGAGTTTTAAACGATGTCAAAGCCGAAATGCAGGCGAATAAGTGAATCCGGATGGAGAGAAGGGATTATATGCACGTATTCGGCGAAAGGGGATATAAAAAAGTCTCGGCCGACATGAAAAGTGTTTCAACACGTTGATACGAGGGCAGCGCGTGTTCCCAGTATAGGCTGAACACGGGTCGCGTGATCGCTGATAAATAAGAGCCCCCTGGTCGTCGACCGTTCATGGTGAAACGGTTATTTCACGGATTAGGGAGCCGCGACGTTGCGCGTCGCTGTAAGCAGACCTTTAATTTAGATAAACGATCTACCTACCCCGAGATCGGTTTCGAAAGTTTGAAAAGTTGTTGCCACGTTGGAAGTTGTTACGCGTTCGTCAAACTTTTCGGACGGGAGAATCGACCAGCCAGCGATGTGTGCATGTGTAACTTATGAATTTGTAGGGTCTCTTTTGTTGGACGGAAAGGGTCGGGAAAAAATTGTGCAGATTTTTACAACCGTTTACGTACGGAACACTCGACGGAGAGAGGAATATGCGATTTTTTTTAATTCAGTTAATTTTCGATTAAAAGTCAGTTTACAATGTCTTCGAATTGATATGCAGCAACTAATTGGAACTTAGAAGCAGTTTTTATATTTGCGCTCCAGAGTGACATGCCGCGTCTGTTTTTCTCAACTTTCTCGAAAACTAACGTTGCGATATCGTATTTTTTTTTGTACGAATAATAGCGTCTTGATAAGCTACGAAGAAAGTTAGGTGTACACGCTGTATTGTAGCTAACATTGTACCTCGTCACGAACAATTACGATTTCGCGGAACTCGCCAGAGATTATTAAACATATTTCACGGTATATCGGTCAGTGGTTTTTACGGCTCGATTAATCCGGGCAGGCTTATCGACGGTTTGATGAAACATGCATGCCAAGGAAAGCGAGTTGCTTTCGAATTGAAGTTGCGAAGTATGTTGATCGCGCGCAGGAAACTTGTCGCGCCTGCTGAGGTCAGGGACGATTCACAACAGCGATAAACTCGGACGAACGAACGGGCAAGAGTGTATTCGGATTGCAACGGACAAGACTGTTTCTCTGCACGTTGCAATTTCGGTTAGAATTGGGGACAAGTCTGTTACCAGTGAGAAAAACAGAGAGAGAAAGAAATATATATATATATATATATACATACACACAGAAAGAGAGAGAGAGAGAGAGAACTTTGGACATTTCCTTTTCGGGCGTTATTTCGATTGTTCTACTAAACAGCCAGCCAGAAAATCCAGGACAAAGAGAGCTAACGCGAATAATGAAAACGACAGTCAATATCAACGAGGAAATTAAAAATTAACGTTGACAGCTTTTTTGTTTTATAACTGGTCTCGTTTGGTAGCGTTTTAAACCGGTCACATACACGAATATCATGTAAAAATTAATGGGAATGAACGTAACCGTGGGTAGAAACAGGTCACGGTGAAACAGAGATTGTAAAACGCGCGAGGAAGAATGTCCTGTTTCGTGAAAGTATCCGTTGCTCCGGTATTTTCATGAACTGGAAAGGAACAAATAGAACAACGGACGGGGGGTGATTGTATTGCATTTCTCCATCTCTTTCGTTCGGGTAATAAATCTCTGCGGAAAGTTGCACATGTACCGCGGTGAATTTGTTGCCAGTGAAACAGGGTCGAGCGAGATGTAATTATTAACACGACGAAGCATGAACTTTCGGGAGTTCCATTTGTCCAATCGAGGGAATTCAGGGCTGCTGTAGTTCATTGATCATCGTACCACGACATTTTCATTTATGATCGGTTCAATTCCGATATATGTTCAATTAAATACTTCTAAATTCTACAGGTATACACGTATTACATTCCACTCAGGAAAAAAAAAAAGAAAAAGAAGTTGAACTTCCAGGAATCACTTTCCATTGCACGCAAACCTTTTATTCAACCATCACCGTCGAATAGATCGTTCAATGTCGACATATGATAATCATTTCTCAGACATGCAAACTGAGTTAAATTTATGGCCTCTTGATCGTAGACGTATTATGTTTGACTTACCGATGGCACGTAAAGTACTAAATGGCGCTATCGTGTTCCCTGAAATTTCGTCTCGTCTTCAGTTAAACATATCAACGTTATTCAGAAGAAATCAGGAAGCGTACATTGCAATCTGTGACCAATTTAACTTTAATAATTTTATAATAACGAACATCGATAGATTTAACGATTCCATAGATTTTTCTTTTCGCAATCCTCCTTTAAATTCACACTCTCTGTGTAGGTGAGAAAAGAAGAAATAATACATTTTCAATCAGTTTGCATTTTCGCTCTAAATTCAGCTGCAATGTAAGCCACACAATTGCAAAATATAAATTGCATATAATATTTAAATTCTTTTTTTATTTGACACTTTATCAAAGCAATGAATATTCAAAGCAAACGTGCGTAAAAAAAGAAATTCTAAACCAAGAGGTTAATATCAACAAAACTTCGTCACTCATAAACAACTTACAATCGAATTGTATATTAAAGTACCCTACTAAATAAGAAATAAATAAATAATTAAATAAATCACATCGATCTCGATTCATCGAAAATTTCATTCGTGTCCATTGAATTAAAGCATTCCATCGATTTGACAATGCCCAAGAGGGTTGATGAGAACGATAGAAAAGGGAGATAGAGATTCGAAGTGTAACTTCAGTCGGCATGCAGGCACGTAAGGTAATAACGCGATCGTCGGTGGCAGCAGTTTCACCAAGGTATTGTGGTGACGAGTAAGGTCTTCGATGTTGCCGGTGGTTGTTGGTTATACCGTCATAGCGACGTGTTCTCTAGCCCGGAGGATTCGAATCGAAAGTCCCCACACTATCCTTGCTCTTCACTTCCACTCTGGAATCCTGTGATATTGTAGCCTGTGTCGCGTCATTTTCTTCCTCTTTTCCACCCCTCGATCTGTCTCTTCATCCCTTCAAGATCATCCTTTCTCTCTCTTTACCCGTCTCTCATCCCTCTCGACGTTCTCTTTTCGTCCCTTCGACCACTTTGTTCGAGTCTCTAGGATTATTGCGGTCACGGAAACACCGAGGAAAGGAAGTCACAGCCCTCTTCTCCTGTCTTCGTACATTTCTATGCCCTCAGGAGTTTCTTTTCGCCCTCCTTAGACGTGTACCGTCTGTTCTGATATCCGGACGCGTAGGCACTGTACTATCGATAGTTTTCCGGTATGACTTCGTGACGTATTGTTCGAGGAGATACTCGAGTAGTTTTAGGTTAGATTGCTATTATTTGTTTTACTGATACGATGCTTTTTTTTTCTGTTTGTTACAGGTAAGTGTAATCATCGTCGAAGAATAACTGTGCAAGCACTTGTAAGTTAAACATACTACTTTGTTCGTTTAACATTTCTGGGTTAAATTAAGATCCTTGATTTGATTATAAAACGGTATTCAACGCAGTGGTTCAGTTTAGATTTAAACATTGTTCAACTATTTTTATTTTTTTATTTTTTATATATTCGAATATAATTCAGATTGCAAGAACGTTTGATTAACACGCTCGTTCGTCTTAGGTCACTTACAGAATGTGAAGCAAACTTGAAGAATTATTACAAGATTATTAAGATCTAAGAAATAATTATTCAGCTTGGAATAAACGTATCATAGTAAAATATGAAGTTGTTGCTTATGTATGAAATTAAATACGATACTTTCTGTATGAACATACCAGATGCCTTAATACTTATTTTTTTCTAAATTACGAATAATCGAAACTGCAAAAATATCGCGAACCACAAACATGACAATATGAACTTCTCTCACACGTTGTATACAAATGAAGAATGATAATACAGAAACGCGTTGAAGTATCGGTTAAAAGATAGGGTGATGAGAAACGAACGACTTGAAGTCAGTATCTCTGAAAAGAATTCGAAACAATTGTTCGGTCGCAATTAAACGCGGAGGAATCGAACCCTCTTTCAACGAGAATGCGGAAGCGGAATAATAGCGCGCTGGTTTCATCGACGACGACGACGACGACGACGACGATGAGGAGGAGGACGACAACAACGATTATCGGGGCAGATGAGCAGCAACGGGTGGAGAAAGTGAAGCGAAAGCGAAGCGGAGAGGGCGTAAACGTTACGCGAGGTCGTACAAGACCTCCGTTAATCTCTCGAGACGGGGGCGTAACGTGTGCGTGCGAAATAATAATACACGCCACGAAACGGCGTCACGACGCTCGCGTGCTTCACTTACGAATGCATCGGCCTCTGTTGCAATATGTGTGCAAGCCGTTGCACACTTTCTGCCGCGTTCCCATCGCCTTTGTCGCGAATCCCCCTCTTTAATTGCCACGTCCTCTTGAGATTTTTCGAAAAGTGAAACGAGACGCGACCTTTTCATTTCCACGGTGTCTGATTGTCAGCCACGGGTGTTATTATGTAGTTCACTGGTGAATATTGTCGAACCTTTTGTCTTACTGTATATATTTTTTTCTTTTTTTACTTTGGTTATTTGTTTTTTAAACGGGTAAAAATCGACGAGTTAGGTTTACGTTTGTAATAATTTAATAGTTCGCGTCTGTTTTTCTTTATGCATTTGTAAGAAATTTAGAGACGCAGAATTACGCAGAATGCACGCAATATGAAACAATTGTGCGAAATATTCAAATTATAGCGCTTTTTATAGTACACTATAGTGGTAGGTGAAATAAGTTCTGTTGAAATTCTACTTTTTCATTATATTTTCAAAGATCCGCAGATTGTTCATAATATACACCATAATTATTAAAATAAAGCAAATTAATCAAGGAAATAAATACACAATATCTCAGTAAATACTTATTCTAGACATATTACGCTTCACTGCTAATTTACTCAGCTTTTAATGCTTTTTTAATTTTCTTAAAAAAATATAGTGTCTCATATAAAAAAAAAGAAGATGATGCTAATCAATAAAGCTTAAAAGTTGCAAAATATTGCAACATATTCCACCTTTAAAATTGTGCAAAGTTTGTTTCATACAGCGAATAGTTTACGATTAATTTCTGATCGTCGAATTAGGCAAATTTCTTTCTTCTAAAGTTTCACTGTAAAATTGTGCTGTCGATCGTATCAAAAAAATACTTGATCTACCATTTTAATTTGTTCAATCACCCTATAATATTTCGTTTGATCAGGTTGGATCTCTCAGTAGTCGAAGGTTAGATTCCCAAACAAGAACTACCATTAAATATCGATCCTCGTTACAATTACAACCAGCATGAAACGAACGTTGCAGCACAAGGGAATTAAAGCGAAAATCAAAAAGAAAAGGGAATGTAAGAATCCAGAAAATCGATCCATTTAAAAACACCGCCCGCCAATGTCACTTTTTTTAAATATGATCTAAAGTCAGGGCAAACTGTTGGATCGAGCACACACGAGAGTGTCCCGATACTCCATTGTATCCGATCGAACGGTCCAGACGCGGTTACATCTCGATCGGCAGAACGTGGTCCCGTTTTTGTTCTCTCGTTCGTCGACAACCTTCGATTTCGGATAACCATTAGACCGCGTTCAGGCTTGGCTTCTTTCATCGAGTGTCCTTCGACGATAGATCTCGCGTTTTTTCCCTCCCTCTCATCTCTCTCTCCTCCCTCTGCGTTCTTTTTTTTTTCTCTTCTTTCAGAAGACTGGTGCTTGTTCGATAGGCGAGGGACAGCGAAAAATCGTGGTACGTGAAGGGAATCGCGAAGTTACGTGCCGAAAATCACGTTCGAGAGAAACGATGGTTCTGTCGAGTTTGTGTATACGTGTGTATTCTCATTCATTGGCCGTCTCTCTTCGGGTTCCACGATCGTCCTTCGTGGACGATAAGGATCGTGTGCTAGCGTTCGCGCGAGGTCTCGACCGCGGATACACGAGAACCACCAGGACTGCCAGGATGACGACCGTTAAGGACGAGGACATTGAACCTTGCGGCGTACGGTGCTCCCCCTTTCGTGCCAGCCGCGGTTCTCATTCCTTTCTCTTTCTCTCTTTCACATTCTCTCCTGACTGTCTGCCTGATTGTCTACTACTTGCGTCTGTCCGAGTGAATTTAAAAACTTTCACTCGATTTTTCTTCGTTTTAAAACGATCCCTCATTCTTGGTGATTCGATCGATTGAGTTTCGTTAATTTTCGGACACGTTTTAACACTATACCGTCCGGTGACACCACGTTGATGTCTCGTAAAAATATTTCTATTGTAATAAAAACGCGCACATTTATTTATACGTATCTTCATGGTTTCGTGTAAATCGGGTGACAGAATCAAGCAAGAGTCATTGAAAGTTTCATGTTTTTTACAATATGAACGATCACGTGAAATAGCAACTACAGACGAAAGATTTTCCACAACACGTGTGGACGTCAAAGTGTTAAGATAGAATAATTTCTTTAAAATTGGATCGAACTACTTTGAGAAGGAGGGTTAATTTGTTAGGAAAAAGTGCAATTGAGTTACGGATGAAATAGCAACAGTCTAGCTTTACAGCTTTCTTTATCTAAGCTTGTAACGAAAATTTAAAAAATGTATAATATAAATCGCGTTAAAATTTCCACCCAAAGTATCACGAAGTTACGAAAGAGTCTGCAAATTTTCATCCATTCCTTCGAAAGGAACTTCCACTAATAATACGATACACGCACACAAGCGCGTACAATCGAGGAAGAATCAATCATTGTCAAGAGCTCAACAAGTCAAACCGTTCAGCATCAATTTCAATCGTACAAAACTTCGGTGGTCCCGTTCTCTCGTAAGTTTTCTCTCCCTTTCTTCGTGATACAAATTACGTCGTCGTTGGAAGAAAGAGAGAGAGAGAGAGAGAGGAACAGGCGATGATATAGGTGGATGAAGAGTGTGAGGAAAGTAAAGGGCTGAGTACGAAGGGTGCGAACGAAGTGAGAAACTCTGCCCTCGAGACACGCGTATCGTGTTCAAACACACACGCTCTCTTCGTTCTAACTATTCACGTCCGTGTCTTTCGTTATTGTGTCGCGTGAACCCCTCTTTGCTAGCTCGGCTATAGTCTCTCTGATGGGGTTTCAGGCGCCCCACGAACCATTCGACGCTCGTAGTATGTATCCCGTTTTCTCGTCAAGGGTCATTTCTTCGTCTTCTTCACCAACGTCCACAGCCTTGTCCCAACGATCGATGCGCGACAGGTTTCCGTCACGTGCTCGAACATTAATGCCTTTCTCGTCGACGTATGGATTTACGGCGTATGCCGTTAGCCTTTACACCTGTCCACTACGCTTGTGTCGCGCGTATCGATCGATCGATCGAACGAAGGATTTCACGGTACCACTTTTTCGTTTCGAGACTGTGATTGATCAGAGGGATTCAAGATTGCAACCCGGATCTTGTCAAAGTTAATGGGAATAGCGATGGATTTATAGTTACTAATTGAAAGTATTATCCGAAATGGTTCTTTCTTTCCTTTTCATTTTCTTTTCCGATTGATTCTTGGCTCTCTTCGCTCTTTTTAATTTATCAACATGTTCTACTTCACGAGGGAATTAGTAGCTTTGGTGGAATGTTGAAAAGTTACATCGAAGTACAGTGGACTCCCGCATAACGCGCTCTCGTAAAAAGCGAATTCGTATAACGCGACGAAAAAATTGCGACTAGTACTCATATAGCGCGATAAACAGTCCCGTATAACGCGAAAGATAAATTTAACATTTTCACATAGTTTCGGATTTTTGAAGCTGACGAAGCAGCGGTTTATTAAACAAAACAGTAATAAATACATATTTAAAGATATAAGAGAAAAATAATTTTATTCAACTTTTAATAAAAATAAAAATACATGTATGCACCTCAGTATTTAACAATTCACTATCGGAAGTATCAACAAATAAATTCCAACGACGCCGTCTTGTTAATATTCGTTGTAAAGATTCATCGCTTGAATAGTCTATAGTTTCGGTCTTGATTGTTATCGTTGATTAAAAACAGTTCTTTCTCCAGATCATTTTTAGATTGAAAATATAATATAATGATGATAGACAATCACTCAATTTTCAAGGCTGGGCGTGCTTGAACTTACATAAATTGCTCTGATAATTTTCGGTGTTATGTTGAATCGAAGATTTTCTTTTTCCCCAAACTTTACCCATTTTTCAACGCCTCAGGGTGGTGTCCCCTCTTAAGCTATATTGCATTACGTTTACAAACATCATTATTCAATTTTGCAGTTGAATTTGTTGTAGATGAGATCGAGACAAGTTGCTCCAGTGAAATCAATTTGCATAGAAAATTGAATAAAATCAAATATTGAACAACCTTTATCGTATTTTAATGTATGAATTATTTTAATCTTTGATAATTCTTGAAATACTCTAAATACTTTTCTTAAGTATCATATGTAACTTGATTTCACTGTATCAGCTTTTGTATCAACTCTTACGGCGTACAAATTTCGAAAATCCTTTTCTCCAACGATTTCATACCACTTTGTCATATAATACAGATTACGACAAAGTTCCAAGAAGGTTGAAAATAGCTATTCAGCTACCAGGGAATTTTTGGAAACGCCCACACGCGCGGGAGATTTAATCGAGCGTTCAATTTTCCCCGTCGAGGGCGAGGGTCGAATCAATAGCCTTATCGCGCGGCATTGTCAGCGAGAAGAAGGCTTCGCTACGCGGAGGCGGTAGTGGTGGCCGGATGTTGGAGCGTCGTCAAAATTTCAAAGTTTATCGGGCCATGAACGTCAGCCGAGAGCAGAGCGCGAAGACACGCTCTCGCTTTGTCATCGGCATCTAATTAATCTTGCTTCTCTCCACGGGACCGAAACTGCCCCGCGGGTTTCGCCTCTCGTTCCGTTCGACGTAGAGTTTCAAGCTGCTTGTAAACTACTCGAAAGTGTTCCATAATACTCGCGCGACGACGACGCTCGCACCGTCCCTTTCAGGGCTTCATCACCCAGACGTTGCGCATTTTCCTTTTCCTTGAATCATCGAGGGCAAAGAATTAACGACGTATCGATAGTTCACGAAGAAATCAATATTGTTGTCTTTTAAACAACGTTCCCAATTGTCTGTTTCATTTTTCTAAATAAATTATAATTTCGAATCTGTTAATTTCTACTATAGTGATATTAAATTTTAGGCAGTTACATTTCTTTTTCCCAGGGTTTTCATTTCCTTTATTATTGAATTCTCAAGTTTTCCCTATTAGTGCAAAAGCGTCATACACATTTTGTCATTCAGCGGTTCAGTTTCGATCATTTTTAAATAATCGATAATTTTTAATAATTTAACGAAGAAAATTGTAGCTTTGTAACGCCGGCAAAGGAAAGTTTCAGCTTTGTTTAAGTTGGTGTAATAAATTCCATTAGTGAATGATTAGGAATTATTTTCTAAATTGAATACACTCAAGTCTTCAAATATCAACGTTGACTTAAACGTGAAATCCAGGGAAAAATCAAGGGAAGTGAAGTGATACGTTTAATTACTTGTAAATAAATAATTTACGAGTAAATCTTTACATCGTTTATAGAGATGGTATTGTGTAATATTTGTTAGTATAAATTATTTCGAATCCGGGGAAAAATCAAGGGAAGTGAAGTGATACGTTTAATTTCTTGTAAATCAATTATTTCCGAGTAAATCTTTATATCGTTTATAAAGATCGAGTAACATTTGTTAGTAGAAACTATTTCGAATCTACAGGTAAATTTCTGTGATAGTAAAAGTGTTTTTATTCCTTTTGCGGATCGAATTCTCGAGTTCTCCCTAAAAATCGGAGAGGGCGAAGTGATACATTTCGTTTCCTTTTCATAAATTATTTACGAGCAGGGTTTTGTATTATAAATGATATCGAGTTTATATGTAATACAATCATGAAATAACACAATAATGTGTTATACAGTGAATGATGATTCGAAACCGTAAAACTGTTAAGTTAACAAGTTAAGGAAGCAACGGTGTTTCATTTTTACCGAATTATGCTTACACTTTACCATCGATAACTACACGATCTACAGAAGCGTAACCAGGGTTTCCTTCGTCATTAAGGAACCCTACTTCGTTGCAACTTTGATACTCGTCCATCGATCCGGCCAAGTAGATCGTTTTCCCTAATATCAAGTTTCCACTGTATCCAGTACATAGATCATCTAGCTAACCATCTCGATGTATCAGTTTTACTCCTAGAATCCGTCCATGGTCTAACTTAATTGTTACCATACATCATGTTAATCAATCTTTAAAAAAGAAAACCGTATTCCTCTTAACCATCTACAGCGTCGTGTAACTTAAAAGCTAATCTAATCTATCGTAGAATGAAAACCACCGATTCACGTCAACAACGTTTGAAAAATGGAAAACGTCGTCAATAATCTATCAATCATTAATTCTCACATTTTCAACATTCGTCAAAATGTAAAATTGTAACCAACTGTAATTTTTCCATTCATAAATAAAAAATAAAAAATCACCGAGGGTTAATTGTTCGAAGAACAATGAAATATCGTTTCGATAGATATTTCACGGATCAACGGAGAACAGGTACGATTCAATTGATAGGATCGTTTCTGCTAATCCTTCAAAGCTAGACAATTTCAAAACCGTCGAACACCGATTTAACGTTGTTACGATGGTAGTAGCGAAGCATGTTCTAAGCTTTCTTCGTCGTTCGAGGGTCGAGTTGAAAAGAAGAGGACGCAGCACGCGAACTAACGAAATTACTCGGTCTGAGAGCAGGAGAAACCGGTTTTTCAGCGGTCGACTCTCACTAGACACACTGCTGCTCCCACGTGAATCCACGCGGATGATTGCCGGTGTGCAAGTTTAGCCTCATGGAATTAGACGATGTTTGGTGCGTTGGACAGGTATGCAACAACGAAGTAACATCGCCATGAACGACCTTCGACTGGTGCTTTTAGGATCGATCGATTGTCTTTGACTTGGTTGCACGTTTACCAATGATACCCGGTGTTTTCTGAAACTTGTACGAACGAAGTCGACGGAAACGTGTCCCGCACGAATAAATCGAACCTCGACTCCTCCGGGCCATTATTTAAACGGGTCGGATGAATAAAACATGAGGCCGAGGATAGGTTTTACGTCTGCTGAATCTTCGTGTTTACACGATTTACTTCTTCTTAATTGGAAATGTTTTCGTGAATGTCTGGTAGGAGACGAGAGAATGTTCCGGTAAGGGGGGAAACTTGCGGAGGGTAATGGTTAGGAAATTTCACCAAGAATTTCGTATTAATCCTCTGTATTACGAACTTTCACAATACCTACTGGCTTTCGTTTAAACTCCTCGTGTTATATCGACGAGTGTTCTATGGAGAGAAAATTACAGGTTTCGATACTTTGTGTCTAGGATCTGGTATCAGAGAAAAATAAACGCAACCGTTAAGATAATTGCTTATTTTCCAAGAAGCATTGGAAATTAGGAAACATGCGAACAACATCAACGGGGACAGAAGATATCCAGTTAGCTGTATTTGGAACACTTTCCCTCCGTTTTTATAATTGTTCAGCTGACCAATTAAAATGTGAAAAGATCAATTAAAAAATCATACGTACAAGATACACGAGATTATCAGTGTACGAGACTCTAACTCAAAAGCTTAGAATAGTAATTCATCTAAAAAATTAAAAAAAAAATAATCTTACAGGAAAAGGATTAAAATTGTAAAGAAATTTTCAACAAGTTAGAAACAACCGAAAACCTCAGAATTCTTTCTACTTGAGATACAATGTAATAATTGGTCAAGAACCATTTACAAAAGTAATCCTAAATGGAGTTTAATTCATAAAGAAATTTTCACCGGGACACTACATTAGAACCAAGCAAAGCTTTCAAATCACTGCTCAAGAACACTACAAATCCAAAGGACCCACTATACCACGGGTACTTTTCAAAAAGCGCGTTCCTTTTCCCCCTGTCGACCGGAAACCACTGGGTCCGCGTAACGAGCGTTAATTCCTGGCGAACAATGAAAGGCAATACGCGAATAACGAGTATTTATCGGAACAAAGGGTCCACTTTTAAATGGATCCCTAATGGATCGGCACGGTAGTGTAACATCGATGAAGAAGAGAAAAAAAAGAAAAACGGCTGTGGACAAAAATCGGCGAGTAGCAAGATCAAAGACTTTTAGTACTACCCCACATTTCCAGTTCTGCTGAGCGGAACTGTAACGGAGCCATTGTGACCGTCACGGCATTATAAACGCCTAATCGAATGCAGCAACCTTGGAAAGACTTGAAAGAAGGTCCGTGGCGGACCTCGGGAAGGTATCTCGATGGAATGAGGTCGACGTCGAGCGTGCCGCGTGCATGTATACGTGAAATCGTGCGGCTCGTTCGTCTATTCCATGCTTGCCTTCGTCGTAGACTTTCTACGAGTATTGCTTCGCGAACGAGGTTTCTCAAACGGAGAGAAAGAGGAAGAAAAAGAGAGAGAGAGAGAGCTTCGTTAAAATTGCACGGATCTAAGCATTTTTATCGTTCAAATTGAAAATAGTACGTGTGGCAGTATTATTGAGAGAGCGGTACGGGAAAAGAGGGTTTGCGAGCTCGTTCGAATTTCATTGGCTCGCTCTCGTTCGAAAAATGTATCCGACGCTTCCCGACGCTGCGGGACCGCAGAATTTTACTCGTAATTCGAGTTACTGCGGCCGCTATCGAATGTCCAATTTCCGTGGCACGAAACGCGCCGAATATTGGGTTATAGGTGAAATACGTACACCTCCCTCCTCTACGACCCCTCGAACCACCATCTTCTCTTCCTCCTCTTTGCCCCAGCTACTAGTCAAGGGTTAAAAAAGAGAAAATGTGCGTAACATGGAGAGAGCGTGTACGTTTTTTAAGGGGGCGGAAAAATTGTCCGGTTGGTAAAGGGAAAGAGGGAGAAACAGCTGGTAGAAATAATAAAGAGGTTGGTTACGGTAATTGAGCTGAAATTGAGCACGGAAGTAGTACACGGGACTCGTCGTCGTGTCCTGAGGATTCGTTCGACTGTCCTCGTCCCCATGTCGTTGGGAAACCCTGGCTTGGGAAATAATAAAGCGTTCTTTCGCCGTTTGACGACCAGTGTTTTCAACTCGGTGAAAATTGCTTCAATCTAGCCTGGAATTCAGCTACTTTCCCCGGGAAATTTCTAATTACTTTTGATAGCGAGAGACTTGTAGTATGTAGCTACAAGTTCGTCGTTATTCGTGATAAAATTTGTATAATTTATTAGTTCGAGTTGTTCAATCATCTCATCCCGACTTTTTCTCTGTTTGCAGAAATCGCTAAGGGTAGATACAGATCAAATTTAAGAGTTGTACATATGATACGTTTATGCATCGATTTCTTATCATTTGTTTATTCTCGTCATTGTCGATTAAAGATAGTAGATAGTTAATCAGAAATTTCTTTTTGCTGTAATTCTGGTTCTGACGATAATCGGTCAACTAGATTTTGAGATATCATGTCAGCCATGTAAAAAGACATTGTTTCAAGAAAAACGAGTTCAAAGTTTCTCATACCCGTTATACGAGAATTCGTGTCGTCTTCTTTAACCATCTATAACTGCGCCAATTTCACGAATTCGAAAAAATTCTTCTACAGTTTTACTTCTACAAATGTCTACTTTCAGAAAATGCCAAAAAAAGAATCAATTTTTTGAATGGTCTAGATTAGAATACCCCCTTAATAGAAAAAAGTATGTGGTACGTATCGTTGCATAGAGGATCAGAAAAATTCACCGAGACACTTGTAATTCATACGAATTTAAAAATTGTTGGGTCGAAAATTAAATTTCATTTGCAATTGTATACCTTGCTCCTCAGAATTCGTACTGCCATCGTTACACCGCGAAATTCCGCGAAATGACTGCAGGATCATTCGTACAAACGAACGTGGTTAAAGTGCACAGTATTCATGATACGTGAGTAGTTCGTTCGGAAAGTTTCCTGTGCGGGTGAAACACGAAGGGGAAATGAAAGGAAAGAAGGATCCCGACGGGGGTATCTAGTGGGGATCGGAAAAGGATAGGGAGCAATCGAAAGGGAAGCATGGAGGGTGAAACGTTGATTGTATTCCGCCTGTAAATAAAAGTCGACGTAATTGGATTCATGCCCTAACGCTCGAAGATGTCCGCTCGATCGCCCCCCTCTGGCTTCTACGACGCTGCTCGGCCTAATTTCACGAAATAAATGTTTCCTGAAAACGATAAGCCAGCCTGTGAGATTTCAACTCTGTGCCTCTGTCTCTGGTTCCAATCTAATTTACATACAATTTTGTAAAACTTGTTTCATTACCTAGATACATTTTGACTTGTTCTATAACAGACGATAAAACGATTGCGAGAGAGAGAAAGAGAAACGGAGAATTTAGTACTGTTATTATCGTACAAACACGATAGTGTCTCGGTTCTTAATGAAAAATAAAGAAAAGAAGAAAGACAAGTTACAAGAGTTAGATAGGAGCGCAAGAAATCCTGTCGCCTCGCTGGACAAACCGGAGGAAACTTTAATTCGCTAATTGCTCGACCTAATTAAGAGCGAGTCGATATTAATTTAATAGGGACGGGAAAGTTGTTTTGCGGACGTTGGTTGCATCGTCGCCGCGCAGGCTGGAGCGGAATTCAGGAATAAGAAGCAAAAGAAGCCGAGACTGTTCGCTGTGGTATGCGTGGAACGGAGCACCGGCTGCCGTCGTAGTTTACCGTTATATTTCTGCGAGAGACTTCACTTCACCAGAAGGCTCATCTTCTACATGCTCGTCCCCTCTTTCTCTCTCTTTTCCATCGTAAACCTCTGTTATTACAATTGAATAACAGATAAACGTTCAAAGAGACGACCGTATCAAACGTTTAACCAATTCCTCTCGCTCATGTAGAAATGTTCACATTAAGTAAAATCAAATAAAAAGAAAAAATTAGAAAAGTACGAATGGTAATAGGTACGTTTCATTCTCGACTTGGTTCATTCTCGAAATTCGTCGCGTAACTCTTTCCCGCTCATGAATATTAAACTCGGGCGCATTTCACTCGCGGTCAAAGAAACTTTTTTTTTTCCCCTCCTCCACGGCAGTGTACACGTTTTCGCGAGCTATAGCCGCGCGCGCATAAACGATGAAACCGTTTGATACCTTTTATCGGATTTCCTTCAACGATCTCCTACGCTGCCCTCCTTCCGTGTCTCTTTTTCACCGTCTCCGCTTCTATTCATGAATATTCTAGCTACGATTACCGCGGGAGTAACGTCGCGACTCTCTCTCTTTCCCTCTGTGTATGTGTGTGTGTTGTGCGTTGTGTAAGTATGTGTGCTAGCATTGTCGTTTACAGGAGTGTAGTGATGTCGTTGCATCATTCGCGTCGCAGCCGTTTCTCCCCGTGTATGCTGGTGCACAGGCTCTCAAAAGGCTTCGCGGGGAAATGTAAAACGTGACTGGTTGTCCGATGAGAGCAACAAGATTGTCCCCGCGTCGAAACACGCGGCTAATGAAAGCCAGGGGTAGAAGCCGTCGTCGGAGCCCGTGAAACGTGTTGCGCTCGAACCGCGTTTATAGAGCTGTTGCTCGCGCTCGTCGCGTGTTTGCCACAGTTGTTTCGTTTCGGCTCGATTTCATCCCTTACACTCGATGTACTCGAGATCTGTCAGTTTTCTTTTTCTTCTTCTTTGTTTAATGTTGTTTAAAGATTTCCTTGATACGTTGGATGTTGTTTTGATTCGATTTCATTTCTTTAGGTACGGTTTGATCTAGTTTGAAGAATCGAATTTGATGTTTTTTGGTATTAGACGGTATTTGTCTAATACAGGATTGTGTATCGTGGGTTGATTTCGTTTGATTCGGTTTGTTTGTCCTACTTCGATCCCATTTATAACTCAATTTGCTCCAGTTTGATTGAGTTCCCCTCTCTTAAATCGTTTTAATTCGACCCCATTCAACATGATTTATTTAGCTCGGTTTAGAGTAATCCCGTTTAATTCTATTGATCCAATTAGAGTGAGTTTACTTGGGAAGTACTTCGTTTCGATTTTAATCGAAACGATACCGGTTTCATAGCCACCGAATGTTAATTCTTCGTTGGGTTTTATACGCGGCAAGAAAAACAGTGTTTGCCAGCGTGTTGCATGGTAAAAGTACAGTTTGCTCAACGAGACACTCGTTTTTCTTTTTTTCATTTTTTTTGTCGCGCGATAAAACACGCTTCGCGTACGTCAAGCGTCCCGATTCAACTTATCGCACGAGTTTTTACTTCCTGATAATATTCAATCCACACGGACGACGTTTAATTAAAAGTAATAACCTAGAAGTTAAATTAAAAGTAATTTAAGGGCCTACAAGTATCCTCCATCTAAAGTAAGACAGCTTTTCTTTTTTTTCAGAAAAAATGGATTATTCCATTTGTCGATTACGATCTTCCGAGTGTTCAAACAATCCGAAATATTAATCGCATGCTAGAAAATACTAAAAATTTCCACATGCTCTCTGACAAAATCATACAAAATTCGTAGCGCACAGCTTGACAAAATCTCACAAAATTCAAAACGCACTACTTCACAAAATCTCGTAAAATTAGGAACGCACAATCTGACAAAATCTCTCAGAAATTCGAAGCGCGCAACCTGGCAAAATCTCATAGAACTCGAAACGAACAACTTCACAAAATCTCACAAAATTTGTAGCGCACAGCTTGGCAAAATCTCATAAAATTCGACCCACACGACGTAATAAAATCTCACAGAATTCGGAGCGCACACCTGACAAAATCATCAATTCCTATTCAAGCAAATAAAAAAACCTCTGCTATCCAATTAAACGCAATAGCGACGAGTTACGAGTAACGTTTCCGCAGGACTCCGTTGGAGCATCGAGCCAGCTGGTATGACGTAAACGTTATACGAGCGAGTCCCATATAAACCAAGCCCCGTAGACTACGCGTTGGTAGTTGTCACGGTATATACTGTGAACGCGATATAGTTAGCCGCGTAGTTACAACCGGGGATTATCATTGCCGTGGCACGTAATTGCTTCTCAACCGTGTACGGTTGCACGCACGGGTACGTTGCTCGTGTATTACACCCGGTACACTTTCGCGGAAATCGTGTGCACGCCGTTGTCTGTGAAAGATAGTATAGGGTGCCGTTAGGTCTCGACGACGTCGACGATATTTCGCGGTTCAACGTGTCCTGTTTCGCGGGACGACCTCCGTTTCCGGTCTACGTGATATCGGGGATCGTTTCACCGGGAATCTAAAGGTGGTGGTTGGAAGTTCGATGAAGGGAGGAAGAGTATAATACTACCACATTGTGGCAAACTTGGTGGACTGCCATGGACACTTACGCCGGTGAAGCGTAAGTGTGTCTGGTTGATTCAACGATATCTTGTTGAATTGAACGTGAAAGGGGAACATCTCGAATATGGCAGAGAATTACGATCACCAAGAATTTCAACCCAGCTCGGTTTCCATCGACTTGTACACGTAGCGAACTTTCAAAACCGTATTTACTCGTCGCGTTTGCTTATAACGACAAACTCTTGGCACACGTTGCAAAGGATCTCTCTCTCTCTCTACCTCTGTTTTTGTCGGGTTTAACGGTAGACTACAGCGGGGACAAATGCGTAGGGATTATGTTTCGGGATGTCCGGTGGTAGATAGGGTAAATCGAGTGTTTTAATCCTGTAGGAATTTGCATTAATACCTAATCATGTTGTTTTATCAGAGGAATTAGTTGACATTTCGAAAAGACTCGTCGTTGTTGTTGTGTCACCGCGGAGTTTCTCCTCGAATATTATCTCCTTTAAATAGACTGACAATTGGGGTCAAGAGGAACATCAATAACCTCTCACAGTGTGACTTTCCTGTGACCTTGAGCAAAGGAAAAAAAAAAAGAAAGTTCATAAGGCTAAATAGCGGAGAAAATTGCGGAACGAGCAGATTGTTTGCGTTTTGTTCGCCTAATCGACGACGGTAAACGGTGTCAAATAGGGTTATCGGTGTTTACGTACGTTTCACCAATTGTTGGCAGTTCTGCCATTTTTAATACTCGTTACCATCTATGCAACGTTGTACTTTTCGAACAATTTTCTTCTACTACTTTAGTTACGTATGTATAGATATATATTTTTTCTCTGTGATATCGGAAGCGCCACAGAGACGCGCAAGATGCTCGACTTAAGTGGGACATCCTGTGCAGTAATTCCAGCAAAGTGTGCGAGAGCCACCTTTCTCTTTTTCCACGGATCTCGCCGCAGCAGTGGAACGGCTGGCTCTAATCCTGTTGGACGGCCAACCTAAGTCAATATAGTACTCCACTTCGTTAGAATAATTATCCACCGAAGTGTTACCCATTAGTAAGGTCATTTAGAATCCTTTTTCTCCATTACGGTTGACCTGGTACACGCAGGTGACCCAGTTGTTCGTAATCCTGCGACAAAAGACAAACTCCTTTTCAATAACCGACTCTTATCTCGTGTAAAACACCATTCCGCGGTATTATTAGATTAATATCAGAAACTTGCTCGAGTTGTTAAAACTACCTAAGAAAAAAAAAGAAAAAAAAAGAAAGGAAAAATCTCTTCCATTACGAATGACATCGTCACGGGTGACCTAATTTCTCGCGAGTCTCGCGACAATTCTCAACGGGACGACTCAGGATGGTAAAATCTAAGATAAACTTTCCTTTCTCAACAATCTTCAAACGTATATAATTCTAAGGAAACTGTCGTTTCTGCGATGGTAACGTTTCCGCGTTACAAACTCGTCGTGTAAACAGAATCACCGAACTTCATCGTACTTCAACAATTCCCCCTTAGACGAAACTATTCGTCAGACTATATTTATCTTCAGGTTTCTCGGCCAGATTCCAACATGTCCCGGTAGAAATGATCGTCGCCCGTGTTATCCGTGACACCGTCTACGCGTGTACGATTTAACCGTTTGCCGCAACAGCCGATTGCCTTCGTACGAGTCGCGTGAATGGTCTCATGCGCAATCGGCTGTGTGTACACGGTTAGGTACGTACGTTATGCACACCTTAGACATTGGATACGAGGTGTCGTTACTTAGCAAACGGCTAGGCAAGAGCGAGCAACCTGCTAACGATCTCACCGTGACTTGCGAACCTTTCCGAGGTCGATTTCTATCTTAGCTATTCGTTCGTTCGCCGAAAAGGTCATTTTCAATAGATCGTGGCATTTTTATTACACTCGTTTTCACGAGGATTTTAAATTTTGGAAATTTCGTATGGAAATTAATCCTTCCACAATGCACTAACAAGCTATTCTAAGTTGATTTACTGTACAAACGGGTGATACTATCTTTTGGTTTGACTATTGCACTTAATTTCTAAGCAAAGTTGAAAGTAGAAAAAACTTATCTATACGCAGTGATATAGACCAACTATAGAGCTGTGATGCAAATGAAGGAAAAATATAGGATGATATATGAAAATGAATGGATTTATGGTATATAAAAATATACGATGTTTATTAATTTTTATTACAATGCACGCACAAAGCACGTATTTCTATGAACACTGCAAACATGTTTCGAGCATTTGTTACATGTTTTTCAGTAATATAAATGATGTAAACTGTTTGTACAGGTGAATTCAAGTGGATCCTGTATTCGCCAGGCGAAGATTAATATTCGATTGGACATGTAATGGGAAATTTTTCTGTTTTGTGTGAAGGAAATATTGAAAATTTTAGTGAAATTGATTGTAACAACAATTTCATAATGACGAAAGTATTTAATCGTTCACGGACGAACGATGTTAAATAAACATCGAATATCGCATCGCGTTTTTATTTATCGAACGATGAAACGTAACTTTCGTCGTGGAGAGCGTCCATTTTCACAATTTTTAACCATTTGTAGCTCGCAGCAACGTAAATCGTGAATTTACATATATCAACGGTTGAAAGCTCTACGTAACAGCTTTCTGATCGAGAAATCGCGATTCGACGTTTCCTGCATCGACTCCAGATATTAATTACACCGTTGTCGCGACTTCACGTTTGTTACACGGACTCTCCGGTTACGAGGTTCATTTCGACGTTGGAGCATCACGGCGGTGATAATCGTGGCACAATTCGAGAAGCTCGTCTCCGGTTACCCGGTCGTTGAGAGAGGGTAGAGGAGCTCGATTTCTCTCTCATCTACCGGATAAATTTCCGTCGCGAGGCCTCGAATGCATATTTTAGAGTCGCTCGACACAGAACTCGTCGCCGATTTAAATCGTCTCTGTTAAGTATCCACGCGTTTCTTCGTTTCCTCAAAAATTCATCATATTCCCTGACTTTTACAGATGAAATTCTCCCGTTGTTTTCGTATCGATTCGACTTCTTTCGAAGAATGTCACTTTCGTTTGACGGCTAAGACAAACCTTGGTTCTCAGATCCAAGATCGAGCGGAATTTATTTTAAATAAGATCAGCAGATCGGTAGTGTTATTTATCTCGTGGCCTGGCGTTTTCATCGACGAAACCTGGCTAAATATTAGCGTTAACAGAGATAAAACCGAAAGAGAGAAAGATAGAGTAGAGAGAGGTGGAGAATAGATAGATAGGGGGAATTGGAGCGAGAGTTTCGACGGGAATTTCGTTTGCAGGTTTAACGCAGGAGTAATTTTGTTTCTGGGTCTGTGAAGCGTTTTCTCGTGCGGGGGATTTTTTTTTCTCTTCTCTCTTTTTTTTTTTTTTTGTTGGTGCCCGGAAAAACCGTGCCGCGATTCCGTTGAATATCCGGCTAATTCGTATGTAAACTTATGTGAATCCATTTCCGTCCCGTGTGTACAAGCTGAAACCATCAGCGTTTAATTCGCGTTTCCACTCTCTTTCGTCGGGAAAGCAGAGTCGCCACTCATTATCTACGCGCTAACGAAAACCATCCACACGACGAATCCTGTTTCTCTCTTCCCACGCTACCATAGCCGTGGCACACGTGAAAATCCTCCGCGCGACGTTTATCGAACGTCACCGCGGCCGAAGATTAATCGACCTGTTGGTTCCCGGGGCGCGTAACATCCGGTCGAACGATGTTCCCGCGGTGAAATTTGAAATTTAAACGATCGGCGTTTTGAACAGCGTGAAAATAACAAAAAGAGAGAGAGAGAGAGAGAGAGGAAAAAAAACGAGAGAACAGAACAAACCGGTTGCACGTATCCTTTCATTGACTCCACGAATGCAGAGTTCGAAGGAATAAATGTTACAACGCGTTTTCCATTTAGCTTCGCCGGATGAAATTATCATATAGAGGATTGTCAAATCCTCTGAATAGTCTTGGCCTTATCTTCTATTCCCTACGGTAATTCCTAATATTAGGCGATAACCATTCTCAAATATTAGAGATTCAACTGGGCTTGGAACCTGTTGAAGATCCGAATGGCGCGATTGGTAAGGTAAACTTCAACGTTTCCACTCTTTTACTCTTTGCACCAATACCATTCCGATTGAATCTCGTTCAATACAGGTATGTAGTAATATATATAGTTAGTATTGATAAATTTACGATCCATTGTTCCTAATAAACCGGGTACACTACCGATTACACTTCGAAATCGTGGAACGCCCACTAACCAGTGACTCAAGATTCACGTTTCTTTCTTTCTTTCTTTCTTTCTTTCTTTTTGTACGCGTGTCCGTGGAAAAGGCTTTACTCGATCAATTATGGTCTTGGTTAGCTACGATCGTTTATTATCCCTTTGCCGCGAAGGTTGCCCCGCTCGACAGATTGTTATCGCGAGCAGAACGAGCAGAGGCACGTCTTCGATCCAGTTTTACGGCTCGGGTTTTTGCTGCTATGGTTAGTAGCTCTCGAGCAAGGCGTTCCGTACCATTTTCCCTGTTCTATTTAAGAGCATCGTGTCGCGTTTGCATCTCTCCACCGATCGGCTACGATCTCGGTACAGGCAGTTCCACGTACACTGACATTGCGTCCAATCCAACGAGCGCAATGAATCGAATTGGAATGAAGTGGTTAGGCGTAATAAGTGGAACGAGGATAATGGGGAAGGGTTTGAATGCTATAGCTACGCTCGAGGAGTGATCGTTCAAGGCCATTCCCCCTCCATTATCAACAGTCATGCTGGAGTCCTCGCATTGCTCTGTATTTTCGATCTTTATTTATACGAGAATGTGAAATAATTTGCAATTATATAATCGAAGTTGTATAATTAGCATAGTTACTCATATCGAAATATTCGCGATGGTATTCGCAAGCTGAAAAATGACGGAAATTCCATAATCAATTTTTTATTCTCTTTGAACCAAACTTTGATTGTACATTAGTCATAAAGAATTTATTTCTACACCTAAAAAGGGGTAAAATATATTATTTATAGCGCTAAAAATATTTGACCGTTTTATCCATCATCTTTTATTCGAAGAATTAATATCTGAGTCCAAATCCTAAGTCCTAAGTTAGTAGATAAGACTATTTTATCACGCAATAGTGTATTTTAGCGATAGCCATGCACTTAGGAGGAAAATTCCTCAATGAAATTCTCTGCTATCTTATGAGAAACTATTTCATACGCTTCTTGATAATTTTACTCGGTTCGTAAAAATGTGTTACGCCACGAAACCGTCGTTCTCCACGCGAAACGTCGCGTGAATGCATGAGAAATAATTCGAGCCTGCGGTATCATTGCCTCTCCCACGTCAGCTACCCCCGGTTTTCCTCGTAACGCTTCCTACACGGATCCGATATCTTCCTACACGATGCAACATGTAACAGCACGTCGCGCGTTATAATTCCTTCTCTTGTCTGTACACGCGTTCGTGACGTGAAGCAACCTGTAACATTGTGTGCACGTGTGGCACGGGCCGCTTTTGCGAATTCGTCGGTGAATCGTTCTACACTTGGCGCATGTTGTGCACGCGTCACACTGTCCGCGCGTAGTTTCTATTTACGCTCACGTCTGTGCTAACGAAACGGTAGAAGAGAGGTGAAGAAGAGAGATTGCTATTGTCGTGTGGTGGCGATTCGTGAGGAATCGTGATGCTCGAGACGTTCTATCTCTAGATTAGGGAGGAGACTTTACGACCGTGCGACTTGGATCGAGGCCTCGAGGCTACGTTTTATAGACAACCCGAGAGCTATTTGCGAGCGTCGGACTTGGTGGTGAAGGATGAGCTTGAAAGCTCGCACGCTATGACTCAAATATAGTGTCTTCCAATAAGAGCGATAGATCTTTCAATTGTCATAGTCGCCATGTTTTTTCAATTGTAAGAATCACGTGATATTTGTATGCGATAGTGTTTGGGATATCATATCGTCGATAGATAATCAGTTGCTCAATTATTAAAATTTATTGATATAAAAATATTTCGCAAATTTTAACTTACTCGTGTTCTACTTCTATTAATTTTATTAACCTTTTCGGCGTTTCCCAGAGTGAACTTCGCGAAAAGAATTTTTGTCCTTCAAGTTTTGTCTTTCTATCGAATTCAACGCCTGTCGGATCCTTAGGAACCGACAGTATCAAATTTTACAAAATCAATTTTATTCAATATACAATTTTTTGTAATGTGAAAAAATACGTTTATCGAAAAAAGAGGAGCTGTGCCTAAGAGCTTTCTGAATGGAAAGTAAAGTAAAATTGGCTCCGCGCTGAACGTGTTAATTAACATTTCTTTTAGATTAAATTAAAATTAAAGTGACGAAAATTGGGTTCGTCGTATTCACTCCACTAAACACAATAAAAAATATTGTATTTCACGTATAATCGAATGCACTTTGAAATAAAGCAGCGAGTATTAGATTATCTTTCGTACTTTTCGTTTCATTTCAATTCAAAGTTCTATCGGTCTTATTGGAATGATGCTTATTGCAACGCTGCGTGGAAAATGGGGGAAGTTTAAGGTCTTCGGTACCGATGTTAACGATCCGTATCAACGATTAGAATAGTTGGAGCAAACAGATGTATCTTTGGTTCTTCGGTAGCCTATTCTTGGATATACAGTGGCTGTAAGTTAAGAAGTTGGTTCTATTTGTTCGAGAGGACGGTCTAATTAATTCGTAAGTTATGGTTGAGGGATAAATAAAGAAGTAACAGGAACGTGTGTCTGTAGACTAGTTGGGTAAACTTTTCCCGATAGGATTATCTAATGATCAATTTCTCGTTTGTACAACCAATTTACTTTAGAATGTGTAGATGTTTGTACACGAAAGATACGATAGATAAAGGTAGACCGAGGTGAATCAGATCAAATTAAAAATTCAGTCCACGTTTGTTACTTCGTAATTGATACGAGCATTCTGATTGTTCGTATTATCTCATTCTTCTCTCCCACATGTATCGCAACAGACTGTTAATTGTTCTAAGCTGTTATTTAATTTCAATACACGTAGCCAGTGTACGTAAGAATTTTGCTTGGAATTTAAGATACGTAATCTGGAATTTTGTATTTAAAATAAATCTGTACGCTTGAAAATTCAAATATTTTGATTATCATTAGTTTACACAATGTTCAAATTTAACATTTAATATATTTAATATAATTTATTTATTTTGAAATGCTATTTGGGATTGATTGGATCACGTGACTTGAGGTGAATCAGATCACTCTTTTTTTCATTTGAGAATTTTTATGATTACAAAAATGATAATTGTTTTTATAGAGATGATTCGAACGTACATAAAAGAGACTAATCAAGGATCATGGTGTCCAGAAAAAAAAATGAAAGAAAAATTCGATAAAATTTAAATCTGAAGAAATGTCTACATTTCAAGTTACAGAAATTTATAGTGCACTTTACACCACTCTGCAAAGGAGCAGAGAGTTGATATTTCATTGTCATAAAATTATATTTTCTTTATATTGATTCCAAAGATTTCGTCGTGAAAATTTCCGAGAAAATTTCAGCCGGAAAATTTGGGTCGAATCGGATATTTCTCACATTCTCCCTTTTTGCTTTGCAGAAGAAAGGTTTCTAAGTTTCTTTCAATTGTTTCATGTTTAATGTTTGAGCCAAATGAGTACCAGATACTAATTTTAACGTCAGACTATTATTTTTTTATCATCAAACAGAAAGTGATCCGAGTCAACCTTACATATTCTCTTTTAATAACAGAAAATTGTAGATCGGTGATGATCGCGTGTTCGTGGAAATGCAAGGATCTTCTTCATCAGTTCTTTACATCGTGGTGAGATATAGAATCCTTCATTGCAATCTCTCGTATCATCCTGAGCCCGTATTGTTGCGTTTCTTCAGCTGCACCTTTTCCTCTCAAGTACCTTCTAATGATATTTATGATTACTACACGTCGTAGTGTATGTGTACAGTACATAACACAATTACGCACACACGTACACACGTGTCCGTGAACAAAGAGTCGATTTCCATCTATTGCAATATTGATCACCGTTCGAGTCGAAGAAACAAGGATCCATAACTCCCCCGGTACATTCCATGGCGAACAATATTAATCAGTGACTCGTCGATCAGCCATGAAGTCGCGAATCCCGTTTCGCTGAGCGGTTTAAGGTCGCAGAATGTAATCGTAGGACGAACAATGATGGACGCAAATAGAGGAACAACGGTAGCCTTTGTTAAACTCGAGTAACGTGTTATCTAGCAGGTTGTGTCGTTGTTGCGACGAGATATAACATGGCTTTACTTCTTCTTCTTCTTCTTCGTCTTCATTTTTTCTCCTCTTTCTTGTCCTCTCTACCTTTTGCACGCGTTACGCTTCGTATCCGACGATGTAGCCGGCACGTTGTTCACAACTAAAACTCTCCGTGTCGTTCCTTTCTTTCTGTCCTTCTTTTTTTTCTTTCATCTTTCTCTCTTTTTCATTCTTGCAACGAGCCGCCGAGCGTTTCATCGTGACTTTTCGTTTGTTTTCTAACACGATTTAACTGGAAACGAAGCCTGCCTCGTCCGGATGTAATTCCTCTCTGCAGCTTCTGCTTTGGCTGGCTTTAATCACTTTCGATGACCGCCGAGAGGGATCAAACGACGGAGATTAACCGGTGTTTGGTGATTTATAATTTATAAAAAGTGTTGAGAAGAGAAAAAAATTAAATTGATGTTATTATACCACCGAAAATATAAAACTGCAGAATGGAAAAACAGGGGGGAAATAAGGATGTCTTTTCGAACGTATAATTTGAGTCCCATTGAGATTGGACAGTGTTTTTCGTTAGTAATTCAAAAACGAAGCTTCAACCAACAGTTTGATAAAGGAAAAAGTTGTTCTCTACCAAACAACTCCCCATTTCAGGGAGTTATAGGAGTTATGAAACATCCTGTATATTGAAATTATATGAATTAGTGTGCTACTAACTTTTAATACCTTCAGACACAAATATCTCGAAACTAAATGATCGAAATGGTGTGGTATAAATATCCAAAAATAATTATAGACTTGTTAATAAAAAAAAAATCAGTGATTTTGAAATCTCGTAAACAAATATTACTAAAGAAAAATGTTTCCACTGTAATATTGAGTTTTCCGGAAAATTCGTGCCGATTTTTATGGAAATAAGCCAATTTCATACTTCGAAGCATTTTCTTTTTATTCTATAAGGATCTTTGATCTAAAATTTTATTCTATCTATGGATTTTTTAATTTTGCAATTTTTCGTCGTTTTTCCAAATTGAAAAATTCCATTTGACCAAAAACTTCGTTTCTCTATTTTCTTTAAGATCGAAATTCTTATTTTTAGATTTTGTTAACCGTTTGGAAAAATTTTTTCTAATAAGTTACTGCCTCTTTAAACATTACATATCTCGTTCGATGTTTTCCCAATACTTTTCCCTTTTCATTGAAAGAAAAATATCCAATATCAGTGTACTCTAAATTTCTTCCATCTTCAAGACAGTATAACACTGAGAAGAAACTAGTAATTGCAACGAATAAACTTTTAAAAGACACGTGAAACAATAATCTTTCAGTATACATGCTAACTTTATGTTTTCATACAATTTTATATGCAACTTTCTCCTGATCTTTTTAATACGACAGCAAATAGTACAGATATACAGAGTGCTTCATAAATGCATGTCAATGGTTAAATCTGTATAAATTTTATTATATTACAATATTTATTAACTTTTAAGTGTATAAACAAGCAAAAAGAGGTTAAATCTATCCACTTGAACAAGCAAAAAATGTAATATTATTTTTCGTCGATTTTTTACCGAACAACTGGTTTTGCGATCAGCAAAGATGTTTGTCGAAATGTGCTTCGATCCTGAAAATCGCTGAGCGGCGGTGATCATCCCATACGGTCGCATAGAAGAGGGTTGAATAGAGGGAAGGGGATGGTGTGGACGGCAGAAATTGAAACGTCGCGCGGAAATTGAACGGTACCAGCGAAACCTTTCCCTATGTATTCGCTTTCGTGGCCACAGAAATGGGAACCGTTGCTCGTAAACGCCGAATCCTTCGGAATCCACTTCGACGTGATTTTTCGTCGCGACGCCATGCAACTCTTAATACATCTAGCTTTTGAACGAGCTCTTGTTGAACGATGAGAGAAAATTGAAGGAAATTCGAAGATCCATTCTCGTCTTGTGGGCTGTTATAATGTTGACGGAGGATAGAAGGTGGAGGAATGATAGAGAGGATCGTAGGAAAAGGAAAGGTTGCGTTTCGTCCTGGGCCTCCTAGTGGACTCGTCAGTAAGGCATTCTAGGAGACCCGTGCCTTAGACGCGGGGACTGAAGGAGTTAGGTTGGAAGGTGTATATATACAAACAGGACCTCTCAGGAGCGCTAGCGAGAATGGTCTCCTGTGTCTCTGTCCCTCTAGCGGTGGTAGACAGAAGGGTCGCCACAGTCTGATTGCCAAGGAGTTTGTAATAAACGATGAAAGACAGTCATTGAGGTTTCGTGAACGTTGTTATTCGTACGTAAAGGAAATCGATCACCGTGAGAATTTGTAATTCGTGGATCGAGAAGATGTTTCGGTGGCTAACCTTTCTGCTGAGAAAATTGCACGGATGCATCGCGAGAAAGTGACGTTTATTTACGAGGAACGCGGAGAATGCGCGCGAGGATCCAGAGGAGACGTGTTTATGGCCGAGGAATCGTGGCTGAACGTCAGTAGGCCATCGATTTAGAAAACTCTCGTACAGAACGTCCAACGAAATTTCTTTCCAGTGGAATATAAACTTCCTCTTGTAAACATTCGCTGTAATATCTCATTCGTGATAGTATTAAGTGTCTACCGTAAAATTAAAAGACAGAGAAAATTCCTATTTAATCCTCACAGATTCTTCCGTTTGACTACGGGTAAAAAATGACCAGATTATACAAAATTTTTGTACTAGATTATACAAAATTTTTTGCAAACGGTTGACAAAATCTAAAAATAAGAATTTCGATCCTGAAGAAAATAAAGAAACAAAGTTTTTGATAAAAATTTGGAATTGTCTAATTTGCTGGAAAAACGACGAAAATTTGTAAAATTAAAAAATACATACTTTATAAAACAAAAAGAAAATACTTTGAAGTATGAAATTGGCTTATTTACATAAAAATCGGCACGAATTTTCCAAACAACTGAATAATATAAATTTTCTTACATCTCCACAATTTTATTCGTTTTTAAATAAATAAGACGGTTGAAAAAGGACGCGGAAAACCGCGTAAGGATGAAAGATCTTCGCAGTGTAACCGGTCCATAAACTCCTCGTTTCACAGCATCGTCCCATTGAAACCAGTCCAGAGACCGCGCATCAATCACCAATTCAATCAGATAAGGATCACCAACAGCACTCACTATCCGGCATCACGGTTCGACCTTCGACATCGACGATGAAACAGATTGCAGCCAGATCGAGTAGTGATTAAAAAGAGCGGTGAAAGGAGCTGTCCATCGTCGAAATCGGTAGAATCGCGTGCAGAAGTGTAGCCTGTTAACGAGAGGGTAGGTCGAATGTGTCGCAAGTGGCAAACTGTTGCGGAACCCATCGAGCTTTAGGTGGAAACAGGGAGGGGAAGTGGAGATCCACGGAGGAACGTCGCTAGTGCAGCTAACGACGAGCATTATATTCAAACGAGCTTCTCTCTCGTTGGTTAACTCGCCTCGCTACAGATGGTGATCCATTGGCCAGAGGGATGAAGAGGATAAAAGGGAATCGAACGAACCAGGAACCAGAGGAAGAGAAAAATAGAGGAGGAGAGAGAGGAACGACAACGGAGAGAAGCGAGAAATCGTCTCGAAAGAGAATGAAGCGTTGATGGAACGGAAAGAAGCGAATAGACAGAGTGAGAATCTAACAGAGAACGAGTTTACGCCTCTGTGTGTATGTATGTAACGTGTACGCGTGTCTGTATTGGTGAAAGGAGAGAGAGAGAGAGAGAGAGAGAAAGAGAGAAACTGTGGGAACTGGAGGATAACCGGGGAACTCTGGCTCCTCGCTTTCCGGGAAACGCAGCGGCGCTTAATTGGTTTCTGCTCTCGAGACTCGCTAGTCGAATACGCTTCCTACCAGAAACACCTTGATAGGAATCTCATTGGGCGCGGCACACGAAAGCTTTCCAGTTAGCGATCTTTGTCCCGTGACCTTTGCCACTCGTAGAAGCAGCTTCTCCTCGTTCGTTCGTCCCGTATTTATGGGATGGAGGGGTTTGCTTGTTTTCAAAAGCTCTGTTTTAGTTCTACACTTTGACATTTTTGAAGGAAGAAGTCATTGATAAGCGGGACGGAGGGGGTTTGTCTTTTCTCGAAGAAAGAAGTAGGAGAATATAAAGAGGTCGTTTACCGGAGCGTTGACAGGAGGGGGACGAGAAGGAGAGTTTTATAAGCCCGTGAAAGTTTTGCTCGATTAAAGAGGAGCCCGCTGGTGAAAGTTGAGGTATCGAGGGTAGGGAAAATACCGCTCGCTTTGCCGAAATATTCTATTCCTTCGAGATAGCCTTTCTCGATGTTGAAATCGATTTCGTATTCCATTCGAATTACCGTAATAGTTATTATACACGTGTACGGTCGAAAGTGTTGATAAAGGATCTTTGGAAATGGTTAATTAGCTAGATGAAATTTTTCCTCAGATTTATCGTATCGCTTGTCTATACGTCAGGTTCTATTTACAATGGAAAACAAGGATGTATCATGTTTGTACATGTAGTAACATTGTCAGACGACGGGTAAGTCAAAGGTCTCGTCTTTTCATTCAATTAAACGAGGATCGACGAACGATCGACGCTTGATTCGAGTCTCGGTGCAGCTGCAACACACCGGTAATCACCGGTGCATCGGCTTTCGTGCGTTGCACCTGCGTGCTGCACTAGACCAGCAATGCCTCCTTAGTGGGTCGCCGTTCTACGATCGATATGTTCACCTTGTTCAGACGCTCGATTCGCCCCAGTGACCTAGCGTCGTTTGCCAAGTAGGAGGATGCACTTGCTCGGGAAACCGTGCAAGCGTTTCCCCTTTACAGATCGATACAACGATCCGTTCGATCGATTTCACCTTCGAAATATCCTGATTACTCGCCCAATTTCATTTATCAAACCTTCCTAATTGGACGTCACATTGGTACACAGTCGACTCACGTGTAACGAAGAAATTGCGACTGCTATTTCCGGATAACGCGATTCCTCTTACAACAAGCTAAATAATCAACTGTAGCTTTTCTTTTACGTTTAAAAATTAAATTTGCATCAGTCCTTCTGTTTCATAATTGTTTTTTTCTTTTTCTTTTTTTTTGTAATTAACAGCAAACGAATGAGTTTTTGTTTTCGACAGTTTTTAATTTTGAAAATCGTGTAACAAACACTCCTGAAAATATTGAGATAACCACGTGATCGATTTTTCCTTGCAATTCACACGTCGAGTCTTCAGTTTCGCAGGAATCTATCCATTACTTTCGATTGTTCTAGTCCATCGAACAAACCACCGTTCATCAATACCAACAAAACACACAACCTCTACACTTACAGTGATTCTGAAAATCGACGCTGAGCAACGTCGAATCTATGAATTCACGTGGCTTCCGTTGGAAAACGGTCCTCTGACCTAGTAGTTGCTGTTCTCTTATTATCCGCAATTACACGGTGTCCGCAAACAGAGATTCGGGGCACAGTTGGCCATTAGAGGGTAATGTGCTCACGCTCGATCGGCCAATTCGCCTCGTTCCTACTAAACGAGGGACCAGGATGGACCAGAATGGCGTTGGTAATCGACCTGTAAACCGGTACGAAATTACAATGTAACCGTACTGGGCGCGGCGTCTCGCGGTAAACCGCAGCTACATACCAAAGTGTCCCCGGAAACGGGACGGCCGCGAGGTTGCACGCGGAACACCGTACCTTGTGTCTTGGGCCCGTGCCCGTTCCGAAACCTATCTCTCTGTCGACGATGACACTCGATCGCGACAAATGATTCTAGCGGACTGGATCGTGAAACCGCTTCGACAACGTGAGCTGTGGTTAAGAACGACACCGGTCCGTTTCTTGTGAACGACAGAAGAAGAGTTCGTTTCCGCATTGCGGACGTTTACAAGCAGATCCTGAAGGTGAAGTGCGGTTTTCTTGGTCGGTTAGGTGGAAATTGATGGGGTGTACGAGGAAGAAGAAGGGGAGTTGTAGACGGTGGGGTTACTTGAATTTATTGTTTATTGGAGGAAGTTGGCGTAATGGAATGGCTCGTGATATATCGGTTTAACGTTGTTGCTTAAACCTTTGATTGTGTGTTTGTACAGTAACGGGTTATCTTTTTTATCGATCTCTATGAGGAATTGTTCTGTTAGAGGGTTAAGCGTTATTCGCTGGAATCTTGTTTCTTTAGTGTGACGCTTGTGTGATGATTTGAATACTTGAATAAAGTTTGATTGCAATTTAGTATCGCTTGCAGATACGGTAATCAACGGATTGTGGATTTTTAGGCATTTGTAGGATCATAAATGTGTTCTTTTATATTATTTTGAGTCTCTAAATATATTTGTATTGGGCGTAGAAATAAATTCTTTCTGATTTTTAACATAGTCGAAATTGTATTTGAAAAAGATGACAACTTCAGTCATCGAAATAATTTCCGTTATTATTGATGATGTATTGCTACTTTTCTGGCAATTTATATTTCTTTTTTTATATGAAAAATATACAAAATATTCAAATGAGTGTTTTTTATAATTTTTGGTAGCCGAAATAAATTTTTTTTACCGAAGTTCTGTGCTTTTTTTTTGCTATATTCTCAAGGATATGAATTTGCATAAAAATTTTCAATCTAATAATCGGTACATATAAATAACATATTTTAAAACGGAAAATAATTCGATCGTGAAATTGTTGAGTGTCTCAATTTGATGGTTATTAGAGGACTAATTTTCTGTAGTGGTGATAATGATTTCTAAAAGTGAGTGATAATTTTTCAGAGTATTTACAGGTGGCTCTGTAATTAAAATTGCATCCTACCGCGATTTCCGTGGTTTTTAAAGAGTGATAAAAACTTCGAGGGAGAGAAATGAAATATTGCGTTTTCGCCTCTTCGAAATTCCTCGAGCGTGGAACTCGTCGATCGCAGGTTTCACGAAGTGAAAAACCGTGGCGAGACAAACGCGGCGTATTTTTGGAAATTGCGTTTGATCCGCGATGACAAACTGCGAAGCGGCCGGATGAAGGAGGAAACGATCCATTTTTCAACGGGAGGGAAACAAAAAAAAAAAAAAGGAATGTATCGGAAACTCGCACAGTTAACGCGGAACCGATGACATCCTCGAAACTTTATTTTTCCACTTAGCGAGCCGTGTATCACTGTCCTCGGATAATTTATTCGCCTGATTCCACGCTGACATTTTCTTCGAACGTTTCGGCAGGTTCATTTCTCTTCTGTGAACTTCATAATTCAGGGAATCCACGATTCCCCTCTCAGTTCGAAGGATTTATAACATGAAAAGTGCTGAAACCTTGAACTCTCAACTTATTTGCATATTCAAACTGTTTTTTATTTTTCTCCTATATTTATTTACGAATGCAAACTCCATTACAGTACGTAATGTGTATTACAAATATTAGAAAATACGATGCAAGCGAAAGGGAAACAACTGAATACAATAAACGAAGGAAAGTGAGGAGGACGGGAAGAATCAGAACGCTGAAAGAGAAATCGATGAATGAAATGCGGGGAACAATAACGATATAAAATCCCAGTTCAAGTTAAACTCAAGAAATAATAGCGACAACGTTCGTTTATTCACTTTTTATGACGAACTTTTATCCTGTAGTAAATAAAACACACTATAAACCAAACGTTTAAGATCAGAAAAGTTTACATTAATATTAAATTAATTTTCGAAATAATTCTTGATAGATTTGAACGTCATAAAATTCCTTAAGAAACATCCCTTAAAGTAGTCAACTTTTTTCCTGCAAATTTTGGTGTAAACATATACATTCGTCAATTTCTTCTTTTTTACACTTTTTTTTTTCAAATTACCGAGTAATAAACCCGATAGCTATAGTGTTTTAATTACGGTAATTGGAACAACAATTCCATCCTCGTGAAAGTATTTTCTCTCAAACGGTCGTATCGATAGGAAAAAAGAAGAAATGAAAAATCTCTCTGTAGCAAATTATCGTTGTTCGTGAGAGAGCTTGTTTTCACGGAAGCTTCGCGGAACGGTGGCAAAGTTTGATTAGGAGTAGCGGCGAGAGTTAACGTGACATCGATCGTGCAAGCAGGGTTAGCCTCGTTCGTTCCGTTTCCCTCTCGTTCCTCACCCTTTGGTCTCGATCCTCTGGAGCGCGCTATAAACGGAACGAACCGTTCGAGTCCCGCGGAGAAGTTCTACCGGTTTACCTGCATTATTGAATACTCTTTACCACGGTTATCCACGGATAATTTGTGCCCGGCAAGATTGCACGTGAATATTGAAGCGACGGTTATCGTGGTTTTCTCGTTTGCAAAAATCGCCAGACATTCACCGATGGAATCTGTGAACAGCTGTTTGAATCCTCGAGCTTCTGCCTCGCTGATAAGCGTGGAATTTTTTGAAAAATTGTAAATCTGGTAAAATTGTGGAACTGTTCGTTTCGAAATTCTACTTTTCTTTTTCTCCAAGATTCTCATTTTATTCGAGAGTGCCTGTGAGATCGTGAATCTCTGCTAATCGATGCTAGATTTTCTTAATTAGAAACATCTTATTGAAAAGTGTTAAGCGACGTTGTTTCACGTCGAAAAATAATCAAATGACTTAGAAAATGATCGTACTTTCTTCATCTCATGTCGACGATTGCATTTAATATACTTGCTTCTTTCGCTTCGAAGAGCAGTTGATCGGTAAAACCAAGTACTCGTGCAACGATAGAATCTTAACGCACACATCCAAATTACACATCATGGTCTAATGCTGCGGTAATTTAAAGAGCACGATCTCGCGGCATGGTACTGAAACGGCGAGGTAAAATTGCATTGATCTGTTCTAAAGAGTAAACACAAGATACGAGGAAACAAAAAGATGGTTGCGGAATTACTTTTTAAAGTGCTCATTAGTGGCTCTTGATGAATCCCGGCGTAATATCTCGAATCTCGATAGTATCTCGATGTAAATCACTTTTATACCGGTGATTTGCATGTAATTCAGTGGAATCACGTCGATTTGCTTTTATATACACATCGATACGCTCGCGTGCTCTTTCTCTCTCGCTTTCTCAAGTCGCGTGCAATTATAGGGAGGTGAATAGAGGCGAAATTATAGGGATCCGTGAACGTATCGGTGAAATGAGGGATTTAAGAAATTGCTGTTTCTGTTGAATCCCTTCAGGCCACCCACTTCAGACATTGTATCGAGAAAAAGAGGAATCGTAGGTTCATAGAGAACGTATGCACAGCTAGGAAATCACTTGACACATACGGCTCACCGTTTTCCTTTACGATTCTTGTATCGTTCGTTGGAAATTTTACGACAGTCGTTAGGATTTAACGAGTCATTTTCCACCATCGGTTATTCTTGACGATTTAATCGGCTCGCCGGGACTGGCTAACGAAACTGGATTCCTGCAAAAACCTTTAATTGATGACAACCTGACACACACACACACGTACAGGGATGACGTAAAGTGCCATTCAGGGCAATTAAGCCTGAAAATCCATTTTGCCTTTCACGTTCGAAGCACGTAGAATTTTAACGAGAGTTTGTTGCACCTCTGATGTATCCTACATGTTCGATTTGAACTTTTTTACGATCGTAGCTTTACTTCTTAGGTGCAGAATCTTAGATCTCCTTGGATTCTACTGTGTTTCTTCGAAGAATCGCTCTGTGTCTCTCGAGAATTGAATAAATAATCGAATTTCTACGGAGGTTCGATTTCATTTACTTCTCCGCGAGATTCGATTTCCTATTTTCTTCGATGTCTACCGTTTCAAAAGTTGTAATACTCCAATATCAAAATTGAAAATTTATACGCCGTTTCACGATTCACAATAAACGCAAACTGATATCAACGATACGTAAATGTAAGATGTTTCGGCTACGTTGATTATCACGATCTGAAGTGAAGCAAAGGGACAAATATTCTTATTGACAGATCTTTCCGACAAGATTTCAAATTTACCGAAATTTTTTTAAACGGATCTACATATTTTCATCACTGCACTTTTGTAAAACAAAAAAGATTTCGACGGTATATAATATGTTGACTTTAAATGAGAAAAGAATCACAAGATACGTGGCACTAATTTCATTACTTGTTTGCAAACGAGTGTACAAGAATATTTATATTAATATTAACGTAGGAGTTTAACGAGACTCGACCTCGCGATTCTCCAGACTGATAGGCCGGAACTTTACGCGCTACGCTAACAGGTCCACTTTTAAGTATCTTTTGCTCATGTGAGTTAGATGCAGAGCTTCAACTCAACACTATAGATACTGTAGAAACTATAAAAAAAATTTGAGAGACCAAAGGAAAATGAAACTCGCGATTCCTTCGAACTAACACGCCGAAATTTTGCGCTACGTCGATAGATCCACTTTTAAGTGTCTTTTTCTCATGTGAGTTAGATGCAGAGCTTCAACTCAACACTATAGATACTGTAGAAACTATAAAAAAAATTTGAGAGACCAAGGGAGAATCAAACTCGCGAATCCTTCGAACTAACACGCCGAGATTTTGCGCTACGCCAACAGATCCACTTTTAAGTATCTTTTGCTCATGTGAGTTCGATACGGAGCCCTAACTCAACACTATAGATACTGTAGAAAGTATAAAAAAAATTTGAGAGACCAAGAGAAAATGAAACTCGCGAGTTCTTGGAACTAACAGCCAAGATTTTGAGAATTATGTCAGCAGATCTTCTTTTGATCACTTTTTCCACGTTATTCTCCCTACGAGTTTAGTATGGAGCCCCGATTTCACATTAATTGGGATATTTCCCCCTTTACAGCATTTATTTTCTCTCTAAATATTTCCCCCGTATCACGGAAAGCAACCGAGATATTTCAACTGCTCGAGTTAGACGAAACACCCTGTGTACATATATACACACACATAGCTGTACCAAGAATAATACAGAGAGCAAAGAGAAGTGTGAAACAAACAGAAAATAGGTCGCTCCCCGACACACAGTTCGTCATCAGGATGGAAACCGCGTTCAGCACGAGTCGGCGGCGGGAAAACCGTGGCCGTTTATTAATTTATCGCGTAAGGCTGCGCCATCGGCCGTGGGACCGCAATTCGGTTTCGGACGAAAGTCAATTAAGAGACGGGGAGGTAGGAGCCACTCACGACCGTGGCCGATCGACCTGGAAAATTTCACCGGGGTGCCTATGCTTATCGATCGATCCTCAAAGCATTCGTTATATATGTATATATGTATATCACAGTGAGAAAGAAGCCAAATTTTTCCCACTCCAATTCTTCCGCTCTAGCATCGGCTATGTTCACATCACAATGGAATAATTCAGCGAAAACAGGGCGAAAGCTACACGAAGGGATTTGTTGAATGTACGTTGCTTAACGTTTCATGATTTTCCGGCTGGCCGCGGTATATATCCCGGGGAATCCGCTTGCAAAACCCAAGCGGGACGCATAGTGTGGCGAACGCGTACGTTGTTCAACGTAACTGAAATGATCCACGAAACTTGCACCCGATAAAATGTGTATGAAACACGTACTGGAGTGACGTAACGAAAGGTAAATCTGTGGGAGAGAAATATCGGATTTGAGAACGCTTAATTGATTGCAAACGTTTTTGACCCTTTATTTTCTTTCTGTCTGTCTCTCTCTCTCTCTCTCTCTTTATGCTACTTTTTGCTTTTTACCCTATACGTGTTATCGAGCGCGAAAGATTAAACGAGAAGAGTCTGGATAGGGATTAATTCGATAACACTCGATATATACAGGATGTTTCGCGGATTTTCGTACGAACATTGATGATTATATCTTGAAATTCGAAATAAGAGAATAGTAAATGTTTTATTAGGAAAAAAGTATTATTGTCTCCTTTTGGTAGACGAATTAGATAAATGATTGTGTTTTCGGTTGATACAATTTGTGATTAAAATTAAACGAAGCTATGATGAATTTCGGTGTAATGCTTGGGAAGTGCGGATATATGTTATAATTATACCGTGGATGTTTATGCAATTATAACATATTAACATTTGAGTATATGAGAGTAACGCAATAAACATACTGATTGCACTATGATACATTTATCTAGGGATCTCCCATGTGTACTTTGCATGTTTTGACATTGTAGAGTCAGGCTTCGATGTCGAAATTACAAACACGCAACGAGGAAGAAAGTACTCAGAAGAAAGGCCTATTAGCGTGCAAAAATTGTCATTATTCAAATTGTCATAATTTTATAGACATCCACAGTACAGTTACAATTTTACAATAAAGCCTACATTTTCATTTCATTTTCAACCTTTTGTAACGCAGTGCGACTGGAAAATTATATATTCATTTAATCGTTCGATTTGTTTATTTTTTTTCTATAATAATTATCAACCCCTTAACCTATTTTTTTTCCTGACTATGCATCTAAACATGAACTACATATTGTTTAAATATTATTTTGCATACGAAACACTAGTGTGTTATAAATTAATTACAATTGACAGCTCTCGATCTTATAAACTAAGAGGATAGTTAGAATTAAAATTAACATTTGTTACTAATATAACTGTTTCTGTCGAATCTCAGTCGGAATCTGTGTCACGAGTCTGACACGTTGTTATAGGGCAAGGGGTTAATTCTTGTTTTCCAATATTTGTGAAAAAAAAAAGTTATTATATATACAAAATTTGAATCAGCCATATTTTTTCTTCCCATAAACGAATAACGTGCTAGAGGTGGCTGAACACCGTGAACGTAAGTGCATTTCACGAAAGTTTCGATGGGTTTTCGGCATCGTATCGCACGTCGCCGCGTGCTGTGTAATTAAAAGCGGTTTTAATTAACAACTAGCCGCGGCGATCGAAGGGCAAACTGCTTTTCTGGAGACGAGCCAATTCATCGGGAATTCCATATTCATCGCGCGCTCCATTAAGCCGCTACTCTCTCTCTCTCTATCTCTCGCGAGTTGGCCTCAGCCGACTACGGCCAATTCCAGCCGCAAACTTTGAAAAGCTGACGCTCCGTGGCCGCGCCGTCCCATTTATTTCAATGCCAGCCGAGATTATCGATGTTCGATTTCGGCTCTCGCGGCCATTAATATTTACGCGCGTGATATTTACGGCTATGACCTCTCTGCTCTTCTTCTTCTTCTCTCTCTTTCTCTCTCACACCAGTCTGGCCCGTTACGGCTAACCGATCCTGTCGATTTTCGACAGCAAATTTTCTTCGTTGCTCTCGTTTGTGCCATTCCGCGTCGTTGCACGCTTGTTACGGATGATGGATATTTATTGGACAATGTAACGGAGGTAATTGGAAATGTGCTTTTTAAAATTCCACCGCCGTGAGGGTGCTCGTTGTTACAGGTGGAAATAATAACGAAGGTTCGGAAGAATCTGATTGATTCCGCGTGCGTATAGAAGGGAGGAGAGATTATTTTATAGAAAAAATTGGAATAAATTTGTTTCCCTTTTTTTTTCTCTTTTCTTATTACCATTCGGAATTCAATGCGAATGGTATTTCCACACGGGAACGGGCGTGCTCGATTTCCTCGATAATTCAAATCGCAGTGTGTGTGTGTGTGTCGCGCTCGTTTCTGACGGTCAACGTCGACAGCAAGAATTTTCATCGGCATCGCGTTGAATTTTTTATTCCGTCGAATTTACGATCGCGTGCGGTATCACCACCTGTGGAACGCCTCTAAAGCGCGCTACCGCACAATTTACCATTTCCTTGAATTTACCGCCATGATTGTTCATCGCGAATATAATCAGATACTCTTGTCTTTAGGATTCGCTGGAATTGGTAAATATAGTTCTATCTCTCTAGACTTGCGACGTGTGTAATTGTCACGTGAATTACTTGGTTATTACGAATGAAACGATCGAGGAACGATGAAATACGCTTTGAAGCATCGTAAAACGTACAATTATTCATCTCTCCGCGGTACGATTCCGCGCTAAATTGCCTAAAATAAAACTACGCTAAAGAATTAGCACTGTTCTTTTTCTTTCACTCTTACAATATTGATACCCGATAAATCTTCATCTCGAATACCACTAATTTTCATCTCCGCGAAAAGACAGAGAGAGAGAGAGAGAGAAAAAAAGGAGGAACTCCGCCAATCGTCGTGGAAGATAAATCTCGCGGCAGGGACTCGCGAGACAGAAACCTCGGCAAATTTATACTTGCCGCGAGTTTCCGTGGCGGGGCAAACACCCCATAAATTCGGCAGGCAATAAAAGTTGTACGTGAATCTGTCGACGAACAGCTACACACGGGAACCATCCTCCCTCTTTCTCAGTTTCCATAAAGGTTGAAAGGGACGAACCCTGTTAGACCTCTTTTCCTCCGTGTTTCTGACGAAAAGTCGAACGCCGTTTCCAGGATTCGAAGGTTGTGAGGAAGGAGAAGGAAGAGGAAGCTAGGAGTTTGCCCTGTAAAATTGGCGCGCAAGTTTTCCGGTGCCGCGGCAGCGTTTCTCGATGCTCGCTGGAAAATATGACTTCGCCAATTACTCGGATCCTCCTTTAAGCGTCCTCTTTCTCCGCCCTTCCCTCTGTCCCTCTATCTTTCTCAGCTTTTCGCTTCGTTCTGCCCGGAGCTTCATCGATTAGTCGTAAAATCCCACGTAAGGGCGCTTCCCGCGGCCTTTCGCCGGGAGAACGTGATCCTGTGAAACTGGAATACGAAGAACTTCAAAATCCTAAATTCATTCCTTTACGTCTATCGTGTCGGTAATTAATTTGCGATTGGTAATTGACGAGGAAGTCGATACATGTTAATTGTAACATGGAAATATGATAAACACTGTTAAATCGATAGGAAAAGTGAAAGGAAAGTAGGAAACGTTCTCAAAATTTCCGTTCATCGGTTCTCTTGAAAGGTAGCAGTAGATGTCTGCGGAATTCTCTGTGAATAAGTTAAATTGTGTGGAGTATCGGTGACGCGGGCTGAGGCGTAATAGTTAGGTGCGATTTTGGGTTTAATTCGATCTGTACGGTTTTCCATCATGGTCGGTGTCCCAGAAACCAAGCAAACTGTAAACACGGCAAGGTTGGCGGACCAATTAGCTTCGACCTTCGCAGCGTCTCGAAACGAAGCCGGGTTTACAAACGCTTCCTGTTTGCCCCGGTTGAAATTTCCCGAAATTGAGATCATGGCAGACGTCGACCCCGCGTATATATACGCTCGGTTTCCCTCGGAAACGGCAACGATGAAACCGTCGACGGTTCTCTGGATCGTTAAGTGCTAGCGGCCAATTAGTATCGTATCGCATCGACGTCAATTCGAAACTTCGATAAATGATAATTGATCGTTTGTAAATTGGAAATCTTAGAATTCGTCGATTTCTTTTGCGATATCGAAAGAAAGAAAAAAACGAGGAGAAACGTATTATTACTTTAGGATAGTATTAGAATCGATTAGAAGGTTCTTCTACGAGGAAACAGGAACACATGGTGTACGAGGGTACTAATAACTGTTCGCAGACTTCACCTGCGCTTAATTACACGGAAGACGTTTATTAGCATTGTCCGTGATAAGAAGCACGGAGAGTAACGCGAAGTAGATTAGACGATCAGGTTTCCGTTTCCCGAACTCAATTATACCGTAGAATCAACGTTCTTTTGCAACGTTCACCCGTTGTCTTATCAATTAATCATTCTACTAAAGAAAGAACAAACTTTCAATAAAAATTCGCGTAAAATATGTATACATATCTAAATTTTGCTGACGGTTGTGTCTTCTAACCTAATTTGTAAATGAGTGACGCTCTCTTTCGTTCAATTAAGCAAGATTTTTACGAGAAATTTGCAATTTTTCATTAGTAACTAGATTATTTATATATTTTTAATAATTAGAGAATATATTTCTCTGTTGAACTCCTTTGCAATATTAGTGGACCTAATATGTACAGTAAAAAACAGAAAACGAAGAGTAATTTGGTACGATTCAGTAACAAACTCGAAAATTGAAAACGAGTTAAAAAAAGAAAAGAATAAATGATAAAATCTATAATAAAATTATAGTTTATTCATCTGTAACCCTATTCTAATGTAATTGCACAGTGGAAAGCATTGATAGACACAAATATTAGGTTGTCTGGAAAGTTCGTGCCGATTTTTGATAGGTAGCGTTTGAATATATTACAACATATAAAATTCAATGAAAACATAAAGTTCGTATGTATTCTGAAAGATTGTTTCATGTGTCTTTTACAAGTTCATTCGTTGTAATTACCAGTTTCTTCTCAGTGTTATACTGTCTTAAAGATGGAAGGAAATAGAGTACACTTTTAATATTAAATATTTTCCTTCCAACGAAAAGGGAAAAGTACTTGGAAAATATCAAACGAGATATTTAATGTTTAAAGAGGCGGTAGCCTATCAGAAAAAATTCCTCGCAAACGGTTGACAAAATCTAGAAATGGCAATTTCGATCTTAAAGAAAATGAAGAAACAAAGTTTTTGATCAAATGGAATTTCTCAATTTGCTGGAAGAATTTTTTAAAATTAAAAAATACATACTTTATGGAACAAGAAGAAAATGCTTTGAAGTATTTACATAAAAATCGGCACGAATTTTCCGGAAAACCCAATATTAACACTTTCAGACACTTACAGTCGTTTCTTATTCAAAATTGAAAAAATTAAATATTACAAATTGAAAAGATATTTCTTTTAGAAAATGAACATGGCAAATTTATTTTGAAATAACGTAGGTCTCCGGTCGCAAAAGTGAATTAATATAGAAAGTAAAATAAGAGATGTATAATGTATATACGTATTCTATCAGGTAACGATTACAGAGAATCGATAATACGGTTCGCCATGGACGATTTCATTCCATGTTCTTGCTATCGCGTTACGGCTCGCGCCACGCGAGCATTCATCCCCGTTACAAGTTTCATAGCGAATCGGATAGAGAAAACGAGGGGGAAGTAAGGATCTTTATTTTACGTGGTCGGATACGAGAGACGTAGCCGATTAACCCGATACACGAGCCGCTTCTCTCGTCGAGGGATGCTCGTAAAAGTTTGTCGACGGCTGAGAGTGCGCGCGGGTATTTGCAATATCCCGTGTAGGACGTGTCATCCGTGTCGGCGTCAAAGTGGCTTCATCGATCTTATACAACCTCTTACCACCTCCTCGAAGGCTGAACGAGCCAAGCGCGAGCTCTACCTCGCAGCCTGTCTCAAACTGCTTATAAAAGCTTTCTCTCTCTCTCAGTTTCTCTTGCTCTCTCTTTCTCTCTGTCTTCCTCTCTTAACTGGTTCCATGCTCTTATTTGCTGAGCCGAGTCAGCGATTGATCGGCTAATCTCTTCCATCGAACCGGACAGGCCTCTTCTTTTTCAGCTCCTTCCGTGGCCGGCAGGAACCGATTATCCGTCGCGAAATTTAGTGTACATTTTTCATCCTCTCCTAACGGAGATCGTTGATAAATCTTCCTGTGTATCGAAGTGGAGAATCTGACGATCGAAGGTTTTCTCTTTTCCCTTTTTTTTTTTCTTTTTGCTTTCTAAGATTGAGATTACTTGAATATTGAGAATTTCGAGGCAGACTATATTCGGTAATATGTATTCATCCATCGTTCAAAAGCGAGCTTTATCGCTGAAGATGATTTTTATGGAGTAAATTAGGTTTGTCGTATTCACTCTACCAAATGCAATCGTGGTGGTTATTTGTGTGATGTTGCAGTTCACGTATCATGCCATCGAATACATTTTAACAAGTTCACTGCGGAATTTAGTTTCAAAAATTACTCATGGGATGCGTAATTAAAATCAACCAATGACGAGGATACACGTCGAACGCAGTTAACTGGTTAAAATAAAGCAGCGAGTACTAGATTATCTTCCGTACTTTTCGTTTCATTTAAATTCAGATTTCTGTCGCTCTTATCGGAAGACTCTATACAACTTATCTCGGATGAAGGAATTCACGAATGTCTTACGGTTTCTTGTCTTAATTAGAAAAATGTGATTTCCTCTCCATATTTGGATGGGGAGTAAAATGACATTTTGTTTCGATTTCAGGCTTTTTTTCCAATCATATGGAAGTAAACCAGCATATGTACAATACGATCCACGCGATACAGAGTAATTTTACAGCGGCGCGTCGATGGCGTCGCGCGGCCACGTTAAATTACACCTGTCCCTGTGTGCCGGCATAATAAGCCATCAACGTTCGTCTCGTGGCGTTCATTAAACACGGTTAACAGAATGTTTCGCGCGGCTGGTGTGGAACGTTGGTGAATTAAATTCGTCGCCCTCTTTCATGGGTCAGGAATCACCAGGTGACATCATTGAAATTAAACATCGATCAACGCGTGTTTCTCTTATCTTTAACGATAACGATCGTAGCAGCAAATAAAAATTTTCTTTACTCTATTAATCGAATGACGACTGAGTTAAATCGTCATTGATCGATACATAAAATTCAGCAATTTATTTATTTAGAGATTATTCAGTTTTAATCGTACCGTTATGATTGTATTTAACATAAAATACACGATTCATGTATTTAAATCATTTTTACTCATTTTTAATTATAAATCAGACAGATTAAATTTCTACCGGAGAGATGAATCCTGTTAACAAGTTAACAATTTAAATTCCGACTTCGAAACGAAGTTAAAACGCCAGATTAGAATGTTTAATTATAAAAAAATGTGAGTAGAGTTAAATCTCTGTCACTGTAATCTGTTTTCGTGTGTTCCTTTCTTTAAGACCTCAGCCCGAGAGCATTCTTTTTCGTCTAATGGAAGTTTCATTTCCAAAAATTGCTATTCTAAAATCTCGACAAACGTCGCTTATATTGCATCCATAGAGAAGAATGTTTAAAGTATCGAAACAATCGGAATGAACTATCGTTTTGTCGGCGTGCAATAAAACAGCAGGCAGGTTTGTCGAAAATTCCGCAAACGTGAAGGAACGACGCGAAGGGAAGAGGGAAACGCTGTGATAGACATCGAACGTGGTTTCATATTTTTTTTTCGCCTCGGAGCCACGTTTCGGGTATTATAGGGCGAGAATGCGAATCGCAGAGAAGTGGAATCACGTGGAAAATCGCGGGCTGACATTGCCGGAGCAATTCCATTACCGTTGGCACGTCAATTCACTGTGCCCCGTCTCTTTCCATCCTCTCCCCGCTACGGCTTCCGGTTTCCAGGCAGTTCCCTTTCCTCGTGCCTCGCATACTCTCGCGAATTTTATGAATAGCCAATAAATGAACCCGCTAATCGAAACGTAATCAACGAACATGGAAACCATGGAGATAGAAAAAAAAAAGAGAAGAAGAGAGACCATTTATTTCTTCTTTTTATCATTTCTTTTTTTCTTTTTTTATAACGTTTCACATCTCTCCCCACCCCCATAGCTCGGTCTTTGCCCTCTGGCCAGCTTGTCTTTCGCCTCGTCGCGGCAAATTGGCCGAATTATTCTATCGGTGTTATCCGGCCTGGCTCGTTGAAAACGAATCGTCTCTGAAAAGGTCCAACGAGAGAGAAAGAGAGAGAGAGGAGAATTCGTTGCACGATTGCTGGAAGCGATTCAACGTGATCGTTTCAGGCGATCACTCTCCCCTTCTTTTCTTTTCTTTTTTTATCAATTCGCTCGTATTTCAGATATACAAGCTGTTTGCCGCGATTGATCGAATAAAAGACACTTTCGTACAATTTAAGAAAATAAAAAAAAATACAAAAAGGAGATAATAACACGTAAGATTACTGTTCGAAGTTAGATCGTGAACGAGGCCAACATCGAAGGCTCGATCGAAATTACAAATTACCACTCCCCTCCCTTCTTCCTGGGTAAATCCCTTGGCTCGCTTCGAAAATCCGTTCCCAGCGACTTGCTCGCCGTTAAATTAGACGGAACTCTCCCTCGGATAAGTCCGTAGTTAATTTTATTCAGGCTATCGGACGAAAAGCGCCGCGAAAATCCGATATTTCGGCATCGGGCGTCGTTACGTTCCGGTTTTATACGGTGAACGAAGAGTAGCTAAGCGGAGGGAGAAGGAGGGATGGAAAGATGGAGGAAGAGAAGTAAGAGGAGGAAGGAAGGAAGGAAAGGGTGGTCGTAGAAAGCTGTGTGTGGAGCTTGCGCGAGGCAGTTTTGCCCGGTGGTCGGAATTTATGGGCAACCTCGATCGTCACGATCGTCGAGATGGATATTTTCCAATATTAATAAACGTTCGCCGGCGAAGTGCTCACCGTAATATACCGCTTATTCCCTTGCATTATTAGCCACCATGGTACACGTATCTCGTGCAACATTGTGTAGAGTATGTATCTTGCGTATAACGCACGCATCTGTGTGATTATACGTCGTGTAACTGGCCTCTGGAAAGAGGAGAGCTTCCAGGTTTTTGCTTTTATGCACGCGTCTACGACGCTATCTGCGATAATCTTCAACTGGATCGCTTTTACTGTCTAAGCAAACGCGTATCACGGAGGTGGATTTCGCTGACCTTACGCCGATCGATCGAGATTCAGCGAGGGTTTTTTTTTTTTTTTTTTACGATTTTTCTTCCTACGTACGTTACGCTTTAGTAGCCCCGTGGAATTTATATGAATAAATAATTAAAGTTGGGGATTGAATTCTTGCAAAAATCGTAAATAGCGTGCTCCAACGATGCGTTTGCAATTAACCTTTTTACTACGTACAACGTATATAGGCGTATACGCAATGTTTAAGGAAAGATTCTTTTTCCCGCCAAATTTCCTCGCACATAAAAATTAACCTCGCAGCCTTGTTAGAGAATATATTGTATTATACATAAATACTTAATTTTTTTCGTTAACATACTCATTAAATAGCAGCTGTAACAGCTAATAACGGGCAAGGCGACGCACTGTAACTGTTTATTCCAGCACAGATAGATATCTAAACTAACTCTTTCTTACACGTCATAAAGATAAACCTACACGACAGTGATTGGCGGAGAAATAATTAGGAAAGAAACAAGATACTGCTGTTCAAATTATACCGTGGAAGTGTAAAAGTTTAACTTTCTATCTTTTGTTCATTTTTTTTCTTGAAGAAGAGACGTTTACTCAATATCATTAAGATTATTCCCACGGCGACCCTGTGCGTGGAAAATCCATATTTTTTCCCTCGACAAATTCTCTGACGGCGAGACTGCTCGACGATACGTAGGACGCGGAGGAAAAATGGGTGGAGAGAAAGAGAAGAGGGCTCCGTCGAAATCCGGGGGTTGATTTTACGTGCTTTGAAGGGAAGGAAGAAGAAGCGCGCACCGAAGGGAAAACTTTGAACTCACGGAGGCGTGTTCTGCCTCACCGAGGACAACCGACCTCCGATGCCTCGTAACTTTGCCAGGCGGGGGTGGAGAAGCACTTTATCCTTTAACCCGTGACGCATAAAACGAGCCACGATCGCGACAACTTGCCCAATCAGCCCATTTATAACTACATCAATCAACGAATACATTTCCTTTATTTTTTCTTTTTCATCGTCATCTTAAAGTTTCTACCGAAAACGACGTGTACCAGTCGTTAAAGTTTATATTTGCAGTATATATACACACGCACACACCTCCTGCTTATTTTCTCTTTTATCTCTTTGCTGTACCAGCTCGTCGTCTCCTCGAGCCGCCGCCATTTATCGGGCAATTTATAAACGTCCGCCTCGTCATCAATCACTTTCTCGAACGTTCAAACAATATTTAAACTTTCGTAATATTCTCGCGCGTGGCTTCGATGTATACACTCCGGAGTTTTCTCGATTCTTTTCCTCCTTTCCTCCTGTTTCATTCGCCTCTCGTCGAGGAACGATCTTTGCGGAGCAGTAAAACCCGGGGACTAATAAACTTTGTTGGATTCTGCTGTCGTTTCGCGCGCGAATTACAATCGAAGCTTTGTTCGCGACTTAATTCGACGCTGATTTACACTGTTCAATGAAAGAGAAAAAGAAAAATACTCAGTCTGTGTATACATATATACACTACCGCTCAAAAGTATCCAGACACTTCTTTCTTCTCTAAAAAATATAGTGTGAAAGTATTTCGAATCATTTTATTTCTTGTAATTGTTAGAAAGTATCATAGAAATAATGAGAAAATTTACAGGAAGATTATCGTGATTAATGCGAGCTGTGCCTAATCTCAGCCTAAGGTTAGTACTTAACATAATCACAGTGGATACGTCCATGAAACTCGTACTTATTTTTATTATAGTTTCCAAATAAGTAATTTTTAATTTAAATCACTTGTTCCATAAGAAAGTAATGAAAATTGATTTCAGTTACTAGTTTAGATGTTTAAGTAACATTTACTTGACCTAACCTACCCTAATCACAGTGGAAACGTCGATGAAACTCGTACTTAATTTTATTATAGTATTAGTAAGCTTCCAAATAAGTAATTTTTAATTTAAAACATCACTTGTTCCATAAGAAAGTAATGAAAATTGATTTCAGTTACTAGTTTAGATATCTAAATAACATTTTGTATATGCTGATGTTCCACATTTCGTAAGTGTCCAGATACTTTTGAGCGGTAGTGTACAGTCCCTGGCCATCGAATTAGGACCACTACAAATTTTAAGCATTTTTCGCGTTTTCTGTAAAATTAAAAGGCTTGTTGAAAATGTAATGATATAATTTATTAACTAATAACATAATACACTACTACTGTACGTAATATTGTTAACACATGTTAATATCTTGTATTTCCACCCTTTGCTTTGATGACAGCTTGTGTATCCTTTCTGGCAAGCTCCGTATACATTGCTCGATCATATGCTTTATATCTTCATTATTTTCCCAAATATCTGTCATTTTTCTTTTCAACTGTGACAATGTGGTGTTTCGAGATTTATAAACTGTTTTTTTAAGTAGGCTCCAGACATTTTCTATAGCATTCATGTCGGAAGAATTTGATTATTACCACGATAGTAACAAATCAATTGTTATATATACATCATTATCAACGTATTTAGTAATAATTTGAATGACCTAAGACAATTTTCCATATATGACATACTGTTATAGGTATAAAAGTGAAATTTCCGTACGTGGTCCTAATTCGATGGCCAGGGACTGTATATTCTGAGGTACATTTTTCTCGTTGGCCCACGACCTTCTTTTTTCCTTTTCCTCCTCCCTCCCACCCATTCATTTCTTTCTCTCGTTTTCTCGCTGCTATTAGCAACGATACCGCGGAGAAGGAAATTCTACCTACGGGTAGAGAGAACGAGGAGGAAAAGAAAAGCAAGGAGGGTACGGGCTTATTAAAATACCGATCCGTGGAAACGCGGTTGGCCACGGGCCAATCCTCGAAATAATGTCGATTTGTAGCAGCGGTGAGTTCCTTCTAATGACTACCAACGATATTAACTACGTTCCTGAGCAGCGGAAAATCGAGATACCTTGTTATCCATCGTGTCACCGGTGTCCTCGTTTTAGTGGAGAACTGATAGGCTTAAGAGATCGAATTAACACGTAATCCTTACGTGTTGTTTTAGATGGCATTGGGATTTGATATAAATCCAGTATCGTTTTTTTTTTTTATGTTTAATGTTTAATACCCTTTAATCTACTTTAATACAATTCAACTACACAGTACACTATTTGTAAACAATGTTTCCATTATTTTGCCTAACTTCTGTATGTAGACATTATTAAAATGATTGTTCATTTACGAACAGAATATACATATTTATTATGCAATTTATAATTTATGATTCATTATCGACATACGATTTATTAATTTATTTTCTCGCTTCACGAATAAAATATCGCTGTCGAGTGAACGTTCAAACATTCCAAAATCACGAAACAGTTCATTCACAATCATAGGAATTTTTATTTTTGAAAATTTTAATTCCGCGTGAAATAATTGTAACTGCAAACTAAGTTGTATATCTTTCCTTTCGAGAATTTGAGACTTCTTTTCCTTTGAACGTACCACGACTGAATTATACTATAACTACAGAACTATCGATATTATTTAATGGTTCTCTCAGTATTCTGCAAAAGTAGTTTCATATTTTCTTTCAACTTACATGATAAACTCATTTTTTTTTTTTAATTTTGACTTAAACGAGCACAATCGTCAATCAAATTTATTACGATAACAGCTTAGATTAGAGTGAAATAATGTTTAAATAGAGTTATTAAAAACATTTTATTTCAAACTACACCTGCCAAATCTCGTTCAAGGAAATCACCAAGAACACTGAGCAAATGTTGCGTCTAACCGATTGCAAATGTATCACGATTAAGAAACGCATCGTTTGAAATTAAATCCAGAATCGGTTGAGCTCGATAGCAATGCGACGAGCGATCGTTCGACCGCGGCTCTCTATCTTAATTAAAGCGCGAAACGTGACCGTCTGGAGTGTGATTCTCGAAGCTGTGTAAAATACGAAGGTGGAATGCGAGAAACCAGAACGGCGGTGGGCCACGTTGTTCGGTTTCCTCGGTTAGCAGCGACGTTCACCGCAAAACGACCGCCGCGGAATGAGTGTCTCGCTCGTGATTTGATTGGATGTCGTGTGCTCCGCGAGATTACAAGGTTAAGTTCGCCGTTACGCGTGCTCGTGACCGGATACGATAAAGGCGCGACCAGGCTCTGGGTTGTTGTAGCCTTGCCGTGCACCGAATGCTCGTTGTTTCGTTGTTTGCTTGTCGAGTTCTAGATGTATAAACGGAGACGGAGAACAGTTCGTGGCAAATGTAATTGCGTTTCTCTATTATTTTCTCGACACGTTTCGCTCACAGAGAAAAGGAAAGGAAACAACAGTTTCGACAGAATTTTAAATAGAAAGAAATAAAAGTCTCGTTACAAAGAAGGGATAATGGTAAATTAAAGTTGGTTAACATAGATTCTAAAATCAGCTCTTTCGACGAAAAACAGGAAAGTTTATTTTCACTTCGGTGAAGCTTTTTTAAGGTAGCGTTTAAAGAAAAATCAACTTCTTTTTTGTTTCTAAAAAACCACACGTGGAAGCATATTTTTCAAATACCCGTGAGATAGAATTAGGTATATATTTAAGCAGGTAGTTCTAACGTTAAATTCCCCATTTTCTCGAATTTGTCTCAACGAGATTTCACTAATTCAAAGATTCGAAGCAATTGCAAAAATTCACCAGAGTAGGATTATACTATTCACACAGATAAACTTTCTATTACATGAAAAGACTTTATTTTCTCGGGGAACAGTGTCTTCTGTTTCATCTATCCCTTCTCACGAAGATTCACAGCAGATGGACGATCGGTTGATTTCCCGGTCGATCGAGTATTCTCGTCGCGGTGACCTCGAAAAACAAAAAAAAAAGAAAGAAAAAATCGCCACCTGGCTGGAGGAATATTTGTAACCAAAGGCCATGGGGGTTGTGTTCCAGAGGAACACGCGGAAAGCTCGTAAGTCGCAGTTGGTCTCTCTCGTAAACTGCCGGGGGCTAGCTCGACGAAAGGGGTGTGAGTCGTGCTTTTCGCCACGGAACGAGATCGTCTCGTCGTCGTGTTGAAAACGGCCGGAACGACGACGAGAAAAGTGGAAAAAAGGGAGAAAGAGAGGCAACGAGACAGCAACGATGGAGAAAAAAAGAGGATGAACTGAGGGGAACGGAACGCTAGGGATGAGTAGTGAAAGAGGGACGAAGGAAATACGTTCAAATGGAGCATTTACATCGTGGAAATTCCAGATTCTATTCCGACAGCCGAGGAAGGAAGATAGAACGCGAATACATTCCGTAGACTCGATATCGATCGATCGAACGAACGAACGAACGAAGTCGTCGATGGAATAACGTTGGAATTTATGAAAGCTCGCGTATTTCCGGCTGTCTCGCCGAAGGAATAATTATCGCGCTTCCCAGAGTTTCAGGCGTCCTGCCTGGTTGAATTCCACGATTTAACAAACTCGCGTTCGAACTTTTTCTTGTCTCACCGAGTGAATCGTCGAACGTAGATATACAGAGAGAAAGAAAGGGTTCCACGTTCGTTGCGTGTTTATTATCCGACGATTACGCTCGCTTAGTTGTACGGTTGATTTCACGGTACCGATTTATAGCGAGCAATGAAGTGGTTACACTCGATAATTGTTTTCCAGCGATGCTAATGAATTTCATCGGCACGCTGTAACCTGAGCATCAGGAGAAAGAGAGGCGATTCGTTCCATGGGAATGGAGGTAGTATTTAACGATGTATGTTTCGTGCTTCGCTTATTGTTTACGACTGAACGTACGAATACTTCAATTTCGCGGGTGATTTAGAATATCTGAAAAACTAGAATTATATCGTCCGCTTAAAAATAATCCTGATTTATTTGAAATTTGAAAAAAGAAAAAACAAATGTACCACTCCGTCAGGTGTGAATAAATTTTCCGCGACAGCAAAATTCATTTCATTTCATACATTCAGGGGAAAATAAAAGAAAGGGAAAAGAACAAACTAAAGTACGCAAAATAGAGATAGTAGGGGAAAAAAGGAAATAAATAAATAAATAAATAAACGTTTCACGCACAAATCGTCTAGAACGCGTTCGTTTGCGTGTAGGAACCAACAGCACGGACGATTTTTCGCTATGTGACGATCCGACGCGATCGAATCGTTTCGCGTTACCGTTAACCGTCCGACTGCACCGATTTCCAGGGATCGCGAACGGTGTCACGCGCAAACGTTAATGACTCTCGTTATTGACACATCGCGTGTCGGCCCGCGATGCTTCCACCTGCGAAACACACGCGGGACACCGTGGCGTGTTATTTTGTTTCGCGTTTCCACCGCGTTCGCCTGGCAATTACGCCGCGGCCTTTCCTTCCGCGAGCTGAATAAAACATCACCAACAGGTTCCGTCGTCTACGCAGCTCGGACTGTCCGAGGTTCTTTCGCTGTAATTATCGTCGATAATTATCAGCGAGGTGTGATCACAGAGAAAATGCTAGAGAGGAGAATCGAATTAATCGTCATTGTTCATATAAAAAGTTATTAAAGAGAATCGTTGATGAAATAACACTGGAGAATCCATTTAAGCATGGTCTCATACCATTCGTTTATTTTAACCTTTGCCACTTTACCGCTTTCTTCCCATGGAACGTGTATTACGTAATGAGGTTCGATCAGCTTTCTACACAGACGCTTACAAGCTGAGAAGCGTGAAAACGGATCATTTCGCCCATACACACTTAGTAATGAACGGTTTAATTACGTTAATGGAAGGTTAAAACGCATCATTCAAAGGAATCATCTCGTGTCGATCGCCGGGCTAAGATATTCCCAGGGATTGTGCCTGTTGCGAGAACGAAATTCAGCTTCGATCGATTAATGATCGTACCTGTCACTATATTACGAGAGTTAGCTGAAAAGTTCGATTCATTTTATTTATACATCTTGAATTGTTTTACACGCAACCTTTAAGTTTGTGATTGATGTGTTATATAGTTCGTTGGGAAAATTAACTTTAAAAAATTAAAAAGAAAAGCTGTCTCGTAAACCTTTGAAATGGATGAAATGGCAAAAATGGCAAAAGTGCGGTAATTTGAAATTCAAATTGCTTTCTCATCCATTTCATTTATTCATCTTGAAGTTGCGATTGTATTCTATATAACCTCAAGTTTGACACTGATCGGTCGTATAGTTCATTGGAAAAATGATTTTTAAGGAAGCTGTCTCTAAAATGGAAGGAAATGGCAAAAATGTTAAAAATTATATAATTTAAACTTCGACTTTCTTTTAAAAACTAAAAGCAATTTAAGACTGAAAACGTTTTCACATGAAATTAACCTTTTCGAATGATTCTTGTATCATTTACTATACTTTCCTTCTTTACGAAGTCTGTGTATCAGAGAGAAAAGGGAAAAGAAAAAGCAATACGTTTGAACGACAGTTCTCATTCACTATCGAGCAAATCATGCTTCAGCAAGATCTCGATACAGGGTTGTACAGTGCGATTCATTTCGAAAAGTTACCAAGACCCTCGCAGAGTTAAATTGCGCCACTCTTCCTCGAGTGTACAAGCCCCAGACGGCGGAAGAAGTCTTGACTTTCGAAAGTCGGCGTTCGAGGGTCGTTCTGGTTTCGAGTAAGTCGTACAAAGCAGCCAGGAACAATCGTCCTTGAAGCGAAGAACCGCTCGTCACGATTAAAAAGGTGGTGACTAGAGCAGGAGAAAAAAAAGAAAGAAAGGAAGGATGATACCCAGTCGATCGACTCGAATGATCGTCCTTGAATCAACGACATCCGTTCGGAACGATTAACGATTCCTCCGTAGACCTCCTATTAACCATGTTAATTGTGATTTGAACTAGCTTCCCAATCGACGATTTCAATTTGTTCGACACGGTTAATTCAGTATGCTGAATCAGTCCTAGACTCGAGAGGAAACGAGAGATGCCACCGGGGACAAGGATGCGACGTATACGCGTGTGCAACATGCAGGAAGGTGTATCGATGCTGTTTATGCAACAATCGCTAGTAGGAACCTAACTCTGAAGATTTAACGGGCAGAACAGTTCCAGTAACTTAGCGACGTCGAATAAATCTCGAGGACAACTCGACGAGTTTAACGAAGTTATATGTAACAGGGCTAAAGTATAGCCAATGAAAGAGATACATATTAACGAGTATCTTTAGCATTATTGCAGAGGGATGCTGGAACTTCCCATTGAAGTATATTAATCGATCGTTAAGTGATTTATGGGGGTATTCAGTGTTACACGATGGAAGAGGTTAAATATGACCCGTAAATATTTAATATACTGTGCGCCTCTAATACTAATAATAATATACCTTAAATATTTAATATACTTTAAGGATGAAATATAACGGGTCTTCTCAACGTGAAATCTTAACAGCGCGATCGCGTTGCTTGGAACTTAAACGGTTAAATCTCTCACTGTTTAATAAAATTGCGAAAATTGGTTTAAAAATTTTCCAATTTTTTTTTTATTGCTTAAAATTCGTCACATTTATCATTAACGAATTAAACACAGCACTGAGTTCTCCGTTTAGACGACGTCGGTCTCTGGGAATCGACAGTATCAAATTTAAAAAATAAATTCTATTCAATATACAATATTTCACATTTCTTTAATGTATTTTATCGAAACATTTTAAACAGAGATGAGGTTCGCCTTCTTTTCTGTATGCATAAATATCCATTGAGCATTCTTCGCCTCCTGAAAAGCGTTAAATAAGAGAAAAGTATGTTTCACCTGTATTCCAACGTTACTTTTCGATATATTTTAATACTAGCGTCTCGTGTAGCAAATCTTGAAGCATAGTATGCATGAGCCAACATTGCACTCTTTGCAATAGTATCAAGTGTCTTTTCTCACTCGTTTCCCTTCAATATATTCGAAAGAACACACGGTACGTTGTTTCTGCGGGTTTCTTTCGGCTGTCCCGTACGACGTATGGGTTAATAATAAACAACCTATCGAAACCACATGTTGTTCTTCCAAATATACAAATTTCAACAGTCTGTATCAATTCATGAGCGACGCCTTCCGCTTGCAGCGATCACATTTTATTATAAACACGCCGAAATAGAAGAAAAAGCTTCTCAACGCTTCTCAATTTACGACCTCGTAGTTCTTCCATCGATCTGTATCGAAGTATTACACAGAGAGTACGCGTAAACGCACAGGTTGTCGAAAACTAGTCTGTTTGACGGTTTATTCGCGGGTCCATCCGTATCGCTTGGCATCGCGAGTATCGATCTCTCTCTCTCTCTCTCTTCTATGGCAGCGCGGCGCGACTCGAAGGCTGCGTTTATCACGTCACACGGCCGCTCGACACGCTCGTCTTGCTCGACCTCGACAGAGAGAGAGAGAGAGAGAGAATCGCGGCGGTCCGACACGATATCGATTCTACACGCTCCTCCGCGCCACGCTACGCAATAAACTCACGCAATCTGCAGATCCGCGGCCAAACATTTCCTACTCCCGATTCCGACGCGTGACGCGTTGCAGTTTGAATTCGTGTGTGCTGTTTTCACCGTCCCGTGCACAGATTCACCGCACATGGAAACCACGGGGAAGGGATTTCCATCGAGCTACTATACGCGTGTGTACAGTGTGTGTACAGGGAGGAAAAACAAATGGGCGGAGGAGAGAATACGGTCGCGCGCGCGCGCGCGCGTGCACACGCTGGGGGATACGCGTTTGATCGACGCGTTTTCCGCTTCGATAAACACGCCTAACGACGCGACGCAACGCGTCGCGTAAGCAACACTGGACCGCTGTTCTGCTCTCGTGGAATTTGTCGCGTGGGTGGCAATCGCTTTTTTTTTCTCTCTCTCTCTCTTTTGCCATTAGATATCTGGAGAATTTTGTGTCGCTTCGAACGGTTTTGTAAATTAGAGAGTGGAATTGGTGTTGAGATTAGATATGGATTTGTGATCTTCAGGGTGACAGGATTGATGCGTTTTACTTGAATCACTTGTGAGTAGTTATGCTTTCAATTAAATTGGATGGGATGCATGGACGCAGAGGAATATTATTGGTTACCGTAGGTATTGTGTGATGGATAATGTCAGGGTAATTCGTAGCGACGTTAATGGTTGTCGAGTTTAGCGACGAGGTAACGTAATCGCTGTTTTTATTTCCTAATTAAGTTCGCGATTTTCGAAATGTAAACTTTCTGAGTTTTCGTGACTGTGAATTTCATTGTTTGTTACTTTATTTAAACATGTAAAAAATAGCTGAATATTAAACCAACGTGCAATTATGTTTCATTACGTGCAATTAATTATATACTTCAGTTTCACGCTTTACTTCGCTGGAAACAAAATACTCAGTGCTATCCATTCTGCAGTTCTTCGTTTGTTTTATTTCGAAGTTTCGTTTAAAAAAGAAATTATACCCGTTCGTGCATTTATTTTCTCATAAAAATTCTTGCAAAATTTTGATTTACTGTCCACGTTTTTGCTACATTGTACAAATCGTCCGTTAAATGAAGTGTTTAAAACATTTTTCAAGAGAAATAAAAATTCATTTCGAAGAATGTACAAGAATAAAAATTTGGATCATCAGTGATTGAGAAAAAGTCATCGGCTTATTGAGAAAAATATTAATTTCACATTAAGCTTTCGCGAACAACCTGGATCATTAATGACTCAAGAGATGTTTCATTGAAATGAATTTGTATTTTTATTAAAAAATATTCTACACACTTGACTTGATGGACGTTTGTATAATATAGCAGAGACTTTGATAGTGTACCAGAATTATTGCAAATTCTTTGGAAGCTTAGAATTGTGAAAGAAATTAGAGTTAGACATAAAGGACTCAGGTTATTTGTAGAGTGTGAAGAAATATATTTGCCTATAGAGAGTGAAAGGCTAAGAATAAGCAAGAAATTAAATGTTGCTTCCAAAAGGATCGATCTGAACCTACTTAATCAAACCTCCTTGTTAACCTTTCAAAAATTCACTGTCAATAATCAGCGTAGCTTGCGTTAGTCTGTTCCGGTTGGAAATTGCCCTGTGGCACGGCAACCAAGTTCACTGGTTCGTCAGAAGGGACCAATGTAGAGAGGTATAAGGGTCACACACAGTTGCGGAGGAACTTATAGTTTCCGCTGGAACTTGGCGATTTCACGCCAAGTCCAGGGTAACTTTACGCTCGAATCTTTAACCAAGTGAAGTCTACAACATTGGGTTCTCGGAGTTTTGCATCGATGCGGCCGGTTTCGCGAAGATAAATGGCCCCGTCCTGAGGATAAATTAATCCGTAGTCAGGCGGGTGGTTTAGCCGTCTTTCTCTCGCATGACGGAATGGCCAAGCATGCTGCTCGATCGATCGTAAATCCCGCGACTTATCTATTCCCCTCTGATTGGTATCTCACGCGCGCGTATTACCGTGTGGCATTTCGCGGGCCGACCAAGCCACGTTCGAAATCGTTTTATCATTTCGAACGTCTGAATCGCTTGTTGTCGAGACATTTTTGTTACACGTCGCACGATTACGATTCTACTTCGAGCTTTTGATAGGGTGGAATGAACGAGAGAGAGAGAAAGAGAGAGACAGAGACGATGTTGTTGGATCGACGCGACAGGGAATTGTGGTTTCGAGAGAAGAGATTAGAGGGAGCGTGAATGGTGGACAGTTTGCGAAGTGATTTGTGATTGTTCAGGTGGCTGTGCAGTTTGGAGTAAATATATGGTTTCATTGGAACACTTTACAATCTTGCGATACTTTGGCTACAATGTGGTTGGATAGGGAATCATCCTCTCTGTTACCAAATTGATGGTTCAGTAAAGAAAAGCTCTGAAGATTGTTGATACTTTTCATTCTTAAAATCTTAGGTGTGTAGCTTAAACTCATTTTTAATTACAAATTAGAGCATTCAGTTTCTATTTAAAATATGAATCTAATTAACAGATTAATCAACATACACACAGCTCTCCGAAAAGTACAGACTACCGAAGAATTTTCAGAAGGAACTTAGAAATGATTTTCGCATAGTTAATTGCAAATTCGTAAAAAAAAAAACAAAATCGTAAATATAAATCGATAAAATGATTCCAAACTTTCAACCACTGGTATATACGTTCTCTTTAACTAATAGATCACAGTACATAATCGAATCCTACTGGCAATAGTGTCGAAACCGTTATCATTCGATTGTAAATCACGAACGAACAAACAGAAGGATTCGCTGCAATTCCAGAAAATTGCAAAAGGAGAAAAAAAAAAAAGAACAGCAACGATCCCCGTGATCCATACATTTTCCCAGAGAGGCAGAGTAACAACAGGCCGTGTCGGAGGATGTTTTTCGCGGTGCAGAGCAGAACAAACGCGACACGGGGCTCGATAAAAAGGCGGGCCGAAAGTTTCACGGACGTTCGCGGGGAGGATGAAAAGGTGGGCAGAGAGATGGCGTTTTAAAGTTCACACGCCGCTTACTCGGCCGGGGCTTAAATATCCGCGACTCTTTATTTTTTCCCCTCCTCTCCTTCGCACGCGCGAAATCCCGCGAGTAAAAAGGCGCGCGAGCCACGCGAAAGCAATGGAGGAAGGGCGGGAATATTTTTAGTCGAGGGACGGACGCGAGCAGTTTTTCACGGCGTCTAAATAACCACAATGACGTCACGAAACGCCAGTAGACGGAGATCGGCCTTTGTGTTTCTATGCTCGGCCACGAGAAATCGGAGGATTTTCTCTTTCGCACGGCATATTCGACTCGCGCCGAGATCCTCTCGACGATTTCGAATTTCTCTTTGAACTTTCTCGCTGGAAAAATTTCATTAGCTTCCCAAAGAACGCGTCTGCGCGGCTTCGGTCGAGAGGCGTAAATTTATATCCTCGAGGTTCGACGATGGGGAGATATATATTTTTTTTTTTTTTTTTTTTTAAACGACCAACAGAAGGATAGAAGTGGGCTTTTCCTCTTTTTTTCTTCTCTTCCTTTTTCAACCGCTATCTTACACGAGGTTCAAGTGAGAATTTACGAGAGCGAAGTGTGACTTGCGTTTAGAAGCTCTAGAGTATATACGTACATATATATGTACATCTATGTACATAAGTAAGAAAGGTTGAATGGAAGTTGGACGTGTGTGTGTGTGTATCTGTGTGTAGGGATACTCGTAAGGCGAGGATCCTCCAGGGTGAACAGTGCGTAGCCAGCGAGACTTTAAAAGGAGAGCTCTTTTTTTCTCCCCTCTAAGAGAAGGTGGAAAGTGATATTTACAATGTTTAAGAAAACGAGTTTCAGCGGGTAGGTAACATTGTCACGATCTTAAGATTCCTCTTTCCTCTGACTTTTTCTCACGTGGAGTGTAGAAAGAAACATTTTTACAACTTCGTGAAACTACAAGAGTACAACTGAACTATTCAAAAGTTCACGTTACGACATACTTGTTCGTATAAGAACAATGATAATCTTTCTTCTTCTGTGTCGCTGGTCGATTCTCTATATTACAAAAGTCAGGGGAAAAAGGTGAAAGGAAATGTAGTCCGCACCGTCTTCGAACTCGTAATACACACACGTATACATATACATTTTCACTCGAGACGCAGTTGCACACGCGATCCTCGTAAATACTGTCGTAGAGTTCAGGTGCGAAGGCATCGTTCACCGTATTATTCGTATTCCTCGAGCTACGTGAAACTCTCTCTCCCCTCTCTTTCCTTTTTCAAGCGGCGGGAAGATTTATACGCAAAAGTTGCAAGCGAAATCGGCGCAGTCGCGAGCACAAGGCACGTACACGAATAGTCGAATCGATGGAAGTTCTTGGAGAGACGCAAGCAGCTTGCTTCCTTCTGGACGTTCCGTGGCTTGGAATTATCAGAAAGAAACATCGATACACCGTCGATATATCTGGTTGTTCGAATGTTGTTCGATCGGTTTGACTCGCCTTGGTAAAGCCAATCCCTGAACCACGGCTCCGAAGACACCGAAGACGGAAAGTTTTTCCTTTGGAACGAAAATTGAACTCTCCGAGAGTCGGTCTCTTGCTGCTTCGTGTCTCTAGAGAAGAAGGGTCTTGAGGTTTTTCATGTTGATTTCTGGAACACTTGGCGAAGATTAGAGTGGTCTGACGTTGGAGGTTGTTCGTTCGAGAATTGTTCAGGTTGGATTCTTTTGTTTGTTATTCATGAAGATTGATCGTGTGCGATGGTTACGAAGGTGGTTCAGCTTTTTCGTTTTTTTTTTCTTCTTTCTTTCTTTCTTTTCGAATCGTATCGATCTCTGGTACAGCGTTCAATTTGTTAACCTTTCTTTGAAGGCAGGTTCTACGTGTTTATAGTGTACACAAGTAGTGAGCAACTTGTTTACTTTGTTCGACACACTTTGATCAACTAGAAGTGAACAATTTTTACGTTTAACACGACAGACGTGCTAATAGTTTTTGAGAAAATTGTGAAGATCGTTTCAGTGTAGATAATTAGATCAAAATAACAGTATCGAAAGTGTTAGCTTTTTATTTTTAACTCGGTTTGCAAAGAATATTCAAAACTGACCTATGTAAAAATTAAAAAATCGTAGAGCAATCGAAAGGACTATCTGGTAAAATACTGAAATATACGCTTCGCTTTTCAAAGCAAATTAACGTTCAGAGATTACGAACAAGCAGCTGCGGCGTTGTGAATGAATTCACTCTGAAATACCTTCGTGCGTACGCGAATTAATTAGAATAAACGTATCCAATGGAACAAAGGCAACATAGTGAAACGAGGTGATTACACGCGGTATGAGAAAGATTCGGTATCAAGTAGAAAAATGAATTTTCCACGGTGTCTGATCGTTACGAACGACGAAGTAAATCCAGGAACGTCTCGGAGATTATAAGAAAAGGAAGCGACCAAATTCCACGAGGGATGAAAATTAACGAGCTCCTCCAGGCTGCGCGTTTCCCGATTTTCGAGTCAGGGGGAGAGAAAGCAAGAATATTCCCGTCTGAGGAATCTCTAGAATTTCCCCTCGCGTTTCTTACGTTGTATCGCGGTCCGGATCTCGGCTTCCGCGGTACACGCCGCAACCAATCCAATCTTCTTCAGCATCGTTTCCATCCGTGCTGTACGCCCACCCTCTCGGTTTATTCTCTTTCGTTATCTGTTTGCGCAGTTCACGCCGATCCACCGATTATTAACCGGTACGCTCTTGTTTCCAACGCCAGGTCTTTGCTTTAACGCGAAGAAAAGAAGAAGAAAAGAAGCTCGATATTCTCATGGCACGATGGAGATAAGAGAATTATTTAAATAGTTCGATAACGAGGTGTGGAACATCGATGAAAATATCCTTTGATTCTCTTCTCGCGAAAGACAATCAAATGGAATTGGATCGTTGAAATTTCTTCGTGCGTTTATCGTTTTACTAGTATTAGGAATTCGTGAATTGTATTACTTATATTTTCCAAGAATTAAATCTCCCGCTGACTCCTTATGGGTTTTGATTAGAGTGCAAAGGTTTTTGGTATGTAAATTGCTATAGGGAATTTCGGTGACTAATTTTTGACGACGTTGAGAAAATTATTTAACGTGAACTTTTCTGTTAATCTGAAAAATAGCTAAAGAGTCACGATCGCACCATAAATCTGACATCGGTCTCTTTAAACAGACATAGTACTCTTGCTACGGCTCCTTATTTGTCACTAATCCTTGAAAAAAAAAGATTGTCTATATTATTCTTATATTTATTACCAGAAATGAATAGATATTGTATTCAGTAGAAAGATAGACGTCGCGACAAGTTTCCAGCGTGTTTCAGCAAGGAAAGAGCATAGTCCATAGGGTTCCGGGAGAGAATCAAAGCGGTTTAACAAGTATCCGTGCAAGTTTCGTTCTGGCAAGATGCAGGACTGCGATTTATCTGCGAGCAAGTTGCCTTTATTACCGCAATAGCCGCGCGGCGCATGAACGACGCCGCGATAATACGTTTATGGCGGCATTAAACTTGCCACCGTGCTAGCGTTTACCAACTTTCTTGCGCGTAACTTCGCCCTGCTAGACGACGAAGATTTGCAGGCTCGTTAATAACATTTTGGACGATCGCCTCGCAACGAGATCTCTCTCTGTGTGTTTCTATCTCTATATCTATCTCTCTGTCTCAATAGCTCGCTCACTTATTTTCTCTCGCGCTCACTCCCTCTCGCTCTCTTTCTCTCTCAGGTCCTCTCTTTCACGCATTCTCTCTCTCTCTCGCGTTCTCTCTCTCGCGAGTACTCTCTTTCTCGCGAGTTTTCTCTCGCGAGTTTTCTCTCTCGCGAGTTCTCTCTCTCGTGAGTTTTCTCTATCACGAGTTCTCTCTTTTTCGCGTTCTCTCTCTCTCGCGAGTTCTCTCTCTTGCGTTCTCTTTCTCGCGAGGTTTCTCTCTCGCGAGTTCTCTCTCTCCCGAGTTTTCTCTCTCGTGAGTTTTCTCTATCACGAGTTCTCTCTTTTTCGCGTTCTCTCTCTCTCGCGAGTTTTCTCTCTCGCGAGTTTTCTCTCTCGCGAGTTTTCTCTCTCGCGAGTTTTCTCTCTCGTGAGTTTTCTCTACCACGAGTTCTCTCTTTTTCGCGAGTTCTCTCTCTTGCGTTCTCTTTCTTGCGAGTTTTCTCTCTTGCGAGTTTTCTCTCTCGCGAGTTTTCTCTCTCGCGAGTTTTCTCTCTCGTGAGTTTTCTCTACCACGAGTTCTCTCTTTTTCGCGAGTTCTCTCTCTTGCGTTCTCTTTCTCGCGAGTTTTCTCTCTCGCGAGTTCTCTCTCTCCCGAGTTTTCTCTTCTTGCTTCCATCTCTATCACACCAGATATCTCCGTTGTGCTGTGGCGCGTCTGATCGTCGAAATCTGCGAACGAACCGCCTAACAGGCTTTATTTATCGAATCGAACGACTCGATTCCTTAACTGAAATTCGATATTCCGATCCGTAGTAGAGTATAAGCGCCTCGAGCAACCAAATTGGATGCAACAACTTTCCAATATCATAGGGAACCCGTTCACCGGACGATTCGCACTGTTCCTTATTCGTCGCCGATTGCTATTGCCAAATATTGGCAACGAATTTCGCTATACACTGTGATAGGAGATTCATTGCATTATGGTAATTCGAATCTGTACATTTTATTGACGCACTTTACGAATATGGGTTTAACAATTGTTCGTGTGTAATAGTGGAATAACAGTTGGATAGTTTTGGCATGGTTACAAGATATACTTTGTATACGATGGGAGAAGTAAGCAAAGAACTCTTGCCAAGGAAACACTGGTTGCTGTAGGAGACAAGGTTGTAAACTGTGCGAAAGTCGACACGGTTTAGAATTAAAAATCGCAACGAGCGCAGATTCTTTCTTGGCAGTAGAATAGGGCTGTCTGTGTCAGACCTGTTAGAACTCTTTAACCCAATATTCTTCAACTGCTGATCTACGAAAAATTTCTTCCAATCATGTATCCGTTACATATTTTACACGTATTTACAATTTTCGAAAAAAGAAGTAACACCAACTAAAATTTTTAATTTTATAAAATTATATTTAATAAATAAAAAGAGCATCTACATTTTTTTCTGTCTTAGTTGTCAGCTAGTTCGTGATATATTTTACCTATTTTCGCCAGCTTGTAGGTGTAAAAACGTTGAAGAACAAGACAGTAAGAAGAATATAACATCTGGTCCAAATATAGGGTCTTCCAATAAGAACGATAGAACTTCGAATTGAAATGAAATGAAAAGTACGAAAGACAATTTAGTATTCACAGCTTTATTTTAAAGTATATTCGATGGCATTGTACATGAAATACAATATCACATAAATGACTAAACCTATAAAGATTTGAATAAAGGCAGAGATACCTCGATAGATGAATAATAAATATGCTTTAAAAGAAAAAGAACAGATACTTTCAATTGGCAATTGTAAGTTAATTAACTTTTCTCAGGTAACAGATTAGAGAGATCTGTCAAGATTATCAAATTTATTAGTCAGTCTTCTATGTCAGATCTAGTATCATCCCTTATCCGTTTCTGCATACAATGTCAATCGTATCTAATCCATTAAACTTCACACATTACCGAAATGTGAACCTAATCAAATCGAACAACGGATGATCATCTTGCCTAGAAGCAAAATGTCCCGTTTGACAGAGAGACATATCGATGTAACAACTCAATTAATATCGAACAAGCACACAATCGCATAGAAACACACATATATCCCAAATACAACATGAAATTTGCGTTTATCCCTTCGAATTCGTGGTATAACAGAGCACGGCGACAATTTGTCTCATCGCTTGTGAATAGTTGATTTTCATTCAACGTCGTCCTTCGGCAACCGATCGCAATTACTAAAATGGGCGAAAGTCATTTCTCCCCTGGGGACAGGTTTGATAAAATCGTCCTGGCAAAAGAGAGGAGAGAGAGAAAGAGAAAAAAGAAACGAAAAGAAAAAAAACCCAGAGCGCGAACTCTGTGTATGTGTATGTGTGTGTGTGTGCGTTGAAACGTGAAAAACAGCGAGAGATATAGAGTGAGGGGAACCAGGCGGAGTGAAAAAAGCTGGGCAAAGCGAGCGGTGGGCTAGCTCTATTATCGGGAGAGCCGCGTAAAAATTTTCGTGTCCGCTTTGTACGCGTCCGATGCGTTTTCTCGTACCCTCCGCGAACTTTTCCGCCGGTCTGCTCATCGATTGCAAACATTTTACATCGATGCACGCGCTTTGAGCTCGCCCGCTCTCTCTTTTTTTCCTCTCTCTTCTTTTTTTCACCCTTCTCCTTTTTTCCCGCCTTTTGACGAGAGACCACGCTCGCGCGCAATTATCGCGTCTCGTTCACTCCGCCGCCGTTCGCGAGGAATTAAACTTTCCTCTCGACAGAGGCTCGCGTAATGAATCATCCGACCCTCTCCTCGTCGTGAATAGGTCGAACAGCCTGTTTCTGAGACGCCAGTTCGACATCCACGATCGCGAAATCGTTATCGGTGGGTGTTTAGTATCGACGTGGGCTTTTACTTCGTCGAGTCTATTTCACCATGAGCTATTAGTAGTTTCAACGATTATCTTTTCTTCTTTTTTCTTTTTTTTTATTGTTCTCGAAACTTTGTTTGGTACGTTGAAAAATTACGATCGAGATCGCCTTGAACCGGAACGGAGATTAGACAGTTTCCGCCTTGCGAGGAAATTAGAATCCTGCTGTTTCAATCTGATTAAATCAAGAAATTTCATCAGCAGAATGTGTGAAATCGACAAAGAGATGTCCACAAGATACAGATAGATTTCAAGCACTTGCTACGAAAATAAGTTCTCGCGGATTATCAAAAGAAAATCAAATAGAACACAGATTTGAACTTTTCTCATTAATTTCACGTCCTCTGTTCACTCTCGAATCCTGCATATACTGAAACACTCTATACGTAGAAAACCACCCTCAACAGAGAAACTTTCGCAAAGCAGAGAATCTAAAGCAAGACTTCATTCATCAAGTGTCTTTTCCCTTCCTCAGCTTTTAATGCTTGCAACATTACTCAAGGATAATCACTGGCCAGCCGTTGGACGTGCAAAAACCACCGGCATAAATCACGTTTCCGCGAAGTGTTTTCATCCTCGTCCAGAACAGACCAGATTTGAAACGAAGGAACGGAAAAATGTCGTTTTCTTCGTCGTTTCAAGACACTTGACGTGCAACCCCTCAGTTGTACCTTCTGATCTCCTCTTCCATCCTCTGTGATCGTGTTAAACGATCCAGTTTATCGATGATCGTGGATCGTACCGATCCCCCTCCCGTCACGAACTCGATTTTTCTACAACCGAACCACCGTGTCCGATCTCTGTTCCCGCGAAGATCGCGCTCGATCGATCTGCCAGCCGCGTCCCTTTAACCTTTAATCCACCGGCTCGGTGTTATCTGGCCCCGATCGTTAATTACGTCTTCTTGACCGATCGGAAAATAGGAGAGGATCGATAAACGATTCGTCGGTTATTAAGCACTTAACGCGAACAATACCGACATCGAGTTTATCGTGATACAATACAGTGGTTAGCAGATTGTATATCAAAGGTTTCTGCGCAATTTGCGCCCCTTCTTTCGAATGTTTTTTTTTCGCGACGAGACAGCAGGAATGTTTTACACGATCGAGCAATGATTTCGAACGTTGCTGAGGCAGCTCGGAAAATTATTTCTGTAGTTGGAGGAATCTTCGAGACGCAATTCACGGCACTGCGTCACTTGAGGCCTTTCTTTGGAACGATAGACGAAATCGATCGAAACGAAAAAGGTTAGGTCAGGTCTATTTACCAAATGTTCCTTTGTTGAACGAGGATTTGAAACGTGAAAAATCTTGGTTATCTCGTTAGCTTGGAAATCGTGTGTTTATGTAAGGAAGGAAAAGTATGGTGATCGATATAGACGAATAAGAGAAAAAAAAAAAAGAAACGAGTCTGCGATTTGCAAGGTGTTTACAACATGAGAAACTCGTATCTCAGAGTCTATGGTTTCTTCTTCTATACTGATTGTAATCCCTCTCTCTTCTTCTTCTTCTCCTTCTTCTTCTGTTTGTCGTCTTCCTCCACAACTGACAATATAAGAACGACGCTCGTGAATTTCCAGGCCAGCAACACCGTTCACCGAGAAAACGCATTGTCGTCCGTGGGATCGAAGGTAAAAACTATAATCCACGCGGAACAAGAGTCAACGAGTCAACGTGGGTGGCTTGAACCGGGTCTTTATACGGGAGGTCGTTTACTCGCGGATCCAGTCGTGGATTATCCCCCTGGCTGGCGCATACTAGACAGGAAACTTCTTCGTTTCGCTTATCCTCTCCATCGATTCCTCCTTTTTCTCTTTCTATCTTTTTCTTCCTTTTCCTTTGGCTATTGAAGGACACATAGATTAAAGTTTTTACTGATCATCGAGGAGAAATTCAGGAATTTTAAGGATTCTGTTGAAATCTGTTCGCAGAAGAATAATCACCGACGCAAGGCAAGATAGTAGTCCTTTAGAAAAAGAATTCCTCTACCTCTTTCAAATCCAGGAATACCCGAATGACGATATTAATCCTGAATTCACAGGACAGCCAGGCTATCCTCTTGTGTAGCTACTAGCGCGAGCACAAAGTGACTTTACCGCTGTTCTTTTACAGATCGTCGTAGAAACTTCCTCGTCCTCTTTGCCTGTCCAAAACAAATATTTGTCAGGCTACATCGCTCGTCGAGATTCTCCTGGTAAATCTGTCTGAAACCGAATGTCTAATTTCACGCTGAAATTCACCGATTCTACTTGCGTTTCGAAACTTCCATTTCGTTGAAAGAAAAAGTTAGAAACAATAAGAAAATAAGAATTGTTAGTAATTGTGTATCAAGAATTTTCCTTGAAGTTACGAGAGTTCGATACTCTATTAGTCGTGAAGAAACGAAATTTCTATCAGCTGTCCGAGAATCTTTCAGTTTTCACTTAGCCTCGTGATTTTCCACGTTCCGTCGCGTGAAAACCACCATTAGAACCTGATCGATCTTACAGCGAGTTTCAACGAAAAGGACGCGCGTTCTTCAGCTTTCTGTGTTCTCGTCGAAGAGGAATATCGATGGTTTGACGCTTATTATATTTGACTTCGTTCGAATAGAAACCCCGTCTCTGCCTGAGAGAGTGTCTATCTTATCGCGGCTGTCGAAATCTATTTGCAGATTTCAACCAGACCGACTCAAGCCGCTCCTCGCTGCTTTCAAGCTGTTTTACGAGGTCCGCTGTTCGTAGAACGATTTATCGAAACTTTTGCAATCCCCTGCTGAATTTGCCCTTCTGTTCCCTACTTTTTAGAATTTCCCTTCTACTCGATTTATCACCTAAAGTATACTTTTCGATCAGAGTTCGTCGAACGTGAATTAATTCAGTTTGTCTGTGATTTACCGATGCCTATAAAACTAGAGGAAGTTAGTTTTTGAATTCATTTTTTAAATAAATAATTCTTCGTGATAGAGGAGAAACACTTTGTCGTTTAACTCTTTGACTAAGAAAGGCGCATGTATACGCTTTTATTTGCATATTGATACGCGCGAAAAGCGTGTATGCACCTTGTGCAATTTTCGTTCAATGCACTAAATTTATCGTTATTAAATGTACATCGAATATCGCGTATTATTTCGGCTTTTCTAAGCATTTCTCACGCGAAAACGACACGTGAATATTTTACGTTAGAAATCGCAGATTCGTTTTCTATCAGAGCGTGCAAAAAACGTCAAAGAGTAACATAAATTCATCGTTTTTCTAATTTTTATTTATGAATTATACACTCGTGGAACTTTACACGTTAAAGACGAATAATAAAACTCATCAATTTAATTTAGATCCGTAAAAATGACAGATCCGAAAGTTTACCATTGAAACGGCGATACTCTATTCAGAATGTAGCTCGTGTACGATTCTTCGATTGTAAAGTGGCGAGGCGAGCAGCAAGAGCTCCCGATGGACGATGATTAACGAGCCGAGGCCGTTGAAATCCTTGGCTTTACGGTGCCGTTCGAAATCAACGTTCGAGGCGATCGCCATAGCTGTTCGTGCACAATTTATGGCGATCGCTTCGCGTTACCAAGTGGCTGCGAACTCCTCGTGGCTTTTCCTCAGCTGAACGCCATTGCGCCATCTCGATGCTTTTCCTTTTAGGAGCAAGTGAATTTACCTCTACTTCACGTTTTCGGATTTAAATGAACCGTTCTTACCGATGAATCGTGTATAAACATAATGTTACACGAAGATTCATCGCATAACGTAACGAGTTCCGATACGATCCACTAAAAAATTATAGTGTCGAAGAGAGAGTGGCAGGGAGCGAGAGAGGGAAAGAGAGGAAGGTGGAAAGCGCGAGAGAGAGCACGAGAGAAAGAACGCCTGAGAGAGAGAACACGCGAGAGAAAGATCGCGTGAGAGAGAGAACGCGCGAGAGAGAGAGAACGCGCGAGAGAAAGAACGCGTGAAAGAGAGAGAGAGAGAGAGAGAGAGAATGTGACAGAAAGAACGCGTGAGAGAGAGAACGCGCTAGAGAAAGAACGCGTGAGAGAGAGAACACGTGAGAGAGAGAACACGCGAGAGAAAGAACGCGAGAGAAAGAACGCGTGAGAGAGAGAGAGAGAGAGAGAGAAAAAGAACGCGAGAGAGAACGCGAGAGAGAGAGCGCGTGAAAAATAGAACGCGTGAGAGTGAGTGTGCGAAAGTAAACACGCGAGAGAAAGAGCGCGAGAGAGAGAAAGAGAGAAAGGGTTCCCGCGTGAAGGATTGCATCGAAAATTCATGCTACAATTCCTCTTTCCTCTCTCTCTTTTTCCCCCGTCTGTCTACGTATCAAGAGGAATCGATTTTAAAAATGGGCGACGTGTGGTACGCGCGGTACGTTTGACTGGGATTCGCTTGATGGATCCCGGTACGCGTGTCTATCATGTTTGTGTACGATGCTCGCCAGCTTTTTGGCAAAAATATCGGAGGAACATTTTTCAAGCTGGCAATTCAAAAGGTAGAAACACGAAAGCGTTTTTAATCGGATTCAGATATCTGAAACAGAGAAATTGCATTTATCCCGATCGATCTATACTCATCCTATATCCCCAAAAGAAACTCTCAATTCTTTTTATATTATTATTATTGCTATAACCCAATACAAAATTGTACACAAAAATTTTCGCAATATACGGTTTATTCATAGGACAGAAAAATTATCTTTGCAATTATTGCATTTGTAGGATACGTTTTACCAAGTTTGAAACGCCCACACCGTATAGCTGAACCACGTTCGTTCGTTCGTTCGTTCAGTTCCCGTGGAATCTTTCGCTAATAAATTCATTCACTAGCACTCGAGAGAGCAGGAACGTGCACCGTCAGCGCCGTATTTACCACGTTGAACGTTCGTTTCGCCGCCCCGTCATTGCACAAGCCTCGAGGAAAGAATAGAGCCGCGTGCCCACGAACTTGATGGAACATCGAACGCGTGACGTCATTCGACCTCGCACCCACCACTCTATTCTCGACTTCTCCTCGTGCAAAGATACACAGACACACACACACACACTACTCATACATAGGACACGTGTGCATATACATCAAGCGGTTGCATATACGTATACACCCACGTGGTTAGGTAATATGTAATAGCTTACGCGTTAGCGAGCAGCGAGGGTGACGAGAACGATTCACGGGACTCAAGCGTTCGTTTCTACGTCGATTAATCGCTTCCGAGGCGACAGCGTCGTTAGCGTTTCGAACGGAGGGGTTCTTTAATGCATCCGCGATGAAATGAATATTCTTCGTTGTGGGAGGTTCATTCTGATAATCGGCTTTTCTTTCGCGATTGTTGCCTCGAGTTCAAGCGTGAAAGCGTGTGGAGTATTTGTAAATGGGCGATTGTTGATTTCGCTCGGATTAAGTGGTTGGGAAATTGTAAGTTAATTTGTACGTATCCGGTTGATGTTTAGCAGGATTCAAGATAAACTTTGTACCTCGTTCTTTTATGTACTTATTGTTGCTCGTGCAATTAGAGTAATTGTATCGATCATTTCTTTGTTGTTGGTGAACATTTCACGATAAAAAATATGAAATAAACGAGTAATGAATATTGTAATGGAAATAAAGTCGAGGTTCTGTCTTATTTTTTACGTATGAGAAATTTTAATTATAAATTCATTCGTTCAATTCTGTAATTTTGGGTACAGACGAGGCTTCATTTAAAAAGAACGAACGCTCGAATTATTGTTATTGAACTGTTGCCATTTTTCTGGCAGCTTGCGAATATTTCGATTTGAATAGCTGTACTGATTATCTGACTTAAAGAATTTACTTCTACGTCTAATAAAATCCAGCGCGAGAAAAGAGAACTTTCAGCTACTTTCTTAAACGATACGATTTTTATAATTGATTTCTTTTTGACGAACTATTTCCACGATAAAAATACGAAAGAAACGAGCAACAAGAAATACAGTAGAATCTCCGACAATTAGGAAACCTCTGCGAGACTAAAATTTTATTTATTCCCTTCCGCTTTTAAAATTGAAATACGAACTTTCCATATTTTGAATTATTTTTTCCGCATTCAGATGCGTTTAATATCGCAAACTACCATTTATTCTTCATCTGAAATTTATCTTTTGTTTATGTTTATATGTGTAAATATAAATATGCAATACATGTTTATATAATTGACTTTTGAATGTTGAATTTGTGCTTCGTTGAATATCTATAAATCAAACAACTGAATTCTTGTGTAAAGCCTCTGTAATTTGAATTTTGAAAATTGTAACCTCTCTTACCCGGAGGGAAGCTTCGATAAATCGAAATCTCCGTAATTCGAAAATTTAAACTCTTCCACGAAGATTCGAGTTATCGAGGTTCCACTCAATGCAGAAAATAAATTCCACGTGAAATCTTATTTTACACGTGTTACGAACGTTAAAAGAGATCAGGCTGAACTTGTTTCCAGACGAGAAACTAATAAACACGCAATAATACTGTAGGTCTCGAACGTCAAGCCACAATTTCCAATATCAATTTGTGTACAACATACTACGTTAAATAGGAAATATGACATAAAATATCTCAAGTGGTATAATTCAAACAATTCTCCCCTACACCTTTTCCGTTTCCCCTTTACCACTTAACGTATTCAAAACACGTTTTCCATGCCATCTATTTCTATCTCGTCCCGAAACGGTTCTAATTCCGCTCCACGGTTGACTATCCACGCGGAGCGCAATAAAATAACATTATCGCGGAGCGGGTCGATGAGTCGAGACGAATATAAATTCGCTGATACGCGGCGCGACCTCGATCGCGCGCGCGTTGCTGTTGCTGCCGTCGTCGACGTCGGCCAGGCTTTATTTATTGACGAAGTCCAGACGTTATACATCGAGCGTTAATTAAGCGTTGGAAATTACCGATTAAAGGCCGATCGCTGGCACGCGCGCTTTGAAACGTTGCCCGCCTGGGGGAAAAACGCGATCATCATCCCGCCTTTGTGAAATCGCTTTTAGCACATTGTAATTCGATTCCTCGCCGTGGCTTCGACGCAGAATCGTGGCCTTTGAAACAAACACCACCACCGCTATCAAAGGGTAGAATGTCCACTTTTCTCGTGGTCAGTTCACGCTAATTAGTTCGAATCCTGCTACGATATTCCTCGGTGAAGAAATGAAACATTAAAAGTACCATCTCTCGGTGGTAATACACAGACAGCGGCTTGGATGGAGAAAGAAAGAAGAGAAAATAAAAAAAGTTAACGCGATGAATATATCGTGGAGTTGTTTATCAGTTGTTAGATTTCCTCGTGGTTACGGTATATATGGTATTAATATTCATGGAATAAGAAATATGATATAATATAAAACATGCGGGACTTTGAGTATGCTGTATAAGCTTTACCCGGTAAACAGAGAGAAAGAGAGAGAGAGAGAGAGAGAGAGAGGGAAGGGGGTGGAAATCTATTTGACCTACATTTAACCAATATCCTCGAACTTCCAATCCAATTTATACGGGAAATAGTAAAACAATTATCTAGTATCGTTGGGTTACGCTCCGATAACCTTATCAATTAACTCTCTTTCTTCTCACATAAACTACAATTAATGTAATCAGAGTAGATGAACCTTGAAAAGCGATCACGTTTTATTATTCCCCCGGAAATTGTGGTACACAGACTACGAAATTTCTATGCTACCCCGTAGTTTCTAGAAAGAATCTATCGTAATTTCTTCACGAACTACGAAACTTCCGAGTCTCTGTAGGTTTTAAAGCAATTTTTTAACAGCTTTCACACGAACTACAGAATTTTCAAGTTTCTGCAGCTTCTCAAAGAATCTTTTATCATTTCTGTATAAATTGCGTACCTTCTGAATTTTTGTGAGTCTTAAAAAAACACGCTCAATAACGTTTATATAAACTGGAAAATTTCCAAGTCTGACTTTTTAGAAAAAATCTTCCATAATTTCTATTTTAAACCAGAAAATTTCGAAGTCTCGGTACTTTTCGAAAAAAGTCTCTCGTAATTCCAATATAAACTACAAAGCCTCCAGGTTTCTATACTTTCTAAGAAAAATCTTCAATACCTCCTATATAAACTACAGAATTTCCTTGGTCTCTCTCGTTCCTCCGTTCGTTCCATTCTTTATACTTTCGATTAAATTTCATAGCAACCCTTTAACCTAACTCCTTAATGCTATTTCTATAAACATACCTTCAAACAGCTACCGCATAAGACCACATTATTTACAGCTATTACTATAAATCCTCTAATCCCAAAGAACCTTAACGACACATCCAAAAACGATCGAAACTCGATTCACCTAGCATCGTAATCCGTGATCCAGTAACCCCAGCCATCACGTTGCATTTTCCCCCGCAATTGTACGCGAAGGAGGATCAGCGAGGCCAGATTGAACGCGGGGACCAATAAATAACGCTTAACATACCATTAATAAAATGATTTTTAACCAAGCGCACGGTTTATGGACAGCGGGATTTACCGTGGCCTTCTACGCGGCCGGTTCCAATGATAATTTCCAGTATAATTTTGGAACATCGTTCAGCAAAACACGATCGTCGGGCTCGCGCACACGCGGCCCGTCGCGTCGGTTTCTGGCATGGATTGGCTCCGGCGTGGTCGCATCGACGGTCATTTTGATATATGGCCTAGCCAAATCGTATTCAACATTAACGTCGAACGCCATTTGACCACGCGACGCCCTCACTATCCCGTCGCTCTCGTGGATGAGCGCGTGCTCTTGCTAGCGTACCGTTAATTCCGCATTACGCGTGATTAGCGCGACGTTAACGTCCACGATGAATCGCGGCCAACGTTTAGCTAACATTCGACGCGGCTGAACGGTTGTCCTGATCACATTTACGCTTGTTTTCCCTATCTTCCTGATCGATACTCCACCGTTTTCGTGGATCAAGTTTTCAAATTCGCGCGTCGCCGATGAAATTTTTTCTAATCGTCAGAGTGAATGAGAATTTTGAAGTTTTCACAGCCAGGTTCTATACAATTGATATTGTTTGAGGGAAGATAAGTCTCCCAACGTTTCGCCTGCACAATGATGTGTATCAGGATGTTACACTGTTTTGTTGTACCCATGTGCATGTTCCGGATCATTGATCAGCCAATCAATTTTTAATTGGTCAACTGATCAATTAAAACACAGGAGGAGGTTGCTTCAGATAGAGTTGATATCATACTCTGTATCTCTGTTGATGTTCTTTGAGTGTTTCGTTGTTTATAATGTTTCTCTATATTTACGGGGGAAATAACTTTTGCATTTAGCTAAGACTTTGATCTTTTCGAAACAAATCTTATATCCCGTTGTTAGCTGGTGTTCTGCTACTACTGATTGTTGTATAACTTAATCCTGAGCTGTAAGAGTGACTCAGATGAGAAGCACCGTCTTCTTAACTCTTTGAGTGCTACGAACGCATATATGCGTCTAGAGAAAGTTATGAGCGAGGATTATAGACGTATATACGCGTTTGCCAATCCTTTCGATCTTTCACGAACGATATTTAATCTTCGAAGTAGAAAAATGACACGCGTCGAATCGAACCTTTCGTTATAAACTCGATTTAACCACACAAACACACTGTTCCTGTTCCGCGTAAATAACACGAATCCCGGTGGGGATCGAGTACACGGCGGAAGAGCGCGAGAGAGAATCCAATTCCATCGGCTGGGACGACGAAGTGGTGCGAGAATAATATTCTTTATTTCGCTGATTTCTCCAACGGAGAATTATAGCAGTGGATCACGAATGCCATTATACAACGAAGGAAACGGCTATGCAAATCTGAGAGAAGAAACGCCTCCGCTTCGTTTCCTCGTCCGTACGTAGAGAGTCAGAGGAGTTTTCAAGGCTGCCGCGAAGATTTATCGAGCTTCTCGATCGATGGACAAGTTGTTGCACGTGGAGGAGGCATCGCGGCGTGGATCTCACGCAATGACAGAAACGTCGTCACCTTTTGTTACGTGTTGTCAGATAAATCTTCGATACATTGCACCGTTTGATGCTCCCCTTACCTAGTTCCTTAACCTGTTACCGAATCACGCTGATAAGAGAATGTTAGACATAAACTCAATCCTCCCACGGTGTAAAAGCGATAGAAAATGATACTCAAATTATTTACTTTTGTGCCGTACAAGTTGTTTCGGCGACCCACTTTAATTTTTCCATTTTAACACGATATACTGACCTACTTAGTAATTTTTGAACAAATCGTACGATTTTAGTAAAAATAACGCACCTTTTTCTACCCCAAAGCCATACAAAATGATTGCCTTTATTACAAATATCGATAATAACGCTGCTTTCTTTGTATAAAATGTTATTATTCAAATAAGTACTTTGATCCTTTTCTATCTGAGCCAAGTATTTTTCGTAAATTCTAACTTGATAAATCACAGCGCGTCTTATAGGCCGGGAAATAATACAAATAAAACAGTATCCAGTGCATTGAGTTTTAAATTTTAATCTGCTGAGAAAAAAAAGGAAAAGTACTCACCGGTGTGTCAAATCGTTAATAGCTCAGGATGAATGTAAAACAGGAAAGATAAATCTGAGAACGTCGCAGGAAAGTCGTCTTGAAAAAACGAAAAAGAATAGAAAAAGAAAAGGAAAGCAACCCTTCTGACAGAAAATACTCTACAGCATAGAAAAGCCATCAGACGACGCGAAAAAGCAACGAACTAGTCCCAGTAACGAGGCAAGAAACGACGATCCGAGACGGTCCATTAGCAAGCACCTCCGGCGCGTTTCGTTAAACGTCTCCGGCGAAGTTCGCCAATTGAATTTCGCGCGGAGGTCGGACGTAGAATCCTTGAATACCGTCGGATCATACTTACGATTCCAACGGCGCTCTGGTGGATGCTGTTCGTAACGGTTCGGTTGGAAGTGGAGCGGTGAAATAAATGTAAATTTGTAAGGTGACGTCGCCAAGGTGAAACGAAACCCTATGAGAAGAGAACAACTCTTTCTCTTTCTCCCTCTTTCACATACACTCTTCATTCTCCCAATACTTTATCATCATCTCTGTTACTCTGGTACTTCGATCAATTAACGTTTCACCATCGTCGAACTTAACTCGACCACGGTTCGTTATCGTCGAGTTAAGTCGACGCTCACGCGAACCGCGCTCCTTCCTTTTCGTTGTGTTAAAGGAGGCGAGATGAACGGGCCAAGTAACCACGAGTCGATCTTCCACTTCCTGTGTAAGTCGAAGGAGGAACCTAACCGTACGGCAATTAACAGCGTTACGTTGTTCAACGTCCGCTCGATAATTCGTGGAAAAGCCATTCTCTATGGTTGGTTATTTACGAAAAGTTCTTGGGATTCCTTATTACAGTTCGAAACTACGGAGGTGGTGGTAGTGGCCGACGAAGTGAGTTTGTACGAAGAGCAATTAGGTGACGCGGGAGTTTTCCTTGGCAGAAGATTGTTTTCGTAAGCTTGTTCCGGTAGAAGTTGCCCCGATGAAAGAAGTCCACTTTGCGGTAGATGCATCTAATCTTCGGCTTGTGTGATTTCTGTTTAACAGAGAAGATCGGAATATCTCGTTTCTGGTTCTTTACTACTGAAACATAGTCCCACGTAGCAAAAGTACAATTCGATACTTCATAAATTTGTACGTATGTCGTCTCATGTCCCAGGAAAATTCGCTTCGTGTTATCGCTGATTCAGGTCACCGATTAACCCCAACCCCCTTAATACGTTTTTTCTTCTTCTTTTTTTTTTTGTCGATCGACGATAACGATTTCGCCAGGGCGGTCCTCCCTACCGCCGCTCTAGGAATCTCGAATGATAAATCGAGCGCGAAAGGAAAGACGAAAGGGAGAATCAGGGGGCCGTGAAGGGGGAGAGAGGTTAGGTGATCGATCGTACGCGAAACGAGGAACGCTGAGTAGAGGAAAGAAGGAGGGCTGCGAAGGCAGCCATGACCGTTTTCTTTTCTGCGCCTGACCTCTGCCCCCTGACCTATTTTCCCCCGTTCTCTTTTCGTACCTTCGCGATCCTCCTTACATACACCCTATTCCTTTACCCTTTTTTTTTCTCCCTTTAATATCGGATCTCGTGGAATCGTTAATATCGGAGAAATTTTCTGTCATCTCTCCTGGGTTAGATCTTTCCGTGAAATCTGATAAAGGTCACGTTTCCAACGTTTAACATACTACGATTATCCGGTTTTCTTCTCTTCTTTTTCTTTCTTTTCTTCTTTTCTTTTTTTTTTTTAATTTCGTTACCGCATTTAGTTTCTCGTTTCTCAATTTTTTCACTGTTTCCTCCCGGGAGAATTGTATTTCGTTGAACGACAGGTTAAAGGTTCGAATAAATCGTATCCGATCGGATGATGCGCGACTGACCGGCCCGCATTGTTCGTCGACTTTTCTCTCTTCTCTCTCTCTCTCTTTCTCTCTTTCTGCCCCCCGCAGGTAGATTTCTTTGTTCTCTTGTTGTTGCGAGTAAATTCCCGTTTGACCGCAACCACGAACTGGAAAACGCGATTCCGATGATCGAAGGTTTATCGGTGCGGGCACGAACTTTCCTGATACGATCTGGTGCAGTCTAGTTAGTCGTGGACATCAATCAAGTCGCTTCTGAGTCGCGTGTCGCGTCCCTCTCGAATATAGATATTTTATCACGCGGAAATAATTTTGACTGACGATAAGAGGTGTGTGTTGCCTCGATGGTATGTAATTTGTGAACTTCGGGAAAGTTTCTATACCAGCTAAATGGAATCACCTAAATGTCTGCATCATTTGTTGTCATGTAAAAAGAAAGGATCATTTACCTCTGAATGTATTAAAATTTTACGCGATATCAAGGCTTACTAATTTTTATAAATATTAGAATAACTCCTACTGCAAAGCGATAAGATAGTTGAAAAGAAAAAGTGGATATTTCACTGACGTTTAATGAAAGCCAATCATTACGAGTTGCGTGATTTTCCAGGAAATTTGAAATTCAGACGCAAACATCTGAAAATTAAGTAATCAAAAAGATTCTGTAGATCGTTGAATTTGTTTTCTACGCTCTATACGAACATCCAAAAGTCAAATACGGAATTATCGACAAAAAAATATCAGCGAGCTTGAGATCTCATAAAAAGAAAAACTGTTTTCAGTATTATATTTGCTACTCGAAAGAGGGCAACTTTCTCCTGAGAGGTTTCTTTTATAGGTCAGCAAATAGATATATAGACGATCCAATTTAACTGATTCAAAGGAAACGTTGAATTTTCCGCGAGATTTTTCGTACACACAACACATTGGACTCGCAATGATGTTACAATACAAGATTGTCTTCGAGCATTCTTGAAAGTTTTGAAGCACTTTAGCCTTGACACACAGATGCACACACCGTACATAACAGGGTTAGAGAGTTATTTTGATCACCTTTTGAATTTGCAACACTGTTACAAAGTGGTATCAGGCTGTTTCCGAATGCCTGGAACCATATTTAACCTTTTCACAGCGGCGTAACAGTGTTGCAAAGTAGTTCAGGGCACGTTTGAATTTGCAACAAAGTTGCGAGTGTGTCTGCACGTTGCGGAATATCCCTGGGCATTTTCGGCTTACGCGGAACATCGTTGCAAGCTCGCTGAATCTCTCTTGTTACTTTTTAGATTTTCAACAGTGCTGCTAGGTATCCCAAGATGATCCTAACGTTCTAGTTGTACACTTTTTACGATTCTATTCGTATTTAAATTTAATTTTTAACCGTGTTACGCTATCCTAAAAGTTTAGGTACATTATCATATGCAAATTACACGATGGATTCATTAATCCTCTGGCTATGGCAGATTTGAATACGTAACGTGCGTGACGAGGGATAAATGTTTAATTCTTGAGGGTGAAATGTGTCAAATTATTTTCGAAAATTAAAAAATTAATAAGAAATTAAAATTTGTTTCGTTAAACTAGAATGAATGTGCGCAAAGGATAAATTTAAGGATCAAATTATGGCGGAAACGTTTGTAGGCGCCAACAGCGATGAAAAAGTTAGTATTATCTGTAATAAATTTATAATTCGATAAATTATGGAAAATCATAAATAATTCTAGAGATCGAAATTTCTAAAATTTCCTTTGAAAACGTCGATTTCTACTGCAGACACAAATTTTTAACCTCTTGCCTTATAATGATGAGTCATACTTGTACACATTATGGTCAAGATGTGACATAAGATGAATTATGTATCTATTCAATTTCTATTTTTGCTCAAACTTCAATTTATGACTGACGATTACTACATACAAATTAACGCTGTATTAGAACAGTGAATAGCCGAGATTGATATTACGAGATCAATCACTTGTCTAACACGCTAAGGTAAGAAACCTAAGAAATAAATAAAAATAAAGACTGTGTCGATAGCGGCAGTTTTTCGCGAATATCTCGGCAATTAAGATCGAATCGTGATTATGTGTAAAGAAACAAGTTGTTTAGAATATTGAGTTTTACAACATATTTAAATTTCGTTAAAATCTGTGCAATCTTTTAATTTATCATCAATTCGCCTATCGAATGACACATAAAAGTTTACCATTCGCTACAAAAGTATCTCGCGGGAAAAAATTCCCCAGTTGCAGTGCGCAAGGTGAATGTAATTACACGCTAGACCGACGTTCCCGTTATTATTACACATCTAGCGGCAGGAGTTTATTCGCGCCGGTGTAAAAGCGTTGCTCGTTTCAAACGATCCAACTTTCGTTGTATACAGTAACTCCCATTAATATTTGGACACCTTTTAAAACAAAATAACTTTTTTTTTTTCTAAATTAAACCAAATTAACTGAATTCTCGTGAGAAGTTAAAAGGAATAATTTAGTGGATAATATGTAAAAAGTATTTGGAAAAAATTCCAATTGGTCGGAATTACGAATTAATTCTGGACACTTTTAAATTTTTACTTAAGTGTCGCATTTATTCAAATTATTTAATACATAATCATTTATATTTTATATTCTAATCATTGTTTTCTAATTTTACGACGTCGCTTATATAAAAACAAAAATCAGTAAAAAGACCATTTACAGCCATACTTTTAATACACAATAAAAATTACAATTTCAACACATCAAAGGAGGTATAAAAAAAAATTAATATTTCGTTGGATATCCTTTCTTTTTTAGGCGTCGCAAACACAAAAACAACAACACAGTTTAGATTTTTTTAAATTAAAATTTAAAAAAATTTACAAACCAAATCACGTGAAAATATCAAGTATAAACATTATAGATTACAGATAAAAATATTACAGTATCAATTTAGCATAGCAGAATATAAATTTTCTGTACAAATATGAAATAAACAATATTTGTATTCAAAATGTCCAGAATTAATTCCACCAGTGTATATATATATATATATATATATTTTTTTTTACTTGCTTTAAACCACGAATAGATGTACATTTCACCTGTGCAGAGTTGCAGCTCGCGCGACCACGTTGTTCGTATAATTCCCCCGCGTAAAAGTCAATGAAGATTACGCTGTCGTAATGATCCTCGGTAACTCGTTGCCAGACGGTAATCAGCAGAGGCCAGGTCAGACATGGGGAGAAAGTAGTTGCGGCCGTTTATTGTCCGGCCTCGGGCTGCCTGGAATGTCCGGGACTACTTGATAATCGACCTCGGCCGCAGCCGGGACGGTTTTACCGGTGGAAAGCCACGTTACGAGCCTCTTCATCGTAGAGACTTTTAACCATGCCAGAGATATGCAGGAATTCGTAATCGCCACGTAAATTGCGGTTACACTCGTTGATTCTTTTATTATTACAAGTGGAAGATACGGATAGAGAAATATTTCTTCCCGTGCTTAATCCTTTGACTGCAGATCATGGTTGTGTTCGCGATATTTATGGTTTATGTTGTGGGAATAATAATTGTCACCGTCTACGGAGAATCTTTGGTTAGGTTCCCTTCTTCGAGATGTGTATTTACAGACACAGATAGAAGAGAGTTGAACGTTCAAAGGATTCTCATTTTCTTTATTTTTTTAAAGAGAAATTTTACAGGCTACTTGGTGACCTTTTAACCCATTACGAGATTGAGGATCGTGGATCTTGTTAGGATACTGATTATTTGTACGATTTATTAACTGGGACACTACTTCGATTGTCTTCTTAACTGTTTGCTTTACAAAAACGAGTTATAAAGTGGGATACATTGTGGTTCAGGTACGAAAATGAATTTATTTTTGATTCTTTCACTACTAAAAGCGTTTGCAAAGTGTTTCTTTAAATGGAAACGATGAAATATCTTACATATAGTTGGTGTTTTTAGAAAAATGTTCTTATAAAAGTTGTTTAACATTGTAAGAGAGAAATAATCTTTTTGTTAGTGTACTTTCCCAACCTTTTTTGTGCCATGCTCCATCTAAGCCTTTTTAAAATTCATATGCCTCCTATGTAACATATACATAATTTTTAACATTCAAAAATTGAATTGTTCACTGAAGAAACTTAAATTATAGGTTTCAGGAAGAAATCATTAGGAAATTGTTAAGGAAACACAATAAATAAATTTTCAAAACATAAAATGGAGAACTGAAATTCAATTACGAATAAGTTTAATGGAAGCTTTTTCTATCTTATTTTAATTATTAGTAATTATTTATTATGTAAATTTAGCGAGATCCTTGCGCTTGAAGCTTGCTGCAAATTACCATACGATTAACTTAAACTTTGACGAGTCCATTTTCGAATTGCCCGCCTTAACACCTTGGGAAACACTGGTGCAAACAGTTCAGTGCTGTATTAAGCGTGCAATTCGTGACAAATATAAATTGTCATAAGGAAAATTTTTGTTATTCTCTGTGCAATGTTATCAATCAATTATTCTCATCAAAGTGGTAGTAAAAAGCGGATTTTATGGTATTTGAGAAAAAAAAAGAAAGTAAATGTTCCGTTCAACATCTCTCTACTTAATGATCACACTCCTTTACATCGAATAACAACTTCACCGAGAGATGATTGATAGTTGTCCTGTGAATAACTGTAAATCTTCATCTCGAGAAACTAGGTCGTCCTATATAAGCGACGAACTTTTCACTATTTATCTTCGTTTGCGAAACTTTCGTGTTTCCGCGGTTCGATACCGCGTATCGAAAACCGCGTAAACGTCGATCGGTATCCAAATTCTCTGGACTATCCAGAAATCAGCTGGCCGCGTGTATACACGCGTGTACATTCTCGTCAGGCGTGATGCATGCTTATGACGCGGTCAGTCAACTGTGTCGATGTTTCGAGCCAACGACAGAGGCGGCCGTTGTCCCTCGGAAACTGAATGGATACCGCGGCGCACACGAAACACCTAACAATTTGTAGTTTCGGTCGCAGAATATGCGTTCGTGCGAAGAAATCGATGGTACATTCGCGTGCGGCAAGCGTTGTTTGCACTGCTGAGAGAGCTTGCGATTTGTTTTGCAGATTGACCGGTGTACGTGGCGTTTTTGACGAGATAATTGCTTTATTTGTCGATTAATCATTTAACGACGATGGTCCATTTGTACGTTCGTCAGAGAAACAAAGAGGTGTGCACGCAATCGATACACTCAATATATCTTTTTTGTTTTTTTTTGAATGGCAAATAATATTACGAAGTATGATACCTGCGAATTTTTATTATGCATTTCTAGAAAATTTAAACGTGCAACATTGCACAAAATATACGAAATATCCAAGTTATAGTGTTTGTTTATAATGTTTATTACGTGAAACAATTTTCTCCTGAAATTTTACTTATTTCACCATATTTTCAAAAGTATAATTTGCATAAGAATCTGCAGTTAACGATTACGAGATTTTGTAGGAATTCTTCCCATACATTCGTGTAAAAGTTTAATTATAAAAAACATTTCTGAGATCACTATGGAAATTTGTTAGGAAACTCCTATTGCTTGTAATCAAATGAAATTTTCACAAGTGGTATTAATAGCTGGAAGTTTCATTACAATAGGTCGATTTTTAACTAATTTTATATAGAGTGTTTTGCGACTGATTATGATAACAAGACTATGAATTTTTATGAAAAAAAAAAGAAAAAAATAGAACTTTGGTAGAAAATTCTTTGAATAATTCGGATACTTTCTATATTTTTCGTATTACATGCATTCTGCAAATTTATGCACCTTCAGATTTCCTATAAATGCATAAAAATCCGCAGACTAACGATAATCAAATCCCATTACACTTTCGAAAGTGAGAAAAGTTTGAACCACTCGCCCATTCCTATCGATATTCCCATTCATTCGTAATAATCGCGTACTTGAATATATCAGTATCACTATCAATTAACACACAATTCAAGAATACTCGATTATCGACGAATCAATGAATCCAAGATCGAAAGAGAGCGAGAAAATGACTGAAAAACCGTTCTAATTATATCCGATGGATTAATATCAAACAGGACTAGAGGGTGATTATCAATGAATTATCGAACGATTTCATTCAGCTCGAGCGTGAGAATCGTTCTCCATTGTCTGACTCCGTCTCGAAAGAAAGGAAAACCACGAGACACAGCGAGTACCGTTCACGTAACCATGTAACCGCGAGTACTAATGACCGGTATTCGATTCTCACGTTTGTGCAAATCAGTGGACGATGAAGCTTTGGAGGGGAAGAGAAACGTGATACAGGTACGAGAGGTATGCCAGGAGTGCTAGGAGGAGGGACGATCGAGGTCTCATCACGAAACGACGAAATTGCCCTGTTCGAATCGACGGTTCCACGAATCGCTCGGGGACGTTAGCATACCTAATGGATAGTGACTACGTCTAAGCTGGCGCTTAAAACGCGATGAAAAGTACGGGTAACGTTGGATGAATATTGGGAATTCGACTTTCAAGTCGGTGATTACGCGAGGGGTGGCGAGCAAGGAGCCATTAACGATACGCTGTAGGGTAATTTCCAACTTGGCTTTCTTCAGGCTGTTGTATATCAACCCTTTTATTATTAAATGGAAGAAACCAAGAAAGAAAAAAAGAGATCGACGAAGATCAACAGTGGTGATCATCTTATGTCGTTGAATTAAGTCATACAGGATATGTTTAATGTGACGTTAATTATCTTTTCACATGGCTCGTTACTTTACACATTATTTTTTGGTTTATTAAACTCCTATGTTCACCGTGTTCTCGATTTTCTCTTTGTTCGGCAAATTATGCAGCGAAATTGGTCGATAACCGCGAAACTACTAAGTCCTCATAGACACGAAATATATTCGCGAAACCAAGCTAGCTCTTTGTGAAACCGGTAGTGGTTCAAAGCATAATCTTCTCCTACGGATAATTTATGCATCCCTTTCACCGTGAACGATTAAAGCGTTCGCTAACGGTCCCGCGGATTTTTACGACCTCCGTCCGCCATGAATTTCTATCCCTCCCTCTTTTCATCCCTCTAGTGAGTTGTTATAGATCTCTAAAACTCTCCATTTTAGGATGTTATAGCACAGAGGAGAGCTGGTGCACGGAAAGTTAACATCTCGGAAACTTCCGAACTACCGGAACACTTTACGTCATCGCGCCTCGTATATTCATCGTCGGCGAGCATCTGCGTCAGGACGCTCGCTCGCGCGGCTGCTTATTACGTCAGGCAGCATGGTCGTTAGATTGGCCGACGTGTTATCGCTCCTTCACGAGTATTTCGCGAAAAAAGATACATACTCGGCAAATTTCTATTTACAGTGGGTGATTAAATTATTACGACTTTACGTTTTTCCCGTTGGTATTATATGTTTAGTAATAATGAGATGTGTCTTTTTTGTTTCTTAATGCATATTCAGAGAATATGATTGTATTCTGATGAACTATGCAAAGTTCATCCGATAGTGGAATACATTATTACCCAATGTAGAAGACACATTGCCTTGCAGACAACAAGAGATAAAACCTATTTTGAGAGATAATTTAAGAGACACTAAATGGATTCTGAATTTACTGTATTAAGTAAATCGGGACATTGTGTCATTAACACTAGGTTTACGGAATGTGTCAATTTGATGCATTTGGGATTTCACGAGCGAAATTATAGAAACAATTGCTATTATTTTCCAGTAACTTTTTTTTTACTTTTATTAATGGAATGATACGAAAATATATCTGAATTTGAAAGCTAACAATATACAACTAGATAGACCTTAATAAATCGATTTCTTGAAGGAAAAATTCGATTGCTTATTCACTTAAGAAAACCCCGTGAACTTAGTGTTAATAATTCATTTGAGTGCTTTCTGTGATGTTAAATAATTAATAAACAAAATTTTTATTTGGATATTTTGTATATTGTTTTATATTACATCCTCCCTGTGCAATTTCACACATTTAACTCTCTATAACCCGACTTTTCTGCGTTTACGAGAAGAAAATTTACAATTTATTGCAATTCCACATTTTGATAAATATTGAAAAGCAAGAATTGACATAAAGAAATTGATTGGTAATAATGCAACAGCGTACAGTAGTATAGGAATGAACAAATAAATTACGATACATAAAATATAGTTAACCATTTTCCCTATAACAACCTGCTAGACTCGTGACATAGATTCTGGCTAAGATATAACGAAACCAGTTAAATTAGTAAAAAATATTAAATATAATTTAACCTTTTCTTTTAATTTGTAAGATTGAGGACTGGTAATTGTAATTAATCTACAGTACGTTAGCGTGTTTTACGTAAAATGGTATTAAAACAGTGAATAGCTGACGCTTAGATAAATGTCAACAAAAGAAATCGTAGACCAAAGGGTTAAATGACGTGTAACTTTTAAGTCACATGGGGTTAACTGTCCCACAAACGTATCAAAATCCTCTGTCCAGTGATCATCGATCTCGTTGACGATTCATTTTCTATTTTTATCATTTTCCATTCTTTATTTTTACCAGCCGATATTAACTATGTATTTATGCCCGAATTGAAAGGGTGAAGTTCAACGACTTAGATAAAGTGATAAATTTCCACGGAACATTAAATTTGAAGGAACAACGAGAAACATCGCTGATCAGTTTGTTTAACAGTGCATTGACCAACGTTATTTTTGAATGCTGCGATGAACCATCACGTCAGCAAGATTTCATCGTAACCGTTCCCCATGGATTGACAGTTTTCGTTTGGTGCGGGGCTTATCGTAGTCCCTCAACGATCATCCCCTATTCTCTCTCACGCCCCTTTCTCTGTCGACGCTCTGGTTTACCCTTCGCTCGTCGGACAGAGACAAAACGTTCTGACATAAATAATTTATCCGGGTAGAGGAAGCTTTGCCGTGGTAACGCGGTGTGCGCTGCATTAAATATGAAATCCAATATAAACTTTTTTTCTAGAATGCCAAGCAACACGACCTTTTCCCCTCTTCTCTCTCCACTTTTATATTACACTTGTGTACGAACGAACAAAAAAAAAAAAGGAAAAGAAAAATGAACGTGAAACGTGAAATCTCAATAACTGATTGAACACGTTCGGCGAAAGAGCATTAATTGTCGTTGGTAATTAGTCACAAACGTTGCTTCCGGTTTGTGTAAAAAGCGACACGCCGCTAATGAAAATATTTAACCGTCCGGCTAATTTGTACGTTATTAACCGATTCGAGGGCGTGTGGTTTTACGAGCTTTGATCTGTTGCGCGTCCGAGAATATGAATTAATTTGGAAAACAATTAACGCCGGAGATACAGGGACGCGTTAACGGCGTGACGAGTGAAACGAGCCGCTTCCGTTGTGAATTATTTTATGACGGGACCGGAACTGCGCGTGTATAACGGCCGCGATTAAATATGCACGAAAAGAAGGCGAGCGATGATTCGCTGGCGCACGAACACTGGTAATTTATCAAATTAATCGTGTGACCAACTTTCGCTTAACGAGCAGGATTATTCTTTCGCTTCAACGTTGGGTATTGTACGGGAGATGTACGAATACGTGAAATTTACAAATTTCGACGTTCCCGTTGATATATCGTTGTGTTAAATTTGTGAAAGCGCGACAAATTCGGGGTAATTGAAATTTTGAAATTCGAATTTTTGGGATTTCTAATTTTTAAATTCAAGTTTTCCGTGTTTCAAGAGTAAATTTTCGGAATTTCAGATTTCTTATTAAAATCCTCGACATTTCAGATTCCTAATTTGATTTTAGGCTCGTTGTATTTCGATGTAATTCAAATTTCCGAAAATTTAAATTTTCCAGTTCAAAGTTTCTAAATTTGAAATTTCCAAATTCAGCTTTTCCATGTTTCAAGAGCAAAATTTCGGAATTTCAGATTTCCAATTAAAATCCTCGACATTTCAGATTCCTAATTTGATTTTAGGCTCGTCATAATTCGACGTAATTCAAATTTCCGAAAATTTAAATTTTCCAGTTCAAAGTTTCTAAATTTGAAATTTCCAAATTCAGCTTTTCCATGTTTCAAGAGCAAGTGGAACACTATTCTCGGAATTTCGGATTTCTCATTAAAATTCTTGACATTTTAGGTTTCAGATTTAATGTTAGTCTTGACCCAATTCAAATTCCTCAAATATTAAATTTTCCAGTTCAAAATTTCAAAATTTCAAATTCAAATATTTCGCGTTACAAGCGCCACTTTCTCGAGTTCCAAATTCCCCATTAAAATCCGTCGATGTCTCAAATCTCAGATTTGATTTTACACCCGTTGCAACAGAAAACAAAAAAAAAAAAAAAAGAAACCGAGGATACAATTTTTAAAAAATTCCGCAGAACGGCCGAGGGCATAACGGTTGTCGAGGCTAACGGGCCACGTATCGTTGGCCGTTTTTCTGCTCTGATCGTGCTTCCTCCACGTGACCAAGGCCGGACGCTGGATGTAAAGCGCATATCGACGTTGAATCGTATACGCTAGTCGAATACCGATGCCCTGGCGTGTGTTCTAGCCCCACGGTTACTACTCGACTATCTTTCCCCTCTCTCACTCGTCCATCAATTCACGACGAACGAGCGTTCATTTTTTTCAATATCAAACTTTCACAGCGTGTATCTAAAAGCGACATTGTAACAGAGAGAAAAAAAAAAAAGGGTCCCTTTCGACCGCCTGAATTTCAAAGCGAGCCTCCGAGTATCTCTACGCGCGATAGGAAATCGCCGGACCGGCAAGGAATATTAATAACTCGGTCCATCCTGGCGTTACTAGTTTCGAATTTGACAAACGATCGATTTCGTGATCCATCGTAGGATTGAATAGACAGATAGGGGTGGGGGCGTTATGGTTCGTGTGTTTCGAGTATCGTAATTCCGATCTACAAAGGATCCCTTGGATTCGAAACCCTTGCTTCTCTCTATGTATGTGTATATACTATTCGAGAGTTGAAGGAGCGTCTTCACCGTGAGGGTGAAGATCGCTGATTTACATGTTTATTCAGCGCGATGTCTGAGCGCTCATTACCCAGGGTCATGTTTGTTAAACATCAATTTGAAACTGTTCTCGCAATTAGAGTATTGTGATGATTCTATTAGCCTTGAACGAACGCGTGATGTAGTTTAGAAATATACTATCGGCATAATTTTCATAATCGTTGTATTGGATTGTTCGGCAAATTTGTGCCGATTTTTATGTAAATAAGCCAATTTCATGCTTCAAAGCATTTTCTTTTTATTCTATAAGGTATGGATTTTTTAATTTCACAATTTCTCGTCGTTTTTCCAGCAAATTGAAAAATTCCATTTTACCAAAAATTTTGTTTGTTTATTTTCTTTAAGATCGAAATTCTTATTTTTAGATTTTGTCAACGGTTTGCAAAAAATTTTTTTTTGATAGATTACCGCCTCTTTAAACATTAAATATTTCGTTTGATATTTTTCAAAAATTAAATATATAATGGTAGAAGTGTACTCTATTTCCTTCTATCTTCAAGACAGTGTAACACTGAGAAGAAATTAGTAATTGTAAAGAATAAACTTTTAAAAGACACTTGAAACAATAATTTTTCAGAATAGATGCGAACTTGTGTTTTCATACAATTTTATATGTTGTAATATATTCAAATACTATCTATCAAAAATCGTTACGAACTTTCTGTACGACCTAATACAATGCAAGTTAAATAAAAATCGTACAGAACGCAGTTAACAATTTTCAAAAAAGTTTCAAGAATTTTTAGTTATTCCATTCCACCTAAATATAGGAAACTGTTGCTCAGCGTTGTGATATTAATTTCCAATTTATAGAAAATTAGTAACAGATGCGAAATTGATGGAAATCGACAAGTGGTCGCAAACTGTTGTCAGATAGTTATAGTGTGCCTTTTTTACTGCAGTTGAAAATTAATAAAACCTCGTTTAACGCTCAGAGTGTGTTCTTAAAAGAAACAACGCTAAGCGAAATAATTCGAGGTAAATAAGGATGGAGGGAAACACAACCAAGAGTAAACAAATTTTCCTATAATCTTAAGCTATTTTTATATTAATTCGTAAAATGTATTACACAGAAATATTCAGATTGAATTATTAAATTTAGCACTTTTTAAATTCAATCATTTTTTAATTTAATTTAGTCAGCGTTAATCGAGTTAGTATCGAACGAGATCTGAAACATTTAACTCTCAAGTATCAACTTTTTAATTAAATCTTAAATCTTAAATTTCTTCTAAAATCTAATTCTAAAATCTTAAATCTCTTTCTTTTTTCTATATATAATCGTTTCGTATTTAATACACTCGATATAAATTTCGTAATATCCCAGTTCGAGCGAGTCTTGTCCCGTGGACGAGGACTTTGGCTCGCGTTTCACGGTATAAAACTCATTTCGCTTATTTCTCGCTTTTTCAGGATGCAGAGACAAAGCCGGAGTAGCTCGGAGGTGGAGGTTGCGCTTATGCGCCCCGTAAGCACGGCTGGCTAATAGCACCACGGCCCATCCCTGACACCCTGCAGCCACACCAGGTAGGATCCTCTTTCGTCCGGGCCTTTATGTTTGTCTTTTATGCATCGACTGTTCCATACGTCATTTTATACGCTGGTTTTACAGCAAATATCCTACTCAGCCTGTGTCTTTGACGTTCGACAAAGCCGAATCGACACCATTTTTATTTCATTGAACGATTTCACACTCTCAGGTTTAGGTGAATTTAACTATCGAGGGAATATTAGTTTGTCCCAAAAGTTCTTTTCGTTATATTCACTCACTCCTTTGCCTGACAGCGTTTCGAGTAAATCACCAGAAGGGGTTCCAAAAATAGCGAATAACTTCGCCATTTTGTACGATTTTACTTCCAAAAAATTGCAAAACGAGGCTGAAAGTTACATTTATATTCTCTGAAAAAGACTACATTTTTCATTTAGTAATTATTTATACAAAAATTCCCAAACTTTACTCATTGTTTGACGCCTCGGAGTGATGTTCATCCTTAAGGGATTGACGAGTTTGACGTGGAAGAAACGAGTGTAGGTGGTGTGAAACATTTTGTCTAATGATTCGTACGCAATGGAATACGAAGGGGATGACGTCTGCTGGGAGATTTCAGGAATGTGCGAGGATACAGATATTAATAACGTGGCTGACTGCGTTACTATTAATAGTTCTGTCGTCAGATGTGACGCTGTTGCGAAAGTGGAGTAAAAGAGTAGAGAAAAGTGAGGTGTAAAATTTTTATTACTATTAAATCGTGTGCTGTTTCACTTTGAAAGAACACAGTTGAGATCTGTATTTGTTTCTTTTTTCCTTTTTCTTCAAAGATAATTTATTCTACGTGCATCGTGTTTAGCTCACAAAAGGCTCAACAAGTAAAACTCTTTAGAATCGACGAGGAAAAAGGAGAACTCGAATTGTACAACCTTTAGAGTCGCGTCAAAAGAGTAACGCGGTATACGTGACAGAAACCAGAGTATATATAACCTTCAAACTCGATAAACAGCCTCCGCATCGACTACGACTCGATATATCCTGCTCGTTCACCGCAAACCACCGAACGAGATTTACGAACGTACTGGAACGCACGAAATCGGTGCTTGCACTAAATCGACCTGGCTGTATAATAAAACGTTTTTACAGCCAGATAAATTTATAACGAAAATTACGGTAATTGAAAGACGCGCGGCGAAGGCAAGAAGAAAGGAAGAGGAGTAAAGATTGCGTGAGATATTGTAGCGACCAAGTACTGACAACCAGTGACTATTACTTGACCACTAATTACTAATATTGTCCAACAGTAGTAACCACACACTTGATAAAAGTAAATTTTTAAATTAGATTTGCGGAACCCATAAATTTTAGCCAAATTACAGAAAATATTCCTATTATTTTCCCAGAAATTTTTGTTAACTTTTATCAATGAAATGATAGGAAAATATATCTAAATTTATGATTAACCCTCTGTAACTTAATTTTTCTTCGTTCATGAGAATTTCAACCCTTCTATTCTCCATTTAACACTAGGTTCTCGTATTTCTACGAAAGCTCGTCAGATTGACGAGTGAACGAAAGCTCGAAATTTCCTTTATAACATCGATCAAAGAAAAAAAAAAAAACAGAAAAAATTCACATTCACCACTCTTAACAGACGTTAGTACACACACACGTACATCGTGACAAGTAGTTAATCACCACGGGAAGAACACGGAACTTCCTTTCACGGTTCGTCGGTGTACGCTTCTCTGGTCTGCGGCGTGGAGCATCGGCGGGGAACACCGCTTCTCGCTCAAGTCGCTTGCAAAAGGTTCGAAAAGCAGCGGCGTCCTCCGGTATCCCGGCGACCAGAACACGCGTTTGCCGGTCGAGTGGAAAATCGTTTCCGAAGTCGCGTTTAAATCTCTCCTCGCGAAGATAAACGCGTACGAGCCGCGATCGTCGTCCTCCTCTTCTCTCTCTCTGTCTCTCCCTCTATGGTGAAATATTCCCAGCCAGGATAGGCTGTTTACGGTAATAGTCGGCTCGTCGATTTACAGTAATTTTACACGCGCCTAATTAGCAATTCCGATCGAGCTTGGTACCCCTCTGGTTCACTCTACACGCCTTTCGTAACCGGTTCGCCCGACCGATAATCTACCTGGATCTACCTATATCCATTTGTGTACGTAGGTATATCTCTGTATATGTTGGTACTTGTCCCGGGACAACGCGAGTGCGCGGAATTAAATGGAATAAAATGAAGCGGAATAGAATAAAGTCTTTATTCCCATCTGGGAAGAGAGGAAAGTCGCGAGGCAAGGAACGTAAGCGTATAAAAGATTATTTGAAACGTAAATATGCGGTGACTATGGTGTAGAGAACGAGAGAGAGAGATAGAGTAGTGGGGGAGGGTAAAAATGTAAACTGGAGGCGAGAGTAAGGGGACACGGGTCGAGGGGAAAATTAAATAATACAGAAAGACTAGGATTACGGGAATGCCTCGTTTATAAGGCAACGAGGGGGAACGTAGGAGAAAAGAGAACAGCGAAAAGAGCGTTCAGAAAAGCGCATTCACCCAGATGGCGGGTTTAAATAGCGCCCGGGCGTTCGAGGGCACCGCTGAGAATCAACGGGTCGCGAGGAAAATAAAATTTCCCACTCGTAATCTTGCTTTCTCTCTTTCACTCTCTCGTTCTCTCTTCCTTCTTTCTCTGTATTGTTGTATCGATACAATACAGTTGATTGCAAATGTTCACGCGCTTTTTCACGTGAATTCGTAGCGAGATATCCGCGTTAAGGTGTTTAATTGAAGGAGAATAGCAATTTTCGTTGCATTCTTTGTGTCACTACTGAAGTGTACGGTTCGACTGGCAAATATTTCATTTCTGTTGACTTTTATGAGCTGAAACGGGAACGTGGAATGCTTTAATGAAACACACGAGCAAAGGAGAAAGAGTTCGTAACACACGCCGAGTGGTTTTTAACTCTTTTAACAGCGCGTTTAACCTGTTAACCGAGGAGGACGAGTTAACTCGTCGTTCGTTCGTACGTACTTGAAACACGATAGTTCATTTCTTTGACAGTTTATTCATCTTTAAATCTAATTATTATGTTTCTAGTATAGAAGATGATATAAATATAAGATAAAATCTAAAATATGTGTACTCCTATTTAGATCATCCTTTCAGAAATGAAGATTTTATTTCAAATCTGTAATTTGAAACACATGTTGCTTTCGTTCAGCTTATTTTTTTATTTCGTATCATATAGTAAACATATCATTCATGTGTATTTAAGTGTTACATCATAAAAATCATCGATAGATCTGATAATAAATTCTAAAATAAAAGTGCAAGTCCATCATCTTCTCTAAATATAAAATACAAAAAAAAAAAAAGAACGAAACGAAATAATTAATCATTTTATAATTTTTGCTTATGCTTCTTTATAAATTAAAAATGGACCAAGGTAAGAGATTAAGAAGAATAATATACTACTCACAAAATGCGTATCTTTTTACGTTCAAAGATTACGTATAATTACTACAGAAACCTGATAATGTAAAACATGAGCCTAAAATATGATAAGCAAGCAAGAACGACGGAGACTACTTGAAATCATACAGGGAAAGAAGCACGTTTATCATTCCATAAAGCGTGCCGTACCCGTTACACGTAGAACGTAACCGAGAGAGGACAGTCGCGTTTATGGAGCATTCTCGTTCTTACGGTTTACCGACACTGCTGCCCGAAAGCGTGACCAAACATTTCAGAAACCTTGTGTATAAAACTTTACGTTCTCTTGCTCTGGAATTTATTTACACCCCTCTCTTCACCGACGGTCAACGATATACTGCAAACGCTATCGTCTCACGAACTCAGCGAAACGTTCTCGTAAAAAAGACACTCAAATCCTTTAGATCTCACCGGTAGTAGTAGAAGCTAGTAGTAGTAGTAGTAGTTCATCATTTCACGATACCTTTCATCTTTTTCTCTCTGTGTTTCTCTATGAAATGGACATTTTTAACTAGCAAATAACCGATATGTAGTCATTTGATAAGTGACGTTTTGAACGTTCGTATAGTCACGGGAACTTTTGAAACTGTGCCCTTTCAACCTGATTTGCCCTCGTTTTCCTTCGTGTTTAACCATCAACAATCTATTGCACGCATCGACCACCACTCAACAGTTTTTCGAGGTCGGAAACGAGCAACTTCTTTCTCCCTGTCGCGGAAGTTTCTTCCGTAATACGTGTACGTGCGTGCGGTATATTGGTCGAGAACAGTCGACGTGAATGCCAACGGTACGTCGAGGGAACGAGACACACGGAACGTTAAAGCAATTACGCCGCACGCTCGAGCTTAATGAAAAGCGGCAAGCGGTGTAAAGCGTACGGTCCACGGCTTAATTATTGCGGTCGGCTTTCTCGTGTTGGGGAAAAGAATTCACGTGAAAACGTCGAATTCTTGCGGATGGTTGGATTAATCGTCCGCTAATTGACGCTGGAATTATTCGCTAGGTTGTCTCTTGATGACAACGAGCCTGTATTTACGCGATGAATAGATTAAAATCATAGGAAAAGAAAATTTCATACCTAAATCGAAAGAAACGTTGGAGATAATAAAATACAGGTCATTATTTGAACTCGATTTGAAGTTTCTTTGTCGCAATTTTTTTAATTGTTCTGCTGACCAATTAAAATTTTTCTGCTATCGGTGTTCACTGAAGTGAAGCATGAGCTAGCTTCAGTATATTAGTGGAGTATTACAAGGTATACTAGGTGGAACAAATGTAACGTGTTTGTAAAGCAAAGCATCAAGTGGTGACATAGATTGATATAACAACAGTCAAGATACACGATATTTTGTTTTTCAAGCGTAGAATTGACATAAATCTACAATACGTATTTTTTTAAATTTTCATTGCACGCTCAGATTAAAAGAAAAATGTAAAAAGCGACCTTTCTTATTTTCTTCGCAATTCTGTCCAATCGTAATTTTTCCAAAATTTTTTTTACACATCGTCTAGTACGCTAATCCTTCTAATTTATTAAAAAACGAAATTTAGGTTGTTTGGTCTAATTTTGAAGAAAGTTATTCTGTTCCAATTTTAAAATTCTACCGAGTCCTTGAAGCTAATTGTAAAACTAGCGAAACATTAGAAAAATAATTGTATAAGATGACACGTCCGAAAGCTTTAACGATGATAATAATAAGAAAAATGTTATTTAATTTGCTGTAGGTAGGTAGCTTAACGGTAGGTTTACGGGTTCTTCTTGAATCAACGAGAAACCGAATTTTTCCTTCAAGAAATCGATTTATCAAAGTTAACTTAATTATATATTGTTAACTTACAAATTCAAGTATATTTTCGTATCATTCCATTAATAAGATCGAGCAAATGTTGCTCAAAAATAATAGCAATTGATTTTGTAATTGTTCATGAAATCCCAAATGCGTCAAATTGACGTGTCTCGTAAATTTAGTGTTAAAACCAGCAACGGTCGAACGTTTCCACATTTTCACCATATCGAAAAGTTTATACATTTCCATATACTAAACTGTGCGTGCAAATAGATTCGTAGAATCAACAAATCCCCCGTCTCCCTCTTTTTTTCCCCTCTGTGTTTCTCACATTTTCCAACGGAAAGGACAAGCAACGAAATTCGTCGGCAGATATCCCTGTCCCGTTGGGACGTCCCATTAACGTATTTCCCGGTTCCTCCGCTTTAAATCCAGCCGTTAAACGCGCGCTCGTATTTTCGCGCTTCGTGCGAGAATTTCCAAGCCTGTGAAAGAGAAAGAGGAGAAACGGGAGGAAAGGAAAGAGAAGTGGAGGGAGAGAGGGGAATTTGGTCCGCGGCGTTTTCGTGTCACGAATTCAGAAGCCGGTTGCCACCCTCGGGGATTTGTAGCCTTTCTAGATACGAGCAGAGTCAAACAGAGAAAGAAAAAGAGAGAAAGAGAGAGAGAGAGAGAGAGAGAGAGAAAGGACTCGTTCCATCGTTTAAGCCCTAGCGGGAGACGGAGACCCGGAATTCCGGCTTGAAAGGTCGCCAAGTTTCGTTGCACGGCCTCGTGTTCTCCTTCTCGCAACTTCTCGCCTCGTCTGAGGAACAACGTTCCCCAATCCTCTCCCCTCACGTGCCACGTACGTGGCGTGTGCGAAATTGCTCGGAAACTCTGGCAATAAGTCGATCTACCCAGACCCCAAGAAGATTCTTCCAACGTTTTCAAAGCAAACGTGTGTGCACACAAGCGTGGACAGTATTCCTGATGCATGGACAAGTTCTTCTTTTTTTTTCCTCCTCCTTCTCGATTTGTGTGTATCACGGTGATTTTTAGTGGACAATTTCATAGGAAACAGGGTGCATCGATGGGGTAGCTCAGAGGGATTGTGGTTAAGTGGGAAAGTTTAGGAAACGTAAGTTTCGAGGGGGAAAGTTCTTCATGAGTGATATCAACAAGTATACCGGAACGAGTATGCTTCTCATATGTGGAAACTTTTAAAGAAACATATTACTATATCCTCTGGAACAGTAATTCTCGACGCTTCTCATGCTCGGTGCTTAAAAATGCCAGCTAATTGGTTCACAAAGTTGATTTCAGATGTTTTTAATACGTTACTGTTTATCGAAATTCTACTGGATTGAAATCTTTACTTTCAGAAGCTTCGGAGCTGTTGTTAACCCTCTATAATCCTATTTTTCTGAATTTATGAGAAGAAAAATTGCAGTTGATTTGTAATTTTGTTTTTCGAAATATTGAAAAGTAGTGACTTGATAATTAATATAAAGAAATCGACTGATAAACTAAAAATTTGTATTAAGTCACATGGCGTTACAGGGTTAAAGGAAATTTGTTTATTTATCGAACCTGTAGAAGTAACAAAAACGAATCCCTGGCACTGAAACGTTTAAACTGTCGCTTGAGAGTTAATAATTAGATGTCTGCAATTGTTCAAACAAAGATATATAATTTATTGGTCAACTTCATCGTGAAAAATATCAATCTCAATTAATCTTTCATTACAGTCATGTTGATGACATTATAATTATCATACATTAAATGACATCATGCATGAAAATAATTTCCTCATCTTGTACTAAGTAAAAGTATAAAATTTCTCTAGTAAATGGTACCATGCAGAGATTCTAAGTTGAACTAGTCCAACCGTCTCCATTAAAAAAAAAAACAAAAAGAAGAGAAATGGGAAAACTAACCGAAAGTTTCCAAACCGTTGTTTTATAAGGTATTTTCGAACAATGACGTACAGTATTTCGACAGCGTCGAAATGACGAACTAAATAGCCACGTATGAATTTCGCCTAAAATCCCCCGTACGAAACATTCATCATCCATAATCAATCCTTTCACGGGTAACAGAAACTCGCCATCAACAGTTCAATTTCCCATACCATGGAAAATCGAGACACCCAACTCCCATTGCGTTCTGTACACAAAGTGTTAGGAAGCTCCCCCGGTATACAATGACGATGATCGACGCCTCTCGAGCGTCGGGACGCGCGTCCCGTCGCGGTAGAGATGCTCGATAACACGTTTCAGCGGTTCGCAACGAGCATAGGCTGTATCAGGTGCCAACGTCAAGATTCGAACGTTGAGCTCCTCCTCTGTGTCGTGTTAGACGAGTGGAACGAAAGAGGAAGGATAGATGAGAGACAAGGAGAGAAGGATGATATCCTCGCTTCATGAATATTCAATCGGTTTCCAAGCTTGATTTCGCAACAACATTCGTCCTACTGTTCGTTGCAAAGGACTTTCTCGTACTGGTCGTTGATAACCGTTTGCGAAAGAATTCACGAACCCTACGGATCGTTTTACAAAACTGATGGAAAACGCAACGGGAAACCAGTCGTCTTAACGACTCGACCACGCCCACGGTGTGTGTTTCAGGGTATTTAACTCTGAATTAATGTCGACGGTTTGTTTGAACGTTCTTCTTTTACCTGGCACGTTGATTCTGTGAGATATGTATATTTGAGAGAGAAGATGATAATTTGAAATGTTAATAAAAATACTGATAGAAATCAGGTTGATAAAATTATTAAATAATTCTTAACCTTTTGCCCTATAACAATGTGACATAGATTCTGGCTAAGGTTTGACGGAAACAGTTACATTAGTAACGAACGTTAAATCTAATTTTACCTTTCCTTTTACTTTATAAAATCGAGGACTGGTAATTGTAATTAATCTATAGTATGTTAGTTATATTATGTTAATATATAGTGTGTCTATGGTATTGCAACAGTGAATAGCTGACGCTTAGTGTATAGTCAGCAAAAGAAATCGTAGGTCAAAGGGGTTAAATAAAATAATTATTAAAATTAACAGGTGTTTTTGCAGGCATATATTTTTGTAGGAAATTGGTAACATAGTGGAGACTAGATAGAAATTGATTAGAGAACGAAATATAATTCTCATGTAACGATCTACCTAATCGTTTGGTAATGTGTTAAAGAAATTTGATTATATAGAATCGATCAAAAGATTTCCGAACTGTTCGAATTTTGACGATGATAGACGTCTCGGTTAATGTTTCATACGGTGTCTAACACGCATGAGAGAAAGTTATTGCAACCAGACGAATCTCCAGGGTTCCTTTAGTAGACACAGATACAGCTGCTCGGTTTCGAGGAGTACTTTCTATTTGACTTCGTTCTTCTGCGAGAGATAGCTTCATAGAGTTGTATCTTGTAGGGATAGTGTGCCGACAGTTCGCTTATCCATTCACAAAGGTGTGATATCTCTTAGGAGCAAACCGGAGTTGCTTTTAGAATAATCTCATGGCAGCGTTTAAACTAAAGACCGCCTGTCCTTAATAGAGAGTGTCTATTTATCATAAATATCCACTTTAGAAAATGTGCATTGCACCTACGCGAAAAGCATTTCTCTTCGCGTATGAAAATTCGTTTCTATAACTTTGTCTGTCGTTGCACGTGATTTATCGATACACCTATTTCAATCTTGAATGTCAATCAAAGAGAGTAAAAGGGCGAAGTGAAACTTCAATGAAATTAAAGTCATGCTCGGGTAATCTTGCAAGAACAAAGGACTTTTGTGAACAGTTATTGGCAAATGAATGCAGAAAACCGTGATCATTCTATCGTACTCTGTTACTTTAACTACGTATTATGCAAGATGAATCATAAGTTATCTAACTTTGCTCGTTCTCTTTCATCTCTACATTAAGTAACAATACTTCTTTTTAATTATCGTAAGAGTCATTCAAATCCTGGATAAAAGGCGGAGTGAGACTTCAATGAAATTGAAATCATGCTCGGATAATCTTACAATGACAAAAGACTTTTGTAAAGAATTATTGGCAAATAAACGCTGAGCTCATTACGCTCTATATTGAGCAAAGAAAACAGTTCATTCTATCATACTCTGTCATTTTAACTACTTATTATGTAAGACGAACCATAAATTATCTAACTTCATTCATTCTCTCTTATCTATTCTTTAAAAATCATACTTCTTTGCAATTATCATACGATATAATTGTCATACTTCTTATCACTTAACCGACCGATCGGGGAGATCTCCCCGTGTTACGAAGAAAATAGATATGCTTAATATATTTGTGAATTTTGCGATGTACGATTGCATAAATTCAGCGTTTCCAGCATTAGCACGCTCTTAAAAAATGTTGCGTTGTTTAACACATTTTTACCTTTTTCTTTTTAACATTTCACTAAACAAATTACTTCGATTTATCTAAGTGATATGAAATATTCGATAATTTCAAATTATTAGCAGGCTTCATGGGTACATAAATGTAAGAATATTATTAACAGGGGAATATTGCTAAGTGATCACCAATGTTGATGAAACTTTCGTATGCAGTAGTTCTGAAAAAGATATTTTATATATCGTAAACCTATGTAAAGGGGGCGTGGCTAAATACTAAGGAGGCGTGGCTAAGTACTCAGGGGCGGGTCTAAGTCCCGATGGGGGGCTAACTCCCCAGTGGGCGGGGCTAACTCGCCAGGGGGTGGGGATAAGTCCCAAGTGGGCGGGGCCAACTTCCAGTGGGCGGGGATAAGTCCCAGGAGGGTGGGGCTAACTCCCAGTGGGCGGGGCTAACTCTCGAAGAAGCGCGGCTAAGTCCTGAGTGGGCGGCGTATATCCTGATTGGGCGGGGCTAGGTTCTGAGGGGTTCGTGGCTAAGTACCCAGGGCACGGGCCTAATTCTCGAGGGGGCGTGGCTGAGTATCCAGGGGGTGGGGCTAAGCCTTGATAGTGCGAGGCAAAAAAGGGAAGGCGCGAGGCTAAGTTTCGAGTAGGCGGAGCTAAGTCCCCAGGGGGCAGGGCTATGTCTTGAGTTGGCGGGGCTAAGTCTTGAGTGGATGTGGCTAATTCTCGAGGGGGCGGTGCTAGGTAGGGAGGTGGTGGCTCAGTCTCTTTCGCTCTGAGACTCTCTTTCTCTGTCTCTCTATCTCTCGTTCTGTCTCTCTCTCTCTGGCTCTATCGTTCTGTGATTCATTTTTATTGCGATTGTTTATGTTATGAACACAATTTCCGGATCTCTCGGACTGTTCACACAGCAGAACGCAAAATCTGTAAGCGTCGCTCGCGAAAAGTGTTAATTATATAATTATTGGCGATACACATCATTCGATCGACTGTTTAACAGAAGCTGTTCGGTTCGTGTTGCAGAAGTAGTGGTTAATCGTTACAAATTCGCACGATATTTCTACAAACGTTAATCCATCGTTGTTCTATGCGTTTCCGTGTCTGGCGTTTCTCTTCAGTCCTGTTGATCGTCGGTGCACGTCAAAGGGAGAACCGGTTCAAGCGTTTCACGGATGCGCTCGCGCGCGATAATTATTCATGAATGGCAAAAGCTAGTTCCGCAAATTTTAATCCGATCGGGAACACACTCGAAGGCAGAGAGAAGCATTTCTTTCTTCTCTTGTATACTTGCTTGAACGTCAGTTGCAGCTACGCGTTTTTTAAAGCTAGAAATTGCGTACATTAGAGTGCAAGCCGATTTATAGACAAATTCGTCGCGATGTGTCGCGAATAATATATAATCACGTAGTTTCAACCGAGAGATGTTAACGAAACGATTTCGGAACGTTAATCGTTTTAAATAACGTAGTCGTTAGTCCCGCGCGAATCGAATTACTTTTTCAGTCGCGTGCGACGCATTCGCGCGCGTGTCTCTCATGCTTAATTATCGGAATAGCTGGCGTGCCGAGGAAAACACGATCTCTGTTACATACATTCTAACGAGTATCGTTTCTTGCGATGCCTCTTCGTCAGAGTACCGTTATACTGATTCCACTGTAGGACGCTTTTTATCGAACGCAGATGGCTGTGGATTCCGTGTGGAACTCCCGACACAAGATGCAAGTAGGCATATATGAACAAGAGAAAACGTAGATGACGAGGAAGACGAAAACGATGACATCAACTATACTATTACTACACGAAGGCACTACCAATTGGGACGACGACGACGAGAAGAGACCGGAAACAAAGAAGAGAACGCGCAATTAGAGGAGGATGATGTAAGCAGAAAATAAGGATGAAATAGGTCTAAAAAATTAGAGGAAAATGGGAAAAACTGGGAACGAACCTAACCACGATGCATCGAACTGTTTTATGATAGAAGAATTGATGTAGGTCTAAGAATTAGGACTGAAAACGTTCTATTGTTCTTTATGGATGATATTGTTCAGTTCACTACCCTTTTCTTTTCTTTTTTTTTTTTCTAATAAACTCCCTTTTTGCTATTACAGTTTTGTTAATGATCAATCGATTCGCCATTGTTCAACCGTTGTAATACTAGCGTATGCAAATTTCAGCGGGAAAATGTAATTGAATGTAGACACGTGCGACGCAAGGACGCCCAAAGCACGTTTGTCATATCTGTGTTCGAGGATCCCTTTAAACAACGCCGTAGCAATTTCCGTGGGTTTGCGAAATTCCGATTACAAATTCGCGTCCCGCGGGGATATTGCGCTGGCGCAGGTATGGGATAATAAATTTTATAGGTCGCCCTGGCCCGCTAACGAGCCGGTCCGCGCGCGTGCACGCGAACGTATAATGGACATTCGCTGCTAATCCAGCGACGAATCGATGAACGAACGATAACTCGAACGCGCGGCCGCGAGGCGCAGCTGGCCTGTCGCGGTTAGAAGCGGCCCTGTCACGGTTATCGATGATGCATTTGCCACGGTAAATACGGCTACGTGTCGTTGACACGCGGTAATTATTTACGCCGCCGAATCCGTAAATGGTTTCCCCGACTTCATAATTTCTCCGATCGGCTTTCATCGGTACACGCCGATCGTTGTTTCGCTCGATCGTTTCTTTTCTCCATCCCCGATTTTTCACCTACTCTTTCTACCCCTTTACACTCGAACCTTTCCTCGATACACGAAAGTAATTGGAAAACACACTTTCTACCACTTTTGTACGCGCAATTTTCAACTGATTTTAGGCAGAAGATTTTTGTAAATGTTTTTCTTCGGTAACTTTCCTAGTTTCCTAGGTTAATGGCGTTTTAATTCAAAGAAGATTTGTTGGCTCAGGTCAACAGGTACAACAGACAGTTATTAAATCATTATAATAATAAAAATTTCTTTTACTTCACTTCTCTGCAGATTCTCATTAAATCTGTGAATAAACTGCGGATTTTTATGCATCTACAGGAAATTTAGAAGTGCAAAGTTGCATGGAATGCATTAAAAGAATGTTTACTGTATTTTCAAAAATATGAATTTGTAAAATATTGCGTAGTTTATTGATTATTTTATTAATCGAAAGAATACGATGATTGGTGAAAGTCTAAAGAATAGGACAGCGAGCGAGCTTTGATCAAACTTTACAAATTGTTTCCTTTCTTTCTTACGTTCCGTTTCCATAGGAGAGTACAGTTTCACGCGATTTCAGAACTTGCGTTCGTTCGTTAAACGATCGCCTAACACATCTCGAAGTTAATATCCGAGGGATTGCTGAATCTCCGACATTTTGCTCTCCCGGGAGAGACACTTCGTAGTTTCGAGTCTTCTACACAATCTTGTCGTCACTGAACCTCGCTATCTTTTGTCAATAGACATTATACGAGATTTCAAAGTAGAACACGCGCATCGAAGCGTATTTAGACCGTCACCACGAATAATTCTACCATTGTCACACGCTCTAACATTCATAATCGCAGTAACAAACACTTCAATTATGTTTTACTCTTAATAAATCTCGTTACTCTTGCTGTTGTTCAACTCGCACGAAACGACATCGACGTGTGAATCGTGCTCGAATAGTATTTTCGATAAAAAGTACTACGCGGAACAGGTTCGTTGCTTCTGTTTCAATTTGTCCCATTTTCGAATCTCTTCTCTCGCTAAAATTGCGGATCGCTCGCTTTCAAACGAATCGTTGCGCCGAACTTCTGTTTTACATCGTTGTAACTTTGAAAAATATGCTTCGAAATGTTCGACGCGAACTACGTAGCAATTACGAAACGGAATAACGATACACTTTGTTCGAAAAACGAAAAAGCAAATGAAGAGGATGATAGAAATTGTTCATTTTCTTTAGGATTTAGACAGGTGGAATATTGAAGTGCGTAAAACGTTTGATAGGGTGAAATCTGAAACCCTTTTTGAAACCTTGGGTCTCTCGATTTGTGAAACTCGTCTACCCTTGGACTTGAGTCATCACTCTGGGTGAAACTTCAGTACTGAAAAGCACTTCTAGTCGGTCAGAAACGATTGCCGCATTGCAGCGAGCGGTTCAGGGCAGTTTTACTTTGTAAACTTCTAGTCCGACCGCTCCAACTATCTTAAGCGTTCGATCGACCAAGTGGAATCGAAGTTTTAATGAATTTTTCTTTTAATAAAACCGATCCTCCCCTTTCCATCGATACTGTGGACTTTGTCGTCGTCGTACATCGACGGGTTTTTTTTTTCAATCTAAACCCGAGATGGGGACAGATTAACCGTAAACAAACAGGCGCGATATTTCTATTCAAGATAGAATAACGTACAATTTTCATTAAAGAAAAAAATACAGGTACAAATTGATTCGAAAGAGCTACAAAACAGAGTCGTCCAATGTGAACAAAACATGATATATGTATCTATACGTGTACACACAAAGAGGGAATAAAGTGTCGAAGTCTATCACGAGCTCCGTCAATATCGAACACGATAACTCGAATACGGCGACATATACACACACATACATGTGCACGCGTGACGCTTTTGTGTTCGTATAGAGTCGCCAGCGGCAGTGTGGCGAGAATTAATTCGTTTTACGTCACACGCAGAAATTAATGACAAATATCGCGTCTCGCGCAGCGATTCACGCTCGAAACTGGCCCGCGTGAAAACTCGCAAGGACTTCGGGATCGTGTACGCCGGTAACATTTGTACTTCATCAATTCGCGATTGCTTTGCAGCCCACCGTGATGGACAATTTCATGGAAACAAGTATCACAGTTCTACGGTCACGCTGGATAATACAGTTAGACCAAACGAGTTCGCCAATTTTCCGAGAATATCGCTGTGAATCAACGCGTACGATTGATCGCGAATTGCTATTTTTGTTTCCTCTTTTTTCTATTTTTTTTTTCTTTCTTTCTTTCGACATCGTTTTGGTGAAAATCGAACGGAGCCTCGACGGAAAAATTTCAATCTTTTTTCTGGAATCGAAATTGTGACAGTGGTTAGCGTGCTTCGATGTATCGTTTAGAACGTCGCGTGTTGTGTTCACAATACGGAAGTCTGATTTTGTTATCTATCGAAAACATGTATTTTACGGAAGGTCTTACTTCCAAGCTGTGGCTAAATTCTTTAGATAATTTTATCGTAACTTGAAATGGCAGTCAGGTCAATAATATGCTCGAACATTTTCGTATAAAATACGCGATCTTATACAGAGTCTTCCGAAAAGGTAGAATTTTTTGATCCTCACAAAAATTGCGATGTTTACGAAGAGTACTTTTTATCGAACGAGAATTTTCAGATTAAAATTTCACTATTTCTGTATGTTGATCAATTGTGTACGATTTTATCACTAATGAGAGACTTAAAAAAAAAAAAAGAAAGAAGTTTTCTTTCCAACTCTCAGAATAAATTCGTAATTCTGTCTAATAAACCATCACAAATCACAAACCAATTTTTTTCACATACGAAAAATATTTCGAATCGACGTCGGTTGATTATTCGCCGCCAATGATCAAAGAAAATTTGATTTATCAACCGCAGAAGTAACAAAAACGGAAAGGACGTGATCGCGAATTTCTGCAAAGCTCTATGACATTCAAACAGTTCAAATTTTGCCTGAGAGTTAATAATCAGATGTCTGTTGCTGAATATTCATTTATTATTCTGCAGATCATCAGATACAGAAAATTTCATTTAAATATCTGACAAAATTCTGTAGTCTATAATTTTTTTCTATACAGAATGGTGAATATTCCTAATGAAACGTTCGAAAATCGTTCCAGTGTCGTGCTTCCTGTTCCTCAAGAACGCGCACGAGGCACTCGATGAAATTATTCTCCACGGTCGCGTGCGTATCGAATTTTTGGCGCCAGCCGTGCCTATAATTAACCGCGAATTTAGTGGGCGCCGTGTAGCAGTGACGGTGCACGCAAATAGAATCGCGACCGTCTCGAATTCACGAGCAGTGCACGCACGCGGTCACGCAGCCAGCGTGCAACCGAGAACAGGATAGAACACTATGAATTAAGTATCATACTTCTCTCTCTCTACTTCTCCCTTTTCCCACAAACTCACTCTTCTTCCTATTTTCTGACCGGTGCAACTTTTACATCCCGGATCTCTATTCTGAACAATCACGGGTTAGGATACGCCCCGTGGATATAATCCTGGCCCGGCGTGAAATAATTTATCGCGGTTCGAAGCGCGGCTGGAGAACGGAATCGATCGTGCATTTACGCTGGTGGCTCGTGACGAAACGGCTGGATCGCTCGTAAATCCATCGAATAAGTAATAACGAGAGAAGGACCAGGCAAACGTCTCTCTTTCTCTCTCTTTCTTTCTGCACGTGAAACCCGATTCGCATCTGTCCAAGCCGACTGATCGAGACGCGTAATTGACTGCGAGCTTTTTCGCTGCTCCCTTCTCGATCGGATCGACTCTTTCCCTGGCTCGTTGTTCGCCCGCGGAACGGCACCGATAAAGAAGACGAATCGTTTTCCCTTCGTCTGCTTTTTCGACGACCGGTGGACACGAGTTTTTTTGCTGCTGGTGTACGCCTGCCTTTGGTTCTCCGAGCGAGCGATTTCGGCTTGATCTCGTGAAACCGGTGAGCACGCTAGTTCCGGGGAGATTTTTATGGGATAGATTTGTGGGTTATGTTCGATCGCTTTTGGATCTTTATTAGGTTGGTCCGTTGATGTACGTTTGATGTATGTTCGATCCTAGTGCTGATGACAAAGTACCTGTTAATATCATTGATTTTTAAGAGTAATTGTTTTTCAACATTTTGTAGAATTTCGAAAGACAACACAGATTTATATACTCGACGCTTTAACACCTTGTACCGTGAGCAAGATTTTTAGCTGTTTATTATGCAAATACCGGCAGCTGTGGATCTACTTAGGAGGAATCAGTGTTTTACGTAACAAAGTATTACCATATTTTTACGGAAACGGGTGAAATGAAATTTGAACGCATTAAGATTTAATGCACAGTTTAGAGGGGTCGTTGCCATTTATTTTGTCCATTTTACGGCCTTTCTCGTTGAAGGAATGATAATACAGATGCTCGTCAGTTAAATTCACTCCCATTATGCACTTACTATAACCTTATTACGGAATTTGGTTTTTAAATTTTATTTATTAGATGAAATTAAATATTATACTTAATGGAATATAATACGTGGATCTTCGCGAAGGAAAGAATGTTTGTATCGTTCATTTTCGAAAAGGACAAATAAAAAACAAATATTAGACCCTCAGGAATGATCATCGATCGGATCACAAAGTTCATTAGGATGTTGAACGCGTGTTTGGCTATTGCGCTGCGCATTTCGAAGCGCGCAGATGACATTTCGGAGCGGCTGATAAACGAGAGATACGAGTCCCTGCTAATTTTGAACTATGTGGCCCAGAAATGCGAATACCGGCGTATATCCCGAACATCCATTACGGTTAACCCTATAATGGAGGGGCGAGAGCCCGTCACGGCTGCCTCGTCGATCCTAACGATAACGCCCTCCCCTTTTCCGCAAATTAAGCGCTGCTCGAGGGTAGCTAACGCGAAAGATAAACTGTCGCAAAAATCGGGGTTAAACCGCGGCAACGTATGGACATCTCGAGATCGTTCTGTTCGAAATAAATCGAAGGCGAAGCGTTTTACCACCTGTTACGAAATATCTTAACCGCGAGAGAAAGTGAAAAAAAAAAAAAATCAGATCGATCGAGAATGAAAGAAATAAAATAAAAATTACATCAAAATATTAAAAAAAGGAACTATTTCGTTGTGATGAAAAGTATGTCACTGTTAAATATATCGAAGAAGTTCAAAATACAATTTTGCGTCTATATGGACAACATTACGACTCAATTTTTGTTGTTGAAGATGTAATCTGTTAACTGAAGAAGATGAATAACTCGTTGGTTCAGTAATATATAAAATACAATAGTTTATTTATTATCCCTTTGACTGTATATATACGTCTAAATTTTTTTACTATAATTGTTTTTTAACATAGAATTTATTGTTACATGTAACGTAGCAATTGCAAACAGCTGAATATTGGCAAGTCTTTCAATGTTAGCATGTTTTTACTAACATTGTTCAGTCTGAATTTCGCTGTTCTTGTAAAATCGCATCGTGAATTAAATCGTATAAAATTATTCCTTTGCTGCATATACAAGTGTTCGATTGTTTCAATTTGTGATCGGTTTTATAATTTTATCCGTTTGTTATTTTTCATAATAATATAGTGTGCCTTAAAAATCTTTGATCAGAAGAAAAAATAACAAGTAAATATGATAATTAACATTAGCAGCTAAACCACGATAAACCAACCACTTACAATTTCTATTAATTTTTATTTACAAACTTCAGAGATTCAATTTTTGTTCGAGGGATAATCCAAGCTAACAGGTTAAAAATAATTCCACACTTCCCACCATAAGTCTAACCCAGTCTATAAATAATCGTAATTTTCCAAGGCTTCTTTCACATTCAGATAGGGATCAACATTCGAGCTCATCCGTTTAAAAACGGGCCTTAACTCTTCTCTCGTTCGTTTATTACCGACCATCTGCACCGATCTCTCCTCTCACGCGTAAACATCTGGTTTCCCCGCCTTCTCTCTCTCTCTCTCTCTCTCTCTCTCTCTCTCTCTCTCTATGTGTACGACCTTCTCGATGAGAGCTCATTAGCTCGACCTCGAAAGATCGTCGAATCACCTGATGGCTGTGCCTCGCCAACGGCGCCAAATGCAAGAGAGTCGCGGATTAAACCGCGGCGATGTAATGAATTTACAGCGCAAAACCGATGATCGAATTAAACGTCGCTCGTAGGTCGTTAGCAACGAGAGGTTAATCGAGGGGTATTAACGGGGCCGAGCAACGTCGGCGACCGCATCAATGGCGTGCGCTTCGCTCGTTGCGCACACGCGCGAACATTCAATCCCGGTAAATAGGACGCGCACGTGTTTCAGTCCAGTCTCGCGCCAATTCCGAAGTAGGCGCAACACTGTTCACTATTCTCTTTCTCTACCTTTTCTCTGACATACTCTTTCTATCTTGTATAAATCACGATTACACCGTGTCTCGTTCCTATCCTTCATGAAATTGAACTAACCACACTGTTTGTTCATGTTTATGTATACGTTTGTTAGGGTGTATACACAAAGAGAACGAGTTGCGTGGCGGGAAAACCGGTTTACGGTTGAAACCAGCTATACAGTTGCTTCTCCCGTGCGAACCTATCGGCCACGCAATTTGCGCGAGCGCGTGACTCACGATGCAAAAGCGGCGACTGTTATCTATCATCTGGTTTGCGCGTTATTTTGCATCCGATTATGAGACGTTTTCCTTCACGGAGCTTTTCTAGGTTACCCTTCTTTAAGGTTATTCTTGCTGTGTATGTATACAGAACGGAATTGTTCTTCTAGTTGGAAACAAAAGAAAATAGATAGGTTCCTTAGAACTGCAGAAGATGTAATGTAATTGTTACGTATTACTACGGTTTTCCGTTCATTTTTCGCTAACATAGTGTTCTAAAAATCTGATTGGCAATTTTGAATATCCACTCGACAGTACTTCCGAGATAAGTTTGCTTTAACTGTTTGAGTACCAGAGGTTTTTAGAAAAACACGGTCGAAAGACAGCGCAGTAACGCTTCTTTTATTCTGTGTCGAAAATGGCTAAGCAGCGCGATAGAACTGGATAGAAACAGTAGCGATGCGTTTGAAAAGTTGAAAGCGTTTCGTCAGATTGTGAGTGAGCCGTCAGTTATCTGTATCGTTCAAACGCACTGGATTTTTTCGACAAGAAATCTGAAGAGCGCGAAAGCGGGACTCAAAAATCACGAAGGGAACTGTATCTCGGATGTATCGAGATCTCCACTTTATCCAAACTCGATCGTAATTAAATTCAATCTCATCTTGTTACTTTCTCTTCGTTTTAAAGCATCCGGCAACCTCTGTGTCCGTGCACCACTCATTATTAACCCTTTACCTTACAATTTATTAGGCATTACGTATGTTAACCTCAGATATTCACTGTTCCAAAGCACCTTTATATGAAAAAAAAGTCAAGATATTATAAATGATTTGTATTTGCCGATCCTCGGTCTTAAATTTGAGCTGAGATTTGTGCAAAAGTACAAATTCAATAGGTATATAATTTTTCTTTTCTCACATCTTGATCATAATCTGTACTACGAGTGTGACTCGTCATTGTAAGGCAAAGGGTTAAGCGTATCTCGACGGAGAACCTTTTTTCACCCTTCTCGTTCAACGTTCCTGTTGATTTTCCACGACGATCGGAGCTTTTTCCGCGCACGCTTGTACACACGGTCCGATCACGGTGAAATGAACGGAAATTTAATACATATCTCGCCGGGGGATTCTGGCAGTGCACGGTGTGGAAACAATGAAATTTTAACTTCGCCGAGCTACTTCGCCCGACGAATTCCATCCGCTCGTGTGCACTCTTTTTTTTTTTTTCTTTTTATCAATGTACAGACAATATTCGCGGCCGTATGTAGAGTTGGTAGGGGGAGAAAGGGAGACTGGTGCATTAACGAACTCGCAACGGCGGAAAATTAATTATCAGACTCGATACGCTCATACTTCCGCCGTGACAGCGTCGAACACACAGGCGAACGCTAATTTTCATTACGCTTAGAACGGGCTTTATGTCCCTGTCCGTCATTACGTCACGCTCAATTATCCGCCGGTATCAAAGGGATTCCAATGACGAATCGCTCGCACTCGTTCTAGCCTGTTCAATCAATTTGCAACCTGTATGAAAATGAGGTATCTTCAATTTTTAACATCAACGAAAGGGGCTTGTTTATCGAACATATTAAAATACAGGTACGATGAAAATAGAGTTGTAATCGTACGATTTATCTTTTTTTTTTCTATTTTCTTCGTTTTTCTGCGTTTGATACGAAATAATGAATTCGTCGATGAATTAATTTTTCACGTGAGCGTTTAACGAGATACGCGATTTTCCGTAGCAGTTCGTACAATATTCCATGTTTGCGTATTCAAAAGGTGAAAATCGACGACTATCTTATGCTCGGTTAATTAAACGTGAACGTCTATGAATTTCAGCGATAAATATTTTCCAGGCTAATTCGACGCGTGATATTAAGGTCTAGTTAAAGGAATTGCGAAGGTTGCTGTTGTTGCTTATAATTATTTATTGTATTCCACCTTTGGCTAATTTCTGCGAATTAAATCGGCGTTTGGACAGCCACGACGTTCCACGAAAATCCACTGTTCCCGTTCGATACGTCGTCGACGTTGCCTGAGATACGAATCTAACAAGCGACAAAGTACTCGTGGGTCGGCTTGGCTTCGCCTGCTTTTCCCCTACTTCGTTCCCGGTGTGTGTCGCCTCTGAGGACGACAAGTGTCCACGTTGCTGCGGGTAGGCCAGACCAAGGCCAATGAATATTCACCGCTCGCTTTTGCGGTGCAACGAGTCATTTGAATTTATACGCCCAAGCCACCCTTTCCTCCTCGCGGGGATTATTCCTTTCCTAAACTCTCGTTTCGGCCACCGTGCGCGGACGAAATTCGTTCCTGAAGCCGGAGGATCGGTTGAGTGTAATCGAGGAAACGATATCGATTTCACGAACCAACACTGTATTGCACTCTTTGCAATAGTATTGAGTCTTTCCTCGCTCGTTTTCCTTCAGAATGTGTAAAAGAACGTACAGTACGTTGTTTCTATAAATTCCTTTTGCTCGAGGATTAATTCCTTGCTGTACAATAACGAGTCTCACTCGTGACGTAGATTATGATGAAGGTGTGACAAAAGAAGTATTTATACGTCTATAAAATTTGTATTTTTGTTCCAACTTTAGTTTGAATTCATGATAGAGGAGTTTCAAATGAAAATTGATACATAATATCTGGACTTTCTTTATTTAAAATTGTATTGGGAGTGTATAGTAACTGAAAATTTGTACGGCAAGGAGTTGAAACAGCGAGAGGATTAATCATGCATTGTGATCTAATTGATCAAATAATTCAGAAAGAAAATTCTGTCCCACGATTCGATCACCGTACTTGACAACAGCTACGGTTAATTATTCTGGAAAAGATAAATTCCTGTTCGCCTAAGCAAACCTCCCGACAAAACGGGCCGCGAGCCAGAACAATGGCGGATGCAGCGCGGTATAAAAGAGAACTTATCGAGGATGAAATCCGGTCGTCGCTCGAATATTCGAGGGAATTTCCTTGCGCTTCGCCATTCCAATTCTTCCCGGCTGTACGCTCGTGTTATACATGTTTAAAAAGCGCCTCGACGTCGGCGAACGTCGCAGCCGGCTTAATAATTCCGAAGTCAAAGAAACTGGCGGCTTGGCTGCCACCCTTCTCTTCGTGGATGCGATCCGTGAGGCCATGATTGAAATCGTCGAAATTAGGTTGACGCGAAAGTCGAGCCGGAAACTTTCCTTTCTTCCTGTTTTCTTTTTTCTCCTTCCCTTTTTTGCAACGCTCCTAACAACTTCTCCTCTCACCCTCGTTATTCAACGATAGCTCGCCCCTCTATACTTGCTACCTTCGGAGATCGATCGATCGATCGATTTTGTTTTCCATACAGACGAGGGACAAATTGACGGAGTTAAAAATGTGCGATGTCGATTGAAAAATTTGTAGGAAAATCAAGGAGAGGAACTAAGAATAATGTAAGAAAGTACAGGATGATCGATATCGAAAGGAAACGATTCATCGTCGAACTCCTGGTTTTATCTCGTCACAATTCAGAAGTGGATAAATTTCGTCTCTTCTCTGTTTCAAGGTGGAATTTCATTAGAATCGGTGATTATAAAACAAGCCCTGTCCTGTTGGAGATGGTGCATTTTGAAAATGAGGCAAATGTTTGCACGACAAATCTCCGAACGAGCCTTAAATCTATATGAATAGAAGAGTTCAAGAGATCCAACTACCAGGGAGAAATCTTTAATGAAGTTCGCATTAAGGATCGCTCGTGAAACTGGGTAAGCCACCCTTCTGCCGTTGAGAGACGGTTTCGGCCGTCTTATTTTCCCTTCGAAGACGGGGTGAAAGACGTGGACGAAGGGTAGAGCAGTGAGAGAGAGCGAGAGAGAGAGAGAGAGAGAGAGAGAGAGAGAGAGAGAGAGAGAGAGAAGACAGCGGCATTTCTAAACTTTGCTATTCGACGCGGACTGCTCCTCGCTCGGTGAAACTTACGAAACTTTCAAGCTCTCTCTCTCTCTCTCTCTCTCTCCGTGTTCACGGTTTTTTAATGAATCGTCTTGCCGAGGAATATTCAACCGGTTTGTTTCGAAGTCGCGACAACAGCTCCACCTAATTGCATCGACTTCCTATCACAGCCATTCGAGGAGAAACACGATGTTAAGCTACCATTTTGGACTAGCTTAACCTCTTAACAGTCTAATAAAATTAAGTTTTCCAGTAAAAAAGCGATGTGTAATTTTTTTATATTGTAAAATATGCGAAAAAATATATTTTCCAAAAATTGTCTTTTCTGTTTTCTATCAATCAAGGAACTCACTGTGTTTTGTGCGTCGTCCGAGTCTCACTCGGAATAAACTGTTAAGGGATTAAAGGCCATTGATCGTATGAACTGGAAAAACGTAGTATTAAGTCGCCAAAGCTAGGATGAAAATCTCAAAGAAATAGGGAAAGCTTATCTTCATTCGTATTCAAATATGCTAATGAGGATCGTTCTTTCATTTCGAGCCATCGTGTGGAAAAACCACGTCAAGTTATATCATTGTTTCCTCTGTTTTAAAGCACTATAAGTAGGCGAAATTCCTTCCCTGGGGATGAAAATCTAACGTTAAGAAAACGAGGAAATTCTATTGAATAAATTAGCATGGTGTATTAATCTGATGTAAATTTATCTTTTGTTTAAATGAACGATATTAGAATTTTTCTGTATAATAATAATGATTACTTTTTCAATACTTCTGAATTGTCTCTTTATTTACTTTCGAACAATCATAAACCATTTTATTTGGTAAATTAGAATTTTTTGTCGTCAATTTGTACATAGTTTCTGTCATATTTTTCTTCATGGAGAAAAATCACGGTGGTACACGCGCAAGGTACTCCATTCTCACACGAACGTGAGAGGAGGAACCCTCGTCTCTTTGAAGTCGGCCCGTCGGCCCTCAATTTTCCTCCTACGACGGTGATTGTTAGCGGAATTCTTTTCAACCCTCCTGTTTGTAAATCCTAGCCCGCGAGGTTCGCCGCGTTTCACCCTGATCTTCTTCGTTTCTCAAAACGGAACGTAGCTTTGGTACAGCTGTTCGTGAAAACGTTTGATTTTACTTTCAACACGGTCGAATTAACGAAATATTTCACGTGCAATTGCTTCTCTTCGATTGCCATTAAAAATGCACCCAAGTGAATTTTCCGAAAATTTTCTAATTCGAAAATATCAACAATTAAATGCAAAAATATTGGTGTCTACTTTATTCGAAAGAAAAGATGGAGTATCATGAATTTTCTATTGTGAACGAAGCATGTAAGTAATTTTCCGAAAATTTTCCAATACAAAAACATCGGGAATTGAATGCAAAAAAATTCGTGCACACTTTATTCGAAAGAAAAAAATGGAGTATCATAAATTTTCTCTTGTGAACGAAGCATGTAATTTTCCGGAAATTTTCCCATAGGAAAATATCGAGAATTGAATGAAAAAAGAGTGATCTGTTCTTTAAATGTCAAAGTGTGCCGCGGAAAGAAAAGATAGAGTATCATTCGGTTCGATTGCAATACTCGAATACGTGAGTTTCTCTTTTCTTGTCGATTTTTTCGCACTTCTGGCTCTTTCCTTCCGTTTCATGGTTCTTATGCGCGATCTTGAGCAAACTTTCGCCCCCCCTCTCGGTTCTCCGTCATCGTTGTCGACCTTCCGTCTGGCCTGTTATCGAACGACACGAACTTCTCGGCGAACTTTATAAGCGGGGTCATTCTGGATAACGAATTTCCATGGTTTCCGCCCTGCCTTTCTTCCTTTTATTCCCGCCTCCTCGTTCCTCCTCGACCTTCCTTATCCCCCCACCCTTTTGTTCCGTCCACCTTTCCATTCCCGGGATCTTTATGATTCTATTTCTGGTTAGGCTGTAATCGAGCAAAAGAATTCCCAACTTCGTCCTCGCGTTTAAGAGGCCCGTTTCGATTCAACTTCTTCATCCACGAACGGGCCTTTCTTATTCATTTCAATATTTTTCTTTTTTCTTCTTTCTCTCTCTCTCTCTCTCTTATTCTTTGTCCACGCTCATTGAGCGTTTAACTGCTGGGGGTCTATCGTGATAATTACTCGCTTTATTCAAGAATTCAGAATTGTATGAAAGACGAAGCTGTTAAACGAGACAGAGATAGGAACGATTAATGAAACAACAACATGATTCAAACGTACATTCTTCGACAACTGAGAGATTACTAAATTGTCCAAATTTTATTCGAAGAAAATTCTTTTTTAAACCTTCAAGACACGACTTTTTTCTATTTAGATTTTATTGTAGTTTCTAGCAAGAAATCGATCTTACTATACTGCGGATAGATGCAGATCAAATTTAAAGGTTGTATGACAATTTAAAAAATTTATCTCCAAAACGCATAAACATTTCTGTACTCGATAGAATGAATAAAAACATAACAATTCACCCCTTCGATTGCTAAAGACGTATACGCTCTTTCATCAATTTATAAATAGATATTCATCAATATATATGAACATATGTAGCCCATATTGTTGCATAAAATATCATAAAAGTTCAGTAAAATACGTGTGTTTTAAGAGAGTTGAAAGAATTAAAGAATCGTACAATTACAGCGAATTTCGTCGAGCTGAAACTTCTTTCATCGATCATTCTGACAATTCTAATCGCATTTTGAAAGTTTCGGGGCCACGTTCGAGAGGAACCGGAAATGGACCGCGATTCTTCGTGGTCGATGCTGGCATCGAGCCGATTACCGCGGCAATTTCTCCCCAGATTCAGTTCCCGCGGGCTTAATTACATATCGGTAAGCCGATCGGCGGCTAACGATGTTTACCGGGATTCGGGGGAACTTCGAAACTGCAAGCTCGGCCGGCCGGAAGTCGAGGATCGCGGCCGCGCTCGCACAGAAACGCTCTTTAACGGGTTATAGTTCCGATTCACGAGCACACGGATTCCTCCTTACTCTATCCTGTCGCCTTCCTTTTCTACGCCTCTTCGTTTCCTAAACTCGCTGTTCCGTTTGTTTTCCTCCACCTCCTTTAATATTTCTCGCTCTCGCCATGAATCTTCCGCTTCCGGCGCGCGCTCTGTCGCCGTGAAAGCACGTCGAGCGTGATTTATATCGTTGTTAACCTCCGTCGCGATATTTGAGCGGACATCGTTCCTCCGAACACTTGCTATTCCTCGAACAACTTTTTTGCTGTTCGTTGGAATAAGGGAATGTAAAAATTCTCTAACTTTTAGCAATTTCATTTCGTTACATTTATAAGGAAACCTAGGTGAAATTTTATTTGATGTATTTTCGTACGTTTCTTGTCGATGTGTTTTAATTTTTTTTAATTAAAATTGTGTTTTAATTTTAATGTGTTTAATTTTTGGAAGAAAAGTGAAAAACTCATCGAAAATAATAACCAATTTCAAGTGTCTTATATTCAATACAGTTTTATGATAATACTCTCGAAAAAAGAGCTATTTCATTTTAACTGTTGATTAACACAAATGAAATATCTCTAGTTTATAACTAACAATTATTGAAAATAATAACTAATTACTTCATTTTGATTTTTGCAAATGTCAGTATGATGTGTCTTACATTTAATACAGGTGTAACAATACGATTAAAAATGAATAAAGCTTCCGTACATAAACTATCGTGTTCTAAGTGTTGATAAACCAGTGACGAGTTAACTCGTCCTCCCCAGTTACGATCTTAAACTGTAAATGTGTATGATTTATACTCAACGTGATTTTAAGTGAATAAAAACCTTTAAAAAAAATCTACAAAAATTCATGTAGCTTTTTCAAATATATTGAATCAATTTGTGTAGTCTAAGAATGTGTTTTAGGAAGAAGAACGAAGGTTCATTTGCAGAGAAAGGATATCTATATAGAATTTAAACATCGAATGGAATGAATTTCGTACGAGTTACACGGTAAAAGAGTTGAAAGATGGAGAAAAGTCTCTATACGATCTAATTTCAATTTCTCGAAGAACTCTACTTCTGTGTCGACGTATCATTTACCCTTTGAATTCGAATGGAACGAAATGTCGAAGAGAAAGGCGGTATGGTAACACTGGTATAGGGTTCGATGTTTAATATTTAAACGTCTTGGAACGGCATTCTAAATATTTAGATTTCTAGCGCCTTTTCTCAGCGGGGCAAGCTGGCGTTTTACCATCGAACGCCGCTTTTCTTCGTTCGCCCTCCATCTGTTTCTCTTTCTATCTGTTTCTCACAGTACCGTTTGTGGTTCGTAATGAAATTGCTAGGTAGAGAGTCTCTCTTCTCCACTTTTACGCGTCGACCTTCCCCTTCGTACTTTTCTTCTTTCTCTCTCTTTCTTTGCTCAGGTCTGCTGCCAGGCCTGTTTATTTTTACGCCATAGCTGTGGCGGAGAAAACCCTCCCTTAATATGGTCCCTCTTTTGTCCTTTTAGAATCTGACAAAAGTAGCACTGCTGCTCCACGTAATATCCTTTCGCAAAAACCGTGTTTTCGACGGTAACGCGGTTCCTCTAATTTGCATCACCAAGGACCTGCTAAATCCGCGTTTAACCAGACGACAGAGACACGACCTTTTGCTCTTTGAAGTGTCCACCGTGACTGTTCGAAATGACAAACGTAATAACGTAGCATTTAACGAGTTATCCTTTCGACTTTCTCGTCCTAATATTTTCAGACTATCTGTCAATTCTCTTTATCTTCGATTCTGTTCGTTTTGAGATCCTCTCGAACCTTTTGAATATTTTTTCTTTTATTTTTTCAGAATTACTGTCAATTTTCTTTATCTTCATTTTTCAACTTTTATGTCTTTTTCAGAATATTTATAAGTTCCTTTTACCGTCATTTCTGTTCACTTTAAGGCTTTTCATTATCTATCAGATTTTGAATATCTATCAAATTTTTGTATTTTCATTTCTGTTCATTTTAAGACTTTCAATATTTTTAGAATATCTATTAATGTTGTTTTTAATCATCATTTCTGTTCGGTTTGAGACACTCTCGAAGCTTTTAAATTACCTTTCTTTTTTTCTTCAACGATGAATACGAAATTACAAATTGATACGTATTGAAAATTAATGGAAGCGTGTTTTACAAGTTTCCGATGTCTCGTATTACGATTTTCATTTAATACAGTCACAAGAGTGTAATCGACGTCGAATTACGAGTGTCCTCGAGACGATAGCGGTTAGTCGAACGCGATATTACAAGATTCGATGTAAGAGAAGAAGCTTCATGGCAATTCGAGAGCTTGTATATTCTGCGGAGATTATCGCGCATAGATTACGAGCCGATTACATTGTTTCGAAACAGTGTCTAGCCGCCCCAGGTCTCAGGCTTCGTTCCCTGGGGAATTCCATTCACGGAGAACAGACTTCTCCAGGAATATGTCCGCAATTCCGCGGAACTTGCACCACGACGAAATAATTTCGAGGCACGTGTGTCATTCTTAATTACAAGATAAAGGGAAATGAGCTTGTGTCAGTTTAGAATACTGATTAATGTTTCGTTATAATATTTTCTGTCGTATCATTCGCACATCCAATTTATTAATATCCAAAGCAAATGGGTATCAGAAAAAATGAACTTCTTAATGTCTGACTATTATTATCAACCTTGATAATACATGACCTTACGGGAAAACATACAAACGCCTCAATTAAACGTGGTAAAACTTGCTGTTACGAAAAAAGATACCGTGGTAGTGTATATACATGTATTACGTCAACGACTTTCACCGTTTACGTGGCGAAGAATCCAACATCGTTCACGTCATCCACAAATACCGCAGAACTTCCCTCGCTTTGTTTTATGAATCACCATTTTCCTTTCCTCTTTCGATACTACTCGGCGCGGATCTTCTCTCGCAATCTGTTGCTTCGTTTTCGTCTAAATTCATCCCTTTGAGCTTCGAAAAATACTTCAACATCGGAAAATTTCACCGAAGTATATCTAGCTGTGGTTGTGCCAACTGTTGTGACACTTTTCCACAAGTTTCTCTTTGCAATTAATCTTATATCATTTTTTTTTTTTAACTCTTTGGGATTAGGTGAGTTAAAAATTATCCCATGCTTTTTACATATGATGGGATATGTCTTAACCCACTTAACACCAAAGAATTACTCACAGTCATACAGTTTAATATTTTATTTAAAGTTTTTCATTCAGTTTGTCCCTATGTCGTGTATTAATCGAACGTGTTAAGGTAGATGTTCCATGAATTGCTCGAACTTGTCTCTATTCGATACTCTCGGTGCTCGTAACACGTCGAAAACGAAAGTGAGACACATTGAGAGCGAACGAAACACATTTAGAACGAGAAGCTCCGTGTAATTTTCTGTTCAACAGAGAAATCGAAAGATTTATCGATTCGAACGTTAGGTTTAAGATGTAACACCAATATGTCCATTTAGGAAACGCTGTTAGATTTTTAGTCAATTATCCATTGTACCACTCGAGAACAGTTTGTGGAATGATTGGCTTACAACAAACAGACGCCACAAACAAGCTACGGACGTGGTCGGAATTGATTTCTGATTAATGGATTCTCCTATCGGGTTAGCGAGCGTTACAAATAAATTTGATAATCGTCGCTGAAACATTCGTTAAACGTTTACTACGTCACACGTGTGTTTCACGTGCTTCCAAATAAAATAACTGAATTTCGTTTCATTTACAAACTACAAATTTCGTTACAACCTTCCCTATAGTTCAATGCTGAGATCTTTTCTTTTTTGGCTAAAAAAAATTTGTTCCTCTCGTTAGAACATACGTTGTAAATTTTTCTTTACTTCCAAATTTTACCTCGAGCTAATGGAAAGATTCACACGAACATATAACGCTTGGAGTATATAACGAAACGAAGGTTGTGCCTTTGTAAATCACTTTCGTTGGCTGGAACGAAGACGGCGATAGAGAAAGGGGATAGATAGCGGTTCGGTATTCGCGGGGCGATTTCACAGGGGACGAAAGGAATCCGCGAAGGAATGCTGATAGAAATTCGATGTACCGTCGCGGAGAACGACGACGTAATCGGGTCTAATCAACGTGCGTATCACGCTGTATATCTGCCGGATAGAATACGGGATTACATAGGAGATCTCTGCTATCCGATTGATTCATAATGGGCTGCTAAATATTAAATAGCGCTTCGAATTCAACTGCGCGAACCGCCTGTTTATCTGTACTCACGTTTCTGTACGTACACACGTTATATATGTATGTGTGTGTGCGTTTTTGTGGGTATGAGTTTCGTATTTGTGTGTGTGAAACGTTGTGCAAGCGCTCCTGTAACCTTCCACGCTGCATTCATCGCGTCGCGACGCGATAACGACTCGTTGAATTTACATATTTCAGAATCGGCCGGTAATTATGTAAAGCAGACAGAGGTGGTTACGTTGCTCAGAAGCTTACGGGTGACTTACTGTTCGATTCTGAACCTGTTCCTAGGAACAGTGATACCTCGTTTCGATCTGACGAGAAATTAAGAACGAAGTGTCACGCTCGTTCGTTTAAAAGAATTTTCTTATTTCGTTCATTTATTCTCTGTGTTATGTGTGTCGATATGTATTCGTCGATAGATTATCGTAAACACAAAAGTAGGAATGTACAGTAATTCCAGCTTAATCCTTTCGATCCGAAAAACGTATATATACGTGATCAAATAATCACTGCTTGCGTAAAAAGACTAAAGAAATTGGATATTCTACAGTATGGCTTGTCTTTATGAAATAATTAACGTATTTCTCCTTTTCTCGACAATATGATGTTTCTATCAGTGTGTTCTTCAAACATTCTGCATGCTCGTCAATGACTCGTTTCTGTATCGATTCGTAAGCGTGTTCTACTCTCAGCGATCACATTTTATTATAAACGTGGCGGAGCGAAAGGGTTAAAGAAACAACAAATCGATAGAGAGTACACAACTAAAGAAATTCCATCATGAAACAACAACTTATAGATACGAGAAGGTACGACGAGAGTGTAGGAAGCAGCAGGTTAAAAGGGAAAACCGATCGATAGTCGATGCATAAAGGATTACACGACGATGAACGGTAATTAAGTCGTACAGGGAACGGAGAGGAACGTTTTAGCCGTTGGATCAAGCCACTCGATCAATCGTAAACGATCCCAGCCGGACGTGAGTCACGATCGATGTGGAAAGCCATGAGCTCTGTGCTTACTTGGTTGCTTTGCTGTTGGTTTGGCCACGCTTTCGAAGGTCCCGACCGTCGAGGGACGATAATAATTCCGGGCGGCGCGTTTCCTCGCGCGCGCTCTCGAGAACAGGCGAGCCGCGAGCGAATTCTGCGTCTCGCATTCGGAATTCGCTTTCTCGGTCGACCTGGATTTTCCCACGGACAGGTTTACCAGGAATCTGGGTCTCCTCCGGCCGATAAACTCGTTATTCGCGGTCGACGTGTCTCGTCTTCTCTCTATCTCTGTCTCGCTCTCTCTCTCTCTCTCTCTCTCTCTCTCTCTCATTGTCTCTCTCTCTCGCTTCCTCCCTCCTTTTCTCTCTCTCTCGCTCTCTCTTCTTGTCTCTCTCTCTCTCTCGCTTTCTCCCTCCCTTTCTCTCTCTCTCTTTATCTCTCTCTCTCTGTCTGTCTGTCTCTCTCTCGGTGAATATCGATCTCCGTATTACCGTGGAGAAGGACCTAGGTTCTGGTTAGCGGTAATTCGGTGACCCGCTCGAATCCGATCTGCCTTCCGGTATACACGGATCTCCACGTATTCATTCTTTCGTTATGGACAGTGATTATGAAACACGCATGGAAAGGATGATAGCTGTATTCGTTGGGGTTTCTATGAATTTTCGCCGGTTTGTTCAAGTTTATTAGCAGGTGTAAAGAAACGTAGGAATAATTTATGAATTTTCTTACCGAACGAAAATCGGTTATATGACGTACTTAATGCTGGATTTACGAGACCTGTTAGTTTGACGGATTTGGGACTTCACAGAGGAAAATTGGAGAAACTATTGCTGTTATTTCCTAAGCAATTTTTTCTGGCTCACCCTCGTACGGTTCTTTTACAATAGGATTGCTTAAGAACCTTACTTTATGCTTAAATTAATCTTATTATATTATATATATTTTTATCTTACAGTATAAATAAATAATCTTATTATATTATTACAATTGTCACTGAAGATATAACGCAACGTATTAATAAATATTTCTAAATTTTTCGACTGGTCGAAATTACCTTATAGTAAAAACTGTAAATAGCTAAGATCGGACATATATATAAGACAAAGGGTTAAAATTTATCCTTATAATAATTTATTCAAGGAATAAAAGTGTATGTGTTCGATTAGCACTCTTTGTACTGAGACTTTTTAGATCCAGGAATTAATTTTGTTTGTTTCATTCATACTTCTCTATTTTCTACAATTTCTTTTGAACTTCCTAACTAACAGTTCACTGGTATTTTTAAAAACAACGATAGGAAGTTAGTAGATAAGACAGTTTTATTTACGCGGTGCTTAATACAGTCCGCGATAAATGTGTATCGTTTTAACGACGACCGCACGATTGTTAAAAATTCTGTAACGTTCGAGTATTTTAATTGTTTTTTCTACTTGGAACGACAGAGAGAGCGACGATCGTAGTGTATGAAATAACGAAAGGGTTAAAAGTTTCAATGTTGGGACCACGTGTTGGTTTTCATGGCGAGAAAAAGGAAAAAAAAGGGAAAAAGTGACGTGAATTCATAGAGAATTCGGCATACTGTACCTGGGTATTATCCTACGTTCCGTTTTATTCCGAGTTACGTTCCCGTTGGTTTTGATGGATTTATCACGGCAAAACGAAACGCGTTACAAAGGGAGTATTAATGATATTCTGTCCATTGAGACGTATGTGCTCGCGCGCATTTAGGTGATTAACGATTAATTGATGCGGATTAATTATCGAGCGATTTTTCGACCGGTGTCGTTGGAATACTGTATGATTTTCGAATTGTAGCGTTTACAATATTCTCGGATTATATGGTCCCGTGTGACAGATTAATATTGAAATGATTGGCAAATAGGAGGAACACGATGTATCATCATCGACAACTCTCGCATATTTGAAAAAGAGGAAAGAGAAAGAAAGGAAACGAGTACGATTGAAATAACAGCTTTGATTAGCAATGCCTTGTAATTATTCTTCGATGACAAATTTTACCGGTGTTTATATTCTGTGAACACATCGTCACGAATTCCATCGCCTATGATATCTCATTGTATAGTTCCCTTTCCCTTTGAACGTTTTTCACGAGTTTCTAATTGGCCTGAAACAAACGAGACAGAGACCCTTCGCCGAATTCTTCTTTCCCTACCTGCATGACATTACCTTTTGTATATGAGTCACGTTTATCCCCAGTCGCGGAAATGACACAATTGGTACCCAAGTTCAGTTTTGCTCGTAGCAAGAATTCGTAGTCTTTCGTCTACTTGCGAACCGTGTAAACAGTTACGAACGTGAAATACTTCGAAACTGTTGTTTCTTATTTTTTCCAAATTTTTCGATCAAGTGATCTTGTGATCTGTGCTTGAATTATCAGTGATGTTCATCGAGAAGGATACAATTTCAGAAAAGTCTACTCGTCAACGCGATACCCTCTCTTCCGGTGTCCACTGGCATTTTCATCGGTGAGTACGATTTTAATTGGGCGAAACAGTGGAATATTCAGACGTGAAAGAGTGGAGATTTCAATTGTTCCCCGCGGTGAATATTATTGGCGTGTGGTAATTAAAAAATATCGTTCCGCGTTTAATTTCCGTGGGGAGAAGAGAGAGAAAGAGGGAGACTCGATTGCAAACGCTGTGCCCGCAACGATTATACGAATTTCATTCTTCCTCCGCGGTTCGAACGTTACAAATATTACGAACAATTAGATCAATACATTCCCTCGCCTGTGTATCTATATGCATGTGTATGTGCACGTTTTTCATGAGCGGTGCACGATAATAACGAACGGGGGGGGGATGATGAATTTTTCACGGAACAGATGAAACCGAATTGAAAGGCGAGAGACGAGACGAGGCTCGCGTTTTAGTACAAATTGCGACGCAATTGTATTCAATGGCGCGGGAGTTAATTTCCACAGATCCCTGTTTTAACACGTCGTTCAAACTCCGTGTCGCTATTAATTAAACCGGATATTTTTAATTCCAGCTGCTTGTTTCTGACAGAGGCTGTCGACGAACAGGGCCCATTCTCTCTCACTCTTTTTCTCGCTTGAAAATCCTTTTGTTTTCACCCGCGTTGCTCTTTTCCCCGTTTTGCACTCTAGACTTGTTCATCTCTCGTACGTCGTCTGATCTTCCGTCGACGTGAGATCGAAAAGGAACGTTCGTTCCAGCTGTAATTTTATACAGCTGGTCAGAGAACGTTCGTTCGGTACGTACGAGGAAAAAAAAACAAGAAGAAAAGAGGTAATACAGCCTGTTAATAATCTCGTGGAACGTTTAAATGCAAATGTGCGCACCTTTTACGTGTAGGATACACGTTGGTTAAAAATCGTTACAAAGTAACCCTGGAATGAAATTGGCCCCCATTAAATTAATGCTGGCGGTTCGACGTGAAGAAAGAAAAAATGGAACGTACGACAATTTCGCGATATACAATGACTAGCAGCCGTTTTCATTTTCTCCTATCGTTTAGGCGACCTCGAGACGAACATATTTCGTTTTTAATGTCGATGATATATCTTACAACAAGGGGAAAATTGTTCCTCGATATAATTCGCGCGGAAACAATTTATCGTTCAAGGTTGCGGAGGAATGGCTGCTATCGATAGTTAATAACGTTCATCTAATTCATCCATCCTACTCTTTCAGCCCCTTCACTCCTCCTTTCTTTGACCTAATATCTCGAAAATTTATCAGAGACAGAGGAATCAATTTTAACAAGTAAACCGACGAATTTTATATTTTTTACAATGTCAAATTTTGCAATTATCGCTCGCGAAAAAGGCGTACGGTTCGATGATAATTCGAAATTAATTTTACGTCGACGAAGAACGGTTTCTGACCGTTTCCACGTTCACCTAATTCTCCATTTCAGCCTTTCAACCCCCCACTGCTTTCTCGACACTCGTTTTTGTTTAGATTAAGGGAAGGTCATCTGGTATAAGCACTCAAACCTTCGAGTCTACCTGAGAACAATTGGTACATTTAGGGCACAATGGATAGGGACCACCTATAGGGTTGTTTTCGATCGAATAACCTCTAACAGCCAATTAGAGGTGTCTTTTTTACATTTGTCGTTGATGAGCAAACGCGAAGAAAACAAGTAATTAAATATACTCGCAGCAACGAAATATTGAGAACGACGATTGGTGAACACATACCAACGATTTACTTTTACAACTACCGTACAATAACCGAACAGCCAACACGTAGATTTTACAGTGTCGTAAAAACCGGTATCTTCAACTTTTTAATACCGTACGCTCGAACATCTCTGTATACACGTAACTTTTCATCCCGAGTTTTTATTACATCGATGGACAATAGCGCGCGGATCGATCGGTTTCCGGAAAATCGATAATCCTGTCCTATTCGTCCAGCATTTAACTCACGTGTGTTTGTACCGTGTATCGCGTTACTAATAATCCTTTTCAAGAACTAACACATGGTCCGTGACATGGAGGCCGCGTCCAAATTAACAAGATCATCCTCGCTCGGCCATAAATCCGTGAACAGCCGTTTCACAAGAGGCCAAGCGAGGTGGAGGCAGATCGTAACGTACATGTGTGTATTATATATGTGTATGTATACGTGTGTCTTCTCTCGTACACGTTCTGGAAGCTCTAAGTAATTACGTTAGCCGGCGAATTAATTAACCAGCAGGCGACGGTTATCGATGTCTGCTCGAAGGCGCTGGACATACGGCTATCGATCGAGAGGAGTCGATCGAGAGGAGTGAACACGCCGGAAGCGTCTTGGACAAACCCTGAAGGATCATCGATCCGAAGATCGTTCGTTGTCATCGAGTATATACACGCGATCAAATCGTTTGCTATCTGTCTAATTATCAATGGTAATTATGTCCTTCGATGATCGACGCCTTTCGATCGAACTGATAGATAAATGGTGTTAATATTAATATATTGTTACGGGTTTGGGCTTTGTCAGTTTATACACCTCTGTCGATAAGTCACGGGACATCTAATTTCAGGTTTAAATTGACACCGTTAAATTCTTGTGTGATTAAATCAAACGAGTATTTATGTTTTTAGTGTTCAGATATATCGAAAATTGTGCATACGAAGTTTTAAGCTTTCTCGTTAATGGCACGCTCCACATTTCGAATTAATGGTAGCTCGAATTAATTTTTGAAAGTTTTTTTTTCAAGTTTCTTCGTGGATTTCTCTACGGGACAGCTGAAAATGTGTCCACGGATCTTTTTGCGACGTTGAACAGTATTTTCGAATATTTCTGCCTAGTTTATCCCATCTGAATGCGTTAAAAATTGGTTGGAAAGTAGAGATTAAGCACTGTGAGAGAGTTAGAGTGCTTGTTTCTTTTCGAATTATCAGAACGCATGGTCAATTAAGGGTTAAATTCTTATCGAAGGATCTATTAACCCCTTGAGTGGAAATAACGGACCTCGCCTGTCAAGATTTTCTGTACCAAATTCGAATTTGACATATTTTGTAAATTTCTTTTAACTTGTAAAAATAAAATCATTATGATTGTTACACGTGGCCTTTTTTTATTTTCTAAGAAAAATGACCTTATTGTAGATAACGGTTTTAAATAAAAATTAGAATATTTCAGTTTTATTTTATAACTTCACGCACACAGTTGCGCTAAATTTAATTATCTGCACGCGTAAGATTCTTCGAGATTTAATCGTAAGACAAGAGGTTAAATTCTGTAACATACTACACGATCTATCAGAAATTTCTGCACACGTAATAATTAATTCTACCGAAAAAAAGAAAAGTTCGCGCTTCCTGTAGAATCAGAGCGTGGAAGAACGTTTCTTGCAACGTACAGTGAAGCATGAATCAATAACAGGATCGGGAATCCTCCGATGTTTCCTGTTATCTGTTGCCATGAAACATCGATCTATCCGTCTTCTGTAACTTGACATGGTTCCCGATATCAGCTTAAACACGGATCGAACTGTCATAGAACGAAACATTCCGATCCCTGGTCTGACAACTTCGAAACACTATTTTCTCCCATCGGTGCCAGTAGCAAAAGCGATCAACTATCGGGTTCGAGGTATTGTCGAGGTTTTCATGGATTACGAACGGCGACGGCGGCGAGAGACAACCGGTTTCTTGGTTGAAATGAAATTCAAAGAAGTGGTTCAGGTGAGATGCCGTGATCTATCGGCTCCTGGAAGTGGCACGACCTCTATCTTCGATCTAGGAGACGAGAGGTGGTTTCCAGGGCGTAACGGTTGAAGGTTGCATCCGGCTCGAAAGCAAAAGGTCCTCTTCTTCCCTGTTTCCTCGAGGCAAGAAAATAAGGACGGTCCGCTTCGCAAACGGCGAACGAAAGTACCGGCTGCATAAGGAAAGAGAGAGAGAGAGAGGGAGAGAGAGAGTTAGAGCATCGATCCTTGCCATCCCCGTTTTAGAGATAAGACCATCTTCCTCGAGAATTGCATTCGCGCGAGCGTATTACTTCTTGCATTTACGATCACAGGGCCTCTTTCTTCCTCTCTTCTCCATCCTCGGTATCAGTTGGAAAGTTCATCTTCCTGTGAAATATTGGGAACTCCGGTAGAGGATTTAATCACGATCGCGTGTTCGGCTCGATAGATCGTTCTGCCACCCCTGGTTAGCTTATTCTAGGTTGTTCTTTTCTTTTTCTTTCGTACGAGATTAATTGCTTCTTTGTGGGTCGTTCTGCTTGGATTGTTGTTCACTTTTGATGATACTTTTTGTTGTTAGATGCATGCTTAACAACAAAACTTTGTCCTCTGGCAAATTGCTTTTGATCAAGTGTCATTCCTACGTCGATATAAAATTCCTATTTTCTTCTGTTTGTGTACTGAAAATGCATTTTACGATGTTTGTAAATGTTTAAAAAATTCGAAATTTTATCAAAATGTGTATGCAAAGGAATATGGAGTAGATAGCATTTATTTCTGTTCTTTTTTTTCTCTTTTACTTATAATTTCATGTAACGATGTATTTTGTTAAAACAGCGAGACGTAAAAATACGCGCGAAACAAAAGAACTGATAAGTAACAAAATGTCTTATAACTTCATTATCGGCACACAGCATAAAAAGTGTTGCAAACATCATTATAGAGTATGAAATGGTGATATCAACAACTACTTTTTATCTCTTAACGAGGAACATATCGTTTTGGCGTGGAAATGAACTTTAGCGTGTATCATTTTCGATACACATGGTAGAGAACGTGTTAACAAGAAGAAGATTATTAGGATTATTCAAATTCCGAATTAAGAGAGATTAATGAAGTATAACGAATGAAAATTCCGACTTACAGAGGCTTTTACACGTGAGTTAGATTCTTCAATTTGTGGATATTCAAAGAAAGACAAATTCAACTTTCATAAGTCAGTTATACTAGAGAAAAAATAATTGTTAAATAAAAAAACTGAACGAAAGTTTGCGTTATTAAACACACCTAATCATGGAGAAAATAATACGAATTTATATTTCGATTTACGGAGATTTTTGCAGCGAAGTAGAAGAGAACGAACAGGATTCTCGAAATTTTCAAGTTATAGAGACTTTACTGTACTCGAACGACTGGATGTGAACATAAGTAAATGATCAATTAGAAATTGGAGGTTTACTATTAAAGACGAGGTGTAAAGTCAATTGCTAAATCGATTCAATCAAAACTTTCAGCGACGATTTGTATTTTACTGTCAGACGAACTGACCGGGTTTAATAAAAGAAAAGATTATTCGTGTTCGTAACGTAAAACTAGCGTCGAAGAAAGTTTCGGATAGCAACAATGTCGAACTCGAAGTTCGTCGATCATTGGAGTTCCTTTGAAAGACGCCTGCCGCGGAGACAAATACGATTGAAAATGCTATTCCGTTTGATTGATCGATTTTATCTCCTATTATCTGTCTCGATACAATCCGACAGTCCTTAACGGAATTTCTAACTGCAACCATGACCGACTTCTCTCGGTGTCCTTAAAGTGTAGAAGATCGTTCAGAATGCTTGACTGATTGCGACGGTTTCAACGGTGCAGAATTTACGACGCGTCTAGGTTGCCTTGCCTGGCTGTTGCTCGCGAAACAAAGTACTTCAACAGACCGAATAGATCCCGTTTTACCTGTCGACAAGTTTCCAATTAGACTTCGAACTCACGTTACAAATTCGAACAACCTTTTTTCTTTTCTTTTCTTAACCCTTTGATTACTGTAGGCGCTTATAGGCGTTTTGGAAATTTCGCTCGTACACATTTCTTATCGACCTCTCATCTGTATTTTATTCTTTCCACACTTCCATTTTTATTCAACGAAACTAATATTACATTTCTACGAATTTGAAAATTATTAATTTTTAAACTTTCAAAACTAATTTGAGAAATTTTTCAATTGAAGATCGATCGTCTATCTTCGTCTTGAGGATTATATCGAAATCGAGTGATAGCGAAAGGATTAATTGTACAATATATTCTCACGAATTGTTGTAATAGTATAATTATTATTCGTTGTCAACGATGATTCAGAAAGAACAATTCGAGGGAAGGGGTAAGGTAAACGTATCGATTAAAACGAATACCATTTCAAACGAAGATTTTTTTTCTTTCTTTTTTTATTTTTTATTTTATTTTATCCAACGGTGATCCTTCTTTTGTCCCGGAACGCTTTTAATTGATTTTACCGATTAAATTTCGTCCAGCGACGGCAGCAGCGGATCTCGATTGAATCCGGCTGAAATTTAGGGGTAGCCTGAATAATTTCAATCCGGAACTGTCTGCCGTTCTTAATTAGATCCAGTCGGATAGTTTAATTGCTCGATACTAGCCGGAAACCGTCGTTAGAGGAAGCTCTATTTACGATACTTTCGGACCACCTGTTACCAGAGCTGCGAAACCTCTCGTGTAATCGCTACTGGTAGTTGCCGCCACGTTTCCTCGTGTTGCCGATTAAGAACAGTTTTCCACGTTCACTGACGCGACATTGTGATTCTTAAATCGTGCACAAATTTTTATCCTAACGAATATCCTTCAACTGCAAAAATGAATCACTGCTAGTTGAAATGAATACTAATTTAAACGGTACAATAATAGTAATTTTTGATATCAGCGACAAAGAACGCTCATTGCAAGAATTGTTGAACTAGATGCACTTCAGAACTTGCTAGAATATTGTTAATTTTCTTTCGAAAGAAAAAAGATCCTCCAATATTAACCTTTATCACTCGAAGAATTTTGCAGAGTGATTTGTAACCAACTCCAGACAAATTTTGTTCATTTCGAAGTGATTAAAAAAGACGTTGCATACGTTTTATGAGGTACTTTTTTATTAGTAATAATATTTATAAATATTGAGTAAACACAATAAAGAAGTACTGTTATTTTTTGCATAACATTTCCACAAATGTTAGTTTTAAAAGGAAATAAAAATATTAATTTCAAAATACACAAATTAAAACGATTTGTGTAATTCTTATTCATTTGTAAATGTAATTCATTGTTTATATTCCTCTTTCGTGTGATAACGAAGGAAACTATCGCCAATATGTAGCCCTGGTTAGGTTAGATTACAATAATATGTTGTTCTACACCTTTTATCAGAATTAGAACAAACAACTTGTATAAACTTCAATAATGCTACTATCAGAATCACAAATATCACTTTGTAATCCTTCAATACAAAATTCATCATCACTACTGTATATTTCTTCGTTCATTTTTTCACGGTTTTTCTTTAAATTTATATATCACGCAAAAAACCGTAAGAAATAGTAAAATAAAATTAAATATTTTACTTGAAAATTACGAGAAGTATTTCCACAGATACGATGTGTAGTGAACAGTGAACTAAACGCAATAATCATAACATTATAAGGGTTAATTCACACACCTGTGATATAATTAATTCGACTTGATTTCATCCTCGAAATTGTCACTTTTCAATCGTGAGATGGATACACCGTAAGAATATCGAGTTAATAGAAAACAGAGGTAATCCACTGGACAGGAAACGAGCGCGCGAACACTCAGCTACTCCTTGGCAGAATGGCGTTGTTTTCTTCTTCGACAAGCAGAACGGCTGGATAAGCCTGTAATACGTTTTTCGAAACGTCGTATTGCACGGGTCGTGTCCCGTTGCTGGCCCGGGGATCCTTTGAACAAAGAGGAAAACGGAAGGGGTTTGGAGTGAGGAAACGTAGGGTGGAGAAGAGCAGAAGGGGTCGGGACGAGATATTGCCGGTGCCAAGACGCCGGATGTGTAAGCTCGCGAACCACCGGAGAAAAATACTGCGATGACGGTATACGACTTTATTTCATCCCTCTCTTTCGCCTGTAGCGATACAACCGTGGGCTCCCACCCGGCCGGCTTGAAACTATGGATATTTTCATCTCTGCTTCGCTGCAAGCGTTTGCCTCCTATCCTCGAGCAGCTTTCATTTCTCGAGAGCTAGTGAACGTTTCGTATATTTATGTACGGTATACGTATAGAAATCCGAACTGTTCTTTTTTCCTTTCTTGTTACGTAGCCGTGCAATCGATTTGCGGATCTGATTAGGTCGAGAAGTAACGTTAGATTCGTGTTTCTTCTATGAGAGGTATCATTCATGAAGTAACAGGGTGCATTAAATAAATCAGACTTCTTAATTTTACTTTTCTCGCCACTTCGACGTTTTCAACCCCTTTGCAATCCACTGAGCTATGAAAACATTCACGATAAAGACTATAAATGCATTCAAATTTTGTTTATATTGAAATAAAAGAAATTCGTAAATATGTGTAATTTTTCCTTTTCGAAACTTTCGTTCATGAAGTGTGCGCCGGACTTGTACACTTCACCTAGAGCATCTTGATATATATTTCTTCCATCGTCCTTTTTAAAATTCAATTATTATACATCTTTTACTCTACACGATTCTTTCATTTCATATAACTCCTCAACAAATAATTTATCAGAATACTGCAAGATTCAACATCGTAAGGACGAAGACTTTAATCGACGTGCTATTTCTAGATGCGGTATTTCGATTGATTCAATTTGTCAGCATGTTCGCGAAATAGGAAAAGATAACAGCACCGTAGAATATTCATCTCTTCGGTGAAACTCTCGTTCCATATAGATACGTACAAAAATACACTCTGTTTTCCTTTAAAATTCTCATCTTCTAAACATCACGTTTCGAAAATTTTCGAACGTGAATGGTAGCAGGTTCCTTTCGGTTCGGTCGCCTTCAATCTTCGAGAGGCGGAAAAAGTTGCTTTATTATCTCGAACGACGATGGTCGCGAGCGCAACGAGGAGTCGTCAGAGTACCTTTTGTCGAATGAAAAGCGGTCTCATTGGCTGTCAGAGTGAAAGGGAGCCGGCAATTTCGTCGAGGGATTTTTCCCGTGTTCCACGACAGTCTTGTCACACGTTAGAGAGAGAATCCCTCCGCCTCTTCTCGTCTACGCGGGCAGCGACTGAAGATTCGTTGCCTTTTCTCATCCCCAGCGCACACGCCTTTCATTCCGGCGGCGCTCTGTCGCCGACTTGGGAACTTTCTCGCTCGCCGACGCGCCGCGTTTACGAATATTCTCGAGATTGAAAAGCTTGATCTTCGCGGCGGAAGAACGGAGAGAGCGAGACGGCAAATGAGAATTGTTCCCTGTGCAAATCGACGGTCGATTTGAGAGATGAGAGTGAATTCGCTCGAGCGTGGACGAACGTGTTTATTAACGAGCCACGGAGTAATTATGATATTGAATCATTCTTACGTGATTATCCTTACACGTAACGTTTAAAGAAGAGAGGGAAAAAGGTAACAATAATCGATCGATTTGTTAACCCTTTCGCTACTATTGGCGCCTATAGGCACTTTTCAGATTTTCTCATACTTTTCTGTTACTGTACTTTTATCGTAATTTAATCCTTATTTTTATTCTTTGCGCACTTCTGTTTTAATTTTCAAAAAAAAGCTTTAAATTTTGAAACCTTCGGAATTCTACGACTGCGAATTAAACGTGTCTCTTTTGCTGTGCACATTACGTATTAAAATCTGCCGTAGCGAAAAGGTTAACTTTAGATTTACGGTGTCCGTCGATATGACAAGTTTGGAATTTCACGAGCAAAATTGCAGAAACTGTTAGCATTAATTTTTTAGCACGTCTTGTCAACCTTTATCAATGATATGATACGAATATACATCCAAATTCGTTTCCTCCTCAGCCCTCTAATTTTGAAGTTCTAATTTCAACGGCTCAGCTAATTTCATAGTTAATCGTAATAAATTTACTTAATTCACAAAATTAGCACACCAGTGACAAATGTAAAAGCAGTCGAAAAATAGATACTAAATAAAAATCACTATTACTTCACACTCAGTATTTCAAACAAGTCCTTATATTTGTATTAAGTGTAAAAAGAACGTTTGTGAAAAATGTATACATCAAAATTGAACGTTTCTGCAGAAAAGTTTACTGAATAAGTATAAGTATCTGTTAATAGTGTGTAACTAAATTGTTTATGAATTAAATAAAACGATCTTTTTTTTTTCAAATACATATTTTCTTTTATCCATCAGTTTATATAAATTTATAATAGATGTACAAGAAATGTCCGTAAACCTAGTGTTAATCAAATTCTCTTTGATCTAACTGAAACTTCGAAGTTATAGTTTAATTTATTATTGTAAGAGAAGCAGTCAAGATGTTTAGAAGTAGGAGGCAGCAGACTTTAATCGAAAAAGTAGAAGAAAGTTTCTCATAAAATACTAGATAGAAGTTTGTAACCATGTTCTTTCTTTTCTTCTTTATCAAAGCTCTCAAGTTACTCAGTTAAGATTTTTAGTAGATTCTTCTTCTTCTTTTTCTCTTCTTTCTCCTCTTCATGGTCGTTTCCTTCTCCGTGTTAATAAATATTAATAAACATCGTCGGAGAGTCGCGAGGCTTCAGCATAGGATGTTCGCCGGTGCAAATCGCCTTTCCACGAACACGAGGTCAGACAGCGAGGCAGACCTCCGGGGAAGAACGCAATCAGTTGCATAACGCGTCGACGGACGCTAGCGTTCTATGAATATTGCATAGACGCGCGTGTCCGCTGCTCGGTGGATGTTCGATTTAATTGTAAAATATTGCGCCGACATGCTCGCTTTCATTGATATTCTGTCGATCGGCGTGTTATCGAGTAACGACACCGAGCGTAACCGCCGCGTGTACGTTCCGCCATTTTTATTGAACCCGTTATTCGAACACCCGGGCTTCGCAGAGTGTTCCCTGTTTCCATCCAAACAGAAATAACTTTCAAACCTCTCGTATCGTTAAACGCTGTCTATTCGCGATAAAAGAGCGCTTTGGAAGCTTGGATCTGTAAAGTATTCCGAATATACGAAGCTAGGTCACTAACATCTTCCGTTTCTTTTCCTTTCGTCTGATATTCCACACTTTTCGCGCAATTTCGAAGGAACTTACTTTTGTACGCTTATTATCCGATGTATGTAGATTTAGATAGTGTAAAATTGTTATCCACGATTGTTATTTAACGCGTTAAACGTCACAGTGGTCCTTGAAGACGAAAGCTGTAGTTTAAACAGCGTTGATGTTTGAGGATTAACAGCATAAAATTTAGAAAATTATACTTTTTTATTCATCAATTTGTGGGAAAGTGACAACTTTCTTCGTTAAATATCTAGCAGTGCGTTTTACAAAATTTTCAAAATGTAACGTCGATCGAAATCGGTTTCGCTACAATTTTTACGTATTTTTACATCCTGATTGCTTCACAAACTTCGCTATAAGTTCAATCACGTTCAGCTGAAACCTCGGTTGTCTACGTTATCTCGTTTTGCACTCTAATTTCCCACTTCGAGCAGCAGGAAACTCGTGAAATCCTCGGCTCCGCAATTCCCAGTAATCACCGAACAAAATTCAAATTTGAACTTAATCACGCTAATCAATCAATTACAACTGCAATCTGCGTGCTTCAAGCACCGTAGACTCTCCCCTCTCCATTTGCTAGCAAACAGAAGCGACTTTGAAACCTTCCAGATCGTTAAACGGCTGCTTACTGAAAGTAAAGGAGGAGAGCTTGCATAAAATATTCCCTGCGCCCCTTTTTCTTTGACATTTTTAACCAGTCACGTCGCGTCGAATATAATTTCCGTCGGCAAGCCGGAAAAGAGTGGCGGAGAGACTCATTCGGAATTCCGTTTACGTGGGGGGGAGGTGGAGGAGGAGGAGACAGAACGATCCTCTCTCTCTCTCTCCCTCTCTCTCTTTTTCTAGCTCTCTCTTTCTCTCTCTCTCTTTCTCTCTAGCTCTCTCTTTCTCTCGCTCTCTCTTTCTCTCGCTCTCTCTCTCTCTTTCTCTAGCTCTCTCTTTCTCTCGCTCTCTCTCTCTAGCTCTCTCTCCCTCTTACTCTCTCTCTCTCTATCTCTCTCTCTCCCCCTTCCCGCTCGACGGAATGATTCGCGGAACGAGAAGGCGCGCCTTCGACACGCCAGTTACGACCTTGCCCTGATTGTAACTGCTCGTGCTTTCAAAGCTCTCTCTGGCTGTTCTGGCTCTCCTTTGCAGACACTCCAGCACGTTCTCATTTCATGCTTCACTGGCCTCGCCGCTGCCGATTCCTCCTCCTTCTCCTACGGCTTGCACCAGCCTTTCCATTCTTTTCGGATTCCCCTGATCGTTCTCCTCCTGGCGGAATTTTTACCCGCGAGTTGTTCAATCGAGCGAGAACGCGTCGCAGTTTTCGTGGATACACACAACTACCGATCGCGTTAATCGTGAACATCTCTCTTCGATCATTGTTCGTCCTGGTTTGAAGGTTTCGTGAAAGTATCATCGGATCGGTTTGATACACAAGGGGGAGAGAGATGATAAACAACGACACACACCACGTTTGGTCGATCCGATTGCGCAAGAATAATCGAAGCCGTGAATAAAAACGCTGGAATATGAATAATTTCACAACGGGCTCCTTTTAGAAACTTCGAAACATGCCGGCAGTTTCTTCTGCAACGGATTAACGGAGCGGACTGGTCTCTTTAAGTATGATTTCTACAGGGTCATCCAACTTACACGTCTACGTGTTTCTTTTTAATAAAACGTAATCTGTTTGGAGTTTTTTGTGGTTTTTATTGGAAGTATATTTATTCAAATGTATACCACGATTACGTCTACAGACATCGATTCAATTGTCGGTTTCCAGTGACTTTTCAACGTATTGTTGGAGTTATTTCACGTATTTGCAACTCGAACGTTGTTCTTTGGGTCGTCGATTCGTTCCTTGGCTTGTTAGCATAAAAATCCTGTAAAAAATCTAATGGTGTTAAATCGCCCGATCTTGAAGGCCAATTGGATTCCGCATTTCGTGAAACACGTTGGCGAAATGTTTTCTCGAGTCACGTGGCATTACATTGCAAGTACAGTCAACGATCTTTAAAATGCCATCAACAGTCGCTTAATCTCCTTTTCATCATTATACAAGTGTCACTCGGTAATTTATTAGAGTACAATACAGTATTAACATTTTGCAAAAGGGTTACATTGTCTCCTCGATGCTCGAGGACTCCAAAATGGAGTTCTACGAGGCGCTGCAAGATAAAGAAATTTTCATCGATTTCCATCGATAAGCAGCGATTTCATTTCTCTATTCGTTGGACGAACGAATAATAGTGGAAGATACGAAACAGGCGCGAAAACAAAAGGTAGAAGAGAGGAGAAACAGGCGTAGCTCGAGCACGAAGGCGAAACGCGTCTGTCGCGATGGAGGAGAGGCGGAGAAAGCAAGGGAACTGCATCGAGACTACCGAATGCAATATGATTCCCACCTCGACGTCGAGTCCGTGCCTCATAGAATATGCATGACATGCTAATACGACTTGTACCTAATCTAATTATACAGTTCCACGCGAGCCGCCACCAACCCCCTTGGCCTATCCTATCGTTTCTTCGAGCGTACGCACACGCATACGCGCTGTTGAGCGAGCGTCGGATCGTCGACCCGTCTGTGATTCCTTCCGGAGCCTCGATTTCCCACACCGGTCTTCACTTGTGTTTGTACGAAGGTTGGCGTTCATTTGATTAGAAGAATTCGATCGTGGGATAAACAAGTGTTAAATAGGATTCGTTTGGAGACATAGTCGTTACGTGCACACCAAAGGCTTCGGAATTTTGATCGAAAATCGTTTGGAGATGAAATTAACACGGTTCATGAGAAATTGAATCGGTACTTTAGCAGCTGTAAATGATTCAAGATCTTGCGGAGTTGTATTTATTAATTGAGATGTAATCTGTACTAAGAATACATGAAAATCCATTTGCTGATAGAGCTGGAATTTTCAGAATTCGAATCATCCTGTATATTAAGTGACGCGGAAATTGGTGGACTAATTTTGATACCATTTTTAAGGATGAAACAATTTCATGTAAACATAAGCCTTGAAATTCTTTCTTTCTGAGATATAGACACTTTTTACTTGCATCGAGGATTTATTAGAATAGCTGTCGAACGTAGAATTTCAATCGGAAAAGTTTAGAATAAATTATCTTAGACAAATTGTCCTTTTTCCAGTCAAATTCAACGCTCGTTTCAATTTTCAATACTCCATTATAATCGAAAAAAGAAAATCATATACTATTAATAACATCTACATCTAGGAAAATAAGAGCTTAATCTTCGTGAAATTGAAAAATCGAAAATCGAAATTCGCCTAATAATTGCTTGATTCTCGACATCGACGTGTCAGGTCTAATTTAGAGAAATAGTGTCTTCGTCTTACATACACGTTTCAATCGAACGAGTGAGAAGAAGAAAGAAAAATCTCTCGTTTCACCTAAATCTTCGTAAAGTCGAGAAATCGAAAGCCTAAATTCACCTGATAAAATTGCTTGATTCTCGACATCGATATTAAGCCTGATTCTGGAGATACTATCTTCAACGATTTCTCAAGGTCAGGTGAATAAAGGTCGAGGGTTGGACGATCCCTCCGCGCTTTCCCGCTTGAGAGACGCACGTGGAGACGAGCCTAAGTTTTAGTTGATGACGACCCTTGTTCGTTCATCCATTCCAACGGGTTCGTCGACTGTGTCGGCTGGAATGAACGAAAGCGATCCAGCGTGTGGATTTGGTCGAGGTGTGCGTTAATTGGCCTCTAGTTAAGCACGGTGATTATTGGTAAGTGGTTAGCGCCAGTGGTCGACTATATATATGGCGTCTGTGACGAGCAGAGGATGTTTTCGACTGAAAGTGATTTGAAATGAAATTGTTCAGTTGCGATAGAGATTGAGGTTTCTAACTGAATGATTATATTCATTGTATTCACAATTTATATCATTGTTACTTCTGTTTCCTCCTTTGTTCCATTAATTTTACACCTCATCGGGATCATTCGTAAAATGTCAATGGAAAAATAACTTTTCATAATTTATCATAGTCTCAGAATTAATTTCTGAATAAATTTAGTTTCTTTTTTGTTAGCCAAACTGTTTTATCTTCAACATGGAGGCTAATTTTTGCTTTTCATCTAGCACCAAAGTAACTTCTATTGAGAATTATTATATTTTATAATTCTTTATTTTTTTTTTCTATAGTTAACTTTATTTTATAATTGAAAGGAGCAATAATAACAGCGAAGTTATTCAATTATTCTCATTTTCATTGCCATAGCGTCGTAAAGATGGACGTAGAGACGCGGCGTGTCACTTCGGTGGATTTCACCTTCGATTTCTACATAGACTGTCAAATTTTTCCTCAGCTCTTACATTAATTTCCCACTAACAGCCGATATTCTAGTACCAGCTGGTTAATCAATCAGGTCATTTACATGTTCGAACATTTTTGTACATATAAAAATCTGCGAGCTTAAGCTATCGGAACCGGGAGTGTTTAGTCTCAGGATCAGTCGTAAAGTAACTCACCACTAGAATATCTCGGCTGTGAAATATGTAATGGGTAACAAAGATAGCGTATAGAACGTGTTCTATATTTGATACGTTATAAACGGCCGAGTTGAATTTACAACGAAAAATAAAACTGTTACTCATTCACGAGTTACAACTCCTTTGCGTATATTTGAAGACCAATGAAATATAACTACGAACCACGACAACGAAAGTATTCATTCGCTTTTAACACGTTGCTTCCAATTAACTCGTACTTATTTACCTACCGAACTGATAATCACACCTCGTCTCGTAAAATCATATCACTTTCAACAAGCCAGTAGAAGCAAAGAATCAGTTTCATCGTTTTCACGAACCTTGTAATCTATAGGAAATTATCCGCAGTAACTGAGAAACGGTACCGGAAGCGATGGTATAATTAATCAGCGTGCTTAACACTGCTCAGAAGCAATTTACTCGCATCGGTTAGCGAGAAAACTGGCCGGGTGAACCCTTTAATTTTTAACCTGGTCGATTTCTTTCTTCCAGCTCACCGGTTTATCCACCGCTCGAATCCACAGGGTCGTGGATCGTTTTGCCCATTTTTCCATTGGTCCTGGAACCCCCGTGGCGTCGCGCAGCGTCGTTACCAAAGTTTTGTTGCTCGTCTCGATGTTTCGACGTGGCGGGAATTCGTGGCCACGGGATCCCCGATATAAAAATAATTCATCGCTCGATATTATTTATCGTAGCTGGTTAGCTGCTGGTTTCCCTTTGCCTTCTTTAACTCGAGAGGGAGGGGAATAATTCTCGCGAGAGAACGAAGCGGTGATTTGTACCCGACGATATTTACTCCTCGTTGCTTTTAAACGTGGATTTCGCCGTTCCTTTGGCGGCTTGCTTTGCAATATGTAATTGTCGAATATTTCAACAACCACAGATTGAATTTATTTTTATCGCGTAATAACACTTCACTGAAATTCGATCATAATCGTTTCCTGTGAAATCGTTCTTTGTGTACGATACTTTATCGACAGGCTAATACTCTGCAGAGCTGGAAAAAAGTCTCGTGACACTTCATTTGAATCTTCCTTCACGCGTTGTTGTATCATTCGATTCGTCAATTTTATTACGTCCGGCCAATAATGAAAATACGTTAAAGAAGGTGGGTTTATGGAGATTGTGTTCCGATAATAAATTTCTCCACGCTCTACACAGTAGTCAGAGCTGTATAGTCGCTGGAAGAAACATAGCAAGACGTCGACAAGCGAATCGATAGAAATCCGAGAAGATACGGGATGGAAATCTCAGTCAGTCCCAATCGAGAAACACTAAATATTTAATTTAAACATTAATCGCGACTGAGAGTATCGTCATTAAAATTTACGATGAATTAAAGTCAATGAGTATAGTCGAATTTTTTTCCAGTCAGATTATTTGTAAAATTGTGAAGAAAAGGATGAAAAGGCGGGAAATACAAAAAAGTCAAATCACGTATTATAGAACAATATAAAATAACGTAACGATCTGTTATCTGTTCAAATTTTTCTATCATCTACGTTAGAATTACTCGAATAAAAGCATCATTTAAATGACTCATTGATCATTCTTTCAATCAAATGGTGCACTTTCTGTCAAATCTGAGGGCGCAAGTGTATCGTCACGTTAAAAGGTCGCTTTTAGAAAAATCTAAGCGAAGAGTAACTATATCGCGCGTTGATCTCAACGTTAAACGATTGCCATTGAAAATCGTTGGTCGCTCGCCGGCTGCTGTAGGTCGCGATGACTGGGTAACGCTAAAAATAGTCGTCGGGAACGATGCCGCGGCTATTATTAAGCTCCGATCGATGCCGAGGCAGTTGTACCGAGTTATTTCAGAGCTACTACCGTGAGTAACGGGAAGAAAATGGCCCACGATCGTAACAGTGGCCATCCTCGAGCGATGAAATGGTATTTCCTCAGGTGGTTGAGCGGAAACGCGCGTCCTTGACGCCGGGAGAGATTCCGGCCGGCGTAACGAGCGATTGGGTTCGCCAGTTTGAATTAATCGATTACGATAGACCCGGAGGGCAAAACGAAGTAGAGAATGTTCGAACCGACGGTTCGACACGGGCGGAAAGCAGGATATCAGGCAGCAATAAAAGGATGATTAGCGAACAGAGCCAATAAATCAACGTGGACCGTGTGGAATTTGAATAAAACTCGAGGATTCATGGCGGCAATTTATTCGTTGGCTAGTGGGAAACGCGAGCTCCTCTCCGTTCGTGTCTTTGAAGAAACGCGAATTGCGTTTCACTCTTCGTTCGTACCTGCTGGCGATTAATCGATCTTCTCGGAATGGAACCGGAGAGGAAAGTTTCTACGTGAATTTTAAACGCGTTAATTTAAACGTGGTTCGGTTTGTTTCCTTTTAGCAGGATTCGTTCACGCGGAGGATAAGTGTATTGGCAATCGGTATAAAAGAGTCGTTATTTTACAGTGAGAATTATTCCATTCGTGGTGGAATTGTCTAATAAAAGTCTAACGAACGTAGACAGATTTCACGAACACTTGTACAACGCGCGACAGGTTTAATATTAAGAACTGTATTAAAGGAGGCGGTGACACGATCAGCGAATCCTTGTTCGTAAGGACGTAGAATAATTTCAGGCAATTCATGTTACCGCCCACTTCAACGCACAGCCTCTGCAGAAACTGTCTTAGCGAGAAGCAACGAGAAAATTCACCTGGAAGGTATCAGTTGTTAAGTGTGCAAGGTTGAGTTTATTTATCGTTTCGCATAATTCCTATTTAAATCGCAATCGTTCACTTGTTTCTACATGATAACGTAATGCTCGTTAATATGTGTACTTCTTTCTCATTACTTTTCAATTAATTCTTAACCGGTTGTGTAAATTATTCGCGCACAAACGTTTATGTGCAGTTTAAGAAACTGGTATTTTTAAGAACAGGTAAAAAATAAAACTCTGTCAGGGATTTCTCGAAAGTTGACATAAATTCAACGGAAATATTCGTTCGTTTGTAACGATACATACGAACATGTCTTTTCAATTATTTATAACGAGAAAATTAACTGATCGTTCGTATTTCAATTGTCAAGTGTCTGAATACGCTGAAAATCGAAAGTGAAAAGTAGAAGTTTAATAGCGTAAATATTACGTGGTACGAGAGAGTTCAATGTTTACTAGTTTTATAATAATCAAGAAATTTATCAACCAAGTAATATCAACAAATCGGCGCACGATCGGTTAAGAGTCAACGATTCGTCTGAAATTCACTTTCAACGCGATCGAAATCTTCCGTGGATGATTGAATTAGGTTCACCTGATGATTAATAAGCGAACTGTATCAAGCACGTTTCTATAGTAGAGGAGGAAACAGGTAGAAAGAGCTCTTGGACGTGTATTCATAGGCGAGAATCGTCGAATGGACATGGCCCCGTATATTTCCACGGCGGCGCGATTTCCTGGCTAAATATGGCGGCGATAAATCCCGCGGCCGGTTTATCGGGTCCCGTGGCATTGTGTCTCGCGGCCTCTCAAACGCGAAACCCACAGTTGAACCTTCAAAACCCAGTTTGCTGTGGCGATCTCTTCTCCCGCTTTTACTGTCGCTGTGAACACTGCGAGCGCCGATATGCTCCGCCACGTGGTAAATAAGCCGATACACGTTCCTATTATCTATTATAGGATACGAGGCGAAATAGCTGCCGAGTTTATTCCTGCTCCAGGGAGAATAACTTTCGAGTAGATTACAACGGAGGTGAATTTATCGATGATTTCGTTGTCAAGGATTTTCGGAATTTTCGTGTTTTTGTTTCGTGTAACGGGACATTCTTTCCTTCCTTTTTCTTCTCCGGGATTTCCGATGACAAATTGACGCGCGATAAGGTGCTCGGATGGAAGTGGAAGATAATACCGCGTTTATTTGGGATATATAAATTTTTTAAAGCGTTTGAAATGAACTTTTAATTGCGAAGGTTGAGAAACCTTTGTGAATACTGTATTTTTCGAAGGATGGACATTTGTGCATTAAAATCACTTGTTTCATGTTACAATAAATTCAACGAAGGAAGTTGTAACTTCGTATCGCCAACAGAGGAAAACACTATCTTTAAACGATTTCAATAAAACCCATGGTCCTCGAGTACCAATGCTGGCTAAACGAAAATTCTAGCGTCGATTCGCAACGTCTTAACAAATCACATAAACAAATCCCCTACAACTGTCTCAAGAGTCAAACTCGTTACAAAGCAAGAGATTCAATTCTACGAGAAACATCGATAAATCTGAAATAATCTCTCACCGTTAAAAAGGTAACCTTAAATCAAAGACCGAAAAACTATCACGTACTATTCAATTACCCTAACCACAGTAGCCACCCTAAAAAAAAAAATGCCACCTAATTCTCCTGATAACCCTCATGAACAGCTCGTGGAACAACGTCGTAACCAATGAAAAAGAACCCTCGATCTCCATATCCATCAAGAATTAGCCAAAGTAGCGGCTCCCCGCTAGCGTATATTTCATGGGGTCGCGATTTCCTGGCACAGGACCGGGGACGATAAATCTCGAGCCGAGGCCTGTTTATCGGCCTCGTTGTTCCATTGTGCCTGGTGGCGAAGGCTGTGCGTCGTTCGCTACGTGAGAGAGAAAGATAGAAAGCGAGGGTTGGGTGAGGCGGCCGAACATCGAGGCAACGCAAAGTGTTTGCGTGCACCAGGGTAGGCAACGTCGAACGGGGCCGTGGCAAATAAGCCTCACCGATACGTTCCGGCATTATCCGCCACACCCGTTATCCTACATTATCGTTTCAGCCGGTGGACCTAACGATCCGCGTGCACGCGTTTATATCGAACCACCCGGGCTATCTTTTTTCCTTTTTTCTTCTTTTTTTTTTTTCCCGCCAATTCGGATAGTCAGCCTTGGAGGCCGACCACCCCTCACTTTCACCCGCGTTTTTATTATCACCCCGCGAATAATACCACAGTTCGCGACCGATACCGTTTTCGATACTTTACGATCGCAAATAACCCGATGGAACGTACACACAAACGAGAGGTCTGGGAATAATCGGCAGATTTGTGGTCGTCGGCGATTAAAGGATCAAGTTTTTCTCTATTTCCTTTCTCTCTCTCTTGCTGTGTTTGTACTTGGTGCACGCGGAGACTCTTGAAACGGTAGTTGGGAAGCACTTGAATCGACTACAATACAGTTCGCAGGTAGTTAAAACTAACTGGGGATTCCTCCCTTCTCCGCAGCTAGTCCTCTCTTGCGCGCATAGTTTACGGTATTGGCCGACTTCCAGACCTTTCCGACTCCTGGATTCAATATCGCGGGATAGAGGAAGTGTGGAGGTGGGGAGTGAGGTAGAGGATGTTTATCGGGAGGTGGGATAGAGGATGTGCAGCGCTGCATTGATTCGAGAACGATGTCGCGAGATTCGACGATCTCGCGAAATAAAGTTCGATGCGATATTGATGTTCCACGTCTGGCGTATGTCTGTCGAGGGAAAATTCAGCTGGATGGTCGTAGTTGATTTACTGCTAATTGAAGGGTAATTCTGGAACTCGATGGGACCTTGAAGTTGATTTAAAGCGATTGATTTTGTACGTTACTTTTTGCACGTTCTCATCTTGATTGGCGAAGTATCGGTGCAGTATTGCTGCAGAATTAACAGAGCCTTGTAGAATCGTTATTCGTTCCTCGATGTATTCTCAATACTTTCGTGAATGTTTAATCTCTAGTTCGCTAACAGAATTTCTCATATCATTAGTAATTGTATAACTTATGTATCAAAGTGTTTAAAGTACTTGTAATAGACACAATTTTGCTTGATTTCATTTAAACTTCAGTTGTCGGGGATGTATAATTGTCTTATAAAAATATTGAAATTAGTCCTGTTTCGTGATATACTTTTCTTTTTTCATACATATAGGAAAGACCAAAGCAGGTTGATATGGTGAAATCAACTTACATAAAAAATTGAAGAAAATCGAATAACTCGGACAAATTGAATCGAAGAAGAACGAAAATTTATCACAAGCTAATATACCTGTTCACAGGTGAAATATTCAATTTTCTTGAATTTATATGCAAATCGATTTCACTGTATCAACTCGTTCCAATCTCCCCTCTCATATGTTATCGATAAATGCTACTAGTAAAAATACGAAAGAAAATGAAATTACTTCTCGTAATTGCACCTGTGTCAGAGTTTCATACTAAAAGATCATTTCTAAAAGAAATATCATTCACCGACGGTCAAGCAATTAAATGTCGTGTTAAAATTCTGTATATTTCGCAGTTCTGTCTCTAAGAAGGGATCCACGACAAGCGCACAATAATCCTAAATAATTCAGTGTAACCATTCAACGCTGGTTAGATTCTTCGTCGTAAGAAATCTCTTCTCGACGGAGGCTATCTCGTTGAAACGATCATCCTCCGTTAATTCGCTAAGAAAACGCGCAAGAACGGTTCCGGAAGCGATCGACTCAATTAAGAACGAAGGGGAGCGATGAAATTTATCGTTGTCAGCGGATCCGGTAATGATCGTCGCGATCAACGAAGAAGGAGAGAGAGAGACAGAAAGAGAAAGAGAACATGCTGCTACTTCACCTACAGATTGCCTTTAATTCAAGTGCGCCTTAATGTCCGCGTGAAGCTTGCGCGTAAAAGCGTGTCGGAAGAAGGCTCCGAACTCGAAGAACCCTATCGAGCTTAATTATTTTCCAATGGTGGCTGCTCGTTTAATCGGATCTCGACTAATCGTCCCCTCGTTCTTCTCTCGTTCGGGCTACTCTTCTTCACGGTGTAACACTCGTTCGACTGTGACGATGGGCTCGCACCAGCGCGAGAACAGTCGTTCGTTCGCTCGTGAAAGCCCATTCAGGAATTCCAATCGATCCTACCACTCGAAGGAAGCACCCAGAGAATTGCCAGTCTCTGGTACGACGGAGACGAATACGCGTTTCCGATTCGATACCGAGTACCTAACACATCCGTTTGACGAACCAATCGATGCTTTCAGGACTAGGATACCACCGTTCCTTTCACTATATTGGCCTACCTAGTTTGGTAGGCTTTCAGGAAACGTGGCGATGGTTGTATAAGAGTCTTTAGCGTTGATTGGAATTCTTGTTCTTCTGATATTCTGATGTAACGCACGGGTTTTAGGTCGTCCAAGTAGAGGTATAAAATGTAAGGAAGCTTGATAAGGAATTCCAGTTGATCGATGTGAATTCATGTTGACAGAGTTCATTTTCTTTCGTCGAACAAGCGAATAATTGTAGGATAACGAGAACTATTTGAGAAAAGAAGACTAGGAGGAGGTAGTAAATTGGCAGCGAATTAATAGACGACAAAAAGATATGAAGAATCTTCCTTTTTTTTTTTATTTGTCGTTTATATTTATTTTACTTATCAAACTGTTATTCCTTTTTTAACGTACCAAGTCGATTTGATTATAGACTTTAAAAAGATTACTTTTATCTATTTTTACAAAAGATCACGATTACATTTTTTGAATATAATTGCTATCCGTCGATTTCTGCACACTTTTCCAATGTTCTGCATACGGTTTTATTCATTTTATCAATCTGCTTTATTTTAATATAAATAACAGTTCACGTTACACATGTCTCCATAGTGCAAAGGGTTCAATTGTCGTCAAATTATTTAAACATATTCAAATACGATAATTTTACGAACTTCGTAAGATGAATTAAATAAAATCGAAAGTATATCGATCAAAGAAATGCAAACAAACCTTGTCTTTGCATTCCACTTCCCGCGACAAATCGCAAATGGTTCAAATTTCACCCCAATCCTTTTACACCGAAAGAAAGACACGAAACGAAAAATGTCAGCCTCGACGAATCGTCGTTTATCGTTCGCGGATTTCCTCGAAAACTCCGACTTACGTCTCCACGAAGTTCCGCCAAGGAAGAAAGTCGAGTGGCGAATCAAAAAAGGGGGATGAAGAGGGCGTACGAAAAAGGGTGGCGCGCGAATCCACGAGGGCTGAGTAAATCTTGGCGAGGGATGAGCGGTGGCTAATTATCCGCCGCCGAAGCTTATGAATTTTAATGTCGTAAATTTCTAACTCGATAATCCCGGCCCGTCGCACAATTAATTGGAACGATACGTTAGCTTCGTCGCCGGGACCATCCCTCCTCCTCCTTCTCGGTTAAAAACCGACCGCCGACAGAGAAGAGTTTCTGAAGGGTTGGGTAGAGAAGCCCAAGAGAAAGTTACTAACGATGGCTTTTGTGAACCTCTCGCTCGTAGAACGGGTAGAATCAGAGGGGATGTAGGGATTAAACTACACCCCTGGAACGTTTGTCATCCCTCTAGCACGCGCATGCACGCGCGAACGAGCCTGGATTTTATCGACGATCCCCTACGATTGTTGGGGGATCTGCGAATTAGGATTGGTTTCTTGTTTCGCGCGATCGTTCGCGATTGTGTAGTTGGATAGACGATGATTAGTTAATTAGACCGTAGATAAAAGGGGATAGAAGGATATTTCATTCGGTCAAAGATGTAGAGAGGTCGTAAAATTGGTCAGGCGTTAAAGCTTGTTTCAATTGGCAAGGTAATCGAATTGACAGAAATACAGCCGGATAAAAACTTCAAATTATGATTAAAATTGTTACGCATTCGATGGAAGCAACTATGTTGCTTCATTTTTGATTCTTAAGAACGAAGTGTGTAACACAAACAAGTGAGCCGCGATTTCGTTGAAGAAATATGGTATGTCGTCAAAGATTGTCGCCGTTTCGATTAGGGAGCTTCCATACTTGTATTATCGAATTGGTTTCAGTCGACGAAGAAAAATAACAAAAGAAAATAAAGAAAATTCTGTTCGGAACGTAACAAGACCATAAGAAAAAAATCTTTCATTCAATGTTAGTGTATCTTGTATGATATTAGATCATCTTATAAATCAATTCTTTTTCGGAAGCCTAGTTTCCATGCAAAAATAATACTGTTTACACCTGCATATTGTAAATCGTTATCTGTGAAGACTATTTACCATATTTCAGGTAACTTAATAATCGAAAAGAATTCTCATCTGCTGGATTATAGGAACTTTATCGAAAGTGTACTACAAATGGTCTGGATTCTTGAAAGTTTCGCCACTCAAAGAGTTGCATAGTGGGCGAAATAAATAGTACTAGAACTCGAAATAAAGTTCAATTGATTAATTGATCTATACACCGAATATATTGGAGGAAACTTTTAAATTTTCTAAATTTTCGTACGAATTTTCTATTTCAAAGGTAAAGCATATCGCGACTGCTAGAAAACAGGGGTTAAAATCTGTTCTGCGATCGAAACATCTGGCGGAGGATGGACAACGATATTCTTCGTCGATGCAACTATTCGACCACAAACTTTTCCTGCGAAATACCACTGGTGGATGGTTCGAGTCTCGTTCACAGGCAGTGTTTGTCGATTTCGATGGGAATTCGCGGGGCAGGAACTCGACGAGGCCGATGAATATTCTGGGTAGCATGCCGGCGAGCCGGAAAGGCGGGTTGAAGATCGCAAGGTCGGTCAGTGCACTCGAGTCGCGTACGTGCGATCCGGTTGATCGTTGACTCGAATCGCGTGGAACGGCCATCGTTGACGCTCCTTGTCGTCGCGACCTCCATTCCCACAGTACTGGAATATTTCTACTTTTTTTCCCCTTCTCTCTTTCTCTCTTTTTTTACTATCCGACTCTGGTCGCTTTCTAATCGCCGTTATTAACGGTACAATTTCGTGTACCTGGTTTCCATGTAAGAATTATTTGCAGAAAGCTAGAGACGAGGGAAAAGAAATTCCAGATACTCTTCGAATTAACGGGAATAGAAGTAAATTCTTTCTGACTGATGTCAAATAATCGGTACAAGTGTTCAATTTCAAATACCGTATTTCCTGGTTCATAAGACGCACTTTTTTTTATTCCAAAACCATAGAAAATGATTGCCTTTATTACAAATGTCGATAATAACACCGTTTTCTTTGTATAAAGTGTTATTATTAAGGGTACTTCGAGTCTTTTCTGTCTTATTCGAGTATTTTTCGTAAATTCTAACTTCATAAATCACAGTGCGTTTTATAGGCCGGGAAATATGGTATTCGCAAGTTACCAGAAAAAATGGCAAAAAGTCATCGACAGTAGTGGAAATCGACGATCGATCTGTCTTCATTCTTTTCAACTCCTTATCTGAGGATAAATTCATTCATTCATAGAGTATTCAGTTTTAATTGTACCTTTATGCTTGTATCGAGTACAAAGTACATCATATTCACATCTCTGAAAAGTGAAATAATGAAACTACCGATCATTTTTATAGATCTTTAATTGTAATCTGCGGAGACAGTTTATTAACAGGTTAAATAAAACTTCGATTCTACCGAAAAGTAATTTCTCTGCAGAGATCCATTTAGAATATTACAGTTTCTAAAACGAGCGCTTATCATTGTACCGCGAATGATTCAAACAATCTTATACCTCGACACTTAACAAAATACCTATACATTTAACTAGAACAGTGTCCTCCTGAAAAGTAATTAAAACTGGTCTGGTCCCGCGATGACACTCGAGAGGCCAACGGAACGATTCAACCGAACATCGTGCCACCAAGGCTATGTCAACACGACACTCCACTCCTTCAGACCACGATTTTCTCACTAGAGGAGAACGTCCTCGGGAAAGGGGCCGAGAAATAAGGGAGTGTAAACCCCCCGTTGGTGTTCCGCGTAAAGGACGGGTTTGAACGTCGACACGGACCCGTTGCAGCCTTCGTCTTCCGGTCGTTTCTCTTCGTCCGCGAAACGAGTAACCCGCTTTTACGAGGGAACGAAGCAGTCAGGGGAAGCAACGAAATCTGCTAGACGCCTGAGAAAATTTTCACTCGTCTCTATCTAGCTTCCTATTTCATCGTTCGTTCCTCCTCTATTTCCTTCTTTATCCACTGCACATTTTTCCGCTCGTCCGCTCGTATCACCCGCTCTCTTTCTTCGTCGTCTTTTACGACCCGTGTCTGCCACCGCTTCTTACCATCTTTCGCGTGGAGTATGTGCTTTCTCTATCTTTCTTCTTCTTTTTTTTTCTTTCTTTCTTTCTTTCTTTCTCTCCTTTCACGATCCTTTTGAATTTCATTGCATGATCTGGCGACATCCCGCCGCGAGAAAACTACCACTGGGTATCTGTCTCGACGACACTCTACCGAAGTTTCGGGCTAAGATGCTTCCTAGAAAGAATGGAACGTCTGCAACGATCTTGGATCGTTTTGAAGGAGATTCTTCGATGGTGTTGGAAGAATTTGAAGGTTTTCGAAAGTGTGTGGGGAGGAGGGTTTGTGAACTTGGTTTTTCGGGAAGCTGGAGGATGAAGTTCCGTGCTAAGAGGAGAATTCTGCAGAGAATGAATACCGAGGATTGGAAATTTCTCTTTTCTGTCCATGTACGAAGTTAGCTCTTTTTGTCGAAGAGTTTGATACTTTCAATTAGTGTACAAGCTGTTACAAGTTGTATTCGCATACAAAATATCGATGAAATCTACGGGGAAAGTTTAGAAAGAAAATGGAAGAGTTGTTCGAAACATTGCGAATTAAATGAATTGCAGTTCGACAGATTTCCGAGATTGTTAAGGTTTCTCTAAAATTGAACGACTACTGTGGCGCAAGATGATTTTAGAATATTCTATGAGAATGAAATACAACTCGATGTGAATAATAAAGTAGAAAATGGTAGATTGACTCTATCAGTGTGTTAATATAGTCATAATACAGAGCAGGCTGCAGGTGTTTATGTAATTACAATGCGAATATGTCGAAATGTGCAAAATACATGAGAGTAGCGTTACAATTTTACTAATGGCTCCACGATACGTTTATCCGTGAATTAATAATATTTACGTATCCCCAGAGATTCTAACATTATTGTATTTTAATATACTATAATTCTATAAATATTCACAATCCAGTCAAACAGTAATCCTTTATTTTGTAACTACGAATCAGTATTCGGGATATAAATCTTTGATAAATTATGAACAGTTATATTAGTGACAAAAATTCTACTTTCGAAACCTCTATACCGATCAAAAAACAAAAGAACGACTTGATTATAGACTTAGAGTCCCTAAAAAATTTGTCCTCACCTCCTACGAAATTAATATGAATTTTAAATCTAATTAAAATCTCTGACCTAATACAGTAATAAAACATTAAAAAGCTGACGCTTAGATACACAGTCAGCAAAAATGGAAACTGATTACTTAATACAATCAGTATCGTATGTAAATCTTAGAATCGTGAAAAATTGAGATTACCATTACCTGTTGAATATTAATTTCAATTTAATCAATTACACAATTATGGAAAGAATATATGTACGTCGATGGAGTAGGAAAATTACGTTAGAGATCAAGAGATTACTTCTCCCTGTGGATATCTCGCGTGGAGATGAGCGCGTTACACGCTCCCAGGCTTTCTTATCTGAAAGTGTCCGTGTAAACTCGCGGCGGAACGTATGCGAGACGGCGTGCAAGTCGCGCTTGTCCGTGGCGGCGGCGTATTCTTGCCGCGCGCCGCGGCGGAATACCAAACATCAGCGCGAACTAAATTGCTATGCAAAGTTTATCTTAGACGTCAGCCAGAACGGGCGTGTATCGTTCCTTATTTCCTACACGCCGACCGGCTTTAAAGTCGGAACCTCCAGAAGATTTCCTTCGCCTCTCTTCGCGCTGTATTACGTAAGCGACCACTTTCTAACCCGTTCTCCGATCGACCGCGATCCACGTTACACATGAGATAACGAATTTTTCCTTTCCTCTCTTCGTTGTTTTTCTTTCTGGGCGTTCTTTTCTTTTGAGGTGATTATTGGTGGAATATTTTAACACGCTTTCCGGATACTCGTAGATCAATTGACGAAGGAAATGAATTCTTGTGCTTATGAATGAGAATTACTACGGCTGTTTGGGAGATGAAAGTTTGGTGAGGAGAAAGGGTAACGATGTAGGTTTGTTAACTAGATACAGTGACTCTTATTAATATTCGAACACACTTTAAAATTGGACCAAACGACTTGAGTTATTTATTTTTTTAGAATTTATTAAGTTTAGTAGATGTGTAAAAAATTTGTTGAGAAAATTGCAACTGGCGAAGGTCGCTTTTATAATTTTTTGTTTGTTTGAGCATGTAATGAAATATTTTTAAATTAGGTGAAACGATGTGAATTTTTTTTTTTTTTTTTTTGAGAAGTTAGGAGAATCAGTTTACTAGACGATTTGTACAAAAATTGTTGAAGAAATTACAGTCGATTGGAATTATGAAGAAAATAATATAATATTCCTAAAATGTGTCTTTTTAAATTTTCATTACAGGCTCAGATAAAAAAGAAGGTGCAATAACTTTTACTAATTTTCTTTCGCGATTCGTTTGGTCCGATTTTAAAAAAGTTATTCTGTTTCAAAGGATGTTCGAATATTAATGTGAGTCACTGTCGTTTATACGATTCAGCTGCATCTTTTTTTTACCGGTGATTATCAGAGTATTTCAAGTGAAACATCGAGAACAGACAAAAAAAACTTGAATTTACCAATCATTTTCCGCTGCATCGATTTACATTACAATAATGTAGAACTGTTTTTACAAAATTGTAGTCATGTGGTTAAATAGATTTCGAAACGTTTAAATATCTCCAAATGGAAAATATACGACTTCGTAATATCATCGAGATATATGTGATAAAACATCACTTTTACCTGAGATAGAAGAGAACGAAGCATACGTTTCAACGTGATACGATGAAAAAAAAAATCACGTGTAATATCTAATCAATTTTTATCATGTTCGAGAAATTTTCAATATTCCTCCATGTGTGAATACTTTCACATCAAAAACGATTTCACGTTGATTTTCATGCCTCTCTCATACACAATTCCATTCGAAAGAGAACGTTAATTAACACGCAGTTGAAAACATTTTGACATTTTTTGAATATTCTTTTTCTGTCGTACTTTTCACCGTTGTCGCGTTAGAATTAATAATAATAACACTGATAGAATTAATTCTGGACACTTTGACTACAAATATTCTTTATTTCATATTTGTGCAGAAAAAGGAAATTGTGCTATGCTAAATTGACACCGTAATATTTTTATTGCAATCTATAATGTTTATACTTAATTTTTTCACATGAAGTTTGTAATGAGTTTGTAAATGTTTTAAAATTTTAATTAAAAAAAAATCTAAACTGTGTTGTTATTTTTGTTTTTGCGACACCTGGTGCACTCGATGCCTCGACGAATCGAAGCTGTTCTAAAAAAACAAAGGATATCCAACGGAATATTAATTTTTTTGTATCTCCTTCGATGTGTTGAAATTGTAATATTTATAGTATATTAAAGTACAGCTGTAAATGGTCTTTTTACTGATTTTTTAAATATAAGCAACTCCCTAAAATCAGAAAACAATGATTCGAATATAAAATATAAACGATTATATATTAAATAATTTGAGTAAGTGCGAAACTTAGGTAAAAGTTGAAGTGTTCAGAATTAATTCCACTAGGTGTACATACATCAGCGTGTCGTTATCTTCAACAGTTTTTCCGTGGACAGTGACAACACGCGAGAGACTCTTTCCTCGTTGCCAAATTACGCTTCACGTCGCGAAATTCAAACTGTGCAGGCGGCTGGCCTTCCGTTCTGCTCGTTAATTGTTGAAACTCGTCGGCGAATCCGCGCCGCGCCTAATTGCCGTCTATTATCGTCTTAATGGGCTCCGCGCGGAAATCATCTTTTTAGAGACGAACAAAGCTGATAATCCGACGATATTGCATGTTTCTCCTCCTCTCTACTACGTTCTCTTCATTTTTTTTCTTTCTCTCTCTTCTGGTCGGTCTTGTCGAGTCGATTTCCGTGGTTAAGAGACGCAGGCTTTTCGTCTCTTCCAGGACCGAGCTGTCGTATGGTTTTTAAAAGATGTAACGACGCGCGGAACGCTAATGGGCAAACACTCTTTTACACCGACCAAGGGTCTTTTATTTCCGCGCAACACGTTTCATTTCTGGAATCGTGACGCGTGTAAATACCGGCAACGTCACCGCTTTATTAATGTTTTTGCAATCGATGGACGCGTTTACTGCGACTCACGGTTTTCGGGAAACACTGAGTATTTCTTGGAAAACGGTCGAATGGTTCCATCATTGAAATCTTCGACTGGCGTCTTGTCTCTGTTAATCCTCTATAGCGCCATGTGATTTAAACCTTACATATTCATTTATCTGCATTTTATTTCTTAATTTCTTTATATTAATTATCTTCAGGATTCCATTAATAACCAATACCGCGTGCCTCAGCCCCTTCAAAATTCTATATGCAAACGTATAAATAAGGAAAAAGTTTCAAAAACAGATAGACAAAAATCAAAACACAACGTACAAGTATACATTAAAATAAAATCACGTGTTTATCTGTAAAAATTGTAAGTCTGTGCTGTGACTAAAGCAAATTACATCGTTAAAATTAGTTTAAGGGTTAACTGTAATCTTTTCTTGCATCAAACCCCAAATATTCAGGCTCTATTAATTTATACAAGCGCATTATAAATATTATTTGAAATCACAGTAAATTATAAAACGTGCACGCTGAACATTATTTGTTAATTCATTTTCTTCAACATTTGTCAAAATCTAAAATTCTAATCACCTGTAATTTTTCTTCTCGTAAACACAGAAAGATCGAATTAGAGAGGGTTAGAATTCGAATTTTCCAAATGTTTTTTCAATCCTTTGCATTACAAGAATTTTTTTTGATCGAGCATCGATTTAAGTATAGTTTTGCAACGGGAATTTTTATTTTGCAACGAAAAGGATGTTGAATTTATATATTTTTATTTATTCTATCAATTGACTTTATTTCAATATAAATAAGACTTGTAGTAATGTCGCCATAATTCAAACGAAAATTAAACCTCAGTAGTTTATAATTAATCCCTTAACCTATTTCTTCTTCTGACTATACATCTAAGCATCAGTTACTTACTGTTTCAACACCATTTTACATACGAAACACGAATGTATTATAGATTAACTACAATTGACAATCCTCGGTTCTTTAAATTAAAAGGAAAGTTAGAATTAAAATTAACGTTTGTTGCTAATATAAAACTGTTTTTCTCGAATTTCAGCCAGAATCTGTGTCACGAGTCTGACTCGTTGTTATAGAGCAAGGGGTTAAAAGTCAGCAGAAATTTCTGGAAAATGATAGTTTCTACAATAGTTTCGTTAAAACAGTATAACTTTTTCAAACACTCTTTTCGGATTATCGAAGTTTACAGTATAGTGATATATAGATTTTTAAGAACTCGAATTGGAAGTCTCCGGGGCTGTAATATCTGTTCCTTAAAGATCGAGGACAGAAGCCTTGAACGTGGAGCTATGTGTTCTTGACGTAGTAATACGTTTCTCATGAGCCCAAAGCTGGAAGCTTCTTACGTAATATTTACGTCTTTTCGCATCTTATCTCCTTTGTCGTATAATTTATCTGCAGAGATAGAGTCGTATATAAATAACCCCGGTTGCACAACAGTCAATTCTTCTCTTCTTTTTTTCTCTCTCTTCTCGTTTGTATATTATATACATCTCTTTTCTCTCTCTCTCTTTCTATCTGTATCTCTGACTGTGAACAATACGCGCGAAACGAAAGTTATTGCGATCGCGTGTGTACCCGTCTCTCTTTGTCGTTTAGAATCAAATAATAGTTGAATTGTTTTCCAACTAAATATATGAAAAATTCGAAACATCCTTTTTTTACCTGTCACAATTTTTCCAATATTCCAGGAAATCGAGATAGACGGATAAAACGGTTTGCCGATTTTTCCACGCAATTGGAGGGGAAAAAAGAACGAGAAAAAGAGGAAAATATGCGGTATAATTGTTGTGCAAATTAGAAATGACACGTGGTATGTACGACGGCAACCATAATGCGTCAAGTATTTACTGTCGAAGGTTGAAGTAAATTCTATCGTCGTCGTTTCCATCGACGCGACGTTTCTATACGTTCGTTCATTTCCTCTTACATCGAACCAAGTGAAACGCGAAATCTCCAATTTTCTATAATCACCGCGATATAAATTTCACCCGTTTCGATACAAGCGCGTCGGTGTGCGTATTCCCTGGAAAGGACCAAAGAGAGAACCGTCCCATGAAAGAGAACTCCGGCAAATTATCAAACTGATAGCAGTCGTTAATTAAGCCGCGACGTTTCATTACATTCGACGTGTCGCGTTAAGCATTTTAACGACGGCGAACATCCAACGAATTAATGCCCGCTTAAATTCGATACACCGTTTTCGTGGTAAATTCTTGTCCTCTAACGTGTGTTATCGAACACGAATCATCTACCGATTGCAATTATATATGTACACGCTTCTCGACGATTCAACGTTTCCCAGTTGACTCTGACTCGCGTTCTCTTCGTTATAATAGATTACGTTATCCGACTTAAGCCGGCGAAAAGTTGCGCATCTGACGCTAGCTGCGGCTAGGATTAGCTTAAATCTCACTGCGAAGAGGTCGCGTGTCTCCTGGAGGGAAATTCTACGGCTAGACACGAGTGTTGGTTGATTATAGCGAGTAAAATTCATTCGTAGAGATTTGAGTAAATTTAGAACGAGGTTAGAATGTGGAAAAAGAAGTATGCAATTTTTGGGAAATTTTTAACCATTTCGTTACAATGAGCTTTGTTGAAAAATAATGTAAAAGACTGGTTGCACGGTTACGCTGGTAATAATTTTGTCCATTTATACAGAGTGTTTCATTTATAATGGACGCATAAATTATTTTCAGTTTTTCTTAATTTTCCGTTACTGAAATTTAGAAAAAAAAAATTACCAAGAGGAGTATATGATTAGTGACTGTTAGTGTAGAGTATATGATTAATCCCTTGCTTTACAACGAGTCACACTCGCAGTGTAGATTATAATCGTGACAAAAGGAAAATTATTGTGCTTTTGCACAAATTTCAACTCGAATTTAAGATTGAGGATTGTCAAATATAGATCATTTATAATATTCTGACTTTTTTTTTATATATATAAAGGTGCATTGGAACAGTAAATAGCTGAGCCACTATTAGTACATAGAGATCATTTTAAAATGAAAAACTATTGTTTCTAGTCTTCTAGGAGTTAAAGATATATATTGTTATGTGTAGGCACTTTTTCCTTAGATATCACGAAAGAAAGAAATTTACAAAACACAACTCGTTTAATTAATTAAAACACGTTACAACAACTTCTCGATAATTCTTAAACTAATCACAAACGTGTCGAGACTTTGCACACTACGCCTTCCTTTAAGTATTTTATCTCTTGCTGCTACGAGTTCGATATGGAGTATATATTTTAGCGAATTTTCACGAATTTGTTAGTCAGTAAATTGTGGTTCATATCGTTTCCCTATTAAACTGAAGAAATCAATGTATAGAATAGTCTTTTTCTTTGTTTCTTCTTTTTGAAATCTGGATAATGTTCGATATAACATAGATACGATCGAACAATTCGAGATTCGATCGATAATAAAGGCTGTAATAATGGTTACGCGTTTTATAATACTATTCCCACGCGTGTCCGTGAGAGAATTGTTTTTAACAGACCACTTTCTCTTTCTGTTTCAGGTAAATTCACGGAGGATTACGAATTGTTCCCTATGAATCGAATCTGGATAGAGTTCGGGTAATGTGTGATTAATGATCAAAGTTATCGATGATTTAACACAGCTCGGAATAATCGAAACGAATTACCTCTGTATTAATCCATCAATATGCTCGATATTAATATTAATATCGATATTAATATTACAATTATCTGTTCACCAATTATTTCGAGCAAATGAAATCGCTCGTATTTCGTGTCGCGAATCAAACACAGGTGAAACAAGCGAAACGATTAAAAATTCATTCGGAATTATGTACGTTATCGCGGTTAATGCGATTAGATAACACGTTTCCTTGAACTTGAAACGTACATACATTCTCTGTCACGTCTCCCGAGTTAGCAACCGAAGAAACACTTGTTAATCCGATCTAGATAGATCGGAGAATCTCTTTCGTGGAATTTCGTCTCTACGTCGACTGATTGTGGAAACGAGGCTGATTATTTCGATGCAAATCGTTGGAAATGATTTATTCGTAGCTGTGAAGGGGACGGATGATAAAAATAGGGTGGGGAGAGGCAAATCGTGAAGAAGCCAGCGAAGAAGGCAAAGGAGAGAAGATTAAACCGAGTGTAAATATTTAATTAAATCCAGAGAGCGCGCATGCTCGCCAATGCCGTCGTTGCTGGCGGCAGTTTACGGCCACTCGTGTAATTTCTTCTGGCGGGTCTCGCTAGTGAAAGTGGATGCGCCTCGATGCAGCCGCCGGACTGCTTTCGAATTAATCGAGAGTGCGTAAGAAAGTGTCGTTTCCGAACGATCCTTCAAAACCTCTTCTCCGCGATTCTTTCACCCTTCGTTCCTTTAATTTGCATCGAGATTCCGTCGGATTATCTCTCATCGTCGAATTTTTTCTTACAGCAATTAATCCCTTGTGTTGGCATTTAATCTGCGGGCAGGCTACGCGCTCGTCTATCTTACTCGAACAAGCTTTTGCTAAGTTAGCTTTCACGTTGCTTCGAGGTCCTTGGGAAACCTGTTTTCACTTAATTGCCATGGTTTTTTTCTTTTTTTCTCTGCGCTTCAAATTCTGACGAAGCTAATGGAATTAGCAAAGTGCATACTGTGAGTATCGAACTTTGGTTACTTGACAATTTCGATTTCTTTTACCTTTTTTTCTTTTTTAATTTGGCAAGTTTGTATGATGCATATTTTTTTTATACTCTTTCCTTCTTCAGGGTGAAAACACCTCTTAAAGGTTAACGCGTGTTTCCCTGCTTTTCTGTGTATCTTGGAAAGGAGAGTAGATATAAAAAAGTTGGTAGAATGAAAATTTAACGACTCTTGTATGCTCTGTAAAATTGTTAAATGAAGTTGTTAATGTTTAAGTAAAAGAACATCCCATTGTTATCTTTATTATAATAAATGTTAAAATAAAGGATCTCATTTAAGGTCAAAAACACTCAGAACTTTGTTATAATATCATCTATTCCATCATCTTTATCGATATTCACCATTGTACTTCGCCTAATCGTATCTAACATAAGAAATATTTCCACCCTGAAGAGCAGAGATTACACTTCTACCACAGTTCCCTACAAACATTAAAAAAAAAAAAAAAAACATCAGAAATTTTCAATATTCCAAAAAGTTCCTTTCTCAGAAAAATCTCGAATATCTAGACGATGCATTTCGAACGCAGAAGGTTAAACGTAATTGAAGAACCAGTGAAATATCGCATCCGAGAGGAGCTAGTTCTTATCTTATCCTCTCGTTTCTCTCGTTTATCAAAAGTCGAACAGGTATTTCTCATTTCTTGATATTTCTTCGAACAAGTCCGGTAGATATATCCGCGAACGAACGAAGGAAGGAAAGGAAATCACGATGGAAATTTTCCGCTCGAAAACAACGTCTACTCTCGAGTACAGAAAGAGAGAGAGAGAGAGAGAGAGAGATGTTTCTACGACGAAGAAGAGGGACTTGGAGTATGGTCCGCTTGATTCGAGTAGAAACTCGCGGCTAGAGATCTTCTGACGTCTAGAAGCTCTCCTCCGTGGCGCAGTCTACCAGACAATAGACGGAGTGGCGGTAAACTTTTCGAGGGAATCAACTCGCTACCTCGAACTACCGTACGCCTGGGCCCCAAGTTTCTATCCGTGGCACAGGATGGGAAGAAATCGTCGCCATTTAAATCTCCTCCCGCTGCCGCCGCGTGGACGTTCACCGTCCGGGTCACGCAATTTGAAAGTTAGATTGCTTAAAGCGGCGTTTGACGCTCGTCAAAAGAGCACGCCTGGGTTTCTCTACCATTCTATCCCATTGCCAACCCCCTTTTCAAATTTAATCAATGGGAATTCCCTTCTGTCTATCAATCTTTGATCTTGTCGATATACTCTCAGATACTCGATTTAAATAACAGATACACGAGATTCGAACGCTACCGTATTTGTTTAAACACGCTCTAGTCGATTTTGGAATTACGCTAGGCGAATGTCTGAGCACAGTGAAAAAGCGAATCTCGTCTCTGTTTTAAATGTTTCGATAAAATACATTAAAGAAGTGTAGATATAGGGTATCCCTATAAGAACGATGGAACTTTGAATTAATATAAAATGAAAATATACGAAAGATAGTCTAGTACTCACTGCTTTATTTTAAAGTACATTCGTTAGCATTGTCCCATGAGATACAATATGAATGACCACCACGATTGTGTTTATACATATTTTCGTATTATAAACAATTCTATATTAAACAGAATTTATTTATGTTTTTTAATTTTATACTGTTGGTTTCTGGAAACCAACGCTGCGTTTAACATGTTAAGAGGAAGAAGAATTAAATTTACTATCCTGTACATAGGGCACGTTTCCTTTGTCGCCGTTCTCACTTTTATCGGCGATAAAAGCTGGATTTTTGTAAAAATAGAAATTTCTCATACCGTCTCTTATCACCTAGTTTGTATTATGTTCGATGGATGTGATATATGAGGTGAGGATGATTGAATAACTGTGAAGGGGATTGTTGCCAGCTGTAGCAGTGGTATTTTAAATAATTTGGAAGTTGGAATTTGGAATTTATGACGATTACTATGCGTGTAACAGCATTACAACTATAATCGCGAGGTCTCAACAGTCTGTCATAATCGTAACTCGTTGAAATTGCAATAAACACACTTTTCCTCTAACCAAGTGTAGAATACATAAAAAAAAAGGAGAGAAACAACGAAATTCTGAATAAATAATATTCATTGTGGTAAATCAACATTACCGTGAAGAGAATGGATCAGTCCCTTTGGGAATTACATGTATACGAAGGAATTGTAGCGGTAAATCGACACGAAACAGAGTCACCGATGGAAGGAAGCTGTTTCCAGCGTGTCCAAGCGTTTTCTATTATTCCCCCGAAAACTTGTCCTGGGAGATATTACACAGCTTGGAACACCGTGTAGATAGGAAGGAGACGAAAGTCGAGAAATCCTAGACGGTCGATGATTCCCTCTGGAACGCTCGAGGCACTCATATTTGTCGGTGATTCGAACGATCGGATTCTCCTTCTCCCGCTTTCCTCTTCCGCACCCTTTGTCCTCTCTGTTTCGAGCTGTTTGCCACGATTTCTATTCGCCCACGACGCTCTGGAGTTTCGCGTACTCAGCATCCTCGTAACAACGCAGGAGAAAGAGGACGAATGAAAACGGAAGGGAAGAAAAAAAAGAAAGAAAGGAACGAAGTTCGAGAGAACGTGAGGATGAAATTGTTTCGAACGATAAGGGGCTGAGAGAAAGATCTCGGAGTAAGTAGGTCCTGTTCTAGCTCCAGAGACGTGGAACAGATTTCCTAGGTTGATGAGAGAGGAAAAAAAAAAAGAATCGTTCTTCCGCAGAATCTTTCATCGGTGAAGTTTTCTCCTTTGGAGAATTATTTCTGTGAAATTCGCCCAACACTTGTACGCGTAGTGTAGAATCCTTCTAGATCAGCTGAGTTTTCTAGATTCGATTGGAGATTAAGCGAGAGATTCCTGGTTTTCAATTGATTTATCGATTAATTACAGATTCTGATACTGAACACTATATTCTGTTGTAACATCATGTGACATAGAGTCACGGATTTCATACAAATGTTTTCTACCATGCCATTTTCACGATTTGTTCTTCAGTGTGTAACTGTAGTTGGTTGCAGAGTTAGACAGGTAGAAATAGGGGTAGAATTCTGCTTTGCTATCCAAGACACCACAATTTTTCATAAAAGTTCGTGTTTCATTCTTCGATACAGCTTTAGCAGAATTGGATGATTGCAAAAGTTTTGCAATCACTATATTTATGGAAACGATAAAATATCGCGTTCGAGTGTCGTATATCTTTAGCGACACAGACAACCAGTTGTTTACTGTACTTTAAGACAAACGTTGAAAACGAACATGGAAAAGTTTAATTCACGCGTCATTATGATGGCGAACAGCTGTTACAGATACGGTAAAAAAATATTTGCGACGCGTTCGGAGAATCTGCTGTGTCGATTCCAACTCGCGGAAGATGATTTGCTAAATTTAAACAGGACGAGTTTGACCGGAACAATAAACCTCGCTTTGGACGTCATCGATGGTGAAAAGATCACGTTTCCTCATTATTTTGAAGAAGAAACAACGCAGAAAAAAGAAAACACTATTAAAAATCATATCGTTTTATCAAAATAATACGATATCTAATTCTTTCGTAGAAAAATCCATCGGAACTTTTGTACAACCATAAAACTGTTCGCAAATCCACGATCAAAGACAATCAAAAGCTTTCACTAAGACGACAAGTATTCGCCATGGTGGAAATTCTCTTAAACAAGAAGATCGAACACAATGAAACCGTCTGTACAGCGATAAACTTCATATCCAAATACGACACTCCTCCTCGACTCTATAGAACAGATCTTGGCGAGAGAGAGTGTCCTCCGTTCCAGCTTCTTCGAACGCAATCTACGCGAGCTGATTCCCCCTTTAGAGAATCATCAGCAAGACGGAATTGGAAACGCGACTTCAGAGCCGATTAGTCGGCGTTTTCCTGGGGTGAAAAGCGAGGAAACGAGGGAACATCTGGGCGGGAGAACTGGTGATGCATAAAGTAAAATAGCGGTGCGCAACAGGGCAAGACGCACGCTGCTGCTAGGTGGGCGAGGCATTGTTCCGTTCGGCCTTGAATCTAATTATTCCGTTGGAAACGGCTTTTGCACAGAGTCGCGGGATCCGTTGTGTTTCGTGCACGTTGTTTCTGCGTGCTCGATATACATATACCGAACGATCTCTGTTTTGCGGCGAACGAACGATCAAATGTTACTGAAAATTTTGATCTCTACACTAACGTGGAACGTTATAAATCATCAAATTTGTGAAACTCTGAGAACTCTGTTACATAGAAATTTCATAATTTTTTAAATTATTAAGAGAATTTCGAGGAGTTCGAGGAATTCTAAGGTTTAGAGGGTTTGAAGGTCCTCGAGACACCTCGAGATACGATATCTAGAGAACAGGAAGGGTCTCAGGTACAGAAACTTCTCTGAAACCTTGACTAGGTTAGGCGAATTCTCGGAAATTTACGGAAGTCCTTGGAATTCCGAAGAATTTCGGGTACACTTGAGAACCTTTGATCTTCGAAGGACCTTTGGAACGCTTAGAAGATACTCGTTAGTTGCATTCGATAAATTTCAACCGAATAAGGTACTGAAATATTCGACGTTGTATTACCGGAAATGTGAGACGTTAATTCATATGATAATAGAGATCACGAACCTCGATAAGAAATGCAATGGAAGCTGATGACAGGCGTCGTTTCACGTGCGATTTACGCGCTGTTCCGTAGTTCACATTTTACGACGCTCGGTCAGTGATGGCGCGCGTCGTTGTAAACGAGCCCGTTAGAATGAGCTTTCCCCTTTTCACCAGCAGCACATTTATCAAGCGTTTTTCGAGAATCGTTCTCTGCCTCTCCTGCACCGGGACCTCGTTATTTTCCTTCGATTATTTTCTCCGTTAGTGAACCTCGCGCTTTTAGCAACACTTGCTACATCCGGAACAGTTCGATCGTAAACAAAATTTAGACGCTATTCTTCTCTTCCTTAAATCGTGAATGCTAAAGTTTTCATTTGAAAATAACTTCTTTATGGCTAGATTTTCTCTCTTCTTTTTTTTTCTTTTTTAACAACTGTTGTTCATTATTATTCTATCAGATACGTTTTACATACGTTGCTCTTTGTATACTGTATACCTTCAGGATAGACACACAGGATGTCTAATTTATAACAAACATTTAAATGATTTCTGAAATTCAGCGATTATGGAAAAAAGTTTCCCCAAAGGTTATATCTTTCAGAATGTAATAAAAACGAAGCGCAACTTTGACCCTAAAATTTTCCCTCACCTCTTACAGTTATTCCTTCAATTTTGTTATATCATTTTTTAATGATACTTAAATTTCCCATTTTTTTGTGTAACGAATTTATTGAAAAACTGTAGTAAATGTTGAAATCGCATAATTTTTATGGTTACACGATTCTCGTGTATTTCTTAAAAAATGTATAATGAATCAAAGCGAGTAAATACCTATAGAGCTTTACCACTGCGTATACGATGTTGGATAGAAATGGGTTAATGTCACTCAGAAACGTCACAATGCAGAAAGCAGACGTTAACATGCAAAAACTTCGTTTGCAACTGAGACACTCAATAACGCTCTTTACGTATTCATTAATTCCACGACTCAGTCTAATCGTCGTGCATTCACCTTTGTAAAACTCATCCTGGATAAATTCAAATCAAACGTAAGATTGCACAATCGCGAACGATAAGTTCGATCTGTCGTGTTCATCGCCGTGAACAATCCTCGGCAACTCGACGGTCTCGCGAAAAACTCTGTCGCTGCATTTAATAAGTAAAATATCTAGAGAGAGGGAGGAAATCTTCATGAATTCTTCATGAAGGCATCGTAGTTGTCGTTGGATACGCGAACGCGTAGACAATATTTTTCCACCGGTCAACAGGATGGATCGTTCTTCCTCGTTGGACCTCATCGTCGATTCGAACTTTCGCGAAATCCACCGCCTGCCCGTAACTCTTCGCGCGATTGCGTTTATTTGTCCGCTCGTAATAACCGTAAATTCTCCCTTATTCTTAGGAGAGAGACCGTCGGATCTCCATAACGGCACCGGTCCCAACAGAAGAGCTTTGCACAGTCAGCAACGTACGAAGGGGAACAGTCGGGCTGGCCGAGCGCGCGAATCGAGCATGCGAAATGCAAGCTCTTAAGTAATAGTACCGTCCCTCTCTGCTGAATTTATTATCGACTTATCTTCGCGACTGGAGGCTAGCAATACTTTCCAGCTCGAATACTCGTCGGAGTTACTCTTTTCCCTTCGTCGAGGATGTTGAAAACGTTTTATTCCGGTCGATTAAAAGAGATCGTTTGATACTTTGGAGATATTTTTTCTTCTTTTAGCGACAATTGAATAAAAGAGTGAAAATTGATCGATTGTTTTCATTAGGTGAAGTTTTTAGGTAGAGAACGGAAGAAGTTTCTGCCAGAAATGGTTTAAATGAAACGGTAAATGAAAGCTACGAGAAAGAGGGGAGAAAGTATACTTCTGTAGTACTTAATTCGAAGCTGTGATCCTAACTCGTTGCTCTTTACACTCGCTTTCCGTTCTGCCTCTTTTATTTTATCTCCTTTATATTCCGGGCTCGTGCACTTTTTGACCTCTCTGAAGCTTCTCATTATCTCCCGACGAAATTGCAGCAACGTAAGTAAACGTATACCCTCTCGTAACCGAAAACTTTCACATCGGTTCCCCGGATGCACTTTGTGCCGTTCGTTTTCCCCCTGTCGTTCCTTTTAACCGTGACACGCGACGCTCTTCCCGTTTCCTTGCATTCATGCACACATGGCCACGTTCGTTTTCTTCTTTTCTTCCTTTCGTGTTCTTCTTTTTGTTTTTTCGAGTCTACTTCAAACAATGTTCAAACGGGATCAGAATTGAAATTTCAATGGGCAAACGAAGTTCCCTTGTAAATTACTTCGTGCAGGTAATTGACTTTATATAAATTTTCATAAATGCATTCCTTGCTGAACGAATTACTCTTGTATACACCGTGGACGAAAGGTTTGCGATTGTTGTGCATTGAAAATAAGGAAAGAATTTTTAGAGAAATGTTAGAAATTTAAAAAATATCTTATGACAGAGATTTACCAAAATCAAGTGACATCGATCTCTGCAAAATTAATCGTAAGAATGAGTGGATTGTGCGAGTTTGAATATGTTTGAACCATACATTGTTGTCAACAAAGATTGGATATATTTTTTGTATAAATTTAACGCTTATAAAATACTGAGCTTAAGTGATTAGGTGTGTGTGCATGCAACAATGTGTTTATATAGTAACGTGTTTGAGGCTGTTTGAGAAGCAGCATAGAGTATCTGAATAAGGTGTTCTATAAATGTTGTGTGTTTCGTGATTGGATATTTGGATTTTGGAGGTGTTCGAGCTGTTTGATTGATATCTCTATAATCCTAATGAGGCAATGATCTGTAAAAATTGTTTATAAAAATCCTGCTATTGTTTGATCGACAATTGTTACATGATAGCTGACACACGTGGTGTCTGAATCCTTCAAATAAGGCACTTGTAAAATAATTGAGTAAATAAATTCTCTGAAAAAAAAATTCGTTTTACGATCGAATAACAATTGCATAAAATTTCTCTAAAAAATTCATCCTGATTAACCAGTCTTCCTATGCAAATGATTGTATGTTTCAAAGCAACGATTAAAACGCGATGGAATTAGTTGAAAACATATTCAAACGTGACGAAGCATTTAAGCAGGAGAATCCTCAACGAACGGAATTCACGGTGCCTCTGCTCCGCGTTGTCGCGTCGCATTAAGTAACCCCACGGAAAGATTTACTCGCCGCGTGGCGAGCAACTTTAAAACCGAGAAGTTAGCGTAGTTAGGAGTTTTCATTACGATATTATCCGCGCCCGCGCGGCCGGAAGCGTCGCGTAATTTTGGCTCCGCGCTCTTCCGCGAACGTTTCTATCCAACAGTCGGCTGTCCAAGTTTCACGCGTTGCAATGTTCCTCCATTTCGCTTTAATTCCATTTAGTCGACGCCTCATCCCACTTTACTCTACCTCGCCATTCGCTGTTACCTTCGTCTTTTCACGTAGAACGCGAAGAAGCGTTCGTGCAGAGAAATATTTGCGAGTTTGACGAATTCGGTCTTCTGTGGCCATCTGTTCGTTCAAACTTCATTCGTTCGCTTACGCGACACTTTCATTTCACGTATTTTCGTTGGTTTCTCTTATTGTATCGTAGCTCTTTCATATTAAAGAGGAAATACTAGGGGTGAATAATTTTTTATTTTAAAAATCTTGTACTTTCACGAGAAAGTTTGCCTTGTTGAAAAGTTTCAAGTACTTTTCACAAATTTAACCGTATCGAACACGGGTAACTCCGTTCTCCGGTACTTCCCATTGTTTCGAATATTATTTCAATGAAATTTGAAACAGATTTACAAACACTTCAATATTTTAAACAGTTTGCGGTAGTTAATTAAATTGTCGTCGTTTCTGTGGCGTCGTTATTAAGGCAATATCCAGTTATCACGACCGCATGGGATAAAAATTCGAGTAATAAAAATATTGAGAGCTGGTGGAAAATAGGAAATAAAGAGTTTCTCATTCTGCTAGTGACATGCTTTATAATCAAATAAATATGTCTGTTTAAATACTAAACAGTCCATGGTAAAAAATTTTATTTTCCAATTAGCGATATTATCGAACAGACTTCTCTGAACTCTTCAGAACTTGGATTATATTTCATTAACGCAAACGTCGAATAAATTCGAAGGGTTAAAAAAAAAAAGAAAAGAGTATTTGAACATTGGAACTGTAAGTCCAGAATATATTACGAACTGTGAAAAATAGCGATAGTTGTATACGAATCGCATCTTATGGATAGGTGGTTGCCAATCGTAGCGAAAGGGTTAAAATTCATCGTGAAATTAACATTTGGAATTCGCCTGCACTACTTTTTTCCACACATCCTAGCTACCCTCTCACTATTTTACACCCCTTCAATTCTTCGAGTCGAGGCGCCGGCAAAACGAAACGGATGAGGGTCGTTCGTTTGTCTGACTCGCGAACGAACCATTCCTCCGCTGTGTTTTCCGTTTCGGCCCGCCAAATTAATTCGACGTCGTTTAAACGTCGTGGCCTAGCACGAGATATCCTTGGGAAAAAAGAAAATGTCCATTGGACTGCGAGTTCGTCGACTGTGGAATTAAGGGAACGTTAACGAGCTCCAGTTTCCTCTTTCACCTTTCCACGTTTATATCCTGACTGTGTTACATAAGAATAAAGAGGTGTAACGTTGGGATTTTTCTCTTTTTACATTCAGTATCTCTAAAACCAAGCGTATTCTCTTCCATATTGTAAAATAAGATTACAAATTAATCGTAGAAGATGAAGAAAGCGACGTGTCCCGCTTTTCACACGCTCCTCCTCTCGAAGAGAAAGCAATTGGACGGTCGTCACGCAGCGGCAAGTGATTTAAATCGCAATTCGAATCTCCCGGAGGCCATTCCCGGGCACAGGATACTTGGCCGGTAGAGAGGATAGATAGCAAATGGTACGCGGTCCCTTATAATATAATTGATTCATTGTGATTCGCCGCGCACACGCCACACCATGGACTCCATCCATCGTCGAATATAAATTCGCCCCGATTCTACGAAGTCAGCGATTAATTTGCCCTCGGCCCCACTGATTCTACAGTATTTCCAGCCGCTCGAGTTCCCAAGTACGCTCTTGCTATACATACACTGTTAGATTACGCGTGTATTAAAACTGGCCAGGAACGCGAGCGAGAGTCAGGGATGGAAAAAAAGAGAACGGGTTAACCCGGTAGAAAAAAAGGGTCGAGCTCCTCTCTCTTAACCTCTGTCGACGTTCATAAGCCACCCTGTTCTTTGGTGGACGTTTTTTTCGTTTCCCTACGGGGACCGGCCGACTAGCAGAGCTTTCCTTGTCTCCTCCCGTTAGATTTCGTCCGCTTGGAAATTTTATCAAGCTCCTCACGACGACAACGGGACCAAGGAAAGAAACGGGACTTCCACTTTATTATGCTTTCGAGCGCAGACGTTTGTTCCTCCTCTCTCTTACCGAGGTTCTTTCTCCACAGTTGTGCACCGCTCTCTTTCGCGGTAATTAAAACGTCAAAAATGTCGCTGTCGATGTCGTTCGAGGTTATCGACGCTACACTCTGCTAGCTGTGTTCTCTCTTGTTCGCTGAGTCACTGCTTCACCCTCGCTTTCATTTCTCTCTCTCTCTCGCATCCTCTCTCTCGCGTCTTCTCTCTCACGTCTTCTCTCTCACGACCTCTCCTCCTCGCGTCCTCACTCTCTCGCGTTCTCTCTTTCTCGCGTCCTCTCTTTCTCGCGTCCTTTCTCTCTCGCGTTTTTTCTTTCTCGCGTCCTCTCTCTCTCGCGTTTTTTCTTTCTCGCGTCCTCTCTCTCTCGCGTCCTCACTCTCTCGCGTCCTCACTCTCTCGCGTCCTCTCTTTCTCGCGTCCTCTCTTCCTCGGGTCCTCTCTCTTTCGCGTCCTCTCTCACGTCCTTTCTCTTTCGCGTCCTCTCTGTCTCTCTCGCGTTCTCTCTTTCACACGTCCTGTCTTTCGCGTTTGTTCCAACCTTTCACACTCGCTCAAATTTTCCTGTCTTCGCTTCGCAATCTCTTCGATCTCTTTGATCGTCGTCCACGTTAAATCTCCAGGTTATTAAGGAAGACTTTTTCTTCCACCTGGTGACTCTGTTGCCAGATTGTCGTTAGCTGCGGGATAAAAACAATTGCAGAACCCGTACGAGGGGTTAATGGTGGAGGTGAAAAGGTAGAGGATGATAGATCAGGCAAAGTGATTTATAATTATAGTTTTGATCAGAACAAATGCGCCAGTGTCAACGACGCCGATGCAATATTTCAACGCGGAGGGCCGCGAGCCATCGTTGCTTATTCCGTGTTGCTTCAGCAAACTGCCGTGTGTGCGTCACGGATTTATGCGAAAAAAAGAATAGAAATCGACAAGGAGAGAACGAGCAACAAGTAACGTTTGTCTAAAAAAACATCCAAAAAGAAAAAGAAAAAAAGAAATGGTCGCAGATAGAGCGAGGCGATTTACGGTAAATTCCCAACTGTGACAATTTATCACGGCTACGGACTCGAGATAATCTCCGATGAACCTGTTAAGCTACAAATTAAATTAAAAATGATTAAAGCCCGGACTCTGGCAACGCGTTCTTCGACGTGTGTGTTCATCGTGCATCATAATCGCGGCGAGTCTGATTGTTTAACGAGCTTCCTTGCATTCGATTAAATCACCGGTCCGAGCATTCTCAAGACTTTCTTGTATATTTATGCAGATTGCGTTTCATTCTTTTTCCTCCTGCTTGTTTTTTTTTACTTCTTTTCTTTTGCATGTCACGAAGATTTAATGCACTTGTCACGCAACATCGCTAAGTTTAATTATCTACACGGTCTTTCGACTCTACCTACGTTCGAAAGTTATTGGAGAACACCGGTGGGTCGTAGAAAATTACCTGAGTTCTACTTTTTCGATTTTCACTGTTGCTGTTAAGTACCATATCCACCCACTTTCTTTTTAATTTATTCGAAAGAACCATAGAACCTTATATTCTCTACAACGAAGACAGCAAATGATTTTCATCTGTATCCTAAAAATTCCTGAAATCAAATTGCCTCCGTACATCGTAAAATAAACTGGTCATAAATATCGTCAGAAATAAGAAAATAAACAAAGTCTTTAACAACAGTACTAAAGAAACGTTCACCGTTTAATAATCCTCTTCGATGATTTCTCGAGATCATCCTACGTTTCCGTGTTCCTTGGTGATCGATTTCTCAAAACGAATCGACAGGACCGCCAGCAGCTGGAAAAGCCGCGCGCGAATCAACAAAGGTCAGCACCGAAATAATCCCGCGGCTCTCATTACCAGGATCGTTAATCTCCGCCGCGAGCAACACGGAACGAGCCAATTAATCTTACCCTTGCAAGAGCAGCGAACACTTGCTTGTAAGCAACCAGAGCGACGCGGATGAATAATTAAATCTGTCCTCGGGCCCGATCGAGTCTTTCGAAAGCTTTCGTCGAGCCTCGTTTCACGTGGTTACCAATCCTACCCCGAGGAAATAGAAAAAGAAAAATAAGAAGAGGAGGAAAAAAAGGGTGGAGGAAGAAAGAGAAACAGGAAGAAGGAAGAGTGTACCAACCGCTGTGTGCTTCTTGCTCACGATGCTTGGACAAGGGAGTACCGTTACAAGAGGATAGAAAGAGAAAAGTGATTCGAGCGTTCCACGAGAGAACGAGCTCGAAGATCGTCGAATAAAAAGCTACGACAATGAAGGCGTTATTAATGGCCGCTATTGCGGCAATTACGGGCAGGAATATTAAGGTCGCGGCGAAAGCACAGCCATTGGTGAGAGATGGATCGGGTTTTAAGTGGTTCTTCTGGTAGGATTTGGCGTTGAGAGGAGGATTAGGTGTTGTTAATTAGGGTTAATTGCTGTTCACCAATCTTTTTCTGGTTATTTTAGAGAGTATGCTCCAGACACTTTTCCTCGAAATAATATATTGCGTTTTTTGAATTATTCGAAGAGAGTTATATATCATTTTTCAATAATAACCTAACCCCTGTTGTACTTTGATAAACTCGTGATGTCTAATTTAGATCATGTATCAGACACTAAAAATGTTTTAAATGAAACTTTTACTTTACTCAAAAGTGGGGAAGAATTCATTTCTACACGTGATATAGAAAAAAGGAAAAACCAATTAAATTACTGTTTTAAAGTGCATTTTCTTCCATAAGAAAAGCAATACCACGTGAAGCAAATAAAAGTACGGCTGCTTCACAGTCGCAAGATGTTACTTATTTCCGGTTGTGAGTATCTTTCTCCACAATTTCGGCTGCTTTTCCGAGCATCTGCGAGCATCACTTTGATTCGCTCGGCGAATCTCTTTCTATCGGTTTGCCCCGGATTTTCCCAGGCTAAATGGTGTACGGCAAGGGGTTAATATAGTTCATGGTCACCGTGAACCTTTTATCCGACGAAGTGTACTCTAACGATTGAAAGTTTCAAATCGTTATGAATTTTTCAAAGTGAAGGATCTTTTGAGTAATCTTTTATCACTTTGAAATCGAGTAATCGCGCGAATCGATATGTGACTCGAAGAATTCGGAGAAGATGAATTATATTCGAAAAAGAAAATACACTCTGACTGTACAATTACTCGAAGATAAAGTATGGAGGTAAATGTAAGTGGATTTCGGTTGAGATTCTAAATCTTCTGTTTCACTTCTCCGCTTTATCTTTCCACGGAAGAGGACGAAAAAATAAGAAGAGAACAAGAAAGATGGTGATTTATCGACGCGAAATTCAAGCGACTCGGTAAACAAGAAAGAACTTCCTCCTCTTCTCTATCTTCTTATTTTTTTTTTTCTGATTCTTTCAACAACTAACAGACGTTCGATCTCGACTGAAGCACATCGTACAGGCGAACTTCATCGAGGCAAAAATAACATTCTCCATGTGTTGCTTTCACCGTGATACGAATAACATCGGATACCAGCGTGGGCGATCACTCGCCGCGAGGAATTTATCCTCCTCTCGACTACTCGGCCTATTTCGTGGCGCGATCTTTGAAATCACTGATACATCAAATCACATATAATCAACTGAGCCGATTGTAGATATTTAAAAGATAAAGAAGTTCCTCGCTACCATTGAGAAACTCTCTTCTCACATTTCTCCCGTCACTTTCTTCTTCCTCTATCTTCGAGCTGCAAAATTGTGCAGGTTTTAAAATAGGTCAAGCTTGAAGAAGAAAAGAAGTGTACTCTCTTCTTTCTTCACTTTTTACCAAATTCTCTGTACAAGTTTTGCTTGATTCGAGAAACGAAGGATCTTTTCCCAGAGAGGAATTTACGCAAGGGAAATATTTTCCATCGAGTGAAATCAGAATACTTCATATTTTCCGATAAACGTAAAGTAACTGAATTTCTTCGATATATCTCATCTCTATTTCTGGATTACATTATAATTACTTAGAATCTACCTGTATTTCGATCGATGATCGAATTATCGAGAGTAAAGAGAGGTTCACAGATTATCACGTTTCCGTATGAAAATACACACTTGGACAACATCTGCTGTTAGCTGAACAAGAGGTGAACGCGGGAAAGTAACGTGTACCGCGGAATCGCGTGGGTCGATCCATCCGTGGATAAAGCGTCGCGTCGAAATTCTCGTTTGCGCACAATTGGACTGAAAGGGTTTACATGCAATTTGCCAGCGTGGAAGCACCTGCAGAAACGGCTTTAAACGGTGAACAAACGGTGGCAGAGAGCGGTTCGCGTAAAATCCTCCCATTTATGGAGGTCACGCTCTGCTCGCGTGTACACGCACACGCGCGCCATATAAGGAGCTTTTTCGACGAGGGCTTTACTCAACCCACGGAATCAAACGGCAACACGACGCTTATTTTTATTTTTATTTTTTTTTTTAGTGCTTTTTCTGCGAGGGACTTTTAATTGCGTGTACGAACCGCGTTGTTTTCATTCGTCATCCATCTTGCTCCCTTTCTCTCTTCTTTTTTTATTTATTTATTTTTATTTTTCGTATGTCTTTCTTTCTTTATTTCTTTGGCAAAGCTATTTCGTACGGAAGTGAACAACAGACGACCCCCTTTCTCGCGAGAATCGTCGAGGTGCCTTTTTACCGTATCAACCTCGAATCTCCGCTGCTTTTTTACTTGAGAAAACGCCTGGTTAATACTTGAACGGTACTCGATATATTAGGTTGCTGGAATCTTTTATTTTTGAGCGAATTCTAGCGAATTAAAGGGAGACACCATCCTGAGGCGTCAAAAAATGGGTGAAGTTTGGGAATTTTTTTTTACGGGGAATTACTAAATGAGAAATGTAGTCTTTTGAAGAGAATATAAATGTAACTTTCAACTTTATTTTGCAATTTTTTGAAAGTAAAATCAGTACAAAATGGAGAAGTTATTCGCTATTTCCGGAATCTCTTCTGGTGGATCATTGATTGTTGGCCGCCACAGTTGGCAAGAATTGGGTGGTCTGAAATATAAATAATATATTGATTTATAAACTAGAAACTATTATTTAAAATATAGCACATGATTTTTCGAAAATTTTAATAATTGTAGAAATGGCCGAAGTTTGAAAAAAAAGTAATCATTCTTACCAAAAAAAAAAAAAAAAATCACAACTTTAAACGTTTATAAAAAATTAAATAATTGACATATCAAAAAAATTGTACTCTACATTTATCGCTGCTTGGAATGGAAAATATTGTTTAATCTATTCCACGATTTTTTTAAGACTAGAAAAAAAAATGATTTAATCTTTTATGTAAATATATTTGAACCCTTTGCGAAAAAAATAAGATTTTCGACCTCTGAAGCGATTTTTATGCTTTTCCCGGGTAGAATTGTTCTCCATTTTGCTTCCACTTCTCTCGTTACGAAATCTTCTCCGTTTCTCTAATTTCGAAAGCGACAGGAAAACGTTGTCGAGCGATTTCGAGCGTGAAAATGCGTCTCTCTCGCAAAGTACTGGGAATACGCGATTAACGAGATTCAGAGTTTTCAATGCGGCTCTAAGTAGTCTCGAAACGATTTGAAATGACAGCGAGAGTTATGTAACCGGTACTGTTGTATTATCGTAGTATTATCGTGTCGCGGTGCTGGAGGTGGCAGGCTTACAAAACGTTTAGGCTTGCTGAGAACGAACCTATTGACTGAGTAAGTTCGATTGTTCAGTGGAAACGTGAGCTTCGGATAGATGTGAACACGTTAACCCATCTTGTTTCAGGGTTGAATCTTAAATTTATCACCGATCAAAGTTAAATCCTCGAATTAGATTCATATCCTATCGTTGAATTCTTAGATTTTCATTTTTTAATCCTCAGTAAATCAGATTTATTTTCTAAAGTACGGTTTATTACAATTCTATGTTTAATAATTATTATAAAGAAATTTATTTGCAATTAACGAGTAAAATTTCATGAAAAATGTAGATAAAAGTAACTTTCAAATTAAACCTTAGATTTTGAAACCTGATTTGTCACTAGGTTATCATAAAGCTTATGTGAAAAGTGGGAAAAACGAGAAGACACATTTTAACATTTTCAATTACAATTCAAGGTTTCTTATTTATCTATATATTGTTAATATATCATCTATTTAAGCACGTAACAAACGACAAATGTCTACTATACTAAAAAGTGCAGTTAATAATATCACATGGGAAATGAGATAGTCTGATAAAGATTAAATGGCATTCGAAAGGGTTAACAGAAAAATTCGATGCTGGTTCAATACTGTTCCGAAACTACCTTCGTGATAAAATTGCATCATTGCGAATTTTACGAGTTTTAATATTTACAAATTTTCAACATACTAAAAATCAAGAGTATGGATATTTTTCCAAAATTTCTCCGCTATTTTAAAGTAGCAAATACATTTAAAACTAAGGATGTGAATATTATTCCAAAAATTCTTGGCTATTTTCGAGTAATAATTATTGATTAGTGTTCCTAATAATTTTCCTCTGTTTTTTATTGCACATAAGTTGAGATTGTCAGTCGAAGAATTGTAACAGTCATGCTAGTTCACGCCTCGATAAATTACAGGCTCGTCGGGACGACCCTAACGTCGGTTCATGCGTTCGACCATTCTGATTGCGTCGAGCAGTCTCTTAAAGCTCACCACCCTTCGACGACTACTCGTTGTCTTGTCTACGAATCTGCAAGCACGTTCGCATGGTTCGAGAGGGTGGTAATCCCGTTAGGAGAACTTCGCTCGTTTCGTTCGATGCGATTTGCGAAATCGTAGCAGCAGAACGTTCCACTGTTTTTTCTTTTCTTTTTCCCTCTTCCTTTCTCTTTTTCTCGTTTCTCAGATACTCTTCGAAACACACCGGAATTAAACTACCAGTAAGACGTTTCTCCGAGAGTGAAATTTAATAATGTGAGAAAAGAAAAAGAAAAGTGGTACGGGAGATGTGTTTCAATATATGTCACTTTTTAGCTTGAATTTCGGATAAGTCAAATTCACTTAACAGCTATCTAAACTTACTCGTCTGCTGAGGTAGCATGCTCTTAAAATTATCACATAAATTTCGAAACTTTACACGTACTCCGAGGATCCACTTAAACTCATCAACTCCCCGCTGAAACCGAACTTTATATTCCGAACAGGTGTTTAAACTCTTCCCCATTATCCCAAACAATTGCGATTCCTGTATAATACACGAGACAAGTTTCGTTCACGCTGATTACGTTTAAACTTTCCTATCTCCTTTCTTTTCGATAATCAAAATCTTCTCGCGTTAATTCTTTCATAGAATAATACCTAAAGGAACTGTTGATCAATTTTATAACTCGCGGTGATACACGTTGAAAATAAAAAAAAAAAAACAATAAACCAAAAGAAGAACGATAAGTAATATTTCTACGGGGAAGAATGGATGTGAAAGAAATTGCTTTTCTACGAATCGAAGAAAATTCGAACGGAAAGTTCTTTTTCTACTCTCTTGTATAATACGTAACTGTTTCGTTATTTTCTTCCGTTTCTTCCTCTCACGATTTACCAGCGGCGACATTCCCGTCACCGAAACCACCCACGCACGTAGTACCCATGGAAAACTGAATTTTCCAGCGTCGTCTGTTTGCTTTCTGGTACGTCTGTCTCTCGTCGGATGCATTGTTTACCCTCGCCTCTATCTATGATACAGAACCAAGCACAATACAGTATCAACTTTGATAAAGTAATCCGTTTAAGCGATTCTCGTTTCCAGCCTGCTGCCTACGCGCCGATTCCCATGATACTGGTCACTGATAGAGCTTCCTACGCGTAAATTAGTCGAGAACCACCACCTCGATAAAATCCTGTCGTTTACGCGAGAATCTTTATGTTTAATATGTATTACTTGGAATTATTATACGATTTTTCAAATTATACTATCACGTTGTTTTTATTGCTTTCTTTCGAACGAGCGTAGATTATAATATTAATTTACATCAGTTTCACCTCGAGATAGCGAAAATTCCCAGAGCTCTAGTCTCTTCAACGCTTTGATCATCGGCTTTTTTTTTTTTTTTCTCTCTCCCGTCTGGCTTCCCTGACCTTATTCCAGGTTGCCGCTCGAACGGTCGCACGATATCTATCTGCTCGCTTGCACCTTATTTTTAGTGCCCCCCGGGGAAATTGTTTACAACTGGCCGTATTATGAAATATTACCGTTGTCGTATCTACGAAAGTCAGTTGCGAAAGCGCGAGCGTGCGCGCGCGCGTTACGAAACACGGCCGGCCGGGTTAATGGACAACGCGAAGTGATCTTGAATAATGATCGCGGACTCTGTTGCACGGTGCACGGTCTCTGGAACGATTTAACATTGATCCTTGGAGCGAGTAAAATGGATCGTACCACTTAGATTAGCAATATCTTTTCGTTTCGAAGAGCAAATAGGGAACAATGAGTGATTTTATATAATTACCTGTGCAACGTGTACGTGTACCCTCGTTTGTGTCCATTACTCACCGGATACTCACCGGAAATCTTAGTTTTTGCTGCAATTTCTCGAATAGAATGCAAGTCTTTTGTAATAGTAACGATATATACTTGAAAGTTCCCGAACGAATCATCCTTTCTCAGAAGTATCCATTGTATTCGCTAGATTGTGGATTTTTATGCATTTATAGGAAACTCGAAGGTGCAAAATTGCACATAATACGAAACAATAGATGCAAAATATCCAAATTATAATGTTTTTTAAACATCTGATAAATAGGATAAGTTTCTATCGAAGTTCGTAGTCTCGAAATTATGAATTTGTAGAAAACAGAGTTCAAAATTGTACTGTCAAATTTCAATTTTCAAGCTACGAAAGGTTCCGGCTACAGGTTTCCAAGTAAGAGAGCTTAACGAGGGGTAACGAACGAAAATTGAACTCGCAGTGGCCAGATTCTTTATACTTCAATTTATAAAAGTTTTTATAACACGGCGGAATGGAATGAACATAATTCTAAAAGAGAATTACCCAATAAATTGAAGACAAAGAATGCTATCTATGTTCTAACGATCGTTTCGCTAAGAATGAACAAGTGTCCAGCGATATATCAACGAAAGTGTACAATGGAAGCTGGAAAAATAGTGGATGAAATGAGAAATGAAGCGAATGAGGCGATGCTCTTTGCAACGTGAGATGAAATCTGTGAATGATTCTAGATTAAATCGGCACAACGTTAGAATGGTTCGTAGTAAGCGAGAGATCTCGTGGTACGAATGTCGGTGAAACAATCCAATCGATCAATATTCCTCTTCTTTCTGTGTGCTCGTTTCTTGAAAACGCCCCCGCAACAGACACGGCCAGTCAACTCGTTGTCAAAGTTGAATAATTGCACTTGGGACCTCGTTTGTTTCAGCTCTCCGCGAGAGGCAGGCGTGCACGCCATTACTCATTTTCAAATTCCGCTCCCCGTGCACTTCGCTGACTATCGATCAAGACGTGATCTGCTTTACATGCTCGATAATAGAGTGGTTATGCATACCTGTACAATTTCATAGTTGCTCCTAAACGATCCTATTGTTTCAATACTCGGAATAACTGAATTGTTAACTAAACTGTGAACTAAATTGTTACGAAACGCTCTGCAGAATGTTACAACTTTCGTTGCTATCTGTACGTGATATCTAACGGATCTTCAAAGTGGTTTCTCTTCGAAAATTTCATTCTACATTTTCGTTTTCATTTTTTCGACAAGAAGTTACCCATTCGAAAAGAAAATTTAACGTCAAACGCGAGAATCGACGCTATATTTTTTGTTTAGGCCGCGTTGGTTCTTGAAAAATTCGTTAATGGGTTCCATTGAAACAGTTTAAACAGAGATACGGTTAAAAGGTTTCCACGTTTCTTAGTGAAATTTATTGTAACACTCTTTGTAAAATTTTCGAAACTGAACCGTGTTAATTACAAAGATTTTTCTTAAGAAGGAACGACTCGAAGATAACAGCATCGGTGTTATTTCCTGCGGCGGTTGCCGCAGATGGCGACAATTAGAATTCAGTTATATTTAACACGGTGTAATTCTAAATTAAGAACGTGTCGTTTAACTCTTCGTTAAAAGTTTACGAGCGATTCATCGATGATCACGTGCCGACACGGGGACCACCGGTGGAACGGGTTAAAATTAAAACGGAAGCGAACTGTAATTTTCTTGCGCGCCTACCATCGGTCGCTGAAAGTTCGAGAGTAATAAGTTAATAATAGGTTACCTTGCAAGGTACACGTGGCGGTAACAAAGAACGAGAGGGTTGAAATCGATTGAAAGGGGGCTTGCTGCCACGGCGGCGTCATAATGCAGCGTAAAGAGACCTCGAGGCAACGAAATGACGAAAAGAAAAATGAGAGAGAGAGAGAGTAAAAAGAAAAATAGAAGAAAATGGTTCTCTGAATAGCGTACAAACGAAAAGTTCGCTTTTCTCGCTCGTATGAAACGTTCAAATTCGATAATCTCGTGGATTTTTGAGACGAGTTAAAAAGTTAGTGAAAAAAGAAGAAACAGACAGAGGAAATGCGATATAAAATCCACGTTGGTGGAGAAATCTCGATCGAGCTAGCAACAGGGAGGATTTATACCAGACGATCCTACGCAATTGTGTCACCCGCGGTTCGTACGAGATTATATTTCTTACAGATAGGATCTTTCGATCATAATTCTCCGGCGTATTTTCCTCGGATCCGCCGCTGACGTTTGTCCCCGGAATTTATTGCACGCGAGCCACCCCCGTCTGTTTCGTTGTCAAACGTAACGTGATTAACAGTAAAAAGTCAGTCGATTCATACGAGGTACCTATAACCTGTGTTATATATCTGTGTTGCTTTGTATTGTCTATTCGAAAATTATCCGAGATAGAGGAGAATCGCGATAGAAAAATACTATCTAACGAAAATCGTATTACAGAATAGATTTAACTTTTCCATTGTATTTTTAGAAAAATTTAAAATAGACAAAATACACGCGAATTTTTATCGTCTTCAAGTTCGTACAACTATAGCGAATATCACTTGTGAATTCTAAGGAAGATCTGTTAAAAAATGTCAAACTTTCCTAGATAAAATAAAAAAGGAATCACTTTTGTGGGATTACCATTTTTTTCTTATCACTGACCATTTTCACCATTCGTAATTCATAATAACATTAATAATTGACATAAATCTACAAAATATATTTAAAAAATTTCTATTACAGACTTAGATAAAAAAGTAATTTCGACCAATTAAATTGTTTTCAAGTAACCCCATCTAATAAACTAATTCTTCCAGCTTCTCACTAGAACTCAATTCGTTTGATCCAATTAAAAAAAAATATATATATATATATATATTATTCCGCTTTAAATGTTCGAATATTAACAGGAGTCACTGTACATGACACTCGAGTACTCGAACAAAAATTCCCCTTCGTTCAACATCCATTGCACACGCGATGATCGATCAAATAAAATAAAATAAAGTAATTCGATCGCAATAAGGTACCATACTCGACTTGTTACATACCACACGCGAGTTGCTCGTTCTTCTCTCGTCAAAGACATTCGTAGGATTAACATTTCACCGACGAAGGGATGTCGGTGGTTCAGTGAGAGTATATAGAATCGAACGGGACCCAGATCGAAGAGTAGGGGAGTTGCCAGTCGATGGAAGAAAGGAGAGATGGTACGGTGCGAACGACCGTGAAGTGGCAGAGGGTGTTGGCCCTGATGGTAGGGGCTTGTTTGAGGTACGGATGCGTTTGTTGCGAGAACGGATGAGAGTGGATGCCATGCCAAGGTGGAGTGGGTCAATCGAGCCTCGTCTCTCCCTTTCCACCTTTATCCTCTGTTCCACTCCTACCTCTTTTGCCCTTTTCGGTTCAGCCCTTTTCTACACCACATCACACACAAACAGACACTACACAAGTCCACGCCCGCATTAGTTTTATTGCTCGTTGGCGACTGAGCGAGGGTTTAAACTGCGAATAGTCTGAAAAAGCAGTTGTTAGGATGATCAAAGATTCGAGGTTTCTTTGGACACGCCTGGCCGCGACTCTTCTATCCCCTTTGACGCCATTGTACGAGGAGTTTGACCACTCGTTGAAGCGCTTCGATTGCTGGCAAAAGAGTCTAATCAACTTGGATCCTTGCAAGCGTGGAATTTATACGCGAATCAGTCGAGGGAATTTTAGGATTTATCGGACAATTCTCAACCAATTTTCTAGAGAATTAAGCATCCTATGAAACATTTCTATTCTATCTTTTTTCGTTTATTCTTTCGTGTAAAATTATCAGTGAATTAACCTTGCGTGAGTTTATAGAAAAAGCGAAGTGAGATGTAGTAGTAATAATTCATGAATACTCGAATGAATAATTTACGTAGAATTCATTAATAATTCTCTTGTTTTTAATTGTATCGGGATAAAATACTGCCTCAAACAGATCAACGACAAATTGACATAACACACAGCAGCAATTACAGAATCGGTAAAAAGCTGTTTAAATGAGGACAATTTACGAATTCAACCAGTCGGGAGTTTTCTTTCTGCATCGTTCCATTCCTCGCGAGCCTTTCTTCGACCGTGTTCACACTGTCAGCACAGCAGAAAACAGGAAAAACGAGGCTCGTTGAGTGGAGGGAAAGTATTTCGGTTCGACTTGCCTCTTCATCGGAGAATTCGCAAAGCGTGTTGGCTGTTAGGCAAAAAGTTGGCCCGAAGACGTATGTTCATCACAGGCTGACGCGTCCACCAGACCCGGACGAACCAGTTCTCGCCGCGTGGCGAGCATTTAAGCCACGGCTTAACCACCCAGCTTAAAGCGTTACTCGGTTCCCTCTCTCGTACTTCCGCCACGTTCCGTTGGCCTGGTCTCGCCACGCCGCGGCTTTTAATCGAGCGCCACCGGATTATCGCAACTCGCAATCTTTCTGCCGGCCTTCGAACTCCCGCTTCGTCATTCGCGTTCGAGGCTCGATCAGCGTCGAGATTCATCGTAGACGCTCGCGTATCTTGGAAAATATCGCGAACCTATTCTTCTTTCCATGCCTCGCTGCCTCGAGGATTTCCTTTTCTGTTCCTTTTTCTTTTTTCTTTTCTGTAACTTTGATTTTAACCCTTTAACTGCGGGTACTTTTAGCCCAGCCAATCACTCTAAACGCAAAAAAAAAAACGAAAAAAAAATATTTTACTAAAATCAAAGTATAATACTAGACAATATAATTCTAATTATTTTATAAATTACAAAAAGTGTACAAAGTAAGAAAGTATCGTATGATAAAGCGTAAACATACAAGTTGGTTGTAATTTTAGTATGTGGTTTATAAACCACACCTGCAGTTAAAGGGTTAAATCATCCGACTTGGAATTTTAATTCTCGAGTCCATTCGTACGCTTGGAATTCTTTTTTTTTTTTTATTATTCTATCGTTCTCCAAAGTTTCGAAGGTAAAAGTACGTTTTATGATCTTCTAGTGTCTCGATGTAAAAATCCGATATCGGAGGATCTAGAAGTTGTAAAATTTCAAATTTCCTCGGCGAACTTTCGCCGGGCAGCTGTGACTTCGGTAACCAGAACTTCTCGAGATTTTCCCTGGGAAATTTAGAAGTGGCAAGTTTCCTTGTTTATCTACGCGAGCTTCGAACACGCCGAGCGTCGCATAGCGACGACACAAGAAGACGCTGAGCTTTTGAGATCTCCAAATTCTGAACTTAACCCTTCTGTCTCTGGCTCTTTCGTAATTCTTCGAATTTCCCGCGATTTTCCAGTGACCTAAAAATACTACGAAACCCGTCGCTGAAACGTTTCACGGAGCTTCGATGTTTTTAGTGGATCCACAGAGCAAGAGGACTTCCTGTTTAACTTCTTCGTCATCGCAAACCAGAAGCGTCTTAATGTTTGCCTTCCAGTTTTGGACCCGCGAGTTTCGAAGATTTCAAGCACCACGCGAACTTCTCGCGATCTTGATATTCTTGAAATTCCTGCAACTTCCACGAGTCTCGTGGAATCTCCGCGTCCTTGGAGAGGTTTCGCGCTGTTCTAACCTCGAAACGACACGTGAAAAGGCAAGAAAGAAAGAAGAGGAAACCAAGAAAGTCGGATTTTCAGCTGCTATTAAACTAGTAATCCAGGTTAATTATAGATCGATACGAACAAACGTTTGCGTAACCTCGGCAAGGTTTTGCAATTTCGTCTTGTCGGATCCAAGAACGCGTTACAGAGAAACCAGATGACCCAGTTAGATCGCGCGAACGGCTCGTTCGAGAAGAGTTCTAACGTAATCACGCCGGGTTTTTCTTTCTTTCAATGGTTAAGTTCAACTGCTAGGGAATAGGTATAACAACAGGGTTGATGGATTTCCATTGGCTCCTTTATCGAATTCAACAACCGAGAATTCCCTAAGTCGAACTCTCTCCGGAAGCTCTGATTTCTCCAGAGACGACGATCTCTTCCCCCTAGCAACAGAGGAAGGAATCAGATTGACCGAACAACGTCTGAGGATCAAGAGGGTCTTTGATACTTTCCCTCTCCGCTTTGAGTATCCATTTCCCTCTTCGATTCTGTGCATCACGCTTATCCCATCAACGCGTCAACTTTTTGTCTGCGAGAAGATTGAAATTGATTCGCCATTCTTACCAGAGATTTTCTTTCCTTTTTTTTTTTCTTTTTATTAAGAAAATTGTGAACGGTAGATTGGAAGTATTTCGCGAAAGACTCGAGCAATTTTTTTCAAACGTTACACGTGGACGAAGAAGCAAAATGCTTGGGATAACTGAATATGTGGAATGCCTGTAGAACTTTCAACGTTCTTCCATCGTGTAGAAGTGACTCTTTCGAGAGATAGAGAGAGTTGAAAGCATTTCGTACTGTCAGACGTTGCTATAAGTCTTCTTGTGAAATAAAACGTGCAAGAAACTCGTGGAAATGAAACGAATAATGTATACAACATCGCACCCCTGTAAACGTACGGTGTTTATCGTCCATCTTATCGCGTTACCTCTTCGCATTTCGGCTTGATGCAGCCGTAAACCGTCCTCCCTCGCGATTCTATCCACCTCGAACCCCTCTTTTGGGTGTGTGTCCCCTTCCTGTGCTACACGAAACACATCGGGATATTTATTAGCCAGTCGTAGAGCGTTATCGAGTGGCCCTGGCGTAGCCAAAATCGCGAGAATTCCACCATGCTGTTCCTCCACCCTTTACGATACACGTACAACAACGTGAACTCCATTGAGATTTCTCGCCATTATTTCACAACGTTCGAAACTTTCGAACCATCGTACAACGAAAATTACGTGAAAAGACACATCCAACGCTTGTGTAAATTTTCTAATTCATTCTGTTTCAAATTAAAACTGATCGTCACCAAGAAAGGGAGATCGTGAAGTATACATTTATTCAGGGATTACGTGAATCAGATGATTTGTTTGTTTACTAGAGAAAATTTCCATATTTCGATAAATGGTAATTAATTATAAACACACTTGGTAATTAATTATAGTCACTTATTAGTCATGTCATAAATCCGGTCCGTTCTAATTCCCATTCATCCACACACACTTACACGTCTAGGAATTTGAACTCAAAATGAACTTAAAGCGTGACTCAGAATGTTTTCGGGTCGTATTTGTCAGTGAATGAATCAGTGGATTGCTCATGCAACAGTATTAATCCTTTCGTTACGACAGTCTTGGCTTAAAGTTTGCTGCAAACAGAGTGTAATATCTGTTGAATACTTTACTGTGCTATGCAAATTATACGTCTTTCTTCGAGATATTTCGAATTAGTGTACCAAAAATTACATTGCAGAATAATGAAATTAAGAAAATTGTTTAATAACACAATTGTAGGATAGATTCTTTCCGAGTTTACGAGTGCGAGCTTGTGAGCTTTTAATAACCGAATGATTATATCCCACAAAATTTTGTCACCAAGCCACGCAGTGAGTGACTATATAAAGTGACTGCTGTCACCTTTACTAACGAAATGTTTAAAGAGCAAGGTAAAAAAAAAAAGTTACATGGAACATTGAGAGAAATTGGTTGGCCATTCGAAACTTTTCACCAACCTGTGTACCTACGTACGTATTTACACGCGTTAACAGAAACAGAGTAAAACGGAAGAGAATGAAACGGCTGAAATGAAACGAAGAGGGCGAAAAAAAAAAAGAGGAAGTCGGTGAAGAAGGACAGAGGGTTGGTTCGAGAAGGGCCTTTGACTGGCGCGCACGAGGGGGACCAAACTAACCCCTCAGGTTGCTCGGTCTGCAAGGGTGCGCGATATTGATTCTTGCCTACCACTTCCACCCGACGTTGTACTCTACCTGTACGCGCGAGTACCATCGCCATGGCGGTTCTGATGGTGGTGGTGGTGGTGGTGGTTGTCTCCCGTGTTCGCCGCTTCTCTCACGTTCACGTAGACAGCGGACTCGTTGCACGTCTCAATGAGCCACGACGCGATCGAGCCTTCCTGTTCGTAGAGACGACTCGTCTCTACTTCCTCCTACTCCATCTCCTCCTTCTCCTGTCTGATAATCGATAAGGATCGACGCTCGAGAGGCTGTTCCATGGGGATAAGATCTTCCTTCGCTGCTGTTCGATTTCAAGCGGACGATTTGCCGCGTAATTCTACACAGGCTTTGACTGTAACGTTGAATTGCGCTGGATTGCAAGGTGGAAGATGAGAATTGGACAACCGAGAGGGTTTTGCGGATTCTAGGGAAATTTGTTGTGTATTGTCACTGGAAGTCTGGAAATGGCGTCACTTGGAATGATGATTTAATTAAATTATGATGGATAGTATTTTGATAATTATGATTGTCGATAATGGGAAATGTTGGACACTCACGGATTATTAAATTAGGTAAAAAAGTAACTGATTCGATTAAAAAACTGTTTGTTTTATGCGTTGAAAAATATTGAGAGATATGAAATTAATGATAAAATTAAAGAATATTTAAAAAAGAGTATTTAGAAAATAATATTTATAACAAAGATGTCTGAAAAAGTAAACTAGTAAGATATTATAAAAATTCAAGAAGTATTTTTTTAAATACAGTAAGATTGTAAATTAATGAGATATTGTGATGATTTTTTGCCTATTCGAAAATTACCCAGTTTCTCATAACTTGTAATGTTCTTCTAAAATGAAAAACAAAGAAACAAAAAAAATATGTGGATCACGAGAGTTAAGGGATTAACGATTTAGATTAATGTATTTTGTGAGTTCGATCCTCTTTCATGCGTCATTAGTAGAAATACACTATTAGCTAGTTCTGGTGTTACTGTAGTAATTCCTTAACCAGTGGTAACAGCTTCCAAGAGGTCGCTATTCATCTCGAACAAACGTTAATCCAACAGTAGGTTCTTTGATCCAAATCTCGTTCGACTTCATTTTCTCAGACCACTCGGCGATTTCATCTCTCTGCTGGTGTTTATCAGGTGTACCAGCGTAGTTATGTTTAATTGAGCCACGTCGCGAGGTTTCTCTATCAATCCCGACCGTTTAGGGCTGTAACTCGACGTCATCGGTCTCTCAGCGAAGAATCTCGTTTCGTTCCCCTCTGCAGGTTGCTGTTCCGCGCGATGATCTTATCTTTCACGGAGCAACGCGGCTCAACGAGATTAATAACGCGAGATCGGGCTGCCTTGCAGTTCGAGTTGCTTGTCGGAGAAACTAGGAGCGATGATAGAGTCAAGAAGCAACAGAGAGAGAGAGAGAGAGAGAGAGAGAGAGAGAGAGAGAGAGAGAGAGAAAGAGCGAGAAGGAGATGAGTAGAGGGAGAGAAGCCGGCTCGTAACAGACAAATACAAGACAATGAAGATTAATGTTTCGGCCTGGTTCCATGACCATACTGCTGGTAGCCGACAGTACCGTGTGAACTGAAGTTTTCGTTAATCTGCAGGAACGCTGTACTGTTCTCTGTGATTCTAACGATGGTATTTAAATTAACGTGCCATTCCTAAATGAAAGAGACGCGTGGAAATAGGGGATGGTTTACATCTCGCAGGTTAATAATTCATTTCTAAGCCGCTCGAAATTGGACTTGAACCCTTTCGATATTACAGTTTACCACAATCGGCTTTCACTTAACTGAGTGTTTAATATACAGGGTGTTCCATCTACAAGAGACTACCTGCATATCTCCATTACTTTTAATGTCGTGAAAAATGTTTATAGCTCAATTTAAGTGGTTTTCAAAGGGGAATATCGCGGGAGAAAAATTTATTCGTATCTTTTTTTAGTTCTCATTTTTTACGTTTGAATTCTCGATTAGTCCATCCTACGATTTTCAAAATTATTCTACAAATTTTTAGATTTCAATAAACTTATCGCAATTAACGAACGATTTTTTTCTAATTTCAGACCAGCAGTCGGCGTGACATGGATGTGAGCTTCACGAACGTATTAGAGGGGGCTCGCCAGTACTTCCAGGGTCTGCCCGTACCGAGTACAGGTAGTGCGACCGTGTCAGCGGATCACAATCTCGCGACATCAACGAGCTCAACCTCGTCGACATCGTCGTCGTCGCACGACCATGGCACCACCTCGTCCGTGGCTCCTCCGTCTCCGGCATCACCCGCACCGCCACCACCACCACCGCCATTATCGTTACCGTCGCAATCGACTTCGAATAACAGTAACAATAACAGCAACAACAACACCACCACCACCATCAACAGTAACAACACCTCGAGTACTGGCGGAGGAAACAACGAACAAGAAACAAGTCGATATCTCAACGACGTCAGACCGTCGTCGGTGGATAACACCGCGACCAGTTCCAGTAGCTTCTGGAGCCCATCCGTCGAACCTTATCCTCCTCAACCAACCAGGGTTGAAGTCCCAGATACGAGGCCAGGTGATGAAACCTCTTCAATGGAAGCAAGTTCATCATCCTCGAGTATCATCACCTTAACGGAGATGCAACCGTCGAACAGTCGTTCCTCGTCGGTGACGAATTTCACCCAGAAACAACAATCGTCCTCTTCCTCTTCGTCGTCGTCGTCTAACGATCTACACCATCATACTCAATCGACGACAGCAACAGCGCCAAGTTCGCCGCATTTGCATCAGATGCAACCACCGCAACAACCACACTCCCCTGGCCCTGTATACCAACAATTGAACCCTGTCTCGAGAACGTCGTTCTCTACCGCGGAAATACTCGCCTCGTCGCATCAGACGACCTATCAAACTGCCAATGATCGACAATCGCAGTCGAACGCACCGGTCGTAGCACAGAGGACCCAGTACTATCCCCGTTACCATCATCCAGATATTACCAAGAGCGCTCCGGTACCGTTTACGCAGAACTCGATTTATCAATCGTCGAGCGTAGCAGCGGCGACATCGTCAGGGAATGTACAGGCAACGACGAGGCCAACTCCTGTCGAGCAAAGTAACACGAGCTCTATATCCGGTCAAGGACATGGTCAGGAGCAACGAGTACCACCAGCGAGTTCCTACGGTAATAACGCGGCAACAGCACAGCCACCGGGTAGTACTCCTTCGATTTATGGCTCTCCATCGCCGCAGAACTATCGTGCGCCGCAACATCAACCGCAGAATCGATTAAGCTCATCGAGCAATTCAACAGCAGCAGCAGCAGCAGCAGCAGCAGCAGCAGTAGTAGACAGGTCGTTGCATTCGGAAAGATCGCACGTTTCTTCGCGCGTCTCTTCATCTCCGTCCTGTTCATCGATGAATCCGTGCAGCAGCAGCCCCCGTCATGCCGGCAATTTGACTCACATTCCTTCATCGTCTTCGTCGTCTACGTCGTCTTCGTCCTATCAGAATCTTCCGGCGCACATTCCTTCGTCTCACCTGCCATCCGCCGGAACAATGATCCCCCCTCAACATCAACAACAGCAGCAGCAACAGCATCATCATCACGCTCAACAACAACAATCTCAGCCGCAACAATCACCTCAGCAGATGCAACATCAGCAACAGCTTTCTAGTCGAATAAACGCGTCACCACACTCGATCGGGCCAAATTCATACGGCGGTCGTTCGATGATCGTACACGGTTCAGGATCCTCTGCGTCCTCGTCGACGGGCTCGAATCAGATGCCACCACCACCGCCAGCGTTAGCTGGTTATCACCCTGTCGCATCTCCCCATGACGTTCCTCATCACGCCACCCCTTCACCATCGCACAGACAATCTCCTCACGTGTCCACCCTGCACAATCCTCACGCCTCTCCTCATCATACACCATCCCCGCACAGCAGCTTTCAGCCGCATTCGCCAACTTATCCACCTCCACCCACCTCCACACCTCATTCGTACAATCTGCCTATTACGTCGCAGCATTACCAGCCGAATACAGGTGGTTATGCAACGAATCCATACGGACTACCGCCACAGTCTTCGTATCATTCCTTCCAAAAAAATCCTCAACCACCGCCACCACCTCCGCCGCCGTCGTCGCACACTCAACCGAATTACTATCAACAAACGAGTCGATCTCAAAGCCAAACATACGTCCAACAAATGAATATGCCCGGTCCGTTAGCGGCACAATCGATTTGTTCTGTAAGTGGAAATACGAATGGTACCGGTTATCAACATCCAAGTAAACCAGTGACGTATAACGGTGCCGATTCGAAGAGAAATCCGATGGATACACCGTATGCCAACTATCGATCACCGCAGACATCTGTTCAGAGGAGTGGTAGCACGCACAATCTTCCACCGATCGCTGCTCTGTCATCCTATCATTCCAACAGGCGAGAAACCGCGAGTAAAGTGCAATCGATGCAACGGCAACGCGGATACTCAGCCAGTACGGCGAACAAAGTTTCAGTGGTGACACCGCCCACTTCCTCGATGGCCGCGCCTCAAAGGGTACCTGAGTACCCGGTGTCTTTGCCGGCTATGAATCACGCGATGCCGGTAAACGGAAGGACAACCACCGTCACGAATTCCTCTTACAACAGATACACCGCTCAACACGGTTATCCGACAACGTATGCGACAACTATGGCGCCTAGCCATCAGGGTAGCAATTCATCTAGTAGCACCACTGTTACGTCTATCGGTGTTACCACTGCTAGATCTTCCGTTCCTGCTACTACGATACACAGCTATCAGACGTCCGAGACGAATCGTACAGGTTCCTCGTATCATCATCAACCTAGCATAAGACCTACCGAAGATTACGGATACAAAGAGTATCCTTATCAGAATACGACAGTGTCGAACGTTCAGTCTAGCGTTCCTACATCTATGGTAACACCACCGTCGCAGACGAACGGTGTACGAAAGAGAGAATCTCCTTTGGATCTGTCTGTGAAGACAGTGAAAACGTCAGCAGATTCGACTGCACAGGATGATATCGAAACGATCTCAACGGAGAAACACGTCAGCAGTTCTACGGTGATCTCTTCTAGAAATATCGGCTCCAGGTCTATGCTACCACCTCCGGTGCAACCACCTCCGCAACAAGTACCGTATCCCGCATACGATAATCGATTGTCGGCGAATAACACAGGTAGAAACATACCACCGACTAGCGGTGTACGAACATCCACGCAACAAACAGTATGCGCGCCAAAAGTTGACTTCCTGCCGGACTTCAATTCGACACCTCTGCGTCATCATCACGGCCAACAACCGCCACACGATAATACTCTTCAACGGCGAACCAGCTCGACCGCGCAGCAACTATACGCTCCGCCTCCGCAGTCCCTTTCCTCGCAGCATCCTAATAATACCGCTCCACTGCCCCACATGTCCACGTTTAAAAAGACTTCACTGCCTACCACGCAGGTGTACGATGCGGTGACCGCACCAGCGCCACCCCCGCCGGTCCCCTCGTCCTCTTATCTGACGGCGAACGATTCAGCTGGATCTAGATCGTCCAGGTATCAAATGGTTGACCCTGGAAGGATAGGTCCAGCAGCTTTACCGCTTCAAGATTACCCGTCCGATCCGTCGAAGTATTACCTGGACAGTAGGAATAAATTCACACAGCCACCGTCAACTCAGAGAGATCGTACGCCATCTAAAAGGCCTGGAGAGACGATTTATGGGGCTGGAGTGCCGAATAAACAACCGAGGTTAGACACGTGGATACAACAGCGATTATCAACGGCTAAAGCGTTGTATGAGCAACAGAAGAGGCAAGAGATGAATCTACCTGTTCCATTGCCGAATGGTACATTGGTTGCACCTAATACGTACGAGCAAAGGTCCGACAGTGGTTACTCGTCGTCAGAATCGACGAGATACCAGCAAGCGTACTGTGATAAGAGAAATTACGCGGAGTCTAAGGTCACGCATAGTTCACCGCCATATGGTCATCCAGTGATCGCGAAACCTACGAACGTTCACTCTTTGCCACAGTCGATGAACGCCGCGCAACAATCGGCATATCAGAGTTACAGGCAGAGTCAGAAAGCTGTTGGTGGACCAGCTCCGCCTGGTGCCATTTCCGGTGGACAGCCGATTGAACCGCCGAGCAACACTGGTGCTGACAAACGAGTGCTTAGTTTGTTGAGGAACAGTTTGGAAAGTAAACAGCAAAGGGAGGAGCAGATGAACAGTCAACAGCCTATCCTGGCGAACCATAGTCAGCAGAGTTTTCAGAATAAGGTGTGTTCATTTTGGAAATTTGATTGTTCTGCAGTTAACATAATTGACACTTCGATGGCCGCTGTCAGATTGACCGTGATCTCCAAGATTGCATTTTTGTGTTTGTCGCAACGATTGTCAAACGTGATCCGAAACGATCGAACGTTCAGTTGTTTCTTTATTTCTTCCTGTGTCTGAGCTAGTGTTTCGAGAAGTATCAGTTGAAATTTGAGGATTATTTTGCGACAAATTAAGCAAAACGTCGTTGTTTATCAAAGATGATCGACCAGAGCGTGACTCGCCATGTTTGATTTTGTAAACTATTGTTTTTTTTTTTTTTTACTCTGCAAAGAGTTGGTGCACGGTCTTGATAAACTTCCTGAATGGTTTCTACTTTTCCTCGTTCATTTTCAAAACGCTTTCTTATAACGTGAGAACTGTTAAAACACCAAAGTCAGCTGACGAAATGTAACAATTGAAGATCACTCTTTTTATCCGCTGTAAAAATTTGCACATGCGAATAATTTAGTATCATCTTTTGAAATCGGGCACGAACTTTTACGATGAATAAAAATCAAGTTAAAATTGAAATTGTAAAGATGGATTCAAACGCAGTTTGTTTTTTTTTTTTCAAAAAGTGTGTCGTAATTAGACTGTGAAACACTGAGAGATTAAGGAAAAAGTACCAGTAAAATGTGCGACCATTAAAGCGTTAAGTAGAATGTTACAATTTTATCGATACTTTTATCTATGAATTATCACAGTTTTACAAAGTCTTTCCCGCGCATTTTGCATACTTTCACATGGTACACCTGAAAGCTTTATATACAAAATTAATTTATCAAATAACGAACTTTTTAATTATTCCAAGGTGTATCACCAACTTTCTTAACTATTTCATTTATCCAAAAGAAACTCTATCAAAATTTCGTTTCACTGTGGATCAAGGATGTAGACTTCACGTGAGTTGCAGACGATTCGTTCTCTGTTTCATTTCAACAGGTCAAATGTTACTTATTTATACGAAACTCGAGTGTCTCGATAAGCAACAACTAATCGCATAGTGTATCTCAACCAGTGACAGATAAACCAGGCTCCCATGATCCACAGTGAAATACGTTAAGGCGGCAAATCTTCTTTACCTCCCTGAACGTTTATTGAACGATCATAAACGTCAGGCGTAATGTAGCGTTAGTGTGTCGGAAGCTGTCCGTTATCAAACTAACGCTGTTGTTGTTTCTCTATTCCCAAAGGTTGTTGCACCGGTCGAGCCCAAAACGAACATCGGAAGACACAACCTGTCACCATTCACGGCAGCAAGCTTGCTGGAACGAAACAGCAACACACCGCCCCATTACAAGTTCCATGTGCCGAGAGCGGTAGACTCGATCACTCAGGAGGCCCCCCGTAGCTTGTATGGCTCGAGAGTAAATTCATCCGCCACGCTACCTGGCAAGGAAGCACTCTTGGGACCCCGAGGAGCTGAGAATCAGATTCACCGTGACAAAGACGACGGCCTCGCCGCCATATTAGCAGCGAAAATCCGAACTAAAGCGGAACTTAAACAGGTGAATGGAGAAAAGTTGTGGCTTGTTTTTTTTTTGTTTTTTTTTTGTTTCACCCGATTAATTGATATACACTGTAGAACTTTTTGTTTTTATTAATGTGTTTATTCTTTTATTTCTCTGTGCGCGTTTCTGAAGGTGGGAACCGGGCAATTCGGGACGAAACCGACGACTGTGCCCTCCCAAGATGCATCATCAACTCCGAAAGGTAATTTGAGATTTTGCCTGATCTATCAGATTGCAAACTTTACGAGCCTTCTCGATGTAACCTTCTCAAACGATTCTTTCGGGGTACCGTGTGTAAGAGGAACATGTTTGAGGATGTTTTCTCATGTGAATTATAATATACCGTGGGTTACCAGAAGTATTTGCATCCCGTTTGAAATAGACTACCTCCTTTTCACGACTTTTTGTCGATAATTGCAACAAGTCGAAAGATTTTTACGTGTTTTTTAAATTTTCAGTGCTGGCTGAGATAAAAAAAGAAAGTGGTAGAAAACGACTTCTATTATTTTTTTCACAATTCCGATCAGTTGGAATTTTTTCGAATAATTTTTGACGCGTCATCTAATAAACTAATCCTTCTAACTTAAAAAAAAAAAGAAAACAAAAAAACGAGAGAAACTGAAGTCGTTCGGTGTAATTTAAAGAAAGTTATTCTGTTTTCAAGTGAGTACGAATATTTTTGTGACTCGGTGTATGTACAACGACAAAATTATGAATTCGGAGCATATTTTCATATTTTCGTATTTTCACATTTTCTACATCTTCATATTAAACCACAATCGAACATGTTGCGTTGCGTTGTTCGTTATTACCAAAACTTCTCATCTGTAGCCGCCTAGTTCACGGTAATCTACAGGGTGTTTCTTTTACAACGAACATCTGAATTATTTCTGTCGGTATTGAAAGTAAACGAAAACGATGATAAATAAAAATTCCCTAAAAATCATTCCGAGTTCGTCGAAATTTTTCTTATCCTACAAAATCACTTCAGGATTATAATATAATCATTCAAAATCATTTAACTCGTCTTGGTATCACCTCTAACTCACAAACAAAAAAAAAAGAATATCGTTCACCTTGAAATTATCCTTGCCATTCTTTTCCACTCGTTACATTTTCATTGTTAAGTGTACAATTTAAAATTTCATACATTAAACTCCCTCTCATCCGGTTCCGCTTTAACCAGCCAATGGTTTCCGTGAAAGCAAATAGTGATTTTTAGCAAAAGACTTGAAATTGCAAAAGCAAACAAAAATTATCGATTTCTTTGTCTAAATAAATGCTGGATAAACGTTATATTTAGACTTTATATGCATATATACGTATCTTTTATTTCATTTACATTCTACGAGTGATATCGTCGAATGAGATCTGATCTCATAGAGACCGGTGAAGAGGGAGTTTAATATACTTTCAACACAAATTAATTTAGATGTTCCTTGTGAAAAAGACACCCTGTACAACGTGTTCTCAACGATATGTCCTCAATTCCACGTTCAAACAATCGTTTCTAGAACTAGACAGCGCCGCCTCAACTTCGACTCCTCAATCAGGCTCGTCGGCTGGTAGTCCACCGAAATTGACACGCGAGAAAGTCGCTGGTCTACCACCTCGAAGACGTCTGTTCTCCAGAACGGAAGAAGAGAACATGCCAGTAGCAGCAACGGTTCCAGTACCGGCACCACCGCCAGCAATCGCTTCAAGTGTACCCGCTAGAGCCAGCGGATTTCGAAGTTCCTCCGAAACGTCGGTGTTCGACTTCAGGGAGAGCGACTCCGAGGGCGAGATGCCGGTTCTCGAACGGCAGACGCTCGAGGAGATGCGGAGGGACAGAAAACAGCTGTCGAAAGTACAGCCACCCGTTCCCCTGAACGACGCCATGTGCATGGGCATGACCTCATCGACGGACCTCGTGAAAATAGAACTGAAGGTAAATGTTATTTGCGTAAGGTTGTTTCTCGCGTGATTCACTCGTGCTCGGACGAACGGCCTTGAGCGCCTCTTGTTCTCGCTCTCTGTGCTCTGTTTTTTCATAGTATCGAGATCAGTTTTTGAAAAAAGAAAAAAAGAAAAAAGAAAAATACTACACGAGCGTTTTACTTCCGGGATTGAATACTAAAGAAAGATCTGTTTACAGTATGAGGCTCGAGAAATTTAATTTTTCTTTTTGTTCGTGTTCAATCAGGAGAACGACAAGATCACCGAAGTGGACACTTTCTGGTCCGCCACCTGTGACAAGTTTATGGAGCAGCTTCGTACTGGGGACGCTGTGAAGAAACGTGGTCAACGTGGTCGTAAGAAGAAGGTCAGCTGCACCGTCACCTCGAAACTCGATGACACAGGGAACGACAGTAGCAAAGAGTCCGACGCGAACACGTCGCAGATTAAACCAGAGGACATCAAGAAAGAGCTACAGGATGTCGGTTCACCTTTGGATAATAAAGAGGAGCTTGCAGAGACTAGTAAAGATGACGAAAGTTCGATGATAAAAGATGTGAAGATCGAGGTGGACGATATTAAGCCTGAACCAGAGATTTCTAAGGAGGAGGAAGATGAAAAAAATTCCAGCGACGATTCGGACGAGGTACCGTTGATCCGACGAGCTAAGAAGAAGATGAAGAAGGACGACAGCGATTGCGAGGACGAGATAATATGTAGGAAAAGGAGAGTTCGTCGAGGAAGTAGAATAAAATTGCAATCGTCCAGCGGTAGCGAATCTTCCAGTGAGGAAAGCGACGCTAGTACAGAGTTCGGTCATGGTTCTTCGGTGGCTGACAGGTTGAGAGCGAGGAAACGTTGCGCCAATAACACGGAACCGGAAGGGATGAAGCTCAGATCGAGAGATACAACGCCGCAGAAGGCTAAAGCTGAGAAAGATTCGAAATGCTCCACCTCGAAAACCTCTTCTGCATCTCAGAAAGGTAAACCGAAGCCTCTCTTCGGAGATGGCAGTGATTTTAGGCCTGGATGGGAAGAGGAAGTATACGTGTACAAGAAATCTCTGAGAATGCCACCTAGATTGATCACAGTGTCGAAACCATCGAGGTTTCACAGGCTATCCACCTCGTTGCCCGACTTAGACCCTGGTTCTCCAGCTTTGTCAGTCTCCATGGACAGTTCGGACGTGTGTCTGAGCAGAAAGAAGATCGTGGACAGTGATGTGGAGTCGAATTATAGTTTCAGTACAACTGGAATTGGAATAGGAAGTAAAATAGACGACGAGGAGGCCACTTCTTCCACGACGATTTCGTGTCCTCCGAAGGCTATGAAACATTCGAAATCCGAGGGTAGTTCAATCGTCGATGTGCTGGCACAGAAAGTAGGGACTAGTAAAAAGGAGCAGAAAAAGAAGCAGAAGGAAAAGTTGGATAAAGCGGGAGGCAAGACATTGCAGAAAGGTAGCAACGAGCCAGAACTGCTTCCTACTCCAAACTTGACACCTCTCTTGGAAACCCCGAAACTGACGAAAGGAAAGTCTCCGATGAAAGAGAATAAGTCTCTGAAGCCTATCAAAGTGACAGACTCGTTCCTGCTTGGCTATTTCCGCAAGGAGACAGTCAATAATTTCCGTGACACGTTTAAAAACAATCACGCTCTACCAAATGAATTTTCCACCCTGGTGCTGAAGAGTAGAACACGAACAGAGACGAGGGTGTTGAAGAAACAAGCAACGATCAGAGAAGTCTTCGGCGAGGATAGGCCAGCTTCTGCTCCGCCTATGCAGAATCACGACGACACCTCTCAGGATGACGATTCCCAAAACGAAACTCCAGAGAACACGTTGGCCAAGGAGAGGACGTTGAAGCAGAAGGTTGTCTCGCGGTTGAAGAACGCCGGTATTCTGAGGAGTCACAAAGCGATCATAAACTCGAAGCATCATCTGCTATTGGCGAAGAGAAAGAAGGATCTGTTGAAATCTTTGGCGGAGAAGAAGTTACAACACCTGAAGACGGAAGGTGAAGAGGAGGCTGTACAGGAGGAGACGAACGATCCTCAAGAAGCGGAGAACAATGAACTGGACGATGAGACGAATGAGTCGGAAGTTCCTAATAAAAAGAAGCTCAAGCTGAGAACGAGCAGGCGAAAGTTCCGTTCTGGATTCGATTACATTCGAAAGAAGAAGAAACCATTGAAGAAGGACGAAACGTTACCCAAAGAAAGGAAGAGGGTATGTTTCCTGTATTTATATATTCGAAGAATGTAAAGTGATTTAAATATCACTAGATAATGGAGAGCTTATGTTTTACAGCAAGTACTGACGAGGCCCAGTCCAGAGTGCGTGGCTGACATCCAGTCGGAAATTCGAACTTGGGTGATCAAGAAAGGTGTTGGTGAAACGATGCTGCATCGCGCCGCCAGGCTTGGTTACACGGTAAAATATTAATTCAATGGGTTCTACACACTCGAAATATTCCAAACACTTCGTTAAATTACACGTTCATTTTCTATTCATCAGGATGTCACAGCGTACTGCCTGGAGAAACTGAACAACGCGCCGAGTCCCAAAGATAACGCAGGCTATACTCCGCTTCATGAAGCCTGCTCCAAGGGTCACCTCGAAATCGCGAAATTATTACTCGCGTATGGGGCGAATGCTAGTGAAAGTGCCAACGGAGGGATAAGGTAATTTTCATCGTCAAATTCTACTTCGTTTTATCAATTTTAATTTAATTCTACGAAATTATTAACACGTATTATATTATTTAATTACAGGCCGCTTCACGAGGCAGCGGAAAATGGTACAACCGAACTTGTTCGCCTTTTACTCTCTTACGGTGCCGATCCTCTGTTAGCCACCTATTCCGGACAAACCCCATTGATGTTGGCTGCAGACACAGATGCCTATTCGATCCTAGAACAACACTTGGATGATATTCAAGGTCGTGCGAGTACTCCATGGTCTTTCGGTGGTCCCTCTTCTATTTTCGGTAAATTTTACGTACATCTCTTCCTCGTTAAAATTCATTATCAAAGTTGATCGATCTAAATGATATAATTCATTCTATTTCAGATCCAGAAGAGACCGGTTACAATGTTCTCGACGATCCTCCGATGGACAGTCCAGAGCCAGAGTTAGACGAGATCGAGATGGAAATGAGCGACGTGAATCTACCAGTTCTCTTCTCCCTCGCGAATGATCCCGACAAATGGGTGCTCCTTCAGGATCTAATGGCCGCCCTTAGAATAAAAAGTAGAGACGCGTTGTTGCGTCAAGTGAATCCCAAAGCTCACGCTGGTCCACCAGCTGTCGCTCATCGCGACGTGATGAGAGAATTGAAGCTTCAAGATTTCTTGGAACAGTCCCGTTGTTGCCATCTGCTCAGCGGCGGCGAACGAATCAACGTGAGAGGGTCGAAGGTGACTCTGATTAAGTACAACGACAAAGTGAGGTCCTTGTTGAGCGTGGAGAAAGTGATGATTAGCCTGAGGTGACAGGAGGCGTCACTGGGGCAGTCGTCACCCCAGGCAAGACCGTCAACTTCATCTACGAAGGAAGCCCCAAAGAAGAACGTCTCGACGAAACGTGACAGACAAACAAGAACGCGACAGAGTAACAAGACAGCAACTACGGATTGAACGTGAACCTCCAAGGGAAAAGAAAGAAAGAAAAAAAAAAACGAAGAAGAAGAAAACTGTCTGTGTCCACTTTGTGTCGTAATGTCGAACGTTTTATTCGACGTTCTGATTTCTCTTCCTCGATCCTGTTCGACGAGGTAACCGGGGTTCGGATTGAAATAGCAAAGATGAATCGAGTAGAGAATCCTTTAGAGAGAAAAAAACAATTCGGAGAGGAAAAACAAGAAGGTGACAGTGCATTCTGACAAAGCGTTTTATTAGCAGTATTTATTGGCGAATACTCCTCACCATGGAGTATAGTGATATTTTATCCGTTATGTCTTTGACGACGCTTCTAGACGAAGACTGTCGCGACCTGTCCGAGTATCTTGTGTACGGTACTTCTACTATTTAAACAGTTCGATTCGTGTTGAAAGATGGGCGTGTGGTAAGTCCCATCGTGGAGAACGAAAGGAAATCGTCCGAGGTCTAATTGAATAGTTTTTAAATCGTAAACACTGGATTCTGGTGTGCGTCTACGCGCTTCTTTCGCTGTGTATCCGATTATTTGTTGAAGGAATCGATGCTTGGAGAGAGAGAAAACTAGAGAATCTTATTATTTTACGTTCCCCGACCCATCGACTCGCGGTTGTTGCGTCGGAAACGAAATGTTGCATTATATCATCGTCATCGGCTTTTTCACGTTACCACGTTGTTAATTTCGTTTCGTTTTCTTTTTCTCTATCTTTTCCCTTTCTTTCTTTCTTTTTTTTTATTAGTACTAGAGAGTCAATTAGGGTATAAATTCGGTTGTTTAGCGTGTAGATTTAAGCAAGCGTTGGTTAGTCGAAAGATTTGAAGCATTTACTGTTTTCCGTTGTCTTTTCTTTCTTTCCTTCTACCATTGGGATGTGCAATTTCGCGAGTCCGCTTCTTGTCAAGCGATTATCGATCGATCAGCGGCATTAGGTCTTGGAGAAATATAGAAAAAGAAAAAAATAATGACTCGATCGTGTATTTAATGTTCAGTGTGCAATAACTCTCGTCGTTCAACTCGCGGTGATTGATCCTGAAATTAGTATATTTCTGTTACAGAAAAGCAATCTGACGCGTTCACTGTTGCCTTGTTCTAATTGTTCTCAAATTGATCAACTAATGCAACGTGTTTCAGATTCTCGTTTGTCTAGGAGTTCCGTTTAATCGTTATTAATAATAAGGCGATTGGTCTTTCTCGTTAACTTCTATTTTAACATTTAGGTTAAACGACTGAAATGTGTTGAAATGCACAGCAGTGAACGTGTTCATGTTACCATCGATGCAATCGATTTATAATATATTCCATTTAAATAGAACGATATTCTCTCTCGAATGCGTCGATGGGATCGATACTTCACGTATACATATATATGTATATTTTCGAGCGCAAGAAAAACGCGCTACGCCGAAAGCGGAAGGATCGAAGAATGAAAAGAACAGAGAGGGTGGAACACCTCACACAAGCTTCTACGCGCTTTTCATTTCACTCTGTATACACAGGATTATCAATCGTTCTGATCAGTCTCAGGGAAATATCCGTATGCGTATTTTCGATATCCTATGCGTTGTATCGATTTCAAGAAGTGTCGCGTTCAGTCATCGTTCGATTCGTCGATAAACGAACGACAATTCGATTTCTCCAACTATGTACAGTAACCAGAAAGTGATTTCCTGTTCGTTTACGAACGTTCGTACCAATTGACGAACGAAATCGACAGATGCCTGATCACGCGCGCTGCTTACCTTTAATTTTTATTTAGCTGACGATTTCTTAAACGACGATTAACGTGGACGGGGTACTGTTTACACGTGTACATACCTATTTTCGAATAAACATAACCTAGCGGCCACCTGTCGGAACGTGCGCATGTCAAAGTGACCCCGGTTTTCTGTACGTTAACGTTTCTGTTGAAACGCTCGCCCTCGTTCACGGGGTGTCGTAAGAAACACCGATGAAACGAGGAGTGCGTAAACGAAGACAATGTATAGAAGAGGGGAAGCAAGAGAAAAGAAACATATATATGTGCGAAAGGTGAGGTAGTGGGTGGTGAATCGAAACGGAGAATATGGGCAAGAAGAAAATGAATAAACTGTTACGTACTGTGCGTGTAATGTACCTTTTAAATGTAAAGTAGATACCAAGTAATAGTGTAAGTAGCCAGGAAGAACACGACACACTTGTTCATAATTATCATAAAATAGAGAGCGTACACAACACTTGCGCACGTGTAATTGATCTAAGATATAAACAAACAAACAAACAAAAAAATGGAAAAGTACCGGCGTTTTAGCGTAAACTCTTGAGAGAATATGTAATTTCAGCGAAAACCCGAAAACAATACCGTTGTTTTGCGCGCGTATATATATATATATATATATAGACACATTACACACGTACATACATATATACATACACAGCAGACAAGACACGTATACAAAAACTTTCTCGCAATATAATAGGGGCTATCGCAGTTACTACAGCTACTAATTATTATTATTATTATTACTATTACTACTACCGGTCACCGATTACTACGACTACTACGATTACCGCTATTACTATTACTATTCGCCACTACCACTACTATTACTACCACAACTACTATTAATACTACTACTACTACTACTGCTACTACTACTGTCACGACTATCCGCTTTTTTTATTGTACGATACGTATATACATAATAGCGAACTATGAATGTACATTTTCTCTAGCTGTAAACGTTTCCTCCTTCCCCCAATTGTAATTTATATATAATCCGAGGATACTTCTAAATGTGTTGAAAAAAAAAAAACGGAAAAATGAAAAATGGGAAAAACCAGAGAAAAACCGCTGCTGCTTTAACCAGACAGAAGGAATTCTATGTGAGAAAGAACAAATATATATTATATATATAAATATATATATAAAAAATATATATGTATATATACGTACATATATATATATTTTATTTCAGAAGTTTAGTTTAATGGATATAGTAATGTTAAAAACGCAAGAAGGAATACAAATTAAATTCTCTCTGTGATTCGTCTGAAGAATGGGAATAACTAAGGAAGTAAAAACGATTTAAAAAGAAGAAAAAAAAAAACGATGGAAAAAATTGCGTAGAAAAAAAAAAGAAAGAAGAAAAGTTATGATTATTATTAATTAATTAGTATTATTATTGTCATCGTCACATATTATCGTTGCTCTGTACCGTCAGATTTATCGAACAAATCACACAACGGACCGACGACAACAAACTCGATTTTTTCGTAATGAAACTCGACTCGTGATTTTTTCTTTCCGCTAATAACAGTAACGAGTTATCCTATCGATGTAATAAAAAAAACAAGTATTTTTACCGATCTCTTCTGGCGCTTCTTTCGTTCCTTTACATCCCTATATACCTGTCAGCTTTCAGTCGCAAAGGTTACTTTTAAACGCTTGAATTTTAAAGCTTAAAAATTACAGAATTTTAATCCGGTGTAAAATAATTATGATTCACGGGATTTCACGATCGAAGGAGAAGGTTCGTGAAGTATAATTCGAAGACTGACAGATTTAAAATTGGTAAAACGTTTATTAACTATTTAAAAACGATGAAACAAGGTGAACATGAGATTGACAATTCAATAAGTAATATTATTAAATAGAGTATAGAGGTGTATAATAAGTGTCTGTAGTAATTATTCTCTTTATACGTTTCCTTTACATCGAGACAGACGTCTTTTTTTCATTATCATCTTTTTTTTCTCTTTTTTTCTTTTTCAACATTTTCTCGTCAACTTTTGGCGAAGCCTAGCCTTCTCCTATTCCTCTCTTTCTTTCTGTTTTTTTTTTCCAATGGATTCAGGCACAACCTGTGCGATAATATTAATCACGACACAACACACGCTTCTCGCCACCTCGATTTGTCCTCCGACTATCAATTAATACGGCTTCTTTATACTTCTGCTCTGTTGTTTCTCTCGCAATCTCTTTTTTTTTTTGTTTATTATTTTCTTGTAAATACGTGCGACGGCTGTTGCGTTAACGACTCTAAACACAGGATCTGTCGTAGGAAAAATAGCTCGTACAAAGCGTACCCATGCTAATTATTAATACCCGATCAACCGGTGTCGTTCGATTGCGCGACACATTTCTACGGATAAAAAGGAAAAAAACGAAAGAAAATAAAAAAACATAAAATTCGGCTCCTTCCGTTCGTCGTAAACCGAAGGAGGGGGCAATCGACGATGGCGTTTGACAATCTTCGAAGAATCGCTTGTGTTACAATCGACGATTGCGAAATAAACGGTGTAGGCGTGTTGGCCATTTGCGACGATATACAATTTTAGCTACGTACAAGCTCCGATTGGAACGATCATCGTTCGCACATGTAACGATACGTCTCGCGTATTTCTTTAAACTCTGTTTTTTTTTTTTTGTTTTCTTACATCTTAACCCTTAACACACTTTTCTCTACGCCATATTTTTAATACGCGAACTGCTCTCAGTTCCTTCTTCTCTCTTTCGCTAATCACTCGTAAGTACTGCGTATTCGACGATCGACTTTCTCGATTTGTGTTCAATCATCCTTACCCCTCGATATATCTCGCGTTAAATCGATTTTCAACGATCTCGCAACGCCTCTATCTCCGCGCGAAACCCGTTAAGAGACACGAGACGACGTGTGAAGTGCTTCGAAAGAATACAACGATGTTTTTCATCACCCGCGTGAAGTTGGCTGATTAATTGGAGGCGTTTCGCTGGTCTGGGGGAGAGGGTGGGGACTCGAGTGAAACACTAAAACATTCGTCGTCGTCACGGTTTTAACACGCGTCTATCTTTTCTACGATTCAACACGGAGCAACAATCTCTCTTGCATGATTCTTTTTCGCTAATTATTCGCTCCGTTCTCCTTTCACCGTAAACGTTCGCACAGCTTTCTATAGATTGGCACGGGCCAATCGTAGAAAACGAAACGCGAAATATATACCGCTCGATCCTTCCATCGAAAATATAAATCGTCGCGGTGCAATGTACCTTTTGTATGTTGGATACGCTCGGAAAAAACACTCGTCAATAACCTGCTTCTTCTCCCTTTTTTTCTCCCTCGATTTCACGCTGCTACCACCAATATACCATCTCGATTACCCGGGTACAGGTATTTACAATAATATATTTATATATATATATATATATATACCTACTATCGTAATAATAATTTAGTAGTGGTATTTAAATTACAATAGCGTTCATTCTTTCTCTCCTCGCCGCTAGTCGTCTTGTCACTCCTCTCTTTTTTTTGCTCGCTCATCTGTCTCTATTTATATATACATATATGTATACATGGTGTATGCATATACATATACGTATATATATATAATGTTGCACATAACCCAGTACTGGCTTAGTAATCTAGCTGTACAAAACATTATATATCGCTATTCTAGCATCTAGAGATTTGTCCTGTGAGGTTTGATGAATCGTGAGGTTCGTAACATGCGTCCGGGTCTTGTCTTGTCGTTTCTTCGTCTTCTTCGAATATGTTCTTTTTACCATTTTATTATCCTTTCTGTAAAACAAACAATCACCTCTCGGCAAAAATTGAGAACAATAGAATCTCTCGCTTTTCTAGTATCCTTTTTTTTTTATATATATTCAGTTGCAGTCAAATTTCCATTGCGAAAACCAGTTTTCCATCTCGTCAAAAACGGCTAAACGAATCATCCCTCGATACCATCTTCTCTCACCTGTCTCGCCTCTTATTGCAATTAAGTACATTAAAAAATACCACGCTACTTCGCTCAGAATTAACCGGACCAAGCTATACATATATAGTGTGTGTTCGGTGAAGCCAAGTATTATTTTTTATTGATTTTTTTCCCTTTATTTTTGTTCAGCGTATCTCGTCTCTCTCTCTTTCTCTCTCTCTCACATACACACACACACACACACACTCTTCTTTGTTCATTCTCTCTATTACGCTTCTTGTAGGTTCGTCGTCGTCGTCGCGATTTGCGCGTGGAAAAATTCTCTGTTTTAAGCGTTTCTAAACGTGCTGTGCGCGTCTTACGAACGATCGCGACGAGAATCTATCTTAAACATCTATATATTTTTCTTTTTTTTTTCTTTATAGTTTTGTTTTGCCGCTCGTACTCATCCTTCTCGTCTCGCTTCCCTTTTCAACCTCAACCGAGCCTTTCTCTTTTCCCTTTTCCTTTCTCTTTAATATTCATTTGTCAGTCGCCTTTCTGGTCGCGTTTCCAAGCGGTCGCGTGAACTGTACACATACAACGTAACACATGCAGAACGCGTCGCGGTCCGGATCCATCAAGGAGAAACCGCGACGCGAGTCTTTTCATAAAACACACGGTTCATCGATCAGTTCAAGCTTCGTTCAGCTCGATGATCGAGTCGTTCGTACATACGCGTTATAAAATTGATCTTCAGACGAATACACGACGGTGTTCGTTTCATTTCGTCCCCCTTTTTCCTCGTTTATAGCGTACAACGAAAAAGGCGTAGCGTGTTAAACGTTCGAACTCATCGAAAGCGATCATGTATCAATTCTAATGAGCAGGAGATAATACATGTTTTTTCTACGCCGTGTATTCGTCCATACTGATATCTTAACGGAGACGAGTACGCGACGACGGTTACACACTCGTTCAACAAACCCGTTCGCCACGTGGAAACCATGAAAAATATCGTGGTACAACGAAACACTTTCTGGTATTAACACTATAACACGAATCCCTCTCACGTCTCACGTCGAAGGGATCTTTTAAAACGCTTTATATATTCAGCGTGTCAGATCTCACGTCGGAACGTACAACGTATTATTACAGGCGTGGTAAACACGCCTAAATCGATCGTTTTCACTCTATAATATCTTCATTCTATCAACAATAAAAACCCTTCTTATTACAGCGTTGGAAACGCTCTAACAGTGTTCACGAGTTCTCTCGGACGAGAACTCTGAACGCCCATCGAAACATACTCGTTTTACAATACCTATACTCTCGTTAAACTAATCTCTTCGCTTCCTCTAAACTTCTGGCAATCCTCCATACCTCAGGCTGTCTGCATTTACTCGATGCGAAGTCTTTTTTTCTTTCTTTCTTTCTTTCTTTTTTTTTTTCTCTGTACTCCTCTCTTTTCGACGAGCTTGGTGCGCGGCTAACGCCTTAACTGGGACATTGTGCTACTCGATTGGGTGGATGTATGTGTGTATGTGTTCAAGGTGGATGGAGGGGTGTAGTGGGGTGGGAATGGGCTGAGGATGGGAACAGGGAAGGCATTAGAGTGGTTACTCGATTATTTTATTAAGAGTAATTAAGCTTGACGCCTTGGAGGTAAGGTCCAAGCATTCGGACCGGGCTGAGCATGGGGGGCAGGACGTCACAGTTGCTGGTCCCTGCATGGTACCCAAATGTTCGGGCCTGACTGCTCGGAGATCACCTCCTTCACCTTCGCGTAAATCTCCTCGGGCGTGTCGCCTTGCACCACGGCTGGAAAAAAAAAGATGAAAAATATTTCATTTGTTTTTTAGTCTCTTAATAGTACCTTTTTACTCTTTGCACTCCATAAACTCCGTTATGGCGACATTTATAACATGATCGTTACTTCGTATTATATTTATATCAAAATGAAGCAACCTGACAAAATAAATAAAAATATATGGTTTTTCGTTTCTTTTTTAAACTTCTTTGCAAAAATGTGCTGTAGTGGATGATTGAACATATGAAACAAATTCTCGGAGTGCAAAGACTTAATTATAGAAGTGATAGTATATTTGCTGACTTTCTATAGCTTGGTTTATTTTTCTTTTTTTTTCGTTCGTGAGAAGAAAAATTGCAATTTTATATTTTGAAGAAAAAAGCACTAACATTTGTAAAAAGAATCAGTTGGTCCATTAATGAACAGATAAAATAGGGCTAAGTGTCAGACATTTCGTGATTTAAAGGATAAAAAATAGAAGTTTCAAGATGTACCCAATTTTTTTTTTCAGAAATTTCATCAGAGTTCAGAATGCGTGAAAGTATATTTTCTGAACTTAAACGAATTTAGGCTGCAATGCTAGTCAGAGTGCTTCGATAGAAAAAATCAAAATTAGAGATTATCGAAAAGTACTCACCAGTAAAGTATTCACCGAACTCCTGCTCCATTTTCAGTGCTCGATCGTACGTCTTTTTCGCTTGTTCCTCGGTCATCCTCTTGTTCATTTCCCTGTGAATCGCGAACAATCTCTCGTTAAACTATACTCGAAGAATCGGATAAGAATCGTTGAAAGAATTAGCCACTTACATAACCGACTCCACGGATTTCGGTTTAATGAAGATGGCGATAGGGTACAGCTGCGCCACTTGTAACCTCTTGATGGCGTTTCCGCTCACGTCGAGAATACAGTGTTTTCCCTGGATTAATAGATCGTTTTCATTTAACTTTCACCATTGGATACTGTTACATTTACGTCGACTTTTTTTTCCCTTACTTTCTCAGCGACTTCTCGTACAGACGCCACAGACGTTCCATAAAGATTGTCATTGTACTGTCCAGCTTCGATGAACAAGTGATTCTGAATATCCCTCTCCATCTGTTCCCTGGATGCCACGAAGTGATAATCTCGTCCGTCCACTTCATACTCTCTTCTACTCCTGGTTGTATCTACAGAAATGAGATGCATCCTTCGTTAAATATTCTTTCTAAACTATTATAATAAATTATCAATCCTTGAATTACGAAAGACGTATTAATATCCCATAAAAGAAAAAGAAAACTATATACTGTAGTTCATAAGTATTAGAGCACCAATTATGGTCATGAAAATCAATTTTTCCATTGTTTCAAATTAAGTATTGTGTATTAACCAAAACGTGTATACTTGTTACACCATAAAATACCAGTTGAATCTTTTTTCTTTTTCGAATCTTAATGATTTGGTAATGGCTGCGTAGAGTTGCTTTCTAAGACTCGCGAACGGAAGTGTATATGTACAAATTTCTCTAAGTACATCACATTCATTCTTACACTAAAATAGTACAATGCTGCTCGTAATTTAAACTCTGAATTAGCGAGGTCTCAAATTAAATTTTAAGAAACAGCGCAGATTGTCTACTTCGCCACGTATATATTTCTGCTTGCATAAAAACAAAACTACAGTAATACAAGAAAAGTTGGATATTCGGCTCAGATTGCTTCTATTCACGAAATAATTCACTCTCAACAAAACAACGTTATTTTTCTCTCGAAAATACGATATCTCTATCGATGTTCTCTAAACCATTCTACACGCTCGCGTCGATCGTCAACGCTAACAGCAATTATATTTTCTTTTATAAACGCGCCAGAGCGTAAGGGTTAAATCAAGACACGAGAATGTTTCTAAACAATTCGTACAAAAAGAAAGCACGAGTTAGTGAAATTTTGCTATTCAATGAAGAGATCTCTGTCGCAAACTTAACGAGAAAACAAGCAGCTTCGCTGTACGGGAAATCCTCGGAAAATCTCTGACGAACCTTCCTCCGCATGAAACACGCGACCCAAATCTCGCACGCGAACCCAGATTAAAGTCTGACGGTACTCACGTGGCACACAGCTGCCGAATTTGTCGGGGAACTCTGAGATGAGGTCGTCGTTGATGCGATCCTTGAGAGGACCGAGGATAATGACGGGTCGTGTGTACTGTATGTTGATCTGCTGGACTGCTTCGTACGACAGCACGTTTTCTTCGCTGCCTGTAATTTTCGGTATAAGTACACTTCGTGTTTGCGCCAACTGCGCGGAGCTTTCGTAGTGAAAAAACAAAAACAAAAACAAAAAAAAAGGAAGAAAAGCTTCTCTTTGTTAACGTCAGGTTAGAAATTTCTGCACTCTTTTAAAACAGCTAACAGGGGAGGAAGACGTTACTAATTCGACTAATTCCATTTCCATAGAAGTCGAGAGATTTCGCAAAAAATTTTTTTTTTTTCTAATCGAACTTTGAGTTCACAGATTGCACATACTTGTCGTGGTTAAAAGAAATGTACAGAAACGCGATAATTATTATTATCCAACCTCGAATGAGAAATGATCCATGCTTTAGCACCTAGGAGATCGAAGCGGGAAAGGGAAAATATAGAAAAAAAAAGAGAGAGGGTGGTAAAAGCTACGTTAAAAAGGTCTAGAAACTCAGGCGATCAGGGAAAATTCAGGTTCGACGTGGCATTAGTTGTGTGGCGACTATTCTAATACACTCGTAGGCGAAAGGGGTACGCAGTTTTCCTTTTTTCAATCGATACTCGGACGCTTACGTGGTTGTAACGATTTTTAGTAACCAACGTCGCTTCTTACAGTCAACAGTATGTGTCTTTTCTCGCTGGATTCTATTTGAAAATAATCTTTTCGTGAATCTCTTTAAAAAAATTCTTTTGCTCGATTTAAATGATCGAAATGACAAGAAGCGACGCGGTCTCTTTTGTGATCTACGCAGCGTAATCGCGGCTCTCGTTAGAACTCTACATGAGGGTGATTAGTATCATCAAAAAGACCATAAAAAAAAAGAAAAAAGGTGAAAAAAAAACGACAGACACAGACAGACAAAGCATGTCGCGGCTGTCTTAATTGCGCGAAGCGTTTCAACGGCGTTTCTTTCTGGCAGTGCTTGTAGATATATTAGGGGAGTGGGAATCGGAGAGAATAAAGAGTAATAAAAACAGAAATCAAAAGTAAAACCAAATTAGAATAAAAACAGAAAGAAACAAAACGTAGAAGAATTAAAATTAAAAAAAAAGAAATGGAGGGGGGTAGTATCGATCGAAACCACGTTCGATATCGTGTTAGTGAAGGACCTGTAAAAATTTGGTATCTATTTATCACTCCTGTTTTGTTCACACACAGTTTCACTGTTTTGTTGTTCGTGTAATATATCACTTACTAAACTCCTCATTATCGTCCTCCTTTTCCAGATAAACTAACGTCAGTTCCTCCATATAAGGCAGTTCGACACGATATAAAATTTCTCTACTCCCTGCGACGCAAGATAGATCTTTTTGTAAATTTCTTTGGAACAGATGGAAGAAGCTTGCGCGGTGAAATGATATAGTGAAGACGAGAATGAAGGTTTCGCCCTAACGCACGGAACGCAGGAAAAAAAAACTCTATGTGATCGCGTACAATATGAAATTACTTAATGATCGTGAATATTCATTTCTCCAATGACGCGTGAAATTTTAGATGCAAGCTGGAGGACGTTTTATTCTGTTTATCTCGTGTCTTTCCTCACTTTTACTCGTGTCACAGATCAACGAAGAGTTTCTCACCCTTGATAAACTGATGGATCGTACTTAACTCACTGAGAAATCAATTAACCATTTGCACACCAATTTCTTTTATTAACACGAGTACACTTCTGTAACGAAGCTTTTAAGAATAGAAAAGTTCCGTTTTGAAAAAGGAAACTAATTATACAGAATTATTTTTATTTCTTTTGTTTCAACATTTTACTTCTAAACTAAGCCTATTAATTTGCTTTCTGCGGTCAAATTTTATTACTCGGTAGTTTATTAACCTGTTAACTGTGGAAGACGAGTTAACTCGTTATTGAGAGTTCCTTTATTGAGGAATTATTCATTTTTAATTAACGATTATGCCCGTGTTAAGCGTAAGATACGTTATATTCATATTTGCAAATATCGAAACGAAGTAATTGGGTATTATTTTTTACTCACTTTTAATTATAAATTAGATTCAGTTCCCGTTTGAAAGATGAACCCAGTTAAAAGGTTGAATAGCTTTTCTCATTTTCAGCAATTATCGATCGTTTTAACGATTCGTTATTTACCATTTTCCATTCTCTTTTCACATCGCGATAACGAAATCCAAGCCGATACTAACTGAATCGAAAGAACATAATAAATTCAACCACGAGCACGTAGATAAACTGTTAATATGAATTAAACTTGAACGAATTTATAGCTACAGTGGAGTGCAAAAGTTCAATATCTTCAGAAACCGATTACTAAGAGATTCCCCGCGAAAGTTACACCTTCACCTCTCTTTACCCTACTCACGAAGTCCTCTCACCAATATAAATTCCTTCCTCAAAAAGTTAAAAAAAAAAAAAAAAGTTTCCAAAAATTCTAACACGTTGCAGTTCCTTAGAAAAATGAGGAAAAAGTTTGTTTTAACTCTAACGTGTTATTAATCAAATGGGTTCGATCAGTCGGTTCAGTGTTCCTCCTCGAAAGTAACCTATAGGCTCGTTAATCGACGACACCAGGCGAGAGGCAACAGCAGCAGCTAGCAGCAGCCACGGCTGCATTCAAAAGTGACAACGCGCCACGACAAAAGGACGTTGTCGAACAATGCGTTCGTCCCGCGGTCGGATCGTTATATCGCAGTAATGAACGTGTGCTTTGTTAATTGATGCGACCGAGATGAAACGACGAAGGAACGTGGAAGGGGTTTTAGGAATGCATAATGGGTACTGAAATGAATGGCAGACATAGAGAAAAGAGATGGTCGGGGGAACAGAAAGAAGATACAAATATATGTATATAGGAATAGGTGAAACAAAGACAAAGAAAGAAAGAAAGAAAGAAAGAAAGAGAGAAAGAGAGAGAGAGACGTGATTACCTTCGGTGTTAGTGTCGTCCTGGGTGTAGCACAGCATGAATGCTAAAACATAACAAGTTCAATATTTCAGTATACGTTGCGTACTAATAAGCGGCCGTTAATAATTGCTAGGATTAATTAAGCTTTAAGCACGGACAATCATCTCTCCCTATCGTCGTGGATACATTCGAGCTTTCGAACAGCTTTGATTGGCCCACATCGTGGATAATACGATTGTTTGTTCGTATTCGGCCTCTCTGCACGTTTGTACGCGAGTTTCAAATCGTAAACCCTCGTTACACGAGACACGTTTCATTAATCAATTCTGATTGAACGACGATCGTTCGATTACTAAGGAATATTTATCATGCTAAGAATAATATCGCGAAGCGGAAAGATTCCGAGAACAACTTGTAGAATCGTTCGCAGCTAGAGTTTAAAGAAGTTACAAGGATAAGTCGTGCTTTTATAATATTAGAAGTTCCCCCGCGGAAAAAGTGTAATTAGAATTCGACGAAAGAAGCTTTCTAACTTCTGTTGCAAATGGACTAGAATTGGTTTGCCTCTTTCTTTCAGCACAGAAAGTTGAACACGTTTAGCGATATTACCCGAAGGTTCCTTTCCGAAGTACGAACTAATTCCCGGATTCTCGTCGAGTTGTTGAAATTTTCACTAGTCAATTTTCTATACGGGTACCGAAAGCTCTTACAGATTATGGCGCGAAAACCGTGAGAGACGGTGAAAAAGAGAAAAAAAGGGACAAGCAATGTTGAAACTATCATTCTTTTTAACATTATCGCCACACACATGTACTAGAGAATCTCTACAAGCATTCGAAGGAAGGCTCTACCTCTACGACGATCCACAGTTAAGGTCAGTCAGTTTAAGAAAGCGATTTTGTCGAGTGAAGTGTCGCAGCTTGCTCGATCGCTGGTGTTAGTTGATAATAATCACAGGCAAACAACGTATGAACTCTACTGTACTCGGTGCAAAGGGGATGAAGTTGCAGGCGTGCCAGGCACAAGCATAGAAGAGAATGCACGAAAGGAGGAGACCTCTCGAAAAGTGTAATTAAAAATTCATAGGGTCGCTTTGATTATTTCGTTTCTGTTTTCAAACGAATTCTCTATTAAATCTGATTTCTCTTGCTCGATGATAAATTCAAAGAAAACTGTGTATGTGAGTGTGTATGTTTGTATTTGTATGTAGTATGTGTATAGGTATGATTGTATCCTGTTTCTTCTTGTTGACTAACTTGGAATACTTACGTGTAGGATCGTTTTCGTTCTCGGGTGTCGTGGGCGACCCTACACAAGCAGGCAAAAACAAAACACATGTCACGTTTTCACATGGTAAAAAACACAAAAGCTCAATCGGAAGTTGGGCGTATTCGTCGTACCTGTCACGAATTGCTAAGCTGATCTCTAACTTTCTCAACGTACCGCTAAACATCACGTTCGAAATCAAAGATAATTCTCTCTGTTCATTTTCTTTTTCTTTTGATTTTCGATTATATCTTTTTTTTTTCTTTTTCCTTTCTATAGAACAAGACGTATATTTCTTGAGTGTACATCTAGTTTTAATCGTCAGGTTGGTTTTGTTACGTGTTCGATAAAAGAAGAAAGTTGAACATTGATCGATCGAGAAAAATGAACGTATAAACAAGAACCATCAAAGTTGATTGTTTAAGATCGTCAACTCGAATGGGGGTAAATTTAAAAAACAAGAATATAAAAAAATAATATCAGTACCGTAGAAAGATTGTTGCAATAGAGGGGGAGAGAGGGATTCTCAAGACACACGTGTAAAGAAATACTAATTGTAAGTTCAAACACACGGTCTATATAAATACATAAATATATAAGTAACGTATACGTATAGTGACTGAGAAATACGACGAGAATGAAAAAAAAAAAACAAAAGTAAAAATATTCACGTAAAAAACCACAGTAGAATAATATATACGGGTCTGAACATGCACAGAACGTGCAGGATACGAGTTTCGCCATGTTTCAAGACACTCACGTTCCTGGTCCGAACCGTCCTCGGATTTGTCGTCCTTGCTCTTCATGAACGGGAACTTCCTGCTGAACGAGAAGTTCTTCTTTTTCCTGTCCAGTGTCGATTGCTGTAAAGCAAAAAATAAACGAAAAAAAAAAAATAACAATAGTAACTTTCACTCGATAAACTTTTCAAATATTTCAGATAAAAAATTTCCCAATTCTGCGCTCTTCTTTTATAATAAAAGGAAATATTTTTTTAACGAAAGCTCAATCAATCGTAATAATATTCATGATTTAAATTTGATCTGCGTTTCAATTTCCGCATTCTACAATGCAATCGAGATATCCAGGCTCGTCCTTCTTCTTGATATCACGCAGCAACCGGTCGATCGAGCTTACCTTGTCGAGGATGACCGGCATGTGGCCCTGGAACTTGACGGAACGATCCCTGGCTCGTTGCTTCCGTTCCCATCGTTTGCGCGACGGTATTATACCGAGTCCTTCCTCCTCACCCTGAGGAGTTACTCTTCTTGCCTGCCACCATTCATCGTCACTGGCATTCGTCACGTGTAGGATTTCACCGAAACGGAAAGCCAAACCACGGCTTGGCAGCCCGTCGTCCTTGTTAGGATCGTAGTCGAACAACGCTCTGTGATTAACGAATGGAAATTATTTACGTTATCTTTGGAATTCTGTTCTCTTTTTCAGCCTCTATCTCCTCCCTTTATCGATCGTCTAATTATGTGGAATACTAGGAGGAATAAAAATATTTTTGAAACAATTATTTTACCTAACGTAAAGTGATTTCTTCCGAAAATTCCATTACCAATCGCCATCTTTTCCTTCATAGATTGTATAATTATGTACAACATTATGGGAATTTTTTAAAGAAGGAATAAATATATTTTACTATCAATTATATTACCTAATTGTAAAGGGATCTTTTTTTTTTGAGAAGTCTATTTCCAATTGTATGATTATGTATGATATTAGAGGATTATTCAGGGAAGAATAAAAATATCTTCGAAGCGATTGTATTACCTAATGTAAAGCGATTTCTTCTGCGAGGTCCTTTCCTAAACTTTACTTTTTCCCTTATCGATTGTATACTTATGTATATACATTAGGGAATTTTTCCAGAAATATTTTCGAAGCGATTTTATTACCTAACGTAAAGTGATTTCTTCTGCGAGGTCCTCATGAGGGTGCCTGTCATCATATTCTGCTGGGAGATCTGTTGTTTAAGATCATGGATCTTCGCCTCGAATCTGTTGTAATCTTCGGGCTTATATTGTACCGTGATCGTCACTGTCTGCCCGGTGCCCTGTGTAATACAAAGATAAATACCTTTAAATTGACAGAGCTCGTTTAACAGTGTATATAGATATTTGAAGTTAATTTTAAACGTTGAATTTCTAAAACTGCTCACGAGTGCACTAGAATTTCTAAGTGTGCCTGGAAACACTCGAGATATTCGAAGTAGTAAAAGGATCCTCAGGAGGTACCTTAAGGGCCGCGGCGGCCTCTTCATGGGTGGCTGTCCGAAGGTTAAACCCATTGACACTGAGTATCTGATCACCACGACGTAGCTCACCGCTGAGATCTGCCGGACCTCCGGCTAGGATGAAGGAAATGAAAATTCCCTCGCCATCTTCGCCACCGACGATATTGAAACCCAGACCGGAGGAACCCTTGTTGAGCACGACAGTACGTACCTCTCTGAAACAGTGATAAAGAATGCTCTTTCGTTATACTAATTCGACGCTAATTTTCACTTCATTAATTACAATCATCGTACATTCAAACTCACGAGGACTAGATTTTAACTTCAAAGTAAGAAATACAGTCGAGAATAATTTCTGTGTTATTTAATTTTCTTGCTTCTGGCACAAGTCAGTGTATTATTAACATTTTTACTGTGGGTACTTTTAGCAAAACCTATCGCTCTAAATACAAAACAAAAACAAAAAACGAAAAAAAAAATTATATATATTTTATTAAAATTAAATCATAACACTAGACAATATAATTCTAATTATTTTATACATTACAAAAAGTATGCAAAGGAAGAAAGTATCATATAATACAGCGTAAACATACAAGTTAAAATGAAAATAAATATACACATTCTAATTTTAAATTTATTAATTACTGAAATGATATTCTATTTTAAAAGATTTTTTTATTGTATTTATTTTATTTTTATTTTACTGGTATATAAGCCACAGCCGCTATTTGATATTAGCAAAAATTAACATGTTGTTTATAAACCACACTCGCAGGTAAAGGGTAAAAGATAAGAGAAATATTATTATTTTACATATTTAAATGACATTTTTTTTTTTACAACTAACAGGCTATATCAGTTACAAAGATTTTACGAACAGAATCGAATCAGTTTACAGGATTGACCAGGTTAACAATTATCTATAAAAAAGCATTCTGTTTTTAATCTTTCTTTTTTCTTCATAGAAACAATGTTTCCACCAGTGAGTAATTCTCCAAGTAGCTCGTTCCTTGCTTTCAAGCCAAGGGGTTAAAGTTTTTTCATTACGTGCCCTAGGTAGTATCGGTCTCTTAAATTATGCCTCAGGTCATTAATTGGCCCGCGCTTCATAGTGCTTTAATTAAAGTCACCGGAAGAACAAGCTGTGCACGTTGAAGTAGCACTTCGAGTATCACGATCGCAATGAACCGTCGCTTCTAATGATACATATTCAATCGGTATACACTTCAACTAAGCACGTCATCATCTCGCTAAAACGTTCTAATTATCAATTTTATTTTTATATTGAATTTAAACAATTTTATCAGCATTGATATCGTAAGAAATTTAATGTTAGTGTTCCACAGTTAATTGTGAATTCCCACGAGCGAGTATAAAACAATTTGTGAACAGAACGTTGTTTCTATTCTTGGTCAAAGCGTTGTATGTATGTTCAGGCAGGCAGCAACGTGATTTTAAGGGCCGTCACACGTAGCAGCAGCTCATTTGTCAATATTCTGTGTTTGTTCTGCGACGAATTGTATCGATACGAGCCAGATCCAATGGAATTTCTGTTAACGAGCTGGAGAACGACGTAGATGTAACAACAAGCAAACCGATAGGGATAACGAATGTTCTTACAGTTGATTAAACGATGCTCCGATATGAAAGAAATTTGCTTGATATTCCTGATTGAAAATCAAACGAGTAATAAAAATTTGATTTAAATCAATCGTACGTTTCTATGCAAAAGAAACAAAATTAAAACAGTCGCTTATATTCCCAAATATATATAACGAAACATTGAACAGATAAAAAGCTCGTAAAAAATAATTAAAAAAAAAAAAGATTTCAGTGTTCAAAAAATAGGATCAAATTCTAACGATATAAAAAGCGCGCAGATATTTTCAAAAGTGTGTAAAAGGCATTAAGAACGACGTAGAATTTCTCTTTTCATGAACAAAATTTTACGATGCTAGTTCGCGTATTTTTTTTTTTTTTTTCATCAAACATCGTGTTCGTAATTTTTCCAAAAATATCGCAAACACGATTCCACTACTTTCGTTATATTAAATATCGCAATCGATACGTTATATCGCAATCAACACGAGTAAGAATGTTAATTTAATTTTCCCATCAAACTCTCGAGGAACATTTTTAACTATATCCGACGAAAAGTCGTCGAAACGTCAAACTACACAGGCCACTAAGCACAAACTACTTCAATGTCCCACTTCAAAAAGTTCCCAGCCGCGCCAATCACCGCAGGAACACGCGTGCATGTACCTCGATGTCTCGTTATTACTTCACAAACACTACACATCCCTTTCTGACAGCGTAGAGAGCTACAGATTCCCGGAAATATTCCTCTACGTGCACAAAACGCACGTGTCCTACTATACGTATATACATATAACGTGACAGAATCCATATAGGTAATGCGCTCGAGTGAAATTACCGCGTTAATTAAAGACACCCATTCAGATTCGACTATTTCGAATAGCCTAGCTTGCTCGAGCGCGTCTACGATACCTCGTAATCCAAAGGACTCGTGAAAACGACGAGTAATCGAGAACACGTGTCGCGCTGTTTCGAAGAGGTCTCTTCCAAGTTTACGCGGAAATGAATCGCGTCTTACGGTGTATTGTAGGACCTCTTCAAGTCTGTTCATCTACTCGTGGTTAGGATTGTATAGTAGTTCCCTGTGAGAGATCTGTTGCGTCACGACTGGTAGGCTACGGTTATCACAGCATCTTGGTACATGTGAACACAGCTACGTTGTGATTTGCATACTCGAAGAGTGGATGATGGAGATGAGACGAGACGATACTCTTTAAAAGATGGAACTTTTGGAAGGTCAGATTTTCTACAATTAATCATTGGATTTATGGCGGAATTTGTAGGATTGCATAGTAGAATGCTGACTGTTACTTGCAAGGGAACTTCGATAATCTAAGAATTCCGATTTTATTTTTTAAACTTTGCAAATTTATAGAGAACTTCAGCAATATCGTGCTTTTCCTTTTTTTTTTTTTTTTTTGGTACTTCAGTTCTGAAAACAGCCACTGAATGAAGATAAGTATTACTCCATTTTCTTGTGTATTTTTAAAGCTACGGTAAATGTAAAAAAAAGTTTGTAAGAAAAATTGTTCGTTTAAATATCACTGATAACGCATCGTTCAAGGTGCACTGATGACTGCACAGAAAGCACGTATCGATTAAAATTATTTAAATATCACATTATCCGACAAGTTTGACATATTTAGTATATTTATCTACATTTATTTGACAAATTTTTCGATATGGCGGAAAATTAAAATTTTTTCATAACAGTGGTTGGAAATTTTTTGTTTAAAAAATTGTCAGATACTTTTTTTGAGGTCCCCTACGAACTTGCAAAGTTAAGAAAAAAGAAAATTGGAATTTTTGGGTTACCAAAATTTCCTTGTTACTTGTATAAAGCTGTTTAAAATTTCATTTTGAGTTAATTTATCGAGCAGAGTTGGGAATTCATTCAGAGACTTTGAGCTTAAAAAATGCAACGTTAAAATTTTGTACAAACGTGTTCGAATACGTTATTGGTTGGAAATAATACAGATGGTAGAATGAGATAAACAGATAGCTAGAAAATATATAATTCACAATAGAACCTGCTTTCATGGCAAGGTAGTGAAATCTGCTTTCTCATATTGAGGACGCAACATGGATCTTTAGAATTCGCGAAGCCTGTGGAACTTTCGAGGAAGCCTTGATGTGTCATTTTACTACGTAGAAATCGGTTTTATTAAATTCTTCTAAGCGAATCGAATGATTCACGAATTACCGTGATAGATTTCCACGATTCTAAGATTTTAAAATCGCGAAAATCGAGTTTGGCGGAGAGGCAATCCTCCGAATTGAATTTGCGTGTGTGGAGAATGGTCGAAATGAAGTTTAGCCAGCAGGAGGTCGTTGAAATTCCGGTATCACGATAAGGGAATTCAGGGTATTGGTTCGTCTGACCCGTAGAGTTGTCGATAATCGGGTTCTACAGCTAGATAGTATTGTTCGAATTGGGTTGAATGTTCCGGACACTCTGATGTTGCCTAATGTCGATTCGAGATCATTGATAGTACCTCTTGTCACTGAATACTACGTTCATAATTGAATTTATCCCCTATAAACTGCATCCAATTCAATTCTTCCTTCTTTTATGTATCCAACGACACTCGATGCTTAAACAATCCAACGATGAATGCACGATTCATAATTCCCTATACATAAAACGTAATATATTTCTTGTAAAGTTAAGAAAGCGCGAAACACGAAGTTTTTACAATTAGCACGAACGGCGTCGCTTGACATTTCCAGGCACAAAAGCTCGCAAACCAACACTTTGTAAATATTTCACCGTTAAATATCACGGTAGTAAAACAGAAAGAAAAAAAAAAATAACATCCGACGCGTATAACGTAATCGTCGCGAAAGCTCGAACCACATGCTGGTAGCTAGATTGCCTTAATTAAGCCACGCTGCTGGGAAATCTCAACGAACCACGAATTTTCCTCGAAACACCGGGGCAAGAGTGTTCTACGAGCACCTAATACCAAGATAGAGAGAGAGAGGGAGGGAGAAAGAGGGAGAGAAGGAAAAAAAAAGTACACAGTGTGCCCTAATTAAGATTTTCGTGAAAATTCGTGCCTATTCAGAACGGTTCATTGCTTATGAGCATTGCTCGTCTGCATCCGCGGCTAGTTCAACTCTGTATCAAAACGTGAATATATCATTCTCTCTCATCCTTTCTCTCTGTTTCCCTCTGTGTTCACCTGGAGGGAGGATTTCATCCCTGAAAGGTCGATTTTCATTCCGTTTCAGAGGAGCCACTCAACGCACGGGCTTCTCGCTTGCGTTAACAAAGACCTCAAATTAGTGGTCGGCTGGTGCAGCTGCGTTTCCAGGGCTCCATTAAGGTCACGTCGCAATGCACACATTGGATAAACCAAGAGGCGATACCTCAGTGTTCCCTGAACACGTTGAATTTATTTACCGTGAATTTACGTGCGATCATTTGGGGATCATCGTTCCAATGACGATTAATCGAACAGTTCTCTCTATCTCTTTTTCTTCTTCTTTCTTTCTTTTTTGTTTTTTTGAGGGTTTTGTTTTTGAGGACTTGTATTTGTTCTTTGTGCAGGAAATTTGTATTGGATCAAAGTAGTTTCGCCGTTAAAAGAGAGTTTAATGGAATGATGGCCGATACAAAGAAGGCTTTTATGTATTTCTGTATTGTCGAGGGATGATTGACATTACAGAGAGAAAGAGAGAGAGAGAGAGAGTGATCAGTGAAAAAAAGAAGATTCAAGAGAAAAATACGGCTGGTAGAGCAGCCAGTGCAACTCGTTAACGATTATTCCATACAGCAACTATATTTAGCCGGTACCACAGCAAAGCACGAAATGTCAATACTTCGCGTGGTACGCTATGCAATATTGTGGAAGCTGTAACCATTGTAACACAACCTGCTTAACAATACCTCGTATGTTTACCTATTCTTCGTTTACCTTTCAATGTCTGTATATTAATGAAAAAAAGAAAATCCATTCCATTAAATATCCAATAATCTTCTACTTCTTTGTGATACTTGAGATCTGGGGATTGAATTTCAAAGCATAATTATACGCAGCCTCTGAGGATCGCACGAATCGAAAGATCGCAGTCACGGTCGAGGACCTGATCGATTTCGATCATGAAATATTTATAACCATGCTAATCGGGGCCACGATTTCACGATTAATTGACCGTCATTGAGAATTGGTGATCCTCTCTCGTTTCTCATACTCATGAATGACTTCATTTCGTTGGCCATCATCTGAGGAAGAGGCTTAATCTTGAGGTACATCCGCTTTAAGCGACAAAAGCTCGTCCTTCAAGGTAAAATGACCACGTAGCCGCAATCCCAATGGAATGCAGCTCGACGGGAATCCAGCTGGTTGATACTTCGTACGAACGTATAGAATGAATAACCTTTTCCTTTTCTTTTTTTATTCCTCTCTCTCGAAATTGATTTTCGTCAGGCTAAGCCTTTTGTCTTTTTTCCAACATTGGCTTTGTGTTACGTAGTTAATTAAAATAGAAGGTAAAGAGGTGTGCAGTTTTGTGTTGAATGTTTCGAAGTTAAATATACCCCTGACGTATCGAGCGCATATTTTCGACATCCATTCTGTATAAATAAGAAACCGCGGTGCAACAACAGGAAAATAGCTAAACGAGAATACAAATCTTTTTCCTGGTACTGTATTATTCTTCTGAATAATAAAATGTTCCTTTGAAACGTAGCTTAAAATAGTTGCCCCGGATTTAAGAAGGAAAGATTCACGAGATTCAACGAATCAATTGAAAGATTTACGAGAAGAAAATACCTGTCGCGTACTCTTCGATCACGCGACGATTCATCGATCTTAGCTCACAAGAAACCAGCTTCCGCACGAATAACCTGTTTCATGAAAATTCCCAGGAAACGTGTAACACGTTCAACATACGGTTAGAGAGAAAGAGATAGATAGAGAAACGTCACTGGCGCACGCGAGTTTCAGCTGATCCAAGCTTGCCTGCGCAATGCGTCTGAAACTGCGATGCGTGCACGTTTCACACGCACCTGTTCGACACTGGTTCCGCAGTGACGCAATTCGTGGCTGGGCAAGAGAATGTCACTGGGTCAAGAGGGCTGGATTCTAACCAAAAAACAATGTACTCTCACATTTCACCAAATACTTTACTCTCGAACATGTATGATTCGGTCCAATGGAAAGAAACATCTGTAAGACACACGTTTCTCTTCGTATGTACGCGTGTTAGAAGTGCACGCAACAGCTTTCTCCGCGTTTCGTTTCTCAATCTTTATCCACACGAATCAACGACTTTTCAACAAGTCTGGATGATTATCACGATTCGTTAATCAACAAGCGTGTCCAATTTACATTAATCACTTGTAAAACGTAGTTGAGCTCGGCCCAGGGACGTTTGTGGGTCAAGGGAGTCGCGCAACTTTCAACTTGACAGTGCAAGATTTTTACTTCGAACTCCCGATAATCACTCACTCCTCGCGATGTTGAAAAACAAATTCTTTAAATCGTTTATCGCAATGAAATGTTACATTTAACTCGTAACCCTTTTTCACTAACGTTCAGGAAGGATGCAATCTCGCAAGCGTGAACATCGAGACTTGAATGAAACTGACGTCACAAGAGGAGGCAATTCGATTAAAATTACACATACTTCCTGGTGCTTCATGTCCACGGTAACGAAGAAACGTAAACGAAAGCAACGAATCGGCAACCGATAAACGAGAGGTATGCATCCAGTTGTCAGCAGCTGCTCACCTCGATCACTTTCTCGTACGAGCACTGGTCACTGATCTCTGGATAACGGTTGGCCAATCAAATCGGATCCTTCATTGAAAAACGCAGCACATCATTTGTGGTTTCATAAAGCTGCGCGACGCATGCCGCGCTGCTGCGTGCTTCCAATTGCGACGCACCTGTTTCCTCTACGACACACAGTGACGTAACACAGTGGTCCGAGGGTGCCCTGATTCAGATAATCCTAACCCGGAAGTTGTACGAATACAGAACGAAGAGAGAATTAAATCGATCGACACACACGCACACATACATATACCGTAGGAAATTTTAATTTCGAAAAAGTTAGGAAGATGATACGGTGGAACACTCGAAACGTAACTCCGTGGTCTCGAAACACGTCCCGACGTTGGGGGCGTCGCGACGGATTAAAGGCCGCATAGGTGGCCGCCGTGTCGCCATGCGCCGCGCCGCCGTGCCGGCCGCCGCGGGCTATCATCAGATCGATAGAAATAAGCTGACTCTCGCACACTCTACCACCACCATCATCTACCACAACCACCACCCTCGCCAACCCCTCGATCCCCCACCTCTTCTCATTTGTCGATTTTCCCCTGACGCGGAAACGGGGCCAAACGGAGGGAAGTTTTTGTGACGGAAGAAGGAAGGGCTGCTTGCTTGCCAGCAAACCCTCACTTTCCATTTTTGGACACGTCTGGATTTCGACAGTGTTTTGTCCTCCTTTTTTCTTGCTTTCGTTCTTTTTTTTTTTTGGATTGAAGAGCTGGTGAAAGGGATGCATACGTGTTAGGGAAGAGTACCTCGTTTGGCCTGATTACACAGTTGCATTTTTCTGAGCTCGCGTGCTGATTCAGCGACGCGGTCGAACTGCGTCTGTGCACCCTTCTGGCCGTGTGAAATGTGAACGAAGAATGGTCTCGTGATTTTTAAGAATAAGACAGCAGAATGAAAACTTTATTGTACGAATAGAAGAAAATAATTTTAAAAATTGTATGTTATTTGGTAGATTTCGAGCTTTTATTTATCACTGTTTATACAGGATGATTCACCTAACTGAATCACCTGCAATTACTCATAATCTTTTTGTACACAAAAGTACATTTCTTTACCCGTAAATTTAATTTCAATGGGATGGCACTTTCGTCATACGTATTTCAATGAATACTGATTGACGACGAAGAAAATTTTAGACACTTTACAGCTTAATATTTACTATTGAATATATAGATATAAATTTATTACTTTAGCTTTTATGAAAAACAAAAAATTTTTATTTGGTTTATATTTGAAGGCACATCTTATACCTTTTTTATGTATAATCTTAAGGAATAAGGAATAAACGAATATCAGCGTAGTTACTAGGTTCATTTTCTTATTTATATTTACAATAATCTTTCTTAGTATGTTAACTTATTTTTACGTTCTCACATACACTCATTTCATGAAATAATTCGAGACCTATTTACTCAGCTTTTAATTTTTATAAAAATATAAAGTGTTCCATTTAAAAGAACTCATGGCAACCTTCAAAATTTCAATTATAAAAAGTATAAACTGGTATACAAGAATAAAATTAATTCAGAGGTTTAAATCACTTAGCAAAAAGATTGATTTCTATCTTTCTCTGGCAACGTAATTCGTGAAGGAAAAATAATTTCAGAAAATCCAGAATTCTGGAGTTTCATCTCCCTTGGTACAATTAAAATGCAGAAAAATGATTAACATGTAAACATCGCGATTCGGTGTTCCCGCCACTAAGTGGAAACACACTTGACCGACATTTAGACGAAACAGGCTCATATGCTCTTCTACCCTTCCGCTTCAATGGCGAACTTCGGGAGGAACGTGTATCGGATTTGTACAAGCGTGGATCGCAGCTAATTGCAGCGGCCAGCGTAATCGAAGCCAGCCTTGCGAGAATGGAAATTTCACTCGAACGTATCGCTTCTTCGATTGACCTACTTACACGTTGCAACTGTGTGCTGTACGTGTGTCTGTGTGTCTGTACACACCACAAAAGCGTCATCTGGTTTCCAAAAATCATACCTGAATTGTTGAAATATTTTCGTTAATCGTGATTTCTGGGAACGTAGATGTACACGTGTGCGTGTTTTGCAAACGAAATGCTGTTATTCAAACATTACTCGATTTCTCGATAAATCTGCCGTCAAAATTTCTCTCCTTCGAGTATCGATTAATTTCATTCGAGCATATTGGAAGTGTGTATCACAATGTGTCACAGTTCCCTCTTTCGTTTCTCTCTTTTCGTTGAAATTTTACTTTCACCATTTTTCGAATTTTATGCATCAGATAGGCAAAGATACGCGTCGAACGAGGATGCGTTAGTAAAGCACGGGTAACACAAACAACGTTTAATGCCGGGGATCAAAATGTCAGGCTGGAAAGCACGTATTATCAGGCAAAGACTGGAACGGTCCCAGGGATAAAAGGTCACGAGACGTTCCACGTGATCACGTTCCTGATCTATCTCGGATCTCGCCGGGGGAATCGTGGATCGATCCCCTGTGAATATACTGATAAACGAAGGAAAGTCTTCGTCTACGTGAACGCAGACCCCTGTCTAGAATGCTAACGGAGCAACGTTTCGCCGATAAAGTTATAAAACACTTTGAAAGCTTTGCTATTAACCGAGTCGAAAATCATACCGATTATGGATGGAATTGCAAATTTGCAATTAAAATAAAAATTCCTGTGAGAAATACGTGGAAACAATTTGCGCGAGTAGGAAGTTAGGTCGATTTAATTGTAATTTAATGACAAATTATTCCACCTATTTTTATGGGACATTCTTTACATTTCAACACGTTGGTTGACTTTCACTTTTCTTTCCTCCTGTGACGACGTGTAAAATGAATACGATGCATTCTCGGAAATTTATTTTATAACCTAGTATTATATATATTTTTTTATTATATGTATTTGTAATTCAAATACATTTGTATGTATGCTAAAAGTGGTCTAAATGAAAAAAAAGTTTCAGTTAGTTTGCATTATAGCGATTGATTTTACTGTATTCAATTTTTGACAAAATAGTCATAAATTAGGCGATATTCAGGTCACATTTACTTTGATAATAGAATAAATTATTTGTTCCCTGATAAATATATAATTTCTGAAGAATTATTTTTCTATTATGCCATTAAATAGCTATTCAGATAAGTAAATATGAAATAATAATTTATAGTTTACATTAATTTAATGGAAATTAATAATTTTATGTAATAATTAATAGCACAATGCTGCAGAAAGAACGATGCAGGAAGATTTTTTTTAAAGAACTTTTTATTTAGAACATTAAAATATTCAAATTCAAAGTTTAATTATTTTCCATAAAATGTACAATATTCTCTGTATCAAATAGTACAAGTTCAAACATATAACGAACCTGTTAAACAAAAATTTTCTCCGTACATCTAATAAGAATCAACTCGTCTTTTTTCAAAATTTCTTTCAATCGATCGCACATCTTGCCCTTTTCGTTCTAAATTCAGATAAGAAAAACTGAAAGTATCATCGAAATCACGAAACCGAGACAAACTTGTAATTTGATTAAACAAATGAAACTGGCCATTTTACAAACGTCTCATATTGCTAAATTACAACTTGACCATCCGTTTCTGTGTATTCGTTTAATTAAAAGCACCGGCCAGATAGAACGACGATAGCGTTGCCATCAGTTGACGAACTTTTAACCAAGCTGGACTTGACCCAAAAAGCGTTAAAATAACACTAGAGACACTAGAGTCACGGCCGCGAAGAAATTAAGGAGTGGTGGTACATTTCTCGTTAAAAGGACACTCCTTGCGAATTGTTCTATGGTTTTACGTCCTTGAAGTCTCCTCCTTCGTCAAACTATCCTTCTTCCTTCCGGACCCACCTTCGTTTCCCATTTCTCCTTTGCCCTTTTCTCTTGTTGCTTTCGATGGACATCGAAACGCACTTAGCGACACGTATCGGATGAACACGGTGTGATAGCACATGGATAAAGGTAGAATAGACACGCGAGTCCGGCCACTTCCGGTGCTAGATCCTCCGTTAATTGCGGAAAACTCTTGACCTTGTTCCTTTGTGGTCGAGTACGTGGAGCGAGTTACACGGAAACAGGTGACCTCTGGTTTACACACGAGAATAGAGGAAAGGTGTAATTAGTAGGTTGGAACTGTTACGCCTTTTTTCCTCTCTCTTTATTTTTTCTTTTTGTAACGTTACAAGGTTTGTAGGTGTGTACAGTATCTAGTTACGATAATCGATTTTCTTATTACGTATGTACAATGATTCGTTACGGAAGTCGACTGAAATGCACTCTCGCCTCGCTGTTCGGTATCGATTTGAATTTGCCCAACTAGGTGTGTAATTTCGAGGAAAGTTCCTCTCACACGATTCTATTTTACACATGATAACTCGTTTTTTGGATAGTTTCATTGCGTTTTTGCACTTTGAGCATGTTTTTTTACATGATCGATCGTTGATTTCAGCACACATTTACAAATGGAACTTTTGAAAGTGAATTATCAATTTATATATTTTCATTTATCACGTGAATTTGCTTCATTTCAATGTTTTGTGTGAATATAGTGTAATCCACTAATGAATAAACTAAACGACGAGTGAAACTCGTCATTCAGAGTGAACAGGTTGAAATTAAAGGGTAATCGTCGCGTATTTTTTAAATTTTCATTACAGACTCGGTTAACAAATTTGTGACAAAGGACTTTTATTATTTTCACCGTGATTTCAATCAATTGCAACTTTTTCAAGAGATTTTCTGTGCAGAAAATCTAGCAAGCTAATTTTTCAAGCATCTTAAAAAGAAACTTACGTCACTCGGTCGAATTTTAAGAAAGTTATTCTGTCTTAAAAAGGTGTGCGAATAATAATGATAGCGACTGTATATGAATCATTGGATTTTTCGTAGGATCGTTTCGCATTCACAAACAGCTGCGAGTCACTTTATTTTTCGTCGACGAGCCAACGGAAATAATTCGATCACGTTTCGCGCGACAAACTACGGAAGACGCCCTGCCAGCCAGAAGATGGAAATAGACCCGAAAATTCGAGTTCCGTGCCAGTTTCGAGACTTTAATAGGATTACGAGCGGTGCATCGAGAACTTCGCCGAGCGAAATACTTCGTCGATCGCTGCCTCGAATCTTGTCTTCAAAAATATCGTTCCTCGTTCTGTATAAATTGTTTCGATCGTCGAATCATCGAAACGATACTTCATAGTGAAAAATATGAATGGATTTCCATTGTAACCGATGTCCTACGTATAATTTGCAAACGCGAGCGAAATGACTTCCCTGTCAATGGTAGATTTAATTAAAAACTTCAGAAAACGGTATAAAAATGGAGAACGCATGTCTCCACACATACAAACAGAAGGGAAAATAGTTCCAAAGGTAGAAAGGATCGATGGTACATCGATATTTCTGTTGAAACGCGACTACGAGACGAGGATGATGATATTTTCCTGCGGCAAACAGAAAAAGCTACTCTAATAAACATTAATTGACTCGGTAGCGATAGGCAAAGGGCGTGAGTGAATTAAAATACAGCTACGATTTCGCGTTTCGTTTACCCATGGACTTTTCGATTGGAAAACCATAAAAAAAAAAGAAAAACCAAACGAATATCGCATGCAAAGATATAACTACGCTACGAAATAACGATTACAGTTATACACAATCGTAGAAAAAGAAAAAAAAAAACAGATACTTGGAAATTGAAATGTATAAAGTACAGTTGAAAATGTAACTTTCTTTTCGTTCAACCGAGCGGAATTTAAACAGATGTTGTACACATCTTTTTCTCTGTACGAAATGTGTATATAATACGTAGGATGAATAAAACGAGGGGTGAGACAGATGTGGAAGGAAGAAACGTTGAACATAAATCGAGCTGTTTTTATCCGCGTTGGATCGTTGATGGAAATAACGCCCCTAAAATCCAACCTAAAATCTCCCTCTTGTTCTACCCTCGTCGCGCGGAGAATTTCATACAACGTTCGAGCTGTTTCCCCGATTAAGATGACTCACGTTTTCCTCCGAGTTTCTGCCTGGCGTATTATGTTTATAACAGATCTGTCTCTCTTGTCGTACTGTTTCGTAGATCTTCTTTTGTCGTGAATTTAAACGAAACTGAATATATCTTTTGTAACTTATTATTCTCCTCTATGATGTTATTCGTATACCAATAGAGTTCTTCATTCGTGGAGAAATGATAGAAATAAACGGTAGTAAATTGAAAAAAACATGACAGAAACTCGACGTCTTAAGTTTACAATCATTCCCCATCGCTGCAGGAGTATAATAATCTTCCGCTGAATCAGAATGTTTTACGAGCATAAGCTCGTTCAATGCGGGCATTTCCCGGTCGAAGGATCATGGAATAAAAGACTCCCTTTCATGGTCACCGGTGTCGTAAGTACCAGGTTTGTCGATCCGGAACGGTGTCTCGAATCCCATAAAATCACGACCGTGACCTTAAACGAGATTAGGGGACCCGATTCCCACATCTTTCTCTGCTCTTACGATCGTAAGGGGAAATCTTTGGCGCTTGACCTGGGTCAAGCAAATCCTCGTGTCGAGAGGAATGTACAAACATCCGATAGGGAATGTTCTCTACGACGAAAAAATATTTTCTTCGATTAAAGAAGCATAATTTCTCCTTTTGATTTCTTTTTCATGTTTAATTAAAGTTGTATCCTTCGATTTTGTAGAGTTCCCCCATTTTTATAGCTTAATCATCGATTATGATTAATCGATGTACTACAAATTAATTAATAAAAATTGTATTTTTTGATTTTGTTGAGTTTCCTCGGTTTTATAGCTTAATCATGCATTATGATTAATCGATTGGCTATAAATTAATTAATAAAAATTGTATTCTTCGATTTTGTCGAGTTACTTCCTGTTTACAGCTTGATCATTGATTACGATTAATCGATGGCCTATAAATTAATTAATAAAAATTGTATTCTACGATTTTGTTGAGTTTCCTCGGTTCTATAGCTTAATCATCGATTATGATTAATCGGTGGGCTATAAATTAATTATTAAAAATTGTATTCTTCGATTTTGTTGAGGTTTCTCAGTTTTATAGCTTAATCATCGATTATGATTAATCGATCAGCTATGGGATTTCCTTTTTCTCGTTGCTTACGTAATTTCGATTTGACGAAAGCGCCACTATGACGTTCGCTTATTGGAGAATACCTAGCTTAGAGTATGTCATCGCAGAAAAGGGGGTCAGGAATTTCCTGACGCGTCATGAAAAAAAGAAAAAAAAAAAGAAAAAGAAAATAAGGGAAAAAAGAACGTAGTCACGGTGAATACTCAGAGTTCTAAGAAGTTCGCGAGTTTGGACGAATTTAGATATTCAGACTCAGCTATTCTATCAGGTCAAAAGCGTACACAAGTGCTCTTTTCGAATCAAGAGAATACTGTACAAGTGCGTTCACGTTTTAATTCTCTTTCAACGTCAGCTCGAATTATCACGTCCCAAGAGGAAATCAAGCCAAATCTGTTTGATTCAATTGAACCAATGAAATGCAATGTATGATAATTAGATAATCCAAAGGGTCCAACGAAACAATAAACGTTGAACGACCGTCAATGGTAAGCGAATGTTAACGAACTGTTTGAGACGAGACGAATCTCTGGTTGAAGATTCACCAGTTGAATCGTTCGATTCAGTTTCTATTAAGAAGCTCAATATGGAACGCGAGAGTTTCACGACATGAAACATGTTTTTGTACTCTTATTAATATTTAGACAGCCTTTAAAACAGAATAACTTTTTTTAAATTGAACCAAGCGATGTGAGCTTTGTTTTTTTTTTTTTTTTTTTTTTTTTTTTTTTTTTTTTTTAAGAAATCAGAAGGATTAATTTGTTGGATAACGTGGAAAAAAGTTTTGAAAAATTGCAGTTGATAGGAATTGAGAAAGAAATAGAGAAGATCGTGTTTTTACACCTTTCTCATCTGAGCCTGTAATGAAAATTAAAAAATATATTTTGTACATTGAAAACTTTATCAAAATCGTGAAAAACTGTAGTGAAAATTTAAAAAATACATTTTGTAGATTTATGTCAAATTCAAAATTGAAATCAAAGTTTTTCGCGATCTTTCCGATAAAGAAGTTGTAAATAACGACCAATTCCGAGCGATTCGAATTTTTATTTAGTAAACTAATCTTTCTAACTTCTGAAGGGAACTCAATTCGTTTAGTCGAATTTTAGAAAAGTGATTCTATTTTAAAGGGTGTCCAAATATTTCACGAGACTCGCTTGTAAATTGCTGACAGACTCGAGTATCTAGGTTAAACGGCTGCCCGTGAAAGGAGAAGTATTATTAACGGCGAATTTCCTCCGGAGCACATCGATCTGAGATCGTTACCGATCCTCGCGCGAATCTTCCGCAATTATTTCGCTACAGCCAAGGACAATTTCACCTAGTTGCCTTTAGACGAGGAATCTCGAGAGCGCGCCATTATGTCGCACGTGTTCGAGAATCACGGTTAATCTTGTGAAACTATACTCCTTGAAACTGCGTTGAATCGTAGTGTGTGGATGAAAGAAGAGATTCCAACCCATTTCGAATGAAATGAACTTAATTGAAATCTAATTTACTCTTCAACTAAAGAGTCAAATACAAAAATTTATACGTGCAATTAAAACATATTTCTATCTGCTGTTCGGTAGAAAAAGAAACTCAGAGCATAAATTTAAGTCACCAATGACGATCAATGCGAGCTTAAAAACGCTGAAATTAAAGGATCATTTCCAAGATAGTATGAAAGAAAAGAAGTGGACGCTTCCGGGTGAAGACGTGAAAAACCCAATGGTATCGACGTCGAGCAACGACCCAGAATTCATCCTGAAATCGTAATTTCTCAACTTGTCGCGGCTTTCCACGAGCGTCGATCTGCAAAAACCGCGTGACACGTGTAGGATAGCTTAACGACTGTTCCCGGTCTTTCTACAAGAAAACGTCTCTTCGCGAGCAATTACGCGGCGCAAAAATGGCCGTTCGTAAACGCGCCCCTTCCGTGGACTACATAGTACACGTCGCGGAAATCGTTTCGTCCCGATTCTTCTCGAGTAAAAAAACCAAGAAAAACCATGTTTCAAAGAAAGCACAAAATCAGAGTATTCATATATAGACCAAACGTACCTTCTATACAATTTATCCCTGAGAATTCTGCGTCCCAATGTGGCAAAAGGACGCAGCGGGAAGATCTGTTGCCTGTTCCTCGTCATAATTCCACACGATCTTCGAAATTTCTCAACAACACCGATCACACTACTATTATAACCATATTCACAAAACGATCGTTCATTGTTGTTTCATAATTCATAGGAAATTTATTCTCTATCGGCGTTTATCTGGCCACGATTCGATATATAACACACGTCCGTAGGGACGATTGGTAACAGAAGAAAGCAATTACAGGTAGCAACCTCTCTGTCGGCCATTCGTTAAACTTTTCAGTTGGTACTGGTCACCAGTCGATCGTAAATCTCTCGCGTGAGACCACCAGCAACCTCTCTCGCAGCCGACTAATCGCCGTAGACGTGCGTGGCCCTCTTTTAATTGATCGATTTATTCCCGTTTCATTAAATCCTCCTTAAACGTCCACCGCTATGCAGTTTTCCTATTTGCTAGAACGTGCTGTACCACCTCCTCTCTTCTATATCACCAGGTATGGATGTGCGTATAGATTACATCTCTCTTCCTCTTCGATTCTTGTGCAGTTCCTTCTTGGCCAGCTAAGCTCGTGCCACCTCTGGTTCCCTCAGACTTCTCAGTCACGCTTCCACGGCGTTCTTTTCCTCCAGCGAACTGGTTCGTCCGGAATGGGTATTTTTAGTTGGCACACCACGCCATGCGCCTGTTTATGGGGTCAACACCACGTGAAACACGCGAGCCGGCTGTCTGACCCGTGAGACAGTCCAAATATTTGACTAATCGCTTTCATCGATTTACTTTTCTTCCCTTTTTTCTTTTTTTTCTTTTTTTTTTTTGGTTAACGACGTTTCTTCGTTCACGAGAATCTGATTTTAGTATCCAGAATACTGGTTAAAGACACTTTTTCACTGTTTCACAGCGAGATCGATTTTACGGAGAGATTTTTAATAGCACATAAGTTTGTTTTCTTTTTCACCAGTTTTCACCAGACGTTTGTTTGCGGTACGAGAGAACAACGGTTGAGATAGAAAACGAGAGCTGAAAATTGAAATTACCCGTGACTCCTTTGAGCGACGAAGGAGAGAGAGAGAGAGAGAGAAAGAGGGACTCGTAGGAACCGAGTGTAATTTTAAAGCGGAGATTAAAACGTTTGTGGACACAGATATCGTCCGTTGTCGCGTTACGCGACTCACTGATAGCGGTTTTCGATGCACGATCCGTTACGGCGCGATTAATTGACCGCGCGAATGGAATTCCAAGTGGCTTCTTTCGGAGAAGAAGCTTGCACGTTGCATAGACACGTGAGACTGAAAGCTTCTCTTTCTTTCTTCGTTCTCGAACCAGTTACAACTTCGTCAAACTTTATAAACACGTTTTAATCAATTTCTTCGTTAAAATTTGTTCTAACGCTCTTTGCAAAATTATCGAAGCTGAACGAGAAGCTGATCGAAGTCTGCGTGGCAATTAACTCGTCAAACAAGTTGCAACTTCGTCAAACCTTCGCGAATTCATATTACCAAAGAAACTTCCTTCTGTCGTTTCTTATTTAATCAATTTGAATTTTTCGCTTCCCTTTATCATCGGATTTGGTTCGAATGGGACACGGACGCACTCTCGATGAAATATTTATAACGAGAGAAGAAACTGAGCCGTTAAGCTGCAGCACGTTCGAAGCGTTTCACAAGTGGATTCCTCGTATATACGTGCAGGGACGCCGAAAGAATTTCAGCGGCGTGCAGACGGTTCGGAAACGTGGCTTGGTGTTTTATTACGTTCGCAAACAAGAGGTGTATCGGTGAAGTACGGTGACGTTTGAACAAAAGACCCGGCTGGACGATCGACGACGATTCCGTTCGATTCTCGTTGTAAATTTTTCTACGCCGCGATCGCAAGGAAAACGGGAGAAGAGGGGAACAAAAAAAAAAAAGAAAATGGTTTTCAACGTGTCGGTAGCACAACGGTGCGGTTACGAACCGGTAGGAATTGCGCAAACGGAATGCAAAAGCGGGAAAATCCGAATTGCAAAGCGACCGAAAGGCGATACTTCTGGCGTCGAAGCGAAAAAACGAGCAACCGCTTCTCGTCGAACAAATTGGAAAAGCAAATGCGACAACGTCCCCGTAAATTTCGATAGAATTTCGCTCCGCTGCCGCCGTTTTTCTTTCTTCGCCGTTCGCGTGTATTAGCCTCGCGCCAGCGGATAATCGCGGACGAAGTACCCTAAGCATGAATAATCAACGAACCAGACGGTGGTTAATGGACAGTTCCATTCGAAATTTCATGTCTTATTCACGGGATTTTATTTCCATTCCCGAAATTACAGAGGGAGGATAGAATACACTTGGGGTTCAATCACGTCACGAACAGTTACGAGAGCTCGGTTAACCAATCGGGTGTAATAATTAAACTCTATTGAATGCTAATTAACGAGTCCTCTCTTTATTCCAATTATAGTTTCCAAGGTTCCCGAGCGAAATCGAACGGCGAATTCGAAGTAGCAGAGGACAGATAGTAACTACTTCGAACTTTGCTCGGCTCGTTTCTTCCTATTCACATCGATATCCCTCGATGCAAGTAACCAAAACTTCCTGGATGCACTTCTAACTTCGAAAATAATATCACAATCCCCTGCTGATCGTTAGAATCGATTACGAATTACTTTTGAACACAAAGAAACACACTAATTCAATACAGAAATCAACGAATCTCTTCAAACTTCATCAAACTTCATTTTTAACTGCTCCACACCAGAAACGATCTTCTATCCTTGATATTACAAAGACAGGAACAACAACATGCCATTCACTTTTATCTAACTTCCTCGGAAAAGTGACGAACTATTCTAATCGTACGATCTGCCTCACAAAACCGATCCTCTCGCTGTGAAAACGTCTTAGACACAGCGACCTAAGAAAGCTACTCCCGGGATTCAGCTTTCACGAATTATCACGTGGTCGCTCGCTTTCCAGACGTGTCGTAACACATGCCGCGAATTTGTCGCGAATCGACCAATCACTCGGTCAAGGAAATTGTTCGTCGATGGAGCAAGTCTTACAGATCGTTCGAGGACCTACACGCCGCGTCGGTTGTTCCTCGAATGACAGATACGACTGGGCTTTCTGCCTCTTTCTCCCTTCTCTTCGTCGAGCAAGAAGGTCTCTACACTTTAGAAGAGAGACGAGTGCGCGTCTTACGCGGTCCTCGTTTCCTTCTACTCGAACGACTTTCCTATGCGTCACGCGACCGATCTCCACCCACGTTAACCGGTCCAGAGAACGCCTAGAGTTCCGCGACCTCTCCATCACCCTACACACTTTGTCACTTTTTACTGTGTGTTCGAGGTTAGTGTAATTCACCGCGTTCCGTTATTCCATTTTCCTGTTATTTATCTGGTTCGAACACTGCTGGGTAATTCTAGGATTTTCTAAGGGAGAATTGATTGTGATAAATTGAAACTAGGGGTTGCAGTTTCTGGAAGATCGTGTATTGATGATAGGAAGTGGGGAAGTGTGAGAGAATGTGTAATTGTTTGAAGATGTATGATATTTTGCTTGGGTAATGTGTAATTTTAGCGAAACTATTCGATTTGCTTTTCTATCCAAAGTACTCGACGAGTTTTATTACGCAAAGCTTTAAACACGCTTTTCCTCGAAACATTTTTCGAACTGGCGAGACCAATATCTCAAAAACTAATTGATCAGTTTGAACGAATCTTTCTTTAAATTCAAGAATATACTTCTTTGCAAGCAGTGAAAACTTGACATTTTGTTGTTTCTCTAAGTTTGCTATTTTTTAAGAGATGTAGGATTGATGAAAAAGTGATGTTTAAAGTGTCAGAAAAATGATAAAGAAAAATTCTTTTTTAACTTTCATTGATTCTCTGCCTCGGAAATTTCATACAGTTTAAGAATATGTTTCGTCATTCTTCTTCGACTTTTTTATTACAACAGTTGGCAAGAAAATTAAGCGTAATGAAAGGGTTGAGTTTCTGTTTTTATTTGGTTCAACAGAACAGTATTATTCAATTTTATATTAGTCCATTCTTTCGCTTATTCTCCATTTTATTTACATACGAAAGTTTCAATTCAAATAAAGTTACTTTGAGAGAAATTAGCAAAATTATAGAAATACGATGAAAAACGCTACTATTCTATGTACGTCGAGTGAAATTCGTAGTAATCGACAGAGCATGGAGCTGATCAAAGCTCTTGAATATCATTTGATCTGAAACGCACAGTCAAAGAAGCAACCTTGAGTGGTTCAAGTGTTGGTGAACGGTCCCAAGGCTGTCAATGGGCAAAACTTGGTATAATAATCGATACCTTGATATTTCTTCTTTACAATCACTTTTCCCCATTTCAGTTTATATCGACGTTCGTGTAAACATGTTCGTTAAACAAGAAAAACGTTGCTGAAGAAAATAAAATTAAAATTTGAATACTGATATTACTGCCTTTACGGACTACGAATAATTCCGATCGAAAGATTAAGGAGACCATCAGGTTCTTCGCGAAACAGATAGAAAGTATCACCAGACAATTCTCATTCCCACACTGTAGATACGACTCTCGTTCATATTTTCACCGCGAGCGTCAAAGGTCTGAGGAACATGCGAAAAAGACACGCGTGCAAGTTAACAAGCCACTCGACAGGATTAATATTAATTTCTCGTGTAATCGGCGAAGACCAAACGAGGAGAGTGCATCGCTTTCGAATCTAAACGCGAAAGCGTTTTACGTGTACTTCTGAAAAGGCGGGAAAGGTAGAGAAAGAGATGAAATAGACTCTCCCAGTAATTTTCTTGTATCAACGGCGAAGGTTATACACGAGGCGTACGCCCAGCTGGTTATAACGTAGGCAGCAGATCAATGCAACTCGCTTACAAATTTATGGGATTAGTTTCCCCCGTTGATTATGCACTTTTCAGCCGCGTTCTATGGTAAATCAACGGAAGTGTTCTCGTTACAGTTTAGAGAGGAGAACTTTCAATCTCGTTGCTTCTCTTATTCGTTCATCAAACTCAAGAAATTATCGAAGTGATGCTCGAGTCTCTTTTCAAGCTTTATCAACACTTTCGCGCAAGCTTCATCAACCCATTTGCATTAGAGACGTTCAACAGCCAATTGACACGTATCACTGCACATCAACCTGTGTTTTACCTTTAGTTTTGCTTAGAAATTAGTGTAGTAATCAACTAAAGAGGTAAATCTTGTTGCTGATAATGCACTAAAAGCTCTGAATTTTATTACGTATTATTCACGAGAAATTCGTAGACTATTTTGACGTTTGGCGGTAAGTAACAGTCGTCGCTAGCGGATTATTCTGCTGGAGTTAGGTTGAAGGAAAATTAAGTTTATTATAATTGACACAAGTTAAGATTTTTCTGAGCATACACTAACTGATCGATCCTTGTATGTTCTTTTCTTCGTCTGTTAATTTCTTGCCAATTTACAAGCTAAGGATTCTCCTAGTTCCTTTTCCTTCTTAAAATAATGTTTGTTATCTCAAATTAGATAAAATCGCGCGTAGAAATGCACAAAGAATAACCAAACCTCAGCAATATCTTTGTAACAATTGAAATTTATTATCTTGGCATACTGAAAAGAAAACAGTGATTCATAGAAGAGCACCAATCATGTTTCAACAGCGTAACCTAACCGTTTTATCCCTGAACCGCTTAAAATATAAAACGAGTACAGTAATTCTGTCTCCAAACGACAGCTGTAGCTGTCTTATCCGTTTAAGCTGTTTGCATGTTCATTTTTCCAGTTGAAATGTGACGACTGACAGTTCAAAGAGGAGAACCTTAATTTCGTTACTACTAGTGGATCCTTCAGTGCGTGGAAATTGTCTTTGAACGTTTCACGAGTGATTATCGAACCTCTTTTCAAGGTTTATTAAACTGTTTCAATGTTCATTTCATAGAAAATGTGATAATTCTACGTGGAATCTTGTTTGAAAATCATTACTATGTTCTGCAGTTGATCGATCATTAGCGAAAAGCTGGATCAAAAAAGAAACTATCCTTTTACACGACACGATCAATTTCACCCATTACCATTACACGTCCGGTAAAAACAAACCATTGATAACGAGCTATAAAGTGATCTGACGCGTGTAACGTGTACATAGTACGCAGTCCGACACGAATTAATACAACGTAGCAAGAGTGGAAATGTTAAACGATGAGCGACACCAATGACAGTTTGACGGATGCTGTTTATTGGATTGAATTGTAATTCGGCGTTGGTTAGATTTAACAATATCGATTTCATCGAATTTAGACAGTTTCCCCATCGTGAGAGCTTCCTGTTTACGGTGTACGAGCGTTAGAAATATCCAGAAATCATTGTTCAACAGCAGGATGGTCTACGATTGGTTGAGTAATTACTCACAGTGTGGGATGTGACATTTGTCAGTGGTAATTTATGATCTGACCTGGTAGGGTCCTCAGGGATCGGGTAAAAAGGCCGCTCGAACTAATTGAACATGTTGAAACGCAACATGAAACCATGGGGGAACGAATTCTAAAATAATTGGATATATCTTCAAAAGACTTTGTAAAGTATCTGTAGACGTTCTCTCTATTCTGAGTAATTTTATTAGAGAATATGTAAGAAAGAAGTAGTATGTATATACAGGAAACCTTTGTTGTGATAAAAAATATCTCGTCACGTTTGCTTACAAGAGACAAGCTGATAAGGCTGATAAAATCGCAGAAATTTTAAGCCTTCGTTACACGTGTACTTATTTACTGCACTGTAACACACCTATGAAGTTATCAAGTTTCATTGTTTATTCCTACGTTTAACATTTTTTTTCTTTTTCTTTTCAATAAAAAATTTATTCTACTATTTTATTTACTATTAATATGATTTCAAGAGTATAGCGACGTTGTAGAAGGTTACGAAATTAAATACTGCTTTTCAATTATATAGTTTGTGAGGAGAAAATAAATTTGTGTACATACAAAGTCGGCTACACTAAAATAATTCGCTAAACTGTGTTTCATATTGATCCCCGTTACCTGCTAATGATCGAGTTTTTATATACAGCAGATTTAATCGCTCGCATAATCTAATTATTCAATAATGAAGAAAAAAAATTGTACAATTATAAAAAAAAAAGAGGAAGTATTTAGACGCTCGAGTTTAAGAGTACTCTCGCATTAAGCAGACATATCCGAGTCAGTTCACGGTTGCGATTCACCCAAACGAACCGTTGCGCCGCTTCGTTCGCGCGATGAGACGCGAAAGTTTTCCCCGGCGATGTGAATCCGCCAGCTGTCGATGATAGTGAAAGTGTACGGGAGCGTAACAGTGGTGCAGAGGGAAAAGAAACGCGAAGAAGCTCTGTCACGCTCGAAGGCCCGTCAATAATTCACAGGTGTGCCGCGAGCGCCGCACGTTTCTCGCTGGCTTTTCGTTCCCGCGCAATAATTGATAACATGGCAGACAGTTTTCACCGTTCGCGGGTGAATCAACGACAGAGTGAGGCGGGAAACACAGAAAAATCATAGAAGACCAGAAATGAGAACGAGAGAGAGGAGAAAGCGATAAGACAAGCAGAGATCGAGGAAAAAACACAGAAGAGAGACGAGAGAAAAGGAGATGAGTGATGAGAAAGAGTTGAGAAAGAAAGAAAGAGAGATGAGAGAGTCGAGGAAGAATTTAGAAAGAGAGAAATGAAAAAGAAGAGGAGAAAGAGAGAAAGACAGAGAGGCCTGGCGCGTCATTTCAAATTTCGCGGAGCGTATAATAGCGGCACGAGATACGGTAGCCTCGTCTTTGGTGACTGGCCGTCACGAATCGCGCGCACTAACGAGACCATTAGACGTACGAAACCCCCGGGAAGAGTTAGCCAGCGCAATTTCAAGGAGAAAACTGTGGAAAGAGTAGAAATCCGTCATGATCTCGTTCTCGTTGCGCCGCGCGACAGAACGCTTCGTGGTCGCGAGATCGCGGTCGATGCGTGAATGGAATTCGGCTCAAAGTTTCTACTCGGAGTCTGACTAGTGTATCTATACGATAAATTTGTCGAATTACCCCGGGAGATTCTTCACCAAAACGTGGCTTATATTCACGTACCAATAGAAGTGTTATTTCGATAATTTTGAAGACAAACGACATCTTGAAATCTTTTTGAATAACTTTTTGCGAGTTCATATCCAGTACAATTTACTTACGAAACTTGTTCCATTCACGTTGCACGATCTCTTTCCTATCATTATCGAAACGTTTCCCTTAGAAATAAAAGGAAAACAGAAAAGAAAGGGAAATTGCAACGACTATGTTTTGCAACGTTTCCGAGGCTGGTACCGAATGAAACGACGGTGAAAAAGAACAGCGGGAAAATTATGTACCGAATAGAGCCTGTGAAAAAAAGAAAAGGTCGCGTTAAATAATGGTCAAGACAATTCCCGCGAAATGGCGGATTAAAAGTGATACACCGACCAAAAACTGGAAGAGTGGAAGGGTGAATTTTCTCGCGAACCAAGCGGAACGAAAATAAATGAGAAACACAGCCGCGAGTTTTGTACCGCGATCACGATCACCGAAATCTTTCCAACGCAGCTTCCGCCTCGTACGTAATCCGCGTAATCTTCTGCCGGTGATCTTGTTTTCGAGGTTGCAATGAAAAATGTAGACAAACACACCACCGAGATGGCTACAGAGAACACAGAAACTAGACACGAAGAACCGTAACGAGCATTGTTACGCTTGCAGACGACGGAATGCACGCTTGTCTTCCGGAATTTTTACGACCGGCACTAAACTGTGCCTCACTTTAACGAGCCGGAAAATTTACTAATCTACCGTTGAGTCATCGATTGGATTTCGATTTCGTTCGTGGAAGAATTAGCAACCATTCAGGAACTGAATACAACGGTGCAACTTTCTTGGGTATATTTTCAAATGTTCGAACAGTACTCGGGTCAGGTTTAAATGAGGTTCCCTTATCATCTAGGTAAAAGTGTTTAACATGGTAATTCGAGTGGTCATATAATCAGGTATAATTAGCTGAAATAGTACAGCTGCGTGTTCCAGGTGCATCGTTAAATTAACGAGAAACGCGAGGCCAGGCGATGAGATATTGCTACGCCTTTCCAATTCTTTCCACTGTTATTTTTCCTGTCCCCGATAAAGAAGAGAACGATCGCCACGTACGAATAAAGATAAAACTGAACGCGCTACATGGACGAGGTATTCTCTAAACGATACACAATGAACCTAGCGATTACGTGGAAACGGTTTCCTTATAGGAATCGCTCGATGCAAATTCAATTTGAACTTTCTACCAAAGCATACGCGAATAACTTGCGATATTCTTCCTACACCAAGAAATGCTTATAACAAATCGAATATGCGTGGAAAACAAGAGCATCGAAATCCACCTAATGGAACTTCCGTTTTAAACAATCCCTCGCGCGATCAGCAAGATGAAGAAATAAGGAAAAGGAGGAAATAAATTTCTGTGTACTATCGGAACACGTTATTCCACAAAAACGTAACACATTGACGTTGCTCTCGTATCCGCGATTTTTACCCATGAATTATCTTCACACTCGATTAACCACGCGTCGCTGTAACACCGTTAGAAGCGTTAAAATCACGATTAACATCCAACTTCGTGCGACTGTGAAAGCGGCGCGATATGCACGCGACTATACCAACGGGATTTTCACGTTAGGCGCCCGGTGATATTTCTTTTTTCTTTTTTTCTTCCCTATATGAAGGGAAGAAAAGAAGGCGCCGGCGACGCGATCGTAACACCGGCCGATTCTGTTACCGCGACGAGACTGCGTGTGCAAGTAGTCGACAAACAGCCTTCGTCTTGTTCCATCGTACTTTCTACCTTCGAGGCGATCGAAGGCTCGCGTTGCTGAGACTCTCGCCTCGTCATCGGGCAAGGTAACGAGCGTCGAACGTTGTCTAAGCCTTTAGACTCTAAGGAAGCCCCACCGTCAACGCTGGTTCACTTAACGATGCATACACTTATATGTACACTAACGTATGCAAAACATCGACGTGTGTTCAAGGTGGTATATGATACGCCTTGTTACGAAAATCCGAAAAAATTCTGTGTAATACCGGTGAACTTCGGATTTCAACTTTGAATGGTCGAATATTGTAATAGGTATCATGTATCCAAAGGAATATTCGAATTTTCTGAATTATTTGAATAGTTTAGTTACTCAAAGATTTACAGCCTTAGTGTATAGTTTCGAGAAGAAAGTCAAATAGGAACGATAAAAAGTTATTCGATTTGCCTTACCCAAATTGTACGAATTATCTAAATTATCTGAATTATTCGAACAAAGATTTCAAATTTGAAATGATCTGAATCATTCGATGTATTGTGACTTTGGTATACAGTTTTGAGAAGAAAATCATATAGCAACGATCGAATATTATTTGAATTATTCGAATAAAGAATTCACATTTGAAATGATCCGAATTATTCGAATAAATTGTCTATTCGAAACTTTGTAACTCTAGTATACGGTCTCGAGAAAAACGTCATATAGCAACGATCGAAAAGTGTATTTATTTCGAGTGAGTGATTAACGTAGACTTTAACAGCGATGGCTAAAAATGGAGCAGTATTAACACTAAGAACAATCAGAGTTAAAGAAATCAGATTTAGCTGTTGTGGTGTTAAATCTTCTCCCTTTTTTATGGGTCAAGATGGAGTTGAAATAAATCCGTGTACCTGAAGGTGCCTTATTAACGACGAACCTTACCGATTTCACAAGTTCTCTTGCTCATAAGAAGCCAGCGATAAATTGCAAAGCTTAAGTGGGCGGGTTGATTTCGTAAACTCAACTTTGTAACGAATGCAACAGGAGATATATACTTCGTACTAACTGTATCCTCTTCGAAATAAAATCACTCTTACGACAAACATAAATAAATCCTTCAATTACATTACCTTCACCCATTTACTCGTTCACTTCGTTAAAACCCATAAGATAACACCATTAGTAAATCAGATCAAATGTGTATTTTTAAAAGATAACGATCAACTTTTGTTCAACCAGAGATTTACCATCGGTGTTGCATACAATCTAACTCGAAGATACGATCGTACATGGATGATGCGTCGAATTAATTTCTCGGGGTGTTCAACGAAGAAGATCGAAATAACAGAAGCGACAGAAACCAACGTGGCGTAGCTTTGTATATACACATATATATATATAATAGAACAGCATGCATTCGAACGGAACGTAACGGGCATGCTAGGGAATACCGTACGCGTACGTGTGCCGAGAAAGTGCAGTCGCAACTGCAGCTGACGCCTGCGGTGACCACCGAACAATTCCCACTGTTCAAACGCCGACTCTGTTACAAGAAATTACGCGATTCCCCCTGAAACTCCCACCCGCTGACCGTTTTCTTCGATATTCCCTCCCCGCGTGATTTCCATTTACTTGAAAGTCGATCGAGAATAAACAATTTAAGGAATACCCGGATGCAATTTCGCCGGGCCATTTGCGATACCATTCGTTTCCATTTGGAGGCACATTTCGAGCGAAATGGAAATATTAGGTCGTGTGATATGAAATGTTGGATTCTTCTAGGAGGAATGGAAATCGTTTCTTCTTCTTCTAATTTAAATATTGAAGAGATGGTCTAAATATATATCAGAGTCCAAATATGGATTAGTTGAAGTTTACAGATCATTTATTAATGATTACAAATTCAACATCCCTTCAAAGTACAATTTCCCACGGTAATTCTCACATGATTGCGTTCAATTAACACGGGGAAATACGAATAAAAAAGCATCCGCAATCGATGTCCAAACATGAAACAAATTTGTACGAGTCTCTCTTTTCACGCGTAATATTTACAAAAAAAAAGAAGAAAAAAAATGCGTGCAGGTATTTTTCGCCGTGGCTTTTAAATACTTCCGCAACGAATGGGTTAAACAAACGAGCACTCATCGTCACATATTTTCTCTGTGATAGAAACAATGAAAAAACAAAAAAAAAAAAGAGAGAGGCAGAAGCTGACGTTTCAGTATGAAAACCATACCGATATACATTTTCCTTGTTAACTAAACGAAAAGGGAAGAAGAAGAATAAAAAAATTACTCAACAACGAGGTAATACTTTTTCTATTTATTCGTCGCCCGTTCAGAGATAAAACTCTAGCCGCACATTCGCTTGCTGTTTTCGAACGGTCTCGAATAAGTTAATTAGCGTCCAGTGGGGGAAAAAAAAAAACACGGTCGGATAAACCGAGTAATGGCAGCGCGGTAACGATTTTATATATACACGGCCCTTTCTCCCTTGCTCTCTTTCCGTTTCGATACCGTATCCCAGCCACAAAAAGTTAATCTCATTCGGAGTAAATTGCGATCGAGCGGCGCGCGCACGGAAGAAGTGACTCGATTAAACTCGACGAGCGCGCGCGCGTTTTATAAAGTGACTTACAACCTCTCTTCTTTCTCTCTCGTCTTTATTTCTTTCTCTACTCTGCTCTTCTGCCTCCTTCTCTGCGCGTATACTTTCTCCTTGGGAAAAATGAGGAAGCAAAAAGGAAATAAGGAGAAAGAAATGAAGAGAGAAAGGAAAAGAAAAGAAGGGAGAAGAAGATGCGAGGATACTATGTATAGGGTTAATTGCGATCTGTAAAAAGTGTCTTAAATAAACTGCGGCGCGAGGAACAGTTCAGACCGCAGATTTATATACGTTCTCTTCAGCGAAGACGTAATCAGAGGTGAATTATTATTTAAACGAGATTGGTATTAAGCGTAAAATGTCTCGGCGTCACATCTCGTAATAAACCGAACAAGGACGACGACACTGACGTCGATGAGTTCGCGTTTCTAAAGTCGCTTTCGTCACGTGTGATTATGATTTTGCGTAAACGGGTGATTTCAATGCGGGGAAACTGAACGCTTGTAGTACAGTCTGCGACATGTTGCGATCGATAGACGAACGATGTTTCGTATTATCTAGCGTCTCTCCCGCCATTTTTCTTTCGATGCGGTTAAGTAAATTGTAGGCTGGAATATTCGTGTAAGATGACTTTATGGAAATTCATATTTTGGATACAATTAAAATTCGATATAAAAAGAATGAAAACAGACCGATCGTGGAAATAATTTCCATGATTATCAGCACTTTTGCCATTTCTCTGGCAACTTGCGAAAAACCATTGCGAATATTTAAATTCAAATGCGATTCTAGTTGGAAAAAATTAATTTCTACACCGAATAGATGTTTCGAATTAGTTTCTTTTACGATGGAGAGATAACTGATATTAATAACGAGGAAGAATTGTAACACACGCTTAGAGACGTGTAACGTTGTAAAGATCGAACGACACGAAGCGTGACAAATGTATCACTATACTCGTTGAACTTATCTTGTACCGTATAAACAGTCTCCTCACCCTAATCAAGAAGGTGTAACAGACGTACAATTAAAATTCATTAGATACCAAACTTGAACATACCACACACTCAGAAATATTCCCATATTTCACTAAATACCAACACGAGAGTAGTAAAATATACCCAGAGAAATAGCAAAGAAATAAAGCTGACAACAATTATACACTTCACCCATTTCGAATGAATCATTTCTCCTAACCTTCGTGCAACTGTTTCACCGAACGATTCCTCAAGCAGCAACAACAACACCGTTCGCGATACAACTTTTTCATCGCACTCGCGATCGAGAATACACTCACTATCCTTCGATACCACAGAGAAAAATGATGCACGCTTCAAAGATCGTTGGATACACTCCGCTATCCTTCGACACCACCAGAGAGAAGCTATACACGCTTCAAAGTTTCGAAACGATTGTTAACGGTGTACTAACGTACGCGAAGCGTTGGCAAGATGCACGCACCGTAAAGAGAGAGAGAGAGTAGGGGCTCGCATGGAGGTTTCACCCTTCGTACAAAGTCGAGGGGGGAGAATATTCGTTTCAGCATTGTGAACCCCTCTCTGACTCGTTCCACCCTCGGTATAGGGCAGCCCTATGACAGACCCCGATCTTTTCACGAGCCGTTGTCCCGACCGTAAAACCTGCTGTTTGAGCGGGCTTCGTTTCGTTTTAATGCATCGCCGTAGGTTCAGGATCCCTAGACACGCGACGAAGATGCTGCACTTGGGAATTTCGCGCACCGTGCAACGAGGATGCATGATTTATGAGATGAATCTCTGCTTCGTATCTTTTTCAGGTCGCTTGTCAGTCAATCTTTGGTATTCTACTGTGTGTGTGTGTGTTTTTCTTTTTCTTTTATAAAATGATGGATGGTGAAAGTGGTTTTTGTCGATTTGTTACTGTAGAAGCTTTATAAGAGCATTATGGGGGGAAAATATTTAAAAGAGGGCCGTGTTAGCGTATGGCGTGAAGTATGTCAATTCGATTCAGATCGAGTTTACCAAATTTTGTCTCGGTTCTTACATTATCTATGAAAAGTGAGCTTTCCTGTATTTTCAGAAAAGTGTGGAGAATGATGTTCAGTGTAAAATAAATAGTAAGATATTAGTGTGGACTGGATAAAACTTAGAGAGGAAAATTGTGTTTTTCTAGGATGCATTAACTGTCAAGTTAATATTCTTGAAATTTCTTTAAAACACTTTTTGCTTGGTAATATTCTAATGTACAAAATTATGCTTATAAAGAATGCTCTAAAAATGGTGAAAAATATGTTTCTCTGTATTTTAAGGAAGATGTAAAGAATGCTGCTCAGTACAAAATTAAAAGTAAAATACAAATATCGTCCGGATAAAAATTGGAGAGGAAAATTGTGTTTTTCTTGGATGCATTAACAGTCATTTACATTCTTGAAATATTTTTTCAAATTCTTTATGTTCATTAAACTTCTAGTATAAAAAATTGTGCTTGGAAAAAGTGCTTTAAAAATTGCGAAAAGTAGGTTTCTCTATATTTTAAGAATGCTGCTCAGTACAAAATTAAAAAGAAAATACAAATATCGATTGGATAAAAATTACAGAGGAAAATTCTGCTTTTCTTGAATGTATCAACAGTCGCTTAAATTCTTGAAATATTTTTTCAAATTCTTTATGTTCATTAAACTTCTAGTATAAAAAATTGTGCTTGGAAAAAGTGCTTTAAAAATTGCGAAAAGTAGGTTTCTCTGTATTTTAAGAATGCTGCTCAGTACAAAATTAAAAAGAACATACAAATATCGATTGGATAAAAATTAGAGAGGAAAATTCTGCTTTTCTTGAATGCATCAACAGTCGCTTAAATTCTTGAAATATTTTTTCAAATTCTTTATGTTCATTAAACTTCTAGTATAAAAAATTGTGCTTGGAAAAAGTGTTTTAAAAATTGCGAAAAGTAGGTTTCTCTATATTTTAAGAATGTTGCTCAGTACAAAATTAAAAAGAAAATACAAATATCGATTGGATAAAAATTAAAGAGGAAAATTGTGTTTTTCTTAGGTGTACATTCTTGAAATATATTTGGAGTTGTTTATTTTCTGGTGTAAAAAATTGTGCTCGAACAGAGTGTTTTAACGAAATCGTGTTTATTCGACGAGACAATTGTCGGAACCGCAACGGAAGCATCGATCGTGCGGATCGCACGATAGCAAAGCAGCCGTAATACGGTCGCAATTCAAATGCTAAATACACAAGGCAGAGCAACGGTGTGCCGTTAACCGCGACGTCACGTATAAAACGCCACGAAGTCATAACGGTTACGGGGACCTTTTCCACCTTGTAGAAGTGGAATGAATTCCGCTTCGAGGAGCCACCAAGGGTTTCCGCCAGCAGCCGCCCTTTTTATCTCGAGAAAACAGGAACCGCCTATCTTGTTCTGCCAGCTGCTTTTGCCATTGGCTCGGAAAATTGATCTAGGGTCGCGGCGTTCATATTTTTAATAAGTAAATCCATTACAAGACTCCTTTTCTTCTTTCTCTTTTTCTTCGAACGGATAACCGGAGCTGATAATTATTTGATAAAAAAAAAAAAGAAAAAGATTGAGCGTTAAAAATGGACGATAATTTGTGTTGTTCGATCTGGTTGGAGTTCGCTTGGAACTTTTGAGTTGAACCAGTTGGCACAGACAGTGCGAGTAAATTGACAATTGAAATAATTAGCGATACGTCGTTAATGTTTCCTGTTCATCGCGGAATCGTATTGTTGAATTCAGGCTCTTTGTTGTACCGTGAAATGTTGCCAAGGATATCGATCAGCAATTAAAAATCGATAACGATCTTCTATCTCCGGTGAGTTTCAACCGTGTTGCAAATTATAATTGCCCTGACCGACGCCGCGCTGTGTTTCATTAGCATTTAATATACGATTGACATTGTTACGGATGCGTTTCGAACACAAATCAACGACTTTCACGAATCATTCCGGCTCCCAGTGAATTTCGATACTGGCCCGCAGCGAATTGGACGCGTCCCAATGTTGCATCGTCGGGAAAGTCAGCACGCTTTAGTTTCGAATAGCGAGTGTGAAATTTCCAAACTTTCAAATTTCAAAATTCCCAAATTTTGAAACTTCTAAATTTCAGAATTTTTAAACATCCAAATTACAAAATTCTCAAATTTATTAACTTTTAAATTTCAGAATTTTTAAACTTCCAAATTTCAAAATTCTCCAATTTTTAAGCTTTCGAATTTCAGAATTTTTAAATATTCAAATTTAAAAATTCCCAAATTTGTTAACTTTCAAATTTCATAACTTGAACTTTCAAATTTTCAAACATTCAAATTTAAAAATTCCCAAATCTTTAAACTCTTGAATTTCAGAATTTTTAAACTTTCAAATTTCAAAATTTTAAACTTCAAACGTTTTCAAACTTTTAAATTTCAAAATTCCTAAATCTTTAAACTCTTGAATTTCAGAATTTTTAAACTTTCAAATTTCGGAACCTTTGAGCTTTCAGAATTTCAAAAACTGTAAATTTTTAAAACCTTACACATTTCAATTTCGAAGTATCGCACGTCAAATTCCGAAAGTTCGAATTGACGATTTTTAATTTCACGACGAAACGAAGCAGCCAAAAAGCTTCGTCAAAAAATACGCGCGCCTCGTGTCGCGTGTTTCCCACGTTGAAATATATGCGTAACATGTCAGGAACCGGTGCGATCGAAACGTAAGTCTTGCATGTGGCGTTCTGCACGCGGCCGTCGCCTTTGCGCGATCCGCGCTGCGCTCCTGCGGCATACCAGACATTGTTCACCGTGGACAAAGCCGTACAACTGGTTCCCCGGAATACCAACAGAGAGGACGCGTTCCACGACTCGTTAGAGACTCTCGTAGCGCCATGATGGCGCGTCGAAAAACGAACAAGACGATCGCTCAAGGTTCGTCCCGCGACCTCCGCCGCGTAATTTTCAGGCCGTTTAATTGGACAGGAATTTCGAGTCCCTCTTTTATTTTGTTTCTTTCTCTTCTGCCCTCTATTCCTATACTTCTATTATGTACCCATTGTGCTGATGGTTCTTTATTAAGTACGAGCTTCGCTAAGGTTTGAGGGTGGTTTCTGAAATACCTCTTGTAAGGTATTTTCAATGTTTATTATTAGGAATTGTGGAACAATTTGACGTTTAGTTTAATATATAATACAATCACTCTTAAAAATATTTCGGCACTAACAAATCTACGGTAAAAATATTTATCATTCTTCAAATATTATGAATATGAATAATACGAACGTTCTACTATAAATATTAAAGATTTGCGAATATTTGTGCAACACATTAATTGGACATAATTTCGATTAATTTGTATTACAATAGTTTCTATGAAAATTCACAAAATTAACAATATGCAGTTCTAAAGTATAATAAAAATTGTTTTATAAAGAAAAAGAGTATCGATGCAATCTTTTTCATAATTAATCGAAATGTATGTTACTAAAATGGTATAAACTACTATTTTCAGAAGTATTTTCTCTACTTCTAAAAGTAGTCTTCTACTTTATTGGGGGATGAAAGAAATATGTGCTGGATACCTCGCTAGAAGAGATGATTTTGTTGACGCATTTTGGTATTTTAGAATGGAATGAACGTCTTCAGCTGGTTGACGTGCTTTGACACTCGATAATGGTCAAAGCGTACAGTTAGATACCCGCCTTTGACATTCGATAATAGGACAAAGGATCTGTGTAAAAGGATCGGTGGTTAGACTGGACTTTGCGGGCTCTTTTGGACCTTTCCGTTGATATTGAACGTCGATGGTAGACTTTTGAGACGACACGTTAAGCAGGGTTCTGGATTTAATTAATTCAGAGATATCATTTAATACATTCACTTTGTAGCTACGTGAAACGAGGATGTTAATACTATTCCTTTGACACTAATTTTACGTGATCTATCAATTTGACTGATTTGCTATTTCACGAGCAAAATTACAGAAATTATTGTTACCTTTGTTGCAGTAATTTTGACTGACTTTTATTAACAAAATGATACGAAAATATAAAACAAATTATAAATAAGTTATAAGTTGTTTCTAAATTAAATAAATCGATTATTTAAAGAAAAATTTGGATTTCTTTTTCATTAAAAAATTTCCTTAAGATCATTAAAATCTTTACATACGTCGATCTAATTAATTTTGTAATTTTTCGTACAATTTTGCTTCAGTCTTTTTAATATACGAACAAATAGCTAACACAAAAATTCAAGGAAAATTCAAATCAAAAGGTTTCACAGAAGCCGACCAAACATATCGAATTTTCCGATCGATTTCTCTGTTCTTTTCCCTTCCAGAAAATCATTTACGCTGTTCGTTGATCGATATTCACAGAAACTTTGGCAGAGGCTCAATTTAAAAATACTCTCCTCTCTGGATTTTCAGCAGATTTCCTTTGTCGGAGTAATTCACGGGACCGGATTCTGTCTGCGAATTTTCCAACGGCGAAACTTCCTTAAACGCTTTTAAATGCACCGCCAAAGCCTGGGGGAAGTGTCGTCCATTTACAATTCATATAGCCGATTCATTGAAATTTCGAAATCTAGTTGGACGAAGTTCCAATCCAATTGCGATCCTGAAACTACGCAGCAGATAAATTCTCCGTGATGCTATGCTGTTATTTTTGCCGTTGTTTTTCGGCTCGGTAATTAACGTTCAACCGGAAACAACGGGCTTTCCGGAAGAGATGGGACGATGTTACAACGATCGTAGACGTATTATTCCATGCCAAAGTCCGGTCGGCATCCATCGCTTCAGGGTGGAACGATAGAGTTTCAGCTCTACCCTGGATTACTTGGAATTCGTGGTAGAAAATCAACACGATGGAGCTGAATTTCGAAGTTGTTACAACATCACCATTGTAAACTGATACATCGTAGAATTTTACAGGTGAAAAAATATCGCTGTTGATTTGTTTTGCATTTCTCTAAATAAAATTGTATAATATAGTTTACTCTATGCAAGATAGAGTGTTTAATATTTACAACGTGGATGTATTAATAAAACACAATTAAGATTAAAAAAAAAAAAAAAAAACAGTTGGTCTTTATTTTATGGTAAAAAGGCACACGAGAATTTTGGGTAAAAATGTTGTATTGCAAAGTGAAATCAACTTGCACGCAGAATTTGTGAAAAAAGAAAAATGATCATTTATGAAAGACTGAAATATACTGTCACGGATAAATTCACGTTGATATTCTCGATATTTTTTTGAATTTCATATGCAAACTGATTTCACTGTACTATCAACTTGCGCCAATTTCCCTCAAATATTGATTTAACGAGTTTCATCGATAGATCCGCGATAAATTGTAATGAAAGTTGAAAAAGACTGAGCCAATCCTTTACTCGATAGCATATCGTGTACATACGTAAAATATTTGGATCTTTCTAATTCGACGCTGGACCGAAACAGTGAATTTAACATGACTGTTAAACAATCGAACGGCAAAAGAATAATTAAATTTATGCAAAAAAAGAAAAAGGAGGGAAAAGTATACGTTCGAATATCGATGGTAAATTTCAATTCTTTTTTAAAATGCAATTGTGTCAACCGCGGCACAAATGGATGCAACATGGAGCGTCCAATTTATTCTGACAACGATTCGCGAAGAATCGAAATCGATATTCGCGTGTTGCAAGAGCGTTCGAGCGTGCACATCCTATCTCGACAAGCGTTTTCGCGCTCCTTCCGCGTCTTCGTTCCCGTTTCCATACCTCGCGAGGGTCTATAAGGGTGCAATTAACCACACACACACCTCCACTTACCGCTGAAGCATTCTCGTGAACCACGTGCAGCGAAACGACTCGCCTCTTATCGCAGGTAACTGCGGGAGAATGCAGGCACCGCGTGATAAAACAAAATCGTTGCGCTGATATATAATAATCGCAGTTAGTCGTTCAAATTCCACTTGGTACAGTTAGCCGAAACGATCGAGTGAAGTTGAAAATTCAAACGTTAAGCGAGAAATGTCGCAAAGTGATAGAAAGCACGCAATTTTTGCGGGAAGTGAAAAGAAAATTTCAATTTGGTAAATTATTAAAAGTTACTCCCTCGAACTGTTACAATTCAACTTCTGATATTTTTCTTTTGCGATTAATCTACGTATTAGAAGATATTCCAAGCAATTGAAAGGAAAATCGACAATTTTCTGCTTATGACACTTTTCTCGTGAAGAGATTATCATTTAAAATACTTCCTTTTTCTCAAATCTTAATAAAGTACATCAGCTTGGCTGGGAACTTTTTGTTCAAGTTTAACTTGATCGGTTGGCGTTAAAAAGATTCAGAATTTCTGCTCACAATCTTTCGTGAAAGTTATTCTGCGTGATATAAGTGCTTAAATGTGAATTTATAGTCATGGAAGATTGAGAAAATTTTTTCAAGTACACCGGAATGGAAGAATCAATTCTGAGTTGACATTGAACAGCTTTGAACGAGAGCTGAGCTCCTTATCTACCACAAACTACTGTTTCGGAGCTTGGATTACGTGTACTTTGACGCTTGACCGATTTTACGACCTCACTGTATCGATTCTTCCGACTATACACGAATAGTTCCGTGTACAGCGTTTAAAAATCTCGCTCGCCTGAGTATGTAACATTTTCACGTTCGATGTTACGTTTAAATACATCATAGTCTCTCTTATTCAAACAAATAGGTAAACAAAACTGATTGGATAACAGAGAAATCACTTTTCTGATAAGAAATTTCTTCTATTTAAAACGAAGACACGATACATACTTACGAATTAATTTATTTTTATCCTTTTTGTCAATTCGCTTTATTTTCGTTAAATTTTAGTTAATTAAACCGCGAATCAGTTTAATTATATCTAATTTCCTTTCGAATGAAGGGAAGTATTGTACATAAAAATATGTATATACTATTTTAACAAAAGATATATTGTTCGGATGAGGAACGTTCTGCAGCATATTAAAAAAAAAACAAAGTGAAGAAGATATTCGAAAATGAAATTACACGTATATTACAGCATAACATTTTAACGTTTGTTCCAGTGCAGGTTCGCGAACCTAACGCAGCGTGACGATAAACCAGTTAATATTTATGACGCAGATGAGACTCGTCTAACCGTGAACATTAATCGCTGAAGCTGCACGTGATTTTACATTTATCGCTGTTTATTCCTCGCTCGGTATTTTCATTCAATATTTTCAAATATCCAGCTTTATTTTCATCTTCCATTGGAGTACTATTGTACGGAAGACTTCGAGAAATTTTCGTTTCTTAACCGCTTGACAGTTTTGCCCGAACTGCACTCGGGCGTGACATTTTCCCGTACACTGACGATCTCAAGTCTCGTTTGGGCAAGTTTTGTTTTAACTTTTAGCTACAATGTAGATAGTGATTTGCCCGAGTATTTAACGTCGCTTGTTTCTCACAATAGTTTTTATTTTCAGTTTTATTTTACATTATTAGGTTCCCAAAATGTTTGAGAACCTAATTTTATAAAAAAAAATCTGACTGTTAAGTGGTTAATGGGAGAGTATACGTGAACGCATACATATATATACACACACACACATTTGGGAACGAAAAAGAAGAAGAAAAAAGGAGAGAATGTCTCGTGGCGGTCGCATTAATCCTTTGTCCCGTTACCGTGCATAAATTTCAATTCGTTGGCGCGGAAACGACAGTGGTGGAGAGGACATCGAAAGCATCCCCTCGTTGGGAAGTCATGAAGTTCCACCACCGCGAAAATTCGTCTGCTCGTATGAACTCACTTCGTCCACCCGGCCAGAGGAATTTAATTATTAGTTTCGCAGCTTAGTTCCGCCGTTCCTGCCGCGTCCCCTTGATTCATGTTTATGTATGCACGTCTAACGCGATTTTCGACACGTATCACCGGAAATGCAACGATACCTAACGTTGCCTACGTATTACCTTCACGTTTCTACGCATTCCCCCTCCCACTTATAGTAATTAATTAAAATGGTTTAATTAAGTCTAGAGGAGGGAGGTATACCTCTTACCATTTGAAGAGAAAATGAAATTTTATTTATGATAATGATGAAATGAAAAATTCAGAACATTCTCTGTCGAGAACCGAGTGGAAACAATATTAAAGTACAAAGGGCTTGTGCCGCTGAAATATTCAAATAATAAGATTTTTTTTTTTATGCATATATTATGTGAATATCTTCTGAAGGGTTCCAGACAGAGATTGAAGTATCAAGAAGAATTAAAGGGAGAACGAATGTATTCGTAATTATAGGGTAATCAGTTGTTACTGTTAGCTTTCTCTTTTTTAATATATTGATATGCTATGTTTTTTTAATTTATGAATCTATTTTTTTTTTGTATCATATAGTAAGAAGGAAATTAAAGTTTATGTGGAAGTCAATTTTGGTGTCTCAGTTCTTCTAGTTTTCATTTAAATGGATTCCAAAAATATGAACTTAATTTCTCATTTGCTCGAATGACAAAAAATTCATTTCTTGCAAGCATTTTTACGCAATTAAAAAAATACGTTTGCGTGGATCATCGAGAATTCGGTGTCAGCGACGCTATAATTTCAAATTATATTGTTTCTCTACTTATATATATATATATAAAAAAAAAAAAAAAGTCTAATTTTTTAAATCTCTAAATGTAATTAAAGATTTTTTAAATCTTTTTTTTAATTCTATAAATCTAATTTTTCTTGACCATCTTGTAAGAAAGTAATTGAAGTTCGTACGAAAATCAATTTTGGTGTCTCAATTCCTCTAATTTTTGTTTATACGCGTTCCAAAAAATATTAAAGTCATTTCTGCAGAAATTATCCTACATTTAATCTTCTACAAACCTAATTTCTCTCCACCTGAATCACAAAAAACTTTATCGTCAAGAGGTGAAAATATTTCTGATACTCTTCACTTTCCAGAAATATTTTTTACGCAATAAGAAAAGTACATTTACGTAGCTAATGTACAATTCGATATCACTGATACCATACAGTTCGCGTTCGTGTAAAGATAGTTTTAAATTTGAGCATAGGTTGCCTTCATTTTATAATTAGTTGCATGTTTCAACGAGCAAATTAGAGGATTCCTCCCTTTCCTCGTATGTTCTCTCTTTTCAACAAGCCGCCAATTAATTAGCAATTTCATAGCTTGACGTTCTAATTACTTCCCCGCCGTTTATGATCTCGCTAATAATAGAGACATTCGATAATTGTCCAGGCATTGCCAGCTGTCGGATCATTATGCCGGTTGGTATCATTTCGTGAGATACTTAAAACGCGTGGCAGGTCCGTGGTTCGCGGGCAACGATAACGGAAACGATGTTAATTAATTGTCGGTGATCATTAATTTGATGCATGCACATCGCGTGCCCATGACTCGCGGCGCTCGTTCGCGAAATGTATTTCTGATTAACGATCGTTGACGCTCGTAATTAGCCACTATTTTACATTTCCTTTCGCAGAGATTTTCAACGCATTGATTAAATATCTAAATGGTGGGGGCTTCTATTCTTTAGCGACCTTGAACGTTGGTTTGATTTTCGACGAGCTATAGTGGATCGAGTTTCAGATCAAACTCTTTCTTGGAATATTAAGACAATTTTTTTTAAATAATAACAGTAAAATGCTTTTTTGATATAATAATAATAATAAAAAATGAAATTTACAGCAGCTCAGACTTGAAAGGAATGTCATCGATAGACCGCGAATTTTTATGCAAATTTATAGCTTCGAAAATATAGCGAAAAGTGTATAATTTACATAGAAAATTATTTTACCCACCAAGTATCATAAAATGCACTATAATTTCGATACTGTGTACATTTTTTCATATTATGTACATTTAGTACAATTTTGCTTTAAATTTTCACAGTTCTGAAGGCTCAAAAAATTGCTGGATCTTTTAAAAGTATTTTAAGAAACGAAAAATAATGAAATCTAACCTAATTTAACAATAAATATAAAGATGAAGCACAAGTACGATTGTTATTAATTATCTAATATATTTTTCATAATATATAATAATTGGAGGAATGAAAAGTTGGTATCGATCATTTTTATTTCGTTTATACTCTCGTTGAGTCGATGCGAAAATTCCATAGGAAATCTCCGTTTAACTAATTTCACGTTTATCTGCCGTTTCACAATTTTCTCACACGTGTACAATTTTCACGTTCATTTCTGATTCGATACGCTGGCTGTTTCTCACGGTCCGGAAGCGAACGAATCAGGGGAGCTTTCAAAAACACTTTCATCACGATTGTCGCTTTTCTTTGTGCGTCAATCTCGGCTGAGAGACCGACAACACAGTGTCCCCTTCTCAATGGAGAACCGACGAATTTATCTCGTGCCTGTTCCCTGTCAATTAATAAAGTCTCCTGCAGATCCGACATCCGCTCGATCTGTTCAACTCTTTCTCTCTCCCTCTCCCCTTTCGTTTTACGCGGTAGAAAATTATATCAAAGCTCGACGATTCTTTCACGTGTCACTTCTGAACTTCGATCGTCGTAAAAGATTCAAATTCAAAATGGCTGTTTCTTACCGTTCCCATTGTTTTGTCTTTTATTTATTATATTTATCATATCTTCCGATTATTTTATCCTCGTCGATTAACCCATTGCCTCACGATTCTTTAATCGTAAATCAGCCTCGATCATTCACTGTTTTGGTACAGCGTTAAATAAAAAGACGTCGAGATATTTCAATTTAAATTTGTACTTCGTAATCGTTAATCTCAAACTCAAGCCGAAATTCGAGTGAAAATACAAATTTAATTGCTGATCAAATCTTTAATCGCTACGTAAATCAGCCTCGATCGTTCACTGTTTCGGTACAGCGTTAAATAAAAAGACGTCGAGATATTTCAATTTAAATTTGTACTTCGTAATCGTTAATCTCAAACTCAAGCCGAAATTCGAGTGAAAATACAAATTTAATTGCTGATTAAATATTACAATCAATAGTTTTGACGCGGTTTGATGTTTCGAGATAGATTTGACTCGGTGTCTTTTAGATGTTTTCATTGGAATAAACTTCCGCGTGTTTGTAAGTGCATGTAATAAATACAATAATGTGTCACGTTCCAGTTTGATATTTAAATGTGTCAGCTATCGAAATTTCTGCCTGAGTTTCTCAGTATTCTGGTCAATTTATAAAAAGAGAATTCTGAATTCCCAGTTGACAGCAGACCTAACAAAAGTAGATTGAATATTAATAGACGTGCAATTCCTCTTTTGTCACATCGCAATCATAAACTGCACCGTGAGTGTCACTCGTCATTAGAAGGCAAATGGGGTTAGGACACGAATTGAATTCGAGGCAATTAGCCGAATGGTAGAATGCCAACGAATCGAGCCGAAGATCGCGATTCCTCCTCTACGTAGAGCAAATTGAACTATGATTAGCGTACCACCGATATATACCAGGCGAACGTGTGTATGTTTGCGTTCTTGCCCGAGGGGGAAACGCGTAAGCAGTTAAACTAGATCTTCCACTAATGGCCAAGGCGCCTAATTACAAGAAGGAAGCGAAGTGTCGTTAGAAACGCTCCCGGATAACCGCCAAGATGTCATTTGGTACCTCTAACTTCCGATTACCAGGATTGCTTTGAGCCGAGATTCCACTTCTCCGTGTTTCAAACTCTTTTTCTCCATCTCTGCCACCCTTCTAATTGCATAACCGTCGAATTAAACGGTGTCGAGCGATAAACGCGTTATATTCGCAATAAATAATCCTTCTTACATTGAAGTATAACCAAAATCGAACGGAATCGTGTGTATTCATATTTTCTATTCGAACGATCCATCAACTCTACGTTTCATACATTTCTTTTCACCCCCTACTATAATTCCATTGAATCTCTAAGCTAAAAATCTCCAAGTAAACGAAGAAGAAAAGAACCAATTTCCCGAACTCAATTTCGTACGCTGTCAAAAAGGATTTCACGTCCACCCACAGGGAGAGAGTACGAAAATTGCTCAAATTACAACGTTCAGAAATTCTCGCGTGGCCAAAAAGAAAAAAAAAGAGCTGCCACTCCGTTCTGGCTATTGAAAAACTTCTAGGACAGTTCCGACAAGAGAACCGAAACAAAGGAGAGGAAAGTTAGAGGGAGAGAAATGTCAAAGAGAGAGAAGAGGGTCGACGGAAGAAAGTGGAAGAGAAGATTCACGGAGAAATGGTCTACGGAAGGAATATTGCTTGTTTTCAAGCTTCCTAAAGTCCTGTCGAGACACCCTTCGAAAAGTGACCGTTTCCCTCTCGCCACAAATCCCTTCCGAATCTTCTCGAGGGATTCGAAGACACCAACGTAGAGAGCATGCGCGTGTGCCTCCTCAACGATCCCGGAAAATGGTCTAACTTCCGCCACTTTCCAAGTTTCCCGTGAACGGGAATAAATTCTCGTCCAGGAGTTCAGAACACGATCCTCCTCCTCCTCCTTTTCCTCATCCCTCCACGAATTCCTTCATCGTTCGGTTTCACTGCGTTTCGTTAGGTCGCGTGGAAAATACTCGGCTCGTGATCGATGAATCGATATCGATATTGTGATTTGATGGCCGTAATACCGGGATTATGAGTAACATCGATTAGCAACCTGATAATTCACGGAGTATTACGAGGATTTGAAATTTCTGCTCCGATTTCTTTATTATTGCAACGATTGTGCAACTCTTTTGTACATTATAGATGACTTACCAAGGATGGTTTCTTTTTTTTATCTCTTTTTCTAATTTGAGAGAAGAAATAGATACAGTCAGGACTTACCTGTAACATAAAAAGTAAAATGAAATTATTAGATGTGTATTAAATTGAAATGTTAATTGAATTGCATACATTGTACACGTGATTTTGAATTTATATCATTTTTCATGCTGTTCAGTCGTAATTTTGCGCTAATTTATCATCTATTAACTGGACTCATTTGCCCCGGTTGGAAATTGTATCTTCCTGATGTGCAATTAACAGTCAGTTTGTAATTACAACCGGATACTCTCGTTTCTATTTTCGTAGATGCGTTTAATTTTATATTTAGTAGAAACGTGACTTTGTTAATCCATCGCGCTTTCAGTGTATCTTTATACGATTGATCAACTACACGTTTGTTGGTGAAAATTTCGAAAAGCATAAAATTGATAGGTTAACCATGTTAACAGATTAATCAAACTTTCACGCAAGACTATCTTCGACAGTGCAACACCAAAGAACTTTTTATTTTTCACAATATCACGCTCGTTAGATTCGTTTCCTTTGATCGGTACATGTTGGATAAAAAAAGAGAGAATCCATCGTTTCGTTGTTGCAGATGGCCGTGATCACCGATGGTGAAATGATCGAGCTCGCGCGTCCCTCGTCGACTCGCGTGCTCGTTGTATTAATTTCAATAAATGGATATTCATACCACGAAAAATATCACCGACGTGTGCAGGTGTCGCGTCTACGTGTTCGATATTCAAGAACGTTAATTGAAATAGAAAAAAAGAGAATTGTTCATTTTCTCCCACGGCTAAACATTGTTTACCTTTTTCATAGAACGAAACGAAATACTACTGAGAATAAAAAAAAAAAATGGGTTGGTCGTTTATATGATATTGTATTTCATGCATAATGCCATTGAATGTGCTTTAAAACAAAGCAAAGAGTGCTAGATTATCTTCCCTATTTTTCTTTGCATTTCAATTCAAAGTTCTATCGTTCTTACTGGAAAACCCTGTTCCTGTTCGTGGCTGGTAAATTAATCCATGGAAAAAATGTAAATGTATCCGGAGACAAATTAAATACCATTACATTTTTTATTTAACAATTTCCTGGTCTATGTTATTAATCTTATTTTAACTATCTTAACCCATTTGCATCTGCACATGACGATTGTCACCTATTATTAGTTCATCTACTATTAAATTCACTCTTGTACTAGTCTTTTGCTTTGATTATTACATGTAATTTCTAAGCGAAACGAAAAGTAAGAAAAATTGATCGATACGCGGTGATACGCGCCATTTATTAATTCCTTATTAATCCCTGATTTGTCAAGTTAGTATCGTATTTAAAGCTGTGATGCAAATGGGTTGAAAATTAAAAAATTCCGGTCACAATCAACGTGCTAATTTATACAGTTCGTGTGTATGCTGTTTGGTCGAATGTTGATGTAAGTGTAAATAAGGAATTGGAAAATGTGGATACACGATTTGAATAATTGGAAAAGTTAATAGAAGAGGCTTGAAAAATTAGAGAGGGGTAGAAAAATCCGGGGAAAAAAGAAAGAAAATTGTGAAAGTGATTAGAATGCGTCGAACTGTTTTATACTAGAAAAGGAATTTATGTAGATCTAGAAAGGAGTATCCTATTGTTCTTTTTCATGATATTATTTGCTTATGCGACCGAATAATTATTCCACGTTAAACAATATGCATCAATTGTTCGACAAAATTGAAAGAATTTCGCATTCGATCGAACGATATGAAAGGGGCGCATGAAATTTACGCCCATGAATTTTTCGAGCGATCTCGACGAGGGACATGTGTAATTTCGACGGCGAACGGAACATCGCAATTAATATCGAGCCCCGCGGTTAAATCAACGAGTCGCGCGAATTAATGTTAATTTTATTCATTTCATTCGCAACTCGGCCTCACCGATGCAAATACCATGTAACCATTCGTGTCACGGCAGCGTTTCGCTGCATCTGCACCGACGAGAGTCTGAAGAACACCTCTCTCTCTCTCTCTCTCTCTCTCTCGCTTTCGATCTCTCTCGCTTTCGATCTCTCTTGCTTTCGATCTCTCTCTCTCTCTTTCTCTCTCTCGCTTTCGATCTCTCTCGCTTTCGATCTCTCTCGCTTTCGATCTCTCTTGCTTTCGATCTCTCTCTCTCCCTCTCTCGTTCTTTCTTTCGCTTTCGATCTCTCTCTCTCTCTCTCTTTCTCTCTCTCGCTTTCGATCTCTCTCTCTCTCTTTCTCTTTCTTTCGCTTTCGATCTCTCTCTCGTTCTCTTTCTTTCGCTTTCGATCTCTCTCTCTCTCTCTCTTCTATTTTTTCTCCCCCTCCTCTCGCGTCTTCTTTTTTCTCTCTTTCTCTCGCGGCCCCCGTCCACCTTGTTTATTTATGACTCGAATGCGAAATGAATGGAGCCCTTGATGCGAATTTATTCGCCGAGCACTGGTGAACAATTCTGGGGCTTGTGCGCGATAAAGCGGTAGCGAAACGGTAAAATAAGCACGATTTAGAAAGTATCGCGTTCGGTCTGCCCGACTCAATTTCGAAAATGTGAGATATGTTCGTAGTTGGAAATTTCATTTACCCAGGTATATACCCCCCGATCCAGCGAGAAATATAAGTTCGCTAATTTCATTCACTTTCGCGGTCGTTCGAGGCCAGTTTCGAATTAGTTTCACACGGCAGAGGAGGGAATGAAAAGTTTTGCTGCGAAAAGTTCCCGGAAAATTTGCATCTGAACGACGCTCAGGTTGGAATACTTATCGTACGATTCGAGAAACAGCCGTGCAATTTTTCAAATGCAATTCAATACTTAGATCGCCTCACATTTTTTCTTTTCCTTCTTTTATTCTTTTTTCATCACACTTAGCTCGGTAAAAACAAAAATCCACGCGCTACCGTCAAGATCTCTCCTCTCCCATGGGCTATTCGATTAACTCTATCGCACAGTGTCGCGATTTTATCGCGAAACGCGACGTAGATGCATTATGCACGGGAGAACGTGGCGTGGTGACTTCTTCAAAATTCACACCGGCACCGATGCGATTCCCTCGCTTATGCAAATTGACGCGTCTCTACGCGGAGACGTTGTAATCTCGCGTTAGAGGGATAGAGAATTACTTACACTTGTATAACAGAAGGAGAAAAAAAGAGAGAAAGAAACAGAAGACGCGAATAAACGACTACGAGTGAACACTTTGACATTCAGAAGCAATCGATGTGTCCGATTTCTCGATACTGAAAAGGAAGAGATAGTGAATCGAAGACTGTTGAGCAATTAATGGGCCAATAAAGTCCAACTTAGACTTACGATCGAAGAAACTAATTGAACACCGATCACGATCATTGTAGACAGAGAAAAAGGAAAGAAACATTTCCCTCTGTTTCTAAAAGGCTGTTCCTCGATAAAGCATCCTGTTTACAATTAAAAACTATTGTAATTGGAAAGCAGAGGAAACACATAGGAATTAAAAGTGGTTGCCAGTAAACAGGGTGGAAGAATTAAAAAGTTTGCGGACGAACAAACATTGTTGGGAAAACAGTGGAAGGAACAGTTTCGTCCGTAAATTCGATGAAACGATACAGAGACTTAAAAGGGCGCACTTAAACGAAGCCTCGCGTTTTCTTCGTCGCGAGGAAATCTCACGCCAATGGAGAATGCTACGAAGACTGCTGATTAGAGGTTGAAATCGTGCCTCTAATTAAAACAATTATGAAGGTCCGTTTACCAGGGTTGCCTCGAACAGTATCGCCCGACAACGGAAATCTAAAGGTAAAGATAATTGCTCCTTTCTCCCTCCCTCTCCAACAATCGAGGAGAAATTTAATTATAATTGTCTGCGAACAGTAAGCCATGTCGTTGAATCAAACGCGAACGGGATGCCGTGTCGATTGAATCTCAAAGCTACAGGCTAATTTGCTTGGCGAATTCTTTTGTTTCACGAGAGATCGTCGAAGCGGGAAATTTGCGACTACTGTTTCGTTCGATCGTTTTGCAGTGATTATTAGGGTACAATTGATGCTCTAGTCTCCTGTAAATGGGGATATGAACGGGTTTGATATTTTGCGAGAAACAATCGATGATGAAAGTGAAGGAAAATATAGAAGTACTAGTTTAACCGAACAAAACTTCATTTCTGACTAACAGTGAGAGTTACTCTTACACTAGTTTAACAAAGCAGCAAGTGTATTGTAGCAGTGAAAGTGCACAAAGGATAAAATTAAGAATTATGCCAAAAGGTACAAATCTAAGCGTTTATAGGCTTCAAAACCAGCAATGAAAGGATTAATAACAGCCATATTGGATCTGATGCATCATGTAAAATCTTTTCGAGCATTTCAATCATCTCCTAATATTTAAATCACAACTGTGATTGATGAAAAAATAATTTGCAATAGTGGTAGAAATGAAAGTCCAGATCGGGGTCAAGCAATATCTCTCTCGATGATGTGTGCTTACACTATAAAATAAATAATCGTGATAATTTCACACTACTGTATCTTTTTAAAAACGTGAGCCAAGAATTTGGAGGAGTTGATCTGTCATTTGTCATAATTATCAGGTGAACGCGAAAGTTCTGTCGATTTCTGTATTACGCAAAATGATCTACCAAACGAGCAAAAAAGTTAGGATAATTCAACACTCTTGGTTTAATAATAAGCGAAGAAATGGCTCATGCTCGACGAAGTATAATACCAATCGTTGGTGCGACAGTTTCTTCAACCAATGTAAACGCTCGTATAGGAGACTTGAAAAACACGTGGCACGAGAAGAATCTCGGTTTATTTTCATAAGAGCCGAGGACAGGCAGCATCCAGGGACTTGGAAGCATCGGTCCAGGGTAAATCACGGGAAGAGTGGAAAAGTCGTGGAGCTAGGTAAACAGACACGGACTAGCGCGAATAGAAATCTCCCGACGACGGCGGCCTGTTTTCGCCGCGTTTTCGTGGAAATATTCTCGTGGCGAGCGGAGGCACGGGGAATGAAAAAGCCGATGAAAAGCGATGTCAAAAGTTGCAGCCTCATAAGGCGACCCTTCTTTCGGGACGAACGTGCGCGAAACGTCCCGTAATATTCACTGGAAGAGGAATCTTTGCCAGGCATGGCGAACAAACTGCGTGATGGCGGCGTCGAAATGACACTCTTTCCCTTTGCAACCGCTTTTTGTTTCTTCTCCCTTGTCTTCTTTTTTTCTTGTTCTTTCTCTATGTTTGCGAAATATCGGCGAGAACGCGCTAGCGAAAATGCAGATGAGACGAACTATTGAACCGTCGACTGGATGTTCATTTTCTGAGAGATATTTTAATGACATCTGTACGAAGTTTGAAGGTGAAGACTATAAACCTCGCTTTAGTGAAAATTTTGGAGAATTTTCCAGTCGAAATTATTAGGAGAAAATTATACTTCGTTTCGAACATTCAAAGACGTTAGAAATGTTCCATTTTTTCCTTTGGTGTCGTCTATCAAGTGGCTGTGCCTCTCGTGATCATTTCGTCAGAGACCGTAAAAATGGCGGGTCGATGAAATGAGTTATGGAATAAGTTTTAGATTAAAAAATATACGTCAGTATTTTTTCATTAATTTCTACGAAGATTTAGTGTTATTTATCTCAAAATGTTTCATCTTTATTTATCATAGAAAAAGATGCAAACAAAAATGTAGCTCAGTAGCTAAAGAAACTTCTAATACACGCAAATCCTCAAATTGAACTGTGCAACAAAAACAAAACAAATTCAACTTGTCTTCAATACAGAAAGCAAAAGTAAGCAAAAATTGTGCTCCGTGGAGGGATTGTAAAACAAAATTATATACACTTTCTAGTTAAAAATAAAATCTTTAATACATCAAATTTTATTCTTGATTATATACAACACTTAATAAAAAAAAAAAAAAACTAATATAAAAGCACATTTTCCAAATACTCCTCAAATCGATAGAATTAGATACACATCCAATGTTGATAATTCTAGCGTTAATTTCCTTATTTCTGTATTGCACTATTAAACCTCGAACCATCCACGTACACACCGGGTATCAAATAAAAAGTAACGAACGCAGATTTCATTTTGAAGATTAAAAAGGAAAAAGGGGGAAAAGAAGGAGACAGCTAATATTCGGAGGTAGGAGTAATTGCGCGCGATTTCGATCGGTTCGACCGGCGTCATTCATCCGGGCCAATTAATTTCATTCTAATGAACCAATTCGTCGGAAGGTCGTTGCGAGATTCGAGCCTGTTCCCGCGTCGCGTCGTTTGTCCAGGTGCGATTTTTAATTACGTCGTCGATGATTGCCTATGCTCGCCCGGCGTTAAATAAAACCCGTTGCATTTGAAATGCCCAATTTCGCCGACGCGTTGTTTATTGCGACAGACTGTTTGCACGAAAGAGGCTTCATCACATCGGCTATTTTCGATCTCGAATCAATCGGCTGGCTCGTACGCTGAAAAACACGAGCCTGCCGTTGTGCAACGAGCTGTAATACGATTGACAAAAGTCGACATCGGAATTTCAGCACGATCTGACGACAAGAATCGCACGGAATTTCTCCGTGTTTTCAACCACCTTTCGAATAATTGCGATAATAATTTAATTAAAACGGGAAACGAACGTAAACACAGTTAATTAAATAATCAAACGATCGTCATCCGATAAAATCACGAATATATATATAATTTGGAACGAGACACGGGACAGCGTGTCAAGCACATGCTTAATTAATCCTCTACTTCAAACGTATGGAAAACAGTTCATTGAAAAATGTACATCCTCGTATCTTCTTTTATCAACCCTCCTATGTTTGATAAATCAAATGTTTTATTCTCGAGCATAGAACGTATGAAACTCGAGTTTATATACATGGATACGGTTATACTATCGACGTTTATTATGGTTAGGCGCGACAAAACGTACTGATTTAAGTTCTATGGTTTACCATATTGAAACGAATGAGTCGCGTCGGTTATAACTGGGGCGAGTAGTGTCTTCCATTTGAGTAAAAGGAGAAAAAATGGTAAAGGAAACGAGACTACCTTCCTATAACTCCTTTTTATGCGACGATGCGCACGTAGAATACAGCTGTACCTCTTTTTACTGGAATTTCATACGTTTTCTGATACTACCGAAAGATAAATTAATCGATTAAATCGACAATTTACTCGCTCAGAGATTCTTTATTTACTATTTTATCATTTACACGCGAAATTTGAAGAGAAAGTAGATCACTTGAATAGATCATTTTAATTTTGGTTTGGGGAAAAGAAATTCAACTTTTCCTTCTTTTATCAGCAAAGGTCTACAGATAAGGGATGAAAATCGCTCTCAAAGTTGAGGGCAGTAAACACATTTGAATTAATATCTCGAAAATTATTAGAAACACAGAAAATGGCGTAATAAGTGTAAACTAACGAATACTTTTAACATCAAATTTATAAATATCGCTTGACAATGTATTAGGTTGTCCCAAAAGTTTTTTTCGTTATTTTCAAGCACTGCTTTACCCGACTGTCTCGAGTAATCATGCAGTTCAATCTATTTAAGATCGAACTTATGGTTGTTAGTCATCTTCTAGTATTCCAACAGTATGTTTCTTCCTTGATAAAGCGTCTGCTGGATTTTTCTGTGCCATCTTGAAAGATGGAAAATCAAAAAATGCATTTGTAACATGTGACGTTGCGTTGCTTTATAAAAGGCAAGATTAGATTTACGGTGTCTATTGAGATAATCTGATATATATTGGATATTCCATTATTTCTCTGATAGACTGAATATAACGTAAATAGGTTAAAAAAAAGCAATAATATATTTAGAACAATAGTAACAGCGACACGGATTCTGTTCTCTACGGCTAAGAAACAATCGACTAGATGATCTCTGTGTATAAACGCAGGCGACATGTTCCATTGACTGAGAGTCAATATCGCAAGAATAGGGATCACAGCAGGTGCGTGAGAGACTATCGAACAGCGACACTTTCGTCCACAGGACAGTTGTAATTTCCTGAAGGATATGGTCTGCTCCGATCGTAGGCCCACGATGGCCACTTCCGCTTCGGCAAATATCAGCGTAGTTTCACGTTGTTTGCACGGCTTCCGGTTCGTTACCGGGGCGAGATTGTCCGCGGCATTATTCAGGATATAGACATTACTGCCGTGATGGAATATCCAAGGAACACGTTCTTGTTTGTCGCATGAATTTTCCAACTGGTTCGCGATATCCGATAACCGACCTGTCCTTGCTCTCTTTTATTATCGACACCTGGTGTCCTTCGAGATTCTCCTGCGCATAAATCGCGTCGCGATCTTAATATTCAACTCCAGGATACTTTGTCCTCTCCGTTTAACTTTTCCAGAACGACGAACCGGTATGTGCGTTTGTGAAAATGTACAAATGTAATCGATAAGGTTGGATTTTTCAGTAACAATAATTGTTGGAGTAGATTGTACGTGTAATATATTGTAATTAACTGTCTACAATAAAAGCTTATTGCATAGTTCGAGTGATTTACTGAAAAATTTAGTTTCCCAACCTCAATTTTTACGAGTTCTTTATTTTATTTTAGTTTGCGTACGTGTGTACTTTGCTATTTTTGCTCCTGTTTCTCTTTTTGTATTTTCTGATGGTATATTTGCGGTAGAACGGAGAAATTTACAGGAAAAATACTGTAGTGGCCATTTTGACGAACTCAGAATTGTTCTGTGATATTTATTAAATTTTTTAATATTACTTTGTAATATTATATTCTTCTGTTACATTTAAGCTGGTTTCGTTGATTTTCGTTATAATAAAAAATATGTAGATGTTTTTCTTAAATGCTTCCAAACTTTTTAACGACAATGTTCCTATACTTCAAGAAAATAATTCAAATGGTAATTTAATTATACGTAATTATACTTAACAGACACATAATCGTCCGTCTGTAAAGAGTAAATTCGCTTAAAAACGCAAACAATGCTTCAATCTTTCAAGGATGATCGCAGTTATTTAAAAAAAAAAAAAAAAAATTAAAGACACGGGAGACAACAGTGTATCAAAAACTTTTTAACGAAACCTATTAATAATTTTGTTTAATCCATTCTACATCCACATATTGTGTTAAAAATGAAAAAAGGAAGATGTTTAAAAGACACCTAAACTCGGTCACAAAAAGAAAAACGAAAAATTTACCAAACCTACTATTTTCTCGTCTACAAACACGTTCAAAAATTATCATCGAACCTGACAGAATCTCCGATAACAATATCGAGAAAAGAAGTCCAAAAAGAACTTCCAAACAGTATCACGTCGAACACCATCATCCATCTCGTGTGACAAAAATTCTCGTTAAAACGAGGTAAAAATCCCAGTCTAACCCCAAATACATACACACACACATATATATACATATATATATCAAGGATATCTCGAACAACGGATAGCAAGAGGAAAAGCCGTCGAAGTATGATAGCTGGTAGAGTTTACTCGTGTCGCGACGCGAAATGCAGCAGCGTAAGGCTATTGAAACTAACAGCCGGAGGTGTTCGGCATTAACGAGGACTCACGAGGTTCGTTTTATGAAGCGTGGCTAACGACACGGCGTTCGCCGGTGTGCTAACTCGGCGCATACGTGCTCGTTTACGAGGCCCGTTGTTTTCGTGGCGTCGTTAACGGTAATAACACGACCGGGGACGTGTAGCGCGTCGGGTCGCCAGCGTGAGCCGGCGGGAATGCGACGTCGAAGGATGGCATCGTCGGCCACCAGCCGAAGATCGGCATTCCAATGGCTCTGGAGAGGCGAGGATAGCTTTAGTCGAAATTCCATGGTCGTTACGACGTCGTTTCGAAAGCTTCGTCGATGTTCTATCGACGGAAGTTCGAGAAGGTGAATGGTCTCGGTGTATCCTCGAGTGAATTTCGCGAAAAGAATTTCTGTCCTTCAAGTTTTGTCTTTCTATTCAAATTCAACACCTGTCGCGGATCCTTAGGAACTGACAGTATTAAATTTGCAAAAATTAATTTTATTCGATATAAGATTCTTTGTAATGTGAACAGATACGTTTGTATTTTAATAACGTAGGTTACTGAAACGTTTAAAACAGAGAAGAGCTGTGTCTAAGAGCTTTTTGAATAGAAAGTAAAGTAAAATCGGCTCCGCGCTGAACGTGTTAATCAACATTTCTTTCAGATTCAATTAAAATTAAAGTGACGAAAATTTGGTTCGTCGTATTCACTCTACTAAACGCAATATTGTATTTCACGTACAATGACATCGAATGTACTTTAAAATAATGCAGGGTGTATGAGATTATCTTCCGTACGTTTCCTTTCATTTCAATTCAAAGTTCTATCGCTGTTTTTGGAAGACCCTATACAATACGAGAATTAATCACGAACTTCAGCAAACGTCACGTTTAAAACCTGTGAAAATTCACTATTGTTAACCCTTTACCCTATAACAACGTGCTAGACTCGTGCCATAGATTCTGGCTAAGGTTTGATAAAAACAGTTATATTAATATAATAACAAATATTAAATTTAATTCTACGTTTCCTTTTAATTTATAAGATCGAGGACTGGTAATTGTAATTAATCTACGGTACATTAGCGTCTTTTGCATACAATGGTATTAAAACAGCGAATAGCTGACGCTTAGATGTATACTTAGCAAAAGAAATTGTAGATTAAGAGGTTAAAGCTTGTTCGATCAAATAATCACGGCTGAACAAAAGAATATTTCTGTAGGACATTGATATTGGATCTTTCTTCTTTTTAACGAGAAGGAAAGAGCAAGGAGCTTTCTTTATTTTTCATTTCCTAAGAGATGTTAAGAGATGTGTCTGTTGGATGATGTTCTTGCAAGAAACTAGATAGGTAGCTCTTGGTAATTCGGTGTTACACAGAGCTTAACGAGACAGGATCAGGATGATCGTGGATGTCGGCGTTCAGGGGCTTGGTAAAGTGTTATTACGCTAATCCTGTTCGTCGAGAACGAGGAATCGCGATTTCAAGGCGGAGACTGTTTGGAGGTATTAACAGAGACGTTAAAGTGGGTTGTAATACGAGTGTCCACTTTGTAAAATATATCGTTTTATTAATAGTGAATATTATGTTGCTTTCATTTTGTCCAATTAATCTGTTAATCTTCTATGCCATCCATATGACTGGAAAATCACATATACTATATATCCACATTTCATAAAATTCATTTTATCTGTTCATTGTTATATTATTGCATTAAATTGTTGTGCTATTAAATTCTTTTGCGATAATTAAGTATTAATTCTTGCTCCTCTTAGTACAACTTAAAATTATATTCAACCGTATTTCTTTTTATTAAAGAGAACAAAAAAATTGAGTTACAGTGGGTTGAATATAATAATCTGTGAATATTTGTTAATTGAAGATCCATAGATCAGATTTCGTTTCGTGATTGAAACATGTCGAGAAAGTGTCCTAATCTACGTCTAATAGAAAACGTTCTGACATTTCTCTGTTACGATAATCGACTGTCCGATCGGAATGATTCTGAATCAACGGAAGTATCGAACGACACCGGCGTTCACAATCAGCGACGTGGTTTTTTACGCGATCGGCATGGAAGAATCGAGTCACGGCACGTCGATATATCGTAACGGGGCACGCGTATCGAATAAAAGATCTCGCCGATTCCCAAATAGCCACCCAACTTCTCGTTCTTTCTTTCTTCGAGCGCGATATTCTCGCTCGATTCAGCAACGACGACTTTTTTTTTCTTATTATTAACCCCTTGCCCTATAATAACGAGTTTAGTCTCGTGACACAGATCCTAGCTGAGATTCGAGAAAAATAGTTATATTAGTAACAAACATTAATTTTAATTCTAATCTTCCTCATAATTTATAAGGCTGAGAATTGTCAATTGTAATTAATCTATAATATATTAGCGTTTTGTGCATAGAATAGTAGTAAAACGGTAAATAGCTGATGCTAGGATGAATAATTAGTAAAGGAAGTCATAGGTCAAAGGGTTAATTTCTCTCTTTCTTGTAATGGAAAAATTTACCAAAGAAACAACGAACATCTCAAATCTGATGTTCAAATGAAAATTGCATTACTACGAATGACGTATTTCTCATGAAAATGAATACGAATGATACTTTGCATTAACATGAATACCACGAATTCGAATCTTTTGTTATTATGGCGCATATGATTCGAAGCTTATCGATTTCCCGTAATGTTTATAATCATTTCCCCTAACGAATCGAACGAACGATCAGATTACATCGATGATGAAACGAAATGTCCAAATTTGTTAATTCTTTTTTCCCTTTTGCCTGTACATCCGATATTCCGGCTAAAAATGAACGTCAACTCGTGCGGAAATTTTAAATTGATAAATAACAGGATCGAATATTAAACGGGATTTTTGACGTTCATTTGACGGACGTAACGAAAAACGGATGGCTTTCTTTATTACGTTGCTATCGACTGGAAAATGAATGACAGAATCGTGTTAATAAATAATCACTTTGCTGCCAAATTTCCATGCAAATTAGACGAATAAAAACAGAAGAATATTCAAGGAACAAAATATATACATATATACATGTTTCTCTTTTAAAACTTGTCAATCGATTTACCTATATACCTGTTCAAGCGTAATTCGTTAATAAACAAAGTCTGACTTTTATGTAACAAACCGCAACGGAGTGGTAACTAGAAGCAAAAATTCATCGAGACGCTGTTATTTTCGTGGCAACTCGAGTACCAAAAGGGGGAACTTCCAACGCGGCGTGCACGAGAGCGGAAGATTTCTATGACCCAGTTCGGGAGTGCACCAACATGGCCGACGCGTACCCAGCCAAGAAGAGCAAACTTTTTGCGGAAGTTTCGTGCACTCGCGATGGAAAATCATTCGATTTACGACTACCGCGTGGCGAAGGTCACGGTCGAAAAACAGCAAATAAATCGACCGCCAGAATCTTCTGAGATTTCGTTGCAATGGAAAAAAAAGAGAAAGAAGAGGCTGTCGAGAGTTAGTTATTAATTTCGAGAGAAAAGGTAGTTGATATCCGGCTGAGACTATTTTTCCCGGGCTATTTGTTCCGATGGAAAAGTGGCACAATTGAAAAGTAATGAATTCGAAGAGGTCCACATCGATTTTCAGTCGGCGACTACTTTTTCATCGTCGATTGAGAACGTCCAGTTAAAGCTTCGATTCCAAAAGAACTTCTCCCACTTTGCTTCTTTTCCCTCGCTTAAGAGTGCACTTTCTAAGTTAAGCAAGAAGTCCAAAGTGAAACGAAAAGGTCCAACCCCGAGATCCCCGTTCCGAGGGTAAACGGTGCATCCAGAAATTTCAATCGTCGAGAAAATGCCACCGACTTATGTAAATTTGCACGGTGTCCATCGTGGAGAGTGTTTATTCTTGCGGCTCGTGCACCAGTCAGACTTCGGCTCCACGAAGAACCTACTTTGTTGAAGCATACTGGCGTGAAAGTGCATCGATATTAGCGATGGTTATCGAGGAAAACTGTCTTCTTTGTAACATAAACATATGGTTAATTAAATACACTCGGATTTAACGTTGCCAAGCCTGTCGAAATGACGGGTTTCAGATATTCTTCTTTAAAATTATTAATATCTGAATATTAAAAGCACGAAGTAATTATAGAAGTGTAATTTTAATTTTAATCAAGGTGATGTGATTGTAGGAATTTATAATCACTTTTAATAAAATGGATTTTAGCTGTTATATTTTCTCATTCGTTTTGTTTTTCCAATGTACTAATTTTTAATTAACGAAGTACACATATTCCTCTATTTACACGTATTATCCATTCCACGTGGCTCTTTTTTTACGCGGATAAATAAATAAATAACGTGAATGAAGTCTGCTGGTACGAAAAATATTGATTTCATATCGGTTAACAAAAGAAGAAAAAAATCAATATTTCAGAAAACCAAAATAAATTTTGTTCGTTGACGGAGTCTGCCCAAAAAAAAGAAAAAAAAAATCCTATCTTCGCACATCTTACCGAAGATGGGCAAATAAGTACATTCCACCAGTTATTATCTTGTATCACTACCTTTCACCAACGAACGGTCAACAAAATAACATATTCCAAAACACGTTGTCACGAGCGACCACGACGAAATCATTATCTGTGTAATCGCAACGTTAACAGACGCGCAGAGATAACGAGGACGATGTCCTCGCGTCACGATTCCGTGTGGCAGCGTCGAGTTGCTTTTCACAGGCGACGACGTCCTCTCAGCCTTGGCGATGGTGTGCTTTTGAGCACTGCGGTCATCATTATCGGACGAAATATCGCGATATTTCGCAAGCCCCCGGGGCAGCTGCGCCCGCAGAGATTGCGGGCCAGTTTCCACGGACACAAAGGCGAATTCACAGGAACTGGGTGGAGGGTGAGCATCGACTGTGCGATTCATTCCCTCACGAGACGTCTCTTCAACATCGAAAGATCGTTTCGTGACTGTTATCGCGACTCTTCCCTGGGTGAAATGTCGACGATCCTCCTTTTGCTTTTTTTTTTCTCTGCTAACATCACTGTGTCTATTCTTGCCGCGCGTACGAAAATTCGTAGCGTGAATGGAATCGACGTATCGAGACACGGTTTTTGTGCACCTCGGATCGTATGATTGTTATCAATTTTTTAGAAAAAGAAAATAAAGTTTTCGTTTACTAGCGATGGAGTAAAATTGGAAATTTTTTATTAATTAATTCGATGGTGCCTGGGTTTTGTTTGGATACGAACGTTAAGGAAAGAGTATCTTTTTATATCGTTAAGAAAATAATAGAAATAAAACAGAGTCGCCTAGAATTTGCATTGCAAAATAGCTGACTGGTACAAATAAACTCAGGAATAATTTCCTGTGTGATTGTTCGAGGGTTAAACTCCAACAAATTCGACGCACAAATTTTTGCAATAAATTCCCTCAGATGCATTCTTTAACAGCCGCTTCTATCGTACAAACTTTTGCACTTACCACAAATATTTTTCGCGAGTTTGCAATCTTGTATAGACTAAACTACATGCTCGAAGACAAAACATTGAACGAGCGTAAAAAGCAGATAGAATAAACATGCCTTTGACTATTTCTGATTTTTAAATTTGTATTTTGTTATTTGTTGCAGACGTAAAAATCAGTAAATCGATATGTTTTTTAATTATGTGAATAAAGTCACAAATATGTAGTTATCATCGTTGAATATACTTATTAGAAAATGATCTGAATACTTCGTCAAAAAATTTGTTTAAATGTATCAACACGCTGCTATTTCATAAACGATATCTAAATTATTTAAGTCAGATCGTGTTTGATCGAAGAAGTTTCATTTACTTTAAGGTGGGCCACGTATAGCTGGCCAGGAAAATAAAATGTTAAGAGCGGTGAATTTTACGCCATGGATGAATTCGTTTGAATTTTCCAGAGTAGGTGGAAAGAGAGGGATGGGTATTTTCTTACGTGGTTGGAGATCGAGAGAAATGTTCACGGGGAAAAGTTTCGTCGCGAAATGGCCGTTACCTTTCAATATTTCTCATCACTGTTCGCCATCGAACGGTAGTATAAAGGGAGGAGTATAAGAAACCGCGATAGTGAGAAATGTTGGGGGCGCGAGGCGGCCAATAGTTGATGGCTCTCGTATTCTCGCACGACGGACCAACTTTTCTCACATCAAAGACGTGAAACTTTCTTATCGGTTCCCGTCTCTCCGTGACGCCTGCATCCGGCAACGACGTATCGACTCTCTTCGTAGTTTCATGGATAGAAATTAATTAACCATTCCATTCTATCGAAGTCGATTCGAATCTGTTCAACTGTAAAGTATCGCTTAACAGTTTTTTATAATTGTACAATTTTGTTTAATTTAGAGTAATCTAATCTTCTGTACAAACTTTGACATGATTTTACGATCTCCCTGTATTTTTCCCGCCAACTAATACCATCGTGCACGATATTTGGAAGCAGATCTTCCTCTACGTGAAGATGAATCATTTTTACTGTGTTTTTAAGAAGAAAAAATTGACAAAAATTTAACACTATCGACATTTATTAATGTGACTTTCCAACTTCGTTCGAAGTTCAACTAGAACTCGTATTTTCATCATGATATGTGAAATGTTGAGTGTTCCCTTTAATGGTGTATACTCGACCTATTTATTCGAAACGTGAGTCGAAATTGGATGGTGTATTAGATCAATAGAATATGGAAGTATACCATTTGGGTATATTTAAAAATATCGATTTCTTTGCAAATATAGTCCAAATTTTCAAACCTGTTTTACTACAAACTACTTTGTTTAATTAATCATATTTATAAGAGCCGATAAAAAAATTTGAAGGACCAAATATGTCACTTCCGGACCGACAGCCGGGACTTTACGCAATTTCCTCGCTGTTGTTGCTCTGTTTGATAGCTATGGAGCCACTGATCCTATATATTTCTAATAGAATTAGTCCTAAAAATTTACCTTGACCTATTATTTCTTTTCTTGACTATACATCTAAGCACCACCTACTTATTGTTTTAGTACCATTTTACATACGAAACACTAATGTATTATGAATTACTTACAATTAACAATACTCAGTTTTAGAAGTTAAAAGAAAAATTAGAATAATATTTGTCACTAATATAACTGTTTCTGTCGAACATCAATCAAAATCGGTATCACGTGACTAATTCGTTGTTATAGGGCAAGGGATTAAACAACTGTCAAGTATTAAATATTTGCAAAAATTTCCGTCGACTATTTTCAAATCGAGTCGCGTTGTTTTCTGAACCAATTGCCTTTTAAAAATGACAGTGCCGATAAATTTGGTTTTAACTTGTTAACATAAGATAGAAGAACGTTATAGAAAGCGAGGGAAGATAAACACCAATTCTGTGTGTCAAATAAATGAATTTTGTTAAAAAAAAAAAGAAGAAAGAAGAAGAAAAACGACGCAAAATTTTGCAAACACCTAATAAATAATAAAATATCGCATTTTCCAAGCGCAAAACGGTGGTCGTAAAACGCAGCACGTCAGAACCAGTGAGAAAATCATCGTTTCCAAGCGTCATTCTTATTCCCGCAAAAGGGAAACGTCGCACGCGATGCTATGCGCACGAAAGACGCGGGAAACACAGTAAACGAGCAACGAGCAGTACACACGGCTCGACAATGTTGGCCGGTGGCCAATAATGTAAATCATGATGTCGAACGTGTGCGTGTCGCACGCAGCCGCTCGAAACACGCGAGAGTACCTCGGTCGCGTCGTCAATGCGAAAACCGCGTATTTTTCCCAACTGTCAAGGGCCTTTTTTACTCTCGCGAATCTACTCGATCCCCCATTTCTCTGGCTAACGAACTGTCCAATCCGTGTATACGTTCGCCTGTTTCGCGGTGAATTAAATACGCTTCTGATTTGTCGCGCAATCGCCGTTGGTTATTTATCCCGTCGCGACGCGACCGATTTTTCCCGTCGAACGATGAAAATCACGCGTCCCATTGTTGCAAAATATTCCGTGACCAGAGTAACCAATGGAAACTACGCTACCATTCGTTGTATTTTTCATTTATCCAACATTTTTCCACGATTTTTCCTTTTTTTTTTATGTTGTTTTATCGTGTTTCTATGTTTAATACGCTCGTTACCTATGGTGGATGTATTTCCAATGGAATTCAAGAGGTGAGCGATGTAAAAAAACTGGCTCGAATATCCTACAGAATTTTTGGAATATTAATTCAACATACTTACTCTCTCCCCCACCATTTTTGGAGTATTTGAAATATGCAAATTATGGGAAGTTTGAAATATCTAACCAGCAGCATCGTTGAAATATGAATACCGCAATCTTGGTATCCAATTAACGTGCAATCTGTATAAAGGAGCACATGTCAGCCTCGTTTGAAGAAAGCAGTAAGTCACCGGTTTATATGGAATATTATTAAGGTAGCAGTACTACTCGAGCGGTATATCTTCCGCTTGTTACGAGGAAACTTACAAGCGGAGAAGAATCCTAGGCAGGAAATGACGAAGTGATTTTACAAGCGTGATACAGAAACGGTGACGTAACGTAGAGGCGCGCGCGTTCTCCGCAAGGCTATCGCCACGGCCCCTCTAATTGACTCTTGACTCCTCGCTAATTGTCCCACTATTTTTTTCTTCCCTTCTTTCCAGAATGCGAATGGACGCGGTCGTAGACACGGAATCACTCGCGCGACGCTGACAAGAGTAACGGTAAATACATCTCAATTTTCTTCGGGTGAAAATACGTAAATGCAAATACCACGAGATATTTCTCTCCGATCTTTCTCTGTATAATTACAAGATAATTATCGCGAATTTTTTCTCTGAACTCTTACCTAGTTCGAACAAACAGGAACTTCCTCCGCGAGATAAAAACGATCCTTCGAAATGATTTCGTGATAAATTTAACCGGTTAACCGAGGAAGATGAGTTAACTCGTCGCTGTTTCACCAACACTTAGAACACAATAATCTATTTATCGTGATGTTGTTTCATTTTAACAATCATATTTTTTCTAACTTTTACTCATTTCTAATTGTAAATTAGAGAGATTCAATTTTTGTTTGGGAAATGAACGCAGTTGAAAGTTTAATCGTAATATCCCAGGTGACGAAACGAAATGAGTATACAGAAGAATTTTTTTTCAAAGCTCTTCCGAATTTCCAAGAAGCACATAAGCTCACGAAACACTTTCCCCGTAATACGAAGAGCAAACAACAGTTGATCTATCTTATCTCTTCAATTCCAAGTTCACTGTCGATTCATCATAAGCGCACTTCGACTTTTAACGTTGAAAATGTTACATTTTTTTTTTAATTCAAATTTTCAAATGTTTCCACTTTCGCTCTCGCGATTCAAGAAAGTACACTGACTCTCGCCGAGCGATTGGTACACACCAATGACTCCTTAACACTCTTCAAGAGTGCATCTCGCGTGCAACGAATGCAACACCGTGTCGCAGGCAACTTCCGCTCGGCCTCTGCAAATATTGACACCGTCGATGCAGGTGTACACGTGCGTCTCTGCTAGCAATTGCACCGAGAAAGGCATGTGCAATTTCTCTCAGTGATTGGAACTTCACCGCTGATAGACACGAGGATGTTAATCGAAGGAAAACGCGACTTCTAGTTGTGAATACTGATAGGCTGCGTTGCAAGCCGGCAGGATGTGTATTAAAATTCCAGGAACACAGTTTCTTCAATGATACACGATATCTCGATGAAATTCTTGAAAAATCAAGCTCTCGCTCGGGACTTTTAATTCAAGTAAAAATTGAACGATATTTTATTCTAATTTCATCTCATCGTGATTCATTAGAACTGATATGTTCGATGGATAACTTCATCGTGTTAGTTCGTCTCTGTGTAAAATCACAAGAAATTTCCTTGAACAACGAAGTAACACTGTTCACCATAAGACATAAGAGATATATTAAACACACTTGAAACCTACAATTCAACTCTCACAGTGTGTTTATTCAATCAAATCACTCCTAGCTAAGTTAGTTTCTCACCAAATAAATTCTCAACACAAAGCACAAGTTTCCGCCCGGTGTATATCCTCGAAGACGTGTTCGGGTAACAGAGTTGAGATTAATCCAAATAATATTTCGCCTTATCACAGCCGTGCCGTTCTTCTCCTCGTTGGCCTTATCGACGAATGCACTCTCGTATATACGCTCTCACGTTTCGCGTTTCCCGCACGAGCGAGCACACACGGAGCCCGGATGGAAGAGGATACGGCTCGTGATCGAACTCGATTTCGAGAAGGACAGAGGAACGATCATTTAGAGAAAAGAAGAAAGAGAAAGAGGAGATAAAGTTAGAGAAAGAGAGAGAGAGAGAGAGAGAGAGAGCGTTGTCGAAGGAGAGAGTTCGACAAGGCGTAACGCGAAAACGAATCGCGAAAAGTGTCGAGCAGCGTGTATTTCAAGCGGAGAAGAGACCGTTCCTCCTTTCCACCTCGTCCGCGTCGTTTTCTGACTCACACACAGCACCGAACGCGGCTCTTAACCGAGAGACAGAAATCCGACAAGCGGAGAGGGAGAGACTTCGCGGCGATTACGAATGCAATTCGCGTGCCACGGCACCGCCACGATCGGTTCCGTCCTTTTCCTCCCTTTCGATCGACGTATCTCTCTTTTACCCTCGCCACCTTTCCACGCTCGATCTCGCGTTTCTCATTTTGCAGGAAATTCAATCGAGGCCCGTCTTCTTCGTCACGCAATCTGGGTTAATGCCGTTACGCCGTGGAACACGAGGGAAACAAGAATTCCATAGACTCGTGTTGAGCGAAGGGATTCGTGGTTTGTTAAACGAATACGTTTTCCTTCTGTATCATTTGTGAATGAAATTTGGTACACTCGAGCGGATGGTATGTTTCATTTTTGAGTATTTCGCAGTCGAAAGATTAAGTGTTTACTGTTCTATATCAATGATCAGTTCTCTTATCAGAAGTTCATGATAATTTTCTACTTGCTGTGTGTTGGAAGGTAAAAGTGTGTAATTTAGTGTACAACAATGAATAATTGTTCGTATCAAGAAATGACAGAGAAGTGACACAAAATGACACAAAAGTAGCTGTAACATTGAAACGATGTCAAACAGGAACTTTTTTTATTATTCTTCTATCTTCTGTCTATTCTCGAAGTGATCCAGTTATTACGAAACATCCTGTATAACATTTAAGTAAGGCCTCGTGAGAACGAAAGAATGTTAGAACCTTAGAGAGCAAACGAAAGATGGACAAAAGCGAATAGTTTTTTCAAAAATAAAATTGTGACAATTTTTATTTGCTTGGCCGAACCCTTACATTTTCCAATAACATTCTTCAAAATTTATAGCAATGGATCCCTTAATCTATTTGCATCCTCAAGCGGAATAATCCACTAGCGACGACTGTCACTTATCGCCAAACGTCAAAAAAGTCTGCAAACTTCTCATGAATAATACGTAATAAAATTCAGAACTTTTAGTTCATTATCAGCAACAAGATTTATCTCTTTAATTGACTACTATACGTAATTCCTAAGCAAAACTGAAGGTAAAACACTGGTTGATGCGCGGTGATACGAGCCTCGATTGGCTGATAAACATATCCTCTGATGCAAATGGATTAATTAAACGAAACTTGGTCCAGAGAGAAAAATGACGAATCGTATCATCTTTCTCGTGGCGCACAATGTGTGTGCAATAATTAAAAAACAAAAAAACTTTAAGATACGTTAAAGATAAACAACCAGTTGAAAGGCCAACCGGTATCCAGAAGATACGAACTATCTTCTACCGGCGGGATTCATCGATCATTCAAGCGGGAGATTCGAAAAACAAAAGTCGCGGAGGCATAGCGTGCACAACGATAGTAAGGTAGCTTAGTGGCGTAGGATCGAAAACTTTCTACTGTCTCTCCGTTATAATAACGGTATAAACGGCTGCACCGGCGGCGTGCTCGCTTACATTTCTGTGTATATCGATACAGGGAAGAATAGCAGGAAGTCGAGAACCGCGACGGCGGTCAAATACGAAACACAAGGCGGCCTGGCTAGAACGTTCCAAACGCCAGATGATAAGCATTCCGACGCGTCTTTTCGAATCACGTAACGAAGACACGTAGCCAACCACGCCATTTCCCTTCTTCCATCGTCATCGTGTACGTGCCAACTTCCCCTCCCATCCTCTCAGTTTTTCACACACGCCTTACGTTTACTCCTTTCCTTTTTATGCAAACGCGTGAATGTGTAAACCACAGTCAGTTGTATGATTCATTCAATGGCAAACGCCTGAATCTTTCCTTGGTATTTCACGGGCTCGCGATTTCTCGTTAATTTGCATGGGTTACCTCATCGTGAATAATTACGGAACGAATGAATTCTGACTGGGAGAAGCGGAGGATCGATAAAGGTTGATTTCATCAGATGAGATAAGAAAGTGATAAAAATAAATCGGGGGAATTCTAATGTGCGTAACGAATGCTTCCCCTCTTTTTAATAGAGTATATTACAACTTCGCTGAGAATGAAGTAACACGAGGGATAGGTTAAAGATTATCAGTGGTGATATTTGATCTGTGTAAGTGTGAATCAACGGTGGCGTGAGTCACTGTTGCAACGTGTGAACTTGCTAGACGCTTTGATTTTAATCATCATCGAGTTATAATCGTCAATTACTCATCGCTCTTAATAACGGAAGTTCGTTGGTTGTCTGAGGCGATCGAACGATGAAATAGGTAATAAAAATTGCTCGATTCTTTTCTTTCTTTTCCACGTGAGGAAGTAACGAAGTATTAAGAGCAATTAATATATGCTTCACGTTAGAATGGAGAGGATTCGTATAATTCTATTCGACGTAATTCGCATTAAAATCGAAACTTGAACGGAAGGTCGCGTTTGAAACGTAATCTTATTATTCCCGTCGATGAATACAGAACCGTGGACACGAAGGAATCATCTGTACGCCAGAAACAGAAGACATCGGCCGCCTGTATGCATTTCGTGACATAGTTCGCCACAATGCTGCACATTAATCGCATAACCGTTCGTTGCGCAACCGCGGCTTCCCCATTGTGTCCGCGAGTTGTACGCGAGTTGCACGTCTCTCTGCGCCATCGTCCCCGACACGATCGACGATAATAATGGTCTTTTGTCTTTCTTCAGTTCCCGTGCCACGAAAGTGCCAACGATATGCAACTTAGATATACATACTACCGACGAAGGATACCACCTAACGTCGTTCCACGCTTCTATGCACGCTCATCCTCCGTTGTGTCGTAAATAACAGAACCATAGACACGTGGCGATTTTATTGTCGATGAAAATGGTCCTTGAGGAAACTGTGCTTGGCCACCGGCGAATACTCGATGAATAATGACAAATTAACCGTTTCTGTGTCAAATGAAGATCGCGTTTCTTCTATCCAATGATTAAACGTGTCAGCTATATCGGTCTATAGAGTCAAACTGATTGAACACTCCATTTTGTCGATGCGTGTGTTTATTGGTATTGCTTATGGTTGCTTGACAGTTTTCGAGACGAAGCGAAAGAAAAAAAACGCAATCGTGTTAATTTGGTACTTTTCGATGTGAAATAAAAAAGCGCTTTTGCGCCATTTGGTAGTTTTCTATATGAAATGAAGAAAACGCGATCGCGTCGCTTGACATAAAAATATAATTATATGAAATATAATCAGTCACGAGTGCAGACGGGATATCAGAGATTAATATTACAGAAAACCGAGGAAAAGAATTGATTTCTGGGTCTAAAAGGATCCAGCAGCTGTTTTGCGAGCGATAAAAGGTAGAATGGTATTCGAAGCAATGATGTACATCATTTCAAGATGAAGTGGAATAGATATTCGCTAGGTTGGTGTCTTCTCGCGGATACTAAGTAGCAAACCGGAATATCAGCATGTTCCTTATAGACATCGAGTAGCAAACCGGAATGCTATACATCGTATAGTACTGTCATTTATAATGCCAGACTATCGTAACGGCGGAGTATCGTGAAAATACGTCTTCCGTATCGACTTCGAAGAAGTATACTGTGTTATGTGTATTAAATATATACGCAAGAATATTCCAGCGTACCTTCGATACTTAACACGTCGCTACTAGCGTCACATATGCGCGACGCGCCAATTTTCATGATAGATTGGTACTGTCTACATATAATGCATCGTAGAAAAATCATAGTTTACGTATTTAATATATATTACATGTGCACAGATGCAAACCTAAATCTTACTATGTAAAACTGATAAAAATATAGATACTAAATATGTAAGCAAAAATAATGCAAAGGATAGGAGATGCTTAAACAGAATCATGGTAGCGAATGTGTTAAATAAACATATCGTTCGTTTAGTCCTGTCCATGAACGAAGAAAAAAAGAAAGAAAGAAAAAGGATACAGGTATAAGATGAAGAAAGATTGGTCGGATGAATGTGAAATTTATTCAATCAACAAGTTATCCAGCATGTAATTATACGACCTGAGCAAAGAGCAGAAGAGAGGTGGCAGAAGTTACGCCTCGAGTTTTCTCGAGTCGTAACAAAGTTTCGTTGTATCAACGAAAGGGTTGGTTATTCCACGGGAACAGCCTCTTTCAGTTCGCTGAACAAGCTGTCGCAGCCATGGTTATGCTCGAGCCAAATCAGGATCTTCTCGTGCTCGACGAGGGTTAATTTCGTTATCCGTCAAGTGTTTGTCCACTAGGGTCGTTGTCACGGAGATGAACGACCGTCGAGGTGCGATCAAACAATGGGCTACGATGTTCAACGAAATTCAATCTCCTTTCCCCTTTATCTAGTTCATTATGACGTGTCAACGAATCGGGAATAGATAGCTATACCAACGGAATGAACATTTCCACGATTTATTCGAATATTACACGATGAAATTTCAGTATCGTAGACTAGTTTTCAATATAGATTAGTGTAATCTTAATTTCTATGTTTTACAATTTCTCTTTTTGTCGAGCAACGGAGAGAAAGGATCTCTGGTGGAACGATTTCTCGTTTGAACAAAAGCAAGCAGGAAACTTTCGCCACAGCGAGCTTTTCAAGCTGTAGATTGTTCGAATGTTCGATTAACAGCAATCCAACGAACGACATCTCCAACGCTAACGAAGTTCAACAGACAGACGAACCACTGGCGATCCGGTGAATTGTCCAACGCGTTTCTCAAGCTTCTGGTTCTCTCTCTTTCTCTCTCTCAAGAGGGACGAAGCAACTTCTACGCGGGGGTAAACTTGTTTAACGAACGAACAAGGAGCGTTTGACCACGGGGTTTGGAGAATCGTCCGGTAGCCTCTCGTTGAGTCAACCTTCGGTTAGAATTGCCAGCAACGAGATTTCGCTAACTTCGCGCGAAATCATAGTCGCCAAATGGATCTTTTCACTCCCTCAGTTCTCAAACCCTCCCTCCCCTATTTCTATGTGTCGTAACCCTGCCACAGGAGTAAGATGTTTCACGGCGTGTTTCTAACAACTGTGAGAAACTTATCTAATGTAATTTCAGTATTCGCCAGACTGGTATCGGGGTTGTACAGGTCGCGTGTAAAGGGGAAACGGTTATCTCGACGTTTTCGGGTTGCTGGACGCGTATAGGGGACACCGATGCCGGATATTCTAATGGAGAATTGATAATGGTGATATATTTCTAACTCTCTGGGTATTCTTAGATCATTTTCTCACCCATGAAGGTTGGTGCTTTTCTTCTTTTTTTAATCCCTTGCCGTATAATAACGAGTCTCACTCGTGATGTATTAGATTGTCCAAAAAGTTCGTGTCGATTTTCGATAGGTTGTGTTTCAATATATTACAACACATAAAATTATATAAAAATATAAAGTTCGTACATATTCCGGAAGATTATTGTTTCACGTGTCTTTTGAAAGTCCATTCGTTGCAATTATTAGTTTCTTTGCTATGAAATAGAGTACACTTCTGACATTGAATATTTTTCTTTCAACGAAAAGGGAAAACTACTGGTAAAACATTAAATTACGTATGTCACGTTTAAAGAGGCGGTAGCTTATCAGAAAAAATTATTCGCAAACAGTTGTCAAAATCTTAAAAAAAGAAAAATAAAAAATAAAAAATTGCAACAAACTCTTAAAAACCAGATAGCTCCGATGGGAAGCTAAATGGTATCTGTGTGTGAAAGTGGGTGTGCCTGTGTGTGTATAAATGAGAGGATGAAGAGGCAAATAATTACACTTTGTTTCTAATGTCCATAACGACAAAATGTAACTAATAAAGAAGGTTAAAAAAAAAACATACAATATCGAATCAACTTCGTGAAACGTTATCGAGTAGCACAGTAAAGTGTGAAAGTATTCGCAGCTTCCATTGAAACGTACTTTCCTCACGTAACTCAAAAGCCATAAAAGCGAGCTTGACGGTGTCTCGCGACTTGGAAGATCCACGGTTCACTGACGGGGATAATTCGCGACTAAGGTACCATAACGCGTGTTGAAAATCGAGGGACACGGTAAAAATTGAAACTGTCTGCTCCGAGGTATCTGCTTGTTTATAAAGGATGGACGCATTGCGCTACAGTTTCGTACGTTTCGCACGTAACCGCGTGGCCATAAAGTTACTCGGGCCGAAATAAAGGCTACAACGAGATCCTTTTACTGCTGACAATTCTATTTCCCACCGCGGGTGGCATTCTGACAGCTGTCGTCGTCACGTATGCGACGCCTATCGCCATGCGAACGACACTTTAAAATCAACATCGTAGGAGGAACGTGGACGAAACACGAATTTGTCGCACGTCGAACGATAATTGATCAACAATTTCCGCAACTCTGTTTGAAAATTGATGAATATCCCTTTTTCTTGTCATTTTAATCTTTTCACTGCCCAGTCACGCACCCAATTAGCCAATAATATCATAGAAATCCACAAAAAACGCCCTTTCGAATTAGTACACGCTGTGACGTTTCATTTTAGAGTCGTCTAATTAGGAGCAACTTTTATTTGAGATTAACCAAATGTTCCTTTTATAATCTCGATGGAAACAAGGTCTATCGTGGGCGTCAGAACGAAATAGAAAAAGAAAAAAAAAAAAGAATAAGTGTGCAAGTGAAAACAAGCAGAGGGAACATGCGCGTCAGAGGGAAACCGGTGTCGAGCAAGCAAAGCTGGGGTGAAAATTCACGGTGAAACGGCGCAAAACTTATTTAAACGGATAAACAAACCGAGAGGTAGGGGAACGAGACGTGGATGGAAAGAGACAGTACAGAGGAGAGATAGGAACGTGTGTATCAAGCGTCACCACGTGAAATTTTCATAGCTCATTACGTACTGGCAACGCATGTACAGAACGTCGTGGAATGAGAAGGAGGAAAAGAAAGAAAATGACCAGCAAGGATCCTTTGATGTCGCGACTGGCTGCTTTTCAAATTATACCAAAGCGAGAGGTGAACGTTTCAAACGAAACCAGGGGATGGTTCCTCTTCCCCTCTTTTGCACGTGACAAAACCAGAATAACGCTTAACCGTCGGTGTTTATGGTGGAAAAAGAGGGGAGGAAGATGATGGCGGGATGGGATGAGAATACGGGTGGAGCACGAGTGACACGAGGGCGTTAGGAATAGGAGAAAGAGACCTGTCCGTGGCAAAGTTCTCATTTCGCGGGTATCAAAAGGGCCGCAGGTGGTGTCTGGTGCCTTGACTTCCGCGCCATTGACAGTCTGGATCCTTTTGTTTCTCGTTATAAATCAATATCTGCAGATTGCTGCTGTCGCGAGAACCCTTCTCGTAGAAATTAAAGCGTATGCTTCGCTAGACTTCGATACCTAGCATTTTAAACATAATTCTATTCCACTAAATTTTTATACATGGAAGTCTTGTAAGTATAAAGGCACTTGGATTACAGTTTCTGCATATTTAGCTCAGGTTCTAAGACGTCGATGTCTCTTAACCTTTAACATGCCTTAAAGAAAATTCGGAGATCTGGTTTCAGATTGGTAGGAGTCGATGAGTATATGAGATTCGAAGCGCACGATTCGAAGGATCTTAGGAAATTTTTGGATAATTTATTTCAAACTATCTGGTGAATATGAACGTGTCTTTTTTTTTTTATCTCAGAGTCGTATCCAACACTTTCTCGAAAGTATCACCGGATAAACGAAAAATTAACTACTGAATACACGAGAGATGCGTAATAAGAGCGAGACGTTAATTTTGCACAGTTTCGTTGAATGAAAAAAGAATTCAGATTTTTTTTTAAGATTCCAATAAAAAGCGATAGATTATTCGAAAGGAGTTCGAAAGATGGTCAAAGATCTTTTACGTTACTATTTCGACCTACATTTTGTAAGACACGATTTATCAACCGTCGTCGTGGAAAAGCTCGTCACCCAGTCCTTTTCTACTCAATTTCTCGGTGGTGCGCAAACAGGGTCGACTTTTGATTAATTCTCGACCTATGCGCCGAAAGAAACTCCATTTATAATGTAGATCCTCCGAGCGTGTTTCTGTCGCGAAGAATAATCGCTAAACCCTACTACCTCTATACGCTGTGTTTGAAATTGTGCGTTTTTCCTTTCTTTTTTTTTCGTTCTGCGAACAGTTAGCATCAAAGAGGTAAACCCCGAGGTTCAACACACGATTCCGTTGACGATTTAATTTTAAGTCCATTCTCACGTGCCTGGTGAAATCTGGAGGGTGGAGAAATTAAGGACACCGCGGGGTCATTTTTCCGACAGGCGAAATGAAAGTGGGAAATAAATGGTCGAACGACGATTATATCCAGAAATTACCTCTGAAACTCGAGAGAAAGAGAGAGAGAGAGAGAGAGAGAGAGAGAGAGAGAGAGAGAGAGAGAATCGTTAGAAAAAACGTAGAAAAATTTTACACAGCAATAAAGATATGCATATGAAAACGATCAAATTTTGAGCGTATTAATCACGAGACTTCGATAATCTGGGAACTTTGATGTCAGTTGGAAAAGGGACGACCAGAAAAGGGTATCAAACGAGCTCCACTTTACATGACTTTTATCCTCGCACCCGATGCGTTTCACTTTATCTTTAGATTGACCGAGTTTCACGAGAATAAAGAAAGTTCGCAGCAATTAAGAGACTCGAGGATTAAAATTCATAGAAAGAATTCTTAAAACTCCTCGACGTGATATATATTCAACGCTCACGAATGCAGAATATTAAGAGCGATAAAAGAAAAAAAAAGAAGAAATGAAAAACGGAGAAAAAGATGATCAACATCAACGGAGAGATTATAATCTTGGTCGTTTTTCAACCTAATCGAGATCGTAACTATGTTTCCCACGATGTATCGTATATTATAAGACTTGTCACAAGCTTCACAAACAACCACAGCCTAACGAAAACCCCTTTCAACTCGCCTATCGTCCTTTGTGCCAGGATCTTGGCATAACTTCTGACCAGTTAATGAACCACCCCAACCACTTACCGCAGCGATAACCGCGAACTTTGACCCTGTCGTTGGATGTTGGCCTTATACCCTCGATATCATAGCGTGTTACGCGCAGAAAATAGTGACTATAAACCCTCGAAGGTTTCTGCAAACTTTCCCTATATTTTCCCTTCCCGTAGTCAGACATGGCAGAAACGAGAATATTGTACCGCGGAATTCGGTTTGGTAACTGATTACACTATTAGCGGGGAAATTCGATTACGCCAAGTCGTATCGTATATCCTAGTATTCGTTACATCGTTACCTGAAATTTTCTGCCACGATTTACATTACTTCCGAAGGAAACTCGTTAATTAATTATTGAAATATCCGAACTGCAGTTTGATATTTCTTTCACTGTAACGAAACAACGAGACTAAAGAGTTTAATTTTTAGAAACAGAGCCTCTTCGCTGAACCTCTTCAACGACGATTTTTCCGAAGCTAGAGAAATAGTGATCTAATTTTTTATGTTCTACTTCGATACCAATTAAACTGTTTTTTTTTTTCTTTGGTTCGGGAAAACTAAAGAAAAATTAAAGATACAGGTATGTGTCAGTGTTCTCGAAGAGATCAAGCTGACGAAGATAGTGATGATTGAACCTCTGCAGTTTACAATTAAAAATCAGCAAAAATTATTTCCCCTTCTGCAAATGTGAATATAGTGAATTCTATATTTAATACAGGCATAACAGTGGTATTAAAAATACTAAGCATCCAAATACAATAAACTATTTCACCCCAAAAATGAGATGTTTAGCGTACAAATGCGATTGTACACATCAATGACCAGTAAATTAAAATTGACAACGATAAATTCATTTTTTTCTCTCTCCTCCATATACTCGTTACATTAAATGTATCGAATTTTTTGCATAAATCCCTAATTCATATTTTTCAAACAATGTTAAATACCTTCTTTTGTAAATCTGAGAAAATAACACAATAAATTACAAACGTGTGTTCGATGACGCTCTGGCATTGCCGAGAAATAGTGTCATAAAAAGATGATCAGTCCGCATTTCGTGCCATGTATACAGGTAAAATTTCCCTCGAAACAGAATATACCGAACCACGTTCTGTTACCAATTCTGTACGAGCATTTAGAAAGAACAGTTGCTGAGTTGACAGCGTAGCTCACAACTGGCCATTTATACATAGTTTCTAAAAAAATTTTTATTGTATTACTTTAATAAATATTCGTTTTTGGAAGCAACCTCTGTAATCATTCAACAAAATGCACAAATGATGGCGAGAATTGAGTCATAGAACAAAAATTGGCCGATCTTACGTTCCGTTTCTTACGCGAGCAGCGTGGCGGGGATTTATTTATACGACACGACACGACACGGACCGTGAAAATCCTCGATCGGGTACAACAAACTTGTTTACGAGCGGTTTGAGCCTGAACGGTAGCACGAATAGCCGATACACGTCGAGAAACAGCATTCCCCTGTTACACCCGCGCCATCGCCGTTTCGACGAGATCAATATGTTTCTACCGTGACACCAGCCGAGCCGGTGAAACGTGGTGGAAAACTCGTGGCGCCTTCCAGGAGGCAAAACGATAAATCTTGATTCCGAGGCATTGATATGCCCGGGTCGCAACGCGGCTCAACCAAATGTTGCTCCGCGCGGCGCGTTTAAGCGCCGACTGAGATCGATGGATCGCTTCACGGAAGTATAATTTCGATCGACGGATACAATAGCCAAACCCAACTGAACCAGAGACACCCGTCACCCTTTCCAACGAGCGGGTTTATCTTTCGAACCACGATGTCTCTGGCTTTCGATTATTGACTGCTCGAAATGAAGTCGGCTCGGTTATCGCTTTGGCTTCCTGCGCGTGACGGGTCGAGAAGTGTTCTTTTTGCGAAGAGAATATCGTACGGAGAGGATGCAATTTTTTGGCGAGTGTGTAGTGTAGTGCGGGTTATCTGGGACGCGATGGATCATTGCAATTTTTCTTATTTTTTTTGTTTTTTTTTTCAGTAAAATCTGGTTAATTGACATTTTATAGGAATTAGATCGATGTTATTGGACATGGAAGAATTATTACGTAGCGTTGGAATATCGTTAATTAATCCCTTAGCATTCGTGAATCGAGATATCTCACGAATGAATTTTTTTCAATTTGTTTCGTTTCTTCAAATATCTCGCGGTTTCATGTAGGTCGTTCGACGCTTCTGAAATTTCATATGTCTTTTTCTTTAGGAGACATCTTTTCCTAAGAGACGGGGTGTATAAATCAGTTCGATAGAAATTGAGCTTTCGTATCAGAGGAAAATGTAATTCAAGTTCTTATTTGTCGTTGGTTTAACGTGAATTTAATGTAGCTAATGAAATCAATCTACCGGAAAGGATCGAAATTACACGGTGACGCGACAAACCGGCTTTATTGATACAGACATTGATGTGTCGTCGCTTGGATACGTATACAGTAATCAACCGGCCGAAACAGTCATTTGCATTTTGACACTTCGTTAATCGCGACGGAGAACCGGTGACCTGACCTTTCCAACTGTGAAATCAATGCTTCGTATAATTCCGGGTTTTATTCGAAGGAACGAATCCAATTTAACACGTTACTCGCTCGTCTTCGAGTTGCATAAAGTGGTTCGCATATGATCGATATTGATCAATTCAGTTTGACAGGAATATTTTTATTGCGATCGAGCAATATTGACGATATTCTTGATCACGTTCAGGTGATTTAATTCTTTCATCTCGACGAATATGTCTCATTTGAGCATTTAAATAAATATTGATCACAGTTTAAAGTGCATCGTAGACGTGGAGATCGGTAAATTAATAAGAAATTGACAAAAATGAAAACTGAATTTTATTAGTTAACCCTTTGTATATTTCTACCTCTAATATACACCAAAATTAATATTGATATCAAGCAAATCAACAGAAGAAATAAATCAGACAAATTTATAAGCAATTCATCGTTGTTTTTTGTTTTCTGAAGAAATATATAGGTTTTCAAAATTTTCCCTAGCAAAAGTTTCATAAATATTTATCTTTATTGTAGGCATTTTAAGCGTTTAGGGGGTCGAAGGCCACGTCAAGCGGGACGATGGCTAGGTAGCGCGTCTAGATGGTCGAAGGACACCATTCTCACCCCTCTTTTTACTTGAGGAAAACCAGGCTTGGCAAAGCGAGCCAGCTCGGGGTTTTCCCAAGTCGAGGAGAGGGGACAGGACGGTTACCCTTTTAAAAAGGGAAGACCAGGACGCGGGGGGATAGAGTAGAAACAGATAGAGTAGATATAGGAAGAAGGAGCGACTGACCGTTAGCAAAAAGTTTAAGAGTACGCAACCGATAAACGATCATCCGACAATTTGTATTTTTATTTGAAGTCTTCAACCCTTCCATCTTCCCAAACTCCCTACATTATAAAAAAAGAAAACTGCTTCGAATGTAAAAGTTTGAAGGATTCAGGCTGAATATTTGATTATATAGATTGTATAGATACTTCATTGAATATACGAGCTGTTTGCTAATTGAAAATTCTTGCACACGAGTATCGTGATTAAAATCCGCGTTCGTGTATCAAAATATTGGGCACAGAAAAAGTTGTGCAATTGGATCCTGACACATAAACACGAGCCGCATTCTCCGAATCGCATGTCGGTCAACAATTTGCCAGGTTGCGACATAACGCTGCCCCGGAAGGTATCGTTGACTCAGCGATTCCATTCGTCGAGGTCGTTGTAACGTCAACGTTGTCTCATTGAAAGGAAATCCCTCGTGAGTCGATCAGCGATCGTGATTGCCGGGCGTTGTTTATGCGCCATTTTGCATACGACAGATTTGAAGTATATACCAGTGGTGTCAGCACGAGCAAAATTAGCACGGCGCTAACCTCATTTCCTTCGACCAATGGTGCAGATTCTGCACCATCGATCTCGACCTTCAGATTCCCGGGCGGATTTTTCATATAAATTTCAAATAATAGCCTAAATTCATCGAAACGTGCCTGAACGTCGACTTCATGTGAATAAATATACAATAAAAAGATAAATCGAGTTACAGGAAATTTGTATTTCCATTCATAGAGGTTCTTTAAGCGAGGTGAAAGCGAATGAACAAAATTTTTGTATTATAGAGGTTCTACTGTAACAGTTGTACTGATTTTAGTACTTCTAATGATGAATTGAAATGATGAATTGAATAGAAATCTGCTGTATTATAGAGGTTCTACTGTAACAGTTGTACTGATTTTAGTACTTCTAATGATGAATTGAATAGAAATCTGCGTATTTCAGAAGATACTTCGAACAATTGCTACATTCTCGAAAAGAAACATATCTACGCGAGCTCTCGCATTCGAGAGAAAATTTAAGACACAATCTCCATAAATATCCGAATTGCTATACAAACTGCACCAGCAGAGATTCACTTGCGCAACATCCACGCTCTCCAGCATCCAACAGATGAATAAAAAAAGAAGAAAAAAGCGCGAGAACAGTGCTTGACTAAGAATGTTACATTTTCCCCGGTGAAATTCGGGAAAAATAATAGGCGTGCGAAGAGCACGTGTACCAGTTCAAGTTAAAAAAAAAAAAAAAAAAAAGAAAAAAGATAAAGTACGGTTTCGTGGCGAACAATTTCCACGAGGGAAATGGGTACTTTGCATCGAAGAATAATGGATTTCCCGGTAGCAGATGATCCTCCATTATCCAAACTGGTTGAACGAACCAGAATTTTCCGCAGGCTTGTCCCATAGAAAAGCCCCGCGAATTTTTATTCGACTGTTCCCTCTTCGCCTACCTTTTCTAAACGCGACACCAAGGATCGCGCCACCATTGTTCCATCCTCAACTTTCTTTCGCAATGGTCCTTCACCGCTTACTCGCGTGGTTTCATTCGCCATTTCTCTTCGCCCGTCTACAACGACAGGAAGGATGTTTCATTTTCTGATCCTCCCGGACACTTTTGTCCAACCGAGGACAATCCACCTTCGTCTGGAGATATTACCTCTCGCGGTTTTCTAATCGTCCAGAGATATTCTCCCGTTCTCTGTCGTTACTTTCCTTACCCGTGTCATTCTCGCGGATTAAATCTTAAGTCACGATGCTGTTGATCTCTCGACGAAAATTAAACGTGACACTTCTGTTAGGTTCTACAATGTTCGAGTAGATTGACGTAGAATTCAATTCGCAGATCGAGTCTGCGGTAAGGGATAGGCGGGAAGATTTACCGCCGAGGTTTCGGTATTATCTCTGATAGGAAGACGAGACCAGATGCGACCAAATGGTATATATCTCTCGTAGATGTGCCAGATCGATACCGACGATACCGTGTATTACGTAAGCGAAATTGTCGAAAGCCAGCAAGCTCGCTCGTGACCCAGGCCAGCTTTGACCTTGGCCTGCATTCAGGACTGCAGCTGCAGATGTACCGACACAAGTGCATTTGGTGCACGCTGGCTGTTGCGCAAACGCGCTATCGCCGTCTGTGTGCGTGAACGCGCGCGCGTTCTTTGCCGAAAATGGCAAGCTACCGCGTGTTTCAGATTCCTTTTTTTCGAATAAATTCATGCAAAAGTTAAAATAACAGCTATCGAAGATCTATCGTAACGTTGGTAGATAATTTCTCAGAATTGTTCTGAAATTGATCTGGTTAATTTTCACTCATTAGCTATAGCGTCTACTGAAAAACAATTATTAGGTTGTCCGGAAAATTCGTGCCGCATTTTTATGCAAATAAGCCAATTTCATACTTCAAAGCATTTTCTTTTTGTTCCGTAAAGTATGTATTTTTTAATTTTACAATTTTTCATCGTTTTTCGTGGACTTGTTAGTTTAAACAGTATAGCGTAATTATAATTTTATAGCAAATTATTACTGTTTTTAGGATTTTTAATAAATATTTTGGTAGAAAAAATACACCTCTGATTTCAATCGCGGATCCTTCTATAATTCCGTAACTATAACCTATACAAGCATAAATAAAATAATTTTATTGACACATTGTTGACACGAGACGTAAATCGGAGTTTTTTTATTTCTCAAAATTTTGTTTAGTATCTCTCTATAAAAGGCTATGTTTCAATAACCACCACATTAAGCTATTTTTAACATCATCGATAACCGTACCAACCAATTTTTAATAAAAAATTTCGTTTAATAAAATATTTACTTTATTTCGAATAGGTGTATTTATATTTCTCAATTATATACCAAAAATGTGCGGGAACTGAGACTCGATTTGTTTCTCAGTATAGTGTGAACGATGTGTTAATGTTACAATGCAAATAAAACCACTCGATTAAGATCGTCCATAAAAATTTCGCACACGACGAACAACCATTAATTTTCAAGTGTAGAAAATCATTTGTTTTAAGTATCTCGCGGCGAGATTAACCGAGGAACCACTTTTGAGGGATGCTGTACACGGAAACGCGGTTACAGCAGAGATTTCTCAAGTTTACGTGCGCAAGCGTCCACCAGCTACTGCGTCAGAGTGTTTGCAAGCACACGTGTGCACACAGCTCGTTCGTGGCTGAACGACTGCAAACCGTGCCAAGAATTTACTTCTCCTTTACCCTCTACCCTTTTCCAGAAGGGTGAGCCTGACCTCCGAGTACGTAGCGTCACTTCTTTCACAACTGCTATGCAAACCTGTGGATAGATTCTTAACCGCTGACACGCGGCCCGTAACTTTCGAACTTCCGGTTTAACCAAACGTCCCTCTGAAGTCTCTTTCAACGAAAAGCCGCGCATAGTTCGACTATAGAGAATGTTCTGAAAGATTAGACAATCCCATCGACATATCGATCGATAAATTATGCAAAATTTTTAATCACCATTAAGCGATGAATATCTGAAGATGAGTAACGTGAGAACTCGTAAGATTCATAACCTATTACCGTCGCTGCTATCTCTGAAATCGCCGTAGAGTGAATTTTTATAGAGGCATAAATTAAACCGCGAGGTAATAGGACTGATATTTCCAAGTGGACGTGCTCGAACGAACTTCAAAGATGCAAATGGCTCAAGGATCGTTGAAACTGCTAATTCATCCTGTTTTCGAACTCATCTGCTCAAACCAGTACGCACATTTACCATCAAATACATAAAAAAAGAAAACCTACTGCCATTTATGATAATAATAAATCACCACGGTGAACGATCAACGTTTTCCACGTAATTTATTACACTCGCCGATTAGTATTTTAATATCCCATTATAAATCCTGGATTCGAGGCACTTCGAAAAATCGTCGAGTAAAACTAGGTACAATTTCGCGTTGATTTACGAGCCTGTGCCGTTCGAAATCTCCCGGATCGAATTAGGCGGGAAAACGGTGGGGGAGAGAAGGAAAACACAGGGAAAGGGAGGAGAAAAACCAACGCGCGCGGTGGCATTAACGTCAAACGGCACATATGGAAACTGTGATCATGCGCGTGTTGCTCAGGTGCATCGGGGATTTATGAACGTGCTTTAACGAGCCAGACCGCGTCAGATTCTTCACAGATATTGCAGAGGATTAGAAAACCATAATTCTCGATGATTAAACGCGCGAGTTATTTACAGGATGGTACTCGCTCGTGTCATTATTATAACGTGTGTATGTATGTATATATACATATAAGCTTAACAACGGAGCCCTTCACAATTGCTGCGAGTAATTCACTCTCTCGCCAAGCTAGAAATTAAGCCGCCCACTCGCTGTACGTCGCGGTAAAAACATTTGCTTAGCAGTTTCCCAAGGCGTTACGATGAATCCCAGACCGCGCGCGTTCGAGCTAATGAAATTCGAATAAACGCCGGGGTAGAACTGTTCTCCTCTCTCTTTCTAAACGCGAGCGAGAAACTCTTGATACCGTGGGGCCATTATTTCCCTTTGAATCCTCGAAACTCCGGCACACCGGTTGTCAGAGCTGTTCCAAACTGAACGCTCGGCAGAAATTTCACGGAAAGTTTATTTTAAACCGTAACCCGCGAAATTTCGTTGTCATAGCTGTTAGAGATGTATGAACGATGAGTATATGAACGCTGAGGTTCGTTAAAAGGCAAATCGTGATTTCTCAGAGGAATGTTTAATAGGAGGTAATTATTTCCGGTGTCGCTTCTAGTAATTTTAGAAGAAATACCAAGATTTAACGAGTGTCGAACGAGTATTAAAACAGAGAAGAATCAACGGATGGAAGAATCGAACGAGGTAAAAATTACAATTGGCGTGCGTTGAAAGGTTTTCTTTCACTCGCGTTGTATTTCACTCTCGCCGATCGGATCGACGTTTGTCCGATTGTTTTTCGGCAAGGCGAAGTAAGGCGGAAAATACGAGACGTGGCGAGGCGAAAAACAAGCATCCCCATCCGAGGGGGAGGAATCAATTCGACGGAAGAAAGGAGAGAAAGTGGGACGGTAGATTGATATTTACACGATTCCACCGTAACGATTCTGTTCTCTCTTAAAAATCGATCGATTCGACGAACACGAACGATTTTTCACAATGACACGCTCGCTGTGTGTATATGTACTCGACGTTTCCGACGATTCCCGCGAAAATCTAAAGGGAACGCGAATATCTCTCTCCTGATTATCCGGTAATTTGAATATTTCGAGAAAACGATCCCACCATCTCGTATTTTAATGTCTACGCTTTTAATACAAATCTGTAATTTACCAGCTGATTCTTCGAGCACTGGCGAAGCACTCTTCAGCCGAGGCGAATCATTTTTCTTCAATTTCGCAAAGCGTTCTCATAGCTATCTCGAAGAAAGGCCGCGAGAGACCGGCGCAAACTTCCGCTCGGTCGAGTACTAAATAATTATCCTAATTCCCCTTAAAGCCCGCGCGTTTCGACAAACGCGCAGCGGGTTCTGCGAGCCACCCGGTTTGCAACCAGGTTGGATAAATTACTGCCACGGCATAATGGTCCAGGCTAATTTACGGGGCTAGAAATGAAAGTTCTTTTTTTTTCTTCCCTCCTTCTCCTTCGTGGATCTCCGCTGATGCCCGTAATAACTCGTCCTCCATATTCCCTCTTAATCTTTTCCTTCGAAATTTCGTTCCTCTCTCCATTTCCTCGTTACCTTGCACGCGCATAATGCCAATTTCACACTGGTCGGAACAGAAGTAGTATCATGTTCATACTGGAAATCTAACAACGTCCTTTGACGTGTTGTTTTTAAAGCGCATAGTGTTTGCTGTTCGTGAGAATGTTCACATTACCAGCTGACATGGTTCACGATTTGTATGTGCACTATTCGCGAACACCAGTGTGAAATCGGCATTACAGAGCTGAACTCGCGAATAATCTTTTGATACATTGTCTCCTGAGCCTTTCACTGTTTCCTGAAAGTGTTCACACAACGGGCGAATAAGGTTCGCGATTTTTTCGTGAATTGCTCGCGTACACCGGTGTGAAACTGGCATTACATGGTTAAGCTCGTGAACAGCTCTCTGATTTATCGCCTTCTGAGCGAAAGATATTCATTGTTCGCGAAAGTGTTCATACTATGGGTGAACATGGTTCGCAATCTGCTCGCGAACACCAGTGTGAAACTGGCATTTTACATAGTTAAGCTCGTGAACACCAGTGTGAAACCGGCATTACAGAGTTAAGCTCGCGAACAGCTCTCTGTTTATCGTCTTCTAAGCGAAAGATATTCACTGTTCGCAAAAGTGTTCACACTATGGGTGAACATGGTTCGCGATCTGCTCGCGAACGCCAGTGTGAAACCGGCATAAGTCTATCCTACAACCGTGAAGCTGGAATACGTGAAATCTTCTCCGCTGGCGAAATCCGATTCTTCGACCGCACACGACGCTACAGAGGGAAGCTTGAAACTTTGAAAGGTGGAAGGAGAGGCTGGTTTATGGAAAGAGTAGAACGAAGGAGGAACTAATTGCACTTTTGACTACTCCGTGAAACTGGTCCGTTAAATATTGCCGCCGATGGAATATTTCATTAAGTGCGGCTACGCGAAAAACTTTCTTCCGACTAGCTACAGCTCGAGGCTAGCATGAAGCGTCTTTCGCGAGACGGTTTCAATGCTCGCTCCATTTTCCACGATATTCCTCGATCAGACGGAATTTTAGAGGGCATTCGAGTTTTCGTATCTTGTCTGCTTGTGAAGTATTAAATGGTGTATAGATTTATAGAGAAACCTCCGTTCAAACGATAAACTGATATTGTAAAAACGTTATCTTCATTGTAGTAATGAAATGAGGTGATCGAATTGCACGGGAGATTGATTTTCTTTATTAAATCGACGAGATGGATTATCCTAGTAATAAAACAGTGAATCAATAAGTAAATTATACTTCCTCGCTAACTTCTGTCCTAACAGAGATACGTAATTAGATTGTTGCAAGGATAAAACATTGTTCTTGATATCCAGTACATTGTATGTATCGATTTTACACTTACCATCCTACACTCGTATAATCTAATAGAAACTTCCTAATTTTCATCTGTATAGTTTCATAAAAAAAAAAAAAAAAAAAAAAAAATCTGAACTGTTTACTTGTTCATTACAAAATCTACAATCTCCAATTGAATTTCTCCAAGACGATTCGTCTACGTTCAAAGACTAGCAAAAACAAAAAAACAAAAAATTCTATTGCACAGGCAAACGAAACTGCATGTTCATTCGAGTGACCTTAACCCGTGCAATGCACAGCAGTTGTTGTATACGGAAATGGTGGGTGAATGGGGAGCAACTGGATCGTTGCGCCAGAGGTTTCTGAGGGTACATAATGTGTCCAAACCAATTCTGTCTCTAGCAGCCGGACCGATTCGATAAGCCCTTAATCCATCGGCAATTAGTCCGCACAGTGGCCAACGCAACCCCTTCGAACGTTCCACACCCCCTTGTCGTATATGATCGTTGTCTCTATCTGTCCCGCGACACGGCTGGTCTCTAGTATTCTCCTCTTTGTCGCTGGCTAATTCAACAGTCTCTGTGACTGTATAATTAACCGATGGCTCGTGTGTGTTTATGCACGGAATGCGGCTGCTATTCGTGCACGGTATTCACGAACCACACACTGGCTTGGATAATAACGAAAGATTCTCTCGACCGATTTGTTTGATTTCGATGTTTCATCTAGGCTAATTTTTTCCGCTTCGTTTTGGTCAATTGGCAATCTTCGATTCTTGGAACAGTACGATTTAAATGTTGCAAAATTGGAATAAAGAAATTTTGTTGAATTGCACAAAATGCACGTAATATGATAAAATATACGAAATATTCAAATTATATTTCACCTGATAGATGAAATAATTTTCTACCGAAGTTTTACGTTTTTTGAACAAAATTTGAAGTCCGTAGTCTATTCCCAAGTATTTGATCATTTATTATTTTTTCTTTACATAAAGATGTGATGAACTTTTCGAAAGTTTTATATCTTTTTTTTTTTTTAGTGGGAATTAGGAAATATGTTAAGTGTTTGGGTTCTGCCTTGGAAACTAATTAACCGAAGTTGCTTATTGAAATAAAGAACGTTGTGAGTAAACGAGAGGGCAAATATTTATCCGAGATAGTGTATATATATATATATACAATTATTCCGAGGGAAGTTAATTCTCGGCGAATTTATTTTTAGACAATCTTCTCGAAGTTATATACGTCTATCCGATGTAGTAATTACAAGCGACAGAATTTAGCGCACATAGAAATTCGATAGTTGTTAGAGAACAACCATGAATAATTCGGTGGAAAGAGAAAACTTGGGCGCAATATTCCCGCGAGATTTATACCGTTCTCCCTCTAAAAATCACAACGAAGAAACTGGCTTACTCGAGTAAGTTAGCAAAGAAGTTAGCGGAACACGAGAGAAAGACAAAAAGAAAAAAAAAAGAAAATAGGAAAGAAATATAGAGAAAAAGAGAGAGAAGAGAGATCACGCGACGTTCTAGTGATTCGTTTTAAAAAGAAGTGTACGTGACGTTCTGGTTCCTTATTTTTCGAAGCGAACGGAAGAGTTTCCGCAGTAGAGAAAGAGATACAAAGGCTAAGAACACAGAGAAAAAGAGAGAACGGTTTGGAAATAACAGCGAGAGAGACAGAGAAAGAAAGATAGAAAAGAGACTTAAAACGAGAGCACGAAGGGGGCACAAGCCACTTCGTACTTTCGTCGTAAAGAAAGGAAAGCATACTTCGAAAGAACTCACCGTGATACGTCCTCCTGAGAAACAGCTCGTGGCGTGGCTGCACCGTGAAGAGCAAGAGAAGACGCGTGACGTGATTCTTGCGAGTACGGCAGCGTCGAGTTGTTCTCCAGCGCCGACACAGAACCATTTTGTTTTCCTATTTACGGGCAGAAAGGGAATGAGAAAAAAACACAGGTAGAATGAGCAATTTAGAAGTGTGTTTCCACCTAATGGAGGAACGTTGACTTTTCGAAACAAGAATCGATCCTCTGCGAACGTAGGAGAGCTTTCAAATGGACACTGATCATACAGAATTGTATTTCTTCTCTTTTTCTATTTCTTATATATAAAATATCAGCATTAGTGGAATTGCAAAAATCAAACAGCAATATGTTAAGTTACTTATTAACACCTAAACTCTTCAACTGACCTGAACGAAACTTTGCATAATTAAATTTGGCAAACTTTTAAAAATAAATAGTTTATGAGCTCTTAGCTACGATTTAATTAGCATAGTTTCGATGCCTTCAATTATGTGTTTCGTATAAATCTGAGCACTTTAGTACAAAGTTGAACATGTGAATCGAAGTTAAAAAATATTGGATTTTGAAAATAGTTTTAAAATAGAAGTTTGAAAATATTTTTACATTTATTACACTTTTTATTTATGGCCATGTAAAAAATTGCAAGGAACCATAACATTATAATAAGAGCACAAAAATTTAATATATAATAATGTGAAAAAGAGAGCGTACTATAATGGCGTTTTATAGTAAAAGATCCATTATGGCAGTTCGTAGTAGTTAAAGGGTTAATCATTACGCAATCCTTGTTTATGTAATAATGGACGATAAACTTAAATTATCACAAAAGTATAAAAAGTGTAAAAAATCCGGGAAAAATGTCAAGTTTCATAGTCTTAAAAAGTGACTACGTAAAATTTCATCCAGATCAATTAAAGAATCCTCGAATTAACAGGAATATATTGTACAAATCGTGTAGTATTTTTAATTTTGCGTTTTATTCGCAGAGAATCAATTTCAGAATGAAATTTTACTAAAAAAAACCTTTCCTCTTTTTTTTTTTCTTTAAATAGTAATTGCAGCGTAGAAAAATCATTCTGCTTCGCGTAATTTTTGAACATTTTTCTTGCAAGCTTCTGACAGGGAAGGCAGAAGAGTTTACGAGCCCTGCTTTATGAGCACGATGAATAAATGACGCTCGATCGTCGAGGCGGACAGGAAAGCTGGGAATTCGTGGGGAAGTCTCGGGATCAAAAATTCATTTGGACGCAGCCACAGGAGAAAAACAGGGAATCACCGTGTTTGTCATTCGCCTTGGGACCCATGGGAATGGAAGGAGTTACGGCAGGCAACGTTGCACCATGAGAAATTGATCGATGTTTAAGTAGCAATGAATAACTCAAATATTCAGACGTCGTAACTATCGATTCGATATTTCAGATATTCTAGCGAAATACCGAAAAAACTAAAATTTGTTGCAATTTATATTATTCTGAAGTTTATACGATATCTTTTTCAATTCTTAATTTCTCGCGTAAAAATGTATCCATTTATTATTAACACGAAAAAGCATCGCTCCATTAAGAGTTCGTATATAATGCACGATAATAAGAAAAGAACACTATTAAAAGATGTGTAAAATACCAGGTTAAAAGTGTCCGATGAAGTGCACCGAATATTTCCACACAACGAATTTTATACAGACACTCTGATTAATATTCGAACACTTTAGAAATCAGAATCACTTTTTTAAAACGATTTTTCTGGTAAAAAGTAATATTTAGACACGTTTATTGTAACCCTGAAACTATATAATTTTTAATATACGAATATAATCTTTATAATTTGATAATGTCAGTCATCAATGATTGCCTTACAATGACGAGTCATACTCGCCGTGTAGATTACGATCAAGATGTGGCAAAAGAAAAATTACATGCCTATTAAATTTGTACAATTAAAAACAGTTAAACTTTTACAAAAATTTCAGTTTAAATTTATGACTTAATTAGGAACTCAACAAGAACTCATTTATAATATTGCGATTTCTTTTTTTATATATAATAGTGCATTGGAACAGTGAATAGCTGAGGTTAATATTCGTAATGCCTAATAAATCGTTATGTAATGTTATTATAATGTCTAATAAATCGTAAGGGAATGGATTAACCTGTTAATAGGGTAAACACTGTGTGTATATACGCGAATAGAAAAGAACAGAGCACGTAGAAAGAGGAGAAGACGAGACTTACGTGGTTGCGGCGAGAGCGAATTGTCCGAGGCCATCGGGGGTGGCGGCGGGGGCACGATTCCGGTTTCCGGTTTCGCCACCAGAAGAACCACGCGATCCTGGGTCGCCTTTAGAGTTGCCACTGCTTCCTCGTGCGTCACATTCTCGAGGTTCGTTTCGCCCTGCTGGAATCAAAGGAATCCTCTTTTTTATCCTCTCTTTTACTGGTGGTAGAAGCCAACGACTTGTTGATACCATTCAACTGTAATTGAATTTCACTGGAATTTTGTCCAAGCACGTTAACTGTAACCTATGGCTTCGATTTCTGATGATTCGGAAACCAATTTTGCCTGTCAACGTTTCACTTACATTTTTTTTTTTCTTTCTGAATGACTTTTTATTGTTTATACTTGGACAAGTGACAAGGAGAAATTGAATTTGATCTACTTCTGTTTGTCGTATTCTGTCAGTACGAGAAATGTACTTTGTGCAACATTCAATCAGTTTTTCGAAAAATTTTGTCAATTTTTGTAAACATTTTATACGCTTTTGTGTGCAATTTTCGCTCAGTAATGTTTTCAATTCTTGCAAACAGTTGTCACACGCGTGTACAATTTTCAGAAATCACAGATTCGTTTTTCGTTAATATGTGCAGTCAAAGGGTTGATCGATTAAAAACACTTGATTGATAGCTAATGATGTCTCGAAAGTAAGATGAAACATCGAATTTAAATAAACGTTGAATACGTTTCTAATCTGGAAATTTCGAATAGTACAATTTGAGTAAACTAGCTGGTGAAAATGAAAATTCGTGGACTTTACGAATACGTAAAATTTTCGATGCTTGTTTTTCTACATCGACTTGAATATCACTCTTCATTCATCAACACCAAGTTCATTCATCTTAATTTCCTAACGTATTCCCGTTGATCGTTCCATCGTTCGTTCCTCATTTTCAGCGCAAGAATGGATAAGCGCAGCACTCGAGAACCCGGGAGAAAATGCGAAAAAAATCCAGCTTTTCTCACGTGGGCGTGTACGCGCGAGACTATCGATCGAGATTTCGCGAGCTACGGTAATTGATTTCTCCCGTTCAATTTCCCCTGTCAATCATCGTTCGTTTGCCTCTTACACGAACCACTTTGAGATGGATTACCGAACAAATATCGCGGGAGTTGTTCGTTTCCTCCTTGTCCGTCGTTCTTATTAACACGGCCGATTACGTTCAAGCGTCAAAATGTCATTCGCCATACGAGAATTTCACTCATGTAAAAGAAAATTAATAAATAAACGTAACGATTCAACTTCGTGGAAAACTATCATTCCAACTGATCCGATGTTTTTCAGGAGTTGATATATAAACTGGAGGACAAATATCCTGTAGCTTAACAAACAGCGTGAATAAATCTTCCGCTTGGGTCATATTTCACTTTTTTATTCCTCCTCTTGTCGCTATTTTTCCACTCCTTTTTTCCCCTTCTCTCTCTCTCTTTTTTTTTTTAATTTTTCGGTTCGTAGCTATTCGTTCGACGAGAGAAACCAACGTACAGAGAGGGGAAAAACCGTGCGTGAAAAACGAAGCTATGACCGTCGAAAAACGGGGGCGACATTGCACGCGGCCGGTAATTATTCGATGGAGAGGGAAGTGAGCTGACACGCGGAAAAAAGCGACACTGCCAAAGTTTCCGGCGTGTTGGCTGGGGTTCTCTGTGTCATAAACAACTGACGAGAACTTTCTGCAACGTTCGTTGTTCTCAAGTATACGCCGACACGCAATCATGCGCAAAGTTGAATCGACTTTGCGATCCAACCTGTCTGCTCGGTGTTCCGAGAACTTTCGAATAAATCGTTCCCCGGGAAAAAGAAAAAAACACGAAGTTGAAAGAAAGCTCGATATATTTACGATCGTTTCTCCCTTAAATTCGATCTTCTTAGCTGACAGGCGTTAACAAATGCTAAGGAAATTCAAGTATTACGCGGAAACTTTTTAATAATTCACCGAAATTACGATTTCGCGGAAGATCTCTGTGAACATGTCACGAGGACACGATGAAATCTTTGATATCGTGATTCTCGCGCGTTCTAAATCGGCGTCCGGTCTCTACACGGTTATAAATCAGCGAGGGGCCAATGTGGTCGCTTTAATCGTAGCTTTTTCGACCGCGAGCCTCGAGGGAAAGGTGAACGTGAAGAAGAAAAGGGAGCTCGCCGATGCGAAAAATCGCAGGAAGCTGCGAAACGAGCGTCCTCCGCGGCTGCAACCGCGGCAACGAGCCGTGCAACGCTGACGGAAGAGCTATCAATTACTCGTCGCCATCAAAAACCACTCCGATCTATTTTTCGCGCCACCCTCTCGGCATCGTTCGTGGATCCAGGATTTTCCGTAATTCGACCGTCCTCTCAGCCAGACGATTTACGAGTTAGACTACTTTATACATTTTTAGACACCTTCCAAGAGACTTCTTTTTATTTTTCTCTGAACGTTGAAAAGATTCCTCTCCGGGCGTAGCTTTTATTGTTTCCTCGGCGAAGATTAAGAGAAAACACGGGTGAATAAATTGTGTTGTGTCTTGGGAGAAAAATTACGCGATTACGCGTTTATTTTCTGCAACTTCTTTTTAACCTGAAGCTACTTTACATGAAGAATAGTCTAATTAAGAATTGAGTTCCCTTTTTTTTTTTGTAGTATCGGTTAAAGAATTAAAAAATTGAAGATTTGTAAATCGATCCATTGTTAAAATGGTCCGAAGAATACGATTCAAGGACTTGGATGGTAATTTCACTGTTACCGAGAAAACGATACGGTGGGAAATCAGGATAGATAGGATATAATTTCGCTTGAACTCACCAGAGCATTTCTGACGGCTACCAATTTGTCTCCAACGACAAGTCGGCCATCTGCCTGGGCTGCACCGCCCTCCATAATTTTCGTCACGTAGATTCCATTGTCACCGGGTATATGCTGATTGCCAACACCTCCGGCGATACTGAAACCGAGGCCCTTGTTACCCTTAATTAGCTCGATTTCGATCAGCTGCGTGTGTCTCCGTCGGCGTACATACTGGAAATTAATTGAAAGGTTTCCTTGAATCATCTGGATGGATAAACGTCGCATAGAAATACAAGATTAGTTTAAAAAATCGTACGAAAAATTTATTAACCCTTTCACATATCTTATTCACTAATTTCTACGCGAAGAAATAAGTCGAAAATGTACGAAAGGTAAAATTAATGGAAATTATTTTGTTCGTCGATTTGTTTCCAATCTTTTCAAATAAAACTAATCGCACTTAGAAGTCAGAAAGAATTTATTACTGCTCCTAATGAAATAAATCTGAGACTTTGTTTCGAAGAAAAATGAATTTGAAACTTTTCCAAATTTATTTGAACAAAAATTATGCGTGCTGGAAAAAATTTTATTCTACATTTTCGATTCATCTGTTCACATAGAATTAACCCTGCATATTTATTATATTATTTACCTTTCCCTTTTTACGTTACAAATAAAAAGAAAAATTGTGAACTTGAATTTTTCAGACGCAAGTAGCAATTGTTCAATTTTCGAATGGTCAACGTTAAAGGGTTAATTAAAATGACGTATTATTCGCTAATTATTTACTAAGCATTGTATTCTTGTAGTACTGTAAGGTAGAATTATTATCCCATTCACGTTTCCCTCTTTATACATCCCGACTAAAAACAGAAACGTGGAACTTTAGTTCCTTGCAATCAACACAGCCGAGCGTTTAATTTTCCAACACAGTCAAAAGGTTTAAACGTTCGGTCAAAGGAATAATCTCAACTATTCATCCAAACGAAAATTGTCAAAGTTCAATCATCTCGTACTAAATAGACAGAAATTCACTGTTTTCACAGGTTGGTGGTCCGCCGTTCCCGAGATAAATCGTGTCACGAGAAGCGTAACAATGAATCCACGTAATTAAACAGCTGTCCAACGAGTTCAGCCAGAAGATATTCCTCCATTCGTGTGCGATTTCTCTCGTTTAAAAAGGGGAGAAGATTTATAAACCAGATTCATACAGACTCATAATCATTCTCTTCCTCTTATATTTATCCCTCTGTCGCGACGACCGATAAAATCTCGATATTTATCGTCTGGTTACTTTTCTCAAAGTGAACAAACAAAACGTTCCTCAGAATTCTATCTTCCTTCTCTTTCGTTCCGAGGTCTTCGTTAAATTTCAAGAAATTAAATGGAGCGTCACATCGAGGGGTATAATTAAGATCTCACTTTCACGGCGGTGCACCGAAACGCTACACGACATAAATTTAATTAAATCGGCCCGGCAGGAAACGCTGTTAAAGTTTCGCTAACGTTAAGTCTCCTCTTAAGGGTCCACGGTTCGTCGAGGATATTGCGACGGGGTGAGCAGCGGCGAAATAATAATATCCAGCCCGTAAACGCTTTTATGCTCGCCCCGTTTCTATCCCCTCCTCTTTCTGCTCCCTGTTTTCCAGACACTCGAAAAAGGTTAATAACGCAGGTGTTCGCGTGAACGACAGGGGAGGAAAAACAGAGAGCAGCGCGTCACGTAGGTGAAAGAAAGATCGAACGAACGAGTTTTTTCTTTTTTAAAAAGGAGAAAAAAATAGATCTTTTCGACTATTTGAAGAAGAACATTTCCCGAGCTGCAACCAGAGGACACGATTAAATGTCGAGGCGTCGCGACGCCCGTGGAAATTTATTCGGCTCGCATTTTCGCGCGCTCGACTAGCCCATTCAAATGCTAACGCGTTTGTCCACCAACCGGGAGGGTCTCTTTTTCCCCCCCGAATCTTCCGCCTCTTGGCTCACGGATGCATTGTGTAATTAATTCGTTATTAACGACACGTGAACGAGAAAAGAAAATAGAGGAACTTTTTTTTTTCGCTTCGTTCTATTCTGCTTTCCATTTTACCGCCTTTTTGCAGGTTCTAAACGATCGTTTCGTTGCCTGTAATTGAGATGTGTATTTTCTTTCCCTTTCGTTTCTTTATTTTCGATGTTTCACAGGCTGAGATAGCGAAAGAGGGCTAGAGAAAACGCGAGAATTATTTCTTGAGAAGGAGATCTCGGCTTTCCGCAAAGATATACAGCCGCCATTGTCACCGGTAGCGATTATCTCGCGTCGCGCTACCAGATAATATAATTGGACGTCTAAAATGGATTCTTTCACCAGCAGACGTGGCTCTATTGTTAAAGAGGATCATTTAAAATTTCTTTGCTTCGAATTATTCAAATGAAACGATAGATTGAACGTGCAAGCGATCGAATAATTTTAACTGCAATTAATTTAGATCTTGCAATCGAGTTTAAAGTGTTAAACGACGATGGTCTTTTAAACACGCGTCCACCATAGAAGAGATTTCCCCTCCGGAGATGTCCTGAGGAGACAATCAGTTAAACGTCGTCGGTGGTAAGTCGTTAGGGTTGCAGGCGAAGTTTTAGGGTAGTTTGTTACACGTTTCGCGGATGTAGGTTAATCTATTTCCCCGGAAGGAACATGTTCGCTTTTACGATGGCACTAAGCGATTTCAAAAGACGCCTGACCCCATGTTCTGATATCTCTAATACCAATCAGAACGACGGTACTGATGTTCACGTAATCATGTGACATTTCCGCTCGCTGTAAAAATCTCGCGATTGAAACGATTCGAACACGTTTGTCCAAATTGTTGCAAGTATTTGGAGGAAATTATCGTACGTTTAATCCTTTCGACAGAGCAGGAATTAAACCTTTTACTGTCGAACAACGATATATCGTTCTCGAATTTCTTCAAAATTTTTTGTACACGTAATCTAGTAAACACACGTCATTTGGTCGAAATTTAAAAAAGTTATTCTGTTAAAGAGACTCACTATAAATATTGAATATGGTGTTATGTTACATGGTTAATGAATAAAATTATTCCAAAGGTGATTTTAAATTGATGAACAAAATGAAAAATCAAGTTTCCACAGTTTCACGACTTTGTCGTTGCAACGATGATATATAACATGTGAAAAGGTAGAAAAATATGGATACTTACTAGTTTGACAGTGTTCCCAGCCCGTTTGAGCGCGTCGACGGCCGCCGCGTGCGGCACATCGACAACGGACACGTCGTTCACCTGTAATAACGTGTCGTTGACGCGCAGACGGCCGTCCGCGGACGCTGCACCCCCAGGTATAAGTTTCGTGATGTAAATGGCAGTGTCGTTGCCGAAATCTGTGCCCCCGGAGATGCTGAAGCCAAGGCCAGCGCCACCCCTTTCGAGCACGATCTCCTCGTACTCCCAGTCATCGTCTCCGTTGACCTGCGATCACAATTATTCTTACATTAATTACATTCTACAGGAATATTCAACAGAAAAATATAGAACGATTAATATTAATCATAGTAATAAAATTAATTAAACTACAGTAGACACAAAGTCTTTTCTATGTCCTATAAGACGATGCTATTGAATTAATAAAAATTGTTTGCTTCGATAACAAATCTCCCACCATTCTTATTATGAAAAATTGTGAACTTTCTGTTGTATCGAGAAATGTATCGAATAAATGCAGATAAATATGCTAAGTATGTTAAATTAATCTAATAATCTTACGATCTTATCCGAAGGAACGAAAAAAGGTGCAACAAATTGTCTGATGTTTCTATTGTGGTCCCTTATAAATTTGCAAAGTTTAAAACAATATTGGAATTTTCGGGTAAGCAAAGTTACCTCGTTAGCAACGAAATGGTTAATGATGAAATATGTCGGTTTGAACGGAGGGCGTGGAGGTATAAAATTAAAGAAAGAACGCATAGCATAAATGGGAAACGGAGATTTAATCGACAATCCAACATGGGTCAGTTCCTAATTACACGAGGGACTAAACGGCCCGCAGAGCGAAGGAGTTAACTGGGTAATTGATTTTGAGAGCCGCAGAGGAGTGGATTAGGTCGTGTGTTCGGATCAATGGCGGTGGGTTATGGTAGCTATCGCGGGTATGCCAGTGTCGTTTAATAACGTTATAATCCGCTACACCTGCACACAAGTATCTCTGTGTATCACGTGAACAAAGTAACCGTGAATTTTCTCAACATCGTGTATACTTCGTTTTCCTTTCCTTTCAACGAGCTTTTTCTGAAATCGCGCGCGCTTCCGGTTGTGCACGGTAACCCGATGAAATCAGATTTCTCATGCAGCCACTTGGAAGAAATAAACGCGGCAATTTCTCTCGAGACAAAGATACCTTCCTGCCCTGTCGACATTTTTCACGCGGTAATGTCTCGAGTACCATCTTTCCGCAGTATTGCGAAAGAAGACGAATGAACAAGATTGGAAATGCAAAATTATCTGCTCCGGTAACATTTTTAACTTCGAATTAGATTGAAAATTGTCTTCTCTACGTAAACAAATTTCAAATTTTGTAACACTTTAAATCATATTATTGTTGTTAATATTAATCGCTTAAAGCTTCCATTTCTCGCTATTCTATTTTTTACCAAAAATATCAAATTTTGTATTTTTCTCTTTTGTGTGAAATTGTTTGCTAGGTATCTGGGATAAATTTCTCGTTATTTATAAAGCTGTCACTTAACTTCGATTGCCATGGTAGGAAAAATAACGCGGTATGCAAAGTGAAAGGAAATATTAGGGTACAATCGAACTTTTATTTAATCCTCTGCGATTAATTAAGTATTAATTCTAACTCCTCTTTAACACGGTTAACACATTCTGCGCCGGTCTTGTATTATTACGGGATTTCCAATTTATCAGTTTTGACGGATGTTTGATTTTTGTTAAAACATATCTAGCAAATATTCAACAAAAATATACCATATATTCTTTTGTGAAAATGTACAAAATTTTTAATACACTTTCAAGTGTCCATTCCTCACAAATAAGCAATGTGCCTACCAGCACCCAGGTTTTCTCAGCTGCCGATATTTAGCCAATGTGTTAACACAATGTGTTAAAAAGGAATAAGAACAGATTAATCGTCGAAATAATTTCCACGATTGCCAACGTCCTTCTGCAATTTTTCTATCAGCTTGCGAACACCATCGCGAATATTTCGATTTGTATGGCTTCGCTAATTCCAGCCAGAAAGAATTAATTTCTACACCTAATAAAACAGTGTACTGAATATGTCAAGATTCATGGAATAAGTATAGAATCCTTCGATTAGTTTAAAACAAACTGGTATATAGACATCGATGGAGGATGTTAGAAGCCTAAATTGAACACGCATACCGAAATACATTCTCGCGTGCCAGCTGGTATCGCGATGACCCGCGTGCAATCACGAACTCTACGACAGATTTGATGCACGCGGCTGCATCAGCACATATTGCCTGCGGAATCGTGAATTAATCGTCCCCGAATTACCATTCTATGGAGCTTAGCTGGGACAGATGGAATGCCGTAAGGGTCGTTACCGAAAGTCCCGGTTACGCCTAGTAACATAGGCCGAACCTAGCGGTGCTACGTTGACGTTACGATGCAATTATGGTAGCAGACTCTGTCGCTCGGTTAATCGACGATTAGCGAGTGTACGTCGGTGAATGGCATCCATAATTAATCTGACTGAACGTTCGCGTCAGAAGAAGATCGGTATGCATGCCAACGGTGATATCGTTCACGATGTTCGTGCATGTACGATGATAAGGTTAGCTCTGAAATATCGCGAGACACGAGTTTAATCGTCCTAAACGATTGACACAACGTTCGTATATAAATGACACGCGAGAAAGATTTCATCGAATTTTTCAACGATCACATTTGTATAAATAACGATAAAGAAAGAGACGTATCGGATCATCCAAATGCTACGCCTAATTGTTAGCATCGTATAATGTTAATACCTTCTGTTTTTTCAAATGACACAAACCGTTATGTTTTAGTAAAAGGTAGTACAATTTTATCCATAGATAGGTATACATTGCAACGACGTATTTATATTATTCAAATTTATTATAGAAACGGGCGATCTTTGAAAAATATCCATCGCAAAATTTGCGATCCTTCTGCTGTAAATAATCTGTCAAATTGATCTTCGATTGAAAGACAGTAAATTTGACGAAGGAAGTTGTAGAACTTTGTGACACTTGTAGAGGAAATTTCTTTCGATACTACTAGTGAATAGTCACTCGTTAAAATTTCTCATTGATTCATAATTTTAGTCAGATATAGCACAGGTACCGATTTATTCTGTTTCCTATTTTGCTTTTTGTCACGGTGATGTGTTACATTCACGTCGAAACAGGCCTGTAAAGTAGCATTTCGAGTATTCGCGATTTAAGTGTTAAACTGCTCCAATAATTTTCTAAATTCAGCGTTGTTGGTTCTCAAGTATCGACGCTCCCTAAACGAAAGATCGTTGAAAAGGGAAATTTCCAAAGGTGAAAACGGCGATATTTCATTAGTATATTCGGCGAGGTGTTCAGAATATCAGATGGCTAAATGTTTGTCAACGGAACATAGGTATTTGAATATGGAAATACATTGGTCGGAAGATTTTTCGGTAGAGCAGAGAGAACGAGGGAAAGGTATCTAATTTAAATTGCACCGTATAAAACATCGATTTACCATTTTATGCGGCCCGTTTACCATGGCGGTTGTCATCGTACGCGTCGCTCCAACGTCGTTAACAACATTTTAAAACACCGATAACAACATTAACGGCGCCTACGGGCCGAATATGATTTGAACTTTTGTTCACATTCACCAGGATGTTGTACACTTGAACAAGTGGATGAGCACACAATCGACGTTCCTGTGTATAGTCACTTTTTATCACGCTACCGCATATCCCATGGATCGTACGGAAAATTTCACTGTACAACAGACACCGCCACGGACGCTTTTCACGTGTCGAGCTTCACATACGATGAACCAACGCCGGTTCGTTTTTTCGTCTACCGTAGAAAACCTGCAAACACGGAGCTCTCTTTTTGTCGCGTTAGGAGGCAGAGAGGGAAAATAACGCATAAATCACCAGGATTATTTATGACTCGGACCTTCGTTGCAACGTATTATCAAGTAATAATCAGTATCGGAGCGTTGGTTGCGTAATACCACGGAAAATTCGTGTTGCACGAGAGAACGGAGATTAATACGTCGCTGACGTTCGCATAAATCCGCGGCGCGGCTACCTTTAAACGAGCGCCAAACGATATGGCCACCTTCGCGCCTGAATATTCGGGAATTTTTAAAGGTGTGGTACAATTTGGAAAATTGTCCTGCAATTAATTAAATGGCTACTGGATAATATTCTTTGGTGAAGGAAAATATTTTACGCGGTTGATTAGCACCTCTATTATACTATAATTTTTAATCATCCCTTTGTTCTTTAATAATGAAATTCTATCCTTTTAATTATTAGGTTGAATCATGAGTAATGTCGTTTATTTTTTATTTACTATTTTTACATTGTACTGTTATTCGTGCAATGTACTTTTCTGTTTAAATACTAATTCGTTGTTTACACGAGGATATTGTAATTAATTTAATGTAGTATTATTAGTTATCTCTGTTAAGTGACAGAGACACATAATATTGTGTATTTGAAAAAGGTAACGGCACGATTCGAGCAACGAGGTGCATGATAATGATTATGCATTTATGGGGAATTTGAAAGTGCAAAATTGCACAAAAAACACAGTGTGAAAGAATATACGAAATATCGAAATTAGTGCTTTCTATAATATCTGGTAGATGAAATAATTGTCTATCGGAGTTTTACCCTTTTTTATTATATTCCCAAAAATAGGAATTTGTATAAAAATTTACAGACTAGTGATAACGATGTTTCGAATGATAGAAGCTGTCAGAATTGCTTCAGAAGCAATTTAAGAATAGCAATTATGATTCCAATAATGATTTTGTTTAAATCAAAATCTTGTAGATGGAAAAGAATTGCACTCATCACAGAACATTATATGATACAATAAATACTCAAACGTTATTTTAAATTAAGAACATTTTTCTTAAGGCTAGAAAAAAGCGACATTACTCTTAAACGTGTGTGCAATTGTAAGATGTTAAAAAATGCAATATACATGAGAGTTACGTTGCAATCTCTTGAAGCACGTGAACAATACTAATCCTTAGATAAATGTATCATACAGTCGGTAAGCTTGTAACGTTACTCTCGTGTGTCTTGCATACTTTAAATACGTAACAATTGCACAATCTACCCACAATTCAACCTAATAAATGAATAATCAATCACTCTAAAACGAATACAAAATTCATCGATCTTCTCTGTCATAAACATCATGGAGTATCAAGTGCCTTTTCAACGATTGCGGATTTTTATGCATCTGTAGGAAATTTTCAATTGCACAGAATACTCTTTGTAATACCTACTAAGTGAAATAGTTTTCTATTAAAGTTCTACCTCTTTTTGCATAAAAATCCGCGGTTTAAGTATCACAAACTCTACCTCCCACCAAAAAAATTTCAATTTTTTTCAACTGTACGATGTAACGACAGCAACTGTTTAAATAGATCCACGTAAAATCCGCGTGTATATATCACTGTACGAAACTCTCGAAAATTTTCAAACCGCACCGACTAAACACACTAAACGAACCCGGAAGGAGCTGCTGTTTCTCGAAGGCTGTAAAACGCGAAACTGCGACAGTACTGTCACGACTCGTGCAAGAAGTAACGTTATCCGGTCGCGTTCTCGTTCCCGCGGAGCGTCCGTCACACGCTCGAAACTGGCGTTCGTCTCGCCCGCGATTCACGACTGGTGTGTGCTCTCCCGCTCGCGTTCGCGCCGCGCCAGTCATCGCTATTATAATATTAGACCAGTGGCCGGCTATTTCCAACCGACTGTGAAAATATACCAGCGGCACGCGTGCTGCAAGAAGAAGACACGGCACCGCTGAAATAAGCGGTTTTGTGGTCAGTCACACGGTTTGCCAGATGAGATTTATGTGTTCCGTCGTAAGACCCATGGAAAATCTTACGAACAGAACCATTCCACGTGGATGATACACGGGGTTCCGTACGTTTGCTGATTTTTTTTTCCTCGGCATGTGTACACACTCGGTCCTGGTGTATGTTCGTAACACGTTCAACATTTAAGGGTTCCGGGTTTTTTCCAGAGCTAACCTATGGGTATTTTAAGACCCGGAGTACCACGTAAAAATAGAGGCGGATGGAATATGGAAGTAGGGAAGTCGATTTTGCGATACAGTAATTTGTTTTACTTCCTATTAGCATCGAGTGAGATTTTTAGATATTTGTCAAGCGTAACAGAAAATTTGCTAAGATTAAAATTTTTTTTTTTTTAAATTATACTTTTCTAATAAGAATTACTGTGCAACTTAAGTGCAAATTTGAGAACGAATCGGGGAGCATTGGTTACTAAAATTTCCCCAACTACTCGTTTTTCTTTATTCAAAGGTAGAATTGTTTTTTTAATTATACTTTTCAAAGGAGAATTATTATGCAATGATAGGAAAGTAGAAAAAGGAAGCATCTGTTACTAAGATTTGCCCAGCTACTCGTTTTTCTTTATACAAGCATATGATTTTTCTAAAAATTATAGTTTTCGAACAAGAATTATTCGTGCAATAATAGAAACGACGAAGAGGGAAGCACCAGCTACTAAAATTTACCAATCTAATTTAAGAGAAAAATAAATAATACTTCTTTAGGTGAGGCAACGGAGTAAATAAAGCTGCTCATTGAGATGAAGAACACCGTGAATGCAGTAAATAGCAAATGCTCATGAGCGGTAGTTCAGTAAAATGAAAGATGAATCATCCTCGAATGATGGAGACCGTAAGAAAATGAGAGAGTATAAAACTGTAGTGGTGAAAGCTCCACTTCGCGATATAAAGTATACAATAGAAACTACACACCGGAAATTCGCCTATCTTCATTTGTTTGGATTTTTGTCAATCACTTTACCAGAACATGGTACTTCGAAATGAACTGTACTCTTGTAACAACAATCATCTCGTTAGAAATAATACAGGTCTACTTGTGTCAAACAAACGAAACGTCGAATAGAATATTAGAAGAATAATAATAATATTGATCAATCGACGATTGATGGATCGTTGCCAGTGAAAAGCTTATAATCGCGCGAGCGACAGAATTAATTTCAAACAATCCTGATAATTCCAGTTGGCAAAATTTCCGGAAGTTCGACAAAGACGGAGAGAGGGTTCCACGTGCGTTACGTAGACGTGGCGTTAAAGACCGTCACACAGTGTGGTCTGAGAATCTTGGCTCGAGAAACTCCAACTCCGTGCTGTTCGTGTTTCGAATTAACATCACGTCTCCGAAACGCGACGGCTATATTCGTTGGCCTTTGTCGGAACGCACGGCTCGTTGGAACACGAGGTAAAGATAGCCACATTTCGTGGCAGATACTCGTGGTTTCGGGGCAGCCGCGACCTTGAAAATAATTACTGGCTATTGCACGAATCGGTGCAAGATGGCTTGCATTATCCCTCTCCTCTTTAGACCTTAAATTTCAAGATATTCCTGAATTTTCATACACTCGTATTTTCAACTTCAACGTCAAAATATACCCGAGTAATATTTTATTCGTCTAAACTTCGCTATTTCGCCGAAAAAATTTCTCTACCGAGAGACAGAGAAAGAGAGGTTTAAGGAAAGGTTAAACTGCATCTTACGGAGGTTAAGAGATGCACTAAGTATGCTTCTAACGTACTGCAATAATGTTCCATAAGAAATGTACCGCATAGAAGGAAATATTCAACGTCTAAAAAAAGTCCTCTAAAAGATCTTTCGCCGTCATGATCGATGTTAAGCTTATTTTCATAAGATTTAATTCTATTAAGGTTATATATTTATCATTCGACGTAATCACGATGTTTCTTGCAATTCTGACCGTAGCCCCGTAAACTTCAGCTGTTTACATAAGAGCTGGTTGAAAATTTAATTAACTTATACACACACAGAGAGAAGGAGAAAGAGAGAGAGAGAGAAAGAGAGATAGGGGGAAAGGGTTCTCACTAGGTCTGCCATTTTGGTGAACAATCAAATTTACCCGGAAGCGAGGGAGATCTCTGTCAAGGATCAGGACGGCATCCACGCGCTCCCGAAACTTTATAGACAGCTATATGGGACAAATTGTACGGAGTGATTCGACGCAGGCGACAGGGTTTAACGACAAATGAAATAACCGGGTGTATCCAACAGGAATGCCCCTGTGGTCCTCACCCTCGGCGCCATAAATAGCAGATTCTCCTAAAAAGGGGTTGCAAACCGGCAGTCGAGTTATTAAGGGCGAGATGACGCGCTAAAGACCATCGACCTGTTTCAACTACACGTTGCGTGCACGCTCTGTGAATCTTTTAATAACCTAATAATATGATTCGTCTCATATCTTACGTTACGTCTGATAAATGTTTGGAACATTTTAGGAATTTAGAATTTGTACGTTCTTCTTGGAAATCTCGTCGATGGATCTCTAGGGATAAGAGGAATTTAAAGTTGACGTGATGAGATACATCGAGTCTCTTTCTACTTTCACGCGTTATTTTTATAATCGTAAAAATAATCGAAGGGAAATCGTGAAGTTGGATTTGTAAGATTCTGTGTTACTTCGAAGGGTGATTGAAGATTGAAAATTGATTAAAGAGTTAAAATTTCTGGTGATTCACTCTCGTTTACTTGTTTTCTACGGAGATGCGTCTGACAGTGAATAGAAAAACGACAAATGAAATTTCAAACAGCGAAGAAGGTTTCTCTGTTATTATTATCGTAATAATATCACGACGAACGTGGAAGTTCACAACGCTGGGCGGAATATTAATTTCACGCGTCAGAATAAATTCAGGGGACGAGAAATTTGCTTTTAAACTTAATACTTCCTCCTCGCTGGCTCGGCCAAGGCGAGCATATATATTACATCCTAAAGTAAGGTAAGTAACGCAAGTGCGCGCGCGTAAGGTGCGTGCAAAAGGCGAGAAACCGAGTCGTGTTAAGCGGAATTAACGCGAGAGGTAACTCGAGCCACGCCACGGAACACGCAGCCACCTTTTGTCTTACGAAATTAAAACGAAAAGTCTCGTTTCGTTGTGTTCACGGTAAAACTGCGCAATCTTTTTCATTCAGTCCCGTCAAACGGCTAGAAATATTTCATATTCTCGGGATAACAAGAGTTGACTGGCTTTTCCACTTGAATTTCGCGCGTTCCTTCCTGTTTACTGCATTTAATTAAAATGTTCATCGATGAAATTATGCAGTTTCACGGTGTGTTTTATCTCGGCACAAAATTTCGAAATAAATTAGAAATTTTTCATATTTTACACCTCGAAAGATTAAAGTTAACGTTAGACTTGCAGGATAGCTTTTGGATTTCACGAGCGAAATTACTATAATTATCATGCTCCTCTCAGTAAAACGTAAAATTGTATTCAACCGTTTCTCTTCTCACGAACGAAGACAAATCGGTTTCGATTTTTTTTTTCTGTTTTCTCATAATAAAAAAATTAATTCTATGGAATTCGCGATTATTTTCTCTCTGTTTAGAATACAAATGTAAAATTTATCGATAAAAGATTATCCATCGAGATAAAACTAAGAGCCTGTCTCGAATTGAAATTTATCCATCTCGCAATTAAGATCGATTAGAATATATCACCTATGTGCATACAATCATGATTTTAATATTAAACTTTCCCAGTTCTGTCGTTTATGCGACGCTGTGAGAGAGAACAAGTCACGTGATTTGCGACCGCGGGTAAACGAAACGAAATGCCATGGGGAACCCCGTAGAAACACGTTATTGGACCAAGCATGTATCACGTTAGATCAACATTCCTGTCTTGTAGATTTCTCCGCGATTTGCGACACTTCCCCGCGCATTTTACACGCACCGCCTCGTACACGTGGCACGTCCTCATTTCCGGTAACGCGACAGCCATGCATTTCTCCCGCATCGTAAGAAATCGATGGAGATACGTTATCTCGTATCGAAAATTAAACGATCATTTAACACTTCTCGTCATTCCAACGAAAAAGTTCTTTCTCGTCTTTCTCGATTAATTCTACGCTACTCTGGCGAATTCTTATAGCATTTCGAAAATTTAGAATTCATACTATTCGCTTGCTTCGAAGCCTCTTGAAATCTCATTGACGATTCTGAGGATAAGGGGAATTTATATTTGATAAGAAAGATTAAAAAGAGCCTCCCTTTTTCTCATATATGTTTGCTCTGCAATTATAAAAATAACAGAATGCAAATGACGGATTTGTCAAGTCTCGCCAGACTGGCACAGAATTAACAGGTTAACACTTTAACGACGATCACGTAAAAACTTGCACCTGCTGCAAACTTGTACAAGCTAAACGGTACAATTAAAGAGAAAAATTCGAAAGAATTTAAAAAACGAATGAAACACAAGTGTCTTCGATCACCATTGATTTCTAAAGTCGCATTTTACAACTCGCTATTTGCGAGTGCGAATGAAATCACAGGTCGAAAAACGCTGATTAAACGAAATCACACGATCGTCGAAGTGTTAAGGAACTACGAGAAAGTAAAACGAAACAGAGAAGGAAAAAAGGAAGTAGTCAGGTGTGATGTAATTCACAGAAGAGACCGGTAGCCTCGAATGGTGAGCCTGTTTCGAGCAGAGAGAATCGTACGACATCGTTGAATGAACGCCGCGAAGATATCGTCGCGGTTACGACGTGTAAATGGAACGTATATACGTATAGATGCGGTCACGTGCAGGCTGACATACAACGTTCGTTGCATCAATATTAAACATCTGCTGAGCGTAGATTTGTGGCACGCATCTCCATAAAGCAATCGAGTATCGCCCCTGCACTTGACACCCGACGAGCTGCTCGAGATCAAGTGGTTCAAGTGGTTTCGCCCCGTGGATCGCGTTCCTCGAATAATCGTCTTCGATGTTGCGCGCGTTCTCAAATCTCCTACGATAGTAACACCGTGATCTATACAACCGATCGAATTATTATCTCGTTATTACCGGTATTAACACTTCGACGGTCGCAAAAACTTACACTATACCACCGATATTTTTCGCGAGTTTACAACCTTGTATACGCTTGAAGACAAAAGAATCGAATGAATTTGAAAATAAAAAAGCAGATAGAATAAACGCGTAAAAATAACGCTGGTTGAATAAAATCACGAGAACGCGACAGCGATCAAAGTGTTAATAGCAAACATATTCGTACAGTTTGTTCTTCATTGAAATCGACGCGCGTTCCTAACCCATTTGTTAATACCGTGAAGTTACGCAATTTACTGTGTAATCAACCTGTTCAACGTATTACAGCCTCGATTTTCGTGTTCTAAGAAAAGGGCGCGTAGCTCGTGATTGTAGAGTAAGGGAGTTCACGCTACGTTGTTCGGTGTCCCGTTGCATTTGTCGCGCAGACGACCGGAAACGATATGCAGAGCGTGTCCCTGCAACGCATCTTTCACTGCTTCGTTTCTGTGCACGCGTTCCACGTGTGTGATTCGAATTTGCATCGTTCAACGTTCGATTCGAACCTTCACAATCCTCTCGAAATCTATCTTGAGATCATTAAAAGAAAATAAGACAAAAAAAAAAACTAGAAAATTCTTCAAAATCTGCGTCAAACGTTAATACGTAAAATTCGCAAATTCCTCGGCGATTCTCTTAAATTTTACAACTTACGACCATCGAGTAGATTCGAGGTCGCAGTGTGTCGCGACGCACGATTACCGGGGCGCCGAAATTAGCGCCACTCGCGTGGGCATTATACATTTCGAAACCAGCGCGAAACCGAAAACTTCATTTTCCCATTTTGGTAGACCGATTTCGATCCATTAATAGTCCGGCGAAAGGTCGCGCTGCTGAAACGTGTATGAACGTCGAGGCAGTGTGCCAGACAGTTTTCGAGGAGACACTAAAATGTTACGAACGTGGATCTTTTTCCCAGAGAAAAGTCGAAAAGTTGTCGAGTCTTGCCCACGGATCCGATTCTCGCGTTTCTCAGCCAAGGTGAGAAGCTGAGAGTCCAAGTGCAATTCCCGAAACGTGAAGCTACGCCTGCCTGCTGCTCGACTAGGCACGAGCGCATTAACAAAATTGGATTAACTCCAACTACGAGGCGTTGGATCGCTACTGGACTCTCTCTCTCTCTCTCTCTCTCTCTCTCTCTCTCTCTCTCTCTCGTTACGTATCATTCTGACTTGCTCCACTCCTTTCCCTGTCCCTAGTTTTGTCTATCCAAAAAGCTTCTATCGTTTAGCTGGCACAGAGCGCAACGGACTAATTGCACCCTTTATCCTATGGAAAAACGTTGTCCGACGCGTCCACGAAACTCCGACTGCCCTTCCGTTTTTCTAGCCTTTTAATGGAGCCACCGAAGCCTCTTAACGGTTGCAGTTCAAGTTTGCAGAACTTCGCGACTCGAAGTTGCACGAGGAAATAAAGGATCGCTCTTTGCCGTTATCGCGGAACTTTTCCTATGGATGCCAACTTTTGTAAGAAATGTACGAACCAGAATGTTCGAAATTCTTAATTGTGAATTGCACACGTTTTAATCCACTATTAATCCTTGTTCCCTTCGCGCGATTTATTTAACACGTAGCTATATAGTAATGTAATAGGAGAATTTCTTTTTTTTTTTTTTTGTATCTATTGTGTTGTAGAAATTATTCGTGTAACACGATGACGAGATACGATCATTTTTCTAGCTTTGTAAAAGCAGTTTAAGCATCGCGAATAATTAAAATTAGACCAGCGATATTTTAGCGAATATCAAAATCGTATCATTATTGGCGACTTGGCACGTAGTATGGCAATCAGTCTGATGCGTCTAGGGGCGTTGCTATTCGGGCCTCGCAAAAAGTTTACACGCGGCTTGGCAAACAGCGTACGTTCGCTTCTCTGCCTGAACAAAACGATGGACCGGCAAAAGCCACATTAATATCCTAATGGCTATTCCGGCGGATCTTTTGAGCTAATAAAAAGATATTAAAGAACGTACCTTTTTTTTTTCTACCCTCATCGGTTTTTATTCAAATAATTCATCTCGCGATGAGAATCAAAGAAAACGCGTTTTTTTTGCACGAGATTAACGTACCTCATTTAAAAGAGAACAACTTTTCTAAAATTGGACAGAAAGACTTGAGTTTTTCCTTATTGAGAAGAACAATTCGTTTGCTAAATGACGTATAAGAAATTTGTTAAGAACATTGCAATCGATCGGAATTGCGAAGAAAGTAACAAAAGTCGCTTTTTGCAAATTTTCTGAGCTTGCAATGAAAATTAGAAGAATACGTTTCGTAGATTTATGTCAGTTGTATACATTGTGAAAGTTGTAGAAACAAGCGAGAAACATTGAAAGACGTAAGAATCTTCAAATTTGTTGAAATTATAGATCGAAAAACTTTGTCGCGAAAAAGTTCGATTTTCGAATATAATTTTCAATCGTTAATAATTTGCAGCGACTTTAACCACTTTTGATCAAATTTTCAGCATGTATATGACTAGCACAAATGTACAAAACGTGTTTCTAAAATTTTTATTACTGGCTCAGATTAAAAAAAAAAAAAAGTATTGCGAAAATTACGCTCGCTAATTTTTTCGCGATTAATCACGAAATTTTCAAAATTTCTCGAAAAGCAAAAACTCAATCTTGAAAAACGTTATTTCTGCAACTCACTGTACAGAGAGAAAGAGAGAGAGACAGTAATTTCTTTTCGGTGATGTTAACGTTGCGCAAACCTTTTGATAACAAATTCCTTTGTACGAGCTTATTCTTTTTACACCGTGCAAGTAATTAACAAATTCCAGGCGAACGAGAAAAAATCAGTGGAATGTTCATACGAAGAGGGCTAAGCCGGACAATATGTTAAATGTTACGAAACGAATTACGAAACAAGGTTTAAGCAACGTTTAACTCCGTCATGCGGATTAACGCCGAGCAACGCTAATTCTTTTTTTTTTTTTTCGGTGGTAGTTCACGCTTAAAGAAGGTTATTAAATATTCCTCTCACATAGGTAACGCGTACTTAAAACATATTTTTTCCCCTCTTTCTTACACTCGACCTTTTCCCTCTCGAAAGTGTGTTCAATTTCACGTTTAATAAAGAAGAACTTCGCGTGAAATATCCTTGATAACTATCAACGTTTGTCAGCATCACACTGCTACGTGCTTTTCATTATGTCAAAATTAAAGCGTCGTCCTTTGACTAACCCTCTTTTTTCCCCCATTCTCTGATTATTTTCTTCACGTACGAAACGTCCCACTGCGAATTCAAGGGAAAAATATTCATTTCGAAATAGTTATGCAGAAGAGAGGAATTTTCCCTCGTAATTATTCCGAAAGACATACAGTTATTATTACATATACATGGGGCGAATGGTATTATAAAGATTCGCGAAATGGTAGAAATATTCCGGGAATTGAGAAGGAAATTTTTGTTTACGCGCGATTATTTCAAGCGGAGAAACGGCACACGACGAAATGAAAATTCGACGCTTGAAAGATGACATTTTTCGAAACGTAATTACGCGGCTGCCAGTCCGGTTTTATAAACGCGAGAGTCGAAACATTTCCACCTACGAGCTGAATCGAGGATTTAAAGGGATGGAACTAAATTATAAATTCGATTCGAAGTCGTTCCACGATTTGGCCGCACGCCAGAGATTCTGTTCATCAATCGGTCGTTATTACATGTAACACAGGTCGATGGTGGGGTTTTAACGATCAATTAATTCTTAATCGTGTTAGCCGTCATAGGATCGAATTTCCCGGCGTGGAAAACCGCAGCTCGTCCTGGACAGAAGTCGATTACAAAAATTGGAACGTTGACACGGACCTGTCGATCACCATGCTCCCCTTTCGAATTTATGAGGCGCACGTAGCGTCGGAAAATAGCGAAAGAATTAGCTTCGACCCTTTAACGCTCACATTTTCTTTAACTTAATACGTTAAAAGTGATCGATCTCTTTTTTTTATTATTTTCTAGGCGTGGAGAAATAAGTTTCTCATTATTTATACGTAATTGAAAGAATAATGAACTTATTGCACGATTAATTGTGCACGTATAAGACATAGATATGAACGTTTTAATCGTTTATTCATAACAAGTTTAATAAAATATATAATATAAATGTTACGAACAGAGTTAATGAATTTCTAATTAAATAACGTTAGACTATTTCAACATTATATGTTTGCCAGCTTCTTTAATTAGGTTTTCTGATTAAATAATGGATTTCGATTATTACCTCCATACTTAATTCAATTAATTTTAAGAAACAATTTATTCTCCTTTACATTTCATCCACTGCCATTTGAATTTAATAGATTTAGTAATTTTTTCATTACACATGTCAAGAGTATCATCAATTATATTAGCAACATATTTTACAGTAAATTAATTGTGATATGTGATTTTATAACATGAGTGTCATCATTTAACAGGGAAAAATACTCTATCGATTAATTACGATCAATAAAATGCGAGCAATTTTATCATCATAATAGGTGATAGCAAAGCACCAGAATTCCGAAGTAACATAAATTTATAAATAGAAAACCAGTAAGTTACGCAAAAATTGTTCACAGTGAGATGCAATAAAGTCACGTGTCTACGGAGGAGAGTCGCGAAATTTGTCGAAATCGAGTAACCTCTCCTCCATCTTCCTTTTTCTCCCCATCGGTTCGAAATTCAAATCGACCACAGCGACAATCTACTCGAGTTATTTACGCATCCCCCGCAAACTGTCGGATGACGGGGTTTCGTCGCTTCACGCATGCTTCGGCTATCATTGAAATTTACGAGCCACGTAACGTCGAATCCATAGAACGCGGCCACTGAAATGGTAAATCCTGCAGTTTCGCGAATTAAACGCACCTGTAGACCCGAAAACGCCTCGTGCCTCGTATATACTCAGCCGAACCGGTAAATCTAGCGTTATAATAAACGTGATTTCGAAGCGATGCCACGCTTAATACCCTGGAATTAACTCCGTGTAAATCATCGTCGTATCGTAAATTTCAAATAAAGTTCAGGCTTCATCGTGATCCTAGAACGTTCACCCCTTGTTCCTACGAAACGTTTGAAACGAGAGAAATAATTGTTCGTACGAATAATTCGTTGGTGATGGTGTTTCCAGCGTTGATAACAAATCCCATAGAAAATGAGAGAGGTAAGGACAATGGTGAGAGTAAACGAATCTTTTGGATCAAGGAAGGGAAAGAAAGGTACGAGTGATTCGTTGAAAAGACGCTGATTAATTTCAATTAGAAGGAATTTCCAGAGCGGCCCATTGCACAGCGCATAAATAAAGATTAAGGAGAGAAAGACGCCGCGACGCTTGCAATGGCTCAGTCCCTTCCGCGAATCCGGGAGGCTAATTTATTCATAGATCAATTAAGAAACGCGAAAGGCTGGAACGGGTGAAAGCGGAGGTAATTCACCGGTATAAGGGACAAAAAGTACTTCGACGAACGTGGCAGCGAACGACGACCACCACGACTACGGCGACGATGACGTGCGTTAAACGATGGAAGCCGGAAAATAGTTCCGGTATGGAGGAAAGAATATTAATCTAAATGGGGCTCGTTTCGTCGCATAAAAATGGGGACTTCGATAATGGCCGCTGCGGGTGACAGGCTTTCCTTTAACTCGTAGTTATTGTTTCGTTGCAGGGTTTCAACGAATATCAACGTGAATAGCATATACAGGGTGAACACTCTAACATCACTTTAGAATAATCTTATAATTTACGCTTAGAATAATATGTTATAATACCGAAAGTTTTTTCTTTGCTTTTTATTGTTGCCCTTAAAATTATTATTACCCTGCGGATATTTGTGCAAGTTCCTTTCTTTTTTTTTTTTTTTCGAGAATATACTAAACAGAAGTTTCGTAGAAAATTATTCCACCTATCAAGTATTAGATAAAGTACTATAATTTGTATATTTTGTATGTTAATGTGATTTGTGCAGTTTAATTATTACAGTACTCTTTTTCATCAGCTTACATTTTTTTTCAGAAGTTTCCGAAGTATTTTTAATTTTTTTTAGAACTTTTCGAACTACTTTCAATTTCTTCTCGAACTTTTCGAAGTACTTTTAGGTTTCCTAGGAACTTTTCGAAGTGCTTTCAAATTTTCTCGAACTTTTCGAAGTACTTTCAGTTTTCCTCGGAACTTTCCAAAGCACTTTCAATTTTTCCTCGAGCTTTTCGAAGTACTTTTACTTTTCGGAGTACTTTTTTCTCTTTCTCTGCCAATTTGTTTTTTGCAAATCTTGATACAAGCTCAGCGAGCATGATAGAATAATAGAATTTATACGATTGATAGTAAGTATCCTGGCGAATCAGCGAAATTGTAACAGAGAATCAAGACTTTCACATAAAACACGCGAAAAGGAGAAACGACTTAGAAAGTTTGAATCGTCTGAACACGCCTGCTAATGAAAACGTTACCTCTTAAATTTACGAATTCTTTGCCCCGCAGATCCTTTGAGGGTCTCGTTTATTCCAAAGTTTTCTCTCTGCGACGCACGGAAGCGAAAACGTCAGAGACAGCTACTATGCTCGAGACGGAAATACAACGGGGATGGTTTTCTTTGTACAGGAACATGCGAACCGCGATAATGATATAAATATTCATTAACAGTGTTTCGGTGTTTCTTTACGCTTGTTCCCTCGTTGGGTTGTGCACGGTGCAACCGTGTAGAAAAGCAGTGGCCGAAAAATAAAAATAAAGAAGAAAAAAGAAAATTAAAAAAAAAAAAGGAAAATAAACGAATCACGGAGGCTGGCTTTGACGCTGTAAAATGAGGATGAAATTATACCGAAGTTTCCATCTTCTCTCTTCTTCCTTTTTTTTTTGCTATATTTCTGGCTTCTCTCTTCGTCTTCCTTTCAGAGGAAAAACAAAATGAGAGAGGGTAAAAACGGAGTCGCTGAAGGAAGCATTGTGCACACGCCTAACGGTGTTACGTGTTGCGCGTTAATTTAGGCGAATTTCAGGAAAAGGATATTACACACACCGCGTATATTTCAGCGAATTTTTTCAACGTTTACAATTTACGACAGAGTTGTTATTCGATTTGCATAGTTCCTTTTCACCGCGAGTCCACGTAGTTGATAGTAATTTAGCTGGGAAAACAAAATCAGGTTACCATACACCGGGTGTAGTATTTTTCACCGAACTATACAAGCTAGCTTCCACTGGACGGATTTATACATGAAAATGCAACGTTTCAGGGTAGATACTAGCTGGTGTTTACCTTGACGCGAAATTTCGTTCAACGAAACGAGATTCTGGTGGCAAGTTTTGCATGAAATCCATAAGCTAGTTCCAGAATTATTAACCCGACTTCAACGTAATCGCATGAGTCCAGCGTAACAGCGGTTTCCTCGGCCGACAAAGCGTTAAATTCATCGTGAATATTCCATTATTTCAATTATTAACGTCGCTTGCCAGCGACGGGGAACGAAGGTTTAATTTACCCATCAATCTCCTTCCGATATGCAACATTTTCAACCTGGAAAATAATACTTGGACGCTTAACAGAACACGATCGGCCAATCATTTTTCGGATTATTTTAAAACAACCATATTATCGTTATTAACGTTCGCAAAAGGTATTTAATCCATGTATTATTTGCTCGGTTCATTAACAGTTTGATTAAACTTAATTGATTATCGATAAATCGAAATGTTATCTACAAGCTACAGACAGTTCTCTGTACGTGTGTGTATGTACTGGTAGCAATAACGAAACTGTTGAAAACAGAACTGCACGGAAGAAGAAATACGAGAGGCTAAATTAATTACATGTTGCACACCGTGCTAAACCGATATGAAATTCTTGCCGTGTACAACCATCCTAAACATCTTAATCTCGGTATTAAATTCCATAGCAGGCACGGATCCTGCCCCATGAAAATCCCTTAATATTGTCGTTAGTTCGTTCTATGCGGCTGATTAAAATCCAATCTCCTTTAATTCATCATGCCAACAACGTGTCTAACAATTATATCCCGTTCCCGTTTTAATGAAGGAAGTTCACCCTGTCATTTAACTATTACGGTTATTCAATCATCTACGTGTCTGTGTAATACGGAAAATTTCTACGAATATTCGATCAACTTGGAAAATCATCTTACTTCACCTGTCACGATGTAATCTCTTCGATCAGTTATATTCAAACTCACGCGAACCGGATAAATCAACGAGCACGAACCTAATCAACGAATGCTTAATCAAAGGATTAAACTGACCTAATCGTTGGGAGAGGAAACGAATTTCTCGGTGAAAAGAGAATCGACGAAGTCGAACTATGGAAACTAGAGTTCGATTATAATCTCAGATTATAATACAAAGAATTGTTAATCAGATGGTAGATACGCGTACTCGGTAACACGAACAAAGAGAAAATCGATGGTACAAAGTGGTTCAGTTCCCTCGATCTCCGTTACCATCGCCTGTTTTCCCCGTGTAATCCGGTAAACGAGCACAAGCCAGAGATTTTACGTGTGAAAGGAAGATGCAAGCAGCATTTGACAACCCCTTTTTCGGCGGCACGGATATAGGGGCCGATTGGAAGGGAGAAATCCGAAAGAAAAGCAGAGGAACGTGACCGGCATAATGCAGACACGAATTCTTCTAGACCAGGGGAGAGAATCTTTAGCGATGCCACGCTGACGTGGACTACAACCACGGAATAAATTTACAGTTGCACGTATTCGGTTAATACTGCGCGCTCGTCTTATCTACACCGCAATTTCCCTGCTTTTCTAACTGAACGCGCCGCCCGATAACAGTTTTTCATCCCGTTTAATGTACAGGTTCCATGATGTTTCTGTGAATTTGCACGTGGTTTCACAGTGTGATTCGTTAAAAAAAAACAATCACCGGAGCCTGTAAATTACCGTGAAACACATTTCAACGAGATCTCGATGGTATCTTAGATTCTCTTAGATTCGATAGTATTTTCAGATGGAAAAACTGTATTATATGTGTGACGAGTTAAATCTTACGATAAATTGCTATTATTATATGTACAAACATTTTAAAAATTCATCATTTACGTTTTTAACATTTAGATCGACGTAGAACGACGTGAAATAATAATTTTATTCACTTAAAAGATTGAAACAGTCTTTCTACATTTCCGGAGAGGATATTTTCTTTTGTCACTCGTTGCAATTGCGTACAAGTTTGTTTTTTCTTTTGTTAATTTTTTATGCAGCGACTTCCTTCAAAAATGGGGAAATTTTTCCATGTGGTTAGTAATGTGTTAATATATTTACGCGTGTATTGGTGTAGACACGGATTGTATTGTTTAAAATAAATGAAAACGTAGAAATTCAGTGTGTAAGAATTTTGATAATATCGTTAGAGGAAAATTTCTACTTTTGCGTACAAGCTGGGTCAAAATTCGCGATGCAAATGAGGTCAGGAAGATAGTGAAGCTCGAGGTAAGAGGAAAATTAAGTGTAACGAAATCTACTATCTTTTTTTATACATTCTTTTATTATATTTGAGTTTTATTTGTGAGAAAAATAGTTTATTCCGAAAATATAACAAACCTCGAGTAATTGAAGAGAAAGATAATCCTGGCATTTGAAGAAATAAAAGCGTAGAGTACACTGCAAACGGTGCGCCATGATTTAATTATATAAATACAATTTTGCGTTTACTCGATACGCACAAGAGAACGGTAAATATTCTGAACAATATTTGAACTGCAGCCTAATAAACTGAATCGATAAGTAATAAATTAATCCAATTAAAATTGAAATGTTTAATTCATTAGTATCACTTGTTGCAAACAATTTCAAAATTCATCATTGAATACACTTTTTTCGACAACGAAGCTTTCAACTTCATTCTGTTATTCTTAATTTTCGTCTTATTTCCTGTATACCACAAGATTCGAGAAACTTCAGAGATTAAACTTCCGATTAATTTTTCCTCCCTTTTCCACTGACTAAAATTTACCAAATTTACGGAAGTAGACATTCAGAAAACACTTTCGAGTCGAACGTTTCGCAATCTAACGATAAGTGGACAAATTGTACAATGAATAGACAAGGAACGGAGAAAATTTCTCGAATGAAATCGTCCGATTTCCCAACAGTAAGCAACATTTCCAAACACTTTGATCCGGTAATCCTCGTCAGAAGTTTACTGCGCCTCACTCAAACAGAACGAACCATTTCTGTCCTCTTTCGTTTCTCGGGCGCGTGTTTTCCATCGAGGATCGACGAAACGATCGGCCAAAAGGTCTTCCTCTTTCGATTCAACGGCCCAACTTCATTCCACCCTGGCACGTACCACTTACGGTTTACGTTCGAGACTTTACGAGGTTGCTTCATGCACTCGAGGCTGAAATTCACGCAGCTGCGATACCGAATACCTTTACCTCTGGCTTGGAGTATGGGTATCCGGGAAGGCAACGAGCCACCGCAAGCTCTGTCACCGGCACGATGTTATGGTAAATAGATTTTCGGACGGCGGACAGCCACTGGTGAAACGTGGATTGATTTATGGCTCTCTGGGTATTCCGTTATGAGTTTACAGCGAGACACTGACAAGTATTTTTTAATTAGCGTAACAGATTAATTTGGAATATCAGCGGTAGAGAGATTGTTAACAGTCGTTGACGAAGGTCGCAAAAAATCGTGATAATTACTGGTAGACTACGTTGACGAGGATTAATTTGATCGTTAGATCTTTTCTGGTTTGATAAACACGCGACTTGTTGATTGTATTATGAAAGCTTTAACGTAATCTGTAGTATAATTAACAGTAATATCGTGGAAGTGTTTTGACTATAGATAGAATAAATGATTAGGTGGATTTTTAATACAGACTTTTATTAGGAACGAAGCAGTTTATGTGGTAACTGATTCCCACACTTTTATAAAAAGCTTATAAAATGGTTGCAATAGGTTTCTACAGATATTTTTGAATTTTCGTTTGAACACTTTACTTTACTTTAACGTTACATATTTACAGTTTTAATGTAGCGTTATTTCCTTTAAAAAATAGAAATATTATGCATAATTTAGATTTCTGTAGTTAAACTTCACACTTATGAGAACTAGAATAGTATAATGGAGTATATGAAAGTCAATATTCCAAACGTTCAACTGTACACGTGTAAAACACTAACCGTTTACCGATTCATCAAAAAGATCGGCAGAAGTAACGGAACAAATTAAAAAAAGCCAACTGAAACGTTCGTTTAAAACCTACATCAATCTTTTCCCTCGCTTCACCGTATATTCAACACACAGCGTTCTAAACCACCCCAACATACCAGCAGAGCAAAAAAAAAAAGAAGAAAGTCAATATACCAGTGAAATTTTCCGGTCCGTTCGTTGCAAGGTACCACAGGGGCACAGCATGAAAGGGAAGAACAGCAAAGGGTGTACGCTTGTTCACGTTTAAATAACGTTGACGGGGGCGACGTGGCACAGCGTCGAAGCGACTGCAAAGGGAGAACGACGTCGTTGTCGTTCCCGTTCCCTCTAGCATCTATCCCAATTTTCGCAGCATGCCTGCGGGGCTTTCGCATAGAGAGATTCCTTGTATCGGTCGTAGCTCGCAAATTGGAAAGCAGACAGCCGGAATCGCGCAGACACGGAAACGGGCCAATGGAAACGTTTAGACCAACGAAATGAGATAAAGAAAATTGAAAACGTTTACCATTTTTTCTCTCTCTCTTTTTGCTTTTTCAACGATCATTTCGCGATAAGAACGTTAACAATTAGCATTGTTCAAGCTCGATGAAACGAACTATCTACGCGATACGAGTCGAAAAATGTAAAAATGATTGGCATTTAAGCGATGAAAGAGATTTTATCATCGCGCGAGAGGTAAAAATTTCCGGGGGTCACTTAAAAGGGCGTGGTGACGTGGAACAAAGTCCTTTCAAAGTTTATCTTAGCTTGAAATAACCCACGCGACATGACTCCTATGCTCTCACAAGCTCTCAAGCTCGATAAATTGAATGGAATTGTTACGTGCTTTTTAAAAGCTCGAATGAACTGATAGAAACGGGAGTAGCGTTGGTATGCGTGCGCTTTCGATGCTATTCTGCGTTCTATGATACCTTCGAATGTTTCCTGTAAACTGAGGAATTCTTTCGACAACTTCTTAGCAGAAAATTGCAGCAATTCGAAACTGCAACTGCAGGATAACTTGTTAAGTATAGTGACTATAATCGTGTATGATTGACATCTTATGGACGACTATAAGCATCCGTTCTAACGAGTTAAAAGTTTCCTCTGTTGTTTGGTAAACTCTCATTAACACTAAGTTTACGGGCTTTTCTTGAGTGAACAAGAAACCGAACCTTTCCGTCAAGAAATCGATTTATTAGAGACAATTTAATTGTATATTGCTAACTTACTTACAAATTCGGAAATATTTTCGTGTCATTCTATTAATAAAAGTGAGAAAAGATTGTTGGAAAATAATAGCAATTGTTTCTGTAATTTCCCTCGTGAAATCTTAAATGCGTCAAATTGACCTGTCTCGTAAATCTAGTGTTAAGATGGATGCAAATGTTGAATGCAAATTCAACATCTGTATCATAAACAATTGCGTTTCGAGGACTACGTGCCTCGACATAGCGCGACGAGCACGCAAAATTGCAATCTTTCTGGTGCATTCACTATCCGGCCGGATTTAGTGACGCGTTATTTGCCAGTCGAAATTGATGCACCTGCATACGAGAATGCACGTATTTGCATGCGCAGATTCACGCCACGGGGAATCTAATTCTAATGCAAACATCGCAGGTTGCACGAGCGTCTTCCATTAATCGACGATCGTGTTATTGAATCGCGATTAGAAGGGGAAAAGAGGAGGTAAGAATGAGAATATTCGATATTATACGAGATCTTTCCATGTGGCAGGGAATAATCGAAAGGATAGATAATATTGTGTTTTGCGTAAGTAACACTTTAGCGAATAATCGAAACAAACGGCGATGATACGAAACAGTATAAATATATTTACGCATATATACTCATTGATGTTGTACCGTAACGTAATATTGGCCGAACAGAGTTAATAATATTCGAATAATTATTTCTAACATGCACGATGTATCAACGAACAAAGAAAACACTGGCGTATTAATTGTTACGATATCATCTTTCAGTTGGGGATATCGCATGCAGCGAACAGTGCATTCCGATGGACGGAAAAACGTAATTACTCGTGCCGTTGATGACTATTAATATTCATTCCGCGATTCCTCTAACCGTAACTGCGTATTTCATGTATATATAACAAAAAAAAAGGAAAAAAAAAGAAATAATCTAGAGATATCAGTATCTATTAATAAAGACCATTCTGTTTCTTCAATTTTAATATTAAACGCAGCGTAATATTGCACAGTTCCTCCCTCCTTCCTTTTTTTTGGTTTTTAACAGAGAAACAAATTTATCGTTCCAACGAGTATTTATAAGGTTGTTCGATTAAAAAGGGTTAGGGTGTTGTATTAAAACGGTCTACGTTTCGTTTACGAAGTACAGGATGAAAAGTATAAAGTGACATTCGTTTCCTTTCATTTAATCCGTTCGAAAGGGCCAACTGGCGAAGCCCTTCGAGGACCGGAAAGCCGATTCGTGATCCGTCGCCAACAACTAATCTCGGCAATTTGTGTTGGACGCTGAGGGACCTGGGTGCACAGAGAGACGCCAACACGCTCACGTCATTCCGTGTGATTTATATGACGCGTCCCGTTATAATGTCGCTTGACCATAATGCAATTCCAGGGGCAGGAAGTGACATGAAGAGCAACACCACGTGCTAACCACCGCGTGCAGCCCGCAGATGACCTCTTACAACGATTGCAACAGGACGATCGTTAAGCAGGGACGTGAATAGCTCACTCGTTTTTTGAGGTGAAATATGAACTTTTCGTAAAAGAATTTCTCGTACACAGAAAGTGTAATCTTTAACCCTTTGCCTTACGATTTTGTAATCTTTAGTCAATCACAAAAATACTCAAACAGAATAACTTTTTTAAACTGGATCAAATGACTTGAATTTTTTTTTTTTTCTGAGGAATTAGAAGAATTTGTTTGGTAGATGACATGTAAAAAAGTCTTTTAAAAAGTAGAAATTCATTCAAATTGCAAAGAAAATAGCAAAGGTCGCTTTTCACATTTTTTTGCCCAGTTTATAACGAAAATTTATACAATTACAATATTCTTTAATTGTATAAAACCAATGCTTGTTTTACATGTATAGGAAAGTATTTGATATAATTTTTATTCAGTAACCGCGTCTAAAGCTGAAACAAATGTTAGAGAAAAAATGCAAATTTAATAGAGATGCAACATTTCTTTGTCTCATCGTCGCTATAATCCACATCATGTGAGTGACTCGTCATTATAAGGTAAGGGGTTAACGTTACACGCATACTGTGAATTCCAAAATTTGTTTTTCACCTCTGACGTTCAAATAAGCACAACTGATAGATAAAAAATATAGAAAAAATAAGAACACTTAAAAAATCGGACTAAATTAGGAAAATAAAGGAACTAACACGTTCCTCGGAATAGTTCGAACATCCATCACAGTCTAAAAAAAAACCTAAAAAGAAAAGAACTTTAGTACTTAAAAATGTTAGGTAACACAAGTGCCTTCAAAGAATATTTTCGGAAGCGTGAAAAGTACACGAGCTAATTGAAAACTAAGTAGAAATATCCTACCAGCGATAATAATCCAATAGTGTTACGCTAAATAGGAAAATTAGGAGGATGGGGCTAGGAAAACTAGGAATCTAATAGAATCAGGATTTCGATGAGTCAGGATAATACGAAACAGGGAACATGCATTCCCCCGTGGAAATGAACTGCACTGTGCACACGAAATTTCAGATTTCGCTGTTTGTTCAGGAAGCAAAATGGCGGCCGGTGTGTGAAATGAATCAGGGAACAACTCTCGTTGGATGAGATTCACAGATAAGGCGACTTTATTACGCGGACGAAAGTTTCTTGAAATATATCGGAACGTGACTGGAAGTTATCTGAGTTGGGTTGTGAAATAAATCTAACAGCTAATTACGGAGAACAAACGAGTCGAATGGAGATCTCGTCTGAGTGCAAAATTGATCCAATTTCCTGCGAAATCCTACCGGCGCGCGAGCAAAAAGGGTTGAAAAAGAGGGATGAATGGTCTGGTACCGTTGGCAAAGAGAGCAAGAAGTAGGAAGGAGAGAAAGATAATCGGTCGACGGCATCCAGGAAAGTTACAAGAACCGGAGACCAGAGTTTACTCGATTTGGCAAGTTCGATATTCACTCGCGTGGCTGACGAACTCTCCTTTAATCCTTACCCCTACACCTCCTCTCGTCTGCCCGCTTTTCCTACTCATTTCCCTCGCTACAATCCGAGTAGGTAAAGTATGCACCGTCTTCGTTGAATTTCAAACGATCCTGCAAATCGAACGAAACCCGCCATGAATCTTTTCATTCGAACGGTTTGCTGTTGACGACGGTAATGTGGAGGATTTAACTCAATGGTGGTAGTCACCGGAATGGTAAAAATGGCGAGTGAACGTTTGAAAGACAGTGATAGAGACGATGAATAGCGACAAATAGCGACGACGTTGAATAAATGGAAACAAATGTATAAATATAAATTGCATTGCAGTTTTATCCAGAATTGCATTCGTTCCTTCAGATAAACAAGGACGCGATAGGCTGAAAGAAATCGCCTAAGTGTTGAAAAAGCGTGAAAAAAAGGTGTGTAATAATCCAAAGGGTTCAAACGGTTTTCCGTGTTACAAGTGGAGATTTTCATTTGTAGAGATAACGAAGAAAACAGGTTAATACGCTCGGGCACAAAGTACTTACTTCGTACGGTGATCATTAACGCTAATGTCTCGGATGAGAATAATTATCGGTTGCGTCCTCTTACACGCGCGCTAGTTATTCGTTAGACGATGCTATCTTCGCGGAAACTATAATTATACTACGGTGAAGTGAAAACCGTGGTATGTCGATGATTCAACGCCCTGGAATTGATTAAGTTCCTTAATAATTCCTCGAACCGATACATCGAACCAAGATTTCATTACTAAAATAGCAATTCTGCGATGTAAACATAGAAATTTCCACGAAATTAAATTCTGTAAAAGATGTGAAGTATTATCGCGACTCTAACACGTTTCATAAACCCGGGAAAATGATGGAATCGAAATGAAGATCGACAATATCGACAAATCGTAACGAATCGATCATGGAAACGAAACCGATTTCCAGAACCTTGTTCAAAGCACATAGTCGATGAGGGAATCCAGGGAAATTCCCATCGATCCGTCTATCATAATAAACGTAGGAAAAACAGCGTTGCTCTTACTTGCATTTCGAAATCAAAGCGTTCTGCCGTATCGCGTTACAAATGGAAATCGACTCGCGATTAAAATACATACACAACTTCCGTTTAAAATCGTCCAGCAGAGGGACGCGGCAATTTGCAGAAATTCGAGCGCAGCTTGTGTAACATGGAAACACGACTAATTGTGAAATTAATGGCACGGATACACCTCCGGTCTCTGGCGGGACATTACTGGCCGATATTTAATCGTAAATTCGTTCAATTTGTTCGAGCAACGAAAACAGGGGACGAAAAAGAGGAGAGGAGAGGAGAGGAGGGGTGAAAAACGATTTCGGAACGAATTATTTTCTGACCATCGGAAACGAATGTATTGTTAGCTGACAACGAACGAACGAAACAAACAAACGCAACGTACACAGGTAACAAAACGAAAAGTCAGTCATTTGCAAAACGTTACGATGGACATGTTATTTGTTTTTTTTTTTGTGCAAAGGGTTTTACCAACGACACTTGGGTGATTCACACGTGTGTTGTTTATCAACTGTACTTACATGTCTCGTGTCTGCCGCAAGAAGGGGTGTGTGTGCCTGCAACAATGAGTACCCAGAAAATTAGACCGTTGTGTACGGTGGTCGATGGAATTTTTGTTTGCTTTCTACGAAGCTTCATGCTTCGGCAAAGACTCCTCTCCGCTCATTCGACGCGCAAGATGCCGAGGAGTTTCCACGGCTCGAAAGCATGCTATCGTGCGATAACACGCGCCTGGATTGGGTCATGCAAAAAAAAAAAAAAAAGAGAACAAGAGAGAAACAAAGAGGGACGCGAAGAAATCAGCAATCAAATCTAAAGCAGCTTTTCTGGGGAAAAAAAAAAATTAAATTCACTTGGATCGTTATCTATGTAACAAGATGTAATTTCATAGAAACACTTCTTCTTTTTTCGAATTTTCATTCGTCGTAAAAGCTGAAAATTTGAAGGTTCACACAGGAACGAGAGTTGTATAATAATTTTCATTTGTAAAGTACACCGCCAGACAATCTGGCGTGTATTTCTCTAACGCATCGATCAAATCAATCTGACTTTTAATTTAATGACTCTTGCTGCAATGGGAGGAGGCAGAGCTCGACGTAAATTAAGTGGTAAATACATTTCCAGATGCTTACGGACGGAACAAAAGCAAGCTCGATAGTTTAGAAAAGAGGCGAGCGTATGGGAACGTTTCGCAGCCTCTCGAGGATTGTCTGATCACGAAACGATTTCTCTCATGACGAGTTTTCCAGACGATGAGATTCATTTATGCGATGGTTTCCTCTTCTCCGTAGAATATATCACTCTGTTCGTCACGTGAAATTATTTCTCTGTCGCGAATTTACGCGACGACGCTAGGGTTTACGCGAGATGGCAAAAGCGATGGGAAATTTCACGAGGAAATTTAGCATACGCTAAAAGTTCGAGATCGTACGAAGTTGAAGTATCAACCAGTTCAGAGGAAACGATTTTTTCACCGATTCGGTATTTTCGCCGCACATTTAACTCTCAAACATATGAATTAACGAATTCATGAATAGTTTTAAACACGAGAATGTGATAAAATCGTAATTGATACTTATTTTTTAGGCATCTTTTAGTATGTACTCGATATCTTCTGTTGATCCCTTTTTTTATGACGATGGCAATATCGAAATGAATTAGACAGAAATTGCAAATAGCAGAATACACGAATGAACGACGAAATTAAATATACACGAAAGAGTTGAATTTTCAGTGAAGACTCGGAATCCTGTAAACGTTGCTTTCGATTATTACCGATTTGACAAAAGTACCGAATCAATCAAAAAACCACATCGTCTGATCCGTAACGCTCGCTTTTGCAGTGTCTGTCCACGCGGAAACGACGCCAGAAATTCCCAAAAAACCGTTTAACCAATCGTCGTTCCGTAAGCTTTCGTTTTAATGCTATGTAATTCAAGTAGCCACACTTTCACCTGGGAATTTTTCCCGTCGCCCTCAATCCGGCTGGTTCACTTCAACAGAACGCTCGCGTGTCGTTGGGAAAGAACGATTATCAATTCATCCCCTGAACAGTGATATTATACACGGTATCGCTTGTGCACACCCATTTTTCTTTTTTTTTTTCTGAGAGATTTAATTAATGCGGATCTCCGCTGTGTTGTACACGATCAGTTGAAGGAAGATTAGTCTTGCTCGTCAACTCGTTATACCGTTTAATCGCGACTCGTTTTATCAACGCGAATCCGAGGAGTTCTTTGATAAAGAAGAACACATTTTTTCACTTTAAAAATCAATTACAACCTCATCCTTCTTTCTTCAAAAGTCTATAGATTCTTTTACCAAGTAATTTCACTAATTCTCAATAGTTTTCTCCTTCAATAATTTCACTCTTTCTTTACTTGGAAAATAAACGATCGTCGCGGAATAGAAAAGATTCTTCGCGGAACGACCAAAGAAGAGGAAATATTTGTTCTGCAAATGGTCACCACGGTTTAGGATACGCGTTATTTCCAAGGAAGCCATTTTCACCCTTTCCTTAATGAAAATGCGAACAATGCATCAAGTCTAGAACTTTCTCTTTCTGCATCAGTAGCGTTAGCGGGTGTCATAAGTCGTGCGCTTCCGGGAAGCCTGGTGACCGGATGTTAGCCGCGGCAAGTGGACCATACTTAGAGGAAACGTCGCTACGTCGCCAAACTAACAAACGCAAACGTGCACAGCGCGAAACGCGTCTATTTCCAAAAAATCGCGGCGAAGTTACAAGAATTAGGTGACACGCTGAATTAATTACAAAAATTAGTCAATCGCAAAAAATTGTGGCTTCGTGAAAACGAACGCGACTCCGAAGTCTCAGTCGTGAACAGTTCACTAGAGCAGATACCAAAAAAAAAAAAAAAAAAAAAAAAAGAAATAAAGTGTACACGTAGAAATACATTCTTCAGAGAGAGAAGATAAAACGAGGTTATGTAGCTGGTTATCGTCAAGAAAGAAAAGGGAGATTTACTCGAATAACATTTACTCGACGAGATGATCCAAATGAATCACCAAGCTCTCCCTTAGTTTCCATCTGCAATCCTTATTCAAAGTCTCCTGTCATTTTGCCCCTGTTTCTCACCGCTTAGCCGATTCTAATCGAAATTTATTGAAAGTCGAATCGATTCGCGGCCGTTGTACGCGTGTACCAGCTTACACGTGTCCCGCGTGTGCCATTGCCACGAAGAGAGAAGTGTATTATGCCTACGTACGTAACATGGCATTCAATTTGAACCGTCTATTATTAAAACGTTTTATACAACAACTGCATCGAGTCCACATAGTACACGTTTCCACGGGACATTTACGTGAAACGAGTGTACGTTATAAAGGTATACCGGTCTGACCTCGCGTCGAAGAGCTAGGAAATTCATTAAGCGCCATTCAAAGGAACTTTTCGCGAGAACAATCGAAACAGCGCGTATCTACGTATCCGTATCGTTGATTTAATCAAGTGTTAGCAGCTGCTACCTAGACGAATTCTTTCGTGATTTCAAGTGGCCGCATCGTTGAAACCGATCATAACGATAAATAGGAGCGGCAACTTGAAGTAACAATAGGCGAGAGATAGCCAGACACGTAATTTCCTTCGTATTTCTTACTTTGTAACGGCGAAGAACAATGAATAAACGTGTCTCAGAGTGAGTGCAACGTGACGGAAGAAAGTTGCTCGGCTATCGTTCGCTATCCTCCATTTTCTCTTTATCCTTTCCTCCTGTATCTCGTTTTTTCAAACGGAAAGACGATCAGAAGGTAAGAAAGCTCTCCGGCGATTTCGTTTGAGAATAATTTCTGAAAATAAAGGGAGACGACCTTCGACGAAGTGGCTGATCTTGGAAAGAATCGGAAAGAAGTGAGAAAAAGAGAGGGGAAAGTAGTTCATTCAACAAGTACCGCCACGAAGAAGAATCGCGATAATGCAGTTGCTTTACGATGGAATCCAAGCGCTTTTTGTTATTCATGGAGCCACCAGACGATATCAGAATTTACGCCCAACTTTTCGCCGTGTTTCAACGATGGAATTTAATCGAGCAGACTGTGTGAATCGATGGAACATCGATGGTACGATGATAAATTGATTTCCCTTCTGTAAGATGAAAACGACAAAGAGAGAGAGAATATTTCGAACAGAAAACGAAACCACTTCGCGTGTATAGAATTTCGACAGAGATTCTGGAAAAAGGAAAAACGCATCGAGGATATATCGTTCGAAAATGAAAGTCGATAATGTGGTTATTTTACGACGAATTCCTGTCGTTCTTGTTATTCATAGAACTGCCAGAATGAAATATGGATTGACACAGTCTAACGTGTTTGTAAAGCGTGTACGTACATACGTATAGGGTTTGTGCACACCTAACTACCTAATCTGTGGATAAAACTGAATATGGAAGAGCCGTAACTCAAGTTATATCGCTGAGGAATATTACGTTAATACCTCTGTCATGTTTGAAACGCTTCTGTATAAGATAAATCAATTACTCGTGTACAAGTAACGACATATTAAACGATGAAAATTACGTTTCGTCACAAAACGATTGTTTTTTCCAGCGTTTCCCTTTTTTTCTTTCTATTTTTTTCATTCTTTAATATTCACCATATAAATGTTTTCGCGTTTAAACGTCGGATCGTTCTAAAATCCCTTTGGGAATATATGATTACATTTATCAAAGCTCTGAAAACGACTCGAGATTACGCTACAAGCGTGCTGCCTTCGATATTAAAATAACCCTCGAGAAGGATTAAAATATTTGTAATCGCGTGTGTATAAAGAATTTAATTGGAAACTTAGTTTATCGAAAAAAAGGGTAAGATTGCGCTCGAGCAATTTTCAAATTCATTTGAATAAATTTTCACGTAAAATTGACAGCATTGTTAGAGTAGTTTTTGGAAATTGATATTTCCCAACTGTATCCTTTAAAAAGTGAATCTCAGGAATCTCGGAAGTAATCTCGAGGAGCATTTTTTAACACGATTGTATCGACATTCTTCACCGAGAAAAGCGATCCTTCAGACGTGGAAAAAGCATCTCGATTTTCCTAGAATAGCAAAGTGCACATCAAGAAACGAATGGGAAATGGTACGTCGGTATTTCGTAAACATGTCCTGTAAGCAGTTCAGTTATCCGCCATTTTTACCTCAGGCCCGCTTCATCCTGTACGATTTACACGATGATTCCATTGATTGCTGGAAATATTGCTGCACACGATTTCTCGTATCTCACCGGTGAAATTCAATCTTCGGATTTTCCCGTGGGAAAAGCGCGACGTTCCAACTCGGAAATACGATAGTTCGCACACGTGATAAAAAAAAAGAGAGAGAAAAGAAAAACAAAATAGCGTCGTCGCAGCAACGAATATCGCTGTAACGCGTCCCATTACTTAAACGCGATCGGATCTTCCTTTTTTCAGTTTCGTATTTTAACGAGCAGCGAAATTCCCTTCGTCTCCCTTTCCGTACATGAAAAAGATATAAAAAAAAAAAAGGAAACCAAAAATCTCCACAAAAATTTCCCTTGCCAGATTTTATTACTTTTCAAAATATGAAACGTTTTCAGCATTAAATTAATAAAAGATGGTTACATCTTAGAGATACAAATAAATTTTTATTATTTCATTATTTATAACGGAAATCTTTATTATATATTATTTTTATCATATTAAATTATTATCTCTAATTACTATTTAGAAAAATAGATATACTTGTGATGTACCATTGTATAAATTATGTCTGTTTCGAACATTAGCATATTTAAAAAAAAAGATGCTGTATTGCTCAATATATTTTTACTTTATTTCCAAATTTTATTATACGCATTACTTTGATTTGTATAAATGGTATGAAATATTAGATAATTATTATCTTATTATTTGAGATTATTTAATAATGTAAAATTTTCTTAGAAAAATATTCGAGATGTATTTTGTTTCTTTTCCATTTACAATTGTTCACATGTAAGAAATGAAAATTGCCGTCAAAAGTAAAGGTAATAAATATATTTAGACTGATACAAAGGGGTAGCGTAAATTAACGAATGTCCTATTTTTAATCGTGAAATTTGTAAAAACGTTCACGAAAAACGCGGTCGACGATGTGTTAAGTTATTTTCGAGTAGAAACATCAATGGAAAGGAAATGAAACAGCTGTAAAAATAAAAAAAGTAACATAAAACACCAGTAAAGAGGCGCAAGAGTAATAAGATCAATTTTGTTTGATCACGAGAAATCAAGGAAATCGTACAATTTCTCTCATCACGAAGAAAAAAGAAAGAAAAAAAGAAAAATTCGATCCGTAACCGAGCAGGCTCGATTATCTCCATTAACGTGTGCTTTCCGCTAGAAATCAGGCCAAACGAAGAGACTGTCGCTTCGTCATCGTTGTTTGGTCGCGAGAGTAAAGAAAGAGATCGTCAGTTTTCCCTCGGAAAACTCGTTCGTGAGAGCGTCGAGCTTCTCTTCGAACGAAGGGAAAGAAAAAGAAAGAAGAAATGGGGAGATGGAGGTGGTGTGGAGGGCAAGAAAAAAATGTGACAGAGTAGAAGAGGTGGATAGGAAAGACTGTGCAGACCTGAATGGTAATTAATTACCAGGGAACCGCTCGCCGTTGCCGGAAGCTCTCGATTCGCGATGCGCGCTGGAATATGAAATTCAATTAGCTTCTACGTGAGCCCACTTCCGGGTCGCTCGTCCACGGAATTAAAGAGAGGCTCCCGGGTCCCTGCAAGCTTCTTCCGCGATTTTTCCAAAACTTTTTACCCCTTACAACCACTACGACAAGAGACTCTATACGTGAAGGAATTAACTTGCGCCACGTTCAACTTTTTCCTCCTACAATTACGCCATTTTCTCGTTGAACTTCTTTCGTTAGATTACCACCGTTGTAACCGTAACGTTGGTAATTTGTCTGAACGATCGAGACACGCGTACTGTTTCACCTTTCGCGCGTCGATTTATCCTCATTCGCGTGAATTATCCTGTCTGCTCGAACATACGTATACTTCTTCTTCTCTACTTGATGCACTCATGCTGGTAGAAGATTAGCTTGCTAAAAAAAAATCTCGAAAGAAGAGCTTTTCGTCTCTACGATTACGATATTGCTTCTCGTTTGATTTTTTTTTCTTCTTTTTTCGGCGCCGAATGTTTCGTTTTCAGTGTCGAAATCCAATAAAACTCACGAGGTGAAAATAATCGTCCTAAACTGCCCGAGCTACTTTATATGCCAAACGATGGGTGAAGTTTCGTGAACGAGCATTCGTTTAAAAATATTTGTCGGAGCGTTTGGGAACTCGTTCAATATTGATGCACGCCAGCATTTTCCGCGCGACTTTATTCGCCTACCACGTAAACACCGGTGTTTCGAGTTTGGAGTATTCACCTCGGGAAAATTATGTTATTGCTACTTTTAACGTACGCTAGACAAGCGTTATCTACCTTTCAGGTGTATTATGCAAGAGAGATAAGTGCACTTAAAGATCCCCTGGCTTCCGTACGTTTCTTTTCCTTTTCTTTCATTTTCCTCTCGGTACCCGCAACTCTTTATTCGACTTGTTACAGAACCGGTTCGAAGGAACATTAGAAATATACCGTGTACAAATGAAAATTACACGGTCATACGAGGGACGATTAAACGAGCGTGTAATTACCCGTGACTTCAAGACTTTTTATCACGAAGTGCATTTTAATAATAACATCTTCTTCGTTGCTAATCAATCATCTTCAATTAAGAAACACATTCACCGTGATAATGACGGACTTCCCTTTTAATTCGCGGCTTAATGGACATTTCCTTTCATTAAAATTCCGTTTCGACGTTTATTTAAATATTCAAGGGACTCTTTGCACTCTGATCATATGGGATTTCGTCGAATTTGCATGGAAAAGATTCTAATGGGATGAGTTGTATTCGTATAATACAGAGGTGAGAACAAAGGTGGAAAAGTGTGACTGTATTAATACGGTACGGGACTGGAGAAGTCGTTTTCTTAGAAAACTGAATGATTCGGATTCGGGTACATTTACACATTTATGGAATATCGATTTCCGGCCTCTCGGAGGCAAGAGGAGGCCTGGAGGCTTTCATAAATTCGTCGAGCGGATTCACCGAAGGGCTGGAGCGTGTCGGAGTCGTCGAACTATGGTCGTGAATTTTGATCCATTGAATTATTGTGAAATAAATTCAGCCATAGCAATATCCCAACTGTTCAACAGTTTTATTTTAATTATCCAAATAGAAAATCTAATTGAAGTTATTCTGAAGCAAACAGTACACGTATTAAATCTTTTCTCTTATTACAACGTGATAAACTTCTGTCATATTTTGACCAAAGTGACAGAAATATTTATTTCAACGATAAAAATGAATTTTAATACTAGCTGTATTTTTAACTTAAAAATCTGAGGACTTTCATGTGCGAATAATGTATTATACTATGTTTCAGCTGTTTTTACTTGCTGGTGCAGATTATGGTAAAGATGTGACAAAAGAAGAATTATGTATCCATTAAATTCGTATTTCCGCTCAAACTTTAGCTTCAATTTAAGGCTGAGGATTACCATATGTAAATTTTATATAATATCCTGACCTCTTTTTATTTAACGCTGTATTATAACAGTGAATAGCTAAGATTACTATACTTAGTGATTAAAAAATTGTAAGACAAGGGGTTCGAATAAAATAATCGGTAAGAAAAGATTCTAAGGCAATGAATTTAGTGTCCAATTCCAAAAATGTCGTTTTGAGATTGCAGCTAATGAAATTACGAACGTTTCAAAACACTTTTTCAAGTATTCTCGATTTTTATATATCTAAATAGTGTGACTTCTTTAAAAGTATTTTTTTTTTTTTCTTAGAAGATTGCCTAAACGATTCTAGGATTAAAGTTGTACTCTGTATTATATGATTTATGCTGAAATATCAATTCATCGAAAACTGCGCCTTAGGCCAATATATCGCTAAACTCTTTTTCATAGTAAAAATATGAAAAACAAAAATCCAATACACACAACGAACAACTGAACGATTGCAAAACAGAGTGTTTCGATTTTTAAGTATCTACATACTATCATTTTTTTTAATATATTTTTTAAGCGATTATAGGATTAAAGTTTCGCTGCATACGATGGTTTATATTGAAACGTCGATTCGTCGAAAACTATGCCTTAGGGGTCGAATACATTACCTCTGAACACTTTTTTCACTATAAAAACGTGAAAACAGAATTCTTCACTAAAAAATTCAACATACAACGAACGGCTGAACGTCAGGAGGAAAAAAAGAAACGAAATCGAAAGATTCGCAAGATCCCTTTCAATATCGCAACCACGGTGAGGGTGGAAGTTATCGTTCGCTCCGATGGCAGGCAGATTCGAGTTTCCAAGAATATCGTCCCTCGATAGCTTCGAAGAACGTTCCCTCGTCCGAAAATCTCGTCGAGAGTGCACGCTGATGCTCCCCTATTTACATACACGCTCTAAGAGAGAGATGTAAGGGAAAATTGCCGGAGGTTTTGCGGAATCTCATCCCTTCTGAAGCGGCCTCTGTATATTTGTATCTATCTATGTGTGTGTCTGTGTGTAAGGTGAACTTTAAAACTCGGGAACAAGTTCGGCTAGTAGTGGCGGAATAAAATATGATTCATCCCTCGCAGCAGAAAAGGCACATAGGTAAATCCTCCGCTGTAGATTTGAAAAATGTCTGGATATAATTCTTCCGCTCCTTCCTTCTAACATAAGCCACACCATTCAACCAACTGACACGTAAATTCACGCGCCACGAAAAGGCGAACACCCCGCGTAAATGGTAAAATTCTACGTCGGAGTATTGCGAACCTTTTTGCGCGCATACGGTGAGAAATACGCAATTTAAAAAGTTTCGATTTAGCCAGGATTTTTGCACGGTTTCTATGAGAAGGAAAATTCAATTCTTCGTTCCCTTCGCGGGGAATGTATTCCACGTGAAAATCTCAACCGAACGATATCCAGAAAGAAGTATCAACACAAGTGCGAAATAGAGAAATAAGGAATTTTTATACATGTATATTATTTATTATCTATAACAGTGTGTAAGACAAAATGTAATTGCTATTGAAAATTTTTGTGTAACGAGATGTGTTTATGCAACTTTGAGAAAATTGGGCTTATCTTATTGCTATAGGAGCTTTAAAAATTCTTCAAACTTTGGGATATTGCAGGATGAAGGTGGAAGGAGAAATAGTAAGAAAAAAATATTCAGCAATTTTTTGAAACTTTAATTTATAATTGCAACATTGAGAAAACAGAAATTATTGATGAAAATTTGCTGGAAAAAAAAAGCTGTGAGTGAAATGTTGCGCTTGGGCAAGGTTGGAACTTAATGTATTAAAATAGTTCATCTCAGAAAACACTAATATATTTCTTCGAGTAATCACGTTGATTCACGCAGGATTACTGTATTAATCAAGTAGTCAAAGGAGTGAGTGTCTTTTCGAAGAGTTCTACTCGTAAAAATCATCAGAGACGTTTAATTACCCATTATTCATCCTGGTGTCGGAACAACGTGGACGAAAAGAAAAAACAAAATCTCACCCGAGTTTCGTCTTTGATGTACTTTTTGGCTTTTTCGTCGCAGCCAGCTTCCTGACGGAACTTTTCAACTTTCAAATCCGATCAAAAGCTTTGCGGACGTCAGCACAGCTGGTGCCGTCCACGAAAGATTCGGGTAGCTGTTTTGCAAAGTCGTTTGGGAAATTTATGAATTTTCAGGTTTTTCGATAATCAACGTTCCCGCTGCATACCTCTGGATAAACTACTTTACACCGAAACTTCGAAGTCTTCTTACATTATGCACAAGATAATCTCTCTTTAATTAGGTTAACACATTCACGATCGCTTAGCTGAACGTTACGTATAATTTCCAAAAATCCATAGCTGAATACCGCAAGGATCTGCTATTTAAATTTGTACGAATGTAAAAACTATTTGTTGCTTAAAATTTGAAAAACAAAATTAAATATCACAAACATATACTGGAAAAATTGTAGAAGATATTAAAAGTGATAGGGCTGCTCAAATTCGTTAAATATATTTTTTACAAATAAGATGAATTCACTGCAACGTAAGACAGTAACATTTTTACAGATTAACAATTCTATTCTTTGATTGTCGTCTAGTGTGATATATAAGCCTTACGGTTAGCAGTAGCGCTAATAATAATTTAAAAATATATGCAACAACAAGTAATAAAATTCTGATCATTGCAAAATGTATAAAAAACGCTTGGAAGATCATAAAATTATGTTCTCAATACTCAGCTACAAATTTTGAAATGACACAGGATTGAATATTCTTATGAGTATTTTTCTAAAAAAAAAAAAGTGTAAAACTACATTATCGGTCTCGAATGTGTTAACAAAGAAATTAACAGCGCCTTCGTCGACACATATCGATACAGTAAAGCATCGATGACATCACGTAGTAAATTCGTCACATCGAATCGATGAAAATCGTGTTCGATAACGAAGCTCCATTATCGTGTATCATCGATTGCACCGGAATGCCCAGTAATCACGCGACGAAGTCCGAAGATAAAGTGTTTCCATCGATTCGTCGTTATCGCAGCAGGACAGGGAGGGGTTTTCTCGCCGCAATGAACCGAAAGAATCTATCGTGGGAACTCTCCGGGAGTTCAAGAACGGGCCACGATCGTTGTCAATTATCGGGTGTACGTTCCGTGTCTTCCTCGTAGAACGGTGGAGGGGGAGATGAGTTAAATCGATTAGAATCGAAGTCGTTCGTAATTGAAAGTTACCTTCAATCAACGATACCGGAAACCGTTGATGAAGAAATCATCTAGCTGCTGTTACAACACGTTTCCCTCCCGAAAACATTTTTACCTCTATAAATCTACCACCCGTTTTATACACCGGTTGATTTCGTTTTGATTTACGAACGCGTGAAGAAAATCGGTGGAATTCGATTCGAGTTGAACGAGAAACGCAATTCGAAATGTTGAAGACAGATAGTTTATCGTTGCAACGTGTTGAATCTATATAACCTAAAGTAAAGGATTTTAACGGAATAGGAATTTCGACGTCGGTCAGCATCCGGAGCAGGGAGAGAATCGTGGCTAAAGGAAAACAATGTGATACTTTACCGTAAATAACGGTGAAACGATATAAAAGAAATTGTCGAGCTGTCAAGCGCAGAGTCGGAACGAGTCGGATCGGTAATAATTCTTGTTTCACCGGCGCTACAGGCAATCGGTTTGTCTCTCTACCACCTCGCTGACTCGTTTACAATTCAGAGAAGGCTAGAGAGACGGAGAATCGAACGGAACAGTACGGTATCGGATGCATTTGCCAGTTAATTGCCACTCGTACACTACGTCGCTGCTCTTTAAACAATAACGGTTCGAGAACCGACGATACAACCGGTGAACAGTAGAGAAATTCACGTGATATCTCTTCTAAAACGTACGAAGAAGTACAAAACAGTACGAAGTGAAACACGGGTAGACGATCCGACAAGTTAATTAATTAATATCGCCTACGGTAATTAATTCTTCTATCGAGTCAAATACGTAGAACGAATGTTTACAATCGTGAAACGTCGGCAGCTCGGTATGCATTTATTTTACAAACGATCTAATCAGAGATGAAATATCCTGCCAATTGAACCCGCAGTTTAATCATGCTAATTTAACGCGAGCGTCGTCCGATCGATCACTTTTCTTCCACGCTTCGTCTGCTCGTAACGACACAACTTGCACACTTGTTTGAATTATCAAACAAGCACCTCTGATATTTAATACCAACAACCTGCGCTCAAAGAGAAACACCAGCGACGTTGCTCGAGACGCTCGAATAATCTTAAACACGCACGTCCCACCATTAATCCACAGATATCGCAACAACGCGGAAAATCTAAAGAGGAGAGAGAAAGAGAGAGTATCATTACACAAATTCCAGAAGAGAGGAGAGGAGTAGACGTAGAGAGAAACATTGACAAATATCCAGCAGGTAGAGGTTCGCTGGTGAAAACGACTCACGGTCCGACAAGCAAGCCCGTGAGAGATAAGTCGCTGGTTACAAGTGGATGGCTACGGAACAATGAATGCGGAAGGACGGTCAGAAAAGGTCAAAGCCTTGCTGGTATTGGCTTTCGAGGTAGCAGCCTGGTCAGTGTCTGTCCGGTGAAATACGTCCGCGAATACGAACGGCCGTCCATTTGTCGGCTGTCTGTGTCTCCCTGTTCCACCCCCTCGAACATTGCTACCGACCGTCAAGGCGTACACCAACCTCCTTTCCCTCCTCCTCAACCTTCTACCGCCATCATCCACCCCCTGGAACTGGCTGCTCTCCATTTCTCAGCCGGTCCAATTTAACGAGAATACCTGCCATGCACACCTACGAAACCATTTCTACGGATTTACCCCTCGTTGTCGATAGTTTGGACTGCTACTCGCTACTTCCGATCGAAAGAAACGTCTTTTACACGGGAGTAAACAGTTTGATCTGTGTAAGAGATCCTTGAGCGAAATTATACGAGTCGAGGAAAAATTTTAACAACCAACAAGCTGAGACTTTGTCTATAAAGGCATTTCTTTTGTTTCCTTCGCTGTTATTACTACTTGTGATGATTACGGAGGCCTAAATTCTACAAAACTAACAGTCTAATGTGCGATATTGTGTGCAAAGTTTGCTACTTGGGAAGGCGATTAGCTTAGAAAATCCGTTTCTTGTTGCCACTTGGTGTTAAGAACCTAAACGGCCTGACTCTATGCGCTAAGTATACTGTTTCCCTTGATAGGATTACACAGTGTTCTGAGGTTCTTAGTTTCGGAAGTTTCGGTCTAAGCTCGTGGAATTAGCAGATTTTTGTTTAATGAAATGATTATTTCCAAGTTTGCTCTTCTATTTTTTTTTTTTTGCTTTTTTAACCAGGGGTAAATGTATTTTCACTCACGAGGAAAGAATGGTTCACGTGAACCAAGAAAGGGGGAAGGTAATGTGTTAAGGGTAGAATTCACAGAGTGGAAATGGACGGTCAGAGGGTGAACAGAGTGAGAAGGGAGCTTTCGATGCCGGATGGAAGGTCCAACAAGCGTGGTGGCTTAGTGGCTGTTTCCCTCATCCCGGCCATTACTCAAGGACTTAGAGCTTCTTGCATTCGCGCACTAGCTTGTCCACGCGACGGTGGAAAAATAACTTTTATCGGTATCGGTGGAGAGACATGTCAAAATCCGTTCGAGCGTCGCTTTTATACGATCCGCTAGATTTCAACTTGGAAAGCTTCCTGGCTTACTTCGAGCAAATAAAGTACCTGGCAATCTTTCCTTTATATTTCTACGTTACGTAAAGAAAAAAAAAAAAAAGAAGTATAAAGGAGGATGCGAAACTTTGTCAGGTTTTCTGGAAACTATGTGTAATATCCTGTTCATGTTCAAAATTAACAGCGACCCATTATTGATTTTAATTACTGTGTTAAGCTGTGTTTAATTACAATTACTGTGTTTAATTAATGTTTTGTTAATCTTTAGACTTGAATTTTTTTATTTCGTAAAAAGAAAGTATAAAAGGAGATGGAGAATTTTGTCGATTTTTCTGGAATATGTGTCTAATATCGTGTTTATGTTCAAAATTACCAATGACGCAGTTGACAATCTGCCTATTATTGACTTAACTCATGGCGAACTGTGTCAAGTATTTTTGGCGTTATGGACTTACGTTATGTAGAGAGTATCCAAAAAGATCGGGGCCAAACTTAAACTACGTGCTAACGAGGATCGTCTGAGAATTATTTGATCGTCTGAAATTTTATTTTAAATAAATAAATATAAAAGTTAAAATTAACAATTATAAAAGTCATAATTGTTCTTAGAGAATTCTCTAATACAGTAGGAATATTCAAAAAAATTTGACAGATGGAAATTTGCATTCTTGCAAGAAATTTTGGAAAATGTGTTACAACTGCCATAATAACTGATCAAAATCTTTGAACGCTTAAGCATTTCTGAATTTTACCAATTAATATAATAACCAATATTTCAAGAGCCAAATTTTCATTTAATCCCAGAACTGTTTTACGCATTTTCGAGAAATTATTAGATACCACCTTTGATATATCGCAAATTGAATCTCATTTAACCAATCGTAAATATATTCGCAGATGTAATTCTGCCTATTATTAGTTTTACCCGTTCAAACGAAATCTAAGAGAAGATTTACATCCTCAACACACGATGATACACGAAAATTAGCCCCAAAGTAGAACACGAAGAGTGACAGGAGGAAAGTTCAACGGAGAATCGTCGTGAACAATGTGGAGACAGTGATGTAGAAGTTCTAGGAGCGCGATAAATTGGATCGTTCTCTTCCGGAGACTCTACCTTAGCGTGAACCAACTTTTTTCCCCCGTTTCCTTCAGCCCCCAGGAAATCTCGAAGCGTGCCTTGGAAATGTACGGCTCTGGAAATCGTCCCGTCACCTCGAACTATACGAACGCTAACGACGATCTACCTAGTGCCCCTTGGCTTGTTGTCTCTGGGTGAAAAGCAACGCGGGAATCGGAAAATGGTACCAGGTTAAAATTTCTGACCGGAACCACGGGTTTCCATTCCTTGTAATTCCATTCGAACTTTCCGTCGTAGCGAGACGACGTTAATAAACTTCACTGGAAACTCCGGTTAATATTAATATTCCTCAGGGAAGGTTGGAAAATTCATGAAAATTTCTATTATACCGGTTCTAATTCACCGCAATTACGATCGTAGCGTACCATTGTACGAGTTGAAACGTTACGACAGAGATATTCCCCTCCCTTCGAATTACAACAATATACTCCTCCCGGTCTGTGCCGCTATTCAACGTGGAAATAACAGGTAGAAAGTTGCACGAGCTAACTGAAAGCCAGGAACTGGACGACGCACAATGGCATCAAGATTCAAGTGGAGCGGTTTACGGAAAGTCTCGGCGAACCAATCAGAAAATAAGACATAACGGTGTCACAGTATACATTATTCATAACACCTCTTCGCTCACTCTAACTACGCTCCATTGAAAATTCAAAGGCGATTCATGAAAAACACACTTTCGACGTATCGGTGATGATCGGTAGTCGTAACTGTTATCGTCTCTTCACCAATGGAATCGGGAAATTCATCGCCATTCCTAGTAACGACGCAAAATTTATTTCTCCCCGGGGAATATTTCGTATATCAAATTCAGAACGTAATAATACCAGTTGGTACTTATGTCAGGAGAAGGATTTAGACGATTGAGGTGCGCCATAAGAAGAGTGTGTCGCGAGGAACACACGAGAACTGAACGAGTGTAAAAGACAAAACAAGAACGGAAGATAAGTTGAAACGAGACAAGGAAAAGGAAATAAGAAAAGGAGAAAAAGAGAAAGAGAGAGAGAGAGATCGTCGTGTCTGGCACGAAACGTATGAAGCCGGCAGCCTGCCGTGAAACACTCCATTCAATGGCGTTTGGTCCTCAGCTGGGGGTAGGCGGAAGGTTCTTAGGGGTATGGGAGGCAACGTGTGCAAGTTATACGATTCAACATTCGGTGCACACAGCACAGAGGTTTGCGGGCCAACCTCCACTTCCAACCACCACCTCCAGAAGGTCGACAGAGGTAGGACTGCGTCTGACGGGAATAAGAGAGGCGTCAAAGTCAGAGGTTCTCAACTGCAACGGTCGAAGACTGTTTTTTCTTGTAACTCTCCGCCCGTAAATCTTCGCGTACATTTAGATCGAGAATAAATTTACATTCACGAAATGGAACTGGTACGCGTGTGATTATTTTATATCGCGAAAAGAGTGAAACGAACTTTGCGAGACCTTAATGAAAAAGTAGTTGAAATAAACATGATCTGTAGAAGTGACAAGTGCCATTTGAATTATGCAGAAACGTGTAATGAATTCGTACGAAAATTTTACGATCCACTTTCCATACAATAGATCATTCACTGGTTTTTGCGGACAAATTGAAGAACGGTTTAATTGAACCCCTTTCGAGGGACTTTGAGTCCATCGAAGTTGTTTGTTTTTTCGAATAACTTTGCAAATAATTTTTTCCCAGTTTCGCCGTATTCTTTCAGAGAAGTAATTACCTCATAAACGAACAAGTACGATTCGAAGTAATGGAAATTATTCTGAAATCTTTTTCTAAATAAATATTCAAATCGGCAAACTTATTTGCACGTATAATAAATAAGTACACGGTACTTAATTTCCAAATCACGCGATATCAAACAGAGGGTTAATAAAACGAAGTGAACCAACGGTTAAACAGCGCGCGATATTTTTCATTTTTATCTCTGGATCGGACGTAAACTCGAGGAGATCGCAATGCGGACAGTCGTTATTTCCCTCTGCTCGATTATCTTCTGTGACGTTTCTCGATCTGCTTACGATGACAGTAAAGTTTATCGCGGCGTCGTTCGCCTCGTCAGCGAAATCACAGCTGTTCGACAAGTCGATTCCTTTTCGAATACACGGATTATCAGACACGTGACGACGTCACTTCTACTGTATACTCATTTGCACTTCTTTAGTTGAACGTGGTACTCTAATAGGAATTGGTCGGGTGTCTTTCGAGGATGCCACGAGTGCCTGTGCACAACTGCCGCGTATTTCTCGCGAAGGTCGTACCGATATCCAATTACAAATGTACGTGATATGCACACAGAATATGCATAAACGTGGCACATACAAACGTCCGATCTTACATAAGAGATTCATGCTCTCACGCGTTGCTCTTGGTGAACGCGCGTTCCAACCGGGAACGACACACCGAGAAGAGGAAACGCATATATACATACAATTCCTCCGGTACACGACTGGAGGCACTTCAATTCTCAATTGGCTGTTAATCCACGTCAATTATCGCCGACCTGTTTATCGTGATTTCGCAATGCCGTGACCATGTGCGCGCGAATGTGTCAACTAGGTCGGGATGACCTTGGGTGCGACGTTATCGAAATGGCGCAATGTAACTGAATTAAATGGCCAGGAGAGTAGTATATCGTATCGCGGTGTAAGCACATCGCTCGAAACGATCGCGGAACCAACTTTCCCCTAGAGAGATTATGGTGGATAATTCCGTGGGATTAAACGGAACAGGATGAGGAAGATATTTAGGATTCTAGCTAGTGATACGTATGATAAAGGTTCATGGTTATCCAGTTTTAGATTCTGCTACTTTCTGAAGGGTTAAATTGTCTCTGTCAAGTTGTTCGGATAATTAGCGGTTTTATTCACTCTTTGGACTTACGATTTTTTTTTTTTTTTCATTGTTACGTACGTTAGCCTAAATTATTCGCCGTTTTAAGATGACGTTCGTGTAAAAGAAAATCGAAATATTGTATGAAATTTTTATTTTGTAAATTGAAGCTGAAGTTGGAGCAAAATTACTAATTTAACAGATACACAATTTTTCTTTTTGTCATATTTTGGCTATAATTTGCACGAGTGTGAGTCTCTGTAATGCCGTGTAACTTGAATGTTATAAATTCATTTGTTTATATTTTATATGTTTCATTTTATTTATTATTATATCATTGCATTACTTTATTATACTGTTACCAGTCAACTTTATAATAATCATTAATTTCTGCTTTTCAACATTTCTGAAGATATAAAATCCTAATAAATCGTAATGTTTCTTCTCACAAATAAAGAAAAATTGGGGTATAAAGGGTTAATATCAGCGACTAAACAACTGACGTCACAATGGTGTCGCTATAGTGTTAATAAACGAAGATTTATATATTTTCTAAGTCTTTCTTTGATAAATCATTGGAGAACGCAGATTCATACGAAGATATCTCACTGGTTTCGTGTTGATGTTGACGCAAACTTATTGAAACACCGTGTACATCAAAAGCGAAACATGAACGTCCACAGCGGAGAATTGCAACGCGAAACTGCGGTTTTGCCGTATGCAAACTGTGTACTCGTGAAAAAGCTTGCGTCAAGCAACAATGTCCAGGTTGATTTAGGACCGGGCGAAGCCAGGCTGGACGTGTCGAAATCAGTTGCCAATGTAAACTGAAAGCTTACGACGTTCGATAAAGCTTCCTAACACGCCGCTGATTCCGTGAGAGAAAACAAACGTCGACTTGCCGTTGAGGATTTTAATCGTGGCTTGCCCACTTTCGAAAGGAAAATTTATAGAGAAGAGCCACCGTGGAAGATTCACCGTTTCCCGTGAATCTTCGTTCGGAAAATTTACGAAACACCGAAAGTGATCCTTAACGAAGCTCCGTTGAATCGAGATTAAATTTCCTTCCGTTCGATAATCGTAAACTATAACCTCGATAATATACGAAGATTCCACCTAAGAATTTTCCAATAGAAAAGTACAGAACAACAAATATGCCTTGGTTTTCTCTCTACAAAAGTCATCAAATGCAACTGAACTGAGCTTGCAACGATGTTGTTTACGGTCCACAGTTTCCCCACCATTTGGTTTCTTCTTTCTCGTTCCTTCGTCGCTTTATCAAACAGTCTCAGAACCTCTCGAAGTTATTCCACGTTCCCTTATCGTATGAAACGTTCGAGAAATCAAGGAGAAAAATGGTCCAACGGTTTTCAACGGCAATTCCCTCACACTTGCTCAACGTCGCAACCTTTTCCCTCCTTCCTTCTCTCTTCCCTCATCGCGTACTATACACTCACACTTTTCTCCACTTTCTCACATTTTCCTTTCTTCCTCCTGAAGGTACAGCGATTCGTTTTCTACCGTGAAAAGAGCAGATACGACGGTTGGAAAAAGAATCGTGTATTTATATACCATAGACACGATGCTTCGAGTTATCAAACGATACATTTCGTCTAATGCGAGAACAACTTACTTCAGAAGTTAATGTGAGAATAATGGTGTTAAGTTAGGAAAATTGCTTGGTAATTTTCACGTTACGTTTGTTAAGTTGTAAGAGTGTATAGAAGAATATTTGCGATCAATTTCCACTCACGTATCGGTTCAGTTCAAGTTCTTACTACGAAACATACGTGTACACAGCTGGATAAATTGCATACGCGCACGTTTGAAGGAAACGTTCAACTTAATTTCACGGTCTATCATTTTTCCACGGTTAAGAGAGTCGCGTCCGTTTTCCTTCGTTTTCTTCTCTCTTTCGTGCAACATACCACACAACTTTCGTAAATAGTTTTTATTCGAGATTAATGTCGTATTTGTTACGCTCGCGACGCGTATAATTTTATGCGCCGCAGCGACTTCGCGATATTACGGTAACACGTGATACCTCTGAATACGTAACCAAGCTTATTACTTCAGGCGAGGTATAGTGTTTCAATAGCAAAGAGGCAAAGATGAAATTCGCGTGTATCGTAAAAATCGTCGACCATTTAACATCATAGAAGAATCGCGCTCAATTGGCTGCGATAATTACAGTATTTCAAATATTCCTTTCTCTTCCGAAGGTTATTTATCAATCACGCGACTAACCAACATAGGAGGCGTTAACGATTCGAACATACTAAAGAATAGAAGTCGTCGATCTTTTTTTTTTTTCTTTTCTTTTTGTATTGGTTTCCTATGTCTGAAACGCTTTCAAAAGAAGACAAGAAACAATCGTAGGCGAATCGTTGATAAAACGTCGGACGACGATCAGAAAATCGTCTAAAATAGAAGTAGGTAGCGAGAAGTGGCACGAATTTCGTGACACCGTGGCTCTCGCGGCTGACTCACCGTGTCCAGGTTGAACAAGCTGGAGACCTTCTTCAGGAACCCGTCCTGCGACTTCTTCTTTCTCCTGGTGGTCATCCTCCTTCACGATCGACGCTCGATGTAAATTAATCCAATTAATCCGGACGCTTCAAACAGCGCCGAGCCACATACTTTTTCTCACGGAACTCGCGAAACCAGCACTTCGAAACGGAACAAGGAAACAAAGATACGTTGGAAACGTTGAAATCGATTTCGGTTCGTTCGTACGAAAGGAACCGTGGAAATATGAAAATTATTTATTATTTTCTCTTTTTTAATCTTTAAACAACCCTTTATTTACCTAAAAGATACTGAGCATCAAGTTTTTTAATCTTTTGCACTCGAAGCTTTTTTGCTGAAGTTGCATTTTTCTTGATTTATTTTTATCATAATTATTTCGTCGAATGAAATTCGAATAATCTAATGGGTCTGTTAAAATTTACAGCTACTTGCGATTCTGTAATTTTTTTCTCATCGTTTCTGAACTTTCTTTTTCCTGAACTGTAATGTTTATGGGAACTCTGTCTTTCCTGTATGCTGTTAAAATCAACTTCACTTTTCGCTGTTAATCTTCCATTTACTCAAACCAATTATATAATTCAAATTTCTCATTTATGAAATTATTAATTTGGTTTTTAAATAATTTGAGATCAAACTTATCTTCACCAAAGACAAACTAATGTATGAAACAATAATTTTAATTAAACACAATGCTGCATTATAAAGTGCATACACGTAAACCATTTAAAATATAAAGGACATTTATTTAAAAAAAAAAAGAAAAGAAAGTTATGGTTCCTTAATTGTCATTTGAAATGCGATATTGAAGCAAATGGAACCTTTCGAGTGCAAAGGGTTAAAATCTCATTCGGATATACGAAGTTACGTTTGAACGATGTGTCTGATAATAATTGTGTCATTTTCGTTGGTAGCGAGTTGAACGTGGTGCTCGCAACGTGAAAGTACCACGACCGCTTGAAAACTCAATCTAACGAGGAAACACGAGACCCGTTGCACAGACCGGTAATTTTATATGCGTCAAATACATCATAGATTCTGAGGCACGATTACGGTGACACGGAGTCGTATTATACCTCCCCCGGGCCGGCCTATTTCCTGCGGGCCCCGTGCCGCATTTATATCTCTCACGCAAGTGCAACCCAATTGATAAAAGCCAGGGACGACGAACGCGGCCCGTCCTACTTAGGTCGGTTAACCCGAATCGCTTGGCAAATAACGCGGGAAATTGTTTCTCTTTGACCGTCGTCACGTGTCCCCGCTGGCCGTTATGTAATACGTAATCAGCTTTGTTCGATAAATCCTCTGCGTACGTAGAAACACGTGAACTGTGTAAACTTACGAAACCCTTTTGTACGAACGGGATTAAAATCGGGAAAACACACACGGTAATGCAACAAGTCTGTATAATCCGAAATAAATATTTGTAAAAAAAAAAAAGAAGAAAGAAAAAAACTAGATCTAGCGTATAATTATTTCTCCTTCGTCTCTCGTAGCGAATAATTTACGAGAACATTGTAAATTCCAATGACAATGTAGCACGACCATTCGAACAGTAAGGTACGCCATCTATTTCGAGACCGATCGAAATCGATTTCCGATATACGTAAAAGAAACGACGCAAAAAGGAGAACGTTACGATTTCTCTAGAAGTCTAGAGTTTTCGTCTTTTTTTTTTTTCTATCTCGAATGCGACAAACAGTCACGCTATCGCGTAAAGGTTAATAGATGCTCCGTAAAGAGAATCCACTCTCCGAACTCGACCGGTGAACTGCACGCTCTCGGCGATCGATCAGTGAAAGTACGAAACACACAAAGTGGCACACAAGCCTCGTCCAACTTGATATCTGTCGATATACGTACGCGTATTTTTCCGGGCGTAGGGCAAAAAGCAATTCTACGTTGCCACGAAAACCGTATACGTATAAGCTTCCCTTCTTATGTACCCGTGGTACATAGTACCCGATCGTGTATATATGTGTACGTGTGTACACACGAGTACACTTATATCGTAAACAGGTTGTCCGTCCGTCTCACTCTAGTGCGCGCGAAGCGTACTCCTGTGCAGCGTACCATGACGAGTGACGACGCGGATAAGGAAACTCATGATTGTTGAAGCCTTCGATTTCCACGTGGACATACGTTTCAGGTACGCACACTATCATCGACAGACACTCCGTTCATCTTTTACAACTAACTGAAAGGCATCGGAGTTTCTACTATGGTTTATTTGTGAAAGTAAAACAACGAAACGTCAGGTATATATTCCAGAGAAACGAAATGTACTGTTATATCTGAGCGTTCTTCGTTCGTATTCGCTTATTCCGCCACGTAATGACACGAAACGTAACATAGACTTTCGAGTAATTTATTTCTGAGAATATTTTGATCGTTATGTGAGAATATTCTTATCCAGTGAAAAGTAAGGAAAATTCGAGTTTCCCGATTGCCACGTGTTCCTTCCGCACTACCCGCCAAAAAGAGATAGAGAGAAAAAAAAAGTGGAAAGGAATGATAGATTCACCGTTTAGGCGCGCAAACGTCACTTTACCTCTAAAAGGAAGATATATCACTGATTCACACGATGCACATTCGGATGATAACGAGCAGACGCATTTGCCTACACTAGCACTGCACTCTTATCCGGCGTTAGGTTGAAAATCACCGTGTATCGGGACGCTCCTGCACGCACGATTCTCGCATTCCATCAGAAACACGGACACACTCACACAGATATGAAACAGGTTGTTCCACGCTCGTCCGTCTCGCTCCAGAACGAATTTCTACCGCCAATCGGGCCACGATATTTTCCCGTTCCAACACGAAGCATAAAAAAGAAACAAAGAATGAGCTCGAACGTGGAATGTCAATATGTACACGATAGTTCCCTTAGCCACATAAACAGGTTGCACTATTCGTCGCGTTTGTATCCACTTTCTCTCTTTATTTATCGTGAAGCATCAACTCTCCACTCCGTTTTCGTTCGAGCTTCGTTTTCTCTGTGTCCAAAAGGAGCGCACCGGTGGCGCGACAGAGGTTAGAAACTATGCACGAGTAAACTATACCTGCCCGTTGTCAAACGCCATACGCTAAAATGCCCTGGCGGTTTTACGGACGAGTCGGTTTCCGTGACAATTCGTACAGGTTTGCGTGACACGGTTACACGGCTCTGCTATAATGCCGATTAAAATCACCGACGCACCGGTTGGGAGGTTAGGTCGCTACAGACGCCTCCTCCTCCACCTCTCGAGCCGCTTTCTCTCTCTCGCTCGTCGGCCACGATTACACTCACAGAAGGAACGCGCGGCGTTAGAGCAACGATACGTTTTTCCCGCCACGTGATACACACTAAATTCCCGCGATACCGATAGAACACGGCCGGCCTGGGATCGAACGAGAGGCCGAAAATAATACGAGCGTGTACGCAAAGAGGTGAAACGTCAAGAGCTCTCGTACGCTTTACCGAGCTGGCCGTGGACGGGCCTCTTTGCTTGCTGACGTCATCGCTCGGCCGCCGGCATGAACTTCGCTGCACGCACGGGAGAGTGCCGAGCCGAACCTCACCGGATCTACACGAACCTGCACGATCGTCCGCGCGAGATCTGTACTGGGCGTTATCCAAATAAACTTTTATTCTGGTTATTGTTTAACCTGTGCAAAGCAGATTTTTTTTCACAGACCGATGTTTGTTTTATCGCCGTTATTTCGAGTTAAAAAACACAGCATCGAAAGTCGTCGAAATGTAACGAGTAAAAGTTGAATTGTAAAATTGTTTAATCGTTCAGCTTTGTTTTCATTTAACCAACGATCTATTCTAGTTGGTGCTTCCATTTAGAGACACACAGTTACCAGTAATTTAAACGTTAACGATACGATTTGATTAAATATAAAAATAATCCGACTTTATTTTGTTTCTTTCTTTAGGGCAATACGTTTTTCTCGGTGGCAATAATTCGAAGTGATAAATTCTTAACCTATCAGCATCGCCCAGATCGTATTATTTCCATGTGAGTTCGTGGCTTCGGTAATTTTTTATCCGTTATTTCGAACAAAAAGTGGCCAATTCTACACGAAAGTAATCACGTTCTCTAGCCGTGTACCTCTCGTTCTCCATCTTGTTCCCTCTTATGTCTCGCTTCCTCTCGCCCAGAACGTACTAACCGTACAGAAGACGTTCGTTCCTTTAGCGACGCCGTTTCGTGCCAGGCTGATCGCGCGAGGTCGTGCCGCTGTTTTGTGGTCGGGGGAAATTGAGGTAGATATGAAGATACTGCTTCGAGCACAGTCGTAATGATACACAGTTTACACGAATTTTAGGAACTACCTGAACATCATTCTATTTGTATACGCTCTTCAATATTTTCCTAACAAATTTGTATACACATTAAAATTCGAAATCAACATTTTTATACATTGTTCGTGATAAAATCAATTCTATATAAGAGATGGAAGTATTTTCAGAATACTTGAAAGACACTGTGCTGTAAAACGACAGAAAAACCCACTGTCTTCTTTCGGAGACAAGAATGCAATCGTTAAACCGCACGTTTCGTGGAAACTCTCCTTTCGCTTTCGACGAAACACCATAAACGGAGGAAATTTCTATTGTCGCAACAGTGTTACAACCGATGGAATTTAAATGCAACTCGTCGACAGGAGGAAACCTCGAGGTTCGAAAGGACACGTGGCACCGTCTGCGAACCGGGAAACTCGTTTCAATCTAATCTCTCTTATTCTCGAAAAAAGAAAAAAAAAAGCCAAAAAACATGCTTCTTGTTCGAGTCTGTGCACACGTTCGAAGTTAGAGGAATTCTTCGTCGACAAAAAGCCTCGCGCAGAATGGGATCCCCTCAAATTCTTCCAGCTCCTTTTCATGGACCTCACGGGCGGCCAAGCGGACGCGCGCGCAAAAAAAAAAAAGAAAAAACGGAAAAAAAATCACACGAAATACCCGCGCGATTCGAACGTTCAACGACCGTATTCGAACTTCAAGAAGAAACGAGTTTTTTCTTCCCTGTGAATCGTCGCTTTCAAATTCAACGAGCTACGATTAAACGTGTGTTTGTCCATCTCGTACAAGGTGCATTGCGATTTAGATTCATTCCTTCGCTTTTTATTGCCTGTCTGAATACCAACGGGAAGGGATACAAAAAAGAGAGGGAAGAAAGAGGACAGTAACCTTCTGTTTTTTTCAACGACCGTTTGAACTCCTTCTGATTGCTCTTGGAAAATAAATACGCTTAGAGAACCGAAAGCGGTCAACGCATTCATGCTCGACCATCCTTTTCCCTTCGAACGCCCCGAGCCATATGACCTGGAAACTTTAACGAAACCTTTAGAATTTCCGGGGAGGCAATTTCCACCGGTGGTGTATTTCGCGCGCGCGTGCACCGATATATACAGCTATGCTACCAACATAGAGACTACGTCGCGGAACAATGGCAACGTTTAATGCCGTCTGACTGGCTGCAATTTGCATTTCTCTAGCAGGCTTCGCCGAAATCGCGTCGATGCATCGAAGCCTCCTCCGTAACGTTCCTTCGTAAGTTCCTTTGAACCGATTTGCGACTAAATTTCCCTATGTCCCTTGGGTTAGAAATTCCCGTGGAAACGTGTGGAACTTAAAATGAATAATTGATCGGTCATGAGGCAGATTTGCTATATATTTGAAATTTCTCTCCTTTCCTCGAGATTTGACAGAAATTCGATGGGGGAACAAATTTCACGTATATATAGATAATCGAGCGATCGACTTAGTGACTTGAGAAATATTAGACGTTTAAGGTTGAAATGTGTTGTCAGAGTATATTTTCGTATCTATGTATCTTTATTGTGATTTTTGTAAATGTGTTTATCTTATCTTGGATCTGGAGACATTGTCTTAAATGATATGTAACGTTAATGAATGTGTAGATCGGAGTATAATTAATTCATACGGATTAAGACGGGAATTGGAACTGTAAGTGACACCTATGTGTAGCAGCGGCTGCACGGTAAACTCTGTCGATAAGCCACTTGACGTTCACAATCTCGCTGAGTTGCAGTATACAGTGTGTCTTATTTATAATGAACACTTGAATTATTTTCTGTATTATTGAAAGTGAGAAAAAACGACTAAGAGGAGGTTTATATGGTTTGAAGATGTGCATTTAGTGATAATAAAAAAGTCCATCCAAAGTTATCTCGTAATGAAGGTCTCCCCAAGGTTGTCGACATTTCTTTCTCCTCACTGTTTAAAGTTGTAATGCCACAGCTCGTTGAACACATCTTGATGTCGGCGCGAAAATTGTCGATGGCCTTCAATTTAACCTTGGGTAGACTTTTCGATTTTTCCTTTTCACTTTCAATATTAACGAAAATAAGGTAAACGTTCGTTACAAGTGAGACACATCTAGTGAAAGGAGAAATGATGGAATCGTAACAGTAATTTGTCATAAAATATCTTTTTTTTTAATACAATTTCATGCTTAAAACTTAACGACAATTTTAACAATTAACAAAAGTTCAATCAATTAAAAGCTGAAAATTGTATAAAATTAATTATCGCATGAAACGTGTCGTCTCGAGGATTATTGTACGGGAGAAAAGGAGAGAACGGCGGAGGGAAAGGTTGGTGCATGAAAGAACAGAAAGAGAGAGACAGAGAAAAAAAAAAACAATACTAACGCAAAACAATTGGCTTCGTGGTTTATTGCGTCGAACTGAATGGAATCCGAGGAGCATGTCGAAGAGGATGCTGGAGCTTAATTAGTGCGTGTCGGGGACCGAATGTCATGAGCCGTTCCATTTCTTTCTCTCGCATTCTCTCTTTTCTTTCTTTCTTTTTTTTTTTGTCAGAATTCATTTGCCCGCGGTTGGATCTCAGCAGCCTCCGCCTTCCGTACGACCCTAGTAATGAGAGAAAAAAAAAAAACACACAGAGAGAGAGAGAGAAGGACAGGAAGTTAGCTGCCGAACACCCTAGGCTAATCTCTCATAACTGGAGTGGCTCATTTGCGGCGAAAGTCGCGAATGCTCATCGAGGAATAAAAAAAAGAAAAAGAAAAAGAAAAACAGACTGAAGAAAGAAAAACAAAGAAAGAAAGGGAAGAAAAAGTGATAAGTGGAGGGCAATGCGTGTATGAAAATGAGGATAGGCAGAAAATAAGGGATAGATAGAAAGAGAGAAAATGCGGAGATAAAGCAGAGAAGGGAGAAGGTGAGTTAAGGTAATTGGCACCAAGCCCTGTTTCCCGTGTTAGTCACCGCGATACAGTGTGCGCGCGAAGGGGATTTTCAAGTCTTTTAATACCGTGAAAACGGACGGACCACCCTCCGCTGGAATAATAAGCGCCGCAGAGAGTAATGGTGTATTTACATACGAAGCCATAGACTCTGAAAGTCGATGCAGCGAAAGCCCAAGTCCACCAAGCCATACTGTGTCATTAAATATTTACAATATATAATATATTGTTTAATATTCGTTGGAAGGTTAAAATTATCGGATGGTTAATGCTAAGAGTCTCTAAATATTGAAGCAACGGATGGAAATATACCGAGGAATAATGAATTATTTCTACCGCCTGGCGAACCGCAAATTTGCTACACAGTCGAACGAAATTTCCCCTGATCGTTTGGATAATTACCGACACCCATTTATTAAACGAATAATACGTAGAAATTTATCCACGATGGATCCTGTGTACGGTAACATTTTCACCAAGGTGATTTCATTCGAATTCGACGAAATTCGACGGCGAAGCAATTCGATCGACACGCGCGTCCGCCGTTCGACAATTCCTATGGGAGCTCGCGTCCGCAAATCGCGGCTTTGATTTCGTTCAGCATCGGTGTTGTTAGCCGTGCAATGCTTTCAGCAGATTTTTCTTTTCGTTCGACAAAAGAGAGAGAGAGAGAGAGAAAGAGAGTTTGTCGGAAACAATAAATAGATAAATTTATCGTAATAGAGTTGATGGTACTGGATTTAAGACAAAAAGAAAAAGAGGATAAAGGCTTGCACGAGAAAGGGGTTTGGCTTATAAGAGAGTTTCCACGAGGCGGACAAGAATTCTCGACACAAAATTGTCCGCCCGTGAACAAAGGAAGGCTGATCTGCTTTGTATCGTTACAAAGAGAATAAAGCCTGGCAGGTGGATGGTATAGTGGGTGACGTATTGTGGATATTCGAAACAAGACGACGAAAGATGAAACAGATCCTCTCTCTAGAGAGGACACTATTGAAGAACGGCATAGATCGTTCGAGTGTCTATGGCAAGAAGAACCATCGTCCGGAACCCGATTCCTCGAGATCCTCCTCGAACTTATATGAAGATCCCGAATATTGAAATCCCGAGGGCGTCATCGTTCTAAATATAAATCTTTATTGCAACCTTCAACTCTTTTCGCAAACCGAGACGAAGAAAAAAAAAAACAACAGAGAGAATATTTCGATATACAGAATTGAACAGAAACAAGGAAGTACTCGATACTACTAAATGAAATTAACCCTTTAACTGTCTCATTTACTTTCATCTTGAATCTTTTAAAAGTGATCAATTTTACTTTTTTCAATTAAATTCTTTCCTAAGTGTATAGAAACAATTTTTTTCATTATTTACAACGATACAACTGATTCTGTGGTGGATGTAATTTTACTATAATACTGTAGAAAAGATAATGAAAGAAAACAATCTCACGCGAGGCATAAGAATGAGCGTTAAAAGGGTTAAAGCTGCAATTAATATTCCGATCGTAACGAATGGTACAACTGTAAACAACAGGATCGATTAGCTGCTTGTTCGATGTTCCAAACACCGTTGGTAAATCTCTCCGAGATAAATCTCGGAAAGGAGCATTACGAAAATGGGCGAATAGCCGAACTCTTTAACAAAAGAGTTCCTCCTTCATGGAACACAGACTCTATAGCTGTATCAAGGTTTAACGAATCTTTTTAAATTCACGCCGCGCGTCCCCTAAACCATCCTGGTCTCGCAGTTTTCCACAGTTTCCTTCCTCTTACACACTTCAACCTACACCAACGTAGTTCCTTCCACTTCTATGGTCCGAGCAAGTATCGAAGGGGGGAGTATCAAGCGAGGGTGCATAGCCCTAAGGCGAGAGTAAACCCGATTAGACGGTACACTAAATCTCATTCAACCAGCCTTCATTGTTAAGTGCTTCTACCGTCTTTCGTTCCTCGTAAAAAGCGCTCCACGTTTCTCCCTGCTGAATTGCTATGCGACGACGCTTCGTCTTCGCGAAAATGTTCTTGTATTCCGAGCTCCCCAAGAAACTTTTATAGACCGTGTCTCCTTCGTTGTACGATACTCGATACTGATGAACATTAGCAACGTTTCATTCGATTCACCTCAATTTCACGATAATTCCTATCTATCACGAATCATTTGCAATTTTTCTCTTTCGCGCAATTTCATTTGTTATCCCAACGTTTCCGAGTTAAAGACTTTCATCTTGGAATATATTCTTAAGAGAATTTCAGGTTATCAACAATTCAACTAATCAGAGTTTTTATGCCTTCACAGTCTGGATTGCATGAATTTGTTAATAGAATCTTCCAAGTTTCAGTGAACATTTCTTTCTTTGATTAATTATCTGAATATATCCAAGTTGAAGAGTTTCATCTTGGAATATATTCTTGAGAGAATTGTAGGCTATCAGCAATTCAACTAATCAGAGTTCTCATGCTTTCACAGGCTTGATTGCTTGAATTGTTAATCGAGTCTACCAAGTTTCAGTTGAAATTTCTCTCTTTCACGAAATTTCGTTAATTATCTGAACAATTTCGAGTTCAAGAATTTCATCTTGGAATACATTCTTAAAAGAATTTCAAATTAGCAGAGTTTCCATGCTTTCGCAGTTTTGATTCCTTGAATCGTTAATCGAAGCTTCCAGTTTCAGTTGTGTCTAATGATTCTCATTAACAGCGTATTTGTCAATGATATCAAACCCGAAAGTCTCAATTAACAACTCAGTTAATCAGTTGAGCTATCAATTTACTATTAATTAAAAATCCAACCTTTCGTATTACATTGATTAATTGTTAAAACAGCAGATTAATTCCAAATATTTCGTCATTTGGTAAATGAACTTGGCAATGAACACGTTAGCCTAGCAAGTCGTTAACGCGACTGCAAAGGTTGATATTAGTACAGCGAATTCCAACCTGCACGAATACGCGTCGATTAATGCCCGAGAGGTATTACACGAGAAATTCCGCGGACTGGTAAATATTTTCACAGGCGTTAGCGTAGCGCCGACTAATCGCTAGTACTTAACAAGAGGAACATTGGAACCGTGATGCCACCAGCTCGTTGTAACCATGGCGTCATTAAACCGCAACACCCTTAATAACGAAGAGATACAACGCAGGTTGCAACCACGTAACCAGTTGGTAAGAATTCGAATAGTATGCATCACTGTCATGCAAATTGCTTTCGTCTCTCTTCTACGTATACTCTCTATCTCTATCTCTATCTCTGTTTCATTACGTATTACCGCGTTTCTACCGTTTGATCCATTCTATGGAACTCTTGCCAATACCTCTGGATAAATGTTGATGTATGAATACGATTTTCCCTGCTGACGATACGTTTTTATGATATTATGATATTATCGAATAGTAATATCAAATTTTTTCTGTTGTAAAATATGTAGTGTATAACATTACAGTGATTTTTATTAATACACGAACAAACTTTAAAGCAGAAATATTTTTCTTTTTAAATTGGATTTGATTTGAGCTTCTTTTTTTCTTTTTCGAGAAACTGGAAGGATTGGTTTATTAGAGAACGTGTAAAAAATTGTTGAGAACATTGCAAGGAAAATAGTAAAAGTCATTTTTCACAGATGTTAGTTTTATACAAACTGAAATTTCATCGGTTAAAAATAGTGAGAATAGAAATGTTTCACGATTTTCGACCTACAATCGCAAAAAATCTACAGATTCTTACATTTTTCTGCATGAATCAATTGCAATGAAATTTTCAGCACACACATATATATATATAACTAACATGAATCTAGAAAAAATATTTCTGAAATTTTCATTATAAACTTAGATAAAAAGGTTGCAAAAATACCTCTCCTATTTTATTCGCGATTCGGATCAACTGCAATTTTTGCAACAATATTTGTACACGTCCTTTGATAATTTAATCTTCTTAACTTATAATGTATGTGTAATTTTTATAACATGACTCTCAAAAAGAAAAGACTCAAATCGTTAGGTCCAATTTTGAAAAAATGATTCCATTCCAAAGAGTGTCTAGATATTAATAAGAGTCACTGTATACAAAGGGCGGAACAACCATGCACGTTAATGTTGCTAAAATATTCACCACTGTTAAAACATACGCGACACACGATAAACATTCACCGCGGGAAAACATCGCGTCTTTCACGATAAGATTGAGCAAGGTTGTTAGAGAAGCAGGCAAGATACGGTAGAGTAAAAAAAATAGCAACCAGTGGCGAGATATACATAGCGGTGCAATTAAAGCGTATGACGTCAGAAAAGAGTAGAAAGAACAAAGCAGCATGCTTAGAGGGAAAGCAAAGCGTTGTTGGTAGTCGTAAGCCATGAATGCTCACCTGGTCCCCGTCGTGTCCTTGCCAGCTGTCGTGACTCTGCAACAGAAAGAACAATATGAACGTGAATTGCGAATGTGTGTTGCCGTGGTAAGGTGTACAAAAAGGAAAAAACAAAAGGAAATGAAAAAAAACCAGAAAACAAAGCAAAAAATATAACAAATCGAAAAAGTCCACTTTAGTAAGTAGTTTTAACTTCTATCCAATTCTATATACGGTGGATGAGAAATCTTAGAGATTGCAGTATCGGTTATAATACTTCACTGACCAACATGCTCACGTTCTGCCAAAAATTTCGCGGTACACTCATGCCAAATGTTCCGAAACGTATTTTATTTGCGATAGGACAAAGAGCTGGCGCGGAATCCACCTGTGAACCGACCGCATCGTCATCCAATTTTTCACTCTACTATCTCCACCGTCGAGATTTATACACTGAAATCTGCTCTGTGATCATTTCCGTTATTATGTCTACGAAAAGAAGAGGAACTCTCGAGAGTAAAAATAAGCCGCAGCACCGTGGATCGGTGAATTTCAATCAAAAGTCGTCGTCATATCGAATTAAGATAAGTCAGAACAGATCAAATTAACTCTCAACCGATTGTGCAAATTTTTCGGCAAGCAAAAATATTTTTCATGTGACGTCTGTAAGATTGGTGATATTTTTAAAAATATATGAAAAACTAGATTCTGTTGAAGTTTCTTGAAAGTTGATATAAATTGAACTTAAACGTTTATTTTTTAACACACGTTTTCGATACGTTACAATGGCAAAGAAACTTGTTGGTTTAATTAGTGTAGCATAGTTGTAATAATAATAAGATTTATAGTAATTGCAACATCTCGCTGAATTTTAGAAAAATGTACAGAAATTACCACCTCTCTTTATTTTCTTATTTTACTATACAAATTTTCATACTCTTTGATTAAACACAGTTTTTCGAACAAGCTTTTATTTTTGTACATGTAACAAGAAATTATACACGTTAAATCCAACTACGTAATATTACGTTCGCACATGGTGAAAAAAAAAGATGAGAAAGAAAAACGAGAAAATTCTAATAAAACGGCACGATAAATTATTAATGTGAAACACAAACTGAATTTCAGAAACGTTTTTATCGAACGTAATATTACGGAAATAAGAATGGAATTTTGAGAAATGTAAGAGACATCTGTTAAAGGGTTAATATTATTTTTAGAAGTTTCAATAAATATTTTGGTAGAAAAGATACACTTTCTGATACCTCAATCGCCTTTCCAACGTGAAATAATAGTATAAAAAGAGATAATAAATAAAAGATCTACAAAAATTCGAAGAATTTTATTGTCAGCTAGAATCGCTTCATTTCACTACTGAGAACAGATTTAACGCTCTTGTTATCTAGAATTATCCGTATCATAATGGACACAAAATGTTATTTTTGTTCTTTTTTCTGTCAAACAAACGTGTGATTTCACCCGGAAACTCGTAACTCTGTTACGGTTCATTAATTCGGTGTAAATAATATCGCGAACTGTACAGACAGCTATTTTATCGGACGTGGAGGTCGACCAATGCCGGAAGTATAGGCGGCGTTCGGTGGGTTAATGTTCAACCGCCTTGTTAGATTTATAGCGGCAATATAGGCGTCATGGAGCACGTTGAGCGTTCACGCTCGCACGTTCTCTCCGTGTGGCTACAAAACTGATCCGACGCGACACTACGTTACGACACAATATTCGATACACACATGTGTCGAGAATTTTCAAAAGGTTCCACCACTGATATACCGCGTTCGAGCATACAAAAATTCCGCGAGATTCAAAGTCGCCCGCCAAGATATTAGCACGATAACTTACCGTGCTGAATACAAAAGCGTCGTTGCTGTTATAAATTCGACGGGAAAAGGGTTGCAAGAATTGCAACGGGGAAATAGGAAGAGTTCCAAGAATTGTAAAAAAATTTTAACTTATTCCTCGAAGTTACGACGATCACAGAGATTGTTTCTAGAAGTTCTCAAACTGGAGCATCTCTCCTTTCTTTTTAACTCCATATGAATGAAATAAATTCTGCGTGCAAAAAACAAAAAAGAGAGAAACATTGTAGAGTTATCTTTATCATTTGCACGAGCGATAAAAAAGAATTCTCCTTTCTTATCCTATTATAATTTGCATTAAGAGGGAAGAGAACGTAGGACTTGGTAAAGCGTGTAAGCCAACGATAACGTATCGCGCGTCCTAACCTGTGCATGGTGTAGTGAACGCGATACAGATACGACGAGGAAATTATTCCCATGATGAGGGTTGATACCTCTCGACCAGTTAGTATCAAAATCCCATTACGAGACGGAAGCCTTGTTTCGAGCGAATTCGATGGCTCAGTCGGGATAATACCGATATCAATTTCGCTTGGTTGAATAAAAACAGACGTCGTCTATAAACTTTGCCCGTATTCTCGCGAGATATTGAATTCGTCAAGATCGAAAAGTTTCGTCGATAGTACAGGTGTACGATACAATCGTTAACAGATCTGTTCCTATTCCTCTCATAATACAAGACTATACTTATTTAACATCCGTATAATAAAATACTCTTTAAATCCACGTTATTTTATTGGGTAGCTGGAAAAGTTTCGTGCAGATTTAGAGTAGAAAATACAAGTAATCGGAACTTTCTTGAAACAGAATTTTAATTAACAAAGTAATTATCACTTGTTTCTATAACTATTTCACGATCTGCAAGATTCTACACGCTACTAGTACAAAAATCTGGAGTTTTTCTTACGAAGAATAAATTAATCGCTGTTTTTAATCTTGGTACTTATTTGTAGAAATGTTTAACATTGATAAAAATTAGTCTCGAGGAGACTATGTAGCAAAGCTTTGACGTCTTTTACGCTCTGACAAGTCAGTGGAGTATTACGAGGAATACTTACGAGATTAGTATGAGCTTCAGTGATCAATTAAGTAAATAAAATAAATCAGATTGGTTTATCGCTGACAGAAAAATCTCGAAGAAAGGCGAACAGAAGAAAATTACAGTTTCAACGATTGCGTAAGTTAACAACAAAGGGGAATTTAATCGTTTAATGAAGGCAAACAGTGCGTGAAACTTGGGTAGAAGGTTGAAGCGATGGTTAAAGAGTGAACGTTGGCTGAAGGAATGAAATGGAGAAACAACGATGTTGTTTGCAGAAGTTGCGAGGTGGGCAATGTTTAACGAAACATCGGTTTTCCATTTTATTGCCAGCCACGTGGCTGTGTTTTCATAAGCGTTCCTTTACCGATCTGGTAAAAGCAACATCTCCACTTTTCCCGTTCGCGATATTACGTTCCGCGTAAACAACAGAAACAAACAATTAAAGTAGCAATCAGATTTATCCGGCGTATTATAGTGTTACAAACGTTTCGCTACGTAAAAAAAAAAAAAAAAAAGAAAAAATTGTATTATTATCGAGATAGTAGAGAAAACCGGTGTACAAGATACGTTGCAAACTGAAATTTAATTAACAAAATTATCCAGCGACAAACGTACGATTAAAGAACCGTGACGATATTAATTAGATTTCAACGGATATGTTTTTAATCATTGTACTTTCAGCAGATGGGTTTACGAAGGCAATCCTTTCCGGCTAAACTTAATTGCAAAGTTTCTAGCCGGGGCAAATTGGTACATTCGTAACTTTCGACAGCCACGGGGATGATACCTAAACTAACAACGCCCCGAACTTTTCTCGTTTGCGATCAACTTTATCCGCGTAGTGCCTTACTTTAATTGCAAAAATCTTATTTACATTGCCCTCTATCTTTGTCTCCGATGATATCGAAGGACCCTAGGAAACGCGCCTAATTTCATCGGTTTCCGCTTGAATTTATTCCAATGAAATTCCATTCGATATTTCCCGCGTATCTCGTTAATATACGAATTTCCGGCTCGTGAACTCGCCGATATAATGGACAGGAGAAAAATAGAGGAAAAACATAGGAAAGAACTCTATACATTTCTCGAATATAAAAAAGAAAGGGGGAAGAAAAAAAAGACGGAAAAGAGAGTGGACGTAGATTTCATTTTTCATCATCGAAAGAACGACTTCCCGCCGGTTCTCCTTTATGGAACACACAATGGTTTCGAGTGAAGGAGCAAGCAGATACTTCGCGTAGCGTCATCGTTCGAGGATATAAAAAAAGCACTTACCTCCTAACGACTTCCTTTTTTTACATTTTATTGGCGCCCTTCTACCCTGCCGCGTTCGCCGTTCGATTTTTCAACCTTGCAACTTATGAACTTACATGCCTGAGATAACAAACGAACTCCCCCCTACAGATCCCCATGATCGATTTTTAATATTTCACTATCACCGATCAACAGTCTTGGTGAATAATTTTACGATACATCGAATAAAGGGGAGAATTATATGCATATACACCTTCTACTAGGGATTCGATTTACGACATGAAAGCCCGTCTACGCTATTTTTGAATGCACCTTCTTCTAAACTTCCTAATCGTTAAAGTTTCTTCCAAATTAGCGATTCAGGAAGTGTTTTATAGACGCAGAGATATAGTTTCTGTGTTACTAATTAATAGCACGCGACATGTTATGAAGGATCTCGAGTCACTCTGATCACTTTAAAAATAAGCTACCTTTACTCTGGAAATTTGAAACCTTCATAGCGAACGCCATAGTGAACGCAAGATTTCGTTGCGTGAGAATTCATCCCATTAGATAACGAAATAAACTTTCCCGATCGAGGACGAGTTCCGATGCAAAAGCAACGAAGAATTTTCTAACGGAGAAATTACATTATTGGCTGAAAGTCCGTGCTCCCCTTGGCGAAAAATCGTCGAGATTTATCGGTAATAAAACGAGCGATGACTATATGTATATGCCCGGAGGACAGAATACCGGCGTGCCAAGGGAAAGGGATGAAATTCACTAAGGGATGAGAACGGATATGCGTTTCCCTCAAGATAGCTAAACTTACGAGGCACTCCGCCTAAGTTCTAAGACCACAATTTAACGGCTAAGGGAATTAGATCGACGACGTACGAGCCACCAAGGAAAACGGAGACGCTAAATCGACTGGTAGAACCTTGTTTCCATTACTATTCAACGCGAAGCTTCGCCATCACCATCGACGAAACGAAAAAATCCGATCAGCACCGACGAGACATTACATCACATTTTTTCTTTCTTTTTCTTTTTTCTTTTTTCGTTTACCTTAGCGAACACGATGTTGCACGAAGATAAAAAGTTTCCTAGGATCATCGCGTCGTTGCCTTTTGGTGTACTCGATACGCGAGAACTTTACCGGTGGAAGAATTTCACCTTCGAATTTCGTTAGACGGAGGCCCTCCCCCGGATATCGAAACTTTCCTCAGCCTCACTTCCTATAACGAAGTTTACTTACTATAGGCGCTTAATCTCGTTCGGTTCTATTTACCTCGAAACAATTTTTACTTTATCTGTTAGGATTACGAATTATTTTATAATCAGGAAGAACGAGAAATTTTCAATAATGTAATTAAAAAGAAGTAGAACTTTAGTAGAAAATTATTTCAACTTTCAGATATTATAAAAAGTATTATAATTTGGATATTTTGTGCATTCTATGCAATTTTGCACTTTTAAGATTCGTATAAATACATGAAAATCCTGCAGTCTAATAATTATATTCAGACATTATCATTATTACTATTATTATTATCGTTGTTACCGTATTTTTGCGCTGGCAAATGAACAAAAGTTTGCTAAATAACGCGGCTTCCCGAACTATGTGGGAGCCAAAATTATTTATGGATGCGGAAAACGTAATGAAACACTTTGTGTGTACTATTTTTTATCGATTTCATAATCAATTGTTTGATCTATAACGAAGTTTATTTTTGCTATAAAAGTTTAAACCTTCGTTAGTTTCTATTTAGCTCGAAACAATTTCACTTCGATACACTATGGAATATTCGTGTATTTTTATCAACGTTACGATCAATTGTTTGAATATAGTTTACACGTGATTACGTTACCGTAATATATATACACACACATAGTATATTTAACGTAAACTAGATAACGTATACGATGACGTAATAATTTGAAGAAGACCTTTCAGCTTCTGTGGCACAGGGAGCTTACGCAAGGACATAAATTTCCCTGTAGAATTAAATACCATACAAGACCGAAGACTCGGAGGACGAAGTTCCTGAGTTGATTCTGAGTGAACCCGGTTTCATCCGTTGGATGTATCTTACACTGCTCGTAACAAATAAGGAGTTCGTGTAGGAGGATCTCTTAACATCCAGGAATTCTGCCTTATCTCGTAAAGCCAGTCTTATACGGAGATCTCATGGAGAGGGAAATATTTCGGGACACCTTATGATCCTCGGATGTATATTAAAAGGTACACGTCCTTGGAATTTCGTCGTCACTTCATTAAGAAACTCTCAGGCATTCTTTCCACATTTTTCCAACTGGAACGAAACTCTTTTTTCGAAGAAAATATAATTTAAGAAGCCTCGATACGGAGATGTAATTTCAAAATTGGCTGTGTCCACTTTGAAGCAATTTTCTAGATATATAAATATCTGATACGTTTTGAAAAGCATTATACAAAAATAAAAAAAATATTTGTATAATTTTTGAGATATTAATGGTAAATTGTGTATCGTTATTTTCGATAATAAACCTCTGAACATAATTGGTTCTGATAACAGAGCACTTAATTAGAGTATGTTTCGATCATGTGGTTTCCACAATTCTCCAAATATAATTTAACGTTAGAGAGAGAGAGAGCAGATCCAATTTATCAGGTATTATGCTTTCAGATTAAACATATTCGTGTTCCATAATTATCATAATGTATGATCCGTTGCTAGATACTCCTAATATGATTTCTTTGTATGCTCAAAGAATTGTCAATGATTTATTTTTGTTTTATTCAAAATTCTGATTGATCCAATTTCCTGTCCTCAGTTACTACAAATCATTGATTTTTATAGTCTCACGAGGAATTTAAAAAAAAAAGTTCTATCGTAAAAATTAAATATGGTCCTAGTGATCTAATTAATCTAATTGATCTAATTAAAATCAACTGATACAGATATGAATAAGGTTGATTTTTTCCGCAGCTCTGATCATAGCTTTTAAAACATATTGTTCAGGCGATGTTTAATTATAAATTCTTTGTGATTGCATTTTACTTTACTTTGTTTTTCATTTTTCCTAGTTAGTATCAACTCTTACTTATGTACGTACAATCAAATAAAATATTCGAATACCGTAAAATCACGTAATTTCTTCCGATCCCACTCGAAGAGTAACAGCATCGATTATTTCCAACAAATTTCCAGAGCAACAGGAACTTCCCTTCGCCTAAGTCGCGTAAAGCAATATAAACGGCAGAACAACCAGCATACACTCGCGTGAGAGGGAACTATCGTAACTCGTACATAGCGGCTATTCTCAAGCGGTGTACCAAAGTGTCCAGGGGAATTGTGTCTTGTAAAAAATGAATTTCTACTCGCGTGACTGGCGTGGAACAAACTGTTCCAGCTTCGTTACGACGATAGGATTGCAGGGGTCACGAGATACGAGCAAGAAACGGGTAGTTCGGGGGTTCCAAGGGGTAGTAGAAATTCGCAAGATCTCGTAAATTCAGTTTTACAAGGGCTTCGAGGAAGTTTCAACAGAATTGAGGATCTCGCGTGATCCAGAACGGTCGGCCAACGATACGACCGTTTAATTATGAACGCGGTGGCAATAATTAATTGAGGTGGCAGCCACACCCCGCGGCAAACACAGGATTGTTCGCCGGGGTCGCGAGACCGCTGCTACAACTCGACCTCTACTCTCCTCCTTCATCTCTAAATTATTAACGATCTTATCTCGTTTTGACCTCCCCCCTCTCTCTCTCTCTCTTTCGTCCTCTCTCTCTCACCCTTTCTTTCTCTCGCCCCCTCTCTCTCTCTCTCTTTCACCTATTCTCTCTCTTTCTTTTTCACCTATTCTCTCTCGCCCTCTCTTTCTCTCGCCCTCTCTCTTTTTCGCCCTCTCTCTCTCTCGCCCTCTCTTTCTCGCCCTCTCTCTCTCTCGCCCTCTCTTTCTCTCGCCCTCTCTCTTTTTCGCCCCCTCTCTCTCGCCCTCTCTCTTTCGCCCTCTCTCTTTCTGTCCCTCTTACACTTCTTAATTACATAAGTCGCCGACCGGAAGTTCCGCCGTTCGACGAGTTGGGCCCGCTTTGACGTTATAATTGGAACGCGTGAGGGTGATCGACGTTATTGATCTATTATGTAACGACCCCCACTTCAAGTTTGCCCGATAATTATGTGGAACGCTTTTACCAAGTCCACGGAGTCTGTAAAGTTATTAGTTGATTGAATGGTGGGAGGTGCGAGGGAGAAATAGAAAAATGTTCACGACAAAGGATATTTTTCTCGTTTCTGTTCGACGCGGTTTTCACAGTGTGTTGCGATCAAACGACAGAGATCAACGTGATAGAAAAAAAAAAAAAAAACGTATAGTGGTGTGTTTTTTATAATTAACCGTTTCAGTCTCAGAGTTTTTCTGAAAAATTTTTGTACAGGAAAAAATGAATGAAAATAAAAAAGATTGATTGAAAAAACCCATCAACCAGTATTAAATATATTTGTCTATTATACAATGGACAAATAGAACAACAAAGCATTTTTATTCGTGGATTGTCAGTCGCCGTATGAAAAATGTGAAATAATCCAGAGGAGCTTTTCGCGCGTACACTGGTCTTCCAGGTTCGCGATTCGTTGCGATAAAAAAGCCATTCGCCGAGCGCTGGGTCAGAATTATGCCCGAGCCAATGAATTATACCGCCATTTCCGATCGAACGGCAGAAATAATCCATTGCTGACTCGACGAGAATGGACCATCGTCGTTTTCAATCCTGTCGTGATGAATTCCCTGCGGCCGATGACGGGAACGTGTTCCGTTATCGTATACTACGATTTGTACGAAAAAAAAAAAAAACAAGAGAAAAAGAAGAAATGAAAAATCGAGCGTGAAATTCAACATCGTTAAAACGTTTTTACGAGTTATTTATCTTCGACTGATAAATGTTTTTACGATCTTAGTAAAATGCACCTTACTCTTTCCCTCTTTTCGATTCGCCCCCTTAAAACGCTGCTTGTAGAAAGGAAAGAATTCAAGGGGTCGATTTGTAGGGTTCTCGAATGTTGCCTGGCAGGGAAAACTCGGATGGAGTACTTCGTCGTAAACAAAATAACATATTTCTTTCACTTCGTTACCCCTCGGTATCCATAGAATTTTACTACCATACGCTTTTCCATTTTATTCCTTCACTTTTATGTTCGCTACGAAACGCGTGTGGTTTTTATATTCTTTTTTTCTTCCGCCGTTTCTTTCTATCCTCTCTTCTTTTTTTCACCTCCGTTCCTTTTTCCATTTTCGATTTCAGAAGCATACACGCGTGAAGCATCGCGCGCCGCGAAAGTCCTATCTCGTGGAATTTTTACGACGCGTATTCTGCGTGTAACAAATGTTACATGGCGGAGAACAAACGGGAAAAAGGGGAAAAACGGAACGAAAAAAAAGAAAAGAGAAAAAAGAACATAAAGGGAAGAAAAAATATGGTGGTTCATTTATTGATTGGAATCGAAAGATAATATCGAGTGAACTAGCTTGCGGGTGAAACGCGTGACTTTTCCATGGAGCTTTTCGATTAAAGCGAAACAGCTACCGATGGACATTGTTTGGATGCGTCCGCCGCGTTTGGTAAACCGAAAGTACAGTTCACGTACGAGGTTCGGTCTATGGATCCAGGGTAATCCTACTTTCCTGGTCAACCGCGTGACCATTATCCTGTTCATTGTTCGTTAGCGGATCCCTCGTAATTATCCCTGAATTCGCGCGAACCAGCAGTCGAAAATACACACGCGGACACCTTTAAGTGAACTGATTATCTCTGTGAATAGAAAGTACGGTTTTTAATATATTCTTCTTTTATCAAAGAAGGGGAAAAAAAATTGAAAATATTGAATTCTCGAGAGAAAAATTTGTCAGTCTATATTTTATCTCTTGAACTATCTTATAATACGTAGTTTCAATTTTTCGAATCAAAATATTCTTTTTACCCTTCTAAAACGTTATATGTTTCCGAGTTGTGATAATTTTCTGACGATATATATATAGGATCTTTGACAGCTGTTAATAAAAAATTCAATAGGTGATTTTTGAGGCTGATATAAGGCAAAAATCAGGAATAAAGAAATTGCGTTTTAAGCTTCGTTGCTTCTATAGTCACATTTTTAAACGTTAAACGTCTCAAACGCAAATTTTTTATTCCCAATTTTTGCCAAGGAGAATGTGAGTGTTTTATGAACTTATTCTCGAAGAAAATGTGCTAAGTCTACGAAGACTTATAAACGGAAGTGCACGTGTGCTAGAGAGTCTGTTGAAGAAAGAGGAAGTTGTCTAAGAAGCAACATTCTTGAAATAATTTAATAAATTTTTGTGAGATATTTCTTTTTTTCTACTATTTCATTTTATACCACAAGGGTAGAACGATAACCGCGTCTCAGTGGTATGCGAATACGATCAGCCTACGAAAAACTTTTCGAAGAATTTTTTAATTTACCTCAGCGATTGCTCCGAACTTTCTCTAACAGATAAAAATCGTGGCGGTGTTGCTGCTTTATTGGAAATAACACGGGGAAATATTTTGTTGCACAGTGTGGATTTGATAGCGTGGAAAACAAAGGCTCGTTTTGAATCGCGTAACCAAATTACTTGGGAAATACCTGAGCGTCGAGCAGGCAGAAGCGCGGCGTTGAATATTTGAAAGTTCATCGACGTAAAAAAAAAAAAAAGAACAAACTGAAAAAAAAGGAGAAAATAGATACAGAGAGAGAAAGAGATGAAAAGAGAGAGAGGAAATCGTTTTAGTTCATCGAGGACGCGCAACGAGCAGAAGTAAAAGTTATACGCGAGTAAAATTTTGCGCGGGAAAAATTATTCGATGAAAATAATAACGTTGAATATTAAAACGTTGGTACCCTTTGGAGTTACCTGGTCCACGCTTTAATAATGCATGCCCCACGTAGTCAATAGAAGCGACAAATTCCTACAGATATAAATCGTTCGGTGATTTTACACCCGAAACTTTTCCATTTTCATCTCCTCTCTATTCTCCGTACCGTTTTTTCAATCAATTATTCCGAACAAAAATGAACCAATTGGCAATGGTTCGAGAGTTTAACAATTCACTATCTTACGAATAGGCATTCACAATTAATTCACAGTCAATTAGTTAGAATTATTAACGAATTTTTCGTTATTTCATTTATTAGATTAATTTAGAAGAGCAGAACATTTCTGATAAGATACTCGTACAAGTTTCAAATCTACCTGTTTCCCCAAATATTTATAAAAGATTCGAATCTATCTCGTTTCGATTCGAGTATATTTGAAACTGCTGTTTTTATTTCCTGAAATACTTATAGATACTTCGAATCCAATCAAAGTTCGAGTCTTACTTGCGAGATACTTCATCCCATCCCTAATTCACAGCGTATTCACCGAAAGGGTACGTGGTCAGCAAAACATCAAAGATCAGGTTTCAGGTTTAATAAAACACAGGTTCCAGGGTCATCGTTAGCTCGTCATCCGGTATCGAAACAGCGTAGATCCTGCCAATGTTGGTCTTCTTTACGATTATGGAGAAACACGTTTATGAAACGGAACGTAAAACTCTCGTTACAAGGACGTCGAACTGTTCTAGGTAGCACGTACAAGCCGTGCAACTTTCGTCACGCTCGTTAATTCTTTCCGAGGGTACCGACGTCCATGGACATCTTCGTTATGTCATTCTTTACGACACCGCTGGTTCCTTTGTCTCTCTGGTATCTTTCTATGATTCGAGTCTACGTGGTGTATAAATTGGAATGAAAGCGATGTATCTGATAGGTTTAACCATAAGCGCAAGGTCTCTTAAAAAATATATTTTAACACGAATCCGATTTTGCTTCACTTTCTTGGATACTTGGATACGCAGAAAAAGGCAAAGCTCATCTCTGAAATGTTTCAATAAAATACAGAAACGCAAATATATCACAGCACCAACGAGTATTTTCAGCGACGATAAGATGACTATTTAGAACTAATTTTTTGTAAGATACAGTGAACCCTTTCGAAGATTGCGAGATGTATAGTGTGTAACTTGAGTGATGTATCACACACAGTGTTGAACAACGATATATTTATTTTACTTAGAAATATTTCAACAATTATAATTACAACATGTCTGTCAAATGTTTAGAATGTGTACTGTTGAATGTAATCTCGTATCTAATGCTAATCTAGTATCGAATCTGACGTTGAATCTGATGTCGAAAGACAAAGTGTCTAGGTGTGTAGTTTAGGTGGTCGAAATGCGTTGATTGGTGTTTTTTCGGTGTTCTAGGGGCGACTGACTTATCGAGAGAATAGAAAAATTGTTATTTAAGCTATTTGTTATATTGCGGGTAGAATTATGTCTCCTTTTGTCGGTCGATATATAATTATAAATTAATTTTCAAGCCTAATCCTGTCGCCTAATCCCTCGCTTCGACAATTTTTAGGCTTTTACGAAGGAACACATATTATAAAAAATTTTGTATCAGATAAAATTTGTTTTTTATATTGTCGCTTAAATGAAAAGTTCAATGTCGATCAAATACGGAAAATTGTTAAGAGGTTATGAAATAATGCGTCTTTCATGGCAACGATAGAGGAATTAATCATTTCTACATGAGATCAATGAAAGTAACTCGAAGATGGTAAGAGTGTGTTCCAAAGATGGTTGATAAATGTACTTCACCATCACGGTACGATCGATTCCCATGCAACACCTGTAAATTTCTCATCCTCAGAAGCAACGACACGCCAAGAAAAGCCAAAGCTTTCGAGAAAAAGCGAAGTCTATCCTTTCGATCGTTCAACCGATCGTTTGTACGTTCTCGCCTTCTTGCGACCGCAATTTATTGCAGTCTACATTGAAATCCATTGACAATGCTTAGAAAAAAGAGAAAAAATAAATAAATACCTAGGACTTGCGTGTGCACGGTATTGTTTCCTCGAATGCAATGAAGCGATTCCGGTAGATATGCCTGGTCGTTTTCTAAACAACGCTGGAAAATCTATAGCCGTTAACGGTATCGACAAATAACAAACAAAAAACGGGGGGGAAAAAAAGGAAAAATGTCAGAGGGAGAGAGAATGGAAAAGAACGGGGATCACGAACGAAACAATGAAAAACACCAGGAAGCGCGTGCTGCTCGATATTTTGTTGTCATCGTTCGGCGAATGTTCTTTTTTTTCCTGTTTGTTTTTTTTTTATTCCCTTTATTGGCTTTATTGTTCTATCGATACCCGTTTTATTTCGAATCCTCTGTATTATTAAAAGCTTCACCCGAAAGCTTCTGGTAAATCGTGTATTATACGCACCCACGTAGAAATTAGCGATGTTTATACAAAGTGTTGCAATAACCACATTGCAGGAAACAGTTTTACGACACGAACGCCATTTTGGTATACTGATCAATGTATTTTCGATCGAATACTGAGATAAATCGTTAAGTATGTACAAATTTCCGTAGAATATAATTCACCAGTATCTTAGCGAAATAATGACAGAAGTGTTTCGTTCGTTTAACTAACTACATGGTCACAATTTAAATAATTCCAATTTATATCCCGTCGCGTTTTAATCGTTTACGGAAAGGGATGGGTGCACGGAGTGCACTCGAGACGGTGAATTTTAATGCTGGAAGAAACTGAATAGGCGAGAAGTAGCTTGTTCGATTAACGAAAAAAAAAAGAGATCTACCGATCGAAAGATTCGATCTTAATTACCGTTCGAGAGGGATGTTCCTCCGGTCGTAAAGCTTTCTTTTATCGTTAATGGCGAAGTAAAACGCGGAGTCACAGTAACCGGCAGCTTTCTTCACGGCTTCCTTAATCCAATCGGCTAGAACACTTTCGACACGCTCGTTAACGTCTTTCCTCGATGATAAAACGTACGAGACGTTGACGATCGAGACAAACCACGAACAGTGGCATTTTTTTTTTTTTAACTGTAGAAATTTTACGGTGAATTTGTCGAATGTCGAGGGATTCGTGTAAATCTCATTTAGTAGTAGCCACCTCCGGCGTGGAGGAAGTTTCGTGACGATACTCATCAAGTCGACATGAAAGATAAATGGTGGAAAAATTTGCAGACGTTCACTTACTGACAAGGAAAGCTGAAATTCCTGTGGAAATGTTTCTGTTTCATTTTCCTTCGTTGGATTATTCCGTTGCAATTACCGCAGAGATGAAACTTCTTCATTATGAATAATATTGCGGGTTTTCAGCAGTTTCTAGCGAAAGGTTTAAGTGCGGTGGAATCTGAACAATTACAATCTGGATAACTTCGAGTGAACTTTGTCTATTGCATTCTGCCAACGCGTGATTAACCCTTTCGCTACTCTGGACGACTATGGAATTGATCTCTGCATAATATAATTCTACTAAGTTCGCTGTGAAATAGTAACTGCGTACTACTTTTTATTATTAAACTGTAGACTTTTTTGCAAATTCATATTTTTCAAGATATAGTAAAAAGAAAGGGTAAAAGAAGTTCGAGTGATAGTGTAAGAACTGCTCGAAGTTACTAATTTATAATGAAAATCAAAATTATTTCCATTGGTACTAAAAGTAAAAAATTTAGCGACGATGAAAAAGTTTCCCCAAAGGTCATGGTTAGACTGCAGATTTTTATGGAAGTTCATATCTTTGAGAGTGTATTAAAAGAAGTAAAAACTTCGTGGAAAACTATTCCACCTACTATGTATTACGAAAAGCACTATAATTTGGATATTTTATATATTTTTCATACCACGTATATTCTATGCAATTGTGTACTTAAATTTTCGAACAAACACATAAAAATCTGCAGATTGGATCACCAAATGCATTTACTCCTGTCAGGAATTTTTTTCTTAATTTCAATATCATTCAGATAATCGTCACAAGTAAACCATTTTGTATAATCGAGCAAAAGTATTATCAACGCAAACTGCATGATGCACGTGTCTCTTACAACTGTACCAATAATTATTTTTCGACAAAGGCAACGGTAGTGAAAGGATTAATTCTAATTTCTCGAAACAAAGTGTAAAATTCAATCTCAATTTTCCTTCTCCCGAACGAAGAAAAATTTCGATTCAGAGGGTTAGATAAACTTCAGCCCAGTTTCATATGCAACTATCGAGACTCTGCTGTATTACTATAGGAGGAAAAAAGAAAAATCGTTCTTCAAAGATCTCTGGAAAATTTCCAATTCAAGCTGGACATTTTCACCCTCGGATATTGCGAAGATATCCATGATTCCGACGATCCGCAACTTTTTCTTTTCCCTCTATCAGCGAATGATGCTCAGTCTAGCTGGACACAGAATGTTTACAGTGTACACTGTGAACGTTGGGGCTTGGCAGCGTGACGGCCAACACACACGGCCCCTCCGCCATTTTCGCCCGTTTACTATGGAATGCAATTTCGTGCCGCGTCGCTGGAACAACCTGCACGACAGATTACCGCTTTGTTTGCCGGTCCCGGTACTTCGAAACGCAATAAAGATCTTCGCCGGTGTCGCGCCGCCGGAATGTATGCAACCGTGAACGCTGGTGCATCGCAAATCGGGAAACGATAGCGTTTAATTCCCTCGAAACATCACCGAACCACGACCCCTCTATTCCTTTCTCTCGCACGCTAGTTTTAATTAAATTTCCACAGGAAAAACACAGACTGCTGGCGATGTTACACGTGGAATCCAGCTGGAATGATTTGTGGGTGTTGATGTAATTTTCTGAGGAAATTTGGTTGTTCTTTATGGAACAGTGAGAGAAACGTGAAATATGTGGATGATATAATAATGGAAGAATTGATGAAATATGTGATGGATCATATTTGCTGTTGCGACTTCCGGACTGACATACCGGGAGTTTGTACACTACTTCAACAGGTCCTGGTCCTCTTTCAAATATCTTTTTTTTTTCCCCTCGTTGTGCTCCTGTGAGTTTGGTTTCAAAGCTCCAATCTTTGCAATGCATTTAAATAGCAGTAAAAATTAAGCTCGGTTCGTTAAAATTGTTTATATGGAAAACCTCTAAGCTTGTTATAAGATTAGCTGTACGAACGAGTAATCCAAATTGTTCAGTGAAATTCAAAGTTTATTTAAAAAGGAAAAGAAAGATGCAGCAAGTCGTTCGATCGAAGTATCAAATAATCTATCAAACAACTGATGAATTTCATCATGGAAAAATGGAATGTGTTTAGAGAAGATCCAATCGTCGATCCGTTTTTTTAATCTCATCCACTGATTGGAAGTAGCTGCCGGATGAAGCGAGTTGCATCGATCGAAACAGGTGGAAATCTGAAATTTCACAAAATCTTCTTTATCCGTCGCCATTATGGATTCCATGGAACTAAATATTTTTAACTAAATAGCAATCTGTAACTGCTGAATAAATTAGGATTATCCATGTGTAAACCTAATGGAATATTCTAATTAAACAACGTTTCATTGAATCGAAAGTGCACTCTGCAAATGAGCAAGTTATACACGTGCAAATGATTAAAATCCCACGGAAGGAAATTGTTAACGTTCGTTGGCCGTTTCTAATTGCCATAAAAAAAAAAAATATGGAAAATCAGAAAAGATGCGAACCGTGATAGATTATTAACGGCGGATAGTGACAAACACATGGAAAATCTCTCGCGACGGAAACAAAGTGAAAAATTGTCGGGTGGCGATGTGCTGGCGTTCGTTGACGAGACGTACACGTTCGTTACAATTATCGGTAAAAACAACGGTGGAACGCGGAGATGGCGTGGCAAGTCGTTAACCGGCACGGGGAATGAAATTGAATTCGAATTGATTTCGAACAGGAGGAGTTGGGTACAGAATTAAAAAACGAAATCGATTTGTCTTCGATTAGCGATGCCCGCCGGAGCGCGGTAACAAGCGTGCCAGCTACAGCCCGTTGGATTCGTTGTTAACGTTTTACGGATACGCACCTCTCCCGAGCGGAAAAATTGACGTTTCTCTTTTCCACCGGGAAAACCTTCGACGTAATTGTCGATAAGTATTCAACCACGAGAAACGTATGCACAGAATCCCGATCTCTTTTTTCACAGAAATTCTGTCCAACGTTACTCCGTCGACGATGAACTTTCCTTTCAACAGATTGTAATACTAGTTTTTCCTTTTTCCAAAAAATTCGAAAAATCCTTTCCCATTTCTCTGTACTATCGAGATTAACTCTCAGCATGTACGAATATATTTTCGTTTTTTTACAGCTTTGACAGGTCAACGAAAATTGTTTGCTTCTGTAAACAAGCTAGTTTCTAATCAAACCACGTAAAACACGTTGCGACCTTTAATCTTCTAAAATGAAAAAAGATATACACAGAGGTACACGTATGTACACGATAATTGTTCTCCAACCGATGGCTAAATCCAGAACTCAATTCGAGTTTAATCTCGACGACCAATCAAACAGGCCGCGCAACAAAGGGACTCCGTAACCACGATGAACGCCACGGAGCATACAATCAGGATATGCATTTACGATGCATGCAGTTTGTAACAATCTCACGGTGGACGAATCGCGTACACACATACGGTCGGTTGTAACAACACCCAGGCCTTCGATGGAAATCGAGTTTGAAACGCACCAGGGCAACGCGATGCCAAAGGGGCGAAGATGAAGGGTCACCGCGCTCGATCGAATTTCCGGGCTGAATGCTCAAAACTACGTATGCAACGTGAAGCACAAAGGTTCGTTATCACGGAGTATTACCTGCCAGACTGAGATTGTCCTGTCCTGTCTCTCCTGTCGGGAGAGACAGACGCGTCCTGGCAGAAAGGAGCCTGTGTCGCGTCGACGTTTGTCAACTGTGTGAAACAGTCGCAAATCTATCAAGCACAGAATTATCGTCAATCGAAGGATGGCTGGTGTCAGTAATGTGATGGCTGCTAGGTGCTGCACGATTTGTGTAAGGTTGGTTTCGGGGCTGAGCAAGTTTGAAGATGTTTGAAGCTTTTAAACTTTCAATTTGGGAACTTTCAAACTCTTCGAGTGTCAAACTTTTGAATTTTTGAAAGTAGGAATTTTCAGACATTCGAATTTCCATAGACTGCATCTTTGGAATTTTCGAATACTCAAATTTTCAGGCGTTCGATGTTCAAACGTTCGAATTTCTAAGCTTTCAAATTTTCGAACACTGAATTTTTAAATATTAAAATGTTTAAATATAGAAACTTTCAAATCTTCGAATTTTTTAATTTTCAAATTTTCAATCATTCGAATTACCAAATTCTCGAACTTTCAACCATTGAATCTTTCGAATTTTTAAACATTCCAATTTTCACATATTCAAACTTTCAAATTTCGGAGCTTCTAAATTTCCAATCATTCGATCTTCAGAATTTTCAAATTTTCAGACACTGAATCTTCAGAATCCTCAAATACGCAAACTTTCAAATTCTCAAACCTCCAAATTTTATCAAACAAATCCTTCGTGAATGTGTGTTACGCTCTAAGAAGAATAACGCCCTATACTTCGACACTACGAGATGTCTAACCCAGGATCTCCATAGTTTAATTATTTAAATGCAATCCAGTCGCAGATGCTTCGCAAGATACATTATTCAATCGCGGAATTACCCTTTCTTTCAAACGGCTGTCGAACGTAAGATTCAAGACAGAGCGAAAACTTCCATCAATGACACTTAAACCCTTCCATACGATTAAAAAATTAAATTAAAAATACATCTCTGTTCCTTAACAAATAAAACAGTCACAATAACCTTTAAGTAACGCAAAATACGTGGAAGTTAGTTAAACAAAAGGAGATCAAAAGACTTAGAGTGTGTTTGAAGTTTGCACCTTTTGTATGTGTAAATAACTTTTGTTCCCCAGTGACCTTGGACTTGTTTGAAATCCCTGTACATATACTACCTTCGTATACATCCTTTTCTATTCACTTGTTCAAACACATCAAGTAACCCCGGAGACAACTTCTCGGAAAGAGAAAAAGAACAAACTCTCCTTGCTTAGACCAATTTCACCCTCCTTGTTTCACTAACATTTCGTATAAATCGGAAAAGTAATGTTGAAAATAAATTCTCTTTCACGATTATCGTAAGTTAAATTTCCACAGTTTATCACTGTAGAACGATACGCGTGTCCTTTTACCAACGTTTCCCACGATTTCACCACTCGTGTACCAAGTTTCGTTCGAGCAGAAGCAGAAGTTGTAGCAGCGAACGGCAAAGCTCATGAATAAATGTGCCACGACTGCAACTCCTGAGAACAGGATGAGTACGGGTGCGCGAATAGGTGGAAACATTCATCACATTCAACAGCGTTTTCAACGGTGAACGGACACCCATCTCTTCGTCGTCGTTGACGTCGACGGCGACGCTCTTTTCCTCGTCACTTCTCGCTAGACGATTTGCCCTGCTCTCTGAAAGGCTTCCCTGTTAAAACATTAGGTTTTGATACGAGTCGCGGTTGACTTTCCGTTTGAAACGTTTCCGCGCTAGTTCAACGTTTATATAATTCGGCACTTTCAGCTTGCCGCTCAGACGAATAGAGGCATGTACAATTAATAATTAAGCAAACTTGCTCGTGACACGGTGAATAGACTACAGTTTCTGTTTACCTTATTTCAACCGTGACAAGCAAGGAAGGTTTCTATTTCAACTTCCTCAACGATGATATAATCATCGGTTGTTGTTTGTTTTCGAGAATTCGAGACTGGTATACGAACTTACAAATTGCAGAGGATTCGTTTTTCCAAGTTAAGAGAGTTATGTCGTTTGATGCTGTTTGATCTTGCTAACAGAGAATGTAGAAACATCTTCGCGTCGAATCGACAAGCTGAACTTGCCAGTTGTTAAACAACAGCGTTAAAATTCCGCGGTACGAGAAACTTATTGATTGTAAAAGTTTCCTCTACAATGTTAATGCAAGAAAGTCCGAAGGGCCCGCGTTAATATCGAGTATCTGCTGCTACTTTCCCTTTGAAAACAGTTTCCGTAAACACGACGCGCTGCGAAACTTTTCCACAAGGCAAACAACTTCCTTCCTCTCTCTTCTCTTTCTTTCTCACACCTTTTCCTCTTTATCTTCTTCGACTGAATGCTGTTTTTCGTTTTATGCCTTATTCCTCGATGTTTCACGGTATTAATAGAAAATAGTCGATTTCCACGTTGAAAATCACGGAGTTGAGAGAACGTTTCACGCGTTGCCAACGAACTCTTGGTAGCCGTGGCTCCTCTCAGTTACTTATACTCGAAGGATTATCGAGAAAGCAGACACGAAACTTCAATTTGACGTTCGAAGTTAAACTACGGGTAATTGTCGTTGGAACTTCTCAAGTTTGAAAGAGAAAGAAAGGATCGTGAAAGATACACGTCACGACTGCGTTATCTTAAAAATTATTCACGATTTTCAGTTGCAATTCTTCTTTTCGATGAATTTTGTACTTTAGAAATAATTCCACTTCTGTTCTGTTAGCTTCTTCGATTTTATTCTCTATATAGTCAGAAGTATTCGTATCCAATTTAAAATAGAATAATTTTTTTTAAATTGCATCAAATCACTTGAATTTTTTTTTTTTCAAGAAATTAGGATTAGTTTGCTAGATGACATGTAAAGAATTTTCTGAAAAATGGCAATTGATCGGGATTACGAAGAAAATAGTAAAAGTCACTTCACACAATTTTTTGCAAATTTTATTAGTCAGTCAGATATCTGAAAAACAAAAAATACTTCGATTTTCGCAATATTTAACAGTTCGTAGTTGAGATCAACGTTAACTGGTATTTTACGAAACGTCTTTTTAAAAATTTGTATCACGGGCTCAGATAAAAAAGTTGCAAAAATAGTTTTCACCAATTTCTTCGCGACCAGTTGCAACATTTTCTAAATTTTTTCTACACTTAAGGAAAAGATCCAAGTCTAGTCCAATTTTTAAAAAGTTATTCTGTTATTGAAGTAGGTACGAATGCTTCTGTGATTTCCTGTATATATTTTTCTTATCGTTTAACCGTTTACACGTTTCTAAAGATTTGCCACAAGAATTTCCGGAAATTCTCGGCGAGTATATCATTCCAAGCGAGTCGATCGGTTTCCCCCCGAACGAGTTTCGAATCGAACCACGTATTTTCGATGGTCCAACAGATGGAACGTCGTCGATGAAGGGTGTTCATTGTCGACAGGACCGGACATTGATACTCGGGCTAGACATTGTCAGAAGTCCTCGAGGTACATGAATTCTCCAAGGATGCCTCGACTTGTTCGAATGGAAACTTGGAAACTTGTAGCGTACTCCGTTGTTGTATTCGCAACTTGCAACAGAATGCGAGACTCGAAGTCCGTATTTAGACACGAGATTCGCCTACGCAACGGGTTAAACGTGAAATCACGCGATCGTGGTTTTCGTAACTTTCTTAACAACGTAGCGATATTTCCTCCACGTTCAGTTTCACGTGAAATAGAATAACGGTACCAAACAGAATTGTTCTCCGGGAAAAGAATTGCACGATAGAAATTGCACGAGTTATGCATTGTTCAGAGATTACTTGTTAGCTGAGCCAATTTTATTGGCTGTTACGTAAGGACGACAATTCTACTTACACTCATTATTGTTACTTGGCTAAATCGGTCATATCACAAATAATGCGAAGGAAAAACGAGATAGAACGAAATAAAACAATAGACGAAGTAAATCTGAAGTAAATTAATCTCAAAAATAGTAAAATCACGTTCATATCGCAAAACCTGATTTAATCTTAATTATCCTTAATAGAAATCTGGGGAAATTTTCACGAAATCAAGGGAAGAGTATCGAAAATACGTATTCTATTTCAATGCACAAAATGTACAGATTTCGAGAAGCGTATCGAGCAGAAAACACCGAATAGTCGAACGATCCTTGACACAGTTACGATTCAACATCTCTTTGTAAAATTCTTACGAAATTTCCAACCGCTAGAACCATTGTTATCCGACATACTGGCCTAGATACACATCGTACTTTACACACAGATGAAGAGATCAGACCTTGAGATCTATAAATTTTGAAACAAACTGCTTTATACTTCCATCGTCGAGCTTCTTTTCGACTTAAATATCGAAAATGCCTTTTTTCCACGACGCATTGATCGATCTAGTGTTCTTTTTTCCCCTATTTCGACAATGACTAGCGCCAGAACGGTCGTTTCCATGGAAATGTGCGTGGAAAATTTGTATCCCCGACGCGGCGATGGCTGCTGGGAATTCAAGAAAAGCTCTCGTTGAATTACGAGCCACTAAAGAGGCTCTGCGTGAGTCGTTTCCACCCCCTCATCTACCGGTTTGCCTTGCGTTTCCTCGCCTCTCTCTCTCTCTCTCTCTCTCTCTCTCTCTCTCTCTCTCTCTATCCCTCTCCCCTTCTTCTTGTCCGCGGTCAGACGGCCATGTATTCCGGTTTGCAGGTGGAAAACGGAGAAACGAATTTCCTCAAGAAAACGCATGGCTCTACGGTAATGGATACACCCGCGAGCCGCGTTCTTCAGCGTGCTCTGCGATATTTCGTATTTTACTTTAATTCCGGCCAAGTTTATCGCCACGCGGATAAAGAGGCCATCAACAGTCGCTTCGCTGACTACGAGCCTCTTTTTTTTTTACTCTTTCTTAAGATTTCGTTTCGTAGGATAGGGGACGCTTGTCCTCTCTTATGCACGGTGATACATTTTCTGCATTTTCTGATGGCTCAGAATTTTTTCTCTGGGCAATCAATAGTTAGATATTTTAATTATTATTTTAAGAATATTTCTGAGGACGTTAAACTAATAAAATTATCAACTAACAGACTTTTAAAGCTTTCATCATTTTTGTTATCATAGATGGCTAAGAATTTTTGTATCACAGTGAATTCGTTGTTGCAATGCAGAAAATAAAAATTATAATTTATCAAAATTTATAGTTGGATAGTTTCCCTTGGAAAATATTAGAAAAGAAAGACGATAGAAACGTAACTCGAGAACTGAGCTGCCCTTTTTCTCGATAAATTATGTATTCTAACAAATGAAGCTTTTCACATTGACACGAAAATCCCGTCGCGCTCCAATCACTTTGAGGAGAGATTTCCACGTTGTTGAAGGGCCTCGTCGCTTCGATTCTCAATCAAAGGGCAGCATAAGCAACGGGCAAGCGCTATGACGCTATCCGTAATGGCGAATTGGTTCGAAATCGTGGCAACGAGGCTCGCCAATCCACTCGCCAGGATTCCGTTTGCGAACAGGATTCCTAACAGGCTCACGACTTTGATTACAAAGCCAAGTCGGGAAACTTTGATGCGGCTGGAACGTGCCCCGCGAGCTCGATACGCAGCGGAATCGCGTTTCTTAACAAAACTAAATATACTATTACGTATATAGGGCGATCCAATTTACACGCCTACATGTTTCTTCTTAATAAAGTAAAAAATAATTGGAATTTTTTCAATCTGTCTATTTTCACTGAAAGTACAATCTATTACAATTATACTCGGTATAGAATATCATTCAGAATATCATTTAAAATATTATTCAGATGTCAATTCCGATTATCGAAATTTTCAATGACTTTTCCATATGTTGCTGAAGTTACTTCGTGAATTGCAACTCGAATATTGTTCTCTAGGTTATTAATTGTGTCTGGCTTGTTAGCATAGACTTTAAAGTTACATGTTCGAAACTTTTCTCTCGCAACGCATCAAAAGGCACCGTTCCATTTCGTGGCGCTTTTTTTTACAAGCCTGAAAAGGAGAAACGGCGTAACCCAGTTTGACGAAAGTATACCATCTTCGTACGAATGGACGCGTTTTATGGAGCACATCGGTGCGTCGAAGTTGAACAACAATCGTTTTTCTCCACGATCAAGCAGAAACGCGGGGTTGAAAATTCTCCAGCGCATGTAAAAATTGATACGCTCGAACGAAGTGCTTTGTACGACGCACGAAACACGCGGTATATCTCGGAGGATAAGAAACTACGATGATACATCTCTCGTCGCATTAGCTAACGTTATCGAAGAATACACGAGCCATACTGTTAATGTCGCTTGTATTTTTCTCTCCTTTTTTTTTTCTTTTTTTATTACGAGACTTGTAAAACTGCTTAGAAGAACCTTTCAAATGTACCGAGGACTATACGCAAGCACGAATGCTGGAACTCTTTACAAAGTAGGGAGAGAGAATCTGATGGCTGTGGCATAAAGGAAACGTTGCGGAAGTAAGAAGATTCTGGGCACTTCGACGGAAAGCCGCTTATCATCCCGGTGTTAATTGGGATTCTGCGCGTTCCGCGTATTCGATTTATCGAGATATTGCGAAATTCCATATATACGGCGTGTACACTATATGCAAGCTATTTCCACATATTACATGGCGTTTCGAGCCTCTGAGTACTGGCACATTAACGTCGACTCTTATCGGATGTGCTTTTAGTCACACAATATATTGCGATTGTATTTTTTTTTTCTTTTTTTTATAAACCTATCAGGAAGTCTACGAAGGGAAATTTATAATTCCTATGGATTTTATTCCGCGCAGGAGATTTTGCATTCTGCAAAAAGAGATTTCAGGCGATTGAAGACTGTCATTCGTGAACGTCTGGGACGCGAACGTTAAAGGCAATCCGCATATTCTCGCAAAGATTTTCGAGACAAATTGCTCCAGACGTCAGTGAAAGTATCCCATAATTTCCTATACGGGTAGATGCTTCGCGGGCCGGTCCATTTGCTCGTAAAATAGAAGAGGGAGAGAAATTCGTTCGCGCACACACACACGCTTCTCCATCCGGCGCGTCTTATTTACGGGGCACAAAGCTAACAACTTTTCCTAACGTTACGGAACATTAGGAGCACGTACGTCCGCGAGATACGAGCTTGGAATTCCATTAATCCCTATTCTGGCGCTCGTGCGCGTTAGATGCCCCACGTGTTCGTACTGTTTGTCCGTTACACTGCTTGCAAAAACGCGATATGCTCCTTTGAATTTTAATCTGGGTACACTTCATTTTAGTCAGACCATCAACGCCTCCTTTTTTTCCCCTCTCTTTTCTTCTCAGTCTAACCTGCGACCAGTTTAATCTACGGAGTGTTTTCTCTAACATGAACGCTCAGGGTATTTGTCACCTTTAATTGGACACGTAAGAGGATGTTTTTGGATGATAAAAAGTTTATCATTAAACTGTGGATTTTTATGTAGATTCATACTTTTGTGAATATAGTAAAGAAAGTGGAATTTCGGTAAAAAATTATTTCAACTGACTAGGTGTTATGAAAAGTATTATTACAATTTGCATTTAATTTTGCACATTCGAATTTTCTATAAGTGCATGAAAATTCGTAGTCTATTTATTATTATCGCTCATTATGAAAATGACGAAAAAATCTGTCGCCTTGGTTGATGTGAAAGATTCTCTTAACCCTTGATAAACAGAGGACCACGCACAATATCGATTAAAAGTTTGAAATCGCTGTATTATAATAAATTACAAAAAATTATTTCAAGAAAAAAATTAACGATAGCAACAATTTGTCAACGAAACGTTTCTCGTTCAAATCAATCGAAATAAGATAAATTGCTACTGATCTCCACAACAGTAACTTCAAATTTATAAAGAATTAGCAAGAGATTCAATATTGACATAAATTGGCAGCTGATTCTAAACTCCCACGTATCATTTCGAGACACTGATATAATTTAGTCAAGTTTATATAAATATTTCTAGTTAATATCCACGTTGATTATTTTTATGGTTGAAAAATGAGTTGACTGCGTTCTCAAAAATTAAAACTAGAATTTTCATTTGCTCGTCGTGTTTCTAATTCTATTTTCAACCACAGGTAGTCAGTTATTAACACAATATAAATAAAAAAAGCTGAAATACATGTTCGTTTACACATTCTCTCTACATATTCTCCCTTTGTAAATCATTTCTTAATAGAATTTCAATTTGATTCTACACTCGAGAACACGGCGCCTAATTGGAAGGAGTCACCACTTTGAATCTCATTCGTCTGAACAGGCAGGCGATTTTGACGGAGGAAAAGAAGAAGCGGGTGATATCAAAGACATACACATGGATATACAAACATGGCGGATATACACATATCGGCCGCAACGGTGGCTTCTGATGCAGATGACGTGCAGATTAGTGGCTGCGCCAGAGGGTTCTTGCTTTGAGACGTCCGGTTAAAGGGCTTCCTCTCCTCTGCCCGATGCATTTCCGGATAATTTAGATCGTGCTATGCTGCCTCTGTCGTTCCCACCGCTATACACGTATCTGCATATGTAAGGATGGGTCTCGGTTTTGCTCGTTCATCAGCTCGTTGACGTCCGTTAAAATCACCCACTGTTATAGTCCTTTAAACTTTCACTGTGTGCGCAATTAATCGTACCGTTCGAATATTAGACGGTCCAATAGATTTATAAATAATTTTATCATTTCTTTGCTTATTTGCAAATTTTTGAACGAGAACTTTCATCACTGTGCATGATACTACTTAACTGGAATTCTCTTATAAACAAAAATTAATTTATCTTTTATTTATACATATATAAACGTAGATTTCTTTTATTTTTTCTTTTAATAATACGTTCTTTGCTGATTTTTGTAAGTTTTGGAATTAAAAATTTTGTCACCTAAAAAAGTGTCTAATATTATAATTTTCTTATAAACAAAGTTAACTGATTTTTTATTTGTACATATGTAAGCAGATCTGATATGTATTTATCTTTCTCCCTTTTGTATTTCATTGATTCTAACGTAGAAATATTAAGACGATTTAGTAGACTTCCGTTTTTTTCATAATAACTGCTGTTTCTTTACTGATTCTAAATTTTAGAACGAAAAGTTCCGTCACTGTGCATGATGTTACCTAATTGTAATCCCCTTATAAGTTAATTGATTTTTTATTTACACATATATAAGCTGACAACGTATTTATCTTTTTCTCTTTTGTATTTCTTTTTTGTTTTATTCTTTCAGCTATTATTTGAAGAGTCTAATTTCAAAACTGTGCATTGATACATGTCTATTTTGAATCAATTCTGAGATATTTACGAATTTGATTTTTCACAAATAATAATACCGATTATTAATTGAAATTATTACACGAAAATTTAAAAAACAATTATTTTTACAATTTTTGTTAAAAGTTCGAATTCTCAAAACTAGTAAATTTGTCGTATCAGCAAATTTAGGATAATCTGTTATCATCGACGCTTGCGATACGAGAAGTTGAGAAAAATGGTTTGCGAAAGTGGCAGAAGAATCAGCGTTTTTCTGTTGAAAGTTGTTTAACGTTTTACAATGGGAATAAATATTTGCCAGGGAAAGCTCGAGAGTTCTCCTATTATTTATCCACATTTATTTTTGCGGGATATACCCTAGCCGTGTGTTGTTCTTTCATTTCTGCGCAAGCTTTGTTCCCGGTTGCGTTTGTGTTATTTGTCGCACGTTCCCTCCATTGAACGTTGTAAGCCTGTTGAATCATTTATCGCGGAATGTATATAGCGTACTTTTTAAATAACTGGGAAAACGAACTCTCGGGGAACTTCAATCACAACCAGCTCGGTTTCACAACCTTCCTAACCTTTGCACTCCTGCCATTTTTTATTCATATTTGTGAGAACCACGCTTTTCCAACCCTTGCACATTTCCCTTCCGGGGTTTCTCTACATACTTCTTCATTGCTATAATAAACATATATCGATCGCGAATTCGTGGTAAACGATTACGTTATCGTGAAGTATATATTTTGTGCGAAAGGTATAGACAACTCGTTCGAGGAAAAAGGATCGACTACTGTTAGATTATTGCACATGAAATGGCAGATTTTGAAACGAAACAATTTTCAATTCGATACAGTTTTGCCAACGAATTGAAAATTAATTTTATCAGAATATTGGCAATAAATTCTTCAAACACATTTTCAACTATCGTCTTATTATTGAATACTTCTTTCTTTTATTAAGAAATTATATATGTATACTTAAAATTATTTTCACTATTTGTGTTGCCTCTGCTGCACTATGTTCCTATTTGAAAATTCGTAATAGAAAATCGCACGAGTTTGATTAAAATCAATTATCAGCTTTTAATACAACCCTGACGCAGCTTTTTCAAGGAAATAAATTTTACATTTAAAACAGTAGACTGTAAATCCTACTTTTTCATGCGTCAATCGACATAATTCTAATTCATAAAAATGAAATGAAATTTATCAGTATGTGAACATAGTCATTTCATATGCAACGACTTAATAATGTTCATCTCTATACAACACATCTGTTCATCCAACTTGCACTCCTACATGTTTCTTTTTAATAAAACACAAACTATTTGGAATTTTTTCAAATTATTTTTTTTTTTATTGAAAATATGATTCACTATAATTGTACGTGAAACAGAATATCGTTGTGGATCAGACGTCAATTCGATTACAGAAGTTTTCAATGACTTTTCGACATGTTGAAGCTATTTCATAAATTGCATTTGGACGTCGCATTTAAACGATCCTATACAAGTGAAATTATACACGTCGTGACATTTCGTTTATTATATTCGAATTTTGAGAATTCGAAATGTTGAAGTAACGAGAGATCGGAGCCGAAACGAGTTTACCCAGAGTTTATCTCGTTAATTGAAGACTTTGGACTCTTCCGATCCAGGTACCATTCCGTTTCTCCGGTTCTCTTTCATCCGTCGTCGTCCTTACTAATTGCCACCCCCAATTTCGGCTAATTACTTTTCACCAAGTTACTAGAACGATCGTGTCTCTTGTCTCGATTGCCTTATCGCCTTCGATATGGCGCCATTGTGATGAACGTTAACGAAGAGTCTGCGGAATACCCAGATACTTTTCCAATTAGTATTCCATTACACTTTCATGACTTGTCCGAAGACAATCAGATGCTTGATTACTTAATTGAAGAAGAAAAATTCTCTCTGCGGAATCAGTGAAAATACTCAAGGAAAGATTGTCGGAACAATCCTCAGAGTAGAATTAGAAATCCTTTCGAAGGCAAACTGAGCTCTTTATATCCAAATAAAACTATTTTATTGTTCCAAACTTTCGAAAAGTCTAAAAAAAAAATATGGACATACTTATCGAAGCTTCTATAAAGTTTAACACTCGTTGATTAAGTTAGATAATTAAAATATTTTTTGATAAAAATTAAAAAATCGTTTGGAAGGAGAAATAATGAAATTTCGCTTGGGTCTTTAACGATCCAAATTGCTCATGGAGAGTTAAATATTCTCTCTAGATTTATCTCGAAGAATGTCTGGTAAAAAACAAATGGAAAATCCTCCGAGCGTGTAGAAATTAGATTCGATCGTACAATGTGCGAGCTCGCCTGCGGGTGAAACTTTCCCCAGAGCGAAAAGGGAGGTTGAACGGAATATAGCGAGATTAGGAGGACCGTCGACAAAAGGTAAGTTTAGTCTCACTGCCCGAGGAGAGACTCTTTCGCCACACGGAATCCACCATCGAGACGATAAAAACAGGCTCGAGGACGATCAAAGAGAGCTCGTTAAATTAACGGCCTGTTTTCAGGGAAAATTCATTCGAACTGTTTCTGGCTGAATGCTCGAAAGCGTGTTCTCACACCAGAATGGACAGAGCGTCGCGTACAAAGGAGTTGCACGTTCGAAAATCGAGTCCAAATAGATAAAGGTTTGATCGACGTTGAGAAGAACATTTCTTGGAACATATTTTATTTCGTATCATTGTGTCTCTTCTTCTTCCAACAAAATTACCAAATGTTCACAGTGAAATTAGACATATTTCTCACACAGAGAACGAGACGTTTCTTTACTTGTCGAACTGTTCTCCAATTTCAAAATTCACCCTTCGTTTATTCAACAGTTCAAAACACTTCGCCAGCGTGTGAAGCTCGATTTCGCCTCCTGTAAAAACGGCACGGTTCGAATTTCCGCGTGAAAACAAGGAAGCCAGGCAGGAAAAGGTTTGATTGTCCCAATGGGGACACGGTACGCCACGGCGGGCAAACAAATTTGTACAGTGTAGCGGACCCCGTTTAAATCGGACAGCGCGTTCACGCGTGAACCCAAACCCTCTTGAAAATGTTCCGCGCAGCGCCAGTGTGTGACGATCGCGGTCCGATCGCTATCGATCAAACGATCGGTTTCACAGAGGCACACAAGGAAAACTCTCGGGACGACGCTCAGATGGTCGTTGTGTTGGACGCAATGCGGCATTTTCCGGCCAACTCGCGGCATTCGATCGCTCTTTATCGAACAATTCGCGGTTCGTCAGAGGAAAAAGAAGAAGAAGAAGAGAAAAACGAAAGAAAAATACGGAAAGAAGAGAAAGAGGAACGTTGGAAAGTGACGTGTGCGTGGGACGTAAGTACTTGCCCGTAGCCTTGAATCTCATCCTGCGCCAACCCAATTGGGTCAAGAACAGCTCGATGCTGGATGAAACAGCTTCGGGTTCGAACTGATGTAATTACGCGACGAAAATCTGTGTGAAAAGGGTATGAAACGTTGAATCGATGACCTTCGTCACGTTCGAGCAAGATGCGTACTTCAAAGATCCCTGAAGCTTCTCTAATTAATTGGTGAACGTTGATACGTACACTGATATTTTCTGTACGATAAAGTGTGTGTTACAAAGGGTCAGGCTTTCATTAGGAACGTTAATTAGGAAGAGTACAGTGGAGGGGAGTGGTTTGACGTATGTTAAATCTGCAATTTCTTTGTGCCTTGAGTTGATTCTTATGTTACGAACAGCCTTATGTAAGCTTGTTACGTGATCCTGTGCATTGATGGAATTTCAGTGTCATTACGTAAAACTTGTGTTACTTGTTCCTCGAGAGAGAATCCGCGAACGACAATAGAACAGATACTTAAGCGCTGAATTAATATTATATTCCATATCTTTGAAATATTTCACCTATAAATTTGGTATCGCTAACATTCCTTCCAAAATTCGTCGACTTCCTTAGAAATCAGAGTGATTACAAAAAGCAGAATGGTTTCAATCAGCCCTGCGAGTCTCAGTAATTTCAGAAATCCGCGATTTCATCCTCGACTGGAACAACCTCGTTTTCAATAATCTCACAAGAGATCTCTCGCCTATACCTTATCCTATTTAGAGAGATCAGCCTATCAAGAGTCGCGGAGACAGGCAATTGAATAAGAATCTGCAGTGCGTAGGCATCTCTCTTAGACAGCTAGAAACGATAAATCCGCGATTGAAGCGAGGTCGGCACGAGTGATATACTCGGAAACTTGGCAGCCATGGCCAGCCACTCGGTCCCTCAATCTTTTCCCTCTATTCCCAACCGGTTCTCTCCACTTTTTCGTCCTCTCTCGTGCATCAAGCGGCGCGAGACGAAAGGCAAATAGACTCTTCTGCTGTCGCGGCAAGGACGATTTTCGAGAGCGTCATAGTCCCTGATTATCTTTGATCTTCGACCCGCGGGCTTATCGAGGACCACGTCAGCTACTTCGATTCTGATTCAACTGCAATGGAAAAAACGTCCCTCGTCTGTGTGTTTCGTCAACCTACGCGTGCACCAACTTCGAGATTCCTTTGAATCTTCTGTTCAATTTTAAATGAGAAATCTATTCTCGAGAATCGTGTCTTATTTGTGAAATATGATTGTGAAATTATCCGATAAGACGAATTCTGAGTGACGTTGATTCGTCGTCTGTACGTAAAAGTTGTACACGATCGCCGAAAGCACAAGTTTCGAATGTTCGTCCTGGTGTCGGGGCTCGAATTAGATTAAGAACTCGTGGAACTGGCTGAAGCGTCGAGTTTGAAAATATAAACGTACAAATGAGGCCAAGTTACGGGAACTTTTAATGGAAGAATGGAATAAAGTCCTGCGGGACTACGTTAGGCGATTAATCGAGCCGGTGCCTCGAACGGTGTGCCACTATAATTGCTGCAAAGGCACGTCCAGAGGATAATGGTAACACTGTTTAAACTACTTTAACTGCGTTAAAGAGCAAGCATCGTTTAATTCGTCGTACGAAATAGAATACATAAATTCTTACGAAAAAGGAGATGATGATACGTACTTAAATTAATTATCTCATATATTCTCTGGTCTTATATTCTCGCGAATATTTCTTGTCAAAAATACACTCTTGCTCGTAAATATTAGGACACTTACCGAATCGAAAGCTAACTTAAAATCCACAATCTAATCATCACAGAATTATTAAGATCTTAATGAAAGTTATTCAATTGGAATCTCGTAGCATAAAATTTAATTATACGTGGCACTAACTTTAGCGAAGAAATATGAATGAACACATAATTCAAAGCGTCATGGCAATTTTCTTTTTCATTCAATGGTTCAATTTCGACATTTTTGCAAAAAGTGTTAACGAAGAAAGTTGTCAACTTTCTAACGCCGTATGTTTTAATCAAATAAAATAAAGACTTCTGTTAAAAATTCCATGAAAAATTTTGTAGGATCGTCCTTCAGAGTCATCGATAAAAATAAAGTCGCGGATAAAAATCTCACGCGTTACACCGTTTATGGGAATCAGCTGAAAAGCTGCAGCGCAGAAACGAGCGATTTCAGTTGAGCCTCCTCACTGTCAACGAACGACGAGCCTTGCAGTGGCAGACTTCTCGAATCGAGAATTATCTCGCTGTCACGTTTAACGTAATTCAATTGTCGACGCGACGATTCGCCGTTTGACCGCATCGTTGGTGCTCGACGGTCAAATATATCGATGCATTCGAGTGGCTGTTTCCATTGTTCACGCGTACCAACGATAGCTGACATTGCGTCGTTAACATCATTGCAATCGCCAGGGCTAGCGTCCTCGACGCTGGCTGTATTCGTAACGCATTATATTACTACCGCTTCGCGGCCTATTTAATTAGTTCCGGAGCTTTGTCAACGCTGACCAAGCCTCTAACCGATCAAGCTCCCCGCCACTCGTACAAAACAATCCCCTTTTCACTTGTGATTCCTCGATTCAGCTTTCGAGGGCAATACGAGTCGTCCTCGAAATTGATCGGTTGCTTCAATTGCGGTGATTCCGGATAATTTGACGTGTAACGAGATACTGTTTTTATTATTTATCGTTAGCGAAAATTAACTTGCAACTGGTGAGTATTCAGGTTGAGTCATTTTCACGATTGCTGCTAGCTAAACACTAAATTATTAACCCTTATCACTCCAAGAATTTTACAGAGTGATTTGTAGCCAATTTCAGACAAATTTTGTTTATTTTGAAGTGATTAAAAAAGACGTTGCATATATACGTTTTATGAGGTAGGTTTTTTATTAGTAATAATCGTAACATTGCGTTGGAATACAACGCTGGCTAAAGCTTGTCAGTATTATTGCTGGTTAGAGCGATAAGGGTTAAAATTATAAGCAATAGCAAAAAGAAAATTTCTAACCAAATATTTCCACTTCTATGTTACAAAAGAGAACGCTAATTTGACAGAGAACAAATTGATTAATGCGAACTGCGCCTTCCAAGTTTGATAATCTACGTATAAGCGCGTTTCTAAGATCAAAAAAATTATATCTTTGATAGATTCGTTAATAAAAAGAAAAAAAAAAGAAAAAACAGGATTATACTTTGTAAATATGTATTTTCAAAAAAATGAACACTTCATTTGCATAATTGATAATCCTCCCGTTACAAGTGTACCGTGTGTATAAGAATTTTCGTTCAAATTCGAACGGAACGAATTTGGAGCGGTAATTGTTGGACGTAGATAAACTTTAGAACGTAGTGGTAAATTTTTGGAACTTGCGAACGTAGACGCGACTCAAAAGAAGTTTTCGTTAGCTCTGAAGTTACCAGGATTTCTTTTTCCCGATGCTCTTTTGGAATCTTGGAACATCTTTCGGAATGTATACTGAAATCGTTGCGGTCGTTTGAAAGCCTGTAGTCCTCTTCAGGATTCAACGAGTTCGAAGTAGAATACGCGAAGGTTATGAGATTGTGAGTCTACCTTTTCGATGAACAGGCGATATTCCAGTTACGCAAGGAATGCTCGTTGAATGCACTCCCAGCAGAAACGGAATGCAAACCTAGGATTGCGCAATCGAATGCATTTCACTCATCTCGCCCGCTTTCCTTTCCCTTCTCTCATTTCCTAAAGAGTAACAAAGACTCTCCCAGCCGATGAAATTTCGCGAATCCGATCGATTCATCGGCTGTTCCATTTCGATAAAAATCTACCTTTTCTTACGTTCCTCTATGTCCTCGCGATCAATTTCAGAAATAAATCTGCAACGTTCACTTTCCACGTAAGTATATAGAGCTGTCGCGGAAAAATCTGAAATGGAAGCTCACGGAATCGATAATTGCAAAGTAAGTTACGCAATCGCGAATTTAGTAGTCTCTAGCCAAAATCTAACCCCACGCGAAAGCACTCTGAAAACGGAGTTTTGTTTCGCGCCACGGAAACAAGCATCGCTAACGAACACGCCACGTTTGTTTCACCGTCATCTTCCATTCGGCGAGCAAATATGCGGTCTCGCTGACTCCACGTTTTATCTGTTTCCTTTTCGAATCATTAAGAGAGGCACTGGAAATGCTCAAATGGAATGCCACCCTCACGTTTCCTCGCATTTTGTCTTTTTCCTTTCCTTTTTCTATTTTCAATGAAAATGAAATATAGAAATACTTATTTCACCTGAGAATATTTCTATAATAGATCTACGAATAGATACATCTGTAAACTTAGGAAAATTAACCGAATTTTCCCTATATTATGAGAAGAAAAATGGTTGAATACAATTTCTCATTTTACTGAGAATTAGAGTAGATATTAACTTCAGTAACTTAACAGACACGTGGTCTTAGACACCTCTGCAATTTGGGCGAAAAGAAAGAAGAATAAAGAAAAGTTGAAGATAATAAATTTTTCATAATTTACTTATCCCTTTCGTGAAAGAAATAGAAAATTTAGTGGTTCGATAAAATTCATAGAAATGATTGAAACTATGAATCGAATGTTCCGATCGCTCTGTGAGACCTGTGTTTGTGACTACACGTTAACTCTGAATGTATTTTCCAGAGCTCTTGGATATCAGTATCAATTTAAAAATTTTAAAAATCTGAAGACTAAACATGAAGGATTTTTTTGCAGATTTCAAAATATCGATTAAAGGAGGAGTGTTCGTATGGATTTTCAATTAACAGCAACGCGTATGGATACGTGTGCCAGGCCTGTTCATGCCTGAAATTCATTCCAACCGAAGCGTCATCGTGTTTAATGATTCAATGAATTTCGTCTGCGCCGCGACGCGTGACGTAACGTATAAATTATGAAACTCAGTCGCAATCGAGTGGGGCATTAAAATTTTCATTACTGGAATTAATCGACCGACGTTATTCGCGTCTGTCCGTGACGAACATATTATTCTTTCGCGATACTATCAGTGTCTGATACTCAATAGACGCGAAATCTTGTATCCGCGTACTTATCTTCCATTTAAATCTTTCCTAGAATGCATCAAGGAAGCTCAGGAACAAATACACATTTTCTTTCAATCTATTCTCTTCACTATTTACTTTTCTCCCTTCACATAACCACCATCGCCACGAAATTACAATATAATGATTTCCTTAATTATAGACTAATTATATACGATTAACCTTCTTAAAAATTTGAATATATTTTCAAATAATTATTGGGAAATAACAGCAATAGTTTCTATTATTTTGCTCGTGAAATCCCGAATCCACCGAATTAACGGGTCTCGTAAATTTAATGTTAATCTTTCGTTATAATTTTCTCCAAGTTTACAGTTTATCAGCCATTCTTCGCTGATTACACGGTGAAATTACAATTCGTTTATTGAACGATATGAAGGGATGAAATGCTCGCGCGGAAACGGCGTCCATTTTACAAGAAGCTTCATCTTGTCCTTGATACCGTTCTCGCTTTGGCCACATTGTGAAAAACGAGCCGCTAGCCAACGAATATCCATTTTCGATAAATTATTCAGTGCGGGCCGATGAAGGCGTCGAAGATAAACTGCCGTCAACAGAGGGCAAGTGCGATAATCCACCCCGCGGAATATGGATTCGCGATTAATCAATATCGGAAGAGGTGTCCGGCTCAGCGTAACGTCAACTCGTATCGCCTGCGATGAAGAAATATTGCTATTCGTTTATTGCTCTAATACGATTCCCGAGCAAATTGCACCGAGGCAATCCATATTTTCGTCAAATTTTCCTCATGTTCCCCCATATCCCTCTTTTCTCTGTTCCCATTAGCAACCCAATAATACAAGCCGGCCCGTAATCCGATTTATCATAATAGATTCCCAACGAATAGATTTCCACAATAAAAATAAAATTCTTCAACGTTTCAATGGTAAAATAACTTATGGATCACTCTGTATAATTTCCTAAATTCTTTCAATAAAATACCATAAAAATCTTGGTCAATTTTTAAATGATGATAATTACTAGATCGCGGATTTTCTTTTTTGCAAATTCATATTTTTGAAAATATAGTAAAAAGAAGTAGAACTTCAACAAAACACTATGATATATCGTACATGTTTGCATTCTATGTAACTTTGCACCTGTAAATGCATAAAAATCCGGCTAAAAAGAATGAATTTCTTTCTGTCAATTTTTTATTCACACAAACACTTTAGTTTGCGTCTGTTCAAAGACACTTGAAGATTGTATCGTCGATGAAAGAGGCATATGTAATTTTATACACAGAGAAACACTCGGGACAATTTCCTTCTTGAACGATAATATCGAACGATCTATCGTGATGTGGATCAAATATATTCTAGGTATGATGAATCCATTGCAACCATCAACAGTGTTACTTTGGCTGACTAATATCTGGACGTATGACAAAATAATTCGATCCTCGCGTATCAGTTGCGGAAGAGAAGCCACACGAGGTTCACAAAGCTCATTGCAAAATCGATTGTGGCGCGCGTTTGCGTCTCCACCGCTATTCCACAGATGGACATGTACCAAACGTGTGTTGCGCATTCGAGCATTAACGCGTTACGTCGCGTTGCGTTTGGGGACAATAACGTCTGACTATCCATCGTTCGACGCTTTGCTGGATTTCGTCAAACGGCCCTAACGAGAATCCTAACGATCGATCTAAAGTTAGCGTTAACTCGTCTTTCTTCTTTTATTGCAATAATCCATTCGATTATCAAAATAAAAGCACATATATATGTGAAGTAACAAATAAATAATAAATTTCCTTGATTTTGTTAAATTGCAAAGAAATTGTCAGGATATTCATCGTTCAATGCTTTTCTGGATTTCGTTAAATCGGAATCACGAACGATAAAAAAGCAGCGTTTTCGAAAATAAGAACTCACATATAGGTGAAATAATAAATTTCCTGAATTTTTTTTAATGGCAAGAAAAGCTGTTACTTTCTATTCAATAAAATTTCTAAGTAAAAATATCAACCACTTGTGAACCACTTATCGATTCATATCGATATTGAACCTACTATCGAATTATTCATAGACTTGCAATTAATGGTGCAAGGAATCAATAGCTATTTGCATCAATTTATTTGTCTGATAAAAGATTGATTAACAGTTTCTTAAAAATTTCTGACATTTTCCTGAAAATGATTGCAACACAATAATTTTTCAAATTTCTCAAGCAATTTTTATTCATCACACTCACCCTTTGAAAGGGTCAAATACATCAAACTTACATCGATCTCATAATAAAGTAGAAATGATATATGCACGCGCGATGGATTCCCTCCTAATTCGAATGAAATCTCTTCGGGATCAATCTTTATAGTATCAAGATCGCATTTTCATTCTGACGTAACTACGATTACCGGTTGGTCGACTGATGCTTCTGGTTGGATATCGGAAAATAGTAATATCGGGTATCGAAGCGACAGCAAGGCCACTCGGTTGGTCTCGAATGGTACCACGTTGAACCGACTGGTACCGTGGCTGGCTAAACTTCGATCGTATCTCTTCGAGCTAAACGTTGTTCACGAGGAGCATGCCCGTTTCGTGCACGGACCCGTAAGCATAGTATATCGCACACGGCCTGTAGGTTAAAGCACCTATAACCAGGCTTAGAAATGGTCTCAAACGTCTTTGCCTGGTTCATCGAGCATGGAACTTCCTTCTCGTCGAAGAACTTCGTGGTCGAGCATGCTCTTTTCGTACAGACACGATTCGTTCCCTGTGGCTCGTGTTATTGCTCCAATGGATGCAATTCAATTTTCTGTACTTAACACATTGCTGACCGATCGGGGAGATCTCCCAGTTTCATGAAATTAATGGATAAAGCTTGATACATTTGCAAATTTTGCGGTGTACCATCTCATAAATTTCGAACGTTAGCATATTTGAAGAAGAAATGTTACGCTGTTTGATATATTTTTACTTTATACCTTGTTTTAAATTACAAATATTAGATCATTGTTATTTTATTAGTTGAAGTTACCTTTACACGTTTGACAGATGCTGGAATGTCAGAATATTATTAACCCTTTTGTAACTCGATTTTTCTTTGCTCACAAGAAGGGAAATTACGATTAATTGCAACTTTACATTTTAATAATTATTATAAGGAAAGTAATGATTGCTAATATGCGGTAGTGTAATTGTAAATAAATAAAATGAGAGCTTTAAAATGTATTAAATGTACAAATTGATTCGGTGACTGTTTCCATACAGTTCGAACAAGTTTGTCGACTAAAAGCCGTCATATTTTTTCAAAGATGTAATGCCTCGGTTATTCAATAAATAGAAAAATGTGATAAAAAATACTGGAGATGATTTTGAGTATTAAAATTGTGTTTGATTTTTCGTTAATAACACATTTAATAGATATATGATGCATAAGTAACTTCCAAGTCACAGGGTGTCGTATAGAGTTGAAACAAGACAATCATTCCTAAGTGATAGTCATCGATATCGATGAAACATTGGTATATTATAGTTCCCAGAAAAATAGTCGACATATATTTGTTCCATTTGCAATTCTCTATAACGAAGAAACGAAAATCGCCCTATCTAGAGAAATTTTCCATTTTCCAGCATTAATTCGCAAAAAATACAACAATGTATTAATCTACTCGAAAAAAAAAAAATCAAAGATCTATCTATTTCTCCTACAGTCCTTTTCAACATATTTCTGAACACCTCTCAGTTCATTCAATTCGTAGAATTTCCCAGTGTCAGATAAAATTCATATCGATCAGAATGTATCCGTGGCTGTTATTTTACCGCAATGCCAACGCTTTAATCCAGAAATTTGGCCGGGTTCTAAATCAACGATACACGGTTGTGTAATTTACAACGGAATGCAGGTCAGTTCATCGGCGATAACAGTTACAGCCGACCTCTTTCGAAAGTGTGCGTTAAATTAGCCACGTTTATTAAAAACGTTCATATTTACGACGTATGCCATTGGTCCACAGGCTGCAACCAATAGCATTGTTATGCTAAATGCTTTAATCAAGACCCCCCTTCTGTAGCTGTTCGCTGCCCTCTCGAGTGACGTAACTAATCGCGCGGCGTACAATGCTGTGCCGATGCGTGGCGTTTTATCGGCGCACGCTACGCCGCGTTACTTCTGCCTGCCACCATTTTTACCCCGCGAGAACTGAATTTCAATCTCACTTCCAGAAATAAACACGCGGGGAATAAGAAATATACACTTTCGAACTGCTTTAATATCATTTCTCTTGCGATATTTGCAAAAAGAGACGATCGTCCACCTAGAAACATGTATGGTGGAAGAATTTTGGCAAGAAAATCACGGATCATGTCGCGTCGCATCTGTCTTCGACGCGATTTATTCGAAGTGAGAAAACAGAAAGACTTTCGGCTGAATTTCAAGATTGTTTTTTTCTTTCGTGGGGCTGTTTCGCTCGTTTTTTTTCGAGAGCCTTCTTGGCGTCAAAATTCGTCGACGATGTGTCGAATAGATGATCTTTTTGTGTCACTAGCAGAAATTAAAACGATTTTTCTGAAGTTGATAGGGATATTTAGTTCTTTAGAAACTGTTTCTTAAGCTGAGAGAGGCTGGGGTACGAAAATAATAAAGTAATCAACGCCGAAAATTCTCGACTATGTCTATGAATTTGTAATTGCACACGCAACAGACCATCTGGAAGTTTTGCGAGGAAAAAAGAAAGATTCTATACGGTTTAAGATACTCGAACGACTGGAACAAACTGTAAATTTTCAATGCGACGAAAAAGCAAAGGCACATGAACGAACAGACAGTGGTAACACGCAAATACGTTAGGACGCGTGCGCTCGCGCGTGTACACGCTTTTCCAAGTGCACAGTTTACGCAAATATGTAATTTCACGACGGGCCTAGCAATGAATATCGAACCGTTCGTACAAATATAATTTTACAATTCTGCAATCGAGCCATTATACGGGTCACTGAATATTTCAGGCGTATCCACATTCGTCGTGTGTCCTCTCCGCCCTCGCAGCCCGTCTCGATCCGTAGTTGACGGCGCGTAAAAATTTCAGCATTTCATTACCGCTTATCGATAATCGTTCGTTACACAGCGGATTGCAGCCGTAGAATGCTTAGATCAATACAGCCGCGTACAATATATTTCCTGAATGTATTAATCGTACTTGACGAACGACGTGAACAATTGTCGAAGTTACTTTCAAAGTGGTGAACATTCGATATAAATGGACAAGAAAAGAGAAAACGAAACGACTGACGAATTAGTAAAAGCACTTTTGTTGCTGGAAACTCGCCGATAATCATCTCTCGTTTGGTAATTTTCAAGAAAAATTAGGGGCGTGCGGAGAGAGTTTTTTTGGGGGGATGTAGTCAGCTAGAATTTTTGCATGTAGATTGCTCTTCGAGAATCCGGGGGAGAAGCAACGAAAGAAGCAGAGGAGGCAATTTCGAGTTTGGCCAGATATATGTGCCGGCGATAAAAGTAACGAGATCCATTATAACAGGGTAAGCTGCCGCTCATGAGGAAAGTATCTATCTATTCTCATGTCCAACACTCGTTCTTCCTTCTCTATCCTCGTCATTTCGACACTCACCAACCTTCCCTCGTCAAAACGCGTCTTAAACCATCTCAAGTAGACGATTAACGAGGTAAATTCTAGTTAATCGCTAAACCAACCAATACAGAACCTCGAAGAATTATTGGCCGAGATAACGTTATCGTACCATTAGAGTGAAATTATTCACCAACAACCTCCACTCGACTTCTGCAACTTCTCCTTTACGGTTATATACTAAAGGCCGAAATACGCGGTATCCGGCGAGCTTGTTCGCGTAACGCGAAACGACCTCGAGATTATACCGCGTGAAACTATACTGAATGGATTTTTGAGACTGGCAAGCTTGTTCTGAAATTATTGCAAGCTTGTCAGGCGATTTTTTTGCGGTGATTTTAGGCAAAACGAGTGTAACGCGTCGCTGCGTCGATCTTTTACAATTCGCAAATTTGTCATTTGAGAAGGGGGAGTTGTTATTACAAATTTGAGCGTTTGTCTCTTTTAGTGAGCCTAGCGTGTCCATAGATATCCCACTTTTTTTTTTTTTTTTTGAAAAGTTCATTTTGTGACTCAATAGCGCGAAAGCACGGAATTTTCCGAAGAACAGGGGAACGTTCGTCGAATTCGTTGAAAGAACTTTTCGAGATACAGAGAGAATCTTCGTATTTCTCCAAATGATTCCAGTATGAAACGCAGCGGATCAGAAGTAATAACATCGGAACCATCCATTTTTTTCGTAATATCCCGGAGACCAGACAATGCAACGGGGAAATTGAAATTCGCGGAAACGTTCTTCCGCGTGGGCGAACTACCATAAACGTAGCGAAAGCGCGAAATGATTTATCAGCGAACGAACGAAATTACGAGTGAAGATACGCAGAGAAGAATTTACCGAATTCGTACACGTTTCTGTAAAAACCTTTTGAACGATTATACAATAGGAAACTCGACTTTAGAACGCGAAAAGCTCGCGGAAAAACAGGTAACACGGTTTTTCATGCCACTTTTACATCACAGGATGGAACAGCGAGCGAGAAAGATCTAATTAAAGGAAAAAGTGCCGTTCCGTAGTCAAACACGAAGCCGGACATTATTATTATTTTCTTTTTGTTCCGTCGCCTTTAAGTCGCGGGATATGAGAAAGTTGATCGCGAACAGTCGCGCAATAAAACTCGAATTTCTCCGTCACACATCCCTCTGCCAGCGACTGGAAATTTTTATCGTCCCTCTCCCCATTTTTAATAAAAATAAAAAGAACAAATGAAGAAGTAGACGAAGAAGTGGAGGAAGAGGAAGAGGCAAGTTTCACGCGGAAATTTTTACGACTCGAACCGTCAAGTTGAGAGGGAGGCATTTCATATTCCCGTCGGTGAAGGGATACGAATCTCTACCTGATTGTGGTGTATCGGGTCGGAAATACATCAAGAAATATTTGAACATCTTCGCAGAGAAGGGGAGGAAACGCGGTGGTTTTCCCATTTGAATCCAGAAGAGATGAAAAATAGAAACGCCGCGCGCATGATTTTCATTTCAGATTATTCGACAATACACAACGAATCTAATCTGTTTCCCACGGTCTCTCGTTCCTCATCTTTTCTACGTTTCCTCTACTTGTCGAACATCGTCAACTTTCCAACGTTTCGTCGGCTGTAATTTTGAAAAGTGAATTTTATCAAAGAACCTCGACTTCGTTCACCCTGCGCCTAGAGAACTGCCAATGGCATCTTAATGAAATTCCCCGCGTTCCATGCCCCGTCTATAAATTACACAACTTAATTAGACTAAAAGTGGCCATGTTTTATTTGAAGCGTTCCAACGGATAATCGTTACATTCTCGTAGAAATTTCGATGATAAAGGGAAGGGTAGAGAAAAAGAACGGTTAGAAGGTCGTTTTTAAAGGAAAACGAATATTTCAAACACACGCGTACGCGGAAAATTTAGTTTTCCATGGAAAAGAGTAGGAGTAGAAGGCGGAGGTCAGAAAATAGCGACTTCTAGCATCGTGGATCCACGCGCGTAAAAAAGAAAAAGGGTAAAAACGATCCCGCCGGTTGGAATTTGTACGGTGTACGTGCGCAGTCGTTACGATATCGTTGCGTTGAATAAATTCGACGAACAGCTGGAATCCCTCTCGCATATCTCGAAGCTAAATCGAGCCGAAGCGCTTGTTACGCCCGGTACACATCGTGTTTCGCGAAATGAAACCCTGAATTTTTCATACGATTCCCCCTACCATTAAGGAATTGATTGAGACGACCCTGCGTTGCTATCGGTTCGGATATTTTATTCGTTGCTTTTTCACGATTCTACACGGCTCTGTTCTTGCGATGTTTATTGCTCGTAAATCAAGGCTACTGGCCCACCTCTCGAAAGGAACACGATATTTCATTCATAACCATATTACTTTTTAATTATCGCCGTTGTACATTTTATTACTGCATCACGGAAAATTTGGGACAATTACACTGTCCCAGATAGGATTGTATTAGTCCATGCCGGTGACGAGCAACCCTTTTTTATTCTATAACCGAATAAAATTGAAAACCCAATAAGCGTTGTAATCTTATTAATTTATCCGAGGCAATTTTCCACGTGTCTGCGTGACGATAAATACATTTTGATTCTGTTGTATTAATCGATAGAATTTTTCTTGTTATATTATCTACGTCGAAATTCTATGACTTTTTTCGAGAATGTTTTCGTAGACACCGCGCTAAATTTTGCTGACCAGAACGGGTCACACGAACAACTTTATTTCGAACACTTGAAAGAAAACACGTAAAAGAAAAATCGATCGTCGAAAGCAGTGGTTCCTTATTTTCTAAATATTGTGCAAACATATATTTATATTTTACGGATAAACCCGGTCATTCTAATTCTAATAAGAAATTAAAGTAAATAAAAGTTGTATCTGCAATAAATATTATCGAAAGGCACTTTGTCTCGTGAAAACCTATAATTTTTTCGCGAAATCCATCTTAGGCGAACGCTGGTCTAAAGACAAGTTTCGAAACGCGTTCCTCATCAACGAGACAGAATTCCAAGGCGGCCGTTGCACGCCTCAGCAATTCCAAGATCATCCGAAAGATATTCCTAGGTGGTGTAACGTCGTGCAAGAACTCCGTACATCCGGGACATCCGGTTCGAACGGAATAGCCAGCGAGATGCGTCCACGGATGCACGTGACGCGAACACTTTAGATTCCCAAGCAGTTGGCCAGCTTGTGGCCACCGACTCGACAGATTTTCCACAGGTAAGCTGTACTCTGATGGATATAGAAATTACAGACGCGAAGTCGCCTCTTAATTCGATCCTGAGGCCGTTTAAATCGGATTAAGAAGTCACCGGTGGAAAAGTGGTGGAATTGTTCCTCAGCTCAATTGTACTTTTCATTATATCCAGTTAACTACGAGGAAAATAGATTTCGGATACCACAGACGTTGCGGATTATTTCGTTGAAAAGGAAAATGATCGACTTGGAAGCAAATGCTTCAAATGTTTTCAAATGTGCAATGAAAAGTGTGAAATTTCAAAGGTAGGAGGATGGAGACACAACGAACCGTAGGAAATACTTTTGACCACTTTATGTACAAAGATACCTCGGAGACGTAATTTGTTTCATGTCATTTTAGAGCTGGACTTCTTCGAGACACCAAGAATTAAATACTGATTATTATATTCATTTTTTTTGTAATACTTTCGTATTTATTAGACTATTTCGCAAGTTTCAATACTTCACAGGTCCATTAAGTTATTGATTAATTTCTTACTTAATTATTATTCAATGTAAATATTCCACTTTTTGAACAGAATTTTAATTGGAATTATATTAAATGATATTTTTAGGATATATCATGTTTTATTTTATTTGTATATCAAAGGATTAATCTAATATATTTTGTACACATTTTTTAAAATTTTTGTATCAAAGGAAAAGTCTGCAAATTTTTCAATAATACTACGTAGCAGTTAAAAGTAAAATTTCGTAATGCAAATTCATCGATGATGTTCGATTAGCACATGAGAAATGTTCGATGTCTCGCGAAGGAGATTCCATGCAACGAGGGAGATATTCACGGTGGAAAATCGCTAACAACCAGGAAGAATTCCAAGCATATTCACCAAGCAGCCCAGTGTGATAAAAATAAGCAGAAACGGGGGTTCGAGATTTCCTCGGCTGGAAAATTGTCTGCGCGCGAAGGGAATTTTAATTGCGTCTATTAAAGGAGATGCCGGAACAAAAGTAAGCCACGCGATGTCAAACATTATTACAAGCAACATCGACCTCCCCTCTCTCATTCCTTCTCTCTTTCTCCTTTTGCCTATTATCGACGACGTTGGAGAAAAAAAAAAAATTACGAAATAAAAATAACCTCGACGTTGAATCAAGTAAAATAAAAGTCTTTCTCGTACTACTACTACGAGCAATGGATCGAAGAATCGTACGACCTTCCACGGTATAAATATGATTTATCGACGTTACGAATTAGACTGGTTAACAAATCGCGATGCTATAGAAAAGATCTAGAGGATAGAAACGAAAAAATTAGTCGAGACGCGGGAATTCAAATTGCACTTGATAAAAATACGCGTTAATCTAAGATGTGTCTCGATAAAAATAATCGCGGGACGATTAAAATATTCTTCGATAAAGAAAAAAAAAAAAAAAAAGAAAAAGTAATAAAATGTTAACTTTGATGATACTTTAGACGAAAGAAAGAACAGAGCTAAACACTATTTCAGCTGGACTCGAAGTTGTTATTAACAAAGAACGTGAGGCAGAAATAAGCTTCCTCAACATTGAAACGTTCCCATTATCTCGGTTTTCGCAGCCTGTTATTCTCGATGCTTATTCCAGCCGAGAATCTACGCATTCTACGTGATCCGTATTTTGAACGCCATACCGCTATGCACCTCTGCCCGTACGTGAACCTTCATCCCCTAATAATCATGAGGAATAATTAAGATTTTCCGGGATGGGAATCTACTTTTTAACGCAGAGGATAAAATTCGCTTTTTCTCGCGTAACAGCTCGAGTGAACTTAATTATTTTTATGTAGAACTTTCAAACATTCTGTACAGCATCGATAATTTTTTAACACTGAAATAAAAGATAATTTCCACTGCTAATATCTAAGAACATCATCGGTAACACTACAATTCTTCATTTCTGAAGTATTCCAAAGTGAATAATTCGAAAGTACGTGTTCGAAAGGAGATTTAACAGGACTTTTACGCGTCTCAATTATCGGAAAATGAGACAACAGGAGAAATGTACATGCGAATGCTCTAAACACCCACCAGTTGTGACCAGCCGACCGTGAGGTAGACTTTGGCGCGGCCAAAGAACCGCAATCTTCGTAATCTCCTCAGCTTCTTATCGTTAAAGCCCATCCCCATGAAGACGGGCGGCACACGTGATCCGCATTGGCACTCCAGGTTGCTAACCGATTATTTTTCACCACGACAACACACCAAGTCATACAACAAAGTACCTCTGACGTTCAGACTACACTTTTGCTCCTCTCCTTCGAGCCTCGACGATGATTTTCACTGTTCGAAGACACCCCGTACTCCTTTAATCCAGAACGTTTCGTTGTACTTTCAACGTGTCGTGAAAAAATCAAGCATTCCACGAGTAATCCGGAAGGATTTTGAAAATGTACATTTCTAACACTGTTAATTAACTTCAACGTGATTCGAAAGATTTCTAATAACGCATCAATCGTCGAGCTTCCGCACAAAACTTTCTCGTGTTTCATTTTCCTGGTTTGAAAAAGTACGTTTCTCTGAGTCGATCGTAAAATTGAATTCTCGTGGGGAAACCATAGGAAGAACCGTGCAAACAGCGGCAGTGCCACGTGACTTCCGGTTGGAAGGGATCGTTAAACAGATTTGTGACCTTGGATGTCGCGATTCAGTGTGCAGCGCAACCGGGTCCGCTCGCTCGTTCCCTGCATAATCGTGACGCATTATCCGCGCGGCGTAACTTCTCTGTCATCCGTCTTCAACTTAGGAACGGAAACCATGGAAATGAATCGTTGAACAATTCACGGTCGCGAGAATTCAAGGACATACAAGAAACACCGAAGGAACGTAGATCTTTCCCGCTGTTCAGGGATGAAGATCTCAGAAGCTCGACGTTCGACGTTGCGTTATTCCCAAATCTCATTCATGAAACATTCATCAACGTCAATTAGATCCAATAACCTTTTACCCTTCCGAGTTTCACGTCCTCGAGAACAACGAAACGTTCCGCGGAGGATTCATCTCCGTGGAGTAAAAAAAAAAAAAAAAGAAAAGAAACAGTTCCTCGAGGCCGAAGAACGATTACGCGAGTTCGATTGCTCGAACGAAAGATATTCGTGGCACCAGACTCGCGAGGAGAGAAAGGTGTTCACGCGGTAAAAAAGAAAAAAAAGATAAAAGATAGACAAGGTGATGCGGACAGAAGGGTTCTAGGAAGAACGGGAACAGATCCCGCGTGTTTGGATCCGCGCGAATGACTGGCAGCGCTTTCGCTCGGCGGGCCATGGGGTGCCGAGGGATGCTGCCAGCTGGGTTGGACGGCGCAAGATCTACCCCCACACACGATCCACGGCCACCCACACCCCCAACGAACCCCGCTACCAGTGCCAGCCAGACGTATCTCCGGCGCAACTCGGCCCTCGCCTTCATCCTCCTTTCGCTACCAAACAACTTGATGCCCTGTAGCCGATACACCGGAAAGAATAATAAATGGCGTCGATGTTTCTCAGTACGCTGCACCGTCGACTTAATCACGAGCAGCTGATTTGAATTCTTTTATTAATAGGCTGACGATAAGCGAAGATAACCGTGTCTTAAATCGATCACAATTAGCACTTGAATGATTGCTACCGTGGATCAAATAAAAATCGGTATTTGATGCTTAGTTGAATCTCCTTTCGAATCTTCATTTGAAAACTCGATTGAAACTCTTGAAAAACTATCGACTTCGGAAGGATTGATGCTGATTTATAGGATAAAGTAGCCTAATATGAGACCCTAGCCTATCTCTGTTACGGAGAAGTCTCTTACAGTTCTTTGTTTCAAAGCTAACCGTAGTTCAGTTGCATTATCCGAATTTGGCGTAGAAAACAACGTAGTGTCTTGAACAAGCGTATGAAAATTATGATGCAGAATGCTTGTTTTGCACAGGATTTTATTCTTCAGATGTACATGGTGAACAATGGGTTCAGTGTATAGAATGTTACCGGTGGGTCCATGAAGTGCAGATGAAATTAATTTTATATGCCCAATGTGTGACAAAAAAAAAAAAACAGAAAAAATAAATTTTGACAAGATGAAGCCTAGGTTTTCCATCAGTTGAACGGAACAGCTCGCTACTGGAAACATCATCTCTCCTTTCTTCCCCTCCTACAGATTCCTATACTTTGAAGAACGATGATTAGGATATTTCTATGGGAAGCATTCTGTTAAAGGTTTCTGCAAGCGAGAGCCGGATATTACCGTGCCAATGAATATTTGAGTAGGCCTCCCTTCGAACGTGCTTTCACTCGAGCGGACTGATATTAAACGTTTAGACACGCGCTTAGTTTGAAGTTCGAATGACGATTGTAGGGTTAGGTATGGAAAGGGTGTTTGATGTTTCGAACGTTGGGAATTTGTTGCCAGAAGTTATTATTTGAGATTGACCGCGCCCACGAGATGAGGTTGTCGCGTGTTGTTTGATGGAATTTGTTGTTTGAGTAAGAAAGTTGAATTGCAACGGCTTGTGACGGTGAAGTGTTTAGACTCCACTTAATGTTTGAACACTCTGAATACGGTATTTCGACGTTTAGGTGTACAGACTGATTGCTAGTGCAAAATTAATTCAGAAATATGGTTTCTTTTTCTTTAAATATCCGTGCATTTTTATTCACAATTTCACGAATAGTCTGTAGAACCGTGAAATTCTTAATTGTGAAGAAATGAATCGACAGAAACTTGAAGTGACCAGGAGTTAACTTCGTTTAACTTAATTTCAATTAGGGTCAAACGAAGTATGCTCTAGCTTTGAACTAGTCGATCGAAAAGCGTAAAATCTCACATGTTTACCTTGGATTCCACCGCATCAATCAACTATTTAATGCTTTAATTTACAACTTACAAATATTTGTTCCACCAACTGTACACTCAAAGCAACGATCATTGTTTGTCAAAATTCTGCCCTCTAATCACAGAAGGCAGCTCTTTCGTTCCATCGGTAACAAAAGTCGAATATCAAATATTTAATCGAACGCGCGTGATTTTCTCCTCGCGAATTGAAAGCAAGAGATTAATTAACGAGTACGTTCCACGTTGAAAGAATAACAGGTACTGGTTGCTGTGCATTGTGAACAATGAACAATTTCAGATACGAATTTCAGATATTTCAAAGAGTCGCACAAACGTTCATCCTATGATCGTGGCTTCCAGCTGATATCTAATTCCCTCTCGTATGCTCATCCTCAAAGGGACGTTCATGTAGCGCAGAATGGAAGGGGTCAATAGCTCTTATCATCAACCAGCTTAGTAGAAGTAATCCCTTTGAAAGAAAAAAAAAAAAAAAAAAAGAAAGAAAGAAAGAAGAAAAAGATAGGAAAAAGGGGTTGGAAACAGTGATAGGAGAAAGACGGTGGATCGTATGTCCAAACAACTTCTCAGCTCATCTTCCTATTTGTGACCAGTACGTTGTCGAGAAAAACGGAAAAATAATTCGGTTGCTTTGCCCGACGAAGCGTAAGAAAACGCGCTGCTGAAGACGTCAAAGCAGAAGGAGCTTTGGTATATTATGGGGATGATACCCCTCGACAGCATCCAGACCTCATGCTCCTCCACTTTTCTTCCTTCTTCTCTTTTCCACCCATTTTTTTTTTTATTGCCTGATGCTTCGAGAGCATCTTTGCCGTGACATTAAACACCGTCGAACGGTGTATTACGAGAATTACGTCAAACGACATTGCTGTAATTTATATAACATTTATTTTCACGGGACAAATGTGAATAAATGTACGCATAAAAGTAACATCCGATAAGGATTGTGAAATAATTACTCGGAAAAGCGAGTTCAGAAGATAAAAGCAGCGTTCAGAAGACAAATCTCGAATTTATACATACATTTTTAACCCCTCGCAACGTTTCCCTTGTTCACTCGTTTACCCTGGACGTGAAAAAAAAAAGGAGAAGAAGAAGGAAGGGAGAAAATTCCGCTTTGCTCGTCCTACCATAAGAATCCTTTTGACGCGGAACAGAGGGAGAATGCACGGGAGGATCATTCGAAATAACCACGGAGAGAAACGAACCATGGGATTATTCTAATGGGGAAAAATATTCAAAACCTACATCGTTGATATCAGAAGAAAGATGAGAATAACGTTAGGGAAAAATCGTAGTATTTCGGATTTGGAGATGACAAAGGACAAGTGACGAGACGAGAAATTTGCAGTTCTGCTTAAAATTGCAAACGGAAGCTTAACAGTAAGAGCAAAAAGGATCTCTGTTTGAACGAGTAGAGACTATGTGCTCGAAGAACGGTCCAAAACAGGAGATAACTTTGATTGCCTTCCGTCAAAAGTGCAGAGTTTACTTCACTTTTGCTTCTCAAACGTTTCCTTCCCTTAAGGATACTTCGTTACACAACTACTTGGCATTAACGGGCGATGTAACGCGTGAAACACTTGGACATTCTTCGCGTGTCTCCGTTGTTGTCTCTGCGCGAAATGAGGACTCGAAGAAATGCAAAGACATAAGTAGAAGTTAGAAAATTCTAGTGGAAAGGTGTTTTTTTATGGATTTTTATGACTTTATCGAGCAGTTCGATGCGTGATCGAACACGCGATAAGAGTAAACGTTTTTATTTTCTTGAAAATTTCCTCGTATTAGACACTTGTAAAGTACTGTCACAAAAACGATACGAAATTCTTCTTCTCCTTCTTCTATTTCAAATCTCATTCGTCGCTTTCTGTATCCACGAAGCTGTTAACATCGAAACCCTTTCGTCGACAGACGTTTCTTTCAAGACGGAACCCTTTAAGCCCGTAAGTCTGAAGAACCATTGGCCGGTTTTGATGACTGCACGAAGGAACGCGTCTCTTTGCCACCTGGCAAATGCACTGTGCATTACCAGGCTGTACCTCGCGATGAAACGAAACGCCAATAGGGACCGACCGTAGGGAAACGAAAAATTCCTATGGTCCTGGTGAACAATTCGAGTGCACTCTGAAGAGATCAAAGCTCTCGCTGCGACGTTCATACTCGTAGAAATAAAAGACTCGTTGCGAGTTCCTTAGATCCACGGTACAGTGACTTGGCGAACAAACGGGATCCTCGATCGGTTGCACAAAAGTCGAACTTGTTTCCGGATAACCCGTTTCATGGTTACGTGCCCTACTCGAATTACGTATACCCTCGTGCATAAGTATTTGAACACTTTCCACGAGCCCAAGTGCAGTGGGAAAATATTTCAGAATTATTTAAAACAATTAGAGAGCAATTTAAAATTTCAATTACATTGATAAGTCGTGCAACAGACACCAGATTTGAATCCGACAAAGTTGAAAGAAACTTAAGAAGATACCTTTAAAAGATTCATCGTCAGTCAATCTTGAGTATCGATAAAAATGAACGCGATATTTAATAATTATCGTTCATTTGTTGATAAGTTCTTTATACTACGATACAGCTTAGATCTTTTACATTTTAATGGAATTCATTGCTGTTGACTATAAACAGAAACATTGCTATACAAAAGAAAGATATAGACTTTTTGATCAAAACGCATCGAGTGTCTAAATGTTCCTTATTTATGTACGATAGCGTGGAAATTTGGAGCAATCGTCTGTTTAATCGTGACTCGGTTGAATTTAACGGGGAATTTAAAAAATCGGAAAAATCGAAAGTTTAAAAATTGAAAAGTTTGCTTGTACAATTTCTTCTGAATATACAATTTCAGCAGAGTATTCAGAAATTCGTAGTGGCGCGATAACGGTGACAGAATTGTAGTACCAAGTGCAAAATCGGCTCGGTTTAAACTGATTAGTGTTCATTAACTACGCGAATGCAGATAAATCAATATTTTCAAACGCCGTCGTCGACAAGTAATAGATTTATCTGGCCGAAATCGATTAGCATATAGCCGCGTGTTCTGGTAAAACAGGAGTGTCTCTGTGTGTAACATAACGACACACAACCCGGGATTATAATGCCGCGCGATATCACGAATTTACTTAATCCTGTGGATCCGTATTAATGAGTAAAAATCAGCCGAAAACAGCGTGGCTACACACCATACGCGATTTACCTACTATAACTAATGTACAACCGTTTATCTAATAATCTGTTATCAATTCGTCGGCTGGTCGATATCAAGTTGACGAAACGAGCATTTTCACTGACACCGCTATTTCGTTATTTCATCGTTCGACTGAATTAAATAATCTTCTCGGAAATGGAAACTCCGTTATCGCTTGAATAAATCCACGTTATTCAGCAATCTGTTCGAGCGCGTTAAACAACGTTCTTGTCGCAGATTAAACGCTCGTTAATAATGAGATACCTCGTTCGATGCACGAGAATCGAAGCGTCGCTTGTGTACACAGGTTTCAATGATTCACAGCTCTTTTTTTCTACGTGTTTTCACTTGTTACGGTTTATTTAAGCACAACGCTCAGCTTCCAGAGACATATAAGTTTAATGCGCGTTACGAGCTCGACGATATACAGTTTACTTTGCGAACCTCGTTTCTAGGCTAAACGGCTACTTGCCACCAGATGCGAATCATTGCTATTCAGTCCGTTACTGTAACAACCCTATCTATCTAAATAATATTCGTTATAATAATACTGTGTTTAATTTTTAACTCTTCGAATTTTACAATTAATAAGGTAAGTGGACAAATTTACAAATCCTGTCGAATTTCGACGAAATTCGCGAATATTTGAGTTCAAAAAATTACGAGATTGACTGTAAGATTTAATAGAGAAACAGGGGTGTGCGTTAAGTTATTAAATAATACCTATATATAATAATATTGCTGTTTTGAATTGATAATACTTTGAATTTTCTAATCAGTGCAAAAGTGAGCAAACTGAGAAATCTTATCGAGTTTGAACGAAACTCGTGGACACTTGGATCCAAACGGTTACGAGATTGACTGCAAGATTTAATAGAGAAACGGGGGGTGTGGGTTAAGAAGATTTATGGGTATTTTTGTCGAAAGAATGGACACTTGCCAGCCGATCGACTAATTTAGATCAAGGTTTTTGGAAGCGATTCTCCAGCCCCCCCGTAAACTTTCATGCGCGCCACCAGACACACGGAACGGGAAATATTTGTAGCACACACGTACAAATACAAACGTGTCAACATTTCCGTTCTCTGCAAACTAACACACAGTTATAGTTTGCAGCAGGGGTGGTGTTCGTGGTGCCACGGAGAAGTACGATACCAGTCCAAGTGTGTCGTCAGGCAGCAAGAATTCGGAACGAAACTCAGAGACCCGCCCGACAGAGCGCCGCTTGTAATACGTTAATTGAAGCTGCACGCAACTGCCAATTACGTTTCACGTTCATTAGTCCATGGAAACGGCCACGGTAACCGGGAATGTGGAACGCGCGCGCTGCCCAGCCATGAACCCTGGCAATAGCGGGGATGAAAAACGACGTTCTACGACTTCTACGTGGAATTATCCCGGACACTTTACTCGATGGAAGACGGATAACAAAAGGACAAAGTGTTAATCGTATGATTAACGGCGAATTTATCGAACGAAACGGCAATTCACCAAGGGAAGACTAGAAAGCTCATTTCTTTCATTAAAGAATATATATATATATATATATTTTTTTTTTTAATTGGGTTATTTATACACGATAATTCATGAGAGATAGTAAATTTATTTCTTCCCTTAAAGAATATTCCGTTTTCTTTTTTATATGAGTTATTTATACAAGATATTTCAGAGGAGGTAGGAAATTTATTTTTTTTTAGTGAAAGAATATTTCTTTTCTTTATTTCTTTTTTTTATATGGGGTTATTTATACTATTTATTGCACCAACTATCGTAAGTATTGTATTATTCTTGTCAGTAGTGTAGGAGCCGTGGAAAAATTCAAGGGATCAAGCGTGAATTGAACTTGCTTCCTACGAACCGACAGGCCGGGACTCTAACGCCCATAGTCAAGGCGCCTTTTTCATTTTCTAGCTGTTATTGCTCCCTTTGATGAGCACAGAGGCCTCGATTCTACAGTAAATGTGCTTCTTTTAGGAATCTGATGAGATTCTTTGTCCTATGTTTGTTGAAAGAATGTTATTTGCTATTTCGGGTGGATGAAAATCAAATCTTAATTAGGCGCGTGATTATTTTGTGTAATACTAGTACCAAATAATTTTTTGAGCAGTAATAAATGAGATTTAATCATCCTGCTTACGAAATAAGACACTCGTCTATTTTTTTTAAATAGAAATACCACAGAAAAAAGCAGAAGGAGGTAAGGTTTCGTGGAAAAAATTTTGGTAGCTACATTTTTCGAGATATTTAGATTAAATTTTTCATAGTAACTAGAAATCTTGTATAGCTAACGATATCGACTGAAATAGTTCTTTGACCACGATTTAAATCAGCCAAAATCTTAATTTGAAAAAAATTTGGAAAAGTACTTGAAAGTTTATTCATTTTGAATGTATTCTGAAGGAAGATTAATTTTTGTTCTCACAAAAAGTTGGACAAATCTAACAAAATATCCCAGAAATTACACAACAGGGATACTAAACAAAAAAAAAAAGACTCCATATATTTTAAATTTTAATTCCACATTTCGTCCTGTATATCTTATAAAACCATTATCAAATTCGAGCTCTAATCGTGAAAAATATTTCTTCCTTCAAAAGAAGTCTTAACCCAGACGAAACTACGGGGAAAATAAATGTCTCTTGAATGGACAGCGAACAGAAGGGCAGTACGGTAAGCCTGGATCAAAAGCACGAGCAGCTGGTGTGTATCGATGCGAGTGGATTGAGGAAAAAACTCAGCTCGTTAACGGCATTTACAGGGAACGTAAACGCGTGTTTCGACACGAGATAAGCCGACACTGTTCGCCGTGGGCACGTTCCAATTCGCGCGCGATACGGGCGGACTTAAAATTCTCCGTGTGTTCGGATCGATTGCAAAGAAACGTTGAAAAAAGGAAAATAGGAAAGAAAAAATAGAGAAAAAAAAAACAAGATCAAAAGACGCGGGTAGACAAATAAAGAAACAGATGTCGTAATTTAGGTCGAGATAAGAAACGTGCCCTGATGTTTACGGTTATCCAGACTTTTCATTTATCCTACAAAACGAGCCGGACAGATTAAATACCGGCTGGGGAGAAGAATGGCCGCGCCAGAATCGAAAACAATACGAAGGTCCACGTCGATAGAGCTGCTGTTGGCGATACCAACTAACGTTTCGAGAACTTCCGAAGGTTTTCTTTTAACGTTGACGTGTGCTTACTTTCCGGTTTCTTTATCAAAGTTCAAACTCGATATTCTACAACTACGACTACCTTATATCGACATGTATTACTGTTTGTGCAACAGAATCTTGTAAATAGAGATTCGAGTAAATATCAAATTTCTCGAGACTACTTATCTCGAATGAAAATACAATTTTCTTTCTTTTTTCTTTTCTTTTCTTTTCCTTCCTTTCTATCACCTTTAGCAGTGTTACTTTAGCGGAAAAACAAGCGCGAACTTCGCGTAAAGTAATCCAATAAATTTCCCTGTGAACATGCAACCAGTTTCAGTTTTCTCAGCCAGAGGAAAAGAGGGAGAAAGAGAGGGAATGAGAGAGAAGGTACTTCTGAATGCATTCGTGAAGCAACTATGTGCAGCGATATTAACATTTTTCCGTTGTTTTACAACAGACACAGCATTAGACCGCCTTTGAAGCGGATCTCGACCGTTATTCTCATATTCTCCTTTGAGCAAAGAGGGGGAACTAATTTCGTCTTCGTGGAACGCGTCTTTTTTAACTAATTCTAATGAGCGCCTCGTGCTCTGTTGTCCCTTTGATTCCCAGTTACGCGTTCCCCTTTTTCTCTCTCTCTTCTTCTTCTTTTTTTTTACTTTCCAGTTTTTAAAAGGGTCAAGAGATTACGGCAAAGGGACTGAGTTGAAAATCCTTTAGGAGAATTCCGTGGAATTACGGAACGAGAAAATAAACTACGTTCCTTTTTTGCTCCCTTTTCACCAAGTAGTTTTGGTAAATGAATAACTACTTACGTGAGCGCAGCCATGTTTTGAAAATGTCGTCGCGAACACTTACCTGCAACAGAGAGAGGAAGGAATAAAGAACAATTAATATATGTGTACAACGTGAAATTCTAAAATGAATTACATATATTATTTATATAGATAAGTTCCGCGGGAAGATTATTTTATTACGAAAAATATCGCAAGAGGGGAGGCATAAAATGTTTCCCAGTTCGTCGGGATAGAAATTACGAGGGAAAAGTAGGTCAAAATATACGAGAAACGTTTGTCAAGGGTTTCATTTGTCCCATCGGCCGGTGTTTTCTAACCGGAACCAAAAAACAAGAGGTACGAAACATTTTACAATTTTCCATTTCCCTCTTAATCACCGGGACCGCAAATGACAATTGGCTGAACACGAAAATACTTCTCCATTTTCGAATAGCCAGGTTGAAATATTCAGGTAATACACATACTCTATATACGCGGCAAACCTGAAACAAGTCTCGTCAATTCGTATGTCGCGTTTTTCTGCTTTTTCCTCTCTTTTCATCCTTTCTCCCTTGAATTATCAACGTCGATAGATCGGTAATAATGATACCAACGTCACGTTACCATTTTCCGTCCGAATTAATCGTCTGTATATTATACAAGCTGTTACATTAACCCAAATGGGAGGAACCGCAGCGATAAATTCACGCGGAATTTGAATTTATTTCAGTCTGCGTCATTTCGCCAGTGTCTCGTTATTATATCGAGCTCGCGCATTTCGACCGACTGCTATCGAAGAGAATTATACTACGGAGGCTTGTAGATCTACGACACGATTTATCATAAAATAATATCGCTTGATTATCCTGTGTATGTTCGTCAATTAGAAATTTAATCAGCCGGTGGAAACTTTCTAACGATTCGTTGAACCGTGAAGAAGAGCGTAGTAATAGAAATGATTGATCGAATTTTACGACAGAGGAAGGTTAACGTGCGGGTAAATCGTCGAGAGTCAAAAGGGCGGAAGGAATAATCGAGAAGTTCCGAGATCGAGCCAAAAGAGAAACCCCTCTATCCATGTCAGCCGACAGACTCTTTGTTATTCGAGAGTTCTTCGAACCACTTGACGCGCTAGCCGATCCCTGTGTCAAGAGGATTACACCTGATCCCCATCCCAGGCCACGTGATTCCTTCGATTTTTGTGCCACGATCGACTTCACCCTATCCTAAGAAACGAAAGGGTCACCGAGTCTTTTTTCGTGAGAAGAGAAACGCGTGGGTTATCGACGAAGTCAACGTGACGTTTGTTCATTTCACTTCGAAGTCTTTCGAATTTCGAGAGGATGAAGAAGTTAACATCCTGGGACAGATGAACTTTTCGTTTAGGCGACGCCTGTCCCTGAGTACTGACAGTGTCAAATTAAAATACATTAATTTTATTTAAATCTCAAGTAGAGAAATAAGACAATTTTTGTACGTGTAATTATTTATTACTTATAAAAGTGTATGAGAAGAAATATAATCGATATAGAAAAATTCTTTAGATCGCTAATTTTTGCGGAATGAAATGCGTTTACGCAACTTTAGGCCTTCAAGGAATTATCATTAAATTGCACCACAAATTATCATTAAGTGGTGCATAGATTTTTAAATGTTCAAATTTCTTCAAATTTTGTAAGATCCAGGTGAAGAAATAGCGTAAAAAAAATATTAAACAATTTTCTGAAGCTCTCATTCATAATTGCAACACAAGGAAACAAAAGTTAGTAATGAAAATATGCTGCAAAAAAGTTTCGAGCGAAATGCTGCGTTGCTGAACTTAATGAGTTAATATAAAATAGTTCATAATAGTTCAGAACGGAATTCAGAGCGGAATCGAAACGAATTAATAAAAGACTTATATACAGTAACGTGTATATATAACTATACAGATTGTTGCAACAAAGAAGAAGTTAAGAGATTCCTGATCTTAATCTCTGATTCTTTAAGTGGTTTTTGTTGGAGATTGTACAAGTGCTTGGTATATAGCACGATGGTTAATACTTAAGACACTTTCCAAGAAGCCTCTGTTCTTCACAGGAAACAGAAGCCTATCCCGGTGAATCGTTATCAGTCAGCCGGAAGTGACATCGGCTGAGCATCAATCCTCTCGGATTGATCTTGAGCAAGATCGATTCTGATCTTGTCATTAACGTTACAGGCTATCTATCAGAGACCTTTAGCGACCAACAGAGGAATAGATCATTTGCTAATGACTAGCGTTAAGCTAATGCTTAACTTCTATCGTTTGAAATTTATCATTCTTAATTTGATTCAATTTATGAGATTTCCAGCAGATACAGAAACAGAAGAAAAATATTTTACACGCACTCCTTTTTATCGCCACTTGTCCACAAGTGAAAATCATCCTTAAAGTTAAGTTTAATAAACACACTTAACACAGTATCTCAAAAATGATTGAAGACAAGAGAAATACCGACGAATTTTATATGTTTCAACGTGAAATTTGATAGAAGGTCCAACTCGAATACCGTATAAACAGATTTTCACGTAAATTAGATACTCTCAGAATCGAAATCACTTGTTCGTTTTTCCGAAAACACTCTTCATTATCGAAACTCCGTAGAGGCGACGTCGCGATGCTCGCATTTTCGATTTCACCGCGTTCAATCCTCGCGGAATATTCTAAGTACTTCCGCCGGCATGCTCTTGTCGCGCAGATTACAAGCGCCGATGTAAGCAGCTTCGGAGGTCACGGAAAGTGCGGAAACGCGAGAAGCATCAAGTTCCACGGATCTTTCCGAGTTATTTAAGCAAATACTCGAAGAAGCTTCTCCCGGTAAAATTCGGTACGTAGCGATTTCTTCGCGGTTCAATGGAAACAATGTTACTCCAGCGTCGTTTGCATATACGGTTGAATAGTAGAGCCACGAAGAATGATACAACGAGAACAGATCCGCCTGTGTCTTTTTAATAAAGGCGACACAGAGAGTAAGGAGAGAAAGGTGGATGGGGTGGGAAAATATAGGCAGCGGGGTATCGACATGTGCGGAAATCGGAACGGGAAAGTCGGCTGATTTACATTTCGGGGACATCAGGTCGGGCAACGGCGTATTATCATAAAAGAATGGCGGTTGGTTTAGCTTTCCCGGGGGGACATTATCAGGCACCTGCTGTTTCTCTGACGACTACGATCCGAAACCACGCCTACCTTCTATCCGTTTCGACGATTCGAACCGCAGCGGTGAAAAAGGATTGTCTAACATAGAGGTCGGTAACCTCTTCACCTAAAAAGGCCGCTCTAACTGGGCTGTCTCATGACAAAAGGCACTTTACGTTAATGTTAGAAGATGTACACTTAAACTGTATTCAACACATGTTTATTTTGGATCTTTTAAACAGTGTAACGATTACACATAACTATTTTTGTCAACGCTACACGTTGTTTGTCACCGTAGTAGTCATCCGTGATCGACATTTTTTAATTTTTTAGAAAGGTTGAAAGAAGATAAATATCATCGACTGAGAAACTGTAAACAATGTAACTAGACAATATTTTGAAATAAAAAATGCACTATTAAAAAATTAAACAGTTTTAGAATTTTTTTTTCGTAGAAAAATTTGTGAAATTTTTCTGATAGGGTATTTTAAAAAATTTACTCAGAAAAGCTCGCCCTTTTTTTTTATTTAATGACGTGATCTTTTTTGAGAACCTGTACTCGATCTCGCAGAGTTTCGTATTACTTATGATATTTCATTATTATATACTTAGAGCAATGAAATTTCCTGTGGCCTTCAGGGTAAAATATGAAAAATTTGTGTAACAGTCAACGTGTTGAAATCATTTAAAAAAGAAAATTTGGTACCATGATGACAGCGTTTTAAAGATGCTCATCAACCACTTACTCTAACAGATCCAAAGTTTGAGATTGGAAAGTATTGAGATTTAAGTTCTAACTTAAACGAATACATGTTATTGTTTTAATAGCTTTTTGTTGTGTTTTTCTATTAATTTATTAAAGGAACAGTTGTAGGATTATTGAAATTTCTTCGTAGTAATTTATGAGCAAAAGCTGCAGACGAGGAAGAGGATAGAGCACGCACTTCATGTATATGTGCCAGATTTTCGTATCAATCTTTTTTCATCGTCGTGTAAATGCATCCTGGCTTGATTACGAACTGAAACATCCACGATGTTGGCGTACCTCTTCGGCACTTTGAATTTTTAATGAAAAGGGTGCAACTGCAACTCGTTAACCTAACATATGAACCACCGTGGTATCAAATACTATCTGTTGAATTAGAATAAATAGGACACGAGCTATCCTGTCTATCTTGTTAATTATCCGGTACCTAATTATATTCGAAACAATAAAAAAAAAAAAGAGAGAGAACATAACACGGTCAATGTTATATACACCCATTGGTTCATAATGTTGTCTTTTTTTTTATAACGTCATTTAATAATTCTTTAAGAGATAAATTACCGATTTAATTAGTTCTGTACAGACAAGGGTACATAAAATAAAAATGAGAAATATATGTGTACAGAATGCCATTTTCAATACGTTCGCTAATATATCGCTGATATATTCTTACTTTACAAAATAGTACCTCAAATCTGTTACTGTTCCCTTCATATTTCGTACGTTTGTTATGGCTTTTCAATAAAATTTCGAACGACGTATATTTATATAAACTTTTCCTTTTAATTATATTCACAGAAAACTATTACATTTCCCTTCGTAATTAGAATAGTTTTTCTAACTTTTTCATAAAATTTCAAACGAATTATTTTTTTTTATTTAAATCCATAGAACATACTGATAAAGTTCGGTAGAAAAACAATTCCGGTATCGCGGAAAATGTTATATCGTTTTAAATTAAGAATAATGTGAAATTATTATTATTTTTTCTATTGTCGTTGGAGCTGCGGATCCAATCTACTTAAAATTTCTGACCACTAAAGTACCCACCGAACTATACTACTTAAAAAATGTCTGACCGTAAAAGTTCCCGCCGACCTATACTACTTAAAAATGTCTGACCATAAAAGTTCCCATAATAAGCAAATACAAATCGTTGGTAGGTTTAGTATTAATTGTAAGGCTACGTCAGTGCTGTGGAATCTTCTATTTCACTTTGTCTCGATATGCTCGTCGTCGTTTTTTGTCATTGACTGTAGCCAACAACAACAGCAAATTTGGTAGCAGGAGAGGTGGAATACAGTGAGAGCACATCATCTCACTCGCCAACTCGTTGAGGACAAAGTATATCAAACAAACACTCGACTCCGTGGCCGCCATTTATTTTCCGGGCGCGTATAACGTGCCCTGTATTCGTGTCACCGTCGATCGAAAAGACGTAAAGATAGCAGCTGCCACTGTGAAAACCCTTTTTTCAACGCGAGCCACCAGGGCCTCGAAGGCATTGCGATAAGACCAGGCCTCCTGTCCTCTGCAACGTTTCACGGGATACTTTGTGCATGGCGAACGTCCCCCGCGGCCATGCTGAATTTTTCACGCGGCTGCGATGATTTACCAGCAGAGGCGGCCCCGTTGAGCCACGAATTTTCAATCGCGCCGAGGGAAAGAGAGAGCCCCCAGAGACTCGTCAAACCGGAGGAACCTAGGCTTTCTTTAAATTTGCACGGAGAAAATTGGCCGGAAGCCGCTGAATCTTTCAACGACGCGCACGAAACTCATCAATGGCAATTATGGTTAATATAAGCAATGGTTTATTCGTAAGGTCGCGTTTCAGGTTCGAAAGATCGATTTCGATCTTCAATTAACCTCTTCAGAGACGATTTTTTTAGAGTTCGAAAAATTCGAGCATGTTTTTTTTTGTTTCGTTTAGATCGATCATATTCAGCACACTTTACAATGGAACTTCCGAAAATAGAAAGTTATTTTCAAACGAAAAAAATTATACGTGGCTATGAATTTTTTATATTCTTATTTATTTTGCCAATTTGTTTTATTTTAAGATAAATAAAACTTGTATGAAGTAATTGTTCATGTTACAAATGTCGCCGTAGCTGTATTTAATACTATAAAGTGTAAAGGGATAATCATTTCAAATCGATAGCCATTTTAACTTGCTTTTCTGTCATATTCACTATATTTTTCTATTTTTTCTATCACAAATATTTTAATTTAAAAAAGAAACCGAACGTGCAATATTTTTTTCTTTTATCACTATTGAAAGAAAGAAGAAGTTAAAGGAGGAAGATAAGTCATTTCAAACTTTTTTTCTGTATGTGCAAGGATGCATTTTTACTTTACAGTTGCATTTTTTTTTTTTTTTGGTTCAATATAAATGTTTATTTTTTTTTTTTTTCATACATTAAATACTCTCGATATTCAGTCTAAAAAATGTGTGAGGTCGAAAAATGATTAACATGTGAGATATTTTAAATAAATCATAGTAATTTTGCAAACATCTTTAACAAAGAAATTTATAATTCACTTTTGTTCTCCAATATTCTCTTTTCTTGTAATTTCAAGTATAAAGGAGATACAACTTGTTCTAGTTGCGTGAGTCACTCTGTATACTGTGTAAAGTTTGGAATCGTTTAAAAGTCATGCAGTTTCCGAAACTTTTTATCAATAATCTAAGCGATGGAAGATTGTATACGTCAAGTTTCGATTTATGAAGTTCCCCGGAGTGATCGATGAAGGAGTATGAATAATACAATATATCGGTAATATAATAAAGATGAGCAATTAACGTCTAACGGTTTCTGGTTTGAAAAGTTCATGTAAATAATGTACACCTGAAGCGAGGTCCATTAATATTCGAAAGCAGGTAATGACGTGTGAATGTTAAAGGACTACGCGATAGTGAATCGACGCTACATTAGCCACGCCTATCGCGATCTGAATTTCGCTAAATTCGCAATACGTACAATTTTTCAAACGTACACTTCCACTAACTTAAAAAAATTACCATCACCGAAATTTTACTTAATCTGCTCAAACAACCGATACGCACTTCTATATATATTTATCGAACACGAAGTCTTATCCATATCCAAAATAATTTCAATTCGAAATAACCTCAATATCTGTTGAAACAAGATTTGAGTATCGATATGTGATAAAAAATGAAAAATATGATGCATAAAAAATCACGAAGAATATAACGTTCCGTCAAGTTAATAGTACTACAGATTACTTCTTTTAATAATCTTAACCTCTGATTAATTCTTCAATTCTTTAGTTTTACCCCCTGATTGGTGATCACGTTCGAATTGCAGATGGAGAATGTGTCAACGATAGAGTCGAAAAATAACCTCAATAATGGTTAAGAAAATACATAAGCATCGATATGTGATAAAAAGTGGAAAATATGATAAATAAAAATCTCGAAAAATATAACGTTCCATGAAATGAACAGTGCTACAGATTATTCGTCTTACCCTCTGATTGGTGATCGCGTTCGAGTCGGAGATGGAGAATGTGTCGACGATGGAGTCAAAACGTACGAGCTTCTTTGGGTGTTGAGCTTTCTTCGAGCGCGGGCAGAGCGAGCACATGGCTGAGTCCGTTGGTGTCGTTGGGGGCATATTCGACGGGATATTCACGATTTTTCAAGGTTTCTCACAATTTTCCACCTCTCACACGTCGCTCCGTTCGATGAATTTACTCACCACTCCCGAACTGATCATACTAATCCACCGTTTGTCTTACACGATCGTTTAAACCACAAATAATAAAACGTCGTATATCACCACGAGAACGTGGTGTGTGTCTTTATACACCTTTCGATCGACTCGGAACAATCTTAGCCGGTACTAAAACGAGCTAAGGGGAATCGATATGAAATTCGTTATTGCGCGATACCGAGGCTTATTGCGTATTCACCGGGCAGTGATTCGTTTATCGTCATCAAATGCGATACTTTTATAGTCACAGTTCGTGTAAAACGTGTCCTATTTTACTAGGCCATCTGTTAACAGGCTGTTTCACGACGAAGGTGCGTAAGTTAATTATGTTGATACGTCCTCCTTTTGCGATTTAGATTTGGTTAGCTAATAAATTAACCTACACACAACACAACGATATTGTAATAACTCTTAATATCGTATCGATGTCCATACGTAATTCGAGGCTAAAACACTGTGTATCCATTCGATATAATACACATTTTCAATTCTCCTCTGTTCTATTATCAATTTGCAACTGTCTATTACGAATTATTGCCACGAATACGAAACTCGACGAATTTCAATTCGAAACGGTTTACGGAGACAACCCATGCGACACCGAGGATATTTCGTTAACGTGTAAACTAGTAGCTGCACGACATCTCGTCGACCGTGAATACACTGTCGAAACGACGAGTCGGTAACGTAGAAATTCGCCAGTCGACCGAGGGCAAAATGCATCTAGGGAACTTCAGTTACCATAGGCAGAGAGGGTGCAAATCTACCGGAAACGATGCACCTTTATCATCCGAACTCAGCGGCTAAAAATCAATACTCGTTTTAACGAGGCAATCCTAACCAAAAGCAACTTTTCATACAAATCTCGAAAAAAAAGAGGTTGCCTGTTTGTTCCCAGGCGAAATAGCGAATTTATTCTGAACGAGGGAGGAAGAAGCAATTACGGTGCTTAATTTACGACGGCTAAATTAACACGGTTCCATTCTCGCGAAGGTCTTGTTAATTGCTCAAAGACACCATTCACAAAATACGCTGGCTTTACCCCCTTTCACATTGAAACACTCTCTATTCATAGTTACTCGCGGGATAGACTCGTTTCATGGAAGCCAACGAAATGAATAATCCTCTTCTACATTCCTAATAGTATCATTAAGCTTCTTAAATGCAAGTCCCGACAAATTCTAGCGATACTATCGCGACACAGTAAACCTACGAAAAAGAGTAGAAATATTTAGAACCCAAAACGAGACAAACTGTACACGAAAATTTCATTTCATCCCTCTGTTTTTCTCTGCTATAACATTTCCATATAACATGAAACATACTCGCTTCTTATTAACGCTATAGAACACTTCAGCACCTTATCTCACCATCTAAAAGAAAAGGTAATATTCTATTTGCTATGTTAAACACGTGCAATAACCGTTGCTGAGGAAACTTCCATCGGCGTCGATCGTTCAGAAGGAAGTGGGCGCGCCGGACGTCGGTGTAATTAGTCAGCACGCGGATACAATGGGACGCGTTTTATCCTGAGAGTACGAGCTTCAGAACGCGTGCAAGCATACGTATACGGGGTGGAATCGAATTACCCGCGAGCAACGTTCGTCTATTCGCGGGCGGAGCGTGCTCGAGCAAACTAATGAGAGCACGAGGACCAATGCGCGACGCTGGAAATCGCGAGCCAGGACTAATTTCCATTAAGCTTTCCACAGGCAGCGAGTACCGGTGGTAGTCGACGTGCCGTCCTTAATTAGCGGCGAGGGCATAAGCGGCGCGCTAACTTACGAACAAGAGGGTCAATTGGCTCGTCGTTGTTGCGATGGGGGAGGGATAGTTACGAATTACGGTCGATCTGTTAGCAACGACGTTCATCGAGCCACGATCGATGCTGCGTATTCGTTCGAGCGTAATGTTTCGTATCGAAACGATCGGTTTAACGATCAACAGGTTAAATTGCCGGTGAAGGAGGTCGGAGTAGCTGAGCATTGATTAATGATTAATACCGGGAGGCAGATTCGATCGATTCGATCGTGCATATTCAGGGAAAATTTTGCGAGAAATTTCTTTTGTCATATTTTCTTGGTTTTCTTTTTTTTTTGTCAATATGATCGTGATTGGTTTTCCATCGATTTGTGGGAAAGTTGATTGATTGCGTTGAGAAAGTGGCGATTAAAGATTTTAGTTTATCATTGAATTTTTAATACCAATGATGCTCGGTCTCATATTTTTGCACTATGAGATCACCTCTGGAGTGGTAACACTATTTTTCTTTAGAAGTCTTTAGTCACCTGTGGCGTGACATTTTATGCAGTTAATAAAACGAATCAGTAAAAAGCTGTGTTTATACAGGAATTGATTTTAAAGTATATGTGTGTACATAAAAGCTTTGAATTGTACAGTTTCCAGTATTGAAATATTAATAATATTAGCGCGCTTAACAAATGATATTATTGCTATTGGGTTTATTCTCGTGTTTGAAGGTTTAGTCCTTTTTAGCCTTCAAAGTGAAAGATGAATTTGTTTGTAATAGAAAAGTTACTAAAATTATTAATTCAAATATCTGACTATAATTGATTATTAGTCAAAATTATGGCTATAACGAAAAATAGAACTTTCGTAGAACTTGCGATAGGAGACCATTTTGAAATTATTTCCAAGAGTACCATACTTAAAAAAAAATATAAGTAACAATAAACTACATATTTGTTTTGTGACTTCCTTTTAAATTCTGTTAATAGAAAATTAAACTTGAAACAATTGCAAGCAATTTCTTCGTGCTTAATGTGTGATGTTAAAATTCAAAAAATTAAATCAGAGTTGGCTGAGAACAAATTAGAAAAATAATTATAGTGCACAGGATTAACTATCAGTCTAATAATAACAATCAATCTGTTACTCGAGAAATATATAAAATCTTCCGAGACAAAAATGCAATTATAGTGCAAAGAATTAAATATCCTTTCGCGTTCGCAAATTATTTCCTCAGTCTAAGTACAATGATTCATGAGCTGCTCAATAAATATTAAAAATTTTCAGTGAGGAAAGTACATAATTAATAAATCGATCGAAGAATAATAAGGAACAGGAGTCGAATGAAATTTCGCAATCCAACGGAGTGCGAATTTTAAGCCCAAAAATATCCGACATCCTTTACCAAAGAATTTCGAAGGGAAAACAAACGTCGACGTCGAGTTCTTGCGTCAAACGTTCGCATTGCAGTAGCTAAGGAAAAGGAAGGGAGATCAAAGGACTCTGAAAGGAGGTTTCAATCTTCGCCCGAAAGCTCCGGGAAAAATGTGCCGGGCCATCTGTGAAAGGAAAAGAAACGAATTGGTCGACGACGTGTTGATTACACTCGGAAAGTCCCTTCCTCTCTGTTTACAGTCCCACGGAGCGAAAAGTAATCGACGAACGTTTTCCAAACTACAATGCAGACTTGAACGATCCTCCGAAATAAATCAATCGACCTGTGATCATTTTAATTGTCCGATCATGTAATACCGTCACCCATTAACGTGGTCGTTTGCAACCTACTCGCGAAAATTGGCACAGTTTCCGGCGTTAAGTGAAAAATAAATGGCGTCGTTCGCACCCTATCGCCTGTTCCACTTCCGTTCCTCTGCTGTGAAGATGCACGTTCGCCTCGAGGAAATCGTGTGTGACGAACGAACCCAGATATATCGAGGTGCAATTTGTGTAGATAATCTGACAGCCATTTTTACAGGAAACAGAAGCGTCAAGGAATTGTTTGAAGGTAACACGTATTCTTTTAACATTTTGTAAGAAAATGCAATTTATAATTGCATTCGATAAATGATTACAGTTAGACTTTAAAAAATATTCGAAATAATTTTTCGTGTAGCTCTGAAGGAAATATTTTGCAGTTTTGCACGATTGTATTTGAATATAATTAATTTCATGTTATGCTCTCGGCTGAAGGTTTGGGAATTATTTGTTTAATTATATTTTAATTGTATTAAATCTTCAATTAATATTCTCATCAAGTCATAATTAATATTGTAGACATTGATAATAATTTATTTTGTGGCAGTAAACCTGAACATTTCAAACTGCCTTTATATTATGTTGATGATCAGACTGCGGATTTTTATTGCAAATTCGTATCTTTGAGAATGTAGTAAAAAAAATAGAATTTCAGTAAAAAATTATTTTACTTATTAGGTATTATAAAAAGCACTATAATTTGGATATTTTGTCTACTTTTTCACATTACTATTTTTCCTATAAATGCATAAAAATCTGCAATATTAGAATATTCAGAATATTTACACAAATTATATTTAAAATATCACACATATTCAAAATATTAATTTTTACTAAGTGCCCGATAAATTCAATTCAATTGTATTACAATATCATATATAGGAAAATGCACTGAATAAATATTAAATAACGTTTCATGATGGAAAAAAACAGCATCAATCCGATGCTTTCACAATTAACCGAAATATGTGTAATCAAAAAAATTAATCTGCTTATTTCCGAGTATATTTCCGAGAGTAACCGTGCGTAAATGTAAATTCTCATAGGAAAATAATTACTTCACGTGAGAGTAACTTTCAAGCTAATTAAACCGCGGAAGCTTGTTAAATGCACAACACAAAATAAAGCGCACGAAATTCATATAGACAGGATAGTAGAACAGTTCGATAAAATAGACTTAACGGTGTAAGCTTCATTTGCTCAGTCCTTGGTACTATAATCTAATTGTAATTTAATCTCGCAAACCCTAAGAACGGTTATTCCAGATTTTTCAACCGAAACCTTTGCTGAAACATATACTACTGTTTGTTTCGCTCGAAAAAACAAGCACAGTAGCGCGTAACATTTGACCGAGAAACATAATTTAACGTCGCGTGCTTTTCCCTTAGAACAACCTACTGAATAGTATACATTCTACACGAAGATTGCCATATTTTACAAGAAACGTTCGCAGGATTTCATCGCGAATGTTCCCGCGTCAAGAATTAGCACAGCTTTCCTACAAAGCGGAAGCTTCTAAACTTTGCCCAAAATTCCTGAGAATTTTAATTATATAAGTGACCCGTGAAGCAGATAACGCTCGTGTTCCTCTCTAATAGGCAGAAGAACTAGAACTTCTACGAATAGATGAAGAAACAGCCTCGATTCAGACGTTATTATCGCCAACGGTGCTCGAAGTTCGAGGTTACTCAATGGAAGAAAGAAAAAAAAAAGAAAGTTAGAACGATCGCAGACTAGTCGAAGTCGAAGCAACCACTAACCTTCTGCCAGAAGCAACGAGGCAAAGTGAACGAAGAACTCGGGGTTGCCAGCTGACGTTCTGTCGTTAGGGTTCGTGTTCGACGCGCTGTTACGAAACAGCTTACGGATTCGTGCTGTGACACACAGTTATTAAACCGGGGATCAATGGCTATCCTCTGTTTACAAAGCTTTGATTGCACCGCCTTGCACGATGCTTGGAAAGTTTGCGAATGGGTGGAGATGACAGCGAGACTGTCAGAGACAACTTGTCAAGTTCAGAAAACTAAGTTCACCAGACGTTGTACTATATTTTAAAAAATGAAAAAAAATATTTTGAACAAATTACTACGAAATTTCTGTTAAACAATATTTGTTCCGAGAAAAATTACAAAGGAGTTGTTCATATGTAGACGAATAGAATTTTATGAACACTTAAGTTATATTAAATTAATTGCTATGAAGAATAGTTGAGTATCGTGCAAATCATTGTCGAATTTCTTGTTGAACTATGCGAAAAAGAAAAACAGTTAACCTAATTCCAAGCTCAGGTTCGACGGCACTTATTGCTCCGCCTGTTAATTGACAACGTTCACCAATTAACGCGGCGCTAATTTACTGAAGCGCACGCGGGTGCTGTGTACGCTTGCTCAAGCGGGAGTGCACGGATTGACGAGCCATTTACTCTATACACTGGATTCGATCGTGGTCGTCGACGCAGCTGGCTAGAATCACGATAATGAATGATAACAGGTTCAATTCAAGTAGCCTTTCAATTTTAATAGGTTGTGCTCTCCGACGTGCAGCCGGTGGTACGCGATGCTCTCGAGCAGCACGCTCACAGTGCCCGCAACAACGCAACGCGGCATTAACGCGATACCAGTAATTAACGTAGAAGTACGAAATGACAGGATGCGTCCGCTTCCTCTTCCTGAACGGACACCGTGGACATTTATTTATTTTTTTTTTTATTCTCGGTCGAGTGTGTTTCCCTTAACTATATCTATTTCGCGAGATGAATTTCGTTATGTTAACATGTTAAGCGTCACGTCGATTTCGATTTTTCGTTCAGACGGTTTAGTTTCGATAATTTTGCAATTTGGCGATAAATTTAACGAAGAATAGTTGTAACTTTGTAATACTAGCAGGATAAAGTTATCTCTTTGTTTGAACTGTTTTAAGGAGTGTTTTCGTATTTTGTATATTTTAGTTTAACGAAACAAATTTTAGACTTTTACGAATTTGAAAATTTTTGATTTTCCAACTTTCGAAAACAATCTGGCAAATTTTGCGGCTGAGAATTGAGCATCTGCCTTTCACTACATACAATTGAAAAGTATCTGATAAAGAATATTAGCAAAATTTTCATCTGAAAATATACCTTCGCTTCCGTTCTACGTTTTATGTCTGTATTTAAATTCAGAATACGAAGCAAAATGAATAATAAAATGTAAAACACTGTAAATTGTAGATTGTAAATTACTAAAACGAGGCATAGATTATTAAATACAGTGCCGTGTAATTCTCGGAACATTGCACTTGTTCACTTCTCTTGCGAGAAACGAAAACGTTTCCAACGTTCTCATATCGCGACGTGATTATTTCACCCTGGAAATTATGCTAACGTTAGATAACGTGAGTTGGAAGTAGGACGCCACTTGGCGTAGCCGATCGATCAAGTGTTAAGTGAAAAATGTTGCAGAAAAAAAGAAAAGAATCTTCCTAACAGCTCAGCATTTCCAGGTGAACTTAAACTACACTTTTATATTTTATATTTTCTTTCTCCTCGCTTCCTCCGGACTACTCCACTGATCTTTGTTTCCGTTACCATTCCTCATTCGTTTTATTTCTTCCCTTTCCCTTCGCGATACTTTCTGCTACAACCTCGAGCGAAATTACAGCGGGTATTTTCCCAGCAGCTGTGACCTGCCGCTTCCTGTTCACACTTACACAAACCTAGGTCATCATCTCCGTATTTCGTTACTTACATCGTTAACGAAAAATACAATTCCCCTTGCCCCGATTTGCGCTATCGTTCGCAATCACTTAATCGAAAAGCACTTTGAGCGTCTTACGCGAACTTACGAAACCCTTGGACGATTCTCCGAAACGCGACTGCGGCTCGTTAATCTAATTCGAATTTCCCCGTAAACGCCCTATTCCTGACAAAGGAGACTCATTTGGGAGTCAAGGAGCGTTAACGAGATCAGCCATCTTTTTTTCCTTTCTGAACGTGATCGACGAAAGTTCCTTTCTTCCCTTCCTCTCTCATTTTCAATCACTCACTCATTCTCTTTCTCTCTTGCTCACTCACTCACTTACTCACTTGCTTACTTACTCACTCACTCACTCACTCACTCGTTTTCTTTTTCTCTTACTGACTCACACGCTGATTCTCTCTCTCAATCACTTATTTATTCTCTCTCTTTCTCGTTCACTCACTCACTCACTCATTCACACACTCGCTAACCTTTTCTCTCTCGCTCCCTCTCCTTAGAAAATCGACAAATATACGGAGAATAAATTTAGATGTGTTGTTCCAGATTCGTTCCTCGAGGGGAATAAGAGATCACGAATAGATTTAGTTAGTTGTTTATACATACATCGAACAGTTGTGCTTACTCGCGCGATCTTCTCGTTTATTTAAATGCTAGTTCCCCTATCTGAGAAACTTCCGTGAGAATAGATTTATGACTATTCGAACGTGACAGCTGTGGGTATGTGATGATCATCGTTACAGATGGGATAAATGTCAGGATCGCGGTGGGTATAATTCCGAGCAGTCGATAAATTCGCACATCCCACCTAGAAATCTGAGACTCGTAGCTTAGCCTGACAAGCCGCGGAACGCGATCGATATCTGCAGGAACGACAAGCTTCGCTGGCCCGGCCGAATTCGAAGCTGTCGTAATGTTAGAACGCGATCGGCATAATTTTCTGCCGCGAGACGACCTGCACCCTTATCCGGAAATCCGTTCTACCGAGCAACAGGATTAGGGGATGACCTTGTTCTCGTGGAACCAGAGTGCATTATACGGGATTATTTCGCCTCTGGGATGGACTTATTGTTGTCAGAAATTTCTTACCATCCTCTGACAATATTTTCTGTTGGTATCGCGTGTTAGATTCACGTTTAACTCATTATTTACTAGCAAATTGATTAACACGTTAAGTGTCACGCCGATTTCGATTCAGTTTCAAAAATTTGCAAAGAGTATTTCGATAAATTTGTCGAAGAAAATGGTAACTTTATAACGCATGCAGGGAAAGGTCGCATTTTTGTTTAAACTGTTTTATTGAAACCTATTGATGAATTAATTTCATAAATTTGAAACTATTCACTTTTCGAGAATCAACGCTGCCTAAATCGAAAAGTTTAGTACGACGCTTAACATGTTAATACGTTTTACATTGCCAGCGTTAATAGGATGTAGATATACAGAGACAAAAAACAATATAGGAAGATACAGTAGATAATAATTTCTATAACGCGCCGAAGATTTTGCGACTACTGTTTCCCCATAACGCTAAAATTCCTCGTACAACGCGCTGAATAATAAAACGCAGGAATTCCTCGTGTTTAAAAATTAAATTTGCTTCAGTTCACCATTACATTTATTTTTCTGATTAATTATAAATACGTAATAAATTTATGTAATTATTTCTTCTGTTAACTTCCTATGAAATCAAAAAACGATTTTATTACATGCATTGATAATATGTCTATATTATTACATGCTGTTTATATTAAAAAAAAAGCTCTCCTGTTTCATAAAATATAGAAGATAAAAGTTGGCATGGCAATAATCATTCCAAACATGTTAGATTATTTGAGTTATACGAGGAAAATTCTCTCACAGCACGATTTCTTACGCGTTAATATGAAAATCGCTAGTATTTTATCGCTAGTGTTCTGTTAGTTAAAGTAACGAGGATTTCAGGTCAATCAGGTTTGTTTCTCAGATCAACCTAACCGGTTAGGAAGTGAACAACCTCTTTATCCGTTCGTATCTCACGTGTGAATCGATAGAAAGCATGAATTATGCAATCGAACGTTTCCTTCGACTTTTATACCAAATAGAAAGCGACGTTAGATGGCAAACGTCAAGATAAATGCTTTTTAAGCGTACATAAAAGTGGTATTGCACGCGATGTACAGTAATGGGCTCCGTCGTTGCTGACCGCGAGAAAAGTATTCCAAACGTTAGATGGGAGGGAAAATGTTTGCATAGCAGAGTGTTCAACGTTCCGAAGAAAAGTTACCAAAGCTAACTGGACTGTTCGAAATTGTTGCAACATTGTCACGGAAATAGATCCTTTCTAACAATAGACCTTATTTTTCCATGAAACAACGTATAGTTCGAGCCACGATATAACGAAATTGTAAAAATGATCTAAACCTAAAGTAAACATGTTTTAAATGTCAAAACAACGAAATTGACAGGTATAAGGATGCTCAAGAGCCATAAATCTTGGTTAGGACTATAAAGAAAGATTTTTAATCCAGTGTTAATATATTGAGTGAGTGCAAAATTTCTGAGGGATTTTCTTTTAATTATTTTACATGGTTTTTTGATCATTTTTTCCCACTGTTATGGTAACATTTGCAATCCTCTATTATAACATCCACTTGTTTTTATCTTAAAAACAAAAGAGGAAACGTGATTTTTCACTTCGTGAAACTCGCCTCGCTTAAACTTAGCAAACCATATTTTACAGGTTGGAATCTACACAGCAGATTTTCCGAACACGTCACAAATATATTTTACCGCATTTGTAACATCTGTTCCCAAGTAAATTGCACTTTTCCGTGTTCATTTTCAATGTTTGTTTTAACGTACAATAGTTCGCAGAATGCAGTTAATTTCTGTGGAAAATAGCAACTGATTATCTGGATTAATAAAAAAGAATGACATTTGAACATGACAATCTATTATTTCCATAATATAGCGACGATCGCACAATCTGCTATCCATCAAAACTTTTACACTCACCTAATACTTATATAAAACATTTGTATTCAAACACAGGAAGAAATTTCTAATATTTTAAATAGTAACCATTAGTAAACAATCGAATACTTTAAATAATAAACATTCTAAGCAGCCAATTAAATATTATCAGTAATAAATTGTCATACTTTTATCATACTGAATTTTAGAACGAAATGTAGTGTACAGGCCTAACTTCTGCGACATTAATCGGTACTGTATTTCGAGGGTTTAGTTTACGACCTCGCTATAGTCGTTGCGTGAACTATACCCACCAATTTATTTAGCAACTCAACCTTTATTCCCACTTATCAGAACCCTGGTTATAGAATTAATCATTTCAAAGTATGGCCTTTTATCGAAATTAAATTTCAAGTATACCAGGCATATTGACTCGTACGTTTCGTATCATTTCATCGAAGTATGCAAATATTTTTTCTCTTTTTTTTCTTCTTTTGTTTTCTTTCAAAGGAGGTTATTTGAATCTCGACACAGTTTATCGCGAGCGATGCAGGAAATCGTTCAGGCTCGTTTCAATAAACATCAGCCGCGTAACGTAAACACACTCGTCGCGTGTAATCGTAGCTCACGGTTGAAGGCTTCGCGATTCACGGGATTATAAGCGTAAATCGTAGACGAAGTGCAACGAAGAAACGGACACTTTGCCTGGAACAAAATGTCACACGTCGTGCTTGAACTTTCGCAAGGAACAGCTGCAGCCGCGTAAAGTTCCACGCTGACGTTGAAATTGTGACTAGTCGATAAACGCTTCGGGAACTTTGCATACGATTAAAACTTCAAGGACAATATGCGAGTAATTAATCTGAGAACGAGAGCGTAACAGGGCAACCATAAGGACATTAATAAACAACGATTAGATCTTAAAGTTGCCAGAATCCATTAGGACTTTAATGAACTACGAGCAACCTAGTTTAATTCAACTTTTTCCTCCTTCCGGCAATATTTTAATACCTCTTGTTCTCCCCTCTCCGGCGAGTTGTACGAAAAAAGGCAGGAGAAGTTTGATTACGGCCGCTTGCGTAATCGGGCGGAAATGATTTTTTTCGTTCGAGATGTTCTCGAGATCGAGATTAACGCGACTTTAAGTGATTGTATTGGGGAAAAATGTTTTAACGATGATTAATATCGGTGGAATGACTTCTCGAAAGTTTCTCGAAAAATGCAAGTACTTGGATTGAAAAAGAAAAAAAAAGAGAGAAACAGGAAAACAGGAAAATAAGCTGGATAGACGTACGGTCGCAGCGAACACTGACCTATGTCACTGGCTGTGCTCGATTCATTTCGGTGCGCCACTCGAGGCCGCATCTCCGACCGCATCGTATTTTTCAAAAGCGTATAAATTGCGTTCCCCTGTTTACGGGAACTTCTGTCGTACACTGTATCGACACAATGTAACAGAAAATTCTTTTTTCTCTCTTATTTTTTTTTTATTCTATATTTTCTCAACGGCCCTTCGACGTTTCAACTTTTTCCCCGATACTCGAACAAAACCATCGAACGAGTGTATCTTATATTTAAAAAAAAAAAATGAGGAAAAGGAGTATTAAAAAAAATAAAAATGCATCATTAAATTCCCGACGGCGGAAAAGTAACTCTCGCGATGACCCTTCCACGAGCAACGACCTGCGTCATTGCTTGTACTTGGCACAGTTACAGACTGCTTTCGAACGCGGGATGCGTCACGCTCTTGGTCATAAAGAGCACGTATCGACTGTTGCATACGATTATTCAGCCAGGGCCCTCTTTCACGCCTACTGCGACAGGAATGCACCAAAACCGCGATAAACACCGTATAATAAATCACACTCTACAACCTTCATACGAAACTCCTGTCTCACTTCGATAAAACCCTTTGAAAGGGAAACGTTATCAAATGCGAACGAAAACGTTGAAAATCTAACCTACATCCTTTATAAAATCATCTCGTAAGTTCAAGCTCGACACCTCGAAACCACGTTGCTTAATGCCAAGTGCAAACCGCATTGCATTAGAAACCATAACCTATATACCACGCGAAGTAATTTTCCTATATTAAATTCTACACTCTAACGAACCACCTAAAAGCACGTTATTCGACACAACGAGTTTACGGAAACACTTCTGAACGATGTTAAACGAAACATCTTAACCTGTACACCTCTCAAATTTCCCTAACTTCTGTAACAATTATTTCACCAATTTCAGTTGTATCTAATTCATCATCGAAAGATGACGATAAAAATGATCTCAAGTATCTTCGTGTTCACGCGTTATTCACCTCGTCAGTGCCGCGTCACGTTTCCCGGCGTCGAATGCGTGCTCGTCGAGCCACTCTTCGTGGTGAAGCAGCTTTGCAGGTGTAGCAGCCCGACAGACCTAACCTTTACTCGCGTTGTTCGCGCGTGTCAAGGTGACCGGTAGCAGCACGAGGTTGTTAAGAAACACGACGAAGAGGACGCACAGCACGCAGAGCTCGGACCGTCAATGGGGAACATCGCGAGCGGAAGGCTGAAGGAAACAGCCGAGGTTGAAAACGGCAGCTCCGCGGGAGCAGCGTAGTCGCGAGCACTGACCTACGTCACTGGGCGCACTTGCCACACTACTGAAACCCGCCTCTCCTCGTGTACGTACGTGTGTTTCCGTGTACGCGCTCCACCTCCACCTCTAAACTCCTCCGTCTCCTCTCCTACCATTTCTCCCTCTCTACTCACCTTTTCTCCCTGTCTCTTACCTCCCTTTCACGATCTACACTCCGGTCTGTGTTCGTGTTAGCCGGTCGTCACACGATAGCAGTGAAACTGCACCGCCACCTCGTGAAAATTGCATTCACCCTGCCCGCCAACGTGCTGTGGCTATCCCTCTTTCGAAAGAGAGAGGGAGAGAGGTTACTCTCTCCTAGGGGATCGTTTCTTTCCTTGGTTTCTTGGGGGATTGTGGAAGGAAATTGTGTGGTATCGATGGGGTTTGCGCGGTTCAACGAAGATGATCATGATTTCTGGAATTTTCTCCGATTCGAAGATTGGACGGAACAGATTTCCTTCTGATTTCTTGCGAATAAGATGTAGAATTGAAGGTGTAGGATGAAGGGTGATTGGAATTTTTGAAAGTCCCGGTTTCCTTTGTTTTCCTCCCTCGTGTGCTTTTGTAGGAAATGATTTTGCGACTGTGACAGGCCTAGGTACAGTCTCTTTTACAGAATAACTTTTTGAAAATTGGACCAAATAATTTGAGACTTTTTTTTTGAAAAAGTAGAGAAACTAGTTTTATAGATGATGTGTACAAAGAATTTTGAAAAAATTATTATTGATTGGAATCGCGGAGAAGATAGTAAAGGTCGTTTTTGCAACATTGTTTATCCGAACCTGCAATAAAAATTTGGAAACCATTTTTATTCGATAAAGATTGCAATGAAATTTTCAGGATGTTTGTAATTGATATAAATGTATAAAATGAATTTTGTAATTTTTCGTTACAGTTTCGTTACAGAAATATCCGTGTTTTGCGTAATTTTCCTTTTTCAGCTTCTGAAAGAAACTCAGGTCGTTCGGTTCAATTTTCAGAAAGTTATTCCATTCTGAAGGATGGCCAAGTATTAATGAGAGTACGTGTCTATAATACACCGTAGTCGGAGGTTCGTTGTACCAATATAGCAAATGAATTGGTCGCTCAAGGCCACTCGTACAACTACGACCAACGAGGTCACAGGTGACCCTTTTCTTTTACTATCTCGATACGCGCCTCGAATACTATTCGATATATTACGAACAACGAACACGTGCCTCCGATTTCTTGTTTTACAATACTACGATCTTCCTTTCGGATATTATTAAAACGATTCATCGTATCGAGCTTACTACCTCGACTTCAGACCTCTCCAACAATACTCTCTATTCCCTCCGTGAAGAACGACCGATCCGAGAAACGCAATTTACTTGGAACTTCTTGAAAACACGGTTTCCGTGGATGGATTAGCATCGAACCACCGCATCGAAGAATCTCACGGTTCATTGTCTGCCTGATAATGGCCGATCCCACCCCTAAAAAACTGAGGAGGCAAGAATACGGAGGAAACAATCATCGCTAAGCCTATCGTCAAACGAATGAATACGTCTGATCGATAATGTGAAACAATGCAGCGTCGTTTTCAATCGTCTACCACGATGGATCGACGAATCAAGCTTATGCATCAATGGGGGAGAAAAAATCGTATTTGCCGCGCGTATTCAATCGATAACCTGAGCTCCACTTGCTCTCGCTAGTCGCAACTAGTCTGCGGCACTTTCGGATGTAGTTGTAAATAAAAAAAAAAAGAAAGACGTGTGTGTGTGTGTGAGAGATAGAGATAGATAGATAGATAGATCCACAGCGGCTTTAATTAAAAGCATCTCTGCAGCGGTGGGTCACGAACAATGCGGCCATTGTATCGCGTGGTATTTAACAGCTTCCAGTTGGAACACCATCCTTTCTCCTATTCGATATTTCTTCGAGCGAGAACGAGAACTATCTTCCTCTCTATTTCCCAAAATAAAACCATCGCGACACACGTTTATCTCCACGTTACACTAAGCTAAGCCTTTTCTAACCTCGTCTGGCTATTTCGAGTTCGCGACGTCGTTCGCGATTCGATCGTGCTTAGATTCTAGCAGCGAGATAATCGTATTCCCTTAGAGTCTTCCTTCGATCGAATATCGAACCACTTTATCTGCTGCTATCGGTGGTGGATAGGCTAGCAGCCTGAGAATCACGTTCGTTTCGCGAACGCTTTGTCGAACACCTGTACACCGGTACGTGTATTGTTTGGTTATGAGCTTCTGAAGCGATTTTCTCTGGATTTCGAACCTTATAAAGCACTTGGGGAGGATGAGAAAATGTCCAGGAAGTTTCTAACTTAACCTTCTTTTACAAAGTGACTTGCGTAAACTGCCAATAATTTATCTTTGCGTAAGAAAATAGCGTTTCTTCTTCGTCGTATTGTGAAAACTGAGGAAGAATTTAAGGGACCAAGCGAGAATCGAACTTGAATTCTAGGTTTTTAATTTTCTAGCTGTTATTGAAGTATATATATATAGTAAGAAATACTACAGTGTTGAAATGAAATGAAATCTTAATCTAGGCCATTGTCGACCGAAGCGAAATTTCACTTTGGTGCTACTTGGAAATGAATCTCTATTTTTATCGAAAAACGCTTTATCACGTTCGTTGTCATCATTTTATTTCTCGTATCATTTTTACTTACACACTTAATACGTACGTTTTCATTAATTTGACATAATTTATGTAGATAACATCGATACATACATCATAAGATTCAACGTGTCACATATACGTGAATGTGTTAAACATTTAGTTATGATATAGCGCTGACTCCGACGAGTATTCCAGAAATTTTTCAGATTTTTGGAAAACTCGGAACAGTCAGGAAATTAGATTTGAACATAAACGGTAGACTTTGCAAATTGAAATTTCTCATCGGTGAAATCTATCGTGAGGTATCTTCAATTTACACCAACATCAACTTCACCATTCGAACAATCCTCTCGGTTTTATTTTCATATCCTCCTTTAAACATTTCATCAAAGAGCACAGCTTTCGATTCGCCGAGGCGCAGGAACGCAAACACGCGATGTGAAATGAAAAACGAGCGGGACTGCCGCTTGGCAACAGTGTTCCCGACTGGATAAAAGGAATCAAACGAACGACAGAGACATTTTAACGTTTCACCGACGTGCATTATGGTAATGCACCGGGGGACAAGGGTGTAACGAGCGAGAAATTTCTCGCTCGCGGTAAGAAGCCTTTCCAACGAGTCGAGTGAAAGGGCTGGGAAGTTCGTGGACAACGCGGCTGACTTGGATATCTTTCAAGGAAATGAGCGGAAACAGCGTAAGGCCAGACAGTTCTTCCTATTTCTCAAAGATACTGGTACAATAAGAACAGCGCGATAAAAGTTTACAACGATCATGGCTCGTCCTTTCTCGATACTTCTTCTTTCATTTTTAACTCCCTTTTTTTCTGTTCTTTTTATTATAAGACTACGGAAGAATAACAGACGGAATATTTTCTAAGAGAAAACTTCGATCGAAGGTACGTAAATATCTTCTCGAAGACAAGGTAGACGCGACGAGAGGAATTTTGTGCCTTTTCAGAGTGAAACCAGCGACTGTGGTATGCTTGCAAGTAGTTACGGACGACTAAGATCAGACAGACAAGAAACGAACGTTCGCTAGTTCCTTTTGGACCACGGTGTTATCTTTTGAAGTACCTCGGTGGTAATGACTCTATTATGGATTACTTTTAAGACGATGAGCACTTTTATAATTGAAGCTTCTTTTTTTTATTATATTTGTTGTTAATTCTTGAAACAAAGAAATTTGATGGTTGAAACGGTAAGAGTATAAATGGTAATTGGAATACGATGCGTTTGTGTATAATTCAATAATTTGGAATTGAATAAAGTAAAGCTACTGTTGGAATGAAAATTACCTTTTTATTACTAATATAACTCAACTTGATATTACGAATGTGTGCTCTTTTATCGAAACTGGCCATGTTCAAGGGTCATTCTCGGATATTACCATGCAGTTTAATTAACATTTCCAAAATTATGAAAGTAATTTCTTTTAAAATTTCTGTGTAATAACTTTAATTAATATCTATATTAACTTTTGCCAAGGACGTTGAAATTTTCAATTCGGACGTTCAGGAAATAAAATCCACAGATACTTCAAATCTATAATTTCAAAAATTATAAAAATGATTCCTTTTGAAATTTTTGCATAAGAACTTTAATTAATATCTGTATTAACTTTTGCCAAGGACGTTGAAATTTTCACTTCAGACGTTCAGGAAATAAAATCCACAGATACTTCAAATCTATAATTTCAAAACTTATCAAAAATGATTTCTTTTGAAATTTTTGCATAAGAGCTTTAATTAATATCTGTATTAACTTTTGCCAAGGACGTTGAAATTTTCACTTTACACGTTTAAAAAATAAAATCCATAGATATCTCAAAATCGGTTTCAAATGGACATAATTTCAAAATTGAATACAGTTTCGATATTGCAATATTACAAACTAGAGGATTAAAAGTACTTTTCGCGAAAAAGAAAAAAAAAATGCGTTTCGAGATCACCGCGATTTTCGTTCACATAAATTCCACGAAGCAACTCCGAGCACAAAACCGAAGAAAAGCAGCGAGTAGTTTTGCAAACAGCTCGAAACGAAATTCCCTTCAAAATGGCCGTAGCGTGTGCATCAATCACAATAATAAAACAGCGTACAGAAACAACGGTTCTGCGAATATTTATCGTTCGGTGGCACAACGATCTCGAGATCGCAGAAATCACACGAAAGGCTGATTTTCCAACGGACTTAAAAGTTTCTCGCGTGATGCACCGTTCGAGGTGGTAACGTTCGTTGCGAGAGAAAGGGAACTTCTATAGAAAGACAGACCAAGAGAGAAAGAGAAAGAGAAAGAGAGAAAGGTATACGATATAATTTCTTACTGGTCACGCCAGAAAGTCACCGGTAAGGTACAAAATAGCACGGTGATTTAGACGCATTCGTATCACGATATCGGACTGGTACACCGAGACCGACTTCCTGCTTCTTCGTGCACGAATCACGCGTGTCGCGAGCCCACCTGACTGCGAACCCTCACGAAGTCTCGATTGATTCATCTGTATCACGAGAAGGGAGAATAACTTCGACCTTTAAGTGTATATACATACATATACGATGGAATAACGTTGAAACGTTTCAAATAGTATTTCTCTGAACCGATTTTCGAGTCCTATCTAACTAGAAAACCTTTATACTTGAATGGAAAATTTTCTACCCTTTATTCTCTTTCGGCAGACAGTTTTCGTTCAGTTGAACGGGGAACTCGACACCGGAAAATAATGAAAATTTTTATATGTACGTACGTTCACTCCTCCATTTGACCTCGTTCTCTGAATTACAATGGCTCTTTTTACAAACTGGATGACTAAAAGTAACAATTGATCCTATCCTCAAATATTTGACGGAAATTTTTCATATTTCCGACGGTGTATCTTTCTCGTTTCACTGTTTCTCTGTGTTTCTTGGATACTTCGATTGTGCCACTTCGATCTTTAACGATTTTTCGTAGGACGATGGAATACATATTTCTAAAGTTCCGTGTGAAATTTTAGCCGTAGTTACTTTAATTAATTAATTAAAGTTGTATTACGAATAGAGACGTTTAATTCTACAATAGCGAAGTGACTTGTAAATTGAATTTGTAAATTAGAAGATTACCGATTGCTGTTAAATAAAGTTTTTTTTTATTTCTTTCCTCTCTTTTACTATAATTTGTCGCGCGTACTTCTTCAAAATCTCTATGCATTGGAGTTTTCGAAAACAGTCTACGATACATAACTAGACATATAGACGATGTAACAATTAAAAAAAACTTTCGATATAACAAACCTTGCCTTTATTAAGTGTTTCTCTCGAAAATTTGTATATTTTTCCTGCATGTACGATAAGTAACATTCAAAATCGTGTCCAACGTCATAATCACGATAAAATTGCAGAAGACAAATTTTATCCAACAGTGTTCCGATGTCTGAATTTGCGATTTAAAAAATTGAACGTCTATTATAATTATGACGTCTATTTTCATAGTACATAAATAAAAAATGCAACTTTAATTAATTATATCTATAAATCTATCCAAAAACTACGGTTAACGTTAACCAACAAAAGATTGTTAAATTCAGAGAGGGACAATTAAGATTTTTCAGCGAGGATTGATAAAATGTGGTAATTACTACATGACGAAGGTTCTGGTTCCATAGGAATAAAAGAAATTTCGATATTATAATACAGAGAAATTCTGCGAAATATTTTCATTCGTCTGTTTAAAACCACCACTTCAAAGGGTTAAACGAAATTCACCGTCACAGTATCGTTCAAGTACTTCCACACGAACAGAGACGTCAACTGGTCGTTCATGTAAACGGATAAAAGCGCGACTTCGAAGACCCACCGGCTCATGGTTAATCTACACCGTGTACGGATGGAAAACGAAGCTTTAAAAGGTACTCACGACGTTATTCGCAGCCGCGTCTGCGTCGCAGACTTTATCCACGAAGCCAACCGGTGCCTGATGTCGAGGGAGGTAATTCGTGAACCGAGCAAATCGTGATTAGATTACAAGTTGAAACGTTGCGAGGCACGCTTGCCAATTAAATCCCGTAGCGCTGCCAGGGTTCTCCAATAAAACGGAATACACAGGCGTATATGCCACGATCAAATCGTGACATCGTTTTCCATAATCGATATATCATATCGTACGTTTATTGCCTTTCTAAGTTTCACGTTTAACGCTAATCCCTCGTTGAAACGATCAAATATCTATTTGATAATTTTATATAACGATATTTTCAGATCAGTGGCTTGGAAGATTAAATATTTGTATTTTCAACGTTTTACTCCTCGCTTTTCGCAGAATTTTTCTAAAACTAAAATTTCCAATTTATCAAGCTCGATTAATTCAACGATGAATCTCTAGGTACACTGAAAGTTCGGAACTATCGCGAGCTGCAAGTGAAATAAAAAGTTAGCAACTTGAGAAAATTCTGTTTCGAGTACTTCGTGTTATAACTCTGAAATTGATAATTGATAGCAGATGGAATATTGATATAAATTGAACGCGCGGTTGTAAACTTCTGACAGGTATACATTGCAATATTTGCCGATGGAACAAAAAGAAAAGCGAGAAAAGGAGAAAGAAATTAGGAAACAATTCTACGTCTATATTCAGAATAATGAAGAGAAAGCAAGGACAAAAGCGACCGTTTTAAAGCCCGCCGACGTTTACGATCCTGCGATTTTATCTGAAATTATCTGTAAAGCTGGCGCGCGATCAACAATTGGAAGAAAATGGCTTCGAGTGTCAGTGTGTACGCACAGTTCGCTGGACTACAATTCATAGCCGTAGGGTAGGTGGTGTGTATTGCGCCGATAACGCATCGGCAGCATTAACGAACGAGCCAGGTTTTTACGATCGCATCTCGCCCGTCTACGTGCATCATCTTTCGCAGCGCATTAAACGCGATCGAGCCACGGTTACGTGTATGAATGTGTAATTTATGCGCGAACCGTTGCTACGTGTAGGTTATTTACTATCGGTGACAGGGACTCGGAGAGAGAAAGCGAGAGACGAGGAAACACGGAAAGATAGAAGAGAGGGGAAGGAAATAGAGAAAGAGACAGAGAGAGGCGGAGGAATACAGAAAGAGAGAAAAGGAGAAAGGTGGAACACAGAGAAAGAGGCGTTAGAGAAGGGAGAAGCGGAAAATGAGAGAGAAAGAGTAGGAGAGTGAAAGCGTGAGAGAGTGAGAGCTTGAGAGAGGGAAAGAGTGAGAGAGTGAGAGCGTGAGAGGGTATGAGTGAGAGAGTGAAAGTGCGAGAGAATGAAAGCGTGAGAGAGGGAAAGAGTGAGAAAGTGAGAGCGTGAAAGAGGATAAGAGTGAGAGAGTGAAAGAGTAGGAGAGTGAAAGCGTGAGAGAGTGAGAGCGTGAAAGAGGATAAGAGTGAGAGAGTGAAAGCGTGAGAGAGGGAAAGAGTGAGAGAGTGAGAGCGCGAGAGAGTGACAAAATGAGAGAGTAAGAGCTTGAGAGAGGAAAAGAGTGAGAGAGTGAGAGCAGGAGAGAGGGAATCAGTGAGAGAGTGAGAAAATCAGAGAGTGAGAGCTTGAAAGAGGAAAAGAGTGAGAGATGAGAGCGTGAGGGAGTGAGAAAATGAGAGAAAGAGAAAATCGTAGAAGAAAAATAGGGAGAGAGTCAGGCAAAGAGAAAAGAAAAGGGAAACGACAGAGATAGGAGGGGAGGGATATAATACAACGAGGAAGATAAAAGAGAGAGGGAGAACCAGAAAGCGATGCTCGTGCAACAGCCGCACGTAATAAACGAAATGTGAGAGAACTCGAACGTGTAGCGAGTGCACAGTACCAGGTGAAGTGCAGCGTTTGCATACGCCGCGACGAGCACATGCACGAGAACAAGAATGGACGTATACGCGAGATTTCGTGGTCAAGTGTAACTGTTTTCGGCAAACCATAGATATGAGCTGGTCTCTGTAAAACGTTGAAAATGCTTATTTGTCGAGGATGAAGGAAAGATTTTTCTTTCTTCTTCAGAGAGGAAGTAGTATTATCATACCTAGCTCTCTGGTGGAGTTTAGAAATTTCATTTAAAAAAGTTGACTAGCGAATCTGTGTTAATTAGATTTCCTTTTACTTCATATGTCCAAGTAGTACGAGTCAACGAATATCCCGTCTCTACCTTTTCCACCGCGTTGCACATCCTCTCCGTGTTTCCTTTTTATTCCTCTCCGCTGGTTCGAGCAAAAAGAATTTATTCAATTAATATTTCGAACAAAGCCGAGTTTAAACGTGGACCGCTTGTAGGCGTGTATTTCCCAGGTAGCTCGCAAAATTATGCAAAAGAGCAAGAGCGGCTATCGAACCGAGCGAAACAGGAGGAGGAAGAGGAAGAGGAGGGGAAAGGGGTGAAAGCACAATTGCACCTCGCTGCATCGCGATGCATTACAGCAGAAGTTCACGTGCGTGGACAGCCTGGGCCATAGAGAAGGACGTAATAAACGCTGAGTTGTCATCAGATACGCGATAGGATTTATAGGTGGTCACCGATTAAACGTACCGGTGTCGAATCCGTGCATGGCAGTCTTGCGTGTCGCGCGTTCGACCGGTTCAATTATAATATTTTATAAACGGAACCAGGCTACGCAACCGCTCGCGTTCGCGTGTAATTCACCTAATTGCACACCGATAACGAAGAAGGTTTATCGTTAATTAGACATTTCCCGGTTCGGATAATTTATCGTCACGTGTGTTACAACAACCTCTGCCGACCGTGCAATTTATATTTCCATTTCGAAAACTACTTAATGCACAGGGTGTCTCTTGACTAAAAGTACAATATGAAACTGTAAATCATAGATTTCTCGGAGTTGTATTTTCTAATAAGACGATGTTGAAGATTCAGCGAGTGACGAGTGCACTTTTCTGAAGATTATTCTTGCACTCGAACGTTTGAAAATCTTCAGAGAAGTGTAAGTGCACTCGTCACTCGACGAACCTTCAATATCGTCTTATTAAAAAATGCAGCTTCGAGAAATATATATGATTTATAGTTTCGGATTGTAGTTTCAGTTTACAGTTCTTCTTCGAGTTGTTCTCTAATTGTATTCTCATCGAGGGTAACGCAAGAAACTCGACTGTAACTTCGTAAGTCGAAATTCATCGATATTAAATTTGCTGTTTTATCATTATAACAGAGATATTGGATCTTACTTTAATTTTCTCCCGTATTAATTACTATCTGTTCAAATGAACTTTTTCCGGAACACAGTTTAGTAATTTAACTCTTTGCAGTCGTATTTTTCGTAGGCATAAGAAACGTATAAAATTTATTCAAATAGTATGCGTAAGCTGTGTGCATATTATTTATCTTGGTATTCCATATTTAGATAAATTTAGTCCATTATTTTACAAACTCGAACGACATCATCCAACATTGTAACGCAAAAAACTATGATAATCCGAAACGGCGGTGCAAATTTGCAATTCTTCAACGTCGACTAATTGAAAAATGCAGCGTGACACGAGAAAATATTGTTCCATATTTTCCACTTAATTTTTCATCTAGAATTATACACCAGCAGTTGGAGGACACTCTGTTCATCTTACGAAATACGATCTGAATTCGATCGAATTTTCGCGTCGTTTAACAGTGCAGAGGAGAGCGTGTAATGGATGAAGAGAGAAGAAATGTTAGGCAAGGTGAAGCAGCATGAAAGAGTAAAAGAGAAAAGACAGAGAGATCGAGAGAGAGAGAGAGATTCAGTGGCGGGAATACTCTCGTTCGCGAAAATAATGCCCTTCACAGCGTTCTCTCGCGCGCTCACAAAAGAATCGCATAGAACGAGATACTGTAGAAAATAAAATAGTACTAGACTGTTATCTGGGTCACCTTAAAGGGCACACGCCTAGCCGAATCACCAGAGTGAAAGAGAGAGAGAGAGAGAAAGGGGGGAGAGGGAATGGTTTGAGTGTGCCTTGAGTTTCTTGTTCGATTGGACCGAATCACCCATACCACCTGAATCTTTCTAAGTCCATCCTATCAGCTGTGCACCTTCGAGAGCCTCGTTTCGATCTCACGAACTTTCGGCTTGGTGTTAGACAGTTGATGAAACTGCTCTGATGTTACCAGAGTTAGGGATGCACTTCGAAGAATTAATAGTGGAATCCATTACCTCGAGTTATTAGACCAATTACTGTTTGATCTGACGTGAGAGCTAGAATCGATGATCGTGATTCTCTCATTTGTTCGAGTAGTGAAATTGAAAGGGTTCGATTGAAATTCAACGATGAGTAAGGGTGAAAGGAGAGGTAGAAGGAATCGTTTTTCTCTTTACGACGATTTCGTTGAAATTTCTTATGGTTCTCGGAGGATCGTAAAAATTTCTCGGTGTGGTTGACAGTACCTCGACCAGTTGAAAGCTGATGCGACATTGCTCGGCAAAAATCGTCGCGATAAATCACCGGTAGAAGTCAGGAAAGAAAAGGTGAAGTTGGCAAGAAGGAAAATATGTTCGCGTCACGGCTGGGAAATTATTGTCGTCGGTATTCCATTCTGCGAATGGTTCTCGTATGTCAAATAAAAAGAGAGAGAGAAGGGTAACACGAGTGATAACGTGTTTTACGTTATAAATAATGCAAGGATCGAACGTGATATCTGTGAAACAGATCCCTTTTCTACGTGGATTTTACAGGATCGAGGGTGAAATATTTCGTTCAGAGAGTTAATATATAATTTATTAGCGAATATAATCCGGGAAATATGAAAAGTTCTAAACCAGTGATAAAATTTAACAGCCAATTCCCTGGTACAGGAAAAATAATCATAAATACACCGAGCGTGTATACCGTTGGAAGAATATTACGTTTCTGGAGTCAATAGCGTTACGAAGATGGTCAAGGGAATCGTAAAACGTGGAGATGATCTCTATTCGCGTGGGCTTTCCCTCTCACTTAACGTCAATCGATTATTCGCTTTATCAAAACAAACCATGCGAGATCTTAGTGTCTATTATACGATAAGCTCGTGAATCTATTGTGATTCATGTTGATAATCAAACTGACACGTTGCAACACACATGAATCATCCTTCAACACCTACTCGAAATTCTACTCTGCGAGCGTCGAATCGAATTTCACATCGAGAACTCTTTCGAATATATATTTTGAAATTGCACAATTTCATCCCTCGATTATTTATTATTTTATTACAATTACACAATAATCTTGTGCCTCGAAATAACACAAAAAATAATTTTCGTAATTTTCTCTTTCACTCTAAAAAAAAAAAAGGAAACTAAAATTTTGTATTTAATCCTCGGCCGAGCGTCGAATGGAATCGATAAACGGCGACCGGCGTCAGCGAACGATAAATCAAAAGACGCTTAGCCGTGAGTAACGCGCTCATCGATCATGCGTAGCGAAGAGAGATGAAAAAAAAAAAAAAGAAAGAACCATTACGTCCGCACTATCCGCGGCGAAGTTGGCCATGTCGACGAGGGGAAAAAGATCAATAACTTGTTTCAATTTGTCACGCCGGAACCAAGAATCTGTCCCAAAGGACTCGTTGAACCTAACTCGGAGACGTTCCCTCTTTTCAGCTAAATTTTTCGACTAATCGACCGTCCACGAGACTGTAGATGCACTCGCGACACACTCGAACACCTGATCGAACTTCCGGCGAACCGAGCGCATCCGGCTTAGTGCCGACGAGTCACGAAGCCACGGCCGGACTGCGTCGTCCACGTGTTCTCAGGGATATTCCTGTGATAACGCAGAAAGCTTTCTTATCAAGCACGCGACCATTGCACCATCGAACGAATACTCGTGGAAGTTCGATGAACATTTTAGCGCCACCTCTCGCGGGGTTGTGAAAATTATTTAAGGGTGGATTCAGGCTGGTTGTATAAATATTAATCGAAATATTAGGTTGTCCGGAAAGTTCAAGTAGTTTCAGTTTCGGGTAGTGTTTGAATATATTACAACATATAAAATTGTATGAAAACCTAAAGTTCGCATGTATTCTGAATGATTATTGTTTCATGTGTTTTTTACAATTGTATTCGTTGTAATTACTAGTTTCTTCTCGGTGTTATACTGTCTTGAAAATGGAAGGAAATAGAGTACACTTCTAGCATTGAATATTTTCCTTAAAATGAAAGGGAAAAGTACTTGGTAAATATCAAACGAAATATGTAACGTTTAAAGAGGCGGTAGCCTATCAGAGAAAATTCTTCGCGAACGGTTGACAAAATCTAGGAATGGGAATTTCGATCTTAAATGAAATAAAGAAACAAAGCTTTTGATAAAATGGAATTTCTCATTTCAAAAGTAATTTATTTAATTATATTAAAAAATTATTAAAAAAAATACATACTTTATAGAACAAAAAGAAAATGCTTCGAAGTATGACATTGGCTTATTTTTATAAAAAGAGAATTGAATAAATAGTGCAATACATTAGATTTTATGAGATCTAATTCAACGATGTATAGTGAGATATTTGATCGACTGGATACAGTCGGTAAGGCTAACGGAGAGCAACTTCTTGCCGACGTACCACATTGATTTTCACGTTTAGCACAGAAGAGAACAGATGGCGAACGCTCGGAGATCTTCTGAGCATGCGTCACATTTCACACGCGGGAAAATTCAAATCGATAGACTTTCTATATCACAAAATACACAGTGCGATGTAAGATAACGACACATTGTTAAATCTTACCTTATTTAGAGTCTCGTGACTAGTCAAAATGTGCTGGCTACCATCCGGATGAAGGATACGATCAACCGAATTCGGTCTAGGAACTCCGTCCAATTGCCCGGCCTCTTTCAATTGTGGTGGTGACGGTGGTGGTGGCAGCTGTTCCTCCACTCCTCCTCCAGTGTAACGGGTCTTCTGTAATCGTAGAATAATCAACGTTTAACCACCTTCGATTCCTCGTTTACGTTACACCACACTCGTAACTATCGTTTTTCAATAAACACCACCATTTTCTGCATTAGCCATTTCTAAATACTGACGTGCAGCCTATCGAGAATCGATCGAACAATTTTATTGTGTCGCAGCCTGGTCAACGTTGATTTATGTTTAACACACGATTTTGCGGCTTTCGTTTCCGTTTCCTGTTGTTGTTGCGTCTTTACCAAACACACGTCGCTCGGTCGTACTTTCGGTACGTTCAGAAAGATCATCGCGAATGGTGAATTTGTTAAACGAAAGGAATAATGAAACAAAACGAAAAGAAGAAAGAAAGAAAAAAGGAAGGGGTTTATAGAAGCAGCAGCGAGCACGATTTCAACTGACGCGCAACGCAAGCGTCAGGTTTCGATATCGATGACGCTTCTACCGGCTAATCCCACAAAATCCCGGATTTCGTTTCATTATCGCGACCACGCGAGGCTTCCAGATACGACTGGTCGTCGTGTGGCTAGCCACGGTATCAATGATCGAACGTTTATTGAAATCTTTCCGTTTGAAACGGCGCCTGGACTTTGGCCATTTCTGTGTATAAACGCGAATACCACACTGTCTGGGTGTGATAGGGGTTGATTTCAATGAAGCCACGTGAAACAGATCAGGATGCATCGTGTTAGCTTGAAACGTTGTCAGGCAAAACAGTACGCGAGGATAACGAAAAGAACTTTTACCGATAATTTAAATACAATTTGTACCGTTTCGATGTACTTCGTTAAAACGTATCGAAATTGTACGAGTGACAACAGTTTCGTTAATGCAAACCATGAATCTCCATTGATGGAACAGGCCGTGTTCGTATCGTGCCCTATAAACGCGATCAAATAAAACAGATCGGTAGCGTTTTCGAGTCAATTTCCCGAGCGGTCAATTTTTCAACGTTTTAACGCGACCGTGACGATAAATGAACTCCGTGTTTGCCCGTGAAAGGGGAAAAGAGGGAGATGTGGAGGGATGGGGAACTGGTATAAATAAACAGCAGCTTTCTGCTTTCCGAACCAGTTTAACTAAAAGCTCGACGTGGAATTTCGAAAGATATTAAACCATTAAACATCGAAACGAGACGGTGATACATAGTTACCGTTGAAGGGGGAAAAAAGAGGGAAAAAGAACACGGGAAACCATAGGAACGTTGACTTTTCGTGTTTCGATAAATTATTCTCTATTGCGCGCCTTCTAACTACTCTTCTACGGTTTCGAATCAAACGCTACGTATTTCTCTCTCTCTCTTTCTTTCTCGCTGTATTTGATTCGTTAAATTTTCCAACGAATTGGACAATTAATGATGTATAAAGGAGTGGATGAGTTTCAGTTTGGAATGGATTTTGGGAGGACTTACATGATACCAACAGCATCCGCAAAATTCGTTGGAACGTTTCGAGCCGCGTGTAACAACGTTACGATTCACGTGGTCCCCGGAGTGACAGCTTCTCTTTGTTCTTCGTTTGCGCACCTTAATGGGTGCACCGTACATGTAGTCGCTGAAACGGCGCCGTGAATGACGTACGATAGACACCCAGTCGATCATTGTGTCGCACCGGTCGATCTCGTTCGACGTTTATTCGCGTTCACTTTACACGAACACTTTTAATCATCGTGTGTGTACAGTACCTTTCATTACAATCACCTTTCTCTCTTTCTATTCTCCTATTTTTCTTTTTTGTTTTTAATTCTGTTCACTTTTGTGTATCTCTTTTATATCTACGTCTGTTAATGTTCGAACAGGATTTGTCTAAATGTACTTCTTTGTTCTTTTTTTTTTTGTTTTGCAAAGAAATTTTGACAAATTTTGCAATTTCAGAGGTACGATTTAATCAGTGAAATCGAGAGCGTTTTACTGGAAAATTTAAACGTCATCTGTAATGTTAAATACGCTGCTGTATAATAATTTTCATTGCAATCAATTTTTTTCTGTTCTAAGGTTTATGTAATTTTTTTGTGTTTCTCTGCAAGAAAATTTTTGTAAATTTTGCAATTTCAAAGCAACGATTTAATCGATGAAATTTAGTTAACAGAGAGCACTTTACTCAAAGATTAGAACGTCATCTATGGTGTTAAATTCTCTTCTGTAGAATACTTTCCATTGCAATCACCTTTCTTTTTAATTCCATTCATTTTTGTGCAAATTCTTTGAATTTATATCTGTGCACGTTCAAACGAGATTTTTTTGAACCTGCTTCTTTGGTTTTTTGCAAATTTTGCAATGTCAAAGGAACGATTTAATCGATGAAATTTAATTAAAGATAATGTTAACGGTGAACACTTTACTCGAAAATTTAAACGTTATCCACGATGTTCGTTCCTCTTCTGTTTAGAGAAACTAGTTCTATTTCTGTTTCTATTATCACGTACCATCTAGGTCTCTCTCTCTTTCTCTCTCTCTCTCTTTCTCTCTCGGTTTACACGTCTCGCTGCAACGCGATATGTACCCGGATGTGACTCTCGAACTCTCGCCAAACCGTTTCTCCGATACGAAACAAATCACGGAATCCCGCAGCTGCTGGGAACGTCCAATTTCTTCCAGTCGCAGTTCCCCATTCGTGAAACATTCGGTTGCTGTTCCTTCGTTTGAATCCTTTTGTATGCAAACTCTATAACCTCGTTTTCCTCCTCCAAAAATATCGATCTTTCATTGGAAATTCACGTTATATCATTTTGAGAAGAAACACAAATTCCTGTAGCTTTTTCTCATTTCCTTCTTTTCTCAATAGATTTCATAGATAAATATCCTGGTTTTCCTTCTCCAAAAATATCGATCTCTCATTGACAAACGACACTATATCGTTTTGAGAAAACGCACAAATTCCTCCGAGTTCCTTTTCAATTTTTCTTCGACAGATATCTTAGAGAGATATCAGTGTTCAGTTATCGTCTTGAAAGACTCTCCCGGTGAAAAAGTCGCGTGAGTAAAAGCAATTGAGTTAATCGAAAGAAACAAGGAAACGAATTGAAAGATATCACGATCAACGTTTGAAAGAAACAGTTTCTCTCTCTCTCTGTTAGAAGCGTCGAGAGATAGATAACGTGGAAGTGTACCAGTTAGCAGGATGCCGAGTGGTGAATAGTGGTTGGCAATTCCTTTAACGATTTCTACGAACTGGGTGGACAAAGAAGTTGCGCCAAGTGAAAAATTAAATTTAAAAAACGACAGGATTTCTCTCTACTCGACGCTTGTCTGCGAAAGCTCGACGTTAATGGAAGAAAAAGATCATTCGTATTCCGGAACAGTGGAAAAATAGCTATAAAGCTCGCGGAATTTCACTGATTCGAGGCAAAAATCGTTCGTTCCTCGAGCTTACTTTTATCATCGTTCATACGAAGACAATATTTCGGCTCCAGCGTGTTCTCTCGTTCAATGGGAGAGAAGTGGCTCGTTCACGTGCCACTAGCTCGGAAAAAAGAAGACTTCAAAGTGACTGAAACGTTTATGTATCTCCGAGAATATCAAACAACGTCGTTAAATTGTTTACAAGAGTATCACGGACCGCAGGCGTAAAATATCGGACGATGGCGTCACGCGTCACAACCGTTCTCAGGCGTAATTACGCAGTCTTTTATGTTCGTAACCAAGTGACCAAGAACATAAAGATATCCTCGAGAAATTCACCGAGTTATTTCTCTCTCTCTCTCTGCGTGGTACAGTTTCTAAAGTATATCCGTTCGAAACGACGGTTCGATCCATCCGCTTGTTTTCCTTAGCTCGTAGTTTTAGGAAAACAGTTTCACGCGTGCTCGTTTTATCTCGAGCCTCCTGAAACAACCGATTTCACGCGAGTGTTCCAAGAAAAACACGAGAGCCCGACAAGGTCGGCTATTCGTGTCAATTAATGCTTCCTCTTTTTCCCCTCCTTTAGATACCAAAATTCACGTGTTTTTCATTCTCAACGATGCACGAAAGAGCACACTCGAACTATAATAATTCTCTTTCGTTGAAGAGGATCTCTTAGCTTTTGGAACAGTGTATAATTCATAGATGAAACAACACGGTGATTCTCCGTCAGATTTGTTTGTAACACTTCATCGACTATTACCACTATTCACTGGTTTACAGTATGACCATCCTTTCAGTGTTTTATTCACAAATTCACTCGTGATAAATCATCGTTTAGTGCACACTAAAACCTAACAACACATGTATATAAATATTGCGCGTAATAAAGTTGAAAAGATATCTGGAGGTGGATCGAATATCGAAGGGATGGACGTCAGCGTTGGTACTGGCGTAAGAACGTCTTCGACGTTGGTGGTCGCCACGTTCTTCCTCTTCACACTCCTACCCAAGCCAAGCCTTCTGATCTAATTCCGACACAAGCTCGCCTCTTTTCCGTTAGTGGTGTTCGAAGTGAAACACGCGTAACGACGATATCCAGCCATCGTTACGACTACGGTCGCGTTCAACAAGCATACCTGATTCGTATGTGTGCGTGATAAAGGCAACGCGTTAATCCCGTTTTCCATGCGAACGATTCACGGTGTCGCGAACGTAGAACCTCGGTTTCCTCGTGTTCCACATTACGGCACGAAGCGCGCGGACTCGTTCGATATGGTTTCGCGATTGATCGAGAGGGAGGAGGGAAACACGGGGGGGATCCTCGACACTGTAAATATTCCCCGGACAATGGAGACGTGACGCCGGGACCAGGAGAGATCGATGCCCGGCGAGATTGTCTTCGCGCGGAAATTTCTCGGAAAATTTACGTACCGGTGTGATTAAGCAGCCGCTTAATTAAAGTTCGCGCGGAGAGAGCGAAAGAGAGAGCGACAGAGAGCGAGAGAATGGTTCAATGGCACAGAAGCGGCTGAGCATGAGCACGACGTTATATCGACGGTTATTTATAATCCACGCAGCCCGAAACGTCGCTATTATTTCATTAACAGGTCTTGCTCGAGTGAAATTTCGGCTGGAACGTTTCACCCGGGTGAAAGGTACAATTATTCTTGACAGGGGGTTCGGTTCCGGGCAAATTCGTCCGATTGATCGTTCGCGGAGGTGTCATTTGTTATACAGAGTCATCCAACTTACACGTCTACGTATTTTTTCATTTTTTTTTTTTTTAATAAAGCAGACTATTTAAAATTTTTTCAAGTTGTGTACATTTTTCTTTTTTTATTGAAAATATTACATCGTTACGATTATATTGGGTGTAGAAATTAACTGTTTCCGATTTTTGGGTACAATCGAATTTTTATTTAAAGAAAAAAAATGATAGATCAATCATCGAAATAATTCCGATTATTGTGAATGATCTTCCACAAATTCTGATTGTAAAAAGTCATTCAACGTTGATTAGTACCGCTCAGAATTCATAGTAACAGCATTTTCAGCATCACCTTCGAAGAAAAAGTGATCGAGCGATTCCATTTGCCGAAAATACACGCCAAATAGTGACTTTTTGTTAGTGTGGAGATTTTTCATGCGTAACACGAGGATTTTCATCACTCCAGATTACGAAAATTTTGTTTATTAACGAATCTATCCATTACGAAATGAGCTTCATCACTGAACGAAATTTTGAATTAAAACAGTGGATCTGTTGTTCGTTGATCAACGTTGTAAATGACGTTTATTGCAGTTTCTGAGTTAATTGTATTTTCTGCGCGTACAAATGCAAATTTCCATGCAAAATCCTGCACACTGAGCTAAAAATAAAATGGTACACACCATTTAAAATAACATGACACATAAATATTATACAGTGCTAAAATCTAAGCATCGAATTTAGATACCTTCAAGTTCAGAGATTTATGGAAGAAGTTCTAATCCGAATTATTGCTCGAAGAATTTCTTAAGTACCAAAGATAAAAAAGAACAGATGAAAACTTTCCGTTGCAAGAATCAAAAGAACATATTACGTTTACCCAGAGAAGATTACTATTAATCGATCGGTTGGAATCTGTTGAAGCAGTGGAAACGGTGAAAACTAGCTCTACCCGGTGAAACGGATTAAATAACCAACGATTGCTCGATTGCATTTTATCAAGCTAATCAGGTCGATTAAATCAAATGGAATACATTATACCCAGGCAGGATCGCAGTTTCTGCACTTCATTTGCAAACGCCAGCGCCGTGATACGGCATTGATAATGCAGTCACGCTGATTTCTCGTATAATTTACAAATTGTCTCGCCGCAATCGTGTCTCTCGCGTAGTTCTACGTGCAAATCATCGACTTTGTGACGCGTATTCATCGTTAATCGGCGAAATATCCTGTACAATTGAACCGAGCTTCAAATTTTACGTATTCCTCCATGGATTCAAAATTAGGACGGAAATAGCCGTGAAAACAAACTAAATTATACTTCACCGCTTTTATTCACAGCGAATCGTTTCACAACAACGCATCGCTCGCACGTTTCTACGCTGTTTCTTCGCGTGCAATCAGCTACTCGAAATGAATATGAAAACGTCGCACAATGGATTCTATGCAAACGACGACGACGACGACGGTTTCTAGAAGATATCACACCGTGGCTTTCGCGGAGGAAATAAAGCAGACAGAGGACACAGCAACGGTGAGCTGTGTATCTCGAGACTCCTAAGGATAATGCATCTCTCCTTTTTTCCGCTTCGTTCGCCACGGAAATGAGAAAACGAAAAGTGGAGACTGGGACAGGACGTCGCTGCGTGGAAAATTATATAGCCTGTCCTTGATGTAAAACAGATTAATTTCTATTCTTGGTATGTCTCCGAAGGCAGCCGTTTTATCTATAGTGAACGGTGAAAGCTGTGTAATAACGCTGGTTGAAAGATCCTCGTTTAATATAAGACGAGCCCATTTCTGTTCGCGACAAATTCAGATGTAAAGGGAAATGTCGTGGGTTGATAATTGGATATCGATGATTGCTAAATTACCGACGAGCATTCAACGAGGCTTGTTACATAGGGATTGTAAGGGAGAAACATGTCGGTAAAATAGGAAGCTTTAGGCTAGCAACGATGGTTTGCAGGAATCTGACAGATCTCCTTATTACCAACCGAGCCTTGTCGCTGGATTGATCGATATTATGTGTGTTATTAAATTAGAAAAAGATTATTCAGGTATACGTGTAAATTCTGTTTTCTTTTTTTTTTTTTTATTAAGGTTAAAATTTATGTGCAATATTATGTGTTGAAAGTTAAGGAAAGTTTGGTGCGATTCGATTAATTAGGGTTAGTGTCGCTTGTTAGAAACAATTAGAGATCAGAATTAATTCTCGGACGACATTATTTACAGACTTACGAACCTGAGTTTCGTCTACGTGGTCTGGAGCCTCTGGACTGGCCGACTTGCGGCCATAAATGTTCGACAGAGTCTGGTTCACCGGGAAGTCTGGACCACCCTGCAATAACCACACGATCTAAAAACATCTCTACATGCCCTGTAGACGGGAAAACGATACGTAGACACGGTAAACTTTGTGTTTCTCGTTTAAACACAGTTTCGGTTAAATATATCGTAAAATGAAATTATAAACAGTATTACGTTATGTTTGTTAAGTTAATATACTCAATGTGACCCCTTCTGTCGTCTCAGTAACAAATTAAACGTGCACACGGTAAGTAATTCGCAGAAATTCGCTTTTTCCTCCATGTTCACGGATTGTCCGACCAATGGTTGACCTTATCTACTGATCCCTTAAATATTCGCTCTTAAAATTGATTCAAGTACAATTTCCAAACAGAACTAAATTTAATACATTGAAATTCGTTGAACGAATGATAATTTAACGAAATTTCACTTCACGAAATAAGTGGGTTATTTGAGAAATTATTTTTATCTTTAATCTTTTTAAATTGTCGTACTTGGACTAACGACGTTGCAAAGTTATTATACCATCGCGAAACTACAGTTCGTCGAGAGCTGCGGATTTATCAATGATTTCCTTAACTGTTTCGTCCAACAAGAATTCCTTCTCATTGATGAATTTTTTTTCAACAATGGAACTGGTCATTTCTGAATCTTTCAGACGCCCCCTAAACCTTATCCATCCTACACTATCGTGTTTAAAATATCGAGAATTTTTCAAATGACCCGCGTATCATCGAAATTCCCATCGTTCAGCCAACAAAACCGAGATCCCCTCCGGGGAATATAACTCGCGATAACTCGTGTTTCGGTGTACAAACGAATTCTCGTTTCTCGGCGAGCAAACGAGGCCAAGATTTAATTTCTGGATCAATTAGCTATTAAGCCTTAACTCGATCCCTGGTCGCAATTTAAACTTCTCGCCCCGGCTCCTTGTTTCATCTAGCCCCGTCTTTGTCGCGTTCTAACGCCAACCACCCCCATCCAACCGAGCCGTTTAACGCTCTCGTTCGATCTCTCGGCCAGGAAGCTGGCAGAGGAAACCGTGGAGGGGTGGCAATGGGAAGGCGAGCAAATAAATAGAGCCGGTGAGACGCAAAGTCAATTATCGTTCAGCGGGAGCTGATGGAAGTTCCGTCGGTACTGCCGCGCTTACACTGCGACCGCGTTAAACGAGCCAAACGGAATTATTCATGACGAACTTTCGATGCGCAGGTGTGTTTAACATCCCGCGCCACTTTTCCTTAACCCGGCCTAACCCATGCCGTACTCTTTATTAAATATGCACTACTGCCGCTATCGTCCCTGTTCGACGGCTGTTTGTTTCTCTCGTCGAGAGACTTGCTGCACAACAGTCTGCTGTTCGTCACTATCGTTGCCTCGCGCGTTATCCACGAACGTGTCGAGAATTCCTTTGCATTGGTTCCCTGATACATTCATTGGTGCAGCGTTTGGAAGCTTGGCAACATTTCGAGAATGGATATGTTGGCATTTTCTGTTTTTTCTTCGACTTTGGTACACTAAGCAGATCCTGTGAGCGAGGTTGAGAACTTGGAAAAACTGTTCTATTTCGCACAACTCGTTTCCTAACGTTCGAGGGACTTATCGTATTTGTAACAGCTGAGGAAAAATTTAGGAAACCAAATCCATAACTTGTAAATCGGCTACCTGGGATTCTATGCACATAGCTGAGGCACATTTTTCTTTTCCTTGCTGTTATTAACAATTACACACTAGCAGAACTAAGGGAAACTTAGGCGAAAAGACTAGGCAGCGTTGTATAGCGGATTTTTACAAAATTTTAGAACATCCACGACGTAAGTTTAAAACCGTTGTGAGTTTAATTTCAGTATCTCTCGGTGATTTACATTCTTCTTTATTATTCCACTTCGATGATAAATTTCCTACATTTTTCACTCTTCCCGATATTGCAAACGTTTTTCTTCAGCTAGAATCGATGGTGTTTAACCCTCCGCGGATTCGATCAGAATCGAAATTCCGTTAAACAGCGTCGAGAGGGATAGAGAAGAGGGATTTCCCTTGCTGCGGGATGCGATAAGAAGGGATCGTCAGAAAAATAAAGGGATGAGAGGGTCAGGATCGATCGATCTATCTCAGTCGAAGGGTAATGTAAACGAAACGGCTACCTTCTGCTTCAGCTATTGTTCGAGAGAAACGACAAACCTTGGGGACGAATACGTGTTTGACAAGCAGCTGGCCGGTTTCGTAGAACAACGACGATACAGCACGTGAGAGAAACGTCGCGGCGAGACACGTTGCTCGACGTCATTTTGATTTTGCACGCGCGTACATACATACCGAGAGTGGTATAGAACGCGTGACAGGCGATATATATTTGAATCACGCTTATCCACGCGTGCAAATTGAAAGAAAATACGACGAGATGAGCTCCATGCTCGTTCACCAGTGTCCCGGTATTTTTCGCTTTTACGGGATATTATATCAGTTCCGCGTGTTGCTCGGCCGTTGGTTATTTCGAATTGAAATTACGAATGAAAAACTCGCTTCGTCGACCGCAATGGTTTCGAGCATTGTGAATATCGCTCGCGTGGTAATTGAAAACCACCGCCGGTGATTTTCTCTTAATTTCTGTTTTACTACCGGCCACCATGGGAGGGGCTGAAATTAAAGATACTTGATACTATTCGACAGGACGGTGAAATATCGATGTTTCATTTGAACAGTGACTAGTCTACCGTTACGACGATTTCGTTATCGATACGCATTCATCCCTCTAACGGACACAATAGCCGACACGGCAAAAGAGCAAGTATCCTATTCTCAAAGACGCGAGTGTTTGGCAGTTGTGATATTCTCTCGAGAACTAGCGGGAATCCAAAAGACGCGCGTTAAATTAGACGCGTAGAATATGAAGATAAAGGACCGACAAAGTGATGGCTGTCGACTGTAGGACAAAGATGGTGCTGAAATAACAATGTTTTTGCGTTTTTTAAACAAAAGAAGACGGTTCGGGAGGTTTAAAGGCGTCGGACGATCATTTACAAAGCGAAGAAGGTAAAATAAAAGTAGTGGAATTTGTTAACTATGCATTGAAATTCTCCTTAAAGATTAATTAGGTCTGCTGACGATACAGATCAGACATCGAAATAATTTTCATTATTATCCATGATAATAATGAATATTTCAATGTGAATAGCTGTACTGATTATAATATGATTCCACTCAGGCAGAATTAATTTCTATATTTAATAATTAACCGTCCGAATCATGTCTTCGATTAATTGATTCATGCACGTGAAAACAGGAGAGCAATATTCAAATGTGGAGAAACGATCGAGGAGAATTTTGATATTTGAGTAGAAGAGGAAGATTCTAATTAACGTTGGATTAAGTGGATCGTACTGATAGAAGATGTAATTAACTGAATGAATGAAATCCCTGATTAATTTACTCTCGTACGTGGAAACAGAAGAGGACCCAGGTCGAGGACACGGTTTGAATCTCGATCGAAGTTCCATAGCGGTTGGTTCCGTATTGTTTTCAACGCGGTAGCTCGAAATTTATCTTGGCGAAAGTTTCACTCGGCCAGGCGAGCGGGTGCCTTCATTTCGATGCATTCGAAGAGTTCCTCGATCTCGAGATTTCAAACAGAAGCGCCCGCGCGTACCGCGGGAACGTTTGCCGAAGGCTCGAGACTCAGTCTCATCTTCGAATAAACGAACTCAAAGCACAAGTGGCCTTTCCAATCCGTCTTCCCTTCTGCTCGGTTATATACAGGATCACGCGTGGCCTTCTTCGAACGCAAATGGAAAATCTAGGTTGAAAATAATCACCTAGATAGACGTGGAGAATCGTAAAGTTTCTTCTTTTCTTTTCTTTTTTTTTTCTTGGGAAGAGGATATTGCATTTTGTCTCGTAATATGAACTGTCGAATTTGCAATCGAGTGATATCACTCAAGTGTTGAAAAGCTTGGAGATTTTTCGAGTTAATTTTTAAAGTTCGTACAATTTTTGATTAGATACTGTCAGACAATCTGCTCGAATTTGAAAAACGATTTTTATTTCCTCTTGAAAAATTTGTCATTGTATATTACACAGCTAATGTAAAACATTTAATTTTCTACAACCCGAGTTTTCTGCGTTTATGAGAAAGAAACTTACAGCTAAACAGAATTTTCGAACTTGAAAACTGTTGAGAATTAGTAAAAAGAAATTGATTGTAATAATGTAATAACACAACGATGCAATAGTGTAGCAGTAAAATAAAATGTGATGTATGAAATATAGATAAATGCATACGTAACATTTAAGTTAAATTGACTAATTATAGAAAATAGTATCGAATGAAATAGGGAATGGAAAATAAATTTAACCATACTATCTTTCACAAAAAACTCACTCTGAGTTACTAATACTAATGAATTATTCTCCCATAGATAATAAACAAATTTCCTATGTCTTAAAACAATCAGGAAAATAACGCTACGGTATTTATAGAATTATACATCTTTTGTAAACTCTTCTTCACTTTTGCACACTCTTTTCAACATTCATTTGCGAAAATATAACGGGATACAGCAGACAAATTAAATTGGCCATTCCCCTAAAATTACCTCTTAACCCATGAGTTCACCCTTCAAATTCGACAACATTAGAACTTTCGACCGATGCATGCCTGTTGGCGTACTGTTCGCTGTCTGATGACAGTTTGACCGTAACTACTGGCAGCTGGCGTCTGTCCAGTCACCTCGGTTCGACCGCAAAAGCGTCAGTATCCTCCTGGCCAACAGATTCGCGTCTTGCCACTTGGTACGCGGGTTCAGCGGATTTCGTAGCAGTTGAACGTTCCCGATAATCCTCGTTCCTTCGTTCGACCCTTCTAATCGCTTCGTCTCTCTCGCTTCGAAATTCTACGGACCATCGAAGAGCACCTCTTCCTCTCCTCGAACTTTCCATGTAAATAACCATCGAACGTTTCCAGACACACCAAAGGATAGATCGATCCTTCGCTAACGTATTAGCTAGTCCCTGTATCGAGTTGTTTCAGCAAAAGGCACGATTCAACGTACACACGTTCGGGAATTTAGGTAGAAATTCCACGGGTGAAGCATTTTATCGATCTAAACCCCTCGCTGTGTAGCGAAGAAATATTGGGGAAACAGGGGAATTCCGAACTTTCAATTACTTGATAGTTCAATGCAGGCGTACAGTTACATTTTTCATCGCGGTACCGGCCTCGCGATGGCTTCTTTCCGTCGTCGAAGAGAACCAGGCAAACGTTTCGATACATAGAGAGAGAGAGGTAGGGAGGGAAAGGGGTGTATGTTGGTATTTTGATATCGAAATATTTGATCGGTGGAAATGGAATTTTAGAAACATGAATGGGCCGATTCCGAAACGATGCTCAAATCTGATATAACGTTACATGTTAACCTTTCTATACAACAGAATTGTATGAATATTGTAAATACAATACTTGAAACTCGGTTCAATAAAAAAAAAAAATCATACGCTGTGCTATTAGAATAGAAAAAATAACCAAAACCTGTTAAAAGTTCTTTACACCGAAAAGTCTATCGACACTCTCGACATCGAACATACATTCTCCCCTTTTTCCTAGCAATTTTCCACCATCGCTTTACACGCTCCTTACATCACCTACAGCGACCTTGTGCCGCTGGTTTCTATCGATCCCCCTTTGTGCACCCCGTTCAAAGAAGCCACTCGATAACAATCAATTGGAAGCTGGTCGTTATCGAAACTCGTCGAGAGAGGATCGAACCGTAATAAAATCCCTCTTTCGGCACGTGAATCCGGGCTAGCTCGTAAAAAGACGTTTCATCGATTCTTGCCACCCGATGATCGAATACGATGAATTCGCGGTCGCGACGCGAAGAGCAATTTTTGCTTTTCGATAGCGACACCTGCCTCTTTCTATCTACTCTCCAATCCTCTCACCGTCTGTCCTTTCGACGCTGAAGCTGGCGAGATCGTAAGTGCCAGGCAGAAGCTGCTTGAACCGATGGAAACGGATACTTCCGGTTACTCGCATTGCGGTTCCATGGCACGTACATCCCACCTCCCTAACGGCGGCGAACGAACGTATTTATCCAGTTCGATAACTCGAAAACTCCACCCACGAACTGTTCAGACTTTTGCAGTCGATCACCAAGAGTCTACGTCGAAGATTGTGTTCGCAATGGAAAATCGAGACGCGTAGATAAGTTCTTAAGGGATTAATAAGAATGTAGCTCTTAGGTTGTAAGCTCATACGGAATTTTACGTGGAAATTTAACCCTTTCATCTGTGATTTCTTAACCCTTTCACTTGTTTTCATACCATTTTACGCGAGAAATGCTAATTTATTACAGTTTAATCACAATTGGGTATCCTCAGTGTTGTAAATTATAAGAGAAGCTAGAATTGAAATTGACGTTTGTTAATTGTTTTTCTTGAATCTTAACCAGAATCTGTACCACGAGTCTGATTCGTTGTTACAGGGCAAGAGGTTAAATTGCAAACGATTATGTTATTTCAATGGTAGTACGAATGTTGGAATGCACGTGTCAAGTATAGTAATTTTATAGGAAAAGTTACGGATTAAGACAGACTGAGGAAAGTTGTCATAGTGGAATCAACTTGCATGCAAAATTCAAAAAAATCGAATATTTCAACAATCATAAAGCGAATTCGCCTGTGAAAATCTATTTTGGTCTTAGATGAACGATCGTCAAAAATCGTTACATTTTTTTTTTAATTTTCAATCAAGTTTATTTCACCGTATCAACTTCTATGCAATACAATAGCATTATAAAGAATAATAAAATTTAATAACATAAGAGAAATGCAGGAAAATTGTGTATAATATTTCAAATTGGAAAAGAGGGAAGTTAGATTAGTTCGACTCCGAGGGAAAGGTTGTTATTTAAATTATGCTCGGTTTAGTCGTCTCTAAGACTCACTCACGCAAAACTCTAGAATACTCTCGCAAACAATTTCTCTAGTCCCGCGTTCTCAACTCTGAATTCTGAATTACCTTACGCTCGTCTCTTCCGCAACCATTTATCCTGGCATACGTACATTCCCTCCCTTTCTATTTCCCTATTCCTTTCACTCTATGCAAACAGCCCTAAAAAACATCTGGTCACGTCCACCCCCGAAATCCTGAGTGCTCGTGCAACTCTCTTTCGCGTCGTAATTACACGTATTTTCGTTGAAACACCTTTCCTTCACACCTCTATTACTCTCGTCTAAACATTTGCGCGGAAAATTCTGTCAATCGTACAATGTTTCAAACGTACCTTTAAATTTCGACCAAAATCATTAATATTATCACTGTTGTAGGATGGATAAGGTTTAGGGGCGTCTGAGGGATTCAGAAATAACAGTTTAAAAAGAAAAACACACAGTCTATATTTCAATCTACTTCAGCATTCGCTCTCTTTTACCATACCAGTTGTTCTATCCTCTTTCCTATCACGTATCGAGTTTTATTTCTTTTCCAAAGGAAGTGTTTTCGCCTCCACCAATTAGGCACTTTCTTCCACGCTTTTCGTCATTCTCTTCCAATACAATTTTGGTGGGGACGTTTTGCATCCAGAAACGTCATCTATGGATGGTAGAAATTAAGGATGCTGTCTCTTAAATGGTTTAACGCAATTACTTTCGTCCCTCAAAATTTCACTGACGTTTACATCATAAATCTCGACATTGTCACCATCGACTGTGAAACATGTGGGCTACTAAACCTTTACAATTCTTAAATTTGCCTACACTGTAAAATTTGTTTGATTCTTCGTGTAAAATAATTTGCATCTTTCATGGGAACTGAGTAAGATGGAAATTGCGAAGTTTCTTTATCACGTCGAACTAGTAGTACAAAGGTTAATATAGTCGTACACCGTTCATTCTTGTACTTCGTGGTATTAGCGAATTGAAATGGTTATTGTAAATTGAAGGAGACGATAACGCGTGTTCAACTATTGGCAAATTGCATTTGCTGATTCCGCGATTGCCACTTGGCTAGGGACCAATTGTACTAGATCTATTATACCGATGCATAATTAATGTCTGGACACAGTAGCCGATAATATTCATCGATAGCTAGTAATTCCGGTAATGAAAATTACGATGTTTTCGTTAGTATCCTCGATACATATCGGAAAGATATGATATATTGCCAGAAATCTTTAATCCTACATCAACTGAATATTACCTTTTATTAAATCGATGCACACACAATGACGATATTTGCACACAGCCAGATTACGTCTTATTTTTATGGAATAGAATCGTGTCGATTATCATATGATGTAAAATACAGATTGCAAAATTGTTTTCTATCGAATGTGAGACTTGTCTCGTTGAGAAGCGTAGGTTAAAATAATATAAATTTACGGGAAAGTAGAATAATGGAATATCTAATGAAATTTTACTGATTTTCTTTTACGAATTTAAATTGACATATGAAAGCAGCTGAAGCAATAAGAAATGTTAATTAATTTTAATAGGAACGTCTGGCAAACTGACAATACAATGTTCGTTTGAACTTTCGGATTACATTTTAGCAAGAAAAATATCAATGAGAGGAACACATATTAAATCTAAAAAATCAAATATTTATAATCAAATATAGTTCACTTGTGATTCACTTTTAATATTACTAATTGACAGAAATGTGTTGAATCTCCTCGAACTTATTTTAATTAATAAAATTCAAGTTTGACTGTATAGTTTCGTTTATGAATTCTGCCATTTCGTGTGTAAGGACAAATTGTATTACGTTCGAGTTGCACCATCGATTTCTTCGAAGTACGAAAATAAAACGAGGCAAGAATTCGAGAGTTTGAATCGTTCTTTCGCGATTATTCAAAAGTTTCTCATATTTTTCTCGAATAATCCCCGTTCCTAGACCACGAGGAATTTTTAAAAAATCCTCGAGGAAACTCTGTGTCGGAATTATGCTTGACAAAAATTGTAGGGCGGCACGATTCACGAAGTCCCGTGAGCATTTTGCTTCCAACGAGACTTCCGTCGAGATTTTTCGAGTATCCCGCCGACGAGGGTTCGCCGTCGTTATTGTAAGAATAAAATAAGGGGGTTTACTTCTTTTCTATATTCTTCGATCCAAAGCGCGACGGGACCGAATTGGAATGGTTTCGACGGCGGATTCGGTTCCTTTACGACCGCCCACTACCTTTATGCGCCTTTATGCGTTGCAAAAGACCATACGTATCCTTAATACTCCTTTTTTCCGAGACGGCATTCAGCCGTTCGAAAATGAGATTCCTTTGTACCGACCTTTTTACACCGATAATTTTCCGACTATCGAATTGTTCGCCGCTAGGCCGGCATTCAGAAATCCTATGAAGTTTCGTTATCGTCGAAATCGAATATTCTTCGGTCATGCCATCAAAGAATCTAGAAAATGAATCTACTAATACCTATAAAAGGGATACTTCTCTTTAAATTCACGCGATTAAGGTTTGGACAATTTTAATTTGAAATTATCAACTGAATTCTTTAGATATTCTCTTCTCTGTTTAATCATACACTCTGCTTTTGCAATTTAAAAATCCTTCACGTTGAATTTACGGCGAATTTCAGATAAACATTTCAAAAATCACGTGACTGAATTTCTATTCTGAACGTTACATCTCCTATCTTCTGTTTATATTATAATTCTTTCACTTAGACAATGATTAAATGAAAATTTGCCATTGTCAATCAAAGGAAGACCGTCTAAATCCTTTTCATTTCCATTGAAGAACGTGCTACCTAGAGAGGGAAGAATAGCCGAAAATTGTCACGAGACTAAGCCGCCCACCTATCAATCTACAGAGAAAAAAGCTCGAATCTCTTTTATTCCCATGAAGGGAAGGTCTCTCCGCTTGGACAGAGACAAGAGCGTACCAGCTTTAATGTTAATAGACAACCCTGTTCACCCCTATCCAGGGGCGCGTAACTTGCGTATCGAACGAGGACACACTCTTCGTTGCGCGACACGTCGATAATCCCGGCGAACGGTGCAGCACACGGGGCTTTATAGCGTGTAGAGGCGCGGCACGGACACCCTGGCTGAAACTAATTTCGCTGGATAGCTTCAGGGGTCATTCGACACCACCAAGAACGTAACACTTTTATCGCGAGATGAAAGAGGCCCGCGCCTTGTGAACCCGATGGAACGAAATACCGTCTCGCGAGGACAGGGTTTCACGGGTCAAGAGTTCCCAGTATCGAACATCCTCTCAACGCGTACCACCCCCTTTTCCGTACCTTAAAATGGGTGTCGCGTTCGCTGAGGAATTCTCACTTTTGAGTCTGACAAAAATTTCCCTCTTTTTTTTCTCTCTTTCTCTCTTCTAACCCCTCAAACCACCTTTCTCAAGTTGATCGTTGCTAACTTCCCTCGTCCCCACGGTCTCCTTAAGCAGCACTTTTCAAAACCCCTCAGAGTTATAACGGTCTATAAATTTTCGTCTTCGACGGTGGTATAATACAGAGTTCCCAGTATGTCACGAGCGTTATTAACGTTGCAATTACCACGATTCGATCTGGTATTCGTTTGTACATCATAGCCAGAGGCTGTGCAGGTGGTAATTACATCAACCTCGATGGAAAATAATATCACGAAGAGATGCTACGAAACGGGAACGACGCACTCCATCGCCTCTGTAAGTTATTACCGTGTCTTAAGGAGGACAACCTAGAACGGTGAGAAAGTGTGGGGAACACCATGGAACAACGTTTATAACCACCTACGCGTGCTGCTTATGTATAGACGAACACAGAGACGATGGTTACATCTCTTCTACTTTGTAACGGTGAACATAACGACCTCATTATCAACCACCGGCTCTGCTTGTTCTACGCTGCTATTTAGGCTCTTGGATATTTATGCACGCTTTTATTAAGCACACTATGCTCAACCATGTTCGTTCGTCGCGAAATATCTAAGGTTTTCATACCCTCGAAAACTCCTCTGCCTTCTCCTGGTTAACGTATTATCATTAAGCACGCGGCGTGATTATATCGTTAATCGATCAATATTGTTTGCGATGGCAGTTTAATCTTTACGGTTTATAAACCTGCGCGGAACGTTTTCCCTTTTAATGAGATGCATAGCGTTTGACGCGAATCACGCGGGCAGGTTCACGTCGATAAGACTTTCCCGTGGAAAAGTTAATTAGAAACGGGATAACTATCTCGTAAGCGTAATGAATTTCCCTCTTCTCCTCTCTGTTCCTCCCTCACTAGGTACAGGTCAGTTCGCTGTAACAGTAGACGGTGGATCGATCGAAATTACGATTGTCGGTCAACTAATTGTAAGCTTCCTCCGCAATCCTGTGGAATTACGATTCGATGTAATCTTCGCTGATTGCCAATGCGAGTCGAAGCTTCTATGTATTTACAATCGATGGTTAATACCATCACTTCGGTGTACAGATCATCGAATTCTTCTTAGTAATATCAATAATCTGTCATTTTAAAGTCGACTATCCTCTCTCCGTAACCAAATCGTTAAAAGCTTCCACTTCGCTACGCGGCTCCTGGTAACCTTCGCAAACCATTACGCGAAACGATCAAAGGAACGTTTAAAACGAACCAGTAAAATCCTGATTGATCAATGTCCATCGATCGACTTCGTTTCCAGCCATTCGGCACAGGAAGCTGAAGATGAAACGAGACAGAGAGGACAGTCTTTATGATTCCATCGAGCAAAGCGAAGAAGCTCGTTACGAACCAGTAGATGATTCGACCGTCGTAAATTCTCTTCTCTACCCAAACTCCTACACCCTTTATGAAACTACAGATGAAAGAGAGAAAAGAAAAGGAAAAATTCAATTTTACTCTAATTTCGTCCACACTTGTTAGCGACGATATAGTTTCAAGAATCGTCGAAACAATTAATTCTATAGTATTTACAGTATGGACTTTATGTGTGGCCAGTAAGAATGAGAAAATGCAAACATCCAACGATAACTAGACCCCAAATCACGTTGTTTAGAAGAATATAAGAGAAAGTTTAGGGGAAACAAGGAGCCCAACGTTGCGTTGACTTAAGAGTGTGAATGTTGTTCTCAAAAGAGCTTCCACAGTGGTGAAAACTGATCACGAAAATATCAGAAAACAAAAGTGTAAATGATAGAACAATTTCTACAATATACAAGTACTCCAAGTATGACCTAACGAAAAATCGCGATTTCTTTTCGAACAATCTAATATAATTGACCATTGCATCCTGATTCTATGAAATATTTCTAACACATTCATTCCTATATCAAATGATCATTGGTCTGCTTTCATTAGACACTCGAGCTGCTCGTAACAGTCTCTTCTACTGATAACTCAGCTATCATCTCTAGTCTAGAAACGACGAGATGTGGCCCAAACGATCTTAGGTTGAAATTTAAAATTCAGAATAACCTCGGGTGTGCGCGTCCTGAAACGCTCGTGAATAACCTCCACCGACGGTAACGATCACAATATATATTCTTCCGAAGTGGTAACGGAACGGGACAGGTTTATGGGTTCATCGATCGCCGGTGACTCCGGGGCCAGCGATATAGGCTCGAGATTGAGGCCACCGGCCCCTAGAGCAGAGTGGAACGGTGCAATATAACGTCTCGGGGTGAAGTCGTTGTCATGACGTTCGCGGGACAAGCGTGTACAGGCACGGCTGGTACTCTTGGCCGATGCTTGCCCCTTTGTAAGCCGATGAAAGGAAGTCACGCACCGGCACGTGACCGGATATAGCGAACAGGTCACGGCGAGTGTATTCTGAACACCCCATTCTACCTATTCCACCCTCCCCACCTCCCACTCCAACTCCCCTTTTGCTTTGCTTCGTTCCTTTGTCTTCGACTCTTTTCTATGTCTTTTCTTTCTTTTTCCTTTTCCTTTCCTTTTCTTTCTTTTTTTCGCTATGGTCCTATCTGTCGTATAGCTGGTTCACACAGGGTCAGGTTCTCTTAAGTGGAGATAATAAATTCAATTTGCGTTTACGTTATTTCCGAATGTTCGTGATTAGAAAATGAGATTTGTATTTCTTTCGCGGGTTTGGTTAGGATTCTTTTCACGGTTCTGGAGTTAGGGTATTGAGATTAGGAACGTCTGGTTGTTAATTAAGGATGCATCGTCCCGCAGGAGATGGTAAGCTTCCCTTTCTATTAGCATGTCCCCATGTGCCATGTATCTGGCTTCTCGATGGCAGAGGGAGTTAACCATCTTGATGATGAATACGAGACCAATTTCTGGATACTGGAATTACTTGGACAGGAGTGAAGCTACTTACTCTGTTAGGCTGTTCTTAGTTTGATTTTAATGTAAATCCATGAATTTTGGTATTTTTAAGGGGTATTTTATCAACCTTTAATCGGTCAGGTGTCGTTCTGTTTTGATTATAAATTTCCTGTTAATTTTAACATTAGCAGTTTTTCTGTTAATACTAAAATTAGCTTAATCTAAAACTTAATTCTAAGACTAGTAGACTCTCAACCGTCTCACTATTAAACCGATTTGCAGCGTATTTAGATGTTTGCCAATTGAAATGCGAAATCAGACAACTCGTGTTTATTTATGTAATCGTACTGTTTTATATTTCATCAAAATATTTCAAAGTATGTACATTTCTTTTAAATGTTATTTCAACGTTCTGTGTTTCAAATAATCATGTGCAATTATGCAATTTAATTTTTGTCTCTTGCGTTGTTTCTTTTCCATTGTAACATATTAAAAACACGTGTCTATGTATGTGTTCAATGCATTTTTGATAGAATTTAGTGTTTTTATTCGTTCTTAAAAATATCTGTGAAAAACTTTACATAATCGATTAAGGGTTAATTTTTTATTTTCTTAGATATATACCGATACAAATTTACAACTTCTCACCGCTTTTCTGACAATTTGAAATTCTGAAAATTTGATTCTTCTCTTTATCCGAGTCAAAAAAAATTAGAAATCGGGGTTAGAAAGTCGACGCGAACTCTCCGGGCAAGAGAATAAATTCTTTCTACGGTATGTGAAGAGCTTGAAACTTTTTATACCTTTCTTTCATACTGTTAGAGACGCTGGAACACTTCTCGAAAGCTCAACCATCCCCAGATTTCCACCTTGTGTATTTATTTCTCTGTTCTCTCGTTCACCCCTTGTTTCCCCTATGACCTGCCTCCAATTGTACCTTTTCTTTTTTCTCCTCCCCCTGTCTTGTTTTTCCGCCAAGTTTCTACACCTCTCGTCGAGGTCTCTGTGCCACTCTTTCTGAATTTCTTCTCCGTTTTCTATTTCTCTATTTAACTGCTTCTCATTGTCCAACTCCAGCTCGCCCATTCTGCCCCTTTGTTTCCCTTTATCTCAGCCGGTCATCCCCTTTTTTATCTGCTTGCCTTTTCCTCAGACTTGCCCCAGCACTGTTGACCCGGCCCCACGACGAATCCCCTTGATCTACCTCGTGGTGTTCGATCTCAAAGCGCCACGCAACATTTTACTCTCGGCACGGACTGGCTTGATACGTGCGCATGTGCTATCCCTAGTATACTATGTACAAAATGTCAGCGTTCTACGGCGACGGAAAAGCCGTGTCGATGGCAATAAACGTTGCGGAACTTTGTGGAAGCAATTCGGTTCCTGGACTAACATCCAATATGTAGGAGCAAAGGTGGATTCCTTCGAGTATTTCTAATGAAATTTATACCATTTTGTTGAATTGATTTTAAAAATGCTTGATACTGCGTTGCTACTCGTGGATGTTTGTGAATTTACAATATACACGAAATATTCAAATATAATGTATGAATATATGCAAAATATATGTGGGATATTTAGTAAATATGTAGAAAATATAATAATGGAACCGTTATTTAGAAATTACGACAGTAATTTAATCACAAGAAAGTAAAAGTTTTTTCGCAACATTTTTCACGCTCTAAAATATGCAATATAATTTTGCACATGCTCTCAAAGAAAATTCGAAATATATTAAATATGTTAAATAAGTAGCAGGTGAAGAAGAAACAAGTTTCTATCCAGGTTTCACTTTATTATCAATTTTCTATGAAAATTTGAACGATTATCCGTATATTTTTTAATAATTATGTAGTATCAGTATTTTTATTAATAGTTTATATCATGATATTGTATATTTGAGAAATGTGAGTGAGTTAAATCTCGTGTTGGTTCAACTAATTATCAACAGAATAATTAGGATGCTCTTAGAAATTGGAAAAAAACAATAAAAATCACATAAATTGGAAGTTGCAAACTGAATAGAAGAGAAGAATTATAAACTACTATTTCTGTATACTACTTTTTTCATTTTATTTCCATATTTATCATATTATGATCGATATTCAACCCAGACAGCCGGTTCAGCGTAAACTGTTCCGGTCAAGTCACATCGAAATTTTCAATTCGTCGTTCCTAACCACACTCGCAACTTGGAAAATGTACACTTGCAAATTTCACCCACCAATCGTTCAAGCCCGTTGTTTCGATCCAGTGTACACACACCTCTCATCCGGAATATTGCATGACGTTGCATTAATTCACAGAGCCCTTTGAGAAATGGGAATAAAAAAGAAAAAATTCCCGAGCAAGGAACCAATGCAGCGTGAAAATTTGAAAACCGGATCGTAGACGGTGAATATTGTTATGAAGCTTGAATAATTTCCTGCGATAATTCGTATTCGTCAAAAATAATTCTGTACGTTTCACCAAAATTCCATATTTCTTTTTCTATCTTTAACCCTTTGACTGTGGCTCATTTTTACAGCCATCGACATATACGATGCGATATTCGCATGTCAGTCACCGCGATTGGCTACTACTATTACTTATCATATTGTTATCCTTCCTTCTGATCAAACACTTAATGTTCACTATATTATTTTGAAAAATAACAAATGAATAAAATTATAAAACTGATCACAAATTGAGATAAAGCAAAGGAAGAATTTTATACGATTTCATTCACGATCCGATTTTCCGAGAACAGGGAAACTGAAACTGAACAATCTTAGTAAAACCATGCGAATGTTGAAAGACTTGCCAATATTTAGCCATTTACAATTGTCACGTTACATGTAACGATAAATTCTATATTAGAAAACAGTTGTAGTCAAAAAATTTAAAGGGCGTATATATACGTGTTTGAAAGGATTAAAAAGAGAGCGAAAAAAGGAGGAAAGGAAGGAAAAAATTGGTTTTCGCGATAAATAGAAATCTCTGTCAGGTTTCGAAACAATCGAACCAGGAATTCGACCTTCTGCTCGCGATACGCGTCGTATATTCAGGATTCCGTTGAGTTTCGCGGACGCGTCGGGACGCCATAGCGACATTGCACCGTTGTAACGATGGGCTGGTCGCAGTTGTTGATGTAACGCAACGCGTACATCGGAACGAAATCGATGAACGAGCATCGAAACGACTCCCGGGTTGGATTAAACCACGCATATCTGGCGTCCATTGCAGGTTACTGCACTGCCAAACATTTCTGTCGGCAACGAGCACGGAAAGACACTGAAATATGACCGGTGCGGCCACGCTGCTGGATTGTAAAATCTGGATATATCATGTTTGGAATAAATGGCTCTGCTACAGATATTTCGGATATGTTTTATTGTAAAAGCAGAGGGTTTGAGGGGTGGAGAAGGGATCGAGAGTGTCTGTGGCAATAGTGGCGTGAAGTATTTTTTTTTTTTTTTTGCGAACGTTCGATAGTTGTCATGGATCGTGATTGTGAATTGTGCGTATAGATCGTGCTATATTTTACATAGAAGCTTTTTATTATTAAAGGACAGTGATGTACCTCCGCCATCTTGCATTGTTGAATACGTTAGGTTGTAGAAATTTTAAACATAGTTATCGATAGATAGAAATTTCACTTTTGTTAGTTCTTGTAATTTAATCGTTTACAGGACACAAACAGCAAAGTCAGCATCGTTTGATCGAAATTCAATTATCGAAGACTCATAAGACATAAAAGGAATCAGGAATTAAGAGGTACATTTAACGGATACGCCTAAATTTTTTGTTAAGCTTCAGCCAACGGTGGAGCACACTATGATTATGCGAGGGCATTTCGAATCAAATTGCCCGCGAGTTCAGGAGTTGGCCGGAAGTTACTTCGGAACACGAGAACGTGCTTCGTTTAGCAGATTACTACGTTCTCGAAACTCAGCCACAGTGCTACTTTCGACGAGACTTGCTCGATCGAGCGGAGTCTAGAATTTGAAAAATACACCCTCGATTTTCACACTCTCCTCTGCTTTGGAACGATACGATCTGGTAGGATGGTGGAAGTTCGTTGGAACGATGACGTATGAGAGCTAGACGGATCTTGCGGACTTTAAAGCTGACCAAATCTCTTTAAAGTATCCACAGAGTAACGAGGAACTTTCTCTCTCTCTCTCTCTCTATTTTTCGTTCTCTTTCTCTCTTGAGAACCTCGCGTTCGTTCGTGTCGATCACTCGAAAGGATTCCCACCGCAAGTCTACGTAAACTTTTCATCCTCCTCTTCTCGAAGGAGCCAACGTTTAGTTACTGATGGATGACTCGACAACACGCCGAGTACCCATGGAAGATTTAAGCAGCCTGTTGTGCGTTTAAGCCCCTCTGAAACCACCAGGATGACGGCTCGACTGGACTAATTACCCACCACGGTACACCTAAATCCAGCCTCTGTTCACGGATCAATAACGAACTTCTGCCTCTATGCGGATCTACGATTCGAACGGCCACGGGAAATTTTCTGGAAATCCTCGAGGACTTAATATCGGATAGCTCGGGGATTATGCAACGAACGAATGAAATAAAATCCTAAGAATAAATAAAATTTAATGATGCTCCTTCTTTTTATATTTCTATGGTAGCTCCCATATCGTTCGTACAGCCACGTTATTTAACGAAGTAAACCTTCGGTTTATTTATCTGCATAAATAATATAATAACGACAATAATGAAACAAATAATGATAACGTCCGAATGTGATTATTAATTGTAACGAGTTAGTATTAAATAATGTAAAATAAATATCTGAATGTTGGAAAAAGTGTTCGTAAATATCCATGTAGAAAATTTTTGTACCTAAAGTCCGAAAGTAATAAACGTAATAATGATGTGCAAACGTTCAAAAATAACGTAATGGTAATCCTAAATATTCAATGTTTTTAAAACAGAATAACTTTTTAAAAATTACGCCAAATGAATTGAGTTTTTCTAATGAAAAGTCAAAAGAATTAATTTACTAAATGACGTGTAAAAAAAGAATTCCAGCTGATCGTATTTACTAACAAAAAGAAATTGTAACAGTCGTTTTCACTACTTTTTAAACTGAGCCTGCAATGAATATTTGAAAACTCGTATCGTAAATTTAGGATAATCCGTTGTCGTAGTACTTTAAACGTAGCAATACGATCGAAGATTACGAACGAAAAATAATGGTACTGCGGGAACATGAAGTTTCGATATGAATGATAATGGTGGATATAAGTGGTGAGAAATGTATATGGTGTCCTATTCAACGAACGAGTCAACTAACTTAACGATGTTTTGCAAGACTACGAGTTGTTTTGACAGTTCGTCTAACTGCTTCTGCAGCCACGTCTTAGTTTCGAGATCACAGACATCGCAAACCAGTTGAGAGTGAGTTCGCGGGTAATAATTCCCTTCTGCGGAGACAGATTTCGTATAAGCTAAGACGTAGACCGTGTTTCATAAAATTTTGAAGGCACATTTCCGTCTCCGCGTATCGCGAATACTGCATCCTCCTCTCGTAACAACTTCGCGAACTTTAAAAAGTAATCGCTACATTTAAAACGTTCATTTCAATATCAAAGAAATTACAGAACGAAATCGCTATTCTTATTTGTACTTCGAAAGTATCTCTATTCACCTTTCACGCAATAACGACAGAATTTTTGAATATATAATGTTATCCAACAAACACGCCTACATGTTTCATTTGAATAAAACATAAAGTATTTGAAATTTTTTCAAATTGTTTTATTTCATTGAAAGTATGATCCATTGCAATTATAGGTGCATTAGAATATCATTAAAATTTGCATTATAAGTAAGTCTACAGATATTAATACGATTACCGAAATTTCCAATAACTTTTTGACATGTTGTTGGAATTGTTTCACGAATTGCAATTCGAATGCTGTTCTTTGAGCAATTTATTGTTTCTGGCTCATTAGCATACACTCGACTTTTCAAGAAACCTCTAAAAAAAAAATCTAATGGTGTTATAATTGCATGATCTTGGAGATTAGATCTACATTTCGTGAAATTACACGTTGACGAAATTTTTCAATGATATAAATGTGTTGTTGTAATGTATACCTGTCCATGGTTCAAATTGTACAACCTTCTATTAAAAGAAAATTGCTTGTAATGTGTAAACATCTAGGCGTCGCATTTGAATGACCATTTTACCTAGATTATGCCAAGGAAAATCATCGTTCACTTTAAAAGACGCTGACAACGTAGTTGTACCGTTGAGTTTATGAAATTGTTCGTTCTGATCCCACGATTTTCCTAGTCCATTTCCTCCTCTACGTGTCCAGGCACGTCGTGCCATAAAAATGAATTGAAAGTCGAGCAAGAATACGCCTGATAAGGCCGAGCTGAAAAATGCACGGTGGCAAAGGAGAAGAACTGGCTCTAGTTCCAGCAATATGAAAAATCGAGAGGAAATCCGGACTTTTCTATTTGCTCAATTTGTACCAACGGAATGGACATCGTTCTCTATTTAACGTACTCTTGCCCATGTTGAACTCACCTGGAGAATGCAAATATTTTAGAGGAAACAGAAATTCGTCGATACACCTTCCAATTTTCTGACAGTTTCAATAATTTCAATAATTTTTACGAAAACTACCATCAATCAGATTTCTCGCGAATACAAAAAAAAAAAAAAAGAAAGAAATACACGCAAATTCGTGAAATGAAATTTCTACAAATATTTTCTATATTTCATTTTCTACAATTTAACCAGTGAACAGCTCGCAATTCGCAATTTGCATGTTTATGCTATTTAAAGCGATGTTTAATATGCGAACGCGAATGTAAACGCGCGATTGCGCTTCAAAATCGGCAGAAGGGGGAGAGAATAAAATTTCGTTCAAACGCCGGAAGTAAATCTGTTCCCCCCTCCCCTCCGGTATTCTTTTGACGCGTTGCAATTTCAACCGTGTGTACGTACCATAATCTACAAGCATCCCAGCGCGCGTTTTCTATTTATCATCGTGCTTTTTCCATCCTGTTTGTAACACACAGGAACTAGAACGCATTAAAAACCGTTGCAACGATATGTTCAAACAATTCGAAACGGGAAAACGTCAATTAACATAACGAAAACATTCGACGAGAGAGAGACAGAGAGAGCGAGAGAGAGAGTGAGAGAAAATTGGGAGGAGAAGCGCCCGAGGTAGTTTCACGCGGACGATTAAATCACATTTTCGCGTAATCAATTTCTCTCATTCCGATGATATTTTTTTCCTTTTGTTTTTCTTCCTCTCTGCATTATTCATAGTAATCTATCAACGAATCGACAATAACCGTCGATTGAATGGGAAAATCGAAGCATGAAAATTTATGTTATAAACACCGGTTTCACGTTCCGGTCGGTAATCGAAGAGGGATCATTTTTTTTTTTTTTAAAGCGCATTCACAGAAACATCGTGGATCATCACCGTTTAAAACGATCGATTATCGAAATTCTAGAGCTTTACGTCGTCGATGCTAATTTATCGTGAATACATGTCGATAGTTGAAATAGCGCCACTCCGGTTGCCGTTCATTTACGAACGATCCTGCATGCTGGAAAGCCGCATTTCGTGCATCACTGCTCTGTTTCGATAAGAATCGTGATCTTCGATTTTTCATGAAATTCATATTATCCCCAAATTTATTCCATTTCACTATCGAGAAATTATTATGCGAATAATATTAATAATTAACATTGTAATGGGCGCCACTATTATGTGAAAATTTGCAATTGCCGCTGGGTACTTTTCACGAGTTTGCAACATTTTTGTAGATTAAACTTTGAATTTATTTATTTTTCATTAATTAACATTATTAATTTATCTTTTACTCATTTCGTTGCGTGAATGAAGTCACAAACACGTGATACTTGCCGAAAAACGTTGATTGAACGAAACCAAGCGACCATGATAATGGCTGTCAAAGTATTAACCATTTGCGCTTTGAGTATGTTTTCCTATGATCGATTTATCAATTCTAACACGAGTTTGAAATGAAACATTTAAAAATCTTACAAAATTTACACGCTCGTTTACTTATTTTTATTTATCTCAACATGGATAAAATTTGAATGTAATTATAGTCCATATTAAGAATGTTTCTGTAATGGTGCCAGTAAAAGGGTTACAATTAGAATTAGATTCGTTAGAAATGAACGATCGGAAGAGTCTTCGCTTGAACTCGGTTCCTAGTGGTAATTTATTTACGAGGAACGAAGTAGAACTTTAAGAAGTCTCACGCAGTTTTCTGTTCCACGTCGATGTCGCTATCGGATGGAAGTTTTCGTACGTACAGACTATCTCGCGGTCTAAATTTAAAATCGGCTGCTCCGCTTCGCGGGAAAGAGAGCGAAGCTGATTCGTTGCACACCGCTCGAGGACTTCGGAATTGCGAACAATTAACGTGAATTTTCAACTCGGTAATAATCGGCTGTTCATCGAACAGTAGTCGAAGGAAAAGGGCGGCGACGAGCCACGTTTCACGCTTCTGAAAGCGAAAAAACTTTTGACCCGATTCGAAGCTTCTCCGTAGGACCGGAACTTCTGTCGCGCTCCTTCACGACGAAATTACGTTTCAACTCTTTCTTTCTTTCTTTGTACGACATCAGCTCTTTTTCTTTTCTATCTTCCTTCTTTTTTTTTTTACTCTTTCTTTCCTTTACGCGGAGAGAGGGAAGGTCGGGAGGAGGAAAAGTCGTCGAAGAATCGGTGGAAATTTAAATATACCCGGTAAATTCAGAATCCATCGTCGCTGACCCGTGATCCCTATAGAAAGTTCACCCGATAAAAATTCTGGAAACGGGTCACTGATATTATTCAATCGTACGCGCCACTTCTTTACAAAATGTTTTACCTTATTCGCGATAATTACACCGAACGTTGCCCCGTGCTTTAATCGTGCCACCTTTCTATCAAGTGGCCCGGCAAAATTATCGTCGCTAATATTCCGTGTATACGCAGAGATTAATATTTGAAATATTGAACAATATTCAGATTTCTGATAAGAATTCCTACGATGAATCGGAAATGTAATATTGTTCTAGAAGATAAAAGAGGATAGAATATTTCCTCGGAAAAAGAAAAGAAAAAAAGAAAGGGAGGGGGGCAAAATAACAAAAAAAAAAAAAAAAAAGAAAAAGAAGGAAAGGAAAAGTAATTGCGATACTTTTTCATTTAAAAGCGTTAGGGTTCGATAATGTTAAAGGGCGAGACGGTAGATTCCACGAGGAATAAATTCGTTTTTATTGGCCTCTTTCGAGCATATCGGCACGAACAATTAATGCATATTTATGCGGGGCGCAGGGGACGCGACAACGCGGCGTTAAATAATGCAATTCTATTCAGGCCATAACCGGTCGTACATCAGTAGCAATTCTCGACGCTGCTGGCTCGACTGTCTCAACCCGGACGCCGGTCCATTGTTACAAAATGAAAGTTTAACGACGCGATGGTAAACAAAAGAGGGAAAATTAAAGCCCGGCATTAAATTCCGACGCGAGAAAAGTGATCCAACCCGATGAACCGCCCTTCACTGGTTCGCCCCTACATCCTTGCATATTCCACACTCCGGTGATTCCGTATTTTAAACCCACGAAAACGTGAATGCAGATTTGTGAGAGAGAGAGAGAGAGAGAGAAAAAAAAAAGGAAAATCAAATTATCACTGATTATACTCTCGCGATGATGTTACACAGCCGCCGACGAATTATTTCAACGTTCTTCCATAAATTAAAAATGTAAAATATTAAAAAAAAGAAAAAAAAATACAGAAATAATGAAATTCATCGCACAGAGCAGAGTTATAAATTTTGATGAATTTTCCAAATTTCATTCCCTCGACAATGAAATTACACATAGAGGGAAAAATGTTACTTTTTATTCATTTTTTCCATAAACAATTAACCGCTCATTTGCAATTGTACAAACATGAATATCGTTCGTCGAAATTCCACTTCGAGAGGTTGCGAACGACAGACACATTCTAATATTTTTCGAATGATTCGTTCGTAACGATTAAATTATCAGCCCGTCAGTTTCGTTGGGAGAACAATCGCCCAATAACAATGGAATCAGAGGGGCGAATCTCCGCTTGGAAAGATATAATTATTATTCCAGGACTTTGTCTTGCCGATTTAATTGCTAGCCCGTCGACTTCGCGACCGACGAAAAATAAAACAGCCCCAGAGAGATAGAGAACGAGAGAAAGAGAGAGCAGGTAGCGAGATATCAGTTTACCTTGCGCATTTTCTACGAGCAACGGAGAGGAGGAGAAAGGCGTGTCGAATAGACAGGCGAAAAGAAAGCAGAAGAAACAACGGGAAAGAGATTCCAGTAACGAACGGAGCTTGCTCGCCAGTTCTAATGAATCTCACGGGTGAAGACTGCGCGTGAGAAACGAGAAGAACCCAACTACTGTGCGAAACGAGGAGAGAAGAATCGTAAGAGAGAAAAGGAGACAAGAATCCAACGAAGTAACTGACGATAAAGCAAACTTTCCTTTAAAGAAAAAAGAAAAAGGAACAAAACAAAAAATGAAAGAAGAATAAAGAGAAATCATTTTACCGTCATTTCGACAGACTTTATTCATTCAGACAATTTTATCCCGTCTACTTTGCTTTTTCTCCTCCTTGTCGCTGTTCTCTAACGAATCCATAATCTATCTTAAGTTTCCAACTATCCACTAAGTCCTATATTTCTCAAATCACCGATTACTATTAGTAATATTAATTAACATTACTAACACTCGTTCCATGGGGAACATCAGACGGTTTCTAATTTGCAATTTATGGTTTCCCTGTGAAATTTACATCGCGCTGAACCCGTACCAAGGAGGAGGAACAAAAAGAAAGGAAAGATATCTCGTCGGTTGACCGGGAATATATTAAACGCGTATTAAAATCAGAAGGATAAGAATTCAACGCAGCGGCTGAGCGTTGGGCGCGATGTCACGGTTCGTTTAAGACGCGAATCGATATGGAAATGAAGGGCCTTCATTTCAGTAATTAAATCGGAACACCTCGGTTTAACCGACGGCGATAAAACAACCTTAATTATTCCGTTTTAAATGCTTTTATTCGCGGTTCACTTGATAGACGGAAATGGTTATCCTTCGTTATTCTTCTCGAACTCGTGTTCTATCAGCACTTGGCCAGAGGTTGTATATTATTCGATACAGCTCGTTCCTCCCGGTTTTTCAAAAAGTACAGATAGAGTTTGTACGCATCACGATACGATTTATATTGATCAGAAATGAGAGTGGAAATCTCCGGGTAGATTTTTGCTGGGAATAAGATCGGAAACCTTTGGCCTGGCTGAATGAAGCGATAAGTGAATTATCCAGCGAACGAGAGGAGCTACGGAGGCGCGTTGCTTCTTGGCAAACTAACGAACAAGGCGAACGTAGAAGATTCTTGATAAGGAGAAAGCGGAGGAGAAGATAACACTTCGACGTGAATTTCTGACGAAGTGTTTCGCTTCGGTTTTAAGTGAAACAACAAATGTATCGTTGTATCAGATTTATCGTTGATACAGATGCTCTGATTGTTAATTTTACAAGTTGCTCGCTATGAAATATGGATAAATTACACGATGAAATTTCTCCTTTTCATCTTGAACGTGATATTCGATGAAACGAAACTGGATTTACGCTCACGTGTCCAATTTCCAGGGTTAGATCACTCGATAAGATAAGAATCATCCTTGCGTTGGAGGTTGAAAAGTGTTTGCCGTCACTGGCGACCGCGCCCACAGTGTTAGAACGATGAGAACGCTATAGATCGTGGAGCAAGTTGAAAGGAAACCTCTATTGCTTGCTATCTTTGTAGTCTTTTCACTTTAATCGCGTAATCTCTGTAAATCTATGACGAGGGACATGAAAGTGATGGTAAAAGAGGAGTTTATCGCTTATCAGATGACTGTGTTAATCGTGATGCAATTACTCGGAATAACATCACTGAATGCTGCCATAGTTCCTATTCAAACATCACGCAAAGTCAGTTATTGCTTAATCAATTCGCGATGCTACTATCTGCACAGACAAATATGTAGAATGCCAATAATAATATGTTCCCCCGATGCGCCAATTATAAGTAAAAATTCTGTAAATATCGAAATTGAATTTCTACGATTAAAACACGTTCTATGTGCTTTACACTCGTATAGTACACTATGCGACAATCTTACTATCAACGATTTTCACCTCCACTTCACCTTATTTGCAACTGTTTGCGCACTGGGGAGCTAGCCCCGAACCCTTAAGACTTAGGCGCGCCTCCCGAACTTAGCCCCGCCCACTCACGACTTGGCATCGCCCCCTCGGGAGTTAGCCCCGCCCACTGGGGACTTAGCCCCGCTCAATGGGGACTAATCCCCGCCCCTTCAGGAGTTAGCCCCGCCCACTGGGGACTTAGCCCCGCGGCCCCGGGGAACCTAGGCCCGGCCCTGGGTACTTAGCCCAGCCCGCTTTGCAGTTAGCCCCGCCCCCTGGGGAGTTAGCCCCGGGCCCCTGGTATTTAGGCCCCCTCTTGGGTACTTATCCACGCCCCTCCGAACTTAGCCACGCCCACTCGGAACATAGCCCCTCCCCGGGCTATGCCCCGCCCCCTGGGTAGTTATTTGATACGAATCTCTTTGAATATCGCGACACACTCTATACAATTAATATACATGAGAGTTCAATGCGTGACACATGCACTTTTACAGTTTTCTATGTTTAATTGTTCACTCGCTTGACTACAAGATTCTGTGTTTTTCTATAATGTGAATTTAGATAATAAATTGAAATTACTCGCGTTGCATCGGTTCGCTCGTTTAACGTTTTAAGATTGTTGACACTATTAACTATTGACTATGATTCCATAGAACTGGAAGTTTTCATGCTAATTGGTTGCGACTCACATTTGACTTCGCAGGAGAAAATCCTCTGGTTTTCTTGACCACGTATAGATTTTCCTTAACCCTTTAACTGCGGGTGTGGTTTATAAACCATTAAAATTATAGCCAACTTGTATGTTTTACGCTTTATTATGATACTTTCTTACTTTGTGTACTTTTTGCAATTTATAAAATAATTAGAATTATCTTGTCGAGTATTGTGATTTGATTTTAGTAAAATATTTGTTTTCTTTTTTGCGTTTAGAGCGATCGACTGTGCTAAAAGTACCCGCAGTTAAAGGGTTAAAGTATCTGTTGAAATCGCAGCGAGTCTCCATTTCCAGAAGTAACAATTCACGATGGCCCGAGGTAATCTGGCGGCCAAATGTGACCAACGAATTTTATAGCTATAATTCGCCAAGCAGAGGTTTGCTCATGTTCGTGTTTTATAACTCAACAGCACATTCTGTGCGATTTTCTACTTCTAAACGGGTCGTGTACAGTTTGAGTGTTCTATTATATCTGTCTATCGCTCTGTAATGAAAATTCTGTTGTATTGTTATTGTTCAATGACTGTGTTTCTATTTTATTGGTGGTTGGTTAGGTTTAGCTAATGGTTATTCCTACAAATTTTGCGAAAGAACGTCGATGAGGACTAGGTCGTCCAAAAAGTTGTTAAACAACAGTTTCACAAACGACACGAACTGAATATAAGTCGAGGATTGCTTATACATCGCGCTGCAATATCTCTCTCTCTTCTTTACGCGAACTGACTCGAGTAGTATCACGAACCGACAACGAAGAAAGTTACGACCCTTATGTTGTTAGAACGTGAAAAGCTGCAGCCGACGTAAAGAGCGTGGTGGCTCTCTCACGAGGCGACGCCATTTCTCATGTTCAACGGTGTACGTCGCCTCTGTTGTCCCGGTGACAAACGTTTTTGAAATTTACACCCCCATCGATACGCGGGACGGGACCACGTTCGCCCTCTTTTATTGGCGTTCTCTACCCGGCGAAAGCTATCGGGAGGCATTCGTCAGAATTGCGGTGGAATGAAAGTCGATTCGCGGGGTTATTTGTTGGAGAACCGTGGACGATAACTGTTGTGCAATTTTCGATATGTTTCTTAGGGGAAATGGGAAGTGTAAAATGAGTTGTAAATTTATCGCACACGAGTGTTTCTGAGGCTAGATGATTTCGTTGTAAATTTCTAACCCTTTGATAAGAGATTTTGTGACACACGAATTTAACGACAAAGTTTCTGGCGTTACGTTAAAGTTCGAGAAAATCTATCTCGAGAGTTAGCAACTCGAGTAACAAAGATACTAGATCGTTATAAGATAAATCGTGTTAATATTGGCTCATAAGTGAAGTAAAATCATCATTTGAATTTCGACGTTTGCTTTCCTTATCTACTTTCTCGTTTTACTTGTCTCGCTGTTTAATCTGTGTATCTTTCAACTTCGTACAAGTACGTAGCTCCTTAACTACAGAGTACAAAGACAAATTTTACTATTATGATTAATCCTTGGTAACTTTGTTGAAACTTTTCTTTAACAACGTCTTAATTTCATTTGATCGCGAATTGATATGAAATCGTCGGTGTGCATCGACGATGCATGTGAATCACGCAATCTGTATTCTGTGTCATGAATTTGGATTCACCCGGTAATTCAGTATCCCCGCAAGGTGAGTACAATCACATCGCTCTTACGGTCAATATTGACACAGAAACGCAACTGTATTAACCATTGAATTCCCGAATTCCATGTACCTGTCGAAACGAAGAATCGAACCTCGTTAACTGACAAAAATTTAACGAACTCGCTGAAACTCGTCGTCGTTTCGGCAAATTTCATTCTCTGTCGATTTCGAGAAAATCATGTCTCTGAAAAGTATCATCACGAACGTCGATCGTTCAAACGTACACTCCCGTGCACAAATATTAGGACAGCTATTATATTCGTACAAAAATTACATGTTCACGTCTGCAGCATTTTTCTCGTAAGTGGTAGATTCGCGAGAAAAATCGAGGAGGAGAAAATGTCACAAATTTTCAACGATTTCCACTTAATTACGACACCGTAAGATTTTGTAAATTGATAGCTACAATTTTCTGTTTCGTATTACATAAAAACAATTGCCAATCAATGACCTATACCAAAGTTCGGTGTGACATAATCAAATGGCACACTGCTAATATCTGATTTTTATGAAAACGTCATAAATGAAATTAGGTATTTCAAAGTTTTATCTTATTTAATGATTCGTGATGATCATTTCAGTTTGTTTTCCGTTTTAATACTTGTGAATAGGAGTGTAAATGGTAAACAGTAAAATGTTACACCCGAACAGTGACAATGGTAACGAGACATTCCGCAGACGGGCATGGGACCATAAATTTTTATGAGCATTGTGTACGTGGATGGTAATAATTGATTGCAGTGATCAAACGTAGGTAATCATACAGACTGCGATACGTTCTATCGAATGGGATGTTCGTCGAAAATAGAGTCTCATGAACGAGCCAATAGGTTCGACGCAATCACATTGCCTGCGCCGTCAATATTGGCACAGAAGCGAAATGGAACCACCGGTCGAATTCCCAAATTCTATCCACCTATCCATCAACGTTGAGTACATAGGCGGCCGTATGGTGATAACGGAATTGATAGAACCGTATAATAATAATTACGATCTCGTTGCTTTATCCCCGCCACCATTTCCCTTTTCCCCTTGGCCAGACCCTAGCGCCAATTCATCCCTCAATTTTGATTCGCCGATCGTCATTGTTCCCGGTTCGACAGAGGAATTATTACCAGACCTATAATTCAACGTGATGTTGATCTTCGATTATCGCCAATTACCAATTAATTGGGACGATAACAGAATTACGTAGCTTATTTCGATTCGACTTGCAGGTGGTCGTTAACGAATATTGCATTCGGTCCGGGGCGTTATTTCGCGGAAGAGATCGTTTATCGTATTATCTTTCATTCTGATTCTACGCTCTATTTTAATTCCGTTAATTTCACTATCATTGCTGCTCTTTTTTTCTCCTCTTTTTACTGTAACAATCTCGTTGGTTTTTACTGTTTTTATATTAGATTCTGATAGCGTTTGAATATATTACAGCATATAAAATTGTACGAAGACATAAACTTCGCATGTATTCTGAATGATTATTGTTTCATCTGTCTTTTAATAATTGATTCGTTGCAATTACTAGTTTCTTCTCACTGTTATACCGTCTTGAAGATGAAAGGAATTTAGAGTATACTGATATTGAACATTTTTCTTTCAATGAAAAAGGAAAAGTATTGGGAAAACATCGAACAAGATATGTAATATTTAAAGAGACCTATCAGAAGAAATTCTTCGCAAACGGTTGATAAAATCTAAAAATGAGAATTTTCATCCTAAAGAAAATAAGGAAACAAAGCTTTTGATAAAATGGAATTTTTCAATTTACTGGGAAAACGATGAAAAACTGTAAAATTAAAAAATCCATATCTTTTAGAACAAAAAGAAAATGCTTTGAAGTATGAAATTGGCTTATTTGCATAAAAATGCGATACGAATTTTCCGAACAACCCAATAGTTGTTTAGCGTGACATCGTTAGCTGTGAAAACTGTACGAAGTCTGTGAAAAGCGTGTGATGCTTTATAAATATTGTGTATTCTTTCTCCTTGAGTATCCTACGTGTAGAAAGTGATTAAACTGTCTTCTGATCAATGTTCCTATGATTTAGAGTAGGAAATTGTTCATAAAAATTGTCCTATTGCTCCATTGGCTAACAATGTATTATAAATTCAAGCTGATCCTCTTATGTTGGATCTAGTTCTCTGTTAGGTCTAATCTATGGTTGCGTTTGGTTGCATGGGCTTCCGACTAAAGCGCTTATAATACAATTTGGCGACTAATCCGTCATTTCAGTGAAATATTTTCTCTTTACCAACGAACAACAGTACAAGTATAATATTCCCACAGTTCAGCTATTCGATTTACACTAATTAAATTAGATCTATATCGGTTAGATGGAATTTAAATGAATTTGTACGAATTGCAACAATTAGATGGAAAGAATAAAAAATTGCTTTCATGGAGCAACAAGTTCCCAGAGAAGAATTTACCTATCTTTTCGAAACGTGAGAGTAGCTCAATTGCGTAAGTTCTTTCATGAAAGTGAGTGGTATTAATACGTCGAAGTGCAACATTAGTCTGAAGAGGAACGTTTAATATCGGTGCCGTGTTCGGCTTCGGTTCCGGTGAATTTTCGCTTGGCCGATTCCTCAGGCGTTTCTATTCTCTGTCAGCCGCGAAACAGTTGGTTCTAGCAGCCAGCTACGACTCCACGATGCACGCCACATCCATCAAGTCGGATGAAACCGCCGTTCTCTCGCGTATAGGTGACGTAAGTTCCGTCTGAAGTGCGGGGCCATCCAGTGACGGCGTGGCAAAGCGGAACGCCTTGCCAGGGAATTACGTAAGTCAAGGGAAATTGTGTACACAAGGATATCGTCCAAATGTATGCTTGTTCACCGACAACGAACAAATGGCACACCGTCTGTCCCTGTATAATGAAACTCCTCGATGCTTCTCTAATCTTCGCACAACACGACGAACAACTTCCGCTCGAGACATGTTTTAAGAATGCTTGCATTTATCTTCGAGACAGAGATAATTGTTAAGTTGATGCTCACACGAAGTCTCTGGTGATAAATTCGTAAAAATAAGAAAATTGTGCTCTTGACAATCGTCATCTTATTTTCTCGATGGTTTTGAGTTCCAGATTTTTACTCGATCGTGCAATATGAAATGTTACATAGATTTCTAATCGTAAACTAATCATTGAAATAATCAGTTGTAGTTCTGTGATTAAAATTTCGTCAACTTGTAATTTCACGAAATGCAGACTTCAATTGGCCTTCAAGATTATGCGATTTAGCACTGTTAGATCCTTTATTGTGAGGTATTTTGAAAAATTAAGACTGTATTAACAATCCAGAAACAATTCAAGACCTAAAAGACAACATTCAAGTAGCAAATCGTGAAATAAATCCAGCAACGTGTCGAAAAGTCATTGAAAATTTCGATAATGGAATTAATATTTACAAACTTAATTTTAATGCACGTTTGAAAGATATTCTATTTTGTGTATAATTGTAATGAATCATGCTTTCAATAAAAAGGAGTAATTTAAAGGAATTCCAACTAGTTTGTATTTTATTAAAAAGAAACATGTAGGCGTGTAAATTGGATGATCCTATATACAATCTTCCTTCAAGCTACACTATAACAAAATCTAGACTTTTCAATTTAATCATACATCTAGAAGCATCTATCAAATGATCCTTCGATGACATTCATTCCCAAAAGGTTTTTGCTCGTATCTCCCTAGTACTTAAATGCAAATCTCTCGACCGAACAATGAATGTCCCTACGTCCGAGGTAGAGAGATCCTGATAGCTTTACGGGCGAGTCCAATCGTATGTCCAGGTCGAGATGTGCATCCCTTATCCTACTTGCTTCCTCTTCCTCTTTCCTATCTACCCTCTCAATTTCTTATAGCCATCGAAGGTCGATCGGATTGCTGAATTGAGATTCGAAGCAGCCTCTTTCGTTGGTCAGACGACTATCCCATCCAATTGAGCTATCCAGACCACTGACAACTTCTTTTCCGTGCTTAATATACGAGAATGTTCGTTCTTCTACATTATAGATTTCTTCATTTTCTTTCTTTCTTTTTCTTTTCAATTTTGTGATATCAATAAGAACGATTATTGAACTTAGAGAATAACGAGACGTTAAGAACGAAGAAGACGTAACGTCAATTTCACGTACGGATGTATTACTTTCTGTGCCATTTGAGCGTGCAACGACTTCACGTGGCACACGTTGCACCTTAGAATGGCTCGACAAATCTCACTTTACTCTTCCCCTAATGCGCCGCAATCCTTGTCTCTGCGAAACTTCACGCGGCTGCTTGTTCCGTCAGGTTTAATATACTTCCGCTTCTTTGCTCGTTACGGGACGCGTAAACGAGAACTCCAAGATGCTTCTTACTCTAAGAATTGTTCCCTTTAAACTCGTGAAAATGTTTGAGGTTTGAAAATGACGAGAATGATCCATAAAAAAGAAAAAGTATAAGGTTTTGTCTGCAAGCAGTGATATACGTTTTGAGCTAAAATTTATGGCGAACTGGTAAATATAAAGTAAAAAATATCGCAGACAAGTTATCCCAGAGAGATGAACAAGGAGGAAAAATAAGTGAAGAATAAACTGCTTGGTTGCTATGACAGGAAGATTAGAGTACTCGAGGCCTGTGTAATATTAAACACGGCGTAGCTATAAAGTATTCATTCGTACCCTCCTCTGCGTAAATTTCAGCTGCGACCGGACGGCCTCGTCGACCCTTGAAACACCGAGCAAATACTACCACTAATTAATCACTCTCAGACAAATTGCCGAACCCCGGCATTTTGCTTGTAACACCGGAAGTCTGGGACTGCGGGGCGTGTCTGCTGGTTCTTGTTGGACCCCGTTCCGTGTAGTATCTTGTCTAGATCAGCCTGAGAAGGATTTCTCGAGGAGCTGGCTAGGGCGAAGAAAGTTGTAGAATACTCGGTGATGACAGGTAGCGAAGAGTGAGATAGAGGGAAAAAAGGAGGAATTTACGAGGCTATAGATAAATGATCAGTAACGTTGATGTTTCGTTTTCTATGGGGTCATCCATCTTACTAGATATTTCTTTTTAATAGAACACGAACTATTTGCAATTTGTTCAAGTTTTTCTCTTCTTTTTTTATTTTCAATGATTTTTTGAGTTGTTGTTAAAATTATTTCACGAGTTGTAATTCAAATTTTGTTCTTTGGGTTATTAATTGTTTCCGGCTTGGTAGTATAGACTTGATCTTTGAAAAAACAATACGAAAAAGTCTAATGGTGTTGATTCGCATGATTTTGAAATTTGCATTTCGTGAAATTACACGTTGACGAAATTTCGATCGCGAAAACTGAATGTTTTCATACAGGATTTAATTCTGAGCAGAAAAAGACACTCGATACTGATTGATATCGCTCAGAATTTATGGTAACAGCATTTCCAGCATCGTCTTCGAAGAAAAACGGTCCAGTGTTTCGATTTGCCCAAAATGCACATCGAATAGTAACTTTCTGCGAGTGTAGAGATTTTTCACGAACGACACGAGGATTTTCATCACCCTAATTACAACACTTTTGCTTATTCACAGATCTACACGTTGTAAAATTTTGCTTGCAAACAATGGAACAAAGAACGCTCATTTTCATAATAAGTTTGAATAATGTAAATCTGTTGCTGCAATGCGCACCTGGTGCACGATTAAAATGGTACTACCTTCTGCTAAAACAAAATCGCTCATTTGAAAAGACACGTGTAAACCTTAACTCTTTGCCCTACAACAACGTATCAAACTCGTGACACACATTATAACTGAGATTCGACAAAAATAGTTATATTAATAACAAATGTTAATTTCAATTCTAACTTTCTTTTTAGTTTATTAAATCGAAGATTGTCAATTGTAACTAATCTATAACACATTACCGTTTCGTATACAAAACGATACTTAAACAGCATGTAGTCAATGTTTAGATGCGTATTCAGTAAAAGAAATCGTAGGTTAATATAATGTTAACGTCTAGGCGTAAAATATATGCGATACAAAGAACAAAAGTTGACGAAAGAAACGATCAGAATTATAGACTGAGGAAGGAGCAGGAAATTCTACAATAAGTGGATAGTAAGAAGCTCGATAGAGCTGTTCAAACATAAACATAATGTGAAAAAGATGAAAAAGAGATTAGTGTGAAAAGTTGGTAAGGTTTGCCAGAGAAGACGAAGCTGTGGAAACAACGGATTAAGAAGCGTCGAGATTAGATCCCTCCTTGTTGACGTTATTAACGGCTTGGCTCACTGAAGACGATGACGATGTTGTTACGAGTGTGAGAGCTCTTCGTTTAATCCGATTTATCGAAACTTGATAATGTATTGTGAAGTATCATTAAAAAAAAGAGAAAAGAAAAATGTTCGAACTATACCAGTTCGTTCTTCAACAATCGTACAAACGAGAAACAACGGTGCAAGGAAATTTTCACCTTTCGAGATCAGACGATACGACCCAGTTAAATCGTGAGAGTGGTTAACTGGTGAAAGAAATTTGGTAGCTAGCTTAGAGTGGCGATCAGGATGGTGAAAATGGTCTCGAAGCAACGCGAGAAGGCGTTTCTTGGTGTCGTGTATATATTTCCTTCGGAGAGAGGTAGGGGTGTAACGAGATGTCGTAACTCGTGTCGCCTCCACAAACTTCAGACACTATTGTGAGGGCGGAAAATTTAAGGGTGAAGGTTAAACGAATGTGCCCGTTTCGAGTTGAACGACCAAGACGAACAGTACCCAGCAAAATATACGCGTACGAAATAAAAGTGCAGTAACTTAAGAGGAATTGCTGGCTGGATCAAAAGGAAACTACGACGGGATAGAGGCTGAAACATTTTCCCAGACGTGTAACCTCTTTCTTTTATCGTCCTTTCGTGGCGATGTTACGAAACTTCTGTATCTCCAACAAGCAAAATATGCACACAGAAACGTGACGTTTTTATCGTTAATTGACTGCTCGAGCTCGTTTAGGCTTAATTAAAATTTACTCGTGATCTGTCGACAACTCGAAGAACCAGTTTCGTGATGAAACACTATGTTCTTGTAATTCTGACACGGTTGTCTTTAATTACTGAATGATTTAGCGATTGAATTTATTCTCTTGTCGTCCGTATCGTAAATCTACTTTGAACTTAATTATCATTAACATATTGCCTTTACAAAGTCTATGGAAGAGTATACTATACTATATTATAATCTGATGATGAGATAACAATGAATCCGATATGAAATTTACACGTGCAACAACAAATGTCGCTTGCAAACGAATAATTTAACGTCATCTATTGAAAACGAGCATGACGAGAAAGGGTTAATCTCTCGATTATGCAAATACCTATCTTCAGAAATGAAGATTCACGTGGTTGTCATTCGAGAGATATCAACGGAGAAACTGTGTCATTAAGAACGTCGCATGGTGCAATGTAGAGAAGTGAAAGGAAAAAGGAGAAAAATCAATGTGCCTGCTGTTCACCGACGTAATGTTCTACGAAAAGAAGAAAAGAACTGGCAAAAAGAATAGAGGATAAAAGAGGCATGAAGGACAGAGGGATGAGGGATGGTGATATACAGGAGCAATGTTACGCGCGATTAACCTCCTCGAAGAGTAGACAACCCCTAGCGAAACAACGTCAACCAGTCTGTAGGAGGTAGAGGAGCAAAAAAAAAAAAATAAATAAAAAGAATAGCGAATAAAGCCGTGGGAAGTTTTAATGCAAGGGAAATTTTCCTAATTTACGAGCGGGCGAGTTATCATGTTTATTCCCGACGTTCGGTTCTTTCATTTGTGACTGTAATCCTGTAAAAAGGAAAAAGGGGGAAAAAGAGGGAAATAAAGCCCGAAGAATGGAGTTTCTTACAATTTAAAACGAAGAATTCTTCGAACACCATTGCGCGGCTTGTAAAATGAAAAAGTTTCACATCGCGGTTGCTTCCCCTCCACGTTTCTCACGTTCGTCGTGTTGCACCTTAATAAGTTCGGTATTCTTGTCGGTCCTCTTGTTTGCCCCGCTAATATCTCCTCGAAATGAAAATACGCGGGTAGTTTTCGGTACGTGAGATCTTTCTTTCTTCTCTTCCGCTGATCTCGATGTTTCGTTACTCACAATTTACAAGAATAAACCGCGATATTTCGTATGATAAAATGTATTACAGGGGAGGCAAAAACGTTGCGTTAGTAAGCTCGATATTTTCATGGTAGAAATTCTAAGCACCGATAGCTACGTAACAAAAGGTCCAAGCATTATTTTAAGGAAGAAGATGGGGAGAGAATGGTACTTTAATGGACCTCTGGGGATATCGCGTGCCATTTTCTCGAACGGTCACAAATATTGATAACGTGCATCATCTCTCGTGGAATGAATATTGCAAAGCATACTCGTGAGAAGAAATATCGGTGTACCGTTCATCACGCGTTCAATATAAAGGGACGTTAACGTTCGTTGAAAAATCGAACGATAGTAAGATTCCACTTCTCTCCATACCTATCTACAAGCACAAACTAGCATAAAAGGACGTATATGTTCTTTTTCTTTTAACGCGTTCGCGTGTTACCATGCTGAAATTACTCAAAACGATTCTCTCGGTTGCGGTAAAGTTTCTCGAGGTTGAAACGAGAGTAGTAGAGTGAAGTAAAAGATGTAAGGTGGCTGATAAGCACCAAGTCAAATGGATGTCACTTTATCATGGCTAAGGGAGAAGGTAGAGAGGGTCAGAGGGTATTCAAGAGGTTTATCTGGATAGTACAAGGGGCTTACGATGTCGCGCGATCCAATTTGACAGCATAAGTGACAGGATAGAGCATTTACACGAGATCAAGTAAGGTCATGTAAGTACACCAATACACGGTTCCGCCTAATATTAGGCGGGCCGATTGACATACTCGCCTTTAGGTGAAGCGACGTCGGGTAAACAAGAAGGCTGGCATTATGCCTAGACATCTTACGAGCTGACGAGCATCTTCAAACAGCCTCTTGGCAACTCTCGAGAGTGATATACACGTGCAGTCGACGATTAAAGAATATTTACACTAGCGTTCATAAATATTACGACACCTAAATCTGAAGCATGCCAAAATCTACCGAAATCTGTCGAATTTTAATTGAATCTACTGAAATCTTTTAAAGCCTAGCGGCTTTTGACTTAAACCTACTGAGGTTGGCTAAATTTGACTAGAATCTTTTGAATTCTACTGAAATCTATCTACTGAACATGAAGCAAGCCTTATTGTATATTACAAGTTTAATATAAAATTATTTGACGTGTAAAAGACGTTAGAAATTTATTCAACAAATTATGATTTTAAAATTAACCTGAAATTATCCTAAAAATAATAATTATTCATTCTGAAATATCGAGTTACAAGTGTGCATGTATATTCTTTACTAAAATATGACACTAACATTGGAGGAAATATGATTTAAATTAGATAATATTTTCTATTTGGTCATAATAGGTATATTAATACTTATGAACGGCAGTGTACTATAGTCGTGATTGATACAGTAAATACACTAACACGTCTCTTCACGAGAACAATTTCTGACCTCGAGCAATTGACAATTCAAGCTCGGATTCTATTGCCATCATCGCTATTCGAGAAGTGAGCTAGTGAATATTAAATTCCAAGGTTAAATTTTCTTTCTATCGATTTGTCAGAGGAAGGCAGCTATTTTGAGCTGGTGCAAAGTCGAATGAATTTAGCTTTCAATTCTTAATCTTCTTAATTGTGTTACATATTCTTCTTTTTTTCTTTCTGCACTGCGGTTAGATAAACTTTTATTCAAATTGAACGATAAGGAGAACTAAACCAATGAAATATTTTATGTACTCCTTCTAAGGATCCTAGTAACATGGAATTCCTGGAATTGTTGAAGACTTTATCACGAGGAAAAATATGATACTGTAAGGACGACGCGAGTTTCTTATCGGGGTCGAATCAAATTAAATTCCGTGCAAGCTGCTTGGATAGCTAGGGCTGTGCCACTGTTATTGCTGACATTATCTCAGCATCAGCAAGAGAAACGAGGAACACTGGCAACCTCACAGTAGGGCCTGATGAGGAGTAATGATAATGAAATCGTCGTTAAGAAGGATAAAGTCTGAAGGTGAGTAAAACTAGGGAGAGACAAAGATCCGAGTGTACAGGATTCGTAATTAGAAGTTATTTAAGGCGAACCTTTCTTTCCACTAAGTAAATGTGAAGTTTATTTAATCTGTATACAGTCATTAATATTCATACACCGGAACAGAATAACTTTTTCTTTTTTAAATTGGACCAAACAACCTGAATGCTTTTTTGAGAAGTTAGGATGTGTAAAAAAATTGTAAACAAAGTTACAATTGGTCGGAGTTGCGAAGAAAATAACGAAGATTGCTTTATGCAATTTTTTTGGCCACTTTCGATGAAATTTTTATCATATATACAACTGTCATAAATTTACAAAACATTTCTGTCAAATTTTCATCACAGGCTCAGATAAAAAAATTGTAAAAAGTGACTTTTGCTATGTTCCTTGAGATTCCAAAAAATTGCAACTTTTTCTAACTTCTCAAACGAAATCTCATGTTGTTTGGTTCTATTTTGAAAAAGTTTATTCTGTTTTATAAAGTGTTCGAATGGGAAAATATGAAAATATGAAATTCGATATTTTGCTATTACTAAAGGTAACTTTAATTTAGCGAGATTTTTCATAGAACGCTGAATAAAAGTTGAGAAACATAATTCGTTTCTTTCACGATCTGTCGAAATCGGAAATCGTCCTTGCCATGTTTCGACGAAGGAAACAGAGCCAATTAACGCGTGGCTGTCGTTAAAGAATCGTGGCCGTCCACAAAAGTAAAACTTCCGAATGTTGCAAAATTAGTCGATATTGACCCTACCTGTTGCATCGTTTCACTTGCTCGCGATATACACACACCGTGGGTCGATCTGTGACTGGTTGTCGTCGTGTGTTTACTTCTCTGTATTTATAACAAGTCGAAGATTAAGTAGTATCCCTTCAAATTGAACGCTGAAGCAATATATACCCCCTTCGAAGGGTAAACTAATGAGAAAAGTTTCCTCAACTTCTTGTCAGTTCGCCTGTATCCACAAAATGTTATCAATAAAAACTAATTAACGTCTTGCAGTTTCCCCAGCGGAAGAGTAATTTACGCTTTTTCGAGCGAGTCGCGCAAAACATCGCCAAGTCGAGCTCTCATTCATCGCGAAAGCATTAATCTCACCTTTACACTCGGAAAGTAAAATCATATACTGAAGTCACAAAGATATTTCAGGGCACCATAAAAAGAATAAATTTAGAACAACTTGAAACTGAATTCATCGTGTACACGAGCCTAAATGGAGTACTGAATCTTCTTCATCGAAGAAGAAACAAATGATTCTTCGAATTCTTTGAATCGAGTAAGAGTTAAGTTTTCTAACCTCACAAATTAGCATTTTTCCTAATTTTATCAACTGCAGACTTCTTCAATTTCGCCAACGTCCAATTTCTCTGATTTTACCAATCTCTGAGTTCCTCAACTTCACTAACCTTCAACTTCTTGAATTTCGTTAACTTCCAACTTCCTTAATATCACCAAATTCCAACTTCTCGAACTTTACTAACTTTGAAGTTCCCTACCTTCACTAATTTCAGACTTCCCGAACTTCGCTAACTTCCCTAATGTCACCAAATTCCAACTTCCTCGAATTAGGGAAGTTGAGGAACTCGGAATTTGATGAAATCAGAGAAGTTGGTGAAGTTCGGGAAGTCCGAAGTTGATGAAGATAGGGAAATGGGATTTCAGGAAGTTGGAAGTTGGTGAAATTAGGGAAGCTGCAAGCTTATGAAGTTAGGAAAGATGCAAGTTGGCAAAATTGAGGAAGTTGAAAATTGGTGAAGTTAGCGAACTTGACGAAGATCGAGAAGTTGGTAAAGTTAAAGAAATTGAAAGCTGAAGAATTTGAGAAAATCAGAATTTGGTAAAGTTAGAGAAGCTGGTGAAAGGAGGGAAATTCGAAGCTGGTGAAAATAGGGGGTAAATGAGATTTGGGGAAGTTGGAAGTTGATGAAATTTGAGAAATTGGGGAAGTTGAAATTGGATGAAGCAAAATCAACTTTTTTTCACGGTGAAAAAACACACCGGCCCCCTTTTCTCCGGTTGAACAGAACTAAAGAGAAACGCGAAAAGAAAACGAAAGGAAGAGAAGAGGAAGAGGAAAAAAGATCTCTTCAATTTTGTAAATGAACGCATCGAGTGCATACGATGCATTAAGTCCCAACCGCAACGAATGCATTGTAAGAGGAGTGGGGAGGGCTGAAGGGAGCGAGAGTGCTCTCGTTTGGAGTTTCCTCCTTTTATCGGAAACGAACATGGTATCCGAGGGAAATGGGTTTTAGCCGAGTGCTACTATAAATTCCATTTGTCCCGGTGAAAACGGTAATATATCATGGCTTCGGTACCGTCTTACACCAACTGCACAGGTCTGGTCAACCATACACGATTATGCAAAAGCTTGAAATCCACGGCGTGGAGAGAGAAGAGGGGACATCTTTGTCCTGGAAAGTGTCGGACAATTATTCAGAGATCGTTTCACTCGTTTGACAAGGAACTTTTAAAACGTCTTCCCCTGGAATCGGGACAAGAAACTTCCGAGTTGAAATTTATAACAGCGTAGAAACTTTTGTTTCCTACACTTTTCTTTGTTTTTTTTTTTCTAATACACTGCAGCAAAATTGCACTTTTGTATATTCTTATCGACTCGAGTTCGTACTCGGAGATCTTTATTTGCAATTAACAACACCTTGGTTATTCCGTATTCTATAAAATATGAATCATTTCTTCTCCTTACTTTCCATTTTTCCGAACTTCTTGCCGATGAGAGGCGTACCTCTGCTGCTGACGCGTTTGATGTACGACGGTAAGACGCTTAACCGACAGAGGAACGGCAAGAGAAAAAGAACGAAACAAAGAAGAAGAAAAAAAAAAGGAACAGAAAAGAAAGAAGATGAAAGAGAAAGAAAATTGTTGCAACGTATTCTTCTGCGTGACGTTAAGTTCTTGGCCAAGATGGGAATTTATGAAAAAATGAGTAACGGTGACCGAAAGTAGTTTTACAGCGGCGGTAGGCGAGAATTGAAAACAGGGCATAAATTTCTACTACGTGCCCAACCATCGCGTCTCCCACAAGACGGCGTGGATACGATATTTCACGGATCAGAAAGGCCATTCGCGTGATTTACACCTCCTTAAGTGCACCACCACGAATTCGTGAGTATAATTCCTTAGCCTTTTATAACATCTCGCTGACGGAGCTTCTCGTTTTTATTCTCTCGATGTACAACGTTCGTTCTTTGGAATCACACGCGAAAGAACGAAGAAGACAATCGAAGTAAACGCAGATCTACGATATTCGATTAAAGTATTATTATTAAATCAACGATCAAAACTGTATACACGAGTAATCGGAAGATCTACGAAGGTATGTTTTCGTACCCGATGAATCGTTTCTTCCAAGCGTTCACCAGGTTCTCCATTAAAGCCGAACGAAAGCAATTTAATTTCCAACTCAACCCAAGACGTCCCTTTTCCTCGTTGCTCTTTGTACAAATCCCAACCAAACAAACAGCTACCGCGATCCCCGTTCGTTCTCCCGATAACGTCCATATCGTGAATCTCCTCCTTGCATTTCAATCGCGCGGAATCCCAATTTGTCCCGGGCTATGCTACACTGAATATCTAGGAAGAGAAAGCAAGAGAGAGAGAGAGAGAGAGAGAGATAGATAGATAGAGAGAGACAAATAGATCGATTGAACAACGACGAAACCGTCGGAACAAATTCCGTTCGTCGCGTCCTCTCTATTTGCCGATGCTTAAAACCTTCGATCATCGAACACAGAGTGGAGAAGGTAGAGGTTCGGAGGCCGTTTAAGCAACGACGACGCTTTAATCTCATCCCATCCGGGGGTTAGAGTACGAGTTACTTCACCGGCGAGCAGTCGATTCTTCCGGTTCGTGTGACGTGGCGAGCTAAGAAGAAATAAAGGAACCTTTATCGATTTTACACGCGCGCGCGCGGATCCCGCGGGAAATCGATCTGCGTTCGAGTGGTTCGTACGGTGCAATCTATCGAGCTGAGGAGGAGGAAAAAAAAAAAGAAAGTGGTTCACGTATATAGGTAAGAGAGGGATTTTTCCGGTAGGCAGGTTTCACACGACTACACGAAAGGGTTCGCGAATCGAAGGCACAATTTTCCATTATACTACCGAGTATAGAATGGTGCCCCTTTCCCCTTATCATTGCCGTGCATATTCCACCACGGTAGCGGACAGCTGCCTTCTACGGAGTAATGGAAAACAAACAAGGGAAATATCGCGCGTATACAGCTCGGCCATTACTCCCCCAAGCTGTTTCTCTCTCTCTCTCTCTCTCTCTCTCTCTTCATCTCTTACTCCTATCTATATCCATCTTTATCTGTTGTTCCTTCTCTATATTGCGTATCTCTGTCTCTATTTCGCTTCTGTCGCGATTCAAACGGTCTAAAGTTGGTTTTATGCGCGATGCCCCAGCCATATCGTAAATATCGGCAAACGGACCGCTAGGGGTATGAGCAACACTCGTGCTCGAGTGCATCGTTCTCTCCAGATAGCGGGATTTTTATTATCCATCCCTGTCTCCCTTCCACATTTTTCCGTTCGACCAGATCGTAACCGGACGTATATATAGGGTGGATGCTGTGTGTAATATCCGGCGAACGTTTGCACCGGTAACGCGTGATTTGTGGTGACTTATTTTATTTTTTTTTTCTAGTGTTTTTTTCTTCTTCTTCTGTATTTCCTTTCCTCTAATTTTCGATGGTGTTATCGTCTGTGAGAGGAAGGAAAGAGCAGGTGAAACGAACGACGGATGGTTAATTATACGATAGTTCGTTCAGCACTCGGGATGCAGCGACGCGTACGTACCGTTGATAATGACAGACAGTGCTATCATTTATCAATTACGAAAACGCGCAGGAAGTCGGTGGACGTAATTAATTAATTAATCGAAGTGGTAATAAATAGACTCGTTCGAGCTACGTTTAAAATGCATCGTTAATTACAGTTGAATATGTCAGTTGCTTGAAATATATGTATAAGAGAAGAGATAATATAGAAACTTGTGTGTTATTTTTTATGTATATAAAAATTCTACGATTTCCAGTAGTAACATGTAAAATGAATATAGTCACAGAGATTTGAAACGATCTGTTGAATGTTACATTTATATGATGCGTAGTTACAACACGTGTAACGCTTCGAGAGGTATTTCAGCTCGTAAAACGAGGAAATTGTTCTACCTGCAAACCTGTAATACGCTGAGAAATTTCGATAGTTACGGAGAGAGATTGGGATCAACCGTGTGCACAAAGACATTCATCGTTTACGAAACAGTAATTAACAAGTGTTTAATGCTCCATCGAAAGTTGTTAACTTCTGTCGCGTATCCCATTGTTCGTGAATACCGAGCGATCTAGTAAATACAGGTGATTTTATTAGTGGAACAACTTGTTACCGCTTTAACAACGCACTCGACAAATGGCCCTTTTCCATCGGTCTTTTCACGAAGCGATGAAAAACGAAAGTGTTTATCTGCGGCTCGTTTTACAACGTTTCACGCTAAAGAGTACCGAACCTTTTTATTGACGATTAATTAACCATCTCCTAATTGATCACGGACTGATTTCAGTGAAAAGAAGGAACGTTAATGTTATCAAAACGGTTTTTTAAAGCTGTCGCCCCGAAGCGAATTACGTTTTGGTAATTACACACGGTGAGCTAATTACACGAGAAGGGTGTTCCGACGCGCGTGGAAATCCGACTACCAGGACATAATTTTCTACTTAATTCCGCCACGTTTAGGTCAACTGTCAATTACCAAGTTTTATAATAAAACGACGCGAGCAATCGCGATTGACTTTTCCAATTTTGTTCGTTTTCTTTGCCGTCTACCGTTTCGTTAAAAGAAAACAAGTTTCTAAAACAGTTTCTTTCAAAGAAAGTAATTATTCGGAAATATTGTTTAATATCCGTTTTTTTTTTTTTGTTCACGGAAAGTGTTTGACGTTAAAAATTGCATCATTTCTAAATAGTCGACGAATAGTTACGCGTTAAGGAGTAAACAGAGAGAGAGAGAGTATCAAACGGAAATCAGGACAATGTGAGTATATACACTCGGTGGCAAATTACTTATGGATACTGGCACGTGTCCGCTTCAAATTGAACGTCAAAGAGACCGATGTCTGGTCGAAACCCTCTTGAAACTGAAGCACGTAGAATGTGCTGGAACCACGGCCAATTCAATCAAACCTTGCATGACATGACAATATCTACTTGACCGTACTACCCTACATTATAGTTTCCGGCAGCCACGTGTAGTTACACAATGCACTTAGACTTCTACGAATGCATATCTGTCGAACTACGTGTGATAAAATCAAACACTATTTCAACTGAAAAATTTGAGTAAACTCTGAATTACCAACTTTCCTTTTTGTATATGAAAGAAAAAAGAAATTTTACTTCTGATATTTCACTTTTATATGTACAAATTTGTACTTCCCAATTTTCATAAAATTCATCTTTACAAGCATGATCTACGCGCTCAAAGTATTTCATTTATTTATTTATTTTTTAATATATCATGAAATATTAAAATTCAACGTTCAAAGATTTGCCAATTAAAATTCTAAATTATTAATTTTCCTCTTTATATATATAAAAGAAGCAATTTCATTTCTAATATTTCACTTCCATTTTCACGTTAATTCGCCCTTGCAAGCACGATCTACGTGTGCAAAGTATTTAGTTTTTTTTTCAAGTATATCGCGAAATATTAAAATTCAACGTTCAAAGATTCGCCAATTAAAATTCTAAATTATTAATTTTCCTCTTTATATATATAAAAGAAGCAACTTCATTTCTAATATTTCACTTCTATTTTCACGTTAATTCGCCCTTGCAAGCACGATTTACGTGTGCAAGGTATTTAGTTTTTTTTCCCAAGTATATCGCGAAATATTAAAATTCAACACTCACAGATTCGCCAATTGAAACCCTGAATTATTAACTTTCTTTACATATGAAAGCAGAAAACTTCATTTCTATATATACAAATTCAATACCTTTCTCATTGTTCATAAAATTCACCGTCGTAAGCACGATCTACGCGTTCAAAGTATTTAGTTTTTTCCCTAAATATATTACAAGATATTAAAATGCAACGCTCGCAGGTTCATCAGCATGGTTGGTACGTACACGCCTGGAGTAATCAAGCGCGTACGCGCGGAGTAACTTCCAACAGAGCAAACGAGAAAGAGCTACATAGAGAGAAACGGACAAAGAGAGAAAATGCACGTACATACGCTTAGAGAGAAATTCTACATAATGGATGTTATGTTCCATCTGCTGGTGTAAAGTGACGAAAACCGTTCTGTTCTCCGGAGAACGTTTAACATCTCAGGTGAGAACCATCATGACTCGTCCGCTCGTGTTTGTTCGTTGCTCGTGTGTATAGTATGTTTCTTCAGGACGAAGAATTTCAGCAACGTCGTCGACGACAAGTCTAGTACGTGTGTTGGAGAACGAGAGACACTTGGTGAAAATAAGCGTGCCGAATAAATTTTTCAACCTTTTCGTGACCATCTTCGTAACCGACCGTGCACGAAAATCAAATTAACATGAGGTAGGAAGAGAAAGCTCGAAATGGAAAATATATCTGCGGAATAAGTTATGGAAACGTGACTTCGCGAACGCTAATTTACATGATCGCGTTTAATGGCCCTTTCATCGATGTTCCACCCTCGTACGTTGTGCTTTCAGCCAGCTTGTCGATACTGTTACCGAGGAAAGGGAGTTTCAATCCCTTCAAATGTCGACAATCTCTTTTCGTCGAATCTACTAGCTTTATCGAGGAGCATCCTGAAGTATTCTTTTACTTGAAATTGTTGATTATATGTATACGTAACAGTTGAAATAAATTCTTTCCTTTGATCAAAATATTCCGACTATTTCTTCAACCCTCTTTGAGCAAACATATTTCCTCACATATATAATTTAAGCCTATCACGTCCAAGATTCATTTTTCCACACTTCTGGACTTTCAAAAACATCCGAAAAAATTCTGAAATATACTATCAGAGTCTTCACTACGTTAGAAAAGATTTTTCAATAACAGTAGAAATTCATTTCGAATAAACACAAGAGAATTAAATATCTCTTAAGTCATTGATGACTCAGGTTAGGTCATCGTGGGTCAATACGATAATACTCTAACGAAATTCAACGTGCACGCATCGCTTCCTAATTCCAAGCCGAAACAAATATATTCTCCGTGCGAAATAGTATAATTAATAATCCCGCGGGAATTAGCAAGTAGGCAACAGGCGTTAAGGAATCAATTTCAATTAATTAAATTCGAACGATTCATAAATTTTAGTATGTCATCGAGAAAGAGAGGGACAGAAATCAAGTGTTATCAGTGACAGGGGTAAGAGGGGCAACGCGAGACGTGGCCAGCATAAGCAAATGGGTGGAAGTAGTAGGACGCGAGCCTCGCGATTTGCAATTGTTGCATGGTGCATCGTTGCGCGTACCAGAACCACGTCACGTCGTCGATCGGCCACGACGACACGCCGCGATGCACGTTGGGGGACCGTGGGACGAGAGCAATTAGCAATTAAAATCGGAGGCTCGGCGATTGATCGGTCTAGCATGATACCAGCCTGTCCCACGGGCCAATCGACTCTTGGATTATAATTACGGGCGCTAATTGCACGCCACCTGCCCCTCTTCGTTCCTTCCTCTCTCTCCTCTTCTATTCGAGAAGCGGTCGCGTGATTAGTACTAGACAGGGAGGGTTAAAATGCTCCGAGAATTTCATTTCTGTCACTGGTATACTTTCCTTCCACTATTCGTTAATTAACTAGTTCATCCAGCTTTGATGAAACTATGACGCTAGATAGATTGATAGATAGAGAAAGAGAGAAAAGAAGAAAAACTGTAGAAATGATAAATACCATCATCGTGAGAGATTCTCTTTTGCTGTCTGTCAGGTGTTTTATAAATGTTGTGTATGTTTGTGATTGATTATACGAGTTTAGAAGAATTTCAGCTTGTCTTCTGATTGATCTTTTTATATTCCTAGTGAGTCTATGGTGTAAAATTGTTTATAAAAATTGTTGCACTGCTTGTCGCGCTGATTCTATTCCATTGAGCTTGGCGTGCCTGGTGTACAGGTGTGCAGACCTTCGAGTAAAGCGCGTGTAATATAATTAAGTGACTAAAGTTCGTTTTACGACCAATCAGTAGCTTCAATGGAACGTCTAACTGTCTGTCAAAGATTGTACATGCACCAGATGTGATACGCGAAATATGTGGTTCAATTAAACCAACACGGGAAGAGTGGTTTCTTTAATTCATCTCGAGAACGTCCTCCGAATCAGAATACCGCGATAGCCCGTCGCGAATTAGAACGAGTACGAGTGCACGATTCGAATACGGTGTGTTTCGACGCTTCCGGTAGGATAGCTCGCGCTGCAAATGAAAAGAGCCCTGACTTCATGGAATTCTAATAAACGTTCGACCGCGATGGCCAACTCGGAAACGAGATTCTGTGCAATGGGTGCATTCGTGCTGTGGTCATGAACGCGTGACGAATACACGCTCGTCTCTCTCTCTCTCTCTCTCTCTCTCTCTCTCTCTATCTATTTATCTTTCTAGGCCTCTTTCCCTCTAGGTCTCTCTTTCACTAGATATCTCTTCCTCTAGATCTCTCACTCTCTAAGTTTCTCTCTCTCTAGGTCTCTCTCTCTCTCTTTCTCTCTCTCCTTCTCTCTCTTTTGTACACGTTCTCTATCTACGTTATAACATCCAGATCGTTCTCTTCCCCTCGTTCTATCTCGAGAGCCAATATTCCACACGCAGGGGGAGAAGAGAGGATGATAAAACTCGCGGCCCCTCATGAAATATCGGGACACGAAAATATATTTGTAACCGAACTCACGTCGTTTTGAGCGAAGGTCGGCGTAATTGGCCCGTCGCTGGCTTCCCATTTGTCGGCGATGCGGATCGTCTCCGCCGTTTTCTGCTGCACCGATTTCGACTCGTCGAGCAACGTCAGCTCGTAAAACTCCTGGATATCTGCAACAGTCCGGAAAACGGCAAGTCAAATTAATACGCTCCGAATCGAATCACCTATCGATGTCTATCGGTAATAATATCCCTAGCCGTTCGGCGATCGTAATGGTATCGATCTTCGGTAACGAAAATTGACGGTTGATCGTTCGATGCATTTTATGCGTACAGTGTATACGTATGTATGTACGTCACTTTGGACACTCTCCAAATGTGAATTCATAAAAGTGGACGGTAATTTTTAAAAGTTGCTCCAAGGAAGCTGAAATTTCATCAGTTTCACTGTCACGTTAACTGTTCTCGTATGACATGCGATTTATGGATTACTTTTTCACTTTTCTTTTATTAAAATCTTGAAAACTATCCATCGTATTCAAGCACAAGTATTACTCAGAATTGTTTCCATGACCTACAAGCTATGTTAAAAGATTGTAACGATATTTGCAGATTTATCAGACTGTGTAAATCGTTACGATTTCACGAATTAAAGGTTTACAACAACAGTCACTCTCATTAATATATGGACAGCCTTTAAAACGGAAAAAGTTTTTTTTAAATTGTTAAAATAGTTTTCTTGAGAAGTTAGAAAGGTCAGTTTACTAGTTTAAGATAACTTTAAAATACTTTTTTTTTTAGAAAAAAGGTACAATTGCTCAGAATCGCAAAGAAAATAACAAAGAAAAGAATTTATTAAACCGTTCGAATCGTTCGATTTTACGAATTAACCGTTTCCAATTACACCATTCACATCACACCAAAAGTTACGTTCAAAAGGTGAACGTAACGCAGCTCTCGTGATAACACGGCCACATAATTTTCAATATTGCACCAGGAGCTTTTCTTCATAACCCCGGTGAATCTTCCTCGAGGTGGCACGTTGTTCTCGAACGACACCGAGAATATAATACCGACGTCAACGAGTCTGACGTGAGTCCTTTGCGGTCGGAGTGTGATCGTATTTCCTTAGTATAACGTTTAGCCACTCTATAGTCCACCATGGATAGAGTGTCGATAGACAGAACACGGTTCAAATAACGATAATTCCGCTAGTTAATTTATCCGAAAGGAACATATTATAGTTTCTCGGCTCAAAGAATAGACAATTTCTCAGTTTCGTATGGAAAATAATAATCCGATAAAAGTTCGAATGAATTTCAACAATTTATCAACATTTGCAAATTATAAATAACAGTCAGAGGTCTGAATATCGTAATGGTAACAAGGAGCAAATAATAGGAAGCCGCAATTTAGTTTCATTAGCGTATCGTCGTCGTTGGTATCGTTAGATTAAAATTATTCTACAGATGGTGTGTTTATTTAGGTCGTATTAGCCTGTACATCGTCAGTGGTTAAACTTAATTATGGTTAGTTCTGTATTATATCTGGTAATATTGGTATATAACGTAATGACATAACTCCGGAATTAACTCCGGAAATTACTCACGGGAGGCCAACTAACAAGTGACACTCCTGAGGGCGATACTTCAAAGTACTTGCTCAGTGTCGATTTATTAATCCTTCGAGAACATTTTGAATCCATTCGTAAGAGGGAACTTGAACAATAATGAACGCCAGGAAATTTCAACCTACGCCTTGCTGAATTTACTTTTCGAATCTGACGTTCGAGCAATCTCGCTCGTTGTTGCATCTTTTACTCGTACAATTAACACAGGGCGTCGCCGGGAAATTACTTCGACGGCAGAGTGAAATTCCCGGGAATAATTACTTCAATAAAGAAAGAAGGAAATGAGAGAAAAAAGAAAACGAAGAAAGAGTATGAAAAAAAAAAAAGAAAGAAAAATAGACGACGGTTTTTCCAAGATTCCCCTTTTTTTAACGGGCGAAAAAATTCAAACTGAACTCTCACGGCCACACGTAGGCCGCGCGTTAAACGTCAAAGAGACCGCTTGTTATACGTCGCGAAAAATTCTACGACTTTAATTAACGTCCCGACTTTTTGTCGTCGCGAACACCGGCGCCCGGGCCCTCGAAACGCCGCTACCAGCTTCTCTAATTTTTCGTTTTAATTCACATTTAATGGCATCTTCTCCGCGCTCTCCAACCATCATCCCCTTCCCCCTCATTTTTTGCCTGCTCCTTTTGCAAGTATGTCGTTGGCACTATTTATGCAACCAACAGGAATCTTTTTCCTCGCGGGAGTACAGCTACAAAGTAGAGTACTCGAAAAAGCACGTTCCGAAGCCGTTCTCGAGGGCTTCTCTCAACAGGGGAAAGCGTAAGATGTCATTGGACGTGATCTCAGGGGTGAATAGCAGTGCTGGCTCGTTCCCGTCTGCGCTGACATTTTTCATATTTCCTTCTTCCCTATCACCGGGAGGAAATCTTCGTCATTTGAGAACGTACCGGATTTAACAGAAAACGTGACTGTATTCCCTTCTTCATTTCACGTGAAACATCATCCAGCGTATCGGGGCGGATAATCAACATACACCGTGCGGTTCTGCTTTATGCTATTATTGTTCGCGTTGAATTGAATTACCCTGGAAACGCATGAAGCGAACAAGTTTCATGTAAACTGTTTTAACAGAGTGACACACAATTTTCCGGATTTACTGTTGTATGTGTGCTGTAATATTTTCTTTTCTTTTCTCTTTCTATTTTTCTTTCTTCTTCTCTGTACGTTCATCCAGTTTTTCAAAGAGGTTCATCGGACGGGAACTCGGGAAATATTATATTTTCCTATATCGGGGACGTGTACTACGTGCGCGCAACGGCTGCTCGATTTCTCAAAGGCTTGCTCGATGTAAACTACGATTTCATTTCACGTCGACTACGTTAGTGTTATTGCGTTATACATTTTTGAATAGCTTCCTGATTCCATCAGCATCATACAAACATGCATCAATCTGATCAGCCAGCGAACCGTTTTTCCCATTCACGGCACGCCTTTCCCGAGTAGGAAAGAACCGTCTAAGTATTACCGGTGACATTTTTCAAGGGGAATGCGAGAGAAATATCGAAAACTTATTTCAATCTCGCGCCTATTTGAAACGGGTCTGTATATGCCCGCCCAGGTATTTGGGGCGGTATGTAAAACGCGCGTGGAATTCTTTCTTCGAGACGTTACGCCCTGTCAAGGCTTACGCGCGAAATAGTTTTTCCCGATACAATTTCGCGTTCAGGAAAAACTGAGTGAAAATTGGTGTACGTTAACGTTATCGCTATCGTGTCATTCATACTTAGGTAACGTCGTTCATACACTGTGATACAAGGATGATACAACGCATTCGATCGATGACAGAGTTTCTTATTAACCTTTGAATAAGATTGGATCAAATATAACGAAATTAGGTACGAAAATCTATATTCAATCGTCTAACAATGGACAGTTTTCCTTCGTAAACAATTAAACTTTCGCTTTTCGCTTTTGTGAGATGTACGCTCGTCTAGGCTATTTTTGGGTGCCTCTTTTTAATAACCATCTCTTGATTCATATCTTTACTCGAGGATGAGGAGCAAAAAGTGTTCATAGACACAGAATCGCTGCATTTTACGAGCCACGCGTCCTTCTGGTACTTATCATTTAACCCTCAATAGCTAGTAATGTGTTGTAGAGCTATACATAGACACGAAAACTCAAAATTATCCATTTCACCAAATTGGAAATTCCGAAATGGGCGAAATATTCGTGATTTGCGAAAAACGGACCTCGATTCACAAGTTTAGAATTTTTCTCACGTTGTCACAATCTAAAGATCCTGTTTAATATGAAAGCAACCCCTTTCACAAATGTAGTTAATAAAAAACAAAATCAATTAGACACGTATATACAACCATAAACTTTTTAACGCCTCATTGTTGTGTTAGTGATTTCAAACTCGAAAAATTCTACCAATTTGAACTCTACAGATTGTCAATTAGCTAATTAATGCATCGAAGCATAATTGCACGATGCAACAATGATTTACACGAGTGAAAAGTTTCTCTAAGAGTGGAAAGAAACCAACGATTTCGTATTAGCGGGTTTACGTTGAATTTGGTGCAGAAAGCGATGAAATTTGTAATGAAAGACAGCGCGTACAGTTGTACGTGTAAGTGAATATTGAGTGCATCGAGCATTTAAATATTTACACTGATATAATTAGGTATTTCAACTGCGCCACATAATTGTGCCGAACGTAGCCAATATTAATATTGAATATTCATTGGACCAGTTGATCGAAACGTGTCTCCCACACGCTTGGCGAGTACATTCCTGTACTACGTATTGATATTTTCTTGTCGACGAGCGTTTTCGCTAATTCATGGCAATTCAATTACAGAATCGATCGAGCACGGGAACAGTTAAATCGTCTCCCGTAAATAAAACAGGTCATTTAATCACAGGCTGAAATTGAAAAACTACTCGTCTCCACCCCGTAAATCCCATAAGTTAACGCGACTTTTTCATACGAGTATCGATATCTTCTCGATACGAAAATTACCAACGAAACGAAAATACTGATATACTGGATATATACACACACGGCCAACGGAAAAAGCGCAACGAAAGATGATAAAAAAGTGAGGCTTTTCGCAGTGAATTTTTTCTCTACAATTTATTCCACGCGTATATCCATTTCGTTCAACAGCAGCTGCTAACCACAAACTATACGCACCTAACAAAAAGATAAATAAAGTTACAGTTGCAGCTTTCACCGGTGTACGAAAAAGTATGGTTATACAGGGGCTTTCGTTAATTTTCAGCCATTTGTCTGTGCACTGTCGTTCCCTCCATTATTCTCTTCCACGTTCTTACCAATCCTTTATGCTCGTACGTGGAATTTAGATAAATTGAACAGGTACATTATCAAATTTAGCTCAATTTCAACGAATTTTTTCTTTTTTTTTACTATTAAACCACGAAAAAGCACTTTCGAGAGTCTATTCCAAATCGAACTCTCAGAGTTTCGACAATAAGGCATTGCAATCCTCCGAGACAAACAATTACACTCGTCCCGTTTTCCACTCTGAAGCGTTCACCGCCGCTAAACGGAATTCCTTTCGCGCTTTTAGCCGGCGAGGACCAACTATTCTCCACCCTTCCCTTTTCTCGACGCTCCCTCACTCGACCGGTAGAAAGAAAAACAGAATACCATTGTAACCTCGTTCTACGCTCGCTGGGACCCCTTTAGTCCATTGTTTTCCCTTGTCCGATTCCACTTCTCCAAACAGAGACAAACCGTGGATGTAAAAAAAGAAAGAGAGAGGAGAGACAGGAAGAGAAATGTCGTCGAAGTAGTTTCTACGTCGACGGAGAACTTCGATCAACGGCTACACGTTCAAACGTTTATGCACGGAATAATTTTTAATTTGCACCCGAGTTACGCGGCAGAGCGTGAAAAGGCCATAACTACGCCGCCTGTAGCGTCGCCGCAACGTTATCTTGATTTCCTTCGTTCCGGCTTTTTTAACCGACTACGTTTTATACCCGCCACCTCTTTCTCGTGGACAAAGCCACGCGGTGTGCTGAAGCCAAGGGAGCTTGGATAGACACAGACTTATGTACAGGGTGTTCCAGTAATCGTGAAGATTTTTCTTTTTTTAATGAAAAAGTAAGTCTAAGAAAACTGAGATTAATCCTAATTATATCCATCTTTCTACTTCGTTCTTCATTCATTTCTTTTTTCTTTTTTGTATGCAGAACTATTTTTCCATTATGTACATTTTATGGATGTAGAAACTACTTCAAACTGAATCAAACTTGTTCGTAAGGAGTTAAATTATTTGTACAGAGTGTTTATAAAGATTATCGTGTAGTACTCATCAGAACAAGTAAAAGTGCCTTAATAAATATGGATCTAACTGTAAGAAACATTAGTGTGGGAGTTACGAATGTTTCTTTTTTTTTTCACTCATTGTAAGATATTAGTTTTTCAACATGTGTTCATTTCGACACAAACTTCTACACTTCTCCTGAATATTTTCCTAATCAATACGTATGTTTGCATTTCTTTAAATTGGTTCTTAATACAAATGGAACAACCATTTACTGGTTTAAAGCAGAAAAAAGCTAATATCTTCGAAATTAACGATTTTCAGACTATTTTGTTTGTTCTGTTGAGTACACGTACAACTTCTAGCAAAAAATCTCAGATTACTCATCAATTTATTCTGATATCAAATCTGTTACTAATTTTTTATGGATTTGCTTACAAATGTTGCAAATTTCAAGCTCGCGTATCTTGCAACACACAGTAGTCTCAAGCTTTCAGCTAGCTAATAAGTGATTACTTTCCAAATAAATGTTATTCACTAAAATAACATTTATATTCACTATAAAGCGAATACAAAGATGAACAAAAACGTTGTACACAACCGATTACGTGTAGGTGTAGAAAAGCATCGCTTTCCAACACAGCAAAAACTGAACTCCGCAAACATAGACTTGCATTCTTTCTTAACAAGAAACGATCTTTTTCTTCTCGCTACTGCGACCACCGGGACACCCTGTAGATGTTTGCACACAAAGACAGCGTATCTCCTATGAACAGCCCCACGGCTGGTGTTAACGAGCTCCAGTTTATCGTCGTCGACGTCGTTGGCGTCTTCACGGCGCGCACACACCCGGCCCGTCGGCCCCGGAAGCTTCCGCCACGCCGTGAAAATTACGTGTCGCCGCTTAAAGTTCTGCCCCTCTCGGTGGGGTATCCGAAGCGGCTAACGCGCCGATTACCAACCGCGCCTGGCCACCGTTGAATCGAGCAATAAACGTAAAGTGTTCCCCGTGTATCGTGGATCGCGACGTATAATACGCCCCACGACCATAAGTTCGAGGCCATCTACGACGATGCGCCGCATGTACGTATCGTAACGCGTGCTGTTTAATAAGCGTTTGCTTGCTCGTTCGGCGTGTATCGCGTTCAACGTGGCAAAAATTCAACCGGTGAAGTAGCCTTGACACGTACGAAATTGTTTCACCCTGTCGTTGTACGAACCTTTTCGAAAATTACTTCCTTCCTCTTTTGTACATAATGGAATTATACATTCGGTTCGTTTTTGTTTGCCACGGTTTGTGATACGATCGCGAAGAAAGGTTATTTTTGAAAATGATTTAGCTTATTGCTTGATGTTTAGACGTGAGCAAATTAAAAGTTCGAGGTTTGAAAGAAAAGTCTTTCGAGTATGCTCACTTCGCACGTCAACGTTAATGACGAGCAAGTCGTTGAAGATTTGGATGACGGAAGGTATGAATTAACGTTGTCACGAGTTAACGCAACAAATAAACTTAATTTTATTTAAAAACTCATAAGCGAGAAGTGTGTTTAGAATAAGGAGAGTATTGATAGTCTTTTTGAACGTATAATTGTTTCAAGTTTTTCGGAGAATCTGCTGTTTTGGGAAAATACTCTTCCTTAAATTATTACTTAGGTGGAGGTGTAGTGATGGAGATGAAATTACGCTGAAACATTCGACTTTTTGCAACGTGCATAGAGTTTTTTTTTTATTTAATTAAGGTTCAATTCGATAGATGATGGTAATTCACCTAACCAGAGTTTTCTTTCTTATTATTTTTTTTTTCGCTGCAATAAGAGGACGGAAAATGACGGAGTCTTTTTCCCCATTTCCTCGAGAAGGAAAATGGAACGAACTTGATGGAAAAGCATAGGGCCAACGTGTATCGGAAAGCATGGATATAACTTTGGAAATGAATTCAGCGGAGAAAGGTAATAAAAAAGTTCGTACAACAGATGGTTATACCGGGTGAGGATCGTTTTTTCATCTTCTCCTTTTTCTTCCTTCTTTTTCCTATTTTTTTTTTTTTTTTTGAGCTACGTTTGAATATTACTCAGAAGCTGTACACCGTCAGGAATTTTCGTACTTGAACGGTGAATAGTATGAAATTTTATATGAAGCTTTTTACTCTCTTTACATTTCACTTGCCTTCGAGTTTATACCGCCACTTTACGATCCATTCTGAAAAATATCGGAGTTCTGTAAACCAGCCCTCGCTTCTGATTCACTAAAGAGTATCCCAGAGTTATACGATCCATAAGAACCTTCTCTGACGGTTTCTTCGACCAAAAGAAATGTCAAAGGGCGCAGGCGTATCGATTTTGCGTCCCCTTTGAAAATCTATCTCGTTACCTTCGCTCTGTAACAAACCGCGTTCATTGTATCGTTTTCTACCACGTACAGAAACAACGTATTAAGAAAATCGTAGAATTAAACTGTAATTTTATCAACTATTTACCAAGAAACTTTATTCGTCTCTGTAAGCGAGAGAGAGAGGAGAGAGATAGAGGGACCTGGAGAGAGAGTCCTAGAGAGACAGAGGGACCTAGAGAGAGAGAGACTTAGAGAGTGAGAGATCTAGAGAGAGAGATATATCTAGTGAAAGAGAGACCTAGAGAGAAGGAGGCCTAGAAAGAGAGACCTAGAGAGAGAGTCCTAGAGAGACAGAGGGACCTAGAGAGAGAGAGACTTAGAGAGAGAAAGAGACTTAGAGAGTGAGAGATCTAGAGAGAGAGAGATATCTAGTGAAAGAGAGACCTACAGGGAAAGAGGCCTAGAGAGAAAGAGAGAGAGAGAGAGAGGGAGAGGGAGAGAAAGAGAGAGAACACTTTGGAAAGTAACAGAATTTCACTTCGACGAATTTACGAAATCCTCCCCCATTGTTTCATTGTGTATTTAACGAGTGCAAACTTCTTTCAGGTACAAACTCTGTTCTACCGAATGAAATTCGCGATAATGACGATATATAAAGGTCGGAAATTCTGCGCAAAGCCTCACCGAACCACCCTTTTGACCACGTGAGAGTTACGTGTCGTCGCTTCTGAAGTTCTTTGACTCGATCGGAACTCGATTCCTGCAAAATCGTAACGCGATCGTTCCGCCATTGGTTAACTATCGTCACGTAATACCCGTCACGTTGTCCCAGTCACATAATTATCCGTCCAACGCTGGAGGCCACCAGGAACGACGACGATTTTAGTTCAAGACCAGGGATAGTCGTCGTGTCTCATTCTTGGGACGAAGTTCATCGTAAGTTTCACAGGTCTTCCCCGAAACTCGCCTAGAGTTGTGTGAAAATTACACGTCACAGGCGCAACTTCTGTCTGCCTTGGTACACTAGGAGAAAAGCGTTCTCTAACGTACATTTGTCGGGTGACGTCTAAAAACGAGAACCACGCGAATTTCCTGATAATAATAAGGAGAACTTTAATTGGATCCACGACGAACGGCGAGTAGCTACAGATTCTTAATTAGCCACAGTATCAGCGACTTGTACAGAACCTCCAATTACAACTGTCGAAAAGATCATTGGCTCGTGGCCTGTTTTGTTCGTTGCCTTCATCTTTAAGAACCGCGATTCTATCTCGAGAGATTGTTGAGGAGTGAAGTATTCGAGGATACTGAACTATCGGAGAAAAAGAAACCCCAAGTTAGCTTGTAGATAACTTGAAGAACAAGTAAACAGTTGTTGAAATAATTGCGAAGTGTGAAATATGAGGAAACTTTAGTTTCTGTAATTTCCTTGAATAGCGTGGTAATTCGTCGATGTTCTTCTTCGATCGTTTCGTTATTGTATTCCAAGAGAAGTGAAATTATAATGAAATTATGAAATGATACTCTATTTGAGATCAGGGAGACAAAACATCGTCGCCTAACGATAAAATTAAAAACAGAATTATCAAAGACAAAATCTGATGAAGCTCGAAGCTTCGTGAAAGAGATTCAACAGTTTCGACAGGTAAATTATGCTGGTTTCCTGGGCGTATATAATGTTAATTGTTTCAAGGTGCATGCAAACACGAGGAGAGTTAGAGTGAAATAGATCGAGAAAGGGAGAATAAGAGAGAGAGAGAGAGAGAGATATGTGGGAAGTTGGTAGAACTTTCGTCGAGGCGAACGAGAGTTGCCAGTGGTCTAAAACCGCGGCGAATTTCGAGGAACGGAAAGGAAACGCGAGAAGACAGGGGACAGAGAGTGCTACAAAATTATTCTCTCTCGCGATCCCTTAGAATTTTCCTCACCAGCTTCCACCAAACGGTTCGTAATTATCAACCGAAAGGGCTTTAGAACCACTAGTAGAACCACTCTCGATCCTGCCAGTGGTTTAATTCCCTGAGTAACTGCAACTCAAGCAGAAAGATTCGTCGTACACCGATTGTATCCTGGAAAATGTGGCACAGAGAACTTCAGATATCGTTGGGATGGAAGTATCGAGCCAAAGAGATATCGAATCTTATAGAAGAATATACGTATCGAAAGAAATTTGAAAAATGAAAATGTCATCCACATATGACGCGTAGATTTCAGCGCTGTATAATTTTTACAAGTCGTATCTTTTCGAATGAAATAAGCCGTTTTGTTTTAGCAGAAGGTAGTGCAATTTTAATCATGGATAGGTATACATTTCTGTGACACATTTAAATTATTTAAATTTATAACGAACGTACGGTTTATTTGTTCCATTGTTTTCTGAAAATAGTATTATTTAATCAAATATTTATTAAAGTAATGAAAAATACAATGGAACAAATAACATCCATGTCCATAATAAGTTGAAAAATAAAATCTTTATCATCTTTATTCATAAAATTTTTTCGGTAAAAAACAAAATAATTTGAAAGAGTTTCGAATAGTTTGTGTTTTATTAAAGAGAAACATGCAGGCGTGTAAGTTGGATGATCGTGTGTTAAATGAATAACTTGCTATAACAAACTTTGTTGCCAATTTATTGTAAAAATGTGCGTTTGCACAAACACGTGTACATTTTACAAACTATGTATATGTATATTTTTATTAATACTTTATATTATTCCATCCTTTCCTCACAGACTCAACCTGTGTCGAATTATTCGCGCCTCTCCACAGACTTACCCTCGGACGATCTTCAAATTTCTCGAAAATCTCACTTCGAAACTTCGTCTCTTCCGAAGTTTCAAAATGAAACATCCAACGAAACGAAATGAATTCTAACGACGCCGCATTACCATCGCGCAACGTTCTCCGCGAGAAATTCTTCGAAACACTTCGAAATTACCCTCGTTACGTTTTAACATCGTAGATATTATTAAAAAAAACGAAGTATTACAACGATGCAAATGTATTCAAGAATCAAGCCATAAAAAGGAGCCATACAGTTCTGGCGCGGACTATTTTCTGTCTGATTTCATAATAACATCCTCGGTTAGGGGATAAACGGCAGCACGCTGCTTGCACACGCACGTTCCTGCCATCTGAATCGTGCACGGTGTTACGCGCAATGATCTCGTACGAATTCACTGTCATGCACACCGGTCCGTAACGAGCTAGTTCGTTGATTAGATTTGTAATTAGTTACAAGGTACCTGCACGTCGTGAGCGGCGTGAAACTGAAGGGAAGACGAGAAAATAGGAGTATTCGCAACTTGTGCAGGAGATAGTAGAAATAGAGAGAAGGGGAGAAATGTGACAGAGCTTGGATGAGATACTAGAATCAAGGAGGCAAAGATAATACATCGAATCAACGTGAGATAAGCTCCTATTCACACAAATGGTATAGCCGGAAACGAATCGCGGCAGACGTTTCTGCGTGCACACCGAAACCAGCCGCGAATCACTGCTAATCCGCTTAATAGTATATATGGGTAATAGTGCTGTCATGTGTTGCACGCCAGCTGATGCAGCCGGTGATTCGCAAGGACGATGTGGCAAGGTGTGTGCGGGAAATACGAGATTTCGTGGAATACTTCATCTCCCGTTGGAAATATTGATATAAACGGAATCAATCTACATGGATATGTATGTAGAGCAGGAAATAGGAAACTGAGAATATTTTTAATAATTAGTTTCTATTTTTTATTTTATGTAAAATCGAAATTTTTATTTATCCGGATTTTCTGCCTGGTTGTATGATTTTAAAGGAAGATCGAGAAATATTTTCCGAGAAATGTTAATAAGAATGTAATCATTTTTCATGTGCATGGAATAGTTTAACGATCAGGATGCGTTTCTAGAAAAAAAAAGCGCTGAATGAAACAGTATCAAAAGCGGTAATTTAGGGTAAATAGAGATAGAGGAACAAGTGATCGAGAATCAAGAAATTTTACTTTAATTTCAAGTTACTTTTATATTAATTTGTAATAATATCGTTTATATATTTACTGTATATTGTTTAAACAAATGGACTCCCTACAAATCTGCTTAAGTAGTGCAATTTATCATACTCGAATAATGCAAAATTCGTCAGTTAACATCATTTCATTATCTCTGATAATTTTCAAGATGTTGGACCAAATATATTAACTATTCTCAAGTTTGAGAGTGATTTTATACTTTCTAATATCCCCAATAAAAAAGAAGATACGTGTCAAATATTTTCAGTTCAAATATTTGAGTTCGATACGAACATTGTAAGTACGCGAGAGAAAGTATCAAAGTATATATGAACCGTAAAAATACAGAATAGCATTGTCTATAAAAGTTGTTTAAAAAATATCGAGTAGACGTGAAACGTTTAAAGTGGAACCATGGAAAAATAATGTCGTTAAAGGAAAACGCAAAAAAAAAAGAAAAATATAAGATCAGTTATAGTACTCCATTCTGTAACAATAAATATCTGAAAGATTACATAGGCAGACGGGAAAATGAAATTAACTTTCTATAAACACGGTGGAAAATTGTCTGGGTCGAAACGTGTTTATCCGTCGATCGAAGGATAATTGATTCGCGAAGGTTCGCGTCGCGCGATCGTTTCGAGTTTCGCTGAATTTCCGCATTAAATTCGATGTTTCGAGCAAGCAAACTCCCAGGCAACGAAAGCTCCGACAATGGGAATCCCTTCGGTGCCGGTGTGCCGAAGGGAAACGCAGCTAATTTCCTGGCAAGCGAAGTGAAACTGATCGAAAACGACGTTCACCGAGCGGGTAAATAACGGAATTGAACGGAGGTGATCGAATTTGTTCCTCTTTTCCGCGGCAAGAGAAAAGAAGAGAAATTGGAAAGCGTTCAACGATTCGATTCTTCGTCGCTCGCGATTGGCATTTCACGGTTAAAAAAAAAACAAAAAAAAAAAAAGAACGTCTACCGCATTTTTCGGGGTACAATTTGATTTCTTCGTGTTCCGTTCATGCTCACCGGAGTGAGAACCTCTCGAATAAAAAGCGTAATATACCGGACGTTTGTACAAACACGATGAAAAGTATAATTCTCAAAGAAAATATTTTTCTGAATCCACTGTACGAAAATTTTCGTTACGTTGCCAATAATTCTCTCTCTTGTCGCATCAATCACATGATAAATCATAGATAAATTTCGTTCGTCTCTGATTGAAACGTACGCGGAAAAAGTATGGTAGTACAACGCGTAAATTAATTCATGGCTCGTTTTAACCGTGTCCTGACACTTCTCGCGCGTGATTATGCTAATAATAAGCGGGTCTTGATGCAACGATTAGCCGTTTAATCGTGGGAACGGTGACGAAAATGACCGAAAAGCTCGCGATAAAGCGTGTTTGTCGAGCGGACACGGCGTACGCTGCGATTGCCGCGTAACGTCGATTCCGCTCACGTTTATCGGATTATGCGGTCTGGATGGCGTACAGCACGAAAAAGCAGCCGCACACGTTGTACATGAATTCACTCTGCCGATCCTGCGAACACGTTTTACAACTCCGGTTATTTAATTACCGCGGACGCTTCGTTAGCGCCGGCAACTCTCCCAGGAACGCGCAAAAATCTGCAATAAAGGCGGCTTCGTTTATTGTTATTCTATTAACCGTTTCACGGAAACTGTCTCGTGACCGGCGCGATATAATAGCCAGCCATTTATACGTCCGCGTTGATAATGTTGTTCTGCGTTACCTCTTTTTTTTTTACCCCTCCTAGGCGCGTTTGTTTCATTTGAAAATGCGATCGCGTAATATTTCCACGCTTTCTTTGTCTAGTTTGAACATCATCTTTGCCCCTCCGGTTCGTCGATTCACCGTGAAATGACGCTTTTTCCACTTTCTTTCGCGTATAATGCAATTAGAAAGAAACGTAAATGTATTAATATTCTGGATACTCTTTAAAACAGAATAACTATTTTCAAATTCGACCAAGTGTCTCGAGTTTCTCTCGAGAAGTTAGAAGAATTAGTTTATTAGATGACTTGTGTAAAAAATATGTGTATTTATTTATATTTAACGTAACGTTGAATAACGAAATTTTTCAATTTATATTAATTTATTCACGAATCCTATCTCCGCGAATGTTGTAACAGGAACAGCTGGTAGCTCAACGATTAACGAAGTGAATTAATCGTTTAAAGGGGCATAGGTGAAGCTGTGCTATGAATATTTCGCGCGTCGAATCGTTTATTGTTCGGGAAAACTCAGCGGAAAATGAACTTAAACAGAGGGCAGCCTCGCATTTAATCAATGTTACCATGGCCGAGCGATTCTCGAAGGGAAAGGGAAACAAAAGATACTTTTAATCCCTGGCACAGGAATAATTTCGCTCAGCTGGTGGACGTTAATGTTTGTTTCTCGTCGCTTCGCTAGCTGTCCACTGAAGCTGGACTACGACTCTCGCAGTTGATATTTTTCTCGAGGGAGAACAAGAGAGAATGAGATAGAGAGAGAAAGAAAAGGGCGCATACAATTCCTCCACGGCTGTACGAAGAGCGATAACACGTTACTAATTCATTTTTAATCCTTGACGCTTTGTACGAACCGTTTACCTCATGCAGCTATACCGTAACGAACAAAGAACACCGTCGTTTCCTTCCTTATTCATCCCTTTCGAGTCACCCTTCTCATTTTCGACCTCCCTTCCGTGAGATAACAACATATTCCATTTGTACCGAAATACTCATCTTCTAAAGTTTCATTGTATTTAGAATTTTGTTTGAAATGTAAGCGTTTCGTCGTCCTTAGCGTGTTATTTTTCGTATTTCAGACACGGGTCTGGAAATTATTCGCAATTCCGGCCAATTAGAATTTTTTCAAAAATGTTCTTATACATCATTTAGTAAAGTAATCCTCGTAACTTTTCACGAGAACTCAATTCGTTTGGTATAATTTTGAAACAGTTATTCTGTTTTAAATGGTGCTCGAATATTAATGGGAGACAGTCCAATTTAACGCTCGGAAAAACACCCTTGTTTCTTTTTTTTTTTTTTTAGAAAGTTTATTTCTGTAAGAAAACATGAAGTCATATTCGTTTGGAAATATTAAAAATTATTGTTCGGCGAATTTACGCGTAGGAAATATAATTCATCGTCGTTATCGTCAACTCGAGAGGGTTCTCGCGAATGTTATCACGTCCCGTAACTGATAAGCTCCGCTGGATAAGATGAATGGCAATGTCGAGATAATATCTGAAGCCCGTTAGAGTTGGTCGTTTATCAAACTCTTCGTACACTTATTGTCAGAAACGGTAGGACTATTAACCGATACCGCGGCAATCGGTTCCCGAATGAATTTTCCCAGTGCAATTTTAAATTACTCCCTGCAGATTATACTGAGTAATTGGCGCAACGTGTTGGAACCGTCATTTTTAATAAACCTTCCCGTATACCTCGCGATGGATTGATTTAATTACTTTTTAATAACGCCTGCGTGTTGTTCTCCACTTTTTCCTTCTTTTATTTCCTTTTTTTTTCAACTTGCTAACCCTTTACGTGCGGTGCCGTTGCAGCGATAGTCATTGGAAATTTTCAGCTCACTTTTCTCGCGTACTGCACACCGTATCGAGATAACGATTAATTATTCAACAGATAATCTCATCGCTATTGCAATTTTTTGTATATAATATTCAACTCTCCTGCGGCTGGTATAAAATTCCGGTGTATTGTTAAAAATGCCACGGGAGAAAGAGGAGAATGTTTTATTCAAAAAATTAAATATTTCTACCACATTTTTTGTTAGATTAAATTTTTACACTAACTTCAAATTTTCGCGTACGTAACATCTGTCGCAGAGATGTTTTTCAATGTAAATTAAATTATCCTAACACGTTAAGCGTCATATGCTACCTGTCAGTCTTGGCTCACACGAGGCTGAAAATTATTCTTTTTTTCTCTCTTTCGCTGTTTTACAATTTGGACGAAATACTGTCAGAAATTTAACTGAAAAGAACAAATACTACAACTTCGTACCATCTTTCATCGATGAACAACAAACAGAAAAAAAAAAAAGTAAATCTAATTAAAACCAGGATTCACAGTTTACCACTGCCAAGGTGCGAATAAAAATAATCAACGACGTCAAAGCTTGTTAAAAAACGTATCGTACAAGCGACTATTTCAACATTGAACAGGTGCAAAAATTACATTGCGCGTAACTTCTCGCCTCGGCGATGTAACGCGATCGAAGTTAATTTCACACGAACTCCGCGAACGTTCTCCAGGCACGAATTAACAGGCTTTCACTCCCTGAACTCACCGGATAGAGGCGACGTTTTAATTAATCTTTACCAAGGAGAAGAGAAAAAGAAAAACGTTCCCTGGTCTACGCAACTTCCATTTACGCCATTACACTCGAGAGTACACGCTCGTACAAGCGTAGACTTCGAATCAGCGTCCTTCCGTAACGGAATCCGCGGCTAGAACGTCAAACAGGCTGTCACACACGGACACACCTATACAGGAACACACACACACGCACACACACGCATACACATTAGCTTCCTCTCAAAGACAGCACTTGGAGGACATCCAGAAGGTAATTCATTCAAAGGAGCCGAATATCGTGAGAGAGCATTAGCTGTGTTCGATAGCGAATATGCGCTGTCTATGTTGAAGCAATTTAGGTGCACTGGGTGATGGTCGACTCTCTGGGAGGAAGATGACTCCCGGGGCTGATGCCATTTTCGTCTTCCATTCACTTTTTGAGCGGCGCACGGTTCGTGTGACCCGTTGAAAAGCATTGTAAAGGGAATCCTGGACTGGGCTGGATACGCTTCTATTCTCGTAGAAAATCGTTTCGCGTCGCACGAGGGCGATTGTTCGCGCTCATTGTGCCACACAGAGGGCGATCGGCAAATAAAACTACCTGTGTCCCTCTCCGACGATTCTGATTCTTGATTCCGATCGGCGAATCCCTCTGTGACGAGGGAATTTCGTTTGACGGAGGTGCAACCAGTGTAATCGCGGGCGACGAAATTCCGTGTCTCTGCTCGATACATATTAGAAATCGATCTGGGGGATTCGGAAATAGTTTTGGGAAAGTGATGTGCTGTATTATCTTAAGAATATCGAAATTCGTGAGATCGCCAAGCGTGAGATGTACTATCTCTTCGATAAAATGTTTTCTCTTCAACATTGGAATATTTAATCTTCTTGTTTGTTTGATATAAATGAACTGCAAGTTACAAAGAATCGTTAATATCAAGCTTTTAGAAAAATGAATGTACTTTTAGTTGAAATTGTTTCTTCGATGTGAAATTTTAGATTTTCCAAAATGTTCACTTTTAAGAGTTCTGGAAAATATTTCGCTATTGTTTCCTTTCGAATTCAAAGGCCTTCTCGAACGTAAATACACGCGGATTAGCTAATCCGTGGGCCTCAAGGGCCTCCGTTATAAATCATAACTGGATGAACGTATATAGAGTATTCCAATAAGAACGATAGAACTTTGAATTGCAACGAAATGAAAAATATGAAAGATAATCTAGTATTCGCTGCTTTATTTCAATGCATATTCGATGGCGTTATACATGAAATACAATATCATATAAATGACCACCACAATTGCGTTCGGTAGAGTGAATACGACAAACCCAATTTTCGATGATTCTAGCGCATAAATCAGGTCGTATCTCACGAATAACACGAATAACGTTTGCTTCGAGATTGTAACGCAAGGGTTACAAAATACATAAAGTATATAAGTTTTATTTAATACAATTTAGTACAATGTGAACGCATGTCGTGTGTTCGTTACGAACCAGAGAACTTTCTTTTTTCTCTCTGATTTTGCGCTCCTTTTTATACTATTTTACATGTGGAGCTTGTCTTCGTCAAAAACTATTTCTAGTGGTTTTTCGAGAAGCTCTTGAAAACTCCACCTTCATTACTTTTCTAGTAGAGTGGTGGAAAACTTCAGTTTTCCTCAAGCACACGAATTAGTCGTCACGTGCTTGTTTTTTCCTTAAAAAGGTTTGGTAGCAGACCATGGTTTATGGTGGTGGTATATTCGAGAGACGCTGTCATGGCCATGAACTCCTCATCCGTTGTAAACTAATTTCGACAATTACGGTTCTTAACTTGCAGTAGTCGTAAACTATCAAAGACGAAATTTTCGACATCTACAAGTTAATAAACCTTTTTCTAGCGACGATCATAAACCATGCTCCGCTACAAGATCATCAACAGTTTCTGGGTTGTTGGAATAAACAAGAGACCCTATATAACTAGATATACGAGGATTAGCTAATTCCTGATTCTCCATCAGAAACCATAACTGAATATACTTTTATCGTTTGGCAACTGTTCATTCGACGAATAAAACGAATTTTCCGCTTCGAAAAGAAAAATACGCCTCTGCTACCGAATCCTGGGATCTTGACATCAATCACCAGCAAACACTGCGTACCTATGTTTGTTAATGTGCTTTACGTGTACACTACACTTGTATCCGACTATTAATTATAACTGTCATTGTCAAAATCCAATTCGCATATTGTAGCGGTCTGGTATGATACACGGAACTATGGCCAGTAGTCGGTCGGAATTGCAGTTTCTATGCGACACTAACGAGCCGCATTAGGCTGTGCTCTGAAAGTGATCGATCGCGAAGTGATGCACCGGAATGAGAAGAGAGTGGCGGCGCGCGTTGCATTGCAAATCGCAATCAGCGGGTGTACGCCATCACCGTGAGTGCAACGGAGAAACGTATCAGAAGGAGAAACATTGGATCTGTGTATATGTACGTGTGAGTTATAGACAGACAGAGAGAGTGAGAAAGAGAAAGAGAGATAGAGAGAATGTATCTGCGTTTTGGCCAGCGTAGAATGGGAAGAAACGAAGTCGAGTAATCCCACTAATGTTCCTGTTAGGATCGTATCTACGGCTGGTCACGACTCAGATGCGTTTCTGGCATTCTCTTAAGCGCAATAATGCATTTCCTGACTGAGTCGATGCGGTCGGATCCTTGCATCTCTGATAATGCAGCCATTGTCGAACGAAGAAAGGGAATGCAGCTTGTCGAAATGGACGTGAATTAACGATTCCGCCCCATTTCTCTCCCTCCCACTTCTGTACGCCGCGGATTTTCCATCCCGTGTCGTGTTCGATCATTACCCAAAGCTCTGAACAGTTCCCCAGCTGGAAACGCTTTCCGACCGTCACGGATCGCCGGAAGCGCGTCGTTGAAATGAAAATATGAATAATCGCATTAGTGACTTATAGATCTTTAATGCGTACGTTCGAATGAATTATTCAACGATGGTTTTCTAGATGATCGAGCATTTCGTGGAATAGCAAACGCGTTCGTAATTGATGGAGATATATCGAATGATGAAAGATTCATTTCGTTAATTTCTCTAAGAGGATGAAGATTCAAGATGAAGATTATTCAGAGAGACAGGAACTTGTAGTAAGGATTTCTATGGACGACGATTTATACGTTAAACGATCCCGTTTTATTTCGACGTTCGTTGAAATAACGTTTCTCACGGTGAAATAAAGAAGTGTATGTATCAACGGGGAAGAAAGTTGCCGCAAGGATCTTGAACGAAATGGATGACAAAGCGGTTGGAAATAAATTGATCGTTGTTCCTAGCTTTCAGCCACGAAAACCCGTAATCCCTTCAAGACGTCGTCTCTGTTGAGTCTTGTTCGCTGGTGAACAAAGAATATACTCCCGAGCGATTACGTATGGTCCCGTGCAGCTTGGAAAACACGCAGGGAAACGCTGAAGGATCACTTCTGAGAATTGCGACTCTTGAAACAACAAACTATGGGAAAAACAACCATTACCGTTGAATTGTTCCGTTACTACTAAAAGCAAGCAGCTGGGGATAGGAAAAGACGGACAAAATATTAGAAATAATTTAAAATTGCATATAGGATTAGGATCTTATAGAAATCTAAATGTTAGTTCAACGATTGCTCATTGTAATATCAACAAATAATTTTCTATTACATATTTTCTTGGTTTCCACTGAATTTAAAGTTTCTAACGATAAAATTCTGTTCAATCTGCGGTCATCAACTGAACATAGTTGTAATTTAAGGTACAATTAATACAAATAAAAATTTTATTCACTGATTCTTCTTTGTAATATCAAAAAAATCATTTTCTATTACATATTTTCTTAGTTTTTACTGAATTTAAAGTTTGTAATAATTAAAGATGATTTCACAAAAGGTCTGTTTGTTTCAGATTGGGGAATTTTTATATTGTAATTGATGGATCGTTGTATGGCCGATAATTTCTCGTTAAAAATTAACTGAAAAGAGAGTGAACGTGTTGGCATGTGGATCACGATTAATTTGACGTGCTTGCACAACGGCGTAAGTAGAGGCAATTAGCCGGGAGCTTCGGGTGTATAAGTTTAACGGGGCGTTTTGTTCCTTCTCTCTACCGGTGGTTTTCTCAACCTCTAAATTTCTCTCTGTTTCCGGCTTAATTTATATCGCTCGCTAACTACCCCAGGCCGTCGAGAAAAATGCGCGCTGAATACGTGGCGATAAAGCCAAACGAACAGTGAAGAGGGCCGTATAGCACGATGGAGAAAACAGATTCTATAGGAGGACAAAGAGGAAAATGAAGGTGGAGTGAATGCAAGGAAACTAAAGCTCATGGTAGAAAATTTCGTAATAAAGCGATTTTACGCAGGGTACATCACTATCTCAGATTAAAATTTCTCGTTTTGTGTACCGGTTCCTCTCTCTCTCTCTCTCTATTTGTCTTTACAGAGCTTAACGAGATGCAGGATAACATTATTCTGTCGGAACGTCAGCTGTCGTTTGCAAATTAAACTTTAGGCAATTTAATATCTACGAGCTAGCAATTTTTTTTCTTTTTACACTGGTTTTCACCATAGATATTTTAACGAGTTCGTCATTTAATACGTTCAAGCTATTCCATGTGAAATAGCACACATTTTGTCACTATGTCAGAGGTTTCTATCAAATTTAACATACTTATTGGTAATAAAAATTAACATTCGTAACATTTTTGTTTTATTTGTACGTACTAACGAGCTTTTTCGAAACTGAATTTTACTCTCGATTGACCGGGTGACATACAAATTTAAGCTCCTTTTCTTTACTTTAAGTAATTCTCTTGGTTAAGTACATCCTATTCGTTCCACGAAGGTAGAATTTTATAACCAACTCGGTTTTTTTTCACGACCCTCCTTGATTTATTTCTCCTGGCAACGATGCTCACCGTTGACCGCGTCGATCTAATTAATTCAATTTGCTTATTTCGTTTCGTAGAGGAAAAAATTATTCAACATACTAATTTTTCCTTAAATTATGGCTCTATTTATTTACACCTACGTGCTTATTTTTAATAGAACATAAACTATTCGGAATTTTTTCAAGATGCTTTCGTTTTTACTGAAAATATGATCCATTCAAATATGTACTGCGACTGCGTTTACAGACATTAATTCAATTATCGAAATTTTCAATGATTTTACATGTTACAGGTGTTATTTCACGAATTGCAATTTTCTTAAAAAAATTTTATACGTCATTTAACTGTTCAAACATACTCACGTCGTTTTGACTAATTTTGAAAATGTTATTCTTTTTTAAAGTAGGCTCGAATATTAATAAGAATGACTGTACATGATGCAAAGCGAGGGTGAATGTTATTTAAATTACAAAAGCTGGTATAAACTTTAGACTTTCGAGACATTCAAAATTTCGAAAATTTTCAACAGTTCTGAGCTTCGAATTATCCTTCGAAGTATTTCTAATTTTTCGTCGTAAATATTAATTCGAAGTGTTTCAGAGTTGGAAGTATTAACAAGAATCACTGTAAAAATATCGAAATACTTTCTAAATTTAAACGAACAGTTTACTCGGTGTTTGTAAAATTTCATTAATATAAAAGCGAATATATCAGTAATAAAAAGAAAAAAAAAAACGAAAGTAAAACCAGACACCGACCGGAAAAGCGAAATTACATTATCGCGATAATTTAAAAATCGTCTCGTCTCGACGTTTCGTGCTTTCAAAAGAAACACGCTACTAAATCAACGAAGAAACGAAGGTGTTGATAATAGCAAATAGACGAATAAAAAACAAACAAAAAATAGCGATGTATTTTATGAGAGTTGGTTCAAATCATTGCAAATATATCTTACACGGAGACGATGAGAGATATTCGGATTAATGGGAGTGTGTGGAAAGCTCCTTCTCTCTTTCTTTCTTTTTTCTCGTTTTTTCTTTACTTCTCTCCAGAGTACGAAGTGGTTTTTTCCGTAGCCGGTGTAAATTAACATCGAACATGCTTTTGACGTCCACTAATCCTCGTCTCCTATTTTCTTTTTCTTCCTCTCTTGAGTTGCTTTTCCTCTCTATCTCGTAGACGAATCAGTATAACGAGATTTCCACCTGTGAGCCCCGTTTTCATTCGCTAAGTACTCCTTGCCAGCTCGTTACCGAATGATACCATAGATAATAAATAATTAAAAACAAGTAGTCAGAGCGTCTACCGTTCGTTATCAACGCGAAATTACCGGGCATTTCGTCGTGAAAGAAAAAGATAAAACACACCTGGATTTAATTCAATCGCGCGCGACAATCGGACGCGACCAATGGACGTGTAATTGATTCACGAATATTCATATTCGCGTGGAATAAACGATTCGTTAGCCAATCAATTTCGGTTATTAATATGGGATGCACGTTTATATTTCCGTGTAATGTAATTTCACACCTTACTTCGATCGTATCGTACAATGCTGAAGTGTTATTTCAGCGGGATCGTTGTTTATATATGAATAATATCAACGTTGATTAAAACTCATCGTGCAAATAGTATCATTTTCTACACGGAGTAAAATTTCATCGATACCGTGTTTTGCTACCTATCGTTGCCATATGATCCCCAATAATTCTGTTTTAGAAGCATTATCAGAGAGAGAGGGAAAGAGAGAGACTCGAGCGTTAAGTTTCTTTCTTTTCCCGGTGTTTACCGGAACACTTCGATCGTCGTTTCCCCGAGAACGAGTGAAAGCAAGCAGCTCTTTTGCTTGTTGTTTCAGCGACAAAAGTTTCAAGCTCCTTTACGTCTTCCTATCCTTTGACGCACAGTATCACCCGATGACAAAACATTTTGCTAAAAGTAACTCGCGGAACTATCGAAATATTGGTTCTAGAATTCTTTCTCGTTAATCAATGAAATACAGTAAATAGATATCCGAATCTATCGTCTTCTTGTACAATATAGAATATAATGACACTTTCTTCTGTTCGAATACGAGTCGGTAAACGGAAACAATTTCTTTTTCAAGCACAGAGTAAATATCTTCAATCTTGAAACTTCCTCTTCCTGTTTCTCTGTCTTTCTTTCTCTTTTTTAGATTGCTTCTTTTCGTCCCTTTTTATTCTTTTCTTGTCCATAGCCTTGTGAGAGAAGTCACCTCTCTCTCTCTTTCTCTTTCTCTCTCTAACAGGCAGATAATAAACTCGAAACAATACGACAAGCGACGTTCCTGCACGACACGAACATGCTTTCAGCTTTAAAGCACGATACCGCCGAGTCGCCACTCGCCCCGCAGCGAGGAAAACTATTTCATAACTGGGTCGAGCAAGTAGGTGGACCATGGGTACATGCTGGCTTCTGGATAAAAGGGTGCGTCGTGGAAAAAAGACGGTCCATGTAGCAACGGCTTCTCTAGTTTCCTCTTTACCTCCTTTTACCAGGGCCCTCAGAAGGAAATTACACATCGAGCGGTGGTTAACGATCCTCTTTTTCCAACGGAGTTTATAAAAAATCGTAACTTTTCATTTTTAACCAAGGTGGAACGAGATACATTCACCGTGCTGCTGTTCTTCGGGTTTAAATGAGAAGTTATTTGAAAAGAAAAAACTCTGCCGTGGTTTCTACAATCGTACTAGGGATCATTTCTGTGTCACGTTCGTTTTCGTAGGTCCATGAATTTATAACAATTTCTAGGATACGTTGTCAAGTTAATTTATTGCAAATTCGAATCTTCGATCAAGCGAAATAGAGAAAGAAAATTCTGAACTTCGACTATGATGGACTGATTTTATATAGAAAAGTACGTGGCCAACTTAATTTACTAAACATTTGAATCTTCGACAACGTTGGAATAGCGTAAAAGCGGGGAAAAAAAGATTCGAAAATTAGACTATGACGGATTGATTCTATAAGGAATAAAGGAAAATTCTAATGTTCGACTATGATAGACTGATTTTATATAGGAAAATATGTGACCAATTTAATTTACTGAAAATTTGAATCTTCGACAACGTTGGAATAGTTGAAAAATGGGGGAAAAAAGAAAATTCGAAAATTAGACTACGATGGATTGATTCTACAAGGAATAAAAGGAAATTCTAATGTTCGACGATAATTTAAAAGCGTCTCTTTAGCATGGAGGAGGGTGTTACACATAAAATTCCGTATTCGAACGGGATAATTCTCTGGCTGGCCAATTATTTCTGAATACACGTGGTATTAACTTCCTCTAATTGATATTCGACGAGCGTTCGCCACAAATTACGCATCTTTCTCTCGCGAACTAACATGTCCCGAACTTCGCTCGGTTGATCTTTAATACGAATTCGTCTCGGTGATACAGCAGCTATTCAAACGTCGACGACGGAAGTAAGAGTTAAGAGGACGGTTACCTATGAAGGCAGACACGCTTCCTCGTTGCCAGAGAAACAATGAGGATGGCACGACAAAGGCGGCAACAAACTCGACAACTCATGGCGTCACGATGTCGCTGTGTCCAACAGATGAGGAATACCGATAAAAGACGATTCGTTGGGAAACGCTTCGTCGAGTCGCGCTTTTATGGCGCGTCAACAATACCTGTGAAAACTCGGTGATGTCTGGTTTCTCATTGTTCCATAGGGAACAACTTAGAGACTCTCTTAATAATCGTAACACTCAAATGACCATTTTAACCCTTTCTTCTTCTTTCTCTTTTTATTTCAAAAGTAGTAAAATTCAAGAAGTATCGCGTTACTTTTTTTCCTTCAAGTTAAATAACGTAACTTTCTACGTCGCGAGTGTATGCGAAACGAAGTAAGAATGTTGGGAGAAGAAGTTCGCGTGAATTTTTGCGTAACGTTATTAATAATCGAGTTTGAAACTGCTATTTTCAACGAAATTGAACCGACGCGGCATACCCGTGCAGTCAAGCCGCTCTAACAGCGACCTTTCTTCTCTCTCTTCTTTTTCTTCTTTCTTTTTACAGGCAAATAAAAGTTCTGTCTTTCTTTGCTCCACACGCTATCCATGTAAACGACCTACTTTGATTTTGGTTAGCCGTCTCGCTCACAGTAGAAGCAGAGAAGCCCCGGAGCCCTATACGCTACCGCCTCGTAAATTCGAAAACTTCCAACCGGAGTGTCCGGGCCTGCTAACGTTCTTCGATTCTTTAACAATATGGCCTTGGCATATTGCAAAAGTAGCGGGGAACTTCTTAAAGTGCTCCTCGGTGAAATCATAATCGTTCTTCGGAACTACGGGCCCGAGATTAGGATGAAGCATTCCGCGCGAAGGTGGAAGATTACCGGACGTTATTTCTTCGCTGCTCTTGAATCGCTATCGTTCACGTTTGAACAAATATAGCGACAAATTGAAACTTTTGCGTAACAATCGTTTCTCTTAACGCCGCAATTTCTCAGCTTAGCGAGAATGAAAAATCGAAAGGTCAAACATGCTTCGTGAAAGTAAAATTCTTCCGTTTCTTTCTTTCTTCTTTTGTTTTCAATAAGGTCTTCCAACAAGCACGATAGAACTCTGAATTGAAATGAAACGAGAAGTACGGGAGATAATCTAGTACTGGCTACTTTATTTGAAAGTATAGCGTCTTCCAATAAGAGTGATAGAACTTTGAATTGAAATAAAATGAAAACCACAAAAGATAATCTAGTAGTCATTGCTTTATTTTAAAGTACATTCGATGGCATTATACTGTCAACTAGCACCAAAATCTTACGACTTGATGCCATTACACTTTTTTTTACGTGGCCATGTTAACACGTTGAGCGCGACATCGGTCCCTGGGGACCGATGGTATTAAAGTTAAAAAATAAATGTAATAATTTCAATGGAATTTATTAAAGCACTCTGAGCAAAAATATAATGTATTGCAAAACGTGACGACTTTTCTGGTCAAATTTCTGGCTGCATTGCGTTCGAATAGCTTTCCATTTGTATCGTAGCATCCCGAACAATATGCACGTCTCCTTTTTTTTTGTAATTGATGAACATTTTTTCTTTCAATATGGATTGGAATTTCCTCGTCTAACTGCCGTGTAAGTGCATCTGCCAATTGTCTACGAAATGCAGCGACTGATACTTTTTTTCCTCTTACTTCTTGAAACATGAACAAGGCTGAACAGAAAGGACAGCAATATCAGCAACATCGCCGTGCTCAATGTTTTAAAATACAACCTGATTTATGTGTCGAAATCGTCGAAAATTGGGTTTGCCATATTCACTGCATCAAATACAATAGTGATGATTATTTATACGACATTGTATTTTACGTATAATGCCATCAAATGTACTTAAAGAAAAAAAAACAACAAGTACTAGATTATCATCCGTACTTTTCGTTTCATTTCGATTCAAAGTTTGATCACTCTTATTGGAAGACCCTACATAAATATGCAACATGCACGATATCAATGCAAACTCAACGATACAGTATAATAATAATAATAATAACAGCAACGATAATAATAGAAAAAACTTGCAGAGAAATAGGGAAGAAAGGAAAAAAAGAAAAACAGTAATTGCCACGAACAGCACAGAATACAGAAAGTGAACGAAAAATCACTGAAAACTACGCGAAGTTTACGAGTCGAAGCAGACATCGAGAGACCAACGGATACTACCTTCTTTCGCCTGCACGAATCCGTGCACCTCGCAGTAACTTCCGGCGGAACCGGCGGCGCCAGGCGTGTCCAAAGTGAACAGAGTGTTCGCCGACGAGCTGACCGCGTCGTCTGGTGTCTGGAGACTAGTGGTCTGCGATAGTGTGCGTTGCTGATGATGCGGATGATGATGGAGATGATGGTGCTGTTGTTGCTGTTGCAGCTGCTGTTGTTGTTGCTGCTGCTGCTGCTGTTGTTGTTGCTGTTGTTGTTGGATCGCAAGAATCTCTTCGTGTCGACATTTCGTGCAACGACGCATCTCCGAGCGAACACGTAACAACCAGACCATGCCGAACAGTGCCATAGCAATCTCGAGTCTCGGTGACCTCGATGGGTGCTTCATGCTCGCTGAGTCAAGGTCATCGAGGCTCCAGGAGCCAACGCGATGCATAGCACTGAAATATCTGCGAACGAAGCCCACCTTCCCTCTTAATCACAACTGTACACCCCGATTACTAGGATGAACAAGTTCCTTTTTCTTTATTCTTTTTAAATATTATTCTACACGTAATGACGAATCCCGATAAATTCAGACTTCGAAGTTCAGGAATATCGTACGTTTTCTTTCAGATCGTTCAGTTAGAAGCTGGATGAATTTTCTTGCAGATATATAATTTCAAATAATTTTTCTCTTCTATTTGTATCGGTGGGAGATGATGTTCTTTTGTAACGTTTTCTTCTTTCATCTGATTCGTGGAAAATTCGAATGTTATCAAAATATTTCTACCACTTTGTTACACTTCGTTCGTCTCTCTTCTACGAACCTCTCGCGATCGTCATTACTCTTTCTCAGTTCACCCTTCGAAATTCTCTCTTCTAAAGACAAACAACCGTTCGAAGGAATTGTCCGAATGCAATTTTTAACCGTGGGGAGACCCGTTCTCTCGCATCAAGGTTTCTCTCGCAGCTAATGGAACCTATCCGCCGCAAATTCTTCGTCGCTCTACCTCCATTCTTCTCTTGGATCGGCGAAGTATCAAAGTAATCCTACATCACCCCCATTTCAGGGTTGAAACGGTGCCCGCGTTTCCATCGATTCGACTCGCACCAGCTCGCCCCCAGCTGAACTAACACGCTCGTTCCTGCGAATTTGTCCAGATGGAAGATCCTGAACAGCGTGCCCTTCGTCTGCCTTCCACATTTTTCACTGACAAACGGGGCCGAGTGAGATTCGTCAGGATTAGGAATTGAAATTATTCTCGTTCGAAGAAACTGGTTGCTTCGTCTCTGCAGACACAGGATCGAAGATACGTAGAATTCTCTCGTGGTTGCTTTTCTAATAATCGAAGGCACGTTTGTCGGGAACACGACGACTCTCTAAGAATCCAATAATTCTCTAATCTTCCGTTGGCACTGCATGATCGTTAAACAACTTTCAACGTGGAGAACGTTCGACCAATTCGAAACTTAATGGTATCCACACGTGTGTGACGTTAACGATCGTATTATAAAGTCTTGACGGTGGTCCGGTAAGAAACTTGAATTCTGTTCGTGGCGAACGATATTACAGCTAATTAAGCCACATCATTGGACACATTTTAACCCGGTTAACCGTCTGGTCCCGTCGAACGGTTCACTTAGAAAAGTAGAAAAGATTCGTCCGTGGTCCGTGAACCCGTTAGCGAGTGGTACAAGTTTGTAGAACTTTCCAACGAATCGACCATAGAGAGAAATAGAGAGAGAGCAGTATCGTTGCACCGTCCAAGAAGTTTCTCGTCCACTTTCTGTAGACCATGTCGCCGCGACTAGAGCTGCTCTGTAACCACCGTTTTCCCTTACAACGGTTTCAACCTCTGCGTCTGTTTTCCCGCGGCGATCCTGTTGCTGCGACCCATCGAGTTGCGCCGTGCCTGATGTCCTTTCAAAGGCAGACCCCTGGAACGACGCTCCTCCACTCTCATGGAGACGCCAGTTCCGGTCAACGTGTTCGTTTCACTTGATACGCATGAACGGGCAAGGACTCTCTTTTCGTTGGTGACGTTAGGTTCAACGTTGATCCTCGACGATAACGCGATGCCACGGCGAGACGTTGGTGAACAGCTTCCAAAAGAGGGTTTTGCTCTCGTCGAAACCACTGGACGGGAACGTTCGATAACTGATGATACTCCTTTTATCCAGAACCACCAGACCACTCGTCGATTCTTTCTTTCGTTCTCTCTCTCTCTCTCTCTCTCTATTTCTCTCTTTTTTCGTAGGATGAATTCTATTAGGGGCTTCTTGGATGGTTCCTTTCTTGTGTTGGCCTGAAAAAGTCACGGAGAAGGATGGCATCGAGAGAGCCTGGCGGAGATATTCGACTGACAAAAGGAAACACATTCGAATAGAGTCGATGTTTTTCCTCTTTTTTCTTTCTCTCTTTTTTTTTTTTTTTAATTCGTCGAGATTCTGATACGTCAGAGAGGAGGATCTTTCCATATTCGATACAGTAGCCACGCCTAATAACCCCAGCGTTTGATACGAAATGAGATTCCCGGGTTTCGTGGATGTGGAAGTTCGATTCGTTCCGTTCGAGGGAAAATATTTCGATATCTCTGTCTCATATTCCGGGCACGATACCTTCATTGATTTCATCTCATTTTCCGTATTTATATAACATATATTAAAACATATACCGTTAGATTCCTTTCTACATTACCCAACGAAGAAACTATTCCGCGTTCAAGTCACGGATATCTATATACCGCGTCACGATGAATTACGGAATTCACAGCAATTAACTACTCCCTTGCAAACTATTCGCGACCACTTTGATTCAATCCCGTTGTCCAATTTAACTTTCCCACTGGAAACAATGGGATTTTCTATCGTCCCGTTTCCCACGCGGAAAGACTTTCACGCGAACTACGAAAGAGAGCTCGTTCGATTTTGTTATTACCGTTGAATCCTCGTTCAGACGCGAAACAAGGAGAAAGTTTCTGATCGAAAGTGTATCACTCGTCTGCCAGACACTGCGTGTTACAGAGTTGCGTGAATAAATGCGAGAACCGGAATATGAAACAGAAACTCGGAATTCCGTGGATCGTGTTGGTGGAAAAGAGACAGAGAGAGAAAGAGAATGAGAGACAGGAAGAGAGATGGGGTTTGTAAATTGCGAAGGAAGGGGGTGAGATCTCGAGGAACGGCGTAGTGGAAAACACTTGTATGTTCTTCGAGTACTGACTGCTGGCACTCCTCGTCACCGCGGCGAACAAGATGCTCGTATCTGTCACGTACAAGTAACAATTAAAACTTGAATCTTCGGCTCTAGGGGCTTGCTTGTTAACGACGTTTCACCGTTTTCGAACAACGAGTCGACGTCGGTTATCTGGCGTGTTCTACGGGAAATTTTACGCGTCGGTGTTTTTCAAAAAAACGGTTGTAATAGAAAGTTGAATCTCAGAGATATATTCTCGACTGTGAGCGATATCGTTGGAACATCTTTCAAGCGTCACGTACCATCTGAAACTTCGAATACAGTTCGTACTACATTTTGAAATCTCCGAAGGGACAAATTGTAAGTGGCTTTGAACTTCGGTGTCGTCGGTGAGCGACTTTAAAGCGACAGAGTCCATGTTTCGCGGAGATTTCACAGGATTCTTACGTGTTCGTCTACCAAACACTTTCTCCGGTCATTGTGGATTTTCATCCTCAAAATAGCGCGTTGAAGGCGAAATAGGAGGTCTCGATACACCGGAGAAAAATGATTGGTGGTGAGAAACACGAAAAATTCATCAATCAGAATGTTTTTAACGTGATTCGAAACCTTCATGATTAGGAACGACCATAGAGACTTTGTTCGTTAGAAAACGAGACTCAAAGTAGAAAACTGAACTTTCATAGACCCTAATAAAGAAGCATACATGATTGTGCTGCTCTTTCGCACACCACGTGCAAATTATTTTAAGTCTGAACGATGACTGGAGCGACTGAAAGGACTGTCCCTGTGACGTTCAAGACTTCTCTGTAACGAAGATAGACTGGCGTCTCATATTGAAATTCGTTTTAAGTGTACTGCAATTCTCCGGACACTAATTTATCGGAGCAGCACGATTCGAGAAAATATTGTCATCATTTCTAATCGCAATAGAAACATTTTCCAACACTGAATAAACCTTTCTACAGCAAACAACCATTGTTTCTTCGCAAAGGTTCTATAAATGGCACCTCTCGATCTTCTTTTCATCGTCGACCGATAGGCTCATGAAACACGACACGAGATAGGTCGAATAAACAATTAATCGTTGGCGAAAAGAAGAGAAAAGAAAAGAAAAAAAGAAAACACGTCTAAATGGGTATCGACATGGAGGCCAGTTAATACTGAACGAGGGGCGGCATATTCTTTCGCGAACGTCCAATTGAACGACGCACAGAGCTTTTTGTCCGTTCTCACAGCAACGTGCCATCAAACGCATCGCGTGCGGATAAATAAACCGCGAACGAACGCGATTATAACGGGGCTGAAATATTGCAGCTGCCTGCACGCGTCACGCTGCTGCAGTAAATCACACCGATTGCGAACCGCGAAATAATGCATCGGCCCGATGAATGAACGTTAGGTGCTGAGGAATCATCCGACAAACCGCCAACGCGATGAACAATTCGATTGAAACCGCTTTGTGATGCGCCGATTACCGATCCCGACGATACTCGCGGTACCACCTATCATCGTGATTCTTTCTTGTAATAGAACACGTTTACGAACGTAATTCATGCGAAAATGCACGTCGATGCAATTAAGGAAAGCTGAGTGAACATCGCTACGAAGAGATTCACGTGGAAGATTAATGATCCAAGATTATAGACTGTTTCTATTTCCTTGTTACTTTATTCGTATGTGTGGATATTTGTATCGTAAAAACGACGTCAGAAAGTTACGCTATATACGAGAGTTAGAAAGAGAAACGAGAAATACATCGTCACTAGCCGGTGTAATCATTGTCTGTCGAATGAACTTTCACCGCTCGTCTAAAAAGCTGCTGAGCAAGTAAAACGACAGGCGGGGTAGGAATGCATAATGCTGCACGTCATAATGGTTCTTGCAGCAACAACCCCGCGGTGTACTCTTGTTTTTCCGTCGCGAAGTCGAAACAGGGGGCGAAGTCACGTGTGGTATAGAAGCGGCGCTTGAAGTTCGCGGATGAAATTAGCAGAAAAGCCAGGGTTGAAGTAGGAACGAAACGCGCGTGCGGCGAGGTGGTTCAGCGCAATTAAACGCGACGCAAGGTCGGGCGGAGCGGGTTGTTTCGCGCAATTGTACGCTGCTGCTGCCTGCACACACGCTGTGTTACACGGCCGGAATTTATTTCGATTCCGCGTAGCGCAAAGTATCCGCGACTTCGTCCGCGATGCATGAAAATTTATGATATTCTCGTTCGTTTGTTCGTTCGTTCGTTCGGTCGGTCGGTCGGCCGTTCGCGCGAGAAATTTATTCGGTGCGCGTTATTTAAAAACGTGGCTCAACGGCACGGAACGGCTTGGTTCTCGCATGCGTCGCTCGTAAAAAGAAAAAACGACAAAATAAAGGAAAAACGAAAGAAGAAAAAAGAAAACAATATTAAAATATTATCGCGGATTCACGTTCCGTGTCATCATATATTCAGTTTGAGAAAAGGCGCATAGAAGAGGTATAACTCTAACAAAATGATAAATCAATACCTGTCGAAAAATATACCACTTCCAATTTGATAAATCAAAACCATTCTCTTCTTTTCCGTATTTTCTTTTCGTTTACTCTTTTAAAATGGAGATTCAACGAACGAGAAGCTCGAGGATGCAATTATACTAAGTGTTTCTCTGAGATAAATAAGGTCTTCGACGAGAACTTGCCTTTCTGTACGTATACAGGGAATTATACGAACAGGAACACATTAGATATGACTGGGATATTGTTAATGTTCGGCAGTTACGATACAACAGCGATACCTTAGGGGATTCTATAATCACCCCAAGAATGTTTCCTATAAACCACGCATGTCGATTGCAGAAATTCTCCAGTACCGGTGCAATCCTCTGAACCAATAGCGAGGTACACACGGAAGGAACGCGTAGACAATAATCAGGACACACTCCTGTGAAAATGTACAATTGATTTTCAAATGACGAGATATTCGCCAGATTTTTACATATTCCAAACGTTTGAATAATATCGCTAATGATCCATATTCAAACGATTCTCAATTACACTCACAATTTCCAAAAAAAAAAAAAAAATACCCCTCGCTGGTTCATTTCGAACGCGTAATAACCATCAGTTCTGCGTCGAAGCAACGCTGGGATTTTCATCGGGCAAAAATTTTCTACGATGTGTGCAATGAAAATGTTAAAAGAGATCGACGATTTTCGTGGATGCGTCAAGAGAGAGAGAGAGAGAGGAATAGGGAGTAGTTTGAACAGCGACGCATTACAAACGCCACAATTTTTCCGTGACTCTCGATCGCAGTGACACACCGTCGAATTTTCGCTGTGAAATCGACACGAGTCGTTTCTGTCAAAAAAACAGCCGGACTGGCGCGCTCGAAACCACTAATAGTGGCGCTCGGTCGCACGGGTTTTTATTTATTTCTGGCTGGTGCATCGATCGGCTGGGAATTAATGCGTCGACACCGCGATGTCACGTCCCACCAGAAAACACCACCGCCGATTCACGATTCACGATGGCTTCGCGCACCAAAGGGAGCCCCTTTTTCAGCGAGCTAGTTCAATTGTTCCATATCCGTGTCGCGATTTTTCGTTCGCGAAAATGTTTGAACCAACGAGTACGTTCTTCTATTTTTCTTTTTTTTTCTTTTCTTTCATTCTTCCCTACTGTTTCTCAGTTGAAAATTGAACCTCGTTAATGTGACTTAGAAGTTACTTGCGCAGTATGTACCGTATTTTCTGGCCTATAAAACGCACTGTGATTTATCTGGTTAGAATTTACGAAAAATACTTGGATCAGACAGAAAAGGATCGAAGTACCTATTTTAATAATAACACTTTATACAAAGAAAACAGCGTTATTGTCGACATTAATAATTTTCTATGGCTTTGGAGTAAAAAAGGTGTGTATTATGTGTTAGGAAATACGATATTTATTAAATGTGCCAATTAATTTGCTACCTTTTTTCACGAACTTCAATGTTTATTCAGAAAGAATCAAACACAGTTTAAAAATTTTTACGTTCAGAATAATCTCCATTATTTTGGAACACACTTCTTCACTTATCGAGGAATTATTTGTTTGAGAAAATATGGTACCTATAAATTTGCTCAGAGTTTATAGAAAATAACTCTCATTTTATTTGTTTACTGTTACATTAATGGTAATTAATTTCACTGTAATGATTATTAATTGTTTCTTATTTGACTAACAGATAAAGTTGTAATTAAATGTCGTTTTGCTTCTACACCATCCCGCCAGCGAATTTTAGTTATCGGTTGTTTAACGACAAATATAATTCGTTTATTCCACTTAACAGATTCCACAATCGCGTAACATTATAATGTAAAGTCTGTGAATACGTGTATGTTTAAATACAAAGGTAATTTGGGAATTTGTCGATAGACATCAACACTGGTAAACAGGGAGGGTGAAAGTTTTAATAAACGCAGTTCGGTAATTCGATTAGACGTACATACATCGAAGCTTGGTCACTGTGTATATCTGTCAATAATTTAAAAAGTTTCAGCCGCGACGGGAGGCGGACTCTCTCTCCATCGCGAACGAAACTTTCTTTTATTGCGCTGGAGGAAAAGCTCTGCTCCCCTTTGGAAACACTCCCTTTGAAAGGGAACGAAAGAAGAAAATAGAGGGAAAGAAGTTCTCAATGTGATTCCGCGAGGAATTATTGCCATTAAGTGCCCTTTTGCAAAGTTGCAGTCTCGAAGAATGAAATGTTTCCTATTTTCTATACACTTTGCAGCTACCAAGAAACTCTCGTTTGTAAATCGAACCGAATTCCCGAGATTTTATTCATAACCTATTATCGATCGATTTAATCAACTTCGAGGATTTCATCATTGTACAGGTACCATATTTTATATTCGATTATCGTTACGAATACGTCGCCACGTAACGCAAGTATTATACTTCAGAAAATCAGGTAAACACGAGAACGACATCAACGGCGCAGAATAGTCGAAGCTCGCCTCCTAATTGAATTTCAACGATAAAACACAGAAAGAGATAAAAGAAAAGAGAGATAGAGAAAAGGGGGGAAGAAACGAGGCAGGATCGAAAGAGCGGGAATCGTCTCGCTTCGATTTTCCGTGCAAATATTAGCAGTCGTTACTGACCGTTGTCGGTTTAATTGGTTTTTTGTACGATCGGCAAGCCTGATCGTCGAATTAATTGGTCAGATTCAGGCGGAATTAGCGCAGGTAAATCTCAGCGAATAAACGCAAATGAATATCGATAGATTTGTTTACCAGATTTCACTCAGTCCTGTTAATCGAGAAAGTAATCGTAACTTTAGCCGGCTCCGCAATCTCTATTTTAAGCGGCCATTTTATCACTATTCAGACGTTCGAACGAACGATAGAATTTCGACAGATAAGAAGAAGGTTCTCGATAGCTCGCGATTAAAAATTCTGATTCCTCAAATATTTCGTTGAGATTTTGAAAAATAAGTTCTCAACAACTGTTCTCTTCTGAAAATTCGCAAAATTGATTTTCGACATCCCTTCGTCGAAAGTTTCTCAAAATCCTAGCATTCTTCGAGCTCGAACACGAGGCGTGAGCAAAGTGAGAGCACGCTGATCTATAGCGTGCAGAGAGATTTCACGGGGCATCGGTTAGCACCGGATGAGCATGACGCAAAGTAGATCAAAGAGCTTTGCTTTTGAACACAAGCGTTCCTAGCTCAGCCGGCCAGTTTCGTGCAAACGTATACGGGTAGGTATCATCTAGATAACGCCGTGATTAGGCACATCGTAGCAACGCACGTGAAACAATTTCCTTTGCTGTTAACTGGCCCGTTAAAAACAGCCTAACGAAATATACTAACTAACAGTTCTGTACCTAGACGATGTACCTCGTTTTATTTGTTTCGCGTAACGATCCGCTTTTATACAACTCTACACGTTACAACTACACTCGCGCGGATTGTTGCTGGAAACTATTTTTTTTTTCGTCTTTCTCTCTTTTTGCTGCTGCATCGTGCTCTTTGTTCTCAGAGGCTGTGATGTTGAGAATGATGTTCTGGATGGATTCACTTTGATCGGTCGATAGATTGTACGATGCTTTTGGTTTGTTCGTAGGGATGTTAGAACTATGGAGAACTTCATGGTAGAAGGCACGATGGAATTTAGACCTGGTTCAAATTGGGTTTCAAATTTGATTAAACCAGAGTGATATATATAGGAAGATTTCGAACGTTGTTGCTTGGTTTATTTAACGTTATTTAGCAAACGATTAAATGAAGAAACGAAGGAAATAGAAACGTCGAAAAATATAAGATTAACAAAATTTCCTCTATTTATCTTCCTGTTTCCTTTACTCAATTGGATTTATCTATGTATAGTAAACGGACTCACCTTCATCCTTCGTCTCTCGGTGAAATGCAATTTTTTAAAAGGGCGACCGAAAAAGCGGAGCAATCTTGGGCGTAGCTTTTAAAGAGAAAACGCGCAAGCGACGGGACACGGTTCGTTTGAGAAACAGTATGCTCGCTCGAACGCACGGGCCCGGAGGGAAGTTATTTAAATAAAGCCTTAATGCCTCGAAACGTTGGCTTCGAGTGCGAAGGATAAAGTTTACGCCGAAAAAGTTTACCGAAGTTTCTTAGCGCAGAACCCGCCCGCTACGCCGGCAAATCTGCAAATATAAAATGGTTTCCAACCTACGAACGAAAGTTAACTTCCCCCTTTCTCTCTCTCTCACTCTTCGTTCACAGCGAGAAAACCGATGTAAAGCGACTTTTCTCTCTCCTTGCATTATCGTGGAAAAGAAAAGACACGAGCTATTCGGTCGAATTTTCGCGATTCATTTCCGTTTACGAAGGCCACGCGTTCACGCGTGGAAGAATCTTCGATTCGATAATCGAAGAAAAACGAAATCGAGAATAACGTTGTCCTTTATTCATTTCTCTGAAAAAGACGTTCTTTAAAATTGACTCAACTTGATTTCATCCGCTAGAAATTTGCAATTCGACGCTGATAAACTTTCGCGAGAACGAGATACCACGTAGAATTTTTCTCGTCTGCTGTTCATTTCGTTATTTCAAAGATCCGCGGGGAATCGAATCGTTTCCCTCTTGAAAATCAACCCGCGCTTTGAACTCCCCCTTTTTCACGGCTAATTCCATCACCGCTAAATCCGACCATTTTCACGACACGGGAATTTCCACGATTGTTTCCTGTACACTGAAACGTTCTGTCTCTAATCCTTCGTGAGAAAAGGAAAAAAGGAAACAGATATAAAAGGAGGCCCAATTATTCTACTGGCTGGTGGGACGCGTCGGTCAGCCATTCACGAGTCCCACGGAAACCAAGACTACGTACACACAAGCAACTTCTTTTTCACCTCCCTCCATCAACTCCATCTCTTTCTACTCTTTTCTTCTGAAGCCTTTTCTCCTACTACCCCTTTATATTCCCACCGGAAGGAAAAAAGCTGGCTACCTTTGCAGCAGAGCGCCGCGCGGACTTTTAAGCCTTCACGAGCCTCGACACACAGAGCCGTTTAGTCGTTTCTAGCTGATAGCCAGCGCACGGATGGAACGTAATAAAAGTACCAGTCGAGTCGACGCGACGCCGCGCCGTTGGATGCAGCTGCATCGCGAAAAGAAATTCCTTCCGGTCGTTTTAATTCGCGTAAGCGCAACCCTCCCTCTCTTCTCCATCTCTCGTTCAGCTTCACCCGTTTCCTTTTCCTCTTTCCTTCCAAGCTCCCCTACCCTTTTCATCAGCTGGTCGACTCTGGTTCACGCTTCAAGAATTGTAATGCTTGGACGTTGAAACTTCGATGATTATACATGTTTAATATAACTGAATGACGTGTATTTTGCAATATTGTTTTCGTTCTGTTCGTGTGACGTTTCCGTTACTCGATACTATAGTGTTAATTATATAACAGATTCCTGTTTCTCTTTGGTTACAACGAGTGTTGATGTCTGGTTTGTTACGCGAACGAAACTCTATCTCTGTATAATACTCCACACCGAGTATAATTTCTAGTTCTCGTTTTCGACTATGTTTTCAGGTGTGTATTCGTAGTGCGAAATGTGTTATTGTCATTGTAATTATTATCATTATTTGGACGATGACAAAGCCAAGCCGAGAGTATCTGGAGGCAGTCGTTCGTTACTTCACTCGCGACTACTGCCGTTTAATTAACGAACTGCCGGTGAGTTCGGTCATAAGGCGGTCCAAGTCAAACGGAAGTTTCAACAGAGCTCGTGGGAGCCTGCAACACACGGGCAAGTATGAAATTGCGTTGACGAACGGGGGCTGTTTGTACGGTGCTTCTTCTGGTGTACTATGGTTTGTGTTTTGCACGGAGAATTGCTTTTTGCCAGCCGTGTATGACGATGAGAGTGCACACTGTACGATCTCTGTTTTATCAGAAAGATCCTAACAAGTGTTCGAAATTTGGCGCTCATTTTTTTTTTTTTTTGTACTTTTCTTTCGGTGAAATTGAATTAAAATTCTATTTCGAAATGAAATTCGACATTTGCAATATGCTTCGCAAGTCGACGATTCTAATTCGTTGAAATAATACGCACGCTGCTCGCTTTAATCTTGAAACAATCGTGTTACATTCTATACACACTGCTAATTTCCAGCATCAACACCGAGCGCATGATATTTACGCTTAGTTTCGTTGATGCATCGGAGGAACTTGAACAACGTCCATAAACAGCATGTACTTTTCCAACTGAAGATTATTATTTGTACGAGCGTGAGCATCGCGAGTAGTTCCCCGTCGCGAATAGAAAGCTACAGGGCAGAATTATAGTCACGTGGAATTTCCGTGTTTGTTTGTACCTTACATAAGAACAGCGTAACGAAATTTAGAAGATCCCCGTGAGATCTTTGCTTCGTTACCTTCGTTACTTCTGCAACTGTGGCTCGCCAACTTGAACTGAACTTCTAACTACCGATATGCTCGAACAACCCTTTCCTCGAAAAACTTCACGTCCTCTGTCATAATAGAACTTGTTCGAACGATGATTGTAATATTGAATTAAATAAAAAAGGATTAAAGCTTGGTAATATTTGATATCTAACTTTTCCTTCGTAAACAATTAAATTTTCATTTTTCGTTTTTATGACACGAGCGCTCGTTCAGGCTATTTTTCAGTGCTTTTCTTCAACAATTATCCTCTAATTCATGCCTTTACTTAAGGACGAGGTTCAGAAGTTTGTTGACGCTCGTAGAAACGCTGCATTTTACAAACCACACGCCTTTCTGGCGCTCATCACTTAACCCTCAATAGCGAATGGCGTTTCGTAAAGCCACACGCAGACACGAAAACTCAAAGTTCCTTTGGAACCGATTGCTCTGTGAATTTGACTTCTTGGGTCGTGATCATGCCTCACTCAGCAAACTCGGAAATTCCAGAATAGTTTGTGATTCATAGAGGACGGCCCTCAGATTCGCAAGTCCAAGAAATTGTTAATTTGAGTCGAAAATCCTTCCGCATAAGAGTTATCGCGTTTTATACACTCGAGAAATTCTATCGAATTACAATGATTATACGAAACAGATAAAGCTGTCTATAGTGAAATTATAGCGACAAGTGTTTCTTTGCAAGTTTAATAGAACAGAGGCGTTGCACGAATGATGTTATGTTTTGTAACAAAAACTCACGTACGTAGGAGGTGAACAATGTTCGAGTTAATTATCGCAGGATCGAACGAGGCTTCAAGTTCCTTGAACACCAGCTGAAAATGCATTGAAACTCTATCCCCTACGAAGACGATCATGTTGTTACGTTGTCCAACACAAGCTGCGAATCTCTATCAATGTGCAAGCGAATTCACGGCCGTACACGCGTTCGCTCATTGTTCCATCCAAGCCACTCTATATTGAATTAGGTCGAGTCCACCGCCGGAAATTATATCCGACTGCGACTTCCGCGTAATCAGTGAGCCGCGAAAACTGCATGCGGAACGAGATTAACGTCCGGTTGTGAACATTAGTCTCACAAATCATTGAACGTATCGAAATCTTTTCTTTTTCATTTATTGCATATTAACACTTTGACAACCGCCATTTTCGCGCGAAAAATTTCACTTGTGGACGTTATTTTTCACACGTTTGCAACTTTGTATTCGTTATTTACGTACAATTCAGAGAAAAATTGATTTTACTCGTCTAATTTCGCGAATGAAGTCACAAATACATGTGATTGTTGATTGAAAAACGACGATTAAGAGGAAATCACGCGATCGTTTGCAGTGGTCATCGAAATGTTAATTCGAGAAACTTCGAATAACTCAACTTCCCGTAGAATCATGTTTTGTAAAGATATTTCTTCTTTGTTACGAACGTAGAAGTTGACAACCAGCGTAACAATAATGGTACAACTTCTTATTGTTAAATATGATGTAACTCTAAATGCATCCTCTGGCACCGACGGACTAAAAGTTTCTTAAATCTACGTGCTCTTGAAGAGCGAGTGCGCGGCAGGAAAACAACTTTGCTCTTGGTCACCCACTCGTGGGAGCTATTGCAGAGTAACGTAATAAAGTGCGTCCCCGGCGAACCGCCCTAGCGTTCCAACATGTCGAGACTTCGAGGTTTTATGGGTCACCGGTCTGCAGAATTCTTATGAACACACATCGACGTCCATGTTACGGAAGGATACACTTCCACGCTTCCTAATACCATACACAGAATGTTCAACATCCGATTACCATTAAAATACACGAGTATCTTTCAATATTCTAATAATATGCAAATTGACGTATCGTGTACGTGATAATTCTTCGAAAAACTGAGAATTCTACGAGTTTGTATTCGATTTCCAAGTTTCTTCGAATGAAACGAATTTCAACGAACTTCCCTTCAGATTGATTATACTTTTCATCTGAGGAAAAGAGTCAAAGAGCACAAGCGGATGAAAAGGAGACAGGTGGCAAGACGGTTTCAAGGAACGGTAGCACACCGACCATCGAGGAAAAGTTGTCGGTCGTCTCATTGACGTCGACAGAGTTCCCGGCGGGCTTTTCTTCCTTAAAGTGTTCCCCACCGACTTCCTTTCACAGATTGCTAGCAGGAAAAACTGCTGGTTGGCCGAGCCTTACCTCGTTATAAGCTTCCTCGATAACGTCTCGTGGGACGTGTTGAATCTCTACTCTTTTCCTCGTTTCTCTTCTTTCTATTTCTCTTCCTCTTTCCACCTGGTCCTCAACTCGTTTTCTTTCTTTTTATACCTGCTACGGCTATCGTGTATTTTCAAAGGCCTGCACACGGAATGTTTTGACAGACCGCTCGCGCCGTCTTGCTCGGTTGATTTTTATTGGCTCCGTGGGAGGATAAAACAGGCGCAGAACAAACATTTTAAAGAGAGAAATTCCTGGCTGGAACCTTGCGTTGTTCGTTCTACTGCCACCCTTACTACTGAACCACACGCGTTCCATGCTTCAGCGACTTTCATAATGAAACGCGACCAACGGGGATCCCTGTTAACTTATAATGCAATTCATACTGGCGTTGTGATAGTGGTGGTTCCAGACGTAAACGGTTCGTCTTCGAGTTGACTTGGAATTCAATTCGATGGAACATTCTACGGAATTCATTTTGTCCACATGGTACCCCGAGATTCTTTTATTTTCTTCCCTTTGAATTGGAGGTTGCAATAACGTCGAGTTTATCGTTTCTTATTCTGGATAGATGATGTTAAATGAAAAAGATTTAACAATCGTGGTGTTATTCTTCCGTGGAACTTAGATCGAGAGAATTAGGCGTTTATGAAGATGGTGTTTTTTGTTTGAATTACACCGAGTACTATAGTTTATTGATAATATTGATTGATGATTGCATCTTTAACTCTCTATAACCCGATTGATTTTTGTTCACAAGAAGAAAACTTGCAATTGATTGTAATTTTACGTTTCAATAAGAGAAGAAAAGAATTAATAATTATTATAAGGAAATTGATTGTTAAGAATGTAATAGTATGGCAATAAAATGCAATAGTACAACAATAAATAAGTGTATTGGATATAAAAATTAAGTTTGGACAATTTCATCGACTAAGAGTCGTTATAGTTTTTTGGTGAAGTAATTATTAATGAAAAAGCGTGTTTCAAAATAATAAAGATTAAACTGAACCTTAAAATAGTGTTTAATTGGTGAAAAAAGACACCAAATTAATTCACACGCGTAACAGATAAGTACATAGTATGCAATTTGCAAATTACCTAGTGTCGTAGAGTGTTAAATAATTCTAACTTTGAAAATTAAACTAATATTTCTATTAGATTAGTTAAACAGTGTCGGTAATCGTCGACAAGACGAAGAAATGATTATAGTAATAAATTGGCGAAGACAGGAAATTTCAATGAATATTTGCAGCAATTTCTTTTTTTTTTTCTGTACACCTGAAAGACGTGCACGACGATTATTTTCAATTAAATTGGTACACGGTCTCGTGTAAAATCGTAATAAAAAAGCTTCTACACAAATATCCATGTAGAAAATTTTTTAATTTCATTTTCGTTGGGTTAATTGTCCTCCCCTGTATGTATTCGACCGCGTAATAAGCGCGCATCGTACCAAGGAACAAGAGTACACGCGAAATGGAACGACTGCAAAAGCTCGTTTCGCTGGGATATAGGCTGCATATACCGTCGCGGATTTCTGTGCGGCCAAAGGGCATTGGGAACTCATTTTCTAGCGCAAACAACGTGGCCCCAGTGGATTCCTGCCGAGGCACCCGAGCTTCCACCGCTATACACGATTTATTCTCATTTGCATACACCGTGCCACTATCGGGATAATCACTGGCCGACTATGCGCTATCTTCAACGAGGAAAAAACAAGAATCCGAATATTCGGCTTTCCATTACGACGGGTTCCATCAAATATTTTCATCCTATCTGAAACTATATTCTTTCCCTTAAAAAAAAAAAAAAAAAAACATTGTAGATTTTATTCTATTAACCATTTCTTCCCATCGTTGCGTATACACGTTTATAAAACAATCTGATACTTTTGATTCAAGTTTTAACAGTGCTAGCAATTACAATTACAATATGAGAAATATTGGTAAAAATTGTATATATTTTATTCTTCTCGATAATAACTACATCTTAATCGTTTCATTCATCACTTCATAAAAGCTAATGTGTTTGCTAAAATAACTCCTTAAAAATTAAATTTATTGCTTTGTTGTTTAGTGCATATTAAAATCTATATCCTTTCCTTGCTAATTATTGTTTTGTACTATTGAAAAATTGTAAGGCGTACGTCAAAGAAGTTTATTTAATCGTAAAATGGATCGTATACGCTCCACGTGGCCTGAACGGAAAATCTTCAAAAAACGGTTTGACACGGAACGTGTTAATTCGAAAAAATGTTAATTCCGGAAACGGTATAGGAAAAGAATAACATTGCTTTCCTTATATAAACAGTATTAGCGTCACGACGTGACATGTTCAAGAGAACGAAACGGTTAATAAGCATTAGTTTCATCGAAACATAGTTACGTTATTGTAGCACAAATATACAGTTTATACGAATTTGGTGGGTGTCAAAATGCTTATGGAGAATGGTGTGAGTTTGCAAAAGAAATGTGAAGAAATCGAAGAGAAGTAATTTTCAACTTTATAGATCCAACGCAGAAGTTACGAATTTATAAACGAGAAGAATAGCTCGTTAATTTTCGAAAATTTCCTCAATTTACCAGCATCCGACGCGCACAATGCGTATTCGTCGCCATGTTTCACTCGCTTCGAAACATCTTACGTCAGCCGTTCGTGAAGAGACTGCAGACGAAGAGAAAGAAGAAGGTACGGGGAAGGTTGAACGAGGCGAGAAACATATTCATAGGCACGATTTTTCGAAGAAAGGACTTTGTTGGGGCCGCAGGAAACGGTGCCGGCTGGGTGAACACGTAGACCACCCGGTAACTACTTCCGGCCTCTTTGAAACATGTCCTTCTCTCGTTAGCCATTCGACTCGGACTCCTCTTTTCTTCTCGGCTTCCTGCTGTACAGTTCGTTAGGCAATTCCTATTTTGTCCCGAGTCCAATTTCCACCTCGAAATTTTCGGCCCCGTTACACTTTTTTCCCCCCAGTTTTTTTTCTCCTTTCTCTCTCTGTCTCTCTCTCTCTCTCTCTTCCTTCCTTCTTCCCTTCGTTTTCGGTAAAAACTTGTCACCGCGAAAAAATTCCAACTGGCAATATTCCGTTTCGTTAACCCAGCGATGACCGAAATTTATTTAGCAGAAAAGAGGAAAAGAAAAAATTGGGAAAAGAGAGAAAATTGTGCCAGATCGGTAACGATCGTTGCGAAAAAAAAAGAGCGCCGAAGTCCACCGTAAACGCAAAACGAAAATTACCAACATTCGCATCCGACTAGAGCTGCACTTTTAATTTGTAACAGCTGCGCGTTATGGAGATAGCGTCACGCCTTCGTTGCAAAAGCGTTAGCCTTTTATCACGGATGTTTTACCGACCATTCCTTTGAAAGATAAAGTTTAAGGTGAGATGCATTGTTCATAGACGAAGGGAGAGAGATCCTTTTGTTTCCCAGTGAATCATTCTTTTTATGCTCTTCCACACGTAGACACCTCTCGCCGGTGCGTATTGGCAAACAAAAGAAAAGCCGTTTACACTTCTTTCGTAGGTAAACGTGTTACATAAAGAGCTCTGCTATCATTTCAACGTCGGTTAAGAAGCAGAACTTAAAATCTTCCTTGAAAGATATTAAACGCACCTCAACTTGCCAAAAGAAAAATAAAATACGATTATTTTCCACAGGTATCTCCACCATACACGAAATCTTACACTACGGGCGATTATGATCTTTTATCGCGAAATAGTCACTGAATTCTCAAACAAAGTAATCATATTGTTAGGTGTTGGCACTTTTCCATTTACCATTACGGAATCAACAAATAAACGAACACAACTTATTTAATTAATTAAAACACGTTACAGTAACTCTATGGTAACTCAAATTAAACGCGTTTGTCTTCGTTTCCGGTTCAGAATAGTCCAATAAATCGATCATCAGTGGTCTAAGTAAGCCACGGCATTGTACACGGTACTCGCAACAATATGCTCCTCTTAGTCGATTTTTCTTAATTTCCAAAGCAGTGTAAATAATTTATATCTCCATTGCAAACAAGACACAGTGTGCAAATGAACAAAATCTACTATGCATTTATTTCTCAACAGAGAGTATCATAATGAAGGGATGACAATGCAACGCGTCGGTTTTCGATCGCAAAACACGTTAACTTCGCGAACTCCGTGGAAACTTCTAACGTGTTTCGTTAGATCGATAATAGAGTACATTTTTTATTCTCTGGTTACATCGTTGAACTCCGCGAAAGGTATTTCTGAATGCATCGAAGTAGGAGGAGGAAAGGGTTGTACAGTATTGAAAGTCCAACACGAGAATCAGCAGCACAAGTTCGCGAGGAAGAGAAGTTTGGCTCACGCGCGAGAAGTCGACTAACCGACAGACGGACGACGTTGTTATCGAATGGTTTGTCCGCGGGTTGCACACGCGACGCGAAACTTCAGCGATATTTTACGGTCTGCTCGACGTCGACAATGGGCTAGCCAGAGAAACGCCTCGGGAGATCTCCTTTTTTTTTCAATTACCGTGATGCCACGGCATCGTCGCGATGGCTTCGTAGGAATTCCGAGTAAACAGCTGCCGTTCTCGAATCGATCCGCGGCTGTGTTCGCGCGCACCATTCATAAATTCGCGATTGTTTCGCAAGTATTCGCGGAATTTGCTTTTGACGGGGGCGCGCCTGCAGCGTCCGCGGCTTCCTGTTTCTTCGGCGTAGCGCGAAAGTTACGAAGCTATGTCAGCGATGAGTACCGCCCGCCACGATTCGCAGAATGTTTCGCGCTCGTGCACGCTTGCGACTTTTATCGTACGAGCGATGCTAGGTGTTGTACAACGAAACTATTGGATTGTCCGGAAAATTCGTGCCTATTTTTATCTAAATAAGCCAATTTCATACTTCAAAGCATTTTCTTTTTGTTCTATAAGCTATGGATTTTTTAATTTTACAATTTCTCGTTGTTTTTCCAGCAAGTTGGACAATTCCATTTTACCAAAGCTTTGTTTCTTTATTTTCTTTAAGATCGAAATTTCCAAATTTTAATTTTGAAATAGCGCAATTTCGTACTTCGCGCGCCGAATTAACTTTGTGCGAATATTTTAATTAAGTGGACTGTACAAGTTTTTGAGTTACTCGATGTACTATTACGACTACTCTACAATTTATTCAATATTCAAGACTCGCTATTCTACACATCTGTTTGCTCTATATGAGTGATTTGGTGAGGTTAGGCTGTATCGAGTTTCATTTTACATCTTTGTCTATGTAGATTTATATTCGAAGAGTATGTGAGTGCTAGTTAATCATTGATTCCGACATAGATTGTAATGAAATAGTTCAGAATTTTTCAATTAGGTATTGGTGGATCAATATGATGACGGGATATTACAATTCTTACATTTCTACTCATATTATTGAATGGAACGTGTTGATAGAAGTGTTGAATGGAACTCTAGATCTTTTACTTTTAAGTAGAATTTACTTTTAATTTTACTTCTGGTAGCGGACCAGACGTTGTTCCAATCTTCTTTTACGATCTCTTTTTTATGTGGTTTATTTGGTCTCGTGGCGACCGCCACAGGGCTTTTCCAAACCTCTCTGGATTTTTTCGCCCTCAAGAGCGAGAGTATCTTCATGGCGATGTCCCCACTTTCTGGGACTCTTCCAAGACATTCTAAGAGGGTTTTTTAAGTGAACCTCGAAAAGAACAAGGGCAGATAGCCTTTAAACTTCAAGTTCCACAGATGCTTCGAGCAACACGCTCGAATTTTCTGTATTCATAGTTCATAAGTGTTGTTGAATAAAATATATTCATTTCTACGCCTAATCGTTCACAACATGTTAATTCCAGCCTTAATTAGAAATTATAAGCATTGCGTCAGTAGATAAAAAAGTCTTCAGAGATGAAAAATAACTGTTTGAAGCACATCGTTTTCTAGGATACGATTAATTGATATTGCAGAGTTACTCAATCCAAACAGTATAATAATATTTGATCGAATCGAGAACTAACCGATAGAATTGAATTTTAGTTTTCATTTTTCAGCAGAGACACGTGTGCATTCAGAACAGCTTTTGGACAAACTGACTATCGCTGCAATTTTTCTAACTGAAAAAGCTTTCCAATAGGACCAGCAAAATAATTTCTATACAGACGAATTTTTTTCGGATTAATCTGAAAAGACCAACGGCGAAATAAAGATTGAAGTTCTTGCTCGTAGTTAATAATAGAGGGAAACGCGAGCAACGGGGCAAATTTTCGGAAACGGCTGTACAATTCGATAGAACGAAACCGCGTATCGTTCAGACCCCGTAGAACGATCGATCCTGCGCAGCGAACAGGCAATCGCAATATATACGGAGGAACGTGGCCGATATAAACGTGAGAAACGGTCAACAACTCGAACCTAGCGCATAGTTTCATTTCGGGGAATTTAATAATCGGTTACGCCACCGGTAGCGATTTTATGACGGCTACCAATCATCGCGAATGATTCGATATCGTACGCGACATCTGCGAGAGAGATCCATTAGGTTGCTCGCTGTTTAGTTCGTAAATTGGGAAATCATTCGCTTGAAGCTCATTCTAGTGTGTTCTCAAGGAAACTCTCTGACACCCTTATTTAAACGAGAAAATATCTATAAAAGTACAAAATACTTTGTTAATCTTCCTGCGATTCGACTTAGAATGTTTCGCATAAATTTCCGATTACTTCGTCAATTTTTCTCATATTCAACTTAAAATACGAAGAATATTTCTCATAGATTTTCGATTATTTCGTTATTTTTTCTCATATTCGACTTAAATTACGAAGAATATTTCTCATAGATTTTCGATTATTTCGTTAACTTTCCTACGATTCGATTCAGAACGTACGCAGAATACATCATTCAAATTTCGAAGCATTCACGCGTCCGAGGTATCACAGAAATCGTTAAAAAGCTCCTTTACGCTAAAACGATAAACACTACGGTAAGAGTAAACCGAGATCAATCGGAAGTTCGTAGAATCCACCGTATCAAGACGGGCGACATCGCAGGAACGAGCTACGACAGCGGAAATTAATATTTTTCCAAGGATATCCGTCGAATACCAGCGTTCCTCTACGGAGGAGCAAGAAAGTTCCGTGCATTACGAGTTCGAAGCCGGGTAACCGAGTGTTTGGAATCCAAATAAGAAACACGGAATCGCGTCTATCGTACTCGAGCACACGCCAGAGCGTTGAATTACCTGGAACTTCCGAAATTCAGTAATTCCGGTGTCTCTCGGTCCCCTTGTGTTCTATTCGTGTTTCGTCCTTGGTACAATTTATGCACAACGCATAAACACACAAACACACACATACAGAGACACACACAGAGATAGGGAATCGCGTGCAAACTGTAGAAATAATTGGTACACGTGAAACGAGCAAGCGAGACACGAGAAAAGGCGTACAGTGTTTCAAAAGGTATTAGTCTCTCTAGCATATGTTTGTATCGAACCGTTAGCTAGGTAGAAATTAAGGTTGAACCGGTACCAAGGGACTAATTAACTGGAAATCAAATGTCGCGCGTTCCTTGGTTGTCTTGGAAGGCAAGTTGCAAGCGCGTTCAACGATACGCAAGAAGATTCTCAAACGAACTACTCCTATTAATCATGTTGGTTAAGAATCGAAGCATACCAAGGGAACTAATTGTGAACGTTGATAATGGCAGAGGGAAACGGAAACTTTGTGTCATTAAGTCGGCTTGTTTCTGGTAAGCTGATCCACGCGATGCTGGCTTCCGCGATCACAAAGCAATCATTAGGTCGAGGGAAACGTGAGCGAGAACGTCGACGAGAACGTGCTGAATGAGGTTTGGTAGCAACTGTTCCGGTTGAAAGGGGAGAAACGTTCCTGTTATTGTTGCAATTACACGAGTTTGCCGAATATGTTACATTACCGTTTTTCCTATGGGTATTTGATAATTTATGTATTATCAAAGGTTTGTAAATTATTCCTGATAATTGCCGTGTACCATGCCACTGTACCGAGAGTAATAACCTGTACAACTGTAGTCGAACGTTTGCAAGCGCAGAGTAATTTATGAATGGATTTTCATTCCGCGAAATGTAAGAGAATAATGCATCGGATAGGAGCAGTTGCAAAATTGCGTTCCAGGGATACGTTGTTTCAATCAATTAAACGTACAAAGTGAATCTGCAACGCGCAAACTCCCAACAGATATCTATCTCTCTTCTTTTTAACGTTCAACGAGATTCCTTTATGCAACCAGGTTAAACTCACTTTGTGCAGTTGCATTAATCATTGTGCAAGGTTGTAGAATATTTTTCTTGATAATCACGCGTTGAATACTCGACAGAGAATTTTTTTTTTTTCATAACGTCGCGTTAAATACAATCGGCGGAATGTTACTTTCCTCCGCTAATATTTCAATCACATTTCTCAAACGAAAGAGCTCGATACTTCTCACTTAATTATCCAGTTCCCTTATCGACCAGTCTCGAATATCAAAGAACTACAGAACAAAGCAAAAAAAGAAAAAAAAAAGAAACAACAAAACAAAAAATCACTACTGTGTAGTATTTCGAAAAGAAAGTGATCTCGAGAAGTCAATTAACTCTGTACAAAGACTACCGCCGACATTTAGAGCTATTTACGTGAAAGCTCTTGTCCGGACGTTTGAGACAAAGGGCGAAAGGTACAAAGCCGTGCTTACACAAAACAAAACGACGAGAACGAGAGAGAGAGAGAGAGAATACCGACAACGAAAGAAGAGGAAACGAGGAAACCAAGTCCCATCGAAGGGATTAATTTCAGATTTCTTTTGGCGATCTTTCGGACAACTCGAGGTTCTCCGTCTCGCTCCGATGGCAATTAACCAACCATGAATTCGACGGTTCTTCGTGTCTTTCTGGACGAAGAAGTGAAAAAGAGAGAGAGACACGAAGATGGTATTCCAGTATTCCAGCCAGAGCGAATTGTAAATGCACAGAGCCGGTGGTATTCATCGATGCAAATGACGTTCCGTTCCAGGGAAAAACGTTCATTTCGCAGCTCCTTCATTTATTGGTAAACACGCCAGGAGGCTGTGTGCACGATGGGGAAGCTCACGGCTGGTTAATTCAACACAACGACGGCCATTTCCCACGGAAAAAGAGATTGCTGTAATTATCCTTTTACGAGCAGTCTGCGATTTCGTAACGTCCCAAGGAACCTCCGTGTACCTCGCGCCTTTGTACAACGTCAAGACGGCCGTGAGGAACTCGGCGGAAGGAAGGAAGGAAGGAAGGAAGGAAGGAAGGAAGGAAGGAGGAACGACGAAGGGTAGTAAATAAAGAAAAACAGGAGAAATGAGGGAAAACCGGTTGAAAAGTTCTAGCAGCGAAAACGTCACGACTCCGTAACTCTTTTATCTTTGATTGCAAAACCTGGACAGTGGATTTTCTGACGAGATAAAAATCTTTTCTGTAACCTCCTATGGTTACTCACGCCGTCTAATTTGTATACATCTATCTACGCGAATTGTTTCGATGAATTAGAATTTATTTCTCCGTTCCATTAGAGACGCGAGATTGATCCGTGTATTTACGATGTTTCGACGTGATTATTTATGGATACCGTGGCACTGAGGGAATTCTAAAACACTCAAGTGAACGCCGATTTTCGTCTCTGAATGTGATTTTACTTTATCGTCTTGCGAAGTGAGCGAGAGGAAGAGGGTAGTTTTCAAGTTGCTGGTGACTTGAAAGCTTGAAAGCTGGCCAGCATTTCACAGTTGAACGCACTGTGAACGCGCGACGATTCGTAGATACCGGCCCTGTGTCCATCTGATTGGCCCCGATTTTTACGTTAAATTTGACGCATTAAAAGCTCGATCGACTGTTGCGACAGTCGTGATTCACGCATGAAAATCGTTCAATTCTAGCGATTATTGTCGCAAAAATGTTACTCGGGAACGTAAAGGTGTTCGACAAATTTGACAGCTCGCCGCGTTTCGCGTGTGTAAAAACGCGAATTTAATTCGCCCGATAAATACGACCGTTCCAATGAATTCATATATCCACGCGAAATATCACGGCTAATTTTCTCGATCGTTTAATCAGCTTTGTAATATAATTCGAAATATTACGGGGTCAATATTATCGGATAAATACGTTTCATCGGTAGTTTCCCTCCCCCATTTTTGTTTTTATTTCTGTTAACTAAACAGACAAACGAATTAATATTTACCGATATATTTTTCACTGACCACCATTAACGCGACGAACGATCGCCCGGACAACAGAGAAAACCTGCACAGCAATTTTTGTACCGACGCAGTTTTCCCAACGATAACCCGCTATCGTCGTCGCGGTGAAAAATTTATTTGGCCCCTTTTGTGATCTATTTACACGTATGGTACGTGTACGTGGCGTATTTATTATGTACGAAACAGAGATCGTTTCCAAAGCTACGCTCAATTGCGCCGTTTGTTACGGCCGAAATCGTTTTATTCAGCATGCGTTAGACGTTTGAAAATTCCTACTGTGAAGATTCCGAATTGTGTATATTATAATATTCGAACGAAAAAACAAGTGTAGGTAAATTTAAGAGCATAGAATTTTAGCTAACAGTTTAGAGTTCGTCAGCAGCGTTGATCGAGACGGTGACCAGGTTTATGGTGCAGATGTGACAGCAAGACGGAATTTCTAAAGGTAGTAATTGTCGTGCAATAAACCTTGTCACCATAAGCAAACTGCAGAAAAACAACGTTTCTGGGTGAAAACTGTTTTCACCAAAGTTGTGGTAGTTGTGGAAATGTCGAAAGGCGAATTTAGGAAATATCTAATTGGCGGAGGCAAGAAACGCCTAAAGACAAACATTTAAAAATCGAATGGGCGATGAAAAAGATACAGAAAAGAGTGTGTTGTGAGTAGAACAACTGGTATGGTAAATGAGAGCGAACGCTGAACTAGATTGGAAATAAAGACTGTGACTGTGTATTTTTTTTTTTTCTTCTAAAACTATCATCTCTGAATCCCTCAGACTCCTCCTAAAACCTTATCCATCCTACAAAAGAGAAAAAAGAAACGCGTATGTAACTTGAACTTTCTTTCTCCCCGCGGCAATACGTTTTCGAGTAAAATTCAAACGAAATACTTGTAACTCCTCTGGCACGGAACAACGTGTGGTCAGGCAAATGGAATAGGTCTGTTTCTTATTGCCACGAAGTAGAATGGGAGTGCTTCTTGGCAGACAAGGGCAATTGCTCGCGGTCGCACGAGTTGTATATAACTATCTGCGGCGAGACAAGGAGAGTGGAATGGTAATAGGGAGGATAAGTAGAATAGCGTCGTTTCTCGTGAAACGGCAAGTAGTACGGAATCGTGGCTGATCAGACATGTGGTATAGGATGATTCTGTATCAGATGAGCGCTTGTGGGATCGTTAACGATCTGACAAGCCGAATAAATTCGGCGAACGTCAGACATGCGTATGCATTTGTCTGATATTATAATTCCACTTCAGAATATAACGAAACGAACGATGTAAGACACAACGATGAATTATGGTAATTTTAAGAATATGGAATCGAAGGAAAATGGATCGATATCAATTTTGATTAATCGAATCTCTTCCATGAAAGGGTTAATTAAATCTCCAATGACACTAGAAACGCATCGGTATAATATCGTGCAATTGTTCTCGGTTGAAATGGAAACAAAGTGAAACGTCGAGTCGAGAAACAAAGGGGGAAAGGGAATAATAACGATCAAATCTTAACGTAGTTTTCCATTTGTCGCAAAAAAGCGAGCGTCATTTCCCAGTCGGCGGCATTGAACGGATAAACGAAAGAAGGGAAAAGGGGGGGAGAGTTCCAACCGGTTAAGTACGTCCGTCCATTTTCCATTATCTATTTCTCGTTACCGCAAATTAGGGAGGGAGGGAGGGAGTGGATGTGGGACAATATCGAGCGAGAGAAAGAATTTTCATCCGGCGGAATCGAGAAGCTCGTAAAGTTTTCCTCTTTTTTTTTTCTTTCTTTTTATGAAGCACTGTTAAAGTCTCTTCCGTATCGCGGAACCCTTTATAACCACCGTCTCGATAACCGCGAAATCTGGACTTTTCTCTCGTATAATCCGACGATGAAAATCGAGCGAATGGAAATTGGACTTATCATTATCCTGGTGTATAAATCTCTGTTTCGATTTTTTCTTTTTTTTTTTTGTGGAAACACATACGCGACGCGTGACAGTTGTTTCAGAGCAGCGTCAGAAACGCAAAATTATATTGAAACATTTCGAATAAAAGTGACGAAGATAATGGTGTTGGGAAGGGAAAATAATAGAAAAAAAAAGATAGCTAAGCCAGGCGATAAATTTCAATTGAACTGAAATTCATATTTGAACGACGAAATTGGAATCTCTGCAATTAACTATTTCACCTCGGAATTTCACGTTGGAACAATGATATCGCTGGAGTTTTACGCTATTCGTATCACGAAAGAACACGAACATTCTGAAAACATATGGTCAGGCAGATGGGAAAGTTCATTTTTCGACGAAGAAATTGGTAATTTAAACAAACACCACCCTTCGTGGAAACGCGTCTTTGTGAAACAGATTTATAGCTTTGTGTCTGGGTTAATTAATTCCCTCTATCCCGAAGTTTATTACGCGACGGAAGATTCGAGATATCCAAAGTGTTTAAATAACTCACGGAACGAAAACGGGCATTCGTTTAAACGCCTCCTTTTATCTCCTACCCCCTCTCCATTCCGTCCGGAAATTAGACACCGAGTGAAACTTAATTAACATTCACCTGGAGAACTTTATCGCGACTTTTCTTCAGCGTACAAATTCTTCCGTCTATTTTCTAATTTCCATTTTTCATTTGGAATATCGTCCTTTATGAAAAAGATTTTAATCCTAACGTTACACATACATGTACATATGTATGTACATCTGGTACGTTTTCATATTTATCCGTGACTAATCTCAGAACACGAAATAATGCAGTATTTCATGCCAACGTAAGCGAAAAAAGAAAAGAAAGAGAGAGAAGGAAGAGTACGAAAGAAGAAAAGAGGAGCAAAAAAAGAGTTGAGATGGGTTCACATTTGAAATTCCAACAAGAACAAAAAGATCCTCGTGTACCTACACGAAATCCTATTTGTCGCGAGTCGATAAAAGCTTTTTCCCCTGCCATCCGGAATCAAGGGATTAAGACATAATTCCATACCGGTAGTCCTCTGATAATACAGTAATTTATTGATCGATCTCGAAACGTATGTTTTATGAGAATTGCACCGGTAGCCTTGGTCACGATAAAATTCCTCGCGTAGAATACGCTTCGGAGTTTCCGGATGCCACGGAGGATTACCGTTCCTTCCGGGCAACGACGAGTTGTGCGCGTCGAGATCACGTAATTCCTCAAATCTTATCGGGGTTTTCGAGTCGCCGCGAGATCGAAAAACGCGGCAACGAATCAATCCTTCGGAGCAATCGTAAACGAGAGAACACGGTCTCGTAAAATTTTTATGAAGTTCGTGCCCGTGTACATTACAGAGCTGATTCGTTCACCAACTGATGACAGAGAGAAAAAGAGAGAGAATATGTAGAACTAGTGACATTGTCACGCATACTAGACGCGGAATTTTTACGCTTCGTGCTGTTAATTATTCAGAAATCGAATGATTCTCTTTTAAATTGGAAAAAAGAGGAATGGAAAGTGATCGAAGAAGTGTACTGACTAGAATAGTTTGATGCACGAATATTTCGACATTTTTACACTATTGGCAAAATATCAAGTGTACTTCGAGTAAAACTATGAAGTACAATTTGAATCGCTCTTTTCGTTTTACACGATCGAAGCTTCAGTGACGAGGATAATGAATAAGAGGTCGATCAGTATAAATAAAAAATGAATAATTAAAGCTAGTCGAAAGTTCATTCTGCGAAGGTTCAAAATATTTTTTGGCATAGATTATTTAGACTACATTATTGCTAGGATCTTTGAGTATAGTGAATGTTAAAAATAAACAAAAAAGAGGACGGATAAATTGAAATAGAAAGATTTGTGTAGCAAACAGTATTCTATATAGCTTTATTTTATGATACAATACTTTATTTTTATGTTTCTTGGCAATCACACAAATCGGGCATACTCTTATCTCACGGCAAAAAGCGAATGTAGTATTCGTGATTTCTGTAAAACACAAAATTCAGTTGAACATATATTGGTCGTTTTTCCTAAGTATTATACGAGAAGGATGTAACATGGTTTGCCAAATTCACTGAAAACGTTACAAGAAGTAGATTCTTGTAAAAACGTCGTAAACTTTCTGAAAGATATTAAATTATATCACTTACTATAGATACGTTTTATTCCACTGATAAGAAATCCCAAAAATTCAGACTCTTTTTCTAAACCATGCAGATTTGTAGGGGACAATATTTTTTGGTCCTTTTTCGACTGTTCAGGGTGAAAACAAATAAATGCAAATAATTTTAACCGATACGTGCGCTTAGTGCAATCGTCATTACACTTTTAATAAAAACATATTTATGCATACGTATCTGAATTTCTTTGATATATTTTTCGACGTGACAGAAGATTACAAATGTTTCATTAAAGGTGGTACCAGATTTTTCATTCAAACAAACAATTTTTATTAATTTAATACCACCGTCTTATAGGGTATAAACAACTATCAAATATTTATTATAAACATTTTTTAACATCCGCTGTAGTTTTAGAAATATACAGGGAAATAGAGTAATATTTATTTTCATTCAAGAGAAGTCGTTATCTCCTCGAAAAACTGAAAAAGGACCAAAAGAAAAAAGATTGCAGGATACTTTACTTGAGGTCCTCTAAAAACCTGCAAAGTTGAAATTTTCCCAGAGTTTAATTATGGTTACTAATAATTTTAAAAAATGCACATGACCTTAAATATTCAATACAAAAAATAATGTTTGAATTCACATTTATTTCTCCATTTATTCTGGCGAGTGATCCTGATCGAATATCGAGATTTCCCCGCAGAAACGTCAACGGTAAAGGCTTAACACGAATCGAGCGATGGCATCAACGTTTTTGGGGAAGTGGGGAGTAGATGGTGCATTCACTCTCCGCGCGTAGCGCAATTTACACATGTTCCGGGTGTGGCCTGGCCGTTTTAAAGCGATTTAGATGCAGCTTGCGGCGTTCCATTCGTATCCAGTTAATCACGTAACTCATTTGGGTGTTAAAAACATCACGATGATCAAACGCGGAATAACGAGACTCGATCGTTCGGCTAGGCACTGTGTGAATTATTCGCGTTACAGCGCAATTCCGCACGCGAGTACATTAATTAATGCAATCGAGTAAACGGGGGTTTACAATCGAGTAAAAGGGTCAGCCTTTGCATCGACAGGAACCGCGTGTTCTTGTTCGAAACGATTCCTGTTCAAATTGTCCATAATTAAACATATCATAGTTCTTCCAGAAATTTACAGTTAATTAAATTCAACATAATTACTGCTGTTAGCATCGAACGTCGAATAAAATTATCTCCAAATCTAAACAGCTGTACAAACGTTGAAAGAAATCTGTTTATCTATTTATCCGTTTATTTCAGAATTTTGCACACTGTGTGTAATCGATTTTCTGAAGCTTGTCCATTTATTCTGGTGAGAAAAATGCTGCTGCGCTCTGTGCAGTTATCTTTCAAGTTGTATTCAATTGTTGTTCACGAGTAATGTTTTACTCCTTTTATATGTTTTACTCCGCAAAGGAGAAAGAAAGCTTCGGCCTCCTTGAAAAATTAAATCTTGCTACACGTACGGCCAGTGAGAAGGAAAATATCTCTATAGTTTTATGAGAGAACAAAAAAGAGGAAGAACTATGAAAGACAGTTGAATATTTCACGATGAAACGATAGTGTTCTAAACATTTCGCCTTCAATTAACGCGAAACTTGCAACGTTGCAATGAAGTTTTACTTTATATACATTAGAGTCTTCTTCAAAAAATCAAAACAGCCATAAAAAAAGAAACTATTTGCAAAATTTTACATAATTTGTACAAATTTTAAAATAGAATAAATTCTTTGTAAGCTTTTTTGAGAAGTTGGAAGATGTGTCCAAAAAATTTGGAAGAAACTGCGATTTGCCGGAATCGCGAAGGAAACAGTAAAATAGTTAAAGCTCGCATTTTATAATTTTTATAACTTAATCTTTAGATTTATCGCAATTGTAGGCCAAAAGTCGTGAAAGACTTCGATATTCGCCATTTTTAACCGTTCATAACAACGTTAACCCATTTCGATCAAATTTCCAACATGTTTAAAATTAATGTAAACCTAAAAAACATATTTTGTAAATTTTCATTACAAGTTTAAATAAAAAAAAAGAAAAAAAAAACATTGTGAAAAGAGAACTTTATTATGTTCTTCATAATTCTGACCAATTGTAATTTTTTCAAAAATTCTTTCACACATCATCCAGTAAACTAATCTTTCAAACTTCTAAAAAACAAAAGAAAAAAAAAAAGAAAAAACATCGTTTGGTCCAATTTAAAAAAAGATCTTCTATTTTGAATGATGTGAAAATATTAATGAGCAAATAATTCTGCCAATAAATTGGAAACAATACATTCATCTAGCTAACTCTTCCAACACTTCTTCCTTCTTCCACGAAAGCAATCATTCGAAGCGATTTTCACAGGCCTCCAAGGCGACGAGCGATTGCTAGTGGCGGTCGATCTATACCGGTACAGGAATAACTGAAAATTGATTTTCCCCCGCAGCAAGGCGAGCCACAGTCGGAGAAAAACGGTGCATCAAAGTGGCTCTCGAGGAGGTAGATCGTTGAAGCCCCAGTCAATTACCACCCCTCTATAGATAGCTTGGCCTTAGAAAGGGAGAAGAGTCGTGAGAAAGCAGCTAGGATCTTTTCGGTGAGAACGGGAGAAGGCGAGAGAGAAGGTTGAAGAGTATACCGAGAAAGGAACGACAGAGGTGGTGAGAAGAGGAAAGAGGACGCAGGAAGCGGAAAAGAGGCAAAGAATTTGCCAGGCGTTTCTCGCGTATGGAATATCGCCGCGTCAGCGGCAAGCTTATAAAGGCAGGTGAACTCGCGTGGCTTTCAAAGCTTTTCGGCGTCCTCGATGGCGTCGCTGCTGACTTCACGTATCGTCTGATTCGGTTTGTTCGAAGGGTCGCGGATTTCGTGACAGCCGACCGGAATAAACGACCGCTAGGAAACAATCCTCGTGGAATCTTCTTTCGTCTAGTCCTTTCACTCCTTCGTGAGCCATTTTCGCTGGTACACAAGCTGTTTCGCTTACGACGAACTTCTAAATTAACGAACAACCTTTTCTTTCCAGCGAATCTTAATTGAAAATTGAATAATTTTTGTCTACGTGTTTTTTTTTTTTTTAATATTTGTGTATAAATGAATTCTTTGCAATTGTAAACGTATAATCGGTACAGTCGTTCAAATCGACATATTCGCGATGATACTCGTAAATCAGAAAAGTGGCAAAAAATCATAAAAAATAATGGAAATTATTTAGATGATAGATCTATCAGCGTTCTTTTTGACTGTAATCTTGATTGCACCCAAAAGTCGGAAAGAGTTATTTTTTCTACAGCTAATGGAAGAGTTAAGTAGTACAAGTCAATAATACATGAGACGCGCGTTGCTTATCACCAGAAAGCGAATGTTTGTGCAATTATAACGTATGAAACTACATCTCCAACATTATTATAGTACATTTGTCTATGGATTACTCTTGCTACTTAGCTATCTCAAGAGATTCTAATTGTACAAACAGTCTACCCGTCACTGTTCCAAGGAGTACGTGTCCATACGGAAGTAAAACTATCACAAGTTGCTCTCGAGAGTAAAATTTATCAGTGCACTTACACGCTGTACCGAGAGTGCTGGAGTAAAGTTAAACACATAATTTGAAAGTGCTCTCGAGAGTAACTAAAAATGCTCACAGACGCATACATATCCCGAAACATTCTTACTATTACCAACAGTACGAAAAAAGTGACTAACTGTTGTTTTCTTTTATCCTCAACTATAAGTTGCGAAATTTCTTCAAAGAGATTACTCCAAATTCCGCGTACACGAACTTCCGGACATTCTGCATAATTTTGATAATGGAAAACACAGACTCGTGACAGTAGACAGTGTACAGTTAATTCATCAAACACAAAGAAGCAAGTTCGCGTAAAGCCTCAATATCCCTAATAAGACGGCCACATTCGCCGCGCAGCTGCGCCATCTTTCACGAGGATATTTCCACCGACACAATTATACGGACCAACTTCGTACACGTGCAATACTCGGAACGATTTGCGAGTAAAACGGCTCGGTTTTGCGGGCTCCGGCAGCCAGCTCGGTATTCGGTGAATTTGCAATAATGCCTTTCGTCCTCATTGTGTCTAGCCGTTGTTTCGTTTATGCCACGTCCACTTTGCCGTACGAACGTTTCCCAGCGTTTGCACGCCGATGTATATACGAGCGTTAGCCATGAAAAGCAAGGCACAGTTATGTAGCGTGCCTGCATATCTTTTCATGTACTTTCGTGAAAAATCTCTGCACGTCGAAGATCCCGCGGGAGAGTTGCTCGAAATTTGCCCCGCGATTTGAAGCGTCGTCGACAACGGCGGCGAAGTTTTTCGACCGCGAAAGTCAGGGATGCGCGTTCGTCGTAGGAATTTCTCGGGGAATTGTTGCCGAGCAAGGGGAAACTGTTTCTCCATGGCCCTTTTAGTAAACAGGGAACGGTGAAATATTGCATTTTTTTTTGGAGGGAAAACTTCGTAGGTTGGCATTTTAAAATTGCGACCACTTACTTCGAAGTACTGTATCGAAACCGGTCGTAAGATGAAATTTATACAACGAACTGTTGTTTTTTCTTTTGTAATACAGTACACCTTCGTGAAACTAGAGACTCTAAATCTACGTACGCGTGTAGGCCAGCGAGAGAGTCATAAAAATGACTCGCATTACTAAAAACATTGTGACATTTTTCCTTTTTGATACCGAACTATCGGCAGCATCCTCGATCACCAGGATTACTTCCGGGGTTGACTCTGCACACTGGGAGAATTTTCTGCGAGCTTAGAAAATTTTCAACGTAGAACAACAATTAAACTCTAATTCGTTCAGTCCTTACACACTCAGTTCACACTCCTATTTTTCTTTTCACCGGTGGAAAATGTACGTTTACTTTGAAGTGAGCTCTGTGGTACAGTTTCGTCGAATCTGTTTATTTTACTTAGAGAAGTGTTCAAAAAACAGATTCTGCGACTATCGTTACAGAACTGTATATGATGGTTAATTTAATAAAAAAGCAAGAAGTGAGAAAATCCATTTTTGAAGTATCAAAAATGGAGCCCTTTCAATTCATTTTGAAACATTCTCTGTGTTTGAAAACCATCAGGAACGTACGTGAATCGATAGATTTGATTAAAGAGAACAACTTTTACATTGATGTACCCGAAAACGCCGTGATAAAAAGCCTAACTCGTCAAAGATATCAAAGCTTCGTTCGAATTCGTTCAAATAGTCCTTTCCCTCCGTGTGTTTTTTTTTATTTTCACCAGTGAAATTCCGGTTTTGGGCTAGAAAAAAAAAGAGAGAGAAAAAAAGGAAACGCGCGGCTACGAAAGTGTGTTGTCGATATCGCGAGGCTCTCTATCCGCAAAAGGGGACGCGATGCATTTGCACCTCCGTCAATTTGCCGGGGCAAACACGTTCGGCGGTACTTGGCGACGAGCAATAGAACACCTGTGGGCACGTGTGTTCGCGCGCACCACTGAATTTTCGGTATGTATTTACCCTCGCTGGCGGCTAGCAAAGTGATTCGCAAACGAGATTGAACACGCGTGTGCGTGTACAAAGTTGAAAAATAAAAAGATCGTGAAATCAGTGTTTTCTTTCTGATACGATTCTCTGGTGATACTTTCAACACGCCGCGAGAAAGCATTTCGTGGTCGTTCTATGTCTTTTTTTTTTACAGCTATAGGTCATCCCTATTCTCGTGGAAATACCGATACACCGATTTCTTTATTTACACGGCTGGGAAACAAGGCTTTTTTGCACACAGGTGAAACACGATTCGTTTCCCTACACTTTTCACCCTCTTCGTTTCGCTGTTCCACTTTCGATCACGAAACGACCGCGTAATATCGTTTCGCCGCGTACTCACACACGGTGGTGGAAAAAAAGAGAGAAAAAGGATGGAAAAGAGCACGTCGAAGATCGAAATTGTAAACTTTCGAAGAATATCGATCCGAAGGCTATCGAATCGTGGAGGAGGGGATCTGAAGGGTAAGTTTCAATTCGAGAGAGCAGTTCCAGGTAATCTTGTTCGCGGTTGCGTTTTAAGCGAAGAAAGTTCTTTAATCCTCGCTGCAGTCCTGCATAAATCTCTCGCTATCGCTGCATTTTTCCTTCGCGTTGTGTTCTTCCTTTCTCCTTGTTATTCATCGTTCTACGCCATTTAAGAATCCACGCTTTAACCTTCTCCCTTGTGACAAAGGATCATCTAAATTTGACGTCTAGACGTTTGCACAGAGCAACGTAAAAAGCGACATTTTATCATTTTCTTCGTAATTCCGATCAATCGCATTTTTCTTAAAGAATTCTTTTTACACATCTTCTATGAAAGAATCTATCTAGATTTGCGCTAGGCTAAGATAGAAAAGAAACGAGTCACCGGGTAGAACTCGTCGTTTATTCAACCGTTCGTTCAATTTGCGCGAAAACGACCGCGTCGACACGGTCATCCGCCTCTCGTGATGAATATTCGAGCAGAACGCGTTCCCGCCGCGCGATGTTCAAGGGAATCTGTATGTATAACAGGACACGGGGAGCGGTTTTAGTTTCAACGAAACGGACGAAGAAATTGATCAAAGGAAACGTGGAGCAATTTCGTCGAGAGCAGAGGGAGAAATAGAGATTTATTACGCCGGAGAGATGGAGGAGATATCTGTCGGACAGTGTCCGCAGGAGCGACCGTTGAATTTTTACTCGTATGACAAATTGATCGCTTCGTACATTCTTGATACATCGTCAGGATGATAAAAAAAAAGAAAGATTTTTCGTGCAACGTACGCCGATAAAAGATCATTCTCAATCCACAAACCTAACGGTGAATATTAAACAGAAATTTTGCTCGGATACGTTTGAAATTTAATCATGAATACATGTAAAACTTGAGAACGTCATCAAGTAACAATAACGGATCATTCTCTGCGATAGATTTTCTCCCAAGGCGAGGATAAACAGGTGGAAATTTCTCAGTACAGTTAGAACGAACGATCCCACGAAATTGACGTGAAACGAGACCGCGCACGTGAAATTTTTATCGTACACGAATCACGTTCGTTCTCTCTGTATCAGAGAATAACGCGGGAATGAAAGCATCGCGTGATAGCTTTTCTTCGTCTTTTCTCTTTTTCTTTTCCTTCGTCGAAGAACTTTTCTCTGTGTCTCTATCGAAGTGGCAAGTATAGCAACGGAGATAGGCGAGATTCATCCAGTACACGCCTCTTTCGAGTGACTGCACACGACCAGACAGAGGGTGCAATTCGAGATCGTCGATTTCGAGTAGCATCCACGCGCCAAGGTGGCACTAAAGTTGCCAGAGGGGAGGGGAAAGGGAAGAGAAACGGCGCCGATTCGAATCTCTGATCTTCACCTCGAAAACTCCAATCCGAAACGGTCGGGGTAACGATTTTCCATGCAAGGGGAAATCTGCAAGGATCCAAACCTATCCTTATATCCTATCGTATAGGTGGATGACGAAGGGCTGCCGGGCTTTCTCTTATGCAGTCGCTGATTTACATCCGCGATTCCTGGATTTCGTTCAAGCCGAGAAATCACGGTCCTCGGGAACGCTGGGATACGAATTTATTCAGCTGTAACTGTATGGACCGTGTAACGCTGAAATAACAGATACGTTATTTACCGTTTCGTATCGATCCTCGGCGAATGCTGCATTATTTTCTGTTTAAATAACTCGCCTTTCGAAACGTTCCCTCGTTGCGGTGGAATATTTTCCGCTCACAGCTAATTTTATTTCCTACGGTTTGCTGTTCCACACCGATACGAAATTACGCCGCGGATTTATACACGATCGTTACGCGTTCGAATTTATATACGGTAATCGTTCTTTTACTTTTAACGTTGCGTTAGAACGTTTTCCCACGTTCAGAGGAAATTAATCAATTTGTGAAAGAAAAAAAAAAAAGAGGACTAACGGAGCTCGGTTTATGGTTGCCATTAGTAAAGAAAGAAAAATAAGCGTTGCAGTTGCTGAGGATTTAATTTATATTCTATACATCACATTTCATTTGTTTATTAACTCACTGTAGCATCGTTGTATTATTACATTAGTACAAGTCAATTTTTTACCATTCATTATTAATTCTTGCTATTCAATATTTCTCACGATGTAAGATTATGATTTGTTGTAATTTTTCTTCTCGTAAATACAGAAAATTTGGGGCACAGAGGGTTAAATTGTTATTGTTATAAAATAATGATTTTCTCTACGCGATTGTAACACTTGCGTTGCGGAATAAGTTGTGTCTAAGTCAGGTGAAAAATAGGAATTTGTCGAAGGTAGCAACGAAACTCGTGATAGTAGTGTAATAATACGTAGCAGAGAGGAATGTTCGAGTAAGTAGAATGAATCGTCCTCTAGTCAGACACGCAGAATGAGATAGTTCTCGGTCAAGTGAGTGAAATAGAGTCGCTCCCTCGCGGACAAGGGAAATGGGATCGTTCGTGGTCAGACCGGCGAGATAGAATTGTCTCTGGTCTGACATGTAAAACGGGACCGACCCTGATCAAACACAAGAGCGAACGAAAATAATTCTCGTGAAATTAAGTAGAACATACCTTTTCGTTAGGCTTACAGAGGTAAATTGCTCCTCGGCAAATAGTGAAAATAAAATTAGCCCCCACAGAGGAGAGATTAAATCAGTGCTGGTCCAACCGGTAGAATAATATTATTCTGACCAAACAAGCGGAAATAAGCGGATTCAGTTTGGACAAGCGGAATAAGACTGAATCGAGGTAAGCATTTAAGGTGGCTTAGTAGAAATGGTACGAGTTGGAAGAATATAACTGAACCATGATTTATCGAACGTTTCTCTCTAGATTCATATAGACTTTCTTGCTACGATCACTGTGGAAAAGGCGTAGAGGAATTCTCCGTAGAAACGTTCCCTTATTCCATCAAGAGAAAGAAAGAAAACGTGAGAGAAAGAGAACACGAGAGAGAAAGAAAACGTGAGAGAGAGAGAGAACGCGAGAGAGAAAGAAAACGCGAGAAAGGGAAAGTACGCAAGAGAGAAAGAGCGTGAGAGAGAGCGTAAGAGAAAGAAAACGTGAGAGAGATAGCGTGAGAGAGGAAGAGAGAAGTCCCGGAAATGGGGAAATTTTCATTAAAAGGGGAAATCTTCGGAAGAGGCAACACCGTTGAACATTGCTTTGACCTCGTTACGTTGGTTGGTCGTCGGTTCAATAATCAGACGGCTGCCCGTCCAACTGGAAAATCAGAAAATGAAATAACGAGCGACGATCAAACTTTTAGAACCGTAAACCTACGTATATATATACATAGAGATACGTCACTGGTTGAAACGATATTATATCCCGCGTCGTAAAACCAAAGGCTGATCGTAAAGTTTCGACACGGCCGGGAAAACGATCAGTTGGATCCCTGATGAAATTCACCCAACAAAAATGAACACTAGTCGTGGGATTCAACGAGCAGTTATTTGTTTGCTCGCCTTTTTCTCATCGTTAAACGACTTTTACGTCCCTTAAAGCACGAAACTCCTATTCGACGTTCGATTCTCAGTAGAGAAATTCAATTTGTCTTGTTCCCGTTTTATTGGAGAAACGAATGAACGTGACGAAATGAGATATAACTTCTTGCGACACTTAACCGAAAGTATATAATAATTTTACAATATGATCAAAATTTTCACGTAATGTATAATTGCGTATTGATAATGGAACAATCCAGTGTACGAACAATTGACTTTCACGTGAAACAGACGTCAACACGGATCGTTACCATTCGCGTTGCTCATGGCTAAACATGCGTCTCTGTGTAACTTCAATGGAGTTAAACGATCGATGACAGGTATAGGTGTGCTGGCTTAAACAGGTGACAACTCGGTAAACCGCACACTGTAGCTGAATTAATCGCTTGCCAAGTATTTCACCTTCGCCTTGATACGCCTAACTTCACGAACAGTACCCATCAACGTTTACACACTATATGACACCCTGTCTATCATCCTTAAGTAGCGTGTATACATCTTTCTCAATACCAATGCAATAGAAAAAAAAAAAAAATGAACAAATTCCAAATATACAAATTACATTTCTGTACTTCACGTATAAATTTCATTCTAAAAATTCTTGCTTCGAAAAAAAAAGCGCAGAAAAAAGCAGGGAAACATTTTGACACAGTTCAACAATAGACTCGGGTCTAAAATGACCCGAAAATACGAAATTCGTATTTTTAATTTCATTGGCACGAAATCACACGATTGCTTTTTGCCTTTTTATATTACCTCGTTTATCCTGGGTCAAAAAAGACCCGAAGATTGTAGTAGGATGAAGTAACGAGCACCACGCAACGTGCAATTCTAATTCGACATTTCACATTACACCGTTAGGCAATAAATGTCGAAGGAGAACAATGAAGGTAAATCGGTGATTGAAATATCACCAGACTCAAAGCGTGGCTTTCAAAGAAAAACCACTCGATCGTCACCACCAACGATCCTTTGACCGTCGCGTCTCAACTCCGCCCGCAGGAGAATTGCGGTCCATGCAGACGAACTTCGTTAACTTAGCCAGACGTTCGCCGTAATTTTAGGCAATTATAATTACGAGATTACAATTAGTTGGCCCCCGGTAGCCTAGTCATCCGCAGAGGGAGAAAGAGAGATGGGCCAGGTAATTCGAGGATGAATCATCGTTTGGACGACGACTAGCCGAAGCTTTTCCTAACGAGCTCCCACGGTATTCCAAGGTAATAAAGTGGCCGGGAAAATAGTGGTAGCCGTGGCAAAGCCCATTGCCAAGATTTAAACGCACCGCAACCGAGTCAGCTAGTTGCTGCGGAGCGTAACTTAGGAAACGCAGTCGGAGAAAATAGTGGAAGGGTGGTTGCACGTCAGCTACTATTCCTTTCTTCAACCATACTAGAAACTCAACCACGTTCTCCTTTTTTTTATCAACATTTACACGACTAACAATTACTCGAAACGTATTCTCGACTTTTCTTTACGTCTCTCTCTCTCTCTCTTTCTCTCTGTTCTCCAAGGAATTGTTCACTTTGTTTCCGGAAGTTAGACTCGTTGAGTCGTTGACGAGGGAGAAAAAAGATGAAAGGAGAATCAGGCTCGAAGCCAATTCGACTGGAGTTGCATCGGTTTCATTTTAACGAAGAAATAAAGGCTCGGTTGAAACTCGAAGATTATCAATAACAGAGTGTAATTTCGAGGTGGAGTGTTCTCGGTGTCTCTGTGATCGATATAAAAAAAGAGAAGTTTCGAAAGTCGAGACGCGTGTCTGACTGTCAGAGCTGGTGGCAGTGAAATATGGAATACGAGAAAGCTCGTTTCAGTACGAATGAACGGGGGAGGTGAAGGGACGCGATACAAATTACAGGACACACGAGGAAACAGCTTTTCATAAAATGCTTTACGATGCTCGCTTACCGGAATACAATAGCCCAATGAAACGCTCGTTCAGCATACACGCAGCGTATAAAAAAAGGAAAGAAAGAAACTAAACTGTGGTAATTTACGAGAGAGAAAGAGAAAGATCAGAAATGTTTTCGACTCGTCGAAAGGTAATTACAGATGGTATAGAGGAGACTTATCTGTTGCATGAAAGTGCATAATTGAATTGAATCGGCGAACGGTTGCGAGATTGATAATGAAAATCGTACCGAATTAAACGTCACGTCGAGGCTCGTCTCTTGCCTCCATGAATCGTATTTTATGCACCGTCTCGTCGGTTAATAAACAGAAACGAGATGATGGGAAGAAAAACAGAGAGAGAGAGAGGCTGTTTACGTAGCCGGAACTTGTCAATGGATTGAAGATTTATTATCTAGATTAAAATCCCACAGTTTCAGTCACTCGAGTTCCTCTCTTTGTTCGAAGCCGAGAGGCAACAATTACGCACAATGAGGCTCGTAACATTCTTCCCCTCTTCTCTTCCTCCTCCTCTCCTCTCCGTCGCTCTACCTGCTCGCGCGGTAAAAAAAAAAAATCCGCGACTGCGTTTCGTTGGGGATTTTAATAGGCGAGCATTCACGTGGTCGATGCTATTGTGTTCGGGCAAAAGCGCTTTACCCTCCTTTTGCCAATTTCACTCCCTGCAGCTCGCGTTTCGCCTGGTCTCGTTGGAACGGAGAAACACACTCTTGAATATCGCCGCTTCTTTTCCTATTTGCAAATTCCCACGATCCCATTATTTCAACCCTTCGTCCATCGTACCGTAAACAGCTATGAAGAAGCATAACGAGGAGGTAAAAGAGGCAAAAACTAGGGACAGAGAAAGAAAGGGGGAGAGAAAGATTGAAATGCAAACGAAAATCTTTACGACTTAACGCTTCCGTGCTGTTGAACTAGTTCAGACCGGATGTAGAGAGAGGGACTATCAAAAAACATCCCTCGAGAAGCGTAAAAAACGGCCAGTGGCCACTTGGTTCCGAGCAATTTGTCTGCGGCCGCAACAAGATAATGGTCATTTATGCGGCCATTTCTCCACAGCACCGTGGAAATATGAAGAGCAGCCACGAGGTTCGTATGCACGTGGCCAGGAGCACAAAGAACGCCGCAATTCACCTGGGAGCGGTTTCCGCTGGATATTTTATTTTTTTTCTTCTTCATTCTTCTTTTTTGTTGTTTCGCCTCGCATTTATTTTCGACGTTCCGTTTTTCATTTTGCTCGTTGTTCGACCCCTTTTCTCCCCTCTTCGAGCCTCTCTACGCTCGAACTTCCATCTCACTTCTTCTCTGAATTCCCCTCCAGGCTTTTCCAGCCTCGTCCCTACACCCTTTGCCCTTCTACCTGCTTTTTCACCTCGAACCTTCCTCCTCCCTCCCTCCTCTCACTCTATTCACACCAGAGCTTTTACCTTTGATGAATCGCGCTGGAATTACCCGGTGCATTCGCCGGACCAATAGAGCAGCTTCTGCGGAGTGAAAGGATAGAAGGGCGTTGGAGAAAAAGCTGATGCATCCAGCTAGCCAGAGGACGAGAAACAGTAAACTATCCCGTCGATAATTCTGCGCGTATAACGAGGTTGTGGAGGCCGCTGCGCGTGCGGATGCATTCGAGATTTCTGCGCGAAGCCAACGACGATTCTTCGTACGAAAAGCTTCAAGACGAAGTCGCCTTCCTGGAGGCTCGATATCCCACGATGAGGTGGAAAGTGAACAGCGTGGAAAAACGGCAGAGACGCGATTTATAAGCTAAAGGGGCTAAGAAGTATCGCAATGCGACACGAGGATTTATTCCCTCTGCAATATCGATGCATTTTGCGGAATTGTGGATTGGAGTTAATTAGAAAGCGGTAAATTACGAGCTATTGAACTGGAAAGCATGAGGATTTTTATTATTCCGGTTGAACGTTTTTACCCTGGATTTGGTGTCTTATTAAATGTGAAATCTTCTTAGGATTCGTTGCCATTAAATCTGCAATAGACATATTTCTTTTTTTCTTCATCTATTGTGTTTGATGGTCTTTATTTGTCCAGTTGCAATCGATTTAAGATGAATTAAATATAAGTGAAAGAAGAATTAGATGTTTTTTGTTTCCTGATTTCAAGAAAATCGTTATTGAGAAGATCAAACATTATTACCATTCACAAGCTTCGAAAATGTAGATAATCCTTTTGATATTAAGCCCTCGAATCGTGAATTCAATGCCACAACAATACCATTCTTATAATTTCCAATCATTTTACCAGTAATCCTGAACATTCTTATAATTTCCAATAGTTCTTCCTATACAACCGTTGTCCAAACTTATTCTGTCATATCGGAACACTTCTTTGCATTTTACAGGCAACCCTAATTCCGCTGAAATATTAAACGAAGTGCAACTTCTTTCTAAAATCAATTTTTATTAAATGCTACTAAATGACACCTTAACACTCAGTCTGTGCCATCGATCGAATATCGTTCCGCCGATATTCAGCTGTAGGAATTCTTAATCCTCTATGAAAGCTACCGGGCAAAGAGGTGCACGGAAACAGCATCCCCGATATTTTTCAATTACGGAAATACGAGCACGTGGAGTAGTCTGCCGCAGGTTGGAACATTAAATTCGTATGAACCAGCTCGAACGGGAACACGATCTCGCCCGGTATCGTAGACCCATCCACCTAGCGTTACACGTTCTATTCCGTGAAATGTTCGACAGAGGAACAGACATCTCTCGGGTTGCGGAAACAAGGATGGACTGGTAAGCTCATGTCAGACGGAGAGTTACAGGCATTGATAAAGAAAGAAGAAGAAGAAGAGAAACAAGGAAAAGAGAAGAATGATGAATAATAAAAAAAAAAAAAGGAAAAAGAAACGAAAGAAAAACATTTTTTAAAAAGACGAGATATCTACGGAAGGATAGCTTAAACGTGGAATGACGCGAATGTAATATTACGCGCGAACGCGAGCAAGCATCAGGGAGCAGAGCGACAGGAGGGTATAGAGAAAGATTAAAGCAGAGACCGGTTTTCCATTCCCTTTTAATGGGAATCCGCCAAATCAAATCCTCCAAAGAGGGTCTTGCCACGGCACAGAGATATGGATGCGCCTTTACGAGCAACGCACGTCACTCTTCAGGGAGTTTATGTCTCGTTTAAATAGGGCTTGCGATACACGGCGACGTTGGACGAGTGTGTTAGTGGTCCCACCTTTCCCCCACTTCCTACACACGCACACTTCCGTCTAACTACTGCCTTAAGCGAGTTTCTCTCGTTTCGAGACAGGGTAATTAAGCTAATTGAATTGGCGCGCCTTTGATATATGTTAATAACGCCCGAGTATCCGACTACGGTACGGCTACGATGCCTCGCGTGAGCCAGATCCGTTAGCTACGCTGGAAATCCACGACCATTTAGGATTTTAATGAGATAAATGGATCAGCCACTAGCTTTTCGAAGTTGTGTTTATGTATGTGTGCTTTCTTTCTTTCTTTCTTTTTGCTTCTTTTTTTTTCTTCGTTCCAGTAGTTTGACGTGATTGTGAATTAATTTGTCAAATAATGGCGTTAGCATTTAGTAGATGACTTTGCAAGAGTTGAAACGAAACTCTACGTTTTTCGTTCGTTGTGAACAGTGTAGTGAATTATCAACGAACTTTTCGAAAATTTTAATATGCAGTTTGAATATTTCGTCTGTATTTCTGTACGATGTTCAACTCGCGACTCGATTTGAAATTCAATTCCAACGTGAAAAGTATCGTTGTGCTCACAACAAATTAATTTTGTAAAGGAAATATTATAACAGCTGATGTGAAAGTTATAAAAACAATGATTGTGTTGTAGTACTCTGTAAAAAGCTACATAATTGATAGGAATCTTTTTTGTGATATGTGATTGGTTGATTGTTGAAGGAGGTGGAAATAAGGACACGAAAAATGCGAAGGTACAATTGGACGTTAGAAAATTCTAGTGAAATGAGAAGTAAAGGGTAGAGGAAATTTGCAAACTGAAAGGACGTAGGAAAAATCAGAAAGAAAAGGCGGAAAAGCAATTTATTTTGGTCTTGAAACGAACAGGACGTAGGAAAAATTAGAAAAGCAATTTGTTTTGGTCTTGAAACGAACATTTGAACAGAGTTTGTTAAAGTCTTAGAATTAACCATGAAAAGGCGGTTTTCATGGGTTTCCGTAGGTTTACCGATCCAGGAAATTTCGAACGATTGCGTTATTTCATCTTAATAAATTACACAATTTTTCTGCGTTTACAAGAAGACCGAATTACAGCTGATTAGAATTTTGCATCGTGGAAAATATTGAGAAACAAAAATCAGTAATTAATAGAAACAAAAAAACTTATTGACAATAAAGACGATGCAATAGTATAACAATGAAGAAATAAAATGTGGTGTATAAAACACAGATAAATGGGTATTTAATGTTTAAGCGACACAGAGGGTTAACGCGATTTCCTGTAGTTAAGAGTCGACTCGATTATTAAATTTAGAGCAAGTACGGAAATGGAGAAACAATATTATTCACGAAAACCTTAAAACACAACGAAACGATAGAACCGGATCATGTATTTCAATAACAGCCTCACGTATAATATATACTAATCTAGTACGCGCGAACAAATTAACGGCTCGAGTGCAATTAAAACAGTATCAAATGAAACTATCGTGATAATATCAATTTGTTATTATCTACACATAAAACGACAAGTAAAGCGAAATATTCTAACGGAACACTGTAATATGCAAAAAGTGTGGGAATAGAAACGATTCTGGAGCTTCTATCGAAGCGTAAAGAATGATAATTCGAGAAAATCCAAAGAACGTTAAGGAAGGACCGATTCTCGTACAGTTCTTCTTTTTTTTTCTTCATTCTCCACCCTTCGAATGGTAGAACATAATCGTAAGCAGGAAATACGCGTGAACCATCGTTTCGTGGAATCTACCAGTCGGATTTTTCCTGTGCAGATTTTCAAGAAAGTGAGAGGAAAAAGGAAAACGCTAAAAAATCCGTCTTTAACGATCATTGAAGACTTGAAGGGAATTTCTCGGAAAGTCCTGTGCTTCCAGCTCAGCTTCGAATGGTGATCCGCCTTGTTTACTTGCTATTGCGGTTATATTTGCAACATGAAACGCTGAAATGTTCCAACTCGCCTCATCTGCTCATTTTTGAGTTTCGAAATTTCTTTTATTACTTTCATGAATTTTTATCTCATAGAGAGAAAGCAAATTGTTTCGTCGCCTTTTAGAATATCCGTGCCTTTAGAAGGGTGAAAATTTCGGGATTACCTTCGCATGACGTGTTTCTTAACTCACTTAACGTGTCTAACGCGATTCGTTCTGAGAACACAATTTCAAATCGGCATAGTTGGTGCATTTGCTTAAACCAACCGAACGAATCAAGGAAGAACGTGTTTGAGCGTTTCGTCGGGAATGCGAATAATTAGCCATAGTTTCTGCGAGTTTCGCTGCGCATCGGTAGAGCGTAAAGCGTAATCTCGATTTCCCCTCTCTCCTTCGAGACCATTGTCACGGTGGAAGATTGTAATAGGTTCACGGATCGAATACGCGTGCACCCGCAAAACTTATAATCTCGCGGCAGTTTACGACGTCGTTAATTGGCTGCACGCGCGGCTAAATAATCGAGCTTAACTAACACGTACGAAACAATAATACCTGTCTTATTCGTGCAATTGCACTCATGATACTCGACGCGTAAAGTACGAGGATGCTCGTTTCATACGTACCAACTGCAAAGTCGTCGATTAAACGTGAAATTAATGTATCCCACGAACCGACGTTCATCGTTTCCGCGACCGTTTAACAAGTGTTCTCATCTGATTATCGATACTTAAGCGGCCGGCCAACCACGCTCGATCAACGAGTTCGAGTGGATTACCAGATAATTTATTAATGCAGAACGTCGGTAACCCTGGCTACTTCGGGGCCGATAACGAGTCGGGATGCGCTCGTTAAAAGCTTGCTCGAACGTGGTCTGAAATTAGTAACAGGGAATCGAGGAGGATCGATAGATAAGTAGCGGAGAACACTTTTTTTTTTTAAAAAGGTTTCATACGATTCGAGAGTACGAAAGCAAGAGTTAAAAATCAGTCGAATATAAGTTTACATAGGAAACAATTATTTCTTGATGGATTAACGGGTTGCATTTTGACAATGACAATGTGTTCGTACGCAATTAATCAAGAAAGCTAGAAGCTTTGCTAATCAGGCAAGGGAAATTAGACGATCTACGGTCAGATGTGTGGCAAGTCGGATGCACGATAAATCAGGGGAGGAAAATGAGATGTTTACGAGCGAGCAAGTAGAATTACGCCCTTCTTGGTCAGACGAGTAGAACAGATCAACATACCATGCGAAGTAAACTCATTTTTCTCGCAATTTTAATGTTTATCAATTAGATAGGATATTAAAGTATCTTTTTAACCACTTCTAATACTGTTTAATAAAGAATGTATACATTTGTTTGAAAATTTGAGCGATATATTAATCCCAGATTACAAAAAGATACAATGTCAGCATTGTGGAGAGGAAAATAAATATATAGGGACGTTTACAGAGACGTTTGTTTCGTACAAAAGCGTAGAATGACTGGTGTTCGATCGACTTTCCGTTGATCGACAAGATGATCTCTTATTTTCGTTTCCTCCTCAAAATCGTACTTTCTACAATGTGAAATTCCAATATCCAGTGTTTATTTCCCCCTCCCTTCAACGATGGTTGAATAGTCCAAATATTTTGATATAAAAAAGCATATAAACGTGAACATTCGTTTAATTTCATGTCAGATATCCTTGCCTGAAAGCGATATTTCGAAAGAAACGTTCCCGTGAAAACGTCGGATGTTAATTAAAATTCCACCTACGGATATTCCCAATTAACACGAGCTTTAAACTGAATCCAAAATGGCGTATATACGCAGAGTAATACGTACGATTCACCCGTAACAATAACACTAGCCAGGGTAAAGGTGTTGTAAAAGGGTAATAAAACAGGAATTAGAACATTCAGAAGACAGAGGCCAGCAATTTTGAAACAGAAACGAGTGTCTTAACCTCGACAATTTCTCTTTTCTAGCGATAAACTTTATACCTCTTGGCAAATTCACCTCAAGATTTCTCACAATGAAACAGTCAGCAATGGACAAGTAAAAAGGACAGTGTGTCTCGCTAAAAGGAGACTGTTACGGGATAAAAATAAAGAGGGTAGCGATATTGTAACGCGGAGAGAGCTGACGAGAAAAAGAGAAAGAAGAAAAGAAAGAAGTAACACGCTCGTTAGACCCAGCTCTTGCAGTACGAAAACAATATCTCTGGGAACCAGGTTAAAAGAAAATCATTAGATTTTCAGGGAAAGCCTGCAAAGTGCCCGGGCGGAAGATTGGAAAAGAAACGAAAAACCTAGGACGCGTTCCCATTTTCCACCGAAAAAGAGTAGGTAAGAATTGCCAGAGACACGCTAGCGGCCATGATCATCCCTAATCTAATTCGTTCTTATCCACGTCCACCTTTGGGATTCACAAACAAAATTACATTAGAAAACGTCCCACCACAAAGCATCCTGCGGTTAGAACAAGAGGGGAAAAGAGACGTCCAACCTTGATCCCTCTATTTTATCGTTCCTTTATTCGCCCCTTTATTGCAACCCGTCACGTCACGCAATATAGAAATTTCTTTCACGTCAGCTCGTGTCCCGCGTGAAATTTATAAGGTCGTTTTCGATTGAAGAAAAAAGGAATGACGTTCGACGATAAGAGGGAAATTTTGAAACTTGCAACGAGGAATTTGTAGAAATATTCAGAATATTCTGCATTATTTATGTGGAGTAAAAGAAACAAGTCATTGGAATACATACATCAGCAAAATTTCATTTCGATTAAAAAAATAGAAATAAGACGTACTAATTTAAAGTAGAGAAACAAAAGTCATGGCGGTCCATCTTTTCTGGATGAAACAAAAACGCCAACAATGCCGTGGAAACGAGCTGCTTCAATTGTTCAGAAACTAAGACGTTCAAATGCAACCACGTGCACTTCCGGAGCTCGAAAAGTGAGAAAACCTGGCCGATTAACGTCGCTTGAACAATGTATGTAACTCGAGGCGTAAAAGAAATCGCGCAGGACTAGCGATTATACTTTCTACTATTCACCATACAAAAAACAAAGACACACACGGCACAATACAAAAAAAAGAGACAAAGTATACAGTGTTAGGTTAGATTGTCCGGGTTGCCCGGAAAATTCGTGCCAATATTTATGTAAATAAGCCAATTTCATACTTCAAAGAATTTTCTTTTTGTTCTATAAAGTATGTATTTTTTAATTTTACAAATTTTCATCGTTTTTCCAGCATATTGAAAAATTCCATTTTACCAAAGCTTTGTTTCTTTATTTTCTTTAAGCTCGAAATTCCCATATTTTAATTTTGTCAACTGTTTGTGAAGAATTTTTTCTGATAGACTACCGCCTCTTTAAACATTACATATCTCGTTCGATGTTTTCCCACTACTTTTCCCTTTTCATTGAAAGAAAAATATTCAATGCCAGTGTACACTAAATTCCTTCCATCTTCAAGACAGTATAATACTGAGAAGAAACTAGTAATTGCAACAAATGAACTTTTAAAAGACACGTGAAACAATAATCTTTCAGAATACATGCGAACTTTATATCTTCGTATAATTTTATATGCTGTAATATATTCAAACATTACCTATCAAAAATCGACACGAACTTTCTAGACGACCTAATATTTCTCTCTGTGTGTGCGTACATATATTTTGCGCATTCATCCGGCAAACTAACCAGACAACGACAGCAACATCCACGAATCTTCGCGAAAACGTCGCGGCTAGATACGTGAGAATTTAATCGCCTTCCTGTTCCGATTCCAGGCAAGGATAAATCAACCGGTGCCACATAAATAAGATCCCTCATGGCATGCGCCGTAGCAACGGTGATAATACGTTACGTTGAACGTGCATCCATGCAGCCGCGCGAAAGCGTCACGTTCTCGCGCGCCGGAACTATGTCAGACGGGCTGAATTTAACTTAACTTGTTCGCTTAATGAAGCAGAAATTCTTTTAGAATTTACGACTGATACAACGTGTAGACGTTCAAGAAGGAAGGGATGGACTTTCCTGTAATCTCGTCGAAGGAATTGGAATTGTAGTAGAAGTGGTTGGATGGCTGATCAAAGATAAACCCTAACTATCGACGCCTTTGAGTGATCGCAGAGTCGACAGGTTTCTCTCGTGCAATGTTGATGGTACTAGAGTTTCAACAGTGATATAAATTACTTGGAGAAATTTGTAATAAGAATCCCTTACTGTGTCAGGTTAAGAAAAGATTCGAATGTCTACAGCGTGTCGCGTGGAATTTTTACGTAGCAAATATCACGTCGCGAAATTTTCTACTGTAATAGGAGATAATTCGACAAAGTCGATGCTACTGGACAATTATCGACGTGAAAAGAGGGCAGGCGAAAAAAAGGAAATTACAACGATCGTGAATTTAATTTAACATGGTTGAACGGTTATTTAATTCGTTTCTCGATACGGGTACTCGTAGAAGTATGCAGAGAGAGAGAGAGAGAGAGAGAATTGTAGAATGTTCGAGTTGGCGTACAGAAACTCATACTAAATCACGAAACAGTTTCGGCCACGAAACGCCATAAGGCAAACTGTGTTTGTGTTGCAATTGTTGGTCAGGGCGTCGGAGATATAGCTGACGATTCGTCCTGTAAATCTTTCATCGGGGAGATAAAATGGAATCTACGTTTCATAGGCAGCCCGAGCCCCGAAATCCTTCGAAGATGTCGACCGTAGGATATCTTCGAACGAAATTCGTTTTCTCGATTTCTTTCCCCTTCGTTCTCCACTCTCCTGATGCATCCTCGTTCATCCTATGACCTCTATCGATTCCTCGTTTATCCCTCCCCTCTAACTCCTGTATCTCCTTTTCATTCAGACAAACTTTATCTCCTTTTCTGCTAGCCCCCCTTCTGCCTCTATTCAGAATTCGTCCGCTTCTCTCTCCCTTTTTCTCCCCATTTCCATCTGCTTCGATTCTTCAAGCATCCAGCATAGATCAGGCTCTTTCTTCTCTGCTGGCTAACCTTTCCCTTTATGCACAATGCATCCCCTTTTCATTTGTATTATTTTTTTCCTATTTTCATAATTATTCTCTGTTACGTTTTATACCCTTTCTATAGGAATTTATCGATTGAATTTTATTTTATTTCGTTTTTTTCCCCCTTTTCCTTCAGCTTTCGAGATTCGATTCAACGCCATTTCCCGCTGAACTTTCTCCCCGACGTTCCCCTTATCTAGCAGATCTTTTTCTGCACCGACATCATTTCTCATTCCTTCATCCTTGTTTCTTTCACTTTCGATCTTGAGCCATCCTCGTCCTCCCTCCTCTCCAGACGCCCCTTATTTCTATTCCTCCTTCATCCGTTATTCTCGACCCCTCTTCGCACCTTAGCACCACTGTTTCATGATACCTTCGATATCCTGTTTGCAGTTCATTTGAATGCATGGCTATCCCCCCGGGATCAGAGAGCGCAACACGTAGGATTCCGAAACTCAGATTTATTCCCCTAAGTACAGTCAATATTCCAGGCGTTGCTGCAGTAAGAGGGAAACGGTTTTTTCTCCTCCTTCACTTCCTTTTCCCCCGTGTCCCCCTGGACCTAGGTTTAAATTGATACCGTTGGAGTTTTAAGGAATTCGAACTTGTGAAAATTGAACTCAGAGCTGGCTGACGATTTCTTCTCAGCTCTCCTTTCCCCTCGGTTCGAATAACGAATGAGGAAGGCGAAGGAAAGGAATTGTTCGTCGCACTATCAGTTCATCGATCATTTCTCTCTGCTTTATTTTCCAAGTTTCTTTTATATCACGTTTGTTCCACTTCCCTCGTCTGTTCCAAGTATTCGAAATTAAACTGAAGATATTCCTCGAAGCATTCTCTTGTGAAAATTATGAGAAAATTATGATACTATTTTTGCTTGAAAGAACATGTATTAAAAATTAAGCATAAGCATAAAATTTTCATTGTATGCTCCCAATTAACTCTCGCGTATTATTTCAAAGTCTGCAGTGCCGTTAAATTTTGCGATCCTCGCAGGTGACGGAAGGAAAATACGCGGTTTCATAATTTTCGCGGTTCATTTGAACGGAGCGAAGGAGGGAACGCGAAATTCATTCAGAACCGAGTGCCCTGGTATGCGAATGACGCAATGGAAGAGGAAAAGGACAGCGGTTTACTGAACATGGCTGCCTCCTTTTCTTCTCGTCCATCTTTACGCCAGCCCTTATTTCTTTTCATTCCCCACTCTCTGTTTTTCTTGCTCGCTCTGTTTTTTTCCGCGAGCAATACGACGCAATTACCGGTAGAATGGCAAGACGTTCCCAGCAGGTCCCATAGTTTCTATAATTACCGTCCCCTCCACCTTATACCCATTCCTACTCGTCTACCTCCGGAGAATCGTTCGCGATCCTTTGTCTCGCCGTTCGTCCCTTTTCTTTTTTTTTTTCTTTTTCTTTTTTACTTCCCACCGTTGGATTACCCAAGACAACGTGAAACGAACCTTTGTCCTTTCATGCACGCGTTACCCACGAATTCAATTTGACATTTCCAGGGTATTCGTGATGTTACCTTCGCGCCAAGAGACGCCAATCGTGAATTTCGCGTGAACAGAACAATTGTTATCAAATATGCAATCACAGAGCAAGCTAATCACTTTTATTTGATAGTATGTTAATCCGAGCGTTGCATAAAATTGTGAGAGATTATTTTCTAGGTCGAATTTCTTCCTATCGATTGGTAAATCTTCTCAATGCCTATTTGATATTTACATTTTAATCGCCAGTCGCGTAGCGTAGAGAGTAACCTAGAAATTTTGTAAATTTAAATATCGTTTAAAAATCCGAACATCGTGAATTCATCCGCACAGACGGTGGAGAAGGTTCCGTTGAAAAATCTAGAAATTTAAGGATCTCAAATCAATCGATGGTAAAATTTCGAGACCGTTGCAGCAAGGCACAACTGAAGAAATCGAATAAAAGGAAGGAAAAACCACAGCGCAGATGTAGAAAACTAAGATAAATATAGAACATGTCTAAACGTTTTCAAGAAAAGTAGGTAGGGAATACAACGGAAAACACACCTCCTCCTAAGTCAACAAGTTTATCGAATGGAAACACTCGAACCTGGCATTCGCCAGCATCAATGGAGGGAACGATTTCCACGAGCAAACCTAGAGGGTTCAGAGCTCTACGTGAGCAAATTATCCACGACGAGCGGCGACGTATTAATATCGATCGTTCTATATTTCCAGGCCAACGACAATCACAGATTGCAGCTTAAAGGGTGTGCTTGATGCATCGATTCGTTCGTTTACAGACTGGATGTTAGCACCTGGTGAAATACAAATCGATATGCCACAAGCCACAGATCGTAAATATCTTCTAGCCGTCGTTCGTTTCGCGTCTGCGTACGTTAGCTTACGCGTGAACGCGTACAGAGCGTTGCATATTCGGTCATCGAAAGCATGCCTCAAACAGGGAAGTTGTGGTTTCAACACAGCTTGCATACGAACACGCTTGTACAACCTGAGTGCTTATATTCCGTACACCTCGTGTACACGACACGCCTGTCCTCCACTTATGCTTTATTTACATTCACATTTGTCTTTTGGGTTTGTTTCATAGGTAATACTGTAAACCTGTTTCGAATGGACGTCAATGTTGCGTTTGCTGTTAAGCTTCAGCTCGATGAGAATAATTCTGATACGGTTCACCAATGATGGTGGAAACAGTTTATGGGACAGAGACAGCTTTGGTAATGTCTCAGAGGACTCTGGGGATCCTGTGAATATTCAGGACGCAAAGGGACCAGGGATTGTGGTGAGATAAAGGACGAAATGAATCTTCTGATGAATATACAGCGTGGCCTAGGTTTTAACTGGCAAACGTTTCTAGTATATTCTGTAAGAGGAAAAATAAGAAAAGGAAAATTTGATGTTAACATAGGTCTTTTAAAGCTTTATTTCAAAAGTTATGACAACGATACGAAATTAAAGGAACAGGTGTAAGTTCACAGTTACTGTAAAGTGATACGGGAACATAGATCAGTAATATTTATATTTATTCTGTTTATGCGAAGAGTAATTAATACTCCATTTTAAAATATTCATTATCTATTGGCAATACAAGTATATACAATAGATATTCACCAAAAATAGAGTTTATTATTTTGTTTCCACTTCAGCACATTTTTTCTCTTCAAAGTTCCTCGCAGATAAAAGTGTGATCGAGAGATTTTGGAAGTCAAAGAATTGTTTCGTGATATTGCCATAACTTTTTAAAAGACTTACGTTTATATAACATTTTTTTTTTTACTTCAATCTATAGAAATATACGTAATAATATTGTATTACGTGTAAAGAGTTGAATAAAAACATTTGAACAGTAGCTCGATTACAATTATTCTTTGCCAAATGTGTCACTATTATGTTTATTCGAATAAGTTCTCTGATTGTATGTAAGTTAATACGAAAAAAAAAATTCGTGGGCACAGCAGCGTGTAACATTTTCCCTCTAGCCGGTTTTCCTTACAATTACACGTCCGCGGGGTTTGAATAAGCAAGCAGCGTCCGCGAATAATTGACGAGAAAATTATTACGCAGACCAGGGACCAAACGAGGGCGTAAACAATGGTAAAACAACGTTGCGCATTAAGCAAGGCAGAAGCGGTGGCCAGAAAAAGGAAACGGTCGACGTTTCGTCCCCGTTAATCATCTAGATAAAACCGACGTCGTGTTACACGCCGGGATTAATGAGCACGACAAGGCGGTGTAAAGTTTGCACTCTACCAAAAGGTGGTCGATGGTCTATTAAACCAGTCACCGCTCGATGCCTTTATCAAGTCCCGTTGCGTCTCGTTTTTCCTGAAACACGAGCTACATTTTTCAATTTTATTAAGCGCCTCTAATGGTTCTAAAACACGAGCCTTACTTTCATCGCGCTTTTGTTTTTAACTTTCCTGCCGCTTTCTCCCTTTCTTTCCTTCCCTTTTCGATTTATAACCTCTATATGATAATATTACGATACTTGGGTTGCTTTGAGTCATCGTTTGGGGTAACGTTTCAATTGAAGCAGTTCGAGGATCGACGTTGCGTGGAAAACAGAATTTTATTGATCAAGGAAAACTGACGAAATGTGACAGGCGCGTGATAGAAACGGAGACTGCGCGAGGATGGAAAAATAGATATAATAATATAAATAGATATAAAAATGTAGTAGTCCAATGTGAGTAACAGTGAAAATAAGTTAGTATTTTATTCGATTAAATTGAAATTATTAAAATAACATTAAATTTAACCTCTTGCTCTGTGACAACGAGTTAGACTCGCGACACAGATTCTGAAAACAGTTATATTAGTAAACAAAAATTTTTAATTTTTATTCTAATTTTTCTTTCAATTTATACGACCGAGAATTGTGAATAGTAATTAATCTACAATACATTAATGGTTTCTATGTAAAATGGTACTAAAACAATAAGTAACTGATGCTTAGATGTATAGTCAGGAAAAGAAATAATATGTTAAGAGATTAAGTCAAAGAGAATATTTATACGATAATAACGCAAGTAGAGTATCCATCAATCGAACATCTTTCAAATCTTCATAGAACTACTGACAGTCGACTAAACAAAGTTTCCCTTCGTTAAAACGTTTCCATTTATCGAGAAAATCTTTGAGAACCTGGTAAACGAGGAATTCTCATGATTCGATCCATCAATCAGCGTCGACTTTTCGATATTCGAGCGTGCAGATGTTTCCATTTCGAAATCTCGGATACAATGTCAATCTGAAATAGAATGAATCTTCCATGTGTATCGAATTCACCTTACTTGATAACTCAACGTCAGACATTTTGCACGGCGAAACGAACTGAAACTGCACGGAAGACTATAATTCGATTTCTGCTGTTCAAACTTTCCATACTTTTCTTCATAGATTACTTCTTCTTCCTCTTTTCGTTTTTTTTTTTCGTTCACGGTCGGACAAGCTTTTAAATTCCGCACAATTTCGCGGCGAATTATAGAAGTAACGCGAAAAGTTATTTCATTAGACCTCTCGTATCAGCCGTTTCATACATCACGCGTTATTACGCTTTGTTTTAATATGCCCCCGCGAATATAATTTCACGCGCCGCTCATACCAGAAGTTACGATTCCGCGAACTTTAATAAATTCACCGTGCCACGGTTTTTGGTCAATCGGCTGCTCGACAAGCTGTTAATAACGTGAATAATCCTGATACAGTTTTGAAATTAGTTTTAATCAATCGGGGGAAACTTATCGAAGAGAGGATGAGTGAGATTGAAAGGAGTTATCTGAACAAAATTACGTAGACAATTAATTATACGTGAATAATAATTATCTTATAAGAGTTCGTATAGTTTTTCTCGAGTTATTTTAGAAATTATTCACGTAGAATTTCGCCATATTTGTAATTTAACCCTTTCGCTACGGCAGATTTCAATAGAAAGGTATATGTTCCATTTTCAGTCGTGAAATTTGTCAAATTGTCTTCGAAAGTTTAAAAATTCGTAATTTTCAAATTTGTAAAAATTTAAAATTTGTTTGGTTCAATTAAAATGGAAATGCGCAATACAGAAAATTTAGATGAAAATGCGATAACAGAAGAGTATGAGCCAAACTTCCAAAACGCCTATAGGCGCCAACAGTAATCAAAGGGTTAAATATCAAAGACGTCAGTCTGCAGTCAGGTCTCTGTTAAAAGATCAAATGTTTCTCGAGAATGGAACGAGAATTCGACGACTACGTGGACGGAAATGGAAGAAGCCAAAAGGGAGAACGATCGTTAGATCGATTTTATTTTCACGAGTACAGCAATCCTGTGGCTAAAGGTGTCCTCTTGATTGCCACGGGGACAAACGGAAATAAATCACCTTTAGTGGATCACCGCCACGTCCGGTTCGGTCCGCGTTTCGTCATTGGTTCTCTTGTAGAACAAGCCGGCCACTTTATCGAAGATTAAAAGAAGAGTTTGAAACCTAATCCGACGGGAACCGTGGATAGATCGATCGAAAGGCTGCTTCGGACATCGTTTATCTCAAAATAAAGAGGCCGAGATACTACCTTCGCGATAACTGGTAATCTTCCTTCAGCGAATGGATCGCCTTGAAGATTGATCGCAGGGAAATAAATTCGAATGAAACATAGAGGATCGTTAATACGAGGATCTTGTACAATTTCTATTAGTATACTGTATATACGATACCTGAGGTTCTAATCAAATACATTTTGCAGAGATATTAAGGACGAGGAAAATGTTTAACTAAACGTTTGAAATACTGAAGTGTAAAATAATTTCTGTCGAGTATGTGTTTTTTTTTTTTTTTTTAAGTGATATTAAAGTCCTATTTGCGGCTCGTGCAGAGTAATTGAGAAGCGAGTACATTTATTGAAATTGAAGGCTGCATTTGCAAGTTCTTTTGGAAAAAATTGTTTTACGGATATTATAATTACCTTCTTATTGGCTATGTGTTTGAATCGGAGATGAAAAAGGTAGTATATTAGTAATATGAACATTAGTAACATTTTTTAATGGTACCAAGATTTATGACAAGTTTGCAAAAATGTTAGTCATCGATGTTTGGCCACCAAATTAATTTCCTATTCCCTTTCATGTCTTAACAACCTGTACAGACTGCGCTCTATCGATTTATGAAGAATCAATACAACAAATTCTTCATTATTCAATTTAATTATCATTTATATAATTTATAGCTTAAGTAAATTGCAATACTTATGAAATTGTCAAAATTGTCATCGTTATTACAATGATATAAAGAAATGAACATGTAAAAATAGATTTATTTATAACAGTGTACGATAAATAGAAAAAAAAAAAACGAGCTGACATAATTTTCATAATATCCGAACACCTTTTTTTGTTCGATTTCTACATTTGTTCTACCAATTTTCTTTTTGTTCTAGTAGAAAGTAAGTGAAAGTATAGCAGGAAATAAGATAAATTCATAAATCACTTATAATACAGTTCAACTTAAAAAATATTTTAATATAACATCGCATAATAAAAGATTCAAGTCATGTAAAATTAGTTCAGCATTCAACGTGTTGAAGAAAAAAAAAAAACTTCGAATTTCTTTCTCCTACCAATTTCATTTCAAATTTCTCTCTGTTTTCTTTCCTTTCATATCATCTTGATCTTCGTCATTTCCCATTCTGAAGCTCGAAACGTTCTCGTGTCTCAAATTATCGTAACCTATTTTTGGACAGTGATGTAACACTCTTGGGATCCTAACGGGTGACGAGACAGACAGGTTACCGGGCCAGACAAAACAGGAACGCGTGAAAAATTATCCGCGCGTTGTAGTAAGGTGCGAAACATTTCTTTCACGAGTTGTCGAGTCCTCCCTCTGCACAATACCAACACAAACCAAGAGCGAAAAAAGGCGCAACCGTTATCTCTGTGATGTACGACCGAAATCCTGCTGTTTTTCTCTAACCCCATTCCATCTTTTTCTAGAAACCGTGGATAATGCGTTCTATTGTTTCTGGACGTTGTCTGCGGTCGATACGGGGTCGCCTGGTTGCGCAACTTCATATCGCTGAAACGTTTTCGCCTATTCACCCATGCGCGCACAAATCCCTACCTGCACACAACACCACCGTTTCCCCCATGCCATTCTGTTGCACGTCGTGGAGAACACATGTTGGCCCGTACGCTTTAAAACGCCAGCCAATCGTCGAGAAAAACGACCTCTAACGCTTCCACCTTGAATTTTGAAATATTTTCTCACCGTTCGACACTCGTGACAACTACTCCTCGATACGTGTTCACACTATGAATTCATTTCCCATGAATTAATCGGAAGGAAGAAAGAATTCTGATAAATGTGATTTTTTTTTTAAGGATCAACGAAGGATCTTGATCCTTCTTATATAGCTTCTTACTCGTTTGCTCTGTATTCGTTCGAGTAAATGCAAGTGAAGCGCTTTGATCTTTAAGAGATTAGTTTATTGATCATCGAGAGTCGTTTCTTTGAAAGTGAAGATCGTAGCCTCGAGGAACGGGAGAATGAACTCAAACGTCGTTTGAGTCTCCTTGGGTCCACGAATATTGCAAAAGTCAAATACCTGTTAAACTATCTCGCTGGATCTAGCCCTTTGTGCATCCCAATCTCGTTTTATGTACCTTACTTGCAAATACACACTGTCGGTTAATAGTTCGAGTCCACTGTACATTCAGAGCTACCTAAGAATCTTCAGTTAATTGTTGGAAATTTGCGAAACTTTTACGAACTTGTAACAGACAGAGTCGTAAGAAGAAAGCTAAGTAAAGAGAAAAGAGGAATAAAACATTCGCAAAAAAGTGGACTTGATAATTACATCACAGACATTCCTCTATAAGAGCCAATATTGTATTTCAATAGTGGAAAAGACATTGCAGGAGAATTTAAGAATTGCAAGGGTTTAGTAGCCCATATGTTCCACAGCCACGTCGATCATGACGATGACGAGGTTTATTATACAGACGTGACCGTCGTTTAAATTTTGAGAGGCGAAAGTAATTGCGCTAAGCCATTCAAGAGACGGCATCCTTAATTTCTACCGTCCGAGATATAGAAATTGTCACATTATAAATCTTATCACCTTAGTGAGTGCAAGTAGATGACATTCCGGGGTGCAAAATGTCCCCACAAAAATTGTAGTGGAAGAGAATGACGAAAAACACCTCTTTTGGCAAAGAAATAAAACTCGATACGTGATAGAAAAGAGGGTAGAACAATTGGTATGGTAAAGAAGAGTGAACGCTGAAGTAGATTAAAATATAAACAGTGTGTGTGTGTGTTTTTTGTTCTAAACTGTTATCTCTAAATCCCTCAGAAGCCCCCTAAACCTTATCCATCCTAAAAAATATTAACTTGTCAATGAACAGTCTGGTCGAACTCTGTCAAACGGACCCTGAACAGCGGATCTTCGATCAGAAATTCGACACTCCTGGAGAAGGACGTTCTCGCGCGTGAATCTGCAGATCCTACTTCCCGATGATGCACAAGCCTCGCTACTTCGCACTAACAAGAATTTCAGACTATAGTCCTGGTGGTACCGAGCTGATGTGGGTTTCGAAGCCACATAAAAGGCTTTCAGCATACATACACTAGCCTAGAAGCAAAACCACGAACGCTAGCTAACATGTCATGGAACGCTACCCGGTGTAACTTGAAGGGGCACATGGGATGCGAAGGATCGACCACCCAGATTTCTCTTTGCTGTGTGAAAACGTTTACCAGCCACGAAGAAGGATACACCTTCGACTGAGAAGCGAACGAGGGACACACGAGGATAGGAGATGACTTTCGAACGGAGTCACGTTTATTCCGTGCGATTCAAATGCTCTCTCCTTGGTCCCTTTGAGCTCGAACGTCAACCTCTCTCAACCTGGAGGACCGTTGGCACGATTTTTCCTGGCAAATCAACTTGCTCGCTTTCACTACGACCATTGGCTTGGCGCGTTGAATATCCGAACGGAAAAGCAGCTGAATTTGACTTTGAATCGCGTGGATACCTCTGACGTGTTGATACCGTCAGTATCTTTTTACCGAGTTAAAACATGCGCATTTATTTATTTAGTAAATAGAACCCGAAGAAATACTGGAAATAATTCAGACGTAAAATGTTTTATTTGAAACTCTGCGAGTTTCGTATCGCTCACTGTGTCGCTTATACTTCGAGGATTATTTGTGTTTTTATCTTGATTTGAGCTCTTATCAGAATCAGAATCACTCGGAATGAACGTCGAGGTCTTTGCATGTTTTCGGCATCATTTAATTCAGTTTCAGAATGCAGTTCACAATCACTGTTGTCCGAACAAGCTGATAAATTGTTAAAATATCTTTTATCATCACTCTCACTACAATGTTTAAATACTTTTCAAGAGGATAATTTTAGAATTTTTAGATAGAGCAAACTGAGAGCTGAATCCGTACTTTATGAACGGCTTAGAAGCTTTATTTGTGTTTGCCTATCGTTGAAAGCACAAACGTTCGCTGAACGTTTAGATAAAATAAGATAAAGTACATATTCAGTACATGAAGCTTTCAATTCCGAGCTTTAGTTCAGTTCGTTTAAAAACGGATCGTTTCATCTCGATCACGATATGCTAAAAGCGTGTTAGTAATACTGCATTTCGCCAAATAGATATCTCTCTTAGAGGAAGAACGAAGTTTTTCTACAATCCTAGAAATTTCGAATTTATATTCGAATAATAAATTAACGATTTTTTCCGCTCGATTACGTCTGACAAAATATCAGCTGGGAACGCAACGGTTGGAATCGTGAGAGAAGGATATCCATAACGATATATTCGCATACAGCGTGGCTTTTTTCCCTCGGAACGATATTTATACGGTAGATTATCTCTCGTACGTGCATCTGTGTGTGTATATGTGTGTTGCTTCAGCCATGAAACCCAATCGATTCCACAATCGTCTCTGCTAACTTACTTTTTCCAAACCGATACTTCTCTCTCCCTCAGTCTCTCGTCGAATTGTCTACTTCTAACAGAATTATCATAACGAGGATGAAATAAGGTGCAACGGTGTCGCGAGGTGATACAATAAAAACAATATCATGAAATCGTATCGACGATTGGGCTCCTTTGTCGGTCTATCCCGATTCTATTTATCCTGGTCTGAGCTTCGAAAGCGGATAAGAGTTACAAGAAAGCCCAATTATCGTAACGACGTCGTTAGGATGAGACGGTTCAAAGTGTTGATCCCATCGTTTCCTTCCTTTCAACTCGGAACCGTTCCTCCGTTTCATGACCCTCTTTTTTAATTTCCTATCCCAGCTATCCATCGTATTTTTCTTTCTACATTCTTTCCCACTACTTTCCTTCGTTCTCCTCTATATATTTTTTATCTGTTGTAGAACGGTCGTACTTTCTTTATATTTTAAATAGTTTATTGTTAACACTAGGTCTATCAGATATTACAAAAATCCATTGCTATTATTTTCCAGCAACTTTTTCCTCACTTTTATCAATGAAACTACACGGAAATATATTCGAATTTGTAAGTTAACGATATGCGATTATGTCTCTGATAAACCGAGTTTCTTGGAGGAGAAATTCGATTTCTCGTTCATTCAATAAAAACTCGTAAATTTAGTGTTATTAACTAGGGCGTATCTTAGGATAATTAAGACAGGTACAGTTCAGTGGCTTGGATTCTTATACTCTATATATCTTTACACTTGCTCCCGATTTTTGCTCTCGAGCTATGTCTTTCATTTAGCTTTTCCCCACTGTTAGGTCCTTTTTCTACTCAATCAATGAGTTATCATAAAATCACGCTGACTTCCTGAGGGTTTCCTCTATGGTGCCACGATTTATGACACTTGAATTGCTATTGAGAAACAAGGTAACTAAGTTTCACGGAACTCTAACTACATGTTGAAACAGTTACGCGATTTTTCCTTAATTTCAGAAATAGCCAAAGAGTTACAGATCTCAGAAAAAAGCTTACGTTATCGTGTAAGTTTTCTCTTATCTCGTACGAAATTTATCTTACTTCAGTTCACGTGCCGTTCGTCTTTATAGAATTTCCAAGGAACGTGATAGATTTGGGTGGAACGATTCAACTTGCTCCGCTAATAAAGATCGTCTTCGCAAGAGAGAACTCGCGGGTGTCTCTCTCCCCCCCACTCCCTTTCGTGTCCCGTTAATTAATGCAGGGCACACTGATCCCGTCATAATTAAGCGATCCGCGATAATTCCCGGAGCAGCACTCGTACGTGCCGACACAATCGTGCCAGGCATACTCGAGTCGCGAGCCAACTCATTTCTGGCGTTAATCAGTTTTCGTCTCTGCCGAGATCGAGGGAATTCTTAATCAACGCTTACGTAATAAATAGACCGAGTTGAATCAGGCCGTTTCTTTTGAAGCGTTTGATTTAACGATCATGGAAGAAATTAAAAATATATTTTCCGTGATTCTTGCCTTTCGTTTCTGCGGAAGAAAGAGGGTACATTCTGAGATTGAGAAATCTTGCTTAAACCCTTGTACGGTCGTTGGAAAAAATAACATTGAATATTTTAACAATTTTTGCGTCACATTTAAATTAATATTACTATATTATATTTCTGTTTTATTATTTTATTATATCATATTTTTATACTATTTTTTTTATATGTATTATATATGTTGTATTATAACTTACAATTGCAATTATTTGCAATTACCATGACTCTGCATTTTCACTGAAATATGAGACGGTTTGGATTATAAATAAACCGTGTTGAAGAATCATTTTTGACTGAAGTATCGGCTATATGAATATTGTAGTAAAAAGTTTTCAGTGATTATAAGGAGTTATTTTAGAATGTACAACTTTGATAAATGAATTTCAACAGACATATGTACGAGAAAAAGAAATAACGTTACAGCTTTTTTGATAACGGTATATAATACATTTTATTCAAGTGAAATGTCATTCGAAGAAAATATTTCGTTAGATTTCTTTTTACTATATTAATATGTCAAAATTAAACGCTTAAAAACCGTGTATTCCTTATAATTTTACATTTTAGACAAATATATCAAATTACAACACAATTAGAAATAGATGCAACATTTTATAAAACTTAGGAATCGAAAATGAGTGAATTTCTCTCGAAGATAGTATGAAAAATATGAGAAATAAGAAATTCACATATTCGTGAAAGCAACAAAATCTTAGCGTCAGCTATTCCCTCATTTTCCCCGAATTTCTGCATGTAATGAAAACCAAGAACGGAAGAAGAAAACGTTAACACGCTCCTATACAAAAGGCAACGCCGAGAAGCATGTTTTATTTATCTACCAAGCATCGTTAACTCCAAGTTTAATTAACGCGCACGTTTTACCAGGACGCAAGCGAACATCCCTCGTCCATACGGTGAAATTTTTGCATTAATCAGTCGTCTGGCAGGTGATCCAGGAATGATGTGAAGGAGAAGAGCAGCGTTAATTAAATTTCTTTTACGCGGACACGGCCAGGTAAGGATTCGGCGGATGAAACAAGAGAACGAAGTACGCCGGATATTATAAACGGTTCTTAAACGTACCGCCACGGCGGACAGTCGTTTGAATTTCGTACGTGACAGAGCCTCGTTCCGCGGCAGGACTTCCGGCAAATATAATTAAAATCCCCGTGGAGAAAGGTGAGCTCGCACATTTTTGCGAAACGTTCCCGTAGAAACCGCACCGTGAAGTGGCAAACGGAGAACTTTCGCGAAGCTTTATTTTACGGCTCTTTTATTAATAAATATGCGCTACTTTTGTTAAGAACTTTTCATTATCCTCGTCGCCGTTCCCAGAAACGTAAAATGCGTACATATTACGTATATTTCTTTTCGTAGAAATATAACAAATATTGAAACAAAACGTAGTTGTCAATAAAAATTCCACAGTTATAAAGTGAAAATATAACAAACTAGCATTTCACGTGCTCAGTTCAATTTCCGTTATTTGAGCATTCCTGAATTTTTTCCACACGTTCAAAAAGACAAAAAATAAATAAATAAATAAATAAAAAAAAAAGGAAACAGTTGAAGTATCCAAATAAAACATCGAATTTAACCATCGTTCCGCAAAATACCACGCTTTCGAAATATAAAATATCCCCCATAGAGTGTACTATTCCGTTAGCTCCGCCCAATACACCATGAATTCCAATCTTCAAGCGCTTCCGTTCCGGATTCGTTCGTTTTCCGGCGACACGCGCTCGCAAAGGCGCTTTTATCACGGCGAATGCTCTTTCCGGCAAATTTTTAAATCAACCTGCACGCGGTGTGGAAGAAGGGGAGGGAAGAGAAGAGGAACACGCTCGGACACTCGCAAACCATCCCCGAAAGCCACGGGTTTCGCGGCCGCGTGACAGGTTGACACACACACGGGGCTTTCCTGTAACGTCGACAACCTTTCATTCGCTTTTCCCCCATGACACGTCGCGTTTTCAAAATGTCCACGCCGACCGCCTGACATCGCCGACTTCTCGAGTGGATTATGTTGACAGCCACGATGAAAGGCGATCAGGAAATTAACTGGACTCACGTCGTTCAAACGTGTCGCGAAACTCGTCGCGGTCAGAAGAGCTTTCGCGTTCTCGTTTGATATCCGCCTGCGTTTCCTACTGCGATTTTCATTTACTTACACTTGCCATGCTGCTTCTTTTTTCTCTCTTTCTTTTTGTTTTTTATTTTGCACACTGTTATCGACGCGGATTACATTTACACATTTTTCCTCGGTGGTCAGCATCGTTGACACATTTCATGCCATGTGGCTTACATACGCCTCGCACAGAATTTTCCATTTAAACCATTTGAAATTTTCGCCGTGAAATGGAACATTCTTAACACGTTGAACACCATGGGGCTCACTGGTGACCAGCATTGAGTTTATTCTGAGCGTCATGGGGGTCACTGGTGATCGGCGAAGCTAATATTACTAGAAACCCATAATTCGAGTAAATTTCAGTATTTTTTAATTTTTCAATATTATCATCGTTATTATAATGGTGTGAAGAAATTAATGCAACGATAGAACATGTAAAAATAGTTTTATTTGTATATATCACATGTATACTTAAATATTATGGGCTCATATTGCGATGTGTCGTAAATTAGAGTTGGCGCTATGTAAAATTAGCGTGTTGTAATGTCAAAGATTTTTTTTAAGTTCGATAAGAAAACGCTTTGTTTTAGAGAGAAAGTTTGATACATAATAAGTAAGAAATTGCATTATAAGAGTTCTAATATTTAGTAACAACAGTTCTGACAAATCGCCTTCACGTTTACCATGTTTCAACTAAGTTCATTAAAACATACCTCTATAATTGTAAGAAAAAAGAAAGTGTAACATATAACAAAATGTTTTACTTAAAATTAATTATAATACCATCAGAAAACGTATAATAAATGTTCAATTATCTGTTTGCTAAAATAATTCGTCAAAATAAAATTGATCGATTCGTTCTGTAATGCAATTTGAACTCTACATATTTTCCCTGACAACTGTGTTTTTCGCACTGTTATAAATACTGCAAAGCATGCGTCAGATGTAAAGCTAATAATCATGATAACGTTAAAGAAAATTCGTTAAAAATCTGTTCAGCACGGAATATGCTAAATTTGCAGTCAACGGTCGATGGTGATAAAATTTATTTTCATCCATAAAGTTTCATATTCACGATTCTTTGATCTCTTCGACACGCAATGATTCTCTCATTTTACCTATAAAATGCTGATCGTTTACCGATTCGTTCACGATGCACGAGACGAAGTGGTGCATTGCGGAGCGAGGAAGTAGTATAAGCCAGTTTTAGTCAGACGCTAGAAACGGAATATTTCAGTGATTTACTTTAGAATTTAGAGGACGTCTGAAGGTAGACGTGGAATAAGAAGTGAATGATCGAAAGAAATGCAGCTCAACAATCGAATAGTTTTATAGAAATGATTTCTATTCGAAGTAGAGCTACTTGAGAATGTTTCTTTTCTTAATGGAAGATTGATTTGTTCTATTATTCGTATCTATACCAACGATATAACAATTTTCTTATTCAAAAGTCAACGGGTCCTTCACGAACGAAATTGCCAATAGACGTGAATTTTTAAGCGACACAATTACTCTACGTTGGTGTACTCGACCAGAAATTATAGGGCATGGATCCAATTACGAGTTGTACATTATGCAAAGACGAAATCCACCGTATGAATCGGGAAACCGCCAGCGATATTAAATCCGTTCCGGCGTTGTTCATGAGACAACATAAGAAATCCGCCCTCCTTCATTTTACTATGCAAGCTGTAGGGATATAACGATACACGACATACAGAATACCGTGTATACAGGACTGCAGGCAATCCCGACGTGCTCGCAAAGCGTGCATGATAAATGAAAAACCGGCTGGAAATTGGGGGAAAAACCGCGCGTCGCGATGCTTCGATAGAAATTTTTCCTTTTATTTTATGCTTTTTTTTCCTCTGGCAATCAGGGCAAAAACCAAATAAATACGCGCGTCGCGGAGTTAATTAAAATTTTCATCGAGCTACGTAATTGTTGATCGAAATGTAATTAAATCGGTCGGAAACACGCACGATACTTTTTTTGCTCGATGAACAACCGCGGAAAAAAGACGCAGGTCTTTGATCATTTTCTTCTTTTTTTTTTTAACCATTTAATACAACGATATCATATGTCTGAATGAAAAAGAAAGAGGATTATCGTCGTTCTCTTTCTAATTTCGTGTGACAAAGTTAATCGAGGATATGAGAACAAAGGAGTACGTTTGGAAAAATGTTTATGAAATACAGCCGCGTGATTCTCGTAACAATTAGAGTCACGAACGGACAGTAAATTGCCTTCGGAACGGTTGACAACGGTTATTAACATACTGCTAATTAGTATTCCGATAATTGGAACATATTAGACGGGGGATTTGGTGTAAGAAAAACTTGCACCACGACTCGCGTGGGAATCATGAAATTATCGGTACGACCTAACCACAGAATAAATGGTGTAAATTTCTTTCGTGAAACTAAGCAGAGAGGAGAGAAGTTAAGGATGTAACATCTCTCTGTAAAAGAAAATGAGAAAGAAGGGGAGCGATTCTGTAGTGGCAACACGTTTACCTGTTAACAGTGATCGTTCGAGGGCGTGGAAGGAAAAAAGAAACAACGAGAGGGAAAATCTAGAGAGAAACTGATAAAAGAGCAAGTCTGAAAACGATAACATTATCGAAGTGCTTAACTGTTTAACATAACTTCCACAGCTTTCTTCCACTGAACTACGGGGGAAATGAAGATTTTCTCAGAGGCGGGACAAAGAGAACGGAAAGTAATTTACGGGAAACTACGGTGGCCGCATTAAGTCTATTATTTAAAGAGCCATTCAGAAAGTTATTCGACCTCGTTCCCCGTTCGGTAAAACGTTCCAACTTACAATTCATGCCGATTATATATTAATACGATTCGTGGCTGTTTCGCGAGTCTTCAAGGGATTCATGTATACGAGAATAGAATAAAATGAACACCGACGAAGATGATAAAAATGTTAAAAAATAGTCGTGAACACTCGTAGTCGTCATTCTTTCTTTTTTCTTATTTTCTCTTCAACTTTATAAAGGATCCTTATTAAGAATCACTATTTCGGCGCTTACGAGGTACGTTCTTCTTCTTCTTTATCAAAGAAAAAAGAAGAAAGAGGAAAGATGAAAAAAAGAATGTAAACAGCTTCCCGCTGACCTAATTCCTTTCTACAGCAGCATCAAAAAAGAAAAAAACATAGAAGAGGGAGAAAAAAAAAAAGAACGACGGAGACAACATCTGCCGAGCAATTTGCGGAAGTAATTTGCATATCCGTAGCAGACGATACGCCCGCGCAGTTTCTTCAATAAAAAGCATCCAGAGCTTTAACCAAAGAACCGCCCATCCTCCTTCTTTTCTGCTCGATTTCTTTCCGTGGATAGCGTCCCGGTTATTCGTACACCGTGTATTTTCCGAATAGTAGAGCGTAGTACAAGCGAACACGGTAATTCATGTGAGTAACCTGCGTTACTATCCGTTATACTACTCGGCTGACGCGGCATTTTTACGGATCGGGGTAATCTATCATGCGCCGGGTAACGTATAAATTATTCGTTGCCACGGGAGATACCGGGAGGTACAAGCGAGTTGCCGTTCCTCAAATGTTAGGTAATCACTGTTCCGACACTGCCATTTTGCCGTTTTCGTGGTCGTGGGTTACTTCGCGATATTGCCGTGAAATCCATCAAATTGAAAGAAAGGGAACAAAGACGTGATGAAAAGTAGAGAAATGGTAGGAAGGAGCTGAAAGGAAACTCTCGAGTTGGAAACGATGCTTCGAAACACGGTGTATAAAAAAGAAAAAAAAAAGAGAGAGAGAGAAAGAGAGAGAAAAGAAAAGAGTGAAAAACGAGTGGACGGATAGTAGCGGAGGTGAATACCATCTCTTCTATTTTCTCTCGTTTTATTTCCACGATCCAAGAGCGAAAATACTTGTCGGTCTGAAAAGTACAGAATCCGTGCTAATTAACGCCGACAAACAAGATCTCGAAGCGAGCCACCTCCGCCGCGCTAAGATACTTTGCGCCGCGAAGGAATTAATGTGAAGAGGTAGAGGGGTTGCGCAATTTTTAGAACAATTCGTGTAATTAGAAATTCAAGCTCAGCTATCTTTCTCCGCGATGAAATTGACAAAATGCCGTTCCACGTTCACGATCTTCTTGTGAAATCGTTCCCTTTACCGGATCCTTGATAATTGTACCTAACACAGATGAACGCGCTCCTTTATGCTATAAACGCGAGAATTTTGCAACATTTTCATCGCGTGTCGAAAACTTTTTCATTCTATTTTCTAGTCTTCGTCAATTATTACAGTCACGTTTGAAGATAAAACAACAATTTCGAACGAACCTTATCGCGCCGTTTCGTTACCAGAATGCAAAGGAATTGTTAATGTGAAAAGGAGGGAAGCAAGAAGAATTGGAAGCAAAGGGAACACGTGTAGATGCAGTAAGAACTCTGAGAGAGACTATCCCTTCCTCTGGAGAGACACATGTTGGAAATTCAGGAAAAGCAACACTACAAGTTAGTCGTGTGTATTCCCTTGTTTCCTGAACAACAACAATACCACTGTATCGAGCTGTGATTTTCTACACGAGAGAAACACACGATCGAACTGTGATACGTCAAAGTTCCGCTAATTTGGAAATTAATCCGTGGTGTCACCTCGAAAACTTTGCACATACAGAAAGTTCACAGGATCGCCTGTATTTGCACGCTTTTATTCAACGTATTTACCATAGTGATTCAATTGTCCCTCTTTCCTGAGAGAGATCCTAGCGAACGAGATCTTATTACCGACAAAATGTCGGAAACTCGTTGCAGACTTCTTCTACTTGTCTACCGTATCGAAATTTCACTTAGGAAAATTTAAACACGAATTACGTACTTTGACGCTTGGAATTCCGAAAACACTGCAAAAGTGGAGTTAATCGGATTTTTATTTATCACGATCCAAATTTGCAGCAAACCGACTCGTGTAAACGACATCCATTTTGATGGAATAACATTTGCAGAACAGTGGACGATGATTTTACATTTATGTTCGTCAATATCGAAGCAAACAGCATTGACATAACTAAGCTCGGCTAGCTATTAAACTCTCGAATGCGGATAACGAAAGAGTGCGACTAGAATCGATTTTCTAAAAACAATAAGGAAGTGAACTATCCACTCCTATTCCCTTGTCTATTACACGAAAATCAATAGAACCACAGTATATCGGTCACTCTTCCCGCTTAACATATCGACCGTCGTTTTAACGGAATGCCATAAAAAATCGTTTCAATTAACCGGGTTTAATTGAACCAGCAGGAAGGAAGCATCCAGCAATCGAAGTAACAGCTTTAATCGACGCGATTTTAATCTTCATTCGCAATTTACCATTACGGGCGGATTACGAGATTGAACGCGAGAGGAGAGAGCAGTAAAAATACTCGAAACGTGTTCTCTCGAGTTTCCACGAAAACGTACCCTTCTCTGCAACCTAACGCACGATCGAATCTCCGTTCCATCGTCATCGATCATCTCTGCACGTTCCACGACAGAGAGCGAGAAGGAGAGATCGAGAGAGATTGGGAGAGAAAGTGAGAGGATCACAGAGAGAGAGAGAGATGAAGAGGGAATAGGAGAAGAGGAGAGGGAATCAACGTCATTAATCAAAGGATGAAACGATGCCGGGCGACCCAACTCGGCTCCAATTTCAGGCTTAACTCACGTATCCCTTCGTACATATTGGAGCAATGTGGAAACAGCCTGCCGTTGGTTGCAAGGTGGAAGGTTTAAGGTGGAAAGCACGCTTCGTTACTCCGATAACTATCTGTCATCGCGTACGCCCTGAACGCAATGTCGCCGATCACCGTTCTGCTCGCTAGCTCGTTCCGACTATATGGGACCGCCGAGTAGTTTAATCAAGTTCATACAGTTTCACCGATGCACCCTATTGATTTATCGATCGGGCTGAGCTGCTTGTGCAGATCGTTTTTAACCTTCGATGCCTTCGAGAAAGATGCTCTAGCACGTCAAGAACCGTTCATCGGAATTTTCGTCAAATACCGGATACCTTTCCCCTCCACAGCTCGTCGCTGAAAGTAAGAGGGTTAGAAGAAGGGTAACGACGGTGAAGGTAGGTCGAAGCGATTTTAAATTTAGTAATTTATCCGAGGGCCTCTTTGAGAGTGAAGCACCACGTAACACACTTTCGAGCTCCTTTGAGGGAGGATTTTAATTTTTGATCGACGCTGGTTAAGGAAAGCCTCGACGGTGTATTATTGTAAATTTCGAAGTCATGATAGTAACAAAATTCTGGGGATAAGGTACAGTAAACTCACGTGCAATACGAGTTCTTGTAAAACTACTGTTTCCATGTAACGCTATTTCTCGTACAACGCACTGTATAATAAAATGCAAGAATTTCTTATAGTTAAAAATTAAATAAATTACACATAATACATTTGTCTAATTATTTCTTTGATTAAATTTCTATGAAATGAAGATTTTATTACATACGTTAATAATATCTTCTTTTTTTTTTATAATCAATAGCTTATGTATATAAGTTATTTATTAAAAAAGAAGAAAAAGAGGCTTGTCTCTGTGCAAACATTTTTGGAAATATGCTGTTGCAGAGTTTCGTATAAATCATTCCGCAAAATTCAATTCGATCTCCGCAGAAAGGACTGGGATGTTTCGTTTACGTCTATTTCTTGGACACGTCAGAAACTTCTGATCGATGCCGACGCGTAATGTTTACCCTCGGAAGGGAAATAAATGATTACTTTAATCAGTTCATTATATCGCGCGTCAGCGTTGATGGTTTATAGTGATCGATGGGTCCTATTGTTTTCGAGTTTATTCGGAGGCTGTGACGGGACCCGTCGATATTTATTATTATCGCTAAAACACCGTCGATATCTTACGCGAAATATATTCGAGATAATGGAATTTCCAGTGAAATATACGCTCGGGGCATACACTATAAAATCAGATCTCAGCGAAAGCGTAAAATATTGCACGTAATCGTTATGGAACGTTTAACCGGCCTGATAAGGAACTAATACCAGTAGGATTTATATATACATATATAGAGCACCTCGTAAAATGAATTCCCCTCGTAAAGTAATTATTGAACAAGTGAAATTTATCAACTCAACATTCTGCATTGTAACACGATTAACCCTTTGATTACTGTTGGTGCCAATAGGCGTTTTATAAATTTGACTCGTATCTTCTGTTATCACTCTTTCACCTAAATTTGATTCTTTGTGCATTTCCATTTTAATGTACCGAAACGAATTTGACAATTATGCAAATTTATAAGCTTTCTAATTCTTAAATATTCGAAAACGATTTGGCAAATTTTGCGGCTGGAAATTGAACATCTTTCTGCTGGAAACTGCCGTAACGAAAGAGTTAAGAAACGATAAAGACACGTATGTCACTTGTAAATTAAAACACACAGAGATAAGGATTCTTCAGTTATAAATGATATTCTCATCTATAGTGAAGTGTTAAACCACATATATAGTGACTCTTATTAAATAAATAAAATGATTATTTTTTAATTCGATCAAATAACGTGAATATTTGTCAGAAGCTAAAAGAACTAGTTTATTTAATAACGTGTGAAAAAGTTAAAAAGAAGAATGCAATTAGTCGGAACTGCGAAGAACATAGTAAAAATAGTTTTTTACAACTTTTTTTATCTAAGCATGTAATGAAAATTTAAAAAAATATATTTCACAGATTTATGTTAATTATCTACATTCTGAAAATTTCATTAAAATTGGTTAATACAGGAACGAGCGACAAGGATTAAAATAATCTTTCGATTTATTGCAGTATTAGACCGAAAGTCGCAAAAAATTTCGATTTACATGTTTAATAGTCTCTAACTCATACTAACGTTACTATTTTCTTCATAATTCCAACAAACTGGAATTTGGTCAAAAATGATTTTACACGTCGTTTAGTAAACCGATCCTTCTCGCGCGAATTCAATTCGTTTGGTCCAATTTTAAATAAGTTATTCTGTTTCAAATGCTGTTCGAATATTAATAGAACACACAGTACCTAATTATCAACGAAAGTTTCTCCCAGTAATCCTAACGAGCACGTTCGTTCATCGATATCGAGCTAAGTTACTTCTTACCATAACCAGCGATCAATCATTCTCTCTTCGAACAATAGGGTCCGAGCGTCAAAAACTCTTCCCCATGGGGTCCTCTACAGCATCGAAATGAATAATGCACATTCTCAGACGCAGTGTGCCCAAGAGAAATCTTCTCTTTGCCGATGGTTTAGATGAGAAAACTACGCGAGCCCGCCGAGACAGGTAGTCTTTATCCGTGACGGAAGCCGCCTTTGTGACGTGAGCTGTTCTTTCAAAGGCCACCCCCTCCCTCCTCTCAATTACCAGACGTCAAAGTAACGCCATGCACGAGAGACGATGATAACATCGTGCAAAGTGCATTCGCAATGCCTTGCTATAACGGCAGACGACGAAAGAGAGTTTTTCAGTTGACCGAGCTTATTACGATCCAACAACAAACACACGAAATTCTTCATTTCTTTAATCGACCGCGTCTCGATAGAATCACGAGGTGTGTAAATTAAGTAATGAGACTTAATTTAGCAATGTAGCATTCGATCTAGCAACACTTGGGACGCGGGACTTGGAAAGGCGATAGGAAAACAAATTAAAAAAGGATAGGCTTTCTGTATGAGTTTCAACTCGCTGGAGGTATTTGTTTGTCCATGGGTTTTTTTTTATCAAATAGTTTCTTCTAGTACGTTCTAAATGAGTGACATGAATTTCGAGCAACGGTGTGCTATCAGGTTTTACTTCAGACTTGGGCACAGTGCAATGGACACTTTTGCAAAACTTCAGCAGGCCTACGGAGACAATGTTTTGTCAAGGTTCCAGGTTTTTCGGTGGTTCAAGGCATTTTCAGAAGGAAGAGAGTCGATTGAAGATGAACCACGCAGCGGAAGGCTTTCATCTTCAAGAACTTGATAAAAATGTCGATAGAATCCGGGATATTTTACGTTCAGATCGTCGATTGACGGTCAGAATGATCGGGGAAGAGTTGAATTCGACTCACACCACTGATTTTGACCAATGAATTGGGTGTGAGACCGAACATCAAGAACAACTTTGTGCTGCATCACGACAATGCGCCTTGTCACACGGAAATTTCTATAAACGAGTTTCTATAAACGAGTAAGAATATTCCTGTGGCTCCTCAGTTTTCTTATTCGCCTGACTTGAATCCCTGTGACTTTTTCCTCTTTCTGAGATTGAAAAATCACTTCAAGGGACGTCATTTTGGAACACTCGGAAACATTCAAACGACTGTAACCGACCAGTTGAATGCAATTCCAGTATCCGAGTTTCCAGTAGTTCTATGAGGATTGAAAGAACCGTCTCGAGCATTGTGTAGCTTCTCAAGGAAATTATTTTGAGGGAGACAATATTGAATTGTAATTCTATTCGAATAAAAAATTGGAAAAAAATCGTTACTTAATTTATACACCTAGTATATGCCTCCCTTCCTACCAGATCTAATCGTGAAGCGTTATTATTCACGGCACGAGGTGAATCGATATTAGAAGGAAGACGAAGCCGTAACTCGATGCTTGCCACCGTTAATTACAGAGTATTACCGTGTTCACGTCGCCGGTTTTAACCGTTCTATCCGTGTTAACCATCTATCTTTATCCACCTTTCGACATCGTCCTTTCTATCTGTCTTCATCTGTCTTTCATCCGTGTTTCTCTCAATTTGCTCTTTCTCGGTTGTTCAACTTTCTCCGCCGTTGAATAACCCGGTCGCGACAAGGAGCCTCACGGATGCAAGGCATGCATATGCATTAACGCTCGCACAAATGGTATGCAAACGACGACGTGTAGGAAAAGTAACCGTGTTACGGAGACCTGGTAACCCTAGCTTGATCTCTTTTAAGCTTCCATCAGTGAAGGAAGTTGAAGGAAGTTTGACTGTGCCTTTTCATCCTCTCCTCACCCTACACCTTTTCAGCGTTAGTTTAACTTCGACGAAGGATGTTTCATTATTGGATGAATTTGTTTGACTTCGTGGTAGAACGTTAGCCGAGAGTACAGCAGTTAATTAATTGGAATTGGAGAATGGTTATCAACGTTTCAGCTTGATCTATTATTCATTCGGGGGATGAAGTTTTTCTGAGCGGAAGGTACGACGAATAATTTTGGATTGATGTAGAACACTGTCTTTTTTCTTTTTTGATTAAATATTAGAATATTTTTGGTAGTTGATTGATAAGAGATGAATTAGTTAAGGTATCATCTAAATTATGCACCTGTGTGTTCTTTTTTCATTAAATTTATAGTATTTGTTAATATTTAATATAAAACTATTTGGAATTTTTTTAGCTTCTTTTCATTTTCAATGACTTTTCGACATGTTGTTGGGATTGTTTCACTCGAATGTTGTTCGTTAGGTCATTCATTGTTTCTGGCTTGTTAGCATAGACTCGATTTTTCAAAATCCCCACAACAACAAAAATCTAGCAGTTTTAGATTGTATGAGTTTGAAGGCCAATTAAAATCTACATTTCGAAACAGATATTAGACACATCGATGTGATTCAATTCGGAACTAGAAAAAATCACTCAATATTGATTAGTATAGCTCGAGTCCAATTATTTCATTTGTCCAAAATGCAGACGAAACAGTGACTTTTCGTGGGTGTAGAGATTTTTTAATGAATAACACGAGGATTTTCATCACTCCACACCTGACAATTTTGCTTATTAACGAATCCATCCATTATGAAATGAGTTTCATCGTTAAACAAAATTTTGCCTGAAAACAATGGCGCATTTTCATAATAAGTTTGAATAATGTAAATGTATATCTGTTGTAAAACAAAAATATGTATAAGACAATCATAAATCAATACATCGATCGATAATCACTTCCTCTGAGGCCTCAGTCACATATCAAACTGTACAACATAGATCCAAACATTTGCAAAATCCATTGTATAAAAAAAAGAAAGATCAATTAATAAATGTTCAATCTGTTCATATCAGTTCAACATCTGTTCTTCAATCTTCAAACATAACCACCGATATACCATACCTATCGATATAAGCCAAGTAGGCTATTTCTAAAAACAAGTTACTCGTGAAAATTCCCGTCACACTGTTCATCGTTAGAATTGTACTACGTTTTACTAAAACAAAACTGCTTACGTCATTTGAAAAAGCATGACGAGCAAACATTATACAATGCTGGAATTCAGACGTCACACTTGAATGACCTGAATCTGCTTTAGAGAGTATAAACTTTCATGTAAATTAGAGGACTATGAGGTCTTATACGTAAATGACGATAGATTAATTTCTCTCAGGATATATAATCGCCTTTTACGTTTCCAATTAACCGCAGCGTGCGAGAGTTAAAAGGTGGGATAAATTTCTAATCCCTCCCAAAAGAAAAGAACACGAGCTTCGCAATTAGCGGCCCGATTTTTCTTCTCTCTTTTCTTTCTTTCTTTTTTTTCTTTAGGACCGAGCTCTGCCTTATTTCTTCCTATTCGTTCCTTGTGAAAAACTCGTGTCTCTCTTTTTCGTTCGCGTGCTTCTCTCACGTGCCCCGAATAAGACCAGCAAGTTTGCGTCTAATGGCGAACAGTAAACGGCCATACTTTTCCTCTTTTTTTCTTTGCGTTTTCTTTTCTTCATTCGCGAGAACTGAAGCGATTTAAAATCTATTAAACGCGCATTCCTCGAATTAAAACGGGAACTTTAGCCGATGAACAAATTCCTATCCGGTTCACGCTGAAAATTTACCGTTTCACCGGTGACATTACGATTTCATTGAATTACCTTCTATTAGTTTTGATAGAAATTTCGGCTCGAAACGAAACGGACAGAGACGGTAGGTCGATTCCGACGGCTCGATTATTTTTCAAAAAGCAGAAATGACAAATGCCGTGGCACAGTGTTCGCGTGATTAAGCGACACCACTTTTATTAACCGCAGACAATTTAAATCGCGAGGGAATAATAAAGCGTAATTTAGCAAGTCAATCCGGGTGGAATATTTTGTCACGTTTTCACGCAATGAATTCAAGCTAATTACCTTCGTTTTAATTCCACCATGTTAATCGATGAGATTCGGCTAGCGTTTCAGGAATTTACGTGAAATATTCGAGGATCTTATACTACTTTGAAATTTCACTTGCGATCTGTTTTCTATCGTATAAGATACACCGCTACCTTTACCATGTAAATATGTAACTCGAACCCCGATGAAATTATACGGAAATAACGTGGACTTCGGTATCGAGGAAAAATTCGAAATGTTTAATAATCCGACAGGCAAACTCGCTTAATTTTCTACAAGAATTCCGCGCGACCTCTCTTTGAATCGTGTCACGATCCTCATAACTGGCATTCCCCGATTCAAAAAGCGATACTCTACATTGTCCGCCTTGCATTTGGTTCTCATGGACGTCGCTGCTTCAACAATTTCAATTAACCGACGGGAATCTATACAGCGGAATAATTTATTACCTGTTACCAAGTTATCGCTGTCGAGTTACCTACGTTATTCAACATTTCTCCGTTTACAAGGGCTCTGTTTGTAAACGTCACTGTGGACAATTGCGCTGTACGGCGGATATCTTCGTTTACTCGATGCTGGACGTACACACCTAATCCATAATCCCGAATGATTTATGGAGATATAGTAAATTAAAAAAAAAAAAAAAAATGATTTGCAATACAGCTGAGTTTTTTTAGAAAATAGCATGGACCCATAGATACATATGGTGCGATATTCGCATGTCACTCGCATATTTACTCATCTCCTTTTCTTCCGATCAAACATTCTTTGGGTACGCCATATTATTTAGAAAAATAACGAATGAATAAAATTATCAAACTGTCCTCACAAATTTAAATAAACCAACACTTACGTATACAGTAAAGGAATCAGTCTGTACGATTTTAGGAGAGCAAAAGTGAGACTGAATAGTATGTATCAATAAAAACATGGGAACAGTGAAACAGTTACCAATATTCAGCTATTTGCAATTGCTATACTATATGTAACGATAAATTCCATGTTAGAAAGCAATTAAGAGTAAGTGTATTATAGTACGACAAATTTAGAGAGTATGTATCGATAAATCAGCGAGGAGCTTTCATAGTCAAAGGGTTAATCGTGGAAACGTGATTATACAGTGAAATTTTCCTCTCATTTCTTGGATTTTACGAAATTTTCAGAGATTTACATAAAATTACGATTTAACATATTATAATTCCGAATGAGTTAGTGTCAGTGAACAGTGAGTTATATGTTCTTCGAGTCCGTTGTTAAAAAAAATGACAATGCTCACGGAGAACCTGATTAGCCACGTACGCGCGGTTACATTATGGAAATTCAACATTTCGTATCGGCTTGTATCGATCGCAGGCTGCGCGTACAATACGAGCACACAGTCACGCACCAATAATCGTATACATACAATTGAAGGGCAAGCTAACTTCATAAATGACATGTAGGTTACATGTTGCGGTACGCGTTTGACGCCGTTGCCATTAGTTGCAGACAATAGGTCGTAACTGAAAATGGCAAATACATAGTTGCCTATAGTGTGTCTGTCAGTGGTTAGATACGATTCTCCGATGATGCTGTAACATGGGTTCAGAAAAATTTCATATCAATTACAACGTTCGTCGAATCTATCTCTCTTTTGCCGTTGTAAAATAAAAATCGAAGAAAAATGAGAAACCAGGGGGGAAAAAATAGAGAAGAAGGAAAAATATTCAATACAAATAAACTGCAGAGTTTAAAGCAGACTCTAGATAAATTAATATTCCGATACATCGATCTGAATAGTTTCGTTTCAACACACACGCTGTTCTATACACGATGGCCAGCACGTTTTCGACCGTTAAACACTTCCGAATAGCGCGGACGCGTTGACAGGTCCTGAGACCAGCGAAAATCCAGGATTATTTGGTAGCCGTTGTTCATTACAGTTTGTAAATTTATCGTTTTCAACCGGCCTGGTAAAACGTGCCACTATGTATGCTCACGCGGATGCCGAGCATAACGAGGAAATAACCGGTATCCATATTGTTAAATATTCGCGGCCGTCGCATTTGCATGCGCGACGCATTTCCCGCATCCGACGAAACGCTAGGGACGAGGTGGTGTAGAGAGGAAAGGGGAGAGAGAGAATTAAAAAAAAAAAAAGAGGGAATCGATAGCGCGGTGATATCAGCACCGAAAGTAGCGCGCGATCGTGTGAATTGTGCGCCGTTTTCGACGGCGAGACGAGAAAATGCTCGCGCCTCGAGTTGAGCTGTCAAGAAAGATTATTCGCACGCGTTTCGACAAACAACCTGATTCAACCGTTCGACGTTTTACCTCCTTTTTTCTTCTCCTTTCTCAATTGTCGAATTTTTAATCGAAATAAACTCGAGTTAAATTTCCCGTTTCATACTTTCGACAATAGGAGAGTTCACGTGGAGAACAGTTCTTTTTTTTTTTTTCAGACAATGAATGATCAAATTTTTTTATCGCAGATATTTATATAGGGAGGACGAGTCTCTCTTTCCGGTGAAAATTTTCACAAACGAACCTTATCCGACGACGAACTTAGTTTCCAAAATTTTTCCACGAGGATTTTTTGTTCTTCTTTTTTTTTCCTCTTTTCCTCTATAGAGTCGAGAGTGAACGACGGAGCAGACAGATAGACGGCAGTGAAAATGAGAAAATTCCTGAAATATCTCCTACGTGTCGATCGAAAATTGTGGGCGAAAGATAAGTCCTTCCGTCGCGGACACTCTAGCCCTCTTACTCCTCTCCTTTCTCCCTCCGCTCTTGGTCGTAAAATTCTTTCCTTTTTTTTTATTCTCCTTCCATCCACCCTTCTCCATCCACTCCTGTAGGAGTTCTGAATATTCATAGTGGCTTCTAGTTGGCAAATCGATAAGTCGTTACTTTATCACTTTCCCAATCACGAATTACCTTCTTCTTTCAAGCAGGAGCCGTGTAAAACGGCTTGAATATCGCTTGGACATACGACAAGAATTGGTTTTAAACGCCTGTTTAATAATTTAAAATTATACAGCGACAGATTTTCGTTTTTCTTTGTGGTTTTATTATGTTTATTAGCGCGACACGATTGCACGATTTATCCAGTTGCGCTCTGCAGAATTCGAGCGATTTACAACGCGTTCCAGCATTTCCATAGGTCCGTAAATTGTTAGTTTCTGTACTTCACACGACAGCACAAAGAGGACAATTGTATTTTTAATACATTTCGGTCGGTACGCGTATTACGTGCAATTTCCCTCTTTTCAGAATTACCTTTACATACACGAATATGCTCCGGAAATTACGCGAAATTATTTTAAATGAATGCAGATGATTTGAAAGGATTTCATACGAAAAATTAATAAATAATTGGAAAAGCGTAGAGAGGGGGGGAAATAAAAATGAGTAATATCGTAAAATTGAATACATCATGCGATGAGCAAAGTTTTACCCGTATATATTTCTCTGTGGAAATAACAAAACCGTGAGATTAACATTGTAAAGAGATAACGTGAAGTTTCAAACGAAAGAAAGCAGAAAGGAAAGAAAGAAGAAAAAGAAGAAGGGGTAGGAATAAAATAAAAGCAACGGTGAATTAAAGTGAGTCGAGAAAGAACTTATTAGAGGAAACTTTCCAGCCGATCGCTCGCCGTCAAAAGAACCTCTAATTACAGGGTAATTAGCAGCGGGCGTGAAAGATCCTCCTTTGCGGATATGCGATTAGATAACGACTACCACAGTTTACCGAGCTGCTTGAAATGGAAATCTCCTTTAAATCTGCCCACAGATCCTACCCTCTTTCTCCTCTTTCTCTTTTTTTTTTCTCTTCCTCCATCGAGGGAATTAATTCGCGAAGACACTTCTAATTCTTGTCTCGAATTCTCAAAGCGAACTTGCACAAAGTAGCTGATCCTTAAATATTCCATTAATACCCGTTGCAGCGAGAAGGGGGAGAAAAAAGGGTACTTTGTTTGAATTACACAGCGAAACAGGGGAAGAAAAAACAATTATAGAACGAAAATTAGAATTAAGGGAAGAAAAAAAGAAGGAAAGAGAAAAAAACAAATGAATGCAAGCGAAAAGCATGCAATCTTAATGCAACGTATATTTCGAGCAGTTCATAAAATTCATTTCACACTTCCAGCCCCGACTATTTTCCTCTGCAATTCTCTGGCAAAAGATAAGAGAGAAAGAGAGAGAGTTTCGCGAAAGGTGAAATATCACGGGCACTTTTTCATCCGCGGCCGGAAAATTCTGGCTAATATTTCGATGCGGACGTGTTCATGCGTGGTTCGTACAAAGAAACACGGAAACGAAGATTAACATAGAATAGGCGCAATTTGTGAAAGCACGCAGGTGTACTTCTGGACAGCGTACAAAGTTATCCGACCCACATACTTATTCACCGTAACCCTTCTGGCTCGTGTGCGGATAGATATTCGCTGATAGGATAGGTATATCTAGCAGTGAAGTTTTAATTAGCGGTCGGCTGGTTCGAGGGCGCGATAAATTCGCGGAATGACACGATAAGAGTAGCTCTAACATACGATCCCCTCGTGTAACCCGGATGAACTTGACCTTAATGCTTTTCTTTTTTTTTTTTTATCGTCGAAACGGTGTCGCTAATCGTAAAAGTTCCAAAGTACCTTCCACCGATTTATTCCACGTAGGAAGTAACATTACGATTCGATAAATGTCGTTTTAAATCACCGGGAACGTTCACACGGTCGATTCACTGCTACCACTTGAATTTTACTACGTACGAGAGAATTAATTGTGGTAAGACAAACGTAAACGTTGAAACTTCTGCAATTACAAATGAGAGCAACGTTTGATCTAGATAGCGATAAATTTCTTGCACGTCATCGTCGACCGAGTTATATCATGCGATTCTGACAAACGTGTAAAACCTGGACAGTTTATAGTCGACCGAATACTATCTCGCGTAGTGAATTGTTGAAACAAAGATAGTAAATCATCGCTGGTGGAGGTTGGATGTTTGTATACGTAAGTGTAGACCCAGTCGAGTGAAAACTGCGTGAGTAAGGCCACGTATGAACGATCGAGGAGAATAGGAAGTTGTAAACAGAAGGGTCAAGTAGAGTATACATCGGATAAGTAGAACGAACGTGCGCTCAGTGTCGGGCAAGTAGAATGAGTGCGTGTGTGGTCAGACAACACCTGTTCACGATGAATTTATTGCGTTATTCTTGTTTAGATCATTTCTACTTGTAATTTCATATCGAAGTTTAACTTGTACCTAATTCTATCAATTGAAAAACAATCATTTAATTATGAATCGTTTAAGTAATAACATGTCGCGATGATTAATCGAACCTTAGGAGGCGCGTAATACTAAAAAATGTCAAATGAAAAATTTTTTTCTGCAACGAATAAATCAAAATTCCAATTTATCCGTATTTTGTATATTGATATGTTATTGTTTCGTCCAAATACAGAAGAAAAAATATTAATATTTAACGAGAAAAATAAATAAAAATCCACTACTTTTTAATATATTGTTTAAACAAATGGACAAATTGGATTTTTTAGGATTTTTCCATTCCTAAAATTTGGAAAATTTCAAAATTTTCACGTCCATTTTGCCGGAATGCAGATAGTAGAGTAGACAAAAGAAAAAAGAGAGTATACAATGTGAGAATTAGATTTCCAGCGAAGATACGAAAATACGAAGATTTTCACCGATTCGACAGAAATACCGAATCGGTCGAAAAACACTATCTGACTGTTGCAATCTCGAGATAGTCGAAAGAACAATCGCGCAAAGTATTTCGTTCGGGCTGCAACAATTCATACGTTTTCAAGTAAACTCGCGGGAGAAGTAAGATGAAACATAAGACTAAACGACAGCGAAAATGTGAGAGACAAATAATTCAGGATAAGGAGCTTTCAGCAGAGCCGAATACCGAGAGATGTAGTTACGAAACAGCGAAATGGATTGGCTGAAAGCATTATTAAGATTACCGGTTGATCGTTCGTTTTATTATTTTTTCTTTTCTTTGTCTCTCTTCTACTACAGCTCAGCATAATTGCTTTTCGCCCGACTTCCGTTACGCTTCCACGCCCTTTGTCTGCCTGTCTTATTTCGCATTTCTGTGTCTGTCACTTCGTTGTTCCTCCTGCTAGTTTCTACAGAGAAATATGCGCATCCATTTTCATATTGCCCAAGCGGCACCGCGGTCGAGACAAGTCACCGGTGACTGCATCAGAAACTCGCGGTCGAACATCTCTTTCTCTCTATATGTATACTGAATTTTTCAAAATTCCAAAGAAACTCTTTTCCCCTCTATGTGTGTATATATCTGCTAGCAGAGATCGATTCTACGCGAAAAACCGAGTCTGAAATGTAGAACAAAACCTTTTTCTTCGACGCTTTGTTTTCGCGAAAGATCTGCTGGAAAATTCGTTCAAGTCATAAATTACCGAAAGTAATGTTCGTGTCCTCGAAAACACACTACTATGCTTTCCTTATTTTTCTCTGAACGACTTCCAACGTATCGTCACGGAAATTTTAATTACTCAAATGGAGTAATCACTTTTTGTCGTAATTATTCAATGCTCGTTATGTCATCGCCATACACGAGAATTTAAGTTTAAGATATTTTGCAGAGGTAATTTTCATTAAAAACATTTTTCGTTTCAACGAAAATTTGATGAAGTACAACTTAAAAAATTTCCAAACCGATTATTCTACATGTTCGATTCAATTTTTCACCTAGAATCAGAAACACCCAGTTATATACATCGGTAAACGATCCTACAAAATACTGTTACGTAACAGTTTAAGCATGACATAACACAGTTAGTCGATGTCGATTCTGGTACCGGTGAAATATAGTAGAAAGAAGTAAAAGCTACGTCGTTGCGACAGAGAGATACAATTATTTGGTCGTTTATGAATTTTCCATGCCGCGCGATTCACGGTGAGAGATTTCCCGCGACAGATACGCCTCTCTTCACCGCAGAGATATTTGTTTACTCTTCTACTTTATTGCGAGCATTTTTCGTCTCAGCTCCACACTATTCCCATGCATCCTCTTCCAACTTCCCTCCCTTCCTAACATCCTCTGGCTCCTGTCCACATAAATCCCACATTCATTTTCATATCACCGAGACAACACTTTTACGAGAAACAGCCTCGTAATTCCGTTCTGCTCTATATCATCCCGCGTTTTCTCGTTCGTTGCCGGATAACGGGAAACAATGAGGGGGACAATATTTACCATAAAGATGAGAGGGAATAAAGGTAACGTCAACGACTGCGGAATCGAAAAATTATTACCTCTCGCTTCCTCTGAGAAACTTCGTACCGACGATAATTCCGTTTCGCGCGCCGTTGAAGAAGTTGCGAGAAATTTCGCGACAGGCGAACCGAAACGAACGAATTCCACCCGGGATCATAATTAATGTTTAACAAGTTCAGATCTTCTCGGCTCGATGCTTCGTTGGCCGTCTGCCACAAGCCTGTCTTCGTCGAAAAGAGGAAAGACGAGAGGAACAAGTGGATTCTTACTGAATTTCGCGCCATTAACTGCATTACACTTCTCACGCTTTTTTCTACTTTATGCTTTCTCCTGTTTCGCTCCTCTGTTTACACTTTGTCCGCTGTTCGATTTTCTCCCTTTATTTCTTTTTTTTTTCTTTCGTTTCCTTTTTTCACCACCTTTGTAACCATTCATCTCCATCAAATGTTCATTAAGAGAGGCTTCATCTCACCGTCACAAAAGACATTATTTGCCGAGGAACGGTGTTACGGCTATCATTCACAGGTTTCGTCCCCGTTTTCCGCGCGATTGTTCAAAGATTCATCGTACTTTGCGCCGTAAAGTCGTCGGCTACGTTCAGATCTTCGTTAATGAAAAGATAGGGGAAATTTCACGCGGAGAGTACTCGGTGTACCTTGCAAAACTTTTTGAAAAGAAACGTATTAAAGACGCTCCTGTACACGTTACCTCTATGAATGTTTGACCGATGCGCACAGGGCCGAGCGCGCCATCTTCGGTCGTAAATAATTCACGAAGCTACTCGCTTCTAGAAGCTACTTGATCGTACATGGGTAAGAACACGATGCTCCGGGGAGCGTGGAATTTCCTCTTCGAAAAGTGCTCGTGAAATTAGACATTCTGGCGAATCTAACGTCGAGGGGGCGATAGTTCGTTGCTTTCAAACTCAGAAGAGAGCTGGTTTTTATCTCCCGGTATACCGCTTGCTCGTTGAAATTTTCATTTTAATCGATAAATTAACGCGCAGTAATCTCTTTCCCGGCGAACTATATAGAGAAGATGGTCTAAATAAGAACTTGAGGAAGTATTGAATCGTATTAAGTGCTTCATCCTATTGAGAATAAGGCGAAACTACGATTTATTTTATTTCGCCATTTTAAAACACTTTTCAGATAAGTTCGTTTTATTTTCTCGGCAATGATCTGTTAAACTAAGAGCTTATTAACTAAGAGTACTACATTTTGAACGTTGTAACCTTCTTTTTAGTGTAGTTTTATGACGAATCTCATCGCTCTAAGTGTTTCTGATCAAATGCTTTAAATACGGGCTGTAAAGATGGTTTCAAACATGGATTAACCAAAATTCAGATAATTTTTTAATATATATTTCAAGATGCTTAAGGTACATTAGACAGAACAAAAGAAAGCGTTGGAATAAAAAGGATATGAAAGAAGCTATTACAGTCTGAAAGCGGAAAAGCGTTCTAATATCTTTTTCCTCCATTTTTATATTGCATAAATAGCATTTAAATTTAATATCTACATTTCGAGCATGTTTGTATATATTTCAACCTGAAAATATGCAGCTTTTACTTTTCATTTCGATTATTTCACAAGTGCTCCCACATTTATACCGCTCTTCTGAAAATGAAGATTTTCCCTTTCATTTTAAATGTGTAACTTCAAACATCCACCGCTTTCGTTCAGCTTATTTTTATTTCATATCATACAGTAAACGTGTTATTCATGTATACCCAAGTGTTATGTACAAACTGCAGACTTTTATGCAAATTCATATTTTCGGAAAGTAAGCCAACAAATGTAGAACTGCGGTAGAAAGTTCTTTTACCTAACAATTATTATAAACAAAAATTACAATTATAATTTATACATTCTGTATAGTTGTTCATATCACGTGCATTCTCTGTCATCTTGCATCTTTAACACTAGGTTTACGGGCTTTTCTTGCGTGAACCAGGAATCGAATTTTTTCATCCAGAAATCGATTTGTTACAGACAACATAATTGTATATTACTAACGTATTTACAAATTCGGATATATTTTCGTATCATTCCATAAATAAAAGTGAGAAAAAGTTGCTGGGAAATAATAGCAATTGTTTTTGTAATTTCTCTCGTGAAATCTCAAATCCGTCAAATTGACGTGTCCTGTAAACCTAGTGTTAAATTTCCTGTCAATTCATAAAAATCCACAATCTAGTGATATCTTAAAAATCACCAATAAATTTGACGATAAATTCCGAAATAAAAATATCATTCCATATTTCGATCATCTCCACGATGTCGGTTAATTTGAAGAGATAGTCAAATGTTTAATACACCGCTTGAAATTGCTTTTTTCTGTGTCACGAGTAGAAAAGCTCTCAAAACGTTTGGATGTTCGTGCAGCGACGAGTGAGACGATTTTTCTTTTTTTTGATACGAGACATTAATTCGTATTAAGCATGTTCCACAAGAACCGGGTGTATTCCGCGTTCAGCTTTCTTCGAATGAATTAGACTTGCTCCGGTTTTAATTGCTTTTTCCTTGGCGCCCTTCGTTGCACAAACTCGCTTCAACTTCCAACTTTACTCTCCATCTCGTCTTTTCGGCCGTAACCTGGGCTCTTTGTTTTATCGTCTCCGGTAAACGTTCCCGTTTTTGTATATTCAATAACCCGTCGGGTCGATGACGTTTGTCCGCGGTCATTGCCCCGTTTGCGCCGCCACGACTGCCTGTTTATTCGTCGAATTAAAACACTCGACTCGAGCTGCGTAATACCGTAACAATAGCAGAAATACGTTCCGCGAGCAATCGAATACGATACGACGCATTGGAATTTCTGAGAGAATGGATTTTATTGTCTCTTCGATTTATCGGCAGCTACGTTCTTCGTACATCATACGTTCTACAAGATCAGAACTAAAATTTCGCCTAGCAATATTTCCTATTCAAAATTGATAACAGTCAACTGTCTCCTGTCACATGTGAATTTACATACCTGCGACATATTTCTTTTCTATTATTCTTAGCCACAAAGTATCGAACGTTGATGTATCATCTGTACGTTCTAAGAAAAAGGAAGCTTCTTGAAGTGTATGATATTCTGAATGGTTAAATCGACAACTGGCATGTTGAATAGTTGAAAAGGAGAACGTGAAAGTAGTCCAGTAACACGAATGGAAAACGTATTCCAAGGATCCTCAATATCGGTACCGCATTCCTCCCGGCTAAGGGTTACAACGACCATAACGTCTCGTTCAGCTAATGGCAGAAGCTTGAACGTACCTCGACTCGCCGCTATTTTTACGCTCTGAGCGGAAACACGCTCGTTCAACCATTCATAACGCTCCCGGAGGCATTTGCGCGCGAGAGAAAACCCAACCCTCGCTTGCACATTTACATGGCCGACCTTACTACTTCACCTTCTGCTAGCGGTTCGTCTTCACCAGGCGAGGAACAGCTCGATCCACCGTTACTCAGAGCCGCGAAAAAGCAATTCGACTACAGGTTTTTTCCACGGTTCCGTGGCTCCTTTCAACCTGTCCGTAACCCGGTGCCAGAAAGAATCTCGCGGACGACGGGCAACGTTAACGAGCAACTGAAACTGTGCCTCTTCAAACGAACCTCTGCTCTTTAATCGTGCTCTTCGTCCTGCCGTTTCACTCCCACCATCGTCACCTTTTTCCTCATGTCCGTGCTGTTTTTAAACGTGTGTTCACCCCTGCTTAGCCTTCGTCGCTTTTTTAGCCCGTCGGTGAAACCGAAAAAGACACGATCGTTGCAAGTTTCCTGCCTTCGTTATGTTCTCGCTCGTGGACAGACGAGCGAAACGTCGTTCGTTTTGTTCCGTGAACATGGTTCCGACTTGTGTCTAACCTCAGCTTCGCTTTCACGAGACTTTTAAAGACACAATTTGTAATTTGAAATGCAAACAGACGCGAATTTGTGTTTCTAATCGCTGTACGATACTCGTGACACCATTGAAATTCGATTCGAACGCGAAGAGTATCGTTGTGCGAAATAACAAGTTAACTCCGTAAAGGCGAACATGGTAAAAATAAATGTGATATTTTTTGAACGGTTATTATACCAGCAGAGTAATTTACTCAAACTTCGAAATTAATATTCTAGGGATTTTTAGTGAATAGGGATACTTTTAGAAAGGTACAAGAATATTTAATAGTATAAAAATAAAGAAAAATAAAATAAAAGTACAATAAACTCGTTCGCTTTCTAAACTCTCTGATCTCTCACACGACTCTTCACTCTCGTTTGTCTCACAACACTCTGCCCTGATCTGAATCCCTGAAAATCGATATTCTCAAGCATACTCTCATTCATATCGATAACACATACACGCACTCCTCAGAACCTCTAATTTCTCTGTAATGCGTGAGACAGTGATCTTACAATATTCAAGGAGAGAGTTTATTAAGGTGTTGGAATCAAAGCTGAAACATTTTCTATGGATTTTTATGGTGATTTTGCTATGGAGCAATTTTTATTTTAGACAGCTGAGATAAACGTCGAGAAGAAACGTTTTACGATAGAATAAACGATACGATGATAATCTCTAGCGTTGCTATTACGTGCCTTGCGAGAAGCTGGGTTACAAGAGAGCGAATTGTCGGGTCAATCGAAAACCTGGATTACGTGTAATAATATAGTAGTCGTATAACAGCGGTACAAATGCATCGCTGGAATGCTGCTTATCTAACACCGCCTACAGGGAATACCCAGTTATCCTATTACCAGTTATCTGAAATTTCCAACAGGCCAAAATATCTAATGTTGTGCATGGATTATGTCTACGAATGATTGATTCGACTGTGGAAATTCACAGGGAGAGGTATACGTTCGTTTCGTGTGTCGTGACCCTGTTGAAATGAAACTGTCCAATTTATTATTTGACACGTTGAATAGGCTACGATATCTAGACGATTATTCAGATAAATTTCAATGTAACACACGTTACGTTGTCGAAATCAACGAAAGAACCTCGACAATCTATGTATAATACGAACCAGTAGTATAGGTACGTATTTGATCAGACAATATGAAGCTTCGTTAAATTTGTATCGAGCTCATTAATACCAACGCGGCCGAGTCCATTTAAAAATGGACACACGTAGACAATGCTCGTATACAGTCGGACATCAGCAACAGCTTTTGCAAATAGCGTAGCGAATAACGTAATGTTCAAATTCGAAGTACACAGTGCGGTATAAATTTTGCACGCGATTCAACGTCGGACTGTTAATAATATTTAGCAAATGTGTTTCCGTGTAAATATGGCGATGTATTTACTGCGCAAGTAGTACAACCCTACGAAATGTCGGACAATTCAATTGAAAGGCAAAAAGTGTTCGTTACATTGAGAGAAAGCGAAGAATGGATCTGTAATTGACAGGATGAAAGGTTAAAATACAAAGATTGAAATAATACAGACGCGCGTGGTTGTGTTCTGATGATCCGTGACATAAATGCGAAAATTACTCGGTTTTAATGAAATCTCTAACGAACCAAGATCGCGAGTAAACGATGAAATCGCGAATATCGCGGAGCTATGGCAAAATTTACGGACGTCTGGTGATCGTTAAGGAAGTTTCGGTGATTAAGGAAATACTGCAATTGGGCGAGTTAAACATACAGCGTATCGTTAATAAAGTCGGCGAGTAATTAATTATATTTAGCGTGCCGCGGGAGAACGGATGGCCGTCGGAGAGGGGTTCTTTTCACGATCCACTTCTGGAGTGCTTTAAAACGTCCCCCGAAACCCATCCCACGTATATTAAAGCCAAGACGTATTAAGCCCGGTGAATTACGAGTCACTTGTCCCATTCAAATAGTTACCTTATCCCCTCGAATTCCGCGCAACTTTTTAAATTACACCGAAAGATGATCCACCACTTTTGTTATCCTCTTCGAAAGAATTTTGAACGTTTGTTCTTTTTTCTTTTTCTTTGTTTTTCTTTTTGTCAAAATGTGCAAATGTACGAGAAAATTTTAGCGTATTTCACAAATTGCGGAGGATAATAGAAGTTTCGAAGTGGTAGATGTTTCTTTCAGTTTCCCGCGAGCACGTTCCATTCGAGAATACACTATACGACATTAGTTAAACTGTACGTTTGATACTGTTATCTTTGTCCTTTCTCTCTCTCTCTCTCTCTCTCGTTACGGTCCACCTTGCATTGGTTGTGGTGGTTTGCTTAGAATAGTACTTCAGGTGTATTTCTGTAGAACTGGTTTAATATAATGCCACTTTACTATTGGGGACAGTTCCGTGGCAGCGTATATTTTCTCAGGCTATCACGTTCTGTAATCTAGAAATAACAGGTAAAATAAGCTCGAAACATCGGCCGGTTACGCGACAACTCATTCGAGCTGTACAATGAAGACACGCAATGCGTGCCATTTAAATACACCGCAATCATCGTTTCACGTAATCACCATACCGACCATGTGGGAGCTTTACCAGAATTAGTGTGCACAGCTAGCAAATATTATAATGTCCTATTAAACTATTTCGCCTCCGTACGTGTGCTTGTATCATGCGCGTAATTACAGTCGTATCTGATTAGCGTGCGCTGTTACATGAAATAATGGGACCTTTTTTCATGGGGAAAGATTAGCTTACGTTAATGTTCAACGTTGTATCTAATGTGAAATGAAGATTTATCGACTTTTACGGGAATATTTCGACCAAGTAACAACGGTATAGAAGTTCACTCACTTATGATTAGAGCTTGCAAACCGGTTAACCGGTTTTTTGTTAAAATTTACTTAACCATAAAACCCGAGGTTTTCCGAAAAATCGAAAGTCAATTATATTTTTTTGAGTCATCCTTCTAAAAAGAACTGAAAATGTTTGGTGTTACTAAAAAAAAATCTGTAACGATCGAAAACTTATTAAATGCACTGGCATCGATTCAACTCACGTCAACAGACAGTTTTTTCTTTAATTTCTGTACCAAATTACGTTCGTACATGAAATACGACCTGTTGGACCTATCAGTTTTCTTTAAATATTATTTTATTAAAAAACAAGATTTATAAGTTATATTTTATGTTACTTTTCTATTCTTTTCACATAATAAAACATTAATAACAAAGTTATGTTATTTTTCTTTCCATTTTATATAATTCTTAAATAAAAAACAATTCTAATTGCGAAATTTTGTGTTGTATATTTTTATTTATTTTCCTTGGTTTATAGCTCTGCTATATTTAAGGTAGGTTTTATTGTGTATTTAAAGTAATAGTCTATTTATTTCTATACTTTATTAGAAAAACCGGTTAACCGATTTTTCACTTTATGAAAAACTGAAAACCAAGTTTTCAAATTTTATCGGGTTTCTGCAAGTCCTACTTATGGTGTACTCACTGTTATTAAAGCAGAAGCTTTACTCTATGGTTTCGAAGTCATCTTGAAAATCATTCAAAAGTCATTGATAATTCGATCAAAACGAGTTCAACGACGTACGATACCATCTTAAAATTGTTTAAAACAGTAGACAAAAAAAAAACAGGAGAATGTCGATGACTTTGAAGATGATTCTTATTTTCCTTCCTCATGTACCTTCATACATGTATCTAGTTCATTACGTTACACGCATATCTTACACTGTCGCAACAAAACATCGCGTGTATATACAAAGTTCGCGAAACGTGACTCGAGGACTAATTCAAACAGCAACCTGCACTGATCATCCACCTTGATCCCAACGTCCCCGTTATTTAATCCCCTACTCCAACTCCAATCTCAACAAACCACGCGACTTTCAGATTTCAATCTCCATATTCTATTTAAACCACATTCCGCTCGGTCTGCCGCGATAAGACGCCACGCGGACGAGACGGACACGAAGGACTGAGAAGGATTTCCGAAAAGAATTCTAACAGTCGACGTTGCTCGGCTGAGCAACGACGGAACAAGGTGAAATCCTAAAATCCGGCAAGCATGTCGCCCGTGTCTTATCAATCTCGAGCGTTCGCGTGAAACGCGAACAATGCGGCGAGCCGTGCGAATGAAACCGCCCGCGACAATACCCCGGCTAGGGGAACAAAACGTGCGATTGAAAAATCGATAACTCGATAGGACGTTAATAGGGAAATGGGCTGCGTTTCTCTCCTCGTTCGCTCGTGGAATTCGGTCAACGAAAAATAGAAAGGAAAAAAAAATGGAACGAGATGAAACGGATGAAAAGCAAAGGGTCGTGGGGACATTCAGTGGGATTCCTCTTTTTTCCCATTCGCTAATATCCGAACGACGAAAATGCGAACGTCAGGCGGGTAGGGTATGCGAATATCCGTCTTCCACGTGAAATATCTTATCGGTTGCAGATCCGCGGAAGTATCAGCCGCGTGGAAGAAGCGCGAAAAACTCCACGGGTGAAGTCGCAACGGCGGAAGTGAATTCGGCGGATGGTAGACGTGTAGCAGAGAGGATAGAAATGGAAAAGAAGAAGGGAGGAGAAAGCACACGACGATGCTCTTTCCCTTTGATGCGGATAGTGTATCGTTGGCAGGGATTCAACGAAAAGCCAACGACTGGCTTCGCGACCATTTCTGCCGCGCCGATAATCGGGCTCGTTGCGAAATTGATATACACGTGTACCGCTCGTAAATCAGGGATTTGATGCACGGCCAAGATTCCTACGGATAAAGGAGTGCCTGCCCAATTCTCGTGCACGGCCAACCTGGCCACAACGATAAATTCCTAGGAACAGTTACAACGCCCTTGTATCGTCGCTACCCTTTACATACACCTCGCCTTTTCTTCTCTGCGTTTTCTCTTCGATTCCTGTTTCCACGTCGCTGGAACACATCACGAGAATCTTGTTCGGTCGATCAAACGCTTCGTGGCAACCGTCGACGTTTCTTCCGGTTTTTAAGATCAAGTTCGAAGTTTATGGGACGCTTTTGTGCTTTCCTCTTTGATGTTTCTTGGGTGTTGCCATACGTGAGTGATTTGATGTTTGAAAGTGGCTCGTGTGTATGCACGTGTTGGATTAATTTTGAATTCGTTGACAAAGAAAGCTGATTCTCAGCTGATAAACTTTTCTTTTAAATTACCGTTTGTGTTATTAAATTCGTAGAATATAGAACAATTATTACTGCATGGAATTATTACATCAAGCTTTAGTTGAAATATCACAAACGAGAAGTGAATTCGTGATCCATGAAAATTCTCGGAGATTCACGTGGAAAGTTCGCCATGAACACATTTGGAAAGCAAGAAAAGTGACTAGGAGAATTCAAACATTTCCACCGTCCGCACTATTAGACAAACTATCCATATTTAACGTGCTCCCCTTGGAGAACAATGCATCATCTCTTTCGTGAAACGTCGACAAAGTGGCGCACCTTCGAGCTGAAATTACATACGAAATGGCAACAACGCCAGAACATACCGTCGTTTCCTTCCTCGTTGCTCGTTTTTTTTTTCTTCTTTTTCTTCTCCATGCAAAACGCGGCCATTTCTCTCCATTATACCGCGTATCTCTTCACGATTCGTAGAGGCACGCATCAGAACGTCGCGCCTCCGTTCTACAGTTGCATTATTTATCGTCACTTCCGGGGAGGGGCTTGGAAACGCGTAGCGAAACACTCTAGGTAATAAAATCGCCGGCGTGCTCGGTGAGGAAGGAAAAATTCATTACATTTATTAATGGTATACACGCTGAAGCGTTCTTTACGCGACTCGCGTGCAATATTTGCAGCGTGTGAAAACCTGACTAAACACACGCCTGTCGTCAACGTTGAAAAAGCAAAAATACGTTGCTTCTTTTTCTATTTCTGTCAGAATTCACGTTTCAAATTTGTATTCTTTCCCTACGAGCTCGGAGAATGTCGTTCGTTACCGGCTCTAAAATTCCACGATTCATTCGTTGGCTGCGTAATGAAGCGCGTGAAGCTGCGTTGATATTTGCAGAAGCCACCGGTTGTATCGCGGAAACACGCTCCAGTTAACGTTCATTCTTTCTTCCGCGGAGATGCTCGTCTATTGGGTATGTTTGCCGAGATTTTTCAATGTTTAGGAGCGCGGAGAATTTTCGAAATTTCTTCGAATTTCGTTTAAACATGCTCAGAAATGAAATTAGTGTGCATAGAGGAATCTTCAGTTTTCACAAAGTTTCGCGTTAATATAGCTGTCGAGTTCTTAAGAAGAAGTTAGATCTCGGGACACGAAGATCTTTAATTAAGCCCTTTTGAGCGTACCATAGCCCACGGCTCCCTTAAACTATCCACCCATGAAATTTGCTACCTTCTAACTACGCTTCAACATCTTAATCGTTAGGTAAAGACAAAGCTCGACTCGGAACTGCTTTATTCGTGCCGTTTCGAGTGTATATATTCCCGCTAGGAGATGATGATCTGGTAACAAAGCAAACGAATAATGTTTTCTCATGGACCGAAGTGTATTATACGCTTTCCTGTTTAATATTTCAGCGGACGAAACGGAGAGCAGCTCTGAGTAAAGAGGAAATTAAACAGGAAAATAATCAATGTGAAATGTTAAACAGCAAAGAACGTTTCAGAATATGTTTTTCAGTGTCTCTAATTGGTGTCTGTAATTTAGAGCTCTGTGATTCTTTTAAATCACGGGATCTGTTTTATAATACAACTTCTAATGCTGTAACCTCGAGTTCCACTGCGATACTAGTCGAAAAGAGCTCCGAGATTATGGCACTCAAGTTTCTAACGCCTCAGGATCATACAGTTCGTGGCGTGGCAACTTTAGAATAGATTTCTAAGTTCCTGAACCTCGAAGTCATGGCTCCCTGCGTCCTCTGATCTCTGAGTAATGACACTCACGGTTCTACTACACTTAAGTCATGTACTTCAAAATCCTCTGGTACCTAGGATCATGAAGTTCAAAGACCCTAAACTTCGGTGTGCTTTCCGATATCGATTCCATAACTCTATGGTATTTCGAAGGTAACGTTACGATCTAAAGCAAAGTTCCCAAGTTCCTGCAAGGTCCTAACTAATTTTCGATATTCATATTTCATCGACGAACCGGTAAATTATCAGGGAAATCTTTACTAGGGAATTATCAGCTGAAAGCGTAAGTCGACGCGTGGATCAGCCAAATCGTGGGTAGAAACGAGATGAAAAATCCGACTTTTCGCCTCGTGAAGTCTCATATATCTGTCGGGATTGTAACTTATGGCAACGATAAACGTTAACCGAACTAGCGGAAGTTATGCGGCGCATAAACAGCCAGATTTTATTTGCGGCCGAGCGTACAATGCCAACGGAAGTCGGTTTTAAACTTTGCTTAAAAGGAAAAAAAGGAAAAGGGAACGATTACGCGTCGTAGATCGAAGCTGTTTGACGAGGCTGAGATAGCGAGCGAAGCAATCTGCCAGGACTGATGGTTAGATATCGACTGCACTCCACAGGATTAACTCTTATATCATCCTGGAACAAGGCTCGACATACAGCCAATTAATTACGCTGACTGCTCGATCGCCTGTCCTTTCGTTTCACCCTTCGGCTGTTTTGATATGTGTCACGATACTCGTGTCCCCGTTTCACCTTTTCCGGTTCACGCTCGTGACAGGTGTACAATGCGTTTTACTATATCTTTAAAAATTTTCATTCGTACGGAGATGCTTTTTATTAGTAACAAATATATATATTCCACGATTCATTTTCCTTTCAAAAAAATTGACGATTTACAAGGTAGATCGGTTTCTGAGAATACTGTGTAAATTAAAATCATGAATTTTCGTATGGAAAACTGTGTAAAGTAGAAAAAAATAGAAATCCGCATAATTTAGATAGTTATTTAATTAAATTCAGTTATTTCAACGTAAAATGAAATAAGTTAAATATTAAATCAGTTTTTCCTATTTTTGTAACAATATTCTTTTTAACTCTTTAGGGCTAGGTGAGCTAAAAACTGTCCCACCTTTTGCTTAGCTTTTTATATATGGTGCGATATACTGTACTTCAATCCACTTAACCCCAAAGAGTTACTCATAGTATTTAATATTTAGTTCAATATTTTATTTAAAGTTTGTCATCTAGTTAGCAATGATATGAACAAACGATAAATGCGTAAATAAGTGAAAACAAAAATTTATACAAGTCAAAATGCATTAGTAGATTGAAAAAAGATGTGTTTCAATAACTTTCATTTAAAACGTCAGTTGCATGATGGGATTATTTATGCTCCACTCGATAATAAAGGATTTATCGAAATGTTATTATTTTTTCCTCATTTTGAATAATATTTTATGTTAAATAATTGAAATGAACGTTTTTCTCACTTTCTTATATAAAAAAAAAATTCTGGACAACTTGAGTCTTTTTTTTCTTTAAAATCGTATGCCTCAAAGAGTTAAGGAGAACAATGAGCAAGAGTTGCAAACTTAGATCAATAAGTCGTGAGTAAAACAGTTATGAATAAATCTATATACTTCAAAAGTAAGCAAAGTACTGAAACAGAAACCCTACTCTATCCACACCGAAGAAATATTGTATTTTTGCGCTAAATAACGCAATTTCACGAACTGTACGAGCTAACAGATAAAGAAACAATATAAAACAATATTTTCGAGTATTCGATTTTATAAGATACAACGTAAGCTTCGTTCACGGCACGCAGAAGCAGATTCACGTTACCAAGATAATGCTTACGTTCATTGATCCTTTCTAAACAGACAAAGTTTGCTGTGTAACCCTCGAGTTACGTTGCAACCTAGTAAACTAACCCTTACGATATCGTGCACCGTGAGAGAGGATCGATCAGAAACCACACGTGACACACAGCGTTCCGTCGTAGGCGAAGAGTTTATCGAACATACTAAACTTTAACATACTTACGTTTCTCTTCAAAAAATATATATATTCGTACGATGAAAATATTCACACTCATACGTTACACACTAACGACGATAAGAAATAGTAGATTCCAAAAAAGCGAGAAATTAAACGAGCCCCATACCAACCGCCTCTATTCGTTCATTTACCAAAATGAAAGTAAATGGTTCGCTCCACGCTAGAGTACAATGGAAGCGTTTTCGCGATACAAGAAGGTAAATGAAACGTTGGACCACATCTCGTTTCTCCTTGTTTGCGGAACAATTACGCGTACAGGAAGCAACAGTGGAAGGGAGGGTTGTATACAAGTTGTATAAATACGTCGAAACGTCATAAAGTTTGCTTTATTTACAGAACTTTCGGCAAACCGGGTGGGCTAGGTCTGAAAGGTGAATACGCGATAAAGCGAGCAGAAAAGAGAGACAGGATAATACAGAACTGTATGGAAGAACAGTAAAAGGGAAAGAAACGGAGAAAGTTAAAAAGTCGTCGAATAGCTTTCGTCCAACAAGCTCTCTCTCTATCTTTCTCTCTCTTCGCTTGGTACACCGTAAAAAAGGTGCAACAAAGGGTGAAAAAGATACGGAGGGAAACTCGCAGGACATCCGCTTAAGTGATACATCGTATCCTCCGTGGGTGTACACATTCTTAGAGTCCAGAAAACCGGCGTTAAAACAATGCCGTAATAAATTCACGGCTATTGTTCTGAAGACATTACGCTCTTATTCTCAGCGAATACTAGACGTGCTGAATATTAAAATGTTAATGGAACGTGAACAAGAAACGCCATTAGACTGCAAGCCTGAAGGAAGGACCACTATATCGTTTCTATGTACAAAGAAACCTGGAAATTATAATCACGTGTCTCGGCAGGAATTTCAATTGCAACATCTTTTGCGAAGGAAATACTTTATTCTTAATTAGAGTCTTGTGCATTAACACTCGTGATGTTTTAAGTGGGTCTTATTAGACCCAGAGATCAACGTTCTTTCACGTTCGTTCTTTTCCTCTGTTTTTCGTGTTCTTCATGCATTTCACGATATTGTTTAGCGTAGACGAAAGTTAAAGAGGCGAACACTAATTAGGTGCATATCTGTCAAGTGAAATAAAATTGACACTCGTTAGAATCCGCACGCGTTTAGAAAAGGAGGTAAAATTTGTAGACACAGTGCACTCCGTTCAATTAAACACATTTTGATGAAAGGAACACCAATACAAGATTGCGTAGATTATTCTTGGAAGATTAAATCAATTCTACACACACTTAATACGAATAGTTTTGAAACTGAGATCCTGAACTAATGAATAAGACTTCTATTCGCGCGATAATATATGTCATTCAGAAAAAAGTCAAAGTTCAAACTACAACGATTATTATTCGTTTCCTTGTGTAATACTCGACTCGCCTTTGACCAACGCGACTCTTTTTAACTGCATTACCCTCGTTTTTTAGTGTGCTGTGGTAAAAATCAAACGTGCGGTGCTGAAAACTCTTTCTTCCGTTAACGAAACGAAGTATCCTGCGCAGGATCTTTCGAAATGTCGTCGAATCACTCAAGACGGGTCCTGTTAGAGCTTACTTTATTCAAAGTTACTTCAAACCTGAAAGGAAGTCAAAAAAGACTGACTTTTGGGGCTCGTGAGGGTTCCTTTTTTACTTCGAATAGGAGATGAGGGTAGGAATTTTCTTGGAAAACGTATTCAGGAACATAATTCTATAAAAATTCTGTAATATTAGGACAACGAGAGGCGAGACTCCATATGCAAAAGGGTTCAGCAACGATCAGTCAGGGTCTCATCGAAGAAAAGAGGAGAGAAAAGCTCAGATGTGTAAATATTGAGAAAATTAGAAGCGAAACGCCAAGTGGAAAAAGGATCTGAATGTTTTGAGACTGTTCGAGACTGTTAATCGCGTTGTTTGAATAAAAATTTCGCAATGAACACGCTTGCGATCACTCAAGAAAGCGTCACAGTTCTTCTGTGCATTTTTCCCCTTATTTTCTGTTAGTAGAATTCACAATACTTAAGTAGAACCTCAGAACGTAATATATAATCCACGCTTTCCAGAAGCACCGTCGAATCTCACCGTATACACCCGTTAATCGTTCTCAAATACACAAGGAACATCACCGATGCTAATTCCGTCCATTGACGTCTATAGCAGCACGGTCTGACGCTCCCTAATTGCCAGGATAATACCGTGAAATTATCTGCCATACGGCGGCTTATTATCTTCCAGTTAGCAGCAACAGATCTTGATCGACGTAGAAATTCAAAATGCGTAGGATCGAGATGAACAGCCGCGTATTTCGAGAGCTATCTTTCACGCAGACGATTGTTCGCGAAGTCGATCGAACTTCGTTCATCATCGCGTTGCTCGCTAGAACGAACTTCTTTCGACAGAACACTCGAACTTAATTGGAAAGCTGCGCACCGATGATTCGAGTGTTAGGCGCGTTACAAACAGTTTCGACTGGGATTACGGTGTTCCAAGGAAACCGTTCTCACGCCAAGTATCTCTAGTTCACATTGTTATACCGCGAACGCTTCCTATACGACGATGTGGATAGATATAAATTACTATCGCGGTAACTTCGACGAATCTACGCGCAGTTTAATTGCGTGCCGAATCGATACACGTTACACATTCGAAGAACCACGAAACGAGAACATTAAAGTGGAATAGGCCGTTTTGAAGTGGATAGTCGTGGAAATAGACGAGAAAATTCCAAGATTCTACTCCGCCGGGAATTAAATCCTGTGAATTTTCTTACCGTAATAACGTCGTTTCTTTTTCTTGCCCGTAATAACATCTTGAAAGATTGATTAAGAATGTAATCTTTCGAAGATTAGAAGCTCTATCAACGAACCAGCTCCTCTGTCCCACTTACTACTTTCCACGAGCTATTTTCCCATCGTCAAACGAATCAACCGTTGTCCTCCTTCAATACAGTTAATTTGAAGGGATTTAACCGGAACAATTCGAAATGACGACGAACCGAACTATCACCCTCTCTCCCTCTCTTTCTCAGTCTCTCTCTCTCGCTCGCTCGGTCAAGATCGATGAGATACAAGCAGCCACTCAGTAGTTAATTAATTCCCTCTTAGAAGCCAGTGAGCAGGGTTCTTCAAGGATATCTACCGCACTGAAATCTCAATTGACCCTTGGTACACCGCGCGGAGGACACGAAGAGGGATGCCGGTGACGACGTTTATACAAAGATAACCACGACAATGGCGTTGAATTCCATTCGAGAACGTAATTAAACCCTTTTAAAAATTCTCATTATCATATCCTTATCGCCCGCTTGAGAAATTCCTTTAAAAGCTCTACCACTATACAAAATTCTCTGATATATCGAGAGGACACTCGGATAGTACCTTTAACGACGTGGATTAAAACGACGCGGTAGATATAATTGAAAACGTCCGTTGAATATTTAGACGAGGGGTCAATATTCTGTTAATCGATCGATCGAGTGTTTCGTAACGTTTTCTCGTTCCGTGGGAAAGGTTAAACAATTCATTTACATTTCAAGTTGAATTCAAATGGAATGCCCCGATTGAACGTTTCAAAGAGAACGCTCGACGAAGTCACAACGATTCTATCTCAAGAACGAACCCTTGTCGAACTATCTCAACCGCGTCTCTGTTAATTGCCTAGGTAAATATTTCGATGTGGATGCTGAGAATCGATCGGAGACATGTTGCCGGACATTCTGCGGTTAACAAAGTGAGCGTCCATGTCGCCCGCATCGCCTATCACGACACCAGAAAGATCAATATTGAATAACACAGTGAAAATACCAATATTGCTGTTCTCATGGGGTTTGGTATATGTGTGTGTGTATATATATATATATACGTATACACTTTCGAAGATTAAAGAAAGTGGCCCGGTTCAAGACAAGAGCCAGGACGAAGCCAAGAAGATTGTATGTAAGGCCGCCATATTGCGTGATGTGCTTTCCAGACGCCATACATTTATTCTCGTTCCGTTTCTTTCTGGATCTGCTTACTCTTTCCTATTATTACCGCTGCTCTTGTGTATTCGGTTTTTCTTGAATATCGATCAATGCTCTGGAAATACAAGTACCACATTATTCTTACATTTCGCTTGGGAAAAACGTAAACCGCATTATTGCGTTTATTCCCTTCGTTTATTCAGACAACGGTACCCGATTGATAAGTAGTTACATTGAAGATGACTGAACGGAGCATCACTTCGTTCGTTGAATTACCAATTCGTTAGAGGAATTGGTAAAAACGTAATTGCATCGTTGAACAAACCGGATGAATTGTTAACTGCATTAACGAGTGAAAAAGGGAGGTTTCTGTCGTATGAAAAGTGTTCGAACAATACGCCGATTTTAGCACTGTTTCTAAGTTGTTTTGTTGCTACCAAAAATTGGAACATTCTTAATAGAACCGAATAAATTCGAAAAAATAAGAAAAAATTAAAAAATCGTGTAAAACTAAATACTTCATGCATAATTATACACTTGAACGTATCTGTTGTAAATAATAATTGAGCGTACCATGTAACGCATAATAACAAATTCATGTTGACGTTACGAATAAGCTATTTTAAATTTGAACGTGTTAATTTGTCGCGAGCGCAGTTCAAAAGTTCGTGGACCAGTCACGATTGGATCGAACGAAAATTGTAGCAGAAGGGTTTCCTCATTCGAGAAGATATTCCACAGGAAAGGAACGTTGTACGAAAGAAAGATGCAGTTCTCAATAGAGATCGCAACGAAAAGTCCAAAGAGAGAACTGATTCGAAAATTGATGGACTCAAGTTTGCTATGTTACGCGAAATCGCGAAATAAATGTGTCGAATGGAGAACGGAAGAGCAGAGAAAAGGGGAGGATCGGGGTTGTTAGAGGATGGATAAGCTCGGACTCGTCTTTGAAAACTCGGATAGCTTCCATTTCGGCATTCACAGACCGAAGAAATATCGTCCAATCTTTCCTCAGCCAATTTTCCACGAACCTTCTGTGGGAGTGTGCGACACACGCACCATATCCTCGGGAACACGGCATTAGTCCACGGTCTGTAGAGAAGTGGAAACGTAAATCACGTTGTGCTCCCTTCTATTCGCCACTCTTCGCTACCGTACCTTCTTTTGCGGAGTAAACGTCGCGGTTGAGGAACGATAATGTCCGTATGATGGACCTAGAAGTTTTCATCCGTAGATGACTATCTCTGCGGAGATAATTCGATACTTTGAATTTAAGATGCTAATTAGGCGAACCATTTGTTCCCAAAGAACGCGGGAAAAAATGATTTTGCGAGTTGAAACGTACGGGTATACGAAATGATTTCCTTTAATTGCTTTCTGTTAGGTACATTTGTTTCTGAATTTAAGAGAGAGTTAAAGTGTTCAGTTACAAGCAACTAGGCAGTAAAGCCATAGAAACTTATAGAAAACTAGACAAGTAGATTCTAAGATCCTAAAACTTCAAATATTCTTCGAATATTCATTTTAAGGCTCGAAACAATTGCTTTTCTATCGCTAACATAGCATATTTACTTTTATCATCTTTCTTTCCGGTTTCTGTTTTACATCCTTCAGTTTACAAACTCTTTTCCTACTAGAATTTTCTAACAACTAATTATATCGCATTTTTTGAGTCCTTCTTCACATTTCTCTCAATAATCAACTGAAACTCTGTAAGAATGAAGTATCCTAGCAATTACGCAACGTTCTACAGAGAAACTCATCACTCTGTCACTTTTATTACCAGAATAACACCCTTATGACACTAATTTGTCGTAAACGCGACATTCCTCGCGTACGAAAGAGCATTGTACGCGTGTTCGGAAAGTTTTCAGGGTCATCGGTGGAATAAGTCGAAGATTAACATCTCAGCCGGTATTAAACCTCCTTAGTGTACTCTGTCTAAGAAGCTTTGCGGTATTCCTATTTTAACACCACAAACCGAGTTTATACGTTGCTTTACGACGCCGTTAAAGAATATCTCTCGCCTTTTTCCTTTCCGTTTTTGTTTTCTTTTGTTGCTTTTGGTACCGTCAGAAACGTTCCTGTGGATTTACTGTATGGAACTAATAATAACGGCAACAACTTCTATCTTTACAACGGTCGTAAACGTCCTCCTCAGGGTATGCACATTAGAAGGTAGTAAGTTCGAAGGCCTAGCTTTTCATCATCATTCCGCGAGGGTTAATCTAAATTACGTCTGAGATAAGTACGAAACGGTAAGGCACGATTTGAGCTTTGTTAGCGGTCGAATGGACCGCACGATGATGATGGAAATCGTAAAATTTTGATAAAAATTTCATAACGGTCGTTCGGACTGATACTTCACGTGGATTATAGTGCAAAAAAAGGGACGCACTTTTCATTGCTCTCAAATGCGTGTAACTTTTCCTACGGGCGATCAATTCTACGAGAAAGAGAGAGAGAGAGAGAGAGAGAGAGAATGAAATTTCGCAAGGTAAAATTAAAACAAGTACCATCGTCAGAATTCGTCACTGATTAAATTGGTAATTCGATTAAATTTCACGGTTCATATAACGAGAATGTACGTCGCATTTATTTTCAATTCCAATGTGCCGCTAAATGCGATGATTTATTCATGGATTCTTCCGCGAGTCTGTCTCTGCTCGTTTATCTTTATCGCCGGTAACGAATGATCCTAACCGATAATGATTTATTAAAATACCTAGAAATCAATCGAATCTCTGTCTCTCGTTTCATTGTCCCAGTTACTTCGACTTGAAAACAGCGAGAGAAGGAAGAAAAGAAAAAAAGAAAAACACTCGGAAAATAACAGAAGGAAGAGAAGAAATAATTAATGTACGACGCTTCATTGCGCGAATTTTCGTATTCCATTCAACGTGGCGTAGTTTCTTAAGAGAATGAAATCCCCGAGATGGAGAGGTGGATTAAGACGATCCTCCCTCTTCGTTCCATTTTCTATAAAGCACTCTCGTAGCATTTCCTGCCTGCTTTGTGTGTCCCGGTACTCGAAATTCATAGTGTATGCACGCGAAATGTTTCGCGAAAAACTTGACTACGACACCGAGGCGAGCCGTTAAAATCTCGTCATTAAATCTACCGACGGTCTTTCTAGTTGTTTCACACCGAGAATATACTTTAACGCCCTTTTCCCTTCTACCGGCAAGCGCAAACTTAATATCGCCGCGGAACAAGTTACAAGCGTTGGTTGCTATACCGGGGGAAAACATTATTTATACTACCTTCGATACGATGTACCAGATTTTAAATTGATTAAAACTCTTCAAATGAGAAATTGCTGGACATTGCGAAACGATCGTACCCACGGTACAATGTTTCATATACCAAATTCGATTGTTCGTATTCGAGAGGCGGGAAACGGCGGCCGTTTTCAGTTAAATTGAAACTGACAGATAACGCAGATAAGACCGAACAAGCGAAAGCACCAACGCAAACACTGCAAACTCTCTGTTTGTCTCGAAGATTGAAACGGTTAAAAAAGTTTGGCAATTTGTTGCCGATGGTCATACCGTTAGAGCGGGGGAAGCACGCGGATTGATTTTTCTTCCTTTTTTTCTCTCTTTTCTCTCTCTCTCTCTCTCTCACTTTTCTCTTTTTTTTCACCCTCCCGCGAAAGAGCTTTTTCGTTGTTTCGAGTGGACGCGGTTGTTGCCGCACGTGTTTGATCGATGATACCATTCCGTCATGTAGAAAGGAGATAATTAAAAACCGCATCCATCTAACTGGCTATACTCGAAAAAAAAAAAGAAGATAAATATTTCACTTCAAGTATACAGAGCTGACTGTGTTTGCTTGTGAATCAGAGAAAGGTACGGTAATACAATATTCCCGTGAACACTTGAAACGTGAAATCTTCCAACGTGCAAAATCGACATTTTCGAAAGCACACTGCGAATACCGGTGGTATTTTCGCTACGCTATCAGATTCATTAGTTCCGAGAACGATGGTACATTTCCGAAGGCCAGCAAGATATCTCAATTCCTATCCTGAAACAGGGGCAGCACGGTTGATCTCGCGTTTCAATTACGAATGAGATCAATTCGAGCAACGGTAACAACAGATCGTATCGCATTGTCAAGCATCGCTGTGCATTCCAGCTTGGCACAAAGTGTATCGAGGACTCGTATTCGTCGCAGAATACCTGCATCCTATTGCTATTCGCCTATTAACAACTCGTATGACCGCCGAGCGTCGTTTAATACACGTCGACGTTCGGAAATATGGATCCTCGATCGCTATCAACTGGAAAATCTTCGACAGGAAACGCGTTTCATGAGAATCGACGAGCATCATCGATCGTACTATTCGATTCGTTCTCATGAAATGCAAAAACAGACGAAGCTCACGCTTCGACAGCGTCGAATTTAATATTCCATTTTGCATATCGCGTTGATAACGTTCGAAACTATCGCAAGAGAAAGATTCTTAGGTGGATGGAGAAACGACAAGGTAGTTTACGAGCGAAGTGGTAGATCATATTGAGTACCATCGTGCGGGGAACCAGTAGAAGCAAAAACAAAAAGAATCGAAAAGTTCGTCGAGCTTTCGAGTCGTTTTTGCGGCCCCAGCTACGAACAGATGTGGGCTTAATCGGCTTTCGACGAGTCGATAATTCGATAAAGTTCGTGGTATCTTCTTTTTTTTTTTTTTTTAACGGCGCTGCAGAATTCGGCAGTTTCGGGTAGAGTTACGTTTTCGATGAAGATGTAAAGGCCCGAGAGGAACGTACGAGCCTATTATTCTTCCGGGCGATTAACCTTTTTATTTTCTCCATGCTTTCTCTTCATCGCTAAAATGAGATATTTTTTTCCGGTAACTTCCTCTCGAAAATCTTAAAATGAAAGTGCTAGCCCATATTTAGAGTATCTCTTCTATCATAATGTGTCACTTTGAATACACCGTTCAAGAGTTAACTATACGTACACATGTATATAGCATAGAAAAAAGATACGCGTAAAGATATCTCCCTGGGTTAAGTGTACTTTCACGAACAACAGGGAGCGTTCAATTTTCTCGTCAGCTTTAATAACACTCATTCACCCCTGGCGATCGTTCGATAAAACGAGGGCAGAGTTGAACTTCTGGCGGAGGTGTGCGTAAGACTGAGAGCGACAAAATTTGGGAGAAACGCGAAAGGTGGAGATGAATTTTGTTGAAGGATGCGGGATCAAGGGAATAAAGAAACGTCGAAAAGGAGAATGGAGATGAAACAGAGGGCCTCAAATAAAAAAGAGTGCCTTCTGTACTCCAGAGACAAAGAAAGAAGAAGAATGTCTTTCGCATCCTCGAGTTGTCGTACAACAGGGACAGAAACAGAGAGACAGAATGAGAAAGAGTAAGAGAAGAGGAGACACAGAGGTTGGAGTGCGGCAGACTTCGAAATTCCGCGAGTTTCTGCAAATTGCACTCTGCAATGCGGCGGAAGAAAGCCCTTCTCTGTTCCCGGTGTTTCATTCCACAGAAATTACAATAATTCATCGCGACGGGAACGTTAATATTCAATGTGGAAAATGCACGTAATAAACGCGTGACGTTCAACTAGGTACATGAAATTCATTTAACGCGTTCCTAAACCATCTGTGATACTTATGATTCGTATTACCGTATCGGAATAAATCGAAAAGAATTTAACAAATACACGTATCGTATAAACTCATCCTGAGCGTAGCCAAGTAGTTTATGATTCCTTCCGTCGTTCTTCTTCTTCATTGTCTTTTAAGGTATTACGAGTTTCTTGGCCGAAACTCCATGTTCTTTCCAGACTTCCAGCCAGATTCAACCGGTACAAACATTCACGTTTATTCCAGTCGGCTGCATCAGGTGCCCGCGTCTGAAGGCGAGCAGCTCTGGTCCACCACCAGATTCGCTCATGCGATCACGTCTCATCCCGAAGGAAACGGGCAAAACCCTGAGAGAGAGGGAGAGGGTTGCACACGTTGATATTCTCTGAAAATGCACACTGCACAGACCCAGGAAGGTACACCCCGGTGAAACGCTTCGGAATTGCTGGTTTACCCGGCCGAACTTCCGCTCGGATAAGCCGCCGCGTCGTTCAATTTGCAAACGAAATCACGATACAATTGCGACGCGGCGCAATAATCGTTCGTAGCCCGGTTTTTAAGCGGCGTTTACGGTGGCCGGTGAAATTTACACTTTAAAGCTATAAAGAGAGCTCTGTAATTTCTACTGTGGAATAGTATTGTACACCAATGACAAAGTTAGCTTAACACATTGTCAAACGGTGGGATAGACATACTGCTTTCTGCCGTATCGTGTAAATAGTATTTCGTTGGCGTATATTATTTTCAAAAATTTTCTTTTACTGTATTGTAAATGGAAAAATACAGTTGGAGCTGCGAAGAATGTCGTCTCTGACATTTTACGATTGTTGCAAATTAAAAATCTTAATTGTCGAAATTAGTTTGCGACGTCTTACAGTGCAACACCGCTGCCATAAACCGTGATACGCTGCTAAAAGTTTTGCAGGTAAAAAACGGAACACACTCGCGTTGCTTGGAAAATCTCAAGATTTGTCATTCTTTTGTTATAGAAAATAAGGGGATAATTTATTAAATAAAGATTTATTAAAATTGAATGTGACGATACTCAATTTTGTAATGCAATTTGTTAATTTTCAAAATACAGCACTATTTGCTGACTTTTCTAGGAATTTTACATGCCTATTTAACGGCGATTCTTTCAGTTGGTAATATATCGAAATAAAACAGAAGTTACAGAGGGTTATAAAATAGAAGTTACAGCCATCCAAAATTCGTACCAAGAGACGTACACCGAGTTGACGAATGTAGACTTACGTTTGTACCCAGTCACATATAGTCATATACCGAGTAGAAAGTTTTATTAAAAAGAATCGTGACTTCATATCCAACTTGAAGTTAAGGAATTATATCATACATGTTGTAGAATAAGTCAACCAATAGGAAATGCGTCAAAGAGACGTTTCTATCGTATTAAAGTTACCAGCTTTATAGCTGAAACGTTATTAATTCTATTCCCGCGAAATAGTTTCCATCCTGTATTCGGCGCGTTTCATCTCAAAAATATCGTCTCGCAAGAATCTGCAATTCTAATTCGAAAAGTTGCCATGTATCGTCGTCACCAGTTTCCATCTACAAACATACGCGCGAGAGAAGTATCGAAACGGAGCAAGCAGCAGCGCACGTGTTTGCGCGATCATTGTTGCCGAACTTTAAAACGGGGAACATGTTTATCTGGAACTGCGAGGAAACTTTTGGAAAAGAAGTTCGCGGATCGTTTCGATTGTAGTTATTCATACTCCGGCACACTTTAACGAGCCTTCCTGATACTGCTTAGAAACAGGCGAAACTACATTTGAATCTGTCCTCGACGTTCTACGAATCTTCGACGCTTCTACGTATTTTCAAAGTTTCCGTAGAATCGTGATTTTCTTGTATCGTAACACCAGGCAGCAACTTTCCAACGTTCACCTTTTCACGAATTTTTATACCTGCCTCTTCCACCGTGGAGAATTCTCCACCGTGAAATCCTTCGAAAAACGTTCGTGGAACGGGTAATTTTTTTTTTTTTTCTTGAGTATAAAAGTGTAGAAAACAACGCGGTCGAAGTTCGTTAAAGAGGATCGTCCTTGTATTATTACATCATTGTTCAGTTTTACCAAGGAACACGGTTAATCAACGTCTCCGAAGTTCCTTCGTAAAAGCGACGTTTCCACGAGTAAAGCTCGGCAGAATGCTCATAATTAATTAATCCTCGAGACTCGTATTAAATTTCCGCGACCGTGGGTTATCGCGTTAATCGTGTTTACCGGCGAAATTTCTCGGCAAAAACGCAACTTTCTCTCGCCATTTACACTCCTCTGTACTCGAGTCCTCGGGAGAAACGGTATTGCTGCTCCATTAAATAATACAAACTATTCTCGTCGAGCTGATTAAATGTTCCAAGAGAGTCTCAAGAAAAATTACCATAAAGTAATAGTCTCGGACAGCGACTTACGTCTGACAGAAGTATATATAAGGTCATCCAACTTTACACGCTTACACGTTTCTTTTTAATTAAATAAAACCTATTTGGAATTTTTTCAAGTTCTTTCTTTCATTGAAAGTACGACTTTCTTCTTCTTGTTAAAATTTTTAATAACTTTTCGAGCCGTTGCTGCAGTTATTTCACGAATGGTGTGAAATCGCATGATTTTGGGAGATTAATTGAAATTTGCATTTCGCGAAATTAAACTTTGACGAAATTTAAGAAAAAAAGAACTCAATGTTTTTCCGACACATTAATATTGTCCAATTCTGACCATAAAAATTTACTCAACGTTGATTGATATCGTTCAGTATTCAGAGTAACAGCATTTCCAGCATTGTCTTCGAAGAAAAACGGTTCGATTATTTCGAAATTATGTCACACCAATCAGTGACCTTTCCACGAATCAATTTTGCTATACGATAATTTAAATAAACGAGTTAGCGAGCTTCGTCGTTAAACAAAATTTGGCTGGAAAACAATGGAACAAAGAACGCCTATTTCCATATGTTTGAATAATGTAAATACGTTGCCGCGATGTATACCTGATTATAATTAAAATTGTACTAATTCCCACTAAAATAAAACAGCTTACGTCATTTGAGAATAACATGGCGTGTAAACGTTACATAACATAAACATAATGTTATACATTACGCATTCAGATAACCCTTGACATACAAAATATAATATTTCTACTATGGAATACGGGATAGCCTCTATTTCATTGTTTTAATTGTATCAGTCGTTGCGGTACGATAAGACGAGAAAAGCAAAGGAACTTATCTCGTTAAAACACGCGAAGAGTCGCGATAAAAGTTTGTGGGTAATTGTGGATTTTTACGAAGCAATTTCACCGGGCAATTCGAACGCGGTGTATCTTCGGATACTGTATACTCGCCGTGTCTGAAACACCCTGTAAGATCGGCAATGAAAAACCCCTTGAAGAAAAAGGAAGAAAGAAAAAAAAAAAGAGAGAGAAAGCTGAACACGGACGTAACTTTTTTACTGCTCCGTTTGCGACGAAACTTGCCTTCACTCTGTTTCACTTACGCCGGTGCCCCTTAAACGGAAATTAGTCCAGGGACTCAAAAATTCAGTATCCATCTCGAGGGGCGGGTTTGCAGTTGACTTTAATTCCAGCATGGTCGGCAGGAAGTTGGAGGGAAACGCCAGACGGGAAAATAGGGACGAATTTGCAAAGTTAATTCGACAAATTTCGCGGGAAACGAGTGGCCCCGGAACAAGAGAAGGCGTGGCAACGGGCGAAAGAAGAGCGGAACGAGAGAGGCACACGGAGATTTGCAAATTCGAACTCTCAACTTCCATCCGCTCTGGATGGAGCTTGTAATTACTCTTCCTGGAATGTCGTGACTGATTACAATAGCCTCGACGTACGGACTGACTTAACAAAATCTTCGCGGGATACAAATCCATCGCTGATATTGTCAATTTCACGTTTACCGTTTGAGAATGATCATTTCGCAAAATTACACGTAGATTCTTTTCACTTAGATTACGTGACCGACGAATGAAGGAAGAACTGTTCCGTGAACAATTATAATTTCTTTTACATGTACTCGTTAATGTAATTTCCTCGAAATCAACACACAGCGCCACTTAATCTTTCAAACATCGAAATGTACGAATACGAGAGTTCTGAATAAAGAACCAGTCTTGCTTTTACCATGAAATTATACGTATCGTTATTCTGAACCTCTGTAGTATTATAATCACTAATAATCTTCAAACTTAGCCTATAATTCACGACGTTCGAACTTCGCGAATAACATTGCAAACTTACTAAAGTCTATTTTGATTAAATTACGAGATAAAAAGACCTGAGCAACAATTAACAATCTATCCTGCGGTGCAATCTTTATTTTTATTTTTAATAAACTCTACCAAACCCCGTGACATTAGGAACGTTTCTTTATTCTGTACCGAACGCATTTTGCTTAAAGCCTCTTTCGTCCACCGTTTGCCTACGCATTTCTTCATCTTTCACGTTTGATTACCTTGCTATTTTATTAGATTTCCACCTTCACATAATTATAACCAATATTCAGTAGTTAAAAATTGCAAATACACCAATCAAAACATATTATAGTTTGCGTTGTAACGAGCACAGCTCTCCAAGAATCATAGAATAAGAAAGCACACAAATCGTAGAGTCAAAGTTCACATTACACATTATTGGAACAGGCCTCGCCGAGTTTAAAACGTCGAACGAGCCAACCAGCACGAAGCGAACCATTTCCTTGTCACAAGAAAATTTGCCTCTTATCCCTGCTGGTACACCATCAAACAATTAGTACATCTCAGTACAGGATATACAAGTGAAATATAGGCGTACGCGGTCAGACAACCAGTATGTTCCGTGTACATGATCGAACAAGCAGCACAACATTGGTAACTGATCAGACACGTAGTATAGTACAGCTATACATTGAACAGAAGTGGAATAATTGCCGTATGTAATTAGACATCGGACAATTTCCATGTGACTAAATAAATAATCAAACAATTACTGCAATATTAAAGGTACGAACGTGTAGTGACAACAAGATAAATCTTTCGGAAACAAACGAAGGCGTTAGGAAATATCCACGAATTTTCCGACATTACTTTCGTGAAATTCGCGTTATTAACACGAGCTGGTTATTAGTATGAAACATCTGTCAGGTGGTAGTACAACCACCGCGACAGAACCCATTATTGATGGGAACAACGTGGTGTGCAATGTATGTCGGTAAAAGCGTCGCTATTGATTGCGGTTTCGCCTCATAATGAAGATACACCGTCGTTCCATATATCTTTCATTGCGAGCAGCCTGGCCCGTCACGCTTCTTCATGGTTTACCACGCATAATTATCCGATTGCCTTTATAAATCCCTCCTGAAATCGAGCTACGTGGACGATAAGTCTAACGAAGAAAATAAACGCGAATTACCCTTTATCGTTTCAAACTCCAACTATTCCACCGTTCACGTCTGATTAATATTACAAAACACACCATGGATGCTGTCGTATTACCAGCACTAACAAGCAAACTTCTCGCTCGAGGCTAGAGTAGCTAACGTTTCACCGATACACAATCAATGTCAGGCGAAGGAAGTTCGCCGAGGGATGAAAAGCTTTAATCGGACTTGGTGAAGCACCAAAAGCTTCTCGTCCACCATGCGAAATTTCATTGGTCACGCGACGATTCTAATAGCATATGCCATTTAATTCCACGTGATCCTCGTTACCCACATTTCAATTTCGACCGAACGACAACAGTCTAATATACGATTTCCGTGTGCACGCGCACCAGGTGGCGTACAGGTATATGCACGGTTAGGTTAACACTGCTCTAACGTTTTGAATCTAACTCTATTCCAACGGTTTACCGCAAATGCGCATCCATGCAAACGTGGCTTCGAGTCGATATTCACGGATATGTAAATCTAGCGTGTACTCGTGGGGTCCTTAAGGATAGCACACGGCTATACTTTACCACACTGCCACTAGTATACGTAGATTTCGAAAGATCCTCTTTCTATACGGATGATAGTGGAAATAGTGTGGAAGCGATGGAAAATCGTTTAATCGACACACTCTTGGTACTCTAATCGAACACACACGAGTTGGCTTCGACTTTTTAATAGGATTTCCATGCAGATGTGCCCGGTAATTGACTCGACGTAATCACCGCCGCGATTCAATTATTACATTATTATGAGTCCCGTTATAACGATCGATTATTTGATCCATTCGAGTTTCACCGGGAACACACGGACGATATGTATATATATTTCGAAATTGATTTCGCGCTCGGAGTTTCGCGCAGTTTACGAGTCAAGTTAGGGTAATTGTCGATTGGGGAATATATAATTAGCAGTTACACCGGCTGCACTGTTATGTTCGTTTTGTATATACGCTACTGACCGATGGAAGATACGTATTTTTCAATGTACGTTGGTTTCGATACGTTCTGTAGATTTTCACGTGAGAGAAATTTCAGAGGTATCTAAGTCTGCGTGATATTTGTTTCCATTGAAACGCTACAAAGTTGTACGTCTTCGAATCACAAATTGCCAACGATCTTCGTTTCGAAGATAAGCTCGATCCATCGCTTTGATTTATTCTAAAAATAAAGCAAGGGAAGAAAAAAAAAGACTGTAAAATAAAACGGCGACTGACGATCGTTCTATTCGCTTTGACACGTCTGGTACGAGGCAAAAATCAAATCCATCGCAACGGATTCACGTTTATTCAACAAATAACTAATCAGAATTCCGAATGGCTAGCCGCCGGGCTGATCCGTAAAAATCGATCGAGTTGACGATTTCACTGAAAACCTCGAGGCCAGTGGATTTTCAACATTCGCGCAATACGTTCTTCTGTTGGGAATCAACGGTAACCTCTCGTTTTCATGAATTCACGAGAGCGATCCGTGCCATCCAGTCGCTGTATCACCGTCACTCGGAAGAAAGCTAAATATTTATAAACGCTTTTTTTTTTCTTTCTTCCGTGCTTGTACCGTCCATGCACAAATAACCACCGGTGCTCTATCACTGCGGAGACCTCTTCGCGTGATGGGAATATTTGGAAATGTGCTTCGGGAAAATGATTCGATACGATGATAAAGAGACGTTAATTAAACGTTCGAAACTTTCGTTTCCAGTCGCTTTCTTTGTAATCTCTGGGATACTTTTGAATCGATTAATCGTCGCGTTAGATCTTTTTTTTTTTTAAAGATATAATCTATAAATCGACATTTTTTTCGAGAAGCATCTCTATAAGCGATCTTTTTTTATCCAGAGAAAAGAAACAATTGATACTTAAAATATTACCAATCATACGACGAGATCATCCCGCTTTCAGGTAAATCGCTGAATGAGCTACTGGAGAGATTTCTCCGTTTTTTAAAGAAGTCGCTGCGTAAAATATAAAAAAAAAGAAAAAACGTAAACTTGTACGCGATTGTAACAGGTGACGAGAGGAAATACGCGATATGTTTGAAACTATTGCAATGTACCACTTTATAGACTTATCTATTTTGAACGTTACCACATATTAGAAAAATATTAAATTTACTTTCTAATTTTACGTTTTCTATAAACTGCGAAAAATGCTAAATGATGTGACTTTTTTAATTCCATGTTTAAATTATGCAATCCTTTTTTCTTGTAATTTACACTTTGCATAAAATATCATTTATTCCTTAAAATCATTTTTAAATGCTCTTTGAGTCTTTCAAGTTTTTTTTTGCTTCAATTTTTATGAGTATTAAAGACAGACTAATGCACGAAACAATTTTAATTAACCCTCTATAACACCATGAGACTTAAAAGTTACACATTTATTTATCTACATTCTATACGTCACATTTTCCTTGTTTATTATTATATCATCCTTGTGTTGTTACATTGTTACCAGTCAATCTTTTTATATGAATTACTAATCCTCATTTTTCAAGATGCAAGATTGTAACCGTAATTTCCCTTCTCGTAAATTATGAAAAATCGGATTACAGAGGATTAAACACAACACTGTATTATGAACAGCATACACGCGATACATCTAAAATGTAAAGAGGATTAATCGTCGTTCGAGTTGATGTATCGCAACCAAGTGGCGACTGAGGGTCGCCCACTCTCGAGAGCAAAGGGTTAAAAGTGGTAAACACGAGTTAGAAGTACTTTTTTTTCTCTTTTCCCCGGTGGAAAGCTTTCTCGCGACTCAGTTCCAACGTTAGTCGACTTGTTGCAAAACTCTCGTCCAAAAAAAAAAAATAAATAAATAAACTGTCCTTTTATCGTGACGCGGTCATTAATTATCATTAGGCGAGATTTACGAAGCAAACAACGCCGAGAAACGCATTATGAAAGTTCGGATACGTCGCAACGAGCATTTCGATGTCCTACATTATAATTGATTTATCAGGCTCAGCTCGCAAGTGTCGAGGACCGAATTCGTGTGACTAATGAATACGCGTTCGACACGGTGATTCAATAATCCATTTGACAACAGGAACGATGCCGTTTTTCATCCGTGCTCGAACTGCTCGTTTTCTCTGCCATCCGTGTGTACAGACGAAAATGCACACACGTGTATGTATTAGGTTGTCTCAAAAGTTCCTTCCCAAAAGCTTTATTGTTAGACATGAGGTGTAAAATCGTTTATTTTTGGTGTAATTCTATAAAATTTCGATTTTTCATTCTTCTCCTTCTCTGAGGAAGACTTATGAAGCGATTTTTCCAAAATTGCTATAGTTTTTCTAGGCTAAATATTGTTCAAGATATTTTTTCATCTGATTAAAAATTTCCGACTCTAAACTTTCTGCATTGATTATGAACCGTTCGAACAATTACAGTAGGATCTGAATAGACGGCGTAAATATAATTTGCAATATTCTAAACACTATTGCCTTTTATAAAACAACACAACGTAACATGTTACAAATCCATTTCCTGATTTTCCATCTTTCAAGATGGCACAGAAAAATCTGTGAGATACTTTATGAAAAAAGAAACATACTGTTGGAAAGTTGGAAGACAATTAAAGACTATGAGTTCGATTTTAAATATATTGGACTGAATGTTTACTCGAAACGCTGTCGGGAAAATGAGTGCGTGAATATAACGAAAAGAATTTTTAGGACAATCTGATACATTTCTGTTCGTAAATACTAGGACAATTATCGAACGTGTAAGGAAACCTGAACAGTCTTTGCAAAATTAGGACGATCCAGGAAAAAATCATTCGTACTGGAATTTCATAGTAGAACAAATATACAAAACATCTATTTAAATAACTATTTTTATAACTCGTGTTTGCACGTGCATTGGCTATTGCAATTTTTAAAACTCAGGGTAATATAGGATATTGTAAAAGTTTTCTTCAGTTGTATTCCCTTTATTACAAAAAAAAGCTTTTTATCACAATTACAATATTGCAAAAATTTCACTCTCATACTTATTTACGAAATAATGTGTTAATATCTTAATAATGTCAGTGATTATGGCACTAAACATTGAATTTGTTGCAAGTCGTTGCCTTGACAACCACTTTTATACAATACAGAAGGATAACAGCTATGGATTTAAAGAAATCCGTAGTAGAAAATTATTGCACGTTTGAAAAATCATATTCGAGCCATCGTATTGTGTACAAGAAACAAGAAAATTTTCTCCCCTTCTATTTTTCTCATAAATAAACTGCTTACGAAGAGAAACTGTGTATTTTTTTCCATGTATAATACCAACTTTGACAGTGAAATATAATTCGAATTATGTAACACTTTACAAACGTAATAGGTGTCCTAATATTTATGAATAACAGTGTACGTACAGTGTATACATCGGACGATTAGGTTAGCTCAACAAGCTTCGAGAATGTATTTTACTCGAGGCTACAGAAAGGACGAAAAGAAAAGTCCTGTGATCGCAGACATTGAAACGTTCCTTTTTCATCACATTTCTTTTTGTTTTTTCTTCCTCTTGAGTTACAGCCACTTTTTCGTTGGTATAAACGAAATTTCCCGGTCACACGGAAACACGTTCAAAGTTACAGGTGCTGTCGCACGTTTATTTCCCTTTTGTTAAGGGTCTGCGCGATAACAGCACTTGTTGCCACTACGAAAGTTAGGCGAACTGCTTTTTGCAACGGTGTAGCACGGCGAAATTCCGTTATCGAGCCGTGTTCGGAGTGTTCGAAAGTTGGTACAGAACTCATCCGGATAATGATCTAACTCGAACGTGAAGTCTGTATTTCGAAGGATTCTGCGAGGACGAAGCTTGATTCTCCCTTTCAGTTTGTCATGTAAGTATATATTTAATATTTTCAACGCTGAATATTTTAAACGAGTGTTTCGCGTGCACATGGAATATTCAGCTGTTTGTGAATTTATACAACATGCTCACAGCGCACAAATGTGCCGTTTATTAAACGTGTTTACACGCGTATAGCTTCACAAGGGTTAAAATAAAATCGAAGTAAACAAATTCAAGGTAAATTTACCGTAAACAAATAGATACATATTTGTACAAATAAATTCTTATAAATAGTGTAATATTTATACAAATAAATGAGATACGCAAAAAATTGAACAACCGTGTTTCACATACGAAGGATCAAAACGCAAGTACCAGATAAAAGAGTTAATACCGAACGTGACAAGCAGAAGAAAGCTGACAGATATTTTTATTTGTACCAGAAATATATATATGTACTGATGAATTTTCTCCTGTGTGTAAAAAATAAATAAATCAATTAAATACAATTACACAAAATAAAACTCATCTTGCTTATCGACCACGTGACGGAACCAGAGGAACAAAATACTCTTTTTCCGCTTTTCCTTTTTGTTTTCTTTTTTTCTTCGTGTACGCGTCGCTCGTTTCTCATCGCCACGTAATATCTCCCTTCAACTTTTCCAAACTCGCACGCGAACCGCGACGTCTGGCCCCGGTAGCGCGATCCTTCGCCGGTCGTCGCCCAACCTTCGATTTTTTATCGCGCACGCCGGCAATTTATTTCGCTGATCGTTCTTCCGAGAGTTGCCCATAAAAGTCGTTACAACCAACCCACGGAATCGTTTCGTCCTGAACGAGCGCGACTGAAATGGATGATTGTTACGGAACACCGGTGAAAATGAGAAAAAATACCAGCTGGCATCGTCGCCGTCCCCCATCGGCTAAGGAAACTTTCATAACCCATCCATGGTACTATAATACCTGCTATTTTCGATCTAACCGAAGGGGAACACGTTTTTCAAGGTGGAAAGTCGTATCTTCACGATCGAGCGTTATTTTCTTTTGTCTCCAATATCTTCGCATTTTCTTTCCTTTTTTCTTTATTTCTCAATCTCTCTTTACTTGTCTCCGACGATAGACGAAGCAACACGTTTCACGTTCCTCGCCTGACGATACCGTTTGCTAAATTCGAGACGAGGATTCTCTATTGGCGTGTTTCACGACGAATTTCGACACGAAGTGTCTAGTAACGAGCAATCCGAACGGTTGAATCGGCTAGTTCGACAGATCGTGACGGGAATCAAAGGATGTTCTTGATTGAGACGCAACAGGAAACACCACGGGGACATTGGTGAGTAACTACGCTACTTCATAAATATTTCAGTTGGATTTCGCCTCCCTCTTTTATCGATCCCCTTGTTACTTCTGCTAATTTAACGAGATTCAGTCTGGAGTATGCATACGTTACATTAGGGAGATGCAACAAGTAAAACGGCACTTAATTCGTCAACTTCTCAACCAGGATTAAGATTGTCCTGATCTGAGGCACGAATTTGTAATCTAACCGACGAAAAAACACCGTAAAAGATACGGTTTTAAGATAGAATGGTAAAAAAAAAGTGGCCAGACTGTATTCAACGTGTAAAGAAGGTACTTACGCGAATGTAAATTTCAGACGTTTGCTATCCACAAATAACAGTTCACTTTGAAATCAACGAATGTCAAAATGTAGAAACATTCGACTCAGAATGTAACCAGAGGAGAAAACTCTAACGCGATACACCTTGCAAGATGAAAGAACAACAACGTTCGAAACGGTAGAAAACAGGGAGCAAGGCATTGAGAATTGTGTTCCATCGACGACGCGATACACAGCCGTCACTCGTTAAGCGTCGCGGCGCCTTGTCCATGAGGAGAACCGGACCAAACCACAGCCGCATTTTCATTACCCGACACGGTGTTGTCGCAATTCTTCTCGCAGGAAATGAAAGGCTGTTGCTTAGCTCGCGTTCCAACGGCGAGCTTCGTTTCAAAAGCGAAGTGGCAACCGCGAGAACCTGTGCTAAAGGGCACAGCGTAGAATTATTCGAGTTGGATGAAAGGAATGTAGACACCGAGCAACCGGCAACTATGTCAGCGGAGAAACGTCACCAGACAAAGTGCTACGGGAACACGAAACTTCTGTCGTCGACAAATCGCGTAGTAGTTTTTCATTTCGGGTAAGTCATCGATGAGTTTCTCAGAGGAACTCTGCAGCCGGAGGAGAGAATATAGAATGAGAAACTGTAGGAACTTTTCTTATTGTCCAGTCGCGTAGACAACTGAATGATATTGTTACGAAAAGTAATAAAACACTCCTTTACAGCCCTAATTCTTGGATCCACACAGATTTCTCTTCTAACATAAAACAGCTCAGGACACACTTTGGTTATTTCTCATTTATTACTTTCCCTAGTTTCTTTTCCAAGTTTTTTTTTTCACGTGACTCTAATTTTTCAAACCTTCTTATTTTCTCTTTTTATCAACTTTTTTAAATGTTTAATCATATATCGGTACTTTTAATTCCTGATTTTCACACCTCCATCAACATTCCACCAATCACCACATTTATCAATCGTGTGAATGACTTATTACTGTGATTTTATCACAGTTGACGTTGAAACTCTTACAAATACTCTTTGCCAATTGAACATTCATCAGGATAGAGAAATATATTAGGTGTAGAAATGAATTCTTTTTGACTTTTGGCTACAATCAAAAGGAGATCAATCATCAAAATGATTTTAATTATTGTTCTTTATTTATTGATATTTCACCAGTTTCCTGGCAGCTTGCGAATTGTATCGCCGTGAATATTTCGATTTGAATGGCTGTACTGATTATGTGATTTCAGTTGAGAGAATTTATTTCTACACGTAACACAATAGCGTAACGAGAAATTCAATTTTCTTCGCACCTTCGTATCAACTGTTAGAATTTCGTCCTTTCAGCATTAATTTATCGGAAACGATAAATCTCATTGTGAAATCTTCGTATTGCAATTCAATAATTCGATAATTTCAATAAAATTGTCGTCGAGGATGAAAATAGAGAAGAAACAGCGAGGACTTCGTTATTCACTTCCTGCTATTGTGCATCCCGGTAGATTTACTTAACGCCGCGCGATCGTCTCGCGACTTCTCGACAGGAAATTAAAGTTCTTGCTTATACCGCACTGTGTCTGAGTAGACTATTTAAACATGGATATTACAACGACAGCCCCGTTTGCAATCACGAGAACTTTTACATTCCTTTCCTGCAAAATGCCTAACAAGACTCTATTCTTCATTCTATACCTGATTCCATAAAAAAGGAAACGTTGAAACTGTCGCTGCTTTACGAACTGGCTGACCGAGAAGTTCGATTTCAACACCTTTTCGAACAAGTTTCTGCAAAATCTATCGATGTTTCTCCAGAGTTTTCCAAAAGAAGAGAGAAACGCGGAAGTATACAAGACCTAAATAAAAACAAACACGAGGGAAAGAACAGAGCATAAAGCAGACAAAATAAAGCTACTCCTTTTTTCGAAATTTCACATAAAATCCTGACAATAATTTTTAGTTGCTCGCTGAAACCGTTACAGTTCATCATCTTGCATCGTTGACAGGAGTGCCATTTGTTCGTTGAATAAAAATTGTTCATTAAAAAATGAACGAGAGGAATGAACGTTCTCTTTCGTTAAACACGAAGCTAGAGAGAGAGAGAGAGAGAGAGAGAGAGCGCGAGAAGAAAAATATGCAGTTCAGTAACGAACGAACCGATCCTTCACGTGTGTTCCACCAGAAATATCCACGCGTTCAACCTGTCCCAGAAGCACGAACGAGTAGTAGAGAAAGAGAGAAAGAGGAAAAAAAAATACACAGGATCGTTCCACTTTCTCTCGTTTGCGGGCTACGCGAAACTCGCGTAGCACCGCGTGATCACACGTCTCGCTCCCCCTCTCCTCGCCGCTTCTCGGCTAGACTAACGGCGGTGGAAAAACCATTTTTCGTTTCGTACGAGTGCCAGCAATTTTCAATGTACCCGAAGAGATCGACAACGGCAACGCGTACAACCGTTTTCCTTTGTACTCGCGCGAACGACGGAATAGATAAATGGAGAGGGACAATAAAAAAAAAAAAAAAAAGAAGAGGATACCTAGCAGTGGGAGGGAAAGATCCTCCTCCGACGAGTATTTTTCACGGAGGACTGCTACTACGTTACCTCCTTTGATGTCCGTGGTGATTCATCAGGCAGGAAACAGGCGAATCATCGCGGCGAACAAAGGCGACCGACTGCCCTTACTTCTCCTACCCTCTCTCAACACTATTATCCCAAGATCGAGGACGACTCGTGGAAACACAGTCGAACTTCGTTCACTATTCACTCGAGACCTCTCTTTCTCTCGTTGAAAGAAGTGAGAGATGACAGAAACACAAAATAAAAAGAAAAAAAGGACGAAGAAATTCGGCCAACAGATATTTCCACACTTTCTGATTTCTTCGATTATGGATTAATCTATCTTTCTGATGATTCACAGGCGAGCGAAGTGCCTCTTTCGCGTGAAAGGAACTAGGATCACGACGAAAGTGCCGGCACACGCGGAGTCACAGCCGCGTACAATCGCACGCCGCTAATCCAGATTAAAGTTCGTGGCTCGACGCAGCGTCAGGAATATCCTGGAACCAGGCAGCATCTTTTAAACCACTCCTCACTGTGATCACTTCCGTTTGGACCTCTAGATCCGTAGGAAAAGGTTCAACGGGAACGTGAGTTCACTGGCTGAGTTCCTCTTGGAAAGTTACACTGGTCACGTAAACAGATGTTGCTACTGCTGCTGCTGGTGGGATGTAAAATATCTTCTGCACGAACAAGAGCGTGGTTTTATGATTAAAAGTAATTACGATGGACGAACGTGTAGCGTTTCGTAATCCAACAGACACGTTGGTTTGAAAGGTTCATAGGTAAAGGTCTCGAGAGAAGGGAAGATTAATTGCAGCGCAATTTGTCTAGCGCAAGAGAGTATATTTCAACTGTGCTGTTTGCTTTCTCTTTTCCTCCGTCCTTTTTTTTTTTGGAGGGGGAAAGGGGGAAGAATTTGAAACGATCTGTAACTAGAGGAAAGAGGAACGTTTTTCGAAGAGTAAACTTTCATCGCGCGAAGTGTTGGTAATTCGAGGGAATGCTTGGAGTATAGGTAAAACATTGGCGTATCGTCGGTGGCAAAGTGGAGGAGAAGCGGTCTGCACACTTTAATAATGGAAAGTCGGTGGAAAAGTCGAAGCTGGCGTCGAGGTTATGAAATTCGGCGCAGAAGTAAGGAAAACTTATGCAACGTTCAATTTGTATAATGTATTCAAAATACGGCCGCGCGAAAGTATGCCTCGGCCTTAGGAATTTGCAATTATAATCATTTTTTCCTTTTCGTTTTTTCCTTTCTTTTTTTATTTTTTCTGTCGGATTAAGTCACGCTACACTTTCGGTCGCAACGGAACGCCTACACCAACGCTTTCTTTTTCTTTCTTTTCTTTTTTCCTGCTGCGTGGCGCGTTTCAAAGGAACACGAAACGCGTACGGAAAAATCCGACGTGCCAGAAAAATTTGCATGAGAACCGTGATAAAAGTGCACGCGAATCTCGTGCTCGTGCGAAAGATATTTGCACCCAGGGGGAAACGTAGTGAATGAGAAGAACACGATGGAACAAAGGGGAGATGTCTTCCCGTTTATACCAAGACAGAAGAAGGACGACGAATTTTTCTTGTTCGAGGAACATACGTGTCACTTTTTCATTACACACATCAACGTATCTCTCTTCCCGCCCCCTCTCCCAATTCACCTTTTTTTACATCATTTCACCTGGATGAACAAACAGTTTCGTTAAATCACAGTGCAACAAACTCATTCATCTTCCAAAAGCAAAAAGGAAATTTCCATTCACTTCGAATCAGGATTACACGATCAATCGTAGACACTTGATCCACCCCCTCACTGATCACAATCCTGTAGAGGATAGTCGAGTGTTTGACAGGGACGCGGGTTTTGCGATCGAGCTTCTTCACAGATAGAACAAACACACCGCGTACGATCGAAAAAGGTGGGGTTTTGGTGAACGAACAGAAAAGGTAACAGGAACGAAAGAAAGAAATGGAAAAAGAAAAAATTGAACGGAGGGTAGAGGAGTGTGAACAGTAAAGGGAGGAGAGCACACGATACGGTAACAAGTGGAAAAACTCAACGGCTAGATCCGACGGTCGTTGTGGCGCGCGGCGAGCCACTGACTGCCTCCACCAATTCCACGCCTTTCCCTGTCCTCCCACCCTCCGTGCACCGCCACCTACGCCGATCACCCTTGCACACCCTCTTCGCGCTGTCCTCGACAACCCCAGGCGCAAACGCCACGACGATCCCCGTTCCTTCGTCCTCCTCTTACGCTCCAAACTCTCTCCCTCACTCTCTTTCTCTTTCTTTCCCTCTCTTTTCTTCCACTCTCTTATCTGCCTCGATTCTTTCCCTCTCGCTTTCCCTTTCTTTTCCCTCTATCTCTCGCTGTCTCACAATGGTTGTCGTGTTATTTCATTCTTTGCATCGCTGTTCACTGAATTTTGCACTGCTATTACATGTTTCCCTCCTGTACCTCTAGTTTCTTCGTTTTCCCTTCCTTTTACGTTCTTTAATTTTATTTCGGAAGAGAGGTACGAGGATAAAGAAGGAGAGAGAGAGAGAGAGAAGGGAAGAGGGTGGGAGGAGGAGAATAAAGTTTTCGATTCGATTCAGTCGGTTCTTTGTTAATTTTTATACGTTCTTTTGTTCTACCTTTCGGTATCCTTGCTATCTCGTTTCTCCTTGTTTCGGTATTCTTACCCACGGATGTCGATTTTTCCTGAATAACCTCACCGTTGCTATTTATTACCCGAGACTTTTTCCACACTCGATTTTCTCCGTCTCGGTTCGTTTATGTCCGCTCGTTCGTTCCACGAATTTTCCTCCCTTCTCCTATCTTTCGCAATTATTGGGCTTTTATCTATTTGCATATTTTTAACACCATCTCTTGTTTGTACCTTTCACCATTTGTCTGTAACGCCGACAGTTTCCCTCAGTATTTCTGTCTATATACACTGTCTATATATATATATGTATATGTATATATTTGACTTCTGTGTTTCCCAGTTTCCCTCAGTTCCCGTTATTCGTTCACCGTTTGTATCTAGGACAGTGGAACTGACGTTCTGATACAAACCCTCTCGGACAAATCGAGCGTGTAATTGATAGGTTTGCCCGCGCGACGTCACGCTACCTTTCAATTACTTAATTAAGAAACCGTGCATTACCTCACGGAATTGTGGATATTTCGTTCGGTTACTAGCGAGAGGTGAAAAAAAAAAAGAGAAAAAAGAAGAAACGTAGAGAGAGGGGGAGAAAAAATAGGGTAACGAGCGTGAAAATGGTGGTAAATTAAAAAATAGCGCCGTCTAGCGAAATTCCTCTGACTCCGTGGCTTTTCAGCCTCGAACCGTTTGTTCCACTTGTTCGTTACCTTCGACAAGCGAAGCCCTAGGATTACCAGCAATCCAAATCGTTTTTCGTGAAATCGTTTTCGATATCAATTGAGCATGAGTTAGTCTCTTTTCTATCTGCTAACTGATTCTGCTTGATCTAGATCGATTAAAACATTTATTCGTTCACTATAGTTTATTTCATAACGAATTAGCAGGCCTACTCAGTGTGACGAAAATATGTCTACGAAGTTCTGAAGTCTAATTCTCGAAATTGACAGTAGTGTATGTCAAAGAGAGCGGCGTATCTGTTTTAAACTGTAGTTGAAACTTTAAACGTGTTTTTCTCGAAACAGTATCTTAGAAACTGGCGGAAAAACCAAAAGTTCGATCCATGAAAAATTTCTGTTCCTCAGATTTGCTCGATAGATGTTTTATCGTTTGAATTAGGAATTTCGCAAATATCGGCAAAATTCAGCTTTTGCGGTTAACAATACCATCAATTCTCCTTGCTAACATTAAAAAACTTCTTTGAGACCTTGCCATTTTTTTGATACTCTGATTCAGACGATAGCCACGTGTCTATAGATTAAGAATCTATTCCAATATAACTGCAAGGTCTAATTTAAATATTTTTCGCAACAAACGAATACTTTTATTTACAAAAAAAAAAAAAAAACCGTTTGTATTCTTAAAAGATGAAAGATTAATCTTACAAATTTGCAAGAGAGTACGCGCGATTCTTCCTTCTTTTTAAAATTCCCGAAGGAGCCGTGTCTCTGTCAATCTTCACTCTAGGAATGCTCCTTGAAACGCATTGAAAATTCTTATCATTCGCGTTTCCTCGATTTCCAACATCGCGTACGAAACATTTGCATCCGTCAATCTTTTCAATTTCGAGGTTTACTCTTCGCATTATCAACCGAAGTACCGCGAGTTATTTCAATTTGTATTTGCATAATATCCAACAGTATCTGTCGATCGAGGGAAACAAGTATCGGTAATCGTTATGATAATTTTCCATTTCTGGCGTTGTCGTTTCGTCGAGCTTCCAGGCCGTTTGGAAACGGACGCAAAGATCACCCATCCCCCTTTTACCCAACGTTCCTTGCAGCGACCGCTATTTTCATTTTTATTGACTCCCACGTCGCATTACATTTAAATCGACGCCGTGTTCCACGTCAGCTGTTTTTACAATCGTCTCGCGTTGCCTACCGATACTGTCTGTCTATGAACGGTGTATTGGAACATAACGAAACGGCCTGATATTAAATGCCAACGAGAAAGCAGCCTTTAATTTCACCCCTACTCCACTCCAGTGCAATCGCTTCGCCGGAGAATACCGGAAATAGCTGGGATCCCTTTGTATGTCGCTAGGCCAGGAGAAGAGAGAGAGAGAGAGAGAGAGAGAGAGAGAGAAAACAAAATAATAATAATAAGAGCTCGGAGAATTTATACAGCCTAATTTTCCATCGTATTTCCTTGCTGTTCGTGATTATCATTGCGTTACTTTTATGCTAAGTGCAAACAGAATGAAGTGTTACTTTCAACTACTTACTTTGTTCGATCTCGAAACTACAGAGGCAAATTTTGAATTAAGAAATTTATTTGATTTCTTTATGTAAGAAATAAAATGTTGAAATTATGATTAATTATAAGATTAAGAAATATCAATACGAAGGAATAATACAGGAAGAATTAATTATTTTCATAAAATGCAAAAAATTATTATTTTGATTTTTCAAGTTACAAATAGCTTGGCATATAGGAATTAAAAATAAGTAAGAAATGTATTTAAACAGTGATAGACGATATTTCCATGCTCCAGCTTTCTGACGCTCTTCTCGATGCGTTCGCAAAATTTTGAATTTTTAACTCTAAACTCGAAGTAAACTTTTAATAAAGGATCTTTCCGAATGACATGATCCACGTTGTTTCAGCAGAAGGTAGTACTACAGTTATTTTGAAGCAAAAGTTTATTTAGCGACGAAACTCGTTTCACAACAGATGGATTCGTTGATGAATAAAATAATCGTATCGGAGATAATTTAACAAATCTCTTATTTTTCGTTCACACTCGATCGAAACACTTTTCCTTTACACCTTTCTCACGCGTCTATCGTTAAACTAACACTGGTGCAACGGTGAACGTGCAAAAGCACGTTAAAATAAACCGAATTACTTCAAGTTGAAAGAATCGTGCGTTGATTATTCAACAGGGTTAGTTTCGCGAAACGCAGAGCTGAAATATCGAGCGGACAAATACGAAACGGGGAAATCCAAATGTTCATTGGTGTACGGCACGACAAAAGGAAAAGCTTCTCCGCGCGCGAAACAAACTTCGCAAATCGTATCAGCTACGAATTATCGGCTGCAAATACGCGTGCCTCGAATTATTCTCTAAAGCTTCTCGATACGTTCAACAGCCGAACAAACTGCATCCACGTTTAAACAGCGGATTCGACCGCGTTTTAGTCGCGTTTAAGCCGAACCCCGGCGTGCGGAAAACCGTATCCCCGGATTTATATCATATTAACCGTACCGAATTATTTCATGTGTCGACGAGCAACGCGGCAATTTTATAACTCGAACTACAGCCAAAAACACAACTGAGAATATCATTTTTTCCTTGAAGCAGTTCACTCCTTGTTCTATCGTCACACGTGAAACTTCCTTTCCGTTATCTTACCTTCGTGCCGCTTTAAACGTACTTCTATCTCTCTTTCTCCTCCGTTCGTCTCGCTATATACTGGTTTATTTCACTTTTTCCCCTACGCCTCTCACTTTTACTTCCTCACAAACGATCCTCTAAACGATCTGAACGGAAGAATGGAAATGTGTGTTTTCTCTGATTGCAACGTTAGTAATTTTCCCAACAACGACCGTAACAATCGAGGTTCAATATTTGATATGCCTGTTCCACTTCCCTTTCATCATCGTACCGACGGTTGGACGCATCAGAAAAACACACACACGTACACAGAGATCAAACACCCGCGTATATTTTTACGTATACTATAAAAACAAAAAAAACCATCCGGGAAAAATAAGACTATTCTTATTTTTCAATATCCGTGTAACGTAATTGCCTCGTGTGTGTAATCTATGAAGAGTATTAATTTGCTAGAGAGAGAAAAAAAGAGGGGAACCGGAAATTCCCTGTTACAGAGGAGAAAAATCGTCCAGAATTCAGCGTGATAACGTATTCGAAACGGTCGCGAGAGACGTCGATTCGATCGTGGCGCCGGAAACGGGATTTGTTCGGGGTTCACTAAACTCGGCCAATAATCATCGTCGCGAAAACGCGTCGGGGCTCGACGATTCACCGTGGATGACCCCGTTTCCACGAGGTTCACGTTGGAACACGCTCGATCCACTCTATTTTCATGCTCATTTTTCCTCGATGATTTACACGAAGTACCACGCACCTACACTTACACACACACATAGACGAACAACGTTTACGTCCCATCTCCTATATACGTTCATCGTACCACCTCCACGCTGTAAATCAAAAGACAATCGAAAGGAAAATTCGATCAGACTTCTCGCAGGCGACAGGAAAGTACAAAATGGGGTAGGATAGAGTGGAGGGTTTGGAAATATCTACCGAAAGAAACGAAGTGTCAACAACAACGAACGATACGACACTCTGTTTTTCGCTTCATCGATATACACATTCTTCCTCTCTCTGTATGTACAGGTTTGAACTGTTAGAAGGTACCGGGAACTCGGTGTAAATTACGTTTCCGCGATCTACCGGTGTTTTCGCCGCGAATAGAGGCGGCTTGTTGCCCACCGAAGCAGCTTTCCAAACGTAGAAGCGCCCGCTCCCTGGGTAATAAAATAAATTGCAGCACTTAGCGAGAGGCTCTGGGGTCAGCTAATGCTCCCCCATCGCCTGCCACCCTTTAACCAACCCCACTATAGCCAGCCGAGTTACCACTTTACTCCTGCCAGCTTCCCGTCGGCTAAGCTACCACGATTAGCGATGCTTAATACATCCCTGTGCCAACTTCATGGGCTCCGAACACCAGCTTTGGCCATCGCAACTGTCTCGATTACTGTTTCATAGGGTTGCTCTTGATGCTCTTCAACATATTTTTTTTTTTAGCTGTAACTACAGTTTCGGTTACTAACGCGAATATACACACGCGAAGCGTAGGAAAGTGAACTAAGGAAAGACTGAAGGTGTCCGTGCGACAATGCTTAGATCGAATATTGGAAATTTCAAGTTGAGAAGATCAAAGGAAGAGAGGGAAGAGACTGCAGCCTCGTTGAATAGAAGATCGAGCTTCAATATTAGCTTTGGACTGCTTGAATAGCGACGACCCGGCAGAGGAGCGGGGAATTCTCACGTGTTTGCGTTTATACGCGTGCACATTGCCAAGTACGTGGAAGGGACACTCGTGGAATGATTTCTGGTGGCCTTTACTGATTCGAATCGGATGAATATCGTGGGAATGAATGATGATGACTCCACTGCTCGTGGTGAAATGGAATTGTTCGGAAATTTGTAATATAACAGACTGTATTTTTCGATATGGAGAGTAACAAGTGGAAATTCTGTGTGATCGATCGTGTATGCGTGTGTTAGTCGAAACGAGATGCGAAATGTAATGTTCCTTTGTTCTGTAAATGTTGCGTGTGTTGGTAATTGAGTGAGAAAATTAAACTGTTCCAAAAAATGAAGTACCCAGTTTACTTTCCAATTTAGCAATAGGAAAATCACTTCGTCCTTTAGTTTTTTCTTTCTCTATCTCATCTAAGGATGTAAAGTGAAGATTGAAAATCAATTCTTGGTTTGTACCGCGATTAGACAAGGATTATTAAAAAGCAGCTGACTTAAGATTGTGTTAAGTCATAAAGCTGACTTTTCTAACAGACGAAACATTCAATTTACAAGCGAAAACACGCATATGAATACTATGTGCCCTAAGGCTCGACGAAGACGACAAAGTGGACCCTAAAAGGCACAATTATACTTCACAAACGCATTACTCAAATTTTTAATAATAATTCTCCACTCTCGCGCTGCAATAAACACACCCAGATACCGAAACTCCAATGAAAATCACACAACGTTTATAAAACACCGTGCACAGACAGCATCGTGTGTTAAAACATGAAATATTAACGCGACCAACGACCTACTAATAGAAAACTCGCGGAAAGGACCTTACTTCGAGTAACGAGCGTTGATTGACCTTTAGCTCGAGCTTGTAGTTTTGAAAAATCATACATGAGCAATACCTGTTCGATAAACCACTATGATAGGCGAGAAATATTGTAACAGGAAGCCGAAACGTTGCTCAACGATAAAGCGAACAACAACTTGTAACCGAACAATTATTCAACGAAACATTTTCACTACAATCTTCGTTCCATATCCTCATTAGGTTGAAAAAGAGACCACGACGCCTTAAAGCTGAGAAAATAAGAGCATGGTGCATAACAGACAGCCACGAAAACATACAACACAAACCGCCAAGAAATTGAGTAGTCACAAACACGCGTTATATTAACTCATGCACCGAGTTTTACCTTTCAAACTCTTCCGTTTCGTTAAATATTTACGAGAGAAATTACAAATCCTATTTGAACATGATGCGTGAGTTATTTACAAGTAGAATAGAGTCGGCAACAATAAACAATTCGTTCGAAATCCGAGCCGCGAAACCTGTGTCTTAGAATCGTCGCGAATTATAAAAACTCGACAGAGTTTTAAACGCGACACGTTACAGTTGCTGATTGGGTACACGGATTTTGGAGGTGGTTGAGTTTGTCTTCTATTGTTGTTTCTATATTCCCAGCGAGTCTATGTTAAGCGAGGCTGGGAAATTGTTTGCAAAAATTCTGCCATTGCTTAGTCAGCGATTATTTTATAATAGAGTCACGCTGGTTCTCTTCCATCGAGTCTGGCACGTGTGTTGTACGAATATGCGAGCCTTCGAGCAAGGTTAGAATAAAATAATTAAATTGCTAATCCGTGTTCTGGTAGAAAAATTTACCTCACAACTGAACAGAGAGAATCTTCGTTGAATAATGTTTAGAATAGATTACAGAAGAGATTGAGAGATTATTCGAGGATACGTTGGAAATAGGAAGTTATCGATACTCGTCTGTACTAATTCCAGATAAAACCAAAGCTTAGGTTAAGATCAACTTTTTTTTTCATTATCCTTCGAGGGATTTCATCGATTCGGAAAAAGAATCAAGGGTGTATCGAAGTGTTCGAAACGATATCGATCCACCTTCTGACAGCTTCCTCTGCGACTTAATCATCTCAGTCAGTGATACTTAACATATTCATCAGAGAAGTGGATTAAAGCACACGCTAATTCCACCGATTACACTATCTGGAAAATTCCGCTCTTCAATGTCGTGGCTCTCGGTTAATTTATTGGAAGAATGTGTCAAGTGATTGGAGTTCTCTCTCTCTCTCTCTCTCTCCCTCTGTTTTTCCTTTATTTCTCTGAGAATAACGCAGAAGCCGCGGAAAAATTTAGGCTAAGTTTTGTATTTTCCTCGCCATACCTACGTAAGTTCGATACGAAGGCCACGACAGCACAATAACGAATTGAAAATGTGAATGATCGATCGGAAAGAAAAACATGTACGTGGTGAATATTCAAGATCCAAAGTTCTTCGTTAGAAAAGTCAGAACTATGAATTTATTAAATGTGTGCAACGTAAGCAGATTTTATGGCTTCATCATAGTCCGCAAAGATTATTCTACATCCGCCGAGCGTTTAATCCTAGGCATTTTTACGATTGATGCAAATTAAGAAAGTTCATTGTCAGAAGTTGCTTTATTAGGTGCTGCAGGTTCACAGTCGCATAAATGCTAAGATAAACTGTGATTCGCTCTGAAACTATTACAGACGAAAACAGAACACGCTGCATCGCACACGCGGTTCCCCAGAGAAACCGGAAAAATTCAACATTCTTTGCCAGAAAGGATGTAGAAGTGAAGCTATATAGGTGAAATAAGTTTAATCAAATTTTACATATCCAACTTATAAAAAAAAAAAAAAAAAAAAACTGAAGATGCGCGTTATCACAGACTCGTCTACGTCTTCATATCTGCGTAAGTTTACTTGGTACGTTCATGTACTTCCGGAGAAAAAAAAAAGAAAAAATTTATACAAATATTTGGCTTACAAAGTCTACATATATCTAAGCTACTCTGCAAAAACGTTAAGCGTTGTCCTGTAAACGTGGAATCTCGATCTCGAAGATAAAAAAAAGAAAAACAGATAAAAAGGAGAGAAAAGCAAACACTAAGGAAAGAGATTTCTTTGAATATGTGTAATTTGATAATAAAATTACGAGAAGGGAGAAAATCGTACGCAGAAAAAGCATAGAAATATTCTGTGATAACTGTACAATCTTTAATTACTTTTGTTAAGCTTTGGAAATTATTGAACCTTTTTATCTTAATCCTTGATTTTACCGTTTCCGGCACTTCCGTTTTAACTGAAAGGGAAATTTTTAAAGCTTTGAAAACAATTTGACAAATTCTATGATTAATCATTGAATGAAATCTACCGTTGCATACTAAAATCTACCATAGTGAAATTTTTAAGTTGAATATGTAAAATTTGGAGGATGTACGAAGACCTCTGTGACCTACTGTAGTAAACTAAAAGTACAACAGATTATTACAGACTAGAACAATATTATTTACGTATACGGCAAGTAAATCGAATGTTAATTAAGTAAATTTATTAATAAGGAAGGCAATCGTGAATGTTGATTAGCGTTACTATTGTAATTAAGCACTTTACGGTCACCGGTTCAATTTCGTGTGAATTTTCTACTTTCATGTACGAGGTGAGTCTTCTAACATGACAACTTCAATTAACTCGTACGTTATTCGTTGTACAAAAAGAAATGTTTCAAAGAAAAATTGCATCTTGGGGAACGTACAGTGCTCTAATCTGTATTTTTATTGCCTTACTTTTTTATTCAGATATTAGGGTCACCTAATAGTAATATATAATAATTAGAGTCACAAAGTCCCATTTTGTATAAGACTTTTTTACTTGGAGAATTCGAGAAAAAAATATTAAACGTTCCATTTAAAAAACTAGAGGTTAACTTAATATCTCAATGAAAAAGTAAGGTAATAAAACACAGATTAGAGCACTGTATGTTTCTTTAGATATCATGCAACTTTTATTTGAAATATTTTCTCGTACAACGAATAACTTATAAGTTATTTGAAGTTGTCATGTTTCCAACGAAATTGAAGGGATACAAGTAACAAATACCGTGAGAAAATGACTAAATGCAATTAGCTGCTTCGCGATGAAGGGTTTTATTAACATGAAACACTTTCGTATTTCTTTATTAATTTTATTAATACTGAAAACACACAAACTTCGATCATTCTGATATCTTTTAAACGAAAATATGATAAGATACATTATACAACCTGAAACAGAATAGGCAATTTGTTTCTTGCATTAACTATGCATGCACGATGCTTTCAATGTTAACGAGCTAGCACTTTTTTGCAATAAAATGTAGCGAGCTGTGTCAGCTGACGTAAAAGAGATCTTGGAATTTCATGAAACTTTTGTCATTTTCGAAATCCTGCAGTGTCAAAAAATTTTTACAATTTCCGAAACTTTGTAAACTCGATGAAATTTTTGTATTTGCAAAATCCTAAATAAAGTATGAAAATATCTATGATTCGAATTGTGTCGTGTTTGGGTTCGTTTCAATCGGAGAAATCTTACCAATATGCTAAAAAAAAACATTGTCAGACAAAAGAGGATTGAAATTAAGAAAGTTACATCAACTTTTGTCGTTGTATCACAGTAAAAAAAAAAAAACGCGTGTACCTTTGATCGACTCCGATGGAGGCAACACGAGCGAAGGAGTAGCGTAGAGATGCGTGTAAAATGGCGCGAAGGACAATTATAGAGGAATTTATTGCATTTGTAAAATAGAAAAAGCTGTTTGAGGAAATTTGAATTGAATGGTAATTCCTCATGGAAATCCAACTCGCCGAATACATTAATTCCTCTGAGCTCGACCCACATTACGTGAACCAATATTTCAAATACTGACATTGTGATCCCGGATGGCTCCTCGAAGACCTTTCGTGTTTTAAATTACCGAACGAACATATACATATGTAGATACATGTTTGCATTTGCAATACGACGTTGAGCTTCAATGTGAGCACATTATTCGCTATTATAAATACGTTTTCTTTACGTTTACCAGCCGACATTTAAGTCCACGCGTTAATAAAGTTCAATTCAACGCGCTTTCCGTTCAGTCGACGTGGAGTACCGTTTTTATACGGTTTGCACGTACAACGTATCCACTGTCCGTGTTGTTCCTAAGAAAGTGCTTCCAATGAAACAAGTTGACATGGCATAAGTTGCTGAAAGAGAGAAAAAAGAAAAAATCGAAAAAAAAGGAAAAAAAAGTACGTGTTTTAAGTGACAGAATAAGACAAGTGCAAAACGAAACGAAAAATGGGGTTGGCAGAGGTTTACGATTTCTATTGGAACCAAAATGCCGGTGAGTACGAAAACTCGAGGAAGAACATTCCCAGAACAAAGGTTCTAGAAGGCTAAAAGGGTCAACAGTGCCCTCCAAACAATTTGGTTGTACGATAGACCTTTCGATAGCTTACCAAAAGAAAACATGTGACACCAAGTTTGAACCCTATAGCTTAACCATGGGGGTAGTTACAGGGTGAATTCGGACTATCAGTATTTTGGACTATTTTCTCTATTTAGTGATACGCAAAAATTCTGAAAAAATCTGACACATTACACATATGAAGACACATCTTAGGAAATTTTTCCGATTTTTTCGTTGCAAATCCTAATCGTAAAAAATAAAAAACACAAAAAATGCGGATATCTTTTGAACAAAAAAAAACATGGCTATTTTTATATTTTTATAGTAGCAGTGTATTAACATAACTATCATCCTCAATCTTTTTCAGACTTTTCGGAAGGGTGCGCCACAGTTAAAAAAATTAAAAATCGATATTTTTGAGATATTTACAGAAAAGTAACTTCTTCGAATTTTTACATTTTCTTTGTTTGATGTATATATTATGCAATTTTAAAGATTTTCACATTCGAAAGAACAATATACAAAGTGAAGAAGTTGAACTAACTCCACTGATAATCCCACCCTTATGAAAAATCTGAAAAAAAAAAATTGAGGACGATTGTTAATATACTGTTACTATCAAAACATAAAAGTAGCCATTTCTTTTCAAAAGATTCTGTGTGTTTTTTTTATTTTTCACAACACACGTCATCTAGTAAAATAATCCTTCTAACTTTTCAAAAAAGAAAGAACTTAAATTGTTTGGGCTAATTTGAAAAAAAAAAAAGTTATTCCACTTTAGAAGGGATGTGAATACTTCTATTACAGACCAAATAATTTCTAATTTCTAGATAAGAGGACGAACGTTTTACCACTTATCGGATCACCAGTTATGATCCCTCTCATCCTATTCTCGTATTTATACTTCGTATTAAAATGTGGACCTGAGTTTATGAAAAATCGGAAGCCGTACAACTTGAAAACCTTCGTGAGATTCTACAACATTTTTCAAGTTATCACGAACACGTATTTAGTGTACAGTCTGTTAAACATAGGCTGGTTCACCGAGATATCTGTGTTCTGCGAGCTACCTGATTACTCGTACGCACCTGGTCCCCTCAAGGTACATTTAATCATCAATCAGAAATATTTTTATCGTTGAAATGTTATCCTACATTCTTAACAATTTCTTTTTCCGTGATTTCACAGCTAGCGCGTACAATGTGGTTGGGGACCATGCTGAAAGTGTTCGACCTTATCGAAACAGGGGTGTTCGTGCTCAGGAAAAAGAACAGACAAGTCTCGTTTTTGCATGTATATCATCACGTATCAACAATTTTGTTAGCCTGGTTTGTAACAAAATACGTACCAGTTGCGATGGCGTCGTTCAACATGATAATCAATTGTTCCGTACACGTGATCATGTACACGTATTACTTTTTAAGCTCGTTTGGTCCGATCGCACAGAAATTCTTAAACCCGTTCAAACAGTTAATAACTACTGTACAAATGGTAAGCCCGAACGAACAGAAGGAATTTCAATTTTGACAAAGCGAAAGAAGCTTACAAACTGACTGCCTCTTTTATCATTACAGGTACAGTTTATTGTTTTAATGCTACACAACGGGCAAACGCTTCTGCCATCCTGTCCAGTGCCGAAAATGCCAGCCATTGCATCGATCTTGGTTCTAATAATAAACTTCGTTCTCTTCTACAATTTCTATCAGAAGAATTACAAGAAACCGGTCCAGAAGACGAGTTAAACCGTACGAAGCTTGTAGATGTTGTGCAAAGTGATATCATAGCACGTTTCTTCCGTTACATGAATCAAACGAGAGAGAGAGAGAGAGAGAGAGAGAACCAAAAAAAAAGAAATACTTCAAACCGTGAAGGTACAAAACGAAATGTAGATATTTTGAACAAAGTATTTTTAGACGAATAATGGATCACATCCAGCGTATATCAAGTGTTCGCGTTATATTTAACGCGATTCACTCGGGCAGTACGGAATAATTCATACAGCAGGCGAGCTACGCGCATATTTATTACGAAAAGATCGATGTAAGTTATCGTAGATTTTATTTTTCACGTTAAGTACACATGAGGAAAGGAGCGTTATCAGAGGGAGCATAATCGAAGTTCACGGCAGAACACTTTATACGACATTCACGATTACCATATTCAAAAGTGCAGAAATAGTAACAATAGGACGATGTTATTTATATGTACAGACACTGATATGAAATAAAATCGTTTACACACTTAACTATTCGATTATTTAATATCAGGAGAGAAATTCAAGGAGAAAATGACCATTAAGAAAAATGGCGATGATCTCGTCCGTTCAGATAAATTGAGAGACGTAGTAAAGTTTGTACACTTACGTGAATAAAACAGCAGAAAATTCCAGAGAAGGGAAGGATGAACGAAAATCTGACTTACCTGAAACAGAAAGACACATACATCGATAAGTAAAAGTTCAATACGTGGTGATTGATTTTTAAAATGATCGTGAAATCGATGAAAATAGAGAAGAAATAGAAAGGAAAATTGCTCACTTTGTCAACACAATTACGAGTACAATTACGCTCTCTATTTTCCCCGTTCTTTTAACTCCTATCTAAAAAGAAGAGTTGCTGACGCTTCAGAAACTTTTCCCAGCCATTATAACAATTGAGAATATTTCCTGAACTGTATTAGACTTCGATTGGCGAACTTGCCTTCATCCCTCAACCTCCTCCCCTTTCCACGACAGATTTCCAAGGCTCAGGCTTTCTACGAATTAATTACATTCGAATATCTTCTTTAAGTTTGTTGGTAAAGAACTTTGGATACCAAAAAACCTTTCGCTGGTTCAAAGGGATTGGGAAAAAGTAAATTCACGAACTTTCGCCAGTTAATTAAGTCTCGAGCCTGTGAAAATGTATATAAGTTTATCGACGATATCTTATAATAAACTCTATATTAAGCAACTTTTCGAAGCCTCTCAATACTCCTAACCAAAAAGAAAGGGAAAAAGAAAATGGAGAAAAAAAAGTTTTTTCTTCTTTCCTACAAAAATGTAGACGCAGAATGAAAATAAAATGACAGAACGAAAAACAGAGTTGACGTGATATGAAACCGACAGCATCACCAGATGATATTATAAAGCGCGGTATTTGATATATATTCGATTAATATCATAGACACCGGGCACGCACGATGAAAAATAACGATCCCGACGAATCCAATCTTCCATATTGCAACAACGTCAAACACACACACACACACAAGCTTAGCTATCTTTGACGATACCATTCGAATTTGTCCTTTCCCTTTATTAACGCGGAAAGAATAATTACAGCCGTAGGGGAAAGATCCCGTTTCAATGCGCCCTATATATCGAAAGATTAAGTTTCCCCGTGTATATTCGAAAGATTGAGTTTCAAAGTGTCCCGCATCGACCGACGTATTTTTAACATTTTTCGTTACAAGCCCAGATAAAACACCTTCGCGATTTTCCTAGCGATTCAGATCAGCTGCAATAAATTAATTCTTCTAACTTCTCAAAAAAAAAGAAAGGAAAAAAGACCACGTCTTTTGGTAGAATTAAAAAAAAAAGTCATTCTGTTTTAATAACATCGTTCATTTTCTTTGCAAATGTTATGGAAATCTTTGATATTTATATATTCTTCATTTTAATAATAGAATAGTGTAGAAAAAGGGGAGAAGTATATCTGTGTATTTTATCCGAGCGTGGAAGGTAATACTTTCTGGAGATTCGACAGCGTTCACTCGTTAATCTGGTTGCTTACGGGCGGGAAAACTCGAAATCCTAATTAGGGCACAGAAGACCTGGAGTTCCGTCCTGCTTCTCAATAGCGATTGGCACGTCACCACGAGAACGCTGAACTTCAAGCAGGGATTACGGGATTGTGGACTAGTTGGCCGAGTTAAGAGCGTGTGCAATGTCCCGTGCCTCAGTAGCTTGCATGCTATGTGCGCCAGATGCACACCGAGGAGGAAATATAAAATTTCGAAAATACACTCGTATCCATAGGTATTATATTTGTCTACCGACCAAACGAAATAAAATCTACAATTAAATAAAATTACTTGTTTTCGTTTACAAACTTTCTTCGAACCTGATGGACCAAAGTTCTCCAGCTACGAACTTTTTCGTTTACAGCTTAACACTATGACGAAGGGCTACTTTCGAAAGTAAACTTTTACTTGAGGGAAACTATTTCTGTCGAGGATTTTTAATATTTGAGTTTGCCTATGTATGTAAAACGCTTCGATAAATTTGAATTTAATAGAAAGTAAGAGGGCAGAAATACCAAATTAATAAATAAATCAAAAATATGTATTTAACTTTTTGTTTCACGATTTTTTAATCGATGTGTATGCAGAACACTTCAGCAAATCTGAATTTGGTAGAAAGTAGGAGGGTAGAAGTACCAAATAAATAAATAAATAAAAAATATGTATTTAACTTCTTGTTTTACGATATTTTAATCGTTATGTAGGTGAAAAGCTTCAGTAAGTTGAACTGATCGAAAATAAAAGGGTAAAAATATTAAATAAATAAATAAACGAAATATATATATATTTAATTCACTGTTTTACGATTTTTTAAATCGCTAGTTATGTTAGCTTCAACTACTTGTTCTTTTGATACATCCTGAAATAAAAAAGAAAGACAAAATTCCATTTTGTAATCGTCAGTCTTAAATTGAAGCTAAAATCGAAGCAAAAATACTAATTTAACTGATACACAATTCTTCTTTTGTCACATCTTTGCCATAATCGACTGTGATTCGTCGTTAGAAAATAAAGGCCTGAACTTACTGTTATAATAACTATTAATAAACTGACGTCATAGTGATCTCCGTGATCGTTATACTGTTAATATTAACAAATAGATGCTTTTGTAACACATTACCGACTGGCTCGTTCTATTCAATACTGATTCGGTTTTTGCTATTGCGCTTATTCTTACAGCTCTAAAAATTTCCAATCGAAACTCGTAAGAGGGATTACTATATCGTTCACTTTCTCTTATTATAGGGTAATTAATTAATTTATCACTAGCATCAAGAAGCCGATTAATAGGCTCTCTAAGCCAAGAAACTTTGACAGCGAAAAACCGATTAATAGGCTTCCGATCGGTAAAGTGTTAATTAGAAAAAATATATTCATGTCTCTAAACACTTTCTAGCTAATCTAACATCATCGACTTCTTAAATCAATCGATAATTATCAGAAAGATGCTATATTACCATTTCGTTTTACGTGTCATTGGATACGAATCCTAATTCCCAGACTCTGCTATGGAAAAGCAACGTGGTATACGCATTCTCGATCGAGCCGTATGATAAAAGTCAAGTCTCGAACGAACCATGCTCTGGTTCCCGATTTCTCGAAGTCTCGAACTGCACAAACCTGTATGTTGAACGTTCAACGAACCGCCATAGTTCGTGACAAGTCAAAATTGCCAGCCGATACGACGTCGAACTGTCTGAATCCTCCTGGCTGTCTCGTAACAATGGAAATTTCTTAGCTCGGGGCATAGTTCGATCCTCGACATTATTCCCGACGATCATCAGGGTCAGCCGCCTTTTATCACCTCGTTCTCGTTTCAACGTTTTTGGCCTAGTTTCCTATTTTTCCACGTCACGAGACTTCCTAAAACTTTCAACGCTTTCCAGAGGAACGGAGAAAATGATTTTTCGAGACCGCGCGAGACCCGTTCTTGGTCGTTAATTTCAGGAAATAGAAGTGAGCTCTTAGTTTTCAGTGTTCTAGCTTGAACATTCTTCAAGTTAATTCGCTGCTAATAATTTTCTCTTGCACGCTGGTGGAACATTAGAAGAACATGATTAAAAGATACGGTTAAAGAAGAGAGATTGTTCCTGAATGAAATTTCCCTGGGATTTCTGGCTCGAATGAATCGACGAAATTCGAAGCTCAAAAATTCTTGTAACAGTGTCTCGTGACGTTCCTTCAATTTCTTACGTTTCAATTCCAAGAATGGGGAATATTTATTTTTCGCCCGAAAGTTCGTCCGTTCTTTTTTTACGTGTTAATTAAAGTGAAATTTTCACGGAGCGATGAAATTTTCGATGGTGAAAATGTAATTCGGACAATAGCGAGCAGAGGTCTGCATGGAATGCAGAAACTTTTCACAGTCGCTTTAACGAACACGTTTCTCATATTTTCGGTTTTGCGTACGCTTTAAAAGCCCATTATCTAACAATATTCGTTTCGCGGTCACCGCCTCGGTCTCTCGACGATTCGTCGTTTGAACAAAAAAACAAGGGGGGGAAAAAGGGGAAAAAAGGAAAAAATTTGCTCGCCATTTCCCAATGATGAAATCTAATTTTTCTTTTTTTTTCCTGCTGTAAAATTGCTACCAGTAACTAGTCCACGCCCGCACGTTAAAAAAGTAACGAGTAAACTTTCCGCGAATTTCCCGCTTACGCGTTTCCATTACCTATTTTTCGAAATTCGGGCGGTTCTCTCTCTGTAATGATTCGAACGTTATTCCCAGAGAAAAATCATCCTCCGCATCGTCGAATTTAAAATATTCTTTGGTTAAAAATCCAATGAAACTTTCTGTTATGAATCCGACTCTGTAAAACTCACGCGATACGCAAGAACGATCTTTCGCGTATCCACTGAAATCTCAGCGCGACTTTTTTAGTACAATCCACGGTGATGATAAAAGGAAAAAGGGAAGATCAACTATTCCACGTTGTCGTGTTCGATAATTATCCACGATTTAATCGGAAAAATGGTGTTTTGCGAAACATTTTCACAATAACACGTGCACGCACGAAAATGCGGTTTGAATTGAATTGAAAACGCTGCTCTTGCATTTCCGTGACAGAGTCGAGGACGCGCGGTGCGGTTTATCTGCTCGAATAGTTTACGCGATGCTAGAAATTGGAACAGAAACGAGTAATCTCGGTGTAGTCGTCGCGAGAATGCAAATATCAGCTTTGCAACGAGCCAGAGGAAAATGTAATAGAGAACGGTAAAAGATGGGAAGAGAGAGAGAGAGAGAGAGAGAGACAGAAAGAGGAAGAGAGAGAGAGAGAGAGAGAACGGTAGAATTGAGACATCGACATAAGCGTTTTAAACAAGTATGCCTGCATCGCTTTTGTTCCCCGCGAGCTGTTATATCGTCACTTTACACTGCGCCTGCCGCGACCATTGTTCTTCCTATGAAACGCCGGTTGACATACTTGCCTGCAACGACGGTTCCCTCCTGAACAATGTAAAATAGCAAACTAATGTGTATCTATGCCCGCCGTTAAAGGAAACGCACACCGTCCCTGTTGTTCAATTCGTTTTCGTTAACGAACAACTCCGGTTCATCCGAGTTTAATTTCCATTAATATTCTACAAAAAATGGAATCTATCAAATATCTTAGTTGAATAGATTGTAACATTTGAAAGTGGAGGAATAACCTAGATAACTCGTTTAACGTCTTAAGCGTCACGTCACTCTCTAGATTTATAATTTAAGCAATAGGTTGATACTTGTTGATGACAAATAACGTCGAATTTAAAGAATAGTACTTTATCATCCATTAATGGACCTTATTAAAACAGTTTAAATAAATAAATGGCTGTCCTCCATCTTCATTTCAAAGTTGCATCTTCCTTCGTTAAATTTATCGTAACTCTTTGTACAATTTTCAAAATAAGTATTCAAAATCGGCGCTGTATTTAACGTGTTTAGTCTCTTGTCTTGTAACGAGTTTTACTCGTAGCGCAAATTGTGATCAGGATGCGAGAGAAGAAAAATCGTAGTTCCAATCAATTTTTACTTCAGATGTAATATCATTTTCAAGTTCAGTTTCAGGATTACTGAATTACAAATTCTACTAGGATACTTCGAGTCCTGGGTGCTTGAAACTACATAGAGAGTTCGTGAAATTGATCAGACGTTGAAGTAAACGTGTTTTAATTGTCAGGACAAATGAATCAACAGAGATACAGGCAGATTAGAATGTAATATCACACTCAGGACCGTATAAAGAAATTCTTCACCCAAGTGTCAACGTATCTTGTATAACATATGGAAAAAATATCCATCACAGTCGTGCATTCGCAATTTTTACCATTTTCATTGACCTACTCGTGTAATATGTTGTACAGTTGCGAAAAATAAAAAATAAATTTTCAAATATTTCCGATATATTAATTAATATTTTACATATATTCCACTTGTAAATGAAATACAATTTACTAATTGAAATACGAAATCATATTTATTAAAACAGAGTGCAACGCACGTCACTGAGTGCCGCGAAACATCAATCGATACCGATTCTTAAGTATTTCATTTACGATCTCACTGTCTCGTGTCGCGAAATAATAAATAAACAGATAAGGCAAAACGTGAAATTGCCTAAGAATACAATTTCTCATCTTTTTATCTTTAATTCTTTCAAACCCGTGGATTCCTTTGTTATCACGAAGCTCGATGTTCCGTGAGTTCCGTGGAGAAGTTATGGCGTGATCAATTTAAAACGTAGAACAATTTATCGACACAACCATAATTGGCCACTCTGTTTAGAGTAGAAACGACCGTTCAAATGTCCACGTTAAGCAACGATATATCGATGGAAACGTGTCGTTTTGGCAGAGTACAGTAATTCAGTACGCCGCTGGTCGGAAGCCAGAGGCAACGGAATCGTTTAAGAAACAAAGAACGAGAAAGTTCCCGCCGGTGGCTGATACAAAGGGATATTTTTCTTTCGGTAGAGTAAAGGGGGGAAGTGAAGGAATAAAAAAAAAAAAGCGGCACGCGATAAGACACGGAATTACCACGATCTAGTAAGGACTGGGCGGCATTGTTACGAGACGTCATGTTCACCGAAAGAACTCGATTACTCGCTGCCTTCGCGAACCACTCCGATGAAATATAACAGGACGCGCTTTTATGGTAATAATAAGAAGGCCAATTCTCTGGCTGGCTTCTCGTTTAAAACTTCCGTAAGCGTTGATTCAGAAAGGAGAAACTGCCGAATAGAGAGGGAAGAAAGAAAAAGAAATGAGAAAGATGAAGGAACTTAAACACGAAAGTCATAAACCGATGTTATTCGTAATAAAAGTGCAACTTTCACTCGGGGGAAATTTCAATCCATCTTAGAATTGTTAGGAAAGATGTTTGAATATCTGAACGTCGAACCTGACATCGTGTGAACGTATACAATGCTTGGTGATTTTTATTTCTATCACGTTGTAATTAACATTTTGAACCTTTTTATAAAATGGGGAAAAAACATTGATCTTTTCTTCAAATTCTTGTGTATTTTGAAGTAATTTAGATATTGAAATTAAAACTTAAGGACATATTAAGGAGGTTTTGATTATAATTTATACATTATTTATTCAACATTATAATAATCACACATGATTAAAAAAATTATATTACCAAATTTACGCATACAAAGTTTTAATCATTCATTTTGTGTGATATATTTTCGTCTTCGTTATCCATTTTTATCGGTATTTAAATTTATGAAGCAAACACTCAAATAGTATAATTAACCCACTACAAATAAACGTATTTTATTGCAATCACGCAATGGGGTACCATGAACTGAACTAAATAGCCTCAATTTTCACAAAATACGAAACTACGTGAAGATAACGGTTACTAAATAAGATGCTGCATATTTCCTAGAACATCTCATTTGCAGTTTTTAGCGAGAGTCAAAGTGCTCTCCGTGATTACATATCGTAACATGATTATTTCATATACGACATCAATTGGCGTTCCCGTTCGATAATACTAGTTTTGGTTAGGACGCCAATTGGCGTGCCTGGTCGTTAAAGTGTTAAATTAAACGATTAATTAGAATAATCATAAATGTTCGATTGAAATAATGTAGAAAAATCTAAAAATAGGATGAAAGTATATCGATCGAATTCAATTGAAACTTTTCACGATAATATAGTCGGATTCTAAATCACTTAGGTGAACGTTTAATTACTATTAAGTTAACAACACGCCCAACACGTAAATCGAACTTCAACGCGTTCCTGGAGAATCCATCGTGCACGGTTAGGAGCTTGGATGCGCACGACACGGAACAACACGCTTTCGTCCGCTCAAATTAGCTCAAACGCCGGAAGTTCGGTCGATTTCTCCCTGTCAATAGATTTCGTTCCGAGCATCGAGGCGCTTGAAAGGCTTTCTCTTTTTTCTTTCTTTCTCTCTATTTTTTTGTTTTTTTTATATCGCGACCAAATGATCAGAGCGATACAGATTTACCAGGTGAATTTCAGTGGAAGAGCGAGTTGTTCAAAGTGAACTCTCGAACAGTTGGAACAAAAAGGGCCAATTAATACTGGAAGATTTAACGAACAAGAAAAGAAGAAAAATATTTTCCGATCTTTTCGGAATGTTCATCAAAAACGATCGCGTCGGAATACACACCTTCTCAAAGTATTCAGGAATTTAGAGACCGAGAACGAAGTATGGAAGGATAAAAGTAGATAGAAAGGAAGAAGAAAGAAGAAATGCGCATCCACTGTACCTATCGATAATTCTGTCTACAAAGGAACAGTAAAAGGATCGAATTTACGATTCTCTTCTCCGGGAGAAGTGAATTTTTCACCGTGCAAAGGCAACCGTATCCGATCTGCATTATTTACGCGACGGATAGAGAAGAAACTGTTTAAAAAGAAAAAAAAAAAAGAACGATCTAAACGGAGGATCTCGTATCGAGATATTGAACGTTCATCCGTGTATTTTCTTACGCTTCGTTTGTCGAAAACATTTCTCTACCGACCCAGAGAAGAGATGAACATCCATTTTTCAAATGCTGATCTTATCGATGTTTCGCGTCGCCAATCAAAGTTATCGCAATTAATGAATCCGCCAGGAGGAAGAAGAGGAGGAGGGGTGGAGAAAGCGGAGACTATCCACTTCACGAATCGGTGACGCGTTCGAATGAAATATCGATTTCACGCAACGAACACGGATGACTCGACGCGACGATTTTCGTGTCCCGACCAATGAAAAACAGAGGCGGAAAAAAGAAAATAAGTGAAGGAGGAGGAGCAGGAGAGAGAGAGAGAAGAAAAGAATGGAAAAGTAGGAACGAAAGCTGAAGAAGCGACGAACAAAACGACGAATTTCTCTGAAATCGAGTCGAGCATTATTAATGTAAGATTTTCTACCAGCGAACGCTATCGATAGACTAGGATATATATGAACGACCTTAAACCCCTCTCGACAATTCACTCTCGTGGCTCAGAATGGGTAGAATGTTCGCGGAGGGCCGAGTAGAAAGAAAATACGACGAAGCAAGATGGTCCCGCGAAATGATTTAGATCCTCGAGTTGCCTCGATTCCTCGGTCGCCGTTTCTCCTCCTTGGATACACCCACCAAGTCTTACCAACTCCATCATTCTTCATCCTAACTGCCGCGCGTTAAGCGTGAATTATTCGGTTGTGCAACGACAGAGATTAAACAACGAGAATCAATGTTTCGCGAATTTCTGTCGAGTCTCTTTGTAACGTGCTTACATGTTGATAAGTTATCGTTCGATAAAATCACTTCTTATAAATATTAAAGTTATACTTATGAAGGATAATAATGAAGGAATGCATACACTGTACGTGATGTTCCAAGATTTTCTTAGAAAAATTTTGCTGATGCGTTTCAGGTGATAAACAGGGATAAATTTCAAATCAGCGAAAGCGAGTTGCCTTTCTCGATAAATATTTCTTATCGAAATATCAATTTTTCGATCATAGTTTTATAGAAACGAAAATTTTCTGGTGTAAAAAAATAACAAGGTGAATAATAAGTATTGCTACATCACAATTGGCTTGTTACTTGATTAACCCTTTGAAAAATACAGCGTACCTGTATACGATATCTTTCTCAATAAATATTTCTTATCGAAACATAAATTTTTCGATCATATTCCTATCGAAACAAGAGTTTTCTGGTGTAAAGAAATAACAAGGCGAATAATAAACATTGTTACATCACAATTGTTTTGTTATTTTATTAACCCTTTGAAAAATACAATAAATACATGGTTACACATAGTATTTCTCATACGATATTTCTAATATCGATTAAAATACTATGGTACATACATATATTAGATAGATCAGTTAACAATGTTTAAATGTGTTATCGTACGAAATTAATAACGTTCAAAGGAGAAAAAACAGTACATAAAAATTGCAAAACTTTTGTAAACTTCAAAATGTCAAATTGTGGAGCTGCTGATCTTATAAACAACCATTTTTATTTATTCAATTTACGTAAAAATAAACAGAATAGGGTGAATTTGAAAAAAGAAGAATCACTCGCAGGTTGTGCATACTATATAAAATAATTCATTAATCAAACAGTCGATCAATATACGTTGAGCGGATAAATAATTAAAAACGCCAGGAAAACGTTTGTCAGTGAAATAGTACCGATAAAGAAAAATTGTTGGTATTTTCATTTTTAACAGACACATAATTTAAATATTTCTACGTTCATTGTTATTTTTGAAATATACCAACCAAACATAGCCAGAAAATCCTACAATGTGTACAAATGTATTCAACTTATATCTCCTTCCATCACCTGAAGCCATCTAAATTTCCTCAACATTTAAAGGGTTAATTCGACTAAAGTGTGTACCAATGATTGCCCGTTCAGAAGCGAAAGGATTAAGATCAAGAGTAATTCCGTGCCGGTGCATTTCGATGACCTACTTTGCGGCTCGGCCAACCGAAGTCTGCATACACAAAGTTAACTGTGGAACATTGTGTCACCAGGAGATCTAACGATAGATCACGTTTTAAGAATAAGGGTCGATGCACGATCGAGTCGTAGGTTTCTATAGACGAAATAGATGATGGATAAGAGGATAGAGTTGAACCGGTAGATTTACACATAGCAAAGAAGAGAAAGAGAAGCATATATGTATGTATATAGGATAGGAGAAATGTTGGAAAAAGTAAAGGAAAGGTCGAAGCGGTAAAAATAGGCAAGCAGAATCGGAGAGGAAAGAAATAGTTGGAAGATTGATAGGTGGATAAGAAAAAAGCGGGTAGCGGCAAGCAAACGAACGGAAGGAGAGATAGAAGCGTTATCGATGCCACGGAATTTATTCTTTGGCAGAGGGAAGCTGATAGATTCATGGACCCTACTTCAGCTGGCCAGCGCAAACTTTCTTTGCATTTAAACGCACCACGAGAGCGGATCGCGACTAAAGCCGGATCTACATCTACCGTTATGGGGAAAGGGGCTAATCCCATCGCGTTTAATTGTCTTCTGAAATTTTTTCACCTCAATCTCGCTAGATTCTCGCGATCAAGCTAATGTTTCTTCGACGATTAATGAAGATTTAGTTGTTTGCTAGCGCTTGAACGTGGAAAAACTCAGGAATATTCGTTTCGATCTATGGTGTGTGATGTACCACTTCGTATCAAGATAGATTTTTACTTTTTTTCTTTTAAGATTTAAAATTTGTTGAAAGTATTGAAATTAAAAATTGTTTTGTGAAGTGAACGTTAATACGCTTCATTGGAGGATTGGTAAATATATGCCGAATATCATGGCGCCGCGATAACCACACGCAAACAGGTTCAAATAAATGAATTTCAAATAAATTTTCTTCAATTTCCAATGTTTGGTTAGGTTAGCTACAAATAGTTACACAACATTATATATTAAAGCAAATACTGCAGTGTGCGTATTTATTCGAACGGTAGAACTCTTCTGTAAATAGCTGTGGTTCAAGTTTATCATACTCGGCTTCCAGTTTTAAAAAAGTGAAAAAATTACCAGCTGCGAAAGTAATAAACTTCAAGTTTTATTCGAACTACCGTTCGAATTTATAACTTCAAAACTAAAAGTCAAAATTAAAAGTGTGCATAAAGATCGATTGAAAGAAAAATCGAAAATAAAGGGATGAAGTTGGCTTCCATTTTTATAAAGGTGAAAAAGTCACCAGCTGTGAAAGTAATAAACTTCACGTTTAATTCGAATGTACAAAATCAAAACAAATGAAATATAAATTATCCGAAGTATTTTATTTCACAGAAAGTCAAAATTAGAAGTTTATATGAAGATCAATTAAAAGGAAAATTTAACAGAAGAGGATAGAATTCCTTCGTTTATCCTCGAACCATTTTTACTCTCTATTCTATAAAACTCTGTTTTCCCATGCATGCAAACCTTTCACAGGGGTCACTCTTTTGTAGGTCGCAGTTTTCTCCGTAGCCTATTGTCAGGACGATCGATTTTTACGGGCAACGTGGCCAATATTTCTCGGATTAAATTCAGACTCGTGGAGCTTTCGGGCGAAAACTACGAAATTTTTCCGTCAGATCGAAAAAGCCGTTTCAATTATCCTCCATAAACCAGAAGCTGATCGTAACCGACAAGAATTCGTATCTGTCGTCATAAAAGTGAATTAACGTCGAACTCGTTCGCCACTTATGAAAGACCCTCGGTAACGTAAGATCGCTAACGAGAATTTATTTGCGGCAGAAGTAATCTACGGTCGGATTAAGCTGTTAGCTAGTCCTGTGGGAACTGCGGTGTTGCACTTTATAAATGCGAATTAAACGCTGAATTGCGGTTAGACACCTCGTTCAATAATACTTCGGGTAATGCACAAAGCGAGTGGATGCATTCTCTGGTGTAAAGAATCTCTACAAACAAAATCTCTCTTTCTCTGTCTCTCTCTTTGTAAATGTAACTGCGTACACGTATTAAAATGGATTTTAACTCTTTCGCCACAGCAGATTTTTCAGCAATTCTCAGTTGCAAAATTTGTTAAATTATCTCCAAAGGTTCCAAAATTTAAAATTCGTTTCTGGTAATTAAAACGGAAGGTGTGCACAGGATAAAATTGAGGATTAAATTACGATAAAAGAGCGATAACAGAAGAATAAACGAGAAAATCTCGAAAATGCTTATAGACGTCAATAATAATGAAAAGGTTCACGAAATAAATGTGATATTTCGATTACGGTGAATAAAGGATGGAAAGACTGTTGAGTACATATCAGAAGGAGATGACACGTTTGTATTAAAATTTGATCGTTGTACAGTGCGATCAGCTTACGTTAATAATTTTAAATGGATACACTTATGTAATCCATTTGCCGATTAATGAAATAGGTTAAATCCCGTTGGTCAAATTACGTTACGAAACGTAAACCGCCAGGCGGGATTTTTGAAAACGGAAAGACGCAAATCCCCTTCTATCCGGATCAAAACTCGAGAGGATCCGTCGCGCTCGATTATAGAAAATCAGCAGATTACTGCAACGACCGGTCATTCCCGAACGGTGAACCCATTTTTCCAAAACTGCTTTCCATCCACGTGAATCGAAACGTATAACACTTCTCGTAAGCGTTGAATGAAAATGCGTATTGCGAAATTGTGCGATGTTAATCAATGAAAATACGAGAGAGATAGAGAGAGAGAAAGAGAATAAAATAACACTTGAAAATATTTCGGAAAGAATGTCAAAATTATGCAGTGTATAAGTATGCACGAAAATATCGCGAAACGAAAGCAACATTGGCTTGCGAACGAACACTTTTTCGTCGAAGATCCTTATTGTGAAAAAAAAAAATTGGAAACTAACTGTATAATATATACTGGGAAACTTGACAAAAATTTCTGAGAAATATACGAAAATTATGCGGCTCCCGAGGTGGCGAAACGTAAGCATCGTTGCTGATCCAACAAACACTTCTCTCGAACGTATCGAACGATCCCCATATTGCGAAAAAATTTGAAAATAAATATGTTGGGGAAAACTTGAGAAAAACTCGAGAAATATACGAAAATTATACAGTTCCAGAGGTTCGGATTATCAGACAGCGAGCGTATTCGTTGGTTAGCCAACAAAAAACCAGGAACTCGAGTCAGTGGCTCTTAAATCTCGGCAAATTGACAGAATAGCGTAATACGGATAATAAAACGGCAGTTTACCGACCATGGTGAGAGAAAAATGGCCGAACCCGCGGTTAAAAACCCTTCGTCGATTCCCCATTTTCCCCATTGTGCAAACTAACGCGTCGCACGCATCTGGAATTCGTTGCCTATAATAAAACCACCGGTCCCTAAGCGTTATCCTTCGTTATCGATCAACCTGATAGCGTAGAAAAAAAGAAAAGAAAAAACAAACAAACAAAACCGCGTTTTACGTTGAACGAGAAACGCGACGAACGTGTTTCCACGATGGCCAGGGACGACGACGAGCCAGAGACCTGTGCTATTTTGCGAAAAGTTAGGAATAGCGGAGCCGTAAAGTGTGGTTTATAGAGGGCATGTTTCAGGCCGCGTGGGGGAACGCAAACTATAAAATATCGCTCCTTGTAATGCAGAGCATGCGTCTTTCGGTGTGCTGCAACGACGAGGAAAGAAACGTAGCGGAATCGAGGCTAGACTTCCGCTAGAATTCAAGCTTGACGTCGCGAACGGAGAAGAATGAGGAAGTCTAGGGAAAAACATTGAGGAAATTTTCGATGCGCCCTATTTTTACACTTCCTGCTCCTTTCGTCGCGCATATGCAGTGACAATATCGATCGTTCTTACGTTAACTTTTCCTAGATTTATTATAGAAACAGTATGTTGAACTTACGACATGGACTTCTTTTTAATTATCCATTAATTAAATTTTCTTTTTAAACGACAACAAGACTGAGGATCCATTTCATGGATCCACAGACAAAGTTTCTGAGAGTTACACACCTTCCTGATGCTCATTTATGAAGTCAACGTCGTTAACTCGTTGCGAAATTAAACTGTTAACGCTTTAATGCAAAACACCATAAAATTCAACGCCACCACTCTCGAACATATCGCTCGTTCGAAGTACAAGATAGTGGAAGTCAAAGATACATTCTCGTTCGGAAGCAAAAAAAAAAAAAGAGATCGGTACATTAACCAAGATTCTCCGTGGATTTGAAAGTTTCATAACGCGATGCTATTGAGATGGAATATTACAGGCAGGCGTAATATACAAGACACAGTGATATAAACGATACGGGATGTACAGACCTTCTGAGAAACAACGTTATACCCATGGGATCGAATACAGACGAGACGGTACGCACGAAAGCTGATAGAGAAGACACTCTCTGCACGCTGGTACCTTTCAGCGGAGATCAGTGTAAGCAAGAGGAACTGACTAAAGGTAACGCTGTGAACTCGATAGGAAGCGGGATAGAAGAGCAAGCAGATAACTGTACTACGCGCTACGACAAGATCGAGATGATTGCAGACACACAAGAGCTGATACAGACGACGCTCGGAAATTCGTTGAGAATCACACCGGACTCGTGGGACCGGATGGAGAGTGGCCAGAATCCATGAGAGCTAACAGAAACAATTTCAGATTTGGGAAAAACGACGGGGAAAGAAAGGGAACGATGTTAAGATTTGAACCGAACGAATGCAATCGATACCGAAGTTCAAACGACCGAACCATAGAAACGATAGAAGAGACATTTAATCTATAGAGTCCTCTAATAAAGAGCGATAGAGCTTTGAATTGAAATGAAAAGGAAAGTACGGAAGATAATCGCGTACACGTTGCTTTATTTTAAAGTACATTCGACGGCATTGTATGTGAAATACAATATCATATAAATGACCAACACGATTGCATTTGATGGAGTGAATACGACAAACTCAATTATCTTCCGTACTTTTTGTTTCGTTTCAATTCCAAGTTCTATCGCTCTCGGTGGAAGATCCTATAGAAAACCGATAGAGTAGAATTGGCGTTGTAATTATCGAGCGACGGTGAATAAAGAAGTTCCCCGAAAGATTATGAAATTCTACGTTTGAAACTGCTTCTACGATCACACGAGTTCTCGAACTCAGCATCGACGATGTAGAATGGTACGTAGCAGCACTCACGTGATCCCTGATTTCTCGTCGAATTCAGCATCTACAATTCTACAATCCGGGGATGGCTTAGATCGTGTCCAACGAACGCAGAATAATTCTACATCAGTTGAATTCTAACGAGTCCAGTAGCAATAGTTCAAATGTAAATTCTACTTCAAAGTAATAGAAGAAACTTGAGTAAAATGGAGCGCAAAGATTTAAAGGTAGGCCGTAATTCGTTCAAAGAGATCTAAACACTGTTGGAAGAAAAACCTGCGGTCAGTAGTGTAATGAAAAGTTCGGTATACAAGCGTACGAGGAACAAAGAGAGGAAAAAAGAAGATTATAAATGTTCTAAGTAATTACACTGATAGCACCAACGCGAGAGATGCAAGGGCGGCAATAAAATGTAGAAATACGTGTAAAACTGAAAAGGGAAGAGAGAAATCATGTGTTTGTAGATTGAAAAGATATCTCCCCTCGCCTTCCTTTCATTCCCAGCGTTTACCTTTCGCTTCTTTTATATTTCTCCAGTCTTTTTCTCCTCCACGGACTGAGGAGATTTCAATTGGAGGCTGCCGCGAGAAAGAAAGCAGAAGGCGAACGAACGAGATAAAACGGAAGGATAAAGTATGTCACACGGCTAGCGAAAGAACCGCGGAAAGATAACGGAGAAACCTGTAAGAAATTTGAAAAATGTTCGAACCGTGGCGCGAGCAACGTAAGAAAAAAATAAAGCGAACAGTCTAAAGAAAAGAAACGGTATAAAGGGAAGAGGAGAGGATTTAGCGAACGCATATTTCGTGAAAGAAACGGACGGAAATCGAAGGGACAAGGCGTAATCCGTGTGAACGCGCGGCCGGCTGCATATTTCTTCGTGAATTTATGGAGAGGCGAGGGGAAATTTGCTTTATCTCCGTGTTCCTTCACCAAACCACGTACTTTCCCCTCATTTTCCTATACATCGTTGGCTTTTCGCGTCTAAAACGCGTCTCGTTTAACGAGATTCGCCATTTCTCGTCCTCCCTTTCTCTTTTATACCTCGCCTATCCGATATTCGCGTTTCCAAACTCCCTTCTACTCGCTCTTTTTTTCCTCCTTCGCTCGCATCCCGTATCGACAAACAGTTGCGACCAAATGCAAATACAAGGGAACGCGGACTTTTTGAACGGCTGATCGCAAAAACTGAGGAAGCATAAATATTCGACAGAGGAAACTCCGTGAGAAGCTTCCTGTGCGAAGAGAGAGAGAGAGAGAGAAAAGGTAAAAAGAACGTACAGTATGTCGAATTTTTTCCCACCAATCGTTAGAAAAATCACTCCAAATCGATAGAAACAACAATTTCCCTCCTCGAACATTCGACAAGCATCCTTTTAGCACTCACTCCAGCGTTGTACAACTGTTCCAACGAACGTAATCGAATTCGAGGGAATCCTTTTAATCCAGACTATTGTTCACGAAAGTATACCCTTTCTGTGGCCTATATTCGAACAAATCTTAGCAATAAGCGCAGGATCTCGTAGATAAAAGGCAAGAGGAAAGAGGAAGTAGGATCTCTGAAGTGGCAGTGTGATATAGATGAAATTTTCCAAAATTGGCGCAATCTTCTCGGTTCGGGGGAATTGCTGTTACGATTACCATCATCCGAATATAATGCAAGTCGCGAGGGGTGAGATTTGTTCTGAGGAACACGGTCTCGAAGCTTTGCACCGTTTGCGGTTCACCAGCCATCCAACGTGGTCAGAGAAAACAGCGGCCTGTAAAGACGAGGGAACATGGGCCGAGGGTTTGTCTGAAGGGAGACAAAAGGGTGAGGGCCACATGCAATCTCACGGCTGATTGCGCAAGTTTTACAAGTTCATCCGATATCGCACAGTCACAATACCGTGGAAACGGACAAGAGTAGAAATCGGTGTGTTGGTCCTCTTGGTCTTCGTCGTCGTCGTCGTCGTCGTCGTCGTCGTTCCATTCGTCGTCACTAGAGGCGAGAGGGATGAGAACGATGAAAAGAGATGGAAAAACGGAGGGAATACAGCAACCGGCAGGAAATCGATAGCCGTAGGAGCGTCACAGAGTTATCGTTATTGTACGCTGCATCAGTGAAATTTGCTCTTTGTCGTTACGTATCCCAGTCACTCTGACAGTCGAAAAATTTAATTTCAATTTCAATCGCTACCGATAATAAGGTTTTCAAGGATACGTTTAAAGAAGAAAAATTAAAATTGTGCTCGGTATCATTCCGTCTGTCGATCGGGGATGAGATAAAGTATTTCACAAGCAGATTGGATTCGAACTGTATAAATATTTCGGAAAAAAAAAGATAGTACTTTCTAAACGAGATAGATTCGAATCTTTTATGAGTACTTGAAGAAATAGAAAAAGTACTTGCAAGTAGACTTGAACACTGATTGAATGGATTCGAAATTTGTATAAATATTTTACCAAAAATTTTTTACTCCTCCAAATTATTTCTATAGAATTTTTATTTGAGAAATTCGCTTTTTTCTAATATCGAGCTAATAGGCGAAGGAGTAAATTCTTTTTAACTGATGTCATATAATCAATACAGTCATTGAAATCGAAATATTCACAAACTACCAGAAAAATGGTGAAAGATCGTCAAGAATAATGGAAATTCCGATGATCGATCTGTTTTCGTTCTTCAAAAGTCGAAGAAAATATTCTTCTACGCTTAATCCTTACAAGTACGTTTTCGAAACCAACTAGTATAAAATGATTACATTGCAAGTTTACTCGTTGAAACTTTACTCCTTACGAGTAGCAATTGAAACCCGCGAAATGGAACTTGGTTATTGAAATTGATTCGTAGGTACATATTGAACTTGATCTCATCCCTACTATCGACACACATCTCTTTTCCAACTTCATTTTCTCGAGGTATTTGCAATTTTTATCTATTGCGGAAAGTGTACAATCGAGTTACTGAAAAATCATCGAATTTCTAAATATAAATTTACGCATACGTTGCGGTGTATTAACAATGTTAAATTTATCGATAATAAAGTTTCGTTCTTCCGTTTCTGTCGGAGTGATAAAATGTTTTATCGTGATTGGTCTTATTTTTAAGATCTTCGACGAACTTCCGGGAAATTCGTCAGCCAGTGGATCTTGGACATGGTCATCTACTTTTTCCACATCGGCGCACGATTAAACTCTTTCCGTAACTGCGAAAGCGGTCGAAGGACATTTCGTTTTCCAGACCACGACGGAACGCTTCGTTTCATTCTCTCATCCGCCATTTCGAATCGGACGAGCCACGCTGGATTTCAATAGCAGGCGAAATCGAACAATTTTCGTGATGGAACCGACGAAACTGCTTTGTCCTTTGCTAATCGAAAATTTAGGGTGGGGCGATCGGTGGACGAGCTCTGCCATGGTAGCCTATGCTTTATCTTTGTTCCTTTTAATTGTTCTCGACGATACTCTGGTGAATCGTTGCGTACCGAAATGAAACTCTTCACAACAAATTCCCTCTTTTTTTTTTCTCCCGTTTCTTTTCGAACGCTTTTTAACGAACGCATGAAATTCGAACAACATTTTATTTTTTCGTCTTCTTTTGCTCTTTTTCACTCATCCGTATGTTCTAACGAAATGACAGGATTTAAGTAAATGTAATAACGAAAAAACATTTGAACGGAGTGTGTGATTAATCGAGAAAGAGGACAGAATTCGTGAGATTTATTTTAGCGAAATCCTGTGAAAGATTTAAATGGAATTTTTGTTGCCTCCTCCAATACCGTCGACGCTACATCATGGCGGCTGCCTGCAATATCCGGATGTTAAAGTCTCCGTACATACGTGACCGTCGAAACGTGCCACCAGTGTGTTTCTCAATTATTTCGAACAAAAGGCCACTACGCGTTCGACGAACCGCGTAAATTTTCTGTTTTGAGCATCTAAACCCTACGTGCTTTGTTTTTTCGTATAGAAAAGAAAATTCACCATTTCTGTTTTATATAAACGTATCCCAGTTCAATTCTGGGTTTCTAAATACCATATATTTTCAGTTTTCCTTCAAAATTCTACCAACCATTTATTTTCATTTTTCTGTCCTTTTTTTTCCTCTTGTTCCTCGAAGAATTTCAGTTTTCCACTTGGATTATTGGCCAAGGCGCGGGGTTAAAAATTATTGGAGGACGTATTCGAGAGGGCAGACACCCTCCATGGGAATAGCAACGAAGGATATTCCGGCCACGTAGCCAGAAAAATTAAAGCAATGGCCGAACAACGGGTCAAAGTAGAAATATCTAAAGTTTCTGTGGGAAACCGAAAAGTTCGCGGTAATATGAAAGAAAAGTTTGTTCATTGGCTTCATCCTTTAAGTGTCAGCTGTTCCATGATCCCATTGCGACGAAGTATCGCTTCGAGCAATGTTAAAGCACGACGAGTAAAAGTGTAAAAGTTATTGGAAAGTTCAACGTAAAGAGAGCGGAGAAAAAACAAAAAAAGAAACACGGGAGAAAAATAGAGACGATAGGAAGAGTGGAAAGGAACGAGTGGATTGTAAATGTATAGTTCATGTAATCCTGTTAACAGTTAACATCGTAGAAAATATACTTTAAACCTATATTCACCATGAGGTACCAACAGCAATTTCCGGTTATTCTCGACAACTTCATCACAAGCCAAGCAAGAAAATACGAAACTCGAAAAGGAGGAGAACGCCTGGACACGACAGGACGTCGATTATTCCGCACACGCTTTCGCAAAAATTGAAAATCTTTTTAATCGAAGGTTTCGTACTGCTTTGAAATACGTTCAGAACCGCCCCATTTGCCCTTTCTTCTCCTTCGTTCTTTCGTTTCGTTATTCAAGATACATCGAATCCCCGTCTTTCTTCGGAAGATAGACAAGAATTATAACGACGAGATTATTCTGTTTCAAAATGTATAGAGAAAAGTGGAAACGTTCTTACAACTTCCTAACATATTTACAATTTACAGAATTTAAATGTCTATATAGTAATTTCCATTAAAAAGTTATTCTGTTTTAAACGGTGGCTAAATATTAATGGAAGTCACTGTACGTACATATTACAGAATGTTAAAATTATCGATAATTAATGATTTTTTGGCACTTTTAAGATCTCGTCGATAATCTTGCAAGCCTGCCTGTACACTTCATCCACGGTTGTTTCCGCGTCGATCACCTTTGTCACGCTTTTATTCGGCGCGATTGCACCCTTGATGTTCGTGTAGTATTTTATCACACGATTACAAACAGCTTCCACGGTATCGTCGAACCTCGCCGATTCTGCAGCACGCTTTGCCATTCGATCTTGAAGAATTACCCGTCTCGCGTACAGATTTAGCAATAGATTAGGTGATCTAACCTCTGTATTGAATAATACCGCCTATTTGGAGAAAAAGAGAAAACGATCGATTACTTTCTCAGTATTCAAACATCTTCAAACCTTAACCACGTGTATTCCATCCTACAGGGTCTTCCAATAAGAGCGACAGAACTTTGAATTGAAATGAAACGAAAAATACGAAAGATAATTTAATATTCACTATATTATTTCAGAATACACTCGATGGTATTGCATATGAAATACAATATCATATAAATAATCATCACAAAGCAAAGATTATTCGTATTATCGATGAGATACGACTTGATATATGTGTCAGAGTCATCGAAAATTTGATTCGTCGTATTCACTCTACCATTTATATGATATTGTATATCATGTATAATGCCATAAAATGTACTTTAAAATAAAGTCGAAAGTACTCAATTATTTTTCGTACTTCTAACGTAATTTCAATTTGAAGTTCTATCGCTCTTATTGGAAGCACCCTATATACAGACAGTTAAACACAGTGTATCCATTAATGATCACCTGTTTCTTGTCTCTAGGGAAACCAACGATCAGATAACCTATCGCTTGCGGATATTCCAGCATCTTCTTCACCACCAGTTGAACGATTATCTCAGCTGGCACGTTCTCACCCTTCGCCATGATCGTTTTGAAAAGCTGGCCTCTTTCTGACCCGCTGTCGACCTCTTCTCTCAATATATTTGACACCCAAATTAGAATCAACCCGTACTTTGCTGTCAATTTCCTGCAGAGAGTACTCTTTCCAACACCCGGACCACCCACTACGAATATTATAACCGCGCTACTCTTCGTCAATGGTGTAACGTCCATTTGTTGGCTAATCGGGATATGATGATCCGAACCTTTGTCTAAACAAATGCCCATTTCAAATGAAAACTTGCTTTCTTGTTCCGTGGAATTCGATTCTCTCGACGGAAACAGTTTACATGGCTTCGTCCACATGAGTTAAACGTCACAGAACGGAAGGAAAAAACTTCACGTCCATTGTCGATACTTCTTCGAGGAATTTCACCGGGAGTCAGGGACTTTCTTTCTCGACTGAAGAAAGTCCTGCAACGGTGAGTGAAAACTTTATCATGTTCAGAGGTGGTTCTTCTCTTTCTTTCCTTAGAAATTGGTTTCACGTTGATAATTAATAAAGATTGATAAACATTCACAGGTGTATTGTTGTTTTCTCTTTCTTGTTTGTTTTCGGTGATCTTTTAGACATGTAGATTTTACCAAATATTCAACGCTGAAATACCGCGACGTGGATAAGAGGAGATAGCATAAACTGTGTTAAACTTGATAATAAAGATAAGCTCTTGTTCACAGCCTTTGTGAAATACAGCACGCTTTATGCCCACACTCCAACTTGAATTTTCCACCGCGACTGTTTTACGTCCCTTCACCGCAGCACCGAGGAATCTTTCATAGATATATAATCCAGCTTCGTGAAATCTTTCGTAACTCGGTTATGGTCAAAACCCTGGCTACTTTAATATATTGTCTTTTGAATTCTTCAGCCGTCGTTTCGGACCCACGGATCCTTTCTATCTTCTACTCAGGCAAAAGAGAAGCTCGAGTCAAGTTACGCTTCTTACTTTGAGCTTTGTACTCCCGACGGGTCATGTAAAAGGAGGAAATAAATAATTCTTCAGGTCTGTCGTACTTCTTTTCACGGATAAACGTCAAGCCGGATAAATAGCGCGAACGTCCCTTGCCCGTCGTGAATTATTCGGCCGCTTGAAGTTGCAACTTGCCATCGATTGAAACATCGTTCCTTTAGTCAATGAATTTCAAGCAATTCCGACATTTCTCTTTGTTAATGAAAATTTCCAAGTGTTTCGCTCGCGTTGCTTTTCAACGTTTCTCCAATGTGTATGGATAATTCTAAAAACTTCTAGGTTTCATTAAAATATCAAATACAATGTTGCTTGTACTTTAATTCAACGTATCCTACGTTTTTACTTATTTCTCGAAATCAATTGAACGATCGTCGGATTGAAAGTTAACCTCACGTAAATCGCGATGTAATACGGTTCATATCGGCGAAAGATAAAAATATGTTATACGAAGAATGTTTAAACAGCTGCTTCGATCGAATCAAGCTTACAAAAGAGTGATACGCGGAACGGTGAGTACGAATTGCAAACTATAGAATTTCGTATCTCTTGCGCGACATCCAGAATAAACGGGGATTACGTAACGATTCGTCTCGGTTGGTGAAACGATAGCGCCAGGGATGAAACGGGAGAAGGAAGAGGTGAAAGGATTCTAATTTCTTTCGTTGAAGGTAAACGTAAATTCGAGACGGTGCAAAAGCACCGAGGATCTGAGGAAAGCTTTCGCCGAGGCGTTCAGTTACATCCTGAACCGTACGAAAATGGATATCGATCAGAAAATGAAAGAACTGGCGGAGATGTTTTCGAAAACCAGCAAGGAACTTGGCGATCTCGTGAAGAAAAATGAACAATTCATAGTGGATGAGATGCGACGGATCGAGGAATCTGTTCGTGCTGCATCCGAGGTATATTACGTATCGTTGCGACGATCGTCGTAAAAGCTTTCTAATCTCGTGCCAAAAATTCGCTGTTTCTCACCAACGACTTTGCACAGATGCGTTGAATCAAGCTTCATAACAATTTCAAGATTCTTCTTCCGTCGTGAATATTAGACAATCTTTTTAATGAACATATTCTGTGAGAAATGTCTTCGAAAAGTTAATTTTTTGATCCAATAAACACATTCAGTGAGAAATATGTTTCATATTGAAATATTCGTTTGCAGAAGATTTTCAATACTGTCAAATTCTTGTCACTTCGATGTATTAGGTGTAGAAGTTAATTTTGTGTCTTTTTTCACGGACTTTAACCTTTATTTAGAAAATCAAGCAGAATTTTCGAAATAACCTTCATTATTGGACTTTCCATTTATCAAATAACCGAAAAGTGACCTCTTTGGAAAAGAAAAATGATTTTCAGTTGATAAATTCGTCACGACTTTGTGAAAAAAGAGCATCGAATCAATTTATACACCTAATACTTTTTTTTTAATATGTACTTTTTAGGCTTCGTGTCTTACATTATTTTTTTTTTGTCTAATGGAAGTTCCATTTCCAAAAACTTTAGAAAAGTAACAACATTTAAAGAGAAAAAAGATTGACTCAAATATTTAAAATAATTGTTAAATATTGTTAAATTTTATCGTTAAATATGAGTATTGATTAGAAAATTAAGATTCCACGTATTCTTCATTTCCTATCATTAGCGTTGAAACGAAGGATTAACTTCCCTTGCGAATTAGCAAATCAAAAGTGACGAATATACGCTCTTAGTGGTGTCAATTAAAATTAGAAAAAAAGAAAATTCCGATCTTTTCTACCAAATTACCCTTCTTATTAACGTAACGACGATGCCGGGTAGAAACTTACGGAGCGCAGCTGCGCCCAGTGAAATTCATTCTTCCCCTTACGGAGGCGAATCCACGAAAATTTCATGTCGTTCGTCGGCTTCAGTCTCACCTTCCGTGGCATTAAACCGCATTTCCATGGGATTCCACTTGGAATTTATAATATATAACCGGAGCGTTACAGGGGGTCGGCTTGAAGCCGCCGTCAGGTTAAATGACACGCGGCGAATGAGGTAAAATCGTTGCAGGAGTGCTCGAAAGGGAAGATGGACCGTCTTCGAGACGTCAAAGAAGCATACGAGGCGAGAATAAAAATCTGCAACGAGAAGGCCGCGGAAGGGTTTCGTGCTGCGAAGACAAAATGTGATCAACGCATCGAAGCGTTGGACACGCTGACGAATTCGATGAAACAGATCCTGAAAGAGTGTTTAGAAACTGACGAATTCATAGAGTGTATCGGAACTAGAACGAAAGAAGCTACGAATCAACGAAAACAAATCTCTTCGGAGCTAAATGATACTGTACAAACCATGGAAGTTTCTGTGAAGGAGAAATTAGAAGATGCGATCAAATGTCACGCGAATGCGCAAAAAGAAGCGCTCGAAAGTTTGCATCAAATTTTGAAAGAGACGAAGGAGTGTATAGAGTAACTATTACATTACACCATCGACACGATTCAATTGATAGGTGAACGGAAACATTTTATTAAGAATACAAAGCATTCTTTTTTACTTACAGAGAACAGAAGTAAAAGATGATCGAGCGATGGTCAGAGTAACTTTCGCCGAAATTTCGGCAAGTTGAGAGTACAGGAATGTTAAGAAACGGAAATCATAGGTTCTCGAATAGAAATCACCAGGATGTTCAAAAGTTACTCTACACAATCAGTCAAATGGACTAGCACGAAGTTCGAAAGCGAATTGGTAGGTGTGTTATGGAGAGCGACGAGATAAATTACGATGCTGCTCGTTAACTCTTTCCACAAAGATCAATCGGCAGCTATCACCTTCCGTTTTACAGCTCCTAACCGTGGCGTGGAACGATAGAAAGCAAACTTCTTCGCTTTAACGAGGCCAGACTTTATCGCTTTCTCCTTGTATTCACGACACTCCTGTTTTATCATTCAAACCAATGCTCTCTTCAACCAATCAGCTCTGTTTTCACGATAATTGCGATAAACAATCGAATAAAAATAACACTGTGTACTCTTATAATAAAATCAGCATGTAAAAAGAGAAACGAAATAATTCTCTGTACAGTTTTAATTACTATATAAGCTGATAATATAGTAATCAGTATACACTGCAGATTGTGACTCTCAAGGAAAAATTAAAAATGTGAGATTTAACAAGTGTTAACTATCGTAACTGTTGAACTATTTTACATGATACGTGATTGATTGTGTGTGTATGGATAAATGTATTTTGTAAAGACTTACTGCGGAGTCCTATAGATGTTCTAAAGAAAATTTTTTTGGGACTTTCCCGGATGATGTTCTTTGTACAAAATTAGGCGTCTTCAGGAACGGTAAAAGTAGAGGTTGAAAATTCGTTGATTCTAATATCGACTTTATCACGACTCCAAAGAAACGACGAAGCTGTTCCTTGAAAGACTGTGACAAAAGAAAGATCAACTTCGTAGTTTGGTGGAGTGAGTGGATGCGACAAAAGAGATAATTTTATATTTTTATCGGAGAGACTGTTTTGTATTATTCACCAACTTCTACTTTTCTTCAAATGCCTCGATTCAAGATTATCCTAATCACCAATGACGGTGTCCAGCAAGTTGAGTAACCTGACGAGCAGCGTTAATTACCAACCGATCGATCATCTCAATCAAATATTCAACCGATGTACAAAGCGAGGCGGTGCAGCAAGTTCACGGGTCAACGAAGCGAAGAACGGGGAGTAAACCGTGAAAGATCGTCGTGGTAATGCACGCGACACGAGAGAGCAATTAACGTAACAAACGACTTGATTCTGGCCTGACAGGTGTGTCTAGTGACAGTCGACCGTGTCGTCCTGGATGTCCTGCCTCTATCCTGCCCCCCTTTAATGAGCAATACCACGGGGCGTTTCACGACTCGAGACGGGTAGCAGGCGTGCACCGAATGCATCTACGGACTGACGATTAAATGAGCTGTTTACACGGTCCAGTGAAATCGAATGCGAACCACTCTCTGCCGGTGAGACACGTTCACGCGTCTATACGCTGGATTATTCCGGTTAAGAATTTCGATTTAATTACACAAATACTAAGAGAGATTATATATATCGTTCATTTGGCTCTCGTTGAAACGAGATGATAGGGATAGGATGGTTTTTCCTCACCGTTGTCACGATACCGAGCTATGGGAACGGTCGAATGAATAAACGCGAGGCTTTGCATATTCACCGGCCGTTTCGACGACCACGAGTAATATATCTTGTTAGGAGGCTGGCTCGAGCTGGATTTATCACACGGTCACGCATCATCTGCTATTTTTCAACCGTGCTTGCCCCCGGATGGAACAAGTTAGCGGGGATAATTTTGCATATTCAGGAGGATATTCGCGCGGCTAATGGGAAATCGACTATTCCGAGTCCACGAGAGGCTTGAAATTAATTGCCAATGTTTTCAAAGAGGTTAGAGAGGTTGTGTATCAATTAAAAACGCCGTGTTTATTCCAGTTACGTTTCGTAACGATGTAATAATACATTTAGAACGTACAGTTATCGATATGAAAGTTACATCTACGAGAAATTCTATTTTTTTTATAATATTTGTAATTATTGTATATTGTATAATTTGTATATATTCATAATTGTAATTATAATTAGTTTTATCAGAGTAGCAGGATTTTTAAATGAATAAATTGGTGATATAATTTTTATTATAATTTATACAACTACACGCTGCAGATGATACTTTGTATAAATCAAGAAAGAGAGTTTAAGATAAATCTTTCATAATTACATTCAAACGGAGACTTTTATTCCCCGCGTAAATTTACACTACCGCGAATCTGATATTACGATGAATTTACGTCGCGGAAATCGCGGGAATATTTTACAACCCACGATAATGGGAACCCGTGAGGTAGGTATTACATCATTTCCATTCAAGACCGTTCTTCGTAGACGTAAATTCAACAGTACCCGATAAATCAAGAGCAGAGGTGATCTAATAATGGTAGTTCCAACAATTTCACTCCAATAAACTTCGATCATAACTTTTTAACTGCCTGATGCCAATGAGAAACAACATCGATGATAATCCATGGTCACAGCCAGGTTCTTCCGAACGTTATTTGTGCGTGCACGTGATAACGGTAACAATACAACGAGGTTCCGTCGTTGCGTCGCATGGCTACGAATAAAGCAAGCGAACCGGTGGTTTATAGAACAATGTGAGTTCGTTTCGACGACGGTGTATTGAACAAAGCGCAAACGTGACCCCGTTTCAGAAACGCTTCGCTTTATCCGAAGCTTTTTTTACTTTCTTTCTTTCGTTTTTTTGTCGAGACTTCTCGAAAATCTCCGAGAATAGATAAGCATCGAAGCTGATAAATTCGCGTTCGGTTAGATCGATGAAACATTTCCGAAAAATTGTTCAGAGAACAGGGAGAACGCGGAGGAATTAATGACAATCGGTCGTTCGTTGAAATTTCACGGGGTGATTCACTCGTACGCGAGAGAACTCGCCGGATCGTAAAGGATCTCTTTCGATTGACGAGCGTAAATGAATATTAATCATCGGCAGCGTCGAACGCTAAAGGCAGGAACAAAGGAATGGGCAGGCAAAAGCAAACTCGTAATTATCGATTGGTTGAATGGCACGATAGCTCGCGTGAGATCAACGTGATCTCGTCTATAAATTTTAATAACGTCCCTGGCATCCTGGACATCGAAATGATTCACATTCTCTGCCGTCATTCGATCTCTTTGCTTTCTTTGCTTTCTAAGCGGTTAATCAACGTCGCCGATTTATCCAAATGCGACGTCTAGATGGAAGAATCTTGTACATATATATTGTAAATATCGTATAATATTTACGTATCATGTCTTACCAAATGACATAAGCCGTTTTGTTTTCGTAGAAAATAGTACAATTTTAACCACAGACAGGTGTACTACATATTATTCAAATTTATTATAAAAATTATGATATTCCATGGATAATCGTAATGGAACATACTTTCATAAAAAAAAAGAAACATTGAAAAAATTCCAAAAAATTTTACATTTCGTTAAAAAGAAAGATGGATGACATAATATATTTCATAACAACACCGAGGTTATTATTCAATAATTAAACGAGCAGTCAAGCATCTATTAGGTGTAGAAATAAATTCTTTATAACATTTGGGTACGATAAAAGTTTTATTTGAAAAGAATGCAAAGAGATCAATCATCAAAATAATGTCCACTATTGTTGATGATCCTTAGCCATTTTTCTGGCAGCTTGCGAATATCATAAAAAATATTTCGATTTGAATGGCTGTATTGATTATGTGATTCCACTGGGAAAGAATAAATTTCTATACCTAATAGAATGGATAGAAGAGGGCATTTAATACCAATGGCATTATGTATCGTCAAAGAATGCACGATAACAGACAAGAGAGGCGTTCGTTGGTCCATTTCAATTTATCTCACGGTACTCAATGGCATTCGTCTTCAAGTGAGCGTGAACTATGCCGGATAGAGCGTCGTAGAAAGGCTAACACTGCGAGATATTTAATTGATTTAGGTGGCGGGAAACAGCCGAGGACTTTCCCGCAGGACGTCCAGAATGCGACCGCCGAATGGAATTCCGAGAACACCTAGCGAGATCGCTTGCGGTCGTGTGGAATCGTTCGAAGGATATCGGCATTCGGCTGCACCTGCCACGACCAAGGGACTCTAACCAAAGAGTAGGACCACTTCTCGAAATGAGCAAACTTCTGATTCCCTTGATCTCTCATACTAACCCGTCGCGACATTTACTATACTCAAAACTTGGTTCATCAAATTTCAACTTCGTCGAACCATAAAACGAATTATCGAAAAAGAACAATCGAAATATTTAATTAAAAGCTACACTTTCTAATCAATCTAGTCTGCTGTGATCTAATATCAGAATATCGCGTAATTCAACGCGCTCCAACACGTATACAGCAAACGTGATACTAAATACAGGCAGCTGTGTGCAACACCGAAGGCCACTTAGGTAAATGAACGTATCGAGGCGACAATCAGCTCGGAATACTCCTGATAGAGTGGCTCAAACGTGATCGTAGAAGGAGAGAGGCTCAGATTTACGTGGTTCGCGCCTACAAGCGAGAAAGGAGGGTCCATTAAAATAAGTGGCGCACCGCGACGTTAATAATAGCCGGGCCAATTACAGCGGCGGCATCGACGCCTCTTTCCCAAGCCTCGGCAGGACTTTCAATTAGCTTCTCAACCCCGTTTCCCCAGCTGGATCTGCGGCCTCTTTTAGCCATCGTTGACTCTTCCCTCTGGTTCTTCCATCCACTCGACGCCATGGCGTAATCGGTCTCCGGAAAAGTCATTACAGACGTCTGCGTGCCACGGTCAACCGCCCGGAATTTAACCACCTCATTCCTCCTCTCTAACTGATCTCTTTTCCGCTAGACCAACCCTCGATTCGTCCTGCTTTTGGAATATTAATAATCGTTCCACGACTCGAACGAACGGGAATGAAATTCTGTCGTCGTCGTCAACTACGTTGTCGTCTACGATCGTAATGCTTTAGATGGTGAAATTTTCTGGAACGAGGGTCAACGAGATAATTCTTTCTGCTTGATTGTTTCTGATAAACGCAACGGGAGAGAGCTTGAGAGAGAGAGAGAGAGAGAGAGAGATGATTTATTTTTGTATTTCGAATTTTATGTGAAGGAAAACGAAATGCTTCACGGTTTGAAACAGTTTGATGGAAATGCAGGATTGCACTGTGTTAGAGGATGTTCAAGCAGCTGTTTCAAGTTAGGTCGATGTTACGCGAGATATGCGGAGGCAATTAAGACGTGTCGGAGCGCTGTTCAATTTTCGCCGCGTCGCGCAAACATAATAATCGCGATAATTGTTTGCAGCGCGAGCTCAGCCGGTCCTTATAATTCTGCAAACGCCCCTGATTGTTCTGACTCGCTCGTGGAACCGTCGCGATCGCCTCGTAACGAGCTTGTAAACTTCGAACGTCACCGTACCGTTACTTTTAACACCTTCTTTTTACCTTATTATGGGTATAATTTCTCAGGCAAATTAGAACTTAGAGATACGTACCGTAATTATACAATGTTTTGTGTTGAACAATACACTAAGCGAAAAGTGTCTCTTTTATTCTCACACCTCCACGTTCTATCTGTCTCTAACTTTCCACTTTGTTCGCTTTAAGTAGATATTTTTAACCGTAATTCCGAACATAAACAATCTTTTGGTTGAAAAGAATCCTTCGTTTAAACGATATTCTCGAACACTCTGATTCAAACGCTCCTTTTTTTCGCACTTCTATAGTTTCAGCACAACCATTACCAGTTTGTGCAATCGCTCGAATTTGAACACTCACAGACATTCTATCACTCTCACAATACCATCTGGCTGAAATCTTTTTCATTCCTATCCCGAGCGATATATTCGGAGTCGCGTCATCGATCTCCATCAAAATCGCATCTAACCGGTAATTTTCGCAAATAGGCCGATATTAGCGGGTTAGCGTTGGAGATTGGTCGGACACGGGGACACAACAATAGATGCAACGGTTGGCAGGTGCAACGGCGTGTCGGTTGCAGGGCCGCGACTGCAAGCCACGCTCGATCATTCTCTCGTCTCAAGCTGCGGATCCGCATTGCCGGTAGTCGGTATTCCCCTGTCTCGTGCCGATTGGCCGCATAATCAGTAATGGCCACGATGCCCGCAAACTATCGTCCGCAAACATCCCTTATGGCATTACATCCCTGTGACGAGCGAACCGATTGCTGTTTCCTGTTCTACGCCAGACTCGCCGCCAACTCTAGCCGAGACCTTGTTAACTTTGCACGTTCAACCGTGATCCTGGATAGATTGTCGCTAGATTGCGCGGAAATACGAAAATGAACGATGATCGCGGTGGTTTGATCGACGAGATCAAGTAGTAACCTTCGAACGATGAATTTTCGTCGAAATTTCATGAAAATTTCAACGGGGAAACGTTGTATTTTTGTTTCGACATTTTTCTGACTTAAACAATTAAGCGTGTCGTCTGTGAAAGGGTTAGTATCGTCATTTCTGTCACCTTGAAATTCGACGTTAGTACTTTCACGAAAGTTTAACCCTTTGTCCTGTAACAACATGCTAGACTCGTGACATATAGATTCTAGCTAAGATTTGACAACAATAATTATGTTAGTAACAAACGTTAAATTTAATACCATTTCTTCTTTTAATTTATTAGACTGAGGATAGGTACTTGTAATTAATCTGTAGTACATTAGCGTATTTTATGTAAAATGATGATTAAATGTATAGTCAGCAAAAGAAACCATAAGTCAAGGGGTTAACTCTAAGTTTAAAATTATCGGAAAGCAAGAATTAATTGTTATAAGGAAATTGATAATAATGTAATAATAGTACAGTGTAATAGCGATAAACAATTGAAATGAGACCTAGCCTAACTTTCAAGGCACATAGAGTTACGGAGGGTTAAAAATAAAAATTCTAATAAATAGCATAGACAGTATACCTTGTCATAAAGTCAAGTTTTAACTTACACGTCTTGCGTTGCAACAATTTCTTGTTTTTTCGTAAAATTTCCACTGTTACGCGCAAAGAATCTGTGAATTCTTTTGGAGGAACTCCCGCGCGTTCGAGCGTGTGAAAAGTTTCGTTCGTAAAGAAATAATTACGACTACAAAGGTATTCGAAGACGCGTTCGTGAGAACACACGCTTTACCCATCGGCTTACACTTTATTAGCTCGTTACAGACTTCTTTTCCTTCGTAACGTTCGCCTGGTCGCAGAACTTTTTTAGGTACGCCATTAACGAGTTCCCTTAGCTACCGATGCTTAGTCGCTTTTAGCCGCTGGAAATCCGTGGGAATTTCATTTCCCTCGAGTGCAAGTTTTAAGAGTCTCCGGTTTAGAGGACGAAAAAAGAATACCGTTGAGCTTCGCTGGCCCGGAACTTTATTAATATCGTACAAGTTTGTGCGTCCCGACGACGAGAGAAAAGAGAAACGACGCTTTAAAAAAAAGAGAGAGTTACCTTATCCAAATGATAGGTTAATCTTGTCTGTGTCTCATCACGACAAATATCTTACCTTGACCATTCGATTTTTCCACTCTTTCAGAGATGTATTCCGCAGAGAACTCTTTTTCTAACGTTAGACTTATCATATTTAATAAATGCACAAGAAATAATGGAAACTTAGCCGAAAAGACTAGGCAGAGTCGTACGATCAATAATTTATTCAGAGTCTCATAATCTTTATTACACAAAGACTGCTTAATAAAATCTTTCGATGGAAAACTGCTCGTAAGATGGTAAATAAGAAAGTAAGTGTTAGTTTTAACCCTAAGAGTCAGTAACACAATAAATAAACATGTTCAAGTGTCAAGAATGAGTAATAGCAAATGATGATACTTTCTCTGATGGTACTTTCGATTTTAGAAAAGAAAACTGGATGATTTAAACCCAATATACGTGAACAGTGTGACATACAACACAGTGAAGATATACTATTGTGAAATGAATAGAGGGAGATGTTAAATTTACTGTGAGTGTCGTAAAATGAAAGAAATGGAAGAAATTTCGCGGAGATATCAACTAAATTTATTAGAGAGGGCAAGAGAATTGTCGGAAGAAATTGTAATGATGTTCGGTTGATACGAGTGGCTGTTGGATTTTCGACTGATTTATGAGAATCGAATATTCATGGTGCACGAATTTGGCAATATCCGTCATTGCGGCTCTATCAGTACGTGCCACCGATATACACGCGATACATTACGAATGTCGACGTTATCTGATCGTTGAACGTCGCGAGCAACGCGTGTACCAGTCCTTGTATCATGGGAACCGTATGAATTCTCAGTAGCTCTTTTGCCTTAGGTAATTTCAACTGGATCTCCCATTACAAAATACTCGCTCGTTCCCTTTAGTCATCCAAGAAATCCAGACGTTTGATAATTAAGAATGTATAACTAAATGTAAGATCGGTGTTCATATATTCAACGTACCACCAATAGCAATTTTTACCAAAGTGATAACGCATTTTCAACGAGAAGAAAATTGATGGTTGACAATTTCAATCTGATTTCGATTTTGGTACTCTGTATTTTAATTCTTTGTATTTGAGAACTTTTTCGTTCGGTCGAACTAGCAACTCGAGACGATTTTGCTTATATTAGGCAAATGTTTTTACAGGTGCTTCAAAATGATTTATACTCATACAAACGTATACAAATAATCAAATTTATCTACAAACAGGTACTGTTTTTTATTTCCTGGAGGCCACAAAGGGTTAATAGTAACAGTCTCGAGTGCAAAGGGTTAATAGTAACAAAATCAATTGAGAAAACTACTGTCGATTGAGATACGTGTGTCACAAATGTAAAATTAACTAAAATACTATTGGTTAAAAATAGTTGCTGGAGCCCTTACATACGAGGAAAGAAAACGTTAAAAATGAGAAATGTTTCTTATAAAATCCCATCGGTTGGTGAATAAAGTTCTAAAATTAGCGAAAGTGAAATTTCTAGCGATTGATAATTGTGTTTGAAATTTTACAATGAAATATACTCCTCATTTCTCGATACGATTCGCTTCTTGTATTTTCTTTCCCCTCGATTTTTCCTTCGTCTCTTCCCATTCGACGAGCAATTCTTTTTATCCACCCCATTAAACGATTCATTAAGTACTCGACACTGTTTCGCATATTTCAGGGCCTAAACATCGTCCTTCAGCGAACCGTATCACGGTGGAGCATGTAATTGAGGAGAGGCAAGGTTTCCGGGCATTCAAACTTTTCGCGAAGCTACCTTAAACTTCGTGCCCGGCGACAAAGTCCACGGGCTTTTGTAATTTATGCTGCGTCACTCGAGGAGTTCACGGTGGGTCAAGGGGCGCCAGAGGAGGACGCGGGAACGAAGCTGGAAAGCTGGTTAGGGGCCACTCGTGTCGGCTCTATTTGACGATAGTCTGCTCCACGAGACGGCTCATCCACTCGAAACTCGACGATGACACAGAACGAGAGAAACCAAAGGATTTTCGAATGTGCCACGGACCTCGTTATGGCTGAAAATATTTTCTTCGAGTATTGTCGCGTATTGTAAGAAAACATCGTAGACTCTGATTCACAGCAGACCAAGTCAGTTTTCAGTTTTCCTGATCTTTGATGATGTTAGATTTAAGGAGTATTCAACTGTACCGAGAACTCGAACAATAGAGTCCTACTTGCTTTTAAGTTTGAATCTGCTTTTGTTATGTTTTTAATGAAATATAACAAAGTTTTTAAAAGTTCTACAAATTATTAGAAATTTTAATTTGATCAGCCACTGTATACAAGAGAAGCTCGTAAACCTAGTGTTAAATTATAGAAATTATAGGAATATTTATAAAGAATTAATTATCAATCAATTTAATTCGCATCGAAAGGTGAAAAATTATACAACATTCAGCTGCAATTGTTCCAGCGTTGTTAAAATCATTCTTCGTTCTTCCTTGATACCTCGCGTATCTTCTTCCCTCACAATTTCCTGAACTCTGTTTTCTGAACTCCACTCTTTTGTGGCGACTTCAGAAGTACAACTTACAGAGATAGAACTCTCAACATCTTCTCCGCGGTCTAATTTATTTGGCCGTCGTATAATTTATTAAAGAACTTGAAACTTTCTCAGACTGTAATATTACTAATACCTTTTAACAACACTTCGGAAATTTACAAACGATAATGAAATGATTAACAAAGACGTAGAAGCTTGTTCATGGCGTAACAAACCTCTCATTCCACGTAGAGGAAATTGATTTCTTAAGCAAGATTTACAACCAGTATCAACCTGTTAAGTCACGAACGATCAACAGGATGACTCCACGCATGTTTCGCTAATCGAAATTTCGCCTAATGAACAACACCGATGCACTCTGGTTACGCCGGCACTTACTTAGGTGACGATGCAAATTGATTTCCCGAATTAATCTCACGATGGAGGATACCGGGATGGAAGTTTGTCCCGTTTAACCCTCCTGTCGCCTTATTCGATATCGAAAATCAGGAAATTGCATTTACACGGAGAACTCGAAAAACCGTCTTTCAATTTCATCGAAATTAATCATGGTATCGAAATTCGCTACTTTTCAACAGGAGAAAAGAGAATAGCTTTCGTTAAGATAGTACATAATATTTAATACGATATCATTATTTCATTGTTCTTTTATCAACGATATCGATAAATTCTCGATCGATTTACAGTATCGAACTTTTTCATCCCTTATCGTTCCCGATACAAATAAAATCCGTTGCTTTCGTATTCAAACGTCGTTATATAGACCGTATCCACTTTTATTTGCCCGTCGCGGTGTGCGTTTGTTTTTCCACTCCCAATTCACTATCCACCCCTTGTTACAGAGAACGGGAGAAAATTTCTCGCCGGAGAAGAAGGGAAAAATGTTCGAGAGTATTACGAGGACGTCAAATAGAAACGAGCAGATGGAATCGGCGAAATTGTCTGCCAGAATAATTCCCCTGCTTGTTCCTCGTGTTGTAACCCAATGAAATAGCGAAATTTTTCAGCAACTGGTGATTTTTCAATTGTTCCCGATGAGACACAACGATCTAACGCAATTGTCTTCGAGAAATCGTGAAATTGGAACAGAATTACTGGTAAATTCAGTTGCTAGTGTAATTAGTTAGTTGAACAGATTACGAAGTTTGGTGTTCGCAGTAGCGTTTCCAACGGTACACTCTGCATTGGACAAATTTACACTATACTCAGGGATATCTGGATAATACAGTATGTCGAATTCCTATGGATCATTGAGGCCGTTTCGAATACGATCGAGCTGTTGTGTGTTGTCGAATTAAAGTCAGACGTCAACGAATTAATAGGCTGGATAAACGGAACTCCGGTCTTGTAATTACGCCGACGATTATACCGAGCGCAAACTGAAATACTCCGGTTACGTGTTACAGGTTGATTAAATTATGTCGTAGCAGGGCTACAGTTTGGCGGGATTTTCGCGCGAATGACTCGATGGAACACGCTCGCGCGAGAGTTCAAGTATCTACATTATTGTTTCTACTGACGTGCGATGTAACCTGTGGAAAATCGATTTTCCGGTGAAATTCCAACGGTGTACAAAGCCTGCATGCATGAAAATTCGAAAAAGAACAAAAACAGATCTTCACCGTGAATTAATATTATCGAAGGAACTTCCGCTCCGTTACGTTTCGAATCGACAGATGAATTATGGCGACGTTTTCCAAGAATCTCGCATATCTCACAATTATGTAAATTTTAAGTAACGAGTCGAATATCGTTGAATTTCCTCGTGGTAAACAATACAACGAACAGAACGAAATATCTCGATTGTTGTCTGGAACAGCTGAATTTTCAATGGGTAACAAGAGGATGCGACACGAGATCTTCAAAATCGTCGAAAGGTTCCTGGTTTTCGCGAGCCAGAGGAATTCTCCGCAATCAATTCGTGTTGCATCGCGGTATTGTGAGATAGCTGCTCCATGATAGAAGTGGCTCGAGAAGTTTCGACTGCTCGACGTTACTCTCGGATGAACCATAAAGAATGGAACGACTTATTGCTACTCCTCATACGTACACCGATGATATATACGATTTTTCTATTGAGAGTCCACGCTCATACGTGCATCCACATTTCCATAAGAGTACGCACAGAGTGTGTGTCTGTATGTATGTGTGTGTGCTGGAACCGTGGATCGAACGTGAAGCACCGCTGTCGAAAAATGATGTCACAGCGAGAGATCCTTTCCAACGTGGTGAACGGATCAGAGAGATCGTGATGTTTGTCGATCGAGATGATCGAGTGAACAGATAGAAGGAAAATAAGCGATTTGCGAGATAGAGTAGCTACGATTAAAGACGAGATTCTCAACCTGAACGATTCGTTCCATTATAAATAATTCCATTAAAATATAGGATCATCCGAAAGAAACACCTACAGATTTCTTTTTAACGAAACACAAACTATTTTGGAATTTTTACAAGTTGCCACTTTTTGTTGAAAGTACGATCCACTACAATTATACTTGGAATAGAATATTATTTAAATGTGCACCACAATTGTGTTTACAGACATCAATTTGATTATAGAAATTTTTAACGACTTATCTACATTTTGCTAAAATTCTTTCACGAATTGAATGGTTAAACTGTTGATCGCGAATTAGATTGTTGTTTGTTAGGTAATTCATTGTTACAAGCTTGTTAACATAGACTGGACTTTTCGAAAAACCCTACAAAAAGATCTAATAGTGTTAAATTTTGAGTAATGATCCAACTAGTGAAATTACGGCATTGTAAATAGTCTCTATTTTTCTATTCTTGGGTAATTGAATTTTGTACGCATGTAAGTGCAAATCTTTATGCAAAAATCCTGCATATAGAGCCGTAAGAAATGCCTAATTCTTGTGAACGACGTGAAATTGGTATTGACGATTCATTTTCAACACTTTCACTAACAGCAGCAATGTTTTAATTTGTGCGTACAATTGTTGATTTGTCAATAACACAACTAAAATTGAAGACTAATTTGGTCGATTATTTATACCAAAAAAGATCACGAATTTTGCGAAGGGTATTCTTCAATAAACGCCTATTATCGTTATAAATCTGAATAATATAAATACGGTGCTGTAATGTAATCAATCCGTGATTAAAATTGTACTACCTTCTACTAAAACAAAACAGCTTATGTCATTTGAAAAAATACAACGTGTAAACATTATACAGTGTTAAAATCTGCGTGTTGCAATTGGACGACTCTACATTATTTACAATAAAAAGTGTACTACGAAATTGTTGTCAGAGAAACTGTACAATTTCAATCTTTCCCCGTTACCAGATACAACGTATACATCGAAATTGTAAAAGCACACGGTCCAGCTATCTCGTTCGATAAAATAAATAACGAATTCTTGAAAAGCTTTTGACAATATGCCAGTTAAACGGGATAAAAATACGATCGCAACAGCTACGAGGAACGCTGTTCTACCCGACGCGTATTCCATTTTGTTACGCCGTAATCCCTCAAAGAAACAATCCTTTGTGATTCTGGGTACGGTAGCGAGCTGGTACGATTAATTTTCCGCGAAACGATTTAACGAAATCATTTACCTTCCTGCAGAATTGTTCTCATCGTCGAACGCGCGTTTAAACGTTCCCAGAAAATTTAATCTAACGTTCCAATAAAACGTTATCCCCGCCAACTAACTTCCTTGTCGCTTGGATTAATCCTGAAGTGAAGGTTCAATAAACATGATGCTCGTGTACGAGTGAGAGAGGGAATTCCCTTGTCGGCTGTGCTAGAGCAATTACCCGAGACGTAAAATTAGCAATCAAAATATCTACTGTTCATCACACTCGGGTGGAATCACGATGGCTATGTGTTCGCGCCCTTAACATTGTCGACGCGATCCATGCAGGGATTTCGAGAAAATTAAGGGCTCGTTACAACGGAAGTCTCGTAAAATCCGGGACGGTAACGGCGCGTATTTTATTGCTCGCGTCTGCGGCGCGTGTTTCCGTGACGAACGATTCCCCATTCCCTTCCTGTTCCCTTCCATGCGCCGCCTGTCGCGGCAGATCTCTCCTAATCTCGAAATTCGAATAAACTTTACAGCTGACGGGATCGAACGGACCTGCCGACCGCGTCGATTCTCCACCCGCCGTAGAAATACGATGTGCTTGATTTACGGATTAGCATAAATCTTATTGCGATCCCTACAACCATCCACCCTTCGATATCTTTTCCGTGTTTTGAAATAAGCTTTACTCGACTGTTCGAATGTCTCTGTTAGGCCTTGGAATTCGAAGTGTTCGAAATTTCAAATTTCAAAGATCGAGTAAAATGGAAATATTGCTTTGTAATAAATGGAAATTGAAAGATTGACTTTCTCTTTTAATTATACAGGCAGATTGTAGCAATTTCTTTTAGGTAAACGCGAGTTGTAGTGCAAATTTAAAGCAGGAGAAATTATATTCTGGTAATAAGCAAGATGGAATAGCCGATGCCTGAACATATATTGATCTATTCTACTTAAACTTCGTTTCTCGACAATCGCTCTGTTCTTTCAACAAAAATTGCCACTCGAACGTTAAGACACGATAGAAATACCACGAAATGAACCGAGTGGTGGTACATTATGTTTATTCCATGAGTAGCGCGATCATAAATTACCCAGGTGAGGTAGAAATAAATTCTCATCGCAGTTTTATTCAATTGCCCGCGCGAACGTAAAAACGTATACACGTTTCGTGGCTCGTTAAGTTAATTATGCGGCGAAAGGAAAGCGAAAAACCGGTAACCAAACACAGGGTACGGCGAAGTGCTGGTGATAATAAATCATTATTATCACGTCAGCCATTTCTCCGTAGAATTTCATCGAATTTCTTGCCGTCTTAACGCAGTCCCTGCAAAACAGAGAGATCGCCTGAAAGTTTGTCGGTCTGACGAGAGATGAAAATGCTTGATGTTACGTCGAGAATGTAATCGCGCGATGCCGTCTATTTACGACATACTGAACATGATTAAATCAGTGTTGTTACGCGTACACACACCAGTGTGCACTGCATTCTGCATTATTTCGAGAAACAGGTTTACATACGAGAGCATGAAACAACACTCGTAAAAAAAAGAGCAAACAAACAGTTGAAATGATATGGTAATTAAAAATATGTCTGCACACTTCTGCATTTTTTTTATATTTCCTTTTTGCAACAGAGAAACGTAACAAAATAGGGTAGAAAAAAAAAGGAACAGGTAATGGTATACGAAAATTACAAACTTTCTGCTACGCTGCGGGAAAGTTCAGATTGATGAGGAGGTAAAGCTACAATGTCGGAAAAAATCGTACAAAAGTGGGCAGCGTTAGAACACAAGCCGGAAAATCAATAGGTACGAGGATAAGAGGACGATCGTCTCCTCGCCGCGCGAACCTCTTTTCCAAAAGCTCTCCCGCAATTATTGGTTCTTCCTCTAGCCTTTCGACAATCTGTGGCTTCCTGTCCGTGCCTCTCAAGGGATTTTTCCGCATCGGCGATCTTTTTTCAAGCGTGTCGGGTCAAATTACACCGATCGACAGGACTAGGAACGATCAATCTCGAGGTATTAGCGATCGTACAGACTGACGGGAGGATGTGAATTTCGAAATGAACGAGAAAGAGAGAAAGAAAACCGCGGCATGAAAAACAATCAGTGTTGATAATTGACAGAAATTTCGTCGAAAATTTTAACGATCACCCAACGCGAAACCGACGTTTCTCTGTCGGCGATTTCGCAAACAGCGCGTTATATACACCGCTGGGAAAATCGAACGCGAGCCAGAGCGGCGTTCGACGTTTTCCACGGAATTTATTGCGAATTTAACAGCCGGCCAAACATGGCGGATTTCTTCGCTTTCGATTTAACAACGTCAATTATTGACTCGCGGCCTGAAACCGCGTTGAGCGTCGCGACGCTCTCCAATGCGTTCGCGCGAAATTTCCGCTATTTTTCTTCTCTCTCTCTTTTTGTTTTTCGTTCAACCGCCGCGTCGCGTCGGCTCGTTAAAATTAACGAAATGAGGGAGAACAAAAAAAAGAGAGCACGTTGGACGATCACGTAAGCCATCACAGGTGATCGGATATGATCGAATTAAAGTGTCGTTCGTGCGTTCGAAATCGAACACGGTTTTTTCAACGGCGTAATTTATTCCGTTTGAGGACAAAATCGAAGGAGAAGAGAAGGAGGACTTGATAAAAGAGAGAAGAGAGAGGAGGGACGGATAAGGCAACAACTATTATGACGATAATGCAGAGGAACGAGAAGTGGGGAAAATATAGGACCGAAGCGTCAAAGGCGCGCGCGAAAAGTTTCGCAGTTACAATCTTCTAAAAAATTCTATGCATCTAAAATACGCGCGTCGCTCCAAACGAACGGGCTACGTGGATTTCCCACGAGTCGCCGCTATTTTCAATCCATAAACCTTCGCCACTATTTCTTTTTTTTCTTCTCACTTACGACAGCTTGGAACGTTTAATGAAGTTTCAATTTCATCCAGTTTCGAACTAATAGTTTCAAAATCTATGAAGATAGGAAAAAAAGAGGGTGTGACAGATAGATGGAAATTAGCCTAAATTTGAACCTAGTTTATCGCTGACAAAAACGCCTCGAACCACTTTTCATTGTCACTATAACAAGTTAAACGGACCGTGTCACGTCTTCGAGAGATCTGCTAGTTGGATTGGCCCTTGAGCTATATTCCAACAGAACTTCAACCCTTGTCGGTCTCGAAGATAATGGTACGATAGTTGGAAGGACACGCGTGTATGTTAGTGCTTCTGTTATGTACGATTATATTCTCCTATGTGTGTCTGTGTATTCTCAAATGTAATTTCAGTTTGATTGTTCAGCGTGATTTTTGTTTTCCTTTAAAAATAATTGCACTATTATCAGACTCACGAGAGGATTGAAAATTCGTTTCGAACGCGAAGAGTATCGTTACGCTCGTGTTAATTTTATTCTACAAGAACAAAATTATAATAGTTGCTGTGATGAAAAAAATGATACAGAGTTAAGTTACTCCAGAAGCTTGATTCTTACAGAGGTTGATCATTGATGAAGGTAGAAACGAGAAGTGAAAGTTCTAGTGAAACGAGAAGCAAAGATAGAGGAAATTTGCAAACATATGGGAAAAACCAGAAAGGAAAAAAATGTGGGGAAACTAAATTTGACATATCTTAAACTGTGTTTACTGCAGAAAGGCAATTTTATTCAGACCTTGAAATTAATCTTCGAATGGAGATTTTGTTATCGCCTGGAAATTAAAACTGGAAAGGCGTTTCCTATGGATTTTCATGGCTTTAGTGACCAATGGTATTCGAAGATGAGCAAGGGAGAAGAAACCAAAATAAAAATACCAGAAATCAGTACGATATAGTTGAAAATAAACGCAAAACATCGCAGCCCGGATACAATAGGAATATTCCACGTCTGAAGAAATTTCAAAGAACGAAGAAACGCAAGTGAAAAAGGTGGGATTTACCCAGGGAGAAAGACTTTCCTCAGAATTCTCTATACACAGTTTATAACCAGGCCAATGTAATCGACAGACGTCTAAAAGATCGATTCGTACGTCATGAGGAAATTTCTGGAGAATATATCAGTGAATCGCGAATGGTCCAGTGGCCGAATCGCGCAACAATGCCGCCACTGTTTTTCCGCTTCAACACGTGCGAAGGATAGATGCGGATTTATAGACAGGCACAGGTGGACGTGTAGGGGCGTAGACACGTACGCGTGTGCCTTGTACCAAACGCTCTTTGATCCGGCGCTGCATTATGCATGAGGAAGAGCCACGTTCCGCCGGAAACACAATATAGCCTCCCTCGGAATCGTAAATCAAAGAAGACAAGGGAAAATAATCGGAACAGAGATAAGCGGACAGGTTAAATAGATAGAGAGTCTTCATTATGCTTGGATAAAGATTGAAAGCTGAGAGGAATTGTCAACGCTTGTACAATTCTGCTCGTAATTATTCAATCGTTGTATGTCAAAATGGCTGCGTTTACACATCGACAAGTTCCATTTTGTATTTATGAATTAGAATTTTGATTGTCATTATGAAAAAGTAGAACCTAGCCCACTGTTTTAAAAGCATGATTCGTTTCGCTGAGAAAGTTCGGTTAAAATTGATTTTTAGATAATTTTAGTGATTTTCTTTTACGAATTTACGAAAAGAAACAGAAAAAGTTACACGAAATATGAATACGGTATTTGATATAAGAAAGATTAGTGTATAGATTATTTTTTTAATTTTTAATAAGAAAAATGATTGAAAGTGGGTTTAAAAAATTTGCTACTATCGTTCAGATTTTCATGACAGTAGGCTAAATTCTCTTGTAATCTGTTAGCAGAAATTTGTGGAATCTCCCTGGAATTTAGTTTGATTAATAAATATTATTGCGGTTAAAAGTTTCAGCCGTGAATCAGCCATTTCATGTGCTACGACCGAATATTTCATTTCACGTCATATTACAATAAGGATAATAGGCTAAATGCACTTGTGATTTATTGGCAGAAATGTCGAATCTGTTGGAGCTTATTTTGCACATATACATTAATAAAATTTGGACAGATACATTAGTAAAATTTGATTAATAAAATTCGGACACACACCGAACGCGCGGCAAATTAACCAATATTTACGAGATTCTTAAAATTCTCAATAAAAAATGATTCAAATATTGTAAAATTTAATGGAAACAAAATTATTCTACATTCAAGTATACTCCAATCGTTCACTGGAAATATTTTCAATTTTTTCCTTAATTTTGTCATTTTCCATCCGATCGTTGAGATTTCAAATTCGATAGGTATCGTGAAATTACATTTATAGAAAATGTTAAGCAGCCTCAATTAGAAACGTTACAACGTAAGAATAGATAAAGGAGTAGGGAGATAAGGGAACAAGGTTCGTTCGTGTGGAACGGAAATTAGGGGTAATTAAGGTAATCGAACAATGGGAAAGGGGGTAAGGAAAACAAGAAGAGAAAAAAAAAAGAAAGTTCGACGGAGGAAATTATCGATTACTTTCCCGCCTTTCTACTCGTCGTATTCCGGCTAATTGGGTTCGTATTAAGAATCGATAAATTTCCAATTGCCTTTAAAAGCGTGTGTCAAACGAAAAACAAATTAAAAAAATTCGCTAAAAATCTTGTAACATATCGCGACACGTACTACAATCTTTTAACCTGTTCCTACGAATTTGGTCGATATTAATTATGCAATTTAATCGATACAGTTTGAAAACGTCAGGTTGTACGTTAAACCCGCAAACGACGTAGGAATTGGAAAGATCGAAAAGGGATGTAGCAAATGAGGGATGGAAATAGTTGCTTCCGGAATTTGATAGAAGCGACCCCTCCAAGAAAACATCGTTCCAATTACCATATAAATTGCTTCGACCATATTTTATTCCATCGCGGACAATTTTCCGCGTGTAGAAAGCATCTATCGTTGAACATTTTGCTTTCCAACGATTTTCAACGTTTTTTAACGACGCGGAAAAAACGAGGACGAAAGAAGAAGAAATAAAGAAATATTTATATTCTCTCTTCAATGAAACACGTATAACCTCTATTTAAGTTCCTTTTTCAATTACACGCACGTGCTCGTAGATTTGATACTTCATTAATTATATCCGTAGTATTTCTTCTTTCTTCTTTTATCTTCCACATGCTTGAAAAAGGCGGTCCTTTTATATACATATATATTTATTCTCTTTCTTTTTATTTTTTCTTTCATTTCAACGGGTTGAATGAATCCTCGGGTGAAAATCGTTCTGCTCTCGTTGTCGCGCTCCTTCAGCCGACTGCAGGTATTTTATTATAATTGCACAGTGTCCGTGATATTCACTGAGCTGCGTGCGAAAATTTTATGAAACTAATAGCTGCACGTGTACGACCGTCTCCTTCCTCATAACCGTTCCCCTATAAAACACAGAACGCGTCAACAGCGAACGCGTTTTTATGCAACCTGCCTCTCTAACTATTTCACTCCTCATTTACCTTTGAAAAAAAAAGAGCCGACCGTCGTTCTCGTTTAGAAACGAATCACTGGTTTCAATTAACATAACAAACTCACGTTGCAAAAAATTACGACGAGTTTAAATGTAAATGAATTGAATACTTCGAACGAGGTAAATCAGAACGCGTATACGCAATGATAAAAATGAATATGTTTCCTTTGTGGTGGAGAAGTTGAAAAAGGAGAAATGGAAGAAGACCACTTTCCCAAATAAAACGAAGAGTACTTGAAAAATACTGACTGCCAGTTCAAGATTACGTTCCAAAGTATCCCTCTGAATGGACGAAAGGAGTATTTTCCAAGGTTTCCTCAGTTAAATTTCGTTGTGGAACGTTTTCAAGATGTTTCCCAAAGGAAAATCTATCGGTAATGGTATACCAACACTGTTACAGTGATCACTTCTCAGACAATATGATCCTCGAATGTAAGAATTCAAGTGTTTCCTAAGTATTATGATATTAGATATGAAGCAAAATTAGAGGGTATCGAGAAACAATTGTTATTCGAGATCTATTCATTCGCAAACGTATCCATTTATTGCTGTATTAGCTAAAGTTTAACGACATCAAAAAGACACTCCCCTAATTTATCAATTCATCCCTCAAAGTCACAAATTTTAGGCGAGGGTAATATTTTTCCTCTCCATCGCCGTCAGACTTTTACAACGCTTCACATTATCTGGCGAGCGCATAAATCGCGAGGAAGATTACAGAAGCAGCAAAGCGAAGCGCTGTCCACTAGAGAACGTTGGGTAATACGTGTCGTGCAGCAGATTTCTTTATCGCTGTACTCTGACCGCGATATTCACTGGCCCGAAAATCGTGTGCCGGCGAACACGAAAATTTTCCGCCACTTAGGATCGATGGGAATCCAAGCCTGGCTTTTAACCGTCGCCCTTTCTACACGCCTCATCCTCTTCTCGTACATTCTGCCGCCTCCAATCCCCGCGTGGACACTCTACGAACCACGATTTAACCCTTTCCCCACCGCCTCTCAACCATTTTCCGGCCAATCTCCACTTTGGTCAACCTCTATATCAGGCACTTGCCCGCGTTACAGAGAATTGATAGACCTACACGGCTTGGGTCGACACCCAGAAACATCGAAGGAAAAAAAAAACCCTCTATCGACATGTTAAAACGACCAACGAGCACTGTTTCGATCGAATTTTCATGTGGACGAATCGTCTTTCCTCCTGTTGACGCGACTCGTTTACTTCTCTCTGTTCCTCTCTGTCTCTTTCTGGCATCGAGCGACGGAATTCCTGTTAAAAACTCACCCGTGACGCGGTTTTTGTCGTTACACGCGTCACCTGCAGCGATAACACCTTTGACACTTCCGTTTCGTTGCACAGAATCGCAGGAAGTTTCAGTTATAAAATAGCGAGACAGATAATCGACGATCGTTGATGCTTCGGTGAATTCATTCAAGTGAAAGAAATTAAGTGGTAATCTATGATATAAATAATTTGCTCGTCGCGACGTAACTTGAGCAAATAGTTTACTCAGCAATTTACCGCTACTCTCCGGATGGTTTAAGACGGAGAACATTGTTTGCAAACCTGGCTGTGGTTAATTGTACTGCACTTGGTTTGTGTTAGACCACGTACCGAAGTTCCTTAATGTTTGTATACCGTGCATGTAGATTTAGCAATTGTGTTTAACTTGATGTGTCGCAAAATTCTGACATCGAATACTAGACTAACATTTTCTTTTATCGCTGATTAAAATACTGTAAGAGTCGAGAAAAAATTGAAATCAAACTCACGACCTCCGAATTAAAACTGCCGAGACTATGCGTTCGTAATTAAGAAGTTTTGTAATTATATCTTCTTATATATATATATGAAAGCCTTGATCTTGTACTCAGCCATTCTGCGCTCACATTCACTCTCGAATGTCCTAAGCGAACTGTTCAGTCTCTTTCTCTCAACATTTTTCGGGTACATTCACTCAATGGTACTCAGTTGAAACTTTTCGTTTCTCTGAACCCCTTCTGAGAGACGTGCAAACCCTTTCACAAATGTTTTCGCCACAACACAGCCTCACTTTGTCCCTGTCACTATCTCCACGCCCTAACTGTAGGAGCTGAGAGAAATGTGGAAGGCTGAAGCGACCTCTGAACTAGCACGTTAGAATTCTATTAATTTACTAGCTATCATTTTTATTTTTTTTTGGGGTATGCAAACCTTGACATTGCAATATTTAAAGAAAATTGGCAGTTACCTATGGAAATAAAAATTATTATGATCGGTGCTTAAATAGACACTCAGTTGTTTTCCTAGGGCAATGCTGTAGGTAAAGCTAGGGGCGAGTGAAGTGTACAGTCATTAAGGCAGAGTGTAGGGTCTTTCTTACAATTAGAAGCACAGTTCTCATTTTTAGGCCAGGAGATCACTACTACAATCATACGGTGCCCTACTACAAGATCGTTGCTCGAGAGAGTATGGTTACTACCCTAAGGGTAACTTGCTGAACGAGTTTGTTGTAGAGGATTTGTAGTGGTGAATTGACAAAGGCAGGCAATTTTTAGAGTCACTCAAGTATAAATTTGCATCAGTCGTTATCCGGATGCAAATTTGCAAAGATACTTTCACATTTGAACGTTTTCAAACACATTTTTACTACGTATACGACAGAGATAAATCTACAAAACGTATTTCTTAAATTTTCACCACAGACTAGTATAAAAAAAAGAAATTATAAAAAGCGAGCTTCACTATTTCCTTTGAAATTAAACATTTCTGTACACATAAAAAATGTACTCACATCGTTTGGTCCAATTGTAAGAAAGTTATTTCGTTTTAGGTGTGCGAATATTAATTAGAGCGATATGTACATCGTCAAAGTACAGTGAACTTCTATTTAAAGTCTACTAAAGAATATTTTCTTCATTTCTCAATAAAGGTCGACAATATTCTTCTCAAGCAGAAGTAGAACGAACGTTCTTCTTGAACAAAGAGCAGAGACTGGCAAGAAAAGTGAAAGACGCGTTCCTGTATTTTAAAGTTTCGAAGAGGATAGGGCGAGATAAAGCGAAGCTGCTATTGTAAAAGGATTTAGGTGAATGCAAATACGAAGATCTATATCTGCTACCATCCCTAATACGCCGCTGTTCGATTTCATTGCCGATGCTGTTTCGTACGACGATAAATATGCCGACGTCTCGGCCAGAAGAAGAAGCTTCCACTTGGATCAGCGCCATCAGCGTCTTAAATTTCTCCTTCGCGAAGAAGAAGGTTGAACGCCCTTGGAACCCACTCGATGGAGTTGCCGAGGTTCTACCATTTTCTTCTCCAAAGTAACTGGAACCTTTGAGATTTGTTTATTGTTTATCATGTCAACTGACAAACATTACGGGAGATTTCTCAGTCCGGCTTTCAACTTTAGTTTTTCATCAACGGAATACTATTTCTTCTCCCCATTTACTTGTATTTTATTTACCTAGACCCAGGTAATTTCGAATGGTTTTTTAATGGAATTAAACGAACTTTTCTACCAGTTTCGTTAATTACCAAGTTAATTATGAATTAGTAGTATTACCGTGACGTAGAGAGCAGACGGTTTGCGAAATGGTCGATATTGCAAATAACGTAGAGAGGAATTCATTATGCTGAAGTTTCCGTCCGCTAGTCAATGATAGTTAATTAGCGCGATTATTAATCGTACGATTATATGATCGCCCATGCTGCATATCAGATGGCCATTTACACCGTCGTTACTGATCACACCAATTGTCACGTTAATGTTACGTAATGTCTATCGATTCGAAGCGACCGGCACGCCGATCGATTTTCGTAAACGGAATAAATATAAATCTCGTGTCAAGTGTTGATCCTACATATAGGGGAGGAGAAAAGAGGCGCGTAAACAAAAAGTTTCGCCGTGCGTTTAACTGGTGTTGAATTCAATCTCGTAAAAGCTTCGACATATTTTCTTTTTTTTTTGCGAGAAAGAAAGAGAGAGAGAGAGAGAGAGTTGCGCAACGACAAAACTCACCCGCTGAATAAACCCGGGATAAAATTTCCACGCTGATAAATAGAATTCCCGCGACCGCGTTCGCGGAAACGCAGAATGCAGTTGAATATTCGAAAGAGCGGATACCACGGATTGCTGGAATAAACGTAAATTGATTACGTTCTCCTTCCCCTATAGTATTTCAATCGTGTATCACTGTAAACATTTCAGAAAATTTCCATGTAAAACTTCCGAATTATTCGAAATTAATTTGTTCTTTTTGATGGAAATTAAGCAAGCATGTATCCACCGATGAAAAGTGTAGTGATAAAACGTGCTTGGAAAAGCTTGTTCGATAGTTTACAAAGCAGAAACGAACGTTTACAGCTGTTGAAAACGATAGAGACGAAATTCTCTACTTTACCAACGAAAGAAATGATCTAGTGATCGAGTGTACGAAGAGCTAGCAAGCTCTGTCGTTGTTCTGGCGAAAATAGGGAACTTTTGGGCAGTCGATAACGTCGGTAAAACGGTCGCAAGCTCCGCTGAGCTTACCGCCAGCCCAAAATCATGGAATCTCTTACCGACAATGCTTTTACCGATACCTGATAAGCGCAGAGCTTCGTGAAAACATTGATAAACAACCGTGCATGGATCACTCGTGTATTCTGGTAAATTTCAAAATTTCACTTTTGTGAAAATTATTTCATTTTCGTGAAAATTTAATGTACCAATGAATTTTTTCTCTACGAATTGACAAATTCAGTGATGTCAACTAGATAGCGAATTGAAACGTGTTTTTTAGACAAGCAAAATTAGATAATGCGATAGATCGTGAGCGCATAATATTCTGGTCAACTTTAAGCTCTACCTTGGACAAATCCGTTGGAAGCTCACGAAGATGCATGATTGGATTATGACCCTCGACAAGTACACGCAACACCATGCGCGTATTTATGGCTTTGCGTGCGGGAAAGCAAAGGGGGATGAAAGAGAGACTGCACACAGTGACGCTTCGGTGTGAATTTTTACCCTTTTCTCGAACTTTTTATCATTGTTTCCTTCCTTTAGATCCCAACAACGTCGGTGCAGCGAAATTGAAATTAATCGCAGAGATTTGCAATTTTGATGTGACATGAAAGTAATTCATCGATTGGATCGTAAAAGGTGCCTCGATGGCTGTTATTAACACTTGAGAGAGAAAAGAAAAGGATAGAAAAAATGGGAAAAGGTTCGTTCAGAATGCATGCTCGATTGATCTCAAGTTTGACGGTTTACTTTGGTGAAATAGGACCGCGGACCGCCTCTCTCGAGCGAGTCAAAGTTCGCTGTTCTACGCCGTAAAATCGATACCGAGATTAATCGTATTCCGATTCGTTTAACTGATATCCCGGTCAGTGGCACGCGAAAATATCGTTACGGAAACGTGACCGGCGAGTTAGTTATTCATTTCTTTCGCTTTAGCCTGCGATGCTCGGGCATATCGCTTATCGCTTATGGCGTATCGCTTCGCCGGCGTAGGTTAAATCGTTCAATTAAAGAAACATTTCAGGCTGACGGTGTAACAAAAAAAAAAAAGAAAAAAACAACGATACTATTCACTTCTGTTATTTTCCACACATTTCTCTGACTTTGTAAATGAGCCGTCGTGTTACACCGTTTGCATTTCGAAATACAATGACACAATACTTCAAATTCGACACCTTATACGTCTAAATTACTTCTGTTGATAATGAAAGTGAGAAAAAATTACCAGGAGTGGTTTATATGGATTGAAAACGTGCATTTAGGGATGATAAGAAGAAAAGTGCTTTCAAGGTCATCTTATAGGTCATTTCCAAGTGACTGACATTTTCTTCTTGTTATCTGAAGTCACTTTAAGGTCATATCGCAGATTATTGAACTTTCCCGCGTTGTGCAAAAATATTTCGATGGCTTTGAAGTGATCTTTAAGGTGACCTTGAAGTGAACTTCATTCTTATCGCCTTTAGATATGAAAATAAACCATACTGTTTCTTCTAATAATTGTTTTTCTTAATTATCAACACCAACGAAAATAATTTAGATCGTTTTATGTAAACAGCGGATTTTTGTGCATTCGTCGGAAATTTAAATATGCAAAATTGCATAAAAATGCACGAAGTATAGAAAATATTCAAATTACAATGCTTCTCGTAATGTCTGGTAGGTTAAATAATTTTCCATCGAAATTCTACCTCTTTTTTTTTTACCACAATCGTGAAAATATGAAATTGCATACAAATCCGCAATTTTGTGATAGCAAGAAAACAGAGAAAATTGAGTAGACTACTTTTGCCATAATTCACTACGTTCTAGACTTCGAAATTATTCACCTTTCTACAAATTTCCACTTTTTCCTGTACGGTATTTACGAAAATATAAATTTGCATAAAAATCCAGAGTCTAACTATCAAGTGGGACAGCCTACGAACAACGCGAAAATACGCGAGAGGCTAAAACAAACAGCGTGTGAACTTGAAAAGAAATTATACACTTGAAACTCAACGGCAGGAACAATTATAAATGCCACGGGTTATGAAAGTCTCGAATACCTGAATGAAACCATTTCTGTAGTTGAAGAAATGACGAAAATTATGTTTCACCCGAGGATGGAAGCTACATACCGTGAATGAATTCGTCGCAGGAATTCGAGTCGAATAAACGGGTTCCTATTATAAGGTAGAGGCAACCAGAGAAATTTACACGGCCGTGCTTCTCGTAGCCGATGTGTACAAAATTAAGAACCGCTCAAGATTATTCACTCTTGTGTCTGGAAAACTCGCGATTAAACTACTTTTAATTTATGCGACGAAAGTCTCAACAGAACCATGACGTTCAACTTTCTTCGTATGTAGGTTATTGGCTAATAGACGAGACCGGTCAACTTTTTCCATATATTTGCATTTTACTCACTTGCCGCGCGGCATTCTCCCTCCCGATAATTCTATCAGTTAAATGGAGCCTCTACTCCTCTGGCGACCGCGCATCTATTTTTCGCATAACTCCTCCGAACGGTCGATGGTGGAATAATTGAAAGAGAAATGCATCTATTTCCCTTAGAATTCTCTCTCGCTCGTACTGGGATATCTGGTTTACCTCAGTTCCTCGAAACTGAGAGTAGGTTATGGGGGTACTCTTTGTCCGCAACGAGTTGGCGACCCAACACATTTACGCTCTCACTCAAAGTATCCACCGACCTATACTACTTAAAAATGTCCCACCATAAAAGTACGCGCCGACATATACTACTTAAAAAATGTCTGACCATAATAGGTACCCAGGAATTTTCATGGTGGGACATCTTTAAGTAGCATAAGTCGGTGAGAACTTTTGTGGTCAGCGATTTTTAAATAGAAATAGGTCGGTGGGAACTTTTATAGTCAGACATTTTAAATAGTATAATAATATCAAAAGTGTCAACTATTAGGAATCTGAAAGATTATGGTTGGAATATATGACATATTAGATATCGGAAAAAGTTCCTGTGGATTTGAAGTAAATGTTAAACATTCAAACTTTTTTTGGAAAATAATTTTATTTGTGTGAGAAATAATCAGTATTTATCGCAGTATTTATACGAACTTTTATGCAAATTTATATCTTTAAGAATACAGTTTAAAAAAATGTAGAATTGATCAGATATTATAAAAAGCACTATAACTTTTTCATATTACGTGCATTCTGTGCAATTTTACACCTCTAAAATGAAAATCCGCAGTCCAGCTATGACTGTGTAGGAAAGTTTGGAAGGTGAAGACACCGATGTGACTAATGCTGAAAGTTTGCTACCAGTTACAGATCAAGATAAAACTAAGACCAGGTTAAAGGAGATATTTGGAAGGACGAAAGCACGATTCGCCAACGTTCTTTCCCATAAAAAGAAAAAAAAGCACAGTGTAACATTAGCGTAGCCTTTCAGAATCGTAGAATTGTTTAATCACACGGAATGCAAATAGAGATTTCAGGGTGACAGAAGTGTCTGTGTCGAGGGTGCATGATACGTGTGCGAATTCGAAGAACGAGCGATGTAAAGGGTGGAAGAGATTAGTCCGAGAGAGGTACACTCGTTGAAAGGAAGCCTTATACAGGAAGTCGTAGGGAAAAAGGTCGTAAAGAGAATGTTGTAGAGAGTACCTATCGGGTACACTTGATGATACCCTCTAGAATTTCATTTGATTCAAACAGTATCTATTACCATTGAATATACAGGGTGAGTCTTCTAACACGACGACTTCAAATAACTCGTAAATTATTCCTTGTACGAAAAAAATGTTTCAAACAAAAGTTACATGGTATTTAGGGGGACATACAGTGCTTTAATCTATTTTTTATTATCTTACTTTTTTATTGAGATATTAGGGCCACCTGCAGTCTTTCAAATGGAACGTCTAATATTTTTCTCGAATTCGAATAAATCGTCAAATTTTGCGTAAAAACGTGTTATATATAGTGGGATTTAAAATAAACATTAAGAAATTAAGCTTATCGCGAAATACTAACGAGAAAGATATGCGAGAACGTATTGATTGTAATGGACAGCACTTTGAACACCAATTGAAATCAGTAATTATTCATTTTCCATCCAAATCTATCCAAATATTTACAATAATCTTTCTCAGTACGTTGACTCATTTTTCCCGTTTTACACGACATACACACAACTTTAACCAAATAATTCCACAATTACTATAATAAAATAACTATAATAAATTACTATAATAAAGAAAAAAGAAAAGGAAAGACCAACTGACATTCCTACAGTGTCGTCCAACTCGCAATTGCACGAACACCAGTGAAACGAATTCGACAAAATTCACGTGTTGCTAAACAGAACCAGGTTGCAAGTACGTGACTTTGCAACAATATTTAAATAACCTGACGACACTTCCGTACACACAGATCAGAGGAGAGTAAAAAAGGAGAACAAAAATTGTACATCCGACAATGTATCACGATTGACAGTAAATATTTGAAGAGGAGAGTTTGCATGAAACTAACACGCAAAATATGCGCGCAGACCTAACACGAGAACGGTGTCTCGCTTTTGTTCAAGCAGCAAACACAGTGTTAATATTGACTGTGTGACAAATAAATATGGGATAATGTCAACGTGATGGTTTCGCGGGAAACACAACGAGAAATCAAAGAGTCCGACAATGATACAACTCGCAAACAATAAGCCACGAGATTTCGCGAGATACAAATATCGAAGCAATATCGCGAACGAGTTGCATCGACGAAATTTGAAAAAGCGTAGATCGTTCTCCTGACACCTTTTTTCTCCCTTCAACTATTTGCCTCGTTTTCACATATATACTTTCATTCAATGAAAATAATTAAATTAATGCATTAGGATTTGCGGCGTTCGCGGAACCTGTTTGCATAAAAGTTCTCGCGAAAAGCAAATTTATCGTGGGTTTAATATTAATATTAAAAATTCCCCCGTTTAGATTGCAAGATGAATGGCAAACGGGGACGATTTGATGTCCCTTTGATGTGCCGGACTGTGATTACAAGAAACGTACGAAAGAAAAAAAAAAGAAAAGCGAGGAAAAACGTGGAAGAAGGAGAGAGATGCAAAGCTCGTAATTTTTTTAATGGGTAATGCCAATGAACTTTCGTTCGAAATGATGGAATAGAGAGTATGATCGTCGATAAGAAGCAAACGGCGAAAAACGCACGGTTCATGGACGACGGTGGTTCTCGTTCGTTGTAACAATAAAACGGCAATTCTCGCGCAGTTAAAACTTCGACGGCGCGAAAGAGTGTTCGAGGAATTGTAAATCGGCCTTATTCTTACGAATTTTCACCGTTGCCGACGAGCAACGGGCGGACGATTGACGCGGTGTACGAGTGGTAAGAAGCGGAACTGCGGAGAAGTGGAGGGGATCCGGGTTGAAAAGTTTTCCTCGAAAGGAAACCGCGGAAACTACAAAGACTTAAATCTGTTTTTGCCTCGGCAACCGTGGGTAACGAAGCGGGAAACACCGAAACTTCTGCGAGAAGTTTAAGCACACGAAAGATGAAGAAATGGCGGGAGCCGCGAAAGAACGTTCGATCGTCGCGGAATTGCCGGGATACCGCGAACTTCAGCAAGCGAAAACGTACGAGTTATTTTAATGGAAAATGTGCATGAAGAAATGACACGTTCAAAGGGAAGATCGAAAGGTTAATTAACCCTTTCGCTACGGCATCCTTGTGGCAAGATGTGCTCCTCGTGGATGGAACTCACGACGCATTAAATACAAGCTAACACAATGAACTAATTAATTTTGTAATAAACTTTGTTACAGTAATTAGAATTATTTTCTGGATATAGTAATAATAATAATATTCACATTGTGATTAAATATTAAATTCTCCTTATTTTAGTTTTTAAAAGAAGTATACATGTAGAATAACGAAAACTATTAAGAAAAAAAAAAAGAACTAGAAGGATTCTCAATTAGTGACTTAGAACTTTTGTAATTTCTTTTTACTGTGTCGTCACTTACGTTTATCTTGCATTAAATTGATAATTTTAACCTAATTTTAGACAACGAGTCTTGATATTCATATTCTAAATAGATATACACTCTTCGAAGCCAATGGGTTAAATATAAAAAATGGAAAGGTTCCTTCGAGAAAAGTGAAAGTTCCTTACTTAACAAAAAAGACACTTTACGTACAAGTTGGGGAAATAAAAGTGAATGTGAAGAAAGATATTATGCAAAGCTTAAATACACCGCTGAAGTGTCTCGTTTAATATCTGTGGTTTTCGAACAAACCATAATTTAATTATCAGCCGATACTCGAATAATCGCGTGTCCTCTTCACCTAAGAGAAGACACAATCGGAAGAACCATAGAAATAATTTCAAGTGTGAAATCGAGTTTATTCTGAGCGTGAAGGAGGACTGAGGGTGGACAACAGCGTGGAACGTGATGGTGTTCTTCCTTCACCATGAAAAGATTCAGTAATCTGTGACTGGAGCTGGTGGAAAAAGAAAGAACTGGCACAATGGTCGACGATGGTCTCCTTCAGTCCGCATGCATATTTCTGTGCTTTGCATTCAAACAGCCGGTAACGGCCGACCGACCTTTTTGGGCTCGCGAGACCAAAGAAAGGGAAGCGAGAATGAAAAGAAGGTTCTCCGTGATGAAGCAGCTCCTTAAAGAGGTAGCGATGAATGAGCCGCATGTTACGTTTCATACGATTTTCAAGTCGTTACGTGATTCATCTGTGCTCCTCTTCGCGGGTTTTGCTACTTTATAGCGGCAAGTCGAAAACTACACGCCGAATAGGAAAGTACGAAATCGTTCATGGATGTTTTCTAATCAACGACGAACGCCAAAACTGGCATTCTTCACGGTTTACACATTTTTCAAATTTTCATTCTCGTAGAAATGCAAAATAACAAGAAATCAATAGAGTTAATGTTGTCAATTTTGAGGAGCTCAATGTACCACAGTTATCAGAAACTTTTTCGATTGCACGTCTTTATTTATGAAAAACATTCCAATTTCTCATTTTCTTTTTTTAATAAAAATATGAATCTTAGTTACAAAAATTGGAAATAACAGAAGATAACAGTTATGAGGAATTTTTTTTTAATTAAACATCTTTGTTTGTTAAAAGTGTTCTTTTTTTTAATTGAAAAAGAGATTATATTCTGCATGGATGTTCCCTGGACAACTGAATACCATCTGACGTAATTCTAACACTTGAAGCACGGAGATTAGCACAGAGGCTCGTGTCCTCAAAGCAAGTAGGCGTAGCTAACTCGAGAGCCATAACTACCCTACTTCGGAGGCACAAGGTGCAGCTTGGAATTCTTCAGAATTACAATTTACGTGTTTGAAAGTTCATTTGTACAAATTTCGGTCCTGATCTAAACAACATTATTTCTTATCCTCCAGCTTAAAGACGCTTATTTCCAACAGATGAGTTTTTTTTTTTTTTACCTAAATAATGTCAGCGAATAACGCAAGCTGAGACTAGAAGCACGAAGGTTAGAATAAATTGCCCTACTTTTCCTTGACAAACGATCGTTACGAGCTTTCTTAAGGAATCGTTCTAATTTCCCGCCATCTCGTATGCAGCTCATGCTCCTGTGAGAAATCAACGTGCATTAAGACACAAGAAATATCGAACGAACTTCACAATTACTAGCTAAATCGTCCCGAAATAAAAGGATCCAATCGAAAGACTCGAGAGAAACGAAAGAAAAAAAGGAACAAATGCAGATTAACGTGTAAAAAAGAAATCACGTATAAAGAAATTACTGTCATTTTCTCCTATAGCTCGAAGATAAGACGAGACGAAACAATCGAGGGTATCTAACGTTGAGAACGATACAGTTTTCATACATATCCTATAACAAGCTCCTAACAACCCCCTTGGAACACTGTCAACAGATACTTCAAGTGCCGCAAGTACTATCACAAGTTAGTCGATAGGAAGTGGATACGTGGTGCATAGGCGAGCCAACGATGGGAACGGTAATTCCTGTCATTCAATCTTATAGCTGTTCGTGACTAGACACCGCAATGTAGATAAGTACACGGCCAAGTGTAAACCCAGCTCCATCAGACATTAGATAATACAGAATACAGTATTACACTTGGCAAACAGAATAAACAATGCGTCGTAACCGATAGTGGATTCTTTTGTTCTAGCGTAACTAATACCAAACGTCATAACTGCAACAAAAACGAACATCAACGGGGCTACAGTTATCTCTGTTAGGAAAGATCAAAAAAGTTCGTGATGGATTTTCTAGCGAAATATACTTTCAAATTTGGTAAATTATTAAACAAAGAACGAGCTAAAGAGACATCAACAGCCACTCTCAAGTGTCGTCTGCACCTTTGAGCGACGCATACATAAACTCATGTGTCTCTAAGCAATAAACACAGCAATAAGCAATAAAACATAATAAATCTAGGCAGCGCTTTGTTGCTAACAAAACATACCAAAGTGTAGATCAAAAACCCGAGAAGTTAAAATATAACAAACAAATGTGGACGATAGTCACGAGAAGAAAAGCATCGAGCTTCTAAATGAACGTTAAAATGTTCGATGGCTTTTCAAAGTTACCACTGCAGACTCGTGTTAGGGAAACGCAATGAATATAATAAAGACGACTAAAGAAATAGTATCCAAATGGATACAAAACACTACAAAGACTATAACGTCGAGAATTTGCTCTCCCACCATCCGAACGATGAAATATGTATTTAACTCTTCCAGGTCAATTCTGAAAAACTTAAGAATTCCTTTTCCATGCGCTGCAAAATTCAAAGGAGGTGAAATTGCGAGGTTCGAAAGGAGGCCAGCTCTCCTCGCGATTCCCGCAAGTATCGCGCGATTGTTTCCGGTCGAATCGCGCTCGGCGATAGTCTTAATGAACGACGAGGTTATTGGGGCACGAGCTAGCTGAGCGGATAGCTCGTGATTAAGGCATCGAGAGCTGGCAAGAAACAGCAGCTGAAGACACGAAGGATCGTTGGAACGACGACGTTGGTCACCTATAAAGTCCTCTCTTCCTTAATTACATTCCTAAGGAGATCGCCGGTCTGGAACATGGCATGGAAAATCAGGTGCACCTTGTCACGCGCATAAACCTGGCGAGTGAGCTGCATACAAAACTGCATAATTCATCTGGTGCACTTAGGTCCGGTTATCTGGCGAGTAGAAGTTTCAACGAACACCATAGCAACTTCGTGGAACTTGCCGGTGTAATGAAGTTACGAGTTTGAAACGAAAGATGCATCGAGATATAAAGTCTTCCAATAAGAACGATAGATCTTTACAATTGTCACAGCCGCAATTTTTGTTGTTCTATTGTCGAGAATTGGGTTTGAAACGAAGCAACGAGTACTAGATTATCTTCCATACTTTTCGTTTCATTTCAATTCACAGTTTTATCGTTCTTATTGGACGAACCTATACTACCGTTTCGTTATGCATATGTCTTAACTTTCCTCGATCTGAAGCAACCTTCCACTCTGTCGAATGGGTCAATAACTACGTTTGACCATTCGGTTACTAGAACCGAGTTCTCGTACCAGTGAATCAACGGAGAATATTTCAGTGGTGGACACGATTTTTTTTTTTTTCGAACATTGATACTGAGAGCTTTTAGAGTTGAGCGTTTCACAAAACGGGGTTGGGGGATTATTTTTAATTAGGTGTCAAGTAGCTCGCGGATATTGGGTCATCGAGTGGAAGCGTTTTATTGGAGAATCGAGTATTGTTGGAATGACTTTTAGAATTGCGTGTTCCGGGAATGTTGGTGGGTGATTGGTTTGCGTTTAAGTGTCTGTAATTTTATTTTTCTCGATTATTTATTTTCATTTTATTTTCAAGATGTTTACGTGGAAAATTGGAGAAAAAAATGACGATAAGGAATATCTTTTTTTTTTACAGCTTGATATTTCGATCATCCATGGAACTTTCTGTAGGGATCGCTTCGAAAATTTATCGCAGGACGTTCACCAGGATCACGACACGAATTCATTAAGCGGGAATATCGAGCGGCGCAGATTGAGAAACATTGATGATAACCCATCGATAAATCGAGAGAAACTAATCGCTTAGAATGCAATTAATGGCCATAACGGTGTCCCGCAATAGAGAAGCGTTTGAAGTGCTAAATTGACCCTCGACGCTTTCCCCTGTTACGTTCTAGCTGTAAATAAAGGAGAGAGAGAGACAGAGAAATTGTTCATAAACGATCGTTTCAGTCCAGTGACATTAACTGATGCAACTATTTCAGTTCCGATGAATGGGGATCGGCCGGCGAGAAATAGCAGCGTGAGCAGAAAAGTGAATTCACGATTCGAGCAAGAATTTACAACGCCCAGTAGCGTAATTACAATTCATTAAGCATGATTATCGGTACAATGAATCCAATAAATTCAGTTAGATCGCTCAATTATGCGTGAGATGTTTACAAAACGTATCTGCCGTGTGAAAGATGCAAATTGATCTCGTTCGATCGTTTGTTTTCGATCGAATTTATCAGTGAAATTTGTTATCAGAATTGCTTTCGTTCAATTATCAAGTTACAATAGATAGCTTAAGACACACACCGACATATCTCTTTCAACGAAAGCATTATTTTTTCATCGCTCATGGAATATAAACGTGTGTACATGTACACATTCTCAAACCCTCGGCGATGCTCCATTATCCTGGAAGGCTCTTGTATTCCGTTCGAGCGACGCTGAACGTTTCAGGGTACCAGCAATCGATGTTAATTCGGTTGTTGGCACCCACCTTCGTTCAATTTTCTACTCGTGTACGAGTAAACGTATAACGTGCCGGCCAAGGTTTTTATTAAAACAAAATCGGACGGTAACTCACCGCGATTCGTTTTCCCCGATATCGACCCGTCCTCATTCGATTACACCTAAAGCCACGTTGAGAATTGTTACCTGTTTCGTTCATCTGACGGAAAGCTCGAACCATTAAACCTTCACACTTCTCCAGATAGCCAAACTTTTTCACTTTTAATTAACGATGATTGTTCTTAATTGCCGAACCGTTACGCGATATACTTCAAACTTCGTGATATACTCAGTGTGAAACTTAGTAAACAAAGTCGAAACTTTGTTAGAAGTAGTATAAGAATGATTTATTTGCTAACGAAGAGTGGCTAGACTAAGATACTCGACTAAAATATTGTGTACGATTATAATGAACGTCTTTTTCTAAAATCTTTGTAGCAATCTGGTTGGAAGCCTTGTGTTTCAGCTTTTATAGACTAGGTTATTTTTTACTATTGGTTAGCTTACTGTTTTTGGGGTGAGTTTACGTTTGGGAGTGGGATATTGTTAAAAATTATATTAAATTTGTGAGATCCGGAAGATCCTCAATCTAATAATTAATATCACTCTCGATCTCTCTACTGGAGATATAAATATCGTAGCTGGGTCTGACGGTCAAATATGACTAACTAATTTTATAGCAATAATCCGCCAGACCGAAAGTTCGTTCGTTAATTTATCGTAAGAATGAAAGAGAGAGACGTATTAATTGTTAAGTTAAAAGTTAGTATATTCTTATAGCGTAGTTTCATTTTAATTAGCGTAGTACTTGGGATAGTGTGGATTCAAATAGCATAGCGTTAAGCTAAATTTATTATCTTTTTCATTCTCGATCTTCAAATGAGAGAATCTAAATGAAAGAAACGTGGCTGGTAACCATTGATGGTGGAAATTCATTTAATCGAAGTGTGGGGAATCGTGAATTTAACAGCATTAATCGTATTATCCATGGCACGAAACCACAGGGAACATCGAGCTAGAGGAACGAAGCTTTCGAAAAGTCGCTTAACTTTCGGTAACCACGATGATCGAGCAGCGTTGATGGGAAATTAGTCGCTGGAGGCGCGAAATCGATTCGACCGGAACACGGAAGCCCGTTGGTCCTCGCAGAAAATTCGCGCGGTTTCGGGTAATTTTCAGACGGCAAAGAACGGCAACGCGAACAGTGGAGGCGCACACGTGAAAATCGATCGATCGACCTTTCGTCGAAGCTTGCCTTGTGATTAACGAGAAGCAAGGTCGGCTAATTTTCAACTTTACTTTCAATACACATTTTCCCTCTAAAAATAACAGCTCGCCTGTTCCAGCGTACGGACGCGAATCAATACTCTGTTAAGAATAAACCGTCGCCAGTCATAAAAGAAAAGAAGAAAGTGAACGATGCCACTTCGACGAAATGAAATTCTCATGATTTTCTTTTTTCTTTTAATATGTGATGTTTAAAAGATCTAAATAAAATGTAACATTTGCATCGATCGTTCGTTCGTCTTTCGAAACTTTTGAAGTTCAACTGATACTTCAACGTCTACACTCGTTGAAATCTCCGTAAAAGAAAGGAAAGCAAACCGAGATTCCTAAGAGAAAAAACAATTCGATAACGATTCCAATTAACCACTTGTTTCGACGGTTCCGTGTTACGAATGGAAATTTATCCTAGGAAAAGCAAGCTTTTCGGAATGATCATCTCCGACCTAAATGCTAAAGAGATCAGAAATTAAGCTGAAGCCAGGATCGAAGACAAATAATGATGAAACGAATTCGAAGAAAAGATGTCCGATAGAGAAATGAGAATGTAAAGTGTCGGTATAATTGCAATGAAAAATGTAGAAACACAGAGAAAGAGGAAGGAATAATAACGAAATCTCGTAAGAGAAATATTTGCAGCGCTTATCAACGCGACAATCCGTATTACGAAAATATATGTATGTATATATACAGTGCGAAATGTTTGACAAGCCTTTGAATAACTTTCATCCAAGATTTCTCCTTATTCCTCGTGCCTTTGTCTTCCACAAGGATCGTTCTTTAGGCAAAAGTTGTTTGTGCATACGAAGCTCGGTGTGAAAGTGACGCAGCTCATCGCGTAACACACAAGTCACCAAGTTTCCAACGAGCGTAAATCAACGAAACGCAAATATCGCGCCGATGTAAACAACTTTTATAGTTACCGCGATTCACTCTGTCTGTCTTCCCTTCGCTCTTTCTCTCTAATCTCTGTTGTGCATCACTTTCCTCGTACGTTCGAGTAATAACTTAATCACCAAGCATACACAATCTTGACGTACAGTGAGGTCTCTCGTGGTGAAACGCCAAACAGAAGGTAGATCAATGATAAACAATTTACGATACGTGCGTTACTTTTCGGACACCGTAAGAAATCGTTTCCGAGAAACTGATTTATTTTCACGCGTGTAGCGTCACAGCGTCGCCAGATTTGTTTAACACCAGACTGATTTCGAACTTCGACTGAAAGTTTCTCGAATTTTGAAAATTAACGAACTGCATGAGTTTGAATTATGTTTAAAGCACACATCCAACGAGTCAGTAAAGCTATAAGACCTCATAAAAAACTCTTTTCTTATTTTTATTAAAATAAAGTAGATTGACAAAACGAACAAAAATATACAAATTCATAAGCATGTATAATTTTCTCGTTTTCAATAGTTCCTTTGCAAAACTGCGTTGAAGTTGATCATATTAAAAAACAAAATGCACAGAATGCAGACAAAAAATAAGATTATCATTTTCTAACTTTAGAAAAATCGTCTCTGAAGATGTTAAACGACTAAGTCGTGTTTCTGGTCAAAAATTCGCGTTAAGATCGAATATTAAGAATGTCAAAAGTAACGTACAAGATTTACAGAAACTTTCATTGAGTTATTTCCAGAAATTCCTCCTGTCGCACTATCGAAAGAGTTAAAATAGTATTTTCAATTATCTCGCTCGTTCACACAGAGAGATTTCCCAATTCCGAACCGGAGAAACATTTCAGTAATTACCAGTTCTGTAATTATTTATCTTCCGCTTAAAACGAACCCGTCGCGAGATCGCAATTTCATCGTTGGAACCCGCGACGATGGTGGAACACCGGCGAAGTTTCGTCGCAAAGTGTAAACTATGGACCGGTATTAGTCTCGGGGCCGAGTCAACTTCTAATGCCGTCATTTAAAGTCTAATATCTCTCCGGGCCCGGAAAAGTTGGTCCACGCTCGTAAACGTCAAACCCACTTATTCCTGTTTATCCGGTTTTCCACGAATCTTCGCCAGGGGCCTTCTCTACCTATCACCAGGCTTGTACACCAATCTTGCTTTTGCTAAACAGCATGGCAAACACACCGTACGAACGTACCACGTCAATGAAGAACCGTGGAGGAAATGAACGAACGAGAGAGATATCAAATAGGTTGCATCGGCTGTAATCATTGCCGTGATCAAACGATAGTTGGACGAAGAAGTAGAAAACTTCCCTGTAATACCTTTCACCGGTCTTATCGATTTTCTCGTCCATACCTCTTTCCACTTTCTTTCTTTCTTCCCACCTTTCTTTCGTCGATACAAATCACGCCGTCTATCGAGTCTAGAATGTTGTACGAATGAAAATCGAGAAACGGAATTTTGAGAATGGAAATCGCACCAGGGACAATTATTGTTCCGTGCAAGAGAACTCTCAGATAGGATGAAAAATTTAAACGCCTTCTAGAGGACGCGTGTTCCTTTTTTTCTTTTTCTTTCGTTCGAAAGAAAGGTGACAGGTAGCTGCGGGGAAAAATCGCGAATGCATTATTCAGCGATGAGAAATAGAGAGAGAGAGATAGAAAGGAGAAAAAAAAGTTTTTCTTTCGAAGAAGAAACTGCAAGTGGCAGGTATGTTGAATAATTCGCCGAGCGGCGAGCATGAAAAACACGTGGAACGCGTTTCACTCTATGGGAATGAATGACGTCGCCGCGGAATCACTTGCAAAATTTCAATATCGCGCAACCGTGAGAGGCGCGAGAGGGGAAAAGTTTGTCCTCCCTAGCGCGATGAACGATCCCGCGTAAAATCGCTTACGCGGCCATTGATTTCGTTTAGAGACATCTGCCGTTCTATATATAATATATATATAGATATAGCAAAACTGCGGGGGAAATTGCGCGTTCCTTTACGACACGTCAAAATATTACGCGAACGAAGAGAAAGCAGATAGGTGAACGACTGAATCGCTTTGAAATTCGATGCATCTCGTCCCTCCTATTCCGCGATGATATTTACGGAAATAAAACAAGCTTCCCTTCGAAAGACAAACCCCGGAGAAACTTGCAAACCTTTGTGTCTTCTACGCTTCTCTTTTATACCGACGAAGATGAAATAGAGAAGAAAAAACGGAGAGAAAAGTGAAGAAGAAACAATCGAACCGCATAAAACATTCATTTCGTTTCGAATGAAATTTTCAATTCGGCACAATTCAATTTTCGTACCGGAATGGGAATTTCCCGATTTTTCCAATAGCGTCGCTCGAACAATCGAAATTTATTTCCAATTTTTGAATTCAATGGAACTCATACTTCACAGTCGAGCGCTGGTTAACTTTGTTAATGTATCTACATTTTCTTTCTTCTCTCTCTCTCTCTCTCTCTCTCTCATTTTCTGTTTTGCGTTTTCCATACTGATCTTTTTCCACCACGTTGCGATATAAAAATTACCCATACATGGTGTCCCAGGTTTAAAGTGTCAAACTTTGTCAGTGTATTCTATACTGTATATTTTAAAAAAGAATAAACTGTTAAGTAAACATAGGTTGTTTAACGCTTTATTAAAAAGTTATAAACAAAAACATAGAATTCGCGATTACTCCAATAACGTGGCGCAATAGATCGGCGATTTCTGGATTTTTAATGAATCAACTCGCATTTCTCTTAGAAAATATTCCGTTATCAAGTATTTAAAACATGCGGATGTAAGTGGATAGATGTTCAACACATTGTGCAAGAAGTATTCATCAAATGTTAAATGATTCTCTTTTGCAATGATGGATAGATGGAGGAGAGCCAATATTGTGGCCTCAGAGATCACTCGATCTTACGTCACTTGACTTTTATGTGTGAGGAACGTTAAAAGAAAAAGTTCATAAAACAAGAATAAATATTTGTAACGAACTGATGCAAAGAATTAACGATAAATTGCAAACGAGCTTCATACAGTAACAAAATTCCACTTGGAAACTTGCTAAAGACCGTGTCCATTTTAAAATGGGATATTAGTTACATCTACGAATTTAGTATTAAAATCAACATCATTAATAATCATTATTATGAACTGATTTGTAATAATAATTACTATTAATTTAGTAATTATTAGTATAGTAGATAGTCAACCACACATAAATATCGTTCAACTGTTCCCTTCGAATTCCCCATTTTTGTTTATCAAATTGTTAATAAATCGTTAAACAACCTACGTTTAGATAAAACTGTTTGCCTATTTAAATTCACAAAATATACCGACAAAGTTTGCCACTTGAAACCTGGGACACCGTGTAGAACGTCGCCAGAATTAATAGCGCAACGAATGTTTCGTTGCGTAAACTATTTAACGTGACATTGGTAAATTGCTTCTTTATTAGTTCTCGTCTCGCGTGCAAGGAATGAGTAATATAACGTGTGGACATAGTTTTATCATCGTTCATAAAGTCTGGCCTCACCATAAGCGAGACTAATCCACCAACGGTCATTAAACATCAATATCACTTTTAACGTCTTCGCTTTTATGCACCATGTGCACCCACCGTCGTTTTACCATCTTCTGGATATCCCGTTACATTTTAATCCGCGCACGCTTTAATTACCGCCTCTTCCGTTTCGAAATATGCCATTTTACGAGCATCTTAAACGCTACCTGGAACCACTAAAACTGTTAACTGCACCGCGGACAAATATCACTTCGAAAGGTTCCAACTGGAACACTGCATTGCGTTCAGTTGTTTCTTAAGTTTCACGCTGACCGAACCTCGAAACCTACTTTCCATACGAGAGGCCAATAAAACAACGATTCGAAGAATTTTAGTACGTCAGTTTGTTATCACAATCTTAAATTTAATCTTCGTATTTTCATTCGATATCACTGTCCGATTTTTACACCACAAAATACAGAAACGACCGGAATATCGACAAACGATAATCAAATCAGAATCGTCAGAATAGTTCGAATACGGTAATAGCGTCAAATCCAAACAGCATCAAATTATACGTCAATTAATTCTCCTTGCAATCGGAACAATAAACAGCAACCGCAACTGAATTGTCGTTGGAATCATTTCGTGCCTATAGGTTGCAATTTCGGCGCATTAAATGATTACAGAATGACGTAGTGGTAAATACTGGTACAACAATCTGTAATTTCCTTTCCACTAAGGAAAAACGAATATTAGAATCCTCGGAGGAAAGAATTACACATTGCAGCGATTGTTCCCTCGATAACGAAACCCACACTGAAGTCGTAACAGGAATGAAACGAATTAAGTCGCGATTGTATCACGAAACGTGGGACAGAAAGGCCAAATTCCCGGTGACTTCCGCGAAAATAAACGGTTGGAATATCTCTCATCGTCGCTGAAGAAAAGCAGAATGAAGACCGCCGCCGCTCGTTTATTCCCACGAGTAATTAACTTTCTTCCAGCTGCTAAAAAGCCTTCTGATAAATCAAATCCTGTCGGTCGAAAAATCTGTTTCTGTGGATGGACGTTAACCTCCGCCTCGAGTTTCTTCGAGCGGGAAAGTACGAATAAAATTACAATTAACACGGTGTCGCGAAAATCGTCGACTTTGTGTTACATTTCAACGTGGTAATCGACGAGATTGAAGTAAAAAGATAATAATAATAATAATAAGTTTAAGAAAGAGATTGAATTGTGATAAGTTCAGAGAAGTTTGGAAAATCTGCAAGGAATTTTGCACGTGTGTGTGCCAACGTTACAGGCGTCGTAATCTGGCGATTTTCGATTACAGCGTTTCCTGCAGCTCTAAGAAAGTCTGGCCAGTGAAACGACGTGGAAGAACGCTAAGCTGCGATGTAACTCAGAGAAAATTGTGGGTTCGCCGGTACTTTCTTCTGGTTAGTTTGTCCGACATCTGTCTCCTTGCTATAGTTCTTAGATGGCACATAGTGCTGGTTGAACAGAGGTGAAATTGAGAAATTGTAGAAGCTACCAAACGTCGAATTTTCTTCTATCGTAGAATAATTAGAAAAGTTTCTAAAGTAATTGAATTCTTTATTTTATCCGGATAGAAACCCTGGTAAGATCGAAGGTAATGAATGAAACTACGCTTTCTGATATCTATTTGTACAACGTTGAAAGAAAGGAAAAGAGAAAAGAGCGAAAGAGAGAGAGAGAAATAGCTGCGATTAAACGAAACCGGAGTTAAAGGCCGTTAAACGATAGTTCGAAATTGAGTTACAGCCGACAAGCAAATTAAAAGAACAATCGGCACAAGAGAAAGTCGAGCCGACCTGGTTTCTCTCTCCTTCTCGCGCAATCGATGTCAATACGTTTCTTTTGTCGTTTTCATCCGACCTTCTCTTTCTCTTCTTTCTTTTTCCTTCACTTTGTCGATAAAGATTCAGATGGTTCCGTTTCGCCCGCCTATACGGGCGATGTTAATTACAATCCAGAAGGGGTCAGAGAGTTCAAGGCGAGAGGAGAGGAAAAAGAAACAGACAGGAGAGGAAAGGAAACGAATGCTTGGCAGTTTACACAGGAAACATAACACTCTCCCTCCCGTTGATACCCGGTTTTTCGCGTTCGTTAATTTAACACGCTTAAGCGAGCGCAATTCTCTGGAAAGGTAGCCGTGTTTTCTCGTCTTTAAGCGATTAAACGATTCAAGTCGAAGGAAATAACCTCGACTGTTGAAAAAAAAAAAAAAAGAAACGTTAAATTCACATTCTCGTGATAATCCTAATTTCGAAATGAAAGCGTATTCTCCTCAAAGATTACTGTCACATCATTCTTTAATAGTATTTCACGGATAAATGTCACTCATGTGTAATTTAGCGAGCACAATTTTTCGTTAAGTTGTGAATGCGACTTTGCATTCTTCTTCATTCATTCAAACAAATTCTACAGATATTTCTAGATGAACAGAGAAAATTCTTAGCCGCGCAATCTTCGTTCACGCTATAATTCACAAACACTCTATACTAAATTTTCCGTTTCCCTTCCATTCGAATAGCTATTTCTACTCGCGATTCGTGCATCAGCGAAAACGGGCCAGTTAAAATACTCCCCTCGCCGATAATTCACCATCAGACACAAAGTGCGCGAACGATAATACTTTCATCCTGTCGATTCGTTCGTACCACGAGACAAGCCTCCCAAACCTTAACAGTCACAGGTTCTCAGGATAAAAATGTCACACTACCTCGTGTAGCGAAATCAAGCTCACCGATACACCCTGCATCGGAAACAGGGTTTGAGGCGAAACGACCGACACGGAAAGAGAGAAAAAGAGAAAGAGGGTAGAAGAGTATGAGAAGTGAAGAGGAAGAAGACTCGAGGATAAGGGTTGGCGACGTCACCGTGAAATAAACGCGACGACGTTTAACTTCTGGTTTCGTCTCGGCGAGGTTGGATCTTCGTCGTAGGAGTCGGAGGTGTTCAAAAGGGGCTGGTAAAGAAGGAGGCGGGGAGAATGGAGGAAGGCAGACGAGTAGGTGGATGCAGAGAATCCGGAGGCAATATTTCACTGCCCTTCCTACAGCGTCTAGCGGCTTCAACCGTTCCATCACAGCCCCTTTACTCTTCGATGTGCAAGTCCGATGGATTCGGGTCCATTTACCGGCCTTGCTGGGTTAGGTGAAGTGCACGAACGATGACGTCAACAGTCGCTATTCCTTCCAACCTGTCCTGCACCTTTTTCTCCTTTTTTTTTTACGTCTTTTTGCATGCCTGTCTCTCGCGACGTCGTTTATTATTTTCATACCAATGGGTTCTACCGGATTATTGAATTGGCCGGAGGTTAACCTGGTGTCTGTGTGGTGAGAAAATGTTACACGAGCTGTGTGGTGGGTTTAGATATCAATTCTTTTTTAATTTTATGTTCTGCGTGTATGATCTTTTGTTGTAATAACAGATCTCTCCTTTAGTGTCTATACTTAATTTATGTTTGCACGAAATGTGTATGTTTGCATAAAAATTCAAATTTTACGTGTTCTTTACGTAGTACTCTATTTAGAATTACACTTCCTAACTGCAAAAATAATATTAAACTATAGAATTGATTTTTCTAATTTATTTTTCCATATATATATTAATAATTGCACGTTCTTTAATATTATTCGCCTTTTCGAAATAGATTCCACGAGTAAGTATGCTGTGTTTCAAGCATACAGCTTTCGTACAATTCACGTATCTGCAGAATGTTTCTCGGTCTTTATTTCATCGTCATATGTTTTACATTGTGAGGAGAAATATGTACAAAATGATAAACGAAATATTTTGTTGTATCATAAACCAGTACTTAAAAAATACCTCAAGATATAATTTAGAAATTAATAAGATCAAATTGAATTTATAATTTTCCAATAAAATATTAGACGAAAAATAGAAACGAATACGTTTCATAAAATAGTTTCGTTATCTGTGTGGCAGAGAATTTCTTTCAACATTAAAACCACGCAACAATCAGCAATTCGCGAAAGAAACGAGCATAGGCATAAATAACAGCTACTGAAAATTAGCACCACCGATCGTACTTAATAAAAAACAGAAATGCTACTTTTAGAAGTGGCGAGGAATCAAGACAGGAAGGAAAATATTCTCGTCGCGATCAAAACGATAAGAAACAGGCGGAGATAATCGACGTGGCGTGACTGTCGTTCGTTTCTCTTTCACTTTTCATTTTCACCAGGTGTTTCGTAAGTGATAGCTATGTATCGTTTAGTTAGGTGGTTAAGATATCTCGTTGTAACACGGTCGAAAGGATTAATCGGAGGAAAATTTAAGCCTCGTCCAGAGGTGTTTCGGCAGCAAATAGATTAGCGCCATTGTTTCAAGACTGGTTGCGGGATTTAGAATAATTACGGGTAGCAGCCGGCTTGTTCCAACTGACATTGTTTAAATTTGTCTTAGAACGAAACGGACTAATTATCCCCGACGAAGGAAGCACCTCTAATCATTTCCATTAGAGAATTCGTTAAGGAGAGAAACGTACGACAGAGTGCACGTTACGGATAATTAATCAGCCGGAAGCGTAAATAATTCAATACCGGGAAATGCGTCACGCTGGACAAAGGAAACGCAATTCTGGGGGAGGGGAAATGTATAAACAGAAATTATCATTATCTCATAACGAAGTGTATTACGTGAGCAAGTTGCGCGGACTTCGTTATAATTCGTAACGAATAATAAATAAACGATACAGGAGGATAAAGAAAATGTGTTCCTAATTAACAGTCACGTTAATTTCCACGAGAAAAACAAGAAAATGTATTCTTAGTTAACAATCGCGTTAACTTCTAATATATAAGGTTATCCAAATACGACGCCTAGATTTTAATGCTGTATAAAATTGAAACGTCGTAGCTTTTCGAATGACACAAGCCGTTTTGTTTAAGTAGAAGGTAGTACAATTTTAACCATAGTCAAATATAATGTAATATAAAATAGGCATTCTTTGAAAAGCATCTATCACCAGTTTCATGATTTTTTTGCTTTTATTGTGAATGCTGAGCAATATCAATCAATGTTCAGCGACTTTTTATGATCAAAATTGTATTATATTAACGTGTCTGATCACACAACTCGAGAAAACATTCAGTTTTCGCGATCGAAATTTCGTCCAAGATTATGCATATTTAACACTGTTAGATTTTTTTAAATTCGAGTCTATGCTAACAAGCCAGAAAAAAATTAACGGTTTAAAGAACAACAATCGTGTTGCAATTCGTGTAATAACTTCAGCAACGTATAGAAAAGTTGTCCACGTATAATTATAATGAATCATACTTCCGATAAAAAGCAAACACCTTGTGTTTTTTGACCAATTCCCGGTCATTTTACAAAATGCCCACGTTGAACACATTGCCCGTAACATAGTTATTAAGTATGTAAGCAAAAATAATGCAAAGGATAGGAAAAAGTGCCTGAACAGAACCATAGTAGCGGATATGTTAAAAAGAAACATGTACAAGTCCAGAAAATACGATGTTTCGATACACATAGGGTAACAAGTAGATACGGTCGCTAACTAGTCAGACAGCACACAGAGTATTACGTGATCAGCCACGATGTGACATAAGTAACACTGTAATTGAGTTTATAACAAGGTAGAGAATGAAATGCCACATAACTTGATACCTCTGCGTGTCTACCAGTTGTCTGCGTGGTCTTGCACCATGTACAATGTTACATAGCTGTTATACGAAAGTACTGCGAGTAGTGGAGAATATACGTTGCACGTGCACCGGCGGTCAGTACAGCCTTTTTGTGCGACCGTGATGCATACAAATAACCGGTTACAATTCCGCGTTTGCTGTCTGTTCCGTCGAAAGAACCGTATCACAAATTGTACTTCGATACGAAGATAGAATTACGCGAAAATGTGTGGGCAGAAGAGAACGGGGTCGATGAAATTGTACATCTTTTCCGTAAAAGTACAACGTGAAACGAGGCGAATCGTTTACCTACCTTTAGAAAATTAGTTAAGTTCGCAAACACCACAGTTGTTGAAAAACTTGTTGAAAACTTTCGGTCAATTTTCTGGTAAAAAGCGACGAACACACTGTTTCTCTCTTTTTCTTTCCTTTTTTCTTCTATTCCGTACGAGGACGAGAAGAGGAAGCGGTATCGTCAAAAATTTGCCACAGAGGGAAAAAGAACTCCTCGCGGTCGTGACCACCGACTTACTTCCGAGAGTTAGAAAAGAACTCGCGTTATTTAAACAGTTCTTCGTATCCAGACTAAGGTGAAACCAACCTTCCTTCGTCTACCATTTTCGTTCTATTCGCGAGATTCGAGTTAGAGGGACAGGAAATTTTCAGCGATCGAATGAGAAACAAAGTTTCGAAGTGGCACACGGGTTTTATATTAAACCAACGGTGTCAAAGATTCGATTTTTATACGATTTCTGTGTAGAGTGGATTCTGTCGAAGGTATATGTTTCGATTTCCCTCGAACCACTCGGATCTCGCCCACCAATTTTCCGGAGCTTTTCGTAACGCCGCCTTGATAAAAGAAGTTCGGCGAAACTTCGTTTCGTTTTCGTGGATCAACTAAACGCGGTGGAAAAAATTAATCAACACATCCGACGCTGTTAAGCCGTGAAACTCGAACGTGAGCAAATCTCAGTTTGGAGGATTATAGTTATGAAATTCATTAGTCACATTTTGCCGTTAAATTGAGGATTTAAACTCATCTCGAATCCTACGAATTGAGCTTTGCTGCGATTTCAACACGCATTTTGAGGAAAATTTATACTTGACTTTCTTCCACAAAAGAAAAAGAAACATACCATTTTCATTTGCAAAGTCTAAGCATCCTATCATCATGATTGAAGACTTTCACTTCCATCGAATCATAAGCAACAGCTAAAATTGATAGAAAACAAGAAACTACCGTACACTTCATTCATCACGTCTCAGTTTCACACCATCGCTCATCAACACAGCCAGTTCAGTTCCAAAATTCACACAAGATACATCACTTCGACTCACACAGTTTTTCAATAAAGTCTAATGATCAAACAATTATTTCATCACATCCTGGAACAAACTTCGACGATCTTAAAACGTCGAACGAGCCAACCAGTCCTTCAGAAATAATTTCAATCTATCACTGAAATTCGTTTTCACACTGTGCAACGATGATTCTCAACATAGCAAGAAGGAGAGTTAAAAAAAAAAAGGAACATTGTCAAATATATTCCCGAAACGATGTATGTTTGTTTCACTTTTTCCAAAATTCCTCGTGCGACAACCCACGCAGAGAACGCTCGAGGAACACGTCGATCTATTCGCAACAATGTTACCCGATCTAAAAATACCAGCTGTGCAAAATAATTGGAGCACCACTAAAGAGGCCAAGCACCTTCCAAGAATATCGAAGGATGTCTTATGACACTTTTTTTTCAATATTGTTGCAAAACCCCAACGGGTGTTGTACGGTTGCTTTGTAACAATATTAAATACAATACCGGTTACAAGTTTCTGTTACTCCTGGCAAGTTCGTGGTATCGTTCACCGAGCGTGTAACTTCTATAACAGCGGCAGGAATCGATAGCGCTATCTATACCCGTAGAAGAAGAGACGAATGGAACGAGAACGAAGCGAAGAGCAAAGCATTATATTCGAAGATCGTGAATCTGGCTGGTATTCACGGAAAGTATCCCACACGTTAGTTTCATTCCCAGTGCGAGAGGTAACAAGTTCGTAGTAAGTTGTTAATAGTTTGCCCGTGGGTCGTCGAGCTTCACCATAGCTCGCCAATGACACCAGGGAACAACGTCGTCGTGCATTACGCAAATGAGGCATAAATTCTTCCGCCCAATGAAGATTATTAAACAGCTAAATCACTTAACGACCACTCCTCTCACTCGCCTCACTCGTATTTGCATAGTTTTAGAATACACCAGAGGCTTAAGAAGAAGCTGACATTTCCAGAGAACTTCCAATAAGAGCGATAGAACTTTGAATGGAGCGAAAGTGAGCTTTGTCAGTGAAGATAACTTTTCTTGCGAAAATTGCGCTCTACCAAATGCAATCGCGGTGGTCATTTATATGATATTGTATTCTATGTATAATGCCTTCGAATGTACTTTGAAATAAAGTAGCGAGTACCAGATTACCTTCCGTACTTCTCGTTTCGTTTCAATGAGAAGTTCTATCGTTCTTATTAGAAGACCACGTACGTTTTGAAAAGCTCGCTGTATGGAATGTTAGGTTGCAGATGGAGAAAGGGAAAATAAATGAAATTAACGAATGTATTTAATAAAGAGGGTAATATCTCTGGACTCTAACGTTTTCTGGCGTAGCTCTCTCTCCCCCTTCTCTCTCTCTCTCCTCTCTCTCTCTCTACTCTCTCTCTTTTCTCTCTCTCTTCTCTTTCTCTCATCCCTTCTCTCTTTCCCTTCCCTTCTCTCTCTCTCTCTCTCTCTCTCTTACTCTTTTCCCTTCTTTCTCTCTTCCCTTCTCTCTCTCCTCGCTTCTCTCTCTCTCTTCTCTCTCTTTCTCTCTCTATCTCTCTCTAGACTCTCGCTTCCAACTTTGAACTGTCATAAGTTTATCCCAGCATCCGTGTGTTCTCTCTTTTTCTATTACTCTCGTCCTTTCACTCTGTACTGACATTTCTAGGAGGAAGAGAGATAGAGATTACCTAAAACCTCGGGGTTGCCATGCGGACCTCTCTTTCACACCATAATTTCACGCACCAAGTCCAAACATTTCTCTTTCTCTTTCACGTTTCTCCACGCTATCGCGATTACTCGCGTTATTCAGAATAATATCTACGGGAAAATAGAAATTTACGAGCAAAGGATGGAGATAACGAGAGTCTTTCAAATAGAACAACCTGCGCGACCGCTCAATATTTTAAGTAGAAATAGCTGTACAGAGTCAGACTTGGTTGAGGAAGGATAAAAACTGTACATCGAGTAGCAGCGTACGAGTGAATTGCATACAGAGAGCTGAACAGGTGCCGTGGAAACATTACAGCAAGCTGTAAGCTTGTAACTGAAAGTAGTCTGCCAGCAAATTGAATTAATAAAGAGACACCTGTGTTACATTCCTACTATTACGTATCCATTGATATCGATACACCAGGACGATGTTTTTTCTTTTTCTTTCACTTAATTAGACTCAAGTGTAACTGTGAAATAAATTTTGAAAATTTTTTCAACAAATCTCGAAATATTAGGTGTACAAATTAATTCGTGGCCCCTGCGATTAAACAGCTGTAACTTTATTTTGAATTGAAACTTCTTTGCCCCTGTGTTAAGGTTATAAAACTGCTTCTATTAGCAAAACAAAACACTATCGAACTTGATGTGATTAATGACATAACCTAAGAAACAGTGGAGAACACTATGTCGTCGGATAAACAGCATATCAGACACTGCATCCTTTTTGCATTTCAACTTAAAAAAAGTGCTCTTGAAGCAAAGGAAATGATTTGTTCTGCTCTGGGGGAAAATGCCGTGGCGTAAAATGCCTTCAGCACTATCTAACCGATTCAAAATTCAAAACATATGAAGATGTCAATAATAGTATTGCTGATTTCATACGTTCGAAACCGCCATCATTTTTTCGAGAGGGAATTCGCCAACTGCCGGAGAAATGGAATAAATGTATAACAAGTAATGGAGATTATTTTGAAAATTGAACTGTACTTTAGTTTTTTGCAAATAAATAACAAATCCACGAAACAAAGGCTACGAATTAATTTGTACACCTAATACTTTATGTCAACACATTTTCCCTTTATTTTTTAACACGTTTCTTCGTACATTTCATAATTATCATTTAAAACTGAATATTTCTCCTCAAACTTATAATTTTCTAAAGAAATTAACATTTGAATCTGTGGAGTTAGTTGATGTTTGAGGTTGTACTGAATAGATTGGCTCACTAGACTTTATATTGTTTGATTCTAGAGAAAATTTCGATGTGAATTTACATTGGATTATGTTTAAGCATAAATCAGCCTCCTAAAAATTATGAGAGGCGCAATAGTACACTAGTGAGAGGTTTAATAATGAATATTAAAAAATTGCAGGACCTGATTTCAAGCAGATATAATTCTTTAAGAAGGATTTTAGGATATTAACGATCACGGGACGAAACTGCTCTAATTAAACGTTTATCGACTATATACTTAATAACTTATTGTGCCACCGAGTGTTAAAAACACTCATTTGCGACAATACTTGAATATATTACATCATTCAGCAAGCAAACAAAATTATTGTTGATTAAAAACGTTTTTCAAAACTGATAGAACATTCATATTAAACATATGTATTCAAATTTACGTACATCTTATAAAAATGTCGATTGACAGCTTGAAATCGAAGAAACTTTCTCGAAAACGTGACTCGAGAGGTTCGTCAAACCTCCTCCTCTCAATCAGTGGTTCTCACAAGTGAGAACGAACCGACGTGGAATGTCGCGTCGTTGAAAATATCGTGACCCAATTGCCGATAAGTTTCACGTGCTGTTGACTATGCATGCACGTTTGTCATCACGGATAATGATGGATAATGAGATGCAGTCAGCATCCGAAGTTTTCGAGATAAAAAGGAATACGGTGGAAAGCTGGCTTGTATCGTACCACCGATACAAAGAACGTTACCAGCTTGTTCTCTGTGGCGATTCGCAAAAAGAATCGGGCTGAGAGCACTATGGTTAGGTAAAAAGAACGCTGTATACACGATAATAACTTCGCATAAAAATATAGTGCATTCATGCATGAATAATTATATTAAAAAGAAAAAGAAGTGTCCTCATACGATGGATCGTTGGATATCGATGCGCAAGTATTTAACGCGGAAGTGAAACTTATATCGACGAAATATCGTGAAACATCGTACGAACGCCTCTTTCTTGCCTTATTTCGTAAACGAATGAAGCAGTATTTCCATTTTCATCGACGTTACATCCGTTCGTCCAATTCGAACGGGAAATTTTATCGGTCCATTTCGCCGTGTTATTAAATTCCGAACATGTCAAACTTTCCAGCTTTCCTAATGAACGTAACAGCGTTACAAAAGTGTTAATCACCCGACCACGTGCAATGAAATTTTCCTATCTGCATAATCTCTCGAGCGGAACGTGGGAGATGTTTGAACACGAAATCGCGTGATAATTTCAACGAACGTATCGGGAATACGTTCGTAGCTTGCAGAAAGAGTTATATCCTTTGTAACGATTATACAAATTTACTTAACATAGACTCCATTGTCTACAGATCCCTTGCGCGACGAAGAAAAAGAAATTTGGCCGCGGTACAATTACTCGCCAGACGTTAGAGTCGTTAGAGAGTATTATGCCGGTAATTAATTCACCTTATGCTGAATAATGTTCCGTTGCAACTCGATGCAAAACCTCATGAACAGAAGATCCTCTACTATCTCTGGCGCTTGTTAAAGTTGTCCCTAATTTGCAATACCTGCGTTCATCGATTATCGAACCGGTTCAAATTTCAAATTTCCCGCTCGAAAGAAATGCAATCTACCTTAAACGCGATAAAATCTACGGCGTGCAATTAGAAACGAGATTAATGACGGAGCATAAGTCGTTAAATATGAGGCACAGTTGAATGTCTACGATAAAACAGGATCGATCAATTTCATTCCTGGACGTGGAATTAATATTTTCAGCACGCACGTTGATAAACAACGAACGATTAATCATTTAACAACTATGAATTTGTCGAGTGACTTTGGTTCCTTTCGTTGGAACATCGTGTTCCTGCCTTCTTGAACAATCCGTAGACGAGGAGTCTGTCGTGAAAATGCAATAATCCTGAGGTTCAATTGTACTTTGTAGTTACATCGTAACGGGGATCAAATTACGCAACGCCTGTGGTTTCTCGTGCAGTGGTTTCACCCGCATCTCTTCGTCAACCCCCGACTTCATTTGCATACATTAAAAAGTAAATGGAAGAGGGAACCGATGAAAGGGGGCCAGATTTACGAGGTGACACCTTGTTATCACGTCGTGGATAACAGGAAAGGTATGGGAAAAGAGAAGAATATTCCGAAAACCATACAAATATTCTTGTTGCATCGTGGATTGGAACAAATAATATTCTCAAAAGTCCTGGCGCTGATTCGAGTCGTAAAATTAACTTCTTCGAAAGACGAGGCATCCAATTTGCAAACGAAGACTCTCGTACAAGAACAAAAGGCACCTCACAAACGCATTACTCAGATAGAGGAGAGAAAGAAGAGATGTTTGACTTTAGGAAGAACTCGATAAAAAAGGAAATCGGTTGTAAGGAGAGGAAGAAGCTAATTTAGATGTAGTAATAAATTCTTTCCAACTTTCGAGTGCAATCGAAGCTTCGTTTGAAAAACGTTTCGAGATCATTTTCATTGTTGTTTGATGAACTTCTGCCACTTTTCTAACAGCTTATAATAATTATACGACTCCAGTCGAAAAGAATGAATTTCTGCATCTAATAATTAAGGAATCGGTACAAAGGATGGTAAAATTACGTCTAAATCGTCGTTAGATTATGAATTTACCGATTTAATCCCATAAATCGCGACTTCTTCAGGCTTATTTTACAACTTTTTAGAAAATATTGCAAAGAAATTCTTCGATACGGAACAGATTCCACTGATAAAATATTAAACGAATCACTCTAAACGTTGAAATTGCGATCCTACCAAAAAGAAAGAAAGAAAAAAAGACAGAAATTTCCCAAGTATACAGATGTTCCATAAAAAGAAAAAAAAGAATAGCCATCGATCGAAATCGGAATCGCGACAAGAAAATCGCGTGTAAGCCAGCGCGTTCTCGAAGAAACGCGAGGTAACGACGCGAGGAGAATTATACGAACGAATTTATAGTAAAGCGTAATGCCGCGATTTTTCTCTGACAGAAAGGGCGTTGAAAACGGGTAGAAATAGGAAGGTCGAGAAAATGGCCGAAAATCGTAGCGATGCGACTAACGGCCGGAGTTTATGGCGACGAATCGGATCCGCGTGCACGACACGAGCCAACGAATGGGAACGATTCCCGTGGAAAACGAGAGAAATTGGCCACCATCGTAACAACTGCGGCGACTGCACCCACAGCAACGATCGTGGTATTCGGTTAACGATCTTACAACACTGCCTGCTCGTGCTTTGAATTTCAAATCGTCCAACCAGTCGACACGGACTATGCACCGTTCATAGTGCAACCGTACCATCGTCGTCGACCAATGGCAATACTACCGGTCGTGGAAGTTCGATGCTAACGATCCTGTTGCAACGGTAAACTTTCCTTTCGAACGATTCCACCTATCCACTGTTTTTGAGAATATTTCCTTCGGAACGAAATAACAGCCGATCGATGTTTTAAGGTGATATCACGGAGAAGTGTTTTCCAAAGTGAATTTAACGACAACAATAAAAAAAAAAAATCACCTACTACAATTTGTGAAAGATATACCAATAATTGTACATAGAAGAATGAAAATTATAAAGGACACTCGTGAACTGGTTGAGCGAGTCAGCGGTTTAGAAAATCAATACGGAAACCTTCAGTATCCCAAGTTTCTAAGCATCCAGCTATCATAGAACAATTAACATACTAGTTACCGGCTTTATATTGCTAGCGTTAATCGACCGGTGGGCTATAAATCGGATTTTTTTCTGAAATCTGTTAGATTCGGTAATAGAAAAAGTGTTAACAAGTGAATAGAAAACCAATTTGTTGCCTTAGCTTCTTAGATTCTATTATTAATCATTCTTGACAATTTACGAAAGAAATGATTGCTGGCAATCTTAAGTTTTTATTTTATTTCACATATTTCTACGTGATAGTTTAAACCCCTGATATTGCCGAAGATTTCAAGCTTAAAGTGATCGATCTGCTGTGTATCCACTTAATTCATAGTAATATCGATATGATAGTACTAACATAACATAGTAATATTAACAATCCATGCAACAAGCTTCTAGTTGCTCTCTTTTCCAATCCTTATTCTGCTGACAGAAGTGAATTCGTAAAATATGGATTCCATGATTTTCTGGAGTATCATATAAGAGACTTCTGATAGAATAAATTTGAAAATCAAGAGTGTTAAAGAAGAAATGATTTAATGACGAGATTAGAGGCTTACAGTTCTCATCGAGAGGTAAAGAAAAAGTTTGAGCAAACGACAGGTCCTTAAATCTATATTTTCGATGTAAAATTTTCTTTCGTATTTAAAAGCACACGTTTTTGATGTAACATTTTCAAATATAATATATAAAAATATATATATACGAGAAGGATCGACGATAGGGAAAATTGTTGAAAAGCTAAACGTTTCACGTGGAAAACCCTCGTGGAAAGAGTCAATTTTTGCCTCGTAACAGAAAGAAAAACATCGGCGCGAGCAAAGTAAACGTTTATCGCGTCCATTAGCCGGGCAAATTTGGCTTAACTCGGAATTGTAGCTTGTAACGGTATTTACAAGGAAAATAGAAAAATCGAGGTTGGATGCGACTCGAAATAAAAGCTGCATGGAAATGTTAACTATAAACGTACCTGTGTATTCATCGGTTTCACGTATGAAAGCGATTCGGGTAAAGGGATCCTGTACTTTCCTACAATATACAGATATTGCTATGTATGCAATATCAATAAGGTTATTGGAAACGTACCTACACATCAGTGCTCAGGTATCCCGGCGTCAATACGATACGGATATGTATCTATATATACATGTAACATGTGCATATATACATATATATACATGTGGTTTAGCGTCTTACAGTACTTTGATATTGTGGAATATTATACCGAGCAATAAGAATTTATTACATATTTTCAAAGTGTTTCACTATGCATGTCTCGAGGCAAAATATCGAAACAAAGGAAGAACGTAGGAAAATCTATGGTATTTAAAATAAGGGCCACTCCACTGCGATACTTTGAAAAAATTGATTGTTTCTTTCGGTTCTAAAAGGTACATATATATTTGAGAATGTGCTGATAAATTGTGGAAGAGGGATTTTTTGTACACTATGACAGTGATCTGAAATTTAGAAAATACGAGCAACGAGAAATGTGTGTTCGGATCGACGATTAGTATCGTAACGTTTACAAAAATTTAGCACACTTTCAATGTAAGACTCCAAACGCGTTTTTCTCGAAACGTGATTTTTTCACCTGACGTAGATAAAGTTTGAAAAATTACACGCTCGATTGCTCTAAAATTCTTACATTATACTAATAGTTCCCCTCGGTATCGAAATTATATTTTTATGCTGATTTTATCGCACTTCCTTTTTTTTTTTTTCTTTTAATAAAAAGTTACTGGTAAAAGAATGAGATTTAAAAATTTCCAATTTAAGATTTCAACGTGAATTATTTATTTCAATATGGACGATCGAGATATACATACTGTTTAAGAATATTCTCGAGTATTTTGTTTAATTCACCCTGAGAACTCCAATCGCTTGCGCCAGCGAAATGCGATTTTTAAACACACGTTTATTTACAGACGAAATAAAACTAAAAAAAAAAACGATGAATTACAAGTGCATAGAAAAATTGCTATATATGACTAAAAAGTCGTTGAATAAATTACAGAAAAAAAAATTAAAACTGTTCCAAAAACAATTCGTGAAAATTGCTAATTAATCATCTCTTTCGGCGTAATTCTTCGTTATTCGCTTCACAATCAATTCTAACAAAATTAAACTGAATTTCTGCGAATGCTAAGAATACACATGTGGGGAAAATGTTTAAATCCAAGAATGGAAAACAGTCACCGGGAAACGTAAGCGTTTTACCGCGGGAAAGCCGGGCTAAGAATCAGAGGCGCATCTGCTGCTTTGGGAACAGCAGCTACTTTGCCAGCTGCGTAAAACAAAGCCTCGGTACCGTGACAATAAAGGCCACTCAACAATGATAATTAATGGATTCTCGGACCCGAGGACAAAAGTTCGTTATGTAAGGGCGTACACGCTCCTTTATGTGCCGCAATATGTACTGGGGTATTGTGAGCCGTGAGCCAAAACAAAGTAGGCTTTAAGATCGACGATGAAGATCCCACCTACGTGTTATTCACCGTCCTTTTGTTTATAGATACACGTACGTGAAAGAAGAAAGAGTAAAAAGAAGAAAAAGTGGGAGAATAGAAACAGAATGAAAATTGAAAACATCACCCTGAGTGAAATGTACATCATTCTCTACAAACTATTTCTCGTTTCCTATATAACAGTAAGTGAATTCTATTTATCGTATATTGAAAAAAGAATTTCGTATAAATTGTTCGTTTTAAAAGACAAGCGAACAAAAACATTCAACTGGACAATTATTTATCGACATCTCGTCGATTACTTTATCATCAACGTTCGAACGATCGATAATTTGGACATTCATAATTTTGAAACGTCCTTTAAATTCCACGTCTAGCAGTCAAGTGTGCACGAAACGAAATCCTCTCTTTCTGATAACGGGAAATGAATGAGAGAAGAAAAAAAAAGGAGGAAACGCGCATTCAATATCGAGCCACAAAAGGGCGCGGAGATCGATCGATTCGAAATCATCGCCCACCAGGCATTTCCAATCTCTGGCCCGGAGAAAATGGAAGAAAAGAAGGGATCGAGGATCGAAAGTATACAGGTTGGTGCAACAGCGAAAGCTCGGCACAGAGGCGTTTTTCGATTTCGAAAAATTCGAGCCACGCCATCAGCGACTATCGGGTCCAATAATGAAAAGGCTGTAGTCGCAAAATGCAATTTTTCCAAAGTAATACGATCACAGCCCTCCAGTTATTTCCTACCGCAATCCTTTTCGATACGCGGAATGTAAATTCGATAAGTAATCCAGAGATTCGTATCAAAGTCGATCCATCCGACTATCCCGCGTTTTACGTTTCTCGATTCTGTGTATATTTCATGCGAACGAATGGTTAAACAGTCGACTCGTGCTATTTTTAATCTCTATTTTTTCCTTTCCTCTTTTTTTTTTACAGGATTTCCCCAGAGATGTAGCTTTCATATCGAACGTTCCGTACGATGCGTGAAACCGTGTATTAACCGCAATTTTCCGTTGGTCGCATGCACGGCCACAGTTTCGATAAGGATCGCGCGAGCTTTGGCGTTGTTAAGTCGAAAACAATGGCCGAACAAGAGAGTACATGTGCTTGAGAAACTGCACAAGCATCGCGATATGCATGAAAAGAATATCGATCGAATTCTTGGCCGCGAAAAAAGTGCAGAGATTCTAGTAAAGATTGCAATGAAATTTCATTAGAAAATCATGTTCCTTTCTGGTATACAGATACTGATGAAATGTTTCTTCATAATCGATATATCAAATAAAATCGATGAATATATACATATATATGTTAAGACAGTGATTCCAGCAGCAAATTGGGCAAACCTGACGCAGAAATGACATCGAGGAGATCGGCGGATCGACGATATGAGCGGCAGGGTGAAAAGAACACCCCCGAAAACTGAAAAACGTCAAAAGCTGACGTGTTTCGCGTCATCGGCTCGTCGACGGCGCGTGTCAATTTCTTTCCCCGTGTTTTACGTACTCGCACACGCTTTTCTGTCTCTCTTTCTCTTTATTCCGCTTTTATCTTCCGCCGTGCACCAAAATGTCGTCGTTCGACGAGTGCAATGGCCGAGCGCGCGAATAATCGCTCGGCCAGATGAAGCTGCAATTTTCTGCACTGGTGCCGCGTCTAACGCCCGAAATAAATCGGATTTTCCGCGCAGCACGACACAGAATAGAAAAAACCGCCAGAGGAAAATTACACCACGCCGGACACACTGTGTAAGAAGAATTAATCGTAATTAAAACAAACTGTTCACCGTAAATAAGCCCTGGGCGTGGACCCAACGAGTTACTTTTCACGCTACCTTCTTAACGTCCCTCAGACTTCCGGTATACGACGTCGGTTCTCTACTATGGAAAATTCGATGGAATGGCTCTAACGATCCTTCAAACGGTGTTAAACCCAGTATTAATTTAAAGGAATGAACGTTTCTTCTTCGAGATAATAGAGGAGATCCTCTAAACATGAATTAGTTGAATTATCGAATCATATTAGGTGTTTCATTCTATTGAAAATAAGACGAAGCTATGATTTATGAATAATAGAAATGTTACAGGAAAGACAACAACCTAAATTTATGTTGTTTACGTGTTATGTTCTTTTATTTCGATAATTTAAAACATTTTTCGGGTAAGTATGTTTTAGTTTTTCAGCAATTTGTTGAATTAAGAGTTAATTAACTATGAGTACTACATTGTGGACGTTGGAAGCTTCTTTTTATTGTAAGTTTTGTGATGAATATCATCGCTCTAAGTATGTTTGATCAAACGATCTAAATATGGACTGCAAAATTTAAATAATTTTCTTGATATACATATTTCAAGATGCTCAGAACTGATAGGTTAAAGAAAATAAAAGGAAATGGAATAGAAAAGATAAGGAAACAGCTATTACAATCGTTATGATAAAAAAGATGGAGATTCTGACAGTATCAAAGCATTTTGGTGCCTTTTTTTCTTGTTTATATTGTAAATAGAATTTAAGTTTAAACTTATCTACATTTTGAACATGTTCCTAAATATTTAAACCTGAAAATATACAATTTTTACTTTCATCTCGATTATTTTACAAGTGCACTCATATTTAGACCACCCTTCTAAAAACGAAAATTCTCCCTTTTATTATAAATGTACAATTTGAAACACACACTACTTCTGTTCAGCTGGTTTTCATTTCATATCACATAGTAAATATTATCATTAAAAATCATCGATAGATTTGGTAATAAATTATGAGATAAATGTGCTGGCTCATATTTAGATTCACTTCTCTACGCGAACAATACGTTCCACGTTTGAACACACCGAATGATACTTCATTCTTCCCTGACGTTACAACGAGACAGAAGTGTCTCTGTATATTACGCTAGGATATTCTAGAATAGGATACTATCTCTTCCTTTGTCCATACATCTCAGAGAGGAGAGACCGAAAACTTATCAACGTCGGTGTGGTTGTTTTGCTACTTAAATATTTCTCTATTCTTCATCCACCTCTTTTCTCCCGCTGGTTTCTTCCAACGAGTCGTCGTGATCGTAGCTTCCCATCTATTTCGATTCCGCTTACTTTTATTCCCCCCCCCCCCCTCTCTACCTCTTTTTTTGCTCTTATTTCTTTCTTCTTTTTTTTTTTATTACAGCGCTGCCGTGCTTTTTATTGATTTATAAATTGATCTGCTCGTCTCCCTCGCTCGTCTACTCTGCTCTCCAGGCTCGTTACTTTCTTTTCTTCTTTCCTTCTTTCTTCCGCTTTTCACGCTTCCCCACACCATGGCTCTTCTGGTTCCGCCAGTTCCAAGGTAACGCGAAAAGTAGACGATACTTCTCCTTTCTCCCTCCTCCTTCTGCCACTGAACGTCTTCTCTTCCTGGGCGTTCGGGGAAAAATTTTTCCACCCCTCACCCATTCTGAAACTCGATCGATGACCGACCTGAATTTCAAAGCGGCCAGGAGGAAGCTGATTTTTCAAGTTGCCCGTAACGACAACAAGCACGGTATTTTCTTCGACGTTAACAAGCCACGTCTGATTTACCAGCGGCGAGGGAAACAGGTTTAACCTGGGGTTCAATCGCGTTAAAAGTCACGAACGCGGTAATAAGGTTCGTGCTATTTATTAACGTTTCCTTCGATTGAAACGACTGATCAGTTCTCGAAGAGGTCAGTACTCTCGTGTCTCCTTTAATGGCAACCATGATCAATGAACTTTTTTTTTTTCTCTGCTCTGTACTTTCGATTCGAGTTTGTGCTTAATACGCTTTTAGTACCATTGAAACGAAAGATAAGAGACGATATTAATACCATTTCGACGTTTCACTGCGAGCAGAGAATTGCTTCTTTTGCTATCCGTTATTATTTCAACCTTTAAACAATTATGTAAATTTTAGGTACACAAACGACCATTTTTAAGAACAGATGAAAAATTAAATTTTATAATAACATACTTGGAAATCGAAATAAATTGAATTTAAACATTTATTCTTTATTATGAATATAGTACAATTTATGATTAGACTGTGGATTTTCGTGGAAATACGTATTTCTGAAAATACAATACAAGAAAAATTAGAACTTCGATAGAAAATTGTTTTACCCATTATTTCTGTGTATTTTAAAATATTATATGGTTACTATGTAATTCTGCACTTTTAAATGCATGCAAATCCACACTCTAATTATAAGGAACAGAAGGTAACAGACAAAAAATGTTGCACAATTGCATACAATTATTTAAAGCACAGAACATTAAAACAACATTCGAAACAAATGCAAATATTTCTCTTTTGTGAGCATTATTTTTTGAGGAACATTATTTATACTGAAATATTATTATTTTTGTCAAACATAAAACAAGAATGTCAGTTCCAATGAAGTATACATAAGAGTACAATTACTTAAACGAATATAAGTGGTCTAAAAAGCATCAAACAAACAGTTACTCGTATTTCAACAGTCACACATCCGAATACACTGTAAATTGGACAAAAGTTTGTGAAACCATAAAAAGACTTAAGGACTCGAAAATTCATAAATGAAATAGTTTCATAGACGACATAGGTTAAAGATTAATATTTATATCAGAAAGTAAATGGAGGACAGAATAAGAAAAAAAAGAGAGAAAAAGAGAACACATTTGTACATGTTTCCCCGAAATTCATACATTTTGCCGAAAGAATAAACCAAAAACTAGCCATCGACATGTTTGCTTAAAACTGACCAGAGAGAACAGAGCAAGCGCGTGAGGGCACAGGGGATTTGTCAGTCGGTCGTGTTTTGTAACGTTACGTCCGACGCATCCGCCAGCAAGGTGTAAAATAGTGCATCGTGTCTATGTTCAGCGACCATGTCGCAGCGGACCATGCATTTAGAACCGTGAAGTACCGCCATACTATACGACATGTATCCAACAGGTTACGTGACATGTCACATTTACATCGTTCTCGAATTCTTCTTGAAATTTTATTCGAACAATTAGAAAAGAGAAATGATCCGCTTTCGTAATGCATCGTGAAAAAAAAAAGGATTTCGAGGTTGTAAATCTTAAAAAACAATTTTTGGTGACTATTGCATCACGATCTTATCAGTGAAACACAGGTGCAAGAGCAACGAGAATGGATCACAGGATTAACAGGCTTGGTTTCCTGTAATTAGGTTTCTTTGATACGAGCTGCTTTGCATACCTAACAATCCAAGGCGTCGAGTCTCTCAGGGAAGAAAGGACCTTAAATCTGAATCCGGTGAACTTTACATTCGCTAAATAAATAAAGTTTTGCACGCGGTACGAAACTAACCCCGACAAATTACAACGCGAGAATTTTCACGAAATTCTCCGCCTTTATGGAACCTTGAACTTAAGTTTAACGTTGGCAAAGATAAAACGAGAAAGTTTCCTTCTCGAATTTATCAGAGATGAGATTTCTTCTTGTGAACCTTGCATTCATTCGGACAAGTAAATTCTATCGAACGTTGGAACAGCTCGCGTCTCAGTCAAACAGTCCAATTGGAATAAGGATTCTGGAGGATTTAAAAGAACAAGAAGGTAACCGCACAGACATCTGTCTGTAAGTACGTGTTCTACAATCTGGACTTCGAAATCTTCCCGTCGGATTGAAAGGCTTGATAAGAGATTAGAAACGTCGAATGTCCTAAGACGTACTTTCCAAGGGAATTTTCCAAGGTGAATCGTACGATGATTATAACACCGAAACGACTATACGAGCTGAAATTTTTCTTTCTTTTTTTTTTCCGAACCGTATCTTTACTTATCTAGACAATTCACCAGAGAAATCTCGTTAAACCATTCTGAACGTTTTTCTATACGTCAGAGATCAACTATCCTCTTTTCTTCTTTCCACTCGACATCACCGGTTAAAATACTTTTTTAATTTCCATCGTTTTCGAGTCTCGTCGAGTCACGAATCATCTGGATAATCTCTAAGGGAAGCTGATGCTGACGATAACGAGTAGAAAGAAGGGTTGAGAACCAACGAGGTGGACAAGAGAACGATAAATTGAGAGGCCACTCGTCCAAGGCCACTCGAGAATTTCAGCCGGTCCAAAATGGCCGTACGGCCTCTCGAATTGTCTTCGAGTTTGCTGACCAAAGGGAAAAGTGGATTCGCGAGTACGCCACGTGCCTTTGACAAATTTAACAAAGAAGTTACCGTTTTCGGAAGTGTCTTCGTTCTCGATTTATTAAATCGTTCGAAAAGTCAAGAACGATAGTGACACTTTCTACGAGAGAATACTTTCAACGATTCATTTGATGTATTCGAATTTTCAACGACCTTCCGACATGTTTGCTGGTGCAATTTCACGAGTTGCAAGTTTTTCAAGTGAATAACAATCTTCTGACTTTTTGAAAAACTCCGTGGAAAATCTAATGGTGTTAAATCGCACGATCTTGGATTTGAAGCACGCATTTTGTGAAATTGACAAAATTTCAGTCAACAGTATTGTTTATTAATGAGCTTCGTCGCTAAACAACATTTTGCCTGAAAACGATGGGTCTGTTGTTTGTTGTTCAACAATCCAGCTAACGAAATTACGACGTTGTAAATGGTCTCTTTCTTTCAATTTCTGAGTTAATTGACGTTCTTTGAAAAATATCCAACACAAAATTCGTGATTGCAAATAATCGGTCAAATCAGTCTTCAATTCAAAGATTCGCGAGAAAATCTGAAGAAACAATATTCATTGCACGTGTAATACAAACAAAATTATTTAACTTTCCCTCTTTCTGTTTTTCGTCTATCATTTCACATAGTTGAATAAGAAATTTATTTTTAAAATGTAAAAATAAACTTCTAACGTTACATTTCTTACATAAATCAATAGTTACACTGCAAACGTCAATAACAATGAGAGTTATCTTATTTTTTATGATGTTTTTGCTTTTTTTTATCGGTGAAAAGTAATGCAAAATTATAGGATGAGTGAGAATAGACTTTACGCATTCTTCTACGAGAATAAAATCGTCAGGACTATTCTTTGCAAGATACAATAATGATATAAATGCAAATTTTTATGCATTTTCAATACTTTTAGTTACAGCAGCAATGTTTTCATTTGTGCGTATAGTTTTTGGTCTCTTTGGTTTACCAATAACACAACCAGTTTCTTCGGATTTTCTCACTAATCTTTGAATTGAAAACTGATTTGGCCCATTGTTTGTATAAAAAAATCACGAACTTTGCGTTGGATATTTTTCAAAGAATTACAACAATTTTGAATAATGTAACTGAGTTGCTACAATGTATACCTATCAATGATTAAAATTGTACCACCTTCTGCTAAACCAGAACATCTTATACCATTTGAAAAGACACAACGTGCAAACATTACACATTGCTAAAATCTAGGCGTCACGTTTGGATGACCCAAAATGTATTCTATAATAATTCACGATAATAAACGAGATTTGCCATGAAAGTACCGGGATGAACGCCAGCGATACGAATTATTCTTTGGACAAGTGAAAGCGTTAAACGCAGTTAAGGATCCGGCCTGGGTTCGTCTGTGAAGAGAATTAAATCACCGGTGCACCGGCGTTCCCCGGTGACCCGGTTTGCAGCTGCAACTGTAGCCGCGCTGTTGTACAACAATTATCGTGACATTCGGGTAAATTAATTTAAAATCTCCTCCATCGTGACTAGTAGTTCTCCATAAATTCTACCTTCTAACTACTTTTATTCAAATTCAATCTACCCATCCCTCCCCGTTTATTTTTCCGTTCGGTACCAAGCTTGAAGCAGCTTGATTTAATAGCTAGCTAACTTTAAGAGCGTCAAGTCGTTTCTCGAAGAATTGTTCGCGTGCAACGAGAGCAAATTCTCAGACGAACAAGTAAGCTTGTAGAGGTTGGAGAGAGTGAAGTGTTGAAAATCAACGCGACACTCGTCGTGCACGAAGAACAATCGACGCTAATCAACGCTAAACACATCGTTGAACAAAGAGAACGAGGAGAGCTCGATTTCATTCGCGGTCTTTATTTCGTTGAGCACACCTAACCATCTAACTCACGTCATCGTGAACTTCTAGCTGCTAAGTTTGCCACGCGTATATAGCGCGGTTACGTGCTTAGTTCTAAATTGTAACCTTGTTACGTACTTAGCGTTGCCAACGTGACGCGTAATCTTGTGGCCATTGACCAGGAAACTATGGTATGCGGACAACGTTACGCTGTCGCCACGGCAATCTCCTTCGAATCGTTAATTACGACGCTGTACCGGCGTACCCGTTCCGGCAATAAGGGATTCTTGTTGAATTATTAGCAATCGAGCACGTGTACCAAGCCACGTGCAATTAGGCGACAGAGAAATTGGATTATCCAGATGGAGAAAGTGTTCGAAAGAATAAGTGTTTAGATCCTGTTCGTTTATTCCCATTCTCTTCTCGTAGAAGTGTTTAAATTGTAGTTAGAACTAGATACGAGCGGAAATTTTCTTGTTGAATGATAACAATGAGATTGTAGGTTGAATTAAGGATGTACGTAATGTTCTCGTATTGTATAGCTACACACAGGCTATTCGGTAGGTTCGTTTAAACGCGTGCAAAATTCAGGATATTGCTGGAAAAGTCTCGCTTTTTCTCGTTTTCCCTGCTACAAAACGAATGGAAGAAACGTCAGAAGAGGAAAGATTGAGGGTTGAATGTGCGATGTTTGAAATTTCGCACATCGCAGCAACATTTCGCGATTGAAATTCAATTCAAGCGCGAAGAGTATCGCTGCACTCACGAGAAATTAACCCTTTCGCTACGACAGATTTCATTATAAATGCAGATGTTCAATTTTCAGTAACAGAATCTGTCAAACTGTTTTCGAACGTTTAAAACTATATAATTTTCAAATTTATCAAAATGTAAAATCTGTTACGTTTAAATTGAAATGGAAGCGTGCAAAAAGTAAAGTTCAGAGGAAAGAGCGGTAACAGATGAGTACGAACCGCATTTCCAAAACGCCTATAAGCGCCAATAGTAATCAAAAGCTTAATAAGTTAGTTAAATAAAAAATTGAGGACGATATTATAATGGCTGATATGAGACTTGTTTAAAAATGAGTGTAGTAGGGAAAGAAGGACGATGAATCTTGAATTACGTTCGTGGTAGAACAGCACTTTGTTCACGTCTTGAAATTAATCTTCGAAGAGAGTTTATTATTAAAATTGAAGCTGGAAAGGTGTTTTCCATGGGTTTTTATATTTTTATATCCACGAACCGGGCATAGTTTTTAAACTTTGGTCGTGTAATTCACAATTAAACGAAACCTCGCTCGAAGAAGCAACGACAGAAACGATTGCCATTTTTCTAGCTAATAACGAGACTCGCGTTCGAATCAGTTTAATAGAAAAGACACTAATCTCAGGTGTGTTCCACGGGATATTCTGATCTCGTTAAGTACTCAACCAGTTTGATATGACGTGTAATCTTGCGGCCATTGTCCACGTCACCGATGGGACTCTCAGAGGGTGTACAGGGTTATCAGCAGTAACAGGCGAAGCGCGGCATACAGACATCGGTGAAACCGACACAGTTGCAGATGCAACCGACTAATCTCCTCTATGTTGGAAGCATTATACCGAGAGAGGTAGAATAGGACAATCTGGCTCACGAAGTAACTCCCACGGTTTCTACAATCGCGTCCCCCCACCGGAAATGAACGGACGTTTCCCTGTTTTAAAACGTCCCCCTGATACTCAAACCGCTGCCCTTTATACGGCTGCACCCGCGATAATATGATAATGAGGGAACATATTCGCTTTGCAATTTCTTCGTAAACTGTTTACCCCGTGTATCTGCACAACGATGATTGAAAGTTCTCCGTTTGAACGAGACGCGATTAAGGCACTTGCAGACGATGAATCCGTTTATGCGTTCGATAGAAATTAATCCCGTATGAACGAAAGGAAATTGTAACACTTTTCGAAATTCAGGAATTCGATGAGTATGTTTGTGCAAATGGAAATTTCGATGTGAAGCTGTCCGAGAGAGAAAGATTTAAATGGTGATTCTATTAAGTTGCACAGTGTGTTTCACTTACAAATGAACGTCACTTTCGCTCGTACTGAAAATGAAAAAAATCCCTGAAAAGAGTTTATATGGTTTCAAGACACGCATCTAATGATACAAAACAGTCCCCTTGTACTGTAATTAAGAAACAACCATTGAAGTATTTATAATATGGTTTCAAAACATGTGTCTAGTGATATAAAAAAGTTTCAAAAAAAGGAAAACAATTTTTTAAAAAGGATCATTTCAATGTCGCCCAAGTATTTTTGCATATTAATATCAGAACAAGTTCAATGACCTATAATTCATTTTAGACGACTTTGTTCATCATACATAAAACACCCTGTATATTTCCAGTATGCTAATACAGTAAGTAGAAAGTGTAAAAATGATTTCATTGGTATAGGAGGAAGTTAAAGTGGCCTGCAAAGAATTCTGAAATCCAGAAAGGACCGTTAGAGATCAGATGAATACTCAAAGAAAATCGCAAAGTGATCTCGCGTGCTCGTAAGAGGATTCAATCTGAAATTCAAGAGGAAAACAAGGCCTATTATTGCTTCGCGTTTTCGTTCAATCGTACAAAGGACCTGGTCAAAATTTCGAACAGGCTTCCTTTCTCTCTCTTTTTCTCTAATCTGAAAGAGGATTCGAACGGAATGAATCGCGCGGTAAGAGCGCTTTATTCCGAATAACAATGGCGCGAGAAACGTTCGAGAGGGGCAACGTGCCAGTTCCGATAAATAAGATGAGATTGAACCACGGTATAGAGAATGGGACGAGGCATCGCCTCTCTTTGAATCTTCCATGAATCGTCGGAATTTTTCCGATTTTCAAACGATCCGGAATGCGAGCCAGACTGATTCCATCGGTCTGGGCGATGAAAAAGTGGGAAATTTCAAGAATATCGGCAATGTTCTAATGTGAACATTTCGTGAAATAACGACAAAATAACAGACTTACCTAACAACGCCTGGAAGAGTCTGCTTTTGAAGATACGAATGACGCGCTCGATGGCCAATCGTAGCTGCTTGTCCTGCGGCCTCGTCAGCTTCGCGTGATAATCTTCGAGGAGCTCTAGAGCTCTGTGAGCCTCTGAAAAGATAATGAAAAACGATATTTAAGCAATTTTTCTCTAATTACTTTTGGCAATTAATTAGAGGTTCATAAAAGGCATACTATGAAACTTTCAAACTTCTATGAACGTGAGATGAATCAATTATTTCGTGTTAAGGGGTTAGAACATAGTAAAATTATAATATCCTATTTGCTGATAAGAAAAATTGGAGATACTTAGGAATACTGTTTTTGCCTGACTGGCATTACTTTCCATTAAGACACTAAAATTACGTTTCACAAAATTTAACGCGTTTTTCACAGAGAGAAAAAGAGAAAATCGTGTTTTTCAAAATGGTGTACGAGATATCCCGAGTTCTATTTTACCGATCACATTGAAATTTTTCAACTATCTTTCTTTTAATATTTATCCAGCATTGACCCTCGTATTTTATTTTGCAAAATATAAACAAAAAAGTTAAAAAATTCTTCGTCGATATTCAGTCACTAAATTTGAAATATTTGCCGTTTTGTTAATTCTTCCAAAAATTAAAATGTAGCATCGTCAATGCCTAGAGAATATATTACAGTCTATGACATTTTTAGGATTTTTGTTATAGTTAATCCAATTTTAAACTATGACCCTCCACATCGAATAGACATTACTACTTTTTAAATATTACCAGCGATTTTTATTTTATATAGAGCAATTAAGTAAAATACAAAATTTCACATTAATAGATTACCTATATTTTTTTTTTTAATTAACCACTGAATATTATCTACAATTTTGGGCACATAAAAACAGAAATCAATAGATCAGGACACGCGTAATTAAAAAAAAAAAAAAAAAAAAAAACAGGGAGAAACGAGGTTAACCTCAAATCAAAACGATACAACGAAATGGAAAGGATAATCTCGAAAAGTCGTGGGAAAATATACGCAACAGTCAATTAACGTTCACGTTTCGAACACATACATACGCACAGGATGAAAACGGTAAATTACATCCGAAACACAGTTGTGAAACGATGAATTTAAGTAACGTGCAATTTATCGTCGCGATGCTTGAAAATAATATAAATACCACCATCTGCCGCGCGACGTAACACCATACAGTATCCATTAAAATGTGAACCGTGCGTTTGTTTTCACAGCGAAGACAACAGCTCCGCGTTACAAAGAAACGAGCAACGGGGACATGCATAAAATTTCGAGAAATAAAAGACACGTAAACGCGCAGGTGCATCTGATCTCTAGCGCAAAATGGCAACGCGGGCGGTCGTGTACGTGAAATTCCTTACAAAAAAAGAAATAAGTAAAAAATTGTGAAAAAAGAAGCAACGAAATATGCATACACATGCACACGAGGGGCGACAACAACGAGAGTAACTCCTCTGCATTGAGAATTCACCTTTACGTACTCGTACTTTTCGTACTGGTACTTTTCGTACTTGTCAAGAGAGTAAATATTGTTTCTTCTCTTTATTGAGTAAAAATAATATTAAGGAAAGAAAAGAACAGTTAGAATGCAAGTAGAAGGAATCGATGAACGTCTATAGGCCATTCTCTCTCGCCATTTTCACTCACATCCCTTCTGGTAAAGAGAGCGTCTATTGTCAGCGCATAGAAGCGCAATACCGATGCCATAAGAACAGAGAGGACTACTTTAGAATCCCATATGCATTCAACATGGATTCACAAAGAGCAACGGAAATACAGACGGACCATCAAAAACGACGCTAGAATGAACCCAAGGTTTTCTATTTCTCCTCACTTTTGATATCTAGAATACCAATAAAATATCTAAAAATAAAGAAAACTGCTTAAAAATTCTCCAGTTCCTTTCTTTTATGGAACATTTCGAAGTCCACGAGATTCTATTAGGTGTAGAAATATTTTCTTAACAAATTTTGGATAGGATCGAAGTTTCACTCAAAAGAAATGAAAATTTCCACCATTGTTGACGACGTTTCGCCATTTTTCTGTCAGTCTAGATTTCTTACACTAATTACGTGACTTAAGTCGCGAAGAATTTATTTCTACAGTCAATACAAGAAAGTATATCCTTTTTCCAAGCATTAGACTAGTGATATATTAGATCTCGTATCGTCATCGCTAAATCCGAAAAGCGTCGAAACGTCTATCACCGGAATCTCTTCATCCCGTAGGATCCCATGAGAAACTTCCATTGTAATCGTTCATCGGATTTTGCGAGAGCATTGTTGAAAATCTGCAGATCATCTCGACGATTTCCTTCCGTATAGTTTAGACGGTCGTGGATTAGTGGCCGGCACACTTGTTGATTCGTACTACTTCCTGGGCGAATCCCGAAGTTCTAGAAAGGATCGATCAGGCTCTCTTGCCCGTTCGTACGTCCACTCTTTTCGTTTCTTTTCTAACAGAAGAAGAATAGTATCGGCGACCTTCTTTTCTTTCGTAACACGATATACCAGCAGGATAGAAACGCGTTCAACGCAAACAACGATATAAATGTCTCGACGGATAATAATGCGAATTTTCACGACTATTCTCGTTCCCCTCTGTTCGTTCGCCTCCTCGACGAGAGTTCCTTCTTCTTCGATGAGTTCTTCACCAAACTTTCAAACTATCTATACGCCGAGTACAACAAGAGGATATCGTCTATTCTAGATTCGAGTTTAAACGTAGTTCGAGGAACTTCTCCAACGGAAAAAGATGAATCATTGTCGTGTGATCTCGTGAGCATAAGGAACACGAGATTTGATGAATTGCAGCGGAGAATCTGATTCCACGATGATTATCGCGCGATGCACGGTAGTCTAAGCATCCTGTTGATATGATTTATATGATTGTAAATCACGTTGAAAGAGTGGGTTGACTCGAGACGGTCATCGTTTGTTAGTAAACGTCACAGGATCGTTAATTAAGGTGTTCCGACGTCGGAGTATTAAGATGCAGTGATTAAAATCGCGAGTCACCGACGTTCAAACGTCGCCGAAAAGTCCATCAAAAGTCACGTCATTACCGAAAGTCGACTTTAACGAGCGTCTTGTTAATGACGTTCTCGACGACACGATTATCGAGTTAGGGGTAAAGGGTACTTGAAGAGTTACGGAACCGGCGGTATCGCGTGTTCAAACACACGCGATATAGTACAGCGAATTATGATTTATCGATTAAACTACTAGCCTCTAATTATCAAACGTATCTAACCTCCTGTGACTTTCATGTAAATGTGAAAGAAGATCAGCAGGTTCTTTGTAATGGGCTGAGCTAATTATCATTAACTGTTGTGTTGAACGAGAACGCTAAGAAGCCAATTACCGGTAAATGCGCCATTTCGAAAGCAACCTTCGGCCTTTCCGAGGACAATTGCCAGGCATCTCTTTCCAGGAAATACTCGAAATTAGCAAGTCCATGCGAGAAACGACTGTGGAGCACGGTTGAACACATCGAAAGGTGATCTCAGTGAACATAGTCGCTTAAACCAAGAGTTTCGCGAGCCTTTCTTAGAATTGCAATAACTTCTAATCCCTTTTGATAACCTGGAACGTTACGAGCATTTCTTGTCTACTTAACCTTTTCAAAGACGTGTACGTTCAGTTTCATTTGAAAATTCCAATAGAAACTATGTGAAACTATAGCGAATATAATCCCCTGACAGAAAAGCACTTCAAAATTGCTATGAAATTTGAATTAATCTCGAAAATTAACCCTTTGCACTCTGTAAGCTCAAATAGATATTTGTAACATGAATTTTACATAAGTTTTACATCAGGTGTGAATTAAGCGTATGGATTAAGTTTGAATTCTCTGGCAATATCGAAGGTTTTAACCATCATGTAATAATGTGTAAAATAAAATAAAAACTCAAGACAATTTCTATTAGTAGATTGCTAAGAATTATTAACGACAGTATGGAGCAAGGAAATGTAACAAAATGATTTTGTATTCACTTGTCAATATTTCTAGTACCGTGTTAATATTACTATAATATTAAGATAGTAAAATTAAAAATTTTTTAGTACCACACCTAGAAGATTTAAAAAGAAAGTCCATTAATTGGTTATCAATAAGTACTATGTTAAAATAAAGCAAATTGACAAAATAAATTCACGAGCATGTATCATTTTCTCGTTTCGAGCTGAAACTGTTCACTTTCAAAAGTTCCACTTCGAAAGTGTGTTGAAAGAAAACGTTAACTGAGTGCAAAGGGTTAAAATATGATTATACAAGCAATTTGATCTTTTCGTTCTTTTTCTAACCTTAGAAAAATCGTTCCTGAAGATAATCCGCGAAACGAAATTTCGCCCCTGCGTCGTTTGAATCGTGTAGCTTTCTCTATCACGACGTTCCAGCGTGTTCGGATGGTAAACGAAGAAACTGGCTAGCGCCGTAAAACGATGAAATTTACGAGACGCACGACGCGAGTTTCGAAATCAAAACGGTTCGTCGACGTTCATCGAACGTGCACGGGGCGTAAAAGTCAAAGTGGCACTTTGATTTCTGAAAAAATAGGGGAAAAGAAAAAAAAGTGAGAGAGGAAGACCGACCTGTACGCGCGTATAACGAGCGTTCCTTTTCCGTGCGTTCCATTTTCGCGTCGTGCCAGGATACACCGTAAAATGGAAAAACCACTTTCCGCGTAAACGAAAAAAAGAAAAAACGAGGAAAAAAGTATCCGGATATGGATACCTTTTACAAGAACGTACATACACGTTTCGCGTTTAGCGGCGATGCGTTATAGGCGCGCCGTAAAACTTAGATCCCGTTAGCCGTCGACAACGATAGCACGCGAAATTTACATAAGCCCGATTAACTGTGCACTGGAACGCGTTATAAATTTATAAACCCTATCCAAACCTCCTCCATTTTTTTTTTTTCTAACGTTCGCCACTTTTTAACGGGGAAAATAATCATCTGAAAACACTGAATATTGCATCGAGTAAATCGTTTTCTCTTTTTGAACTCTCGCAACTTCGCGATTCAACGCCTTCGTGTAACGATAGAAAGTTCTCGAAAGAAAAAAAAGAAGAAGATGAACTATTAATTCATACCTGTAACAATTAATTCTAACTCGATGGACAAATATAGTGAAATATTCCGTAGTGATAGAACCACGAAAGTTTCCCGTGCCTTTGACCTACGGTGTACGTTGAAATATGTAGAATCACCCTTTATTAGCGTCACAAAGACGCTTTACAGCGTTCAAACGAGAAAATTTTAAATTAACCCACCCCCTGCTCCCTCTACGTGAAATGTACACCAGGCAGTAACTTCGTGAAAAGGGACAACCGTGTCCCCGTGGCGTGTCGACTCGCATAACTTCACGTGGTAGAACGTATCTGGTTCAGTGCAATAAGGGGAAAATTTCTCAGGGGTAATAAGGGGAGAGGGGTAACGGGGTAAGTCATCCACCTTAGCGAACACAGCAATGAAACTATGCGAAGCACGGCCATTTATCTTGGCTTTATGATTCAAGAGAACGTGGCTGTGTTACTCTTTCGATTAAAACGTGACGTTTCTTTTTTTTTTGTTTCGTTACTTTAGGTTCTGTTTAAATTCTTGTATCTTTTATGATTTTGTCCCCTCAAATTTTAGTTTGTTCGAACGTTGACAGAAGATCGTAAACACGATTCATTCAAAGTGTCGAAAATTTTCATCGTCAGCTGTGTTTTAAGGATGAGCCTTATTCTACGTTCTGTTTACGGTGTGAAACTGAAAACTCTTTCTTCAAGAGACGGAATAAATTCAAAGGACTTAATTAAGAAAGCTACACAACTGGAAACACAAGCCAGCCAGCACAGCCGCCGGATTTTTAATCAAAGAAGCTGCAAAGAGATTCTTCAGAACGGATAAGAGCTGTACGAGAATAATGCTAAATGAAGAAAACGCAAATTTGCACACTCTCTTTCTCCCTTCTTCTTCTTTTTGTTCCTTGTTTTTCTTTCTTTGATTCTACCGACGAATTAGTTTACACAGTTTTATTATCGTCAGACACCTTTGATCGTGTTTCACGCGTTGGAGAATGTATCAGGAAATCTTCGTTCGTCGTAGATCGACGTTGCATAAAATTCTAATTGTAGGTTGTACGTTACGACACACTAGGGTAGAAAAATTCTTTTCTATTTTTAAGTTGACTTGATTGTCACAGATGTCGAAATAAAGAAAAATATATATACATGTATAATGACTCTCGTCAATATTCGGACAACATTTGAAACACAATAACTGTTTTCAAATTGGACCAAACATTCTGCTTGAGAAATTGAAAGGATTAGTTTGCTATATGAAGTGTAAAAAAACTTATGAAAAAGTTGCAATTAGTCTGAACCACAGTGGATGTATATATGTTGATACAAAAAGAAAAGTGTCGTGTAGAAATTGAACAAGTCCAAGGGATAGTGAGATAAAATTGACGGAACATGGAAATTAATTTCGGTCCCCCAAACGTAACGTTAATTCGGGATCTGGTTTAAGGTGAAAGACACGATGGCGGTGGGAACAGGCGAACGAAGACGACCGCCGCGCTATTATTTTCGTCGTTCATTAGCACGTGCGCCGGTGACACAGTTCGCACGCAATAATTAAAGGACGCCCGCGCCTAGTATCCCCCCCTTTAGACCAGCGTGCGTCTAATTAAAGCACGCTAATTATCGAAGTGAATTACGGCACTCGAGTCTCGACGACGTTTCCCACAATCACCACGACGATGAAACGTTTAAAATATCGCGAAGACTAATTTTAAATAGCACCTTTCGCGAGGCAATCGAGCGACGACTGTGTCTGTCGTTGTCTTGGAAAATGAAAAGAAAAAAGGAAAATACACAATTCATGTGCGTTCGTGTTCTCCGTTCAGAGGAACCAAATTTCCAAATGAAGAGAAAGTTTATTCGACGAAGATAAAATTGAACTACTGAAATGAGCTTGATGAAGGACAAATTCTCGTACGAGCTTTCATAAAGGAGAATCAATTAATAAATTTACGAGGTTCGAGTAACCGGTCGAAGTAGCGAGAGATGGAAAATTTCTCGAACACAACATTACTGTCTACCCGTATGTTTCGTCCGCCGAATGATGGACCACCATGGTCGTAAACCAAAATTATACGAATTCTTTAGCCACCGACCGACGTAATACCTGAACAGGAAGGTAGGGACAGAATATTCCTCGAGTTAAGTTTATGCAAACCATGGGCAAACAGGCGAAACCGCACAAACTGGGGACATTTATCATGCTTTATGAAAGCGTGCATAAAAGGTAAATGGAACGATGCTTGTCATTTCGAGAGCCCATGAAAAATGGCGGCTGAAACGTACCTCTGACCGATGATCCATGATACACACGATATATATTACGTTGTACACACCGAAGGCACTATCATTCTCTAAATACATCGGAAATACAACCGTGGAAAATCACACGTCGCTCGACACGCTGAGACAATTCGAATGTATCATTCTGCATGACGATTCGAGACGTGTAATCGAATAAGATCGCAATCGTGGCGGAAGGACGAGTACAGAGTGGATTTTACGCGCGAATCAATTCGAAATCTGTGCGAAAATGTACATATCGCAATGGTGGTTATGTTAAGTTTCTTTTTAATTATTTATATTTAATAGAGAACATTAATTACACGCTACCCGGTACAATCTGTTTATTTTACAAGAAGATAAACATGCGCGATTCTCATTTCCGCTCGAGCTAACAGCCAGCAAATACGATACACTGTAAAAATGAAATTGTACACGAACAATTTACTGGAAACGCGTACGCGCGCCTTAATATTGTTGTTCCAAGCTAATACAATCCTTTTAATGTTCCACGGTTCGCTGCTCGTTCGTACATTTCATTAATTCCTTGCTCTGTTTTCCTATTAGCACGTTATTACAAGTGATTCCTCGCTACGAAAGAGAAGAGAAGACGAGAAAAAAAGAAATTCTCGATATAGGAATGGGGGAAATGGTGGAAAGTCGGGAAACAGATAATCGTAAACACTCGAGAGAAGAGGAAACGAGAGAAAAGGTCCGAGTCGAAGGAAAATAATCGAATCTGGTCTCGAACGAGCATGTAAGAATTCGTATGACTATTTTTCATTCGTATGACGTTTTTATGACTATTTATCGTTAGAATAAAATAACTTTGCAGCTATAGGAGATTTATTCCTAAAACAGTTCCACATTTCGGATTCTTCTCTAAAGCGTCGAATAAAACGGCGCGTATTAAAACATCCGAGAATACTTCTTCACGCACGGCTAAGAAAGACCCGTTTGATAGCCCGTCATCCTCGTCGAGTGGAAAGTAATTCCTCGTGAGGCAACCGGGGATGAAAATCGCAGGGAAATATCAAACCTTTCAGCCGTGACACGACCGGGCGGAAAAGAGAAAAATTAAAGGTAATAAATTTCCTTGGGGGTCGATAGGCCGACGTTAAGTCCAGATAAAAAAGTAATTCCGCCCTCCTTAATATTCCGTGCCACTTCTTCGCGTATATTTCTTCCCCCGGTGAACGGGCGACAAAAGCTCTCGCATACTTAAAAACCAATCTCTGAGCAAATCAAAAAAGAGCCGGGTGAGGAATGAGTAGAAAGAAAGGAACGAAATTGCACAACAATATTTTTTCTCACAGGTGTGAAAACTTCCAAAAAAAAAAAAAGAAACAAGAAAGATTAGAACAAAACGAGAATTTCGCGAAGGGAAAATCCGATGAAAAAGTTCTTCAACTTCTTCCTCTTCTTCTTTCTCTCACTTAAGTTTCGAAGTTTCTTAATTGACACTGTGGCCGAAATGTGAACGCGAGTAACGTAGCGTAATAACGTAATCAGTTTAGAGTAACTTTCACCATGAAGGAAGATGATCAATGCAGGAGAAACACGGGCGAAAGAGTAGGAATGTCAAGAAGGAAGAAACTTGAAAAGCAAAGGGAAGAGAGGAGAGAGAAAAAGAAGAAGAAGAAACGGTGGGCGAATACCGACGGTTCTACACAGACAGGAAGAATTTTACGTTCCTTCTGGTAAAGTTCCGCGCGTTACTGCTGTCCGGGAGAAGAAAACGGATTCGTGACGTCCAGTCGGCTTTTTCACCCGACGTTTTCCCTCTTTCTCTCATTTACGCTGTTTTTTCCCCTATTTCACTCCATCCCACAACTCTCTTACTTTTCTCCTTCTATTATCTGACTCATTTGTTCTGCACGTTGGTACACTTCCGGAAGGTACATTTGCATCCTCCGAAACCCTCCTTTATCCGCGTTCAATTTGCATGAGCGACGCACCCGTAATTTAGCATTAGAAGGTTCGTACAGTACGAGGATAAATTATACGTACGAGTTCGCGATGAATAAATATATCGTAGTAAATGTAACTCAACTTGCTACAATTGCATGTCTTGATATGTGTTAGGACCACGTGTTTAGACTTACGCTACAGTCGACATAGAACAGTACCGTATTTGAGGAAGTCAATTTTCCCATGGATTGTAAATTCTCTAGAGGACTTGAGTCTGACTGCAAGACGATACCAACTTTCTCTTGGAATAGTGTCCAGCTAGATCATCCTCAACAACAATTGACTTATCGTAAACTTACACGCACTTAAAAAGGGACTTAGGATTTATGGGCTGGTTTCCTGAACAAAGAAAACGTTCTGCAGGTCATGTTTATAATAATTTTTCATTTGAACTCTTGTATTTTGTTAACTATATTCCCCTATTTACACAGTACCCTTTTTCACACGATTTCACATTTATAAAATAATACATTTTTTCAAAAATAAAAGTTCATACTACGAACACGTTTGTGCAGTTATTTTTTTAATACCTTTAGTTTGTTAACACCTGCATGAAACCTAAAGAAGGGAATTTTTTGTACACAATGTTGGAGAAACCGGATCGCGGAGAAAGAGCGATAGAAAAACCATGAAAATAATTCTTAAAAGGAAAAGCTTTATTGTTCCAAAAAGCTGATTTAATATTCAACTTATTTTACTTTTATTTCACGTTGAAATAAATGAATTTAATTAAATAATCGACTAAATTATGCGCATTTTCTTTTTCTTTCGATTTACACGGTTTTTCATGCAAAAAGCTATGATCTAGATTTACACGGTATTCTGAGAAACCGATCTTCCGTGTAAATCGGAGAATACAATAAACAATCGAAAGACTTCACCGAGCCACGAAATTCACGTCTTAAAATCATTGAAAATTATAAAAAATCGACATATTGGCGGATTTTCAGAAATCTATCTTGTATCAATATCACGACATATCTGTTGCTCTCCTCAGATTATTCATGAATTCCGGTACTCGATCTCTCAACTGAAGTTCGCGTTCATTTAAGAATTAATCGTTCGAGCTTTATTTCATCGACCCTATCCTACAGGCAAAAGTTTAATTAATTTTGTTTGTATTCGGTTCTAGTAGCATTTGCGGGAATAAGGTGGAAATACAGTGGCATATGGCGGCGATTAAAATTGTTACGTTCGTTGGGTAATTTCAAAATTACTACAGCAACCTGAAGTCTAAATCGTCGAAACAAACTGCGGTTTAGTGGAAGTAGCTCTTGCAATTTCCCTGTTTTCCCACCGTCATCATCGCAACCAGTCCCGGAAGAACGTCGAGAAATACTGGCAATAAAGTATCTAGGAATCGTAAATTAATTATTGCACAGAATACAACGCGGTGGACAAAACGAGTACACGGTGAATCGTGACTATAAATAATTCCGTAACTATATCTGCGGGTACGTGTCTCTTTATTATTCGATAGATACGAATCGTTATTACATTTTACACGCACGCAAATCGACGAAGGAGAAACGTAATCGGTTTAATTTATGGATCCCTCGAACGGTATCAGACGTTCTGTATTATAATAAACAGCTGTCAGCTGTCGCAACGATAAATTGATTAATTGGAAAAGCAACGTGAAATTCTTCTATCGTGTTTAATAAATAGATAATCCTGGAATTATTGAATTCGATTGAAATATCATTCGACGTGACAAATTGTTGAAGATCTTTCTAGAATTAAATCGTGTGTAATATTGCTGTTCGATCGAGTAACATTAGTCGAGAAATCGTTGAATCGAAAATATACGTCTGTAGAATAACGTATAAGATCGCAGTTACCAGCGAAGTGTTTTCAAAGTGGAATCTTTCTCAGAAAATAGATAACGCGATGAAAAAGTGGGCTCCAATAAGCTTCATCATTTTCGTAAAATATTTCACCGAAAAATACCCACCAGCGTATGAATAAATCACGATTGATCACATTTGAATAATAATGTGAGCTAGCATTTTTGGACCATCCTTACTTTATTATTTTATACACCGTAAATATTCTCTCTATTTTCGCGGGTAATGCTAATTTCTTTAAACCAATATCCTCTTTATTATGCTCCCTTAGAAACACGTTTAAATTAACCCTAGAACATCCCAAGAGAGGATTCCGCGAAGCTGAAAACTTTTTAATTAGGGCTATTTTCCTTGTGAGAGAAATTCTTAAAAAATTATTTATTGATGCGTGCATATTTAAGTTTAGTAATTCAGACTAGTTTCCTAATAGTACATAATTCGTCTCATAATATCGTTCTATTTTATAAATATACGTATAAATGCAGTGCAAAAAATATGCTATATTGTTCATAAAAATACAACACGTTAAAAAAAAAACAATTTTATTCGGAATAAATGGATAAAGAGTAGTATGAGTTTGTGGAGCATCCTCTTGGGACTCGGTGTGAAGCTCAGAAATTCTAGAATTAAGAAAGAATTTCTGCCTTTCTTATGTCCGAATGAGGAAAAAAAAAAACGAGAATTCTCGATTTTCGGCAATTTTCTAAATTCATTCCCGCCACGCGGCACTTCCTTTGATATACAGCGAATGATAATATAGAACAGTCACGAGTGGGTCCCGAAGGCGATCGTACAAACAGTGCCAATTTAATCTCCATTCTGCGCGCGACAGCTGAAACGATCCTCCGCCCACTGAAGCAGTCGTCTGGAGCAACCTTAGCGTGAAACCGCGATAATCTCAATGTCCATTTACCCCTATCCCCCATTGCCGGCCATTGAAAATACCGTAAAAACAAACATCCTGACCCAGCGGCGATTTTCTAAACATTTTACTCCTCTCGCTTTCTCTTTCTCTTTCTCTCTTTCTGCCTTTCTTTTCTGTCTCTTCTATTTTTATACGCCGCGTTCCATCGAAATTCAGTTTGCTTATTTAATCTCTTCGTCGAGTTCGTTGAGCGTTAACGCGAAAATAAATTCGTATGAAGAATACTCGAATTGCATTTCAGAGGAGCTAAGCAAAATGCGAGAATAATTGGCGAACGTTTCCCTAACTTTCTTCCCTCTCGGCGATTAAAAGTACATTTAATCGCTAATTATGAATAAATTTCGCAAAGAGTTGAAGGGATCGATGAAACAACGATCGGGAAGTAGATAGATATTTTTCTACTCTCTTCTTTTTTTTTTCCCCCCCAATCTGACAGAACATGTGTACGTGTTTCTGGATGAACTAGCCCCGGAATTAAATTTCGATATTTTAATCGTCGTTCTGCCGCGTGTCACTGATCACGACGCCCAAATAAATCATCGAACGCCAACAGGAGGATTGCCGAAACTCAGCAAAATCGGGCGCACTTCGCATCTCGCAACCCTTTTTTTCATTAAACTCACGAGGTACCACCTGGTCGATGAACAAAACGAAAAAATCGGTAATAACACTATTGTTAGAGAACGGAGGTTGGTAAATGTTGATTTCGCTATTCATCGATACCACCAACATTGAATACACTTCGAATAATTAACTCTTAACTGGTCGGATAAATTCTGTGCCGTCTGTGAGATTGGTAATTTTAACACATTGTAAGCTGGCCCTGCATTATTGCGGGATTTTCAACTTATCAGTTTTAACAGATGTTCGATTTTTGTCGAAACACATATGGCGAATATTCAGTAAAATAATAGCACATTTTTTGTTTTAAATATACTATGTACTATTTTGCAATGCAGTGCGACCATTGGTATTCATATTTAACCGGTGTAAAGTATTTTAAGAACAGATGAAAGACGAAGTTCTTGGAAGTCGACATAAATTGAACTTAAAAATGTATTCTTTTGTAGTGATACATTAACAGACGCATGTTTTCGATCAGTTACGATTAGACTACAGATTTTCGTGCAAATTTAAAAATTCGTATTTTTGAAAATATAGCAAAAAAAAGTAAAATTTCGGTGGAAAATTATTTCATCCGTCAGTTTTGTATATTTCTTCGTATTATGTGCACTCTGTGGAATTGTTCACCTTTCAATGCGTATAAATCCGTAATGAAAAAGGAATAGAACGCAACAGATGAAAAATGTCACATAATTGCACCTAATTATTTGAAACATAGAACACTGAGACATTTGAAGAAGGTGCTAATATTTCAAGCTATATTCATGAAATATAAAATAAATGTGTCAGGTTGAAAGATTCGCATACTCTGCAAATCGAGTAGAAATTAACGATCCAATAATATAAGAGGGTTGAGATCCTGCCAGTTTCAGGCTTACCAAAAAATTTATAGCAATCCCACATCGTCACAGTAGAAAAACGACGTAACAAAAAAATGTTCTCGCCGAGAAACTTCAATTCTTGCACAAATAAATATCGAATCGATCGAATGTTTTCATTGACTCGAAGTCTCCGCGATAAAATGGAGCATGAGGTAAGTGGATACACGTTTCGAGTGAATTATCAATCGGATCGTGCGCGATTCAATGATACCAAGCCACCGCTCTAGGGTAAAATAAATTTCCGCGAATTTACACGAGATGCATAAACAAACTCGGTTTGCCGCTCGTTTATTCGATTAGAGAGCGATAACATTTACCCGTGGCTGTGCTGGCTAACGTCGCCTCCGTTTAAAGAAGACCGTAGTTTAACTGCTTCATTATGCAAAACCTTTCGCTATCTTTTCCCTAAATAAGTTTCGGGGCACCGTGTTAACGTTCGTTCCCTTACGGACCGGTCCCGTTCCTCGTTTAACGCCCCCAGCTACCCCTCGAATAACGCTAATCTCACCATTACCCCCCTGAGAAACTAATACGAGCCATGGGATATATACTTCGCTCGCTTAAGGAAACTCAACGGCGAAGCTACGGGTGATCGTTTACGTTCAACTACGAGTGGAACCGTATTTCACTGAAATGGATTCGGGCCGCTTGTACGCCGCCTCTTTTTACATAAAGTGCTAGTCACCTAGAGTACCAGCGGGGTAACATTTGCCGAGAATGTCCTATGACCAGGACCGAGGGTAAAGGTAAATAGAAGACAAAGGTCTGTTTGCTTTTGGTCGTAGGGAAGCTTCGGAATCATTCGTTGTACAAATACAACGTGGATTCGCTTGGCAATAATATTTCAATGTTGATCGCGATTCATCGTGCTCTACAATCTGAAGGACTCTAGCAAACGTCTCTGCCGAATCTGTTGTAATAACTGTAACGAAGGTTTGCGACGTATGAAAGGTGCTGTGAAGTGTTAAAACAGTGTTACGCTTGATTGTTTGAGATTAAGACGCGTGTCATCGTTGAAAATATTCAGTAAAATAAAGAGTTGATGAATTATTTGGAATGTAGAATGATTTCCACGTATTCGATTGAAATTACAGGCGAGAAACAGTCAGATTATGCTATGGTATCGTGAGAGAATTTGGTTTTAGATTGTTTCAAGAGCTATGGCAGGTGGAGGACTGTAAAAGTGAAAATTAAAATCGACAGAAGAGTTGATGAATTATTTGGAATGTAGAATGATTTCCACGTATTCGATTGAAATTACAGGCGAGGAACAGTCAGATTATGCTATGGTATCGTGAGAGAATTTGGTTTTAGATTGTTTCAAGAGCTATGGCAGGTGGAGGACTGTAAAAGTGAAAATTAAAATCGACAGAATTGGAAACACTCTCTTAATATGAGGTTTATCGTTGTGTTGGATATATTTGATAGAAAAATCCCTGAAATAATGTTAATGTGCAATGGGAGGGAAAAGTGTAGTATTATGAGATTCGTTGATGATGAATTTTCGGCATTGAAAGGCTGTTATTCGGGATACTCGCTACGATATTCCAGAATTTGTTTAAATCCTTTTTTAACACGTTTTCGTGGCACGAGAGAATCATGAAATTTCGTAGAAAGTTGAAATGAATGTAAAAGCTGCCATTAAAATGTAAAGTTGAATTTTTTACACTCTGATCTTGCTCTGAATATAGCGTTTTACACGAATCTTATCCTTTTTTATTTAATCTTCTTTTAATTTACACTGATAAGCATAAAGCATTCTACTATCTCCTATGAATTAACAATAAATTAGCCCCCGTGAATTCAATGGAGCATGTACTAAGTCTTGCAACAACAAACACGAAGAGACTCGGATTTTTCGGTAGTATTCGACAAATATGGGATAATAACTATAATTCGTTTAATCGCAATATATGCATCACTGATGCCTAAGTACCCTAACAATCGTTGTCTTCACGTCACAAGTTGTATGGAACGATTACAGCAAACCCAAGTATCGTATTTCACGTAAATAGTCATCTGCCGCAAAATTACAGTCTCTCGCAAAAGTATTCGACCATCCTTTAAAATAAAATAATTTCTCTAAAACTGAACCAAAATGGACCAACTAGTTGTAATATTTTCTAATAAAAAGATCCTTCTACCTTCTCCAAAAAGAAAAAAAGATCTGAGAAGTTAGGTCATGAGAAATCGTTTGGTTCGATTTTAAAGCAGTCACTCTGCTTCAAAAGGGTGCTCGAACACTTCTGCGACAGACTGTACATATCACACCACTGCATGAAATAAACAGAAAAAAAGCACAAGAAACAAAGATATCCTTAGGAACATTAATTTCGCACAACTCAACCGAAATCTCAGTATCAACAACGATACACGTACAAACAACGTCGAAGAATCTCAGTTCGTACGTGGGCATTTGAAAAAGAACTTACGATATCTTTCGAGGTAGAGAACAGTGGGTAGATAACAGCACATGCTGTTATCACCGTGCACGTGGGCATACATGTCTGCTAATTAACACCCGAACAGCAGCGTGACGGTAAACGTGTACGTGAGAGTGTTGCGCCCTAGCTCCTGGGGATGCTTAACAGAGCAAGTCTCTCCTCCTCCTCCTCCACCTCCACCTCCTCTGTCAATTCGGCGATCCACTCGACGATCCTTCACCAATGCCGGAACAGCCGCATCCGGTTGATCGTGAATGCATGGTTGGTGATGGCAGCGGAGAAACGAGAAGCAGCGTGTGTCCGCGGCGGATACGCGTGCCAACCCGTTAAAGATCGATGGATCAATGGTGTGTCCTCGTCGATCGGTAACCTCTTCGTCGGTAGCGAGACAAATTGACGCGAGGCCCACTCGCGCCACTATTATGCGACGCAAATAACGCGGATCGATCACCACACCAAGCTTACTCGTCGTCAGTCTCGATCCGCTCGTTAAAATACCTTTTCTTCATCCCTCTTTCGTTACTTCTTCTTCTTCTTCTTCTTCGTCTTTTTCCTTCTTAGTCCCAGCAAGTTTTGATTCGTTCATTCACCTCTCTCTTTCTTTCTCTTCCCCTTTTTCTATCACACTCGCTCTTCCTCTATATCTGCTTTAATCACGAGCGAAGAACACGGTTAAGTGTACGTAGCCGACTGTCTGTCTGCGGTTGGGAATTTTCGTCGACCGATTTTAATTGCGGGTTCGAGGGCCTCCGATGGATATCACTCGCCACGAACTTTTTCCACCACCATCTTGTGTGTGTGTGTGTGTGTGTGTGTGTGTTTCTTTTTTCTTTCGTTCCTTTATTTTTTTTTTCTTTTTCACCGACCGGCGGGAAGAATTGGAGAATCAGAGAAGCAAAAATGTAATTCGTACCAGTTCCACCGTGAACCAGTTTCGCTGTGCACGCGCGTAATGCCCGCGCGGACAGCTCGAGATAAATTCGAAGGCGAGAATTAAATCTGTAGATGTTGCCTGGGTGTGAAACATCAAGCGGCGAAGCTCTGGATGAGAAATGATCTGTTTATGGAATTCTGTCTGTTTGCTGCGTGATTTTCCGTTTCGTCCGAATACGTTCCCCCCCTTTTTTTTTCTTTTTAGTGAAAGGTTCGAAATTGCACGTAATTGCAGTGTCAAGTTTCGATGTTATTTTTTAATACAATATCGTAACGTCACGATGGAACGTTGACAACGCGTAACACAGTTTTCTCGTTCGATTACGCTGCATGGAACAGAATTGACTTTCCCGTGCGTTTATTTTCCCAAACAACGGTAATTCGATGCCGCGAGAACCGAATTACTGCTCTCTGTTATTTTTCTCTCTCTCTCGTTTTTTTTTTTTCGAAAGTCGATAATTTCGTTGGAATTATTATCTTATCCCGATTCGCGCCTAGCGTGTATTACAGAAGAAGAAAAAAAGGGGGAAAACACACCATTTCATTATACCCGTCGCGATATCACCGGTCCGATAAAATTGATAAATGATGTACAGGGTTTACGCTGAATAACGAACCCGAACCGCCAAATCGTGGGGTTTATTGTCCGCAACCGCGTTCGATACGACGAAACCATATACAACTAGACGCTCTTTAATCGTTTCCCTCGTGTCCAGTGGAAATAATCGTCCACGACGATGGTGCAGCACTTTCGTCGCGATGGCTTAACGACTCTATCAGCGTGGAAAATGGGGAATTGGAGCAAATGTTGCGATTCGAGCCACAGTTTACGCGATTTTCCCCAGAGGATGGTTATGCAACTGCACGGAAAATGGTTGCAGTCAAGTGCATTCACGATACCAAACACGCACATGTGACTGATCCGCCTGAACTAGACACACGATTGATTTGCGAGGTGAACACCTGTCAACTGGTTAATTGCACCCAGTCTATAGCGATTTCTCCTCTTTTCTTCCTTTTTTTTTTTGCTTTTTTTCGATTTTTCGTTTCGTTTCTCTTGTGTCTTTTCTCTACTTTTTTTGTCTATTCTCTCCCGCTTCGTTGCTGATCGTTTCGATGACACCGAAAATAGTACATCCCTGGTATGTAATTACAACCGTCAATTAGAATTTCACAGGAGGAGGAAATATAACCAGGCTCGTTTACAATACCCGTCGAAATTTCGCGATACGTGGCAACATATTAATTCGTAATTGATCGAAAAGTATCAATTGTTCGCGACAGGTTGGCATTTCGTTTAATTTATTACATACATCACGCAGTGAAAAATGAAATTTTTCAACCGCGTTCTTTTATTTTCCTCTTCCTATCGGTCGTAACACTGTGACACGGAGGTACTCTCTCTTTTCGTAATGCTGCTAATTAACCAGCGAGCGATTTTTGGATTTTTTTTTTTTTGTTTCTTTTTATTCGACACAGCGTATTGTGAAACAGTTCGTAACGGGCGGGATTGAAAAAAAAAAGTTCACCGTTATGTTAAAAGCCAATGCTAATTACGAACGGTTTAAGGGACAAGTTCGATCGATTCCACGAGTTTAATTGTCTTCCGGTCGCTTTCGGTACATCGAGCTCTCTCCTGCTCTCTCTCTCTCTCTCTCTCATCCATCGAATGCCCTATTTCGTAAATATTAGCTCACGGAACGACAAACCTATTCAATGAAGCATCGAGCCCCACGCGCCATCGCGATACGCGAATCCGCAATTAACCATTACAGATCGGACTCACGTTGTTAATCACGAACGACAATGACCGTCATAGCCTCTAGAATCTCGCCGCGTACGCTGAAAATTTTACTGGAGCTCCGCGTTATTAGTTTCCGTACGATCTTGCATTTCTCGAAACGCTATCGAACGCTTACATTCAATCGATTTTAAAGTGAATTCAAAACAGATCTCCGCAGAAACGTAGACGATTGTTTTGGACACCGCATGATAAACGGCTAATACACAAATCTCGCATGATATGTACGCGTAAAATTTATGCCGTAAATTCTACCATCGAACCCGACGAATAACGATTTCGAAACCCGTGAGGATTTCGTATAGCATAAATACGCGCGAGTAGCTTGATCTTTTCCTTTCTTTCTTTTTCCTATTTTTCTTTTTTTTTTTTTTTAAGCATAAGAGGATTGGATCCAGCGCGAAGCGAAACGGTGAGATAAAAAAGACGATCGATTGTTCAGTTCATTGTTTTCGTAACAGAGACGCTGCCGAGTGTTTGCCTTTTCTCTCTCCCCCAATTTTTGTTTTCCCCACGCTCCTCGAAAGGTAAATCGTTGGCGAATATTACAGACGACGGTGCAAATAATTCACGTCCACCGCGAAAATGCGATAAGCAAATTAGTAGCTGCGCGCGTACGCGTTATCAAATGTTGTCAGAGTGGTGTGACTCATTCGAGTTATTTACGACACATCTTCGTGAGAACCGGCCGTAATATTTCTTTTTTTATTTCTCGTGTCCTTCGGAAAACCACACAGCAGGCAGTGACTGCATTAACGCATTAACAGTCGTGCCCCGGTTGGAACGACAACGTCAAACTGAGACACACGCGTGTGAGATGTATTAGCGAAAATGTTCAAACATCAAAGGGAAAATATAACACGTGCACGCTTTATCATTTCTCAGGGAATTTGATCGAGATATCGAGATGTTTATTCATTTCTAACAAACAACACCGCTAAAAAAAGAACAAATCTCGTCTGAGAGAATGAACCACTTCACTCGTATTTACCTTCAAACGTCACCGAATACACTTTTTATCATCGATAAAACTTCGATGCGTCAGTCCTTTCGTTTCTGACGAAAAGAAACGAAAAGGAGAAGAAAAAAAACACAGGAATGAAAAGGACCTTAGTATCGAACGAAACGGTGCAACATCGTTACAAACACCTCCGTAAATTTCCACAAAATTTCCCGTATCTTCTCCAAGAGGATCATCACATACGTCAAATATCCCGGTTTCACAAATCACTGTAACAATCTGTCGAAAATCAAGCCTTCGAACGATCCAACGAACTCGATCCTTGCGAAAAACCACACACCCACGTCCATCGTAATTCCCATCAATTAAACACGTGTCACAGGAAGAAACAAAGACGCACTAATAGTGGAAAGTTTCCCGGCGATTCTGCTCTATACTGTAAATATCGAATGCACGAAAACATCGTCGATACGGGAGACAAACACTCATCACGCCACCGAACGAATCGTAATCACGAGAACTATCCGGCACGGTTAACACGTGATCGAGCTGGCTCGAACACTAGTGGAGCATTCTTTGCGCGACATCCCGTTGGAATTTCCGGGAACGCGGAGGTAACGCACATAGAACACCCGCTCGAAGCGGCTTTAACCCGCTGACTGCCGGAGTCGCCCCGTTTCCAACCCCTTGACTCGTCCCGGACCGCCCCCCAAACCCACGCTACTCCTGGCCCCGTGTTACCACCTCCCTCATTCCTCCTCCTCCACCTCTACGCCCGCCAACTTCATCTACGACCTCTACCTTCGCCTGTACCTTCGTGAAATCCTTTCCACCTCGTCCGTTCATCTGTCTATCTGTACGTAAAGAAAGAAAGAGAGAGACAGTCGGTTTCTTGCTCTCTTCTGCGCGAGCGAGCGGGTAGCTACGCAAAGTATTCCGTGTGCCTTTTCATTCCTCCCATTAATAACATCGCTCACCTTCGCGGGAAAGAAATAGCAATCTGACGAAAGAGCTTTAAATATGCTGCTCGAAATAATTAGCAGCTCTCGTGTTATTTGATGATAGAGAGAAAATGGGCAAAGAAATAGTCCGAGATAGCAGTGAAATTGAGAGGGAGAGTGCTGTATGCCTAGGAGAAAGAAACTAGTAGGATAAAACAGGGGTGAGAGAGATATTTCGTTCGTGCCGCTTGATTCTTCCAACAAGCGATTCTAAATGATCCGATTTTCACTAATGTTTGGTCAATAATAATAATATTGTGTGGCTAATTTCTATTATTGTGTTAGAGAAGGTAGGTTCTATGGAGATATGATCAAATCAGTCTGTTAGAGCTACGTGTTTAGATTTGCGGTACAGTGTCGCTTTTGAGAAAGTCAATTTTCCACGGATTGTATATTTTCTACAGGACCTGGGTCTGGATGGAAGATAACACACGCAAGAGTATCCTACCAGATCACCCTTAACGGCAATTGACTTATCGCAAACCTACACGCATTGAAAGAGGGGACTAGAATTTATGGGTTGGTTTCCTGAAGAAAGGACCTTTGTGCAATGTTCTGGCACAACCGACGTGACCTGTAAGCGTTGTGTAATCAGGAAACCTACCCAATTTCTAATTGAACAATCCTTGGTCCTACTTCTTATATGTTTCTTCAAGAAAAACATTTTTGTCTATAAAAAGACAAGAGAAAGTTTGAAGATGGCAAAGAACCCGAAAGAAAAGATCTGATCACGGAATAAGGAAGGAAAAAGTGTCTTCTAGTAAGAGAACAGAATCATAGAGCAGAGAAAATCAAGTAGTAAAACTGACCAGCGTATTATAATTTATTCGAATATTTCTAACATATTATTTGTTTTTGCACGTGAGTGTAAATGTTATTTCGAATAGCAGAGCATAGTCTTTCCTTTTTCTCTATGTTCCTCTTTTTAATATGTACGTAAAGAGTTAACTATGTTTTGGTTTCGCTGCTCGGGATTAACAGCAAGTAGTAGCGCCCTGTACTTGGTCAGACGTGAAGAGATAAGGGAAGCCGCTTGTTTAAAACACTTCACGGCCACTTTTTCTGCCCTTTCGCTCGCGACTCTCGCTGTTATACTTCAGATTCCTACGAAACATAATAGGTTGCATTTTTACAGTCCGTTTCAGAAATAAACAAGGGTAGATTTTACGTTGCTGAGAAGTCGCGATGCTCGCTCGTCCTCTTCCGCGGTAAACAGGCACGAAGAGTAGAGAATCTCTTTTATTTCGATGCTCGGTGTTTACCTGCCTACCACCTGACAGGATAAAGCAAAAGTTTCACGCAGTAACAACAACAACAACAACGAAACGGTGTAACTTCGTTGAAATTAACGAGAAAGTAATTGCGAAAAGCAATTACAGGAAGCAAACGCGTTTCGCTACAATTCGAAAATACGATGAACCTACGTAACTATTTGTTCCGCGCTGTGAAACGTGAAACGAAAAAAAGGGGAGAAGAAAACGAAGAGGAGAAGAGCGAGAGATGCAGAAAGGAGGAAAATATTCACCGAGCGGAACGAAACACTTCCAAAAATTGGAAAACGGTTTTATAAGCTCAGCCTTAACCGACCTCGACAGTTTCGTATGATCGTTGATCGAACGTACGCGTGTAATAGGATAAAGCATCGTGGAAAAGGGAAACACACCGAGCACCCTGTCTATGTTTTCCTTTTCCCTCTCTCTTCCCTCTTTCTTCCCTCAACCTCCTCGACATACCTACTCGCACGTTCTATCACGAGTTGAAAAGCCGCGTGAACAAGTAATACGGGATGAAGAAAACGAGATAAAATCCCACGGAACGAGAAGACGATGGAAGAAAGGCATCCGCGACTTTCTCTCTTTCTCTCTTTCTCTCACGTCGCCCACGGCTCTACGTCTTTCGTTGACTGGCCCGTGGAATCCTGCTTTCACGTCGAAAGTCTTCTTAACGGAGAAGGCTAAAGAAGAAAAAGAGCCACCACGGTGGATGGAGAATATCCTTTGGAGATCTAATAGCTTTTTACGTCTTATTACTCATCGTTACGGGTGGCAAGAAAACGATCTAGAGAGAGAGAGAGAGAGAGAGAGGGAGGAAGGACCTGTTCAATACGTTTGCTGCGATTATTCACGATGCAATGGAACCGCGGGAAAGCTTCGTGAAGTATTAGAGAAAGTTCTGGCTACGTCAGAAGCTTCCGACAGAAAAAGATCGATATTAATGTAGGCTTTTTTTCGAGGATTAGTGATGAATATGGGGCTACAGCAGGGATGCTAGGTCACTCTAGAAAGATCGATGTCAGGTTTTATAGCGAGAACGTGACTCTTTGGCTATTTTTGAGATTAACGAAAAAGTGTCTGTTTTTGAATCGTCCTTAAAAATTAGTCACTAAGTTTCTCAATAGTAATTGGCGTACTATAAAAATTTCACAGTCTAATCGAAAACCTCAGAGAGTTAGCGAAAGGTTGCAGACGCTTCTGAAAGCGTAACTTTTTGAGAAAAAAAAAAGAAAACCCTGATTGGACACGTAAAAAACACCTGCAGCCAGAAAATTAGAATAAAAGACGTTGCTCTCGAGCTACGAAGAGTTGTGTAGCAATTAAGAAATTGTGGAAGAAAAGAAAAATCAAGTTGTTTGAAAATATTAAGAATTGCGTAAAAGCTAGAGAATTCAGACCGCCATAGTAATATTATTTATATCCCTTATCTCAGTATCCAAAGATATATATTATTTATTATATAAAATAAAATACGTACACAAGATGCACAAAGTAACACGGGCACCTCGAATATCTCACTTGTTCTTGACAACGAGCAAAAATGTTAAAGAAAAGTATCATTTGATTCGAAAGAGCAAAATAAGCGGAAAATTTTTCTTAAGTTATATTTTTCGAGATTTCAAGATCGTCGATGTGATTTTTTTAACAAGAGTACATATTTTTATCATTAGGATGTAATTTCGATGTAATTTTATTACTTTTATGTACAAAGAAACTTTTGCTCTTCCATCCGACAATTATTTATCATTTTTCCCAGCTTCGTCGCGAGAATTCTCAGATGTAAATCGAGCAGGTAAGGATCGCGAAGATTTCAGAAGCTTGCAAATTGCTATATCGTCGAATATCATAAACTAGGATTCCTGGACAAAGGTATTTGCCTAAGTCCGACTAAGCCTCCTTAATCTCTTAACCATTGTAGCTTGATTTCCTGGAGTCACGGAGGAATTTCATGATTCAACAGTAATAGAAGGGAAGTTCTGGCCAGTTTATGTTGAAATCAGTCAACAACGGTTGGCGAATGCTATGGCTATGCTATACTGTTACAATTTGAAGCAGAGTCGACATGCGGTAAACGCAGTATCGCAGATCTTAACAGTAAACAGACAGACACAAACATACACATGCACAAACGAGTTCTTGTTTCTATTTAATTATAAATTCATTACGTAATTTCATTGTTTCTATTGCATTTTTATAACACGTTCACTTTTCATTGAAGACACGCGTATCTCCTGGAACAATGCGTCACGATCGATAGAAAACCATTTTCCACCATTGTTTCATCGCGATGGTTGAAATCGACAATATTTATTTTTGCATACATTTCAATTGTTAACGTTCCATATGTCGATATTACATCGAATTACACAGGCTTTTTAATCAAGATCGAAGCTTTATGGCCCCGTAAACATGTTTGTAATAACATTCGTGATTTTTGATTTCTGACAAACGTGTATTTCCAAGTTTTCGTGCAACTGTTAGTAAGCAGTTTTCCACGATGGAAAAAGTGGAAACGTTCGTGAAAAAGACAGGCAAAAGAATGGAGGGAAAACAAAACGATTTTCAAGGATCGTTCAAACGCTCGAACGATCGTGATTCTCGAAGAGGGCTAAATCGATTGCGAATCTCTGGGAAACGTCGAATTCCTAATGGAGTATGAATTCCACCCACCTAGGCTTTACTTTCTGCCCTCGACGAGGAGACGAGAGAAAAAAAAAAGAAAAGAATAAAAAAAAAGAATAAACGGGCTCTCGGTGAATGTTTGGCGGGATTCAGGGATAAAGGAAAGAAAGGAGTAAAACTGTCTGTGAAAAGGAGGATCTGTTGCGTCTCTAACTGAGCATAAACTGAAAAGCATTTACGGATAAACTGAGACCAGAAAGATAAGAGGTAAAAAAAAAAGAGAGAGAGAAAACAAAAAAAAGGAAAACTTACTCGCCCATTATGCTGAATATTGCGCAATTGTGTTGAAAAAAGAAACCGAGAAAAAATTTACAATTCAACCGGAATATTCTCAACTTGAATCGCTTAAGAACAATAAAAAAGAAAAATTGTAGAAACTCACGGGAAAGAAATATTAAAAGTTGCTTAAAGTTCGCCTATTTAATCGGACGACAATTTACGAGGCCGTGCGAGATACGATTATACATTGTGTAATGATCGTTACAGTTTCAAGCTCCATCAAAATAATCCGCGCGCTAATTGCAGGAAAACGATAGGGGGCCGGCTTTTCGAATTCTATTATTGAAGATCGAAACTCAGACTTGACTCGGGTAACTCAAGCGAATCGGCTTATGACTTTGCCCCTGGAACGATGAGCTCGCCCATAATTTAATTACGAATTTAATTACAAAGATCGTTAATTAGCTGAACTTTAAGCCCGGCCGTGTCGATGTTACATCGAGCTTAGTTTACACTTACAGGAAGAATCAATCTGACTCGGCGAGCTTTCCTTTTACTAAACGTGACTATTAAATACTCTGAATCGAAGCAAACTATCTTTAATGAAAACAAACAGAGATTTTAATTACGTGTTCTGAAAACAGCTAATTAAATGATTAACCCTAACCGATACGACTATATTTCTCAACAGTATGCTTCTACTAAACAAATACTCGAAATATTACATTCAAAGTGGACACAAAGCAAAATAGTTGCGAAACAGAAGAAATCGGTAACTGCTATTCTATATTCGACTAAAATTGTGAATCAATGCAAAAATTCAACGAGTGACTATAGTTACCGATAGGATCGAAAGAGTTAATCAAACAGAACATCATTTTCATGCTTAACACGTTTGATGCGGAACCAATTTCGCTTTGCTTTCCGTTCAGGAAAGCTCAAAGGTTGTTTAGGTAAACGGTAAAGGCAAACCTGTTTTAAATGTCTGAATAAAATACACTGAATTAATTGAAACATATCTTTTCATATTATAAAAAGTTTTATATGAAATGAAATTGACTTTTTCAATATGATTTAATCTCCAGAACCGATTGAACCAACACCGCGTTTAATGTGTTATTGTAATTTCAAAGTGATAACACCGGAAGGCAAGAAATCGCACTTCTCTAGATCCCTTTAATTCTGCTGCTTGATCAACATTAATTACAGGAATTACAGAAACGATGAAAACGTGGAAAACGCTGATGAGATAACTTCGGATCAAAGATTAAACGCACTGTAGAGGAAACAGATAAAACGATCAGTATTAAATCCATATTTTTCGTCGTTGCGCGGAAGTTTTATATCAGCTCTGAGAATATCAGACGATTTTCTCCCGTAGCATTGCCATTAACGATGAAAATCTCTATTCCGATCGATCCTCGCGTCGCGTCGGCGGAATATAAGAAAATTGACATTTTCCTCGGCAATTTATTCGGTAAACGGGGCAACAACACGTTGTATGGATTCATTGTGAGTGTCTTCGGGAAACTGAGTATAGATTGAAGGAGAGACTTCCGGAACAAGGTTGCAAACACTTAGAACGCAAGACACCAATTGGCGAACGGTATCCTCAAAGGAGGAAGGTGGGAAGGAACGCGGAGAGCAATCATACTAATATATGCTGATGGAAATTCCAGTTCCGCTGCTAAATTTATGTTTAACCGTTGAGATGTGCGATGCGTAAAGGGAACAGGCGTGGATAGGGATGATATTGGTTGAACGAACGAAAATAGAAAAAATATTGAATTATCCCATAAAATTTGTGTGTTTGCGTGTAGCCTAAAATGGTAAAAATTAATCAACATATTAAGATTGTTGTAAACATTAATAGGAGAATGAACCTAGTAACCATTTGTTTAGTGTGAATAAACGCTGATATTCCTTTCCTTTTTATTCTCTATGCAAAAAGAATTAAACGCGTTTTTTTTCGAATATAAATTATAATAAAGATTTCTTTTCATAAAAACTAAATTAATAAACTTGCACTATTGCTTGTATATTCGATGAAGAGAGAGTAAGTTCTGAATAATCTTCGAGTGTCGTAATTCTCGTAGCAATGAAAATGTCAGTAAAAGACAGAACATGATCGATACCACACGGCGAATATTCTTTCGTTAATAAAACAATCTCGTTTAATCCGATAGCGATGTGCAAAAAAAAAAAAAGGCAGACCTATCGTAAAGTCCTCTCGGCAAAGTGGATTCCCTAATCGATCTGTACATAAAATAATAAACTAATCTCGAAGGGATTTCATTTAATCCGTCTTTCAACGTTGTAAACCTCCGCAATGCGCGGGATTACACGCTAGTAAAATCTTGAGAAAACATGGAGAAGTTCCCCGGTGTTCGATGAAACGAATACAGCGAAAGAAAATTGTCGTAACTCTCGAATCGAATTAATTCGTTAACAAAACTATTCTCCGTTCCTCTCTCTCGAAATTACATATTCAATGCTCGATCAATTTTCACAACTACGTTCAAGCGTAAACATTGAGTTATAGAAAATTCACCGACAGATGTATAAAATGTCAGAATCTTCCAGTAGTACGAAAAGACATACGTTTATAAAAATGTCTCCGTCACATCAGTTCCCTCCTCCTCTAAACCATTACCTATTCCACAGGCAGGTTCTACCTTCAACCCTTTTCAACCACGATTCAACCCTTTCCTTTTACCCTTGGGAGTGATAGCTTTCGAAACGTTACATTATACACCAGGAACTTCTTTCGCCTGGTACAACAGTTCATCTTTGTCTCTCTTTTACTCATCGGATGAAGTGAGAACGAACGGAAGAGGTGAGGTGTGAGGAAGACGAAGTGGAAAAGAAAAGGAAAAGGGAACGGGAACATGGCAGGAGAGGACCACGACGAAAAGAAGGTCCAGGATGAAAGGGTTAGAAGAAAAGAGCAAAAAAAAAATAGAGAGAGAGCAAGAAGAAGAAGAAGAGAGTAAGAAAGGGGGGGAAAAAAATAACAAAGAACTCGAATACAGAAGCAGGGTATATATATACAACGTATTATCTATATGCAACGAGTTTACGAGCTTCTATCCTGCTACGTCTATGTCCACGTTTCCAGACTGTGTTTCGTCGTCTCCTTAAAAGTATACCGTAATCCAGCCACTCGTACTTACGCCCCTCGTAAGTATCAGTGCCTTTCCCTTCCTGGCTGGAATAAAGACGTGCTCAGAATTTTCGAACAAGCTACACACTCTCTCTCTCTCTCTCTCTTTCTCACTTCATGTGGTTCTTATTTTTTCTTCTTTTTTTTGGAAGGGAGTGCTTAAGATATTCACGACTTGCACGTATCAGAAGCGTAAATCTCCGAGAATTCGTGACAGACACGTGGAAGAAGGTTGGAGATTTCTATTAAAAGGATTCCATCGTTGGGTCAAGTGGTTCTCTCTTAATAATCGGACGAATCGTAAATTGTTGTTGCGAGACTGCCGAATCGAACGACTCTCGAGGATAAGTATCTCCTTTGCGAGAGACGTGTTGTACCGGCTCGTTTGTTCAACGCTTGAAGGAAAGTTCAGGGAACGTCGTAAAAGATGAAAAGTGTACTTCGAGTGTAAGAGAGAGAAAGATAGAGATAGAGAGAGAGAGAGAGAGAGAGATGAACAAAGCGACACCGCTAAGCATAACCTGGCGAAATTACACGGAAGTTCCGGCGTAAAGTGAATAAAGGAAGTAGTAATCCGTGTACGACAACGAAATGGCTTTCTCCGAGTCATAAAAGAGTGGACGGAACCGTGAATCGTCGGTGAACCGTTGGTAACGTCGCGATCGTCGAGTCTGCCTCGAAAATCGGCAAACAGATTCGAACATTTCAAAAAGGAAAGCGCCGATATTTTTTTTTTTTTCAAATGAAACATTCGTCAACGAGACAGAGATATTCTCTATCAATAAAAATAAATAATTTATAATTACTGTAAATTTCAAAATGACAAAAATAACAATAAGTATGACAGTACAAAATCTGAGAGCTCAGATTTTTCACAGTTCGATGTGTTACGTTTTCGATAAGATCGCAGTCATATTCGATAATAAGCACACCTGGTCAAATTCAATTAAACGATTCCCGAGGGCAAGTAAACCAATTTGCACATCATCAAGTCACGCGGCGGAACTAGTTCGAAGAGCCCAGGCATACAACCGACCACGTGTATCAAATATTGAAGTTCCTAGATTGCGCTGGACTGCCCTCGGGGACACCAAATAACTGGCAACCCCTGAAAACGCGAGAAGCCTTGTCGAATTGCGGTTCTAGTTAACCCTGTTCTACATAAACGGACGTAAGATTCGGTACGGAGACCAAACGACGCGCGGAACAGTGAACTTCGAAAGGAAATTCGGTACCGTGGTACCTCTTGCTAAACCGACGAGTTTTGTCGTTTACAATGCCTCTTAGATACTTGTCTCCTTGCTCTATCTATCAGGTGTCCTTCTCTAATGCTTCTTGGAATACTAAGTAGGCTTTAAATTGATCGTGTAAATGTGTTTACAAATTTGACGTTGAAAATTATAAAATTACATACCGTCTGTTTATCTCTAATAATCTTCGAGATATTAGTACAAATAGGTTTACTGTTATACAGTAATTTTGATAGAGTGATTTTTACCACTTGTCTGTGAATTATTGCCGATGAAAAAGAAAAGTATGTGTAAATTTTTTTTTTTTTTTAACTACTGTGTAAGTAGCAAAGTTTTCTTTATACCAAATGTTGGTTTGTTAGTAATATTCTTACATTTAAGCATCCACGAATCGTGCAAGTGACTTGAAATAATAAAATAATAATTATCTAATATTTACACAAATCGAACCAATGTTTTTTTTTTTTTTTTTTTTAATGTGCTTGCATTCGAAATAGAGATAATTTATGCGATGGTACATCAGAAAATTTGCAAATAAATATATCAAGCATATCTTCTTTTCGTAATATAAGATCCAATGTGGAAGATCGATCGAAAATTTCAAAATTCGATTAGATTATTCATTACGCGTTTACAATTTCACGATGTATAGTCCAAATTATAATAGAATCGGTTAGATGTTAAAGTAAACATACTTCAGTTGTCGGAACAAACGAATTGACAAAGATACAGACAGATAAGGACTAGAAACCATGGTCAGGACCGTACGAAGAGATCTTTCACACAGTGTCGACGTATTTTGTACAATACACGAAAGTAAAAAATTCATACTCACTTTACAATTAGATCAAAATCTTACCGAGCTCCTTAACATCTTAATTTACTAATTAAAAAATGCAAACGGGTTTTGTAATCGCGAACGAAGAAGAAAAATTCCGAATGTTTCATATACAGTAACTAATATTCACATATTCTCCATTTGTAAATGAAATACCAAATCACGTTACCACTCGTTTATTGTTAGAACATAAAAATAGAGCGCAACGCACTCTGAGTATCGCGAGCATCAATCGGCGCCGATCTGTTGGAAGTTTAATTCACAATCTCGCTATACGTAAATTAATATTTCCACAATGAAAATAAAAAAAGAAAAAGATAATCCCATGTCCAATATCGACAGAAAACGTTTTTTTTTTCTTCTTTTGGGACAAACTACATGAATAAAAATGCGTAAATTTTAAACTGAAAGAATGCAACGATATTCGAAGAGGATGGGGGAGGAGAGGAGAGGGAAGAAATGCAATATGCATTATCTACGGATCACGAATACGAGGATTTTCAGTCGCGATGAGCAGCGAGTGTATTAATATTTTTCCTCGACCAGTTCCACATCTATTGTATCAGAGCAAATGCGCGCTGACGCAAACACACGAGCTTAATATGCATTCCAGTATGCACTTTGTTAACAATACACGAATATTTCACGTTCCCAGATTCCATGCTATTTTAACAATTTCGCGAAAGTGGCCCTCGCGATACGTAAATCTAAAATTGGTGTTTACACAAGTGTGTCGTGTATCTGTCTTGATTAGCATATTAATTTGTCAACGGTCTTGATATCATTATTTTCTTCCGATTCTCTCGGCAAATAAATCGCACGATGTAGCATGGTGTTTCCTTTTACGTTAAACATAATTCACGATAATTTAAGCGGCGGCAGGTGTGCCAAGGATGAAATCGATTAATTGTTTCTAGGAAATTCTGTTAGTCTAATTTCAATATTTGGAGAAATCTGTGAACGAGAAACGAAGTAAAAAAAAAATTATTCCAAATTTAACACTTTGCACTCTGTAAGCGCCGAAATTCGTAACGAGGATTTCGTACGAATCTTATTAAAATAAAGCAAATTGACAAAATAAATAAAAATTCATTTTTTTGTCGTTTCAAAATAAAACCTTTCGCTTTCGAAAGTTCTATTGAAATAGTGTGTTAACGTCGATGATTGATCGTGTAAAAAAAGAATGCTTGGGATTAAGAAATGTACTCGGTATAAATTATCATTCTCTCGAAATTCCGAAACTAACCTTTTACTCTAACGATAATTCGGAAAAGTGAAATCAGAAAGGATAATAAACGTGTGTTTAAATTCAACCAAAAATTGATACATCTGTCCAAAATTCGCTAAAAATTCCTCGAACTGTTGTGAAAAGTTTTCCCAGCGAGACGAGTCTCGATCAAACAAAAGGCCATCACAAATAGCGAGAAATAATCTAATAAAAATTAGAAACGTTCTTAAGAAGCATTTCTCTCGTTCACTGAATAATGTGTAATTGATTGACGCATAATCATAAATATTTCGTTTAATGTAATTGGACGCTGGTCTGTGGTAGCAGAGATTCAACCTCCATTTCTATTAACGATATGAAAAAGCACATTCCCATGCCAAAATCGATAGTATCGAGAAGCAGGTAGACGTACGGCACGTAATTAGAGCGATCGTCGGAAGCGAGTATTTCCCCTTACGACTTTTTCGTCGCGAAGATAGCGTAATATAGACGAGCAATAAACAATTCGCGACAAACGTAACGATGTTCTGCTCGATAAACGACTGTAATAACCCATAATTGTTTCCCGTTAGGAATTGATTACGGATCATTGATGAAATTTACTCTCCTGTTCGGTTCGAATAACAGAGGCAAGACCCGAGAGTAGCCGAATATATCTACGGAACACGAATGACGTTCGAGACGGGTCAGAAATTCGATTGAAATATTGCACACGGTTGCAACCGGTTTTCGTATCTCTGATAGTAAACGTACCGCGACGAATCATGTCTCGCTGCTACGATGTTGAGCGCCGAATATTTACGAGAGCAGTCGACGCGAATGGTACTGAGAAAACAGGCAAATATAAATTAATTACGGGAACAGTTTTATCACAGTGACGAACCGGTGAAATCGTCAGAAACATTCCTTGTCGTTAAGCTTGACGTACCGATGAAACTGAAACTGATAGAATCTTTTCTACTTGTGTGGCCACAGTGGGCCGCCTGTTCAGCAGGTTAGTAAAATAAAATCAAATAATCTTCTGTGACATAATCATTTGTGAAACGGACACCAGTTTTAAATCGGATATCTTCGCGTGAAACAATACAACATCAATTGAGAATTTCATCATAGTGTCCCTGTTATCTGTCAGTTTCGGACTGATGATTGGTTGGACCTCGCCTTATCTTGCTCAATTGACCGGTAAGGATTCAGAATTCTTCATAACAGAAGACGAGGCAGCATGGGTGGTTTCACTATTACCATTCGGACGATTATTCGGTGCCGTTGCCTGCTCGATTATTATGGAATATTATGGCAGCAAAAGGGCTCTGCTAGCGACAGGAGTACCGGCCACGTTCGGTTGGATTTGCATAATATTCGCTAATTCAGCCTTTTGGCTTTACATCTCTAGATTTTGCGCAGGTAAACATCAGTTTCGTTATATCATTTTTCTTCCTTCTTTATCTAAAATATTCCCAATCTTTCTCTTTCAATACACTTTCCACAGGCATCTCCCAGGGAATGTTTTTCAGTTGTTTCGCGATTTACATCGGTGAAATAGCATCGGCGAGAATACGCGGTGCTTTGGTCAGCACGATAATAAATGGGATGCCAGTTGGAACGTTGCTCGGCAATATAATGGGCAGTCAGATGTCAATGATGTGCTTCGGGATAATTAGTCTAACTCTGAACATCTGCTATCTCGTGGTTTTCCCGTTTTTACCGCAATCACCTCATTATCACGTGCGGCTCAACAACGAGAACGAGGCGAAGAAATCGATCCAATGGTACAACAGAACGTCAGACGTGAAAGCTGAATTGGAATTGATCGAGGACTTTGTTAAATCCACCAAATCGAAGAGCTTCCGTGACACGTTCAAACAAATTCTCGAAAGGAAGAATAGACGTGTGTTCACTATGATCCTTCTTTTATTCGTCTTCATGCAACTAAGCGGACTGAACACTGTTACCTACTACATGGAGATTATCGTCAGATCGGCGAAAGTACAATCGCTAGAACCGTCTACGGTTGTAATCATCTCCGGTGGATTTGGTACGATAACATTTCAAAAGAACAGAAGAAACAAAAATCTCTTCTTTCAACTTCGCTTAGTTTCAAAGAATCGATAACACCGCACATGATTTTCCGTGTTTCAGGCATAGTGGTCGGCTGGATCAGCGTGTACCTGATCGATCTGTGCGGTCGAAGGTTTCTCATAGCAGTGTCGTGTAGCTGCGTGATCGTTTCGATGGCGATCCTAGGATTACACTTTATGCTGTTGGACCAGAATTTCGATCCGCAGAAACTCGAATGGTTGCCGATTCTTGGAATGATACTTTTCATGATGATGTCCATCGGTTTGATACCTGTCCCAAGCACAATGCTCAGCGAGCTTTTCCCGGACCACTTGAAAAACATCGCTGGATTCAGCGTGAGTGTCACATCCGCAATATTCGCCTTCATCAGCAGCAGAACATTCCAGCCTTTGATCAACCTCATGACCGAGAAGTACGTTTTCTGGATGTACGGTGTTATGATGATGGTCTGTCTCGTGTACTCCATGACAGCCATGCCAGAAACTAAAGGAAAGACCTTGCAGGTAATTAGAAATTGCTTTAAATAAAGCACACGTCGTTCTATACCTGGTTACATTGGTAAATCTTTCAGTAGACAAAGTGAAATATTCTCTTCTTGTTTGGTTTGATTGTCGAGCATTCGTAATGGATTGTACGTTTAAAACGATTAACGAAAATGATCTATTAGAGAGCTGAGAGAGAGAGAGAGAGACCGTGGTGGTGTTATTAATTGGATTTGAATGAAAGAGATAATAAGTTAGTCCGTGAGAACATAGGTGATGACAGAATGATGTAGTATTCTTGTTAGGCGAGCGATGGACGAATCAGTCACTGCTAGCTTTTCCACGTGACACAGTGTTAGATAATCGATCTATTGTCTACAGGAAATACAAGAGATGCTGGATAGAGAGAGTCGACAAGGGGAAAGAAGTTCAGAGTTAACGAGGATGGAACGATAGCGGAATGGCTACCGTTGTATAAGAGTTAACATTTCTAAAGAATTCGACGATCTCAATAATTATGAAAATAAAATAACGTTTTCATAAATGAATACATTATCCACGTTTATCGTGTGTAACGTATAATAGGAAGTGAAGATAAACGAAAGTATAATTTCGTGTATGACGGAAACGTAACTCTCCGTAAATATCAAGCGCGTTTGCTTAATTATACCCACGGTTAAAGCGTATAAAATTACACTTGTCTTATCTTATCGCAGAAAGCTGTGAAAAGACAGTAACTAGCAAATAATCAGTGGAAGACTTAAATTAGCAGTGTCATCAAGAAGTTACCGAAATATTGTATAATTAGAGACTGTAAAAAACTGTATTTAAAATTATATAAAAAGAATATGTACAACACGTTGTTTATGTAAATAAATAATTGTATTGTGTATTTATAAAGAAATATACGTAAAGGCTTCGGTCGAAGAAGCTTTACTTTGAACGATGATTTAATTTAAACGAATACATATCGAAAAAGCCGTGTCCATTTTCACTATCGTTTATTTTGCAACATTTGCAAATCATGTTACTATTATCGTAATGATTGTTTATTTAAAACTAAAATATTAAGGTAACAGTTCTCATTAGATAAATATTCCGTAAAATTACACGCGTGTGAAACAGATGATGTCATTGCTGATAAAAGTGATGTAAATATGCTTTCGTTACACTCGTTAAAAAATATTCTCTATTCTGCCCCACCACTTTACCAATTGCTTCTAATACATAAAGCGAAGGCCAGTGTGTCTGATTTTCGCGTAACTAGTGCTCGTGTCGTTACCATCCTTATATTCCTTCACTTCCAATTCGAAGTTCCCTCGGTGAAAACATTTCTACTACTACTTCACCTATTGAGTATTATCAGGTACGTCAATTCGTTGCAGCGAAACGATACGTTAAAGTTCACAAAATTTATACAAAGTGTAACAGTTCGTCACAACAGTAATTAGTAAACAAAAATGAAAACCGTTCCCTTAATTAAGTGTAATTAATTTCATTCGGACAACTTCCTGCTTTCTGTTGTAACCCGTGGAAAAAAGAAAATAGTAAATAATTTCCTACGAAACTCTTTCGCATAGAAATCCCTTTTCGATTGTCAGAAGACGGTACACGGAAACGCACACAAACTATTATCTTATCTAGTTAAAACGTATTAATGCATTCACTTCGTCACTTTCAAAGGCATATCCAATTTTGATGCGAGAAATACGTCTGTCGATTAGCTGGTATCTAGAGAGGACGCATCATGACCGAAGGAAAAGGTGAAAAATTAAACAGAAAAGTGACCTGGCCTCAATGGATCGCCGCTTTCGGAGGTACATATGTATATCGATCACCAATTCAAACGAATTTAAATCAATCTTCTTCTTTCACCGTTTCGCTCTTGACATTCTCCCCGACATTCATACCCGACGACCATGAACCAACGGAATACGAAATTACATAAAAAAATTAATAAATCCCAATTTATTCCATAGTTCTACTCTTGGTGGCACAAGTAGGATCGTTGGGTGCCTGGTCATCTCCGTACATTTCTCAATTAACATCACCGGAATCTCCGTTTCCGGTCACGATGTCTGAAGTATCTTGGGTAGTATCGTTGCTCAATCTTGGAAGACCAATCGGTGCAATCGGCGGAGCAGTGGGCATTAACTATCTAGGCAGTAAAACGGCTATTCTGATCAGCTGTATGCCTCTCGCATTGTGCTGGTTGTTCATAATCATATGTAACAGCGTAGAATGGCTGTACGTTGCTAGAATATTTGGCGGTGTCAGCATTGGAATGATCTACAGTTGTTACTCCCTTTATCTTGGTGAAATAGCTGATCCAAATATTCGAGGAGCATTGATATCATTAGGTACCAGCGGAATACCAATTGGAAATCTTGCAATGAGCATAATGGGAGCCTATCTACCTATGAAAATAACAGCAGCGATCTCTTTAGTCTTCTGTCTGGTTTTGGTGCTACTTTTCTTCTATCTACCAGAATCTCCGCATCATTTGATCAAGAAGAATTCAGACGAGAAAGCAAAATCGTCGATTCTTTGGTATCATCGAGATTGTGATGTAGAATTGGAGTTGATCGCGTTGAGAAAGTTCATCGAGAACCTCGGTAAACAACAATTATCGACCGTTCTGGAGGAACTCAGATCTATTCAGTTCCGCAAATCGATGTTCATCGGCGCGATACTTATCACGTACAATCAATTAGCCGGGATTAATAGCATACTATTCTACATGGAATCTATTTTAATATCGGCGAAGGTCACCGTAATGCAACCGGCACAAGTGGTGATTATAGTGATGGCTTTCGGGATCGTTGGATCCGCGCTTTCCTTATTTCTAATGGACAAATGCGGAAGGAAAATTCTGATGATCGCATCGTGCACAGGAGTGGTGCTCTCGATGTGTCTAATAACAGTCGAGTTCCACTTGTTGAGCTTCGGTTACGATCCGAAGTCTGTAGAAGCACTGTCAATTGTCGGGATGTGCGCTTTCTACGCGACAGTATTCATCGGTATTCTTTCCGTACCACTGACAATGATGGGCGAAATCTTCGCGCCGCATCTAAAATGCATCGCGGTGTCTATCATGAGCATTTTAGCCGGCGTTATTTCCTTCTTGGTCTCTGCCACTTATCTACCACTCCTAAATGTCCTCAGTGAACACTATCTGTTCCTGTTCTACGCGATATTACTGGCCACCGCTGTGCCTTTTACGATATTCTATATACCTGAAACAAAAGGGCTCTCTCTGCAGGAGATACAAAATAAGTTGGTGAAGAAGAAACCTCAGGAATGGAATACGAAGTGCAGAAACAACAAGGAGAAGATCCCTTGCGAACAAATTAAGGGATTATACGTGATCTCTGGTAACACTTAACGTATTTAACAGCTGTTGCTATCGTGCAAAAATTTGCACAAGATATGAAGAAAAATATGCACGCTTGTATAGACCAAACGGTGCACTATGAAGAGAAAAATTCAAAGGAATTTGAGAAACAAATGTCTTTGATTATCTTTCAATTGGCATTCTATTACTTGGAAAAGCGTTGGTTAGACGAGAAAACGTGTCAGCGGTCATGAAACTGTTAAGTTTCACAGAAACGTGTAACTAATTGAAACCAAAAAAAATGCAAAAAAGAAGAAAACGATCATTTCTAAGGTGTAAGATATTCTCTTGTAAATGAATCGTAATATCGACTGTGATATTGATATCGATAGAATAGAGAAAAAAAAATAAAAAAGAGAAAAGGGTGGGGGAAATTGTTACTTCATAGCCAGATAGAGACATTGAACAAGCTTTCTCGAAAGAGATCGTCTCGGTCCAAGAGACATTTCATTGGAACCGATCTCGAAAAGCGCATCACGAAGAATTTTCTGGTAAATCCAGAAACGACGGAACGAAGGCCCCCAAGTATAATAGAAGAAAAGGTCGCGTTGTCTGTTGTTCTTTTACTCCACGTTCTTCCAACCCTCTTTATTCTTTCCTTAACCGAGAAACGATGTAGCTATTTCTCTTTGGGGGCGGACATACGGTGGCGTAACGTCGACGATGGAACTCGGCCAGTTTCATATTTTACAAGACGATATTTCAGTCGGGACTGAGCTACGCCAACAACGTTAAAGGTGCCACGGTCCCATGGTGGCAATGTTGAAAATTGGATGCCGCCTTATCTTCGGCTAGGTCATTGCACGATGACTCTCGTTGATGACCCTTATAAACACCACAGAACTCCATAAGGATTTACGTCAGGCGCTTTCGTTTTATTCTTTTTTTTTTTCTGCTTTTCTGTCGAATTAGACGAGCATATTTTTTACGTTGTAACATGTATACGTATTATCTACATGCGTATTATCTATGCATACGTATTACTTACGGCTAAAATTTCTGAAAAACATTTTTCGTGGTTGATTCTATTTTATATACTTCTTTTGGAGTTGTGAAAAGACAACATATTTTTGAGGATACAGTAAAGAAAGTAAAACTTCGGTGGAGAATTATTTCATCTGCTAGATATTATAAAATACACTATAATTTCAATAATTCTGCAACATTTTGTGCAATTTTTCACTTTTAAATTTCCCATAAATGTATAGAAGTCTGCAATCTAGTAATTATGTACAATAAAGAATTTAATGATTCGCAATAATATACACTAAGGAAAGTTTCTGAAAAATATATTTACTGCCTCATATTTAACTTGTACAGATTTCAGTAAAATATAGCACGACAAAAGTTTCCGAACAATTTAAATTAAATTAAATATATTCTTTACTATCAATAACAGCTTGACATCTTCTCGATATGCTGTTAATTAATTTTGTCGGATATAATTCTGAGAAAAAAAACAGATCTACTTTGTAATTTCTGTATGAGGTCTGGTGATTGTGCAAACCAAACGAAAACATTAATTTTTTCCTGTTTTAATCATGCTAGAACTGTTTTAAATACGTGTTTGAGATGCGTGTGTTCAGTATAAGGCAATATTGTATTTTCCAAAGAAACTCGATATTGTAACTGATCCGTTTTGCCATAAATACGATAAAGAGAACAAATACCACATCATCAGAAACAACCTCAAACCCAGACATTTCCACCGTCAAATTTGACTGTATTTTCCGTGTATTTGTTCAAATATAAAACAGCAAATACATTTTTTATAAATTTGCTTCAGTGTAATTCTTGCGGATAATTGAATTCTCCGTTATTGTGCGTCATTACTCTTTTCTTCACAGCTTCAAAGGAACCATATAAAATTGACTTAAACGTACAAAACGCTGTCGTTTGAAAACTGTTGCAAGCTAAACTTGAAAAGCTATCAGTAAATAACCAATACCCTCGTCGGAAGTATTAATCATTTCCAGTGATAATCACAAACAAAAAAAAAAATTCTCACGTATAACAGAAAAAGAACAAACAAACAAAAAATTTATTCATTGTAACAATAGCTAAAATGTATAACATTACGCCATGTTATATTTCCGTGACGACGAACCGAATGTCAACCAGACCGAATTGATTACTTAAACGTCAACGTTATTTGATAATAAATGTTTCACGTATCGCACACATATCCACGCCTCCTACACGGCCGGTTATCATTTTAAATTCATTACTGTGCAACCCAATTGCGTTCGAGCGGGTTGTGTGAACCAATAACTCTTTGCTCCGTCCACCATGGGATAATGGACCAAACACGGAGGTAGATTGTACCCTCTAACGTGCACCGATGTTGTTAAGTTATTGCGTCTAGCGTCGACTTGGATTTACGATTAACCCGATTTCCGCGATTTCCAATTCTACGTGGTTACAAAAGATCATTGGAATTATTCTAATGAATATCGCTAGCCCCCTTTTGCGAAATCGACAACGATGCATAAGAGGTTTTAAATGGCTCTACCAATGCCCGTCTAACTTATGAAATATTCATATCACTTTTTCTTTCGGTTATCACCGCGCGTGGCCTTCCTTCGCGACTTTTCCCTTTCCTCTTTTCTTATACCACCAGTCGGAATGGTCGTTACAGTTTAGTGCACGTAAAAAAAAAAAAAAACAAGAAGGGAAAACGCGTCGTAAAAGAGCGATTACCGCTCGGAACTGAAGCGGAATATTCACGAGAATGGGGAAGTCGAAGCACGGTTGCTTTCGATGGAAAGTAAGATGTCAGCACCATGTCGATTTTCCGATAACCTTTGATAATATATTCATCTGAGAATTCTATATATATATATACTTTTTACATTAGCCCATTATGATGTATAACGAAGAATTGGCTCGAACTCGACGATCAGGCAGAAATTCGCTATAAATTCGAACGATTTTCAGAGGATTAAGAGAGGATGAAATATTTCTACTTCGATGGGATAGAATTGAACAGAGTAAAATGTGTCTCCGTTGCAGTACTACGTTTTAAAGCTGCGTTTAAAATTTTCCTCTAGTTACATCGTACGGTAAACAGTTTCTGGTGCGTGTAATCTAAACAGGAGGCTCGATCCTGTAGAGCCGGAAGAAAAGCTGATACATTCGCGGGGAAATGCGTTTCTTCGTTTCGAAAAATAAACGAAAAAAGAATAACGGGATATAAAGATGTCTGATGGTACTTTAAACCTTTCTTACGAGCAAACGAGATAGTTTATCGTCGCATAGATATAAATGCTTCTACTCCGACAAAGCCGCGGAAATTGTTCGGTTGGAGGCACGCATTGTACATCACTGTACTTTCTTCGAGTGGTAAACACGCTTCGTGGCATCCGTCGTAAAAACCGACGTATCATGAATCCACTTTTGGCCTGTCAGAATGTATTAAAAACGATACCGCGGCGTTTATTTCCTTCGTGTTACCTAAACCTGTCCGTGTACACGTGATCGATGGTCCGAAAGATCAAGCAAAGATAACACACGCCGTTCTCTCAGTTATCGGCGTAAATGCCATTCGATACGAATCAAAGTTACGCAATATTATATTCCACATAGGTACTGATGGTGCAATGGAAATTTTCGTTACTTTGTTACGTGTCGAACACGTAATCGCAGCTCGAACAGTTAATTCAATCGTTCTACCTAAGCTAAGGTCCTCTCTACGGTTCGTTTCGGAACTCCTAATCGGTTTAAAGCTGTCTACAACTAAACCGAGTCAATTATCCTGTCAACCCTTTGTTCTGAATCCTCTTACTTGATACCAATTATAGAACTAAGTTTGATGATATCGAATGAATCACCAAGTTGTCTAGACATTCCAGCTGAGGGAGCAACGTGACAGTGAGAAATCGTCGATGTGTTCTCGCTATACATTATTTATTCGATTGTTTCTTTTCTTTTCTGTTTTCTTCCTTTACACGTTCGTATCGATGTTATTAGCATTTTCCATTCTACGTTTTGGTTTCTCGTTTGGTTGGTTCGAATGTACGTTAATATCGAAAAGCTACCACGTGCAGCGTCATTTCGTAAATGAACTTTCGGAATGCATTCGCTTCGATTCCGCGCCATTCGGAATCGATGAAAAAGCGTGCTTTCGGTCGTTCCGCCAAAAACGAAACAGCAGGACCATTCATTTCACTCGTCTAGACACGACGCGGTGGTTTAATTTACCCCGACAGGAATCTTGGAGTGAGATACAACACAATAACACGCACAGGCTAACGATGGAAATTATTGCCGTTTCACGATAGTCGAAGGTAAATAGATTTGCCGACGAGATGCTGTTCACTCTTAATTGCTGGCGACGTCAAGGGACGCTGATGGAGCAACGTGATTTTAGAAAATATGATAAAACACCTTAACAAAAGAAAAAGAAAAGAAAATAGTTTAACTTCAAACTACCGTATGGAACAAAAATAATCACTGCAATTATTTCTTATATATTTTCCATGAAAATCGAAGAAAGATTTTTTACACTTCGAGTATTCTTTTTTTTTTGTACGATTGATTTATCAACTTCAATACACTTTTGCAAAAAGTTTCGTTTCGTGAAGAAAAAATTATAAATGTTCGTGAGTTTATTTTACCAATTTGCCTTATTTCAATACGAATAAACTTTGGATACAGTTGTGGTCCGTATTATGAATGTCTCTGCAACGGCGCCAGTAGAGTAAAATAATCATTTTATCAACGTGTAATTTTCAAGGCTAGATTACGTGAAAATTTACCTCTGTAAATCTAGAGTGGATAATTATCTCAAAGAATTATTCAAACGAATTTCATTTCCAAATTAAGATATCACGACACTTGAAACAACTATCGGACGCAACCACATTTCAGAACCACCGCTTTTATACAGAAAGTTCCATTTACAAAGAACGTCTAAATTCTTTCCGCTAATGTTGAAGGTACAAGAAAATGACTAAGATGAATTCGCATGGTTCAAAAACGAAGAATCTAGCGATGATAAAATAAACCAAATTTCCCAACATTTCAAGCTGATCTCTTGAAAAATTAAAAAAAAAAAATATTGATGACCTTGGAGGAACTTTTCTTGAAATATCCTATATAAATCTCGATAATTTCTTTTCTTCTCTTCAATGCCGCCGGAAATACTTGAGATGTTCATTATAAATGAAACATCCTGTATAATATCAGGACGCTACGAAGCTCGACGGAACACGAAGGAGCGAGGCGCAAAGAAAAATCATGCATACGAGCTGCAATAATGGAATGCCTCCAACTTTCAGTCAATAAAGAAGTTCCGAAAACAATTTTGCAATGCAATAACCCTTCGCGCCACGGCAATCGACAAAGTTTCACCGTCGAAGCCTCGCCTCGTCTACGTTCAGACGGTTGCGCCTATCTAGAAGGAGGACCTTAAAATTCAACGAACCTCGAGGAGGATCGTCTTTCCACTTACAAACAGAGATTTCTCCACCCTTTTTCTCCCCATGAATCTACAGCTTTGTTCCACAGAGACGTTCCCCCGCAATGGGAAAGCTTGATCGGTTGTAAAAATAAAAAAAAAAAAAAGATCAGCGTGCACAATGCTCGCCGCGCACACTCGACGAGTACCATCTCTCCGGTTCCGTAGCGGCGCGCGGCGTCGCGACGCGCGTGAACGTTTTCTCATTTCCACGTGAGAATGGCGGCATTATCCGAGCTGAAGGGAATACAAGAGGGAAACGGGAAGGGATACGGGCTCATACATGGGAAATCGAATCTGAAATCGAAGTAATTTTTTACCACTGCATAGAGAAAAGTTCCTTCCTATAATCCCTTTCTTCCTTCGATCGGGAAGATGAACATTATTTCAAGGAGATACGAAGCGACAGAGAGAGAGAGAGAGAAAGAGACAGAAGAAAAGAAGAAGTTCATCTAATAAAATTTTACGATCAGTCGACCGCGCTATGAAAATACGAAGGCATTCCGATGGGGGGAAAAAGGAATAGGAAGAGGAAGTTTCACAGAGAGTTCTTCCAGCAGTGGAGAAGGCTCATTGAAATATTTAAACAATAGGAATCGGTTTGGACAGTTCTACGGTGTAAAAGTTCGATGCACCGTAGCATCATCGACCGGACTAAATGTAGGCTAGTAGTATGTCACGAAAACGCCGGAATTGGTTGGTCGCCAAGTCGTGGATAGTCAATGGAACGGAGAGATAGGAAGAGAGAAAGAGAGAGAGAGAGAGATAGAGGGGCAGAAACGAACCGCTAGGTCTGTAACCTAAATTCTCGCGCAGAACCGACTTCCAGTGATCCCTTTGAAGCGGCCTGTACTGCTTCCGCCGGATCAATGATACTCGTGGTTAACTGTACACAGTGTTGCATTGCGATAGACCGGTTCCCGATACGTGGAAACATATTCCACGCGAGGGAGAGGAATGGGTTACACGTGTACACGATCGAGTTTTCTATTCTTTGGTTTTTATTTTTTCACAGAACAATCGCAAACAAACAAAAAACAAACAATCGTACACGAAGACCCTGTATTCGAGACCATACGTCTAACAAAAACCACGAATTAATCCAAATAGCATGCTCGTGCTATGCTGGACCAGCTGCCAGTTTCTCGTCGAATGGTAGAATACGACGAAAAATTCAAATACCTTTTGTTCCCACTGATAAAGGATATCGAGCGGGACAGCACCGTCAATCCTATCGCGGTTGTCGTATGTGAGAGATTTATTCTTTCGAGCTGCTGATTTACTTTGTGCCGATCGGTTAAACGTAGATTTTTGTTCCTCTCGCTGATAATCGAATTGCGGCTTTTCTTTGTCTCTCTTCCATTTAGTTGGTTAATTTAACCCTTTCCCTTATTTTTCTTAAGAATTTCATATTTATCATTGTAGATAATAAATTCAGTTCAATTTTGTTTCTTTATTAAAAACAGTGTTTTCATATTTATTACGCGACGTAGACTACGTTGGTGTATACAGGAATTTCTTCAAGGATAAAAATAAAGAGAAAGAGTAGCAAAACAGGCGCAGATGTTCTCGCGGCAACCTTCGCCTGAATATTTATATGAACGAAATGAAGTTGCAGGAGGAACAAGTAGAAGCGAGGACCCGCTAGGGATTGGCTTGCTAGTCCCATAGTACTCTTACGTCTCTACGTCTTTCCTCAGGTATACCGACATCAGTTTCCAGTCTTTATTTCTTCTCGCGTCTTTCTGACCCAGTTCTACCACTGTTGTTTTCGTGAATTATACTCTTCGCATAAATTAAGAAGAATATTCCACGACGACTCGTAATTCTATCCGATCTTCAACTCTTTACCTTTGCAATTATAAGGGGGGGGGGGGGGGGTAAAGACATAAGCTGGTCTTTCTTGTATAAACTAGCACAAAGATGATTTCTACGTGTAAAATGAAAACAAAAGAAGAAGAAAGGAAAATAGAAGAGAAAAAAGAAACAAAGGGGAAAAATAGCGAAAAGATTCTTTTCTCCGTAACCGTCAAAGTATATTATGATAATTCTCGCAAGCGAACAGATGTAGAAGATAAGATAAGGTTCGGAAAGGATCGAACAGCGGTGAGTTAGTCCCAGCACGTCGATTCCACGGCCTTTCTACTCTCTACCCTACATATATGATTACCCTAGCGAAAAGCGGTCGAAGAACACGTTACGATACCTATGGGAATATTCCTTTGGCTATCGTAACTTCTCCTCCGACTCTTCTTTCGCCTCCTTGGACTTTCTCCTCGCGTGCATCGCTTCCACCGTGGAAGATGAAATATCCCCGAATCCCAAGAGATTTCTTACCAGTCAAACGCGATATCGAGTATCCTTTCTTTTTTCTTCCTTCGTAAAAGAGACGAAAAGCGAGGACAATCATGTGACTGATGAATTCACGAACGACCAGAGAACATTCCAGTTTAGTTCTCATTTTAATTGTCGCAAATTTTCGCGCGTTAACGTTCCCAGTTCGTGTAAAACGACCGTCGAAACCGGGGGATTCTGGATGTTTGATCCCATCCTGTTTCCTCTGCGTTGATATCACGCCAGTGTTGACTGTTTTTTTTTTTTTTCGAATTTCCATAGAAAACGTTGCTCGAGAGGTCGATGCTCCTGCTGTTTCCGGCAGAATTTTTCAGAGGAAACCGCACGGGCGAGCGCAATGCGAGGGAAAAAGCCTGGGTACTCCGTTGTTTCTTTTTTCTTTTTGGGGGGTCTGCTTTTTTCTTTTTTTTTTTTTATATGGTTTTCAATTTTCATGCGACCGATTCTGCAGTGGGAATGTTGATTAAAATTTACAAGATCGTATCGCCGGTTATGATACAATGTAAACGCAATTTCATAAAGTGCACACGCGTCATTTTATCTTTATGTAAATTACATGTGTAATTAGCTCTACCGCGGAGTATAAGTTAAACAGGTACATTGTTGTGTATAATTATAAAGCAACCTGGATCCCAAGCGCAATCTATACGATCATCAATAGAGACTGATTACAGAGAGGACTATATACTGATCTATACAGATTGAATGTTAATCGAGTGTGTACTATCACTCTGTTACATGAATATGCATCGTGGCCAACTATGTACCGCACAATTCCGTTTACCAACTGTGTAAATGTCGAAGTGTCTTCTTTTTCTTTGACGAAGATCGAAGAACATCAAATCGACGTTCGTTTCTTATTTTCGATGGATAACAATCGTACAAATATCACACCACGATAGAATTTTTTCGAATTTTTTCGAATTTTTTCGAAATCGATAAATATCTATCTCTAAATACAAATTAACAATAAACTCAGTAGTTACAATTATCATAAATGCACCTAAAACATGATTCGTCACAATGTTTTTTAATTCTCTATAGCCTCATTTCTTTTTTTTTTCGTGGCTATAAAAAAATGTATGTAACGTGAAATGAACAAACATCAACTTTTAAATAAAAATTAACAACGAGTCACAGTAGTTTCGATGATTTTACTGTAACGAATATATTTTGTAACTTTGGAGTTACAACGCTGTACATTTGTAGTCATCATTAATATTAAAAAAAATTACTGCAGATAGTAATCACAGTTCGCATAAAATTACACGGAAATATCGCTTGACAGTTCCTTTCGAATTCTACATTTTCGTTTATAACTATCTTTTTATTTATAATATATCTTTCTTAATTAGACTCATAAAATATACCGAGAAAGTTTGGCATTTTAAACTTGGCACTACACTTTACATCTTGCAGCAAAAGATTAAATAAATCAATAAGGTATCGATATATCTGTATGTGACTTCGAAGTCACACCTAGAGAGGGTTAAACATAGGTTAGAAGGGATCGATCCAATTTAACGAAGCTTTGAAAAAAAACATAAAAAAACACAGGACAAATGTCAGGTGTACCTCTAACCCGTCACGCGTTTCCCAATCCATGCCTACCGGGAATAATTACAGTGCATTTGCAGTTGCACAGTGGAAAATCGCATGGATGGTGAAACAAATGACTCTGCTGGCTGAAGAGGTCGTTAAATCAACAATAACTTTTCGAACGATACGGCTGGCGAAGAACAAAGTGTTCGTAACAATCGGCAGATGAAGAGGATGGTGCTACATCGATAAAAGGGGCTCGTCGGATTTTGTTGCCTGATATTCTCATAGACAAATACACTGTTTTATTGTTTCCCTATGTTCGACAAATGATCGAAAGATAATTACGTTTACCTCTCGTGTATTTTCTGAATGAATTCACTGAACATTTTACAACGTCATTGTACCGGCAAAAATACAAATTATCACGAAAGACACGCTTTCAATGCAACACGATAATGCATCGCTTGAAATTTCTCTCCGTTCGAAGAATCTCTCTGACAGTAGGAAATATATTTCAATGGTATATACGATTTTGTACGTCCGGGAAAATTTCGGTCAACTGTCGATACTCCGCGAAAAGAGACAATTCTCACGGTGAAGATGTTCACTTCCTTTCCTCGTCGTTTACAATCGAAGCTTCTTCTACACTTGCAAAGGTGGAAACACGATGGCTGAGAACTGTGAAAGCGTACTTCGTGGAACAGCTTCGACAATCGGACGGAACATTTCTCTAATATGACAGCGTTCGTAGAAACATCCTGACCGGTTTTTTGATACGACAACGAGACGAAAATGTTCGGTGACTTCAGAAAGCTGCGAACCCATGAAAGCAACGTCGTTTCTCTGCTGGATGGAGTCTGAAGAGACTCCCACGGTTCGCCACTTGCACCTCGAGAGCTTTGCTTGTCTCTAGAACTCTCGAGCACTCGGTTAACAGACGGTAATTCTACCGCAATACAATGTTTTTTAGACCAGCTGGCACACGAATATCGGTGTTGCACGCTGATGTGTTGGGAAACGTATGTTCAAAAGTGTGAAACTTTACGCGGAGAGTTTTTAATCGGCGAATTTTCCTCTGCTTTCGAATTTTACGTGCACGTAATTATACTTTTCGGAAGAGAATGAAAAAAAAAAGATACAGGGTACATTTTAATACATTAGCCAGTACAGATTACACGAAAAAGCACGTATAGATACGCATGTAGAAATGGGAAGTTTCAATGGAACTGCGAATGTTCGTATTTCGAGTGAGGATCTGTATATCGCAGGAAACACGTTTAACTTTCGGCCTGGCTACGAAATCACTCGAAGCCCTTGGGCGAAGAGTCTACTCAACTCTATTCACGAGCCGTGGTTACTCCGTGTCCAGATTTCAAAAAGAGCACATATCATAACACAGAATGCGTTACTTGTTAGGTACTCGTGTCGCGGTTTCACGCCATTCGCCATCTCGCATCCTTCATATTTCATATATATTTAATCCGCAACTGTTACATCGATGAAAACATCGTGAATGAAATTCGAATAACTGTTTCATCAAAAATTCCTAACGATTTTCGTGTAATCCATTTTGGTGTTCACTTAGCTACATTCGTCGAGGAACTTTCCTTTCAGAACTTCTTCTGGGGATACTTTTAACGTCGCTATCTGGTTTGCTGCTTCGAAACTTTGGGAAGCTTTTCCTCCTTTTTTTTCTTTTCCTTTTTTTTATTAAAAACTAGTAACCAATTTCAGAGAAAACAAAATTTGGCGGAAATTTAATACGTGTTTAATCTATGGAGTTAATAATAATTTATAAATTTAAACTGTTCATCGACAGCAATCTCGAGCAAGGAAATACAGTGAACTCTAAATTTCACGCTAGCACATAAGCGTTGTAATCAAGTCCCGCGAATAACCTTACAAGCCGTTTGGTAATTTGAGTCTTTGGAAAGCTCTTAAAGCTACGCAAGCACACGCCACTGGCAGCCTTGTCCCGATTACGATTTATTAGGTACGTTCGTCGACGACAACAACGCAGATTACACCAAGCGATAACAAAGCAGCCTTTGAACGAGCCGACGACGTCGTCGCTTCCGCGCTTCAAACGTGAAAACATAGCCATGAAAACTTAATGGAAAAGAAAATACGACGATTCAATCACGACGATGCGAACATAGGCGTATAAATACGCTCCACGTATTCGCTTAATACTTCGATTCCTTTTCTTTTTCGAATGAAATCGTAATGAGGAAAAGAAAGAGGAAAGAAACTCATCTCGAAGGATAAACAATATGAAAACAATTGTACTCCAGCGCAGACTGAAGTTGCAAGTGGAGAAGCAGACAATACAGACGACGAAATGAGAATAACAAATAAGACGGTTGGACATAAGACGAGGGAAAAAGCTTTGCGAGAAAAAAAAAAGAGAGAGAAAAAGAAGGAAAGGAAAAAAAACGTGACTGGTTTACTTCGGTTTATCTGCCGGTGAGATGTCCTTCCCTTCGGGGATTCAACCGGCGAACTTGTTTATCTCTTTGCAGAAATCTAGCCGAATCTTCCCTCGGAGAAAATTCAGCAAGGTGTGATAAAGCGAATTCGCGTGCAGCTTGCGGCCACGAGCTCTTTTCGAATCGTTCGACGTTCGATTTTCCTTGAAATTCCTCTCTAACGAACACCACACGTTCATAGAAAAAAATAGTACAACCTTCTGCAACGTTTTATACGTTGAAATAAATCGATTTATAGACCCACTTAAGGATACAGAGTTTGGAGAAACAATTGTCGAAGAGTAACTCGAGAAAGTATCCTCAAGTAGTATAACCCGAGCATTAGTCAGACACTCGGAGGAAAGTAGAGTAATTTGTTGGAACCCAGGCGAGGACACACATTGTTCCCAAGACTTCCAGAATAATGACACCACTGTTCTTCGAATATAGCTAAATTATACAGTATTATACGGTAACGGTGAACAGACACTATAACTGATCGTTCCACCGAGCTAAGCTTAAAAGGTGTCCACGGACAAGGAACGCGGAATCGTTTCATCATTATTATTGCGGCTGCTCGAACGAGGAAGATTTCCACCGCTTTCAAACGAGTTTCGAATGCACGGTAAAAGCGTCATTGAATTTCAAGGATTTTTCTCCTGTCTTAATCACCGTCGAAGACTACTTTTAATCACAGCTGAGAAAAAGAGGACAACGATCGAACATCGGTGGAACTTGCCTAATACCATCTTGCCTTCCTGTATACGCGTCATTCGTATTGCATGCACGATATTCACGAATACGTCGCCTGCAACGATAAATGAGTGAGAAAGAGAAAGAATCGAGCAGCTTTCGAAGTTCTGGATTTCGTTGAAAAATTTAATCTACCTTAATGGAGTCCGGCCATTACCACGGGCAAAAAGAATATAAAAAAAAAAAGGAAAAAGAAAGATAGATAGAAAGAAGCGACGATGACAACGAGGATAGAAGCCATTATGAAAGATAACGGTGGAACAGAGAACGGTATCATTACAAGCTTATCGAGCAGAATCATGACGTGTTCCGAATTATCTGCAAACTCGTTAACGTGCAACCTGGTTAGGGACAATTTTACGGGAGCCGAGAATCATCGATAATGCGTCTCGATAATTAATGAAGTTCACTCGACGACGTACAGCAGAGAAACGTTTAACCACAATTTTGCACGTAGGTATCTCCTTCGCGTAATGCGTTCACGACAAACGCTCGCGATCGTACCCGTAAATAAAGCTCGTCTAGAATTCACCGTGAAGCTACACGTTCGCCAATTACTTGGAAAACTTCTCAGAAACTTACCGTGAAAATGCAAGAAGAATGGGGGAAGGGGTGTAGCGACGAAATAAAAGCAGGGCCGAATACATTTTTTCGCACATTTGTACGTCCGCGTGCTCGAACAACTTCCCGTTATTCCCGGCACGAACTTTTACAAAAAGGCCGACATGAATTTTTTATAAAGCGCCGAAATTCGTATGCCCAGCGCGCTACTTCCCGCGGAGAAAATTCTCTTGACATCGCAAGCGAAACGTCGAGCAAAGTGGCGCCTTAAGTTTCGTTACACGTGTGGCCACCAGAAACGTCTCGCCTCTCTGCTTCATTCCTGCACTTCTGATCAAAATTCCAAAGTTTCGTGAGGATTTGTCGGACCTGTGTTATCGAACTTTCTCTCCGCTTTGTTCGTCTTCTAGTTAACAACGATCAAACTGATAATTTCAAGCTGACAATGAGATACTTTGTGAAATACGCTTGAATTTAATAAAAATAATCTCTCTTTGGTCGACGTAGAAACGTGATTAATGTGAATTTGCCCGAATGCATGGAAAAACAAGTTCTCGACGGTGATTCGGCAGAGAAGTAGTTCTATGAAACATTGAGTTGGGATACTCGGCAACGATGTGAAGAACCGAAGGCACTCGCGGAAGCAAGAAGTTCATGAACGCTTTTCAAATGAATCACAGCGTAAATTTGCATAGGAAATACTCGAATAACAAAGTTAAATGGCTTTAAAATCGGTGACTTATGATATTTACATTCATCGCTGCTTCCTCCTATATTCAAAAGTTATACACGATGGAACATCTTGTTCCCGTTTACATGTACAAATGTATATTTTTGACGTATATACGTGTATATATGGAGAACGAAGATTTTCTAGCGAACAGAGAGAGAGAGAGAGGAAGCAAAGGATAAAATATGGACAGTCCTAAGACTCGAACGGTTACCAAGTGGTGCTGAGACTGCATTCTCAGGATTTTAAACGATTGGCGTCACATAAATTGGTCTTCGAATCTCTCTTCCTCTCTGTTCGTACTCCATTTTCTTTTTCCTTTTCTCGTTCTACCTTTTGTTCCTTAATTCGATCAGTTTTCGTCAAATTTCGTTTCAAAGTAGAAAAGAATTGATAAATCGATAATACGAAATGTGTCCATTAAATTTACAATTCAACGATCCTTCGTTAATTACTTGTTTTTAATCGCTGTACGTTCCTTAAAAAAAAAAAATCCTGATCTACCTCTTTGTATTTTTAATTGTTTACAAATAAATTTATTTAACTATTACTACAAACGAAACTTCGTGGAAACTTTTCTCTCCTGCAAGCATCGCCAGTTCAAAATATCAAGAAAATCGTATTTCTCCGTTGCTCGTTTATATTTCACTCGCGCGGATTCTTCTCAAAATTACATTCTCCTGAGCTGCCTGAATTTTTCAGCATTCCTCATATCGATACCGATACCAGTTTCCCTCCACCACGAGCCGGCCAGTTCAACGTTACCAATTTCCTCTTTTCCCTCCGCTTCCTTCGAACTCGACGAAACTTTTTCACCTTTCGTAAAAACGTCCACGAGATAGGGATCGTCTCGACACCTAGCCGGCTCGGTGGAACGCTTCAAATTTCCAACGGTTACGCTCCGAAAATCCGAGCGTCAACTTCGTTTCCCTCCAACTCGTCCCATTATTTTTCACGAGTCGCGGCACACTTTTAGCTGATTATCTTCAGCCCGTTCTTCCGCGTTACTTCCGCCCTTCCTCTTTCACCAGCTTCCGGCCTAGACTTCTCTGTGTCTCATTCTCTTATCCATCTCCTGGTTGTATGTACATCACAAATCTCTCTCTTTCTTCGTTCGTTGAAGAGCACGAGGAAACATCGTCTTTATCCAAGTAGGAAGCATTCGAATCCTTTCGACTAGCTTCCTACCACTCGTGTCGCCATTCCCTCAGGTACCTCTGCTTTTCGTTGTACCATTTTGGTCGGTAGTTGAGGTCGTCGAAATCTTTGAATGAAATCCTCAAGAGTCTCGGACTCTTGGAGGCCCACCATCTAAAGCTCTCCCATTCCTCACCCCGCCCCCTTTAGTCCCTTCATCGATCCACACTCCAGATTAGGTAGAAGTATCTACTTCAAGAGGTTCATGGAAGAGGTGAAATACGCTATGAGGGAGGTAAGGGTAAGGTGGTGGATCGCGTGAAACGAGATGCTCCAAAACGGGAACGAGACTGGGGGATTGGGGCCTCGAAAAAGCGGTTAGAAACGAGGCAAGATGAGCGGAAAATGCGGTGTACGTTGCTCCTTCTTTTTCTCCTCTTCCTTTTTCCAGGCACGTTTTTTCTTTCTCTCTCTCTCTCTCTCTCTCTCTCCTTTTTTTCTTTCACGGAGGAGGATTCGAGAAACAATGCCCTCGAGTCATGGTTATCCAACGAGATATAGAAACGGTAAAATAAGTATGCTCTCAAAATGGCGGAGAGATGGTATAACGTAATACAGGTCTGCTGCTATTTTGTTAGATGCTTGATGGATTGTACAATGAAAGAAAACACGTGGGGCGAGATTATATACGAGATGTTGTCTTGAATCGTGTTTGTCTTGAATCACAGACGGAATTAGCTTCGGTTGCGTAAGAAATGTAGCATGTTGCGAGGAGTAATTGATCGATTAAGACGGATGTACGGAAGCGAGAAGAAACGGCAAGGGAATTGGCAAATACTGTGCTTAATATGACCTAGAATCTTCGCGTGTTTCCTGAGTAAACTGTAAAAACGATTCCTCTCGAGTGACGTCGGATAACGTTGAAATGTAATAAAGAGAATATCGATTGAACGTGAAACAAACTGAGAAGTATTAACGCATAAGTCGATGTAATTGCCGTGTAAATCGTACAATTCTCTAAATTAAGCAACTAGCTTTCGAACAGTTTGGCAACGCACTAGGCGAGCTCACGCAATACAGTTAATCGAGGATTGTTCGAAGGTATAAAATATTTACGCGCGGCGAAACGTGCACGGTTCCGTTGCCAAGTGTTGGCCGTGTACCGAGAAGAAAAGTAAACCCGCAAGACGGTGGATTCGACGTATGAGAACTGTGCTGTTCATCCGCATTGCCATTTTTTTTTCTCTCTCTCTTCTTCTTCTTCTTCTTCCCTCTGATGCTGTTGGCATGCGCACGAATACACGGTCGCGTACAGATTAAACCGAGAAAACCGGAAAGGAAGAGCGGGACCGGGAAAGAGGAAGATGCTGAAATGAAAGGACTGTAGGTCGCCGCATTCTTTGTCCCAGCCAATCGCAGTGTATGACGGATGTCGCAAGCACGTAATTTCCATCTTCCTGGCGTGTGTCCCAACTTCTGGCAAGTGGAAAATATCCGGAGTAAAAGGGGGTAAAAAAAGTTCCCGTGCGAAAGGTTGAATTTATCACGACTCGCTTCTCCTCCTCTCCGTGTCTTTTATTCATCGAGGAATAAAAAAAAAAAAGAAGTTTCATACTCGTTCAGCTTAATTAATTATTAACTTCCCTGTTCTACTATTGCGAAGCATCTGTAGAACTATGTTTCGATAGCCTTGAGCGCACGTGGAATGATATAAGCGTTTATGAACAGGTAGAATTACGTACGTATAGAAATGGGTATTTAGAGGATGGAAGGAAGGATATGATAACACGGGAACCAATTATTTTACGCTATTAGGCTCGTAAAATCCGACGTTCTACGAGGTAGGTTGAAATTTATCTGATGATTTATACATCTTGCACCACATTTCCTAGTAGTCTATGTTCTATCAATATTCATGTATCTTGCATACCATATATTTTTTCCTTTATTTTTCTTTTTTTTTTTTAATATATAAAAATCTATTTTTTAATCAATATAGTTTGAACCAATTTTTCGTTGCAATCCACCGAAGGAGTATATTTTCTGCAGATAAATGTTATTTTCTTAGACGTACTTCTTACACTCAAGACAAGATAAATTCGTTCTGTTCATGCACAATCCAATTTGACAGGATTTGCGTGTATTGAAAGTTCCTTTCGAATTTCTTGAAGTGCAGTCTATCGAGCTAGATTTCTATTGCTGAGTAAACATTTTTCAACGATAAATAAAGATCAAAATTTTTGAGATAAATAACGCTAAATGTACAAATAAAAGAAGAGATATTGATGCATACTTTTTAGTCTAAATCTCATTTTGTAACTCACTTTATTGACTCGTAATTTGAATAAGTCTACGTATATTTAGGTATACCTTAATTAGATAATTAAAAATCAACACAATATAATAGGTATTCCATCTTATTAAATTACACCAACACGATGTGATTAATTTTAAAGAAAACTATCTGAAACTCGTCATTTTGACGTACTCGGTAATTTTAACGTTAAAGTGTTTAATGTGTATTACAGCGAAATTTAATGGTTCCACGATGTGTCTCGCCAATTGTAGAGTACAACTATTTTATAGCAGAATAATACATCGAGATATCCTCGTTCTTTAGATTAACAATTAAATAGGATCAACGGTAGATGTAAGGAGCACATAACAAAGGAAAACAGTTCGAAGGAAGAAGTTGGCGAACGTGGCAGCCTCAAGGGCTTAAGAGATCAGTAGCGTAGGTCTTAGGTAGAAGGCTTTTCCAACCCGTATCTGTGCGATATAGCAGCACCCTATTTCTCTCGAATTTATGACCAAAGTATCTGCCAGATAGGAAAGCTCGTAGATCTAGGATACGATGTCAGAATTTGTGGGGTGTTGTCTGATTATCCTTTCACGTGCACCTAATACCATATTATTCGCATTACAACTAACTAATTCGTGGGAAATTATCAACAGTTATTACACGGGATCGTTAATTCCATTTTTTTTTTTTTGAGAAATAAAAAAATATTGTAAGTATTTTTCGTGAAAATACGCGTCCCTCTATAGTTCTCCTATAATCTAACTCATCGTCATAAAATAATCTTTCGCCTGTTGATGAAGATTTATATTTATGCGTTGCAATTTTTCATTTCAAATCTGTTTTTCTGTCTGTTTTTTCTCATTCTTTTTTGTGTTCTTTTTTTTTTTGCCCCCAATGTTTCTGTCCTACCATTTCGCAATATGATATTACTCTGTTTTTCTGCCTCTTCTCTCCGCGAAACTGCGACACACAAAACAGCTTGCAGCAACTCGCGAACGGGGCAAAATTATTCTACCTCGTGCTTTATTTATTTCCAATCTTCACGGGGAACATTTTCACGAGCCTCGGAGTTTCCCTTGATGTTCCGTATTCCGCGCGCCTTTCTTTGTCCCTTTCCCGTCCTTTCTATAAGCCTCCTATAAACTTTCCTCCGCCGAATTTCACCGTAACGAGGAGTAACACTTTTTGTCGAGTGAAAACCTTTGATCATCCTGTCCCGAGAATCTCTCCTCTTGTTGCTGCTGTTTCGAACATTTCGAAACGATTCCAAGTTTTTCAAGACCGTCGAGATTCGGATCGCTTCGAACATGATTCGAAGCTTTGAACTCTTGAAACTTTTGAATAGCTTGAATGGCTTGGAAATATTTATTGGTTTAAAGACTTTATAAAATATCCCGATTATTATGAATTATAAATATTATTAATATTCGAACACTCTTTAACATAAAATAACTTAAATATTGAACCAAACGAAGTGCTTTTTCTTCTGTTTGAGAAATTGAAAAAATTAGTTTACCAGATGATATATAAAAAGATTTTTGAAAAAAGTACAATTAGTCCGTAACCGCTTTTACAATCCTTTTTTTATCAGAGCCTATAATGAACATTTAAATTTTCTCTTCCTGTTTTGTTCCTTTACTATTTTCTTCGCGATTTCGACCAAGTCTAACTTTTTCAAAATGGTTTTATACACATTAGCTAGTAAACTAATACTTTCAACTTCTCAAAAAAACTCACATCGTTCGGTCCAACTTTGAAACACTTATTTTATAAGCGATTTTAACTACCATCGTTATCTGGACCTGTATTTATGTATATTCAAATTAAAAACGCTGCTATAACCATAAACTTTAGACTTTCAAGACATTCGAGATTTCAAAGATTTTCAAACTCCGAATGATCGTTCGAAACGTTTCGAATTTTTCGTCATAAATATTGATTCGAAGTGTTTCAGACACCATCACTAGTTGGTAAATTTATTTCTCGCTTCATAACTCTTCGACAGAGGAAAGATACGTATGTACAGCTGAACGAAGTACACTTGAACCGAAGAATCGAACGTCCTTAGAGATGAAACTCAAGATCGAAGGAGCAAAGTGATGATCTCCAGAAGACAATTAATTCAACGGTGGAAACTGATGCTCGCGATAATTCTTACGTTTCGCTCTTGATTTGGATTGTACAGACCAAGTGTATCGAGTACTTTATCCGGTTGCCTTTTGTGTCCACCACAAAGGAACCTGGCAACAATAGGGGCGGACTATTCGCGTCAGTTTCACGCACATGCCTGCAACGTTTCAAAGAAGGAAACTTTCGATTCTCCGCGGACGTAATCACGTGACTTTTGCGGAACATCCGCGATTATATCTTTCTCCGGATCGCAATTCACTGCTTTCTACTCTTGACGACAAAGCGGTTGCTTGACATTTCTCGATTCTCCACGTCGATGCCAGGCGACATCGACTCAAGGAATAAACAACGTCGATAAAATGCTCCGCGAAAAAAAAAAAACATCAAAGACCGATCGAAGTATCGTTCCTTAAACGGCGGTACATGACATTTTTATTGAGTTATTTCGTAGTTTATCTACTGTAACAGATGTTATTAGATTTTTTCAGAATTCTCAGTCTCTTTAGAACTTAGACTTCAGATAAATGACAATTCTTAAATATACGAAAAAATTCGCTAAAATAGTATACGCATCACATAAATCAAACAGTCTTACCTATCTAATACTTAAAAAATAACAATGAAATATAATCAGTCATGAAACCCTAACGTTACAGAAAATACAGGGGAAAAAAAATTAACTCCTGAGACACCCGAGTGTTAATATAAAAGAAAGTGATCTTCAGAATTAAAAATGTCCTATTATCATTCTGTACTATGATAAAAACGTTTGCCACTTCCTAACTACTTTCAAGAGGCACAAGAATGGTGTTGTAAAAGAGAAAATAGAGGTCGACAGGAAAAACTCCGAAATAACGCGAGTATTTAAAGAAAGGAGAAGAAAGCGAAGCAAGAGTTTCTTCTTAGAGATATAGTTAGCGTTATAAGAGTCATCTAAAACAATTGTACGAGTTGTCCTAATTTTACAAGTGTCGTTTACTGTCGTTATCGTTACCTGAAAGTCGTCTTTCCATTAAGAATTCCGTCAAATTTTTATTATTATTTTTATAGTCATTCATATTACACTCTGTCGATCTAAGAGAAAAAAAGAACGAAGGAAAAAAACATTGTTAACATTAAATTTCTACACTTCTCTGGTACATTGCTTCAAGATAAAGTTAAAAAAACTGTATGAATCAAGTGCATCGATTAACTAGAAGTGATATCACAATTTTCGTTGTACAGAGGAATTCTCAAGAACCGTGATATTTCTCACAGATACTCCGGTAGCACCTTTCGCGTCCTCGATGATCCTGTAGGCGAGAAAACTAACGTGCCACACGAGTTCCTGGCTGCAGCAACGTCAGCCATGAAAAGATTCATGGAGGCCATTATTCACAAACGATTTAGCGCCGGAATAATGAATACAGCGATCTATACCGAACTAGCCCAGCTATGTGGATGGGAAAAGGACGACCGGACCTGAACGACCGAGGAAATGCAAGTCGAAAGTAAAGTTTTCGAAAGTCTTTTCGAACTGTCCTTTCAAACATCCGAGAATCTGATAGAAAACGTTTCTTCTTCCACTCAACATACAATTGTATTTAATTCCTTAATTTTCTTCATTCAAGAGAGTTCTGAGACTTTCACAGCCCCTGACCAAAAAATGCGGGCCACTCACAATTTTCAACGTCTTTCGTGTTTATCAAGAAAGAATTCTCCAATCTCTTTCCATTCAGATCTCAAGTTCTTCTTACTCGAATTAACTTACGAGACGCTGAACAGATCGATCTTATCTCGTATGATCAGACAAGTTGGCTACGAGGGGGCAACGTAAATCCATAAAATTTCAACCGAGCACAATTGTAATACACCAACAAACGCGTACGGATTTGTCCGTGCTGAGACAGGTGCGGGGTATAAATCAGCACGGTGCTATTGTACGGTGGCCACGGAGTACCGTGGTACATGCACACAGGCGAAAGCAAATATTTTATCCCGGCGAATTAGCATAGATTTCAGAGCATCGGCGAACGAGCATGTCGTAATCGTCGAAAAGGTTTATCAAACGAAACTTGGATCTGAATACCCAAGCATCTAGTTGAACGACGAGCCCACCAAACACCGCTGATTACTATGGAATACCGGCATCACGTGAGAAACAAAGTGGAAACGTAGGCAGCGGTGATATCAGTTACAGTTCAGAGAACGAGAGAGAATAACATTCAACCGCGTGGTAATGGAATTAATTAGAATTAAAGCGGGGGAAGTTTGAATTTTCTCGAAAATTTACACACCCAATTCCAATTACGAAATCTACATGTGTGTGTTAGTATTTATTACTATTTACATTCTCTCTTCTCCTATGAAAATAAATTGTATTTGTGGCTGAAGGTAAGTTTTGTACATTATGTATTCATGTGATATCAGCATAAATAAATTCCTGCGTTGCATTTCGAGAAGTGTTCCATCAAACGTCACTATTATCGACGCGATGAAATCTCGCGAACGTGAACAGGATGACAGTTTATCGTTTGATTTATAATATTCAGTATACACCGATCGATAACATGCCTGTCACTTTTTTCTCTTTCATCCTCTCTCCTTCTTCCTGGACCGCGGCCGAACGAACAACGGAAATTCTCGTCGATATGTTTGATTTCGTCGTGATACATAGAGATACACATTGGCTGGTATAACGATCCAGCCACTTTTCCAAATACAATTCGAACAATTTGTGAAAAATTATCCAGCTGATCTGTCCACCCACTTTTTCTCGCGATTTTCGAAACGACTTCGAATAAACGAGAACGAATTCGCGACAATGTTCCCTCATCGGTCGTAAAACAACGAAATGGCACACGCCACCGTTGTATAAAACAAACGATTTCGAAAATTCGTTATTTATTCGTAGAACGCGTGATGCTATCGACACCGCCGATGAATACGATTTCCCCAGCAATAGGGAATAATACGGTGTAACTCGCTAAATACGCCACGGCAATCTGCGTTTCAACCACGATGAACACAATTTAACGAGCTCCCGTGACATGGTGGAAAAACAAGCCGCACGCGGGTGTCACCGGGGCTCGTAGTTTGCGCGAAATTCAATATGTACCCCGTTCGAATCCGTGTAAACGGTGATATTCAAAAGAGTAAGAGAGACACAGAGAGAGAAAAGAGAAAAAGCATAGATGAAAAAAAATTGTTATCGAATTTCTATTCAGAAAATAAATATCGTCAAAAGGGGGATTTGCAGGAAATGTTACGATGAAAAAAAAAACATAAAAGAAATTTCATTTTTCAGAATATCGATAAATTTCGTTTTCCTTTTTTTTCCCTGAATTTCAACGATATCTAACTATCGTTCGATTTCCACGAACTTATTCTCGCGAATCAAGCGTTCGGAACGAGGCGAGAATCTCTCGGATCGACGCGAGAAATAACGGAAGAAACGGAACGATATTTAAAGACCCCGTAAGATGAAATCGATTTCCTGCCAGTCGCTGGTTGCGGAGCTAGACGCTGGTCGGACATCTTGCCGAGACTCTCTCTCTCTCTCTCTTCTTTTCCTCATAAATGAGTCAGTCAGAGTACTACCAGCCGTAAGTTAGAAATAAAAAACGACGCGGTTGTAAAGCACGGTCTAGTTGGTCTGAAGGAAACCACGCAAGGTTATCACTCACAATCTTTGCTCAGAAATATCGGAGATGGTTGCACCTTTTGGATCACGCGGATTGATTTTCAATGCTGCTTCTAACTTGAACGTACAAAATCATACGAATATCTTTTATATATACCTAAATCTTTATTCTTATATTTTTAACTAATTCACTATATATCTCATAGTATAACTACGTTTCTCTATACTCTTTTCGCCTTTTTGCCCTTAATTTCTTATCTATTTTATTGATTCTTTTATTTGTCTCTTCCATTACTCTCTCTACGCTGTATCTTCACGTTACTATACAGCCTTCGATTAAACGTTTCAACGTGCTGGGTTCTCACTCGCATAGCTTACAGCCTTTTTCCTCTCCTTTTCTCCAATATTTACTATTTTCATCTATATTGCCACATCTAACTCTAGCTAATTTCTTTCACGAATCTCGTTTATATAACTATCCACGAAAGTTGAACGAAAAAAAAAGAATGACTTTACGAAAGGAACATTTATCGATGAAGAAGAAAGGTGAAATGGCGAGGATAATTGGCAGAGTTGTAAAAGGAAGGTAAGTTAAAATAGACGCGAGATAGGATCGCGTGTATGACGTGCTTGTTGGAAATGATGTTCCATTACGATTTCTATAAAAGCGGCCAGTAATTAAGAAAAGTTTGACGATCAAGGCTATAAAATTCCAAGTTGCCCATAAACGAGCCCTCGGTACGTTAGCTTCATAAAACGTGCGTTACGATCTATCCACCATTTAATTTCATACATGAAAATCTATCAAGAACTTCGGCGCAAGTTGAAATAATATCTTACAGTTGTAAACTCCATAGGAAGAACTCGCGAATTTATCAGTATGTAATGGAACACGACAATTAAGCCCTTCTTGAAACGCAGTTACGGTGGAAAGCTCTGAAAGGATCTAACTCGCTTCTGCAACTATGTCTGACGTCGTAACTCTCTAACGATGTATTTCGCCTCGAATTTCAATTGAACGAAACGCAATTAGAAAATTCACAATTACGAATGTAAGAATCCGAGAATAATCTAGGAAATGATAAAAATAAAAATAAAAGCTCGCGTTAAAATCGAGATGGAGATAATTCGAGGCTAGCCGAGAGTGATCGAGACATCGCAGAAGATAAATTTCCGGGGAAAAGTAACGAGGTCACGAACCAAAAAAGTCTCCGGGAAATAAATTCATTAAAACCACCAAGGAAGTTTCGCAATCGTGGTCGGGTTAGAAAGGTCACGAAGATGACGCGGGAGGAGAGAGAAAAAGAAAGAGAACGAGTAAAAATCTCCCAGGACCATAGTAGTAGCGGGATGCAACATGGTTCCGGTCTGACAGTGACGTATACGAACTGCGCCACGGTGGCCAGAACCTAAATTGTTTCGAAGTAAATAGCGCACGGGAGCCTCGTGGCTAGCAAATTGCATCCACGGCACTTTAGGACGATATTCTCTTGCCCCACTCCCCTCTTCCCTTCGTTACAGCCTCGCCATCTAGATCCCTAACCCTTCTACAATTTGTTCAGCAACGGATGACCATTGCGGTACAATGTAAATGTGACCAGAACGTGTATTGTAGCGCGATGTAAGCAACAAATGCCCCAGTGTCGGCGCAATCGTTTATTTCCACCTGTTAAGTGGAACAAAAGTACGGTACTTCGTGTGAAAATTGTAACTAGTTACAGTCAATCCTTTTTCTGTGTTTACGGGAAGAAAAATTACAGTTCGTTAAAGTCTTACATCTTGGAAAACAAGAATTCGTGATTAATATAAAAAAATCGTAACGATATGAATAGAATGTGATGTATAAAATATAGATAAATGGATATGTAGAAACTTAAAACTCTTTATGGCTTTATGTAACTAGAAATTTAGGAATATCACATATCGATATGATAAATTTCATTTTATTTGTTTATTTTTATATTACTGCATTATACTGTTGTACTGTCACATTAATACTGGCCAATGTTTTTTACTATAATTAAGTATCAATTCTTGCTCCTTTCTTCTGATGAACGAAAGAAAATCGGGTTATAAGTGGTTAATGTGAAACAAAGTGTACAGACAGATAGAATACAATGATATGAAAATGGTACTTGTTGTTTCACGAAAGATTCGATCTGTGTTTATTATTGCTTAAACTATAGAGATATAGTTACCATGTATTTTGAATATAAATGAATCGAATACTCTTTATTACACTTAACGTCGACGCTTATGATTTATGTGCGATACGTCGGTGCTATTTACATCCTACCCGAGAGTAATTTGTACAGAAAGCTGCAACGATACGGCAGTGCGGTGAGAGTGCAGGTGTTAGATGCTTACCATGCTCGAACGTTAAATCAAATATGTATCAGCCACGGGCCGGCGTTAACCTGGGTAGATACCTGTGATTAAACCTTAAGCGTATCAAAATTCCGCTAATTGCGGAAACTTATTATTGATGCGACGTCACGTAAACGCGCGACTGTTTCGACTACCTATCATAAATTCTACTCTATGCACCCTATATCTTCTCACATATTACGTAGTTTCCCTATATATCTTCTCGTGTACAGATTATAGTAGAGGTTAAATGTACGGAACGATCAGGAACGATCCTTTATTTCCTATATCAAACAAAGTTTATTGTATATAGTCGATTGAGAAGTCGAGGCAATTAAACTTATTGCAGTGTATTTCTATAACAATGTAATCTTTACTTTTTTATTTTTTAGTATTTTTTTTTTTTTTCATTTTGTGCATTACGAAGGTTCACTTTTCTTCGCGTCTCTCTTTGGCAAGACGCGTTATTTCTTCTTCGCGACAAAGCCACGTGTCCTCTTTATCCTTTATGTTTAGACTATGAGCTGTCTTTATATTCTTTCCTGCTATTATTGTGCACTGCCAAATATAGTATATCGAGATTCGAAAACAACGGAAAATAAACGTCCTTGACTAATAATGTATCTGATCTTTAAACAAAGGTTGTGTAACAGCAAATGTGATCTTATTTACTATTGTCGCCTAATACGAATCTTCAGTGATAACTGATTGAGAAACTTGACATCATAAGACAGGAATAAATGAAAAAACTGGATAAAAAATGGAAACGGTTTCAAAGAATCATAGATCTAAAGTATGAATTTTTAATAATTTGTACAAGTTTCAAAATCTTTTCTAAAAATATAATAATACTTCCCACAATAAAGGAAAACGTATTTTTAAGTATATTTCCAAATCTATACTTGTTCAAACTTCAAACAAGTGATACATAATTTCGAAGTAGAGATCATAACAAATATTTACAAAACTTTAGAGTTTTCAACGAAACGAGACCGAAAAGGCTTTCCTCGAGAAGTTGCTAAACAACATACAAACGAGTTTAAGTTTCCCTTAATCCCCAGAACGATTAATCCGATCTGTTAAAGTAGCAATTGCAGTAACCTGCTCGCGGATGAAACTAATGCAGCTATAATTACTGCAATACCGACACACGTGAGTTATGGCGAACGTGAAAGGCTAGAGGATGTCCCTGCAGGAGTGAACCATAGAAGCCGCAATCGGTATCGCAATGTCTCCTTTGGTTGGTGAAATAGGAGCGAACAGAGTCTCGGGGTGCGGCGCATCTAAATGGGTATATTGTCATCAGACGCTCGAGCACAAAGCAAAAGCAGGACCACCTAGGGAGGCACTGTGACATGACAGGTGAGAGACACTCGAAATTAATTCGGCGATTCTCTACATGGGAAATTAACCGCTAGGTAAAATCATTCCCCACGCTCTCTCTCTCTCTCTCTCTCCCTCTCTCTCGCTCGCTCTCTTTCTCTCTATCTGCATGTGTGTGCACCCACGCGTGTTTCATTGCTGGAATCGTTTGCAAAGATACAACCAAATTGGTTCGGGTCTTTGAAATATTTACAGAGAGTATAAAGGACCTGCGCATCGATGTTTGCATAAATTAAATAAAGAGATACACAAGGCATCATGTATTGGTAGCACTATGAAATGATCGATAGTGATTCTGTATGAAAAAATAAATTGAAAATATCGTGCAAAATTTTTTGGAAAACATTCAATTTGAAAATTATGTGCACGCTGTTAGTTCAACTCATACGTTTACTGTATCATTTAGCCTGGCAAAATTTGGACCAATCACGACGAGGATAGAATGCACACGGCAAAGACAAGCTTATAAAAAAATAGAAGCTATAATTAGGAACTTGCTCCACGGACTTTGCATCAAGTGATTACCATATATTTTGTTTTTTGCAACAATTTTTTAGTCGGAAAAAATTTCAACGACAACGAGGATATCAAAATGTCGATAAATCAATGTTTAATTTAAAAATTGTTTAAAAATGGAATCAAAAAGTTAATTGGAAAGTTGGAAGAAGTTACTGAAGACGATGGTAAATAATAATTTTCACTTAAAGTAAATCCTTATATCAGACGATTATTCATTGAATAAATATGTGGTGTTAAATCAATTTTTTCTATTCATTTTATTGTACCTTAATTAACTTGTATATTACTCATATCTTTCTTTTTACATTTAACTGAATCAACAAGTGCTATAGGTTATTCGAGAAATATAATATTTATAAAGTTCCCTTCCATCCATATTTTATAAGTAAAAATATATTAATATTTACTGCTATTTTAATAATAATTATATTAATAATTTGTCGATATCCTTATTAGTTAGGAGATATTTATGGGAGGACTGTCACAATTGTTAATAAAATTCGTAATGCAAAATTTAAAAAACTGAAAAAAAATCGTTGATAAATACATCATTAACAATGATCGTAACATTGGAGCCGCTTAGTCGATTTTCTTCAAAACAAAATCAGACAAATTTTCCACTATATTTTCAACTTACTTTTTCACGTAGAATCACCTTCTACCCGGTTATACCACAACCTACACGATACCCTGTATAATGATAATAATTTCTGATTAACAGAACCAACCAACTCGTAGCACATCTAACCCGAGAGGGAAGCGACTTGGTCCCGTTATTTAACGCCGCAGAGAATCGCACCGCTTTAGTCACGGCATTGTAATAAAGTTGCGAAGTTATTCGCGCTACAACTTCCGTAGTCGCAAGAACCGGCTTGGTACGTAAGGAAGTTGAAGCTCTTAAATTCGCCTCGCCCGGAAGACTTCTTGGCGCTTCTCGTTTCCCTCGCTTTGTCGCGCCTGTTCGTGCTGCCTTTCCACTCTCGCCGGTTGTCGTTTAAAAATACGCTTATCATCATTGACACTCTCAAACTTGTACAACGAAATTCCATACATCGTGTACTCTAGATATCTCTAATTACGGAAACAACTAAGATATGCTAAATACAACGTGATCTCGCGAAACAGAGATGAATTTGCACGTTTGAGATTCTTCCCTTTGCGGAAATAGTTTCGAAAGTGTACTTTGTACACTATTTTCTCCATCAACTTCATAATCTGTGCCTCCTCCCAACAGCAAATTTCGTTTTTTTCTCTTTTCTTTCTTTTTCTTTTTTTGTTTCTAGCTGATTTGTTTCTAATTAATAAGGAAAGACCGCGAATCCTTGCTCACGGATTTGAATGAAACTTTGTGGATTTATAGAGTGATCCAAGAGAAAAATAACGGTATACTTCATTCGTGCCTAATCGCCCTTTAAAGGTGTGAAAAGTAACGTGTATCTGCATAAGCATAGTAGTGGTGCATAGTAAAATTAGTATACGTGGTTGAATTCAGAACAAAACACGTAATATTTTTAATTATTATAAAAATGTACATTTTCTTAAAAATAACGCAAGAAGATTTTTTTCAAAAAGAAAGACTTTTGATTTTCTTAATGTAAATTTATACCGCTCATTGTGCCATTAAACTTGTACCTAAAACAGTTTTTTTCCTATCTCTTGTACTTTAAGAAATATACGTGAAAAAGTGAGAGGGTTGATTTGACTTTAAGTTTACTTTTCACATCCTTAAAGAACGATTGAACACGAATGAAGTATACCGTTATTCCTCTCTTGGATTACTCTATAAACCCACAAAGTTTCATTCAAATCCGTGGGCAAGAGTTCGCGGTGTTCCCTTCTAAGCTGCAAGCTCGAGGCTGTAAAAGCACTCTCTAGCCCCTCGAGTCGACTAAATAATTGTCTCATTAGTCGGTGTGTATACGAAGAGTCGCGGTTATGAGTCGTCTGTCTCTTCGTCAACCGGATGATCTGTACATTCAACGATTTTTTTTTCAACTAAGCACTACGGTAGATAGGAGGGTAGAAGGTAGGAAATATTGAAACTAATGAAACGTCAATTTAAATCCGCGACATGGAGATTGGCCAAAAACCATTTTTGGCAGAATTATTGGAATTCGTCCAAATTAACTATTTCGTCGTGCTGGTTGGCCCAATTTGAAACTTTTAATGCCTCGATATATGCGCTTCTTTCTTTCTCTCTTTTTTTTTTACGAAGTTTCAGAATTACATTGTCGGTTCAATCGTGTCGAGCATATTGCGTGATTTCTATGAAAGATTCACGTGTATTTAATAGTATCGATTATACATCGATTAACTATCGGTATGTATATTAAGAGACGCGAGAAGTAAGAAACTTTCAGCAGGATGAAGAGAACCACAGTCATGTTTACGACGTACATAAGAGAGAGAGAGAGAGAGAGTAGGAATGAATATTCATGAAGATGAGACCCGTACATCAAGGGAACATCAATTGCGGCTCACTACAAGCGTTTCACGTCTGCACGCGTGTATTTAACTTAACGAGCCAGTGCACCCCGCAATTTCTACGTCTCTAACTCCATTTCCCGCAAATTAACTGCGTCAAATCGAAGACGCAAAGCTCTCGGTTAAATGAAATTTCCGGGGTAACTGTTGATCCTGTAAATTTGATCCTTGTTGCAACCGAATATTACTGCACGATGATGTTACAAAATTTCGTTAAGATTGAAAATAAGTTTCGGTTCGAGTTTAAATCACACCTTAGAAACGGGCGAATTGTATAAGTATCAAAAACGATTTAAATTCAAACAAATGTTCTAAATCATCCCGTGACGCAAATACGATGAAAAACGCGCAGGTAGAAATCGCGAGAATATGAAGGAAGATAATATACGAGCCAAATTTATCGATTCTTTGAGCGAATAAAAGGCGTGGTACTTCGCTGACTTGGCAAATCATCATTCCTCCAATGACATATCGTTCCACGGGCATTACAAAACGGGATCCTTGGCATAGATTGTTATCACAGGCTGCAGGAAACGGAAACATAACGAAAGGGTGAATTGGAAACGTTTCGCGTGACATTTTCTAGTTTCCTTTCCACGACCTTATTCGTTTCTATAAACGTACGCGAGTTACCGTACAGTTTCCCTCTGTCACAAGGGAGACCAACATTACCGTACTGTTGAAATCAAGGCTATACATCTTAGTTTCCCCACGACCATCGTCGACGTATATCTATATTCAAGCTGGAAACGCCAAGAACAAACTATTCCCTGTCTACCTATTATCATCCTTCTAATGTGAAAACGTCTATATGTTGGATAGTAGTTTCGAATAGAACGCTTATTGAGATATATTTCTAGTGAGATCTTAAGATACTTGGAAATATCGTAACAAGGCTACACACTTTTTCCCTAATAAATCGCAATACTAGGTTTCATTTGATTCTATGAAAAAAGAAAATAGTAACTGTAAGAAATTAACGAAATGATGGCAAAAATTAATGTTAACCATTTTGATCGATTCATATGCAAATCATTCGATATCGATTGATATAGCCCTTAATTGCAGAAAATTTCATCGAAGTATCTCAGGAAATACAGTGACTAAAAATTAGCCAACAAAATTTTACATCTTCCTGTTTCTACCGTGATATAATATTTATAATAGGGTAACTTTAGGAGAGACGCCATACTGTTTGGTTAAGAGCCAATAAAAAATTCGATTTCGTCGTAATTAAAACGATTAATCTTTTTATTACCATAATACACATGCATATTATGAAAAACAAGAATACTAAATTTTTCTTACGTAAAATCAACAAACATTTTTAAAAACTGTAGGTTAGCAAATGGCGTCTCTGCTACGTGCATGAAATACACAGTAGAAATTATAATATACTTCAAAAATATTATGTTTATTAATTAATAAGAAACTACATTAAACAATAAAATATGTATTTACTTCATCCTGTCTCATAAGTATTAATATTTCACATACATAAAATTTCAACATACTTTTTCGTACACTTATTATTTTAATATTTCACAAACACGACAATCGACTTAAACACTGATTTCTTTTTCAAGACACACAATCATAATACACAAAATATACAAAATAAACAAAATATCTTTCTCCAACCAGAAGACATTACAAATGTGGTGGCTCATTTGAATTCACCTCACAGTAGTGTCTTATTCTTAAAAAGGGTTAACTAATTCAGCAATTGATCATACATCCTCAACGAATCTTTGTCAGAAAAAAGCCTTACAATTTGTCTTAGCGAACGAATCGATATCCACCGCGAAATTCATAATGCATACGTTATAAAACAAACAAAGCAAACACCATCGAGCAAAGTGCAACGCTCCCAGAACGCATCCCTAATTTGTTGCGTATGTTGCAACAAGAGGAAGTGCAAAGCTATACGATGCTACTGCAGTCAAATTTAATAGCGTCATATCTCATATAGCGCTATCGTTCCAATCGTTGTACAAAGTACACATACACACAGAACAGAGAACTCGTATCGTGCACGTACAAAAGGAACCCGTACGTATGCGCATCTACTGCAATGGGGAGCACAATGCGGCTTGACCGGTTACCAACATTAGCAACGTGCTCTTCTTCACTCGCAAAGCTCAGCCAACGAGCAAACAACGTGATTCCTTACGAAGAATCACTCATCTTGAATTTTACTACACTCTAGAAGTTCGTATTTTCACAATTCGTTAACGTAGTTACCGTGGAAAATATTTTCGAAACACGTACTACACGTTCGAGTAAAAACCACTTCGACGAATGTATTCGTGACCCGAAAACGTGCCACGGTTGTAAAATTACTCAGGGGGAAAAAAAAAGAAGATCCTAATAGTATTTTTCACTGTTACGTGAAACCTAGTCGAGCCTGTTTTTTTTTTCCATCGAATAGAGCCCACTCGACTATAGTGATCTGTGACAATGTTCCTACCTGCATGTTTTCGCGTAGGACGAGGCACAAAATCTGTGATGATTTCGACGTTGTTGCACTTCACAAACTGGTCACACTCACCTGTAACATAACGAAGAACAAGGGCACGTTAGATTATTGTTCGTTTCTTTATTATGATGATGGAGAATTTTAACTACAGATTCGTTTCTATTTGATATCTAAAGCTACGTATGGTATAGGTTGAACTCGGTAAAATCTGCAGTAACGTTTCAGAGGCTGGATTAGACGCATCGCCACAGCTGTTCCAGTAGTCTATGCCTGTATATAGCGCGACGCGAAGTTTCTCTTCGAACAATTAGTGGTTTTATCACCTCGCAGCGTGGTATAACCGCACGCACTCCTAGCTCACGCTACCTAGCTTTCCGTATTCTGATCTTTAGACTGTAGTAACCAGTTGGAAACTAGCGTCGATCCATCAGCGTGGAAATTAAGCGAAATTGTATCGAAACTGTATCAACTGTTGTGGAAGCAAATGTGTCAGTTGCAGAGAGTGTAATTGCAACTTGAAAGTATCTTAAATTCTTCAGAAAATTGAATTTCTTATGTGTTTTCCCTTTACATAATTTCTAAAAAAGTTCGTTTAAATATAAACCAACACGGTTGTTACAGTTTAGAATTTCTCTTGTATCAGAATTTGTCAATGAATCACCTCCTGGCTTTGGCTTTTGAGATATGTAAATTCACGTTAAATTATCAAACAGCAACTTCTATTTCATCCACAATGCTAACGATGCAAGTGTTTGTCATGATTATCTGACAAAGCTGATTATCTGACAGCCTGTCAACTAAACGATAAAATCAGCTGCTCATCGTTAAATCGTCATGCAGCGTACCAAAACAAAAAATTATCGTTCAAGAGACGAAACAAGCGAAAACAAGATATACATACACACAGTTACCTCACAAAATATTAGTTTAACATGTGAGAAACGTGTAAAAACTACTCGCGAGACTGAAGAATACACGATCTAACGATCGATTTTTAACATTAAGCTGTTAAATAGCAATTAACCTTTGACGAACAGTTAGGAAGGTTTCTTAAATACTAAAACATATTTAAGGCGACGTCAATTCGCACACCAGGAGGCCGAAGGAAATTAAGGTGGAATTTCATGACATAAGTTATTAAGAATGCAATATCGACGACACAAAGGAAGCAACGATCCTCTTACAGCGTGGAATAACTTTATCCCTGACCTATTTTCATCGTTTATGAGGTTGCACGAGGTGAACCCATCGAACGTTGGCGTCAAAGGAGAACGACGTTATATCCGGGCGAGAGGTAATGAGATCTCTCTTTCCCGATTGTGCAACGAATGGACGACTAGAGAGACCAAGGAGGATATCAACGATGGTGCAACCACTTCGTTTCATCTTCGATTGAAACCGTCTTATTTTTTTCTCTTCCTTCTATCTTCTTTTCTTTCTTTCCCTTCGTTTCACCGAAGGATGTAAAATGAAAATTGAAAATCAATTCTCGATTTGTACCGCGATTAGGCGAGGATTAGTAAGAAATCAGTTCACCTAGGAACTAATGAGAAATGTTGGATTGTGTTAGATCGTAAAATTAAAAGACGAGGCATCAAATTTATCAGAAATTTGCATTCGGATACTGCGTGTGTTATCACTCGGTTCAAATCCGAGTCACGAGGTAATTCACGCCTTGTGATTCGTCGCGAATTATAAAATGTCGACAACAGCGGCGCGTTACAAATTGATATTTTGAGAAGTGGTAAAGAAATATTAAGTATGGAAAAATGTTCGCGATAAACTTAAACCGATAAACTGAAATTTAAGCAGTAATTTGCAATATCTTCTTTATCAGAAGATTTTATTTATTTAATTGATCACTAAAATCTCCTCTGAACTCGTAAATATTTAACTAGCGTTAGTTAACGTGAAAAGTGTATTTCTTTGTCGCATATTGCTCCTCTGACTCGTTAAAAAATAAACGATATCGAATATATAGTTTCACTATATCTTGCTTATAGCTTAGACTTGTCTTCTTGTAACTTATCACTTATATTTATAAATGTCGAACGTTCTTTCAAATAAGCAGCTTTAAAAACGACACCAAAATGAAACTGAAGACTTTTATACGTAGTAAATTAGTAAATTAATTTCATCAGCTTATAGAGTTTTGAACAAAAGTTATAGAAATAAATGGTAGTTACTTCGTTAAGTGAAATGATGTTTCAGGAAAGCTCGGATTACTTGAATTTTCTATTATAAATCCGCGAGAAATTTTTCCGATACGTAATAATACACGAGAAAATTGATCATGTGATATTTAGAATTATCCTTGATCCACATCGAACTCTCTTACGAGCACAGTGCAACGGGAATTTATTTTCAATGCTACCTGCACGACGGAAGACAAGGTAATTAGGTCTGGTCTTACAATTTCCTCGAAAATGGAAGGTGGAATTGTACCGTGAGAACATCGGCAGCGAAATGCCGCAGCGAAGCCTGTAAAAAGTTCAACCTACGCTTCGTTCGGAATGAGTATTGCACAATGGATGTTCTACATGCTTACAGTGTTGTTCAAATATTTAAAATGACGTTTTAACGTTAATCCAATAACGAAAGTTCCCTTCGACCTTTATTTGCCGCAGAAAATTCTAATTGAACGAACATCTATACAAGATGGTACTCGTTTATTCTTCATTTCGTGTCTAATGTAAGAGTGGAAAAACATGTACAAATAAATACTGTACGAAAGGATTAGGATTGACGATGGAACTATTCGCGTCTCGTTTGAAAATTCCCGCGGGACACGTGTAGCATATCGAAAAGAAAAACGCCCGGAGGTGAAACTTTTCCGTGGAGTTTTCACCCTTACGAATTCCGAAATTATTCCGGCGTTTACCGAGCCACTATGGCTCAACATTTGCACAAAGATCACGTACGAAAACGAACGGAGAATTGCCCTCGGGTCAACCGCATGCCGTGTCGAAAATCGAACCGCGAAAAAAGAAACAAAAAAGAAAGAAAGAAAAGAGAGAGAAAGTTCTCTGAAACTCGCGAATTTAATTCGTCCCCTAAGACGAATATTTCGTCAAACGAACCCGTATAAACTTCTCTTTAAAGTAACGAAACATCGATTGTTCTTAATTTCGTCAAAAGGAATCGAGCGAAACAATTCCGCTTGCGCTAAAAAGGAAAAACAAGAAAAAAAAACAGCACTCGCAAACATTCTCCAGCTTCTCGGAAGTATTTCTCTTTTTTTTTTCTTGCATAAAATAATCGTGAAAGTGGAGCGTCGCGAGCGTTGCAACAATTAAACGTTTGCGTTTCGACGATGATCCGGTGGAACAAAACAGTAGCCTAAAAAAAAAAAAGAAAAAAAGGGGGAAAAACGAAAACACAAAAAAAAAGAGGAACGCGTTTCCGCAAACGCATCCGAGTCTTTCGAAAGAAATATTTTCATACCCCAGACCGTTAACCTCGGGAGCGGTATTAAACTCGGCGATGCGAAGACGCAAAACAGGGAAGCTCCGGGAACAAGGGGGAAAAGCTTTGGCCTAGCTTTGACGACAAAAATTCACCGCTGTAATAAAGAGGAGAGAGAAACATTCACCCCTGCGTCACGGTAAAATCAGCTCGAAAACGCCGCCACCGAGGCAAAGAAGAAACTCGACCATGAGGATCCTCGTTCGATGCCCACGTACATACCTAATTACACGACGCTATCATAAAGCGGTTATCTGGCTTGGAAAATGTTCGTGGCCGATTGTGAAAGACCACAACGAACACGTTGATGAAAAAAAAGAAAAAAAAAGAAAAAAAGTACCAATCCACACATTTGATACCGAGTACTCAAGAGACTACGAAGGGAGAAAGAGAAAAAGAGTTTTTAATCAGGACGAATTTCGTGGCTACCTTTTGTGCCATGTGTAACGGATCCATACCACGCAAAACTGCGTTTTCCTCGAAAATTAGAATTATACGCGCGAGATATAATGAGTTTCCTATAATCCAGCGGAAAAATGAGACACTTTGCGCTCAGACACGTCGAAGTTTGATCCCTCCTTCTGTGTAAGATTGCAACCGAAGACGTTCCGACGTAAATGCGCCGATTAAACCGTTTAAATGGGAATTCGAATGGCTTCGTCGGGTTTCGAACGGGGAAACTCGAAGCGTATCGATTTCCATCGCGCTGCAATTTCAACGTGATACGTTTGACTCTTCGTCTAACGCGACAATTAAAATAAAACAATTTTCTCTGCTTCTTCTTTCTCTGTTCCTCTACTGAAAGTGATATAGAAGTATGGAATAAAAGTAAAAGCAAGTGTAGTCGACTTTAAAGTGTAGAGGAATAATAACGCTTTACGTGTTTACGTTAAAAATCGTCGTCAGTTTAAAGCAAACTCGACGAAGAGTAACGTGTAAAGGGTACGTCAAAGATAACGACAAAGCCATCTGAAAATAGTTCCATTATCCTATACCGTGGTAACGTTAACCTTCTCATTCAGAAAGGGGAGATGTTAAATCTCTATTCTAACGCAGGCATCGAAGTGAGACGAGGCAAAGCAAAGACAAGCGGCTCCTCCGCCATTTTCAAAGATAAAAGATAAGTGCGTTGAAAAAAGGGGTCGGGAAAAGTTTCGAGTGTGGTATTCTCCATGCGGAAATATATTTACGCTGGGACCAGAGAGTAGAGGAAATCGAAAAAAGAAGGGCTTTAGAAAAGGGGGTGATGGGAAGGAAGCAAAAGGCATGACCAAAGGACAAGAAGATGAAGAAGTGGTGTGAGGTGTAGATCAATGGGGAAAAAGTGTCCAACGTCGTTCGCTTAGCAGTAAAGGAAGAGAAAAATAGAGAAACGTCGCGTCGCTGGGGGTAGACGAGGTGGGTTTGAACCTTTTGCCCTCCTTTCCAACACTTTGCCCGTCTCTGTTCTTAGACGGTAACCACAAGTGCCTAGCCTGCCGGCGTTACTTCATTATCCGTGGAAAGAAAAGCCGGTCCCCCGTGGTTGTAAAGTGAATCGCATCTCTCTAATTAAATTTTTGTTGCCGGCGAACGAGCACGGTGACTCGCTCGTTTACACTTTTGCCCGGCTCGTCGACAAACAGATGTAACTTCCGACTGTTTGGATTGCTCTGGGACCGGGGAAGGAGCCTGACACTTCTGAAGTTTCTCAAGGAAGTACACCTAGCGGAGAATCGGAGGGAAAAACAGGAATCCGGTAAGAGTGAATTTTCGAAAGTAGCGTGGGAAATGGAAGTGTTGTGAGAATATTCGCTACAAGTGGAAGTATGGTGAAGTTTCAACGTGTGTCTGGGGAATGTTTGGTCTGTGAATGAAGAATACTTAGTTTAGAGTGCTAGAGGCAAGACAGAAGAGTGTTTCGAAGAGAATTCTTAAGATTATAACGTGAACATAGTGTGTATGATCACTTCGAGATTTGACTGAATATCATCTATGAATGTCTATAGATTCTGTCTGAAATTTATGAGAAGAATAGAAAAATAAAGTCAAACGTGAGAGTACTATGAGTTAATTGTAAGAACGCTGAGAATTAGCAAGTATTTCAGTGCTCCTTAATTACTCCTGCATTTTCTAATCACACTTATACATGATTTATTATAAAACAACCTGAGATGGAATTGTACCGGTACAATTAAATTCGTTCTGGCGCTCCCTCGGCGCCAGACAGAGGAATAAGCACACATAAGTTTCGACTATTTGGATTGTCGGCGAATCGATCTTATTGTTAGAGTACGAGAAATTGTGTGTGCTTTTCGGTGAATGGAGCGAGGTTTGTTCAAAGACTAAACGTTCAAGTAAGAGAAACTCGTGATTTTGGGAATATTAATTGACACAAAATGTCTTAAAAAATATTTCAAAAAGTTTTACTGATGTTCTAACGAAAATGTTGAAAAGATGAAGAATTAAAAAAAAGAAAATAATAAATTCTATTGGATAATATGTAATGCATGCATAACAGTGGTAAGATTCGAGGTAGCAGAGAAACTCGTTAACCATGCCTACGAGGAGCCTCGTAAATCTAACAAAAATATAGTGCAATAAACGACGCCAGCATTGGACCTAGTAAACCTAGTCCAAGCTATTCTTGTTGCACTTGTACCTTGAATGAGCATTTAGCAAGAATACTGTGGACAAGTTGCTAGCATTGAATGATTCCCTTTGCTAACAACTGCACCAAAAGACACATTTGCATCAACGTGACGTTACACGAAGAATAGGTAGAAACTTTATTCAAACGTGAATACCTTGAATTATAAATCATTAAAAGTTACGATTGAATTATCTTCAACGTAGCGAAACAAAAGCAGGAACATTTGTTACTATCGTCTACTAAAAACAATGACCCAATGTTATGTATTACAGTGGTGAAACACAAAGGTTTTAGCAAATATGTAGTGCAAGGTTACGCCATAGTTTGCCAACTATGTACGAGCTTATTAATTGTTTCAACGACAGAAACGTCGAGCGTATGCCGGGACAGGGCGAGCAAGGAACCCGGCGCTCGTTTATTCATCGTACAAACCAAACAATGTCGGTCGAATTTAAATTGGCCAACTAATTTTCTGCTTTGCTGCTTGTCCGTGACACAATAATCGTCGAATCGAACGCGAATCACCGCGGGCCAACAGGAAAGACAGTGACATATGGAGGTTAAAAGAGGTGGACGAGAGAAAGAGGCCACACAACGAGGAGCACCTTGCCACTCGAGTTTATTTTTGAACACCCTGAGGACGACGTCACACGATGACCAGAATAGCGGGCATCTACGTCATGTCTGGGTAACCCCGAGCAAATTTCGGAGGCAGACGCGAAGAAGAGGTGGCGATGAGCGAGTAGAAACAGGAGGAGGCAGACAGACAGAGTGAATTGCAGTGAGAGAAGACAGGCAGAGAAAAAGAGAGAAACAAAGAGAGAGGGGGAGAGAGACAGAAAACAGAGAGAGAGAGAGAGAGAGAGTCAATTGCAATGAGAGAAGAGAGAGAAAGCAAGTAAATCGCAGAAAGAGAAGACAGAGAAAGCGAGTAAATCGCAGAAAGAGAAGACAGAGAAAGCGAGTAAATCGCGGAGAGAGAAAACAAAGGAAGCGAGTAAATCGCGAAGAGAGAAGACAAAGAAAGCGAGTAAATCTCAATGAGAGAAAACAGAGAGGGAGAGTAAATCGCAGTGAGGGAAAACAGAGAGAAAGAGAGAGTCAATCGCAGTGAAAGAAGACAGAAAGGGAAGGAAGGAGCACGATCCAAGAGGCGGGTAAAAAGAACGCGACTCGAAATGACCAAGAGGGAAGAGCAGGAAGAAGAAAGAGAAGAAGGGAACGAGGAAGAGTGAATGAGAAGAATTTAAGGCGTCAGCTGTGTGTGAGCAGCGACAATTCGCGATGAACAGCTGAAACGTGGAGAATTTCAGACGATAGAAGGACCTCACGGTTATTGCCAATCCATTCGTCAAACACTGTCTGGGATTTTCAGCTATGTTAATGCGACGAGCCAGACCTGTCTCGAACTTTTAACGATGCCAATTTATTCGTCGAAACCTGTCTGGAATCTGTGATCGCGATGGTCAGACCGCCAGGTGTACCCAAGTAGTTTCCTATGCCAATTTTTATCGGTGAAATCGCACCGAGTCCCGAGATTTTCCGTTACCCGTCAGAGAAGTTCCTGCGTACTTTTCACGCTGCCAATTCACACCGTTGAATATCGCGTGCACGAAATTTTGGATCGGTTCGAGTGTCACATGTTTCAAGAGTCTTAACCAGGTCTAACGTTTGCTATATTTGATTCGACGAAAACATTACACCGATTTGGCTGAAGATTTGTTTGTTCAGGGAACGTGTTTCAAATGTTATACTTCATCGACGTTCCTGTAATTGTTGTACTATTTTAAAATGATACACGCAATTTCAACAACGGATAATAGAAAATCAAAGATTCCAAATATTGAAATGCTCTATTATATCACCGCGACAATGGAAACCTCGAATGTTTGTTATGCTAATCTGCTTATCGACTTCACTCCGAGTATCTACGTGTATCGTATGTACCCGCGAAATGTCGTATATTCAACGCGATAATTTATTCATAGGACACAGCGTTCCAAATTTTCAACAGCGCCAGCCGTACTAATCATCATTCACTGGGTCATTCACAGAACGATACAGTAAATTGAACATAAGCAACAGTACAAAAAAAAAAAGAAACCATAGTATCGAGCAATTACTAATGGAAAACTAAAACACGTTAAAAGGGTAATACGCTAACTATTCAACGAAACACTCCAACCACATAATAAATAAAAAAAAGAAATAAAATGTTAAATTAAACGTTCAACGATACAAAAAAGACAAATTCAACCGCTCAGCAAAATAATAGCCAAACTGAACTATCACGAATTCGACCATCCTGAGGTCGAAAGACTAGAATTGGATCACTACGAGGTCAAAAGACCCAAACTGGACCATGCTAGGGTCGAAAGATTCAAATCAGAGTACGATGGGATGGAAGAACGTGAATTAGAGCACGTCGCGTTCGCAGAATCCGTCGCGGGGTAAAATGAACTACTTTGCAATAGTAGGAACCGCCCCAGACAAGCCCAGGAAACTAGAACTCGTATTAGATCACCTTGAGGTCGTATTATCTCCATAGGATCTCCAAAGATTCACGACTTTGCACTTGCGAAACCCGCCACAGGTCACCTCAAGTTTGTGGAACTTTAAATTTTAGGACTCCAGTGTCTTGGGATCTATCTGAGAACAACCCTAAGTCAAGGTATCTGAAATTCTAAAATTTCCAAGCTTCAGATGTCACGTAAAAACATTTCAAGATCGAAAGATAACGAACTCTAGGATTTCTGGATCCTAGATGGTACATAGGAAGATCTTAAGGTCGAGGAACTTTGAACTCTAAGATTTCTAGGCTTCAGATGTCACGTGAGAATATTCTAAGGTCGAAAGATAGCGAATTTTAGGATTTCTGAACCCTAGATGGTACACAAAAAGAGGTCAAGGTCGAAAGTCTTCGAATCCTAAGATTTCTAGGCCTTAAGAGTCACACAAGAACACTCTAAAGACAACGACTCTCAAACTGTAGAAGTTCAAGGTTCTAGAATCTATCTAAATACATTGCAGGTTCAAAGGACCTAAAATTCCACGTTCCTAGGAACTTTACACTCGTCTGAGACTATCATAGTACCGTAGAACCGCAAGCTTCGGAATAATAGAGGACAGAGTCTGTAGTCTAGCATTCAAGGTCTATAATTCGCGTTTCTCCCGACCTTGAAATAATCTAAAGCGGTCCTAATTCGAGATCCCCTGATTTCAAGATAGCCTAAAGTGAGTCCTATAATTTAGAGGTTTCAAAATTCGATATCCTCTGTCCTCGAGGTGATCTAAAGAGTGTTCTAGGATCTTGTGATCGTGAAGTTGAAGAATAGCTCGTTCTTAAGATTGTCCAATGTAGGTTCCACAATCTCTAAACGATGTAAGATGGGCACCCATTACTTCAGAATGATAGACGGTACAATTTGAGTCTTTTGATCCTGAAGTGATCTTATTCGTGTCTTTTGACCTCAGAATGATCTAGTTGAAATCTCTCGAACTCGCCAGTGTTCCAATTTGATTCCTTTGACCCCACGGTGATCCAATTCTAGATTTTCGACCTCCTGGGTGATCCTACGCAAGTTTCTCGCTCCGAGAGAGTTCCGGCTTACGTCCCGTGACTCTAAAGTGGGTTCGACTCGCTTTTGGCTTCCCAATGTCCGAGATAATAGAGATCGAGTCTCTCAATTGAGAATTTGTCGAATGAAAATGTGTTTTACAAATTTTTCTCTCATCGTGCAATTTTAAAATTACATTCTAAAAATTTTCAAGCTTCCGAATGTTTCTTATATAATACGAAATTCCCATCGAAACATAAATCTAGCAACAGTGTAGGCTGTGAAAAGCATTCCAACGATTCAGTTGTTTGCCAATTAATTAGCTAATTCGGCATTTGGAATTGCTACTCGAATCTGGAACGAATTCCAGAGCTTCTGATACGACGTTACCCTGAACCGTATAAATCACGACTCAACAGAGAAATGACAATAGAAATCGCATAACCACTTGCATTAATAGCAAACCCACTGAAACGCAATTTCGCATATCTGCAATGCTCGTAAATCCTTGCCAGATAATGATCGATACTTTCCCACCGCGATATATTATAATTTAATAACATAGATATTTCTCATTATCTTTTCCATTTGAATGTCTAAACTATACAATTATTTATCAACAAAAATTCCTCTTCTAACGGTACAGTTTTACACGAGATCTATGCAGACCTTAAACTTCCATTACCTGCTGTCTTATCTAACGTAGAGTACATCACACTTTTCATCGCGAGTTTACGGTGCACCAAATTCACAATGGTCCACAAAATAGAAATTACCGGCACCCACATGTTAAATTGCACTATCACTTTTGCCTCTCAAAAACTTTTTTAACAACTTGAAAACTCTCGGCACAATCGAACTATAAGTCAATACATCGATCAACTGTCCACTAGTTTTTGTAAGAACTTTCCGAACTTGAGCTTGACAATGTTGAAATAATGAAGTTTCTTGAAATATCGAGATCGTTAAAGTCCTCTCAAATGCCACCACGTGCACAGTTCTCGAATTACGCCGAAGTTTATTGAAGTGTTGAAGAAGAAAAGAGAAAAAAAAGAACAAAAGAAGAGAAGTTGAAAGATTATCGACCGTAGTAGACACAAAGTGGACTCAGCGAGATGGGTCTGAAAAAATCTCGTCATGAGACACCCCAGATGTCGTCATATCTGTAGATATATAGTAGTCACATTTCCGACATATTCATGCCGTGTCGTCACGCATACCTCGGAACGTTTACTATCATCGATCAAATGCTTTCACACGGTCTTCAATTTATCCGTATAAAATTCTATCAATAACATCTCCCTCGTCCTCTAACGATTATTCTTCCGGATATCTCTATTTCTTTCAACTCTCCTCCACGTAAGAAGAAATCCAAATAAATTACTTCGACGTTGTCTATAGATCCTCTAATTCCAAAGAGTTGAATAACAAAGTGCTCGTTTTTATCCTCCACTTCTCTCTTTTCTTTTTTTTTTTCGTTTATTTATTCACTTGTATTCCTTCACCAGGATGATTATCATATCAAACGTAACCCATTCCTCTGTACAAGTCCCACGATGTCGTCAGCGAAAGGATCATATGATAATTCTCCGTGATTATCCCACCTCGATTGGAATATATATTTCCAATTTCAGAACTGACAATAGCGCGTGTTGGCATTTCGCCAGCACGCTTACTATTTATTTGTATTGTCACGCCTCTACACGTGGTGTGGCGGTACGATGACACGTGACACGGGAAATTGTTCACGAACGAACCGTGATTTCATCTGACCAAATGATATATCGCGTACGATCGAACTTGTCGCCGGATTGTTCAATGGAAAATCGTTTCGCGTACTTCGTTCGCGTAACAACGTGAGATAAGAAAGAAAAATATAACCACGGAAACTGAAACTTTCTCGAGGGGGGAAAAAAATCGTACGAAACTTTCGGGAAACGCACCTGGCGACATGCGTGGGCACCATTCGAGAATCGACTGCTCGAACCTACCCTAAATTTAGCATTCTCTGCTGCGTCCCACATTAGCGGAATCGCATCTACACGCGTCTTCCTGTGTATTCGTGACACGTGTAGACGTGGATTCTTTCACGTGTGTGAGTGTATTCTTTAAACGTATACCGGGTGTAAAGATATATCTACATGTGTGAACAGCCACGCCGTGTGTCCCACATGCAGACATTTATAGACACACGAGTGTATGATATTTTATTTGATCGTCCAACCACGTGGCTAGTCTAGATCGATAAATTTCGGGATGTCCAAAGTGGATGATAATTTTTCGTTCTCATTTTTAGCTACCGTATTTCCCGATCCATAAGACGCACTATTTTTTTTACTCCAAAACCATAGAAATAGGTTGCCTTTGTTACAAATGTCGATAATAATACTGTTTCTTTTTTTTTTTTGTATAAAGTGTTATTTTATTAAAATAGGTACTTCAATCCTTTTCTGTCTGATCCAAGTATTTTTCGTAAATTTTAACCTAATAAATCACAGTACGTTTTATAAGCTAGGAAATACGGTACTTATTCCAAGGTTTTAAGAATGAAAATTTGAACGAAGACGTTCGCGGGCAATTCCAATTTAATCGAGTGTAATTGTATCTCTGGGGAAACGGGCAAGGAAAAATAGTACTGCGTGAATTTATAGGCACACGAGTCTGCTCGAGTGTCTGATATTTTATTCGATCGCCCTACCACGTGGCTAGTCTAGATCGATCAATTTCGTGACGTCCAAAGTGGATGATAATTTTCTTTTTTTTTTATTTTTAATCTTTTAATCTTTTAACTTGTCGTTGTTTCAGAAATATTTAGAAGAGAATAGTTCATTTATTGAGAAATTATTCATCCAGAACTGTACTATTGTACCTATATTAAAGAATTGAATTTAATTAATTGGTTACAACTTATTTCTCATTTTTATTTTTTTACGAGCTAGTGAGATTTATTTTCTGTCGAAAAGGTGGAACCCAGTTAACGGGTTAATAATGAAGATTTCGACGAAGACGTTCGCTGCTAATTGTATCTCCGAGGAACGAGGTAAAGGAAGATGGTACAGCGCGAATTTAACTTGAATTCCGCCTCTATGCGGCGAACGTATCGCCTAAAATTCACCTGAACCCGTCCAAACATGTAAATATAGATACGTGAATTAATATTTGCCCACGTGTAAATTGCATAATAACGTACACATAATTGTACACTCCTGTCCATCTTTCAATATTCCGCAAACACATATTCGTTCGCTTTCATAAGTAAACTGTGCCAAAATATGAGAGGCGTATAATTATAGCTACGATATCATTGAATCGATTGTTGAGTTCATAATGTTATTAAATTCTTGAAAAAAATATTTCTACACAGAATTCCAGAATTATACTGTGATTTCCAACAAATACAGGAATTAATCGAAGTGATTACGCTTAATTCAAATAATCGGAAATATTAAAAAGATTGAATAGAATTGGAAATATTTAAATTTACTTCCTACTTGAATATATGCACGCAGACGACCTAGTCTAAAGACAGACACGCGATTTCAACACGCGAACCGATACCAAGCGACGTCACGAACACCCGGCGTGGTCGCCAGACCCGATCTATCGATACTAATTGGCAACAACGATTGCTCATTAACGCCAAGTGTATCGGTTAAAGGCGTAACTCAACAGTTACGATGGAGGTAATGACACCTAAGGTATTTTAACACCTTTCATTCGAAATGAACATGGAGACAAAGTAGAAATTATTGTAGGATTGCAAGTATTAATTATTTCCTGTAGCTTAATTTATTGCATCGTCGCGAGTGGTCATTTGTTTGCAGCCAGTTACATTTCCGTAACTTTTTAGGCAATAAATACCACAAAACGCTGCCTGGAAACTTAACACGTTCGTTACCACGAAACATCGTCCACTGTCTTGCATATTATCTTTACTTAGACACTTAACATCCATATTTTCATTAGTTTTAAACATTACAGCGATCTATCGAAAGATTTAACGCGTTACACATATGTGGTGCTGGTAGCGAATGTGTTAATCACTAAGACTAGACATGCCATAAATCCTGGAGTTTATAGAGGGACAAATTGTAAGTGGTTCTGAACCTTAGTGTCGTCGGTTGACCATTCTAAGGTGATAGATTCCATACCTCGCGGAAATTTTGCAGGATTTACACGCAACTGTCTACCAAACACTTTCTCCGGTCATTCTGCACCTTTACCCTCAAAATATTACGCTAGAGGCGAAATGAGAAGTCTCGAAAACTGTTTGGTGATGACAAAAACGAAAAATTCATCCAGCAGAGTATTTTTAACGTGATTTGAAAAACTCAAAAGCCCGTATGCGTATGAAAGAAACAAGCTCCTCTTCGAAAAAGGGGTGAACGCGAAAATACAGCATCGAGCAAGCATCGAGCAACGTAGAAACAGGGTGAAAATATAAGCGTAAATGTGAAATAGAGTTCAGTCTCGTAAATTCGTTCTTGTTAATAAACTATTATTACAAATGGAGCTATACAGGCTTAACGTTTATTATTGATTGATATTTTTACGTATTCACGGTACGGACAAATACAATTTACCGCGAGATTTAATTGACACCGGGGATATGAATTAAACAAACGACAAACTCTGGCCAAGAGATCTCGTTAATTATTCAAATTCACCGTTGTGGACACACCGAGATTCGCGTGTACATTCTCCAGAACACAATTAGGTTTACGAGCAGACCATGTCACTTGTAATATCTACAACATGAATAATACTACGAACTTCATGGAACTCTGGCCTGATATTAATCGACAATAATCGTCGCGAATCTCCTTTCTCGCCAGCGAGTATACGCTAGCCATTAGCGACCATGGAATCATCGACTCGAATTCACTATCGGCACGATATTTGCTTTCATTCCGGCGAATATTCTGCAATAAGCAAGATCCATTAAAATTAACGAGATATGCCGGTAAACTTGTTCCCCGTTTCTGTTGAAATAACACCGTTGCTAAAAATAACTAACGTATTGTTCTCCTACTAGAATAATGCTGATCACCATTGTGTAATCAGTGTTATAAAATAAATCGTAAATTTCTCTGCTTCTCTTCTACAACCTCTGGTTAAAAAATTAGAGGCGCTAAGTACTCTCGATATTTTAAATTTTTATTAATTATTAGTGTACTCTACCATTAATATTTCTTAAATTATACTCTCGTTAAAGAAAGAATCTAATTGAGAATGTCGGGAATTTATTTAGAATATTTCTATATTACAAAAGAAAAAAATTCTGCATATTTAACATGAACAGAAATGATACATGCTGCATTCAAAGAAAAGGAAGAAGACATAAATTAATTATACGTACGTGTGTACTGCAGTAATTAATAAAAATTATTATTAAATTAATTTCAGTTCTTTAAATTTTATTAGACTCGAAAAATGTTGAAAATTGTGAGTGACCCTAATTTTCTTTTACCATAAACTGCAATGCTTCCTAATTTCTTATTCCCTCTCTGTAACCTGCTCAATTTAATTTTCCATGTAATATACACCGACACTGAAACTGTTACTAATTTTTCATAAATATACAATATTTTTTAATATTTATTTTACAATTAATAATTTTACGAAGTAATCCCTCAGTTTTGGTAGATTTGGGTAACGAAGAATTCGTAAATTTTTACATAAGCTCGTAATGTATAATGGTCCAACAATCACGACGAGTACGCTGACTACAGTCAATTCTACGAATTTCCATTTTCCCATCACACGTGTTAAGGAACATTTCGAAATTCCTCGCGGCAAATACCCTAAAAGACACACGTTCTCACAGAGACACCGTGGATAATCAACTTGTGAATGATTCACAGGTGTCGATGTCCAGTTGGACAATGTTTACGTAGCGAATTGACTATTGCTCGTATCCGTTTTCACACTAATTAGTAAGATACGTCCAACGATAGGAGTATTATGACCGATGCTGGCCATAGAACGTTGAAACCGAGTGCATATTCGATAACTGTCTGCTTGCTGCACGCTGCAGCCGGTGTAAAATGAAATCAGAGTAGATTGGAACAATTGGACCACAGAGAAAGCTAAACCACGAATATCACGAGGAACAATCTAGCAAGCATGAAAATTAGCATGCAATTAAATTACAAAACTTAACCACGATCTCGCGGTTAGGCATATTGTACATAAATCATTCTGCCCCCGATATCGTACCAGCGCTGAAATAATCGTTTCAACACGGAATATAATCACATTTTATTTTACTCGTGAAATTCTTCAATGAACGAACCAAGTGTGTACTTGACGTTCACGAAAGGGAATAAATCGAACTGTACGATTGAACTACTTAATCGGTTTGCTGAAATCACGTTAATCCTTTCGTGATCAATGGAACACATTATGTCCCACTTGAGCACTCGAATAAAAATTTATCTGAATTTAGCCATCGTTACTCTCGTGACGATCGATAGATAAGCGAGAGATAATTTAAAAAAATTTAATTCGCTCGGGAAAGCGTTAAAACACCACTGAAGTAAAAATACGAAACAGTGGAAATAGAATACGCATTTAAAGGATATTAATGTCGCTTGATATTATTAAAAAATTTTCAATTATCATTTCATCGCTTGGAATAGCTTTCTAATACACAGATTTATCATCAGAGGAAATATCAGAAGTTGAACAATAATATTTCAAGTGAATAAATTTTAACTGATGTATGTTTCATGATTCTGTAATTAATCGTTATTTAATAGAGTAGCGTTTTTTTCGTTCTCTTAAAAAATTTCATGTTTTCAACTTGTAACAAATGACGAATTCGACTTACTAGTATTAAAAGAACCAAGCTGAGCATAGCACGATTCCGTGTTAAATACACGATGACACTGAAAATGAAGTAGAAATTCATGTGTTCGTTCTGAAAGAGATCTTTTAAGCCTTTCACTGCTGTTGGCGCCTATAGACGCTTTGGAAATTTGCTCGTACTCTTTTGTCACCGTCTTTTCGCCTTAACTTAATTCTTTGCACACTTCTATTTTAATTTTTACAAATTTGAAAATTTAAAATTTTTAAACTTTCGAAAATAATTTACGCAATTAAACAAATTTCGCGACTGAGAATTGAGCCACCTACCTTTCGCCTTAATTTAATTTTTGACGCACTTCAATTTTAATTTTCACAAATTTTAAAATTTAAAATTTTTCAAATTTTAGAAATAATTTAGCAAATTTCGCGGCTAAGAATTACACTATCTATTCCTCGCCTTAATTTAATTCTTTTCCCACTTCCACTTTATTTAAATTTTTACAAATTTAAAAACTTCAAATTTTTCAAATTTCGAAAATAATTTGGCAAATTTCACAGCTAAGAATTGAGCCACCTACCTTTCGCCTTAACTTAATTTTTTGCTCACTTCGATTTTACTTTTCACGAATTTGAAAACTTTAAATTTTTCAAAATTTCGATAATAATTTGGCAAATCTCGTGGCTAAGTATTGAGCCATCTTCCTTTCGCCACATACGTAACATATTCAAATCTGCCATAGCGAAAGGGCTAAGAAGGACGATAAAAAACGTCATATATTTTCTATTATAAAATTTAACAATTAATACCCCAGAGAATAAAATACACGAGAAATAAAACTTGAACATTAGAAGTACATCTAGTTCAAAAGTTGCCTGTTCTAAAATGGTTGGAAAAGAGGGCATTTCAAAAGGCAGTGCCTAATGACCTCCACCTAGTCCTACATACGAAGCTAGGTAAATGGAACGTACGACAATGAGAAAGCCGAAAAGGACCAAGAACAGGAGTGAAAAGACGGAGATTTATAAAATGAGAAACTACATCCACACAGTCCTCGTACACGGACTAACATTAACGATCTCGGTTAACCCCACACTGGCTGGCGGGTTCGCAGCAGAAACCAATATCGTGAAATATCTGTGAACTCTACACCAACCGGAAGCTACCGCGAATTGTTTCGCCAGAACTTCCCTAGACGACGTACAGGTACAGCTGCGAATAGGTAGGTATTCCAAAAGCTGGTAGAATCCAATTTAGCATCGCCCTTTAGGTACGCCTTCCGGCATATTTTAATCCTGAACATTGTCTACGGTGTCTAGATGAATTCATTAACGACCATTCACTATAACGCGAACGCTAGATTCTCTTTATTCGTATCGATTACAAACAGTGTATGTTTTTAAAGAAACTTCTGTTTCCTTTTTTTTCTTTTTTTTTTTTGGGAGAGAGGAAAAATCGTAGGCGAGAATTTCCTTGTTTCTCTTGATCAGAAGTTTCCTCGCTTTTTACCTAGAAACAGCCAAGGAAAGCTGGAATGAAGAAGAAGCAGCAAGTAACTTTCTGAAAGATATTTGAATAATTGAAGATGTTTAACACGTTTGGTCTGCATATAGGTCACTGGTAACCCGCGACTTTTACCCGGAGCAAAACTTTCATTAAATAGTGTAGCAGCGAACTTTTTGATTCGTCGCTGACGTAGAACGGTGAAGATAGGAAAAATGAAACCACGGTAAAATTTCACGGAACCATCATGCTCCTGGAACCGAATATTGCAGTATTCGATGGAAAAAGAAACATCGAATTCGCGAACGTCGAGAGAGTTGCGCGAAATTAAAACCTATGAATTTTATCTCAAAGGAGAAATGAAAATAAATCTGTCATCGAAATAATTTCCATTATTGTTGACGACCTTTCGCCATTTTTTTCTGGTAACTTGCCAATACCATCGCTAATATTTCAATTTAAATGCCTGTACTTATTACGCGAATTCATTTCTTCACTTAATATATTATCCTCGACATTTGGAACGATGATTATTCGAACTACATTGTCGATCAAAGATATGTATTGCGAGTTGCACAAAAATATTTCTAATTTGAAGTCGGTAAATTTTAAGAATTTTCTAATCAATTCCTCTTGCATATATTATCCTCGATATTCAGAACGATAATTATTCGAATTACACTATCGATAAAAAATATGCAACAAAATAAATTGCATAAAAATTTCGAAAAAATAAAACCAGCAATTTTCAGAATTTCGCAATCAATTCCTCTTGCATTTAATATATTATCCTCCATATTCAGAAAGATAATTATTCGAATTACACTGTCAATCAAAAATAAGTATTGCAAATTGCACAAAAAGTTTGTTTCAAATAAAGTTCATCACTTTCAATAATTTTCTAATCAACTCCTTATCGCTCGCATCAATCGAAACGAAATAAAATATTATTGATCCGCAACATTAACTCCATATTCTCGAAGAATCAATAGGCGATTCAATATTGATACAAAGCAGCGGATGATCTGAAAATGTTGCTCGATAGCGTATTTTCAATCCATGCCAGAAATTGTTCAGCCAAGTATCACCGAATGGAATATACAATACCGCATTTAATATGTGAATAGCAAAGGCAAGATAGAGAGTTATATGTTATATGTAAAGGAGACGTAGGTAAATGGCTGGTTTCTACGAAACGGCGAGCGCATCCCCACGAGAGAAGTGAGTACATAAGCCCTCGGCCCACTTCCCATTCATTGCTCTCATTATCAGCCACGCTGTCTCCTCTTTCGTCCTATATCGTCTTCGTTCCGCGTATATCACACGGCGCACGTGCATGCACACACCAACTCCTCGCGAATTTACCGACTAAAGAAGCCGCGGCAAAGCGTCGTCCATAAATGAGCTACGAGTTCACACACACACACATAGACACGCCAACGGTACCTGGTGTGGAAAGCTATACGGGGAAATAAATTAAAAATATGCATACGACCGGTGAAACGTCAAAGAAGCAAAGAAAAGGAAAAAAAAAAGAAGAAAAGAATATCTAGCAAAGTATCGATGCATACGCGATCATTTTAATAATGGGATCCATTTTACTTTATTCAAAGAACAATACGATTATACGAAATTATTTCATTTACATGGTACACAATATAAATATCATCAAAGATAATTTTACAGTTGAAAATTGGTTGATTAAATCCCGTTATAGATCGCGCGGAAATATAAATACTTCGGAACGTTTCCAATAATGCAGAATCATTGAATCTCCACGGTAACGTGGTGCATATATACGCGTGTGTTAACAGCTCGATACTCTGCGATTATAAACGCGGTCGCGAAGATATTCAAACGTAATCGGTGAATAAATACAAGAGGAATCTAGTACAACACCGCGCGTTCAAACGCGTTCACTCTGCAACGCAGAGGAAATTCACGGTGATTGTGAAACCCCGGCGTTTCGATGTTCGTGTTCGATCTGGTTAGAAATGATACGAGAAGTACCGCTTAAAAGTATTTTAAGCGAGAAAGAAGTAGACGTGTACGTCTGCGATGTTTTCAAAGGTTATCGGGAAAACGTGACACACGGAGGCATGAATAAAATATTTATTCTAGACCGGTGTCGAAGAGAAGTGAACGTCAAAGACGGAATCCGGCTAACAACTAATATACTACACGCCAAGAGTAAGGACAATAATACACAACGAGTATACAAGAGGAAAAATAAAGAGAGAAAGAAAGAAAGAAAGAAAGAGAAGGAAGAAGATTGATGCAAAAGAACAGGGAATAAATTTCCTCGCCCTTTTTGAAATGAGCCGCTTTTACGCTCGTAACCCCCGTGAAAGAGTGGCACAGGTACAGTAGCCTGTACCCAAGCTCCGCTTATTTGTCTTGAAACACAGCTCTGAGCTTTCTTTCACGGCCTTTTCGACAACGACCGGACAAAGGTGGAACCAGCTAGAAGTCAGAAAAGGAAGGGGGCCCCTTCGTGGTCGACGTCCCATTAAAATCGACCCTTTTCCACCCTTTCGAGTCTGTTCACCGTCGAAACACCGCGACGCCGTTGGAAACGCGGCTTTACACGTGGAAAACGGCGCCGGGGAAAATGTAAAATGTACATACATCGGCATGTATAAAAAGCTTCGGGCGCACGCGGCTTGCCAGGGTAAGCGAATCACCGACCCATAAACCATCCTTGACTCTCTCCTCGTCTTTGCCTACGAAGCGCCTGCACCGCAGAAATTGAAAACTATCGGGCGTCGTTGACGACGACGACGACGACGACGACGTTCGTTGGGCTCGGTGTCGCACACGCCTGATATCGTCTTACGGGACACGAACGAATTTCTTTTTCTGTTTCTTCTTCTTTCCTTTATTTTTGTATATTTTTTTTATTTTTCTCTTTTTTTTTTTTTTTTTTTTTACTACGAAGCAAGACGTCGTCGAGTCAAAGGCTTGGTGAACCCTTGCTCGTGGTACCGCGAACCGGTAACGAAGCGCGACGATTTTTAAATAACCTCGAAATAGAGATAATTAGGGACAAATTTAATTACGACCATTCAACACGGTGCACCATCCGGAATGTTTTATAACGTGGCCCTTGTAATTAAATGTGCACAAGACGTTTTCAGAAAGGAGGAAGAGGACAGGAGAGGAAACCGGGTCGCTAGAAACGATACGAATATTTCTGGTACGCAGAATTATTGAAATTCTGGTGGATGGTGTACTGAACGGTGAATGGAAATGTTGGTAAAATTCGTTCGATAGTGAATAACGAGTGAACTGTGCTACTGATTGTACGGAAAAATGAATATTTGGAACGTAGACGGTGGGTGGTTGTTTTCAAGTAGTAGAATTGGGTAGGACCGGTGACGTAAGGAATCTTTAGGCGATCGATTTGTTTCCTCTGTACTATACTACGACGGAATCGCTCGGAAAGTTTCGTATTTCGTTTCTGTGTCACATCGTATCTAGTTCGTTAACCCTCTATAACCCGATTCTTCTTTATACGTGAGATCAAAAATTTGACATTTTAATAAGAGAAGAAAAAATTAATAATTACTAATAATATAATAGAGTAACAGTAAAGAAATAAAATGAGAATTATAAAATGTATTGGATGCACAAATTAATTCGATGCATTTTGTCATAAAGTCTGAACAACCTTATCCACTTAAAATTGGTATAATTTAGTAATATAATTTAAGTAATATTTCATTTTTCTGATAAATGCACAAAGGTGATCGAAAATAATAAAAATTATTCTGAACATTAAAACTGTGTTTTTTGATTTTTTTTTTTTTTTTGTTAATAAACATTGAAGTTTGCGAAAAAAGGTACTAAATTAATTGGTACACCTGATAGATAAATGTCACGTAAGTAACTTCCAAGTCACATGGTGTCACAGAGAGTTTAACCGTTTCACATCTGCGACCGAGAGATATCTCGCGGACAAATTTTTAGCTTACTCGTTGAACAAGATATCTCGTGACTCGATGTCATTCGTTTCACACTTCGAACGAGATATCTCACGTAGGATATGTTGTACTTTAGAAAAGAATTTGCTTTGACTTTTCTTCTACATGAAACACTTCGAAACAATATTGAAAAACAGCGGTATTTTATCTCGTTCAAAGAATAGAATGGATAAAATATTGCTTTCGTGATATCATCCACGTATACACGAAAAGATTTAATCAGATTTATTCGACTGATCGAAGCTAATGGTTACTTTTCAAACGTGATGTTTAAAGAGAGGAAAAAAGAATTCCTGAACTTTTCCTACCAGGATCTATTATCAATAACGAATGTATAGTCAAACGAAAAGAAAAGAGATCAAATTGCTCTCACAATGGAGTAGGAAATATTAAATGAAATGGTCGAACCATCGCAATGGGTTATTTCGAACAATGCGCTGTGCACGCGATCCCTTGCCAAAAATTTTTAGAGCAACCTAATGTTTCTTTTTTCTTTTTCTTCGAACGAGAAAACCTTCAATGCGGAATTTCACTGCATTTGCGTTTCTTTCGTTACTTCGCTGAAAATGTTCGATGAGTATTTTCTTTTCGAAAAATACACAGATACGTTGAAACAGAATATACTTCGTGAATGTATAAAATATAATTACATAGATTCGATCAAGTAGATATGTAGATCGTATTAATGTTTAAATAAAAAAAAGTTACTTTAGAGATGAGAAGCGCTTTTGAAATTCTTTCTATCGATCGATACGCGTGCACTGAGAGACGCTGTGCTTGCTGGCACGTGCTACGAAAGAGTACTCATTTTCACCGTATTCCTACGAGAGGGCAACGAGCATTCAGGATTACAGAAAGTCCTCTTCCAACTATCAGATTCGCTTTGCTTTCGTTTACGCGAGAACGGGTCCGTTTTATTGCTATTGCGATGACGTTGAAGAACCTTGTTGACAATTGTGCTTTTATCACGCTATTACCGCGAGTTGTTTAGCGTATTATTGTACATAGTAGATTAAGTAAATAGCGTAGAGAATAATACTTATTTTGAATACAAACATTGTGCAGTATTATAAAGTTACATTCGTATTATTATTCGATTACAATATTAATACACGCTAAAAACATATTCCACGAATAACATTAGTAAGTTTCAAGGAAATTAGGAAAAATCAAAAATCAAAATCGCTCAAATTAATTGCTGTAACATTAATACACGTTAAAAGGGTAACTAGTAATAGTTTAAAGCTGCTTTTCAAGAGAGAGAAGAAAAATAAAAAATCGCTCGAATTAGCTGTCGCAACATTAATAAACAGATACATTCCATGGATCTCATCACTAAGTTTCAAGAAAATTATAACATTTTGAGAGCATTATTAATAAAAAAAAAATTGAAAGAGAATCTAATAGTAGTTGAAAGCTGCATTTTAAAAAAATAAGAAAAAATCCGAACATTTTATTAATGTTAAAAAAAAAAAAATGGGAAATGTATCTACTACTATTTTAAGGCCGCATTTCAACAAGATCAGAAAAGCTCAAAAGTCATTAGCTGTTATAACATTAATACAGATTAAACAGACACACTTCACAGACATTATTAGTACTAAAAAGAAAAAGAAAAAAATGGAAAGAGTATCTAGCAGTAGTTCAAGGCTTATTAAAATAAAAAGTCGATTCCTTTGGAAGGTAAAGTAAACGCGTTGCAGGGAATAGTAAAAGGAGTACGGTATGAAGAAGAGAGGAAATTTCGAGAGTAGAAGCGTCATACGGACGACCGAGCCCATGGCCGTGAGTGGCTTGGTCGCATAACCGCTGCAAAAGAGCCCCGCCAGAGCTGAAATTATTGCGTTTTCTTGGCCTCACTCCAAACACCGACAACTAACAGCCGTGTGATTATTGCAACACATTCTATACTGGCCTACATCGATATGACGAGGATCGTTCGTTCGATATTTCGAATCGTCGATAGTTTCGATATATCTCGATATACTTTTCCGCGTTCTGAAAACATGGCGGAAATAATACCGCGCGATCGTAAACAATGAGAACGGGACGAATGACCGACCGACAGTAAAGAACAGGAAAAAATTTCGGTGACGATTAATCTGGCTTTAATATAATGACCAACTGCGATAAAACATCACGTTTGTAAAGCGTATAAAAACGATAGCAGCACCACGGACCATGGTTCCATTGCACGTGGTCGAAACTCCAACAAGTATCATTAGCATCCCTTTAATAATCACGCGCGATTACATCGAACGTAATCTTGCGCTCCCCGTGCGAGCACGCGACCTCTCTCGATTAACTACGTGATTCAAGGTCAGCCGTTGTGCGCAACTCGTCGTGCACAGGTTAGAAAAATTAACAACAACATTCCGGAATGCCTTGATTAGCCGCAAGTTCAGTTAGTCGATAAAACCCGAGTATAAAATTGACGGATAAACGACGTGTTTTCCTCTCTTGTCTCTCGGGTTCGTTAAAAATGATCGCACGTGAAACACACAATACGTCGATGTCAAGAGAAAATAGAAAAAAAATAGGATCGAGAGAAAGAGAGGTATTAAAGAGAGTATATGCAATTGACAGGACGTATCGCCCCTCCCACTGGACGATTCGGAATTTTACTTCGAATCGACGAGTTCGAAGAGGGGTGGTTTTGCTTTTGTTTCTGATAGAATAGGAGAGCTTACCACCTTGCTTACGAACTGGCATCCTGTTTGCTGACAAGTATATCCTGGTGCACGTACGTCAGAACACAATGTTGTAGGTAAAAAGGGTAGACGAAAAGAGACGTGAGAGAGGGGGATAGAGAGAATGAGCGAGTGAGTGAGTGAATACACAAAGAGAGAGAGAGAGAGAGAGAGAGAGAGAGAGAGAAAGAGAGACAGAGAAACAGAGAGAGAGTGAGAGAAAGAGAGTAGTGTGAACGGCACTACTTTATGGAAGGGAGAAGAAACGGGAAAGAAAGTAGCACAAAGCACGGCGTGTGTCACTTCGATACTCCACGATCGCGCACGGTTCACTATTGTCACGCGAATCGACGACCTGTTTCACGGTTGGCGTAGACGGACATGTACGCGGCTCGGCACGTCACTCGCGAGACCTCCCGGTGGCCCGTCGAAACGTGGTAAAACGAAACGGATATAAACACAGGCCGCCACCACTCGGCAACGGGCAATATGGCGTCGCGCTTAGTCTAGCAGCCGGAAAACTGACTAGTCGAGAGAACGCCACCTCCGATTGGTCGATTGCACCATGCGTGACGTCAGGTCGTCTCGTGACACACTCCCCTGTAAAAGCAACCCCTGGTGGCTACACCGACAGACGTACACATATTAACCCTTGTGATACACCGAAAAAAATTTACATATGACAGTTTAGAATGATGCACTATTTGTTAGAAATCGTGTATTATACAGTATGGTCATTTTACATCGTTCCGATGGAACTGTTATTTTAACGTCGATAATACAGGATACCTAAATATCGACAGTCTGTTCGAAGCGAATATTTATATTTTCATGAGTTTCCAATGTATGTCGCGAGCTAACAATACTTCGAACAACGCCATCTTACGTTGTCAAATAGAAAAAGAAGTTCTATTGAGAAGAATGTTATATCACTTATCCTTACTTTTACGAATTATACGTGTTGTTTAGATAAGTAAAATAAAATAAATTGAATGTAATATATTGTAGTTGTGAAGCAAAACAATATTTTATAACATACTCTAACAAATATTTTAACGTGTAATACTAAGTTTATGTAATAAGAATATAACTATATTGTTTATTAAATTTTCTAGATTGCATATTTTAAACGATAAATTTTATTGAAACTTTAAGTAAATTTAAACTCTTCAAGTACTTCGAAATCTATTGACTATAGAGTTACATAATTTTACAGTTATGGTTACCATTTGTATGGTTCATTAGTGTAAAGTTGATGTATACATGAATCTTTGTACAATTGATAAAATAAATATAAAGTAAAATATGGCGCTAATACCAGTAAGTAGTACAGCAAGTTCATATTTCGAAATAAACAATGCCAAAGCTGCCCAAATTCAAACCGATTTAATAAAGGAATGGAAACCGAAACGTGAAGTGTATGTAACCTTATTTTGTATTACTGAAACTCATTCGATTCCTTGTATTCGCAATATAAATATTAAAGTATTATTCCTGTTTCAAGGTGGCCTTTAAGATACGGAGACTATGTCGTGGGAACCGCTGCTGGTATAAGCGGATTAGTAATTAATTCAATTTTTCGAAAGAAATTGAAAGTACTTCATCATGGTTTGTTTTTTACAACAACAAGTCTAACAATAGCACCTGCATTTATAGCAACCTTAAATCATAATCATGTATGTTCACTTAAGAAAAACAATATTGATTTGTTTTACAAACAAACAGGATTAACATAACAATAATACATAATAATAAAATAACAATTTCTATTTTCAGCTTATCACAAGGAAGTTTTTGCTATACAACAAAGACTGTTTAGCATGTGAGTATTTAAAAGCAATTTCTATGATACAGTTTGCCAGTATAATATGTCCTATAACTGCAGCACCACTGGCAAATCTTGCGGTAAGATTATCTTATTTCCCCCAATTACTTTTGTTCCTACAATGTTACATTTTCAATAACTTTGTACAGATTGCTGGGAAGCTAGGATATAGAGTTCCTTATATCACTGAAGTAAGGGAAATTCTTAAATTTTGGTGGAACACTGTTAAACCTGTATCTAATCATTTATTGGTTTTGTCAATCTGTAATTCCATGGTAGCTAGTGTAATAGTTTATAAACAATCTCACGCGATAGATAATGTTATGAATATTTTATTGAGCATTCAAAAGAAAATCGACGATGGAATAATAAAACTGGAAGAATGAATGATTATTCAATAAATTATATTTGTATGTAGATATATAAATAAATGTTTTTATGCAGAGAAAATTAACACTTACCACATTTGGGATTATCACAAATATTAGAAATTTATCAATCAGTATACTTTTCTCAATGGTAAATGAAGGAATTATAAAAACATAAATTATATTTTCCAAACATGGTAATTGACAGATAGTAATTAACACGTTGATTTACATGATTAAATAACTTATATAAAATAATACATATTTATATTTGTACAGTACTTATTTGTCGAATCAGGAACAGTTGCAAAAGGAAATTCAAAGGAATAAATTCTGATAAAATTTTAATGTTTATCTTTTGTATTAAATTAAATAGTATATATATCACAATCAATCATCACTTTATAAATAAGTTACACTAGTATTATAATTACAATAATTACACATTATGTACAAAGTGTTAAATTCGAACTAATTTTATTGCACAGTTTTTATAAAGTACTTTTCTTATAAATTCTGTCCCAACTAGAAGTATATGTAATCATTTTACAAATGATCAACTAAATGTATCTAACTGTGTTTTAGTAATTTTACAACTTCAAGGATGATCTTTTGAGAATAAAAGAATAAAATGTACAAATATTTTCATATAAAATATTTTCAATATCGATACGATTTTGTTTAAAATCTTTATGATGTTATAAAAGTTGTCAATATTATTAATCATAGATCATGAGTTTACCACTTATGTTACAATAACGCTATTTTAAAAACTGTTACAATTTGGATATATGTAAAATTTCCAAGTTTATTACGATTATCTTTAAAAGTGATAGAATTCCTCTTCTATTGGTAAGAAATTAATGTTTATAATTGTACACAGTATCTATCCACATTAACTTCTTCCAATGCAAACACGACTTATAATAAATTACATTAATTTTACTTGTACATCACAACTTTCTGGGCTGCAACTATAAATGCAGGCATTAGTATGCTGGCTGGGCTGAACATATTAAGTACACTATGTATCTCTCAAGCAATTAACTAAAGACAAAATCGTAAAATCATACAAATATCGCGTTGACAGAAAAAATCAAATGAACATCATTCTATGTCAACTAATTGAAAATATATTTAAATATATATTATAAGAAACGGTCGAGATTGGGTACAAATTTTCAATCGCGCATAGTCCAATTCTGAAAAGACAATGTCATCATACCCAAAGTTCTATTATCTCTATTAACGAATACATGTCATTATAAAGGGCATAAGTGTGGAACATAAAATGTATAATAGGCACCACTGTAAACAGTATAAGATTAAGTTGAATTGTCTTTAATACCACTGTTGTCTTTGTATTCCACAGTTCAAGGCTCTTTGTAGGAAGACATTGACTATAAGGATGATAATACAATGATAAAAAAAATTCTATATGTTTCCGTAAAAACGACAGATGCTTTTGTACAGATATGATAAAAGAATTACTAGGTGTAGAATACGATTGCGTGCATGCGAAATAATTAGATTTGACTATCGTGAAATCATGTCGACTGGCCTTTATATTATTATTGCATTGGTAATTACTAAATTGCAAACAATTAAATGTATCTGTACTCAAATAACAAATGTTGCCAGTTACATGGCAAATGAGGGATCCTTTAACAGGATCCCAGGGCAGTTGCTAGCATCTTCTACCATGCCAATGTGTCATATAATCCTGATAGCTTACAGTCACTTTTTCACTCTGGTATCGCGTCAATTTTAGACTACGTCTAATATCAGGAGTAACTAATCCTTTGTAGCCTCCTTTATGTAACAAAGAGTCTATTGTTTGTATCTGGTTCCATCCTAAACAAGTGAAATTCTAACTTTGCAAAATACTTGCAATTGCTATAGACTTATGAGTACTGTTACATAAATTTCGATCTAATTATTAAACAAGTTAGAAATATTTATTAGTCCCTGAATGATCCTGTAGAAAGTGAAATATACAAACCTTGTTCTATGGCTACATCTGGCAAATATGTAGCAGTCCTTTTATTGCCCTTCTCATTATGGAATTCTATACGAATTCCATGGACTCCTACTATCCAATCCAAATAATCTTCTCCATCTTCGAAATGTCGAAGTATAGAAACACTAACATGTAAACGTGGAAATTCCTCCATTGTTATAGGATTAAACCGTGTATCCTTGAAAGCACTGCAAAAAAAATTATACTTCAACAATTTTTTATGAACTATTACTCTGTGTAATTGTAAAATTTTACCTGGTGGTGGCATATTCCCTTAATCCTGCATGTAAATGCATTGCATTGAATGTACCAATGCAACCTCTTAATCTCATATCCTTGCCAATAGTCCATGTTACAAACAGAGGGCTTTAAAATCAAATATACACATTAAGTTAATTTGTAATACAATATTAATGCATTTTGATAATATACATTAGAGTTTAATTAGTTTAATATGAAAACCAACTTAAACACAAAAATGCTGAAATAAATGAATGCAAAATCTTACATTATGATAAAAACAATTATTAAGAAACCTTGGTGAAATTACAGACGTACTTTATATATGCAATTATTAAATTTATCTAATATTCTGAAACATAAATATACATCTCCACATCGTAATATTCAAGATAATGTAACTGACCCACAAATTTCGAGTCATGTACGAGGTATATATTAAAAAATAATACAAATAAAATATATACAATAATTTTATTCGTCTTTAACATCAAATTTATACATATACAGAATATATCGAAGTATTCAAAGAGCTATCAACACGATCACATTTGCAACATAAGTATTATAACCTCCAAATAAAATCGTAAACACGAAATGTAAATATTTTTAACGAAGAAAGGTGGGGAATAATATATAAGAAATAATAGAAACATATTAGAAATCATATATGATAGAGAGTTAAAGCAATAAAGTATAGAATTCTACGAAAAGGAATGAAATGGAAATAGCAGACAACGCTAAAGAACATCACTAATACTCACAAAGCTTCGTTACTGAAGTTGGGTGGTTTTGGTGGGTCAAGTTGGTGCAGTTGGCAGTAAAGGACGTCGAAACAATAAAAGCCCATCTCAGGTTGAACTATTATAGAATTCCGAGTATGAATACCATTCTGTAAACTTACGGTACTGTTACGCGGAACACTGGTAGTATCGTTTAACTTTTGCTTTTTCGTCCCGCAACAACCAGCTGCCATGTTTTCTTAGTTAACTCTTCCAAATATGCAATCGGTTTCCGTATCGTGCATTTCGTTCATTCGTTACCATTGCATATGAAATTATGGTACGCGTTCCGCCAGATGTCTCACTATTCGAAAAAACAGCTGTTTCATTGCCCGCTATTTTTCCAACAAATAATAAAATCCCTTTTGAAAATTTCGTTAATTCGCATATTCCGTCCGTTCGAATGCAATCGAATACGACATTACTTGTCACTGTCAACGTATCTTTGAGATACAATTGTTTAATTAGTACTTCGCGGTGATTTTTTTATTATAGTACATAATTTAATTTCTTCGCTCAAATTCGATTATTCCCGGATTACTCGTGGAAAGATCAAATCTGATGTAATAAAATCGTACGTAAGAAGAAAAGGGTAATAATACGGTTAGCTTGGTAATATAAAATTTTTATTCGTTTAATCACGAACTTTTAATGGTTGATGATTTCATGTACAAATATCGGACTTCTTTTTAATTATATAATCGCAAATATTTTCGTAGTTGTATGTACATTACTATCTAATATTACTATTTAAATCAATTCTCTGACAAAAAAAAAAATCGAATGATTTCAATTTGCGCAAAAATTTACTGTGTATGGGAAAACAATAAAGATATATGTCTTATGTAACATTGTATGATTTACATTACTCTATATTGATGCACAAACCTTATATCAACATAAACATGAAAAAAAATGTAAATCTGTTTTTTAATAACATTTCTACCTTATACACACATGTGTATCCTTTCCTTTCTCTCTTGGATTATGTTCAATAGTAATTTTTTTGTTTATAAATGTTAATATTAAATTTATTTACACTAAGTGCGCGCATTACTTTCACTCAAGGAATTAAGATATTCTATTGTCATAAATCGAGCATATGCAAGTATTTCTCAAACACTAGGTACTATTTAAGTATACAACTGGCAGTTATAACTGGACATCACATAATGCTAGATAAATAATAAGTAATAAAAAGTAAAGCAAAACATATATTTCGATAAAAATAATTATCAAACTATAAATTAAAAACAAGTCTCCCTCTATATATCTATAAAATACTTTTACTAAAATAACAACAGCAACGAATAAATTGGCAGTGTATGAAGGTAGCTAAGTGAAGGTTGATGAATAAAAAAACGTAAAAATATTAACACGTGTGGAAGAACATATTTTACTCTATTTTGATAATAGCCAAAATGCGTGTGTTTCATTCGTTCGTTTTAACGTTTCATATATAATTACGTGTCGCGTCAACAAAAATAGAGTAATAAGATAAGTATATTACAGAAAGCAATAGCAATTCTATTCATGTTTTATGAGTCACAGAATATTAAAATCACAATGAGATCGTCACATTTTCACTTACAGCTATATTACAAACTATTCATTAATGCATTTCAATAGTCATAATGCAGTCCATTGCTTATATACAGTAGAGGTCCCGTTCTATAAATTTTTTATCACACTGGCGTTTCCTTTTAAGAGTTATTATCTAAATTTTGTAAAATAAATGGAATTTCGAATTATTTTTCTGAACGGTTACAATGATATCGATAGTACCTGTTGTTAATTTAAATAATTGCAATTATTCACAAAGAGTTTGTATACTAATATACTTATAGGTATAAAGAATCCTTTGCTGTAATAAAACGTTGGACTATAATATAACTATAGTTGTTAAACTTCAATGTAAGAATGGTATAAAAAAAGAATGAAATAGAAATATAACAATCACATATCATTGACAAACTGGAAATTATTGAGAACATCCACTTTAACACATCTCAGTAAGTCAATATAAATAATCACTTGCCTATAACGTAATAAAAACCGTTTCTTTATACCATTGATACAAAGAAATTTGAATTAGTAAGTTTAAAATTAGTATTTATATATATTATTATTATTATTATTGCTATTGAATCAATCATTAGCAAAAAACAACAATAAGAAAGTTCTCAAGTAACTCTCTTGTATAAGATCAGTTAAAAAAAAAAAACTAACATATTGTTTTGAACAATTGTCTAATTTATATTAATATAACTTTCTATGCAAATTTCTCACAACTTTTCGTAAAGATATACGAGAATATAAAAATTATGCTGAAAGTAATAATAAATGTATGCTATATACGAATTAACAGAACATTACTCTAGGAAAAACAGTGTTAATAAAAAATTTGCATTTTTTTTACTCTTCACATATGTACTTATCTAAGAATAATATTCTATATTTCTTTTTTTTTTATATTATTACGAATAGAAACATATTTTCACGTGAATTTGTACATTACATCTTGTGAAGCAGGCAGTGAATTGCAGGCAGCATCACTGTGCTATAAAGTTGTTCATGTCACTCGTATACTGCAGACATAAATATAAATGGACATCCAAGTATGATGGCAGAGCTAATTGCATGTTATGTATATTCTATTTGTGGACTGAGTTCTTCTTTAATTTATCGAACGCATTCAAGCACGAGAGAATAGGTGGTAATTATGTTATAGTACAAGTTTTAAAATCTGAATATTTGACATGTAGTTTTATCGGTAATTATAAATATTGTAAGTTAAAAGTAAATGCACTTTTCGTATATTTATATATATATTTTTTACGATTATTTATACCAATTATGAGATAAATAATGATTTTAATTATACACGATGTAAGGTAAGGAAATAGGACAGTGCCATCATACATAAAATGTTGTTATCCTCAAGGAGGATTATGTGGTATCATAAGGGGAAAACTGTGTATGCAAAAACATACAAAGTATAATAGGCACCATTTCAAACAATAAAACATTGCAAACAATAGCCGCCTCCAATGTCATTTTCGTTTACGAACTCCACGATCGGCAGGTTCTTGTGATGAAAAACGATGAACGCGGGGTGGGGGATGAAGATGCGGATGCGGAGGAGGATACGGTGAACTTGTTTGATCCCACCAAAATGACGGATAATCCCATATAGGTACCATGACAGGAGAAATGGGAGGCATTGGAAGGGGATGTATAAATGCAGGATGATTACGTTGTGTCATTACTAACCCATGTTCCTGACTGGCCATATAAGAATTATATTGAGTACTGTTATATAGAAGATGAGAAGTATGAGATGTATTAGCATTGTAATGAACTGCAATAGAATTTTGTGGTAATTGGGGTCCTTGACTAGGACCCCAAGCGAGCTGCTAGCATCTTCGACTATGCCAATGTGTCATGTAATCTTGATAGCTTACAGTAACTTTCTCACTCTGATATCGTGTCAACTTTACACTACGTCTAATATCTGGAGTGACTAGTCCTTTATAACCACCTTTATGTAGCAATGAATCTATTGTTTGTATCTGGTCCCATCCTAAACAAGATAAAATTCTGACCTTTAAAACAATAATAAAACAAAAGTAAAATATAAATTAAATATGCAAACCTTGTTCTGTTGCAACATCGGGTAAATAAGTAGCAGTCCGTTTGTTACCCTTCTCATTGTGGAATTCGATACGAATCCCATGGACACCTACTTCCCAATCTAAATAATCAACACCATCTTCAAAGTGTCTCAGGATGGAAACGCTCACATGTAAGCGTGGTAGTTCTTCTCGCGTGATGGGATTAAAGCGTGAATCTTTGAATGCACTTTGAAAAGTATCTAATGTCTTTAAAATTATAAAATAATAAGATTATTTAGGATGATGACAAAACAAATTTACCTGGTCGTCGCATATTCTCTAAGACCAGCATGTAATTGCATTGCATTAAATGTACCAATACAGCCTCTTAACCTCATATCTTTTCCTATAGTCCATGTTACAAATAATGGGCTGTAAAGTACAGACAAACCATTACTAAATATATTTTACTCGAATTTTCGTTACAATAACAATTATACGATTTGTTAATGAACTTTGTTGTTTTTAAAAACAATAATCTTTCCTTCTAAAGATTAATTTTTGCTCTTTATACAGTGATCAATATGTCAAAAATAATCGAAATGTTCGTATAAAATTTTGTATATAGACAGTAATAAGAAATATTTACTTTCCTATAAAAAAAAAAAAATATTACGAATATAAACAATCACAAATTTGGAATACATAAAAAAAAGTAACTACCGTTTATTTAAATGTAAACAAATTTTTATAATTAATCTCGGTAAATATTTATCTTTGTACAGTATAAAATGCCAAGCATCAACATTGTAACAAAGAAACTTAAGGAGGGTGAAGGTACGCGAGAATAACATTCGAATAGAAAAGAGAGAGCAGCTGATGGCGTAAGCATGTAAGACAAAGACGACTATAGGTAAAAGAGAGAGAGAAAGAGAAAGAGACAGCAACATGAAAGAAAGAACAGAAGAGGAAAAAATTCAGGACAGTGTCAGCAAATAATATTACTCACAATGCTTCGTTGCTAAAATTGGGCGATTTTGGAGGATCAAGTTGATGTAATTGGCAATAAAGAACATCAAAGCAAAAGAAGCCCATCTCGGGCTTCACTATCACACTGTTTCTCAACTGTGTGCCATTTTGTAACACTGAACCGTTGCACGGAACACTCGACGAATTGTTCAGCTTTTGCTTTTTCGTTCCACAACAACCTGCAGCCATGTTTCCTTAGTCGATTCCTTGAACGGACGCGACTACTGCAGATACAATCGGTCCTCGACCCACACGTCTCCCATTCTTCTCGGTCGCCGCGGACTCGATCGCGCGCGCGTTCCGTTAGATGTCCTCATACTCGCGAAAACAGCTGTTTCATTATCCGCCATTTGTCGAAAGCGCGGCATCGGTTAGTCAAACTTGAAAATTGGCGGTAGTGTTCGCGGTTCCATTCGCGTTGATACATTTCTGAAGACTGATAACCTAAATTTGAAATAAATCAAACATTTAAACGAGAAATGGACACGAAACAATTTGCACGTATAAGTACAGTTAAGCAGTTACATTTTAATATCGTATTGAACAGTACGTTAGACATATTCGTTTCAATACAAAACAGAATTCGATATATCACTTCTGTAGTATATTAAACGCACGAACAAGAGAAATTATTACTTGATTATCGGTTCTGTATATAAAAGAAATCAATGTGTAATTATGATTTTGGTTTTGAAACTTAAATGCATATATCGACGAACATTATCTGATACGTAGCTTTTATGTTTCTCAGTATAATAATGTGACTATCAGAGTAACATACACTTTCAGAAATTGATCGCTAGGAATTCACGAGCAGGGTTCGGTAAAACAAGCAGAAGCATTCAAATGAATTTAACAGACAACCGTGAATACAATTGCTTGAAGAAGAAACTATGCCGAGGGCACCGACTTTTCTAACCCCTTACCTGGCACCTGTTCACGATGCACCGGAGAAGCCCGAGGCGTGACAGCAGATTCAACCTGGCAACGTGTACTTGCTTGTAGCTGTCCGGTATATTGCCAAGTGGCTATATTTTTTCTGACAGTTGACATCGCATACCCACAGTTTATAGCATAACGGTCGCACAATTTGTGCCAAGTGTCTAGTAAAAATTGCAAAGTCTCCATTTTTGTAACTAGAAACAATGTCCCCACTCCCCCAATTGTGGTAAACAAAGTAACAAACCGCAGAGTTGAAAACCGATCGACATTGTGTTTAATGTTCAGTGTATAGTGTCTATAGTGTGAAAAACAAATAAAAACTTTCGGTTAGTTCGCGTAAGAACGCCGTAAAGAATTAATCCGGTGTGCGCGATCAATTTCTAAAGTTGTTATATTTCCATTTTGATCGAGTGAAAAGAAGAAAACAGTTCGAGTTGTAAGTGTTTCAAGTGTTTCCTCTTTCTTTCTTTTTTACGGAAAAGAAGACGCGTCCCGAAAAAATTACCGCGAACAAGGAGACACAACCGACGCTGTCAATGGAATGAAAATAGTCACGTTACATTATTCGAATCTCGCTCACAGAACGGTCATTTCCAATCTCGTCTCTTGGATACGCATGTATGTACATAAGTGTATTCGTAACATACCTTGTTTGTATTTACTGCGTACAATTTATACGCGAACACGTTATATAAAATGTGTCATAATACTTTGAACGGTCGTGTCTGACTCACATTTACGCAACCTTTACGCGGCGTTTGAGTCAGATTATTTCAAACAGATACGAAGCCTCTCGGCGTACGGTTATTCAATGAATGGAAAATCCGAAAGCGCGAACGTTATTGGGCAATATTTAGAAAAAGAAAAAAAAAAGACAAAGAATCCTGTTTCTTTGCGAGTCTAATTAGGATTAGAGGCCACCGTCTCGTTCGACAATATTTTCTACACCGTGTATGTACACGTTTTACTTGTTCGATTCACGGTACACGAGCATAAAGTCTCGTTTCTTGCAACGGAAGAGTTCATCTTTCACAAGTCCGTTCTCACTCTTCGCATTCTGTGCAACGTATATCACGATCACCAACGTACTCTGATATTTATCATTTGAAATAGTCATCGCTGACATCGGCATCGCACGTTCTAATTTACACTACCGCAAATTATCCACGTTTCCACGGTGTTGGTGTACGCTAGTAGTTAGTATCATCTTAAGCAACGTCGTCGAGTTAATTACAGTAATCGATTCGACAATTTAGCGACGCGTTGATTCACACACACGCGGTACCACACAACATCGTATGGTAAACGGTCGACGTGAATTTGTCGATGTGTTTCTGTATCGACAGGTTTCGCCAATGATCGATCGTTTTTCAACTATTTTCTAACCTGATTTTAAGGTTCACCGATAGATTAACAACGGCTGGCTATTTCACTTTGAGACACACAAAATGCATTTACCGGTTTAACGTAGTTACAGTTAGTGTTGATAATGCACTTGTATGTGCAACCCACGGACGTGGTTTCACCATTTAGGCAACCAAACAAAAGTTCGGCTGGCAGGGTATACGAACCGACCGTCGGTACACGAATCATGTTCAGCTTGGAAAATGTAAAAACGAGAAACAAAAAATAGCAGAATTGCGATGTGATATTCTCGCAATCTTCATGAAAATGAACGTTTTCATTAACAATTCAGATTATTAGATCGTTGCATATAAAATTGCGGTGTTTGCACGCCAGCAAATTCCGTGTTGTTTTTATAAACTAGAATATCACGTCGATTATCATATGATAAAGCAAAGCATGCAATTTACTCCTTGCAAATGCAATGCTTGCTTCGTTAGAAAAGTTAGGTTAAGGTAATATAAATTCACTTGAAAGTAGAAAATGGAATCGAATGAAATTCGAGTAATTTCCTTTTCACGAATTTCAACTGAAATATAATGCAGCCGAAACAAGAGGAAATTATTCTCGATACGAATTTAGAGAACGTTGATTTAATTATGTTTCTTTTTTAGCGAGAAAAATATCGAACGAAGCGTACATTAACAATTTGTTTGAGGAAATACGGAAATTCAGATATTTATGATAGTAGGCTAGATTCATTTATAATTTATCAACAGGTGTTTGTTGAATTTATCGGAGATTATTTCGATTGATAAAATTCAGGTTTGACTGTGTCATCGAGATTTAAAATTTCATTTGTGAATTCTGAACGTAACGAGAAACATCGGGTAAAATGTTAAAACTTCTGAAAATAAAGCAACGTGTTATTAAGGACGAAGGCTAGCAAACAATTGAAAAGAATCGAAGGTTGCGCGTGATGTAATCGCCGCGCAATTAAATCTTACGCTGTGAAGAAAATCGCATTCCTTCGTACAATTGAAGTAAACGTTCAGAGAAGTCTCAAAGATGCGAGTCGTGTCATAAAGCTCGAACAATGCCTCCTCCTGTGTTATTCTTTTCGAACGATTGCAACAAGGTTGCACGCGCGTTTTATTCTCCTGTCTAACCATCACGCTTTTAATTTCACCTCATTTCTTCAGAAACGCGAACACGTTTCGCAATGAACTTCTCTCTCAAGTGGTGAACGATGTTTCTCTAATTACGCAACAATGCCGAAAATGCTTTTATTTAGTATCCATTTGCTCTGCAACGAGAGTTTCTCCTAATATGTATAGGCGTGATTTTACTCCGAACCATCGAGCTAACCTTGGCCTTCTTCGAGCGAGCACCAGCTCCATCGTAAAATCTAGAGAAATGTGATGTAGCGCTTATACTTGGGTTCTAGGTACAATGGAAAATTCGAAATAATTATTATATACGATAAAAATGTTCCGAATCGTAAGATTAAGGAAATTACAATTTATTAGTGGTGTGAATTAATTTTGAGGAATTTTTTTTCGCTAAAAATGCATTTACTCGAAGAAAATGGCATGTGAACGTTTGATGATTGTTATTTGGTCAACATTCAATACTTTGACAAGTTATAAAATAGATCGAGTTCCGGTTTTGTCTAATAATTCTTACAATTCCGCGTCCTCGTACTTTTCTCGCTGTTCTGACACCAAAATCATCACTACTGAACCGTTTAAACCAATATTTACAAAATTTCAATCGATGGAGATTTTTCGAAAGATTTAACATGCTTTCGATGACTATCTGCTGTTTTCTTCTTATCAAAGAAGCAGAATAATAAATGCTGAAAACGATCTTTTAGCCTATTAACTGTTGATGACGAGTAAACTCGTCATTGATTCAACGATGCTTAAAACACCAATAATTTAATTATTAATGGATTGAATATAATCATATTCACATCTGCAAAAACCAAAATAATATAACTATTTGTAATTTTTGCTAATTTTTAACTATAAACTGCAGAGATTCAATTTTCCTTTCAGAGGCGAATTCAATGTTTCTAAAAATGCGATTGTTTACCCGTCTGTTGCATGTAATACGCTAGATATTAAACATAAAAATGTAATAGGGATTTGTTTGATGAGATTTACAATCAGAGCCTTTCTTTAAAAACCTTAAAAATTAATAATTTACGGTTCTAATAATAGTGTCAGGGAAATCGTAATAGTGTATCGACGTGCGACACTACGAAAGCATACAAGGTTGGAATTCACGTAATGTGGTACGGGGATTTCTTTGGTGTACTTATCTTGGCGATTGCTTATCGTCGCCTGTCTCTTAAATAATCACCTGCCCATTGAGAAATCCTTACCTTGAGGAGTCCATCTAGCCACGTTGTCGTTCGACGAATTCCCACACAATTCTCTTTGTCCCTGTAATCACGACAGGTCTCTTTTCATGCAGAGTTACACGCGTTGTTAAACACTGTGCGATCTTCATTTAATCGCTCCGCGATTAATTCCCATAGATTATATTTCATAAAATATTCCATCGCGTGATGAGGTATATCGTTGTTACGCAAGCGAAATTTTGTGAAGTGCCGTACAGAGTTAATTAAACGAAGCCCCAACTTGATAATTCCGCAGCACAGATTTATAGTTTCCCGATAAATCTGAACGATTAAGATTTCCATCAACTATCATGAATTTATTATTTTGATACGATCCTTCATGCTTGTATACGCTATGTGTGCTTTTCGACGAAGATGTGCACAACGAGATGTTGATGATCATTACCAATAATCTCAACTCCATTATTAAATATCTTGTTTACCAGTCGTATGTATAATTTCCGATAGTTATTCATTAGAAGGGAATACGTCAGTCATAGATACTCGTTTATTGCTACGGGATTAACGTCAATCTTGAATGAGATATGTATCTCCCTAACAATTAGCAGATGCTAGTTGAAACGGTGAAGCGTATCACTTGACTGTGAATAACTTATATGAAAAATGCAATAATTGTATATTTCTTAGTAATAAATACACAAATAGTAAATAAGAGACGGAGAGGGAAAGGGGAAAGAGAGCGAAAGAGGGAATCATAGTGACGGAAGACAGAGAGAGAGAGAGAAAGTGAGAGAGGGAGCAGAAAAGAGAGAGAGAGAGAGCAGAAAACAGAGTAAGTCTCAGTGAAAGAAGACAGAAAGGGAGAGAGAAAATCACAGTGAGGGAAGATAGACAGAAGAGGAGAAAGAGAGAAAATCATAGTGAGAGAAAACAGAGAGAGAGAGAGAGAGAGAGAGAGAGAGAGAGAGTAAATCGCAGTGAGAGAAGATGGAGAAAGCGAGTAAATCGCCGAGAGGGGGAGAGAGAGAATCATAGTAAGAGAAGACAGTGAGAGAGAGAGAGAAAAAGAGAGAGAAATCGTAGTGAGAGAAGAAAGATGGAGAGAAAGAGAGAATTCGCAGCATTCCAATCCATTTGCAGGCTATTTCGTGCTGCTGTACGTCACAATATTTCTTAGTCATTGTGATGCTTTCATGGGAAGGCGTGCAGAGCCCAGAAAGTATATTGCAGTTGCATGTGCGTCTAGCGTACACGTCTTTCGTTATGAGCCATTTCAAAATTTCCTCTGTTAACAAAATCGCTAGTAATTTCTTCCCCGCGAGGTTAATCGAATTTTATGAAAATCGAATTTACCGTAGAACCATCCATTTTCTCTTTTTCTCTATCTGTCTCTTTCTTCCTCCCCTCTCTCTCTCTCTCTCTCTCGCTCACACTTCTTTCATCGTTAAACGTTGGAAATTACCGTGACGCTTTAATATAAATATTCCAGAGTTTCGTTGCCAATTAAGATTTATTGGAGGGAAATTCTCGTATCTGCATATACAACGAACCGTGTCTAAAGTATACTTTTCTGTATTGTACTTTTCTTCATAACGTAGATTCAAAGCTAATTGCGATCTTGATGCGAAAGATTAACCAGAGGAACACTACTCGTTAAAAAGTCGTTCGGTGTGCATGCTCGAGTGGTCTTGTTTTACCTGTGAACACCTTGCGTCATGGCTAAATCTGTGTATAGGTTGTTTTGTGTAAATTAACACACAGGTTATTCGATGCGTGTTACTATTTCAACTGAATCGTATAACATGTTCTATATGAATCACCTTTTAGACACGCTCAAAGCAAACGTCTTAATTGAGTTGTACATTAACGGATTTCGCTACAGACACAAATTAAAATACAATCATTCCCGTTACACTGTATCAAGGAGAAATATTTCATGCAAATCTGTCGCAACAATATTCCTTGATTGTTAGAAACAACCATTTTTATTTAAATTTTGCAATTAATATACAGTTCATATCTTTAAATTAATTTCTTAAGAAAGCACATCTACTAAGACGAATAGTTACCAATTAATTTAATCGAAATGAATCACTTCGAAAGAGGTTTCAAATCTCTCGAAATTTATCATCAACAGTGAATTGAAGTTCTTCGACCGTGAAAAAAGAAAAGCACTTTGAAAAAGTAGCAAAAGTTTCCCTTTCTTTTTTCTTATTAATTTTATCATTCGTCGGTTTTGTTTTCTGCTGATAATTAAGATTTATGTTTCTATTATCGCACACGATGAATTTTTCCCCTTCTAAAATCACTACTCTAGAAAGGACGAATATTCCGTTGATTCTATTCGATTCGAGGTTCTTGAACTTTTAACCTGGACGAACATAGGAGAATCAAACCGTCAACTTGCAAATCGAATTTGCTCTCATTTCGTGTCTGCCAAACACGGCACTTTATTCACTTACGGGAATATTGGCACCGCTACGATCGCCGCGGATTGTATTTTTAGTCCGCGTATACTGTTTTAAACGGAACTGTATTTTTCTATAGAATTATGCTAAATTAATGCTGAAATTATACTCGAAGATTAGTATTCATGCATGATGAAACGTATAATTTATAGCTATTTATAACACATTTCTTTATACATATATCGTCCCATAAACGATAGAACATTTAATAAGAAACGCACGACTATAGTTAACAGTTCTGACTAGAGATTATAACAATATTGCAGTTGTTTATTCTAATTACTTTATAATAGTACTACACTTACTCTAATATTTCTAAACATATTTCTCCTGTGAATATAGTTTCGCAGTTATTCAAATAATTCTACTATATCCATTCAAGGATACATATTGATATTTACGCGAAATATCTAAAATCACTTGTCAATATTTTATAAACAGTAACAATATCGTTGCAATCTTTCCTTCGTTTTTGCGAAAAATCAACGATAGACGTCGATTATATCAATACGCGTGCACGAAAATACAAGGAAAATAAAGGAAAATAAATAATAATAAATTTTATCTACAGTTATACTCGATGCTGAGGAATTTTGTTCACCGTTGCTTATCGTTTCGCTAGGGCTGCAATAATATTCCTCGTTGCTTGGCATTATATCCTTCACGATCGCGAGGAATATCTCTAGAGGGCACAATTCCACGCAATCGCCAATCCTTTTGATTTTAAGTTGTTCGGTAACTCCAGTCCAATGTAAAACCTAAGATATAAAAGAAAAGAAACAAAAAGAAAAAGAAATTAATTTTTCGAAAATAGAAATTTTGGAAGGAAGAGATTTTTTAGAAAATGGTAAAATTTTATTTCGTATTTTATCACGCGTACGAGTTTCACATTTTGTCTGTCAACGGATATTTACCCGAACGTAATAATTTCCTTTCTTGTCGCGGAGCGTTTCCAAAATGAGCGTAGCACCGTACGCAGGAACAATGGGTTCGTCCAAGTCCAAAGCCTTCGCAACTGCAGCGACGTTCATCTCGTGCGCTGAGAAAAGAAACGCCTTCCTATCGTACGGCTCCAATCTTCCTGTTTTATACGTCTTGATATCTTCCACCATTTTACGTATTAACAAACCTACGAGAAATAATCACCGATATTGCAAATAATTATCCACTCATTTTCCGTAACATTGTATACAATCATTCCTATAGAAAAACGAAAAAACGAAAGAAAAAAAAAAAGGAAAAGAATCAACGTCCTTATACCTCCATTTAAACGTTTCAACGTCCTTGTGAATGATCTCAGATTAAAGTCCAACGCGAGTATTTCCTTCATAGCAGTAGGATAGACGACGCGAGTCCATTCTGGTAGAGACAGGTTTTGAGCTGCCTAAAAAAAAAAAATCAAATCGTACGAAAACTTACATCGATTATTCATTATCAACGAGAGAATCCTTTTACCTGTTCTTTCAATAAATTGTATAGATAAGTAACCGCTGACGTCGTGTTAATAATTTTCCCAGTACGCTCGGTTAAATACTTCGTCACGTTTTTATGTTTGCTCAACATCTCTTGAGTTCTCTTCTCTTTCAGGAATTTAGCATATTCCTCCTTGTACCTTAAAGCATGAGGGGAAGGTAGAAACGTAATTGAAAATGTCAACTGTCCACAGGTTTGTTTCAATGCGAATTCTATTTTTCCCCGAATAATTCGCATTGCTGGTGTAATGAAGGTAGGAGAAGCGAAAAGAATTACCTTGGGCAGTGATGCGGAAAGAGAAGATTGTCAGCCTCATAGGGCACGAAGAACGAGAATGTCGGAATCCAGGGTAGATGTGGATTCCAGGTTTGCTTCTCCGAGGGTGGGAATAATCCGGCCAGAACTAGCTGTAGAGACAAGTGAGTCCTTGGGACGTGCGTTGATCGAGCATAGATCTTCTCCGGCCAATATTCTGCCCCGAAATATCGATCGTAACGTTCACGGAGCATTGTCCCAATCCTGTATTCACGCAGCTTACCTTGCTGCATAGTTTCATGAAACAATTACCATTCGTGTGCTGCCGATGTGTTCCGTTAATGACTTCGTAATTGCTCCGCGGTGAAGAACGACTCTGATCTATGTTGCGATTTATTGCTTTTTTCTTGGCTTTTTTCTTATTTTTTTCTTTTCTTTTATATATGGAAATATTAAAGATTTTACGAAGGTAGTTAAAAAGATATTAAGATGGAAAGATACGAGATATTTATATCTAGATAGTTAGAATAGCGTAATGACGTTGATCTAGAGAGTGAGAGAGAGGAAAAAAAAGAGGAGCGGCGCAAGATTTTAAATTTCAGAGGGGCAAAGAAGAGCGGACAGGTGACAAAAAAAAAATGGTAAAGAAGCACAGACTGGTTGGGTGTTTTCAAGGATTTCTCGGAAATTGCGAAATACTTCGCAAAACCACACCTTAGTGTTGATACAATGTATGATTCTAATTTAGATTCTCATCTAGATGTATATCAGAGTTATGACAGATGGGACTTCATTAAAATACACGAGTAGTAAAATCAGAAATGATGCTTACGGTGTTTAAAGAAAGACGGGTGTATATTAAATTTTCGTAATTATTTCACTCACGTTCGTTAAATCACCGTTGCCCATTGGATAGTACGAATAGTCACGGTAAGGATCGTTAGGATAGTTCTGGTATTCCCGATGTGGCACCTTGTCGCCGTGTCGGAACACCTTCGAAAACACATGGAAACATTAATTTTCACCTGCACACAATCACAGGCTATTCTCCGTATTAATAAACAAACGATCTTGCACTTTCACTGTGTGGTATTTAGGAAAGTAGGTCAGATCCGTGTCGAAAACCTTCGTTACTCTCGTATACGTTTCCCGGGTTTCAAAATTATTTTTTTCTTTTTTTTTTTTTGACAATCGAACGTTCATTTACCACGTGTAACATTTGCAAATCCAGATCACAGTTGACCATGTCAATGATGAACAGGAGGAGAACGTTGATAAACACCACTGCACAATTTCGAAACATTTTCTTCGTCCTCTTGTCATACACAGAACCGGCGTAAGATGCAAAGCTCGACAGGTACGTCCGGAATGCACAATTTCTCTGCACGATCTACGAAGAGGTATATATTCCTGGTCGTGCTTAACTAAAACAACTGTGCGAGTGGGGGTGGATAAGGAACACAGGCGAACAGGTTTGCAGTTCTCTCGATTTTTATCGCTGGTTCCCCGTTTTTGCTCGTTACGTTGATCCTTTTCCTGCTTACGGACACTCGTGGCTTGTGGTGCTCCTCGAAGGCCATGTACTCAAAGAATGGGAAATCTGGCGGAGATTGTGTCCACCCAGTCTGGGTGGTTAAGGTTCAATATCATATCCTCCGTGAAAGCCGTGTTTCATCGTTAAATAAAGATTACCCCGGATTGCCTTGAGAAGGCGCACCGGCAAGTGAGTGTTCCATGCAGTCAAAACTTGTTTGGTCCCGTGACTCTTTGTTGCTTAATTTAACATTCGAAATTAAACGGAGGAGGAAAGTGTCAGGCTGAAATTGAGTATCGGGTTACATAATTCGTCATCGGCTATGCAAATGTCAAAGATAACGTTAAAGTTATTTCGGGAAGTGTCAGACTTTCCTCTTGAAAATACCGCTTGTTGTGGATGTATCGAGAGAAATTTATTCGTGATAAAATACGTCCCAGACAAAATAAAATAAAATTTCGAAATACTCCTCAAACATTCACGGTATATATGTGTATATATATACTTTTTTTTTCCAATGAAATTTTAATGAAGAATACTCACTGGTTATTTATGAAGCAAGTAAGAAGCTTGGAGCGTTAATTGATAGTGCAATTAAAAAATTTACATGAACCTGTGATTATCGTGAATACTCCATTACGTTCGTAAAAAAGGGGAATCATTAATTAATCAAATATATCGGTGCAACGCTGAGAGGAGATTATGAAACATTTTCCTGTTTCGTTTAAGTTATTTTTCCTGAGAATCTATTTATTTCGAGTCCTGCCTCTGTCAAGAATTCTAGATTCTCTTTTACTAGGATTAAGTTTATATACCTGTTTCTTTTATTTCTTTCGAAATCGTTTTCCACATAAACTAAATTATGTGGTAAACCCGAGGAAAATCTTACCTGTTTCGCTAGATTTTCACTATCTGATCGAGGCGCTCGTAAAACGTATCGTTAATACATGTCTTTTTTTTTTTCTTTTTTTAACGACTCTTTCGATAACAACTCGGATGAGTTCCTCGGTTAATCCAACGTTTTCTCGATAAGTTCACGCGTCGAAATTGTTTCCCATCTTGACGAAAAGGGAACAAAAGAGGAACTCGTTGTTGCAGTTTCGTAAGTTTTCAATAGTAGGAGCTCGCGTCGTTTATCAAGGATAAGTTGACTTGATTGTTATCGATAACCTCTATTAGATTGCAACATTATACCAGATGTATTGGTGTAATGGCCTTTCGCCTTGTTGGATTTTCTGCGTTGCATTGTGCACGCACCAGATTAGAGATACAAATTGTTTTAAACACACTATGTTGTTCGTTCTATTCTATAAATACAAAGTTAATAGATTTACACAGCTTTGATACAAAGTAATAAAAAAAAAAAAAAGATCTTTCAACGTTCAATCTATATCGTACACGTATCGTTAATTCAATTTATATCTCGCATGTATCGATGTTTAAAAAATATAACTATATCTGAAAACCAGAACTAAGGGAATACCGGTATGAATCACGAAGAATAGTGACGTGTTCGTTTGTTCCACACAGATACCGTTTGCTATATTAATCGCCTCGTGTTATTTCGATATCACCTGACATTTCACGGGATTTCTAGTTTAACAATCGTGTCACGCTCGTCCGTCCAGGTTTTCCTTTTATAATTTCGTTCCAGGAATAAAGAAACTTTGCACTTCTGTGCAGATAAACGGTACATTAAGAATTACGATGAAACATTTCCTTTCGCTTCGCTTTGTGACGTTAACGATGGAAATGAAATCGCATACTTCATGTGCAGTAGTAAATTACACCGATTGTAAGAAGCGCGGCTCAATCTTTTTTTTTTTTCTTTTATCAGTATGAAACATTTTTCTTCTTCTTCTTCTTGTTTTCCAATCATTTGTATTCAGAAGTTGTTCTTAGGACATTTGTTACGAAAATATTGAGTTACACCGACCTTCGTTCACGAAACGATTTATTTAACCATTGCTATACCATAAGTACATAGTTTCAGTGAGCATGAGAACAGTTAGTAACACTATACGATCATTCGAAGCGGAAACATCAATTATCTACGCTTTAATTTAAACAGTATACCCTTTACACCTTCGGCTTTACGTAAAATACCGTGGAAAATATAAACGACATCACTAGCAGAACATAAACTATTTATAAACGGTAGATTTCACACCTCACTTCAACTTCATCTAATCGAAAATCTTCCATGTAGAACGTAGCAACCTGCTAGTTTCGTTTTAATCTTCTTCGTCGTCGTAAAAATAATTCATAACCTCAGGCGATTCTTATTATTTTTATTCTCTCCGTGCTTTATCATATCCTCGAATATTCGAACTATCAAAAAAATTCCCTTTCGTACCGGATCAATTTGCAAATATTAAATATTGGAAAACATTTTGTTCGATCCCAAGTGGTTACATTGGACGCGCCTCCCTTTTGGTTTAAGGGAACGATGGTGATTCGATGTCCGAACATTCAGTTTCCCCCTTTCATTTTCTCTCACTCTGAAAATCTGTGGAACAGGTGACAATGAGGAATCGTTCCCAATATTATACATTATTTATTTCCACGGTGTTGATGCGCATTGAAACGTGTCACTGAGTCCGATAGTGGGCGATGAAAAAACTAATGCAACAGAGTCTCATAGGTGGAACGGTTTGTGGGTGTGTCGTGAATAAAGCCGGCTGATACACGCCTCTGTCTTATTGTGGACATGCATATTAAGGGGATGGAGATAAAGAGAGAGAGAGAGAGAGAGAGAAAGATAGAGAAGAAAAAAAAAAGAAGTAAACCGGTCTTGAAAGACCATAACCTCTAACAACCGTACGGTCTGTTCTTAATGAATTTTTAAAAAGATTCTCCCTGTTAGGAGGGTCTCCACATTATCCGCTTCTTTTTGCACACGGCGAAATCCTTAGTGAAAAGGTTTCATAAAATTTTATATAAAGGAAATAACGACGTGGATGTATTAAAACTGAACCTGCCCCACCCCCAACCAACCTCCGCAAAACCCCTGATATTCCTTGCCGCAATCGCGCGTATATGCATTCGTGCGCGGTTTTATGTATCTCGAGGCTGCCCGTTGCAAGATTATTGCAAAATTTATGAAGCCTTCATAAAAACGTGGATGTGTATAGATGGTTAATAGTATTTGTTTCTCGGCTCCTTTTACGCGGGGTACGAATTAAATGACACGCGTATCGCAGGTAACGTCAACGGTGTACACTCCTTTGATCTTGTTAAGCGATAGTATACAGTTTAAGTCACTTGTCACGTGACAAACGTGCACGTTAAGTTGCAATTTAACGTGTGCCATTTAACAAGATTTAAGTTAAAGGAATTTCAACTACTTCCTCGATACACGTGTGTATATATTACATGTACGGGGTATTTCATAAATGTATGTCGATAGTTCAGGTGGCAAATATAAATTAAACTAAAGCAAGTAAGAAATTTCATATCGATATATGTCCGATATTTTCGGGTTATGGAAAATTAATACTAAGTTTACGGGATTCTCTTGAGTGAACGAGAAACCGAATTTTTTCCTTTAAGAAATCGATTTATTAGAAACATCTTAATTATATATTGTTTAACTTACCGAGAAATTCGGATATATTTTCGTATCATTTCATTAATAAAAGTTGGTGGAAAATAATAGCAATTTTTTTTTTGTAATTTCGCTTGTGAAATCGCAAATGCGTCAAATTGACGTAAACCTAGTGTTAAAAAAAAATATTTGGAGTGTTTCAAGAACACACACGTTATGTTCTGCACTCGCTAGAAAATAATCAGGTATACTTTGAATACTCTTTATACTTAAATTATCCCAAAAGTCTAATGGAAAATAATTTAATGGAACATTCACTTCGATCATTGATAACTCGAAAATGAAACTACATCGGATATACAATATCGTTCATAGAAGTATAGATACTTCGTTAAAAAGGTTTTCTCAATGAAAAGTAAAACCTTAAAAATTAAAGAAAAATTTTAAAAGTTCTTAATTTGTTTCTGCTTGAGTATTATTTATTTATTCATGCATAACTCGTTAACATTATGTTTGCATAATGAAAAACTGATCAGAAATAATCTCATTTGTGTTATACATTTTCTGTGTTATTTCTTCCTTTACATTTTCTTTGATTTTCCAGTGTCCATACTTCCACGAGCAGTAGTATGTGCTCATACGAAATTTTTTACCTATCTCAGTGTGTAGATTCACCCTCTGAATTATTGGCATGCATTTATCAAACACGCTGTATGATTCTTTTGTCTAACGACGTTCATGTTCGCAAGTATGTTACGTTTCACGATCTTCGATGGAAATCTATGATCCATTTATCTTATTCACCTTCAAACACGAACATGTCGAAGATTTGTCTACGTGTACACGATTCCATCTGTTACGAAAATGTGCATAGAATAATGTCTGAGACAGATATATCGATTCTTAATCGTGCACGTTTCTTGATCTCGAGATACCGAGTATCGCGTCACGTTATGCAAAAATTCTCCGTTAGATCGTTACTATTCTTCGACGAGTTAACGACGTTCGATATTATCCGGCTTCGTAAACCTTCTCTCTCTTTCTCTCCCTCTGTTTCACGATTCGTTCATTTTTCTTTTGTCTTCTTTCCTTCAAGATTCATTCCAGCGACCGGACTTTTATCCATCGACACATCTCTGGACCGGTGTATCGGCTATTCGATTGCACGTTCAAGGCGGCGTTAACCTTGAGTCGGATTTTCCCCGCATAAATATCACGACTTTTCCACGTATGCAGATACCTGGCACGTTTCTTGAATTCCATGTTCAATTTTGTCAATTTCGTTCCCGTCAATTTATTCGCGTATCGAACGTTTTCGTTTTCTCGTGAAATATCCTGCTTTTATCTTATACTGTCGCACTTCAGCGATTTACACGCGAATTCCACGAGAGAAAGTTTACGGTTCGATTTTCTTTCTCGGAGATTTCATAAACACTTTGTTACGTGTAATTATACACGGCGAATTATTTTAACGTTCGTTTAAACGGTTGGAAAAGAGCGTGCTTCTTCGCGGATCTTAAGCGTGTATAATCCTTAATCTAATAACCTTGCACGTGTGCAAAAGTGAACGGTACAAAGACAGAGAAATAGAGAGAGAGAGAGAAAAATTAGAATGCCGGATCCAAAATGTATTGCAGTTCCTTTGAAGCGTAACATCCTCGTATATCATTCTTGCAGTCGTAAAAAAAAAAAAGGGTACAGCAACGCTCGTTGTAATATGATTATCGCGTTTATCGCGTGTGGGAGCTTTAAAAATGACCGCGGTGCAACAAAGTGCTGCGTAACAAAACGAAGAAGACAAAAAAGAATAGAAGAGAAATAAATAAGGTGTTTGCTTTTAATTAACGAACTTGAATACAGAAAAGCATACATTAACGTGTAAAATTATAACGTTCTGACCGTTTGAAACCTGAATTAACCATGTCCGTTTAAGTTTTCATTTGCCGTTCGATTGTTCATTCTGTGGTTACATCATCGCCGTTGAATCTTTCAAAACGGATAGCACGTAATCGACAGAATCAGTTCACGGGATAATTTTGAACGGTTTTGAGCCGTTTATAGATATGTATGTGAATAATAACCAGCATATTCTACGGCACGAAAATTCACATCGCCTCGCAACCAAACTCCCGCGTAATCTGTCTTATAAATGGAACATCATTACGTTTCTTCCGATATTTAACATTATTGTTAGGCCGAGATCTACATTGATAGATAACTATACGTACACATATATGAATTTTAATCTGACTGAAGACGGCAACCTCGTCGTTTGGTACGAGATTCGCTGGAGAAGCTCCCATTATTACGTATAGAATTAATAATGGATGCAGCAGACTGCAAGGCAACACAGCGTCACAAATTAGACGAGCTTCTTATCGTGAATGTACAGGCCACGTGTATGCCTCTTTTAACAATCCGCAATCACTTGCGCATTATAATTTTTAATGAGTAAAATAACATTGAACGGGAAATACATTTGCCTTTATTATGTCGTTTAACCTAATTAAAATACACAGATACTTAATGATACAGGTTCTTCAGCTAAATCTATGAGAACTATAACGAGTTTCTTACAAACATTTCTCATAACAGTGCACCTGATATACGTATACATATATACATGTATAAGAAAAGTGTCATCGACGTTGAATTCAAGTTGGGAAATTTATCATTTCCTAAACATTTTTACACGGTGTTTAACCTGTCAGATGTCGAAACAGAGAGACGAGGGAATGGAGGAGAAAAAACGAAATATGAAAGAACGGAAGGACACCTCGATAGAACCGCATCGTTGTTAGGTACTGCAGCTGCAGTTGCAGTTGTAGCCTGACTGCGGATCGGCGAGAAGGGAAATCCAATACTACGGAATTGAATAACGTATCGACAGACGTCGTAGGGTGCGAAGGCACGTTCGGGGAACAACTTCCTTTTGCAGAAACCACTACCACGAAATCGATAGATACGATTCGACCGTTTCGCCGGTGAATCCGTTTTAATGCAATTCTTCAATCTTTGTCCTCTATCGTCCTTTCAACTATATACTCCTTCTGTGACAATGAATTTTCAATGTGTTTATAATTGTCTGAACAACTCTTCGTGTTTCTATGAAAGTTGTGAAGAAAAAAAAAAATGAGAAAAGGATCAACGATAAAGAATAAAGGAATATTTTTTATCGTAGGAGTTCCTTCGAAGAATTGAAAATGTCTGAATAAATCATACGAGAGAAGCATATCGGTGATCTTGAAACACGTGTAATAAGAGACATAAGGAGAAAAAAGAGAAATAAAAGTATGCAGATGTTGAGAAAGATGAGAAAAATATGAAGGATAAAAGATAGAGAGATATTTGCAAATACGCGTGAGACAGAGGTGATCGTCGTTGTATTGTTGTGACAAATTGATGTGAAATCTTCGATCAAAAGCTTTTATCTGTTGTAAGATAGATACAAGCGAATGATATAGGTCACCGGAAGTTCGGGTAAATTATCCAGCGTACAAACGAGCTTATGTTCCAGGACACGAACGAAGTTAGACCTTGGACTAGTAACCCACATAATACGCGCTGAGGTAACACGATCGTCCTTCAAATATCGATAATTCTTGTGCACAGGTTCCTTACTATACTTTGAACTTCAAAAATTTTCCAAACCTTTCAGTTTATACTTTTCTCATAATGTTAAAGTATAACAAGTAGCATTTAATTCATCAGACTCCACATAACTGATCGATATTAAACGTAGCTTTCGAAATGGAAAGACATTATCGTGTGGTATGAAAAAATGACCTTTGAGTTGTACAATGTATTGCAGAAATGTTGGAGACATTAGAATGTTAAAGGTATTACCACGGGATGCCAAGTACAAGCAAAAACATGCTACGGAAACGCCAAGGTCGAAGAACGTCGAACTACAGAATCCCGGAGCTTTAGGATTTGCTTGAGATTAGCTTAACGTTGGAGGACCTCTAATTAAAGGACATTCAAGTCTTAAGACTCATTTGCAAATAGCTTGTATTCGGGGAACCGTGAAATCTAGAGCCCCTGGGTCCTAGAATCCATCTAAAACCTTCTTGAGTTTAAGGGATCTTGAATATCAAGAATCTAGGCTCCTAGGTTGTCACCTGAGACTAATCCAAAATTAAAGATCGTTGCATTCCAGTCTCAGAGTCCTGGGAACAACCTGGGACCAATTTAGCTATTAGGGCACATCAAATTCTAAGGTCATAGTGTCCTCAGAGGTATCTAATTATACTCTATGGTTAAGAGACACCAAACTCAGCGATTTTGAAAAACAATGTCTGATATCTGGAGTTCAAGAGTCTAGATTACAGTGTTTGGGACTGGGATTCGAAGTGTGAGGGCTATGGTTTAAGGTTAAGGGTGCACGGTCGGGTTTCAGAACTCTGGCCATGGGGAATTCAGAGTCTGATGACCTTGTGGAGAACTTTGATTAGTTCCAGGGACCTGGTATCGGAAAATTCAAGGTCTCATAATTTTGTGGTGAACTTGGACTGATTCGAGTGCCCTGGTACCAGAAATTTCGGGTCCCATAATCTTGTAACGAACCTAAACGGGTTCCACAGTCCTGGTACCGAAAAGTTCAAGGTGTCTTGATCTTGTGGTGAACCTGGACTGGTTCCAGAGTACTCGTACCGAGGAGTTCAAGGTGCCACGACAATTCAGGTTCTCTATAACTGGTTCCAAGATAGTGGTACCAGAATGCGTGCGGTCCACCAACCTTCTAGTGATCCTTGTCGATTTATAGGACTTTATGTTTGAGACATAAAAAGCTCGCATGATCTGTAGGTGGTCCAGGCTTGATCCCACAATATAGGATCGTTTAGATTCGTTTTTCTAATTCTAATTTTCTGTTATTGTCTTTCCATTCTGAAAATTGTAAAGATGTTTTTCATTTTCTATTTTTCAGATACATCTTGCTGCCGTGTGAGGTCTCAACGATATTTTTTAAAGTCATCTCGGTTGGTAAAAGATATTGTATGGTGCCAACGTTATTACTTTGCACTGGAAAGGACGATGAGGAAGGTGAGTTGTTATATATTTTCTAATGTTTTTCGTACATTGTACACTAGTTGTAAGTAATGTTACAGCTGATTTCTAATCGAGTATGAAATATCGTAAATTTATTTCCTATGTACGTCGCATCATGCAGCTGCATCCACTTTTGTTTCTTTTCTTCTTTTTTTTTTCTGTGTGTGTACATTGAATTTTTTTTTTCACGCTCGGTTAAATCGAACCTCGTAGTTATTTCTCAATTGAGTCCGAAGACTTAGTCGAGCGTGTCACATCCAGCAGGCTGAATTCCATTAACACTGGCGCATTCAGTCTCGATTCCAGATTAAATTGAGTTTATTTTATAAGAAACGGTGCCATATACACTAACATTTAATTCACACCATGATAATATCCACGTCTGTTGTTTATTTATATTAGAAACTGGTTCACGTTGAATTCAAAGTTATCGGTGAATGACATCGTAAGAAAAGTTAATGCGTAGAACAGTGTTTTACATATGATTTACACACGGCAATGCGTAATAAATACTTGCCGGATATTAAGTGGAATGATTACAAAATATTCAATGTATTTCTCGCGTTGACATTGATTTTGAAACTTTTATTCGTCGGGGGAACGTATCAATACTTCAAACAGTATCAAACAGTACTATACTTTAAAATATTCCAATAAACGGGTATATTCGTGCTGTACCTGTATCACTTACGTACACGACCCTATTTTTATTCATTTTTCGGGGCCAGCCAGGAAGTTGACGTGAAAGAAGATCGTTCAAAAATTGATGAAACCACGGTTTCTTGAACGACAGACAGTAAATTCAATGTTCACGTACGTGAGCAAGGAAGTGCCCCGATAATGGTAGCAACGAATACTGTCGAATGGAATTGAGGAAGACGGCAAACGACTTTTCTCTGAATCGTTGAAAAATGATCGGTCATGTTTTTATCGCTTTCAAAGTAGATCCTACCACGAAAGGGTAACCGTAATAGTTCACAATATTTTTTATTTTTCCTTCACGTACCATTTTCATTTCATCCAAGCAATTAACGATACTAAGTTACCTCGCAAATGAATTTTACACCGTTTCAAAACGACAGAGAGCAACGAGTGAAAATTTCCATTCCGACACAGCTTGTCTGCCGATGAAGTCTCACAAATGTTACCCTAATTATCGTTGAATTCAACGAAAGGGAATATTTGGTAATTTCGGTGTACACAGAAAGTGTCATTAAAGTATTATCTTCATTTTCATTCGCTTCTCTTGGGAACTTCGTTCCGTCACGCGGCCACTCGTTACATGGAAAGCTTAAAGGAAAGTTCAGGGGAAAGTTTCCGTGCAAATTGACTTGAAGCCGTATTAAAGCTACTGGTACACCGTCGTAATTGAAACTTCTGAAACCAAAATTACTGATAAGGGCTGCGTTTGACGTACACCGTTGACGCTTCTTTTCACAGTTCCTTTCGAAAATTTCTTTCTTTTTTCTTTTTTACTCCCGAAGATCGATCGAACGAAATATTAATTAACACGTTGTCGTCGTTACTGTATCATCGTTTCGTTGAACAAAGGTGCAATTTTTGTTCAAAGCTCTGGGAATTGAGCAGTCATCCGAGACGAATGCATTATTACGTGGTTTATTTCAATAATCAGCCGGATTAAGACGTCTGAACCAGGCATGACAAGTGACTGGAAAGGGCTAGTGTCGTCGTCGAGCACTGTTAGTAGTTTTTAGCGTAGTTAATCTCCATAAATTCGGTCATCCGACACTTTCGCGTCTGAATATCCTCGCGAAAACGTAACCTGCGTGCATGACAGTACAAGTATATACAATTACCAACGCGTTTGTCCATGTTAAGGCTGAAGATTAAATTCAAAACTCGCTGGAAATCATTTCTCCGATTTATAACGAGTTTCGCCGCGTGTCGAAAGTGCACTCGAATTTTCAAACGTTATTATCGAGATATACGCTTTATAGATCGTAACCGAAGAGCGAGTGTTTCTTTCTATGTGAAAAATTTCGCGGCATACACTGGGAATAATGAATTCGTTTGAAAATTACTTGGATACCTTTCCAGAAACAAGCGAAATATACTTTCCTTTTTTTTTCTTTTTGTAACGAATTTATGAACTAACCTAGCGATGCGTGAACAAAACACGAGTAATTCTTTACGCAGATCCATATATTACAAGCTGAATTCGCGTGTGTGTATATATATATATCGGAGATTTGAAAAGCCGACGTTCCCTCGATAAAAATTGACGAAAGTGTAAGTGGAAAGGGACGTGGTTTAAATGGTTGGAAGCACCTGACTTTCACGATTCATCGCTGTACAATAAAGTTTCTTTCATTAAAACGAAGGCAGCTTCGCGTATTCATGAATCGGACACTTCAGAGCGGAATTTAAACGATGAAAGAAAATTTTATTTTATAAATAAGAACGAGAATGCGTTTTCAGTCCCGTCCCTTTTTTATATCTCCATCGCGGCGAAAGTAAAGGTAAATAACGTCCCATTATTCGAGGAGAGTATATATACACCCCGTTCGTCGTTCGAGGTTAAAAGTTTGAAGACCTTAAAAATAAGGTCACTCTATATACCAATAAATATATATTATCGCGTATACTGACCGAAAAGCTAAGGATTATGGACAGACACTCTAGAACTTGACGCCACTGTACACGGAAACTCAATATATCTTTCGTCCAGCGACTTGGCTTCCCTCTCGCTTGTGTGTAGTTCTAAGAGATATTCGGGATTAGTTCGAAGTTCGTTCTTGAAGAACAAACGGCCATTTTTCAGATTGCAAGAGGGATTTTAGAATTTCTACGAGGAATTTCAGGGTCCCATACGTTTACACTTTTCTATCATTAAACGTAATTTACTATTCACAAATCAGACATAAAGCTGTTGCATAAATTTGGCAGAACTGTGGACAATAGAAAATCTATAAAACATCAATTTTGCGCCATTTTTAAGCTATGCCACTCATTCATATTCGAACATTTTTTTAAAACAGTATAACTTTCTAAAAATTGGTCTAAATGACTTTAGTTTCTTTTTAAAGTTCAGAAAGTTTATTAGATGATATGCAAAAAAAAAAACTTTGAGGAAATTGCTAATGATCGAAGTTGCGAAGAAAACAATAAAGGTCGCTTTTTATAACTTTTTTGATCCAAGCCTGTAATGAAACTTTAATTCACTATTTTCTTCGTAATTTTCGAGTTTTTTCAAAAATGTTTTGACACGTCATTCGGTAAATTAATCCTTTTAACTTCTCAAGAGAACTCCATCCGTTTCTTCCAATTTTAGAAAAAAGCTATTCTGTTTTAAGTGATATCACTACACATCGAAAATATAAGTCGTCGTATATTTAACACTCTGCTGTAAAAACAATTTTCTGAAGCTCGAAGTGAGAACTCGCGAGCATAAATAACTTCGCGTGAAAACTGCATTAAATTGATTTCATCTTCAGAGGATACATGGGAAATATTCAAGGGGGAAATGGGGGACTGGTAAAATATTCAAATTAGAGTCATGGAAAACATGGGCGCAACAAAATGCGAGATGCACGCTATAAAATACGTCTATTACCTATATACACACGAGTGTAAACCTATACACCAATTCCTATGTACATATTTACCGCGCGCATATGTGTGTACTCCTTATGTGGTGATCCGTCTATCCTTGTCCCGCTTCCAACAGCTTGCAAAGAGATTTTCATGAGATTTACAGTTTTCTGAATTTATCTGAATGCCCCTCGCACTCGTCCTTATCCCCATTTCCGGGTGTCCTTCGAAGTATGTTCCTTTATCGTTTCACTTCGAAAAATCTTTCGTGTCCGTGATACTTCACAGGCTTTGCTCGCCTGAATACTTTCTGAGTAGACCGTTGCCATACATATCCACGTTCTGTGCATCACATCAGTGTACACGTGAAAAAAGAAAAGAACACATTTTTCTCTTCTTTTCTTTTTTTTTTTTTTTGAACACGCGACAAAAATTTCGTGCGTCCGGTGTGAAACAAAAAAAAAAAAGAAAGAAAGAAAAATTCCGCGACTCGTGTTTTTCGTCTCTCTTAAACGACGTCCGGTGTACGTGTTTCCTCGTTTAATTGTAACGAAACACCGCTGGTACTTCCGTAAACGGAACAGCGGGATTTTTAATTCGTACATCAAAGACAAACGAAATTCTATCGCGATAAGAACGATTTATACGCATCGAAAACGTATCGTTTCTGGCTGTCAGTTTGAACAATCGAAGGGGGGAGATTTGAAAAGCATCGAGGGCAAAATTATGGAACAGTTCACGAAGATTATTTAATTCTGAGAACCCTATCTCATTAAGGCCATCCTTTTTGGGCGTAGGTTTAATTAATTCCTGTCGGTTCTTTACTGCGGATCGTAATGAAAAATTAAATTTCAACCGTTTCCTCCTGGAGAATAGCTTCCCTATCGTAGCCATGATATGGTTGTAAACTAATTAGTTTTTTCCGATGAATATCCCACAAAATGGCTGTTCGATATTGAACGAAAGATTCGACGTGTTGTGCAAAAAACGTGTCACGATTTATGTGTGATTATAAATGTCCATGTAAAGACAAATGCATTTTTGCAATTAGTATTAGAATAACATTAGTTGATACGCGACAGTTTATTTCAGGTTGACATTCTTAATGTACGAACGCACCGTAAGATTCTTTTCTTCGCCTTATTCATTTCCAAGATCACCTATTATCGCGAGAAACTCGCTGACGTGAGCGTTACTTCCTTTATTGTCAGGCCACAGATTGAGTAGCACTACTGGCATCAAGTAGAGTCATCTGTCCATGATCAGCCGTGAGCATTCTGACGGCACATCGATTGTCCCTAATTATTTTTCATCCTTTCTTTCGTGCTATTAATTTGACTAAACGTCCATTAAACTTTAATCGCGATAATATCAATTCTCCTATACAATTTACATCCTAGATTAATAAATTTTAAATGTTCTTATTTGTTACGATTAATTTATCAACTTTAATCATTTTCGATTGGTTTTATCACATATATCGACTCGCGAAACTTCGAACTTCGTGAAAATCATAATCTTCACGATTATTCTGCGATGCCTCATTGATAACAAAGTTTCCCCATATGAATGTCGAAGTAAACGTAAACTTCTCTCTCTAATACATTGTTCCGACACGTTTAACGAATGCTTAAAACAGCCACGTAAGATACTTGCCCTTCCTGTCTTCTGCTTGTCTTCGTTTTAAACTCACGTTCTCGATAATCGTCGAATTCTTGCTCTTCCTTCGAGACATCCTTGTCTCTGTTCAGCTCGCGTAATTAGAATCATTTCGAACTGTCTTCGTTGCGTAATGACATAGCCATTGTATGCAAACTTCTCGTCCCCTTTGCAAACTTCAGTAAGTGATTAATTACTTGAAAATAGACTAAGCTGCAGAAGTGCTGTATTACAAAGAGCATTCATCTTCCATTTTACTTCATTAATAAGAGTACAGAAAAAATTTCAAGCTTTCAACTTTAATCTCAACGCGAAAAAGTCTTAGAGAGAAGATTTTCTCACGTTTTCAGAGTGCTTTCGATTTCTAAATAGACGTATTACGATGAATATTTCCTTTACGTAAAAAGTCAAAGGTGAGGAGCTTGTATCACGCACGTTTAAGGTTTTTTCGAGCTTTCCGCCACCGCGGAGAGTTTCAGAATCGAGAAGATTCGTTTGGTATTATGCATCGGTTTCATCTAACGAACGCAAACATCTTCCATGGGGTCGGTGTAGGATTTCTGACTCTCGTTCGTTAGCAAGAATGCCGACTGTTGGCCATTCTAGGCTTTGAAGAAGCCACTGACGAACGAGAAGGTAGAGAGAAACGAATAAAAAGCCGTATAATATGAAAGTAGAGAAGTCTTCATCTTTCACTTTTTTTTTCTCTCTCTCTTTTCTGCCCCCTTCGTGAAATCTTTCCAGAAAATCGTGCATTCTATCGCGGGTACCTTTCTTCCTTTCTTGTAAGAATGTCTTCCTTTGAGCCTCGTTTTTCTGAGGAAAGTTCTCTGCGCATTGTTACTAGGTTGACTTCGCATTCAGACAGGAATTAAGAACGTTTGAAAACTTTTTAATATAGGAAAAACGATAAAACTTAGATATGCTCAATCGAGAAGCTACCTTGACATAAATATTCTTTTTCTTTCTTCTTTTTTCCTTTGCATGAAAAACACGAAGGATATTCTATTTCACGTAACCGTTGATTAATCGGTAACTAATTAATAAGCTGAATGTCGAAGTAATTTAAGGAGTTGAATAGCTGAAAGCATATTCGTCGTTTATCGCAAACAAAAGAACGTAACCCCTTCATAAAGTCGCCGGGAGATCCCAGATTCCGCGGTAACGAGGGCATGGAAGAAAGATCAACAGAAATGCGATCAATAAAAGAGTTGGAGAACGCATAAAGGAATTGGAAAAGCAATTTTCGTTCTATCGTACACAGGAATATTACATCTTAAGCAGAAAGGAAAAGCAAAAACAATCAAAACTGGCAACACCAATGCTAATTAAAATTATCCATTAATTACTAGTCATTGTCTAATATGTCTGTAATCTGAGATAACAATTATCCGCAAACGTCTTTCTTCTTCAAAGTGTTTTATGTAAATTGCAGACGTTTATGCAAGTGCATATTTCCATGGAAAAGAGGTTCAGAAATTTGTTTTGTCATTAGAGAACTTTGAAACTATAGTTTTTGCATATTTTGTAAGCATATTTCATGCATATTAAGAATCAGGTCATGAAATAATTAATAAATAAGTTATTAATCATTTTTCCGTTTATTTTCTTTTTTTGTAATAAAAGTTTCGAATTTTGCTTGACGCTGGAAATTGTTAAAATTAGTTACAGATATGGCTCAAAATTTAGAACTTGTGTGTGCTGCTTGTGAAGAAAAACGTGGAGCAAAATTTATACATATACTCTAGAAAAATGTGGGATTTGAATTTACATGGTGCAGCAGCTATTGATGAAACGAAATCACGATATTGGAAAAACTATAAATATGTATTAATCACGTCCTGTGATGTCGAAATAAAAATATCACAATTACCTATTGCAATTATAAATAACCACAATAGAATGATTCATATTGCCTTTCTTTTTCAATGTGTACAACATATATCTTACATACATATCGCATACACCTCTTTGAATATCTTCTGCATGTACTTTGCATATTTCGATATATCATAATTATACAAACATCCGCAGTCAGCTAATAAATCTCAACACCCAGAGTCACCGAAAAATTACCACGTATTCAAAAAAGTCCCGACCAAACAGAGACCAAAGTATTTAAAGTATAATTAACCACTTCGAGAATAGAAAGACAGGAATTCTTGATAAAAAAAAGTCAAAATAGACCAACGAGAGAATAGATCCCTAAACGAATGGTCTCTAGTAGTTAAAAAACCAGAAAAAGTATACGAAGAAGAAGAAGAAGGGAAAAAAAGGAGACAGACGTAACATGGTACCCCCTTTATCACGAAACTTCGCCTATTTCTCCCAATAGAAAAGAGGGCATCTAGACGAGGTAATAAAACCAAAAAGAAAAAACAAAAAGAGAACAAAGGAAGTCAAAAAAAAAAGAAAAAGACAAACGGGGGAAAGGAGACAGGACAGGTGAGAACCAGAAGGGGTTAAAGTAGCAAGCGACGATGTTAGAACTATCCAACAGACGTTGACGGTCTGTGTTGCTCCAGCCGCGGAGGCTGCGCGGAAAAATCGATAGCCAACGCCAACCGACGGCGTCGTCGTCGACGGCGGCGGCGGCAACGGTAGCTGTGGTGGCGGCGGTGGTGGTAGTAGTGGTGGTGGTGGTGGTAGTGGTGGTGGTGGTTGCGAGTAGCGCGATAGAGTCCGATGGTGCAGTCAACGTTGGGACCGGCAGCCCAAAAGACACACGCGGACCTCACGCGTTCTCCACCCCCCTCTCGATTCTTGCTGTCGAGCATCCCCCTTCTCTGACACCTCTCACCCTCGTACTCGTCGTACGGCCCTGAGAGAACGTGCCGTGCTCCGAAGCGAATTCTTCTCCTCTCTTTCTCTCTATCTCTATCTCTTTTTTTTTGTTTTTTTTTTTCTTTCTTCCCCGGTGCGGTGCAGGCCACGCTACCCCGGTCCGCCAGGCGTACGGACACAAAAGAGGAGCCGCGGCATCGGCCGGGTTTTGGTGCGCTCGTTTACCGGACGTGCAGTGGGTGTGTGATAGATAGAAATGCGATGCTAGTGGAGACGACGTGACACGACGTAACGCGATACGACGCGGCATGACGCTCCCCTTGGTTTATTCGTCCACTGTTACAACTACCTTCTTCCTCCCTGCTGCTTCGTTTCGGATCGCGTGTGAGCCGAAGACGACGACGATAAATGCAATGTTGTGACGCGTAACACCGTGTTACCCGGTGCTCCTTGTACGTTGAAACAGTACAATTTTAACGTACTGTTCTCTTCGTCTTCTATTCACGTAGTTATCGCTGTTTGAACATGGATGACAAAAGCTCTTGTGAACATGGTAAATGTCAATGGGGTTCAAGAATTTTACCGATACGATAGCACACCTATCGATATTGGATCGTTATATGTATATACGGGAACGATATAACTGTATATACGTTGGTACTAGACGTGCTCCTTGGAAGAAGATAGCTAGAGGGTTTCACGTTGTTCGCCAGGATTTTCAGCTGCAGCATTAGAATATCGGTTCACGGTGGTTCTCGCTGAAATACGATGCTACGCTACGCGCCTTTTTGAGGACAATGACCTCGTGCACCTTGCTTCCTTCCTGAGTCTGTCTGACTTCGCTGCTGGCTTAACCGTTTTACCTTTTCCTTCTTTTTTTTTTACTCCTTTTTTTCCTTTCTTTTCTCTCTCTCTGTCCCGCTCTCTCTTTCTCTTTCTCTCTCGGTCCGTCTACTTCAAGAATGGCTCCCTTCTTTCGAGTTTATTTTGAGATGTTTTAATTAGCTGAAAGAATTTTCCTCCGTGAAATAATTTTCTTCTCGCGTTGTTTAGATTTCCTTTCTCCTTTTTCCTTTCTCCTTTCTTTTTTTTTTTTTGTAGAAATGCTGTTTTTAAATGTGGAAACATGTTTGGGTGCCGTTTGTAGATCGGGTTTCGGGTAAATTACACGTACATAACATCCAATCATACCGTGACATTTACAACGGGAACGTTGTGTGATACTTTCAACAACGCCACACAATATACAACACCAAAGTCATTAGTAGCGTTCCAACTAGACCGAATGCGGTTTTTGCGGTACTTCAATTTCTGTTGGTGTACGTATACAACGTTATTTATAGTTCGCAATTTGTCGAAGTGCTGTTTGTCGCGTTGAAACTAAATCTCACTTTAAACATACACAATGATACGTCGCCGCGGACCTTTAACATTGAAACAGAATCCCAGTTTCTTTTTATTCCTTTCTCTTTTTCTTTACTTCCTTCTGATATCGTTGTTTGCTTTGAATAATTCTTAACGCGACTCATTACAAACCGAGATGGTAAATAAGAAGGAAAACTGAAACGAAACGTTTCAATTTTCATCACATCGAATACAGACGTTTATCCTCTTTAAAGCGCAGTTTAATCAGCGAAACGTAATTTAATTGTAAATTTTATTACAATAGTATACCTTTTCAAATTCGACATTTTACAACGCGCACACGTTCTTCTATTGTCATTCCCCATTCCAACCTCACGAGCATTATTAATCAGTGTTGCGGCTTGCTACAATGCATTCCGACATGCATAACACTGAAATATCCTCCTCTATGCTCTCTCCCCTTCTTCCATCATTCTTTTACTCTGTGTCACTTCTCTGCCTCAAGAGCAATCCTCTACTCTCGTCAAGCCTACTCCACCGTATCCCCCCGTATACAGAGTAACGTAAGAATAAAAGGTTAAAGACATTATTACGAGCCGTAAGTTTCATACAATTATTATTTTTTCTCCCCTGCCTTTGTTAAATTAACCACTCGTATTTAGATGAAACTCAATTATATCGTTCACTTATCGATACCTTTGTTCCCCTTTCTGTGTCCCGTTTAATCTGTATATATGTATATATCGGAATCATTAATCGAACGTCTGAATTTTATTTTCCATATTTCCTATTATTATCATCTGCATGGAACCGTGAAGACCTCGACAGAACAGTCCTCCTCTATAATCGTGGCCACAAATTATTCCCTTTGAATCGGTCGCGGAAAGGTATGCCGAGATACACGAGACACGCCACTTTGATCACTTAATTGACTTGATAGGCCAGTAGTAATTAGCAGACGGAGTCTTAATTCACTTTTTATCGGTGAGTTACGGGAGACGACGAAGCGTCGGAATTTCGAATATTTCGAGGGCGTTCTTTGACGATTTTATTTCACCGAGTGTGTTCAATTATTTCAATGTTAAATGTCAAGTTAAAGTTGAAGAACTGAATCGGAGTAATTTTACGGCAGACGTCTTCTCGTGCTTTGCGATTCACTTTTTACGTACATTTTCTTCGGGAATTTTCTTCTTCGTCCGGAACTTCACCTGTGAATTATCCAACTCATATTTCGTAGCTCCTTTTTTTTCTCCTCTTTTTTACCATGGAAATGGTTAAGGAATTTTCCAACGAAGATTTTTCATCCCTCGTGAAATTTCCATCTTCTCAAAGGTTGTCGCTTCCGGTCACGTTGCACGAATAAACTGTATTACTCTCGAATTCGTGGTATATCCTTTCCTTTGTGCTCCACACCAGCGATTGGCCAGAATGTTTCGAATAGTTTGTGGCTCCGTGAAGTTGTGGAGTTTCTGGTATAGCGATCGCGTCGCAAAACATAATCTCGTTGATACGACCATATTCGATGGAAAACAGTCCGAGTATCTTACAATAGTGAAATAACATACTGATTTTTGTTTCTAAGACGTCAAGCAATATTTCAAATATTGCTGTCTCAGAACGAACGAATGTCTTTTACTTAAATTATTCTACAGTCGAAACGTTTCACGAGTTATACGGAGAATACTCGTTCCTTTATAGTTGCCGGAAGACGGCAAAGTGTTTCGAAAACGACTTTATTAAGTTTAGCCTTCGACGTAACTTTCCCCGTCGACGAGCAAGTAACTTTTAAATTTATTTTGATCGATGGCTGTTGCGTATTCTCTGTATCTTCTTTGATAAAATGATTACGCTCAAAAATAGATCGAGCGTGATTTCATTTTCTCTCGGCGAATGCATTAATTCTACCTTGCGTTCCTTTTTTTTTTCTCTTTCTTTCTTTTCCTCTTCCTTTTTTTCTTCATTATAATAAGATTGCAAACTCGATCGATAACGTCGAAGTTACGATAAAATTTCACATTTCCATTTCGAGTTTTCCTACTTAATATTCCCTCCTTTCGTGGGTTGTTACAATGTAAGAATAAGACATCAGCTTTTCCCCGAGATAAGGAGCTTCGTAATTCCCCTCTTGGTGTAATCTTCATCTTCGTTGGAGTAAAAATAACCGTATAAAACTTGGATTAAAGAAAACAAAAAAAAGAGAAAGGGAAAAGGAAAACACGGCGTTCTCTTGTGTAGAACGTTTCGTGGATTCCAACGAGTGAGGCAAGTGTACCAACGTAAAATAATAGCGAAATTGAAAAATTGTAGTTGGAGAAACGTGACAGCCATAGTGTAGAAAGTTTTTCGCCAGTTTTCTTGGGGTCGATATCTTGTTATAGGAAAGCACTAGTCATCCTGATAAAACGATATGGTTGGATATCAAGATAAATTACAAAACAGCCACCGCCGTTCTGGCTGCTACGATTTTCGCAAGGATCTACAACGGTTCTGTTCCATTTCTGTTGTCATGGCAAAAGACACGAGCCCGCTCGTAAAGTCTTCATGTCGTGAACAAAGCCCGTACACTGTAAAAATGGACGCGACACCAGAAATTCCGTTCGATTTTTATATTTTCGTTATTTCACGTCAGCCACAGCTACGATGTATTTCTCTCGTGAAAAACAACGTAATCTTGCTTGACAAATACGTATATAATTACACTTATCGGATGTTCTTTATGGAACGTCTTAGATTTTTTTTTCTGCCTTTCTTTTTTTTTCCTTCTCCCTCGTTCGACGGGTATTTCGTGCTTCGCCGCTAATGCGGCCATGTCATCGACATACAAATTTTCAGGGGTAACCCGTCGCTAAGGGTGGAGAAAATGTAAATTGAGCTAGCGATTTAGCAGGAAGGGCAGTTGAAAGACACGGAAGAAAAATGAGCCTGACGAGGTGGAAGAGAGTGGTGCCGGAAAATTTGCTTTCTTCCTTCTTCTTCATTTTGTTTCTTTCTTTTTCTTCTTTATTTGTTTTTTTTCTGAACTTAACGGCGAGAACGTTAGACGCAAACAACTTGTCTAATGACCAAGCTTCAGAAATTCCTCGTAGCTTTTACCTCTATGTTCGCCGAGGTTACACGTTCTCGCTATCTAACCGTTGAAAACTTAGTTCCTACGATACGTTTTAAGTATTATACAGGTCGTTCCAACGGTTCTCTAGGATCTTCGAGAGAGTGAATCACTATCGCGTTTCCGTCAGTTTATAACATCCGTTTCTTTTATCGCTGCTGTACGAGAAACGGAACAATTTCTATCGACGACAACGACGCGATAAATATGATAGTTTCGAAGAACTGTAAGGACGATCGATCGTCGAGTAATATTTCAATAATTTCACATGGTAATTTCGCGGTGAGGGAATTACCAGAGAAAGGACGTGAACGTGGGCGAAATCTGAAAAGAATTTCGCGAAACAAGAACAGAGTTAAATCCGTGTTGCATAAGCGTTCGTGATCCCGTGGCAAGCAGGGAGAGTAAGAGATAGGGTGGGAGTTCCCCACAGAGCAATAAAGAGCAGCTTTTCATTTTGCACTTTTTAGGGCGAGCATTCAAAGCGGAAAAAGATTGTGCCGGACTAATCCGCGATTTCTCTGTTTGACGGTGAAAAAAAAAAAAGGGAGCAACAATGAAAGTCCAAGCAACGATGTGTGTACGACGCTGGTTGAGAAATCTCGTCGTTGAAATATATTTTGGATAAACGAGAGATGTTCGTTGTGATTCTTTTTCTCGTACGTGACGCGTAACATGTGAAATTTCGTGATCTTTTCGTAAGAGACTTGCTTATATATATGTTTTGTACACCTTTGTGTCATCGATAAAACTCAAGATCAATTATCCGTCGTTTAATCGTTGCTGCAATAATTATTTATAATGGACGTTTCGATGCTATGGGAGAAAAGGCCACGGAAGGGAAAGCTGTGTTTTTCGAGGACGACGAGAAGGGGCGATCGTTCTTTCAATTTCTATGATCAACAGTTCCACGCATTGTTCGATAACGAATACCTCGACGACGAAAGGACATCGATTCTCGGCGAACGAGGCACTCGAAAATAACTCATCGATCGTGTTGCTTCGACGAAGATCGATATATTTGTACGTGGAATTGAGTGAAGGGACTGAATTAACCTCGAGATGTATAGCGTGAAACGAGGAAGGATTTTCGATGAAATTTTATCGATTATACTGTTAATAAATCGGAAGGTACGAGACAACTGACGAATTATGACACTCGAGAGACATTGTTTCTGTTCTTAATGGAATCGTGAGGAACTCGACCACGTTTCAAGAGGACTAGAAACTGCACCGAGAAATGAACAATGTTACAAGATGGAACCGACGAATGCGAGAGGAACATGAAGCGTGTCAGGTGAGTTATCGATAAGAAAAAGAAAAGAAAAGGAGAAATATCGATAAACACAATCTCATAATTACCGTTTCAACCGTTCGTTTTTGCGTAAACACAAACCCTTTAACTTTCTCGTTTCCCGAAGACGATGAAGTCCCTTTCGCGATACAATTATAAAAGTTGTAATTACGAATCGCAATTAAACGAAGAAACGCGGCGCGGCTCTTTTCCACGGTAATAAAAAAACGATATAATAACAAATGATGACAGATCAAACAGCATTTACGCCAGAGACTTCTCCCTGTCCACGATGTGGAAGGGAATACAATAAATCATAAAGTTGGATTGTTCTTCGGCGACGAGAGAGAGAGAAACAAAGAAAAAGAAAAGAAACAACAACAACAAAAAAACAAAAACAATAAAAAAGAAAAAGAAAAACTTGCTTTGGCTCAAGGCAAATTTTCTTTCAGCGACGAAAAAAAAAAAAAGAAAAGGAACGACGAACCGCCTTGACCTCGTTCTACTTTTTTTTATAACACGTTGCACACGTTGCACAGCTTCTTTGCTAGACGTAGGCACCTCGGAAAGACGAATCTCTTCCCTTCCCCTCCCTTCCTTCGTTTCTTCTTTGCTCGTTCTTTGCCAAAAGCCTTGTCGACCTCTCGAGGGCGACGACCCGGTTATCTATTAACCAGCGGATTTATCCCCCTTTTCTATGCTTTCGTTTTGCACCGGTATATACTAGACCAGAGAGATTGTAAAAAAATATTACTCCCCGGCAGTATGAATGAACACCGGAGTTTCTTGCTACCCTTTCATATTAAAGGACCGCATTGTACCGCCGGCGTTTTTATACGCCGATGTTGCAGCGAGTAAATAAATGCACGTGCCGCGATTTCCATCATAAATAATGTATGAAACAATCAGTTGAAACGAGAGCGACGTGTTATCAATTAATACGGAAAGGAGAGCAACAATTGTTTCATTCTTCCTACACGCATTAATATTCTCTCACTCTCTTTTTTTTTTTCTATACATTTTCTTTTTTTTTTGCGGTGGTGTGCGTGTGTGTGTGTATATATATATATGGAGAAGTAACCTTGTTATACGTGAATTTATTGCGGCAAGCCGGTTTGTTACAATCCACCTCGTATTTTCACCGCGTGCACAGTTGGTACTCTTCGCTTATAAGCGGTTGGTCAACGTGAACAGCTAATAAAGTTAATGGCCGTATGGGCTAGAGACAGTAATTATAAAAGCAACGACAATTTACATGGGCAATAAAACGTAGGTGGGTATAAAAGCAACGGGATCCCGAGTAAGCGATTTATTTTCGGGGAATTGTTTACGTTCGGCAAACTCTGCGTTCACCGTCTCGCGTTCTTCTCTCTACTTATCGCGACCGAATTCACGTTCCGCGCGTCGCTGGGAACGTTTTTATCAACCTAACCACCCGAAGTTTCACGACAAACACCACGTTTTCCACCGAAAACAAATACTTATCGTCTGTACCTTCACACTTTGCCCCTCTCCCTCGTTCTCAACAAATGTTTCAACAGACTTATGTAAGCTCATGTTTGCGAACGTTTAAATTATTCCACAGCATGTTTCCACGATGACCGGACAATTAATCGATTTGTTGTATAGGATGGATAGGTTAGGTCCATTAAGTAGGTTGAATTTTTAATAGTTAGTTCGATGGTAAGTGATGCGTATCAATGGTGTATATACACACGCTCTCGTTGCGGGCGATCCACGGCTGGAAAAGCTGTTTGTAGACGCCGCGAATCGATTAATTCCACTATTATACTACAATAATTGAGAGGGGGTAGAGATAGTATTAAACAAGCTGCAACTGACAGGCTCGTATGATGATAGTTACTACGTACAATCATTATTGTATACCTCATCCATCTCATCCGAATAATCACGGGATTATTCGGGTTTTAGTACGCGGTATTGTAATGTTAAGCGATCCATGTCAATTGTGAGCTTCTCAACGAGCTTCCGGAAGGTTATATCATTTCGACAAGGAGAGTAACATATTCGTGATTCTTTTTTTTTTTACAGAGAGATTAATCTAAGTTGATATTCTTAAATCGGTGATTACGTCACGTCGCGAGACTCCTCGGTTCTCGTACTTTTACATGAATCATTAAACGTGTCTCGCCAACGACGGTTACGACACTTTTTTCCGGTAACATTTTCGTCTTTTCAATTAAACTAACGATACCTAATTAAAATAATAATGTCCCCGTGCAACTCAACAGTCGTAAAAAGAAAAATTGCACGTTTCATTAATTATCATTTCGAAATGACAAATTTCCGCGAAATTTCCGCCCCCTCTTCCGTAACGGCGCTCTTTCGCTGAACTGTAATGAAATTCATAATTAATAACGCGACGTAAAAGTTCCACCGTTTTATATTTTCAGTCCTCCATGGTCGAATGTAATGTTCGTTTTAAGCGTCTGTTTCGAACGTTAACTTTCAGCCTTCTAGCGCGAACGTTCGAAGAGGATATAAAGAAAGTAATAAAAGGAGGGGAAGAAAAAAAAAATGAAGCGTACTAAACGTAACAATGGTAGTTGTTTCTCGCGTAATTATCCCCATGCCATCTTGTTATATATAACGCGTATTACATTAAACAATAAACCTTTTCCTCATTACACTAATCCAAAATTGTCGGCGAAGAGATTATCGTCGCTCGTAGTAGACGTTCATTACTTCTACACGACTTTGTACTTTGGATAAATTTCTGCGACAGTTTGAAACGGGAGTAATGGTTTTCATACGTGAAAGCATATAATAAAGTTATCCAATTATCTTTGATATTTTAATACGAAATATAGATAGGTAAATACGCGTTAGTTTTCGAACTATTACGGACGAGCGCCATTTTGGTTCACAGACACTTCAAGCTTTGAATCGAGAACGATACGATAGATTTTCGAGTAATGATGTTATAGTTTTAGTTAATGAACTGGTCGGAGCAACGACCAGACTATTGACAGCCCGGGTGGTTCGATGTATTTTTGCGCCGCCAATCAGGTTAATAACGTTTCGCTCGACGATTCGCGTAGCGTGGGAGGGGCAAGTATCGCGTGCACAAACGTATCGGCGCCACGTGTGTACACATACACATCTACGAGCAATCTCATTAAAGGAACCAATTGTTCCCAACTCATATTCAAAGTTCGCATTGAAACGCGGAGACTGCGGAGCGCACCATGGTTTTCCGTTTTACCCGTCAATTCCTTCCACTTTCCACGAAAATGAATGGGACGACGTGAACGACTGGGAAAACAAAATTATCGTCGTCGGACGATGCTTTTCCACGGGACGAATAGAAAAGCCGGTTTTTAAGCTTCTCTTTCAATTCACCGTGTTACCAGTCCCTCTCCTTTTCTCTTTGGGAAATTCTAGCGATGCTGTTACCGTCGAGTAGCCTTTAAATAGAAACTTACGGCTCGTGGAATTTCCTTCCCAACGCTAATGCAAATATTAATCATTCATAAATGATTTTTCCTTCTTTTTCTTTTTTCTTTTTATAATAGTTTCCTTAAATGAATTTTTTTCACATCCATGTCTATAAGTTAACGTTACTAATTTCAGCGTTACGTTTAAATTAACACTGTTGAATACACGTGTTATTCAATCAGAAGATTACTTGCTCCGATTATATATATTTTTTTTTATGTGAAAATGTGTCGAGAATTGTACGTACAAAGTTTTCAGTTTTCTCGTTAATGTTCAAACTGATTTTTGGTAAACTATTGTAAAAACAATAAGGTGTCCAATAATTTATGAACGAGGGTGTAGATATTTTTGTAATTTCTGAACTATGACGATCGTGAAAAATGTTTTAATTAATCCGTATTGTTAGGAGTGGTGTTTTTCGAGGACAAGGTGAATCTTCGAGGCATTTTACCGCAAAATTGTTCCCTTTCGATAGCATTCTATTGATATACACCACCATCGAATGCAGAACGCTTTTCATCGGAGAAAATGAATAAAGGACAACGGGCAACATCGTGGCAGCTGTATCTGTCATTTATGAGCCACGATATTCCAATCAATTCGGTCACGCGAGGCCTTTTGATTACCTTCGACATTTTTCTGAGTCATTCAAGATTCACCATGCTCGCAGACGTAATTTTTAGACGATCATATTAGACAGTTATATACGATTTCGTTATAATTTTATATCGTACCGAATGGATGAACCATAATGAATTTCTATCGTATAGTTGTAAATTGCATCGTGTATCTACCACGTTCACTTGTTTATATTTCATTCAATGTTTATAGATTCATGGGAAACAATTAATTTTGAGAATCCACCTTGACCGTAAAATAAACGTGCTTAACATATTAATGCCGGATGACGAAACAGATGCGTCATTTAAGTTTTCAACTTGAGTCCAGATGACGCGAAAACACACCATTGAAATTTTTATATATCTGTCTTAAAATAAATTGTAAATTGTTCAGTTTCTCTTTGCAAATGCCATAACAGATATTTCTGATTGTATAAGTTTGTAACTGTTTGCTTTGTAACGTGATTATCGAGATTGGAATTGAAAAATTTAATTCGTAGTGAAAAATGAAATTCCAAAGTTTCCTGCTGAATACAGCTCAACCTTGTTGAAGGAATCATTGATACATCAAATTCTGATCACTAATCTTCATAAAAAAATCTTTTTTATTAAAAAAATTGAGAATCTCTGACAATTGCACTTTGAAAAGTGTGAATTATATTGCAAACGAGTGATTTACCATTTTTCCCAAAGTCTTTTTGAAAAATATTAATTAGTCAAGAACTTCCAGCAATTTCTTCCAACGTAACGCGATTGGAAGAAGAAACGTGATATCTTCCGGAACCAAACGTCCCGACGCCATTTTGTCAATACACCGGAACGAACAATGCGTCGAATTATTTCAAATACATAAACGAATCGAGCAAATGCTAAACGTTAAATCGTATCACTCTCTTTAACGATTGTCTCCCGTAAACATTTGAATAGGTAAATTTCACCTTTAAGCCAGCATTCCTTACAAGTCCAGACATAACCAATTTCAATTATACTCGGTAATCTTCTTCGCCGCAAGTCTCAAGTTATCACGAACAGTGCAAACTTGTAGACAAAGCACGCAACATAGGATCGTCATACTACGACGTGTCGTCCCGTGAACGTGTATTGTAGAACGTTAGAATTATGAAACTTCCCTTCCCGATGTTCCAGACATCACAGACGCTATTCATTTCATTGTCAATGAACAAATCAAGCATTTGCCTCCGCAGAGAGCAAGAGGTGGTGAAAGAGGATGAGGAGGCAGGTTTTCTTCGTAGCAATTTCTCCGAATGAGACTCACGCGTCAAGAACTTTAGTATTTTCATTCGTTCAATGTCACTTGCTTTTCATTTCACTTCTTTTTCCCTCGTATTTTACTCTCTCACGAAGTGACGACGACGACGGAGACGGTCGTCGACGACGACTGTCTTTCCAGGACATTAAAACGTATTCGCATTTCATCTAATTGCACGAAAACTCGCACTCTTTGTGTTCGTAATGCAATTTTAATAGACCGATGTCATCTCGCGCTGTTAATTTCGTAATTTCACATTTATTTCGTGTCCTCATTAAATCCACCGACTGTAGCAACGAGGTCGTGTGATACTTATAATAAATACAGTGACGGTTCGATACAGCCGCCACGCTCCGAATAGTCCTGCGAGAATTCTAAAAGGACCGGCCCATTAAGATTTCACGAAATCTCAATAAATTTTCATGATACACATTCCCGTAATTCTGTATCGTGTTATTCACTCGCGAATTTCACTTCTATTAATCTTTCGCCATTTTTATATTTAAATTTCGAATATATCATATCGAGAACTGAGATCTATATTATCAAGAATAAAATTGCTTCTAGCTCGTAAGCTTTTCTCTCGTTAAGCACCTTACGAGGCTTGACGTTCACATAATTATAACACATTCATAGCATGCATGCATTAAGACAGAAACAATTTTCGTCCCCGATTACTTGCAATAATTTCGGTACTCATTATCTTTGCCGCGAGAAAATGGAAGAGAGAGAAATAGAGAGAGGAGTAGAAGCTTCAGCTTTACGAGCTGAATATTGCTGGGATACTTAATATTAAACAACCGTATACAGTGCCAAGGAGAATTCGCTTCTAACCGCATACGTTCGTAGAATATTAAGGAGGATTTGCGTATTAATCCTCAAAGGGATTCGAACGGCGTTTCAAAGTCGACCGAAGTTTCAACCAGATTGCGGTGTTTAGCTAGTTAGTTTTCTTTTTATCGAAACGGATTATCACTTCTTCGCGATAATCTGCATAACAGATGAATTAATAAATCTATCATGCCTAAAACTTCGCTTTCGTATTTAACGCGTATAACACAATTCATGATTCCTGTTTCGCTTGGGAAACCTTTCCGCCTAGATTAATCATTAATCACTCTCTAAAAGTTATCGCGTATAAGAAAATAACTCAGCGTCTAGAACTCTTGAGAAACTCGCAAACATGGCTTATGAGTTTTCTCCTCTCTTTTTTTTTTTTTCGCAACTCTGGAGAATAGAGCGACGAGCGGTGGTATACTCGATAATTCTGTTTCCATATTTAATTTCTTTTATGAAGTGTCAAAGGGCCTGTCAATTATTAGTTCTACTAGCAATAAGTTAAATTTTAAAGCAGCTGTCTTACTGTATGAAATGTATACTGTACGAAATGCTATCTAATTATATGAAACATACAATTTGGATCACTTCCTGTTACCTAATTTCCGCCTTTTTTTTTAGTTTCTGAATTTAATAACATATTTATCATTCTTAAAAAAAGGTAATAGTCACATTGAAATCTGTAATCTTCTCCATCTTTCGATTATGTATACTTTGAATTTTTAAAATAAAACAATATGGTTATCCTGTAGTTAAATTTCAGTTCTTCGAGTTCCGTGAAAATCTGAATTTCCGCGAAGGCTGAATTAAAATTCCGATATAGCTTAATTGGCCGAGTTTCAATTTCGAAATTTGATTGGTTGCATTTTATCTTCGTATGCTTTCAATTTCGTTGTCTAAATTTGAATATTTAAGTTCGAATAATTTGAATTCCATTGGCTGAATTTCAATAATTCAATTTTCTACTTCAACGTATTCCGAATGAACGAAATAAATCGTAATCCTTAAAAATTGTATTTACTCTCAAGGATCTGTATATACTTTTAAGACGAAGTGTAGTTTCACGCGGTCGGACAGCTGTTTGAAAACACCGTGAGCCGCTGCGACGGGAACTGCAACACGAGGCCATGGGGAAGAGAAATGTACAACACGACGAAGAAAATTGATTTACGATATCCCGACAGTGTCTATGTGGGGTCCCATATCGGATATTGCAAAACATGATTTTCACGGATAAAAAGCACTGTTGCTAGTGGCGAACGTTTGCATAAGGAACATTAGACATCGATAATATCCGCGACATCCGCAACTGATCAATCTAATTTTACCCCTCTTCCTTGATGACGCAATTCGTTATCACATAGAATTTCATTCACGACTACGCCATACTTCTCGCCTTTGCTTTTTCGCCGATTTGGAAGTTTAATATCGACGGGTTTCTTCCTTTGATTACTTTGTTCTCTCTCACGCGTGAAATATTGCTTTTTACCCTCGGAACTTTTGCCTCGATCCTTTCCCCTTTGCTTCTTTCTTTTCTCTCTCTCATTTTTTTTTTTTAATCTGCCGCTTCGATAAGCACACGCAACTGTTTCTCGTCGAATTTGAAATACACGAGTCTTATTACTTTCTCGAGTAGAAATGTTGAATGTTCGCACTTCTACGTGTTTCTGTTATACTTTCTCCTATGTACAATTCTACTTGAATCGATCCGAATTTTTTCAATTTTCAATTCTCTACAAAGAGAGACGTTTCCTCGTGTACGCCCCGCTATTTCCTGTGGAAAACGTCGGAAGTTAACGTGGTACTATCTCAGAAACGCAATGACACGAATGGAACGAGTTGTTCGACTGCAACAGAGATCCGCGAAAGCGTTGAAAGTTGCAGTGGAAATTTACAGTATTCGGCCGGCGTACGTTTAGTTGACGATATGGTGGTTACAGTTTCTCTGCTAGTTGTGTCAACAATTCGATGATACAACAAAGTTCTGCCGTTTCTGGTTTGAAGTCACGTAGAACGGGAGTTATTGCAAAATGTAAAAGCATCCACTTTCTGTTTCCTATGTTCCTCTCCGCGTCTAGCTGTATCGCGTAAGTCAGTTTAATATCTGCCGCCTATTATCGAACGTTTAAAACAGCGACGATGAAAATATATTATCACAGTGCGCGGGGCCGCGTTTGAAATTAAAGCCACCGCGCAAATTTTTTAATAAAATTTCACTTACTCACTCGAAACGTATAACGGCGAATTTATTAGGTGTAGAAATAAATTCTTTCCGAGTCACATACGTAATCAGCACGATAAATCAAATCGAAATATTCGCAAACTGGCAGAAAATTTGCAAAAGGTCATCGTCAATAATGAAATCTATTTCGACGATTGATGCGTTCATTCTTCTTAAATAAAACTTGGATTCTGATAAAAAAAAAAAAAAAAAAAAGAAAAATATCGGAAAGGATTAATTTCTACATTAATAATTATCATCCATATTTTGAATATTCTTATCGAACACATTAACCTCGAATATATTATTAAAAACCGCTAAATGACGATGCAATTAAAATCAGAATACTTCCGAACGAGTATGTATTTATTATCACGTTCGAAATATTCCTCGTTCGAGTGACAGATTAATTCATCTTCCAGAATTAACAGCTTAAATATATTATAGTAACTTTTACCCGCATCAAACCGTAGAGTTTACTGTTATAACTAAACGTTCCCCTCACGGGACCGCACAATATTCGTCTAATTGACTAATTCACAGAGAATAACAGCTATGAATACATTGAAACTGTGCAGCCAGTTGTTAACTAGCTCTTAACGGTATATATCTTCTTATAAGTCCGCGTAAGTCTCCTATAAAGTCTCCGGTGTGGGATATCAGTTTCCCGCAGGTGTCGTCGAAGGCTCCTACGGAACTAAATCGACGTGCACGAAAGTTCACGGTAGATATCACCGGCTAAAACAACCGCGTGCATACGAGCCGTCCATTTAAACGCCGTCCGTTTCTATCTCGACGGGCTCGTGCTCGCTTGCAAATGGTTTTCGTATCGACCAATACGTCTGGATACTAGCAGCTCGGTTCGATGCTCTCATCGTTGCCGAGGCTATCCCATGATACGCGGTAATCCATATTTGATGAGTTATACGGTTCCTTAAATTATACTCTCTATGGTAGCTCCCTTAAACGTGTCAAAATATTTCCACGAATTTATTGTTGTTCTACGGCGAACAAAATCTTTATCCTCCTTCACCGTTTCAATTGTACAGAATGATCTCTGAAATTTCGTATTAACCCCTTGACATAGAGTTATGGGCAAAAATGATTAAGTGACATTTTGTAATGAAAAGTTAAACATTTTTATTATAACATATTTTAGGAAAATTGTACATTGGATCAGTGCAATTATGTAATCTCTGTTATCTTGTGTCATCTTTTTCTTATTGATTTGTCGACGTTAAATTTGTTTTGCAACTTCTTCGGTACAAATTCGAGGATTACTTTGCAATAAATTAAGCACAACGTCATCGTTTATCAAAGAAGCTCGATCGTTGTTTAATTGAAAATCGCCATGTCTAAATTTTGCAAACCATCTTTCTGACTGTACTAAGAACTGATATACGATCTTGGTAAACGTTCTGAATTTCTGAAATTCATAAAAAAAGTATATCTCATAATTAAATAATATAATTCATCACTCAAACGATCTGAAATTTACAGCAATTCCTATCGTTACACCTTTCCGAAGTTCCATGGAAAATGAATATTTCCTTCACTCATTGTCAATTAAACGTTTTTTTATAACGTAAGAACTGTCGAAACACAAAAGTCTGTTGATGAAGTAACAGTCGAATATGGCTCTTTTTATTCACTATGAAATTCGCACGTGCAACAATAAGTGTTATTCACAAACAAATGTTTAATGTCATCTACATTTGCACTGTATTAACAAAGTAAAGTTCAGCAGAAATGTATCGTAATCTCTACAATATTAATCAGATCTACATCTTGCAGATTTTCATATTACTTATGCGGATATCACTTACAATATCCTTGGAATAATGAAAATTCTTATGGCATTCAAGGCGAAACATGAAAAACTTGCGTGACAGTCAACCTGTTAACGTAATACGCTAATTTCTCCGTTTCGTAAACGAGCAACGTTCGTTCAAGCACGACGGACAATATGAAAGGAAAAGGGACGAAGTTGGAACGAACGAATATTTTTCGATTGGGCAACGTAACGAGAATGCCTCCTCTACCGATCGATCGGTTTGTTTAGAATAAATGTCGTTACCGTGATATTTTCTTCGCGGTTTTTAATACACGTCGAATGGGGAAACACGCAGAGATGGGAGAAAATAGAGGGTGGTGGTTGGCGAACGTTCCGAACTTGGTCTCCTATCCGAGGCTCTTGGCTCGAATGCTTCAAGTACCTTTACCAGGATAATTGAAAATCTACTCCTGCGGTTTTCCCGTCGTTGTCGAAGTGCTTTCGCTTCTTCCTCTTCCTTTCTTCCTCTACATCCCTCGGTTCGCCACTCGAAAACGCGAATTATGCATGCACCCCTCCTCTGGGTTCTCCACGCCGGCACTCGACGCAACGTGGAAAGACCCGTCCTACCATTTCTGTACCATGATACAACGCGTCATAGTGTTGTCTACGTCGAACAATTTTACCAGGATCCATTCTGTCAACGGATCGAATAGAATTTCACTGCGTATGTATATCGTTCGTTTGTGTATACACCGTAGGATTCTTTTGTAAAATTCCACCTTGTACGATGTTGGGTATTTTATACGGGTAGCTGGGAATGGGGAAACGAAACGTCAAAGTATGTTTTAATGTTTTCTAGCCTTTGGCGGTTACGGATTTCTCGTTACAACGGTTTATTTCAGACGAATGGATCGAGTTGCAAAAATTAACGAAATATAAACGAGAGGCGAGGATCTTAAGAATTATCTATGTTGAATGTACACCTAATTCTATCACACCCGCCATCTTTCCTGTTTATATTTGAAAAATGTGCTTTTATGTGTAGTTTAAGAAAAACATGAAAACTATAAATAATCGAAAACAACATTTAACGTATCGAATAATTTATTTTTAATTAGAAAATATATGAAAATGTATTTTTTAATTGTAGTACTTATTAAAATGATTCTTGTTTTTACAACTTGTCTAAGGAGCACATTTTTTGGGGATAGATCTTCTTTAGAATACACGCATTCTACAAACGTACTTCTTGTATTCGAGATCAGTTGAAGTCGTTTTGTTTTTGTCGCGCAATCCAATTTCCCAGGATTTGAGCGTATTAGAAGTTTCTCTCGAATTGTTTGAAGTGCAGTCTATCGAGCTACGTTTCTGCTGCTGCGTGGAAATTTTTCAATGACAAGTGAAGATCCAAACTTTTGAGATATATAATCCTAAATCTTTGCAATAGACTGATGAATTTATGAATCTTTAAATGTTCAGCATGCACCATTACAGTCTTAGATAAAAAAAATTCGTAAACAACGACCTTTACAATTTTCCTCGCAAATCCCACAAATTACAATTTTCTCGAAACTTTTCATACACTTGATCTAACATACTCATCTTTCTAACTTCTCAAAGAAAAAGATTCGAATCGTTTAGTCCAATTAAAAAAACAGTTACACAATTTTAAAAAGTATCCGAATATTAATTCCTGTCCCGATATATAATTATCCCGTCTGGTTTCGTATGGTACACACGTTCATAAACGATATAAGCCACGGTTTCGTCTGGGGAAAGACAATCAGCAGGTATATCGTTGCGAAAGAGACAACGATTGAAATAGGCAATATTCGGAGAGACTTGATTGAAAAATGCCGCTCGATTGCATTCGTTCGCCTATGAGCCGGCTTGATATTATGCCCGATACAAAGTTTTATGGTTTACCGTGCATTCCATGGGGAAATCATCTGCGAAATTGCACAACGGAATTTCGCCGAACTTTGAGCCGCTATCAGCATGATCTCGCATAGAGGATTTGTCCGGAGTTACGTGATTAATTAATCTCTCAGACGGTAGAAGAAGGATTATCAAGATCGATCATTAATAACATCGATATCCTGTCGCTTGTACATCTGTCATGCAATACAGTTTACTTGAAAATATCACTCGCGATAAATTACTAGTTCCGATAAACTAAATTTCATCCTAAGATTTGCTAGATCTGCCGGACAATCGATGGTAATACTATTTTATTCGAGCATAACTCTTTAAGGTTGCACCACGGTTATGTAACAAACGATACTGTTCAGCTTGTTCCGTATAACTGACAATTAAACGTAGCTCGTGATGAAAGAAAAACAATAAAAAATAGAAGAAAAAGGAAGAAAGAGCGTTTCTTAACGAGAGGGATTAGATAGACGTTCGACGTGCGAAATCGTACATAAGGGAAGTGTAGAAAATTTCCATGGAGTCCCGAAACAGCGACACAATAGCGTGACCCCTCGAAAATCCAGCGTAATTCGATGATAGCTGGAGCTTTAAGAGCTTTCGAGCGTGCCGTTCCCGTCTTTACGGGCATTTTCCTCTCTTCGAAAGTCCAGATAACCACGGTGTGTTGACTTAACGCCGTCCCCATTGTATTTATCTGGCTGCGAACACAAGAGTCAAAGGATAATGCGAACATTGTGTATTCACGTGGAATATTACACACACACACGGGCGTATACATTCATATGCGGCCAGGTTGATCCCGCACGGAGTATGCAAACTGCGAAATACGCGGACACGCGTTTGTCTGGCTTTGAATGCCTCGAAAGTGCTACCAGCTGTACTTACCGAGACGACGTTCTTTCTTGAATCTTTCACCATGGAAATATTTAAGATGAGCAAATTGCCCCTTGGAGCGATAACCGTAGATGCAACGATGAATGTTGATTGTTCTTTTTTTTTTTTCATCGATTTTTACACAGGTAGACGCGTGAAAAAAGGACACACATAGGCACGAAACGATTGTTGGAAATTTGCCAGTATTCTCGTTTCGCAATTCACACGAAAACGAACAAATTCAATTGTTGCAAATTGTTATATATCCGTGTACAAGTGACACGTCGTGTATAGTTGTAGACGTTACATAAAATATATTTGCAAATTTCCGCCGCTTGTCGTCGCAAACATCAGCGTGGTCCTAGCAAGCGTGCAGAGAGGGAGGGAAACACTGTTAAAATATTTGCCACGCGTACACGCGTGTGCACGCTCGTTTACCAGTGTCCTAGAGTGTGTTTAAATCCTAGCCGGTGCTACTTGTTGAAATGGAAACGATTTTTGGCCCGGCCGAAAACGCGGGCGATTTAATAATTTAATTACACGGGACTAATCGGATAGAAAAGGATTCCCGTGAATGTGAACACTGTTGCGAGCAGTGTTGTTTGGTGTTGTTGATAGTAACACGCGCGTGAAGATATTAAAGAGTCAATGTAGCGTAAATTGTGGAAAAAATTGCAAAATCTTTGTTACGAGGATTCGACAATGTTTATTCGCGTTTCCTTAACGATTTTAATGTACCAATAATTTCATCTCTCTTCGTGCTGTTTGAATCACATGTTAAACAATCTCGCATGTATTCTCTTCCTGGAAGGTATACGCGAACACTCTGTCCATTTGTATCAATATAAAATGGATTTAATTTCAACCAGGGGAGAGGAACACGGTTTTCCGTTTGAAAACTTGTTTTGAATATTTCATTTCTCTTTGTTCCATCTCATTTCGCGCGCAGCTGTATTTAATAGATGCTTTGGAAACAACGTATACATAGATATTGCCATTTCGTTGTTAACCAGGCCGATATTCCAATTAATTGTTCGAAAAATGGGGGGAAAAAAATGTTGAAAATGATACAGAGTGGATCTCTTTAGTACGTTTCACATCGTTTCACAATAAGCCACTTGAACAACGCCAGCGAGAATAACGATTGCAAAAATTTGAGTACTGAAGATACTTGTCGCAACGTAGAAAACTTTCTGACGCTGCGCTCTGAAAATATTTTATCGATTCCTCCTTTGCTACATTTCAACGCGAGTTACACGGATGAAACTAAAAATAATCCTCAATTTCCGCTGGTAACGAACGTTTATAGCATATGTCAACGTTCATTCCGCAAATAATCCCTGTTATTACCGCAATATTTCTTTATTTATACAACCTAACCTTTGTTTTCTGCTAAACGTGTAAATATGACGAGTAATTTGTTGATAAATTTGTTCTGCGTCGTAGGAAGATATTAAGAGAATCTTTCGATAGGAAAATATTGCACATTTCAAATCCTATAGATTTCTTTAAATCATTTAAGCTTACCAGGGAATTGCCTGCGCCTGCAAAATAGCATTCTGATTTACAACTGAGTCGGATCGAATGGTACTGTAGGCTCCTTGATCAATGGGATTTTACACCTTTTACAGGTGCAAAATAAATTCATTTACCATCTGAACATTATAAAGTGTAGATAATTATTATTTTTAAATAATAAGTATATTGTAGTTAGTAGGTAAATTAGGTGAATTTTAATCGATTCTTTTTGACTGGAGTCACATAATCAGTACAATCATTCAAATCGAAATATTCGCGATGGTATTCGCAAGTTGGCAGAAAAATGGCAAAAGGTCAATTATAATGGGAACTATTTCAACGATTGGTCTGTTTCCATTACTTTTAAATAAAATTTAACTTTAAATAAAACTAGATAGGTTTCATTTCTAATATTTAACATTAAAAATGCAACATTAACGTTGTGAAAAGTATTTTTCCTTTTGTTATTCGCAATATACGCTGAAAGTTACACCGCTATAAAATATCTCGAGGTTTGATACAATATTCGCGAAGAGATATTTAATGGATTTTATTGTTCCTATCTTGCGATTACGCTAGCAGGCTGGTTCTAAAACCACAAACTTCCTCAAACTGTCCATAAAACTGTGGGATGGCATTCATTAAGTGAGATCATTTGCAAATAAAATTAAGTTCCAATTTCGCTTAACACGATTTCAAACGATATTTCCTCCTGCGTCGATTATTTCATCGTGTATTTGCATGTTTCGCGGGAAATATTGCGTAGTTCTGAAAGCTGTGTCCTTCGATTAATTGGTTTGCCTATCAATTGTCAGCTCGAAAATGTTCCATCATGAAATTCCCCTTTTTCCAAGGCTGAGTATATTTTATCTTTGCAATTTCGAATAATACCATGAGAAAGGTTCGTTTTCACTTCGAAGGAACCTGAAACTGGCGTAAAATCTCGGATAAACGAATGGCTAATTTTTTAAAGAATTTTTCCAACGAATTTGCATTTGCAAGAAAAGGAGGACGAAGAAACAAGGATCGATAATGAGGACGATCCGAGGGCTGCTTTTCTTTTTCCTTTCTTTCTCTTTTTTTCTACGATCGAGTGACCATAAATCTCGTTCAGACAACTCGAAGCACCAGTTTCGTTCGCGTAGTTTTCGTTTCGAAAGTCTGCAGTGCGTGCCACTCGTAAATCCCAATCAGAATTTGCAATTTATGGAGTAGCTTAACCGAACATGTTCTACGTTCTTCGACTGAGAAACGCACAGTTATCCGCGCACTTTTATCATCAGAATAACCGCACAATTTGCTTACGGATTTATTTGTTCGTGTAACGAGGTACCGCGAAGTGGAACGTTTTCATAGTTACTCGAACAAAGGGAGCATCACCTAAGGAACATGTTTAGATACACGTCACCTTCTTTCCGCTGTTACTTGATTAACATTCCACGTCAATTATGAATCTTCAAACAGAGCGGAAGTAATTTTCATAATATTCCACCGGCACAATTAAGATTGATTAAACAGAATAACATCGTGTTTAATTGCATTCTGATCGTGCCGTTTTACACGAAATTTCTACGAGGCATGCAACGTTCATCGTCAAAGACGCTTTCCAATAACATGAGCAATGTATATTATAATGCAAATACGATAAGACGAGCGTAAAGGGGTTGGGTTTGATTGCTCTTCCCTCTGCTCCACGGTTCCTGTTTGTTCCAACCTATTCCTGATATGTCAATATTGAAAATGGAACGAGCTGACAAGTATACCATACGAGAAATTCGAAAACGGAATGGCTCGGATGATCTTTTTAAATATGGAATTATTTTAATGCCCCGAATTTTCTTTTTCTTTTCATCCCCTCCTTTTTTTCTACTTGACGAAGTTTTAGTCTGTATGTTGATGTAGGTACGTGTTTATCGTTAAACATTTAAATAATCCATTCGTCAATATAACATTTGTAAATATTCGATGAAAATTTCGGTGAAAAAATGTTGGATTTTTATATCTATAAATGTATGAACCGTTTATTTTGAAAGTGGCTTAATTTCATTTTTAAAAAAAGATCAAATTACACGATTTTTTCGTTTTTGAATTATCTACAGCTAATATGTTCAAATTCACGAAAATTTTGTTAACAGAAAATTAGCTAGTTGACGGAATGGTGAAAATTTTTATTTTGAAAGAAACTTAAGTCCACGTTTAGAAGCTAGAATTCGTATATTCACGAGAGGAAGAACTTTAGTAATATTGAATGGTACAAAAATTTAAGGTCAATCTGAAGACCTGAATATAAAGATATAATGGACTTATTGTAGTATATACCACCTGCACACCATGATTATTTTAAATACTTTCCGCATGCATAAAATGCAGGAGATATAAATAGAATTAAATTGTACAATTGTGAAAAGTAAATAAATATTCCATTTTTTTTTATAACGTAAAATCATAGTTTTTCCTTATTTACTTTAATTATATTTTCCTTTTCAATTAATTTTAACTAAAAAGTGTAAAAATTTTTTCACAAGTTAAAAAGTTTAAAATTTTTTTTAACTTTAATTATTTTGATCATATTTCTTCTAAAGGGACTAATGCTTTTTCAAAAATCAGAAAAATCGTTTCATTTAATTTTGAAAGTGGCTTGAGTCCACCAAAAAGATGTTCTACTTTTTAAACAATATTCAGTAAATTACACGTTCTTATAAACGCAAACAAATTTACACTCACTGATCAGTATTTTTAAATTGACTCAAACGCGAACCGTTAATTATCTCGATTGAAAACAAATAAACTTAAACGACTTTCAAAATAAACTGCTCATATCTCGACGTAGGAAATTCTGCGCCATATAATTTCTCTCATTCTTTTTTTCTTCTTTTTTTAGGCAAATAATAATATATCTGTCGTCGGCTGTTGAAAGCACACATGGTCAAAAAGAATAAATCAACTGCGGTATTTGGAGAGGTCATAAACGGGTACCGGGGGAGGGATTCGTTTTTATGCCGTGCAAATATTTTAAAGTTTGTTGTTGATTAAAACTGAAATTGAATTTTAATTGAATTGTTCCGTTAAGCAAACGTTCGTCGTAGCCTCGACGATTGCTGTAAAATTATAAAATAACGCTTACCTGACCGTGTGCGTAGAAAGCGAACTAAAATATCGCCGCGTATCATCAAGTTACGCATTAACCTCGACAGATGTGGTTCATTAATGAGCTTTTTTTTTTCTACAACACATAAAATACTTTCTTTACATTCCACGAGGTGGGGATCAATTCCCGTTAAATTTTCGCTGATTGAAAAATAGTTTTCGTACTTCTATCGCATAATAAAACCGCGCGGTCGTCGAAACGTTATTTCCTGTGTAAACTATTCCGCTTGAACAGGTAGAAAACTTTCATCGATACACCTGACATTATAACAAGCTTCATTATCACTAAAATAGCCAGAAACTGAGCTAAACCTATATCGACGCTTGTTTTCCCGACGTGAAAAATTGCCGATATAAAATAACCGTTAATTAATTAAAAAGATGGAAGAAAATGCAGACATCGGTTTTCAAAGTTTTTCTCCCTTAAATAATTAAACGTCTGATAAACGATGATCGTTTCCCTATGGATTTTCACGAAAATTCACGGTTCTCTGTTTTAAACGGTTTGTTTGAATTTTTAAACAGTTCAGCTTAATAAAGTGGCTAATCGACGAGTAGTTTATTATTTAACAGAAACGTTTCAGAGGCACACACATGCACACGTATGCCGTTGAATGGGGAATAAAAAAAAAAATTCATAGCTCTTTGTGCCACAATGGAATATCGTTTCGATTGAAAGGACAAAAAGGAACGTTTATAGAGACGATACAGTGCTGAAACAATGCCGCAAGTTTTTAACAGTCGAACAGAGACGAGAAGAGAGAAAGAGAGAGAGGAGAGAGAGAAGAAAAAAGAGAAAAGATACATTTTCGGTCCTATTTGCCAAGACTTTTTCCGTTGGTCCTCTCGCTTCAAAGAGAAGAATAAAAGCATGCCACGCGCGCGAGCAGTGTCAGTAGTAAATTCTTTTCCTGATCCAACACGAGCCCCTGGAGAAGAATCCACGGGCCGATAATTACGAGAGAAATACCTTTAGAAACGAAACGCTATAAAAGGATAACGTTCGTGGGATTGTTCTTATTGAAAATTATTCCCCTGCCAGTCGATACGAACCTACTTTCCGTAGCTACTTTCACTCTAATCGAATTAATTACCTCCCGCTGTTATCTGTTTGCGATAGCGCGCATCGGTTAAAGAAAAAGGAAAAATTTCACCTACAGTTCGGAACAACGTATATACATGAAACTTCTCCAATTTCAAATGTTTTGTGGCATTCTTTAATCCATTCTGCTCGACAGAAAAATATCTGAAAAAGAATAAACGAAAATAATAATAATAAATCGTAGAAGTTTCTTCATCCAGAACCAATTAACCCTTTAACTCGAATCGGCGGGAAGGGGGCAAGAAAATGAAGCTGGTAAAAATGAACGGCTGGCCTGGCGAAGTCGTAAAAAGGAGGGTAAATTTCGTGGTTGACGTCGTTTCGAGCGTTACGAGATATAAAAATCCGGGACATTTGGCAACGAAATCTATCCGGTATCGGCGTGTGTGGCTGTATTAAAGTAGATTAATGCATTGTTTCAGGCGTTTTAATTCCTGTCGTGCACGTAGTCCCATTTCGTCTAGTGTTTCGATAAATTTCCCGCTCTCCGATAAATTGCCGCGACAATCGCGCGAACATTCCGCGGCTTCCGTCGCGTCGCCGTGAATGGCGTTAGTATTTTTCTCTTTTTCTCTGTATCTATCTCTCACTTTTTCCACCCACCTGAATCTGAGGGGAATATTAAAGTGTTCCGTGTTTCTTTGTTCTGATTGCAGGATGCTGGAACGACAGGATTCCACTTGCACCGGTTAAAATGAATCGCAGGGAGGACCCGCTGTTGCGGCAGCACCGCAGCCGTTTGCTGCAATTAGCCGAGGCGACAAACATCAAGCCTGGCCGTGGCAGCGGGAAAAGACGAGGCCAGAGACAGTCGCACGGTTTGGGACCCAGGTCAGCCAGCAAAAATGTTTTAATTACAATAGCCACGCGATACTTTACCTCTTGTGTATACGAGCGTAGGATATTAACGGTGTTACTACATTCGTACGAAGAAAAAAAAAAAAAAAGGAAAAAGTTAAAGGGTAAACACGCTACACCGACGATTGTTAATGCTCGTTTAAAGGGAAGCAGTGAATTATTTTATGTTTACCTTCTGGAAAGGAAAAAAGTAAAATTGAATAGAAAAATTCTGTAAAACTAGAAATTTATATTAATAAACTTTCGGTTAGTTGAATTATTTTCTCCAAGTTTAGACGTAATGGATAATAACGTAAATATTTTTTATTTAGAATTTATCTTTCTTTTATGTTTATATGAAAGTATCGTACATGGAAGTATACATATGCGATAATAAATACGACTTCCATTAATGTTTGGACACCTTTTAAAATTGGACGCTGAAGTGTATAAAAAGTGTCGAAAAAATTTCAGGCTAAACAAAGTGTACAAAAAATTTTGAGAATATTTCTGTTGGTCGGAATTACAAAGAAAATGATGAAGATCACTTTTTGCAATTTTTTTTATCCGAGCCTGTAGTGAAAATTTCAAAAAATACATTTTGTGGATTTATGTCAATTATATACATGTTAAAATTTTCATAGAAAACGGTTAAAAACGGTGAAAATTGAAGTTTTTCACGACTTTCGGCCGATAACTACCTACAATGCTTGTCGCTTATTTCTACGTCGATCTATTTCGTTGCAATAAATCTACAAAATGTATTTTTTTTTTGTTCGTTTTCGTCACAGATTTTGTTTCAAATGGGAAAGTTGCAAAAAGCGACCTTTACTATTTCTTTTGCGATTTTAAATTTTTTGCACACTTCATCTAGTAAAATAATCTTTCTAATTCCTGAACACAAGAAGATTCGCATCGTTTGGTCCAATATTAAAAAAGTTATTCTGTTTTAAATAGAGTCAGAATACTAATGGGAGCTATTCTATGTACATAATTGACTTTTGAAAGTTGAATCTATCTTTCTTTGAATACCTATAAATCGAAAAACCTAACTCATGTATAAAACACTCTGTAAGCTGAATTTTCGTTCGTTATCTCTCATTAATCTCTCTTATCCTGAAACTTCGACGAGTCAGAACCTCCATAACTCGAAAATTTCATCTCTTCCCCTGAGATTCCGAGTTATCGAGGAACTGCAGTAATTGCAGAACGCGTCCGTATTTTTATTCTATTCATGGATGGAGAAAAAAATGGATTGTAACATTTGGGCGTGACATTTCCTTGTTAACCGGACTTTCGGTAATGAATTTTTCCGTCTGGTTGGGCAAAAAAAATTTTTTCCCCCTTTGACCTTTTCCGAAATTTCCCGTCTGAAAGTGTATGTATATAAAAAGGGAAGAATCGCGTTGGCAACGAGCCCAGAGAAAAACGTTTCCAACGTATCGTATTTTTTTCCTTGTCGCTTTCATGTATTCGTCTTCATTACAGCCTCGGCTACAATAGATCCCAGGGCGGTCTGCTGTCGACATTTTTATTACCAGCCGACCGTTTCCTTCCTTCCTTTTCTCTTCCATCTACTTCTTCTTTCTTTTTTTCCTCTACTTCTATTTTTTTTTATCGTTTTTGACGGATCATGACACGAGGAGAGGAGAGAGAATCTCGGATGAAAATAGCATGGAAAGACAGTAAACTATCCGTGGCTTTCAGTGGGCTTGCATAATTAACCCTTTTAAGCCGACGTTACACGTGTCGACGTGCGCGACATTGCATTCACCATGTATTTCACTGATCCACCTTCTGCCTCCTTTCTTTGTTTCTCCCTCTCTTTTGTTCCCACCTCGTTGTTTCTACTCTTTCATGTTCCCGCTTCAACCCTTTCTATCCCGCGTCCCATGACGAAATTCCTTTCAAGCGAAAAGAATCTCGACACCCCTGAGACTAGCTGTATACCTCAGGGAGAACGTTACCGCACCATTTCGTACAGCCCCGATAAATATTAACACACGTTCCTCTAAAAATTCCAACTCTCATTGGACCGAAAGAACGAACTGTTCGAGGTTTTCTCGACTTGCAAATAACGGAGAGAGAGAGAGAGAGAAAGAGATACGTTAGGATTGTTCGTGTACACGTGATAAACAGAGAGAATTGACTGAAAGAAAAGGAATCAGTTTTTTCGATTGTTTCAGCAATGGTGGACCAAGCAGCGGCAGCCGACTGACCCTTCAGGATATCGTCAGAAGCGACCCTGGATACACGCCAAACATCGAGCATTTAGTTTTCCCGGAGCGCAAGAGCAGCAATCCAAATTTGGCGAAACCGGCTGACGAAACTCCGCCAAATAAATCCAAGAACGCAACGAGCTCAGGGAGGTCCAGGCTTGCTGAGGTGTTCTCCAGGCATTACTCGAGGGGCTCCTCCCAAGACTCGTCCATCACATCCAGGAAGAATCATTTGAACGTAGGTCCTTCGTGATTCTATACGTTACACGATTTTTCTCTTTCCTTTTTTATTTTTTTCTTTGTCTCGTATCTGAACCCTTTGCAGTCCTATGTTGAACATAGATCCTCCGTGATTCTACACGTTACACGATTTTTCTCTTTCTTTTTTATTTTTTTTTATTTATCTCGTATCTGAACCCTTTGCAGTCCTGTGTTGAACGTAGGTCCTCCGTGATTCTGTACGTTACACGATTTTTCTCTTTCCTTTTTTATTTTTTTCTTTGTCTCGTATCTGAACCCTTTGCAGTCCTATGTCGAGCGTATATTTACAATAATGAAAAATATATATGTAAAGTAAAATAAAATAAAATTGCGACTATAGCTGGAACGAAATTGCGAAAATATCGCGAACCGCAAAGGGTTAAATGTAACGAATTAAGAACCACGTAACAAAGTTGTTGCGTGTGTATTGTTAAAAGTTATAAACACCTCGGAGAATGTAAAAAGAGAAGGTGCAAGTTTTTATTAAAGAAATTTGAACGCTACATTTTTTTAGATGAAATTTTCGCGATACGTAGAAAGTTTCCATGTTCCTAAAAATTCTTCGAGCATAAATCGAATCGTCCCACGGGACTGAAATATTTAATTATCAACAATGTTCAGCGATGAAAACAGGAAACGTCAGGGGACAGATTTCAGATGAAACTGTGTTACAGAGAAAATGGTATCGTGGCACGGTAAGAAGTCTAAGCACGATATTCAAGGAGGAACTGCAGGACACGGAGAACAATACTATGGACAAAGTTTCCTACGAGATACGCGACAAATTCAGTTCGAGACGTTTGAATTATCGGCTCGACCTAGATATTCTCGTCGATTTCTATCCTGTTTCGCGTACGGCGCGAGGTCATTTCAATTTTTCCACGTTAGGTAAACAAGCGAGCCACCGAAAGAAATCCACTGTGTTGAAGCAGTAAAACACACACGGGACGACCTCGATTTCTCATATTTCTTATCAACGGCGCCAATTCCTGTCCACCAGAAAAAGAGAGAGTGAGTGAGAAAGAGTGACAATTAATCGGAGAGAATCTGATCGGCGCTTCAAAGTGACAGGCTCTCTTCTGGTTTCCTTCGACCTGGCTCGAGCTTGGACGGGTTCTCTTCTCGGCGTAGCATACGACGAAAATAAAAATACTTTCATCGAAGGAGTTGCGTAGCCAGTCTCTCGCGCCTCGCCCGTATTTGGAAGTAGAAACAGCGGCAGCCTGTGTTGCTTGTAGAGCCGTGGAGTTTAGCTCGTCTCGTGCCGTAGCACGCCGACACGAGCTTGTCACAACGATACACAGAATGCTTTTATGCAATCTCAGGGTGGCTGATTTTTATACGCTGGCATATCGTTCGCGACAAAAGAGTTTCGTTTCTCACCCCCTTGTTTCTTTGTTGGAAACACAACTAGATGAGGGGAATTATATTTCCTCAGGTTTTATCTTGAATTTCTGTGAGACTAGCTAGATCAGGATTCGATTTCGTAAAATAGGTGTTATTGAACTGGGAATTTGTAATTTTTAGATGAATCTGTGACAGTTAAAGGAACGAAGAAGATGAAGAAAGTTTCTTCGATTCAGTTATGTAGGAAGTTTGTTAAATCTTCGATTTTTCCTGCGGTAAATTCGCTTTTCTCGTGTTTTATTATCAAGCGGATGAGAAGATTGAATTTGCCGAACGATGATTTATTTGAATGTTATAAACGACTGTGTACGAGGCCGTTTCTCGGGAATCAATTAATTACCGGGGAGGGGGAAGAAGATAATTACGTGTAATATCATTCGGAACAAACGATCTTTCCATTTAAAAGTGCACGATGGTGAAACAAGCCATGTTCGGCCGTCAGAATCGGAAGAATGCCGCGTGGAGGAAACGAATGCGATTAACGAAGGTAAAAAGGGGCAATAAACCCTCTCCTCTCGATATTCTACGAATCTTAAGAAATTCTATGGCGGTTTCCGCGAAGCGATCATCGAATCTTGAATTCCCCCGTCGAAGAATGCGAATCCTCCATCGGCCAGAAATGCTTCCCTGTCGTTCATCGTGGGACGACGTGCAAAACGAACGGAAAAAATCGAAGGGAAGATGGGTGAAAAGACGAGGCCAATGAGAAACCTTGGAGCGACAGTCCATGCTGAATCGATTAGCTTCTCCCCGTCGAAGGAATAATTGAAAACGCCGAAGGAGGAAAAAAAAGGACACTCAAACGCGTCGCTATCTATTCTAACTACATCCTGGCTGCTGCATTAGGCGAGCATCGATTACGGTGTCTCCGTTGTGGATACGAAATCAAAGAGAATACGCTATTAAACAAAAAAATTCCATTTCACGTTTTCCAACTGTGAATCCATCTCTACCTAAAGTCTCTCGAACACAAGAAAAATGCTTCTACTTTCCATAAGTATTCAATGGAACACAAGAAGCAAGGACAAAAGAAGTTTCCAAAAGTACCTGCATAATTAACACTTCGACAGCCGGCTCGGCATCGTGTATTTGTGATTTATTAATAAATGAATACATATAATGTATTAATAACGATTAGATGAATAAACAAATAAACAACAACTAGTGAAATGGAAATTGAAAACTCAAACACTTAATACCAATTTATTTTTATTGATTATTTTATAGTTAGTGTATATTAATTAACGATAAATAAATAAATTCATGCAATGTATCTTGATTGATTGATTAATTAATGTAGATTTAACAAAATTTATTCCATCTGCTGTTTTTCAGTTCGTTTGGCATTTTATTTTCGAGCATACTGTTTGATCTATACAAAATTGCAAACTCGCGAACAATATCAGCTTCAAGTGCAGATTCATATTTTACACAATACAATAAAGACGGTAGAACTTCGATAGAAAATTATTTCACCTAGTGACTATTATAAAAAGCACTATAATTTAGATAGTTTTAAATACTTTTTTCGTATTGTGTGCATTATGTACAATTTTGCACCTTCAACTTTCCTATAAATGCATAAAAATCCGTAGTCTACGGATAATTCCGAGTTGAAACGCTCCACAGCCAAAGGATTAATCTAATTCGAAGAAATCAAGCTATTCCAAAGTTGCCGAAGTACATTGTTGCATTTTTCCATCGTTCAAAAAACATGACTTTTGCTCAAAACAGAAAAATCCGTCTAGTTCTTTACTTTGCTATCTGAGAGTAGACAAACGACTGTACAGTGCTAATATTCAAACTTCACTAATGAACAATTATTATCCTCAAAATTTGAATACCTCAAGGAATCTTCCTCTATCCGAGCCTCGCCAAAATCATCCCCTTTCCAAAACGCCGCAAACCACGATCGAACTCGTCTCTCTAATTTGAATTTCTGATCGCAGAGCACGTCACTGGACAGCGGAGCAACGGTGTCCCATCAAGCGACAGGGTCGAGCGGAGGAGCAACGGTGGTGACGAGAACCGGCGGGCGACGTTGGCTGTCGCAAACCTCGCAATCCTCGAGGCAGCATTCGACCGAAGACGGGGTACGTGGGGGCAACGTGGGCGTTATAGGGCCCGTTTCGACCTCGTCCTCGAGTCAGGCCCCTGCTCCCGCCCTGCCACCTCGTAGAGTCAGTCCAGCCGCGGATTCTACCGACATCTCGAATACAGCCACTGGCTCCCGCGGCGACAGGTAACGCGTGTGTTCTCTCTACTCTTTTTTTCATCTTTTTCCTTCCTTTTATTTATTCCTCTTCTCTCCGCCTATCTTTTTCTCTTCGTTAGTCTGTACATTGGTGAGCATCGTGTGTTCTTTCAATCATCGTTGGTTATTTCCAACGAATTCTTCCATTCTTATTAATTTCTTTCTTTTTCTCTTGTTTCTTCTCGAGGAATATACAGTAACTCAGTTTTAACGAGTCCGCTTTTTTCACACGCGCGATTTGCATCATCGCACAGGCGCTGATGCGTGTACAAGTGTACGTTCTGTGCTCTACTTTTTAGTGATGTTGTTTGTTCCTTTTTGGAAAAGAGTGCTGGTTACCTACGAACTTTGACTGGTTTTTAAAATAACTACGGTTCGTATTGCTTGGTATCTCTTAATCGTGACAGAGATGAAACTTGAAGTTGATTAAATCTATAAATAACCTGTTATTTTATAATGAAGTATTAAATACATAGAAATTGTACTTGTTCTGTGACATATTCTTCGTGGATAACTCGATGGAAAAGAAGAGTATCAGAGTAACTCGTTGAATGTTTCGCCTCCGGTAACCGTCACGGGTCACCGAGGAGCCGCGCGACGCGGAACGTGTTAATTTTTTACGTGGGCCTCCGAGTTCATTGTCCCGTTCGTCGAGTGTTTTATTCGTCAGTGTGGCACAGCCAAAAAAGGACACCTTCTCGTGGGGTTAGGTGAATAGTAACAGCGAGAGGACGGTACAATTACAAAAGCGTAACGAGTTGATATTCGTATAAAAGGAAGGGAGAGAGAATAGACGGATCGATGTCGTAAGAAGCGTCGTTTCGTCGAGAAGATTAATACCGTAGTTCGTCGAGCGTCGTCGATACGTCGATACGTTGATAAAAAGAAAATTAATTCGATCGCTGCCGGAGTTTACTACCTCTTCTCTCTTTCTCTCTCTTTTTCTCTCCCTCTATCTGCTTGCTGTTTACTTTTTGTACCGTTCGAGCTCGAGCGGTGGTTACACGTGATGTAAGTTTCATGAAGCCGAATGAAACGACGCGACCGCTTCCTGCACCGGTCGCTCTTCTGTCTCCACAGCTTCCCCGCGGAGTGCAACTTGTTTACACAAGGGAATGCAAAATTCAACGAGAGAGAGAACCGGTGGAAGGGAGACGTTTCCTAGAGCTCCTTCCGTACCCCTATACGGTTAATTAGTTGTCCCGGATCATTTTTATCGCGGTTAATGAGATCGTGGAAAGGCAGCTTGCTTTCTCGAATCGTGCTCTTCCGTTTCTTCAATTTTCATCTCAGTTACTATCTTTTCCTTCTTTCTTCTTTTTCAACGATTATCGTTCCATTTAACAAAGCGAATCGCTTCGTGAAGTTCATCCTGCTAATTCTACAGGATCATTCAAAAGACACGCATATATGTTTTTCTTTTTTAATCTTTTAACTGTGCTCGCCTCTCAAGTAAAAATTCAACCTCTGCAGTTTATGATAAAAAAATCAGTGAAAATTATAAGTTGTTGCTTTTGTTTTTGCAAATGAGTATTACAAGCATAACAGTGATTAGAGAAATAAACTATTGGCGTTGGAAGTGTTATTGAACCAATTATGAGTTAATTCGATAAGGATTAATGAAACGCAAACTATTTGGAATTTTGGCAAATTGTCTTCTTTTTATTAGAAGTACAATCCATTACAATAATCCATTATAACGCAACAGAATATTGTTGAAATGCACACCACGACTGCGTCTGCAGACACCAATTCGATTATCGAAATTTTCAATGACATTTCGATAAGTTGCTGGAGTTACTTTACGAATCGCGATTCGAATGTTGTTCTTTAGGTTGTTAATTGTTTCTGGCTTGTTAGCATAGACTCGATTTTTCAAGAAACCCCGTCAAAAAATATCCAATGGTATTAAATCGATTGATTTTGGAGGTTGATTGAAATTTGCATTTCGTGAAATTGCACGTTGACGAAATTTATCTTTCGAAGAAGCACGACGTGTAAAAATTATACAGGACCAACATCTAGGTGTCCTTTTTATTACTAAAATATTAATTTCAATCGCGACAACTATTCTTAGACGAAATGAAATCTGTGCAGTGAAAATCTAACCGTTCGCGAAGTTCGACCGAAGTGATTGTTTCATCAATTAATTAGCCGTTGTGCAAACGTTAATTTGACCGTGAAATGACGGTGCATATATCTCCCGTAAGGACGTGATATTTGGCAGCTTAATTTAACACGCGACGGTGATCTTAATCCAAGTGTGAAAGCCGTGGGAAGACAGCTACCCTGCAAACGATGTCGGTTAAAAGGTAAATATAATTAATCCAGGACACCTATATCCGTACACCCCGATAGGATCCGTTCAGAAATAGCGTTGTATTTAGCTCCCGTGTCACACAGAGTGAAACAAATTAGTAGATCTATATATTTGGTAATACACGTCTAGCTGGAAATAGAGGAGTAACCATCGATGAAGAGAAAAAAGATTCCTGTTCACTCCTTTTATATTCCTAAGCAGAAGTAGTCATGTTGAACGTTTCTACTTCTCGACGAATAAAAACCGGGAATTTCTTTAACTGTTAACAAGTACAGGGAAAATGATCGATCGACGGCGAAGTATCAAAGATTAACATAAAATCGTTACGTATCAGAATTTTCCATCAGGAACACGCACTTAGTAATATTAACTCATCGTTGATAATTTAACACGAATCAAGTATAGACCCGTCCCTAATCTGAGAACGAACCGAGTCATTTGGAAGATTAGAATGTCATTTATTTCCAACGTTTTAACCACTCGAGAGTCGCAATTCGAATCTTGCCAACAATTCCATTTCCCTGTCTGCTTCCTCCTTTTATGAATCATTACGGCGGAAAACGTTATTCTTCCGTCGTTTTCTTCTTTTCATCACCGCGTTCAGCTGCATTCGCTGGGACTCGTTAATGATAAACGGTAGCGGAACATCTGCGAATTACTGAAGTGTCGGGGTCGCGTTTCTAGTCTAGGTTGACATCCTGAAATTCATTTGCTCCTACCGGAGATAGCGGATTTCATTTCGAAAATTTCCTTCCACGACCTACATACACACGTCGACGGAACAGAATGTCTCTGGATCCTCCCCTTGCTGTATTTAAATTTCTCTGTCCACCCCACCCTTTTTTCTTCTTCGTGGAACATTTTAAAACAATCCACAGCCAACCAGTGGTTCACGTTACGCTGAAACATTGTTTCAACGTTAGAATTGATACCCTCGTACACGCGAAAGTATCCTCGTTAATGTAGTTAGAATATATATATATATTTCCAACTTCTTCTATCGTAGTTATTCAGGTCAACCTACTTTAACCGCGCCGCATAGATATCACTGCAACTGGTAGCGACGTAAAAAAAGAACCATTTAACAATCCCTATTCCTTTTAACGTCGATACCATAACTCGAGACGTCGACATACGCTCTGGGTCGTAAGTATCAAGACACTCGCTCTGTCTCGTGTAAAAGCTGACGTCTTTTATATATGCTATACAGGGTGTTTCACTTGTAACGAACATTCAAATTACTTTTGCTAATTTTCTAAGTAAGAACAAATGTATCGAGGAAAATTTTTATGATGATTGTGAAAAGAAAGTTCATTCAAGGACCTTTTGAAGACGATTCCAATGTCATTAACATTTTTCTTTTCTTTTTTTTTATGTTGACATATTACCTATTACGCGAATTTTTCGCATGCGATTCTTACAAATTTGACGTTGCAAAAATATACAATTTGTCGATGTACACCGTTCTGCTGCCTTCAATAATTTTCGAGATATTAAATATGTTTATCACTTCGAGGGTAATTTTTGCCCCTTAACTGTGGACAAATGTAAAATATTTATTTTTTTTTTTTTTAGAACTAATGTATATCGAAGTTTCACGACTAATATCGATGATCACTTAAAAATCTTCCCTGTTTTAGTAACATTTTTTAAGCACACATAGGCGTGCAAATAACTTGAAACAATAAAGTAATAATTATCTAATATTTGATGTAATTTACACAAGTGAAAGTAAAATGTGTGGTAAGATGTGAAATAAAGTGAAATTAACAGTATCAATAGTCTAGCACTTTTTATAAATGTGACAAATTTATAATATCCACTTTCTTCACAGCATAAAATACGAATTTTAATTAATTTTATTTAACGTGAATTTAAATGGTAAAAAAAGAAAATACCATGGAATACCTTTATTTCGATGATCCTTCTCTCGGTCGTATTTTTCTACTTTCAATATTGACAGAAACAATTTAAATATTCATTACAAGTGTACCGTTTGACATCGTTTCTATTTTCTCTCGAAATGAATAAGAATATCTCGAAGTGCTGATAATTTCATAATAATTCATCAATCTTGCTTCATAATTTGACAAGTATTCTAATATCCGTGAGCAAGAACATATATATCCATTTTCTAATCACGTTTCATCCCTCCATCGCCTCAACACACACACACGAGAGTCTTAAAAAAAACAGAAGAAAACGAAAAGGAAAGGGAGAAGAAAAAGGAGCCCCTTGTACATTTAATCACAGTTAAACTGGAAGCGTTTCCGTGTCCCGCGGAACACGACGAGCGAGTTTTATTTTCGTTGGGAACGCGAAACGTTGACGGCGAATCTGTTTTACCGCGGCTCGTACTTTACCAGCTTTCACCACATAGTAGAGTCCGCCACGACGATATCGTGGCGGTGGTCGTTTTCGGATCTAAAAGACTGTAGGAAAAAGAGTTGCCGTCTTTCTAGAGACGTTCCGAAGCAAGATGGATGCTACGTCCTCGTTTCCTTTCGTTCTTTCCCCTCGTGACATCTTTATTTGCTTCCACCGCTATCTCGCGATATCTATATCGCTAACCACGTACTCCCGATGAATATTTATACTGGTAGATTGTGCCTGACTAAGGAATAAGAGGAAAACCAATGCAGCAGTCGAGGTTTGCAGCGGTGCAACAACCTCACTCAAATCGAGTTCCACCAACGTAAACTTTATATATACATATGTATATACATATATATTAAATTCGCGACTATTCGTAAGGGTAGTTTTCTCGAGAGTCGAGATATTCGCTGACTAAATGGACCGTTCATTTTGAAAGTGGTGTAAGTTCACTTTTTCCTTGTTTCGAGATATTTAAGGATTTGCATTTTTAGCTGATTCAAAAATGTCAATAAAGTGTACTAAGCTTGCCAATATTTGTAAATGAATTATATAAATCCCTTCTATGAATTTAATTAAATCAATGTAATCAGTGAAATTACACCGCTTTCATAATTATTGAACTGTAAAAATCACTAAATTTCAGTTATCTAAAATTCAGTTTCACTTGGAATAAGTAATATTTTGTTCTAATTTTGTTTAAATTGAACAGGAGAAGTAAATTTATTCTAATTTTATTCTAAAAAAGTTCACGCTAAATTATTCGTGAATTTTTCCAAAAGTGAACTTACGGCACATTTAAAGTAAGCTGTCTAAATAAATCTGGTACATGTCTCAATATTATATTTCGCGTCGAAATGTATAAATACACAAAATTTATCAAGTTAAATCAATCAAGTGCTGATTGGATTAATCAACTAACTATTCAAAGTTGATTCTCTGAAGAATGGAGGTTTGTATGACAATTTTTATTCTATACTTTGATTTTATTTTTACACAAGACAGTATTTCTTCATTTTGTACAATAATCGACTAATCGACGAGAGAAGAGTGGTTCAATATGTTTCCCTTAACCTGTTTACAGAGGCCAAAACGTGTCCATCCTGCATTTACGCAGCACATCAGACCCATGGGAAGTCGGTTCTCAAGGTTCCGCGTACAGCGTCGGCAGCAATAAAAGTCAAAGTGGCGGGAAAGCAAGATCAAGTGGAAACACACGGGGTTCCTATACTCGTGGTACTTCGATACCATCGTTGAAGCGGCACGACACAACGGCGTCGGCATCGTCGACGTCGAGTTTGAAACAGCATCGGCAAGATAGCCACGGACAGGCAAGTAAAACGTTCGATGGGAAAAAAATACATTTTATTCTGCTATATATCTTTTGTATCCTGTACGCGCGTATCTCGATACGGTATCGTAAACTGTCGCTACGGAAGCTGTAAAATTTCTGCACGATGAAACCTTCCTCCCCTCCATGCATCCTTTTTTCTCTTTTTTTATTATTTAAATTCCCAAACGTAGTTCGTTGCACAAACAGATTCCATCCGGAATAAATCTTTCGTAGAAAATACACTTTCGAACAGCAGGAAGAAAATTGAATTGAAATACAGAATTGACCGTCGAAACACTATCCGGAAGATCTTCCTGTTTCTATGAATAACAGGTGACCAGCTCGCGTCGCCGAGAATCCTCGAATTCGTTCCTGTCAGGTAACAGCGGCACTTCCGGCGAACTTTTCATCAGCGGCGACTGTAGCAGAGAATTGTCACCGGTGAGATGGTGCGATCGCGAGGTGGACGGTGTCTATTTGGGTCGATCGGGTTGGGTACAAGTGCAGCAACGTTCCCTCGACGAGAACCGTCGGATAAACTACGAGAGTAGCTTGGTTACAGCTACCACCGGCACTTTACCGTTACCGCGGCGAGCCACGGTGAAATTGGCCGACTACCATTGCAACAGCGAGCCAGGAAAATGTCCGGAAGAGTTTCTCCGATTGGACAGCCAGAGGCCGGATTATCTGGCCCTGCATGGTCAGGACTTCGATTCCGTGGCGAGCAGTGCTTGCACGTCACCGCACAGCATCCCGGAATCTTATTCCCCGCCGTCGATCACGCCGATCATCTCACCTCCGCCAGCATTCCAGGATGTTGTCGGCAAGAAGTCCTCGTCGAAACACAGTACCGGCCGCAACAACTATGGAAAGGCGCCATTCCTACCACGATCCAATGCTATAGTGGACAGTGACATAATCAGTCCTCCACCTTCACCTCCACATCAGATGAATTGGAGTTCCTTGCCGTCTTCCTCCCGTAAATCGTCTAACACGCCGTCCAGATCACGGAGGCAGAGTACTATTAGCAGTCAACAGCAGCAGCAGCAACAACAACAACAGCAACAACAACAGCAGCAGCAGCAGCAACAGCAATATAGAATGGCGCAGGCAAAATCGTTGGAAGATCCAACATCTTCGAGGAGGACGCAATTTGTTCAACGATATTTAGAGTCTTCGAGTTCATCCTCGTCGTCGGTGGGTTTCAGAAGTCTCGATAGTTGCGTTACCAGATCTACGATGCCTCGATTAGCGGAGAATACAGATTCTTCGGTAGAGGGATACGACGACGGTGATGACGAGGACGACAATCCTAGCTCCTCGTTGAATCTAAGCCTCGTTTCTTCCTCGATAATAGCACTGAACTCGTCTACGGAGTCTATACGCGCCAATGGCGAGAGGATCTCGCCGAATAGGCAGACACGTCATCACAGAAGTCAACAGGGATTAAGAAGATCACCGGGATCCTCGGAATCCGGCAAGCTATCGTTCAATTCACCATCCTCGACCTCGTCGTCATCGAGTAGCGCTGAAAGACAAGGAAGATCCCCGACGCCCAATCCTTTCAGACGTAGCAACGCTTCCAGACAGCATCAGAGCGCGAGAACGACGCAAGTGTCCCCGGAATCTCATCAGTCCCGTGTAAGAAGATCCAGAAGTCTTCAATTACCGGAGAAGAGGTCTCCGAGCACCGCGGCGCCGAGCAGGGAGCACTCAAGGGAATCTAACGAACCCCATAGAGTGGTCGTGAAAATTTCCAGCGATCGGGTGAACGAGAGGAAACGTCACACTCTACAGAACAGTACGTATCATCGACGATTTACTTCCTTTCTCACGATCGTTGCACGTATATCAATCGTATTATTTATTACTCGACAATTTCCGCAAATAGACTACGATCATTCTAACATTCGAGTCTCTTCTCTGTTCCTTTCTTTCTTCCACTTTCTGTTTGTCTCTAATTTGTGTTTATCACTACACCACAGTCTTCCTTGTGTATGTGTGTGTGTGTGCGTATATTTCTCAGGGAAAGCGCAGTCAACCGAGGACGCGTTAAACGAGGAGATTCTCCGTGAAACGGAGGCAGTAACCGAGTTTCTTTATGGCACAAGAAGCCGTGCAGTCGCGAGGAGTCTTCTCTCGAGTAGATTCGAGCGCCGCGAGGAGAGCCAGGAGCAGAGGCAAAGAAACAATCCAAATACCTACGACGTTTATTTCATCTCGTCTAAACAACAGCAGCAGCAATCTTCTAAATCCACTAGCTCTTCTATGCAACAACAGTCGCAACAACAACAACAGCAACAACAGTCTCAACAGCAGCAGCAACAACAGCAGCAACAACAGCCACAGCAGCAGCAAACTAGACGGCCAAAGACGTTGCAAAGAGGTGCAACGACCCCGAACGCGAATCCCTCGTCGTCGAACCACGACTTCTGCATCAGCCCTGACACAAAGTTACGATGTAACAGCAGCACTTGCGACTTCTGGCCGCACTGCTCGCAGAGAGACACTTTGTACTCTCCTAACCAGGCACCGGTATTCATGAAGCTGTCCCAGAGCTATCCAGCTCATCAAAGGCTCCCCGCGGACTCGGGTGGGAGCCACGCGAGCAGAGGAAGCGCCAGCTCGTCTCCAGCGTCATTAGAGCGAATGGACGATCGGGAGTTCCGCGAACGTGAGACCACCCGGAAGAATCGAAGTAACCGTGATCAGAACAACAGTAACACGGTTAAGTATCAAGAGAGACAGCCGAAGAGCGTGTTGAAGCAACCAAGTAGATGGTCACCTCTCGAGGGATCTAATGGAAATGGTTCGAGCATGGAGAAACGAGAGCATCATCGATTTTATCAGAAACCTGAATTCGCCGGTAGTTTCGAAGGTTGTGAGAATAAGGATAGAAAAGTGTCGCCTGTACAAGGAAAGACTGTTGTGAATAGATCACCGAGTGGACAGGTCGTTTCCTCCTCGACAACGTCGTCTTCCTCTAGCAGTGATATCTGGGTTACAACGTCCGATAGAACAGTGACCAAAAGCCCGAGGAATGCGAAGAGTTCTGGTGCATCGACTCCTATGGAGGATGCAGTGATTGGTTCCCTAAAGACACTGATGGAGCCGCCGAAAGATGGAATGCTGTCTAGACCTGGAAGCGCTCCAACTAGAGGGGAGGATACTCTATCTGCAGATGGGTCTTTAGATCCACATCAACGGTCGTTGTCTCTGCCAAAGTCCTTTCTGACGCATAACACCGATGGGTAAGTTATTCGAAAAGATATTTTAAGCATGCCCGCCGGTTCAACGAAATATCGTAGGGTATTCTCGATGGTGACGAGGATTACGTTGGAATGCAGGAAACAAACGGGAAAGTTACTTAAATCCTGGTTTCACGGTTTTACCAGGTTTCTTCGTTTGCTTCGAGCTACTTTTGCTGCCCCTTTTAATTGGCTTTACGTTTCAAATCTACTCTAGGTACCGCGTTGCATGCGCGTCGAATACATAAATTCCACGCTGATTGTTTTAAGAGTTTTAAACATTTTTTCTTTCCCCTTTTCATCCCTTACTTCGTCACTAATCTCGTTTCCTATAAATGCTGAATGTCGCACGTGGATCGATAAGGTACACCGTGGACAGAGTAACGAAACGGAATTTCATGGAAATAATTCCGCTTGCTTTACCCGTACAGGATGAACAAATATTTTGTTCCTTTTAATGGGGAGCTATCCGTGGGTATGTATGTATACCCATAGAGAACTCTCGTAACTCGTGCAACGTTACTACACGTGCAATCCAATTTTCTACAAGTTCAATTACTTTGTACGGGGTTATATCGGTTTGGTGTCGTTGCAACTGATAGTCCCGTGGATCGTGGGCTAAAGTTACTAATGATGCAATTGCATCACGTCGCGTGCAGTGAAATGTTACTCTTTTCACTCATCGAGAATTCTTCTATTCGACTTTGTCGACATTTTGATTAACCCGTAGAAACGAATCACACAGGTTTTCATCGTAGAGTGAACGTACGACGAACGATCTGTGTTAAGTATGTAAAAATATCCCTTTTTTTTCTTTTTTACTTTCATCGCTTGCGACCTAATTCGATATTCCTTTATCTGGAACACCTAATGTAAAAAGGATACCGAGGTCCTAGTATGGACCTCTCTTTGTTTTTTCATAAATACATACATCATCCTTGAGTAAAATTAAAACCGGTGATTGAGGTCTCACGGTGAACGTTTAATCTCGTAAGAATAGCCACGTACCGATCCAGAAATATCGATATAATAACAAAGAGAGAGAGAGAGAGAGAGAGAGAGAGAGAGAGAGAGAGAGAGAGAGCGAAAAAGGGGATCGATGTAACGATGTAACGATACAACAATATCAGCGGACCGATATATCTGATCGAGAGATATCGAGGTCACTGTTCACGTTACGGTAATTGCATTCGTAATTTACAACGGCGATAAAGTTAATCCGTTAACTTTTCCCTCTTCGGCGAATTATACGTCCCTTTTGGGGAAAATTAAAAATTGCTACCAGCATTTACGACACGTCTGTTCTACGTTTAAAAACACTAAAAGTTGTGAAAGTGGTTAAAGAGTGTCGTTCGATAAACGATCAAAGTGTCGCATTCGAACGCTCGTATATACCGATCTTACGAGGGATTTATAGATCAACAAAGGCGTCACATTTGTCGCGTGCTCTCACCTAAATGCCTCTGCCACTCTTATGGAAGTAGAGACGACACGGGGAACTTAAGTGTGACGCTCTCGAGAGACGATCGTACGAAACGCGCCAAGTGTAATGCGACGTAATCGTACGTTCGTCGAACCGGTCGCGGGCGCGTGTAATATCGCCCACGCGTGGCCCACGTAGAATCCGTGAGTACGTTTCGACCGACGCAAAAAGGGACATTATTCCGCTGATCACATGCGATGTACCAGTTCGTACGGAACGCGAGTGAAAACGATTCGGTATATAGGACGCTTCAAACTAAGCCAAACTAAGCGGACGTAATTTTAGAGGATCAATTGGGAGCACGAATTTGGTGAACTTAAGTTCAGAAAACTAGTTAATTCTTCAAGAATTAGTTAGTAGATATAGATATTCAAGGTCGTAATTTCATAGGTCGTTGAACCTGTATTATTATTGGACAGATTCTTTTTTAAACGATATAAACTACAATTAGTCATTTTTTTTTTATTTTCAATAAAAAGAGAAATAATCCAATTACGTTCAGCTGGAGTGAAACATGTTGTATAAATGAAGATAAATGTTACTCTCATGTGTAGGGTTTGCACAGTTTTTTAAGTGAAATTCAAAGGCAACGTTTACGTATTCATACGTAGATTTATTCAGTAAAATATGCGCCATTTTATTCCACTACCTCTCGCCATCTTTCGGGAAGCTTCATGAGCCCATCTTCTTAGAATTTCGTATCACTTTTTTCCATTGTTCGATGTTTGCCTACTGGGAAAATCCTACAAATTTTTGTTCTAGCCCAATTATTTTCCATATTTAGATATTTTACAATAGCACAATTATCCACGATCTAACGTAGAAACCGAGGAAATGTTTGAGAAACCCAAACAGATAGGAATTGAACATTTGCAGCCTCAGAACTGACAAGCCAAGACTTTGTTCACTACATTAACATTCTCTCTATGTATTTTTCCTCTGAAAATTCAGTCTGAACCTAAAATCACACACCAATAACGACTTACGTACACGTCAAATTGTTACACGAACGTAAACACAGGACGACCAGAAATTTTGGCTCGCCCTGTAGAACGAGAGACGACGATCGTTAATTCGGTCGAAATGAGAATCGTGTCAACCGCAAACAGCGTTGTTTAATGAAATGTTATAAAATCCAGGCCGGGTGCGCTTTGTTCCTCAAAGGGGAATCGCACAGCCGACCGAGCGCGATATCAAAATTGATTAGAGAGCGAGAAATCAGCGCGAGGCTGAGGGAAAATGAAATGCACGGCGTGGAGGTGGCGATAGGGGGGAAATCGGGTCGAAATAAACGATCAAGCGTGGAGAAACAAAAAGGCAATTTTTCGGTCAACTTGATACAGGACGAAGTTTCGGTTTGAAATTAGTAGAAATTCGGTCGAATAATGCCGGTGAAATCCGATTCTAGTGAATTTTTCGATCAACCCTTCCCTCTAACTCTATCTCGGTTTCCTTCTTTCGTAAACGTGAGCTCAGTTGCTGTTTTCGGAATTTTAAACGGGACATTACAGCGCGGCGTAAGTTCCCTCGCGGCCAAACAGTTAATCCTATGAGAGGGAAGTTCCGCGAAAGCCTCTCCATTCTCTGCCGCATACTCGTATTCCCGTTTTATTCTTTTAAGTCGTACAAGTTTCCGGAAGAGACTCCGCTTGTCCCACCCTCCGCCCATGGAGTATTCGCGTGTATATGTGTATATATCGCGGCAAATGTCGCACGAAGATACTCCGGGAAAAAAGCAGTAAAGGATTGTACGATATTTCTGGGGAAAAGGTATAGGGATATAAATTCTGATACAAGAGGAAGGATAATTCTAGGAGTTACGGCTTCGATGCGAGATCGATATCGTTTTAAAATATGTATAAATCTCGGGATACGTTGCACCGAAGTTCCAGCTTCCTTTGATACACGTCTCTATATACAAACATTTCCGGTTCTTTCCAGCGTATTTTCAAACGATGTAAATTTTGATAATTTCATCGTCTTGTTGATACAACATTAACCGAGAACTTCTTTGCAGAGAGAATACTTTGTCAGAATTACGTTATTCGATTGCAGCCACGGTTTTGTGTCTCATTTTTCGCGAACGCGTGAATAGACTGTTAATTCCTCTTCGATGAATTATTCACGTGTTTTCTGAAGCGTAGCCATGAGATGGTCGTCCATTTACTCTTCTCTCGAATTCCTCCTCGAAAGACGGCACCCACGCGTGGTACAAAGAGAGAACAAAGAAAAAAAGAAGAAAGAAAAGAAGAACTTCGAATAACCGGTGGTAAATAATGTCGACGGATGTCGATCGACTTTGCGACGTTTAATTTAACATTCGCCCGCCGGCATTAATCTCTCGAAATGTTGGAACTTTTATTTTCGTCTGCATTTTATGCATGTACACGCGGATATTAATGGTCCTCCGCGGTATAAAACCGATCTATTCTTCTCAACCGGCAGAGAATATATCTCTTTGAACGATATCGACGATTCCTTCGAATTACTAGATTATCTGAAAGACATGTATCTACCTGATTCTTTTTTTTTCTCTCTTTTTGTTTTTAGCAATCGTTTCAAGAGTGACTTGAATGGAATGCAATCATCGTGCACCGTGTTCTCGCTGGTAACAATCACTCGTTAATTACCGTTATAAAGTCAGATTTTTCCCCTCCCGTAAATCTTCCTCTTTATATGCTAAGCTTCTTCATTTTCGTAAAAATTCCGAGCACTCGTATAAATTCCCTCGTACTCCGCTGTTGCCGGTTCACGTATGAATGAAGACTGAATATTCCAGTTTTTCTAATACGATTTTCATTCCGCTCTTTTGCATGCACGTTCGCATACGCGAGCTTGCGCGAAAGTCTTCGTTACGACTGTTGCTGGAACGTTAAGCGATGGAGAAGGGAGATGGAAGGTGTAGACCGCGAAATATACGACAGATATTGCACTTGTAGAGTTTCACTTCCGACTTGATACATGATGCTATGCCAGATATGTATGCAAATGATATTAATCTCCAAAGGATCGGAATTTACGCGACAGGTGGCCGTTTGGTTCTCGAGCCGATCGGAAATTCACAGAAACCAGCAAAGCCTGTGAATTCCGATTGGACACAGGTATTGCCATTCATTTGACAAATTCTTGATCGAATCGACAAGGTAATTAGTCATTTCGGTTATCGTCGTGCGATATGTCATTTTTCGTCGGTCGCGTTGCATAATTTTCAGGTGTAAAAATGTTTTTCCAATCGCGAATTTTATATGATCCTAATGATGCAGAAAATTAAAGGACAGTAAAGATCTTGTGGTGAGAATAAAATTTCATTCCAATTTATTTTGAATACTTTAAACTGTTTTAAAAAATTTTTGGAGCAGACAAGTTAATTCGTCGTTGTTTTACAAATACTTGAGATAGAATGGTTTATTTATTGAAGGATTATTCATCTTTATTTGTACTGTTACGTGTATATTAACACTTATCACGCAAAAACTGTGCACTTGCCGCCGGCATTTTTCACGAGTTTGAAACACCACAGTTGGAAACGAAAAAATACAACGAATTTAACAACCAGATGGAATGGAAAAATCTTTTGTTACCTTTGATGCGTAAATTTGCATTTCACCACAAAAATGCTGGCGATTTGAATAAATAAACATTACAATTTTTAGCTTACCTCTTTTGTTTAATTACAAGAAAAAATAGGCAGGCGATTTTGGAAAATTCGATAGAAAAGTGCTGCATAATACTTTTAAGAATATTCGATCCAAATTTGAAGGAAATCTGTCAATTAATTTCTAAACTATAATGGCTACCGTCTTACAGTATCCAATTTAGAAAAAAAAACGCAATTTGGAGGAAACGATTATTATAATATTCATTTTCTGTTTACTGAACTCCATTGATTTTTAAAATATCGATCTCAAAACGTTTCGAATATACTCATAAAGCTCCAAACTTGTTAAATATGTAAAAATCAAAAAATCAATTTGTTTTTTACTATTTTGATAGTGTGAATTACGTCACGAATACACGATGTCAGCCAATAAACACTGGCAGGACGAAATCACGCAGTCGTGACAACGGCCTTTAAAATGTTAAAATATAAAATTCGACATATTCAATTCAACAAAAATTGAATTTGTTTCTTGTTCGTTAAAAAGTACAGAGTTTTATTTTCTGAACTCTGTAGCTATAACAAGGATAGAGACAGCATTGACAATTCTCATGAAATTGTTCTCTCGATTACGACAATTAGACCAACGTATCTGAAAACGTTGTAATTCCACGAACAATTCAACACCATGTTTCTCAATGTATATCTAACTTTTTTGTATTTTACAGTTCAAGACTATAAAAGTGCCTATAGCTCGAGACGATATTAAAAAAAAAAAAGCTGAACGCTTCCCGTGCGCGATTTTCTTCGAATCCGATCGATTTAATTGCCGCAAGATGGTGGTGCATTCTTTCGCCATAAATGCACCGATGATTTTCCACGAATTCGGTCGAATTAACGACAGCGTAATCGGTTACGTGGCCGGCGAACGCGAACCGGTTTCGCCCGCGAATGAGATACCGGCTGCAAGTGTCAAGTTTAAATGCACGCCGCATCGATTGCACCGGGCGAATGCACTTTCTCCGTGGCGCGGTGATTTCTTCGCCGTAAGCGCTACCTAGAGGTTCTGTTACGATCGACCTGCGCCGGCTACTTTATTCTGAAACTAACAGATGGCCTCGCATCCCGCTTTCTCACCTGTCGCGTGTGCTACCTGTATTTCCTCCACCAGCGTGATGTACAGAGTGTCTCTGCAATCGTGACAAGACACGTTTCCTTATTAGACAGAATAAATCGAAATTGGAGAATTTAGTTTTTGCGTATGAGACTTTGTTTTCGAGTAAAACGACTTTGAAAATTTATCATGTACACTAATTGCAAGAAAATGTACGGCATTCTACAGAGAATGCTCGACTGTTATATAGAACAGTGTTCTTCAACACGTCGCTCCGCAGAAATTTCCTGCCGATTCGCGAAAAATTTCTCCGAATCGTGTAGCTGCTACGTGATACGTTATAGGTATATCAAATTTTCTGACAAAGAAGCAGCAGCAAATACTGCACTAATTACTTTTTTATTTAATTACAAATTTTAATTAGTGCAGTATTTGCTGCTGCTTCTTTGTCAGAAAATTTGATATACCTATAACGCACCACGTAGCAGTTACACGATTCGGAGAAATTTCTCGTGAATCGGCATTTTTTTATTTAATTACAAATTTTGTCTACATTGTCGTTTTTTTTTTAATTTTTTATTTAGTCGTCAACCGGTTTGCAGGTGTAAAAAGGCTGAAGAACGTTAGTATAGATTGTCTTTACGTGCCATCTATGAATTCATTTTTTTATTTTATCATTTTTTCAAATTAATACCAATTGAACGTTTAACGCGAAAAAAAAGAACATCAGTATAACACTGTAGGGGATGTGATGTTGGTTTATGCACAAATAATTGTTTTGAACTATGTCATACGAAGTTGAATTATTAATTTTTTTTCAACTCTGATTTTGTAGGTTTTAGAAAGAAATAATTTAATTGCGGTGTCAACAAAGTTAGTTAAAGAAATAAAATAATATTACCGTGTTTATATAATTGTTCTAATCAAATTCAGAACGAAAAGGATTAATAGCGCAGACAGATATTAATATACAATGATAGGAAGCAAATTAAATTGATAAGTGCAAACACTAGTGTTAAGTTAGGTTAAGTTTCAAAGATGGTTTCTAAATTTTAGAGCAAAGGTTTTCAGATTTTTACAACTGCTAGGTTAAGTTTTAAAGATGGTTTCTAAATTTTAGAGCAAAGGTTTTTAGATTTTTAAAACTGCTAGGTTAAATTTTAAAGATGGTGTCTAAATTTTAGAGCAAAGAAAATTTTCAGATTTTTAAAGCTGTTAGGTTAAGTTTTAAAGATGGTTTCTAAATTTTAGAGCAAAGAAAGTTTTCAGATTTTTAAAGCTGTTAGGTTAGGTTTTAAAAATGGTTTCTAGATTTTAGAGTGAAGAAGATTTTTAGATTTTCAAAGCTGCTTTTGATTTTTTTTTTTGTTTTAACAGAGTCTCATGTGCAAAAACTTCATTCTGCACATTCAATCACCTCTTTTTCGATTTTGCCACGATTTCAGAGACACTCTGTGTGTCGTATTTGAACGCTTGGTGCAAAATCCAGTCAACTCCATTTCCGGCCATTTTTCGATTAGAACGTCTGTCTATCTTGCTGGTAAAGAGAGAAAAAAAAAAACTCTATCGTTTGTTGCAACGAACAGCGAAATCCTATAAAGAAATTGAAGATACCGGAAAACGAAAGATCGAATGTCGATTTTTCACGAAGATTATATTTTTATTTCCTAAAAAAATCTTCATTTTTCGAGATGACCGATTCTTGCGGCGAAATCTTCATTTCTTCTTCGTGCCGCTGACCCATCAGTTCTCGTCTGCATACACACCGCTTTCAATAAATTGAAAAGCTGCATAGTATCGATTGCCACGCAAACTACCCTCGTCAAAAGCGATCGGAATGAATTTATTACATATTCGTCTCGTTCGATTTTACCTATTTTCAGTATATTTCATTCAAACGAAATTCCCGTCTGTCACACGGTTATCCAAAGTATATCGATAAATCCTTGTACCTCGAGGAAGATCAAAATTCCTCCAAATGAAATGAATTCAATTTATAAATGTATTCACGTGTCACTTATTTATAAACGGCTTATACTCAAAAGTGTTATTATTTCACTTTTGAAGATTCGTATTACGAAATAAGGAAACGTAAAGATAAATGTATGTATTAGGTGTACAAATTAATTCGATGCCTCTTTTCACAAAATTTTCATGGATTTTATCGACTAAAAGTCGCCCTATTACTTCAGATTGGAAATTCACTAATTATTCCATAAACAGAAAAATGTCACCCAAAATAATAGAAATTATTTTAAACTTATTCCATAGACACCACTGTGGTGACATTTTCTAACATAAACCATTACTTCATACAAGCCTTATTTATATTGTCACATGCGTAACAGACGTCGCTCAAGTAACTTCCTAGCGTAATGAAAGGAAGCCCCGTACTCGAGCGCAACCCGCAATAAAACAATATTTCACCGGAAAGCCTAAAACCCTCGAGCAGCCGGTCACCGCATGGGCAGAAAAATTACAAGGACCAGCAGAATAATTTATAACTAAAGAAAACGGAAAATTTCTCTTTCCACCATCTCACAAACCACACCCATAGCTAAACACCTACACCAACCACGAAAACACACATCCACCTCCACATACTCTTCCACCAATAGGAAAATAGTACGAATTAATAAAAAAACAAGCCCTTCCAGCAACACGTCAGAAACACGCCGATTTTCGAACAGTAGACATATTCACATAGACATAGACATCTCGTAGAATAAACCACAAATTTATAACAACAAAACTCTTTTCGTGTCTTATTCACTCAAGTTCCCGTGCACTACCTAAGTCCCGTATCCCGAGTAAATTCCTTAAGTGGATTGACTCAAAAAGAGGGACAACCTTTCGGTTCGTGACGACCATATCGCGATTTGTAACAATATATATAAAAAAAAAAGTAAATTGACAGAATAAGTAATGCACCATTTTTTCGTTTCAAAAGAAAATTTTTTATTTTCAAAAAGTGCCATGGCAAAAATATGTCGAAGTTGATCAATGGTATAAAAAAAATGCTCAGAGTGCAAAGGGTTAAACATTAAAATTCTGTTTCATTTTATATAAAAAAAGAAAAAAAAAGCATTAAAGTTCGTGAATAAAAAGTACACTTAATATTTCTCACAATATCACGATACCAATGAACAAGCAAGAATTATTCATAATCTGAAGGAACACGTTTGAGACACGTCGATGTTAAAAAAAAAAAAAAAAAAAATACTACCGGAGTCTTTTGTATTACATTCACGGTCAGGGAACACGTGATCGGGTAACGAGAAAATGTGAAAAGAGTGAAAATCGTCGAAACGTCATGTCATGGGAACGTGACCAGCAGTTAGGATCAATCCAGCCACCTTCATCCGTCGGGTAGATCTGTTGAAACGATTCCCTCGCGATAGCACGCATTAATTGCAAGCTCGGTAATTACTTGAACTCGAAAAAGAGAGAGAGAGAGAGATTTCGGATGAGTATGTTTAAACCGTTGAATTACCACTGGTATGCTAATCATCGGGCTGCTGTGCGAATTTCCAGACGAAATCGAAACGACGGACGTATCATCGACGCTTCGTGACCGTCGTTATTTTCTTTGTTACTACGCTGATAAATGGTAATTAGAGTGTGCATCACACGACACCGTGCGATCGATACCACCAGCTTTTACGTTCGTTACTGCCAATTACTCTCTCGGTTCTCATTGCCCGAGAATTTGATTAAGTCCATCAGTTATCCTTTTTTTCCCTTTTCCTTTCCATTTTTTTCTTTTTTGGACAGCTTCGAAAATATTTCCACGGTTTTCTGAGAATTATCAGCAATTTAATAAAAAGTTATTAACCATTATTATCAGGAGCCTGGAACAATAGTGAACGATATGCAAACTCATTAATCGTACGATCACTCTTTGTTGCGTTATTGGAAACTGTTGAAGGATACGTTTCTAGATAATTGATAGGGACAAGCTATACTGTATTAATAATCGATTCTCGTAATTTGTTCGGGCTTTCAGGATATTAGAGACGTTGCAGTGTAATAAATTCAGATATATGTTTCTTAATTATTACGATAACCAAATTAATACGCTTTATGTTGGTGCGAGCTGTTTACCGTTTTATTACCGTGTCAAATGCGACAGAAAAAAATAGATATATTGTATAGAATTCGTATTCGACAGTCGTCAGACAGAGATTGAAGATAAAATTTAAATATAATGAGAAATAAAACTGTCGCCTCGTCTTGACCATTATTTTCACCGCGAGTGTGACTCGTTAAAACGCAAAGCGTTGGAACTTCGTTGAAATAACGAAGAAATTCTCGTATCGTAATTTTCCCCTATGGACCAATTGCGCTTAAAATTTTCATCGCGATTTTCCCGGTTTGAATTGGATCGACGAAGGAGGTTCGTGTAGCATTCCGTTAGAAGACATCGTTAAACCGGAAACGAGGCTTGTGTCACGTTACCGTTGTAGTAGGCACGCAAACATGTACAGTGCGAAGTAAAATCGTTCGTTTTAGTAATGAAATTAATTTGCAAATTTCCATGGTAAAAGTTCATCCGTCTATGGTGGAATTGCTAGCGTAAGGGAGTTTTATCTTAGCTAAGAACGTTGCACCTGCAACTTACACCCGTTCAGCTTGAATGATACGCGGCAGGCGATGAAATTACATGCTTTCACTGTCGACAATGCAGAAGGTCGACTAACGTTACGAGAGACGATCGTTTGCTGAATTCGCGTTTCGATCCTGTTTCTAGAACGCCAGAAATCGCGTTGACCGCGACATTCCTGTGAGAAACGAGGCGTTATTCTCTACGCTCGAAGAAATAGGTTAACGTTATATTCTATATTACAGTGATATAATGAAATTTCAACGATGAATTGTTTATATTATTCTGAAAAGATATTACGTTATCGTTATTGTTGCGAAACTGACGCAAATGTTCTTCAATTAATGCAATATCATCGGCGATCGATCGAGCGAACAGTTGGAAACACAGACGCGTCGACAACGCTTGCAACAACACCGTTAAAACGCTATAGTTGCCGCTAAGCGTTTCGAGTGGAGGCTAGAAGTCGCACGGGTGCTTCGTTAATTATCGAAAGGATGAATGTCGTTTGTTCAAGCGATTTTTAACGCCGTCCGACCTAGAATTTCATCTTTCACAGCGTTCGAAATTAATCGCAACGACTGAATGTTACTTGTTATTTTAGTACACTCTTGAAAAATCAAAGATTTCTCTGAGTTGTCAAATTATGATCGTTTCGAAATGATCTGTCGTTCGTTTAAAATCTCAACAAACAGTTGAAGCCCTATTTTCAGCAATTTCTGCTTCTGAAATATCTTTTCGTTTAACTGTAACTACGAAACGGTGTCACTCGTTAAACGATAGTGACAAAAAATAACAAACTGTCTATCAAAATATATTTCGCGATAAATAACAAGTAATATAATAGGAAGAAATATGTCACTCGTTAGAACACGAGTAAACAAGAACGAACTCGTAAATCGTCAATACCAAGACATTCTGTTGCAAGTGAATATCGGTAACGCAAAATGGCACCCTGCCATAAATATGTGTCTTACTGTACACCGATGAAAATAACAGCTTTACCGACGTATCAAAATATGAAGTCGTAATATCGGCGAAAACACGAGATATTTCATTTTTTTCCTCTCGTTATTGTAACTAATTCGCTAAAATTTTTATCTAATTGTAGGCAATTTAAAAGTGCAAAATATGCAAAAATATACTAAGCACCCAAATTATAACGTATTTTATAATATTTAGTAGATAAGTTCTACTCTTTTTTCGCTATATTCTGAAAAAGATGAATTTGCACAAAAATTCGCAATCTGTTGATCACTTGCTATATTTAAATAGCCACAGATGTTCCAATGAAATAGTTGCATTAACAAAAAAACAGGGGGAAAGGCAAGTAGGAAGTCCTCATATGCAACGAAATAGCACGAAATAAACAAATAATAGTAAAATTATAGATTCCGTATACGAGAGAGACGGTTCTCTTTCGCTGAGTGCTGCCGAGTCAATCGAACTGGAGATTGCTCGAAAAACACGAGGCTTTTCCGCCACGTTGCATATTTCACGGTTCCGCGAAGCTTCCGCAGAATAGTTCACGTTTCGTTAAACTTTTCCGAGTAGCCTGTATGTAAATTTCGAATTATTATCGACGTCAGAAACCGCGGAGTTTCATCTTGCATCTTTTTATTTGCACCGGAAGAAATTAGTGCCATTTACAATCCACGAGATTTTCATTAATATCGTTCGACGAGGAAAAACAAAGAAACGCGTCCTGTTAGTTCGTTAGAAACCAACATCCTTTTTCGAAAACGTTTCCGCTTCCTCGATAACTTTCAGTCGAATTTGAAGTTAATTAGCTTTTTTTTCTCTCCGAGAGTTGTTGACTTCCGACCTTTGACGTAAGCAGCGCATGAAAGTGTTTATTTCCGTTGGAATTATTCGAGTAATTATTCTTTGCTCCTTTGAAAACACATAATCACGAGTATTCGTCGATGCAATTATCTAGGTTCAACGATGTACGAACAACGAATTAACCCTTTCGAGCCGAATTTTTTCTGTTTATTATATTTATAGTTATTATACTTTCTCGTAGAAATTAATTGTACTAAGATACGGATAGATGCAGATCAAATTTGAAAGTTGTATGTTAATTTTAGCATTCTCAATACAATAGAATAAATAAAAACATAATAACTTGAAAATTTGTTTAATCAAAGTAGTTATATCGTATTATACATTGAAAGGCTATAATACAAAAAGGTTTCAGAGAACTGTTCGATTTTCATTATCAAAAATCATTGAAATAGATTGATTATTATTATATAATTGGTATAAATCCATAAAGCGTATTTTTAAAATTTTCTTTGCAGGCTCGGATAAAAAAATTATAAAAAGTGATCTTTATTATTCTCGTAATTTACGATCCATTGCAATTTTTCAAAATTTTTTGCGTACCTCATTTAGTAAACTGACCCTTCTACCTTCTCAAAAACAAAAAAGTTTTGAAAAAAGTTATTCTGTTTTAAATAGTGTGCGAATATTAATTAGAGTAACTGTATATGGCACATAATATCACACAGAGCGTCATAAAAATCCGAGACGCACGTGTTCCAACAGGGTTTAAAGGGTTAAATTGACAAACAAATTTCATTAAAAAATTTCACTTTTACTGGCGAACAGGTCGAGAATTCTGAGCATGGAAATTGTACATATATACGTAAGGTTGTGAAATGAACAATAGTTCCTTTTTCCCTTGTTATACGTGATCGTGCTTATCAAATTACGCGTCTACGACCGGCAGGAAAAGAGTCGAACGAAACGGAGCTACAATTGGATGTAATTAGTGACCCCGCGGGAGATCTTCACCTCAGAAACGGCAGACACCCGGCTGACTAACTTTTCAACTCGAAGCGTTGCTCCGTTCTGTACTGTTAATTATTCATTTCTCCGTGCATCCGTTGTCTCCGTGAAACTTCACAGGAACGCCGCTTAGAGTTACCCATTCGATGTGTTGTCACTGGGAAACTTTCGTCTCTCCTTGAGAAAATATCATCGTTGAAAGACACTCGTGGAAAAATCCCGCGATGTACATTTCCACGTAATTTCACTTAACCGATTAACCATTTACTCGCAGATCCATTGCAATTTATTCGTGAATATATTAAAGGTGTTCGCCAGATATCAAACATTCGAACTGTACGAAATATTTTCAAGAAATCTACCCTTAATGTGACGTGAAAATTCTCTGATTCGCGTTAGATTTATTCTAATGGAAACTTAGACGTTGTTAGTCACGCGTGAGATATGTGTAATTCTCGTTCGCGAATAAAATCAGTTCGGAGATGATATTTTCGCGAAATATGTATTTCGGCCGGATATGAAGAGAACCGTTGTTACGTGCAAGTGTACAGCGATAAGGGTCGCGTATAAAAGCTGTGGTTACGTCGATGCTTGCACCTCGATGACGGTTTTTATTTTCACGTCGACCGGAACATTTTTCACGGTACTTATGGGTCTCTAAAGTTTCCGAGGTTCTAGATAAAACGTTGATGGCACGAGCGTATGTTACATTTTTGACGATTACATTCTCTGGGCTCGTAAACGAGACACCAGGCGCAATTTTCGAGGCTCGTAGTAAAAAGAAGTAACCAACGATACGACGAAGGAATTTAAGATTATCGTTAATTGTATCGTCAAAGTGTACAAGGTTCGTTCATATTTTTTTTTTTTAACAAAACACAAGCAATTTGGAATTTTTTCAAATTGTTTCTGTTTTTATTGAAAGTATGATCCATTACAAAATATCATCAAATGTGTACTACGATATTAATTCGGTTATTGAAATTTTCAATTATTTACATTAAAAAAAAAAAATCGCGAATTTCACGATAGATTTCACGTCCACTTTCGTAATAAGTTTGAATGATATAAATGCATTGTTGTAACGTATTTCTGTTCACAGTTACAATTGTACTACCCTCTACTAAATCTAAATGACTTATTTCTTTGAAAAAATGTGATATTTAATAATTATACAGTGCTGATTTCTAAGCGTCATATTTGGATGACTCTGTATTTTTCGTATGTTCTTACATTTCAGGAAGACCAATTAATCCCGTTTAATTCTGACGTGCGTCGTCTATGGAACCCATAAATACGTCATATAACACTCCTACGTTAGTGTGTCACATAATGAGCTGGATTAATAACGGGAATTCCTGGGGACGTTGGTACGAACTCGTAAAATATGCGCGGCTGCAATTACGCATCTCGTTGAACCCGTTACGGCAAGAAAATAATTCACTTCCAGACTCCTGAAACTGTTCAATGACCGTTTTAACGTTTCTCCACGATTATTCATGTATAATACCGGTTTATTGGCTCATTGTACAAGCGTAAGGGACCGATAGAAATGCGACGCGGAGGTTCAGTGATCTTGGCGTAACGCAATTTCTTCGATAATCACTCGCGGCAGAGAGTTCAGTTGAAAAAGAAAGTTATTGAGTCATCGAGGTTATTTGAAGGTCATTCGAAAGCACTCGAAGGACACTTCGTTACGCGTTGCATAATTTTTCATTCGCAAACTTGTACGAATTGTATTCGCTCGAAATGATCGTAAAAAATTCGTACGAACGATGATACCGGTAAATGAAAGGGAAAAGGGGGAAAAACAGTGTTATTCACCTCGTTGATAATCGACATTTATGCGAGTTTATTCCATAGGTATTATATAACATGCAAATTCGCATCGTATAACATTACATTCCACGTTACATCATCGACGATGCGATCATTAAACGTAAATTCACAGCGGTGCCAACAGGTACTGAATAAAAAAAAGAAAACTGCATACTCTGTAGGAACGATGGTTCATCATTTTCGTTGGAATATTAATTGCTCGTGGCGATGATATCCGATGGATGAGGTGGATCGATATCAAAGTCAAAGCGTTGTCGCGCAACGTTTGTCCCAAAACCATTATATCTGTGTACAGACTTCTGAGACAGTGCGAGTGTGTCACTGGTGTACATGTGACGCATGGTTTGTTTGTACGGGTGTGATGTAGTTCGCGATGGATGTTGGTCTGATTGTGAGCATAAATTACGAGGTACTAGGCGAATAGAGCACACTCGGCCGTGATATTCGGATCACTCGCGTGGAACACGCCGTCGAAGACGAGAAAGGGATCAGCCTCTCTCTCTCTGCTTTTTGCTTCTCTCTCGGTATCTTCCTCTCTCTCACATACACTCTCTTTCTCACTCTTGTCTCTCTCGCTCTTCTCTCTCTCTTGCTCTCCTCTTCCGCTCGCTCTTCTCTCTCTCTCTCTCTCTCTCTCGCTCTTCTCTCCTTCTCGCTCTTCTTTCCTTCTCGCTTTTCCCTCTCTCCCTCTTCTCTCTCTCGCTTTTCTCTCTCTCGCTTTTCTTCTCTCTGGCTCTTCCCTCCTTCTCACTCTCCTCTTCCGCTGGCTTTCCTCTCCTTCTCGCTCTTCTCTCTCTCGCTCTTCTTTCCTTCACGCTTTTCTCTCTCTCGCTCTTCTCTCTCTCGCTCTTCTCTCCCTCGCTCGTCTCTCTCTCGCTCTTCTTTTCTTCTCGCTTTTCTCTCTCTCGCGCGCTTATCTCTCTTTCTCTCCCTCTCTATCTCTCGCTGGCTCTTCTCTCTGTCGCTCACTCGCTCGCTTTCTCTCGTTCGCTTCCACTCGTCGTCTTCTACACGCGGAAATTTCGCGGAGTTTCTGAATACATCGCGCGAGCACGCGCAACGTTTGACAAGTTTCGAACAAATGCGCCCTGGTGTGTAAAATTTATACGCCGCGTAAAATAAATTGCACGCACGATAATTAGAATTCTACGGTGGCTACGGAATTGGATTTTCGAAATGCGAACCGGTCCCGTGTAATTAAACTTTACACGACAAGGGTAACGCGTTGTCCGGGTTTATTTAACGTTTATTTAACCGTGGATTTGCGCAAGCCATCGAGGTGTTACGTAAGAAATTGTGAGGATCAAACCGAGTGGCCGAGAAAAGGAACAAAAAAATAAAGTGTATGGTGTTTAACAGGCGAACGAAGTCGTTGTCGTTTACGTTGTCGCCTCGTAAATGGACCAAGCTTCTTCGTAAATCAACGAGCCTGATAAAATGGATGGAACAGAAACGTTTTGCGGATCAGCTCAGCCGAAGCATAGAGGACAAAAGGAACTCCTGTGAATACGGTTTGGGGAATTCAACGATTCGCTCGAACGCCTCTGTGTCACACGAATGGGCTTCGGAAAGTTTAAGGGTGATCTCTTTGGGAGTCAATCGCGGGGAAATATCTATTGGCGAAGATAGGGAAATCGTGAAGTGCCCAATACTCGATTGTTCTTCTCTGTTCGAGAAGGAATGTCGATTCCCCGAGTTATTACGAGGCATATGTTAATCTACGCTTGGATTAACCCTTTTGCAGAGACGAATTTCACTCGTGGTGCAGAATATGGTTAAAATACGACAAGAGTAGAACTAAATTTTTTCACTAACTTCAGTTTCGATTTAAAGTTGATTATCAAATAGAAATTGTGTAATACTTTCACTTCTTTTTATTTAACGTTGCATTGGAAATACACAGCGAATAAAGAATCGTAATACGAGTTAATAGAACCAAGAATAATTAAAAATTAGTAAAGCAAAGGATAATTAACTTCTTATCTCGAGTTGTTTTAATCGTTCCTATATGTTAATTACGGATATTCACTGTTTTAATAGTGTTAAATAAAAGAATATGGAAATATGCACAGTTTATGGAGGAGACCATGACAAGTTGCATACATAATCGAATAAAATCCAATACTTCAACGATCATTTATCATTTATCGAATTCACCCGTGACAATATCTTTCAATCTTTAATAAACGATCGTTGAAATATTCAACTTTCTTGAATTCTGCGTGCAAGTTGATCTCACTGTATCAACTTCTCTATTTGATAATCGTCAGTCTTAAATGGAAGATGAAATTAGAATAAAAATACAAATTTAATAAAAATACAATTCTTCTTTTATCACATCTCGACCCATAATCTACAGCAAGCTGTTAAAAATCTTGAAAAAAGAAAAAAAAGAAAAACAGACGAGACTTATTAATTTTGAACACAAAAGGCACATAATCTTAAGTGAAGCAACAAAAATGTTCCCATAACCAGTATGATTTACAGCGGAAGGAACAGGGAACGCTTGACACAGTATCGATATCCAAAAAATCGTTTGAGTAATTGATTACACCGTGAATAACGAGTTTGCTCGCGACGTAGTGTGCGTACGTCACACAGACGTAAATGTCGTTAGCATGATATATAGTAGTCGAAACAAGGATCAGCTTGAAATAGTCTTGAATGCAAATTGCAAGTCGCATGGCACATTCGGTAGCGCCTACACTCGCATACCTGGGCCAGACGTCTGATATTAACGACCGAATGTAATGTTCGTTACTCTGCTTTGTTCTACTACCAGGTTCGAACGATTTAAAAAAGAAAAAAAGAAAAGATCTTTTGCCGAGGCCTGTATTACGATACGTAGAAACTATGCGTGCTGATCTAATCTCTTCCAGCGGCAAGAAGGTTTCAAACCCCGGTGTTTCTTGATTGAAACCTCTGTGATTAATCATCGATAATTCGACGATCGTCTATGATCGGTAAATTATACTTGAACTAGCGACGAATTCTTTAAGATTGTTTTCCACGTGATTTCTATTTTTTTTTTTCTTTCTTCTATTGAACAAATTACGATACAATACGACGCATGCCAACGCAATGTCTATTCTCTACGTAGGTAGGAAAGGAACGTTGCAAAACAAAAGCATGTATCTACCTCTCTATTTGAATGATTTTATCCTGGCGGAGACGAAGGTTGGTTAATAGAGAATTGGAACGCTCCTCTTGTGCCACGAGACGAGAAATTGTTTGAACGATTCGTGTATTGTACGTGATAAGAGACGTATGGTCAATGGTAATAGGCATTACGAATCGTGATTCATATAACACTTCGGATTCTATCGAACGTGAACGTGATTAATCGACGGTGGACGTGATAAAAGTAACTTAGATCGTTTAATGGACGAGAGCACGCACGCAATTGTTATCGACACTTCTGCGATTCCTTCTGCCGGTTCGTTTGCTTTCTCTTTGCAATTTTCTTTTTTTACTGCAGTCGTATATTACACGGTGCTCCTTTAAGTTACCATTTAATAATTAGACATCACGCAAAGGTCAGATCAAATTGAATATTCCCGGATATCGAAGTTAAATCAATTCTCCGCTTGATAAAGTTCCGAAAGTTGTTGGATTAAAGAATTATAGATAATAGTATTCAGCGAAAGACACTTTAAGTTTCTTGATTTTATCGTCGTTATCATCGATATCATTGTAATTGTACAAGCTGTAGGAAAGTTTTGAATATTCCTCGTTAGATGATCTGGATGGTGGAATTAAGGACATAGGGATGGTCTTCAAAAACTGGCTCGATTCGCGAACGATAAAGAAAGCTTGACGCAACGTGGAGGAGGAATAAAAAGAAAAGGGGGGAAAAATGGTGGGAGGTAAATGAAGGAAAAAGAAAGGAAACCATCCCTGGAAACCGTCGGTCTCGTAAAAACTGGGAAGATAAAATGAGGTCACCGGGAAAGCAGATAAAACCGGCAACGCGTTCCCCGTCTCTTTTTCTTTTTTCACCAGTGGAAAAATGATGAAAAAAAGAAAATGTCGGGATAGGGCGACATGGTATTTCTTCGCGTTCTCGCGGTTTCGACTTCATCGTTCTCATATTTCCCATGTTTTCACAAACGAAGTACCAAACAATACGAGATATTGACTGAGACACGATATTACAAAATGATCTTTAATTTTAATCGTGCGATTTATCGCGTGAAAATCGTAAAAGTAATACAGAAGGAGAGGGAAGTTAATAGTTGATAAAATGTCGAATCTTGCGAGCATCGGTACATGTCGATACGATCCTGATCGCTTGTAACCCCGTATTGGCAGACATGAACACGTGAGATCCGATACACATGGCTTCGAGAACATTGGACGCGAAACATTGGACCTCAAACGCGTAGAAGTCGATATCGACAACCCCCGAACATAAAAAAAGGGACAAGAACAAGCGACTCGAAACTTGGGAGATTCAATATATTCCGTGCGAACACGTGAGACGTGATACAGATCATTCTGGTTATGTAGGTGTCGATAGCGTGTGAGAAAAGCAGGGAGATATTCAGAATTTTGAAATATTCAAAGTTTATTGAGGTACCGTGGATTTCAGATAGATGAAATTCAGGGGTTCGCGTGTATCCAGGGGTTGATAATGTTTCAAATATCCACGGGGTAATATAGTCAATAAATTTTTAGAATCCTTGTAACGCTGGGTCTTCTAAGGTCTCAAATCGACAATTTAGAATTGCAAAGTTTTCCGAATTACTGAAATATTAGTTCCTGGAGGCTTCCGGGTACGTCAGAACCTAGGTTTCTTGAAATTTTCAGAGTTCTTAAATTTTAAGTTTACCAAGGCTAAAAAATTCCCGAATATTTGCTAATTCTCAAACTTCGAGTGCTTTGGGACGTTAGAGATTGAAAATTCGCGGGTCCTCAGACCACATTGACTCATGGATTCCAATGATTCTGGGACTTGAGAGATTCTGAGACTTTAGGGAACTTAGGATCTCGGGGATTTTGGGACTTCAAAGATTCTGAGACCTCGAAAAGACCTCAGGGATCCTAAAATTCTATTAAACCTGGTTAGGTTAGGTAAATCACCATAGAAATTTTGATAACTTACTAACCCTGGGATCTAGAGGACTCTGGGAGCTCAGAGATACTGAGACCTCGAGGATTTTGGGACTTGAGGGATTCTGAAACTTCAGGGAGCCTGGAACCTTGGGGATTCTGGAACTTGGAGAGTCTAGGACCTCAGGGATCCTGAAATTATATTAACCCTGACGCCAGAGGGACTCTGCTACCTTATTAATTCTAGCACCACAATGTTTCTGCGACTCCGGCACCCCTTAGAGCTTTCGAATATATCAAAAGGCAATCTTAAGGAGATTTTCTCGAGATTTTATATCACAAGAATTATCTAACTCCCTTATACTACTGAAAATCTTTACTCTTCCTGACTCTCAAGCTTCAATTCCTTCAGATCATAGCCTCTCGAGATCCAGAAGTCTTTCGTATTGACTTCTTCAAGCCTGGGGCTACTTTTATCGGATTCTCTATATCCGGTGATATTGGTATCAGACCTGTACATGTCAGTAACCTTCTGTATCGTGTTTCACGTGTCCCAAGACGACGTTATCGAACCCTCGTGTCTCGTACATCGCAGATACTTCATTCAAAGACATCGGAAACGTCCAAAATTTCATTTCTACTTTTCGGTTGGACATTTTACTCCAGGTAGATTCGGTGCGTTACGAATCCTCGTCAAAGGATTCAATTATCGACCAGCTTGTACCGTGTATATATATATACATTTTAACAAGAAACAGAATCGCGCGCATCGGTTCGAACCTCCGCCGTGTTTCTATGCAAGGAACAAGTGGCCAGAGCGGTTAGCGAACCGGCTCGACGATAACCAAGTGGTTGCCACGGCGCATCTCGACGCGCCGGTGTATTGGCGCGGCGCTGCAATCGTGACGCCAGTGCATCGCGCGCCGTCGAGTCGTGTGCACGTCGTGAACGTGTTACGTTTGCTTGTCCCTTATATCAACGTGTTCCTCGTTGCATCTCTGCGCATCTCGCAGTGCGCATTTTGTTTACCGGCCATCCTAGAAATCCTTAATGCAGTTTATGTCACACACTTTCTAGACAATTTTTCTTCTCTCGTAAACGTTCAACTGTCCGACACGAACACACCCGGCTCCATAGTGGACGAGTTTAATATTATTTTTCGAACAACGAATCAACGGAGTGATCGAATCTCCAACGACGACGTTCTTTCTACAGTGAGTAGTAGAATCGACCTGTCCTTGTTTCTTTTTCTATTTTTTTTTTTCTATTTCGTTCGATTAAACTGTCAGTGAAGCGTAGTTCGTAATGAAACAGCTTCAAGGTATCAGAAATAGTTTTTCACGTAACGTTTGATTACGCGTCGCGTATCGATTCTATCCAACGCATCTTGTCGCGTGCGTTTTCGCGCAATTTTTCATCGTTAACCTCAACCTATGCAACAGCGTCCTCTATACTTTCTTTTTCCCATATGTACAAACTTACGCGTATTTTTCGCGGGTACATCGTCTCTCGGAACTTTTCCATTTGCGTGCGTCTGTTATTGCATAATTAATGAACCAATCGATACCCACTAGGTCGGTTCGTATATAAATACACTCCGCTGTGTGTAGATTATACATATGAAATATATATGTACATATATATTTCACGAATACAGTCGTGCCAACAAATTCTCCCGATTTCGTCATTCGAGGTAATTTTATTTCATCGTACAGACGAACGGTAGAAGCCTTTTTCGTGTTTGCTCTCGGCGTTCGTTTGCTTCGTCAACTAGACGGTGGATCCTCTTGGCTAACGAAGGGAATACGGAAGGGGAGCAAACACCGGTGGCGCGATCACCGGTTTCAACGTTGAGACGAAGTTTCGAGAAAAAAGAAGAGATGGATCGGTTTCATAGGCACACAGAGAGTATATAAGTTTGCCGCGCAGGATCAATCGTCCTTGAACGGTCAAAAATATGTCTGTCGGTTTGGTCGAGTAGAGTAGGTCGGAGTTGCCGTTTGCGTTCTTGTGGACCTGCACTCGTGAGATTCTTTTACCAGTACAAAACCTGTTCACCTTCGTCCTGGCTGAACCGTGTAGCGTATCCATAGCTCGTCTTTCATTCCTTCCGCTTAGATGAACCTAGAGGATTCAGCAAAGGTGACTCAAGTTGCCTTAAGGGAAAACTAAAGAAGAATCATCGGAGGAAGTGTACGACACGATCTTCTTTCGATAATCTAACGTGAATCACCGATAGCTTCGGATTAATCGAGAAGTAAAATGAAAACGATACACTTCCGAGAAAATACGTTGTAAATTCCATTCCTCTTGATAGTTATCGTTTAAGGGACGCTTACGTAATCGAGGTGTAGCAGCGTCATCGTTCGACGGCGAGAACGATTAATTATCGCGGGGATTTCGCGTTGCAGTTACGAAGTCAGCGAGATTTCGAATCTCTTAATTAAACAGCAGCGAAACCGCCGTTTATCAGTATTCTTGAAAGGTGGTCGGAATATTCAAGAACAATTGAAATGCGGAGAGAAGTGGTATGGTATAATTGTTCAATGGGGAACTGAATTGAAGTTTCCATCGTGAATTAACGTTGAAGCTTAACAATTTTCGATCGGCGGAGGATCTAATTCGCGATCGATCCTGCGGTTTTCATTGGCTTTCCTTGGTTTAACGCTGACCACGGTTTTCCGCCATTAGCTCTCTACCCTGTCAAACCGTGAACACAGGGAATCCCTCTGGTTCGGTGCAATTCCATTAGCCTTATAGCAGAATGGCCCAGAAAACGGTCAAAGCAGCCAGGAAACATTGTACGCTTTCACGTATATTAAAACGGCGAGAAACTTTTCTGACAAGCTTTCCTGAAGAGAACATTAAAGATATACAGTACAACGGTGGAATTCCCTTCATCTTAGATACTGTCACTTGTCATTTCTACGTTATCCACATGACGTAATAGCGAAAGACATTCCTCGCTCGTCGTGTACACGAATATTCCTATCGATACTCTCTTGGTCTGTTGAAACAGAGTCTAAATGTGTTGTACATTAACGGTAGAGAAGCTGGCCAGGTGAAAATGACTCATTACCAGCTTTCCAAAAGGAAAGTGAATTTTCGATACCGATAAGCATCGTCGTTTGTGACGATTTCGGTTTTCTACACGTTTACTTCTATAGGGCATTAGAAAAATTCACTTTTAAATTAGACTTCCTCTAACTTCGTAGCTTTTCAATGTAAAATTTCTAAAAAAAAAATAATTTTACGAAAGATGTTCTCGATTCTAGTTTGAATAACGATCACACGTGATACCAGTTACGTATACAGAAATTCTAGGAACTCGATAGAACATTGTACGAGGAAACGTCGTCGTTAGATATGATCATCTCTAATCATTTTCCCCTTCAAAAGTATATTCGTCAAATTTTTTTCACTCTTTTCTTCTACCCATGCAGAGTAGAGAACCCCTGCGAAGGGAACGTCTCGGCGTTGGACGAAATTCGCGATAAAAAAGCGGCCGGCTGCGATTCTGTGGAACGCGATAAAAATGTAGAACAGTGACACGAGCTTTCCGTGATTGATAACGTTCCTCGATCAATAATACCGGTTCGTGGGAGCCAGATAAAAAGAGAGAGAGAGAGAGAGAGAGAGAGAGGAAGAAAAAAGGAAAGAAAACAACCGAGTTCCATGAACGTGTCTGAGAGCGTAGGCACGCGAAAAATAGCAAATATCCGTTCGATGAGCGTCGAAAATGTACGCTCACCGTTCTGACTATTGGACGAAAGGAAACGGATCTTTTTCGGGATGTTTCTCGTGTTATATTACCATCTAAGCTTCGAACGTGTGAATCGTGTTTTCGATACGAAGCCGATTAAATTGTTCGCCGAGTGAAATGAGTGAAAAAGTTGTGGTGTCGTCGCTGAAGAACCGTGAAAGGGTGAGCGGAAGTATCTTTTGGAGGCACAGCTGGCATTGCTCCGCCTATTTATCGAGGGAATTGTCCTTTAGCAAGCTGAACTACCCTGCTCGTAGCTGGGACAACATGGCTCGAGCCAAGACCAACAAGTAAGAGTTCAACAACCTTTTTCTTTACTTTCTTTTTCCACCTTATCACGACTTGGAGAATATATATTTCAATGGTTAACGCAACTTAGAAAAATACCACCTGGGGACACATACGATGTCTCCTTAAAATGAAATGTCCAGGTTTATGAGCACGTTCTGTGCTGCATTCTTTTTTCCAAGTCACAGAAGAGGTTATATGTTTAAGGAGATATTCAGGAGGATTGTCTAATACACTGTGTAATACTTTGTTTGTCGATGTGGAAGATTCTTTGATGATATATACTGAAGTTTAGATTCATTCTATTTAATGATTCACGTGGAATAATACCTGGAAGCTATTCAGGAATTATCGAACATGTTTGATATTCCATAAAATTATACAACTTTGTACACTCGATGTATCTTGCAGTGAACGAAATATACTCTTCGTATGAAATATTCCAATATGAAATAAACCTTTTTATGTTATTTTACTTGTATATAAAACTTTTGAAAAGGAATTGCATACCTTCTTTTTCTTGCAACAAACAGAACCGTACACTTTATGCGAAATATTCCAGTTTGAAAGAAATCTGGTTATGTTATTTTACGTATAAATGTTCGATTATTAAAACTGGTCATATTCCAAGTGTCATCAAAAATTTCAACGTACAATAATTTACCATTAATATTTAAAAAAATATTATAAAAATTATTAATATTAAAAATAATTTCATTTAATTTTTGCATATTAATTTCAATCAATATTTGCGTTATATTTTGCAAAAATGTTTCAATTTTCACTTTGCATATTTAAGGAGTAAAATTCATAAATATTTCAAAGTTGGTTTAGAATGGATATCAGTCACAAAAAAAAAAAGAAAACTGAACGTACTTTATATGAAATATTTCAATTTGAAGGAAACCTCTTTATATCATTTTACATATAAGAATTCTATTACAAAAATTAGTCATATCCCAAACGTTATTATCAGAGTTGCAGTGTACAAAAATTTACCATTAATATTTCAAAAATTACACAACTAATTTTTAAAAATTTTGGTATAATAATTTCAATTAATATTCCGGTTATATTTTGCAAAAAATATGTTTAAACCTTCACTGTGCATATTCAAAAGATAAAATCCATTAGACATTTTGAAAATTAGTTTAGGACGGACATTAACCAATTTTTAAATTACAGTTTTTATATATAAAACGTTTGAAAAGAAATTGTGTATCATTTTTTCCTGAACATACGCTTTACACGAAATATTCCAGTTTTAAGGTAGCCTTTTTATGTTATTTTCCATATACATAATGTATATAAAAGAGATTGCATACTCTTTTTTATACTCTCAGCCATAAATATTGAACGTTAACGTGTCCAAACAAAAACAGCAAGTTGAACACGTATCGAACGTTGGAACGTTATCGAAGAAAGGGTCGCGCGCGCGCACGGACACAAAGTTACCTGGTTTTCAAGCACATTATTAAATTCCATAATCATCGTGCTATCGTAACGCGATATTTTACGTCTGACAGAAAGATCGTTCGCAAGTTTCGTGCACCTCGTGTTAATAAATTTCGCCGAAACACATCGCGTCGTGTTTTCGTTCGGCACGCGACGTAATTACACAGGGAGCTGTTCTCGCGTAAACATTTTCACCAGAGAAAAGGAACAGGTTTCGCGACTCTCTTCTTATTCGCCAGTTATTCTTCTCGCTCTCTAAATAAATCTCTCTTTATCTCTCTCGATAAAACGCTTTATACCACAGCGAAACAACGAGAAGCAAGAAAAATAAAAAAATAAAAAATGGAAAAAAAAAAAATCCCTCGATGTTGAAATAGTTAAGAACTTTCATCATGTACGACGATGACCAAATTAATCGAATCTCATTCACGGTTCGCTGGCACGAGATTCTCCCTGAACGCGGCCAAACGAATCGTGTTAAGCGGCGTTGAAACGCTAAACGCAAAGTTGTTACGGTAGTCGTTTGTGTAACGGTTAACGCCGTTCAGAACGTTTTAAGTAAATCTCGTTTTATTAATTGCCCGATGGCAAAAGTTTCGTGCCGGTGTGCTGCATTGTTCGTGAAACGAAGAGCGTGCCGCTAGGCGGAAGAGCGGTTTTTGCGCGCGTTTATAAAATTTCGTTCGAGTCATTAGACCCAGGTTATTCCGGACGTGATTAACCGAACATCCAAACTCCTGTTGCTGTTCCGAAAACCATTTATTCCACCAAATTTACATTGTTTGCTGAATTTTATTAGCGAACTCCGGTATTTCGAATCCTCTGTAAACTTCCATGAATAACACGACTTATGATGCTAAACACGCGTCCGTTCGATACAGGTTCGAACTAAACAGAATTCTCACAACGTTCACGTTAGGCGAGAGAGAAAGAGAGAGAGAGGAGAGAGAGAGAGAGAGAGAGAGGAGAAGTCGGAGTAATTTCTTTCTGTTCGAAGGTGAAATTTCTATAAATTGTGAAATCTGTTGGAATCGAACGAAAGCGTTCTGTTTTACTCGTAATTGCGCCGACGAATGGTTATATCCCGCGCGATAATCTCTCTGTCGTGAAAACGTGCAGGTCATCGATCTTTCATATCGGAAAACAGTTTTCGTCATGAGGGTGGCTAAAATAGAGAGAGAGAGAGAAAGAGAGAGGAAGGGGTTGAGACTCGACACTAATTAAGTTCGTACGCGTCAGCAGGACGGATTAGAAATGTCTACAAACTGACGACATCGTCGCCGCCAAGCCTTCGATTCGTGACCCTTCTCTCTTTACCCACTCTGTTAACAAGAACGGAATAATTACAGCTTTCGAGTAAAATTAAACGGGCACGAAAAAAGGAAAGGAAAGAAAAAAGAACGAACGAAAGAGTAAACTGTGTTCCCTTGATCTCTTCTTACCTAATTAGCATCGCTACTATAAAGATGTAAATGATCTTGGTGTAATGGCGACGATGTTTTCTTCGTTAGGGGTTAATTAATTAAGAAAGGCGGAGAAAAAAAGAAAGGAAACGAGAAAAAGTGAAAACGTTCGACATCGTGTAATTTTCATTCGTTTGTAATCAACGCTTTTCATCGAGTAAACGTTAATTTATATACGACAAGGGAAACAACGATCGAAAAAAGAAAAAGAAAAAATATAAAGAAGAAAACGAACAGAATCGAGTGAACGGTGAAAGAAATCATTGAATAATAGCATCGGTTTCGAAAGGCAATTCGATCATTCATTACCTTGCACGATCCAACGTTTAAAGAGGCTTCGTGAAACGCTACCATTATTTCAATCAATAGATTGTTCAGCCCATAACAGACCCCTGGCTATAAAGAGAACTCGAAACAGATGCCTGGCGATAAAAGAATTCTCGATCCACTTTTTCCCGAGGTGTTCTTTACTCGAATAATTCCTCGTTTCGATTCGAACGGCAGAAAGGAAGGGAAAAACGGTGGTGAAACGAATTAGAGACAGCAGAGGTGAGATGAGAACAGCTTAGTGCATGGGCAATTCGTTGTTCAAACAGAACGACAGAATAACCTATTCGTTCGTACGAATTTAAACTGTCGAGAGACAAGTTTGCCTCGTGCTTATTTAGTTAATGTCTCTATATACCCCTGCTGCACAAACTCTCATGGTTTCTTCGTTGAACGAAGATAATGGGGGAAATGGTTTCTCGCATCTTGAGTTCCTTAAGAAGGCTCGTGCATAATTTCTCGAAGAGACGAAGCAATAGGGAACGATAGGAAAGGTGGCACGGAAGAGAAAGAGGAAGAGGAAGTCTAGGCGGGAAGACGATTAATCGTGAAAGCATAGAGGGTGGTGGTGGTTCGGGATGAATTATTAATTCAACAGGAACGAAGATTAATCGTCTTCCGTTACAGCGGAAACAGACTTTTGATATAGCCTCAGTCTGATTAGGATATCGATGAAAATTCACGCGGGACCAATTCATAAACGAACGAAAAAAAGAAGAACAAATAGATACCTTTCGTATTTCTTCTCTTCTGAAATAATAATACAAATGATACACGATATACAATGGAGAATGTGAGAATTTTTCAACTCTCTGTATAATCACTGGAACAATAAAAACACTTCCATCCTATCGTTTAATTTCATTCCCATACTCACCGCGTATATCTCACGATTACGATAAGCGTGAAATGAAATCCACGCTTACCCATTGCGTAACACGTGTGGAACGGTATCGCGTAATATACGTAAAGAAATGATTTGTCAGACAGGGTGAACATCGTGAAACGAACGTCGAAGCAAACGTGTACCTGTAAGATTGCACGCTGCATAAATGGTTATGGATAATGAGCCGGTAAGAAGGTCCGAATGGAATATTCAAGCACGCGATCACGAGAAGAAACCGCGTTCGTTGGTGAACAGATGCAACGGAGGGAAAGATGTCCAATGAAAGCCTTCGGCAGGAGGCGGCTCGAGTTCTCCGAGTTTCCTCGAGGCTCCGCTTGTGAATAATTTCGCGATATGATACACAACGGTGACGGGAAAAGGGGATAAAGACAGAGATAGAGAGATAGAAAAGCTTTCACGAATAACAGAGAGAGAGAAAGGGGTGTGTAGCTAAAAAGAGAGAAAGAAAGAAAGAGAAAGAGAGAGTGTGGTGGCAAAAATAGGAGAGGAAGGAGAATAGAGAAGAGCCAAGGGAGGTTTGGTTGGCTATCAGAATGTGATTTAGGTCGGGAATTCACGATGCAATATCAATGAAATACGAGCCCCCCGAGGCTGCCTCGTCCGCATCGTCCATTGTCTGCTTCAGCAGAAACTGCTTCATGAAGAGCCGCACCGGCATTAAAGAAAAACTGGTCTTGGAAGAACCTGCCTGGTGTACAGGAGACGAAGAAGAAAGAAAGAGAGGAGGAAGGGGAACAGATATCTCCTCTTATACTTCTCCTGCCGCGAGCGAACGATATAAACATCCGTAAAGAGAGCTCGTGCGCGAACGCTAAATTTTCGTCGGTAATTACGCGATGAAGAAAAAGGTTCGAAGATAATTTTACCGGGTAGACTTCCGTGATTACAGGTGAAAAACGAACATACGTCGCGATGTCGATCGTAGAGTTACTGAAGAGAGGGTTGGTTAAAATGCTCCGTTAGTGAGTAGAAACGAGGTGTACAATCTTTAATCCAGATAGGATTCTAATCGTCGAACCGGTTCGAATAATCGAGACATGATTAGAGTGTATCTGAAAAGTAACGGAGCAAAACGGTCGTACATCAAGGTAAATGCATTTTCTATCATTCAACTTCTTACCAGAAGGAAGAAGAATGCGTTTCTATTCGGTTTCGAAATAGATGGCCTTCCGAGTAAACTTACCTCGCGATCTAATTTACGCTGCTTTTCGTGAAACGATATTACACCGCGATCTATCTTCGTGCCCGATGGCCGTTATTTTCAATTTTAAATTTATCCTAATATAAATGGTAATGACGCTTACGTAGATAGCTTTTAATGTTGTTGCTCGCTTCGACAAAGGACCAACCGTGATCATTAGCATGGATCAAACTGCTAAGAGTAGTTACTGCTAGTTCGAGCTTTGTGAAAGATAAATTGTTATGCGAGATGACATGCTCGAGATTACTCCTTGGAAATTTCGTTACCCTTTCCTTGGCTTTCCGTCGTGAAAAATTAACCATGCGGTTTATCGATGGAAAAAGAAAAGAAAGAGGAGAAAAGCAACATATTTCCAGATGCCTCGCGAACGAACGTCGCTGGTGTATGCATTGGCGTTTCACCTTCGTAGGAAACACGAAACTAGCGAGGTTAACCGCATCCTTTCCGCAGCGACTGTCCATTCAGTACGATCCTGCGTCACGCATAAAATACGCGTGTTCCGATGCGCCGCTGCGGAGTGCATCGCGTTGCATTCACCATGGCTTTCGAACGTTGCATCGTTGTCAACGATGCGCGAGCCGGCTCGTAACTCTGGGAAATCCTCTGTAAATCCTGGCTAGACGGCCACCGCAACGAAGTCTGCTCGAATTCATAGGTGAAACAGCCTACAAATACGGGGATTCCCCGTTCTGTGCGAACGAAACAATGAGTGGAGGAAAAATGTGCGTACGCGAAAATGAATTCTGTGTGACTGGGATTAACTTCGAAGGAACAGAAATCTCGAATACGATTTGGATACATATTTATCATGAATCCTGTGGAAAAAATTCTTTTGACCCTCTGCTACCCCATGTATTTTAAAATTAACGGATACATTTTATCATACGTATTGCAAAATAATTATTAATCCTTGCTTTTCCAAACGATATGTCAAATTGTTATCGATATTAATTTTTTTTCGCTATGAACAAAGAAAAATCGTGTTACAGAGAGATAATACGTGCACAATGATAGATATAAATTCGAAATCGATCATATTTATGAGTAATATTTAATTTCTACATTAAATTAGTAGTCTGGATCATCTAGAGTTAAATAACATGATTAACAAAAATGATACAATGGTACCATATTTATATATTGCTAAATAATACTTAAAAAAAGATACTAACTCCTTCAAGGATGAATTTCATTCTTAGTACTATAAAAACTACAATTGAAACATCGTGAAATTTCCTTCTCCTCGAATTACTATCGCTTACTTACTAATAGCTGCAACCGTGTCGAAGCCTATTCAAGTCCCTTTTAAAAGAAACTACGAGGATGCAATTAATTCTGTCAACTTTTATGATGGATTTCCAAGTTGCTGGAAAACGATATCACGTCTCGGGATATTCGTTTCGCGTTGACAATGCTACTACGGTCTTGAATTCGCGCGTTTTCTGTCGCGAACAGGCGGTAGCAGCCACACACATACACGTATCTGACCCAGTTCGCCTCGACCACGTCTCGTGAGTACGAAGGCCGAGGTGAGGATTCTTTGTCACCTAGGACACGGTAATAATTTCGTCTCGTCTTCTCGGCACCAGCTATTATGCACGCTTTTCTCCGCTTACATTCGCTCGAAGAATATTTTTCCGTGCTCGTTCGCATGTGGATCCCAACAATGTCAAGCCTCGAGACGTTCGCGCAACTTTAAAATTACTCGACGTCGTATTTTTGTCCCCTTTTGGAACGACGACGAGTAGTCCATGCCACATGGAGTACCTAGCAACCGTGTCTCATCAAAAGACACGAGCCTTTTCTTTATTTTTCTGTATTCGCGCGATTCCTCCTCGATTCTCTTTCGCTCGACGCATTTGTATAATAAGTCTGAACCGAAGTATCCTCGTTCAGACGGTGAATAAACGTTCATACTTAGGATGGAATATGTTGAAAGTCTGATTATTAATTGAAACGATCCTGACCAACGCGACGTTTAATATAGTTCCACGGTAATTCGTCGGAAAACGGTTCATTAATGCTTTGACCGTGTCAGGTGTATTTGGGTGACGTATGAGTAAGTACCCACGAGAAGATCGTATAATAATTCAGAACTAACTGACGATGGTACTTTTCGGGAATACGTTTATCAGGTTGGTCATATAATTTCGTACGATTTTTCTGAATAATAAATACTTCAGTTTTTTTTTTTTTTACAAGTATTTAACATGAATTAATTAATTACGTATGCTTTATTATTAATTACAAATTTTTCTCAACTTTCTGATAATTTTTGGACTCCTCGTTTGAACAATTTCGCGATTTTCAATTTTTCAAAAATACATTTATGTTAGCTTTCATACAGTTCGTGAAACCGCATTATTTAGCAAAGTAAACTAATAACAGTTATAGTGGTAATGTTCGAATATGATTATATTGAGTCCGTGTTAAATTATACAAAATGCAAGTTCGAGAGTAGAAATAATTTCCATATCATGTTCGTGAAATGTCCGTGTACAAAATCCTTGTACGCAAAGTTCGAAAGCTTGAGGTGCCCTTAGAGAATGCAACATGCAAATTCACTGAGAAATAATGTGTAATGTTGTGTAAAACTCCAAAAGTGATAATAATAATGATATCCTCATTTTAAATATCTAGCCATTTTATATAAATTTTCAAAATATTTGAAAATTAGGGAAACTATTTTTATTTTTAACTCAGTCAACTAAATTAATTCAGTTTAATTGTCGAACGAGAACTGAAGAATTCGAAGGCCTCGTCGTCCTAATATTCACGCCTTTTCATATATTAAATTATCTACTGATAAATGTCCTATTGTCCTCCTCCGAAAAATAAAATTACGATGCGTTAATTCCTATTGAGCAAAAGAAACCAAGTACTTAAAAACCAATTAAGCGTTTGTCGTTTCTCGCGATCGTAAACTTAATAACATACTACACAATGAAATATTTAAAATCCTCAGAAATAACAAATACGTCGATTGTATCGCAAACTTGGTATAATTTGTTGCCCGAATATATTCGATTAAACAAATGATACGATATCATAGTATCCACTCATCCTCGTACACGGAATATATTTATGAATCCGTTCTCGAAATTAGTCGACCCGTTAAAGCGTTAATAATTCTCTCAATTGCGTAATTGATAAACGAGCTAGACAAACGGTCGAAAGATTGTTACCTTTGATCACGTGGCATAATTCCGACGAATGATCAAACAATGGAATCATACGAGCACCAATTGCGCAACGTTGTAAAAAAAGGAGAAAAAAAAACAACTGTATTTGAGATTTGATTCGATTGATCGACGTTGAATCTCGTAGGATGATGTTCGTCAAAGAACGGAACAATTATGTTGGCGAAGTAAGATTTCCGGTTTTTGAAAGAGCCGCGGGGCGACGATATATACAGACAAGAATGACGTAATGGAGTATCCGTAAAGAGAGTACGGTGTTCCTGAAGATCTCTCGAGGGCCCTCGAACGCGGGTGGTCTTCGTAGAGTTTCACAGATCGATGGTTCGTCAAGAAACTTAACCTAGGCGCTTCCTCTACACAGGATGCTTTGTACGTATTCAGGCGAGAGTTTCGCCGGACACGGCACGTTGCGAAAAACTCGCGGGTCTAACGGGACATGAGAAACGGCATACGGAAAGAAGACGGATTTCGTTTGACTTGTAAAGACGGTTTCGTTGCGTTCAACGAATAGGAGGATGAAATATTAGCGAGTGCTAGGAAACAAACGTTATCTGTCGCGAAAGAGGAAAATCCCTAGAAAATGCGATATCGAGGATTATTTCTGTCTTTCAGTAAGGAGAAGCTACATTTCCTAGAAAAATTTATGAAAACATTGTTCGAAGGGAACTCAACTTTTTGCATTTTAAATTTTTTAACTTATTCTTTAAATGCATCAAAAAGTTGCTAAGTATTCTTACAATTTTTTTAAAAAGACAGTTTAAAATATAATACGCTATGATAAAAATACTTTGAACCGTTTATATATATATTTTTTTCGATAGTTTCTTTTTAACTAGAAGAGAAATGCAACTTGGTAGTTTTTACTGATTCATCCTGTATAAAATTTGACGACTTGAAATTTTGTTTAAATTACTCGTTCAGATGAGTAGCCTAAGAAATAATATGCTTTGAACCATATTTCTTTTTTCCTCCAATTTCTTCTTAATTAGAAAAGAAATATAACTTGGCCCCTTTCTGTGAATCGCCGTGTATAGAACTTGACAGTTTAGAATTGCTAAAAAATGATTACTCCCACAAAATGGTGTACGAAACAAAAATTGCACGATTTCAAAGAGATATGAGAGAAGTATATCACAAAAATTTGTTTTCTTGTTTGCACAATGTTTTGAACACCCCCATATTCCTTTCAAACGAAACACTCTGTATTTATACACAAAGAATAAATGAGCATTACGTGACAACATATGTAACCACTTAATCTGCACGCTCTTTCTTGCATACGAATGATAAAGATGTTCAAAAAAAGAAAAAAGAAAAATAGGAAAATTCTCGTCGAGTGTTTCGTTGAATAAAACCGGACAAAATGGAACCATATTAATAGAACGCTTGATGTATAACCCGAGAAGAAGGAGTATTAGCCATTCCACCGATGAAATATCTCTTCGTAATTGTCGTATCCGGTTGCAGGGAAGGCGGGCTGGTTAAAAGCGTCTCGTTCCACTGATTCTTTTTCTCCCTGTCTCTGGAAGTAATCTGGCGCATGGCCAATTTACTCATCGGAACCTCAACAGCCGGTGGCCGTTGTGCCATTTCACGACATATATTCTCCGTGTACGCGTTAATCCCGTTTACGAGACGACTACACTGAAATAATACAGTACGACGAATTAATTCGATTAAATCCTCTTTCGCGTTTGAATTCGCCCGCGAATACAACTCGGTTATGGTACGCTATGTGTCTCGCCATAACGGGAGATTTACCGTGGTGTTATTTCGAGGATCGCGATTTCTGCCTGTTTCGAAACAGCTGGTAAAACGGAGCGAAATGATTTTATATTGTAGTAAAATAAGTATATACACATCTCGCTATCTCATCCGCGTGGAATTTCGTTAAACGGCTGAGAAATATTTAACTCGTGGAATCGAATCTCTGCTCTTTCTCCAGCCAGGAAGAATAAGATCCATCGAACGAGATTCGATGTAACCGTAATCAGGCGGAAATGTAAGAAGGGAGCCTTTCTTTTATTCCATCTCACGATTATCCACAAAATACTACTATTCTTTTCCACGGTCGATAGATATAGTTACCCCTCGAATCCTTCTGGATTTACCAAATAAAGTTGATGGAGATAAAAGCAAATCCCTTTGACGTTGATAAGAGAAACGGGATAGCATTCTTCGAATAAATAGACAGGCTATAGTAATTGATCGTTCGTATCAAGAAACGTAAAGAAAGTTGCTCGTGGAAATGTATGTTTCTGGGGCAGTTAGATACTGTTAATTTTGAAAGTCAACAACGACTGGAATGGGAGTGAGGCACGTTATAAAGTAAATGAAATCGCGAGTCAATTAAGTCTTGCGTTTATACGGCCAATTAAAATTCTTCACCGTTAGCGATAATGAAATGGAGCGTTATACGAATTACGATTGAAGAGTCTACGAAATGTGTTCGTTCGTATGGAGAACCTTGTAACGTGATCGTACACGATTTCGTACGTGAAGAATAATAGAAAAAGAAAGTAACAGCAAGGTTGGATAATTGAGAAAACATAAAATCGAAGCACGGTTGATTCGGGCTTAGTGTTTGCGCGATAAAATAACGGTTTCGAACTTTACGATAATTGAAAATTGCACCCCTTTTACATCTGTCCAAGGAACGAACGTACGAGAGGTCGCTTCCGTGTAATTATTATGGTACACTGCTATTCAACCGCTGTAACAGAGATTTGTAAAAACACTTAACGACGTTACAACACAGGCTCAATGTAAATTGGCATCGTAGATATGTTAAAGAAACCATCGTGTAGAACTTGTAATATTCCTGCAGAACCGTAAGTATAATTACGTCGCTAAACGAAGAAAGAACTACACTTGAATCTTTTATTTTTCCCTTCTTGAAATTAATATACCGGGTGATTCATCTAACGCGACCACCTTAATGATTTTCGTTTTTAGTAGCTAGCTTAGAATCTTTTTTGTCGTAAAAGATACGGTTTTAAAGGATCTTTGAAGTTATGTAAGATCGGGGATATTAAACTTTCATATTTATTAACTCTTTCGTTATAACAGGCGATCGTAGTCGCTCCCTATTTTGGACCCTATGGCTTGCAGTTTGAATTTTTCTTTTTTATCATATTTATTTTTCACGGACGAGATATCCTAGTAATAACGAAAAGAAGTAAATGTTTTGAAAGTAAAGATTGATCGATTTTTGTATGGTTTTTCGCGCAATGTACACACTTTTGGTGTAGCATCTCGATCAAAAGGATGCTCATAGCGAAAGGGATAAAAGGAGCAACAACAGCGAAGAAATAAAGAGGGCGTAAAGCCCCGGCATATCAGTTCGCGGATCGCTTGACTTACTCAAATTTTTCCTCGGCTCCTACAGAGACACGTTCAATATTTTTATACAGAAATTTTATAGGAAAACTGTATTTCATATATACATAAATATATAGAAAAACTATATTAATACCAAAATCATAGAATTCGTCTAAATACATGCTAGCTATACAAAAAAAAAAACAAAATGAACGCGACTTTAAAAGCTTCTTTAATAAAGAATTTAATCTGAAGATACTTTGATATCATGATGGGCAGTGACAAAAAGTATTTTGATTAGTCCATACGCGTGCAGACAATTAAATTTAGCGCAACTCTAGCGTAGAGTTATCATAAAATAAAATTGAAATATTCTAGTTTTTATTTAAAACCGTTATCTATAGTAAGATCATTTTACCTAGAGAATAAAAAAATACCATGTGCAACAATCGTAATAATTTTATTTTTACAAGTTAAAAGAAATTTATTTTTAAACATTAAAATATACAACTATACCAAATTCGAATTTGGTACAGAAAATCTTGACGGGCGAGGCCTGTCATTTCCACTCATCAAGGGGTTAATTACGAAGATAATCGAGGTGGACACGTTAGATGGATCGCCCTGTATACTATTTAAAGCGATGTTTACGTATGTAATACGATCATTGCATCAACGTCGAAAGAGAGAACGTGTCCACGAGAGCAAGCCTTAAAGTTAATGCCGATTTTAATCTAATTCAGGCGTGTATAAGCGTGCGGGCAAGTAGCTTTCGCAAGCGGAGAGGAAATCTCATTGTTTCTCACTGTAGAAGCGTATCCTGTTTTCTGACGAGGGTGCCCACGCGTTCATTGTACGATCGTTGCATTATGCGAATACACGATAATATCATTTCCGGAAGCCCGAAGGAATCCCCCTTTAACGTAGATCCACGTACATCATGTGGCTCCTTTTCCCTCTTTTTTTTTCTCTCTTTCCACACTCCCTTCTGGCTCTTCTCCCGCTCGAACCCTGAAAGAGATTACGCAAAAGATCCAATTTCCAGAGAAGGAGGAAAAAAATCCTTTCAGCCTGGATTATCATTTTTTCCAACCCTTCTCATAGCTAACATTTTTCTTCGAATTTATTCCGGCTCTTTTTTTTTATTTAACGCTCACAGTCCGCGTTGTAATTTTAAAGGAAAATTACGACTTTACGTTACGAAGAATTTTTCAGGAAGAATTAAGCGAGGGATTAGAAAAATATTGGAAAACGTTGCGTTTCGAACGGGACGACGTTCCAAAGTAAATTTATCTTGCAGCTTATAACTGAAGTGTCTTAACTCGAATCATGAAATGGAATTTTTATTATTTACATAATTTCACGTATGTCGATGACGCAAGCGAGAAGATGGTATCGTAGAGGATGGATTGAAAGAATCTTCAATCTAACGAGATTAAGGGATCGAACTACTTTTATTTCTCTCCAAGTAATTAGAGATCTACCTTGCGACGGATCTAATATCGGTCGTTAATCTCGCGGGAAGATTTCCGCCCAGATAAGAGTGACTTTAAAGAAAAATCAAAGACACATCCGAAAGAATTTTTCTTTCCACATGAAAGGATTCCTCTCTGGTGTCGTTCGTATTTTCTCGCGATTACCCAAATGATTTCTCGTGTCGAAAAGTTAAATCGAATTTCACGTTGTTGGTCAATGCAATTTCAGGAACCATTTAAGTCTTTGCCAGTCGGAATTAAAATTTGTGTAAAAGCTGAAAAAAAAAACTGACTGAAAACAGCGATGAGGAGAAGAAGTAAGGTAGAGCAGTTCGAGTATTTCCGAGTTTTCTAAAAAATTCCGTCTCTCTCCTTTCGCAATTAATCCTTTTACGTCTGAAACTCGATTTCGATCATCGACCTTGTTCGACGCGGTCCTCGAAATTTTCAGCTGCGAAGGCGGCCAATAAGTCGTGGAAACGTAATCGAATACCGTTCACTTGGAGGAATAAAAAGTTCGACTCAATTTGCAATCAGAGGAAACTGGAATTAGAGTTTGATTACAAGAATCTGTGCAAATAGAAAAGCATAGAAAGGATCGCTGAATTCCAGTTAAAACAATTAGCTAAACGTTTCACAGTGTCAACAGACAAATTCAGTGATCTCAAAAGCACATTCAGAATGTTTCTCTAAATCTCAAAGAGGAAAGTAAAAAACAAAAAAAAAGAAAATAAACGCTCATCGACAATCCTGATGCGAAGTGTTAAAACGAGAACGGGTCAAGAGTCGAGAAATACGTGTCGGAATTTCAAATCCAATCGGTGATATTCTGGGGAAATATTAGTTCTCGCGATCGTATTACTCGAGCTGAAGTCGGAACGTTGCCAACCACCTGCTACCGCTCTGATTAAACGAGCCACAACAGATCGATCGTTTTGTTCCCGTTCCGAAGTGAACTGTTCGCTCCCATAAATTTCTTCTTGTTCACCGAAGGGGATGGACGCTTCGACTGTGTCGAATACGTTCAACGCTCGATCATGAAGTCCATCGTATGGTTTATGTCCCGAAAATTGTATCGAAGTTGTAAGCCGGGAAAAATAGTGACGATTTATATCCTGTTTAGGGGTTGCGTCGAACTAAAGGTATTTTAGCTCCCATTTCTCTTGTTAAGTGAATCATATCTTGTTTAGTGTTCTACAGAGTTTCTTACATGTTTTATAAAAATTATGAAAAAAATTTTATTTGCTGTTTTATAGAAATACACTCTTATTCATAAATATTAACACTTTGACGTCCGCATGTGTGATAGAAAATCTTTCAGATTCTACTATTAGTACATTCTACTATCTGTTACCAGCCTTTTTCGCACGATTGTTCATATTGAACAATAATTACAATGTACCGTATCAGGGCATGAAAGTTTTAATAACTCTTACTTGATCCTGTCACCCGATTTACACGAAATTTCGAGGATCTGCATAAATAGATGTAAGCTTTGTTATTGCAGTATAAATATTTCTATGTGTCACCGTACGGCACAGTGTTAACACATTGTATGTGTTACTCTTATTCGCTGGTCTTACATTATTAGGAGATTTTCAATCTATCGATTTGGGCGGATGTTTGATTTTTGTTAAAACGTATATTGGCGAATATTCAGTAAAAATATAATATATTTTGTTGAATAATTTTTTTGGAGGAAATATATCAAATTTTTGATACATTTTCTTACAAGTATCCATTTTCTGTAAGCTACTAATTTGATCACCGACACTCAGGCTTTCAGTAACTGATATTAGTTAAACTATCGAATGCGAAGCAAACCTGAATAGTAATTCTTTCCTATGCATAAAATTTCGATACAAAAAATTGCTACAAGTAAAATAGTCCATCAGAAAGAATTATTCGCAAATAATTTGCAAAATAAAATTTTTTTTGCAATCGCAAATAGTTTCAAAAATAAAAGTTTCGATCGTCAAGATAAGGACAAACTTTCTGGCAAAATGGAATGATTATCAAATTGCCATATGTATGTTACAGAATAAGGAAACAATTACTTTAGTTTAGTTATTTACTTAAGATTCGTTACGAATTTATCAGACAATCCAATATTTTTACTAACACTCCTACGATACTAACTTTACAAATATAATAAGTGTACAAATCTTCACTAACACCATAAACTACAACGCGCGAAATTGGCTGAAATTGAATCAGCACCAAATGGTTTCCTAAAAGACAATAACTGTACCCGGAAGAACACTTCGAATAACGTTGCTCGGTTTTTTCTCCCCGAAAGGCATCTCGAACATTCCAATTCTACGATCGCCATTGAATTACGATACTGACACGGTACAGTGCCGCTCAATAATAAACGCGTCCATTGGAAAACGGTTTTACTGTGCTGATCGTTGAAAGAAACGTTCCGAGTGTTTACCACGACGAACGTAAAATTTAACAATCGTCTAGAAATCGTGTTAAAATACTATGAAAGAATAACGACGCGATAGACTACATTCCAACACGAGCGTCGAGATCATCGTCGTAATTTGTCCATGCCAGTCATAACTCGAGCTTCAGGTGGATACGCACACGTTGGTCGAGTACAATTACGCGTATATATGCCGGCAGACGTGCTATTCCGTAATTAGACCGCATAATTGCACCGTTTTATGCTTGCGCCTGGTTTTGTGTGTTCACGTTGCCGCGACACGATGGAGAAGGGCGTGTCGCTGAAGAGCGCTGCTCTCTTTTGTACACATCGACGAAAGGAAAAGTTTGGGGCGCGTCACGAGGAGTCAAGTGTGCCTTGCAAATTATACTTGCAAACTCCGCTGGTGGATTCTTCGTCTGGAAGGTGGGACGTTGAACTAATCGATTGGTATTCCGTTCGAACACTGTTCGACTTGGAATACGAATTGCGCGTAGACTAACGATGAGGTTGTTGAAGGAAATTTTGGTAAGTTAGTGAAGTTTTTTTTTTTTTTTTTGTCAATGAAATCGTACGACGTGAAAAGGAACTTGAATATTTTATTCAATCACGTGTGACCAAGTTTGACTTTCGAGCTGATTAATTATGAACACCTGATCTGGTAGCCGATAATTCGTGACACGAATACAAATGACGAGCGATTTTATCGGCGCGTCGTTTTTCAAATCCTGAATAAGTTACGGAGACCGTATAAATTCTCTGTTGTCAGAACTGGTTATGTTCAAGTTTCATTATCAGAAGTTGCAAGGTGCAATGATATTTAAAAAGTTATAAAAAATGATTTTTATAATTTTTTCATTCTCAAAATAGGTCACTGGAAAGGATGTCATTTTAAAGATGGCTATGTTTACGTGTTCTAAGCTAATTTTGAAATATTCACGAATTTTATTTCTCGAATATGTAAAGTGAAAATTTAAAGAATTATAAAAAATGTTAATATAAATGTAATTATTTAAAAGATAATTTTTAAATAATTTACCATTGATATTTAAAAAATAATTTTTATAATTTCTTAAAATTTTCACTACATATTCGCGGAAATAAAATCCGTGAATATTTCAAAATTGGTTTACAGCACATAAATATAGCTATCTTCAAAATTACGTCCTTTCTAGTGATCTGTTTCACTGGATTACGAAAGGATCGATACTTTTTCGTTATAAAATGTTATTTATTGTAATTTAGTATTACATATTGCTGTGATACAAACGAATCGAAATTAAATCCAATTACAATGTTACACAAACATTCTGGACTCTCGAGAGAGATGAGTATTTTGAATATTCATATTACTCGTAACATTTTTGCCTTTGTTGGGGTCAAATAATTATTTCTTCAATATCCAAATATTTGTAAACGTAAAAATGAAACGAATAAGTGAACGACAAAAAAATCGAATCTTCAACAAATTTAATTCTCTTTGTCGTAAAATTGCTAAGAAATTACGAATGAAAAAGACAAAGGTCGAAGAAGCGAATACGTTCTCAAAATATGATACGAATACTTCGACATCGAGATGTTTTGCAACAGGCCCACACGTTTCTTGAAACGGGCACGTGGGCCCTCGATACAAAAGCCTCGTGGGCGTCAGCGAATTCCATCGAGGCCTCATCGGCGTCCCATCTTAATTTTTATATCCCTACTGCTGCTTTTATGCACGCCCCTTTATTACTCGTGGCTCGCGTTTAACCTTTTATCCCCGTGCGTACGCATGAAACGAATCGCGGCCAGGATTGGGTCAGGGTAAGAACTCCAGGATTTATTATTCTGTAATTATGTTGATCAAGGGGCGAATAAAAGCCCCGTAATAATCTCTGTAATCCCCGAAGTCGGACTGTGTATTAATTCGATATTAATTCTGTCATTTTTAGTCATTAGTTAAATATCGACCTGTTCTGAAAGTTTTTGCAAACTTTTATCCACTCTGTGATATATCGCCGTTTGATTTCTGCTCGGGAAATGCTGAGAAGTTTACTATCATCCTATCAGCAAAGATAAAAGAAAATTTCAAAAGAATAATAATTAATCTGAGAAACTTAAAATCATAAAAATGACTTTAAAAGATTTTTTCCTTTTTAATTTTAAATTATCCTCGGATCCATCGATGAGATCTCAGTGGTTTGAGATTTTTAAAATAAATATACTAAATTCTTGAATCATCGTCAAAGTTCACCAGATTAACCTACGTTAATTGCGTCCTAATTAACGTCTTATTAACCTGATTACACAGATTGGGAAGTATAAAATTCGAAAGTTTTTCCAACGATCGTAACATAGGAACTTCCAAGCATCGAAAAGGAGTATCTCAGCCGCGAAACTCTTTGTTTAATCGAGTAAACATACCGCAGCAACCCAGGAAGATTTAAATATTTAGCTTCTTGCCATGCGAGACACGGTAATCTAAATTATTAACATAACCGCGTGTGTGCATATCACGCGTATGCTAACGTTGTACGCAGACACGTCTCGTGATTGAACCTTCCCGTGTTATCTCACGAATCGAGCGTCACGCGAGTCCTAACCTTGCAAATAATTCGCTGGTTAAATATTTCTCTTCCCCTCTTACAAACCACGGAAGTTTCTTTTGCTTCCTAATATTTCTTATCATTCTCACTCACGAAAGAAAATCACCCCAGACACACCTAACACACACACATACACAAAATACCTGTGTATCAAAAACTTTCTTACCTGTTGTAAAACATTTTCCCGCGTATCGTGTTTTATCTCGTTCAATCCGCTGGAAAGTTAAAAGAACGAGTAATCACGCGAGCGTTTTACTTTCACGAGACATCGATTAGTTATACACAAAGTAATCTCTCGCTATTAGAATCAACTATCGCGGAACATCTGGTACGTAACCGGTGATTATCGAGTATTCAGTGAAAGTCTATCTGTTACAAAAGTGACGGAGGCGATCGAATCGATCGACGATATAAAGCCACGGCGAGAATGAAAACGACGGTGAGATGTGGCTTGAAGAAAAGAGATATAAAATGAAAAGAAAAAGAGATGAAGAAGAAAGTAAACAGCTTCTTTTCCAACGGTATGTGCGCGGAACGTATAAGTGGTTTTTACATAACGCCATTCATTATACTGCACAAGAGCTTCATTACCGAGGTAGCACGATTTTTTCGTGCGTATGGTACGTAAGGGGGCTCGAGGGGTTTTGCCTAAGCCTTTGGCCATATACCACAGTACAAAAGATTCGTCGCGAGCAATTACGCACGAGACATTAAGCTCGAATAGAATGCCGGATAACGGGTGTACTATGTGTGTCTTTGATGTTCACGCCGGCAATTGCTAGTACACGTACACTCGACCGATGCTCGCTTTGATGTAAAAGCGAAATTTTCACTTCTCTCTCGGTGGCCTTGATCATTCCACTCCTTTCGTTTCCTGCGACACACTCGTTAAAGCTCCCCCTCGTGTAATATATATTTCGTGGCCTGTTCAACATAACCGGACACGAATCATGCGGGGATATAATCAATTCTGTTCAATCGCACGTGAATCAAAAATCCAGCTATCGCGATTTTATGATGCTGAACGATATCTTTATTTCGTATTTGTGATTATTCGCGATTAGATGTACTGAGGATCTGTAATTAGCGAATAAAGATTGACTCAATTGACTGTAGAGAAAGAAAAAAAAAAACGTTAAGTTAGGTTAGTGATTATTCGCGATTAGATATATTGAAGATCTTTAATTAGCGAATAAAGTTTGACTCATTCGACTGCAGAGGAAAGAAAACGTTAAGTTAGGTTAGTGATTATTCGGGACATTTGTGATTATTCGCGATTAGATGTATTGAGGATCTTTAATTAGCGAATAAAGATTGACTAAATCGACTGCAGAGAAAAGAAACGTTTATTGGCAAAAATTAATACAAAAGCACGGAGGCAAAAAAATCGAGTGAAAGACTGTTACTCAGTTCGAGGTTGTCTCACGACTAACTTAAAATGCGGAAAACCATTTGTTATACATTAGTTATATACAACAGTCAGCGAACCCATGGCTTTTATGGCCCGGCCTGGGCCTACGTGAAGCAGAGAAGCTTGCAATGGAAAAATTCAAAATTTTAAATAGAATCTACTCTTAATAAGATGGTTCACCGTTTGAGAACCGCGAATCTTTGCGAAAATTCGCTCGAAGAACCCTTCCTTCGTTTCTTTCTATGTTTTTTCATTTTCCTTACTTTGAATTTTTATTAAGTAAATAAAATTTTGTTAACTACAACTCCGAAGCTTATGAAAGCACAGTAGTGAAACGATTAGCTCCAGGTAATGAACGCGTCGATCGTTTCGATCGTTACAGTTAATAATCGAAATAACACGTTTTTTGGCTATCGAGGACGAGAGAAATTGTCTTCTAAGCTCTGTAGAGTTGAACCTAGTGTTTTCTCTCCAGGATATACTTTAATAGAAAACATACTGACAATGAAACAAAGTCCCAATCTCAAAAATAGCCTCTTTTGCAAGCGTATCATAAATCGTTGCGTTGAACAAGTGTTTTCACTTGTAATTCGAAGAGCGAACCAAGATAGGACGTATATATAAGTACATAGGAACGTATGGAAGAACATTGATGAATTTGTTCCTGACGAGACAGAGACGTGATACTACTTCAAGGAGCATCGAACGTTTCAGGGGCCAAGGAACGTTTACATTATTGAACGACACACAGCCGTGGAAACGGTCTAAGATTGGTTCGTGTTTCTGGCAGATTACGTTGACAAGGTGGTGGGCGAGATTGGTGTGTGTTCGAAGCAGATTGTTTCGGTAAAGTGGTACCGGAGACAAATTCGTATGCCGAACAACGAGATTGCAGTGTTACCGTACACGTTTAAGGGGCTGTGTACATCTTGAGGAGGGTGGAGAATAAGAGACACTTGTCTTTGAGGTTTCTTCTTCGAGAAACTTGTGTATCGTTTATCCCTTTGAGAACAACAAACTCGTATACAACACGGAAAACTGTGAAGGGTGCTGTAAAATTTATATACGAGGGTCAGTCAAATATAAACCGGATTATGTATGCCATAACTGTATATACAGCGTCGCGTGTATCGATAAGACTGACTGAGAATTGAAACGAGAGTGGTTTGGTAACATTGCACTCTCTGTGACACTCTACTTTTGCTTTCGTTAGTAAATAACACAACGAGTGAGAAATCAGTACCATCTTCCGTTGTACAACGTATTATAATGAAGTTTTTAATCGTTGGAGGTAGAAAACTTATTGAAATTCTGCATCGGCTGCGTTTACAGTTCGGTGATAAGACATTATCAAGAACTCAAAGTGTTTGCTTGGTGTAAATCGTTTTCTAGTGGATGTCAACGCGTCGAGAACGCATCTCATCCGCAACGTTTGAAGACAAGTGTGACATCAGGAAATATCGAAGCTGTTCGAAAACTTATCGAGGACGATCGACGTATAAAAATCGATGAAATTTGTTGAAAAGTTAACATTATTCATAGAAGTGTGGCTTCTATAATTCGAAAGGAATGAAAGTTTTGCATGATAACGCTAGGCCTCACACTGCCATTCAAACACAGGAAAAAATGAGAAAGGTTCTTCGACTCATACATATATCGATATGACTTAGCGCGCAGAAAATTCATTTTTTAATCCTCTGGAGCTCCATATTATTAAGAAGTTACATACATCATGTACTCGTGTTCCATTTTATTATATCACTGTGCTATCACATTACTACCAGCCAATTTTATTACAATTGAGTATCCTGAGAGCTGAAGCACTTATTTTACTGAGAGCTTCTCTCAATAAAAAGTAAAAATAATATTAAACCATTCACCTTCTCACAAACGAGGAAAAAATCGGGTCACAGAAGGTTAAGTAATACTGTAATATCGTGAATTATTGAAGATGGATGAACAAGTGTACAGGTATATTCATGAGGGATGCATAGAACATGTGTTCGGAATACCACTGAGAAGAAAAGAAAGAGGAAACAACAAGTAACAGAACAAAAGGCGGAGGAAATGTATGGGGGGCGAAGTTCAGAGAAAAATGTCAGCGTGAACGGTGAATCTGCAAGTCGTGGTTCCACGTTAATTATAGCGAGTTCCGTATCATGTATCTAACCATGTATATCATTATTAAAAATCATCGTTTCTCTGAATATTTCTTTCATTTCCCCACAATTCTTTAACCAAAGGGAAACATTTAACTGCCAGTAGATTGAAAATTAGACGAATCGGTGCTCTCGTAATTTAATTAAAAACCTATTCGTCCGATCAGTTTGTTCCAGCTCTCGAGGGTGGACGTTAGGTTAGATTTAAAAAAAAATTTCTTTAAAAGAAATTAGGCGCATTTAAATTCTCCCAGCGGTGTCCGGGCCTATCAGTTTTCCATGTACAATGAAACACTATTTCCAAGAAGGTCGGCGAAAAAAGTCGTGGGATAGAGAAGTGTCTATTGGCGTTCGAAATTTATTTCTCCCCTTTATTTTCTCCGTTCAAACGAAAACGCCGGCGTATTAATTCTAACGCGGCACTTGGTACACGCGCCGCTATTCACGCCGCGTCGAGTGCCTCCGCGGATTGCACCGTGAAACGAGTCGGCCGCGTTCGATGCAGCGGATATGTTTGTCGGGATTCGAGTGAATGGCGTTCGTTAGCCAACTGGCATTACGAAATATGTGTGTCTCATCCAATAAAACCGGTTGCCCTTTTTTCCCTCCATTTTTTCCTTTTTTTTTTCGAATCGACGCACGAGCCTTTCCTTTTCCTTTTTCCCTCGTTTTTCTCCTTTTTTTTCTTTTTTTTTTTTTCGTTGCACGCGTAAAGAACGAAAGAACAAAGGATATGCAACTGAACAAACGCTTGTCACTTGCGTAACAGGCAAGAAGATTACTTTAATACCGCTAAAGACTTTGGAGAAAAAAATCGACCGATTTCAATGGTTTGCGTAATCGTTCGAGGATCTTTCAAAATTGCACACTTCCTAGAATAAGGCTTGTTACTTTTATAATAACGCAAGTTGTGCAATACCAAAGGCTACCTTTGAAAAGCATCCTTTTTAATTCACAACGTATAAGGAGAAGGTGAATAATAGACGCGTGTCCACACGATGTGACGAAACGCGATTTACAATCCGTCGTGGTTACGTTCGAGAAGGAATCGTTTGAAATAAATTACCAACGTTTACTTGAACATTTACCAACGCACGATCCTGCTTAATTCATTATGGACAAAAGTTCTTCTCGTTTTTAACGGTTAGACACGATGTATAGAATCTTTTATTTCCGGTATAATTCTGCTGAAATATGTATAATCCATTCTGACTTATCACGCTTCTCCATCACTCCGGAAAATTTATGGTACCATTTTATTATCATCTTTTATTTCGCTTAAAATCTCCAGCGTTAAACATCCTGAACTAATTATGAACTCTTTAAACAGTCGCAATACTCTCAGCGCTGTTGCCTTTTTTAAAGCAACCTAACGTCACATGTCGTAAATGCATTTCCCGATTTTTCGTCTTTCAAGACAGCATAAAGAAATCTTAGAGATATTTTAGTAAGAACGAAATATACTGCTGGAAAGCTAGAAGACAACTAATGATTATACAGCAAAAGAATTCAAGGATTATGTGAGATTCTTGAAGCTGATATGACACAAAATTCCAGAATAAAAAAAAATCGTGTTTGAAGCTTCGTTGTTTACTCATTAACGTTTAAAAATATTACTGTAGACTGGCAAACCTCCTTACACCAACGAATATGGGTCAAGGAAAGACGGGGGGTAAAATGATTTCAGAAAACACATGGCTAGCACCCTACTCGAGTTATGAGTCGTCGAAAAGAAGAAACATTCGGTACCGTTATTAGGTTGTCCCGAAAATTCGTGCCGATTTTTTACGGTTAGGGTTTGAATATATTACAACATATAAAATTATATACGAAGACATAAAGTTCGCATGTATTCTGAAAGATTATTGTTTCACGTGTCTTTTAAAAGTTTATTCGTTGCAATTACTAGTTTCTTCTCAGTGTTATACTGTCTCGAAGATGGGAGAAAATAGAGTACATTTCTGACGTTGAATATTTTTCTTTAAACGAAAAGATATTGTAATGTTTAAAGAAGCGGTAGCCTATCAGAAAAAATTGATAAAATCCGAAAATGAGAATTTCCATCTTACAGAAAATAAAGAAACAAAGCTTTTGATAAAATGGAATTTTTCAATTTGCTGGAAAAACGACGAACTATTGTAAAATTAAAAAATACATACTTTACAGAACAAAAGGGAAATGCTTTGAAATATGAAATTGGTTTATTCACATAAAAATGCGGTACGAATTTTCCGGACAACCTAATACGTTATCGTCTTCACCATAACGCAAGTATACATATGTCAAGAAGTTTAACAAATGTGTACTCTATTTTGTATTACAAACGTAACGTACAGTACAAGTTTTATTAACTTATTAATGTATAAGATCAACTTTGCTCGAAACGTTGTTAGGCAAAGTAGTGAAGATAACGAAGAGAACTTTCGGAACAACTTAATCTAATAAAATACAGCATTTCACTGTACTTTCTCTCTCTCGACAAATAGAGAAAGAGAGAGAAGATACTTATAAAAGTATTAAATAAGGAAAAGAAACTTCCGTAGTACGTTGAAAAATACTGGTAGACGGAATAAATCATCGCAAAAACGAGCTGCATAAAATGCAGCCACGTTCTATGCCGCAGTATCACAGGGAATGGAAGATTGTCTCTGGCGACAAGGGTAGAGAAACGCCATCGCGATAAATAACGACTCGTCGTTCGTCGTGTTTCATTATCAGAAATTCGTGAAGTCGCGGCGATTTGCATCTGGTGATTGGCCAAGCAAGCTAGAGGCACAACGACGCCGTCGCCGCTAATGCAACGGCCGGAAAGTAATTACGTTAATTACCGTTGGTGCTTAATAACCTGTGTTCCTGGCCGCGATGTCTAACAGTTAATAAGTTTACCAACGAGCCACGATGCGCCGCGCGCGCCTTGAGAAATCGGATTTCTGGTATTCCTGGTATCCCGTTTCGCATGCAAACCAGCCAGAACGATCGACTATTTCGCGTTAACCTTGCATGTGAATTGCCAGCTGCATATATTCACAGACTAACGCGAGATATATTTCTTTCTTCCCGCGGGAAGTTAGTTTCTCTGGAAGTTAGACACGATAAACTGTTACCGTGAAATAATTAATAAATAATAAACACACCTAAAACTTGATTCGTTTCGATTCGAACTTTTATTCCTATAAAAATGTTTGTTTAACGTGAAATTAACAAATATCAATCTCTAAATGTAAATTAACAGTAAATTCAGTAGTCTCGATGATTTTATTAGAACGAACGTGTTTCGTAACTTTGAAGTTATAGCGGCGTACAAAGTTCGCACTTGTACGCATAAAAGCTTAAGTATGGAATTTCATAAAACAGTTTATGCCTGGCGGTAAACATACATTTTATTTTCGGAACACCTTTGCACTTCGATTTTTTACAGCGTCCCCTCTTATACGAAAAAAAAATATTGGCCAATGTGCTATTTCGTCTTTTTACATGTTTTTCAGTATATCGTGTAAAAATAATAACAAAATGTTTATTCAAATATGAACCAACAGCTATGTAGGTTTTTCCTTGTTTACCAGATACCAATGGGGAAAAAAATAATGACAACCTCTGTTTTACTATTTATTGTAAAAAATTAGGAAAATCAATAAGATATCGATATATCAACCTTTCGTGCTCCGTGTATTTTTTTTTTTACAATGAAAAATTTTGTTTCAATTTTTTTGCAATGAAATTTGCAGCGAAATTTTCGCGTTGAAACTTTTGCAACGAAACTCTCGAAAATCAGAAGTGTCGTTTTGAACGGGGACAAAATTATACACATTCATGAATTTATTCAAGTTTATTTAATTTACGAATTTCCTTTATTTTAGCATGAATAAAATTTGAATGAAGTTATGGTTAGTGTTATACACGTCTCTGTAGCAGCCTCAGCGGATTGCAAACGGTTAAATAAAGAAAAAGATGTAGATACTTCGTTAATCGAGAGGAAATTACATCGATCAGGATCAACTGAAATCGACACATTATTTCGTAACATCGCGTGCGTAGGTATAATAACATCGAGCTTTCATAATCGTCAGTGTGAAACGACAGGATCGACTAATTCCTACGAAGTAGTGTATTTACTCGCTTATTATCAAGCGTACAGCTTCAAATGCACGCCTTTTTTCTCTTACAAAGCATTCCTCTCTGTAAGCGATCATTTGCCAGCATAACAGTCGCAAGTGATGTCGATCATCTGAATTAAACAGAGTGTTTCTTACCGGTGTATCAACTACTGGTTTGCGTTACTATATATCAACGTTTTCATTTTTTTTTTTCTTTTTCTTTACCCCAAGATAGGTATCGTAAGATCAACTTGACGATTATCGATCCATGCTCGAAAGTGACTATTTAGTAATCGTTTTGCGAACGCTGCTCGCACTGTTATTTCTTCGACGATGAAGTGTAATTTCTCAGCGACAGAATCGATATCTTTCGTAGCCTTCTACCTTGTTATTATCTTCGAACGATCTGTTACGATAATTTATGCAGAATTCCTTGTTAACAAATAAACACGGAAGAAAAGGAGGATCTCGATGCACGAGTAGCTCGAATTCTAACAAGCGAGAGAGGATCATGGGATAGGAAATATCACGTCTGAAACGTTCGAATAGGAACAACGGGCGGGATTCTCAGAATCAAACGACGTTTTCTTGTTAGAAGCCATCGTTGGGAAATGAGCTCGATAATCCAGCAGTGAGACCGCAATTACGGTACGAATTGATTTCAATCGTACACCAGAAATGTAACGTGAATTTACCCGCTTTGGGATTTCCGTTCGTTGCAAACCGCGTAGAATTTCCAACGCCAAAACCTCGTCTCATTCTCTGTCTTCGTCGATTGTCCCGCTTGGAATTGTCGGGAGCTAGCCGAAATAAAAGCTAAATATTGACGTAGAATTAGGGATGAGCCCGACGGAATTCAAATTGAACTTCCTTTGGAAACGAGATATATATTCTCCGGAACCGAAGAATTGAAAGAGAGAAGAAGAAAAAAAAAACATAGAGGCAGAACGAGACGAATAATACGTCGAGAGAAGGACTAGTTTAAATATTTACGATTTGAAACTGACGATGAGGCAGGATTAATCTCACGGGAGAAGGAGCGAAGCTTTCGCAAACACAGTTTGAAAGGCATTAATTATCATGCTGGATGGAAAATAAAGCTGGCCAATTAATTTCATTCGAAATAATTCTTTCACTGTGGACTTTACACGGATTTCTATCCGCCTCTAGTCTCTTTTACGTATCGAGCCGCTGTTACGACTCGGTTGATAATTTAATTACGTGGAATTAACAATTCCTAACGAATACATCGTGTATTGAAACGTATACGCTGCTTCTAATCATTCCTTAAGGTGGATAATTGCACGGAAGGCGGAATATATACCTCGGTTAAACGTTTACGGCGCAATTGATCGCGTAGTATGTTCGATCGTTAGCCTTGTTCAACATTGAAACCAGTCGTTCGAAGGAGAAGCTGGTCCGTGTCTCCGCAACCGATTATGAGACGTCAAAGGTAACTTGTGCGTAACGAGCCACGATCAGTAACTTCATTGAACGTCGCTGTGGATCCTATGGAAATATAATTGCCCGAAGAAAATCGAATGGAAACGTCACTGGTAACACAGACTTCGACGGGATGATCGTATCATCGTGAGCAAGGTTACAACAATTCGACATTTTCCACATTGCTGTTCGTTATAGTTAAGACATTATAGTTTGTTATGTTCAGAAAATATTAGGTACTGCAAAAGTTCGAGCAGATTTATGATAGAAACTTCAAAGTAATCTGATTTCCTTTTAAACATCATTTTATTTAAAGTAATTCTATAACTCATTCCTAGCACTTTATAAACTTGTACATTCCAGTAGTACAGAAGTCTTAAGTTCTATTTAAAAAAAATAAATTAACTACTGTTTCATACTTAGTATCAAAATTTTCAGAAATGTTCGACACGGACAGAAATAAGCGATAGATAGGAGACAGGTTTGGATTGTAAAGAAGACATCTTTTATTTATTTTTTTTTATATGTACATCGTCTAGTGAATAAATCTTTCTAACTTCTCAAAAAAAAAAAAAAAACTCATGTCGTTTGGTTCAATTTTGAAAAAATTATTTTGTTTTAAAGGATAGGTGAATGTTAATGATTGTATTACGAGATTCCAAATGAAATAATTCTTTTTTGGAATCTTAAGGATCTTGAAATGATTGTTTTCTATTTTATATTTAGTAAGTGTTCTAAAACTGATGAAAAAGGGTTTATATACACGCGTGCACGAATGGTTGCGAGGTGATGCGCGACTAGAAAACGGTGAAATAGCAATCTTTCTATAAGAAACAAGTTTAGTACGCTGGAAAAAGGTGATTACAGCTTAGACGCCTAAAATGAACTATTAAATCTGCAAGAAATTAGAAAAGTGGCTCGATAAAAACGCGTTATTAATTGCTATAAACGTTGTTGGTCGTTTTCTAAGCAACGCGTTCGCTAATCCAGGTAGTTTTTGTGGGCGTAATTCGAGAGTAGATTAATTCGTAGTCGACAGGTGACAAAAATGCCGGGCCAAGCCTTAGTGAAAGTTCCAAAGATCGTTCCATGAATATTTCACGAATTGGGTTAAAATGTCTCGGTTTGTGTAATTCCACGAGTCGCTTTTATTTCAATGTAAGCGAACTACAGTGACGACACTATATTTTCTACAGTTTCCTTTTATTTTTGCATTCTGATGCCATATTTATATAAATTTACGATTCAGTTACTATTTGTTTTTTATTACCTCTGATTTAATTCAACGCTTTAATAATTTCCATAAATTTTTTATTTTCTTCGGAATTCGTATTCGGTAAATTGCCAGGATGAAACTATTTTTTTTACTTTCTTTTATTCCTGCATCGTGGTGCCATACTGATACAAGTTTATTGAAAGCTTTAATAATATCTCTAAATTTTCTATTTCTTCATAAATTGAATTTGGAAAATTGCCAGTATAAAACTGGAGTTTTTTTTTCAATTAATTAATATAGTAAAATTGTCAATCTATACATTAAGAACAGAAAAAGAGTATATTTTACTACTACTAAACTCGTAATACTACCAAAACCATAAAATATGGAATTTATTCATCTGTTCGTAGTAATTTGATCACCCACTGTACACAAAGGATACGGTCAATTCGAAGTTTCTCGGTTTACAAATGGAATAGCATTCTTCTAAAACTTTAAGCGTAGCTACTTGAAACTTTCGAATGGAAGTTAAACATTCAACGACGTTACGAAAGGATCGTATTCCACGAGCGTACGGTTCATATGTCTCGAGTAAATTCTTCTGCTCGTCAACGTAACCTGTCGCTAGAAGATAAGTTAACGCAGTATCGTACTCTCGACAGTTAATTTACCAAACTTCTTTTTCCAAAGGAAAATATAATGGAAACATCGGAGATAGACGAGGAGGGATGAGTTTTTAATTAAAAACTTCCTCCCGATAGCCGTCGATACTCCTTCGGCGCGTGTATAAATATTATCCGCGAAGATCGAACGGCAACTTGATTACAAAGTTTAAATTCGATATAGAAAGACGAAGAGAGAAGGAGAGAAAAAGGGAACGAGAACGTTCAAATTTAACACAATGTTGCATGAGTGTATAAAAGACAATCGGATCGAGCTGTAATTACAGTAAATAAAAAGCAATTCTTCGTAGCATCGCGGAGTTCTCGAACTTTCGAGTGCTTCGCGAGAGAAAGAAAAGAGGGAAACTTTTCGAGCGAGGAGTAGACACACGTATAGGATAGACGAATGTAGAAAGTGGAAGAGAGATAGATAGATAAAGTCCACGAAACGCGAGGCTTTGAATTACCCTCCGGCTTACAGACAACACTCGAAACAGTCGTTCCGCTTCTGATATTAAACTATCCCGGAAATTCGCACGGGAGAATTAATGGGAATGAAAATGCAGAGGGAGGCTGGGCTGAAATTCAAGTTAATGCCGGAAACACCGTGAAACTGGCTGCCCCGCTTTTCTCCGAGTGTCGCTTTTAACTCGTCTTCCTGTCGTTTCTGGGCTGGAAAATTCGTTACCAAATAATCCGTCAGAGACTTGTACCTGTACAGATACATTTCAGACACGATTCTACAGATATGTACGTTACAATCTTTATAGAAACCCGCTCGAAACTGTGTTTCGTGTTACTTGCACTGTGATTTATTAACATTTGGAAAGATTAGAAATGATAGTAAGTTTTCAAGATTTCCTTTTTTCCACGTTTCAGAGTATTAAGCTTTATCATTTTACCATTTGCATCATTAGAGTATACATACGTGTCATTTTCCTGGCCATTATCGTTATATCCAGTGAATAGGAAATAAATGTGTTATTATTTTTTCTTATCACGAAGTAATCAATTTATGATATATATTTTCCAACAAACAACACAGTCAAACAAATATGAACATAATATAAACTTCTTTCTTCAGTTTTATCCTTAAAACATCACTGAAATATTAAAATTGTAATACTTTTTTTTTAAACATCTGTATTTGGATTTAATAAAAAAAGAATTTGGCGATAAAAATACATTTTTAATTCTTTCATATGGTGGAAATGAGTTAAACTTATCCTTAACGCTAGATTTATGGGACCCTTCAATTTTACGATTGAAGTTACAGAATTACTTTTTTATTAATTTACTGTCTCAATATAAATAGATATTAAATTACTTTCCAGCAACTTTTGCGGACTTTTGATTAATGGGACGATATGAAAGTTGTATCCAAGTTTATAAGTAATTTAATAGTATACAATTAAGTTGCTTCGAAATTGAATAAATTGATTTTTCGAAGGAAAACTCGAAAACAAAGAAAATCCGTAAAGTTAGCGTTAATTTCGTTCTGTCTGTTGTAACTTTTTGCTGTTTCGACGAGGCTCGAAAGCAAATCTCCGTCAAACGGAGGACCCGGTGGCCGATCAGTATGCAACGTTTTGTCCGTACGACTTCCTGATAATGTCGACGGTGCCATTTCCCTCTTACGACGAATTAACCATGCAAATGCAATTCGAACTGCGCCAGTCAACGCACTCGCGCTGTCTCCGTGTTATCGCGGCCCCGCGCGCGTTACGGCAAAGTAAACTCACGCAACTGTACGTGGGACGACGTTTTGTCTCGATCTTTTGATCCCTCCTTCTTCGAGGGATCGTAATTTCGATCGAGACTCGAGCAATAACTATTAGATTGTCCCAAAAGTTCTTTTCGTTATCTTCACGCACTGCATTGCTTGACAATGTTTCTACTAAACATGCAGCCCAATCTGTTTAAAGTTGATCTTATGGTCATTAGTTGTTTTCCATCTTTCCAACAGTATGTTTCTTTCTCAATAAAATATTTCTTGGATGTTCTTGTGCTATCTTGAAAGATGGACAATCAAGAAATGTATTTGTAACACATGACGTTATGTTGTTTTATGAGAGTCAATAGTGCTTGGAATACTGCAAATGATATTTATGTCGTCTATGGGGATTATATTGTAATCATTCAAACAGTTCATGATTGGTGCAGAAGATTTAGAGCTGGAGATTTTATGAGATACAAACAAAAACCGCTTTGCATAATATTTTGCTAGTAAAGTACATCAATTTTGGAAAAATCGGAATTCTGTGGAATTGTACCGAAAATATACGATTCTACATTTCATGTCTAATAATAAAAGGAAAGGAACTTTTGGGACAACATAATAGAATCGATGATTTAACGAATCACGCAACGTTAGGAAATATGTTCGATCAAACAAAGCACGCGTTCGATTTGCAGTGAATCGATTAAGTGTAGAAATAAATTCTTTCCGACTTTTGAGCAAAATTAAAATTTCATTTAATAAAAAATGAAGAAATCGTGATGATTTTCGTCATTTTCTTGGCAGTTTGCGAATAACATCGTGAATATTTCATTTGATACATTATTGAATATTTCAAAATTAAATGTAAAATAAATTTTTAAATATTTATTTCTACATCTGGTAATTTTAATTTGAACTTGTACGATTCCAGTGGAAACAAATTGATATCTACATCTGATAATATCTTCGATACAATTAATTCACGATACGTCAGAATATGTTCGTGTAATAAAACATTCACATAACGGGTGTTCATACAAATAAGGTTCGACTGTATTTCCTGTATGCAAAAGAATGTTAAAAAATTATTTATTATCGTACATATCTTTGACCTTTGGACAGTTTAAGAAAATTAGGAATTACGAATTACTTATGGATAAGTGTTTAGATTAGATTAGATGCCAAAAAAAAAAAAATGTAACTTAACCGATTCCAGTCGAAAAGAATTTATTTCTACACCTAATACGCGAAAAAATAAGCCGAAAAAAAATGTTTCTTTTTTTATTTAAAGTTTTATTTTCAAGTAAATCAGTGTTGAAGTACTCGTACATTTTTGTTGAAGTGTGCATACACTTTTCGAATATTTTTCTTTACATGACCGATTTATCAACTTCAACACACGATCAGTAATTAAATTGTATCATTAAATTTCGTTCAGAAAAATAAAAAAAAATAAGGATATTCACGTGTATCTTAAAGATTAATTACTCCTTCGTTAAACGGTGTTAAAAATTGATCAATTCTCGACGTCGTGCTTGTCGTTTTCACAATTATCCACGTCATCAGACCGTGAAGAACACTTTTCGTCTTTTCGTCCCAATTAACGAAGTTTCTTTCCTTTCCAATATATCGAGCGAATACCTAACTAGAAAACATTTCTCGTTTCTTTTCGCTACTTCACCAACGTATTTACCATTTATCAAACATCCACGAACACCACGAGATCTCTAATCAGAAATAAGTTCGAGACTCCGGCGCCGCGTTGAAAATCAATGCAAATGGATTTTATCACGATTACCACAGTCACCTTGATTGCGCCGTGCGCCGCGTGACACTGACGTGTACGCAAATTAGCGACTCCTGAAGTTCAATTGAGATGCACGTCGACGTGTTTGGCAGCGTGATGGATGCACAACCGTGCACCATGGTGGAAGATCGTTTCCCCTTAATGACTTAATCACGAATATACGAAACACGCGTTCAAACCGTTCGAACTTGCATCTTCTTAACAACGTTCCTATTTTTCTCCTCTGAGCGTCTCGAAGGAAAACCAACAGCCCCGTGCCAAGGATCAAATACTAACGACGCAAAGAAGAAGAAGAAAAAAAAAATCATCATAAACGGGGGTAATAGGCACGGCGAACACAATCAACAGAGCGTACTTGAAATGTTTCGAAGCGCTTATTAGGGATCATTAAATTTTCTAAATTGCAACCGCGCTTCGTAACAAGCACTTTCGAGCGCATAATGCGCCGATGTAACCGTATACGGGCAGAACGATGGTGGACTATGGTTAAGATGTTATAAAAGTCTACTCTCCTCTTTGGACACAAGGTAGACGCGAGTGGATGTCATTGGAATAATCATGTTTCACGGTGATTCGTTGTTGTCGCACAGGCGACGTTCCATTTCAACGTAATTGAACGAAGTGATTTTAATTGTCCGCGTAATTTTCGTTTAAATTGTATCTCTATGCTCGCGCTTCTGTGTGTAGATGAAGAAGGTGTTGCGAATAAATTGAAAATGAACGCAGTTATTTTATTGAACGTAATTAACGTGCATCGGGGAAATGATTAATACGAAATGGGTAATTGAACATTGACAATTTATCGTAGAACAGGATCGATATTCTATGTCGAGAAACAGAAATGAATCCTATCGATTTTTCGACAAACGGTAAAAATATCGTTATTTGTGGAACTCTTAATTCACAATTCCACCAAATCGTACGACCGATTTAGATTTCGCTTATGCGAACGTATTTCACGGACGTTTAAATTGAAATCAAACGGAGCGTAGGAGAGGGTGATTTAATTAAAACACTAGGAAATTAATAATCGTGCCTCGTCTTTGTGACAAATCACGAAAATTCGATTTTATACGTGCGAGGTATATTTCAACCGTGAATGTAAATCGTTCGCGAAGTTTCTCATCGTCGATTCTTTCCTATCTCGCGTGGACAATTATTGAACCGATACTTCCGATGGTACTCTCTTCTCCTATGAACATTTCCGGGCGGAGTCCTGAGTCTTTGTGCACAAAAGCCCGTTTTCCATCTAACTCCGTCGAACGTAGTTTCGTTTAATAGTCGCCCGTATGCAATCTGTTTCATTAAAAGGAGGGCTTTATGAAAACACGCTTTAACTGTAAAGCTGCACTCTCGTTACGCGTTCGTTACGTCAGAAAAGAGCGTAAGCAGTAAAAACAAATATTTATACACGCTCCCCCTTGCTAAAGTGAAACGAGCTTTTTAAACAACGCGAAGTTACATCACAAACTCGACTGTGGATATACAATTATCACCCTTTTCAGATATTTCGATCGTCCACCGTTAAACTGGTGGCTATGGGAATAATTTCCCGTGTACATTCGACTGTATCATCGATCCTTGGCCTACGATAACTTCCGTCATTTATTAGAGGGGAAACGTGAGTGAGAGCGCGGGGAGAGAACCAGAAATCGATACGCGGCGTCCTCCATAATGGTCAAGGAGGTTCACTGACCTTGTTAGATAACCCGAATCGATACTATCGTGACATGATCGGGAACAGGCGAACGTTATCGAAATTCTCTAAACGAATGCCTCGATTTAGCCTCCAATCTCGCGACGATAACGAACTTGCCAGGAACACGAACGGTCCGCTGGTCGCGTGGAACAGATTTTCTTGACACGTTGTGTATTTCTAAACGGTTATCGTTTTCGACGTTCGTACATACACCTCTCTGTGGTCCATAAGTCATGGAACACCTGCTAATTTGAGATTTACTTTTGGATTAACGCTGTTAAATACCAGTGTTATCGGATCGAATGATTATTCACAGATTACTTGCACCGAATAGATTGAATATGGAAATGAATTCTTTCTGACTAGAGTCGCTTAATCAGTGAAGCTATTGAAATCGAAATATTCGCTATAGTATTCTCAAGCTGCCAGAATAATAACAACGATGGAAATTATTTCGGTGACTGATTGATTTCTACGCCTAGGCATTTTTTAATTTTAAAATATATTGTTAATTATTCTTATGATATTTAAATAATTCTCCTTTCTTGTTATTTCGCAGATTTTTGTTAAAACTCCCACGGTATTTCCTTCAGAACGCCTCTAAATCATAATGGAATGTTTTATAGTGCATACAACATACATCTGGCAGCAGTTTTTCGTATGAAAAATTGATGTTGAGCATCATTGTCAGTATTTCAGTTCTTTTTTTTTGTATTAATTACAATAAAATATCAGCCATATCAATAAAAATATATTTATTAAATATAATTGTCATCAATCGAACAGTTCGTATTGAAATAAGTAACTAAATCTTTCATCTTTATAATTTATCGTAAAACGGTTAGGTGTCCCATGACTTACAGCTTCATAATATGTAGGACACAAAAGCAATGATAAAAGTTCCTATAACATGTGTCCTAATTAATCAAATTCAAAAATTATCAACCACTTTTGTATTTTAATAATCAATGAAAGTATCTTCATAGAAGATGCTCAAAATGATCATTCTCGATTAATATGCAAGCTTGCCATGATCGAATTTCAGTTTTTCAAAAATTCTGAAAAAACAACCAAAACGGTTTTCACCTGTGATACAGAATTTTCTCGAAAAGCTTGCGAATGAAATGACGACGGACGTTGAAAATTACCAACGACGAAGGAGTTTCACGGCTCATAAAATTTCACTATCGATCCTCATCGAGATCACCTTGCGAGCGTATAAAATTCCACGGAACAGGCGGCAGGTGGTGAACGTTAAAAGGAGCCGCAGGGCACAGGGGAAAAATCGTGGTACCGCGAAATAATAACACGAAGAGGAGCAGGGTAAAAGGGATGGTTGGATCGCCTGAAGAAGTCAGGAGGCGCAGGTAGTAGGAGCAGATGTTCGTATGGGCACGCGACAGCTGTGCCCTACGATTTGGTTTCTCCACCTTCGTTTAGGAGATTTGATATCTTCCAACAATATAAAAACGGACCAACGGCTAGAAACTACCTCCGTTTTATCGTCTAAATGTCTGAAAATTTACTCGGCAAATAGGCGAGGTTAAATTAGGTGTATAGCAGTTATATTTAATCGTGATTCTTTATCGTTTGACACGATTACAGTGGATCAATGATAGAGCTATATACAGAAGCAAGCGTTTCTTTATGTATGCTTAACACATTCAAAACAGTGTGACCAAGTGATGGATCACTGTTATTTACTGATGTGATCGGTGGGTCACTTAAGCATGGATCACAGAAAAGATCGAATCGTCGAATGATCCTCTTATTTGCTGACGTGATCCATCGATGGTACGTTTCAGCACGGATCACAGAAAATGCTGGTAGATCGCTAAGTTATTTTATGATATGAGAAAAGTAGAAATTGAAAAATCAAGTGTCACGCTTTCGTGATTTCCACTGATATCCTGGACTTGTTAGAAAGGAGAAATTAGCAGGTAAAAAGTGTTGAAAGATCAGTCATGATTTTTGTAAGAAGTAAGATGTCTGAGGTTTGATTAGATTCGATTAAGATAATCAGGTTATTCGTTGAATAAAAATTACACGAATCATTGTTTTTAACAGGGGATGAAAATTTCGTATTAAATCACGTTAGAGAAATTTATACGTTCCACTGGAAAAGTGATATTTTCCAAGAGGGGTGAGAGCCACTGACTCTGCAACGCAGCTATTTGCGTGTGTATAGAAATAGTATATCCACCCACGTCTAGACTAGTGGCACACGACTCGCGTGCCACATATTTCCTTTCGAAGAATAAAAGCACCCTCTTTCCGCAGAGTCGTTCATCCTTGCCTAGCTGCACGCCTGAAACCGGTCCAGATGCAGCAGATTTAAGTTGCATACCAGCTGCCGTCCTATGTATATACTCCAAAAGACATATTTCCTTCCTCGAATAATATACAATACCTCACCGTGTTTCGTGCCTTGTGCAAAGATTTTTGCATTTTACCTTGGTGGTGGTAGCTCGGAATAAATCTTCGATATAATTGAAACCTTATCCGCCGATGAATATCAAATTTGTAATCTTAAAATGAATACGACATTTGATAAAAGGAAAAAAGAAAGAACACACAGAAAAAAATGAAACGTGAAACGAATAAAGAAAGCATCTCGAATGAGAACCGTTCGAATGTGATTCGCCAAGGAACGTTCAATCTCTCGACGGACATCCGCTTATGGCTCCTTTAATGAGGGCAGGCACGCGTGCCACATGTTTCCAGTGTAGTAAATTCACCCTCTTCCTTCTGTCACCCTCCAGACTGTGAAAAAAAGTCGGACGAGTAGGGCATTTAACAGCCCCTCCGCGTGAAAGGATCTGTCACGTGTGCAATATACTCGGCTGCTGAGTAAATACTCTCACCCCATTCAAAACTCTCCTTATTCTTATCACGTCTGTTTCACGAATCCTACGAGATTTCTCAACCTCACGTACTTTAGCTACAGGAGAGAAAAATAATTCGAACAACGTCATACGATTCTTTAAACACATTTTTGCGACAGTATGACTTTATGATTGAATAGAATTTTAACAGAGTTCGATTAATATAACGTCGCAATGTTGTAGAAAAGCTCTAATAATCGAGCATAGTTTAATATTCGAAGTTTAGTTATTTCTCTACGTTACGAACGACTGGATATTTGTTGAAAAAAAGAATCGTTGAAGCTGCGAATCGATTTAAGCGATTATAAAGTTTATTAATCCTTTGAATGTCTAATTGGTCTTTATGTATGCTAATTGGTCTTTAGAGTCGATCTAAGTGCACGTTTGGATTTTGTCAATACGTGTCTTCTCTAGAAATCTGTGCTTTCGAAGCAGTTACTAAAAAAATTTTATTTATAAAAAATCAGGAGTAACAAAAGCGAAAAAAGCAAAAGAAACGCGATCACGCTTAGCATTTCTCAGCTGTATTTTTCCAAAGATTCGTGGCACTCAAACGGTTAATTATCGATAAATGTTCACACTTAGAGTTATTTACTTCAATAAAAACTTCCATTGAAATATCATTTACATCCAAACCTCCGAAACACAACAATATCATCCCAATCTACATAAATATATCGTATTAAAATTGATATAAACTACTTCGAAAATCGTTACATCCTCTCAGATATAATCTCGAGATTTCGTTGTCGCGAGGCAGACGAGCGTGATGCATCACGATCCACGGTGGAAAGGAAGAGGAGTATCGCGAAATTAGCATAAATCTTGATAGCCGATAAACACGCCTCCCTTTATGCAAGTGGTTCCTCGTGGTCCACAGAAACCGGTCGAGAGATACGGTGTCGGTAGTTGGACAGCAGCTGCCTGCTGCTACGACATGCCTACACGCAAACCATACTCGATGCGTAACACTGTAGCGTTTATTCTCTCCTCCGTGAATCCGTATGATCGAAGAAGATTATCGTTTCTTCGTACGAGGATAATTAATTTAATGTCGTTCCAACCAGTAGTCGTTGCATTTATCCAGGCAATATTAGTCAACCGGTATTATTGGTACAGCATGAAAAGAAAAGGAATACTAGCTGGTATACGCGAAATGAAGGATCGCTCGATTTCCCTTCGGTGGTACACGACTACCCGACGTTTGAATAACCGGCTTCAGACGTCGTTCACGATCGCGCCTTCTTCTTTCGTATGCATTGAAGTCGACGGAAAGATAGATTGGAACCAATACCCTTGATACAGGCGAACCAAAACCTAAAGAAAAGACGAGCATAAAGCCCCTCTCTTCCATCTCTGCATCACGGTGTATGCATTTATAGTGGACGTTATTTTCTTCCGTCGAATGGGGGAGAAATGGAATCAAGATGCACTGTGTACACCAAATGTATGTGTACATATGTGTCTGTATATAATACAGCACTGTTGTGAATAAGCGGTGACAAAAGAGGCAGACCGAATGATTTCGTTTCGTTATCGAAGAGGAAAGGGTGCGCGTGCCGTCTTCTGTGTCTGTTGCTCGTTTGTATTCAAACGAAAAGTATCGTATCGTACGAATAAATTGTACGTGCATGTACGTCACGCATAGTTAAACCATTAATTCTTCCCTTAGTATTCCGGTTCCCTTCGTGATAGCCTGTGTGCAACGTGCGCCAACCACTGAAGACATGTCGGTCACGTATCCGTCATTACTATTCGTCGTTCGATGGCATCCGGAGCTAATAATTGCTACCTGTGTTGTTCCTAATTGCAGCACTTCGATCGGAAGACATGTTCCTTTTTCCTTTCTGTGTAAAATAGTCGTGTGATATGAAGCGACATAGATAGGATAATTTTTGAAAATATCGTGACGTTTGTAGTTAACAATTTGTAGTTCGCGTAAATTTCGTGCAAGCTATCGTTGGATTTTAAGGGGAACTAGTTGTACCGAAAAACTTTCCGCGAGGACCTTGATACTATTTGAATCTCAAACACGAAATCGAGCACAAGGACTTTAAATAGAAGATATCAGGCTTTCGTGCTATCGTGATATCAACTTGTACAACTCTACCAGCTCGGTGAGTTATATCTCGGTGTGTCCCTGTGACATAGATTCTACCTGGAACGAATCCACCGAGCCAAAACCTGGAATTCAGGTCTGAAGGATTCTCTATTTCTTTGTTTCTTTCCTCCCAAGCTAATGTCACGAGTTCTAAGTTGCTTGTACCACGATCTTATGAACCTTGGAATTGTCGGTATCGCGATTCGACGATCCGGTGGTTATGAGTATCGAATTCTCTGTCGGAATAGGGTCGATATTGGTATTTCGCGAGACGAAGTTCTCCATTATTGAAATCTCGTGACCCGATAATCGACGAGATCGTGTCGCGAGGGACGAGGGCGTCCTTAAGATGGTATCTACAGATCCCAATGTAGCTCTCCCTCTTTCTCGCGAATTATTTCTTCGATTATTTTCACGTTAACCATGGAATGGATATTGAGAGAGCTCGAACTGAAGGATAGAGAATCTGCAAAGTCGAATGAAGGAAAGAATTCCAACAGTCAGAGTTATTGATCCGATCGATAGACTTTCCCCCGATTGGTTCGCGATTGTTCCTTCTGACGCATCGCCGATCGACGGAGAAAAGGGATTTTAATCTATGGAGAATAATTCGAAGCCCGCAGCTGCACGCGACCTCTTTCGCCGCTTGAAATCGTTTGCATCGGGGTCGAGGTCAAAGAATTGAGATTAATGCCTGTAGTCGCGAGGAGAGAAGAAACAAGTGCACTTCTGTGCCACCCTTTAACACAGCAATTCTCAACCCAGCCCTCCGAGACAAATAACAGGCCGATAATTAAGAAACATCGCGAATGTAGAAACTACAAGGAGAGAGAAACAAAAAAAAAAGAAAGAAAGAAAGAAGGGTTTAAAAGGGACCAGCGAATCGTTAGGTCGCTTTTCATGCGAGCCATTTTGATGGTCGAAAAGAGTTTTCTCTTTCTCCTTTTTTCTTTTTTTTTTTTTCGACAATCGACGTCCGTTTCAAGCTCTCCTAACCCATTGTTTTCATCGATTCGATTGCGTAATCCATTGTTTCCATTTATGCACGAGGCGGTCGAAAACATACGAACTAATCGAATCGGGATTTCGTCAGGATTTTCCATCCCCGTACAGATTCGTTCGATTCGATCGCGAAATTCGATAGCTGGATATCGTTTCTAAACTTAATGCAATCTTCTTCGCGATTTGTTTTAGCCGGATCGACCGTATAACCAACCGCCCATTTTCGTGGGAAATCGAAGGGAAAATGTGTAAAAAGAGAAAAAAAAGGAAAAGGAAAAGAATGAGAAGGGATAGGTTGAAAACCTCTGATCCAACGTGTCTCTTTGCAATCTAAATCCTTTCCGGCCGAACGGATTTGTTCCATTTAACTCGTGAAAAGCAGTAACTTCAGTTTGACTTAACTTACAAATCGAGCTTCCGTATAAAAGCTCCTGTACGACGGATGAGAAACGGGGAAATGAAAATCAGATACGTTTTATCGTTCCAGAGAGACACTTTTCACGTTTCACCTTTGCCTTACAATTCAGACTTTTCTAGCACGTGTGTATAGCTGCACTTCGAGCAACCTCTTTTTTTTTTTTTTATAACTAAATTTCAAAGGAAAATTTCAAACCGACGTATCGAGGTCGTAAAATCGATTGGACGTTCGAGTAAACTTGTTTCAGTTGTCGGGACGAACGAATTGACAGAAATACAGGCAAAGAAAAACTTGAAACCATGGTTAGAACCGTACAAAAAGATCTTTCATCCAGTGTCAATGTATCTTGTATAATAAATCGAAGAAAAAAAATTAATTCAGAAGTCTTAATAAAGTCTTTAATATTTTAATATACCGACTTGTGGTATATGCTTGTAGAACAAGCAAAAGGATTGTGTAATTGTGGACAAGGGAAGAAATTCTAAATATTTCATATAGAAAATTAATATTTATATATTTTCCATATGTATATGAAATACCATCTACTAATTAAAATATCAAATCATGTATTACCATTGACTTATTGTTGGAACCCTAAAACAGAGTGTAAAGCACAGTTCCGAGCTTTGCAATATTAATCCGCAACGATTCTGGAAAGTTTAATTTACGAGCTTACTATATAGCTTGAACTATAATATGATATCACTATACCCTGATAATAATTAAAAGAAAGAAAGCTACAAAACAAGGGAAAAAAATAAAAGCTAACAGATTAAATAGATCCAAGTACCAAAACGAAATAACGATATGATATTCATATATAGGGTTTGCAATTAAATTTCCAAATCGGTCGTAATGGAGTCGTAACATGGCATTCATCAGACCTCACATCAGTAGATTTTTCTCTGTGGAAAAAATTAAAAGAAGCAATTTACAACGAACGTCCAATTACACCAGAGATTATGAGAAACCAAATAGTTAAGGCTTGTGTTAATATCAATTCTGAAACAATCAATAGATCTGTACAGTCGGTTACTGCACGTTTTAAAAAATGTATCATCGTAGAACATCAGTATTTCTCTCTCTAATAATAATTAAAAAGAAAAGGAAGAAGAACAACAGAGAACAAGAAAAATATACAAACAAACAGATCAAATAGATCCAAGTAACAAAGCTGATGGTAACATGAAGGCAACACTATGGTGTATTCGAGACTTTTCCGAGAACCGTGAGAACGCGTATACAAGGAGCTTCCGTTCCGTGTGAACGTGGCCTTAGAAAAAGCACCTTGCCCTGTCGTCGTCGAGGCTGGAATTTGCTCGGCCGTTCCGTTCTTCTTGCTTCTCTTACTTTCTTTTTCATTATTCCTTCGAGCCTGCCTTTCCTTCCTTCCTGCTACCCATTTATACAGCCGCCTGATTGCTCCGCCGCCGTTTCCCTTTTCTTCCCTGACAATGACCTTCCACCAGTAGAAGAGAAGATAAAACGTGCCAGGGAAAGAGAAGGAGGATGAGAAGAAGAGGAAGAAACGTCGTCTTCTCGTCTTTTGAAGACGACGGTGAAGCAATATCAAGAATTTTCCTCGAGGTTCTTTCTATTTCCTTTTTTTTTTCTTTTTCTCTCTCTGTTCTGACTCTTCTACGTTGCTCTTCAATTCGCGACGAGCTGTTCACGATGTTCCAAATATATGTATATATGGGGGTTGCAGATGAAACGGTAACGTCGATTCAAATTGCTGCTGATCTGGCCAGGCTACGTTGTTTTTTCTCTCTTTTTCTTGTTTTTGCTTCATCATCATTGGGAATTGAGATGTCAGAAATTTTTCTGGGACAAGAACAAGTTTCCTTCCGGTGGATTCATTAGGTAGTTCGCGTGACGAGAGGTTATAAATACGTTGTGCAATTTATTTCAGGGAAAATGGTTTTTACATGCAGATTTGAAAAAAAGATAAAGGAAGAGAAAGAATAGTTTGATGTATTTTTTGATAAATGAACGTTCGATATACCAAGAGCAATTCACACGTCGCTATTTTTATCCGAACGAATCTGGGATCAGTTAAAGAACCTTTCCGTCTGTTTCACAGGAGCGATATAATCTTCGAATCGAACCGATATCCCTCGATATCAAACATCGCTGCGAGGATTACAGAGGAATCGGCGAATCCTCTTTCACGTATCGCCGGAAATAAAATTCCGCGGAATTGATTCGGACTGAGGTCTAACACATATCCGAAGGAAGAAACGATCGAGGCGGCCGCGTAAATTTGTACAAAACGATCCTCGCTGGACGAATTGGAGCAGCATATCATTTTTATGCGCGTTTAGTTTCGTCGGTGTACTTATTTAAAACTACCGGTGAGTAACGGGGCGAAATTTTTCTGTGATCCTTCAAACGGCCCGTGAAAATCTCGTAATTCGAGACAGAATAATCAAATATGCATTATATCCTATAAATAATGGTCATGCTTCGTCGTAAAAGTTATCGACGTTGCAGAGAAATTGATAGATCCTTGAATTATCACAACTGACGAACAATTATCAATTAAAAATAGGAATTTCAATTTTAAAGAAAATAAAGAAACAAAATTTTCGGTAAAATGGAATTTTTCAATTTGCTGGAAAAACAATGAAAAATTGTAAAATTAAAAAATACATATTTTATAGAACAAAAAGGAATTGCTTTGAAGTATGAAATTTAGCTTATTTGCAATGGAAATCGGCACGAATTTTCCGGACAACCCAATATTTGTGACTTTACTATAAAATTATGTGAAACACGCATCCAACCTCCTTCTAATTGATCCGCTAAAGATATCAACCCGGTAATTAACGATCCGTGACGCTGGAACATGTAACGTAAATGGGCAAGCCATTAGCCAAGAAGCTCTATAAAAACTGTTGAAACGAGGGTGTGTTTTCGTCGTGTTTCCTTTGAAACAGCGTAGAACACGCTTGCACAGTCGGTGTTCCCGTGGAGATTTCGCGGAAAGAATACAATTTGCCGAGTTGTGACACAAACTGCCGTTGAACATGGTTCAACGACTGATTCAAACTGTTAATCCGCTTAGCACATGGGGGAGACTTAATCCGGTAAAATCGTTACGAAGTTTGTCGAGGCCACGAATTTGCGAGAGATGAGCGCGTGAGATGTGTCGCTCTCTGATGTTACTGTTTTCGGTAACAAAAGTTAGAGAAAAAAAAAAAAGAAGAAAAAATCGATAGAACTGTTCAGAATGATTCCTTTTTTGTTAGTTTCCCCATTTTGTTCCCGTTTTTTCTTTCTTTTCGAACAATCTTTCTGCCATACCTGAAATTACTTTTTTCACACTTTTGACTCTTTCTTTTCTTTTTTTCTCGTTTTAATTTCGATGCCAGATAATATCCACTGTTTCGTTCGTGACATTGTTATCGGTGCACACATGGTGGCTAGGAAACTTTGTTTATTCGCGGAACGCTCGTACGCCAACGTGTCAATAGTTTCAAGAATACCACGGAAAGTTTATTTCACAGTCCAGCTGTTTTCTGGGTAATGAAAAACAGAGCAAAAAAAAAATGGACCAGGGGTAGGGAACAAAATGGTGGACGCGATTCCAGGTATATATCTAGCTGCAACGACCTGCTATTTCTTCTCTCGTTTTTTTTTCTGTTTTCTTTTTTTTTGCGCGTCGATTTTGGAATCGTTCCAGTCCCTATTTTCTCTTTTTTTCTCTCTCCTCTCGTTCGCGAGAAATCGTGTTACGCGTGTTTGCATGTAGTCAGAATGTTTTGCGAAATTCGGCAAAAGATTCCCGAAAGATTTCCTAGGAACGTGTAAGCATTCCACGAAACAAGGTGAAACGTTACGAGCGGTGCAAACGTTTCGAATTTATTGTAATTACTTTCGAATACCTTCTTGAACGATGGTCGAGCAAGAGTTTTTAACCTTTTATCGGCTACCTTCGTTGTTTCATCGAGCTGCTAGTATCGAGAGTAATTTTACACTGACTTGCTTTATATCTGCAGACTTATAAAATTATTTCACCATAAACAACGTACAGCAGTTATAAGCTGTTAAACCTGATTGAAATTACGTTGAAAATGAAATTATGTTTATAATTATACTGTGTTATATAGAACAAAGACTCGCTTATTATAAAATACATAAAACTGTGTTTAGAAACGTTTGACATTTTCCATTTTACAATGTATCAGAAATATTAAACTTGAAATTATAAAAACTCGTAAATGGTTGAAAAATAACGACGTACAATTTGCACAGAAAAAAATTCAAGAAATCTAGTATTTCAACGATTATTTATCATTAATCGAACTCACCCATGATGATATATTGTAATTTTCGATAAATGATCCTCGAAGTATTCGATTTTCTTAAATTTCGTGTGCAAGCTGATTTCACTATATCAATCTACTACAAACACCGCTCTATAATTGATCCTATTATAAACAGAAAATTTGAAAAGAATATAAAATATTCTATACTGTTGCTTATTTCCAAATTTTTCTCTTAATAACTGATTTTATTCCTCATTCGAAATTTTCAATGCAAAACTACCCTAATCGAGGGTTCGATTCCTTATTTTCCCAGCTCGCTGTCGACTTCTTTACGTTCGAACACGTGAGCACTGAGGTTTGACCGATCTTGCGAGCTCGCTAAATTTCTTCCAGCGACTATACGCTCGAAAGTCACCTGTGAAACGGCGAACACTCGTTAAGTGTCATTGTTCGTGCGTAGAGTTCGATCCGAACGTTAGATTATTCGGGTATTATTGAAAGCATGCCATGCATGATTGCAGCGTGCCGTCATGAATATGGATTGGCAAATAGGATTGCACTTTACACGCGAAAATGCATCACGAACGATTTACGACTGCTCCGCACGTCTCCTCGTCCTGTCGATGCTTCCTCGTACCTACATATCGAACGAAGTCGCGTGCCTATGCGTTAGCTTTTTTCCTCCTCACGCCAATCCAGACAAAATTCTTCGAACACTTTCTTTCGTTTTTTTTCCAAGCTCCAATTTCTTGGGAAAGCAACACGCCTGGTGCTTTCGAGCTGCTTTTCCACCAAATATTTCCACCTAACATACCTGATGTATTTACGGAAAATGTTGCTAACGATCGCGACGTGAGCTGAGTACACACACGGCTGCTTGTGTGTTTTCCAATGCTTTCCGAGGTTACCCTTTAGCGTTATTTCCAATTTATTCGCTCGGGGACCGGTCTCTAACCTTCTCTTCAAAGTCGAAAGTACCGTGGAAATAAATGTTGTTTTCTTTGTCTCTGTAATGAAAGAAGAAAAAAAAAAGGAGAAAGAGGAAAAACTCACTGAACTCGTGTACCCCGTTGGCAAACAGTTAAATGGATCGAGAGGTTGGAGGAAGCTCGGTGAAAAACCTTCGTAAATGACGGATCACCTAAATTCCCTCTCTCTTTCTCTTTGTGTACAGGGTTACACAACAACTGTACACACAGGGCGCACACTGATCTAACGTTTGACAACTTTGAAAAATTTTCTCTCGCGTCAAACCCTAAATTGGATCGATGGAAACACGCGTGTATACACGGAACACCTTTTCGAACAACGATCGTTCTGAAAAACAAAACGGAGAAAAACAGAGACAGAGAGAGAGAAAAGGGGAAACATTCGTTCGAAGTAATAGACCGTGGGGAAGTCAACGTGGAAGATACGCGCTAGAAGAGGATCGTATTAATTAGACGATGATATCGCAAATTGAAATTCAATAGCCGTGTAGCAAGGAGGGTCACTCATCGCGCAGCAGGGCCGTATCAACTTTCACGGGAACGTATTCAAGCTCGCAGGACATTGTATCCACACCCTGGCTACGTTATCATGTAGTCGCGACGATCGTCTGGGTTCTCGTGACATGTTCATAAACTTCGTCCTCTCGACTCTAACTCTGAGGAAAGCGAGTTCACCATTCTCGATAAAAAAAAAAAGAAAAAGAAATACAGTCAACCCTCCTATAACGCGATTAATACCGTACCGCGTTATATGAGGGTTGACTGTACATATATATAGACAGGGAGAAATTCAATCGGGTGTCCGTTTTCTGGTTCGAATTCGCGTTCTCTGGGTCTTTAATCCAGCGATAAATTCACAGTTATCGGTGATCCCACGGCCCCGAAAATTGTCGATATCGCGATCCTTTGCGGCTTAAAATTTGTCACTATCGTTCGAGCCGGCGACGCGGAAATTTGTCGGGTATCGTGATCCGGAGAACGGGTAATTTGTCGATAGACTGGCGTAACTTCAGACCCCACCCTATGATTTGTTGACATCGTAATTTTCGCGATAGGAAAGTCACGAGTATAGTTACCGCGCGAGTTATCAACCTTACGAAAATTCGCTAATGTCACCGTCTCCATCGTGTAAAATTTCTCTTACGTATCGTAATCTCGTGACAAGAACATTTGTCACGATCCTAGCGGTATGAAAATTTTCCCTCGGTATCGCTACGAGGGAGATTTATTTTGTCGTTACGGCGAACGCTCGCGAAAATTCCTTGATATCCTTCCACGTGCGATCGAATCCAAATTTTTTCTCATTTCAAGCGAGCCACAGGGCGAGAAGGAACACGATTCTATATATCCTCCCTTGTCTTTTCGACACACTCGTCGTCAACGTCGTGATTTATGACTGTCAGAGATTTATGTTTCTGAATCTGTGTCGAGGATAAAGCACAACCCCAGAGATCACCTGCTAAGAGGAAAAGATCTTGATGTTTTCGATCAACAGGATCGTGTCGTGTTACGTATAGTACCAGCAGTCAATCGTGATTTCTTCTCTCGTTGATACCCTACATCTGTCGACGTAACTTATTAATTCATTAAATTCGCCGTCGAATGGTCAGTTTCATTTGTTTGGCGAAACGAATGTCACTGCGGTACATGTATATTTGCATATTACGCGAATTACGCAATTACACGCCCTCCACTTTGTTGGATTTCGAATCTAATTAACGCGTATATACACGTGTAACGTTCTACTTTTCGAGATACGATACCGGAGAATTTCATTCGACGCAAACGTACACGCGTACATTACACCGAGAGGAAAGAAAAAAGGAGAGAAGAAAAAAAAATGGAAAAAGAGTGATTGGCTACGTGTGGAATGTGTGCCACTGCGATTCGAAAGAGTCGTTAGAAAGTATGACTAATTATTAAAAACAAGCACATTGAATCGCGTTACGTCAAAGAGGTTTCCCAAGACGGCATAATATAAGCCACTACTCCGGTGTTGTTTGACCGGTAAACATGAATTAATAAGTAGCGTAATTTCATTTCAACGATCCGGTATCCTTGAAAGTGTACGCCACGGGGGAAAGCTAGTACCACGGAATACACCGTGAATTAGATTTCGCAATTTATTACATTCGAACGGATTAATTGAGTAGCCTGTTCGATGTTGAAATTCGAGTCAAAGGGAGAAAGAGTCGGACGATAATTTCTCTTACAAGAGAGTAAATCGAATCTCTGGTGTACGTTCGCTTCGTAAAATATCCTGTTTCTTTATTTCGAGGGAAAAGAGATCCCGCGGTTCGCGAAAATTCGTGCAAATATTTATTCCGAGCGTTCGAGTCGGAGATGAAACTTCCGTTGTTTCCGGCCGGCTACATTCTTCGCGTTTGATTCACGCGATAAACGTCTGGTACACTTAAAAGTGAATCCAAACCGAGGATTTTGAACATTTCACTTTTCATCCTGTAATTTGTTTAAATGTAGCTAATTTTACCGTTCAGTAAAGCTAATATAAATAAATGAACGTCCCGAATATCTCATAATTTATTCCGCGCTTTTCCCTCCCTTCTTTAACAGAAATCTCCCAGATTATACAGGCTGTTTCATAATATTTGGGACCCGCTTTACAAAGTAACGAAAGGTCCTATAAACACGTGTTCTATCTGACCTTCTTTCGAAGTTACAGTCACTTTTCTGTTTCGATAAGCACACATTATGAAACACGCTGTATACATCGCAGATACGAACAAAAAAAAAAGAGAGCTAACATCCAGATTTTCCGATAAACCTGCTAACGACAGACAGTTTCCAGCAGCACGCTCGAATTGGTTACACGCTGGTCATCCAGTAAACGAGAGGGTCCAGCAGTTCGAATGACGGTCGATTCCTTTTTTTTTTCCTCCCCTAGGGTGCAGACAGATCCATAGTTGCTCCGTTTTCCCGCTTACGTTCTCGAATAGTATAAATTTCCCGTGGAAACAAATAGTACACTAATTATCGATTTGACGGTGTCACCTCGTCGTAAATCGTCGCGAATTCCGTGCAATAACGGTGAGAAAAACTCTTTAACCCCTTGACCTATGATTTCTTTTGCTAATTATTTATTTATTTATTTATTGGTATACGGGTTTTCACCCTTTGGTTAACAAAAATAATGTAAGAGACAGTTGGATTAAGCAGGAAAGTCATAAGAGGCCAGAACACGTATAGTATCATTTCTGAAAGTTGTAAGGGAGGAAGAAAAATTTAGAAAATACAATTTTCAATACAATTTTCGTACTTTTTACGCAAAAAAACGCTAATATATTACAGTTTAATCACAATTGGCTATCCTGAGTGTTATAAATTATAAAAGAAATTGGAATTAAAATTGATGTTTATTAATAATATAATTGTTTTTCTGTCAATCTTGACTAGAATCTGTGCCACGAGTCTGACTCGTTGTTATAGGGTAAGAGGTTAACACCGATGTCTCAGCTGAGTGGAGGAACTCGAGACAATTTGAAACATCGGTAGGACACCTCGAGATCGTACGAAATAAAAATTCCCGCGTACCGTGTGTATAACACCGTTGGGTCGGATGAAGGGAAGCCGTATTGCGGAACCGGTAAGATTTTACGACCGGTTCTTGCGGCTCGTAACAGCACACCCACGTGCGACTATGGCAATAAATACGATTGTTTATTTTCCTGGGATGCATCGATTTATTCTGCGCGGCGGCATGGCGAAAAGTCGATTGAAAAAAGAGCGTGGAAGGGAGAGGAGTGTGAGGTGGAGGTGGAGGTTTGCGGAACGAGTCGAAAAGCGTGGATATACGAGGGTATCGAATAAATTTCGCTTTTTAACACACTCAGCCCTTAACCCTTCGCGGTCCGATAGCCACTTTCAGTCAGCTTTTCACATTTCACAGCCCGTTTCTCGGAACAGTGACGAAGATTTCGTGCAAATAAAGGATCTACCTTCCTCGATTCCGTTCCTTGATTGCGTTTTCCATAATTCAGATCTCCCTCTTTTTTTTCCGCGTTTTGTCGCCGACGCGAGGATAACGTAATGAATTAAGGATTCGCGATTCCTTTCGTCTCTATTTATTTCGACAGCCGCAACGGTGTTTGTTTATTTATACACCCGTATTTCTGCGGTGAAAAAAAAGGAAAAAGGAAAGAGCGTGTCGGTCGAATCCAGCGATAAAACAATTTTATAGAAGCAAGCTCGTCGTTCGAACTAACGAGCTTCTCTCTCCGCGATGTTTCGCAGGAAGGAACCAAGGGTGGTAGCGATGAAATGTAGTTACAGTTACGAGTTTTATTGCTGAGGGAATTACAAAAAGAGAAAGAAAGAAAAAAAAACGTGAACGGAGGAGTAGTAGTGGGTTTGCATAAATCAGCGTTATCCGAATCTCAGTTGTAACTCGTTACACGACGAGAAATTCAACGACGATGGTATTGGTTGCACTCTCGGGGCTGTTGGAACTTTTTTTTTAGATAAATCTAGTTTCACGCCGTGAATCCGATCGTGGTTGTACCGCAGACGTGTCTCTGCTAATTGCTGGTATGACGAAAGCATGTGTACACGAAGTTCTGTGCAAACTGGACATTGTCAAAATTTTTATCGCGAAATAACACCGGCGACTAGAAGTGTAAAGTGTCGTTCGTAAATATTGCCGCTGCTGAAATTCGCAGCTCGTCTGATCTGCGTTTGCATCGATATTTGCTTAGTATTAACGGTGAAACATCGTTGATGTGAATAAATCGTTTCTACAGGGAAATTGGCCAGTAGAGGCATCGATTAAAATAAGTACAATAACGTAAGAATTTATGGTGGTGTATAAACCAGTCGAGGAGATCCCTGTCACCAACTTTTACGACTTCCCTTGTTAACAGAAGTATTATAGTTACGTCAAACAGGCTATTCTGAAGTACTATAATTAAGCACGAACTCGCGTTACTTTGAAAAATGTGGCAAATATACATGGACAGACCTAATTGAGGAGAATTATCGAATGGTTTCCACATCCGACTGTACATTTCGTTTTTTCTTTTTTTCAAATTAACATACTAATTACCTTCCGCTTCTTTTTCTATTTTTTATATCTTATCCTTTCATCTATTTCACAACGTATGTGTCGTTGAGAAAGTATAGATGGAAATTAAAGAGAGAAGACTAATTCCAATCTGTCGATAGATGTCAAATTTATGCTACTAAGGTGCGTGGGTGTTTTAGTAAAAGTAACATTCCTCGTCGTGAAAGTAAACGAAAAAAGGTCATACAGCTGTGTTATACATAAATCGATCAAATGTGAAGATAAAATTATAACATCATACCAAACGATCTACGATTTAACAGCGTTCATATTGTAACGACCAACTTCTGCCGCATGGATTTCAAAGCGGAGAGAACACGCCGGCGAAAAACCGATACGTGTAACGCGATGTTGAAGTTAAAGCGCGTCAAACAATTGAGATAATTATAAGTACAAACCCGTGTACTTTCCACGAGGCTGAGATATTTATCTAGAATTCCCGGCGGTACGTTTCGTGACGTTGGCGCGCGGAAACCGTCTCGTTTCCATCAGCCTTGGAAATATTGACCGAGTTCCTTGCACTTTCTACGCGAAAACCGGCCGATACACCAGGCCCTCGTTCCACACACGCGTGTCATGCCAGCCGATGATTACGAAACTCTTGATAACGACGGGATTAGCCGTGTTCTGCACGACGTGAAATCCACGCGCTCGTTGAATCGCCGCCAAAGAGTTGCTAATATCTACTACTATCGAGAGAGAGAAATAGATAGTATATGTATATGTATGTATGCGATTCATTAGATGACATTTCGATGTCTCAATTTCCGAAACGAGAGAAACAGCAATTCCTCCTCCCTCTCTCTCTCTCTCTCTCTCTCCCACCCTCTCTATCTCTTCTCTCGTCTTCCCCCGCCCTTCCGCTCTTTCCCTCCAGCCTGCTCCTACCCCATACCTAGGCCTGCCCTTCCGAACTTAGACACGCCCCCTACCTATCCCCACCCGCTCCCTGCTTAGCCCCACACACTACTTATTTAGCCACGCCCCTGGGAAGTTAGCCCCGCCTACCGGGTACTTATCCACGCCCCTGGCGAGTTAGCCCTGCCCCTGAGTAGTTAGCCACGTCCCCTGGAGACTTATCCCCGCCCCTCTGAACTTAGCCACGCCCCCTGGGTAGTTATACCCGCTCACTGGTACTTAGCCCCGCCTTTTGGGGAGTTAACCTCGCCTCTGAGTAGCAAGCCCCGCCCCTGGGAAGTTAACCCCTCCTACTGGGGAGTTAGCCCCGCCCCTGGGGAGTTAACCCCGCCTACTGGGGAGTTAGCCCCGCCCATGTGACGTTAGCCCCGCCCCCTAGGTACTTAACCCTGTCCCCTAGGTATTTAGCACCCCCCGCCGAAATTTTGACACGCCCCCTCCCTACTTAGCCCCCTCGGAACTTAGCCACGCCCACTGGGGAGTTAGACTCGCCCCTCCCCCAATTAGACCAATGCCTAGCCCCGCCCTACCCCTCTTAGACACGCCCCCTCTGTCTTTTATAGAAGAGGGTCACGAAACTTCCCTATACACAGTTTATATACTCTATATCGAGTTTTCGCGGATGTTTACAGTCCGCGGCTGGTATATTACAGTTTATACTCCTGTATAGGAGAGTGTAAGGGTAGTTTAGCTTTCTCACATACATATTATACATATTCCCATCCTTATATACAGCATGGCACAGTTTTATTACACTCATGTGTATTGGGAGAGTGTTGTGTATGTAGTTCGTGCGGTTCTTCGTACACGGTGCACACAATCCATACACATATACATATTACGACGCTATTATACATATACACTCATTTTTTTCCTTCATCTCTGTCTCACACACACACACACACACACACACACCGCTCTTTCATAGTATATTTCCAACAAATATTAAACCAGGGAACGTCGATGCGGAGGCCAACACGTCTGACCTCGTCGGGACATGCTGTTACGCCGTTTAATAAATTACACTGATGGTGTTCTTCTGCCGTTTAGAATCGGTCCCACGTACAGCCACGTACAAATTGCCTCGGTCCCGAACACGTGAAAAAATCCTTTACGGAATAACAAGGTTTCCATGTGAAATCTACTCTGTCTCTTCGCTCGATTCTTCTCACTTCTTCTGAGAAAGCTCATCAAGCCAGACGTTAATGGCGTTAATCGTTAATCCACCGCCTATCACTTCGACCTTAGCCGCTGTCGAACGTTTCTCCGATGCTCGTTTCGGGTGTACGCGCGAGCTGTTAAATGAATTCCCACGATACTTTCACTGCGCGACCTAATACGTCATTATCGGCGTGATCAGCGAGTGATAAACGATAAACCGTCCGGCAGACGACAGGATGAACGAACCGGTCGTCGGTACATAGCGAAAGAAGCAACGGTGCTTGTACTATGAATCGCTGGCACGCGTCTCGAGTGTCACGTCTAAGCGTGATTTTCAGCGAAGGATTTTTTCTTTCTTTCTTCCTGTGAAGATTTCCGCGCTAGAGTTTGTTGTAACTTGACTAACAGGCGAGTCGTCTTCGATTGAAAGGCAAGGGTCACGAGACAGTGACAGAAGTTCATCGATTCATTCTACTTTCTAAGTACGTGGTCTGTTGGTTTGCTGGATCAACGTAGATACGAAGGAACTTTTCTTGTGTGATTCGCTGGGAGTAGTCTCTGGATGAGGCCTGTCAGTTTAGAAACGTGTCCTCTTCGTTAACGTCGACGTGCACAAGGCGTTCTTAGGAGTATCGATCACGTTGGAGTTTCTAATTTCTATCGGTGGGTTCAAGAGTTCGAAGTCGGTTTACTTGATTGCACCAGTAAGGAATTTTAATATCAGAGGGTTGAATTTCAGGTTCTCGAGATCGTTCAAGGTATTCGATTCTGAGAGTATTTGGTAGATGGAGTGATTATTCGAGTATCGGAAAGTTCTGAACATTTTCGTGTTAACTTAACTCTCGGTAGGCAATCTGGGTCTTCGATAGTTAAATTCATACAATCTTTCGTAATTTACTGTCAATATATCTACAGATAATGTTTCTCCAAATTAAAGAAAAAATCAAATTTCAATTCTACCCTGAAAAATCGAACATTTCGTAACCTAATAATCCTAAGTATTACGTAGGAATACATCAAGTGTCGTCGACACCTAGTACACCGTACAATAGAAGGGGAAACATTGTCGAGGAAACACTCAGCTACTCGTAATGATCCTAGAAAGCATCGGTGATAACGAGTTTATAAATCAGAGAGGATTTTCTCCGGTGAAACGCGACTAGCGTAGAGTGTCGAGGCCTTGGCTCATCGGAAGATCGGTAAACAAGAGGAATCTACGGGTTCGATCGCGCGGTCATAGATCATCCGCTCGTAGATCATTGTCTGCCGCAATATATCGACATCTACGAAGGGCGATTATCGATGAGCGAACGTGTAAATCACGCGCGGAGACCTTCAACCTCGTAATATATTACCCACTACCTTGCCCACGATGACAAGTCTTGCCCTATAATAATTTATTGCGCGATCTAATCACGCGCCGTGCTACACAATTTTTACGCGATTCTTAATGTGAAAGTCCCGGATCGTACGCGACTGTGTCAAAGGTCCTAAGTAAACGTGAATCACCATGGAATCTGTACACTATGCATTCCAATTGTTTTTTTTTTCTTCTTCAGAGACACTTGAATCTTTCCTCGTTCGAATATTCACTCCACCAAACGTAACCATGGCGGTAGTTTACGCCATTGAATGTATTTTAAAATAAAGCAACGTGTGCTAGATTATCTTTTCCATACTTTTCGTTTCATTTCAATTTAAAGTTCTATAAATGTTATTGGAAGTAACAACGATGAAAATAGATCGAAACATGCAATAATCGATCGACTTAATTGGATTTCAGCAATAATAAAGGAGGCTCTTGGCAACGTGGACAGATTTCCCAAAGGTCGAGTCCCAGTCCTAGTCGACTACATCACACGCAGGAAGCAGCCACGCCTCACACAGCACCCGTTTCCGTGAGTATCTAAAAATCCCTCCGGAAATTGACTCGTTTCCTCTTTCTCTTTTTTCTTAATTAACCCCTTGACTTATGATTCCTTTTACTAATTATTCATCAGCTATTTACTATTTTACTACTATTTTGTGTACAAAACGCTAATATATTATACATTAATTACAATTGAAATTTCTCAGTCTTATAAATTATAAGGAAGATTAGAAATAAAATGAATGTTCCTAGTAATATAACTATTTTTCTCGAATCTCAGACAGGATCTGCATCACGAGTGTAACTCGTTATTATAGGGCAAGGGGTTAATACTCAAAGATCACATCAGCTTACATCGAACAAAAATCTGTGTATACCAATTAACATGAGACTCGTTACATCAATCATCGACCTACTTTTAATCTTCGTCGTTGTTTAAGCAAAACAAAAAATAAATAAATAAAAATAAAGGGAAGAGAAGAAAAGTAGCAACGACGGATGGTCGATAGCTCGAGGAAGAATGCTTTCAGATGTTTTAAACATTCGAAGATCAGCGCTGCCACGTTTCCCTCCTTTTAAAAGTTTCGTGGTCGATTCACCGGCAGGCACTCGCAACTTTCTTTCCCAAGGGAAGTTCCGGTCGGTTCTCTTGAACTTTTTAGCCGCCTTATAACGCGGTCCCAGAGCGCGGTCGATAAAACGTTTCCAAGCGTAGCCCGATTCCGTTGGAATTATCACTGATTTTCTGAGTCGTTTCCAACAGGGAGGGAAACGCGACCTCTTGTTCCTACCGTGTATTATAACCGGTGGAATCCTCGTGCAGCCTTGATATTTCGCGAATTGGGAGAATACGGACGAGAGGAACATTTCCCCTCGATCCTCTTTCGCGTACTGAAACGTTGGGAAACCACTCGACTATTTCGAATTGTTCCGATCCCGGACATTCTTTTTTTTTTGTTTTGTTCGCATTAGGTAACCACGCGACGATACTTGCGCGCATTCAAATATCTGATGAATAATCACGTCGCTAATTCCGTAGCCAAGAGAACGTAGCCGTAACGATCCCAATTAATATTACGGGTGACGTGATAAATTACCACAACGGGGGAGAGTTATTCTGTTTGTGGTACCCGCTACACGACGTCGTGGCAGATAAATCCGTGAACTTGCAACAATGCGACAGTTAGTCCGGTGGCAAAACGTTCTCGTTCGGTTTAATTAAGCTGACCCGTGATAACGCCGTTAGACCTCTGCTTTTCCTAACTTTGTCGAAGAAACTCCGGAAGAAAACCCGGTTACTAGCCGGTAGCTTTTTCAACTGAAAGCATTTGCTTGCTCGTGGGAAGATCAGCCCGTTAACGGGCCCGCGCACTTTTCTACTAATTCCTCGCGGGGAAGTTTTAGCGACACGAGAATGGAAATGGTGGCGTGGAACGTCTGCGGCGGATATGTAGCTGGAAAATTCGAAAGAGAATGGTGGAATTAAAATATCCTATCCTGTGGATGGGAAATTTTAAAAGGAGAATTCTGTAATTCTGTAATTATAAGAAATGTAAAATAATTACGATCGAGGTACAACCTCGTTATATTTCTTCCATCAACTATACCGAGACTCTGTCTCTTAACACCTTTCGAACATCAATTCGCAAGTACGATTAAAAAAGATCCGATAGATATATAACTCGTGGACACGGTCTCGATCGTTTGCAATAATAAAGTCGTCGCGGTAGTTTCGATTTCCCCGATACACTGCGTAATCGCCTCAAATTACCAGGATCCCCGAGGCGGGTGAAACGATTCGAAGCTGAGCGTTCGAGGCAGACGTTGCCGAGCTCGTTTTCTCCGCTTCTCCTGCGGGAAGTCACGTCGCAAGCCACGATAACGTATCTAAGATTTGCATTTCCGCGGGGAATTTCACGATCTCACGGCACGAATCCGAAATGCACCGTTTCGCGTCGATGCCTTCCTTCGAAAACCCGAGTCCGTGCGGATTCTCCGGATCTCGAGCAGCGAGAGACACGCGTCCCCGCGGAGAACCGGAAACGTCCGGCGAGATACTTCGTTCGGAAATACGAAGCCCGTGACATTCTGACACCGTTCGAACGTTCTTCCGTGTTCACTGCCATCGGATACAGGACACAATGGACCGTGGACGTAACATCGACGCCGTGACGAGATTTTAAAATTACTCGAGAGTATTTTCCGCCAACGATCCGTCACGCGCTACCATGATCGATACTTTTTCCTCGGTTCTACGAAGCTGGAGCTTTCGTCGATGGAAAGATCAAATTGCTGGGAGGGAAAGAACGATGGCTGGGGAAAAGAAAGGGGACGAAGTTAATATAACTGATGACGTTTTCGATATTTTCGTTTTTTGTGGTTGGACAGGGAAACTGAAGGTCGGTGTGTTTCTGAAAATATAATTTACGATTGTGTTTTTTGTGTACGAAAAATCGTACAAGAAGTGTAACTGACAAATATTCAAATATTCAAACCATTATTTTCTCCATTTAATATTCTAAGACGAAATTCTTTCGCTTAGCTTAGCACTACATAGTTAATCACGTTACATTCAAGTGTAATTCTTTCACTTTTCTAATATTTAAAAAACTTTGAAAAAATTCTAAAATACTCATCAAAGTCTGTACTAAATTACACAACTGTTCGTCCACTAAAATGTTCAAGATTGACTTCGATGAAAATAAAAATTCATTTCGAAGACGTACAAGCGTGAAATTTACTAGATTACCTTGGGGTTAACATTCCACCGGTACGCTTACGTTCCCTCTGGGTATGAAACCTGTTAACACAGACACTAAACTCTAAAGACAGTTAAGTCGATAAAATCCCGGTGATATAAAATCATTCGGAATAGATAGCGTGAATCTCGTGATATTACTCTCGTTAAGATAATCCCATGGAACTCACGGGTGTAGGTTACAATGGCGTTCGCCACGGTTACGTCTAATTGTCAGCTAAATGCTTGTCCCCTCGGTGACAGTGACCTGTGCATAAACGGTGGAGATACAGTCAATTCGACACGGCATTGTTACCGGTAATGTTAACGAACCGGTATGCACTGTCGTCGCTGTGAATGATGCATGTAGGTCGTTGCCAGCCACTATACACCACTGTGCACGGTATAGTCAAACGCAATAATGTAATCGATATGTACCTACGTATGTATGTATGTATGTATGTGTATATGTATATATTAACACGCTCCAATTATAAGGAGAGTGTAATTGAAGGAGTTAATGAAATTCTGTCGACCGTCTTCCGTTCGATCTTTCGTGCGAAACGTCGGTGTCGATTTTATCTATCGCGTAACGCGACACGATCGTTTTCCTTTTTTTTTCTTCTTCTTCTTCTACGAAGTTTAATTAACAAGCAACGCGATTCAACATGTACATGTCCTCCGGTGTAAAAATAATTAGAGAAGCACATGTACGGATGACTTTATTCGCTGGCTAAGCTATCCAATATACTAAAAGCTTCACAACTCTGTTATACCGGATGATTCTAGGAACTGGGACGAGTCGCGTAGCTCTTTTCTAAGCACGGATAGAAAAAGGTGGCTGAGGGGAAACATGGCACGGTTTAATGAGATCCACCCTCCTTTGACTATATCTTCTCTGCAGACATAGACCGCGATTGCAGTTTCCTTTTTTTTTTTTTCTTATTCGTGATAGAGACGTATAATTTTCTTCATGTAAATCGATGTTTCTCATCGTTCCAATTTACAAGCTGTATATACCGCCTAGTTCGCATACCCTGAATTACTTTTGCATTGTGTTCATAGTTCGAGCAACTTTCTACACGCGAAGTTGCATTTTTATTGCTTTTTTTTTTCTTTTTTCAATTCTCTACTTTCCTCTGGTAAATTTGTGTTTCGATGGTTAACGCGTTAAGTGTTAAGAGGAGAATTCGGTGCAAAAGTGTGCCAAAGACAAACAATTCGATCGGTAGATGAAAGTAATTAGGAGAAGTTAGCCGAATGTCAAGAACACACAGGCTATCGGAAGCATTGGAACATTCGAACGTAATTAACGCTTCCACCAGTATGCAAACGGCGTGCACGTGCCTCTGCGTGCATTTAGGCTCGTGGCTGAGACGTCAGAAGCAACGGCCATTATTCATCCGACCGTTCTATCATCCACCGGCTTTCGAGGAGGAAATTACGAATCGCGTGTCTAGCGGATCGAACAACGTCTGACGTTCATCCTTGAAAATAATTTCGCGACGTTTCTCGTTCCAATACCATTTCACCACTTCTTCTTGATTGATGTTTAATTAACGAACCTCAATGAAGATGCCTTGAACGATCGTCGAAGTGTTCTCCTGTGATCAAGTGTTATCGATGGTTAGATAATATTTCTTTTAAATTATTGGAAACGAATAGGAAGTGTAACCGAAGTAGTTAATTAAATTTTGGTGATGAATTTCACTCTTCTGAACAGGAGTCTGCAAATTCTTCCTATCTGAGATATTAACACTTCTTCCCTTTTTTTTTATGGCAGAGTATTTTAAGAAATTCATTTCTTTTATTAATGTACGCTTCATATGATGGTTTCAGTGACTTTTGAAAATGTTCAAAAATTTTAATAAATTTAATTATCAAATTTTTAGGTAGAGACTGTTTTACTATGACACATTCGTTTGATTCAATATCTGAAAATGATGACAATTATCAGTAAGAAATGTTTGGCCACCTATTTTTTGTTACACCTTGCATACAGTTTTCAATTTTTTTTTTTTTAATAATCTTTTACAATTGAGTATTTAAAAAACGTACTTTTCTTCATAATTTTTATTTGTTGAGAAGATATTCAATTAATATTATACAAATAATGAATCTAGATTATAGTTACAGCGTTGATGTTATTGCCTCGAAAAGAAAATTAATTTTCCTGTGACGTTATCAAAAATTAATACCAAAATTAACATAAAAAATAATAATATTGCGATTTAGGGAATGATTTACGTTTACTATTTCACTGTAGCGTAAAGTGATAAAGCATTTCAATTCTACATACGGTCCTGAAATTTTACGAAAATTGAAATTTGTCTTGAACAAAATTGCTATGAAACGTTTCGATTTTATGGAAAATCCATTCAATTTTACCGAAAGACATTGAAATCCGATTTTCTATATATACAGAGCGGCATTGAACGATTCGTGCATCCATTAAATCAGAATTTCTTCCGGTAGAGCAAATTAGCTGAACGCGTAATCGAGCATTGAATCAGAATTTGTACAGGTCATTCCAAGGTAGTGAAAATCGCGTATGGGCGAACAATTCGCCGGTGACCCGGGCTAACCTCCAATTATATCGGTGCCGTAGGCATGTTAGGGTTTCATGTGTATGTAGGTTAAAGTCTAGCGCCAGGTACATGCAAATGCTCTCAGAGAACTGTTAATTAAGGTTTGACGCTGCTCAAAAATTCTGTCAACCTCTGCTGGTACGCTCTGCCTTCCAATTCAGACGATTCTCCGCCATCATTTATGATCCTCCTCAATTGCTCATTCAACGAGCTCCAAGAGATACAGAATGAGAGAAGAAACAAAAAAGGCAAGAAAGAGAGAAGAAACTTGGCGTCTGACGCCAAAAATGTTGAACGTGAAACAAATCTGGGATAACAAGTTGAACTTAATGGAGGAGTGTACGAAATTAATGGACAAATTCTAGGGCATTTAATTGCGACGTATGAAATATTTGACAATATTTCGAAATAAACGGGGAAACATGGTTTATTCGTGTTATTTGATATTTATTGCCCTGCAAATATCCTCGTAAACAATTTCGCTGATATGCGGAGAAATGTATATACATTTCCTTTTTTTTCTTTTTTTTTTTTAATAAAATAGATATCAAATTATTTCCAAATGAACATGTTATTATTACAAAATTTAATGAACAATTTCTACACCATATGTATAGAACGTATTTTTGATTTTTTTGTTTTGTTTTCGAGAATTCCAATTTTTCTCCCGACACGGTAACTTTTCGTGGAAACAGCGTAGCGAATACAATTCATATTTTGGTCCATGATTCAGGCCGTGAACCTGAATCACGTACCGCGGCATCCCGCAGCAGAAGCAAACACTGTCAATACATATTTTCCGGTTGGCAGAGCCGTTTTGTGTCCGAATTGGCCAACCGGGACATTTATAAATTTCAATTTGAATGGCCGCCGGTGTACGTTGTGTCGAGACAAAGGTAAATATTATCATTAGGCGGCCATTTTGACCGACATTTTGTGTCGCGATCGATTCCACGTTTCTCCTCCACCTCCTCCTCCTCCTCCTCCTGACACGATCGCTTTTTCTCGATCGAAACTCTTTTCTTTTCTCTTTGTTTTCACGTTCGTACCGAACGCAAAGTGCTCGCTTAAGAAACACAGCAACAGCACAAAGCGGTTCGATGGTATCGAACTTCTCGCGTCGACCTTAATTAAAAGTTTTAATTAAAGGTTAGCATGAACACTCGCACGGCCTATGCATATTTAACGTTGTAAAACAATTTTTCGCGGTTCCTACCACCGTTCTCCTGTATTTCTTTTAACGTCGTATAGTTAGCGGAAACAGAAGCCCGCTTATCCTTGGCCCAACTAGGAAAACGTTAATTGGGAAATTTTTGTAATTTTTATTAAACCGTTTCGATGGTGTACTATAAGGAGAAATCGAACACACGTTTCGTTTACGCAGATGTTACCAACGATGTTTCTAACGATCTTAGGCTTTGAACTTTTCCACACGGACGACAGCTTTTCCGAATATTAGACTTAGAAACGACTGCTTCAACGACGACCTGGATAGCTCGATCCTGGTTCATCTAGCAATCCAATTAACCGACTTTTCTGTTGCCCGCAATTTTCAAAAGTGGGACTCCCCTTCTGTGTGTTTCATATTCGCCTTGCTCTATTACGATCCTCGAATATTAAACTTAGAAAAAAAAAACTGATCATCGAAGTTGTAGGTAAAGGGTGTTCCACTTGTATTTAAAGCGTGACTAAAATGACTATGATAAAGAAAAACCTCCCCAAGATCATATTTAGGACTTGCAAACCGGTTAACCGATTTTGTGTTCAAATTTACCTAACCATAAAACCCGGGTTTTCCCGAAAAACCGAAAGTCAATTATATTTTTTTGAGTCATTCTTAAAAAAAAAAATTGAAAATGTTTGGTGTTACTGAAAAAAAATCTGTAACGGTTGAAAACTTATTAAATGCACTAGCATCGATTCAACTTATGTCAACAGACAGTGAGAGAGTTGTTTCGATCAATAATTTCTTATTTGGTAATTTCTTATTTAAGAAATAATCTCTTATTTGGTAATTTCTGTGCCAAATTACGTTCCTCCATGAAATATGACCTGTTGGACGCATTAGTCTTCCTTAAATATTATTTTATTGAAAAACAAGATTTATAAGTTATGTTTTATGTTACTTTTCTATTCTTTTCACATAATGAAATATTAATAATAAAGTTATGTTATTTTTCTTTTTATTTTACATAATTCTTAAATAAAAAATAATTCCAATTGCTAAATTTTGTGTTGCATATTTTTATTTATTTTCCTTAGCTTATAGCTCCGCTATATTTAAGGTAGGTTTTATTGTATATTTAAAGTAATAATCTATTTATTCTTATACTTTATTAAAAAAAACCCGACTAAAAATCGGTTTTTCACTTTATAAAAAACTGAAAACCGGGTTTTGAAATTTTATCGGGTTTTTACCAACCCTAGTCATATTCCAAGGTTGTCGACATACTTATTTTTCTTTCGTTTCATAATTTTCACATCTTTTAAAGTCTACCTTCAAGATCATCGATTCGTCTTGATGAAAAATCTTTTTTTTTTTTTAATACATCCTCAAATCGTACAAGCTGCTTAGCCATTTTTTCTTATCTTCAACAGTAGCGAAAATAATGTAACTGTTCGATACAAACGAGACACCCAGTGTGCACTATCTGCCTGCATATTCATTTACAGGATTGTTTAACCTTTTAACTTGGTTCGTCTCTCGAACAAAAATTGAATCTCTGCAGGTTATAATTACAAGTCAGTAAATATTGTAAGTACAATGCATCCATATTCACAATCGACTGTAACATTTTCCGGGAAAAATTCTCGGTCTCTGGTTTCGTAAGAAAAGAGATTAAGCAACAATAGATGTGAAACGTTTCTCGAAAATAGTAATCCGTCGTCAGTTTCTTTAAACCCGATAAGTCGGAGTAAGCCCTAACAATGAGCCATCTAAATCCGCTCCAGAATTCAACAATTGACAATCGTTCTTCAACCAATAGCTAGAATCCCTTGTATCCATCACGTGTTTAATACACGAATGTTTTTATTTTTTATCTCTACCAACTCGACGCATTAGATGAACCATAGTTGTATTCTTTTGATTTTTGCAAATGTAATAGGACTCGATTTATTCTAGAAATATCGCGTAACATATCTCCATTCAAAATTACGTAAGCTTCACAAGAACTAGAATATTCACATTACTAATTATCGTGAAACAATGTTAATAGAAAACATTAATATACATTAACGAATAATTTATTAAATCTGTCGAGGATAAAATTTTTCAAAACTGTCTGGTAAATGTGAAAAAAGAAAAAGGTGGATACAGTAATTAGCGTATAATCTTAGATATCTCAGAGAGGTCACATCTAAAATTATATGGGAAACAAATGGCGTCTTTCAGACGTTTTTGTGTATTAAGGAAAAAATCAGCAATTACTAATAAACAAACTATTGATGTTACAAGTATTATGGAACGAATAACTCGTTAACTCGTCATCCACCGTTAAAGGGTTAAATAATCCTTCGAGAGAAATTAAACAAGGTTAACTCGTTCTCGCCACGTTAACAGTTGAAAGGTTAGCCGACAAAATGGCGGGAGAATAAAGATTGATGCTTTCTTCCGTCAAGATGAAAACGAAACAAAACTCGATGGAAGTCGAAGGAAAAAAAAAAGTGCGTTTGACGTTCAGGAGAGAGATAGGAAAGGTACATAATAAAAGTGAAGTGATGAGACGCGAGAAGCGCAACGCGGTGATTTGTAATTAAGAGAGCAAGGAGAAACAATGGCATCGAGATATTTCGGTACGCCGTGAATTCTTTTCGTTGTGCAGACCAGTGACGCGGACAATGCTCGTCCTCGACGAGTCAAGTGACTTCTCGACCTCCCTTTAGAAACGCCGCAACGCGAACAGAAATGTGGTCCGGGCTCGTTTGGAAAACCGGAAGGTGGATACACACACCGGCGATCGATTCTATTCTGTTACCCCGAAGTGTTCGACCCAGAACACCGGTAATTCCATGAAGTGGAACGATTCGGCCGGGGTATTTCATTTTGCGGACTCCATTATGCTTAACGTGGGAACTACACCAAATAGTGTAAACCGATTTTCATAAGAACTGGTCGGTTAAACGGGCAATGGGAAAACATTTGTCTGTACTTTTATTTCCAGTTATAAACTGTCAATAACATATTATATAAACAATAAATACCGATACAATAAATATCAATAACATACTTATTGAAATATAATAACAATAAGGTTAGTTATTTATTTATTTATTCACGTGTATATAATTCTTTGATATACATTCGGTATACATTTATTTCTGTTGTTCTTATATTAATAAAATATTTATTGAAATGTAACAACAATAAAATTGATTATTTATTTATTTATAGGTATATATAGTATACATTCAGTATATATTTATTTTTTTTAACTCTTATATCAATAAAATATTTATTGAAGTATAATAGTGATTAAATTATTTATTTAATAATAATTCAATATTGAATAGTTTAAACGATTTCACTTGTTCTTCTTTGATTATTTGCGATATTTCTGGATGTTCAGATATGATGTTTCTGATATGAAATTCACAGGTTGAGCATTGCGAGGGTCTGTATAAAATATGTTCTATGGTTTCTAATTTATACTTATTATCATATCGTACATTACATCGTTTCTTTGATCTTATAGAACCATGTTACGTCTACCAGTTAAATGAAGCTCTTCTCTTCCTGTATTTATCAAAATAAAAATCTAAAGATCGAAGGATTAACCTATATTAGACCATAAATATAGATACTCGATAATTTGTAAAATATTGAAATAATAAAGATCACGTTACATGCACTTAACTATGTTGCAATCTAGAATTAATCTACGGAATTTATAACGTATCATTAAACGTTTCTTATGTGCACTGTTTAAAAAAAAGAAAGAAAAGAAAGACAACGATATTTCTAATTGGAATATTTTCCTTCCGCCGTATCGTACAGCAATAATTAGGTAGTTCATAACAGTAAACGAACGCATGCGTTTATATTACGTGTAAAATATTCCAATGGATAATATAAAACATCGTAATTAGCAAAACATCGTATCCGCCGAGGAGGCGACCGCAGATGTAATCGAACTTCGTGGCAATGTGCCATTTGCACCCCTTTCATTTCCGAGTTTCCACGATTTTCTATCTTAATGGCTGTCAATAGGAACACACTTCATCGATGGCTGATTTGACACGATTCACTAGCCCGCTAGTTAATATTCTGTCCGACTATCTGTTTACCATCCAACGACCCTTTTGATAAAGTGTCAGTAAAAGTTAAAAGTGGCAAAATTTTTTAAATATCAAAAATTCTTGATTTAACGTTTAGAAGTTTCTCAAATTCCACAAATTCTTAATTTAAACATTTCTCAAATACTAAAAATTGTAAATTTAATATTTGAAAATTTCTCACTACCAAAAAGTTTTAATTTAACGTTTAGAAGTTTCTCAAATTCCACAAATTCTTAATTTAAACATTTCTCAAATCCTAAAACTTGTAAATTTAATATTTGAAAATTTCTCACTACCAAAAATTTTTAATTTAACGTTTAGAAATTTCTCAAATTCCATAAATTCTTAATTTAAACATTTCTCAAGTACTTAAAATTGTAAATTTAGTATTTGAAAATTTCTCAATACCACAAATATTTAATTTAAAACTATTTAATTTGCAAATACCACAAATTTTTAATTTAACGTTTAAAAGTTTCTTAAATACCACAAATGCTTAATTTAAGCATTTCTCAAGTAGTAAAAATTCTAAATTTAATATTTGAAAATTTCTCAATACCAAAAAAATTTAATTTAACGTTTAGAAATTTCTCAAATTCCATAAATTCTTAATTTAAACATTTCTCAAATACTAAAACTTGTAAATTTAATATTTGAAAATTTCTCAATACCCAAAATTTTTAATTTAAAACTTTTTAATTTGCAAAATACCACAAATTTTTAATTTAACGTTTAAAAGTTTCTTAAATACCACAAATTCTTAATTTAAACATTTTTCAAGTAGTACAAACTCTTAATTTAATATTTGAAAATTTCCAATACCAAAAATTTTTAATTTAAAATGTTTTAATTTCTTAAGTATCAAAGATCTAAAATTAAAAAATGTTTTAATTTCTCAAATACAAATATTCCTTTTTTTTTATCAATCACTATCGTACACTTTGTTCAACGACGATCACCATACACCAATTTCAAAGACTACAGCAAGCAATGCATTCTACATCCTACAAAGCGCGCGAATCACTGTATCAAGATCAAACGCGCGCGAAGATTAACGTCATTATTTCATCGTAAACGGTGAATAGCTTACAATACAATCCATTATGAATCGTGTCCCCGTTATTCATTCTTAAGAAGATGAGAGTTAACAATCCGTTCGAAATAGTGAATGGAGTCGCAATTGACCCACAGTCTATTGCGCGTAACATTGATGCCTTACGAAATAATTCACTAACGAGATACGTTTGAAATTATTCTTCCATCGTGAACTGACTGTCGGCGTGTCGATAAGCCTGTCTAGATAGGAAAGCGATCGAGAGCATTCGTGCGTGTCGAATCATGGGAAAAGATCGACGACGGCCAACCAACTTTCCCGCGTGAGAGGTTATCACCTGGTTTATATTGCATCTAACGCTTTTGATCATAACCCAAGGGAATAAGGGAAGTAAAAGAAGGAAAAAGAAATGAAAAAGACTCGAAAAAAAAAAAAAGAAAAAGAAGACAACGCGTGGAATTATGCGCCAACAGCGTGTAAAATGATTTCGATTATATTTCTGTTGCAGCCTTTGCACGATCAACGATCGAACGCGTATTCCGGAAAGGAGAGAAGACGAATTCCTGGTCTGAGTAAGGCGCAGAGGCGTATCAAAGCGTCGAGCACGCCGGCACTTCTAGACCGTGATGTGGAAAGGTGAGTTCGTTCGGTTATTTTTGTATGCAACTATTTGAATCCGTTCGATCCTGAAATATGTTGAAACGATTCTGAAGCTTCGCAGATTTTTTTATCCTTGTCATCTTCCTTCGCACAACGTTTCATCGCCTGAGGACGTTGCTTCTTTCTGTCATTTATTTTCGTGATCGTTACTCATCGTTCGCTATGGTAATATTTACAATGTCTGGAACGATCGAGATGTTCTTTGTTCTTTATTTGTCTGGTAGTCCGTGGAAAAATATTCGTAGAGATCTGTCGATCTCTAGTGAGAAGTACACATATCCCCAGATTTGCACGGTATTTTTCTTTTTCACACGGTTTACGAAATAACAAATTTTCAAAAATAAACATTTACACTGCACGCAGATTTGTTCAGTCAATTTTTAGAACACTCGAATTAAACGTAAAAAAGAAAGGAATTCTCCTTTTTTTATACACAATATGTTGGAGAAATTACCACGAAAATAATTCTTGAAAGGAAGAGCTTTATTGTTACAAAGAAAGGATAAAACTGATTTAATATTTAACCTATTTTATTTTTACTTTACGTTAAAGTAACTGACTAAATTATGCGCATTTTGGTTTTCTTTCGATTTACACATCCTAAGAAATCGATCTTCCAGGTATAAATAAATTGAGCAACGAGTGATATTGGTGGAGAAAAAATGTTTAAATTTTTAATACAAGAAATATTGTAGCTTGAAAGATTGTTAACAAAATACGTTGAGGTAAACGTATGATCTTCAATACGAACGTCGTTGTCTAAAAATTCTTCAGGGTACTTTCATACTTCCTTTTCATTCCCCTGTCACCTTGTCTTATACACGAGCAGCTGGGGTACACAACAGATAAGTTATGAAACCTGTCCGTTTCGTATGTCGTAGGCTTCACTCGAAGATTTTCCTGCTTCAGGAAGCTGTATTTGCACAAGACAAAGAAAAAGAATATATTTTCTACATGTAAATATTGAACAAGCGTGTGCAGTCCGGCTTCCTAACGCGAACAAAATGCAAACATGATAAACAACGAATTTATATCTCTTTAATACGAACTCGTACGAGAGCATCAACAGCTTCCTGTTACCTAACGTAATACAATCTTCGTAACATAATGCGGCGTAAATTACTGTTACAAAATCTTAAAAGCAAATGAGAAACTCGCCTAGAAATTAACCGTACAATACCGGCTATTTATAAATTACACAAAAAGATTCTTCAAAAGATGTCGTAAAATAACATTAACTCGAACAGCTTCTTTGTTATCGCAAAAGTGCAAGGCACACAGGCTCTTGTAACGAAGTGAAAAATAAAAAAGAAAGATAAAAAAAGATATATTATGAGGTTGGTAGGAGCAGCGATTTCCACTTTGCTAGATTATCGACAACGTCGAGGGGTTAAAAATAGTTTAAAAAAATAGTTGATCGAAGAGTGCCGTAGCGTAGATCAAAGGTTCCGTTCTGATCGCGTCCAGGCTTGCGTTTGAAGTGCTTCCTCCTGCTTTCCAGCTTTCCATCGTGACCTCTTGATCCCTTCGTCTCGTAGGCCAGGGTTGTTTGCCGAGGCAAGAATAAAGACGTTACTTCGAATGACCCGGCTCGGTTCTCCATCGACTTTGTACCTGGACGAACATTCATCCGGTCGTTGCTCTAATTACCACCTGAATAGAAAATCTCTCGTGACATCCTCTTTAGTTTCACGGAAGCGTGGATACGCTTCCGGTCTGTCTCGCCACGGAACAACCCTCGTTAATATTTTACGAGCAACTTGATGCTCCTTGCTGGAAATTGGCTGAAAATCGTTCGATGTCGTTACGTCGACGTGCTTCCTGATTTTATAAACGCGTGATGATTAATTTTACGGATAACACTGTTACGCGCTGATTCTGGTTTTATCAGAAGATTATTTTTTTAAACGCGTGAAGTCTATGTAGGTTTTTAAAACATCTGGTTTTTTCGTTTTTAAAAGTGTGTTAAAATTATAAGTGAAGTTTGTTTGCTTTTTTTTTTTGGTGGTAAGAATGGTAGTAGGTTCTTGTTATTAGTTCAATTTAAAAGCTTCTTCGATGGGGTTGCTTTGTAGAAAAAGAGTTGCAGTTTTATCGAGCCGATAACAATTTAGCGGAACGTTAATTTTCTCCACCTGGAAAGTTCTCGCAACTCGTCAGCCCAAACAATGAGACGTAGCTCGCGGTATTATTCTAATTTGAAGTTTTAGGAAACGGTAAGTTCGCCTCTCTTGACTCGGGTCGAGGCGCTTCACTACCACTCCTGCTCTGTTTAACGCCGAGAACTTACTCTCTCGCCGACACGCGCGAATGTTTCGTGTTTTAAATCCTAGATTCCGAGACAATGAAGTGAATCCGACAGGGAAAAAAGCATCCTTTCTAGGCGGAATTTAATTAAAAGTTCCTTAATCTCCGGAAAATTTCGTTGCAACCGAAGATTGGCGCCTTCGACTCGATTCTTCTACTAATCGCACTTGAAGAGGGATTTGAACTCGTGAAGTTTGAATTTGGACTTCAATATGAATTTCAAAAATTGAAAACATCAAAAATGGAAGTATTCAAAAATTTGGAAAGTTGGAAATTTGGAGATACGAAAATGTAGAAAATTGGAAATTTGAAAAATCGAAAATTTGAAAATTGGGTAATTGGGAAAATGAGAAGTTTGAAAATTTGAAAATTTGAAAATTCGAAAATTAAAAGATTTGGAAATTTAGAGATTCGAAAATTTAGAAAATTGGAAATCGAGGAAATTGGAAATTTGAAAAAACGGAAATTTGAAAATTGGGAAATTGGGAAGTTTGAAAATTTGAAAATTCAAAAATTCAAAAGTTCAGGAATATGGAAATTCGAAAGTTAAAATTGTTTACCAGTCTTTACTGAGTTCAAGGCATCCATTACCTAATCTTTGGAGCCTCTCTCCACGAAGTTTCCTTCATCAAGACTTAGAAAGCGTTTAAACCTTCGTTTCGAAGGATAACTTTGAGACATTTGACGAATGGAAACGTCCACGGGGTGTCTTTTGAGAGACTCTTAACAGAGAACACCACCTCTGAATATTTTGCAACTCCTATCGCGGTGTCGGTTCATCTCGCGACCCATTGAGAAAAGAAAGTTCACCCTCAACTATCTTCGAACGTGGAAAACTTCTTACTTTCCGTCAGTCGTATCAAAGAATGATGAAATTTCTTTTCATTGACGTTTCCTTGGAAATTTCTAACCAGTGTCGAAAATTCTTCCTCAAAAATACACTCCATCGTATCGAATGTAACTTATAAACTGTACTTAGTCACGAGTTTAAAAGTCATTTCAAATATTCATTATACAAGACGATTATTTCCTTTACGATAAAGCACTTAAAGATACGTTATTGCCTCGGTATCACTGATCGATCCGTTCCACTCTACATACACTTAAATCGTCTTCGTGAGATCAAAGGGATCGAGGAGAAACTTGGAAATGATCGATGATCCGGCAAATTAACGATCGATTTCTCGTCAAAAACAGTATGAGCTCGTTCCAAACGCCCACGTGTTACCCACAAAAGTTCAGTATGCAACGCCTACACACACACATACGTCCGCCACGGTGCTAGATTTGTACATAGATCGATAAAAAGGAAAGTTATAGTCTGCCCGTGCCACGTGCCCCGCTAGCACAGATGCAATAAATCGGGAAAATGACAGGGGAGTTTACCGGGAGACCTGTACGTTACGAAAAATAATAGTGCTAAGAACGTGACCGCTATTTCCCCTGTTTCCGTTTCGCATATGACAGAGGGAGAATAGGTACTTTTCGCAATGTTTACGACTGACCTATCCGTTAAGAATTTTCATCCACCTTCATCGTTCAAGTTCCACCGCTTACATTCGAAAAATACCGTCATTCAATTTGTAACAATAAAAGAAAAAAGAAATCTCCAAAGGAATACAGATTACATTAAAACCTATCACAGTTTTCGCTGTTATCTAAAAATCAAACGGGGGAAAAAGAAGGGAAAAAACTGACGCCTCCAGAGAACATTGTAAACGGACAAAGAATAAAAAGGGGGACAGCATCGACACGGTTTCTCCAAAGCTCTGGAAACAAAAACACACACACAGACACAGGAAGATTGTGACTGCCGATTTCGCGGTGGCTCGTTGCAAAGAAGAGAAAACGGGGGTAGAAAGGGTAGGAAACGCGTCGAGAACAAAAGGAGACGCGAGAGCAACGACAACGGAGATTAGGAGAATCCTCAAAGAGAAGAGGAGCGATTTTAGTGTGCAAGACCGTGTCAAATTTGTACGCGGTAGGATGGCGTGAGCGCGCGTCCATCGGTGACGGGGGTGGGTAAAAATTTCGCCGATTAAAAGGAAAAAAGTACGAGGGAAGAGACGTGGAGGCAGCAGGCCACTGTCACTACAATGGATAAATGGTACCTTTTGTGGAGACCGACGGCTCTCCTTGGACCGCCTCTTCTCCCGCCCACGATTTGGCCGGCTGTTAGAGAAGGACTGATGGAACAAGGGTGAAACAGAGTGAAAGGAGAGGACCCAGAAGAAGAAAAAAGAGAAAGTGAATGGAGGCAAGCAGAGAGGTGGAGAAAGAACGAGCAACCCTCGGCGTGTCGGTTTATACCTGAAGCGACCCTTGAAATCTGTTCTCAGAAGAGTTCACGAGGTGCACCGGCACACAAATCCCGCACACGCACCTATACACACACACACACGTGGGACACACGTGAGGTTAGATTTGTGTGGCTGCCGGAGAGCCTTCAGTCGACCGCGGCTCGTCGTTCAATGCACTTCCTCCTGGGCCAGAGTGGTTCCAAGCGATTTTCTTGCTCTTGAAAGTGGCTCTCGTGTTTTCACGATTCCCACGAAACCGCCTCGAAATTGCCACTGTACGAATAAATAGACGCTTTCCAGCAAGGAAGGGAATTTCGAACTGTTTTCTGTGTAATTTCTACCCTCCCCCCTTTCAATCGAACTGATTTTTACGTTCCGCGTGTCCTATCGTTATTGGGTGAAGTGTGTTTTAACAATCGGAGATTTTCTTTTTTTTCCTCTCTCGTCTTTTCGGTGGTGAAGTTTCCTTTTCTTCCTTCTTTTTTGTTTGGAAGAGTTCGACGTATGTAATTTATATTCTCCGCGGAAGTACGAAAGGTTTCTACAAAGGAGAATGTGCGTGCACGTGATTATATCGCGGCTGATCAACAAGTGACGGTTTCCCGGTTAGTGCAACACGGCCGGGTTGGACTTTTGTCGTGAAGTTGAAGAATTCATAGTGTGCAGGAAGGAAGGAAGATTTCCGTGGAATATCTTAATGTCACGAATTGTTACAGGCCTACGAGCACGTCACGAACACACGTGCATTTCGTGTACACACATGTCGAGTGGTTTGGTATGCTGGCCGAAGGTTTCAGTCGCCTGTAGACTGTCACTCGACGCATTTCCTGTCTAAAAGTGGTTGCAAGTGGTTCTTCGTGCTTCGAATAATCTCTCTTTCTGTCTCTCTCTCTCTCTCTCTCTCTCTCTCTCTCTCTCTCTCTCTCTCTCTCTCTCTCTCTTTCAAGTGCGAGAAGATTTTGTTACACGAACTTTCGGCGGTATAAATAGAAAACTACGTGAACAAAAGAGCATCCTGCCTTTTTCTTCACCCTGTTACTTTTTCGATTTGGTGCTAACACGAGGAACGAGTTTCACTGCGCGAGATGAAATCTTGACTGAAATAATTATCAGTTCCGACGTTCGTTTCGCGCGTCGCAGACATTTCGCATTTGGTGCGATGTTTTCGAACAGTGTGAAAAGTGCTCGCGTGTTCCTCCTCGCGTGAAGTTTACTCGCGAGGCAGAGACCATTGGTAGGAAAAGGAAAAAAGAAAAAAAAGAAAGGAGGAAAAGCAGCGGACAGGACGAGAGGCGGACGGAGCGTAAAATGTTAGTCAGGCAAGAAGTAATGAAACACGCCGGATAAGCATTAATCTGGAAGAGGAAAAAATCGATCAAAATCGTCTCGATGATGTGGTACGTGACGTTGCACCATGTTTCTCCATTAGTCTGACTCAGAAAAACGGTGTGCAACGAGCGAACGTTGCCGAAAAAAATCCAACACCCTAACGAGTACACGTTGGTGACGTTGATTTACCGTATTCGCGTTTTCAATTTGCAAAAAGTGAAATACCATTTTCACCGCTTTGTAATTAATACAAAAATAACAAAAGAAACACACGTGCACAATACATACAATTATTTTATTTACTGTTAAAAAATACCGAAGGAAAAACAGAGGAAAATTATTTTTTCTGTGATAATTCATATCGATCGAGCGTCATTCTAAGCAGGAACCACATATATCTCTCGACAGATAGAACGCGAGGTCTTTTTAAAAACAAAGAGACCCAGCTCGATTATACATCGATTTAAAGCAATAACTCTCTAATAATAACACATAGAACACTCTCGAAGCGGTATAGTTCCATTCAAAAGCTTGTCTACGTTTGCTTTTCGATTCCAGACAAAAAGAAAATATACAAAACAAAACAAAAAAATCTCCCGTTCGTTATCTCGCGGAGAATCTTTTTTCGTATTTTCAAACAAAATAATAACACGCAATCCGTTCGTTCTTTGAACAAACAACGAGGCATTCGCGTACGATTTCTAAAGCGTATAACGAATCACTGCCTGCCTCGTTCCGCGAACACGATACGCGTGTCTGCTTCGAGAAATCGAGAATGAGAAACGTAAAGGAGAACGTAGTGGTCGCAAAATTTCACAGGAATTTCGAAATATATTCGGAAGCCGCAAGTTTCCGTTCCACGGGCGAGAACAACACACACGCACAGACGTAGAAAGAGAAGCTGTTTCGTGACGAAGTCGTTTCCGTTATGCAGTCATTTGGTCAGCTGGCGTGGCCGATGTCCTGCTGCATAAATTGCCATATGTACCAATCACATGTTCGTGATTTATCAATTTTTACGGGTTCCATCTCCCGTGGTCTCCGCGCCACAGGAAGAAACGGCGTTAAGTTTCTTACGGCACCGTAAATTATTTTCCACTCGCGGTCACAATAGGCCATTGATTAAATGGATAATCGAATCGATCGTCGCTCGCGTGTACAGTTAAACCTCCATGCATGAGAAAACCTTGGGCGAAAAGTTTTCGTCTCGGTGCGAGAAAGTGCATCGCGAGAGATGATTGATCGTTCGAATTGATTATTTTTTGTTTTGTTCTTTTTGTTAAGTCGTATGAGAAAATGAAATTCTTTTCTATAAGTTCCTTCCATAGCCTGGTTTTTTTCTGAGTTTATAAGAAAGAAAAATACAATTGACGACAATTTTACATTTTGACGAATGTTGAAATTCTGTAGGAATGAACAATGTAATAACACTGTAATAATGTAACAATAAACAAATAAACTGTGAGCATAAGATATAACTAAATGGATTAGTATCGTTTATGTCACACGACGCTATAGGGGATAAACCATAAAAATTAGATTACAGATATTTTATGCATTTGTACAAAATACGCGAGATAATGATAATAAATCTGAACTATTCTCTTCATATATTTTGCATATTTTTATGTTTTACAATCTCCTAATAATTTTCATTTCTGCTCGATCGCTTATAATTAGTCTACAGATTTTTATAGAAAATTTAAAGGTGTCAAGTTGAGGTGAAATAATTTTCTACCGAAGTTCTGGCTATTTTACTGTATTCACAGAGATATGAATTTGCATAAGAATCCGCAGTCTACCTATAATTATAAACAGATTAGAGGTACAATAGCAACTCTAAGTAAACCTGGACTTTACACCTGAATTTCTTACTAGTGAAATAAAAAAATAACATTATTATTTTCAATATTTATGTAGACAATTTCTTAATCATTATCTCGATGCATCGAGTGATTAGAGAATAAATAGAATTTTTCGGATTATTAAAAAAAAAAAAATGCTTCGAACAAAGCAGAATATCGACAATAACGTTCGACCATATTGTTCGAGCAGTCGACAGTGGTCTGGAGACGAGGAGGACGAGGGTACAACAGGTCATGTAACAACGGAGCATCCTCTGGCGGAGGCGACAATTCCCTTGGTCTCTCACTCGCGTCTTCAAGAGCAACCCTCAAACCTGAGTGGCAATATCGTGACCGCTTCCGGGGCACAGAATCCTCCACGATCGAATGTTCAGAGCCAGCAAGAGAGTGTTCTGCAGAAATTCAGAAAGAGCTTCTCCTTGAGGTTCCACAAAAAAGGCAGCAAGGAAAGCAACGAGAGCGAGTGTCCGGCCGAAGATAACGATGGATCCGGTCCTCTGGATGAGGAGGAGGAAAGAGAACCGCCGACTGTCACGGAACAAACTACCCAGCACAAGGAAGACACCAATAACGACCAGAAATTTCGGTTCGTTCGATGACTTCTCCTTCTTTCGCTCGCTTCTTCAAACTACAGTTCTTTTATTTAGAAATGATCAGTTTTTCTTTTAACCGTTTGTGTGAAAAGTACCAAAATGGCGTTTCTCTTATTTCGCGTAGAAAAATAATAACAATTTGCGAGTTGACACTCTTTGCTTCGAAGAGCAAGTATCAGTAAGACTAAGAGCTCGAGCTACGATAAAAAAAATCTAAAGAGCGCTGCATAGCACTCAAACCGTTAATTGACAAAATAATAAGGGACATCTATCAAATTTTTTCTCCGCAGATTTGGTCCTTTGGTGTGGAGAAGCAGCAAGGAGAGGAAAAAAGGCAGCAAGGCTGCAAGAAACGCGAAATGTAACAGCGGGGACAGTGGAATACAAATCGAGGTAAGACACAGGCAGAATGAATCGTAGACAATGTGTGTTCGCACCTTAGATCCAAAGAATAAGAATACACGTTCCATCGATATACTTCATCTGTGCAACATCTACTTTTACCCCATCATTACTCCGTAATGTTAATCTCCTGCGAAACGTCACACGCCAGTCGACGGATTTCTTTCTCTCTGTCAAAGAGGGAAAAATAAAAAAAAAAAAAAAGAAAAGAAAGAAGCAGATTAGCGATAGACTCGTCGAGTAACGAAGTATAAATTGTGAACGATATAGATGGTATCTGGTGGAGCATTGACTGGGGGCAGTGGTGGTGGAATGATGGGGGGTGGTGATAGCTCCGAGTCCCACGACACGGATGTCCAAGACGAGACGGACAGCCCGCCAGCCCTTCGTAGGCGAGTCGCCGACAAATCACGGCCCCAGTCCGAGCTCATCAACCAGATACTGATCGACAAGTTTAAGGTAAAGACTATCGGTTCTTTGCCCTACCACCGTTTACCCTGCTACATGCAATCTTCGTGTTAATCATTAATAACCGCCGGCTAACGACTGTTGTTCGTGAAACTGCCCCCGTCGTCGCTGTATCTTTGTGCTTAACGTTGCTGAATAAATGGGAACGATACAATAGGGGAAAAGTGTTTCGTACGTAGAAAATAAGAAATACGAAAAATTTTATTCGAAACTTTCACGAAAGATTAATTAACCCTTTGACTACGAAAAGAGTATATATATACGCTATTTAAATTTTTCTTGCTGTAACACATTTACTGTTTTCTTCATTCTTTTCGAACGTAGAATTTATCATTGCGAATAAATTGGCAACTGTCTCGATGTTCCCATGTTTTTACTAACCCCTTACTCTACAACAACGAGTTAGACTCGTGACACAGATTCTGGCTAGGATTCGACGAAAACAGTTATATTAGTAACAAATATTAATTTTAATCCTAACATTCCTTTCAATTTAGGATTGTCAAGTGCAATTAATATATAATAAATTAGCATTTAAAGTGGCTCTAAAACCATAAGTAACTGGTGCTTAAATGTATAGTCAGGAAAAGAAATCATAGGTTAAAGGGTTAATACTGTTCAGTTTCGATTTCGCTGTTCTCGTAAAATCGTATCGTGAATTAAATCGGACAAACTTATTCCTTCGCTGCGTATATAAGTGTTTTTATTCGTTTCAATTTGTGAGATCAGTTTTATAATTTTATTCGTTGGTTATTTTTCTAAATAACATAGCGTGCTCTGAAAATGTTCGATCAGAAGGAAAGTAAACGAGTAACTATGATGAGCCCGTGCAAGAGTGCGCCACAGTCAAAGAATTAATCAAAGAGCTTCAGAATAGTTCTTTATTTTTCTCTTTTCGAACGGAACACTTTCACCTTAATAACTCTTCTTCTAACCAACAACAATTAATCCCTAAAGGCTAACAATTGCGTGTGGGTCTGATAGCGCAAGGTGGAATTCTCAAAAAAGAATGCTTCCGCTTTCGATGGACGTAAAAGGCAGATCCATGTTTTATTGTGGATGTTTTCTTTCATCTTTTTTTTTTTCTGGATACGTTTCACTGCTTTTATCTCGTTTCTGCGCAATTTTCATTCGTATGTGTGTACAATATACAACTATGATCCCCCCTCCCTCGTTCCTTCGTTCTCATCGTCGATGATTTATAATTGCTATTGAGATCGTCGCGCATTTGTAATCATTATCGTGACCGCACGTATGACTGTTTCCTTTGGTACAATAACTCGCATTACTCACGTTTGTACACGGTTTAGCCACGCTTGTACAGATCACCGGCAGTCCCTGATACGCGGTCGGAGAATATATCGCGTTAGCCAGGATACGAGGAGAGGAAGCGTACTCCTGGTTAGTTGATATCGAGCTGTGCGCCCGAGCGAGCACGATTTATGGAATCGTGGACGAAAGTCGTAGTCGACAGTGTTCCCATCTTGTCGTCACTTTGTTTCCAACTAACAGAATCATTTTCTTACGTCGTACATCGCCTCTCGTACAAACATGTAACTCTCGACGTGTCATCCTCGTGTGAAAAAGAAAAAGAAAGGAAAAAAAGGTGTGCTGAATAATGTGTAAAAATTATATCAATCGAAGATCAGACAGTAACGTGAAATAAACCCAACGGAAAGTAACATGGTACATCTTCTCTAATCCATCGATCTAACTAAATCTCTCTACCACGTGTACATAGAAAACATCACGTACATAACACAAGTACATATTCCATCGGTGTTTGTGAATTAACAAAATCCCACGAAGAGACGTTGTAAATGTTAAAGGGGAATATAAGCACTTGGGTTGGCTCGATGATCGAGCAGATTTTCTGGAAGAGTTGCTTAGCGAGACACACGCCCAAAAGAAGAGTTGCAATCTTCGCTTCATGCCACGAATACAGAAATCTTTCTCTATCTCACTACCTATCTGTCTATCCTCTCTGTGGACGTCGATGTTTAACGAGTGGATGTGTAATACATTTCAGGCGGATCTGCAGAGCCGCACGTCGAGGCACCAGCATGTACGTAGAACGAACAGCGATTTAGGAGGTCAGAGGTTATTACAGTGGGATACTAGGTCCGGCTACAGCCACGCGCACAATTACCGAAGGATGCTCTCGACGCCATCACCGATCAAGACGAGGCCTCCTAGGCTCAGTCCAAGGCACTCCTCCCATGACATCGTTACGCTGAGAAGGTGCGTTTAATGATCATGATCCGTCCTGTGCTTTCTCGCCACCCTTATCGCAAACGCCTCATTGACCTCTTTGCCATCAGCAAGCGAGAAAGCGAAATACGCTCGTATATACATAAAAAAAAAAAAAAAGAAAAACCTGGAAAACTTGGAAGCGATCGTCGACCTGAATCTCGTGTATCCATCATTACTGTGGTATAAAGTGAAGAATAGAGTTTATCTAGAGTTTATTTAGAGGGAATCGGTTTGGAATATCGTTCGTGTAGATTTTGGGAAATTTGATTAACAAATATAAAATGGCGATTGCTTCGAGTTTCGTAGGTTACAATCGAGCGCATCGTGTTCGTTTTAATCAATAAATGTAACTAGCAACATTATTGCTAGGATGTATATTAAGAAAAAAATAATAATAATAAAGAAAAGTAACGTTAACGATATTGAATGTGGATATCTCTAGGTGCTTCGATTTTCGTTGTCCTTTTAACCACAGAGGAGAGTCCATTTGTTCGAAAAAAAAAGAAACGGGCGTTGTCTGGAACAATTCGGTGACACCTTTTTTTTTTCTTATTTTTTCTTCTCTTATGCTAATTTTTCTTTCAATCTTCGTTCAACTCGAGACGAATCATAGCACGACATTAAAGTATCATTAAAAAAATGAATTAATTAAAAAAAAAAAAAAACTCCTTGAAAGATTATCCTTGACGAAATTTAAATTCTGTATTCTCGAACCTTTCCAGTAAATCGAGGGAGAATAGTGGTAGGTAGACGGGTATTATAACAAACCACCTTCTTTTAATTTTTCCTCGTAAAAAACAGTTGGTCTGTCACGCGTAACTATGTACGGAGTGGTTCTTTTGTATTTTGACGTTCGAATTTCCGTTAAATTTTTTTCCCCGCTTCTTCGAAGAAGAAGAAACAACTTTCTTTTTTTTTTTTTTGTGTTTTTGTAACAATCCATTTCACACTGATAATATCCTTAGCTTCACACTGATTCTTTTGAATTGTAATTGAAAATATTTAAAGAAAAGAGAAAGAAAGTTATTCGACACGATCGTCAGCTGCAATAATATTTTAAAGAACGAAGGGTAAATTACAAAGTCTAGGGAAGTTCCATTGAAGTTATTTGAAACAGTCAATGTGGAGAAAAAAAAGAAAAGAAAATAAGTACGAGATATTATCCATCCGGTGAAAACGTTTCGTAAGAACGTTAGAAACGAGCAATTTTTTAAGGCAGGGCAATTTACAGAACCACTCTGTATAAACGTGTATACCTTGTCGTGTGTATATATATATACATATATATTTACCTATTGTAATTCGTTGCTGAATGTTGTATCGATGCTTCTACGTAAACACAAGCTTGTTGATCCTTTATCCGACCGTGTACGTACGAAGAGAGGAATTAATGGCGATTTTATTTTGGGTCCCAGTAACGCGAAAGGGAGGAGTTCTCGGACAAATTTGAGGCGTTCACTTAGTCAGCCACTGGGTATCAATCAGCTATCACCTTTGATGCGCACCAAAACCGCAGGTAAAGCCGACACTCGTCAATTTAAACATCAAAATTTCACTTGTTCATATACTGTTTGAGTTCTAACGTAGACCACATTTTTCCCTTACTTTCTTTCCAAGCAAATGAGTAATAAAACTGTTCTTTTATTTCTTTTTTCTCTCACTTTTTAATCCACGCTAATTTTTACCACGTTTCGTTGCACAGAAATGTTTCACTTTAAAGAGATCCTCTGTATTTCGTTACACCTTCGAAGGAATTTGCGTGATTCTACATATTTTTTTATTTTTTTTCTTATTTTATGGAATTGCTTGTTTGCTTGGCACGAAAGTACACTGGTAGCAAACCCGTTGACGAAGATTAGTGCACACTTTCTCTACTCCAGTGGTATCCAGTTTCTCTCTAGACCACCACTTCCGGCAATACTCTCAGTTAGCATGCACCCTCTGTAAAAAATAAAAAGAAACATATATAACGAAGTCTCGAAAAGCATTCACCGTTGTAACAGTGCGCACCTGTAAGAAGAGTTCTTTAACAGTAAGGAATGCAGAATACTCTCCTGTATTAAACGTGTGTTGATATCTTCGTTCTCTAAGAACAGCTTTTCCTGTGATTACGCTTTTGTTTTGCAAGGTGCTGTAGAAAGCCACTACACCCCCATAGGGAGCTTCGTGAAACATTTCAGCGATCAAAACGATACAATTTCTTCCATTCTAACAATTTAGAAATATTATTCAATTTTTAATCGCGAACTATGCTTCACGAAGCTCTGCGAGAAAATTAGTTCATCCCCTTCACCATGAAACGTGATAAACGATTTTTTTAATCTTTCGCTGCCAATGCCAGTAAGCCTACGATGGATAACCTACAGGGTGATTTTTCGCATACGATTGTTTCCTCGTATTACAAAAAAGAAAACAATGAATATAAAAAAAAAAGCAAACGAACAAAAGCAAAGTGTCGGATTCACCGACGGACAAGTATAAAAAGAAGATCTTCGGATCACGAGATCGTAGTTCGTTCTCTCTCGATAAAAATGGGAATTGTTTCGTTTGAAATTAGGCGCGAGGTTGCCCGGTGGAAACGTCCTGTCCGAAGATGAACAGGACGGAAGAGGTGGAACGTCTGACGATGAAATGATGTCCGATTCTGAATCCTCCGTTGCCTCCTTGACGGATCGAAAGAAATCCTTCGAGCAGACGATGGACGAGGAGGTTGTTATCTTGGCTGAAGCTGTTTGGGACCACGTGGCGATGGAACCTGAAGAGCTAGCTTTCCGTGCTGGCGAGGTGATCGAAGTTTTAGACAACCTGGACAAAGATTGGTGGTGGGGAATTTGTAGGGGCGAGCATGGTTGGTTCCCAGCTGCATTTGTTAGGGTATGATATCAATTTCTCCTCGGGAATTATTTTTTTTTTTTTGTTGTCACGAAGCTGAATAATGTTTAAACGTAGAAAATCTTCGAATTTTTGTATCTTCAGTTACGCGTAAGTCAAGAAGACACTGTCGAGGATTGTTTGGCGGCTATGGCCTCTGGAGGCACGTCCAATACCCAATTAAGAAGGCGCACTAGTATTTCGTTGTTATCAAATGAACAAGTTAGAACCAGCGTGGTTCGTGAATTAGTTCAAACTGAACGAGATTTCGTTAAAATATTAAGAGACGTCGCTGAGGGTTATATAGCTGAATGTCGGCGTCGTACGGATATGTTTAACGAAGAACAGATCGAAACGATTTTCATTAATCTCGAAGAGCTGTTAGATTTCCAATCTGAGTTTCTGGAGGATCTTGAATTGAGGATCGACTGGAATTCTCCGCATAAGAGCTGCGTCGGTGAATGTTTCATAAATCATGTAAGAATATTTGAAGTAATTCGACGTATAGTGTATTCGTCACAGAAATGTTCGTATTTCCCTTTAAAACAGTTTTCTTTTTTAATTCGACAAAGATTAGTTACAAAAATGTTTTTAAATTCAATTTTTTCTTTTAAGAAGTTAGGATTAGTTTACTAAATGACGCGTCAAAAATTTTTGAGAAAATTGCAATTGATCAAAATTGCGAAAATAATAAAAGTTGGTTTTTATAACTTTTTTTTAATTTCTTCATAATCGATCGATGCAGAAACGACAAGCATTGAAAGATGTAAGAATTTTCAGATTTATTGCAGTTGTAAACCAAAAATCGTGAGAAACAAAGAATTTTTAATTTTTATTACAGACTCAAGTAAAAAATTCTGCTTAAACGGTTTTCGCTAATTTCTTCGCAACTCCGACCAATCGTAACATTTTTCAAATTTCTTGTACACATCGTCCAGTAAAATAATCCTTCAAAAATCTAAAAAAAAAAGAACTCAAATCGTTTGGTTCAATTTAAAAAAAAATTATTCTGCTTTAAAGAATATACGAATACTTCTATGTCTCGCTATAATTATTACTGTTTCAATGATAAAATGGTTGTATTATGATACTTTATTTCGAATTGTTCTAGAGGGCAGGATTTCGTATGTATTCGGAGTACTGCAACAGTCATCCAATGGCTATCGCCACGTTGCAGGAATTGTATCAACATAATCGTTATAGCAAATTCTTCGAAGCCTGTAGGTTAATGAGAGGATTGATAGAAATTCCTTTGGATGGATATTTGTTAACACCCGTACAACGGATATGCAAGTATCCGCTCCAATTGGCGGAGCTGTTGAAATACACGAAAGCCGATCATCCGGATTATCATAAGATTCAGGAAGCCCTTAAAGCGATGCAAGGTGTCGCTGTCTTGATTAATGAAAGGAAGAGACGAATGGAAAGCCTTGAAAAGTTGGCTGCATGGCAGTTAAGGGTTGAAGGATGGGAGGTATGGATTTATTATCGATCTCTACGATAAATAACATTTTTCCCTTCTTTTTCATTCAACATTTTTAACATTTCTCATTGATCCAAATAGGGTGAAGATCTCATAGAAGTTTCGTCGCAATTAATTTATCAAGGTGAAGCTGTAAGAGTCACTACTGGTATGTGGACAAACAATATCACCCTCTTCCTCTTCGATCACCAGTTAGTATATTGTAAAAAGGACATTTTAAAACGAAATACTTATGTATACAAAGGACGGATTTATCTCGACACGAGTGAGGTGATCGATGTCCCCGATGGTAAAGGTAATTCGAACAAAATTTACACGATATACTTGTCACTCGACTTCAACATTAATACTAATTACAAATTATCGATTTTACTCTTTATAGATCATCAACTTGGGGTAACAGTGCGACATGGTTTAAAAGTTTACAGCTGTGTTCGAGATAAATGGTTGCTCTTCTGCTGTCGTACAGCAGAAGAGAAACGTCGATGGTTAGCAGCCATGGCCGAGGAGCGAAGACTGGTCGCTCAAGACAGAAACGACGGATTGGAATTCCCCGCTGCGGCCAGACAATTGGCCAGGATCGCGGCGACCAGACAGCAAAATAGGCCGCCAATCAAACCTCGCAGTACGTAAGAAACAAACCAAAACACAATTTAATCTGTCTGTGACATTTGCAAATGAAAACAAAAATAAAAAAAAAAACAAACTAAATTTGCTCTCATTCGAAAGATGATTACATATTGCCTGAATTGAATAATTACAGACAAAACGTACAAAAGAGAGTCGGCTTACGAAATGCCAACAATGATCGGGCAAGGCACGACAAACTCGTTAGGACGTAAAGTTGGCACTTGGTTCACGTTCGGTAGCAGCAAAAAAAGTACTCGACTTCAGCCGTCCTGAGACAGGCCTACCTTCGTGCCATACATCGACTTGTGAAAGTTCGACGAGAAGCGCTTAATCGTTGTTTCGAAACGACGATGATTTAACAAGATTTCGCTGGTCGTTCGAAAAATCCATCTCTCTCGCGAAACGATTCCTTTCGATCGATTTATTTGAATTTTCTTCGGTGCTTCCCGCGACAGCGTGAAGAGCGTTCGAATAATTAAACGAAGACAACAATTCAAATTTAGTATTCGCACGAAACCAGAACACGATAAGTAAGCGCTTGTCACATGTATGGAACGAAGGTGTTTTTTGATTAAATCTAAATCCCGCAAAGGTTGTTTAATTCTATGATCGTTGTCGATATTCCAACGACACCGGCACACGTCCTATGAACACAGAGTTCATGCGTAAACGCTATGGTATTATTCATCGGTCCGATTCTAGTACATTCGTTTAGTTAAAAAAAAAAAAAAAACACGTACAGTTCGATAAAAATTGAGAAAGAAAGAAAACAAGGTGTAACTTTGCATCGTTGACGATATTTATTTCACTGCCTCGAGGAAAGATTCTTCTACATTCTACGCTCTGTCGTCTTACAATCACGCAGATCGCCTGCAAATCGCACTGGGTGACAAGGTATTATCACTATTAGTTCTTTCTAGTAATTGATAAACGTTGTTTGTTCAGAATATTATCCAAGCAAGAAGTACTATTAATTAAACGTAACAATTATAAATTCATGTAATAAACAAAAAAAAAAGTAATAAAATAAAGAAACGAGGAGATTGTACCGCGAGCAACCGTTTGCGTGTATAGCATTTAGGTGAAATGGAGCAAGACACGTATACAGAGTGAGAAAGAAGAACCGGCGTAATAAAAGATATTTGTTTTATAGGCAAAGGAACAAGTATTGAGACGAGTCACGTTAGAAAGTATAATCGAAAGGGGGAAAAAAAACTTGCATAAACTAGAGGAAAAAAAAAACACAACTGAATGCACTTATTATTAGACGTATATACATAAGTATATGTGTAAAGTCGATAGCGAGCTTTTTCGAGGTACTAAAGAGGAAGTACTAGTCACACTTATCACGAGAATCGCATAATGGAAGTGATAAAAAAAAAAAAAAAAGAAACTTTAGCGTTATCGAAATGCAACCGCTTGTATGTTGTGAGCAATGAATTAGTAATGGCCAGGCGTTGTTTTTTTTTCTTTACTTTTTCTATGGTAATAAAGACTGAACGAGGAATGGGATTATTTCCCGGAGATTCACCAGCGAATCGGTACGGTGGTAGCACTGAGAGAAAAGTATAGCGAAGTGTAACCAAATCTCGCTATATACGTGTATATATGGCTGTATTTGTAGTTCCAGAACGGAAAGTATTTTAAACGTATTCCTGGTTCGATAAAACATTTAGATCTCTTCTAGAACGCACACTGAAATGAAAAACATCATCGACAGCAGGTGTCATCCTACGAAACTTCTCTCTCAGTGTAGCAAAACGTATCACAAATAAATATTCATAATGAGAGAAGAAAAGAAGAAAGAAAAGAATCTTGGCGTTCCGCGATACATCCTTTTACTACCTAAAATTACCGTCACTTTCATCCGAAGCAGTAAATCATAATACTCATTGTAGTTTGTACGAAGGTTTTAAATTTTTGGTAAATGGACGGAGAATTATATTTCTACGTCGATTACGGAGCGACAGTATTAATGATACAGGTACCAGTAAACATGTAAATACTCGCATATCAAGTCACTTTTTCTACTGCTGTTGTAGCAGTTTCTAACACAGCAAAGAAAGAAAGAAAAAAAGAAAGAAGAAAATCGTCTGAGATATCCTTCAAGTTTTTCTACTCTTGTACAGAAAAATGTTACGAGAATAACCGTGATGAAAGCCAGTCAGCCAGCAAAAACGTCTGTTTTGTAGGTAAAAGTAACGGAATGTGTATGCCGTCTGTAACATTCTTCATCGTGTATGATTCAATTAACTTTTTCGAAAAAAAAAAAAGGAAAAAATGATCCACCGATTGTGAAAGTTTTCAACACTGCCAATATTGTTTACTAAATATGTCTCTCCGTTCGTTTATGTCGTTTACTCATCGTCCCGATGAATGTGTAATCTTCGAAGTATACGTTGATGAAAAAAAAAGAAAAGTAAATATTTGCTGTTTATCTTCTATCGCAATGTAATTTCGTAAAAGCAGAAAAGTAACAAAAAGGAAATATTTGTGAAACATATAAAACAATACACAAAAGTATATTTTTGCTTATTTTCTGGCATTGTATTTACTATATGACGAGGACAATATGATGACAAAAAAGTGTGAAAGAGCAAAGATTCCTACTCAACCTGTACAGAGATCATTAACCCTTGATGTGTAGACTAGGAGCGATACATTTGTTGCTGGACCTAACTCGTCTAAGAGTTATTTTTATAGAACAAATGTCATTTGTTCGAACGCAACTTTTCCGTAAGCATTGCTACCGTAAGGACTTACTTATAATAGCCAATGTGACTAAAACGTAAGACGAGAAGTATCACGTGTTAATTGTAAATGCTGAAACGATAATACCGCATACTGCACAACTTCGAACTTTTCATCCATTCAACTTCACTTAACATCAATAAAGAAATACGAACTTCTGTTTAAATTGTCAGAGTAATAATAGATATATTCGCGAGAGTACGTGTTAATTATGAAACTTTCGAAGAACGAAGTTTAAAAACATCGTGACAGTTTGTTCTTTACATATCTTAACGAAGAGACACGCAAGTTAGCGACTAACACAGTTAATAGTTCGATATTTATTCTTTCTATAACGGCGTAACAGAATATTTCTATTATTACTCTGGAATCGTTGATAACAGATTCTGCACAAACGTCAAAAATGATGTGCTTCGAAGCAATAATATTACTAGGCGTTACAGTAATAACAGTTTAGGCTGTTGCATATATATACATATATATATGTAAACGCATATATTTTCCCTTGTATTTGATATTAACGGTCGCGTGTGAACGTTGATGGCCGATACACAAAAAATTAATTGTTATCAACGTTAATGTTCACACGTACACCGTGCACTATGGAAAATTAAAAAAAAAAGCAACTGATACAATAATGTACCGCTTTGTTTCATGTAAATAATTAGAGGTACTGTACTTTCGTAAGTGTAAATACTTGTAGAACTCCTCGTTTAGCAGAAACTTCAACATGTTCTAGGCAATAAGGGACATTAAAGTTGAATGACATATAACTTTTGGATAAAGATTAATTATTGATTGAATAGCACAATGTTTTGTATATTTGTATATCTAATTTAATGATTTAATAATAAATTACCCCACCCCCTCCCCCGTTTGCTCGATTGTTCACGTTATAAATAATTATTGTTTATGGATATGTACAGTTGAAATTACATTAATATGTTTACAATTGTTTTCGAAATATAAATATATACTCAGTTAAATATATGTAAATAAACATTTTATAATTACTATATCATTATGATTTTATTGCACTGAATTTCACGTGTTGTCTCCTACACATCACTTTTTACAATTAAAAGTAATATACTTTCAATGAAGCAGTGTTCATGGAGAATAAATTCATGAAGAACTCATATATCTATTACTATCTATTATATATATTCATGAAGATTAGGTACCAAGTATATATGTAGTACCTTTTGAGATTTGAGCTTTCAATTCAGAATTCTCTTTTCTTAATTGATTCACTACTTGTCTCAGAGTTTTAGCCTCTTCTAGCAATTGAGCATTTTCATCCAAACTTTGCGAAAAATTTTCCTGTACATCTCTCAACTCTGTGATGTATTGACAAGCTCTTGCTAAGATTCCTCCTTTGCTCTGTGAACAAAAAATTTTCACAAATGTTTGTAATAAAAATTAAATCAATCAACAAGTAGTATGTAAAAATATCAGCAGATAAAAATTATGTTCTATATTACCTGCAACTCAAAATTGGTTTTCACATCTCCATCTCCTGTTGTACTTTGTTCACATTCTGGTAAAAGCTTTCCCAACTTTGAAATCCAATTGTTTATTTTATCCCTACGGCGTCTTTCAACTTCATTGTGTGTTACTCTTCGCCTTTCATCCCTCTGTACAATGTTAAAAATGTATCATTAACATTGTCCAATAATTTTTATATCATTTTAGAAATATAAAAGAACTTACCTTTTTAATATTAGTAAGGATATTTTGCGGATTGTCTATTTGAAGCTTAACACGCGGTGCAACTGTCCTCGCGGATTCTGAGGTAACTACTTCACTACCATTGCTAAGTACATAGAACTGTCCATTTATAGGTGATGTTAAAACTTGGACAGTATTGTTTATTGGTGCAGCTATTGACAATTCGGTATTGTTTGTATGATTATCACCAACTTGCACCACGCGATACGCGACTGCATTATCGTTTCTGTTTACTTCGCACAATTGATATTGTATATTGTCTTCTTCTGTAACAGTCTCTATTTCCGTGTCACAATCTATTATTTCTGCTTCCTCTAAAACGACGCCGACGTTGTCATTGCTAATTGTATTCTCATCCACGCTGCAAAATGATAAACATTTACGAAAGCGCACGAAATGTTAGAATTAATCGTTGAAAATTCTTCCACTTGAGTCAAGTTTATGTAAGATAACCTCATACTGTTTTGCAAGTCTTGTATAGACGAAAAAATATGAATATTATTTTTCAAAATTTAAACGTAAATTTGAGCTTTTATTTGTTTCTTAAATTTATATAAACTGAAACAATAATTACAGTAGCAAAGTATGTTTCCGTGTCACTGATTTTATTTTCGTATTAACATATTACAAAACGGAATTTGTTTGTTGAAATTGTAAAAGGATTCGAGGAATTTACCTTTCGTCGATATGATCGAAATGATTTAAAACTTCCATTTTATTTTACAAAAGATATTCCTTGTAATCGACGTTTTTTCTTGTACACAAGAACGCACCGCATAGCACACACACGACTGTATTTTCTATAGATAATGCGTCATAGATCTGTAGAAATATGCTGATCAAATTACTAACTAAAAAAAAAAATTACAAAATATTTAAATACGTTTCGAAAGTAATTAACATCTTTGTATACGTTATTAATTTTTTTCAAATAACATCTAATATTTATAATAAAATAATAACATAGTACATAGCCTTATTTAGAAAATATTTGTACCAGCACCCTTCTCGGTAATGTAATTATTAAATGCAAAAAAAGTATTTTGTTTTAACATTTTATTTCTTGTAAAGGTTTTTATTCATATTATCGATACATCTTTCAGTGATTATGTACAGAATTTTTGTGTATGTTTAATAAAGAAAAGAATTGTGTTGCTATGAAAGAAAATATTAAAAGAATATCTATTTATTTAAGAAAGAAGATGGGATATAGTTAAGTAATTACGATTTGGGTATTTGAAAATTAAATGTAGATATTCAAAATTGGTACGTTTAATAGTAACTTTCTGTTTAATTGTACACACTGAATCCCAGACAAATTTCTAGGAATTTATACGAAAGAAAACGAAAATACTATTTTATATATTATTAATAATAGTACTAATGCGTTTTGACCACATAAAACTTACAAATGCGTAATAAAGAAAATAAATATCAAGAATACTGTTTGTTTTGTTTTTTTTTGTTCCATTTCTTAAATTATATTTTCATTTTCATGTTGTACAACATCGAAACAAAAAAGAACTTAGATTGGAAATAAAATTGCGAAGTTTTAACAAATATTATGATATAATATAATGCATTTAATTTAATTAAATGTTCTATTATAGTGTACTAATGCAGTAATAGCGCGTATTTGTTATTAATATGTACATATAAATGAAACCGCTATTCGTATTTAATAATAGTATCGTTTAATGACATCACGGAAATGATTTAACCAATTATTCAAAGTAATTCTACTATACATTTTTGTGTGCAGTGAGAAGTTTAGGTTACCGCGGTATAGTATCACTAGCTTATCTGTGATTCACCATGTTTTGGAATTCAAATTGAACCATTTGTTACAAATGTAAATACAAAACGCGTATTTTATTTCATCGAAAGACATTTTCTCATTTATTCAAAGACAATTTATACAGGGTTATGGTAGCGAGAGGTTACGGAATACAATATTGACGACATTGGTATTTTTAGAATTGAATAGTATACCTTCGATCGTTAAAAATATTGTGTCCAGAATTTCTGTTTATACCGGTATGAAGAATATGCGTATATTCATATTTATCATAATCCACATTATTACTGCTGTTTCAAGTATTGAATATGAAGATGAAAACTTCTTTGAAGATTTATTGTAAGTATATCGATAATTTAATTTGATTGTCTAAATTAAGTAACATGTTTTTGTCGCGTTATATTTGCGGTAAAACTATTTATTGTGTATTTAACATTAAATAATTCTTTACAGAAGCCCAGAAGATATTGTAGATCCACATTCACTGTATTTTAATAAACAGGATAAAAAGATGATTACAGATATGGAAAATGTATGGGTACTGGACAAATACAAGTATGTATAGGGCCTAATTTGAATGTAATTAAATATACATCAGAACAAAACTACATGATGTTATAGGAATAAGCATTGTATTATTATATCATTCAGATTGATAGACAAACTATAGATATGTTCTGGTTAAAGCAATTTCTATTTCACTGTTGTTTGAATAAGACATGCACTTTTTGTTGTACAAAAATATGTATTGCAACTTTATAGTCACATAAATCCTTTTCAGGGTAACAGATACTTCACAGGAGGAGGATGAAGCCAAATGTAGCTTGAAGTCAGTTAAACAAGCAGATGATTGCAGCAATCATGAAATAATTTTTTACAAGCGCCTTATTAATTTACTATTAACAAATCTTAATATAAAGGTAAGAAGATAATGGAATTTAATTAGTGCATGTGTAACTGAACACAAATTAATGTATTTTGATTTTTGGAAATAGACAAAGGATGACATATCAATAAAAGGAATATTAGAGATTGAAATATCTCCTTCACAAATGGAAATCCTTCAGAACTTTCAGGTTCATAAAAAGTCTTTGAGAGAGGTTGATGAAATTTTAAGTAATGTAATAAAGAAACCACAATACAATTATATGAGCGGGCTTATGTATGTTTTTGATGCACTGCAAAAAATATTTAACATAATATTTAAAATAATACAAGAACATGTAAGGATATTCATACTGTTCCATTATGTCTCTTCTTTATATGTTTATATGTAGAAAAAATGTGGTTTTAATGTTTCAGCCAGATGGAATAGCAATTATATTTGCAATGTTAATGGTTGTTTTGTCATTTAGAATGATTAGATGGAGACAAACACTTCCCATCTTCAGTCTAATACAAATGATATTTGTACTTAGTTTCTTTATGACTTGGTGGCAACTTATACAGGTAAATAAAGTTAATCAATAGAAAACACGTTTGAGTCCTAGAAGAATATTACCTGTTTGTTAAAATTATATTCTTGAAAAGGAGGCTGAAATTAAAGCAGCTGCAGCACAAATGAAATTCACAGAGATACCGATTTCGTGTCAACCAGATAAGATGAATTTGTGGCATAAGTTCGTTTCATACTTCAGTAAGTATGTTTTACTTTAAAATGTTTTTTGTCTTTAATTAAACAAATTATTATTTACACTTTTTATTTTTACAGTCAAGGATGATTGCGAACAATATTATAAAACGATGATGTCTAATCCGAAATTAACAATTACACCTGCATTTGCACTATCACATTTTGTTACTACCGTTATTCTTCATCCAATTACACATATTGGTACTATAATATCCAGCTTTATAACTAATGCTACAGGTAATTGAATAGCGGTTGTTATTCAAAATTATTTCTGTTTAATCTTTCAAATCTATTTAATTATCTTTTTTTTATTTTTTGTTTAGAGGATCTCCCATGGACTTATGCGTGGATTATAAAATGCATACTCTTTTTCTCTGTAGGTGTCGTTATAGTAATGATACCATTTTGCCTATCTGGTGCGTCATTTAATTTAGGCTTAGGACCGCTATTAAGGTTCGGAATTAGTCACCAGAGAAAATCTGAAAAAGGTAATTCGTCACAAAGTATTGAAAAACGAGAACCTGTAGAAGTAATTCTAAAGGTAATACATTCGCCTTTTTTTCGTGTTTACTATATTTCATTTTTCTCCTTTTTTTTTTACCGTCATGTTTATTATTAATCATACACGTTTGTATATAATGGTTGAAGCAATATGAACTTTCTTTCAGTTAACTCATGCTACCAACTTACCACAAATAGAGAATACTTCGAAGACCGAGCAAACAAAAGCTCTACAAGCTTTAGAAACTGAACGCGAGGAAAACACTGAAATAGATAACGATTTTAAAAAATGCGAGGATGATTTGTCTTGCGGGGATACGACAACAATCCGGGAGTTTGTAAAAAGTGACAATGAAAATGTTACGGAAGGTACAAAGCTTGATACAGCGAAATCGGGAAGAAATGACGGAAGTGGAGATGCTTGATTATTTGTTATTTTATATTAATTCGTTTCCTAATGTACATGTTACGAATGTAAAATATATATATATATATATAATGCAAGAAAATAGTTAACTTTACGTATGTTAATATTAACTTTGTTTATATGAAGAAAAATCAAACGCTTGAATTATTTTTATAAGTATATCTAAGTACCTAAACAACAATCACGTTTAAATATTTATTTTTATATTATTCTTAACATCTGTATTATCTTTATTTAAATTATTTTTACACTAATTGTCGATTATAAATATCGTGTTATACAGCGATATGAAAAGTATTTATGCATATGTACCTAAATTATATGTTTAACGATTTAAATATACACTTTTCTACAAAAACTTCAACGTTCCATTGATCTAACATACAATATTCGTACAATTCACCCAAACGATATCCACGAAAGAAAATATGTCTATTAATGCGAATTCAGCCTAACGAACTGCAAACAAGAATTCGCTAAATGTAATGTGTCTGCACTTTCGTAATTAGAAGGGATGCGGATGTGTTTCTAACAGAGAAAATGAAACGCGTACCGAAGCAGTTTCCGGATCGAAAGATTCCAAGCAAGTGTTTATATTACATCGTGGTAAAGTAATTAACTTTTTCTCTAAGACGAACAATTCGTTTTGCATTCGGAATCAAATCGTGCATCGTCCAATTAATAACGCAGCTTAGCTGAAATGACAATTACGAGAAACGAGGGTAGCGACGATGTCGTAAAATCGAGTTCAGAATTTCTAATTAGTTCTGTTTACGTAAACTGGCATTCTCATTTCTGTATGCATAATGTCAGAACTATTAGTCACCTAATGCGTTATCCCATCAACAAAGCGATTAAATTTCAACGTTGCATTTCCTAACTTCCTTTGTTTTATTACTTTTCATTTTCCTCGACATTTTCCCTCCAACACTTTCGTTTACGCTAGATATGCCTTAGGAAGAAAAGAAAAAAAAATATATATAAAGAAAAGGGGGGGAAAAAAGGAGCGCTGTCGTTGTAACCGGAAAATGTAACGCTTCGTTACACCGATGGTTGTTGGAAAAAAAATAAAAAAAAGATTCGAGTAGCCGTGTAACCAAAATATTTAGAATGGCTCGATCGAACGGAACAGCGGTAAGAGAACTTTTTCAAATTGTTCACAGGTCCATAAACAGCAGGCGTGTTTATAGCTAAAAGAGAAGGATACGTATTCAGGGTAGGGGGTTGGGTTTCATAGTACCATAGATGCATTACATGCTCGAGATGATGCCTAAGAGAGGCGGTACCGGGACACGTAATATACCAACATGCACAGCCCTTAGCTCTACTTCCGCAAACGACCGTCGTTTCTTCAACGTTATATTATATTTGCCAGAGAAAGTTTGCACATTTTGTACACTCGTTCCATAGTGTAAACGCGTATTAGGTGTCTCTGTGCATTTCCAAGAAGTTTCATTTTATTATACCTTCTGTAGAAGAAAAACTCTCTTATTCCTATCGTACCTGAAACAAGCTATCTTCTAAATTAATGTTAGACAATTGTATCGCGTAAATAATTCACATTACCATTTGATAGAAACACCGCTCTCATATCCTTACAATATGAATAATTGTTCAACTTTCCAACTTTGTTATCGCCATTCTAACGAACTTTCTTCTTTTTTCTTTTTTTTTCTCTTCTTTTTTGCTTCCCGTCGTTTCACCAACTACAACCACCGAGCCAAGTTACAAGCGTTAAACGAGCGTTCGGCACGCCTGTAAGGAGTCTGCAAACTTTTCACGACTTCGTGGAACTCCGGTGCAGCGTGGCGGCTTAATCCGTTTTCCGCGAGATGCCTAAAGCAGGCAACGATCGTAGATGCATCAACGAGCATCGGGAAGGCTATCAAAATAACGAACCTATCTCATTTCAAAGTGCCTTACTTACGCATGACTGCGCCTAAAACGAGCTCGGATCCGTTCTGTGCACGTGCAACCAGGGGCTTTTCACCTGAAACCTGAACGACCTTTCTCCACATCTGCTCCAATAATGTCCCCGGGTTCGCTATTAGTCGCCAGTGAGCTGCCAAAAAATTCGAACTTCGAACACTTCTTCCGTGTGTACGAGTAGCCCAAACATTTCGACAACCGCACAGAGAGAAGTTTCTTAAAGATTTCCTCTTGGTTAGACACGAATACGATCGTCGAATCTGATGATCGATCGAAAGAGAAGGCGGGGATCGTTGGTCGATGGAAAAATAGCACGGTGGTTTTGGTTTGTTCGGTTGGTTCGATGTGGTATTATCCTGTACGAAGTATCGAAAGAGTCTTCGTATCCCGTAGTTTCGATTTTTCTTCGACCACTTCCATTCTTTGCTCATCTGTTCACCGAGGAGGGAAAAAGTTGGATAGTTTTCTATCGGGAACCGTCATATCTCCCAAGGAGATTTTCGGGAAAGTTATCGATAATTCATTTTAAGTGGTACATTACAATTGGAAACTTCGCGGTAAAGTTCCCCCGGAAGACAAACTTCCAGAGGCGGTCGAAGTCTTCAACAAAGTGAAATACATAATGCATGTCTAGCTGGAACATAATTAAGCGAGGCAAGGCGGGGACGATGGGGCGGCGAGAGGGACGAAGTTTTAACCGATTTACTTTGTTCTCCGTGCGAGATAGACAATTCGACTATAGTTCTTGGAAGAAGTTCACCATGGAATATGCTACGATCATCTTGATCATCGTATTTCGTTGCGAAAACAGTTGACGTAACCGTGCTATGATCGTAGCAAATAACGTTCTACCGCTGTTTCGTGATAATGTATAGTTTGTCGAAGAAACATAATATTGGGTTGTATCGGAAAATTCGTTCCGATTTTTATGTAAATAAGCCAATTTCATACTTCAAAGCATTTTCTTTTTGTTCTATAAGATGTGTATTTTTTAATTTTACAATTTTTCGTCGTTTTTCCAGCAAATTGAAAAATTCCATTTTACCAAAAACTTTGTTTCTTTATTTTCTTTAAGATCGACATTCTTATTTTTAGATTTTGTCAACTGTTTGCGAAGAATTTTTTCTAATATGTTACTGCCTCTTTAAATATTACATATCTCGTTCGACGTTTTCCCAGTACTTTTCCCTTTTCATTGAAAGAAAAATATTTAATATCTGTGTACTCTAAATTGTTTCCATCTTCAAGACAGTATAACACTGAGAAGAAACTAGTAATTGCAACGAATAAACTTTTAAAAGAAACGTCAAACATGTTCTGTTTTCCATTTTAAAAGCAGATAAAATGGTCTGCTAAGAGTTTACAGAATTTTTTCGACATCCACAGACCTTGTACGTAGACAAATGTTCGCAGACAATATTTATAAGTGTGTACGCGGCATTAGTTTAGTTTCAGCCAAATTATAGGACCATCCAATTTACACGCCTACATGTTTCCTTTTAATAAAACACAAACTATTTAGAATCTTTTCAAATTGTCTTTTTCTATTGAAAGTAAGATCCATTACAATTATACGTGGAACAGAATATCGTTCAAATATGTACAAAGACACCAATTCAATTACCAATTCGATTATTAAAATTTTCAATGATTTTTCGACATGCTTCTGGAGTTATTTCACGAATTGCAATTCGAATGCTGTTCTTTAATAGGATATCTCGAGAATGGTTGTTCGTGTAGTTGCACGATGTTGCTTGGTTTCTACAAACAATCAGCGATCGACACAGGATGCTGCTAGTTCTTGCGTAGCTTTGATCGTTAACCTGTAAATTTTCGTACCTCGACGTTGGGTGATCGTGGATTCAGTAACTCATGAGAGGTCTGGATATCAGGAAATAGATGGTGGATGTAACGATCGGTTACTGCTACTAAACGTTTCGCTGTTCACCAGAATTGCTGAATGTAAACTGTCTATTACCGACGTTGGACCCGATCGTTTCATGCTTCTGTCGAGTGTGCATTTATCAGCATTGTGCAGCACACCGAGACGAGAGAACCGTGAACGATATAGATTTTCTCTGTGCGTTCCTTCCCTAGATTTACGTATCCGCGAGCAAATATAGCAGATATCGATTTGATGATGTGTATCGGTTGTGCGAACCGAAGAAGAGAAATAATTTTTCCCAGTGCATTGTTCCACGGGACCTTTCATTCGTCGTTAATACTTTCTCTCGTGTATTACAAGAAAGAAGAAAAAAAAGAAAAGAAAAGAAAAATGTTTTCCTGTAGCTTCGACCGATTTTCAGGCGAACTTTCTGCATTAAATAGAGCTTGACTAATGGAAGCATAATTTAAAATATGTTTCAGTAACTATGAACATGATGTTATATCAGGATAGCTTCTCTATGGTCTATTAAAGCTTCTCATTGACAAGCTTCGTACTTGAGATCAAAGCTGTGTCTACCTCTATTTATAGTTTATTAATCACTTTGTCGTGTAACGTTTAACAGACAATTTTAGTTGGATCGGAAACTACGAAATGCGAACAATTCACCTTAAATTAATCCTTCGTAAATTTTCTCTTATAATATCATTTATAATAAATCGTGAAAACGTTTTTAATTTACAATATCGAAGACTCTTCAAACTCTACTTTTATCTGAGCTTTCTCACCCTAACGTTCCCGTTTTATCCGGTCAGAATTTCGAAATATCCGAAACGAAAACCGTAAACCCTCTTTCCCCCCCCCTACAGAAAACTATCGCGTGTGTCACGTGTAATTAACACGTTTACCCATCGTGTGATGCCTGCTGGAAAGGTCTAACCAAAAAGGAAAGTGTAATTCAATGTCGGACCCGTGGACGTACACGGAGCGGGCAGAAGTAACCGCACGATAACGCGGCATTCCAGCATGAGAGGGTAGTAATTAAGACCTCAACTGGTCCCAAGGGACTTTGTACACCGTCTCCCTATATCTTATCGCATGGCTCGCCTCGACTCGATGTCCATGCTTTATATCTATGGGTTTATTCACCCAAGAGGGCAGTTCGGTATCGTGGAACGTGTGCTTGTACACGTTAGCGGAAATAACACTTCGATTGGCCTGTTTTCTAATTATCGGACGAAACACTTTTCGACAGGAACGACGAACAACTTATGGGATTTCTCCTGTCGTGTGTGTGTGTGTGTTTTAGAAATTTCTATCAGACGATGATGTTTTACCGTTATAGAGATTTTTCATTTGTTTACAAATGTTTCATCGAGTAGCGTGAAAATAAAATGAAACGAACGAGATTATATACAGTAGATGTTTAATTTTGCAAACTTTCTTTTTTTTATTGGGATAACATGATAAATGTCGCGTGCAACGTTTCTTGTGGATGTTGGAGTTAGTTGCAAGTACGGTTTCATCTGAACTATTATATATCAGGAAATCGAACCGGTTCAGACGAGTCCAAAGTAATTCCACGTTGCGGCGGATATAAATACAAGAATACGTCGCACGCCAATTACGCTGGCACGACATAACGCGAGTGGATCATTTTTTTTTTTTTTCAGGTGAAGATAACATGGGAAAGATAGTTTAATATCTCTGAACCGGTTCGTATCGTCGTTTTGAGACGACGACGGTGACCGAGCGTCAGGGAACATGGATTATGCCTCGTGCAACCGGAAATGGAGAAGTAAAAAGTTCATCGTCGGATGTATAGAGAATCTAAGAGGATGTACAAAGAAGAAGATTTTCTGCATAAGGATAAATAACCGGATTCAAGGTTTTATCGATTAAAAGTTTAAAACAGGAAAGTTTAGGATATTTTGTTCTAATGAAAAATAAGTATATAATTTGTGAAAATGAGAAATGTACTTCTTTTTCCTGTAAAACATGCTTAGAAAAATCGAAACAATTGGCGATATTTAATAACCAGTCATTTTCATTAATATTCGGATATTCTTTAAGATAAAATAACTTCTTTAAAATTGGAATAAACTACGTGAGTTTCGTTTTTTTTTTTTAAGTTAGAAATTAGTTTATTAAACGATCTGTAAAAAATTTTTGGAAAAATTAGAAGGGATCGGAATTGAGACGAACATAATGGAGTAGAATAAATGTATAACGAAATAAAGTACGTTTTCCAGATTTATATTAATTGTGTACATGCTGAAAATTTCCATTTTATTTCTGTATGTAATTTTACACAATTTGCTTATATTTCTGCTGTATAATCAATATCAAACTACAAAACGTAATTTTCAAATTTTCATTACAGGCTCGGATAAAAAAATAATGAAAAAAGAAAACTCACTAGTTGTTTGGTCCAATTTTTAAAAAAGTTATACATGCATTAACAGTAAACTTAATTTACTGAGCGAAAATTGCACAATGCACGTGTACGCTTTTTCCTAGCCAAAGGGTAAATAAAAATCTTCGATTCACAAGAACGATTTGGGTTAAAATTTTTGAAGGCAGTTAGTGATCGACCAATAACATGGTCACAGATATCATCGTGAACCTTGTCGCCTCGAGCTGACATGATTAATAGGAGCCGCCGAAATTGGTTCTTAATGACTCGATAAAGAAAATGGTGGGGGCCTAGCCGCCATTAGGTGCGTTTTAGTTACGCGTCTCTAATTCCTACTTGGGCTAATGAGCTTTTCATCGGATTCGGGTAATCTTCCAGCCGGAGAGAAACGAACGAGCCTCGATTATTTTTTTTTCTTCTTTTTTAACTTTTCTTTTTTTTTCTCTTCATCTTGGCTCGTGAATGATTGGAGTCTGCGATACGAAAAGATGAAATGAAAATTTCAACGAGATCGTTCCTATCTAGTAGAGTGTCTTTTCACTTCTTTCGATTACAGAACATACCGCATTCGAGTTCGTTGAACTTTCGTACGTGGAGGATATGGGTTAGGGTCTAAATATGGGCCAATCGAAGTATCGAATTATGTTACGTGTTTTATTCTATTGAGAATAAAATGAAATTGTGATTTATGAACAAAAGAAGTATAACTATTTTCATTACGTGTTATATTCGAAAATGTACCATTTTTCTCATTTAACCATTTTAAAACACTTTTTTAGGAAAATTCGTTTCATTTTTTTAGCAATAATTTATTAAACTAAGAACTAAATAACTAAAAATACTGCATTGTTGATATTGCAAGTTTTTTTTAATATAAATTTTGTAACGAACACCATTGATTCTGTTTAAATAATTTAAATACGGGTTGCAAAGCTGGTCCCAAATATGGAGTAGCCAAAATGTCGATTATATTTTTATATATATTTCAAGATGCCCAGAACTGGTCCAAGGTACATTAGACAGAATAAAAGGAAGTGTTGGAATAAAAGGAACATGGAAAAAACTATTACGGTCATTAGGGAAACGAAAATGGGGTTTCTAGAAGCGGTAAACCGTTTTAACTTTCTTTTTTCCTTATATTCTAAATCCTATTTAAGTTTATCTACATTTTGAACACATTTTTAAATATTTCAACTTGATAAAATGTAATTTCTACTTTCAATTATTTTGCAAGTCACCATAATTACACTTTTAAAAATGAAGATTTTCTTTTCTTTTAAATACATAATTTCCAAAACACATTGCTTTTTTCAGCTTATGTATTTTGTAAATAAATTATCGCTGTATGCATTCAATCGTTGTATCTTGCAAATCATCAACAGGTTTGACGATAAATCCTGAAATAAAAATGTTGGCACATATTCAGACCATCTCGTTTACATTTCCTCGTACAAAAGGGACGAATTATTACGACGGAGAATAGAAGGCACGTGGAAACGGTTCCGTGTGGATGATGTATATACACCTAGAGAGAGAGTAGGCATTCCCATCGCTAGGGATGCCTCCGAGCGGCAGACTCATGTCATCGTGTCATCGATAATTGATGTATGCGCGAACTAATGGCTGTAATTACCTCAACCTAATATCCACCGTGGAATCTCGCGCTTTCCCCGTTGCCTACGTAACCGTCGTCCTTGCTTCGTATCGAAACTGAGAAGACCGCCGGCGAGCGTTAAAATATCCAGAAGAAATTAATGATTTCTCATCGGTCGTGACAGTTAGGTCACGATAATTAATCGCCACAGGCTTGCCTGGAGAGGGATGAACATCGGACATGGTCTTCTTGTCATATTTCTTTTCATTCCTCTGACCAGTCCTATGCGCGGAATTATACGAGGCCGCCGTTTATTAGCATACTAACGACTGCCCGTTAACATATTTCGAATCACCGACAGTGATGGAACGTGAGACTGATAGTCAGTTTGAAAGAAGTTCTACGATCGATGTCGATTGACCTGTTCTCTTTCTTGCTTTTTTCATTTGCCTAAATTTCTGTAAAATTGTTCACGCTGGATTTCAGAATTAAATTAAATTTTTGCACTATGTAAATAGGTCATTCGATGTAACAACACGATTTTTTATTAAATTATCTGACGCTGTTCTAGTTTCTTTCATTTGAGAAAATTAAAAAAATCAAACGAGAAAATACTGAAATTAATTTGTATCGGTAATCATTTGTAAAATTGAACATCTGATGGTACGTTCTCTATTCATTTGTAGAAACCTTCAACCGACCTGGGTTATGAAGGTTGGATTTTGCATAATTCGGCGTCTCCGTGAATTATTATACAAAGCTTACTTATATAATAACGCACTAACCTTAAATTACCATAAAGTGTCAAGGGAATGAAATCAGAGTTCAGGTTTCATCGTAGCCTGTATTTTCTCCAGGATCCTGGAGGGTAACTATGCAAAATTTGGTCCACATTCGTCGAGGAGTTTAGGAGTTAATAGGAAACATAAAGACAGGCAGACGGACATTCTACTTTATACATATACATGATCGTTGGGTTTGAAGATCACTGTACCATCTGTGTCTTCACTTGACCTATATTCGTTGATGCAAGAAGATTTGCGAGGCTACAGCCGTATCTTTAAACGTTAATAACTAAACAAAGAAGCCTCGAACGCAACTGTTTTTATTCTTAACTTTCGTTCTTATATATGAAATATAAAAATACTTTCTATCTCATAGCGGTGTCTATTGGGTTGTCCGGAAAATTCGTGCCGATTTATATCTAAATAAGCCAATTTCATACTTCAAAGCATCTTCTTTTTGTTCTATAAGATGTGTATTTTTTAATTTTACAATTTTTCGTCGTTTTTCCAGCAAACTGAAAAATTCCATTTTACCGAAAGCTTTGTTTCTTTATTTTCTTTCAGATTGAAATTCTCAATTTTAGATTTTGTCAACCGTTTGCAAAAAATTTTTTCTGATATGTTACCGCCTCTTTAAACATTACATATCTCGTTCGATGTTTTCTCAGTACCTCCTTCCTTTTCGTTTAAACAAAAATATTCAATGTCAAAAGTGTATTCTATTTTCTTCCAATTTCCAAGACAGTGTAACACTGAGAAGAAACTAGTAATTGCAACGAATAAACTTTTAAATGACACGTGAAACGATCATCTTTCAGAATACATGCGAACTTTATGTTTTCATACAATCTTATATGTTGTATATAACATATTCAAACACAGCCTATCAAAAATGGCACGAACTTTCCGGACAATCTAATAACAAAATACATAGACCAATGCGTTACTCTTTATATATATACAACATACTGGACACTATTTTGTCAAAGAGAAGAAAACTGCATGCTTTCAGAACAACACGAAAAGACACGTAGAATGAAGAACCGCAACCTTCGAGAGCAACACCAGACGCACCCCAAGAGTGTCTCGTTTCGAACAAGTGAAATGCACAGGGTCTGGTCTTTTAGTAGTAGGTGCAGAGCAGTCGAACGTTCGAATAAAAATTCGATAGCAGCTTAGTGTCTCGAGGAACATATACACAGGCCCTGGTAATACGATTACAAGAGAGTGAGAGTGGTGTGACTAACGAGGCTATCGTCACAGCAAAACCAGATGCTTCCAAGTGTATCACCGCCCAGGATGAGGTCTTTCTGGTGGTCTTGTTTGGCCATGTGTTCGTCTGCGTGTTGCCTGTCTAACTGGGCTATTTATGAGACAAAAACCGGCACAGATCAAAAGTACGCCGTTGAAGATGTACGAGGCGATTGCGCAATTTCTTGTTAGCGCCGAACGCGTTTCGTTTCTGCCGCTGGTGCAGGCAAGGAAGATTAATGCGCGGAGACGATTCCCCTTATGAGGGTTGTCCGTAACGATGTTGTTGCTTCTGGCTGTCTCCCTTTCAATTAGAATCGGAGAAATTCGAAGGTAACCGTAATAAATTATTGCTCCATAAGAAATGGCAACAAGAAAGAAAAGGAAGAAGAAAAAAAGATAGAAAGAAAGGGGAATCATCTTTAGAAACAATTCCTACGTTATTAATGTGGAATCATGAATGGATACGTGATCGAGGTCTCGGAAAGTGTATTTCCAAAATGTAAAGTATTTACTGGAAACAGATTTAAATTACTATGAGAGTATAACTGTGCTGTTATAGCTTTCTCTACGTAAATCCAATTTGTTCGAAATTTCTTTTCACACTGTTCGAATTTTCGTGTAGTTTTCTCGATTTCTCCCGAAATTATCTCCTCTTCCTTTTCTCCCTTTTCTCCTCATGAGTTTTTCCTATAATTTCCTCGCGTTCGTGCGCTTCGCGAAAAAGTGCTTGATTTGCTTTTCAGTCGAACTCCATTTATTGTCTTCGTCGATGGCGGACGAAAGGAAAATATCCGCAATCCTAAACCTTATTTATCGTGTCATTCGTTGTAAATATATATATGTATAAAAAATTCCAAAGATATCAAAGAATGCGACCAATTTCTCGATGAAAAATGCATCGTAAGGGCACCAGATAGAAGCTGCATCATAAAGCGATCGCTAAGTGCACAAGGTAGATACGTATATGCATCCTCGGGTATATACTTACTACAAACATGTACATATGTATTTACATCGATATATGTTTTAAAGTAATACGCAGAGGATATCCATATGTAATTTGACGAACTTTTATGTAAGTGATACACGAGCGGTTGTGCCGATACGATGAAATGCATCTAGGTACTCTATCCTGTGCGCATCTGCAAGTAAGGGGCGTATTATTGCAAAAATTCAGGTTACCGACATTTCTTAGATTTATTGTGCACGACGAGAGCTGACAGTTTACTTACGTGCCGTCGGTGGATTGCGGCGATATGCAATTGCTCCACTTCCTCAGATTCATATTTCACGATATGCACTGTCTGCATGAGCTATGAGAGAGAAGATAGAGAGAGAGAGAGAGAGTGTAACAGAATCGAAGAGGACCAACGGGATATTTTTATACAGCTGGACAGAAACGTCTGATTTCACACAGTCGTCCGAGACATTCCTTATCGTCTAGCTCGGTGTCATTCAAAGGGTTCGAATGAATAGTTCAGAAGCTCGTTAACTCTCTGGAAGGGAACTCCGCGGGAACTTTGAAACTTCAAAGTCAACCGATAAGAATTTTCACCTCTCAACCAAGCTGCACCCACCACCCTCTTTCGTTCTTTACTTCGTCACGAAGAAGATCAGAGCTTAACTTCGTAAGTGCACGGTAAACTGTTTCATGGAGGAAGAGAATAAAAAAAAAAGAAAACTGGAAGGAAAAACGGCGAAACTAATATCGACGATGGCGTGTATCTCGGATAAAAGATCAAGAGCATCGTCTCCCCTCGTTCAAAGGATGAAGAATCGTCGGACGCGATCCGTCACTAGCTCGTTGCGCCCTGTCGCACCGTGTTTCCCCGCTTGATTCTTAGTAGCGTGCAATTAGTCGGCCAGTATTAGCATCGAATCCATCTCGAGGGACGCGGAGAACTCTACGAGGGAGCGAGCTTCGGTAATTCAGCTCTAGCGGGACACGAGTCAGTCACGGTGCTGGCTTAACGGAGGGAAATACGCATATATACGTATATATAGATGCATATACGTATAAATATACATATACATGAACGCATACACGTGTGCATAGAAGGGAGAGACGTGGGGACGTTGCTTACTAATGTTGTTATTGAATTATTTCGAGACTTAGTTTTACGTACGAGGGATCAAACCAAGGGCTTAGTCGTTGCAGATGGAGGAGGCGTGGCAACCGTCCGATCCTAACTGCTGTCCTTTCGAGCCAAAGGTCCTATGGATCACACAGCAAGCCCTGTGCATCCTTGACTAGATTAAGATGCGATTAGGATGCTCTTAGCTTGCTCTATGCCGGATATATTCTAGGATACTCTCGGTTTCCCCCTCGGTGTCGGCAAGCTGAGACCCAAAGGGGGCACGCGACTCTCTCTTTCTTCAATAGAGAGATCAATGATCGAAACGCGAACAGGAAACGAAAGAAATATCGAACGATAGGTATTCAGAAGGATGGATATATTGGTTCGTTCGAAGTCTACGAACGTAATCTGTAGCTTATCAAAAGTGACGAAGGAGATGCCGATCTTGGAATGTTAACAAGTGTTTCTTGTACAGAGTAAAGAGTGTATCAACGATAGTTACACTTGAGAGTAACGATCTCGGTGAAACAAGACGTTACAATAATTATGTTACAAGAGGGACAGATAATTAACCCACATCGAACGCGTAGGAATCTTCGTCGTTGTTACCAACTTGACCCGCCGGATGCCAGACGTGTTCAACGCGCGTCAAGTGCATCAGCGTGCGTCACGCGCCAAATATACCAAGCGTTCATCTAATGGAAGAACGCGAGGATAAACTGCCGGTGAATATCGTATAGGAAGGTACGACGAATCGTGTAATAATTTATGATAAAAATGCGGCAACCAGCTGTTACAACGTAAAATGAGGCAACGGAGATTTAGAGAGAAAAATAGAGTGGGAGAGAGAGAAGTAGAGCAAGGTTGAAAGAGCAAAGAGTAGCCGACGGTGGTACATACAGCTCGTTTCCTTTACTACGAAATTGATCGAAGTTTGAAGTTTGTTTCCACGACAGGTTATCATTAAGCTCACTCCTGTGCTTCACACAGCTTCACGGTTGTTAACGATCGCATGATCCAGCGTCACATCGGACCGTCGTTGTGCAAGTGATACATTCCCTCATCCTCATCCTCAACCCTATTAAAATGATGGTATTATGTATATTGTATCAAGTAATTATGTATGTACATTATCGGCGCTTTTAATACGTTATAAAATTCGGATGACCTGGCGCGTACAACCGGCTCTCCTCTGAAAGGTATAACGGTGAATTGTGTGTTGATAATAACGAGGCGAGCTTCCAGCGCGATAACGCCGTTTTCGCCGATGCGGAAACTTTTCGCTACAGCGCGATCCACCCTCGCGATACATAAATCCATAACGATGCTGCCACGGAAAGTTATGAACAACAGCTGTACACTATTCGTGGAACAGTCTCTTTTTCTTTTTTTTTCGTTTTGTACAATGTGATTAGTAGGCCAAAGGATACGGCGTCGTTAACGACTACGCTACTAAAACCTTGTTACATGATATTCCGTTGATCTTCGTTGTAATGGGTTGCTTTGGAGAGAGGTAACTTTGGTGTAAGATAACCTTTATAGAGTATGTGATAAGAGTATCATAGAGGATCAAGCAAATACTGTTCTTTTTTCTACTTTTAACGATAGAATTTGAAGATTGAAAGAATCGAAAATTTGTTTGAATATCAACTGTATGGGGAATAGGCTCGGTGATCGAAACGTGCTAGCAGCAGTGAGAATTGGGCTTACGGAAAAATGAAGCGAACCCTCGGATCCAGTGAATAGCGGTGGTCGGGTACAAATGGAGAAATCGTGTTTCAGTTACTAGCGGAACGTCGACTCTGGTTCTCGATAAATATTCACGTCTTAATGTCGAACGCCGAAACCGAAGGCAGACTTGCCTTTTCTCTTTGTAAGCTCACCCTCTTTGGGTGAACGATGGAAAAGAACAGAAAGAATAGAATGTACGATCGTTGAATTTATCAAAAAAGAAAATAAAAGAAAGAAAAGATCCTCGAAAGAATATTTTATTACACCAAAGACCAAGGGAAAGATGTGATACTGGTTTTAAGCTAGATTCTCTGATTCTCTTAAACCAAGAGATACCATCGATCGAAGCGGATTTAGGCTTTTATTCGGCAACGCACGCAGCATTGCGAAAACCGCCTCCAGGCCGACGAGGGTTAATACAGCGGGTTTCTGGCCAAACGCAACGTGAATTTTCATTACACCTCCATACGTGTCTCACGATCTGGTAAACTTCACCCTCACTCTGGCAATAATAGAGTGTAAGAGAGCCAAAGGCGTTCTTTCGGTATAGAAGAGAGGTAGACAAAAATCTCTCGCTCGAACGATAATTCGAGTTCCGTTGCATATTTCTTTTTTTTTTTGTCTTCCGGAAAGGGGAATCGAAAACTATGCGTACAATATGTATACGTATATATCTATATATATGTACATACTAGAATGCGTAAACGAAGGGCAGAGGGTTGAAGTTTCCTTCTTCAGTTCGCTAACCCTCCTCTCGATGGTTCTCTCCCACGCGAATCGTTGAATTGTACGCCCGCCGCGTAAAACTGACGCCATCTGCGTTTAATGCTACCATCTCGCCTCTCGGGCACGATGGAGGACGGGGTAGGTGTGTTCTGGCTGCGGGGCAAAAGCCAGGACTGATCACCGTAAAAGCACACGGAAACACGCTTCGCAAATATTGTGGGGGACCAAGCTTTTTCAGCGGCGCGTCGAATTGCACGCGACATTTCCTGGACTGTTTTGCACGGCTCGGTTCCGGAAACGTTCGAAAAAAGGGCAGCGCTGTGCACCCTGTTATTGGAAACTACGCCCGATGTTTATAGGAGGAAGTACATCCTCGTTGAACACCGTTATTAACCCCCTGGACCGAGAAGACGATCCTGCCTCTCTCGGTTTTGCTTTGTTTTCCTTTATTCACCATATTCTTTGTTCTTTCTCTATCCTTTTTTGTTTATTCTTTTGGACGAAGATTAGTTTGCTTTAGTTTGACGTATTTTAAGATATACAAAAAGCGTGTAAATGCGTTAAAGAAGTTACGGGGTTGAGTCTTTCGTTATGGTAGCAGAGAATTAGAGCGATTTTGATGATGAGCGTTTTTCTTCTTAGATGAACATTAGTTTGATTCAGTTTGAAGCATCTTAAAGTATACAGAAGAGGTGTAAGTACGTTCAAGAAGTCGTGGTATTGACTTTCTCATTGTGATAGGAGAGAATTAGATCAATTTTGCTGGTAGATGATTTTTAGTTTGAACAAAGATTGGTTTGATCGAGTTTGATGCATTTTAAAGTATACAGAAGAGGTGCAATTACGTTCAAGAGGTTCTGCTGTTGAATCTTCTGTTCTGATAAGACAGAATCGAAACGATTTTGAAGGTGGATGATCTTTTCTTTAAAATGAGAGTTAGTTTGGTCCTGTTTGATATATTTCAAGGCATACAGAAGGGATGTAAGCACGTTTGAGATATCCTAGCGCTGTATCGGTGTACCAAGATAAAAAAGAATATCGTGAAGGGATGAAATTAACAAATTGGATCGTTGAGTTGTCGTCGAGGTAAATGTACAAAGAAGCAATTGGAATTGGTACAAGGCTGTTTCTTTCCGTAGAAGTTTACTGTAACGTCGTCGTACGATCAATTTTCACGAACGTTACATCCTCGTTTTATCGTGCGCCTGGTGGTCGAAGCTCATGGAGAGAAATGTCGGACACCGGGTACACACTTTGGTCGCAGCTCGGCCTGGTTAGCAACGTAATTGCAACTGATGTGAACGGAACGGGAACATTGCTTTCGTTTCTCTCCCGTGAACAGTCATTAATGGAATTTCATTTGCGACTACAAGCTTCTAGGAGAAGATATGCGACGTTGCATCGATATTCCCGATAACTTTCAAGTTTCCCCGGTGTCTAAAGCATTGTTCAGAGAAGTTCCTTCATCCTCTGTGCACGCTGCGTGGATTTTTAATAACAAATTTTCACGTCAAAGGAATAAAGTCCTTCACCCTCCATACACGGGTGAATCCACGAAATCCTCGAAGACTTTGGAGTTTGGCTTCTTCCGACAAACTTGGAAGTTTCCAGGCCTGGGTTAGGTATTGAATACCGAATTGGTATATCTCGATATATCCCGAGGCTCTGATTAAGCCAGGTGAAAATGCTGACGAAATGCGGAAACTCTACTCGAAGAGGATACGTGTTGCAGAATTCTCAAACAGCACGAGCTACCTAAATTATCTCTAATCCTTTTCCTTTTCTTTTGTAAATTTCAAATCCTTCCGGATCGTTTATTAAGCAAACGTGACGTATCAACTGAATTACATGTCGCGTGGAAATTTCTATAAAAGCGTTGGTTTCAATTTATAGAGACGCAAGAAGATGCGGGTTGTTCTTCTAAGTATCATAAGGAAAGTTACCGAGGTCCATGAGCCTCGCGAAATTTCCTAGTCTTATTGCTGTTCAGTATTTCACTGTTCCACGGGTGTGGATTGTCTCTCGGTTTCGTGAGAACTGGGGAGTCTGGTTGTAGCAAATAAAGGAAAGCACCTAACGCGAGTCCGTGACGATGGCGGAGACTGGCTCGGAAATTCTTGATTACATACACTTTCTTGTTAACGTTCCCGCCGCCTGACGTGAATTTTTATACGTTCTCTCTTTGTTATTCCACACGCTAGTTTCCACCATACCTCTCCGCCTCTACGGAACGTATGAATTTGATGCGCTTATGCGTTACCGCTCTTCGAATTTTGATCAAGCCTCGGTTGCTTCCTCTTTCAATTACTCTTCAGTCATTTGCGGTGCCGCTAGGTAGAGCTGCCTTTGAGAATTTATATTAGATTTTCGAGTTGATAAAACAATTGCCAAAGAAATAAATATGTAATCCTTTAATCCTCCTTCTCGTGCAATTTTCTGCAATTTTTCGATGCAAAGTCTCGTTAGAACTTTTTGTCTCTCTTTCTCTCTGTCTCGTGAACAGTTCGTACCTCGAGCGTGCAACTGATACGAGTATTTGCAATTTTTTATGTTTCTTATTTCACATATTCATCAATACAGATCTTAACACTTGCAAGGACCTTAAATTCGACAATTTTAAACTGCAGACTTAAAATTTTTAAACTGTAAATTTTGAAATTTCAAATCTTTAAACCTTAAATCTTTAAATTTTTAAATCTTTTGATTGTAGATCCTTAAAGTTACAATTTTTAAATTGTGAATCTTTAAATATTTAATTTTCAAAATTGTTAATCTTGAGTTTTCATGGTTTCAATGTAGATTTCGATGCACAAAGAGGATTTCCTCATCGACATTTTTATCACACGTCCCGATAATATTAGCTTTCCCGCGTCAGCTCAGGTATCATTGATGAATCCTTCGTCCTTACACGCGAGGGAAACAATACACCAGACAAATATGCGAGCATCACGCGTGGAGGAGAAATATTGCGTTCGTCTGGATCAGAATTTGAGCTGGAGAGCGTAGTTTGTCAGACGACCATTTGTGTAACTACATGGATTTCTTTCTCGAAGCGCGTTACGCTGCAAACTGTTCCACCACTCGCGGCTGAATTTAAATTCTATTCCTACGGGATGCGCGCGTTATTACTCGAAGCGTCCTAATAGAATGCACTTTTGCAGACGCGCGCAAGAAAGCTATCCCGGTGTACAAAGTAACCGCGTCTTTTCCTGGAAACAAATTCCCGACAGTGAGATCGCGGCCACCGCGGTATGCGCGAAAGTGGCCGGAGGATTCGCGCGTGGCTTAGCAGAAAAGTTTTCCATCGCGTTTCGTTCCTCGTTTCTTTCTAGGACCGCGACGTGCAGTCGCCCTGTTTACGATCGGCCATTTCTCTCGACTGTCCGAACTCTGATCCTCTATTAACGCTGTTGGGAAAACAGATTTTTTATTCCTCTGCTTTTGCGTCAGAAAGTAGCGAAAGTAGAACAATATCCTTCTTATAAATGATTCTGCGGTTCGATGCTTCAACGTTTTTGTATTAAACAGCGAACGTATTTGTTAGGTAGAATATAAGGTTGGACCACGTAACGTGATTATTTTAAATTGTTCTGTTTATTAGTCCGATTGAAATTCTTTGTGTGTCATGTACAATGGGATATTTCTCGACATCGTATTTCGGAAACGATGCTATTTATTCCAAGAATATTTCTCAATGTAAAGCAAACAAAAAATATATATTACATATATATTTATAATATTTTGCATGTATTTTCTTTTTCTATATGGAAAATAAAAGAAAATAACGAATGTAACGAAGCCGGCTGGAACAAAATTGCAAAGGGTGAATCGCTACCAGTTTCTAATTATGACGTAAACTATTTCACGTTATTGTAACTACATTTTTGTAGCATAAAAAATTATTTAACATTATAATTTTATCTTCAATTTGACTATTTTCAATCGATCGCTATAGATCAACCTGCTTTTAAATCATTAAAAACTTCATCTCAGCAGAAGCAATAATAAGAAGAAAAATTGAACGTAATCTTTTATAGAAGAAAGTTGTAAAAATGACAATATGTGGTGTTGTAACACATTTTTAGAAGCATAAATTTATGATAAAATTATAAAAATTAAAAAATCATAGGATATTTTAACAGAAACCGAGGATACATAATGAATTCTCGAACTCATATGTTCTTCGGAAGTCGACATCTAATCCCTTCTTCGACGTCATGCAAATTTTTACTTCAGCCGTCAAACTTTCACGGATTCCGTAATCCCAATCCTCAAAATCCACTTGAACAGTATGCGAGTTGCAATTCTATGCGAAACTTATCCGCAGACGTCTATCAGGCCTGTGTGTCAGCGCGTTCAGCTCGAAACACCGGTGGCAAAGCTCCCCTCGCTCTTAATCAACAAAACCATAAACGAGGGAGAGCAGGGTTGTGTATCGCGGAACCTGTATCCCCGATGGTAAGGATCGCAGCAGGCTGTATCAGCCGCACGAAGTGCGAGTAGGATTTGCGTGTAGTCTAGCGGAAAAGTTTCTCTGACTGTACGTGAAGCCTTCGAGAGAGCTAGCAGAGCTCGCAAACGTGAGCAAACGCGGGCAAGCGTGGGCAAGCGCGTGTTTGTTTTATCCTCGAGCATCGTGTTCTCGCATGATTCTACTTCGAGATGGATACAGGAACCCGCAGAGTAACGCACGCAGACATTATGGTGGCATGTGAAGAGGGAGAATACGAGAGATGTGGTGTGTAGTAACACAGCAGCAGAGAACAACACACAGGCTCAGGGACAAGGAGGGTACAGGCGTGTAATGCAGCGTGGAGTGTAATTGCAGGGTTGGCGCCGTGAATATTTTCCCGCGTCAGCAAAGCGTATACGCGCTTCACTTATTGCCTTCATTGGTCACCGTTCGTGTTAGGGAACAAAGCAAATGGGAATCCTTAACAGTTATTGGCCGTCACTGACCGGCTCTTTCTACACCGTTGCCCTGTTCGAAGAAAGGGACTTGGCTAGCTGAAGCAATTTATCGGAGGTTACATTCGGGAGTTTAGTACTTTCGGCTTGGCCATCCTTTTCCACGTTGAACCATGGGGACCAGAGGAACGATAGGGAAGCGATAGATAGGTCAGGGGTGAGGTGTCGGTGGTATGAAGGGATTCAGAGGGGGATCGTCTACCCGTCACTTTCAATTAGATAATTGAAACGGGGGATAAGGGAGAAGGGAGTAAAGATGCGACCGCTAACGCGTTTTCCACACGTGTTCTCGCGGTAGACGCTCTGCCTGAGGCCGGCGGAATTTTACAAAAGCGGGTTTAAGTTCACCCTTCGTCGTACGCCCACTGTTCGCCAAACGTGTGTGTCGCCTGGACTAGGGAGAAAAGGGTATGGGAGACAGCCGACCGATTGCTTTTCCTACGAGATTCGATTGTTCACGAACCCCTTGTCCACGTGTTCACGGCGACCGCGAACCGCCGTTCAACGGGGTATTGTTCGATCTTCCAGATCGGACCGACGACCAGGAGATTTAATCCGATACCACGGTGAGGAACGATTTCTACCGGCTCGAGCCAGCGGAGATTTCCTTTGTGCCCTCCCCGGCGCAAAAGCGAAGACGTGGCTCGCGCTCGATATTTTTATCGTTATTGGAGAGATTCTTTCCTTTATGCGGACGGTAATTCGAGTTTAAATCAATTTTAAGGGGAGATTTTCTTTTACCTGGGTAGATAACCAATCCGATGTTCTTTATCTTCGCACGTTGTGAATAGACAATTTAAATTGTCACGAGTACATTATGTACTTTGACGGCCGCTGTCATATTGACGTAATTTCTCTCTGTCGTCTGTTTTGAGCCCGCGTTACACCAGTGTGATTTCATTGTGTCGCAACGTTTGTCTAATAAGACCTCAAATGATCTAACTTTCAGTTCTATCTTTATTGCTTCGTATATCCGGATCAGTGTTCCCAAAGTATCATAAAATTCAATTATTAATTTAAATATTAGTAAATAATTTATAATAAATATTTGATAATAAATAATTTGTGTACGTATTTCATAAAATAAGCTAAATCAATTTGCCCAAATTTGAAATGTAAGAATGGATTCAAACGCAGTTTTTTCAAAAAGTGTATCGTAATTACATTATGAAACATTGAGAGATTAATTTAATTTCTGGTTAATCAACAATTATAACATAATAGTTTATGTACAAAGCTATTGTTAATTTTCAATAGTACTGTTACGCCTGTATTAAATATAAGAGATATCCTGTTGACATTTGCAAAAATCAAAATGAAGTAGTTGATTATTTTTTCCACTAATTTTTAATTATCGACTAAAGATATTTCAATTCTCTTTAAAGGGTGCATTCAGTTAAAAGGTGAAGGAAAAAACGAGCAAAATATGCGGCTATCAAAGTGTTAGGTATGTATATGGATTGTGTACACCGTGTATGAAGAACCGCGCGAACTACATACATAACCCTCTCCCAATACACATGAGTATAATAAAACTGTGTAATGCTGCACATAAGGATGAGAATATGCATAATCTGTAGGTGAGAAAGCTAAACTACCCCTACACTCTCCTATACGGGAGTATAAACAGTAATATACAGGCCGCGAACTATAAACATCCGCGAAAACTATATACTCGATATAGAGTACGCAAACTGTTCATAGGGAAGTTTAGTGACCCCCTTCTATAAAAGAGAGAGCAGGGGTGTGTCTACGTGGGGGTAAGGCGGTTTAGGTAGGGGAGGGGCGAGGCAAAGCAGGGAAGCGGCGAAGTTAGGTAGGAGAGGGGCGGGTCTAAGTACGGAAGCGGGCGGGGCTAAGCGGTGAAGGGCGGGGGTAAGTCTCGAGTGGGCGGGGCTAAGTAGAGGAGCGGGGGCCATGTCCCGAGTGGGCGGGGCTAAGTCCCCGATGGGCGGGGCTAAGTCCAGAGGGGGTTTGGTTAGCCGGGGAGGGGAGGGGCTAAATACCCAGGGCCGGCCTTAGGTTCCCTGGGGCCCAGGGCAAAAAAAATTCCGCGGGCCGGGCCTAGGTTCCCCGGGGCCCCAGGGCTAAGTCCCAAGTGGGCGTGCCTAGGTTCCCCTGGGCTAAGTCACGAGTGGATGTGGCCAAGTCCCCAGTGGGCGGGGCTAAGTCCGGATGGGGCATGGCTAAACTGGGAGGGGGCGGTGCTAAGCGGGGAGGGGTGTGGCTAAGCGTGGAGGGGCGTGTCTAAGTGGGACGGGCGTGGTGCTAGATAGGGGAGGGGTCGTGTCTATGTGGAGCAGGGGCGGGGTAGGTAGGGAGGAGGCGGGACTAGGTGGGGGAGTAGATATCGGAGATCTGAGAGTAGAAAACAAAACAGGATGAGGAAAGAAATAGGAGAAAATTCCGTTTTCAAACGCTTCGCCTGCAAATGAAATGACCTGGCCTAGATATGCGATCGTGGATTAAATCGCGAGAGATCGCTGATAATCCGCGCTGCTTGAAATAACGCGGCGCGCATTCCGCTCGAGCTTTTCTTCGAATTCTCGTGCTTTCCCGGCCTCTACCACCTATCCCGGCATGCCAAGATTTTTGCAGAAGTAGGTACTTGTGACCTGTACCCTGGTTTGGGTTCGGTGATTGGAGCCGGAGAACGACGAAAGGGTGCAACGAAGAGAACCAGATACCAAGGAGCAACAGAGAGAACGGAAGAGAGAAAGAGAGAGTGGGAAGGAGAGAGGTACGCGAACGATTGCATGGAGCTTCGAATGGAGAAAAGTTCGATCGACTTCCGTTTCATCGGTCAGCAATTCCATCCTGTCGAATTGTTTCCGCGACATAGTATTTCCCTGTCATAGCAGATTCCTCTGGTCGCTCGAATTCTATTCCGTCGCATAAATTGATCGTTTAAATTTCGCGAAACTCTCAAACCTACCAGTTAGGAAGAACCAAAAAAAAAAAGTAAAAATCTAAAATTAGAGCAGATAATAACACACAACGTACTGTATTACAAAGAAGAAGAAGAAGAGATCTGTTCGTAGCAGAAGGTGTAGTCAAAGTAAAAGTGTCAAACCCAAAACGTTCCGTCATTGTTCTCAATGACAGTTCGCTCCTTCTTGTTTCCTGCGTCGAAAGACACGGTGCAATCTGTTCTACCGAAACGTACTCTACCAACCAACGATGATTACAAGGAACTGGAAACACACGGAGGAATAAGGAACGTTGGGGAGGGAGGTCGTGTGATTACGCGGTGCAACGAGACAGCAAGGAAAAGGGCGGCTCGATCGGCTCTCATTTGAAAGGGGGACGCAGGTTCCGTGACGCGCGAGATTGTCTCATTGTTTTCCAGAGACCCAGTGCGACACTAGGTCAAGGGTTAGGCATCGTTCTCTCGAAGAAAGTCAAATACGAGAGGGCCTGTGCGCAGTATGCTGGATACGCTCTTCGAACGAGGACAGATCACGTTGAAGAAGATCGTCGGGTGGTAGAGAAAGATAAACTGTACAAAAGGTAAAAGCGAGAGGACGAGACGATCTTTCTCCTCTACCTCTCCAGCCGTTTCGTTTCTCTGTTCGCTGTTCAGGATATTAAATATTAATCCCGCGAAATTACTAGCACGGCAGCAATCTTTCGCTCTCGTGCCGGTTCCTTTTTGTTGCTCTCGCAATCTCTAACTCGACCTGCCTGCCTGCCGCCTCTCGCCCACCTATACACGCGACCCTCACGTAGACCCGCAGCACTAAGCAATGAGGAGTAATCTAGGCTGTGGATTAACCCAGGGCTCAAGATATCAGTCCGGGATTTACCGTGGCTCTCCCCGTCGTTACGACTTCCACGGGCTTCTCTCCCCTCTGGACCGCCTACGTTTCCGTCTTTCCACTTGGCGAGGGGCGCGTGCGTGATAACGAGCGACCGAACGAGCTAGTCTCTGCTCTCGATCGTAAAACGAGGGGTTCACCCTAGTGGGGGAATCCTTCGAACCGCGCGACCTGAATTTATTAATTGGTTAACCACAGAGAAACGCGCGCTATCTGGATTAGAGCAGAGTAACGGTAATTTCATTTCGGTTTTGCCGATTTCGAATCGACGGTTAATATGTACCTGCAGGAACGTCGCGATTTTATTAGCAGCGACAAAAAGATACGCGCGAAGGATGTGCTGCGGGTTATAAATAGCTTTGATGATGTAGAAATAAAATTAGAAGGGTGAAAAGGAGTGGGTGCGGAAAGAAAAACTAGCGGAAGTGCTGTTGTAAATAATATTGAAATAATTAAAACATGAACACGTTCGCTATCAATTCTTATGACAGATCGCTGTTATTTATAGAATGATTCGTCTAATTCGAGTAATTAAAATGTCTCGGTTGCTTTTTCACGATACGGAAAAAATATTCAATGACAAATATTCTGATTAATATTGAAAAAGTATTTTTAAGTACTTGCTGTTTTAAAATATATCAATTCATTTCAAATAATATCAATAACTTTGAAATCTTGTAAAAAAGACCAATAAAATAAAAGATCTGTTAATCAGGATAACGAGTATCAAAGTCAAAAAGAAAGTAACGATAGAACTGTGTAATTGATTACTTTATTACTTTATTTTTTGGAAACATCAGGGATTTAGATGCGATTTTTGCGAATTCGATAGTCACTTCGATGTCAGACAGAATCTTAAAGGGGTACGATTATCGTTCAATTTGTGCGGAAGCGTTTCAACCTGTGTACCATTCGGAAGTACAGTAGCGGAAGGTGGAGAAGTACATTGAACGTTCGTGTCAGCGCAACTCCCGTGTACGATGAAACGGCTAAGGGGCGGATAAGGGTAAAAAGACAGGGCGGGCAAATGGAAGCATCGGTAACAGGACACGTCTTTGCTCCTTTCTTCCGTTCCCTGGCTTTCCTCGTAATTTAGACCAGCGGTTCCAGCGAACTCTCGCAGCTTCGAGGTTAATCCTTTTCCTACAGAGTGGCACGACAGTACTGTAAGATTCTTTAAATCCGTTCGTCGAATTGGATGCCATATGAAGTCCCGTATGACAAGTATTTCAGAGCATATCAGAAGCTTCTGGCTGGTGAATTGCCGGGAAAAATTTTACGAGCCAGCACTTAAAACCCATATAACCCTCGAGAAGACATAACACCAAGAGGATTCTGCGTTTTGTCACACAGTTAATGGACATATACAGCCTAGACAATAAACTAGACCACCAGTTTAGATCTTTGCCACTTTAGATGTAGTCCTTGAAACTTTTCTCACTGCTGGTGGTCTATGATTAAACCATCTAAGAGCTCTTCTTATTCCAAACCCAAATGAAATCGTGGTTACTACTTCGAAATATTTTACATTCTACTTCTATCTTTCCATTTTTTTTTTCTTATTGTTTGTTAGTTTCTTTGGAAAGTTACGTTCCATTAGAATGCGTGGGACATAACAGAGGACAAACAGGAAACACTTCGAATGTTGGAAACAGAAACATAGGAGTGTAGGAAGAACATGGTCTTGTCGCGAGACAAGTTTCGTGCGAGAGAACAACGCGTGTACATACAGGCTGTGTCCTTGGTTATTTAAATCCTCGATGAATCGAGGGAGTATGCTCGCACGAATATCGCGACAAACTTGCTCGCAAATTGCACAAGTTATTGCTATTGGTTGTTTGGAGACTTAATCACAAGACGGCGACGCTAGACTAGTCGATTTACACAAATAAGTTCAAGCGTACGCGAGTGTGTTCCTTTTTCTCGTACACCACGGGGCAATTTATTGTTGTGGCCCGCAACGAATCCGATTGTTTAATGCGTATCGCGTGTCCATGGCGTGACTTGGAATAGGAGGCGAGCCGCTTCGTGCAATCGAGTTCAACGCGACTGGTCTGGCTAAGCAAGAGGCGTACGTTGCACTCGTTACTTTTTACAAGGGTTGAGAAACAGATGGAAGAAACGTTGAGGATTATTTATGTATATATTTCTTTGCTTATTTTACGGGATAAGCTGATTCACACGTTTAAGACTGCAGTGAGATTCACAAGACTTGGGTTTATTATTAAAAACACATGATTTTGGAACGTTCTAATTTTTTTTAACTTCGAAGTCGCCTTTGCTTCTTGAATCTCGAGAAATTCTTGAATCTCGAACTTGGTAGAATGGTGGAAAGTGATTTCCCTAATAGAAAAATAGATTTCTTTGCTTATTTTACGGAATAAGCTGATTCACACGTTTAAGACTGCAGTGGGATTCACGAGACTCGGGTTTATTATTAAAAACACATGATTTTGGGACGTTCTAATTTTTTTTAACTTCGAAGTCGCCTTTGCTTCTTGGATCTCGAACTTGATTTACACGTAGAAAACAAAGATCTAGAAGAGCTATTGAAGATCAGTATCTTTTTACTCGAAATTTAAGGCTCTTCGGTATTTATTCGGTATTTTATTATTTATTTCGGTATTTTAGCATAAAAAATATAGCATTGCATTTAAAACTCAAAAGAAGTTGATCTTGAAATCTCCAAAAAATCTCTACCTAAAGAAAAATGTATATATCGGATGATGCATCCTTCTAAATCATATAACTTTCTTGTAAAAAGTTGCTTCATACAATTCATACTTCAGAAGTTATTCGAAGTGAACAAGTTGCGTGGCCCACCCTGTATACTGGCGCACGAGGCTCGTGTTTCGCTCGCCGGATCGTTTGTATAATTTAACTGGCACTCGCTGAACGTAACAGAGGATTTGCTTGGCCGATGCAACAAGCATAATGAATGCATTCCTGACGTGCAGATATGGCGATGTTAATTTTCACGATGAACTATGTTGCCAATCGTACATATTACTTCTTGGGAAATCGTTCAATCGATAGAATTGCAATCTTTCGTAACTCATTTAAAGAAGACAGACGAGATAACGTGTTTCTAACGATCGATATTTCAAGTACAATAATTCGCTTGTTCCAGCTTTCTTTAAAATTTTAACAATTCAATTCCCTGATAGAAAAATAGATTTAATCAATGGATCGATCGTATGTACGTTTCGTTCTATAGTTTAACTATTTCGGTACACTTTGTTTCTTCATACAAGTACACGCGAATCGTTCGTGACAGTAAAATCTTTTTTCCTTATGATTTCCTATATTAATAGGTTATTTAAAGGTACAGTAATCTATGTAGCTAATGTGTAATAAGATTACGGCACACAGAAGATTATATTCGCGGGGCTAGAGACGGGAAGAGAGAATGGCAGCTCGGGGCGTCAGGTATTCGAGAAAATATTGTAATGTGGGTCTTTAGGAACGTCAGATAACAATTTCAATCTTTCGAAATCCAATAACTCGTTATCGGGGCCGCTGTAAATGGAAGTAATTCCGTCGCTCTGAAATCCTCGCGAACATCCCATCGGCTGCTCGCTTTTTCTTTTCCCCTTCGTTCTCTCAGCTCGCTTGCTCGCTCTCGCGGTGCTGTCTCGTTTTTTTTTTTCTACCGCCGGCACGTCGGTTCTCGCGCAAAGAAAATCGAGTTTGGCGGAAAACGAATGCTTACAAATCCGGTTCTTAACGAACAAAAACTGTCAACGACAGTCTGCGTTGAAATTATTTTCGTCCGGGGATGGAGTTCGTTAATGGAGGGAAAAAGACAGGATTGAAGGCGGAGAGAGAAAGATAGAAAAGCAACACGGCCCGCGGAGAAACCACCGGTACCGTGTATTCCCACTAATAATTTCATTTTCGCACAGGCCTTAATTGTTTCTCCCATCTACACAATGGTTTACAGAGAAATCGTGCCTCGTCTATTCACCATCATTAACGATCGACCAGTCAGAATCTCCTCGAGGAGATAGGAAATTGTAAGATGAACACGCCACTCTCGTCACTCCGTCTACGCCTCGACATAATTTTATTTACATTTTTTACGCGAAAGCACTTTGACTTATACATTTTAAAACGCCATGGAGGACCGGTCGAACCTTGAAATACATATAGAAAGATAGGGAAGAACTGGTCGCAAGTACCCCCCGTTTCTCTTTGCAGATCGTTAGCATATTTCCTTCCTCTAGAGGAATATCGAGGGTACAGGCCGGCGACGTTGAGATAGCTTCCAGTAAATTGTGTTCCTACGGTAATTCAGTCGTGAATCTTCCGACCGAACGAGTCGCTGCCGTTTCCAATTACAGGATGGACTTTGATTCGTTGGAAGCTAGGATCGGGCATCGACACGTCGTCGTCGTCGTCGTCGTCGTCCCTTGAAAAGCATCGGTCGCTGAGGATCGATATCGAAATTCTTTTCAGACGCACTCCGCCCTGAAGAAGCTTCCTTCTCTCGTTGGCCAGCTCCTGAGGCTATAAGACGACGTATCCTTTGCCTTCCTCTCTTACGTGGACGTGAATCGTGAACTCAAAGCGGCAAAGGATATGGTAGAGGGCATCTTGGTGTCACGCGGCTATCGTTGAAGCCGATTAAAGTAGCGTACAGTCACCAATGAATTCCTGGTGAACGCCTACACGGTTTCTTGGTTTTCTAACCGGTCAATCCGGATACTCACGGTCGCACATACTGATATTTTCTTGTTTGCGATTGCCTTCGATGAAAATAAACCTGTTCGTGTCTTTTTCTTAGTTCAATAAGGCTTCGTGATATGTATCTCGAATCTGTGATAAGTTTATCCGAATCGAATCACCACACACGCAGACTTAAAAGACACACCTAAGTTCAACTTGATAAATAGCAGATTTACAGATTCTAATCGTTAATACTGCTGCTATATATATTTTTGTCAGCGCTCTTTGTTTTTCATATTTCACATTTATTCCTTTCATTCTTCTATCTTAAACGCATACACAATGTGACAAATAAATACGAGTTCATGTTCAGTAAAGATTTTGTGTTTTATTTTGTGCTTAACCCATTTACATCAGAGACGTTCAACAGCCAATAGTCCCGTATCACCGTGCATCAACCAGTGTTTTACCTTCAAATTGGCTTAGAAATTACGTACATTAATGAATTAAAGAGAAAAGTCTTGTTCCTGATAATGTACTAGAAGCTTCGAATTTTATTACGTATTATTCACGAGAAGTTCGCAGACTTTTTGACGTTTGGCAATAAATGACAATCGCTGTGTGTGGATTATTCAACTTAATTATCAATTAAACGAGAAGTATTTACGATCTCGCTATATTTCTTCCACCGACTATACATCAATTTGTATCGAGCCAAACGACATCCAACAGTATCCCTCTTCTCTCACTTCCCTCGTTTCTTTTTCTCGCTCGTGACACGAAGTAGGTACGAAAATGGTCAATGAGAAGTTCTGCCACGTGGAAATTCGAGTTTCCACGACAGCCGGGAGCCCAGAGGAGAGAACGCGCGTCGAGTGACCTCCAGGGTTCGTACTTTATGCTCGAAGGAAATCGATTTCGTTCGAGCGTGTTCGCGTATATCAAGCGGTAGTTGGTATTCCGGCACGAAGGGAGGAAGAAGTTTCCACGAGGCGGAACGGGCAAACGAAATTGGTGATTCTTTGTAAGCGATGTTGCGTTTCGGCGGGGTAAGAGTCTGCAAATTGGAACCGCTTTGGTATTCGTGCTGCGTGGATCTTGGATACTTTTGGCCCGGTTCTTACTTGTTTCCGTCTGATTTCCGAACAAACGTATGCGCCTTTGAAACTTTCCTACTCTCTTACGTAGAGTAAAACCGGAAACTGCCGGAAGATCATCTTGGTGAAACAAAGACAGCAGGAAAGAGAGAGAACGGGAAGTGTACTCGTGGAAAAAGTTTATAATTGTTACGAAAATACGATGGTGGTTTTTCTATCCTGTTTATTCGATGTGCAAACGTTTCCCAGCGAGCCTGAAAAGTAACCGTTGCTCACTGTTTTACGAAAAGAATTACAATCGCGAGTAATTAACGCCCCGATCGACGATTACGCGTGAGCTGCGCGTGTAAAAACACATAAACCCTCGATACATCGTCGAATGTAATGAAATTTCAATGTACAGAGCTCCCGGTTAATACCTTAAAAGCACTCGAACGCGCATTAATATTTTGTAACAGCGACTAGGATTTAATTTATCAGCCAATTTTCGACGAAACGCGCGAACGCCTGGCGAATAACCGTGTCCCGCCGTGAAATACCATGAATTTAATTGAAAATATGGCAGGACAGTCTGTCGTTGAATATGCAAATTCGCGAGAAACGTCAAACCTTCGGGATTTGCGAGCGTTATTTTTTTTCTTTCTTTCTTTCCTTTTATTTACATGGAAACAATGAGAGACGTTGTTAACGTTCATCACAGCTGTTTAACAGTGAGTGAGAGATACGAAAATTCCCTCGTTAATTCGACGTTCGTTAATTCAATCACGCGGATCGAAAGCCACTTCATTATCCGTTCAGCGTGTCATTTACAAAAGAAAGAAGAACGAACGAAAGGAACAATAATCCCCGGTTAATATTCGGCCATTTTCACCGATAACCCGTTCACAATCGTTGCACCCCGTAACGATTAACCTCTAATGGAGTTGCACGAGTTCTCCCCATTTTCCTTCCTTTTTTTCTATTCTTTCCTTTTTCGTTTTGTTCTCCTTTTTCCTCTTTTTTCCCTTTTTTTTTCTCTTTGCAGACGTGCTGCGCGATTACGAAGCGCGGGCACGCGGAAAAAAAATCGGATCGTCCCTTCGACGCGCGAAACTATCTCGCTTCGGTGCTTTGATTTACGGGTCAGATCAGCGGCGCGTTTCACTGGGTTGCGCGTCGATCCATAATTATTGCCGTATTGTAAAGCACTTAGCCTTTATGACTACACCGGGGTGCATAGCCATTCGAATTTTTAAAAGCCAGAAACACTCGTGTACAGCCGTTTGTTCCGGTAAATAATAGTGCATGTGGCAATAAATAAACGCGCCAGGGGGTTCGTGGTGGTAGTGCTTCAGCGTGGTTATGTACGTAAGTAATATAACGAGGGCGTGCGCGTGCGGCTACGTGACACCTAGTAAAAAAAAAAAAAACACGCACAAAAAGAGAAAACGAGAGGCAAAATAAAAAAAAAAAGAAGAAAAATGGAGGAAATACGCACGACGAATAGGAAAATGGTAAATATGTACGGATGAATAAAAAAAGCACGAACGCAAGCGCGATACACGTGGAATCACGCTCGTTAAAACGGACACGCGCGTGTACACGAGTGTATATGCGTGTGTATGCGTTTACCACGTCGGAAAGCATGTTACGTCGTGCGAATTTTTTACCTTCTTGTTCGCGGTACTGCGCGCGTTTCTGTCGATCTGCCACAATTTAAACGTGATTTCGTGAAACGTGTATTTTCTCTTCCCGTTTGTTCTCTTTTCCTGTTTCCCCCTTCCATTTCTTTCTCTCTCTCTCTTTCTCTCTCCTTGTTTTCGTTTACGCCGCAAATGAAAAATTTGCGAAAAATTGACGAACGAACGTGGGGGGAAAAAAAATGGCAGCAAGATAGAAACCCCCTTTTTAACACGGTTTGACGAGCGGAAAGTGACAACTTCATCAACGCAGCCCTGCCACGCATGGAATCAGACGTCTCATATTGATAATCGATATTTCCTGAATACGTATAATCTTCAGTTAACTCGATGTGGTATTTACCGAAACCAAATAGAGCAGATGTCGATACGCGGCGCTGTAGTTACCGAAACCGAGATTAACATTGCTGGCTACGTCTGATGATAATTACGCGGTTAGTGATTTACTTGGGCGGCTGCCTTCATATCGTAAACTTATTAAACTCCCCGTCCTCGAATTCCGATATCCACGTTTCCACGATCGGTCGAACATCGAATATTTTCCACTTCGTTCCCGTGTAAACCACGTTGTTACATTTACGAGGAGATTGATCATGGAATTCTTGTGCCTCGTTTCTTCGATTACAAACATTCCACGATACACCGCGATCAAACTGATAATAATTCGTTACACAAATCGACGAACGTTCGTTAACAACAGCGACAATGCAAGAAACATCGAACGTATCGATCGAATCTCCGTAGCAAAGTGTTGCGGTCAAGTTCATCGCGCGCGTTAATTATATTGATACCTATTGGGAATACGATAATCGTGGATGAAATCTTATCGCTTTTGTAAAATAATCTCCGTACATTACAGTTATAAATGATCACGAGAATAATACACTCGAGATAGATTAAATGGTAGAAGAAAAAAAAAGGTGCGAACGTTTCTCCTCGGCGATTTAAACCGTTCAATTTCACCGTTACATTAATTCTCTTTCCAATCAGTTTTGATACTCTCGCGAGCATACAGCATTTAAATTCAGTCTTTCGTTGTGTCTTTACCGATTCTTGATAAACGATCCGTCGTCTCCACCCTCAGTTGCGATTTACCCCATGAGTTCATTCGAGAACGTCCGTGTTCAAGATTGGCAGGTTTAGTTTCCCTTTTTCGAGACTGCGATAAATTAAACGATACCATTCTCGATTTATCCCTGACTCTACCAAGGGACTGGTCGACTGGTATTCGACGACGACAACGACGCCTTTAAGAGTTACGTTTGCTTGAAAAACCGTCTCTGTACTTGGTCGAGTTACGTTCCGTGGAAAAACGAAAAGAATTCGAGCCGTTGGTCCAACTGTATATCCGCAGTTCCGCCGTGGTTTGCACTGCTTCATTGCTGGACAAAGCCGTCCACTGTATTCTCGTGAGGTTCACACGGTAAAATGTTATGTCTGCCGTTACATTCAACTACCCCCGGCAATAAATGCATTAAAACGCCCTTCCTGCGGATTCTTTTCCTACGTTCGCCATTGCGCACAATGCCGCGCGTAGTACACCTTTAGCAATTTTACATTTTTCTATTTTTTTTTTGTCGCAGTATTTCCTTTTTAACAAGAAAAACCGTGGATATTTTCAACGACGGGTCCTGCGAGAAGAAACGTGTTGCTAAATTTTGTTCTTCTGTTTTTTTCTTTTTTCTTTTTAATTCTACATTTCGTATTACGAACGAAGGTTGAACGAATGAAAATGGAAACAATCGTCGAGCAATCGTGGAATCGAATAAGAGTAATACGCATTTTCCCTTCTTTTTTTTTTCGGTCGGATTTAGTTGTTTCACGTCTCGAAAGATGAGCGCAATAAATTCTGAACAAAGCGGAAAGCGAGGGGAGCTGAGGACCGTGCACGAGTGCCACGGGGACGAAGGGAGGATAGCTACGATCCAACAGAGAAAGGGTGGGACCCGTGAAGAACCATAAATCTGCTGATTTACCCGAAATGCCGGCGGCGAACTGCACGGGCAGAAGAGTCGCGAAAATAATGAACCATGTCATATTGCTCCTCTATGACTGTGGTACCTTTAAGAGTACTATCATACGAAGAATTTTTCTGCTTTTACTTTCTTTCCTTTTTCCTTTTTTTTTATTTTACAACGGAAAGTGCTAACAATCGGTGTGCGATTATCAACGCGGCAAAATTCTGTATTTTCACATTTTCATGGTATTAATATGAAATTAGTTTTTATCAATGAAAACAGTCGTCGTTGATTTCGATAAAGTGATGAACAATGTTATACCATTTTACCGTATGAAAAAATTATTATCGTTGTACAGGGTATTATTTTCGTTGTTACTGGAAGCAAGAAAAAATAATTAAAAGTTTATATTGATTCTGAAAGTGCATCTCAAGTTGTTTTCTTATTATTTCTATTTTTGCATGGCGAAATTATAGTCTATATCAGTATTAGTTCAATTACTTATGATAGTATGACCTCAATAATAAAAAAAAGGCGATGATCTTCGAATTATCTTTATCAGATGCACATTTTCAAATCATACGAAACATTTCTAGTAATCATTTTTTTATTATCAATAGCAGAAGAAATAATTTCAATGTTTACTTTAAAGTAGAAACCCCATATATAAAACAGAATGTCTGTCTAGCTGTCTGTCCTTGTCTCCTAAATTCTTTGATCGATGGGGACCAATTTTTTACCTTATCTTCCACCCTCTAATTTCATCCCCTATGTTGACACTCTATGATTATTCAATTTTAATGTATTATAACATAAGTAAGCCTTACGTAGAACATCTGTCTATATGTTCCCCAACTTAACTGCAATATATGATTATTTAACACGTTAAGCTCCACACCGATTTCGATCGACATTTCGTTCAGCGAAAATTCAAAAATGTTGCAACGAGTGTTACGATAAATTTAACGAAGAAAATTGCAACTTTGTAACATCTACAAAAGAAAGGTCCATCTTAATGATTATTTTGTAAATTTGATTCTGTTAGTCCTCAAGTACCATCGCCGTAAATACTGCTATCGCAGATATAAAAGCTCTGCGTAACAACGGAGCTAGTTTAAGCTACTTAAAAATAAATCTTCGGCCGACAAATCTTTCGCACTAACCCCATACATCCCATCGTCTCGTTCCACTAGCGAAAAATATCTATCCACATAAGAAAAGAGCGCACATACCCCTCGCAAGTCGAACTTGCCGAAGCGTTAACGACGATCCGTTCGTTCAATTCGTGATGGTGAAAGTAGCGCGGGAGTGGATTCGTGTTCGAAATCCTCCATAGTGGTGTCGCGTGGAGGCGTTCTAGGGGCCTAGATCTCCCAGGGAAATCCTGGAAATCATTTCCGCCGCTCAATACGTGGCCGCCACGTTACAGAGGGAAGAAGCGTAACCGGATTATCGTTGGCGTAAGAGGTGTATCCGGGGGGTTTGAGGGCAGGACGCGCGCGGTATCGAAACGGTCCTCGCGCGTTCTTGTGAAGTTGGAAAAGCCCATTTCGATGTCCCTTGTGCCATCAGGCAATCCCATTTGAGATTAGACGCAGGCGTGAATTGTGTTACCTCCGAGTTTGAGCGGATCAAAGGCAAATTCCCGGTTGGGATGCATACGTACGTAATTGATATGCCTGATGGGGGTTTCCAAGTCGGATAGTCAATTACCATAATCTTGTTGCGGGGAGAGGCCAGTCTCTGACCATGCCGATTCCATACACCACGCTTGTATACATTGCGGTGGTGGTAGGGGGATATCAATTCGATTTCGCGACACGAAAGAAACCACGGTCCCTCTTTCTCTAATGTCTACGTGTCTGTGTATCATTCCTGACCATGGATTATTAGATTCTCAGACTGAAAGTGTATCCACCCTCGTCCTTGTCGTTCATTTGCCGCATCCTCGCCTTTCCCTTTCAATTAGAGGTCACATGACGTTACATCGGTCCTCTGTTAATCCTCCTTAGGGAGGATTCACACAGGCTGTATCGTTCGTTAAACGAGGAAACGTACACGTACATATACATTTGTCTCTTGGAATTTTCTGTTATCGAGCAACTGTGGATGCTTTTAATTCGCTGTTAAAACCGTCGGATTTGGTTGAAGCCGCCACGGATCTAGTGTATCGCCGTCGATTATAGTCGGAAGCGTGCATGGTGAGCACGTGACGCACGAACGAGCGCGTGCCGAGATTGAAATGGCCTGGCTCGAGGATGTATCGGATGCTCCGGGGAGTAGAATGATAGTCTAACCGGTGGATGCTTTGATTTTTACTAGCCGTTAACGAGTAGACACACACGGTTTGTTGAACGATCACGATGGACGATGAAACTACGTGTACGTTGAGGGAAACGCGTTTTTATGCATATGTATATTGTATATATACAAACACACGTAGATTTGAAGGTGGTTGCTTGATATAAAACAGCTCAGTCTTGTACGGGCATGGATCGATGGGAACGTATTTCGCTCTCGAATAATCGTGGTAATCGGGAGAACGTTAGGTCGAGTAGTTTTCGATAATTGTCCATGTTCTGTTATACGGTTCGTTCGAAAAATGATCGTGGGTAGATTTATCGAGAAACGATTTCCCTTATGTACAGACTATAAATATCGGGTGTGAAATCGTTCACAACTTAAGCGAAAGTCGTTTTTAAACACGCAATCTATAAAGCCTGGCTAGCATTACTATAGAAACACAAGTGCTTTCGAGGACATGAACGAAGAAGAAGGTTCCTTGACCAACGGCGATAAGTCAGAAAACATTAGCTATATTTTCCTCTTCCCGGTGACGTTCACTGAGTGTCTCGAATGCCCCGCCGTGTCCATAATCTTGAGTTATCGTGCAAAAATATCACTCGGTGTACACCTACGGTATCGTGGATGATTAACTGCTTCGAACCTCAATGAGAGGGACATTTAAAAAGTACCACCTACTTAAATGTATATCTGCCGTGCTATTTACAACGTACGTTTCTCACTTATGCAGCTCGATTAGCCACGTTAAATATGACCGGCCATTTATCAGGGCCCATAATAGAGACATTGCTTTTACGCCATATGCCATCTACGTACAATAAGCAAGAGTGCAGTTAAATGGCTATAGCGTGCAATATGTCCTGAAACGTGACAAATAACGAGGAATACCGTTTGTGGAATACACAGTTTATATTTACAATAGGGACAATGGTACTTTTGTCTGCGAAGGAGGGGTGAGCTAGCCAGTTGCGGTTGCTGAGTGAGAAAGGGCATGCTTAGACGTCGATGGTTCAATTTGGGAGGAAATTCGACACCTCTATGTGACATTACCGATACATGAAGGTAGGTTACGGTAAATCTTGCTACAAGTCGATCGAATTGGGTCACATTCGTGACGTGAGGTTTCAACGTGAAACTTAAACCTTTTATTAGAGTCATCTTTGTAAAATTAACGATCGAATGGTACAGTTATATGGGACGTGTTTCATTATGCAGCTATGTTGGTCTTAGTCCTTTTCAAAATTAAATTTATTTCATTTTGCTCTGTTGCATCTTATAAAATATACACTATCCTCATCTATATAAAATATACACTTGGAAGATGAAATTGTAAGAAAATGGTACGATTTATGTTATTAAGTTGTGTTACGAACACTTTTCATAACATTGCAAACGATGGAGATATTTAAATGGCCTTCTATATTAAACAAATTTGGTTGACCTAGTTTAATTACTTGTTTTATCGAATTCTTGGCATCTTAAAATACCAGCGTTAGCTGTTAGACTATAGTTACTCACACTATGTAACGGCTGTTGCGTGGCAAACGATCATAGTCGCCCTGTAAGGCACAGATATCGTTTCATAGTAGCTAAAGCGTCAAAAAATATGCCTAGATCCGAGAAATTGTCATATTCGACAAAGGAATTCTAGTATTCCGGAAATAGAGTAATATAATTTCTTTCTCAAAGGTTGCCAATATCGTACCGTATAACAACGTTCGAGATGCTGTTAACGATCCTTAAATATGTACATTCGATGCACGAGCGCTAAGTTCTTTCCACGAACATTGATTTTGAACGAGAAACGGAAAGCCAGTTAACGATCAGACAGAATTCACTTCACAGTGAAAATCTTCGTTAAATCCTTTTTCTTCCCGTTGTTACGTTGTTGTTTATCGTAAGAAGGATTTTAGCTGACCATTTAAGGGGTGGAGGATGTGTAATTGTTCTGATACAATAGCGACTCTCGTGCCGTTAGAATTTTAAATGCAGTCGCGCGCAGATAACGTGGATCCGGAAACGGTAGTCGAACGCAGCAACGCAGTCCAACGGCTAATACGAAAGTGTCTCGTATTTCGAGCTCGTTTGTGAATTAGTGAGATCGCGATTCACCATTCTATTTGCGTTCGCTAAGTGAAAAACGTCGTACACCCGCAATCGCGATGGTTATATTACCCCGCTCGAGAAACTGTTTTCGATTCTAGGGCGCGGAGTGCGCCGCCATGTTTGTCGCGCTAGTTCTACCCCTACAGTTTATGCAGGAACGATAAGGAAGGTAAATCGAATTTACTCTTCAAATAATTTAAATACACACCAGGTATTTCTCGTTAAAGTGAAAATTTCTTACGAAACCTAATTATCCCGTGTAACTTTGTTACAATTGCTCGGGGAGTTTCAAGATATGTACAAACGATTCCATACAGTCTTTTTCGAAATTGTGACAATTCTTCAATTTTCGAGTTAGGCAAAACGCGAGAGAAAGAAGAAAAAAAGAGGAGAATTTACGAGAGTAATCACGAGGAGGCGTTTGTCGGCCGGTGCTCACGGCATGCGCGTTAATTCTAATCCAGCTAGACGTCCGGCCGCCCTATCATGCATGGGTCTTCGCTAATTTGCACAATAATGGTGTAATTCCAGCGTCAGGAAGATAGCGGCCACTACCGTGTCGCCTTCGTGCCGTGCGATACACGGCCGCCGTACGTTCGATAAACAGGCCCTCGCAACATCGTGTATAAACACTTTGCGTGGACCTGTTTGGTGGGGAAGGATGGAGAAGGGACAGAAACTAGCAGTGTCGTATGGGGAAGGGGTGAGAGTAGAAGGAGGAGTTAAGGGCAAAGGATAGAGGCAGAACCAATTAGCAGCTTACGGAGGGAGGTGATTCAAGAGGATAAAGGACAGGGGAAGATGGTGGAATTAGAGAAAGCGGTTAAATGAAAATGCGAAGGGACGAGCGAAGGAGGAAAATGGTCAAAAAGGGACCCAACAGGGTTAAAGGATAACAGGATAGAAAGTGGTAGAGGAGATACAGAGACAGCGGAACGAAAAAGAAAACGAGCGAGTGTACAAGGGTGGTTAAACAGCTCGGAAAAGAACGAATGAGATTAGAAGAAGGTAGAACCGAGTAAAAATGAGAAATAGAAATGTTGAAAGGACGAAGATTACGTTCGAGAGTGTAACAGGGTGATGGTTTGAAACAGAGATAGAAAATGTATAATAGAAAAATTAAGAAGTACAGAAACGATGGCGTATTCGTAGAAATGAAAACGTATCGCTTAAGCCAGCGACGACTGCTCAATCACGATTTAAAGCAACGTCTACTTGCTGTACAAACCGATGTGCAGTCTCGTTGTGTTATCGACCGTGTGTTAATTCGGCTGGACCTATGTTTATCGTGCAACGAACACTAGATGTTGTACTATAGTCGTTTAAACATTACGTAAGGCACTGTCGCGATTAACAGAACTTCCGGTTGGAACGTCCGACATAGACGCATTCGATAGAATTCGACGGAGATTTTCAACATCGACTGTCGATATTCTAAGCGATTATTCTCGTACTTGATGGACCATATTCGAGTCCTTGCACGTGGATCGCGAATATTTCATGAAATACGTCACGGAGTAATGGGTCGAGCATGACGGATGGTGTATTCATCGATTTTGGATTATTTCGAATTTAAATGCGAAATTAGATGGTACATACGGGAAGGAAAAATCAGGTCGCAGGTCGAACAGGTCATTTTGCTTTAAATAAATTGGGAAACTGTGTCACGTGCAAACAAAAAGGCAAAAAGAGGAGAAATATAAAATATGGATCGTTTACATCAGAAGAATTGCGTAAATATGAGGATATAACGGGTAGGGTATTTTTTTCACATGAAACACAGAGAGTGTAAAGATTCTATACAGATAGCGAGCGTTCCCATCGTCCGGATCGTAATTCATACCTGTCTTCCTTTTCCCTTTTTTTTTCTCTAAGTTTTTAAATGTCTCCCCGATCGTTATTCTCGTCCACATAGCCAAGTGAATTAGTAACTTGTTTCATCAATGAGTTATCTCGCGTTAATTAAACGTGTTATCAAATTAACGCGACGGTAACGACAACGCGAAGCTTTAATTAAATCATTTATAACGTGTACACCGTGATACGTTAATCATATGAAACGGCGAAATAAATCGATATTACTTTTAATTAAGTAACGCGTGTTTTCCTATGGTTATCATGGAAAATTGTCCTAAATTATAATCGATGGAAAATTATCAATCATCCCTGTGTTCCGGCAGGATTGAAAACCGCCGCTGTCACGCCCCGTCCCGTTGCGATCCTGTTACGTTGTTTGCGCTCGTTACAAACTCTAACAATGCTCAAAAACGCGTTACCATCGCGTAATCCTGTTGATGTTTAATCATCGTTGTATTATCTTTCGCAAATACATGTCGATAAACGTATTTTCTTGACGGAATTAATGTCACGTTAAATAATTCCCGTTATAACAAGAATGTATACACAATTCAACGCCGATTCCTATCCTTTCAATACTTTTTTTATATTTTATATCTAAAACTGTTCTATTTTCATAAAACAATCGTCTATACTTCTGTCGATCGAAGAATGAAAAATATCAGAAATAAGTAAAAAAGAAGAAAGGGAAAAAGTTGTCCACAAAAATTTCTGTTTTCTCTGTTCGAACATTAACATTATAAAAAGCTGAAAGCATTCATTATATCTATAGCAGCTGGTGTAATAATACGTATATAACAATATGTCATTATGCGAGCAATAATATATATCAATAATACGTCAAAAGTGGCAGCGTATTAAAGTTTCCCCTCCTAAACAATATCCGCATCATGTGCAAACAGTTGTCGAGACAGCGTATATTATATCGAAACGAGATATAGAAACGTGGCCGCTATTCAAGTGGCGTTTTTCGAGTGTGGCATCGTTGGGAGATTATTTAAGATTATCAACGATGCAACGGACAGCAGGGTCGATGTGGAATCTCCGCGTTGGATAATGAAAAGGTTAGGGAGCATAGTCGCAAGTACTTTAGATACCTATATAAATTAATTGTACGATTGCGGGGTGCGTGTTGCGATCTCAAGTGGGCTCGCGAGATTAGAGGGCTGGTTTTTGTTGGATTTGCACAACAATGGCCGGATCAGCGTGGCATGTGTGAACCTACTGCACGGTGAACCGCTTCGAGGGATCCTTAATCCCAGGCGCTCTCCAATTTGATACAATTTCCTGTCCTCTTTTTGTCGCGCCGATTGGGGCGACGCCGTCACCAAGAGCACGTGGTCTCTCCTAACCGCCGGTTTAACGCGCCTTTCGACGGAACTGCTTTTTCATTTGCTCCTCATTTACGATAGCGTCCGCTTCCCTGCTGTCCATCGGGCACACGTCTCGTCGGCTGCACAGCTTTGAACCACGAGTTTGTTGGTTAGCTTAGGGGACGACAATCGAGGAGTTGGTCGTTTGCCTGCTCTATTTTGCTTCGTTTATTTTTATCGAACGAAATACTCGTCTCAATTTATGTGTTTTTATTTAAAAAAGATATAACAAGTTTGAATTTCTGCTAATCTTAAATGTAAATGTAACTATGACAGCGAATATGTCAACCATATCGTGTGACAATGTAGACTTTATGAAACTCAAAGGGTAAAATTAGTTAAAAATTTATAAAAGATGAGGTTCCAATTGCTTTTTTTAAATGTGGAAATGTTAAATCAAATGTTGGAGCATGATTGTACCTTTTTTCCCCCTAGAGGATTGTAATTTGTGGATTTAAAGACACGTATTATAATAAAATTAACACATTGTACACCGGCTAAATATCAGCTGTTGAGAGCCTAACATTGAAGTTAGAAATGATCGCACTGTTTATTTCTGGAAAATGGACACTTGAAAAAAGATATATTAAAAATTTTATACATTTTCACAAAATAGAGTATAGTATATTTAAAAAAAAAATTGTATTGAATATTCGCTAAGTCAAAATCGATAAGTTGAAAATCCCCCAAAATACAGGGCATAACGTAACTTTAGCTTCATTACACTTATACATGTATGTATAAACCTCCATTGAAGTTTTCCAAATAAAAAAAAAGGTTTGAATTTTCACATCGCAGTTCGTAAAGTTAGAAACTGCATCTTTTTGCTTCACTTTTATCGTCTTTCGGGCGACAATGAATGAAAAGCTTGTTTAATGTATCTTGTAGCAATGTCTATGTCAATGTTAGGGTGTCACTGTTGTTTTCCAACTGACAGCTAGCATGGGAACGGAAACAAAAAATTGCTGTTTTGCAGATGTGGTGATTTTTTTTGTCTGTCCGGGGGTTAGTCAGCCAAACAACGGCAAAGTAAATAAATATGGATCGCATGTGTATCTTTTATAAATCAAGATGAACAGGTCGTGCAAAACATCCAGCGAAATTGCATTCCGGTGTTTCCGAGTCATTGATTTTCTTTCCCCTTCGCGCGTCGACTGCGTTCGATCATTCATCGATGATTCTGAAAGGTAACAATGCTTGTGCCACGGAACTGAGAGAAACTGAGCAAAAAAGCTCACGCTGTTGTCCTCGGTTTTTTTCTCTCTTTTTATTTCTTTCTTTCTCTCTTTTTTGTCAACGAGCAGGGAAAAAGAACGAACTTTGACACGTGCATTTGCCAAATGTCGAAGGAACACGATCGAAAGTTTTACACACATTTGAAATTCAACCCATTTTTTTTTTTTTTTTTTTGGAATGCATCCTTTGACGATTCCACGGACGACAATGTCGTACAATTTTTATTTAATAGTACCATAAAAGATTACGAATATCAGTAACGTGAAAGAAGCGAATTATGACCAATTTTATGGAGGATCATATAAAAAAGTCAGTGTCATCCGCATACACGTGAGCGAGCATACTGAATGTTCTCCAAGGTAAAACGAGAGTTCTTCCCAAGGTTCTCGAACATTTATATCCTAAGAAGACGACGCGTGTCTTCAGTCACCCTTTGAATAATTTCATCGTGGATACTTTTGGCGAAGAATAGGCGGGAGTACTTGGCGGAAGTATCTACATGACAAGTATGTCTGTCCTATGGCGGAACATTTTGCTGCTGTAACTCACTGAAATAAGACGGAAGGAAGCTGCAGGCCCACGCGTCATTGTGAATACTCGACCGAAGAAACTTTCAGATGTGAAATAAACTTTCTTCCGTGGTGCATCATAAGTCGTCCGACATTATGGAATATCCAGCTAGAAGAGCACTTCAAAATTTGCCTTTCGAATGAGAACCTTCTCTACCTGTCCTTTCCTCTCCTTTATCCATTTTTAATCATACTATTAAATATTGATTTTAACTTTTTTCTTTATAATTATGCATTACAATTTCTTACTATCTTTTTTTTTATAAGAAGAAAGTTTGTACAAGAGTCTAACGTTACAATAAGAATTCATAGAGAACGGTTCGCGAAATTAAAACCGCTGACTCTTGGCCGTAAGGATGATCCGAGTTAAGAGGTTGATTCATCGGCAAAAACCAGTGGAAAATTCTGAAAGCGAGCTCGTAGAAATCTCCAGAGTGCGTCGCTGTCGATTTCCATTTTTATTGCACCTACGTCTGCCGGAGCTGCGTATCTCTTGGAATCCCTGGTGCTAATTTGCAAACAGATAACCTCGAGTTACGACCGTGAACCAAAGAGATAAGAGACGAAAGGTGGACCTCTCGTTCACGTTTTCCTTCGGCTAGTAGTGGCGTGAATTCAACTATAAGAAACAAGCTTGTGAAGCGTAGAGATCCTTCGATGACGGAGGCTACACGACCTCCGTGTGGTTCAAATCAAATTTAAAAGAATGACTTGTACACTTGTTTCACGAGAGGAACAATGGCCTTTTGAACGGCTGCTCCCCCTCGAGAACCTTTCAAGGCGTTTGCTGACATTACGTTGCATCGAGTCGGGAGAGCACAATGGAGAATTGTGCCGGCACAGAAGCAGCGCGTTTTCTCCTCTGTTCGGAAGTATCGGGGAATTGAAATAGCCTGGAAGACAACTGTTGCTCTTTGCCGACTGAGAAAGACCGACTAATTTAGCCCCGAACGAAATTTCAACCACGTTTGCCTCGACTCGTTATTTTTAATCGTAACGAAACCAAGTGCAAACGAGCCCGCATTTCGATCAGAGGACAAATTTTACGCGTGAAATCGACTAAGTTGATGGAAATTTTTTTTCGATTTTGTTTTTTTTTTTTTTTCTTCAATCACCTATACGTTTGATGAGTTATTAATGTAAAACGAATCGATTCGATTAAGGTATTACGTTCACACGCGTGTATCCAGGTGTATTTCAAACGTTGGAAACAAGTGGGTCGGTTATTACGATGAAAGAAACTGAACTTCCCGACCGTTTCACTTTACAGCCGCTGTATTTCGTTTAAAAGAATCGGAACTGATTTACTTTACCCACCCTGTAAGCTTACTTTTTATTACCTTCTCCCGCGTATTTCACTTCCCTTACTCGCGGAGGAGTTTTTATGGGACCGACTACTTTTATATAGCCTATCGATATTTTTATACACGCCGCCTCGTAAAATGATCGAACTCTTTTAGAATGCCGCCCTGCTGAAAACTTACCTTTCCCTACGCAATATCCCGCGTTACTCGATCAACTTTCTCGATTTACCGTACTTCTTCTTTTTCTTCTTTTACTTCTTCGACTTCTGTAGGGTCATCCAAATGCAACGCCTAGAAGTTGACACTGTATAATGTTTACGCGTTACGTTCTTTCAGATGAGATAAGCCATTTTGTTTTAGTAGAAGATAGTACGATTTTAACCATGAATGTAGTGTATTCACATTATTCAAACTTATTATAAAAATAGAAGCTCTTTGAAACATATCCATCGTAAAATTCCTGATACTTTTGGTGCAAATAATCGGCCAAATCAGCCTTCAATACAAGGCTGAAAATGAACCGACATTATTTTATGACCAATTAAATTTTTGTTGTTGTGGAGTTTGCTGAAAAGTTGAGACTATGTTAATGAACCAGGAATAATTAATGATTTAAAGAAGTAGTGCACATTTGAATCATTTTCTGTTATAATTGTAACGGATCATACTTTCAATAAAAGAGAAAAAAAAGGAACTTGAAAAAATTCCAAATAATTTGCCTGTTTTATTAGAAAGAAATACGAAGGCGTCTAAGTTCGATAACCTTATGCTTCTTCTTTCGTTTCACCATAGCGAGTCCGTTACTCACGAAGTAAACGAAGAATTCGAATCCCGAAAATGTAGGATCATGAGTTCGATAAATCTCACTCTCTCGGTGTAATTTATCGGTATTCTGCGTACCTCTGCTTTAACACGATCAATAACGATTAGAAGGAACAGGCCAGATTGCCCGGAAAAAATATCGTATCGGCTTAAATCACCGCTCGCTATTCCTACGTTTGCCACGTGAAACGTTTCGAGACCATAGCTACTCCGGTCATTATTTTAATTGTTACGAACGCCACGTCGTTCCATGGCGTGCCTTAATTACAGCTCTCCAGCCAGGAGAAGAAGTAAAGCGATTCTACTTGCCTGCTGGCGTCCACGCTTAGCGAGGAGTATTCTCTCACCTTCGACCAAAGGGTCCTCCCTTACCGTCAAGGTGAGAATCAATAGGATCGAATTAGCGAATCCGATAATTAAGGGACCGTTACCGGCTCGTGAAATTGCCCACTGTCAATTGGTTCGATTGCCTCGTCTACTGGTGAATCGAGCGATGACGAGAAACGGTGTTAATAATTGGAATTTCTTTTTTTTTTCTTTTTTCACTTGATGGAAGTTTGAGATTAGAAATCAGTATCATCGTTAGCTTTCATTTTTTGTTCAGTCATTTTTTCCTGACAAATTTTGGTTCCCTTTTTTCTCTCTTTTGGAAGAGCTAGACAGTGCTTTTTCTATTCTCGTTCAAAGTTAATATTAGTGTTAACAGTAAATTATGTAGAACCATCGATATCTTATCAAGAAGATATCTAAAAGAATCTGATTCGGTTGACTCGAGCAATATTGAAAATATAGAATACCGTATCAACGTTTGTGGACATTTTAAGGCTTACGTTGTGCAAAGATATTTTAATTTCATTTCCTTTCTATCTGCGTTATGTTACAATACCGCGGGCATCGAGGCGAATTTTTTCTATTGTAGCGCGCAGCTTTTTCCACTTCGCAGTATTGCTGAAGCTAACACAGAAATGTAAAAGATGGAAAAGTAAAATCAGTGTAGAGAAACGCAAATCAGATTATACGTGTAATTTCGAAGAAAGGGCAGAATTGAACGAAAATTTTATTTTAACATAATTCTGAAATATTATAATTAATTACGTTAGATTACTTTTCGTTTAAGAGAAGAAACAGATTTTACATTTTCAGAAATGTGAAAAAGCAGGGATTAATAATTATTGTAAAGAGGTTGACTGGTAACACTGCAATAATATAATAATAAATGAATAAAATGAGACGTAAAAAATATGAACTAATGGATACGTAATTTTTCAATTACGTGAATAGATTTAACGTTTAATTAATTTCGAGTGTCGCAAAGATTTACCAAAGGAAAGACCTTTTCTAACCGCAATCACGTTGTAGAGGATAAAATTGAAACTGCAATGGCGGCGTTGTCCGTTGTAATAAAGCATTTTCATCGGGAAATCTCGTCGGAATCCCGATTTTTCGGTGGTCCCGCGTCACCATTCGTTACATTAATCTGGCTTGCTTCTGTTCGCTCGTTTTCGCGCGCATATTTCGTCGTTGTGCATCAGCTTCGACGCGGCAATTCATTTACCAGTGTACTCTACTCGTTTCACGCTCGACACGCGTCGATGAAGCGGCGTACTAGATGAGACAGGGCGCCGCGACGCTGCATTTATTTTTTCCTCTTTCTCTTTTTCGTTTTTCTTTCTCCTTTTTCTTTTTTTTTTTCCAAGTGGAATGCGATACGAGGAGTGTTTCCGATTGGAACACGTTGCTATTTACCAGACAGAAGAACAGATTTGTAGACGTTAATCTCTTTCGTTGTTGGAAGTGAGTTGCTTTGGCCAGATTTCTTTATCCTTCGTTATCGACAAATTTCTAACTTTCGCAATTGTAGACGTATCTGTAACTGTTCTGCAACCATTACAGACGTCGGAACGTATAATTGGGATAATTGTCCGGGTGATTAGAAGCTGTAAAGACTTTTCGACTAGTCGGAACGTTTCTTATTCTACGTTCTCGCTACCATTCGATTCACGGCCATTGAAGTTTCCATTCCTTCGTTTGAAGCGAAAGAAAACGAGTCGGTAGATTCTACGTAGTGGTACGAAACGCAAGGCACAATTGAGGGTTACAGTTAGCGGTGATTAGAGCCTACAAGGTGCTTTTTACACTTGGAACATTTCCTATTTCAACCATGTTCGAACGACGGTTGAAACTTGCGTTCTTCGCACCTCAAAAAATAAATTGCACCCTTGATTGTGCTTTGAGCTCGAGCATCCAGCGATGGAAGAAACAAATTGTTCCACCTTTAACTTCCAATATTCCCTCCCTCTAATTAAAGTACGCTCAAAGGTGCCACAGAGAGCAGAAGGAAAGAAAGAAAAAAAAAATAGAAGAACCACGTAGAAAATGTAACAAAGGAGACGTGGAGAAATTGCAGAATTTCGTAACGATCGACGCGTGAAATGGGAACACTTTGATATTTTCCTACGTATACGTACATTCTTACGAGAAATTACCGAAGGATATGAATATAGACAGGTGTATAGTGTATCGTTTTGCAAAAAAAAAAAAAAAAAAGAAACAGACTGTTCCACTTCGTTGTCTCGGATAAAACGAGACGGTAACCCTTTTGCGTGTGGAAATGACGCGTACTAATGATCGAAAAGGGACAGAGTACGTTAAGGGAGAGGTGGTGGCGCGTGTTACGTCAAAGGCCGATCGCGAGAACGTTCCGCCTGTTGCGCAAACGAGAAAAAGACGCGTGCCGACCCTTGGCTGCCTAGCTGTCAGCGTTTTCCATCCAATTATCCGTAATTACAGAGGGTGCCACACGGCATCGCCGTGACCGTTTTCATAATCGGCTACCGGCTGGAAAACACCCACGGAATTTCCGGCGTCGCGACGCCCTGGACATCGATTCACGACGGTTGGCACGACAATAATTGGACCAGAGAAAGCGAGAGCTGCACGGGAATAGAATTCAATTTGTTCGATATCCTTTTTGATTACCGAATGACTAAACGTGCAAGCGGAGGCAAGTGGATGATGGCCGATTAGCGTGTTATTGAAAGATGGCTTTGTAGAAGTAAATGGGCCTAGGTATCGGGGTTAATTGACGGGATTGTCGGACGTTTACGGCGCTTAATTCGTAAGCTAGAACGCCGTATCGTTTCGTGAGCGAGCGATCGTGCTTGTTTTACGGTAATAGGATTTAATACCTGAACGGTAATAAGGTTTCGACATGAGTGGAATTATTGAACATTGTTTTGCAGAAGATTCCCTTGGGGCAGTGACGCTTGTATCGTAATTAATGAATATAAAGAATATTACATAAATAAGCAAGTGGGGATATAAATGAAAAATTTACAAGTTACTTCCTTTTTTCTGCGAGTTAGAAATATTTAAAGAAATCTCTCTTATTAATATTCATACACCATTTAAAACAGAATCACTTTTTAAAAATTAGACCAAACGATTTGAGTTTTTTGTTTCTTTTTTTTTAGAAATTAGGATTAGTTTACTAGATAATACGTGAACAAATTTTCGAAAAAATTGCATTTGGTCAGAATTATGGAAAAAATAATACAATTTTTTTATCAGAGTCTATAATGAAAATTGTAGAAATAACTTTCGTAGATTTATTTGAATTGCAAAATTTTCAAAATATTTTCTGTACATCATCTAGTAGACTAATTTTAAATCCTCAAATAAACACGCGTCGTTTTGTTCAATTTTAAGGATGTGCGTGTAACTTGTGATCAATTTAGTTGCATGTAATGCAAAGTGTGGATTCACGAAACTTACGAAGAAGTATTAAAAAAAGAAAAGAGAAAGAAGTTTATTATTGTTCCAAATGAGGATTACAAAAATATCTTTTACAATGATCATTTCTTTATGTTGAATACCTTTTTCCTTATTTATTATTCATCAAATATGATTTACTATCAAATTTACGAAACACCTGCGGGGAATTTTTTAGCCATTTTTTTCTCGATTGAGGCAAATCGACACGCTGATAATACCACCCGGAGATTTTAAATATCGTGTCAGTTTCATTTCTCTATTGAAATTATTCCATAGCTATATGTAATAATTATTCTTTATTCGACAATTCGTTGTTTCTCTCGGGCAGATTGCAACAGTACTATACATATCTATCCCTCCCTTCGTCGTCAATGAGAAATGCTTCGATTGCCTTTATTTTCTATTTTCGTTACCGCGAAATTCCGCGTCTTTCACCGCAAAGAACATTTATTGTGGCTGTTTAGCGTACTCGAAAACCTAGCCGTAGAACAAAAGGAACCTCCGCTGTCAAACAAAGCTTTCGTTATATCGTGAATCCGGTGGGAACAATGGTTGGTCGTGCGGCTGTGAAATTTTTGGAAGAACTAAAATCGTGTCGGCGGCGTTTCCAGCGAAATTGCGATTCGAAGGCGCGCGTTCGAGCCACCGAATTAATTACGGGTTGCCGTGTCTTGTTCCATCTGGGGAGTAACGGTACCATTTTCGGTCCCGATGTTTCAATAAAGCGGCGTCAGACACGGAGGATGAGGAAGCAACAGCGAATGTATATATATATATATATACACATCTATATATATGTGACTGTCATTTTTACGATCCTCGCATCCTTTCATTTGCATGGAACGCGCCACGATATCGTCGAATAGGGACGCCATCGTAATCGAGCGATCCGCAGGGTGCAAATATTAGTCGCATTATTCAAAACGCTTCGCGAGCATATGGTACTCTACCACCACGTTCTTCGTGCTATCTCGTTCGAACGAGCAGGCCTCCACGTGAACAATATAAACGCGTGCGAGTCTACGCGAAGAATAGGCGAACGTTCATAACCTGGCCTATTTTTCAAAAACAGTGAAATCCAGAAAAATTATGCGCATTTCGGCCGCGTATTGCTAAAAGCGAAAAAGAGAACGAGAGGGGAAAAAAGGTAGAAAAAAACCACTCGTTCTCGTTACTATCTGAATGAGGGATATTAAAATATCTACATCAGCCTAATTTTTTTCGCAGTAGGTTCTTTCGCGGATTGATACCAGTACCCTGAAATTTCTCGTCGAGCTAAAACACACACACAAAAAAAGAAAGAAATACTTCGAATCAGAGACACCATTTTTTTCATGAATTCTGCTAATGGTAGCAGGCATGCATGTTGTTCTTGTCATATTGTATCGTGGAAGAAATCTCGTTTCGGTGAATTTAATATTTATCAAATTGTTCTTGAGACAATGACAAACAAGAAATATTATTACCCTGTTCATGTTGCAAAGCATGTACAGAGTGTCTCGTTATTAGTGATACAAGCGAAAAAAGGGTCAATCCTATGTGAAAAAGTAAGTCAAAAACGTCAGACAAGATTTATTCATCGGAGATTTTGTTTCCGAGAAAAATCACTGAAAATTTCTTAACTTGATCAAGATTCAGCTAAAGCAGGACATTTTTTGAATGACAATTATCTGGATCTGCCACGATGGCATAATACCTTGGATGTCATGATTTCCGGTCCTATCACCACTAGATTTTTATTTCCGACATCACGATAAATGTATTTTACGAAAACAATTATCATACTATAGCCACAAATGAACAAATCTGATTTTACATTTTTCACTTATTCTTTCACGTAGAATTAACCCTTTCTTGCTTGCACTACCAATAACGGGACACTCTGTGTATATAACATTCATCCTCAAAGATCAAAGCGTTCTGATACAAACTATTCAACATACTACACCAGGCAGCCGTGTACAGGCAATCGAATTCCAAGGGAACGAAGTATCAATCACTAAGATCATTGGATCTCATATCTATCTAGAGATCGTTGGCGAGAGAAACAGACCAACGATGTCCTGCGTTTGGACAGCAAAAGACAAGAGATGGTAGTCGCGTGGAAGCAGCAGCAGCAAGTGCATGCTTGCTCGTTTCTCCGCCGGGAAATTCCGCATCGTCGAGTACTGGGCCACTGACGTGGGTCCGACGTCTCGTGTAATTCGCATAGCCATATTTTACCAAGCTCACGGATCCTTCGTGTACGTACTGGGCACAGGCTCTTAGACCCTCGACGATTTCAATAAATTATCAAAACAACGTCCGGCCGCTACGTATTAGCGTGAGAAGGGATAGAGCGTACCAGGCCAGCCAAGGCGAGTTTAGAGGGGCAATTTGCTCGGTCCTCGTACCATCTGTCAAAAGGCTACGACGTATTATCGGCCCCATTCGGCCAATTATTATGTCTAGAGCCCAACGATCCAGCCTGAAATCTACTCGCCCTCCTTCGATCTCAGCTTTCTCTCTAATTGTTCGAAAAAATTATACCGAAAGAGGTCGACCTTCTTTCTAAATAAGGAAATCGAATAGAGTGATTTTTCGATCATTGTACCTAACGTCGCGAATATACTGTGATAAAGCTGAGAAATTCAGGTTTGATCGAGTCACATTCCCATAGATATCATTCACGAATCATTGACGAAAGATAAGATTAAACCCGTCAGAAGAAATACACGCTCCACAATCGATGTGAAATAGCTACAGCTGAAATTTTTCCGATGTCTTTATGCCGCAGTCGTAATTAAGCCTCGTATTTTCGTGGGCGGAGAAAATTCAATTTCATTAAAAGGTACAAGGGCAACGTAACTAACGCGCACCTCGTAAATTATACAGCGGGTGTCAGAGGCCGCGGGTGTTCTATTCCGGGTTAACACTCGTCCGTTACGCGGGCTAAAAGCGAACACCGGGCTTTGTCCCAGTACGACGAATATATTTATCCGGGCCCGCGGATAGAGGTCAAACTTGAATTCACCTGAATTCAAGGGTTGTAATTCAAACGTCCGCGAGCGCCTTCATCTTCAGACCGCCGCCTTTTCAAAGTTTCTACGGAGATTCGTGGCACGAGGAGGAGAAAGGAGGAAACTGAGCTCAGCCAAGGCTGGTTCGTTGGTTAGCTGGCTAGCTGGCTAGGCCGTTTAAGTCCTGTAGTCTTGTATTCAGAAACAAATTCTACGCTGCGTGTGTGCCTTTGCACTCGCATTGGCACGCGGTCGTGGCCGTGTTTAACCGTCGACACTCGTTCCTAACAGCGCGGAATGAAATTTTTAATGACTCCTAGAGCGGCGGTATTCACCGCCGCATAATCGCTCGTTTCTAAATTGTAACGAGCTGCGCCTTTAACGACGTACCGAGCTGAACATACACGCGGTTATACGTGTGTATTCTGGGAATGTTTCGTATCATTTTCTTCTGTTTCACGTCTTCTGCTGTTTGCCTTTCTCTCTTTCACGTGAAGTATTCAAAAAAGGAAAAGGGACGAGGTAACAAACGGAATGATAGCAAAGAATTTCAAATGTACTTACGCCACGGAAACAGAAATAAAAGAGAGGAAAATAAACGAGGATAGGTTGAAGAGTATGGTAACAGTGGCACACGTTTATGTCTAACAAAGACCGACACATCGTGACTTGTCGCCGTTTGTCTTTTATATCGTAACTTGTTTGCATTTTGACGTTTCGGCTGACAGGATCCTGTGCGTTCGCAAAAATTTTGCGTGTTGCTGTACGTTCCAGTTTTGCAAGATTAAAGTTGTAAACTATCTGACGCGACAACCAGGCAACCTTGTCCTAGATAGGCGGGACAGCCACTCTGGTATTTCAATTGGACATGTTGTAACGAGTAAAACATTCCTGTGGGAGTCTTTGTTTACACGTTATCATTTGCAAGTTTCACTCTACGGGCGTGTCGGACAAATTGTTTAATTCATTCGTGACTATTAACATCACGCTATATGTATGCACTTCATGCATTACTATTATTCATGAAACATGTTCATTCTATTATTATTTGCAGCATGAAATATTCGTAATATAGTTTTATTTATTGGATATAAGAATTGTAGACTCTACACTTAAAAAGATTGAAACCTTTTTTATACATATTAGCACTAGAACAATCAGAATTGAATGTATTATACTTTTCTCACATATACCATTTGAAGAATTTCGAAACTAGAGTGGTCAATGGAAAATAAATTTGCACATATAATTATTTCTTTATTCCATTAAAATAATTTCTGCAATTTAAAGCGAAAAATCTGAAATCTATTTGGCTGTTGTAGTCTTATCACATCGAATAAATTGTATTCATACAAAAAATAATAATAATAATGTCAATTTCCTCGAGCATCAAGTCGTTTAACCAAAATTCTTCCAAATTTCTTTTGTCAAAATTTCAAAAACCTTCGAGAACTATCATGTACCAATGAAAATATTAATTTCCCTCTTTTCTCACGATTTTTCTCAAAACACAGAGTCATCCAAACGCCTGTATGTTTCTTTTCAATAAAATACAAACTATTTGTAATTTTTTCCAGCTTTTCTTTTTTATTGAAAATATGATCCATGAAAATTACACGTGGAATAGAATATCATTGAAATGTGCACCACGACTGCGTCTGGCAGGCATCAATACGATTATCGAAATTTTCAATGACTTTTCGACATGTTGCCAGAGTTATTTCAACTCGAACGTTGCTCTTTAGATCATTAAAGGCTTATGTCATTTGAACAGACATGACATGAAAAATATTATACACTGTTGACATCTAGGCGTCACATTTGGATAACCCTGTAGTAACATTATTAGACAGTACGAGGGTATAAATGTGCGAATGACGTACGTGTACAACCAAAGGAGCTATAAGGGAGCGGCAAAAACGATCAAACGCAACCAAAGGAGTTAATGAGCGGTCAGATCGGTTCTTGTATAATGACTCTTTTGGGCACACAGACCCATGACTCGATGAGTGATCTAAACAAGGACAAAGAGCTACAGGAGGTAGAACGTCGCTCGACGGGAGGTCTCTGACCGTTTCGAGTCCGCTGCCTTCCAATAGAAATATACTTCGTAGTCATCGACGGTTAACCGTCTTTAGCCGGCTGTCGAACCTTCCTCCATCATCTCGAACGATCCGCTCCTTAATTAAGACGGTGGGCTGCAAAAAGCTTTTAATTGTTCACCGCGTCGTAGATTCGATCTTGAACCTAGTAGAAGTCTAGAGAACGGTCTTGGATTTCCCTTGAATTACCCTACCAACCCCCTTTGCTACCAATCAATGGTCTAGCTTGGTGAAATTAACGATGATCGTTATCTGATCGCCGTTAACTTGATCGTGATCTACGATGCTGGTAACGTCCACGCGAATAATGCCTTTATTTCCGGGAGGATATTTCCAGAATTTAACGAGAAATAGTATTAACCACGGGTACATTGATTTTCTTAAAACCTTCTCGTTTATTTATAGTTCGCGTGAATTAATGATTATTCGAGTTGTAAATTTACAGGGAAATGTTAAAGAGAAGTTAGACATCTTTCATCGAGTGGGAGTGTATTTGATAAAATTGTTTTCATATTTCGAAGAATATGACGTGGTTCTTCGGTAGAATAAAAGATATTTAGACCTGTGAATTCATTTCTGAATGAATTCGATGTGAACGACACGCGAGAACTTTCGTTTCACACTGTCTGCCTTCGTTTCTGTCAGAAATGAAAGCGTTCCCGTATCTGTGGTAATTAGCCTAAAAGGTTACGAAGTTACCTACAGTATGTACATGCGACACGTTACGTTTCAATATCTGGTCTATTTCACGAAACGAGTGTTGGAGTTATTAAATTGGTCGGAGATGAAATTCTCCGAAAATTCCCCGAGAACGGTTCAAAGGATAATTACAGTAAGAGAGAGGGAGAAAAAAGAAAGACAGAATGAAAAAAAGAAAGGAAAGAAAAAAAAATGAGAGAAAAATTCGCGTCAGTGTAGTATTTCGATCGAATAACCGATACGAATGGATTCCTAAAAGGCCGATCCTTAAATAACTGAGCGACGATTCTCGAAGCGGCCGTCTTGACAAACCACGCATCGGCAGAATCTTGGCAATCTGAAGGATTCGATGAAATTAAGAATTTTCTGAGAGGCTCGCGAACTCGGTTCAAAACTCGCGAGACGTTTCGAGGGGCACGGAACTTCCGGAGCTTCTAAATATTTCAATCTGCACCAACCACGAAACGATCTTCCGAGTAATTCGAAATTTCGCCAAGTGCCCCGAAGTACCCGCCACTGTTAAGCGTTTATGAATATCTGAGGTACCCGATGCTTCATCGTGAAAGTTTATCGTAAATTTCGATCAACTACGAAGAAAGATGTACCGAAACATTCAACGGCTCTGAAAATTCTCGAGCTCTTTCAGTTTCCCTTGCCATGCTGTAAGACATGATTATTAACAGACTTGGAAGCATAAAAAAAAATAGTTTAATGTAAAATAAATATGAGTGCCACACGAAAATAAAAAAAAAAATGGAAGCAATTTGTGATAATTAATACATTCGATTTACTCTAAATTACTCTAATTTTTACGCGTTCATTGAGTCATTTACGCAGTTATTTCGCTGTTAACCTCTTAATATATGATTTCTTTTCCTGACTAGACATTTAAGCATCAGTTACTTATTGTTTCAACACCATTTTACATACAAAACACGAATGTATTATAGATTAATTACAATTGACAATCCTCGGTTCTTTAAATTCAAAGGAAAGTTAGAATTAAAATTAATGTTTGTTGCTAATGTAACTATTTTTCTCGAATTTCAGCCAGAATCTGTGTCACGAGTCTGAATCGTTATTATAGGGCAAGGGGTTAACTTACTAACTAAGAATGCTCCCAGTTTTCCTTTCTTTTTTCAATGATTTTCATTGTTGCACACTTACATACATCTTCGTTCCGCGCATATTTCGCGCGAAACGTCTTCATCGGTGGTATCGTCTAGCTCGCGTGTTTGTTTTCCCATGGAACGAGCATCGAGGCGTTCGAGAAGGGTTGGTCGATCTCGTTTCGATGGTCTTTAAACGAATCACAGCGTTTTAACGAGGCCTCGATCCTATCGGAAGCCGCGCTTAACGTTCCTCTTCGTCGAGCTCGCCTCGCGTATTTTTGCACGGGAACTTTCCTCGTAAAGGGGATGGTAAAATTGCAAAAATTAAAAGACCATTCCTGTTCTTAACGCGGGGAAATATCGGTGGTCTCTTGCACGCATCGTACACCGCGGTATGACGCATAAAAGTGAGAAGAGGCGAAAAGGCAAGACCGACGTAACTGTTCTAATTATTACTTATTACCGACTGAAGTAATTACACTCGGGCGAAGCGAAGGTATAAAGTCGGAATAAAAGGGGGAGAAGTACTTTACAGCTCTTTCTGAAAGCACCACCAACCTGGACACGAATGTTTAGCCGGTTTTTACGATTCCGTTGAGTTGCTGGCGAACTGTAAAATTCTACGTTTGTCCGTTTATGAATGCTTTATCTGAAAGTTCTTTAAGCCCTAGAGTAGCTAACGTGTTTCCTTCGGATACTTTAATTATTTTCTAGTGTGTTGAATTGTAAAATGTTCATTTTACAGCAGATACTATACTGTAAGTTAAAAAAAGAAAAAGAAAAAAGAAGAAAGAAACAGAGAAATGCGTTTTACATCGATCTGATTGTTTTTAACCATCAGCTGAAAATGTTCGATGAAACTGTAGAGAGCGGAATGATGGCGGCGGAGATTTGGATTACGCGGATTGTAAAACAAATGACAAACCTCGGAATCTCTTGTTTCTACTGCTTTTCCCATCCGCCAATAAAGAATCAGTAACTGACACCGTTTTTATCGATTGATTAATAATTGCAACGTGTAGCGCAAATTTGATAGCGTTTGCAAAATTTTTAATACGTCGCGTTACCGAGAACGGACGCGTACTTCATCGCGCGAGCATCCGCTGGCTGTATTCTCTAATTAACGGCTGTAAAACGTAATCGAAACAATATGAAACTGGATCAATACTTAGTAAGTCTGGAAATCAATCGCTTGTCAAATTTTCTATGTTTTGTATTTTTCTGTTTTTTTTTTCTTTTTATTGTTTTGTTCGACGTCGAACGAACGTCATTCGAATGTTCATCGGCGAAACATTAATTTGTTGCTGACGCTGCCTCGTGTTTGCCTGTCATTCGCGTATCGACCCATACATACTGTATAAATTCCAAAATAAATTTCCTCGTAAACCGTCTCTTTGATCAAGGTTCCAAGTAAATCGTCGGAAAGAAAGAAGCAGCTTCAAATTAACAGCTAAGCACTCCTGAACGTTCAAAGTTTCCTATCTAGCAGCAACGCGAAGTTAACCATCCCAACCTCGTACTTCTTCGTTTCCAGAGTCAACCGACAAACACCCGACACTCTGGAATATTCAAACCTCACAAAACTATCCCGTTACCCCGTGATTTCTTGTTTCCCCTCCAAAAAATTTCCCCCGATAATTGCTTTCAAAAATACAATCCGGCTGGTGTGCAAAGTCAAGCTCATATTACGATTATAACGGATTAATGAAGCAGCTGTACAATGAGCAACGGACCTAATTGGATACGATTTCATTTCGAAACTGCAGCGGGGGGAAAACGCTGATATATCCAGGGAAATGAACGAGGCACGAAAAGCGCGTAAAAACGCATTAGACACCGTGTCCGCCGATTAATAATGGAGTGTCGAGGCTGGCGGTGGGATCCGTCGTTTCTCATTAGCAATAACCCCCCTTTCTGGCTAACGAGAAGCACAATGATAACGATTTGACGGCCGTACGATTAATAGAATATTTGATCACGCGTTTCCATACATACGTATACATACACGCATGTATATATATGCATACCTATGTGTATGTTCTCTCTCTCTCTCTCTCTCTCTCTGTATTTATACACCTTTCTATCTCTCGCTCTTGTTCACGTAACGCATGTTGGTAGAAATAGAGGCGAATTTACTGCCGCTTGTTAGAGACACCCGTTAGAGGGGAGAGATTAATGCGAGCAATTGCAGGCTTGTGTTAATTGATACAGCCTAATCACCATCAGACGCAGCGGCGATGGTCATGCAAACTATAGCGGACTATAATAATACAGGGGGTGGATGCTTGATAATGCTTCGTTCGCTAGTGACTCGATGTTCAATTATTCGTTTACCATCGGATTAGCAGATTTCGTGAACGCTGTTGCACGGGTAAGCCGAGCTTATTGAGGCTTCCGCGCGCCAGCCGAACTGATGTAAATGAAAGTACAGCGCTCGTTGTACGGCCGCGAAATCTCGTTGATAATTATAATGAGTCGATCGGTCGGCTGGTCGTTTGACCTCTTTTTTCTTCCTTGTTGAAAAATCACCTAGCGAATGGTATTCGATGAAACGTTGTTAATATAGTCGACGATTAACCATGTAATTGGTTATAATCTTCGGTTAAATCCTTAGCTTTCGCGTTAATATCAATATCGACGAATTTTACCCAACGAGATTTTCATGTTAACACTTTGACTAATGCACGTATTGTAAAGTGGAGAAGTAAAGCAATTTTTATACATATAATTATTTATTACTTACAGAAGTGTGTAAGAAAAAATACAATTGCTATCGAAATAGGTTTTATGCAATAAAATGCTTTTACGCAACTTTGGGCCTCCAAAGAATTTTTTAAAGAAAAAATAGGACATGACAATTTCTCTATGTTTAAAAAGAAAGTAGGCTTATCTAAATGTTACAAGTGCTTCAATTTCTTCAAACTTTGGAACATTGCAGCAGGCAGAAGAAGAAAAAAAAAATACTGAACAATTTTGTAAGCCTTGAGAAAACACGAAATTATTAATGAAAATTTACAGAAGAAAAATTACGTGCGAAATATCGCGTTAGCATGATTTATTGGGAACTTTTCACATTACTCAAATCGCGATCAAAGTGTTAACGTGTAAACTCGAAGACACACGGAGGAGCTATGACTCTGACTAAACGAGTAGAAAAAGCATTTTCTTTTTTTCAGAAAAAGAAAAAGATTGAACTCGAGTAATGTCCGCGAGGTGTGGCATTAAGATGCAAGATACAAGGTACAGAAACGTAACGCAGATAGAGATCAACTTGTTTCCATCTGTTATAAAGCTGCATACGCAGTTTATCATTGGCGTCGCTCTTAATGGCGTCCACATTCCTTTTGTGTGGTCGCGAGCCTCTAATTCCGATTAATATACAGATAAAGCACAATTTGTCTGTCAGTGTGCCCTTAAACCGGCGCTGCATTAATAAAGGGCAGGTAATCAAAGTTCCTTTCGGGCTGTTACCATTCCCGTAGCTTGAAGACTGGGTTGAGAAGTTATCGCTTTGAACGCGTTCATTGTCGAACGGTGACTAGCCATAATCGAGAGGAAAGTCAGCGGGTGATCGACGCGACTCAATATGCTTGTTGTACAAGAGCACACGTGCATTTACGTATCTTTTCATTAATCTCTGCCGGGCAGTTGTTGTGGAAAGGACAATAATGATGTTTTGAGAGGAATGTCTAATTGTTACCGTACAACCTTTCAGTCGAACCTCTTCCGTCTCTTTTCTTGTGTCCACTCGAGTACATCTTAATAGTTGCAATTATTCCACGCTTCCCTTCCGACATTAGCAAGGACATTTCGTTTATGGAATCCTCGTTCTAAATAATTTTTGTTGCATATGAAATGGCGGCGGTTTTCACGAATTAGAATCACGTCGATTTCCGTATGAAAAAGTGAATTCAAATGCAACACTTGTTTCGCTGACGAAGCTATGTTAATCCCTTTCCTTACGATTTTTAAATCATTGAACACGCTAATCTCGGCTATTCGCTGTTCTAATACAGTGTTAAATAAAAAGATATCAGGATTTTATATGAAATTTTATAAATGATAATTCTCAGTTTTAAATCGAAGCTAAGGTTTGAGCAAAAATACAAATTTCATAGAGATATGAATAATTCTTTTGTCGTATCTTCGCTATAATTTGCACCATGAATACGATTCGTTATTATAAGATAAAAGGTTAAGATTATATTAAGAGTAGAAAATAGATTCTAATCAAATTCGAATAATTTTCTTTTCAAACTAAGATATAATGTAGCATTTTGGAATAGAAACAGCTAGAGAATGGACAACACTGGATGTAAGTTCGAGAATACAAATATTGTAACAATATTAAAATTTTTCTAACCTACCAAAATTTATTTGCAATTAATTACCGGAGCTTATTTTGGTTAAACAAATTTTGTGTCGGCTATCGTCGTTTGATGTTCCGTTTATAAATACGCCGTTCCACATAAAACGACCTAATTAAAATATAAGCTACCTTCGAATTTTTCTAGATATATTTCTACACTTTATTCTACCGATGCATATTGTGGAAGTACACTGCTCTGTTAATCCGGTTTAAATATCAAAAAATACACGCGCAAACATTGAATTAATTACAGGAATATTTGACAACGTGGGTAAATAGGAATCCAGACCGTGTTAACTCGTTATAAAATCCTCAATTGTTGCCATTAATATTAAAAATTCGTAATAGCAGTTAATACAGCTGTAATTTCCAATCGGCGTACTTTAACAAATTTGTCAAGGGATTAACTTTCCTCTCACATTCGTCTTACATTTCGAATTATTTGATACACGTTAAAGACATTTGCGTCAATGTAAATGCATTTGCGTCGCGGTTACGTCAGCGTGCAAGTTTCCCGGTTTACATAGAATTTCCCGGTTTCACGAGCCGGCCGCAATAAACACGTACAATTAACGACGGGCCGCGTTTCAAAGGCACGTATGAATTCCAGGAGTTTTCGAATCACGTATTGTCGCAGTGCAGCGTATGTACGTCGTTTGCAAATACGGTTCTTAATAACGCGCAGGATCGTAACGTTATGGCCGGTCTGCGGCGGCAATCGAAAGCGTCCATTAATGCGAAGTCGCGATGAATTTAAATACCATACGCGTACAAAGTTGACCCGATTGAGTTCTCTGGTGAAACTGGCACGCGAGAAATTCAACCCCGGTGAAATTCTCGCGGTTTTCGTGTGTTTTAACGAGCCTAGAGAAGCGACACAAAGGAGTTGAATTGAAACGAAACGATTCGACGTGTTCTTTTCTGTCGATCGAACGTTCATTCTTCTTCTTCTTCTTTCTTATTTCTCTCTCTCTCTCTCTCTCTCACTTTTGCTTTTGGGCACCTGATGCGATGAATACTCTCGAAACGAGCGCCCCTTTTATTCGTGGTTACGCGGAAATATAACGTTTAACGAGGAACGGGGTACACTTTGGGCAACTAATTTCAACGAATATAAAACGATTCTTCCGCGGGAGTAGCTTACGCTGTTATAAAGAATAAAATATGAAGACGGAGCGAGAAGCGCAGATGGTGGATCAGAAACTTTTTTAATGAGAGGAACCGTGGTAAGGGCCGGTTCTTTCAATTATGAAAGAGTTAAAAATTAAAAACAACCGCCGCTCAGCCGCTTCTGCGTCTTCTTATCGCTGCGGATAAACGCGATCGATCTTTCGGATATAGGTTAGAAGAGAAACTTGGTGTCTTTTGTTTTATTTTTTTGCGTTACATTGCTCGATCGAATCGGCAATTTGTCTACCTGGTTCGAGAAAAGCTTCCATTCTTTTCTTTTCACGCGTGATTCTGAACGATACGGTGTTATATCTAATGATAGGTATTAATACTGGACATTAAGTATATTTGTAACAATTAAAAAGCCATTGAGAGAAGATAGAACAAACAACGATTAGATTTCGACACGTTCCAATCGCATGTGCACTGCTAAAGAGATTAACTGATTACTGTGTTTGACGGGAACATGAAGTATAATTTATAAGCTATTATATCTGCCAACTTTCGTGACAAAAGAAACTTATAAGTTGAGTTATTATATTTTTTGGTAAGCACTTGTTTAGTTACTTTTGTATGTTGTGTATACGGTGCGTAGGTTTCCACAGAAGATAATTATTTCCATGGAAGAAACAATTCGTGGAACGAAAATAATTTTGAAACTGTCATTCAGAAAATTCTGACTAAAAAAGGAATTAGTTTAAGGGAGGTATTTTTAAGATATAGCATTTCAGAAAACATTTTGTTCGATAAAATAAACTGTTCTGAGCTTCATTAGAAATTTTTACTGTGCTCGATACTATGTTCTACTTAATGATTTCTTAAAATCATGTAGCAAAATATAACTAATTAATTTAAGATAACTATATGGAATATTATTTTTTTTATGTCTCCAAGAAGAATTTTAAGCGTCTAGAGTTAGGGGAACTCACCCTAGCTGAACGATTTCTGAGTGTAATGAAATGAAACATCGTCGAAAATTAATACATAGTGACTTGGTACGGAATAACGATTTCGCGGTTTGAGCGTACTTAAACGGCGTCGAAGGAATTTCGTATCGTGTCGCTTACGGTTGCTAATGAGTCTCAAATAAATAATTAACAGGTTGCGTTTGCGCTGTTATACACCAGAGGGTACGCGGGATCGGAACATCGACGTTTTAATTTTTAATTTGCATTCTCGTTCCTCATTACCGGAAAATTGACACTGACGAAGTCCTTAATTATCCTTCGGCCTTTTAATTACCGGTACGCCTGCGAAACGCTGAAGGATCCGATCGATCGACCACGCTCGTATACTCCCCGAAGAGTATTTTCAGAGTATAATGGGTCCGTTTTCGGCTAATAATTGATTAAAGCACTTCGCTTAGTTAGAAACTAGGTTATCGAGAGAAGACAACGTTACGTAGAAAATTCTTCGATGATAATAAACCTCAATTAAAATTCTTCACAATGATAATATAAAAACCTCTAACAAAATCATCCGGTATCCAGTTAGTCCATGGAAATACGATTAATGTATGCCAGTACAATATTCCAATTTCTAAACGGAGAAGGATAACGTTTGACGGTATTTAGTAATTGATCAGATATTGGAACATTTCCTATGATCGATAGCAAGTGACAGGAATGGGAAATGGGCTCGAGATTCATGACTGATGACACTTGAATTTACAACTAATCGATAACCGGCAGAGTGCATACGATAATAGACGATGAAAACAGTGGACCCCACGTTGTTTAATGGATTCATAAAGAACGATGATGTAACGTGTACATAAAACAGCTTTTAGAAAAACCAGTACGGACTTCACCGAATTTATATTTCTCGCTTATGAAACGACAGCGACACAATAGTCACACATTCGATGTTTCTCGACGCACGAGAAGAAACAAAAGAATAAAAGACAAGAAGAAAGGAACAGAAAAAAAATGAATCAGGTAGAGAGAAAAGGGACAAAATCCGAATGAAAGAGTTTCCACACAACAGGTGCAGACGCATCGAAAGCGAGGTAGGCAAGGCAGGTGACGACGTATCGAACTTCGATGTAATCGGCAATCGATGACAGAAGCGAGAGTGACTGCGGGAGGAGAACGTCAGAGCATAGGAATCGTATAGGTATGGCAGAGGAAGGGCGCGTCAAGTGGAGAGGTGAGATTACAAGGCAATAGCGCGACGTGCAATCACGGGGACACACGTGAAGGATCGACATCGTGCCACGCAGCCGGTTCTCCTTCATTCGGCTCTCCCGATAATAATTAGACGCTGTCTGGCTGAACTGCCTGTCCGCCTAGTCCTCCTCTGACATGCCGCTGGCGTCCTTTGCCCTCAAGCGGTATGTACATATGCGCGTCCGTTACAAGCTCCTGGATCCACATCGTCGACGATCCCTGTCGGCGAACCCATCGGTCCCACGATTTTCGCCGGACAACGTTATAATCAATGGGAATTGAGAAAAAGGATTGATAGGTACGTTCTGACGCGATCCCTTTCAGTTTCGCGTGGGTGAGCTTCAGGCTAGAAGTCTGTGATACTCTTTTCTTTTTTTCTCTTCTCCTTCTTGCTCCTCACCCTCGATGTAAATCTCCCTCAGGGATTGACCGTGTTTTGACGAAAGGTCTGCGCGACAAAGGGAGAACGATTTCACGTTAACAAATTCTAGTCGTTGTAGACATTATTATCATCACAAAGGGCACGGGTGTTTCTTACGTATGAGGGAAAAGAAATATAGGTGTTAGGAGATGTTTGGCTTAAGGGGGAAATACGAATGCGGATTTCATGGGAGGATAAGAAGGATTCTTTAATTGGTTCACGATTTACCGCACTTATGCAAACATATTTTCTTGTACTCTATGATTTAGATCCAAGAGTGTTCTGAGCTTTATGATACTTGTGACTAGCATTCTTATTAAAAATATGAGATGACGTAGGATTATGTTACCAGTCTTGAATATTTTATGTTAAATATTCGGAACTGTTTTTTATAAAAATTGAGTGTTCTTTTTCGAAGAAATTTCTGAGTGAAATTTCACTTAAGCTATAGACACAAATAACTCACGGATATTTCCTCATTATGTTCGTAAAATAATTATCGTACAGTAGAGAGAAGCATAACTCATCTATCTGTTCTCTCTGGATATCACAAAGACACAGTTTGTACAAAATTCTAACATCGATTCCACCCTGTCACGTGATATTATCTGTTCGTTCGATCTTATCAACCTCGAAACGTCATAATTCATTACACGAGAGTACACTGAATTTTATTCGAGGCAGGTTTGATTGAAGACTAATGGCCACTCGACGCGGCCGAGCAAGAATATAGATAACCACTTTGTCATCTTCGAAATAGGCTTAGCTGTCACGAGCAACGTGCCCGTCGCGAAATCTGTATACTGTGATTTCAGCCGATGGCCAAAGCGAACGGCCGTCCACGTGATCGCGTACGATATTTCATCGAATGACAGTACACGTGGAACTTTATCGCGTGTATAATTCTTCCATCTCCTGTCACCGGGATCTCTCGACGATTATCCCTGACTCTTGTCATAACGGACAAGATAATTACGAGACGAAAGGTAGAATAATTCGAAGTAGTTTCTACTGTACTCTAACTCTTTCAATATCTCCTTTAAATTGAATCATCAACTGTTCTAATTCATTCCCTCGGTTGGTAATCTTAATACGTAACTGGTTCTTTCATCAGTGGAAACTTCTCGTCAGAGTTTCCTCCGCGTGGAAATAACATTTTCGAGAAATTAAACAAATTCCTGGGAAACTGGTTGATTTAATAAAGTCCAGCTCGTAGAGCACGATGGAAGAGACTACCTCTCTTCTCTTCTCTTCTCTTCTCTGTCTCTCTGTCTTTCTTGCTCTCGAGTTCGTTTCCCGGACTCGGTGTATCGAGTAGTTTATGCTTTCGCGTTGAAAGTTGAAACTAGCGGACAAGCCGAGACAACAATAGAGAGTGGTTTCACCAACGTCCTCGTATCTAGGATTTATAAAGGAGGGATAGACGTAAAACGCTTTAATGCCACGCGGAGAAGCTGCGAGTTTTAAATGCAATATGACCGAGAATGCGAGCTGTAAGAATGGGGCTTTCTAATAAATGAATATTAAGCTCTTGTACCGTGTCCGGATAGTATTTCACGACCCATTCTATAACCGCTGGTAATATGAACAACGAATAAAACGTGCAACCACGAACACGCGTCCGATGTCTTCGATAATATACGAAATTAGACAACTATCGTTAAACGTGGAATGAGATCGTCGATGAGGGTGTGAAATGAAATGAAGGAAAAAAGAATTGTGAAAGGGATGAGAGGAAATTCCTCTCGATTATTTCGCTCGTCCTTCTCGACCATCAATATCCCACCACTTTTTCTACTTCTTCCTTGTTGGTCGCTTCGTGGCTTTGTTGTCTCGTAAACGGCGAAATGAATTCGGGAAGTTTGGTCGAACGTAAATTATCGATAGTGCACCGAAGGGGTGTGATAATAAAAAGGACGACGCACAATCGTTCGGAATTGCTGAAGTTCGTCATAACTGGATTTAGAGATTCGTGAGAGACGTAGGGTGAGACGGTGGTAGATTGCGTGCTGCTCGCAAGATCCATTCGGGAGGTCTCGAATTTATCGTTTCGATGGGAGACCAGAAACTTCAGGCGGATCCCCCACGGGAATCACCTAATCCTTCGGTTAGATCCTGCACGAACATGGACGTGTGAACGTTTGAGGAATTGTTGGGAAAGAGAAAAGAAAAAAAAAAAAGAAGTGACCTGAATTTATCATGATAGAACGTAGAATTGAAATCTCTCGTAGCTCGATATATGTATATAAGTAGAAGCATCTTGGGTACTAATTTATGACCGTAGATTTAATCATCTGAGAGATAATACTACAGAGATTCTATCAATCTGTACAATTTAAAGATTAGACAGTAGTCACAGATTGAAACTGAACAAAACGATAAAGTTCACAATCTCCGGAATCTGTAATCACAACAGGGAACAAACTGAACGAAAAACAAGAAGCAGGCTAACGTTCGCGAAGGAACGAACCCTCGAGTAAATCCGCGGCTAGAACTTCAAACTTCCTCAATCAAACTTCCGCGTTTAACCTTTCCCTTTACTACTACGGTGGCTCCCGTTCATTCCTATTAATCAAACTAGTGGTGTCGAACAAATGAAGGGATTATCGAACAATTACACCGAGTGTTCTACTTTCGGAACGATAACGAAACAATCTTTGTTGTGAAATTGGGAATGGTAGAACGTGGCAGAATATCTACGCGTAACTGATCAAAAAACGTTTAACAAAGAAGGGGACTGTTGTGTATAGTTGAGTGTAGTCACGCGACGAACGATAGCGTCGTAATTATCTTTAATCGTGGGCAATTTCGAGACAAGCAACGAGTGACGAGCTTTCATGTCGGCCACCGTTTCGAAGTTCTCGGTGTGCAGGGTGCCAGAATTCGTAGAAGAAAAGCAGGCAAGTGTTCTGAAAAGACTACGTCTGGACTAATTTTCAATAAAACCGATAACTCGAGTAGTCTGCATTGCCCCTTGCGGTTTAATTGCGCTTTGATAGAAGCGATTCTTTAGCGGCACGGTGAACCGATCTTCCCCGTGGAATCTCCTTAGGCCTATGCTTATTTATTACGATTCGTTGATCCTCAATCATGGGATAAACGTCGCTCCCTTTTAATACTCGACGAATCGACGAGAAGATTGAAATACGATAGGCGATGCTTGCTAAATCGAATACAAATGATACGAATCTTGATGCGTATTCAGCGAACGAAAGGCATAACGTTTGTGTTTCTATAAAAATGGAATTATCGGAAAATCTGCGTGAGTTAAAACGTGATTCGAATCATATTGTATTATAAAAAGAAAAGAGAATGAAGGTTTACGTGTAAAATGAAGGATAATTTCTTTGTTAAAAAAGAAAAATGAATAAAAATAGAAAATACTGTATATCAGTGAAAAATTTTATGCAAAATCGTAGTGAAATGGTGTTGCACAAAATACTATGTAATAGTGCATCCTATATGTTCCATCCCTTTATCTCCCCTTCCTTGTTTTTCTCATGAGTAAAGGTATATTCTGACGGTCGAATTTACGTTACACGCTTTCCGGCCGGGGAATTGTTAATACGAGGATAGAGAACAAAATACTGACCTGGTACGATGGTTTTGGAACGTTCGTGGAAGACTATGGTGTCGAGGGAGCTCGTATAATCTCGGAACTAACCACCCTTCCGATTCTTGACGTTGCTGCAGCCCCGTTTCCTGCTTTCATTACGATCCTCCGCAGCTTTGGGTCCTAATCGAACCGTCCCTTCCTACCTCGTGTCCCTTACTACTATATATATGTATATATCCTTTCTCTGCCCCACTACTATCGGGGCTAGAGGTATTCGAACGACGACAGGGGCTAGATCAAAACGTTTCAACGTCCTGATTCGGAAGTCGAAGCCTCGATTTCTGTGGCCCCTCGGTATCCCGAAAGACGCGCGCGACAGTGAATTAGTGCGGTGAAATTCGCCGGTGATTCGATCAAACGGTTGATTAAAAGCGGAATTTGTTCAGCGTCGTTTAACGCTGAAACTCGAATCGACCAATTGTATGTAAATCCCGACGTAAAAGCGGCGACGAACGCCGGTCCGTTCGGTCGTTCTCGTTATTTTCGTTTCGTTCCCCCCCTTGTATCCCCCCCACCCTTCCTGATCGTTTCTCCTGCCACTCTACTCACTGTTCCCAGCCCCAGCTCTTGAATATTTTATTCTACGGTTCGAATTTCGCGAGGTTCGCGAAAAACATCGACAATCATTATCGGCGATAGCGGCGCGTTCACTGAAAATTTCGCGTCGCCCAGAATTTTATTGCATTCCGCTACTATCACACCTAGCTACCAACCTCCACCTACTTCCGCGATCCACCTCCAACCCTCTGTAACGTGATTATAGCTTTAAACAACGATCAAAGATAACCCTGTCCGATCGATAAAACTCATACATAAAATGCAGCTTTTGTAGAGCCGGTAAAAAAGAGCAGTTCGCAGAGAAAGGATAGAGGGAAAGAGAGAGGAGAGAGGAATAGAGATAAAAAAAGATGGAACGAGGTAATCCCATCGCGATCCTCTTCGCTTTATTAAAATAGAGGCTACATATTGCCAGGCGAAAAGGCCGAAAATAAAACGTCCCCGATACGCGTACACGCAATAGAGTAGACCGAAAATCGGCCCGCCACCACCGTTTCTCGATTCCTGTTTTCCCAATTTACCCTAGCTAAATGGACCGCGTTAATCAAGCGTCAAGGCGAAACGCGCACGTGCAACCCGACGAAACGTTGATCAAAGATCTTTTGGTTAAACTCGAGCTGATTTTAAGGTTGGTCATTGTTTAGATCTCGTCTGGTGAACGTAGTAAAGGCTTCTGATACCTTTTTCTCTTTTCTGTTACGGAGACCTGTCGAACTCCCCCCTTTCTGGATCGAACAAAACCAACGAGGATCGCGATTCCGTCGCGTTTACCCCAATTTATATGCTGACCGTAAGCCGACTTGAATGCTACGCAAAAACATCCCCTCGTCGTTCGCTTGTTAGGAAAGTCTCTTTCTTTGTTCAACGGATCGACGTGTCCACGCCCACACGATTAAGGGCATACCCGATCGATCGCGATGATTAAAACCCTGTGTCAATCGTGTCCTTTATCTTTTCTCTCATTTTCTCTTTCCCCTGCTCCCTTCTCATTGCCAACGATACTTTATTGCTATATGGCGAGTACCTACCAATCGACGGACTGAGAATCATAGCGGTGTAAGTCAGAATTTTAATCATACTTTTCAAGAACTAAAATTGTTCGGTCGTAAAATACTTTGAATCAGTCAAGGCGAAAAATTAAGCGACACAGTCTGCAAAATTATTTTATAACACCAGAAATTACGGAAACCTTCCCATCTGGCCATCAGAAGTGGCTCATAACAAATATCTTATATATAATATAATACATATTTAACTAACATTCACCATATCTTCTCGACACATCAGTCACCTCTAGACTATTCAAACATAAGCGGCCCCGGCCCCGGGCAAAAAAAAAAAAAAAAAAAAATTTTTATTTTTGCGCAGGGCCCCGGGGACGCTAGTTACGGGCCTGAGGTGCCGAGGTCAGGACTATGCCAAGCGTTCCGGGGGCCCCGGGCAAAAAAAAAAAAAAAAAATTTTTATTTTTGCGCAGGGCCCCGGGGACGCTAGTTACGGGCCTGAGGTGCCGAGGTCAGGACTATGCCAAGCGTTCCGGGGGCCCCGGGCAAAAAAAAAAAAAAAAAAATTTTTATTTTTGCGCAGGGCCCCGGGGACGCTAGTTACGGGCCTGAGGTGCCGAGGTCAGGACTATGCCAAGCGTTCCGGGGGCCCCGGGCAAAAAAAAAAAAAAAAATTTTTATTTTTGCGCAGGGCCCCGGGGACGCTAGTTACGGGCCTGAGGTGCCGAGGTCAGGACTATGCCAAGCGTTCCGGGGGCCCCGGGCAAAAAAAAAAAAAAAAAAATTTTTATTTTTGCGCAGGGCCCCGGGGACGCTAGTTACGGGCCTGAGGTGCCGAGGTCAGGACTATGCCAAGCGTTCCGGGGGCCCCGGGCAAAAAAAAAAAAAAAAAATTTTTATTTTTGCGCAGGGCCCCGGGGACGCTAGTTACGGGCCTGAGGTGCCGAGGTCAGGACTATGCCAAGCGTTCCGGGGGCCCCGGGCAAAAAAAAAAAAAAAAAATTTTTATTTTTGCGCAGGGCCCCGGGGACGCTAGTTACGGGCCTGAGGTGCCGAGGTCAGGACTATGCCAAGCGTTCCGGGGGCCCCGGGCAAAAAAAAAAAGAAAAAAATTTTTATTTTTGCGCAGGGCCCCGGGGACGCTAGTTACGGGCCTGAGGTGCCGAGGTCAGGACTATGCCAAGTGTTCCGGGGGCCCCGGGCAAAAAAAAAAAATTTTTTATTTTTGCGCAGGGCCCCGGGGACGCTAGTTACGGGCCTGGGGTGCCTAGGTCAGGACTATGCCAAGTGATCCGGGGGCCCCGGGCAAAAAAAAAAAAAATTTTTTATTGTTGCGCTGGGCCCCGAGGTTGCTAGTTACTACGAAAATTTTGAGAACCTATCGTTCGTCGACCGAAAGGGAGTGTAAAACTATTATCAAAGTCTATTAAAAAAATTGTTTTTAAGTTCAGGGCCTCCGCGATCCTGGGCCCGGAACTGGGTAGTTAGTTCGCCCCCTTGGAGTTAGACCCGCCTACTCTGTAGTTATCCACGCCCACCGGTACTTAGTCACACACCCTGGGCATTTAGCCACGCCCCCTGGGACTGAGCCCCGCCCACTGGTTGGTTAACCCCGTCCCTGGGGACTTAGCCACAAGTAACACAATTCATTCGTTTTTAATACAATGTACATTATACATTAGACACTGTTAGTATACATTCAAATACACTTTAATCTTGTAATTTACCGTTGTTAAAATATTTCTAAGTGCAAATGTATATCGCTGTTCAATACGGTGTGTGGTCCATTTGACAAAGAATACGCTTCACTATACATTTCGCATACTTCGAAACGCTTCACTGGAATCTACAAAAAAAAACCAGTTCGAAATCAGCGTCATCTTGCCGTCGCAAAAATTCACCGTCGACGCTGTGACGGGACCAAATAGAAATGATCATTCGGTTATTACGATTAAGAGATGAAATAAGGAAGACAATTGTGGAAGATGCAGGGTATAATAATAAAGAAAAAAAGGAAAAGGAAAAGCTTATTTTCTATTTCCAATAATATTTACAACTCTATGCAATCACTGGTTTCGCCTTAATGTCGTCGCGTCCAAGCAATCGCAGCGGATGGAAGATTTTCCAGCAGTGATTGACAGAGGCAGACGCGTTAAGAATATTCCGTAATTGGCGTAGAAATTGTTGAACGTCAATCGTGGAAAGGATTTCCTTAGCGTGGCTTGATAATTTCCCTAAGGTATCACCCGTTCGAATACATCGGTTCGATCTGTCTGCGAGTGTCGGCACGGATGTTACATTGAGAAAGAAACAGAAACGATCTTTACGTCGAGCACAGAGGCAAACGGATTTCGTTCGTACGATTCAGAAAAATCACGATTTTGATGCTGAATGAAACGGTTGAACGAAATTTTTGAAATTTTCAACATTCGAATTTTTAACGGAAGATGGAAACGGATCGACCAAATGTACACACCATAAAAGCGAATGTGTCTAGTACATACGGGAGAATAAATTTTAGATATCGGATCACCCGTAACTACACTTTCACTCGAAACGAACACGACTTCGGGCAATGGTACTAAATCTCTTTGGCAATCACTGAAAGTGGAAAGAGAAAAATTGCGGCCCGCTTGGATTTCTGAGGTTAAGGCGGCGGGGTAATTGATTTCCGGTACTTTTACGTTCGAACCGTCGTCGTTGTCGGTTTATTAACTCCGCGTGAACATCGTACTGTCGTGTACACGCGGTAATACATGGATTACGAAGCTTTTATCGTTTCTACCGTGAATTTATCGTGTGTTTTTTAAAAAAAATTCTCCAAAAAAATAGAGTTCACAATGTAAAATATAATTCTGAATACGGTGGTCTCCCGTACAACGCGGTGGATACGTTCCGCGTAGTAGGAAATCGCGTTATACGGGACACACATTATCAGACCAATTTATGTAAGTTGAATAAAATTATTTTTCTCTTATATCTTTAAAGTTGTATTTATTGCTATTTCTTTTTTTATGAACCGCTGCTTTGTCAGCTTCAAAAATAAGAACTATGTGAAAATGTTAAATTTATCTTACACGTTATATGGGACTGTTTATCGCACTATATGAGTACTAGTCGCAATTTTTTCGTCGCGTTATACGAATTCGCTTTTTACGGGAGCGCGTTATACAGGAGTCCACTGTATATCGTAAAGGGTTAATCTCTAACGTAAGAAAAAAAAAAATATATATATATATATATTTTTTCAAATAACATCTAATAATATCCTATCAGATTTTCGATATATTTCGCTCAAATAGATGCTCCCTATTTGTACAATCTCCTCGATCAAGATCTGGCACCGAATCAGCAAGCTTCAACCAAATCTCCTACCAAGGATGCTGTATGCAGGTGATCACATCAACCTCTGTACCAACTCCGCTTCGTGTTTATCCAATGGCTCAACTTATCGAAGGTTAATACCGGATTTCGCTTATGCCAAGTTCGAGTAGAGCACGTTGAATAGACAGAGGCGATTTTAACGTGTAAACGAATCGTCTGGCGATCGTCTGGTCGCCACCGATACAATTTGTCGAATGTTTAATGCAGAATGGTCCACTGAAAAATGCAGCATGCCTCGTTGATCGATCAGTAAAGCGTGTCTCGAATGCAGAACGAACGAGGCAAGGGTTCTGCCCCTTTAATTTTTCATTCACCCCGACGTTCTAGCGTTCCATTATTCCTGTCTCGGTCTGTTTACATACTTTAAGACCGAGCGGTTAATAAAAATATACGGTGCGTAAGTTCGCCAAGATGGCGTTGCTATTCGTTCCTTCTCGTCGTTGGAACGGATAGGAAAGTTTGTAAATTAGTTTAATCGTAAACATTAGAATTGTCGGTGTTGAAGACGCGGTAAATATGCAGGCAGACGTAACGAAAATTGGTATAAATTAAACTTTAATACTTGAAGACATGTCCACGTTAACTTGAAGACTTACTCTTCGTCTACGGTGTTTCCTTTCTTAACTTCGGTTTATTAGAGGTCTGACAGTGTATCCCTTTGTTTTAAACGAAACTACAAACATCGGCGCTTCGTTTGCATTAAGTTTACCAAATTTTCAAGTTTAATTCACTGTCCAGCAATGTTCTCGGTACCGAATTTCTCATTTTAAGGAAACGATACTACGAAATCCACTTTGCATATTAACCATTTACTGTTAACTATGGTGTGATAACGTACACAGAATAATTTTCGCAATTTAGTCCTCACATGACCAACCTGGGTTATTCTTAACTACCTATAAAAATCTCTGTATTACTAAAAACTCGGTCTTTAAAAAAAAAAAAAACTCTATAATTGCTCTAACTTTGTGAATTGGCAAAAATTGAGCACGATCCACACTATCGGTTTGTTCTCCGTTCGCCCACATTCTAGTTTCGATTTAATTGCTGCTAAGACACGATCGAACTGAGATTCGAGAGTTACTCAGTACGTAAATAAGGATAATCGAAACTATCCACAAATAATCCGAGAAACATTCGCAAGCCCATTTACCTAACGATGTACTTTATTAATCAAGCAAAGGAACGCAACGCGATCAAATTATTTGCCCCAGAGCAAGGGTGAGCGTCCGCGAAAGAGTTGATAAGCCACGTGCAACACAGTGATGGAACGTAACAACGGCGAGCGATCATTAATTTTTCATTGTACGCATCGGTACGGTTTCGGTTGGGGCAGCGCGCGGCTCTTCTTCTGTCATCCGTTTGATTAAAGTCTTCATATTTCACGAACCTGTTCCGGCCGCGAGCATGTATACGACACTCGAGCGTACAGGCAAAGGGAGGGGCTCGCGCCCATTGCGTTCCACGTTCCATCGTTCAGCGGAACGTAGGCTTCGCCGGGGACCAAACAAATGGAAAAGAAGGGGAGAGGAGAGAAAGCAGCGGCGGAACAGAGAGAAGAGCAGAGCGGTATCAATGGTAATGGCTGTCCAAGTGGACTTATTTAGGAGTGCATACGAAATTATGCATGAGCAGACGGAGAGAAAAATAGAGGTAGGGGAGAGATAGATAGAGAGAGAAAGAGAGAAAGGGAGAGGAGAGAAAGGGTTGGAGAAAAAGGAACAATAGGCGGGACGCTGCCGTGGCGGGCCACGATTTGACAGATGTCAAGACAAAGTGAGCCGAGTGCTCGGTTAGCCTCCAGCCAGGAAAGGGGTGCTCGATATCAGACCGTGTGTTACATTTAAATGATTGATGAACGCGCTCAATGAGAATCACAGCTGGGTCACACACATATCTTCCCGCGGTCGAGAACCAGGACCACCGAGTCTAATCCATGCCCAGGCCTGGAAACACGACATGATGTAGATGTTTCGCTATACACGCGTGCTCGCCTTAGCGATTATACGCCACGCATCGTTGGAATTTGAATGCCTCGAAAGAGAGGTATTTTCTGTGCGTGAATCAGATCGATGTCTTTGTGAGAAAGTATTCAAACGTTGAAGAGTCAGATGTGAAATGAAATTTCTTTGAGGTAGAAAAAAAAAATCCGAAGGAAAATTCGAAATTCATAAAAGTAACGAACGATGTAATAAAAATTTGACTGGAGGGCATACGTGAAACGATAACAATCGCGGGCAGAGTGGCGGTCGTTCAAGCTGCGAGCCCGAATCAGAATGGCCGCGAGATCATAGAGCAATTTGGTGTACTGCCGTGACGCATGATTGATCTGCAAGGACGATAAACATTGCTGAACCACGCAGCGAAATGACGTATACTCGCGTATTAATATCCCTGATGGAGGAAGGTGGCCAGCTGTGCAACCACGGGTGGTTCGTTCACGTAAATGACGCGACGCTCATTTGTCTTTGAGGATGGATTCATGATTCAAATAGAGACAACGCTTCTAATCAATCTCTTGGTAAAACGCGTGCGTGCCTATCTGCAATCGCGCGCGCGTAGGACGATGCACCCAGGTAGACGCGTTCCTCGCATACTGGCTCGTCCTCTTTTTATTCCCCTCCACTCCCACCCTTGTGCCCTGACACCTTTCGCTTCGATTCTATAGTCGTCGTTGAAACTAGCCTGCTACGCGATTGAGTCCTCCTCTGTGTTCCGTTTTCTGATGGAATTTCGTCGATTTTGTGATTAATTTTGCCGAACTTCTTGCTACACGGTGACGTCGATTATTTCACAGGTCAAATTTTAATCGACGATTTCATTCTACCTTGTCATTCATGTTACTTTTGTCTAATTTTTATGTAATACATAGAAAATACACACAGTAGCTCGCAAAAGTATTCGAACTTCTTTTTGAATCAGAATAACTTTTTTTAAATTAGACCAAACTTTTTAGTTCTTTTTTTTGGAAGTTAGGATTACTTTACTAGGTGATATGTGCAAACAGTTTTGAGAATGTTACAAGTGGGCAAAAAAGTGTTTTTGGAAAGTTTTTCTGAGCCCGTAATAAAAATTTTGAAAGGACGTTTTGTAGATTTATGAGATACGAGAAACTTTTCGTCATTTTTAACAAGTGAATGTTCATTTTTCGACGATTTCTCAAAGAGAAGATAAAAAATCAATAGGACAGATGTTCTTAAAGAATATCGATGAGTATCGATGAGATATTATACACGAGCGTAGAAAGAGAGAATCAATTTCAAATTTAACACCGTTTCTTCCTTTTTCTTTACCCTTTTTCTCCCCCGTGGTAAAAGTACCGCGATACAATCAGCAATATCCACACGGATCTTGAGGGTGTTAGGTGTTATTTGGCGGGTGAGCGCACGTTGCACCTCGAGCGTTGCAACGATCGCACCCATGGTTCGATCACGATGCAGCTGAAGCTACGTCGGCGGCCGTATAATAATTTGCATTCATACAGCGGGAAGGGACAAGAAGCTGTATTATTAGGCGGTTCGAATGGAATTGGCATCGAATTCGGGGGAACCGATTGAACGTGAGAGAAAGAAAGAAAGGAAAAAAGAAAGAAAGAAACGTAAACAGAAGATGGAAAGAGGAAGAAACCTGCTCGTGCGGTTTCTTTGCTCAGGATGATTTCGTAATTAACTTTTTATCGGTAGAGACCTTTCTCTGTTCTCTTCTGTAGCAACTCAAAGTACATACATACATGTACGTACACAACCACCACATAGAAGAAAGTATAACCTTACTTACGTGGGTTTCTTTAGAAGAATAGAGATTTTCAATGTTCCCTACACTCGAAGACCACTTCCTCTGTCCCTCTCTATCATCCCCCCTTGCCATTCTCAGTTCCTTTCGTTCGTACCTTCTACCTTGCAGAATTAAACTCCTGGCAAGTCGAGTGAAAAGACTCATCGTCGTGTTCATTGAGGAACGGCTCAGGATCCTCTCACGACGAAAGGACGACGATGAGGGACGAAACCGTCAGCCAATATCTTTGATAGAGTTTCAATGCGTCCGTCGAGCGACGGCAAGATGGCGTCTACGGGGCCGCGAAGCTTAATATAGATGTTCATTTGGATAATTGAAATCATTCCGTCTGCATTTCATGCGCCGATGAACGCTCCGTTCCGGCTGGATCATAGTAATCGGTATAGCTAGTGTTCTCTCTCTCTCTCTCTCCCTCTCTCTCTCTCCCTCTCTCTCTCTCTCTCTCTCTGGAGCAAGATTGCACCGTTTGTGGGAACAATTGACTGGTGGCTGGCCGGATGTGCATCACCGTCACGAATGTCGTTATCGTTATCGATAACGACTGATTTGCGGCAGTAGCGGAACAACCAGAGCCAACGTCGCGTCGCATCCTCGTCCTGCGGGCCTCTTTCGAATCGTCAAGGCGTGACAATCCGATTGTGTACGTAATGTCGCTTTGACTCTGCTCGTCCATAATCGAGCTTTGTGCTTTCGCTTAACGAGCTTGACGTTTAAGAGTTCAGTTTCCCCTATCCCCCACGGAGGTCGCTAAAAGTCGTCGACTCTGTGAATCGTGATATCTGCTTTTGATACTACGCGAAGTCCGTTAACACGTTCGAAGCATTGTCCACGCGAAATTATTTGCCCCGTGTGACATTGTCGACAGTGTATCGACATCAAAAATCAATATTGTTTGGTTGTAAAACGAACTTTCTCCGAAGCACGATTTAGTAAATTAATTATTTTACAAGTGTCTTATTCGAAGGTCCAAACAGGTCTAAAGAAAGAGGATCAATGCAATAAATTTTTTATAAATAATTTCCCATCCTCGTATTCTGTAGATTCAACATCAAAAATGTAAAAATATCAATCAGAAGACAAGTTCAACCACTTTCAAAACTCGGATACATAGTCACCAACATATGCAACTTTTATGAAACACCTGACAGATAGAATTAGCATCACAGTACACATCTCGACTTCGACTCTGTAAATATACATAGTCGATGAAACAGAACTTTTACTTGTTATCGTATACATCAAAAATTAAACCGTCAACGCTTCTTTACAATGTTCTTGTGCAAAACGAACATGTTTAAAATTCTTATGGCCTTCCAGTTTGAATAAAAACACCTTTGTAGAAAATTTCTTTTTCATACGATTGTAGACAGAAAGAAAGAAGAAAAAGAATGTGCAAGAGGAAAAATTTCATTTGGATGCGGACAGGTTGATCGACCAGTGTTCTATCATCGAAAACGTCGTTATCGTTATCAATTGATATGCTGCTGTGGCAGTTATGTCGCGTCACGTGGATCTATTCTGGCGAAAATAGGAAAATGAGATTATACTCTTCGTTTGGAAGTGACATATTGATAAAAGGATATATTAAGATATCGATCGGCATCCAACCAATAGAACGCACTGCTTCTCAACCAGAGTCAGCAACGATCATTCGGCTGAAAAGATTCGAATTAATCAACCGTCCTTTACCACTTACAAATTGCCCTCATTCGAACTGTGTATTACAACCAATATTTCTCGTCGTTTCTTATCGAAATTAACGTCACCCGATGTACCCTTAATTTCTAAATAATGTTCTTGGTCACACGTTGTACTACACGTGTGTTCTCTTTTTTCCCTCAAAAAGAACAATGTTAAACTTTCAAGGAAGTTGCAATTCTCCGCGTTAAGTTCTCGGTCGTCTCTGGAGGCACACGAAGTACACACACACGCGCGTGTACACAAACACTTTTCAACACGGGAACACTTTGCTTGAAAACCGGAAACTTATATCCACGATGAAACATTTACCTTGCTCTCAAGTGCCAGTGAAAAAGAATTGCAAAGAAGAAAAAAACGAAGTAACTGTTTTCATCTAATAAAGGAAAAGGAAAAAGAAATCATTTAAAGGTACAGATTAATCGAGCAAGCAGACGTCAGGTGGAAAATCAAATTTCGGTCGTGCTGATCAGTCTAGCGCAGAGATTATTTCCTCGTTGCGCACGACGAGAGCGCCGTTTATTCCGGCAGGCACAATAAACGGGTTTCACGGTGAATGAGGTGAGCCACGTTGCATAATATGTGCACATCGGTCCTACTCCACACCCGAATAGATCCTGCCGAGTCCCCGTGGGATCGGTTTCTCAAACGAGATTACGTTACGATGTTTGTAAAACGATTGGTCACTATTACACGACTCCACTTTATCATCGGTGACGTCGTTATCGTTATCGGATTAATTGCTTCGCTGAAGTTTCGTCGTTCCGCGGTTAACCGTCGAAATGGTGAATTGCAAGAAAACTAAATGCTCAATCAGGAAGTAACATTTGTTTACGAAAATCTGTCATATCGCTGTTTTAACTCGTTTACTGCGACAGGTTTCTTTGAGAACTCGGGATGTACTCTCATTAATATTCGGACACAATTTAAAACAGAATAACTTTTTTTAAATTGAACCAAAGGACGTGAGATTTTTGGGGAAGAAAGTTAGAAGGATAAGTGCACTAGATGACGCATGAAAGAATTTTCGCGAATATTACAACTGGTTAGAATTGCGAAGAAAGTAGTAAAAATCTTCTAAAATTCTAAAAAATTAAAAAAAAATGCTTATCGCGGTAAAAATAATGGAAAAATTACGGAAATACGAGCTTCACATGTAGCAAAGGTTCGAACAAGGAATAACGAAATTTGAACATGTTAAATTTGAATCTTTCCCAACAGTATTGTCGCGAAAATATTTAAATTTTTATTTTTACGTTCTTTAATATCTTTAACTGTACTCGATGAGATTTTTGAGTTATAAATTGATCAGATTAAATTAGGTACAACAGTCAGATCGAATTTCTGAGTTGGTAAATTGCAGTACAGGTATTTGCAAACCTGTTGAATCGAACGTGGACGATTTCAAGGTGAATGAATCTTAACATAGATATTTCAGGGATGTTTGTAGTTTATTCTGAGAGTGAAAGGTTGCTTGAGTTCAACATTTCATTCGATTGGAGTGTTGCAGATGTATAATTGGTCAGGTGAAACGTTGCTAATCCAATGTAGCACGATTACTTAGGTTCGCTGAATCTACAGTTGTCTGAATCGAGTTCTTGGAATCTGTGAATTGTGTATGTAGGATTTCACGTGTCGAAGACACTCTATATCGAGTTTCACAAGTTCAAACTTCGATTTCATGAACTCGTGATTGTCTTCATTGGGTTTCTGAATTTCGAGACGATGTTCATCGAGTCTTGCAAACATGAACCTCTCTCCAAGCATGTGTTTAATTCTATTTCGTTTTTGTTCTCGGCCGTTTAATGAGACTTTCATTAGGTCTGTTATAGCGACGTAATCGTAAAAGAAACAGGTCGTTATTTGCAGTGGCGCGAACGAACTTTTATGTTACAAGCACGAGCATAAAACGAATCTACTGGCAATCGCAGAATCACGGCTGTACAGTCATATTAATTAATAAAATCTGTTCTCTGGTGAAACGATAAATCACACGATACCAGTGAAAATATAAAGATTTTTGGAAAGGTTGAAAATTCAACGAAAATTTCAAAACGTGTCCGTAGGGGAAACGAATAGACTTATATTTTATGTTATTTTCTAATTAGGAATGAATTCATTGTAGTGTCGGGGCCTCCATAACTATCAAATAGAAACAATAAAAATCAGGAAATGTAGAGGACGCCTTGGCTATGGGCGCAGAGTCCCAGAGTCACCAATTCTCGATGGGTCCCTCGTATTTTTCCTCTGTTAGTAAATGACTCCACGGCGGCTCCAAAGGAACGGGACCACGGCAGAACTAACGGAAATGTCGGATCGTATAAGTTCTCACCGACCTACACTACTTAAAAAATGTCTGACCATAAGAGTTCCCGCCGACCTATACTACTTAACAATTGGGAAGTAAAGGTATTGAAGGAGTAAAGGAATGAGGGAATGTGTGAACGAGAAAACGAACGAATACGAGAATGAGGGTGGAGGAAAAAACAGAGAATGAAAGAGTAAGTGAATGAGGGAATGAACGAGTAAGGGAATGCGGGAATAAAGGAATGGGGGAAATGAAGGATTAAGAGTATGAAGGAGAGTGGGAACTTTTTTAAAACACCAGTCATGGTAGAAATAAGTAAATATAAATTGTTGGTAGATCTAGTATTAATTTAGAGTCTACGTCAGTGCTGTGGAATCTTCTATTTCACTTTGTTTCAATATGCTCGCCGTCCTTTATAACTGGCTCTAGCTATTAACAACACATTTGATAGCAGAAGAGGTGGATCAGAGTGAAAAAGGACATGATCTCACTGGCCAACACGTCGCGGACAAAGTGCATATATGTTTATATGTATATATGAACCAGTCATTTCTTTTTTTGCATAGTATTTAAGGAGGCATTAATTAAAATGCCACTGATTAAAATGGGAGCGAAATGAATCGCGATGAATGGAACGATAATCATCATTAAACAGGTAGCGATTTATGGAAGAATAACCTATTATATCTTCTTCTCTGACGGAGACAAGAAAATCCTATCGGGTGAAGTCAGTTTCATTTCGTGGCTGATTTCTGAAGGTGGAGCGGAAAGTTCGCAGGGAACGTAATACGGTACATAAACGAAAGTGGTACGCGTCCAGATGCAGTTATACGCCGGATCAAGAAATTCAATCATCTGAGCGGATCGTATTCAGCCGTGGCGCTAAATTGAAGATTCTCCAATTGGTACAATGGCTGTTCACCGGGAAACAGAACATTATTTCCGTCTTCGATGAAACTTTGAATTGTACGCGTATCCCCGCCAACCTCCGACTGTGTGTAATCGCGAATTAATTGAACTCCTCGCGAAGGAAACGCAAAGGCTACTATATTTGACTTCCGTATTATGTATTACGAGATTCTCTTTTAGGTGCCTTCCGGTGCAGTTTCTATAATGAAGCTGATTTATCTCGCGTATTCACCGTAGTAGTCCGACGAATCCCGCTTAAACTTCAGGCTTTGTCTGACGCTTAAAGAGGATGGAGGGAGCTTTAATTCATTCCCATTGCGCCACTCGAATACGTAGCACGATACGATAATTCAAGAACAGCCGGTTGCTATTAATTTCATCGAATTCCCTCGATACCCTTCTCTTTCTGATATTCGAATCGCTATTGGCACGATTTTCCAACGATTTCTCTTCTCCCAGAACAATGACTTCTTTCCTCTCTCTTTTTTTTTTCTTTCTCCTCTTTCGTAGGATAATAAGATAGCTAAGATACCGCGTGAAATTTCAATCACAGGAAAATCACGGATCGTACTACCGTTCGACGATGTAAAAGCGAACGAGACAACGAACGGTTGCACATCCCAGGCACATCGTATTAATAGTAACGTCGCATGAACGTCATAGGGTAGCGTTGCGGTTTACATTCACTCGGGCAACCCCTAACCATTACGCGTGACGTAACCTAACATCCTATTATTGTTATATGTATAGATGCACAGAGTGGTACACGATTATGCATATAACCGTACACGGTCCGCGCTATTGACGGACAATTACTATTTACCATTTACCGGTTCTGTCGGCCTTAATCAGTTTTCCCGTTATCCATGTAAATTTTATCGTCACGTTACCTACTATGTATTAAAGCCCCTTATTATACCAAACAAAAAATACCTAAATTATCTTTTCTTTATGTAGAAAGATCGTACGTTAAAATAAACGAAGATACAGCTTCGAAGAACGATCGTTTAGTAATGAAGCAACGGACGAGAATATCTCGCGGGCCAGAAAACGTTATATACACCGTTCTCGGTTGACGATTCGACGACACTACGGAAAGGCGAACAGAAACAGAGAAGTAGTGTCGGAGATAGGTGGTTCGTATCAATAGTAACGTCGAGTGGACGCCGCGGGGTGGCATTGCGGTTTACATTCACTCGCGCACACCCCTTACCACCGCGCGTAACGTAACGTAACGTTCTGTTCTGTATGTTCAACGAGCTGGAAGATCCATATCTCACTTCAGGGGTAGCTCTTAGAGAAACACGTATATACATACATACATACATGTACATATATATATACATATATGTGTGTATATATGTATATATGTATATAGGTTTCAGGCGCGAGTGCATGTTCGCGACTAACGCTTAATGCTCTCGATGTGTACGTGTGCACGCGCACTCGCCACTACCCCTTGCGGTCCTAGGTCTCATCCTGTTCACGCTGTGGCCTCTGTGCATGTGCACGCATATGTACACGCGTGGACACGCACGTTGCTGCTGTTCATGTAACCTGAATGTCGCGTAACCTCGTCCCGTTCTTTTCGACTTTCTTTTATCCTTCTCCAACGATCCCCTTTTCACCTTTTGCCCCTACACACTCCTTTTCACCCCTCGACTTCTATCCTCTTCCCTTATACCCCTGTTTCACCTACTCGTCCTCGAGTTTTCTCATCCCCCACTGTTTCTCTTTCGTTCGTCCGTTCTTTCTTTCTTCCATTTCCCCTTCCTAGCTCGCAACCGAGACTTGTTCTCCAACGGCGAAGATTGCGCTATTTCTTTATAATGCACACATTCACCGAAGCTATTGCAATCTCGTTCGGTCTCGTTTCCGCGTTATCGGCGGGGAAAAAGTATTTTCACGGTTGCGGTTCGCCGAGGTGTAAGAGAGATAGAGTGAGAAAGAGGGAACGAGAGAGACTGGGAGGAGGTGAGTGAGAAAGTGAAGGAACGAGGGCTCGCGGAAGTCTTCTCGGGCGAAAATCACGCGCCGCCATAAATTCACCGTTAAAACGGAATCGTTCCGGCACGTTTTAGTTCCTCCTTTGTCTCTGTCGGATGTTTACAGGTGCGGCTCTTGACTGTGATAGGGGAACGGGGTAAAGAGGGGACTGAGTGAAATAAGATTGGGCTTATGGGGTGACATGTTTTCCCAATTCGACGCCCGAGTCCCCTATACGCCTAGTGGATTTTCCTGTCGACGCTACCGAACTTCCCGCGACGGCGGTGCACCATTTTTCTTTGCCATAACCGTGGCTTTTTATATACTCGCTTCGCTTGAAGCGTTTCGAATGAAAAAAACGTGCACCATGGAGAACTGTGTAACAGAGAAATGGTGGTAAAAAGACACACTCGAAAATCTTTTGAAAATCTGAACTGACCACACTTGCGAAAATTTCTCTCTTTTTTTTTCTTGAATTTGAGCTATTTTTGTGAAATTGCATCGGTGATTGATGTAACAGAAAATTGTTGCTCGGAATGACGGCAGAATTTTTGTATTACGTATTTGCAATATTATTTGTGAAACTGTAGTTATATTGTTTATAACTTTTTAATAAAGTGTTCAACAACCTACAATTATACACTTTTTCTCATATTTAGACTGACAAAGTTTGACACTTTAATATTGAGACACCTTATATACACGCTTTATAAAAAGGACGATCTAATTGTCGAGCAATTGTATTAATGATTACGTATCTAAATTACAATCCGTGTCATTTTTTCATTTCACGATCTAGAAGCACGAAACGATCTCCTCTGTGTTACTACTTTTGATCGAGTGCCTCCATTCCGGTGGACATGAAGTACAAAGGCCAATAACTCAAAAAGTCTCGCCTATGAATTAGGCGCACGCGATTCCGTTACTATCTTCGCCGGACAGGAATTATTAATCAAACAGGCGGTAGAGTAAGTCCAGGTGGTTGACTCTCGAATCCGCAGGTGCTATTACACATCTGATCAGATCAAAGATTCGAAGCAAGTAAAAAAGGTAAGGGAAGAAATCGCGAAGTATGTATTCTTTTCCTTTCAAAAGGAAAGTCTGACGAATTTTTCGTCTTCGAATCGATCGTTTCTTAGTTTAGTATCACGGAGACGGTTGCATCGGCGGAGAAACGGAAGAATTAACTTCATCGTGCACGATGACTACACTCGTGCTCGAGTGTTTCCCCGCGAACACGCGGAATTTCGTAACAAGAAGGATATTTTCGACGATTCAACGTCGAGGAGTCTTTTCTTCGGGCAAAACGAGACCGCCACGGTGCTAGCGAGCATCCGCAAATCGTGACAATACAATGGAATCGTATTTCAATGGCACCCTTTCAAGTTCCGTTAAAAACGAGTCAATGTACTTTTTCAAAAGTAAATGGACGATCGTTCCAAGCTCGCGGAGAGAGAAAGATGAGGAGAATGGGTAGCGTTACAATTCTTTTACTCCTTCCTCGCTTTTTTTTTTTCTCCACCAGCGCACAGCATCTGTCGATACGAACAACTTACTTGTAGCAGCGTAATGAAGCCACGAGAATTGTTCCTTGAAGCATTTTTAACGCTGAATCCGCTGTCACTTATATAAAACCCAGTTATCGCTGCCGGTGACGTACAATAACGACCGTCGAGACACGCAGATACTGTGCAACCTGTTCGAACCGGGTTATACACTCGGTACCGGTACTCTTGGAAACCGTTTTAAATAAAGAACACAAAGCAGAATCGTTCGTTGTTTCGTTTTGTTGGGAAATTGATTAACTCGCTTATCGCGATTTCCCATTGCCCGCTGTAATGAATTGTGCTCTCTGAATAAAGGTGACCTGTATCGCGGTATTCTGTTCTCCATCTCTTTCAGAAAACGTTCCCCCATTAGTTGAGAATAAAAATGAAGTTATTGACACAACCGAACAAGTCTGTCTGGTAGCTAATTAAAAAATACGACTACTCTCGTGGCTTATATTTCATCGACGTTCCTCTCTTTTTATCCTCTATAGCCCGCACTGTTTTCTTAACTATAAACAAAAATATATGTAACGTGAAATTAACAAATATTAACGTCTAAATATAAATCAGCAATGAATTCAGTAGTTTCGATAATTTTACTATAACGAATATAATGTGCATGAAAGCTGAAGCATGAAATTCCATAAAACAGTGTGTGCTTCGCATTTCTTTTATCAAACTTTGCATTTCTTTCCTAAAAGAGAAACGCGAAAGAAATATAGAAAGACGCGGCGGAGGAAGTGTCGAAAGTATTCATCTCGCGTATTCGAAAGATTCTACAAGGTAATTAAAATGATATACAATGATCCAGAGGATGGAACATCTTGAAGACACGTGCACGTCGTTCCCTTAACGATCATGCATGTGCCCCTGAGGCGCCAGAGGGTGTGCACGCCCTCATCGGCGAATTTTTAAGCGTCATCAGACCCAGCCTTAAGTTTCTTCGTTTTAATTGATGCTCCCCATTTTCTCCCGCTTTTGTCTAGGCAGGAGATTTATGGTCAGCTGGCCAGACGCGAGCGAAAGGGGGCCAGCAAAAGCTGACGTCGGTTTCTTTGAGCGCGATTCTCAGCGGGGGATCTCTTCTTTCTGGCACCAACAAAACCACAGACGACCAACACTACCTTTTTCATCCCTGTGTCCCGATCATCTTCTGTCGGCCTTGTCTTTCTCTATCTTCCTCCTATATATATATATATATATACATTCACTGGTGTCTTTCTCATAATGCACAGTCTTAACTTGCCATATGCGTTCGTGACGTGGCAACGAAAGAAACGCGGCGGACGTCGAGCAACTGGAAGCATTGTACCTTCCGCTCGCGATAGGGATTTCAAAAGATCATCTCCTTTGAATTTTTCACCCATCCCGCTGCTATTTTTAACACACTTCAAGAACGATGAAACCGGACGAAGAGTTTACTGTTCGAGCAAATCGTTATTTGCCTCTTGTGAAATTCAAGTAGAACGATGTAATTCCTCTTCGAGGAATTTTTAAAACGAAGAAACTGATACGTATCAAGTTTACAATTCAGCACGAAATTTCCTTCGAGACACTATTTGTCCGCGGCAATTTCTTGCACCGTCGCGCAGGTAGAGCAGCGGGGAAGTTTAACGACCGGTGTAAACCCGACGCAATTACGCGTGACACCTTTCGGGGGCGAGTGGAAATACACGGGGAAACATGTGTCGAAGACAATTTTGGAATGTCGCTGGAGCACGTGGTCCCTTGGACGATCTTTGGAACGCGGCGTTGAATTTATGTCGACCGGTATAAACGTTCCACCATCTGAGGACAACAACAGGTCGGAGGATGGGGAGGGATTCGCGAGCCGGCGCCATCTTTATCGACGATGCGATAAAATGTATTAGCTCGTTTGATTATTTACAAACACACAGGTACCAGCTCGTTGCTTCTCCGGACGATTTTTCGAGCTGCCCGTTAAATTTCACCAGAGTGTATGGGGAGGGGCGCTTAATGTGCTATTCGTTAAAACCAACTGGGCGCTTTATAGCATCATTTAGCTGAAATCTCTTCCCTTTTTTTTTTATTCCCTTTCTGATCACCAGAGGACTCGCGTTACTTAACGATCTTTCGACGTAATTAACACGCTGATCGCCACGTCACCGAAATCTGAATGACAGCTAAATCTCCATAAGTAAATACGTAGCTTTTTTTCGTCCGATTATACAGGATTTTAAAAGAGATTTGCAACAGTTTTCTTTAGATAATTATTTATATACTTTTAATAAACATAAATATCTTCTTTCTGACGAAATTATTTCACAGTGGGATATTAATGAAAATGTCTTGCTTGATAATTAAATTGGGTTAAGTTGTGCAAGCTTTGAGATGTGATTATTTCGATACCATATTTAAACAGACCTTAATCCTCAATTTGTGAAATAAGAGACACGTCGACGAACTCGTCCGTTGATGTTCAATTAGACAGGGAAAGAATAATGTAACGAAAATGGTACATCCAAGACGTTATTTTCAGAGACAATCTGGTTAATATTCAGGAGATGTGTTGTACATCGTGGTGCGTATTTTATAATTCATGCGATCAACGTCAACGATACAGGATAAAGTGACGTTCGTCTATTTCGTGCCTTAAAAATACGCTGTTCCTAATTTCTCACTTTTACCATTTTCGCCACGTGTTATCTCGGTCATTCGACCCCGTGCTCTTCATTTTTTCAGCTGTACAAGTACCTTTTTGTTTTTTGGGATCATGTTTCTTCGAAATCCATCACGAACTTTTTAATATTTCATCGGTATCGCGATTCGCCGCAAATGGATCGTCAAGTCGCGGATGATTCTTTTAAAGATATATCTCTAAACGCTTAACGAAGGGAAGTAATTATCTCTTTATGTATCTTCAGGGAAAAATAAATGACGAATCTCAACAAACATGACAACGAGACATTTTCTATATTTTTTAAGAGATTTCGGGAATTTTCTGAACAGTTCGTCGATTTTTTATTTTTTCAAGTTACTGTTAATTCCATGAAAGACGTTTTCGAACTCGAATATTTTATGAACCGCGAGTAAGCAAACTTGCTTGAGAAATCGAATCGAAGAGAAGTGAAAATAGCTGCTGATGGAAAATGCATGCACGGTTGCACTTGCGCGTGAACTTGAAAACCGCGGATAGTAATAATTTATGTATAATTTCGATCGTTCCACTTGAAAAGCATTGTTCGTCACTGTTGCACACATATAAGCTTGAATTTTTATCTCGGATCTCACGAAACTTTCAACAAATTCTTCCTTTTTTTTTTTAAACACGACAATTCTAAATCGTCAAGTATTTATAACGTTCCTCCGCGGACATAAACAGAATGTTTTATCAAAGTTTCAACACAGACGCAACGGTGACGCATATACAAGATTCCACCCAGTCAACAATCGATTTACAGTCCACAAAGGAAATGACTTTTACCCATCCCTCTCCCTCTCCGTCACCATGTAAAGCGAAACATTGTGGACAAATAACAATTAACTCTCGTTCCGCGTGCACAAAAGACGTAGGATTATTTGCAGACGGATATTCCGCATGTCACGAACCGATATAATTATCCATCGTTGCACAAAGGGTAAAATCTGCGTAACGAGGCGAACGTATAAAGAGTTCGCTGGAGAGATATACCGATCGATGAGGCGCGTTTAAACTCTAGCCCAAACCCTGCCCGGTGACGTTTTTCAATTCGACCGCGAGCCGGAATCGGCTTTATCTATCAGCAGTTAACCGATGTAAATTTACCAAACGTTCGCCTGGAAACAAAAGGACACACTCCTCCCGTTCACCGTTTCGCCTAATCGCTTTAGCTCGTCGCGTTCCAACGATCGTCGACTAAACGAATTGCGCTTCGAATCGAAGAACAGCAGGTGCGCGAGAACGAACGATCGCGCGAGACAATCGGTTCCCGCGCGATCGTTCCCTCGGGATGGCCTGCTGGTATAACGGCTCCGGTTATACGTTTGGCGAGCGTGCCACAGTCTGGAACCAACGACTATTCTATTAACTGGCGAGTCCATCGGGGTCGTCTTCGGCTCTGCTGACATCTATTTCAGATTTGTGGAGGTTGGATTCCTACTCCACAACCCGCTCTTCTATATCTCTTTTTTTTTCATCTTCATTTTTCTTCTTATTCCTGATTCCTGTGATGTTTCGCTGATGTTAGGGAATACATGTGTCTTTCGGACGAATAGAAGCTTTCGCAGATTTTTTAATAATTGGAACATGGTGAACGTATAGTAATTCATAATATGTAAGGTGTTCTTTAAGTATAGGAAAAATTAGTTAAAAGTGTAGAGCAGTGATTTTTAACCCTTTGACTAAGTCATCGATTATTTGTGCTAAATTAAATATTTCTGTTTCCTTCGATATATATTATTCATTTGAGAAAATTAATATGTTAACAACGCCATAAGTTTAAAGTAAATTATAAAGAGTCTGAATATTCGAGCTAGAGAAACGTATACATCAGTTTTAATGGGTTAAAGTGTGTTTCACGAGATAAGGTGTCTTGGAATGAAAATTTATTGTACCGGTTGAGAAGTCGAGAAAGAACGAACAATGTTGTTTCATTCAAGTTTTCGTTTTTAAGTAAATCGAATCGAATTAAATGATCCTCTGACAAAATAAGTTTGAGAACCGTTACAGTAACATTCTTTTTTGTAAAAATTTTTCAAAGTTTCCTATTGGCAAATGTTTGAATGTAAAAGTACTATTCTTTTGCATTCTCATTTTGAAACACAACAAATTTAACGTAGATTTACAAGTAAAATCCATCGATATTGAGTGTAGAATTTGTAGTAAACAAATTATTTTACAATTACGATCGATTCATTCCTTTACTTCGCTTTTTCTCCTTCACTATCTCGTGTGACAAACTCAAACAACAATACAGTTAGTTCGTGGTGATATTTTTTATACGTTGTTGCAAGTGAAGCCACGTGCAAGCGGAAAAACGCTACGCTACATTTTCGACTTATTTTTTCATGTAAATTCACCCTGTTTTTGTACAACCAGCTCGAAAACACGCCCTCTATATTTCTATGAAAATATGTTACTCTATATTCCCAATTTATTTTTTCACGCAAAATATAACTTCATTTCTAGGTTATACAATCATTTCTGGAAACACGTTTTTACACTTCTCGGTGAATGTAGAATTCTTCGATTTCAACGGAAAATTCTTATCTACCTTAGATTTTACAATTTCACCTGAACACTTCACCGTTCAAGTTGTTCTTCACAATTTTCGTATTTGTTACGACCTATATGTACCGTTCCAATAAAACACTTCAAACAACCGGTACTTCGTATACCTTCGTAATCATACAAGGACCGCGACGATCGAAGAGATTCTCTATCGGGAGAAAAGCTCACACAGTCTCCTACACTATTGTCCTCGAGAGTCAGTTCGTAGAACGGTGGTTCAGACACAAGAGTTCGTTGTTTGTGTGATTACCTAGCTGGTTGGGTTCAAGACCGTCGAGTTTTCCTTGCGCTAGCCAATTTTAAGAGACAGCCGAACGTCTTCGCCGTCAGCTTCACTTTCCTCACACTGATATAGTTAAAGGTGTAGGCGAGTCGAAACTCATCGTAGAAAGGAGACACGCGAGGCTATCGACTATCGAGAAATTAGACCGCTCAAAGTTCCTCCCTTGTCCCGGGACGACGGTTCTCGTTCTCCTTTGCTCGCGGCAAAGATGTAATGCTTCCAGGAGACCGCTGGGACCTCGGGAATCGTGTCGTTGGTCGAAGCAGATTTATTTGTTGAATAGAAGAAAAACGAGGAGAAGGAAAGAGGAGAAGCGAAAAAGATAAAAAAAAAGGAACGAGAAAAGGAAAAAAGGAAAGGAAAACAGTAAAACGAAAGGTGATTCCGCGGGGACGCGTAAAACATACCGTGGAAGAGAAGCAACTTTTAAATGAAAACGTCGAGGAACGAAAGGGTGGCTTCTAGCAAGGTTTCTCGCGTGTTACGCCAAGTAAAATATTATCTCTCCGGTTTTATGCAAATTCCGTTGACGTCAGATGCCGAATTACCCGAAGAAGCGTCGGAAATTCGCCGGGAATAACGAACGATGGAAATTCGTGGGAGAGAACGGACCAGACAGCTACGAGATTCGTTGATTAACAATGAGCCTGTGAAATAGGGTGATCCGTTTGCTAGAATCGAATCTCCTCTGATTCCTTTCGAACTTAATAATTAATGTTCAACCGTGTGATTCGATTCTATCCCGAATAAACGTTAGAATCGGCACCGACTGTCGTTTCATTAACGCGCTACCCTCTAGCCAACTTTCTTCGTGCGACGTGATTAAACGATTATACATGTTCGTTGCGGAGAAGAGATTCCAACCGTTATTTATTTTTTCTGTCTCTGCAAAATATATATCGCAAGATTTTTATTCGAACAGCATTAAAATCTAGCGAATGAACGTATAAATATAGTTTTTTAATATGTCACAAAACTGTGACGTTGGGCCACATGGATAATTTTATTCGTTTATGCAGAGATAATATAAATTTTTTGCCGTTTAGAGAAAATTTAAATTTTTGCCGACTTTTAAGAGAATTCGGTACCAAGAACGGTACAATCTTTTTACGCAAGCAGCAATTATTTGATCACGTATATATATTCGTTCTTCGGAGTGAAAGGGTTAATCGATCGAGAAGAATATCGTTTGTCAGAAGAACGTTGACAAGAGAGTAGCGGTGTCGTAACAGTTGGTTATATTCATACATATTCATGCGTGTAAAGAAACCGCGTATTTATGCGCGATACAACCTCTCAACGTGTCCGTGTTCCAATCAGCGTAAAGTAAGTTTTTAACGATCGGCGTAAGAAGAGGGAAAGAGTCATCTGTCCGATTCAACGATGTGTTTATCTTCTTCCCATAAAAGCGCGTAAATGAGGACCGATCGCGGTACTAAATTACATCTTAATTTGAAGCGGAGAGCTCGTTCCTTCGTCGAATCGACGGTCGTTTATGGTTTGGCCGATGGATCCCTTCGAAGGGCCACGCATGCCTCGCCCTATCGCGACATTGACACGCTAAGCGTTCGACGCTTGGCCGGATTTTATCGCGTATCATTTGTGACTTAAAAGCTACCGCTTATATAGACGAATGTAAGCGAGTTCTCGAGATCGTTAGAAACTGTCGATAGAAGATTATTGTAATAAAGACAAACCGAATATACAGCGACTCTTATCGATAGTCGGACACCATGTGAAACAGAATAACTTTTTTTTTTAATTCTACCAAACGACTTTTAGTGATCCAGAAACATTGTGCATGCTTAAAAACAACTCAAGTTTTTAACAAGTTATTAGAAGTGTATTAAAAAAGTGGAAGACTGTTAGCGATAACTTTGTGAATTTGTTTTTATTACTTTTTCACAGGGGAGCTTTGCTAAAACGAAAATTCTGAATTTAAAAAAATTTTCAGATTTCTTAGGGTATTTTAAAAGAAGTATCGTGCGATTTTTGTTTTCGCTCTTTTCGAAGAAAATTTTTTTTAGTTTATTGAAGAAAAGTGTTATCCTACTTCCCTGTATCATAATAAAAATTGGCAAATTTCTTATGCTTTATAAAAATTCTGTTGGAAACATGTAAATGTCGTCATTGTTCAGAATTCGTGCAACGATCGTTCGAAAGATTCCCCATACAACGAGCGGAAAGTATTAAAAATTCGGCGATATTCGTGAATGATTTATACTTGGACAAAAAGTCCCGCGAATCCACTTGAATTATTATCGTTGAAAGACAACGAAGTAGTTTGCCCCATGAACGAGTCCTTTCTCCACATTCATCCACCGTGAAACGCTGAAAATTTTTAAAGCAGCCGTTCTTTTTTTTTCCGGACATAGGTCGATCAGGTTGCTCGCGAAGGGAATCCGAGAGTGATAAATTTTAACCGGCAGGTCAGATGAAAGATAACCATTCCAAAGAAAGCTTTCAGTGGCGAGCAGATGCGCGCCGCTGAAAACTGGCCCTGATGAATAACCATCGAACGGTCGATCAATTTTTAATCGGTCACCCGGGACCGGATATGCTGCGCTACGCGAGAGTCCACCGATTATCCTGCAACGCTTTTGAACGCATTTCCCTCGCCCACAAACCCAGGAGTTTCATGGTGTTTTAAGCGGCGTGTACATTCACTAATGCCGCCAGCTACGCCGATTCTCTCTCTCTACTACTCGTGTCGCAGCCGTTAGAACATCCGATATTCCGACGGCATAATATCATATTATCTGTTACAACTCTGCGCGAAACGGGATTTTCATTCCTCGACATTCTGTGCCGCAACGACGGCAACGACGACGACAACGACGAGGATGTTGCGACGCTTCGAACGCCGCGGCGTCTCATTCGAGAAACGTCAATTCCTTCGCGAGGGACGAACGATGTTAATGCTTGGAAATTTCGCGTCATTCCGACGTGTCATTCCCCGCATCGACGAACATTTCAATAACCCGTCGCAGTGTTGGTTTCTATCCTTTTATACGTTTCCCTTTTATTTTTTTATTTTTGTAACGGTGTCATTTTCTTCGTTGAATTTACATGCATCGACAAGTCTTCTTTTTTTTTCGTTCTGTTTCAAAAGATAGTTGGAATTGTTCTTCGCATTAATTCTACTCGCTTCACGCTCGTATTATTTTAGTCGTGGCGTTCTTTAACCACGTGTGAGATCAGTGGTAATAGGATACGTGAAAAAAAAAAGGAAAGGAGAGAAAAGACGGGTTTTCTAGATCGAAGCTGTCGAGATAACACGTCAAAGTAATGAAGCTCGAGTTAACCGGAGTTCGATAATTTGATGTGAGAAAGAGGAGGAGTCGGAGGAGGATTTTTGAGGAATGAGTCATTTAGATCCGTCTCTTTTACTTGAGAAAGATTTCACTGACGTTCGGTGAACACGTGCAGGGAATAGATTGAATATTTCCAGCGAATTTTCACGCGGTAAATTCGAAAAAAGATACTGCCTCGTAAGATTCACTTCCCTGGAGGAACGTTACCGCTTAAGCGTAATGGTATTTCTCCTAGAACAGTCTCTCTCTTACCTTTCCCTCCTCTGCCGTCTTATTTCTTCAATAAAAGTGTCATCTGCACTTCTTTATTGTCTCATTCTCCTCTGGAATAAATATGATTATTTTCTATCGAAAATTCTAGAGCAGCAATTTTCACCTGTCCAATATAAAATTACCTTCAATTCTGAAATTCACAATTTTTCTACGCTACAGGTTATAAATAACGAAGAGGGATATATTATATATCTCTGTTTCGATTAGTCTCACTTTATTTCCACGAGAAAATGTATGCTAACTTATGGTCGAACGCGTGGAATGGAGGAAAAGAATCGGAAAATTCGCGACGGTGTAATTTATCAAGACCCTGGTTAGCTGACGAGAATATATTTGAATAATTAATGCAAAATACCATCTAAATAAACCGTGGCACAGCTGCGGATAGAGCAGACAGCCCCCATGGAAATGGCCCGGCATGGAATGGCCGCGATTCGGTCAATTCCGTTGAAGCAGCGCGGGCAGGAGGAAGTTTATCGAATTTGCGGCCGCGTGTCGAAGAAAAAGGACCCGGTTGAAAATTTCGTCGGTCAGGTGCGCAAACCCGGAATAGTTTGTAAATAGAACGCCTACCTTGGAACGCTGGAAATTGGATTTATGTCGTTCGGAGCGTGGCTGGCTGCCGGGACGTTTCGAGATTGATGGCCGCGCGGAAATAGTGCGTTTCGAGGATTGACAAGTGTGGAAGAGAAATTCGAAAGACCTCTCGGTGCAGTTGTTTTCCTCTAGCCACTCTCTTTTTTCCATTTCTCTTTTTTTTTCCCTTTTTTTTTTCTACTCGTGTAGTATGCATGAGTGCTTCACTCAATTTCAAAATTTCTTCGACACATCGTTTAATAAGTTAATTCTTCTAACCACTCAGAAACATTCAAGTCGTTCAATACAATTTAAAAAAAGTTATTTTATTTAAAAATAAGTACGAATACTTCTGTGACTCACTGTACTTTGTACATATTAAATACATGAACACTCTTTATATTTGCAACTTACTTTGCGCACTGTTTAAATTATACGACCCTACGGAAGTTCTTTCTGAAAGATACAGCTAAACCCGAAACCACCTGTAACTCGACTAAAAATGGAGAAAATTCAATTCCATTGTTAGTCAAAGAGATATTGAAAAAGTTTAGAAATCCTTCAGTTTATCTCGCATCTTGCGAATCTAAACCCCTGGTGGACGCGAACTTTCGTCCATTTCGATATCACCAACGATGCTACATCTTTTTTTCTCTGCTCATGCATCGAATAGGTAATCCAAAGAACAGGTAGATCATCGTGTAATTATACAACTAATTATCCGCTAGCTATAATTTCGGGTTCTCTCGTAATTCTACTCGGTAATACCCGTATTAAGACGTCTGGTAATTTAATTTCCTTTAACTCGAGCCTCGATCGTTGCGCCACCATCATTTCCCGCCGCCGTTTTCTCAACAACCATCGCGTTTTCCAGATTTCATTGCGAGCGCACACGTCAGCGGTAGCAGAATCCACCGGATAATGTATTTTCCGATAATGAATAAGTAATTGCACCACGAGCGTCTCGACTAGCTGCTGTAATTGTATTAAGAGACATTATTGGTGAACCGGACGGGGTAGTTGGCAGGCGAGGAGGGTAGCAAAGGTGGAGAGGGATGAAAGAAGAAAAAAAAAAGAAAGAAAAAGAAAAACGAAGGCGACGTTAAGAGGCCCTTTCTCCCCCTCCTTCCTGTTCTTATTTCTCGCTGGTCTGCGCGATAATGGGCTTTTACTGCATGAATAGAAGCAGGAAGATGGACTCTTTCGAGCTCACTTCACTATGGCCCTCTCTCCTGTACCCGCGCTGTAGGTGTCAGACGTGAAATTAGTCCGCATTTATATTCTTATTTGCATACAATGGAATCAGATAGCGTAATAATTGTTCTTTTATTCAACGTTTTATCGCGTCCCGATCGGCTCCCGCGAGAAACTGAAGGTCCGCCACTCTGATCTCGATTCAGTACAAACCCGATGGCTCTCTAATTGCATCCACCTTCATTAATTGCATATTTCAACCGGGGCATGGCAGTAGGGATAATTCGTATTAAATTCTATAGCCACGACGATGATGTAGATATATAATATTATAGGGTGTATATACATATACGTGTACGTGATGTATATATTGTATACAGATGGATTTCGAGTGAATTTCGACTGGATGGTCGTGGATAAAAGAGTACAGCACCGATTCAACTATTGAACGGCCGACTTATAATACGAAAATTGCAGAAAATCGAGCGTACGTACGAATACTCCTTTACGATCCGTGGTTTTTCAACGGAGTCACTCGTGACTCCGTAAATCCATTTCTCTGACTTCTCGACTGGGTATCGAGAGACCCTTCTAAATAACCACGGACCACGAGCTCGATCTTACAGATAGAATCGTGCTCGTACGGAAGAGCAATAAGAGAGGAGGAAAAAAGAAAGGAGGAAAGAAAAAACGTTCCCCCTTTTTAAACGAAAGCTAATTCTCCGTTTAAACGGACGTATAAGAAAGCGGTCGTAGAACGTGACACGTCTTGGCTGCCGCTGGTGAATCGATCAAACTCGAACCTCGACAAGCTGGAACCGCCCCTGCTCTCCTTTTATCTCTCTCTCTCTCTCTCTCTCTCTCTCTCTCTATGTTCTATCTTTCTCAATCCCTAATTTCTTGCAACGACACTCGAGAAAGCATAAACACGTGTTCCGTGTGACGTGTCCATAGCATCCGTTCCAACAGGACGGCAGAGCGGTAGTTTCACAGATCGTGAACGTAAACTTCTCTCGCGCTCCATTTCAGCCGTAGACACGCGCACGCTGCGGGGACGACGATGGATTTATAGCGAGCCGTCTTTTTTTTCTCCACGAACAACACCACTTATACGCTCCACGCTAGCAGGATGTAGGCTAAATTTACACGGGAAATATTCTTCTTCGCGGCAGCGGGGTGCTAGCGACCATCCGCCGTATTCTCGAAGAAGCTACTACTTGCTCCTGCGCGTAAAAAACACGAAAAAACAAGGAACTAGCATTAATTCACACCCGTTCTCTCCCTCCTCTATCTTTTTTCTTCTACCCATCTTAAAAGATTCCTCATTTCTTACTTGTTCGTTGTAAAAAAATCGCGCGGTGATATTTTTATCGTTTGAATATAGAAGAGGATCGTCGAGACGAGACAAAGCGACGCTGTCGTTCGCTTTACACCGTAATCAGTCAACGATAACTTTCGTATAAGCTATTAATCTCAAGGCGATAGCCACTCCATCGTTTTATTGCTCAGTTTCAACGTAGAAACGGAACACTATTTTTCTACTACGCTTTCGAGATATCTCGAGAAATGCCAGCCTGTACTCCTCCCCCTTGTTATCGCGGCTGCTTAAAAGGTAACTTATCGTAATCTCTCTCTGTCGCGACGCTCTCTGGCCCGTGAGGAAATGGGAAAAGCGACGGCGGACTCGCCATTAAATTTTCACGCGTCTCCTTCAGATGCACTCGTACTCTTGGAATCGGCGGCGCTTTACCAATTGGTCCAATTAGACGACAATCGACCGGACCGGTTTTTATCCTATGAAATTCTTATAAATTTCGACGGTTCTTGAATAATCGTTCTGTTGCATTCCCTTCGATTTAGCCGCGGTATTATTTCGCGATATACTATTTAAGGATTAAAGGAACCGAAGTATTTCCCAGCTAGAGATCAAATATTGAACAGTCTGAAAGTGACTTTCAAAATAGAATCGTCCTTAATTTCTGTTTAACACGTTCCGTGCCATGTATACCACCGATGGTACACGTTAAACTTGATCTTCAGGCCACGTGTACCACCGGTGGTACACGCAGTCATATTTATTTAATGCGCTGAAAACATGTATTTTATGACAAATGTAATTCTGTAAAATATATTTCAACCAAAAAAATGATGCATTATACAAAATGCACTATAGAACAAAACACATAAGTTTCTTTAATTGTTATATATACAATAATTAATAATTACATTTAATGGTGGATTTTGTTAAAGCAAGGGAGGCATAAAAACATTTTTTCGGGCAATCGCTGCAAAACGTCATTACTCTTATAGTTTTTTGTATATGAATATCTAATGTGTAAACAATAATCTAATGAAAGTAAATAATAGAAACTTCTTTTCCAACAGAAACAAATGAAAAACAAAAACCGTTATCTCCGTATATTTACCTACTCCTTCTTTTGTTAAATATATTATTTCTCTCGTTTTTTATTTAACAAATTCGAATGCAGCAGGTTTTTTATTAATCGAAAAGTTTCGAACCGACTAACTTTTGCAATCGAACTGATCGCAGCGCCACGTGTACCATAAGTGGTACACGATGTGATAGCTACTCTAAACAAGAGAACTACTTATGTATTGATGATGTAATGAAATATTGTGTGATAATATATCAATCTTTAGTCAAAATATCAAATGGCCTGAACGACAAGTCAGGCAAAAATGGCTTGGCACGGAACGTGTTAATGAATTTTCTCTTGTGAAATTGTTAACACTTTGACTACGAAAGGTGTATATATGCACCCTGTAAATTTTTCTTAGTATGATGCATTTACTCTTTCCTTAACTGTTTTCTAATATAGAATTTATCGTTGAATATAACATGGTAATTGCAAACAGCTGAATATTGGTAACTGTTTCAATGGTCGCATATTTTTTTATTAACCCCTTGACCTATGATTTCTTTTGCTTATTGTACATTTAAGCATCGGTATTGGTTTAGTACCATTTCGCACGAAAAAGACTAATGTATTATAGATGAATTAAAATTGGCTATTCTCAGACATATAAATTATAAGGAAAGTTAGAATTAAAATTGATGTATTAGTAATGTAATTGTTTCTTCAGAATCTCAATCAAAATCTGTGGCCACGAGTCTAACTCGATGTTATAGGGCAAAGGGTTAATACTGTTCAGTTTAAATTTCGCTGTTTTTTATATATTAAATTTTATAACATTTTTCTAAATATAGCGTGCCCGAAAAATGTTTGATTAGAAGAACAGAAAACGAATAAGTACGAATATCGTACGCCGTAATCAAAGGGTTAATCTGTGAGCCACGATTATTCCTTTTTCTACGTTAGTCAGATGAGTTTAGAGATCTTGAGTGATATTTTTTTTCAGCGTACGATATCGTGTTTAATATTAGAAAATATCTCGTTCAATTTACTTTCAAAAGTGCTATCTTTTACGAGCATAAAATGTTTCTCCCTTTCTCCTGATTTCTAGCAATCTTCCTGGTAATTCCGTCGCTTAGCGCGAAAGGGTAAGGTTGGCGATTTTGTTTTCATAGTTGCCACGCCAGTGACGCGTTTACGCGCGCGTAAAATGTTCGCCTTTCTTTCGTACGGCCGCATTTCGAGCTGCACGCTGACGTTTCAGCATTTGTCGTTCATCACCTGCGAATTTACACAAGGTAGGCTATAATAAATTCGAGCTCCGCGTTCCGCGAGCTTTCCAAGCCATCAACCCTTGGGAATAATGAGATCTTCCTCGCAAATATCGCCACCCTAAACATCTAGTAACATCGAGCCTTTTTATTCTGTTTTTCCTTTCTTTTTTTCTTCTTTTCATTTTGTTTCATTTCAGGCCGATACTTCGGCCAACTGTTTTACGCCATTTTGATGGGTTTACGTGTTTTCATAGTCTGAAAGGCCGATGTAACTCCTGCCGGCGGAGTGACACACTAAATTACCAAGGAAATTAGGTACCTTCTAGGACACTCGTTAATTGCGCTTCTATTTTCCTGGACAGTCATTAATTATACGCAAATGGGGCTGCATCCTACCTTCTCCTTTTGCAGCTACTTTTACTCGACGCTGTTAAAAAAAAAAAAAAAGAAATACCCTAAACTTTTTTAAGAAACGACGCCTCTCGTTTCGTGCCTGTCCTACGGAAGCTGTTTATTGCGCAAATTTCCAAGGACTAGCAAAAACCTGTTAACTCTTAAACTTCGGCCGAGCAATTTTTCACTAAAGCATTCGTCTTCTTTTAAGAGGATGCGCTGGGTATCATTAGCGTATAATAAATTGTCAGAGGCTCGATCGAAAGGACTCTGGAGGAAAGTTGGTTACTTAGAATGTGACTGTTTATGCAGTTATAATATATTAGAATGTGCAAAATATGTACCGAGTGAACTTTCTAATGAGATCAATAAACAATTTCGATTGTGTAATATAATATGAAGTAAACAGACATTTGAGATGATTATAGCACATTTTATTTAACAAACTATTTTTCCAAACACAATTTTTCTTTTAAAGAAGAAATTTCGATTGGTTCACTAATCCTCCATAGCATCATATGATATTCTGTTCCATTTGTAATTATAATTAGAAGTTAGTAAAGTAGTTTTAATAAAAGAGAAAAAAAGAAACTTGAAAAAATTCTAAATAATTTGCCTGTTTTGTTAAAAAGAAATGCGTAGGTGTGTTTTTTTGGATAACCCTATACGATTCAAAGACACCTTTGAAATGATTATAGCATATTTTGATACATTACAATTGCACAAACATCCACCGACAAAGTGGCTCGCGAAATTCGGCCTTTTTTAAAATGATAGCGTAGTCTGGTTAACAATGGTGAAAAGTTTACGATACGTATGCAGATTTACTGTATACACGAGTACAGCTGTGTCAATGGTAATTGTAGTAACGAAAGCCTTTGATGTCTTACTGATGTAGAGTTTTAAAGGTCGACTCGAAGTGCTCGCATACCAACCGACCACAATAGAGCTGCGGAAACAAACGCGCAGCTTTCCGTGTCTGCTTTGTAGCGGCGGAACGCGAATGCGTGCTACATTTGGCATTAGCTACTCGTTATAACTAATGCGGGAAATACTCTTCTGGTCAAATACCAATTACAAATGTATGTATGTGTAATAATTCGAAACGCGACGACCTAACCTGCCATACCACTGGCTAACTGGTACAACACGCATACTCATCCTGTAATCTTCGAATAATTGTCGGGCACAAAGTGTCCAATATTAATCAAAGAAAATGAAAATCGCAACGAGAAATCCTGTTGTATTCAGCTACGACGATTAAGTTTCTCTCGATATTCAAACAGCGACTAAATATTGAATATTTAGATACACATAGGAACCGTCGAATTGATTTTTCGATGGTTTCGGGTAAACAAAATTGTAAGCATTATTTTTCCATTTTCGATATTGATATAAAAATAATTCTAAAATATTCACTAAATAAACGAAAATGTTACCATACCGCGAAACATTCATCATAAAATATTCACTTGGCAAATAAGCGAAATTCAACAACAAACACGAAACATTTAAATCCTATACAGCTAGCGTAGAAGAGAGAGGGGGAGAGAGTGAGTTTCATTTATTCGACGCTTCCGCGTAATACGATTCCAGAGAGGAAGAGATCCAACGCGGAGATCATGGTAACGTGGCGCGTTGTTTGCCCGATACAGGAAGAGCGAGGTAAATTTGATGATTTCATTAGTCCGCGTCTGTAACTTAATCATTCGTCCGTTGTCTGCCGCGAGTGGCGTCTCTGGTGGCCGGAAGTGGAGGAGGCCGGTTCTTATCTGGCGCGCATTAATCACGTCTCCGCGGCCTACCCAAGCCCCATGGTTGAATTTCTTTTTCCAGACAGGCTAGAGATACCTGTCGGCACGTCAGCCGTGGAAGGATATAAACGCACGTATCCTTGATACTCAGCCAGGCATTTCCGTGTAATTGAATGGATTAAGAACGGCCGTAATCCCCTCGGGGGGAAAGCTGCCGGCTACGTGGAAGGTATGCAGAGTACCGAGGCACTAGAATCTCGTGTGAAGCCTGGCGATGTTCATTGATATTTTAATTAGTGGGTAGTTTGTAGCTAAGCGAGATGAGGAAATGAAGAAACGGTCAGGAATAGTGGGAATTCCAAGGAAAAGATATAGACTGTGGATACTCTTCTCTTTCAAATTCTGAAATTTTTCAAAGAGACGCTTTCTCCGAAAATAAAATCAACAATCGACAGAATCCTCGATCCAAAGAATAGGTCGAGGATTCAAAATCCACTTTCGGGAAATAGCAACCAACAAAAGACACATTCCTATCTAACCGAGCGTATAAGCAGAATTCCTCAACAGCGAGAACTGCACAAACTTTCGTCAATTTCTGATTTGAATAGATCTTGATCCGGCTTGTCTGATCGATAGGGAACTCTGTCAAGTCGAATAAAGGAATAGTTGTAGATCGAGAAACACCTCATTTGTATTCAATTTGTGTGTCAGGGTGATTTCAAGGCGTAGATTCATTTTTATTTGCTACAGTTCGTTCAAAGTCAATTGGTGGGTCAAAATCACAGAATATATAATTCTACGATATAGAGTTACGAATAATAATAATAATAATAAGTGAAAAGGGAAAGGTACAAGAGGAGTATTGCGAGCAGGCATTTTCAACTATCGATTCGACTGCTACGAAACGAAGGAAGTTCCACTCATAGTACAGAATTATTATCTGCTTGCCACGCGTTACACAGTAACTCGCTCGTTAACCGGTGTTTACATCGAAGCTCGCTCACTCGCGAGCTAGCGAGTTCGAGAGCGAAGTCGAGAGAGCGTTACGGCGGATTATTAAAGCGTTCAGCGGGCGGATGGGGAAAGGGTTGGTGGGACGTGTGGGAGTAAGGGGATTACCGTGCGACACGTACGATTTTGAATACATTACCGTGCAAAACATCGACGTTAGCCGGCTGCTGAAATATTCGCGCAGCCATTCAGGCGCTTCAATTATGCCAGACACGTTTCAGTCTTTAGGAGAAAGAGAAGTCCTCAGCCGGGCGTAGCCCGTGACAGTAGTTCCTCTCGTCGCGCATGAATAGAGAACGGCCGTGAAAGCGGCATTGAAATTACGCCCCAGTAATTTCTAACTCAAATAGTTAAAGGATTTAACTAGTTACAATTAGTAGGGGGGAGGTAGGACTGTGATGTTTGTCGGCTAAATGAAATTCCCTGATGATAATTAAATATCAAGTTTTCGATAGTTTCGTCACTTGAAACTGCGATTCTCGACTACCTATACAGAATATTCTTACAATTTTCATTCATGTTTGAAATAAACAGAAGCGGTACCATCACAGGAATGGATACTTGACTATTCTCACTAGTCTTCGCTATAACTTCCGTTTCTATATACACAGATGAAAACACACCTATCCTTTTCCGCCTGTCCTTATATCTCTCTTGTTCTCCTAACCACATCGTCACAAAGAAATCCATAAAATTTCCAAGCCTTCGTCAGATATAAACATTATATCCACGCACTGAACCAAATCGATTTTCCAATACAAGAATACATTGTGTTCCCAATAATTGCTCAGATTCCTTTCCACCAGTTACGAGAAGACAATGTCTTGAAAAATCGAAGTATCGTGTGTACATACAACACACAGGAGTCTTTACAACTCGAAGAGAAACGAACAGAAGTGGTGGGTGGTGCGGTTCGGTTCGATCTCTTTCGGATCGAGGGTCTTGGTGAAACGGCAGCGCGATATCTCGGTCGCAGCTCGCCCGAGGGTGCCGTACACAAGCCGGCTATGTAATTCCAGGATATCTTCGTTACGGGCTGCACGTTCGGTAGCCGGTAGCGGTGTGTAGGAGGTGGTGCACGTCAAGGAGGAAGAGGAGGCAAAGGAAGAGAGGAAGGCGCGCGCGGTGGGTAGGAGGAGGAGCCGTCTATTAGTTAGCCGGCAAATGTGCAGCGATGTAGGTACACGTTAAGGTGTACAATGTCGGCAAAGGAGAGAATAGAGAACGAGAGAAGGCAGAGAGAACGTTGAGGAGACGAGAAAGAGAGAGTGAGAGGAGAGGGAGGGGCATCTTTGAACCGTAGAAGAGCTGGTTCTGTGGCTCACATATGAGAAAGCCAAGGAACCGGTGAAAAGCAACCCAGCCCTGGGTCCAACGTTGGTACCTTACCTATATAAACGTACAACGTATATGTATACATATATATAGGAGAGAGCACGTTACAAGGAACTCGCTCCACGTTACCTCAGCTTCTCTCTAGATCCGAGAAGTCGGAGAGAGGCAACTTGGCCGGAGCGTTAGGCGTTAAGATGATATATGTTATTCGCTTAATTAAGCGCTTGTCCGCGCTCTGAACGTCCAAGCTTCAGCGAGGCCGAGCAAACTTTCGCCATAGGGAGAAGCAGGGGAACAAGGAGGATCCGTGGTACCAGTTTCCTGTCTCGTAATATCACGCGCACCGACGTCTCCGTCGGGTAGACCTGGATGGCTCGTGTAACGCGCAAGGATTAGAGGCGGTTAATTACGATCAGTTATTTTTCGGTTTATGGAAAGATATGGTTTCTGGGTTTAAATAAATGGAAATCGCCGTTGGAAATTATTGAGAAAAGTGAACGTTATCCTTGGAATTAATCGATAAGATACACATACAAGTTCTTGATTTAGGGTTTATTGCGTCCTTCGCTGAATTGAGGACTCGGAACTATGAGAAAAGATAGTTTAGTCCAAATAGACAGCCACGTTCAAGATCAGCGCAAGAGTTTTCGATAAAGTATTATCTCAATGGTACACTTCACGATCAAATTTGAATAGTTATTGAACGTAGCCAGTGTTTGAAAATTTTGGTCTGATCCGAAGATCGTGAACTATGCCGTATTGGCTTTTTCTATGAATATTAGAATAATCTTAGAATTATCCAGCTTAAAGCACTCTTCTTCAAGCAAACGAAACTGCAATTCACCAAGTTCATCGACTAACAGAACGTACAAGTGTAGTTGGAACACACTTATGCTTTAATTAAAAAGGAGAGAAGGATGGATTTCAATTAGCGTCGCGCCCCATTGCAACGTCTTAGAAGCAACCAGCCGGAGCTTCAGCAGCGGAGCTGCGAGTGCGAAATGAAAATTCAACGAGGATAATGGGGGGATTCCGTGTTATAAATCACGGCGGAAGTGGGTGGTTCCAGGTGCAACGCGTGTCGGTTGGTCGATGTTAAGCTCGAGTTTTACGCGAATGAAGGGGAAGGGAGGGAAAATGCGAGGAGTGGGGGAAAAAAAATATCGAATGTTCCGAGGTAGCCTTAACAGGTCTCATCCGACGAGCAAATATTCACCTACGAAGGATCGTAAGATGGAAACGAAGTGATCCGAAAATCCGATGTTTCAGTTAAGCCACGTCGGTTAATCTGTTCTTTCCTTGGCTCGTTAAGGGAATTCAGCGTAACTGTTATATGCAAATGCGGTGGATGTTAATTGTTTCATTAAGCACGTACTTGACCCGAATGTCCAAGCTAAAGGAGAAGCAAACTTGCTCCTCGCGCAGTCTTCGGAGAGTTGTTTCCTTAAACATGAGACGCCCTTGTATTACGGCAAGTCGAGCGATAGTTTGCGGAAGTCTCTACTCTGCGACTATGGTTAAAGGCACAGTCAAGCGAAGGGAAAGGGAAAGGAAGACTCGAATCGATTCGAGGTGATGAAATTATTCGATGAAAGAGCTGGACGAAAGAACGAAACTAGTAATTGTAAGGAAGAGAGAGAGACAGAAAGAAAGAAAGAGAGAGAGAGAGAGAGAGAGATCATTAAAGGGATTTTCCTGCTACTAAAAAGGAAATCCGATAACCCTTTTAGCTCGAGATGCATTCTTAAAGGATAATATAAAACTAAGACGAAGATCGTGGCTGGTGAATTGCGCAAATGGTTCTTCGGTAGTACTTGAAAGAAGATGGGAATAAGTTGGGTCGGTTCGCGAGATTACTTTAGGTGGCTTCTCCGTGAGACCGGAAACAAGGAGAAAATAAATGCTGCATTAGCTGTTAGTCCTGGTACACCGGTATTTGTCTAATTAAACGCTCGCTTAAGAAAAACTTCCATTCACCGAGGTGGTTCATTTCGCGTCCGTTATAAGAGTTCCGGTTCCTTGGGAAGAAGACCCGCGAGATTCCGACGGGATAATAATTTCTTTCGCGAGTCGTCGCGAACTCCTCGACCATTTAAACATGGATTTGCATCCGCTTAATTAATCAAAGTGAAGATGGTGGGATTTCAATAGACAATCACGAGAAATATAAGCTACGTGAAAGATGAACGAGGAGGAGGAGTAGAAGAGAAAGAAAAAAAAAAGAAACGAAAGAAAAAAACGAAAAAAAACCATGCTCGTTCCATCCCGTTCCGTTTCCTTATTCCATTTTCGTCCTAATGACCTCGTTCGTTGAAGAAGAGCAGAAAATCGTTAGCTAGAAACGCGATGTCGCGCGTCTACATCTTAATTAAGCGCTTGTACGCTCTTAAATGCAAAAGATTAAACGCGGGAGCAATGTTGTTTACGCAACGAGCGATTCTATCGTAATAGCGGCGCGGCATTTCTTCGCGTGAAAACTCCGAATACATATGGTTATACTTGCCGCCGTGTTTCCGCTTACCGAATACACTCGCCGAGTAAATTGAGGCCAAACGATGAGACACGAAAGCGCGAAGTAAGGTCTCTCCGGCTTTGACTGTATTCGACGGATTCTACGCGACGTCAGATGGAACCTCGTGCAGCGGGACGCATTAATTAAGAAATACGCGCCCCCTCCCCCCGAATTCCCCGTGCCCAGAAATGTCGACAATTTTCATCGCGTGCTTGATAACCAGAACAACATGCAACTCTGTTTCCCGTGAAAACATTGAAATTCCACCGCTGAATATTCCTTTCCTTGTGTAAATTCTCGATAGGTATATCTGGTAGTTTATCTAGTATCTTGATATGCGATACCTTTTTATTGAGAATAGATTATATTTTTAATTTTTAATTTTTCGAGTTTCTCCGCTTGACGTAGGCTCAGGTCGGGTCATAAAAGCCATGGTTTCACTGACATAACAAATGGTTTTTCGCATTTTAGTGAGTCGTGCGACAACCTCGAACTGAGTAACGTTTTTCACTCGGATTTTCACCTCCGTGCTTTTGTACTTCTTTTTATCAATAAACGCTTTTTTTCTGCAGTCGATTGAATCAATATTTATTCGCTAAATAAAGATCCTCGATACTTTTATCAGACACTCATGCAGAAAATAATATTTGTTTCTTGAAATATTTTCTTTTAGACAATGACAGAATCAGATAAGAATTGAAGTATAACAATATATTCATCGATGGTGTCACACATGTTGCAAATTCTTCGATAAGCGGTTAAGACGTAATACGCTTCACAAAGCATAATTCCCGCGCTAGACAAGCAAACCATCTGTTTGATGGATAACCATATGTCGCGGGTTGACAGTCGTCGACGAGCCATGTGCAAATTATTCGATTAATTAAGGACTTATCTCGGAGATTCATACTTGCGCGAGAAGCATCGTGTGATGGAAACACGAGCAGCTTGCCTCTATACAGTGTGATATATCCTCACGTTCTAAATGCTCACTGTAAACATTCGTCCTATGATTGTTTACACTTGAATAAGGAATATCGTTGGTAAAATATGATACGGACGTCACTCTGGTATCGAGTACGTGAGATTCGGAAATTGTTGGCACCGTGTCACGTGACCCGAGACTCACTATTATCAGATCCTTAACTCGGAAGTTCGCGACATTGTCTGAGAACAGTTGTTCGAAGTGTTCCGGGACGTGATAGTTGTTAAATTTGATACACTGTCATGATCGTTATTAACCATCGAATATTTCGTGTCGCTAAATCGTTGAATATTTTGTTTTGCATTTCTTTCTTTTTTCCAAAAATAGATTTTTAATCAAAAAGAGAGAAAATTTCACTCAGCGGTGTGTATATCGATTTTACTCACCGGATTAATTACTTACACCACGGATAAACCTGTAATATATACCTATCGCCCTGATTTGTTTAACGCTATCGTCACACAATAGATTTTACGCGCGCGGATGGCGAAAACATTTTCCCTCTTAACTCTCATCGCTTTTTATCGCCGCGCTATAAAATCCTTGTCTCGCGAATTTTATTTTTTATTTTCTTTTTTTTTTTGCATTTCCAATACTCGTAATATCTTATCGAAAATCAACGAATATCCCATCTATAGGTTACGACATCATTCGGATTAAAAAAAGACCATTCTTTTTGGCCAAACAAAGGTTCGATATCCATCGTGTCCCGAGATAGTGAGCTAAACAATACTTCATATCGATATGAACGAACAATGGCACGGATACATTACCGGTATTCCGTCAAAAATACCGTATTCCCTTTGTATGCAGTCTCTTTCTCTCTCTCTCTCTCTCTCGTTTCTCTTTTTGAATTCTCTAAATAAGATGATATGAAATCGATGCAAAATCTAAGTCCCGTTTGACCTTTCAATTTTGCGGTCCGGTTAAGCTACCGATGAATAGAAGTTAATCACAGGGCCGCGAGCGATTCGTCGTCGTCTTTCGACGTCGAGTAGAATGAACGATGATACAGGGGTGGATTATAACAGGGTGGGGGAGATGGGAACGGGAACATCCCTTGGAGCGGCTCTCTGACGAGAGGCGATGTGAATTTATTTTAAAGGGTCGCTTTTGTAAATGACGAGTGTTGTTGCTCGCGGCGGAAAGCCGAGCACGGAAGGGTGGCGTCGGTTGAGGGTCGAAAAAACAGCTTTCTCACTCTGTGAAGCCTTCTTGCCCTGGTGTCGGCCTTTTGCAAATTCAGCCGGCAATTCGCCGCATAAATATGGTGTGGGTTCGCTTGTTTTTCTCCTGCTTTTTAAAACCGTGCTGCACCAGTTACGCGTTACGCGAAACGCTTAGCGCCAAGGTTTTGAAAAAACAACAGGGATTGCACCATTAGAGGTGCTTTGTTTATTGGGTCGGAAAAAAAAAGGGGTTCACGTTATTACGTAGCCTTGTATATATACAGGCAATTCAGAGAGGCGGGTGAAATTTTGAATTGGCCACCCGAAGTTAGTACTATTAATGGTCTCGCTTTATAGATCGATCGATTCAGGATAGGATTGAACGGTATATTTTCTCTTCGTTTAATGAAATATTTGAAATGATACGCTCTCGTGATTTCATATGTATTTACAGATACGATAAATGTGAAAGAATGGGAAAAATTTTCCACGAGTTCTTTCTAACGCGATGATTTCTGAATATTATAAAGTCATAATTCGTTTTCTCCCTTGACACGAAGAATGCGGCTGAAATTATCGTTCAGGTAGGGGAAAATAGACGAAAACGACGAGGGAATTTACAGACTATATCGTCAAACTTGTCACGTAGTGTCGTAATTATGGGCGTGACCCACGCTCGATCCTATCGAACCAATCTTTCAGATGATTGATTTAATAGCTCGAGATACGAGAGGGGATAGAAGGTGCAGTAACCTAATGCGGAATACTAATGTCCGTTGATAACAGCGATTAAGAACCAATCGAAGGGTTCCCTTATTTTAATGTTAAACACAGGGAAAGGGTACACCAAAAGGAACTCTCTAATTATCAAGAATTTATGAAATTCTCAAAAGATTCAGGGATTTCTATAATCATGGAAAGTTAGAACGGAAGATTTCCAAAGTAATTTTCCGTTTCGCAGAAACGTTGAATAGGGAATATTTTGAGTAATTTTAAGAAGCAACCGCGTATGTTAATATAATTAAGAATACTGTGAAGGGCAATTTCGTTCTCGGAGAAAACGAGAGATGGAAAGGGCATTTGCTTAACTCATTTTGTAAGGCGATGAAGTCGAGCGGTTCATTCTGCAAAGAGTTAAGCAAACGTTGCAGCGGGATGAAACGTCGACAAAACGAGCGACTCTCGCAAAAACATTTGGTCACTTCTCTTTATTTTTTCATTTGCAAAGGGAGTTCGCCGGGTTTTCGCCGCAGGGTTGGTGTTGCTAAGCGAAACCTCATGCGACTTAATGAAGCTGTTGCGTTTCACGTCCGTTTACGGTCCAAGCTATTTGTTCCTCCTGATATATAATTCTTCGTCCAAGTAGACTCCAGAATTGCAAGAGATGAAGTAAGTTTATAACGAGAGGGAGAAAGTTCGAAGTACGTTTTCCTCATGGATGACAAATAATGGATTCGCATAATCAATGCAGTTATTTAAATCAAAATATTCGCGATGGTGTCTGCAAGCTGGCAGAAAAATGATGAAAACTCAATAATGGAAATTATTTCGATTATTGAGTTATTTTCAGTCCTTTTAAGTCACTCTTCGATTGCATTCAAAAATTGGGAAAATTTATTTATATATTTATTTTATTATATTCGACACATACACTCTTAAAAAAAAACCTACCTTATATTATGCAAATTTTAATCTAAGAATAAGCTTGATATAAATTTCTAAGACCGTGAATAATCTCAAAACGGTTTTCAAATAAATTTGAACAATTTCCAAAGTAGCTTCGAATACTTCTAATATATAAACGAATTTCTATAGTAGGTTACCACTACTATGTCGCCGTTCTACTCACAAATCCCTCAATTTCAAGCGACACCGATCTAATTCGAAGTTAATCTCCGCGAAAGTGGTGCTATTATAAGATGTTCGAGGGAGGGCGGTGTAACGCAAACACAAACTTTAGGGGTCCCTGATTTTACCCCTTCCTCAATGTTTTTACGACAAACAGGATAATCCGTGGACAGGCAGCTGTTCCTGTTTTTCTCTTTACCTTTCCTTTTTTTTTTTTTTCAAATTCCTCTGAAACCTACAATAAAATACAGCCGCCACGTGGCAAAGAAATTCGATTCCCTACGTGAAGGAACTGCTTCTCTCTTTGAGCCAGTCGTGAAGAGATTTATGGAAACTGGCCGTAAGAAACGAGTAAGATGATTCTGTTTTCTTGCCACCATTTCCGGACGTGACTTCTACGAAACCTATAACGTATCTTCTCGTGTACGAAAAATTCCTGTATTATCCACGATTAAGAGAAGATAACGATAATCTTGCTTTCATTGGCCATAGAATAGACGTACAAGGACGATTCTACGAATTAATTCGAATTATTCCGATGAAGCACTTCCGCCCACGAACCTCTATAACGTTCAGTTTATAGCGGTGGTTCGGAGATCGTCGAGTAATTACCGCTCTATAGTAGGTTTGACGGACAAGCAACGTGGCATTTACATTCCACCGTTTATACAATCCTGGCTTAGCTGTATAATTTCATCTAGGCAGTTCAGAAGGCCATGGATTTCTCGGGATTGATATATGTGCACGGGTGTCGAACCCTTTCATTTCGAATCTGGCCCGGCCCATTAACCGGCAAGGATTTGCGCAACAAAGTGAAGAAATTAAATGGGTCCCCTTAAACGGTACCAATTATGCAATTAGATGGAATACTATATTTCGCCGTCTAATCATAACCATACGAATAAACGGCCGGCCACGAAATGTGTTTAGAAACGTACCTCGTCACTCGATGATTACAGGTTCCTCTACCTATTCGCCATTTGCTAGAATTTTCGGTGGAAACTCAAGGCGTTTCTGCTTGCACAAGCGAATCGGTTGCTCACTTTTTACCAAGTCGCGTCAATACCATGCACGCGATTCGAATATTAGGAAATTGAAAGAATTTCTTCGTGCTGTTATTATACCCGAGAACGTGAACGTGGTTGGTTACCGTGAATGGTTCTTAGAGAAAATGTGGTCCTTCCTTTTCTCTTCCCACGAGAGAGAAAGAAAGTATTAATATTTATTTAAAATTTATTCTATCAGAAGGAAGAGTGAATTAATAACGTAGCTTGAAGATTTGTCATTGTATTGTAAGAAGAGGAACGTGAATAGGATAAAAACGTGTACGTGGAGAGTACCGAGAGAAACGTCGTTTTCTTTACTCGAACAGTCTGGTCTGAGAAATAAAGTCCTTACGATGCTAACAACCATTTAAAGATACCCCATTTACAAGCGGTAGAACGTCGAAAGAGGGGTAAGTAGAAGAAAAAGCGTTCGCCAGCTTTTCCCTTTAAGCCCTTCGTTTTCCGGTGCTCACGAGCGAGCAACAACAAATCTATTAAAAGTTCGTCGAGCAGAACGACTCGTTGGCATTGTCCGCGCCGCCAGGAAGGTATCCATCTTCCAGGGATCCTCGTTCAGCTTGAAATGGCGGGTGGCATGGCGGTGGCGCGAGTATTTTCCAAAAAAAAAAGAAGAGAGTGAAGAAAGAGAGGCCACAAAAGAGCAAACTGATCTTAAGTGTCACTAAAAGCGGTTGGAATCGCCACGAAATGGGTCCCCGTACTGTGTGGGGGATCCTACACTCGTTGCAGGTATACACAAACCGTGGCCACGTTTAAGGAAAACGTCATTCGAGCTGTTCTATTGTCAATTTCACATTTACAATAGGGACAGCTGAACGACCGAACCAAAACATTGAGACATATCCCGTTGTTGTCGCTGTCACCGTTGTCCCTCCCATTGGTCCAACATTATTACGAAAATATTTGAAACTGCTCCTCTTGGCTACCTGTAAGAATATATCCATGATGTATTGTGTCGGATTCGCGTAATGCTTTGAAACGACGACGCTCCGAGAGCCAACTGAGAATCGATGGATGGAAAAATGAATACAACGTTGAAGAAGGAGAGATAGAGAGAAATAGAGGAGGAATATAGACATCTTGGACTCTGCTCTCTGTTGGAGATTCCGTGTAATTTCGATTCACATGGCGGTGAAGGTATCTCGGGGCAGAAAAATATTTGGAACACCTGCACGTCGGATCATCGTCCATGGATCGTGCCCAACGTAGGCGTACATACGTGTACCGTCGGGTTATACATCGGTTAATCGGGATTTATCGGCAGGCTGCCTTTGAAAATTTCATTTCGACGAGTATCGATAACCGCCAGTCAATAATTGCCGGCGAACGGCCACCGTTTTCACCGGCGACGGTAATTGTATTTACGACTGATTGCAAATGAGAGGATTAAAAATAAAATTGTAACTAGAATTTATGGAAATCGAATCGCGGCGGGAATCACGGGTAATCGTTCCCCTGTCTACTGTTCAGTCCCAATTTTTCGTTTTTTTTTCTTTCTTTCTCTGTTTTTTTTTTTTTTATTTCGTACGCTATTTCATCGAACGCATTTCCGCCGACCGGACGCGTTTTCCCTTCCACGGATAGAATTACATTTTTGTAAATGAACAAATGGAAAGTAACGTTAATGCAGTTGAGAGATCGCCGTTTCGTTGATTCTGCTCGACGCGACATCGCGTGAAATGTAATTCTTTTTACAGACTTTTGTAGGAATAACCATTGAAAAAAAAAAGAAAAAACAGTTTTTTTTTTATAAATTCTTCATACCTATAGTTCCTTCGTTTTTGTGTTCATTAAGGATAACAAGTGTCAGAAATTTGTCCGATACGTTCTCTTTAATTAGAAGTGTATCCGGTGTAACATATTCGAGGCTCGTCGCCTGGTATAAAGACGTAAGTTTCGGTCGTCGCGTAACAACGACGTGTCTACAGGACTTCCACGAGAGTTTAAGAGGGCGAAGCGAACAAGGAGGTCGGAATTTACAGAGGGGACGTTTCACCGCTGGAGATTTCGTATAATTTTGGCTCACGGGCCGCTCACGTTTCCTGAAAAATGTTTGGCACACCTGCAGCGTTACGTGATCCCCCGCGGTGACACAGCTTTGATCCGGGGAGCGCGAGAAAATCGTAAGGTAGGCGTCAACCTTGGAAAAACATGACTCCCATGAAATTCTTCTCCGCGATCGTACCACGCAAAGTGACATCTTTTTCCGCATTTCGCCCGTTTCCCCTGATAAATTCGTATGTGAATTTAAAAAAAAAAAGGAAAATATAATGTTCCACATTTTAACATAAAATAAAATTACACTCTTACCACTAGAAATGCGGACATTTAAAAATGCTACCACACCGCTTTCGTTTAATGAAATATTTATTCAGTTTTTTATTCTATTGTATTTATTTTAAATTTAATACGACTCTGCATTAATGATTTTTATTAAATTTTAATTCTAAATTAATGAATATGTATAAATTTTGTACATGTATTCATAAATTAATTAAAATTCATTATTTATTTATTAATTTAGATTGCACTGTTGGATACGAGACTACTGCGACGTGACTCATGAATACGAACCGCTCGGGATGTAATCTTTCGTAAACGCCAGCGTACCGCGAACACTCATTTTGACAAACATTTTGTACTTTAGTTCTTACAATTATTAATCACCTGAAGGATTTTACTTCAATTTCTCTCTAGTCCTTTCCATGTCTTGTTCTAAACTATTTAGGTGTAGAAATAAAATCTGTTCGATTTTCAATGATAATCAAAGGTTTATTTAAAAAGAATAAAGATAAAATCAATCATCAAAATAATTTCTACTATTGTTCAAAATTTTCTGCCATTTTTCTGCCAGCTTTCGAATATTTCGATTTAAATGTAATATATAGTAACTCTAATGGCAGAAACTGTCATTATTACCAATATTTTCTTACGACTCGTGTATTAGAAACTTGAATAAATCTCTCGATAAGATTTAAAAATGTGTTGTATGTATTCTATTACCCAAAATCCAGCAGCACCATACCTGTTACGCTTATTACTGTACTCAGAGTTTAATTATTCCACTCAGAGTTCATTACCGTATCCATATAGATTTACTTAAACTCTCAGAATTTCGTGGTTAATTAATATCAAGAATCGTATAAACTTTCAAATCAAAAATTTCATCGCGTAATCAAGAAGTTAGAAGAGATCTGTACACATTTCAAGTAACTCTAACAAGCTCGAAAGAAAATAGCAATTGTTTACGCTTTCCACGATCGATCGATGGTCGAACGTCAGCAGTAGCGGCTTCTATCAGCGAGGAATTTTGCTGAGAATTCGACGGGGCAACTCTGTCGAAGTTAACGATAGTCCATTTAACTAATGAAATTTCAGATACCTAAACACTCTCTGGGGGATTCCTTGATGCGCGTCAATGTTCGTAAATTCAGTTCCTATCCGCGTCGACTTTGCCGCTTTGTACAGGAATGACCAAATTACGCAATGGATGATGAGAAAAGGAAACCTCGACGATTTATTTTCACGATAAACTGGCCTGCAATTTCATGCATACGTCATCAGAAGGGAAGAGGGATGGCGAATCGTCGTCGACGGTAAACGTCACGTTCGACGCGTGTCGATGCACCGTCGATCGTCACCCGAATTCCACGGAAATTCTGCTGTCGTTTCGCGCCACCCTCGAATACCCTGTGAATTTCGCCACGAAGACGGAACCGAAGTTGCCTGCTGGGAATTATGTGTCGATCTCTGTCGCCGTAGAAATCCGCGGAGTTTCCAAATTGTCATACGAACGTAGGAAATTGCAATAGAGTTTCAAGTGTACGCAACTGTATATACCACACGGTGAAATAAACATATCGAAAAGGCTAACGTGAGCTATTGTTGATACGTTTAACACTGGAATTACCAACGTTGAATATATACCTAATTCGACGAGTATTCGAAGCACGTGTAATTTAAAAAAAATAAAAATAATTTATTCTACTAAATAATTCTGTTTTTAACTAGAAAATAGAAAATATAGAAACGTGTTTTTTAATTGAGGAGTCTGTTATTGCATTGCTGACAGCGTGTATTGCAACGATTAAAAGTTTAACCCTAAAAAATGGAAAATTCTTGGATTTCTCGAAGTACAGTTTATTGAGCTACATTTCTGTTGCTAGGTATACTCTTAGGTATACTTTAGGTAGATAATTAGAAATTGAAACGTTCGAAAGGAAATATAACAATTATTTCATTTCATATCAACACGATGTTAATAATTTTAAAGAAAAATATCTATAATCTGTCATTTTAATGGGCTTGATAGGTTTTACCGTTAATTTCGTGTGAATCGAGAGAAACTACGAAAAATTGAACGAGTTTTCGTAAATCATCCTCTAATTTGCAGCCTCTTATTCAATTGTATTGACAAATTGAATTGTTTCAACAATTGAATTGTTTCAATTTTCTGCATTGCTGTACCTTAAAATTGAAAAACAGTAACGTTGCTCAGTTCAATGTTTTCTTCTGGAAGAAATCGATTCGATTTCCACAGCCGATTTTCTACGAACCTGAAGAAAACAAGCTTGCGTACTTTCATATAGAAGTTACAGAGGATGTGGTTGACATTGGTGACGGTAGCGACTCGACATACAGGATCGTTCAGTACAAACGAAATCTCGAATTGTCTAAATAGAAAATAAGCGCACGACTTGCACGTAACCGTTCTCCATTGAGAATTTGTCTTCTTCTTCTGGGTCGTTCGATTGTCCGAGGCTATGTGTACAACCAACAAGGATCATTACAGAGGCGTTTGTTCGACGTAACAAGTTTTAACGCAATATCGGGAACTATTGAATAATTAAGGAGGGCTGTATAACCTAACCAGAACCGACCCCTTCAAGTGAAATGATAATTAATTCAGACATTAAACGCCGTAAACTAGTTCGCGTTTTATCGTTTGCCGCTTTATGAATTTTTACTCGAACGTGAGTACACCGGAGAGCGGAACATATCAATTTTTCCAAGAAATCGTGCTGTTCTTTTTAGCCTAGCCAGGGCTTGGCTCTTCCATCCCTCTTTGTTTCACCTTTGCCTTCGATTCAACGCCACCGGTCGTTCTTTTTCCATACTCGTGGTCGCAGCAGGCTGTGCCACGGTCCCGTGGAAACTCCATTGTGCCGCGGAAATCGATGTTGAAAAGGTGGAAAATGAAAAACGACGTCGAGATGGCGAAGAGAGAAAGAAAGAGAGAGAGAGTCTTGGTGTTCTGGCGATGCTTTGAGCCACCTTAAAAGCCGTTAAATACCGCGCTGGAATCGCCTTTATGGCCGCCAATGATTCAGTATTTAAGCACAATACCGAAGGAATTGCCTTCTACGGACCCCACCCGTGGTGTTCGGCCACCGTAGGAGGTCTGAAAACTTTTCCTCCACGTTCACCAGATTCTCTCGTTCCTCTGTACACCGACACGTGAAAACCATTTTCCGCGCGTGACTCCTCAGTGGCTGTACTGAAAAAAGGGCACTTCCATTTTAAGATCCGCTGCTCTCAGTTTTCCTACTTATTTCACGACCTTGACTAATTGGAGAGAGTAGTCGACCGTGTGCTTCTTCTTTTCTTTTTCCAGTGAAACTCCCGCGCAAGAGTACGATGAAAATTTCAACGATATTTCTTTTACCTTCTCCTTTTTTCTTCTTTTTCTATCTGTTATTTTAAGAAAATATCAATTCCATGGTAAATACGAATAACGGAATGCACGTGTACCGAGACACGGATTAAAATGCAACTTGTACGCGTGGGACGGCATTATCGCTAATTACAACGACCCGCTCCTAAGACTTTAATAAGCCAACTCTACGAGTTGGTATTAACGAATGAAGCTACGGCTTCGACGATAGGAATTAATGATTAAATTTTAAATCATCCCCGTAGAACGCCATTACGTAGCTTCTTTTTCATTCAATTTCCTCTTTCTTAATTCAATCTCTCCTCCCTTTAATTCCTTCCGCCTCGCTGAACATTATCGATCGGCGGAACAAAATTTTCGAACTGTCAACGATTGTATATAATGTACACTGGTACATTCATTTGCAAAATTCTGTTACGGAATGTTACCAAACATCGACTGTGAGCAATTTAACATCGCGTGGATCGCGACACAGGTAACCAAGAACGCAGAATTCGTCGTGTTTTCCTCAAATTACCTCCTCCTAGGCGGCACTGTGTTTCGCGGTGTGCGATTACTGGCCGGCATTTCAATTGGAGTTCCTCGAGAGAGCCACGCCGTTGGACTCGAGTGACCTTATTCCCTAACAAGTTTGTTGAAATGTCGCCGCTTTCGTTGGGCTCGGTCCGGCTTAAAGTCGTTCGTTTCTTTGTTCGAGAAAGCTGATTCACGGTTGAAAAGAGAAGAAAGGAGGAAGAAGCAAAAAAAGAAAAGGAGAAGAAAAAAAGAAGAAGAAAGAAGAAAGAAGAAAGAAGAAAAGAGGAGTCTTAATCCCTCGACGCTGGGTATCTTCGTGCAGCGAAGTGTCGTGCAATTTTCAACGGGACAACATTTCCGCTGGAGACATCTTTAATTATTGCTCAGACCGACGTAACTCGCGTGAGATGTCGCGCGTATTCTTTAACGCCTTGCAATTTACGGTTGAAGAAATAACGCGCGGTGTAAATATGTATATGAGGTACACGTGAATAGTTTTGTCATAACGCTGCGGTGTCTGAATAAATTTAAGTACCGGACAAAAGGACGATAAAAGTGAATTAATCCTTGTGCTACTTGTGAATTAATCTCTGTATTATCCAGAGAGAGGATACTGAAGTAACACGGTACTGGATTAACGCGTTGATTGCCCATTGTAAATCGGGTATGTTTCCTACGAATGTTCAAATTCTTGCTTTGCCAGTTCGTTTCTAGTACAATTGTTTCAAAATTAATTTTTTTTCTTATATTCAATTTTCTGCATCTTTGCATCTTTGCTCTTTCTTGATGAAAGAACAATTGCTTACAAAGGTAGACAATTTGTACCAAATAAGGTACACACACTGTTGTGCATTGAAACACATCGTAACAAAAAAGATTGCAAAAGAAAACATCGATAATTTTCCATCGAGAGAAACTTTCACTGGGAAAATGAACGACGATCTTTTAATTAAACACGAACAACACTTCGAATCACTATCCACTCACACGTGTACACATACCTGTGTGCAACCTTAAACGCGAGACATTCGAGACCGTGTGGCCTCGAATGGTCCTCGATGGACCGCGACACCAGGGTTTTAGGCTGACCTTATTCCCTAACGGGTTTATTGAAATGTCATCGGCTGAACTATGGTTGGGGGTCCGCGCAAGGCAGCCTACAATGGTCCTCGATGACAAGGGCGGTGATAAAATATTGGTTGCACCGTGTTTGCCCTTCCCTCGCCATCCACAACCGGTATCCTTCCTTTTTCATCGTCCATGAAATGCGTCAGGTATAGCGAAACGACAGAGAGAAGAAACGAGACGAAGAACATCGATGGAGGGGAAGGGAAGGGATGAGAGAAGCTCGATGAAACGACGAGTAGCTCGATACTGACAAAGCCACGCGTTCTTTATGAGCGACACGAACATTACTCTTGCCAGCTGAGAGTTATGACGCGGCATATGTTATCAGGCCCCGTATTTCGCACCTGTTCACGCATTTTTCTTCGCTCCTCGCGGAACGGTTTTCGAATCGTCGCGTTTAATGGCCGTCGGCGCGAAACAAACGTTAGACCGACAGTAAATGAAGATCTAACAAATAACGAGCCCTCGGACGTGCAAGTCAACGTGTATGTATATGTATATACACGTTACCAACACGCTATTTAGTAGCTGATAGATAGGTAACGAGTATTTTGTATTATCGGAACACGTTGCAGAGCTGGGTTTCGTCGAGACTGTTTGAAGAGCAATTAACTCGCGTTATTTTCATAATCGATATCATGCAGCGATTTCCTAGAGTCGATAAAAGTATGCTCCTGTTGTTGACGATGATTCATTTTTCAAGCGGCAAAACTGCACGGGAGATATTCATGTTTATTGTTCAATACACACAGGGGTGTTTTGGAAATTGGCGTAGGTTTTTCATCGAAGTTGTGTCACGAGTGAGAAATACGCAGGATGTTTCGTGACAGATGGTGCAATATCGAGGATAGGTGTGCTACTTGTGCAAAATTAATTTAACCCTCTATAACCCGATTTTTCCGTGCTCATGAGAAGAACAATTATAGTCGATTGCAATTTCGTATTTTAATGGGACAAGGAAGAATCGATAATTGCTATAAAAATATAATAATAATAATTTACTATAAATGTAATACTATTTACTCGTAATAATGCAACAGTACTAGAATATAAGATAATACAATAGTATAGCAATAAACAACTGAGACTTATAAAATATTGATGAATGTCTAATTTCGAAGTCACATGACATGAAAAGCATGATAACTGCCACTTTAAATATTTTTATTACTATTCAAACATAGGCTTCTTTTTGTACCGAAAAAGAAAAAAAATGATTGTACTTGAATAAGTTTAAGCAGTATCGAGATCATGCATTGATTTGTATGGACAGTGATCATATTACAAATGCAAAATAAAATTACTTTTCGTGAGATATCGTTTGTTGAAAAATCAACTCTGAAGTTTCTGATACACGTGTATTTAACTATGTTTCAAATCCAAATGGAGATACATTTTGAGATATAAGGGACAAGGTAGATAAGTACATACATTCCAGAGAATTTCTTCGAAACTTCCTTGTTCTAAACATTTCACAATCTAACGTCACGGTCATCTAAACCCTTCGAAGAAACTGGTCACCGTTTTTGCCCTTAGTAAGATAGAAACATGACTACGTTCGTTATCGTTCATTCTTGCTGGAAGATCGCCAATGGACCACCATCGTTTACTATTATTTCCGGACTAATTCGCGAAACTTCCACCGTTCTCCTAGTAATCGTAACTTCAACGCGAAACGTCTTTCCGTCCACCGCTGAAAAAGCTGTTCGATCTCGTCGTCCCGTCGATTTACGTGCGGCAGGAAGTTGGCGACGAGCGCGGCAGTTCGCGCCACGGTGTACCACCTATAATTAACGCGGTGGATGCAAACTGTACTTACGAACGATTAATTAAACCGCACACGGCGCATTCGCTTGCTCTTGGGACTCGTAAGCGGCGCGGCCACATTGTAATGAAATTGTGTGTTCCGATGATAAAGATACCAGCAGTTGCTTAACCTGCTGTTTCTCGCCGCGGCTCCTTTCATAGATTATCGGTCCGTGAGCTTTGTTCTCTGTTGGCACGCTACGAATGCCGAATATCGAATCCCTTATCGAGCGTTGGGAACCGGATCGATAAGCCGTGTAGTAGCAAACTTGTACAGTTGGTGGAAACAATATAGCGAGTTCGTGGAAACAGACGGCGAAATATCGGAGATTGTAACTTATTAGAAAACAAACGATTTGTTTATCTTTTTCATTTAATACGCAAGATTTTTAGAAGTAAAACTACTTTTGAATTGTTTATTTGTAAATTATTGATATATTATTGGTAAAGGGTAATTCACTCTTGCGTTGAATTGACTGTTACAGAGAAGTATGTCATAAAATTTCATTTGTTTTACAGTAAGTGAAATTAAATAAATTTATGAACAATTTATCGTTGCTCTTCCTGAAAAGGAAACTTTGGGTTTTCAAACTTTTCATTAGCAAAAGTTAATTTTTGTAAAAAAAGAGGCTCGGAGTATAAAGGGTTAAGCTATATGTAATTTAACAGTGTATTAAGAATTTTATACAGTATGATAAAATTTCATTTGTTTTACAAAGGTCCAAGCCTCTTTTTTATAAAAATTGACTTTTGCTAGTGAAAAGTTTGAAAAACGAAAGTTTCCTTTTCAAAAGAAGCAATGATAAATTGTTCATAAATTTATTTAATTTTGCTTCTTTTGTTAATTTGCTTTATTTCAATATTAATGAAACTGGAATAAAAGTATGACGTATATTACGAATGTCATCGTAGTAATGGAGTGTAAAGGGTTAAAATTTGCATAGAAACGATTTCAAGTAACAGCTGACATCCAACTATTTGTAGTGGATTCGTCAAAAGCATCGTTTAATTAATTTCCAGCGTAAGAAGTTCAAAAGTTTGATTCGATCGATATAGACGCTTAATGTTTGAATTTTCAATTTCACCGTATCGATTTCACCAACTATACGCCAGAAAGCGGGAGATCTTCGCCGGTCTACATAATACGGTGAAAAACAAGGATCGCCACGTAAATGTTACCGTAGAAACAAGGTAATAATGATAATCCTTTGATCTTTCAATTTCGGCACTGATGTCTGGCTCATTTACCTCGGACTACTGCCACCAAAATGAAGCGGAAAAACGTAGATATAGCCGGAGGATCGTGTTCGCTCGGTTGGACGAGCGTTTAGGATCGAAACGGGTCGTAGAGATCCTGTGCTTCCGGGACTAGGAAAATCCACGGTCTTACCGTAATTGCCGCTATGAATGAGATGACATTTAAATATCGAGATATCGTTCTCCGATTAGTTATGGAAACGCGTAGCTCACGGCCTCCTTGCTTCTCCTTTCTCTTCTCTTTTTTCAGCGTCTCGTTTAATAGCGGCGCGAATTAATATCGCGTCCTTTAGTGCTCGCTGCATCTTGAAGGAGATTGAAAAAGAATCTCGTTACGCTTCGTCCCTCGTTTTATTTCCCTCCTTCTCCCTTTCCTCTTCTTTCTGTCCTGTTTTTTTCACTTTCTTCCTCCGTCGTGGCTGTTGTAAGATTTCTATTAAACTGTAATCGTTGTTTCTGAACGAAAAAAGAGAGGATTAGTCGGCCGCGTCTCTTTCTCTCTCTCTACCCCGCTCGCTTTAAAAACACAATTTGTTCCTATCGATCTCGAGAGTTCTCCAAAGCCAATTACCTTTGTCCCGTGATGTTTTTCTCGTCGGGCACGTATAATTTCTATTACACGGGATAGTTTCAATGAATATCGTCGAACGAAGGAAATTCACTTGGTAAGTTCAAGATTTGCAAGAGATTTCTAATAATTTCAAAACTAATGGTTAAGCTCGTGTGTCAGGTAATTTCCAAGTCAAACGTCCAAACGACACGATTTATGTTTCCGTAAGTGCGAATCTGTTGGAAAGGTGCTTTCTAAGGAAAGGTTTGTTTGCGTTACGGTCGAAGATTCCTATCGCTTCCAGTGTTTTAACGAGCAAACAAGACACTCAAGGACAAGACCACACCGTACGCCCGCAAAAAATCTATGCTTTCGGTTGTATACCTGAAACGACTGGGTGGTATAGGTTCGTCCAAGTTAATTCATGCCCTCTAGGATGGACCAGATGGCACGATAGGACGTGCTTTGTGGGATTCCGTCGCTTTCCAGCACAACAGAGACTGTGTGGCATAAGGTTAATAGAAACCTCCACGAGAAGAACATCGTTAAACCGTTCGCGTCGCCTTTGTTAATACCGTCTGGCAGTGCATTCATGCTTCGGGGGTGTCCTCTGGAAAACCGGCTATACATTATGCATTAGGAACGGGCTATCGTGGTTTCGCGGTGATGCTCGAAAATAATTAGCGGTGTAGAATCGGGACAGGATTTCAAGCAAACGGTGAGCGAAAGGAAAACGAACGAAATGGAACCGGAGAAGAGATGTACGACTGTTAGCTACTTGAAAAGCGTACTGAAGAAACGTGAAAGAGAAAGAGAGAAAGAGGTAGAAAGTGTTCGTGAAACTATCGTAACGATTTAAGATTCCATCGAAATTTTACGTTTCCTTTCGGCTTTTACAACTCGGGTTATCGATCTTAAGAATATCCCAGTGACGTTCTCAGGATCGAACGTGCCGTGCTAAACTTCTCATCCCCTTGCTTAGGTCTCGACAAACCAAGTAGACGACAGAGATCCCTTATCAAACATACAAGGTCCTGCAAAGAATTTTTCAACACACACACACACACACACACATATTCTATTGTGTATCGCGACCTAGAACATCCAGACAGAATAATCGAGTTTCCATCAGGCGAGCCTTGGTTATCGGTGGAAATCCCTCGCGCAGGATTTGTCATCCTCCCCAGTCAAGGCCCCGCCACTCGTGTCAAAGGAGTGACGATCGTGGAAAGCTTTGTCAGAAATACCAACCCTCCACTTACGTGCATACCACGCGTGCACCGTCTCACCTATTCACCACCACTCGCTAGACCCTCAAGCGCATACCAGACTTAATACGCGCGCGCGCATACGCGCACCACTGACTGTTTGCATAGATATATAGACGAAATACCCGCGTTCACTCACGAGATGGTGGCAATATTTACGCGGTCCTGACAGCAAGACAATGAGCCTCGATCCGACACGCGATATACAACCCCCTCTGGTTCTCTATCATCCACGATCCACCCTTGAACCCCCCGCTTCTTGTTATGGTACACCCATCCAGACATATAACCCAGCCCTTCGTGGAGAAAAAGGAGGGGGTGGGAGACGGGGTTGAAAGGACAGAAGAGACGGATGCTTGACGGTAATCCTGAATTGTAAATTAATCCACGCGACCTTTCGAGATTAATTTATACCTAGGGATTACTACGCGGCGGTACGCGCGTCCACCTAGACGATCGATCGTGGTTGTTCTCTATTTATTTTAGTTTAATCTTTGCCCACGTGTACGTAGAGCACGGCAGGACCATCCTTTTCCGTGGAATATTTACCCGGTGACTGATGAGACGACAGGGCCGGCTGTGGTAATAAGTTTCGCCGGCATTTTCGCCTGACGAAGGTGTTGTTTGAAGGGTCGAGGGGCCAATTTCGGTTCCCACAGGACGGGCTGCTTTTATTTGTTTACCTAGGTATTCACGATGGACGTGTGCACATATACGAAGCATTAACGAGCTGGGTGAACTTGGTATATTATGTACGAAAATTTTTCGTATAGTCTCTTGGAAGATCATAAATTAGCCGTTTCGAGGGATGATGCGTATAATTCGTGTGACATTAATTGTACCAGCATCATAACCGAAGTTATAGACGTTCTACCATTATTCCTAGATACAATACTCCACCCTAATTCTACCACATTTTGGTAGGATGCTTATGTTCATTCATCAAACGATCATTGCCAAAAGTAAACACAGTTTACTAAACTGCGTTTGCTTATTTCTCCGCAAATCTATGGAAAGCGTTACATCCTGTTTCCCACAGATTCAACGCGGCGGTTTCCTCTTACGGTTACAGATCGATGGTTCCAAGGTTAGCTCTCGAGGAAGTTTCGATTGGACAGGTCAACCGAGGAAAATGTACGTCGCAAGAAGAGACTTAACAGTCGGGGATAAGTAGCTGTCACTTCCGTTGCGTCAGAAGCTACGTTTGCCAGATCTGAGGTTGTATCCGCCCGGTCAAACCCGCAGCTTTCATGGCTTTCGGACAAATTGTGAAAAGAATGATGTATTGAGCCGGTAAATGGCGTGACGTCAAGGCGGTGGCAGCAGTCCTGTTTCCTAGGGACCTCCCAACATCTCCCAGGGTCCCTGGAACAGCTTCTTACGTCCGTCTGGAGACGCGAGTGGAACGTCTGCCCGCAGCAACCGCCCATTACGCCCATTGTATTCTCGAGGAAACAGTCGTTCGGGACACGTAGTTACCCCTTACTACCGTTCCCGATTTCTCCTTGGTGTCCTCGAGCTCTTTCCACCGACAACGGGCACAATTACATTTTCACGTTCCGCAGTTTGGACAAGCTGCGAGAAGAAGAAGGGCCTTTCGCGGTTGAAAATACGAGCGAGAGACGGAGATAGGAAACGAGAGGGCAAAGAATAAAGAGAGAAAAAGAGAGGGATTGTTAGAGAGGAGTGAGAGATTTCTTCGGTGATTGGAACGCCCTGCGGTTTATCTCTTTAACGATCTTTTGTGCTACCCCGTGCTGGACAGGACCCGGGAGTAAGTTGGAAATTTGCCGCGTATCGGGCCAGATTGGATCGATCTTGAATGCTAATAAGGAAATAATTCGAGCCGGAATGGCTGGAAGGTGTTAGTCGGCGTGAAGCAATTTGCAGTTGGATTCGGCTAACGTGCCACCCCTCTTTCTTCCTGCAGAAATTATGGCGTACTCTTTCTAACGCTCTTTTGTTCCACCTTTTTCTTATGATTTCTTTTTGCTAGAGATAGCGAGCTAAATACGAGCTAGTATTTTTATTTCAGGATATATTGTCAAATCTATCGATGATTTTTAAGATATAACATCTGAATATATATGAATAACATGTGTGTTTTAAATTATATTTATGTGTATTTCTCGTAACGCAAAATTTTTCGAAAAGTCTCTGAGCAACAGCAATTCAAATGTAACTTCGTCGACGTTAATAAAATACTACCTGATTAGATATTCAAAATTCTCTGTGTCTTCCATGTATTCTCTTCTAACATCCAGATACACGATTTCCTAATTACTTTCCGGGACGCATAAATCAGGATTTCACGTTACTCAGAGCCGGTACAACCACACCGCCGAACTAAGGTGTTGGCGCTTTCCGGTTGACAAAATCTCTCTTGAGAGAGAGAGAGACTGGATACTGATTCGACGTGGGAAACGAAGGAATTCCGATTCCATGAGTTGGTGACGCGACAGAGACACCTTCGAAACCTCCTTTCTCGTCACGTTCGCCTCCGCCATAATTCGGCACGGCCGACAGCTAGGAATGTTTATATCCTGTAGATACTTTACCTGGCCTGGCCAGTCTGTGGTCTAAACCCGTGATATATAACGAGTGGTTGACTAATCCCTTCTACCCTTGTGGTCAGGCCACGGTGTTCGGGAACGTAAATAGCCACAGCCTCGCTTTGAAATATATATTCCGGAATTATACCTCAGCGTTAGTATTATCGCTTTAACTAGCTATGTATAGGAACAAAACGGGGAAAGGTGGATAAAAAAATGAATCGAATATAAATCGAAATGTAACGTCGTTCGAGAAGCTACCAATTGCTACCGTGATACAAATTACAATGGCCTGTCGTAATTTCCAGATTTCTCTCAGATTGAAATAAATTGATCAAATAATACGGAAAATATAAGGTTTCCGGAGGACGCAATTTGTATGATAAAAACTTTCTATGGAATGTAACAACGAGTTAGCATAAATTAGATCATTAGTAGTTGAGAAACGAAAGAAAGGGGAGAGCGTGTATGAAAACAGGTAATTTCGTTTGAGTCGTCTCGCATGCAGAAACGTAAGCGTTTGATGCTCGGTCAGGACATTATTCAGAACGTGTGTTTCCGCGTGTTCACTACGTGCTCTCGTTAATCCCGTGATTAATGCTACTTTCACAACGGTGTGGCAGAGAGGGCAGAGAGGTTGCCGCGGCGAAACAACGGGGCCAAGTTATCCGGGGGAAAAGCGAGACCAACAAACACGCTGCTTTGTGGCAATTACTTTTAAATATACTCTTGACGAGATGGCCACGTTCCCGCGCACTGTGTTCATGTACTTTGTTGGTTAAAAGTGTACGGGGTTTTCGCTAGGCGACGCCAACTGGCGCGCAAGGACACCAATTGTGAGAGAGCCTTTTTGGAAATTAAACTCATTGGGAATCTAATTTCGAGTAATCAAGGCTTCGCTAGGTTTCACCTATGCCTGACACACTCTGACACCGTTTTCTATGTAACCATACGCACACGTACATGAACACACGCGCAAACAAGGGCAGCACTTTCTGCGGGAAACGAATGCGCGTATAATTACGTAACAACACAAATGATATAAAGGAATTGTTGAGTACATGCCGGGAAACGTGTACTTTTCGCCAACAAAAGATTAAGAAGATTAAGACATTTTTTAGTTCATTATGTAGAATTCTCTCTTCTCGCGTTCGGGTAGAAAGACAGATGTCTTGTGAACGTCTTAAAAATATTCTGTAGAAGTCTGAAAACGTCCAAAAAATGTCTGATGTTACAAACTCAGATATCTTTAAAACGTTCTGGTCAAGTCTGGATTTTAAATGCAGTCCTTTCAAACGTACTATTCGGACATTTATAAGTTAGGTTTAATATATCTTGCTTATTAAATGGTTGTCAAAGAAAAATGCAAGGATGTTGAGAATTGAAGATAAGAAAAGTAATTGTAACAGTTCCAACTGTACTGGAAACGAACTGACGAAACGAGAATTTGAGCCTCGCTCAAATCAAAATGTTAATATCGTTGACCACGCTAACCATACATTGTATTGTACATATCGTACAATTATGAATCACTTATAATTCATACGATACATCACACCATGTAGAAATATCTCGAGAACGTAATTTTCATACGCCGTTAGAACGTAATAATTCGTAGGTTTTCAAGGTGTCTGGATCGTAAGGTGTTTAAATCGAAAATTGGCTGTAAAATGGACGTCTTGGAGACGTCCAATCATGGACGATCGTGTGTACTCAATTGGAGATCGTTGCTCCCTTCGTACCGGTGATCGAAATTCATCCATAAAAGAACAATTCCAGCGAATTTGCTCATTTGAAGGTACACGGTAGCTATTGATCGAAAAAGTAATTAAAATGTTGTAATAGTACAAACAGAACGAATGAAACGACGGAGGCATAAATCAAATATTGATACGTTAAATACGTCGATTTCATTTCGTGGGACATGCGCGTGCACTTTAAACCAGCTCGAACAATGATGATTCTTCGTTCGACGTGGTTGTACACGTTACGTTCCTCTATGCTCGATGACGTTTCATCGTTCGATATTAATCGCGCTCGATTAAAGGCACCGAGGCAATTAAACCACGCTGTTGCAGCCTCGCCGTTCACGTTCTTTTTCTCATTCCAATTAGCTATTAGGATCACGGGGCGGAAGACGAATGATAACGAGTCGGCGAACATCGGTCCGTGTTTTATAAAGCCATTATTGAGGCTTAAGTGAATACGTAAGCAGAGGCTATTCATCAAAGCTTCGGTTGGGTTCGCGTCGTGTTCGTGGCGGGCAGGCGCCCAGCCTTGTAAGGCACGCTCGACACGCTTACACGGCTAATAAATAAGATGTACGCGGTCTTAACGATTTCGATCAGGCATTTGCTCGCGCGGTAAAACATTATGCGGCGCATGTTCCGCGATTTCGATATTACGCGTCTCGTACGAGCGGCCACGATGGGTATTTGTATCAGACCAGAGATACACGCGACACCGTGTACACCCGACCGATCGGTCATAATTTATAATGGTGAATTAATTTTATAGAAAGGGAAACGCGTATATGTGCACCTCGTCCTCCACGACTTGCTCATTTACATAACATGAATAATTATTAATAGTCTCTTGTTCAGATTCTTCGCTGATTCCGTATCCCCTTTGTGCTTATGTGTACATATATGAATATACCGGGTGATTCATGAATACATGTCAATGTTTCAGCAGGTAAATATACAGATTATTATAGGTAAGAGACGTCATGTGGACATATGTCCTATATACCTTAGTTTTCGAGTTATGTATGAGCAAAGGAAATGGAATAATTCGAAGTGTTTTCAGACATGCCACTGTAAGGTGCTCAAAAGTACCACGCCTATTCTTCGAATAGTCTCTAGTCCATTATCTTTTCTTGCAGATCATGCACATTATTCGCTTACAATGCACAATAGTTTTCAAACGAGCCCCAAAAGTAAAAGTTTAATGAAAAACGGTCTTAAAAGAAATCGAGCGTTTTCTTTAAATCATCCATAACTCGGAAACTAAGATATATAGGACATACTTTCATGTGACATTTTTCGCTTATACTTGTGTGTAGATTTACCTCTCGAAGTATTGACATGATTTATGAAGAACCTTGTACACGTGAAAGAACGACAGGCGGAGACAACCAGGTCGACCATAGTTGAAAAGAATCGTATGAAACGAAGAGGGAATTTTATAGAGGAAATAATCGCGTCGATACGACGTATGAAACGATGGTAATAACGCCTAATTGAATAATGATAGCGCGGCCGGTTTGTACGCGATGAAACGTAGCGTGCATTATAGAAAGGTCAAACTGCGAAACGGTGGAAATGATTCGTGGATGACGATAATATCGTTTAACGGTTCATCGAATATTGTAATCAACAATTGAACAAGATAATCACGTAACGATATTTAATTACCTGTGCATTATCGGCGCCGCGGCCTTACAAAACGAAATCCGGACCGTTTCGAGGGGGTTAGGTGGAGGGATTGGAGAGAGGGTGGTTATGCTCTTTCAGCCGAACCGTTTCTGCCCGATTTGTTTTCAATATTTTAAATCTACGCCGAGCATGAGCACACAGAGGCGCTGTGGTGAAATAATAATAATATCTTTGTTCTTCGTGTCACCGAACATTTCGTGGTCCAATCAAATCAACGTTGATAATCAATTTAATTAGCGATCCGAAAACTGTCACTCAGACATCTATCTATGTACATATGTTTTTTTTTTCTACACATAGATTCACTTCCTTTCGGCTTGTATCATCAAATTGGTATACATGTACGTTTTAGAAGGAAACAAAAATACGAAAGTTATCCGGAGAAAGAACGAATTACTCTGAAATTCTTATAGAGAATAGAGCCGGGGGATCGTTCAGCAAGGTGGAAACAAATTTCTCGGAAGACGGGTGAGATTCAAAGAGTTCCAGCCTACGGTGGCCCCCGAAGACTGTCGAGGATCAAAAAGAAGAGAGAATAGGGAGAAAGAATGGCCGTGTGTAAGAGTCGCGGTGCCTCGAAGATTCCGAAGTTAAATCCCGACACGTGCAGTAAATCATGGACGCGTTACGGAATCGTTCCGACTGCGAAACGTCTTGGGATGACGCGCGGCCGCAGCGGAGAGATCAGACGTAGCGGATCAACTGAAGAGAAGGAAGATCACTATGTAGAGAGACGAAGAGAAGAAAAAGCAGGGTGTATAAAAAAGTAAGAGAGTTCTCGAACGACGCGGTTACAGCGTTAAGGCAGAAGAGTTTCGAGGCGCACAATAATAATTTGAACGCCGGTCATATTTCACTAAGGCGGTCTTGAGTTATGGCAGTCGCGGTCGACGCAAATGATTTAGGTTTAATAACGACGGCCTGTCCGCTGGCCCAGGTCAGCTGACCATTGTCAGTGAAACGGCTCGACGGGGGCCTCATCCTATTCGTTCGATGTCTCCTCTGACTCACGAGAGGAGAAGAGTCTCCTTTCGAGGTCATCAACAGTTTCAAATTTAAATTCTCTGAAACGTCTGTTATATCTAACAGTAATTTCACAATAAACGTGAAAATGTATCGATATCCGTGTGAACGTTCGAAGAAATTTTATGATAAAATCGCGAAGCGTATCGCGTGTCCGTTCAGACAAAGCGAAAAACTGTGGGTCTCGTGTGTTTCCCCGTGACTAACGTTCCCGAGTATATTGTCACGAGGAAAATAAACGCGTTATACGCGAAATTTCGCGGAATAAAAATGCTTTGTACGCCATACGGAATCGATGAACGATCATTTCTGCTTTTGAACAAATGTTCCGCGTATATCGGAACGAACGACGCTCCGTTGATGGTGCGTCACGAAAGAACGCCGAGTACCATAGAACGTTTAGAATGTTAGAGACACTTGGAAGAGTATCGAGCAGATGTATATGTGATAATTTTGTAGACGAGATGTGTGGCAAGGTGGACGAAGAAAAGCATACGATATAAACGAAGTGAAAGCTTGTCTAAATGTTCAGAGTAGAGAAGAGAACGATATCTAACGCCCACGGCAACGAGCTTGTGTTCCCCATACACACGAAACGGCTGCAATGTTTATGGCCACAGTGGAATTCCGGTTAGTTTCTCTATAGTCGAACAGATAACACAATTTCGTGTCTCGTGTTTGCGTATCGGTGTTATTGGGACCGCAGAGATGCAACTGTCGCATAAACATATCCTCCTTAATGTTCAAAGCCACTCTCGGCTTACTCTCTCTTGGTTTTCGGCTCTCGCGATCGCGACCCTCCACTGACGAGAGTGTACTATTGTTTAATAAATCAAACATTTCGTGTATTTTGTTCGCGAGAAGATTTGTGTGTAATAAAACTGCAGATATTATTACAGTTTTGTATATGACGTTCCACGGTGATCGTCACGTCACCTAAATCTGGGTGACAGCTATATTTCCGCGGAGAGCGGAAGTGTGTGACGGTTTCCTTCATGAAAATTCAGTAGGATTTTACAAAAGAAAATTTGCAACAGACTATTTATAGATTTGTAATAAATTAAAAAGAAAAAATTGAAACAAAGCGACGGTGTTTTAAGGCAACTGGCCAAAGCGAAAGTTTACGATGTGCGATCAACGTGTTAACCAGCGAAGACAGTTGAAATTTCATGAAAAAGAATAGCATGTATTATTTCCAATTAAAGGTGGCAGTTATTGGATTTTAAATTAAAGTTATCAAGCGTAATTTTATCCGAATGATAATTTCATTATCCTTTTACATCGTTTTTTCATTCATTTCTCTTACCCGTTACTTTAATTCGTAACTTAATTCTCGTTGACGTTGGCGAACGGTGACTTTAAGATTAGAAGACCGCAGACAGAATGGTGGCGTAACGGTGGTCGTTGATTTCACAGAAGACAGGAAACGGGAACAGGTTGGCGCGCGTTAATCGTTCCCTCGCGACTTGAAACCTCGAATTGCGAAACAATGCCTCGAAGTTCGGGGTCTTCGACTAATCGGCGACGTTGAACTGCGACTTAGCGCGCCGCGCAATTTCGCGAAGATTAGCGAGCAATCAGGCCCTTTCACGACGGATCCTCTCCATTCGATTCAGCTATCCTCGAAACGGTTAGTCGGGTACGCGAGCGAGCGAACATCGTCCGCTTGCCACTTTCTTCGCGAGGAACATTCAATTTAATTACCCCGTGGAATGGCACCGACTCAAGTTCTTGCTCGAAAAGCTTAGTTCAATGATCTAGCCCCGAGGAAGAACGATTCATCTCTGCTCTTTTCCACGGTGTTACTTTTCAGACCTCTTTCCAATGCTGCTAACTTTCTAAGACAGTCACGCGGTTACGTATCGTTTATCTGGAAGAAATTAGTTTTCTGTTTTACATCTTCCACGATTTTGTATCCTCTAGGTTTAGTTAAGTCATTCTTTTCTATTTTCTCGGTGACTGAAAATCTGAAGTGTATCCTATGAACTGGCTGCAATCATTTCTAGACTTATATACAGTCACTCTTATTAATATTCAAAAATTTTTTTAAAAATTGAACCAAATAACGTGAGAAATGGTGTCTGAATATTAATGAGAGAGCATTTATTTTGTTGCAAGTATAAACATATTCTAATTCGAAGAATTTAATTGTTGCAAGTGCACCTAACTGAGATGAACAAGGTGCCTAAGCAGCACCGCTATTGTTAACAACACCTTATTGAGGTTTATATTAGAAAGAAAAGAAATATATTAAATACAATCTAACTTATTTACGTTACGATCAAATATTTTGGTTCGTAGTAGTTTGAAACAACTGCGAATACGTTTTGTTCGTCGTTTTATCGAAGAGTAATGGTGTCGTCGTTGAACAATTCTTGAATAACCCACAAGGAAGGATTGTTCTACTATTTTGTAGATGTATTTAAATTCGTGATCGTTTGAAATTATATTAGTAACCATTTTCCGAAACCACACATCACTTTTTTCTTCCTCTTGTTTACCATTTAATCATTGTACACTCCGTATTTTCCTCCTGATATTCACGAGATACAAAACTTCTCTATTTCTCAAGTTACGCGCCCCCCAGTGAAAAGGGGCAAAGGAAAATCGTGATCGTTCGCACGCACGAGATACCTTCCGAAATAGAATATGCGGAGACCATTAAGGAGAGGCGATGGTGAACTGGTGTGGATGCTGAAGGACTGACTTCCATCAACTTTTAAATCCGAGTAATTCCTCGTTGCCGCAAAAGTTAGCCTCCGTAAAGTAGTAAGTTGAGGAATGCGTAACTTTATAATTTGATCGCCGCGGGTTAAGGGGGAGGGGCAGGGGGTAATTTGCAACGAGGCACGCGTGAAACTTCGCCATATTAATTTGAATTTATACCAACGAAGCGACTTCCGTCCCATTCAACCCCCTGCTCGTTGAACCGTCAGACGCCACGCCGCCCGATTTCCGGTTCGTCGCGCCATTCGTTTAGGAGATGAAACAATAGTCGATATATAGTATTCTGTTCGTTTCGACCGACATGCTTTCGCCAGCGTGATCAAACTCTACTTAGTCGCCACTATGTGACGTGCCCACGATTTTCCGCTGTTTCTAAACGACAAGAGGGTAAAAAAGTGGCGGTCCGGAAACGTAAAGGATTGGCTATTATTTTTTCGCGGATAACACACCGGCCAGCTCTCTTCTAAGTGATGTACGAGCCTTCCGAAGAATTCTCACGAAAAACTTGATAAAACGGCAATTTTCGTGTCTTATTTCTCCGGCGATCGTTCAATGTTCCTGCTAAAAAATGAAACTCACGAGAGAGGCAGACGAGCGCGCGAGTCCACCCTTATTCAGTTTCACGAACACGCTGATGATGAATTATCGAATTCCCTCTTCCGTGCTATTTCTGTTTCTCTGAACTTGTTTACTAAGCATAGACAACGAAGTTGTTCCTCTTTTGAAGTTATGAAGAAAAATGCACGGCTGGTTGGAGGAGATCTTTTTTCACCTTAATGGGATGACTTTGTAATGAAGATGAAGAACGTTTTTATTATGCACAATATTCGATCATTCCATTAACTCGATGAATTTTCACGGAGAAATAGCGAACGATACGGTGTTTGTAATTTCATACGATAATTCAAGTGATGTCTGTCGTAACATCGATAGCGAAAGGTTTCTTAACTGTAACTTTTCTTTGATGACCAAACCAGCCGGACTTAATGGATCGTCTGTAACATACGCGCGTCGATTTCAAGTGAAATTTTACTCGTTACGTCGTCTCTGAACGGTTGCCTAGCTTTTCAAAGCAGATCTTCAAAGAACCGGCGAGCTCTTTTACGAAGATAACATCGATGAAGAAAGGAGTATGGTTTGCGGATGTTTCTACCGTACTCTTTCGACCGAAGTCGCGGCCACGTTATTAACGAAGAGAAGATCGAAGGTGAAATGAATCGTTCGAGGTGACGAATACTACTCATTTAATAAAGAATCACAATTTTTCACGCGAATCACAAATTTTCCCCGAGATCCTTGTGCACTGGAGTCTTATATTCCTTTTTCCCCCCTTTTCTTTCTTTTCTTTTCTTTTTTTTCGGGAACTTAATTAAAGCGAAACGTGCCACGTTACGAAGATTTTATCCGTTCCTTGTTTCCGGGCTGAACGAGCTCGCTGCTAAAAGGCACTAAAATTTTTGGCTTACGCGCGCGACTTTATTAAAATTCTCCGCCGGAAATTCCACGAAATTATATGTTACGCCGGAGCTGTGCGATAAGAAACCTTGTTCCTCGTGCCCTCTATCTTTTTTCCTATTTCGCGAGTTTCTCCGTTCCTTTCGCTATCCCATTAAGAATAAAATACTTCTCGCGTTTATTGAGTTATCGCAAATGAAATGGCCGGGATGTCAATGTAACTTTCGACGTTTGATTGATCGAAGTATCATTCGTACGATATCAAACCTTGATGAAAAGAAGTCTTCGAAAATACTTCACTCTCATTATTAAACCCTTTTCTTTTTTTAAACAAAACCATGGTCGTTTGAATTTAGTTCACTTTCAAACACAGTCTGTCATTCAGTAACGAAACAAGCTTTTTAAGATTTTCAAGAACAAAATTCTGTAAACGTCACGCGCTTGCAAAGTCAACAACCTGATAGCTCTATTATAAGTACTAAATATGCAAGCGTGTTTTTTCAATGAGTCACCGGTTATTACCAAGTCTCGCCGGATTAGAACTTGAGCTGTGTGACTCATTAACGAGCCAGTGGGAGTGACCCGTGACAGCCGTCATACTTTCCACAGGGACAGTGAAAGATACCAAGTGTCCTCGACAAGTCATTCCCACTTTCCAACCATTCTTCATTACTCGATGATCCTTAATTTCGTATTCCACGAAACGTAACAGATACATTACTAGCGTTAGAACGGTAGATAACCTATACAACACATACATATACCATACAGTCTCTTCGATTATCACGCGATTCAACCAGCAGATCGATCACACGGACGAAATAATACGTGTGTCATGGATAAGGTTCTCGAAGCGATAAGGGGAATACACGGCAGGTATTTCGATCGACGGTGACACTTTTATGCCCGCCGCACAAAAACGGTCTGGTAATCAAAAGCTCGTTAAGATGATTTATAATTTGCCACTGCATTTAACCCTCCACACCACGAACGTGCAGACGCCTTTTTTTTTTTTCGTCAATACCCTGCGCGCCCCAAACGACAATTTTTGCCCCGGTGGGTTGTTTCGCGAACTTGAAAGGAAAGGGGAATAACGGTATTAATGTTTGCGTCACAAAAGGGAGGGATTCACGGCAATGGCGACCGCAGGGATTGTAAACCTTCGAGTTTGTGATATATCTCCGATTGGAATCCACGCCCAAACATGTGGAGGGAAACGAAATGGATCGACGAGTTGGAAAAATTGCGGTTCGCGCGTGATAATTGTATTTCGGCGTATTCTTAACGTGTTACACCCTTGCACTTGCACCGTGGAACTGGCGTTCGGTGTGCGCTGAAAGCGTTATTAGCGGCTGACGGTCTTGGAGGCAGATGGCGAAACCGATAGAGGCAAAGTGGCATATTTCCAGCACGTTAGCACCCTTAGTGCTGGAGTGTTAACGTGTTCAGTGGTTAACGATGATTTTGTTTTTTTTATTCTCCTTTCTTTCCCCTTTTTTTTACGAATACAGTATAACTTTCAATATATTTGCATGATTTTTGTTTTAGCCCTCTATGAGTTTGTATCATGTAACTAATAGATGTGCAAATCAATTTGCTATCGTTTCACATGAATTTCAACGTTTACTTACAAACAGTAGAACACAATTTTAACGTTCAGAATAATTTCTATTATTTTGAAACACTATTTTGGAGAAGCTTTTTTTTTGTCCTTTTTTCCTCTCAGAACTACTGTCATTTTTATTATCAATCTCAACATCACTTGTTACTAATTCCTTTAAGTATTCTTCACATTGATATTCACAGTCTGTATAGAAAACGTGAAATTATATATTATATATTATTATATACACATCATTATTCACACAATAACGATTTAGCGCGTACAACATATGAATGTCTCTCTCTACTTTCTAAAATTGCAAGATTTCGTCTCACGACTCCCGTCAAAAGATTCGTGTCTCCTGTCAACGACGATTGAACAATGAAAGACGTCAACAATGTGTTAAAATTAAAATTAGAGATAAAAAGAAAGTTTGTTGCAAAAAGAAATCATTTTGATAATCTGTACTAACATACAACGAGAATGTGATTCGGTGAAAAAATGCGTGGAAAAATTTGTTCTTTTCGTAGGATTGCAGTTTAATCGGTTAATTGTATTAGCTTATAGATTCAAACAAACGGCTGTTACCGTGGATTTATTTGATTTTCTAAAAAATCAGAGCAAAATGGATTAAACTTCGTGAAAGCGTACTGCGGGGCCACTCGTCGAAACTATTGGCGGTGTCCGTTCATCGCGGCGGGTTCCACAAACACCCGCTTTTCTCTGAATGTTTCCGTTCACGCCAGCATTCGACGGTGCGCAACACGAGAAGAACATAAGCAAATTTACAGTGGGAATCGAAATGTTCATTATGTCCCAGCGATTTGGGTCAACCTAGGAAAATAACGACCGGCGAGCTAGAGCGTTTGCGAAACGCAAGGTAAACAGTGTAGTCCCGATGGAAATGGAATTCGGAAAACCGCGAATAGTTATTCACCCGAACGATGAGTATCTTTTTATCGTAACACGCTTGTCAAAACTAGTCTTCTTCCTCCTCTTCTTCCTCCTCTTCTTTCTCTTCTTCCTCTTCTTCCTCTTCTTCCTCTTCTGCTTCTTCACGCTTTAATTGTGAAATCGTGACATTTCGAAAAATATATTTTCCATTTTTCCTTCGTTTCTCTTTTTTCCACCGTATGGAAACGATGATTCGATAATAAAGCAACCTAGTCGTTCGGATTCGAGGTTTCGAGCAGAATTCGCGAAACATTTACTAATGGCCCTTTACCCAGATACGAAGCTCCAATTACTTTCGTCCCGATCAAAATTAATAAACCGACCGTTGCACAAATATCTCAAGCAATGCTCGGTTCGTTAATAGAAGCTGCCGACGATCTCGTAATTACGAAGTTCCGCTTTCAAGAAAATTAATGAATATACAGCGAGCTCGTAGCTCGAGAAGAAGAAGAAAAAGTGAATAAAGAAGAAAAAAAAAACAGGAAGAACAAGCTACAAATACACATTCCATTATTCTCATATGGAAAGCAAGAAGAGTACATAGGAAGTATGAAAAAAAAGAGAAAGAAAGGACAAAGAAATCCTTCCGTTTTATTCCCGTGGAATTCTGAACGTTCCTGCAAATAGCCGAGCAACGCGTCCGAAACGTCTGCGTCGCGATAAATACGTAACAGGCAAGAGGCTTGAACGTGATCGTCTGTATAGGATCGGTAAACATGTCAGCTAAAAGAAGTCGCCAGAAGGAGTGCACTTTCCAGAAGAAGTTTCCAAGCACTTTATCGGGATTTCCACGACTCGACAGGAGCACAGAAGATTCCGACAGTCGATTCTATGCTCGCCGGACCAAGACAATTCACGGTGGATAAAAAATGGCTTTGCTTAAATTCACCGTCAAGCATAAGAAGGTGGAGAATAAGCGAGAGGAGAGCGCACTCCCTACGGCTGCGTAGGGCACCCTTCTTTAAGCAGTTTAGCCGACCGGCAGGGTGATAAATAATATCACGATTGCCGTGCAGAGGCCGGGTACTTCGTGCGGAAAAGTAATGAGAACTTTGCACCTTACGGGCTGTATGGTGAAATATCGGGTAGCGGAGTGTAGAACGTCGTCTTTCGGATGATTTAAAATGCATATTCCTTCGGGACTCGCTCTGCTCGTATGGCTATCGTTCTGATCCGTAAATCAGCGAGTCGTTCGCGTGAATCTTTAACACCTTTCCGCGATTTCTTTCCGTGACAGGTCGATTCATAGGAAATCTTCACCCTCACGCCCCCTTAACACAATAATCGTTCCACCGGTTGCCTTTTTTCAATTACACTTACCCAGCGAGGTTTTAGATTTCACGTGTTAGATTATCGTACGCGCAAATCTTGGTTCTACTTCATCGTAACATTCGAGGGAGTTACACGGAATTATGAATTCCGAGGAATTTATGTAGTCACGAGCGCAGGCGACCACTACACGTACCAGTTAGGCGGGGATAGAAAAATGAGCAGGCACATCTATTATTGATACGTCGTTTTACGCCGGTAGGGTTGTAACAATGGGGAGGATGAATTTGCTTTATGTTGTGAAAGAGTCGTCAGAGAGTCTGCGTTTAGTCAGGCAAAAGAATCCGTATCCTACGCTCAGTCGACACACACACACATACACACACACAAAAAAAGGAAAGAAATACTACGATAATCATCGATAAATCTTGTACCCATTCGCCTGTGAAAGCGACGCTTTTTCTGCATCTTCGGGGGAAAGAAGACATTCCTCTATCTTTTCGTCGGAAACACATCAGGTAAAACCGCAGGTAAAACCTGTTTCGATCGATGTCATTATTAAGAGAAGGGAAGAAAAGAGAATATCGCGTTCCATAAACTTATTTCATAAACTATCGCACCCTAATCATACGTACTTTATCCCAGAATACACCAGCTACCCTCCACAACTATGATCCTTCTCTTCAGCCTGACGATCCCTAGAATTTATCGCGATACGAGCAATGCGGTTTTCGTGCTTATCCAACATTCAGGCGCGATCATGATCACGCGTAGGGCGAGAAGAAGAAGAAGAAGAAGAAGAAGAAAGCATATAAAAAGCAAAAGAAAAAGGAAAAAGATGAAGGCAGCAGGACGTTGTTCGTTCTAGCGAGAGGGACGTCACCGAGTCTGGGCTTACTAGACCAAGAGAATCCTCTCTATGCGAGGCGGATAAAAAATGGGATTGCTTAAATTCACCGTCAACCCCAAGAGTCGGCCCCTCGTTCGCAAGAAGTTTGGCGAACCATTGCGGCAATAAATAATGGCGTGCCCGCCCCTTTCGTCCCATAGACCACGAATAAACGAGAAAGAGAGACAGATAGAGAGAAAGAGGGAGAGAATACGAGTGGGCTTGGAAAGTAATGAGAACTTTGCACCTCTACCCTGCTGGGTTATAATGTCGATTCGTACACGTATCGCCGATTTAATGTACACTTGGGGGAACGGTGTGCGTTAGTTATTATTTACTGCGTGTACATAAATTTCACATGGAAAGACAGAAAGGGCAGGTAGAACGGGCTCGAGCGTACATAGCACAACCCACGCCAATTTAATGGTGTACTCAGCCTCGCGAACCGCGAACGTCTCTATTAAAAAGTGTTTTATCTTGATTTATTCCCGCCTAGAGAAATTGCCGGAGATTATTGCAGAGTGGTGGAGGACGTGCGATAGAGAAGGTGCACGAGTTGGATGTCGAGGGATGACGAATAATTTTATTATACGTCTGATAAACGGGAAACCATTTCCGTTGGGTCCTGTTATTAAGAAAAATAATACCGCGCGGCTTTTGTCTTGGGATATTAAATTTGTAACAAGATTCAAAACGGTTCCGCTTTTCTTGCCTCTCTCTCTCTCTCTTTCGGCACTCGACAACGTTACTTAAGGGGATTACATCGAGCAGCGACTGTCTTCGAGCGTACTAAAGCTGTTCCCGATATTATTAAGAAACGTGTTTGCTATTTCACTCGGCTTTTGCGGTCCGGCACGATCGTTAGACCGGCTGATAACCGTGTTAATTTATTATCCGTGATCGCTCAGCCACGACGCGAAAAGCCTCTTCGTTGATTAAGTGGGTCATGTGATTAAGCTGAAAGCACGCGTGATTCATCGTGAGTTTCCAAACAAGAACCGTGGGCACGTAACGTTGCTGATTAAGAAACCTATTTGACTTCCGGGGCTCGCCTTACAAATCCTGTCGATGGCTTCACGATCGGTAAACGATAAATTCCCGGAAGTTACCATTTCACGTGGTAAAGGTAACTTAAAAAGGAAGGCTCGGCGTTCACGCGATCCGGAAGAAATTAACGAATTCGATTTAGAAGCAGACCGGTTACACCCTTTACCGGTTAATCTGCCTTCTCGAACAGTTGATTCCGTACACATTTTTCCCTCGACACGAAATCATTTCTTCCCCCTTTTTCTTCCCTCGCGAATTCTCCTCGCTACATGGGCAAAAAGCAAAACGAGAAGACGGCGTCATTTTTCTCGACGCAAAACCCTTTTCCAGGGGAACGTATGGCACGAGTCCTTTTTGTGAAGCGAACGCATTACCCTAACCCATCCTACCAAACCGCCTCCTTAACACGTTTTTCAGGAAACGTCATAGTTTATCGAGTCAGAAGTTTTTTCTTCCCTCGCGGCGTCTCTTTCTATACGGAATCAGCAAAAACGCCCCTCTGGATCCATAATTCATACACCCTCCGGCACCCTAAAACGTTATCCACCCTCTGATTTCGAATGGTATCGCTCTATTATACTTGAAAACGTTGAACCGTGACTACGGTGTTGGGTATAGTGACCTGTGACCATTTTCAACAGAACCTACAACCGCTTGTAGTTGTTACATTTACGATCTAGCCCAACGCCAGTGTTTAGGGCTGATTTCTAAACGCCGTCGTACGTTTTATCAAACCCAACACCCTCTGCGTCACTTTTGTTTCCCCGGTTTTAGCCAAGGAAAACTACGTGGGTGTTGGATTAAAACGGTTGCGTCAGCAATTTCCTACTGACAGCCGTAATAAGTCGTTCGGTCCCGGAACAATATGATTTCCGCGAGATTATATCGAGAACAATGATGAAGGGGCTTCTCTGCCTCGTGGAAAATTGGTTTGCGTGTTTATACCACGGCGAAAAAGGGGGAGGGGAGACCCTCGTAAGCGAGCATGACTGTTATTTTTCGTGGTCGAAGAGTTCGATAGTTACCGCGAACGGTTTGGCAGTTTGCCGGGCAGTCTCCTTATCGTTAGGTAAACTTTCGATTCCTCCTACAGTTTGATCCGTTTTCCTGGTTCGCCAAGGGGTACGTTTTCACGCGGAACAGCACCGGTAAATTACAAATTTCACGGATATCGAGCTCACGGATATGTAATTCCCTGTGTATAGTTTCTTTTTCCTCTTTAAGAACAGTCCATTTTCTCGATACTTCCTATTATACCTCGACGTTTCCTATCAGTTTAAGCTCGCATAAATAACAGCAATTCGCGAGATTACACGTACCATCGGATCTTATCGTTCCGTGGAGATTACTCGGTTCGAACTTCTGTCTGGTCTACCGAAAATGGATCTATCCACCGGTATCTCCTACAGAGGAATAAACCGGTAGACACCTTCTGGTGCACGTCTTTCGACGTCGAAAGATATCGACAGTAGCCTTCTTTTCCTGACTACGATCAATATTCTAGGTGGAGTCACGTTAAGAAGCTTAGAATCGTCACTGAAGCTACGTACAAACGTTAGAATTTCTCGAAACATCGAGTGTCAGCGTGCACAACGTGACCATATACGAAGAACGTGATAACGAACGTACTATCTCCTTTAACGAATTTAATCGAGCATCGATGAGAAAAGTAACAAAGAGGAATTCCTAGTATAGCAGTTATAGATACTACTGGTATACAGCTAAAATAGACGTGACACAAAAACGAACGATACCGTGTCCAAAAGGGGAAGAAATATTGCTTCTCGAATTCTTGCCAGTTCATAACTGTTGCTTTTGGGCGGAAAACGGAACCGGGCCGCGTACACTTGGTCTTCTTGCTCGTATACCTTGGCAACTTGCCCCAAGTAGTGCTGGGCACAGTCAATATTTTGGGCAGGTCCGGTTCTGGTTGTCGTAGGTATTACCCGCCCTTTCCTGAATTCCTTCGTCGTATGCTTCGTGTGGTAGTAGCTTGCAGCAGGTAGAAAACCGTAGAAACGCTCAATTGACCCTGGTGGCCCGGTAAGGATCGAAGGACTCCCTTGTGTGTGCTTTCCTCCTCGTAGACGCGGCCGTCTTTGTGGAGGCGACGATTGTGTTTGTCGACGTAGTCGGATGTCGAATCGCATCTAAACAGGAGATATCTTATTTCCGCGACGCCTCATTGGAGAACGCGTCCTGCTTTCTCACTCGTTTCATACCGTCGTTCTATATCTGTGTCTCTATATGTATATTTACGTATACAAGAACGCTATAAATTCCTCGACAGAGAGATGCTTATCTTTATAGATTTCTATTTCACGGCTTCAACAAATAGATTTAGGTTTCGTAACGGTTCGTTTTAAATGTCCCAATGTTTTTTTGATTTTTACGAACAGACTATGAGGTAGATTTCGCGATCGATCTGCAAACAGATCACCAAACCGCCTACGTGAAGTACAAGTATAGGATTCTTTTTTATTTCAAGTAAACTTGGGAGATGTTCGAAGAGTGTGATTAAATCTACAAAGACGGTAAGGTGAATGAAATTTGACACCGAACCCTCGCTCCGATGGCAGATAACCCGAGGAAAACTCTGGTGTGCTTCCAGGAATATTCAAGAATCACCTGAAACAATATTATCACAAATTCTACTAATTCCTGTTTATACACGGGACATAATTTTGAATAATACAACTTGTTGTCCTTTACTGTCATCGTCTGTACACGTTGGAAACAAATTAATCTAGATTAACGAGCAACCATACAGTCGCATGTTCCGGATCAACGTCAAAGGGACCCCACCCAGTCTGTCCTCCACTCATTGTCGTCGCGTCGCGCGGAGATTAAGATACAAAGATTCTCGTAGATGGTAGAACAAGCGAAATGCTAAGTTATTAGAATGTCAGCGATGATAAGAAGGAAAGGGAGGGGGTTGAATGTTGCGTGTTAGACGCAACGTGTAGGGTTCCACTCATGGTGTCATCGAAAAATGACACGTAATCGTTTATCGTTCCGTCTATCTCCCACACTGTTCGCAGACGCGTAATACATCGCGGACAAACACTGCGAAACGTAGATTCGCCACTCATCGAGATAATCTTGCCGCGGTTGGAGAATGTTTGGAAGGGAAGAATGCAATCCAGGAATATATAGGAGTAAGCGCGTCGCTAGCGTCGCGGTGCTTGCTGTCTTGTGTTTGGATAATACACACAGATAGTCGGATAATTCACTTGTCTCGTCGAAAATGAAATTACGACGGCGGTGGTGCAGCTATATGCAAAACCCAAGCAGTCGGCGAAATGGCAACGGTGGCGGCCACGAGAGAAGCAATGCATAAAAGCAGCACAGCGTGTATTATTTTACATTTCCCAGAGGGTCTTCCTATGGGGATTTCAAGAGAGGAAGTATCGTCCCTACCCGCAGCCTCACTCCCTCAATAATTCTCGTCCAACCCACCTCCCGTACCTGTTTCGCCACTCTTGTCGTGTAAGCAACGCGAACTTCCACGTCCTTTAGAAATTTATATTCAATAAAAACCACTTCGCGAACTATGCGCCCCCTCTTTTCTTGTAAATAAAAGCACACGGCAAGTCAGGTTACACGTGTTAAAATCGAGTTTTGTGACGGGTGCCGCATGGGACAGGTTCACGTCTAAGTGCGGGATTACGCGAGAACGAGTACCCCTTCGAGCAATATCGTCGAGTGTACCATTATACGTACCGTGACTCTCATTGATATTCGGACACGTTTTAAAATAGAATAACTTTTTTAAAATTGGACAGAACGATGTGAAATATGCTTTTGTTTTAGATGTTGGAAGAATTAATTTACTAGATTAGAAAGAAATTTTGAAAATATTGGGATTGGTCGGAATTACGAAGAAATTAGTGAAAGTCGTTTCTGCAACTTTTTTATCTCAGTAATAGAAATTTTAAAAACAAATTTTGGAGAAAGACTGAAAATTTCATCGACACGTCTTTTGGTCTACAACTGTGATAAATCTAGAGATTCTTACATCTTTCAGTGACTGTCGCTTGTTTTTTCATTGATAAATTTCGATGAAATTTTTAGCATGTATCTAACTAACATAAATATACAAAACGCATTTTTTAAATTTTCATTTCAGGCTCAAATAAAAAAGTTGTAAAAATGAATTTTTACTATTTTCTTTACGATACCAACCAATTGCAATTTTCTCAAAAAATTGTTTATACGTCACCTAATAAACTAACCTTCCTAATCTCTCGAGAAAGCTCCAGCTGTTTGGTTTCAATTTGCCAAATATAAATAAAGATTCTCCAAGTACGAATGAGAGTCACTGTACGTACAGGTGTGTTGAAACTTCGCGTAGCGAAATTTCTATCCATTTCAAATGAAGACTTTGCTTTAATCATTTAGGACAGTTGGTTGATATAAAACGGTGGTTTAATCGATACGTAATAGAGATGTAGATACACTTGTACCATGTTACAGTCAATAAAAGTGAACGATAACTCGTGATCACCCCTTTCCCGAGCAATCAATGCTGGTATCTCGAATTTCTGGTTATCACGGTGACTCGACGATACGATTACGCGTATAAAAGTCGACCGTGTCAAATCTAGGGTCGCCCTTTGCGGAACTGTAAAGTCTTGAATGTAATAAATGATCCGTTTCTCCTCCCCTTAGGTCGAGGTTGGTCCGGTTCCGTTACGGTCAGACAGCGTGGGGAGGGGTCACGGAATAAATTAAGTATTCTGCGGAGGGCGGACAGGCTCGTTCACCTTCTGGAGCAGGAGATAGTTTAGTTTTAAGGAAAGTGGCTAGTGGACGATGGACTACCTCCTGGGACGTTTGAACAAAGGTCCACGGCGAGAAGCTCTGCTATTCGAGGAAGAAGAAAAAAAGATAGAACGAAAGAAAGAGAGAAAAAAAAATAGAGAAACGAGTAGAGAAAAGGGTGAACTCCAGGGGTGGATCGGTTCGCGTACGTGTGCGATAATAAATCACCTTGCGGAGGATCTTGAGGGAAATTCGGTGAAATCTCATCCATTAGGATTAGGAGTCTGAGAGAACACATTGAACGAACCATGAAGGAGAGAGGAAATAGGAAACAACAACGAGCACGTTTCGCAAACAGGAAGCGCCGTTTATTTGTCCGGGTGTTGCTGGAAAAATTTTCATGGTTGAAGCTTCCTTCTGCCGCTTCGTGGATGCTTGCGTTATGAAAACAACACTTCGGACTTCTCCCTTCGTCGGCCCAGAGCTTGGAAATCGTGGAATATTTACCTCGAGTAGCGCGAACCTTGCTTTCTCTCCTTCTCCTTTTACTCCCCTTCGTTTATACCCTTCATAGTTCGCCATCGTTTTGGTAATCTGAGAATAGGAATACGAGTAGTTTCACCCTGACACACCGGTGTACGTACGAATCGAGGTATCTGGCGCGAGGTCGATTATACGATACGAAACCTTCCCTCCTCCTACCAAAGGGTAGGAGAAATTGATAAGTCGGTGAAATTTTCAATTCACCGATGATTATCCTGTCTGTGGATAAAACGAGAAGTTTTCGCCGAATTTAACGACGTAATAAGCTTTGATGATGAACGAATTAAATATCGGTTTTTCCGTTGACCCGGTAGGCTAGACGAATAGAAAGGATACAGTGGGGATTTCAATCTTCGTGGATGATATAGATTTCGCGATTCTCCGCGATTCTCCGCGTATCGTGGCCGCAACGCCGCCATCGAACGTTTATTGCGTGCCATAAACTCATGCATAATGATATGAAACACTCCTGCCGAAATGAATATCCTCAACAGCTTTACGCATATTTAGCGAATATTCGGAGCGTCATGAAATATGTAGCGTATTTGCATCACTGTGCTGTTCGATGATCCTAGCCGCGTGTAAACCGCTGACAAATTCACGTCGGGGACATTATAGACGCATTATCAACGAATAACCGGTATGGTAAATTTCTCGTTGTTCGAAAACGTACAGACGGTATAAACTAATACTATACTATCGCCTATCTATATCCATCTCTCGGAGAAGACAGACCGTACAAATCGATCATCCCTCTACGAGGGACTCGATTGATCAACGTGTACGCTAACACGTTCGTCATCAACGTGAAATAAAGACGTTGGCATGAATGAACGTGAAAAGTTCTATTGGTCGTATAGGGCCTTCCAATAAGAGCGATAGAACTTTGAATTGAAACGAAACGAAAAGTACGGAAGATAATCTAATATCTGATTTATATACCAGAGTCATCAAAAATTGAGTTTCTCGTATTCACTCTACCAAATGTAATCGTAGTAACAATTTACATGATACTGTATTTTATGTATAATGCCATTGAATGTGCTTTAAAATAAACTAGCGAGGGTTAGATTATCTTTCATACTTTTCATTTCATTTCAATTCAAAGTTCTATCACTCTTATTGGAAGACCATATATTTGAAGCTCGTACAAAAGCCAGGTCGATTTCTGAAATACGCGACCACGTGGCCCCCCTTGCTTGAATGTATGTACAATACCATCGTCGTCTATGTACGAGGAACAGAAGTACGATCATGTTAACCCGATGCTTCGTCACCCTCGGCGCCGAGTTCCGAGTCAAGCCAGTGTTGAAATTTTGTTCGATGAGCGAAGTACACGCCGGTTTAATTTGTAGTACAGCCGGATGTGCGGCATGGGTGGCGAATGGGTGGATGGTAAAGTGGGTAGGCGATGGTGTGAGATGGGAGGGTGGAGAGGTTTGGCGGGCGGACGAGCTGCTAGTCAAATTTATTGAAACGCACGCTGTTCTCCACCCGTCCCTGGAGACCGAATTCTGGTATTGCGCAACCGTTTGCCCGATAGAGTCGAATCCTGCAGGCAATTCTATATACACTCGAAGGAGTCCGGGGGTTTGTTAAGGGATATTCCGCGGCCAGACTACCCCGCCGCGCGAGAGTTCCCTGTATATTTTGTAATTTAATTGCAGCCGGACAAGATGGAACACGGCGCTTCTGGGGGAAATCAATTTAAATTCCGCGGACCCGTCGGTCGGGGGGAGAGAGAGAGAGAGAGAGAGAGAGAGAGAGAGAACTTAAGCCGGTAAATTAATTTGCATTACGCGTCGCCGGTTAATGCTCGAAGAAAGCGGTACAACGGTTTATTCGGTTTCGCCTCTATTACTAACGTTTCCTTTGGAACGTATACATGGGATGCGTTTCGTTCTAATACAGTTGAGATACATACGTTACGGTTATCTATGTTATAAGCTTGGCTTCTCATTGCAATGAAGCATAGGAATTTTGAAAATTGTTATTTAATCTTTAACTGATCGTGTACTTTCTATTAGACTGATTCATTTATAAATTTCTTGGTAATTATAGAATTAGGAGGCTCTCAACTCTTTTGCACTATTAGATCTCTATTTTTCATTCGATTTGCAGTGTATTCAGATGTTTGACTGTTGAAATACGAGCAATTGTTTCTTCGATACAATTTCTCGTGTTCTTATATTATTAAATATCAGTCTCACAGACCATTCAATTAAGGGTTAATTTCACTCACACAATCAATTAAGGGTTAATTTGATTGTCATTGAGAATGAAAGTAACATGAAATTATTGCAATCGATACGGAAGAATACGACGATTGTAATAAAAGAAATGTTCCGATACGGTTAGCAGTGTGGTGAAATAAAGGAGAAAGGATGAAATTACATTAAGAAACGAATTATTCTGCCAAGCCCTAGCGATCTCCATTTGCGTAATTGACTTCGAAATGAAAATTTTCACCGCTCGTATAGTACTCCAATTTATCGGAACGTTATCCCGTCCTGTCTCCAGGGACATCGAGCTGTGCTTGAAAACAGTTTGTCTGATAGAGTTGAATTGTGCGGTATGTTAGATACGAGCCTCCAGAGGAACCAGCTAGACTGCTATAAAATATGTCGAGAGAACTTGGAGTATCAGGCTAAAGTAGAACCCGGGAAGCTTTATTGTTTGTCCTTTCTGTCCCTCTTTTTATTTTCCATCACTGAATATCATCGTGAGACTGTATTAAAGTATTTGGAAAATACGTCCTTCTCCTTTTTCCACATTTTCCATCCTCGCCTTTGGTGTACCTATACAAATTCGTTTGAACGACTCGAACCGATAATCTTATCGCGTACTGTTCTCAAATATTTAAAAAAAGTTTCCCTTTGTAACGTGCACTTATTCAACATTATAGACCGTTAGTTTGCAAATGGTCATCGATATGGCATAGAAGGTACAAGGGTGATCGTATCGGTTATCGAAACACAGCTGTTTATTTGCGTTTGAACTTAAACGCTGAGTCAAGTTTCGCGTGAGCCACGTTAATGGTTAAGGGTCGGTGAAAGGGCGTGCTGAATCATATCCGTGTCCACACGATTCGTTCAACATTTCCTTATCAATCGTTCCTCAAACCTCAAGGTTACCGTTCGCAAAATTCAAATCTCGCCCAAAATGGGGAGGTATCACTGACAGAAGGGCGCCGTGAGACGTGAAATTTCCAACCGGTCAAAGGTGTACGTGGCGAAAGAGCCATTTTGTTTAACGGTGCAACGAGTCGGTCTTTCGGGTCACGTGAAAATCAACTTTACGATTGCAAGTTCATTCTACCTCTGTTCCCCCTGTAATTTCTCTAATACACGGTTTACATGACACAGCTGGATTGTTCGTAATAGCCGAACACGAAGGGCCAGCGAGATTATTCAAATCCTCCGGTTCGGAACAGAACCGTCGCAACTATATTCAAGAAACTTGTCGTACCCGTTCTCCGTCTCGTCTTACGGCTTGTTGTACATTCGCAAAAGAGAACTTCGTTCCGTGTAACGAGGTTCCGAGCAAGTTCCGTCGCGCGACGATATTTCTCTTATCCCATCCTCCCCCTCTTTTCTCTCTCTCTTCACGGTGACAGAAATGTAAAAATGTGCGTTGCATATTTTCAAGCATAAATCGTAGAATTACATGACGCGAGCGTCTCGCTACTTTTTATTTATCACCCGCGGCATTAATTTTTACGCGGAATCGATAAGTTCGTTTGTCCCTTTCCCAAGGAACGAAGTGAACGAGACGAACAGAAAAAAAGACATATGATAAAAAGAAGAAAAGAAGAAAAGAAGAGAAAGAAAAGGAAAAGTTTAATACGTTATTGGTGGCGGAGAGATTTATCGAAATACGCGCGTTGCTTGCTCTACTCTCCCTTGAGAATAAATTCCATGCAGCTCGCTGCTTTACCAGACAGAGTCGAATTGCACAGGTCGGTGGATACGAAGGACTCTACCGGATAGGCGGAGGGGGCTAAAGGATGCGCTTGCAGCCAGGGCTGTATATTTACATGAAAGACTTCGGGCACAAGGTATATGTGTGTACCGCGTATATACACATTTTTCTTTCCGCGCTTATTATTGAAATAAATGGACTACCAAATGAGAGACGTTATCAGCGCGAATTTTACTTGTAAAACTCTAACGAAAATCTAAATCTCGACGGGCTTCTAGGGAAAACAGGAACCCGCATACCTACGTCCAACCGGTGTTTCCCTGCATCTTTTCTGATTTTCTGAAATCCCTCTCGTCATGGTGCAATTAAATAAAACCGTGGAAAACGCGCGATATAAAAAAACTGCAGAATTTTATACGCGTCAGGTTACCCAAGAGGTAAACACTCCCCTCGAATTTCACACTTAAACGACATCCAGCCCTAACAAATATTTTTCCCCCGAGTTGTAACAATTTTTTCTGTGAAATGAAAAAAAAGAACAAAAAAAAAAAATAATGAAAGAAGGAAACCAAGTTACAGTCTCTTTCTTTCTCTCTCGCTCGAGCTCTCTCTTCAACTCGAGTCCCGGTCAGAAGGACTAGGAAGTTCATATCGTAGCGAGGGGTGCGACTCGATTTCAGCCCCCCTGAACTAACCGAGACACGGCACTGGGCAGGGAGTTGAACAAAGATCCACGCGCGTTTCTAGCAGAGACAATCATAACAAGCGGCTTGTCGGAGCGAAAGGCAACGCTAGCGTCACCGGGGGTAGATGAAACACCGGCGGGCTTAAGTTCACCCTCCTAGCGCCAATGAAAGAAGCCCGTGGCGGCATGAACACGGAGGGGTGTAAGGGGTGAGATGAATCCGACTGGATACGCAACGTCGACGATTACATCGAGGCAGGAAGGCACCGTTGGAATTCGCCACGGAGCGAGTTGGTTCAGCGAGCGTCGCGAATCGCTCCTATAAATTATCCTTGCTAAAACGACACCCGGCATTCGCAATTATTTAAATGTACCGGATAACGACGACGAGGAAGACGAATCCACGAAACGCGCGGGAACGGGAACGCCGTCCAATCCGAGGGAAAATAAGTTGCAGAGGGTACGCGCGGCCTGTGATCATTTTAATACCGAAGAAAAGATGTTCGCGAGGGGTTCCACGGAGATGTTTCGTAACTTCGAGAAGTTTGAGAGAATGAATTTTTTTAGTGGTTGTTTGAGAGGTTTGCCGGGGGTATATATGAATGAGATTTGAAGAAAGGAAAATAATGAACTGAAGAAGAGGTTCTACAGACATGAAAGAAGTGAATAAAACTGACCATGGGGTCTTTTTTAATAGAAAGCTGTACCGATGGAACACGGTATGTAGGAACCTGTAGGACCCTTGGAACTCGATATAAATAACATTGGAGCCCGTGCAATTCCAAAGGTTTCGAGTGTTTCGAGGCGCTAGGGTTCTCGATGGCGCCTAAGGATCGGAGAGGTATCGGATGGTCCCAGAATCCGGATATTCCCTTCCCTTGGTCCCCTATCTATAGTTCCACGATCTTCCGGAGTGTCTGAGATTTCTGGAATTCCCGGAAGTCTGATGGTAGAGGGTATGGGAACACCTCTATGGATTCCCCATACCATATGTACTGTTGTTCTGCGTATCTACCAGTAATCCACTTCCGTGATCAATTATTTCTTAAATCTGTGAAGTTCATGTGTTACAGTTTTACAAGCTCAAAGACTTTCTTCTTAGATTTCATGCTTTTGATCAATTCGATGAACAGAGTGGTACTTTCAAAATTGGTTTCTGGACAGAAATCTGGCATTTGCTTGATAGAGCAATTTATTGAAACGTTGTTCTTAGTTCGTCCCGAGGGAGTGAGTGCTTCACTTTGCAGCAACCAGAGCTCCGTCGGGAAAGTTGAATAGCGTACGGCAGATATAAAGGAGATTCTTGAGAAATATGCTGAGGTTGCTCCTAATGCCAGTATTTCCGAAATACACTGTGCCATTCTTCAAACCTTTTCGCGAAAGCTGAGGAAATTGTGCTTGAAAGTCCTGCGCGTTTAAGGTTGAATTTTTGTCGAAGGAGTTTGAACTTTCGCGTTGAGAGAACGTTTATTCACGTAAAAATCTCGCATGTTTGTAAATGTAATTTTCAATATGCCAGGGAAATTCTCGCACTGTGATAAATGTCGAAGTCGCTTAAATAACCTGTAATTCAGTTTGCAATTTGATCGAAATGCAGGTCGTGTTTTCTGTCAATCTTTGTACAATATATCGCGTTATATTATGGTTCGATAATTCGATTGCCAATAATATTGTGGTAACAGTCGGTAGACACAGGATGAATCGTTCGTGATTTCAATACTAAAACGCTTTGATAGCCTTCGATTCCGAATGTCGCAGCGTTGTAATCTAACGTTGACCTGGAAGCTTCTGAGAAGTTCACGTTCCCTTCTTCCTTCCTCCACGGTTCTTGTCCAAGTGACTTGCAAGCGTACTGAATGATGACACTTTGTGAGTTGCGTGCAAAGAAGAAAGTTGAGACGGAAGAGGAGAAAGGTCTAGGGCTTTAAGGTAGTATTAAAAGATTCCAAACTTTGTCCGGTAAAGCATCGGAATGTCCTCAATATCAAACTTAAGACGACGCTAGCCTGCTGCTTTTCCACCCCCATCCCCTTCCTACTCCTTTATAAGTCACTATTATTTAACTCACTCGGGCATAAATGGGTCGAGCTCGACGATTCTTTGTTTGAACGCATTTCGAAAACATAGTCAGTTTAACGTCATTAGTTTACGTGAAAGGATTTCAGGATTTCTCTCGTTTCTGCGATTCTTATTATTGTTCCACCATTATTGTTTTCATTCGCTGAAAGAGTAGCAATACGCTCGTTTATTGTGTCGAGAGATTTTAAGTGGCGTAGCGAACGGTGAAATAGTTGCAATCAAGCCAATGATAATTGTCGCCCTGAAACAGCAATGCATCTCTTTCACGAAAGAAATAACACGTGTACGTGTATATATATATGTGTGTGTGTGTGTGTGTGTGTGTGTGTGTGTGGTTTAACGTAACTGATCGCAGGTGATGAATTAGCGCGGATAATTTAATTGCATAATAATGAAATCCAGGTATGCATAACCAAAGTAAGATATCCGTAATCCATTCTTTGCTAACGTCCAATTACTTATACGAACGTTATCTTTCCGGCATTATAACGTAGCCGAGCATACATATAAATCATATCTTGAACTTACCCTATGGAAGAGTGACGCAGTGTTATCAGAACAGGGGATCTCAGTTGGTGAATAGATTCGCATATATACATATCTATTTTGTGTTATACACCGTAACCAACCCCCTTCGTTCAAGTGATTCAATATCGAATCAGTTGAAAACTAGGGAGGGCTTAACAAAAAACGAATTAGGAACAACGAAACAGAATTATCGGAGCAAGTAAAATTGTATTCGAATTCCGTTTGAAGGAAACTCTGCACACGCACGTATACACACGCATACGTACACACGTGTATACAAATATTTTTGTACACGTTCTTGAACATTTACGGAAGAATTACTTGAATGCAATTTTTATAAAGGGAACAGAAAGAAAAGAAAAAGAAAAATTATTCGAAACATTTTATCGCGACGAGGGTAAACGTACACAGAGAGAATACGCTCGCGAAAATTCTTTAGCACAACACTTTTCTGTAGAAAACGAGATTTCCTACGTGAATCGTTCAAAAGCTGTTTAATGCAACAACGTTTTCTTCTTTGTTCTTTCACTTCTCCCATACTTTGTTTTTTTTTCTCCTTCCTCTCTTTTTGGTTTGTTTTGCCAAACTTTTTTAACCGTTTATACGCATCATTGCGAAAACACGAACAAGTAGGTAACGTGTGAATTCTCAATAACGGGTCGCGTGATGTTCTTTCCACTTCGTTCTTTTTCTTTTTTCTTCTTTAAATGTCTCGCGTATTATTTTTAATACAGGTATACGTTACCTGTAATCGCCCCCGGGAGATCTTACGTAGAATTAACATTTACCCTGCACGAAATGAGTCACGGGAACAGGGTACGACATATTGAAACACGCGTTCTTTATTAAGTGAATTTTCGTTTCGTTTAATCGAGACTAGAGAAGAGGGAGAGATTGAGAAAGGAGAAAAAAAAAAAACGCTGAGTTTTCTCGTTCATCCTACAATGGACGTAAATTGAAAATAGACGCGTTCCCGTTCCAACTGAAATCTCCTCCCCCAATTATCATCAAGATATATTCAATCGTGGGGACATCTAATCAGACACCACAGGCGGGTGAATCTGCGGGCAGTTTATAAATTGGACCCTTCTTGTATATGCTGATAGAGGTCTGGAGTGTAGGGAAGGCCAGAATCAATGTGATGGAACTCAGAATTAGGAGAGGAGAGCTACCCGCGGGGAGAAGTAGATTTCAACCCTCCCGAGGGGATTTTCAGACTAGCGAGTTCCGTCCGGGGTACCTTTAGCCTCTCTACTCGTGGAACACGAGCCGACATACCAGCTACACTGTACGGCGACATTCATCTCGATTCAATTCCACTGGATAGAAATTATTATCGTATTGTTAGTCGAATCTACGTAAAGACTTTTCATTATTTCGATACGGTAACGTTTTACGTTTACAATTGAATGGAACGATTCGACGATTGAATTTTTCAATTCTGAAACATTTTCTATCGAAAAGGACGCGAATGATTCATCTACGAAATTCTCGAAGAGATACTTAACCCTCGGTGAATTGTGCATCTATGATGAACAATGGAACTGTGCCATAACACAAAGGGACATCTTCGTCCAGGATAATAAACATTTCACCGAGTAGAAATGGTAAAAAGTTTCTGATAAGCCGCTTACCAGAGAATTGAAAAGCGTATCGATTGCCTTTATTCCAACGGCGCGACTGATAACCTGTTCAAAATTTTAAGGAGCAACCTTTATTAACGTAATTGTTTGCTCGAGTGATCGCGTGCTATCTTGTGAATAAAATTCAACCCGTATGACCCTTATTACGAGCGCGATATGTACACCTACGCTGTAACTCGGTGGCGCCTGTACGTATAATTTCCTCGAACAAAAATGGCGGACTTGAGTCACCGTTGGAATATTTAGAACTCGTGTCGTCGTTCGTATAAGTTACAATACCGTAGATTTCCGGTTTTCTTATCCCACGCGCCTACCATTGTGACACCGGGCGGTAAACGGAATTGTGTTTTATACGACCGCGATATTTTACCTGGCTGTGACACCAGACAGAAGCAAGACGAGGCAGCCTCCACGCCACCGTGAACGCGATATCATGGTCAGTATGGATGATGGTGAAGTAAAGGGAAGAGGGGGAAGAAAAAAATACATCATACAAATGGGTTGTCATTCATTTCCAACGGCTACCCCTGATTCATGCTTCCTGTGGTCTCGTATTACTCACATATATATATATATATATATATATATATATATATATATATATATATATATATATATATATATATATATATGAACATACATAAAAGGAACGTGCGCGATGCTTAAACAAAGCTCGATTCAACCTGACGCGTTCCAAGCATGCCAAGCGAGGCCGCAGCTTCGTGTGACACGCACCAGTTTTATCCCGGTTTTATAACCCGGCTTTGCAAACAATCCACGATGCGATTATCTTATTTAAATAACAACCCAGGACCTCCGTCGGTCGTATAATCAAATTGAAATGCAAGCGTGTTGTTTCGTCGCGGCGAAAAGAGTTTCGGTTGCCACGGCGGCGTGCTATCGAAAGGAACGAATAATGAAGAAAAATGGATAGGCATAGAGAAGCCCGCGGGGATCGGTGTAACGAGTTTAAACCAGTCTACGATATTTCTTTTAAAATGTATAACCACCGCGGTTCCCGGTGTTCGAATAATGTGCGTACTTTTGTTTACTCCTTTTCTTGCTCCTCATCAAGAGTTTCTTCCTATTTTTCTCGTTACACGCCACGGGATGAAAAGCAAAAAAAAAAAGAAAATTCGAGGGGAATGAGAATAGAAAAGAAGTCGAGAGACAGAGAGGGGGGGGGAGAGAGTAAGTGGAAAGGAAAGCAAGAGAGAGAGAGAGAATGCGTGGAAGCAAAAGGAGAAAGGGAGAGGAGAATGCAAATTGAAGTTAACTCGTTTGCATAATTCAATCATTTATGCTCTCCTCTCGATCGATAATGCGAGAAGTTGCATAATACATTTTTTATTAAGCGCAGCTAACGCGGACAAGTGGCGCGGGGGCGGTCGGTGGAGGGGTGGGGGTGTGTGAGGGTGTGCCCGTTTGCGCGGCCACCATCAAATATGCAATAAATTTCCGCGAATGTAAATATTTCAGCGCGTTTAACAAATCTCCAGTTGCTGAACCATCCGTACTAAAACCGCAATTTCCTGTCGCTACATAAATGTCGAAAATCCTGTAAACGACGTTTTAATTAGAGACTTGCGTTCACTCGGCTAAACACGGGCACGGGCGTCATTTGTGCTGGCGTCGATTATCATTTAAATAGTTCCCGCTAAATTGCACATACATTATATACACGTATATGTGTCTCCGTTTCATAATTTGCGCTCTTTAACGAATGTTTACCAATGATCGATGATAGATAATGAGTTTACCCTACACGTGGACGACATTTTTCTTTTTCTCTTTGTACCTTCGGTGATTTCGTTTCGAAAAAAGGAAGGAGGATTACACTCCGTGCCCATGTTTATCGAGAATTTCTCGCACGTATTCCTAACGGAGAATAAAATCCTACGAAAAGAGATCTTTCTTCGTTAGGATCGAAAACTTTCCTGTAACTTTTGTCCTTTTTCTTTTTTTTTTGCTAACCCACAGTCCCAAATTTTGCGCGAAACCTTGAGACGAATCGTATTCGTGCTCATCAGACACCTCCCTCGATGCTACGTAGGCTGAATCTTATATAGAAAGTTTCGGTGCGTACTCGTTTATAGGCACAGTTCTGAGAAAACTTTGTTCAACTTCTGAAGACGGTTCCAAACGCGTCAGAAACATAATGTGTTGCTTGTTCTACATTGTTTACACCAAAGTAGTATACGTCTGGACGAAACAGGGTATACACTATAATGAACGAAACTTTCTCGGATTATTCGTTTACGGGACGAGGAATTGCTTGATGAGATTGTGTCTTAATATATAAAAAATAAAAAGGAAGTAAGAAAATTCGTAAAGTTTTCGTTGGTAATTTTCTTTGCTTTAACAGTTGACAGATTTCACGATGTCAATTTACTCGGAAACTTTTATATTTCGCCGTGCTCTGGAAGAGAGTTTTAATTGAATACTTTTAGGTAACAGCTGCCACCTAAACAGAAAAGATATTCGATTTAGGGATATCGACAGTCTGTGACCAATCGCGTTCATAAAATTTCAGGATCACGTACACGCAGCACGCCCCTCGCATTAATTCCAAGGATAATTCGATTCACCAAGATCGAAACTAGAGTCGTAGACTTAATCCAACTTTATACTATACGAAGATTGCGGCTCATTGATGACGAATCGTTAAGAAAACCCTAGCAGAAGCGAGAAGGCTTCCAAGATTCGTCACGCTGGATGTCCCTCGAATGCTGGAAATAATTCTTCCTCCATTCATTTCGGGTACGATGTTCGTTGACTGGAAATCATTATTGGAACGAGGAAACTCACTACGATGGACTCTTTCGTTTTTTTCTTAATACGTTCAATGAGAATTCGCTGTTTGCATTGAAATGCGAAATTTCGAAATAATCAAATGTTTTCCTTAAAAAATAGCTGATAGAGTAAAATTTTAGGAATAAAAGTATATCAGAGATATACATATCCTTTTTAAAACGTTCTATACTGCGAAACGACTTTTCTCCTATTCCACATCGCAGCTGAATTTTCCTATGTTCCTTAACAGAGATATTTCGGAGTAGCTCAACTAAAACGGTAAGTATCGCCGGTTGTTCTTCCGGCAGAACTACCTCGAGTGTTTGCAGAATTCGTAACGTACGAATGTCTCCAACGAACCGATGTAACATTGAAAAGTTTCGAATGCTCGGTTGCATCGAGTACAGCCAAGTATTTGACCTACTCTCGACTCGCGCGGTGCGTTTCTATTGGGACGACGCAATTAATATTTCTTCTTTTCCCTTTTTTTTCCTTCTTTCTCTTTTACTCTTTTCTTTTCGAGTGGCAAGTGAATTTTCAAAGGAAATCAAATTGTTAACCGTAGACTCGTTAGATATTTCGAGCATTCTGACAAGCCACTCTCGTTCACGACTATCGCCGACAGGACAACACTTTATTCTATACTATCGTCATCCAACGACGTTTAATTAACGAATTAAATCATGATTGACAGAGATGAATTAAATACCGTGTAGGTATCGCTTGCTCGTTCGCTCACTTTGGCTATCGAGCGAATTGGATTTCATTCGGGGATCAATTTTTCCGAAATTAACCGTAGAGATTCCTGTGCTCGAAACGTTCGATAACAGAGAAAATCAGAGATCGTGTCTCCATCAAGGTCCAACAAAGCAAAAATAGAGGAGAGAAAAAGAAAAACGAAACAATAGAATGTCGATTTTAATTCAATTTCATCGTCGATGAAACCAGCTCGTTATGTTTATACAGAAATTTATGAGAAACTTCGTAAAACGAGAACTTGGTCGAATATCGAACGGCTGCGGAACGTTTCTTTCCGCTTGGAAAAAGTTTGCATTCCTATATGGAGCATTAGTTAATGCAGAGCTAAAACATCCAAAGAACTCGAGCGATTTATTGATACCACAGTCTCGCAGTTGCGGAATTAAAGCGTTGCATCTTTTTCAGCGAAGAAACACGAGAACTGTGCAGTTCTTTTTCTAGTGATTCGTTCGAGGTTTCACGTAGATACTTACGATAGTGAAATTAAAACAACGAGTATTGCACTTTCGTTGAACGACGAAAGGAATGAATGTCCGTCGCGGAAAACACGTTGTAATCCTTTCTTTTTCCTTTTTTTTTCGAAAATATTCAGCGGATCCAATTCGAGGGGGGCAAGAAATTTTCGGGCTAGCAAAATCGTGGCTGGTCATCCGCGTGTTCTCATTCGCGATTCAATAACAGGAAAGATTGAACGGAAGGTACACACACGGTATCGGCGCGTACATATCGAATCCAATAAAAACCGATTTGCCCAATTTTTCACCGCGCATAAATGGAATTTCGCGCCGCGAACCAAGTGCAACGTGACCGCTGAAACGCGGGATATTTTGTAGAATTTTTCTTTTTTCCCTCTTTTCTCCTTTCTCCTTTTTTTTTTTTTTTACATTCGCCGCGTCGATTAATTAATTGAATGATGAAATTCAATTTCTTCGTCACTTTTTACCTCGCGATCTGCGTAATTACATTTCAAAACAGAGGAAACGTACATGACAAAGGGATACTATTTTGCAAAATTCACAGCGTATAAAGACTGGGACTGTTCTATACGCTCTGCCACAAATTAACATTCCAAAGTCCAGCTTTGTATGGTGTTGATTGCAGACGATCCGTGAGAGTTGGTCTTGAGTTGGTTTATCGAACAGAGTTACGAACTGACACTGAGACTGAACGTACTTGTTCTGTTTAAAACACATACTCACAGATTTTACACTAAATGTTCGAACGTGTGATCGATGTAAACAAATTGTGTTTCAGATTCTAAAAAATCGCAAATAGCAAAAGAATTTTCGCAAACAACCCTCCATGTTGACGATTCTATTTCACTCCATTTTCTCCACGCGTCAAGACAAAAGAGATATTTTTTCCACAACGATCGATGGAAGATGAAAAAACTCGTTCCTGTTGTTCGTGCGGAAGATTAAACGGTTGAACACGTTGAATAATTTGTCACGGAGATAACCGAGCAGAGAGAAAAAAAAAGAAAGACAGAGAGAGAAGTGTCGAACGTAAGGAATCGATGTAGATCGAAGGGGGGGTCAGTTTTTCGGCAACTGTAGCGTGAAAACGGGCGAAGCCGCGGCGAATCGTCGCCAGTCACGCCCAGATACTATATTCGCTTTTGTATTCAATCCCTTCATCGCCCCCCGGCAATTTCGTTTACGTGGACCAATGGCTCACAATGGGGTCTCACAAAGGGATGATCGGGTCCCCGCCAATAAACCGGGGGTTACAGAGGAAATCGGACTCGTGTGCCGGATTCTATCGCGAGGATGAGTGGGTCAACCGATAAATGGCATACACCGACGACGACGCGCTGCGTCGCTGGCGTCGTTCCTCTCGACGGGAATCAAATCTACGCTCTGGTTCGAAACCCAAAAAAAAAGGAAGAAAGAAAAAAAGAGAAACGTGGTAAAAAAAAAAAGTGAGTGAAAACGAGAAAGTTCGTCGAGCAACCCCCACAGCATGATCCGGCTTGCCATTCCATATCGATGGGTATCTCTGCTTGGATTAGGTTGCCTTTCCTTCCTCCTCGTTGCGCGTTCGACGCGGTTAACGAGATGGCGTTAATCCTTTGCACCCTACGCTCTCTCTTCGTTCTACAATGCTTTCATTCGTTGAGAAATATTCATCGAGTATATCTCACGTAAATCGTGTTTCGATTCTGTTTTCTGAACCGAACATCGTGATATAGAGAACACGCGGTAACTTTCTTTCTCGATGCTTGAATCGCTTCAAATTGTTCAATCGAGATTTATCGGATTTGAGACTGTTGGATTATTTCACGAAATTTATGCGTGTTTGTGTGTAATGTAAAATGGTAAAAATAAGTCGATATACTAAGAAAGATTATTGCAAATATAACTAGGAGAATGAACATAATAGTCATCTGTTTGGTGTGGGTGGTTTTTATTTATTCTCTATGCAAAAACATTCAGACTTACCTTCTTTGAGTGTGAATTAAAATAAAAATTTCTTAAAAATTAAAGAAATAAATTGTATATCTAATAGAGACATGTTCGATTATATTTTCTCCAACATTAATGGACAACGTATACATGGACAATTGTTTAATTAATAGATATGCAAATTTCACGGATGAATTTCCACGAATTCGGCAATAAAGGAAAGATCTTTCAGTGGTGTTGTAAAAAATGGTACACGTCGCCCAGAAGATATGTTCGTCTTGCAATGCCTAGTAGTACTCGTGGGTAAAGGCAATATGGTTCCTTGCGGAGCAATATAAGGGGCAAGTAGTGGAGTAAGTAGTATAACGTGTTCGTGTAACACTTGAATAACGACGGTTCACGGGTGGAGTTCACGTGGTGCAACCCCGTCTCTGTCTCTCTATATATATAGTTTTACCCTCTGCGATTCGTAGAACCGTTTAAGCCATTCCAGTAGTTTTAACACGACGAAAGGACGACCTGATTGGTCCTAGGCGGTTCCCTAAGATCGTCCCGCATTTCTCATTCGAGCCACCCTGAAACACTTTCGGGGTTCTTCGCCTACTATGAATTTACAATGAGAACTCCCCTTTGTCGTTAGAAACTTCGTTTTTACAGTGGCGCCTGGAGAAAGTTTTGCCATTACGGGCTGGACGTTTTTCATAATATGGAACAAACAGTTGCGTCAGAGCTCGTTTTAAAGCTACGCCGAGTTCAACACTGTTTTCTTCTGGAATTCGTAGTTATTCAGTGAATTCGCCATACGTTACGACGACAGTTAGATAACTATATAAAAGAGGCTAGTAATTCTCGAATAGAAAAACAATCTACAAATTTCATTCTTTAAAATTTCATCTTATTCCTGATGATCCTGAATTACGCGTAATAATTATACGAGCTAACAGTTGGTCACCGTTGTACTAAACAACTGTGCAAAGAGATGTAAATTACAAAGATGAAAGAGGCAAAAATTGTACGGATGCAACGTCGAATATATTAAGTCGTACCCATATTTTTAACACGTGCGAAATTCGTTCTATCGTTTCTTTCGATTCCTCTTTTTTTACCCTCGCAAGTTCGACGCAGCCAGGGGTTCTGTTGGGGTTACTTTCGTTGCCCACCGTGGAACCAAATGGAAAAGCAACCCCCGACCAAGAACCCCTCACTCGGCCATTAGATGTTTTTACAATGAATCCCTATTTACCGGGCTGTCAATGGGATATTTATGTTACCCGATATTGCGTCTCCGAGCGAGTAATTGAAATTTTCCTAACGGGAGAAAAGAGTCCTAGCGTTTCGATCTGCCTGTGACAATCATCCCCATCTCCACGCACTGCCTCAACTATAGACGATCTTCACTTCGAAACGGTGGAAACGATACCGTTCGATTATCGACGAGGCTTCGACGTCTCACGACACAGCTAGTGGTCCAAGCACAATCGATGTATCGTACTCGATCGTACTGGATTTTCAACCGATATAGCTTTTATTTCACCTCTGTTATATCCTCTGGTGAAATTTATCCACGAACACGGTCACCGATATGTATGAACGCGTTCTCTCCGTGAAACCATGGAGGAAGCTCCTTTTTATCCCGAGAACAGAGGAATATCGATGAAGAACGTTAAGGTAAGCAGAAGTTTCGCCTATTTGCCGCAGACAATTCATGCGTATGTTGCATGGATTTATTGTTAATTTTTCCTGAAGCGAACAAGCCATCCCTTCTACCTCCACATCGATTAGAAAGAATCTTCCATGTATTATCTTCTTCGATCCTCTTTTTTTTTTTTTGTTTCTTTTCTCCTTTCTTTTTTCTTTTTTATCTTTTCCTCCAGTTAACGTTCGTTCGGGAGTTACATGCATATATTAAACGATATCCAGAGAAACGTTGCATAAAATATCAAAGATCAGGTGTGCCCTGGTTGGTCGGATATCGTAAAATATACACACACACGAGGACGACTGACGTGAGTTTTTCAACCGGCGAAACGAGTCCGCGACTCATTTGCAATTATAATATTTACGATTTTTCGCCTCGAAAAACTTAACGATCGCATTACACGAAAGAGTTTCGTTAATTAACACAGGAATCGCTCTGGTTCGTTCCCACCTCTCTCTTTTCCACTCTCTGCTTTTTTTCTTTTCCTGGTCCTACACTCTCTCCGCCTCCCACTTTCATTTCGCTGAACGCATTGCTTCATCGTAAACGATGCTATTAATTAAGAGTGGGAATGAACTTCTTTTTTTTTGTTTTTTTGTTTTTAGGTGGGAGTTCGTCCTTTGCTCCGGCGTGTACAACTTTTATGTTGGTGAATTACAGCGCGAACCTCGTCGTTTATGCACCGAGCATGTAAAAACGCACCATTCGCGGTGTCCACTCCGTGAAAAGTAACTTACCGCCGCAGGCTGCAAAAGTTTTAAATTTTAACGCGATGCATCCGGTTACCGCGAGTCTCACGTTCCGATACAATATCAAAAGGGAATCCCGTGCAACGATCGTTTGCACAGTTTCCTCTCCTGTTTCCCCGCCATCTATTTTTTTTTTTTCACCTTCCTCGTTTTTCATAAATATTTTGACACGAAAGAAAACTGTTCGCGCGTCGCTCGTTCGAGATGGATGACAAGTTGCGAAAATATACAATTTATCGCTTGAAACCGAGGTCGAGAGGAACAGTTTAGATGCTGCCTGGTGATTCCATCGAGGTAGAAATCATTTTTTTCTCTAAACTGGTCGTTTGGTTAAAATGTAAAATTAAAACGCACAAAGATACGCTGACGGGATTTTATACGCGTGGCGCGATTCGTGAAAAAGTCAAAGGAAACGCCGCGTCTCCGTGTACGGAAACATCCATTCTACACGCGATACGCCCTCGGCTATTTAATCAAGAATTCATGTTGCGCTTGGGTTTCGGCATTCGTTAAAGCATATCGAGCAAATATCTGGACCGGGTACAAGGGCTCGTTCGTTTTTCCTTTTCACGATACCAAACAGCAATAAAAATTGGCGCAGTTGAAAAATGTGTGAATATTTGATGAAAAAAAGCATGCAGTTCTAACAGTGATTCAGGAACGACGAGTATTATTCGATAAACTCGTCACAAATTGTTCCATTTTATTCGAACTGTGACTCCCACATATTTTACAATCCATAATTTCCAACTTACTCGCCTACATGGTTTTTTATTTGATTAAAACACAAACTATTTGAAATTTTTTCAAGTTATTTTTTTGTATTGAAATCCTGGATGAATATTGAACGAATTATTATACTCAACTATGAAGAAGATATGTGTGCGTGTATTATAATACTATTCTGATAGAGAATGCAGTTTTCGAAGATTGTCGAGGCTCTTATTATAATAAAATTTAACCTAACCGTGGTCCATTGCGTTAAGTGTAACAGAATTTACTATAACTAAATCCTCGATCGATCGCAATGCTTCGAATTAATTATCCATAAGTTCTTTTATGAAATGCATTCCAGGAACCGATCAATCAGCCTTTCTGATTGTACGAAGTATTTCCCTTGTCTTTCTTTTTACCTTATTTTTACTACGATATTCACGACGTTATTGTCCGTGGGACTTTTTGTGCCCGAGGTGGTCACGCGAATTACGTTTCAAACCACGATGTCCACCGTATAAACGAGGAACGCGTGCAATTTGCCTGCATCGTATCGGGAAACGTTGTTCACGGGTACCGATGTATCGTAGCAACCTGGTGCATATTCCACCGACCTGACACATTTCACAGATAATACCCAGAAATATTTCTACCAGCGTAGAGATCCCATTTTTACATTAATCCCCCTTCCGTTCAGAGGCTTACAACCACGCGAGGGTAGACGTAGATAGCGTGGAAATTAGGAATTTATTGACTCTGAACGTGTATTACAGGCGCTGCCTCGCGAGGTTACGCTGTAATCCTTTCGTTTATGAGTAGAGCGCGTTTCCATAAAGCGCGATAGATAACGCGTGCGCACTTCTCACGAACTGGGTTAATTTACCGCATAACGAACAAGCAGTATGTAAATTACGATTGAACGAGAAGATACGAGAATTCCTTCGAATCGATGAAAAAAAAGAAAAAGAAAAGAAACTGAAAGAATAGAATCTGTAATCGCGTGAGATAATGCTTCTGATCTGGTTAAATCGTTCCGACCCCCTTGTCATTTTGCCTGGAAACATCTTGGCAAGGAACAACGTAGAAAAACTCCATCCTTCTTCGCCGTAAATTTACCGAACTCCCGAGGAACCATATTCGAATCAGCTAATAAAATTAAAGACAAATCCTATTGACTCTTTTATTCATGGTTTAGCATAAATTGAAGTTAAGGGGGAACAGACGTGAATACGCGTCGGATAAAAGCTTTGAAATCTCCTGTTCGCGTAAAATATAATATTCAAGGAATAGAGAGAGAGAGAGGGGAGGGCTCAGCTGGATGGAGGATAAGAGGGGAGCCTAGCTTGTTCAAGATCATGTAATGCAATCTGGGTGTAAATCGCAGGAGTGTGCCGCGAAATGCGAATGGCTGCTTGGCGCTGCAGTTCACGTATGTAGAGCAAGTGGCAGCATTCCAAATCTCGCCACTTCGTAGGATAAACATTTCCGCCAGGACAACCGCTTCCATTCGGTTATAGATGCCTGGCAAAGGCCCTAAGACACGTATGACATTTGCGTGCACCTTATTACCGTAATAAGGATTAGTGGACTTTGCTATTGTTTGCCGGGTTTCAGTCATTGGACGGTATAGTATAGAAGGGAAGAGAATCTTTGATTCGCATGTGAAGCGAACGACTAAACCTGAGGATTAACGAAATGAATTATGCTTATTGCAATTACTACGAGTGGAGCATTAAGGTAATAAATCGCAAGCGATTCCTGTGCTACAAGCGGGTTTGGTACACAGCCATTTATACACGTCTATATGTTTCTTTCTAATAAAACACGAACTATCTGGATTTTTTTTTTTTATTGAAAATACGATCCATTACAATTATACGTGGAAAAGAATATCATACAAATATACACCGCAATTGCATTTCCAGACATCAACTTGATTATTGAAATTTTCACCGAGTTTTCGAAATATTGGTGGAACTATTTCACGAAACGCCACTCGAATGTTGTTCTTCAGGTCGTTAATTGTTTCTGGTTTGTTAACATCGCACGATTTTGGATACCAATTAAAATCTACATTTCGTGAAAATTTTGATCGCAAAAACTGAACATTTTCTCGAGTTATGTGACACGTAACAAACACATAAGTATGATTGAATTTTGACCATAAAAAGATGTCTCATTTTTTCAATCACTGGGTTAATTGAATTTTGTATGCATATGAATGCAAATCTTTATTCAAAATCTTCCCTACAGTGCCATAAGATATCCTCAATTCCGTTTACAACACTTTCACTTACAGCAACAGCACTGAACAATTTGAAAACAAGTTATTACTGTTGTAGCGTCTAAATTGATAAATTCACCTGTGCCATTGCTCGTGTAACAACGTACGAATAACTATTTTAAATAAACGAACAGACTTTTGAAATTTTCTCTTTATTTTCTTTTTTTTTCTATCTCACTCTGCTGTTACATTTTCCTCCCAGCTAACAGTTCCGCGAACTTTCTTCCGGCTTCCCTCTTCTTGCCACTCTGCCCGATCACGAAACTTCGTAATAAGGATATACGCAAATATTTTCAAGTTAGAAGTAGTTCGTAGCACGATGCTTGTCGTCGAGTGCGCAGCCGACACAGCAGGACGGAGGCGGGAAAGGGATACACCGTGAGGAAACCCGGCATCGAATGCTTCGTGGCACTAATCGCACGAAGTGGTTGTAATCGACAAACTTTTTGAACGATACCCGGGCCCTTCCTCTGCTTCGGCGACACGACAAACGTGGGAACACCCACGTTCGCGCAACTAATGGAATTATACGACAGTCCTGACGATAGAGTGGCTCCCGTTAGACTTAAGAGACCAGCCGCGGCGCGTTTGTCAAATCCTATCGGCGAAAGTTTTTGATGGGTTTCATGGAAATGTCGATTCCATGTAGGGAAACGGCGACCGCGTGATTTTGCATTCTGTAATGCATCGATTCCTGCGTGTATTCCTCGCGTGAGGATAAGCTCTGTTCAAACTTTTTGATACCAGGGATTTCTCGCGAAATTCATTCGTAATGGATTTCATTTTTATCCAACAATTTTTCATATCGTCTCCATACATCACTGCACACGTGGCCACACACATACATACATAAGAAATGTTGAAATTGACGTAATAATTTACATTCGATAATCGTCGGTCTTACGATTCAAAACTGAAGCCAAAGTCAATATTAAACTTCATCATAGAACGTAATCTTTGCTATACGTGGATTACAATCGACCTTGCAAGTGTGATGTCGATATATATATATGTATAACAAGCCGAGAGGTTAATAGATTCTTCATGCTCCATTTTACCAGCAAGAACATACGAAATTTCCCTGGCAAGTTTCAACTATTCGTATACAGAATTGCAGATGTCAAACTCGACTTGGTAGATTTCACTCTGCGCCGGGCGTTTCGATTAGACTTACGCGTGCAGCTAATGGAACATAGGCTTGCCTGATGCGGAATTCTAAACGGGCCTAATAGCACGTAGATTGCATATTGATAAATTCAGATGGCGTAAGATTCTGGTAGATTTAATCGAAATACGTCTCCTGACAGTCGTCATACGCTACGTACGTCATCCTACGTCACCTATTTCACACTATCTAAATTATCAAAACAATTTCTGCGATCGTAATGAAAACTTCAAACACAGAAAACTCCGTGAACAACGCGCGAAGAACGAGTGTTGTTCGTAAACAACAGTGTCTTAAAAGCCACGACTATCGAGGTCCGGTTTATTACAGGAACGTTCTAAAATTCACACTTCCCTAACGAACAACGATCGCCACTTAAGAGAAAAGACATTATCTCATGGAAACGGGCCGGTCCGCGTTTCCCTGTGATAGGGAGCGGAGAACTGACGTTGGGGCAAAGTCCGAGGAGGAAGAGAAAATAGAGAAAAAAAGAAGAAAAAAGAAAAGGGGGAATGTAGGTTCGTTCTAATGGGCAGTGGTGAAGGAGGGTAAGATGAAGGCGGACAAGAAAGGTGTCCGCGTGTACGACTACCCTGTGGTAGGCAAGGGAACAGTGCCGTTATACGAGAGGCCATCCTCTGTGTTTCTCACCCCTCGACGAGTACAGGTCGAACTGGAGGGGAAAGGAAATGTTGATGAGAGGACGGGACAGGAAGAAGGCAACAGGGCCTCGGAAGAAGAATAGAGAAAGAGAAAGAGACATCGCGTAGGATGGTCTGGTATACGGTGAACGACTGGGCAGGCAAGAGTAAAGGAGATACTGGCGGCTGGTACAGGCGAACGTGTTCATCTTCGTTGAGCTGGGCTGCCGTAGTAATTACGCTTTCACGTCGTGCGACCCAACCGAGAGCCTCTGTGTATACGCTCAGCGCTTCAATACCGTGGCAGCAGCCGTGGCGGCAGCCAAATAACTACACCGAATCCTTATACTTATTTCCTACCGGTGTTTTGCATTATAACGTGGGAGAACGAAGCCAGGTCGCGTTTTCTCTCGGTCGGGCATTACGACCGCGAAAGCTAAATGACCGGGTAAAAACTGGCTCAACTACGAAGCCGGAGCGAACGCAGAGAGAAAGGGAGGGAGAGAGAGAGAGAGAGAGAGAGCCCTGGTGGAATGGTTTCGAACGCGGCCGACGTGAAATAGCTTTTAAAAGTTTCGAAGACGCACTCGTTAGTTTCTACCTGGTCCGGACAAAACGTATCCCGTTTCTGCTCGAACGAGTAGAGCAGCGTTGGTCTACGGATCGTCAGGGTTGGTTGGAGAGAAAAACCGAAAGGCTGAAAGAGGAAACGAACACGCAGCAAGAAATTCAACGTCTTGTTGCTGTCTCGCGAAAGCTTCACCGGTGAAAACTCCGTAATTGTGTTTCCGTATGGTTTGCCAACGGTATGAAACGTACGAGTCGTTAAGGTGTTACGGTTTTTCTGTTGTACTACAACCATGAGCTTAGTCGCCTAACATGATCGATGAGCACGGCGAAGACGTTTCTTGGATACGCCGAAATTCCATGTACGCGATGCGACCCACCGCCGTAATGAATTGATAGAGTGTCTGCGGACGGATGCGTCTGCGATCGTAAAGTGGCAGAGTAAAGTGAACGTTTCTAATTTTATCTCGTCTCAAGGATGAAATAATAAAGCAACGGAGAAAGAAAAGAAAAATAAGTCGATGGAGATATTGGATCGATGACACGTGAAGTTTTCGCTACATTCAATGTCTCTTTTTACACACTCTGAGAGACGTACAAAATGTTTCTGTATGTACGTTGATTATGTTATAATAATAAAGCCTTATGAAGATCTCCTGTTTTATATCACGGATATTTCTCGCCGCACATCAGTAAAACGGGATTCCACTTATTATTACATTCAAGAGGACGAGCACGCGTGATCTGAACCGGTTGCACCGATACCTATTTGTGGCTTATGAAAATCTTTAAGCCCCGTAAATCAGGAGTTATGGAACAGATGTAAATTACGATTATTGCTGGTTTTACGACGCTCGACACCGACCTTCGTAATCCGACTGTCACACCGTAAAAGCGAAAGTGGGGAATTGCAATAAGTTGAAACTTTACGATCGCGGTCGATCGCGGGGCAATAAGTTGTGCGTAGGATTCAAGGGCAGGCAGACAAGAAGGCTGGGAAGGCGAGGTTATGGTTGTATAGTGAATAAGTGCAATAACGTTCAGAAACGCCATGACGAGATCATTGTATAAACAGATGAATTCCATATGGGATTATTTTACTGGCAATACGTCATTCGCAATTTATTCGTTAATGCTCGTCTAGTTCAACGAGCTCATTGCTGTATAAATGGGATTTTCGAGTTTCCTCGAGGACTTCAAAATATTGTGCCTCCTCTAAATTGCTTTTCCGGCAGTACCGATGATTTAGTGCTTCACACCGAACGGTCGTTAGCAGAATAATTTCTCCTCTAATAGGGCAATATTTTTCAATCACCAGAACGACCGGCAAACATCACGGATTCTCGAACACGTGCCACACTACCAGGTATATTATACCTCGCGTAGTAAACTATCGTTTTGTAATTTATCTCGTAATGAATAATTAATCGTAATATTACTTTTTCTCATGATTTCGAACCTCGTACGGAACTATAACGCTAGGTTCACGGTACAAAAGGCAAATGATTAATTAACCAAACTGTAATGGTCATGCGAACGCAATTGTCACGATATCACTATGATACGTTGAATGAAATTGTTATGGTACGATTAAAAATTTAACGTGACGGGAATATGTTCATTTGAACGATGGCACGGCGACCGCCGCCATTCCCTCTGTGCTCACTCGCTCCCCTGTCAGAGTATATTATGAATTTCGTGTGGCGTTAGTGATTGCGAATCAAATGGAATTCATAATTGTTGCGTAATTTCAATTTTTAATCTAAACAGGTCTTTTAATGAATTGCGCGTAATTAACGTTCATATATTACACGGTGAATCGAAAACGTTAATTACTTTTCACGGTGTGTTATAAATGTAATTTTTATACGGTTTAATGACAACTTTTCATATCAACCAACTACGGAGGAACGTACGACCGATATTATCGGGTTTCATATCGTAAATTGTTTCGAGAAGGTTACGCTGTAGCGAAAGTGGCCCTACCCCACGCCAGACAGGAATTTAATCCTTGGCTACTAAGGACTACGGGTTCAAGAGCGAATGAACTTTCATTAAAAAATCTAATTTTCAAGAGGGATTACGTTTAACCTAGGGGATAGAATAAAATTTTATGTGCTTCCTTTTCCGCTCACGGAAGCATAAAACTTGGTACGCTTGAGAGGTACCTTGAGAAGCAGACGACAAATGCCGTAGAACATGCGAATAATATTCGTAAGATTATTCGTTTCGGAGAAAAGAAGAGAATAATCATTTCTTTTCTTTATTTTTTGTTCGCCTTCTCTCTCTCTCTCTCCCTTTTTCGAGATTTATCTAAATAATCACTGTATACGTATTTCCATTATCTTAATAAGCTTAATACCCGCGACGAAAGCTTGATCCATGCAACAACATGGACGCGCTAACGCGGAGAGATGCACGTTACAGATTTATTCTTACAGCGACGGGCTCGCGTATCAAAGTAAACGAATCTACATATTCAGCCAGTTAATTGCCTGGTTCGTGTGATGCGGGTATCACAGTGAAGATTAGCGAAACCTCACGAAGCATGAGAACTAAACCAACCCGATGCGCGCATCAAGTTTATGCGTTACGCCGTGTGCTACATTCGAAATGAGAAGATCACCGAAACGACCACTAGTGTATACGTCCTGAGCTAAATTCAAGCTACGTTCTGATGTGAATCTAATAGAAGCCGCCGACAAAAGAACTTGTTACGTGCGCGTTGTGATATTCAAACACGAACGAGATACGGATTAAGGGGGAATTACGTTTCGCGGGCGGATAAAAGCTCATTTGCGAGGCAAAAGTAGCAATCCGCGGCGGAGTGGCTCCTAGGGATGTAATTATATTCGTCCCCGGTTGTATTAAAAGAATATATCCTCCTGAAAAAGTGTAAAGTTGCCGTGCCGCGAAGTATTTTCGCTCATTCCCGGTTAATAATGAAACTTCGCCAGGATTACTCGAATAAGAATACCAAACGTTTCGTCTAATTTGCATCGATGTATTATTCAAATCGGTGAATTTTCTTTACTTCTTCTTTTTTTTTTCTTCTTCTTCCTCTATTTTTAGGTGAGGGACAAGAAGAACTTTCCCTTCGTTCTGCGGTTACTTTGCTTTGTAAATACATCGAAAGTGTTGGGGGATGTACCCTTCCCATGCGACAAAACTACAGGGAGATAGACTTTATTCAACATTCGTGAAGAATTCCTGAAACATTTCTCTCCAATTCGTTTTACTACACGCGCTCTACCATAGAAATTTAATCTTCGGACAGTACCCGCGAAAATATCGTCGTTTTAGCGCTCATCTACAATCCATAAATATATGTGTATACATGTATGCACTTCTCGTCAAAATGTTTTTACAGCGTCATCCTCTCGTTCTCGTTTTTTCTTCTGTTCTTCACATTTCCAGCGCGCATTCGAAATTTCGCAATTTGGCCGAGTCGTTCGTTTGCATACGACCAACCTGCGTTTTTACTCTTTGATCATGTACTACGATGTTTGATGAAATGCGAGGTTTTTATATTTTTATATACGCGTAAACGAGACTTAAGTACGTGTAAACATTCGTCTGTACGAATATTATAAATACTAGGAGGATTCGGCAAAAAGCGTGGTAAACGTTTCGTTACTCAATGTCGAACTTTAATTAACGCTCGTTGAAAAGGAATAGTATATATACAAATGAAAAAAAAGAGAGAGAGAGAGAGATAGAGATAGAGGGAGAGAGAAAAGAGCAGAAGGAAGAAAAAGGAGTATGACGCAAAGCATGGATACGAGATTAACGTATAACACATTAAGCAAACTTTATTTTTCGCCGTCGATTTTCGAATCATGACGCGCAGACTTAAAGCGTAATCGCTCAGGCAATTTGAAATACAGTATTGACAAACGTTAATTACCTTTCAAACGTGCTGCACGGTCACACTCGTGCGGAAAACCGTATGAACGGGAGAACAGTGTTTCGAGGAGAGTAAAAAATGTCTTCGTGATTCATGAAATTTTACATTTTTAATCGCTCATGTATACATTTGTTCATTTCGAATTCTCTATATATCTCACTCTTTCTCCCTATCTCGTCATATAGGTCGAGCATTAAATAGAACGAATCCCGTTTTGAGGAGCCACTCGGTATTTCGATCTTGCTATGTAAGTCATCGGTATGCTTAAAAGGGCCATCGTCCTGCTTCAAACACGAAGGGTCAAAAACACTTTAGCACACTTGCCAGCGAGAAATCCATCCCTCGCGAGTATGATAAAAAGATCTCCCCTCCATCAGGTTGTTTCCTCTTCTCACCCTTTCCTTCCTGCGTCTCCTTCGCTCTCCCTCTATTCCTTCTTTTTCCAATCCTGAAAGAATGGACGGTCTAAAAGTGACGAGCATGTGCCACGGGATTGGCCAAGGTACTTTCTTGCTGGTCTCGTTCGAAAAGCTGCCCTCGGAGTCGGGGCGAGACGAGTCGAGTCGAATCGGAGCGCAACGGTGTACATGCGCGGTTCTACTAGCGCCGAAATATTTCTGAAAGAACGACGGCTGACGGGAACGAGATCCGGAAAGTCCTTGGAAAGAGTGCACCTAAGACGCGGGCCGTTGTGAAAAAGTGAGAACGCTAGATACGGGGGAAGAGAAAGAACCAACGAAGAAGGAACCAGAAGGAAGAAAGGTAAAGAAAGAAAGAGAGATAGAGAGAAAGAGAAATGGAAAGAGGAAGAAGTATTCAAGAAGGGGTACGCGAGGGTGAGGTATATACCGAAGAAACGGGTGGTCGTTCGGTCGTACGTGAAGGGTCGGCGTTAGGCAGTTGGAACGTGGAATAGTGAGGAAAAGGATAGATGGAGAGAGAAAAAGAAATGAAGCGTGGTAGGGTGAGAGTAAGGGCGAAAGGCCGCTGAGGGGTACGAGGAAGCTAGGAGTGAGAGGAAGAGTGAGATAAAGTGAGAAAGAGTGAGAGAGCAAGTGAGAGAGAGTGAGAGCTGGACGAGGGGTTGGTGTGCCTAGGGTCGCGCGAGAAGAGAATCGGAGAGTGGGGAGATTCCCTAGCAGAAACCAGTCGAGTCCCGGCCTCAGGTCGCGACGGGTGTTCAGTTTACAGGCGAGAGCCGTACCGTGCGGTTGGCTTGCACGCTGTATTCGGTTTGTGTTATCCTATGATTGTTTGCCGGAGCCGGTGAAACTTTTTGACACGACACATACAGCTTTTGACTTTTGGTGGACAACCAACTTGATGTGTATGTGTCAATATCAGAGAGAGATAGAGAAAAGATCGTTGAACGATAGGGGATGTTTCCGCGGTGTATAAAATTCAATGGACTATAACCACGTACTTTAAAATTCGGTCAAAGTTAATCGCGTGTGACGAGATCGGTGCCGTGAGTTGTATGGTGCGGCTAACCTCTCCCGTCCGTAAACAAATGTAACCGTGACAACGTACACAAAGGTATCGTGTCCGGACGTACTTACCGACGGACTTTGTTCCAAACGGCTTACGCGGTATAAACAAACGAAGACCAGAGGTAGCCTTGAAACGGTGATAGAACCCAGTCGCCGATTTCGTAGTGTAAACTCTGCCTACGAACGTTTGCCGTGCTCTTAATGGTCGTGCCTGTCGTTGCTGGTCTTCGAATCGGGTAAACGGTGAAAAACTGGGACCACGTTCGAAGGATTCTATACCCGTGATTCAGTGAGTGAGAGTGACGGAAGTGTGTAAACAGGGCGTAAAAGTGATAAGAGAGAGAAGGCTTTGCTTTTTTTTTTACCTTTTTTTTTCAACGACCAAGATATCTTGCTAAGATTTTTTTCTGCCACTTGTACCAACCCCACCACGGTTGAAGAGCTCGCCGACTATTAAAACTGGCAGCAACTTCAGGCCACTCTGTACACCAAGTTAAGTGGTAAGTTTTATCTGTCTTTCTTTTCTTTTTTATTTTTTCCTCTGTCTCTCTATTTCGTCCCATCTTTACACTGGTTTTTGTACGCGTGTATCGCGAACCGGGGCGCACTTGCGTCCTAACTTTACTCGACTTTGTGGCAGATAAGATCCACATTGTATCATGGGAGGAGTTCGAGGAGAATCTCTTTGTACAACATCGACGTCGATCGGTCGTCCACTTTCGTCTCGAACACGATTTCCTCTCATCTTGGACGGGAATAGAGAAGTCGTGCAACATCTCGAGATAGGCACCAGTAAAATCTCTTCGCGTTTTCTTTTATCCACAAACTCTTTGCTCGGTCATCACGTTCGTGCTTTGACCACGTCCTACCGTTGATGTTATCGCGTACCGAGCGCCTGACGTTTACGCGCCAAAATAGTCGTGAAAAAAAGATGGCCGCCTCGCGGACATCGCCAACTTCACGTTATCGTAAGAAAATCACAAACGGAGTGTAGTCGATCGACTTGACGAGATTTTCACGACACTCCCGCGATGTCGAGTGTCGTCGAGTCCGGGTAAACGTTGTGTCGTTTGTGACGTGGTATTAGTGGTGATCGTTTATTAAGAAAACGGAGTGGACACGAATTAATTTGTCTCATTCCCCGGTGGCAGCTAAGAAGTCGGAAGGGATCGATCTAACCTCCTTTCGTCAACTTGTCATATGACGTTCTATCACCTATCACGTTCAATGTTTACATTCGACATCTTCCGGCGATCTGCGTGCTCCTTTTCGTGAGTATACGCCATATGTGTTTTTCGATGAAATTAATATTGTATAAATAAATGATAACGAATAAATATTAATTAAACGAGAAAAAATGTCTTGTTCAATGTGTTTCAATAAAATGGGAAGGGGAAAAAAGGAACAGACAGAATAAATTGTAAAATTCTTATAATTATATGTTTGATTAAATATTGACATTTTGTATAATGTATCTTAACCTAAAATTCTCGATTGAAATGTTTAGAACTTTCTGATTCTTCCCCTCCCCCCCCTTTTTTTAATCACTCGTTTTCGAAAGTTTCACTGTTGCATCTGCGAAATTCACAACTCGCGAAACTGAATGCTTAATTTGCGTGTATGCCGCTTCCGGTTGCGTACGCAGTATATCGTTAGAAGTCCAGTTCGTTGGTCCTGCAATATTCCCTAGCCTTTTGCAATTCGAATTTTCACAATCAACTGGTTGTTAAGCAAAACTAGGCCTCCGGATGTTTATCTTGATACCGGTAGAAAATGCTCAATCGTTTGACACAGTGAAACGGAACAGCAGAGTTGGGGGCGGAACGAAATTTCAGAGAACTCGGGTTTGGGAAACTTTCAAAAACACAATTGTCATTCCGGTTTCACGTTGAAATTTCCGAAAGTTCAGTTCAGCTCGTAGCTAAATGCTTACATTTCGTATTTTTGGATAACAATCGAAGTATCTTCGAATTTTCTTTACGATTTCACTTTGAGCATATGAAAACAGATAACGTCTTTGGTGAATCATGATTTTATTCAGATAAAACTGACAGGATTCTTTATCTACGTCATATATACATGTTATACATCCTTACTCTTCGTATTAAGATTATGGAAACTAGATAACGGATATCATAACCGTAAATACGATAATACCTTCGAAAAATACAGACATCAATTCGAATAATATATAATCGTACAAATTTATGATTCACAAGCAATATTTCTGCGAACCAAAGTAATCCAATGATTTTCGAGTAATTTAAAAATATTGCCCAAGTAAAGAAAAAAAAAGATCTCTTGGAAAATCACGCAGAATGAAAAGCAGTCTGCGGATTTATGCGCCCGTAGGTTTGTTTAACACGAACGACGATGGATGACCTAATTTCTACGCGACCGGTCAAACGGTTCTTATGAAGCAGCCCCGAAGTATAATGGCCGTGTCCAGCGTGCAAGACCGAGAATTTAAGAGCATTGTCGTGTAGCGAGGTCGAGTCGGAAATAAGAAAAGTTTGAATGAAACTCTTTGCACGGTGTCTGCCGGTTGGAAAAGTCCTTCTCCTCTCTTACCTCCACCCTCTACCCCCATCGTTTTTCTCTCTCTCAAGCTGTCCGCTATATCATGGATGCCTGTAAATCTCGAGGAGAGACCATCTCCGGCGTTCGTATCTGTGCCGATGGAGAGTGATCGCGACGGTACGATAAAAAATACGACGCGGAAATGATGAGAAATAAAAGCACGCCGCGGCGGTTCGTTTTTATGCTGTAATCTTGATGTTACGTGATACATGCGGCATTCGCGTATAAAAGCGAGAGATGTATTGCTTTATAAGGGAAATGAGATTTTTATTCGGCGAGTACTGCAAAAAAAAAAAAAGAAAGAAAGAGAAGCAAGGAGGAAAATTGTAGAGGAAGGGGGATGAATTCTAACGCACCTTGAAAACATTAATTTCAAGTTTCAGAAATTACGCTTATCGTCGGAACGTTTTTTAGACAGAATAGGAAGCGTGCTGGAAAATTTCACCCGTAGATATCTATTTCTGCGTTCGTTTGAACGTTTCGTTAACTTTCCAACCGAACGAGAATCAAAGCCAGCCGTATTTTTTTTAAATACATATTTGTTCACTATAGAAGAGAGGGAATAGGAGAAGGAGGAGTAGCTACCGTTGATATCGATCATTTTCCCTTCGTGTAATCTGCTTTCATCAACACTTTTCCCAGCTTTTGCATTTCGCTTGGATTTTTCGTGCAACGGCGTTGCAAAGAAATTGCTGTGAATGGCAAAAAAAGGGAATTATCCCGGTGTGTTGGCAGAAATTACGGGAAATGAGACGGAATACGTTGATTTCAAAGAACAGTAAAGATCAGGACCACCCCGCGTGCTTACACGAGACGAAGAGAGGATAGGGCGTTTCATTCTAGTTTTAATGAATGAAGAATAGTAGCTTTCGCGAGATTCTGTTATTCTTGCAGGTTGAAGTGAAAGCCCTCAATTTACCGTGGCGCAGAACGTTTGCTCTACTTTTCAATTGCTCGTCGTCTCTAACCAAGGGTACCCTTTGTATGTTGGAAATTATGGTAAACATTCGAACCCGTTCTCTCATTCGACAAAGATCACGCACGCCTCATTGAAATGCGATCGATGTGATGCTGCTGAACACTTTCCGGGTGATGGTTAGGGGGCGAGTGGGGGTGTTTGTTGGAAAGGTGAGAACGATTTCCAGTCACGAATCACGATTGGCGAATATCAGAATATTCACCGTTGCTAGACCTAATAATTAACAAGCTATTTTAACGATGGCTGTTAATGCATTGACAACTAGAGTTGAGTAATTAATTACTATCCACGATAGTGTCTCGCGGCGAATTAATTGTACGATCGGCTGGCCGAGTTCACATGCACGACTTAATTTCGCGTGTTTCAACGACATATCCCGAAACGCCGCTGGTGTGTTTCAAATATCTGTCTCCATTACAAATTGCCAATAGCAATAGTATCAACCAACCACTGAAATATTCATGACAAATCAATCTATAGTAATCGTGAAAAGAATTCTTCGAGAAATATCGTATATCGTAAATACGTTCCTCAAAAGTCTAAAAGTTAGCGAGAACATTTGCACATCTGGCTACACGTTACGCTTAAGCCCCGAAAACTGAAAAGATCGTGAAGAAAAAGAACGATCATCCTCGATACCGCTCGTTTTCTCCATCGTCGTCGTCTATCTCCGTGTCTTCGATACGAAAGAAAACGGTCTGTCGAGGCTAGTCGCATGTACAACAGGGCGAGCAAAGTCGCCGTTAGTCGCGGCAACGACATCAGCAACAGCGACGGCAGCAGTTCGAAAGTTTCGGGCAGGTCGTAGGGAATTTCCATAAGTTGAGAGATGGCTTCTTCGTAAAGTGAGAAAAGATTGTCGCGTGAGAGGGCGGTGAGAACGTCGTGGAACGACGAAGATGGTAGAACTGGATAGTGCCTGCCATGGCTATACATTACTCGATTGTCCTGCACCAAGGATCTTTACCGGCTATCTCCTTTAAGCTTCTCTTCACGGGAAGGTCTTCGTCTGGTCTGATGCACGAGAGCCGTTTTGTGTTTTCATCTCTTCCACGCTTCCTTTCCTTCCATCTATCCATTCTTTCTTTCTCTCCTTCCTTGCGGTTACCGTGTGCTTTCTACTGCTCCCATCTGCATAGAAATCACGCGAGGATACCTCCGTGCGTGTTACGTTTGCCCCTCGAATTCTGGCTACCTACCAATATATAAACCTTCTTTCTTCTGTTCTTCTCTGATCCCCTTTATCTCTGTCAATGTAATTCGGCAGCTTTATTTAAGCAGAGAATTTCGCTCTCACAGAATATTTTTCTCTATTGTGTATCGTGGTCATGCTACGTTCCACGCCATTTGGTCGATTCTGAATTTAACAGATTGTTAATGTCCCCCTAATCGACATCGATTATTCCCAATTTGTATTTTTATCGTATCGTAACGATTACGTCTACTTTTGTAACTATGTATCGTGGTTTTCATTTCCTTCTCCTTGTAGTTATCACGATCCTGTGTATCCGAAAGCGACTCAATAATGACGTTAAACACGTACCACGTGGGCTTCGAAGGAGTTGAATCGTTAGGTCACCGTCTAAATCGCAGTAATAGATAAGACGACGTTAAAGGTCGATATCGACTATGCAGAACCATTCTCCCTCTTTCTCTCTCTGTTCTTCCTTATTTCTCTCTCCTGCCTGCTCTACAAACAGTTCGCTCACGCGAATTCTCGTTTTGCGAACCATGCGATACGATCTCGTATATTTCCGCGTAGATTTCGCGCCTCGTATCGATCTGACTTATTTTATGCGGCTAATAAATTAAGGGGCTGGTGTTAATGCATGGAACGAGCGTCGTATTTCTTTCTTTTTCTCTGGCTGAATTATGGTTTCCTCGATTGGTAATATTTTCCTCTTAATTTTTTCTTTTACTCCTTTTGGTTTTCGTTAAATTTTAAACAAACGCGTGTACGTTCTTATCTGAAATTCTGTCACAGAAAGAAATGTATACTTGTAATATCCGTGACGATAATTTCATTCAGTTGCGAATAAACGTGTCGGCTCGAACAGATTTAAAGGAAAAGTGTCAGAGAAGGTCGAAAGTTCCCTTTCTTTCTTCACCCCGAATTTCTAGATTCCATGATCTACGACTTCCTTCTTAAATATTAAATCTTCTCAAATAATGCTTCCGTCACCGAGCGGTTGGCGGTGAGGACCCTAGGCTTCGAGCCCCAGTTTATTGCGTTTCAATGCGGTAGGTCTGAGAAGTGTGTGACAAAATGCAGAACCGTTCTCTCTTGGCGTTGCACGTCTCTAGAGAGGGGCGGCATAAATTGCCAAGTACTAATAAAATTCTAGAATAGCGTGTACTCCTTAGCGCCAGCGCAGCTTAATTTCAGAAACGAGTTTAACCTTTTTTAATCAGTGACATTCCTAGTCCACCCACGAAATGACGTAACAATGCTACGTCCACCATTACCTTGCTCCAAAACGTTTTAACACAAACGTGCATGTCTATGTATACGTAATACAGTCTATGAAAATATTCATACGAAAAACGTGCACACGTTTTATGTATAAAGAAGACGATTTAGGATCTAAATATAGGCTAGTGAAAGTTTTGAATCATATTAGGTGTTTCATTCTATTGAGAATAAGATGAAATTATATTTATCTTGTTTACGTGTTGTATTGCAAAAGCTGTAATTTTTCTTATTTCACAATTTTGAGACATTTTACATATTTTTTAAAAGAACTTGATTTTTTTAGCAATAATCATTTAAGTAAGAGCTAATCAATTAAAAGTACTACATTGATATATAGTATAGCTGATAAATATGTATAACTAAAAAAATGTAGTAAACATTTTATTTATATATTCTTAAGAAGCATTAATAGATCTAGCAACAAATCTTGAAATAGAGGTGCTCTTCTACTTAATACAGTCTATAGAAATATTCATACGAAACAGAAAGGAAAAAAGAGAGAGGGGTAAAAAAAAAAAGAATAGAAAAGATCATAGTGAAAAATGATATTTCATTTATGTACGATGATTCGAGCGGAAACCATTTGAGGATCAAATTCGGTGATGGAGGTGTCCTGCCGTGAGCGTAACATATGTTAATTCTATAGCGTGAGGCTCTTCCCTTTCACAAGCGGCACGCATGCAGAACACGTCCCTTTCTCTCTCCCTCAAGAGCGAGCAAATCACGCGTTTTATCCGTGTTTCCGTTCGTAACGTCGTCTGGTACACGTTTATACATTGTTGTATGTCTCGTATTACCATACTTGGCACTGTTACGACTCCCAAGTGTTCAACGTATCAGTTTGGTATTGATGTAACATGGGTGATCGGTGGACGACACTCGGTTTTCTTCAGTTTCCACACGATTCACAGGGATATTTACCTGATTACGAGAGTTGGAAACGCAAAGCGACACTCTGAGGCGATTGATTAATGCGTCGGTTAATATAATCAAACCGACAGAGCTGGCTAATTCCAACTGGCGAAATCTGCTCTAGCATAGTAGTATGTAGCATCGACAGTTCGATGCACGCTCTTCTAATTATCCTAAACCGGGGCAAACTTTGCCACGGTGTTCTCGTTAAGTATACGCATTCACATCAAAGCGATCTTCAGAGAATTTAGTTCCTTCATGGATATTCGGTTGCGTTCGTTAGATCATGTGTATAAAAGTTTATTACTTACCTGGATGAAAAAAAAGGTTTTCGTCTTTAATATCGATTCTATTATTTTGTATTCGTTTTCTTCGATATCCAACGTGAACGATGAAATTCATCAGTTAAAATTAGGAAGAATTTTGCATATTTACTTGTTAGCCACCGGGGGAGGGAAAAAAAAAAACCGGCGTAGGGACGAAATAACCGCAAACGAGGCAGCGCACGGACGTTTATTAAAACTTTTATTCCATCCAATGAGTCTCTAGCCAACTCGTAAACTGGCCGAAATAATTAGAGGATTTCGAGTCTGGCGGTTGAATGGAATATCAAACTTCACGCTGTTTCATCGGGGAAAAAATTCTACATTGCATTTACCACTGTACATTTTAAACAGTTCCTTAACACGTTTCCAACACTACTTATAATAATCGTTCTTTTACTTATTCAACCGTGTGATCCATTCGACACTGGTGTGTTAACACATCGATTCCCTTATTAGGCAGCGTGAGATTCCCTAATTACATACTTCGAGCGATGCATGCACACCATATACGACATTTTTTAATTACGATCATATATCAGATTACGTAAGAGAGAGAGAAAAAAAAGAGAAAATCGAGAAGAAAAATATATACGAGTTGTTCTGTTACGAATTATTGCTCAATAACCGAGACACTGATACCGAACCAACTTCCAGCAGGAATATATATCCAGACGCACTTATTATTCGAGCGGCACCGGCAAAGTCGAAGAGAACACACGCCCACGTCGCCTTATCGTGTCCCCCCGTGGCGCGTGTTAATTGCCTTTAAATTCCTGCCGGGGCCAAAATAGGCATCGCATGTAATGACAGTCGAAAAGAATGCTAATGGAGAGAAAACGAAATTCTCCGACGCAGTCGGTCTGATCTGTAATTTCGTCATGGAAACGCCAAAGACACGGATGGTAGAGGAGAGAGTACACAGAGACAGGGGAAACAAGAGGATAAGGGAGTGCTGGCTGGACGAAAAGGCGCACTTATAAATTACGACGGTGCAGAGTCGCGAGTAGTCGCGGTGGACCGGTACCCGGCAATTTAGAAAGGGCGACGAGATTAAGCTGCGCCCCAAAAACCATGATTTCGTCGCGACAGAGGTATACATTATCCGTGAAAATTAGGGACAGCAGAGAGGCAGAGGGGGGTAAGGTCGAAATACGACGAAAAGCATCGTGCTTTGACTTGCTAATACGGTATAGGTCCTCGTGAGTCATTCGATGTTTTTCGTGTTTCTGCGACCAATTATGGAGGCATGATTGTACGATGAACAAACACCGGGTTTGCCTTTTCATATTTCCGGTAGCTCTCTTTGTACATGGAGAAAACAGGCTGCGTTTTCTTTCTTTTTTTTTTGGTTTTGGTTTTATTTTCACGCGTGTCGTTTTTCTCAAATTTCTTTCGCTGAATATCCAGCCGTGTTCTCCTGTTTCACTAAATCAGAATCTGTGTGTGGCGAAGCTAACACAACGTCTGTCTCTGAATATTTTTCCTTTTTTTATTTTATTTTCTATCATCGAACAACACCTTTCATCGACACTTCGTATTCGTACCAAGCTGTAAATTTGCAAATCGTATTGTTTCGCCGGTTTGGGGAAAAATCGTGTAAACGTTGGTCAGAGAAGGCGTTGGAAAATCTGAAAACTCAATAATTAATCGGTTTCCATCGTACGTATATGCATATGCGTTTGTCCATGTATGTATGTACGTTTGGTCGTTGACAGGGAGCATCGAGGTGGCGAGAGAACCCATCGCGGCGGCGTTTTCTCCTCCTCCTCTCCTCCGCCCCCACCCCCTTTGACTTGCTAATTCGAAATTGAAATTGCGCGGCTCCGGCTGAAAAAAAAGAGCGTGTTAGCTTTTGTTCGGAGAAATTTCATCGGGTGGGAAACGTATTGTCTGGCCCCGTTCCGTCACGCTTCGCCGGTGTCCATCGATTCACGCTTTTGTCGCATGCCGAAACCTCGCGGTATGAACTAAAATGATTAATTGAATATCGGTATATCGCGGCGCTCAGGGAGCAATCGATCCTGGGCGTCGATGTAACACCCTCCATTTTTCGGTCAGACAAGTGGACGAAACACGAGAGACGAGCACAGGTGTGTAAAAAAAATATATATGTACATGTATAGATATATACATAAAAAAACTAAAAGGAATAGAAAGAAAGAAAAAAAAAAGAAATAGAGAAGAAAGAAGACACGGTCCATTCACGTCGAATCGTTTTCCAATTCACACGACGCGGTGACATTCGGTGGTTTGTGCTCTTTGGATAAAAAGATTCCGTCGTATACTCGCGAAATAAACCGTATCTGTTGGAGTGTCAAGGAATTAAAAGGTCGACGTTGTACGTTTTTCAGGGGTGAACGAACGGGGCTTTTTTCAAATTTCGTTCAGTTTTTCACCCCGTCGTGTGTGCACACGCGAAATGTTTATTCACGAGGAACGATGAAAAAAAAAAGAGAGAGAGCCGCGGTTTTAAGTCGTCACTGAAGCGATTGGCATTTTCACTCTTTCTATCTCGCCTCCCTTTCTCTTTTTCTCTCTCTCGCTCTTTGGCTTTGTCAAACGCCATACGTTTTGTTCAAGTTCCCAGAATATTTCGATGAACATTTTTTTTGTGTATACCTAGGGTACATAGGGCCAAGTGGTATTGGGCGTGTAAACTATAAAGCTAACAGATCGACCATGTCATCTACGTTAGATGACAAATGCTACCGCTAAGAAATGGACGAGTGGCGCCATATATCACGTAGATAATTATATTATGCCGCTTCTGGTGTGTATTTATAGTCATCCCGCAGCTAGCATCGCGCGCGCCCGGGATACACCGAACGTTGTGTCACCCTATCTCCTCTCATCCGGCTTCGAAGTAACACGGAGGGAGATAACGGCCGGTGGGCTGCTCTACCAAGGGGTAAAATATTAAATTGTCCGTCATTTATACCCTTCATTCGACTCGGTCATCGCCAGGAAACGCAGATGCTTTCGTGAAGATAGAACTCCTTTCCTTTCTCTATCTCTCTCTTTTTTTCCCATTCTTTTTTCTTTTTTTTCGGGTTGGAACGTGTTCCACTTTTATCTCACTCACATATCGCCGCGGGCTTTTGAACAATTAACCGCATTTATTTCGCCTGTGATTCGTGTGTATTTAACTTCGTCGATTTTTCACTTGCTAACGTACGAAATAATTTGGAAATTATTCCACCCGAATTGGATTTCTCGTTACCATAATAATACAGTTACGTTGAAATTGTGCTACTTAACAAATTTTTCCAAAATATTCCATTATAATATTTTCACCTCTGTTAACGTAAAATCATTTCCTCGTCTCTCTTGTGTTTTATTTATCGATGTAGCTAATTTAATTTATCACAACAATTCTCTCCCATTGGTATTGTTACTATTATTATTATCACAATAATTCGCGAACAATGGTAATTCAGTCCATTTATTTCATTATACTCGAGGTTGATCGAGTAATCCTCGTTAGAAGGTCGTTCTGTCAGAGGAGAATAAAGGCGTGTACAGTTTGTTGTTGTGTCCTCTCCACCACTCCCCTCTAACTGAAAGGGGCCACTGTGTGCAAAGTCGTTTGTTCTCGAGAATGCATTTACGTGGTTGCAATCATGCACCATTCTCATGAGTGCATACTAATTCGTAAATCCTCGGGACCGTCCATGCAGGACCGTCGAGGATGGGGAGGAAGTCAAGAGAGACGCCCATTAAAACCATCAAGAACAAGTCGTTGCACACTTCTCGATGTGACTTCGAGTTCTCTCGATGGATTCTCGAGTGTACAAGCATTTTCTTTACCTCGTAGTCGTCAAGTACTTCCTGGCTTGCTTGCTTGCTTGCTTGCGTAACTCTGAATTGTCGGGCTGCGCGGAGCAAACATCGATCGCGCATTTTCCTACGTTCTCCGCGGAAAACTTGCCGCCCCTCACTCCACAAGGCCCTTCGATACTGTCCGAGGGCAGTTTAACGAGGAAACTTTAAAGCAAAATCGCGAAGGTATTGCTTCTTTAGCGTATCGTTTAACAGGAGAAACTGTGTGACACTAGTCGAGAACACAAAAACAGCACGATATCGTGAAACGTTTTACTCGTTAAATGTTTTCGAATCGTTTGAAGTATTATTTTAGAATTTTCCACAACGGCAATAGTTTAGAAAATATGTTTCGATGTTTAACACGGTCGACCTACACATGGAATAACAATCGAGTAAACAACGGCTGGCTCGATTTCTTAACACGATTAAAAGAGTCGACGCGACAGAACCGGCAATCCGTGCGTCGCGAATTGATTTTTAATTGCAATTAGCGTGTCGGTCCGGTCTAACGACGCAATTACTTTGTTATTAGTATCGTTATAAGCGAATTAATAATTAAATCACAATCAGCGACACCAGGGCATGAGCGCGCGATCCGCGGCCGGATGAAAGCGTCGCGTCCTCGAAACTCCGCCCCGCTAATACACTCGTTCGCTTCGGTATTTCAGTCATTACTTTTTAATTATCTCGATCGCGTTCCCGCGTACAAATAACGTCGTTGTACAAACTGAGAGAAGGGGAAACCTGTACACGCGTGTGTACGCGTATGTTTTGCGTGTGCATGTGTGAATACCAATGCAGGACACGAGCAATAAAGAGGGAGAGAGGACAGTCAGGTAGATGTAGATGAGAGGGGCGCAAGTCGAGTAAATAAATTTGTCGAACTCTCGTCGCACGGTGCTCGTTATGGAAAGCATTCGAAGTATGCAGTTCAATGAGGCGAAGAGGGTGAGTGGATAAACGTATAACGCTTCGCGAGCGGCCTGTATCCACGTGTGAACGTGCTTATAATCGTGGCAAGAACGAGCGCGACGAGTGTTTACTCTCTTTCTCTTTCTATATCCTTCTTTCCCTCTGTATGTCGTTTTATGTTAGGCACAAATTATCCGCTTTTAAATCGCACGATTTTAACGAAGTCGTTTCTTTTTCTGTTTAACGATATGCGCGCGTATACCGTTGCTGACGCCTCGAAATGTTTGCCCTGCGTGGCGCGTCGGCGTTTAAAGAGTGCGCTTTGCGTTGTGGAAATGAGGATTTTTTTCTCTCTTCCCCCCCTCCCTCTGTATATACATATATAGCGTTCTCTTAATCGAAACCTGGAATTAATTATTTTTCCGTTTTGAGCGCCTCGCAAAATAGGTATTACGGTAGAATTGTCAAGAACGTGTACGCTTTTATAATTGAAAAGATGTTGTTACCAGAGGGTAGATTAAAAATTTCAATTTTTACTTATTCGTTATACTTTTTCCGTTACAACCTAACTCTGTCTGGTGAAATTCAGCAAATTTATATCGACGCGGGTGGCGCGCGACGACTAGGTTACTTTAATTCGTCACGATTGAAATAATTTCAATTTCACCGACGACGTAGACTTCTCGATTTGCATGGACAATTAAGAATCCAGCTGAGAAGCGGGTATTCGCCAGGCCGTTTCTTCGGGATAAGTCTCCCTTTTAATCTCGAACCGACGGCTTCACCGTTTTCCTTCGTTTCCTCTTAGCGCACGGATATCCCACCGCGGTTGATGAATATTACAAGCGAGGAGGGACGACCCGTCTTCTAATGAGTAGATCGTGTGGCCAACCGTCGACCCCAACAACGTATGAAAGGATTCAGCTTCTTGTGCGTACAAGAAACTTCCTTGTGTGTTTGTGTATGTGTATACATACGTACATTTGAAGCAAGGCTTTTCTTACTTGTTAACCGAGACACCTTGCAAACAGTTATTCCTGTAAATTTCCTTCCGTAGCAATTTGTCAAATCCGAGTAATTAACCAAACTTCACGGCTCTTTATGAGTGTCAACGTTAATTAATTCCTGGATCCCTTGTCACCAATCATTCCACATCGATATCCACGATTTAGCCACCCTGTTGATAAAAATAAAAAATAATAAACGACGAGTTAACGATGAAACTCTCTCGAATAACGTTTGTCGTGCAATAACGTGTAGCATGATTGAACGAGAGTTGAACGCGCGTGGTTGTCGAGAGCAATCCTCAGCGTTGTGTATCTCTACACACGATGGTTGCAAGTATCCCGGGGATTCGCACGTTTGTCTGTTCAGGCGCGTGTGAAATCTCTGCTTGTTAGCCGTACCGTTTCGCCGACAGTAGTTCGCCACGGATGTCGGGTTAACGTGAATTTAGCTGGATCAGAACCGGCATCCAAACTCGGTGCACCATCAAGAGAGCGGCTTGAACGGTTCGACGCGTCTTCTGGTCGATGGGTAGAAGTCGCGCGCGACCGATGCCGGTACACCCAGCCGGTGGGAATTTATCGCTCTGCCTAGCCATGGAGGAGAGGATGACAATTAGCTTGAAGCACCCTTGGAACAGCGAGCGCCGTTTTAACGAGACCATGCCGTTTACGAGTCGAGTTCGGAGTAGAGGTTGGCTTTCATGCTCCTCGAAGGAACTAATTAGATAAGGGTTGCCCGCTTCGGGCGTCATTCGTTTTCTTCAGCTTTGCTTTTCTGTCTATCCTTTTCCTCTCTTCTTCTACACCTAGTTTCTCTTTAACTGTTCCATCTCTAGCCTTCGCGTAGTCAAGGTTCGAGCGACTTTTGCGCAAGATAAACGCTCCGTGGTTGAACGCCTGCGCAGTGAGGTTGCGCCCTTTTAAAATTCGTCCCTCATAGTCTAAGCTAAAATATGACCTGCTTTTCCCAACCATCCCGTTCTCCACTTCCGGCGCGGGCTTAATTCGCGCTAAAAGTGGAGCTGAGACGCACGACTGGTGACCCGGAGGAAAATGGAAAAACAATATACCGGAACGTTGTACAAAGACGGAGAAAGAGGAAGAAAAGAAGAAGAAGAAGAAAAAAAAGAAGGAAATAAGAAGAAACGTGCCCTGGGACTCTTGTCGAGAAATTTCGCGTGGAATTAAACCGGCGTATTTTTCATTTTCCACGCGTTTTCAACGGGTTCCTTCACCGTAAGTCCTTCCTCTTTTTTGCTCCACTTGGTACAAGAAGGCGTATAAGTAAATGTAGAGGCAATGCTTGCAGAGGTACTCCTTTTAACGACGCGCCTTTTATGTCGAACGCGTTTCACTTCTATCTATTTAAATCGGAACACGGTCAGTTCGAGCAATGGTACACGTGTAAGAGCGAAACAATGTAACGAGATAGCCTTGCAACGTGTGTAGACACGTATGTTCTCTCTTTCTTAGTGTACTACACATGGCTACGGTAGCGCCGATATACCGTTTCGATTATGGTATCTTACTGGCTTGGTTCGTAACGAGGGCAACTCCTCGGCTACGGGCTAATCTCAAAGTCTCTCTCTCTCTCTCTTTCTTTCTCTCTTTCTCCAAGCAACTATGCCATTGACTCGCACACGGAAAGCAAAACGTACAGATTGCTTTTCATCGGGCCCCCCTTTCGCTTTCTACTCGCGTGCAACGGTCTCGTGAAACCGGAGGGTACCAGCTCTCCTTCTCCCACCTTTGGAACTTTATTTCTTCCGTTTCTTCTATCACCCAAGCATCGCCGATTCGCTTCTTCCTCTCTCCTCTTCTCTCTGCTTCTCTTCGTTCCGGCAACACATTACTCTTGTCCATTTTCTTCAGCTGTTCTCGCCCCTTTCCGCACGCTATTTGTTTTTCATAATAAATCACCGTTCATTTTCTCGCGTTTCTCTAACCTAACACCGACAACTGTTCATCCCCTCCTTTCCCCGTTCACGTTTTCGTGCGTGTTCAACGGTACACCCTGGTTGCTGGACGATCGAAGGATCGACGATTACGGTTAAAGCAGGCTGACTGTGTTCGTTCGTGCCTGCTCTCGTCACGGAATCGGATGATTCGTTTCACCGGCTTGCTGTAACGCGATTTTCTCGTCGCCGCCGCGAGGCTCGACACCCTGGTTTCCGACGCCACATAAATACACGCTCGCGTGTGCATGAACGCGTGTCCAGTTGGAGAACTCGCTTTTTCACGCGCGATTTCCGTTCACTATGTCTGTGCCATGGTTCTGCCGGCGATTCGACGTTCACACGTGTCGAGATATCGGTAACGATCACAGGTGAAAGGGAGTGTCTAGCTGACGATCGAACTGATCCGATCGAACGAAGGTGATCATGGGCGAAATGGTTTCATTCACGGTCTCTAACACGAGTAATTCTTGGAAATGCTCCATCGATGGGATGACGAACGATTATACCCCGTGGGCAGGTATTTCTTCGCTCAGTTAGAGAAAAAAAAAGAAATCGAACGATGGGAAGGTATAAAGTTTCTCACGATATACCATCTTGGAATCGATGCAAACTCCTACACACGGATATTTATATATAAAAAAAAGAAAAACGTAATGTTACCAAAGTAACATCGAACACGAAATTCTTCTTTCTTTTGCTACGATTCGAGGAAGCAGGAAATACGGAACGAGATTCGCGAAAGGTGGGGAAGAATAAGAATTCCTGGCGATTCGATTCGTTCTTTGCCACGATATGGTTCCGGCTTCTGACGCGTGGGAGAAAGGATATCGTAAATACTCGGTTGCTCGAGTGACTTTCAGTATTCCACGGCTGCTTCATCCTGTGAAACCTAATCGAGGCGCATACTGCCGCGAGGAATAGTGCCTCCGTTCGCGCCACTCTCGGATACCATAAATATGTGGACGTAGCCGGGGGAACGAGATATACTCCCACATGCTATTGCTGCTGTTACCCAGCTCCGCGATCTTCCCTTGGCGTGGGCAGATGCCAACTTGCACGACAACGGTTACGACGTTGTAGAAGAGAAAGGGGACAGAGACAAGGTTTGGAAGGAGGTGGAGGACGACGACGACGACGACGACGATGAAGAAGAAGAAGAAGAAGAAGTAAAAGAAAAGGAAGATAACGACGAAGGAGAGCGAGGATGAGGGAGGACGATGATGCAAGATGGAGTCGGCGAGCATGCTGGACGAGCTTGTCTACATAAACGTCGCTCGTTTTTTCCTTCACGCCCTCGTATACATGTCGCCGATTTTCTTGGCGGCTTCTGAGTGTACATAGGGAGCGTAGGTTACACAGATACGGTGAGGGCGTGTATCTTCGGGCCAGAAATGCGTGTGGCCAGCCACTATTCGCGTCTGGAATTCAAATCCAGCCGTGCAGCTGTCCGAATGTCGTTCCCTTGTACTTTGAATGGAACGATAGAGATTAGAGAGTTGTCTGGAACGTTTCTTTTCTTTTTTCTCCTTCTTCTTTTTCTTTTTCTTGGAACGTGAAGGGTTATGGCACGTGTAGGATAAAAGGAGGGACAGAGTTTCTGACAAATTTACGATAGGAAGTTGTAAAACGTGTCTCGATCAAATGTTTCAGTGTACAAATTGATCGGAGATGCTTAAACAAGAATCTTTGCGCATTTGTCATCGTTTCAAGTGACGTTCGTATCGTGCGGCGAGCGTGGAAATAGAAATTTGACGTGCCTCCACGATCGTAAATATACCGCGTGAAATATGAACGACTTTCCTTGCTGAATTCAAGCGTAACGAGAAAGATACGGCCTCCTGATTGCAGCTCATCGCCGTCAAGCGTTCAGCTGCGAAAAGGGAAAACAGAAATGTGTTTACGCGGCTTGAAGGAAGGCTGTTTCCCTTTCGCGTTCTTTCGTATTTTTCTGTCTCCACCCACCTATTTCCACGTTCGTGCCACGAATCGTGGCCACCGCGTGTGACACGTCTCGCCTTCCAGAGACGTGTTCACCGGGAAATACGTGCGACCCGTTAGTTCTGCGCGCCGAATCGGCCACCAGGTTTACAGCTGCTTGACAATCCTTCTTCGTCACGCTGCTCGATGCCACTAGGAAAGCTGGAAAATATACCGTCGCCTGGCAGATGCACTATGTGTGACGTGCAACACGTGCCTTTTCCTCTTGACAGATATATCGAGTTTCTCGTGAAAACTTCTTGCGGAAAATCGCCAACTGAATCAACGTTCGATTGATAATAATATAAGTTTATAAATGCAGCGAAAGATTTTTGCAATTTTGTTAGTCCTTTAATTTACGATAAAAGAAAAAAATAATAATAAAAAACTAGATGAGAAAATGACCTATGTTACGTGTGTATAATACATGGTAGGTGAATATAGCGCTCGCAGCAACCACGAATCACATTCGTGTTTATCATGTTTGGACCTTAACCTACGTCATACTCGTGGTTTTCGGTTTTGATATGTGTAATTTGCAACACTGGAGTGTCACCTGTTATTGTAAAGCAACGAGTAAATAGAAGCATGATACTGTTAATAGATTTCATACCGGGTTAATGACGACGAACAATCTCCTATAGGGGTTAAGTAATCAACCAAGTGATCGTTTAATTTAGAAAATGATCTCTGACGATCATAGTCGAAATTCAATCTATGTACCGCTACGAGCCATTATTTTACTTCTATCGGGTCGCAATAGACAACCCTGGTATCATTAAATTCTCCATTAAATTCTGAGCAACAGCAATTTCTACTTGTACCACAGGGAAAAACGAGGTCACGTTAAGGGATCCCTGCGGTCATAAAGCCGGGGCCCAGTTTTTGGTCCCATTCACGACCCCGAATCCAAACTCTGTGGCCAGGAATTCGCGTCACGTTGAGCTTCGCTTAGGAATTCATTGCGAGCACGAGGGATACAGCTGTCCGCTCGTGGCCCTTCGCAATGCTACTGCTGCTGCCACGGAACGCGGAAATTCGAGCTTATGCGAAGGGGAATCCGTACTGCCTCGATACGCGTCCAGCTTATTGACTTCCGGTGACGAGGGAATGCCTCGTAGCCGCGTATTACCGGCTAGTTACTCGCTGCTGACCGGTATCCGGATGATATCGGAACTCGCTCTTTTTATCACAGAGGATTAGGCGAATCTGATTGACAAACGTTTCAAAATGTTCGAAAAGGTTGTACGAATAATCGCGCCAGCGAGGGGAAACGGAAACGAACGAGCTGGCTAAGCAGAATGGATGCCGGTGATTACACGGGGAGCAGTCATAGATAGCTCGACTAGACAGATAGCATAGTTGTTTGCTCGAGATAAAACAATAAATCATAAGGAACGAATTCGTTGTTTTATCGAGAGAGGCGAATGCTTCCGTTTCACTGACGAATTAGCTTACCATCATGCTGAGATAAAAATAGTAATCTACAATGGCGAAATTTCATTTTTAATGTAACTTTTTAAACAGTACATTGATAGAATTCTATAAATTCTATAAATTCTATAGTTTATAGAATTAAAATAAGGCATGGGGTTCGTAATTTTTGAGGCTCTTCCACGCGGGATCCCCGTTTCTGAGTTCTACTGCTTTTCCGAGTTACAAGGAACCAATTCTCTCACTGTACATGATCGAATAGCATCGATACGGTGTCGCGAGTGTTTGTTACGATCCGTGGCCTCCGTACCTCTTTGCAATTTAAACGTAATTCCGAGATTTATAGGTTTAATAATCTCTCGGCGCGTTACACTACCTACCGAGCTTGCGATATTAATTTTAATCATTTTTCGCATGGAACTTGTATGGCTACAACCACTTTGGAGGGGGTGTTTTTTCCTCGAACGTTATTATCCCCACGGTAGCTAGCAACGGTGGTGGTGGTTGGTCGCGCAACGGCCTAGCGCGCACGATGCACGCGCACTTAAATAATTTTCATGCACTTCCCCAACGGCATTTAATCGCGCGAAAGTATTCGTTATCGTTGAGCGTGCTTGCGCAATTATCTCGGGCAGACGAAGCGAAGGAGCGAGAAAGGGCCGGGAGGAGGAGGAGGAGGGGAGGTAAAGCTTTAATAAATGAAACGTTACTTGGAAGAAATGTTCCTTGCTTCGAACTGCTGAAGCGTTAATTAACATCACTCTATCGGCGTTTCCGCTGCACCAAGAATTCCGTCACGACAGAGGGTGAACTTTACAATTGATCGCGCGGAACTGCTACACGGTTTCCTCTTGCTAATTGTGTTACTTTTATTTTCCGGCCTGTTCAACATTCGCCACCTCCCTTCGTTCCCTTTTATTACAATTAGCCGCTATTTCGTTGTACGCGGCGATACACAGACGCCGCTTTTCTTTGTTTTCTCTCTGACTACACAGCTATACCGAATTTAATTCGTACCGTACGATGTGGTATGTACGTACGAGTGTTTCTAAGCTATAAGTGGAAATTTAATTGGAAGATAGGAATCGATGATAAAAATACGGAGCATTCTTAATCGATACACACTGGTCGATGAATTTATCTTCGTCGACTATCGAGAAAATTCACTGTTTGTCGTAATATTTTTCATTCACTTCTATTAACTCTTTGCAAACGGATGATTATGTATTTTTGGGAGATCGAGGCAAATTTATACAAAGAAATCAACTTGCATGGAAGATTAAAAAAAAAATCGAAAATTGAAACAATCGTTTATCATTTATCGAATTCATCTTTGACGAGATATTTTAATCTTTGATAAATATTCTTTGAAATATACCCTACCAAGATTCATGCGACAAATAATTAAATTGCTCCATGAATATTTCTTTTCTTTTGAATTGAATCATATTAAATTTATATTACGACCATGCCAACTATTTTTATTGTTAAAAGATACGTGATTTTATCAACTGCATTATGCAAGTCCATCGTCCTGAAAAAGTGAGTCATTTAAATTTCTAGTTATACGTAATTCACAAACACTCTATGCACGTACAGGTGCTGCTTCTATTCCTTTATTAAGTGGCCTGTTAATATTAGAAGCGTATTCGAATCACCGTAATATTCGAACACGATGCTAATTTAATTTACCGTGCAAATCGGGTCGGCTCGTAAATTCACGTCTGCTCGCAGTCAATAACGTTAAGTATCGAGTTATGTGCCGCAACCAAGGGAACGAGCATTAACACCGGCCGAATGTCGTTGTACGTAAGACGCGGACTTCGACCGAGGATATAGAAGTTGGAGTTTACGGGGGTAAATTGATGGTTGTTTCCCAGGCTTAATACAGCCGCTCTCTCGATGGCACACACACGACGCGTGCAATTTCTCTTCGTGGCAAAGGTCGGTCGACCTCGTCTCGTAACGATCATAGAGACGATCGAACGTCGAACGTTAAAAGATTTTATGCTAATTCTTAACGTTGAACCCACTCGCGTCACGGTCTGAGCATTGTTCGCTAATAACCGTTTGGACTTAACTCTCGGGCTAGCAACACAACCCACTGACTGCCTAACCTGGCCAAGGGAATAATAATTATTTCACGAGGACGCGGTTAGGAAATTACCGTGTACACGGGGACGATTCATTCGCGTTAGAGACAAAGATGAACGTAATGACGCTGAACATAAAACGAGAACGTTGATGGTGTTTCTTGGAAACACGTCTGAACGTAGCGGAAAGCTCCACTTTGCTGTTTTATTACTTGTAACATCTTGAAACATTAGCCTGACCATATACTACTCTGGCAACATGATAATTTTCAACTCTGAATATGTATATAGAGTTGGGTGGACCAGCTAATTGAGATCTACTAAATATCTGTGATATTTGTTGTCGTATAAAAAAGCTTCTTAGGAAAAATTGCAGTGTTCTAAAGAACACTTTTTTAATGAGATTTTAAAGTCACTTATATTTTTTTGATATCCTATATTTAATTTTGGACATTTCTGTAGAGTGTGAAAAACGATTTATAGAACCATATCATTTCTGATCATTCAGTTTTGATATGTTCATGTCTGAATATATTAAAATTTTACAAGAAAGTTGTAAAATTACTCTATTAATCTACCACAACTTTCGACGGACACTCAATTAAGTAAGGAGAGTGTTAAAATAATCAGACAGTCAAGCGCATGCGTACTCGAAGAAAATTGAAAGACGATTTTCTCGAAAGCGGTGCTTCAAATGAAAAAAAAATGTCTTCCATAGTTTCGACTTATTTTCTTATGTAGTACCACTCTTTCCATACCATTAATACCGGACCACCCTGTATATTTCTGTCTTTCTGTTCCCTTTCGTTCCTTCTGGGCAGTAATTCCCTAACGAGGGAAGAATTAGAGCATTATCGATTTGAAAAGGAGGCTATCGCGTAATTACAGCTATCGGAGAGTGGTATAATTATAAATATTCAAACTACGTTATCGAATCGATAGTCCGGTTCCCAGAGGTAATAATTATTTCACGGTGATGAGCTGAAGAAATCGCTGCGAGATGAAGAATCAACGGGAAGATAAAGATGAAGCCGGTCTCGTACAATGAGACCGATGATATTACCTCTGGACGACGTTCATTGAAATACTGGCTGTGGAGGCTGGGTGGAGACTTATTTTTCATCTTTTCTCTTTGGTTTGCCGCGCGTCTTTGTACCGTAACTCCCCTCACCATCTTCTTCGCGAATAGCTTAATTTGTAAGTCTATCTCCCGTTGCTCGCAGCAACCAGTATTTTTACGATTTATCGCGAGGTTCAAGCCGCAAGCTCATCTATACACCCGTTACTTTATCCTTTTTAAATTCAAATTATCACTGTAGACGCGTCAACTTTCTTTTTTCCTTTTTTTTTTTTTATTATTATTATCTCTTAATCCTTCTCGCGTCTGATGGTTCCAATTATTTTCCACCGTTCTATCGAAACTTTACGCGAGTTTCTAGCTTTTGATAGTTTTATCGGAGACAACTACGTCACGAATTTCATATTTTATTACGTAGTCCTAGGGGACGAGGAACTGTGAACATAAATAAAATACGACTATGTAATATTTCGTTGATGCCTATTTGTTCAGGCTGCATAGTTTCCTTTCGTAATGTATGCATTTTCCTCGTTCCCAGTTCTTGCTCTAGTTGCTAATGTTGTTACACTTCCATTTGTTGGCCGCGTTAAAGGGACCATGCTAAAGCACGAATAACTTGATATTCACTGCATCCCTGTTTTTCTCCTCTCTCTCTCACTCTCTTTTTCTATCTATTTCATTCTACGGTCGTTCCTCGTTTCTACCTCCCCTTCTGTGCTTATCATTTTTGCTCTTTCATTTCGTGGTATCTACTTTCCTCCAGTTTCTTAACATTGTAATAAATTACCGTGAATGGTACGGAGCAAGAATCCTCCCCGATACTAATCTCCGGTTGACCCAATTTCCACGGGTAAAAGTAAATTAAAAATGTCGGAAAATTAAGTTACCTTTATATTCTGAGTACTTCGTTTCTAGCTCTAATACCGCTTAAAGTGAAACGAAATTGACTTTATGCAGTTTATTACATTATACACATGCGGGACTTTTATATAGTACGGAGTTATCAGTTCAACCACGGGGAAGAACTATCAAATCAAGATACAACTCGATTCGGTGTTCCCCTACAAGAATATCCCAATTTTACAGTAACGTACATCGATGTTTCTACATTCGAATGGGACGAGAATCGAAATCAATGAGGCTATCATCGACTGTTGTCACTCGTAAAACACAGCCGCGCCATCGGAATCGTTTCCAACATCTGTTTCGCTACGCCGCGCCGTTTCGAAGGTGTCGTTTACATGTACAGGCTGTTCCCATCCTCCGTAACGCGAAAACTTATCATTCCGGATTTCTCTTTTTCCGACTCTCTCTTTCTCTTTGGCACGTTCGTTTCCCGAAATAACGGGAACGAGAAAGCAACGGTTAACCACCACTAGCACCGTCACAACCACCACCGCATCAGAGAAACGACGTGGAGCAGCAGTAGTGGTGATGGTGGTCGGTGGTCGGTGAGTCCATGGCGCGTCGTTAAAGCATCCTGCGTCCGGTGTAGGATCCAAGCTCAGAGCGTACGATTTAAATTTAAATAAGCGCGACGAAGCTGCGATAAAATATAATTAAGTTTTCCACGGCACGTCGGACGTGGCGTTGAAGTGGCGCGGAGGACAACGGAGGCCGTGGGAGCAACCACTGAGAAGATGAGAACAGAGAGAAAGAAAGAGAGAGGCAATATGAAGGAGAAGAAACAGGTAGAGGGAATCAGGGAGAGAGAGAAAGAAAGAAAGGGACGACAGAGATTGGTTGGAATGAAAAGACTAGAGAGAAGTGCACGGCTTGTGAGAAAGGGATGAGGCAGTGGCGACGACGAGCACCCAGCAGTAGCTCTACTATATATACGTGTATTATGCGTATATTACGGCAAGAGGGAGCCAGGGTATCACGTCGCTACTTAACTTGACGGACTTAATGGCCGGCCGTAATGGGCGCGGCCGCAAGGAAAAAAGAACGTAATTAAGAGTGGCAAGGATCCCTGGTTGTGCCGGTTACCAGAACCAAGATTTATGTTATGCGGTAATTTCTGCGAAATCCTACCGTACTGACGAGACCCGGAATTTCATCCCCGTAAACACAGGGGGATAAACGAACGAGAGTAGAGATTCGTTGTACATCGTTTAACGATTAGTCGAATGAATCTTTGCTATTGCACCTTGTAAAAGGTGGTTTGATATAATTAAGTACGATTAGGATGTATACAAAACGACGGTTTATTCTCAAACTATTCTTTACGTGCTAATGTTAAAGACGAACTGCTCTTAAAACGACAAGCAAAATCTGAGGGTGGATAGAACTAAGGGGCACTTGGATCTGGTTTATATCAAGAGACATAGGCTAAACACATAAACAGTCCTAAATGTCCAGATTATCTGTGGAAGTAACAATGGTAGGGGATCGCTTTGCTGCAATCTTGAGCGTTCACTTGATTTCGTGCAGCTTATAGGCGTGATGTCTTTTCTTTTTGCGTTGATTTCATAGATGAGTGGCATCGTGTCTCATTGACACATATTTCTGGAACTTTCTGTTGGTTTTTCGTACACTTTTATGTTAAAATCTACGTTATTTCTATGAACAACGCTGCAGGTGAGAAAGTAGTATGTGCTGTGTAACGTGTAACTTCTCCGTGGTCGTTTCGACGACGAATGCACTATCCAGCTAGAGATTCAGACGATGCCCCAGCGATTTATAGCTCGCGGTAAATGCAACGTACACGCGTGTACGTGGACGCTTAGATTTATTGTTCTTCTCCCTTAGAGAGAGCTCAGGTATCTTATTAAAACGGTTGACTTTCGCGCCATAAGACGCGACTAACCTCCAATGTATGCGAACTTTATTTCTCAGTTTTAACGTGAACATTGAAGATTTAAAAATTTCACTCAACAACCATTAGCACCCTCTGCGAATCTCTAATTTTATTTTCTTCAAATAAAAATATCTAAGCCGCGACTTTTTCGTTGGAATACTTTCGTACCACATTAGTGCCATTTGTCCAATGGCTTTTCTACGTCGCGTAACTCTTTCCAAGCAGCTTAACGGGAAACGAAATTCGAGGGAAATGGTAGTTTCGTCAAAATCGACGCGAAACACGGTCGTCGATCCCAGGAATAGCACCGAAGCGTTATATACGTTGATGGCGCCGGGCATTTCTCATCGTAATGTGATTTATGGAACATTTTTAACTCCCCGAGGTAACGCTCTGGTCGTTGGACTGATCCCCTTCAGCCGTAGCGCACGGACGTTGATGGTATTGTAGTTCGCGATCGACGCTCGTGTTTTATCATTCTTCCATGCATACACACATCGTCATTGTTCCCTAGCGGGCGTCGACGTCTCGCCGATACTTCACGCCCCGAAACTAATTACCGACGCGAAAAATGCTCGAGTATTTATTGCGCTTAGCCGGTCAGCCGTAGCTCGTTAGAAGGCGAACTCCCACGCGTGATTTACCGTAGCACGTCGTACGTTTCGCTTGTCATTGCGCACGCATTGAACCCTCGTTATTTTTGTTGCACGATTCGGCTTGCCCGGTGTATTGTACCGTTTTGGTTCGTTAGTTTATGGCACACATTCCTCTCTCGCGTTATCTCTTTCTCTCTCTTGCCTTAATACACCCGGATCGAAGTACAGGAGGGTGGTGGGTTGTACGAAATTTATTTTGTTTTCCTTCGGGGTGCCGTACGCTCTTTCGGAATCGAGCTGGCGCGGCGCGATCTAATCCCAGGAAATGGCCGTTTGAAATTTTTATTCCCGACAGCGTCCCCGTCGATTCCAGTCATCGAGCACCACACCGAGACTCTCTCCGATATCGAGGCGGTAAATTAAATACCGTTGCCCCGGGTTTGCTCTCGTTCAATTGCCATTTATCAAGTTATAGCTAGTCCACTTTGTAATTGAACGAACGGCGGGTCTCTCACGCATTCTAGCTACGGAAATGTAGCCGTTGCCTTCCAATCCATTGCAATCGCATCGTGTCCGTGGTGCAAGCAGCCTGTGAAAGAAACACTAGCCCCAGCAGATTTAGTAGAAAAAGACACACAAACAGTTTCGTTCTGGACCGTTAGGCAGTTGGGTCATCGTTTTAATCCATTCGGTCGATGCATAGCGTGTATGTGCTCACGTCTGTGCACACACATACACATTAAACGAACGTAGAATTCTCTACGAGGTGAGATCTCTGCTTAACGAAGACTTTTTTCTACGATATTTCTCTAAAGTACCAAACGGTCGTTTCGTGGTGTTACGTTCAAGGGCTCATTAGTAACCGACATCCCATTATATTCTGTCGTAAATAACACCGCGTAAGCACGCACTCACGCACCACTAGAGGAGGCAGGTCGTGGTTTTACGTGCATCGTTTCGACCCTTCGAGGGAAGGGGCCCAACGAACGCGCGCCGTGTGCTGGCTCGTAAAGCAAAATCGTAAAGGGACAGAGAAGGGAAGGCAGCAAGGGTCAGGTGAAACCTTGGAAGTCACACCGGAACCATTGCCTCGTTGCCCTTCGTCCGTTGTATCGTTCTTCGTGGAGGCGGGCGTAAATCGCTCGTTGCGTTCCCCGACTTACAGCGTCACGGGTCACTATTAATTTCAATAGGATTATCCAGCTAGGTCGAAGCAGCCTAAAGGATTAAGTTTCCTCTGGTTTTATATAGTTTGGTCACGACGGTGAAAATAAATCGGGACTCTAACCGTTCGAACGTTATATTAAAGTCGAATTATTAACGAGCCCTGGCTGGTTTTGTGTCTTTCAAGCGGAGCGTGATGTTCGATTTCGAATAGCGACTGGCCTCGCGTAGGCGTATTTATGATAATCCTGTGTATGATGGATAGCGACAGGGGTTCCGCTTTACGCGTGTCGTGAGAAATCGTTATTATACAAGCTGGAAGGCGAAACATCCGTGATCGTTTCGTTTAACTGGCGAGGCTAGTGTAATAGAAGAGCGTTCGTTGGTGGACCAGTTTCGAATTTCGCCACCGATATTTTCGGACCAGCCTCTGAACACTTGGGTTCTCTCCGGCGCGTTAAATTAAGTTAAATCTCGTTTAATCTCAGCTTTCTACGATTCCACGGAAACGTTCCCCCGTGGCCCGAATTTAGATAGAGCTAATCTAAATTCCCCGATCTGTACGTCCCCTAATCCCTGGCTACGTATTCCAGGCTCATTCAACCCCACTCCTATACACCCTGTGTGTCCTTTGTCATCTTTCGTAATTTCGTGGAGTTGTTTTCTACAGTTTTCGTCGATCGTAAACGACAAGAGGTGGATTCTTCGAAATTTCTGTTGCGACATTCGTAAGAAATGAAAGAATGTAGATTTCAAGGAAGAATTTATCGGTGACTTGCATCACGGTTTCGATCACGTTCGATGTTCGTGTGTAGTTGTTCATATGCGTGGGTGTATATTTATAATAAGCGATAAATCTTGCGAGGCGGGTGTTTCACCGACGGGCGTAAAATTTCTACCCTCTCGCGACTTGCTCTCTTCGAGTCTCTTCTGGTGCGTGCGTGCACGTAAAATACACGGCGCATCGCCGTAAGTATGCCGAGGCGTGGGCGGTCGTTCGTTCTTCTTACATTGCCGTACGATCCACAGGGAATATATACAGCTTGCTAGCTGGCTGACACGACGGACGCCGATTCATTCCCATGGGAGCAAGCTTCGGATACGTTCGAGAACGGTGAAGCCATGCGACATGAACATTCAAGGGGAAATTAATCTGTCGACGAAATATACGCGGCTGGCTTCTACGGTTCCGGTCGGGTGGGCAACGTTCATTTTTTCCGCAAATATTTCGCGAAATTCGAAAGTCTTGCCGGGGAACGGTGGTATTCCTATACTCGATGATTTGACAATGGGCAAATGAACTCTAAAAGATTAGACAACTTGATAAAATTCCAAATAATTTGTGCTTTATTAAAAAGAAACACGTATGCGTGTCAGTTGAATAGCTCTATACGAAGGTACAGGAACAATTTATTTAATTGAAGGTGTACCTCTGTGTTTAATGTTTTCGAGTGATTTAATAGGATACGATATCGAAAGAACGTTTCAATTACTAAGTAAATAACGAATATGAAATTTCCCTACGATACCTAGGGACTAAAATCTTTAGGAAGAGGATAATGGAACGCTATAAACTGACACCAACGAGACATTATTCCGTAATCCAATCGAGTTCCTGCTACACAGCACCGGAACAACGCGATCGATGGAAATTAACTTATACGTGCTCGCATGATCTTTCATCGCCCATTCAACGTTCACTTTTATGACACGTTTCTCCATCGTCGTGTCCTGGTTTCCTCGATGCTACGAACACCCTTGTTGCCAGAGTGTGGGCGATCGTGGGTGGTGTTTAGGTGCGTCGCTGGTAATTACTCTCGAAGTCGCAGAAGACTCTATCGAGGGAGAGCGTAGAATTATCCGAGGCCGGAGGGGAGAGTGGCATAGGTGGAATTTATAATGACGAGGGCGTAGAGAGAGAGAGAGGCGCAACGCGCATTTGCATGTAGCCAGGATGAGGCAGAGCGTGTCTGTGTCTATGTGTATATGTGGAAACCGATGAATCCGTCACGTCGCGCGAACTACTTTCCTACTTTGCAGTTTATGAAAACGCAAAAGGAAAGAAAAATGTATATATAAAAAGAGAGGAAGATGAAAAAGAAAAACTGAAAGTTTAAGCTGGCCGCAATTTTCAGATCGTAATTAGGCCACTTTAGAGCACGAGGCGCAAGGGTGGTAGTTCCTTTCGTTCGCGCGCGGCAAACCTGTCCAGACTTTCGTGGTACTTTTTCATCGAAACACCGTAATGCTTCTTTCTTCTTCTTTAGAGGATGTTCTTGAAGGGTCTAGGAATAAGTTGGAAGTTCTTTATGATCGGGACAAAGAATGTAGACAGGAGAGAGGGATGTTACAGCAACGAGTGATCACGAATAGTTGCGGAAGATATTTAAGAAAACTTTCGATCATTTTCGAGCGAAGCGATTTCGCGTTTTGATGAAATATCACCTGACGTTATCGAGTTGTTCAACACGAGAATGTTCTACATTTTCCACGTATGCCTTTCTATCAATAAAGTCGGACTCCTCTGGATTTTAACCCTGTGGTAAAATTGGTCGTTCCGTATAACAGTTTGATCGCGGAGCGGTTGTTACCCAGGTCGGAAGGATTACATCCACAAATGCTGTTCAGATATTGAACGAGCAGGTGAGACGGTCGTTGGAGTTCAACGACGGTCGTAGAGACCTCTCGGGAAACCACTCTGAAAGTTGGCAGGGTTCCTGATATTAGGGGTAGAGGGAAGTGAAGTAGCCCTAACGTCTCCGTTCTCCTCATTACGTAGCTACGCACCGAGTACTTTGCGGCAGTCGATCTTCACCTAACGACCTGTTCTTTTTTAATTAAACGCCGTCCTCATTTTTGCATATACGTATATACATTATCATAATTAATAGAACACGGAAAGAAGGAACGAATTCGTTTCACGATGAAATACATCTTCTCTTTCCTTTCTTTTTTTTATCTCTTATCTCGAACGATCGATAATGAAACATATAAGTTTCGTTTTATCATCGTTGTCATATAGAATCAACCTTTATCCGTGAAATATACAGATAATTTTCACGAACGTTATACGAGCAATTAAGCTTTAAACAAATACGTTTCATCGAGCGAAATTCCTCTCGGATATACAGACCGAAAAAGCGTGATAGAGAGTTGCGCAAACGACGCGATGGATTAAGTTTGCAAAGGGACGCGAAAAACATTTGTTTTATCTTTTTTTCACCTTCTTTCTCTCTCTCTCTCTTTCTCTTTCTGTTTCACTCTTTGCTCCAACGCTACAAGTTCACGGTTTACGCGATCCGCGTAGCGGCGTTTGCACGCGCTCGCGAAAGCCGCTTTCGTTCGTTAACTACAGCTACGAGCGTAACTCATAATTACAAGTACCACCGCAGACACGCTCAACGAGCTCCGTTCGCGGTCAATATATGCTAATGCGTGCCATTAATACGCACGCGGGAGCAACCAGCGTGCTTCTATAGGTCGTCGTTGCTGGAAAACGAAGGGTGTAAATTGTGTAAAGGCTCCTCCTCTCCCTACTGCATACTAGTCGAACCGCGCTTGACCAATTAAGTTAGACGGACGTAACTGGCGTCGATATTGCGGATGAAAAAATTAATAAGGCAGTCGGAAATCGTGGGCTACAGTAGGTCACAGAAGTATTCGAACCCTCCTTAAAACGGAATAACTTTTTTCAAATTGAACCAAATTCAATTCAAACTGCTTCAGTTTTTTTTTTCAGAGGTTAGAAGAATTAGTTTACTAGACATGTGAAAAACTTTTTGAGAAAATTTCAATTGGTCACGTGGTTTATGCTCGCTCAATTTAGAGTTAAAATATACATATATCGTTTAATTTGGTTCTACTTATTACTGGATTAATTATTAATATCGTTGCCTTTGAATAATAAATATCAGACACGATATCGTGGATATTCACCTTTTTGATAACAGTACGCTTTGTTACGGATATCGTAGTCACTGTTATATCGAATTATTTCTCCTGAACGAAGGAAGCTTCTAGTACGTTCAGACTTTTACATTAAAACTTTTACCGAAGAAAGAAAGTTGGATAGTTTTGGGTCAATGAACGATGAAAAGTAACCAGACGAGGGGTTGGCGCGTTCGCCGGTTGGTTGGCTGACGTCTGACTTTCGTTGCATCGACGTGAAACAGTGTAAGCGTAATAACGTCGATTATTTTTTGTCACCGAGGGGGATAGAAGGCTATAGGGCGATGAGTTCGCTATTTTCGATGCCCGATAATGAGAGTGGTGGTGGTTTTCGCGCGCGTGCCCCTGCATATTTACAGGCCGCTTGTCGTTGGTAAACATTGTTTCGAAACCAATCTCGGAGGCGACAAATGAACGGCCTGTTACGCGGTAAAGAACCGTGGATCGCGTTTACCCGCAATCAACGTGAGCAATGAGTATGTTTGCTCCTCTCCCTCGTCGTGATCACGATATAAAAATCAATCGTACGCGAAATTGAACTTGAGCTTGAAAATCGTTCTCCTCCTCGCAATATCGTCATGTTCCTTGGAACGAACGTACCTCTACACTTCTCCATTTTCCTGGATTACCAACGATGGGAGCCATCACGTTTCAATTTGTTTGCCATGCGAATCAAACCTTGTCCATATTACGAAATCATCGTGAATAGTAGATCGTTTCGTTCGATCGTACAAGAGAGAAGATCTCTTGATCGTCTTTAGGCCGTCGAGAATCATTTTGTATTTACCGTACAATTCTCTGTGGTCAGAGTTACACAGAAGTTTCTATGGAGAACATATATTGCTCCACTGTTCTCTGTCGAACAGATAGAAAATAAGATTCTTCGTGGGTTATAAAACATACACGTGTTGTAGGTGCTTGGTTGGTTACATAGGATCACGTGCTAGTTTTCTTTCAAGTTCAATAACTGTAGAATCATCGTTAAAGTCTACGTGGATCGTTAGGATGTATCAACGTTGACGGACACCATTGTCCGGCGCCGCGTCTCTTACGATAGTGACCCGTTTCACCGTACATGACTCCATCAGCGTCTTAGAGACGGCTGTAGTCCTAGTGAAGTAATTTGCCAGGGGCTCGTTATTTCAAGGTTCCGTTGGTCGCGATTATAGGCAAACTGTAATAACGACAATTATGTCATTTCTATGGAATTCGACCGCCTGCGGCGATCAGGAACAATGCCTTCGTTATCCGACGAGATTCGGCCACCTATCGGATTCCTGTGCACTCGTAAAATCTAGAATTACTTAATTCCCGAAGCGTCGTATTCACCTTCTCTCGTTCTCTTTCTCTCAACTGAAAAGGAAATTTCAGTTTTGCCTAACGATGATTGACTCCTTTTCATCTCCCCTTTTATCTACAGATAGAGAGAGGCTGGAAACGTTTCTACATCCGCTCCATTTACGAGTCTCACACACACACACACACACACACACACACACACATGTACAGAGAGAAAAAAAGGTCTTTAAGTTAATCCACAAGCAATCTTTTCATTCACGTCGAGGCTCATAAACGCTGTAAGCGTTTTCAGCTTCTAATTCTGTGGTCCGTAAACGTAAAAGTCAACAAACGTGAGACATCGTTGACGCGTGCAACGTAAGAAAAACCGCCTCGCGCGTGTACCCTCCCTCCAACCAGTTATTTAGGGAACTGAAGCGGGAGCATAATCGTGTCTCGCGTTCATCTCTCCTGGAAACTTTTTCTCTTTTTCCTTTCTTTCTTATTTTCTCTCCCTTTCTCTCTCTTTCTCTCTCTTTTTTCTGTTTAACTTGAGAAGCAACGCATGCCACAACGGGACGGCCGCAATCGGGACGGGTACGGCTATGTACGGTTCGCCACATCAAACAGACGAGTGCCCTTTGAAGATGAAAAGCTCGCGTCGCGCAACAATTTAATCTTCACGGTAATAGCGAACGGAGGCGAGCGCGGAACGCAGTTTACGGAAGTCCCCAGAGGTTCCCTTCTCGTCCTCGAGCAAAGAGAAAGAGCAATGACGGGCAAAGAGGGGGCGAAAAGGGGTCCAGAATAAGGGGGACGGGTCGACGTTGAGTTCCGGTGCCTGTGCTGGACGGTGTAACCAACGAGGCGGAGGACAAACGAGCAAACGAACACACCGTATCACATAATTAGGTACGCCTGCTGCCGGCATAACGAAGTTTGATGAGAGACCATAAAGTTCTTTTCCCTCGACGACGCTCTATTTTATACCATCGGTACCTTCCACGGTTCGAAAGGTCGCGATTATATACCGGGGGGAAATCCGATCGATCATCGGGTACCTTCTTCTTGTTTCCTGCTCTTGCGACATGCTAATTTTCGACCAAAGGGATATTATACTTCGGTTAGATATTTAATAAACCCAAGGATAAAATGATTGTGTTAATCCACTGTAGCTCGAATTTTCTTTTTCTTTTTGATGACTGTAAAAGAATTTATGTAACGTGAAAATTAAAAAAATGTCAACCTTTGAATACAGATTAACGAGTCTAAAATGTTAGATTCATCTGTCTAAACATAGCTCGGTTAATTTGTACCAGAATAGTTGAACGATAATGTTTCTACACATCTAGTTCGGTCAGTCGAAGATTAAAATTACATATCTGGTTTGGTCATCTGTTATTCCAGAATTTAGGAAACAGAGAATTTGGCGGTAGGGTAGATAATTCAATTAGCGAAGCAACGGGGAGAGATTTGTGAAAGAAATACGACTAATATTTACATTGGATACGGGGAATAGTTTCGATAGGGGAGATCGATAGGGTCCGCAACGAGCCAGGCACGTCCGCAGGAGCGCATCATTCGCGCGACCCCATTGCGCACGGATTGATTGTGATCGTGGCTTGGCTCACAGCCGATACTTCGTAATGTGTACCATTGCGCTAGAACGTATATATATACATATACAGGGTGTTTCCGAAAATGTGAGCATAACTTCAGGGATTTGTTCAGGGATTGTGTAAGCTAAAATAATAAAAAATATTCATATTAACATATGCCCGATATGATCTTGTTTCCGAATTATAGCCGTTTTTATGTGAAACCTGTTATTTAATATTTTTCGTAGAAATTGTTTGAAATGACCACTCTCTGCTTGAATACAGGCTTCCAAACGTCGCATCATAGATCTTCTCACTCGTTTATTATCGTTATTATCAACAAAAGCATATATCAAACTGGCTGAAATGTAGGCTACACACTCGAAGGCGATCTGTGTCGAGTCTTATTTGAAAAAAATCTTTGTTTCTTGAAACATCGTCTAATAGTGTTCACATAGCAGACCAGACTTGTAAATAATTAAAGAAAGTAGTCAACAAAGTCATAATTACTGGAAGATAATTTGGCTATAATTCGGAAACAAGGTCTTTGGAAACTTTTGAAACTTCGGAAACTTTCTTTCTTATTTTAGCGTCTTGAATCTGCCCTCGAAGTTATGCTCACCTTTTTGGGAACACCCTGTATACATACCTAGTCTTTTTATTTCCAATCTCTTTTCTTAAAAAGACTGAAGGAACAAGAAAAATCGATGGGTCTAAGAAAACGAAAGAGAAATAGAGAGAGAGAGAGAATAACTTGAGGCACGCCGATCGGTCCAGGACACGGTTGATGATGGGCAATTTACGCGAAATACTCCGCAGGTCACCCGGTGGAAAGTAAAAACGACTGGGTACTTCATAAAATCTCTTTTCCTTTAATGAGGACACAAGCCGTTTCATTACGAACGAAATGAGAAATTTATTTCATTACACAAAGAACGGGACGACTTTTGTTACTTTAAACGAGCGCCCGCGGATGTGTTGGTGTTTCATTATGCCGCGGAAGAATGAAAGCTCTTTGCCAGTTAATATCGTGCTCTCTAATACCCGATCGTTTTACGTGGCCTTTGTTCCTGTTATTTTCTATAGGACTCCCACTTTTCTATATTCCTCTATTGCAATAAAAAATAATAGCAACTATTTTTTCTTCCCCTCTTCCGTTTACGTTCAACAAGTTCCCCGAACTTTCGGTAATTCCAATGAATTCGAACGAGATCAGGGTGAAAATACAAGTAAACGTGACCAATTCACCCCAACTATGCTTTTGAACTCCCAATGAATTTATATTCCCCCAGGAGACGATGAAACTGATAAGGCACTTTCGACCCATTGCTATATCGCGAATCATAATTCAAGTTATCGAAAGACCCCTATGTGCGCACGTGAGTCAACCCCGATTCACTGTGTTGTGCATCGATCAAACGAATCGGTAGAAAAGGTTGTCTAGATAGGTTGGTCAAAATCCAGACGAATTTCAGCGTGATAAAATGCGTAACGCGTAAAAATGATACAACAATGTTCCTTCGTATCTTGTTATACATTTAGTTCTAAATGTGTGGTCGATTAATTACAGGGTTCTCTTAATTGATCGTTTAATTAAAAGTCGTCGAGAGCGTGGTCAAAAGCGGGATCGCGTCACGCGACATTCGTTACCGCCAAATATTCCAGCCAGAGATCGGCTCGTCCTGATTTCGTCGGTCGACGACGCGACACGACTGAACGTCGTCGCGACGCTCGTCATCGTTCGTATGCTTGGTCGCACAAAGGATCCAAGTCAGCGACAGTTGGCTTCGTTGACTAATTAAGCCTCTTGACGTTGTAATTAGCCACGCGTCATCCTCCGATTTCCCCTCTTCAATCTGAATTCTTTCCCACGTCGGAGATAAATGCACCGGCGCGATGCTCTACCGGGAGTCCCTGTCGACGACAGATTCTCTACGCTGTCGCCGTGAACGGTGGCGAAGAGCTGCTCCACCCTGGATATCAGCACGAGGATTAATCTGTGAAAATGTGTTTTTGTTTGCTTTCGTAATTCGGTGCGACGCGACGTGTACGCGTCCTCTGTAACGCTTTGAAAACGCGACTTCCACTCCGTAGTAGCACTATGTCCCTATGGGACTCAAAGGTCTATTGATTTTCCTCCCGGTTTCGCGTCACTTTTTTCTTTCTGCCGCGGCCTCGCATCGGAAATTGTAACGTCGTTCCATCGGAGGGACTCTCGCGACCGCGTCAGGTACCGTCATCCGGCTAATCCGTGCCGCGCCGGAGCTTTTCCTCGATTCCTCCCCTCCTCTGCTACTCTTGGTAAAGGTTATTCTCTGGAGTAACCGTTATTAATTTCCGTCGAGAGGCGTCAAGATAGTTTTCCACTACGAAACAAAGCATTATGCGGCACTCGATGGGTAACGCGGTTGATGAAAAGCCCAATTGACAGTTCCTCGAGGTTGCTTGGCTGTTGTTCTCACGAATCTAGGCTTCCTCGTTTCCACCTCTAACCAGTCAACGATTATCCCGATTAATTGCTGGGGAATATTCATCGTGACAATGCTTATTCTCTTCTAATTCTCTCGTTCGCCTTCGGGATTCTTGTTCCCAACGCGAATAACGCTCGATCTATCAGACACGATATAGCGAGGTCGTAAATTGAACTCTCGAAATGTGGTACCGATTGATGCCGCAGGATTTAGATCGCAACGTTGCATTTTATTTTAGAGTTCAGCATAATGAAAGAACGACAACGAAGTCTGTGCTTGTTTCATTGAATATTAGACTTTATTGTAGACTTTATTGTAATGATGTAGAATGATGGATGAATTTTGTGGTGATTAGTTGTTTTTTTTTTTGTTAAATAATAAAATAAAAAATTTTACATTTCTCATTTTACGATTTAAGACTTGAATCATGTTGCAGAGATGTTAGAAATCGTTCTTCCAATTGATCTAACGTTTCTTCTTCATGGTGGATTCGTTTTTTCCTTTGAGATTCAATTGATTCGTAGATTTTAGCGAGTGAAAAAAATCTGTGTCACGTGAAATCAGCCAAGTTGAGGATAGATTCGTATCCAGAGAGACCAGGATTTTAAAATCCTACTCGGTGAAAGGAGAGTGAACGTTCAGAGTCATCAGCGAGGTGCCAAAGGCGAGGCAGAACCGAGCGTGAACTGGACGGTACTCGGGGCGACAGGGAACACGACGCAGCTCGCATTCCCTCGTTTTAATGACAACTTGCCATTTACGAGCGTAGCTGGCCAAGCTCTGGTTCCACTCACCACCCACAGAACCTTTTGGAATCCTCTCCTACCAGTAATTCACCTTGATAAACTCTTTTACGCTTCTTGCCCGTTTCCTCTCCACCATTTTTCCGCCCCGGCTGCCATACTGCTACCGTTTCCGCGGCCTTGCAACGTCACCTTTGAAACACCTCATCATTCCTCTTCCTTCCATCCGTTTTCTGTCCCTTTTCGTTACCCATTTTCCATAAACATTCCCGATATATCGCGGTTAGTTTATAAAACACGCTGTTGTGTAATTATTGGTGCATCCCTTTCACTACTTTTCTCCTTTACAATCTCACTGACCTCGTCTCGACACACATAGTCGAAATTAAAACGAATGAGGTGAATTCCGTACGACCCTGCGTAATCTCATCTAAGTGATTAAATTGTACGCTCGTGTTTCGACCTGCGACACATCAGTTCGTGGCCGTTTTCGGTGATTAAAGGCTGGTACTATTGCAACGAATTTTGTTTTTCTTTATTTATCAGATAATTAAACTCGCAGTTAATTCTTTTCTTCTTTCCTTACTTTCAATAGCAGCGAAATAATTCGCGTGTTCGTTACAAGTGAAACATTTCACGTATATGTATTATAAATACATATGTGTATGTTGGAAATGTGCAGCGTGGGTAACGAATCGGTATGGTAAATAATTCCCATTCGCTCGGTCGAAGGTTGAATATTGATAAAACCGTAAGCAGACATTCCAACGTAAATTGATGCCCGCCGGAGTCGTGTGTGCATAGCGGATTAGTCCTTTGCGTGTTTCTCCGCGTATACAGAGCTTGCAGAGAAAGATCAGAAAGATTCTCAGTCTTAGTTTCCGTCCTCGTTCTTTAAATTGATGCAACTCGTTGTCGCAACTCGTATCCGCTTCTTTCGGTACTTTAACGCGTCACAGAGACACATTTTCGATTTAGTTTATCTCTGTCGCTCTCACATCTCACGAATCAATGCTAACCACCATTGAGAGCGATTTGTTCGCTGGGACATTGCGGTCGTTGAAATTCGCGGGCAAATACCGAATCTGGCATTAATTAGAAGGGAAAGTGTGCGGTACAGGGTGAATCATTATTTCGTAGAGAAAATAGCAGTGATTTCAGCGCTGCTGAATCGTGTTTTGTAAAACGATTATCAGGAATGTTTGGTTGTAACATTTCAAACATTACTAATCGCTAAAAATTTCAATTTTTGCTAGTTTTATAATTTCACTTATTTTTAACTTGTAATGCAATTCATTTGCAAGGTCTCATCTGCACTCATCGGTCACATGTAAAACATACCTACTTTGTCAATTATTTTTAATTAATAGTATTTTAGTTAGTTTGGCACACAGCTTTGAATCAATACACATATACAATATAATTTACCATACGGAATGTTTATTTGTTAGTTTACACATAAAATATACAGTCTATTCGTTACAAATTCGAACGTCTTCATTCGATATAAGTCAAGTTAGCGTTGTTTAAACGTTGCGAAATTCGACCGCCAACGCTGAGATGCATAAGCAAGGAATAACGATACCTTTGTATCGTTATTTTGCTGGTTAATTGCCCATGGAAAAATGTACATTACAATATTCTAATTCGTTTGCTAATGTTTCCTGGTGCAACGATAATCTCGTACTCCTTGAATATTCATCGCAATTTACCGCTTCGCGTGGTATAGTCAGTAGAAGAAATATAATAAAGTCGTAAATCGAAGTATTAAATAGCAATCCTGACTGAGATTTTGATATCTCTTCTCAGATTTCTGTCCATTCAGAATTTCACTGTATCTCTTCCATCACCTATACAACTTCTCACTCTATTGAAAATTTTTAAAAAATTCCTCGATGAAACCATAGAGAATCCATTCATAATCTACCACGAGAACAAGCGTCTCTACACACGATGATATTCAAACACAGCTGTCCCGATTCGTTTTCCAATACCCTCTTTCGAAGCAGCCCCTTTCGAGCAGCAACAACAGTTCTACAATCTTCCTTCTAGTCAGGAAACGTTCCCCGATAGGAAGGAACGAGCAAACACGAGGACAATTCTAGACCTCCGTCGATCTGAAACGTTAATATCCGCGTCTCTGTGCACGCCACAGCCGGTGAGATTATCAAAATGATACATTCCGGTTGCGCACACACGTGGAGCCACGCCGATACGGCGAGAGCACGTAATGCATAAGGCCTCTCTCTGCGTTGCTTGCGTGTTTCCCTACGCCTTGCTACCGGTTACCCGTTAACGTGGAAGGTTACGTGTTTCCCGTAGCAGCGACGACGACGACGATGACGACGAAGACGACGAAGACCAAACCGGTAGAGTAAGGTCGAGAGAAGAAGAAGGGATCTCTGAGTCCCGTCTCCACATGAGGTCGTGCATTTACACAGGCGGGGTCATCCACGGTCTCCATGGTACCGTTACATCGCGCGGGGCATACATATTCTCAGAGCAGTTATCCCGCAGCATCCTCCGCCTCCTGCTGCTGTTGCTGGCTGCTGCTGCCTGTTTTCCTCGACTCAGGCTCTGTTGCATATTTTTGTTCATCGTGCTGGAAACGTGTGCATGGGAACACAGCGATGGGTAACGTTGGTCACGTACGGTTACTCCGGTGTGTCCGGTAGCTCTGCCCTCGCATGCATAAGTCAGAAATCGTGCAGTTTCTTTCCATGATTCCGGTGCAGTTTCTTTCGTAACTAGCACACTTTTATGACATAGTGCGTATATATGGATGATGCTTTCTTTCTCTAGCTATCTGTTATGGAACGGTAAGATTTACGATGATTATTGTTTATGGATGAGCAGATCGATCGATAAGCAGTTGGATAGATAAAAACGTCTGTGTTGGTAGAGAAGAATATTATTCAATAGATATTGTCGTTTTCTGATAGATCGAGAACAGTATAGAACGTCGCCGTGGCCGACGATTTTATTGACAACCACTCCCCAGCGAATAGACAGGTCTGTTTGGTTAGAATATAAATATCGCGCGAGTTTTCTACCGCGAGTGAACGGTATTTTGATTATAACATAGGACGATGATAATACTACTGTCGCGGTGGTATGCTTTTGATACACTTTGTGTAGCGTCAGCAAGGGAATAGTGATATTGTTATTCGCAGAGTGGTGAATATAAAAGGGCTCGAAACAAAACACAAAGTCTAGGCTCAACAAGGAAAACTGTGTGTTTCCATTGTTTCATTCGTTTTTCTCTGTCCCTCCTTTCTTCCTTTCCCTTTCTCTCTCTTTTCTTTTTTTTTTTTTTTACCTTTTCTGCTTTTTTATTTCCTTGTCGTTAGTTATATGTACACACGATATATCGCTCTAAACTTTATATTGCGTTTCATGTAGTCACACGAATCTGTCAGGTATACGAGGCCGTTTCTTTCTCGAATGTAGGAATATCGAGTTCCCGTTGTCTCGTCTGGAAATTGAATCTCCGACGGTGATCTCTTTTGGCGCAATTTATATTGACTTCGTTGAAGTGGAAACGGTACTCTGTGTATATATAGCCCGACGTCGTCGTCCTCGTCTTTGGAGCAACTTTATAATGAGATTTCGCGACTAGACCAGCGTCCTCGGTGTTCCTTCTCTCTCTCTCTCTCTCTCTCTCTCTTCTTGAAAACGCTTAATTCGTCTGTGATGATACGGAAGGTAGCAAGGTCGTCGATGGTGTTGCTTGGACTATGGTGTTGGGGCTTATTGCAACTACGTTGCTACTTGGCACGATCCTAGGAAGAGGAAAGATCGAGTGTCGGTAACAGAAGGATCATTCGAGAATCGATTAAACGACAGGTTGAAATAAATGCAACGTAACTTGGGGCGATATCGATGTTTCATTGAACTTGTCAAACTTAGTAATGTCAGATAGGAGGTGAATATTACTTCTTATACGATTAACAATAATTCTATCAGTTTGTGTCTCTATCCTGTGATAAGTGTTAGGTATCGGACAAATTTCGTGCGAATTTATAGCAGAAAATTCCAGTAATCTGAACTTTCTTGTAACACTTCATAAGGTGTGTCTTTGTGTCGTTTTTAAAGTGCTTATTTGCACAACTGACATTGACTAAAGCTCGCTTTCAAATTTCGAGAATCACGAGCCGACTAAAACAATTGCCGACTCGAGCCGATATTTTCGGGTCCTCGAGCACCTTTAGTAATCATCCTTTATTGAAACTGATATTGTATTCGATCGTTATGCAAATAAGATTGTAAAATTAGAATGTAGAACAAAGTATCAGCTGGGAGAAGTGAAACGTTAACGTGATCCATCCGGGTATTCGCTATCGCAACGACGACGTCGAGCAAACAGGGAATAGGTTCGCAAGGCCCAGGCAACGGTCAGCCATACGCAAACAGGGAGGTTATTATCGTGCTACTGACAGTAGGCTTAAGACTTAATCGGCCGTTGCGATCGCGTGCTTCTAATTTCACGCTCGCTATCCCCTAACCCCGGTTCAACATCCGACTAATCGAATCTTTGAAGCTCTCCCTCCCCCACCTTTCTGTATAATCACCGTTTGAAGACCGAAACGTTTGCACGCCTCGCGGTAATACACTCTGACCCACATTAATTCACGGAACTTTCCCTTTTTCATCGTGACAAACTCCTGTCGTTGACGTCGATTTAACCCGACTACATATCGCTCCTCCCCCTGTTCTATATCGGTTTTTTTTCGTTTCACCCTTTTTTCCCCGGGGCTTTTTTACTTTCGTGCTACGAATAACACGACCGGAAGCAAAACGCAACTTCTATCCACCGTGTGTCCACTTGTTGAAAACTTCAGTTCAGACGGGGACAGTTTACGATAGAACGAGCGTGAAAACCATTTGTACCGAGGGACTCCACTGCAATTGGACGAAACTTGGCAAGATGCACATTAATTTCGCGGCTTGTCACCTGCTCGAGGGGTGAGGAGGATGAGAAGGCGGTGCTTAGGAAATTAGGAGCAAACTTATGGCGTGTAAGCATCCATTTTCCAGCGGTCGTCCGTGTAACACGGACACTCGCGATGCAAGTAAGAGAGAGTGGTAGATGGTTGAAGCGAGATGTTGACGTCTCATCCGTCTTCCAATGCGCATATGTCCTCAGCAGAAATTACCATTACGATGGATGCTGCTTGGTCTGAAGCTTACGGTTCTCATGGTCCCGGAGTTTTATGACAGTTAACGTCCGTAATAATGCCAGGCTGGCTTCTGCCTCGGTCACGAAATTACGTCTTAACACGCGGTGTGTGCCGGTGAGAATAGAAGAGACGATGGTGGAGTGGTTGGAACCGGGAAGGAAGAAGGGTGTCGTCAGTTGAAGTGGCTCCCGAAAGGGGATCGATACGATGTCGACGACGATGAGAGAACAGAGAGACAAGAACGAGTGTATGACACCAGCCTATTGTGCACGATCGAATGACATTAGGGACATTAGACCCGCATCGTGAATACCTCACCACTTTGGACCAGGCTGGTTGTACTCAAGATATTCTCGTCTTACTATGTCCCGTCCTATTCCAACGGTGTATTAATTAGCCGCTGTCTCTTGCTCGAAGGGAGGATAGACTAACGCTCTCGACGACGCTTACACGTTCTCCCATTCATTAAGCGAAATCGTTGCAGTTTATCTTTCGTTCTTTCCCCCGGTAACTTCTCCCTGGTGTTATAATAGACCTATTGTACGATGCTCGCGACACGATTGAAAATCACTTCGAACGTGAACGGTATGGTTGCGATCACGATAAATTAATACTGTAAAGAGCGATATTATAGCGGCTGGGTGTGAGGGTGATGAGAAAATTACCAAGTGCTTAGCTACTCTGTAGAATGTTATATTATTTGTACGATGCTTGATTCTTGAGTTTTGAGGTGATGTACCGCGTACTACTTTTTGCAACATGATTGTTAGGTTGTTTTCGTTGGAAAGGCGTTTTTTTACGGGTTATTTTATAGCTTTATTAGTTAGTCAGATGCGCGATAGGACACCTATCGTGTATCCTTGATAAAAAACAAAAAATGAGAACAAATTCTCACAATCTACATCAATGAAACGACGCAACAACCGTCATAGAACGTTGTGCAAGTGTATATAGTACGTTCTTTTGTCCTGGAATTATATGTTGAAGTTTCTGTGCGAACATCCGGTCCACAGGACCAAAGCAACGAGTAGTGACATTAGCTTAGCATGATCGTAGGTTATGTTCAGGTATGCACGTTGGTTTTCGCGCTTTTCCTTTGGAAAGAGAAAGAGAAGCGGGGGTCTCTCTGTATAGCCGCGGCCAATTACGAAATGTCTCGGTAGGTTGTTTTGTAGGCCGTTCTGTATTACCCTATTATGCTCCCTGTTGGCGTTTGCACGGAACCAGATGGCTCGTGCGGACCGAGGATAATTTCACGAAACGTTCCTTGCTCCCTTCCTACGCTGCATCCTCCACTCCCTCTCGTTCTGTCTCTTCTTTCTGTCTACATTTCTTTTGTTCCACATCGTCTTCTCTCCTTGTTTCATCCCAGCATCTCCATTCCGTTTCTTTTTCTCTTTTTTTTTCTCTTTCTCTCTTTCCCGGCGTCGCGCTTCCGCTTGTACCTCGCAAAATCCGTGATCTCTCTTTCGTCCAGCGTGAAAATACAAGCGGCGGGTCTCGTTACAGCTGAATTGTGCCCGTATTTATTTTGTCCCTTGTTTCGCGACCTCTCTCGTATAACGTCCACACGTTTCAACGACTCGACGAGTGGGCACTCGTGCCTCGTTTACCATTACCGAATGATAAACAGAGAGGAAAAGAAAGAAACGACGAAGGGTGGTGAAGGAGATCAGTTTGATCTTTTTTTTTTTTCGATAGGAAATTGGATCGTTGGGATTGCTTCGCGTATCAATCCTTGAGCTATTTTCCAGCTGAAAAGTTTTCTCGTTTACAGACACAGAGAGAGAGAGAGATAGAAATAGAGATAGAGAGAGAAACCTAATTTGATCCTCTACGGTTCCACCGACGCACGATCGTTAAACGCCGGTCGTTCTCGATAAACGTTTCCATCTGAGCGTTCCCACATGCGCCGCGACGCTGAGCCGATGCTACACGGTGTGCACTGGCGGCGGAACCGCGGTCGAAGGCAATCGACCACGCGCTCGTCCGTGGAATTCATCGCGAACGCGTTTGTTCGGAACGAAAAACTGTTGGCTAGCAAAAACGCATGGAAGGAATGCGTCAGCTTCGCGGTGGCCAGGTAACTTCGACTTCAATGTGGTCGTTAATGATAATGATTTGAAATAACAGTGTGTGAGATACAACTTTCGATCAGTGTTTCTTGTTACGTTATTATTATTGAATACACGAGTTATAGACCCGTTAGTGGAATTGCGATAGAAGTTAGGTTATACCAGTTGACACGTAAAAACTTTACAAACTGTATTTCTAAATCTCTTATTCTATGATTTCTGTAATGCATCGTAATGGATATGTAAAGTCTCCGACGTGTTACGTAAATTACGTAAAATGTGAAATAAATCCTGAGCTTGTTTATCATGTCAAAGAAATCTAGCTGCAATTCATAAAGACGAGGAGCAATTGTTCCACCTATTTGAATATCGTGGAAAATTCACGCAAGGTGTTCGTTAAATGAAATCGTTTAGATGCAGTAACTCGTCCTGACAAAATCGACAGGCTCCCCTGTCGTGGGAATGGAAAGTTAGCCGAACAATGTCCGGTTTCATGGAAAGGTGACTTAATAAGCGTTTCCACGCGATTATCTTCCGCGGGGGAACGCGTCGCTCGACGTGTAATACACGTCCCGGCGACGCCGCCACTAATTTAGTCCACGTTCGCGCTGAGAAGGGTGCGCGGTATTAGAAACGTGAATAGAGGAGCAACGTGTACGAGAATTGTTGGGAAAGTGCATGATGGAGACTGGTTGTGGAGGTGGTGTGGTAGGTGGAGAGAGGTGGGACGTGGAGAATAGAACCGAGCTCAAACATGTTTGATATTAACTTCATTTAGCCGCACAGTCGAACAATTTTGTCAGTTTGCCGGGCACAGTGTAAGCAAGTATCGCGGGAAATGATGCATTAATTAGCCACCGCGTATTACGCCGAAAATTATTTCCGGTTAATTTTCATCTAACGAAACTTTCCCGAAGCGGTGGTTTCGCATTTTTTTTCTCTCCCCCTTCACCTGCTTCACTCTTTTACTTTTTTTCTCGCTTGTTAATCTATGCGCGCAGGCTGATAATTAGCGCGACTTATTTTAATTAGTAAGATACGCGTGTATCATAGAAATAATTGGACACGTTCCGTTTGATGTTCGATAATACGAAAGCTGTTTAATACGAACGGTATATTTAATGATATTTTCGGGAAAATCATGTAGAAATAAAATTTGTTCTCTTTGTGTTTCAGGTAAGCATCCTTTTAATACTGTTGCTTGGTCTATCTAACGAAGTTTGGTGAGTAAACGTTCGATATCGCCTCTCCGGTGAATATCTTTGTGAAAAAGAATCTTTCCTTTTTTTTTTAATCATCGATCTCGTGCCAGTAACACTTCTTATTACCATCGGCTCTTTTCCTACTTTAATATTTTAATTCCGAGCCGGAATTCCGATAGAAACGTGTTTCGAATATCTGGGAGGTCTTAAATGTCTGTAAATTCATTGCGAAAGCTGTGGATCTATCGCGTGGTTGGGATATTTCCTGCTCCGGTCGTGTATCCTTCTCTATCTCTCTGTGTGTGTAACGTGTTACCTACGAAAGCAACCAGAACGAGCGTATATACGACCTACAGAGGCGTGGTATCGTCGTAAACGTAACCGCGCAAAAAAAAAAGATATTCACATTTATCTATTCTCCAAAAAAAAAATTCGCGAAAGCTATTGTATCGCGTGTTACCGCGCCGTCACGTGGCGCCGTCTAAATGATATTTCCTTCCGTTTGCCGAAAATAAAAAGAAAGAAGGAAAGGAAGCAAAATAAAGAGAGAGAGAGAAAAAAAAGAGAAGGAAGAGAACGAGCCACCCTTTTTAAAACGCTTATAATCTAGGGACCGCGACAGAAATACCGTTTATGCCCTGAAAAACGATGCGACGTCCGGGTTAACCAATTTCATCCTCGGAGATCTAATTTCCTGCCGTCAAGATGCGTTACGCTGGGACATCCGTGTTCCTCTTTATAATACGGCTCGTTTCCCCGTTGTAAACGCGTCAGCCGGAATTGCGTCCTCGTTGTAAATCTCGTTGCATTCTTGCACACTGGCTCACGTGCGCCAACGCCGTGGCACGGCGCACCCGAGCAATTTAAAGCGCGATTACCCGGCCGAGAAACTGTGCACCTGAATATTTTAATCCGTGACGCAACCAACCGTATTCATTCGATCGAGACGAAACGTCGAGGGTCGCGTGGCAGTTGGAGAATTTTGCTCGGTCGGATTTCGATGGAATGTCTATAGTTTGGATGTAGGTTGATTTCGAAATTAAATCCCGAACATTGAATGCGGGTCAAAATGATTCGCTATATATGCACGTATGTAGATTTTCACGTATCTGTACGAATATATCGTGTATAGTGCTTTTTCCCAAATACGATTTCGAGAAATATGCAATAATGGAAGTTTGCACATATGATCGTTTTATTTGCTGTGTTTGCTTTACAAATGTGCGCTAAGACACGAAATTGCAACGCAACCGACGATCACTCGCTGACCTATATTGTCGGCTTATATCTGCTAATACGCAATTCGCGAAAGGAGCGTTTCTTTAAATAACGAGCGTTGATTAGCTCTTTTCTCGAACCTTGGAAAATTGTATATAAACGATGTGTTTGTAAAGAATGTAGTAAAACATTGTAACTCAAATCGAAACGTTGCTGCACAATAAACACAGCAACTTACAACCAACTGTGAACTAAACATGCATTTTCACCTTGCACCAAAAAATAAGAGCACAGGATACAAGATCAAATTTTTTTCTGTTTTTGATCAATTTTATACTATGTTGCGTGTTTGTCATTATGAATGTCTATATCTGAATTAGATCATATAACTATTTATGAGATGCATTCTTTCGAATTATATAATTATCAAAAATGCGTCATTGTTTATGTTAAAGTGTTAAGAATAGAAATCGCAATAGATAGTTGACTGTTGTAACAGTCGAAAAAAAATGGTTAAAAGAAGGATTAATAGTTGCCTATTATTCAGATTATACTAATATTCAGTTTTTCATTGGAAAAATGATCATCTTCGTCTAAAGGAGGTCGATCTATTAACACACTTAACCGAGTTATCCATTGAGTTTAATCCGGGCCATTGCACGATTGACCTTGGCGTAATCTCAAATTCACCTACGAATTACCTCTAAACGACCTTCGAACAACCTTCGAATACCCTCGACCCGTTTCACCGACGAACGGTTCACAGCATGCCCGTAAATTCTTCCACATGTTGATTTCACGACCGAACGAACGGGCACACGCGACGTTGCACGCGCTTGCATCGTGCGAAATTACGACGATCCTTTGCATACAGTGACGTGTTTCCATCGATACACAGCAGATAGAAACCAGGAGAGATTTTGAAATATTAACGAAGCTCGTGATTTGAGATAGATCGAGACACGATAGAGCTATCTCGAGCTAATGTTCCGGAATCGTTCCTAACATCCTCATGTCGAAAACGTACCGTCATTAACATACCATTACGGTCCATTAATAGTAATCGACAGTGTTCCTTTGAGATCGTCTTGAGGGCGTCCAATCGTGCAAAGGTATCGAGAATAATTGTCAGATCAACGTAAACTCCGGTTCCTGCCACTATCGTGATTAACATGCGCGTCTTCACGAACGATTATCCGTGACTCCGCTGCGTGGATCTGAATGCAAATATATTTCGTCGCCGCTCGAAGCGATCGTGTGCACGCGAGGCGTGGTCGTTCGTTTCATAGTGTCTGTCCCATTTCCTCTTCCCCCTTTTTCCTATCAGTCCTCAAATAAACGCAAAAGTGAACGCACGAAATTGAATACTTAAATGGAACACAAGGTAGCAGTGTGTACCGTTCGGGGTATAATTTCGCCAGGAGCCCACGACACTTTGATTAAAGTCTGCCCGTGTGCATTTAATGCGGTGACATCGATCCCCAGGCCGGGGGACGACGCAAAAGTTATTCGCCACGCCCCGTACTCACGGTAATACGCGCCACTTTCTTCCCATTTGCTAATGACATTCGACTTCCTTGGAATTTCGAATCTCTCATCAACGTGGATACTCTCGGAAGGATACGGTGAACGGTTTAAAAGGGAACAGACATACGTACGAAGAGAGATACTTTTGTCCTTCTTTTTCATTCTGTCAAGACGAAGAGATAAGTCTGCTCGAAGCGTAAAATTGGGTAGATTCTTGATCCTTCGAGTGAGTACGATCGTTCAAGACATGTAAAGTTGACATGACGAAGAAGGAAGAATGGATGTAGTATGGTTCGCGTTAAAATACGTACGACTAATTGGAGCACGTAAATGCCCAGACTTGGCGGACTCCACTTTGCACGGTCTCTTTGAATTTAACTTACTACTTACCTACGCTACTCGACGTAATGACCGCTCCACTTACACGAGTTCCGCGTTACTTCACGTCAGTTCGACGTCGTCGCTGTCGTCGTCGTTCCTGTCGCCGCGGTATCGTTAATAAACGCGGGAGTGGCTGTTCGCGAATTGGGTCACGATTTCGCGTATCTCGGTGAGCGTTTAAGAAGTCAGCAGGGTTAAAACGATGCTGCACCGGCGTGCAGGCGTGCTCTAAAATGATGTCGCGCGGGATTTTCACGAAAAGGAAGACGTGTTCTCCGTTCTTTCGTAGAACATCATACACGAGCATACCAGTTGCAAATGCCGTGGTTGGTGAAAAACTCGGTCATGTATACAACGTGAATTCACGCTGGAAAACAAACTTTCGTCTCTTCCCTCGAAGAGACGAAAACGTGTGTACATCGTTTGAAATGATTCGTCTAGGTGGTTGGTGGCTTGAAATGGTTAAGTTCACAGGGAGACATTGAACCGTGTTGGTGAAGGAAGAAAAAGAAAGCAAAGAAAGAAAAATAAAAAAGAAAAAGAAGCAAATACCAGGTTCCAACGGGAGCAGTTGCCGCGCGAACCCCTTTCAACAAAGAGCTTTCTCTCTGGTCGAGCCAAGGGAGAATAACGAGCGCGCGTCAAACCGAGACACGCCGTGGAACAAGATAAATTCTCACCAGTCTCCTTAAATTCAATGTAACACTTACCTGCATCCCGCGGCATAATGGCTGCTCCAATTACGCGAATTCCACGTTGCTTTACGCCTCTCTGACGACGCCTTGGCGTTAATGCGCCGTTAATACGCGGGTAGACCGGCCTCCAGCTCGTCCGTGTAGTAGACCTTATTCCGTCGCGGCAGACACTCCTTGGTCCCTTTAAGAACCACCCCTAGAAACTTGGCTGTATCATCGTAGTCACCGTCTTCGTCGTCGTGAACATGTGGTGGTCGACGAAAAGCCAGCCGTGGTTGCTCTATTCCTCGCTTGCCAAGAAAACTACGCTCTCCTCTAATTGTTTTAATGACTCTGCTTTCATACGAATGTCCCGCAAACGCTCTATTCTTTCACGAATCTCTTTTTCTTCTTCCCTCTGTATTTCTATCTCTCTTTCTTAATCTGTTTCCCTCACTTCCTTTCACTCTCTTTTTCATCTTCGTGTCTCTATCTTACGTGCAAGTCTTGTGCTTTTTTCTTCTCGTTGTTGCACACCACCACTTTATCCTTCATCATCCTCCTCTTCTTCTACTGCTACTGTTGCTGCTTGCTGCTCCTCTTTTCCACTTCTTGAACGTAGTTAGAAGCGGCAGTGCAGACCGCGCAAACCTGGCACTGTAGCTCGCTTGCAAGTGCTCTTTCGCGGTCGGTCGATTGCTCGGTCCAACCATTGGTGTATCCAACTTCATTTCTTTCGCCCCTGGCTTTCTTAGACGCAGATCGTTCCGCTCGTTTCAACAACGTCTTAATTAGGATTTCATTAGCTCGCGGTCAAGCTGCTGCGCCTGTCCTTTTTTACTTCTCTTTTAACTCTCGTGCTCGGTGAAGCCTGACCTCGCGAGACCCGTTTTTTCGCCTCGCAGGGGGCTCGTTGGTCGCACATTTTTATGCAGGACCAACGTTCCGCGAGAACAATGATCCTTTTGATATGCTTCATTTTCATAACCGTCGTTTTGTGGAACAAGGCAGTAAGGAAAAAACATTTTAATTTGAAATCTGACTTTTATCATGTCACGGACCTGTTTTTCGAAATTTCTTGGAAACCACGCGGGCAGGTTTCTTTTCAACTTACACAGATTCGTCAGATAGCCATGTGGTCGCTTAAGTCCTGTTATCCGTCGTTAAGTCTCGTACCTCGTTCAACGAGATCTTTCGAAATTCTTTCATAGAATTCGTCCAACCAGATCCAGAAATGTGTACAGATCGACGAAGAATTCCAGCTGTGTGGACTAAGGAAAGTTCCAACCCAACCCTCTTCTTGGATAGTTTCCGCTTTGAAAGGAGGGAACGCAAGATCGATAGACTTTTCGCGCAATAATTCAGCGCATCGTCCGCGAAACTAATTCAAGAAGCGGCGTTGATCCCCCGAGCGGATAAATTGAGAGACTCTCTCGTCGTACGATTGAAACGCGCTTCCTAGCCTTGTCCCTCTGTTGCTTCCATTCGTACAGAAAGCCGAGCCATCGACGCGAGGGTTACCTTCAGGATCGTCTATTATACCCACATAATCCTCACCGGGCTTGGTTGCCTCGTTCTCTATCATTTTCTTCGTCTGTTTCACGCGTCCAGGAACCAACGATCCTTTTCATCTTCGTCTCGAAACACGGGGCCCTCATAAGCTGCTGGCCAGAATCTTTTTCTTCACGCCGCAGCGTTTCCCCACTTTTGGTCTTGCTACGGAAGAAGGGAGGATTAGAGTTCGTCGTCCACGGTGTCGAAACTAAGCTCCTGGTCATGATATGGGATTATATACACGGTTGAAATATCGCGCGACGAGCCACCATCGCTGCGTATCCATTTCAACCGTTCTGTGTTCTCGGATCTACCTCACGTTTCTGCTTTATGTATCCTTCTTCTCTTCTCCTCCCTACGCTTTCTCTGCAAGAGAACGGACCAGAGCGTTCATGATCCTTCGTTCTGGAAATATAGGTTCTAGCCTGATACGTGAACGCCTGACGTAAAGTCTGTCGATCTTGTTGGTCACGCTGCTGGTCTCTCGGGGTGAACGTGTTTCTATCCGGGGGAAGTATCCCTGGGAAAGTGATGCGTTTGTCGGGCTGCCGATTGTAAAAATCGATTCCACGTATATAACGTCGGGTTAACCGGAATCGAACTCCTTGAACGTTATGGTTTATCACTGAGAGTGCAGTTTGCAGTGGCGCGAATTTTTCACCGTCTTGATCACGTATCTTGAAGATCGAACTTATCACTTGGAAAGGGGAAGATAAGTTTGAACGAGTTGGTTTACTGCGATCAGTCATTCCACTGTTCAAGCGAACATATTCGTTATCATAAATCAAGACACGAGAATTTTCACAATGTGATCGTATGAAGTATAAATTTATCAGACGATATTCTTTTAATCGAGTAGATTACACTAGAATCTTATTTTGAAAATTTTTCCATTTATTTCCACATTGTATAATCTAGATCTCCATAATCAAATTTCTCAAATGCTCTCGGTTACGTGATATCGCTAATCGAAAAGTAAAGTTCACTACTCTCGATGATTCTTCAGTCCAATTAACGGCGGCGTTTCTTTTGAAAAAGGAAAAAAAAAAGAAAACAAATCATATACATCGGTTAAGATAGTCTAGCAAGGGATCCGTATCGATCTGAAGGGAAAAAAAGGGAAAAAAAGCGCCCCTTGGGGCATTATCATATCTGTCGGTTGAAGCGTCAGGGTCAAAGTGAGAACGTTGCGGGGAGGTACCGATCAAAGAAGAGACCCTCGCATTGTCGAGTCTAGTTTTCCGGTGCGCATTTCTCAGTTCCGCAGCAAGAGTCGTCGCGTGTGTTCAATATCAACATTGCATTGTGCAGACGCATCGGACCCGCCCTTTCTTCCTCAGGGTGTGCATGCATATGTGCAGCCATTCGACCCCCAGATACATGTTTACAAAGGAGTAGCATGGAGAACGGGCGTCTTCCAGACAGCGTTGGTATTGTGCTGCCGTTGCTGGCTTATACTTATGTAATGCGAGACCTCCACCGATATAGAAACGTGCCAGGGACCATTCTCCGGCGGCGCTTAAACCGGCTGGAGTGAGACACAGCTGCCATTGAACGTGGAGATGCCTCCTTGGTATATATCAGCAACACACGAACTTGACGAGAAACCACAGACCCGAGTGCGAAGGTTCTCCAGCTAACTTGATTCAGTTCTTGATGTATAGTTAGGGATCATTTGATTAGATGATATCCTTTAATCCATTCGTGACCGAATTATCGTTTTTTCTGCAAGAATTTTCTATCTGTCGGTTGATTAGCGCGTGTGTAATGGATAGTGAATTGAGGTCAATTTATATTAGAGTACTGAATCCTCTGTAACCCGATTTTGCCTTGTTCGTGAGAAGAGAAATAATTGAATTAAAATTTTACATTTTACTGAGAGGAGCAAGAATGAATAAATCGGATAATAATAATAATGTAATAGTAACGACAATAAAGAGATAAAATGAAACTTATGAAGTTTTTAGAAGGATATAGATATGCATATTTTTGAGCAACAGAAGATAATTTGCATGAGCAACTTGAAATATAATTTCAACCTGATTTGATTTAAGTATTAACCGAATTACATATTGTACAATTAATCTGTATCTCGACGAAGTAACGTAGCCGTTCAAAGGGTTGAACATCAGCGTTCTGTGGGAATTACCTCGAAATGTGTTTATCTACGCGTTGGAACCGGGTATAGTTGGACGTGGACGTGGAATAATGTTTCTTGAGGCAGTTATTTTGGGGGATGAAGTGTGTTTTGGTTTCGTTTGGATTTATGTGGGAATAAATGTTGAGATCTGATGTTGTTGGAAAACTGTTGGGATGTCGAGAACCATGCGGTAACAATTTCGGCGTGGTTGTAAAAACAACGATCTTAAAGGAAGTTGAAAATAAATGGTTTCACACATTGTTTGTTTTTAATAGCCACCACTGCTAATGGTAGAAAGAAGCGAAAGGGTGTAGGAGAAAAATGATATTTTTGTGGGAGTTGGTAAAATGACCGCAATTAGGCCGGCCATAGAGATTCGTTAACTAGCTTCGGTAACGACCGTGGTGTTTGCATTGCTAAGAGTCACTTAAAGCTAGCCGGTGTTCGTAAAATTTTGAAATTATCAGGGCCGAGAGCAATTCCCGGGACCGAAGCAAATTTATGTTAATCCTTTGGTAAAAGTTTTTTCAAGTCGTAAAACTTTACGCTCCCGCTCTCGTTTAACGTTCTCCTACGAATTTAACTATTTACTCGCGAGTACCGGCTTTAAATGGTCTACGTGTAGCCTTGGGGGGGGGGGGGGTTCTTTACCTTGATCAAAATCTAATATATACATCCTCTCTACTTTCCAAAGAAAAAGATTTAAAAAAAGAAAAGAGAATAAAGAAAAGATGGAAAAAAGAATGGAGAACAGGAAGAATATAGGGAAGAAAACGGAGAGAAATGGCTGAAACGAATTTCCACGATACGTCCCGCCCCTCTGAACAGCATAAAAACTTAAGCGCTCTCTTTTAAATTGCACCGGGGCGCCCTTTGTTCCTTTTCTCCTGACGTTTCTTCCTCTTGCGTTTTCCGAAGCTTGGAAAATCACGAACCGGGCCGCGGAGGAGTGTGAGAGGAGGGGAGAGAAGCGTTGCTGAAACTCGGAATAATATTTCCGGGCCAGACCATTCAGATTTTAATCAAGTCCGCCTGTCAGCGCGGAAAAAGGAAACTTATGCCTGTTGCAGCAACTCCTCTCTCGCCATCGGGAGAATCCATTTACCGAACTTTTTAATTCGATAGAGGGACGCGAATGGAGACTAACGCGCGTCTACACGAAACACGAGCACGCGTCACCAATTCATCTTCCCCTCTAGATGATCGCTGAAACTCGATTAAAATCGAGTTACTTCTTCGTTTCTCTTTCCTCTCTAGGCCGAACAGTTTAATCTCCTATCCAATCGATCAAACGAGAGAAACATTTTCGAAACGAGCCAGTTCTTCCTGTGTTTACCAGCGACGCCAGGAGAGAATTCTCTCTCTCGTAACTTTCGCGACGACGCTCCTCTCGCCATTTCCCAAAACCCGGAGAAAGATAGACAGAAAAGGCTATCTATAGTCAGAAGAGAGAACAAAGTTTCAGGACTAATTAATTAACGTTTACGAATTGAACCTACTCTCTTGATTCAACCGCGAAGAAGAGTGCAAATATTGTCGGTTGCCGCTTAACGAATTCAATTAACGTAATTTCACTGATGTCGCGAAAGGAACAGGGGAAACGTGGCATCGTCATCTTCGCCACCGGCAGCAACAGGTCCGCGAAAAATGCGCGCGAGAGAGGAGGCGTAACCGGATAACGCGGCGATAAAATATAATAGCGCGACGTAACGGTGCGATAAAAATGTGCAAGTGCACGCACGATTGTCCCCGTTGCTGTTCTGTGTACGGATGTTCCCATGACCGGTGGAATCGCTTCGAACGCGCGACATTAATAAAGGGAGGACTTTATCGTCCCATAGAGAGGCAGGCAGTCGGTGGTTGGTCGGTGTTTTCGAATCGTTGAACGCTCGAGAGCGCCTGTGCTACAGCATTACTTTAATTACTCCGCGTACTCTCATTAATGGGAGCTAATTCAAAATAACAATTTACCTATCGTCCGGGTACAGCGCGGGATCGTTTCCTCCGCGTCCTATTATGCAGTTACGTTTCTTCCCATTTTCTCGCCGGCAGTTTCGCCCTCTTAACTATTCGAGTTCGCGTCGCGACCGGTAATTTGCTTTTTATCGCGAGTCTACCATCGAGAAAAGTTTTCGTCGCTGACTGGCTGCTTGCTTACTCGCTTGCTCGCTCGTTCGCTCGCTTGGTCGGCTGGATCGTGTTCATGAATTTTATTAAGATCCGCGATAAAACGCCCGCGTATCTGCGTTACCCGCGGATGTGTATATATACGGTGGACTGTATAGAACGAGGATGCACGATGTGTGGTATAGCCTGCAGGGGTTTGTTGCGTACTGTCGAATGAATTTTACGCGACTCGCCGCACGATTCGAACAAACGAGATCTAGTGGAAATGGTAACTTTGCGCTCGCTAATAAATGTTGGTCACGCTTTTCATTCATGACATGCTACCTTTTTCTTTCGTTTTTTTATCTAAACGCAAGATGTTTTATTTATAACGAACGGTTTGCTTATTTTCACCGTTAATGAAAACAAGAAAATATTACTAATAATAAGTTTTAATTTGTACATTTGTTTTAACTGCAATTTGAATGTGAGATTATCAAATATTGAAACAGCGAATACTCGAGATTAAGCATACATAGCGACTAAAAACTCGTATGATAAGGGATTAATGTATTTTCTATCATCACTAATATCAAAGTTTATTAAAAATACAACTAATTTTTGTTGTATCTTGATCATGATTTACTTCACGAATCGTAGTTGTTCTAATTATTATTGTCATAAAATTGAATGTAAGGTGTCGTATACGTTCACGCAACGAGCGTACGCATATCAGCGATTCTTGACACAGTTCGCGAACGATTTTCCCACATTAATGTTCCACCCTTCCTTTTTCCTTTTCCATTATCCCTCTTGTTCTCACTCTTGGCAAGCTACTCGTTTCGCTCTTTTTTATTCCGTGCACCGGATTAAATCGAATAAATCCTTGACGTTAGTCCGGATTTCAACCGGGGCCGCTTTATTACGAGATCTCGCGGAATATATCGTGCCCGACAAACCTGGCGTGGCTGTTTTTTGCTTGGAAAATATCGCGGTCGCTCTCCTCCGTTCCAATTACAGACGCGATTTTAACCGGCTCCTGAATATATACGGCGTGCAACCCCAATAATTTCTGCTCGATCGTATTGTCCACAAGGAAACTGCATACTGTTGGCCGTATAGTTTAAAAAATAGAAAACCAAAAAAGAGAAAAAAAGAGAAAGAACGAAAAGAAAAAGAAGACAGCCGATTACTTTTGTAGAGAACTGTATTTATGCTTATCTGACTATTCGTATCGTTTCACACGATATAACCTATCAATTTTTATCGAATACACCTGTACATTTATTTACTTGTTCATTTTTAAACTATTCTTTATGTCTGGTTAACGAATTACTCTTGAATTGTTCAACTTCGTCTTCGATATACCCTACACCTGCTCGATCAATGCGAATCTTTCTAAAAACCGTTCTTCACGTGGATGTGCAAATAATCAGAAGCAGCATCGCGGGGGAAATTGGTCCGAATAACGTTTAGAGGCCCGAGGGAAACGTCGAATGGTATTAACTAAAATGAACGCGTTGCGAGCGTTGCATGTGCGGAGGAAGAAACGATCGGCTGCGTGTTTCACTTGCGGCCAACAATCGTTATATTTATTACGCGTATCACGATACAAAACGCGCTAATGATCTCGTTAAAGAGGTTTCGTTTCCTCGAACAACTCGTAACGCGGCATACTCTACCTTTCTCCCTGACTCATTCCTCAATGACTAGCATCGCGTGTGATTTTTATTTCAATTCCCGTTACGGCTCGTTCCAAGCGTTGAGCTTTTTTTTCCTGCTTTTTACCCCATCGCTCGTCGCGACCGGTTCGACGATAATTAATAATACGTGCTTGGAATATGCGTGACGCGCTTTTCTACAGCTGTACATTCCACGACTCGACGAGTGTGTTTCACGGTAAACGTTTCGAAAGCATAAAGGATACCCCGAAGAATAAGTCGAAGTATTCGAGAGACGAGGAAAACTTGGATGGCTACAGAATGACAAAGTGGTGTACGAAAAGGAAGGATGAAGAGAACGGCGGGGTTCGCGGGCGGAACACGCGGCGTATTTGCAGATTTATAACCGGGCGACCGAGCAAAAGGTGTCGCCTGGGAATGAGTAATGATGTATTTGCCCGCATACGAGGCGTTTCGAGATCGTCGGATACGCCGCGAGCGTTCTTGCGATCCCGAAAACGTGGGCGAGGGAGTGGCGATGCTCTCTCTCTCTCTTTCGCTCTCTCTCTTTCGGCTTGATAGTTTGTCGGGGAAACAACGTCGTATCTTCGATCGTCGCTTGTACCCTTACCTCCGCTGCCCACCTTAAATATATCCAGCTACGCGAGAAAACGTCGTCCTTCCATGATTTCTACCTGCGCTTCTTGCTACTTCTACGCGACGTTTTCGAATGTTTCCTCCATGTTTCTCGCGAGCAATCGTTTAGTCTACTGTAACTATTTAACTTGAAAGCATTCGACGCATGAGAGATTAAATCTTCGTACGAATAACATTTGATTGATAGACACACAGGGAAGTGGTTTCCGAAAATAAAGGGCCATCAGAATTGAATTATATGCTTCGTGTCACACAACTCGAGAAATCGTCCAGTTTTTGCGACCGCAATTTCGTCAACGTGTAATTTCGTCAAATGCAAATTTTAATTGGTCTCCGTGGCACCACATTTTGTTTTTCTAGGGTCTTTTAAAAAATCGAGAAATAATTAACGACCCAGAGAACAACATTCGAGTTGCAATTTGTGAAATAATTCTAGCAACATGTCGAAAATTCATTGAAAATTTCGATAATCAAATTGATATATGCAAACACAGTCGTGATATATTATACGTTTTACGTATAATTATAATGGATCGTGCTTTCAATAAGAGAAACAACATGAAAAAAGTTCCAAATTGTGTTTTATTAAAAATAAACATTGGATGATCCTATAAAACGTGTAATATTTAATCAGCAAATGAGTTCTTTTCTATCGACCGAGAGATTAAATACAGGTACTCGAGAAGTGGTGGGAGAAATAGCGAAAGGGGTGTTGCAAAATGTGTCTTTCAGAATGAATAATGATAATGCTTCGTGGAACGCGAGGGCTTTATTAAAATTGCAAAAGCCCTCTTCTGCAAGATTCGGATTTTAAGACTATCTGACAAATTTTCCCAGCTACCTCTCTCCCTCCTCCTTCGCTCTTCTTGCAATCGTCATTCCTTTGAACTCAGCGAAAGACGAGAGACATCTTTCGCGGAATATTAACACAGCTCTTTCGTTGACCCGAGAGTGTCGACCTTTCACCTGGTGCTCTAGTTAAGAATCGTCCGCAAACTTTGTACCGATGATACGCGTTCGTATATGGGATAGGTAGAGGCGCGGTGTATAGAACCGATAAAGAGGAGAAAACGTAGAGAAAAGAAAGGAGAAAGAAGAAGAGAAGAAGGAAAGAGCAAAGAAAGAAGTCTGAAGGTGGACGATATACAAATAATCTCGAGGTTCGTTGAAAGAGGGGAAAAACTGGAGTGCTTCATTTTACTAACAAAAACTTGGAGAAGTAGCAGAGGAAGGAAAGTTTTTCCACTGGCCGGATCTTCTTTGTATCATCCAGCGTGCCGTGAAGACGTTTCCACCGTGCCGTCGAGTAAATTTCCCCGCCATAAATTTCGCGGCTTTGCGGAGGATTAAATTTTTATCTCTCCTCGATTGCGTCGTTTCGATTCAATCGAGAAAAGAAGAAAAATAAAAGAAATCATAGGCACCGATGTAAATTATTCCTCGTTGATGATCGTTTTCATCGTTTGCTGAACACACACTCGTTCACCGCCATTATCCTTTTTCCCTCATTGATCTCTCACAAAGTTACCAATACCAAAACCGTCGTTTTACGAACGTGAGTAGGAAATCGATATGTCTCGCTTTCCTCATCGTCTCGATGCTTCGTCCGTTCTTCTCTATTCACTTGTCAGTGGTACGCGAATAATTCAGAGGCATATGCCTAAATGCTTTTACACACAGAAAAGAAAACCAAGCATGGACAACGGCAGATGTCTGGATAGCTATGGTCGAACGATTTTCTAGCAAAAGAGCGTGAAAACCAAGGACCCCGAAAACCGGGTAAATACACGGCGAACGGACAAAAGGGAGGACAATTTTGCTAACGCCAAGCGTGAAAGGTTCCAGGGTAAATACGACGGATTGTTCCCTCGTCAAACCGCATGAATAAATAATAATACACCCTGTAGGAGGGGAAGATTGTATGTATCCCCGCGGGCCAACAACTTACGCTATCCTCTTTACCTAGGCCACGTCGAAAGGGAACATATAAATATTTCTATTAAAACCTCCTTAAAATGATCCTTCATCCCATTCAGAACGGATCCGTGCACGCTCTCGCGTAGAACCTCGCCTCTTTTAAACGATCCTACAAGTCCAAGTGGTAGGAAGCACAACGCCATCTTTATTCGCTACCTGCTGGCATTTGCCAAGGGTTCCGGGTATAACGGCAAAAGCAACAACAACATCAACAGCCCTCGGGTACTTTCGTAGTTAAATGCCTGACGGTTATCTCGCTTAGGTATATACCTCCTGACGCCTTCGAATGTTGAAGAAAGGGTTGACCTGGCACTGAAGTGAGAGTGAGTGAGAGAGGAAAAAGGATGGTAGTAAGTAAAGGAAGGACAGTTAAGGATGGATAAGGATAGAGAAGGAAAAAGCATAGACGTGCCAGGCACAATAAACGCCTAGTCGAACAGGTTCACCTATTACGCTCGATAGCTAAGCCACGTTTAATGCACTTCCGCCGACCGTGGAATCTTCGATCGGTTATTTGTATGCACGATGCAGCCGATCCTATGATCCCTTGATCCTCTAGTCGCGCATTCACCTCTTGAACGATCTTTGATGGAGAAGAAACCTGCTCTCTCTTGAGTCTCCTTCTATCTTCCTGCCTGCTAATGTCTCTCTGGAAGCTTTCCGATTGGTCGCTCCTCTAATCTTCTTCGTTGGTTTTAATATTTTAACATCTGATATTCCATAGCGGAAATTCGTAGATTCGTGTGATCATTTTCGCGGATACGAGAAAGAGAGAATTCTCCGAGCTTTGTGTGATCGAAACTGTGAGCGGATCGTAATTCAGGAAAGAGAGTCTCTCGTAAGGTAGAGATGGTTTTTACGACCAGTCGAAAAGAAGCCGTAGTAAACGTACACGTATATGGCAAATATATATGTATATTCAAAATATTTTATAGAGCCTCGATATATCTCTCGATACACGTTCCTACTTTCCTCTCAGCACTTGCTTGCTCGCTCTAACGTAGTAGAGCTTCTTCATCCTGGTTGCTCACCTGAGGATCGCTGTCTCCTTTGAGTACCTCGCGTCTCCGCTATACCATAAGGGGGGTTTATATTTCGTGCAACTTCTTTCCGCTGAGAAATCGCTTTTTAACATCGCCGACTGGCCAGATCGTATTTGCTTGAACATCAGCACCGATACGAAATACGTGGTGCACTCTTTTCACAGCTCGTCTTGCATCTAGATTTACAGCTGAAAGAATCTATCGTATGTACCATCGCGCGCGTTCTTTGAAATTACTTCTCCTTCCTCTCCTCTATCCATACCGAACGACGTATTATCGCGAGAAACTTTTTCATCGATCGCAACAAAAGGATCTGTTACGATACGAAATCTTCGAACTTTATAGACGACGCGTGGCTCTAAGCGCATCTTTGACATATAACCTCGTGGAAAAAGATTACCGCAGATACGATCGATTCTTTTATACCGTACGTTTTATAGGCGGAACGTTGAGTGTTTGGCGCATTTTCGATATAGCAGCAATGGTTAGCCTGAGGGTAGATCGCGGATGACCCTATTCTTTCGTCACAACTATCCGCCTATATGCAAACAACATTTTCCCCGCGCCACCATAGAAAAATACATGGGAGGAATTTTCCTAGTCACGAAAAAGCACGTTCTAAACGGAAAGTTCGTTGGCGCTTTTGGCTGGAAAGTTTAGGTTGCCTTAAAGCTCGATCCTCGTCTCGAGAGAAAGAATCTTCTTTCCTCTTTTCCTGCCACGTTTTTGCGTGAGTTTCACCGCTCGAGTTATTCGAGGCGTGTGCACCCCCCTTCCGGTTGCTAGAATTGATTTCGACGTTTATTTATCGCCGGTGGAACGTTGAATTTCTGACGAGCGAGAAACCCCCCGGAACAAATTGCACGCTACGCGGATTAATTGATCGTTGCAGAGCAACGAGGGTGATTTATTATGTTGCCCCGGTATTCTCGATCTTTCCGTTGCCATTAGTAGTTTCGTTCGGACGTTATATCACGTAGAATCTACCAGAGTTTCCACGTTTGCCGTTCTCTGTATCTGTATATCCCACGAAAGATCCTTCATAGTTCGAACAGTTCTACCTTCTACGTTTTTATCCCCCCTTTTTCCTACCGGACCATGCGGCGACGCCCTCCCTATACTTTTTAATCTAACTTGCTCGGCAGGTTAAACAATTTCCCGTTAGGATCGATAAGTGATTCACCGAGGTCCGTTTAAATTTACAGAAAAGTCCATCACGCTTGGCACACATGAAACTTTAATGTCGTTTCGCCGTGTATTCTTAGAGCCCGGAGTTGTCAGGTTCCATAGCGTAGAGGAGTAGCGAGAAGATGGTTCCCGCGGCAGCTCGTTAGAAATTCATGACTATCGACAAGTCAGAGTTCGTCGGAAAAGAGACATTCCGGTACGTCCCCATGTATCTATTCATATACAAGCTATCAGTGGCGGGGCATACAGGAATTTGCATGGCATTCCCCTACCTTTAGACTCTTCTACTGTGACTTGCACCAAGCCCTAAGCACTGAACTGAGCTCGATTGTTGACGGTAGAGTGTAGCGGCCGATGATTTCAAACTCGATCAAGTCAGTTAGCTCTTTCCCAGCTTTCCCATCTCGTTTCGCTCCCTTTCGTTTATTGGAAGGGTTTTTCTTCTTCTTTTCAAGCCAATCCACCGATGCTTTCGTATCCCCTCAGTCGCGAGCAGCGCGATTCTTCTCTAGAGGAGACTTCCCCTTCTCTCTCTCTCTCTCTCTCTCTCTCTCTCTCTCTCTCTCTCTCGAGCACGTTTGAATCGGAAAAGCGTTTTATAGGTCAACCACTTTCGACTAGTCGAGACGAACTCCTTGCGAACCTTGGATCGATTTAACCGCATAGACGTAGTTCACGGTTCGATTGCCAATCGACACATGATATCTCGCGTAGCGTTCGTAGCGCAATCGTTCCTAGGAGTTATGGCCGAAGATTAACGCAAGTGATGTTAGCACACCTGCTCACCCAATCCCTCCCATCCAACGGCAACGTGTTTGTCTAGCTCGCGTGTATACACATACGTATACACACCGCACTTGTCGCGTAAAGGTGTGCAAGCACGCGTATGATGCAACCAATGAATCGTGAATTGTTTCTACTCGTTGGAATTCGTCGTTCAATTTGAAATGAAAGTGCGACGAATCGTTTATCAGATTGAAGTGTTTCTAAACGCTTCTTGAGTTGATTATTGAAATTAGGTGTCAGGTGGATAATTACGGTATTGGATGAACAACGAGAGAGAGACGAAGTTTCTTCTAAGAACTTGAGTAATTTGATATTTTTAACTTTACAAACGTCGTTAACAATGCTGTCATTATATATCTCTCTTCGAGAGCTTCAGCTATTCGTGCGTCTAATTCCAAAATGTTCGTCTTATTATAAAATATTCAACGAAACATTTTCTCTACATACACAGGCTACGACGAAATTCAATATATCGTACACGCTTCGTTACTTACCGGGCGTCTTATAAAACACACCAACACCAAACATTCTATGCATAAACGCGCTCGTGTTATATGTATACACGCGATGCTGTGCGCGCTTATACACGCGTGCAAACGCCTGGGGAGTGCGTAGAAGGTGCGGAGGGTGGAGAGGAACGAGAGAAGAGAATTCAGGAGGCACCTCCTTTCATCCAGCGCTTGTGCCTTTAAAATAATATTTTACCAGGATTATTGTCGAATGGAAATGGTAAAACAGCTTACGCTTCGCAGTTGAGCGGGCAGAGGCATTATGCAAACCAAGTTCACCCCTCGTCTTCCATCTCCGGTGTTCGTTTTCCCTACTCGTCCGTCGAATCACCGACGCAATCGCGCTCACGTTGCCTACGTCCTCACCTTACCGTGGCATATATGTGTGTACGTGTATGAGTGTACTCCCTTACAACCACCCTTTTCCACGTATTCTCTCTCGTCATCCCTTTACGCCAGGGCTTCTCATTAGGGAAAAAAAAGATATCCTTCGACCGAGGTATTTCAGGTGTGGGTTCCGTTGTTTTTTCGAATCCGTATTCGAAGGGAACGAATCGAATATGTCTACCCCCTGACTCATTGTCCTTGCTCCCGTGTCGCATTCCACCCCTATAATTAACGCGTGCACAATTAAGTAGCAGAGCACGTCTGCAAAAGAATAAAACAAAATAAACACCCCTTCTGTGTGTATACGTTCTTTTCTTTCTACGTTTCCTTCTCCCTTTCGCCTATGAATCTTGATATCTTTCGAAGAGGGGTGGTGGAGCGAGAAGAAATACTTTTCAAGCGATCTCTAATCGACCCGGTGAAAAGAGGAAGGATTATTCGTGAAATAAATTTAAGCTCAAAGAGTATATCGACTTTAGTCGTTCGATGAAATGGCGGGGATAAATCGGGAATATCCATTATACAGTTTCACGAGCGGGGGTAAGGACGAAAAGGAGAAGATCCCCGGGCCGTCTTGTCTCCAAACTTCCCAACATTGCTGACATTTTCACCCTTGCGATTTCTATCTTTCCAACAACGACAACGACGACCTTCTCTCTTCTCCGTTCTTCTTCCTCGTTCTCTATCTAGGCCCTCCTTTCACACCCGCTAAATCCTTCTCTACCCAGAGCGCGTTCACCCTTGCCACGACTTCGTGAGGTGGTGGGTTTCCTCGTTAGGAAAGAAGCTAACCGTCACGACGTTCAACCTAAAACGAACTGCCTTTCGTCGTCATAGTAACCCCGAGGGTATCTGCTGATGTGCCAGGGGCAGGTGCCCTTAAAGTTATGATTCGACGTATTATCCCCACTGATATACATACATTTCTATCCTTATGTATCGTACGTGCAACAAACCGTAGCTGGATGATGCACCTGTGCCACGGGTATTCTCGGACGTTGCGAGTGTGTGTATTTATCGCGCCGGTGACAATCCATCGCGGAAACCTTGTCGCAGGTGTCGCCTCGTAAAACTAGGTTACGCGTCCGAATATCTCTCCAGTGCCATCGTACCGAATTTTCGAGCTTATTGATTCCCACCCCTCTTCACCGCACCGTCACTTCCTTCCTACTCTCTTTTTCCAGCTGACACGGAAACGACTCTGACCCCCTTGTTATATGCGCGAGGAGTCGTTACTTTGATGTCGGCCACCAGCGTGGTTTTGCTGATGCGCGTCCGTAAAAGCTCGCCTTTGACGATGCAGATAAAGTAGCAGGAGTCACACACAGCAACAGCGAGAAGTTAGTTACACGAGTGAAGCAGAGAGAGAGAGAGAGAGAGAGAGAGGAGAGAGAGAAAGAGCGAAAGAAAGAAAGAGAGAAAGAGAGAAAGGGGGAGAGATGTTTTAGCTTCTCGCGACGGGATGCTCGCGTAAACCAGCCACAAGGGAATACAGCTGGAAACGTGTGCTTCCTTCTCGATGGAAAGAAAACGACGTAACGAGATCGAGTTAGGCGACAGCGTCACGACATCGGATTGGCCTCGATCTTTCGTTCCATGCTCGCGAGAGCTCTACCGATTGACGAACTTTAGCAAGCAGTTCCTCGCCGCGAACGTTTCCTTTTTCTTCCTTCTATTTTCCTTTGATACATATATGTACCTGTAGCTTTGTCTCCGTTCATCTACGGTCTACTTCGTCTGAGAAGTTGCTTTCCATCCATAGTAGAAGATCGAGCTTCCTTCGACCACATGGAAAAGCCGTTGATAGGATTTTAAATGGATTCTATCGTTTTCAGTCTTCTGTATTAATCAAACTATAAGTGGATACATTTATTTGAAGGAGTCTAAATGGTAAAAGAGAGAAGGAGAGCTAGAATATATATATGTGGTTTAAGTCGGTTCGATTTCTGCAAATCGTGGGTTAAAACTTTTATCGCAGAGCTACCGTGATCAAATGGAGTATATTATTGCGTTTCTACTTCCTCCCGTTCCATTCGAACGAATAAAGCCTCGTAGTTTTTACAGAGAGTAACTGTACAATTTCTCGTTCGATATTCGACTTCTATTTTCGTTGAAATTGTGTGGCCATGATTTTTCCAGATTTTTCCCTGGTATTTTTACAAGGATTCACAAGCCCCCGAGAGAGTTGGCGGCATTGGTACAATCATCTGAGGGGACCGCAAGAATTACGGAGAACGGGATCGAGCGTCGTAGCGCGCGAGCGTACATCGGGCCGTACCGTCAAATATTGATTTTCCTTCACAGATATGACAATGATTTGTCACCATGTAGACGTGTGTCCAGGCTGTCGTGTCACAAAAGTTCCACTGGTCCCGTGTAAATAGAGATGCGTGTTTCACGGTCGAGCGCGAGGAAACGATGGCTCGAGGGGGTTGCACTCTTGGTGAATTCGAAACGAGCTTCGTGTACGCTTCTTGTTTGCTAGAAGAGAAGAGGAGTGAGTACGGATAGGGAGGATCGTGAAGGAGAGTATTTTGTAAAGAAATATCGTAGAATAGGAAGGCAAACTCCGGGACAAAGATGGGTCAGAGACTTTCGGGTTCGGGCATCGCGTCATAACGAAGTTCTTCCATCAGGTAAAACCTCGGTAAATCTCTCGCTCAACTTCCATCTCGATTTTGTTTTATTTTATGGTACGACGACGACGGATATATCGTCGAAAGCTACTCTATCGCGCAACTCCATCGCACACAAAGTCCCTCTTCTTTCCAAGAAAATCAATGGGAACATATTCCCCCTTTTATCCCACGGATCGACTTCTTAGGCAAATCTTCGGAGTTCTTCTTTTTTCCAGGACAATCCTCGAGGACTTTATTGCAAATTGGCCAGGTATCTTGGAAAATATCGGCGACAAACCCCTTCCTCCCTTCTGCTATTTGTTGGCGAACGGTTCGATGCCTTTCCACGAGTCTCATTGAAATCGAAATACCCATTTTAACGTCGAGGATGCAACAAATACGAAAATTCCTTTTTCCTCCTTTCTCTTGCTACTTTTCCCTCGTCTCTTGTCCCCATAGTTCGTTCGTGAACGTTCAATCAGACACTGCCGGTGTCTAAAATGACTTTATCGCTAATTCATTTAAGTTCGACCGCATCCTCTTAGGGTTGAAATTTCTGAGCTGCCTAGGGAAGTAAAGATCAATGTCGCCTTCCTGGCAATACCTCGGTTAATTAGATGTGACTGTACGAAAGAGAGGTAGGGACGAGAGACAGAGGAGGAAAAGGTGGTGAACAGTAAGCTCAACAGAGGAACACTTGCACGCCGGTTGAATATGCCCGAAGGTGAGATTTCAAGCAGTTGCTTATTATAACCGTGCCCTACCATTTAACGCAGCTCAAGCTGGACGCACGAAGCGTCGAGGAACGCTTTAAATGGATTTCTACTCTTCCCCTTGGAGACTTGTTCTTCTCTTTCTCTTTCTCTACTTTACCTCTTACAGACTCACACGGTCGTTCTGTTCGCTCGAATCAGTCGAAAGATTGGCGAAACTTTTGCTTTGAGATGTCTGCCGCGAAATTGCAAGAGTTTCCGTTTAAATAGTTTACCAGACACCGAAAGGGGGAAATGTGGGAGAGAGAAAGAGAGAAAGGGGAAAGGGGGAAGGTCGAAGTCGTTCCTCTGCCTCGCTAATATCTAGGCTAATTAGATACAATTAGGCAAAGCCAGCTTTTAGGGTAGCGTGATTTTACTAACGTCGTGTGGCAGGCTTCAAAGAGGAAATTTCACGTCTTCTTTGGTCCCCTTTTTCGTACCGGTTAATAGTATGAAACTTTATTCGAGTAATTCGGTGAATCTTTGATCATTCTCATGGTTACGAGGGGGAGGGGTGAGAGGGTTAAGTTCGCTATGACGAAGACAGCCGGAAGTAGGGGAATCGGTCCATACGATGCGAATACCGGACAGACGAAGGCTGTGGACAGTTTAATGATCGATTTAAACGGATTTCCGGAATAGCCGTGCATTCAAATCTGCAGAATGCAATTAATGAACGCGCTTTGATCGATCTAACTGGATAATCTCGAGCGCAATTTCGACATCGGGCATTCCTTATCCTTACCGGTCGTGATCGCGCCACGCGCTCGCTTGCCCACCCCTTCTCTCCAACCTTTCAAGCCCGCGATCCGGTGTAATTGAGTTTCCTACGAGGCTGGAGGGCCAGAAATTGGCCAGGTTAAAACGAATTAGCGGACGAACAGGGACGCGCGCCGTTTGCTACCGCCCGTTTTGTCCCAATTCCGATCCGCCGTCTGGAGGATAATTGCCGGAAGCGACGACTACCATACAGAAACGCAAATACCACTTGCAACGGCCACGAGGGTTGCACGCTCGCCTGGAACGTTTGCCTTTCGAGGAGTGGAAAAGGAAAGAGAAAAGAGGTTACGTCGTCTGTCAGAAGTTTATCGTTATTGCAGGATTATCGGTTATCCCTTTTCTATTGGCTGGTGGTACTCTATGTTCGATTTCATTTTTCCGAGTTCAACACTAGACTTAGAAACCGTACTTTAAAACGATGACGTACGAAGAGGCGTTTAGAATTTTAAAAACATACTGATAGGTTATATATATGTAATTCAAAATTCAGCAAAGCTCGAAAGATCGTAAGATCAACCACGAATAGATTTGAACAGTTTGTAAATGTAGAAGAATTACATATAGTATATCGGCGAACTTTTTTTTTGTAATATTCCAATATTTGTAGAACGTAGTAGAATTGACTGTAGAATTCCGTCAATAGGATCCGAGAGAGTTGAAATATACGTTAATTGAATAGTTTTGATTAATTTCCTATATCCCGGAGAATTTTTTTAACAATCCTTTGAAATAAAATTTTTGATTGAATCAAGAATAATAGCTACACTACTGACTAACAGTAACCCCTATTCAATGTACCGGATAACGGAACCGAATGTACGCTTCTGCATGATTAATTCTCTCCAGGAAATATGGATTACTTTTGCTCGGAGCGTAGTTTAGTACATCGACCGTGGCTTCTATTATTCCACGCGCCGATACAATAATCTAATTAATGCACACGATCGATCGTAGTTTGGTAACCTTTTTTTTTTCTCCGTTTACACGCGAACCCTTTAAGGTTCCGTCCTCTCATCGATCGCGGCATAATAGCAATCTCATGCTTGTCGTGATAATTGTTAACATTAATTAAACGTTGTATATCTTAAAGAGGCTGTGATGTAACGATCGAAGGGTATATTTCGTATTGGGCCGCATAATGGGTGCCCGTTATGCCTGTCGGTCGTGTTACAAGCGCACGTGTACACGCGTTCTCCTATCGTTAATTAGAACGATTTCGCAATTAATACTCGCACGTGTTCAGTACTCGAGACACGTACGTGTCATCTGGAAACTATATCGAACGCGATCGTATCGAGGTCTCTGCATATCGGGCATTTTCCTCGAAACTCTCGTATTTTTCGGCTACAGGATAACGCGGAACGCATCGACTGCGACAGGACAGAAAGCACGAAATTGCGATTGGCGCCTGGGGTTATGATTTCGATTTTTTTTTGTACTCTCTCTCCCCCTCTCTCCCTCACCATCTTTCTCACTCACTTGCCCTCTTTCTCTCTCTCTCTCTCCATCTCTCTCACTCACTTACCCTCTTTCTCTCTCTCCATCTCTCTCACTCACTTTCTCTCTCTCTCCTCTCTCCCTCTCTATCTCTCACTCACTTACCCTCTCTCTCTCTCTCTCTCTCTCTCTCTTTCTCTCTTTTTGTACGTCGCTGTATGTCTGCCGGCAACATACCGTATGCGAAATATCGTAACCGGTAGCTTGCAATTTTCGTGGGCCGACAACGTCGCCCCAGGGATTAGCAATACAATCATCGGCACGCCAGAGATACCCTTTTCGAACGTGCCATTCTGATTTTTGATGTAAATCGCTCGTTACAACGCGGAGAACGCGCGTCGATTTGACGCCGTATGAATTTCTCGCTAACGCAAACAACGTACGGATGAGAGAATAAACGATTCGAGGAATCACCGGTTAACAGAGAAAAAATTCACCTTTGCCGAAACCCTCTTCGTTCCCACATTCTCTTGCACGTTTCTTCTGGCTGTTTGATTTCATTCGTTACGATATCGCTCGTCTCGATGAATTTTTCATCGGGAACTTTTATTAATGAACTGAAGATTATTCTTGGAAGCTCGTGTATATAAATATAATCTTCGTATTTAATGAATTTTATAATTACATAGTTTCACTTCCTACTAACAGCTTTCAGCGATCATCCTCGCTGACGTAAATGAGAAACAGGATGCTCCAATTGATAACGTGAATTTAAATAATTTCACTCCGTGGATTAGAAGAATTCCATGGAAAACTTTACTGACAGTTAAACTTACTACGAAACAATTTTTTTCACGATATCGAGAGAGAGAGAGAGAGAGAGGAAGAAAGATTGTGCGTTTCCTTCTCGATCTTCATGTCAGTTAAATCGATAGACAGTATCGGGGAATCGGTAATTCGTCGCTAAGTTTAATCGACAACTTTCCAGTAACCAGAAAATTTCCACTAAGGAAAATTGAAAAAGTTGTCGAAAGATGAGGAGGGAGTATCGATGATTAATCACTGTCAATTGTGGAAACTCGAGCGGCATGTAAGAAAAGCGAAAGCTATTGGAAATTACTTAAACAGTATCAACAGATATGTCTGATAATCAATTACCAATAAAACAAGAATCTAAGCGTTCACACCTTTCAAGATAACAATTCTAAGTAAATGTTCTAAACAGTTTCTAAGTAAATATATGGGATCATCCAAAAAACATAGTTCCCTTTTTTTTTGTTTTTTTTTTAACAAATTGATTAATTTGAAATTTTTCAAGTTTCTTTCTTTTATTTTTTAATTGAAAGTACGATACGTTAAAATTATACATATAACAGAATATTACTCAGCATCTGTAGGCATCAATTCAACGTTGTTCTTTAGATCATTAATTGTTTCTAGATTTTCCAAAAAACAGTGCAAAAAAAAAATTCAACGGCGGTATAAATCGCGTGATTTACGAGGTCAACTGAAATCTGCAGTTTGCTGTTTTTAACATAGAATGCAGCTTGAATATTGTTCTTTAGGTTATTAATCGTTTCTTTGTCATGAAATCAGTACTAAGAATACATTCTTCAGTAACAAGTTCCTTTTTCCCATGCTTCCCTCGAGACCAAATTTCCCTGTATCATCATGTTCTCGGTATAATTAAGAGGCAAACGAGTGAAGCATGTTCATTTTACGTTAGAAATTCTGTTCCTATTGAATCCACTAAGAACTCCCTCCCTCTCTTTCTTTTAATAATTACTCCAGTCTGAAAACCACAAGGTTGCAATCATGGTACCAGTGTAAGACACGCACAAGGACGTACGCAACGCTGGGCTGCACGCAATCTGCAAGTTCGATACGGTTTCGTAACGCGGCACCGCCGTTGGCTTTTATATCCTCGACTTATTTTTCTCCTGGTGTTTTCGTCGATGGCGCGCAACGCTGATGGATGAAAAGTGGATGGCCGAGCAAAAAGCGGAAGGTTCGCGCTTGGTAACCGGCGCATAAAATCGAGTATCATGGTTCTCCGGTAAACCGGTACGCTGTCCGTGGGACATCGATCAATCGGTAAATTTTCACGACGCGTGACATCCTAAGGCGTTTTTGCCCAACCTCGGATATTGGATTTCCGTACCGTGTACCGTTGTGCATGCCTCCGCGGGAGCTGATGGCTGCTGGGATAAAGAATCCTCGAGGATGGATTGGATCGTTCCAGTAACACGTTGCGATTGATTTTCGGAACATGGCTTCGATCGTGTACGGACAGCGGACAAATTGCCTGAATTCTGTTCAAATATTCCATTGATCCACCTCTTTTCGTTCCTCTGTTCTCTTTCTTCTTCTACGCTTTCGTTCGATCTTCTCTCACGAGATTTTCAATGTTTCGCTAAAGTGAACGAAAACGACAGAAGGAAACGAGGAGAAGAATTAGCGGAACGTGATGTTAGGAATATTTCGGGACTGGTACGCGAACGACGCAAAGAAAATTGTCCATGCAGGCGTAAGTACTTCGTCCGTGTCGCTTCGAAGCGAGAATATGCACGGTGGGGATCGTTCATCATGGTCATTGTGATTTATGAAATTATGCGTGCCACCGTGTACTTTCTCACGGAAAACATTCTATTTACCCGGTTAATAACGCGTGTACGGTGTTGTAAAGTCGACCGACTGAATAAAAAAAGGAAAAAAAGAAACGCCTTAACGATGGATCTTAATTAAGATTTCCACATAGAGAAACGCGAGGTCAAGTTTTCTGTTGATCATTTAATTTGAACGATAAAATATTCAAAAAAGATCATTTCGTCGATATATCCACGCGTATTCGCGAGGCTCAGGCGAAAAAGTCAGAATTCGAAGTACTACAAGGATGAAAACGTAAATTCCGTAGGATGAATCCTACTGCCACTGGAAACTGTGGAAACATCCAAAATCCGGGATTAAAAGGGATGAGCTCCGAAAAAGGTGCTTACGGGTGAACCCTAAAAGTGGAGAGTGCTCTTAAGGCTCATGCCTTCAGTATTTGGGATGGTCTCTACGTCGAGGTTCCCTCTATCTCTCTCACACACATAAATTTACCGAATCGATCTTCAGAGTGAATCAAAGATAGACTTATCAGCAATCTCGATATATAAACCAAACGACACCCGAACTTTTCTACAATTTCCTATCTATTCTTCGTCTAAAATTATCTTTTCCATCATCTCTAACACAGATCGCGCGAGGTTCTCTCGTCACGTTTCTAAATCTTTCTATAATTCAATTCTTTCCACGTTATTTCACCCTCTCTGGGGAGGAGTTCTTTGATTGGAAGTGGCACGTTCGTCGTCGAAAACAACGAATCGATAATTCCGCGAGTTCAGCGACGTGATTCGCGGCTAGTCGTGTTACACGTAGGTGTGGTAGCGCGCGAGAGTTCCGGCGTTTAAAGTACGAACGATTCGACCGACCGACATGAGCGGAAGACTTTTTCCCGCGAGCATATTTTACCGTGTCAACCTGCTCCGGGGACGCGTACGCCGAGTCGTTTGTCACGCTCCTAGTGATTTACACAATTACGCGGAGTACTGTTTGCTAACAGCATGTAGACGACGACGACGACGACGACGACGACGACGATGGTTAAGAGGTGGAGAAGGAGGAGGCACTCACGTGAAAATGCCATCGCACGTTTTACCAGTTCCCTCCGAATTTGTATTAGTGAACATTGCATCGAGAGTGTGTCCAGAAGGATAGAGATAGAGGGAAGAGGTAGGAAAAGGGTGAAATGAGGAGGAGAAGGAGAGGATGGGACACGTCGCGTTACCTACGTAGCAATTAAGGTAATGTCGCCTTCGGCGGTCCAGCGACGAGCGAACGGTTTGTCTTTCTCTTTGACTGACTACGAGAGAGCCACGTCTATTTACCTGAAAACCGGACAGACCTAACAGCCACCCCCCTTTGTTCGCTAGTTAGGTTTTAATATTAATTGAAATAATTGCGAAAGCTGTTTTCGTGCTACGGCGTGATAATCACCGAGTCCATCGTGTATCACGTTATTAAACTTTTCCTGTCTCGCTATCGACGTACGACGTAGTGCACGAAACGGAAATGTTCTCCAAGCTTCGTTTAACACGTAGGTTTACGGAACTCTTCTTGTATAACTTATTTCTATGGAAACCCGTAAGATTAACAAGTGAACGAGAAGCCGAATTTTTCTTCGAAAAATCGATTTATTTAATTTCGAAACAATTTAATTGTGCAGTATTAATTTACTTGTAAATTTGAATGTATTTTTGTATCGTTTAATTAATCAAAGCTGGGGAAAATTGTTTGAAGATAACAAGAAGAGTTTCTGTAATTTCTTTCGTAAAATCTCAAATCATTAAATATTTTTGCTCTCGCTGCTCGCTTCTACGTTTATTTGTACATTTCCTTTCACATTAGAGTTTCTGTGGATACTCTGGAAATACGTTTACCACAAGTACGTGTGTATTATGTGTAGAGATGATTTTTCAAACGTTTCAATTAATCTTTACATCTGGCAATTAGTTTGAGATTATGCCAATTATCGCGCGACATTATGCGCCGGTTTAATTCGTTCTTGCCCAGCGCCGATTTCAATGGTTTCGCAGCGCACATTTACGCGTTCACCAGCCACGAAGGAATAATCGCTCGAAAATGATAATTCGGTTGTTGAACTAGTGGCTACCAACCAGTCGATCGATGCACGGCAATAATCGGCGATTATGCACGCCGTGCGAACGATTAATCGTTCGTTATTAGCCTGCGTGCTACGTTCTGCTTTCCCTTGACCTTTGTTCTCTCTCTCTCTCTCTCTCTCTCTCTCTCTCTCCCTCTTTCTGCCTTTCTCTCTTGCTCTCTCCTTCTCTTGTGGAATCGAGCACGATAATTTCGTAGCAGGCCAACTTTTCGAATACATTAGCCGCAAAGCCGAGGACTCTAGGTTCCGCGATGCTCAGCCAAGTGTTCAAAGATCGTTCCAAGGCTGCAGCGTTCGCATAAGAGGATACGGCCACGCAACCTGTGCACATCGGATCACGCGCATCCTCGCTTCAATTAACGTTTCACCAGCCGGCTTATTAGGAGATGTTTTACGCGATAAGAGTTGCAATTATGCCTGGCATTGGTTCACAGAGTCAAGTTTAACAATCGCCGTGGCAAGCTTTCCGTTTTCGAATAGTTCTTTCGAGAGGGAAAACAATTAACATACGAGGAAACAACGAACGGTTGTGAGAAACTTTTCGCTTTCATTTCCTCGAACGTTGTGAATCAACGGCCTTTCGATCATTTTTCTTATTCTGTAACTCTTTCTTTACGGCACACGTGGCTGCGAGTATGATTCTCCTGTACAAAGGAGCTACGAATGATTCAATATGTAAACAGATACAGATCAATAGATTCAAAAGTTTCACTGCAGATACCGCAGAATGAATCATTACACGAACGCCGATTATGCTTCATAGTTTATATATCGACTGTAGTTGCCGTTAGGAATGAAAATTACCAATGGAGAATACGAAAGGAAAATGTTCCACGTGATAAAGTCATCCAAGGTATATTCCATCACTTCGAACTTCCAATCGAACCATATTACAGAAGCAAGATTGTAATCCCCTTCTTTCATACCAAAGAGAAAAATCACATTCACCTTTTGCACTCTGCAATCTCTTGGTAGCACCATTAGTCAATCCTCTCGATATCAATACCAGAAGAATCGAAAATAACAACGACTCTGAAAATCTCTGCTTGATACTCCTAAGTATCAACCAATGATCCCTTCACCCTGCTTCACAATATCACGTGAAATATCGTATCTGAGCTGAGCAGTGTGTTCAACCTGACCACGTAGCCTGCACGATTTAAGAGTGCATCGGAACGGTTATGTAGAAATCTTCTCGAGATAGATTTTCGAATCTCATTGTCGTAAAGGTAGAGCATAAGAAGAGGGAAAGAGAGAAAGAGAACAGTGGTGTATCGATGCGTTCTTCGTACGTTTCTCTCGTTCGTTCGTTCGTTCGTCTATCCGCAGAGTAAGGTGGTCTGTGGTTTATCCCTCATTACGTGCGATTCGTTTGCGGTACGGACACTCGCATCTCGCGATTTTCTCTTGTTCTGTTTCATTCGATTCACCGGCCGCAGCATCGTCTTCTTCCGTTGGACCCGTTGCCGCAGTTATTTATCGATTTGCAACTCGCCTCAAAGCACGTGATAACAAGGCCCCTGGTAAGAGGAAGACCCGGTACCCTCCGGCTATTGCCGATTGCCTGGGAACATACGTACCTATAAACCTGTACGTGTGTGTATGTGTATATATATATATATATATATATATATATATATATATATATATACATATATAGGTGCACGTACGTACGTACGTACGCTGCTGGAAGCCGAAATACCTCGGTCGTTTTTGACGGTACGGAATGTTAGCGGAGTTACTTCGAATATTGGATTTACCTGGGATAGAGAAGGGAGGGAGAAAAGGATTCATCGACGACCTGAATAGCTTAGAATGGAACACCCGCGGAAGACTCAATGGTGATTTTGTAATTCGATTCTTGATTGTTAAATCGAGCGGGAATTCCATTTTCAGGAAGATTGTACAATTTGTACAATACTTGATATGGCATTTAGAACAGTTGTCTAGCGTGGAGTAACTTTTGAAACGTTATTATAAAATTAGCTGGCCCGTTTATATTTGCCTGTATACTTTTCCCTCTTTATGCAAAGATGTGGAAAAGTTTACTTTTAAACTGGAGTTAACAAACGAGATTGATTATGGTATTCCTGGACTGGTTAAATGAACGTTGCTTATAGGAAGAAAGTATATTGCGAAGAAATATCGATAACGTTGAATAAATTAGAAAATGAAATTCCCCTTTCACGGTATTACTTCCTGGAAACAATTAAAATTATATTTTGAATATACCCAAATCTATCACAATGAATTGCAATTAATATTGCGCAAGTCAGTAGCAATTTATATCTTATAAATAATAGATAGCAGTTTCAGTACCAATAAAAATTTATAAGCTGTTCAAAAATGTATCCCAAAAAATGTCGAAGATGTTAAAAATGAAGAAACTTTTAATGCTTTTCCTTATTACTTAAATCTATCACAATAACATAAATTTTCATTGACCCTACTTGATACAATTACGCATACACTTATACATACAAACGAACGAACCATTTAGGTAATCGACTTATGCCGAAACATCCTGTTTAACTGTACTCTAACACGCCTGTGTGCATTTATGTATTCGATACAAACGATACGTGCATAAGTGCAAACGTTCCAGTGGACCGAGTGAAACCACTAATGATACAGTGGAACAGATTATAACAGGTACTTTTTCAACGTAACACGTGATTATTCTCCACGCGAACAATTTTCCCACCTAACCACTACGATGTTACCAACGACACAATTACGATACATCTGATCAACAAGAGAGAGTAGTTCAAGCGTCGAATCGTTTTCTCCCGTCGAATCGGTGTGAATCGCCCACTCGTTTGCCGTTCGCTTTTTCCACACTTCGATCGATCCCCCGCCTCCTCGACGATAAACTACCAACCTTAATGCCGTTCATTACCAACGAACACGAGGTTCGATATTTCGATCGTGGGTTCGATCGATCGACATGACGACTGAGAGGATAATTGAAACAAATACGGCGTGGTTTTGTGTATCGTAGTGGTGTAGTTTCGTGGAATAACGTTCGGAAGGAAAAATTGATGGCCGATTAATTGCTCCGGATTCCACGGGAATCGCGCTGTCTGTGCATACCGCGTACAATACGCTTGTTTTGTCTGAATAAAACGAGATCATCGGTATTTTTAGAGGGTTACCATTGACGAAAGTCGGTCTTTGTTCGCGTTTAACGATCCCAGGCGTCGTCGCGTGATTGGGAGTCGATAACGACGGTAAGACCGGGGGCTAGAGAGGAGGGGTGGGACCTATTGAACGACGTCGCCGCTCGAAACGAATCGCCACAATTAAGCTCACAATTATTCGCGCGGCGAAGACGTTCCCCGTGCCCCGTTAATTTAATTTGCCTCAGGGGAGACGTTGCCGGAAGAAAAACGATTCGACGAGATTGGAATCCGCGGCAATGAGCTATTGAGAATCCGTTTTTAAATGCATTTTATCGCTGTGCCGACCGGAATATACGACGCGGAAACTTTCCTCCTCTCCCCTCTCTCAACCGTTCCAATTGCCGCTCACATTTCTTCACCGACACGACTAATAAGACCTCTAACGTCGATGCTATAAATCGCACGGTTAATGTATCCGACATCCGGAGAATACCTAACACCGTGCGCATCCTTCTATCCGACGATCCATGAGATCGTTGACTTTTCCAAATGTTCGTTTTTCCACCCTCTGTTCGAGTGGCAATTATTCGGGTGTGCGAAGTGCTGCAACGATTCGAAAAAACGCTGTCACTGATGGATTTTAAAATGAACTGCTGTCGAAAAGTCGTTGAAATTAGTGTCTGCAGTATGTTCCACGTGTAATTGTAGTCGATCATATTTTCGATCAAATAAAAAACTTGGAAAAATTCCAAATAGTTTGTGTTTCGTTAAACAGAAACACGTAGGCGTGTAAATTACATAACTCTAGAAAAAATTCGATCACGAAACTGATTCGTTCGATCGTTGAAAATGAAAGTTCCATATAAATCCCAGTACCTTGATTGCTTTCGCTTGAAAGAACTTCGCGAGAAGTGGCATTAAAATAAACCAAGACACGTGCAGAACATTATCACGAAAGAATAGAGTCATTGTCTGCATTGTTGGCTTTTCTTCATTACATACAATGTATTCCGCCTGCATAAATTACGAACGCATACACTACCAGCAAATTGTTTAGAATTAATCAAAGGGTTAAAATCCCATTCAGCGTGTACTCTATCCTCCTCCATCACGGACGGCATTAATCATCGATTCCTCGACTTCCTTTCGCCAAGAATCCACAACGCTCGCTGTCAACAGCGAGGTGCGTGGTACTTGCTCACTTCCGCTCGACGCAGGTGCCATCGAGAGCGGCCATTGCAACGAGCCTACGAAAGGTGCGCAGCTGAAACGCGCGAGGCCTCTTGCGGAAGCGCGAATCCCTTCAGCCAATCGCGAACACTCATATGTAGACGCCATGCCATCGAAAAGTTGTTGAACTCGTACAGGACATGTTACAGTGAACTGGCTAGGGCGTGGTTCGAACGTGATTATTTCGTTCTTTGAGGACAAGTTCCAAGAAGGAGAGAGATAGAGAGAACGAGAGAGAGAGAGTGAGAAAGAAGGACATGAGACGGCTTTGATTATTATTGCATGGGTAAAGGCTTCTGAGAAGCAACGACGACTACCGTGGAAATGGTTCGAGCTACTCTCGCGGATGTGATAAGGATGATGATGAAATAACGGTGAGGCTGATTGCACGGTAGCCGTGTGTAAGGAACATCGGTTGATCGCGTTGGACGATGTTATTTATAATAGGATTATTACAGAGGTGTATTTCTCTTCCGATATTCCATTCGAGCCGGTTGTTCATGTTTCATTCGTGGAAGGTTTTATGACCGTGCTTATATACTATCATTGAGTATTGGTACTGACGGATACTGTATTTCTTTTTAAGCGTTGAATCTTGGAGAGAAAAAGAGAGAGAGAGAGAGAGAGAGAGAAAAAGAGGGTACTTCTTTGAAAGATGTATACAATCTTATGGGTACTAGACTACCCCGTATATTTTCATCACAATGAACGTCGTCTTAACAACCTTCCGAGAAGCAGTTTTTTAAGTGAACTCCCCGACTAGAGTTAGTAAAGATTGTTGCAGTACTTTCTTCTGCAATCTTCGATGCAAAAAGTGCACATACCTGGTCAATATTACACGACAGCGAAACTTATTTCGCTATCAATCATATCGTTCAACTTTCCGGCTATTTTCGTTCACATTGATTTCCCTTGGTATAGATCCTTTCTGTGGTATCCCATAAACGGCGTTAGAGTATGATAGAAATACGAGCTGATCGAACGATATCTAAGAAAATTTTGTGCCTAGATCATTCAGAAGGTTGACAATCGAGTTTCCCGGTCGGATGGAATTCGTCACCCTCTATCTTCGAGATAAATTCAAGTTGGTGAAGCCATCCACGGTGTAAGAACCTAAGAAATATGTGCTGTAAGTTGGACTGTAAGCACCTTTTCAACCGCCATCATCGGGACCAAGCGCGGGATACCGCGGATGGCAGCGCGACCTCGCTTTAAAAGGATAACGCGTTCAGAGACTTATCTCATAATATATTTACGGTTACGTTACGACGGTTATATATTATCCTGCCCCCCTTTTATCCTCCCCGTTCACTGTCCCTGCTCGTCCTCTCTAATGTATTATGCATTCCGAACGCGATGTATTCTCACATGCGCGCTTTATACAGCTCATACATTTTTGACCCCGATCTATCGGGCTCATTTCATCGCGATACATGCTCGGTGTAGTGTATGGTTATTTGCAGGTACGGAAACGCGAGAAACTCGCCAACCCTTACAGGAAAATGGAACAAGCGTGAAATCTGTTCCTGCTTAATTCTAGGTGCTGGTATATGGTAGGAAAATGGCGTCTTTCTCTTTCGTTTAACGCAATCCGTTTTAACCCTCTACCACATTTCGTCCTACCACGTTCTTTTATTTCATCCATCCTCGTTCTACCTCGCAATCTCTTCGTCCTTCCTTACGCCCTGCTGATTCTACGCGGTTTAAGAGTTGGATTACCCCCTTACGGTGCTCCGCGGGCTAAATCACCTATTATGCATACGCCGGCACTTCTGCGAGGCAAGCGAGTCAAGTCGAGGTTAGAGCAGACTGCGGCGATGTAGAGTCGAGTTCCCGGTGGCTCGAAGACTCTCGTTCTCAGTGGCAGCCCGGAATCCTCCGCCTATTACTCCCTCATTTGCCCCGGGTCCATAGAAATGTAATTAAATCCCCTGAGCGGACGCGAAACGACGCGACGACGCGAGCCTGCCGTGCACACCGACTCGTGGGAAAGTCAGGAAGCTTCCCGTAGGAAGAGTAGGCTGTGTGGCTCAAGGGATGGTAGGAGGGGAGGAGTACTTTTGACAGGCAAGCGTTAATTAGCGCCACTAGGATCGACGACCTCATCATTTTTTTAAACTTAATTGGGCAAGCACCGCAATTAGACGAGCTAGAGGGAGATTGGCGCGGCGGGAAAGAAACGCATCCATCCACCGGACGATCTTCCGTTTCACGGGACAAAGGATGTCTGCCAACGTCGTGTTTCCACTTTTGCAACTATCCCCCATTTTCTTTCTCTCTTTCTCTCTTTCTCTCGTTGTTTCCGTTCTCATCCTCTCCGCGGTTGACACACGGTAGTTCCTCTCCCACTCTTCCCCCAACCATCCCGTAGCACAGAGGAAAATTAATTTCGCGTTTGCAAGACGACTTCTACAAACTTCGCTAACGTTCGCATAAAATGCAAGATGCGGCGTGTGTAGCGCGCGCGACCCGCGAGGAAAACATCGCGGCCACGCGAACACGCTCGCGAAAATAAAAACCGTGAACCAGTGCTCTGTTTCATCCGACTCGCGACGTTTGCGTACGGTTTCATGTATAAAATTAATTGCTTTCCCAGTATGTTGGTGTGCTTTTGACGCAGATTTCTCTTGTTTCCTTCGTTTTTCCTTTTCTTCCTCTATTGTCGACGCGTGAAACATTCGGAATTCGTGTCACCGAAAAGTACCTTCCTTGTTTCCCATACGTATCGTTTTACGCAAGAAGACGAATAAGATGGCATACGAGGAACAACGTAGTAGTATTCCTAAGAAAAGATGGGTGGGGACGAATGATCTACGAGGACGACCGAGTTGCATCGATGCAATTGCATTCCCTCCCCCAATTCTTCCACGAGTTCGAAACTCGCTTCTTCTTCTTCTGCTCTTATCTCTCCCTTTCCACGACCACGCTGTTCCGTGCATCTTCTTATCCGGCCGCTGAAAATCCTGTCCGCCTTCGAACTCTCTCTCTCGTTCCTTTTCTCCATAGAAGAAAGAGAGAAAGATAGTGACTCCTCGACTTGGAAAGTTTATCTTTTCGCGCGTCGAAGCTCTTTTCCTTCTTTTCCTCTCCATAGTAGTATGCCGCCGTCTCTTTTTCGTAGGCGCGTCGGAAAGGTAGCGGCGTCACGATTCTCTGGTCCGTTTGCCGACGCTCGAGCCAACTTTACACTCGGTACATTATGAATACCGCGATCTCGCGAGGAAGTTATACGGTTCGGTCATTTTTAAAATGGGAAACTACGGGAAAAGTGGGTCACGAGCTTACAGCAACTCTCTCCTGCCGCCTAGACTCACCAGCTCCGTGGAATCCTCTTATCGGCTTTCCCGTTCTCGAGTACCTCTTCGACAACGATGGAAACCGTAACATATCTTTCCTCCTCTTTCTGTCCTATCCTTCTCGAGCCTCGTATTATCAATTAATCAACGTACATGCGCCAGGTAAGATTGGAACAGTTGATCGTTAAAAATCTCTCGTTCTTTTTTAACGATTCATCTCGTGTACGAATCTATTCACACCATGTTGTGTGCTCTCTGTCGTCACACGACAGCTATTTTTACGTGTACAGAAAATTATGATAAATTTTTATTAGTACTCGTTAATATTCGCAAATTAACTGCGGTGTATGTCGATCGATATGTCTATATCTCGATTAGAAAAAGAAAAAAAGAGAGAAGATCAGAAAGATTTAAACGATACAAAACGTAGGACTAAAGTATCCACGCCATCGATAACTTTGTTTTAAAACGCGAAATCGGGACAAACGTTCATTTGTCCCTTATTCGTAACTGAATTTCGTTCGGTAATAATTCAACGCCTGATCCCCTACCCCGTATTTAATTACTGGCATCAGCAGATAGCATCGGCGATAATTCATCATCGTTGCAGCTGGTGTGCAATTTCGTGCTTACAATGTGGCCGTTACAACGTTTATACTTTTTCAGACTAAACAACCAACGAGCGATTTAAACCGTCGTCTGAAGTTTCGAATCAAAGTCGTCGATAATCAACGGGTTGAATACAAATGAGCATGATAAACACGCTCGATTTCGTTGTTCAGTCCCGTAGCGTTCCACGTTATATCGTTCCGCGGCTCGTTTTGCATCGCTCTCGCGTGTTTTTCGACACGGTCACGTGTCCTCCTGCGATTAGCGACCGTTGAATAAATAAACGCGACGCCTGGCGTCGCTCCTGCAGCTACGCAAATAACTCTTACTTTTTAATGAAGCCTGATACGAGGTTTCAACGTTCACGCTGGTTGGACTTGACGCTGCGATACTCGGTGCGGTTTACAAAAGCGCGAAATCTCGGTTTTGCGATTAAACGTGCTCGTGTACGTGTACTGATCTCTAATCCACAATTAAAAAAAAAAACAAAAAAAAGAGAAGAGAAAGACCACTCTGAGAAACATTTTATAGCGTAATGTAACATAAAATCGGCCATCTTTTTATTAAACCGTCGAATATTTCATTTGGATAGAATTATAAATTAGAATTGATAAATATTAATCAATCGTAACCATATTGAAACAGTTGAGGTTAAAAATTGGAATCGACGAGAGAATCTAAATGCACTCAACGGAGTAATTACAATTCAGATTTGTATTGGAATCAAATTAGTAAACAACGTCGAATTGTCGAAAATTGTTGGGGAATCATTATTCTCCTTCGTTTAATTTTCAATTCATCACTGGTATATTAATAAATTAAATTTCATCAGGTATAATGTGTTAAAGTTCGTTACTCTTTACTCTGCGAGTGTCGACCTACCTAGCGGGTTTCTCGTCAACGACACGAAACAACAGTTTTTGCACCTTGTATTTACCCTGTACACCCTCCTCGTGAATGTTACTGTTTTGCCAACGAACTGCAGCCTCGGATGCATGCAGAAACGGGGATCGTTGCTGCTTGTATACGACGCGAAGAAATATATAGACTATGGACCCATTAACGTACCTCTCTTGGTCGTACACACATGGTTAGGTTCCATCGTGTCAGCAGGCCTTTAAACGTTGAAACGTTTAGACCTGAGACCGGAGACCCGTGATATAGAGGAGGCAATTTAGGAACGCGTTTCAGGCGTCTTCACGCGACACCGAATGATTTTACGGGTGTTAATTGGCATGCCACGACCCTTACGCTCGTCATCAGGTATATGATCACTCCTTTTTCCCTTCGCTTTCGTCCCTTACTTTCCTCCTTTTACTTTTTTTCTTTCTTTTTCTTTACGAGGAGAAATAAGACGGTGTGATGTGTCAGCTTGATGGATGAATGAGACTCGAACCCGGCTGTCTCTTCTCTACGGCGACACAGTATTGGTTCGTTGACCCAAACGACGGGTTCGTTTAAAAAGTTTCCAAGCTCGAGAAGTTCTTGGCGGGTGTTGCATCGTTGGCGACCGATACACGCTTCGTTGCTTTATACTGGTTTCTTTTTTCTTTTTTATTAACGAACCTCGGTCCCGATAACGACGGGATTCGTTCGGGATTAAAAGTGAACAGCCAGAGCTAGCAGCTTTTATAATAATCTCACGTCACACGCTTATCTCCGGTGTCATCCGCAGAAATTACATTTCAGCTAGCTCTTTAGCGTACCCACCCTCCTCAGACAGATTTTTCAACCGTACCGATACAACGTTTCATTCTTTCCTCTATCCTCTCTGCCTATCTGTTGAAGCTTCCCCTAACTTTAATAAACGACCATAAAGATCAGCATAACGGTTCTCTATCGTTTCGTCCAATGGTCCGAAAAGGTTTGTTCACTCGAATATAATTCTACAGGAGAATTATCAGATATTTTCTTACTTTCTGGTTCATTAATTCGAGCTAAATGTCGCAACGGCTGATACTATTTTACCACATCGCCCCGTTGGAAATCTGAATTATCTGCCAAGCACCGAATAACCTTATGCGCAATGAGAAACGTTACAAAAGAAAGAAGGGGGAGGGTAGACTATCGTACGGTGATTTCGTTTCACAAGCGATCGGACACCCCTTTTCTCGAGCGGCATTTGCGCGTCGCCGCGTGTCGCCTGTTTAATCCACGATCGTTCGAAGTGCACACACACGCTCTATCTCTATCGTGCACGCATTCGACTATTTCGATTTCGTCGCTTTAACACAGGGGAGCCACTTCACGATTTATTTAACTTTAAGAGGAGTTTAGCGGCGAAGTGGTGGCCGACCAGAAGCACATAGGACCCAGAGCAGTGTACAAAAAGGGATAAGAGGAAAGGGTACACAGTTTCGACGATGAGAGAAAGAGAAAGAGATATGTTGGACGATAGCTCGTGTTGCAAAGTACGAGAGCAAAGAGAAAGAGAGTGAGAGAGAGAGAGAATAGGCGGATACACGAGCATGCATCGATGGTAAAGCCGGCAGCAGGCCCCTCTGACGTTCAGGGGCGTCAATGTATTGGGGGTACGTTCCAGGTTGATGCCACTGACGCTGGACGCAATTTGAGAGCAATCGACTGAACGACACGCCGCAAATCAAACCCGTCCGTGGTAGTCGTGTGTTGGCTAAGCTCACCTCCGACTGGCTGCACCACCCACTTCCACCTCCTCTTGCACCAGTTCTCTCTGTCACCTTTCACCCTTCTCCCTTCTCTACTACCCTCTTCACCAACCCTCTCTCCTCTTGCACTTCAACCCCCAACCCCTCTGTGTCACCCTTTTCGTTTCGCGAACCTCGACTGTCCTCTCAATTTGAGTTGACGCTTCTCCGTATGGTCGAGCGATTCGAGTTGCCGCGCGACAGCTGCTCCGGCCGATGCATCACCTCGCATCCGGCGCGCATTACACCGCTGTTACTGTTAATTGAATCGATCGTTTTCAGATTGGCGGTTGCTCTACTAGCACCGTAAAATCGACGAAATCACGTCGCGCATGCTGCATGCATAAGCGTGGATTCACCCAGCGAATGGGTGACTGGAGAGGGTGCTGGTATGCGCGAGTCAACAGATAGAGGCGTATAGATGAAACGCATAGTCGGAACGTGGCCGCAAATTCGGTGTATCGGACGCTGGATCAAGAAACCGGATAACGATTCAACTTAATTTATGTTTCCTGGCTCCTCTATGCTTTTCAGTGATAGAATTGACGTTGCATTACTTTTGATAAATTGAGAAATCTTTTGTACAGACGAAAGCTTTTGAAAATTATTTGATCTATTTTTTTCGTGGAAATGTGTGATTTATAGGACGATTCTAATGCAGAACGTGTATCGACTCTAAATGAAAATAAACTGTACTTGCTAATTTCATCAGCACCGTTGACACAAGATTTGCTTCGGAAATATCTGAAACCATTAAAGAAGCAATTATGGAGAACCCGGCTAGTCACGAAACAAGCTGGCTGACGAGCGCTTGAAACTCTGCACAGTTTCCACGGTAGCAGTTTGATTGTGGGTTGAACTTCGGCTATTTGTATGACCTTATTTGAGGTTTCTGGTCCTTGGGATCGAAGTTTCTTTGACGCTGTGCCGCGTCAGAAATGATTATGTTCTAGAAGACCCCGTGTATAGTTCCCGCAAATTACTCGGTCAAGCTTGACCGAGTTTCAATTCTGGGATCGAAACTGTAAAGAAATCTAGAGATTTTATATTTTCGTAGACGTTTCCTGTAATATCCGTTCGGGAACAAGGAGAATGATATTATCGATTCAACGGTCGCTTTGTAAATATTACACTAGGCATCTGCACGTTTGTTTCCCGTTACTATTGCATGAATCCTTTTTTGCATACGTTCTTCTCGGCGAAACCAGAGATAAAATATTCGAACGTCGTATGAAACGTTTATCAATCCGCATTTTATGCGGTATCAATGTATTCCGCTGTCTAAAAATTATACGAGGCGAGCTTCATTTTAATTCCCGATCGATTCAGTTCATTTTATGCAACACTAGACTACCGAAAAACGACCAAAATGTAACCAGTTAACTTTTGTTCAATCGAAGATTATGCTTATCGTGTGATACAAAGTGTGGAAAATGCTTCGACTCTGTTGTTCATTCGTAAAGCGAACTTTTGCTCAAATACGGCTTAGCAATTTAATTATTTTACAAACACCTTCCTTGAAGGTCCATAAATCATGGAACACCTTCTAATTTAAGCTTTATGTTTAAATTAACACTGTTAAGCTTCCGTCTTATTCAATCAAATGATTATTTACAGATTATCTGCATCGAATATATACTTTTTAATGTTGCTCGTGTATATTAAAAATTGTTCATACAGAATTACATGTCAAAAATACAATTTACTATTCTACAAACTCTTCGCTGAACACGAGCAGAGTGAAATCAAACGTTGCGAAATTAAACCGTCAACGCTGCGACACGAAAAATTTACTCTTCCATTAATCGAGCCTCGTTGTTCCTTCGACGAACACATTTTCTTCTATGATTTCACAATTCGAGTCCCTATCGTCATTCCTAACGAACAATGCGTTCAACTTTCGCCCCGTCGAAACTTTTAAATAAATTACCCTAACCAATAATACCCCATTACTCCAAACTCACCCCAACAGTCATCAGCTAATGCCATCGGGGATTACGCACGTTCGATTTTAACGCGACGACGAAAAAGCATCGCGACGAATCGAAGGGTGTAAGTATAAAAGGGGGGTAGGGGTAGAGTCTGCCACCATCGATTCTGATTACCGTGCGGAAAATTACCGGCTGGACATGGGGCGTTGCTTGAACAGCCGCGCATTATACCATTGTTGTGTCGTTAATTAAAACGATCGGTCGCAGATCGGTGGTCGTTTCGCGGTGATCGAAATAGCGCTGAACACGTGGCCGAAAGTGAAGGGCCAGTGGCTCGCAAACGTGTTTCACGATTTGAATGCGAAAGGGCGTCCACCGCGAAACTCTCTACGTCCACGGATTCGTAACCGAATCGATGACCTCTGTTGAAGCGCTTAATTCCAAGCGCCGCTTTCCAGAAGCGCGCTCGAAACGAATAGTTCAATGGGCGCGTTCACCACCTCTCGTCTGACATTTGGTAACTACGTCGTCGTACCCTCGATTTGCATCAACGTACGTTGAAACACAGTGTGATCGTTACTATTAATCGATTCGATTGCTTTCGAATTGACAGTTCCTCTTGACAGTGGTCCCGCTTGATTTACCGGTGGATGTTTGCACACCGTCGCGGCCAAAAGAGATTTCATCCATGGACCATCTGTTTTTCCACCCTCGTCCTATCTGGTGACGATTCATCGAGGGGCAACGCCTGCTCATTGAATTTTTAATCGACAAATCGATACCATTTCACTCTTCGTCTCTCAGCCATCACGAACGTTGGTTACGAATTTTTCTTTTTTCTTCTTTCTTTTTTTTTTTTTGTCTTTTTCTCTCCACTTTCCATACGAACGTCGAATCCGTCGCTTCCTTGATTCCATCGTCCTCCATGTTTTTTTTATACAGGTTCTCGTAGTCCTTGATGCACAGTTCCGTGCACAACAGCGAATGCGTACAACGTCAGTTTAATCCACGCGGCCACGAATCGACTTTTTCTTTCGCTGCTCGAATCCTGCCGCGTCTTGCTCGATTGCCGCAAACACGCCGCATCGTTTGCCTTTTGGGATTTCGATCGTCTTTTTTCACGCAATCACCCGTGAAATCCTTCCTTTGTCCGTGGATCTTTTATAACAAACCTGAATAACGTTAATCACGTTATATTCCTCCGATCTATATATACACCGCGGTGGGAACAAAGTGAAATTGATAGCGGTCAGATCGACGTTTATTTCATAAAGGTAGGATAGTTCTGAAAGAAGAATAGAAACGATGTGATGATAACGGGCCGATGCTTGATAAGTCGAGTCGCTTTGATCGGGAATTAAGGTCAGCATCAATCATCGTTCGTGAATCGAGTCGACGATTAATCTTTCCGTTTAACGCCTACCCAACGTTAGATAGTAGAACCTACCATGATACCTTGGTAACATTCACGAAATAAATCAATCCTGTCGCGTGTGTTTCTATGGAATCGTCATTTAACGACACTAGCTAGAAATCGTGCGCGTAATTTTCCGGGTGCTCTTTCGCTCTATATGTGTGTCTCTGTGTGGTGTACCTTCGTTGTTCAGTTTTACGCTGTAACGTGTGGCACGAGTGGCGCGACGAGGTTGTAGGGAAGTTGTACGGTAAAGAGGCTAATACGATTTTACGCAGGGAAACGAGTGAAAGTACCGGGGTTGAACGTGTGCGCATAGGGGCGCCCTTAAGCGCGATAAAATGGGTCGCATGCGAAACAGGAAGAATCGAGCTGCTAGAGAGAGCAACGTCGACTCGTTTACGCTTTAAAGGACCAAGTGGCTAGGCAGCTAATGGCGAGCCTAGCGCTGTGTTAAAATATTGAAGAAAAATATAGTTCCTGCCGTCTATGGTCGCGTAAAACTCCTAAATAGCAGCCTAACGATCCGCCGCTTGGCGTGGAAACGCGAGTTACGGTGCCCCCTTCGCGTAGGTCGATGTCGATGGGACGCCCGCCATCGATACGCATAACACAAGAGGTAGCTTAGCTCGTTTCACGTTGAAACGCCAAGATTAACGAGCGGCGAAAATGCGGTGTTACTCTTATGGCGAGAGAACGCTTTTCCACGTAAGGGCTAGAAGCACGTCTAATTGCGGTTCGGTGGGTTGTAACGGAAGTTATTCGTCGATATTCCTGCATATTGGCAGGTTCTAAGGGTGGAATGTAAACGTAGGCACTTGTACTGCAACGTTTATAATTAAAACTTGTGGAGAATGTAATGTTTTTAGAAATTAGTATGCGTGCTTAGACTGATCGGTTAGAAAAAGGAGGAAATAATTGGTAAATTTTGGAATGCAGATTAACCACGTGCGGAATAAACAAAACTGTCATAGATAATTTTTTAAATGTTATTTAGAAACCCTGGCACTGAAGAAAACGAAAATTTCACAAAAAAAAAATAGAAAAGAAAAGTTTTACATTCTGCTTAACTCACTTGCTCTCGTGAGACACTAGTATATTACTAAATATACAGTGCAATTTTTTCAAAATTTTTTTACTCGTTATCTAATAGACTAATCCTTCTGTAAAAAAAGTTATTCCATTTTGAAGAGTGTTCAAATATTAATAGAATTCACCGTATATAGTAGGAGAAAGAGGAGGATGTTTTATTGAAAAAATTAGAATCGCTACTTTTTTCTTTAAATATTTATATGAAACGTTCACAGTAGCTGAAAATTTTCCATTATTTATATATAATTTTTTCGGGCAAAACCGGCCTGTAGAGTGAAAGGCGTTAAAATGCAAGTGAAAAACATCCCATTGGTTCTTTTGTTCTACATAAAAAATGTAATACAATTCACGAGAAAAATGAAATACTGATGACACGCCATTCCTTCCTGATTACAGATGTTCTGAGGCGTATCTCGTCGTAAAATATGAAGGCCGTAATCGCGTCTTGTCTCCTCCTGTTCGTCACCGGTGTCCTCTCCGTCGAGTGGAAGCACAGCGCCATCCTGGACAGTAACTTCTTAGTTCTTTGGACACCCGGCGAGACGGATGTTATGTTCGAGGTTCAAGTAAAGACTCGCGGCTACGTGGGTCTCGGTTTCACGAGGGACGACAGCAGCGTTGGGGCTGACATGGTCATCGGATGGGTGGACAACAACGGACAGCTCCATCTTCAGGTAAGTGTCCTTAAGAACCACGTTATTCTATAGGAAAAGCTCTTACTTCCTGCGTGATCATTCTTGTACGTCGTTCGAGTTTCTTTTTCATCGAGTTTCCTTCTCGTATAAAACTCACGATATATAAAATTATCGACGAACATAAGCGAAAAAAATGCACATATACATATACACACAAGTGTACGTTTATGTACGAAAGAAAACGACGAATAAGAAGAAGAAAAGAAGGAACTTAATTATTATTTAGTCCCTAGCTACGCGTATCGAACGTCGAATTGAATATGATCGCGTCCACTGTGGAACGATTATTTTCGATCGGGATCCAAAGATTCTAGCGAAATTACATTGATTCCACGAACGTTGACGTGGAATAATTTCGACTAATTACTCTTATGCTACCGATCAACTTGGTGCGTCGAATGTTGGAGAGATCGTTCGGGTGTACTGGGTGGACGGTGTGCGCCGGGGAACGCGCATAATGATAGTCCTTCCGAAGATAAGTAATGGGTTTCTCGTTTCGATCGGTGCATCGGATAGTTATCAATCTTACCAACTGAGGCCAGCGGCCTGTCATTACGCGTGCTCGTCATTTTGTACGACACTTTGTCGTTTTATTTCTCGTGCACGATTATCTTCGGACGATTTTCAGTCACCGGGCTATGATGTATTGCTTTTATCGAAACGGTATTCTTTTTTGTTTCTTTCTTTCTATTTCTTTTTTTTTTTTTCGGAATGATCTCATGTGTGTACACGTTCCGATATGGAACAGACATAAAATTTCCCTAGTGTGGAGCATCCAACGTTGAAACTCTCGTGTCGTTCGATAAAATGAACTGTCAAACATATGTACATATATACGTGTATACAGTTAGAGAAAAAGACGCGCGAAAGTTGTTCCTTGATTTCCACGTAAGGCGTGAAAGACGGTAGATCCACCCCGAGATACTTTGCTACAAGTTTCGTAGGAACGGTGCACACTGGAAATACCTAGCTTCGTGTATATGCCACCCGTAGAAGTTCGATAAAGTAACAGAGCAAACAGAACGTGTGTATATGCAGTAGGTACAGCAAAGAGAGAGAGAGAGAGAGAGAGAGTGGCGACGTTGCGCCAGAAAACGTTGTGAACCGGTTTAATTTCGCTAGAAGGGGCTACAAAGCGAACGTGCATAGAATTTTCGGGCGGTGTACAGCACGGGGAACGCACGGTTTATTTTCGAGTACTGTTAAATTTAAAACGTCGTTATCCCGCCACATCTGTTGACGCAAACCCTTCTCGAAAACCGGACTCAAGGGGATTACGCGGTATCCTCCCTTTCATCAGCGTTACGCTACTGTTGTCACTTTACCCGGTTCTTCATAACATCAGGGCATTACGGAGAGAAAGAGAGAGAGATATGGACATCATGTCCCTTTTTTTTCCTCTCTCTCTCTCTCACCGTGTGGCTTTTCTGTGACGCAAATGGGACGAATAGTAGCGTTACACGAGCAACACCGCCGCGAACGTTCACCTCCCCATTTCGTCCTCCACCGTTGCTCATTTGCACATTTGTCGTCGAATATTTCTTTTGCAGCGCGGTCTACGTCGCCAGTTTCCATCATCGCCCAGGCAAAGTAGTTCGCGCGGAATTTCCACGCGACGACAAATTTGCTCGTGTTCGCGTTGCGTCACTGTCAACCATGTCCTCGCTCGACAGATGTTCCTCTGCTCTTTTTGATCATCAAAACCACGATTAACGACAGCAATTTTACCCCCAGGGCTGAATCGTTCGGTATAATTTTAGTACACCGGCTTCGTGGTAACCCGTCCACGCCTCGATCGAAATAATATCCCTCTTCCTGTGGATAGATTCGAAGTAGAAGTGGACGATCGTTAATCTTGCGCTGCGAATCACTGAGTTTCTGGTCAGTGGCTAAATTCGCGATAACGAGGTTGAAGCGTGCTTAAGTAAACTGTGGTTAGAAGGGGTTAATTAGAGACTCCTTAAGGCAATAACAACGGCACAAGCTAATTTGTACTTGTTCGTCGGTTCGTTTGATTACGGTAGAAGCGGTGTTACCTTGCTTATGATTGGCTTGTGTTCGGAAACTGTAGGATGTTTAACGTTTATTCCATAATTTGATGCACTCAGGTTCATTCGCGGTAGCTTAGCGATCGGTACTGATTAACACTCGACGTGAAATTCGGCTGAGTTTGAATTTTGAACTGAATTTTTTAAACATACGAATTTCCTCCTTCCATATAGTATACAAAGTACATTATACCCAAGTTCTTATCTGTCTTTATTTCTATCAACTTGTTTGTCTCAACAACTGAAACAAGTTTGCGTCTAACCGATTTTACGATCTCGCTATATCGTGGCTCGGACTATACGCGTAGCGTATCATAATTTAAACAAATTTTTCACAGATCAACGGTGAAAGAACACTGATTTAAAGCATGTAACATCAGATACTAATTAAAACACGTCTCCAGTGTTCAAATAAACTGAACGAAAACCAAGAGAGAAGTCACTTACGAGCATCAATGTACGATCTAGCGAACGAGTCACTTATTGTCAAAAGACACACGATTCGACTGTCTGTTCGCTTTATAGAGATCACGAGCGTTTCTTCTAAAATGGAAAGAAGCCGTGACGCGTTCACATCCCTACGAGTAAAGCACAGGAGGGGTGCGCAGAGAGGATGTGGGGAGGGATGCAATATAGGAAAGCAATCTTCTCCGGCGTGCTGAGCAGAGCAGAGCAAAGCGTGGGGTAACCGAGAGTGGTGGGTCGGTGCTTAGGTACATATCTAGGTAGGTAGGTAGGTGGGTAGTCAGGCTGCAGATCGCGTCCGTCTCGCGTGTCCGCAATTTTTCCGGTAGAATCGTTGCCCGTTCGTTCCATAATGCATGCCGTGCCGCGCAATGCTCTATGCGATGCAGCCGTCGCCGGACGTTCTCATACAGAGCGCGACGCCCAGGAAAGAAAAAGAAAAGGGGACATACCAACGATGGGACATAGAGTGAGAAGAAAGGATCGAAAAGGACGCCGTGACGTGTGTTACGGAGAAATTGGGGGCGGGGGGACAAAGGGAGAAACTTGACGGCCAATAGGAGCGAGAAGGTTTTTCGTTATGATCGTAATCTAAAAGAAGCAGACCAGCCAGAAGACGACCATGGCCTGGACTCTTTCCTGGTGCTCGATTTTCTTGTCCTCGTCGATGCTCGTTTTACTCCCCTTTTCATTTTTCCGATTCAACAAACCGATTCTTTTATTCCCGTGGTTTACCTTCTATTCCTCCTCTGCAGCGCCTTTTTGCTTCTAAAGATAAACGAACCGAATTTACTTGGCGGTTTATGATAATAACGAGTAGATGGTATTAGAGTTGATCTAACGTCTTGATGAACAATTTTCGTGGTGGTAATAGAAATGATTATGGTGTGAAAATAAGATTGTAAGGAGTACTCTATTTCATGATTAAGAAGGAGTTGACGTTAATCGTAGTTGATGTCTCGGGATGAAGAAGGATCGATAAAGAGTAACGCTCGACGGGACGAATCGAAGTTGATTAAAGATGTACGCATCTTGATACATTTGCCGTTTCAGGCTTTTGTGTGTTCAACCATTCCGACCTACCCAGACCCACACCGTCTCTCCCCTTCTCCACCCGGTTAAATTCAATTTTCCTGGTCTAATTCTTTTATTCGCTTCGTTTAACCTTCCCTGTTCCGTTCGGCACGTCGTTTCAAGGCGGATCCGTGTCTATTTGAGGTCTTTTCTACCTGCAGTACTTTCTTGAACCAGCGATTATAAAGACGCCAGGCCAGATATATCAGTCTTCAGACCGTCTCTCGTTTGTTACTATTAAAAATAGTAGGTACTTCACCAATCTCTCTCCCTCTCTCTCTCTCTCTAGTAATACTATTTTGAAATTCAAGTAAATTTATACGAAACGAAGTATCGCGAAAAGCAAAGGGAAATCGTCTGAAAAGCGGCGTCTAAAAGCGTACAGATTAATATTTAACAACTCATAGGTTAGCAACGAGCTCGAGCACCATAGAGAAGAATGTTTCGAGAGGCGACTGACTGTGGCTGACACGCGAGTAAATAATGCAACGCGATAAATCGTCGGTCGATTCACTCTCCTATTTGGTACCTGGCGCGATTCGAAGAAAACCGTATTCGCGGAGAGGTTTTGGTTTCCGCGTGAAAACTCGGCTAATACGCGATTATTTTAGCGCACGACACGAAAACAAGCCCCGAGAGATATGATAATGAGATCTCTTGTCGTTCTAGTTAATTTCGGTATCAACTCGAGGTGTGTTCCCTCTCTCTTTCTCTCTTTATTCCTTCATTCCTCGTCTATTACCCTCTTTCTCTATCGTTCTACACGCACGTCGCCGAGTCGAATGTAATCACGGTGTGGGACCGGATGCAGGACAGGCGCGGGTGCTCAGGCGAGGAAAAAACGAGGAACGACCACGGCATTTCGCGCAGAATGAAATTCCTATTCCGCATTGTCGGCGGTTTGCCACTGCAGTCGGCTAAAGTGGCTGAAAAAGGTCGGCGGAATGGGATGAAAATGCTGCTGGTGCAAGGCGGCGAGTTCTGTACAGACCGATGCATATTTCGTCCTCCACCTCCACCTCCACCTTCTCATCGTCGTCATCGTCGTCGTTATAGTCGTCGTTTGTGAACACTTGCTCGAGAAATCCATTAACGAGCGTTTCAGACGATTGCTGGGCAAATAGCGTTTCCTAATTTGACACGGAAATTTTTTAATCCACCTCCTCTGTATTTATGTGTGTGTGTGTGTGTGTGTTGGAGGAGGGAAGAATGAGAGATTCGTGGATAGTTGGTAGAGAAGGTTCGAGCATTTTGGACGGTACCCAACGTTCGAAACGACGTCCGAACGCGCGCCGCATCGCCCTCGCGTTCTTACATGCAAAATCTATTCCGATCTAGGCGCATCGGAATTTAGATTGGAGTTTAGCCTGGCCCGATGTAAACCTGGACCAGGCCGGTATGTATGAAACGGAGCGGTGTTTTTCGCAGGATATGCGGAATAGCTTTCGTTTAAGATCTTTGATAGCGGACTTTGCTATTGGAATATAAACGAGCCGCCCTTCTCGTTTCGACGAATATTTTTATCCGATGGAATATTCGAAGGAATAAATGATCGATCTATATTTTTACGGTATACTACCTGGTCTATCCCGGTTGCAGCTTCATGAAATTCTCTCCCGGTGATCTGCAATTCTGAAAGTTCAAAAGACAAAATAGATGAACGCCGTGAAAAGAGTTTATCTCTCCTCTGCGGTGATAGGAAAAAGAAAAGAAGAAAATTTCAACGTTAAATCGACGACGATACAAGGTATAAATAACATACTTCCTTGATCGTTAATCATGATTTTAACTGTTCGAAAGCTTCTCTCTCTCTCTCTCTCTCTCTCTCTCGCCTTCTCTACTCTTCGCCGTTTATCTCGAGGCTCTAAACATCCTCGTCTCGTGAGAATAATCATTCCCCGATAAACGTTACACGCAGGAAATCGCTTGTACGTTCACACGACTCGATCGTGGAGACCGTTGACAGCGCGCTTCTGAAAACCGTTACAAGCTCCGTTAATCGTAGAGCCGCGATCAACGGCGTCGAACAACGAGCGCGTAGTATCAAAAGAGTCTCGTGAATGAGGATCGTCGACCACAATCCCGCGGATAGGGTAGCGGATGGGAACACAGAAAGCACAGTGAACCTGGGGAATACGCTTTTTTTTTATTTTCTTTCTTTTTTTTTCGGTGTCAGCGGAAGGAGTGGCTCGAAAGAATTTGCGGATATTTGCGAACGCGTGTCCACATTGAATTCTATTCGATGTTCGCAAACACGGGCCGCCCGACGGCTTTATTGTGCACGGTGCACAACGCGCGACGAGGTCGCCGACCAGAGCCCCATACGTACGTGCATTCCGACTGTTTGGTGAATAAATGATATGTTTAGTAATAGCACGTCGCGGTGCGCTACTCGTTGCATTCACGGGAACGAGCTGAAGAGGGTGGACGGAGGGGTGGCGGCGGGGCGGGTAAATAGTCGGCTAGCTGAATAAATCGCGAAAGAACGACGAAATCCGCAAGATCAATTGCGCGTTGCCGCGATACCGCGACCCCTCGTTGAAAATTGTTGGTAAATGTTATACGTTTATCGTGTTTGATCGAAAAATATAGGAAAGTGAGATCCTTTAGAGGTGGCTCGATGGAAGATGGATGAATGATGAATAGGTATACGTTCAGCGCACACGTTTTATAATTTGTTGTGATTTCAAATTATATTTATAATGCTCTTCAAGCGGTAAATTAGTAGGGTCTGAATATTTGGGATTTGATACAAGAAAATATTACAGTTAACTCTTGCTCTAAGTCACGCTGATGTGACATTTTTCTTTTGACTGTGGATATAGGGAATTGAACAATGTAGATATACCTATGATTGGTTATTTGGAGAAGTTGGTAGAAGAAGCTTGAGAACTTAAAGAAAGGTGGCGAAAAATTGGGAAATGAAAGAAGAGTTTTGAAAGCAGCCGTGATGCAAAAACTGTTTTATGGTAACAAAGGAACTTGTGCAGGTTTATTAATTGAACATAGAAAAAAGACTGTTGTTGTATCATTCGATTAGATGTGCAACTGAACAGCAAGGAACAAACATCTATGCAACGACTCGATTTCACATAGAATCCCCGAACGAGCTTTATCAGAGTCGTTCTTAAAAAGGAAAGAAAAAAAAAAAAGGAAGAAAACACGTAAAATTACCCGACATGCACCGTTGTAAAATCACCGTGGAGCAATGGGACTCCTCGAGGTGAAAACGTGTATGCACCGCTACTACGAGCGCGCATAGAACACGTACGTGTGATATATGTACATCGGAAAGAAGAACGAAAAGGAAGAGATGATAAAAATGCCGAAGCTCGCGAGGGTGCTTAGCGGAATAGCGTGCAGCGTTCTCGCGTAAAAATGCTAGCGATGCATCTGCATACGCGCGCGGATCCGCGTCGGAGAAAAGTGGCGAAGGGCTGGGAACAGCAGTGTAGCAGAACGTAGAGTAGAAGGGATGGGAGAGGGTGGCATGGTATAACTGTGCAGAGGCTATTCCCAAGGTACTTCCAGCATGGGATCCCCCCAATGCGATTTTACCCACCGTAAATAGGATTCAGCGTAAATGCAGTTACATCTATATATACATATATACACATGCACGCAACTTCCCGTAAATGATGTCGCGGCACTGTTTAAAAGTCCCCTCCACCATATCCTCTCCGGTAACGTCGAAATCTAGCGTAGGAACGTTGGATACTCCAGCGTGGTAACGCGAGTTGCAACGAAAATCTGTGCGTACATGAAACGCAGCAGGGGCGCGATTGCGGTAAATGGAGATCGCCTTTTTCATCTCCGAGCTCCTTGAAGCGGTGAATAAACGCTTTGTTTCTAACTGCGGCTCGTTAGTGGGTCAGAATGGCGGTCGCGTTCCACAAGCTTTCTCTCTCTGCTTCCCTCTGCGTGTCTCTCTCTCTTTGGACTAGGAAGAGCAAAGGGTTGGAAAGCATTGTGAAGGAAATGTTGCCATATTTAACCCGGACCACGGTTTTCGAGAGATATTTCGCTTCTGGAATCTCTCCAGAAATCTTTAGGACATTAATCGTTACGGTATTTTAGAAGGCAGGACGATTGGGAGATGGTGGATTCGGTAGGTGTTCGATTTTCTACGTGAAAATTTCACAGGTAATTCGAAGTTACCAGAGAGCGATATTTATTCTCCCTTCCTACCGTTAGTCGTTCTCTTTTTTTTTTTTTGCCGAGCTTTCTATTCAGGTCGCCAGGATTGACGCGAACATGGACTGTAACGAAACAATCAATACAATCCGTTCGAGTGTACAACATTTAATATCGTTACTTCGTTTGCTCGGCGCGCCGCTCCTGCGGGAAAATAAAGCGTTTCCCCGCGAAAGGTCGACCTGTCTTTCAACGTGATTTCGATAAACTACCAATCGATTTTTACTATTGGAAGCATCACGGAAAAAGCTAGGTGTGTAGGCTAATTTTCGTAGATGGAAGTAATTGATAAGATCGCAGGCGAGCATTAAGTTTAATTCCATCGAATTCGAACGATTGCCAGAGAACGAACGAATTTTTCTCCTCTTTTCCCCTCTTTACTCTATCCTTTATTTCTTTCCTTTTAACCTTTCGAGCCACGGTAGAAATGAGAATGCGCAATTGCGGCAGCCGATTACATTTTTGACGATGAACCTTTCAGTTAGTCGATTCCACTATTGATTTTGTAACTGCTACTTATCGGATCGGAATAAAAGCGATGTTATAGTGTTCGAAACGAACCCAACTGACCGAAAGGTTAAAGAGATAGCGTAAGTGGTTCTAATTAATTTTTTTTCCCTTCGAGGATTGCGTTTCTCACGTGGGCCACCGCGGTGAAATTAAAATTCCCCCCCACTGTGAATTTAGAATTCCGTCTGTTAGAGAGCCTGGGGTATCCCTTCGTGTTCGAGAGTCGCGTCCTGAATCAAACGTTCCTCGGATAGAATAGAATTGAATGTCACAAATCATGGGGTGTACGTGGTGGCTTTGATATCGTCGTTCATGTAAATTATATTATCTCGTGGGACGTTTTGGAAATATTTTAAGATAAAGGTTCGAGGCTGCTACCGGGGCGAATGAAGAAAAGATCGTTCAAAGTTTCTTACATTGGCGAAGAACTATCTTCTTCGAGATATTTCGACTTCGACGATTCGTTTCTGGTATGTATATAGTTGAGGCTATACGTCAGAGGACGATATTGATTTTCACGGTTTCGGTTTGATTTAAGTGGAAAGGGGCGATTGATTTGTTCGAAAATTATTATGATTCTAGGATTAAATCGTAATTAATTCGCGAAAGTACCGTTCAAGTGAGAAATCTTGAAATTACCCTGTAAACGTTCCGGTATAATAGCGTGGAGCTAAATATAAACGGAGCCTTCAGTTTTCCCGAAACGTGTACAATTGCACCCTGTAGATTTTATAATTCTACAGTTGCGGGAGGTAACAAAAGACGCTAATACCATATTAGCCCAAGTTAAAAGGGGAAGCGTTCGCGAAGAAATTAATTTCACTGCAAATTGTATTATAACGACTGCGGTAATTACGTTGCTGGCACTTTAGGTGCCCGTCGAGGAGCCACATAATGGCATTCAAAGTGGGTTTTGTACTCTGTTGCGAAATGTATGCCTGAAATGACTCCGTGGAAGACTCACTCTCTTTCTCTCTTTCTGTACGAATATCTTCAAAAGATTTCTCGGCCCTGAAGCCATGCCTCGCATGCTGATTCGTCTCTGCCGTCGTCTTTGGAGCAGTTCGGCGCCCCGGGCTGCGTCTAGACTCTCGAGACGAGATTACTCAGACCCAAATCCTTCCGAGAAGGACCATTTAAATCTTAAAATTCAAACGAGTCTCCTCGAACGATTTTAATGGCGCTAATACAATTGTTCTTACGGACTTGACGGGCCAAGCAATCAAATCAAACTTCCTCTGTTTCTTTCACTTATTAACAATTTTACCTTTATAATTGCCATTTATTATTACACTTCACGTAAATTCGATACAAAGCTTGAATATCAAGCTCGTTGAACTTTTCGTTCTTCCTTTGTTTTTCTTTTCTTTTTTTTTTTTGTCGTTTAAATTATGGAAACGTCTGAAAAATTACACAGTGATTCACGAAAGAATGAAACTTGGACCCTCGAAAACATCCAGCCGAGTTTAAAAACCACCGTGCAGCAACTAACGCTGCGCGTCGATTGGCTAGTGGAGACTACTCCGTTTATCCCGTGTGCGTTTCGAGTGCTCGCACAGAGGGTAAGCACGTTTTGAAGCTTCTTCACGTAAAAAAGAAAAATTTTAAAGCACGGAGATACGGTCTCCGAGTTCTCGTGAAAAGCTCCGTATACACGGGTGAAAGGATCTTGAAGCCTAGAAGGGGTCCCGGCCCAGCTGCTAGAGCACGTCTCGTTCGCTCATTATGCGAGTCCTGGATAGCGCGAAGCCACGCGTTTCCCCGCAATTCCACGGAACAAATATCGCTTCGAGGTAAGCGAGACGCAGCCGCGCGTGTTCTGTTCTCCTGCGGGCTCATTAAAAGTCCGTCCGAAACGACGGCGAGGCCAGAAGTCGTCGTATGACGACCGTGAAATCACGCCGCGCCGCTGCATGGCCAGCACGTGCACCTCCGTGGCTTCGTTTCCGTTCTGCCTTTTCCGTTTCATCTGTGTCGCGCGTTCAAAGCTGCTGTTGCGCCTCCCGTTAACGCTTTCACCGCTCGACTAGTTTCGAGGTCGAGTTGTATAGATTCTGCGAAGTATAAAATGAAACATTCGATTGTGTTTGGTAAAAGAATATGTACAGTTGATGAAACCAATATAGCAAGATCGTAAATTAAAACACTGGTAAACAGCTGTTCCTTTTTGTTTTGATTTTTGGAAAATTTCAATATTTGTGATAGGAAAATGTGCGAAACTACAATCAATTCGGCGATTGTTTACAATTATTTCGTTGAAGCTATATTGTATGAAGCCTCAGTTATGTACTGCGAGATAGTAATTGTACTGCGTGTTGGTAGATACTGAAATTCGTACAATACATTTGGGAAAACAATGAAAATATGTGCTCTAGTTAATAGGCAGTGAATAATGAATGGAGATTTGACTGTGACGCGTACTATTGAAGAAACTATTGTGTATATTTCGGTTACTGGATTGACGTTTCCGTTGCTAAACCCGCAGATAAAAAATACTCCCCGTGGGATTATAGAAGGATTCTTAATTAAGGTCTCGGGAAGTGTATTGGTTCTTTTTTTAATTAAAATATTGATTAAATCTCGTAAAAACAGCACTAAATTACTATGAAACTACACAGTACTATCTAAACTAATAATAAATCCATCTACTATCTCTTTTCCGATGCAAATCCACTCGATTCCACATCTTCTTCCACACTGTCGTAATTTTCGCGTGGTTCTTTGCTCTCTCAGGGAACTTTATCTCGTTTTCTTCTTCTCCTCCTTTTTCTCGTGGGTTTTTCCCATGTTGTTTGACGCGTCTGTGAGTTGACGATGCAATAATAAAGAATGACGGAAATAATATTCACCTAGTTCAATTCGAGGACGAAGCAATGTCTAAACAAAAAAGCAATCAAAGCACAGAAAGAGAAGGAGAAAGTAGAGAGCCAAAATCTTGCTACTCGTTGATGGATCACATCTCGTTTCGCAAATGTGATCGGTATTATAATGCGTTCGTTCTTCCCCCTATATGTCCTCGTGGAAGGGAGCTTAAAAGAGAAGCTACTTTCTCGAATGGGGATCTCGATGGGCTGGCCGATACTGTCAAAAGTGTGGTAGGCTGGGCGTGAACCATGTTGGGACTGGTGGAACGGCGGCGACGATTATCGTTCGACTTCCTCGACGCATCCGTGTCAGGTGGTTAACAATTCTTAACGAGGCACACACGGACGATTCACAGAGAAACTTTCACTAATTATGGTACTTGTATAGGGGAATAAGTGTATAGTATCTGTACCGATCAGGCAGATGTTATTAAGTTATTGCTAATTCGAGGTAAGGTTACAAGGGATCGAAATTGTCGCATGGCGTGAATTATTGGATAGCTAAAATTTGCTGTTATTACTATCGTTTAATTATTAACCCTCCATAGCGCCGTGTGATCCATTTACTTGTATTTCATACATCACATTTTATTTGTTTATTGCTAGTAATTTCTTTATTTTATTGCTTTTCGATATTTGTGAAAATGTAAAATTGCAATCAACTGTGATTCTCGTAAACACAGAAAGATCGGGTTACAGCTTCTGTACGCCATCATTTTGGATAAACGAAGGGAAGAAGCTATTGCAGTGTTTTCCAAAGTGGGGCCCTCGCCCACAGGGGGAAAATTCGAAAATGGACTCGTTCAGAGTTTAAGTTAATCGTATGGTAATAATTCTTTGCATCAAGCGCAAGGATCTTACTAAATTTAAATAATTAAAATAATATAGAAAAATCTTTCATTAAAATTATTCGTAATTGAATGTCGGTTCTCCATTATATGCTTTGGAAATTTACTTTCTGTGTTTCCCTAACAATTTCCTAATGATTTCTTCCTATAACCTATAATTTAAGTTTCTTCAGTGAACAATTCAATTTCTGAATATTAAAAATTGTATACACGTTACATAGGGGGCATATAAATTTTAGAAAGGCTTAGGTGGGACATTGCACAAAAAGGTTTGGGAAACACTGAGCTATTGGATATCTTCGAAAAAGCTTAATTGATTATCGAACACTTTGTTCTTCGTATGTAGAACATTAACGAAGAGCAATTATCATATGTTAATAAAGCTGTTGCGCCTCCTGGTGGAAGTCGTGTATAGTTCTCTCGTACACTGCATAAAATAACAATTTGCACCGGGGCTGGTCGGTGTTCGTTAAGGGGTCACGATTAAATGCAGAGCGTGCAAGCCGGATGATCGTCGCTGTCACGAATCGCATAACGTCTCGTAAATACGTCACTCTGTTATCAGCGGCTGATATGAGTCCGACAACTGATTCGATACGTATGCAAATTCGTAGACACGCGGACGCATAGTTATTGAGCCGTGAAATACGATTCGTCGATAAATAACGATAACTTGGGACGGCCGATCATGCCGAAATTACGTGTGGCCACGGTCACAATCAAGCGAAGGTGAAACGATGATGATCGGAGGCCAACGTTACCGCGAGTGTGCACGAAATTCAATGTTCGTGGCCATGGAAGCGATAAGACTTTCCAGCTGTGGCAGATTTATCGAAACCTACGATCGCGGCGAATTTTGACGGGCACTCGCGAATTTTCGAAATCGATTTCGTGCTTTCTATATCGCAGACCACGCTCGAAGTGTACATTGTATCACAAAAGGGTGATTTTAATCGCCACAAATTTTGTTTAACGATATCTTTTCTACTGTCATTCGCGCGGTATGAATGCAGAAAGAGAAAAAAAAAGGACAAAAGATTCTCTTGTAAAATTATACGCGGTGATAACATTGTAAAACAGAGGATAGCGTTACTTGCAACGGCGAAAAATTAAATCGCTGAAACGTAACACCGTGAACGTGACCATGGCTGGATTTCCGACCAAGTCAGCCGAGGTAACATTCTAATGAACCCGCGAAGAACGGTAGCAGAAATGTGATACGTGAATTTCACCGGTGAAACGAACGTATCTTCGAGACGGTGTCCACGTCATTCAGTTTGAACACATTATTTCGTGACATTAGCATTTCCACGACGAAACGGCCGCGATTCCAAGCGTCGCGGTCCGTTTCGTACCGCAGTATCGTCGCTCAGCGTTACCTAATTAGCAGAAATTAGACGTCGTTGAATAAGTTTCGCCAACGCGGGTCGAAGAGAAGGAGGAGGAGGAGAAGGTAGATCGAAGGTAGAAGAGAAACGGGGATTTGGTGAAACGTGGCCCGCCGTACAAGGGAAAGTTGCCTCTGCTAAATTGGGTTCAACTTCTACTGGTTCCTCTGTGCCTGTGGATTGCCAGGATTCATCGATTGTATTGTGGCTAAGCCAATTACTGATACGGAGGGAGTTTTGTCTTTTATCCTTGTCCGCGCGATGTATCCTCCTAATGGGCGAATTCTTTTTTAAAACGAAACCTTCCTTCATTTTTAATTCCACCGTTGTTCCGTTGTAGTAGAGAAAAAGAAAGAAAATAGGGTAGATGGAAGGAGGGGGAGAACTTTGCGTGTAATAAAATACGGCAAAGCAAATGTAACGCTAACTACGGACTTACTGCCCTGCCCCTTGATTTCTCTACGGCGGTAATTATGAACTGCTCGTAAGAGGATTTGCCGACTCATCCTTCGAGTTCGTTTGCCGTAAGTAATTGCATTTTTAAGCACGCTGCTCGACTTGTATCGTCTGCCTAACGACGAATCGCTTTTAATCCCTCTGCTGGCGCGTTTATAAATTTCTTGCACGACCAACATTATTTATCCATTACAAGAGTCGACGATTTTCATTTGAACAGTCTCGTGACAGTTTCAAAGAGCGGATGTTCAATGTAGACGATCTGTGTTAATGGAGAAAAATCACGTTCAAATATCACGATCGTGAGAAAGTCTCGGATAGTCTTTCATCAATCGAAAAAGTGCCTCGAGAGGGTCGGTTTGATCTTATTGTACTTGGCCAAGAGGGCACTTTAAATACCACCAGCCGTGTCTGGATGATCCGTCGCACGAATAAACGGACTTTCTCGCTCGGGAGAGTCAAGAGCGAAGCTGCATAAGTGTTGACGGAGTTCGAGTGGCCGATGCAACCCAACGAGACATAGTCATTTTCTCGCGTCACGTCGCGACGAGATTGTGAAACCCGACGAAGACACAACCTTTGAAAAAACAAAAAAAAAAAGTAACTGGCTCGATCAGAGGAGAATACGTTGATTTTAAAACGCGTCTGGCTAAACAACGACCGAGCAAACAGCCTCCCGCCAAAGTTTACTTAGACGCCAGGCAATGAAGAAGCCAGGATTCCACGAAAGGGATTAATGAGAAGAGAGAAACACAGAGTCAGCTGACTAAACTTTCTGCTTTGTACTAACCGTACTATTAGAACGTTCTTCATTCGTTTAACGCGATTAATCTAATCTTTCCTTTTTTTTTTCTATCCTCTATCCATTTACACTGTTCCATCAGGACAGATCCATAAAACCTCGGATGTAATCGTAAGCAGGAAAAGAATTTCTCGAGAGACGGCGAGACTCTCGTGATTTACCTCTCCATTAACAGAGAAAACGTCCAGCGGAGTAATGTACCTTCCGTGACCGCGAACCAAGTAACACTGTAACAGAAATCCTTAATAATTGTTTCTCTACCTCTTCCTTTCTTGCTTGGGATCCGTGCAAACTGTGGGGCAGAACAAGAGAGAGAGAGAAAGAAAGAAAGAGTGAGAGAGAACAGAAGGATAAAGGCGAGACGAGATACTCCAGAGATACTCCAGTATCGTACGTTCTGGCCAGAGTCCGGCGGTTAAGCGGTGCCACGATACAAAGGATCAAATCTGCCAGCTCTTAACGATCCCCGGCTTAGAATGCAATCCTGGAGGTGAAACTGGCTTAGGCGACGCTTGGACGGTGCCAGAGCCAAGAAGAGCCTTGGTCTCTCTACCCGTGGATATAGCATGTTGCAGAAGATGCCGGCGCAGCAACGAAACAGATAGACGAAGGAATGGTCGCTGTTTTGGTAAACGGATAGAGAAGGATTGCGCAGGTTGAGGAGAACCTTGGCCCTCATCTCTTCGCCTCGCCACAGAGTTGTTCGTCCATATCTCCGGTTGTAACAAGCGTTAGTGTAAAGTCGACTTTGCCGAGTCAGCTTTAGCCCGTGTGTGTAGTTTTACCTCCTCTTCTCTAGTCCCTAGCCGAGGCTTCGTGCCGTGGCAACCCTTTTCTCTTGGTCCGCCCCCTCCGGTCGCGCGCGAGCCTAGCATTGTATCGAAATTCCCGAGAGCCTTTCCTACTCTGGGACGAAACAAAAATGCTGCAGCACGGTCTCGGCCCTCTTCAAAGGCCGCTAGAGGTACCTCTACCAGCTTTAGCTCTTCGGTGTGTCCCCCGCGGGAGAAACGGCTGAATTGCTCGCGCTTGTGCCACTCCACCTCCACCTAGCAGCTCTTTCGCAAGCTGAGGATAGGACTTGAGTGATACGCTGTATTGACTGCTTTATCACGGATTACGGACATGCGCCTTTTGTCCGGTAATCCTTCCCAAATGGACCTAGGGAATTGCGATACACCGGCAATTCTGGTAGGGTGTTCGTAGATAGAAAAAAGAAAGGGAAATAACATCTGGATCTGTACCAAATGGTTGGGAGATAGGCTTGAGATTTGAATCGATGAGTATTGCGTCTCTCAACGCTGTTATTCCCTTATGGAATATCATGGGATTATAACCTTGTTGTATACGTGAGCGGAAAGTGGTCAAGACGCAGAAAGAAGTAAGTGATGTAATTTGTCATGTCTAATTTTCTTGGTTCACCGAAATTTCGACATACAAAAGGAGAAAGAGAGAGAAAGAGAGAAAGCAGTGTTACGTGTTACCTCTTCGTGGACGAGAAGTGAGAAAGTTTCGTTATGAAAGTCACGCACGCGACATTATATCACTCCGGGTATTTTTTTCGTGATGTCCGGAACTCGGGGTTTAACGCGTGGAGAACGAGAAGAAGACCAGTCCCATCAAGATTTCAGAAACCGGCTACTTTCTTGCTACCATGCTGCGCGGAGCGTGCGTGACACGTTTTTACGCGAGGCTGCTGCAATCCGGTTGACGATGAGATTCCTCATTTCGCAAGATACATGTTTACGACGCTACTACGGTGCTGGCAGCGCATCAACGAAGACGAACGTTCGTCGGGGTCGGTGTAGGTGTGTAGGTTAACCGAAATCTCCTTTCCGGCTTTGCTCGTTTACTCTTTCTCTCTTTCTCCGCTTCGCAACCCTTTTCTCCCTGTTCCTCTCATGCCAACTCTTTGCTTTCATCTCGCTTCATCACGGCAGATTTCATTCAGCGAGGCGTGTCTTCATATTTTTCGACGCAGCAGCTGCGAGCATTGTCGCGGTCGGTCTTAATGAGCTGCCGTCTTCTTTTTCCTATTTTTTCTTCCTTTTCTTTCGTCCGGTGACTTTTATGCGCTCGCGAGAAATATTAATTTTGCTACCAGCAACGAAGGAAAAAAAAAAACAGGAAGAAAGACGGCAAACCGTGTGCCCGCTTTCGATAGATTTAAACAGGACAGAAGAGTATAGTTGTGATTGAAAGGAAGAAGAGGCTCTTCTTTTTTCACGTGAAGAACGCCTCGCTCGCTTTTCAACTTAGACCGTGAAGATAGCCAAACAGTCGTGGGTACGTGTTTTATCTTAGCTAAAAGAAGACTCATTATCTGTCTTGCTTTTCTTCGCCTTTCTCATCCTCCTTGTGCTACGGTTGATCTTATAAGGCGTACACGTGCGCACGCGTTCTCAGCCCCATATCTCTAGATATAGCTTAATGCCATTGTTACGGTTGCTCGGTGGTGGAACGGCAGAAATTTCCGGTGAATGTTTTCCCCCGTTCCTTGTTTCGCTGACGACGTCAGGGCTGCCTTATAAGAACGCGTAACAAGCTGTAATATCACTGAACACTTTCTGTTGGCGATTGTTCAAACGATACTTTGAAAACTTCGCCAAGTAGCGCGATTTCGCTTTGATCCAACTCTAATTTACGGTATCAATAAACCTTTGAAAAGGGGGAATGTATGTATGTATATAAGATGGGAAAGAATTCTCTGGTGCATTGGAAATCAGAAGAATGGTACGCAGATTCGATAGACATAACAGGGAAAAGCAGATGCACGGAATAAATTCAAGTGCACGCAAACGCTCTTCGAATTCAGAGGAAGATTCATCGACCATTTCAATCCTCCCCCCCTGCACGATTCTCTCATTTCCCGGCTCTGTTTCATCTTATAAGGCGACCGTCCACATCCCGCAGAGCCAGCTGTTGCTGGTTTGTTGCTCGAGAACCTCCTCAGAGCTTGCTCTCTCTGATCTCTCGCGCGTCCCTACCTCATCCTCATCTTCCTTTTTTTTCCCCTCATCCTCTCCTTGCCGCTGGTATGTGTGCTCGGGTTTTAGCCTGTGTCCGTTTTTAACAACAGTGTGCGTGAATGTGTATCAGGAATGATGCATGGAGGCCGAGAGACAGAAAGAAGGTGGAACACAGAAGGGAAAAGGAGAAGTATGAAGCTTAGAGAAGGTGGAGAAGGTGGAGGGCCTAAGAGGCATGAACGAAGACAGCCGCAGAGAGGAAGGGGAGGAACTAGTTATGGTAATGAGGAGATGCAATGATAGCTTCGCGTCCGCTCCAGCTTTGCTCTGGCCCGCTTGACTCCCCTTTGCCTCTTCGCTCTTTGCTCGTATGGCAATGATCTTCGAGACCGCTTACACCTTTTATGCCTTATTGTCCGAGATGGCTGTTATCCGTGCGAGGCCGCAATCTGTGGCATCGCGACCGCGCTCCTCTCTTCTCTCTCTCTTTCTTTCCCCCCCTCTCTCTCTCTCTCTCTCTCTCTTTTCGCGTACGTGTACGAAACGCTCGTTGGTTGAACGTGCACGCGTTCATCCGCGTTGCGAACCCGCCACCTCGTCCCCTTGCCTCGATGATGCACCCTCGTATAATGGGATGGGCTGCTCACTTTACACATGGTAAATAACTCGCAGTGGCGCCGCATTATCTGGAACGCGGCCGAGCGTCATTTCGAGATGCACCAAGGAGATGAAGGTTTTTTGGAGTTGTTACTACTTGTTTCGACGTGCCTTCTCGTTTATGTATATACGTGTATGATGATGATTTCTACCGCAGGGATCGAGCTCCGTGACGGTTCACGAACGTGAACAACGAAGGTGGATATTTGCTTCTGTATGTATATACAAGAATTACTCGCGAGTACATTTTCATGTACATTGAACCTTGTTCGGTTTTCGTATGGAAGTAGTAGCGTTAGTCGAGGAAGAAGAAAAAAACGAATAAAAAGAGAAAATTTCATTTATCTCCATCCTGTTAAACATTCACGTATCGAAGCTTGAAGCAAGGGAGAGTATCGTGAATAATTGAGTCGACAGAGGCTCCTCTGGAAAGATCGAGGAGGAGGCGAAGGAGATTAATTTAACCGGGTGAGGAATTAAAGGCGTATTGAGTTTCCGTTGAAAGGAACAAACTGGCCGCACCGCGGTGCAGTCACGATCGGCGTGTTAACGTTTCAGTAGGTGGGAGATTCCGAGGGACTCTCGGCTGGCTGCCTAGCGGCCGCTCTGCTGGAGATAGGATCTTGAGAATCTTCGAATTCCACGGTGCTCGCGCGGCGAGAACGAATTATCTGTAAATTCGACAAATTATCAGGCTCCCCGTATCGGCATCGCACGCAACCAACATCGGTGGAACGTGGATACTCGCGGCTTGTTCGAGATTATCGGTGAAGAAAGCCACGGGGTTTTTCGTCAGATAAATTCCAGCTATTCGGCTACTTAACTCGTATTACAGCTAATTGGTAGAACGACTGACTGCGTCCCGTTTTAATGGCTCACTCTTAACGACGAAGTCCTCCATTGCCGAGCAGCGTTATAGTGTCACGCCTCACGACCAATTAGTCCACGGCCACGTTAGGGAAGCAATAATCGTTAATAGATTAATTATCCACCCGGCACGTATATACATTGGCGTCCCGGTTTCTTGCCAGGCGTCTCGACGGGCCCTCATAAATTAAGGCGTTTGAGGTAATTAAAGGAACATCCGAGGCGGTCGAGGCGATTCGCGATTACGTCATTTTTTTTTTCAAGCTGCGTTACGTTGTTCAACAAAAAGAAAGAGAGATGTATATATATATATATATAGAGATAGAGATTGCTCGAGAAATTAAGGGCGTCGATTATGGGAACGGGAACAACGTAGCTGTACCTCGTGATTCGCAATTTCTCATCCTTCCACTACGTTCTATTATAACCCCCCTTTCTACAACGTCTCTTGCGAAATACTTTGACGTCTGATGTATTACCAAGTTGTCGTAACACGGTACATTCATATACCCATCTAATTACATCTATTTCACTCTAAACGTTCGAAAGAAAAAAAGTAGAGTAGAAAAGTATCATTTATCCACCGATCGTTCGTTGCAAGTAGAAACGCAATTGAATCGGAGCGTGCTCGATATACTCGGTGAATTAAAAGCGTTGCATGTCCGCGAGACGTTCGACGAGTATGTACACGCTCTGCCAATGGAATTCCCAATTCTCTCTCTCTCTCTCTCTCTCTTTCTCTCTTTCTTTCTGACTCTATATCCACGCGAGAGACGCGTTCAATTCAATTCGCAGAGTAACGAGGCTCACGTAACAGCGGTTTTCTATCCGCTCGCCATTGTGTGTGCCGGCGTGGAAAAGAGGCTAGGAGGGTTTTCTGTGCGGCCCTTGTCATCCGATTATGATGGTAAGAGCTTGCGCCATTACCAGGTTGACAAGCAACCGGTCGTATGTTACTTTTTGCCGCATACAGCCAAGCCGGATAATGTATTGCGTTCACGAGCCGGCAAGCGTGGCCGGCACCTGGCATTCGACTCGTTTCTCCGCAGGGACAAACCTTTTGCCGGCTGAGGGACATCCTGCGTGCAGTAATGAGCCGCAATAAGATGGCCAGAAGAAAAACGGGGCTGTGGCCCCTTATGTGTCTCTTTTCTGCTGGACTCCCTTTCTTTCCTTCGTTTCTTTTTTTTTTCTTCTTCTTCTTGCCCCTTTCTTTATTCTTCGTTTCGCTTTCTTTGCACTCGACGAGCAAGAAGACAAGAAACCGGGGGAAAAGAGACGTCGAACTGTGACGTGGGAGGAAACGTAGCGTGATACCGGGGCCACTTGTTTCGTATATAACGTTATCCCTGTGTGTCTTCTTCACCCTGTTACATTCCTCAGCTATACGTCGCTTTATTTCTGTCCAAGTAGACAGTCGTGTTTTTCTTTCGTGTCGCTGACAGTTTTGCTACTGTTGCTGACGTCGCATTTACCCACCGATTGGCTGATCCAAAGAGAAAGGACACTCGACTCCGATTTTTCTTTTCTGCGTTCATTTCGTAAGGGCGACGTGTTTAGGTAGGAAAATGGAATTGGGAAGATGGCACGTCGACGAGAATGAGTTTTCTCTCATTTATATTTTTCTTTTCCTTTCTTTCGTGAATTTAACTTGAAGATGGAATTCGAGATTTTCCCTTAATGTGAAACTATTCGATTCGGATAGGTAGCTAGTAGTCTATAAGACTAGTGTTTCCAGTAAAGGCTGCAATATCGGACGAAACGCAATTGAAGCCAACGGTTATCCACGTGGAATACACTCTGCTACGAGAGGGGAGTTGAAATACCTTTCCGATTTCGTGGAAACACTGCGGTGCCATAAAAAGTGGCGCTCGTCTCGCGGGTTCTGGGTGGAATCGGGCCAGGAAAATCGGCCCCAATAAATCCAACGATCCCAAGTGATTTATATTTTACGAGGGAACAATTTACACCTTCCTTATCAATACCGTTTACAATCGCTGCTGGATAAGTGTGTGTGTTCTTTCTCTTGTTTGTTCCTTTCTTTTTTATTTTTTTTTTTCTCATTTATGACCGCAATAAAATTCTATCCGTTGCGGTTGTATCTCCCGGTCGAATCTACAGATCAGAAACGAACCAATTAATCCAACTACACGAACTCGTTACGTCCAGAGCGAGATTCGAAGCCGGGAAAGATACACTTTCTCGCGAAGCTTGTGAAGAAATTGGTACGAGGAGGAGGACTCGAGGATAGAGGAAACGGTATTTCCCTCGAGATGGATGAAAAAAGAGGCACAGACGGAAAAGTAGGACGGATAAATGGACGTCATCCGTTCAGAAGCTCGGTCAGAGGGAGGAGTACATAACTTACCAGGCAATCCTGCGCTGTTTCTTCCTACTTCGAACGAGATTCAGCTTAGGAATTAGCTAAATGCATCGCTAAATTTATCGTTTCTCTTTGTTACTTTGATTGTTATTTCACTGTCGTATTTGTGAAAACACAACCGAAAGGTGTTTTTCAGTTAATACGTTCCGTTCTAGATCGATTTTTGGGGACTTTCCTTTCATGGCTGTCTGGGTGATTGATAGTTTTGCTTCTGACGTGTGTTTTCCTGACGTATATTTCACGGAGAAAATTTCTAATAGCCTAAACGGAAAGTTTGCGTACGCGAGCCACGTAACACGGGATGTGTTAATAAAATACGCCTGAACGTATGCAACCAGCCTATGCTTTAACTGTACCGTTTCAAAGAAAGTCTCTTATTCTTAGAATTCGTTTGACCTTTTTCTATGGTCATCTGTTGAAAATTGCACGGCATCGTCCGTGGACGTAATTGAAACTGTGCAACGAAGTCGTGCGCTTCGACTGTGAAGAGGGAGGAGAGAGAACCCTAGAGCACCGGCACGCTCCTTGCGAACACGATACTCTCATTCCGCGGGGCTCTTGTCCCCCGTCTGTCCGACCTTTTCGCGATCGCGTCCGTGAATCGTCTCACCGCAACTTTTTGTATCGCGTTTCAAGCGTACGCGCAGAGAATCGCTCTCGTCGGTGTTTCCCAGGGCGAGCTACGGGGGCCGTAAACCGCGAAAGATACATTCGATCGATGGCGGCCGATAAACCAGAGGACAGTTGGCAAAGAAACAATACGAGACTTACTCCCGAAGACCTGTATTTCTGACATCCTGAGAACGTTTGATCAACGAAACAGAAAGGAGCTAATTTTATCCAGATCAGAATTCCATAAGTATGGTAAAAAGTGCAAGGGTTGAAGAGTTTAACCTTTTATAACGATAGATCGTTCTTTTCATGCTAGATGCATGAATTATGGGAATTAACAAATGCACAGAAGAAGTAGTGAAATAATTCTAGTATTATTTCCACAGAGTAATAATGTTTTTGAAAATTTTTTCTTTCATATATCAACTTTTACGTTATATTTAAGTGGACAATTGTGAAATGAATTTTGAAAAAATGTTTGGTCGTTCATTTTGTTTTCATTTCTTAACATGTTTCTTTATAAATTTCGTAATTATCATTTGAGATTGAATTTCTTCTTCTCAAACCTTATCAAACTACATCAGTTTGGCTCGGCATTAAAGGGGTTAAAAGTTTATGATTCCTGACTGAGAGGAGTAAGAAATGCTCTGTATTATTTTTGCTTGCATACTTAATATCTATATTTTTATCAGTATGCATCAAGTACGCAAACCGTGCCTTCTGTGCCATACTTAACATGTAGATAATACCTATTTATCATGAGAATTGGCGTGTCACGCATACATGACGCTGGTAGCGAACGTCTTAAAAAAGAAAAAAAAGAAAAACTGACTAAGTGGAGTATATATTACGTGGTTTGAAGACGCAGTGACTAACGACCATAGTCGCCTATAGTATACAGAGATCTCTTCATAACGAGCAACTATAATCGCTCGTAGCTAAAGGGTTAAGACGACGATGAATATAATGTCTGCAACTGAGACAAAAAATAAAGTTCTCGAAAACTGACTATTAACTTTTCTAACCTGAAACTTTGAATCTGCAATCTTTTCTCGCACCCTAAAACCTCCAGCACTCTTTCAAACACTCAAATTCACTGGCTATAAAAATTCATACGAAATTCCCATTTTTTGCATAATAATAAAATGGAAGGTTCACGGTGAGGCAGAGTAAAAGTCGTAAAAGCAGAGGTAGACGTCTCGATGTCCAGTCGATCGAGAATCCGGTATATCGATGGTGAATAATCGAGGCGTGTACGGTACGGAATCTCGGCGAAGGTTCGCGGGAGAATTTCAGTGGCTTTATCACGGTAATCTCACAAAGGAGCCGGAGGATTTTCGGCTGCTTGACATTCCTAGCATCGAGCGAACCCTGTGCGTTCGCCGAAGCGTTGATCGCTGTGCCTGCGCCATTCGGCTTCCTGCATGAATGCCACGCGTTCATCGGTGCATATGCGTGCATACGCCAAAGGTTACTTAAGTGGATTAGTCCCGTGTACACCATTCCCACTAGTTCGACCATCGGCAACTACTTAGTTTACGCACTGATTCGATCGGCAATTAGACGCTTGATAAACCTTACGAATACCGTTTTAAAACACACTTCCTTCGATCGATTTATCACGTGTATATCAATTTCACGTAAAGAATATACGTCTTATCTTCTCCTGCAGCGATCGAATTCGACGATGTTGTTAATGATGGCACGTGATACGTTTATAATCGATGTCGAGGTTGAGGCAGCCAGAGGCAGTTTATCTCTAATCGATTCTCAGATTAATCCTCTCTATACGGTCGTGTTCGAAGAAAAAACTCAGAGTTTCTTGGTGGTGAAACGTTTATTTAACAGAAAATTGAAAAAAGAAGAGGGAAAGGGGTTCTGTGTTAGAGCAAACGGGTTTTTTCGCGTCGTGAATCATCGTGTACGGTTTGTGTACAGATGGAAAATAAATTAGCGCCGCGAAAGTTGTCAATTCCGATGCACGGGGCGGATTGCTCGTTAAAACGCTTTACGAGCAACGGTCGAGAGTTTGCGGGCACCGGGACGCCACCGTCGGTTCTCGATGGTTAGCTACGATCAGGGAACGAAGCATGGCGTGTATCAGTGATAGCTGGAATTGCGGAATATTCTGGGGCCTGGCAAATCGTTTTTCAATAATTGCTCGCCACCGCGTACCGCAAGTAAGTACGAACCATCGTGAAGGCGATAGAAAGAAAAACGTGTACCTGTTCCTCGACGTTGCTACAAAACGGTTTCACCCTCTACCTTTCTCGATATTCGTAGAGCTTCACACATCCTTAGGTCGTGGAATGTCTAATTGCGGGTCGAAACTTCCTTTAACCCGACGTTGCTCGTCCTTTTCTCCTAACTTCTATTCGGCTACAATCGTTAGTTGAACGCGTATTTTGACTCGTTAATTACAGTTTATATAAGAAAGAAAAATCGTGTGAAAATATAGCATTATCTAAATGCGACGCTTAGATGTTAGCACTGTATAATATTTAAATGTTATAATTTTTTAACTAGCAGAAGGTAATGCAATTTTCACCATAGACAGGTACACATTGCAGCAACGTATTTACATTATTCAAAATTATTATAAAAATAATTGTTCTTTGAAAAATATTTATTGCGAAGTTTGTGATTTTTTGTGTGGTGTAAATAATCATTCAAATCAAGTTTCAGTTGAAAGTTATACATTTACACATGTTCAAAATTCAATTAACCCAGAAAGTGGAAAAAGGAGACCATTTGCAACGTCGTAATTTAGCTAGTTGCATTATTGAACAACGAAAACCAGATCCATTGTTTTCAAGCGAAATTTTGTTTATTGATGAAGCTCATTTCACAATGAATGGATTTGTTAATAAGTAAAATTGTCGTATGTGGTGTGATGAAAATCCTCGTGTTATTCATGAAAAATATACACTCACGAAAAGTCACTATTTGTGCAAATACATACTAAAACACCGTTAGATTTTTATTGTAAAGTTTCTTGAAAAAGTCTAATCTATGCTGACAAACCAAAAACGATTAACCACCTAAAGAACAACATTCCAGTTGCAATTCGTGAAATAACTTCAACAACATGTCGAAAAATCATACAAACTTTCGATAATCGAATTGATGTTTACAGAAAAAGTCGTGAAACACATTTGAATGATATTCTATTCCACTACAATTGTAATAGATCATACTTTTAATACAAAGAAACAGTTTAAAAAGATTCCAAATAGTTTGTATTTTATTAAAAGGAAACACAGAGGCGTATAAATTGAATAATCCAATAGTTACCTATAATATTACTCTATTGTCAAAGGAGAAACCTCAAGCTATTATCATAGTGTATAATTAGTTTATCGAATGAAAGAAACTTTAGTAAACCAGTTTCTCCTGTACACGTTTGATTGAAACAGTTGTCCAGAAGCGAAAGAGTCGGCTAAATTCAATCTACGAATTGTTCATCGAACTATCGACCCAGTCACTTCCAGTAACTTGCTGCACATGAATCTTTACCAAGCGAATTCGGGTTGCAATCAAGCAATCAATCTTCTGTCAATATACGCGCTCAATCAGATTCCCTCGGCCAGGATAATTAGACTTCCTGTATAATTAAATTGCCAGACAAGCGTCAGACAACTTGCCTCCTATATCAACTTAACCTCTATACCACGTATATTCACCTACCATCTTGTTCGAAAATTCAAATCTTCCACAAATTTTAATCCCCATCTCTCTCCTCTTTTTTCCTAAAAAAAAAAAAAAGAACGATTCAATCCCTTTAACTTCCATCGGGCAATTTTTGTGAGGGATTCATGGGGTCGGAGTGTCGGTGACATCTTATTACACGGAAACCCCAAGAGTTTCGAGGGCAACGTGGCAACGAGGACAGTTCATACGCGCCTCGTGGGAATCGAGCGAGCTCGGTTAAGGGCATTGGGTTTCATGAAAACGATAGAACCTCTCTTGGTATATACCTGCACGGTTTCTTCTCTCTCCCAAGAGAGAGAAAGAGAAAGAGACAGGATTCGTCTCTGTGAATTTGTCATATTCAAACGGCGGCCATCATTCGCCAGCACGATGTGTTACGTTTGGAAAAAGCCACGACTGCGTCGCCATTTGTCTTGGACGTCGCGGCTTGTTGATCCAGAGCGTCGCGATAAGTCGAAAAAGCACAGGAACGACGGAGAAAGCGCGGTAGCGCGCGATTTGTCTAGACTATCTCCGTTTTTCATCCGGTCCCACCACCTACCTCCCTCTCCTCGTTCTTTGTTTCACACTCTTGTTCGTTGGAATTTCTGACTAGACATTCCGCACCGACGACGCGATACTTCGCGCCGGTTGCACTTCACCTCGCGTTCCTATCGCGAGCGAATTTTCGAGATTTCTAGCTTTCCCCGGGAATGAGAAAAGAAGTTTCTCTACGAAAGGAATACTCGTTCGAAGAAAATTTCATCCTGCTCCAGTTTTTTTTGTTTTTCAAAAATTATCCAATGCGTTATTCGTGTCTCTCGTTCCCAGATGATTCACGGCCAGCGGAGTTACATATAGAAATGTATCGGCGTGTCTAGCGTGTATGAAAAAAAGTTTGGAGGCAGGAAGAAAAGGGAGACAACAAAAAGTGGAACAAAATCATTACGCTAAAAGCGACTGGGTTTCGTCGGCGCAGTGGCAAGACAAAAAAAAAGGAGAAGAAACGAAATTATTCCGGCGGGGATAAGAGAAAACATTGCCGCTCTTTGTCCGGGAAAATGCACGGTCGCCATTTCTCGCTTTCTCCCGAAAAACTTCACGGCTTCGAACTTTCTCTACTACTCTGGGTTCGGTTGCTCGCGATCGGTTGCTCCTAGTAGGTGGTAGATACTCTGACAACTTTTGTCATTCTACGATAGAAGTGAAGAAAACAGGCGTATGTCTTAAGGCTGATAGAGCAGAGAGGTCGGAATAAAGTTTACGGAGGCCACAAGGTTGCTGTGGAAATGTTGGAATGTATTTCGATGTATCAAGAGTATTTCGAAGTAATAGTGTGTCTCGTGAGAGTTGGGAGTGGCCCGAAAACGTGGCATCTCTCAGTTTACGGGCTGCGTCATCGTGGCGGACTGGAAGCGGCAGAATTAATAACAGTTCCGGCCTGGGTGAAATACACCGCAACCAGCTGAGTTGCATCGCGGTATAATGGCGACGAGCTGCCGCCGGAGATACTCGCATCCGCGCGTAGAATCGCGCCCGCTAAGTAAGCTTTGCACGATATTAATAAATTACAATACACCCGAGACGTTAATTACCGGGCGTGCGGATTCACGCGAAACCTGGAAACAATTTCTAATTACTACGGGACACGTCGTGGAAGCAGTCTATAAAACAGCGGCGGGTACGATCTTTGAAAAACCTGATAGACCAGACCGGAACCAGACTCCCTACCAGGCGACAACTTGTGCGTTCTTGGTCGCCGGATGATTCCCTTGATGCTTCTAATTTACGGTTGTCAGAGACGAGGAAAAACGTTAACAGGTGGTGATCAAGGAAGGGAACGTGTTAATTGGATAAGTTAGGAGAGTTTCGATGAGATTAAAATTGTACGTGGGATTGGTTGTGCGTTGTTGAACGATGTCATAAATTAGACAATAACTGTCAAATGTTATCTTCAATGGTAGATTATCATCGTCTACAGTTTCGTATTTTTTAGCAATGGTTTTTAAGTGTTTTTTTAACGAATGTCTACCGTTCTTATGTTGCGCAAAGATAAAATAGTAAAACTTCAACTTAGTTGAAGTATTATGTCGTTTAATATGAAATGTAGGATTTCTAATAATTCACAGATTGATCACTCAAGAGTTCGGAGGTTTTTATGGTTACTTAACTTTTAGTTTAAGATGGGAAATTTAAGGATACCTGCACCAATCGTGAATAAAACGTAAATTCAACTCTAAGAGTTGCAAGTAAACTCTCAGGTTTTGATGTTTAGTATTATAAACAGTAATAATTTTATTTTATTACATTTAGCTTCTGAGTGATTCAAATGCTAAACGATCGTTTCATTATTCGACTTTCTTAAATTTTATATGCAAGTTCCTTTTAGTCTTCCTTATTTTCATTATTAATCGAACACAATAACATCGACGAATCGGATAGAGTTAATATCTCATTGGTAAACTAGTATTTAATAAAACTTCATTATCGATCAAACTAGTAATACAAATTATCATAAAAAGAAATCCATGCTGAAATCACTGGTAAAGGATATCCTCATCAAGGATTTTATTTATTCGCGAAACCCTCCTCACGGATATGTTTGACCGCGAAGAATTCCTCGAGATACATCCCCTACCAACTTGGCAGCGTCTTTCGTCCGTGTTTTCACGACTGACTGAGCCGGATCCCGTGAAACCTGCTACTAATATTTATCCTCGAAGTGACACCGGAGACCGTCCTTCGACGAGAGTCGCGTTTTATTTCTCTGCTTGTACCGCCAGGGGTGGGCCCCACCTAAGAAGAACTCACAGCCTCTCTTCTCTCGTTACCGCTTGAAATCGGTGTGTCCAAGCTCGCGGACGAAATTTATTTCTCGGGTAGAATGTACGATAGCTGTAATATGCAAATCGCGGCTACGCACGCGTGACTTTATTGGCCGTGACAAGTTACGCGCGCCCGAGTAAATGTAAGTCGCGAGTTTAAGGAATCCCTAGGTTCCAACTCGATGGTGTCGTCGCGAAGAACAGAGAGAAACTATCGAGAAGTTTTCGAGAAAAAGAGAGAAAGAAGAGGATCAACGTTACACTGTCCGGCTCGTGAATTTATTATAACACCGCAGGTAATTAAATTCATGGGATTCCGTGAAGTTTTTTACGTGATCCTTGGTCAAACGAGAAACGTCTACCCAGCCGTGAGTTCACCGATTCTACCGTGAAATCTGCTTCGAAAGAGATTATACATGAAAGAATCCGCTTTCGAGTACATCGTCGAGCGACAAAAATGTTTTAATTTTATTCGTCGGCCCTGGCATTCAGGCGTCAGACCGTTCCACGCGCTATCACCTTCGCTCGATCTACTCGACGCTCGTAATCCTTCCTCTTCTTCGGTCCTCTCGAATTTCCTCACCTTCTTTTTCTCCAATTTCTTGTTTTTTTTTTTTACCCCCCATCTGATGGCTCGCGCTCTTTTGACACCGTTGCTCGTTGTCGTTACCTGTGTGGTTGATGCGTGTTGACGCTCGTGAAGACCGCCGCGTTGTTGTGGACACGCGGCAGAAAGAAAGATACCTAACCGGGACCCCTCTTTCCGTGGAACTCGGCGAGGTGTGGCGCGCGTTCGAATTAACCGGGCTGTTGCCTTCGAAGATCCCTCGTCTTGATCGTCTCCGGGACTGCGAAGTAAAATGGACGGGGGTGGGACACGGTGATGGAACACGAAGCGTTTATATAGCCAGAGAGACATCGTTGTAGCTTTTCGATGATACGATTTCGTCCGCCTCTACGGATCGTTTCGGCGTGTTCCACGTCGAGGTTAATTATTGTTATTGGATACGGAGAGAGGGAACAGTCTGATATAAAAAGTCAGATAAACGTGGACGTATGAGTATCACGTGGACAGGTGTTTTTGGTGAAACAAGCGAAGAAGAGACAACTGGCAGGATTCTGTGTATCATTAATGATCCTAAGAGTGAATTGAGTTTAACCCGATGTGACGGTGTTTGATAATATTTGAAATAACGATGAAAACATTAAGAGAATTCTACTTTTTAACGTTTCACCTAACAATCGTAGTTCTAGTGTGACGATAATAAATCTTAAATTAACCAAACAGGAGAAAGTGCTTTCTTGTCGTGATAAATTTATCTTCTTCAAACCTGTCCTCTCTACCACCCATGGAAAGTATCACTCAACCCATAAAGGATTCAGAAAACAAATTAGGTTCAGCTATAAAGGCACTTCTCCTAAAACCCTGATAATCTCAGGAAATATCAAGAATTCCAATTCAAACGCGTACCCACAATCTTTACGGTGTTACAAAGTGATCCTTCAGTCTATCTTGTCCCCCTTCTATATAAGCCCATCCCGTTGCCTGTTCAAAGAAGGTTCCTCTGAACGATAGGATCGCGTGCTATTCGAACCGGTACGATTAATGCCATGGACGTTTAACGTGTACCCTACGTATGTACGTAGAAGCAACTGCTACGCGGCGGTCGCATTCATTTGGACAATTTAGGCTGGCAAGGAGAAAACAATCAGGGTTCGGAATCGAGTCGAGTTTGGGCTCACAAAGGCGGGACTTGGTCGCACGGGAGAAGCGGTAGCGAGAGATGGCGAGCAAACCGGAGGCCACCTTTGGGCGAGAGAAGGTGGAACCATCAGTGGTTTGTGTCCGTGGCCAGCAATCGTTGTTGAAACGAGATGGACAACGACGAAGAACAGTTAGTGGAAGAAAGAAAGAGAAGAAAGAATAAGAGTAGTGGTAAAGAGAAGGACAGTGGACGAAGATGGGACCCGTTATGGAGATGAGAGGGCCGACAGACAATGGGTTTCGGGCCGGGCCCCCTGAATTCATAATCCTCATTCCTACGGGGCGCACAATGAACCAAATATGTTTTCTGTATAACAAAACGCTTTTATAAATGTTTATCATCAATTTAAATATTATCTGATGCGGGTGGCATTCGCCTGGAGCACGGCTACCGTGGTTCAGAATCGACGTCGAGCTCTCTCTTCTCATCTTCTCTTACTTTCTCTCTCTCTCTCTCTCATTCCAGTGAGGACAGATGAGGAATGGCTTTGAGATTTTTCACTGCCTACCGCAGACTGCTTTTACGTCTTTCAGCTTGAGCCTCTCATCCCATCGGCTCGACGACGACGACGACTTCTTTCTTTCTTTCCCTCATCCCTTTCGCCCCTCCTGTTCTTCTTCGCTGTTCCTTCGTTGGACCGATGGAAGTTACGAATGAATTAGACCGAGGAAGAGCAAACTCTCTTGCTCTCTCTCTCTCTCTCTCTCTCTCTCCCTCTTCCTCTCTTTCTTTCCATCCTCGTCTTCGGTTCTGCTAACGCACACAACCGATGAACGGTGACTTTTTAACCCGGTTCGTTTCCCAAGTCGGTGTTCTTTGTGCGAACTCTTTCATATTAATCTTCGTGGCTATCGATAGCGGATATCGCGGCACGCTCAACGTTTCGTTAACTTTCTAATGAATGACAATGGCTGTCGGGACACTTCGCGTGGCGGTTAGGGGCTGAACTGCGAGGGATAACCGTGTAAAAGCGAGGTCCTCGAAGTTTCACGTTACACTACTTCTTTTCCCTTCGTTGAAAAAAGTCACACGAACTCATCCATTATAAATGAGGTCAGATTGGCAAAAGACAGATAGAGAGAGAGGGGGAAAAAATTGTAATTATCTTGATTCTTGAAATAGTGGAGGTTTTGTACGGTCGATACATCGTAAACATTTCACACAACGATACACAAGCGATGATTATTATTCTGCCTCGGCGGTAACGTCACAGGCTGACCATTTTTCTTTCACGGTTGCACGTGTACCGCGAGTCAGGTTGTAGCAGCGCGATATTAAATACGATGAAAGTGATTTATGAGCGTGAAACGGTTTCTGGGATTTTCTATTGTCGGAGGAGCGCACCGCCCGCCGCGATATTTGCCTCGATAATTTACGAATACTCGTAATTATGCCGGGATTATCAACGCGAGGGCCCTCCACTTTGCACGTAACGATAATCTGGCGAAATTGGACCGACGATTATCTCCTGGGTTTTCGGACGTTGAATTTAAAACGAGAACACCATTAAACTGAAGTGACACGTAGAACTTTTATATACGTGCTTTTATATCATCTAATTGGACTGTGACTTATTATTATGCAGTCGCCTATGGTATACAAAGTAATATACAACGGTTGCTCGAAGTAACCTTTTCACGGAGATTACGCGGAAGTAGCTTTTGCATTTTTTAAACTCCGAACGCTTTGTCCGACTTGAAACTTGTTTGTCACAGCGCGACGTAAGGACAGTGACAGCTTATTCTCGAGAAAAGTTTCCGACGTTGGACGTGCTACTTTTTCAACAATTTTTCATTCCTCACCATTGAAACTTTGATTACTAGTGAAATACGAAGTTACATTTACCGCTTTACTTCAATATCACAATCTTTCAACTTCACACATAAGAGTTTCTTCGTTTTCTTTTTTTTTTTTCGATTTTTCGTTAGTTTCGTAGCAAATATGGAGGGAATCGAATTATCGTATACTCGAATCACTTATTACCTCACCAGCAATAATACACCTGCAGAATTGCCGATAGAATCGAACAATCAACGATTACTGCACACAGTACAGTCACAAGTCTACGACTCCGCGTGGAACGATAACGATCGACGACAATTCGACGACGACTGTACAAAAGGGGTGGGTAAAATGGATTCGCCAGCGCGTAGGCGACGACGTCGTAACGCGAAACATCTCTAGAAAACAAGCGGCGCGAGCAAAGCCGAGAAAGAATCGAATAAATTAATACTTAATCAGGAAGAGCCGTTGAAACACAGTGAAGTGAAAGAAAGAAAGAAAGAAAGAAAAAGAAATGGCGGAAGAAACGTGAGAGAGAATGAGAGAGGAAAAGGAGGGAAATTTACGAGGAACGGACGTTTCGCGTTTCCACGATAATATCCCCGGGTGTCTCGTGATTAATGCAGCCGGTCGGTCGGTGAAAAGGCGGCGGACTTACGGCAGGATCGACTCGTGATCCAGAAAAACTGGCTGCGCGGGACGGAAAGAATAATGGCGTCGTGCACTGATGACTCCTTTCGAAGCAAACCACGGCGTCGCGACGACAACGGGCGTCGTTTCGCGCGGTTCACCCCTCGTGGGAAGCTTTAAACTGCCGGCAGACACGAGCGAGTGGTAATATCGGGGATCCTTGGTTCCGCGAGCGCGACAACGATCTGCGTGCGTTCGGTTCCTTCGAGCGGAACACCGGTGCCTCGCGTATCAGCCGTCGCGACGGCAAATTTACGGGGAGGCCTGTGTATATGCGGGTACTGGACGGGAACAATTGCCATGAAATGCATCGAGGAATCTACTTTGAAACTGAAATGATATTTTCTTGTCTGTTACGTATGAATTTATTACGAGACGAGGAATATGTTAAATTTCGCTAACTAAACCGTTTAATACTTGTGATTGATGTAATTAGTACCTGAAAATGTTCACTTTTCGAGTAAAAACTGAACGTGACTAATAGAAGAGGTGATATTAAAAAATTATTTGATAGTTAAATTTAAATCTGATAATTTTGATATCCAGAATTGTATTATATGAGTGAAGGAAAAAATTTAAGGGAGAATACTCGCAAGCTCTGAACTGACAAGATAATAAGAACATTTTCAATAAAAATCAACTGACATTTCAATGAAGAAACAAGTTTATTTAAAGGAACTCTAAATGTAACATATCTATTAATATTTTATACAATAGTCACTAGCAGAAAAAAACTAAAATCGCCATAAAGTGACTTATAGGAACTGTAAAATATCCCCGTTAAGTAATATCTCTATACAAGTCTAACCGTTACAATCCATTTACTTTTGTAAAGTAAATTGTAGATTTGTAGTACTGATAATTAACAAAAAAAAGTTAGACATTCATGGTAGTGACACATATAAACGACGAATATTACATTTCTAATAATTCGCAACTTCGCAGCTCAATTGCGAAAAGTTCCGCGTATTTTCGTAGTAAATCAAAGTTCCCTCAATCGTTGTCCAAAAAGAAAATTACTGTCGATAAATCTAAATTTCGTATTAAACATCGAACAACCTAGTATTTATTGCGATTCCTGTGTTCTAAAAATATAAAAAAAAAAATAAAAGAAAGTTCCGCGAATCGTTGTTCGCATTGATGAAAACACGCAGAAAGATTGACGTAGGTCTCGGCCCCAAAGGATAAAGGTGGTATTCCGTGAAATCTAGGTGAGCGTGAAATTTGTAGCTCGCGAGCTTCTTGATATTCATGAAACTTTTTGCTCCTGTATCCCTCTTTCGTTTTCCTTTCCACCTCCCGTTGCTTCCAACCTCTGTTCTCCCCGGCGTAATTGTCTTCATCTGTAACAAGTCCAGAGCCGCCGCTTACGATTCCAAGGCAATACGAGGCAATGTCTTGAATAAAATATTTTCTGCCTGAGACGTCAGCCGTGCTCAATCTCCGCGAAGACGATACATCCGCGTGGCGTATTCAACATTCATTTTCAGACGGTTCGATAATTTCCAGTAAATTCTCAGCTCTTCGAGACTTCGACTCTTCGATAATGCGCCCGCCACTCGACACCCCTTCCTCAACCTTCAGCTTTCCTCGCAACTAGCCCAAGTGATTCTCTCCAGAAATCGCTCATAGACGAAGCCTTACAGTGGTAGTCGAGAAACGAATTGATTTGCAAATGATAGAAATTGATTGTAGCTTTACTTCTAGTAGAACTATATACTGGACGCTCAGACTTTTGTCGCTTCGTCGAGAACATTAATTTATGCAGGATTGTTCGATGTACACTAAGAATTCCCACGTTTACCATAGTTTTTTATCAACATATATGACAAATCAATCGACGAAATTACAATGTTTACGTGCCAGAACGTTGACGATGACTGATTGACTAATTTCACATTTTGCGTCAAGTGAAGACGTTCGAATTTGCAAATAATGGACTATATTTCTTACGTATGAAATAACAAGTAAAAACTTTGTATGGTAGACTGTGTTGTACGTATGCACGAGTAGAACTCGAGATATATATCTTAAAACAATTGTTATGTGTCTGTCAGATATCAAATTAACTAAAATATAATTAATTAAAAATAATTGACGAAGTAGGTATGTTTAACGCGTGATTAGTAGGAGAATTGCAAGTGAGAGAGGGAAACGTTAAAAATTACTAATATATCCTTCAACGCTTTTGGTAAACCAACGATACAAGTGTTCATAAAGTAAGACGGGATTAATTCGTAAAACGAGCGAAAGTGAAATTTCAAACGATCGATAACTACGTTGCAAATTTTACAACCTAACATAGAATTGACAAGCATGAAAAAAAAAAATTATCGAACCGACGAATAGAGTCATTCATAAAGTGAACAACGTGGAGTGAGCGCAACATGACGGGGTCGCCTCGTGTGCAATTCTTCGTGTGTAATTCGAATTCAGTCGGCGTGCAGGGTTTACTTTCGATTCGTCGAGACGCACGAATTCGCCCGGATTGTAATCCTCGCGGGGATAAATGGAATACGAAGAATCGAAGGTCGTTGTTCCAGGCTGGAAATATCGATTATGCCGTGCAACGCCGCGTGTTCGCGGGATCGTGTTGCACGGAACACAATGTTTCGTTCGACGCTGGCTAGTTAAATTATTAATCCGACCCCCGTGTAATCGCGTTGTTAAGGTGAAAAGCCAACGGGGCACACGAGCGTTCTTTGACACGGCACCGGCCGTTTACCGTGCCTCTAAGAGCGTGTACGCGTCGCGAAAGGAGGGATAATGGTAAGTTGGTCAAGAAGCGAACGAGGGTGGCGTCGAGCGTGTAACAAGTGGCGAGCGAAATTTTCGACGAAAAAGAAATCTGTTTCGTTGGAATAATTAACACTTTCGTTGCTCCTCTTACGTTAAATCTTTTGTCTCAATTGTTCTTGGGAAAATTGAATCTAGCCATTCTTTCAATCGACGTGACTCAATTAAGAGGGAATAATGAAAAAGAAATAATTAAATTTAATAGTTCAAGCTTTACGAAGCCCGTCAAAATGACAGGTTTCAGATACTTTTTTTTTTAATTACTAACATCTTGCTGGTACAATTGTAAGAATTTATAATAGTTCTTAATGAGATAGAGTAACAGTTAAGTTCTCTTATTTTTTTTCTTTTTCAAATGTTTTGATTTTTATTTAGCTGTCTAGAATGTATACCGAAATCTGTCAATACGACGGATCAATAAAATTAGTTGCAAGATGATTTTCAAACTAAAAAATATTTCAATATCTTTTTATTCGTTTATACAAAGATTTAACTTTGTTTATCTAAAAAAAAGAATTGACCTCTACTTGTTATTGAATGGTTCTACACAGCAATAGAAGTGTAGCTGAATAGACTGCACTTCAAGGAATTCAAAATAAGCTTCTATCAAATTGGATTCTGCAACGAAAACAGAACGAATTCAGTTCGCGTTCGTTGCAAGAAATATGTTCGTAGAAAATGTATATTCCAACAAAATCTGCTTCATAGGTGGACTATAAACAAAAATTATTTTAATAATAAATACCTCAATTAAAAAAGCTCTTTATATATTTTCTAGTTAAAAATAAATTATTAAAAAAAACACTACACATAGAAACACATTTTTCAAATTTCAACATTCAACGTTGGTAACTCTAGTGTTAAAGAGTACATTTAAAAGAACGTACAAATGTCGATAATTTAATGGATAACGAAGGTGTTGATATATTCCAAACATCGTTTTATTTCAATTTACATCGCAAAATTGTCCTGCTTTCAATTACACTCCTAGCACAGTTTCTAACCCCGTATAATAGAGCTGTACATACGTATATCCGTGTAGAAACGTCGAAATAGTAGAAACACGCGTTGCACCAGGAGATTTTGCGGTGACGGTGGTATACAGGCTCGAAGTATCGTGGAAAACACAGCGCTATCAGATTAAATGCATCTGCAACTGTTATCTTTCGTCGATGACTTCGAGCCGAACAACTTCCGCCGCTACGCTTTTTCATCCTCGCGTGCCCTGGCGAGGATGCGTGCTTATCCGTTTCTACATTCCGGTAACTTTATCAACTGTATGATTTCGAATGGTGTAGAAAGGGACAGAGAGAACAAAGTGAACGAACATACGTATGTATCATCTATCTATGTACACGTTCATGAAACGCTGGTAGAAACACTCAGCGCTGGATAACATCGACGCGAATAAAGTTGTATTCCGTTTTTGTTGCGTTCTTGTCGTTGATCCGCGGCCTGATTCGCTCTCGCGTTTCCCGTTTCACCGATCAACCCGATAACTCGAAAGCTCTTCCTGCCTTTCGTTTCAATTAGCAGACCTAGCATATACGACTTCTCATCCCATTTTCCAACGATTCTCTATCGATCGACCTCCGTTCACTCTTGTTTTTTTTTTCTCGTTTTCTCAGCCTCTCGAAAAGTAATCGTGTCAATTGTAAACACACGTATGCTCGCGTCACTTGATTTGCTAGGAATTCTCGAACCGTATCTCTCGTTTTCTATTCTCTCGAAGAATAACCCCGTGACATCGAGAGAAAATGAAAAAACAACCACTCGCCTTGAGTCTCTTTCATACGAGTAGTCTCGTTCAAATCTATATCGTACGTTTACACTTAATTCGAGGCTTTATTAACGGTGTCACTGGGACAATGAACACTTCGAAACGTTCCTCAACCTCTTATTTCTAATTCACCACTTTACTTCTTTATCATCACCGAGAAGAAAACTCTTCTATTTGCAAATCAGCAAGCAAGTCTCGAAGGGTGAACTGATTTCCCGCACGCAATCGCTCGTGTTCGCTTATGTTCTCGGTCAAGTAGTTGTCGTTAGGTGGTAATTTTCGAAAGGCACGGATATACAGGGAGCATTGCGGAATCCATGCGGTTGTCGTTATCAATTTCACGATTTTCAAGAGAATACGCGCGTGCGCGGAGCGTGGCCGCGGAACGTTTCACGCTTGAGAAACGCCGCGTTTATTTATCGGCGGCCGATAGCGGCGTCAGCGGCAGAGGAACGTCGCGTTAATGATTACGCGGGACAACATGACCGGTGGAAACGAGCACGGCGAATAAAATCCGCCTGCCTCGTTGTACGCATTGCGACAAAACCGGACCAGAGGTTTGCCACCGTGGCGTAGATCGTCGCGCGGCGATAATCACTTTATGACGGGTCGACGGTGTGTGTCGGGTGCTTTCGATCGTACGCCGAGAAAACTCGAGGGCTTCGCGTGAAATTGAAATTGAAATTTATATATTTGTGAAGTGTTGGGAGGAAGAATTGGAATTGTACGGATAGAATGGATATCGAATAAACCTTACGGTTGTTGTTAACGTCTTACTGACAGTGGTGTGAATGTTGCATTATGTTAGATCGAAGGCTACGATAAATGTCAACTGACGAGAATTGACGCGTGCGGTTATATCGCAGTTAATGTTTCAATCGCTGCAATGATTGTGTCGCTTTGATTGGCATTGATAGTGGAATTATTCGAAAAATGTTAATTCCTATTTCTACGCTTAACCACTTCACTTATAATCTCTTTTTCTGATTATACATTTAACCATCAGCCACTTATTGTTTTAGTATCATTTTACGTACGAAACGCTAATGTATTATACATCAATTATAGTCGACAGTCCTCGATCTTATAAATTAAAAGGAAAGTTAAAATTAATATTAATTTTTGTTATTAATATAACTGTTTTTGTCAAGTGTAAGCCAGAATTTGTGTGGCAATAGGGCAAGGGGTTAAATAGGCTGCGTAGATACGCTGTTAGATATCATGTAAAACAGTATATTTTTAATTTTAATTAATTGAACAATGGAGTGTGAATTTCATTATATGAGCAGTACTTAAATTTTGATTCAAACGTGAATTTTAACGTTTGAATTTAAAATTCTGTCAATTTTTAAACAGCGATATGTACAACTATTTAGTTCAAATTGCGTACACGAACTTGCTAAGGTTTTTTATACTTAGTATTACTTTCTTCTTCTATACCAAGTTATTGCAACATGGTTAATTCATTACTCGAGTGTTCTACGATGCACAATATTTTAAGCATTAAGGGGGATGAAATTAAGGAAGGCAGGGTAGCGTGGCCAGTTTCCATAGCACTCCATATTTTCTGCAATGTCCCGGAGAATAGCTATGCAAAATTTGGTCCAGATAGGGGTCCGAGGGTTTAATTCTATTATTTACACAGATAATTGCTTCCTATGAAATATGTATGATAATTACTCCTCTGTTAGTTTCGAATACGACAAAGTAAAGAAATTTCTGAATTTACTTCAGACATTTTCCAACTATCTTTCCTACCACTTTTCATCGAAAAGTTAAACGAATCACACAGTAAATCCTGTTTCACATGATAAATCCTTCTTTCACGTTTTTTTTTTCACCATTTTTCGTCACGAACCCTGAAGCTTCGATTCGTGCTCGCGATACCGCCAACGAAACAGATTGCCGACTCTGTACTCCACGCGATCGATTGAAAGAAACTGTACGTGGTACAGACACGTTCGATCCACGATTTGTCGCGGTTCTTCCTGGAATTTCGGCTATCGATCTCGTTCTTGACACCGTGCGAGCCTATTAAGCGCGATCATTAGCTCCGGTAGGATGCTGCTGTCAGCGTCGGTGACGTCGCGTCGCATTATCGTGACCGACGAATCGGGACAGAGTAATTGACATAATTGTCCGGCACGTGAAATCGATCTGCGGTCGTACCGATGAGAAGGCAGCCGTCAATGCCAAGAAGTAAGTACTCTACACTTATCGTCACACCAATTCCGATTTACCAAACTATCCTCTACAACGTAATACGTATCTACACCATGAAATAGTTCTTTCAACTCTATAGAAATCGATTTCGATTCGTTCACCTGATATACAACTTCCATTTCGCATGGCACATCATTGCGCGCGATATTTTCTACAACAACGACAGTAAAACTGTGCACTTACACGGACTTATAACTCTCTTAAAGTGGCTAGTCATTCGTCGAATATGAAAATTTGTGTTTACGTCGCAATAGAAGATCTTTACACTCCGTCTATACTCTTTCTTTGAGCAAATAACACAGTCCAACTATTCCCTACGCATGGAACTATCATTTTCCGTGTCGTCAATTTACAACCAATTATTCCGTACGTCTCTTCGTTCTTTATCAATGTAATTTTCATTCCGCTAGTAGCTCGTCTAGGTAGTAATTGTTATTATACCCTAAACGATAACAAAGGACAATAGCCAGTATCGAAGCAACTCGTCTAATTGGCATAATTTTTCGCTACGTAGAAACGAGTCGCGTAACTCGCGACACAAAGATTGTAATCGTGAGAAACAACGATCGCTTATATACCGAGGAGGTCGATTACACCGAGCTCAGTCTCTTTCGTTTCGTGTCACTCAGAATTACAAGGGAACTTTCTTGACTAACGTTATGGTATTTCCGGAAACGTTTTCTCCGGCGTGTTCGTTTGTTCGTTCGTGTTCTTTTACCCCGCGAGCGGAAGTTCGTGCGCGGGAAGCGCACCAAGAACGCAACGACAATTTATTAACGATCAGCTCGCGTCCGGTAATTGTTTCCGCCGCGAACACAGCGTCACGGCCGCGTGACCGAGCGTGTTTCCCGGGATGTCGCGCGATTTTCTCGCCGTTCTAATCAGAGATTTGTCGTTGGTCGAGCGTGTTGGAGTATTTGCACGACTATGTGTTGGATCATTAACGTGGGATAGCGTGTCGGCACCGTCACCGATGACGTTCCACGCACAGCGGTGAATTGAGTCTGGGTAATTGCTATAATTTCTCCGCGCGTGGAATCTGTTGTTGCTGCAACCGAACGCGAGATATCTGGTCTGATAAACACTGGCGGAATAATTGCGTCACGGGCCGCGCGTGTTTTAAAAGTGCAAGCTCGTTGGTCACGCGTGCTATAAAAGAGGAAATTCTCACACGATTCTTGGCAATTTCTAGATTATTTTGACACATCGGACGTTTATACCGAGAAATATCTTCTCATTGATATTTAGATCCTTTTTAAGACGGAATAAGTTTTTTTTCAGTTATTGGGCCAAAGGATATGAGTCTTTTTGAAACGTTAGAATGTGAACGAAAACTTTTGAAAAAATTGCAACTGGACGAAACTGCAAAGAAAATAATAAAAATCAGCTTTTGCAATTTTTTTCTTTTTTATCTGAACTTGTAAAATATATCTTATGGGCTGAAGTTAGTTGTACACATGGTGGAAATTTCATCAAAAAACTACGAGTTTGCACTGCAGGCTCAAATAAAGAGATTGTAAAAAGCGTTTTGTCTGGCAATAATTTAATAGTACAACAATGCAATAATATAACAATATAAAATTCATATAAAATATAAACGAATGAATATGCAATCTTCAATCCACATGATGTTACAGAATAGCTTTTTGAATAGCTATTTCGACAGTGGGTTGTTACGAGCATTGTGTTCGTAAGCAACACATCCCGAATTCACCGTCACAGCAACGAAGAATGTAAAATACACGCGAACACCGGCACGGAACGACTAAATTTACCGAAGGCTCGATCATAACTTCCAATCGTGGATTACGGATCTGATTGCAGGTGAAGCGATACAACCAAGCTATTTGATTACCAGGAGGATCGGAAATTGCGCTAACAAGCACGATAGCGACGAAAGAAATTTATTGCTCGGTCGGTGAAACGATTTCGCGATAACGAGCGTCGCCGTTCGCTTCGAATAGGGTAGGTAGGGTGGAAGGTGTTTAATTCATTGACTGCTACTGGGAACGTAGTCAAGCTCATTTCTTCACGTTTTCCGATTCGTTTGATATTAAAAATCTCTCTCTTTCTCTTTCTCCTCGACTACGAGAATTTCCTCTTTCGATTCGGATAATTCTATATCACGATTATCCTTCACGTAACTTCTTCTCCCCTTTGTTACACAGAAACAGTAGAGATCGGTAGGTTGAAACAAGGACAGAATAGCGATAAAACCGTACGTCCTACTTGGCGCTGTTTCTCTACCCTGAATCACTTCTATACTGCATAAGCTGCACGTCCATAGTTTCGCCAGTGGAGTACTGCAAATTAAGCTTGCGTCATCTAGCTAGAAAACAGGATTAAAACGGGACATTGTCGCTTACGTGAACTTTTCCAACGCTTTTCGTGTTCCGCTACCATTCACACGGTCACCGACCACACGTATCCGTCGTAACGTCTCGTACGTTATCGTCGCAACGACTTCAATTTACTCGCGACAAAGACTATTTTTTTTTTCTTTCTTTCATTTTTTTTTTTACCGTAACTTTTATAGTCCGTACATAGAATTTGCTATGTATATAATTGCATAGGCTGCGTGTATTGTGTATACACACATGTATATTCTTTGTACCTTACTATCTTAAAAGTATTCTTTCACGCGCGTGGGCTCGACGACCTCTTTCGATCTATCTCGTGTAACCACCTACTTCTTTATTGTCCGCGACATTTAACCGCGTTGCGGACATTGCGTAAATAATTGCAACGCTCGTTGCATAATGAAGCGGTTTTATACGGGAATCGAGTCCTTGTGTTGGCTTGGCTTGCTATGTATAGTACGGTCGCCCTCGCGACAATAAACACGGGAACGACAACCGATGGAGAAGAGGAAAGAACATTGGCACCGTGGGACGCGTTACAGCCGCGGAAACGACGCTTGTATCGTGATAACGTTTCATAACACAGCGTACACTTCCTGATTTTTTCAGTAGGCGCAGCCGGGGCAAAGAGCGTTGTGTGTGTGTGCAAACGCGCGTGAACAAAGCCAAGTGTTGCACGCGAGCCGCGAGAGGAGGAACGGGCGAAAAGTTTCTTGGGAAGCACCCGGGGAACCCTTTCAGAAACTCGACGGAGACGTCAGAATTCTTTTGTACTTCATGGTGATAATATTTCTTTCGTCCGGAAGACAGAGGGAACGTTGACGAAGTTTCAAGACAGTTGATGTTGTTTTGAGGAAGCAAATTATATTTCTCGGTGTGAGTGGATACGATAGGGACAACGGATGGTTGGTACAAAGGAGTTGTTAAACTTGAATTCTTCGCGGCTTGAGTGGCGAAGTTCGTTAAGTGGATTAGAGACGGTGTGAGCCAAAGTAACCCCTCCCTCTCCTTCTAAGCGCCGCGTCTGACTAGTAAAGTCGTTAATCTACTTAATTTAGACACGTATTCAATTTACGGTAGACAGACGTTTGATGCGAATTCCTGTAACGCGGTGAATTTGTGATTGCTCTCGTCTAATGGTGTTAATTGACGTTGCATAACATAGTGGAACAATGAGTAGACAGTGTAAGCGTTTAATAAAAACATAATAGAAAGATTATTTGCATAAAACTTCTGGTTTATACAGAGTCTGAAGGGAAAGTTAATTAACGTGTAGATAGACTTACTTTTCTTTGCAAATGAAAATTATTTATTTATGAATATTAGGGAGCGTGTATATGTGTCTTTAATAGTCAAAGGGTTAATGTAGCATTATTGAATTAATATAAATTCAACAAAAACTTCAATTTCCTTGGAGAGTATTTGTTAATCTGAAATATATCGCGTTAGTTCTCTTACTCTCAAAAATTCTGTTCTCCAGCACTGTGCTCTTACTTTCAATGATTTCTCTCGACGAATATCGTTTCCACGTTTTCTGTACGTGGAATTCATAAAAGAAAAAAAATATAGAAGAAAAATATTAGTCCTCGATTGCGAACGAATGTCAAAAAATTCGCCGATATGCCTACAAAAGCGACGGTTCATCGAAAAAGACCGGCTAATCGAAACGGAAGCTGAAAGCCACGTTTAAATCGGAGCAGTTAAACGCGCGGCCCGCGGAAGGTATTGTCCGCCGGCTGAATGGCGCAGACATAATTCGTATAATTGCGGGACACGCGCCATTCACCGTTCGCCATTCTTTCGCCGCAATACACGGTGTTCCGCGGTATCAAACGCGCACGTACTCTGAACGGTAATAAACAGCCGGCACGATGGCCGATGGGACGAGAAGACAATTGCACGGTGTGGAGACACGAGCACTCGCGGAAACGGAACACTCTGGCGTCGCTGGAGAACGATTTCCACCGGCGAAAACTCTCCCTTTCTTCCTGTCATACACGCTGCCATTGGAAAACTATACCTCCGTGGGGTTTTCCCTCAAGCGAGTTCGATTCAATACGATTTCCTTCCGTCGTACGACGACCATAGTTGCTACTCTCGTAGTTCGATGTATACGTAAAACTTGGCGAACGTATAAAATGTGACAAGAAGTTGCGATATGTTTCTGTAGCATACTGACATAATCGAAACGTTTCGTAGTAAACTTTTGTTAATTGTCATTCAGCCTCGTGTGTTGCATAGAAATGTTAGAAGTGACCCATTCGTTCGTTCGAACTTAATTCGTGCCTCCATTCAACAAACGATATTCTGAATATCGAATGATTTATGCGATATGAAAACTCACATTTCACTTGCAAATAAAAAATCCAGATTCAAAGGTTCGATAATCATAACATTCCGGATGCGTCACAAGTGCTTCATTAAAAAAATGGATGAATTCATCGTTCAACTTTTACGTTGAGGATCTATCCAAAGGAACTGTAGCAAAAACTTTCAGACTGTGAGGATTTTTCCAGTGGGAATTGCCTCTAGATATTAAAATTTAATTACACAAATTAATTTCTATAATCAGGTTATAAAAAAGGAACCATTTGCATTTCAATTTCTTTTCAAAAGAAAACTAGGAAAGTCCTAAAAAAAAAAGAAACATACCATGTAAAAAAAAGTACCGAACAGTATTTCTAAATTGAAAACGATAAGAAAGGAGGAGGATAGTATGAATTAGGTATCAGAAGAAGAAAGGCAGAGAAGAGCGAGAGCGTCATGGAGGAAGAAAGTCCGACTTTTCCATCGGTCGTGTGTCGACTGGCGCTTGGCGGCTACGAGGGGGAGGGAAAAAATATGCTCTCCGCTTCCGACGTGGCGGCGGAAATTGAAGAAGTTGCGCGAGACGGCACTGGAAATTATTTATTACTCGGTCGTCTCGCGGACGCCACGTTCCGATGCCTTCGCTGCTTTTACGAGCTGCCGCGGTTTCCCAAGTTCTCTCTTCATCTCTCTCTCTCTCTCTCTCTCTTTCTCCCTCCCTTTCTATTCTCACATCCACGTTTCAAGGTCTACATTGTTGAAGTTCGTCGTTGGATTATTCGATTTTCGAAACCAGGGAAATTTATGGTAGCATGAAAACATACAGTTTCACAGCTTGGGTAACTGGCTTGAGTAAAAAAAGAAGATTCATTTCTCCGCGGAGTAATGTTTCAAACGGACGATTAAAACGATGCTTCGCCGACAATAAAGAGTAAACGTTATAACAGGAACCAGTTTAAATTCCATAGCGTCTTATTCTGAACGACGTGGATTCCCTGCGCGCTGAGACAAAAGAGCGCGGTTGTTAGCTATCAGCGTGCACCAGGCTCTGTTTTCCTCTCTCTCTCTCACTCTCACTCTCTCTCTGTTCTCTCTGCTTCGTCTGGAAGCCTTCATCGAAACGCTAAACGCGAAGGCAATATCGACGGGGACTGAGCGGTTCAAAGCACGATCGTCGCGCTCTCAAAGCGAAAGAATGGTTCTTGTTTCCTCGAGGAATTCGAATTTTCTCCCAGATTCACTGCGTTACAATTTTAAAGCAGTTCCGTGTCCGTTGCAGACGTTCTCAGTATGAGAAAAGAAATAGAAGGAAAGAAAGAAAGAAAAAAGAGAAAGAAAAGGAACAGAAAGGAAATCAAGGGGGATGAGAAAGTGGGTTAAACGAGTCGTCGTTAATAAGAATCTGTTTGAAAATCTATGAAACAACGTCGGAAAGTCTCGTACGACGTCGAGTCACTTTGACAATATCGTTTCCCCTCCGCGTGCTTCTTGCACCTGCGCCATGCGTTTTTATCGCGAGAAACAGTTCCTTGTTTTTGCCGCCTCGTTGTTTCTGTTCCTGCACACGGCCACAACTTTTTTATTACAAACGCTTTATATTTTATATCCAATCAAGCCTGCGCTATATAGTGACCGTTCAAGCCTTTCACGCGTTGTGGCTAACGTAAATGGATATTCCTGACGTTCTTTCACTCTTTTTCTTCGTCTTCCCTGCCGCATTTTCGCATATACTCCGCGCCATCGTGCGACTCTCTCCTCTATTCGTCTCACCTGCAAGAATGCCGGGACGAAAGGAGGCCAGGAGCATAACACGCGTGACTTGGCTGAGATCACGGCACACACGGTATTATACGTCCCTAGTAAATTAAATTCTAATAAAGCTCGCCGAAAACGTCGGGTAAAAAAAGGAACGGTTCACCGAAAGGAACAATGGGGGCGAAAGGCGTCGCAGGCAGTGCGCGTCCAAACGACGTTGAACCGCGGATAATTATATCGAGGCGGCGACCAGGAATCTCGCAGAAAAACTTGTCTTCGGCCCTGTGAACCTTCGAACGCCGCCTTCAGGCAGTTAACAAACTGCCACCGTTCAACCACGCCGTCTTCTGGTAGGTGTGCCGTTCTCGAAATGCGTCGTGTAAGATAAACAGAAGAAAACGAAGAAAAAAGAGAAGAAATAGAAAGAAAAGAAAAGGAGTGATCTGTGAAAAAGGCGACGCGATGAATAGTTTCGTTTCTGCCGTTCCCCAAGGATTTCGTCTGTCGTAGCACACTCGAGTATCTCGTTCGGAAGCTTTGATATCTTTGCAGGATCAGGGGAATTGAACAGATACAAGAAAACTATGTGTGTATATATGTAAGATCGGTTAACTTGAACGTTATTAACGAGAAGATCGATCGAGGTTGAAATATTGATGAAGGTGAACGATAGTTCACGAATTGAGAAAGTTACAGCTTACATTCTTTTGTTCGTGTACGTGTGTGTACGAGAGAGTAAGAAACTCGATCGAAAAAAAAGAGGATTTTATCCGTTTCTCGTAGATTATCTTATTGTTTTTCTTTTCTTTTCTTTCTTTTTTTTTTATCGGTCGATTGGTTTAGGACGAAAGTTTCACGCAAATGTTATCGTTTCCTTTCAGGATCGACACGTGAAGAATTCGAGCAAGGATCCGCAGATGGACTCGAGCCAAGACTATTGTCTGCTGCAGGGTTTCGAGAACAAGACGCACACGGTGCTACGTTTCAGCAGGCCATACGATACGTGCGACCCGCGGGACCTCAAGATCACGGTAGGTGGTTTGATTTATACGGCTTCCGGCGTGAAAGATAATTTCGCGTGGCGCGAGCAATGGCGGCGCGCACAAGTGCCCGCCGGAGGATCGTTTGATGGATTTACGAGAAAAATTGAGCAGCTGAGCGTGATCGGCGAACCACGGCCGAGGAGGGAATTATTTATCGCGGTTCTTTAGGAAATTGAGCACCGCAGCCGGTATACCCGCGGCGTAAAATAATTAATCCTCTCGATGGAATGGCAGCGTGTATACATCACGATCGAAGTACTTAATTCCGCGATCCTACAAAATTGCCGGCAATTTCGCGTGGCCGCATCAGTTTTCCATACGCCCATCGGGTTGGATAAAAACGGAATCAACGAGTCAATATTAACCATCTGCATCATCTGATTTTTAATTTACCTCTCTCTCATTCTTTCTCTCTTTTGAGTATGGCATATTGCATAAACAAGGTAAAAATATTACGTATTGAGGATATAAATATTTTCCTCCGACGAAATGGTAACGAGAAGAGAGTGTACCTATTCGATTACTGATATTACTTGAATTTTTTAAAGAATACCCTTCTTTTTAAACGGTAACATTTTACTTAAATTGAAATTAAACGAATATTACTGGAAATATATCCGTCAGCTTTTAATCGGTCATGTAAATTTTTGATGCACGAACAGTCGTGTGTCATCCGTGAGAATAGTATTTTTAAGGACAGATAAAAAACTGAATTCTATCAAGTTGACATGAATTGCACTGAAACATTTATTCTTTCGTAATTACGTTTTCAACATTTGAAGGAAATTTTAATATTTCAACGTATTTACGGTGAAACATGCAGCAAGGCAGGCAGTTGTAATGAAATGTACATAAGAGTACGATTTTTTAGTCGCTACATACATTAACCTCGGTTTTTTCCTATTCTAACACAGCGTTAAATAAAAAGAAATTAGGCTGTTATATACGATTTGTATTGGATAATTCTCAGTTGTAAATGTACACTGAAGTTTGAACAAAATTCTTTTCTATTAATAAAAATTTTTCTTTTCTCACATTTGGACTATAATGTGCACTGCGAATGTGACTCTTCATTATAAATCAAAGGATCACACGAACATTAGTCATTTCAAAGACTACATCGAGCAAACAATTTTTCGTATTTCCATTGTCGAACGATTAGGTGGTGTGAAAGGGTTGAGAGTCTGCTAGCTTTAGAATTAACAGGAAATGTATAAACGAAGCAATCTCACAGACGACACACGACCGTTTAAGGGTTAAATGAAAATCTTCAAACGAGAATCCTTTCCCCAAAGTGATGTGATTAGAATGACAACCGCGAAGAGGTGAACAAGCAGGTGTATCAAACGACACCTAATCGAAAGCTCGACAATGCAGAATCGTCGAAATAGGAGGGCGATTCATTACGCGTCGCAATTAACGTTAATTAACAGGCATTACGAGTTGCAAATACGCAGCTTGGCGGGCAGCGAAAGTGTCAGGAATTTCAGAACGGTTCATGGTCGGCTAACGAGAATGAAGTGGCACGTCGACGTTACGGAAAGTCGTGGGCGGTATGCGGAATCATTAGCGAGCTAAGGGTGAGGCGGTGGCAGTGGTGATGGTGTGCAATGTGGAAAGGTATTAACATAGGCCAGCGAAAATTCAAAGACTCATTATCACCAGGCAGCTTTCGTTCCATGTATTCTAAACGAATATCGGTGGATTGTATAAGAAGAACGACCTACTTCTTTATTTCGCTGATAATTAACTCAGAAATAGATCAAGACACGATAGAACCGTCTACATGATTGGTACCGTGGCTTCAACTCGTAGGAAACAGATTACGCGCGTGTTGCGATTCGTTCGGAACCATACAGCTTAGAATTTATGGCAAGGAAACAGGAAAACGAGCGTTTCGCCGTCTACAAGGGTTGGTAACATCGCTAATGCAGACGTGGATATGCAGTTATGTCTTCCGATACTCTAGAATTACCTTTCAACGAACCAGGAAACGAACCTCGTGAAAAAAAAAGACTAATTAGCAACGTAAAGGTTTAATTAACACTCTAGAAGTTACAAGTTAATTGAACGTCTTAATTGATCCATATATAGAGGTGCTTTTAGATTTATAAGTGTTTCGTTAATCTTCTGTAATCTGATTTTTCTGTGTTTATGAGAACATAAATTAAAAGGATAATAAAAAGAGTTGAAAAGCATATCTTATGGCAACGTAAACTTTACGAGACTCAAAGGGTTAATTACAAATTTACGAAGGATAAGGTTCAAGCTGCCTTTAAATACAGTAATGCAGGTTGCAAAAAAAAAATATTGAAACCTGTCTGTATCACTTTTCTTTCCTAAATAAAAAAAAAAAAGTAAAATAAAAAAGGAAGCAGAAATTAAACAATTGATATAAAGAATAATATAATAATATAACGATGCAACAGTATAACAATAAGCAAATAAAAAACAGTTGATTGGGTGTGTAAATTTTAATTCACATGACGCTATAAAGGGTTAAATAAAGTTGTAACATGGTAATCGAACATTTCTATGTGAAATGTACACGTAGGCCGTTGAAACTCGAGGCAAGCCTCTGCAAACGATCATGAGCTCTGGAAATAATTATACGGTTTACGTTTTGCGTGTCAATATCGCGTCGAAGTCGTCGATATTAGCGTTTGCCTGGGTTAGGTTAAGTTATGTTATAGCATGCGCGAGGCCGAGCGACGATTCGCAGGGCGAACGATGAATATTCGCGTTCTGTGTGCCTGTAAATAATTGACGCATGCGGGTGCAAATATTTCCGAGGGAACGTAGCGAAACTGAAGAGAGAAACGTTCGCGGAGCTTCCGGTGGATGAGCTGAAGTTACACGCGTCAAGATGTGCGAAATGGGATTGCTTTGTCGATAGAGTAATTAGATATGTTCGTTCGACGTTGGGAACGGGATTACATTTACTTTCATCCGTTGAAGTTGATGTTAAATTAAATCCTCCAAATTCATTTCACTTTCTCTCCTTTTGTCTTTCGAATAAAAAGAAAAAAAAAAACAAAACACAGAGAATACTGAAAAAATAGTCAAGATGCGACCAAAATGGCCATCAATTTTCAAGAAGGTTCACATTATGCAGATGAAGATTTCAGAAGCTCTGTTATCTCTGGTCCGATCTTCTTCACGTAGTCTTCTAAGCAGGACTTAGAAAAAAAAAAAAAAAAAAGAAATGTTCGTACGGCTACCCTTACGATGATCTCGATCTCTCTCTTGCTCTCTAGACTCTGTTACTAAGAAGAAACTGAAGACGAAGGCGGTACAGGATAATACAGCCAGTCCCAGGAATGTCCATCTAACAGTTGAGTCATCAAAATACTTGGGCGCAAAAATAAAGCGAGCCACTGCGAGCTAAGATTCTATCGGGGACGACAAACGACGAAGTCAGCTCCCCTTTTCCTTTATCTGATCGCGTGATGTATCGGTATCCTACATGATATTTTTACGTGTCACGTTCGCCTGCTTCGCGGGACGACCCTAACCGAGCGTCGTGGCTCTCGCGAAAGGCACCGCTGGATCCTGTAGGTGGACCGTGATACTTTAAATGGAGCTCTCTGAGAGCTGCAGCGTACGTTTTATGCCGGGTTATCGGCGATCAGAACCGCGAAACGTATGGAGCCACTCTTTGTCTCGAAAAGAAAATTACGACGGCGGTTGAAGGAATCGTGGCACGATCAGAAATGGAAAGGTAGTTGTTCGTGAATAAATGGGTCGAAAGATGGAACAAAGTATTCATACGAAACATCGTTTGCACGGTGGAAATAAACAAAGAAAACTGTAAGAACGTCGACACACTTGGAAAAGGTCTAAAGATACCATATTTGAAAAGGAATTCACTCTAGCAAACAGTTTTCGATTTTCAAAGGTTCTATTGTATTCTGTCGTATAGAACTGACGCACATTTAGGCGAAAAGACTAGGAAGCGTCATATAATCGATAGTTCTATGATATTCATTACAAAACAAAATTTTTCAATTTTCATTGCACGTTCAAATAGAACATTTGTAAATTTCAATATTTACTGTTTCTTTCGCAATTCCGAATAATTACAATTTTTGTTTTTTCAAAAATATTTTCTCACCTTACTTAGTAAACTAATCCTCACGAGAATTCAACTCGTTTGATCTATTTTTAGAAAAAGTTATTCTGTTTTAAAAAGTATCCGAATATTAATGGAAGTCACTCTACATTGATTCCAATTGTACCGATCGAACGTCTACTATCGCGATACGAAGACGTACAGGACAATCTGACAATAGATCGACGTTTTATTCTTCGGCAGACTTGAAACCTTCGAACGCGTAAGACGTGAAAGTATCCGCGTCGCTTCTCTGTCAAATTATCGATACATCGTGTAGGTAAACGCGGACAAGTACGGTGTTCCTCGTATGTATCGAACACCTCGTGCTAATTTCCGGCTATAGTATAGTAGTTGTCCCGTAACGGGCCCTCGGTACCATTGTTATTTCTACCGACAGCCTCACGCGGTGAATTAATCGAATGAACATCAAATTAAGCGATGCTACGTCGTAACCGGCTTACACGGAAGAGGGCTTCGATTGCATATTAATATTACGCTGCTACCGGCCGCCCCCGTCCTTTGCTTTAATATGCAGACAGTCTCATCAGCGGTACGTGAAATTAAGCTTGACTACGTCGTAGACGAGACATACGTGGAACGTGGCTAGAAAGGGCACAGGCGCGTCCTGGTCTTACGAGGTCTCTCGTATTCACGGGGTGGTGATTCTCGCGCTGCGAGTAGTCAGTCTTGTGTGCGCGCGCTTGTAATTAGTTCATTAGCGAGCGTGTGCTGGGCGGTAGCCATCAGAGGGAACCGGTGACGTTTCGGCGCACATTGAAATATGTATTTTTCATAATTAGGCTTGTTTACCTGCCTCGCGGCAGTAGTGTAGCACCACGGAGTTATGCAAACCAGTAATTATTTCGTTAACCACGGGGACGCGGTGTGCGGTCGCAAACGAACCCTGCTTGCTGGCCAGAGAGCTACAAACCTAGATAGCGTATGTATATATAGTAGCGGATCCCTCTGGTATACAGCAAAATTGTGTTCACGCAGAAATGTAAATATTTCTGGAAGATGTTCTGGGATATCTATTTAGTTTTAATTGGTAACAACAGAGAGCGAAGGGAAAAGGATACAGATGCAGTGTGTTGCACTTCGTAACGTGGCCAAGGTCTTGGTCTGGTGAATTATGGTTATATATAAAACAGAAAATCTTCACTATTCTCCATTTGGTAGAATGTTAAGAAGTCTATCGTTCGTTAGTACAATTGTCTGTTTCATTATTTCAATTGGATATGAAAGAAAAGCTTACATCGACACGATTCGTTTTCCTACATCGTTCTAACGTAATAACGTCGAAATGACCGATCGATGCAACAATCCAGCCTACCTGCGTGACTGAGAAATCGAATTTCTACTAATAATTGTCTCCAAACGTATGTAATCTGGCGCTAGAGGGCCCACGGAATCTCCTTCCACGTTGATTCGATTTCCCGTCGCTCCGGATAGTAGCTTCCGGCGAAATCCCCCTGGCGCCCTCTGCCACGACGCCACGAGTATACGGATCCACCCAATAAGATCGTCAGCGCACCTGGCGACTCTCTCGGCCTCTACCTTCTCTAGTCTCTCCTCTTTCTACATGAATCCAAACACATATAAACTGTCTCTTTCTATATCTCTATCTCTCTCTCTTTCTTCTCCTCCTCCTCCTTCTCCTCCTTCTCCTCCTCGTCGCTCCCAAAGGCATCGGTCAAATTCGATTTTCCTTTTACATCGAACCGAACCATTCGGAATAGCGATCAGTTCTAGTACCGAGGGAGGACCTTATTCAGGAAGTTCGCGTTGGCTACTATAGGACCGGCCAGTCAGCCAGCCAGCAGGGGAGTGAAGTGGTAAACTAGATACGGCTACAGATAGGAAGGGAATAGAAGCAGAACCGGGTCAGCTAGCCAATCCCCTCTGCAAAGCACACCAATCTCCCTACCGGTAACATTCACGTGCATATCCTAGAGCTGGCGCGAACTAACTCTCCCTTCCTCGTCCCTACACTTCACCTCTCTCGTCTCACTGTTTTTCCGCGTTTTCCCTCCTCGATTTCTCCATTTTCCATTCGCTTTCCCGAATATGTATGTACGAATAGTTTGGTCCCGTTCCTTTTCGACACTCGTCTACCCTCCTTCTATTTTCCTCTGCACCCTATTGCCGATTCTTCGTCATAGCACTCAGGAGGATTCTACGTGAAAAGGAGGGAGGAGCAGGAGAGCCTAGGAGTGTCGCGACGAAAAAATTGGAATCTTGCAAAGTGGAACCGTGCTACTGGGTGATGTCGATTTCGTTGCCAGACCAGGCTCGGGATGATATTGCATAATGCCCCCTGCCACAGAATCCTTGGCCAGCCATGCTCCAGCTTCAAAAGGGGAATCCGTTGCTCCGCGCTCTGCGGAACTTTTGCGGCTTCCATCGTCGATGTACGACACAAGGAGACCCACGGAGTTCACCGACTCTGCGACGTGTCACGCGTCGGGAAATTTATCGGATGCAAAGGACCAACGTGTACTTTGTCTGAAAATGTGTGACTCTCGGCTTGAATTTCAGCTGAACCGCTGGTAGAATTTTTTTTTTTATCCAAAGAATCAACTGACTATGATTTTTGCATTCACTATTGTCTCTGTGTTGCGTCTCGAACGCTGTTATTGTCTTATGAAACATCACGGGTTTGTAAGGTCCGTTTTTACTTATTTGTGTCGGATATGGATTCACTGTACCAAATGCAATTGTGGTGGTTTAAATTATTTGATATTGTATTACATGTATTGGGTTGTCCGGAAAATTCGTGCCGACTTTTATGTAGATAAGCCAATTTCATACTTCAAAGCATCTTCTTTTTGTTTTATAATGTATGTACTTTTTAATTTTACAATTTTTCGTCGCTTCTCCAGCAAATTGAAAAATTTCATTTTACCAAAAACTTTGTTTCTTTATTTTCTTCAAGATCGAAATTCCCATTTTTTAATTTTGTCAACTGTTTATCAAGAATTTTTTCTGATAAGCTACCGTCTCTTTAAACATTACATATCTCGTTCGATATTTTCCCTTTTCATTGAAATAAAAATATTCAATATCTGTGTACTCTAAATTGTTTCCATCTTCAAGACAGTATAACACTGAGAAGAAACTAGTAATTGCAACGAATAAACTTTTAAAAGACACGTGAAATAATAATCTTTCAAAATACATGCGAACTTTATGTTTTCATACAATTTTACATGTTGTAATATATGAACTTTCTAGACGACCTAATATAATGCCACCGAATGTATATTTAAATTAAAGAGAGAGCACTAGATTGTCTTCCGCAGTTTTCGTTTCATTTTAATTCAAAGTTCTATCGCTCTTATTGAAAGAGCCTCTAAAACAAAAACGACCGTTTCCGAATATCTAGCTAAAGATATAGCTGAGAACCGAGTGTATAGTTTCGCAGGGGAAGTAACTTCCAATTACGTGGATGCCTGTTCTCCCTCGTTTCTCGTAATCGGCAATCCAACCAGTTGTCAACATGTTTGTTAAAGGGAATCGGACAGGGTGAGATTGAATGAAACCAACTACTGCCTATCGTGATCCCTACTCTAACCCGCACATACACTACGGTAACTAATGACAGTTCGAAGAAGTTCCTCCGTTCTGTAAGTTTTCCAATCGGCCAAAAACTTACGAACTGACATTTACCTAGAAGAATCCACCAGTCTGCCAGACGGGGAACTCTCTCTCGTTTCGTTATCGACTGTGGCGACTAGACGCGATTTTCCACGGTATGGCTACGATCAATCGCGGGGCCTTTCGGATTCCCTTTCCAATCAGCGCTACGTTCGGCCACGGTGTCTCGTTGAAACGACGCGATAAGGTTTGCGTAGGTGGAACGGAGAGGGCGGAAGTTTCGAACGTGGTGCGATTACGGAAAAAGAAAACTCTCGAAATTGCTTCCTACCTGTTTCCCTTTGAACGATTCCAATCTACCGAACGCACATTTCCCTCTTCGATCGTCAATAGGTAGATAGTTGGTTGCGTGTATGCTAGAAACAGCACGGTTATCACGTCGCAAATAGAGAAAAGACGAAAAGGAGGAGTAACGTTAGGTGAGGGAATGGATATATCAGTTGACCGAATGAGATTCAAGGTAATTACAGATGGGACGATAAAATTAAATCATTGAACTATTTCGTTCTAAATGAAGTCGGGTTCGGTGATCGAAATGTTAGGGGGAGACACGAAAATTTCCTGCTGCATTATTCGGCGAAAGGTTCGCTTGAACGAATCGTTTCACCGTCGCTTCTTTACTAGCTGATTGAACGTAATTAAATGAAACGAGGAGTTGGTAGTTTCGGAATAAACGAAAATTAAATTTACTTGGAAACCACGGGTATCGCTGTTGCACCGTGAAACGATGTTGCTCCTTCTGTACGTGTATCTGTTCGTCGATGTTTGTTGAAAAGCAAAGAAAAAAATTCGCAAATTTGTTTACGCATCAGTCGCTAGAGATCCCCGTAAACATTCAGTTTGTGATTGTATGAGGAGTTGGCCATTAAACTCGTGTTTCGGATTACCTCTAATTCCTTGCCAGGTGTCGAGTCGAGGGAGCGAGGATTAGTTGAAGATTAAGCTGTTGGACACGTTACTGGCCATGGCTGTAGAGCCAGGAGGAACTTCACCAGGGTTTCCTTACAAAAGCTTCTTCTTCTTCTTCTTCTTTCCGTTGCGAGCGAAAAGTTATCGACGTTACGCTTGAGGCTAAATTGGATAAGCATGGCGGTCCCGCAGCTTCGCTATGGCAGAATGAGTAAAATAGGGCTGGAGAAGTTCAAGCTATGCTTGTGTCTTGAGCAATTTTTTTCAGTTCTTCTGTTTTTTGTTTTCTTCAGTCTCGAGATTTCTTATAAAATTGTACGAAATTGATATTTGCGATTGTTGGCTGATGTTTGCCAATGTATACGCTCTGTAGCCAGAAAGTAAATCACATTCGAACGTGAGAGCAAAATCTTGTAAACATTCGTTACGAAGTGTACCGTCACGGTGTATAATTCAATGATTTCATTTCGAAATTTATAAATGTTCGGCGGGATTTGTTTCGCGAATACGTGACAGCTGGTGGAAGTGTAACGCGTATAATTTTTTGAGAACGATGACGCGCGGACGCTGGACCAGCATGCAAGTATGTATATAGAGAGGAAAATACGAGAAAAAAAAGAAGTGAAAAAGAAAGAGAAAAAAAAGCACGTGGAGAAAAGTACTTTTCGCTGTTCCACACTAATTTCGTTTTACAAAAGGAAGTACGGGTCGATGCGAAAACCTCGTTAGCTTGAAAAGAACGAATCGAGAGAAAAGCTTTATATAGCTGCCACGCTGGCCCGTAGATCAATATTTAGCGGACATATCATAAGAATTGCGTTTCAAATATATATATACATACATACGTATATACGTGTATATTCAGAATGCACAGAGACACGTCTGCCTGTGACCTGGAAAAAAAAGAGAGAATCTAAAAATCCAGGGGACCAAATATTTTTAAATAAATACGCGCCGGTCGCGTATGTATCGTATTGTGGCCAGCTATTTGTAATTTGAAGAAATGAAAAATCGCGGGTAGTCCGGTTCAGGATAACAAACACGGAATTTTTCACGACACGTCTTTTTTATCATTCTTTTTTTTGTTTCTTTTTTATTTGTTGCATTTTTCCTACTGTTTTCGATTCGTCGGTCACCATTCTCTTTCGTTTCCCCAGACACGCCGCATAGATATTAAATGGCAGTATATTCACTGTGAACAGTGGACATACCGCTGTAAGCAAATAAGAGACGAAAGTCACAAATTCTTTGTGCTTTTTTCCTCTCTCTCTCTCTCTCTCTCTCTCTACGCACAGTTTTCTTTTCTTTTCCTGTTCGTTTTCTTTCGAAAAGTTCGCCCGAAACGCAGGCCTCACGGTGCAATTCAATGACTATAAAATCAATCCAGCATCGCAAACCGGGAGAGATCAACGAGAGATTTTCGGATGAGGGGACGAGATAACGATCGACCAATCGTAAAATTGGATTAAAAGTACGTCGTCAAAGCTTTCGCGGGCGCGAACTAGTTCATATATATACATCTAACACACAGAGGCTGCGGGACAAGCTCGACGCTATTAAATCGTAGCGTACATATATTACGAAATCGGCCACGGAGCTTAACTGCTTACACTGTAGCTTAAATTAGGTGGCGTTCGCTCGCAGCCTCGGAACAGCGTTAACCAATTTTATCGTGGCCGTTAGACATGTAAATTAGCTGCATACAAAATAAGCTAATGTAAAGCGGAAGCGATCGTATTTAAAAGGAAGGCAGTTTTGTGAAAGCAGAAAAGGGATGTTCCACGGATGAAAAAGTGTAGTCGCTGTGTGTATGTGTGTGTGTGTGTGAAAATATCTGGCAAATTTCGATTCTGTTCTGTCCTGTACCTAAACTCTTAAGCTTTTACACGTTGTTTCCAACCTCTTATCAAACGAGAGAATTGGCGGACTAAAATTCTACCATGGTATTTACGTTGCAAACGCAATTTTAACATGAACGAGGTGAAAATTACGGTGATCGTGTTAACTTTGATAACACCACTCTCGTATATACCCTGTTGCCAAGTTGACAGTTAAAAATGGAAGTTTGATTCATCGTTGTTTCAAGAAACAACGAATGGAGAAGGTACACATTCGAATCCGTATTGTATCACACGAGTTTACGAAGATTACCGGTTTATCGTTTGATCCTCCGTTGTATCATCTTCGTCACACTTGTGACACCTGTTTCAATGTACGAATTTGCGGCGGGACAACGGCGCAAAGTCCTCCCCCGCGGCTCTGCATGTTCTTTATTGAAACACCGAATAGCGAGATTAACCTGGGCTTATAACGATTATGTGTTATGGTTCTGCCGAGGAAACAATTTCCATTATCGTTAATTGCAGTTTTATATGCAAAAACGTGCCGGCACGACCCGGTTTTTACCCTCTCTTTCTCTCTTTCACGCGTGCGCGCGGGCTCAGCCACAAAAGATAAAACAAAGAAAAAGCGAAGGAGAGAAAAAGAAATAGGGGATAAAGAGAGAGAGAGAAAGCATGTCTCACGCAATGAACAGGCGACATTAATCTTTCGAAAGTTGACGGGTTTGTCATAGCCTTGCCGATCGCGATCGCCCAACCCCTCCATTAATAAAACTGATCCAGCGAACGATTTCACTTGTAGCAGCCGTGCTGGCGTTGTACACATCGTGGCGTTACATCAAAAAGTCACACACGGAAGTTTATAGTTCGCAACGAGGTTTACCTAGGTTCGTGCTCAGAATGCGATTATGATTTATGATCTGAAAATAATCGAACGGTAGAAGGCAATTTCGTTCACCCCACGTTCTTCTCTCTCTCCCCCTTTTTCCGTTCAAATACGAACGTAGAATTTTATTACGAATTTTTTTTCGTTTCACATCTCGCTCGATCGTTAGGAAAAAGGAAGAAGAAAAAACGAATCAGATCGAGAAACTTAGACTGAGTTTCGTAGAAACGCAAAGTCACCGGTACGCGCGTGACGGTTTCAACCGTTTCGAAAGGGTTAATTTCGAGGTTTTTATCGTGGAACCGTGATGAGAGAATAAAACGACCGACACGGAGTCCAGATGGTCGCCACGTGCACGAAGTGTAGAGAAAGAAAGGATTCATCGCGTAAAAAAGCCGTGTACGGAAACGAGGCTGTTAGCTCGAAAGTTCGAAAGAAATAGTCTCCCACCATATGGAAATCGTTTATCGATTACCCATGGAATCGAATAAAATGTAACCACCTCGAGGAATCTGAAAAACCACGATTGAAAATCATCTGGTTTTCTTTCTTTTCCCTTTTTCCACCGTTTTTCTAGCCCCACGTTGCATCGAGCTCTTCCTCCCGTTTAGAACTGTCGAACAAAGTTCCACGTTTCGTTTCCCCTCCAGTCGCATTTCTATCGCGTAACGGCCTCTGATAACCACCGCGGCCCGATCGATTAAGTGTTGGCCCGAACGTTTAAACTGTCCGATCATCTCGGCCCTAAATGCCAGCTAGGAAATACCCGTTGGCAGCGATAATGCAACTATTATGTCTGCGGCTGTGCCTTGGATCGGAGTTGGCGCAGTTAACAGGCCGCCAGATATTGCGAGTTAATTTAAACTTTCGCCTGTTTGCCCGCGATCTTGGACGCGCTGACACATCCGGGCCTCAAATTCTTTCCGTGTGGAACTTCTGTGACACGTGATACACTAAAACCCTTAAATGCATATACGAGTGCATATTTACGTGATCGGTGGGTGATTTGATTAATTCGTAACTGTAGGAACCGAAGAAAAATCAGAGAGACGAAGAGGAAATTGAAACGGACGACTTCCGAAACAAATATTGCTCATTTTTATATTACATAATGCAACTGTAGCTATTGTATTCGATGATTATCTTAACATTTAAACGACCGTTCACGAGATTTCTCGTGTTTCTAATTTTCTCTGAAAATTATCTGTTCTAACAGTAGTTGCTAAGTATTACAAAATATTCGAACGAATTCACATGTTTCAGGATTTAGTGTGTATACACATCTCGAGTTTGCTCGACACTGTTTGGTATTCTCATAATAATTTCAATTTAAAGAAAATTAAATTCTCTTGAATAATGTCAAGAAAGAACACTAATTTGTGTAACGAAATCAGTTTTCTGCAGTGTTATTGCAGAAAATGTAATTCTATTACTGATTCTGAAGATAGTGTGTATGATGGTGACTATTTAGAAAATTTTAAAGGGTGTATCCGAAATAGTGATAGTGATGACGAGATTATTATGTACAAACGTAAAACTATGCAACCAAATATAAGTTCAAGTGAGTTCGAACAATCAGAAAATGAAGATGTTTGGATAAAGAAGGAGAGAACCTTGAATCTAGAAACTTTTGAAAGCAATTTTGTAGTAAAAATTCAAGTCCAAACGAGAAAATCGCCGGTCTTAGAGTAAGCCTACGGGAAATAATATGCGGTCGTTTAACCCATTCGAGACCGATTGCACACCGTGTGTGCAATTGATTTCCGAGGCTATAAGACTGCCTGCACACCGTGTGTGCAATAACAGTAATGTGCAATTATCAATTATTCTGAGTAAACTAGTCGTCGAAATAAGATTTTTCTTGAACTAATGAAATCTGTAAAGTACAGGAAAACAAAATTTGGCATTGGTTAAATTATCTGAAGCCTTTCTTACATGTAAAATACTATGAATACGCATGCAGCGCAGGCTTAAGATAATAAGTTTCGCTCCTGGGGACCGTGTTCGAAAAAAATCGTCGTCTCGAATGGGTTAAGTGTTAATACTTTATCTTAAATATTTCCACGTTAAGGAGACTTCGTTCGATCGCCACTCTCGTCAGGTTCTTAACTTGGAAGCTATTCAAGGGAGAAAAACTGAGGCGGTCGCGTTAACGAGAAACCGGTTGCTGCAACAGATTTTTAAAAGTACCGGTGCACGCATTAATTCAATCTGACGCAGGGTAATCGCGGGATCACTAAAGAAAACGCAGAGAGAGGCGAGCGTCAACTTTCACGTGATACGCCTCTGGCATAACTTGTCGCTACCATCCACCATGTTTTCGTAAGACGTAGTTTGCCATGGGCGAATGAAAATTACAGCTTACTCTCTGCCCTTAAACTATGAGCCTGCATGCTCGATCAGCCGACTTTAATTCTGTGTCGTGCGTGCGTGGCGCGCGGAAATCGATGCGCGACGATGTAACGTGACGCGTAAGTGGTGCCCAAGGTTATATATACGCGTGAGCAATGTTCTCTTGAGCAACGTTCGTATCACGAAGGAGAGCGAGAACAGTCTCGCTCGAGTTTCTGGTCAGGTGCATCCCTGGAGAGTTCCCGTAGAGTGCATCGTGAAACCAGATCGCGGAGATGGTTTTTAATTGAATCGAATCTGCCAACTGACGCGTTCGTCTTCCCGACAACTTGGAGTAATTGAACTTCTTTTATTTGTCGATCTTATTCACCCGAGGCAGTTGTTGCTATTTCTTCTTTCGCAATTTACTGTACGAAAAAAGAATAATAGAAAAAGTCATTTCAATCAATGGAGCTTATTTGAATTTTTCCTTTAAACGAGAATCGAGTTTGATCGAAAATGTGGAATCATTCCTCCATTCAATAATATTAGGTTATCCCAAAAGTTTCTTTCGTTTTATTGTTAGACATGAGGTGTAGAATCGTTTACTTTTGCTGTAATTCTATAGAATTCCGATTTGTCATTCTTCTCCTGCTCTTCGGAATACTTATGATGCAATTTTTACAAAATTTCTATGGTTTTTCTAGCAAGATATTGTTCAAGGTATTTTTTCATCTGATTTGAAATTGCCGACTCTTTCTGCATTGATTATGAACCGTTTGAACGGTTACAGTACGATCCCAATAGACGGCGTAAATCTAATTTGCAGTATACCTATTGCCTTTTATAAAGCAACACAACGTCACATGTAACAAATGCATTTCCTGATTTTCCATCTGTCAAGATGGCACAGAAAAATCCAAAAGACACTTTATATAAAAAAAAAAAAACATCGTTGGAAAGCAGGAAGACAACTAAAGACCATGAGTTCGATTTTAAACATATTGGACTGCATATTTACTTGAAACACTGTTAGATAAAGGAGTATTAGATCATTTGGTAACATTTCTCTGTTAGTCGTGATCAGCCATCTTCTCAAGTGTTCGTACCTCGGAATTCGAAAGTTTCGCCCGTAATAATCGTAAATTCTCCGCATCGCGGAGGATCCAAAACGACATTTGAGTTCCGGTCATGTAGCAGTCGTCCCACGGGAGATCCCCAACTGGTGAGTAGACAGAAGAGTTACCATATCCATGGCACGACCTTTCCCTAGCTCGAGAAATCGTAGCTACTTCGCCGAGCCACGAAGACCGAATAGAGTTCTCGTTGAAGTTTCGCGCGTTACTTCCCAATTCTCATCTCTGGCTACACCGTCTCGAACTTCTTCCCTTACCAGGCCTCTACACTATGACTCTGGTTCACGAACGTTTCCATAAGACGACAATCTTGCGAGATAGACCACGTTTACCTCTGTTCCCTTTTCTCTTTCTCTCTGCAATTCTACCTATCGTTCACCAAGCTGTGCCCTCTTTTCTACCTCTGTTATCATTCTCTCTTTCTCTCTATCTATCTGTCTGTCTGTCTTTCTGTAAGTTCATCCACGTACGCACACAAGAAACGCGTGCACACCGTTGGCGTACCACCCCTCGAGCACAGGGAAGTTAAACGAAGAGGTAATCCCGAGCAAATATCTCGGAATCAGCGATAGTTCAACTAAGTTACGGGTGAACAACTCTTTCCCCGTTTCCGCAGTCAGGTTATCGCGCATAATATATCGTCCTCCGTGAGAATATCGTATCAAGCTCGGTTGGTGGCATCGCGAACTGGGACGACGAGGAGGAGACGTTAGGACAGTCGAAGTATGTGTCTTCCTACTTCGTTTAAATTTAGATACAGCTCTACCTGATAACACGAGCATGTTATACCTCCGATTGATTTTCAACAAGTAGAGATAGTATTCGATGGAAAGTCTCGTTAATTTATCTTCAATTTTTCAACGTTTCATAAGAACACACACGAAAAATAGAAGAATAAATAGTAACTCGTAGAAACTTGATATACATGTATTGGAAGAGAATAACCTTTGAGCCAATCTTCGCGGGAAAAAACCTCGGATTATTTTATGTATTGGTTCTCTTTTCTCTGCTTCATTTTTTCTTTTTCTTTCTTCCTTTTTCATTTCAAACCCGTCGGAGGAGGAATTCTTTTGAAATAGACATCGACGAGGTTTGCACGAATCGGCGACGGGATATTACGGAGATTCCTTTCCCATAAATCCGCTCGTGGCGACGAGAGCATCGAAGGGAAATGTGGGTCACCGATTGGATCCCATTCCATGCGTGAAAGCGTGCCGAAGAAATTGAGAAGCCAAGTTGCATATTGCAGTAACCTTGCACTGTTCGATTTGCATTCGCCATCGGCGCGACATGTCCCTTGGCACATATGTAAATGTCCACACGTGACACACCGCGAGAACTTGCGCGCCACAGCGGCACGCTGAATATCTGCGTGATTACCAGACAGAATTACGAAACCCGTTCCCATAGCCGGCGGCAGGAATAACGATAGGAATCTAGAAAGCGTTTCGAGTAAAACGGTGGGGATGGCATGACAATTAATTAGGGCGATATATTACTGAAAATCGTCGGCATAGCGATTATGTAAATTCTAATTAATAGGCGATAGCGTGTTTTCCTAGCCGGTCTGCGTGGAGAATCACCGAGCGCGGACTGCTTGTTTAAGATTAATTGTTAATTAGCATCGCGCGTTTTTCATGGGTTTGCGCGCGGGATATCACGGGGAATAAATTTTCACAAAGGACGGGCTTGACTTGCGTATTAAAAAAAAAAAGAGAGATAGAAAGAAAAACATTTGACCGATGCGTTTCAACGCTTTAATCATTTTAAGATACCGCCTATTATAATAACGCTAGGTGAAATGATGGAGTATCGTGGAATAATACGTGTCACCTGTTAATAAAACGGAAATATTTTAAACGATAACGTTCGTAATATCTTGGTAAAAAAAAAAAAAAAGGTAAATCATACAGAAAAAAATTTTTGAAAAGGGGAAAAAAAATGAAATTTAAACGTGACCATTTGGACTTTCGTAGTTATCGTTTCTCGGGTAATTATTTATTCTCATCAGATGGTGAGTGTATTTTTGTATTAAAAAAGAAAAAAAAGAGAAAATGCTTTTGAAAGCTGCGAGATGCACGAATGATGCCTTCAAAAGCGGCATGAATATCTAAACACGCAGGCGAAGGTAATGTTTGGAATTACCGTGGACACGGAAAAAGCTCGCATTTGCCTGTAATCTTCTTTGCCCGTGAATTACGTGGTTATCGAAGTGACAGTGACAGCGTCACACCTCTCTTTCCCCACTGTGGAATTCTTGGATTAATATAAGTTAAGACTGTACAATCCCATAAGCTCGTAGCCATACGATGTGCACGCTCGACACGAATTCCATCATCCCCCTGTTTTCTCGGTGTTCCTGGTTCGCTTGAGTTCTTTTTTGTTTTTTTTTTTCTTTCCGTTTTTCCCGTTAAAATGCCGCGCACACCAGTAACAGGTGTTCCCGCGGATAATGTCCCAAAAAGCTCCCCATCGACGGCGTTTATCAAAGCGCCTCGGATACACACCCACAGCTTTCCACGGTTCTGCCTCGTCACCGAGACAAGAAGCGACAATGGAGGAAGCGGCAAAAGCGGTCGATTCACCAAGCTCGTGAAACGACGGAATAATAAAGCGGTCGTTATCAATTCTTCGAGTGGAGACATTGTGGAACGTTGCTCGAGAGTACTTTGCAACGTGTGCGAAGTGAATGGAAAGAATCGTGGTCATTTGAGAACAGCGAGATAGATTAGCAATGGTAATTGTCCTTTTTGAGTAGAATATTTAGACGGGAGAGAAATTCTTTGATAATAAAGATGGTTAAATGACTGTATAGACAGTTTGGCTAGGTAGTTTTAACCTTTTCGTTACGAAAGGCATATGTGTACGCTCTGTAAAAATGGTCACTCGTTTATTATACAGTAGAACCTCGGTGTATTCGAATTTCAAGGGAAAAGAATTTCTATTTCGACGATCGATTGTGGATTGATTACAGTGATACAAATTAGATTTTAGAATTGTAGGCAAATTTAAGAGCTTAGGGTTTTAACGGCCCACACGTTAGTCAGCCGTGTCGATCAAGACGGTGACCAGGTTTATGGTACGGATGTAACCGCGGGCAAGACGACATTTCTAGAGGTAGTAATTGTCGTGCCATAAACCTTGTCACCATAAGCAAAGGGCAGAAAAACGACGCTCTCGGGTGAAAACAGTTTTCACCAAAGTCGTGGTGGATCGAAAGGCGGGTATTTTAGGAAACATCTAATTGGCGGAGGCAAGAAACGCCTCCGTTTGACAAACAGTTAAAAATCGAATGGGCAATTTAAAAGATATAGAAAAGAGTGTTATTTTTCTAAAACTGTCATCTCTGAATCCCTCAAACGCCCCTGAAACCCTATCCATCCTACAGAATAAATATATCTCCGTTCGATTGAAACGAAAATGTCCTTCAAATAGATATATCCAGTAGCAGGGAATCTAGGCGTTCCTGTTCCATTAGGACACGGGGTAGTGACCTGAAAATGGGAACGGCCGTTGGCGAATTCAAAGGGATAATAGAACGTCCAGACGGGGGAAGGGGAAGGGATTCGGGGTCGGGTCAATTATCGCGTTACGTTTTCGAAACTTTTAAAGACTTAATTGTTACGTGTTCCGCCAGGAGGTCGGTGTAAAAACAAAGTTGAGGCTCGTGGCGCGGTACGCCAGGGCGGCCCGGTCCACGAACAGAAACGATTAGAGTTTCAATTGAAGTTCATCAAGTAAGTGGATCGTTCGTGGGCTGCGTCGCGTAGCTTGGGGCCGGCCGTTAACCCTCGGGCAAGGACAGCTGAACTTCGATGTTGTTTTATGCAAAACCGGGTCCTAGCAGACCCTGGTAAACTTTCATAATTCGACGTTCGCCGTAGCGATATCTCGCGAAATTCGGTCGTAGGATTTCGAACAAACGTCTGGGCTAATTAACGTTTCCATGGTTCTGTTTCCGTTCGTCTCGTCGTTACGTAGCCTACTACACCTCTTACTCTATTCGACGCTGGTTGGATTTAAAATTTTCCCGAGGATCCACCGATGTCGTCGGGGAACTGATTTGCCATGCATGCAAATACGCCGGAAGGCGGTGGCGCGCGAAACTACCGAGTGCCACGGAGATCGTTCTATCGGGCAGGCGTTAATAACGTTACAAGTTGCGAAATTCCACGACGATATACGAATTGGATACGTATCTGGCCTGCGTGTGTAATTTCACGCGACGCTCACGCGAACTATGTAAATTGAATTCGATGCGGCGCCAATTTCGAACGTTGTTGCTTTCTTTTGTTACTTTTTTTTTTCTATTTCTATTTTTGTTTTTATTTTTCGTTTTGCAACAACGTGCGGTATTCTAACCATTATTCCCGCATAGATGAATCCCGGACTACTACTATTCGAAGGTGTTGTTCCCTGTTATTCTGGACGTTGTCTAACTTGTTAACGATGGGAACCACAGTTCGTTCCTGTTTGTCGATTCTGTCGCGAACGGAAAATAATATCGGTACGAGTTCGATGATAGTTGTACAAAAGCACACGCGTACACGAACACCCTACAACAGAAATATCATGGACACGGTTCATATGTTTCATTCGCGCGACTCCCACTTTCATCAACGCGGCTTTATTTAGAGTTATCCGCGAGTATGATGGGCTCTTCTTCTCTCTTCCTCTCTAGTTCTCTCTCTCTCTCTTGCTCATCAGCTTTTTACAACGTCGATTTATGCACGCGGAAACGCGACAACTTTGAAAGTCTGATATCGACGCGCGGGAAATGGTAGCGTATTTGGGTCACGTCGGGATTCACGACAAGAAAAATCGCTCCCAGGGCGTTGGAGCAGCTCGTTTCGTATGCTGAACGTGTTCAGGGGAAATTTGGAATTAATTACGACTGGCTAGAGTGGTCTTTGACTTTCGATTAAATGTGGCTTTTCAACGATTGGGGTGTGGTCTGTTTCATTTTTTTTTTTTTATCGAAGAAAACGTTCTTCCAGAAGATTGAATTATTCGAGTGTATTTATAAAAGAACTCGATCCTTTTGTAAATTCATAAACTCAATTTTTTTTTCGTATGATATACTAATACACTTTATTTCCAATATCTACTTATTTTTAAGAAAAGAAGGGTCGAGGAACCCTCGATGACAGATCTAGATGAATCCACCCGCGCTGCCTTCCAGTAGCATCAGTTCATGACGTTATCGTGTAATAAATAAGAGGGGCAGAGAAGAATTGTCCAATGGTATATATTCCCGAAAAAAAGAACGTTTCAATCCAGACCATTTCGTTTTGTCGGATGATTAACCTAACCCTCTGATTTATCTAACAATCGTCAACGCACCACCACTACCAGCAATCTCAATAGCATCAAAGTGATGTCCCTTCAAGACTGCGAAATCCTCGTTTGCAGAGAAACGTCACAGCGAACTCGTCTCCAATATTTCATTGAAATCCGTCCTCGAACAAATCCACACAGAGCCCAGAGCTGTCTGCTTCCGCGAATCGACGTGTCTACGAATGAACGCCTCCGAGTCACAATCTCCAAACAACCGCGCAAAGAATTCATGCATTCACGAGATGCGTGTCGTGACGACGGTATTCCGATTTGTCGGTTGTGGCGGCGAATTCAATCAGGCCAGAAAATACAGCCGGGTAAATCGCATCGTATCGCAGGGACGCAGCAGTTGATAGAGGCAAAAACATATTCCATTCCTATTACGCGGCATATTCGTTGCTCCAATCTGCCGGTCTTCTGTACGTCGTTGCTGTGAGCAGGATGAAGACGATAGTAGAAAAGGAGGGAAATACGATGGTATGTATGTGTGTGCCTTGCACCATCTCCGTTTTCCCTTTTGCACAGACGTGCAAGCATATAGCGCCGGTGAATACACCCGTTTGCGCTGCAGAGTGGCAGCCACTCTTCCGGTATTCGCCACTCGATCTTCAATTTCGTCCCTCTATACACGAAATCCCAGCATTCCCACGAAATCCGCGCTATTTCGCGCTATTCGACTCGCCTGCTATCCACCGTCAGCGTCCCTTCCTCTTCGCGTATTTGCAGCCGTACTCGTGCCTCGTTTCTCTTCCCCGTCTCGTGGGGTTCACGGCTCCTGCAGACCGGCCCTTTTGCACTAGCGCGCGCGCGCGCGGGTGTTCGAATCCTTTCTGAAAATCTATACGAACGATAGATAGGAAGAGCAACCTGCTCGTACGTCATTTCTAACCCTTTAGCTTCAGTGCTAGGCCATCGATCCCTTCGACTCTTAGCTTCTTCCTTCTTGCCTACACTTCACCTCTTCCCTCATTATGTACATCTGCACTCGGGTCCAAATGAAACTGAACACCACATCGTTTCGACTTGTTCGCTCAACTCCATGCTCCACTTTTCTCAATTCTACTCTTTCCGTTTTCTATCATCGCGGTAGCCGTCTTTCAGGTATTCTATCGCCTTGTTTCTCAGCCACAGCGAGCTTATCTGACTATATTGGTGGCAGCCACTGCGCTAGTCTTTTGGTTACGCTGATTGGATGGTTCGGCCGTGCACGCATGAATGAGTCGATGCGGAACTTTTGGATCAATCGCCGTTCGTTCGATTCAAAGCCCATAAGGTATTCGTTTTCGAGAAATAGAGGAAGAGAGAGAGGAAGTTGCCACGTTCGTTCAGTCTCTTCTCTGTCTGTATGTGCAACGCGTAATCCTGGTTCCGTGTCGGTTGTCGGTGCCGATCCGACGAGACCCTTCGATCCTCTTCCACGCCGTTACATATCCACGAGGCTCGTATCCGTTTCCCGTTTTCCGAGAATCGGTTTCAACCTGATCGCGTTCCACCCGGAGTTTATTTATCCGAAACGTTGAAAAGCGTTCTCAAAGGCTGCACATGGGAGAAGAATACCTAGAGAAAGATGAAGAATAAACGAAATTCGCGGAGGGTTGAACCAGTATGTATGTATCTGTGTGTGTGTGTGTGTGCAGAGGTCGATAAGAATTTTCATAGATCGAATCGTGTTCCTTCCATCCAATCTTCGCGTCCTGTGTTGCTTGCGCCAGATTCCTGATTTCGTTGCGCACAGGGGATATAGTTCGGTTCGGAATCTAACGCTTTGTTCCATCGCGTTGCCCAAACAGAATGTTCTACTCGTTCGTGTCTCTTTTCTATTTAGTTTTATCTCTGCCAACGGGATCCAGTGCTCTACCAGCTCTCTCCTTCGCGGAGGTGATTAAATCAGCTCGGTCTATAGACCAGGCTGAATTTCTCGAAAGGAAATTGAACAGCGGATGAGGCGAGAAAATTCAACGAGTTAACTAATGTTGCTAAAAGTCTGGTACTATTTATCTACCGGTGAATGGACTTTCCATCCGCGTTAGGTTCGGTAAATACACCACGGTACGAGCATTGTGCGTAACGTTCGTCGTCGTAGTTCTCCGAGGACTCCTCCTCGACGTTTTCATTTTCTTTGATCGAACAATAGAGAGCTGTGACGAGAAATAAAGAAAAATAAAAGAAATCAAAGTATGACAGAGAGAGAAAGAGATAAAGAAGATGTAGATGGGGTTGAAGAGCTATAGCGATGAAGTTTCAACGTCCGGCTAGATTGAACGTTAACGACGAATGGCGTGCTTGTACAATAAACCGCGGCTAGCTACACGCGAACGAAAAGCTGAAGAGTCGAACGGGTGTTTCACCCTTGAAATTTCGCGAAATATCACCGAGAGAGAGACGTCGCGACGAAGATGCTGTTATCATCGTCGCCGCCTCTTTGGCGTCGTTGACCCTGCGGTGCTCGCGAGGCCAACTATACTTCGCACGATATGCAAACTACTGCTCGCTTACATCAAATTATTACCCGTGTACAGAGATTCTGATGGCCTCTTTCCTTCCTTTCGTTCAACGTTGTCTTACACGCTGTTGGTACAATGAAAGGCACGCTTCCTCGAGCAGCCTTCCAAAAGTTGGTATAGTCAGAGGAAGGAAAAATAATTTTAACACTCAGATTTCAATATTACTGGTCACTGTAGGAGGAAAAGAACGGAGAGAAAGTGCAATGCAATATTTCTTGATTAGATATGTTGCTTAAATAATAGTTTTCGAGCGTTAAGTACAAGAACGTAGTATTAGTCACGGTCGATGTTCGAACCTTGGGTGATCGCGAAGGGCAGCAATGCTGGTTGAGATATTAACTAGGATGGGTGCCACAGCTGATGGAAAGGAATAAATTATTTTTAATTTCAACTGTTTTGAGTAAACTCCTGGAACAGAGAGAGAAAGAGAGAGAGAGAGAGAGACCCTTTTGCTGGAATAGGGTCCATCCTTGGGTCGTTCCTTGAAATCGGATGACCAAGATAGGTAGCACGCGTGCGCGCTGCAATAAACTTACGAAGGGAAGAACTAGAGAGTAGAAAGGGGTAAACGTGGCACGATAGGGCTAAAGAGTGAACGAGAGGGAGAAAGACAGGGAGGTAGGGAGAGAAAGGGTGGGTTTTCAGCGTGCGATAACGACTGGCATCAGCAGCCTGCCTTTACCTCTACCACCTTCGTAGTCCTACGAGCTTAATGTACGTAGAAGTGAAGAGGGTTAGAATGAAAAGAGAGGGGAGAGAGAAGCAGAACCGAGGAAGAGGGAGAACAGCGTGGAAGCAAGGTGTACTATACGTCAAGACAATAAGTACCATTAAGATAACAGTGGGAGGGCTTAGATAACCCCCGAGCGTGAACCTCGGGGGTCCGTAATGGAGGATTCCATTTTATTCGAGCGTTATTTTTACCACATCCACTGAAGAGTCGAGACGTGTCCTCGATTTTGGTAAACAGTTCGATCTTTATTTCATTTCAGGCTTATAGTCCAGGCCATTATATATAAAGGTCATAAACTAAACCCCCAAAATATGGTACCGATTAACCCCTTGCCGTACGAATTTTTAGTTACTACATATGGTAGCCTCGAATGTTCACTGTTCCGATAGAATTTTAAATAAAGAAAGTCGAGATATTATATATCAATTTTTATTTGAAAGTGCTCTATCTTGGATTCGAACTAAAGTTAGAATAAAAATACAAATTTGATAGACGTATGAATACTTCTTTTGTCACACCTTGACCATAATCTACATCACAAGTGAGACTCGTTATTGTACGGCAAGGGGTGTAATATTGCGACAGGGCTGTTCTTTGCATCTCATTTTAAGGTTCCGTACAAATTTACGGTCTTTGAGTTTCGGTTGTTCCAACACCATTTTCTATGATTCTTACGACCTCGCTATTTAGCGAGGTTAGGTTAGTCCTGATTATACTCTGTTCGCTCATGCGGTTATTGGAAAGGTGAATGTAAAAAAAAATGTCCCGTATAGGGATATCGAAATTCTTTCGTTAGATCGTGCTTTCGTTTCTTCACATCGTTGATGCATCGTAATGTACAGGGAAAGTCCACCGTAGAAGCGGCGGTATATCACAAGGGAGCATGAAATTTTCTGCTCCCAGACATCCATTGTCCTGAAACTGTCTTGCAGCCTGCACTAATGACAATGATTAATATTGACCCACGTGTACGTTGAAGCGAGTAATACAGTCTCCTGGTGAGACGTGGTGGGTAAACTTCAGCGTCTGCCTAGCCCCACCTACGCCCGGCTGCTCCTTAGGGATTCCTCGGTTCGTCGACACGACAGCCGAGCCAGTCAAAAGTTAGGATATCTCGTGCGCTCGGCCGCGTGCAGCCCGTGTTCCTGGAATTCGACAAGCCGAGCTTCACTATTCTTATTAAGTCTCAGCTACCTATTAAACGTGAATTAAACGGATCAAGTATAAAGCCAGGCGTCTTTTCGGTAGTTGCTTAGCGATATACGTAAGAAGTTCAGCTTAGAATTAAAACTTCCTCACCACCGTGAGAGATATCGATCGAATGAAAATTCTTACAAACTCCAGTTTACCATATATACACATGCACATACATGACTATAGCTATCGAGTTAGTGACAATTTTATTCTTAGCATATATAAGATGCACGCTTTTCGAATCAATACGACGAGAATAATTACAAAGAGAAGAAAACGATAGGTTAGGTTTACGAATAATTCACCAGCGACCAGCCTTATAAGTGGCATGGCCATAAATGGAACACATGTGGATTCCAAAGGGATCCAGGATGCAGCTGGAAAACGGAAGGTCTTCTACGTCATTAATTATACAAGTGCTGCACGTACTTACTTACCCGTCCCGGCGACTTGCTGACGCGAATATTCAGACATGTACGGAGAGCTACGTTACGTCGACCCGGGTGATAAACCTCGTTTCAAGTGGCCCGTGTTATGTGCATCGTTCACTTTTCATTTCGATCATCGATCGATCTGGATAATCTGCTCGTTAATATTATACCTATTGTCTCGTTTACCACTGAGCTTAACTATAGTCGAACAGCAATTTTCGGATACTTTTTGCCTCGAGATACATTCGATTCCCTCTCTTTTCAAACTTCTCTATTCACCGCCTAAGCAAAGGTACTTGACATCATTCCACGGGGTGGTTATAAACGTCGAACGAGATTGCTAGCTTGAAATCGTTTCTGTTTCATCGATCGACGTTCTTTTAACAAGACCCACAAAGTTGGTCTCTTTAATCTCCAATGGGGTAAGAGGAGAAACGATGTCGTAAGATCGATCGTAATTGTGGTGGCTTCTTTTCAAACTGTGTACGAATTGATATCGCTGTTCTTTCTTGTGCAACTCTCGTACAAGACGGTCATGAAAGAAAATTGCTCTTATTGATCTCATCGATGCCGTCTCTAATCTACGATAAATTGAATCTCTGCTGCTGATCAAACACGAGACATTTACCATGAACTGTTGATGATGGATAGCGATCGTCAAGTTAGTGGATCGCTCAATCCATGAAATATCAGCACTCAGGTGTACATATTACACCTGATACACCGATACTATCGGAACCCTTGAGCAAGTGTATAACATGCAACCGTTACACGGCCATCTTGGACTATTTCGCGAGGACCTTGACGAAATTTGCCGAAACTTTCGGTTGAGTTTACTCGTTGATGACTGAGTACACTAACTGGGAGCGTGATCCAGGTATCCTGATGGCCACGTAGATGGGTTCCTTCGTTCTTCGTCGGTATCGAACTGATGAAGAGAGTAACCGGAACGATGTTACCGTAGCGATTCGATAGAATCTTGTTAGAGGAATTGTCCCTTTTTCCAGCGTTGACCTGACGGTACACAAGTGCGCAGCCAATCAATGTTTCCTCATGAATTATGTCGGATCGGTTTGAGAAACAGAGTTTCGATGTCTTCGATACGAACGTTGGAAAATGGTTCCTTTGTTTTCCTAGTACATTGACGTCGAGGGTATACTATAGAATTGTTCGATTTGTTTCTGTTATTTTTTTGTTTCCATTTTTTCCCTCTTACGAAGTCAGGCTGATTAATCCTGTGCATCGTGGATTCATCGGAATTTCGAGCGCGTGATCGCGTGCCGCGTGAGAGTATCGCTCGCGGCCGAATTACAACACGAAATATTTATAATGCGCGGTCAGATCGATCGATCCCTCGTGGGTTTATCAAATTTTATCATACGCGGACCGGATGTCATTTAAAATTCAATTTGTTTTGCAAGCAACAACAACACGCCAACTGACACGGAAATAATACGAAGCTGCCGCCTCTCTCTCTCTTTCTCTCTTGATTCCTCTCTCTCTCTCTCTCTCTCTCTCGTTCTCTGTGTATCTTCGTCGCGACCGAGCGACGTGTACACGCTTTAAAGTCATTATTCACGGCCAGCCACGGGAACTTTAATCGCGCGAAACTTTAATCACGCGATTCTAAAATTATCTGCCGGGCGCTACGAACGATTTCGTAGACGCGGCAAGAGAGTAGAACGATAATCGCTGTTTCGCCGAGACGGGGGAAAAAATATTGTAGGAAACGTCTCGTGTCGCGATCTGACTCGATACAGCGTGCTTCTACTAAAGCTCCGTGATACTAAGGATCGTTTACATTTGTTCGTAGAATTACCAAGAAAAATATTCGGAAGAGATATGTGAAGTTAAACATTCGCGCACTAATTAGATGCAAACAGGAATACCAATGCAAGATTACGTAAACCCATACATATCTCTTAACCCTTTGGAAACAACGAAGATCTGATTTATAAAAACTGCGATATAAAAAAAAATATCTGCCTCTTTGATAGATTGATGGTTGTAATCTTATCTAGAATACAACGGTTCCTGATCTAATTAATAAAGACACCCTGTATTTCCCGTTTTAACATGTACATAACTCTTGCCCACGAAGGGAAATATAATTTCACCCTCCTCTTCGTTTTAAAGTGAAATTTGCATTAATCAGTTTCGAGGTTCGTGGACCGAAACAAATTTATTACCGGTCGCGCTGCGCTTCCAGTCTCCTTTATTTATCATCGAGGAGAACAAAAAAAAAAAAAAAGAGAAAAACTTGCAGCTCGAGGGTGGGAAAAAAGAAGCTCGCGCAGCTCGTAATAACTGCAGTCTAGTCGAAAAAGCCGGTAGAAAAATTTACAAGGAAATTCGATTATCTCCGTGAGCGGCACTCGAAACAGACGCTGCAGGTGTCGGATACGCGCGAAACGTCCCGATACGAATTCGATTCTAATCGATGTAGACACGCCGAGCATGTAACCGTGGCAGAGCCAGTTTCAATGGGACCAGTGTTACAGATGACTGGCTTCGTCGTACGATATGCATATCGCGTTTCACTCGAACCGCCTCGCGAGATCTTTCTCTTGGCGCCGCGAAAGGAAGCAGAAGAAAGAGAGGACGACGACTCTTGCCTGAGATTTACGCACATTACGTACGCCCGCTTTGAGGATGTCTATCGGTTGAAAACTGATTCGATTCACGGAGCAAACTGTTACGTAAGTGGCTATCCACTTCGAGATATAGTCGAGGAACTTTCTAGGTGACTGGTATCGCAGAGACAAATCGTTGAAATTCGATCAATAAATCGAAGTCTTCTCGAATCGGAGTTCCATTCAGAAATTCTAATAATTGACGCCCTTTGCTTATTTTCCAACTTTGCAGAACTGGTGAATTCGTCGAAAATAAGCTGAACCTTTTTTCATTTGCCTCACGACCAAAATGAGTAATCTCTAAGCTGCAATTTGAAGTGGAAAACCAGCCGTGAGACTGGTTCAACGTGAAAGTTTGTTACAGGTTAAACAAAAAAACAAAAAATAGAACAAATCGCTAGGCATCGCGCCGCGGCTGGTTAAAACGGAGACCGAACTGGGTCGTTTGACCCAGACTGCGGACAGGGAAAACCCGTTAAATAGGGAACTAACAGTAATTAACGCTGTTTCCCCGGGATCGCTCAATGCCAGCGTAAATTCTCGTGGCTTTCTCGAAGTTTACCGCGGTTTCGAGCATGGCTAACGCGTGGTGGTTTTCGCTATGGGTCGAAAATTCACGCGCGCATAACGTAAAGAATCTGGTCTTGATCTCCACGTTGCTTCAGACAATAAAGCTTTCGAACGATACAAATGAGAGTAGGTGTACCGATTAAAAAATAAAAAAAAAAGAAAAAGAAAAGAAAAGCGTGCTAGGCATAGAGCTATAGGCGAGAAGGATAACGGTGGTAGGGGGAATGGGCGCGAGAGAAATAAGGGTTGAGAAAGAAGAATGGGTTTGTAGCAGGAGAAGTAAGCGTCGGAAGTTTGAAGCCCTTAATTGCTTTTTAAAACTTTCAAGTTCGACTCGAACCCCTCTCTCGCTCTCTCGTTCTTCATCCTTGTCTCCCGCAACCTCGTCCCGGTCGCACCCTTTGCATTCCACTTTGGAATGTTCAATATTAGTTTTCCCTATCGGAGTTGCAAACACGTTCGGCACCAGAAGGGGAGAGGAAGGGGCTCGTCGAGCGTAGTCGAGTCGCTAAGAGGGTGGCGATGCGCAAGAAAACCCACTGGGTGGCGATGGAGGGTAGGAGGAGGGTTGAAAGGGAGAAAGACAGTTCGACTCGTCGATAACCAGCCTCCTTCTCCACCTCCTCCTCTGTCTCCTTTCTCGGTTTTTGCACTCGAAGCAATTAACGCCGCCTGGAAAAGAAGCCACGCTACGCTTCTGGTCCGCTTTTCTATCGGTTTGTCCATCCTCCAGGCGTCAGGCTCACTTTTCTTTCACGAAACTCCGCGAGAGACCGTAAAGTGGCTGGACGTTTCCAGAACTTTCCCCCTCATACCTGACCTTTCTTTTACTTCTGTTCTTTCGTTTCGCACGCGCGCCACGAGCTTTCAACACAGCGTGGATACTTTTATTGGCTACGACGAAGTTTCGTCTCGCGGTGATGGCTTGTGACCGGTCTGGTCTACGAGGACAACCAACGTTCGGTGATCCTACGACGGAGTTCAACGTTGAAATTTCATCCGCTTTGTATTAAAGAAACGCTTACCACGTTCTGGAAGATTGTATGATAAGGTTGGGGAATAAAGTAGCCTAATAGATAGTTTCTTCTCTATGGTGGCTGACGTTTCACAATTATTCGTACTAATTTACAAACTCGAACGACTTCACTCAACACGAGCAGTGAAGTTAACGCAATTCATTAAAGCACTGACCTAGCAGAATATGGAAAGATTCGATCAGAAGATTGGATAGTAATTGTATTTTAGAGAAGCACCTAGTACATTTTCTCCTTTTGGATCCCGAAATAAATGTCACGCAGAGAGGCGATCCCTTTTTTTCCTCTTTCTAGCAACGATACGCGTTTAATCTACATTTCGATCCATATTGCATGAGCGCCAGGTTGTTCTCTATCCCAAAGTCCATTCGAATATAGAAGACCAGGCAGTTTCACGAAGGGGCTAGGGATCGTAGCTAGGGAAAACGAGGCTGTTCGTATCCTGTCCCTCGATTTCTATATATCCTGACCCTTACCTAGGAACCTTCGTAAAGAGGGTTCCAGGGTGAGGACAAGCTTTTTTCATTCGCGACAGCGAGTGGTGCTGCCTGAACGAGCAACCTAACGGATCTTCTGTAAGTCGAAACTGGAGCATAGTTTCTTGCATTCGGTAGCGAACGGTTAATCGCGAGAGGTTTCTGGTTCGAGAGACGCGGCGTAAAGGCGGTAGGAAAATGGAAAGAGGGAGGAGCAAGGAAAGGAGGAACAAACGAACCTACGCGGAACGGGGCGAATCGATTTGATAAAAGGCTCGTTCTCGCGATTCATTACGGTATTCGGACTTCTGACTAATCTCTTTTCTCTCGTATTGCCCTCTACTATCATACTATCTCGAGCCCTTTGTGACTTCTGGCTCATTGTTACAAAGATATTGGAACTTTCTATCCCACCCTCTCTCACTCTCTCTTTCATTCTTTCTTTCTTTTTCTCTTTCTTCGTGTGTACCACCGTTAAACAATTAAATAAAACGTTTTATGACGCCCTGTTAAAAAAAAAATACATTCTGAACTGGACCTGTGCACGACGTCGCGTTATTTTCAATATTCTTTCTCTTCACACACACCCTCTTCTACGGACCTTCGGTTCTTATTCGACGACGAGGACGTTAGGGGCGAGCGTGGGTTAAATCTTTTATGATACGGTTCTCGCTTCTCGAAGGGACGGGACCATTTGCTCGCATCGCAAGAGACATCTTTAACTTTCCAAATGGGATCTCGTCTCTTGCATTCAACGACTATTGGAAAGGATAATCGCGAGCTACGAGTTCTCATAAGATAGACGCACGGTCAGGGATCAGGGTCGTGCAAAAATGGGGGGTGAGAACGTAAGGGAAGAAGCACGGAGAGAGAGAGAGAGAGCGAGAGAGAAAGACAGAGATTTCCACGTTTCAAGAGCGAAGAACAACAAAGTTTCTTAATGAAGAATAACGTTTCCAGCAAAGGAAAGATATTTCCACTTAACCGGGAATCCTCCGGGTAGTCTTTTCCTCTCCTTTGCCTCCTGTCCACGGGAATTGCTCTCCATTTCTCCCCTAATCTCGCCCGTTGTTCCTCGTGAACAACGCTACCGCGCCACCCTCTCTCTTTCTCTCTCTTTCTCCTCCCCCTACCCTTTGCTCTGACTATTGACAGTGGCGTTCGAAAGAGTATTACACTCTTCGATCCAATCTCGCGTTTTAATGAAACGCTCGCCCGGGGAACGAAATGAATTTCGACCATAACGGACCTCGAACTTTCCCCAGCCGGATGGCTAAGTGTCCCTATATTCTATTCAAGCTTCTCTCTACGCGAAACTCGAGAAGTTTGGTGAACAACCCCGGAAGCCGTGGAAAGCTCGCGCGCGTGACTCGTTGCGCCGAAAAACTGTACCAACGAAACTTTCTTCATGGTGATGATTCTCGTCCTGGCTGGTCCGAAACGTTACGAATCCCTATCTACCGGTATCTTTGTCGTTGGGGTTCATCTTTATCACATCAAAAGAGTAGAATCAGAGGGAGTAAATTCAACCAACGAAATCATCGTAGATTCCAAAGCAAAGAGAAGTTTGCTTCTCCTCTATCGATCCGTCGTCCCCTTTTTACACACGACGCGTTTAATTTTCTTAATGATCAAACTCATGGTAGCTGGTCTTCGACTCTGAGGAACACAAAGGAAGATTCAACGGAGAAATGTGGCTCTGTATGACGTCGTCAAAGAGGCTTACAGATAGCGTCGAGATCGCGTGATTTCACTCTTAGGTTCTCACGCGATGCCCATTTCCTCTGGTATCGACCTTCCATCTCTTCAGCTAGAACGGGGGAATCTTTCGATCTTCTCGAGGATCTAGGTCGTCTAGGTAGCTCTGCACCTATCCACTGCTATCCAATTCAGGTAAACGGCGCCCAATTGTCTCACCACTCTGAAACGGACGAAGGTAGGCGCGTAAACGTGTAAGCCTCCGATGATTCCCGGGGCTGGATCGCCGCTCACTGGTGCACCAGAGAGCTGGCGATTATCGAGGAACGTGAATGGCCAGCGCGTGAGCTGCCTGCGAATCCTGGCGTCAACTCGATTCGACGACGACGACGACGCCGGCGACTACGTAATTCCGTTGTTCGTCCCTGAATTAACGCAGGATTGCCTACCTTTTCGTTTTTCTATTTTTTGCACCATGAACAACGCACGTCTACGTGTTACCGTTAAGCCGCGCCCCAGTGTACTCCCTTATCTATCGTTACGAAACGATGATAACGGGATAATTTGGGAAGAGTCTTCACGCTGGAATTCTCAATGAGATTTTGCGTAACGGAACAGCGAAATTTTCGAATATCTCGGGGAGGTTCGTCGCGTGGTATCTTGATCGTTTCAAAAGATTTATCTGGGAATTTTGTGGATTTGGGGTCAGGGTTTTGTAAAATAGCAATGATAGAGCTACCTGAAATAAGTATAAAATAGAGATGATAATTAAACAGTTCTAAACCAGAGCGTTTGAAGTACTAAATGGTAAAATTTAGTAAAAATTTGAAAAGTACAATACACCGTATTTCCTGGCCCATAAGACCCACGTTTTTACTCCAAAGCTATAGAAAATGGTTGCCTTTATTACAAATGTCGATAATAACACCGTTTTCTTTGTATAAAGTGTTATTATTAAAATAGATACTTCGATCCTTTTCTATCTGATCCAAATATTTTTCGTAAATTCTAACCTGATAAATTAGAATGCGTCTTATGCGCAGGTGTGTCTTATAGGCCAGGAAATACGGTACTATAAGCCAGAGCCTTCAAAATGAATCTTCAATCGAAGCTGAGAATAATGAAATGCACGAACAGATTAATTTTGACGAGGTAATTCGTAAAATTCGCAAACAAACGATTTTATTATTTATTATTTATGGAACATATAAGAAGGCTAATTAAACACTGACCACCATAGGCTCGGTGGATATATATCCAAATAGAAGATTAATGGACAAAGGGATAGGGTCCAAGCGACAAATCTCATCGTTGTAATTAGTTTAGGAACAGCTGATAAGGGGTTCCCCTGTCGAATGAAACATTAACGAGACTGCATCTGGCCAATGCTCCAATCAAGTGTGATTGTTCGAAATTGTGAGTGGTCGAGGGCCGGCACGTTTGGCAGCATAACACGGATCGATATACGTGTTTCGAGGTCGACCACGGTTGGTGTCCAATACGAATACCATTGTATACCACGCGACACGCGTAGAATCCCACCCTTGCCTCGCGTGTCCCTTCTTTCACGTACTAGGGTGCACCCTGATGCGGGTGGTGTGTACAGATTATCGCTACGGAATTGATCCCCGAGGCATGCCTGTACGTAAAAGTTCCGCGAATGAAAATGCGCTACGGATTGATTGCTCGCGTTCACGTGGGAAAATTCCATCGTCACGTCACGTGAATAAACCGGACACGTTCGTTTGGCATATTTATAAAGCGTGAAACGGCGTGAAAGGGCGGGTTAAGTAATCCTGCTTCAATAGTGTTTACAACAGTTGGATCAACCGATCGATGTTTTTAGAGGTACTTTAACTAAAAGTACCATAGACACTGTTCGTGAAAGTATTGACACTTCGTTAAAAAAAAAAATGATTCATGATTTGTGTAAAATGTTTTTATATTGTCATCCTTCTAAGTGATTAATAGTTTATTTTCTTAACACATTGACGTCGAGGAGATCATTGACACGATTATGGCGAGATTTCGCGTTTTCTTTTTCAATCACGTTGCGTTGGAAAGAAGTATTGTAACTTTTTAACTAATTAATATTTAAAAAAAAAAATTGAGGAAAGTAAATTACTCTTTTGCATGATAATTTACACCTTTTAACGTGCAATTATCAGAGGTTCATAAACGGTAGTGTATTGTGATTAACAGAGATAGGAAAAACAAATGAATCACTTTTAAGATAACGAAGAGTATAAAAGACAAGAATAAACAACAGAAGTGATCATTACGAGAAGAGTATGTCAGCAAGAAGCATCGTCGTGTAATAACTATTAGTATTAAGAGTTCAGTTGATAAGTCTTGTAAATAAATGTTTTTTTTTTAAAGTCAATCTTCGAGTCTTCGTCTGTGACAGTATTTATTTTCGTCTGGTATCTTTAATGTAAATCAATTTGATACTCGTCAAGGTTCGTTTGCAAAGTTTCGCTAGTCTGTTCGACAGCTGACCACGATGCAATTCGTTACTTGTATCATACGCTCGAAACATATCAGATATAGTCTCTACATTCGTATTTCCATGATGCAAGTCATCGTTTCATCTCTACAGAAGTCAGTGAACCTCTTGACTACGTCTACGAACATCTGATACGAGTTTTACACTCTCTGGACAGGATATATATTTTTTAATTACACTAGACAACGTATAAAACGTCGGCTAACCTAAGTACCATAAACGTGTGAGCAGGTTTGGAAACGTGTATAGGCCGACGGTACTCTTTCGAGTTCCCTCGCGGTTGGAAGTTGGTGCACGAGTGCATGCGCGCGGATTTCATACGCGATTTAATCGAAAAAGCCACAACGAAACGCGGCTCGGCACTAATTTCGCCGACCGCCGTATAAAACGAAGCATACAGTATTTTGTACTTGGCCCGACGCCAGTAGCCATGTAAATACAACGTTTCCACGAAGATAACGTCGCTTCGCCTCTCCGTCGAGAGAGAGATGAATCGCAAATGAATCGGCTCGGCTATCCTTGATTCGGGATCAGCCAGAATTCGTGACACTGACTAGCCGGCTTAACCGGGACATATTTATCGAGAAACACGCTTGGTCCACACGCTACGGAACCTACCGTATGTATATTCCACGATAACAGTCTTTTCTAGTGGATCGATTCTTTCGCGTGCAACCAATAATTCCAGGGTGTAGCGAGCAATCGAATCCGCGGATTAATTAATTTCAACTAAATGATTGATGTTCGATAACAGTGTGATTTGATTATTCGTCGAGTATGGAGGTGTTAATTCGAAGGAGAAAACGACGAATTCAACGACGATATTAGTACCTATCTAATTTCAATCTCGTTGATATAATCGAATCGCGATAAATTCCACGCGAATGAGTTGAGCTATGATTTCGTAAGTGTATTGAACAATCTACTGTACAACTGGATATCCTCGATTCCGTTCGAACCCAAAAATAAGGGGATGTTACTTAGGGAAATGGGAAGAGGAGGGAGTGTAACAGGGAGGGAAAGTTAAGCTTGAAAGCGACGAGGTGCAGAGTCTTCGATAACAGGACACAGGTTAACGCGACGTACACGGGAACGCTTTTTCCCCTCTCGACTAGCTCGTCGAAACTGCAATACGTGATTCACTAGTAACTGTAGAGAAAGAGAGAGAGAGAGAGAGAGGAAAGGAGAGAGAAAGAGGAGAAGGTAGAGAGGTTATTGCGAAATAAAAAGGGTTAAATTAAAAATTCTCGGTCCAGTGCTCCGTCCTTCGACCAGGGGGAGAGACTCTGAGAATATTCCTGCGGAATTTGAACGTGAAAGCACGAAGAGAGTTTCCAACCCCACCTAACCCTCTCTGCGCTTTATTCCCCTCCCCCCTCGTTCCTCTGGTAACCCCGAAGGCTTCGACTTTTATAGCAAGCTGGGTATAAAAGGCCGGGCCTTTGTGCCTCGGTAAGCCGTCCTTATCGATATTTTTCGATAACAAAAATGAGGAACGTTCCCTTGTCTATATACCGATCGGTCAACTAAACTCTCTCTCTCTCTCTCTGTTCTGTCGCAAGCTTGCACTTTAAAATCATTCTCTTCTTTTTTTTCTGTGTTACAGAATGACACGATGCAAGTGGTTTGGCAATACCACGTGGAGGAACCAGTGTCTGCTGCTGGTGTACTGCCGGATCACGACGCGATACGTGGCTCGAGGCCGCTCTATTTAGTGCAGAGAGACACTCAGCCAAGGCCAAACTCACGCAACCAAGAAGCTGAGATGCAGCTACAAACGTGGGATGTATTGAACCAGCAGGTTGGTATCGAATCATTTGTCCACGTCTTCTGCGTAGCTCCCAGACGATCGATTTACTCTTTGCATCCGTTCTACGGATATATTTTATCCTTATGCAACGTCGTCAGCGGTTGTTGTTCCAGCGAGTTGTTCGACAGGCCGATGATGTGCGAAACCAACGCCGGTACCGCGTGGGTGGAAAATTATGGGTGTAATACGAGCCATTGCATGGTGGATATACCATAATATGATTATAGCTGGTGGTGGGAGGATACGGCGCGATCGCAACGTGTCTTATGTATGCATAATGATAGAGAGCCGGGCGTAGGTGGTAATAATGTAATGGATAGGTGTTCGCGAGATTTTGGGTGTTAGCAGTGGAATTAACGGCTGGCCAGGCGAAAACGAATCAACGAGAGGCCTGTATCAGGATATTTCGTGGTGTGCTTGTACGTGTAATTGGTAGAAGTTTCGTCAGCGGAGTGTTTGCTATGCGTGCGAACGAGTTCTACACTTTCAATGTGGTGTCAGTTATACTTGGTCGACATTACGTAGGTGTTATAATTGATAGACGAGTGACAATCGTATAGTAACGTAAAAGTAAATGAAATCGAAGACTTTGGTGCAAAAAAACTGGCCATTTTGTACGTTCGACGAATTTTAACGCCAAAAAGGCTCTTAAAAGAAGACGAGCGTGAAAAAACTTTTCAAATTTAAACTATAGTCTAAACCAGTGTTTCCCAAGGTGGGACCTTCACTCCACAGGGGGGCAATTCGAAAATGGATTCGTCCAAAATTTAAGTTAACCGTATGGTAATAATTCTTTGCAACAAGCATCGAGCGCAAATATGTTACTAAATTTAAATAATAAATAATTACTAATAATTAAAATAACATAGAAAAATCTTTCATTAAAGTTATTCGTAATTGAATTTCAGTTCTCCATTATGTTTTGAAAATTTTCTTACTGTGTTTCCTTAATAATTTCCTAATGATTTCTTCCTAAAATCTATAATTTAAGTTTCTTCAGTGAACAATTCAATTTTTGAATATTGAAAACTATGTATATGTTACATAGGGGGCATATGAATTTTAGAAAGGCTTAGGTGGAGCATAGCACAAAAAAGGGTGGGAAACACTGGTCTAAACCATAGTGTGGAAACAAACGCGACGCGACAGATATAAAGTACAGATTGTGAATAAATATACAAAGAGCGATTTTTTCTTTTTCTGGAATTATTTTCATGCTTAAAGTCAAAATGTTGTTAAGATTTTGAGATATTCAACGATCCTGTATCACTCTATTTTTCATCCAATTATGATTGAACGGTTATAGCGTTAGGTAGCGTGATGTAACGTGATAGGAGAACGAGCTTAATATTCATCGAGAGAAGGAGTCCCCCGAGAAAGACGATTAAAGAGTTTTAATTACGGGGCCCGGAAAGTAGTATCACCGATATCATATTAAACTCGATCCTCTCTCGGTAGTGGAAGCTACTTTTCCAAAAGCGGTCGTAGACCGAGTTTACCTTCCGCCGCGAAGTGTGCCGGGCGAAATGAATCGTCGCAATTCCAATTCGTCGTACGAACAAACGGCGAACCGTGCTCACTCTGACACCGTTCCATCGAACTTCGATAATGTCTTTGAAGTTATTAGTCGCATTCGTCGTGAACCGTGGTTATCAAAATTTAATTGTAATTGAACGCGGTGGGAAAGTTTTCAAGGAAATTACACGAGAGACGGCTGACCATTCAGATGAGGACCTTTAATACCTACCAGACGAATATTCCTGTGAATCTTCGCGTCAGACGAGTCGTATTAATAAAGTACGATTTTCTTCGTTTCGATCAATATTGTTTGTTCCTTAATTCCCAGGAACTTTTGATCCTTTGTTTTATTACATATAATCACATGCTCGCGTCTCAATTAAATTATATTGAATTTATTAATTCATATATGAGGGATCTGAACGTGCAGCGAAAGTAATATAAGTCTGCAAGAATGTCTCTTTATTTAAACTATTCGACGCTCTGTGTGAGTCTCACTCGGGATAAACTGTCGAAGGGTCAAAGAATAACCTGAAGAATATCACAGTCTCGCATTACCATTTCCAAAGACTGGGTATAAAGCATCCCTAACGCAATTTCGAGGTATGACCGTTAATTTGACCAAGCCCTTTGCCCACTCGAGGGCCGTTCGCAATCTGTTCGCGCGCAAGGTGCCATTATTCGTTCACGTTCATCGCTCCAAGGCGACTGAACATCGGTTGATCTCGAAGTTTTGTTGTTCAAGTCGCGATATTCTCGCGGTCGATTCAGTCACGCTTCTGTTTCGCGAACGCGTGTGCACACACGTCGCAATTCTACTGCTCCTCGATCCCGTTCATTCGAAAAGGAGAGTAAAGTATATATATCAGCCTGGTAACTGAGTGAATGAGAGGAATAGAAAGGGAGAAAGAGAAGCGTGGGTGGCTCGGTTGCGCGTGAGATGAATGTTCGAACGCGTTTAACGTTCAACCCCGGTACGAGTGGATTTTTATCGGATGCAAGCCGCGGAGCATTGTGCGCCGAATTTATGACGGCATAAATCTTAACCAGGTCACATCCGGCAAAAACTATTCGTTCATTAGCGTCGCCGGGTCATAGATTATAGGTCGACGTTATCGCATGGATCGGACAATGCTAATTCCATGGGCTGCCGGGCTTTTGCTTATAGTTTATATATATATATATATATATATATATATATATATATATATATATATATATATATATATATATACACACGTACATACACATATATACACGAGCGTAGAGAAGGAAGGAGCGATTTAGAACCGGATTTACGCTGCTCCTATTCCGCGTCGACGACCAACAAATCGATCATCCGCGTGAATAATGAAGAGGAACAACACTCGAGCTTCGTATACGGAGAGGAGAATCCTCGAGCGTTCTGCTGCCAGTCTAAGAAAAATCTCAACCAGTCGTGAACAAGGAGCAATTGGTGCACTGCTGGTGCACGAAAATATACGGCGGTCATTTAATATTTCAAGAGACAGCTTTAGTTGGGAAATGAAAATATATGAAATACGATGCTTTCGAAATCATAAATTGACATCCATTTTGTCAATTTAAAACAGATACTCGAGAAATATTTTAATATATTTATAGAAATTAAAAATTTTCTATATCTCGCCACGATAAAGAAGTGAAAATAAATGTACGAAACTGGTTGAGACTTTCAGATAAAACATTCTTTACTGTTGATATAAAAACAGAAAGACGATTATTTCGAAAATTAGGTAAATTTTGAGATCTATTGAAGAAGTCATGTTAAAATAACAAAAGTTTGTCTTGTTATTTATTGAATGATCCACGTCTGAGTACGTGGAGGGAGAACGTCGAACTTATCAGTCAGCTTACGCTTCAGTGTCTTTTCATATTGGTTGCCAGTTCGTTCGGTGAAAAATCGAGAATTCCTCGTGAATATTTCGCTCGATGATAACTGGTGAAATTTTCAGTGGAAGAATTGCTTGTGAAAAATACGTCGCATTCAGGTTCTTTCGATAAAATTGCTCTTTCGATATTTTCACGCGAATCGCTCGAGCGACGTGTGTCAACGAATCGGTTAATGGAAACGGATGAAAAGGTTCGGTATTATGAGGGAAACGCCGGGGACGAAAATAATAAATTGGAATTACAGGGATGGTAGGGGTGTAGGAGGACGGTGGTCGGTTGAAACCCAACGACGCTAATTTCATCAGCTCTGTTTACAATTTATATATCGAATGGAATCGCGGAACTGGGGTGTTTCGGTGCTCATCACGCTGTAACAAATTACGCGTCTCCCAGCTGGAAAGAAATTACTCGCTCGCCCAGCAAAATGGAACGATTCCTCGTCACCGCCGCACCCTTCCACTCTTCTTTTGCTCCGATATCCCTTCAATCTCAAATTGCTCGTACCTTTCCCTACTCTTTTCTTCACGTTCAATTCTAACTTTTCATAGGCAAACTTATTTACTCGTACTTCGTAGGCAATTCGTGTTCTTTATAAGTGTAATTTTTTTACGCCTTTGGACTTTCAAAAAAATCTACAAAAATTCTATCAAATCATCAATATCAAGTTTCAACAGTAAACGTCGATGTTCGATTTGTACCATGGTTATACAACAGTTCGTAAATGTAAAGGATCTCTACTTTCTATCCGCTGTTCCTTGTATCATCTCACAAACGCAATATCTCAGCAAAGACAACGCACTCAGTCACGGCAATGTAACTCATTCGCAAACTTCTTAATATCAATGATGGTTGATTAACCGACACACGTTTCAGCGTCTCGAAAACTTTCGTAACATGATCGCGAAGGCGTCGCGATTTTAATTGTCTCGGCGAGAGACAGAATGTACTCTCTCTCTCTCTCTCTCTCTCTCTCTCATTTTCTGTCCTTTTGAGACGGCCGGATGGCGAGAACGTTAAACTTGCCAGAGCGCCGCTTATCTTACGGCCAAACTCGTCTTCTCTCCTTACCACTTCTTTCTTACGCGAATGCTACTTGTTCTTCGCTAACTACGTACACGGAAGTTCCGCCCGCCAGTCGAATAACTTTTGTATCGCGCCGCGATGAATATGAATGTCTGCGGTCACAAAGGGAGGAGGACTCAGCTTGTTAGAACGGGTTTGCATTCATTCGACACCCTCTATCCTCACTACACTTTTCGCAGCCGACAGCGATACTTTTTTTTTTCGCGGGCCATTCTAGCGACGAATCGAAAGGGAAACTTCGTCGACGAGGAGAGTACGAAGCAAGCGAATTCGCCGCGGGGCGGACGTCGTTTCGCGCCTCATCGTCACCGTCGTCGTCGTTCTTGTCGCCGCGTGAATTTTAGATAGTCGAGCTTTTTTCGAAGATCGTTTGCATACCATTATCCCGTTGCATATATTTTGGCAGACGCCATTATGGATTGTTGAGCGGTGAACTTTTTCACGTGATGATCTCGCAGGGTACTGCATAAATTCGCCAATTTTATAATAAACAGTGGAAATTTCTGTGTACTTCGACACGTTCGCTATCAGTTCCGACAGAAAGTGTTGTATCATTCGAATTACATTTCTTTATTGAAGCTAATAATTTTTTAAACGAAATATTATGTTTCTTATATCATATGAAAGCTTGCATCAAGACGAATTCATTCGTATAAAGTACAATACCTCCAATACCATACGAGACCAGAAATGAAAGAATTTCGAAGAATTTCTAAAAACAAAAAAACAAAAAATACAATGGAAACATAAATAAATTATATACACCATTACATTTCTTGCAAAAAACTATTAATTTTTCCTCTGTCATTTTTCTCTAATATTTACTGTAGGTATTAAGTATATAATTAACAATAATACGAAAGATATCCAATGATGCTTCAACAGAACGATGATAGCAGACGTATTAATATATTATGTAGTATTTTTTTTTTTCACGTGTCAGTGGCACGTTTAGTATTTGCCCATTCCTGATTGCACGGGTTAAAAGTATAACTGACGTGAAAATTAAAGTTCATTGTATATTATGTTATACTTAATTAATTCTCCTCTTAAATTTTCACGATTAAGAGGGAAATATTTCAAATACAATCGGCTCGAATACGTTCAGCTTCCGTTCCAACATTTACCAGGTAAATAGCAATTGATGCTTGCAAGGAACACAGTTGTTCCCTGTGAACTATGAAGTTCATTTAGCGCAACATGTTCATCATCAATCATAGTCAGGGTAAACATAGTTCAGGAGAATATCTGGCGTCGTTCTTCACTCTCGATATAGTTGTTCGAGGAACGTATCAGCAGAAACTCGACCGAATCTCTGTTTCATCTCCGTTCCCTTCTAACAGACATCATCTTTCTACAGATTCTTCCTCTCCTTTTTTTTTCTCTCTCTCTTTCTTTTGATGCCTTTCAACGGATTCTTTTCACGCGCTAAAATTTCTCTCGCCGTTGCGTCGTAGACATCAGATCCGATTTCGAAGGGGATCCAACGACGCTTTATTAGTTATTTATAGGAACGTAACAGGCGGAATAAAAAGTTGGCGCCGCCCGTTGAGAGATGTAAAAGGGACGAAACACGAAGTAGTCTGCGTCAACGATATAAAATACGCGTTTTTACGTGGCCCTGTCTTCAATAGAAGCCATCCATTTCGACGCCATCGTGCGGGAAATACGGCATAACCAGCTGATAATTATCGTCTCCTCTCTTTCCAAAGAAACTACGCCCTCAGAGGGAAAAAGCGGCCAAGGGTGAGGCGTGTCGTGAATCCATCTCTCTCTCTCTCTCGCGATGACGTTTTTACCCTGCGTGAAAAATCACAGGCCTTCTAACAGAGTCCCACTTTCTGCACACCTTTGACGCTTTAACCATCTTGTTAACGCAAAACTTTACGGTTGCTTAGATAAATTAAAAAGGCGACACCTGTGTAAAGAACGAAAGAGACGTAAAAACAGGTTTTTCACGTTGATGAAACATAAATGACAGCTATGCTCTAGATTTTTCTATACAAAGATAGTTTAACACGGATCCTTTAATACGTCCTACTTATTCTGACGTAGAAATCAAGTTTTCTAGATTGAAGCTAAAGCTTCTCTTGATCACGAAACCTTGTACCATTTATCTTTTGACAGACGTATCCACGACGAAAAGATATCTATCTATTTTTGGCTGACGTGGCATGGTTCCACATATTCCAAAGTATCCTCCGAGTATGTCTGTCTGGCTTGTTTCTCACCAGAGGAGAATAACTTTCAATTCCTTCATCGGCGAATCACCACGAGAGAAATTCCGTTCGAATAAACTTGGCCAGATTACGTCCGAGGACGAGCAATGGAACTTTATGCTTGGTTCTCGTGTGATAAAGCGATTCCCCTATCTTCTCTTATTCGTATCTCTGGTTCTGCTACTGCTGCGTGCCCCAGGAACATCAGCTTTCTCGCGAAAGATCCGGTCGCGTGAAAGGAAGTTCGCTCCGGAGAAAAGAAACTGGTAGAAGCCTGGGGAATCGTAAACGCACCACTCTCGTCGAGCCTAAATCCTCTGTTTCGCCTCTGGCTGTTCAGCATATTCGACCGCAAAACAATAAACGCGCGCTCGTCCCTCCCGGTAATCTTGACATCGATAATTTCGCAGAAACGCGTGGGAGAATCCGGCGGCTGTTCTCCATCACCACCGTGAAAAAAGAATTGCAATTTTCTCCCGAGGATCGCGTACACACCCCGCGGCTGCAACCCGAGCCAACCATCCTTTTCCTTTTCTCCATTTGAACTCTTCTGTGTTTCCTTCATATCCTGCAGAATCTTCCTGCGGAATTTTTCTTCGATCGTTTCAGACATTCTCTGATTATACAGATTCTTCGCTCAGGTTGTTTGCCTCTTCACGATAACATATCAATGGTGAAGATTAAATTTCTTTTTATATGCTTTCGTGCGCCCTTTAGAGGATGCTGACGTTTGAAAATTTGTGTAAAGTCATGTCTCGAATGAAATTTTTTTTTTTTTTTTCGATGACAGGAACTTTGATTGTTAAAGTACGTGTATATATAAGTTGAGAAAATTTTTCTAATATCCAGTGGAATTTATTTCTGTCTACTTTGTTCGACGTTTATCTTCACTGGGGGAAAGTTCGGAACAATCGGGCGAGCGTGGTTCGAAACTGTCTCGTTGATACGCTATTGTCAAAAACACCGATAGTTTCTCCCGTTTCGAAGCGGCTTGAAAATCGTTTACCGGATTAACTTCGTCACGCGAATTATCCAGAGGTGTGAGAGGAGGGGAACTGGTTTGAAGACAGTTGCGATTAGAAAAACAGTTTGGAGGCTGCCAGTTCGTCGATGGCGAGCATGTATTTTGCTAAATACCACGTTACTCCATTAACGGGTATAGACGGTTCCATACCGCGTTTCATTCTGTTTCGTGCAGTTGAATGCGACGATCAAGTTGCACGAGGTGTTTTAACGTACGAGAAATTTTGAGAAAGCATTAACTCGTGCGTGGATATACAGTGAAAAGCGTTCAGATTTGTCCTCGTACAATGTCGATTCGTTCTGCTATACTTAATTAGAATATCGGTAGCCATAATTCTCAAGTATAAACTATACTTTGTCATTTTCTTTCTTTTCTTCTTTGTAATTTTCTTTTTTCTTTAACCTGTTTTTGTAGCAAGAAATTTGTCGATTTAAGTAAACGAGAATATCGACCCGAGAAATGACACTCGTTTTAACCAAGGGTCTTTGAATTACTTTGCAGGTTCGCTTACCCAAGGGACAAGACACGTTGCTTTGGTGCCGCGTTCTAAGGATGCCAAACATTGATCACAAACACCACGTCGTGCAGGTAAGTTACCCCATAGCTATAACCTACTTACTTTACTAACCCCTCCGTGCCGCGTCTTACGCATCTAACCCATCTAAACTTGATTAAACCACCAGCGTACGAACAGATTCTCGTCGACATGGGAGCAGTCGAGCACCGGAGCTCCCGAGCCTTTCCAACTGGAAATCCTCCTCGCGAGTTCCTCCCGGGGATCAGAGCAATCGTTTCTTCGCTCGGTTTACGCTTAACGTCGCGGCCCCTTCATTACACCGAACGACTGACAAGACGATACAAATCACCGCTCTGATAACTACACCCCGGAATCTCTCCTTTTTAACAATCCGCCGTGTTACTCTTTACGAGTTCAGAGATTCGTCAGTCACCTGGAAACGAACTTCGTCTCTGTTGCAATCTCGCAACTTCCCAAACTAATTTGACCAATTGTGCGATTAAGAATTGAACAACCTTTCGTCACACACGTCACACACTAATATCTATCATAGTGAAAGGGTTAAAAAAAGAACACTTCTTATACTGTTGAAAAAATAATGGACAGAAATAAAAAAGGAAAGTGTTTGCAAAATATAGAAAAAATCGTGCAAAATGTGTATCGAAGGGAACCTAATTTGAGCCTGAACAGATCTAAGTATAATCTGCTGCCAGTCTGATTAAAAATCTCAGTAATTTAAAATAAAAATTTCGAAATCCAGAAATGTTGACGGATATGATTGTTCTAGCGTTAAACTAGAAAGAAAAAGGAGCGAAGTGACGCGACGTATTTCATTAATCGTGATAAGTAACGTCGAATCGACAATATCTGCGGATCAATCGTACGTGACTATGCGACATAACGCGATTACGTTGCAATCTCTGTTAACGAAGCCGCGAAGACAGCTCCTCCTATACAAGATTCCGTTTCCTTGTGGATAAGTTCGTGAATAAGCGACACGTGCTTAAAATTCCTCACCGACGATTCACACCTCGTGAATTCAACGGCATATGTCGATTCGCTAAAAGGCCCCTGATTTATCGACGATACTCTTCTTCGTCCGTAGTATGTTCGCGACGAGATGAACGCGATGAATTAAGTTCTTACGAGTCAGAGGCGGCGTTCTCTTTCGCACGTCTCTGACAGGTGTTGGATGTTAACATTAAAGGCGTTCCTCTCTCATTCCTTTTTCAGTACGAGCCGGTGATACAACCCGGAAGTCACGAGTACCTGCATCACATGACACTGTACGAGTGTCGCGGAGATCATGCGCAATTGGAATCCGCTGCGAAGACGTCCGGCAGTGTTTGCTATGAGCACAATCAGCCCAATCAGCCGTCTTTTCAGTGCAACACAATCGCGGCTATCTGGAGTCTCGGCTCTGAGGTATGTACGTTACGTGACAACATTTAAATGTAAATGAAGAATTAAATAAACTCCCTTCCCCTGGCGTGGACAGTTGAAATAAATTTCATCGGAAGTAGAGCGGAAAATTGAATTCGTCCATGGTTCATCCCGTGATCGTGTCCCGTTCTAGATGGGATTAATTAAAATTTATCGAATCGATTCGAAACGCAATAATCGCCGAGCTATAACGCTTTTAAAAAGGACACCTCTCGCGTGTCAACTTTGTTCGCGTTCTTCCATTAAGGAAGAGACGATTTCTTCAGCTTTTTTCTTCTATTTTTCTTTTTTTCTTTTTTTTTAATGGTCCTTACGATACGATTAATTAAATCGTGACGCGATGTCGCGCGTGAGATTACCAGCTGTCTCTCGATCGGTCGCGTCTTCGCAGGGTGTTCACGTTACCGAGCGACCGCGAAGAAACGAGTTTGTGGCGCCCTTCGCATTGGTATGCATTACACAAAACCCAGAATTACCACGATATACACTCTATCCGCGTATCCGCTTTACAAGCTTCTCTTACTCTCTTGCTCGTGTCCGGAGCGATGACGTCGGGATTAACATTCGCGGACAGTGATTTATCCCCGCGTAATTACCCCCGTGACTGATTCAAATCTCGATCGTATCTCAAATATGATTTATACCCACAATTACGCTACCTGTGCTTATTCTATTTTAAACAACTACACCGTCATTCTGCTGCACAATCCACTTTTATAACATTAAAAAAGAAAAAAAGAAAAAAAAAACCTCTTCCATCGTCATATTTCAACGTGTCCTTTCCTCGATTACGCGAGATAGCGAACACGTAATATCATAACTTAAATAACAGATCTCTCTTTGTCATTTTTATACGACACAAAGATCGATACTGTGTTTTGCACATACGTTTCTTTATGCTTTTATGGCTTATGAGCTTGAATTATACGTGTACTGGTAAAATCGTGAGAAATAAAGGAAGAATTTAGATTCGACGCGATTCTTAGCGCTTTTGATTTTTTAATTAGCAGAACCAGATAATCGAATGTGTAATAGAATGTCCGCCATGGTTTGTTTTCTTGTTTTCTCCTCAGGGTTTTAATTATCCACCGGAGGCTGGTTACGCGCTTCATCCTCACGGTCCACGTTACTACATGCTAGAAACTCACTACGTAAACCCGCAAATGGACGCGTTCATCAGCGACAGCTCAGGTTTACGTTTGCATTATACGGACCGGTTGCGCACCCACGACGCTGGCATTCTGAGCGTCGGCATCGATCCTAACTGGAGGCATCTCATACCACCAGGCCAGCCAGAAGTGGTCTCCGAAGGTCATTGCATCTCTGACTGTACCGGACAGACAATTCCCAACAGCGGCATCAACATATTCGCCGTCATCATGCATACTCATCAACTGGGCAGGAAGGTCCGATTGCGTCAGATAAGATCCGGCGAGGAGCTGCCACCCATTGCGTCTGACACCAATTACGATCCTAGTTATCAGGAGTATCGGAAGCTGCAGAAGCCCGTCAGGGTCTATCCGGTGAGTGTTCATCCTCCTCTCGCGTGATCTTTAACCAGAGGATCTTGATTGTGTTTACTTTGTTTAATTGAACTGATTCGTAGAGAGAAGGAATTTATACGATGAGAATGATCGTTAGATATTATTCGTTAAATTGGAAAAATAAGAATTTCAGACGATTTTAAAGCGGGAATTTCAAACGAGAATTTGTTTTTCTAAATACTTTAAAAATGAAGTATGTTCTTTGTTCAAATGGTCGTTAAAGTGATCTGTCAACTGGGAGAGCACACGAGCATGATTTAATTTTGCATTAGTCGCAATGATTGTCAAACGATCTGACTTTCTGTTGTTTTGATCAAAATTGATTTTTTTGTTTAATGTACTGTAAATACACTATGAAATACTAAGAGATTAAGAAAAAATTTGCCAGTGTTAGGAAGTAAGACCTACACGATAGACACCGGCGGCAAGTAACAGTTACCTATTAGAATAAACTAACGGCGAGTGTACTTGTGTGTTCCAGGGTGATCATTTAGTAGCGGAATGTACATACTCGTCGAAGTCCAGGCAAACAATCACGTTGGGCGGTCTCGCAAGAAGAGAAGAAACTTGCTTGGTGACCGCTCTTTACTATCCGCGAATGGATCTGTCGATGTGTTATTCCCTGCCTTCGTTACAAACGGTTCTACAGAGTTTGGGGATCCAAGAGTTGGAAGAGTAAGTAATTTGTCGAAATATTTTCCAAATGTCCACAACGATTTCTAATCGTGAGGAACTCGAGCGTGTTTTCCTCTTTCTCTTATAACTTTCGCCGCGCGAGAAACGTGGTATGTGTGGTAGCTTGTTGATTTGAATCGTGCGAAATAATCACGGCCACCGGCTTTGTCGCTTCTGTTTCACTTTTTGTCACGGCGAGTTCAAAGACCGTTTGATATTAATTTACACAGCACGATAGATACCACGTTAATGATCGTGGTGCAACACACCTTTACTTGTCCATACATGGACACATACACACACATGTATACATAAAGCGTTGACCAGACATTCTCTCCTTTTACTCTGATTACTTTAAATTGGCAATTAGGGACGGCGATGGCCCGTGCGTCACGACCGCACGACCTGTCGTTAGTTGAACGAGCGGCTGGTTATATTGCGCCAGACGAACGCATCGTTCATTGCATTACGTAATGTTACGTGTGTCACGAAGACGCTTCCTGCGACGTGTCACGAACTTTAATGTAACAAGCGTCCTGTTTCGCTAAACACACTCCTCTTCTACATTGAATACCGTAGTTAAATTACTGTTATTACCACCGCTAATATCGGCCGGTTGGTTGCTAGTTGGGTCGTTAACTCTGTCAGAGATCATTGTCATCTTTGCGTGACATCGTTGTCAAATGACCGTCGCATCGATTTACCTAAGCGCAAACAACATCTCTATTTTAATAACGTCCACCTGTTACTAATAACACCAAGTCGTTTCTCAGTCATCAGATTAATTAACGTGAACGGTTCGAACAATTACCATATTAACCATAACAGAAACTATTTCTTCTCTTCTGAATAAACCAGGATATTCTATTCCCTAGCTTGCCTCTCTCTTTTCTCTACTTTCCCCTCTTTCGGAAATCCAGTTTACCAGGACGTTCACCAAAATTTTCCGGTTAAGAAAGAGACACACGTTAGTACGCGAACGTGTGTGTTCCGTGTTTCTCCCGAGAGACAGACACAAAGGCTTGCAACAAGCTTTGTTCCTCCAAACGAGCGCGTATTCACGATGCGGGTCACGAGAGCAACGTCGGTCCCGGGACTCTTGAAATTTCGTCGCTTGCTTGCTCTATGTGACGAATATATATATATATATATATATATATATATATATGTGTGTGTGTGTGTGTGTGTATAGGTCTGAGCCTATACGAGACTTCTACGTATCGCGTTCTTCTCGTTACAGAGGTTCCAGCCCACTGAAAATTCAAGAACCGCAGAAGTTAGCCGGGATGACGTTGGAGGAGCGTCTTATGACATACGACTGGGGCACCAGTTTTCAGAGCTTTCAGGAAGCTACTCGTGGTGGCACCAATAAGCCTCTCTGTTGGACCAGTAACGGTGCTCTACCTGGAACGAATAAGTTAGAGGTTCACTATCCTAGAATCCTGAGGCCGTACGAAGAAGTGAACATGCCATGTTCGAAGAAACCATTAAGGAACAAATTGTCGATGATACTGAGCGAAGACGAGGATATCGGCGCACCTGTAGATCCTGACAGTGACGAGACGAATGCAGTCGAACGTGGACAATTGGTGCGCAGCAAAGTGTCCCGTAGCAGTGGCGGACCAACTGGCAGAAGTTCCTCGATTAAATCGGTACCAGTGACCCTGATACTTACTATATTAACAGCGTTAATCATCGGTGGTGCATTCAGGTGAACACTGGCCGTTTCTCTACATACCGATCGATCAAACAATATCGATCGATTACGTTTATCTAGGACGGCTGTTTTATCCTCTTGTTGATCGCGCTGGATCGTGGAGGAGAAAAAGCACTAATGTAAGTACGTGCCGGTGTGTACCCTCTGACGCGTCACTTAGGCTAAATAACTATTGTCGTTCATTGGTCGTTGAGTGAGGACGCGGTGGGACGTAGCGTGGTTCCGTTTTCGCCGTTCGTTTCCGCGTTTCCTGACCCGGTCTCTCTCTTTGTCCCAGTTACGATCGTTGTGCAATTTTTCATACGTCGAAGAGGAGACGATCCATTTCCACGAGCGCGCGTCGAGTGATAGGCGATCGATGAAACGACGTGGGAAAGAGAAATATTTTTGATGGGTTCGAGAGTCTGTGAACTGAATGATACTACGTGGAGAGATCGTTGAAGACGGGTCTATAGAAAGAGATTGCCAAATATATTTTCCCCCTTAATGAACCGTTCCATCGATAGGAGTTTTCGATCATCTACGATGTGTCCTCATTCAAGGATCGATCCTACCTTTTCGCGATCTCTGCTCGTGCGCTATAAAAACTTGTTACGATATGTATCGCGCGTTTTACAGACAACGGTTAACCGTCGTCGTCGTTTTTTTTTTGGATATCTTTCGACCTCGGAAGGCTTGTTCTTTCAAATAGAAAAAGGGGTGGAGAAAAAGTTAAAAAAAAAAAGACGAATAGGTTTAAGGGAATTTTTAAAAGGAATTTTTCGAGCGATCTAATTTCTCCGGCAAATAGATTAACGCGTGAACGACTCTGTGTGCGGGACGGTAAATGTATAAATACCTGTATGCTAACGAAAAAGGATTCATCGACCCGTATCGACGCTCGGGTAAAAGCATACACACAACCGTTCTTTTGCGAAAAATAATCGATCCCACGATTCAATCTGGTTAGTCGCGCACCGACTCCCGAGGATCTTTCTACCGTTCGGATGTTAACTGATACGATCAAAGAAAATCACCGGGAAATACTGTCGAGGAATTGCATTTCCGTCGTAAACGGTAACGCGAAAGCTTGTCCCGATCGTGTCAAAGCGAGCCAGACTGTCGGGGTCCGCCCCTTCTCTTTCTCTCACTTTTTGACGCGATCAGATAAAAGGAATAGCGCGTCGATACGAATCGTGAATCGTAATCGGCGAACGACCAAGTCGCTCGCTCGTCCCTTCCTCGATTTTCCTTCTTTTTCCGTTTATACTTTCGCTGTCCATTTTATATTGTACGACGTGTATTATATTGCGCGATAATATAATACGAAAAAGTCCCAACAGTATGTATGAAGTGTTTACATACATATTTACATACTTACGATCATTGTGGTAGTTGAGTTTGAAAACGCGACTCAAGAAAGATAGAAAAGAAGAAAACGTGAAGGAACAAGAGTAGAAGAAATTTCTAGTCCATTTGTGCGAGTAACGGGCTGCGATTTCGAAATCGTAGCTCGATCGCTCGAAGATAAGAAAGCGACGTGTATATAGTCGCGGAAGTTCGGTGCTTTAGTCTCTATTTTCAACAGCTAACGATCTCGAACGAAAGATATCCATGGGGAAACGGCAATCCTGTCGATCGAGCGGAATTATTTTGAAGCTTCTGGACTCGAAAAGAATTTATATTGTTGGCTGTTTATTTCCCAGGCGTGGAACCAAGCGAATCGAACGCGTTCGAGTGAACCCTCACCGGAAATAGAATATCTCCGCATGAAACAGAGAGAGAGAGATACATTTCAGATTTTTCCAAGCGCAATCTTATCGAGAATATGCAAGGGTCTCTTCTTCTCGAATCGAAGTTATTCGAAACACGCCCGCTCGCTTGGTTTCCACTCGGAGTTTGTATATTCTGTTATTATTAGATCTATACGAATAGATGCGTTTTTTAAAACGGAGAATCATATATAAACGTTGGTCGATTCGCATTGAAAGTCTGATCATAGTTCACGTCACTTTTTCGTGTCACTTGACCAACGTTTGTACAGTTTCCTTTGTAATATTCTGTACAGTTTCTTAATTATAACTCTCGTTGTTCAACATACCGCTACACCAGTGGTGTAGGTGATTTATTTATTTTTTATTTAATATTGTATAGAGAACGAAGTTTTACTTGCCACGTTGACACTCTGTTTCGCTCGCGTTTCAACGCTTAAAGAACCGTTTTTTGTATTCCGCGAGACACACGCTCGCGAAGCGCGACGGACGGAAAGCGTACGTTCGGTTTCTTGATGCGTTCTCTGCCGCCCCTCTGCCTTAGGTAGGGGACACTTGTCGCTACGGAACGGCACACGCGGTGTTTCCGTGTCGATTTCCACGTGATCGATTCCACGAACGGAAGACACGTGCTTCCGTTTCTCCTTTTTTTTTTTTTTTTTTTTGCGGACACATTTTAAAGCGGTGCTTTGGTTTCCTTTCTCAAAGGTGATCGGATTAGCTATCGATATTCTCATCGAGTATTTGTGATTAATTAGCAAGCTTCCAAAGCTTGAGGATGTAACATAGAAGAGAGGTGTATTATTGTGATCGGAAGAATCTATTGAAATTTTGTAACGAATTACCCGAACATAGTTGTAACAATGGAGGTAATAAAACGATTATTTCAAAATGAAACACAGTTTATCATGGTAGAATTCAATGAAATTAAGAAAAGAAAAAGTGCTGATACTGCTGTCGTAGAAGGGTGTTTAAAAATTTTTCCAAGCCACTTCGTACATGATCGCAAATATTTCGTTTCTCTCTCGCCACGGGGAGAAAGATATCGTGTTCGCTAAATTTCGTTGTTCCCTTCTTTCCCTCACCTTCACAACTTTTAATTAAATCGAATTGGACAAATGAAACACACGATAGAACATCGGTTTTGATTCGATTCTTGACCTGTGTCAATTCACCTCCCGCTTCTCCCATCCCATCGCCAATGTTCCCGGCTACCATTGGTAGTTGATACTCGTAACAATCGATTAAATTTTCGAAGCACCACTTTAAATATTAAGAGAAGAAAAACGAACAACAAAAAGAAAGAAAGAAACAGAATAGAGAAGAAAAAAACAGAAACGAAAGAGGAGGAGGAGGTGGAAAGGGGAAAAATGACGTGCACGATGGCGTGCAGCAGCGAAGAGAACTTTATATACGTCGGAGCACCGCGATCGATAGCGTTGTAGTCAAGAGTCCTCTAACGCGCGCACTTTTCCTGAATTCCATTAGCATTCGAGGAGAACGCGGCGCGGCGTTCGCGAACAAAGGGCACCGAGAATCGAGGAGCCTCGTAAGCGCGTCTTATTCCGGGTATATTTCACGGGGGAGGGGGGGAAATAGAAATTCTCGCGTTTCGATTCGCCTGTGCGTGTTGTTGTTGTTGTTGTTGTTGTTGTTCTTTTACTTTCGTTCTCGGTACCTTACCCTTTCCCTCCCCTCCCTCCTCCTTCCTCGATCCACCTGTCTATCGGTCGTCAATTAAAAATCCACTATGATTCGTTCCGATAACCACCGTTTGTTTTGTCAATGTTCATTTTCACGTATTTTACGACTCATGACGACCGCCTGTCGATGAAAACATTCTCTCTCTTTCTCTCTATCTCTCTCCCTAGCGTAGAAATAAAGCAAGAAGAAAAAAAAAGAAGGAGAATTAAACCTCAGTAAGTAGTCGGACTAATCGGTAAAAGTAAATAAACGACGTAGCCAAGTTTTACAATTTAATACTACGATAATTCGTAAATGTCATAGGGGATCTGTGTGTGTTGTAGAAATCGTAGGGCAGTCGAGCGATGATTACACCGTTTTACCCTTTGCAAAGGGGGAAAGAAAAAGAAACCCTTATTTTCTAGATGCTAAAAGTCCGTTCCTTTCTCGATTATAATTATCGGTAATACTTGTCGAGTTTACCGTGATATTACTGCCAATCGTCGCTTCGCTAATGTCACCCCGTTCTAATTAAAGAACCTCGGAGCTCCTACGTTCTTCCGTTCCCATTTTCTCCGTTTCTTTTGTTTCTCTTCTTTGTATAACGCTTAACATGAAACACCATCGAGTCAAGCACGACACACGTATAATACACGTAATACATAAAACGACACGCAGAACACAAGACACACGTGTACAATGGAAGATAGGAAACGGAAATCGTTTGAGTATCGTCAATGATTCATATCGTTCATGGAAAAAGAAAACAAAAGAGAGAGAGGAAAGAAATAAGAAAGAAAAAAAGGATGAAAAGGCACGTATTGTACAGTGGAGGAACAATTTGAGAAACGCTCGAACGAAGATCTGCTGCTTTCTTTCCCTCGAATTTCTTCGCCGCGTGTAAACGTAAGATCCGCCACAGGATTAAGCGATGATTTTTATCATCGCACGTTCGGAACTCGTTAGATACGGCCGCGCGAGAGAGGCCAAAAGAGGGTGGAAGTCATTTACCGTGACTTCTTCCGCATTAAAAAAAAGAAAAAGAAAGATGTCGACGCCGATTTCAGTAGGACACACGGCGATCGTTTCGTTGAACGTTCCTCTATCACGAACGTCGCCGTGTCTTTCATGCTGGTTTGTGTTTGTTTGAGAAAGGGGCTGATAGGAAAACTGCCGGTGATATGACCAGAACAATCAAGCAAAAGTGTCACAAAGTAAATGTCATTTATGCTGGAATAATTATGTTAGATAAATAGGGAACCGATATTACGCATTTATACTCAAAATGATCTTGCATCGTGTGTACGTTAGCTGGTTCGTTATCTCGCCGAGACTCCTGGCGCCCATCGAGCTTTCGATAACCAGCGAAGATTCAACTTTACGACGTTGTATGCATTTTTGTCCAGAGTTTACCGTTTCACTGTATCCTCCCTACCCCCACCCCTTAAACCTTTGCTAACGATACATTACAACCGCGTGAACAAAAGAAAACGAGAAAATAATAAAAAAAAAAAGAAGAAAAAGCAGAAGAAATAACGGAAAATACATACACGAAAAAAACGTACGAAAGAATGATCGAACGAACGAACGATGAGCAAGAAACGAGCAGTACCTGAATGGAAAAATCGTTGGTGCGACACCACCGGAAGTCGATGAACCTTCCTTTTTTTTTCTTTTCTTTTTGCCCATCGATTTCTCGTCGATTCGAACTCGAGACGCTCGATAAATTCGTGTCGTTTCTAAAATGGACACACACACACACACACACACACACACACACACACACACACACACACACACATACACTATTACATAGGAGTGGCGTAAAAATCAGTAGAAAAACAGGGCCGAGTTCGATCGAGAGTGGCAACCGAAAATGGCTGACGGGTGGTTACACGTTTAACGAAAACACGGCGGGGCCAGGAAATCGGGAAATGTATGTACTGTATGTAGAAAAGATTAGTGAACGTTGAGAAACGATGTCCGTGGCCCATTAAACGATATTGGGACACGATGACGGTCGTCGTGGGCAACGCAAACGAATGCGAATTAAAAAAAAAGAAGAAAAGCGAACAAGCAAAACAAAAAAAAAAGGAAAAAAAAGAGAAAAAGGAACACAGAAGTAAAATAAAAGGAATCGAGCGAATAGCGTGTGCGTGTACATAGGTACCCTGTATATAGTTTTTAGATTTAAATTATGTCCCGGATTCTTCATAGGCACCTACACAACTCGAATTCAGGTAGCTAGCTAAATAGTATCTCGTATCTTTATAATTTACATGTACCATGTTGGAAACTGTATTTTCTACCCCATCCTCCCCTTAACCCCTGCCATCTGTTCGCGATGTGTGAACGCGCGTCATTTAAAACGTGCGACGAAAACGCACGCGCGCGTGCACGGATTGTACGCATTACCGATAGCCTTGTCCTTCCAATACCGCTCTTAGATTTATACCTAATTTACACTGGATATTAACGTCTAAACGCTACACTATCATCTACACTGTAACAAATTGTATTATATTTTATATATATAAATATGTAAATGTTTTTCTAAAACGAGTCTCTACTTCTTTCTTTCACGAAAACACCACCCAGTCGCATCCTAATTGTACAAATTTATTATTTCCGGATAATTACAGATCGCGATCGAGGTAAGTAGAATATTCTGTTTCTTTTTTCCCTACGAAGATTAAGGTGCGGACATTGTACACCTGTTCCAACTGATTGTTAAGGATAATTCAATTTAAAGCAGGTTTGTATTATTTGTTACTTTTGAGATTAACATTTTTAACTCTTTGAGGCACACGATTTTAAAGAAAAAAAATACCCAAGTTGCACCAAATTTTTTTTTAATATAAAAAAGTGGAAAAAACATTCATTTCCATTATTTAACATAAAATATTAAATAAATGAGAAAAAAGGTAGTAACATTACGATAAATACGTTATTACAGAGTGGGATATAAATAATCCTACCATGCAATTAATTTTTCAAATAAAAGTTATTGAAACTCATTCTTTTTCAATTGACTAATGCGTTTTGACTTGTATAAATTTTTGTTTTCACTTATTTACGCATTCACCGTTAGTTCGTAGCATTGCCAACTGGATGAAAAATTTTAAATAAAATATTAAACTGCATGAGTAACCCTTGGGGGTTAGATAAGTTAAAATATGTCCCAGCATGCATAAAAAGCTAAGCAAAAGATGGTACAGTTTTTAACCCATCTAACCCCAAAGAGTTAACACGCGTCTTAATGTTTCTTTCGTGTACAATCGTGGCGTACAAGCAAAAAGTACAATTTCAGGTAATCAGTCAGATATATAATTTATTAATTCAAGACTACGTGACAGAATTAACGACGCTTAAAAATATCCTCCTGTCAGATAATAAGCAACAAAGTACAGTAATTTAAACGTTTACCTACTCGTACCACGATTGCGCCTGGGAACAGGTGTCAGAGGTGGTTGCGTAGCGATCAAGAAATTACGAAATTAATCTGCCTCGTACCGGATCGTCCCGGTTTCAATCGAAAAACTACTTCGCCGACCGTGGAACGCGTTAATAGGTTCGAAGTCGCGGAGATCGGGATTCTCTCGTGGCTGGTTCAAGTTGCTAATTTCCGTTATAGCGGCGTTTTCTCCTCTCTTCTATCATCATCAATTTCCAACTCGGGGAGCGGATATACGGCGTGGCTCGCGGGCACGTAGTCATAGAAACGAACGAGCGCGATACCGTGTCGTAGAAGGGCAATAAAATTACCCATGGCCAAATACAACAAATCAGCGTACGTTAGAGCACTATCGAGCGCGACACAACTAATTACACGCGCGTATATTAGTTGCAGGCTAGACCCTTCCGAAACCGCGGCGGCTTGGAACTGTTCGGCTGTTGCTGGCAGTTTCAATTGCCGACCCGATCTAGCCGTCAGATTACAACATGGATTTACTAAGGCGTCCAACTCTCTCTCTCTCTCTCTCTCTCTCTCTCTCTCTCTCTTACATGCATGGATACACACACAGATGTATACACTTTGCTGATCCATTAATGAACAAGTTCCCGGGCTAAGTTCGCTAATATTCTGCCGGTACCGACTGCCGACTAATCAAACTTCCGGCCCTTGCGCGTTACCTTAACGAGACACGCGGTTTCTTCTTTTATTTCACGGCCGGATGCATTCGAGGCGGTGAATTTACTAATTGCGAAGGTCCTCCGGGCGTTCCTGTTACCAGGAAGTTTCGGTACCGCGAGAGGGCGGATGTTGCGCGAAACGAGCGTGATCGCGGAAACTGCCAGCCGAACCCGGAACTCGGTGAAATTGTTCCGCGCGTGATCGCGGAGAACTTGACGTTCCTGACTAGTTTTCTCTCTCTCTCTCTCTCTCTCTTCCTGTTCTCGAGACTTTGATCCGTATCTTTCCAATTGGTCGATGAATTATTATAAAATTGTATCTTAAGCAATTTCTGTTTCAACGATATTATCGGAAGAACTTATTGATTTTATTATTATATTTTCTGCAGAGTCTTTCGAGAGAAAAAGAGTAACTCGTTCAAGCGTGTCTAGTTTAATTGCAAGAATCACGGAAACGAACGATCGTCGATTGTTAAAGATGTTACTTCTGTTTTTTTTTTTTTTTTTACGATTTCGAACCGTCGACAATTTTTTTACGCAATCTTGAATCACGAAATCAGTCTAAAATGAAAAAGAAAAAAGAAGAATATAAAATAGGGGGAAAGATGGAAAATAACCGTCGAACCATTATCGATATGCCACCGCAAATGGTAATCATTTCTATAGAAAATAATTGATGATGTAAAAGTGTTTGGAAACATTCGGTGTTCGTTACGTTTCGATTTACAGGAGCGTGAACGAGAACTATTGATCTTTCCTGAGCCGTATTTCTCGCGGAGTAGAGTTCATTGAAACGCGAAGGACCGAACGAGCGCGCACTTCACCGTGAAAAAGTAAAATAAAACGCGCACGTTTCTGCTGATAATTTCAATTGACGGGTATTTTCATTATTGCTGCCTCGCGGGTGCACGATTGCCGGATAATTGTTTGCTAACGATCCGCGTTTCGCTTTAAACCGTCGATTCGCGAAACGCCACACGCGATAATGTTCGAGACCGACGTTTGTGACGTTATTGTTTCCTTTTAATAATAAATATACGAACGTTTCAAGTGTATTTACTTGCAATCTGAAAATCTTGAATTTCTCTCCCAATGAAATTTGTTTGGATAAAAAACGAAGCATTCGAAATAAAGTATTTAACCAGGTAATGGTTCAAAATAAAGAAAAATTTCTCATAGTACCTTTCGCAAGATTTTTCAATTCAAAGAAACCTTATATTTAAATTTTTTAACAGCAATTTACCGAGGTTTGTACGAATTTCAAGCCAAGACGAATGAATTCAGAATTCTTAACAATTAATCAATTTAATAATGATTAAAAATCTGATATATCATAGAAATAAATTTTACACTGCCTGATAGTGAAGAGATATTGTTCATAATAGACTCGATATTATGAGTCAAAATAGTTCTCAGTTTTATTAAATTGCTTCGATTGAAGTTTCATAACTTGATTGCTTCGAACATACGATACCATTTAATAATAATAATAAAATATTCATTAAAATCCATTACGACGTGAAACAAACAAAATTCTCTAGACATTAAAAATATTTTCTAGATGAAAAATTCTTATTGTAACATTTTATTAACATTTTCTCTAGCTCCACTTTGTCCGCTACAAATTTTCCCTATCTAACGAAGATCGTTGCAGTGATCAATTACCAGAAACCGCAAGATGTTCCCAGTTTCCGGGCGAACCATGGGGCAAAGCCAACAAATCAGTGGCTAGCATGGTTCGAAAATTCCAAGCAATCGCGGCTAGTTCTCGCCAGGATATGCATTTGAGCGTAGAGATTGAACAACGACGTAACACGGCCCTGTCATGATACACGTTTTCTCACGAATCAATCTAGCTAAGTCCCTGAGCGGCCATTTTAAACCATCCCTCTAATACCAGTTTCCTCTCGGTTATCGAGAGTCCATGTAAAGTATACACGCTGGTATTGTTACTTTTTTCGAAGGAGAAGTTAATTAAAAGCTGCCAATGAACGTGGAAGGCAATATTCTAACGCAATACCCAAGCTTCACGAGAACCGTACGATGAAAAACCGTGTTTCGATTGTCGAGGGAGGAACGTCACTCTTCTGTAACGATTGTTACCCAGCTGAATTGATGCTGCCGAACGGTAAACAAAACGTCTTCGAGAACCGAACATTAAGGAAAGTATAATGAAGCAATTTTCACGTGGACAAGGGTGAAACGAAAGACGTCGTTCACTTCTCCGACGTGCTTTTATCGGTCAGATCGACGCGATTTCATCGTTGGTACTAAAGAAACTGGCTAAAGAAACGATATCCAGCCTCGATGCTGAATAAATTGAATTCACAATACCTCGCGAGGCGTTCATCTCTGTGGATTTGTTATATATTCTCTAGATTCGAGGAAGACATGGTAATACACGAACAGAAGTAAGCGTTTTATCCAGGAGAGGAAGGTTTCTCGGTTAACGGGGCTCGATTGTAGCTCGACAGAGAAGATTGAATAAGAACGTTCTTCCTTTTTTTTTGTCTCTTTTTTTCCACGGAATCATCGGAGATTGATTAAAAATATAAAAATGGGAAATTGATTTAGTCGGCCGTGAGAGTGGTACGAAGTAGGTCGAACAATCTCGCCGTTGAATCTCCCGAGTCTGCTGCCGGGCTACGTTGGTGTCGAAAAAGCGTAGGTTAAAAATATATTTCCATCGACGATGGTGAAGGTAAATATGAACAGCAAGGTAGTTGTAACCTGGTGAAAACAGCTTTGAGAAAATTCTTCCCTGTTAACTAGAGTGGTACGATAGAAAATCAAAGAATTTTCTACGAACTTCAGAGAGAAAAGTAAAAGAAACGAATGATTTACGAAAACGAAAAAGAAAATTGAACCGATACCGATGCTCCTTCGATTTTTCCATCGTTTCGTTTAATGCAAATTCTGACCAAGAACCGTGGAACCAATCAACGGCCAGTGCGCGTCACGGGATTTACGTTTCCGTGCGGCATGTTACGCGCAGAGACAAGAGAACGACGAGAACCAATCAGCGTACCTTCGATCAGGTGGTAATAAATATCTAGGGGGCGAAGTATGCGAGCAACGCCTTCAATGAGAGAGAACGCGATTGTATTTCGGGCTTCCCTTCGAGCAAACCGTCGGCTAGCTGCGTCGTTGGTGGCCGTTGATTGAAATTTATGTCCGATGGGACCACGCCAATTTCAGTAGCTCTCGTATAGCGATACCGTCGTTGTCCACCGGCAGATTTTGGCGTTTACGCGATACACCCAGGAGGATCCTGGTTCGCTAAACTTCTCGTTTCCTCCCGATGTCCAAGCTACGCGTTTACCCAAGTGTTTCGAGATTCAATTCGCTTTCGCCTGCTTCGATTTTCCTTTCCTTCGTATCCAAACCCCTTTCTCGTACTTTCTGCGGATATGTAGTATTGACCATTTTATTATATATATATATATATATATTTATGTGTTTGTCATGGAAAGTCGTGGAACGTTTCGTTTCGGATTTTCTGCTGGAAGGTTGCGCGAGGTGGTTGTAAAATAAAAATGCACGATGTAAAAAGGAATAATGTACAATAAAAAGAGTTTCGTTCCGGTGCTTCGAAATTGGAAGTTCGTAAACGTAGGAAAGAACAGAGAACGCTATGGTTATAAATATTCTTACCAGAAGCTTTTCTGTACGATTTGACAATTTAATTTCACGGAGCGTCACGATGGATCGGAAGAATTTTTCAATCAAGCGGATGTAGGTAATAGTAATAAATTTTTGGGATGAATTATGCAGAAATTGTTTTTATAATTCACGTTAGAAATTAAGTTTGCTACTAGGTGATAGTTTTTGTTCACCGCAGTATGTACGTGTATCTGAAGTGTTTTCTCTTCTTCTTTTATCTCGAAGATTATAGATGTTACGATCATATTTACGCTGTGTGTAGCAGTTATAAAGATTTTTACTCTGGTCTCTGTTGGCACGGTGCTCTACTATTTTTCTTTTTTTTTTTAACGTTAACTATAAGCTCGTGTTATTTCACAGCTCGGTAAATTCGAACGATTTACCAAATGTTGAGCACCATTTTCGTGTAATTACACGTCGGCCCACTTCGCATGATAAAAGGTACATTATATAATTTATGAATTGCATTGTTGCGGATCCATGAAATGTCGCGCTCCCCGATTCACCGTTCGCGTCTAATTTCGCATCTTTCTGCGCTTTATTCGGCGAGCTTACTCCAAGATTATTCAGCCGTAAAACATCGTGTATTATAATTGCACCGGTAATGCGCGAGATTCGTTAATAAATCGTGTTAAATTGAATGGCAATTTCTTTCGTTTTTAATCTTCTTTTTTCTTTTTTGTTATTTTATCAAGATCTGAATACCAAAGCTTTCGGAACGATTGAAACCGGAACGGTTCTTAATTTCTCATTCTCGGCAGCTATCAGCGTGTAATTTCGCAATTACCAGTCCAAAAGAGTATCCCCTAAATCCACTAACGTTGACGTTAATTTTATATTAAATACAGCGCCGCGCGTTTCCCCTATAAATTTCAATACCGTGTTTCACCGGAGATTATTTTATAAAGCCGGCCAACAACGGGAGTCATATTTAATGCACGCGTTGAACAAAGCTGGGAACTGTGGCTCGCTCGTACGTGCACGCATACATATGTATGTACGTGTATAAATGTCCAAGGGGAAAGTGAAAAATGTTTGACGCGAATCGAGGCTAGAAATACATAAATACAAATATACATTTTACAATACTCGCCTCTTTTTTTTTTTGTAACTTTGTCGGTGCTGTTTCAAATATCCACCATTTTCGTATGCGATACATTTAAGAGTGTCTTAATTAAATACATTTGTCTCACTGTAACGAAATAACGAACGTTAAATTGTACCGTGCACGTGATCCTTTCTCATTAAAAAGAGCTTTCGTGTCTCTGTAAACTGTAATGCATGTCTACGCTGCGATAGAACGCGTTCCAAGAACTTCGCCGAGTAATTTCCTCGATTGCTCGAAATTGACTGTAATCTTCCTGAACCAATTACGCATATACGCAGACGCGTTGAACAAAACGTTTCCTCGTCACCGATAACAGACGGTCAATTTGTCAGAAATTGGCCTGGGAAACGCGTGCGGGATACGCACCGGTTTACTTAACTTCTGCAAAACGTCGAGGGAAACTCAAACTTAAGCTAACCGGTTCTGTATAAATCTCTACCCTCCTCTTTGCTGTAACGAAATCCAACTCCGCGCCGTCGTGATATCGTACTTATTACCATTCTACTTCATCGTCCTACTGTTCCTATCTCGTTCCAATTCTCTCTGGATCTCCTCTTTTTGCTCAGTTCCTCGTGAGTCCGTTCGCCGACCTACTTTCATCTTCCACGATGAAACTTCGATTGTTTGTGTTGGAAGTTCGATCGTTTAATTAGCCCATAAATTAACATTGAATTATGCCCCACGACTGATTGTATTTCTCTTCCCACTGATATTTCTTTACTATCCGAACGAATTTCCCGCCGTTTTCGCCTAGTGATTTGCGTTTCCACCGGCTGTTTTCGGCGGCAGCTCACGATGACTTTGCGGGAATTGATGAGGCTATCCTTCCACGTTAATGCCTTCCTGTTTCGCCACGCGTTACAGTAGTATAGGCCCGCCTATGGTCAGACGGGACGCGGAAGCGATTCGCCTATCGATTAAATACCGCTGCCTTTTGTATCGATTTAATATTTCTCCGCTGTCGAGTTTATGTTAGTTCGATAACACGCGCTTCGATTTCGAGGGTGTGCTGGAAATTGGACAATGGGAATATGTTATATTTTACCATGGCACGCATTCGTTACATTTGTCAAATACGCATTCGTTTCTGAAGATAATCTCGATGCAGTAATTTTCATTCAAATGAACGCATGACTCATTTCCCAAATACTCTAAACCTTAATTTAATCGAACCTAATCTCGTTCATTTCTAACATTCAAAATGGCGTACACACTTAATATTTCAAATATTATGCACTTATTACATCCTTAGAAGATTTGTGCTGGATTTAGATTTAGATTTAATCTGATTATGACATTTTTGTGACGTTAATTGTATATAAAGGAGTTTATAAGGTGATTTTAATGCCTCGATGAAGTGAATTTTATACTTAAACTTTGACAGCCGCTGTCACGACTGCGTAATTTTGTTCAATTAACGTTTCTCGGTCGACGTTACGTATCTGTGCCTTCATTCACACAATCAGATGAATAAAAGACAACTGAAGCTTCTGATTTTTACGTCAGGAACGAATAATAAAATGCAAATTTGAATATCAGAAATGAACAAAAACACATTTATTCTGTTTGTTTTTTCAAACTCGTTCAAGGTTGCAAACTCGTAAAGAATACCAGCGTTAAATGCAAAATTTTGCATAATAGAACATCCGTTAAAGTGTTAATTGATGAAAAAGAAAAAATCGAAATATCTCATCGAGACAGTTAAGAAATTTAACGAAACACACGGAGAAATTCTTAATAGCATCCCCAGCTTACAAATAGCTCTTTCTTAAATGCAAAATGAAGCTCGAAATAAGCGGACGTTTAGTCGTGTCATTGCTCTACAAGCCAGCTACGAAGCACCGCCGTGTCTCAGTTTTTCCTTGCATCTGCAAATCCAACTATCCGTTAAAGTAGCAAACAGCTCGTTACTTTTTTACATCGTGACGACTGTTACCCCACTTCACGGCTTAAGTCGTATATATCCTCACGCGCTCATCCGTTGCTCTTTTCCCAACACTTCCGCCTACGATTCCGGTTCGTACTTTCACCACTGGGAAACCGTTTCTTTATCTTGCGTTCGCCGCGCGATCTTTCCGAACTTTACAAACTGTTCACGAACCGTAGTGAAACTTATGACTGCCATCGGTAGACAGTTCGGAATTAATGAGATATTCGAGAGTTCGTGTTTCGCGTAAAATCGTCCATCTTGTAAACTTGTACACAGCTCTCGAAACATTCCGCTGGCAAGTTCCGTTATTCCCCATCTCCGAATGAACGTCGTTGGGTCGGGAGCATTTGTAAAATTCGCGCGGTTCAACCATGCTGCACTGACTTTTCATCCCCTACGGGGATGCAACCTTCTCCCGTGCATTCTGTCACTCTCGCGGGGATAGAGAAAGAGTCCGCGAATCAGAGGCGTTTTACGCTGTCGAAGTAAATCTTCGGTACATTTATCTGGTCGCGATTTCGCGGCCGGACGTTGCTATCTTTTTTTTTTTTTGTTTCCATCGACCTTTCATCCCGCGTTTCTCCGACACGGTAATCGAATACCGCGGTTCCACGAGTTTCGATAACGCTCGTCCTCGTAACCTTTTATTTTCGTCGACGAGAAAAGGGAGGGGGGAAGGAAATAAAAAAAGGAAAAAAGAAGGGAAAAAGGGAGCTCGCTTATACACGAAACAGAGACAGAGTTGACGGATACGCGTACACATATACGACGCTCGTCCGGCCACGTAGGATCAAAAAATTTGTGAAATGTATCGATTGCTTCTCGTTTACGATAAATCACTGCCAACAGAAAATACTGGCCGTTGGAATAATTTGTTCGTGACACCATTTTTCACGGAGGTTCGCGTGCATCGATGTGAATTTATAGTCAACCGTGTTTCGATCTTCCTGTCTCTTCTTCTCTTTTTTTTCCCCCCTTTCTTCTATTTCTTCATTTCGATAGTATTTCGTTAGTCTTCCTTTGAAGTTTCATTCGAGACGATTTCGAAATCGTAGGACTATGAAGCAGAGGAAAGTGGACCGCGACTGTACGTCTCCGACGAAACGAGGGCAAATTGCATTAAGTTCGCCCCGTTGAATCTTTGTGGAACGGGGGAAGCGAAAAGGGCAGAGGAAAAGGTGGTAAAGGTCGCGTTGGAAAGAAAAGCACGAAGAACGAGCAGTCGAACGACGTGATTTCGAAACTTTGTTAAGGGCGAACGCGCACGGACCTCTGGAATACGTGGTTCTTGCGAAGTTTTACATATTTGCTCTGAAACTCGCGATGTTCGTCTTTTTAGTTCTCTTTCTTTCTCGTCGCGAAATACACGCTGACACCGAGCACACTCGCGAATGTTTCGCGACGTTGATGCGTACAATGAATGAATACGGTGACAATAAAAAGATGCGCGTTATTGACGCTTTCAATAGACGAAACGGGGCATGCGATACGTCGTTCCACTTTCTTTCCTCTTTTCTACTCTTCGTTCATTTCTATTTTCTTTTCTTTTTTTTTTCTTTTCTTTTTTTTTTTTAAACAGAGAATGTAAACGGAACGTTCGAAGGTTTCTGGAAAGCTGAATATTATTTTACAATTCCTTTCACCGCAGATGTTCCGGACTTGGTGATTCTCTCGAAGTATTTCCGCCCCTCTTCTGTTCGATGTTGTCGGCGTACTGTTATCTCTTCCTTCTTCTCGCTTCTTCCCGATTTAACAAAGAAGCACCGACAGATCAGCCGTGTTCGCTAAATATTTCAGTTGCACAGCGTTCAATCGACCGTATCTGTTGTTTGCCTTGTATTTTCGCGATTTCGTGCGGCTCGTCGTCGTAAATGGAACAGCATTGTTTGTATTTGCATAAATAGCGAAGTACCGAACTGTTTTCCTCGCGTCTTTCGAACGTAAGAATATTTCCCGGGTTTCTGAAGCAGCCTCTCGAAGCGGAAGCCTTCGACTTCCAACTCTCTCTCTCTCTCTCTCTCTCTCTCTCTCTCTCTCTCTCTCTCTTTCTGTTCTCGTCCTTTCCGCACGTTTCAATATTTTCCTCCCACTTAAGCGTCGCGGAGGTAACTTTTTTCATCGGCAGATTTTTCCATGGTAGAAACAGGTAATTGTTCTCTGTAGACCGAGTTACATAGTTTTTGCCAGTTTAAACAGTACGATCGTCAAGATTCGTAATACAATAGAAAGGAATCAATGCGGTATATACGAAGTCTTCGCGATCGTTCGATGATTCCTGAGACGATAGCTGCGGGCTACACGAAGGTCCTGGAAACCCCCCTTATTGGAACGGAAAGGAAAACATGCACTTATGAAACGCAAAGAGGACGGGCTAGGAAAATAAAATCACTTGCCCATGGGATTTTAATTTAACTACCCTTCAATGTTCTTGCCTGGATCACGAACGATCCCTCAATCTTTTTAGATATTTTTTCACGTGACATTGAGAAACATTTATAGAACTTTAGTATTCATTACTTCATTTCGTATTTTATATACAAGCAATTTTATATGTTATTATTGTTATTATTATTGTTGTTCTATTTCTTGTGCTGGAAAATAAACGAAAGGTTTATTCTACTAAATAACGCGGCTTAAGAGTTGTGTAGAAGCTGATAGAATTTATTTGTAAAACTTTAATTGTGCTTCAAATATCGTTGAACTGTACTATGTGATCATTCTCACGCGATTACGAAAAAAAATATTTACCACGACCTTGAAGCGATCATTTGCAAAAAGGAAACCTGAAGGAACATATGTTACACTTACTCCCAGAACGACCCGCGCGAAATGGTCCGGGAACCTTTACGTCGACATCCCCGAGCGACTCTCCAAAACCAAACAAACGCACTGTAGATTAGACGTTCCTTCCCATTCTTTTTAATTCCACGCGCAAAAGTTCTATCATGCGGATGTTCGTGGTAACGACGCATCCCTGGAGCTATACGAGCGCAAACGTGAAGCAATCGTGGGATCGTCGATAGCCGGCGGGATCGCATCGAGTAATCGAAGACGTTCGAAATGGAATAAAGACGAAGGGAGTGGTTTTCAAGCGGCAAACCGGATGGGAAAAGAAACAAAGAACGCGGGGATTGCACGGTAGGAAAAAGCGGGAAAGCCACTGGTGTGCAAGGAAGGGCGTGAGACTAGTCTAGAAATTTATTAGCCTAGGACGCGCTCAGCTACGCGGCGTCACTGTAAATTAAACAGCAAACAGAGAAACGAAATGACCATGGTTTGCTCGAGCTCTTTTTCTCACTCGGCTATCGGTCCTCTTCCGTCCTTCTTCCCACTGTTCGTCGTTCCTGCGTTGGCGTACCACGTACCACCGTTCCCCGCCTATTGGACTATGAATTAAAACATAAATTTCAATCAACTGGCCGAAGACATTTATGGCGCGCTCTCTACCAAGCGCCGCCTCTTCTCTCTCTCTCTCTCTGTGTTCGCAAAGCGGCCAGTCGATTGCACGGGAACGTCGTGTACATAGGGACACAAAGAGAAAGAGAGGGCTGCGGGTGTTGGAGAGGGAAAGGGAGGTATCGGTGAATAAGCGATTACGAGCAGCCTCGAATCGATTAAATGGGTATCGCCGTCTTCGTTGACGACGAAGCTCCACGTTCCTGCCGTTAGCGGAGAAAGCTCCCGCTTTGAGGCCATAGACGCGTACACGCTCTTCTCCTTTTCCACCTCGTTCATCCTCTTTGTTCCTCACGGCGGAAAGCAAAAAAAAAAGTTATTCTTAGAAACCGCGCGGATAGTAAAAATTTTATCCATCGGCCGCGAACTCGGTTTTTTTCGCCGTGAGTAGCAGAACCGTTAAATCTGTTCCCTGTTAAAAGTTGCGAGATATTACAGGCTTAGAAGAAAACTCCATTATGGTAGCTTATCTCCATTGTACCGAATTCCTACCCGGTAAACGTAACTTTCGCTTGTTAAAAAGAACCGTCACACTTCTAATTTCGAGTGGCAATCTCAACCCGTAGCCACGTGATCCCGTCGTTAAGAACTTGTACCAGTTTTAAGCGAACATCTCGCGTAATTTTATAGAGCAATCCGATGGAGAAGAACTGGATTCGAAAATGATTGTTCAAAGTACACTATCGTTCGGGGTTCCTTCTTTAAACAGATCTACGTAAACACTTTATCGAAATCGTTCTTTCATTCCGGTTGCAATCCGAACGGAACCACTGTCTATAGATAGATAATCAAGCAAGAAACGAGGGTAACAGCTGTTTCAAACTGGGAACAAATAAAACCCCAAGTCGTACTTTCACCGTGAAGATTTCATCTCTTCACTCTTCCTCTTTGAAGCTTCTTTCCCCTGTTCCTATACATTTCTCTCTTGATAGATCCTATCGTGAAACAGACCGCTGAAAAATAAATTTATTCAACGCGACTGTGGTATCGATTCCACGGGGCAAAGTTCTCACGGCGTGTCGTCGAGTTGATATTACTTTTAATTACAGGTAGACGCGGCTTGTTTTTCGCAACGAACCACCGCGGCTGGTTCGTTAATTATTTCGCATGTGCGCGCTGACCCCGCGGAGTTGTTGGCAACTTTAAACAGCCAGCCAGCCAGCCAACCAGCCAGCCAGGCAACAGGTAGTTCGCGATCACTTGTAATAAGCTAATTATTCTGCCACCCGGTAATAGAAAACCATTAGCAAGTAGTAGCGCGCCACGCCATTATTAACTGCGTCCCTCCGTCAAAGTCGCCACTACCGCCGCCATCGCGTCAACGTTAATTGATGTACACATCCCGAATACTGATCGCTGATCCATGTGTTTGTGGGAATCGTCAGGGATCATGGGATGCGTCCTCTAAAACGCCAATGTCGAGTGTACGTTAATTCAGTTTCAAATGGGAAGAGTTGAAGATAATCTTGGAATTTTGATAAATTATTACGTGGACTATTGATAGCACCGACATGTAGCGATTGATTATGGAAGAAGGGAAAAGATAGAAGAGAAGGAAAGTTGTGTTTCATCTTGGGTTTCGTATTGAATCGTTCGGTAAAGCTATCTAGGAGGATTTCAGTTCAAAAGTTGTACAATCAACCCTCTTATAACGCAATTAATTCGTATAACGTTTTAAAACACTCAGAATTAGTACAAATCTGATTAATTCGTACCTCGTTAAGCGAAATTTAGAAGCAAGTGCATATAAATCAGGCTGATTGTTTCTGCGTTACATGAAAACTGCATTCTCAGCGGAAAATCCTCGGTCGCATAATAGGGGTACTTTAGGAAGATAAATTACGCAACTCTGATCTAGATTTGGTACTGTTTCTAACTCTGAAACCTTCTATCTTAACGTGTTACACTTTATCTACTCGATGTTCGTACCGTTTGTTAATTTCGCCTTTCGATCACCATAAAACTACGAACAAATTGACGGCAGACAGAATAGAATATCTTATCGCGTTGTAAACATTCTTACGCGTTATTAAATAGCAGGGAAAAATTTGTGAATCTCTGAAAGAAGAGAGACAGCAGAGCTGTCGATAGACCGAACGTTCTTTTTTTGTCTCTTAATAGAAATTCTTCTTTAGAAATTCTATCAAAGGAACAGGTCTTTGCTGCGAAATATTTTCATGAAACCCGGTGTTTATAACATGAAGCCTCTACGAGAATACTTTTCGTAGAATTTCCTCTGCGGCACGCCAGTACTAAATTATTTTCCAAATAATTGCAAAATAGTCAAAATTTCAAACGCGTTCCACTTTAGTTAATTAATACGCGATACCCGTCGCAATTAAATAATGAACGCGGAGGACATTGCGTATTTAGTTCCGCCGGCACTCAGCACGTGGGCGCGCGTCAACGCGCCGTTAATGCTTTCGACGGAACTTCAAAGCGTTTCGGGAAGAAACATGCAACGGGTCAGCGAGGGATCTAGCTAAGCACTCGCAGAGTAAGCGAGAGGAGGGGAAGGTAGTTTCAAAAGAGGGCTTTTAAGAGCCACAGTTTTGTACCTGTTCCACTTGCAGCCGTATCTATTTTACCCTCTGTTCAGGCCCTTGGATTCAATTAACACTTAATGGAACGGCTCTCGCATCAGAGAGCTCGCGATAGTGGAGACGAACCCAAAAGCATCAGACGCGAACACGCGAAATCTTTGTCATGCTTGAGTCATTGAAGTTACGTTTACGTTTAATGTATCCGCGGTATTAATCTCGAACCTCGATAAAACGTATGGAAAATTAATCCTATATCTTTCCAATCACTCAGTTTGGTTTCCTCGCGAATCCCGGAGAGATAGAATTTTAATACTCGGATGAACTGATTTTATTACTATTAGAGTACAGAGTACGAAGATCGGCGCAAACTTTTTCCTGATTGGAAATGCGTGCGCGAGGGTTGATAAGACTTTGGTAAAAATTACTGCTGGTGGTTTGATTGGTTGTTGAGAGGGCAAATGTTGATACTTTTTAAGAGTTCAGTTTCCTTTTTTTAGGAGAGATGTAATTTATAATGGAGGCCTTCGACGCCTACGAGCTAGTTGATCCTCATGTTTTTGACTAAGTCACGTACCGGCGTTCGAGAAGATTTGAGAATTCGAAAGGAAACAACGGTAATATTTTCCAGGATCTTTAAAAGAGAAAGTTTTACAATATCCAATAGTTTCTTCCTCTAACAAAGGAACAACCTCTCCTTATACACCATCCAGTAGCCACTTATTATCAAAAGTAGCAATAATTTCCCTGCTTATCGAGGCACCACATAAATTCAACGAAAAGCCGGAGGAATGATGTCATCGTTCATGGTGTAACGTACACTTTAACCAGCGTCTAGTGGGCAATAAATGGCTGAAAATCATCCGTCGATAACTGGCCCTCACGTGTACCGGGCCGATAATAATAAAAATCGTCGGGCGGAAAGGAGGAGAAGGAACGAGGTGTCGTGACATCGGGAAAAGTGGCCGCTATATGTCCCTCGACCCTGAATGTACGTGCACGACCATCCCGAAACTCTCGTTCGACAAGGGAGAAGTGGCTTGCCATTGGAAACTGTGCAGGATGGCTTCCAGTAGAAGCGGGGAAAAAAGAAGGGAACATACTGGCAACCCTGCTACCAAGCTTCACCTCTGGCAAAAGAGCGAAGCCCAGGTTACGACACCAGGAGCCCGATTCAATCAGCTTTCATTGTTTAAAAGTGCTGGCCGCGATACCACGACGCTCTACCCTCTCTTCTATTCTCCCACCAATCCCTCTAACGCCAGTACTAGCACACACCAGGCTAGGACAATTCTGTTTCTTGCGCAGCTAGTACAGCCCACGGCCAGCCAACCAGCCAGCCAGTTCTACCGTTTCCGGTAAAGTACCAACACACACATACACACATATACGTACACGTACATTGAATACGGTACACCGTTCCACACACAGAGATGCGTCTGAACGTCGAGGCTGAATCTTCCAAGCGTTTCCGACTTGATCGTGCGCTCTTCTTTCGACGTGAGTTACATTGACTACGCCGCACATTAATTACCATTAGAGAGGATTGCTCTAATTCCACTTCACTCGTCCCGTTCTCTCGGTTCTGGCCTTATTCCACATCTCTCTTTCTCTCTCTCTCTTTCTCTCTGTCTTCTATCTTCTGTCGTGGGAAACGAGTAGGGAGAAGTGGAGCAGTGAAGGGTGAAGGGGTTGGAAAAGGGGCTTGTTCCTACTTCTCTCTTCCTGTTCTCCCATTGAGCCAGCGGAGGGAAATGGTTCCGTAGAAAATTGCGGCAGAGCAAGGAAGCTTCGCACAAGTTGAAGTCCATGGCTCCAAGAGAAATTTATTACGGTCACCATCGACGCTGACTTTAGCATTTTTTCTCCCCCTCCCTCTCTTCTACCCGCTGCTCGTGACCACCACGAATTTTCTCGGTCGTTTTACACAGGCGAATATCATCGCGATTTGAATGTTTCCTGGGATCCTTTATCGGATCGTTTATCCGGTGATCGACGAGGAGAATAGGCGAGGAGACGGTGCGAAAAAAAAAAAGAGAAAGAAGGCGAAGTGGTTCTATGCGCGCGGAAGAGGGTGTGTGGAACCTGTGTTCATAACGTCGGTGCAATTTTCACCCTCGAGTTTCTGCCAGGTCCGGCTTTTTATCTAGAATTATCGCGGCGTCTTCGAGGAGAGAGACAGAGAGAGAATTGGATATCGCTCCGTGAGGATAGCGACGTGGTTGCGTGCGCTTTAGTACGCGAAACCTCTTCCCGTAATTCGCGGTCGTGCATCAAAATATTTATAGCGCGCGAACGTTATAAGCTTTCCAGCATGGGTGAAAATAATCCGTTTAGATACTACGAAACGACTGATTTACAGCGGGTGCATAAGTCGCAGGGTACGTTAACACCGTAGCCCGCCGCCTCTGCCCGGAAAATATCTCGACTCTCGCTCTTGTGTAATTTAGAGAGCGTGTAAATAATCCGCTAAAGGGTGCCCCGTCGTGGATTTACACCGAACGATCTAGATCAGATCGGAATCGCCCTTAATTACCGTCAATTATGCGTAATTAAAAAGCTCGTGCGCGCAGCTTTTGCGTACGTCACCGGTGGTAATATGTTGCGCCCTCGCACGACAGCGCTTCATGCTCAAACGTGGGCACACCTCAGCGGGAAATGTTGGAAATTCCCTTTGGTTAAATAAGTACGAAGAAATTCAACTGCATGTTAAATATTGTAAAAAATCAGGATCGTGGAAAATATTTCGCGAATTTGTACATCAGCTTTCGATCTTTCGTTTATTCACGCACGCATGTTTAACGATTAACGAATAAATATGTAAATCTTATCAGCTGATTGATCGATTTGCGGATTTTATATAGATACCTTTCAAATACACATTTTTAGATGGATTTATGATATTGTCTTACAATCTTGATGTTATTTTCAAGTGAATTAAGCGATATTTATTATCAACTAATAAGTGTTACATACTACATTTTGTAAATAATCTAGAATTTATATAGATCAGTGGTAGAAAGGTATTAGGTTTTAGACGATTTTGTCACCTGTTCATTCCTTATTCACGATGCAGTCTATTTAATATTTTCACTTCTGGCGAGAGTTTGTCATTTATATACATTTACAAAAGCAAAAGTTCCGATATTTTAACGAATTTGTCTTCGAAAAATAAAATTAGGCAAGCCTCGTAAGATTATCGATACGTCGACAATATTGAAAAGAAGTTGAAAGGAAATTCAGAAAGAAGTATTAAAAATATTTATTTCGTTTGGTGATAAGAATTGCATATATTATGCTATTTCCTGTGTGATAAATACATCTTCGATAAACATTACTTTCATTAAGATATAGTGATGTTATTCTAGTATAAATACACAATTTATATGAATTTTATAGATGTCTGAATACTTACGGAAGTGTACTTATAACAAAAGAATCGATGAAATCGATTGACCACCAATATAAATTCCACGATATTTTAAGCAAAAGTGAAAGCTAATATATTATGCTTAGTATGGTATTGGGGGTGGTTATTTGTGTATTATTTGTTATGTCAGGTTTTATATTAAATATGGCTGCACTGTTTTAAAGGTAACAATATATTTCTCTCGTAAATATTTATATTCCCCTTTTCGCATCTCTACACCTGTATTCCTCTTCAATCGATTGTCATTGTACGAGCCATTTTAATTGGATCACATTGTAATACGTACGAGTGTAACAGAGGCATTGGAGAAAATCGACGATTCTTAAGAAAAATCGTAGTTTTCAGTATCGACTCGAGAACGAATTAATCGCACGAAAGCGTCACAGTAATCGTTCCAATTTCCCAGTCGATTTATGATTCGTTCTAGCCGACGAAATCGTACGTTCTCACGCGTTTATATATTCCGCGGCAAGCTTCGAGGCGACTGAAACGCAGTCAACGACCGTTAAACGCAGCGTCTCGCGTTTGCACGGCAACATGACTTTTAAAGAATATCACGTGGTCGATTCAAGTACGAATATTCGAAATCGTCTGGCTGGAACGACGATTGAAACGGAACGAATAACTCGTGTAGAAGATAAACGAAAATGAAACACGTATTTAATGCTCGTTAGCACGCTTGTAACGTCTGTAAAACGCGTTTCACCGATGTTTCAGCATAATAATGATATTAAAGAAAGAAAAAAAAGAAAGAAAAAGAAAAATCATATTTTCGGAAAGGTTTAACGAGCCGTTTAAGTAGCCTGTTTATTCCCCCCAATCAGGTGAAACAATGTCGAATCGTTAATGCATAAATAATCAACGAGACAATCGATAATACGCGGGTGGAAATTACACGTTAGCGTTCTCAAACAATTTCCAGCATTTTTGAAATTCAATTTATCGTGAAACACTTCTCGCGTTACTCTAACAACGCTTCGTGAAAAATGGAACAAAAAAAAAAAAAGAGAAACGAAGGTGAAACAATGAAACAAAGGACTAATGTGGTATGATTAATAAATGATCGTGAACGCAATGTAGATCCTGTCGCTTTCATGGGCATAATCCTCTTTCACCAGCGCGAATACCGATGAATTGAAAACACCCGGTCCTCGTTTTTGCATTTTAATTCGCCCCGATTTCCCAAAAGCTCCGTGATACCCGAAAAACAATCACGCAATTAAAATTAATGGTCGAATCGAGTTTTTCTCTCTTTTCACTACACCGCGACGATCAATTTTCCTCGAAATTGCAACACAATTACTAATAATACAACTTCTCGTTAAAACGAGCTCACTTCACCTGCTTCAAATTCACAAGGCGAGTTTACACATTCTCTCTCTCTCTCCCTCTCTCACTTCTTCCTTTTTTCCACCGTTTCGTAGAGCAACAACAACGACGCAATTATAGGTGTAACACATAACGTTCGAGAGAATGTTAAACGAGGTTCGTTCTATTTCGAACTTTTACGGTTTTACAAAGGGAGAAAGAGAACAGCCGTGAAAGTAAAGCCACGCCCGACTTCGCTTCAACTCTGTACAGCATGCCACGCATTATTGAATGCACGTGTATGTACATACAGCTATTACGAAAGGTAATTACCGGTCGTAGTAAAAGCTCCGGTGCACGTTCCCGTGGTGAACACGCGTGTACGTGCGCGAGCAAACTCGCGTTACCGTTTTCAAATTCGCCTCGAACGAGATCGTCGCGAAGATTCACGGCGGAAATCCAACGAGTTCGTGACCACAATCGATGTCAAAATGTTGCGCGTGTTTATGGAAAAACAGGAAAATTTTGACCAACGAAAACGCGACAGTTTATTATTAGAGTTACTTTAACACGTTTTAACTGATTGTACGTGTACCGAAAATGGTACACGCTGCAAAGTTTGATAAATCTGCGAAATTAATCTATTCTTTTTCTATTCGTCTACCGGAAATTGTATTTTTTGCTGTTAGTAAATATTAAGAAAATAAATTGCTCGATTTAAGAAATTTCATGCTGAAGAAATACAAGAATAATAAGAAAAAGGAGAGCAGAGTATACATGGGAATATGGAGAAGATAACATTCATTTTCTCACGTTTCTCACTTATAATTTCGTTTAAAGCAACGGAGGTAGAAAGATACACACGAAACAAAAGAACTGACCATAAAGAAGAGATTACACGGTTTAAAAAGTGATATAAACATTGTTATTATAGAGTACGCAATGGTAATATCAGCAATTATTGTTTATCTCTTGATCTATTAATAAGAAAAGTATCATTTCGATCAGACCTGAGTTTTAGCGTGAACCGTTTAATATTTGTTAAAATATTCGAACGAAACAAAACATTCATAGCTGATTAAGAATATTGGAAACGGTTACTTCTAGATTGAATATTTTACAGGGGTAGTTTTTGAAATTCACTTCATAAAAATCGAATTAAAAATATCTTTATTAATTGGATCAACTTAATATATAAGCGTATCTGAATTAAAAGAAGTTACCGAGCGGAATTTTTCTCTTTATCAGCTGCGAATCAATTTAAGCAACGGAACAAGAGCCGGGAATATCGTGGAGAGCGTGCGAATGTAGTCGCAGGCGCACTTAGAGAAATACCAAATTTCGCGAAAACGTTCGCCGGTTTACGGTGCGCTTGGAAAAATCCCGCGCGACGAATTTTTCGAGAACTTAGAGTAGAGTAAGAGGAGAGTAGGAGATCTAATTCGTACCTCGAGACTCTTTTTCGAGAGACAGTACGGCGTTAGTTCTGACTGGATGAAAAGTTAAGTTTTCTCTTTTCCTTTTTTCATTCAAGTCCTTCAAACTCGGTCTAAAAGGTCTACTCCTAATTCGACCAGTTAATTCCTGCATTGCTGTCTTTTATTTAAATATTCATACGTGTACAAAGCGAAGTTTCAAAGAATTGATTAATCTCCACGAGGAGATTTTTCTCCGTCGTAAAAAAGAAAGACTAAAAGAAGAACCATTTTATGCAGCCACCCAAGTTTTCGTTAAACCCCGCTGTTACCGATTAATTACCGTGGCCTGGTGCATTCGAGGTTGTGTATAGGTGCATGTACATGTACGTTCCAGGGGACATTAAAAAGTTGGAAAGTTTGGCCAAGAGTCTGAAGTGTGGCGGGCGACGGGGGGAAGATCGGGTTTTTAACGACTGCAGTCAGCAGCAGGTCAGCCGGAGTTGCTCCGAGGGAAAAGATGTATGCGTATTCCGGCGACGGCGAATTAAAGACCGTGGCATATTTGCGAAACGATCGCTCTAACTGCTTCCTTCCGATGCTTTACGTGACTTTTTTTCCTCTCCTCTCACTCCTTCCTCGCGGGAAAAGCGAACCGCGGCAAACGTGGTCGCAGGAGGATGAGGTTTGGCAAGAAACAGAGGAACGGGAAACCGGCTTTGGGAAGGAGGTTGAACGAAGCTTGCAAAAGAGAGAGAGGGAGAGAAAACTAAAGAGCTAAGTTACCGCTTCGGAAGTTTTGAAAACTTACGACGATACGGTGTAGGTCGGGGCCGATCTATAATCGAGGCGAACCTCGCTGCTTCGTGTATTTTCGTACGCAAATCGGCGATGTACCCGCCATGTAGCATAATTAACTCTGGAATGCTGACTCGTATTTTTCTTACGTTAACAATGCTCTCGGTGATAATTTAGGAATAATGAAAAAGTGAAAGCATTCTTGCTCTCTTTTTTTATACTTAATTTTTTTACGTATTCTTTTCATACTTGAAATTTAAGTTTTTGTTTTTTTAAGTTAACAGTACTCTGGGTGAAAATTTAGAAACAATGGAAATCGGAATATTTTTTGTATGCTTATTCAATTTTACTCAATGGTAACGTGGATTTTAAACGTCTTGATGATGTACATTAAAAATGAGTGAAGAATAACTACAAGAAAGAATTCTTGAGACTTTGCGTCTTTGACGGAAATACAGAGAGGAGACAGCATGAAAAGAATTACAACTTGAATAAGATCTGACCCGAATCTTACTTTTAGAGGATTAATTTAACCCTCTGTAGACAATCTGGGCGAAATTTCACTCTTGTACTTTTACGAGAAGGATTTTTATTCTTATTGAAAAATGTTTCAAACATTTGGCTCAATCTACAATTGTACAATATGGTAGGGACTTTGATAGGTATCCCAGAATTTCTCCAGATTTTCTGAAAGCCCAGAACAGTAAAAAAATTGCACTTGAACAAGAATGACCCAGTTCGCTTAGGGAGGGTTAAAAATATAAAATTTCATATTGAATTGTTACGTTACGTACTACATCAGTGTCGTAAAAATTTGATTATAAGAAATATATTATTGATTCAGAAGTATAGAAAAATCTGTGTGAGGATTCACAGAGTTAAACAAAGTAGAAAAGGATTTCTGAAACTTTTTGTCTTATTTTATTGATAAAAAAATGTTCAGTCAAAAATTGCTACTTGAAAGTGTAAGAATAACACGTCTGATGTAAATTGTTATTACCAAAGGATGAATTCACGATTGTCAGTGGAAAGTTTGACAGTAATGGATGTAGTATTAACGATTTAGCTAGCTGATATTTTCTGTGAAAAAGGTGAAAAATGTAGAAACGTCGGTAGAATATTCCGATAATGATAAATTTTATGGTAGACGCGCTAGTCCTTTGACCTGATCAAGGCAAGCACAGGAATATTCGACCCCGTATATCCAAGACCCCGAAGAAATTCTTATTCGAAAGTAACAACCAGCAAGATCCTCTGATATCGTCCACTGTTCAACGTGGATCGTAAATAATCCGTCGTAGATTTCGTACAACTTTCGTCGTGACCTACTATGAAGATAGTGTGCTGTATATGAATGTCACGGCTTCATAGACATCCTAAACGGTATCGACCGCGACCCATGAAAGCACTACACGTTACACAGATCCACCGTGGTCTGTGCACAAGTGTATCTATGATTCATAACGGGCACTGAACGTCGTAATCGCGATCCCCCGTGAACCGTGAACAGTCACGACTGAAGAAACAACATTGTCCAATGGCTAATCGCCGTTGTCGCCATTTATAAACGTATTTTCTTAACGAAATAATGTGTTAGGGTGATTGGATTTATGACACGAATGGCTAGTTCGTGAAAATAATCGAACGTCTTACAATAGTAAACGTTTCCTCCAAAGTAACGTGGACAATCTGTGGATTTTTCCGTTCAGGAAGGAAATCGATAGGTTTTCGTGGGTAAATAAGGCTGGTGCGGTGTTGGCAAAGCAAACAGCAATCGGGCGATCGGTAATTGCTGTTGCCGTGAACCCTAGCTCGATAGTAGCGTAGAGAAGGAAGACCGTGTGCCGACGAAGTGACCTGGTGAATGGGTTGTTAGTCGAAGATTACCTCGACGCCTTACAATCACGGCGCCACTTTGAAACGCATGCTCTGACCTGGCTGCAAGCTATCGACTCGCATGCCAACTAGCGAACTAGTTATCTTCCCTTCAACTATCGTTGGGAACGTACTGATTAATAGCGGATTCAGCGGTTCCCTAGAACCAATCCTTTCGTTTCTATCGACCTCACCGAGGAACCAGATAATTCGAACAATGAAAACAATTCTGAGTTCACAGCGATTCGACTTTTCTTCTTCTTTTTATCCGTTCCCGTAGAACAGTGTAATTCCTTGCTCGTCAATTTGATCGACGTTCACTGGGAATTTGAAATAATTCGGTTGTAAACGCTTGACGGATAATTCTGACACGTGTGTAACGAACGAAGAGAACGGTTTCATCTTGTAGGATAACACCTTGTCGATAATATTCGTACAAATTTGATTGTCGTGTTCTAAATAATACGAAACGTTGCGCTGTTCAATTCCAATGATCTGTGGGACTTTTTTGAAAAAATATATTTCTCCTGTAAATCGAAGCTGGAGATAAATGTTTGGGAACAAGGAGCTAATTATTACCGAATCATTGATATGTATACGACGCTCTGTTCCAACGTGAGATAATACAGCTCGCATTGGAAAAATTACAACGCACGTACGAAAGCATTCGATTATACGTGGAAAATTTCCTGGATTAAATAATAGAAATCCGCGTCAAGGGGAATCGCATACCGTAAATTTAATTCACCGGAGCTCACAATTCTCTGCGCCGCGTGCACAGAGGCAATCGCGTAAAAAATTCCATCGGTGTAAATAGAAAATTTGAATTTACAGCTTCCGTACGAATACATTACTATGAAATAAAAAAGAAAAAAACAGAAAAAAAACAAAACCTCGTACGGGTATGATCGTGGAACGTTCATATCGATATGATGGGATGCCTCGAATCGTTCAGTGATACCGGTTTAATACGTTGCATCGTTTCGCGAAGAAATAATACTACGGTTAAACTGATAACTTTCAATACCGGAGGATCGGTTATCGCGTTCTCTCTTTGACGGGCATTTGTACAAGTCCTCGTTGAAAGTATCCGGGACAAAGGGCGATTAAGGCAAATAAATGCTTCTTACCGGAGTAACCCTTGTGCCTTTCGCGAGCCATTTGCCAGGGCAACGAGCCACCAGAGAAACGAAGTCGAAGACCTATTCCACCTTGGTTGAAAGACGTGCGCGCACCAGTATAGAAAGGCTTGAATAGACTACGTATGAAATGATTAAGCTCGCCAGAAGAAAGATGGACCCTTGAAAGGGTCGGATAAGATTATAGGTTCTTTGACAGGTATAATGGTTTCAGTGCCTCGTTTCTCGGATCATCACATTACGTGCTTATGAACTCTTCGCTGTTACACGCGTGCATTGTGCAGTAGGTATGTTAACCGTAAGTGAAAAATCGTTCGGCGTGAAGATTTTTATTTAAGACAGGCATAAATATTTATAGGCAACGGAGGCTCGATGTGAACGACTTATCGAGCGGTTTTTTTACGCTGTCGTTTTGTTCACAGCCTGAATTTCAATCCTTTCACTGCGGTGTACTTGAAAACTAAACGTTCTATGTGGTCTGAATACCTTTCCGCGTACCTTTAAATTCTTACTATTTAACACAGTAAAATTTTATTTATTTAATACAAATAATATATCATACTATACTTAAATATTAACAAAGTTAACGTTTTAAAACCATCGTAAGTTAAAAGTAAATTATAACGAATCTGAATAGCCGAACTTGAGAAACGCATGAAGCTGTATTAAATAAATGACTATGTAAAACTTTATCAGTTGATGAAAACAATTGATATAACGTGTATGAGTGTGTGATCCTTCAAATAAGGCACTTGTAAAATAATTAAGTTATTAATCATTTTCTCCAACTTGCAATATCATCGAAAATAATTTTGATGCTCATTATAAACGAGATAAGCAAGTTCTCAGTGTTTAGATTGCCCCGTATCTGGGTTACCGCGTTTCCTTTCAAAATCTGTCGAATTAATTACGTTCTCAAAAGTTTCCACCGCAATTATGATCATTTCACGGACAGTATCCTCCACTACTGCGCATAAATCGCTCGTTGAGCACCCTTCGTTTGGAATATCACCGCGGTCGGTATCCCTGTCACGTTATTTCGATAGGGAATCACGCGCCCCCGGTGACAGAATATGAACTCGTTATTTATTCCTCATAACCATCGAGGTATACGCCGCAGGCAGAGGAAGCGGCGTGGGGATGCAGCTGCTGATCGATGGTAGCCGAGGGGGCGCGGTAAGCCTGGGCTCTTCAACTTTTTATTAAAACCAGCCAGGGTTAACAAGGTCGCGAGCAGGCGAGCGAGCTTGATCTGCCGGGAGTGTGAAACGCGCGTGGCTCTCGCTTAAGTCGTGAACGAGACGAGAATATCGTCGTCGAGTAGTTGCAGAAGTAACCTAAGTGCGTACGACGAAGAAGGAGAACTCTGGTACGAAAGTGGGATAAGAGAAGTGGGGGTGGAGGAAAAAGAATGGGTTAGGTTAGAGGCACGGTAAGCAGAAAGAACGAAGGCGAGAGGGTGGCAATGGCGGTGAAGAGGTGGCAAGGACGTACGGGGTGGTGAGGCAAATAAAAAGATAAAAGGTGGAAGAAAAGAAGAAAAAGATGAAAGGGAAAAAGAAAAAAAAAAAAGAAAAACATTGAAATAATAGCGTAGCGTTGAAACGGGACAGACGTAACGTTTGAAATATGTCGTCAGATAGGAAGACAAAGGAACAAGAAAGAGATATCAAGAAGTGAGATAAATAGGATGAGGAGGGAACTGAATGGCGGCGAGGGTGAGACGCAGAGAGGTAGAACGTAGGGAATACGAGCGGAGACGGGACGAGTGGATAGAGACGAAGGTTCGAGGATGAGGTTTTAGATGAGCACGCGGATGGGGGAATCGAGAACCAAGGGAGAGAAAAGTGAAGTGCAGGGTGATTTGCAAATTCCATCATCCCTCGTCGCATTAGCTCCCTGCCTTCCGGGAAGATGTTCAGATATATACCTATATATTCAGTCGCCATCGTGGCGTGATTGCGCGCGACAAAAAGACGATTTGCGGCTTTTCCTCTGTCGTTCCTCCCCAAAGAAGAAGTTGCTTTATGTGTGTACACATTATGCGGATACACCGGCGTTCTCGGCCGTACGGTTAAATCTGCCTTTAATGCCGCGACTGACGACAATTCTCACTCTTCTTCATATTGGCCGCGATATCGTAAAGGAACTTAACGATTCGTTGGAGTTTTTCCACCGCGAGAGAGGTAAATAGTTTTTCGATAGCATCGTCTCAACGATTGACCGTTATCATTGGTTCATTGAACATGTTGATACTTTTGTAACATTAATTGTATCAGAGTCGATCAGTATCTTCCTGAGAGCATTTCCTTTCGGTTAACTATAATTTAAAATAACGATGATTATACGTAATTCAATTAGACGTCCTAGTTAATTTTTCGTATTATTCCACTTCGATCGAAATATACACAAACAACTTGTTCATGTATGTCGGAGGTTATCGGGGACATTTCCAAGGAATGTCTGTTATTTTATTCCTTTGTACTTTTGCTGGTTGGTTCTTTAACGGTAGTTGCTTCCGTCTTTCATTTATGTCGGTTTCCCGGCGGGTTCCAATAACGGCACAGACATCGAACGGGAAATAAACGTAATAAATGGCGCGACGCGTAGCGAATCGCTGACTGTTACGATGATTTCCGAGGGCGCGCGGCCGGAAACCGCACGACCTCCTCCAATAACGAAGAACGTGAACTCGAGTGTGCTATTGAAAAATTCCTCGATTACAACGAAGACGATCGAGGAAAAGCCGATCGACAGGAGGTATACTCTTTAAATGAGGCCACTGCATTTTCCCATTTCGTCCCATTCACGGGATCGCCGATTACTATTTGTCTTGCATTCAACTTCCAATACCGGCACATGCCGTATCGTATTTATGAACTGACGAACCAACCAGCTTAACTTTGCATAAATCACGGTTGCGTTAACATTTCACTGGGTTAGGTAAAAGGAAATTAAGCTAAATCGTGAATACATTAAACCAGTGTTTCCCAATATTTTTTGTGTCATGCCCCACCTAGGTCTTTCTAAAATTCATATGTAACATATACATAATTTTTAATATTCAAAAATTGAATTGTTCACTGAAGAAACTTAAATTATAGGTTTTAGGAAGGAATCATTAGGAAATTGTTAGGGAAACACAGTAACTAAAATTTTTAAAACATATAATGGAGAACTGAAATTCAATTACGAATAATTTTAATGAAAGCTTTTTCTATATTATTTTAATTATTAGTAATTATGTATTATTTAAATTTAGTGAGATCTTTGTGCTTGAAGCTTGCTTACCATTAACTTGAACTTTGGACGAGTCCATTTTCGAATTGCCCCCTTTAACAATCAAATTGCCTCCTTATGGGGCGTGGATTCCACCTTGGGAAACATTGCATTAAACGAAATAATTTAATAGTAATCTTGGTCGACAGTCGCGAAACTTTCGAGAGAGATTTCGTTGTATTTTATTAACAGAGACGAACGAGGCAGAGAGAATAAAAACAAAAAGAAAGAAAAATAGAAAAAAACAAAAAAATGGTAGGAGAAAGAAAACACGCGAAACATCTGACGTAGCGTAAATAGTAGTGTTATGTCACGATTTTTTCCACACACGTTCGAAACAATATTCTTCGTGTTCTTCGCGTATACCAATTCTATTTTTTCAAACCAATCTCCGGAAAAATTGAACGCTCCGACTACCTTTCATCGAGCAGCGGCAGAAAGTTTTTCGGCGGGGCTGAGGGAATCGACGCGAGTCGAAAATATCGCGCAACATTTTCAAGCTGAAACAGAGTTTTTCGAGTCGGAAAGGACTCGAAAACGGAAATTGGTCCTGCCCCGTACGGATGGGCCAAAGAGCAGCTGCATTTTGCACACAGCTACGACTTTTAGTGTGTTCATCTACTTGCGCCTCTTGCATCGACTGTCGAGCAGTCATCTAGCTGTGTATACACGCGGCCCCCGCCCTCAAGCAACCTCGTCGCTCGTTGCTGCATCCATCTGCCCTTTCAAGCCTTTTATTTCCGACCCTACCTGTTCAGAGGAACTTTTACCCTCAAAGTATTCAGATACCTGTACACTTCGCTTTACGTCGAAAAACGTCCTAGTTTCTTTTTTCTTTTTTCTTCTTTCTTTTCCTTCTTCTTCTCTTCTTTTCTCCGCGACTGCTCTGCGCACACGGCTAAGGAGAAGAATGGCAAACAGCGTTAAAAATGCATGTGTCCGGGGGTGAAAGAAATCCAATTGTCGAGAGGGACTGAGCGTTCCTGTTTACAAATCGACGGATTGGCTGGAATACACGTTTCACGAATGACATCACGTAGAAAGAGATCCAAGAAATATTCAAAGTTACTGTTATATAAAATATGTATATATAGATGAGGAAAGTTAAAATTAAAAAAGCGAACACGTAGAATGATAAATCAAGTTGTGCAATTTAATCTTTTCCCTTGGTAGCGTTTTATTTCATCATTTCATATAAGACCAGGCCATTCGAGCGACCTAATATCTCTCGTTTACGACGCGGACGTATTGAAAGATTAAAAAAAGAAGGAAAGAGCAAAAAGAAAGAAGAGAGAAAGAAAAAAAAAGATTGTAAAGGAAAAGATGAAATTTCTTATAAATTTTTAAAGGAGAAGTGAGAGGAAAGTGAAAGAATATTCAGTTAACGATTCGCCTTGATTTAATTCAGTGGCAACGTTGTCCATTTATTTTCCCACCCGTCGCGGTGGTAATAGAAAAATTCGCCACGGTTCTACGGTCGATCGTAACGCGAATTTCCCAGCCCGTAATTCATCCGGAAAAGAAATCAGAAGGGTGTATTTCCGAAAGCGACTCTTAGTGAATTTTTCATCGCTCGACCGTATGCTTCCCTCCGTTCTTTTCGAGACCCTTTATTTCGCTCGCTACACGTTCGTTCAAACCTTTCATCGAGCCACGCCACTACGTACGCCGTCACGAAGCACTGACCCAATTCTATCGTCAACGGTGACGCCGTTACTGCGACCGAGGAATTCGTCAAGGAAAAATTATGTGGCATCCTCGGGTCTTTCGCGTTTTCCGTCATTAATGCCAGGTAAACGCCAGTCGGAGCTCGAAGCGGAAATATCCGCGTAAAGAGTGGAAAAATTTCAACCTTCATTTTTTTCCTTTCGCTGTTTATTTTTTCTTTACGTTTCTCTCTCTCTCTCTCTCTCTCTCTCTCTCTCTCTTTTTCACTGACGCGCGCGCGTACTCTCCACCCTCTTTGAGGATTGAAAACACGAATCCCACCGACACGGGAGAAACTTTCAAACGTTTTCGGAATTACAGTTTGAATTTTCATCGCGCGGATCGTTAAATTCGATTTATCTCGTTAAATTTTACACCGTTGCCGTATCCGTGTGAGCTTTCACTCGGTTTCGACAATTTCAACGAATGCAGAAAGCTGAACAGCGAGTAAATCGGCAGCCGGTCGTGCACACCGACCACAGTTTTAATTAATCACGTTGTATTTTCCAGTGTCGCCGTAATCGTGTCGTTGTACATTTTAAATAGGTGTAACTTAACGTTTCAATCTTCGAAGAATTCCTTCTGTTGATATTTTCTACACCTTGAATGTTGTTTCTCTTATTCCTGTTACTTCTTAACTGACGAAAAAAGAGAGAGGAGGAAATTCCAGAATAGTAGAACTGGTGAATACATGTATTGCGTGTTTACAATTGGCAGTTTTATGGCAACTTCTTAAGCTCCACATTTTCACATTCACCGTTTTCGTTGCTCCTTACGGAATTGCCTTTCCACTTATCGAAAAGCCTTCCCGCCGTCGTAATTTAAAAGGGAACGATTCTCTACCTTCCTTCTGATTTCCCAACTTCGAACAAACCTTCCGTTTCGTCTCGCCACCTCTACCTTGTTTCACCAAATCTCTCTCCTATTTCCTGCATAACGCGAGAATTTCTGGGAACATTCGTAATGTCGCACTCGCGGAGCGTTGATATTGTTTCACGAGCGTTACTTTGTAACTTGGTAACTCGAACACACGCGATCGAAGTTTGAACGCGGCGAAATTACCAAAACCTCGATCCGTCTCGAAGCCGAGGATACCCGGAAATTATTCAACGGACTTACGAGCCGGCATAATCTATTTACCTCCCTCTCTTGCTTCTACTTCCGCCCAAACACGATCAATTTTCTTTGAAACTCTAGGAAACTCCGTCGCTATCGAAGTACGCGTTTCTCCTTCGGAGAGCTTACAATAAGAAAACAAGAAAAAAGAAAAGAAAGAGGAAAGAGAAAAGGAAAATGTAACAAGGCAACGTAACCTAACCTGAACAATCTTCTCTGGCACAAAGAAGAAAGGTTGTAGGGGATACCAGCAATTGGTTAAGCCACCGGCGACGATTTAAACCTCGTGTGTGTATTACATACGTGTGTGTTTGTACTACGAGTTGAGTAATTACTAACCCGGCATCAGACGAAACGGTTGGAAATCGTGACTGTAGGTGATGGCGGTCCTACATTCGGTGGGCTTCAATCGTTCTCTTTCCCGCGCGACAATTACACGTGACGCAAGAACGAAGGCAAACGTAGATCCCGAAAATTCAGTGGTTGAGCAAGCCACCCGTAGAGGAGGGCATAGGAGGAAGACTGCACACTGTAAGTGCCGTCACTAACGGTGCACTATAACACCGGGGCCACTCGTTGCACCGTAACCATCCTACATGCCCGGCCGCATTGCACTGCATCGTGTGCACCAACGAGAAACCCGAAGAAAGGGTGTACACCCGTTCAACAACCTCCGCTGTTTTATCGTTCCAGAACCATGGCCCTCTTACTTTGCTTTAGCTTTTTCTTTTTCACCGCTCTCAACCTCCAACCCTCGCTCGTTCACCCTAGTTCGTTTTTCCTCTGTTCCACCCCCTCTGCACCCCTTCTTTCCCTCGTTTTTCGTTGCCTCGACCGTATATGTCCGTTCCATTAGTAAATTTCTAACGTTCGTTGCTTATTCGCTTGTTTTCCCTGGCTTCCTTTTTCTCCCTCTTCAACCTTACCCCAACAATTTCCCCCGTCCCGTTTCCCCCCCCCCTCCTTTTTCTTATCGCGCCTTTTATATTACGATACTCAAGCGGCACTCTCCTTTCCACCCGCTGTGAAAACTCTTCCGATCGTGGAAATCTTTATTTTAACGAGACGTTATTCGTTACCTCGAGATCCCTCTGTAACCCCTTCTCGTTCCACCGTTTCACGGAAATTTCTAGCAGATGCTAGAAACGCGTAGGAACGTGTACGTATCTGTCACAGTGTCTCTTTCTCCTTCGGTTAATATGTGAGAAGAGGGAATACGCTCGTGCGCGCGCGCGGAGGATTCTACAAGGGTGTTGAAAGAGAATAATTTCCGAGACACCGAGAGAAACGGTTTTTTCTTTTCACACCAGTTGCTGAAGACGAAGGATTTAGAATGCACTAGCTGTCCCGATGATCTCGAGGAATTAATTAATTCCTACAGCAATGACGGACCATTCATCTTCGTTGAGACGCAACGGGTTAGGGTAGAAGAGGGCACTCGGTAAATCTGCCAAATAATTGCGCGTTCGGAAGCGCTTAATTGCGCTGGCTGCACAATAAATTACAGTCCAATTCCTGGCGAAACGGTCGACTAAATGTCTGGTCCGCGACCCGCTAGAGCTCGTTCGTGTTCGCGAGGGGGAGGGAAAAGATGCGGCGCGCTTTTCATTCGACAGCCCCTCTCTCACCCCCTTTCACTCTTTCTCTTTCCCTCTCACTCCGTCTGCTTGTTCGCGAAATTAAATTCTCCTTCCCTTTACATCGACAAAAGGCTTATGGCTTAAATCCTACTCTCCTTCTCTACCCCTACCTGGTTCACCCACAACACTCCTCCTACTCCCTGTATCCGCGAAACTTTAATTAACATTGACTTGGCTTATTTTTTAACAAGGTTTCTTCTCCTCTTATTCTTCTTCTTCTTCGGTATCGTTCGTGTATAATCTCGGAATTTCATTAGGCTAAACGGGATTCCAAATAAACTTTCAGGCTCGTTGCGTTCGTCGGTTACGTGTAGTTCGCGCGTGCCACCGGGCCACGTCTCTAAATCTGTCCGCTTATTAGCCCATTACCGTAAGACCGTGCTAGTAAAATTCTACGAGGAGAATCCTTGCTGGTGAATCGAGCAGTTCTCCGCTAACTCCGGGTTGTTTTTGTACATCACGCCGCACCCCTTGCACCTTTTATTCCAAGCATTTAACTGTCCGGTTAATCCGTGCACAAGCACCGTTTTCGATCTATACTCAACGGCGTTTATCGTCGCGTGTTTCTCGCGAACAGGTCGAAGGGAAAAAGAAAAAAGAACGAATCTCCGGTTTAGAGTGTAACCACTTCGAGGATAGAAATATGTCAAGTTAATTCGACGTGTATAATAATGTATAAAAGTGTCGCGTGCACGTAAGGCGTCACATTCAACCGGCGAGTTACGTTTTTTAATTAAAATTCCCGCCACTAATTACGACCGTGTACTCGTCTGCCCTCCTGTGACTGCGTTCGAATAAATCGTGATATTTATGGGTATTCTACGCGCATAGTCGACAGGGAGAAGTGGGTCATGATGTTCGTTGGTAATTCTCGTGCTGTGTGAATATCTGTAACCTGTTAAATAAGAGCGTGTCTTGTTATTCTTCGACGATTCAGCAAATTATTTCATTTAACCCTTTCTTTATTTAATCATAAAAAAAAAGAAGAAGAAACATATCTATTCACGCTTCCATGTATACTACGTGACACGCGATCAATTGTCAAACCACGTTATAATTTAATTACACAACGTTTCTGATTTAATTAAATTTCGTAATAGAAGCTCGCGACCATTGAAATCTCTGATTAAGCTGTCGTAGTTGTAAAATAAATAGCCGTTGAATTTTATATGGGGATACCTCGTGTCGAAATGAACCTGTAATACAGTAGTGGAAACTGTTTAGGACAGTGAGATTACTGTTTGTATAAGCAAATTGTTTCGAAACGTATTAAAGTTTGTTCCTGTTAGAAACAAGACAGCCGAGTCTCTCCACGTTTACCCGGTTCCTGTCTTGTCGTCGTATCTCCGGGTACCACTAATTAGAGGTCTCGAACATTATTAGTTTCGTGTTTAATTGATTTCCCTTTCGCCAAAATCCGAGGGGGACACTTTCGCCATTTCGTGGACAGGCACGATCGCCCCGGGACAGCAATATACTTTCGGCTCTGTCTGAAATTCAGTTGCCGCGGTTACTTCGCCGAGACAATAATTGTTTGGTACGTATTATACAAGTAGTAAAGCAAATTAGTCGCAGACGTGACTGGCGTACATTTAGATCGGATATGTGCTATTGCGTCAATTGGTCCGGAGCCGCAGAATGGCGCCAGTACGATTTCATTAATTACCAGAGTAAATTGAAAGGTAACGAGCTTGATGAAATACTATGCGTTGTAATAGTTCAACCGAATATTACATGTGCCGGTGTTTCCAGACTGTTTCTACCATTCATACACGTTGTAATTATGGAAAAACAGACTGTTTTAGGCTTTCGATTTTATAAACAGCTTAAAAAATTGAGATCACACACAATCTTCAACGTCTTTCGTGTTTTTAGTCAAATTTCAAGGCCTGATGCAGGATTTAACTTACATATTTTATTAATTACTAATATATTGCACAATTAGTATATTCAGTAGAATGGGACACCGTGTAATCGAACCAAAACTGTCGGAGAATTATTTTTAATAACACGTTAAATACCATGAGGCTCACCGGTGACTGACGAAGCCAAAATTAGTAAAAACACGTAATTCGAGTAAATTTTGGACACAAATTGAATGTGCGTATTTTAATAGTTAATAAAAATTATTATTAAATTACATTCAGGCCTTTAAATTTTACTAAAAACACGAAGGATGTCGAAAATTGTGAGTGGTCCTAGTTTTTTGGTCAGAAATGATAGTCTAACATTAGTTTTCAATGTCATTTTTGATTTAATCGATATCACTTTATATCGTAAAAGGTCGAACGGAATAAATTCTCAATTTAATAGAATTCTTGGTAAGTAATCACGATAAAAAGGGTATTCACGTTTTACGGAATGAAACGCCAGTTGGTCGTGGTTTAATTCGAAACTTAGGCGCAATAAACTTGACGTCGTTCCACTTCGAAGATGATTACGCGCAATAGCGGTTGTACAAATAACTGACGAGATAGAGGATGACATGGTTATTTGCCCGTGGGTTTGTAAGATTCCTTCCTTCATATTCCTCCCGAGTGGCAGCTCCTCTTATCTCTCTTCCGTAACAGAGGAGTTTCCCTAAGTTGATAGAGGAATTATGATAGAAGTTAATGCGAAATTACGGCCAACCATTGAATCAGAGTGACAAGCGTACGTCCCGTGTGGTTTCGCGCGTCACTTTAACGATCCCGGCCAGCATTGTTTGCAATAATATGTCCATGGAAAATTCATCGTTAGAAATTATAATATCATAATATTATAAATACGACGATTTTATACGAAATCTTTACGTGCACTCTTTGCGTCTCAATTAAACTTCAAACATAGCCTATAGAGAAAATAACGTTGGAAAGTAAATTAATCTTTTCGTGTAATATTTCATAATCTTTCTTCCTTATCGTAGTGTCATCGTAGTGTCGTGACTTTCGTATATGATAATCGCGAGACCGAGTTGCGTGCTGGTGATCCATTTAAGAGAAAAATTTCTCGCGATCCGAAAATTGTTGAATCGTTGCGGTATTATCTTGTAATTACAGTATATACATGTAAGATAATGTACAGATAAGCATCTTTCTAAGCTTCTTCCGTAAAGTTGATCAAATGTGCTACAATTGTGTTTTCATCGTGTATAATTTGTATAAGCGGCAGTTATAAACGAATTGTTCTTGTGTTTAAAATAAAGTCGCTGATTTAAAGTTAGAAAACAATCAATATTTCACCGTCACGAATTTGTTACCTAGAAAATCTTGCACGCGTACCGGAAGCAACATGCGCGGGGATGAATGATTTCCCGAACGTCTCTTATGAATAACATTGAACGTAAGAATGAACGAAGTTGTTGCATGTTTCACATGAAGTTAGATTATTTGATTAAACGATCATTTGAAATATTGTATTATTTTTATTTTTAAAATGACGTAAGAAAACTAATTTTATTTTGTGTTCTATTCAAATGAATTATTTTCAAACCATTTTTTATTTCAGTTAGTTCCCTCGAGTAAAATAACAAATAATTTGAGGTAAATTGAACTAAGTTCATTATTAAGCTTAGAATATTTGAATTGCATTTTCTCTCGAAATTATTCTCACTTGGAACAGTTCATCTATATCATATTAAATCTACCATTGTAGCAAATGGAAACAACTTCTCCACAGAAACAGCTTTTCTATACTTATCCTTTAATAATACCGTGCCCTAAACGTGAATGCGTGAGACATTATACGGAAATCTGTATTTCTGACGCAGCTAACACGATAGAATTAAACAGTATTCGAAACATTATTTAAATAAATATTTGATCAATTGAAAAATCAAATGAAAAATTGTGTTATTTGAAATCCAAGTAACGAAATAATCTCAAGAAAAGTCACTTGTCTGTTCAAACAAATTAGCACGATTATTTCAAACAACATATAGTCAGATAAAATAATATATTATCTTAACGATTATTTTTCCAATAGTTTATTTAGATAATATCGAACTCTAATTTCCTACCAGCGACAAGTAGTTTAAAGAATAGAAACGTTGCAAATTATTCAGTTGAATTAAAGATTAACGATCAGTTTGAGAACGAGAACACACCGTGAACATTGAAACGTAACATCGACTTAATCGCAAAACATTAATATTTTCCCTGGTATTATTTCACTCATACACAACCCAGTCTGTCCCACGATCGTGAAAACGGGAAGAAAAAAGCGAAACGGCAGAGAAAAGAAGCTGGGAGCCGAATAAAGTCGAGCGAAGCGGCGAGTCATAAATACCGTAGCATAATGCAAGTTCCATTTCCGTGATGGAGTGGAGAGAGGGAGGGCGAAGTGGAAGAAAGAGTAGGAGGCAATGTGAACCATGGAAAAATAATATAAGGCTAATAAGCTCTTAAATTTACTGGAAAACCTCTTGGTCGCGAGTTATCTATGGATTGCAGGTGTAAAAATAATACCTCGCTCCTTGGCTTGTGCATGCCTCATTTTTATCGCCCTCGACGGGCACGCGCATGCAAGATGCCTCAGTGAAAGCTCAGCCCAGCTTAAAGCCCGATATATCCGCGTGCACGACGCGCCGTTCCGCGCCGGACAAGCCGTGATTTTAAGCTCTGTTCGATGAAAAATAGCCACGGCCTCGTTCCTATAGCAATTACGTGAGTTAGGTCTCTGGGACCACGCGCGTGCCAGCTTTCGAAAGCTTTCCGCGACGCCAGTTTAACGAGCAAGACAGAGTAATTATTCCATAATTGGACGGATTGATAGTCGAGTCCGTGCGAGTCTCGAGTGATTGCCTATCGGAAAACAATACATCGGTGCAACTAAATACATTATTACCCCTGGATGATCGTTTTACTCTTTCGTTTTCGTGGAACATACGATTTTCCTTGGAGAACGTTGAGAAATAATCATGGGAATTGGTGCTTTGTATCGTCTTTGACGTTGCACTGTTGTAATTGATCGTGTTCAGTGGGTAAAAATAGGATTAATACGAAATACAGTGGAATTCAGATTTTTCGGAATGCTCGATTAATCACATTTGTCCCGATTATTTTTCAATTAGCTGTCGTGAATTGTACTCTGTGTAATTCAGATAGTTGATGAAATTGAAAGAATTCTTGCATGCATTTCACAATACAGTAGATTTTTGTATATAACGCGAACTCCTATAAGGTGCCAAAAATTTCGAGACTACAATTTCAGTATAACGCGGCTGCTTACATAACGCGTTAAATAATGAAATGCAGGAATTCCTCATGTTTAAAAATGAAATTTGCATAGATAGAGCAACACGTTTTGACGTTTCCATCAACCGTTTCAAGATCGAATTATACTCTTTTCGATGCATACGTTGAAATATTGAATGGTGAGTTGTGTAATGTACAGAACGAAAGCGATGATGCCGGATTACCGAAGAGAAAAGTTCTCGGTTAGCGCGAGCATTCGACTTTTCGGAGCGGAATATTAAATAACGATAATTTTGCAAGCGAACCGTGAGCCCCGGAAGGGCAGGAAACTTTTTCAAAAGTTCCACGCCGGGATCAGATAACCGAATGCTTTAATACTCCCTCGACCGAAGTTAAAATTCTTATCGGATAAGATATCTCGGGCGACTCTCTTTGGAAGAGGAGAGATAAAGGGAAATCCAATATAAAAAGATGAAATGGTTCTAAAGAACGGGTAGGATGGAACTCAACATTCAATACCAGTTATTCACAGATAATTCTATCCCCCCTCACCTCTTCCCTACATTCCCCCTTTCTTTTTTGCATACATAAATGTCTCGACGGCGAAAGATCCGTTCGACGATGAGATTGTTTAACCGATCCTCGAGAATACCTAAAACTGTTTGAAGAAGGCTAATTTATAATTTAAACGTTTCCACTTAACAGCTAGAAATGACCGGTTAATTTTTTTTTTATTTAATTACCAAACACATCTCTCACTTTCAAACTTTATTTCGTTTAATCACGCTTCAGCTGATTGTGAAAATTAAACGGGGAGTAACTACTCCGTACGTTGAACAGCGATAATTCACAAAGCACAGTCGCACAGAGGGCACCGACCCTACCAGTAATTTTTCATCCAGCGATACTACAGTTTTCTCTATCTTTCCCTTTCTTTTTTTTTCTTCTTCCATTTTTTTTCCCCCGTTTCTTTTCTTTTCCTTCCTTTCTCCCTTCCCAACGTTCGTCGAGACTCACATCAAGGCGTCGGTCTATCGTTTCAAGTTAGTTTCCACGAACTTTACAAGTTCCGTGCCTGGCGAGCAGGCACCGAGAAAACCGAGACTTTATCTTAACTCAACCATTCCCGTCGAATTCGATAAATCCTTTTCAGCTTTCTTTCACGTACACCTTCTCACCTAACCCTATACACACCTACGTTTCGGCCCTTACGCTTTTCACACCTAATCGATGAACGAACATCGATTATCACTTGTCCCAAGGTTAGTTCACTCCATCGATCCTATTCTACACGCGCAAGAGGGAAATCTGTTCCCGCCGAATAAACTTGCCGTCGTGTCGAGGCGACTTCGAAATCCCTCCTCTCTTATTGTAATACGAGAGACCAGAGACAAGAGAAAGATTACCATGGTTTTGACGTTGAATTGGATTAAGTCCTGTCTGCGATATTTCATTTAAACTTGTACGCCGCCCTATCTCCACTTTGTTATTCCGTACTTGTAACACATTTCACAGACAAGACCGTTGCAAAGTCGATGAAAAGTACGCGTGTCAAGAAGTACGACTTCGAAGAGGAATCTCATTTTCCTCCTGTCTTTTTCCTAGGTTTCATCGTTTCCTGTCCTCTATTCTCATCAATGTGTAAGTATGATATATTCACGTGTATGTGCGTGTACTTGTAGATGTATCGTTACAGAGGACAAGCGCATATTCGCATATTTCATTGCATGATTCTCTTAAGAGGCAATACCATTGTCTTCCCTCATGATATGTAAACTTACCACAGATAACCCTCTATCCACTCTTTTCAACGATCTCGTTCACCGTACGTACCGGTTTCATGTCTCGAAGGCAACGACCAACTTTCGCCGCACACGATAGCAGCCGGAAGTCAACGAAGGAAGCGCTCGTTTCGCCTATCTCCGGAACAGATTGAGTAATAAGAATTTACCGACGCAATACCCGTTTCCTTCCCCGATCGTCAACGATGCACAACTCGATTTGATCGACTGAGCCTTCGTCTACCTCTAACCTTCCTCTCCACCTTTCTCTTACCTTTCTTCTTCGATCCTTCGCGATTGTTTGATCCGGCCAGATATGGAAACGATGTTGTTTCGATAAACAGCAGGGAAATTTCGTAGATAAACTTCAACTTTCGCCCCAGCCGGAACAGGATGATAATGGTTTCGCCAGGAAATATATATAATTTTGCTTATATACATGCTGTGTTATATCATCGTTTATTCATGTTGCTCGAATGTTATGTACACAAAACTTCGTCGACTTTTCGAATTTTAGATAAAAGTATTTTTAATTGTTGCAACGCAAGTTGTACTGTTAGGATTCAACTTTATGATACGGACGACTATCTATGCTATTTCTGAGAGTTTTTATTTTAAAAATTACGTCTAGTATCATAAAGGTTTTATGATCATAGATAACTCAACTATCTCTAAATGTATCAACAAACATAACGCAAAGATCTTTGAGTAGCTTACTTTGTTCGAATGCACGACGCAACGCTAATTGAAAGTCGAAGTGTTTCTCTCCACTATCGAGGTGATCCTTTACATTCGCTGCAAAAAGCTAAGAGATCGAAAACCCGTGAAGCAACCCGTGTTTCCGTTCTACCAAACGGTTCTTTTTATTATATCGAACCATCTAACCCCTCTCGAACCAGTGGTTTTCCATTTTATCCAGCTGGTAAGTGTATGCTATACTTTCTACCGTTTGCAGGATATCGCGAGGCAACCATGAAGCTTCTTTTTCCACCCTCCCCACTCTTCGTTCCTGTAAAGGAAGAGCCGTTAGTCCGTCGTTGAATTGAGGTTCAAGTAGTCTTGGAAGTGAGCAGAGGAACCGTTTGTTTCCCGCAATCTGCCGGACGGTAAATTTCAGCTGAGTGGCGTGCATGGCACGGTAGAACAGTGCAGGATGGGAATGGCTGTTGGTTGAATATAGGGGGAAGAGCTCGAAGAACCTGAACCTGTAGAGAAGTTAGGGGTAAAACTAGATCGTGCAGGTGGAAGAAGGGTGAGAGGGAAAAGGGGTATTGCACCTTAACTGTGGTTTCGAAACCTCCTGGGGAATCAGCTGATCTTCCCAAACGACTGTTCCCTGCGGTTTCTGATGTACAATCGTTGTACGTACGCTATCGAATTCCTACGATACCACGATTTCAGGGACGTCATTATACGGTTCGCGAGAAACCTGACCAGTTTACCATGGCTTCCTTAGCGACTTGGTTGACGTAAATCCTCTTAAGGATAATTGACGTTACGCAACAATAATTCACTCCCACCTCTATTACTAGCTTACAGGAGGGTGGAGGATACTATGTAGCGAGTTAATTATTGTTCGAGGAGGATGCTGCGTGAAGTGGAAGCGCAAAGTCATCGATGGAGCCTCGCTTCGTCGCTTGGAACGTCTGGGAGTGTTCCACTTGCTGGAACACGGTATCTGATATAGGGAAAGGAGGTGAGTATTTCGTGTGCTCTGAACCAAGAACGTAATTGTTATATAGAGTACGCTGGGAATAGAGTGTAGAATAAATTAATGTATTTTTCTTAATTCTGCTTCTTGAATTTTTCAACGAAAAAACTACGCATCTCGTTAGCTCTAGTTTATACAGGCTTCGTTTAATCTTCATCGCGTAAGATCGATAAGATTCTTTGATCACGTTCAATCTATGTTATGCCTGATCGAGTGTTTCTTCTTTCTTCTCTCTTCCCCCATTTTTTTTCTTTTTTTCACGGTCACACGGACATCGAAGTCAACGAGCATCTCATAAATTCGAGATAAGCTTCGCGCCGGGAGAACATCGATGACTGGGAAAAGTGGCGCGAACCGATTGTGTTACGGTCGATCGATGTTTATTCAACGGGACGACGATTCTCGTGACGGCCGCTGGGCGAAAAATCAGCTTTGCACGTCGGTTTCGTCGACGGAATAAAGGGATAGGTGGCGGTGATCATTTTTCAATTACAAACAGCTGCTTGGGTACGCGGTATTGAATTCGGCGACACGAATCGGGAGAAAGGAGGCAAAGGAAAAAGAAGAAAAAAGGGGAAAAAGGGATAAATAAATAAAAGCGGCACCGGGACGAGATATATCGATTTCAACGGTGATTTCTCGCGTGCTCGCGCGTTTTCTGCCTTTTGCAAGATAAATCTGCCGAGTGCAAAATCAAAATGTCCCCGCGAGAGATCACGTTTTTATCCGACCTCAGCGAGACACGCCGTCGTCTATTATCCGGCATTATATTTCGCGTTATTCGACGACGCAATTTCAGTGGATTTACCCTTCAGCCGAGGATGAAAAAAAAAAAGAAAGGAAAGTAGAGAGAGAAAGAGAGAAAAAGATAGATAGAAAGGGAGAGAAGAATTCTGACCTCTGATTGGTCTCAATCGGATTGCCGACGCGCTGTTGGAACTTGGTGACTGAAAATTGGGCAGCCGCCAGACGTTTCAGACGAAAGACACGTTCGTTGCTCTTTCTGACTTTTTTTTTTTTTATCGCGTATCTATAATTGAATCGGAAGCTATTCCGAATGACAGCATTGAAAAACAGGCAACGCGAAACGACTAGATGCATTATCGATTGAAAATATGAGGGATGAACCAACGGCGAAACGTTGTTGTATATTGATTCGGTGATTCTCTTTGTTTCGCTGACGGAACGGGTTTGTCGTCAAATATTATTTTCCACAATTTAACGATGCTACTGTGTTTCAGCGTAATTAATTCATTCATAATGACTTTTCTGCTGAATTCCAGGCCACTTGATCAGGTTAGTATATTATTAATTAGTTTCGATTGGTAAAATTCACCCCTCTATGCGAAAAGTAATTATCCACTGCACTGAATTCCATACTGTCCTCTGAACAATAATCTCTATTCTGTATATTGTTGCTACATTTACTGTGAATTAAATAAAAATACTTCTCTAAAAAAATAAAACACTGCATATCTAACTAACCAGTAGCCAAAAATTTTACCACGAAGTTTTAACAAACGTGATCAAATTTTCGTCATATTTTCAATGAATAGTATACACAATCGGTTTTAAATACGGCAAACTGTATGATCCTTCTTTACGACTGTCTAACAGTAGAAGGTACTGTTATACTCTAGTAGAGATACCGAGATTCTCCAGGGAGCATAAGTTCTCCATTGTAACTCAATATAACGGTTCGCAACGATACGTTCAGTCTTCTAATATATAAGTAATCATAAGAACCCTATTATGGCCCGGGAAAGAGTCTCACTGTTCCGTGAACTCATGTTTATTGTACATTTTCATGCGCTTCCTGTACGGCCACAAAATATAAGGCACAGGAAAGTCTCCGAACATCTGGCATACATGGCTGCATTCAGCTCGCGGCGGAACTTCAAAGGTAAAAGTACTCCCGACTAATAAATAATTAAATACGCGAGTCGTATGGCGTTTCACGTGGAAGACATCTCGTTAAAATATGCAGCGATTCCCCGGTAGACTTGAGAGACGTGCCGGGCCCATGCAACATTCCGACGTTGCCGGATAAAGAAAGTCACCGTGGGGATTGAAAAAATTACGAGCCATCTCTCATGAAATTTCGGTGGTCCCGCGATTAACTTGAAATTTCCCGCGTCGCCGCTTTTGTCACGAACGTCGTGCAACGAAAATCGAAAGGGACGAGTGATTCGTGACTATGACACGTCACTCTTGGATCTAATCCGACAATTTGTCACCAAACCAAAAATAAATTGTAACTTTATATAAAATTTCTTAGTAAAAATATGAAGGAAACATCATGTTCTCTGTTCTCTAACGTTTCGTAGATTCATGTAGTCCGTTTCGTGTAGAATTTAGGATAAGCGCAAGCTCGGTGTAATTATAATCATCAAGTTCTCGAGATCGAACGATAAGGCGGTATTCTGCAGCGTTAACGAGCATCGCTTTAATGGCGCACGGTTATGTTTCTCGGTAGTACGCATCTCCGTAGCTATAGTATATATTAGAATAGAAATTAAAGAGTCGTTTCGCTGAAACGGGCAAGTTTTACGCAACTCTGCAGTTTCAGCCGTTTCTTTAATATCATCCACGAAAGTCTCCGTACCTATAACGGTGGGAAAACCTCTTTAACCTCGAAACTTCTTGCCGTAGTTGGACAATCCGCGAATAATCTCGCGCTTCTATCTTCTCCGTGCATTTAATATCACCCTTTCCTCACGTCACATTATCCACAGCGTATCCTCTCAAGGTGGCATCAAATTTTCATCGAACGTCAGCGTTACTCTGATGCTATGACCTCTTGAGAGGATCGAAGCGGACGAAGAGACGAGGAATCAACGAAACTGGCCGCGTCCGCCGCGAAACTCGATTACACGTCATTAAACGCGTCCCCGACACTCGGATATAAATTATGTCCTCGGAGAGTACGCAAGATCAGAGGATAAGACGACGCCGGTAGCATTAATGACCAGTGCATTAACGGGCGCGCACGTGGTTACCCGGTCGCAAAAGGCTGGCAGAAAGAGAGAGAAAGATAGAGAGAGGGAGTGCCTTCTTATTAAAAGACGAATTAAAAGCTGCTCCATTAAAACCCGCTCTCCTCAACGCCCGTCTTGCATTATTCATACCAGAGATCGTGTCTTTGTGACCGATCGGTGGACGTACCGACGAGACAATTTAATTATCCACCGCGAAACGTTCCTCTGCGTTTAATTAAAGGGAAACGCGTGTACCCGCGTTCCACCGCGGCGGGACACGTGCTGGTACAAGCTTAAAAAGATGCCCTGGTCACCTCGTTCGTTTTCGGAGAAGAAAAAGCAGCGACTTCTACACCGGTTTTCAATACGAGCGATAGATCTTTCGAAATTTCATAAACGCCATGTTTGTTGTTCAATTGACAGAGTGCTTGGAATATTATCACTGATGCTAAACATGGCAGCTGCTAAACGCGTTAAAGGCGCCGCTCCGAAAATGCACACATAGCACGTGGTCAGTCCTCTTTTGTATGAAGATTTTCCTAAGTGTTCAATAAGAACTTTGCTTAATAAAACAATGTTTCTTCTAACAAGTATCGTTTATAGTTTTAATATTAAAAGACATTTATATAAAATTCTATTTATTATATAAGTAACACTAGAACAATTACAGTTTACATGTTTTTAGATATTTATATTCTTGCAATCTATACGAATAAACGTTTATTATAATTAGTAAGAAATACAAATTGAATAATATATTAATATACCAACTATAGATGGATGCTGGATATATCCGGCGCTCGTACCAAAAAGGTTAAAGTTTATTATCGACGTTCTTGTTTTCAATTCGAGAAACATTTCGCCACAAAAATCTTCCTCTATTTCTCACAATTTTACTGACTGAGGATTAGCAAAAGTGATCTTTCATCAATAAAGATGATAAAACGCAATTGTGGTGATCATTTATGTAATATTGTATTTCATGTATAATGTCATTAAATGTACTTTAAAATAAAATAGCTAGTACTGGATTATCTTTCGTACTTTTTATTTTATTTCAATTCAAAGTTCTATTGTTTTTATTGGAAGAGCCTACAGATTGTGTAAGGAACGTTTCACATTATCGACCTTTTCTTATCTTAATCTTTCGTTAAACATAATTGAGGCTATACATTTCGGATTGCTGTTAAGTATAATATGCACCTTAGGAAACGTCTAATATAAAATTTATTCACTTAAAATGTTCAAACACGTTGAATATTATAACGATAATTTTCCTCGTCACTGGCATAATGGTACTCCGTATACCAGGAACGCGATTCCTTAATTATTTCTAGCACGCTTCAGGAAAGGTCGGCGTCCCCTTAAGCGAATAACAATACCGTGAATTCGACGGGGAACCTCGATTACCATGGATTAACACGCGTATTATTTCACTTGCTTCGCCGTTGAATGGAATAATTAAAATTTTCGTTCTGCCGTCGAATTTACAAGGGAATTCTCCTGTTGTTGCTGATAGCAAAGGGGTGGTCGTTCGGTTACGCGATAATTTTGCCACGGGACGATATTCCGACGTCGTGTCGCAACGTCCCCTATTTCGCTTCGCGTTCTCCTTAAGCCACTTAACTTGCTTGAAGTTAGAAAGCGGCTACCGACGACCGGCACGAACAAAAATACGACTAATCGCGTTTGCAGTACGCCCGTCCAATAAAAACAAAAACCAGCACGAAAGAGGTGGGAGAAATAGGGTGTAGAAGGCGAATAAGCCTGTTCGCTAGATCAGAATCGTGTTGTCTTTACGTCGTATAAAATTAATTAGAAAATTTCGTTTAAAGTGGCGTGCCACAGTAATAAAAAGCTAACCTTTGACTACTGGGACGTGCTTTTAATTCCGATCGATGGGGAGGCAGCGCGATACCGATAAACATGCTTGGTGAACGTTGATACCCGCAACTCCAACGACCCAACGGTCTCGAACATTTATCTCGAACGGATTGAAACGTGTCACGTGTAATGATGCACGCCGAATTTTCGATCGACTCGTGACATTTTCACATTTTTTCATCTGTTACTCTTTTTTTTTTTTTATCGTTAACACATTCGACTGTCACAGTACTCACTGTGACAAGCGTTTGCCTTCTTCGTGAAACCCCGATGTTCATTCGCGTTCGCCAGTTTTTTAATCGTTTAGTATGGTTAAAACAAGATAAATATCGTTGACTAAAAAATTTTACACGACGTCGATAACTGGATGACATTTTGAAATAAAAAGTACACTATTGGAAAGTTAAATATTATATTACGATGCGATATATTAAAACTTTTCACTTAGCAATATGTGATTGCTTCTTGAGCAATTTCTTACATTTTTCATGATAAAATTTTCAACATTTTTCTGGTAGCATATTTCACAAAATTTTCTCACCAGATAGGCTTGCTCTTTCTTTTTTAGATTTTCATAGTGTAACCTTTTAGTATAACTGCACAGAATGAGCGTAGATTTTGCAGATTTTTATGCAAATGTCATATATGCTTAGAATAATGGGAATTCTTGTATCCATTGACGAATTCTTTTGAAACGAAATCGATCCATTTGTTCGAATTTTCAAATGAAGGTGACGCGAGGAAGTTTTTGTTAACCCTCTTCACAGTTGTGACAGCAAATTTCAATACATTTGACTAAACGAATTCGAACGATTTGTAACCTACTCGTTAGCTGTTTGCCCTCTCACTCGAGTTTCATTACTTTCCCCCTGTCTGATAGGATACTGTTATCCTTCGAAATTAATTAAGCGCCAAATGGATTCATTTAAAACTGATATACACACAGCAAAGGAGTATAACAATTTCAAATCAAACGAATCATACAGGCAGTGGTTAAGTGATTTCGGTAATTAATGTTAATTTCAGTGGTGATCTGTAATGATTTTCACTCGTCGATATTCGTTAAAAATTCAACGGAAATTTCGTCCGGCTCGTAATTTCAATGCACATCGGGCTTTACGTCGCGCACGGTTGATTTGAATCGCATGCTCGCGTAACAAATTCCAGGATTATACTCACCGTTCTCAACAAAATGTTGAAAAATAAGCGAGGAGGAAAATCGAAGGAGAGGGTTGGGGAAACATTCCGGAAAGCGAACGGTGATTATCGAAAATCAAAAAATTACGTCCATATTTTTCGTTGGTATTCTCGGTTGAATTCCGGCAACGCTCCGCGTCCGCAGTATCGCGTGGAATTTCGATCGAAATGAAATAAACTACAAGCTGTCAGGATGATAAAGAAAAAAGAAAAAAAAGCAGGGAAAAAAGCGCGGAAAGCATAGCGAATTCTCTATATGGCTGCATTACATTTCGGATGAATTCACGTTGCAGAAAATACGTTTCGGGAAATTCCAGTTGGCATGCCAGTGGTCCTACCCAACGATTTTCCCTACCCGAAAATCCAGCTTCCCGCTGATTTAGACGTGTATAATCGTTTTCAACGACCACCTTTACGACCGTCTCGCAGAACGTATTACACGTGACTACATCGAATAGAATTTTCAAGCTGATTGCAGTTTCATTAACGCGGAAAGTGCACTCCGGGAACACTCTCGCAGTTATAATAACAGCAGTAACAAACGGTAAATGGGAAAAGCTTTGGAAAAAATTGTACAAGCAAAGAGAAACATTGATTGATCACGAACGGAAGAATCAGTTTCAAGATGGTTCTCTCGTGGAACAAGGTATTACAAGAATCGATATTCCAACGGGTGGCAATTAATCTCGCGATATTTAACCTTTCGTCGTTTCCCCTCGAAAACGTTGTAATTAATCGTTCCTCCGTGATGGTCCTGGACAAGAAAAGCTTCTCATCGAACACGTCCGTCTGTGAAATAAATAAAAACCACACTGGCGAATTGTACACGCAATTCTAGGTAATCGAATTCTTCGAAGGAATTAAACATCGTTTCAAAGTTATTGCAATTGATCGCTAGGTAATTCCAATCGAAACGTGTTCCCATCGTTGTAAAGCATAAACTTCTCGCTTGCCGATAGATACGATCGAAGAAACAAACGAAAAACACAGAAGAAAGAAAAGTAGATAGAAAAAGAAGAAAACGTTAGTAGCGGTGAAGGAAGAAAAAAAAAGGAAAAGAAAAGAAAGAAAGAAGAAACCACGAAATCGAGAAGAACAGGGACGAGAAACGCTCTGGGAATCTATGCGATAGCGAGACAAATGTTGCCTTGATCAAAGAGAATTCGAAACGGTTCCTTGTGAAAGCGGCGCGAAGATTGCAGAGAAAAGGGCGAAGTAACGGATCCGTCTGATCCGGCATCGAGTTCGACTACTATGGCGTACCTCACCAGACGTATTCCACTTCGACATGGCACGCCGCAAATCCGTAAAGCTCAAATCCCACGGAGTCCCTGTGGATTTGCTTGGTGGAGGGGAGAAAGGTTCGAAACGGGAACGATGAAAAAAAAAAAAAGAAGAAAAAAGGAGTAGAAAAGCAATGGTGAGGGATGAAGGGAGGGTGAATTGGTGGTAGCAGCAGGAGGTGAAGTCTACGACGACGACGACTGCTATAAGGGTGGTGGGAGGTGAAACGAAAAGAGTAAAGAAGGGGAAGAACGAAAGAGAAAAGGTATTTTCGAGGCTCAGACGTTTCGCGATTGGGAAAGTACAATTTGGGAAGACTGTGGCGTGTGTATGGGGGAACATCGAGGGGAATTCGACGCCGATCGATACTATGAATATTCGATATCTCCCTGGATGTACAAAGTACCTGTCAAAACAGCAATTTCGAACATTAATGTGTCGTTGCAAGGACAACGTTTGCCGTGCAAACACTGCGCGTCCCTGTCGCCTCGCCGCGAGCCTCTTATTTGCTAGTCTCCTATCGCGGCGATATGATTAATATTTCTGTATTGATCAGTTGCACGAGGTGTACGCCGTTCTCGTTGCTCTTGCATTACGCTGGGGATATATTTTGCGCGAAGTCAACCAGTTCGATCATCATCGTCCGACTGATTTATAACTTATTGCGCCGCGTTTTTGTTTGCACCCGTGACATTTTACCGCTATTGGAGATTTAGGTTGGGAGCGTATACGGACCGTTAGAATAAATTCTGTAGAATAGTGAAAATTTTTTAGCCAAAGAAAGAAAGCGAACAAAACTAAGCGGATATTTAGTTGATAAGTTGGCAACGAATTAACCGCTTGGACGCTCCAACGAACGAGTGCACCAGAGAAAGGACGCGCGAGAGTTAGTCAGTGTGTGCACAGCGAGATAACCTTCATATTCTTTTTGTCTTTTTGTTACATATATTTATATTCACGTTGAATGATGAATTTCTTTTTAAACTAACTTTTGAATATTGAATCTATTGACTCAGAATTTTACGAATGAACGAAAAATGTATTAACAGTGGATACATATCTTACAGATGTATTTTTAAAATGTTTTATATATTTACTTCATTCTCGGCATCGTCTGTAGCAAGAATCAAGTTTACCAGTCGTGTACTTGGTTACATTATTACGAATAACAAGCAATTAGCTTAATAAAGCATTACTAAGCCATCAGTTGTTCAGTTTCGATGGACAATACTGGGAAACATCAGGATTAAGCGTCAAAATGATGTTTCGCCTGAAAGCGCAGACTGTTAATAATCGCAGACAGAGAGATCTAGGCTATTAGCTTTTCCTTCGTATGTCGTTTAAATTAATGTTTGTATTCGCGAGCCTGCAACTTCCAACCGGTACTTGAACGGAGGCAAGATTTCTATTTGTCTTTGCACTGTATTCTGCACGATGGGCGCCGCGTTACTAATGTTTATACAGTAGATAGACGCGTTGCAATACACGGGTACGTGTACGAATAAACATACGGTGCATGTAGAGAGTGTGTGCCGCGAGTAATACGATATTTTAATATCACCGGTTTACACATTCGAATTCTATGGTTTGGTTTTGGGAAACGGAGGCTCTTTAATATAGCACGTAAGTGACGCGAATGTGTTACGGTGGCGTTGATAAAATGGAACGCGGGTTACGAAAAAAAAAAAAAATATCATCGCGATATTACGTGAACGCGATCGATAAATTCATTCGAACGCACGATCGTAAAATATAGTTACATTCGGTCTGATTACTGGTCAAAATAAAATTTTTATGAAAAAATCGCACCGATCAACCGGAACGCGTTACGAGCTATCGACGAGCAACGAATGAAATTTGTCCTCGCTCTCTCCCTTCTCCTACTGCTTCTCCACCATTTTTCCCACCCTGCAGTATCTCTCTTCATATCTCTGTCCGTCTCGACTCCTCGAATATCGATGCAACATCGAGCGTGAATTTTTCATCGTGGATCACTCGTGACAGGCTAACGAAGTTAGTCGCGCAATTTTCCGTTCACCGACAAAGCGACGATTCTGTTCATTTGACGATAGAAGCGTACAAGAAACGAGCTGAACATACGTAGGGAACTGAAGTCCCATGTAACGTTCGACTTTTCTTATTTTTCGTTCGAAGAGGAATCAGAATTTTATTTGTCGCTCATAGACACCGCCATCTTTCTTCACAAAGTTTCCTTAGATTGGTTTAAATTCTCCAAGAGATGTTGCTACATTTTTAGTCAATAATGTTTCAATTTTCTTTGATGTTTTCTTTTTTTTTTTTTTCTTTTATTTGAAACGATTGATCTAGATCGTTATTCAGCTAGACAGGCAACAAGGTATACTTGGCTTCGTTTCACGATTTTTATCAAAGCACAAAAATGGACGCTTCTTGAGGTAACTTTTCAACTATCAAAATTGCTCGCTTCTCAACTGGGCAACAATACGTCCACTTCGATATCCTCTTAACTATCTCTTGACTGGCACTCGAGATACTTTCCTCTTGTAAATCTTTGCCACTTCTCCGTTTCCACTATATCCTATCGGTGACAAAAACTGTAGCCAAGGAAATGTCAAACTGGGTCAATAAATCTGTCGCTTTTCAACGAGCGAATCTAGGATTCTCGTATCAATCAAAATACTCGCGTCAATTTTCCCAGAGTTCGATCGCTGGGGCGGCGTGTATTTTCAAGTCGACGTGGAACTTGTACCGTAACGTTCGCGATCACTGAGAAAACTATAGAAATTATGTGTATACTAAACCTTTGCACTCGCTGTGAAACGATAAATGTTCATGAATTTATTTATTTCCATTTCTTCCGTCAGGTGGCCTCGTTTGAATAATTATGCTGCATATTTTATGTGAAAAACTGTGTTGAAACTCTAGAATAAAATTTACTCAATTGAGATTTCGTTTCCGAGAAAAATCAGTTTGAAAATTTGTCAAATATTTCATCAAATTTCGACTGAATTAAAGCATTCTTTGAATGAAAATTATCAATGTTGAATCAACCGTGACGGCAGAGTAATTTAGCCGCCATGATTTTCGGTTCTTTCAAATTTTGATTTGTGGACTTACGTTAGTATACAGTGAACAATTACAACAAAAAATAATTGTAGCATTTGATCGATTAAAACTGCGTAATGCTACGCTGTAATACGCTCGTAGGAATTTAATAAGGACAGCACAGTTATGTATGCGAGAACTTGGACATTATTTCCGAGAATCTACAAATTAAACGAATTTTCAAACGAAAAAATTTTATTCTACATTTCCAACTCAGCATTTTTTCCCATAAAATCAACCTCTGCTTGCTTCCACCACCATTCACGGGACACCGTGTGTATAGTACTCATTGATAGAGGAAATAAATTCCCACAACTTGGAGAATAACCTTCATAGACACCAACGTCACATAGAAACAGGAATGTTTTAATTACAAGCAGTCCTGTTTCGCGCAGGACTTATCTACGCCCGACGGAGATGGTTGGACGTCGGTTAGAAACGAATCCCACGAAAATTCCCGCGGTGTTATCGTTTTAATAGCCACCTTGTTACAGTGAAACGGCGCGTTACGTGCGTTGAAACAGAATCGGCGTGAAGAGAGGGAAGTAGTAGCGGTGTTAAGAATTCTACGTATCTTCGGAGCATTCAGACACGTACGGCCATAAGCAAAGTTCCGGCGAATTCTCTCACGGAGTAATCCTAGGGTACGTCGCGCGATAAGACCAGCCGGAAGAATATACGGTTGCATAAAGTAAGCGCGGAGACGACCAAAGCCTGGCCGCGGAAGATTCATTTAAGGCTTATGAAGAAGTCTTCCTTTCCACCTAGAAAGACGAAGAAGCAAGCAGAAGCAGTAGCAGCACCAGCCGGCACCTTCTCCTCTATTTCCCCTCTTTCCTTAGCTAACAGAGGTAGTAGCCGTTCCACCGGATATCGTTCGAGCCTGAGCTAGCGTTTCTCTCTGCTCTGAGCACAGCGCAGTTGGGATAATGGAGGACCATCGTCGTTGGAAAGTTCGTCGCGAAAAGTTTGGATATTTTATTCGGTGCCGGAATAACTTTTAATATCCCGCTTCTAGGTTTATATCAACGATAGGGACTGAGGAAGAGGAGAAGTGAGTAACGGAGGGCGCAAGGGAGAGGAAGAGTAGTGAAGCATAGACGATGAAGAACAGAAAGAAAAAAAAGAAGGAAAAAAGAGAGAGAGAGAGAGAGAAAGGGTGAAAGGTTGGAAAAAAGTGGGCGGTCGGGTAGAGGTGCTCAAGGGTTTGCTCCCCATCTCCCTCATCCTCTAAAACCCCACCGCCACACCGCAGCTTTCGCCATCCATGACTTTTTAGCCACCTCTCGCTCTGAAGTCGCGCTCCACCGAGCTTCGTTGAGTTTTAATGAAGAGTTCGGGCTCTTATTGGTTTCCCCTTTAGGGCGACCGCATCGTTTCTATGCCATCCGGAGGCGTTCGCGCGTTTTATTGCACCCTTGGTCGCGTATTTTCTTGGCGATCCATAGAACTCGCGCTCCTCGACACAGGGAACCCCTAGCGAGGGGAGAGAGAGAGGGAATAAGGGAGTGACGGTGAGCTGAGGTGAGAGAGAGAAAGAGAGAGGGAATAAGGGAGTGACGGTGAGCTGAGGTGAGAGAGAGAGAGAGAGAGAGAGAGAGAGAGAGAGAGAGAGAGAGAGAGAGAGTGAGAGAGTGAGATGGAGCTCTACCAAGCTTAAGTCGAAACGGTGAGGAGATGGAATATTATATACGCGGGGCTGTAATGTTAACTAGTTGGAAACTGGAGGTGGAGCGAAAGGGGCGGACGAGGCCAGGTTATTCCTTACGGGCGCAAGTTTCCTGAAGTTTGGGGGAGACGGTAAATTGCATGGGATACATTGTCCTTCGTTGAACGCTCTCTACATCGGGTCCCGACTTCGACTGTCGAACTTCCGTGTGACCGATTTCTTTGACGACCGGTCTACGTCGCTTTCTGCATGTTCTCCGGCGAATGCTGAATCCTCATCAGGTTACTTAACTCTTTGGATGTCAAGTTAATTCCGGGAAATTCTACGTGAATTCGATTTGAACCTTGTTCCACTTCCGATGTAAAATTACGAGATGGATAAAGTGCTTTGAAATTGATCTGTTTCGATGAATTTATGAATTAGATTGTCACCTTAGATACAGTAATTTTGCTTATCAACGAATCAATCCATCATAGACGAGATTCGTCGCTAAACAAAATTTTGCTTGAACACAATGGAACTAAGAACGTCCATTTTCATAATAACTTTGAATAATCCAAGTCTTGTAATGTATATTTGTCCATACTTAAAATTGTTCTACTTTTTACTGAAACAAAACGACTTATGTTATATAAAAAGACATGACGTTTTAAGCATTATACTAGTAGTATTTAGATGACCTTATAGAAAGCATATTTTTGACAAGAAGTCCACGATGAATGGTTAACTAATATTAGTTAGTTAAAACTTAAATAGATACATAAGAGAATACAGGACGTTGTTAAATCCAACAATAACGATTTCGCTGTTAGAAGTTGCAAATTTGAGAGTAGTTAAATTATAATTTGCAGCAAAATAGAGAGGTATAGGTTACCCGAAACTTATAATTACCGAACGGTTTAGATTTCTACTTGTACAATAGAGACCTGACAGACACGATTTCAGACTCGCGAAATTAGATACAGGTGACTTTAGAATTCGCGGAGGAACGATAGAAACGTAGCCAGAGAGACTCGTGGGACTTGATAAAAGGGAAGTTGGACCCAGGCGACGTGATACAGATGCCCTCGGACTTAGGAGCTTCGTATTGACAATCTTGAGACTCGTGGGAATAGATAGCCTTTGAACTAGCACTTTGGTGAACTGAATTTATAACACTAGATGTAAATGATTCTAAACAAGATTCCATAGGTCTCACGGGTTAAATCACCCAACTTTTCAAATGTCAACTGATTCTAGATAATAAAACACCGTTCGAGAAGTACATTTTCCACCGATATATTATTCGTACTCGAATCGATCTGTTTCCTCGTCGAAATAGTTGCACGAGATTGAATCGCTATCTGTCACACAGCACGAAATTAATTTCCAAAATATGGATTTCGATGTAAACGCGGAACGTTTCAACATTTGAGCGTAGAAATGCTTGGCTCGAACTCGAGGGCAACGATTTAACAAATTCAAGGTGTAATCACGTCCAAGTTCGCCGTCTCCTTAGCAGTTACTTAATTACGTAGTCTGGGAACGCGTCTCGACAACTCTGTTCAGCCGAAGTTTCTAATCCGCAAATCGTTGCCTAATATACACACACCAGTTGAGCGATGCATGTTTAAGGGAGGTTAGTTTATGCACGGAAACTTTCTCGCTCTGCTTCTTCGTTGTAGAATAATATTTATGTGAATAGTTTCTCGATCATCTATCTAATTCGATATATTCATTTCTTACATGTTTCTTGTTTCTACAATATTTCCCTTATCTCACAATGCTGTTATCAACGAAATTAAATTTCCAACTAATATCGGACTCAGGTTGGTGAATAATTATAATTAACTTTCGAAGAGTTGTATTTTATCGTCGTATTGAAATTACACCGTAAAAATCATCGTAAAGATCTGGCGTTGATAGTTATGCTATTCGAATTATCGCGTAAGTTCATCAGGCCCGAGACTTTGTGCAACAGCGTGATTCCATTGTTCCGGCGGAAATTATCGCGGCCTCTTACGACGATACTGCGGCTGAGTAACAGAGTAGCGCACGGTCGAAAGTTCACGAGACGCGAAGGTGGATCCTTTGGCGCAAGCAGCGGCCCAAGAAACCTGTAATTATAACTTTCCAGTTATGTCCATAAAATTGCAGTCGTAACCATAAATCTCGGCACTTTGGCCGTCAAGCAAACGGGCGGCACGCACGAGCGGAAACCCGTTTTGCACCGCTTGTGGAAAATATAATGATGCTTGAATGGTATTAACTTACTGGATGTTTGTGTTCCTGTGAAAAAGAACGAGGATTGTTCACGATTTTACGAGAACAAATATATCCAAATGCAACGCCTAAATGTCAGCACTGTATACTGTTTTCAAATGATATAAGCCGATTATTCAAGATGCTCATAATTTAGTCACTTATTTAATTAAATTCATTTGTTACAGCGTAAAATAAAAATAAGCTAGTTAATTAATTAAATCAATTGTTTCATTTCTCTGTAACAATACAGTTTTTTCTTTCAAAAATTACTTGTGTGACTTTTCTATCACTGTTTACCCAACATTTTGCACGAAACAAACGAACGCTACTAAAAAATTACTGTACAAATATGTGCGCAGTATACATTTCTTTTTCTAACAGTTTCTATTTTTGAAAATTGTGTAAAAAGTGTACCGTGTGATTTGGAGGATAGATGTAGCGTTTGTATTATTTGAAAGAAACATGCAAACATGTAAATTGAATGGCACTATACAAGGATAGCAATCGAACATTTAGTCAAACGATCAAAAGTCTCGAAGATCCACTTCATTTACCAGTCAATGAAAACGAGAGTAAGTTTTACCATAGGGAAGCAATTCGTTTGCTGGCGCGTCTCCTCACGAGGTTAATGGAAATGTCGCTTAAGCAGCGTTCAATTTACCCTTTTAAATTCGCACGGACGAGACCGAGGGACCGTCGATTTTATTGTTCTTACAGAGAAGGTGACGGACAAAGGAGTTTTGATCCTTGATGCAATGCTTTCCTGCCACCTCGTTTAAAGACGAGTATTTGCATGGGCCGGGGACGTGGCGAATCGGAATTACGTCGAATTCATTGTGAATGCGCATTTAAGTCGGAAGTCTCCGCCACGTAACGAACGACACCGCGCGGCGTCTACGTGCTGGTGAAAACTTGGTGAAAACGAGGATGAAAGAAAAGGAGACGAAAGAGAGTTAGACGGAAGTGAAAGGTGGGAGAGGTGCGACGGAAGAAAGAAATAGGGTGGAATAGACGAGGCGTAAGAGTGGTGGAAGTTGTCATTACGCAAATTTAAGGCCGGAATATAACAGACGCGAGGAATTTTACGCTTTCTGGCTGGTTAGGAAGGGAGTTCGCTCGTAAAAAAAAAAAAGGAGCCTGTATTAAAACACATTAAGTCCACCTGGCCGGTAGTTTTCCTCGTATCTACGTACGATGTTTTACTACTCATGCCAAAAATTTAATAAGTTCATGCAAATGAGGCCCTTATGTAAATTTGGAAGATTTCATGGCCGTCCAGATCCTCGGATCGTGGTACATATTTTTCGGCCTGTCCCTTATTACTATGGTAAATTTCGCCGTAGTAACAACGAGAACTTGTGCGAGTTGAACAAAAGGGAAATTTGATTTTCTCACATAGCCGAATTTGGTCCGTGAACACCGACTAATTTTCTTCGCTGTGTAAACAGAAGTTGCTGCGCGATAATATTCATACAGCTAGGTAGTATTAATATTATAAAAATAATGAGCACTGAAACTGGTATAAAAAAAGAAAAAGAGAGAAGGGAGAGAAATATATAAGAAAGGTTTCCGTAAAAATCCGTTCAATTTTCTTCAAGGATTACCCTTCTATCGGACAAAAAAATCGCTAGCAGTTTAAAGTTCGTTGAAAGTTTGGCCCATCAAGTCCCGGACGATTCTCTTTCCGAATCCAGCCACTCGAACTTTTCATTTCCCCGTAATATACAATTCCCCTCTTCAAAAGAAGTTCCGCTTCACGAAGAAAAAAATATCAGATCTCAGCAGGTTTCTGTCAGAATCAGTTGAGAGACCAGGTTTCCCTTTTGAAACACGTATTCCCTTATTCGTTCAAATGAAAACGCCGAAGGAAATAGAAAGTAGTATCTTACTGTGAAAGAAGAATGAAGAAAAAAAGAAAAAAGAAAGAAGGAACGTATAGAAGAAGAAAATGTAAGAAAGAAAACTGCGTTGCCGTCGTAAGATAGAAAATGATAGATATATTATAGAAAAGACAAAGAGTAAGAGATCATGAAAAAGAGAAGACGAAGAAGAAGAAGAAGAAGAAGAAGAAGAAGAAGGAAAAGGAGGGAAAATAAAGAACGGCTAAAGGGGTAACTTTATCTACGCTAGCAGAAGCGGCCCTCGAGTTCGATTTTGCGCTGCTCACTAAGTTACCTGATCTGCTCTCCATTGTCTTGTGATAACTTTGTGATACCTGGGCTAAGGATTTCCTTAGATACGCCAGAGACGGCGTGTTTCACGAACGAGAAGAAAGACGAAGCATAAGACTTAAGTCGTGAAACTTTCCCCAACAAGCCGAACTCCTTCCATTCCGCGCCTCTGCGCACCCCTTGCCAAAGGGGTGTTGCGAAAGTCGTATATCCGCGAAATGATCCTGAGCCGCGGTACTTCCGCATGACTCTTGTTACATCAACGAGGAAACAATGCCTCCCCTTTTCGTTTGTACGCTTTACGACACAGCCTGAGTATTCACGAGTACGTAAACACGTGTTCACCATAGCCCAGGTATGGTTATCGATCGAACGTGGGTTATGCTACGTCATCGAACAGATGTCTGAACGTGCGCAACGCAAGTTGGAATACCGATCGTGTACAATTTGGAAACGAACTGCATTCTTCCGCGCGATAATTTTCAATTATCGAGGCGTAAAGGAAAGGAGATGAAACTCAAACGAAAAATCATACTCACGATGTATCGATGTTATTTATCTTTTGATCTTCGCTGTTCGATCGTTTTGCATAATTAATTATCGTCGTCGTCGTTGGCGAAACAATGGAACGTAAATAACAGGATTCGTTAAACAGAATCCTTTGTATTCGTTTGTAAATAAACTTTACAACGCAACAATCTGCTGTAAACATTTCCAGTAGGAATTAATATAATAGTTAATTACTAAAATAATTAACTGATAATACGCTTTGTTTGGTGGAGAATTGGTTACGTGTGCACACCTTAGATCAGAAAATTCGACGGAAATGAATTGAAATATACAATCGTACCGTCGAATGTAATCTCGTTAATTTGCCTCTCGTATCCTCGCGATGCATATTCGAGTAAAGCAACGTTGATCTTTCCTCGGAAATTTCTTTGTTCGCTTTGAAATGTGCCGGTCTTGCAGCAGCAAAAGAGAGAAAAAAGTGTAAGGAGAGAAGGTAGCAAAAAGAAAACGGGCAAAATTTATTTCGCGAACCGTTGTATCTCCTATATACGCGTTTTTCGCAAGCTGGGATGACGCGGCAGCGTGTAAACTCGTCGAAAATTGAAGCCTTCTTTCTTGCTTTACGAGACAGAAAACAACTTAGGTGCTTAAGTGATAATTTGTCAAAAGGGAACGAGGCCGTGTTACAAGCTGAGTTGCACATGTTGAAACTTCAAAGCAACATTCGCCAAGTGTTTATAACTGAAATTGATAAAACTTCAAAAGAACGTACGTTGCAAAACTTGTCCGGTTTTCATGTGAATTCTTAATATAACCTAGATGACGTAACAATTTCAATGTCCTGCACGAACTGTGCGCACGTTCGTCACGAAAATTTTATTTTATCGTCGAACTACCGCATAAACATTTTCACATCTCTATGTACATGTAAACGCATAAAATAAACGCAGGTGTATAAAAGGAAATCATCGAGGATCTTTAAACAATTTCACGTGTAACAAACATGGCTTCAATACTGAAACTTTTCTACCTTCTTCTATCTGTTGTACTAATGACAGGATACTTCGTGACACCTGCTGAGGTAAAAATCTTTTTCACAATGATCTAAGAGTTTAAATAGCTAATGATATTAATTTACGATTGTTTTCAGTCTTTGAATTGCAGATGCAACATGAAAATAAAAAAACCTGCTATTTGCAAGGTAGATTACCAACTATATTCAACTAATTTATAATTAGTTCATCATTTTTACCTTCTTTAACTTCTTTAATTTTTCAGAAATTGTGCGCGTCATTAGGATAGTGAATTTGCAACACTAGAATACTAGATCGAAGAAGGATGCTGCAATTGCAATTTGTGTGTTTATTATGTAGCTGACTATTAGTAGAGAATAATAAAATTACTTTTTGAAAAGTTAACCAGTTTTTCTCTGAAATAATAATTCATACACCTTGAAGTAGTATAGTTGACTGTCACGGAAATGTGAGGAAGTGTTGCAGGATTTCACAATGAAATATATTACATGCGTCGTTATAGTTTTTAATGTCACATTTTAAATTTATCGTCTGATAAATCGAAGTATTTGCAACACGCTCGTCACGAAACGTTTTGTTTACTACCAAACGTAGCACACAGGTGCTTGCATATCTTTTCATACATGAATACATATCGATTAGGTGTTGCGTGTAAAAAGCGGAATATTGACAGTCGTTAAAAAAATCGATTGACAATAACATGGATTTCATACTGAGACTGTTTTTCCTGTCCTTTTTCCTGTCGTTTTTCTCACGGGCTTCAGAAGAAAATTTGTTTTCCTTTTTGTATAAAAGCATCGATACTTTTTTTCCTTTTTTGTTGCAAATAAATGTTCACAAAATCAGTTGATTCGCGAAACTTCTGCTTACCGATCATAAATTTATCGAGGCTATTATCAGAAGTGAAATTAACAGTTTCGTAAATTCCTACTTTTGCAACAGATTCTTCGTAAAGAAATTTTCTATTTTTTTTTTAATATCACTTCCTTGAAAATCAATTTTTAATTTTTTAAAATTTATTAAAAACGTCTGTTAGCTTGTTCTTATTACTGTCAAGTTACTTCGATGTAACTCAAGCAAAGGTGTAGAGAAACTGCTGTTTCCTTCACAGAATTCCTTCGGTGTAAATAGTTAACTTGCACGTTTCCTGAATGACTATTAAGTCATCTGGAAAATGTGATTGCAAGACTGTGTGAACGCAAAGGATTTCCTTCCTTTGTCACAATATGTTGTAATTAATCGACCGTAACGAGTCATAATCATCCCTTTAAGCTGTTACAATTCACATTTATGCAGAATGCAACGAAATCTAAAGCATGAAGTATTTACTTACAACTACTATTTTATAAACGTGAAATTTCTTCGCTATTTCCTCTCTGCAGAAACAATAACATAGTATTCCCTTGCTAATAACAAAAGGAGTAAAATATTTGACGTCAAGTAATATTGCGTTTATTTGTAACATCTCGTACGAAGTTTACAACTTCATAAACTCACAATTACTCACGACGCGTTTGTCGCGAAAATGTGACTTTACCAGCTATCTCCTAGTTTTTCAGTAAATTCTATACGAGTATGACGAACACACGAATCAATTTTGATATATAAAAAAAAAAGTATCGACAATAGATACTTTAAAGGTGAAACGACCAACATCATCTACCCGTTACTGAGATTTATTTTCTTGCTTATTTCTCCTATTTTAGTAACAGGTTTCTTGGTTACATCTGCTGAGGTAAATATATTCCTGAGCAAATGAAATATTCCGCGAAGTGGCACGACAATTTAAATCTTTTATATTTGTAATCCGCAGGATGCAATTGCCAGATGAAATATATTCCAGTGGTGTGTTTGATATGTCATTATTACTGAATTTTGATTGCTTCATTTCATAATTTTATTATATTTATCTTACAATTTTCTTCGTTGCTTTTTTTTTACATTTAGGGATTATGCGGAAGAAGAGGATGATAAGCATTGAAAATATAAGCTGATACAGTGAATAAAACTTGGCCTTTGACTGGATTCTAATTCTTATGATTAATTGTCACTCAGAGAACGTGTTTTATCGTGAAACTAAAATAAAAGTATCGAAACACATTTGCTCGTATTCTTTCACGTATCGATTTTAATTCAAATAAACACTGACAAGAGAAAAAACGAATATTGTAACAGTAGATGGTAAATATCCCGTGTGTTTTATTGCATCTGCTATCGAACGTGAAATTTACCACTTAATAAATTGATCTGTTATATATTCCTGCCTACTGTTTTATGCGTTTTACTTACTGCTTCCTCTGTTACTCATAATATTATTTGAATTTATTACCCGATAAATATCCCCATTTGCAATATATTTATCACGGAAGAAACATTTTAGTGTTGGCCGTGTAAGAGAAACTTTTGCATAATTTCTTATGTGTGAAAACACGATTGTTAAGTGGAGTATATAAGCATATTACTGTCGCTACATTGAGAATTAAACGTGTGGTAATATGAATAATATACTCAGATTCTGTTTCCTTTTTTTTACCATTACTTTGATACAATGAAACTTCGTTACACCTTCAGAAGCGATTAAAAAAGAGAATCTTATCGATACAACCTTAATTCTATTTAATTCTCTGAGTTAATATATCTAGTATATTAATTTATGTATTTTATATTTGAGTATTAAAGATTGCTTTTGCTTTGTAAGAATATGCAAAAATTTGGAGAAAATATTAATTTTGTGTATCTCTCTTTTTACCATCTTTGAGCTTTGTGTAAAGAAATGACATAGTAAATATGCAAGACATATATCAGTGTTATAATGGGAATTTTAATTTTAATCCTGCTTTAATCCTACTCGTGTAACGAAAGATCAATAAGAAACAAACCATTTAATCCTGAAAGTACAAGTACATACTATTATTCCTAATATCATTACCAATGTTTATCATCTCACGAATTCGTTGCTGTAATCCTAGATTGTGACTTAAGTATTACAGATGTCTATTGTTTAAATATGTTCCCTTACTATCTGCATAGAATATTTTATTACCTCATAAATATGTACATTTGCAACGTATGTTGTCACGAAAAGTGCATTTTACTTTCGGCGGTGTCACGGAAATGCTTCTTTATGCATGGAAACACCGCTATTAAACGAGGTATATAAGCAAACGAATATCGAGGTCCCATCAAGAATTAAACATCCAGTAACATGAGTAACTTATTCAAATTCTGTTTACTCCTTATTTCTGTTATTTTCATATCATGCAGCTTTATTATGCCTTCGGAAGCGGTAAGCAGAAAATCTGATCGATGCAATCTTAATTCTACTTAATTCACTGAGATAATACACCTTGTATATTAATTTATATGTTCTATATTTGATTTATTAGTTACCGTCGTTCCCTTGTATCTGTAACAGCTTGAATCATTTCAAGGGACCGCTGAAAGGATTCTGCGAGGTACGTTGTAATCAATCACGTTAACAGAATCTTGCGTATATACTTATTTTTTCATTTATTTTTTTTTTCAGTTCAAGTGCAAGAAAAGGGGATAGCAAACATGACAGGCACGTATCAATACTGCGATGTAAACTTTAATTCTATTCATGTTTTAATCCTCCTTGTGTAACGAAAGATTAATAAGAAATAAAATATGTAACTCTGACAGAATAAATATATATTATTCCATTATCGCATTTTTGTTATGAGGTTACGCCTATCTAGAGTAAAATTCGCGAATTTTATCATTCCGCGAATTCGTATCGTTCTCATTCTGTACGTGAACACTTGTTTTTGATTGATTCGCTTGTCCCTGGAAATATTGCTATGCAAAAATAATAAAATGAAATACGCAGTAATAAGTGTATTGTGTAATTCTGTGTGTGCGGTTTATCACCTCGTAAAATAATAAATTCCCGTCGCATCAGTCACGAGAAATTATTTTTATTGTTAGCACGATCGCATAAAACTCGCGTGAATGTTCGTGCATTTATCTATGTATACGCGCTATGACATCGAATGATGATTGTATAAAAAGCGGAAGTACGAACACCGTGCCATTAAACGCACCAAGCATTCGAGACGGGAAAACATGAATCTGCTAGTTAAAATCTTCTTTACACTTTTCTCCGTTATCCTAATGTCGGGATATTTGATCACACTTGCTGAAGCGGTAAGCAATGAACTATACTTTAATTGCAATTCAGTTTTTCAATCTACCACCGTGTGATATTCGACAAATTTCTGTTTACAACTTGGATTTCTTCAAGGATCCATCAAAGTGCGGTACATTCTACAGATCACGATGCAGATTTCCCAAGGTAGCAGCTATGTGCCCGGTAAGATCATAATGACGTTAACTTCTTAATTAGATCAACTAATCTTAGCGTGATTGCGTAACCTCATTAACCTTTGGCTTTCAATGATGGTATAATAAAGCTTATTTTTCTTGTTTCCAACAGAGCGTGTGCAACGGATAGTGAATTTTAATTTCAAGATGGACGTTGGCTGAATGAAATTTTCCTCTTAACAATGTTTAGTTACTCTAACGTATAATCCAACAGTTGAATCATGCAATATTATGCAACATTCCTTTGTAATTATTTTTGACACGTAATAAACAGCTTTCGAAAGACGTAAAACCCATTTTTATTACTGCAATCCTCATGTGAAACGTGTACGCACTAAAACCTCGACTAATGGTTAGATATTTACATATAAAAGACCTACGCGCATCGACACCGAGAACGTCAAGAGTTAGTCCGAAGTAAACACGAATCGAATAGTTATTCAGTTTCCTTTTCTGTTTTTCCCTCATTGTAATATCCGGTTATTACGTAATGCACGTGGAAGGAATGGTAAAAGAAGTCGTCTTTTATTTCCTCGATAGAATACGACAGCTACATTAGGTACTCGATATTTTACAAGGATTCACCAAGATGTCCTTCTTTACCCATTGAATTCTGCGATGCTCCTGTTACGAAAGATATATACAAGGAACATCGTCGTTCTCAATAACCGCAACTCTTTCTTTTTCTCACATTGTAAAATCTTTATAGGGGAAGAAGAAGAAGAAGAAAAGGAAGAAAAACATAAATTTCACGACACAGCGGTGAAAATATTTTAATTACTATCACAATATTATTCGAAACGTAACTTCGAAGCTTTCATAAAGTATCCGGAGAGAGGAAATAAACTAATGCGAAACAACCTAAAAAGCAGCCACTCCCTTTTAATTACCTCTTTCCTATTCCTTTACGTTAGTAGCATTTCCTTTCGTTTGCCACCATCTCAGCTTGCTCTCCATCTCAAAGAGGAAGGAAACACCCCTGATGCCAGGCGACTTCCCGCCGGTTGCCATGAGGAAAATCACAACACGGAATAAGGAAGATTATAAGTTGCATCGGTACGCGGTCCTAACATCTGGCCTTAGTTTCTCGGCGTATTACTTCTGTTTTCTTGAAAATGGCCAAGGCGGGCGTACAAACGCTTGCGAAACAGTCCCGCCGCGCATATCTCCGGCCAAGATTTTCATGAATATTCTTTAGGTTACATTAATGCGCTTTATAAATATGTATTAAACCCACGGATTTTACTATCTCCGACAAATTAAGCTTTCCAGCTGCCTTAACCCTTCTTCCTGTTCCACCTAGCCGGGGCGTTACCACTGGAAAGATGCAATTGGAATAGTAATTTCGACCACGATCTGCATCCTTCCGCTTCCATCCTCTCTCTTTCTTTTTCTCTCTCTTCCCCTTTCCGCGTACTATCTCCGCCAGAGATATTTAATATACACGGTGAATTTATATATTCTATTACGAGGAGAACGAGAGATTACAATATCATGACGAATCCAACCATATTAACCCTTTCTTTACGACACACGTGGCTGTGAGTATGGTTCCTCTTTCACGGTGCTCCGTGCTGCTCGCCGCAAATTTTAGAGTGATTTACACGTAGAAATGCAGAGAACGCGTTATTCCATGTTACAACGGCTCGTACGCGGAAAAACGTGAAACAAGAGTGACAGCGGTAACGATGCAAATTCGTGCTATCCTGTATTTCACCGATGAAATATTAGAAACTTTCGCTGTGATCTTTCGCTGTTGCACGATGATTTATCATACGAAAATGTTCCCGGATAAAGTTCCAAGTAAACTTTCGTTTCCTGTTCTCTCCGACGAATCAAGAAGTAACACGATCACACTCTTCGCCACGATTCAAATGGATTCGCGTGTGTACATACAAATCGTGTGTACTCAGCGTGAAACGTGACAGGTGCGACGTCGGTGATATTAAAACGAGCATTATTATTTCGATACTGTTCATGGTAAATAGGTTGTTCTGAAATATTTAACATTCCATAAATTGACGTGCACAGCGATAGAGGAACGGTGACAAACAAACTCTTTGCTTTTCGCGTGCGACATGAACCGTGGTTGGTTCGTGTTCGTTGTCGATGAATGATAGAAAACATCTATAAATAAAATCGTACTTAAAAAGTCCGTCTGGCAATTTTTCGACGTGGAAGCAGATGAGTGGGTAGCAAAAATTCGTCGTTTGTTCTTTTTTGTTTTTTTTTTTTTTGTTTTTTTGTTATTCAAACTTATCGATACATCATACACACGTCAGTGCATTCTTCCTGCTCTTCGTTATCGTAATATATTAACGCTCATTAATGGCGTCGGAGTTGTAACGCGAATAAACTTCCACGTACTATATTTCTCTCTTGGTAACATAAAACGTGTACAAAGTGACGGTTGTATAAACGACGAAACGATTCTGGTGTAACGTATAAATCTTGCGAGAAAAGGCAAAAAAGGAACGAACCATTTCCTCCTTGGTACGATAAACTTGCATGCTAATTTCGCTTTGTTTAACATAACGAAACAAAGAAATATGAAAAATTCCGATTACGTACGGTTATCCTTCTTTCTCTTTTACCCTTTTTAGAGGAGAACTTATCAAGCGACTGCATTGATTTATCCCTCTTTATTAGCACGAAACATATATTTACGTTTATTGCGTGCACACGTTGCTCCGTTTCATATCGCAATATAAGACTTAATAAACACGATTCCGCCTCTCGTATATTTATTGCAAGCAAACGCGCTTGTACGTATAACCCGTATGCTTTTACACGTGTTACACGACGTTTCTTCAAAGCTGAACGCGAATAACGATACGTTTCAAACGTATTCTGAATTGTTTCCATATGTATGATAAATATTCGAAATGATTAAATCAGTTGTATTAAACCGATATTCCATTTGAGATCCTCCCCATCCTCCTCCTCCTCCTCGATATACGTGGCTCAAAGCAACCGGTTATCATCATTTCGATATATTAACACAACCGTGGCGTCCATTGATGCTAAAAGGCTGTTCTACTAGTTTACCTAAATTTAGCACTTACAGGTTCATTTTCCACATAGTATCATTACGGTATTCACGGAATAATCTAATACATCCACTAAATATTCACATAGTAAACGCTGTCGGGATGGTAAACTGACGTCACTTTAATTAATTCCGGGATTTGTTTAAGCAAGTGAATTTACGCACGCCTGAGTTCTAGAATAATGATCTCTGTAGAGTTAATACTGTTCCCTCTGTGTCATACTATTTTCACCCAACGGTGAAAATATATCGCTAGATTAATTAAGAGAAAGAGGGAGAGAGAAAAAGAAATAGAACAACATCCTTGTTTCGAAACTGTTTGACAAATTTCACGATGTCACGGTACACCTATGCTATGGGGACAACTAATTCAACAATGAGTAGCGATGCATCTACATATCCTAGCAACGTAACAAGCATTCACCTTAATTACTATAGCATAATTGTCAGTTACGTGTATATGTGAGAGAGAGAGAAAGAGCTATTTTGTCACGAGTCAGTGATGCGAGTAATTAATTCCCACAGAATGTACAGGAAATTTTCCCGGTGCACCTGGTTAACGTCTAAAGATCAGTCTTCTGTATTATCTTAACGTTTAAACATTTTATCAATTAGCTAGGGTAGGGCAGGAGTGACCGCGAAGCTTTAATTTCTCCTACGTCCTTTATCCCAAAAACGACGACAATCTAACCCTTGGTATTTGCCGTTCGTTCGAAAAAAAAGAACTCAGAAATTCGAACAATTTCATCCTTCTCGGTGGTAAAATAGTTTCACGAGAAGAATCGATGTTGACGCAAAAGCCTCGCCACGTATCGATGGTTGGCGCTCACAGGCGCGGCGACAACCAAAGGGATGGGATGGATCGAGGGGAAGTTTCACGGGGAAAAAGTGCTGATAAAGTTTCACCTTTAAAACCAATTAAGCCAATATAAAGTTCGAGGCTGCCAGGGCACGAAAGTGTGCGTCTCGTCTCGAAGTAAAACCCGCGAGCGAGAAAAGAGGTGTGGGCTCGATACCGCGGGGACAACTTTATAGAAGCTCAAGTGGCATAATCGAGTAAAATAGCCGGCGCTCAAGAGCAAATTAACAACTTTTTATGCGTTTAGTTCCCTGTTGTCCTCCTCTTGTGCTCAAGCCTCGTGAATTTAATCGTGGCTCGTTATATGAACGCGGCAACGACATTGGAACGACGCGTACCACGGTTTATTCAATGACAAACCGATATCGGTTTAAGGAGGGTTTCTATTAAGTTTGTCTCCTGTTCGGAAGCAACCGTTTCTTCTCGCTTTCTATTTCGTAGTTGCTGTTAAAAAAGAATCGTGGGTACGTTCAGTTGTTCTTTCAAGGGACACTGTAACTTCCTTCTGCCACCACTCTGATATATGATCATGATTTTACGTACTCGAATAAAGGCTGAGAAAGTCCCCGACATTTCTCTTGAAAAGTACAAACCTGCAAAATTTCAGAAAAGTTGGAATTTTCAGGTTACCGAAATTCCTTTTTAAGTATAATGTATACTTATGCTTAATGTAAACGTGTGAAGTGATCAGAAATTTATCTGACGAGAGAATATCTATATTCATTTGCTCTTTAATATATTAAAAATTTACATATTTATATGTTGTTTCTTTTATAAATAACATCAGAATTTTCGTTTAGTACAGTAACCAAAATTCTCCGTTGAGACTCCGTATTTTATGACAATTTTTATTGAATTAAATTTAATGTTGTATCGATTCCCGAGTTACAGCGTTTTTATGAAGATAAAGTATGAGGGAAGGGTGCATATATTGCTGGCAGATCGCGAAATTGTGATAAATCTTCGTTACAAAGTTTTACCGGACTTCAACTCGCTAATGAAGGGTCATTATCCGGTGGATTTATCCGGTGAAATTAAATTTTCATAATTAAGAGTACATTAAAGGTGCAAAAAAAAATGAAAGCAAAAAGGTGAGGGAGGGGGGGGGGGGGGGATTGCAGCAGAAAAATTCAGTTCTCTGAACGGATAGAATAATTGAAACAGAAGAGATGGAATACGAAAGACAAGAACGAAGCTGAAATTTGTTTTTATAAAACACGGCGACCCGTGACGCGATGGTGATATTTGAATAATACTGCCTGAGGTTCGTTAAATAAATATCTAAATGAAATTTAAAATTTTTCTATCTCTTCTATGTCACTTTCCTTCTCGTTTCTACATTAACGTAGTTCAATCTTTGATTAAACGATTATCTTCTTGAGATAATTATTTGTTTATTCTTTTATTTGTTAAATTACATCGACAAACATATTCTTTTCAAACGCAGAACCAGCTGAAGCTACAAAAAGTATCATTCTCTCGATGAAAAGAACCTTTATTAATTGAAGTGACTTATTTTTTATTTCATTTAATATTTCTACTAAAATCTTTATCACTTGGAACGGTTACATAGCTAAAGAAGGGAGGAAACAGGCAAATTATAATTGCCATTTAACTTGCGAGCTTCCAATGACAGATATCAACGATTTCTCGCGTAAACTTGAAGTCAGTAATTATAAAACTCATTATCAGGAAGTAATTGAAACGTATAATGCAGATGACGAAAAAAGAAAAAATAACAGATATATAATTACACTGGGATTAAATAATCTGCAATACTGTTAGCGATAAACCTTGATACATTTCTCTTTTCTCGCCGACTTAACGTGTCGCTCAATTTTCACGCGTCGAAATACACCTTTTCGATCTGAGCGTATCCATTATCAAAAACGAGCATGCGACATGTCGTTTCGATGAATAATACGCCGTTATAAATGAGACTATAAACAGCCATGCGGATATTTAAACTACGACGGTTTAAATAATTTCGTTCCGATGGGATATTCACATTGAATAAACTAACGAGTATCGTTTCACGTTCGACGCTTCTACGCTTGAGAAATATATTTATCTACACCTCTTCAACTCGAGGTACGATATTCGAATCCTCTATTCGGATTATTTAAGAACGGATCGTCGTGATCAGATTATCAACGTGCAGAAATGGAAGTGATCTTTCTGCACGTTTTATAAAAAAAAAAAAAAAAAAAAAAGAAAAGAAAGAACTACAGTCGGGATCAATTATTTGGTTAGATCTAGAACGATCGAGGTACGTAATTGTTAGGTCGTCGAGAAAAAGTGCCGATTACTTCCTTTCGAGAATAGCTTAATAATCACGTCAAATTTAATATCACGTTCAACCTCCTACTTGATCTGATAAAGATCAAACGCATGACAAGTTCCAGGCAACACCAGGGATTTTCATTACACTAAAGCGGCGCTCTTTGTTATTAACACATTATCGCTCGAGCACCTGCCAACGAGAGAGGATTATCTTGATAATGCGTTTTCTCTATAGCTTCCACCTAAGTAACACAGCACGTTCACTACCGAACTTCAACGTTCTCTACCCTCACACGATCCGTCGTCGTTAATTATTACCAAGCAATAATATTCACCTGAATTTAGTACTTTATGATTAACGCATACCGATAAAGCGAAGAAATTGAATCCACGCGTATATATTTTAATGCCGCACTTTACAGCCTTTACGGTGAATACGTAATATCGTAAATCATCTGTATTAATCACCGCGAATGTTCATGCCAGCTGTTAAAGAGCATCGTTTAAATAATACTAGGCACGTTCTGATGAAATTTTTGTACAATATGCTGGGCATCTCACTTGCAACGAACATCTTAATTACTTGCCTTCAAAAGTCAGAAAAGTATCTAAAAGTTTATATACACTCTCATTAATATTCGAATACCATTTAAAACAAACTAACTTCTTTGCGATGTGAGTTCTTTTGAGAAGTCAGAGATTAATTTGCAACTCTGGTGAAACCTTCTTTTTTTTATCATTACTAGATTTACTATAAACTTCTTTCTGTCATCTTTTCTTACTTGCAATCCTATTGAAAGTAATTTAAATATTCATAATAGATGAAGCATCCTCTGTGTTTCTTAATATGTCCAAACAATTGTATTTCTTATAGAAAAAAAGAAAAAACACTTCGTTAAATGATATAACAAAAAGTGCTAGTGCAGAAACAATCGGGAAGCTGTTGAAACGGTGTTCAGATAGACCAGGTGGTACAAACCACACGGTCTAAGCCCGAAAGAATCATTAAACTAGGGGTTGAGAGATACGTAGAGTTTCTCATCAATTTCAGAAAAGGCATTGTCTTGTTAGGGCGGTCAGCACGCAGGTGAAATTGGCGGCCGGTGTTGGCAAGGGACGCGACCAAATCTAATTTATACAACGGTGTGCAGGACCAGGTTGGGCACTCTCAATCTTTGGGTACGGTTTGCTGGATTACAAATCGTTCCGGTTGGCGATGCAGGCAGCCAGTGGCCCCCGCCAGACACGGACAGCGTTAAGGTTTACGCTTGGCCCAGAAACGCACGGAGCAGCCGGAAGGAAGGCGGTCCGTGAGTAGCAAAATGGCGTCAGATGGATGCCCCCATTAATTAGCAGCTACCTTACTGTTCCTCCCCGTTCCTCTATCATTCATTCGAGTCACTCTTGTTTCCTGCGACTTATCTTTCCTTCGAGCGTCGAATCGCGGTCGTCTCTATCTTATGGAATTTACACGACGTCCCGAGCGAAGAAGCTGTAAAATAACGCGGCCGCCATGTTTATGAAGTGTCTTGAGAATACTTGTGCACTGTATACAGTAGTTTCTCGAGGTGTATCACTGCAGCATCGAAATTTTTAACTTCCTGTTCATTTATTATTTACTTCACGAAGCTCAGGAGAGGGCAAAAATCTTGAGAAAGTTTTAAACTTTCACACTGAAATGACGTACAACGTACGTTGTTTTTTATATGTCTCTAAAATGGAGTTAAAGTGTTATACACGTTGCTAGTATATTTCTGTGGTTTGTTGTCAAATTTTATTCGTTTTACAAAGGTATATTGAATTTCGACTGAATGTTGCGGAATAAATTTTACGAAATATAGTTCCTTTAAGTACAGAACGCGTTGAAGATTATTTGTACATGATATGTCACGACGTTTGCAAAGAAAACAATGGAAACAGCTTTTTAAAGATATTCCACCGATGAAGTGTAAACCAATTCTTAAAAGAATATGCAAATTCTGTGTGAAAGATAATAAATGTAATGACAGTACTTCGGAGTGTAAGAAACGTTGCATTACATATTCCACGCTGCTTTGAAATATATCATACTGTACAGAATTATTAATAAAAATTTGTATTAATAGTCGCGTGACTATATGTACTTTTGCATATAATATGCATAAAATTTGCATAGAAACGGTTTCAAGCAACAGCTAACTTCCGATTATTTTGGACGAGTTCGTCACGAGCATCGTTCGATTAATTACCAGCGCAAGAAGTTGAATTTTACTTCTTTTTCATAAAATAAATCGTACAGATAGTGAATAATTTATTACTGTGTGAGTAATTGTATTTACCTTTTTTTTTATTAATTAAAAATTAATTAAACTCTATTATTTAAAGCAAATAAACGACGAACACTGAATGTTAGTTGTTTTAATGGAAGAATTTTAGAGACATTTTCATATCAATTATATGTAACAAAAGCATAGTCTCTATTCGAGTTACAGCTAAGTATCGAGGATAATCACGTTTCACATGCATCGTTGCTTTGGAACTACGAAATTGAACGTACTTATATCGTTAACATAAAGCAGTAGTTCCAAGTTGTTTCATGCGTACACATGTCGTGGTTGAACCAAGCAAATGGAAGATTCTTGCAAAGGTATCTCTGTGCGCGTTTGCATAATGTTACGAACATCAATGCGACTAATATCGTAATTTCCTTGTCTCGTTGAATATTCTATTTAACAGCGTGCACGACAGAAGACACTACTTTCCGGTGGTCCTTTATTGTATACACCAATTTACCATGCCAATCTTATATGCGATTTATAAGTGATGAATTATTACGAGCCTTGTATCGCGACGAGAAAACGACGCGTATCATATAATAGTACCTGAGAAAATGTAACAAAACCTCCTCGATTAACCCTTATTCGATATGAAATAATAGATGAAAAAATTAATGGAGTTCTTTTTTCAATACGTTGAATCGAATATCTTTAAAACCTGTTCAATTTTTCTACACTTTATCATCGATTTCATCAATAAAAAAGGAATTATTCGTTCCAAATTTATAACTCCTTTCGTCGTTACAAATTCACGACAGTTCTACGATAGGATTCGATCAGCTTGAATGTAAATTTGAAATGAAATTTCCCTATTCATCGATAAAGTACTCTTGTTAGAAATTTTTTATCCCTCTCCTCCTTCCTCTCTTTCTCTTTTTTCTGTTCGTTCGAAAATATCCCGAACTATTTGAATCCTCTTTGAAAATACATCTACGTCATGTTTATCCAAGTTCTCTCGCATAAAAGGTTTAATGGAGCCGGAGCTAACACGCGTATGCCCAGCCGGCTGATATATTTAATACTCGCCAGTACGAGTATTTATGGGTGTCGCATTTTTATGGGCTAACTTCAGGGCGTTTCTCAGGATATACGGTGGATCGCTAGGCTGAAACCATTCCCGTGCGCATCTGTGTCTTTGATCAGTCGTTAGGATCGCTTTATAACCCCCACGGCCGATGTACGAAATTGCTCGCGGCTTTAATAAGATTATTTTATAATAAATTACCATAACACTCGCGGCAACGACCCGTTAGCCACATGTTAGACGGCATTATTACGTAAACCTTCAGGCTGGCTCGTAACTACCCTATGTTTATTTAATAAGCCATTGTCTCTCTGCTTCCCTTGCCAAGAATCAAACGTTGTTGTTACCCTTTGTATCACAAAGAACATTAATATAACGTAACTCGACGCGGGGACATTTTCTTTTAGAACTTTTACTGCAATTCACTCGTTTCATCTTCCCTTACTTCTACTATGTTTTCTCTATAATAAATTTAACAAGACAATCATCCATGCTCCTCTTACCATACTTTCTTCCCATACACGACTCTTTACGATCTCTCGAAATTCATTCAGTTTCATGTAACACGACTCGTTACTCTTATTATTCGATTGGATCCATCTAAAGATCTACGTACTCGATTTTCTAATTTTCATTTCATTCGATTCGTGGAACTTTCGACGTCACGAGATAACGAAACGAGTCGAGAAAACAAGGGAACCAATGGTCAATGATGAACGGGGCGGGATGAAGTCACGGTTGAGGCACGAGCGAACGATAATTCTCGGTCGTCAGCGAATCGGTAATTAAAAGCAAATCACCGGGCGTAGAATCAACCATTTACGTAGAATGAATATTTCATTCTCTGTTTCTACCGGTGGATATCGCTGCCCGCGTGTACGTAAACGTACAGTGAGGAGCTTGTTTTTTTTTTTTTTTAAGCTTCTACTAGCCAGTGTCGCGCGACTGTTTAATTACCATTCACTGGTGCCGATGAAATTTTATATGCTGGTCCATGAGTCTCGTAGTCATACGCACCAAACGTACCTTTATACACACATATTCCATATACACTTGACGATCAATTTTTATTCACCCGATCACGTAGTGGTATTATTATTTTTATTACTTTCGAACGATTGCATCACGTTCATTTCGAAACCCTTTCTGCATACACGTTCCTTCGTATACGTGGCATACACATAGCCAAGCAATAATTCTTCGACTGATCATCCTGCTGGACTATTAATTCGTGCCAGATTCACTTTGATCTATTACGGCGCACCATCACAGACGCATTGTCGTGGCTGGCTGCGCGATGGCCTGACTCGTGCGCTTCCGGTACACCGTCGAAGATATCGGAATTCCTGTGGTCGTTCGCTTCGATAAAATTAATACCGACATCAAACGTAATGTAATTAAAATGTAAATTCAAGCGTGAATCATGATCTCCCTCCCCCATCACTTCCTCCCTCGTACACACCGAACCTATCGTCTTTTTTCGTTACTATGGATAACGTTGCTTCGAGCATACAGCTCGGTTATTGTTACGCGTTAACGACGAACCGTCCGGTCCTGACTTCGAATTGAATCGTTACGTTCGATATCAACCCTTCCCCATCATGGTGAAAGTATCGCGAAAGGGTTCGGTGTTTAACGAGTCGTGAATTAATGGACGATTCAAAGTTACGACCTTGCGGGACTCTGGATTCGTGGCTGGGGGATGAAGAGGAATGAAAAGGAATTGGACGATTCGGAGTTGATTCTTCCGTTTCCTGCACGGAATACACTGTACTAGGGGGAATTATTCAGCGAACAGAGAGATACTTTCGAGAGTAATTTTCTAGAAGTTTAATTTGTACATTGAGGATCAATTCGAGGGTTACATTTGCCTAGAGACAGATGGAGTAGTAGTTTTACTTGAAATTATAGCTTCTCGGTCACGCATACGATTAGTAAATGCATAAAAAGAGATAGAAAGTGTCTTTACAGTCTTAATTTTAATTCTAAACACCGTTCGAACATTGTGTTATGATTCTTATGACTGATATTTTTTTTTTTATAGCGCAATATCTATGCAAATATTTCAAAACTGCACGATGGGAATAATATGGTTCTACAGATCGTTGAATTTACTTTCTCTCATACCAAACGCTATAGGCAGGCATAAAAAACTGTATGGAGTTTTCTAATTCATATTAAAAGTCTTTTATTTTTCTCTTTAATTAAAAATAGTGTGTGGATATGCATGACAAATGACAGGTCTCAAGAAGTGAGGAAAAGTTGAGCATTTCCGAAGTGTCTAATTTTCTTTTTATTCTTTCGTGGTTAGAAGACAAAAAGAAAAATGAAAATGTGGAAAGTGTTGGTCTCTTTCGCTCTTCTACGCACGTATCTGTAATACTCCAATCAATTTCTCTGATAACCTGCACAATAACAAGGTTCATCAGTGCACCTTTTCCCACCGGAAGCTGGTACACAAAATGAAACCATAAACTGAAGCGTAGCACGTATAATAATGATGAGAGAGGAAAAAATACGAGTCACGTTCAACGTTGTAGACTGGGATGTATTTGCGTTTGCGAGTGGATGATTCGCTAATAATTCGCGCGTGTAAACGCCGGGAATATGGTGATAGATAACGTGTTGTTGTCATTTGCTCAGGCATTGTTTTAATTCTGTCCACCATGGTTCACCTCAGTACAATGTAAAAAAAAAAAATGCACACGATATTCCGCGTGATTTAATGTTCCGTTTCCTGCTGGAATTTATGAAGCGAAACAATTTCTTTTATTTTCTTTGCTTTCTTTTCCTTCATCCATTCTACAACGGGATTGTTTTATTTGCGCGCGTAAATAGGCGAATTTAAATATGCTGATTTCGTTGTTCTTTTGCAACAAGCACAGCCCGCCGCCATCGTATCCGCGAAAGTAGTCGGTACGCTTTTATTAAGGCAACTTTATACCAGCTGTCGTGGCAAACACGGTGAAACAGAGGAGAACACTTTGTTGAAAATTCTTATCGTTATGAATCCATAATCGAGCAGGTGCTCCGATGGGGGAGTATCGAAATTCGGTTCACGAAGATGTTACGCATTCTAATAAATCTATCTCGACCGGAAATAACGTTTCCACTCCTCGTGCAATTTATCGACGTGGAGCGTGTAACGCTGCATTATTTCGACTGCAGTATGGTGCATCTATTTCATAATGAAGATAACAGAAAAACACCTGATGGAAATGATTCAATCGTGTGTTTCGTATCGACTAATAAATGTAACAAATATGTATATATTTCGTTTCTCGACAAAACACGACAAACCGTGGTAGTTCGAGTTAATATCGGGAGCACGTAGAATTTACAGATGTCGCCCCTTTCTCCATTCGTCTCTCTTCTTCTTTTTTTTTCGTTTACTTCTTTTTTTTTTTTTTAATTTCAAGCTGCGATATGGTTACATAAAAGGCTCGTGACTGTTTTAGTTAAATTCGCTGTTTGACCAACAAGAATGGAGTAACAGGCGTGACGGATGGCTACCGTATAAAAACGCATTTGTTTGTCGAAAAGTTACACACGCGTCGCTATTCTATTTTCATCCTCTCTCCTTCTTTCTCTGTCTCTCTCTCTCTCTTCTCCCTTCTGCTCTTCAATTTTACTTTTTTCCCCCTTTTCGTTCATTCGAATTTTACGCATTGTTCCGGACAGCTTGATCGTATGAGACCTCGTCTGGTCGAAACAAAAGCGACGAATCGCTAAGTCGAACGAAGCGGAGAGCAAACGAGACGGGACAGCGAAAATGCATGAAGTCACGAGAGGGCAGAGAGGATGAAAACGAAACGATCGAAGAGACGTTGACGTTGAAGTTTCTGCCAGCGTTAAACACGTTCGTCGCGCTAAATGTTCCGGCGGTTTATTCGGTCAACGTAAACTTTTATTAAAAATTCAATTCAGGTTACACCACGGAAACGCGACTCCCTCTCCCCCTTTTCCTCTCTGCCTCTTTACCGTTTCCTATCTGCTAAAACTGGGTATTAAAGTTGGCAGAAACTAATTAATACTTTGCCGGCGAGTATAATACATTGACCTAATTAATTGGCCGGACCCTAGCACGCGTGAAATTATAATTAATAATATCCATTGATTCGCCGTTGTCCATATATTGTTCCTTTAATAACATTATCCTGTTAACGACGCGCAATGAATTGACCCGTTGCGGCTACCTACGAAAGAAATAACCGATAACTACTTTATATGAACGCCGATTAAAGCCGTTATGTAAAATAATAAACGATATATTAAATATTTCGTGGCACTGGGGATAATAAAATATTCGATAAAAGTTACAGCTGTGTAGTAAACGGAATATTCATGTTTTCCAGAACACTTTACACGAACCGTCTACCAATACGCGAGTAAAAGGGATGATTTAGAAAAATTGAAATTCTAATTTATCCGTATTTTAAAAACGAGCGTACAGTTTTCTGCACTTTGCGTGCAGATATTTTACACTTAGGATATTGCAACGAAAATATCGGAGAAAATTCACAATCGTAAATAACCATGTTTACAATGTTTTAGAATTTTTTTCAGAACATTTGCGTACTATTAAATAGGGAAAATATGGTAAAAACCGATAGTTTGAATTTGCTCAGTAATTACCATTTTGGTTGAGAGAGAGAGAGTTGAAACTTGGTGCACGATATTTTCTTTCGGTAAGCTATTGAAAGGTGCATTGTCAGGTAAAATTGGTTCAAGGATACTTTTAATCATTTTATCTTACTGTACCTTTTACACAAAAATCCATAAAGATTTTAGAAAAAAAATTAATAAATATGCAGTGATTTTTAATATATATATTTTAAATAAATAGACTATCCTCCAGTCGGTTTACAAGGTCGTATTTTTCCATGAAAAACACAAGATTCGTCAATTTACATCTGTCCTCTATTTCTAGTAATTTTTCAGATATTCGTACACTATCGCTACTCCCAGTTCTGCGTACAATTTTCACTTCACCGCTCTGATCCATTGTAGATATAATAAAATACAGATATAAAAAACGTCGAATATTTTTTTGAGTACTACTGTGTACCAAAGCTTTGTCAAAATCGGTGATCATTGTCATGCTTCCTTACTATCTATGACTGACAGTTTTATCATTCAATTAAATATTTTATTTCTAACCTAACCTAACCGTCGCTCTGATCGATTGCAGATATAAAAAAATAGAAATATAAAAAAAGTCGAATAATTTTTGTAGAGCTACTGTGTACCAAAGCTTCGTCAAAATCGGTGATCATCGTCATGCTTTCTTACTACCTATGACTGACAGTTTCATCATTCAATTATTAAATCATTCCATGGATCAAATAATTCTTTTACACACGATAAATATTGTACATGATTATCAAGGAAAAAGAGACGAAGAAAAAAGGACGAGAAAAAGTTCAAATATTTATCGTGCATAAGGCGTATCGGTAAACTCGTTAACTCAGCTAGTTTCTTCGATGGTGGAATGGGTGCTAGATGGACAGGTGAGTGACAGTCGGTCCAGTTTATCGCGAATTGCCAGCCGCCGACCTTTTCCTTAGACCTTCGCGTGCAACGATAATTAAAGGTGCCGTCGTACGTGAACACGGTGAAATCGAGCCCGGCCACGTGGCGGCCGGAAATACATGCTTAACAGCCGTATATAATGGATGCACCGCGGGCCACGAGTGATTTCGTGTTACGGAGATTGATTGCTTTGAAAAGAGTCGTTAATGATTATCCCTTCCGCCGCGATTAGCATGCATCTTCGATACAATGAGTTGAAAATCTTGCTTACCACTCGTTACTTCCACCCATATCCTCGAGGCTGTTGTACAAATCGGAGTGTTAATAAATTATAGGTAAGGAAATTGATGAGCCGACCATGGATAATCGAGAGGTATAATAAACTCGAAAGGGGTCATCGTACAGAAAATAGGATGGAATTCATTGTAATATTCCCCTGGTAATATTGAATTTGAACATTTCTAGATGAATTAATCGGAACACTTTAATATTACCTCCATAATATCAATTCTGTTTCGTGAATATTATTCAACAAGTCGTTTCGAGTGAAATGAAATTCCTTCATGAAGAAATATCACACGAGTGCACGAATACATTTCACTGTACGAGCGCATTAGTCTCTCTTTCTCTGTCTTTATCAGACTTGCAATATCATCTAATTGTGCGGCAACGTTTCATATCGGTTGCTCGATGCTCCTTCGTTTCGTAAACGCGCGATTTCAGCCCGCACGCAGAGTACGCGAGCATTATAATCTTTGCGCGGCGCGTTTAATCCGTTTCGAAACAGAGAATTGCTGATGATTCACGTGCGCTGACTGGTCGCAAGCTGCTCAACAATGAAGTAATTACAGTTAAGCGATCATCCGTATTGTCAAGTATCAGGAAACATTTTGAATGACTCTGTTGTTGCAACGAGATAATGCCTAGCCCATACAGAGTAGCGGCAACTTTGCTCATTGTTCGTGTCATCGATCGGTCTCGTATCGGACGTTTAACGAATACATATGTATTCAAGCTACCGATGTTTCCATTACACCAAAAGGTACACAGAGAAACAGAGAGAGAAAGAGATAGAGTATATGTATGTGTGTGTCTGTTAGAGGGTGAGAAAGAGAAAGAGGATTATCGTGGCTTCGATGAATCCTATCCGTTGCACGCGAGTTCACCTAAACTTCAACGAAACCGAGTCCACCCCCCTGGTAAGCGGATCTATGTTTACAGATTATTTTTCCTGCACGAGTAACTTGCCAATTCGTACACTCGCAATAACGTGGTTGAAAACATTTTTTAACCGTCACGCCTTTCTCTCTCTCTCTCTCTCTCTCTTTCCGAGCCGGTTTTTTAACTGTGTCAAGAAGTTCCCATAGTGGAAAGCTGAAAAACACGTACCCGTCTGAATATTATCGGAGGCAGGATTTTGCTGGAAAGTTTGTCCGTTCATTTCGTATTTCGACGCGTCCACGACCAATGGCACGATCTCGTTTTGTGGAAGCTTTTCCGCGTAATGCCAGTTTCTGCCCTTTGGATACCGGTTGGAAACATTCGACACGGTTTTCTCTCTTTTTGCCCAACAGAAAATTAGTGCAAATGGAATGTAAAATTGGGATAAAATTTCGCAGGAAATGTGAAATCATTCTATAGAAGACACCGTGCTCGGTGGTAGATTAAAGAAACAAATTTATTATAAAACCAAATCTGTTTACCACGTTTCACTTCGTTACGTTTAATATCCCATTTAATGAACATAACAAAGATTGTTTAATATTTAGGTAACCCGTTACATTACGTTAGAATATCCGAATAAACATACATGCGCGAATCGAGGAATTCAGGATATTACATGCTTTCGTAATATCACGAAAGAATGGTTAACCATAACGAAATTCTAGAGATCGGACATGCTCACGTGCTGAGAGGCAGAGATACAGGTTTATTAATTAACAGCAACAACAATACCAATACACCATGAGATGCGTTGGTGTTCCCTAATTTTGACGATAGTTGATGCACAACGTAGCATACCAACTGTGTTATAATACTAGGCAACTACTTAAGCAAACACTTAGGGTGATCCCGGAGTGTACCGTTTGTTTAGTTACATTCTGGAGCAACATTACTAACTCTTGCTAGCGTGGTCGCGTGTGCAAGAGAGATAGACACATATGTATATATAGAGAGAGGGTGAGAATAGTTGCTTATGCCCGCATGTTCCTGCTGAAAATACATACGCACGATTATACCGAGCGTTAAACGTGACAAGCTACGGGTGTAGTAATTGCTTCACGCCATTACATTTAATTAAAAGTTTCACTCGTAATGCTCACGAAGAAATCCGATTGTTCGAAGCTTGCTTAATATAACGAGATCAGAGAAAGAGAGAATGAAAGGGAGAGAAGGAATAGAGAGAATCTGGACGACGAAGGAACTCGTTCTTGCGCGTTCACGGCATGTTACAATTAAGCTCGCGTAAGCGTCCCTCCATCCAACAGATCCGAACTTTAACGAGGAAATTGTACCGAATGGAAAAATCGTCGGAAGAAATCTGTTTTTCAACCGTGATCTGGTACCGTTCTGCTAACCGATCTACCAGTCGGTTCTACATCAGACTGGAGGAGCTCGTTAAATCGAACTGGGTCGTGAAAACAGCCGTTCGAGGACAGGGAAGAAAGACCAGACGACACACTCGCGTCATCGTTTTACATCCCCTTGGATACCGTGGACGTTTCTAATCCCACAGACTGATGTCGTTGCAGTTTCGAAGCTTTGCAAGCGACGTTCTGTCCGGCTCAGCCGAATCCTTGCTTCGACGATCAGGATCATAATGGAGATATCTTGCTTCTTAGATCGAATTTCGTTGGTACGATATTGAAGGATGATGGAAGAATTGTCGCGAATAGAAAGTGTAAACGTTAAATGCGCGAGATTAGAAGACACGAGACTGGTTCGATAATATAAATGAGAAGTGAGCAAAGATGCTTCTGGAAGGATTTGTTCATTTCCTGTGAACATCTAACGCGAGAAAATCCACCCCTAATAGTCGCACGACTATGGCTCCGTTTCCTTCCGCGTTTCTCTAATTAGCGCGATAGCGCTTATAGCGCAACAAAATCTCATTTTCCCGCGGTCCCTTCTTCGCGGAGCTAATTAAAATTTCTGTTTACACCGGCTTTAATCGTGTAACTTTATAACATTTACGTTTCAGCAAGGAACAAAAAAGAAACGGATGAAAAGGGAAGAGAATGTAGAGAAAAGGAAAATTACAACCAAGCGTGAAAACTGAACGTTGCAGAAACCAGGCAGGCGAGCTTATTGTTACGTTTAATCCCCGAAACAAATTTATTAATCAGGTTCATTAATAAATGAAACAACATACCAATAACGCGATTCGCAACCTACAAACATCGCCCCCCTTTCCTCTTTCTCCCTGTATAATATTAATTCGTTATATTTATGAGATTAAATATTGTGCGATCGTAAATAAATCAAACGTTAAAGGCAGCCATACAAGCGGCATAATCTACTGCCTATTTGTTCAAAAATCGAGCTTTATTGTGACCGTGGTTTTCATATTTACACATCTGACAAATATTCGTTAATCGAGGCTGTTTTTTAGGAACACCTTTTAAGAAAATAATTCTAAAATCGTTCGAGATAAATTCAAAATTTACGTTTATTAATCAACTACGATTCGTCGAAACGTTTCGAGATCTGTGGAGAAACAACGATGCTCTGCGGTTTGAGATTAAAATAGGGAAGACCTTCTGGTAGTGTTTTCTAATTATGGCTTCCGGCGAATCACGTGCAACAGACTCGCATTTGAATTGCTCGTCGATGAGGCCAACGCTCACGACGATGATGAAGGCTACAGTGAGAGAAATGAAAACTCATCGGGTAAAGACGTGCCGTGCGAAGATCGAAAATGGATGAGTCACTGTGCGCGGCTAAGAAGGTGAGACACGAAGAGAAGACAGCGAGAAGAAGGTCGTGGTACCGCTGCTGCTGCTGACCTTTCTCCCCTTATCCAACGCGAGTTCGTCGCCGTCTGTTACTTGCTCTTCCGCGTTGTACAGACACGCTGTCTTTACGTATAAAATATAGACAACGTCGATTGCATAGTCAGGTGAAAGATCTTGCAACGCGAAAGGGAATAGTACGGGGTTCAAGATCCATTGTAACTGTCTGTTGGCGTTAGGGTTCGAATTTATTGAAAGTTCATTAACAGTTGGACAGCTGAAGGTCATTATAAGAGAATGAACTTCGTCAGGTTTTTGTGTTAACACCAGAAGAATCTTCCGGGTCAAAATGACTCGATAGCAATTAATTTTAATTTGTCTGTGAGTCAGACTTGATTAAAAAATCGAGGAAAAGTTACGAATAATATAATTTATCCCACATTGAACATTCACTTTTTTTTTTAAGTTACTGTTGGATCATTTTTATTTTAATATTAAGTATAGAACTTTTCCGTCTGAAGTCACATAATCAGTACAATGAACATATTAATTTCTTTGTATTAATTATTCATTCTTGCTATTTAATACATAAAGTTGCAATCAACTGTAACTTTGATTCTTACAGACGTTTGTCACATTTTGTAATTCATTGTGATATTCGTTACATTAGAATTTTCGTTGCACGACGATTTGAAAGTGTCTTAGTCACAGCTGAAAACGTAGCCCTTTTAGCCTGCGACATATTTCCTTTGAGTTTTCCTGGCTTTTATTTTTCAAATAAATGGAGCGTTTCAAAATTGACCCACCATCGGCGGTCGAAGATTACTCGCGGTGAAAAGAGAGGAAAGAAACGAAAAGAATATAATTTAATTCCGTTGTTTCAGCGGAAAATAAAGCCGATTAAGGAGTATTAGCGGGCACAGAACATGGTAAAACACTTGACGGTAATTTTATGCGAAGCCGCACCACGAAATAAGTATACTCCATCGTTTCAACTGATCTCGATTCATTGCGTTTTAAGCGTTCACGGTACGGTCTTTGAGGTGGCAACGTTGAAAATCTCTTTCCCGTAAAGTGAACGTTTACCCGGTACTGGAGTGACCTTGTTACTTTATTTCCAGTTCAAAGCATCCGTCACTCTTTCCTTCTTTTCTTTTTCTCTTTCTCTCTCTCTTTCCCTCACAGAGCTTTCTTGCTGTCGCTGTTAATTTCCGCGAGCGAAACGTTAGAGAAACTTACGTCAGTCGGTGTGACGCTTTAATTAAGTGCGCCAATTTTATTTCGGTACAATATATTCAACGTGACCGTGGAAGGAAAATAATATCCTCTGTTTCTTTGCCGCAGGCGCGATTAAAAGCGAGCCATAATTAAATAAATAATTATCGCGAGACATTCTTTTCACCTGTTTGTTAACGTTCCGTCGACTTCCACCAAGAAATTAGACGGGCCTTCAGATGACGCGTGCTCGACAGCGATGTAATCGTACGTTCCCTTCTGTTATTCCACCGCGTCGGGGAAAATTCGTGTCACCTGGTTCGCCGGTGAATCGATAAACGAAGAAAAATAAAGAACTTCGACAAGAGGAACTCGCATAGACTCGCAGAACTTCCGTGTCGAGGTGACGGAAGATACAATAACGCCCGTCGTTCGATATGTATTTCTACACAGGAGTTGATAATTTACACGTAGAAACTGTCATAAGACAAAGAACGGGCCCGAGGAACGTGATACCGCACCGTCGAAAATGCAGCTAGAAACTTGTAACGAGTAACTTTATACGCGAACAATTTTGTATCTCGTTCCTTTCATTACTAATGACGCGAATGTTTTTGCAAAACGGACGTGAAAAAGGGACGAAATAACGGAGACAGAGCGTGCCAGTGAAAAAGAAGGAGGGGGAAAGAGAATGACGAGATAAACAAAGAAAGGGGATAGAAGAAAAGAGAGAGAGAAACTGTTCTCCGCCGCAACAGCAGAAAGCACATGAGAGCATTTTCCATGGAACGTGGTTGTTACTTATTTTCATAATATGCAGTTACCGGTGCGTGCTTCTAAAGCCGAGTAAAACTTTGATGCCGTTATCCTCGAAAAACAAAAAAATTTTGTCCGTGTGTATGCGTGTATGCTTCCCCTTAGGAATTTCTCGCAGGCATTCATGCACCTCAGGAGAACTGACAGATATGAGAGATACGTTTTTAGACAGGCCACGAAATTAAAGGAGAAATAGTGTGTACTTTTGCTATATTCGTGATATCACGGAGCATTATGAATGTTTCTAGACGACACACATTTATCTATACGTAATCAAATATCTATACATTCGATAATAACGCGAATATTTCAATATTTACGGAAAAATTTCGCCGTTCCTTCGAAATTAAGAAGGAACACTCTAATATATCGTACATATATTTCCTTCCTTTTCTACTCCACCATAAAACAGAATGATCTTTCCCTCTTTTACTCTCTTCAGCTTGAAATACACAAAGACATTTCGGTGACACACGGCAAACACACCAGCGAAATGTCAGAACTCTTCGTTCCTACCCTGAGAAACGTCACAGCGTACCACGACATTTACGAGCATCATCCTCGTTCAACAATGGCGTAATATCAACCAGTTCGGACAACGTGTACGACTAAAGAATATATGTGTATATATATACACATATAGGATGTAAACGATTACCACTTACAGTCTTCGTATATTTCAAGAAAGTTGCAACCGTGTACAAGTAGGAAAAGACCATGACTTCGTAGGCATGCTTCGGTTCCATTTGGTAGGCAAATGTACGGAAACTCCGCCGTCAAATATTGAGACACGTAGAGGTTGGATGGGTGCGTACGCGGGCCGGTGAACGGTACACGCTGAAAATCCGGTCGTTCGAGCTATTTATGTAAACGACAGTTCCCGGGAGAGAGAGAGCGTAGAAAGCGCACGTTTGCTTATATTTCCGGCATTTTGTGAACATTACGGTGGCATTCAGGTGACGTATTCGCAGCCTTTCCAACCGTACCGTCGCGTCTTCTTTTCTTGTGCACCAGCGCGAGCACAGTCTGCTGTGAGGCTTCACGCTCAAGGCGTTTCGCTTTATTTTCCATCCCTGCCTCTTACGTTTCGGTCTTTTCTAACCGGGGACCATCATACCTCCTTGTTTCTTTCACGAAGGCAACCAACCTTCCTGTAGGATAGATCCCCGCGTGCACCAGCCACGTTTCGCCGTCGCAATAATTTACCGTTCTTCGTTTTCTGGCCAAGTAATTCCCGCGAAGATTGTCGCGTCTGTTAACTATTACCGCACCGTCGACCCTCCTCCTCCTTCCACCTCCTGCTACCTCCTGAATACTCCATTGTTCCCTGAAGCGTTGTCGCATTGTTAAGAATAATTCTGGTTAAACGGGAACGGAAACGAAGATTTCGTGGCTACGACGGTGGAGCTGATTGAACCCTTTCGGGTGCAACAAAGTTGCGGGTGGAAAAGATTGGTTAATGCACGGTTAGAAATGATTTTTCATCCTTGACAGAGTGTAAAGAATTAGAGGGAAATTGTAAATTAAAGTATTAAGCCGGCGTGTAACATTTTACGTTTTTCAATTGGGACTGAATCGAAGCTAGTGCATTAGTCTAATGAATCGTTTAGTGAACGACCGCACGAGGGATACAGGATAATTTTTGAACGATTAAGGATGAATTACCGTGTTTGTCAGTTATTCAAAAATAATCGTTCGAACGATTCGTTTGATATAAAAGGAGGTGGGAATTGGAAATTTCGCCGTTGGTAAATTGACTCTCGATCCGTACAAGTGATTTAAGAAACGACCAAATATCAAAGTGAGCTTCTCGAAAATTACGTCTAAGGACGATTTGAATAATTGAAGTCGTAAAGGAGGTACGTCTGAACGATTCACCTCTTGACACGACTTCTCTCAGAGAGGAGATATCTGTAATCGATCGGTTCGTCTTCGGTCACGTGTTCATAAGCCCTCCCACCTCTCCATTAATAAATTCATTGTAAATTGAATTTCCAAATGGAAAAATATCGTATAGCTGTAACACGTTGTTAACGCCAATACAACAACTCGGAATTATTGAATAATACGATTAAAATGCTTCGTTACTCGAGCGTGAATAAATAACCACGTTCTGAAATTCAATTTGCTATGATTTCATTGAAGTCGCCAGAAGAAATTCATTACGAACGAATTACACGATTGGATTAGCTATATTCCCGTTGCCGTTACCTTTTTTTTTTTATTATGCTAATGTAATTTTTTTAATGGAACCATCAGGCCAAGGAAAAACCACGGTTCCAATTGCTTTTTACGACAAAACAAAAGTTGCCAAGTATTTGCCTCTTGTTTTTGGCTAGGACAAACAGCAATGCATATTACAATACTGACAATATTTTGCACAGTGACTGTAAAGCGGAAATACGGCTGCGCATTTAAGCGAAGTGGGTCAACAGGATTTGCTACTTTATTAATTTTTTTCCCGAAAGGAAAGAAAATAAAAAAGGCGGGAGAAAGGAAGGAAAAACGAAACAACTGCACTGTGTTAGAAATTGAAAGAGAGAGGAAGTTCCCCTGTCAACAAGCGAATTGCAAAGCACGGTTTAATAAACTTCAAGACAGAGAGAGAGAGAGAGAGAAGGGAAGAGAAACGCGTGCCGATGAGAGTAATATTTACAACCAATATCGAACGTTGTGAGATTAAATTGTCCTGCCGCTATAAAATTTCCACAAAGCTACCACCATATTCCAGTAACTTGCAACCTCTGCGAATAAAGTCGTTGCTCGCAACATGAACATTTATTTCCACGCAGTGCAGAACCTAATTCATTCGAAAAGAACAACGACAACGGCTAAACATATACAACAAGAGGATCTCACGTTTGGACAAGGAACACGTGTTCTCTGCCAGAAACAAAAAACGTATATTTTCAAAGTAACAGCCGGACGCGTGGGTATCAGTTTAAATTACTCTGTGGCCGGATGATCGAGGACCGTGACAACTGGTCGAAACGCAAAAACAATGTTCCACCTCCGCAGAAATAGCTGATCAATCCTGTAGCCACACCACACGACACGTTGCATCGATGACAGGCGTCATTTGCAATGCTATTACTTTGGTCTTACCTGCAACAATGGGTAATTTGAATGTATTAATTCGGCGTTGACACGGTAACGTTCATTGTTCAGTTTAGACAGCGGGTAAAGACCATGAGCGCGTGTAGGAGCGGTCCCAGTGACAACGAGAGTGTACCATACACTAACAATACACGTAGACAGAGAGAGAGAGAGAGAGAGAGAGAGAGAGAGAGAGATAAATATATAGAGACAGAGAGATAGAGGATGAGAATGAAGATAGAGAGAGGAGGGAGAAAGGAGGAGGACCGTGTAAATGCATGTATATTGCTTCATGAATGCACGCGCGATGAGCTTGTAGTTAGCCATCGTGGCGTCATTATTAGCGTAGCCGGCTTATACGTCGCGCGTCCAGAATCCGCTGTGACAAATGGCCTCCTGGCAGACGAAGCGGCCCGAAAGCAATTTGCACTCGCCGCTCCGCGATGAATTTCCACCGCCGAAAAATGTTGCACGCAATACAAACGGACTACCATCCCCTGCATTCTCAGCTTCTATCGTTCTCATTTATTAACGAACGTTGCTCCCTAATCGAGAAACAAAACTTTTCCCTCGGTGGAATTAATTGGAAGAGAAATTACAGATCGTATAATTTCCTTTTCTTTTGTGGATAATATTTGCCGAGAGACCTTTGTATAGTAATTATACGAAGGACAATTCAATTTCGATTCTCAGCACGAAAGTTCCTTGGGAGATATCTTTGTAATTATAGCCCTCGCGCGATTTGTCCGATCCTCGAATCGGCTAAAGGCTAGCCGAACCCTTATTTCGCGTCTAATTACGCCCTAGCTCGAGGCAGAGAGGGTGAAAGACAACTAAGAGGGACTTTTGCGGATCGATCGAGCAAACGAGACGTAAGGAAGGCGTATATGACAAACTTTCATTCTCAAATCAAGTTAGAGGACATTGTTTTCTGGCCGTAGAAAGAAAATTGGATGCTGAGGGAAACGTTTAAACGATTAGAAGGGATAGATACTGAAATCACTTCTATCATCAACAAGTTACGATATACAGCTGAATATCAATGACGTTTCTCTATGAGTCATACTTAGACGATCGCAAATGACGATCGTGAATAATATTAATCTAGCTAAAAGGGGACGGAATTACTAAATCGTTCGCTTTCGTTACAATCGGAGAAAATCGAGGAAAAAAGGAGGAAGTTCTAAGGCAGAGATTGACAAGAAAAGTCATTGTTTTCGTGCAGATCGAATCAACGTGGATGCTGAGGGAAGAAAGGAAAGTTTCCTTAGTGACGCTCGAGAAATATTACCCTTTATCACATCCTGCTACGATCATTGCCGGCCAATACATGGAAAGAGCTTTATTCTCGATCCCCTTTCAATCTCCTGATGGGACAATTTCCTTCGAAACGGCGAATGATCAGCCAATATCTATTTCTATACCTTTTTCTGTAACCCTACTCGCCATCGTTCTCGCTTTCTCTCTCTTTCTTTCTCTGTCTCGCTACCTTCACGATCGTCAGCCTATTTCTATTAGCCATTTATGGTCGATGAGTTACTTTATGTAGTTCCATTGATCCTGTTGGCCATTCGATTCTGTCGTATCAGAGTTCGGATAAAACGCCCGGCCCATTGTTATCTTACGGACCGCATTTAGGGAGGAGGTCTAGCCAGATCGACGCACCGAACCTAACACACAATCTAATCTACGGAGAGGAAGAAATAAGTTTCGTCGTCTGCGTCGGATTGTGTATGGTGAGGGTAGATCGTCGTCTTCATCGTCGTCGTCGGCGTCGCGCTCGAAGATTGTTTTCGAGCTTGGGGTAAACTCTATTTTTCAGGATTCCTTCACGTTTCGGGAAAATTGATTTTACCAATTGGGAGAGAGGGGTTACATAGAATTCGATGAAACGTGGCAGTAAAGAAAAAAAAAGATAAAGAAGAAGAAGAAGAAGAAACTTTCCTCTTGTCTGAATCGAATCATTGACAATTATATCGCGTAACGAAGTGGAAAAATTAAGAAGAATTCCTACTACATGCTGCTAGAAAAATCTACCGTTAGCTGGAAAACAAGGGTAGAAGGAAACGCGACCTTGAACTGCTGGGTTGCACAATTTTACGTCGTTCTTGTCGTTTTATAGCTGTGACGTCTCATTCAGAACGTCTTCCTTCTTATCTCAGACACAGGTCGGTAAATAAACGTAGGCGAGACGGCGATATATTTTCTACAAGTTCGCATGCCGGTAAAATCGTTGATACGGGCTCGAGATAATCTTGAAGCAACGGCGAGATACCGCGTGCCACTGTACACGCGAGTCCTGATTCAGCAGTCACAGCCTTGACAGCGATATTATTCCGTTAGAATTTGCAACGACGATCACGAGGCACAATCGCGGCGGGCAACGACCGAGGTCTTGCCATACACGATACAACGCGGAACTCTATGGCCGTCTTCTCGCGGACAAACGAGGGCCACGCTCGTTATTTTTGCGCTGGAATTCGCAGGAGCCTCTCGTATCCCGCGACAAAGCTGTGTAGAACGCGGCAAACGAGCCGAGGATAATTCGCCCTCCGTTTGTCCGTGCACCAGCCCAAAGGAATAGTCCTCGCGTCCTTGTTACACAGCATCCGTGGAATCGTTGTTTAGCAGAGCGAGTGTAGGAACTCTCGCACCCTCTTTCGATTCCTTCCTCGACGAGTCTCGAGGCTCGTGACTGTCATAGAGATATCCCAATGTTACATGCTACTCTCTGTCGAGCACGTTGCACGTTTGATTCAATCAAGTTTATCGATTTCTCTCGCCGTTATCCAATGTATCATGCTTCGCGATCGAATTTTATGGGAAAATCTCTGTTTAACCCGTTCGAACTTGGGATTTTTTTTTTTTTAGCGTGAAATTATTCTACGGAAGTTGAAACTGTTTTTTCTCTGGTTACGTAGAAAAGTAAGATAGCGCATGCATAGTTTTTTAGATGGAGAACTGCTTGTACTGCATGGAAATACTGATTACTTGCACAACGTGTAATTAAGTCGGTATTTTCATTCCTTTTTCTTTTTATAAACTAAATCATAGGAGAATGGAGAACTACATATACCGTGTCTGATTATTAATTAGGTCAACAGTCCAATGTTATCTTTAAACTAAATTATATCAAAATGAGTTCTCTGCAACACCTACGCCTGTTTCTTTGTTTTTATTACATTGATAGGATTATTTATTTTTCATTAAAAGATATCAGCTCATGGTTACAATTCTTCCGTAATTCACAAACGATTAAATAACTTGTTCTTCTAAATATGAAATACTATGGCAGTGGTTTAGCATAAGAGATGCAATTTCACGCTTTTCTATTTGAATTACCATAATGCACAACTTCGTAGGAAGTTTATTAATGACGCTAGTTCTATTTCGGAGCAGGCGATTGCGCACAGAGAATTAAAATAGAACCGTTGCATTATTACAAATGGAAAAGCATTACCTAATCCAGGTTTAACCTGAATTAGACGAAAGTGAAAGGGGCTAGGTAAGATTTCCATCGTTGATTCACAATTTGCACTCAAATAGGATCGATCGAAACGAACGATCCGAATGGAAATTATCAACGATTGTTACGAAGCTAGCAGTTATCTGTCGCGTACGTAACGAAGATTGAAATTTTCATCGGCCGCCTGAAAGTAGAACGTTGCGTAATGGCGGCGATAATGAAAACGCGTGACTAGGTCGGCCGGATTATAAGGAAGGCGAAACGGTGCAATGCTCAGTTACTTGTTCGGATTAAACTAATTAAATTTCCCGGTTTATCTGACTAATTGGAGCACGGTTAAGAGGCTAACGTAATTACGACAAATTGATTGTATTTGTCCGCGTAATTACCGAGCACAGTAGCCCCGGGGGGAATGTGAACGAGGAGGAAAAAAGCGGGAAGAAAAAAGAGAGAGAGAGAGAGAGAGAGAGAGAGAGAGAGAGATCCATCGGTCATGTTTCGTCCATGCGCGTTGATTATGAAACTTTCATTCATTCGTTCATTCCCATAATGAGAAGTGGTAATTGAAGTGACAGCGAATGCACTGGTAATGTGATCAAATGGCGTGATCAATTCGTTAGTAAACGATAATGACGTAATTACGAGGAGGAGGAAGAAATATTCGTTCGGTATTCGATTATTCAATCGATAAATTGTTTTCCAATTTCCTTCCTGTTTCTAATCGAAAGGATTATGCAATACATCCGATCCACTTGCGTAAACGCGACGATATACATTTCTTAATTAAAGCGCAAACGATATTCTAGGGAAATCAATTTATTTCAACATGTCCGATCGCCAACACCGCCGCGACGAGTTTTGCATTAAAATACATCGACGATTTTTCTTTTCTCTTCTTTCTTTTTTTTTATTTTATCTCTTCCCCCCCCCCCCCCGTTTCGTTCCGTTTTTTTTTTGTTTGTTTCACGTTAGAGTAAACCGTGCGCTTCGCCGTGCAAATGTAGCGTACGCCTTATACGGAAGAAGATAAATGGATGCGGTTACTCAAATCAAACGGTAGTATTCAACCGTTGCAGGTTACCAACGCTACACGCCGCGCACTGCAAACAGTGATTTATAATATTTAATGAAACACGATGATCGCCTGCGCAGACCTACTTAAGATGGAAAGTAATTCGAGACGGTGGAAAGGATCGTAATTTAACGCGCGTCGCTGGGAAATATGAGTTTCGAAAGCTTGACGCTCCCTGTCAAAACAACAATATATATCTTCGAATCATTGCTATTTTCTTCATAAAACTGTTCACCCTTCATGTTCGGGAGATTAAAAACAGCTTACCTTTCGGATTGATCAAGATTAATTTTGTACAGAAACGTTTAGCTCGTGTAATAGAAAATTTTACAAGAAGAAGGAAAGAACATTTTTTTTTTTAATTTAAATAAACCTTATATTTCTCAAGAATAAGTTACCAGAACTCTTAGGTTTTCAATAGTCAAGTAATCAAGCGATATAGAGTGGATTCTAGTTAATTGGAACACATTGCGACCAACCTGATTTGTTCCAATTAAATGGCTGTCCCAATAAAGCGAATTTCAGCAGACAAAATCTGAACAAGATAATAAATAAATCTGAAAATGACAAAACGTATGGAATATTCTGTGTTGAATAGAAATACGTGTATTTAAATACGCAAACAAAACTGTCAATAAGTAATAAAATAATATTACTAAGTAAACAAGTTTAAGCGAATAAACACATACATTATGTAACGCATAAATAAATACATTATACAATATGTAAATGCAATCATTTTATCAGAAATTTATGAAGTTTCTGCAACCGTAAATTGTACGAGCTTGAACCATATCCCATACGAGCGAAGTAGAATCATATTGTATTTTAGTTCTTGTTTATTTCTGTATATGTCCTGAATAAACAGCGGTTCCGATTAACCGAAATTCAGTGTAATACTTTAGATTAGAATTACATAGATTTAATTAAAAAATTACTTTCATCTTTATCGCTGAATATTCATCAATTCGTTTCATTGCAAACGATCAGATCCTTCGATAATTAAAAAATATCCACGAATAAAACAATTTTAGCGTATCAAGACTCACGAAGGGTTAACAATAAAGCAACGAACCGTCGAATTTGATAGGTGGATAGAACCGGAGGAGGAAAGTTCACGCGAGAAACGGTCAGGAGTTCCGAAAGCGACGGCGATCTCGGTTTTCCACTCCCGTTTACTTGGTCACCCGGAGGATCCTGCTTTTACCATCATTTTTAATTCAGGTTACCACGTTCAAGTTACGAACGAATGCACCGAGAAAACCCGTCTGTGCTTCCGTGTGTCGACCCCATTAACGGCGTTGCGGTGCAAGCGAAAAAGCCCGGAATATTTTTAATTGGACCGCAAACTTTACCGGTGCCGGACTCTTGTTGCAAGTTTTCGTAGGCGGACGCGCCGCGGAAAAACGCCGGACTCAGAAGTGGCGTCAACCGTGTCTACGTCTCGTCGTCGTCGATTTTTCCCTCTCTTCTTTCTTTTCCTTTTTCTATTTTTTTCTCTTTTTTTTTTTACCTCCACTATCGTGCTACGTTTACGTTTGCTTGTGTAACCAAGAAAGAACGAACAGAAAGAGAGAAAGAGAGAGAGAGAGAGAGATAGAACAGAGAGACGAAGAAACCAACCAAGTTGGAATCTTGTCAAGTGCACAGGCCAGACGTAACATGCGCGAGATTTCGAGACCACGCACACTAGATTGGCTACACGTTAATACAAGTATATACAAGTGTATACGTAGAGGGAACTGAAATTGGGAAGAACGAGGGATCGGTGTTCGACTAGCATGCTCGTGAATCTTGCACGAGGGATACTGCGACGGTGATGAAACGTGAAACGAGAGGCCGTTACATCGATTGCGTTCCCGTGAACTGTCGCCGTAGAGAGTATTCCGGAGGAAATTAAAAATTGAACGTGAACCTTACGCGTGAAATTAAGCGGGCGCCGGATGACATAGGGAATCGTATCGATCACTTTTGTTGTCAGTGGATGTACAATGGAAAATTAGATCAGTTAGAAACGAAGGATTTATCACTGACACGGTGTGTCTTTGAGTCGCGTCGGTGTAAATTGTTGTGTAACGAAGCGTTTCACGATCCAATGGGAATGGTAAAAGAGAAAATGTATCATTCCATTGTTTTCTGCCTTTTCTTGTAAAAGAAAAATGAATTTCCGTGCAATTTTCTAGGATACGTGGCACCGTTGTCGTCTGTTGAAGGCATCTAAATATTCCAGCGTGTAAAACCGTATGGAAAAAGGTGAAACCGCTAAAAACCCGAAGTATTCACGGCGGAGCACGTACGGGGCTGGTTCGCTGCGGCGACGTTGAATTCCATGAAAATACACGGGCGCAGAATTAAATCGCGCATACGGGGCAACCAAAAGGGAAAATATTTTTCCTTGATGCACGAAGCATGCGCGATGAAGTTACGTTGTTTCCATGCCGAGTTACTTTCAACGCCGCTCTTAAAAGCGCAACTTCGTCCACCTAGCAAGCGGCGTCGCCTTTCGCGCCATCAACTTCCGGAAGGCGGCCTCGGGGTCCTCCACTGTTACCCTTGGAAATCTACTCGCGAGAAAGCACGCGACCACGCGGAGAAACGTAAATTAATTTAAAACGTACGATTAAGAGGTGAACAAAATGGATAGGAAAAAGAAGGAGAAAAGAAAGGAGAAAAAAATAGTGGGGAAAAAGGAAATATTTCCTTGTCCCAGGAGCACTCGTTCCTGTCTCGTAAATTTCATGTATTACAACACGCGCGAATCGCGCCACAAAATTACACCGTTCCCCTAGCGACCTCTGTCTAAAGAGCTTTCGCGAAAATTAGTGCAGTGTCCGCATTAATGTACATACAGGTCGCGTTTAAGCGAACGCGAGCACACGTGTCCGCTCTATCTCCTTTGAGAGAAATCTATGGTAGTCCACTAGGTACGCTGTTTCGAGTGTTACGTTCGATCGTTGTTCCTCTTTTTGAATCAAACTACCTAAGAAATTTATTCAAGATAAGTGCACGGAAACTTTGAGAAATAACGCACGAAAAGAATTTACTATTACAATATAATACAGGATATTTCCTAAACGATGAAACATTTCGTCGTTTCGACGAGTGGTTGACGTTTAAAAAAAAAAAAATGTTATTACAAATAGTTGTTTGATATATGGTGGACATTGCACGAGAAGAAAAATTGTTCTATAAATGTACTGCTGGGGGAGACATTAAAGTCAATTTCTTTAAATAGAATCCTGCATTCTTTTTCATAGTATGGTACAGTTTGTTGAGATAAATAAAATTTCTCTGTCCAAACATTCTAGGTTAAAATATTGTTTCATGGGTAATTGCACTCGAGTACAAAACTTTCGCTAATTTCCATTATTGTGCTAAAAGATTAGCACCCAAGCGATGTTTGTTACGCGTGTGATATATTGAAACAAATCCATAGAATCGTAGTAGAAACGCAAATGGTTTACTTGATGATTACCAACACTGGCTACTAGGTATCCAGCGTGAAGTAAGCTTGATCTTCGTCAACACGCATCTCACGGAATGGCAGAACCCGTGCAAAAACAGAACGTCCTGTAAATTCGATTCAGAACACGATGAATACCGTAATTAAACACGGCTCGCGACGAGAAACTGTCGTCTGTTTCGTTGAACGTAGTCCATGGTTTCTCATGGAATGATCGTCGGAGCAAAATTACGCGATAAATGTTACGAGATAGAAGGGACAGAGGGACTGTGTCGAGATCGTGCGCGGTCATACAACATATTATCCGTGTTGGACGGTCCCCGACCGCGTCTCTTTGTCCTGTGGCCCGGCTGAGGTTTCACGCAGCAATTGAATAAATATTCATTAGTGTAATTAGTATGCGCACACGGGCACACTATTTAATTGTAGACATCTCCACTGCCCTTTTTCGTTTCGCGGTTTATAATTTGCTGGCAGACGAGGGCTGGTCGGCGTGGCTTGCGGCGCTAATTTTCAACGCTGCCTCTCGTCATTCGACAAAATAATATGCAACGTGTAACGCCATTATATCGATCGATGTTAGTTAAGATATTAAATATCGTCCCTTTTCAGAGAAACGAACCAATAACCGCACTCTAAACGTTCACAGAGTGAATCTATACGCGTTCCATAGCTGAATACGAGCACTTTAATATGTATATACATATATATTTTGCTAGAAACTGTGCTTCTCATTTGAGCTGAGAGGGTGGATGGAGGGAAACCTTTCTCGCGTTTAGAGGCGAGTATCCGCCTGGGACCGAAATTGCAGATACGTGCACCAAGATTCGAATGAATATTCCAGATGCTTCTGGGAAAACGTTGTATCTATCTTTTGTATTGTAATTGCATTTAATTTTTCATCCGCGTCTCTACTTTGTTCGGGATGCAATCATTTCTGGGGATTTATCCTTTCTATCGTCGATATTAATCAACGCGTTTTCAGAAATCGAAGTTCGAATTTTCATGAGACACGAATAGGTGAAGTTCGAAATTATGTTGATTCAAGGTGTGCGCGTGTGCGTAATAAAACGCCATGACACAAACTGATGATGCCGATATTGCATAGTTCCAGCTCACCGGAATATCGGAATCTGCGGCATCTATATAATACTCTGTTACATGTGCGCCCTTTGAATGATTCCTGGTATACCATGAGCAAGCTAAGATTGATCGTCTTGTGTATCGGTTCCCTGTACTATGTAAACGATACCTCTGTAACCGATAATATATCTTGCGCATATCAGTTTAAAGGGTGTTGCCACCGTTAATTAATCTGCCCCAGTTCCGCAACTATCTCCCCAAATGGTCTCGAAATTTTGTCAAAATATTCTTGATAAAAAATGTAATTAACCGACCTCTATATTTTTTCCAGCAAAGTTTCTAGGAAAATAACGGTAGAAATTTCGCGTTCCAAGAAAAAATAACGCAGTGTATTTCAACCATTTCCATTTATATTTTATAACGTCGAAATTGAACGATGTTTGACATGTGTAATTGCTATTCAAAATACTCCACGTTCTATTGTTACATATTTAATATTAGATTTCCAAACAAGAATTAACTATTAGCTTTGATAATGTTCCTCTAGACCTGATTACAAACTGTGTACCATACAAAACATCCTTTTGTTCCTGTAACTGTTACTCGAGTTTGCCTCGATAATTTCGTTCATTAGTCTTATTATTCAAGCAATGATACCTTAGGTGGATAAATACAACCTCAATTTCCTTCTTTTTTTTTTTCATATTCTTTCCATCGAAATGAATTCCGCAACGATAATATCATCGCGAAGCGTTCATTTCGTTGCTCGAACACATTTCACCGATTACAACGGGCGCAACGGGATTCGAGGATTTAAGGGGATATTAAACCGAACGCGGACGTTTAATTTCACTTCTTTTTTTGTTCTTCTTTAGATGGTATTTATTCTACCCGCGGATGTGGGTCGTTGCTATCCGATCGCCATGCGAATATCTCTCGCTTTCGCAAAGAGTTTTCAATTTATATGCAGGAATACATACATGTATCTGATGAACACTCGAACACGGATTACTCTTCGTTAATTCCCCGATAGAAAAACGAGAAACACCCATGAATTCTAAAGTGGTTTCCCGCAAGCCGCCTCTGACTAGGCGTTGATTTCGTGTTCGATGACCATGTCTCACTCGCGAACCATTATCGACCGAAAGTCGTGAACGACAAAACAGAAAAATAGAAAAGAAAAAAAATAATAGGATGACACGTGTCCAGCGTTTAATTCTCAAGATGTGTTTTTGTCGTACAATCAAAATGTCACGGATATCTATCGCGGTATCGACACCGATATTCCCGTCCCGAAACGAAGTAATCCATTATACGCACGTGGATCGACAGAGATAGAGAGAGAGAGAGAGAGAAATTGAGAGAGAGAGAATATGGCCCCACCATTGGAAACATCGAGCGTCCACGGCGCGTGTGAACTCACGTTGGCAAGCATTACGAGCATGAAAATGGCGCAAATCGGGGCTTCGGCAAACGAGCAACCGCAATCTGCAAAAAAATATGAACAACGATACTCATCGTCCCGTGGAACACGAACACGCGGGCCATTTGCCGAAATTGCCATGGCTGGTTTTCAACCGCAGCGTGTCCACAATATCCCGCGTCCCTGTGGAAAGTATAAATAAAAAAAAGTTTTTATTATTTTCGATTATTGCGAGACGAGCAGAAAATAAATAAATAAATAAAAAAAAAGGAGGGAAAAAAACTACACAGAAATCCTAGTTCACCTGTCTATCTAGCGACGTTAACCAACCAATCGTGTAATTTCGTCACATGTTCAACAACGGATAGAAATGACGAATCAGGGAAACTTATGCTTTTTCATCGTTTTCGAAAATGGGAAAAAATAAGACACTGTGTGTGTGTAAAGGAAGGTTTGGCCAAGATGGCGTGAGATAAAGAGAGACACAGAGAGGCGAGGCGAAAGAAGGATGTTCCGACAGCGAAGAATTTCATAACCTCTTAATTGCACATACCACGATAGCGTCACTCATTTACATTTATATATCGCATTCCGATAGCTCGAGCCTCGGCATGCTTCAGCCTATATTTTTCTGCTCGCGTTTCTGCAAGAGAATTTTCATGCGATCGTAGGCCTCTCTGTTTCGAAGGGTTTTCCTTCTCTTGAGCATAGCTCGTGCTGTTATTTCGTGTTCAGTTTAGGATCTATAAACGTTTCAATTAAAAGAAAACGTTGAGTCGTTGAAATAAATCAGATTAAATAGAAATGAATGCTTTGCAACAAGGTTCAACGTGTGTAAGTTTATATTACTAATGTAATATGAACTGTAAACACCTTAAAATCATGATGGAGTAGGGTTAAAATTATTCAACTCTTTTAACAGTTATCTGATGTACCATTATAAACGATCATTAAGGTCGTACTCGTTTCAAGAATCCTTATCTTCCAGAGAAACGTGAGCTCGGAATGTACAGAGTAGAAGATTAATGAATTATTTAAGTGATTACGTTTGCAATTTATAGTACCTGTGCGTACTCATTACCATTTTCTTGACGAATTAATAAAGAAAGTAGGGATACTACGATCGATAAATTTCTTTTATATTTTACTCTCGTATAATTTCCAAGAATTGCTGACGACTGTAGCCTCGACATAAATATATTTACGTAGGACTTACTAACTTATAATTAACCAGAGAAAAATTTTGTTGTCTCTGTTGTAAAAGTATTAAAAAAGATATCTCGCAATTTTTCTTGCTGCTTATTAACCAACGCTAATAGCGTCGTAAAAAATAAATCTGATCTCGAATAAAATCTTCGTTCCAAGCGGAACGTGTATATCCAATACAAACGCGCATAGAAATGCACAGAGAAAATCAATTGCCCGTGAACATGTGAGTATTAATTTCCTCCGATATTAGTCCAGGAATCTTTAAAACGCGAGGCGAAGAAGAAAGAAATTGGCCAATAATGGCTCGTAAAACGCTCGTCAAACGTGGGCGGTAGGAACAACGGTAAGAACGCAACAACGAGTGGCGCCGAGAAAAACGGCTTTCATTAAGGACGTAGCAACGAGTGGTAATGAGAGAAACGAGTTTCACGTGAAGTGCCAGCCGCAGAGGAAACAGCGTGTGTTTTTGCCGGTTGGAATGCGCCGCTATCGAAGGGAGAACTACTTTTACCCTTTTATATACCTGATTGCTTTCAAACCGGACAGCCAGAGGATGCAGTTGCACTCGATAACAGTTAAATCTTCACGACTGAACGCATGTCCACTAGAGTGACACATGTTTTGACTTATGCGTAAGGTGACTTGTTCAGTGAATTAACATTTGCTCATATTGTACGAAAAATGAACACCTATCGCGCTCTTTTCACGTTGAAATTTTCACTATAGTTTCAGTGGAAATACATCGATTTCTTGCAAAAATGATCTGTTTTCTTGTAACCTATACGACACCGCATTCCCTTTATTTAGTCCCACACGTTCAGAGTAAGCTTATTTCTTGACGTCTAGAATTTGTATTTTGAAAATTTAAAAAAAACATTGAAAATCACGTTTCCTTCAAAAATATTATGCTCTTCATTTACTAAGATATCTGTGTTCATTCTATAAAGATTTGTGTTCATTCGTTGGTCATTTGACTCGTGTTTCACTTAATTCTACGATTTTTAACCTTTGACTACGAAACACGTATATATACGTCTTCTAAATTTTTCTTACTATAATACATGTACCGTTTCCATAACTGTTTTCTGACATAGAATTGATCGTTACATGTAACATAGCAATTGCAAATAGCTGATTACCGGAACAAATTGTGTTCCAGGATGTGTGACCTTAGTAATGCAACAGCTCACTTATAGTAACAGCATTCGGAGGATTAAATAACGATTTGTGAATTCTAATTTTAACAGACCTATGGCTTAAGTGTTCATTCACTGGACAAGTCATCCTATTTCATTGAAAACAACACTCGTCCCGGATTCTGTCGTAAAACACCGGCCAAACCAGAAGTGGCGGAGTGTAAAAAAGACAGAGAGAGAGAAAGCGAGAGAGAGGGAGAGAACCAGAGGTGAAATTTATGGCGTTCGCTGCACAATTACGTAAGACGCGGAGGAGAGAGAGATAAATTGAAACCGCGGCGGGTTTTCTTCACCGGTATGCGAACTCACCACATCCTCATAGTCGCATATGCACGCTCTCGAGCGTGCCTCACACGATGTGGCAAAAATGAAGCGCGAATGTGTATCGTTGCATCTCACGGTACGGCACCGAGGAATAAATCTGCGTGATGGCCAACGCGGAGTGCAACGAGCTGAAAAGGTAACGCGGCAGACAGGGTAAATAATTCTGGATCGTTGCGTACGACGATAAATAACCGACTAGGGCATTTTAATTGATTGCACGTTTTAACGTTCGTACAGCCGTATGGATTTCTATTCGTAGCCCGCGTACTTATTCCATCGGTAAGTATACCTTCATCCTTCTCAAACGAGCATAGATAAAGCGGTGAAATGAATCGATAAATACATTTTGTATTGAGAACATGATTTTTACATTTCGCCCGACACGCGAACTTGTGCTCGCTTAATTACTAATATTTCCATATTTATTATTCATTACTGTTTCTGCCATTGAAGTTGCTCCACGCGCGAGCCGCTGTACAAACGGACGATCGTGTATAATTAACGCACCGGCGACGTGCAATCGTATATACCTATACACACGATATTTCAGATTGCACATGCTTGAAACAAAACCGAGAACCACCAACCATCCATCGTTTTCTATCGAGGACAGAGTCATATATAAAACTCAAAGATCGTTACGCTGCGTTACTTATGCGATCGACCGCGGGTTAGGATCGTTAATTTTACGCGGTGCTTGGAAATTACGATACACGAACGACAGTCGTAACGCATCGGATCTCTAAACGCAGCGATTGGATCTATAAAATGAGGAAGTATGGAACGCTTATCGTACGCACGGTGGAATCGTAGAATACCGCGGGGTCGTAGAGGAATTCTCGAGAAATGTGCTGAGAGGCGGCATTAAAGCGTACCCAACGGGCCTTGCAATATACATAATAACGCGACGTACACCTGGAACGCACCGACATGGCCGCGTAAATTCAAGGTGCAAGGTTATGGATGATGTACAACGCATCGACGTCGAGATATTTCCTGATTGGCCGGCACGTTCTCAACGTTCCTTGCATCACGAACGGATGAGAAACGACGTCGTTTTCAACGACTGTGGCTTCTCTCTCTCTCTCTCTCTCTCCTCTCTTCTCTCTTCTCTCTACACACGGTCTAGATTAACGGTGCCGTGGGCCGCCAATTTTCCGGAATAATAAGATCGTTCGTGGAAACGGTTTTTCCGGAACAGTTACATTACCATTACTTGAGATCCGCTCGCAGGTGTTCACTCAGGCTTTCTCTCTTTCTCTCTCTACTGTTGCCGTTGCTGTTGTTCTTTCACTTTATTCACGCTTTAATGGTCGGCTAACAACCTGTTAATAGTTAACCGAGTTTAAAGGAGCGCCCACGTATACAACTGGCCACGGCCACGTCTCTTCTGACGCGAACAGCGAAAAAATTGCCTTCGCTCGAGGCGTTTTACGCCGCGTTGAAACGAGCGACGAATGGCGTTTGATCTCGGCCATGTGTACCGCGGGGAGGGTGTTAACGCACGCTTACAATGAAATATTTTACGGGAAGGGCTTGAAATTAGCTTGAATTTCCACGGATGTATTTCGGTTAATTATAAAAGAATTCGATCGATGCTTTTTCCGTTATGAAACGCCAGTTATTGTACTTCAGGATTACGTATTGTTAGATTAATACATTTCGTGGATTTTTTGTGCAATATTAATAAATTGAATTATTAAATAGTACCTGGTAGGTGAAAAGTAATTTCTTACCGAAATTCTACCTTTCTTATTATATTGTAAAAAAATACGAATTTTAATAAAAATCCATAATCTACCAACTACTGTAAGAACTAAGTATTCAGAAATTCAATACAAATGAAAATTAGCAGCACGATATTCGTGTTATTCATATTAATAATATCTTAAATAGTAAGAATACTTTTTCCTGCATGTTTGGTGATTGTTTCGTACCTGTCTGAGTATTTTTAGGAATAATTGTATATTTTTAAAGAAATATCGAAATGTTATTCTTTGTGACTCATAAATCGAACTAGTACTTATTTATAAATTGCACTATAGCTTAAAAACGTGTCTACAAAAAGAAGAATTCCTAATAACCGAACATCAAGAAGAATAAATTAGTATTTATTTTTTAACTGTACCATAGATTAAAAATGTATTTGAAAACAGAAACTACTAGGAAAGTACTTTGCTCCTAATAATCAGATATCACGAAGAATAATAACCGAACGTCACGGAGAATAACTAATAATTGAACATTAAAAAGAATCAAATAGTATTTAAATATAAATAGTACTACACATTAAAAATGCATGTAAAATGAAAACTACTAGGAAACCACTTAATTCCTAATATTGGAACATTACGGAAAGTAACTTCGATATTCCGTTCGTTAATCCTTAATTGACGAGCTCATTTCAAAAATTAAATCTCACCTATCACAGGATATCTGAAATGGAACAGCATCCCGTAGAAAAGTCCCTTCCATTCGCTTCATCATTGCCCCCTTTTTTCCCCCACAGTAATCGAACATCAAACGCCCTTCAATATCCATTCACGATGATAAAAGGTAACCAGCTACCCGTAAGTTTTGTCGATCGGTACATCAAGCACCTATCCGTTCAATAAAGAGCGTCTTAGGTAAAACTTACGTCATATCTTGCGCGATTGGTTTGATCCGCGAATGAAGTGTATCAAACGACGTTGAAGAGAGAAAGGAGGATCGTTGACCCGATGACCTGCAAGAGGGCCGCGTATGCTCGCCCGATTATATCGATTTGACCCGTATTCCACGACAGCCTCCACCAATCGCGCTTTTTAGCGACTTTAAACAACGTGGACGCATTGCGTAAACTGACGGAAATCGTCGAATAGCCAGTGTAAAATCGAACGTTTAAGGGTCGTCGTGTGTTTGTTAACCGATAAAACGTTCCTCGTTTTCACGCGTCAGATTCCTGCGAAAGGAGGGAACTTTATGACGATACCGTTCGCCATGACAAGCGATAAAATTAATCAGAATCGACGATAGGATGAAAGAAAAAAGGTCCAAATTAGACATCATTTTCTACGAGAATGTGACTCGATTTAACGCGGAAGAAAGATTTAATTTTTCAGTTACTTATGTCCAGTAAGTATACAATCGTCGAAATACGCGATTGAAATAACGAAATTGTAAACGACTCGTGCCGACGAAAATAGAGAATGGAAATTTGTTTCTGTTCCGTTCGACCGTGGATTAAAGTAAACACGACTTTTTCCACCGCAGCAGTGACCAATGGGTCGGAAAAGCAAGAAAAGAAGAAAAGAGGAACAAAATAAACGATCTGACGACGAAAAACGAAACGTAACGCGTATTGCCATCAGCTAATAACGTTAGGACAACGAACGGTATGCATGTATCGATTCTCTGTCGTGATTGTTCCACGACGGAATTATATAACGCGACTGTTCGCCAGCCACGCATTCAGACGCCGCCGTCCATAAATCCAACTTCGAAACTATCGACGACGGTGTGCTAGCAGAATTGATTAGTCGCGCTAGCAGCACGACCGAAGCCGTGACCTTAATAGTAATTCCTCTGCTACTTGGTTCGCTTTTACGTTGCTACCAACCTAACCTCCATTTCCGGAGCAGTATGGTACAATTCTACAGCGGCGTCATGATCAGAAACGAGATCGAACACCTGTGAAAAGGTTAAACCGCTAACCCGTAGAAATTTTGCTCTCGATGGTAATAAACCACTGTAGTCATATTTGCCGATGCTTTTACGCGAGCACACGCTGTGTTATATTCCATTGCTTTCAGAGAATTTTAATAATTGAACAATTTGAAAATAAATAACACCACTGAGAGGGAAAATCGCGCTGTTTTAATTAATACCGCGCGCGTTCGATGAATAAACAATCCGATCAGCTATAGTTTGACGCGATTTATAAGATACAATGTTAAGGCTTGCTGTCGGCTTAAGGACCAACACAATGATGTGCAATTCTAATTTACCGAGATTTATGTTGATCTAATCTCTACTAAGTTCTACGTTGCTATTTCTATGAAGCCTGAATTACTAAATACTGATAACAGTATTTTTGAAAAACAAAAATCTACATATAAGATAAAATAAATATCTGAGTGAATATCTTCTCGTCAATGATATAAATGAGATCTCTTTCTCATGGGTCCGAATGAATCTTATATCTAACGTGTGGTCGACCACTAGACGATTGTCTACAGTATCTATTGTCTAAAAAAACTATGGAAACGTAGCTGGCTGCAAACAAATGGCCACACTGGCGACGATGCCCATAAATCCGCCTACAGGAAACATTGAACGTACAGTAAATAGAATTCTTAACACGCGTTGCTTTCAATTTGTAAGTGTGAAAGTGTTCTGAGCGAGAGGTTAGCGTTTCAGAAAGCTCGCAAACAGGCTGTTCGTCATAATTTGAAAAACGTCAGGGGCGACGTGCATGTATTTTTCTTCGGGAGAACGCAACGACGCACTGGCGCCAGCCGGATATCGCGATTGTCAACGGTGACCCATTTGTATATGATGCGAATTCTTTATGGATCTATTTCTAAGGATCGTTCCACAAGAGAACGGACTTGTGCCAAGCAATTCTGGACGATACGTATCTTCGTGGTGTGCGTTTTGCGACCGGTAATATACCGAGGGAACATATTTCGCCGTTGCATCGCGAATCACGTTTTGAGATCAGCTTTTGACGAATATCATTCGACTATATTAGCCATTTCCGTACAGTTTGCTTTTCTGCGGTTTCCTATTTATGCGATAACTATCGGCTTGAATGGCACGTGCAAAGGTGTTCGACATAAATGTACCATACGAACTTGGCAAATAGACGTGACGCTGTCGTGAAGCACCAGCCAGCGTCAGAACCTTCATGCAGAATTCATGCGCGCCCACGGTTAAGACAGCCGAACACGTAAGAAAGTGTCCATATCCAAAGCCATGACTGTGGCATTCAGGAACACAAGACGTGTCATCTGCAAAGAACCAACACCGTGTTCTTTTCTGTTTTCTCCTTTCCTTTGTGGAAAACACGGAAAAATAGAAATGCTTACTTTATGTAACGTAAAAATCGAGAATTAATTTTAAGGAACGCATGCACGCGTTCAATAAAAATTGTATCGATAATGAAACGTACAATCAACACGTATCCATTCGTGAGATTAACACAACTCGTTCTCTTTTTTTTTTCATATAAAAATATTCACGCAATAATATACCTGTGATTTCAAAACGATTGCTATTCCATCAGTAGAAATATGTTGTTATCACGTTGAGTGTCTCTTTCAAATATAAATGATCCGCATAAAACGTAAATCCTGAATAATAATACGCAATTTTTGTGCAATTCGGTTTAAATGAAAAATCTATGTACAAGCAATCCAGTTATGCGTTGTGTAATTAATTGATATCTCGATATGATAGATATACAAGTTCTGCACGCTCACAAGGGGAGGGAGGGCGCAAACATTCCTTTCCCTCGATATTTCCCAAACACAAAAATATCTGAATTCTGCGCTTCAATTTGCAGTGCACATTTCATCACGGTGCGGAATTTCCGGTGAAAAAGTTCGGATCCGTAATAAAAAAAAAAAGAAAAAAAGTGAACGAAAGAGAAAAGGAGAAAAATCAATGAGAGGCCTCAATTCGGGCGGCGAAGTCCGCGAAGTTTCCCGCTTCGGAAAGAACGAAAATCGGTATCTCTGACGACCAGGGTGGGGCGAGGGTGTACGGCGGAAAAAAGGAATCGTGCAACGTACGCAAATTACTTTTTCCCTCGACAAAGCGAGTTCTCGCACACGCCACAATGACGTTTCTCTTTCGCGCGGCTCTTCCTCAAAGCAGCCTGTTCCGCGTTAGACATTCTCGCAAACCCTCCCCGCCCAACCCTTGCGTCGCTACGTGCCAATATTCCGGTCTAACGCCGGCGAGCGGTTTCACGTCGCGTGGAATACCAAGGGAAGTATCAATATTTTCCGCGAATTGATAACCGTCTTGCATGCTCGGCCGTTATAAAGTATATCGAAGGAACGAAGAGGGTTCGCGAGGAGGAAAGCAGAAGGAGGAGGAGGAGAAAGGACTTACAGTTCGCGAAAGTATTGCGTAGCGCTTGCTACGTACGTGCAAAGTGTCTACCGCGGAGCCGTGGAACGTGAGATTCTTTACAGACGCATTTTATATGCAGGGCGTCGCTTTTGCTCGCGCTCGGTTTGCATCACGGCCGTGGATCGGACCACGAATGCGAGCGGCGAGGTGAAGAAGGAGTTTGGGTTACACCGGAAATTTTACTGCCGGTTTATTGCGGCCAACTTGTTTAGAAACTCGCCGCGCTGCGCGAAATATTTAACTCGAGCCAGGGCACGCGAAACACAAGCCCTCGGTAGGTAACAGCATCCCTCGCAACTGGCCGCGTAATACCACCGTCTATTAATAATAAATCTCCTTGGAATACATGCGCCGGATATTTGAAGATTGCACGGATTGCGTATAACCGAAACTAGGGGGAAATTTTGATCTACATATTCCGAGTGATCATTTCATCCGGTGCGTTCTGTTTTCAAGTTGATGATGCAACATTATATATATCTATATACACATATGTGAGGATTAATAAACTGTACGATACGTGAGAATATCGGTTAAGGATTTGCTGGATGTTTAATATGCATCTGAGAGTGCTATCGAAGTGTACTGAATTGGTGTTGATTTCCAATGAGCTAGATATGTATGTATATCGTGTTCATGATGAATCACACGCGTGCATCCATAGATACGCGATAGTCTCTCGAATTGTAAATCTATTCTGGCATTCGGTTGTACAGATGAGCTGGATAATACATCAATCTGTATTCGTAAAAGTAATATTTTCTACAGCAAGGTCTTAGCCGGTACAGCTACTGAATTGCTTTATTACCGCTGGAAATTTGAAGATTCTCACCTAATTCGGACTCTACACGTGCTAGGACCGCAAACAAACTTTCGACTCCTTCGAAATAGCAATATAATTAATATTACAACAGTTTCCTCGTTTCTACATCACCAGACAGGCATACCTCGAATAAACCAATCACCACAGATTTCCACCGCTTATTATACATTTAAACCACCAATCACAGCACACACCAAGTTAATAAAACAGCGAACAGACGCTCTGAGGAGAGATCGAGGAGAGATCAAGAATACACCGAAGAGCACTCAAATATCACATTAAACATATACATCTCAATATTATATTTATCACACATCAAGCAGTTTTTATACGAGACAGTTAAATATACAGGATGTCCTATAACTGGTGATACAAGTGAACAAGGATCGATTCGAGGTAAAAAATTGAATCGAAAATGCAGAATAACATTTTTCTCCCTTGTACCATCAGTTAGGGGACACCCTATAGGAATGCTAAAAGTAATTCCATAAAAAATATCGAAATAAAGCAGCTCTCGCGCCATTAATTTATCGCTAGCGCAATTTGAAAGTTCGTGTATACCAGACATCGCGTCGCAAATCGATCGAACATCTGGTTTAAGTGAGATTGTACAGGATTGTGTTGTAGCATCGAAATTCCACTTTTGTTTACGTTTCGTTTTGTCGTGGAATTTTCATTAGAATCCGGGGACACTGGAGGAACTGTAGGACGAGACGGTGAGAGAGGAAGGAAGGAATGGAATAAAAGAGGCGGTGGGATTGGAGGCTGTAATGTTATTGCTACTTTATTGCTGGCAGCTTGTTTAAAAACTTGGAACGCAACACGAGAATTGTCTGCGGAGAATAATAGAAAAGTTACACGGCTCAGGCTGACGTTTGCGCATGTACCAACGAGGAAAGAATACTTGCGCGCACCTGGGCGCATGTACAAAACCCTGGGAGCTTTATTTCTGAATCTTAATTCATTGTGAAAATTTTAAGGAAATACTTCATTGTCTGAGAAAATAAGGACGGGGTCCTCGCTTTTATGACCGGCTGTAAACTACAAGACAGTCTAATTAGAAAGTTAACTGTGAGTTTCGACAACAACCGCAAGAAGCATTCCGTTACGTGCTACGGCTTATGTGCTGTTAAGGGAGTTCTCCGCGCAGATTGCATCGAAATGTGTAAGCCGGACATATTACTGCATAGTTAGCCGCTTTCGTCCTATATTACTTGAATATACAAGCTTTAGACCAGTGAATAAAAAATGATTCGTTCAACTAGAACGCTAACACGTCCACAACGTTGCTGTAATTCGTATGCAACGTCATCCGGGGCGATTCCTAATTAATGTAGGATGGATAAGGTTTAGGGAGCGTCTGAGGGATTCAAAGATGACAGTTTAAAAAAAAAATACACACATACACAGTCTACTTCAGCGTTCGCTTTCTTTTACCATACCAGTTCTTCTACCCTCTTTCCTATCACGTATGGGGTTTTATTTCTTTGCCAAAGGAGGTGTTTTTTGCCTGCGCCAATTAGGCGTTTCCTTGAATCCACATTTTTCGTCATCCCCTTCTACTACAATTCTGGTGGGGACGTTTTGCACCCCGGAACGTCATCTACCTGCACTCGTTAAGGTGACAAGATTTATGATGTGATCATTTCTATATCTCGGATGGTAGAAATTAAGGATGCTGTCTCTTAAAAGGCTTAACGCCCTGAAAATTTACTTTCGCTTCTCAAAATTTAACCAACGCTCACGTTGTCATCATAAATCTCGTCATCGTCACGATTGACGCTGTTACAAAGCATGTGGGCTACTAAACCTTTACAATTTTTAAATTTGCCTACAGTAAAACTATTGTTCTATTGATAATTACGTTTGAGTACGAAATTTTCAAGTTTCCTTTATTACACTAAAAGATTTACCGGTATTTCAAGCGATATCTCTTATGCGTGTAACACTTTAGAGAAACTCGAGATCGTAAGATCGTAATGAGAATTATAATTCGAAAACCCCGAGGTTAGGAAAGCCATCTTACGTTACCTCAGTATAATTACACTGTTACTTCTATATTCTACATGCAAATGTAGCGTAATTTACAATGGCCAAGTATGACGTTTAGCCTATCGTTTAATTAATCTTCCTTCATTTGCACAAACAGAGCATATCTGTGTCTTGGATTTACTTGCCCGTATGTTTTCCTCGCGAAATGACATTAGGTCACTAGTGTAGTTCTATCGTAGTAACCGCATCAGGTATCGTGATGGGAATGCGGCTGCTCTATTGATGTAATCGTGCGGAGGAAATTGGGACACTCAGGTTGAACTGCACATGAATGATCAAGTTCCATACTAAACACGTCAGGCCCGATGCGCCGGCAGATATTAATCAAAAGTGACATAATGAACCGTGCAGTTTGCAATTCATCAGAGCGTTCCTCTTTATAAAATAGTCCGATATCGTGGCTGCAATATCGTAAGTGTAGCTTAATTATTCACGTGTATATATAGATGGATACATACATATATACCTAATGTAAAAGGTTTTCGGTGGTAATGTCACTGTTGAAATTTCCATCGTATGCAAATGTTCGTTAATAATATGGGATAAACAATAACACTGGCGGAAAAAGTAACAATGGATCGTGCATTAACTTCGGTATTAATTCACCGTATTGTACGCGCGGAAATGTTATTTAACTTCGCCCTTTGTTCCACGGTTTTAAATGCATTTTCAAATGAAATAAAATAATTACCCGCGATATCTTCCGGGAGAAAGTGTTTACAGCGTGTGAAACTGGATTTATTTTTACCGTAACGCCAGTTTCATCCGCGGGCACGCGCGTTAATCTATGCGTTACATATATTAAACAAGCGTGTTAACACAGTGAAACGTAACTTTTATATATCCATTTGAACGCGCGTACTTAAAATGAGGGGGATAAAACAACAACAAAAACACACCAAAAAAAAAAAAGAGAGAAAGGAAAAATATCGAACAGAATGAAAAGTGGCTCGTAACGCGAAATGTTTTCAGTAACTTCATTGATGCTGCAGATACGTAACGCGTTGGTTATTTATACTTGGTGGCTCTAGCGGAAAGAAGAATGATTCGACAATGGAACACACACAAGCGCAGTTAAAATCGACGATATTTCAAGTGAGCCATTTCAATTTCCAGTAGCACGTGCGCTCGAATATAAACTATGCAACCGGTAATACTAAGTAAAAATTGCTTATTCCTCGTAACACAATGGAACGTGGCACATCGCCTTCATGGAAATACTGGCTCGCCTCGTCGTTATTTCGGTTACCTCATCCTGTCTTACCTCTGGTAAATAAATTTCCCGAAAATGCAGCAGGAACTATCCGAGACACCGTGCGCCGACCAGGCGAGAGATCTATTAATGTACTTTAGTCTCGCGTCATTTCTCCGCGCCTAAGTTGAATTTATGCTGTCGCTTTAGCACACATTCGAAATCGTACAACGACACGGCGACGAGTAGGAACAGGAGAGGAAGGTGTGTCGCGAAATATCGATACACGTCTGCCGCCGGGGGAATATCGGCGCCGCGTGGAATTTTATTGTCGCGATATATCCGGTGTCTCGAAACATTCTGAACACCCAACAGGATTTACGTTCGACGCGTAGATGTCACTAGAAACGATCCATACGTACACGGTTCGACTGATTAACACATCCAATCATATTTCACGATGTTTAATTAGTTTGATTCAACGCACGATCAATAGACGCTCAGTTGTGTCTACTTATCTTCGATTCCATATAAAGCTGTACAAATAACTAGTCAGCTACATTTATCGGAAGTTAATAACCTTCGTTTCACTGTATTAAAAACCTATCGGAAGTTAATCGGAAAGATATTGCTGTTATAACGGTAAACGCGGTTTATATTGCCGCGAATTACTTCGCGAGGTGTCCGATACACGTTACCCGTGGAAATAACGCATATCAGTGAGTTCCCGGCGAGTACGTTAATACGTTATACACTCCCGCCTGTGGCAGTGTGGACGAAAATACGAAATAATGTCGAATCGATGGGTCGGCGGAAATCAACGACGGACAAATGGTGCCCCGGTGAATTTATCTTAGCCACCTTTCCAGCCGTATATATCCAGTATACACAAGCTGGCAAAACGTGGACGTGTACAGCTGCGCCGACATATTGCACTTCACCAGGAGGTTTTCGTTCCTACCCTGCGAGAATCACGCGCGACCAGCGAAAAGTGCATTGACCAAAATGAGCCTGGCTGCAGGGACATCGCGTACCCAGCCGTTCGTATCGATTCTGTGCGAAGTGCCGATAAGAGCTGTCAGCCGAACAGCACTTTATAACGAGGGAATGAGGCGTAAAGGGGAGAGAAGCATGATGGTGTGCGGCAAGAGAAAAGGGAGCTGTAGAAGAGAGATTCCCCCCTCTTCTAGAAGCACCAAGGTTTTCCTGAAAATTACCCACACAGCTCCCGTATCTTATCGCGAGCGCCTTTCGCAAATGACAGGGGAAAAAATTGCTACGCGCCTACCAAACTGTGTCAGAGATCGAATGAGCCGAAAGAAGCTGTGAAAATGTGAATTCGTTACGAACCAAGACGGGATGATTTATTCGCTGGTAGTAACAGAGTAAATGGCTCGCGATCGATCCATCCTGAATATTGAAGATTACGATAGATCATTAACCTATCGACCCTTATTCTTCGTGTGAACTCGATTCGTGTTTCTCGGTGGAGAAAAAAGGAAAGATGCGTACGTGTAACTCAATGTCTCGTGAACGAAGGGAAAAACAGGTGCGGTTACCATTGGACGATTTATCTGACGTTGAAATTATATCGTAAAAGAAGGGAAGGAAATCTTTTATGACGATATTCCTGGTGCTTTTTATGTAAAACATATATAGAAATATTTAATATACGATAGCGTATACAGCCTCTAATTTTTTGTGTAGAAGCTGTAGCATTATATTTCGCTTGTGTCTGATCAATGACGGGGCTATTCTACTTACGCGCGAAACGCTGTTCGAACTACTACATTCATAATAATATCTGAGAAATTATAATTGTTACTACGAATGTCACAGCCTCCATCGTGGGAGAACACAAATGCTCACGGAGTAGTAGGTGCGCGTGGGGGTGAGAGTTGGCGATTTCAAAAACTTTCATCGCGGATGACGGGGGTTTTACGCACGGCGCAGAATTATTTGCGGCTTCCCGAGGAGATTAAAAAACTGATCCAGCGACGAGTAAATCCAGCGCGACTAATTTGGTCCGAGGACATGGCGGCTGTTCGCTGGTTCCTGGGGCTTAAGACTTCCCCTTGTCCCTTGATCACCTTACCCATCCTCGCTATGTCGGCCACCACCACGTTCCTTGCACCGTGCTCGAGAGACCTATCGTACAATTTCCCGGACCCGCCTCATCCTTATTTATGGCGGCTTTCTTCGCTTCATCCTTCATCGTTGGCAGTTTGTCAAAGTTGTGTAAGTTCGTTCAACATCGTAAATTAATTGTTGCCTTCAATTAACCCTTCGTCCTCGTCCGAGGAATTAGTGCCTCTTCTCTCTCTCTCTCTCTCTCTCTTCTCTCAGGACCACCAGGGGTCCTCATGCAAACACCATAATTATTTAAGGCGCTGCGCCTCTGAATTCGTCCTTCTTAGCCGTTCTGAAATGTATATAGGGCGGGCGTATTGTTCCGTTAATCGGCCCGTCGCTAGTTTACCCAAGTGTTTCACCCCCCCCGTGAAATTGTAAACGTTTGCCGTAGCGTTTAGGGTTAACGGAATTAATTCACGCCATTGGACGCTTTTAATTATTGTGTGGCTACGACGTTCAGGAAGATTAACCCCTTTGGGCTGCTCACAAATGGATGTCTTCGTTTAAGTGGTTTGTCGGATTAATTGTGATTAGAAGTTACGTATACATGACAGAATTATATATAGAGAGAATTCAGCGGATAATTCGATAACACGGGTTGTAATAGAAATGATCGTAATGAACGATTTACGAGGGAACCGTATATACGCGATCTAAATGTAGATCAAACTGATCGAACGAACTTTCAGACCACCCACGATGAAAATGTCTTCGCGTAACCGACACGTTCTCACAGATGGTGGACGCGATTCGTTCACATGCACCGGGTAAGCGAGACTTGCCTGGTAATTAATTACAATCAATATTCCCTAATCTTCGGCTGCCAGGAGGTCTGCAAGTGGGCTACGTACCCCGTGGGAGCATTTATCACGTTAAAACGGACCACTTCTGTTACGAAGTTCGAACCGGTTATTACCATCCGCCTGGCGTCCCAGTCATCTACACGTCTGATCGAGCGAAATACCAGTATCCCTGCTGGAGGACCGATAAAACGGCTGTTATCAGAGAGCCGACAAGTGAAAAACGTAGAAGTACGGAAGAGAAAGGAAATAGAAAAAGAATGAGAAAGCTGTACAAGTACAATGGCGAGAAACTATGTATGAGAGAGAGAGAGAGAGAGAGAGAAAAGGAGAAAGAGAGAGGAGGATGAAAAGAGAAGGAACGTGAGCTTCCACCTCAGAACTAAGCAAGTCACGCACGCACAATCTCCATACATCACCGTCGGAGCGTGTAAACTTTTCAACTGCCTCGCATATCCTGCCTTGCATCGACTACCCTCCGGCACCAACCCTAGGCGACTGGAGTCTTTCTCTACACCGATTTTCCTTCCTTCTACTTGTCGTTTCACGTACACCAAGAGTTCCCGTGCTACGGTTCAACCCCATACCCTTTTACTCCCAACCCATCTTATCGTTCGCTCAGCCCACTGGCGCAGGGCCACAAATTATTGAAGCTCAATTGAAGCGAGGGAAGACTTCGACCGGCTAAACGCATCCACGTCCTCGATTCTTTCTCTTGGACTCCGTTTTATATCCTTCGCCATCCAACGTGCACTACCATCGTCTTTATCCAACACCGTATCCTACTATGTTTCCTATACGGTTCCCCCTTTCAATCCCCGCCGTGTCCTTTCCACCGTCGGTTTTCATCGCTAACCTTTCCCGGTTTCAGGATTATTCCGAATCCCAGGGCCAGCGGCGACGAGAGAAAGCGGCGTAGAAAGGAGGAAAGACGGGAGAGCTTAGTGATCGTCCAAGGACTGTTCTTACCGTCGCCATCGCCCAAGGCGAGCTTTCCGTGGCCTGCAATTATTTGAAATTTCCGTTCGATATCCCCCCGAAGCGAAATGGAACTTTATTTGACCGCGATTAACCGGTACCACGTCGTCGAATGTCCTTGTGTGCGATAGACTGATAGGACGACATGATTTTCCTGGTGAATTATTATAATAGCTTTGCTTCGTAGATCTTTCATCGAGCAGATTATACGAACGATCGAGTAACATGGTTAAATGATTTATTGTGTACCTTTTTATGTAAAATATAGGATCATACAAATGTTGTACAATGTTTACAGGTTGTGTCTTTTCGAATGACATGTCATTTTGTTTTAGTAGAAAGTAGTAAAGCTTTAATCATCTAGCAACACAATTAGGTTATTTAAATTTATTACGAAAATGTGTGCAGATTTCAATTGGCCTTGAAGATCATGCGATTCAACACCATAAGATTTTTTTGAGGGGTTTTTTAGAAAACCAAATCTATGCTAACAAGCTAGAAAGAATTAATGACCATAAGTACAACATTTAAGTTACAATTCGTGAAATAACTCTTGCATCGGATTCATGTTTGTAGACGCAATTATGTTACATATTTAAATGTTTTTTCTAAATCATTTAAAAGTAGTTTGTATTTTATGGCAAAAGAATGTGTAGGCGTATCTTTTGGATAACCTTATATATTTAGCGAAAGTTTGTAATATTTATCCAAGGGAGAAAATGCAAAGGTTTGACAAGGGTTAGCTTTGAATATTCATCGATGTTCTATAACTGGGTCAACATTGCGTTAGGTAGGATATTAATGGAGTCTCGGGGACGTCGGTAATGTGGAATTTATGTTGCGGAAATAATTGTTGCAAAAGAAAAAAAAAATAGAAAAGTCGTACCGTCTCGGCGAGATCTTTAATCATCGTCCTGTTCGGTCTTGTCATCCGCAGAAGAACGTGTACTCAAGCTGCATTAAGGGACCGTGACGGAAGATACGGTTCACCCGTTTTCTTTCACCGACGAGAAATAAAAGTCAACGATTAAAGAGCAATCTTTCGAAACGAACGAGAATCAACGATAAGTAACTGGTGAAATGTAGAAAATTACAAAAAAAAAAACGAACGGGTATAAGTACACGTAGGATAACACTATTTCATCTATACTTGTGACATGTATGTGACGAAAGTTGATATACTTAACAGAATCGTAAAAGTAAAGATCCTTTCCGATACGACTCGTGGTCGAACAAGAGATCTTAAACGATGAGAATCTTCGACTCAACATTACTAAAGTCACACAAAAACTGTTCTTAATTCTACATTCTTTCCTTCAAATTTTTTACCGAAAGAAAAGAATTAAGGCCAAAGATATCCCACTTTAACCGTAGACAGTTAAATAAAGATATACAACGTGCTCGTTTAATTTTCTTGCAACATCTTTACGACACCGAAGGTTACAAAAGTCTTGTGCGGTGAAATCGCGTCGCAAAATCATCCTATCACCGCGACGAATTCCAAATCCCTACTTCGCCGTGGACGCTCTTAATTTTACAGCTCGATCTCTCGCGTTACCTCTCCAACCAACCCCTCTGAAACATTCCGGCGGAAATAGTCAGCACAAGCGAAAAGAGACGGGCAATAATCGTTGGTAGGTTAATAGCAGCTTTAACCGTTCCTGACAAATTGTACGACACGTATATATATATACACACGGTAGAGGGTTAACGAATGACCAGGACGGCGAACGTTTATCGTGTCCACGGTACCGGGAATCGTACGGACCGGGTCGTTTCCAACTCCATGAACCTTCCAGCTGCCGGAAGCTTAAGAGCCCCACCTAGACCAGAGAAACCACATCGTGGCTCTACTCGGTGATCCTAAGCTCGCGTTGTGTTATATATTGTGCACGGATTATGCCGAAATGTGTGAACCAACACCTTGACTAAGCGCGATCTACTTTAACCCTTTCGTTCACGAGAGAAGTGCGATCCATGGGACTGGCGAACCACGATCTTCTTTCCCTCGAAAACTAACCCCTCCTGATCTGCGTATCCCATCCTCATAGTATCTCATTTCCTCTTGTTAGATACCGGTCGCTTAAGCTTAGTTTCCTCCGGAAAGTGTTATCGATCTCTCTGCGCGAGCAGTCGGCCTTCCAACTGACCAGGTTACCCTCTTGCCTAGTTGTCTGTTATATGTAAACTAGTATAATTCGCAACGTTGTTACAGCTTCGCTAATAAGTGCAGATGATCGTTTGAAAAGCGTTTTAAGCTACTCGTAAATTTGAATAGGGAGCAATGGAAGCAGAGGGAAAATCGTGTTGCAAAATTCGAGTGGCTTGTTAAAGTGAATACGTAGTTAGAGCATTGTAACCTTCTCTCTCTTCTCTATTTGAACAAGTGGTGCTTAGAAAATTTTCACGAGTCGTTCAACGCAATTTCATCGTTCCTCTTTTTTCCATTATGTTCTTGTTTGTTTTCTTTTCTTTTTTATTAAGCAATGCCGTCGATGAATACTCGCGAAGGTAACACTGGAATAACGAGGAAAGTTTCGAATTACGATCCTCGAAGGGTTGAACGGAAATGCTATTCTTTCGTGGTGGTACGGCAGACGACGCGAGAGTCAAAATATTGGGACACGTTTGACAAAGAATGTACAGAAAACCTGTCTTCAGGGTATACCGTTACGAATGGAAGCACGTGTGTGCATTGATGCGGCAGGTATATGTATATATCGTAGACCAAGTGTCTGAGCAACGACCATCATTATTTCGAAAGCACGACGCGTTGCTACGTCTCGTTTCAATTGCATCGAGATAATCGATAAATCCGAGCCGGTCTCGTTGACTATTTTGCAATTAAACCACTTCTAACTGTGTAACCGTGGCAGAGAGAACTTTGTTTCGCTGTTTGCCACCTTGTGCCAAACTAACGACGCAAAAATGGTGACAGGAAGGGAGAATACATGCTGAAGAATTCACACAGATTAAGCTCAGTCGTGTTAGTAGCCGACGTAATAAAGGGTGTATGATTTCAAAGATGGAAGAAAAATAAATGGAAATATGGGACGGCTCTTTCATAAAAGGGTACGCGTAGAAAGCTGTGGTAAGGTGATACCGGTCGGTTGAACCTTCTGAACACATAGTGTACCCGTTTACGCGCCACCTTTCCCCACGCGATATATAGCAGTAAAAGAGGATCGGATTTGTTATGACATGAAACTATTCGAAACTCGATCTTAAAGGGAAGGGTTTAATATTTTGACAAGGGTCTTCCGCTCCCGGGATACGTGTCATTGCGCATATTTCCGGTACCGATCGTTTTAGACGATCGCGTTGAGTATAAACGATCCGCGCAGCCTTTTTCGGTTTCCTCAAGGAATTTTACGAAGACACAGAGCACAGCTGCCTCTAAAAATCCTATTACTGTCGGTTCCTTTCGATCCGGGAATAAACGAGACTTTCTCACGTGTACAATGGTGTTTGTCTGTTTGTTTTACGGAAATGGAAACGTGTATTTTATAGGGATAACGTCGCGATATTTTTACAACCTATGGAAAGTTGAACGAGGCAACCGATGGGTTACAGGATCACCGGGGCTTTTATTCGCGACTTACGAGAATCGAGGGTAGAGATCCACGGAGAATGAGAGTGCTGACTGCAAACTGAAGCTTGAATACTCAATCAACGAGTATTCTTTAGGGTTTTGAGAGTCTTTGGAGATGGGGCGAGGGTGACAGACCAGAACAAAGTTCGGTGAATTGTATTTCAGGGCGTCGATTGAAGGTGGAGGGATTCACAAAAGGAAGTTTTCAGAAGCGCTTAGTTTGAAATGATATTATACACGTTGATAGCCGGGGATTAGTTTGTTCTATAAATTTCCAACAGGCTGAAACAAATTGAACGAAAATGATCAACTGTTTAGATTTTTACTTAGTTACAATTTCGTTATAAACCGTCTGTAAACCGGTTCTGTCATTTCGCTGATATAATTCCATTGTTTACAGAATTTAACGACGTTAAGCCAGTTTCGATAGGATGAAAACGTACGTAATTTTCCGAGTTCTTTTTTTCCCCAAAAACGCTGGAAGACGTTTATTGCTTTCCGCGACGAGACGCGCGGTGAAATATCACGTGTCACGGGTCGCCAACGAAAATGGGAAAGTAACGAGGAAAACGGCGGGCAGATAATAAAGGATTTTACGCGAAAGCAGACGAATTTCGCGCCGTCAGTCGAGTGCTTCCGTCATTGCATCCTAAACAATGAAAATTAAACGTCCGTGAAGCTGTTCCGCTAAGCGTCAATCGGTCTATCTCCAGTCAATCTTAGCGTGCTCGAGTTAATTGACAGTCATTTAATTAGCATCCACCGGAGATGGTCTAACGAACCTCCGGGATTTGTGGTATTGTTCGAGAGCGTAAAAGGAAATAGAAGGAAAGAAGAAAAAAAAAGTAAAGAGGAGAAGAAGAACGTGAAAAGTTCTCGTTGATTTGACGAGGAAGAATGTGACTAATTCGGTAGACGTCTCGTTAAACATATGTATACACACGTCAGGTTGTAATTTCATTTTCAGAATATGTATGTATACGTGGTAATACTACCGCGCTCGGTTGTAACACTTCGTTCAACGTGTTTTTCTTATTTTCACTCCGAAACTGGTAGTCGGCGGGGCTGGTGATGGATATAATTTCAGCTAATTTCACATCCTACCGCGCGTATAATGTTTAATTTCCCTCATTACCGTGTAATATGTTCAACAGAAACGTTCGTATTACCTTTTACAAAGAACCGCAGAGAATTCGTACAACGTACAGAGTTCGCGTTACTAATTTCATACGATACGTTACCTAGTATCCCATCCGTGTTACAAGTGAAACACGTGCTCGAGGTTCATTGAAAAAGCATCGCGTTCCAAAGTTAACAGCAATCGTGTGCCACCGAATAAACTTACCAGCCCTTGCCAGACATGCTTCGAGTATCTCTCGTTCACTCTCTCTTTCTCACTCTCCCTGTCTCTCAAGAGAGCTTCGAGCTTTGATATCCGGAGGTGTTGATTACGTCTTGAGATGGATGACACACCGGTAGTTTCCCAGAGTACACGGTATACCGTGTCAAAAGCCTAGCGGCTCAGGACCTTCCACCAGGGACGAATTATTATAATTAACCGTCGAATCGATTTATCGTTAAATTCATCGCCGGCTGACGCGGCGAACACGACGTATCGACTCGAAAGTGACATTTTGCCTAATGGAAAAATGTCCAAGTAGCATGAATTTATGCGAGGAAACGTCTTCTCAAATTTTGATGATAAAGGTCATCGTATTACAAACGAGACAGTTTGCGTATAACCTCTGGGGTTAGTGAATTAATTAAAAATTGTAACGAGGAAGAAACCTCGTGAGTAAAAGAGAGAATTGTAGACAAAAGGATTGAAGTGAATTCAAGTTTTTCTGAGTCTGAAATCAAGTAATCTTCAAAAAGTGTCATAACACAAGCCCGTTGCATTCTCGCGAATTCTTCGAATCTTCCAATCGATCGGAATTCTCATGTGAATTCTATCGATATCCCCTTCCGGCCCTGAATCGAAGTTCCGTAACACGCAGGTAACGCGACGTGGAAACCCGATCTCGTTCTGAAATTGAATGGAACTGCGTGTTATAGCAGCCAGCCAATTAACCGTTGCATTCGACCAGCGTGCATCCTTGCACGGACCAAGGGAAAACAAGCTTGATCCTCCTGCGAATGCTCGTAGATTCGCGGCAGCTCATCCGGACCACACTGTTGTCTACCGACTGCTGGAGTTCGGTTGGCCAGATAGGACACTCTAATTCGTTGCAATCAGGGGAGCCTTCGTTGCTGTTTGCCCACCTTGTTGCGCCTCTATTAGTTCCGCGTCAGAAAGCATGCTCACGTGATTTGTATCCCCAATGCGCCGTTTCGTCTGGACCAGAAGCGTGCGTAAGTTCAGCATTCAAAGAAGACTCGTGCCAACCAGAACAGAGTGAGAAGGGAAGAGAACCTTCAACACGGACGTTTTGCCCTTTAATGTGGCTGTAATTTCGGGTAAATAAATTGGAGGGATTTCCGTAGTTCCGTTTGACGAAGGAAGGTCGAATTAGACTTTGAGTTAACCTGAAGCGCTTCAGCAGATGTGTATAAGGTATCGTTTAAAATATTCGACCATACACACACACACACACACACCTGGAGAGTATCAATTCCTCTTTGCGCGAAATAAAAATTTCTGGTCGTCGTAAAATTAATCGTGTAACTTATATACTTCTTTCAATTAACTCGAGAACGTTCAGAGAAAACTTACAAACTCTCACGTAATACATTTTTAATCCCCGCTATTTTTATAGTAAAGTATCATTTTATCTATCGCAAGATGTCTAATAACTACGATATTACGATAAGGAAATAACGAACGTGGAATAATTTAATCGAACCTGAAATATGTAAGTATCTGAGAGGATTGGTAACAGCGTTTCTTTCAAATCTGTTCACCAGCGAACGGAACAGTTTCAAAGACTTCGCTAACAAGCTTTTGTTGGCTGGCTCTTTTGCTCGTTTGTCGAGCGCTTAATGAGTCGTTATTACTTCTGATACTCGATAACAGAGGGGTGATATCGGAGAAACCTCGAATCGCGCCTCTTACGCCGAAAGATCACGCCGAATAAAACGATCCGAAGAACTTTGGTCGTTACGCAAGCTCCATGAACAAAAGGAGGAACAGCTCACGGAATTGCTCAGTCTAAGCATAGACGAGCTCCGTTCGAAAGTGCAATTGCGCTTGTCAGAACTTATCGAGTACCTGATCTCGTTACTCATCCCACTCCCTTTCTCTCTCCCTTACGACCATCGTCCTTCTTCCATCCACCTTTCCCCCGTTCACTTTGTCAGCCTCGCCCTCTGGCTCTCGCCTGATTTCCTCTCGCTCGCACCCGCACACCTCTCCCCTCTTTCCTTACTCCCATCTCGATCCTGCTTCTCACGGTGCGCCGATCTTCTTTAAAAGTTGATCTAAAACATCCATTAACGATAGCCCGATGGAGCACCTCTTTTGCCAACTTGGAGAATGGCAATTTGTAGTGGTACAATTAAATGACTGAAAAAGGACACCGACGAGCTTTAGTGAAATCAAGAATCGTGGATTCGTTTTATGTTCTTATCGACGAACGAAGAGATGGTCAGATTGTAGGAATTAACGGAGTTACGTTATTTCTTTTTTTTTTTTTTTTAATTAATTTTCGTGTTTTATTTGTGTTTTATCGATAGGGTGTTTCTCGTTCTTTAATCTTACCGTATGCTTTATGAAACGTGACCTATTGATTTCACGTTTCATGGATGCTGCAGTAATAAAATGCATGGATATTTTCGTTCTCCAATTCGACTGCGGAAAGTTTTTCGAAATCGAGGCGGTTCGATTTGAAAAACGAGCAACCGCTAGGAGATGGAGACTAACTTACTTCCAGACGCTCGCATCATCCGTTGATATATGTGTGCGCTCCTCCGTGCATTTTAGTGAAAGAACATCCTGTCTCATTGAGTAATGTTATCAGGCTCGAACTTTTATCGCTGATGAAAGTTTCCTCGCAGCGTAACTTCGCGCTTCTCGCTGGTGGAGCGAGGGACGGGGATGGAAGATGAACTTCCGTACGAAAAATTCTCCCGCGTTTTCTATTAAGTAAACGGACGAGCCTCGTGGCTAAGTAAAATCATCGGTGTAAAAATGTAGAAACGAAAATTTTCACCATCTCGTTATCTCTTTAAATCTTTCCCTACAATAGTCTCTGCTGAAAAATATGAGAATTATAAAATGTATTATATATGTAAATGAATTCAGTGTCTTTTTTCATAAAGTCTGTACAAATTCATTGACTAAAAATCGGCATATTCTGATACCTGATAAACGTGGAAACGATGATACGAAATAATTGAGATTATTCTCAACATTAAAATTGCATTAAATCTTTCTGTAAATAAATATCGAGGTCTGTGAAAAAAGGCATCAAATCAGTTTGCACATATAATAGATAAGTTCATGGTACGTAACTTTCAAGTCACTTGATGTCATAGTCGTTCATAGTAGCGAAAAGGTTAATAATATTGGTGACAAACGAGAATACCGAAATAATTCTACAATGATTTCCCACCGAGCACCATTTAACAGAACATCGAACACTATCTTAAAACGTGTCAATCACATCCACATATTATTCCCCGCTCTACGTTGGACGTTCAATATTCCAAACTGCACAAGTACGGGATACGGGTGGTTCATTCCTTCGTACCGTGTAACCTTCCGGTTTGAAAATGGCACCTTCCTCTGTGAGAATGCGTAAGGACGTACAGAAAGACAATTCAGTCTATCTCTCCTCTTTCACAAGCCTTCGCTTCTGTCAAGCTATACACTGCCAGCACGTGCCTGCTCCTTTGCTAATTAAAGTTTCATTCTTTTGATCCTGGAAAGTGCGACCTGACAAATAGAAGAAACTGTCGATTTTCCGGACGAACGGTCCGCTGCGCAATTTTCTGTGATAGTTCACTTCCTTTCAGCCGGAGTCTTTTTCCTTTTCCTCCCGGCGGCAGCGGAGACCGTCTGACGTCATCCGGTGCCGTCTTGAGAAAAAAATCTATCCCGTTAAAAGACGAGGTGAGCGTGACGTCAAGTACGCTCAGCTGTGCATGCCGCGCCCCTCTCGATTTACGGCTAATTCAATTTTATTAGAGCCCGCGACGAGACGGATCGCTTTGTCACGTTGCGCATCCATTAAAAACGAATTATGAATCGAAGTGGCGCTAGCAGTTCAATGGTTCGAGTATAATCCGCTGGTTTCCTGCCTGGGTCACGGTTCCCGGCGATTAAATATTTTCGAGAAACACTTCAGACGTAAATGCTGTTTTCTGTGAACGTATAGCTGTTATTATAGCTATACGTTCTGGTATCGTGCAATTGTAGCTATAGATTTATAGTATCGTAGAAACGTTTCCCTCTTTCTACGTAATTTTAGGGGATAGGTGATTTCCAAAGGAGAAAGTAAGTGCCGATAAGAGTAGACGTTAGATCCATCGCGAAAATCCTAGCTGATGAACCAAATTCGCCAATTATTTACCAGTTTTTTTTTTAAATCAAAAATAATTCTCGTATATGGCGGGACAGAAGGAAGACGAAGGAAATATTTTCACGTAGAATAAATATTAAACGAATTATCCGAGCTATCTTAGAGTTCTAAGAGTAGCTGGAACGCAATTGTGAAACTATCGCGGATCCAAGAGGCTTAATATAATCAGTTACTGTTAGATAAACCAAAGAAAAACACTCTTCAGAATTCATGTTCCATTTATTAACTCCTTGGCCTACAATTTCTTTTGCTGATTATATATCTAAGCGTCAGCTATTCACTCTTTTAATATCATTCCTCATAAAACACGCTAATGTACTATAGTTCAATTACTATTATCAATCCTCAATCTTACAAATTAAAAGGAAAGGTTGAATTAAATTTAATATTTTTTACTAATATAACTGTTTCTGTCAAACCTTAGCCAGAATCTAAGTCACGAGTCTAGCACATAGGGCAAAGGATTAATTAAGCAAATCATTCGATACCAATTGCTCCAGATTTCACGCTGCAATGTTTCATTATCCTTCACCTTTACACGCGTTCTGTACTCTTTCGTTACCACGCCAAAAATTCCTTCGCGCCATTGTAAACGCAGCAGGACGTCTCTGTAGTTGGTCCTGCGTTTATACGGACCTCTCGAATGGAGATTCTATTTTTGTATAGACAGACATTATAGTAGGTCAAGACAAGTTGCACAGATAGAGGATTCCTTCCATTGTACGCCGCTGGCGGGAGTCGTGGGTTGGATGGAAGGCAGAGAGGGGAGGCGGGATCGCAAGGCAGAACTCCAATATTCGAAATTTATAACCCCTCGTAACTCAGTCGGTTTCTGCACCTAATACCAAGCGGTCTCTCGCGACCAGCACGCCGCCCAGCTTCCTGCTGCGGGATGTCCGAAATCATCTTATCGCTGTGCACGTCGGGATCATTATGCTTTCATGGGAAATTGAAATTCGCAGGGAGGGGCCAGAGGTGTACGATCGTCGACGACACAGACACGTCGTTCGATTTTCGGTTCACATCGAGGCATCTTGAAACGCCAGACGTTTTTTTTTTTTTCCCTCCCCTCTACACACTCAGACTTGACAACTAGACGAACGTACACTTTTCGGGTTAACCAGCCAGGACGCTCGATAACGCGTGATTTATTTCTACGGTACTGGGGTACATGGAAATGTACTCTACATTGCAATTGATACGATTCGGTATTTAGAACGCGATCATACGGAGGGGATCCTGAGAGTTCTGATTCGACAATAGGAACGGTGAACTTTTTCGAGAGGATATTTCAAACGCGCCACTTTAATTTGATAACGATTAATTTAATCCGACTGAATGGCGAATAAAAATTTTTGCGGATTTAACATTTGCGTGTATGAGACTTGCTTTCAAGATGTGATCGATCTTTTCGTACGATCGATAAAAATATCGTGAGTGTATGGAAGTTCGATGAAATCCCGGTTCAATTTCTAAGCAGATCCGGGAAATTTGGAAATCAAGCAACTTCTGATCGAACAAACATACCAGTAGTATAATAATAGTATAAAAATAGAACTTTGATATCCTATGGAACAAGTCAACGTCAGAAACTAATAAATTCCTTATGAAACAGGTATTGTTTTCTCTGTCTATAAACAACATTCAACGTCAAAAATTCTTGGTACACTTCTAACAGAGGATTACACGAGAGGAGAAGAATAAAGCTAACCCGTATTGATTTCGCATTCCCGTATAAGTGCGTCCTTGGTGCAGGCCGCGAGCTATTATACGCCAATAAATTCGCGTAATCGCATATCTCAGGGCAATCGTGGTACATAGTCAGAGGCGTTCCCTGAGAAAAATATAACTCCCGCCCGTGAGATTCCCGGGGGCTCTATACATCCACGGTTTTTCTACGCTTCCGCCTTCGAGGGCCCCCGCGCTGGGCATTGCTTCGAGCACTTTCTTTTCTCGCTCCTTGCTTTCTTCTCCTTCCTTTCTCCTTTTGCGTTTTAATGGGCAGTCGTAAAGTACAGGAAAATTAAAAATTCATACCGAGGAGAAAATTTAAGAGTCCCCGTGTACGTACGAAACGACTGCATTTACCTTTGGTCGGCCTCTCGGTCTCGCGTGTATTTGCACGTCCTCTTGGCTGCCTTGTCGCTCGAAGCTTCTCTTTCGCGCGTTTCTACCTCTCCATCACTCTCTGGCTCCTTTTTGTACACGTATATATGTATATATATATTTTTTTCCTCACACTTGTACTCGCCTGGCGAACGCGGCCGGAAACATGCCACCGGAACCAGCCCTCCCCTCGAACCAGGTTCCTCTTGCTGCTGCAACGGCAAGAAATACGCGCAAGGTCCCGACGTTTCCGTGAAAATACTTTCCGCGCTTCGTTTCACGACCCACTTTCACGCTTTTCACTTCTGCCGCGACTCTCTTTCGACCAACCCTTCGCTCATCTTTCGTATTTCTCCGCGGCCTTTTCGACGCCCGACCTCGTACACTGCTATAGTAGAAACGCCTTTGAGACGTTTCCTATGAGCACCGATCCTTCGCCGAGTCGATAACAATCCGATATCGAACAGGAGCCGGATCCCTCGACATTTCTCTATTCCATGCATTGTACCACCCTTGAGACTTTGTCGAATTCTCATTTGAAATTTGCTTGAAATTTCACAATTTGCACGCTACTTCGAACACCCGTACTTTCTCGGGAACTGGCTAATTCCGATATTATGTTCCTAAAGTACATATGGCGGGGATACCAGTGGGAATTGCGCTCGTTATAGATTTTACGACGTTAATTTTGTAAGTAATTGGATCTATACGAAGAAATACGCAGCAGAACGTAGATCTTTCCACGATTAATCGTGAAGCTTCTTGTTTGATCGCTTTGAAGTTTGTACAAACGATTCGTTATCATGAAAAAGTCGCGATTATACGAGATTACTGCCAGTCTACCCAGTTTTATTGTTATTCGATCAGAAACTACAAGATTGAAGCATCAGAGAGAATATACTGACAATAACATTTTATGTTTCTTCATACAGATTCCCTAATTAATAATTTTCGGTGTCTATATTAACGTCGTAACGCGAAAGTGACGCAATTGAACTGTAATATTTTGGTTTTGCCATTACTACAAGATTATGTTTTCTTTAAATCATCCATTCTGCGACTGATTTGAAAGCGAGGAGATTTTACGCGGTTGGAACTGTGTTAAAAGTGTCTTACAAAAGCTCAGTTTCTTAAGAACCAACGGTACACGAAAAAAACAATTCAATGTGTGCAGAATAAAATGCAACTTTTTCATCAACCTTATATCCACTATTGGCAAACACGGTTATTATTACTATTATTATTTCACCTGCAATAGGACAATGCAATAGTAACACGAAGTAGCATCGAACATCCCGTTCTAGTAGGGCTTTAATTGGCCTCCACTAAGAAGCACGAGATTGGATTGAAGTTCAAATTACGGAAGGGGATCAAATTCAGCGCTCAGGTTAAAATTCGTCGAGTCTGAAATGGCAGAATGGAGAAATAAAAATCTGCTTATTCCGATTTTCGATGCACACGCGCGTATATATCACTCGCATCATTCGTTCCCTCGTTTCCAGTACAACTTCTACCACGGCTGGTGCATTTCTATCGATAACCAGTTTTCGACATCTGAGACGATGGATATATGTATATTCGCGAAAGAAAGTTCCGCGAGGAACTCCGTAGATACAGTTTCCTAGCTGTGGAATTTATGACGTTGTAGGATTTCCAAAGGGGTTGGTAACCAAGGGATGAGCGAGGGTCGTTTTAAAATAATTGAGACATTGCTTCGGTGTGTATATATATATATATATATATATATATATATATATATATATATATATATCGAAGTGTGCACCTCAATATCGTCGATATCGAAACGAGCGTATGAATTCACCGATAATTTTTCCACGCTCAAACATGTTATTTCATTTCGTCGACACAATTTTCTATTCCTTTTTCTTCGTTTTCTTTCCTCACCGCGTATCTTTTACGTTGTCGTCAGACCGAAGAAGAGCGAATCGTTGAAAACTGTGTAGGATTTACTTTGAAGTGCACGTGGAGTTTATTCAAATTTATGGAATAGTCTATGTACACAACGATGCTGTTTTTATTTGAATACATTTAACGCTATCACACTTCTCTTTTGTTGTGCCAAAAATACGGAGTGTCCCGTGAAAATTGAAAAAGGTACAATTGCACAAACAACATGAATGGAACGCGATTATGCTCGCGGTCTGTTACACGGTGATTGTAACCAAAAAAAAACAGAAACAGAAAAATAGCAGAACTACATTGTCGAAAATATGTCCTTTTTTTTTGTCAGAGGATCCATTTACCACGTTATAACGTCTAGGTCATATCTGTACAACTGCGAACAGTTTTTAAGCTATCGAGAGTGTGTAATCCCCTGCACACTCGTTCCATGGTTATTTTATGGTCGATGCGACACGATGCACATGTGCGACCTCCTACCAAAAATACATGATACGTCAGCGGCTCGTTTCGAGGATGCGGCTTGTCTCTATCAGGCGTATACCATCCCTAATTTAGTGGTTGCATCAACAAAAGGGAGTAAATTCCTATATTTGACTGTGTCCGGCTACCTGCTCGGGAAAAAGCGCGTATGTTTGTGTGTGTGTGTTTTTTTTTGTCTTCACTTTGAAGGAAGCCGCGTTTATTTTCAGAGAAAAGGGTGACCTGCTTATTTAGGGTTAACTTTAAATTAACTAGCCGCGTAGAAAGAGAGGCAAGCTGTCCCCGAGGAATATTTTCAAATGATTAATGGAACCTTTTTACGCGTGACAATGATATCGGTGTTATGAAAACACCATTAACTTAAAATAAATTGTACCGGTACATTTCGATCACGTTTTTAGATCTGTATAATATTTACACAACCTCTGTATATGTTTACAGGAGGATTGAATAAAATTGAATAATATAAAAAGTGAAATATCGAGAAATACTCTTTGTATCTGGAAAGAATTTTTCATGAATTTTCGTTCGACCGCGTTATCGTTTAAATCATTCACGATTTAACCAACGAAAGGACAGAAGTTTAGTACGATAAGCAGTTCGATACGGATCCAGTCGTGACCATTGACAAGTGTTTTCTCATATTATAGATGTTACGTATATTTTACCTACTTCCCCTCTCTCTTTTATAGAAGAGGGTCACTAAACTTCCCTATACACAGTTTGTGTACTCTATATCGAGTATATAGTTTTCGCGATGTTTACAGTCCGCGACCGGTATATTACAGTTTATACTCCTGTATAGGAGAGTGTAGGGGTAGTTTAGCTTTCTCAAGTACATATTATACATATTCCCATCCTTATGTGCAGCATTACACAGTTTTATTATACTCGTGTGTATTGAGAGAGTGTTGTGTATGTAGTTCGCGCGGTTCTTCGTACACGGTGTACACAATCCATATACATAGACATATTACGACGTTATTATACATATATTTTCTATTTTTTTTCCCTTCTTCATCTTTCTCTCTTTCTTTTTCTTTGTCTCTTCTTTCCTTCTTTTTCTCTTCTCTCTTCCACTCTCTCTCTCTCTCACACCTCTCTCACTTCTCTCTTCCAATCTCTGTACCCCTCTCTCTCTTCTTTCTTCGACTCTCTCTCCCCACTCTCTCTCTCTACAACTCTGTGTCTCTTCCACCCTCGCTCAATCCTCTCATCTTCCCACGCCCCTCCGCACCCACCCCTCAGCCTCAAACAACCACCATACCGAGCCACGCAACTCCCCACTTAGACACGCCCCCTCCCCCAACTTGTCCCGATACTTCCCTACTTAGCCGCGCCCCTTTCATTCTTTCTCTTAGACTCGAAGAGTTGAACCCCTTTCTCGAGGGAGAGACTTTCAAAGTGGGGCGGGTCTGAGTTTTGAGGGGGCGTCGCCAACTCCCCAGGGGGGGTTAAGTCCCTGGTGGGCGGGGCTAACTCAAAAGGGGGCGTGGCCAACTCCCCAGAGGGGTTAAGTCCCCGGTGGGCGGGACTAAGTCTCCAGTGGGCGGGGATAAGCTTCCGGGGGTGGGGTTAAGTCCCCGGTGGGCGGAGATAACACGCCAGTGGGCAGAGCTAATACCCAGGGAAGGGCCTAGGTTCCCCGGGACCCCGGGGCCCCGGGTTCAGACACTCCGCCTCCTCTATCCTGCGTTTTCCTTTGGTAATCTGATTCCGTGCTTATCGCACGCATCAACACTTCTCCTCAGCGGTAAATGATTCGTCGTGGCAGCTTACACAGTTCTCTTCAGAAACGACAAAGCCTCCGGGACATCCGTAGTCACGCCATTCAGGTCCGCGCGGTAATGGAGAAACTTGGTTCTTCGCTTTAGAACTAACTATGTAGTTCGCGGGTGGCGTTATTTTAATTAAACCTAAATACACCGGAAGCGTCTCTCCTCTCGTACCTTTTTCCTCACACCCATCCTCTCGTCCCGTTAAATTGGCTATTCTTTCCATTGAAATTGAAACAACGTAATCCTGGAGTTACCGGTGCCATAATAGATGAACTGACCTGCCCACGTTTACTAGTAAGCGCAAACGTGTATAAGTTTCTCTCTCTCTCTCTCTCTCTTTCTTTCTATTCTGTCTACTCTCGTTTCGTCGGCCATCAGTATGAATGGTTAGGTCGCTAACTTACGAATTTTAAATAACTTCGGTAGACTATTTAAACTTCCGTCGAATGGAGCCATTTAATTTTATGCGTTAATTCAAGAACTAATTACTGCGCTAGGCGTACCTTTTCCAAGCAATGAGGAGGCGGAAAAAAAGGAGGATGGGGAAGAAGACAGGGGAGGTGAAACGAGGCTGAATAACGAAACCTTCAGGGTGGAGAGAGGAAGGGAGGATTTTTGAAGTTTTAATCGCGCCTGGTAAATCTATAAGCAATTTTTACCTGCTTCGTTCGCGAGATTTAACCTGGAAGACGCGTACGGTTAACCTAAAACTGCTCGTTACACGCTGTCCTGCGATTCATTATTAATTTATTAAATTTCCATTTTTAACCGGTGCATTTAATTTCGTGGATCCCTCCCTCTCCCTTCCCTCGTCTGTATGTAATACGTGCACGCACGTGTTCGACGCTGCACCGACATTATGCAAATTTGAATCGATGACCGTATATTTCGGCGGACATCGGGAGAGTGAAGGAGGGGGTAACGTACGAAGCCCACTTACAACAAAGAATCTTCTCCACGAGCGCCACTTTAATGTTGAATTTCGATGCAGAGTGATTTAACTGCATCTTGTGACGCGACGCGCTCGTCTTCCGAGCAATTTGCATGCATTCCACGTGTCAGTTCGATACGCTCGATAGATGCATACATAGCCAGCGTGTTTCGCTACTCGATCGACTTTAAAATGATAAAAAAAACTCTCGGAGGGAGATTCGAGAGGTGAGAAAAAAGAATGTTTTAAAGAGAGGGGGAAATTGTCCGTGTTATGAGAATTTTTCACGACCATAAAGACGGAGATAATGAAAATTAGACAGTTTTGATACATGCAAGCTGTCGTTTCAAAACTATTTAACCCTTTGATTACTATCGGCGCCTACAGGCGTTTTAGAAATTTGTCACGTACTCTTCTCTTTACCACCTTTCCCCTTGAAATTTTATTTATTACGCATTTCTAATTTAATTGAACGAAACAAATTTCATGGTTTTTCTAAATTTAACAATTATTAGTTTTCACAACTTTCGAAGACAATTCGACAAATTTTACGATTGAAAATCAAATATTGTCACAGGGGAAGATGAAGAATGCACGTTTTTAAAAAAAATCACTTTTATTCTAACACTTAATTTCTAACGTTTACAAATAATTACAAACTAGAGATGTTTTCACAAAGACTTCTGAATTGGCAATTATCCTCTCGCTGTGTTTTACGCGCTCTTTTATACTCTGTTTATGAGTCAATATTTACTTCTTAATTATCTTATCACTTGTTTACTTTCCATACTGGTCACAATATCCACCTTTCTACTGAAATCTGCCTTAGCGAAAGTGTTAAGATGTTCCATGTGGAAGAAATACACGATGAAGCGTGTATTCTTTTCAGCAAACGGAGACCGGTTTCAATGTATCCTTCACACTGTCTGACGATCTGTATTTAAACGATCCGTGTATTTAAGCGTTCGTGTCGCTTCCCTCTTTTACATCCCTGTTTCCCGCTTGTTCTCTTTGATAATTGTTACGGGCACGTTAGTACCCGTGTAATAAACTCTTCTAGGCTGCTTTAACCGCGTACCTTAATTACGCATTCAGGACTAGCATCGTTCGCTGTAATTATAAACTTCGACATGGAAGTAACTCGGTGAACGAGCTACCTTTACCTCGAACTGCCTTTGCCCGTGTGCCATCGGGATCGAATCGAACCGAAGCGGTTGATTACTTTTCAACCTACACCCTTTCCCTCTCTTTCGTTCTCCCTTTTCACCAGGTGGATAATATTTGAGACATTACAAGAGAACAAAGAAAAACGCGAATTTAAATAGTAACGAAACGCGATACAGAAAAAGAGAATTGCTAATCTTAATATATCATCCCTGTCGCGTCGTGGACTTGAACGAGTGATAAGCTCAAAGATTTTATGTGTATATGTGTTGCATCTAATCGTAAAGTCGAATTCAAACGGTACGAGTTACATGTCGTAACAATCTAATTGGATATTTCATATTTATTTTCTCTTCGGCAACATCTTTCTGAGAAAATCCGAAAATTCAGTCTTCCGATATTATCTCACTATTATAATAAATTCCAATGAATTACTATCATTACGATCACCAGGAGAGAAAAGTGAACGGACGACTTCTCGTAAATTACTCGAATCGCGATCACCTATTAATTCCACGACGAGAATCCATTCAACGAATGAGAATCTTGTTGCACGTCATTGGTACAGTTTTCTCGTTTAATTAACCGGCTGCATTCACATGTGAAACCGCGTGAGTTTTCCTCGCCACAGCTTTAAACGCTGTCCTAGCGAAATTTATCGTTTGATTCAAAATGCACCAACCATTTAATGTTCATTCATATCTCATTTATGGTTACAGTGAATATCGTAATGACAGAAGGTTAGAGCGTCTGTTTCAGAAAGCAGGTTAGGTATACAGAATGAATTCTCCTTCGCCTAGTCGGTTTGCTAGCCATGAATTCGTTCTAGCCACGACGCACGTTTCCAACTGTACACTTGGCGTCCTGCATGGAAATAGTCACTTCGGTCTGGGCAAGATGCATTTGCCCGTTCCGGAGAATTCACAGCAAGCTCGATCTTCGGTACTCTGTTAGGCGAGCTTTCTGTCAAGTGGCCCCGAGAAATGGCTTGTTGATTAGTTGTGAATGGTCCTTGGCGACGAAAGAGTTTGCATTCAAATTGCGTAGAGAGTTGTAGAAGCATAGGTATGCACCGGAGGGTATTTGTGAATTTGTGATATGGATTTTGCAGTGTTCTAATTGACGAACTAAATGGATTAACCCGACCTTTGTTTAGAAACAGAAATAGAATTTCTTCTATTTCTGTATTTTCTATTCTGGTGGATGAATAAAAAATTGATTAATTGAAATATGAGAACATGTGGTAATCAGTAAAGTAAACTAAAAGCTATAGATTGCGCGATTTTATCGAGTTGTAAATAGGAGGATAGTGAATGATCGTGAAAATTGTTTCATGAAATATAGTAATCGTTTCTGTTGTTCAAAGAAGACTGCCATTAAGGAATCGTTCATTCGGCTCACGCGTCTCGTCCTTTCGAACGAATACGATTAACCGTAATCCTCCAGGATTGTTTCTTTCGAGACCTTCGTGAACGAGCAACCGAATCCCCAAGTGTTGTTTACGTAACGATTATTTCAGTTGCGACGGGGGTTGCTAGAGCTACGCCAGAGAGCGTCCAGCTCAGAACTTTGTTACATTGAATTAGACAGCAATGTTCAGATTCGCGATTAGTGCAGATGGCAGTGGTAACTGTACAACTGAAACTTTCGAAACTCCGCGAAACTCTGCGCCCCAGTGTTATTCGAAATTCTAGACAGTGGCAGCGGCAACGATACAGAACAGTTTCCCCACTTTCGATGGCTTAGAATGAATTAAGATTTTTCAAAGTTAGTTTCCCCACCCAAAATGTCAGAAAGTTGCACGATGAATATCATACGCTTTCCTGAAATTGCTGTTCGCCATCGTGGAACATGTTCGTGATACTTGCATAAGCGTGGATCGATATGGAAATATGACGGAAATAAATATGAGGCGAGGATGAACGCGTAGACGAGACTTAGAAGAAGAAGAATATGAACGCTTCGTTGAAAGAAAAAAAGATGGATGTTGTTTTCGGTGGGGTGGAGAAGGGAAAGTAAAGTTAAGAAGCTAAATTAAGCTTAAGAAGTTAAATTAACGGGACACTCACGATCGAGGCGGAAAAGCGAGAGGGGTGGGACGGGGAGGAAACAATATTTTCGCCACGGAAGGGGAGCTATTAATCGCATCTGAGACGATTACTTGTACCTCGTCGAATCGGGCTGAAAGTCGGACTTCGTGGAGCGGAGAAACTTTTGTGAAAATTGAGAAAAGCTTTTAACGCAGATACGCAGGAAATGGGAAAGAATGTTTCAAAGAAAAGGCTTCCAGACGTTTACTTTGGATGATAAGTTAAAAACTGAGCTACGCTTCAGGGGCCGGCCTCGAATAGAAATCCGGATTTAAATCGTTCCCTCGTGGAAAAAGTAACATCTGCGCTTGATTTTCCCCCGGTGCTACATAAAAATCCAATGAAAATGATTATTCCACGGATCGTATACTTGAGAAGAAAGAAATAAAGAAAACTTCAGAAGAGAAAGAGAGACAGACAGATAGAGAGAGAGAGAGAGAGAGAAAGAAGGAAAAGGATAGAAAAATTTATTCGCCATGGAAACATTTACAAACGAGGCACGAAAATATCCTCCGATAACTCCCCAGGTTAATTAATCACAATGAAAGATGTTTACGAGAGTATAGATATCGACGATATCTGATCGACACTCGACGGTGATAAAACTCTACCACGCGTCACTGTCAATTTAACGAATGAAAACGCGTGCTCGCGTTGCGATACGATTACCGTACACACCCATCCCAACCGCTCCCTCTCTATCCGTGCGCCATTAATTAAGCATCCCGCGAACAATTTCGCCGAATGATCGTCGAAATCGATCGATCGACCACCCAGATCGACCACGATCATCGGCGTAGCTAACAACAGGCCGAGTCGGAAGTTACAGCTCGTCATCGTTAACGTGGGTGTAACACCGGTAATCACGGGGCCCCCCTTAATTGGATCAGACTTCACGGCAGAGAAATACGCGTTATTATCGTCGCTGCACGCCCCAGCAATGCCTATACACCAGACCGTTTGTTATCTAGATACAAGCAACAAGCCGCACGCTCGCGTCCCCGAGTAATCATGCTAACATGAGATGCAGAGTCCGTTGCCGCTAACTAAACTCTAAACTCTAAAGTCTGCCACAAGTTGTCCCGATGTGGTGTCACCAAGCAACAGAAGGAATTCCCGGTAAGTACGTATCTAAGGCACCCGGTATACCTGTCAATTGTAAGCGTGTAGGTTGGAGCTACCAAAATACCTTTGGATCCCAGGAGGTTAACCGCGACGCTAAGATAGCATTCAACGCAAACTCCCGAGCTCTTATTTTAATTACCCCGTCCTTCTGTGTTACAGCCGGTGGCGTGGCCCGTCAGCTGAGGAATACAGAGAGACAGAGAGACAGAGAGAGGGATAGAGAGAGAGAGAGAGAGAGAGAGAGAGGGATAGTGAGAATGCGACCCTGTAATATGTTTCCTTCGCGGATTAATGCAGTTTCCTGTTCATTGTCGCCCGCAACGCCGGTTTCCCTTGTTACGGGGAAAATCAAAGTTGCCACCGTAAAGGACGATTCTTGTTATCAAAGTTATCCCAACGGGATATGATTCTTCTAACGGATTAAATCACGTTCGCCTGTCCATGATGTTACTGAGCATAGCTAGGTATATATATCACACGTTAGAGTAACGTTCATAAGTTCTTATTAGCGAAGAAGAACGTTCACGATGTCAATTTCGACGCGCATGAAACCACAAGAGACTATCGATTAAACCTGGCCGAGGAAACTTTATCCAAGATTAATTTATCGGATAACTTGTTGGATTAAGAAATCCCTGGTTACCAATGAATCGATAATCACTGAGAAATTTATCGACATTCTCCTTCCTTCCTCTCTCTCCTCTCTCTTTCTCTCTCTTTCTGTCTATCTGTCTTTGTTCCTCTTTTCCTCGAACGCTCTTCTCTTCCTGGACGCGCGTTATTCATACGTTTCCGTTAATACCTTTAATGACTTGCTCGCCGTTAGTGTCCCTTTGTCCGTCTATTACGCGATCGAGACAATGAACACGAACGGAACGAGCCGCGGCGAATGCTAACACCATCCGCGAAAATCCCTTTACGCTGGAATAATTATTATTCTCTTGATCCTCGTTTTTTTACAAAGATAACAAATTAATAACGAGCCGATCTTTTCTTCTATCTGCCTGATCAATTAGAACCTCTTTCCATCCAATTTGTCTATTCATATTTTCGAGAATTCTTCGATAGGAGGAATTATTACGAGCACACGGTTGTTTGTAATAATCTAAGAGATATACGTTTGAATATTAACAAACGATACATACGATGTGACGTAGTCTGTGGCTCGTCGTTCATGCATATCGTAGTGATGCATCAATTTTTCGCGAAAGGATCGACTATTTCTTTCTTTTTTGCCGGGTGTATTTTTTTCCCCCTCTTCTTTTTCATTTCTTTTTGCACGATATTCTGAACCTGTGATACGCACGTAGTACGAGCCACTAAAAGCTACTCAATATTTGACGCCGGTGATAATGACTTACGTGTGATCCAACGAGAGTTTCCAACGTTCCGCATAAAACGTTACTTGGCGATCGAGGATCTCTACGGGGGAGGAAATCGAACACACCCGTGGCTGGATTAAAAAAGCGTTTGCATACGTGATTAATTATTTCCCACTCCTGTCCGCGTGCGGCTTAGTCGATTCTTTCACTGGCAGACACCACGAACGAGAAACCAAGCGGTCACGTAGTATCAAGCGTAGCCCCTGTAATTACACCTCTCTGAACGTTCTTTCTCATCGGCGATTCCTCCATTCTATCGTTCGACGTCCCGCTCCAAAAGCCGAACCGCCTCGGATAACGTTCATTTCCTTACCGGCTAGGATCCCGAGATGGCTACCACTTGTCCGCAATTCCTTCAGGATGTACGGCTCGGTGATTCGCGAGGAAATGAACGGGGGAGAGCAAAAGCCTTGGCCAAAAAGGGGGAAATTTCAATGGTGGAATTCGGTTACCTTTGCCGCGGCTCCGTCGATCGAGATTGCGACGTATATATACGCGTCCTAAAATATGAATATCCTTCGATCCCCCATCCAGATTTTCCGCCTCAACTTCTTCAATTAAGCTTCTTTAAAACAGCGTATCAAACGGAAGAAAGTCGCTGTTGGCGTTTCATCCGTTAAATCATTTATTAATATCTTCCGTTCCGACTTTCTTTTTTTCTTCAGTTCAGATTTTCTGTTACATTAATTGTCGTTAATTTACATTTCTTCGTTATGTTTAGAAAGTAAATCGAGCTTAACTACAATCCCCGTCTCATTCAGCTCGCTATTCCGAACAAAGACACACTGATGCGTTAGATATTCATGTCTATACAGAGAGATGTCGAGTAATTTATGCAGGGTTCACTATCGATTACTCATACCCTGGAAAAGTAGTTGAAATTACGTTTCGATTACCGATCTTGAAAAGACCGGCGCGCTATCGTGCACTGTGCACACGTTTTACACAATAGACAGAGGCAATGTCTTTGTTGGCTCGTTCTGATTGGACTGTTAGAATCTCTGCTTATGTTAGTTATGTCGGTGCATTCAACCAACAGCCAGAACTGCTTTGTTGGAACTGGCATATCAGGGTTTAACGAGCCTCTGTATTGACGTTCTATTCTCCTGCTCTCTCTGACCGTGAATCTCCTGCTTTCAACAACTACTATTACCATGTACCTTTGTGCACGCGGACCCAGGGCTTTATACATTGGAAAGTTTTCCTGATTCCCCGGCGCAAGTTTATGGATAACAGAGTTAACTCTCCAGCATCGCGTCGAGGCTCGACGCGCGCTGGCTACCGGAAGTGTTCTCTTCCCGAAAACCAGCGAATTCACGAGCCTCATTTAATAGAACTCGAGACACAGATTGCGGTTAATAACGACATAGTTGAAAGAAAATTAAACTCTTTGTATCTGAAGCAGGAATAAAATACATGTCCAACTGAATTCAATAGATTGCTTTCTAACGTTAAAGTACGGTATTTCAATAGTGTAAATTGTGAATGGAGAATAACAGGGAATAAAATTATATTTGTAACAAAACAAATAAATAGTTACACATAAATGTTAAAAAAATTGAATTTACAGGAAGGTTTAGATTCGAAGGTATAAGTTTAGAATATTTTTGCAAATTATCGAATCGTGTAATATACAATTTTTATATTTCCAATCGTTCTAAATTGTCGTTGAATTTTCACCTGAATTTATTCTTGTATTCTTTTTATGATAATCTAAGTTTATAAAATTCTTGGTAAATAATAAAATTTGTTTGAATTGGAAAGGAACTATTTGCATTCCTCGTTTAATACTACGTGATCTAAAATTAAACAAAAGTTCCTAAATATAATAAAGCTACAATATTCTCAAATTTTGTCAAAAATATTTCTAAAAAATGTTTGGTCCGTTTTGATTGAAAACGATGCAAGGAATCAAACATCCCAAGTTTCCGAATACAATCCGTGCAATTTCTATCTATCCTAACCGAATAAAAAAATCATCTAAGTCTATACTGGAACAACGTGGATAACGTCAGACATCCATACACGAAGGAAGGAAGAGACCAAAAATCGTACGAGTTCCAATCGATTCGTGAATTCTGGAATTCCAGACATTCGTGTCCCGTTCTCTAGGAATGTACCAAGATGAACAGACGACCGATACGTTGTTGTCCCTAGCAGTAGTAACTTGAATCATTATCATGCAACTGCGAGCCCCGCAACAGCGACCTGCCGTGCAGACACATCCATCTTACCAAGTCTTCGGCAGGAGATGCGAAATCAGTTTTATTGTATCTCCGTACTTGCTCACTCGCGTCGCGTATGGATGCAAATTTGCTTCATTAGGGTATCGAGGATACGACGTGGGCCGAATACCCTCGGTCCTGTGGAGATGCTCCTGGAACCGACATCGGATATGGTGAAACCCACCAATTAAGACGGGAGGTTATCGCGTGCCCGAAAGGTAAAAGGAGAGCATTCTTATGTTTCCAGCGATTCGATGTTTACCTGTCCCAACATTCCCATCTGGGAACATAAACTTGCCTAGGTAGATCTGGACGAGATGTATGGGGTTAGGTTATAATTTGAACTCTGTTTTTCTTTTTTTCTTTTTGGACTATCAAATTTTGTATTGAAGTACCTTGTATTCTGTGTGATTAAAAACAGTAAAAATTTTATATTTCCACAAAAAATAATTGGATGTATCTATTATTAAATTATCTGTCTCGAAAAATTCGAAACTTTGTTTGCTTTTTTTTTTAAGTAACTTAAAATTTCGGTATCGATGATATCATAAAATAAAAGTACTTTCCGTATTAAACGAATTCCAGAGTTAAAGATAAAAATAAGTTTCAGCACTCATCCTATAGGTTTTATATGTCAATGAGTATAATAGTAGCTGAGAATGAGCCCTGCATTTTGCGTGTGTATGATTTTATTACTTATGTAATAAATACGTTCTTATCACAATTACAATCATTTCACACATACGTTGCATTTCTATGACTACGAAATTCGTACAAAGGAAATATGTAAGAAAAAATCGAGAAGTAATAAAGTTTACGAAGTAATAAAAAAAAGAGTCTTTTGAAAACCCATATTCCTGGTGAATACTTCATCTTTCACGAAAATTTTGCGCGAATAATTAAAACGTCTTGCCATTATCCCGATAATGGAAGAAGCACGCGGGTAATTTCGATATTTCAGAATAAACGAGAAGGAACGCGGAAATTGCCGAATAAATGTCCCCTCGACAGAATTGAAACACGCTGCCCGTATCACAGGTCTTTATTAAAAGGTATGTGCACATAATGGAGTGGACTAATGAAGACGAAGGACATCGCGTGCTCGGAACGCAAAAGACGAGACCCAGAAGAGATTTCTGCCTCGTTTTCTCTCTGCCTGTCTCGATTTATATTTACGTATCCAGCTCACGTATGTTGCGTGCGGAATGAAAGATCGGAACCACCAACTCCGACCAATGGTGCTCCGTTCGAAAAAAAAAAAAAAACCGCTCTTCGATCTCCATTCGGCACAAAAGCCGATTAATTCGACCTGCCTCATCCTCGTTGCCCGATAAAATGATTTACATTATGCGTTATTGAATGTTTGTATTGCGAATCATGCGGGGATCTCGCGTGGAAATCGCCTTTAACGAACGAACCGGTTTCTTTGGAACGTTTCATGCAAATTCGGATGCAACGACAGCTGCATTGAATTAAGAATAATTTCTGATGCATAATATGCAAATTCTGCAAATCTTGAAGTCACGTAATTTTGAATATCTACTCTTTTGTAATTATCAATTTATTTAATATTTCTCCATTTTATTCTGTTTAACCGTTTCATTATAAATGGAACGCATACGTCTTGTTTGTGTACTCGAAAGGAAGTGTCATCTGAATTTAACGATTATTGATAGATAAATGGTAAATTGAAGAGAAAATGAATTGGATCGTAATTTTGCAAGTGAATGAAATTTAAATCTATGGAAATTTCTTTCGAAATTGACGATTATACGATACTGTTTAAGAACTACGCGAATTGCCATAAACTGCCGAGCAACTTGCATTCATGCGCAGTATTAACTTCATTCAAGTGTAATAGGAGAGCTGTAGGTATGTCGAACTCGAGAAACTGGTACACGTTCACGTACACAAATGTCTGTAATATGGTCTAGATAATCGTGCATTGATACATTCACCAAGTGTAGTACGGCTATTACGAAATCTTCATTAAACTTTTCACGAGCGGTCCAAAAATGTGCACACAGCACAGCACGCGAACATATTTTGTCACGAACATGACTTCGCGATACTTTTACACGCGGGATATTTTTATACTATCGTTCTACCGATAGTAGAACTTTTCGAAAGTTCAAGGTTGAAAAGCCTTACTTTCCACGAGGTTGGCGATAAAGGATTGAAACGACCTAGAAGAGTGTTCCAGTTTATACTAAATTCCAACAGAGAACATTCGACCCTCGAAATACTACTGTTACGTGGTTGCAAAATGCCGCCGGGTGTTTTGAGGTTTGCAAAGTATCGCAGAACGTTCTCTAACAGGTTTGCTACAATTTCTTACATCAGAGTAACATTTACACAACGTTGCAAATGACAGAAACTTATACTCGACCTTGTTTCTCTTAAATTGCATCGTGTTACTATACATACACTCTACATAACATCGTTTGAAATAAGTTTGCATTTCGTTCGTAATCTACAACTTATACAGTTATTCTTAGGTAAATATCAGCAATGTTGCAGAGCTTTGAAGCAACGTAACAACTTTGATGAGCCCGGTTGAAGACCTTGAACCTAACCCATGGATGCAGATGGTACAAGGGTGGTGTATGTTGACGAGCAATCTCGAGAAATTCGGAAGTCAGCCCTGGACCGAACCGGCCGTAAATCTGTAGGCAAATACAAATAAGCTGATTGCCCTCCAAGTCCTTGGTCCATCCCTCACCAGTAATTAAACAGGGCAATCTGCACTTCCTGTCCAACGACGGCGACGCATCAACGGCGAGAATGAGCTTGGTCCTCTAGGTAGAGAGCACCTATAGACCGAGATAGAACCATCTGTGTGCACTAAGATTATATTTGGCTTGGCCCATGCAAATTCATGAGTTTCCTGTCGTCCTGACATTCGGCCAGTTCGAGTTAGATAGACGCCGGAGCTATTGTAACTAACAACTTGAATGGTATCGGAACTTGTCTCGTGAATTAACTTCTAATTTACTAATATCTGCTCAAGAATTAACTTTGTGGTACTGTCAGGTCAATCTAACGAATAATATCATCGATAAATCACCCGTTAATTCTAATCTGTGCTTAGATCGATTCCTCAAATATTATTCATGCAAATTACACCATTTCGAAACCCTAACACAGAGTGCAACACAATGGTCCCTGAATGCTGCAACATCCATTAGTGCCGATTCTTAAGAATGTAACTTACAGCCTGGCTATATCGACAATTGTAAAATAAAACTTGTAATAACGATTTTTCTATAACTATCACAAACGTATCATGAATAAAATTACACTAGTGAATTTCAACGATGCTCCACGAATTTTATTCAAAAAAAGTAATTCGTCCTATTATATATCGTCTGCAAGATTCAGAAAGAATTCCGGTATTTACGAAAGTTCGAATATTATTAAGGATATCCGGAATCATTTCGTAAATGAGCCAGAGGAATATTCATTTCGAAACGTTCCCGTTACCCGATACCAATGATCTAACAATTCTCGTTTCGATTAGAAGTTCCCGGTAATTAGCACCTGGCAAACTTCGCGCGTTAGGGTTCCATCTACGTTTCCCTTCCACGCGTCCAAAGAAAATTCCCCCTCGAAATTGTTTCCTGTAAATTAATAATAAGTTTCGAATTCGTACGAAACAGTGGCACGCAACGTTCCCGCGAAGCAAAGGCTTAACACAGCGTTACTTAACTTCTAAACTACTGACCGAGACGAGAGGTCGGTTGGATCCTTCGCTAGGAGTACAAAATTTCGATAATTACCAGCGCGGTCGTGGAATATTCACGGGATCGCTCGCAGCGATTCGCGAGTGAAGGGAGAGAGAGAGAGGGAGAGAGAGAATAAGTGAGAGTTAGAAAGAGTGAGAGAGAAATGAAGAGAGAGGTAGCTGTATTAATTCTTCGCCAACTTATCTCATCGCGGAAAGTTCGGTTTATCTTGCAGTAACCTGCGCAAAGTAAACGTCTAGACGAACCAGATCTCCAAGGTATCCGTGATATGAGACATTCTGTCGTATTTTATGCTGATCCTAATCCACCTTTGAAACACGGGCAAAACTTTTGAACAAGGAGCATTGGTAAGCAGACAGAATACATAGCTGGATGTAGGTGAGAGGGATGCACGTGCATAAATGCAAAAGGGAACGTTTAAATTATTATTCCTACCGAGGAGATTACCGGGAAATTGAAATCGTCCGGCTGAACGTATTTTCACAAACTCGTTACGATCTCCCGCTTTAGTGAGATAATGCTTCTCTTTTTTACTCTCTTGGTTTTTTCAAGCGACGATGAAGGTGCACAACGATTTGATAGATTCGATCCTTTTCGATGGAATTTTTGAAGGGAAAAGAAGTTGTCGGCTAATACATTTGGAAATCTCTCTTTCTCTCATTCTCTCTCTCCCTCTCTCTCTCTCTCTCTCTTTCTCTGTCTCTCTCTCAAGTAGAACACGCGAGAATTGAAACTTTTGAAAATGTAATTTGAATGTTGGCGAATTGAAGGGTCTGTATTTTAAAGCGGAGCTAGTGAAGAATGCAAAACGCTCTTTTGGGCTCGAGTGGCTCTTGCTGTTACATTCGAAACAGGGACTTTTAGCAACTAAATTGTTAGTCGAATTTTTAATGACGAACCATTGAATATAACGACGACGAGAGGTGCCTGTTGAAAGAGCCCTTATATATTTAACAGTGTATTCGAAATACGGGTCAAAAGGTCGTACGTACGGTGACTATAATTTTCACGTGGCTTCCGTGCGATTTGTTACTTACACGATTGATCCAATCTCAAAATCAGACAGCCCTTAATTATTGGCATATGTTACTAATCTGACGCAGAAACAATTACGGTTAATTACACTTAACACAATTTATAATTCGTGTTCAATACCAGATCCACACCAATAAAATTAACTCGAATCTACTTCTTTATCCTGTAGCTCGAATAATATATTAAGTTCCTTCGAAAGACAGTCAACCATTATTACTATCTAATGAGAATTTACCTATTCAAACAGATTTAAATTGTTAATTATATTACAAATTTTATTTAAATTATTATACACTTATATTTATACTTTTTATTATATGATCATAATACAATTATAATCGCTTTCAGAATATAATTTGAATTTCAGGGTTAAAGCTTCCCCTTTTCGAAACATGCGTTACTAAAATTAAAGAATTACCACCAAAGTGGAATAAATGAAATAAATGTACACGTTACACGAAAGTACAAACAATAGAACGAACAATTCCAGAAACGTCGTCGTGTCACGATGAATTGAAGATGGCCAGTTCGGTAGCACACGGAGATCACCAGCAAAGGGCGTGTACACTTAACATTCCAGGGACGTGCGCCGAAGATAGCGTTACGCCGTCATTAAACAGCGGCAAATATTTGCATTATAATGGAACACCGAGGCCGTGATTCATTGAGTTCGTCTTGTTCGTTATTAATGGCCCTCCGTTGCACAGATATCGCCGCCGCGAGCCGCATTGTGTGTCAGTCCCTGCCTGTTCCTCGTGGTACACGTTTCCCTCCGCATTAACATAAGCACCGTATCTCGCTGGGTGTCACTCGGAGACGCGGAGAGACACCGGCGAGCCATGGAATCTGTGTATTCCTTCTTCTCATCTCTCTCCTAACCATTCGACCAATTCTCGATCCTTTCTTGAACAAATCCATGCTACTCTAATGATGACGTCGCTCGTTCGACCCGATGCATTCTAAATGCCGACACGCCTCTAAATTAGTGTCCTCGGTAGAATGTCCGAAAGGGTACGTCAACCTCGGTGACATGCAAAAAGGGCACCGATCTTTCTTTCACTCTCTATCTCTCCTACTCTCGTTTTAAATATAGGTGGAACATCGTGTGTTCGCGTGGTCGATGTCTTCGTGTCACCGTCGCGGAAACCGGACGACGTGAATGGGAAAAGGGTAACAATGTAATTCGCTCCTCGAGTCAATCGCGGGACCAGTCACGTATCCTGCGATCGTTGAACCTCTTTCGCTCGTGAAAGGTATTAAAGGGATCGATTCGAGTGGACCTTCCTTTTTCCTTTTCCTTTTGTTTTTTAAATGAGGAAAACGTTCGATCGAGGACGTGAGAATTTCGTTGGAAATTGTTGGTAGAACGATGTTTAAGAAAGTGATCAAAGTGTGAAATATTTTATCAGAAAAATTGAAGTATCGTAGGTAATAAGAGTGTCACTCACATCTCGATATCTCTATTCTGAAATTATTTATTCGTAACAATGAATGAAGCTTCGTTCATAATAGGTCTAATCAGATATTAGATGGTTTGATGATGTGTATGTTTGATTATAATTACATTGCTTCGATGTATTATCAATTTTCACGAAAAACAGGAAACAATTATTCCCTATTACAGTTATTTAAACATCTCGTTGCACAATAAGCGTTCACAGTTGAACGACAGCTGGACATTACGAAATCAAATTGTAAAATGGGTTTATGCCGAGCTGGTTCTGTTTACCGAAACGATTTCGCATTTTTCTGCAAGACAGATAGCAAACATCGATAAATTTCATATTCTGCGATTGACGGAACGCCATTCCTGACCTCATTTGGCTATCACCGGTTCACTGTGCATGACACCGCCAGATAAGTCGTTAGTGTCGGATTTATCGACACGTTTTCTGCGTTGTCGGGAAAATTCATTATTCCACTAGTGCCGAGCCATGTGTCAGCGAACGTGTTATGTCAACGAATCGTTTGGTTTGCCTGTGTATAAGCTCAAGTCCCCTACACTTCTGTCATTCTAACTGTCAGAAAATCTCTTCCTGGAACGCACATTTTTCCACTCGACCTTTCATTAAAATAGTGTCAACGTATGCTTGATAATTTATCATGCCTGTCGACAAGCATCCTTCGAAATGATCACAAAGAAACATAGTAAATCAAAGACTGAATTAATCACTCTCGGTAATTGTTATACCTAATGTTCGATCATACATTTGACCGACCAGTAAAATCATAAAAACCCATGGAAATTCATTTTCAGCCTTAACTTTAAGACCTTAACTACCTCTCGTAGAACATTAACATCAAAGCTTGAACAAATTGCTTTTTTGCTATAAAGACAGTTCAAGATGCGTCATTTTTACTTTCACCATCCTTCTCTAACTTTCTAATTTTCCCAATCTTGAATCTTCCACTAGAATTTTCTAACACGTACAGCATACAGAGTTAATTTGTTGCTACTGTTGGAATTAAGTTTCAATCGTGTCGCGAATCGAGAATCGTACACCCAAACACCCAAGATGTTCTTTTCACGCGCACTCGTCCTTTACTTTTCAAACACGCCACGCGAATCGCGACCAAACGTTACTTTTTTCTCGCCCATTGGAATTCCAAGCGACACGCGGAACCATTAAAGTGCGGACGGACGCACAAAGCGTCGTAAAAACGTGGAAAGAAGAGGCGCGGGAGTTGGAGCATCTGCACCGCGACGATATCTAAATACGTAAATTGCCAAGGAGTTTCCTCCGTGGCGGAGCGTCGTTTGAATGAGCGTACAGAAGATGAATGCGGGTCGGTCGAGTAAGAGGCGGCGTGGAGAAAAATAAGTAAAAGTGTCGGTGCGTGTCTCTAAGCGAGCGTGGAAGCGTTTCTTTCGGCATCGTGCATCCGCCGCCGCAGCCGCCTCACAGCCGGCCATTCGAAGTTGCCGCCGCGCCTCCTTCTTGTCCGCCTTTGTATCCAGCTTGCGTGAAGACGTAAATAAAACGGCACGCAATTTATTCGCCGAAGCCAAGTGCCGCTGCCGGCTTCTCTCCCGTGAGAATATATATCCAAGTTGCTCGTTCGTTCGTTCCTGCTCGCTTTCCTGCGGAAACACACAGGAGTGCGGTTTTCTTTCTGTTCGACGCCCTTTTACAAGTCCTGTGAATGCGAATCTCATCGAGAGTTGACGTTCCTTTGTTAATCCAATATGGAATTTCATTCTGTTCGACGCGACGGGTTGCTGTATCGAACACTGGTTATCTATATGTTCTCGCGGTTTTCCTTCTTTCAAGTGTTGTAAGACGGAAAGTGACAATACACTTTTGCCCGTGCTTCGACATTTTTACTAGATGATAGGAATACGATGTTTTTTTCGATACTCTGCAAGTTAATTTAATGATGAGCAGTTTAAAAGACTGACGATAAGTGGAGATAATCGTGTATCAATCGATTTATCAGATAATTCAATTAACATTTGAATCGTTGCGATGGTGAACCAGATAGAAATCGCTAGTTGATGTTAGTTGATATTTGAAGTTGTACTCGCTAGAGTTGTCTGTCTGTCGGCAGTCTTCTGTCGGAAAATTTGATGTGAATTTATACATCTACGGAAGCCAAAGTGAGGAAGAGATTGGTTGACAAACTGTAGTGAGAAAAAATTCCAAAATGTAACGATTGGTTAGGTTTATGTTTGAATCAACTTCCTAGAAATAATGAAAAAGGAAAGCATAGTCGAAAGTGTAAAAAAAAAGTACTAAAGCCTTGAACCTTCAAGTATAAAAACTGCTCTAATTGAGTGTTTACCATTTATATCGTTAATAATTTTATTACGTCACTGAGTGTTAATGAAACCTATATGCGACAGTGCTTTAATATATTTCACCGTTAAGCAGACAAATAAAATTATTGTTAATTAAAAGCGGAAAGCTTTAGCTACACCGAGAGATGCAAGGGTCCAATAATCAATGGATTCAAATCAAGCAGCATTGAATAATTTACGTAAAAATGTAATTGAGATTACATTGTATACAGAATGTAAAAATAACGACGAGAACTTGATTTATTGTAAACTGGAGCTATGTTTCGTTCATTGTACCTAGGAAAATTGTGGAAATATTTGTCTCTTGTGTCTTACAATATCATAAATCTGTCAGCTTTCTGAAATCTATAATTCTTTAGGTATACTTTATACGTTGACGGTGCAAATTGGTGAGAAAGCATAAAATACGATCATCTAGACAGTTTTCAAGGAAACGATAATCCTTGTATTTTTATCCTACTTCGTACAAAATGCCCGGAATATTAATCTTTAAAAAGCCTTGTTGAATATAAAAGTCTGCGTAATGCATAGCTGAAAAAGACTTAGCGTACAAATGTCTCCCAGGGTGTTTGCGGCCGCTTAATTCTCGCAACGTGCATTCTAAAAATGAAATTATCACATTCGTGCTCTAGCTTAGCTCAGAAAATCCATTACTATTCCCCTGTCTGTATACACGTGGATTTAAATATCAACGCACCGCGAAGCTGCAATTATTTCTATTCCGTATAATAAATAAACGTCAATAATCTAATCAAATATTCATCCGTAATATTTTTAGACGAGACAACATTGGTCAGACAGTGAATGAAACTTTCCAATATATTTAAATATTTCTTACAAATCTACAAAAGAAAAAATTAAATTACGCGTATTTAACGTTCTTAAAGAAGTATGTAGGATTCTTTTTTCTCTTCGTCGATTCAACGAAATAAAAGAAAAATAATCTTGCAACTGTCTCGCCGGTATAAAAGGATTTCACCGGTATGCTTTCTAGAAATGTTCCAAGCAAATAGTTTGGCAGGGTGGTGGTGCAAGATCGAGCAAGTTTGTCGCGAGAAACTTTGCAATCACGACAAAGGGACGCGGAGACGCGTGATGCACGCGTGACTTCTCGTACTTTCCTTCACCGGGAGTCCATTTCTACCGATAAAGGGCCACGGAAGACGGAAACTGTTTCGTACCGGTCCTTTTGTCCCGATGCCTTTAAGGTTTGAGTGGTTTCTACGGAGCCCCGCTGTCCGTGGAAAGAATCGTCGTCGCTGGAAGTTCGCTTTGACCGGTTAAGGTATAATTTTCGGATACTTCCCGACCACTTTCCAGTACCCGACCACTTGTCAGCGAAGCCAATTTCGCCGCCACGAAAGGAGAGAGGAGAGAAGAGAAAGAGAGACAGAGAGAGAGAGAGAGAGAGAACTTTGAAACGGAGAGGAGAGTTCATCGGCGATAATCCTGCAAAGAAGTTCGCGCAAAGGAGCACTCCTTTCCCCTGGGGAATATTAAATCCATGCAAGAAATCTCAGAAACGCGAAATCCACGATGATAATCGAACTATTCGTATCCAACGATCCGAAATTCTACAGAAATAGGTCGGACATTCCTGACTACTACATACTCCGTGCAACGGTTATTAATATAAAATGATGTCTAAAATTAGTTGACCACATAGTTTCGTTCATTTTTTCAGAATAGGATGACACGTTAACAAAATTATCACAACTTTTGGCTACTGATAATAATAGAAACTATCGAAGAAATAATTTATAAAGGACGAAAACTGTTGGTGAATGGTATTTTACAGTGTTTTATATAAATATAAATGTATAATAAAGAAAATATTTATGTAAAATAAAATAAAATAAAATTGCGAATATATGACGAACTAGTTGGAACGAAATTGCGGAAATATCGCGGGCTGCAAAAGATGAAATCTCGTAACGCACTTGGTACGTCATTAACACAACGAATTTCAATCATTTCTGATCGCATACGTTTTTCACAGGTTGGTCGTTGCTCGATCCTGATTAAAATTCGAACATGACCCCGATCATTTGTCTGCTAACGCTATTATCTTATCCCATGGGTAGATGGCTGCGTATTATACGCGCGATAATCAGTCTGAAATCTAGCGGAATCCAGCTTTCAGCTCGACTAATCGAGGCCGTGGTCTTTACGAATGCAGACCGCGTGGAAATTTGCATTATTATCGCGAGCCAGTTCTTGATGAACACAGCAGGCGACGCGTAATCGTCTTTGGCAGGTGCACCGGAAGAATTTTGAGGACAGAGCTCCTTCTTGGCTGCCATTAGACGCCGTGCAAACGGCCAGTAAACACGGGCATTAAGATTTTGCTTTTGCCTTTAGGCGAAGCTTCGATAGTGCCGTTTAGAGCTTATTAATATTTCTACGATTCGACAAATAGAAAATAGATTAGGATCTGTGTAAATTCTATGTCTTGGTTCTATAATAGAATTATTTCGTGTTCAACGTTGTTAAATTTTGTGTCAAATTTTGAAAAATTAGAGTGTCAATATTTACACCTTTGAAAGATATTTTTAATACTTGTTTATACTTTATACATGATTCTTTTTTTAACAATAGTACGATAGTTATGTACAGCAATTACTTCGTTTCTCATTTCTCTTTAAAATTAGACTTTTTGATACTTGGAGAAACAGGAGAAATTTTTGCAAACTCATATTTTCGAGAGTACAGTAAAAAAAGGTAGAACTTCGGTAGAAAAATATTACTATAATTTTAATATTTTCTATATTTTTTCATATTACATGCATTGTATGCAATTTTGCACCTTCAAATTTAGTATAAATGTACGAAAATCCGCAGTCTAAGCATGAGTGACAAATTGACTCCTTTAAATTACAATACATTCTCCCTTTCCCTCGTTGAAAGAGATTTCATCTCATGTTTGAAATTGTTCCACTGATATATTTATCTCGAAGAGGGAGAGGAAAAAAAGTGAATTCTCATACAGCACAGCTGTCACGGAGCTAGTTTCCCTAACAACCCCAACGATATGTCATTTATCACCGCGATAATTTCGTTTTCGTACACCACGTTTTCCCCGCTAATCAAACCGAGATTCAAAGGGTTGCCTTTTCGACGTGGGGGCACGCGATAGTGTTTCGCGATGATAATCTCTTTTTCTACCGTTCTCATTTGCCATTTCCGAGATCACGCAACGCCACCGCTGGAGAGGGGCGGTAAAACGTACACGTTCCTTTCTCATGATCCCTTTTCTTTCTTTCTCTCTTTTCTCTCTTCTCATTTTTTTTTTTTTTTTTTTTTCTATGTATTCATCGAGCTGGTAATTCAAACGAATGAAAAGTTTTCAAGCGGCGCGTCCGGCATCTCATCCTTGTGTTACGCGTTTTGCCTGCATCTTTCAATAATGGCGATGCGTTGGCGATTCCACTCTGTTGGATGAAAAAAAGCGGCGCAGACGGCGTATCGTCCGCAACTTTTTATCCTCTCTCCAACGTAGCGCAAGTTCATTTCCGCATCAGCGGAGCCTCACCGTCGATGTTTCAATGCTAATGCTTCTTGCCAAAAGGCAAGCGCGTACCGGCGCCGCTCTTATCTCAATTGAAGCCGTCAGCCCCCGATTATTACCTTTGCAAATTTAAACATCCCATTACACTTTCCCTTGGCCCTGGTATACGTACACAGACACCGTGTTACATCGAACAGAAGGAACGAAGGGGGATTTCGTTCGGAACATTCATAAAAATTCCCGCGATTCTTTAATGAATCGTAACTACGAGGCAGAGAGTACATAATTGCAGGCACGATTTTAATCACGAACGGGCAAGCCTCGTGCTCTTCTTTCCGTGCCCGCGTTTTTCCTTCCCTCTCTTCTTTTCTCTCTTTTCTTTTCTCGTTTTCTCTCTCTCTCTCTCTCTCTCTCACTAGTTTCTCTCTTTATCTTTCCGACGAACCCATTTTTCCCTCGCTCTTTCCCGCACGTTGAATGCAGAGGGACATGTAGAGGGTAGAGAAGGAGTAGGGAAAACGAACGTAGAGTCTTTTCCACTCGTTAATTCAATCGATAACGAAGTGAAAAATAATGTCCCGTTATTTTAATGGACTCGTTAAGGAATTGCTTTACACGAGGAGTCGAGCTGGTTAACAGCATGTTTTACTTAGCCAGTTCTCTCGATTGTACGGTGACAAGCCTGTTTTAGATTGATATTGTATCAATATGAATTCGTAATTTGTGTAGGAGGGAATCGGTGAACGAGAGATGATTTTGATATATTATTGAATTAATTTTGACAATAACAGAGTGGTTCTCCTGTTTAATATGAATTTCCGGGGACAAAAGAAAATTAAATCGATACATCAAATATGATCTTTAACGAACAACCGGCTGTTACAACGACCAGCTCCGCTGCGACAATTATTATTCACGAGAATTCGGCAATATCGAGCATGCCAACGCTGCAGTAGACAGGAGAAGAGACGAGGTCTGGTATTGTCACCGTTGCATTCATTGCGGGCAAGTTGGTCGCTTTCCTGATACATAATAGTTGAACCATTGTGTCATTTGATTGCATAATTCCAGTTAGACAACGAGAGACCTGTGTAACGTGCACGCGCAGCCACGTATACTTCACTAGCATCAATTCAACATCAATTCATTACGACTAGATGCCGCCTGGATGAGACGTGACGTTCCAGATTTTGATCGATACTCCTGTAACTTTCACGCTCGCGTTATAAACCGTGTGCATATATATACACGCTCCTCTATCCTTCCTGAAACACCTCGCGTCCAACCATTATTTTCCCTGGCAAACGTGAAAATACATCGTGTTAATAGAAGATTTTCGTAACACGTTTTACGCGAAGGAAAAATAACAAGAAGACTATCGTTTAGTTTAAAAATATGTTTAAAACAATTCACGTTATTATTCGTATATGTTTTCGTACCGTGTTGAAATGATCTATTCTATTCAATTGAACGATTTGGTATATGTACGTATACGTATATACATAAATTCGTGTTTGTATTTGAAGCGTGACAACGAAATATGAAAATTTTCACACGGCAAAATAACAAGGAGAAAATCCTTAATTTTCGAATGTACAATTTACACAGGGAACGAGGCGACGGGATATGAATTTCGATGGGTGAATTTCTCTAAAATTGTGCTCAAACTTCCACGCCTGACCGTCCGACGCAAGTGAAACCGTTTTATCCTTCTCGTTACAACGTTACCATCTTCTATCCCCCGTGTATTTTCGTATTAAAATGCAGATCGACGGCTCTCCCTTCGTTTCAGAGCAAACCGCATTTTTCTGTTCGAAATTTCCTCGAAAATGGTTTGGTAATTCACACGCGCGCGCTCGCGTCGCTGCCAAAGTGCGCACACTTCCCAAATTTTCCCATTACAATGCAGATCAATCGCGTTCTACTGCTATCGGCCTTTACTAGTCTCTGGTCATCTCTCGGAACCGATTTTTTTTTTTACAGGATTGTTGAAATTTCGATGCAGCATACAGTCGCGCACGTTTCACTATGTCCAGCCCGGTAATTTCCTTCGATTTGTCGTCAAAAGAATGGGGGAACGTTCTGTTGGCGCAAACAATCGGTCAATCTCGGTTGAACATCGAAGTCGTTATAACGAGAAAATCTGTGAATTCATTGTCAGCAGAAAATTTCATATAAAAAAAAAAAAAAGGAAGAGAAATATCCATTCACGCAATCGAATTATTTTATAGAGTCATCCAAATGCAACGCCTGGATGTCAACGGCGTACAATTTTTATACATCACGTCTTTTTAAATAACATGAGCCGTTTTGTTTTGGTAAAAGGTAGCACAATTTTAATTATTGACAGGTATACGTTATAGCAATGCATTTACATTCTTTAAATTTATCATGAATATGAGCGTCTTTTTTTGGAAAATGCATTAAAAAGTCATTGAAAATTGTGATAATTAAATTAATATCTGTGGATATACTCCGCACATTTGAACGAAATTCCATTCCACATACAATTGTAACGGATCAAACTTTTAATAAGGAGAAGAAACTTGAAAAATCTTCAAATAGTTTGTATTTTATTAAAAAAGAATCTTCTAGGCGTGTCTTTTGAATGATCCTATATGTGATATTCGATAATTTAAATCATCGGACATTTGCTACTTTTAAACATAACAATTATTTAGATTAGTTCCTTTGTAACTCAAGTAATTAGCATAGTACTAGTTTCACGTTCTAACAAGAGAACTTCAGCAACCCAAGAATTCCGACTTCTTTTTTAAATCTTTTCGGATTTGTAGGGGAAACTTGAAATAGTTCCAAATATTTTGTGTTTTATTAAAAGGAAACATGTAAGATGGATGACCCTATACATTCTTTTGTACCAGACGTGCACCAGCTTCCGGTTCACAGAGCCACGAGACAAGAAGTAGCACACGTTCTTCGATTATTCCGATTTCGTGATGGGATTCTTAGGTGTAGCTCAGGATTCAGAACAGCCGAAGACGTATTGTCAGTGGGCGTTATATGAGGGCAAGAAGCACGAGAACTAGGAATCTCCGGGGCGACATTACAGATGCAATGGATGCCTCTGGGTTCGTGGTGTACGCGAACGCGCACGCTCCCGTGCACACACCTTCGGTCATGCTCATTTCCATAACGGGATAGGTACATATTACCCTGCGTATCTGCGTCTCTCTGTGTACTCCACCCCCACCTCCTGTGGCCGCTTTTCAACCCCTTCGAATCTCTCTCTCTTCCTCTTTGCTTTCTGTTTCTCATTTTCGTGCCGAAGTTTTCTCGTTCTTTGTGCCCTTTCTTCGTCGTGCCTCTCGTTTTTCTTACCGATTTAGTGTCCCTGCTTTATCATCGTTTCTTGTTCCGCGAGTTCTTTGTTACCCTTTCCCTGTTTTCTTAACCAACAGTTGGAAGGGATGGAGTTCCAGCTAAAATACAAGATGGAAATTCAAACGATCGGTGAAACGAACGATGCTGCAACGCTTCGTTTTTTTTTTTTTTTCTTCGTTCCTCTTTCTACGACGAGCTTTGTACCAGCTCTTCCTAGATGTTTATCGCAATTTACGGAATAATCGGGGCGAGATTTCTCGCAACGTCGGAATAGCAGACGGAGAGAAAATAACGCTTCGTATTAGAAATCGTAAGTACGTTTCACGAGGATTTTCGTTATGCTCAAGCTATTTCCAACATTCCCTTTACCCCTATTTCGCGCTGAGGGATATCCTTGTCAAGCTGTTTCAACCAGAGTCGGTAAAAAATTCTCGTGATTAGTCAACGTAGCTTCTTTCTCTCGGTTTCCTTAGTATTTAGTACTTCTGCTTTATTATTACTTCTCGTTGTCTGGATCCTTTGTTCCACTTCTCCCTCCTCTATCGCCTGTTACGCTTGTCGGATCTCTTGTTTCCTTAACCAGTCTGTATAATCTTGGTCGAAAAAAAAAGAATCGTTAGTCACAAGATAGCGGGAAAAAATGTTTGAACGAAATAAAAAAAATTTTGCCAACATTCGACTGTATCGTTTCTTTCTATGTGTTTTTTTCTTTCTCAACTGTCTGACAAATGGAGGAGCGATGGAAAAAATTCACGCGTCAATAGCTTAGTCACTGGAAATTACGTGATTCGTTTGTAATTAATCGAATGAAAACATGAAAGAAATAAAAGGAAATGTGGAGAAGGGGTAGGTAAACGAATTTATTAGGGAGGTGGAGAAAAAAATATTGAATGAAAGGATCGCGAACGGTGTCCAAGCGACGAATCGACGGGTACGCACAGTCGTCGACGGGACAAACTGTCGAATTGTCATTTTACCAAACGGATAAATTGCGAGAACGGATATCTCATCGAACGGACAAATTGCTGAATATGTTGTGTCAGCAATAAGCGCGGCCATGCACGTGTACATTTCTATCCTTCCCTCTCTCTCGCTCGTCACGTATTAAACACGCTGAATGGATTTATTAAACTTTTGTACCCTTTTCCGTGATATAGCAGTGTTGAAATTCTCAAAGCTACCGATCGTGAATTCGATTAACACGAAAAGAATGATGGGCGGGGAGCAAAAAAAGGAAAAACAGGAGAAAATCAAACAGAAAAAGAAAGAAATTGACGTGGATGAAATGGATTCCGACACGTTTGATACGCAACAGCGCGAATATCTGACTGGCATTGGATATCTTGCAGCTTTCGTTGGGTTTTTCATAAATCGTACAGATGTACTATGTATATTTAACACGTACTCGGTGTGTAAAATCGGAGACTGAAAGTTCTTCCTTTTTTTCTTTCCTCCCCCGAAAAATTAAGCTGGGAAAATTGTTTTCCCTGTTTTATGCAGATGCAAACTTATTCCTGGGTTAACCGTGAAAGTTTAAAAGCAGCCTGAGAGTGGATCGCGTATTTGAATTTTTAATTGGCTCGAACAGTTAACGGTGTAATTTTTCGAAATAAACGCCGACCATTTTACATCCCGGTAGAATGGGATACATTTATTAACGTTACGTCCATCGTTTCAAATATTTATCAGCACAGATTATCAAACGAAAAATTGAGCAAATTCTTTCACGAACGATTCTCTGTGATCAGACATTCACCTGTTTAAGCCTGTGTAAAAGGGATCAATTAGCAATGCGAAATTTAATTTTTCATTTCATCCATATGGGAAAGAGACTTCACCTTCGAAAATTAGCAGATCCGCGAATTGATCGAAAAATTACAGGAAATTATACGGGAAATGTTTTAATCCATCTCGTTGGCCTAATTACAATTTCAATATCAAAGGAATCTCGAACAAATATCTGTGTGTACGCGTGTTTGTATCGGGGTATTAAATAAAATTCAACTAATTCTCGCGTATACCTGATGAAATGTAATTGCTCTGAATACATTTTCATTTATAAATGAAAACAGGGGTATACATATCGGCCGTATAACACAAGCGTCTTTGTAAAACTACACGCGCGAAACAATGGAAAATGGGCGTGGAATCGGCGAAAGATGAACCGCGTTTCCGATTTTCTGTGTCATTAAAATTTCATCGGGACCAAACTCGTAGGTATCGCTGTTCACCAGGTTACGTCTCGTTGTGGCGCACACGTATGTACCTGTAATATGCACACGGTTGCACGTGGCTCTGCAGAGGAGCTTGGTAATCGCATATTTATCCAGGGAGGAGGAGAAAGAGGAGGGAGGAAAAGGATGAGAAGGATGGGAAGAGAGAGAGAGAGAGACAGAATAGGTGTGTAACCCTGGACACCTCTTGATTGGCAAACATGCATATTTTATCCAGCCTCGCAATCGGATAACGTGTTGTTCGTATCAATTATTCTCGAAAACTCAACGCTACCGCCTAATGGGGGAACGGAGTTTTAATTGAAACGTAATCCCAATTAAAATGAGTTCGCGATACTCCGCGCACGAATACGCGTAATCGCGTTAACGAAATGAAATGTCCACTCGAGCGCAAGATATCGACGTTGGCCCCTGTGGAAAACCAATATGGCGGGCTTTTTAGTCGATAAGTTTCGATGAGTTTCTACCGTTTCTCTCTCGCGTTCTTCCCCACTCCCTCTTTTTTCATTTTCTTCTTTTCTTTTTTTCTGAAGCGGTTCGCTTTGAGAAATAAAATTTTCTAACGTTTCGTGGAAAGAAAGGAATATTGTAAGGGAAGCAATATTGTCTTATTTTGTTCCCTTTGCTTTTGTAGAGAAAGATTCTGAGGAATAGAATGATATTTTTATTACGGGATATCGGAAAGATTGCTCGACGATAAAAGTTCCTCTCCTTGAATACACAATACAATATGCAGGTTCGAAGGTATACATGCACGTCAGAAACAAGATGTACGTCTCTCAATATATTTATTCCGTTTATTTTATTCATAACGACTTATATCTCTATACTCTTCAAATATACAGTCTTATATCTGGCATGACTCGTACCGACAGGTATTTACAACAACTCTCACAAAAAACATCACGTAACAACTTCATACACACCCTTTTCTCTTTTATTTATTTATTTATTTATTTATATTTTTTTTTGTATCTTTTCTTTGTAAATATAACGTTTCTTTATAAATGATTTCTTCTTTAATAGGATTCGTGTGCCCTCGTCATCATCAAACGTTCGCAAACGATCGTCACACGAAGGCGACATCCGTCAAAAGAACAATCGCAAAACCAATGAAATTTGCCAGTTCGATTACCGTCGTAGAAAAAATCTCTCCTTCAGCTGTATCATATCCGAACGCCTTTAATTCTGTAGTATGTATTTGAAAAATTCATCCGCGTTAGAAAACATACATAATACCGTATAAAAAAGGAGACGAAAAGAACGAATAGAGAACGCGCTTATACACGTACGTATGTGTATACATATGTATATATTGAACAACGATGTATCAAGGAAGTAGTGGCAAACCGAGGTGAATCGAATTTTCTTACAAAACCGAGCAAGCTGCGACAGAAATCTCAACGAGCGTGATTCCGTCCTTCGAAGAACGACCAATCGCGAGATACAACGACAACGAATCTATCGAAAGATTCCTTACCAAACTATCTACTATCCTAGATTAGTTTCATCTCTTTCGTTTTTATCTTAAACGATCCAAATGCCTCGTTAAAGCACCTTCTTATTTTTTATTTTTTTTCACGAATACTTCGTATATTCCTCGTTCACAGGCATACCGAACCGCGCGCTCTATCGATCCGGTTCGCTGAATTTGGCCGCGCGTCAGCGGAAGAACGTGACGGCGTGTCCTACGTGGTGGTGATTCCTCGTCTTCATCTTTGTTCGTCAGGAAAATATTACGTCGAACATCGTATAAGACGCTAGCTAATGCGACACCGTTAGTTTCTTCTCGCGCGAGGGAAGGTATAGTCGATGGAAGCGATACAGTGAGATCGTAAAATCGGTCAGGCGTTAAAATGTTGCGCTGGGATCGTAAAAATCAGATTAGTTGCTCTGCTTTCCAGTCACACGTATTATCATTATTGGCTAACTCAGTCACATTTACAAATTGATTGCGCGACGGAAGTCGTTAAGAAGAAACATCAAAGCAGAAGGATATAGAAGCGTATCGATCGTACTGGCGTAGACGTAGATTCAGAAAATTAATTAATTGTTATAATTCAAGAAAAAAAGAATAATAATACGTTTTAATAACGTATGTAACAAAATATTAATAACATGTTTAAAATAAGAATCGCAACTTGAGGACATATGTATAAAAAATTTAATTTGCATTACGGTTCTGTGTATCCGTGGATACGAAAATTCTACGAAAATGCAATGTGACCGATAGCAATTGAAAATGTGGTTTTAATAGGACTAGGAAACTTACAATCTCTATATAGTACACATACTTCGAATATCGAAAATGTTATTTAAAAGAGGTCATACTTCGTTCAGAACCATTCGAATAATTTGTCTGCATTTAACAGCTTGACAGCTGCCAGTTAATTTTTACTAATACAAAAATTACCATCGAGCAGAAAACAACGAAGGATTGAATGAAAGATCGTTATCATAAATTTGAAATGTCAATACACAATATGATTGTTTAATTCTTCAATATACGATTTCACTATATCGGTTCCATTTACTGTACGTCACTCAATCTTGCTGAAAGTTGCTGCAGGAAAAGCTTCGCGTGCGTTGATCTAAGTGTCTCCACAGATCGTGTGAATAGCAGTTATCGCGATAACAATTGCTCTTTGCGGTGAATCAGCGAGTTGCCTAGAAGCTAGTGTTAAACACTCGGTGAATCTGTTTTTCTTTTTTATATTTACTAGAAGCGTGTGTTCCTCTTTCTTTTTTTGTTCTTTCTTTCAATACAACAATCGACGTAGAGAAAAGTGAACGATTAAATTTTTCCCAAGAGCAACCACCTCGTTCCTATTCTTTTCTCCTTCATTCGATAATTTCTCGCATTACACGTCGTTGTAAAATCCTTAGTCGAACCTTGCCGCAGGAATGATCGTAGAGGCACATTTAAAACGCAGCTACATCGACGAACAAATGTTTCTGTTCCTTCATTACATTCTCGTCGACGATTAAACGCTTATCTCCTCTTAGAAATAAAAACCGCCAGACTACGTTTGCCGTGTTTGTAATCGAGCGTAGAAGTGCGGCGCGTATAAAAATCTGTGCACGCATCGCCGTTTACGAATTGACGAATCTACCTGCCATCGGTGATTAAATTGGACGTAATGATCGACAGACCGACATCTATAATATCCCCTATTGCAAGCCGATGAAAATAAATCGCAGGTTATCTGTCTATTATTATACACTTTCGTCGCTCTTTTCTGACGAAGACCTTCGTTTACGCTTATCCGAGAAGAGGGTATCCGAGAATCTTTAATTATCGAACTATCATTCAACTTATCACGGTACACAATGGTTAACATTAATCGTGCGCAAATTGAACGTGTGGTTCTTCACAGATGTATGAAATCGATCTCGTATGAAAATTATCCAATAGAAAAAAATTCATCCGGGTAAATTGTGAATCGTTTTAAAATAATTTCAAGTATGTTGAATAATAATAACAACAATAATAACAGTAATAATAATAATAATAGCAACTAGAACAAATTTCTTTGCGAGACAAGCATATCAGCTGAAGCTAAGCTCATGCGTTCAATGATGGCACCAATACGAGGATTATTCTCATATTAGAAACATCTAAAAATACTACCCTTTTATTTAATATAAAAAGATCTCGAGCGACTCCGTAGTTCTTTCACAATTTCTTTTTGTTCATCCATCCTCCTCCTCGTCACGTTACGATATAATACACAATTAACGTCTACATAGTTATGTACAATTTGTTTCATCCTGTCCTCGCTGCCCCCGATTTCTTTCTGTGTTCTGTGTAACCTTTGCGATTTTTACCGTTTAACGATCGCACGCCCTCCCCTGTGCACGACTACGTATTGCGCAAAAACGTACGGACAAAATTATAAGCTCTATATCGCGACTCCGTCTGTAACAACTTCTATAATTTTATACAATCTCTGCTGCGTTATATATCGTATTCTATTTCGAAGGAAATTTCACGTTACCAACGGGCACGATCAAACAATCCAGTGATTTACGATCGCACGAGAGATCGCTGCCCGGTGGCAAAGCGAAATTCGCGTTCGAAGGAATGGAAGGCATTTTTGTAACGTTTCCCCACGCGTTTTCTCTCCTTTTTCTCGTTCGTAAGCTTCCACGGACTACTTATCGCAATTTTACCGAATAATCGAGACGCGATAACGAGGTTCCCAGCGTGATTTTGGAGGGAGATTGAAGGCAACGCGTTAGAAATCGCATCGAGCACGTTTCACCCGAGGATTTCGTACCGCCTATTTCTCTAAGCTTTCTCTTCATCTTTCTCTCTCACACTCTGTATCTTTCTGTCTTTCTCTTCATCGCTTTCGCCTTATTTTTCCGTTATGTATGCATAGAGAGAGATAGAGAGAGAGAGAATTTCGTGTCAAGCTGTATGAAGCGGAGCTCGTAAAAAACGATTGCAATTAGTCAACGTTCGTAGACTATGAACATACGGAGAAAACGGAGTTAATGGTTAATTTTTACTAATAGGGGGGGAGGGAGGAAGTATGCAAATAGATCGTGAAAAGTCGTGTTGTACAACGTGTTCATCTTGTTGAGCGATGTCTCGAAGCTTGTTGTCTCCTGACGTGTGTTCCTTTCATATTAATTTTTTTTTTTTTACGATATGATATGAGAGAGAAGAATCAGGACTTAAAAGAAAAACGACGACCCCTTTCCATCGTTAATTTACACGTCAGTCGATACAAGACTTCTCTCGTTTCCTATGGAAATCGATATTCATACATAAACTCACAACACATTACAATCGTAAACATCGGCTTCGACTAATTGGCAAACATCAGGCTCATCACAAACGAGAAACAACAATTTAGGCCCGGTTCTGTTAACATCGAAGTCACTGTCGTCGCGAACACTTAAAACATCTCCACGCGTTATCAACAATCAACCATTGATATTCGACGATAAATCACACGATAAACCAGAAATAGATCTTTTCCAAACATTTTACACTATGACCTCTTTAATTGTCCTATGTCGCTGCTACTCGGTGAGTAGAGACCAAGTTTCAACGTTAGTTCTTTAGGTTTCCTAGGAGCGTTTCGTACAGGGAACGGACTGAATTGCGCCTTAGGACTGATCATGGTGTTGTAATTATTCTCCGCGCCTTTACTCGTGTGTCCAATGTTACCAAGGCTTAACGAAGATTTCTTATAATTGCTGGATCCTCTGTCAGATAGCTCGGTGTATTTTCCAACGTGCATCTTACCAGGAAACTCGGGATGCGAAACAGGACGTTTCGACTCGTCCAAAATACCTGGCGATAGTTTCGTGGCATAGTGATTAATGGCTGAGGGAAAGTGTTGATCGGTGAACTGACGATTAGGTGACAAAGGATGATAATCCCTGTGTCTCGTTGGTAAATACGATCCTGTATCTGTAGCATCGATTTGTGGCAACGTGCTCAAATGTCTATCGTAATCTGTACTCTTTCCATGAATATATTCCTTAGGAGACAGCGGATCGTACTTTCGACGAAGGAATTCAGACGGTTCATTCGGGTAATCTAAATATGTACCAGTTTGTTGTACCAGAGTGTCCAAACATATTTCTTCTTTAGAGATATACTTAGGTGGTGTCATAGGCTCGGTGTTACCGTTGCTGTAATAAGGAGATTTGTTCGAGGTAATCATTGATCTAGCGTCCGATTGAAGCGACATATAATCACTGGTAACTTCTCTATTTGGATCGTCGTCATACTTCACATGAAATTCCAACGACTCTTTTGTCAGCATTGGACTCTTTAGATGTAAGTCGTACGTGTTGATCGACAGTTCAGGTTTGTGATTGATATATTCGAAAGTAGTATCGACGATCGGCTTGTCGTACGAAGCTGCCACGAATGGATTAGTCGAAGCATGTTTAGGTGACAATTTAGGGTTAAAATCGAACGTTTTATAGGGATCGTAGGAGCTTTTCAACGGTGACGTATCATAGTGAACCGGTTTAGAAGTGTACCTTAGAGATGATACGTCTTTAAACGGCGACGTATTTGGAACAAATGGAATAGAGGACAGTTCTTTCTGAGGAAGCTCTAGAGTTGGATCAGGTAACACCTGTGCAGATGAAATCTTATCGAGCTTCTCTAATTCTCTGTAGATGTCTATGTCACTTTTCGGCGACGAATCGTCCAGTTGGTATTTCGGTACAGCATATGGTAACACGTTTTCGGTGTATTTAGGAAAGTTGTCGACGGGAATGGATGGCTCTTGCGTCGAACCTAAGTCACTTCTAGCGTCGATCGAATCGTTCGACGATTTATAGGAGAACACGTTCGTAGAGATACTTGACAAATCTAATCCTTCGATTTCACTGACGTTTTGACTGGACGGTCCTTTGTCCAGCGTTACCATACTGGCAGGCGAATGTTCCTCATAGTTCGCCAACAGTTTCGATAACTCCTCGTTTATCTTACGATCTATCAAAGCTTCCCTGGTGTCTAAGTATTCGTGAGATATCACCTCGTCCACGTCGAAATGATCCATCTGTTCTGTTTCATCGATCAAAGACAACTTGGACAATTCGTCGTTGATCTTCGCGTCGAACTCGGACACACTTGTGGCTGTCATACTGTCGAAGTCCTTGAAATTGATCCTTGCTAATTCTTCGTTGATCTCGTGCTCGTTCAAACCCATCTTTTCTAAGATCGGACTGAATATCTTTGAAATTTCCTCGTTTATAGGACTAATGGTGATTTCTTTGGATATCTCTTCGAGATCTGGTAGACGTTTCTTTGCTTGACAAGCGAGAATCTTCTGAAGTATCGCCGAATTTTCTTGGATTATTTTCAACGCTCTATCACTGTTTCTCCTTCCGTTGTCGCATTTTTTTCGAGGTTTCACCTTTGTCCACACGCCTAATTTCGACTCTCTGCCGTCGTCGGTTTCGTTATCATCTTTACTGCACGCAACTGTCTTCAATATACTGTCGCTATTCTCGTCGATGTTGATTTTTGGATAAACCACGTACGATTTTCTACCTTCAGCGGTTACGTTTATATCAGGTATCTCCAGGCGACGTTTCGAGAAATTTCTCGCGGAATTGCTGAAAGTATCCTGCCTCCTAGCCTCGAGGTTCTTCAGATCCTCCCAAATGTAACTGCTTTTCTTCGTCATAATTCCGCTGTCTGAGGTTCCATCATTTGCTTTCGCCTCCAAATGTTTTATATCCTCTAGAATGTCGCTGGATCTTTTCTTAGCAATCGATGTGGTGAATTCGTCCGTGGAAGACGATGATTTCATGTCAGCGTATCTTCTACTATCCAGGCTGCTGGAACTTCTTTCCAATAACTTCGATCGATCTCTGTAACGATAATTCAAATAATGCTTGTCCAACTTCTCCTGAGGCAAACACGGCACCACGTCTTTCTCTGATAAAGGATCATCCCCTCCATCGTCTAATACATCTTTATCGTTCCTGTAATAATCAGTAGTAACTGTTGAATAATAACTAACATCCTCACCGCCGTTTCTTCTTTTCTCGGTTAAATTCAAACTCGAATCCTCTTTTTTGCTACTAAATTCTGACCTGACGAAACTGTCGATTTTTCGAGAGACATTATTGATATCCTTCATATCAGACGTTTTCAACGAAGTGTCAAATTTCGACTGATAACCTAGATACTTGTTCGATTCCTTCGAACTGGTCGATTTCTGTTCAGGCGACGTTTCGCTACTGTCCAAACTAGATCTTCGTCTAGATGTACCGTAAGGAGACGGCGGTGTCTTTTGATTAGGGTTCGAAATTGGGTAAAACGGCGACGTAGCGCTGCTTAGATCCATAGATGATCCAGAAACGTCGTCTTGGCAACGTCTATTGAAGTTCGAGGTATATTTTATCGAGTTGGCACTTATTGGCGATTGTAGGTCAGAACTGAACGACCTCTCGGAAGACTTTAGCTTACTCGGACTGTACGATTCGCTGGAACTGCTCACTACGAGCTTCGGGCTGGTCTCTGATTTGTTCTTCAAGGAATCAGTACTGATCGGTGTCGTTGAGCTGGATATCTCGTATGTTTTCTTCGTGTCTGTCTTCGTACTGTCTCTGGTACCATCGGAGTCTATCGAACGAAGAACCAGAGTCTTGGAATCAGAACTGACTGACGAGCATATCGATTTGTCCATCGAGAAATCTCGAGAATCTGATTTCACTGGAGTCCTTGGACTAACTGATAAACTCGACGGTTTTGAATCAGGCCCCATAGTTTCGCCTGAACTGTAAGATTTGCTGCTCTCCGGTGTCTTGGGACTTTTCACTAGATCTGAATAATCTTTCGCCTGTGTCACCTGTATTCTGTCCGTGAAACATGTCCTTTCTAACGTTTTTTCCAGGCTCTTTGTCTTGTCAGGAGTGACTATTGCGATACTATTCGTTCCATGTATAGTTGGTGTCATTTTACTTAATTTTTGATCGACAGTTATCGGTGAAATAGGAAGATGACCTACGTAAGTCTTGCAGTAGAGCATTCTATCGTTATTGACGGTGCTTGTTGTGTCGCTGAGTAAACTTTCGAACGGTTTCGTATCTAGGGATATTTTACTAGAGAAGTCCAAGTTGAAAAGATTTGATTTAACCTCGCTGCTTTCTTTCACGAAATCGAGGCTAGGTTTATCAGCAATTTTGTCGTATTCTAGGTCCAACGGTTTCGAGTAATCCGAAAATACTTTCGAAGAATTCTGTTCAATAGCTGTATATGGTTTGTCTTCAATCTCGCCTTTTTTTACTATTGTAACTTCATCTTTAGGTACATCTACGACTTCAGTAATGATTTCTTTAGCTTTAGGTTTCTCATGTACCAATATTTCGTCTTTTTTGGAACTAACTGTATTGTTGCTAAACTCCAAATAATCGTATTCGTCCAGAGCCAAAGATTTCTTCACGATATTGATATCTGAAGTGAAATCCATCGATAGGTCAGGTACCGATTTCTCCTTTTCTATCTCTTTAGTCGACGAATCTTTCGGCGACTCTATAGTCTGCACGTTGAACTTCTGAGGAACCATCGAATTATTGTCATCCTCTTCAGACAGTCGTCGTATTTGATCGGTAATCTTCGCGATCGACATGTCACCTAAATTCTCCTCGGTAGTTTTCGAGTCTTTCGAGCTCTCGACATTGATTGCCTCTGTTTTCTCCTCGGGCAAGGAACGATCAAGTGGTTTCTCCGAGGTCGACGAGCTATCTACTCGACTGCTCTTGTCTTCGTCTTTTGCTATAACGTAAGACTCGGATGTCGACGTCTGATCTTCACTGTCAACGTCACTGAGCCGATCTGGCTCGTCACACAACTCCGTCGACGTGCTGTCGCTGTCGCTATCACCGTTGCTGCGTTTCGGAGACGTCAGGTCAGCTTCTACGGTTTGCGGTGTTACAGCTGTGGCTTGCGTTACTGTCAGGCAGAAAAGAAAAGAAGAAATTCGAAATGGAAATTTGCACGTGTACGAGGGAAAATAAATTACGCTCTCGTAGATTTCTTTTCTTGTTGATGAAATATTTCACTTCATATAGAACTTCGAAGATGTAAAATTCTTTGTATTTATGTTATTAAAATAGATGAAATTAACAAACGAATTAATAAATTCGTAAATGTTTATTATTATTATTTTTTTTCGAAATAGAGCATTTGATTTGCAACAGTTTCACTGCAAAAGTTAGAAGAAATTAAGAAATTAAGCTAACTTGTAATGGTAAATATTAGGCTATTCTGAAAGTTCCTTTCGTTTTATTGTTAGACATGATTTTCCAGATTTTAAAACAGCACAGGGAAATCGAAGGGACACTTTATTAAAACCAAAACGTACTGTTGGAAAACTAAAAGACAACTAATGATCATAAGATCAAGTTTATCATTTTGCGGTCCGCGATATTTTCTCAATTTTATTTACTATACAAAAAATATATACTTTTTCTTTCTTTTTTTATTGTACAATTTCAATACAACGAAAAAAAATTTTTGAAATACCTAGAATCGCTTTTACAGCAAAAAAATTAAACAGATCGAACTACATGTTTTACCAGGCAAAATATCGCGCGAAGATAAAAGGTACTTTTGCCACAACTCAACATTTTACGTAGAGCGTTTCATGTTCTGCTGTGGGTAAAACAGAATCAGAAACTGACTGAAGAACAGAAGGTAGATACTTACCTACTGAAGATACAACTACAGCAACTTTCCTGTATTACCTACTCTTGGTACCTTTGTACCAACAACTGATAACTGAAAATCTTACGAATTCTCGTTGCATCGAAAAATATGAATCTTCAAAAATTAAAAAAAATAGCAAATATACAGTAAAAATGTTACAAATTCAGATGATAATACATACAAATACGTGACCCCTTCTCTATCTTATAAATGACTCGGTACCCTTCGATTGTCAGTGAACGTCACGCTTAACCATACCTGGTGAGGTCTTTTGCTTCAGTTTCTTCGTGTCTTTCCAATGGAGCGTGACGCCCTGTCTGTCCCTACGATTTTGATTTAGTGTCGTGGGTCTTGTCTTCGGCGGCGGCGCCGCATTACCAGAAGGTAGACTCAAGGATCGATTCTTCCCACTCACGAGCGCATTTTTGCCCACTAAAAGATGATTCATGGCCTGAGAAGTAGGAGGTGGTACCATGGTCTGCCTTGCACATGCAGCTGCGTCAAGAAAAAAAAAAAAATGTGTATGCATCCTTGTGGCCGTTCGATTTTGCAACAGAGAATTACTTCCATTTGCTCTTATTCTACTAAACATCGATCGCTAATAAATATGCGGAACAATTTCACGTGAAGCACGGTTTACGCGAAGCTGCGATGGCCGAGGGTGAAGGGAATATGATTTATCGTGCCTTAAAACTTCAGCAAATACATCTAATTTCACGATTAGAATCAGCAATTACCAGATAATATAATGTGCGCCTGTCGTTGCCGTTCCCGTAACTTGGCGTACTGCTGTTTCAATGTGCCAATATCCAAAGCGAGCCGTTCACGGTCGCTGCTGGGTGCCATTGCCTGCAGCGCTCCAATCGTTTGTGGTAGACGGTCTGCGAACGTGTTTTCAACGGTGTTACAAACGGTCACAGTTAATAACCGTAACGGTATAACGATTACAATGTTAATTTTATCCACAGGAGAATTCGTTCCACCGAAAGAACACTCACGTTTTATAAAATGCGACGTTTAATTTGACTTTGCTATACAAATCGACGTGTTTACGGATCGAATCTAACGTTCAATTATCTCGACGATGAATTAATCCTTAACTTGTGTAAACTTTTCTGTTTGTGAGATTGGTACTTTTAAAAGCAGATAGGAAACAAAATTCTGTCAGATTTTCTTCGAAGACGACAGTTATTGTTTCTTATTGATGCATTAATAGACACTGTTTCAGTAAGTTCTAATAGCGAAAGAACTGAACGCAATGAACTGTGCGTAACTATTTCAAACACGGATCATCGAAGCAACATTTGAAAGAGATGCGAATATCTCAACATATTTTGGTGAAATATTAAACAAACGAGTCAGTCCCAGTGAGATATACGTAGGAATAAAAGTACTTAAACAAACTCGAGCTGTCTGAAAGATTGCATTGAACAAACAATTCTTTGTATTCCAACTGTCAAACGTGTGAATACGCTGCAAATCGGCTCTATTAGTGAGAGGATTAGCTAATGTGAGAGGGTTGAAGGTTTGTTAGTTTTAGAATTATCAGGAAATTTATAAACAAAACAGTCTCACAAACGATACATGACCAGTCAAGGGTTAATTTTACATATTTCGTAATGTGTCGTGCTTATAATTGTAACGTTAGTAAAAGAAAATGTTGAAATCAGGGATTTGAAGCTTTCAAAGCAGTTCTCACTGTGAAAGCTTTCTGGTGTAAGCCGTGTCCTTGTGGAATTATTTTTCCAACGTTTCAACTGATGCAGTATCCGTGTCTTCAAATCTCTTGATGAAACTAGTTGCAATGTTGGCTAAATAATTCCATGAAGACACAACTTACACTCAAAAGTCTCGATAGAAAGAATTGTAAAATGTTGAAATGTCAATCGAGCGTAAACTGTTAACGTTGTTTTACACTCTACCTTTCTTCAACCGCTGAGCCATGCTAAACATCGCAGCAGCAACTGCTAACCTCTCGTCCTCTTCCGTATCGCTGTCGTCGTCGTCGCTGAGTTTTCTCGCCCAAGGTGTGATATTGTATCGGTGTTTCTCTCTTAGTCCCGTTACGCCTTGTAAAGTTCCCATACCGACTATGTTCTGTTAGAAAGTACACGTTACTCTATAAATCTATGTTAGCTACAGTGGTTTTTGGTAAAATTTCAAGAACGAACCTTTATAAGATTATTCGTGTCTGTAAATTCGAGCATCTCCCTTGTCAGTACTCCCATAATGCTGTAAAACTCGTCTGCCGATGTCACTGTCATGATCCGACTGAAATGAAACGATATTACACACGATTCAGTTGAATAAAACTACTTAATACTGAAATAATCAAATAGATTCAAATTACAAATTTAAAATTTGTCATTTTTAATTACAGAAATTATTAAAATACATTTTTCTAAGTGTATGGTGTCTTTATATATTAATTTCTACTCTATTTCTGAAGTTCTTTACATGAAATACTTTTCGTTCAGCGGTTCAATTTCGAAAATTTTGCAAAGAATGTGACAATCTATCTAACGAAGAAAGTTGCATCTTTGTTTAACACGTTGAATGCTATGGAAGTCACCGATGACTGGTACTGAGTTTGTTCTAAGCGCCATGGGTGTCACTGATGATTGTGTCCTAGAAACCCATAATTCGAGTAAATCGCAGTACTTTTAAATTTTTCAATATTTTTATCGTCACTACAATGGTGTGGAGAAATTAATGCTACGATAGAACGCATAAAAATAGTTTTATTTATATATATAACATGTATGCTTAAATATTATGTGCTCGTATTGCTATGTGCCGCAAATTTATATTGCTACGAGCAAGCCACGTAAAATTAACGTGGCATTCAACGTGTTAGACTGTTTCAATAAAGCTCATATTAATGAACGATTAAAAAAGTAACATATTTTAAATGAAATTATCTTAGCATGTTAAATATTAAACGAATAATCCGTATTCCATTTGATTTATCTTGAAAGGCTTTTAAATTAAAGTAACAACAAGCCACTTACTCTGAAAGTCCTTCCCAGATAGTCAACGCGGTCCTCAGCAAAATCTCATCGCCCTCGAGGAATATCAGATCCCACACCCTGAGTACCGCCTCTTGGGGCAAGCAGTGACAGAAGAGGGTAAGGAACCATTGCATGGTGAACACATTCGTCAACGGTGGCTCGTAACTGCTGCCTGAACGAATTTTATTTCGTTCGACGAATGAAAAACGATTCTTACACAGTGGACCAATCTCCGTTTCGGAGAACACAGAGAATTACGATTATACAACCAGTTTGGTTACCTGTCGCCTTGTCCTTCGCGTCGTTCTGCAACGCCTCCAGGTGTTTCGAGAGTTTTGGTAGCCTTGCACGTAAGAGATCACGAAACACCGCCATATCGACCGAAAGTCCACGCAGATTGTCCGCGAAATAACCCTCTGGCAAGACACCCTCTATCAAGTAGATCATCACCTTCACTGCAGCGGATTCTGCGCGATCCATAACCTGCAGAACGAGGGCTGCTAGGACATTCAAGCCTTGGCAATAGCCAACGGACTTGTTCCATCGGGCGAAACCAAGGAGAACTCGACGAAGCACCGCCTGATTGTCTCTGCCAGCTGCTCCACAAAATAGACTACAGCCTGTTCTATGTAGATCCTGTAAAATCACCACCCGCAGATCTCTATGTTACGTACGTAGGTGGAAACGTAAATATCACGAACGTTTTACACGATTCTCGATAGATTTCAACAATTCCGCGCTGCTCGTTAAAGGTCATTTCTTCTCTTCGTCGCGGGAAGTAAATTAATTGGAAGGCTCATCGGCGACGTTTAATTGGCCTGCGTCGAAGTGATGTACGATCGAAATTTAATTGCGCGTAATTATACGGTGAAGGTGGAGAGAAAGAAAGAGAGAAAGAGAGAGATAGTAAGGTGAGGAATCGTGTCATCTGACCAGGACACTTCTGGACAAGTTGGTCGATTAAACGAGGTGAGAAACTGGTTTTTCGGTTGATTCCATGGCAGGAGTAGAATTGTTTGGGGAAAATTTATCGATCGTGCGGGAAATGTTACGAGAAAGTGAAAGTGGTCCGTTTGAACGATTGGGAAATATTCTTAATGGGTTTTCGATTAATAGGAGGAGTATAGATAACAATTTGTACAACGGATGAATAATTCAGTAAACGAACGACGGAATAAATATTTATTGCCAATCACCTTTAAAGACCTATTAGTTAACGAGGAACGGGGGAATCGCTTCTTGCTCGTGATCGAAATGAGATTGTGCCTAATACTTTGTACTAATAATACGCTTGAAACGAACGGTTTCAACAAAAAATCGGGAGAGAAAAAGAGAAACGAAGATAATAAAAAAAAAAAGAAAGAATAAAATAAAAGTGGATAGATTTGAATTTCAAATTTGTCAAGGGCTCTTCGAGAAATCCTATCTTCGTTACGATACATGGATTTTCACGAGAACACTAATATACACGTAGGGAACTATTGTGGAAAGGATGTACATTTCATAGTCTTACTTTAACGATTTGTATACCGAGCTCTTCATCATCAGGATTACTCCACTCGTTGAAGCAGATCTTTTCAGCGTGCTTCCAATCTACGCCGCGTTGCTCTAGATGACGTTCTGCCAGCGTCAGCCATAACTGTGAAATATTTAGAGAGAGAAAAAAAAAGAAATACACATATATAAAGAGAAAAATAGAAGAATTGATTGTGCATCTTTGACCTTTTTCAATGCGTACGAATGGTAAGAATCACGTTTGATACTCGCCTTCTTTCGAAATTCCGGCGGTATTCCTCCTGGCAACCTGGCAACCATTTTCATTGCGTCCAGCCATTGTATAAAACCACTTTCTCCTGGTTGCGGTGTCAGGCTAAATCTCATCTTCGTGTCTTCGACTGTAAATTTTAATATATTCCAGAAATATTTCTCAGCGTAAAATGATCTTCCTTCTTTCTTCTTTTTATAAAAATTATGACGTTTTCTTGCATCGTTAGGCGTAAAACTCAATTGAAAAGGAGCGAAACGAGTGAATGTTAAAGGAACAAAAGGACAGGTATTTGTGAAATATCTTTTCAAATGAGCGGATATAATGGGACTTGTTAAAAAATGTAATTTCACGGGTTGTAAGAGTGCGAAACGATGAAAGGATTGTGAATAGAGGAGAAGAGGCCACTCGTCAAATAGCTAGAGTTGTTTGAATTGCGTTAAACAAACAGAAACGTTAATGTCTCTAATTCGATCGAAATGTCAGCTCGCGTTTGCCTCGGTTTACGGAGTTTTACAATCAGACGTTCCACTTAATGCAACGCGACGCGTCGAACATGCGACAAAAGATGTTCGGTTAAATCAGAATCGAACGGCTCGACGATCACGGAACGGCGAAGCTCATTAATGCGTTTATCGGCCAGACAGTTTTATCGCCTTTAATGCCGTTATTTAATTAGCCATCGTGGATCTTTGCGTTGGATGCACGACTAATTCTCCACTCGCAGCCCACGTTCACGAGAATCCTGTCTCGATACGACTAATCGATCCTACTTCAGCAATATTATAAAATTCTCGTTAATCTAGAAATTTTCATTTACTCTGAAATGTATTTATTTTGAAATTTTAACATTTCACATTTCAACAGTTGAATTTTTAATACACGAGTTTCATGGTTCAATGGGGATTTTAGTATTTTAATTTCGAATATTTGAATTCGTTTAGATGAAGTTGGGAATTGAGATTTAGAGACTGTACGTTTCAGTGAATCTTATTTCGTAAAAGAACTTTTCAGAAATGTCGTAACGCATCGTTTAACAGCTGGAAGATACAAGGAATTGCGGCATAAATTATTCATTTCATCACTCGGTGTGCTTAACCTTTAAATTTTTAATCCCCGCTTCTTTGGAGGAATGATTATTTATACCTTTGCACGACGATTTCTTCTTCGGAAAAGAAGAAAAAAAAGTCATGGCTGCAATCGTACGTAACGTCAAGCGAATAGGACGAGTTCATTAGTCAAATACATACTGTGTTTCGTCTGAAAAAACTCGAGCCTATACTTGTCCTGTCGTAAATTTTCCAACCGTTCTCCACGCACAAATCCCATAACCCGTCTATCAGAGTGTATTACAAATACACGTACAGATTGGTTTCCATTATCCCTTTGTTGTCCGAGGAGAAGCTTCGCGAAATTCCGTAACTCAAATCATCCAATGTACGCGTAACTGAATCTTCTTTCAACCATCTAATCGTTTTGTTTGAACAAATAGTCCATTTAATGGAATCTCTCCCCATCCTCCGTAAACCCATCGATCTTCTTATTTCAATACGAAATGAGATACAGAAGCCTAAGGTGCGTGTGATCAACTTTTCGAGAATCTCGATTCTAACTTATTCGATCGTCGGCCGTTTCATGAATTTCTAGTAGCTTGTAAAGCATTTCGCTGCACAACCTTGAAATCTACGCGTCTTTGAAAGAAACTCCATAGTGTCGGTGCATGGCAATTTGCGGCTACTGTCAGGTGCACAATTACTTGATTCATTTTACACGAAGAAGGGAGAGAAACAAAAAGAAGGATCAATCGCGTGTAATGATATTTAATAACGGTATAAGTGGAAACGGAGGATACTCCTTCGAGAATGAAATTACCGCTGGAATAAACATAGTGATCTATTTCAAGAATTTATCCAACCAACCCTCGGCACTGTGTCAATTTTAACAGAGGTCTCAGTTACGCGATAAACATCGGTATTGCCGATCGTAAGAAATCAGAGAAGGTTTAACAATAGCCTGTACCTACTCTTGAAAAACTATTCCGAAGAGAATCAGCACCGGTATCAAATACCAGCTCCGTGTCGAATTGAATTCGCAAATAGAATCACACCGACGTTTGTTTCTTCTTGAAGAATAAACGAAAAAAAGAAGAGAACGGGAGAAACTGAATTGAACTCAAAGAAAATGGGGATAAATTTACAACTAAAGAAGAAAAAAGCAAACAGAAGAAAAGAAAATCTTCAAACAAACGTTAATTGAAATTCACGCATGCACAGATCAAACGAGAACGAACACAGATCGTTCCAAGTCCGACAATCCATAGGGAAACGTAATTCTCATGCAGCGTTGAAATTTGATTCGTTCACCTTCCAGTTCTTCGTACTTGGAGGAAGAAGAGCTGGCAGCGTACGCGGCTCCCGACGCGAAGTTTTTCAGCGAGTTGAAAAATCCGCTCATTCTCCAATTAGGAAGGCCGCTCTTTCTTCTTCATCGTCACTTTCACCTGAGCCGCCTTCTGTTGTACGCAGTACAGCCTCCTTTCAGCCGTTTTCGTGATCCATGATCCGTCGACCTTGCGTTCATTTCCTCAGGATCGTGCTCGCCGGTTTGGCGCCGCGTTTCTTCTTTCACGCGTGACGCATTTTTATCACGTGTCTGCAAATCCCGATCGCATTGCTTTACCACCCGCAACGGCTTTTCCTCTGGAAAATGTGACTTCCTCGACGCGTTCCCCTATCAAAGGAAGCTCTCGCCGCGATAAACGTTGCGGTCGACCGTTGATATTTTTACGCTTGTCAAAGCGTAAGTTGATGTAATAGGAATTAACACGCGTCAACGATGAAAACTATGATTTATCGAATGTACAGAAGGAATAATTTTCTACGATAGATTTTAACCGTCCGAACGAAACGAGTACCCGTATCTGTTTGCAGAAAACATCGAGGAATTATTCATTAAAACCGGTACTCGTCGTTGTTTATTCAGATGCTTAGATATAGCAGGCGGCATTGTTGTTTGGCGAACAAACGATCCTAAAGAGCTATTATACAAGTCGAAGGTAACAGGGGTAGTTATTAAATCCTTCGAAGCGAAACGGAATGGTTAGCTTTGAGACATTCGTTTCACGGAGATACATGATTACGGTATTAAAAAAAAAAAAGAAAGAAAAAGAAATTAGAAATTCTTTTCATGTTACGAACGAACCCCGGTTATCAAGCTACTTTTTTGTTTTCTTAATCACGTCCTCTGCCGAAGTATACCCACCTGTTACAAACCGCCTTAATACGGATGTGTCGGTGGGCCACGTAACGCTTACGCGCTTCATTTCACGAAGAAGATTCGCGATACCGGGGATTAATCGATCTGGTTATCAGTGTTTCAGTCGAAAACGTGTGATGCACAGGGAGAGATGGTGTACAACTCGAACCTGCGGCCTTTTCACCGATGCTTTCGAGATAAATCCTTCGATGCTATCTATTAATTAACCAACTCGAAACACCATTGACGAATTAAGTTCAACTTGTCGTCGAACAAACACTAACAATTATAAAAGTAAACATTTTACAGCAATGCGTTCTTTTACTGTAATAGCAAGATATGAAATGCTTTTATATCTCCGTACAAAAGCACGTTGAATAAGTGAAACAATGGCTGTATATGATAACATATTCCAGTTATGAAACATCCTCCGCGTTAAACGAGAAAAATACAAAAAAAAAAGTTAAAACATTTGCATATGCTCATATATATGTATATACGCACACGCTTGCAACGTGAATCGTAACATGAAACGAGAGATTTATTAAATTCATTTCGATTCGTCTAATCCAATTCAAGCAAGGAATGCACATCGATTTCCATCCTCTTTCCAGGTCTGCTTTCGTTTCTTGTCCCTGCCAAAAGTGCGACAGAAACAGAGAGAAAGATGTTCTCTCCGACGAAATAGAACGTTCCAACCGAGATCATCTTACAACCCTCATCCCTATTCTCCTTCGTTCACCCAGCGAAGCTCCATAAAATTCACAAGGCTCTTTTCTAAGCGTGTACCTAGCAACGGGAACGGGGTACACGAAACAGATCATCAGCGCTCGATAAATCAACGTCAACGTGCCCCATCGCGGTCAAGGAAGCTACCAAAATACAGTCCCGGGGACGTCTTACCATTGTCAGTGCGCGAATCGACGTGTTGGAAGAGCGGCGGTGGACGTGGTTTGCCCTGGAAAACCGCACGTCCTCGGGCTACGCATCTGGCCTCGTGTTCACCGAGCCACGCACGGTTCTCGAACACTCACCAGAAGCACATCCCCTTCTTATACATCTTTGACACTGACGCGTTCATACTATTTCACACCTTCCTCTATGTATACGTAAGAGATAACCAGAGAGAAAGAGAGAGAAAGAGAGAAATCAAGGGGTAAAGAGATAAAAAGAGAGACACGATCGAACTCGCGAGACACAATCACACACATTCACAACGACTCTAACGTATATCGTTGTGTATATAAACGATCCATGGAAATTGAACGTAAACGAGATCTTTTTCTCGTTTTCCCTCGACCGAACAGCTGCCGAATGAAAGAAGACGGTGTTGCAGAGCAACCCTTTACACCAAACGAGTTACGTCGAGTCAGCTGAACGACCACTACTACGCCGGCGGTTCGAGAGAGTTGCGCGCGCGCGCGCGCACATCCGTCCACCGTGACAATAACGATGCTAGGTTGACTATCGTATGGAGGGAAGGGTGGTTGTCTCATGGAACCCTGCAATAGGCACACTGAAGCCGTTCCACGAACCGTTCGCTCGACCAGCCTTAACCATCAGCCACTCCCGTTACACCGCATGCGCGAACGCCCACACCACCTTGCTGACGAACGAATTTGTTGTATCCGTGCTAACGCTGGGGGTTGCTAGCGTGCGCCAACGTCTTCGCTAACGTTACTGCTCCACAGGGGTGGCTCGAATACTACCAGCTCCTCTTACATTTTCTCAGCCGCGTCCTCGGCTATTCCCGGCTCGTCATTCCTATTGCTTACTACTGGAATTCACCACTACTTCGCACTGGACAGTATATGGAAGTTAGTACGTAATTTCTGTTTAGGAAGAGTGTTGAGAATCGTTTCCAAGTTCTATTATTTTCTTCTTCGCTTGGATGGTCTGTTTGAGAAGTATCCTTTGAAGAGAATCGAGAGATTACACTGAACTGTATAATTTCTTTTCGTTTGTGTCTCTCTGTGTGAGTGAAGTTGTTACATTGTTTCTTTCCGCTTTTTTTTTTTTTCTAAGGATGTTCTTTTGTTTGAAGTTGAACGAAGTTTTCAGCGTACACCAACGTCGAGAGATTTTTATCGTGCCGTCATCGCAGTGCACCAGTCGATTTTAATCCGCGTGCACAACAAAGCCGCGTACCCTGGATCGATGAACTTATCGACTCGGTCCCTTTATGGGTCAGTCGGAAATGTCGTCAGAATCAGTAGCAAACACAGAGGAGAGAATAAAGCCATCGGATACATTTGCGGATATGGCGTGTATCTAAATGCTTCTCACCTTCGAGTACAAAGTAGAATCTTTGAAATGGAAATAAAAAAAAAAAGAAAATCATATCACTCATGTTTGTACTTTTGTATCGTTTGTATCTCGCTGTAGCTTCTGTTACTGTGAACTACAGTGCAGTAATATTATCGAAGATTATATTTCTCTTTTTCTAGAGGAATACAGTAAATTACTCTCTCCTCACTTTCTATGAATTATTATACGTTTATTTAGTTCGTGATCGATAAATTCTGAGTTTAGCGAGGCCTCGAACGAGCCCACCAGTCGAACTTATCGCAGCTAATCCGGGAGTAAAAGAATTCAGAGGGTGAAACACGCACGCGTAAACGTTCTTTTTTTTCCCTCCGTCGCGTAATGGACGTACGGAGGCATAAAAGAGCGGTATCGTTTCGTTTTCTTCCTGATCAGAGACGACGATAAGCAGCTTCGGGGACATTATCGTTCCTGTGGTTAGGTGACGGAAACAATTAGGAATACTGCCAGCAGATTGAACGCGATACGATTCGTTCACCAAGCGTGAACGAGGCGGACTTCGAGAACGGGAAGTGGTTAAAAATAAAAATTTCGACGTATCGACGTGTTCAGTTGGTCCTTGTTTCATAAAACAGATAGAGGGGAATCCAATTGAGTATGTGAATTAAAGACGGTGTTCCGAATGATCCGTTTGTAGGTAGAATTACCTTTGTCCCTGTCAACAGGGCTAAATTACACGACCGCGTTCGATTGAGACACGCGATCCCTTTCGCGTGAATCCGACCCAATTCGATTCGTTCCGATTCAGCTGGAGTCTCGTGGGTGATCGCTTATTTTCAGATTCAGCTGCCGCTGGTTATCTGTCCTAGTCGAATTTCACCGAGGAGAGCTGTGAAGTTGATATTGATCGTTCGAATGGATTCATTATCACGACGAAATGAAATAAAGAAATGAGAAAGAATTTCCTTCAAATAAGAATATCTCTCTTTTGTTATTTTCTACCTTTTCTTTACCCCGAAAGAGGGATTTATAAATACGCGTACATAGTTTCGCGTTTTGACGGGGAAAAGAGATCGATACGCAGCTGCAATCGAGATTTTGAATAATTTAACAGATCCCCTAACTTCTTAGGAAACGAAAATAGATATGTTTGCACGTTGCAGCGAAGGAGTTGTGGCGATGATGAAATCAGCCTCGTAAATATGTATTTTACGTGGAAAAAATTAGGTTCCTCGCGTCACTCGAGAGTTGTGTGGGATATCGCGATGATCGATGCAATCGTCAACGCATAATCCACGTGGATATATTCAGCAGATACTCTCATTTCACGAGATCGTGTTTTTGTCGCTCTTGCAAGCGCATCGGGGGTAATGGCTCGGAAACAGTTACTTAATATTTTCCACGCTTCGGTGGACTATTGAAGCACTCGCCAGTCCGGCAAAGGACAGAGTTTACAGGCAGCGTTTGAAAAATTGCACGGGGTCGATAAGTTTCTCGAGTTAAGGATGAAAAATTGAAGTGTCCTCCTCGGCTTGAACGGGAAAAAAGAAGAAAAGAAAGGAATATCTAGATAGCATTATCGTGAAGAGGATAAAAACTAATAAATTGATAAACGACAGGGAGAAGATTAACTCTTCTCTACTTGACTTTATAATGTGCAATTAAACGCTGTTACCGTAACATGTGCTTTGTTCCACGTTCAATTTTCAATTTTAAATAAATGTCCAATAATAGGTTTTCTCCATGAAATAATATCCTCTGATCTTGATAAGTTTATTACATCGTTGTACAGAATTCTATTCCCTTGTAATAATAGTAGGATGCTTTTTTCTTTTTTGTGTGCTTTCAAGTAACGCGTAGTATTTCAGACCGGGGAATTTATGTCACTGCTCGCATATCTTCTTTATATTGCATATGAAACTTTTAGGCGATCTATATCCTGCACATGAGGAAAATTACACTGCCTTGTAGATTGTTTAGAAGCAAACTTGAAAATTTTCGAAATAAATATAAGAATATTATTAAACGAAGAAACATGAATTTTTACGGCATTGTATAAACTACTGCAACGATATTTGTCTTCGTTATTTTTATTTTGATACTCGAGAAAGGTAACCTGTGTACTTTCCTTGAGAATGTTAAACATTGCACGGTCTAATTATTCCGAGTAAATTGCATTAAACACACGTTAGATACTCTGCTCGGCGAGCACAATTTAATAACTAAAAAAAGAACCGTTAAGCTTTGGTAAAAAGCAAGTTCGTCACAAATATTATGTACAACTTTTACTTCTTTCGAACAGATACCAAGCCTTGCTTCTCCCATTGAAATGTAAAAATTACAATCGACCATAATTTATCTTCCGGCGAACGAAGGAAAATATCAGGTTACAGAGGATTAAACAGACAAGGAAGTAAACTAGTATGGAATCTTTTCATCAACCAGCAGCTCCTTTCATCCGCGAAGCATTTACCTCGCGAGCAAACCGTGTCCAGAGGCTTGTCGCGCATCGACGCAACGGGTTCATCGTACTAAATACATAGCCTAAGTCGTTGAAGACGGAGGAAAGTTCCGCATTTCCGGTTCGCAGGCGCAACATCATTAAAACTTTATCAATGACGGTACGCCGCGAGGTTCGGCCGCTTGTACAGCAAACCGAGCATGCGTGTTGCGCGAGATACGCGCGGCAAAGTCTAATTATTGATCACTGGCTGCTGTATGCCACGTGAAAAGGGAGCCCCTTTGTTTTCCGGAAGTGTCTGCCGCCAGTATTTCAAGATACGACGCGATACCATACGGCTAAAAGTATCGATAACGCGTTTCCTCGAGTGGCCGCTTTTAAGCGGCGCCTCCCCGCTCCGGAGAGCGACGTGCTCACACGCTCTGAAACGCTTGAAAACCGTGGAGCCACGATCTCGTCACGTATAGAAGAGGATGAAATTTCTTTCGTTGCTTGCCTATAGCGATGGCGGAATTGAGGTGTACAGAGGAATTGTATGAATGAGTAGGAATTCTTACGTTTGACGTGGATAGTTGAACGAAGACTTTGAATTCTTGGGCATGCGCAGGGTTTATGTGCAGGGGAATACGTCGCTGCTCGGCATAACTCTGTGAATGTCAATTTTATAGGGAAAAACAGTTCAAAAATTTGCATTTAAGTAATAATTTAATACCGATCGTATGATTTAATTTGCTTCCACTGGCGCGAAACTGGTGAAGTTTGAAATGTGTCATTTCACGCGATAATGAGATTTACTTGTGCATAAGATCAAAAATCAGAATTGACGTTTATTGCTAATTTTGCTATTTAAATTCTTTATGGGGTTGAATTTTTGTCAGATTTACTTGGACTGTGGTAATCGTTAGCTTATTGATCAAAGTTTGATAATATATCACATTTTTTACGAGCTCCAGGGGAATAGTTTCATATAAAATATATTCGATATAGTAACAAAATGGTGAATTGTATTTCCTGCTTCAAGAGTAACTCAGAGTACCCGAAAAATTAGAGAAAATGAGAAAAATTTGAAATTTACAAGTGTAAAATTATTTATCATTGGGAAAAGTTTCACTTTATTCCTCGTTGAAGCTCAAGGAACTCGTGTATTCCTAAGGATGCACTTAATTTACGTATGTATGCCACGGGTTCGTTCCGTGGCGACGATGAATTCCTGTTTCAGCCTGTTCCATATTTATAAACGCGGCGTAACGATAAGATAAATAATAAGTTACAGCCGGTTAACGAAGACGCGGTGTAAATCGTCCGGTGGTTTTTCACGTCGCGGCAGGGGAACGCGAAAAGATCGCTTTTGTAGAAGGACAGTTTTATTGTCACGAAGGGAACATGCAAGCTTCAAGCGCGACACCACACGAACAGTTACGTTTCCGTATTATGCGATGCTCTATTGTTTGTCCAGCGACATTATCACCGCGACTATTGTAACACGGTTGCTGTTTAATTAAACGCTACTTCTTTTCTCCTCAGCTAATCTTAACGGTTTCGTATAAATGTTGGTTTTACATCGCTCGGTTAACTCGAAACTAACCGAAAGGATCAAGAAAAAGATTTAACTTTTATTGAAATTTAACCAACAGTATAAAAAAAATATATAAAATGTCGAATATATACTCACTACGTTTCGGACTGAGAGCCTGGAGATGTGCCGTAATTATGGCACACAGCTTTTCACGTTTGTTCATCAGATAATCCTTTCGACGCAGCTGTCGAACGAGTACTCCGCCGATGTAATTTATGTGGTCGCGTAAATTCAGGACCAAAACGTGTAGCTCGTGCTTGTCTGATAAAATATGTTACACATCACAGGTCAATAATATCATAATTCCTTTTTAACGTAGAAATCGATGATTTAAAACGAAAAAGAAAAGGGAAGATAGCAGTGTGAATTTTGATTTTTCTCGAAAGAATCGAAGGATTTCGCGACTGTGTTAATTCTCTGAAAACAGACAGCGCAAAGGCTGCGTACAATATTTCAGATTGCACCGGGTTATTTCGAAATTGGAGGCAGCGTGCTTATTTCGCCGTGACTAAAAGGCGAGACACTTCGGAGGAATCTTTGAATTCGCGTTGCAATCTTGATAACGGCTCGAAAGGGCTCACCCTGTGTACACACCGGCCGAAGATTGCAGTTTCTCTCTCGCCAACCCTTTCGTTTATGCTCCCCGCGTTCCTCGGTGAAACGAGAGCGACTCATCCACTACCTGACTATTTCTTTTGATCATTCTGAACACGAGTTCGGTTCGTAACTTCGAGAAGTTCGCGTAAGTTGTCGGTAAACTAAGTTAAATTACGGGTAACTTCTGGTGTTAAAATTTAAATGACAGGATTTGATGGGGGAACGCTCATCCCTGTCTTGTAATATAGAATATACGAAAAAAAAAACATTTTTGCATAATCATCACGTGTCACGGATCAGGTTACGCAGATTAAACGGATATCCTGTAATTTTCTTGCGTCACAATGTATCTAGCATTTAGCGATCTAAATTATTAGAGGAGATTTTTATTTTTCTTCATTTCTTTTTTCATTTTGTTACTTGCAATCGTTCATTCAAGTACTACACAGGTGATTAATACTTTTTACCAAGTAAATTACACGTTGATTCGATCGGTTTGATGTTTCCTCATGGGTTTCAGCATAAGATACGCGCAATCTTTTCCCTGTTTTTCCCTATGCATGTTCAACGAGCCGGAACGAAGCAGCATCGTGTATAGAGATAAAAGAAGTGCTTCCCTCTCGAAAAAAAAGGAAGAAAAAAAAAATGGAAAAAAGTAGCACTCCAAGTCAAAGAACCTTCTTGCCTCGAAGTCAACGAGGTCGCTTGTCTGTCTCGTCTCTACGACCTCTTGTCTCGTCAGCTCCTGCCGAAGTATCTTTCCCTAATTCGTGCAAATTTCGAACTCCGTGTGTTCGATCGAGCTTTAAACGTTGTAAACGAAGTGACGTTGTTCCTGTCATGAGTGAAATTCAGAAAAAAAAAGAAAAGAAAAAATATCGAATCTCTTAAACAGCAATTTTGATATTTCGTTGTTACTTATATTCTCATCGTAAATTTTATTAGATCTTTAATGGAAAATATTGTCTTTCGTGATCGTTTCTCTATGACGATTTTATCCCTCGAATTAATCATTGTCCGCGCTTCTACCGAGAATATATTCCACAATAAATTGTCCTCGAGGCAACGTGTTTATCAGTCGCCCACGTTTCCCACGCATTATAGACATTTCCATCTCTTATTGAATTACCCTTACTTTTCCATAGTAGACGCGCCTTTTGTAGATGCTGATGTTGCGGATGTATCCTTAGAGACGAGGCCGTCGAGTCGCTTTCCGATCGTCGTCTGTCGCCGTCTGGCAAGCCATAAATATCTAACAACAGTTGATCTACTAATGAAGAAACTGCTCCTTCCTTCTTCTCTGGCGGATTAGGTAACGGTGCTGGATACGTCTACGATAGACCAAAATTTTACGCGATATTATTTACCATATCAAATTCACAGTAGACTCCCATATAACGCGAATTCTTATACTGTTTACATATAACGCGCTAAATAAAATAATCAACCGATATAATATAAGATAATACATTCGTTGGAAAGATAAATATCGATTTTAAAAGTAAAACTGAATGAACATGTGAAAATGAATATCCAATTCGAACGAAGACTTTGGAAAGTAATTCTGGACGACTTGGATCAAGATTACAAAAGTATTATTCGATTTGTTTTATTAATTATAAGTACATAATAAATTTGTCTAGTTATTTCTTTCGTTAAACTTCTATGAAATAAAAATAATATTTTATTTCTATTTACATCAATAGTGTATATATGTATGTCATTTCTCTTTTTTTTTTAAATTGTTCTATGCGATGAAATATAAAAAATAAAAGATGGCATGACAATAAATATTCCAAAGATGTTACTGTGGATTGTTCGTGTTATACGAGAAAAATTCTCGTAGATTACGGTTTCCTGTAACGCAAATTCTACTGTATGTTACATGAGTCTACTGTATATTAATATATATTTCATTATAAACACCTTAGGTTTCCAAACGTCGATGTCTTTTTCCACAATGTCAACGCTCTTGCAATCGTTCTCGATCATTTTTCCCGTATCTCCCATCGATTTCCATCTTCTCAACTTCTTCCTCTCCGCTTGAACCGGCACGAAACTAGCTCTTCTGATCGGTTTCTTTCGATTCAGTTCCATAAAATCTGGCCCCAGCCAGGTTCTCTGAATTATGTTACATCTCCTTCGATCGTACAACGAAGGAAATTGATATCCATCCGCACAGTACAATAAATTCCGTGTCTGTTGAGTGACGTACACGTCGCCGAACACACGCTCGTTCTCCACAGCTACGCATTTCACGCGGTAGCTAATTTCCGTGTACTTCTTCAGGGGTATCACGTTGCAGCTCATGGTTTACCAACGTGACAATCAGAACCTTTTTAACCGCTTTAATATAGATTGTCTAATACAGTTGTTGTCCGATTTCGTTGGAATTGCTCGTAGAAAATACGAGGTTCGAATAGAGATCACTCTCACATTGTTACCGCGGTTATTTTTGCCGATATTTACATTGATTTATCCGTGAAATATACACGATATTTCACGAAAACATCGATAATACGTTTACGTCTACGCTGTGAGCGGAACATTTCACGTTCAAACGGAATTCGCTCATGTCAACGTGACAGGGCATTCGTTTCTCGCGTTCTTGGTTACTGGCTCTCGTTTCGAATCGCGAAATGTCGCGTCATCAGGCAACTTCAACCCGGAAACTCATTAACAGGTACAATGTGTGTAAGCTTTCCCTACGTTTTCGCTGCTTTTTCCAACGTTTCAAATGCAAATTTCATTAACGGCAAGCTAAATATAAATTTCACGTTGCTTTGTGTGCTCGTTCATTTTCCCGCAACTTCTAGATATAAATTGGCAATATTCCGAATGTGTTATACCGAATAAACCGTGTACGCTTAATGGAGATGGGATAAGAATTGGCATAATTAAGCGATCCTTCTTTCACGTAGCCAGTGTTCATTTAACAGATAAATTACAGGACAATACTTTTCTGACATTTGTACCGTGGTAGAGATAAAGAACGACCTTCCTTGTAGATGTAATTATCTAACATTTATCATATTTTGATAGGCGCCTACACGTAATTGCTTCCATTGCTGGTTAACCGGGGAAAACCAAGGTTGAGAAGCTCGAAAAAAGGAAGAAAGGAAAAAGAAAAGAAAGGAAAGAAACACGCGTTTTCACTATTGTTACAAAATGCAGAACGATTATCGATACGAGTATACTTAAACATCGCAAATTGCTCCATAATATTTACGAACGAGAACGATACTACTAATGCTGTCGTTTAAGTTATAGGAAATAAAAAATGTCACATATTACTTCGTACTCTTTCCCTTTCTCTCTCTCTTTCTCCCTCTTTTCCATCCTTTCGTTTCGAAATGTGTTTTTAAAGAGACGCACGATAAATGGTTCGACGATTTAACGTAGATAAGTCGGTATGAAACTAATAACACGGAAAATTTATGATGCGTTTAAATATCCTGTGTTTCACGCTTCCGTGGGGAACAGTTCGAATTTGCGGCGTGTAATTAGAACTACCAAGTGTCTATTTCTAATGGAAATTTCATTTCACCGTTCACTTATCACCATGCACTTCACTGTTATTCTCAAACGGATCATTTTAACGTTTAGAACATATAACTCTGTGTATTTTCCTTTTTTTTCTTTTTTTTTTTAATCGTACTTAATATGTGACGTGCAAATTATAATTTTTCAAAGTGATCGTTCTTGTCGTTTCTGACAACGTGTTCACTGCACGGTGTTAAATATTTTCCTGCTTATTTTATTGCATTCTTCGCGCGACGTAACCCTTATCACGAGACCAGTAATTCGCTTCTGGTGGCCAGACCACAACTGGAAGTGCCGGCGATGATAATCGTTTCATTAAGTCCATACCTCCACTTACGTTGTCGGTCGGCTAGTTGACAGAGGTGGTGCACACAACAAACGTATAACAGCTGTCGTTATTTATAATCATCACGTGTCTGGTGAAAACGCTTGAAATTCCTTCCAACTTGATAACATCCACAAATATTGTTCATACCTTTTCTGTTTCTATTATTTTCATCGAACGAATGTTACTTTTTGTAAAATAAATTAATCCATAAACGTGATAGATATATACGAGGAATAAATATTGAATTTCTGTCGTATGCTTGAAAATAACGTTGTTTCGTTTCAACAGAGTTTTCTGTAATTTCGGTTATTTCTTATCTTGCAATTCGTGTAAAATACCGGATAAAGAATAAATCTTACTGGTCACGTTGCACGGTAATACTTTTCCTCTCAGCGTCCCAATAGGAAATTCGAAGGGAAGTACGATTTTAAGGCGGTCATCGAAACCGCTGTTATCGGCGTTGCTGATAGCGCGACCGATGTAATGTACTGCATACTCAGCTAGAATTTTAAATGCTCCCTGGGTGTGCAGTAGTCGTTCACCTGGTCGGTTCAATAACCCTTTTCCCAACAAAAAAAAAAAAAAAAGAACTGCTCAACGAAGAAGCGGACCCTGTTTCTGCGTTCACGTGTGCAGATAGGTGTAAAATATTCTTTAGGAAGTGAGGAATTAAACGATCATATCTGACGGAGAGAAAAAAAGAGGGAAGTCTCGATAAACAGTCCGTTTCAGTATACATTTAATTGGAAATGCGTTTTCTGAACGTGTAGATCCTTAGAATTTGTTTTGAAAATTCTGCGAAATTTTAAGTTTGGAATTTAAAATATTCAAATTTGAATGTTAAAATTGAAAAATTTTCGAATATTCCAATTCACAAATTTTAGAGCTTCGAAATTTTTGCTCTGCTTCGCTTCGATCCACTCTGCTCCTCTCTTCTTCATTCTGTTACGCTCCTCTCTGCTTCTCTCTTCTCCTCTCCTCTCTGCTTATCCCTTTCCTTCTCTCCGACTCTCTTCCTGCGCGCGTGTGGACGTAGAAGAGGAAGGGATTTAAAATTGTCACCGAAAAATCCCGCAGACGAGAAATCGACGCACGCGTTTGGTCGATTCTGTTGTCGCGCGCAAGATATTGTCGCTATAGGAACCAAACATTTATGGCCGATGCCGTAACAGAAATTGCTGCGTATATCCACGGTGTTCCACGGAGATTATGCTTTACGGTTCGTGGCATTACGACACGTTCACGAGTCGATTGAGCCTCTGGTAATCCGAAAATGATCGAAACGCAATGCGTGTGCAAAGAAAAGAAAGGGTTGGCGAAAGAAGACGAAGGTCCTTTCGGTCCACGTACCGATGACGTTTATCGAACCTGCAATCTTCCGACACGATTTATATACCCACGTAAGTCTGAATAATTTATTAACATGACGTTTTTCACATTTAACGATGCAACACAGTTTTAATTATATTGTCGGATCGATTCGCGACGTATCGGTCGACACGCGTTTCTTTTTTTTTTTTTTTTTTCTAAAGAAAAACGGGAGAAAAGAAACGTTCAACTCTGCAACGTTTTATAGTGGCAATTCGTTGAAATTCGCCAGGCGGATTGATTTTACTTGTCGCGAAAACAACTCATTTCGCGGTAGAATCGGCCGCGAGAAGTTCTTCGTACTAAAACGATAACGGTCTGCTATTAATAAGCCAGTGTTGACGATCGGTACGTTCGACGAAGCTTATCGGTAATACAGACATTTTTACATATGTCGTACGAACCCTTTCACAAGATAAACATTCTATTCGTAATATACGCGATTTCATTACTCCGTGCATCATCAATCTTTCATAAGAGGTTACTTGGTCTCGTGATAAAAAATCGTTTCGAACGTATCGGAATAATCTACGCTCACATTCATTCCTGTATGCTTTAAAAAATTTTTCTTTAACCTAATAAAATATACATCTGATGTTTCCAAATATGAAACGTGTTAGAAATTACCTGCTCAAATTAAAAAAAAAAAAAAGAAAAGAAAAGAAACTGTCTCTTCCTGTTTCTAAATATAATACGTATTAAGAATAACCGATTTGAATTCTGAAAAAAGAACAAATACGTTCCCTTTAAATATGAAAATTCATCTCAGATATAATCGAGGAAACATCGTAAATTGTTAAGTCATGTCTCTCAATGTTCCGACCAACAAGATACGTTCTCCGAGGGAAAGAAGCTTCCTATACAAAACCTCGAATCAAGATTGCTACAAGGGACGGCGAATAACAGTTCCCCTAAAATTTAGCCACGTAGAACAGCCTTCCAGCAGGCGGAAAGAAGGCAAAAAACTTAAATTCGATAAATATGCAAGTAGAATTTCCATGAAGTACTCTACAACCGCTACAAAATAAAAAGGGGGGAAAAGAAAAAAACGTAATCCTTGGAAATGATGAATTTTAATATCCCTCTAAGAAGAAACAGGGCTACATTGTACGAGGCGTGCAAAAGTGTGATTTCAATAAAATTGAATTTCAAGATAGAAACGCCACCGTATCAGCAGCCGAACACACAGAGGCTCTGTTAAAGCGAGTGCAATTGCGGGTCGCTCGCGTGTAAAATGAATAAAACATCGAATTTCCACGGAACTGTTGGACGTCCACTCGTTCCAAGTTACACTGCACACGGTATAGCTGATATATTTATCCAATGGTATCTGTCGAACGGTAACCGTCGGTTTATTCCCTTGGCTGAGCGTCGCGAAACGCCGCTCCGTCACTCGTTCAGTGCTTGTCCAGCATCTGAGCACACCATGTGCTTCCTCTTGCTCGTTTATCTCCTCTTATCGGTCACCGCTCAAGACGTTAGCACGGAGGAAGTGGACTGCCAAGTTTATAACCATCTTTACGTCTGCTTGGCGAACGGTGTGCTTCACAGCGTTGCGTTCGAGGATGTCAACGCTGTGCAAACCATCGAAGACATAGAGCTGCATCTCGAGGGACTTGGGATCGTCGACATAGTCAAGGACGCTTTTCTCGAAGTCAGCAATTCATCGGCACTTTACATCCGTGACAATCAATTATCCACAATCTATCGGCACTATTTCACCGGTTTGGATCAGCTAACGTATTTGGACATGAAGAATAACACCATTAGCGAGATAGAGGATGGAGCTTTCGTGAAATTGCATAGTTTAGAAACGTTGCTGTTGGATTACAACAATATGACAACGTTCAGACCGGGTATGTGGAAAGGTCTGAGTGATCTTCACGAATTGTACGCGACGAATAATAATATCGTGTTGAAGAAGAACATGTTCAGGGGTCTCAGGCATTTGGAAACTTTGGCGTTGGATTCGAATCATATTACAGAGGTGCCGGTGGGTGCGTTTAATGGATTACCTCATATCGATCTTCTGTATTTGTCGAGGAATAAAATATCATCGCTGCAACCGGAAGTTTTCCGCGGTCTCAGCGATATCAACGAATTGGATCTAGGAAAGAATCGACTGAAGTCAATGTCTGGCGCGATCTTCCGACACTTGAAGAACCTGAATTCCTTGTGGTTGAACGGGAACCAGATTGTCATACTGAAGGCGGACACTTTCGAGGGATTGGATAATCTGTCGCTGCTCTTCCTGAACGGCAACGAGCTTCTACGTCTCGTTGATATGTCCGCGTTCGCGAAGATGAAGAATGTCACCATCGATCCTGGTTTCAAGATAGCTGGAGAAACGGTGGATAATGTTTCGAGAGTGCAAGGACGGTTTCGGTGCAATCATGTCGCGAATCAGTCGCCTTACGAGTGCACGAAGATCGAACCTTAACGTGAACAGTGTAGATTTTTCCTTTTTTTAACGAACGAATCTATAGCTATTGGTATACCGTTGTAATTCTTCGATTATTGTCTCATAAATTTTTTTATACTGTCATTATTGAATAATTGCTTGTTAACGATCATTTATTGAAAATATACATTTCGTCGAAACCGATGATTTTATCCGTCTATTCAGGAGGCAGGGACAATTTCATCCGATAGAAGTGGTTTTTACAGGTGTGTTCCAGGGATACAGACAGGACGAGCATCCACTTCCGCATCCCTGTTACAGAAGCACCGCGATGGATTACGGATGGTACGCACCAACGATTCACACCGTGCCCACCAAATTTTATCCGCGAAATACTTCTTTCAGCGTGAACCAGAGTCGCGGTGGCATGTATCGTAATTACTCTCTGAACACAGACCTGGATAAAAGAGTAGTATAAACGTCCGATTAAACGAATATGAAAGTCTTTTTTACACAAACATTGTGTATGTCGTGATGTATTCAATAAATTAAGAAAAGAAAAGAAAACGACGGTTGTGCCGATGTTTAAATCGCAGTCGGGTATTTCAGATTTGGCAGCGTAAATCGCGTGAATGAGAATAAAAAGGAAGGAAAAAAATGAACGAGTGATAGGAGAGATAGGGTTACGAAATTGACAACAGTCAGAAGTATAATATTTTATTTCTTTTTTTTTATTATTGTTATTATTATTAGTATTATTATTATTACAGTTTAGCATATGTAATCTCAGTAATCGTATTTCAACAGACCTCTGTGAATTTGCCACGCAGGATGGTACAAGCTGATTCTATGGTACATTCTAGATGGTACAATCTATCGCGGTATCGAAAACGTCAATTATCTCTTCTTCTCTCTTTCTATCTCTTTCGATTACGATTACTGGGATTGATTTGCTTACTAACGCTTGTCTTCGTTACAGCTTCGTTAGGATTTCTTTTTTTTTTTGTCATTTTTCATTTTTATATCGGGGTCTGAATGTACCCTCCGTTTACTTGAATTCGGAAGTTTAATTAATAACATCTTATAATTTGGGTGCATGCCATTCGTCGATATTACACTGCTTTTTAGTTATGACCATCGTAGTGGTAATGGTAACTTCGTCAACATATATATTATTTATATATATATTTATATATTTATATATTTATATATTTATAAATGTGTGTACATAACACAATGAGACAGCTCAATTCGTCAAAGAGTTTTTTTTTTTTCTTTCTTTTAATATTTCAATGTTTCAACAACCATAACGACCACAGAAACGTTCGACACGTTTCACAGTCAAATATGGTAATTATCTTATTTCTTTTCGTTTGTTGGTATGCACTGGATGAATATACGATTCTAGTCGAAGAAACTCTGTAACGTACGGTCCTGTTTTATTTTATTCTTTTTTTCTGTTCAAAAAGAGCCACGTCGAAAGTGTCACGGAGACACCATAAAGACACCCAATTTCTCTGACAATATGAAAACCACTATTATCCAGGAATACGTTCAGAAACACGTGACAGTAGTATCCCTCGTCACGTGTCCCGTTCTACACGTTTCTTTATTCGTTCGTACAAACAACCCAACATTTCAACAGGTTCATCTATATATGTTCCTTCCTACATCGATATAATCAATGTCGGCTCTCGCTCAGAAATTCTCCACATTACGTCACGTATCAAAACACCGTGAATGACGTTGTGCGGAGAACTGGACGAAAGTTAAAAGACGCACACGATCAATAGAAAATCGTTCTAAATCAATCGCCGTATCAATCCTAGGTAAGTATATCGTCTCTGTGGCATGGATCGTAATTTCACACGATGTTCAACACGAAATATTCGTCCGAACGTTATCACGAAACGAAGGTAACGAAGAATCCAACGAATTTAACATGAGATCAATCTAACGTCTTTTTCTCCTGCAACGTTTCGTTTCCGTTCGGTTTGACTCGATTTCATCGTTAACAGTAATCGTTCGTTCGGTCTCGATAAACGCGATCATAACAGAGACACTCGACACCTGATGAACATTCTTTTTTAAGGCCATGAAATGATCAACTGGCGTGAAGTATCGGTTGCTTTTTCATCGCTGTAAGGAAGACTCCATTGATGCTCCATGAAACCACGTGCTCGTTACCAATCGATTCTACTAGAGTAATCTAACGACCATACGAAAGAATTACCATTTTCTCATCTTGGTCATACGTGTAAGATAGTCGATGGAAAAAAGCAAGGTGAAACGTTTTATCGTTAAAATTAATTAACGTTTCTCAATCGTTAATATCACGAGAGGAATTCAGATGAATTTTCTCATTGACTATCCCCTTGTTCCTACGATTTCCTTCAGCGTAGAACTGAACTGAACAGAACATAATCGGTAACGAACACTCGACGTACACCCACACAGATATTTCTTTACACATGCCTTCACGTATCATCTATACACAATCCTATACATTGTACTACTTGTTTCTTCTTACGAATTCTCAATGTGCTGCGCTTACGTGGTATGCTTAGTGGATTAAAGCTACCCCAATTATTATTTGTTTAACTTCAGTGGTGAATCCTTAACAGCTAAAACGATGACAGATAGAACTCGCATTTTACGCATTTTTTTTTTTTGTGTTTGTTTGTTTGTTTTTGTTTTCCTTAACATTCCATATCCTTCCTTTCTTCCTTGCGGTTATATAAATGTAATTAGATGGGTCGCACGATCGGTGGATGTGGTAATAATCCGTGATTCGTTACGAACAATCATCTCGACGAATCACCGTGTCGTGATCGTGCTCGATACTCCCGATCGCTATTAATCATTCGTTGTCCATTCGGTGTCTTAACGTTCGTGACACGTTCTTGAAACGTTCGAAGTGGTCTTGAAGCTATGAGCATTGAGCAAGAGGAGCGACGCAACACGATCGACGACGCGGCGTGCGCGCGTCCTGTACGAATCTTCGCGCGATCCAACGATCGAAAACTCCGATCTTTCTTTCTTTCTTTCTTTTCTATCTTCCGTTTACGGCGAAGGAAAAATGCATCGAAAGGTGTATCGAAGGTTAGATCACGCGTGGTTTCACGAGGGAAAATTCTAAGTGATATCGCGACGCATCTCAGATTACGCGCGCCGCGAATGTGAACATCGAGATTAATAACTAACGCTACTCTCTCACATTTGTCTTGTTTTTTTTTTTTCGAGAAGGGTGAAACGCTTGTCACGCGTCACTCTCCTCGTAATACCTTTATATTGTCGTACAATTGATATTGAATCTCAGGGTAACAGAGGCACGTTCCTCGTGCCACGGTGGCTCTGCTCGAAGATTCATCGGGTAAAAATGATCAACGTGAAAAGACACCGGGACAACATTTTCAGAAAAAAAGAAGTGAAAAAAAAATAGAAAACGTGACACTTTTCGTACGAGAACGTGCCATTTCCATTCTTCTTTTTTTTCCTGTCAACCGTCGCCTTTATCTTCGTGTTACATAGCATTCCGATCGATTTACAATTAATTAGACCTGAAACACCCTTACACCTTACAACATCGTTTACACGTCCCAAGAACAATAGACTGATTTCTCTCTATTGTTCGTTACAGAGACGATAAGCTACAACTGCCGCGTATAATAATTTATATAATGTATGTATATATATGTATGACGTGTATATATTTTGTGTATTGTGAGTACGAGTGTCAAGTGATTATAATACATGGGACTAGCACTCATTGAAATCAAGGAGGTAACATATGGTTACATATAGAGCCTAAACGTATTTTAGCTAGCCTACGATGATAATCTCACCTTAGATGAGCTTTACTTTTATCGTTAATGCTATTATTACCTTAATGTTCGTTACACAGAGACACTGAATATTAATCATGTAATTTAATTAATCGAACGTTCGGCGCGAACGAGACGAGACCAAGAAACCACAAAGTGCCTCGTCTAGCTGGCTAGATTTTAGCTCGTACGAGAGAAGGTTGCTTGACATTCACCCCTTCCACATTCGTTGTAATAGTTTCTCGTTATAGTTTGGTGTTTCGTTTATCGCGACCCGCATAAATATCGTAACGATAAGGACAAGGGAAATTAAAGAGGACACAATATGGTGTTCAATGATCACACCTAAATCGAACATCGGAAAAGTAACGGTTCGATTTTAATAACACGCACTATGTGCTTGATACAACGATATTGAATGGCACATTGATACATTATATATCGTAATAACACGGTTTCGACACGCAATCATGTGAAAGAAAAGTATGAAAGGAAGGGAAAGCAACGAGGCACTAAATTGGCAGCGAACGCCATGGGCTAAAAATCGCCATGATCTCGATCGGGACACATACGGCTTGGTATAGCCTCGATATACGCATTCGAACGCTCTGATATACAATATGTACTCGGCCAGATGAATTGTCACTTAAACGTATCCTAAGCGTGTACCCTTCGATCTTAAACAACGACGTATTCGCCATTTTATCGTGTGATCCTTCGATTATGTTTCGATCAAGTATCACGCGTGAAATAACGAAACGATCGTATGATATAACCGAAAATCATACGCTATCGTAGCGTTTATTTATCAGCGCATCGAGCCTGGTTTCTTCTCTGCTCATGTACATATATATTTGTTTTTTTTTTTTTGCTTGTTTTCATTTTATTTATTTATTTATTTTATTTTATTTTATTTTTTTTGGAACTTACTTGTACGATGTCGTTAATCGAAAGGCAATCTAAAATTAGTTCCACGACCTTAAAGTAAGAGCTCTACGCGTGGTAAAATCTTAACCAACAACGGTATTACAGTGACGCAAGGATTCTAATGATAGATTAGCTTAAATCGTAACATTATTATTTCGTTTTCCTCTTTTTCATTTGTTTTTCCGGCAAGAAGGAAAAAGAGACTTGATGACGAAAGTACGGTTGCCAAAAAATGCACCGATCGTTTCTCCTCTCTCTTTCTCTGTTTCTTTTGTTTCTCTTGTTTTCTTCGTTTTCTTTTTCTCCTCTTTCTCAAAACGAGACTCGTGTTGACGAGGCGGTGCGTATAATCTTTCGTGTAACAATTGAACAAAGGATCCCTATCGGGCTAGCAGGGTGCCGGTGACACGTGGCCACGACGAAATCAAACGTGACGTGAACACGTAAACACGATTAAAACTAATGGAAAGGTGTTGTAACAGGCTGCTCACTACATCACACGGGCACTAGAACAAATTACGAAGTCGTTGATCAAGGATAATTCTTAACACGATCAAGCAGCAATATGCTTGACCATTTCTCTCTACTGTCTGTTTTCTGTACCATTGATGTGATCATCCGTTCGTTCCTAATGAAAGACTGATTATCGTTAAAATTATATCACCTGGAAGTTGAATAATTTCGAGATTCTACAATCTCACGTTTGAAAATTATAACTAAATGTATCAACTCGTTACACAGCGTGATTTTCGTTTTTACTTTAACGTGAAAGAAATCATCGATATGCTCGTTAACAATTGACGTTTGAATCAATCATACAATTATTCGTTAAAAGATCTTATAGAAAAGTTTCCTCAAGGAATTATTATCACGGATGCAGATGATCGTTTTCCCGGTCCGATTCCGGGTTGTCTCCCCCCCCCTCCCCTTTTCCGCGAAACACGGATAATCGCTATGATTTTTCCGAAGAAGCGTGCTCTGCTAAATCTCTAGTCGTTCGTATTTATTTGAAAGTCAATGCCGTCGTTTCGTCTAGGCTGGAACAACACTTGAACCCAACTGTCTCTTTCTATCTTCGCTTCGTTATTTTTTTTTTGTTTCTTTTTATTTTTGTCTATCCTACGTAGTGCTTAAACTCGCACCCCTGAGATATTCGTTATCTTTAACCGCGTCTACGTATCAGTACGGATTCAGTACGGAATCTATCGAGCTCTCGTTTCGTTTCTCCCGCGGATCGTGGCGTCAGCTCCGAAAGCGAGGTTTTCCAGTTTCCTTCTCCTCGGTGATCTTTTCTATCATACATCCGTCGAGTTATAACATTCTCATCTGTATAAGGATTGTCCAGGATAATCGTCTTTCGTGTGTTAATCTTATCCGATTATAATCCCTTAACATGTACTATCGCAATTTGTCGATAGTTTCTCGTTATTATTTCTATCATTTCGATTTCACCTCGATCGTACAATTACGCGTTCTACGTGTCTCTGGAACTAAGTCGCGAAATTTTTACATTTCTTCCTTCTCCTCTTTAAAACTCTAACCACGAAGCGTCTTCTTCTGCTCTACACACTTGACGATTCTAAACATCATTGAAATCTATCCTTTTCTATGCTCCGCATTGTCTGTCCTTTTTTCTCTTTTCTTTTTCTTTTTTCTTCGTCAATCAAAGGTAGAAACGAACGTGAAGCGAATCTATGCGGACCTAAATAGCGAATCGTGTCGAAACGGAACGGAATTCGGTGTACCATTTAGCGAAATATCGAGCTACCGTGAATAGATCGACGAACGTTTGAAAGGCTCTCGCGTGTTTGAATCGTGTGGTGACGTTTCAAAGTGAAACTAACGCCTTCGTTCGGTTCTGATCCATAATTGGACGGTGTACCTGCACTTATCCACGATATCGGATTGCGTGATGAATTAACAAACAGCCCGTTGCAATGATGATCGATTACGAATTGGAAAAAGTTACGGTGCACGCGCGTTCGGTGTATAAAAAGTACAAACAACAGATTTCATGGTTAAGTGCACAGTAAAAATTATGCGCGCCCGTGTGTTTGTATGTGTATGTATGGTTCTGTGTCTGTGTGTGTTTCTTGCGTGTGTAATATGTGTACGTGGGTATATTGAAAACACGTTTAAGACTTCTTCGAATGGGTGAGAAACGTGACAAGAAGGGCACTTAAGTTATCAAGGCACATCAAAAACTAAACCTTCGGACGTACTATTACTTAGAAATGAACTCGTGACCATGGTGGGTTCCGTTTAATTCATTAACGAGTTACAATCTAGTGGATAACTAACTTTCTAACTAAACCTAGACATGGAGGAATATCGATCAATAGAGTTGTGCAATAGAGGATGGATTAAGTTTACATATTCTTGCGTCTGCGGTATCGTTTAATTTTATATTAGTAAAATTCAACATCGATAAAGCAATCGTGTTAACGATATTACAAAAGGGAATAAATAAAGGATGAAACGAAAGGAGGCAATACTTTCCCTCAACGATCCTGCGCATCTCCTATTGTATTTTTCCCGCGACTGACGAATTTTTTTAAAGTGAAACCAAGCTTTCTTAATCAACCGAAGTTTTATCGAAATTTGAAATCAGAATGTAATTGAATTGTTGGAAGAACATATTATTTGTTCCTTTCAAAGCTGACACCACGAGGTCTATCTTTCGTCGTAATACGTTTATCAGCCCTTACGCTAAGGTAAATTGAGATCATTGGATGAAGAGACATTTCTTCACTTTTTTCATTCTTTCTCTCTCCCTTTCTTTTCCTATTTCTTTCTCTCTTTTCCTCTCTTTTCCGATCGATTTTACTTTGCACAGTTGTTGATCCTTCTTTAGACGAGTACTGAGTCAAAGAAGTATTATAGAAAGAAAATGAAAGTATATGAGGCGATTAGATCTCGAGTGTATCTGCAGATCATCAATGAAAAATTTGCTTTGGTGTGCTTCGGATTTTCGCACGTGCGCGAGAATCGCGAGATCATCGAATGCCCATGTTTCTTCATTCACGCGACACCTAGTGACCGCTTCTCTATTCGCTTCCCGTTCCTAAGTTCACCAACCTTTTTAATTCATCTTCCTTATTTTTTTTTTTTTATTTACTTTTTACCCCTTTATTACAATTTTTGATTTCATTTCGGTAATGTTCTTAAAGCCTACAGAGTCAACGAACGTCTCATTTTTTTTCGCGAATTTTCAGCCGGTTGCCAAGTCGTCTTCCTCTGCTTCTCTCTATTCATTCCCCCCTCGATTTTCTCTTTTACAAACGACCCGATAATGAAAATCATCGAAAAAAAAGTAGCGGTTCGTTATCTTCTTTTTTTTTTTTTTTTGGAATTAATGCAGGACAGTTTTCAACATCGAGATGCTCACCACTATTCGAGACGTTTAAAATTTTGAACGATCCAAATCGAAATGGTCGCCGGTCGAGTAGAGAATTTTCTTTACTGGCCGAAAGTTAAATTAGTTCAAGAACGAACCGGACGACTTTCCTGAATAATTTTCCATCATCACCGTGAGTCCCGTTTTTTTACCAAATGTTTGCGTTTGTTCACATACACGATATCAAAGTACTGCCCGGTCACGAAATCTTAATGACTATTTGTGCGCTTAAGATACAGATCCGTGTGGATCGTTGTTCTTAAAACTGGACGCGCCACTGTTTACTGAAAACAGAACGCCCAGCGATCGATCACGAGATCTTCTCTAGCCAAATGTTCTGTATAATGCCCGAATCTCCTCTTATTTTTGTTTTCCTCAATCATTTTTGAATGACGTCGGCTTACATATACTTTTTAACAATTTTACAAATATGTATTTTTACTGCAAGACTTCCATCAACCCGTTTGATTCTTTTTTCTCTCTCTCTCTCTCTTTCTCTCTCTCCCCCTTTCTTCCTTCTTTTTCCAATTTATCTTCAACATTCCCTTTTCCTTGCCTTTCAGTGACAATGCTATAATCGAAAGTTAAGCCTAAAAAGTGGTACGCCTGAAGTAAAGTCGGATGAGGAGATGACAGGGGCCTATGTGATTATCACTGTTTGCCTGTTTTGGATATCGAGAAACCAAGTGGCGGCGTTCCCGTTAATTAACGGAGACGTGTGTGCAGAACGGATACGTCGATGGTAACGAAACATAACCGGACACTTGGAAAAGTATTGATACAACCGTTTTCAACCTGAGAGAATTCTTTCCCCTAGCAACTATGTAAATGCTGAATACATCGAATACATAGAATCTACAATACGCATTTTTTTTCCTTTAATATACATAAACGACCACGACATACTTTTACTCTTCTTTTTTTTTTTTTCTCTTTTCATATCCCCCGTTTAATTTTTCGTTTAACCCCCCTCGAAAATTCATTAATCGAAATACACGTAGTTCATATCCGAACAGCAGCAACTGATGCATAAAGTACACATTATCGATTGATAATCAAATGTACGAAATAATAGCGACACGATAGCAAATATTCCTGTAGAACGAATTTTTGGTGACTTTTTTTCTTTTTTCACCTTTTGGAAATAATCAAACGGCAAAGACACGAATTGAAAACTGAACTGATATGAAATGGAATGTTTAATAAGTTACGTTTATGTTTATACACATCGCCGTGGACCGTTAGCAAAATTTACATCGTTTATATCGCGCTCAGTGTGAGGCGCTAGTGTCATATAGATGAGCTTGATGATCTGCAAATACATCGACGTTATCCTCTTTCAATCGATCCTAACGTTTGTTAAAATAGTTCATATAAATCGCTTCTTCCGAAAGTTTAAAAAAAAAAATCGTATAATTGTAAAATTATTTGAATACAGTTATCAAATAGAATGCAGAAAATATATATAGAAATGATCTTTAATTAAATGTTTAATCCAACATATCTTCACTATAAAATGTACCTTTTCCTTCGTAAATGAAATCGCGACAACCTTAAGATCTTCTTTGCCTCAGTACATTTCGTTCGTTTAATTTACATGTCTCCGAAGATTCCGGCAAACGTTTTCCGAAGATTCTTCATAGTGTCTTCGCTGTCTTCGTTCTGGGATTGACTGCCTTGTCTATGGAAAGGTACTCTCGATGGTGGAGGTTCCTCTTGACGTCGGCCAACCGATGGAGCGCTGCTCACTGTACTCGATTGCGATGCTGCGAGCAAACATCGTCGAATTATGTTCATTTCATATTGAAACTGTTGTTCATTGTGTTGCAAATTTAAATTCACGATAAAGGAAACTTTGGTTTTCCATAACGAAGTCTGAAGGGAGCTCTTGAGCACTAATTTCTGAACGTTAAATAATACTAACTGCAAAAGACGAGGATCTGAGATTCTTTTTGACAGAATTAACTCAGAAAATACCAATTAGCAAAATATGGAAATTGATAATAAAGTCTGAGATTTCTAGACCTAGAGATTTATAAAGTTAACTTAGGAAATAAGAATTAGCAAAGTGTGGAACTGGTAATTGGTTGTTAAAGCAGTTCTTAAACAGGTCAAATTTCAAGTAGCGATGGAAAAATGAGAATTTTTCGGATAAAAAGAAAGGACGAACGTGTAGTAAGGAAAAGATCGATTCTACAATTAGAAATTTCAATACAGTGTGTTATAAAGTCGTATTTAAATTATCTCTCGATTTGAGTTTACTAAGGGCACGGATAACTGACGTCTTTATTAATCCTGGTGGTCACGACTCTTTCAAAACCCGTTTTACAATTTCACGAACGCACGTTTCAAATGTAACTTTTATCATCTCTGAGAAACAACCGATAAATTAAGAGTTTATGAACCTTGAGAATCGCGACGTTGTAGCTGATGATGGCTGTCAGAACTAGTTACATCGCCCGGCATTGCTGTCGTGGACCCCACGGATCCTAAGCTTCCTATGCTAGCCATGGATCCCACGCTTCCGTGTGATCCCAACGGCGCAGTTGGTGGCGCAGTACGATCTTCTACTGGACTTGTCGCTTGACTGGAGCCAGTAATTGACCCTCTGGATGTTGTCTTCGTCAGCACGCTTGGAGGTCGACAGCATGCCTTGATAGGGAAATAAAAAGAAAAAATAATGATTTATACCGATGAAAAATTCCGTTGAATTTCTATCTAGTGAAAAGAAGAAAAGAAAAAATGTCAACGATTTAGAGATAAATGATTGGTTTATTTGATTTTTACCTGCATCTTCGCAGTGACAAGATCTGCAATATGACGACGATCCTCCTCTTGTGAGTCACCCATTAACGACAACGCGCTGTCGTTCACCTCGATTATGTATTCCTTGCCATCCTTCCCAACCAATAGTTCGATCGCACAGATATCTAATCCACCGAACAATTGGGCGACGTGATCAACCCAGGTGCGATGTCTCTCGCTCACGGCTAATTGCTCCAACATCGCCGAACCGGTGTTCGACTTCCAATTTCCGCTTATACTCTTCCGCCTGGGAGACACGTCGACAATCGTGATTACTCATCTGTAACTTTACTGTTATCCGTGTGATTATGTGGGTAGTTTACTCTTGACTGATAGGATAGGGTCGAAGTGAAATTTCCTGTTTCTGTAAACGATCGATCTTGATCGTTCGCCAAATATACTAGATCGCAGAAATATTCGTACTTTATTTATATCAATCTTGTTACTCTCTCTACGTAAAAAACACTCAAATCGTTTGGTCCAATTTTTAAAAAATTATTCTGTATTAAATGAGGTACAAATACTTTCGTAAACCACTTTTATTAAAATTACGAAGAATATTTTATTCGATACTGTCCTGGAACATTTCGAACAGGACAGCAATGCAATAAGAATGTTCGTATTACACGAGGTTTACCTGTACTCTTTTTCTTTGTGTTCAATAAACTAGCTGACACCGTACAAGACCGGTATTGTCCCACGAACAGCACAATGCTAGTTACCATAGTTGTACTTACGTATTCATTCGGATAAAACGTGAAAAGCGGGCGGATTTGAAACTGTCCCGGCACAGGTCGTTACATAACACGAGTTTCACCTTACCAGCCGAGGGTTAAGCCGCACGTTCTAATTTCCATCTTTTTTCTTTTTCTTTTTACAAGCTACTTTGTGACATTTGCAAAGTCAGGCCACGGGATCCGTGTCCCTAACGGGCGGGCACATTTCTTCGTGACACTCACATGAACGCCTTGTAGTTATTGCCTATTTTCTGCACGTGCACGTCGTATTTGGTGTCGATGTACGGTTCTGCGGTGCTGTATGTGTTCGCCAAAGCGGCCAACGAGGCGAGATCTAGAAACTCTTGATTCGTCTCGGCACGAGCTTTTCCCACTCCGCCGTGGGCGTGTCCAAGTTTCACCACAACCGGATAACGAGATGCACTCACCTGCAAAGGTGAGAAAAATACGATCGTTAAAAAAAAAAAAAGAAGAAAAGTAACGATTACGAGCTATCTTCAATCGCTATACAAAAGCATCGGTATTAGGTTACTAAACGACTCGCCGATAGTACTAATCCGTTTTGAGTATCTAATCGTTGCGTGAGCATTTAAATACACACCCGGTACATGTTTTTTTTAACCCTTTGCATTCCACTGACATCGCTACATTCAAAATACGCGCCATAAGTGTATTCAAATTTTATTCACATTGAAATAAGGCAAATTAGTGAAATAAAAGAAATTAACAAATTCGTGAACATTAGTAACTTTTTGATTTTCAATAGTTTCACTGTGAAAGTACGTTGGTGATGATAAATCGATCGTACAAGAAAATTACTGATAGCGCAAAGGGTTGAATTTACTTTCAAAAGGTTAATTTTACTTAATCTGACAGAAGAAGACGAGCGAATCATGAAAAAGCAACTTTTGAAATTCAAATCATAGTCTTCCCGGTATTTCGCTTTGAATCAAGAGCATCGCGAACATGTCGGCACCTTTGAAGACATACGCGACGCGACATTAGTAATAAACAATTTGTAGCTGAGAATATTATTCGCACATGTCCCTACGTAGAATCAGAATTTCTGCGTGGAGAATCGATTAACAATGCACGGGTATTCAACATTCCGTTCTAATCGACGGAAACCAGTCCGTTGAGACGCCTACAGCAATATACCGAGCTAGTCTTCAATAATCGAATACATTAACCGACATCTGTGGATGAAGATCAAAGTCAGCCGATACGCAGGCGGTTGATTAAGCAGTCCGCAATATTCGCGTGGGTCGTGGCTGATTATTAAACGTTGATAATGCAACGTGTCGCTGCATCCAGAGAACACGTTTTCGAACGACCATCTCTCGTCAGAATTCTTTCGAAGATTCGTTCCTCTTAAACGGAATGGCAAATAGATATTTCCCTTAGAGAACGAAGATTATTTCAGCTGGTTAGAAACACGCTAACGCCTGAAGGTGTTCAAAAACTGTGTACCCCATATCCTATCATACCGGTTTCGATTCCTTGTAATCGAGGTACCACTTGCAGTGCAACTCTTCCTCAGCAACGAATCTCACCCGATTCCACGGTAATCAAGTTAGGGAAAGAGGGTAAAGCCAGAGTATAATGTGAACACTCTCTTAAGGTTATCCCGTTAGCATAGATAACCATGGAATTCTCTTCGTTAATAGAAAGAACTAGAAGCCATAAGGGGAAGAGGTTTAAGTGGATGATCACCGGCTAAAGTGAACCTTAATCTTCTTCATTCCTGAATCGTTCGTAGAATTTCAAAAGAAATTCTTCGTTAGAGAATCGAGTATACATGTGATAGTTTTTTGTGGAATTTGCATTTTTGCAAATGTTCTATGGATAATGTCCCCTTACGATTAGACGAGCAGACTGTTTACAAAGTGTACTGAAGTAGAAAAAGGAAGTGATTGTTGAACGAATCGCCTCGTAGGTACCGGCGTCCGGCCACGATAGACTGGCAGCGTTGATTCTCCGATAGACAGTGCTCAAACCATGGTGTACGCACGTGTTTATGCCAGCACGTGGGTGTCGCAAAAGTGCCTTCCTGAGCACCGCTGTACGCGTGTCCATTCCCCCATGGCACGAACACCAACGACGGGGATCAACGGCGAGGGACACGGAGATAAATCATTTATCGTGGCTCGAGGGGGACTTTCGAGGACTCTGAGGGCAGACGTGTATGCAGGGGTGTCGCCTTCGATTTTTGCCTCGTCGTACTTGAACTCGCTGAAAATAATGCTGGTTTCACAGACGGTGAAAAGAAGGAACGTTTATATTTCGACGGGCGAAACAATTTCTCGAGTACTCGATGAGCATCCAATTGAATTCTGAGGGTATTTCACCTCGTGTACCTCTTTCGAGGGTTCTTAGGTGAAGTTAACCCTTTCCTCTCTAGTTGCTACGTGGAGATATTTTTCAGCGTTTACGAGACACGTTTGTTATTCCTTCAACGAAATAAAACATCACGTTGTTCCTTTGATATTGTAACTCTAACGGTTTTAGATTACTATATTCTGCTGACGCAAGGGTTAAAAACAGATGCCTCTGTTAAAATACAGAGATAGATGTGAGCAGCGAAATTTACGCGAATTAATGTGTACAGAGTGGAGAAACATCTTTGAGTATATTTCATCGGTTTCTGTTTATCCAGAGTGTACGAATCGAGTGCCAATAGAATGGATCTGTTCAACGTTCTACCCGAAGAGATACAAAGTGTACAGGGTGTTCCAAACGATTGAGACCAAGTTGATAATGCACTCAGGAGATCAAATAGATGGAAAAGCAGTTGTTTATTTATCAAATAATAATTATACAGAGTTATGAAACTAAGAATTATCTTATTACTTAATAGACAACCATTGATTTATCCCTCTCAACTGTTTAACAAAGCAATTTCATGTACAAATTCGTACGAACTTTCTTAGTCTAATTGACTTTCCAAATATGCTCTATCAATTTACCAGCGATCTAATGAAACACCCTGTATTAGCAGACCTACTGCGTTGTTCGTGTTTCGTGAAGGTCGGCGGACGTATTAAATGATAGTAATCGTGGATCAAACGGTGATGAGTGGAACCCCCGCGAGCACGTTTTGGCGAACGAGGAAGAGACCTGGGGGCAGTGGTTTCTCGTCGTGAAGGTGAAGGGGGGCTGTACGGCCAAGAAAAATGTAGATCGACGCGGAGACTCTCTAAACGAGAGAGGAGGACGTAGCACCGTTGAAAACGGTGCAACAGAGAGGAAACTCACTCGTCTGGAGTGAGAAGGAGTACTGTGGGTGGCCGGCAGGAGACGCAAAGCGAGCAAGGTATACCGACAAGTGGGGGATGAGAAGCTGAAGAGAGGGGAAGATGTGTGGAATGGTGGGGGACGCGTGGAGGATCTCACGGACAGAGACAGGATGAACGATAATGAAAATGCACGACAGAGAGGTGTGTAAGAAATCACTGTGGATAGAGGGAGCAAGGACACGAGGAAAGCGAACTGGGAGGCGAAAGAACGTGAAAACAAGAGAGAGATAAACGGGATAAACGAAAGAAATAAGGACGAGGAGGGGGGATAGGTATGAAAAAAGATGGTCGAGTCAGTGGAACGAGATCGAGAGAGAGAGAGAGAGAGAGAGAGAGAGACTTGGTACAAGAGAAACAGGGAGTAGAGAGAAAGAGAGAAAGGTAAAAGTCAGAAATGAGGACAGAGATGGAGGACAGGTATGATTGAACGGGAGAGAGAAGGATGGAACGAGTGAAAAGGGGGGAGAAAGAGAGAGAGAGGTAGATAGAAGAGACCACGAGACAGAAGAGAGAGAGAAGGAGAGAGAGAGAGAGGGATGGAATCAGCAGCGAGATCGACGTAAGAACGTAGGAAGGAACGAGAGGCTCCTGTGTCGCGTTCGCGCTTGCATTGCTTTTCGAAGCTCGCGCGCGAACGGTCTGGCTTCGAAGTGAGTACGTGTGCGCCGATCGATAAACACACGTGAAAATCCAGTCACGGTACTCTTTCGCGGCCAATGGTATATATCCATTGAACGAGACACGATTGGCGACCATTCAGATCGTTTCGTTAAACGTGTATAGAACGCTCGTGAAAGCTCGTAATTAAAGTTTGTATTTCACCGGTTCGCTCGTCGTTTCCTTCCACGCCGCGGGAATACGACAACAAGGTGCACGCGATTTGAATCACGCGGCTCTCCGGAGAAACAGCGAGAGAGAGAGAGAGAAAGAGAGAAAGAGGGAGAGAGTTAGTCGAGATATATCGGATACGTCGACTCGTCGACGGACCATTCGCGCTCCGTTCGTAGTTTCGAAGAATGATCGCACGTCTTTGAGGTCAAGGAGAATAACGGAGAGAAAGGTAGAGTGCAAGTAAAGTCTCTGTGCGAGGAAAGCCGAAGCGGAAGGATCTGCACGGGGTCACGGAGAAAGGTATCTGTACAAGAAGTCGCATGTGTACGATTTTCTCATTGTACTACACGCGGGCATTTCCGTGTTTCTGACATGCTACTACCGGTGCTTCTTAACCATACACGCTTTCCCACTTGTTTACACGTAACAGACATATAAATCAAGCTGCTTGATTTACCATTTAATCCGTCGTTATTTATAGTATCGGTAAGGGTGAACGTAATTTCGTTGACGTACGAAAGATAATCGCACTTTACCGTGGAAGTGCAACACTTAAACGTGATTCGGCGCGACGAAGTCGTATTAAATCGTTTATTGAACTAGCAATCAAAACGATGACATCATCACTCGCTCGCGAACCGAAATAAACTTTGCTCTAATCGGTGCAGCCAGGAAACGCACAATCGTCTGTCTGCATTCTTTCTCTTTCTCTCTCTTCGTTTCTAATCCGTTACGCGTATATAAATGTACGATCAGTTTGATTGAATTTGAGCAATGTGTTTCAAAACAGTCGAGTCTCTACCCATTTCGTGTGAAACAATTTTCAACGATGTTCGGATGAAAGCACGCGAATTCACGCGAACACAAATGAGTCGTTTCCGAGATATTTTGTTGGTAAATATCACCAATCTCGAGGCACGAGTTGTAAATAAGACGATAAATCTAAAGCCGGGTAACGTGAACACGGCGCGGGATCGTTTATGTTCGCGTTGAAGACGGTGTTAGATAAAACTAAACGCGAAGACATACCGTTCGAGGCGCGAATACCTTGCCTCGAGCCCGCGAAAATCACCGCGAATTGCGAAAATAACAGCGATGAAGACGTTTACGATCGTTTCATTATGTTAATCTCGTCGTGGAACACCTATTATACACTCTGATGCCCGTGTATTCCGTGGTGTCATGATGCTCTTTGAGAAAGAGGAGGCGAATACCTAGCAGTTTTCTCGCTACTACACGCAAATAAAACCCTTATATTCTATCATCGCTGTGTTCTTTAAACGACAGCTCGCCGATATGAATAATTCATGATACTAATTAGTCGAGGTTCGATCTATCGTGTCCAGCGGTGCCTGATCATCGTTTCCCTTTGCTTGCAACTTTGCCGATCCCGATAACGGCGAGTAACTCGACGATAGAAGAAACGAAAGAAGTTGTTTGCCAATCGAACGAGAATTAATTAGCTAAGGAGTCGACGGTGAATTAAGACATTCTGTATAATAGTAAATAGCATCGACTCGACGCTACCGGAATCGAATATTATAATTTAAAACATTTCGTTTTTTTATAGAAGATATACAAATTTTTATATCTTCGATGAAACGTATGAATTTTCAATCGTGAACTGTGTGTAGGAAAGAAAGAACGATTCGAGAAGAAGTTTCTCAAAGTATGCTAATGAAATGCTAACGATATCGAAACCTCCATTGCCAATTGCTGTCAACAAGGTGGCAGAATCGATTTAGAAAAACTGATATCAGGCTTTCGAGTAGTATGCATAAATTTCAATCCATTACCTTTTATTATTTCCAACTCGTGTACGCAGGTTCAAATGGAATTCCGTATTCATGGTTATTAGGACCTGGTACGCGTTCCATGCGAACAGATTTCCTCGTAAACCGAATACACCTTTTTATCGGCGCCAACGGAGGGCAGCGAAAGTCGAGTCGGTTGCTAGATTGCCTTAATTATCATTTCCAGCATGTGGAACACATCTTATTAAATATCTTGGACTGTTAACGCTTGGTAATTTCGTTAAATACCGAAACTGAAATAATGATATTTAACTGCTACTCGTCAAATTTCTGTTAACGTCTATTTTCACTTTTTCGTTATTGTTATATCGTGTTTATAAAAGTACAAGTGAAGATTTCTATTCGACGTTCGAATTGCCGAAATCGAATTCAGTATGCTTTTGATTTCGACGAACTATACGACATGAAATATGAAAACGCGAGCTTCGCGTTCGCTGGAGAAACGAATAACATGGAGAGTATATACCTGACGGTATCGAATTAACGATTGATCCTCTCGCGTGAATCATTCGTGTATAATTCCGTATGAACGTTGTGAGAATCGGAGTTCCATCAACACTGTGATTGCCACGTCATCCATGTTTTGGTAAATATTTATAACAACGTCGTCATACAGAGCTTTGCTTCTCAGAAATGATTTAAATGAATGTAGCAAAATAAGTGGTAGACAATGTTACTTTTCTGTACCTTCTCTTTCAAACTGAATTAAATCTACGACTAAAACTATGAATACTAGTAAATTAGAGGATTAATTAGATAATTCTAAAACGATTGTCATGAAAGTCACTAAAATGCGAAAACTCATTTCCTCGAGATAAAAGTAATTACGTCAATTAGCGTTGATTTTATCTACCAGCAGCGCAACACATGTTAAATTTAGCTTAGATTCAGGGGAAAAAATGGCAGTTTTGTAATTTTATATCTAAAAGGATACTCATCCCTCGTATATTTCCCTCTTAAAGTATAGGAACGACTTCGTAGAACGTTCAAGACGCTCCATCGACTTCGTTCATCAGAGCAGAACGATTTCCCTGAAGAGCAAATAAGAATGGACAACTTGGACAACGTGTTGTAAATCCTTTTCTGCATCCCCACGAAGTTTACTCCGTATTGTGATACGTCGATTAACCGTCCAGCGAAAATATAATTCCTCTTGTGAGAACGGTAATGCACGAGCTATATCAGCGTGCACGATATTACGTTTATTACGCGTTACGCCGATACACAGAGAGGACCGTAGTGGCGCCAACCAGCCGGTCTCCACCTATCTACATTTGCGTCTGTCCACGTATATACCGGGCTGAAGTATTCGCGTGCTCGCCCCCGTCCACGTTATATACCCACCTTTGCTCTAACGCGCCTTTTATTTCCATTCGAGGAATACGCGACCGGTAGACCTGGTCCGCCAACAGATTAGAGCAACGAATCGAATATTTATAGCAGCCCGTTTTCGTGATCGTCGTTCGACGATGTTGTACGTATAGACGGATAAGAGAGAGAGAGAGAGAGAAAGAGAGAGAACGGTTTGGCCCGATGTTACAGCGTCGCGTTTCGATAACGCCACAGGAGCTCACGATTTATCCCGTCGCTTCCTCTTCTTCATTCGTGACAACCTTAGATAGCGTAATCTGGGAATCTGCACGATAAATCCCGTACTATTACCGAGATCAAAACGTTCCACTCACGTACAAAAGTACACTCTCACGGAGTTATTGGCAATTTTCTCGGTTATTTATGCGTATAGCGTTGCTTTATGCGTGTCCCGCGAACCTGATTACAGTGTACGCCAAGGCGGATTCTTTATCGACTGTGGACCGCCAATATTTATACCTTGTATCCGTTGCGTCGCGCGAATTAACGACGCTTTACGAATTCCCCCGTCCGTTTGTTATTTTCAGTTCTGGTATTATTTCCCGACCCCATTCTACCGGTTCCCAGCCCGCTGCATTTCGGACCGCGCGAATACGCGAGCCTATGTCTGGTGATTAACGACGTCCCTCTATACTTGGCGATTATCCAATAAACGCCGCCAGCGCTAGTCATAAATTGATAGTTTTCGCGAAATTTGTATCTCTTTTTTTCATTGATAGATTTTTTCTTTTTCTACGCTATTTTTCCTTCTCTTCGATGATATATCGCAAGGAGTATCGATGAGATAATAGATTAGATAGGACGGTTATATCATATCTTTCTTTCTTTGAATCTCGATTTTCTTTCCTGATCGTATTATCTTTTCCATCAATTAAAACTGACACACCGCGCGAACACGGTGCTCTCAATTGCACGCGCCAGAGACACGAGACACTGACCGTTGTTCGCGCTAACGAGCAACACTGTTCAAACGCGTTCGAGACCGCAAACTTGGTCTTCTTTCCACCCGGAAATACCGGTGCACGGTCCTACATAATTACTCTGCACCCTGGTTCAAAAACCTTCGACAGTTCTTCGCGATTATTTACGAATATCCACTGTTATTCGTAGAATAATCGCTTATCAAGAGCTTATCACAAAAAAATCCATCTAATGCGGTTAATTTCCTGAAACGCTTCAATTATATCAACGACCATGAGCTATATTCATCGCGTATCAAGGTTGAGACGTTCATGTTGGGCGTGTCATGGTCGCGAGGTGAAAAATACCTTATGGAGGAACAGCATCTCCTGCCGCAGTGGCCTTGCCTAAAAGTTGGTAGCTTACGAAACAAACGCGCAGCTACGTTATATCGTCGGGGTGTGGTCTTCGTGGTTTCTCCCGTTACATCATCACGAATATATGGCCAGTCTAGTCATGCACTTTCTGCTGGCATTCGCCATTTCGTCTTCTTCGCCCTTCTCCACCTTTTCTTCTTCTTCGTCGTCTTCATCTCCATCTCGAATCCTTGCACGCGTGCAACATCCATGAGCTCAGGGATTACGTGGCGCACATAATCAGCCACGCGGGCTTTAATTAACGCACGCGATTATGCGTTGGCACGGCGAACCGATTGCATTACGCGCGACCGATACATTAAGCCGCGATAATGAACGAGAGTTGTGGCAGCAACCCTTGCACGTGTTGCCTTCATTTCACCGGTTTGGTATATTCGGTTCTAACGAACGGAACGTTTCGTTTCCGTAAGCTACTTGGACCAACGTTGATTAAGATCTCGGTTCAGAACTGGTAGCGTTTCTCTATCGCTCTGATATTCTGGTTGTGTGAAATTGTGACCTGTTCGATAGTGTATTTTAAATTAGACGCTTGTCGTTGCGACACAATAGATAATTCATTGGCGTAAAACCCTCCTACACTTGGATAGGTTGATTGGTCTGACATGCTAGACTGTGTTCGATTGATGAACAAATCAGACATATTTTTATCAATGGATAGATAGAGCATGTTATGAGGATCATGGAAATATTATTTACGAATAGTATTGACAGCAAGTTTAGGAGATAACTTTAGTTTTGTGAAACTGTCAACGACTAACGAATGGGATTTTTCACGACGTTAACTGTTAGAGTATTTTTAAACGAAGATAAAGAACTTTTTTTCGTGCGTTGTCACGTAGAGGCACCGTTCCTTTTGGAAAGATATACGTGACTTTCTTTAGGTTCTTCGAGCTCCTTCGAGCTACGTATCAAACATTTCTGCGATTTTATCGTTAACTGAGTGTTTTGATTATAAGCGTAGTATTGTTCGGGGAAGTCGAGAAAGTTCAATTGTCCAACAGAGCTACGAATTTGATATACACCTTAGATATTCGATATTGCATTTCTGCTGATTCAACATTTCGACTATCTCTGAATCCAAGCCCATGCGCGCCTTGAATTTCAAATTGCACATCTGTTCCGTGGTTACTTTAGCAAGTGAAATGCTGTTCCTTTGTGAAATCATTTATCCAACATTCCCAAGTGCTTCGTAATCAAACTACGATCCCCCTATCCTTCCAAGTATCAGCAAAACCAATTCCTCGTAACCGATTTTGCATCGATGACATTTCACCGTCGGTTCGCGGTTCGTGCCGCTTCACATCGACAGTTCGCGGAACATACGAGAATCGTTTGACAGAGGGAATGAATTTTCATCGCGGCAAGCGGGCTGCTTTGAAGTGCATGCGCGAATCCGCAGCCATGAGTCAGCCTTGGCACCGATTCCCGCGCTCGGTGTATCCAGAAATTAGCATTCGGCAAATTCTCGTACACGTAGAGAAAACCTTCGTGACTTCTCGTAAGATCGACCAGTTACTGGGAAGCTTTTATAAAAATTTCATCCACGTACACACATATACGTACACGCATCGTGTGTGTCGCTATACCGAGCTGTTTGTTCTGTGCACGTCCCGTGATCTCCTGACGTCTGCCGCGTTCTTTCGTGGCCCGGCAAATGCGGCAACTCTACTACGACGTCGATGACTCAGCGGCCAGCAATCTCATTCATCGACGTGAACGAGAATCACGACGAACCGCGTGTATGTAAAACGCTTTTGCAACGGCTCCTCTCTCGAACCGGACTGTTTTCTAGGATGGGAAAACGCTTTAGTAATTAGAGCCATTCGTTAAACGTGACGTCTCGTCGTTTCTCCGGTGTACGCAAAGCCTCTCTTTCTCACCTCCGTTCGAAACACGGTTCGTTCGTTTCTCGCTATTCCGCGGAGACAGCACGAACGACACGGGGCTGATTTACGTTCCATATAACGCGAACCACCGTGAACTTTCAGTGATAAATACGATTTTCTGAAATCCCTAGTCCCAGTGGCTGTAACTCAGCGCGGAGAATTAATTACCCGTTATAGGCTATGCGTGTACCACCGCTTCGTAGGAACGTTTCTCGCGTTTAACACGCGATACTTTGTATCAGAGATTCAGAGAGAGAAAAAGAGAGAGAGAGAGAGATATGTAAGTTCTTTTCACGAGGTGAAGGACGAGACGATTCGTCTCTTGGCGGACGTCCCGTGAAATCATATCACGCGAATAAATGTACGAACGTCGAAGGAACTTTGAATTTCTTCTCCGTTTTTTTCCACCCCGCCTACACTTACGGAATCGTTCACGATCATTTGTCGTTCATACGTCACGATGATCGGTTATGATTAACATCTGTTATTTTCATGGGATGTCGTCAGTGGGTGGACAATGCGCGTGTTTAAAAGTGAAGGAAAGGGGAAGATATCGATTACCTCGATACGCTCGTATTTCGATATGATGAATCAGACATTGTTTAACTAGACAAAGCTGTACCTGGAATCGCGTAATCTTATTACAATTTACTTCTGATACACTGACACCTTCCATGCGATAATTCAAGTTCAAATTCTGACGAGAATTGATTAAATTCATCGAATCATCCGATATAGGAAGCCGTGTAATTCAAAAAAAAAAAAAAAAAGTAACGTGTCGTTATTTTCTATTGGTGAAATAGAAAGAACGTTCCTCTGGCTGGCACGTTAAGTGCATCGTTGTAATTGCTGACGGTGGATTCATACCAAAGATAGAGCTATTCGTCAGTCGTCAGTTCTATTTTTCCCTAGTCTCGGTATAAATAGGCACAAACAATCCGTGTCAGCGGTTTGTGACCCACGGGCTGTTTTGAAACACTTTTATTTCTTGGACGAGCGTGAAAATAGCTGCTCGTTTATTTCTGGTACCGTTAGCTGCCCCATATCTTTGGCCTCGTATTTTACTAAATCCAAACATATTGATAAATGTATCACGTTGATTCATTTTTAATGTAATTCTTCGGGTCAATCATTTCCCGTACTTCTATATCGCTCGACTAATCGAATTTGCATAATTATGTACGCGACAGTATTATGAAAGGGAAACTGAGTTGGTAATAGCGCAATTTAGAATATTGTTTCTAACGTAAATGCTGTTTATTAGCTTGTATCTCGACGATCAGAACGTTTCGAACGTTTCTCAGATACTAAATCTTTGTTGCGCGCGGAATTTCTTGCGCGCGCGTCTCGACCGCAAAATTGCACTTCATTGTTCAGCGACCGCAATTTACATACGAGAGGGAGCATTGGTTATCGTCATTAAGGCCTGCGTGAATTTTACGACCGTGCACAATTTCGCATTGTCAGAACGAAAGTTTGATTTTTACAACGCGTCGGATCGTCGTTTCTTTTTTTCTTTCTTTCTTCACTACCGTTCGATACGATTCGCCATGACTTCCTTTCGCAGACTTACGCGCAGATGCTTTCTTTCGCGAGTGATTATTTTCACAAATGAGAAATCTTCCAGGAATGTGTTTTTCTCCTCTTTTCTCATTGTACAAACACAAGTTTTGTACAGCCCCTTGCCAAAAAATTTGGGGCCACTCACAATTTTCAACATCCTTCGCGTTTTTACTCAAATCGAAAAACCCAAACGTAATTTAATAATTATTTTTATTAACTATTCAAGTACTTTAACGTAGCATGCATCCTTCCCGCTGTACTCTGTATGCACTGTTTTGTTATATCTGTTGTTTTTAGATAATTTTGCCAAATATTCAGAAATTGTTTCTGTGTGTTCTTAACTGGATTCATTAATCGGGAAAGTTGCTTGGTTATTGAAGTGCAAGTATTTTTTTTTTTAATAAAAATAATTCTCTGACAGATATCGTTCCATGACGTAGTGTTGCCATTCTATAATACACTAATCGTGGAATATATTAATAATTAACATTTTCACGTCCGCACATGTTGAGGATAATCTTTCATCTGTCGTTGATATTTCACGGAATCGTTCGTATTATAATTGCAATGCATCGTATTAAAACATGAAAATTTTAATGACTCTTGCTTGATTTACACGAAATCCTGAAGATACGTATAAATAAATATAAGCATTTTTATTAGAATAGAAATATTTTTACGAGACACTAACGTGGTGCCACTGGTTGGCATAGTGTTAATAAGATTGCATTCAGGCCTGTGAATTTGACTAAAACGACGAGGAAATTTCGTTCCTGCGCAATAAGGTAGCCTCGGGGGTTCTCCCCTGACGCTGTGTCTGACATAGATCGTCCTAAATCTACTCTAGGTGTCCACTGTATTCTCATCGTTAAATCGTCCACGAAATTGCATCCCAACCGTAATCCGTCTCAATCAACGCTGAATCACACGTCGGGCTGTACCGTTTCAACAAGCGAACGAGACGTGAATTACGTGATGCACTAGCTAGCGAATCTTCGTGTTAATGCAGCCCGCACGCGTGTTATTACGGCTGATATTCAATCCGCGCGATTACGTTCTTCTCTTCTTTTTTCCATTTAGAACCCGGTAAATGAAGACTGGCGGATTGTTATCGCGTCGCATTAACGGGCGATTTGACGAGGAGCAAATTGTCGTGGCAGCAGTGTATATCGCGTCTGTTCCTTTACTTATTTACACTGAGTCACACCGTAAATATAGATACGCATTCATGAAGCGAATGCGTCGGATCCTTTTATCGCCGGCAACTTTCCCCCGTTGCATCTGTGATTACCCTAATTCCCTCATGTATTACCATAATGAAACGTTGCTACGTGTCAATTTGCTCGTAGATAAAAAAAAAAGAAAGAAACAAACGAGAGGAAAAGAAATAAAATAAAGAGAAGATCAACGAAAAATCGAAAGAGGTAACAACGATCGAAGCGAACGTTCGACGAATTTAAATCGCCCGATGCAACTAAGCACAGCTGGAGAGAGATTCGTCAGACGAATCTTTGATTCACATCTGTTTATTTACTTTGTTGAAATAAAGTGCGGTGATTCGATTCGCGCGTGTTCAAAGTGGTCCGACAAAAGTGTTTCGTTCGACTAATATGTGTCTATGGTTAGTAGAAAGTGCTGCAACGTTACGCGCGAGATTAATAATCACCGCGACGCGCACGACGATTATGCAAAGTTGTAAATGGATTCATTGCCGTTCTGGCTCTGAAACTGTGCCAGGTTCCCCTTGATTTTTTTCTACGACTCCGTCGACGACAGCGTATCGACGCGTTCGATTACCCTCGTTACACGCTCCGGGATACGCACGCGACGAGATACAGCGAGTTCGCCATTTGTACGCATAGTAATGAGCTGTACAAGACGCGACGTCCAAATTCATGATTAATCGTGGTTACATAGCGGCACGGTATACGTATGGAATGTAATTAAAGAACGTGTTGTTGCCTCTGTTTACGCTTGGCAAACGAGATACGCGCGATGGGATAACAAGAGAAATTTGTTGTGTGTTATAAATTGTTTTAATTTATATCGTTCCAATTTTATTCTTTTTTTCTCTTCATTTTTCTTTTTCTTGAATTTTACGTTATCGAAGAATCGCCGCGAAAGATCTTCGTTGCGCATAAATTTATCGAAACCTGTTTGAACTTCTTTTCTCTGGTTAATCGATAAATGTACACGAAACTTCGAGACAAGTATTACGAAGACAAATTTACACGCACACTTGATACCGAATATCGTAACGTCTTTAATTACTTCACCCGAGCAATCCACTATCGAACGCGATAAACGTATTCAAATCAATACAATGTTGTTTTCCATGCTTCCACTTGAGCATAAAATGCAAACTCGTTAAAGATACCGCGGGCACTTAATAGCACGTTTATTATGTCACGGTTTCCTCTCGATACAACGAGAACCTCGTTTGTGCTGTGTGATTTATACATGCCCAGATATTCCTAACTGGTTCACAAATCCATAACTCCGTTTATCTTTCTCTTCCATATTTTCCCAACCTATCGAACTACTCGAAAAAAAAATGAAAGAAAAATGAAAGGAAAGGAAGAAGAAGAATAACACCAGCGATCCATCAATTTCGCGCAGTTTTCACGTCAATAATCGCATGTTCCAATTCGAGTGTAGCGATGACGAAACCAGAAGCATAATTATTGTAAGTGTATTCAGATGAAATCGAGGACCGATCCGTCGTCTTTACCGAGAAGAATCGACGTAATCGTCTGCCGTGCTTCCGAGTACGGATACGCAATATCCAGCCGTGACATGACGTAACGTCCAAATTTATGATTAATCGCAGTCCAGATAGAAGCCGGCGCTCACGTTCCTGTTCCTTTTTCGGTTCACGCGGCGCTTTTGCACGCCGTGACGTGCGCGTCCACACCGTCGAGAATCAGGCGTGTAATACACGGCCGCTCAGAGCTCATGCGTACACTCGTGTACGTATGCTGCCGCGGAATATAATAGCGGTAATACGATGGAACTGGGGCAGTCCTGCTTTGACGCGCGTCTTAGAAGCCACTCCACCTGCTTTGCTCCGCTTGCTACATTACACATCGCAGGCACGCGAATTTTTATTTTTGGAATCGGCCGATTCTCGAGGTTCGTGCCTTTTTACCATTCAATCTTTGCGTGGCTCGTGTACCGAATGGAAATGTGAATTATGCAAACTTGAACTTTTACGATCGTCGTGACTTCGTCAAATGGTGGTATAATTTTCTTTTTTTTTTTCTTTCTTTCTTTCTTCGACGTGATTTTTCTCTGGACATATTTTTTCTGTTCTTTTTTCCTTTTCAAACTTGTCATCTTGGTGATCGAGTGAATTTACGTGTGATTCTTCTGTATCGCGTCCCCGTTGTTAAACGGATCCTCCGAGTATCAGTAGATTAGATTTTCTGTTTGCGATTCAACGATAGAACGTCTACATTCCCGGGTAACTAGAGTGAGTTCATCCACTTCGGTTTAATAGACGGTCGCGTGCAAACCGGCGAAGTGTTGACCAGATAGAATACGATCGAACATCCACAAACCGATAACTGTCAACTTTCACGTCAACGGTTATTTCCTCTCTTATACCTCTCCTTCCCCTCTCTGAGTTCCTCTCGTTTACATATGTCGACGCATTTCACCGTTCTTTCCCCCCTTTTTTTCTGTCAAGTTTGTTTCTTGTTTTTTTTTTTTCTGGTTTCAAGTAGCATGCTCGCGGATTAATCGCGAGTGTCACATACGCGTCGTGCATGTTACACAAATGTTACAGTAGCGGTAGTATTAGATAGCGATATTTACATTAAAGTAGACGTCACAGGAGATACGTTAAGCGAAAAGAAATTTATCGGCTCTTCTCAGAATCAACGATTTCTTCCTAATCTATTGAATTTGTAGGATTGTACAATTTTTCGAACACTGCAAACAGAGATGTTCGTCTTCTCTGAATATAACTTCCGTCACAACTTTCTAAGAAACGTCTTTGGTTTATATCGATATTACGGATTTCACGTTTGTCAATTGCATTCGATGTTGACATACGTGAATTATTTTTTTATCAAATACAAGGCTAATCACTATGAGGGAATTAGTTCCTTCTGGGATAGATACAATCATATAGGAACTATAAGCGATTATTTATGTGCCGTTTTATTCGCGTGACACATTGTCCTCGCGTTGTTACTTAACGCTGTCCTGTCATTAAGCTTGGTGCAATTATCAATTTGCAACACTTGCCGTGTAAAGTGTAGTTCCTCTTTTACCATCGTGTGCTTCAAGATCGAATGAACCGTTTATTAAATCGTCCTGTTTAATCGAACGTTGTTTGCCTCAAATGGTTCGGAAAATGTAAATCATCATCCCGTTAGTGTCTGTGTTTATCTATTATCGAAGTGTTAAAAGACGATACGGGATCACGTGCGCGCCGCGACATCCAGCAAGGATTCGACCATTCATCTTTTTCGTGATTGATCGATCGTATAATTAATACTTGTCGGGACATCTGCATAACGCAGTTGCGCCTAACGTTATGAATTTAGAACGTATAATGATTCGACTGTTTCCGAGGAAAGCTACAGATTTATCTTGTTATACGACGCATGGCAGACGTTGGACGTTACTCGGCGGATGGTATTTTTATCCTGATTGTAATAAAATGTTGCACTGTGCTCGCATTATTCGACACTTAGATCACGCCGTCTGGATCGCGGATCAATTGTTTTAGAAGGCAAAGTCGAGGGAAACGTTAATCGTTTCTTAAGTGACAGACACTCGACGTAGTGTGTTCCATGATAAAATTCGATTTCAATTAATTTAACACTTTGCACTCTGTAAGCGCCGTTCTAACGGTATTAGCAACATCAACCATTAATCTATACAAGTCTCGTTCATATTGAAATGAAGCAAATCGATTAAATAAATAAAAATATATAAATTCATAATCATGCATCATTTTTCTTTTTTTTTATTCAAAAATGAAACGTTTCGTTTCCAAAAGTGTGCATAAATCGATGATCGATCGTATAAAAAAATAAACTCCGAGTGTAAGGTTGAATTAATATTTTATCTACCGAAAGCCTATTAATCTTTTTACTTCCAATCTTCACCAAATCGCGAGCTTATCAATCAACTTTTCGTTGTTAGTGATTATTGATCGCGTTAACGATTCATTTGCTATTTACCAGCTGATACTAACAACATATTAACGCCTGAATCAAAAGTAGTAAGTTCAATCACAAGCTGTAAATAAAGCGTTAACAGATGTTAGTGTAAAAAATATATATTCCATTTCGTTTGTTTGTCACATTTAGTAATCAAGAATTTCTGTGGGACGTTCATTTTATTATCTCACAATTTTCAACGTCCATTACGAAACACCTTGTACATATCATTTACTCATTGACTTATGTCACTTTACTTTTTTTACTGTTTTCGTTCCTCGTGAATTATATTCCCCGCTGCTCGAAGTGGTCAAATAAAACATAAGGAAGGTGTGAAAAAACGAGTAGCAAGAATGATACGCGAAACCTTCAAGGTTTCACCGATCGCATTTCGTTTACGCAATGGGTTCCTAGATTTGCGTATATTATCGCTATGGTGTTACAATCGAAGGTTCACAATAATCATCGTGAATATTTGACCCGAATGAGAGAATCACGTCATATCCTGATACCTTCAGGCTTTTCCTTGATTATTCTGCGGCATTTCTAATCGTGACAGAAAAAAAAAACGGTCGTTAACTTTTCGTGATATCCTTGAAAATTTTTTCTCACACGATTCGATTTGCATCGAATCATCCTAGTCACGCACAGGTTCGTAGTTCGCGTGTTTCTCGATGCATCAATTGACCACACTGTGTTAGGAAACAAGACGATGAACTTCAAACGACGTGTTTGAAAGCCTCTGGCCGCGGCACTTAAGCTTGACCGATTGTGAGAGATGCTAATTGCTATCCACACAAACGTTGCGTCTTCGTGCTGCTGTCGGGTATGCGTGGAAATTACATCAGAGCTCTGATTCACTGCCCTTATTACGAGCTGTGCTATTCCGTTGGAGAATATGCCGGTGAAAATGTACAGATACTTCCGAAAATATTTGGATGCTGATAAAATAAATATCATACGCGAACGAGCTAAAAATAGCCGTTGTATTTCAAATATTATGAGTACGAGCAATATGAACCAAGAATATTCAGAATATTCGTTTTTGCTTTGTGCTCGAATGCTTCTGTAACGTAGCAATCCCATGTAATTTCGATTAATTTGCGTTACAATGTCGTAACTTAGACTGCGAACTTTTATGCAAGTTTATAGCTTTGAGAATATGGTAAAAAAAAGTAGAATTTCGATGGAAAATTATTTCACCTGTTAAATGTTACGAAAATGCACTATAATTTTGATATTTTGTATAACTTTTCATGTTATGTGTATTCTGTGCAATTTTGTACCTTTAATTTTTCTATAAATGTATAAATACGTAAAAAATCCATCTGTGAATATATTTTTGTCTTTGATGAATGATCTCTGAAATATTCGATTTTCCTACAAATGCATAAAAATCCGCAGTCTAGTCGTAATGAGGAAATTCAATAATTGAGGGGATAAAGAGTTCTAGAAGGCCCAAAAAAAGCCTTTCTGCGTGAATTCTTTTTTAAACTACTCGATGGATGTTTTTTCGGTTTTTACTATTTATTGTACATATATTGAACTGTTTAAATTAATTTTTATGAGCAATTATACTGACATATACAGAAATTAGAACTGAAATACGCAGGCGCCTTAAAAAAATTTCTTCAAATTTTAAAGTTGAGATCATTTTAAAGCTAATGAGTGTAATTTCTATATGAACCTAAAATCTGGTAAGATTTCTGCAAAGAAAATTTCAAAATCGCAGATAGAAGTGAAATTTTCGATTTTCGCGTAAAATTTTCGCCTTATTTTGTTTATAATTTTTTGTAAACATTAAATTTGATCAATATCGATAGAAACTACATTTATATTCTTTCGTTTAAAACAAAAATCAAGTGGATCCCTTGATTAGTTTTCTCTCAGACGTCCTCGCAAATTTAGAAAACATGGTTTCGAGAAAAACGCGTTTAACCAAAGTATATACAACATCACTGAAAATACAAGCTTAACAGAGTTTGAATATTTTTGGCAATAATTGTTTGTACGTTTAAAGTAACTTTTTTGAGATTTTTGCATTGAAATCCTCGTGTTTACAAATGGAAAAAATGGTGCAAGAAAATTGGAGCAATAGACAAAATTTATATGATATATGCTCGGGTTAGTGGCATAGCGATTAAACCGGTGTTTGCTGACGCGTCGAAAGCGGTAATCGATGTATCCTGTCGGGGACGAGCAGACGCCAATTCATTGAGAAAAATTTGACTATGCCGCGTATAAAAGTAGCGTTGGATTAATGAATATGTAAATGATCGCTGACGAAAATGGCTGTTATATGAAATATCGCGTCCCCGTGACCGCCATTACAATGCATCGATGACTGAAAAATGCCCGTATACTACCACTACTTCCTATAAATCTCTCAGTTTTTACATCGAAGATTTACTATACTATTATTTAACATAATCACGAACGGTAAAATTTTACATTCGATAGAAAAGAGGTATCCATAAATTTGCACGATATCCAAAGAAAACGAAAAGAAACACAGCTGCCTTCCTCTTTATTAAACTCACTATCTCATGGTTCGAATTAAAAAAGAATTAAAAAAAAAAAAACAAGAGAAACTAGACAAAGCGTATTACCAAAAAGAATTCCAAGAACTTTAATACCGCAAAACGACTTCTGAGAACGATAACGAGACCGTACAATTGTTCTCGCCTCGGCGTTACATGCCACAACAGTGCAAGCAGTTCATTAAATATAGCCATAAAGCTAACTGGTTCGAACATAACGTAGTAACGCGATCCATTTACCAGAAGCGAGGAATAATTAATTACACTGTCCGACAATCTAAAGAACAATCGTTCATACGATTCATAATCGATCGTTCTTTCTCTCTTGATTCGTAACAGAGTGTCTAACATTTTCTCCTACATGTCGGAATTCATATTAAACTGTCGAACATGTCTGAATGAATAGTTCAATAAAACAATCGTATCGTTGAACTCGTTTGATTCTCCTTTTATAAACCTCCAAGAATCACAGTTTATTATAAGATGCGTTTATAGCTTCAAGCTTAGTTCTGTAGTCTCGATCATCCTCGTCTAACGCGAGACAATAAACAACATCCTGCTGGTCATTCGATAAGCTTGTCATCGCTAACTTCCATGCATCGTTGTTGCAAAGAAAATGTTAATTGAACAGGTTTTGTTCCACGCCTCTTCCACTCTCTCTGAATCGTGTTTAACTTGCGCAACCTGTCCGTCTTCGGTAAAAATTTCATCATTTGGATCATTCGTGAGATTTACACAAGCGTATGGTTACTAGTAGACGCTATCGTTGCTTTCGCTATTCAGCTAATGGACGAATGCTTTATACACGATACATCTTTCCAATCCGTGGGATCGTTGCCCGGTGTTTATACACGCTCGTAGACGGTAGAAATTTTCACGCTCGAAACTTGCTGAGTCGATGCACGCCCCATGGTGTATTCGATACGAAACCGCTGTTGTTGCTGCCGCTGCTGGCTGTCAGTTGTAACGTAATATAGAGCTTCAAGAACTCGCTGAGAACGCGTTCTAATGGACGCGTAAATCCGCCCACCGTGTACGTGTAAACAATTGCAGGAATGTCTGATGCAAAGAGCCGATATATACCATCGTCGGCATCGATTGTCTTCCTCCTTCTCGATACGAATCCTCTTCTGTCATTCCTTTTCATTCCTTCTACGTTTGGTAAAATTACTTCCGGTCTATCGTGAAACAATGCACGGTGCATCTTTATCCATAAACACGACGATTAATTCTGACTGATTGTAAAATGTAAAGATCAATCGAGAAAAAGTTTGAGAGGTTCATGAGACGGAAACGAAACGATTATGCATAGTTACGACGTTATCAATTCCTCTTGATCTTAGTAAATTAAACGCTCGCGATGTAAAATGCAAATTTCGTGGAATATTCATCAACCGAGAAAAAATTAGCTCAAGTTCAAGTTCACGAGACGGAAACGATACGATTGTTCACACACATTGCTTTATTAACTTCTCTTGATCTTAGTAAATTGATCGTCGATCGTTGTGAAATGCAAATTTCGTAGAATATTCATCAACCGAGAAAAAATTAGCTCAAGTTCAAGTTCACGAGATGGAAACGATACGATTGTTCACGCACACTGCTTTATTAACTTCTCTTGATCTTAGTAAATTGATCGTCGATCGTTGTGAAATAGAAATTGCGTGGAATATTTATCAACCTAGAGAAAATTAGCTCAAGTTCACGTTCGTGAGATAGAAACGAAACGGCCAACGTAAATTAATCGTATACGAATAGAGAAGTGGGGGTGGAAAGGTACAACGTTGTCGGTTAACCTGAAAGTTGCAACGAAGCTAAGGCAAATGAAAGCGTCGAGGTCGGAGAAAGTAGACACGTAGGTAGAAAAAGGCTTCTATAGTAGACGCTTTAGCGTCGTTACAATCACGGGAAATGCACTATAAAGCGCCGGTATTATGACGTTCGTCCAACATCGTGGCCGGCACAACCGTGTCGTTCCGCGAGCCTCTTTCGCCACGGTGACTCGAGGAATTCCACCTCGGAAGACCTTTTAAAGCGTTCCACGATGAAAACATCACCACCGTCGTTCCTTGACGTCATTCTCCACAGCATCATTCCAATGTTCCGCGTCCTAATGAAGATATACGAAAGCGATAAACGTTACGACTGTACACGAAACAATCATTTCGCCGCGATGCAACTCGTCCGTGATGAGGTTACGTAAAGTCACGTATAAAGGTGCAGTGTGTATGATGTTAATACAACACCGATAAGGGGACGTTGAATCAATATCTGTTAATTCCAATCGAACGATTATGTAATCTGCTATTTAGTATTCTTCCTAGAGTGTTTCGTCATTGAGGAGGGTGTCTTAACCCATTTGCATTTGCAAGCGGAATAATCTGCGCACGATGACTATCATCCAGCGCGCAATAATCCGCCCGCGAGTATGTTCACTTCTCGCAAAATTAGAAAGAAAGAAAAGAATCGAGATTTCCGTGTTTCTAAACGAAAACCAGCGGAAGAAATTATTGCAAAATGATCGTAAATCAATCCTTAATTTTATCCTTTGCGCACTTCCGTTTTAATTACCGGAAGGAACTCTAAACTTGAAAACTTTTTGGAAACAATTAAACGAATTTTGCGATCGTAAATTTACTGTACACAATAGATTTCTATTGAGTTTCTTAGCTTTCTTCGAAGATGTGATTAGATTTTAGACTTAGATTTGCGCTAGATGTTTGCAGAGCAATTTTTTCGTTCAGTTAAGGTCAAGAAGAATTCATATCTTCTTTTTTATGATAGAAAATCCTTGGATCATTTTTCTGTGGATCCATTATGCATTAAAGAAGTAGATTTCCATGGATTGTCTAAGTCCTTTCAAAGATGTGATTAGCTTTTAGACCTAGATTTGTGTCAAACTTTTTCAGTGTAATCTTTTTGTTTAATTTGAGCTATAGTATATCTTCTTTTCTATAACGAAGAATCCTTGGACATACTAAAATCTGCCTAAAGGATTAAATATGATATTTGCGATCTACCGTTGCGTATCGATCATTTAAAAAAATGATCATATCGATTAATAGTCTAATAAACTATTCTAAGTTTATTTACTATACAAATGGATAATACTTTCTTTTATTTCAATTATTACACGCAATTTCTAAGCTACGCCGAAGGTAAAAGAAAAAAAAAAAACTTTAGACCAACCATCAACCGAGCGTCCTTGTTTTACAAAGTTAGTAGCGTAGTTTATGACGCATCATAAAGGAAACAATAGGAATTCGAAGGTTTTTATTACGCGTAACTTACTTCTGTAAATTACGTTCTGTTCCAGTAAACGAAGGTGTAAATACGAGTACGAAATTTTATATGATTCTTGCGGATTATCTGTCGGTGTTTTCTCTCGATAATACGCTGCAACACGACGGTTGTTATAATATAAATTATCGCGGGTTTTATCCGACTTGTACGTACTAGATGCAGGAAAAGATGCAGGCAGAGTTATAATATTGCATTTATATGTGGACTCGTGTTGTATTACCATAAGTACAAGCGGCAAAACGCGTACGTACACGCGGGCCAGCTTGTTCATTTACGTTCAACGTCTCCCCCGTCTTGTATAATCTTATTCGGAGTTTAAGGTTAATTGGCATAGCCTTGCGCGCTTATTTACATCCGCGCAATCACAAATCTCCGTTCCAGACGGGAATTATCGACCGTAAATTACTTTGTACATTGTGCACCGGGGCCCCAATGAACCATACGGTTGCTCGTTTCGTTACCACACGAAACGATAACATGGACGAAAAATCGTATCCAACCGTTTTAACTGTGCACCAGGACTTCGTAAAGCGAACATTTTTATAACCCTCTGTCTTGCCTGGTATAATAACTCTCCCAAACGTCTTAATTTCCTTTATAAAGAAACATTACGCACTTTTGATCGTAAATTTCAATATGTTCACGCTAGATCGATTCTCATCGTGACGAATAAATAGAATTTTTCGCGGATATTAGACACAGAAATTCATTTCCTTCGACTTCCGAATACGATTGAAGTTTTTATTTAAAAGGAATCGAAAACAGATTGATCGTTGAAATACAGTAATTGTTGACCTTTTGCAATTTTTCTGGCAGTTTGCGAATATTTCGACTCGAGTGATGGTACTAATTATGAAATTCCATCCGGAAAAATTTATTTCTACGCCAAATATAAGAATTCGAGAGGAAAATAATTTCTTCGTAATTTCATCTTCGTGAAAGGTTATCTATGAAAAATTGGAAAATCAGTTTGCAAATCTTCGAAAAACCATGAAGAGTGTGTCCGTAACGAACGCGATGAAACGATCTTGCACGAAGTTTTGGCGGTTTGCGAATATTTTATGTTAATTATGCGATTCCATCCGGAAAAATTTATTTCTACGCCAAATATAAGAATTCGAAAGAAAAACAATTTCTTCCGCTTCGTAATTTCATCTTCGTGAACGGTTATCTGTGAAAAATTGGAAAACCAGTTCGCAAATCTTTGAAAAACCATGAAGAGTGTGTCCGTAACGAACGCGATGAAGTGCGGCAAACGGAAATCGTATCTGTATTCAACGCGGCGACAAATCCATTTCACACCGGGTTGCGATCTGAATTAAACGCGTCTCGGTTCGACCAACGAATAATTACGATCATAAGTAAGTGATACGTCACGCTGCCGTGTTATAATTTAATTCGAAGCACAATCTTGTTGCGTATGACGAATCAACGTGGGACCACGACAGAACGATCGCTACGGCGATGCGTCAGAAGGCGTGGATCGCCGTCTACGGTCGATCGTGTGTTTATTATTGTGAACGGAAATAAAAGTAACGCGTGTATGCACGCGGGGACCGTCTATGACATCAGCCGTTCAATCGTTTCGTTTTGCACGATGATGCATGAAGTGCATCGAATGAATGCCGCGAATGTAGTAGCATCGTTTGGGTGTGGACGCTGGCGAACTGTGGCCATACTGTATCGGAATTCTTCCGTGCAATTAGTATCAATACCACTTTTCGATTCACTCTTTGCGCTCGATCGGTCACATTCATTCGAGGGAAATTGTAACGGCCTCTCGCGAATTGTGAAAGTAAACTTGGAATGGTTTGATACAAATACACTGTTCACTTCGAATATACTATCAACTTAGGTATACACGGTGTTTCATAGTATGCAGGGCACATTTCACAAGAATGATGAAAAAAATTTCTATAATCGTATGTCCCATTCAAGTTCCATCAAAATATATAAATAACGAAAATTATACATTAAACGTATGTTCTTGAATTAGAAATTAGAAATCTAGTGAAACGCTTTTGGATCATTTTTCTTCGAATGAAAAACTTGGTAAAATTAATAACTTACTGAAATAAAGAACATGGGAAACGAATAGATGAGCAAATAAATAAACGAGAGGTAGTTTATGTGAAAACCTCTCGATTCGTAAATTTCTCAGTGGAAAAGTGTCAATATCGATGGTTATACGCATAAAATGTCACTTTTCTCGATATTTACATGCATAAAATATAATGTTTCTTTATTTTTAAAACACATCCTTTGTAAACCATTCTTGTTTTCTTTTTATTCGCGATGTACCATCAATCAGTTCGGGTTCGTACCCATAACTCCGAAACACTCTGTACTCGGCACGTAATTACAATAATCAGACCACACTTTATAGCCGTCAAAAGCGAAATTGCTCCTTGTCAGTGGTACTACGCCATCCGGCTTCCCTAACAGTCGTGCCGAGAGTCGTTGTACGAGCGTCCCGATGTTAACATAACGTGCTTCAATTCAGTCAGATTGCCTTTGTTATTAACATCCCATTCCCCCTCGAAGTGGCTAGCTCGTTGTCATTCGGTCGATAAATTTTTCGAAATGATCGCTTCAACGAAACTTTATCGACGTTGCAACAAGGACGCGTAAATTCGCGGCAGACACGTGTTTTACGATAATTGCGATAGGTGCACTTGCAAATTCACGTAAATGTATTTTTGCGTGTCAGAGTTAGAGCTAGCGTTACCACCCTTTGCAAAATGGAATTATTTCGTCCGTGATTAATCGTTACCGATGCACAGCGATCATAGTTGCTCGAACATGTTAACCATACATTTGACTGGATCGTTTAACACCTTCGGTGTGTTTCGCTGAAATTCGATCACTATAAAATGCATCGAAATCCTCTCGACATCTGTCACTTGGATCGTTAAAATTGTTATTAACCCTTTGTAATCTGATTTTTCTTCGTTTGTGAGAAGCAAACTTACGATTGATTAGGATTTTATATTTTCAAAAGTGTTGGAAAATGGGAATAAATAATTACTGTGATAATGTAGTAGGTGTAGAAATAAATTTTTACCGACTGAAATCACATAATTAGGACGCTCATTCATATCGAAATATTCGCGATGGTATTTGCAAACTACCAGAAAAATAGCAATAGGTCATCAACGACAATAGAAATGATCTTATCGAAATAAAACTTTGATTGTATTTAAAAGTTGAAAAAAATTTATTTTTATATCTAATGATAGTACAGTAATACAATAAAATGAGACGTATAAAATATAAACTTCTAAGTTACATGACATTATAGAGGATTAATACACTTTCCTGTGAAATATATAGTCTGTTACTAATTTGTAATTTCATTTGTCATCCCATAAGTTCTCACTGAATTTTACATCGAAATTTAGATCAATATTTCAAATGTATCTTTCAATTTTATAAAAATACATGATTATTCATTTCCTGCAGAATATCTATCCATTTTTTGTGCAGAGCCATTATAATGTTGCTTTTCTCATTTTTCATTAAAATATACTCGCTTTCGTTACTAATATACACGATGACCTAATAATTATAATTTCACACGTAGCAATGCAATATGTATTTCATGTTCACAACTGCGATAATCTGGAGAAATTCTACTTAACCTATCCTCGAACTACTATCTCTTCAGAGTTAGTATATTATTCTACTATCTGATGTTTCGTTTGATCAAATTACTCTTCGCTATGATATTTCAATATTCTGATTTCTCCATTACATCGGATCGTCGGAGTACAGTGGTTGGAGATACTGCTCGAATTAGCTGAGAAATTAATGGGAAACCATTTGCTAACCGTCGTTTCTCGTAATCTTAATCTAACTACCGAACAGCATTCTGCAGCTGCCGTTGGTGGTGTTCCGTTAGGAATGCCTAGATTCTGGTTGTCCACTGGTCTATTCTCGCAGTCCGTGGAAACGCATCGTCAATACGATCTTTCGAGACGACATGCTAGTGTAGTTTTCTAGTCCAACACGCGTTCGACTTTGGTTGCCGTTTTAACGTCTATGTTTAGACCTGGTCCAGCAGCTGACGTCGATAAACTAGGTCGGATTAGAGACGCTTCCGTAATACTTGTTGTCAGTCCAATGGAGATTCCTCACGATTATGCTTGGTGTCCCGTGTCATGAATGAATCCATAATAACGTGTTCGTCTCGTATTTTCAGCTGTAGCTCGTTACGATCTCAATTCGTTCCGAGGCTCGTTAAAGGTGATTAGTATGCACGACTCGAGTGTCCATTGAACAGAATTCGCTGACTTGTGTATTGAACAATTTCGTGCTTCACATCGTGCATCGTGACATTATTCTAAGCATTGCTGTGAACAATTGTTGTTCATCAGTTTCGTAGAATTCACACGTGAACCGTGATTCACGTTGCAGCTTCGCGAGGATTGAATAAATTTGCATTAACGAGGTATTGCAGGTGGGCAGCCGAGATACCAGATTTAGATGAGGCCAATGGCAAATTGAGATTAGCCGTGTTTAGCTTGTGATTCATCATCAGCGACGTTTCGTTCCTACCATCTCAAAAAGAAAAAGAAGAAAAAAAGAAAGAAATCAGACGCGCACATTCTTCGACTTATTAAGTCAGTTGATTTTTCTTCGTTCGTTAAAATAAAGTTATACGGTTTCCTGGCGTTTCGACAGGTGACAACTCGCCTCGAATCGTTCGGACATACCTAATCGGATCTCGAAGATAAACGAACCTTGTCTGAACGAATGAAACATTCCACCGAATTCTTCTATTATCTCGTTGTAGAAAAAGAAAAAGGAAAGAAGGAGCTTGCTTCTCACCTTTGATTCGAGATCATTTAGTTACCTCGCCTCTTATCAAGCAATGAATTTCAAACCTTTCACTCTTATCTTCGGCAAACATAACTTTCAGCTCCAATCATACCGTTATCCTTGATAACGCGTGATACACCGTTGTTTATTATAGGCATATAATATCTGCGAACACCGTGAAATGAATTTCCTTTTAACTTTCCTAATCGTGATCGTTTCGCTTTGCTTGTTCACAGATGTGGCAATTAAGGTTTTGGACGTACTTCCTGCTGTTGGCGTTATCATTGGCGCCTGTGCAAAGGGTCGTGGCCTGCAGTTGCATGAGAAGTCATCCACAGGTAGTTTTTTGTGGATCAGATTTCGGTAAGGATACGACGATAAAAGTAATTCGTGCGATTTGAATGAAATACCATTTCTCACGCCGATTTCTCCTTCTATCTCTTTTACAGTCGTTCTGGTGAAAGTGAAGAAGATGAATACCATAAACGAACACGAAATCAGTTACGATGTGAAAATCAATAAATTCTTCAAAGTTCGTATGGGAAAGTCTTCCCGAAATTTCCATTATTTGTTCTTTTCTTTTTTTTATACTCACGTTCCGAACAACTGATCGTTTTTAAATCACAGGTGAATAACGGAGAAACTTACGCCGCCTTGAAGAAGAATTCGTTGTTCACTTCATCGACGGGCTCTATGTGCGGTGCAATTTTGTTACCCGGCAAAACGTATGTCGTGAGCGGCAAAATGTCCAATTATAAAGCGCATATTTCGTTGTGTGGCTTATTGATGCAATGGCGCACCGTGAATAGGAGTCAACGGAAAGCCTTCAGACAATTGTACAAACACGGTTGTTCATGCCAAGTAAGTGGGAAATCTGTCGATCATTCAGTGTACAGGGTGGATCAGTTAAATGTGTTCACCTAAATATCTGCTTTATTTCGTCGTGTAAGAAAAGGTTCGGTAGAGAAAGTTGCACTATTTGAAAGAACACAGGAAATAGTTTCTTCTAGTGATCATTTCTTATAAAATTTCATTGATACTTTTTTGTTAATAAATAAAAATATCAATACACCTATTCAAAGCAATATTCATAATTTTATTAAACGAAATCTTTTGTTAAAGATTAACTAGTACAATTATCAATCATGCTAATTGATAAATTATGAATTAACCCTTATCGGAACTTCACATTCTCAGAGCTGAATTAGTCGCAAAGGCATTCTTCAAATGAAGGAACACATTACACCAAATCGTATATTTCAACATTTCCAATTGCAATTTAAGGTGTTTTTATTTATTTACATATCCTGTCAATGTATGATTTTTTTTTTTAAACACTTTCCACGTGATATACGTCAGATGTGATGAAGTTTATCATGCCACGTAACACGTGACATGCATTCTTTACGGTAAAAACTGTACTGTCACGTGGTAGGTGATATACGTCCCATAAGGGTTAATAAATCTTCACGTCTTCAATATCTGGAAACTGAATGACGTCGATTTATGTTTACTGTCTTTTACGCTCGACAAATAGAAAACGCCGATTCGCGATTTTAATTTTCAATGTTTGGCAAATGAAAAATGCCGAGAGAACTGTCGACAATATGTTAATCGGATTTTTAGTACACATTTTATTCAGATATATTCTGTCACGTTTATTTTCTACATTTCAGATACGTTATACACATTGGTGGACTAAAGGTGCCGCATTGGAGAACACAGGTGGGAAAGAATGTTTATGGGAGAGTCAACCTGGTCCCGAGCATTGTCAGACTAATTTCGGTATCTGCATGCCAATATCAGGCGGATGTTCTTGGTTCCACACGATAGCATACAAGAACTGCATCAAGGAATACCAACAGCAACAATTGACCCAACAGAAGCAAGAACGCGAGAACTCTAAATTCCGTCTTATCCGTTGATTTTGAATGTCGTACGATTGAAAAAAGGGGAGAAATGAGAAAAAAAAAAGAATACGAGGAAGATCCTTCACGAGAATTCGACGCTGATTTACTGTGTACGTTGCCAAATCACTCTCGCAAGATCCACAAGGGGAGGATTTCTCGTTTCGTGCGTGAAACGTGCGGTGAACATACGTGAAACGCGTCTACAAATTAATGCTATCCATTTAACGAGATTATTCCTTTATTCAAGAAACGATCGTGATTTAATTGTCGAAGTAGCGACACTTCTCGGAGATAAAAAAAGAAAAAAGGAAAAGAAGGTTAGAGGTGGCATTAATTTCTCGGCAACGTTCTCATTTCTACACCGTGACATTTAACCCTATTTATTGTTGCGTTCCATCAGAAGTATTAATCGGATGGTTGTGCTTCGACGAGTACAAAAGTCGTTCGTTAATTAAACCACGAAGCATAGAATCGAATGATTAAAATTCGTACACACGGCTTTGTTTGAGCGCAATCGCCGTTTGTTCAGAGGTACAATGTAATCCGACGAACTCTCGAAACTGCTTGCATTTCCATAATTGGTGCATCGTCGACTTGAACAAATTTTACGTTCAATTTTCTTGAATGCTTGGTTGTTGCTGGTGTAATATTTCGCAGAGTCCCTTTCTTCTCAAAGAGTGTACATTTAGCTTTACCACGCAGGTTGTACTTTCGTTCTTTTCGTTCTTTTTTTTCCATTTTACATCTCCAGGATTTATTTATATAAAAATGCATACTGCGGGTTGAGCTATTTGGACGAATCAGAATTGTCTTTACCCCTTGGACAGTCTCCTATGGGCTACGCGCAAGTCGCCGACTCTGAAAATGCCTGGTTGGCAGGGTGATGGCAGGTCATGGCGGGACGTCAGGCCCAAGGGGTGAGCAGCTCTAATGGGACTCTTAGTGTATGTATGTTAGTGACTTTACGATACGTCAATTACTATCGAGGACGACTGGTACCAGAAAGGTACATGGGACGCAGAGACACAAAGTTTCTGCGGTCAAAAAATGTTTTCTGGGACTCGATATTGGCTTACAAATAGAAGGAATTCAACAAAGACTTGGAAAATCAAGCATCCTGAAAAATAACAGCGATGACTCGTCCATGTCATAAAGTCACGCTCTAAACAATTACTTTCGCGTCGAAACAATGATAAATTATTTTCTCGACGATTCGAGGTACAATGGCGTTGCAATTTGTGCTAATGAATTTTCAATTCTCCTTTTTTATTTCACTTAATTTGTCGTCGTTGAAGTCGCTATTTATTTTGTTTGCTGCAAATTGCCTCGCGTTTCAACCGGCAAACGCGTTTTATTCGATATTTAATTCTATTCAAGTTTTGTATGATCGATGAACGAGGATCCTTCGTGTCGAGTATCATTTGAAATTATTATTACCATCGACCAAAGTTGCTGCTACTAACCTCATTTCGTAAAGATCGAGCTGTTCGAGAAGCTCGACCATCATGTAAATCGACTGATTTTTTTTTTTTTCTTAGGGAAATCTGAAATTGCAGGCGCGCTTTCAGCATCGATTGGTCGTCTCTTTAGTTGTACATACTAGGCTATTTGATGTATATTATGCATTTTTTAAATTATTCTTATTTTGAGTAGCGTCGTTCTTTCTTGTATAAGAAATTATTGAAATCGTATTTAATTTTATCGAGAAGCTTCGTAGCAAGTCTCTGGGCATACTGAAACAACGTGACCGGAACGACTACTTTCTTATTATAAAAATATTTTGTAACAGTGTAAAAAAAGAACAAAAGAAAGAAAACAAAAAGAAATACGAAGAAATATTATTTCGTTGAAGAGCATTCACTTTTCTTTCGAAACTGTTCACATTGTCTCACTATACGGAGAAATGTACGAAGCTTCAAAGCGTCGTGTTAGAAGTGTTCTGATCAAGTTAGGTTCTCTAAACTGCGAACTGCATATCCGAGCGTGATCATATTTGTTTCCTCGTCGACGTCGACGAGACACCGAAACCCTGCACGTGGGTAGAACTTTAGTACAAACGGAAGTTAGCTGGCATTTCTTAGCACGAGAACGTAACACGAAACGATGTTATATATTATATATTAGTTTTAGTTCTTCAATTTGATAATTTTTTGTAAGTATTATGATACTTAAACGATGGGAAATAAACGAGAAACACATATTCCTTTTTCTCCCGTGTACGAGACGTCGAAGAAGAAGAAGAAGAAGAAGTAAAAATAAAAAAGAAAAAAAAAGGGATACTTTTGCTAAAAGATATTTAGTTACTCACCATTTCGCGATGATTAGGATAGTAAGTTTGCTCGATCAAAGGGAAGTTATCCTTTCCCAAACGACGCTGAAGTCCCAATAGATGCGCGAATACCCAAGGTTTATCCTGGAACAAGAAGTGCGATTAAGAAACTCCATTTTCACCCCGAATATTGGCTCAACTTCTTAATGATTCTTCTCATTCCAAGTGCTTTCGTGAGAAAGTGTTATGTCGACTGGCTGCTTACCTGGAAGTTATAAATTGCGGTGAGATTGTTAACGCTCGGAACACCGCCGTACATTAAACCGAGAAGAAGGTTCTTGTAATCTTCACCAGCGTCTTTTAAGTTCTGTCGTATCAGGACGAAATCAGGTTTGAAGGATCTGTCGACAGAATTTCATAGATACGACTATTTCTCTGTACATAGGCAAATATTAGATATAGAAAGAAAGAATTTCTGTCTTTTATAAATGAAAGCATATTGATCGTCGAAAAAATTCTCAGTATTGCGGATTTTCATATATTTATAGCAAAATTGCATAGAATGGATAAAGTACAAAAAAAAAATATCCATCTTATGGTGCTTTTTATAATACCTGCTAGGTGAAACAATTTTCTACCAAAATTCTATTGTCTTTATTATATTCTGAAAAATACGAATTTGCATAAAAATCCGCAAACTACTGACTATTCGCTATTTTTTCACCAGCTAGCGAATATTATTGCAAATATTTCTGTACCTAATTATGTGATCTAACTATTAATCGATCTCTTACTGCCACAAATTAACGAATTGCTCTATGATAAAAAAAAGTGAACGATATATAGTAAGCCCTCTCACGAATTTTGATTAAAAATTTTCAGAGCTGTAAGAATAAGCGCGATAGCAAAAACCGAGCCAATATTGAATAAAATGAGCCGGTTGGTAAAGTGTTAATGTATGAAAAAGAAGTAACTATACGAAAAAAAAAGATAAAAATAGGAAAATTGAGATATCTTTACCGGATGACTTTGGTCCCGTTACGATAAACTGCCATGGACACGACAGTGCCAGCCTCGCTTGCTGTCAACGACAATTCCCGGAATTCCGCTTGTTCCACGCGAATCTCGTAATCGTTGTGAAGTCTACGACCCCGGAAGTATTTGCTCCAATCAGTGTTCTGATCATCGATCACCAATAAAGTGAAACATCGATCTTTGCTGTATGACGGTCCTCTAGTTGCTCCTGACACTGCTGCTCCCAAAATGGACGCTCCCTGTGTGGTAATCAAAATATACATAATTAATCAAGTTCATCGCTCTTTTTCTCTCGTAATAAAATATTAGCATAGAAAACAGAAAGAACAGAAGTAGTAAAATTATTAGCTTGAAAATCTTCAATCGTTACTTTCTTTTTTAAGGCTATGTTTTCAAGTGTGTAATACACAAAGTAACAAGGAACGTACGTAGACAGGTACTCTTTAACCTGGATCATGCATACCGAAGAGATTGATGGCATCTCGGACACGCGAATGCCTCCGTATTTCTTCGAAAGCATTAGAAAGGCTATATATCACGTGAAACATGCAAGAACGTAATTTTAGTTCCGAATCCGGCTCGCGTCACGTTCTTGGGTGTTCTACAGCGTATATTTCACATATAGGAACTCTACCATACGAAAATGTGCTGTCTGTGTGTACATCGTTAAGTTTTAATCGAAGATGAAATTTACTCGCAAAGGTAATCGTACCTTCTGTACGGAAAGTAAATTTCGTTTTAACAATTGCAAGATGTACAAATAAACTTGAAACATTATGGTGATCCGGTGAAATGAGAGTGCAAATTTTTCAAACGACCTTCCTCTTTCTATCATAATTATCCAATTAAAATATTCGAACCTGATCGCGAGCAGCTCCAGTCAAACTCTGCACTCTCTGGAACAAACTTTCCCGTGTCTTAGCCGGCGAAGACGGTGCGCTGGTTGTTCTAGATCCAGGTCTCAGGTTTAAGCTGAGATCACTGCCGACAGGTTGCGGTGGTCCAGGTGGCGGTGCTCCTGGTACCGGTGGTTGACTCGCAGGTGGAACTGGAGTTGGTTGAGACTGCAATGGTCGCTCCGGTACCCCTTGATACGGTTGGGACGAATCCCTGGCCATGGAGGCCACCCCGGAGTCTGTGCTTGGTTCATCGTCGAACTCCGAGCTCAAATCTCCTGACGAGAACCTAGAAGACAAACTATGGTGGTGGTCGTGATAGTGGCAAATTGGTCGGATCGTCTCCTGATTTCACGAAAATTTATTTATTTATTCTTTTTAGCATTCTCATACTTTTTTTCACTTTGTGGTTGCATGTTTCGTTATATCGTTTCAATCTCTTTCACACGGCTCTGTATAATAATGCACACATCGAACAGCCAGTGCTCGGGACTAGTATTGTGGCGTAAAGATGGCGCGTCGGCGATGATGGACGATATTGCTGTTTGCTGGTTTGCATGCGTGACACGGGGTGCGACGACGACGTATTCGCTTCCGATTCCCACAGACTTGTGTTCTTTTTTATGTTTTTTATTTTTGTTTTGTTTTGTTTTTATTTTTTTTTGGCGAATACGTGGCCAAGTTGCAGTGGCTTCGCGTGAAATGCAGCTCGATGAGTACAGCTCGTGCTTTTGTGACGATTTCTCACTCGACAGGTTCCCGATAGCCGTGTCTCGTACAATGGCTTGTAGCAAACGTGACGACACATGAAATGCGACATATTGGTAAGCTTATTCTTAAACATTCGATCACATCGCTCGTTGGTATCTAGAAGTGATACACTAAACTGGCAAACAGTGATTAACCGAGATTCTTAAGTATATTTGACATCGTTTGAACAGCGTCGGAATATCGAAAGGATATCAGGCTGAATTTTTCTCTTTTTTCCTTTTTGCGTGGAGATGCGAAAAGCGTTCTCTCGAACAATTTTGCATGCACAACATCGAGATTCAGCGAAACGTGAACAAAAAAACATCGAGATACTTTTGAAACTTATCGCTTCCCCATTTTTCTTCCCTTCTTTCGTCCGAGAATATTCAGTTAAATTTAATGGCAATTTAATTAAACGAGAAGTAAGTGAATATAGGTTGAACTCGTTAAGGGGTTGAAAATTATCGGCTTAACGTATTCGCGTCTCGTGAAACTTGAATGCCGTTGTTAATTATAGTTCAATGGATAAATCAGATAGCCTGCCCTCGGTTAATTGAACGAGCAATTTATACGCGTGGATATTATACGATACACCATTGGCCGAACGAAATATAGACACGCCTCCAGGCTAACTTTGATATCAAGATAGCCATTCCTTATTTTAGGCTGCTATTATGTTCCTCCATCTACGTATTCTATGAAAGAGCAGCCGACAAATACGCTTGTCTACGAGCATCTGTCGTCCAACGACCCGAAAATCTTTTGTCGACGTTATATACGTATGCTTTCAAGCTACTTCTCTGCACACGTTTAAACATCCTCGATGTAGACACGGAACAAAGTGACGATTTTCATTCCTAACAGAGAGATGCTAATCTTTCACAGCGCAAAGTGTAAACTACGAAGCTACTCGACAGAAGTAAACCATCGATTTCTTTCACTTCTCGTTTCTTTCTTTCCCCTTTTTTTTTATTATTTTCTTTTCACGGAAGCGAAGCGGAAAGAAAATACTTTTCGCAACATCGCGACGCAAATATATTTCAATTTATTAAATTAACAAGGGAAATAAATATACTGGACGAAGTACATATATGTGTATATGTGTGTTCAAAGTATCAGATAGCGAGAAACTTTCGCTTTCGAAATTCCTCGAGCCTCTTCAGCCTGGCAGAAGGGAAAGTTCCAAAGAAATTCCATCGATGTAAAGTGTTTATCGAGCATGCAAAACGAGAGACAGGCTTCTGTCACGGGACTCGGCACAAATTATTCAGGCACTCACCTCCGTTTCAGGTAGTTAACATTAGAGGTGAAGGACTGTCGAAAGCTGGAGAATGAAATGTTGCCGGGTGAAGGAGCTGTACCACAGTATTTGGCGCAACCGCCGCGGCCGGTAATCTTGCTGGTTTAACACCGACCACGTCCCCTTGACGAAAACCGCAGGATTCTGGTTGGCGGCACGGATGATATCTCGCGAACGCGATGATTCTCGTGTTCTCCAGATGATCGTTAAGGGTGGCAAAGGGGCGGGGATTTGGGGGAAGGCGGAGGACGTATCTTTTGGACGTGGCTTGTTCAACGACGTTCGACCGATTCGCCGATACGTGCGTCCTTTGCCAAGTATCTTGCGGGATAACACTTGAACGTAAGGTAATCCGAAAGGAAAGGATGAAATAAGAGAGGTGAGGAAGGAGAAACTAAATAATCCAAGTTGAAATCTGTAAAGGGAAACGGTGATCGATGATTAGCGACGATTGAATTTTACGTGAGTTTGGGATTTTCGTGAAACTGAAAGGACGTTTCGTTTGTCGTGAAAGTAATTCTTGAAACACCCTCTATACGAGATTCGATAACACTGAGATTAATCTCCTTTGGAACATAAATGATTAGCAAGTGTTATTTCCATTCCCTAACTTCAGCAACTCAAAAATTCCAATTCTCTTCCAAATTTTGCAAGTTTCTATGGAAACCAAAAAATAAGAATTTCTAAAAATTCTAAATAGTTTCTGTTTTATTGAAAAGAAGCCTATACTTGAATTTCACTTGATTGTTCAAATGGTTAATGGTTGCGCGACTTTATAAACATCCCTTACGTAACGGTGCATGCTGTTCTGGTTACGTAAAGCAGATAATAGTCTTACTATAGAAGTGAGGATCAAGTGTTATCTTCCAATGAAAAGTGTCACCTGATTCTTTCAGTATATTCTTTCCTCTTCTATACCTGTCTATTCGAAACAATCTAAACAAGATTATCGAACTACGTAGAAATATCTCTGATACGTGGAAAAAGGGAGCAGGGAGAGAGAGAATGAATTCTGTCGTTAGTTTCTTTCGCAAGTATGTCTAAAATTAAGCCTGCACGTTCTTAAACGAAGAACAACGTCTCTCGTGCGAGGTGCACGATAAAAACGTCCACGCGAGCGGCACTCGGAGCGCGCGAGAGATGGAGACCCGTCGCAGAAATTTAGCACAGCAAAAGTAGAGCTTGATATTCCGCTGATCGATACGACGCAGCGTGACTTTACACGCTGAAAGATTCTTTTTTTTTTCATACACATGACTAGTGATTTTCCCGGCTTGAGCTTCTACAGTGATTTCCTCTTCCACCGATTATCGAATTGCAATAAAATCGCTCGACACAGTGTTACTACTCCGTAACAGCTTCGCGTAGACTATCGGGAAAAGAAATTCGAATTCTTCACGAGTAAGATAAATAATTAAAAGTTCCATTCGTTGGAATTCTTTAAAAGTGGACCGTAACGTTGCTCGAACACCTGCGACGTGTTACTCCGTGACGTTGAAGAAACGCCATTTAGAAGAAAGTTGAACATCGCCGAGGAACTTCGGCGAAAAAAGTTTGAAATAAACGTTGAGAGAAGTTCCCGTATTTCCGGTAAAGTTCGAACTTTATCTAGCCTTGGTTGCCTCCGTTAAGGCATTTTCCAATCAGCGACGCTTGGAAACTTTAAACTAACGCCATTCACCGCTGCGCATGACAACTTAGCGAACTGTCTGCATTCAATTAATGTTAAGGATCCCTGATTGAATTTCAAATCAGCCACCAACCAATTTCATTCTTCTCTCGAATTTATCATCCCGTTCTACGATCTTTTTTTCTCTACTACGTGACCTTCTGAAACTTTTCACCTCGTGATAAACTCTCCTCTCTTCGTAAGATGTGATTTATTTACAAATTTAATGTACGCGAAAATTGACGTCGATCATTTCAATTTTTTTTCCAATTTCAACCGTTACTTTTAGGTTTTAAAATTATCGACGGTCGCGAGGGTTAGGATAGAAAGTTTCGAATCGATAGATTTCATGGCGCACCCTTTTTGTTCAAATATTGACTATACGAAATTGAATATAGAACGTGGCGTATTCAATTCGTTCGAGTAAACGTTAAAAAAGGAACCTTCTTTGTTTCTCGTGATTAATACCGATAGAAAAGTCTGAGTGTCGATGCTTGTATAATAATATTTTCATAGATTTGTTTTACTTGCATTATCTCTAGGGGGTTTAGCTTAGACTCTAGTAATAATCGATGATGGAAGAGTCCCTAGGTGTTAGGAAAGGGCAGGCGCATTGACCGGCCAAAGCTGCGCACACAGAAACGTGCATCTAGGGGTAGAATTACAAAAATTGAAAAGTACTTACCGTGAAACGATTGACTATGATTAAGTGAAAATATTCAACTATGTGTACGTTTGTATTTCATTCGTCGTAAATCAGCGGCAATCTCAGTTTTGATCGTATAAAATGGGCGTAGTTCTTTAATCTATTAAATTGTTCTCTTCGAGACGTGATTTTAATAAAATAAATAAAACGGAAAGGGACTAATTAAATTTATTGTATTCATTGTTATAATCAATACATAAATCCATGTTGCATTGTAGTGTATTAAATGACGCTTGAATGACATTTTCATTAATCATAAGTGAATAAATGTGTCTTTAGTATGTTGAATTGAAGAATCAGAAGGAACTGATTGATAAGATACGTCCGAATAGAAATCACAGAATCAAGACGTCACGTGAAAATAACACGCATCGTAGCCGCGTGAACAATCACGTCACTCGTTCCACACCATAAACTACTATCGCGTACTCATCGATCAACATAGTACCGTTGGGTTTACAAGCTCCCGCGTAAATTTAAAAGGAATACGGGCTTGCTTAGCAATAAGCGAATTCAACGAAACAACGAATTACCAATCACTATTATAAGATCTCTCGATTCGAAAAAATCCTTCTCTGTCATAATAAAACACCTATCTCACAAGATCTTTACTGTTAAGTGGTTCAAACATCACGAGTACCTCAGCTTCGTTCAATCAAGAATAGACGATATCGACTATCTATTTAAACCTCGAGATACCATGATAAAAGAACATAAAAAAAAGTATCCACCGACTGAAAAATCAATTCCCTATTCATTTTTACCTTTCACTGTAACCATTTCTAATCGACACCAGCATGGTATCAACCAGCACCGAATTAACAAATACGTACAGCGAAAGGAAAAGTGACTTTTTCTCTACGAACAAAAAGAAAGAAAAGAAAAGAAAAATTGTATACTCGTAATCCAAATTTCACTTGACCTTCAGACGACCTTCGAATCGACAAGAATCCCTGTTACTTTCAATTTTACCCTTAACTTTCTAACTTAGATTATTACACTTAGAAGAGAAGGTCTGAGGATGCTGAGTACTCACCTGTGTCGCGTGCGTGTACTACCCACTAGTTTGCCGGTGAAGCAGTGAGCCTCGGCCGAGGATCGCGAGGGTGTTACCCGGAGGGTTTGCTGGTCGATAGGTTCGCGCTTGCGTCTTTCTTATCATCCCCTCCATAAAGTTGTCGCGAGCTAACGACAAGGGGGAAAAAGGGACGAGCCCCTGTGTTTCCCGATATGCCCGGTCCCGGTTCTCGTGTTTATACAGGGTGACGTCGTTCGATGCACATCAAACACGCTCTACCTGCTGGCCGACTGAAGATGAAACGTCAGGCTACACGCTGGTTACGTGATTGTGCTTGCATCGAGCCGATACATCCGTGTGTCTATGGAGTCTACCTCCTATTCGAATCATCTCTACTCAATCGGGACGCGATTTGATAATTGAACCACGAAAACCAAGCCTCGTTTGAAAGTGTACTCGAAGAGATGCAACCCTAGGCAATGAAACCACTGGAATACTATTTTTGTATTTTACAGCAGATAGGCAACGGGGCTGTTCTTTTATCTTCTTTTCTTTTTTTTCTTTTTTTTACTTTTTTACTCTTCGATATCGTAATAATTACAAAGCAGGCAGGCAACGAGGGATGTTGATTTCCCGGTTTCTCGCTGGTAGACCACTCGACCGGCTTTACGTTCCACAGCAACGTCGGAGCTGCATAAAAGAATTAATACAGCGACCCAGTTATTCATGATTCCTCGGCGTTGCACTTACGGAGCTTTTGTGCCTATGGAGATCGTACTTTGAAATCTTTCGGGAGATAGAATTTCTATTGTCTGAAACGGTGCTGGTTAGGTGAACACACCGAGCTTGCTAACGTATGAAAACGCGGGACGAATTTCCACCTTCCTCCCGCGAGTAAAATTTCTTTGTTTCAACCCCGTCGGGCCTTTCTACGTTTAGCAACTACTACGCTTCAACGTTCTCCAGTACACAATGGGATTAATATTCATAACAATCTCGGCGTTTGCGTATTACTTTAGGTGCGAGATATGTATTCAACTCACAGAAGGTTCTCCCTTCTTTTTCTTTTCTCCCCTTCCGGTTTCTCTTCTTCTTTTCTGTCTTTCTTCTTTTCTTTTTTTTCTCTCTCTCTTTCGTTTTCTCCCTCCACGCTGTGGTAAAGCGTGCAAGAGCATTTTCTATGGGGAAGTAGGTCACGAGCATTTTTCCGGGATAAAAAGTTTCAAAGGTGAGGCGACAGGCTGGATTTTCATTAAGATTACATTCTTCCTGTCGGTACTCCGCGTCAGACGTACGTCTCACCTCGTTACGTAAGGAAATGTGAATCACCAGCGAGTCCTCCTCTTCGCTGGTTAATTTTATTTCCTCTGCACGCCGCCACCTTTCCTTGAACGATCAATTAAACGATCGCGCGGCTCTGAGCAGGTGAAACTGCGTTAACAACTTGCAGAGGAAAAATCACACGGGTGAAACTTTCAGTTACGTGTAACTTTGAGCTCTGTAATCGATAGATCGATCGAATAACTTCTATCGGGAAGTGCGGGCACTTAAATTGCTACAGGTGTGAGAAAATATAATTGGTTCCGCCCTTTGGATACCGATTTATTTGTATAAAACTTATATAAAGATTTTATATTTTTAGATTTTATATAAAAATTCATTTATTTATAAAAAATCAGTAACTTTTAAAATAAATTTAAAAAAAACAACATGAAACTGAAACAAATAAATACAAATGGAAGAGAGATTTTCCTTTTCTACCCAAATCCACTGCTTTGATAATAATTCACGAGAAGATTCACTATAACTGCTCGATAAGCATGTTACGAGTCTTTGAAATCTTGGTATTATATCACTATCATCATAATTTTCTAGTTCGCTGTCTTCGTCATTCTTTTCACCTTTTATTTCATTGTAATTAACAATTATAGAATACTTAAAAATTTTTCATCAGATTGTTTCATGTCACTTTCGTTAAAATTGTCGTTATCACTTTCGGAAAATATATTTCTTATTTCTGATATTATGGAGAAGTGTATCACAAGTAATGTTCATCGAAATACTGTAATTGTTCCTTCTGTTGCAACTGATAGAAACTACTCTAAAGTGAACAAAAATTGTACCTGTTAAATATTGTCTACACAAATGATGAGTTAACTTCGAATAAGTACAGAACGAGCCTCAGTCATCAAACGTATCCAAGGGGTTAATTAGCGGAAATCCGTAGATAAACTAGGTAATCTTAAGGACGTCGTTAACTATAATCGTGTCACGTTTCTATTATCCGTGTGTAAAGATATCAATGCGTCTTGAATGGTTTTCACATCATCCATGAATGATCCTATAAGCTATCTATTGTCTTCGATATTTCCCTTTGTCCGCATTGTGACAACTTAAGAGACACCGCCGCGACAATACCTATGCAAGCGTCGCGACTATCGACAGTCCTGTAATTCCTGGCAATCTTCGTTCAATCAATATCTATTGAATCGTTTGTCCATTATTATTCTTCGAACATTATCGACACATGCAAATTTTCACGCATCCATTTAAACAGAAGAACGATAAACGTTTGTTGAAATATTCAACGATAACGATAAGCAATCTTTTCGCGGAGCGATAAAGATTTCAAAAATTCAACCTTTAAAGCGGATGCACCGTTTTCCAAGTCAATATCACGCACCTGACTATTTAAATCGAGCGTCTCTCTAAAAAGGAAGAAGAACCATTCAATCTATTCGTTTCAAAATTAAAACTGCTCGTCTACTTTTACATATGTGTAAAATTTTCTTTAGTACAGCGTGGTGAAAATTTTCTTTCATAATTTTCCCATAATAAAAAGTCACGTTTCACGAATTAAGGTCAACCTTCTAGTGAAAAAATGGTAGTTCCCAAATCGTTTCGAAGAACGTTCCAGAACATTCTGAAATTCCCCAGACTCCTCGATACAGTCAATCTCTACCTGAACAACAAACATCGTGCACAGTGCTGGCCTCACGCAGCAACCATGAGAAACACAGTTGGCTCATCGCTGAATCCCGGAGACATGAATGCGTGGATCGCATACAACATCGGATGAAAAGGGAATGGCCGCTGCGGCACGATCTATCCCCACCAAAAACTCTGAACACCTGAGCGTCCCTGGGGGCAGCTCAGGAGGAACAGTCATTATTGCGCCAGTATAACATTCGCTTCCAGTTCTTCTGAACGAACGAGTCATCGAGTTTTCATCGACAACCTCCACGAGGCTTTGCTTATTACGAACCGTGGAAACGAACAACGTCCGCTCTCTCACGTACGGAACAGCGTACCGCGTGGCCGCCTCGAAACGTTCGTTCAATTCTTCCTTCGACAAACGTGCGATACCATGAGACTGTTCTCGGGAAATAACGAAAATGTGACGTGAGTCTGGGCTGATAGAGAAAGCCCCTTGGCAAGAACGTGACACGTTCCGTAGTCGGTTGTTCAGTGTGGCACGCACTCCGTCAAAATGCCAGTGAGAAGAAGGAGCAATTTTCACGCGTTCTGCAGTGCGCTTGTGTCGATACTGTGCCTGGTCCTGGTGGCGCTTCGTGTCGGTCAGGTAAGTTCGGCACTGTCCAGCCACGAAAAATTTCTACGTGATATTATTCCGTGCTGATTTCTATCGTGCGATCAACGAAGCTACTTTATCATTTATTGTACTTCGAATTATTATTTGAACGAATCAATTGTTGTTCTGTATCAAATAAATCTGACAAGATCAATCGTAGAAATTTGTATGATTTTTAATTAGAATGAAACTATATAGTTAGTTTATACTTTACTGTTTGTTATATTTAGAATTATCTTCGTTACGAATGAACTGTTATCGCGTGTCAGACGAATCTGATAAGATCGATCGTAATAATTCGTATGATTCTTAAATAGAACGAAACTGTAGTTAGTTTATAAGTTAAAGAAGACGTTGATCCAACGTTGCGGATTATTAATTAGACACTTGTGGAATTTGACGTGCCTGCGTTACGAAGTAAGTAGATCATAGATACACACTGGTATGCAGCAGACTTCGATGCAGTTGTACTATCACCTATACATATCGCTGTCGTTTATTCATCGTCATTCGTCACAGAGTTAATATCCATTGTAACGTAAATACAACGTTGGACGGGCATGCGCCGTGGAATGAAAATGATCAAACCAAAATAGTAGAACGATTCTGTTCCTTATCTAACAAAGATGAGCCATGATATGCATGTAAATGTACATTCTCAGACAATAAATCGCCACGATCGACCGGCGTGTATCCAGCTGACTCATTCATCTCGCGTGAATGCAGTCTAGTCACTTCTAAATCGGTGTCTCCAACGACGAATCGTTAATACATAAATTAGAACCAAGAAAATAACACAATCGTAAATTAACTATCGTTTGATAAAGAAAAAAAAAAACTACATTAACCTAACCTTCAGCGACCTGATCGAACGGTACTCGAATCACTCGCGGTATCTTGAAATCGCACGTGGAAAGGAAAAAGGAGAAAGAGGAGAAGAAAAGAAAAAAGGAAGCGGATCGCTCGGGAATTCGCTTGCTATAGCGAACGTAATACGATATGATACATTAATCTATCGGGAAGGAGGCATGGTAACGGCCTGGAACCTTGCCTTTCCACATTGTTTCAGTAAAAGCGCTGGCTCTATCCGCGAGAAAAATTCAGACAGACCGTGCCGGCCAGCCTCGCCAGGTTCCCGCGAATGCGGTACCGGAATGCGTGTGTGTCCAGCAGGAGGGCGGCGTCGTTGAGTTGGAGCAACTCTGTCTTTCTTTCTTTCTCGTGCGTCTTTTGCCAGCCGAAATATATTACACGTCGGGGACACCGCTGCCACCGGACCATTGGATATCTGCCTATATTCGCTGGAGAAAGAATGCGGGCTACCACGAACACGGTCAGCCGTTCTACGTGAATCGATTAAACGCGTATCGAGTGCGTGAATTGCACAATTACGTGTGCCGGTTTAAAAAAGAGCGGGGCGGACAAACGGTGTGTATTTATGCGTGAATTGAATGGGAGATATCGGACACAGCGAGAGGTGGGAGATATTTAAAGTCTCTTTTATAAACCGGAATGCAAATACTGGTTGAATATGAATAACCCGACAGACACACATGGTGATCGTCTATTTCGAGATGATTATTCGTCTCTTTCAAAAACGTAATATTATTACGTTCTGTTTTTCTTGTTTCTTCTTCTTTTTTTTTTTTTTCAAGAATAATAGCTTTTGAACGATGGAATTTATAAAGGACGACCGGAACATCTGATAATGCCATATTCACTTTCGATTATGAATAATGCAGAGGCAAAAGTGACTTTCGAGCGAAATGTCAGTCGTTTATTTGCACATTAGACTTGGTTTTCTAACGTGCGGACGTAACGCCGTGACGCAACGTACACCCGGTATACACTGTGCAAACACGTACCGTTTAAGTGGGCAGCGAGAAACAATGATGCAGAAGAGCGGCGCGCGGCTGTACGCGTCGCTGTACCACTCCCTCCCGCGACCGAACTTTTACTTAATTAAAAAATCTATTTAACAGGAAACTGGCCTTGCCTCATACGGGGCTATCTCCGACGTAAATCGTAGATACAGCTCGGTTTCTCGTTCGAATCCCCCGCGCGTATAAATAGATTTTAACCACGGTCTCTCTTCTCTTCTGGCGTCAAGCTCATCGATTTTTCTTTCTTTTCTATTCACGTACAATTGCGTACACGTTGTCACCAAGATAAAACAGATATCTCACTGTGTATGCGCGTATACAAGCGATAGAATTGATCGAAAATCGACAGGATACGATCGTGAAAAGTGTTCTAAGGCACAGGAAGATTCGAAAGCAACTTGCGCAAGCCCGCGGGGAATTTTAATGGGGCGCGCACCGGCTGTCGAGGTGAGCATCGGCGAATTAATTGCAAACGCTTGTAGAGACTTGTCAAGAATCTTAAGGCTCTTCTTCTTTCGCCGATACCCGTAATCGAGGGCATTACCAGTGATCCGTAATAGTAGGTGGCCTTATTAAGACTTCTGGCCTCGCGCGACGATCAATTTACTCAACGTTACATTATTAATATTTATGATGGTCACCCCGTCGTGTCACCGTGACGAAGGTAGTACAGCACAAGTCCAATGTGACATAGAGAAGATGATAATACCCGATCGGTTCTGCTATTATTTTACGCCGGTTTCGTTATGCTTCGCGTGTACACACGGCTGGACAGCGTCTTACTATACAAGACTATGCCACCACTGTCAGTCTGGAAGAATAGAACGCTATAAAGACGGATAATCGTAAAATCGCGCTACCGTTGCTTAATAATGCCGCTTCCTCGACCGTTAAATTCTGAAATTTATTCAATAACGATGCTGGCGCGCGTCCCACGATTTCTCGTAATCTCAGAATTTCTTACCGATTAATACCGTGAACGGCGAACGGTCGAAATGGCGATACGATTACGACGATTTACCGGTGTAAATTGTTCTTGCGCAGCTGGTTATCATTATTATCCTTGCAAATTTTAATAGACGATACGATCTTCAGTGGATTTCTATCTTATTACGAATTCTTTTACCACGTTTAAACGATGATTGAGAGCGTTTAGGAAACATTTTACTTATTGAAAGATATAAACACAACGAAGCACCACTGGATGGAGGTGATTTTAAATGAAATTTCGCGAGAGATTGCAACGTTAGAGGAATCCGTTTTGCGAGCAGCGTGAGAATACACAGCTGGAGGAAGGAATGATCCAGTTGTTTAAATATTCAATCGTGGCGCTCAGTGACGCAACGCAAACAAGACGGCGGCAGAAAAATCCACTCCCTGATCCTTGTACACGTTCCAGTGTGTACGACATATTATTCGGTGTCCTCGAGAACGACGGTCTCGAGCGGAAAATCTTGTGACTCTCGTATATCTCATTTCTCAACTCTAGCAGCAAGAGGAATTCGCATTTTCCGCGAGAATTCCAACGAGCGTTTTCTAAAATCCATGCGAGAACATACTCGCGTATGTATGAGTGTATGCGTGTAAGTGCCTTGGCATCGCGCCGCGTAACCTCTGAAGAAATCGACGGTATTTAAAGCGTGACATTTTCCCTCGCGTTTATTCCTCCTTTGTAATCCTCTTATGTCTGACGCATTTTTCAACTAAGCAGACGGCAAAAGAACGGAGACGGCCGGTGTTTATATGTCTGCGAAACAGTGATCGAAAGTAGCATGGAGTAAGATCGCAAACCTCTCTGCTCTCGGATGACAACTATTTTTAACGCGTTCGACTTCGTTCGAGGCCTTGGACTTGAAGATCGAGTTTGTATTTAGGTATCGGTTTCTTGCGGTGGTACAGAATGGGATAAAGCTTAAAGGCTAAGTGTATTCGATAAATTTGCGGCGATTTGCGAGCTTGCATAAACACTAATTAGATATCTGTGCCGTGTATTTTTTTTCTGAGCAGGAGAATCTCAAATATTTAGATTGAATTTTATGCATTATGTGTGCGAATGTTACGTATCTAATTATTTATATTTTATTATATTACTGCTATACTGTTGCATCGTTACTTTATTACAGCGTGACACGTGAACGTTTTTAGTAGTAATTATTAATTTTTACTTTTTAATATTGTTGAAGATTTAAAATTGCATGCAACTGTAATGTTTTTAGAAATGTAGATATTAATATTTTTATAAGAATTGTTCAGGTTCTATTATATTACTCTTGTATGATTTAATAAGATATCAGCCACGTTCAATGACACCTAATTTAATTACTCCATCCGCTGTCTACGTTTAATAAAGACGTGGAGATATTAATATCGGCTGTTGAATGCAAAATTTCGAATGGGAATTGTCTAGAGAATCACAATTAATTGAGCACCCATAGAAACTCGAATAACGTTCTGAATATCGTTAAACATAACACTTAATCAGCCCTATTAATTATAACCAGCGTGCAGAATCGAGGCATCGAGTCCTAACTAGATTCAACGATATTGAATCGCTTCTCTCGAAAAGTTTCACGGTCTACCAGAGGTATAATGTAACGCACAATTAATTCGTACACGATATTACTTACGGTTGGTTGACCGACAAGAATTTCAACGAATTCACGATCCTCTTACCCGACCGAGTCCCTTGTCTCTCGAATGAATTCGCCGTATCCTCCATGGGAACGCGCAGAACGTAATGTATAGCCGATTGAAGAAATTTGGAAAAGTTGTAAGATCGATTAAAGTGCTGAATTTTATGTGTTTCGACAGAAACTCCAGAAGATAAGAATGTAAAGTCTCAGTCAAGGAAATTTAGCTTCATGATATTATTTCCATAGTAAAAAAGAAATTCAAAATATTCTTGCACACCTCTATTATTAAAATAAAAAGAAAAAAGTATTTTTCACTCAGGGATTCGAAAGAAATTCTCGAAGGAATTCATATTTTTGGCAAGATAGAAACTTGCAAATCTCAGAACAGGCAATTGAATTTTTGATGTTTCAGTTTCGTTATGACATCATTTCCGTATAACAAAAAAAAATTCCTAAACGCCTCTATTATTAAAACAAGAAAAAAGGAGAGAAAGAAATTCTCGAAGGAGTTTGTACTTTTCGAACCAGCTGCCATAGTTTAACCGTGAAATGCTTCTAATTTACGGCCTCGCGTATATTTCTTCCACGGACTATACCTATTCAAGATATTTTCTCGTCTGACACGTTGTAAGAGCGCCGCCATATAAGAAGGCAAAAGTCTGGAACAAAAACGGCGCAGAACCGTTGCATACTTTTCCTCTCATCGGCCTGTCCATTTCGGGCAAACGAGCACGGACCAGATAGCCTCTCTGCCTACGACATGGCGACGCCAGCCTACGATCGGCCGCGATAATATGTCTTTTCTTCGGAGATTGCGAAACGCACACTCTCGTACGTACGAACGAGGCTCTCCTTACGAGCGCTACGAGAATATCGACGATCCACCCAACGCACAACCAGCTATAAGCAATCGTAGCTGGTATGTCATAGCATGTTGTATCTACATTCGAGGATCAAACACGTACACAGAAGAGACAGGAGACACGGAAGCGTATAACGTTCGCTCGCGCGCTGTATTGTCCGATTTTAGTCCCACGTTGCTTGAAAACGTGTTCTACAGGCGTATATATAGAATCTCTGCTTTATTACGATAACTGAGAGATACTCACGCGTTCACCATGGTTTTGCAACTAGGATATTTTCTGGTTTACGTCCGGCCAAGCTTTATCTGATACGATACCTACGTCGAATTAGCCTGACCATTCTCACGAGGTGGAAAAATGTACGTAAATGGTATCGGTATAAGTGAAACTCCGGTCAAGAACGAATAGAAGCGCGAACTTGATGATTTAGAATCATTCTATGGGATTTGAGCATGGATGGAACTTGCACGCTTTACTGATTACTCTAAGTATTATAGTTACGGGTTTAAGCTCATTACGTTACTTCCTTCTCAGTTGAAGTACTCCATTCGATCGTTTTTCGCTTTTCAAATAAAATTAAGATATCCTATGCGTTTTGCAGGACTTAGAAAATTTAATTAAAATTATAAGATTATAATTATGTTGAATGAGAAATTGAATAGTACTAAAGGGAGACGAGCAGTTTTAAAAATTTTACAGAAAAGTGTCAGCGTTTACATGAAAGCTTTTGTTTTTTTTATTAAAAGAGCACTAATGTAATGTAGTTTAATTTTTGTCACTTTGCATAATTTCAATAGAAAGAGAATCGTTCTTTATTTCCAGCGTTTCTAAATTCTTTCCCATTCGAAACATAAAAGAGCGATTGATTGTCATCACGACGGTCCGGCTCTTTTTCTCAGGCATCGCGCGCAGCTCTCGAGCGCGCGATACGAAGTTCTTTTACATAGGAATGCCGATCGGTCGGCGGGGGCTGTGGAAAGATACAGCGTGAACGCTGCGAGGCGTCGTTTTTTCATCGATTTGCATTGGTAAAATTCTAGAATGATCTGGCCGCTGGGAATCACGCATCGCTTCAGCGTTACAAGCACCGGTTGTGTATCAGAGCGAACGGAAACGGTGCTAATGATGACGCGTTCCAACCGCGGCTTGCATACTATACACCGTACTACGTACAATACCCTGATTTCACCGCTATTCCCGGCTTCATTATTCTCCTAGGCTCTATCAAGATGTTACTAAATGTCAATGAAAGCGAATATGTTTAAACAATATATCGCATATTCTAGGAAAAAAGGGAAAGGAACGATTTTTCGCGAAATGACCCCGATGAAAATGACGATCGTGGAAAAACCAACTTTCGTATGTGTGAAATTTACAATAGCCCGCATTGATTGTGTAGATAAGGGATACATTTGCTATTATTGTACAGGGTCATGCAAAAAAAAATACGCATACATATTTCTTTTTAATAGAAAATAAACGATTTGGTATTTTTTCAAGCTGCTTTTTCTTTTCTTTTATTGAGCACTGTGATCTATTACAATTATACATGGAACAGGATGTCATTCAAATATATAGTAGAATTACATTTGCAGACATCAATTCGAATTATTTCGAGAATTGCAACTCGAATGTTGTTCTTTAGATCGTTCATTGTTTTTAGCTTGTTAGCATAGACTGGACTCTTTAAAGAAGCGCACGAAAAAACATCGAATGGTGTTAAATCGCGAATTGAAGTTGGATTTTGTAAAATTACACGTTGATGAAATTTTGATCGTAAAAAATGAATGTTTCCTCGAGTTGTGCGATATGTAGCGTCATCTGTCTGGAAATAGACGTCAAACACATCAGTATGATTCAATTCCGACCATAAAAAGTCATTCTATATTAATTAGTATTGGTCAGCATTCACAGTAACAGGATTTCCAGCATCATTTTCGAAGAAAACTAATCCAATGATTCGATTTACCCAAAATACATATCAAACAGTGACTTTTCGTGGATATAGAGGTTTTTCATAAATCATCACAGATATTACAATTTTTCTAATTAATGAATCCATCCATTATGAAATCGAACTTCATCATTAAACAAAATTTTGCTCGAAAAATATAAATCTGTTAAAAGTTGAGAATCGTTCGCATAATACATACGTCATTTACTCGTTTGCAGAAATTATAACTTTCAATATCGTCGTATTCTCTCGGTTCAGAGTCAATTTAATCGTTCCATATTTTCCAAAAAAATTTCGATTACTTTTTACCGCCTTTTTATTCGAATCGCGCTTTTTGTTATGCTTCTTGGGTGGTGAAGCTCGAGACAAAGGAGAAGCGAGCTTTCAAGCTCTGAATATTCTCCTGGCAATTAATTCTTTCCTCGGTCATATTCTCGTTTTGCTTAATGTCAGCCTTGCTGACAAATAAGCAACGGCTCCGGGTTATCCGTCTTCCTCCTACGCAGCGAGGCTCGCTAGCTTAAGCGTTAATGCCTCGTTAAAATATTTCTCGGGAAGCACCGTAATTAAAGCCGATCTCTCCGGTCACACCTCTCATTACCATCTCGCGGATCCTTGAACAAACACCGGGTAATAATCCCGCGTTTAATACCTCGACTACTGAAACAACGCTATACGAGGTAATGTTATTCTCGAAGTCGTTAAACAATTCTAGACCTTTTCAATCAATCTAACAGTTAACTTGAATACCTTCAGTTTAGTAATAAACTTCTGATTTTCAATCCCTGTCCTCGCTATTAATTATTCATTTCGCAACTCACCTCTGCTGCAATCGTTTAATTATAAATAGATTAACACCACGCTGACTGGCTACTTTCAAATATAACTTTCGCCAATTTTTACGGAGAATTTACAGTATCTGATTTTTGCAATGTATATAATAAAAAATTTCAATGTACAACTGTAAATTTGTAAAACGTAAGAAGTACTTCAATTTACTGCTATAAGAGTGATAAGAAAATTGAGGCCACATTCCAGCTAAGCTTTAAATTTACTACGTGTAGAAATAAATTTTTTACAACTAGAAACGCATAATTAACACAGCCATTCAAATCGAAATATTCGCAAGCTGCTAGAAAAATGACAAAAGTAATTTCCATTGTTAACCCTTTCGCTACGGCAGATTTTCGAACGAAACGTGCATAGCGAAAGGTAAATGTTCAATTCAAAATCGCAAAATTTGTTAAAGTGTTTCCAAAGGTTTCTATATTTAAAGTTTCTTTCACTAATTAAAACGGAAGTGCACAAAGGATAAAATTAAGGATTAAATTACAGTAAAAAAGCGGTAATAGAAGAGTACGAGAAAATCTCGAAAGCGCCTATAGGCGCTAACAGTAACGAAAGGGTTAATAATAAAAATTCGTATTATTCTGAAACGAAACATTGATTGTAAACAGATGTCGGAACAAACTTACTTCTAACCTAACAAATCTGTACGAAGTATTATTGTTTGTGAGATGTTTAACGGTGTCCGATGGTTTTCACAATTTCCTAAAAACCATTGTTGGTGCAACCGGAAGCAATTTCACCAGGTTCGTTCGAGCAGAAGAAGAAATGCGAGATGTGTTAAGTGCATCGGTGAAAAATCGTTTGTTTAATATTTCTCATTGTTAAAGAAGTAGTAGTTCGTTCGAATGCGAGAGGCACAACGGAGTAGCGAATTTCGATTCACTCTCGGTTCGTGGTTTCAAGAGCGGTGCTTCCTCGGCTTCCAGATAGGATTCACGGACGCTTACATCTTTACGACAATGCCATTTGGTACGTTGGCTGTGGTGTGTTGCCCGGCGGGACCTGTGTATACGTACAGAATACGGCGAACACAAAAGGTACTGCACACGAAGCGTGAAGAACGTACCTCTTCGCCGATTTCGTCCCGGTGCAGAGTCGCCCTCGGGAGAGCCGTGGATATAAATCACGATCTCCACTGACGTAGCTGATTTGCCGGCTGCCGTGGGCAAACCTATATGAGTGCTCCATGGATCGAAGCATGTCAAGTGTTTAAACTACCTATGGGCTCTGGTCCACGGAATCCGACGGGATACCGAAAGAGGGGAAGTGAAGGAGAACGAACGAGAGTCTACAGAGCACTTCAGAGCAATGAAGTTGTGAAGTTTTGAGAAGATGCGCGCAATAGTGGATGATATATCGATATATTACTCTACTGAAAGTGTTCTTCGAATATCCAATTATCGTGCAAAAAGGATTCTTGCAGACTTAAATAATTAATAAGTAATAAATAAATGATATTTAATAATATCGAAATAATTAATAAATAGTAAATAAATGATACTTAATAATATGGAAATGATTAATACATAATAAATAAATAATATTTAATAGAATTGAGATAATTAATGAATACTACTACTCGGATGTCGTGAGACGTTTGCGTGTTTCGATCAGCAAGAAACTCGTGCATTTCTGTATCACGGAACGCATCAGCTCGTATTTCGATATTTTTTGCGACTTTTAGACTGAAAACTTGGCTAACAGCTTCTCAGATTAAAGCTTTCATTAAATGAGCTAAAAATCATCCCGGGATATCGAGTTGCAGGGATAGTATGAAGAAACTGTTTGGTATAAGTGTATTAAGTAAAGATATTATTGAATAAACGTGTAATACGCATTTTATTTGATATCTTCTGGAATATTTTCGATAGAGTAGTAAAGGAGGTACGATAAAACAAATGGTTTTGAATTTAAAATGAATATCTTGGAAGGAACCACCTCCGGTGGTTACACATCATTGATCTCTCCATTTTTGGAAGCGTTCCACGTTCGTACTTTTGGGAATCACCCCCAGATGAGCCACTGAAATATCTTTGATCTCTTCAGTCGTTCGAAGAGCTGCTCTTATAACGAGCTCTTCGCTTTTGGAAACAAAAAGAAGTCACACGGGGCCAAGTTTGGCAAGCGCGCTTGCTGGGGAAGCAGGATTACTTCGCTCTTCGCCAGAAGCTGTGCTTCAGTCGATTCGATCTTGAAGAACGTCGAAACAGATGATTCTTTAAAAATAAAATATAATATACACATATTTTAATGAAACTATCAAAAAGTATATTATCTGAAAATTGTGATTTGTGAATGTTAGAATCTCTCGATTCCAAGCAGCTTATTACGAGCAGCATTTACGTATCCCGTAAGAATGTGAAGAAAGTGTGAAGAATCACGTGCATACATCGTCGCTGATCAAAAGGCGTATCTTTCAACTACCGATTCGTATTATCATTAACAGTTAACTTTTAAGTAAATCTTGATCGCGATTCTTTCATCAACCTTCACCATCGAACATTAAAAAAAAGAAGAAAAGAAATAAAAATACATTATTCATGAAATAACTTATAAAATCCCCTATAAACCTCGAATTCTCTCTGCCATACCATTCTACACGAAATCGAATTCAGCTCTGAATTCCTCTTCCATCGTTTTCTGGGAAACGAGGCAGAACGTCTCGAACTGCCGCGCCGTATGAAATCACGCCGCTGTTTTAATGTCCCGTTCGCGAGCAGAACACTTCCTCCTTGCTCTCAAAAACATTTCTTCTTATTCCTCTTCTTCTTTTCCTCCCTTTTTCACGTAGATTCATTATCCACTGGTCAGCTTATACGCGTCGAATGTTGAACGTAACGCAGATGTCGAATTCGTACAAAAGCTTTTCCCCATCTTTATTTCGTCCTCCGTTTTACAAGACGACCCTGTAATCGAAACGTTCACCGAGTATCGTAAAATACAGCCGTATTCACCGTGTACGGGAATCGCCAGAGCTGCCGGAACAATAAACGGTGCGCGCCGTGTGTCGCCGTTCGAAAGCGTAATGATGCCGTTCCACGGCAGATAAATGGCACAGTTAAGAAAATAGCATCGGTGGCAGAGATTTCGCGGCGATCCTCGTCGTACATACTCATTATCCAACTGATGCGAACGCTCCCCCAACGAAATTATTGAAATGTTCCATGGTGACTTCTTCTCGCTCGTTCTCCCGTTCGTTTTCCATTGCAACGCGTTGCATTACGTACAGTTGTGAAATTGTACGTGACTGTAGTGTGCACGTGTAATTTTTCCAATTTCAATTTATCGATACGAGAGGGAAATCACGCTTAATAGTGTCTGATTTGATCAAGTAGCGGCACGTTTGCGGTTAGCTGTTAACTGGTGACGAACTCGAACGAGTTTATTACGGCGAATCGTGGTGAAATGTTCGAAATGTTACGCTTTCTGTGAATGTAGAACCACTGGAATGAGGATTCTTATATGTGAGTAGAAAATTTGAAGGTGCAAGATTGCACAGAATAAATGTGAGATAAAAAGAATACAAATTATAGTGCTTTTTATGAATTTGCATACAAATCCGCTGTCTAATGATAAACGATCGTTGAAATACTCGATTTTTTTTTTTTAATTTTGTATCAATGTATTAGCTAGTTTCAATTTTACGTGTAACAAGAAATTACGAATACATATTTTTTTCTATCAAATTACTGCATTATCTTTGAACCTATTTTTTTTGTAACTTTATTTCTTTTGATAGGGAAAATGTCATTTCAATCTGTCCGTTGTCTTGCAACATCGATTTCTTTTATTAGATGTAGAAATCAATTCTTTCAAAATTTTGGGTACAATAAAAACTTTTATTCAAAAAGAACGAAAACAGAAATAATTTCCATTATTATCGACGATCTTTTGTCATTTTTCTACCAACTTGCGAATACCATCGCGAATACTTCGATTTGAATTACTACTAATTATGCGAATCTAGTCAGAAATATATGAATTTGCATAAAATCTACAGTCTTGCAATGACTATCGTCACAAGCTTCTTTGTACAGTTTTTACTGTTGCAGAAATGTTAATTTTTACGTGTGAAAGGATTTAACGAGAGAGCATAAGAATTGATTATGTCAATTTAAAGGATACTGTTCTCGGTAGGAACGAAATTTATTTATAAGATGCAACATCAATTTCAAATGGATTACTGAACGCAAACATAGGATTGCTAGCGAGAGAGTGTAATAAACTCAATGTCTGACCAGGCACGGTACTCAACTACTGAATACCACGAGGAAAAAAGGACTTCTTCAAGTTTTATGAACAGCCCATACCTTGTCTGGAAGTCAAGGCTCCACGGGGAGTGAAGATTTCGCCATAAGACAGGACCAGTGACCTCAACCGGCCGTTAAAGTCGAACGCAGTTCGGTCTTTTTGCTTTTTAATTTCGCGCTTTCACTTTTCGCTGTACTTTTCCGTCTGGCCACGACTGCTGCGGCTTCGCCAACTCCAGCGACAAACCTCTCTCATTTCGAACCCTTTCCCTCCAGATATTTCTCTCCGGCGAGAGACGAGAAACTCTCCTCGATCCTGTTTCATTTAATCGGAACGCAAGTGGTGAAACCTTTTTTTTCTCTCTTTCACGTAGCGTCGCGATTCATATTCAAATTTCGTGGTTGTAACCACAGTCTGAAGGAACTCTCTGTTCCTTTTCAAGACGTTCAAGACTTCTTCTTCTTCTTCTTCTTCTTCCTCTTCTTCTTCTTCTTCGTTTTCTCTTGGTTACAGTGGTAACGACGTTACGTGCATTTGAACGGTTTAATTGTGATGAACGAGGAACGAACGAAGTTAGATGAAAATCCAACGTTTTCTCGTAGATTCTTGCATTCAAAGAGAGGTAGCTCGAACTAATTGCAGAGACATTATTGCGTTTTAATAATTTAATTGGTCTGATGGTATGGTGAACGTCAACCACGTTAAGATTCTTCACTCGGTGAACGTAGAATACGTATTAATTGCGATGATTTTATTTGTACTCGCTCGGTCCGATTAAACATGACGTGAAATTAATCACGATAAAGGAGATAGCTGGTTTACCATTCTCGTGATGGAAGGATGGGTGACGGGGAGTTCGATAGAATTTCAAACCGGTGTTATTTTCGTTTTAATGGTTTAATTATATTCGACGAAGTCTTAACGACGCCAGAAACCACTCGATATTCTTCTTTTGTCGCTTCTTTTCTTTCTTTCTTTTCTACTCCGTAACACAAAGAGAACAGTCTGATCTGGCTAGCCTGGTTAATGAGTTACCGTTGAAAATTAAGCAACCTTACATGCTGCCGCGATAAACGATCCACCGTTGATACAACAATTTATTAATAAGTATACCAGAGATCGAGCAGTGGTAAGTCTACGAATTTGCAACCGTGTCAGAGATTAATTAAAATCGTGAAGCAAGAGGCAGTCCCTTGGTAAGTTCTCTGGCTTTATACACCGCGTATCGTTCATTTTAATTTCCCCCCGCGTGTGTTCGGCCACGATTATTAAAGAAGAACTGTCTCCTCACGAGAGAAATTACCATCGACCCCCACCGCTGTGGAAGATTTATTAATTACATCGGCTAGAACGATCCTTATTGAGGCTTAACGGTTCAATTAAAAACAGTGCTTTACGATTTACTTCACTATGAAATTAGCATCGATTTAATCGCGGCTAATCAGTTTCTTTCATATATCCATCTATGCACCTGTACGTACAGTGTATTCAAGTATTGATAGTGATTCCAAGTGAAAAAAATAAAACGATTTTTTGTTTAAGGATTTCTTTTCGAGAAAATTGGCTTTGAGTATTCTTCGATTACACAGTGTACTGAAATAAATCTCGATACAGATGATATATTGTTTATAAATGGTATTAATATCGTACGTAAAGTTGATTCTTTATCAATATGAGCTGTTATTTATTTCTGTCCGCTCAGAGTGTTTATTAAATGAAAATGAGTTTTTAAAGATTTACTTTGTTCAAATCAGATTTGTTGGACAGGTCAATTCGAAGGATTTGCAAAATTACAGAAACTATTGCTATTATCTATTCGTACAATAATATACCGAAATTTCTAAGTAAATTCATAGTAATCAAGCTGTTTCTAAATTAAATAAATTGATTTTCCTAAGAAAAATTCGAATTTGCTCGTCAATTTTCTCGAGAACAAAACGTCAAATACAGCAATTCTTATAGACTTATTATTTCACATAGAATCACCCTCTTTTCACTATCAATACTGAAACACTATGTATATTAAATCAACGCTTGCATCTCTTTGTTCGTATCAGTATAAAAATCACGATCGTTTCACGGAGATGGTGTAACACCATGGACGTTCAATGGGATACACCATCGGTATCCATCTGTTCAAACAACATGGCATTATTGAAACTTATCCTTTATCTATTTCATACGCAGGTGGTGAAGGTAATAAGTATAGAAGGTAATATCTATACTGATACGCCACGCGTATTTCGTATAATCGTAATAATTTAACGCAATTCACTTTCGCTATTCAATAACGCGTAGAACGAGCGCCGCCCAATGGTATGCCGTAGACGTTCTCGCGGTTATTAAGACTCCGATATTCATGAGGCACGCCTGTGTGCGTTTCTATTCGCTTGTAATTTATACGACACCCGTGAAACAACGCGCGTTGCGAAACTCATCCCCGTGTTGTTTGCTCAACGCGTAATAGGCCGCTTTTCAAGATCTGAACGGTCCATTTCGTGGGAGAATTTATGTTACTTAAGGACGACAGGGTAAATTAGATGGGGTCGAAGCATAATCCCAATGGAACAACAGTGGAAAAGAATACCATAGAAACTTCTGTTAGGTTAGGTTAAACATTCATCCTATGAAAATCTGATTAGCAATCTGCACGTAAAATGATCACAGAACGAAAGAAGAAATCAATATTTCCCATATACGAAATTTGAATAATACAACAACACGAGGATCGTTCATAGTCGTTAGATTTCAAAATGGTTACGACTTCATGGCTGTTCCTCTGGCCTCTGGCATGCTTATTAAAGAATCACTCATTGTGACGATCGTATTGCCAACAAACCAATACCACGGAACTGTAACTACTATAAAAATACCTCTCTATCGAGCGTACTTTGATACCTATCGAGAATGTATACGCTTGAAATTTACAAGGTCTAACGAAGTAATCCAATATATTGCGCGCCTTTCATCGTCTACGGTTCGCCTAATTGCATCAAGTGCTTTCACTTCGCTTCGTTTCAGATAGAGATAAAAGAAAAAGAAAGAAAAGAAAAAAAAAAGAAAAGAAGCGCATCTTTTCGAGCGCATTGTCTCGTGAACGACGCGGAACATAATAGTACGGAATGCAGGAGGCTCTCATAAAGGAGAACGTGAAGTTCGTACAGCACGGGATCCTCTCGCGGGATCGCACACTTTCACATGTCCCGGACTTTTCTTTCGAACCGTTTCCACCATGCGTGAATTTAACAGACCGACGAGCCACGTCTGTGTACACACTCTGCTTTCACTTGCACGCTTTCGGGTTTCCGAGGCTCCATCGTCAAAGTGGGAGGAGATGACGCGCGGTTTGATCAGATACCACGAAACTTAATTTACAATTACTTCGGACGCAATGTCGATCTTGATAACACCGCGCCGTCGAACCTGCGAGCTTTATTCCTGTGTTGTACTTTAAGCGTGGCACCTCCCACTTTGTAAATATTAATAATCATTAGGCGAATGTTATCGTCGGAGATCTCCTTTTTTTTTTTACAAGTTCCTCTTTTTACGAGAGATTCATTTTAAGAGAGATTCATTTAACAGATTCATTTGGAAAAAGTTTGAGGTGATTTTATCTGTATTATCGGCGATGTACACTCTGTCTAAGCGAAAGTATGATAGTAATTTGAGATGTTCGCTGTTTTAATCTCTTAAGCTGAAAATTAATTCGACAATATCTGTGTTAGTTGAAATCGTAGCTAAAATGATCAAATCCATTTTTGCAATATTTTAAATAAATTTAGTAAATCCTTATTCACGAAGTTAGTCACTTTACAAAATTTACGAAATGATTACACCATTTAATCAATTTATTCAAGAACGAAAAGAACGTGATTTCACTTTATTCGTTTCTATAGACCAGAGATATTTTACGAGATCCTGACAAAAGGTGTTTCTGGAATTCTTAAACAATATACAACCCTTTCGGAAATAAACCGTACAACGAACTTGCCGTGTATTCACTGCAACCAGTCGCCCAATATCAAGTTGACTCGCGACGGAGGAGGCTGTAAAAGGAAACACGTACACATGTACACACGAGCAAATGCTTCTTCGGCGACGAGGCAAATTGAAGTTTCGCCAAGTCGTTTCTCTTCTCTCGTGGAAATTTCTTCGCGGACCCTTCTCCTTCTTGGAACCCGTACGGATATTTACTCGCGTACCGTTCCACGTAACCGTTTTTCCTTCGGCTCTTCCGTGTAAACAGCCATTTTTTTTTTTTTAAACAATGTGTCGGCCCGTTAAACGTTCAAGCGTAAAACCTGTAAAACCGATCCAATCGCAAATTGCACGGCGCAGAGGCCGCGGAACGGTGAGTGGCATTTCTGGCGAAAATGCCGCTGGGCTTCGGTTTCGGTGGTCGTAAAGCAAAAAAAAAAAAAAAGGAAAAGAGAAAAGATGAGGAAAAAAATATAAAGAAGAGAAAAAAAGAAGAATAAAAAAAGACAGACGATGGCGGGAGGAAAGAAAAGAAAAGGGAAGGGAAGAAAATCGACGACACGAACGGTTAGACGAAAGAACCCGAAGAAGGCAGGGTCAATAACATACGTTTTGGCTTCTCTTTCTTCCTTTTTCCACGCAAGATAATTCGAGAGCCGGCTCGAGCCCTCTGGCCAAAGAATGCGCTCTCTGCGTTGCATGTATCCGGCATCCATGGTTGGCCAGCTCGCATTGACAAACGCCCCGAGAGCTATGCCTGTAATAATGGCAAAGAAACCAAAGCGTCTGATAGCGTCGTAATTGTTATATTAATGTCGGTAGGCTGTTTTCTTCGTAATTTTATCGTTCGGAAGGTGTTGCACGTCTGGCACCTTACCTTCAGAGACGTTGGTTCTTTGTAATATCGTAGTTTCAAGCAACGAAGTATGCACAGTGTTAGTATTTTACACGAGCATACACGAAAGTAGATTTTCTACCGATTATATCTGTGCAACGTGAATAAAACCCTTTCGGGAATTACAGGTATAAATTCGAACGTTTGACGGAAGTTATTCTTAGTCAGGTATTCTCAGGTACAACAAATTTTTCTCCCTGTAAGTGAAATCAGCCTGTGAGATCAGACTATCTATATACGTATATTTATAAAATGTGTTTCAAATTCACCGTGGTTCAATTCAGCAGTTAATTTTCATACACTTTCTCGCTGCTCTTCCCATTATTGTTTTCACACTGTATACCGTTGGTACGAGAAACGTTTAATTAGGTTATTCGTTAGTATCGTACCCGTTTCCTTTCGACACACTGACATTTCGAAGTGAAAATTACGAACTTTCGAACCGTCGAAATATTCTGTTACATTCGAGGATTCGAAGATGGTGAGAGAGGAAAGTTGAAAAGGTGACATAGTTGTTTTTCAAGTTCAGATTTCTATAGGTCGGGGGACGTGTTAAAGAACAGAGGGACCCTTTTCACAGGAGCACAATGGAACATTGGACGTGAAAGAAGGTTCGAAGCACGTAAACAATTACTACAAGTTGTTTCGCGATGCCTGCTACCAGAGGAAGGCCAGTGGCAATGTAAATACCTATAGTATATTACGGTTTGCGAGTGTGACACGGCAGCATTGTTCTACGGAGACGTGACTTCCTCGTATTTTTCAATTACTCTGCCGCACCACGTGCTGCACCGCACGTTTAGTATTTTTCCAGGCCTTCGCTATAAATTTCCGGTCGGAAGGCCGCCATTGAAGGAAAAAACATCGAGGAATCTCGATGTGAATTCGCCTCCATGAATAATTATCCTCTTTTCTAGATATTTAACGGTTGAAAAATAAATCTCAGTGAAACTTCTGCTAATTCGAATTTTATTGAAATAAAATGATCCTTAATTCCTGTCATCCTTCTCTCGATGCATCCTTCGCTATTCTTTGTATTTTGAAATTGTGCAATATGAAATATTAGATTACTAAATATTTGTAAATCGATCGAGTGATTATTCGAATGCTGAAAAATTTGGAATTTTTCGTGTTAACTCGAAGTTTGTGCAATTCTGAGAACTTAAGGATCTAATTTTCCTTTCTCCGACATTTCATATTTACACGATTTAATATTTTCCCTCATATGCCTGGTATTTAGATTTTCATCAGCTTTACATAATGCACGCATCTGTATTTACGCACATGTAATTTGTGTTAAATACGTAAATTATGCATTTTGTATGATGTAGCACATGTAGCTAACAGTAGCGCATCGTGAGAATTGGCACGTTAAACACATGCGACATTCGTAACGAACGTGTTAATCTTTGTCACATTTATATAAAAGTTTAAGAAGCTATTCGATTGAATCTTCTACTATTTTTCATTTTTTTTTCTCGTAAAAATACACTGTATTGTATCACAAAACAATAAAAATCAGTCTAATATACTCGACATAAAAAGTACCATATCAAAAGGACAGAAAACAAAAGAAACGAAGAAGAACTAATCAAATTTGCAAACACAAAACCTTGCAAAAGTACTCCCTCCTTTACAACAAAAATATCTATCTAAAAATATCCATAAAAAATCAGAAATCCTGATAAACCCACTCGCGCTAGAAAAAGAAAAAAAGGAAACGAACAAACAAACAATCCTACCATCCTATCTAGAATGTTTTATCTCGAAGCGAGCAAAAGGATTCGCGCGTACAGCACGGAACTTCTATTCGCGTATTTAATAAAACCGATACGCCGAAGCGAAGGTTCGCGTATGTCCGGCGCTTCGATAAGTCCGCCAATATATTTCACCCGGTCCCCAAAAATGCGCGGCCGCTTCACAGTCGATACTATTCCGCCCTCGTTCCCTTGCGGTTCGCATACTTCGCCCATGGGTGTGTACTATCGGAATGTGTTGAAACATTGCGGCCACGAGGCGGTCGGATTAAATCTTGATACATTGCCGCTATCCACGCGTAAAATTCGCGTTCGCGCGAACATATACCAACATATACATACAACACAAACAGAAACATAGTCTAAAAGAACATCAACGTGATCATACAAACACAAACACAAGACACACACACATATGTAACACATACGTAACACACCGTTACAACAGTTTCGTTCGACGAAAACATAAAAATCATTGATTTATCGACGCGGCGGCCGATTGCCGATAGTGTACGTTCTATCGTAGCGAATTACTAAGTGGCCACTTGTCCGCCACGGTTCCTTGTACATGAATTATTCTATTCCGTGACCGGTCGTCGCGCGTCCGCGCCGGCTAATTGTTGCTTTCCCCGTCGACGAGTAAAGTCGCTCGTTAGCGGTTACATCCACGTCTCTGTGATCCGTTCTATCGTCTCCTTTCTCTCTCGTATCGCAACACAACTCTTCTCCAATCTGTATTTACACATTCGGTTTACTCTCGTATGTATGTCCCACGCGAAATTCGCGAACCACGAACACGTTTCACCGATGTTATCTAACCAAACCCGCTTGGACCACGTTAACTTTCGTTTATGTAAGCGGCCGGTTTCCGTGATGTCACTCGTGCGCCTTATTTTCCTCTGTCCCCTTGTTCTTCATCTGTCTAAGAAACCCACGCTACCTGGACTCGAAGAATACGTCGTCTCGATTGCGTCACATGTATAGTTGTATATATACGTCTTGTACCAGGGCGTGTTCCATAGGCACGAGCCTCGTTTCTGTCATGGACGCCGATTCACGGTCTGCTCGTAGGTATTTAAGAGAAAGGAAAAAAAAAAAAGAAGAGAAAATACTCGCGCGACAATGTCGACGTCGACGTCCATTAACGTCTAGCACGCGACCAAGATTTTAATTCGCGTGTCGAAAAAATAGGAAGAAGATGGGCGTGTAACAGATTTCGTGTACGTATCGAAATGTGTTGCGTGCCAATACGGACCAACCCAGACGATCGTGAATCATAGTAATTACGTAGTTGCCGTGACTCGATGTAGTGGTGGCGGAAATTAGAAAGAGGACCGTTGGGGTTACGTTTCTTCGTCGTTTTGCGATTTACTCACCGGTACTCTTCTCGAGGATCTCAGCTCTTCCCTCGATCTCTGTGTTAGGTTCTCATTGAAGTATTCGTTAATTGGTGCTACTGTATCGATTACGTAAAGCCTCGGGTCTCGAGAGTATACCTGCGGCAAGGCTATAATTAGTACATTCCTTTTCGAGTAGTCACGAGTCGCGAAGAAGTAAATCGCGGTTAACGTTCGTCGCGGTTAAAAGTGCCGAGCTAAATGGATAAGTAGGCTGAACGTGTAGCGAAGTGTAACGAAATCCGTGTTAAAAACTGTCGCCGTAACTGTCGGAACCTCGTAATACTGTGTTTACACGGTTACGAAAATGTTCGTCGTTAACCAACGACCCAGATGAATGGTTAAAGAAAAGGAAAGTGGACAAGGATGAGAAAAGGAAGAGATGAAATATTCTAACGCTACGTCATTCGTCAGCGTTGAAAAGAAAGAGACAAAAGGGTTTACGGTATCCTACGGTGTCCTATGATGTCCTAAGGATAATAGAATAGATGGCAAATGGGGAAAGGGTACACCATGGAGAAAGATGCACGTAGAAACATGAACAGAGACCGAAAAAGGAGCAACTGGCAAAAGACGCAAGGACGCGGCGTATACGTTACCATGTCGTGTTCTCATAATCGATTAGCCGTCCACGAGAGAAGGAATCCTTTTCTGTAACCCAACACGTCTGATCCTTCTCTCTTTTGCAAACGTCGACAGAGAGAGGCCCAACGAAGCATTTAGGACTGTTGGCCTTGCGAACGCCTACGTTCCAGACCTTTGTCTCGCTTCCAAGAGGTGCTCACGTTCCTCTCCACCACCCCCACTCTTCTTTTCTATCTTTTCTCTTTCTCTTCCTACAACCAGACCGATTTTATTGTTAAGCGTATATCTGAACTGTTCGACGGTGTATAACACTTATGTGTATATACATATGTATATATGTATACACGCGTCTGCCATAACCGTGGCTGGCGAAGCGGTCCAGCCACATGAAATTGAAAGTTAGCGTGGGTCGATAGCTACCGCCCAGACCGGTCCAAGTTTACTTGGGCATTAACTTACCGATTGGCCCGAGAAAATATCACTGAACTTTCGTTATAGGCCGTTGCTCTATCAGCCCTCCTCCCTCTTAGGATAGTACATTAAGCTCCGCGTGAAAAATCTTATGAATTTCCATCGTTTCTTTGAAAGAAGTTTAGGCATTTATAATATAATAGCGATGGTATACCACAGAGTCACGAACATTTCTTTCCCTTGTCTCAGGTCGTAATTAATTAAATAATTTATAGCCACGAGACGAACGAAGGACGATGGTGGCTGGTATGCGGACTTTTAAGGGCAAGGGGCAATTAACCGTGTATAATTAAACCTGGCAGACTAATTAGACGGCTATGTTAATATTAATTGCGACCCGGTATATCGTTCTTCTCTGTTTTTACCCTTCTTCTTCTTCTTCCCTTTCTTCCTCTTCGATTCCCATGATCCAACTGTTGATACCTCTGGTTAGGATGCACGGTTATTTCTACGTATGTAGATGCTGGAAAACGAAAGTGGAGGATCCGAGACTCTTATCGGGTATCGCACGTGATTGAAAATTCGATATTACAAGAGTAGTTGATACTTTCATCTTGTGTTATTTCGTGATTTCGATGTTTATCTTGCAACCATGTTGAGGAAACATCGCGAACTATGTAGTTCGAATTAGAACGCACCAAGAATGTTGTTTCAAGTAGTTAAATGATACTTGACTTCGTTAACGATGTTTCAAAGTCTAACGAGTACGATTATTTTCGAAATCTACCGATTACTGTTGCGCGTTTTCGATTACTTTGGTAGCTGAAATGCGGTTCTTGTTCGATCACAGGTCGCTGGCCAATTATTGGATACCGAGTTTCAACCGACGGTTACAGCAACATGCAAGGCTGGCCACATGACGATACGAGTGAATTTGAACCAGAGTTTCGTCGGAGCTGTTCACGCCAGAGATTTTCGGACGCCGCAGTGCATGGCTCCCGGAAATGGCTCTACACACGCCACTTTAGCCATTAATCTACTCGCGCCAAAAGGATCTCCGGATTACTGTGGCGTCTTAGTGAACAACGTGAGTGATTTATATCATTTTATTAATTACACTAGGAAAATTATAAAAGAAAACAGAGATCGATAAATTGTAAAGTACCAAATAAAAAGAAAAAGAATACTTCATTTGAAAAAATTGCCCGACATTTTCCACACATAGTTAACAATAGGGCACGATCGAGTGAAAAAGAGAAAAGAATTATACCATAAAGATATTTACATTTTTTCAATGGAAAAAGAAAAAGGGAACGCTAATTACTAAAACGTAAACGCTTCGGTAGGTCAGAAATAAGGTCAGATAAGGCAACCGCTTAATTACTTTTGTCTTCTAAATTCACCCTTGACGCCCAGATACTATGAAACATCCTGTGTGATCTCACTTATCGTTTACATCGCCGGCGTCACAATAGGACGATGCATTCTACCCTTGTTAATCCCCACTAGTTTCATCTGTAGATCTATTTCAAAACGTCAGCCTCCGTTAAATTACACACGCGAAAATAAATATCCCTCGTTTAATTCATGTGTAATCCTTGCAGGACACCGAGGAACGTTCCATCCCCATCGCTGTGAGGATACACAAGACCCTGGAACTGGCGGACGATAAATTCTACGTGATCACGTGCGGAAAAGCTGGATTCAAAAATGCCAAGTACATATAACAGTTTATTAATATTAGCCAGTATCTCGTGAAATCACCGCGGTTCTACAAAGTGTAGAATATACGCGCGATGCGCGTATAAGAGAGATAGAGAGAGAGAGAGAGAGAGAGAGAGAGAGAGAGAGAAAGTGTGAGTGAGAAAGGTAGATAGAGCTTAATATCGCAACAGCACGATAATTTCTCTGCCTCAGGAACGAGACCTCGCTGGTATCGTTGCGCCTTTTGGACGGAGGCCACAAAGTGCAAGAGGCTATTTATGGTCACAACTACACATTGCGTGCAGAGATCTCGCGACCAGATGGTTCGTACGCAGCGTCTCTCACACGGTTTCACCCCTTAACGTTTAATTGGAATTAACGAGCGCGCGTGAACGCGTTCACGCGCGGCCTCGCTGACGCGTTCTCATCGATCTTTCTCGTTTGCAGGAATGTACGGAATCAAAGTAAAATCGTGTTTCGCTTTCAACAAACGAAACACCAGCGTACAACTGATCGATGACAAAGGGTAAGTTCAATTATACGTTACGCTAATCCATCGAGGTAGTAGAAATTAATTCATGAATATTACAAGAATTCTGTTTGTCGTATCGATTTCAACTTAAATTATAATTCAATCGTATTTCTGATATACGTTGAATGTATGATATGTGAAATATGTTATTTAAAAGATGAAATTGTTACGACTACGATCACGATTCATAATTGATTGCGTAACGTTCGTTTTCCATGACAAAGGTGTCCCGTAAAGGCTCGGGTCATGACGAAATTCATCTATGATCGGAACACCGGCCTGGCGGATGCGACATTGTTCTCGATGTTCCGGTTCCCCGACAGTCCACAGGTGCATTTTCAATGCGACATCGCTGTGTGCAGAGGTAAACTGATTCGCTGAATGATTTCCAATTACGTCCCCGGTTGAATCTGGGTTACACAGTGCCGTTCAACTTTACGATTAATTAACATGTCCCCACGAAAGTTTCCTCGGGATGTTAGATGATGTTGTTCCACAAGACAAGTTATCGCTGGTTGTACGATCACGTTTCTCCCTTCTATTTTACCAAAGGAGAAATTTTCGATAAACGTTTTATAGAGACGCGTTCGAACGGTACATCGACGCGCGACACAAGATAACACAAGCGAAACAGTAAAACGGTTTATCTTCTTTCCACCAGGAAGCTGCGGTATCCCCGTTTGCGAAGGCGATAACGAGGAAGAAATAAAGGGAGCGTCCTTAATTAATGGGCAAAGCGTGAGCGGCGAGGAAGGAGTGCTTCTAGCGGGCACGAGCGTGTTCGTTCTTGACCCTGGTCAAACGCCATGTAAATATCTCCGTACAGTACTTTTCATACTGGCCAACCTCCACTTCCTGCATACCCCATGATACACCGTGATTAAAGTTACTCCCTCCAAATGTTTTCCCTCCGTCTCACATTCTCTCCTTCTCTCCTTCTCTCATTTGCTCCTTTCTTCTTTATCTATTTTGTGCTTTCGCTCTTTCTCTCTTTCACTCTTTCCTCCTTCTCTCGTTCTCTTCTTCTCCTCTTCTTCTCTTCCTCCTCTTCTCTCCTTCTCTCCTTCTCTCCTCTTCTTCTTCTTCTCCTCCTCTCTCCTTTCTTTCTCTCCTTCTCTCTTTCTCTTCTTCTCTCCTTCTCTCCTTCTCTCCTTCTCTCCTTCTCTCCTTCTCTCCTTCTCTCCTTCTCTCCTTCCCTCTTTCCTCCTTCTCTTCTCCTCCTCCTCTTCTTCCCCTTCTCTTCTCCTTCTCTCTTTCTCTCCGTCTCTCTTTCCTGCTTATCTCCTTCTTTCTTACTCTTTATCTATCTCGTTGAATTAATTAGCCTGCACGCGAAGATTTCTTTCCATTCCGACGATTAAGTTCCTTCGAGTGTCTCAAGAGTTAACAAACCGCTTGTTTTCCAGCCGTGCAAACACTGTACGAAGATGGCAGCGTGCACCCGTTATGGCTGTTATGGCTGGCGGTAGCTCTTGGCATTTTGTTCCTCATCATGCTGATAATCAATATATTCCTCTGCTCAGCGATGACCTGCAGCTGCACCAGGACCGACATTATCGAGAAAGAGCCATCGATTATCGAGGACTACGATCCGTATCGTAGCTGGCACGGCTCCCAATACGGCTCGAGGTTTGATTCTATTTATTCCTCTTTCTTTTTTTCTCTTTCTCTCTTTACTTCTTCTTCTCTTGACGTTCGTAACCAGCATCGACCGAGAGATTCTTCGAGATTCTACGAAACTTGTAATTACCCTGGAAACGAGAGAGATTTGCCCTTTTTTCTTTCTCTCGGTTTCAAACTGCAAATCGTAGTTGAGATGTTTAGAAAAGGAGGATTCTAAGAATGTGCGTGCTTCGAACTGATTGAAATGCGGTAGCGTGAGGTGGAATTCTTACTACTGATTAGTAGGTTTGTTCGAGCGAAGTAATGAATATGCCTTACGTACTATAAGTCAACTGAACACTTAAAGATATCTAAAGAAATACCTGCTGTTCTTTAATTAATTACGATAATATGTATTAGATTTCAGATAATTAATAGCACATGCTAACGTATAATTCATCCGTTCAGAAATATTCCTAGCACCTTAAATTTATTCACATTGTATTTAAAACCATCAGAGTTTCCTATGCGTAATCAATTCAACGATGTATTGTTAAATTATTTTTAGAACGTATGCTCGAATGAATCGTTGTCTATGTTTAGGTATTCCTTGAATGGAAAGCAAGGATACGCCTCTGGAGGTTCGACGATGAATTCTACCAGGTCGATATCAACCAACAGCGATCATTACGCCATAGTTCATTCCAGACCTGGCAGTAGATATTCTGGACCAGGCCAGAAACATCATCATCATCACAGAGGGCCACCATCGAACATCGGTTCTCATTATTCCGGAAAATAATAACACACTCGATGATCACTTAATGAAGAAGAAATTAGAACTATTATGATTTTCATTAATGTCCTGTACACAATTCGGAAATCAAGCTCTGTTATAACCGATACAGTCGCAATTAACGGGTACTTAGATTCGATAGAATCATTGCTCACAACTGTTCGATGACAAACTACACGAACGCTGAAACAGTAGACGATACGTTGATCCTTGACTCGAAAAGTAATTACAAGTATTAATAATTTGGATACAATGGACAGTTTTCATAGTTCGAGAAATTTTATTTCGTGTTAAGGATTGACCAACGTAGCTTGATACGTCCTCAATAGTTACTAATAATATATATATATATACGTAACATATATAGAAAATGATTTGAAATTCCTGCCTTAGAAAGCATATTTTTGTACTAATGTTCAATTTATCGACATGATTGTTCTCACCTTCCTTTCACAGAGGCAGGAAACTCGAGGAAAATCGAATTAGAAAACTTTTCACATGGATTCTATTCCAAAGGAAATGGTATCTTCCACGTTGAAATAACGCAATCCGTTTCAGTTTAACGTTAGCGTATCGAAAGAAGGTTCTGCAGTTAGATCGTATATGTATCATATGATAGTCATAAACATAGGTACTTAGCATCTTCTCTTCTTTTTCTTTCTTTTTATTATTTTTATAACGTTGCGTAATATCGTGCATCTAATTAAGTGGAATCAGGCGAACGCTTTTGTACATAAATTCATTGATCAGAAAAATTATCATCCTTTGTGACTAGGTGACATTTAGAAACGTTCGTAACTCGCGCTTGTGTATCGTTCTTCTTTTTATACCGTCCAACTAGAAGTACTATATTATCGTCACGAACAAAATTCGATGTTTTGTACAAAAGAAAGGATAAAAAAAAAAAAAGGAACGTATAAATGTTTGTGGATTCTAAGGAATGACAGAAGCAAAGGTATGATATCTAGAGAGTCACTATGTTCTTATCGTAGACATGAATCCTTTTTGTAACAGCTCAATGAAACACTGAAAATGTTCAACGAGTCACAAGTACATGCTCTTTGAAATATAGTAAAATTTTGGAAAAATTCTGCGAGACATTTTTATTCAACCTGAACTCCTTATTGCAATTTCTTTTTTCTAATATTGATCCTTTAATTTTAATTTTATTAATTTAATTCAAAAATTTTCATATTTTACCATATTATTTCTGGCTGATTAAGATTCAAGGAAATTATATACACTTTTTGTCGAAGTAACGTTATCAAATCGAGAAGTGAACGAACGCCAGAACGTAACGTGGATCGCGTGACTCGGCTACTTTACGAGGAAAATCACTCGTTTCGAGATATTAGAGATGCAGTTATTCTGTAATTAAATCTGAGCGCGTTCGCAAGATGAAATTATCGGTAAAAATGCACGTCCATGGCCGTTTAGGTGTGCTGCATACCACTTGTTTCATGAATATGTCTTGTCACGTAAAGACGCGCTCACATTATTCGCACTGTCATACTAAATACTTCGCCGAGGACAAATCGCATAAGCGAATCTTCAGTACAGCGAACTGCAATTAAAAGCACGACTAATGTTTCTCGTTGCAATTTGTGCGTGTTATCTGTGTTCTCGAATTTGCACGTAATAAAACATTTTCCCCTTTGAATGAAATCAAAGAAAAAAGAAAAAGAAGTACTGAAAACAATAAAATATTTTTAAACTATATTTTACCTTGAAATATTCTTCGAAGGAGATAGAGGATATTTATAATGGATTTACAATGGGATTAAGATAAAAGATAACTTTTTCTTTTCACTTGAGATAAACATTCCTGCGTGTAGCTTTTACTCTTACGCCGTTAATTACTCGGAAGAGATCACATGTCCAAGTTTAAACGTACTGCTTTCCTCCTGCTTAATTGAGCGAATCTGAGTACCGCTACTGTTGCAACTTCATTTAGCACGGAACTTGTTAACGTTAATGATAACAGTATTCTAGTTTCTTACATGGTCATTGTCCTCGGTTGTTTTAAGAAAGTTAGGTCAATGTCTCGTTACGCTACAGGCGTGATAAAAGAAAAAAAAAAAAAGAAGGAAAAGAACATATCACAACAAACCACGTATGTTACGTAACAGAAATGACGAGATAGTCGAGCTTTTAAAAACAAATTTATTATTAAATGTACATCTTTATCTGATAACGGAGTATACGCGAATTACTCGCTTAAATACTACCTGTACAAAAACACGAAAACTCATCTCTCAGTGTGGACGATAACTGCCGAATCTCTTAGGCTGTTTCGTTACATAAATAATTATTACAATATCTTCGATCGTGTTAATTTCACTCAGCAAACACTTCGATTAAGTACGTTTTCATAAATGATAAAAAGATGAAGATAATTTTACACGGTAATCCACGATGATTGAGACCTCCCATAGGTATATAATAACCTGACGCAATCATTGGATTCCACAGAAATTATTGGATAAATAAGTTAATAGAAACGAAGGGGAAAAATTCGTAACTAATGCAAAATGGATAATGTTAAATAAGAATGATATCGATCGAATGTTTCGAAGTTAACAGTCAATATTATTTTGCATCTGCAAATAAGAATCTTCCACAAAATAAACTAGTGATCGAGTATACGAACGTCTGACTAAAGGCAGGTACGTTCTACTTCGACCTCGAGAATGCTTAATCTCCAGCGAACCGCGCGATGAAACAACGTATATACATGTATGTATACGTATACGTACGTATATATACATATACATATAGGTATACATATATACACGTTACTCTAGGAAATCCAAAGCTGTCAATTAGCTCGACAATATCGAATCGAGCGTTTCTGGTTGTCGGTTAGGAACGAGTTTCGTGTCCCTTTCCCGCCATATATTTACGTGAAATAAATTATGGCGTTTCCGTGCTACGCCAGAAACGTTCTCTACTTCCACGGAAACAAGAAAATGACGAGTCTCGCGAGCGCGCGTTCGCGAAAACCAGGCGACACCGCGTAACAGGCGAATGTTCACCCTCGTTAGCACCGCAGTCTCGTAGGCTGCGCTACGTCGCGATTGAGTATTTCGTGTTTTAATGGTCCCCCGTTGATTGTAGTCACCGAAGTGAACCGGAGAGGTTCTATCTACAGAATGAAAAGAGAAAAAAGAGAAAAACAAAAAGAACATACGCGAATACAGGTGCGAGATGCACGAGTGCAGTCGCGCCGCGACACGATCGCTCGATGGTCATCAAGCGTTGTAATTGTGAATTTACGAGTAACTGTTGTTTCTCCTCTCTTTTTTCTACTTTTTATCGTTTCGCTTTAACCACGAATTCTCTGTTGAAAGAAGAAAAATGTTGGCGTCGCGAATAGAACTTTGAAACTAACATAATCGGCGACGGGATAATTTCGTCGCGTCGAAGGATCGTTAGAGTTTGTTAGAAATGTTAAAATCCCGCGGTGAATTGGAATAAATAACGAGTGATTTCGTAAGAGCAGATCTGACGAATTTCTCTCGAGAAGAATAAAACGAAAATGAACGATGAAGTTGAAAATGCTAATAATGAAACGCGATCTTTCTCGACAGAGTTGAGAAATCTCTTCGACACATTTTCCTTCTTTCATTACCCTAATCCTCTACGAATATTTTTTTCCTTTTTTTTTTTCTTCTATATGCTATCTATCCTCCACGTATTTACGTAATACCTAAGAAGTATTCTCTCTGCGTGTTCGTATGCCTGTATATGTATTATAAGTGTGTGTATGTGGAGTGTATGTACGTGTATTTTCCTTCGTATACATATAACTCTAATTGCGCTACTTGAAAAGGCTGACAAGGACAAAAACGAAAGCCGCGTGCTCCCTTTACCAGCACGAATTTTCCTCCCTAACTAAGGCCACTTTAGGAACCTGGATTCGATCCAGCGAAGCGTTTCATCGTTCGTATATCGCGCGGCTTAGATACTCCGGACAAGAGCACAGATACGGGAGTAGCCGCGATCATCTGGACCGAACGGATCGAGTTTCCTTAAACAGCGTTTTCTTTAATTATCACCGATCGAACCGTTTCACAATGAAAGGTTCTCTCCCCGTTGCGCATTGTCTCTCAGACGTACGATATATATGTATATTTCTTCGCGCGCTACTTTAACCCCAACGCACTGTTAATTGTCTCGTTAAAATATATAACGACTATTTTTCTACATTATTTACACAGTTACAAAAATGTTAGTAACGTTTTTTTTCTTTTTCACGATTCCCTACGCGAAAATATGTTCTCCTTTCTTCCCCCTTCTCCAAATGATGCTTTCGTACCGCGTCAAACTTGCTTCCTGTAGATTCTCTAATAAGCAAAATCACGCGATGGGGATCACCCGTGTTTGAAAAGTGATCTAAACGCGTATAGTAGCGTAAAGCATCTAAGGACGTAATAAATATCGACTGTTACCATCCAGTGGAGTCGTTTATCGTCTCTCTTGCTACTTGCGGCACCAAAAAAAAAAAAAAAAAAACAAAGAAAAGAAAAAAAGACAAAACGATATCTGAAACTTTCTCGCTTCGCCCCTTTCTTCTGTAGGGTTTCGTCCTCGCTTTTCGAGGACCATGAATATTTAATCTCTCTTACATACACTCTTTCGCTCTTTCTTTCTTTCTCTCTCTCTCTCTCTCTTTCGTTATCGTTCATTCTCTTTCTCCGTTTTGTCCCTCTTGCGTGGAAACGCTCACCAACGAACGACCCGGCGAGAGGAAGATTTACGAAATGGATTCGCTACAGCATACTGACTACTTTACAGGAATACGCTAAGAAATATCGTGTATGCTTTGGACCGCCCCTGATATTCTCGCTTCTATCAGGTTCGATCAGTGAAACGAGCCTAACGACAACGATGGTGGTGTGATAGGTGGTAGATGATCGCCGCATCTTGGGAAATTCGGTGGTAACGGCGGTAGATCAGCATGTGTTCCAACGTGAAGGATCAGATTCATACCGATGAGTATATGGAACAGGAAGTGACAGTGGAACAGCCAATATCCTGGAAAATAGGAAACAATTATAAACCGATCGTACAGTTATTACGGTGCTATTGAGAGCACATTGTTCGTTTGACAGAGTTTCAATTAAAAATTGATAAAAGAGGCGTTGCTCTGCTTCGCTTACCAGGATTGTCTGCACGGAACCGGAAAATGACGTAGCCATTGTTCGGCACGGCAATAGTGTCCTTGGCAGGTGGCAGATTGAACTGTCGATTTAGTAAACCCCTCTTATCGAGATCCAACGCGTGTTTCAGATTAATCTTCTTCACGTTCTTGTCCGGGGAACGGCCGATACCGATCACGTTGAACGCGTAACCGTGCAAGTGGAATGGATGAGAGAGATTCGGTTGTTGTACTGTTTAAAAATCAAATAAACACGTCCAGTTACTTTCCAACGAAACATTTTACATTTCTGTAAAGTATTCGAATACTTTCGAACTTTCGAAATTCTCTTATAAATCGTCTGAAGAATATTCTTATGTGGAATGTAGCCGAAATTTGATTAACGTACCTTCGTCGACGAGTACAACTTCGACGATCGCGTTGTGAGGGATATCAACTTGATGAGTACACATGCAGTTAGCACCACAATCAGCTGGCCTGTTATCACCGTTGCAGAATTGTTCAGGAGGGATGTCGTCGATTTGCGAAAGCGGAGGCGCCGGCGGAAATGTGAACGAGATTTCATCGACGAGAGAAATTACATGATCTCCGGTTGGTGCGACTGAAAAGCAGAAACACGCGATGACGAACGTTTATCGAGTACACTGGTAACAGTTACGATTTAATGGATTCAATGGTAATGATCCCTTACGACAGAACGTTAAGAAAAAGGAGCTATCCTTCGTAGCGAAACGGTCTATAGGCCATTCGTGTACAAAGTATTTCTAGCTCGCTTACCCAAGAATCGATTATACGTCTGTGGCTGGAAGACTTCTTCTGGCCTGTAGAAGAGGAAACGGAATGGCAAGAATATTTTCACGTCTGGACGTTGTTGGAGAATTCCTTGGTCGATCTGACGGGAATTTTTCAGCTGGCTCACGCAAATCGCGTCCTCGCGTTCACGATTGCAAATCGCGTCCAGCGGATTCAACACCTGAATACGAGAATCTCTTATTAGCTTTTTCAATTAGAAAGAAAACCGAAGTGTCACGAAACTCCACTTAATTTCTGCGTTTCACCTAGCTGATTAGTTTTAATCGCGTGAAATAGATATTTTACGTTCGTAACTGTGAGTTTGAATTGACAAAGACATTTCCCGTTGTTTACGATACATAAAGAAAACTAAATAAGGTTTAAACAAATGAACTTCAACTGTAGAAAACTTCTTTTCCATAGCTCGTGGCATTCGTATTAAAGCTCTTGAAAGTACCACTTCTCGTACTTCATTTTCAAATGCACTTCACTCGACTGACGAACACTCGACGGACAGAACTGTACGACATTCCAGTTTCGAAATACACGAAGCGGTGGTAAAACATCAGCTAAGGACACTTTAATTTCATTCAGCTCGACTTTCCCTTTTAAAACGACCGACAAACGGCACTTCCCTCCAGACGACCCCGTAATTAAACCAGAAGAGAAGAAGTAAAAAAAAAAAAGGGAAACTCGAGCGGTCTCTTTCTCTCCTTTCGGCGAGGGAGATCGTTCGAGGTGCATGAAACAGAAGTGGTAAACGTCGCGCGATTGCTATACTTACAACACCCTGTGGAAGACCAAAATCGTACGTGGGCGCCGTGGATGTTGGTTGATAGGGACCACGAGCGTAACGAAGTATACCTAGCTGTTGTGCACGCGGGATACCGCATTCACCTAAAGCGCGAACCTGAATCCAATAAGCGCCGACCGGTTGATCCGCGTTTATTACGAAGTCGTATCGTTCGCCTGTGTAGTAAAAATAATCGGGGTCAAGCGTTTCACTTTTACGACCAATTAATGTACAACGAGATAAGAGGATGTTTTCTTTTTTTTCATAGGTGAAAAGAAAGAAAAAAAGAAGAAGAGGATAAAATTCAAATGGATCGATGTTACCAGAGAACGAGATGATCGTGTCTACAGTGACTGGTTGCACAGCTTCTCCATCGGTTGCAATGATGGTTAGAGAATGACCTTCGAACGTGATCTGAGATGGACAAACTGATCCGAAGGAGTTGATCATTCGGAAACGATAACGACGACCAGGAGTTATGGTGAACACTTCGAGCGGCGTGTTCGTCATGAAACCGGTGTTGGGATCCTGCAGACAGAAACGGGTTCTCCAATGCCTCGTGTTTGTTTTACGATAGGGTAGAACTTTGGATTATCTTTTTTCTCTTCTTTCCCCGGCATTCTTTCGGAAGATGAGAGGAGGAAGTTAAGGGAACTAGAGAGGGAAGAGTTTAAGTTAAGTCTGTTCTTCTTTTTTCCCTCATTTTTAAGTGACAAGGTTTATTAATGGATACGACGAAAAAGAGAAAGTGTAAGAGGAGAAGAAAAGAGGAGGCAGGACCGAGTGACAGTGATTAAATTTAATCACAGACTTTTATTAAAGATGGAAGGATAAAATGATGTCCAATGAGGAAGAAGTTCCCGAGAATCATACCCTGAATTGTCCTTTTCCGTTGATCAACACACTTTCAGGTGCTTGGCCAGTGTTAACTGCAAGACGGCCTGGGAAACGTTCAGCAGCGTTCTCGTGGAACCAATCACTGAGAAGAACGACGTGAGTAGTCAGATCGTAGTCGTAAAGGTGGCTGTTAGGATCTTTACTCGGTGGTTGACGTATTACGATACTTCCGTAGAGACCGTCTATTTTCTGTAATCCTGTGTGAGCGTGCCAGAAATGTGTACCTTCGTTTCCAGCCATCCATTGATATCTATAGTATATGAATACACGTTGACCATAAAGAAAGTTGAATGGAATTTTTGAATGAACATTATGAAATAACATCTTCTTTTAATTACCTGAATGTACTGCCTTCTTGAATAGGACATTGCGTCACGAATGGTACACCATCGTAATATTGTGTTCCTCTTTGCCACACACCGTGCCAATGAATGGTGATTTCCATACCTTCGATATGATTTTCTACATCGATTACAACCTTATCACCCTGACAGACTTGTATACTTGGTCCAGGTACCATTCTGTTCGCTGTGAGAATTCCACGTTCCACACCGTCTGCCAAGACACACTGACAGTCGCTCCAGACGACGTTCGTTGCGTTCGGGGTACATATTTGACAAGCTCTATTGATCGTGGAAAGATTGCATTAAGATATGGTATAGTCGATGAAACGGATACAGTAAAATCGTGAAATCAGCCAAATATCGAGGTATAAAGGTAATTCGAGCGCTGATGCAGCAGTTCGTAGGAGATAGATCGATGCTGGGAATTGATTCTTCCTTGCAATATATTTAACAAAATTTTTCAACAGCTTCATATTGATTTTCACCAATACTTCATTCACTATTGAACATTTAGATTGAATCAAATGTTTAAAGTAAATGAAAATTTTTAATATTTATTTCTTGCTTAATATATTAACCCTAAAAATATCAAGAGAACGTTCTTTGAACATACAAGCTAGAAAATTTCAAATTAGAACAATTTTCTTGGTGTGAAAAATTTTCAAAAAATTGTCTATTGTCGTGTGTACATTTAAATTCCGTATTTATCATAAAATATATAAAACGATACAGAACTAATAGGAAAAGGGGAAGATATTATCGATATATGAAAAAAGAACGAATAAAATATAATTACATATGTAAAAAACCTTCAGGAAATATTGTATTCTGCTATTCATGTCTAACGTCAGGAAAATCAGAAGATTAAATTTAAATTGTCTTCATATTAAAATGCATTCCATCTTATAATATCATTCTATTTTACAAATACAATCCAAAGAATATGCTATATTTTTCATTAAGTGTAACAAGCTGAAATATTACGAAACTTTTTAAAAATTAATTTCTTTTTTCTTAGATGGAGTTGAGGAAATCTGTACTTAGAACTCCACGAGATAATTCGAAGCTTGCTAGTTCTAGGATTAATTTACAATCTCACTATATCGGTTCCACCAACTGTACTTTTATCGTTGATAAGAAAGAATTCGTTTGGAGAGGATAGAAAATTCATTAGAAAAGTTATTCCCTGTGTAAACGTAATACTCACGCCCCGAGAACGGTGTAATGTTCAAGGGTGAAGTGATAGTAGCATATCCTGGGTGGTTCGTTTTCACGACAAGCTCTGGCACATTCGTCAGGGGAGGAAAGCGACGGATTTCGACGCAATTCAGCCGTTGCACGTTCACTGTAATCAAGGGGTCTCGTCCTCGGTGGTCTGACAGTCACCCCTCGACTACCAAGATTGTCGATTCCTCCAAAGCCGCTTCGGAATACATTGGCAGACGGGTGAGTTTGCACCAGACCGTGACTCGAAGGGAAAAAGTTCGTGTCGTCGGTGAATATGTTGCCCGTCTTGATGGTGGGCGTCCAGAAAGAGGACGCTGGAGTCTGGTCGGTGATTACATCTGCAATTAAAAAATACACACCATCATCGAGATGATCACTAATATTTAACACTTTACCGACCGACTCATTCTAGCTCGATTTTTGCTATCGCGTTTATTCTTACGCGGAAATTTTCAATCAAAACTTGTGAGAGGACTTACTATATATCGTTCAATTTCTCTTATTATAGGGTAATTCGTTAATTTGTGACAGTAAGCAGACGATTAACACGTTCGCTACCAGCATGACCACCGTCACATATGCATGACGCGTCAATTTTTATGATAGATTGGTATTGTCTACATATAATGCACCATAGAAAAATCATAGTTCGTGTATTTAATACATATTACATGTACACAGATGCAAGCTTAAATCTTACTATGTAAAACTGATAAAAATATAGATACTAAGTATGTAAGCAAAAATAATGCAAAGGATAGGAGAAGATGCCTGAGCAGAAATGTGTTAACAAGCTCCCTAAGTCGACAAACGTTGGCAGCAAAAAGCCGATTAATAGGTTTCCGGTCGGTAAAGTGTTAAAATAGTAATTTTTAAATTTTCCATCCGAATTTCGACATTTTTTGCAAGCGACATTCATAAATTTGACGTTGAAAAATATAAAATTCGTCAACGTACACAGTTCCTCTGTCAGTAAAGTATTCTTTCGAGGAATGTTCTCTTTTTCCTAACATTCTTACACTTTTGCACTCTTAAAATATACAAGCAACTTAAAATAATGAAATAATAATTTAACATTTCATATCACTTGCACAAATCGTAATTTTGGCAAATGTGTTTGTTAAAAGTAAAGATATGTTAAATAATGTTCCAAATAGACAAATTTATGAAACGATAAAATCGTAAAATTTATAAATACATCAAGTATATCCACTTTTTTTTGTTTGCCGCTTGTAATTGAAACTAGGGAACGAGGTCTCGCAGGATACGGTTGAAAAACCGTCCTTCATAAATGCCAGCCGAGTTTATGCTTTTCCCGTACGATCATGATACAACGTAAAAGGAACATGACGAACGAGGAAACTGAGAAATCGTGCGATGACCTGAAAGATATTCGTTCATCCTTCTTTTTCTCGCCGTTGTAATAACCTCGTGTACACGAGAAACGACATAATGGAAACCAGATACAGTACGTTACACTGTGGCAAATTTAGATAATTAACAACAGACAAGCGACACACCTGTCGTTATTTATAACGATGTAAATACACACGTCTCGTTCGTTACGATACTTCGTGTCTTTAAACGACGTTCAACGACACGAACGCAACATAGTAGATTGTTATTAATACAACCTATAAAACGTAACACCTAATACCGTTTCAACGCTATCATTAGCCGGTAAATATAACAAATGATAGAGAAGCGTGGCACGAAGAAAGCAAAATGAGCTCGCGAAAGAGTAACAAAAAAAGAAAAAAAATAAAGAAACAATTCGAAAGGTTTCACGTGGCGCGTGTAAAAGTTCCGTCTTGGTTTTATAAGGAAAAATGGCTGCGATTAAAACACGCTACCGACTTCTAATGCGCATTCATAGGTCTAAAAACGATCGTTTATCTCGACCGTGCGCTTGCTAGCTACGAAAGTATGCGAGGCAACGAGAGAAATTGCACTCGAGCACGGACGTGAATCCCTGAGAGTCAAGGTAGACGTTATCGTTAGGTTATCTTTACTTCACGACCCTCACACGAGATAAACCAATGTCTTCGTTGCGCAACGAACTACACTACGCGCTAGTGATCCTTTCTATCTAGGAACAACAGTGGAAGAAGAAAAGTGAGAAAGAGAGAAAAAAAAAAAGAAAAAGTTATCTCGCCTTTGAAAATAACTTCCACCGTATCATTACTCAATAAGATAATTACCAGTAAGCACAAAGAGCGATTAACTCATTAATTATGACGGCTATAAGGTACAAGGTGTGCGTCCAAGTATGAGAAGAGCACGCGAGTAAGCCACGATTAATTTGATGGTCACATTAGTGGGCTCGCTCACGCTGTATTTTCCCCCTTAATTATCGAGACGCTCGAGTGATTCCTGCGAGCGGTTTTCACAACGTCGATGCCACGGCTCGCGGCTGCTTCAATTGCCAATTATAGCGTACGCCTTCGTATTTACAGTTTACTCTTCTTTCATTTTTTCTCTTCTTCTCCTTTTTATTTATTTTTTGGAAGGAATTTCGCTCGATTCTAGTCCGAACTAGTTACCATTTCAATTTCGGTTGCACGGTTCGTACGAAATCCGAACGTTCATGCAACAATCTGGTTTTGCAAAACTTGCGTTACCAGGTCTTTCTCACCGTTTGAATGAAAGAAACTCAACAAACTTGCCGCTGTTAACTCCTAAAAATCCCGCCAAAGCAAATCGAAACGATACTAATTTTATAGCGAAGTCTGTTAAAGGGTTTTATATATCTCACGAAAGCCAGTTAGAATTTTCCGTGTAAACGTACAAACAAGGTGTCGATGAATTTCCTACGCAAACTCGACGACTTTTCGTGAACCGGTTTTGTCACGTGTAATATGTAACAAGCGCGTAAACTGAAAAAAATTCACCAGCGTGGAATTTCGGATTGCGAAAGCAAAACGTTCAGAGTCAGAACCTCGCTGTGGTTGTAGCCGGTGTTAGAGTGTTGAACTAGGATAACGTTCTCCAGATGAAAACTAGAAGCTAGGTGAACTTGTTTCTACCGTATTCGTTCATTGCAGCAACCGTCAATATCATGTCAGATTGCGCAGGAAAATGTGGAAAAACCGTCTGTTTTACTTATACTCGACTATCGAGATATATCGCAGCGAAAAGTGCTACTGATCGAAAGTAGAGAAAGTGGACGGAAATTAACAATGAATTCCTAGGGAATTCTAGAGTATCGTGTGCATTCTCGAACATCATATACTGTTCACAATTCCTTTACGAATATATCATTCTATTATCAAGTTTTCCCTCTTAATCATTACCAGTTATCATAACGAAACCTATAATGTTTTATTGCCTCTAGTTGCCTATTGAAAAAATTAGGCCACCTAGGAAAAATTCTTCTGGCATTGAAATAACACCGTGTGTGTTATTTCAGTATTTACGATTAGCGTTGCGATCAGTTCCAAATGGGAACGACTTGACGAGGCAACGAACCAACTCAGAGAACTGCTTTTCAATATTTAACTACCCTGTACAACTATGGACACTATGCTTAAAGGGTTATAGTATTGTAATTCACCATTCTATCCGGTCGCACGCCAGGCGGTCGACCTCGTCCGCGACTGGCATAGGCGTGCATTATTTACGACCCTGCACCGAACAGACGTCGTGACGTAAAAATTCTTCGCGGATGAATTATGCCGCTCGTTTGGTATGCGAATTTTTTCACTAGACGCCTGGCGTCGAGCGCCTACAAAGCTTTGAACCGACGCGTACCAGGCTTGAAAGCCCCCATTTGTCTAAAGTGTACCGTGACTTTTGCGAGGAATACGGTGGAAAAAGTTGTATCGAGAATTCTTGCTAGATACGGATAGAAACAACGCGAACGAAAGATCACACTGTTGCAATTATTCTTTCTCTCTTAAAAATTCGTTTGAACAACCGTGATTCCACGAAACGAGTTAGTTAATGTGAATAACGTTTGTGTATGTGTGTGTGTAGAAATCATCGGTCAGCGTGAACGTTCACGGAAAATTTCGTGTTCATTTCGAGTTGTTTCCCGTATTCGTAAGTGTTCAACCTGACATTTCTCCTAAAGTGTATGCAAATCGGTGACTCTCGATCGACACGTTTTGCAATGCAACCGTCTCGTAAAAGTTCACGGCGATCGTTAGAGAAATTTCTCTGGTAGCACGTGGGGCTCCTTGAACGAAGTTCAGACACCAGTCCAACCGATTTGGAAACTGTTTAAGAAAGTTGAACGGTTCTGGATTACGTGAAACGTCGATTACAAGCTGTACGGATAATTACCGTAATTCCACGTAGGTTTCCTTTGGGTTTCGTTCATAGCAACGCAGCAGAAAATCTATCGTTCGCCGATCGGCACCGTTTCGAACGGGCCAATCGAACAAAAGAAACGTTCGAAAAAGAATTGCTCTCGCAATGGTATTTTAGTAATCGACACTCTGAATCACAATGAGCTACCGGTTCGCGAAAAAACCCACCATAAAATAGATAAGAACATGAGTGAACCAAGTGTTTTTTTCTTCCATTTCATGCCATTCCTCGGCAATTTCGTAAACCATCTGTATTACCTAACGTTCACCAATGGGGCTGGTTGAAGAAAAAAGATGCAGATTACAATTTATCGCTGTCGGAGATTCAGTAAATATCTCTGTCTTGATTTTACCGCGGCCCGATGTGTAAAAAGGTTTATATCCATCCTGAGATGTATCGTTTGTGCTAGATGTGAACAGGTATCGTCGATTTACTTCCTTGATCCGAGCATTGTTGCACAGCTACGTGGTCATTAGTAACTAGATAATTGCGTATCGTAAACTTCTACGCGATAAATCTGAACTATACACGTGTATATCACGCCCAAGGATGAAAAGTATAAAACACGAAGAAAATTAACAGGATCAGAGCTACGATAATCTTCGACGATTGTAAGGTTAGTATCGTAGTGGAACAATTGTCGAAAGACCGTAGTTCCACGAAAGTATGCATTGTATCCGAAGTTAGTTTATCGTTCGTGCATGCCACACTGCAAAAGGCGATGGAAACAAAATAATGGCGAATAGAGGAGGACATTTACGAGGGAGTAAAAGTAGAAAGCGTGAATAAATTCACGCGTACAATGATCTCTATGAATCCAATTTGGAAACGATGGTAAAACGTGAGAGACAGTCATGAGAGATAGGAAAATTCGATGGAATTTGTTTAAAGGGGAACGGTCACAGTCGTCTAAACTCTGTATGATGTGTTTGAGGAGTTTTTAAACAACGCTTAGTTATCGTTAGAAACGGTCGAACGGCTTGTCAAAATTAACGAATCTCTTTTATTTGATGTGTCATTATCCGACGTCCCATGGATCGCGGTTTCATTATATAATTTTCATAGGTTTTACGTAAGACACGGTGCGCGAGGAAACGCGCGCGGTTTACATAATGTACCGTGTGCCTATGGTAGTCTAGACTGTTCGTGAATCGAGACTAGAGAGTCCCACCTACGTGTTTGCATGTACATGAAAAACTCTGTCACGCGGATGCTTCTTCTTTTTCCTTTTTTTTTTTCCCCTTTTTTTTTACGATGACAACGTGATGAAGCAATGTGACAGGCCAGTTCCTATGTAGCGACCGGGGACCGCGAACAATGCCGGCTATGTAATAAGCTGGGCAATTTCTTCGTCCCCCATAGGAGAAACGTCACATCGCGTCCGCGGCTGACGCAAAAGTAAGCTTGCATAAGGAAAGACGGATGATCGCGGGAAAAATGGAACTGCGTTTAGAAAGAAGACGAGGTCGCGAGGTGGCTTTTGGAGAATTCGTGGGTAGTGTGCAATCTGGATTGATGTAAGGGTGTGTAATAGTTCGGTTAATCCTTTGTAATCTGATTTGTCTGTGTTCGCTAGAAGAAGAATTACGATTGACTGATAGAAGTAGCTTGGATTAATTAGTTGGTAATATTGTAACGGTATAACGATGTTATAATGCGGAGACTGCGGATTTTTATGCATTTACAGGAAAGGTGCATAATTGCACAGAATGCACGTAATATGAATAAAATACACGTGCAAAATGCACGTAGTAAAAAATATTTTTATAATACCTGATAGATCAAACTATTCGTTTTGCAAACTTCTTTACTATATTTTTTACTATATTATTATTTACTATATTTTTTATGTTCTTTTACATACTACATTCTCAAACATATGAATTTGCATAAAAGTTTGCAGTTGAACTATGAAAGTTCATTTGCTCTTTATGAACATGAAGATTATTAGTTCATATGATTACGATACATGTATGTGTAATAAACAAATAAAAGGAAACTTATAAAATGTGTATTAATTTATACACAACTTCTAAATCACATGGAATCATAGATAGTTAACCCTGTATGGGACGAATTTTTGTTTTAAATCCAAGAAATTGGGGGAACGAAAAATCAGCAGTTATAAACCTATATATGCAAATGAAAAAAAAATTTTCCGGTTAAACAATTGTATTACAATGTATTCACTATGTGACTTTGAGGTAACAACGGCCTATAATGTTTGCACTTCTGTGTAAAATGTCGATAAATTAAAATGTGACCTGAAAGTTACACGGGCCCATAGAGGGTTAAGTGCACTATATTATTGGCGAAGCAGTATATTTTGAAATTAATCAGTAAATCGAAGTTTTGCAAACTGATATCACATTCTTCAACTGTCCATACTCGTGAAAAAATTTCAATGAATGACGAAACGAAAATCTGTTGTCGAGGATTTTGCATGACATGCTAATGCTGCAGGAAAAAGTATGAAACAGAACCGTGCGAAACGAAACTTTATCAAGGATTGAACGCACGATCTTTTTATTCTAAAGGATGCGAAACGAGTTTGTGGAACAGATTGCATTAAGGTACCTCGAGAAATTCCACAATTCTAATTTGCATCCGCAGAACTCGCTTGTCAGACGTGTCGTAAATGAGAACACGTCGGGGTTTCGTACTGACACGACGTGGATCAGAAAAATCACAGAGATCGATTCGAGGAATTAAGGACATGCAAACTCATGAATATCCTCACGAAGAAATTTTGAACAATCGTTCCGTAAACATTCGAGCATTCGCGGAACTCGAATAATCGGGCAATTAACCAAGATACTCGTTAACGGGATTATTTATGTCACAACGGTTCGAATTAAAATGGAAAGTGGCCAGTAACAAGGGTATAGTAATTACCCTGACAATTTCGAGCATCGAATTTCCATCGAGATTGACAACGGATACAAAGGGTATTAAAAACGAGAAAGGCACGCTTGCTTTCTTCAACCTTTCACTTTTGTCTTCAGGTCAATATCGTGCATAATTATACTCCCTTCGTACGTTCGCCATCTTATTAAGCCTCAGGTCAAAGGAACAGGCAATTCGACGAACGCCAAACCCTCTCGCGTCATATTAACATCTCATCTTTACACTTCCTTCGTGCAGTGTCACGTCAACGTACCATAATTTCTCATCCTACCTGACATTTTTCTTTCCCGCTTGTTCATTTCGCCTTTTGGGCGCGGTTCTCTTGTCGGAACTCTCTTGAACGCATTTTCGATGATTCCCCATTGTTCCGACTCTCATTAATATTCGAACATCATTCGAAACAGAATAACTTTTTTTTTTCAATTCGATCAAAGGATGTTAAATTTTTGACAAGTTAGAAAAATTAGTTTACTAAAATGTAAAATAATTACAAAGAAAACACGAAAGGTTGCTTGTTGCAATGTTTTTTTAATCTGAGCTTGTAATGAAAATTTCAAAAACAGGTTTCGTGGATTGTGAGCTGTAAATGATTAAAAATGGCGGAAACCGAAGTTTTTCACGACTGTTAGCATACAATTGTGATGAATCTAACGACACTTACGTTTTTCATCTACTGATTTAGATAAAATTTTCACCATGTAAATTTTCAAGCTCAAATAAAAAGTTGTAAAAGGACAAATTGCAATTTTTCAAGGCTCACGCCGTTTGGTCCAATTTTAAAATGTTACTATGTCCGAATATTAATGAGAGTGGCTGTATATGTTCTCTTTGTTCCCTACATTGAATGCGCGATCGACAGATCGATTTCACACGCTCCAAAGATGGCTGCATTCGAAAAGAGGACAGAAATGTTCGAACAGGGGACAAAGGAAACCGAAACGGGACGAAACGCGCAAATGTCAAGATACTCGATCGTCTCACGAAATTGAAGTTTGTCCTTTCCTCGATATTGCGATTGAACTTTGCCGTCGTACTTGAACGAACAGAATTGATGCGCGGGAAGTGTTTCGAACGGCGTCTAACCTTTAATTAGATTACAGAATACGTATGCAACGGTTCGTTTTACTCGTGTGGAACTAACAAGACATTAAAGTTGCTCTTTCGAGATCGATGCGAGGCGTGCCTTACATATTACACAGTGTGAACCATGTGACCGAAGAGAAAAGAATTAAATAGAAAATGGAAAGTTGAATGAAGAGTAATTAATAACAGTTGAGTCATACATTGACATTTAGTATTTTCACATTTTCAACATCCTCGAATTATATCAAAGGACAACGATCGTGTTCTAGAATGTTGCTTTCCATTTTCATTAGAAATGGATAACTCATGCACGATCATTTGATAACTTCGCCACTTATTCGATATCAATTATTTATCTATAATCAGTCGTGAATTATTCACTATTTTTAATAACCATCAGTAAAACGAGCATTCTTAACCAGTTAATGAAAGACATATAGCAGATAGAGAAACGTGCAAGAAAATGAGAGTGATATACGACGTATTGCGTGTTGATATCACGATTTCGTTCTATTACGTACTAATTATGATCGCGAAAATTATTTCCCGCACAATTAAACGATTGCATTATTGTTCGAAGTTGTGTAACGAGTAATTTCTCCTTTCGATCGTAAACTTCAACGACTTGTAAAAATATTCTAACAGTTTAAACTATTTTTAAAAAATCAACTTCGAATCGAAAGATAATCAGATGAAGTAGAAGTAAGGATATAAACGATCTACCGTTCAGATTCGTCGACAGATCATTGAATATATCCACAGCGTGGGAGTCACGAGACTACGATCACGAGGGCTCATCGTTCTAAAGTTCAAACAAAAGGTAAAGTTCAAATAAAAGTGAGATCGGGTTGTGCTATTGACTCGAGGCACGTTGAACGTTGCGCCTTGATCGTGGTCCCGCGTCCTCGTTCTTGCCGTATCTAGGAGCCAGCCAATCAAAATGTCAAAGTTAACACGAAGACACTCTCGTATTTGCACAATTGTAAAGAAAAAAGAAACACGCGAGAAAAGAGTATTTCACGAGGCTTTGTTTCGCGTAATAATAACTGCTGCTTGATTCGGATACACTTTAAAGCAGAATAATTTTGGTTTCTTAATTGAACCCAACCAATTTGGTTCAATTAAATTTGAATTTTTAATTGTGAACTTTTTTTCTTTGAGAATTCAGAGGATTAGCTTAAATTTAAAAAAAAATTGCAATTGATTCTTTTACAACTTTTTTTTTTATCTAAGCTTACAATGAGGATTAAAAAATATGTGTTTTGTAGATTTATGTCAGCTGTATATATAGCGAAAATTTCGTTGAAATTGGTCGATGTAGAAATAAACGACAGAATTTTCAAATTTATCGCAGTTGTAGGCGGAAGTCATGAAAGACTTCGATTTTTGTCATTTTTAACTATTTACAGGTTACAGCAGCGTTAACCAATTTCGAGGAAATTTCCAGCATGCATATAATTAATATAAATTTACAAAACTTGTTCTTTAAATTTTCATTAGAGGTTTGCAAATGTACCATTATTGTTTTTCTCATAATTTTGCCATGAATTATAACATTTTCAAAATTTTCTATATACATCATGTAGAAAAGTAATTCTTCTAACTTCTCAAAAAGTCTCACGTTGTTTTGTTCAATTTTAAGACAATTATTCTGTCTTAGAGTGTGTTCGAATATTAATGAGAGAGACTGTAGGTACACATTCGGTACAATAACTCAAAGAAAATTGAACCACCTTCAATTTCCATTGAAGTTCAACAAGTCTTCACCTGATTCATCCCCCATTTACAATAATACACCTTGACCCCTTTAAATCTCGATGTTTCACTACGTGCACGAAGCGTGGAGACAAATCAAACAATGGCGAGCAACTATTTCCCCTGATTCCTGTACATGGAAACGCGCTAGAAACTCCATTCCAATGATTTCATGGCTGAAAAAAGGTCTGGTACACTTATCTCATTAACGTTCCACCGTGAGCTGTCCTATCCCGCGGAAATCAACGATCTGTGGATATTCACGTCGAACAGTTTTCATATACATATATACAGGGTGAGTCCCCTAACACGACGATCTCAAATAACTCATAAATTATTCGTTGTACGAAAAAATGTATCAACTAAAACTTGCATCAGGTTATGTTTTTCATCCCCTTACTTTTTCATTGAGATATTAAAGTTAGGTTAGGTTAGGTTAAATTAGGTTAGGGAACCTTCAGTTTTCTAAATGAAACATCTAATATTCTTCGAATTCGGATAAATCATGAGATTTTGCGTAAAAAGGTATTACACAAAGTGGGATTTAAAATTAATTCTTAAAAAAATATTAGACGTTCCATTTAAAAAACTGAAGATGGCTCTAATATCTCAATAAAAAAGTAAAGTAATAAAAAACAGATCAGAAAGCTGTATGTCCCCCTAGATATTGTGCAACTCTTGTTTGAAAGATTTTTTCGTACAACGAATAATTTACGAGTTATTTGAAGTAGTGTTAGGAGAATCACCCTGTATGATCGTACATAGAAAGTCGGACACGTTGATGTGCCCTCTATGGCGAAGGAGGATACTGTTCTTTAGCGAATCAACGTCAAAGACGAATAGAAAGCGTGATGATCCGCGAATGAACTTGACCTTGTCCTTGTCCCTGTCTCATCTCACGTTCAGAAGACTGAACGTTCCACAGCGTTGTGTATAAACGCGAGGTATTGTGCAAACGTTGAGGAGAGCGTCGTTTGCAGAGAGAAGGTGAAGGGAAGGTGTAATGTTGAATCGTTACGACGGCGTATAAACACCGCTTCGATTGTGCTAATGAATGTAATAACGGTCCACTCAAACAGGAGCTTTCTAGTCACCGGATTACGTTCACATTGCCAGGAAACGATTTAATGCCATCACAACAGGCTCGTGTTGTTCAATTTTCTTCCATGCACTTTCGTCGAGCCTATCATTTTGTGTTATTTATGCATCGATGTGATTTTATTTCATTCAGCGTCGCTTCGTTGCCTTTACAAATGCCACCGTTTTCCCGCCAACTGTGTTTCTATTAAGTTATTCAGAGTTGCATTATGTTTTTCACGTTCGACACGGAACGACGGTAGTCCATCCATCATTTGCTTCTGTGCTTTTGTTCGTTTCGCGAGGCTGTCGTGCACCAGCTGTTTTCCTTCGAAGCAAGTTCCTCTTTGAAAAGGTTAGCCGTGTTAGTACGTCGTCTGTTAATGGGAATTTAGGTCAGGATGTTAACCCTTTGCAGCCTTATGTCGAGTATGACTCAACATCACACTTTGGAAACGATGCTAGTTATTTCCAACAATATTTTTCGTCTTATTTGGCTTAGAAATAAATTCAATGAAAACAGATCAGTTGTTGAAAAAGTTTCCATTATTATAAATGATCTTTCATCTTGTAAATACCATCGCGAATATTTCGATTTGAATGTCTGCGCTGATTATGTGACTTCGCTCGGAAATGATTAATTTCTACACCTAATAATTGCGTAATAAAAAAAAGGAAAAGAAAATATAAGAGAAGGTTTAAGAATTTCTTTTTACACGAAGAAAAGTGTGCAACTTCTATACGGTTAATTGAATTATCCATTGTATTGCGTACGCTTTGTCTATTACGTACAATAGCGCAATTCGTACTTCGCACGCCGACTTAACTTCATTGGAATATTTTAATTAAGTAGACTGTATAAATGTTGAGTTATTCGTACTATTACGACTAGTCTACTATTTATTTAATAATCAAGGCTCGTTCTTCTACACGTATGTTTGTTCGAACTATTGCTCCTTTCTCTACTAGAATTTGCAAGTAACTATCTATACTAAGTTTTCTATGGAACTATCTCTACTAATTCTTGACTAAGTACTGTCTCTACTAAGTTTTCCGAGTAACTGACTTTCTATTCTCGAAAAGATCCCGCGACACTTCCGAGCAAAGACACATTGCAGGGCTGAGGCATTCGGATAGGTGCAAATTCATGTTTCGATTGTGGTGGGGAAGGGTAACTGGCACAACTTATTGGTCAAAATTATAACTAGGAAACTAAACAAAAATTACCATCCCCAGACTATTGGTCACTCTCAGATACCGAGCGCATCCTTAAGTGACGCACGCGGAAATGTCTCGAACAATGATCGTAGCTGACAATAACCTTAAAAAGCGCTTCAGCTTCTATCTAGAAAACGAAACAAAGGGCAAAGCGAAAAACTACGATTGTAGATAAAATTACTATCGCTACGAAATGGACTAACGACTAAAGGCGAGAATCTACAAATATTAATTATTTTCGAAGGTTGGATGGCAGCTATACATCTCGAGGAATACAGAGCTCTTCATATTACTATGATACATTTGTTGAGTAAAAACTGTTCGTCTTTGAAAGAATAATAAAGTAATATCTGAGGTTCGCTACGCGACATATTGTATAATATCAAATACGTAAAAGCGTCCAAATCGATCGCAGCACGAGCGAGTGATTTAACAAGGTGTAACGAAACGGAGGAAGGCGTTTGTCAGTTTCACGAATGCACCGGTAGAAAGTATATTTCTACAATGAACATGTCACTGGATTAAGATTTAAATTTCTACAGTCAGTATTAACCGCGTAAGCTTGCATAATATTTCCCCCCTATTGATTTAAATTTCAACGATTTTAACGAGCTGCCAACACGCACGTGTATCTTCGTTCTATTTTCCCCTGTTTCTGTAGACACGTCGTTTCGTTTTCCAAAGGTATCGTTCACCGTTGGATGAAACGCGCGCGTGTATTCGAACCGGGCAAATGTTCTCGCAATAAATTTACCGTGTAAGCGAGGCAATCGTTATAAGCCAGCCAAATTAATGACTCGTCGGCACGGCTGATACAAGTGAAAGGCTTATCTTTGCCGATGGGACGCCGGAAACGCGCGTGCCAGCTTACCACGGATTTCACGGTCGATTCTATCGTTAAAATCGTCCTACAAACGTCTGAGGCCGCGCTTCCTTTAATTCTCCTCTGCTGTTTTATGCCTCGACGAACAGTGTACAAGGAACGAAGAGCGAAAGAGGGGAGAAGAAATACTTTCGTTGGTGATCGTTCCATGAAATTACACCTCCACCTACGTGCTCGATCGTTTCGTTTCTCCTTCACCTTCTTTCTCTTTTTCTCTCTCTGTAACTGTCGGCATGTACATTAAAAACGATCAGAGAAAAAGTAAAGGTTCTCCGCTTTCTAACGCTCGAAAATCGTCGATATTTCGCCTAGTTCTAAGCATCTAATAATTTAGTTATTAATCATGCGGCCGAGAGACTCTTGGGTTTTTACGCGGAGACAAACTGGTTACCTACCAGGGAATCGTGTTCCTTTAATGGAGTCATAAATGTCCGAGCCGTAAATTCTGCCTCCACTATGTTTACCGTTTTACAATACTTTTCCTTATCGCGATATTCGAGCTGTCCCCTCGAGACAAGTACGAAAAGAACTTTTCTGAGCCTTTTTACGATATATTTTATGCGTTTCCTGTTGTTCACCTCTCAGTGCGAGAAAGTTTATATAAGTGTTTCTAAGTTAATCAGCCATGCCGTTTTATCAACGCAACCCTGGACGGTTATGTGTGAGTTATTCACGCGAGAAAGTGTTAATTAATATCCTGTTCGAACGTAATCCGACCACCATCTTCTTACCTTATCTCCTATTTTCGTTCTTTCTTTTCATTTTCTAACTTGAAGTTAGAACTCCGTATCGCAATAATTGAACACTATGTCTGTGCATATAATTCAATTTTATCTTATCGTACTTCGTGAAAATTAACTTGGACTGGTTTAAAAGTTCAATCGAAAGTTGTTCCACGTACTTAGTTACTAATTCAACGTCTCAATGGAGCATGTTATAAATTGTGCGTTTCACAAACAGAGCAAAGATGGAAATAACTCACCGTAATGGTTTTAAAATACTTCGTCGTGTGTAAAGAAAATATTAACTACGACTTCAATTATATAATATCTATAATAACATGTGTGACTTCAATTTCTTCCTTGAAATATGCTTTAGACTTCCATTTTATTTCTGCCACCACTGTTAGACAAATCAACCCTGAGAAATCAGAAAGAACGTTGGTCTTCACTTGCATTTCTGATGGTGTAAGAATGGCGGTAATTGTTTCCAATGAATCGATGGACAATTATGTATTTATGTATGTGTATATATTTAGATAATCCCTTGGGAAAGGGAACATATTTCGGGAACGTTATCAGGCGTAAGACACTCCTACTTTCCGTATTCTTTCTAATCGCTTTTCACGCTCTCTCAAATCCTTCTTCACCCTTATTAAATACGGTTAGGGTATTTTCCCCTAATTCCGCAAAATGTTCTGGCGTCTAACGTTCCCTTACCTAGCCTTCAAGATATTGAATGGCTCTTTTTATGGTCTATGTTGTAAGGGAACGTTAGAAAATAGAATTAGGAATTAGAATTCACCTACAATGGTATAAAATTGATATTTTGAGCTGAAATCGGTAACACTGTACAAGGAATTGATTCCAGTCCTGGACAATTATACTAGAAGCGAAGTATGTTACCAGATCCACATACCTACACGCGTTTAGGTCACTGCTTCTCGTCCGAGAGATCTTGCTCCTTTCTCTCCTGCGCATTTTTATTTCCATCCGTCCGTCTCTCAGTAAGACGGACAGCCAGCTGATGACTTGCGGTTTATATTTCGCTGAGACGCCACGTGAATCATGATTACCGGCCGCTAGTGACGCGTATACACGATCTCTCGTGATGTCGTTCACCGTGTCGAGAATGATTCTCCTTACAGACATCATCTATCCGTCGACGTTATGTAAAGTTCAAACATCTCGACGGTTCAAAGGATCCGCCATTTCCGTGGCATAGGTTATGTTTCTCTAGCCGATTATTTAACAGCAATTCACGGGCTCGATACGTACAGATGTTTTGACAGGACAAAGAAGCACGTGACGTGAAAGGATGAACAAAAGGGGAATGATGTAATTGATCCTGACTAGTGTCCAAATATGAACGACGAGAAAGTCGATGAGAAGTGAATTGCTCTATTGTTAGCTATTTTTCAATCGATACCAAGTACCTGTCAAATATACTGTACAGAGCCAATGTGATTCGATACTTAAGACTTGCGTTTATGCAATCTGTAAATGATTACTCGTTCGATTCGACTATTATGGAAGCAAAGTGCCACTTCTGACGGACTCAATGTATGCTAATTGCTTCGTTGCAAGGTGAGATTAGGCTAAACGTATCGCTTCTGAAGTACCATTAAACGACCACACGATGATTCAAATAACAGGCTGCCTTACGTTCGATCAGCACGAGCATTGTTTCGATAACGACACGCGTACACGCATGCACACAAACTATGTTCAACTTTCTGTAACCAGTTTATGCGTTCATCGAATTCGTAGAAAGTATGGAATCAAGAAACGAGAGTGTCTCGACGAGTGCCGCGCGAGTAATTATACGTAGAAAAATCTCGATGATTTAATCGTCAAGCAGGTTTTTAAGGTTTGCAGGATGTGAACGCGTGAAACGACATTAAACATGGTGGCTGTGGCGGAGATAAAGAAAACAACGAGATAAAGCTTTCACGTCAATTAAAATCGAATCCAGTTTCCGCTTGGTCGTCATTCCTGGCCACGATCGAAAGGAGGGACCTTGATGACTGCAGGAAAAACCGTACGAAAGCGCCATTTTACATGACTATTTGTCCAAGTGAAACCGCCGCCAGGTAGAAGAAAAGACGTTACGTCAGAGAGGCGCTGTTCCGTTTTTTATTGATTCTCGATCTACCAGCTGGAAATTCTGCGCTACTTGCACAATTCTCGACGACGATGGAAGAAAAAGAAACGAAAGGGCACGGCGAAAGTAAGGATACAAGGTTTCGTTTGGGAATTCGTGTATATCGTATCACCTTTCTTGAATTATTCGTACAAGCAAAAACGGAAAAGAGAAAAAAATCTCTCGATATAAGGGAGAAACGATATTGTACATTTTTTGGGTCACGAGAAATCGAGCATGGTCCACGTGTACACGATGAAACGTAATACAGAGCTGTTTGACATTACATATATTTAAGTCACCTCTTCTCTTTCACCGTTGTCGAATCGGAGAAAAAACCGTGTGGATTCGTGGTTGGAATATCTACGAAAGATCGAGGAAACACGCGGATTCCTTTTTGGATCGTGTTTCTTGCACCACAGGAATCATCGTGACAATCTCGCCGGTTGAAAAAGATTTAACAAGAGAAATTGATCGATGTTCCATCGATCGAAAGTCAGCCATGTTTCACCAGTCTGCGACTGGGCGCAAAAGTAAACGGTAAAATGCCTCTCCAGTTTGGCATAATGAGGAAACGAAAATGATAAAATTTATAACCCGCTCTTAAAACCGGGTCAAACACGACGAGATCGACGTATCATTTTGCCAGGTATATATTACACGATCGCGTTTAACTCGTCTGGCCGGAAGGAAAATTCAATTACGCTTTCATAACGAGAGCGTAATCTATCGTTCGATTAGTTCAATGGCATAGTTGCTGTAAGTAGTCCCCGGTAACAATCCACTTGAGATTCTTCTTTTTTCTTTGCCTCGTTGCTGGTAATAGCTGTGATCGTCGATTCTTTTACGACAGTCATCCGCCAAATCACCTTCGATTCCTTGCCGGCAGGCACATCGATGGTTTAACTCTCTCGACGACGATAAAAGCGGAAGGCCTGTACCGTTGTTGTCACGATCGGACGGAATCAAGCTCGGTAGTATCGGTTTCATTCGCGTTCGATCGGCCGCGTACTGGCCAAGTAGTGATGCAGAAAGCGTGACACAGTTTCATCGATCGTTGGGACAACCACCTCGGAAATAGAGAGTGATTAAACGCGATGTATGCACGCTCACATGTATCAATAGTAATATAGAGTATTCCAATAAGAACGATGGAACTTTGAATTGAAATGAAACGAAAAGTACGAAAGATAATCTACTACTTACTACTTTATTTTAAAGTGTATTCAATGTCATTATACATAAAATACAACATCATATAAATAACTATTGCAATCACGTTTGGTATAGTGAATACGACAAATTCAATTTTCGATATTCTCTCTCATGTAAATCAGGTCGTATCTCATTGATAACAAGAACAATGTTTGCTTTGAGATCGTTAACAGTTTGTGGATTGTTGGAATAAACAAGAGACTGAGAGACGAAGATGAAGAAATTGTGTTTTTAAGAAAAATCACTTTTATTCTACAAAACTTAACGTTACACTTAATTACGATTCTTATGGACTAATGATCTGTTAACGATGATTTTTTTACTACTAATGATCGCTTGCTTGTTTTCTCCTCTGTTTTTTATATTTTGGTTGTGATTCATTATTTATCTTATCAGTTGTATATTTTATATCCTGGTCACAAGATTCAATATAGCATCACAAGAAAGAGTCTAATGACGTCAAGTCCCAAGATCTTGGTGGCCAGTTGACAGGCGCATTTCTTGATATAATCGTTGAACTTCGTCGTATTCACTCAATCGAACGCAATCGTGGTAATCAGTTAAATGAGCTTGTATTTCGTGTATAATGTTATCGAATGTGTTTTAAAATAAAGTAACAAGTAGTAGGTTAACTTCCGTACTTTTCCTTTCATTTCAATTGAAAGTTCTATCGCTCTTATTAGAAGATCCTTATATTTTCACCGTTACGACGATCCCTTTACATTCACCGGATTCACACAGATGTACAACTTGTTTCATTTCACGCTGAAACTTCGTACCGTTTCGCCCGTGTTCGATAATTCCCTTAATGTTGAGAATTTCGCTTCACTGAAGTTGGTAATTCGAACGAGTAATCTTGTTACATCCGTGCCAAAGGTGCACTTTCGAATTTCTTAATATGGTACTGTACACTTCACAGGGAAGCTAGTTTTACTTCAGAGTCATTACACGTTCACGGTGGTTTATAGTGATTCGCGTGTACATTATCGACATTTTTCTTCACCCGTCGATTTACCACGTCTATAAACCTGACTAATAAACGTTAATAAAAACAAGCTTCTCGTGGTGGTACCCTGTACTTATAAAAATTAATCGCCATCGATGAAGCATCTCGATAATTCAACGTGTGCCACTGTTACCGAAATTTGCATACTTCGAAGAATCGCAACGTTGCCCTAATTATCCACACACGCGCACACATTCGCAAACTTTCACCGTTTCTCATCTCCCCGTTAAGAGTACGAACCTTGACCGTCATCATCTTTCTCACCTTATTAGAATCTAGTGTTACAAATATACTCAGTTTCGATCTACAGGTATCGTGTTCACCTGAGTATATTGTGACACGCACACGAAATACAAGGAACGTTGCACGTGACACGATAAAGTCAAGGTGGTCCTCTGATCCTCGGTATTGACCTTGTCGATAAAAGATTGTATTCGACAGTCAACGACCGGCTGGAAAGCGGTCGAACTAGTTTTGCGCGAATCATGGCTTACTGGTTTCACCAATGTCAAGTGCACGCTGGACTTCGGTTGAAGAACCGAGGGTCCCTCTTGCTTAATAACCAGCCTGAATGGTTCGTTCTCCAGATGTTGTTCGCCAGTTTCTTTCGTCCAGGTGCAAGTACATTCTACTTCTCGTCGATATCATTCGTAATAAACATAGGAAACAACAGAAAGAGTATAGCGTGGGCGTTGAGAAATAGAGAAATCATATGTCGACAGCCCTGTTTACTGGAATATGTGAATACGTCTAAGTATGAGGAATTCTAGTCGGTAATTAGCTTAATTAAGCGACTCGTCTTTCGTTTGGTTAATGAAGCACCGTTGAGAATTAATTACGGTCCGAACAAACGAACGAACACTCGATGCCTCACGTGGAATCGTTCTGTGTTTCCGTCGAGTGTTTGAAACACGAGCACGGTTAATTGAAAACACGCATTCGTCGCTCGAAATTCAGTGGATTACGGTTGTAATTAACAGAAACTTGTAATCGCGTGGTTCGGGTGATTTTTGGCGGATACTGCGGCGTATCCGCATAATTAACCCGGACATCCACGAGAGATTGCAAACCTAATGAATTATTTACAAGCGGATAATCCCGTTAGAGAGTCACAAACTACGAGAACTATAGGATGCTGGGAAAATGGATTAAAGTTCAATGGGCGAACTAGTACATTAACCGATCAATCTTTTACAGATTGAACGAACAAAGTTTCTTCTTGTTCTTCCACGCTCGTAGTTGCGTTGTTTTCTCGACGAATGCTTAATCAATTCTCCAACGTTAATGGAAACTGTGTCGGAAATGACAGGAACAAGAAAAGAGCTCTTTCTCAACGTTCCTTTCGTGTAAACTAATTTCTCAGTCTGTCACAGAAGGATGCAACCTTAATATCTTCGTTGTGTCTCGTTTAGGTAGTACTCCATGTAAATTTTTAAATTAGATACGTATCGATAAAGATGGCACGTGTACAGATCATCGTACTACACTTGTCTTTCATGAATATAACATTCTTTCATGATTAATCGTATTATACTGTCGTGTCATCACTGAGAAGATCTTTCATTAATTTCTTTCATATCGTAAAACGAGTCAACGATAGTGTCTTATACTTCTTGCGTCTCTGTACGTCGTTTTTCCCTTATGAAATATCATGGGGTTGTAAGAACCGTGTTAATTCACTTGTACCAGCTTCGGGGACGCTGGTTATCGGATAATTAAACACTATAATTTAATTCGTTGTGATGTTACATGTTTTAGTGTGTGATTCCTATGTTATTTGTTCCTCAGTGTATTACTCTGTCGTGATTTTAATGTGCTATTCGCGAATACTCGTGTTCTTACTCCCTACTCGGTTACTCTTTGACTGTGTTTTCTCTTTTATAAATTACTAGCTGTTACCCACGTCTTCAATTTTATTGTAAAATGTTGTACTAATTCAAAAACCTTCGCGGGCATGAGTACAACAACTCACCAAAGTTTCATCGCAATCGGATGAATGGTATAGGAACACATACGGGACAAACAAAGAAACATTCATTTATACATAAATATTATGTTATGGGGGTGACTGAATATGTGGAAAGAGATTGTTGCAAGCTGTGAGGATGGTAGTTTAAACAATTTGTCCTGTGGTCTTCAGTTCCTTCGAAGGGTAGTTTCGAAGCGTACAAAGCCTCGGTCTGACGGTCAAAAGTGGCTAAGGAATGGTTTGTGTTTTATGGTTATAATCTGCCAGGTCGAGGCTTCTTTACGTTGCGAAGATTGGAACAATGCTCGAAGAGACACCTTTTGGAACAGAGATTTCATCGCAGTTTTACGATCAAGAAACAGTACCACGTCGTAGGTGCAAACAATTCGGGTCCATTCTTTATGACAACGTGTTTCACAGCCGAACAAAACAAGATAATTGTTCCCAGCATGCGGAAGGAAGGCGCTTTGATCGACCGAAAAGAAACGTGTTTTCACTCGAACCTCTTCCGTGCACATGGATCGAGGCCACGTGAAAGGCCTCGCTTTACCTTCACCGGTGACAATTCCCGAAAATGCAGCCACGCAGTGCACGCTTTGGTACACGCTCACGTACACGAGCCTTAACCTTTCTGGTCCATTTGCATCGGAACTGCCTCGCCTCATCTTGACTTCGCCGACCTTTAACAACGGTACTTTTATCGCCAATGAATGCAGAAAATCTCTGCTACGTTTCACGTGGTTTATTCGCATAGCCTTGCAACGTTCGCTCACGCGCTCAGGGAGGATTAAACCGAGAGAACTCTCGTTCCTTCGAGCGATCCCGTCGATGAAAACGTAATGCGTCTCAATTGCAGACATTTGAATCAATTTGCTCTGCTTTAACCGACTTCTTGCGTGCAGCCTGTTTCTAGGTCGTGCTCAATGCTGTCGAACCTTAGAAGGTAGGTCTGCTCGATTCTTAATTGAACTCTAAATGAATGGAGTGATCGATGTAATATCTGATCGGCGAACGTTCGAGGCTGTCGATTAATCGAACAGAGATTTGTCATCAGATATGCTTCTCTCTCGTTTTCACTTTTATATCGCGATCTTTCTCGAATAAAAGGTACTTTCTAGGGATAGTGAATATCAACTTGTCGCAACGGTGTCTCAATTTTTTCTCAATGTCCACGACAGTGGTGATTTCTCGTGTAAAATATGACACTGGTTAAGCGGGTTCGTATGAATCTTTATGCTAGCGGCACGTGACCGAAGGAAAGAAAAATAAAACAGACGGGGAATTCAGCAGCTTTCTTCGAGGAACGGACACGCGCCAAAAGTTTCCTTATGCCGGCCACGTATCGCCATTGACCAAAATTTTCATGTCGCTAGGTCGTCCGCGAAGCGTGCGTCTAGTCAGAGAAAATACGAGAGATACATACTAATTGCCTGACGTGTTCGTATTGTTTTATCGATCCGACACACATGTTGGAATACAAAGTAAATCGCGTGTAAACTTGACGTTCGATCGATGAAACGGGACGATTTAATTGATTATCATGGATGCGCGAGTTTGATGGACGTTTCGTACACGAGTCGTTTGCCACCGGGGAAATGGAACAAACGTGGATGTCGATGGAGTATCTAGGACGATCTTGTCCGGTGAAACGCGAGCTCATGACTGGCGTATATGTTCGCGAATTAAATGCCTACGTAACTGGAATTTGATTACGCTTCGTGCACCTCGATGGTGGCTGAAAGTAAAAGGAGCTGACGACTCGATGTTAGGAAACTGTTCGTAATCGTGGAAACATTAGAAACACATGGCGAAACGACGATCGAATAAAGAAATTCTTCGGGGATGCAATAAAGCGTCTGAAAAAGATGCAATTTGTGACATCCGAAGAAGTTTTCTCTCGTTCTGTGGGAATGGGAATTTTCTATGAATATCTGCAGCGAACGTTGGAGATTTAAATGAAGAGTGTTCGATCAAGTGCTTGAAATTAGGATAAGGAAAGAAAGATAGGATTTAAATATCGAAAGTTTTAAGTATCGTTTCCTGGATTAAATCTTTCATTGTTGCTGACACTTATAAGTCTTTTGGAAATTTGATTCGGACTCTTCCGTTACCGTCCTTTCGTCTTAATTTTATTAAACTAAATTTTTTTATTTTTACAAATTTGGAAACTTGAAATTTTGTAGACTTCTGAAAGCAATTTGACAAATTTGACTGCTAGTTTTCACTGTACGCGTTACGCATTAAAATCTACCGTAGCGAAAGGGTTGAGCAAGAAAGATGATGAATTAGAAAAAGAGAGTTGTCAGTTGTTAGATGAAAAGTTGTCGAGAATTTTGTGCTGATTGAGTTGAATCGTGTTTTAAGTTGTGCCTGCAAGGAACTGCGATTCAACTGGAACGAGTGAAATCTTTCTGCTGATTGGAATTCGACGAAGATGTTTAGAGGAAACAGATGAACAACGATTTTCACCTTACACCTTGCGTCTTCACGTAGGACAGGCGACTAAACTAACTCTTTGCGATTCAATAATGAAACACTTGTTATGAGATTTCAGAATCACCTTAGGTACAATAATTACGAAGATTACCAATGCTGTTTCACACTTAATAACCGTTATTATTCATCCATTTACTCTCGAAACATCCTTTACCTTCGCTTTACGTAACCACAAGACAGACTAATACTGCGAAAAATATAATTCATCCGCATAGAAAATGATCGAACGCGTAATCTGAAAATCGGGAGGAAAAAAAAGTCTAGCAGACACGATAAGTCAGAAAGAAACGATGAATCGGCACGACGTCGATTTACGAGCTGAAACCATGTCGGGAATCGTCACTTGAGCCTAGAATTATCATCGGTCATGAGGCTTCTTCAGGCTCATTAAGCCCCAGGATGACTTCCTTCTAAGTTTCGCTGGTGTTAGAACACGGAACGTGCCACGTTCTTGTCCATTCACGCGCGGAACTGGAGATCAAATTGGACGATGTAAAAAGGAAGCAACTTCCAGGAACTTGACGTGTAATATCGCACGTTGAAAGAGATTTCACCGCTGCCTTTTAAACACTTCCAGCAAAGAAATCCATTAAATCATATAGACGAGTACTTTTCCACCTTTATTTATGGTTATTTTATGTCTGTGCTTGTTCGGGGTACTTAAATAAGAATGTTTATATTACGAAATAAGAATGAATACTAGAGGATCGTTATGTAAGAAAAGTCTGTGGATTTGACGGCTGAAAGTGCAGTGTGAAAATATCTTAGAAACTTTGTAACAACAGTATACTACAGTGCAAGCGATATTTTCCATCGTCGATCACCTTGATGTTAACGTGTCTAAACATTTTGAAAGTATATACATACCTAACATTTCGAACGTAGCTGACTTTCGAATAAAAGTTATCAAACGATTCCGTTACATTTCCAACCCGAAGTATTAATTTCCCGTCAATCTTGAGTAAACAACATAGCTAAGGAACATGTAATCTTTCGTGTAATTACGTGCTCATACATATTATCGTTTAAGTTACACGCGATGGCGGAGGAAGGTTGTCCAAGGACGCGGAATATTTCGCGTGAAATCGAGTTATAAATGAAGTTTCAACGAAAGTCACCGGATAGAGTAATCGAAGCATTTTACACTCGCGAAATCGAATTCCATAGGATACCCCGTTCGAAGATCCTTAGTTCGTGTCGAATAGCAGTGTTCACCATCGCCACGCGACACCAATTACACACAAACGAGAGAAGCGTTTCGTTCGAACGCTGCATTCCTCGAATAGTCAGAGCACATTGCTACGAATCTTACGTAACACTTGGTTTATTATTGTACCGCTTTCTTTTTACCTGGGATATTGCCTGCGATCCAGTTCAATTTTGCAGTTTAATCGACGGTAAAATTCTCCGCTCTATCGGCACAAACAACCGCTAAAGATACGGTATCGTTGTTTGCACATACACTGTTTGTCAAAAGTTTCAAACTACTTCACATTGCGTGGAGTATTCGAAAATTTGGAAGAATATCGCAAATTCTGTGATAGAAATCAATTTTTGTAGCCACGTTAAGTATTTTTGTCGAATGTGTACAGTTGATGGAAGAGACGTAGAAAGATCGTAAAATTGGTTAGACATCGAAGTGTAGATTATTTCTTTGCAAAAGACAATGGAGGCTTAATATAATATAAGTTAAAAAATATTGTAAGCAAGGTTTTCAATAAAAGTTACAACTCGCTATATTTCAAACAACCGTTAAAGCTACGATGTCTTTGTTCGTACATACACTGTTCGTCAAAAGTTTCGAACTAGCAATGTAAAGCTAGCAAAAAGCGATGTAATATCGATCAAACGTTGAATTACAGATTACAACGGAGGCTTAATATCGTATAGTTTTAATAAAATATTTTAAACAGAAATTTTTAATATCATACAGCTCACTATATTTCTTCGACTAACTATACAAACATATTTGCTATCTCGTAACTTAATATCCATACGTAAATTCATCGTCTTCAATATTTAATCCTCGATTATATAGAAAATCAACATTGGATATCAAATATTGTATACATTGATCATCAAACGTGAATGCAACTTTTTAACAAGATGAATGAAATATACGATGCAATATTCATTTGACAGTCGGTGAAAATTTTCACGCCCACCAGTTTACGCGAACTTTCCCCGAAGCTTTTCACTTTTAGCCGATCCAATGTCACACGACAATAAGACGAAGTATAATAACATCGACTGATACCGGATCTACGATCAGAAATTGTGTACAATTCACCGCAGGAACCACGCTTCGATGTTAATTAGATGGTATCTTATCGTGGCTTTATAGCCTCATACTAGGTTAAAGAGAGGAAAATGATCGCGTAATGCGAGGCAAGCGTTCTTTTTTTTTTTTCTAACGCAAGTCTCTTCAACCGACGTTCAATTCGAAGAGTAGACAGACCGGACGGAGCGGAGTTGTTCGGTCTTAAACTTTTTCACCTAGACGTTTTCTACGACGGCGCATTTTGTACTTGTCACCGAAGTACTTTCTAACGGATTGTATTTCTGTGTCTTGTCGTCGATTTCGACAGAGACGGCACTACGTTTTAACGTTGGAAATCACGGTGTTATCTTGTACACGGTGGAGACTCATCAACAAGTCCCATAATAGGACAGGATACAACGTACTTCTTTTCACCGTTTCATCTTCCCTTCCTCTTTAAAATCCTCCAGAAATTCCTTGGTACGTTCAAACGATCTTACCATCGAGTGTAATTCAACACGAACGTAAGAACATTTCCGAACATTTAACTTTCCAAATGCTAGACAAGCTCTGTTAATCGTCCTTAACAAGATGTAATACGAATTCCCAAGACAAAATTCTCGCGATAATACAGATCATTCATTCTCTAAATGATCGATCTAATCAATTAAGCTATCCACTAGACCGTCGATTTCTCTTTAATTCGAATATGATTACCACTTACGTGGTTAAAGGAAGGAAAGAAAGAAGGAGAAGAAAAAAGAAACAATTTTCGACTAGTACTTGTAGGCTGCACGTGCCAGCTATCGATCATTGTCAATAGCCGTCGCTTTTACTGACTGCGTACACGGTAATGAGGCCATATTGTGCTGCTCGAGTATTTTCTTTCCCTTTTTTTTTTCCTTCTTTCCTGTTATTTTTTCTTCGCTGTTTCTCGTTATAAATGATAATCACCTATCTACGCGGTGTTAAATTGAATAATCGTAGATGCAAAAAACGGCTGACAAACGTGAGTCAAACCGTGACGGTTTGTATACGTTATTCCTGATCGAATATGCAAATTGTACGAGAGAGACGAGGAGAGGGAAAATTGGTTTTACGATGGTAAAGTAGATTCTAGCCAAGAAAGGCTTTCGACTCGTTTCGACGATGGTTTCTCGAGACTCTCGAAACGTGGTATAGAGTTATCGCGTCGAGAGCACGTCACGTTCCAGCGTGTCACGTCACGTCAGGGATATAGACACAATAATCAACGTCGTCAGGCGTCCAGCAGCGAATACAAGATCCGCGAGTGTAATACAACCCGCCACCAAACTGAACGTGTTTTGCACGCCGTTGATTTTCTAACGACAGCTCCCGCTATGCAGAGTGATCCGTGAGAGAGTCTCGAGTATTCGATGAATGTATTATTTGCAAGGGAATGTGTTATTTGCGTTCCGCGAATTGACCAGACTGATGAAGACAGTGAGGATGAAATTTCATTTCAAATATCAAATTTCCTTCTTTCTTTTTTCTCCAAGTAATCTCTAAAGTTCTTTAGTAAATTCCTTTCGCCATTCTTGCAATCACAAACGTATGTACAAATTCTCCATGTAAATATTAACTGTACTACATAGCGAAGATGTTAAAAGCACGCAAACGTGCATTGCACCGAATAAAATGACTGCAAACATACGATTTTTCAAAAACGACTAACAGTATCGTTGTTAAACATAAATATTTATACTCATTCCACTTTCCACCGTTTCGAGGAAGCATCCTGCGTAAATATTGCGTAAAGATGACGCACGCTTGGAACGATATCGAAACGACTTATGTAGCGGCTTCCTTCGAAATAGTCCCGTGTGTGATCGTCACGCTATTGCTCATCACGTTCATTGTAGTAATTACGATTTCATCGATATCGTCTTCGTAATCGGCGGCGTAGTTATACAAAGATCGGAACACCGCAAAGACAGTTGTCTGTCGCAAGGATGTATTTATATATATATGCAGAGATTGAAAGAAATTTTGTAGGTTGAAACAAACGCAAATTGTGCACTTCGTATCTTCTGAATCTTTCATTACGCAATGCTCAATTATCTGATTCGTCGATTCTATCATATTTGGCCAATAATGAAAATAAAAGAGACCAGAACAAATTGATACAGTGAAATCGACTTGCATTCAACATTGCATTAAAATTGAAGCGTATGTGTAATTGTGTGAGGAAGGTAACTGTCAGAGTTACTAGACGATAGATATAAATTCTTTTCTTTTTTTATCTTACCACATATAAAATATTTCTATCTTCCTTTCTTACCTGATAAAATTACAGTGACATGTAACAACAGTGCTTTTTGTATTAAAGTTGAAAGAATTAAAAATTAGTCACTTTGGCTTGTTAGTAGGTCAAATAATAAATTTCAGATAATTGAATTATTCGATTTTCTTGAATTTCGTATGGAAGTTTATTTCAATGTAATAATTTGCTCTGGATTTTCCAACGTGTGTCCAATTTCTACGATTTTGGGGATATAATTCAATCAGACCAGCACTTTTGCTAGACTTTTTTCTATTTTTGCAATTCATGTTAAGAGTAAAATCGTGTGAAGCATGCAATGTGTGACAACAGCGTGCTACTTTAAGAAATTGCCTCGTGTTCTAACGTGTAAACACGAACATGGCTAATCTGAATAAACGAGAACACAACTAGCGACAGTTCTACCAACGAGCACGAAACATTCTCAAACGATCTTGATGTTCAGGCGCGAGACTCACGCGTCTTGTAAGTTCGCGTGTGACAAATCTGTTTTCACCTTGGGGGTGTATGTTAATTAACGCTGTTGTTCGTTAATGTCACCGTGATTCTATCACGTTTGCGTGCGCTCTTCTTTAAACCGAATTAATCGTGAACGAAACGAAATCGGCACTATCTACATATCATACATCACACAAACTACGAAGTATACATATTTAACAAGTATTATATGAGCATACGTGTAAGCACGAATCATATTGTGTAAAACTGATGAAAATATAGATATTGAGAATGTAAAGAAGAAGAATAATATCAAGCAAACATATTAATTGTGTTAAATTAAGTGTTATTCTACTATCTGTTCGGAGTTTCGAGGAATTATAATCTTTTTTAACCTTTACGTTAGTCACGTTGATTACCAAACGATTTTGTGATCACGTTCATGCGAGACAAGCGTGAAAATCTAGTGAAACGTGCAAAGAGATTAAACGCGAGGAAGTGAAAGAGTTTAAATGTCGTCCTTTCTGTATCTCACAGTTCCTTTCTTTCCTTCCTTTTTTTTTCCTCCGCCAGCTCGTTAATTCCATTGGTCAAATTTCTTCGGTTCGTAGGAGAAAGTTAAACAGCTGGTAAGTGTAGATGCGTTCGCGTGACATCGGTAATGTTACACCTCCACTGTCACTGTGCCTCGGTGTGCGTATCACAGAACGCTTTATAATAATTAGAGTATCGTTTTTCGATCGCTGGACACACCTATTAGCGTCGCGGGAAACTCGTAAATCTCTCTGTTTTCTAAAAGTTAGAACTGAAATGCTCTCGAGGAAGTACGACTCGGTTAACGGCTACCTGTTTCAATTAGCTTTTTTTTTCTTCGTTTTTTAAAGAACTACTTGTTCGTCGACCGCCGAAGAAACTGGCGGAATGGTTAATTGAATTTGATTTAAGAAAAGTGTCAACGAGCTTACGCTAGCAGATGCGATAAATTAATCAAGCGATTGAATTGTCATCCAGTAATCCTGACAGACACCTCTAGAACATCAATCAAGCTGTTACACGCGTATGTGTATTCGTGTGTTCGTGTCAGGATTGAATTAGATATACCGAGTGGATTAAACCCACTATCTTACATTCTGACCATTGTACCTTGAAGTGGACAATTATACTGTCCACTCTGTGGTACGGTGTGTTTTTTAACTTGCCGAGTTAATCGAGATAAAGGAACATGCAAGCACCTATGAAAGGCGGGAACAATGCTGTGCACTGTTTACGCGCAAGAATTCTCCGCAAGCGAAAGGCGGATAATCTGCGACACGAAATCTTTAATTCCTAACGTTTTTATTAACCAATCATCCACAACAAGAGAATCTCAACGCTGTTCCGGGTATCAATTTTTCAACAAACAACACTGTTTATCGAGAGTTTCAAATTATTGGTTTATTCGAACGGAAGGATTTTTGACGAAAGAGGAGTTTAATGTTGCAAATCACCAATTTAAGAACAAATTGTACGAAATCTGAAATTTACCAGTTGTCTAACTGCAATTATACCGTTGATACGAAACTTTTGGCTGGCAGTGTAGGGTTATAAGAAATCCTGCGAAAATATCAAAGCGTAGCCTCCAGCAAACCGCAACAAACACTTTTACTTGATAATCCGGCCTGTCTAAAGCCGAACTTTCGAGTTCTCAACGAGCGAAAAAGAAATCTCGATCACTCGGTTATGCCATTGCGTTCGAGGAAGCGCGTTCAGGAAGCTCACGATGCCGGCTAATGGAAAAAGAAGAAAAAGAAAAGAAAAACACGTGCACAGAAGCACGATTCAAGCTTGATTAAGCTTAAGAATCGACATATCGAGATGCAGAAACGATTCGACGGGCGTGAAGGGTGTGGTGGAGGCCGGATAGTGGCTGGTAAGGATCGAGGACGGCAGGTCGCCACTTTCCCGACCTCGTCACGCGGTCTCCGCGTTTTACACGCTCTCGTGTGCTGTTGATCATAGCCATAAAGTCGGCTTCCCACTCCTTGAACGACGTGGGTGCTGTCGCGGACAATAGGCTCACCTGGCTGCCTCGATTTCGTCTCCTTTTCCTTTTTTCTTTCTCTTTTCTTTTTCTCCTTTTACTTTCCTCCTCTTTCTTCCGTTCCGTTTAACCGACGGAAAATGGAACAGGATATGACGAAAGTACGTGAACCTACGCGTTCGTTTATCGTCGTTTTCCATTTTCTACAGATGATTTGGATTTTCTTTTAACTTTTAATAAATGTATGTTGAGAAATATATCGAATAAATGTTATCAAGTTTAATAAAAAAACAGTAGAGCTCTCTTTTTTACTTTTAGAAGCTTCTATCTAAAAATTTATGTACTTCAAGGATAGCTGTCCAAATATTAGGAAATAAATAGACCACTCCGAAGAAAATAATTTATCGTGCTATAAATAATTTGCCACTTTGTCTTATTCAACCCATTTCTTCCCACGCTATACGCCACAGTAAAACAATTCAATTGGAAAATAAGTCTTATGATACTCATTGGTTTCAATTCATTATAAATGTTCTAAGAAATACATGAGAATCATGCAACCATAAAAATTATGCGATTTTATAAAACATTCCAACGTTTAATCGTTACAGGGAAAATATCAGATTTGAGTAATATCCAGAAAATAATAAAACAAATAGTAAGAATGATAAAAGCCGAAAAAATATTCGGTACTCTACTCCTCTCTATTTTCTCACTATTATTGCTCTGTGTAAGAGGTATGAAAACGAAAAAAAAAAAACGTATTAATGCAAGAATAATTCTTATTGATGAAAAAATTTGGAAAGAAAAAAAAAATAGTTTCTTAAACGTTACTTATTCATAACATTGGGAAAAAATAGCTTAACGCAAACTAAAATTCACCTTGATATTTGCAGTGATGAGAGAAAAATAATAAACAATTTGCAATACTTTATCTCGTTCACCCTGTACACAAATTTTCCTTATCTAATTAATGCAAAATGAATATTAACATTGAAAGCGTTGAACGCGTGAGAAATTCAGAATTGATCGTATTATAAATGATCTTTGCATTATCTTTGTACACGGAGGATTATCGGTAGCGTGAAGGTACCAAGTTACAGGTAGCAGCGTGTCGATAATCTGTGTCACCGTGTATGCACGGTGAAACGTGACGGCGTGAAAGAAAACTTGGCCGCAAAATTTCTATCTGCACGGCTGCTACCAAGCGTCCGATAACCGAGCGAGCAATTGTAAAATTTAATCGACAAACAGACAGAGAGTTGGCGGTCGTTTTTTCAAGATTCCAGAACGCGTGGTTTTTCTAACCGCAAACACAACTACGGCGCTACTCGAATGCCACACATTCGGTTTTACTTATTAAAATGTCACCGGAGCGTGTCGATATCGAACGGCCGATTGTACGCCACTTGGTTATTGCAGAACCGGCGTTTTATGTAAGAACTAGACGGACAGCAACAGGCGGCCGGTTAATACAACCGCGAAACGTGAAATTACGTACTCGTCTCACTTTGTTCTGGTACGTTTGGTGTCTTTGTTAGCCGGTAATTAGTCAGAACACCGGTCTTTTTGTCAAACCCGTCAGCAATCTAATGTCGCCGTCGCGTGAAACGGCCGCAAAATGGCGTAATACATTTCAAACCGCGACGTAGAACAATTCGAGCAACGAGAAGTCGAAGGTGTGTTTTCTTTTCACAGTACTATCTTAATTCGATTCCCTCGTGAGCTCTTTTTCCTCCGTCCAGGAAGAAACTTCACCTTTCACACGTTTTACCAGAGTAAGTCTCTGATGATCAATTTTTCGAGTCGATCCCCGGAGTAGCGTTAACTCTCTCCGCATTCGTGCATTACGAAACGAGGAAAAATCGTACACGTGGATCTGTGATTTCTGTAAACGGCTGATCCATTGACGGAAACTGGCTAGTTAAAAGAAAAAAGAGAAAACATTGCAATCCTGTGAACGATAGAATTAAATCTGCCACGAAAACGAAATCCTGTTCGTTCACCGTAAAACGATAGCTGTCGTTGAAGAATTCAGAACGTAGACCGTCTAACTACACGATTAATGTGAAATAAACGTGTGTTTCGGATGCGTGACCTAGTGTGCCATGTGGACGGTCTACGAATACGCACGAATCGCATGGTTATTTTATATTATAGCCTAGTGGGGCAACTGACAACTGGTATCCTATTAAGTGCAGGAAGTGAAGCAAGGTAGCAGCAGCCTTATGGCGAACGTGGATCATAGTATTCTCAGAGTTTTACCGGCGGCCTGGTTGACTGCTAATTAACAGCCAGATCGGAATACCAACGAATCCGTGGGTTTCTGTAAAGCCTCGAGCTATACAGGTGACGATGATGTTGCGTCTGGCCGATGAAACGCGAAACGGAATGTCGGGTTGAATCGTCTGGATTTCTGTAACGTCGTTCGATTATATAGAGAAAGCTGAAGATTCATTTTCTCTCCGTTACGTGGTATCTGTCGATTGCATTATTTATCGACGACGATAAGAGACGTATTTGCAAGATGACTGAGTGATTACGGTCAATAAAGTTTCAGCCAAATTTCATTTCACAACGTTCTTACTCATATCACGAGGCTATTTATAACACTGTTGTCCCGAATCCTCCGTAACCATGTCCGTATATTACGATACATCCTGTGCCCATATACGAAACGTGATGAAGCAGGTGCGTTGACCTGCATTTCTCGTCAATGAAACACTCATACAATCACTGATTCATCCGTAGTACACACAACGAAACCTCGCAGTTTCTATCGTTCGCGTTTCTTCATCGTTGTACAACGATTATATTTATTTGCGACGATGATAAAGCGATTTAACGCGTTATTTACTGGTTTCGACTTAAGCGGTACAACTGATCGGTTAGCTTAACCCTTTCAGAAGATTTCAGTAGGAAGGTAAATGTCAATTTTCAATCGTGAAATTTTTTGAAATTGTGTTCGATAGTTTGCAAATTAATAATTTGCAAAATTTGCGAAAATGTAAAATTTGTTTTGTTGAATTGAGATGGAAGTGTACAATAAATAAATTTCAGGGGAGAAGACGATAATAGGAGAGTAAGAGCCTATTTTCCAAAGTCTTATAGGCGTCAACAGTAATCAAAGGTTTAAGCTTAAATTCTTTGACAGTGTTGAGGAAATTTTGACTATCATGTAGAAATGTATGGAATAAAATAAAAATTTAAGATATCATTTCTTCTGTAAATTATTACGAATTATTAATAACAGTACGCAGAGAGAGAGGATAAGAAAATTGTTAAGAATTTTTCTAATAGTACATCTGACAGATTTAAGAAGAAAACCGTAGAAAAGTCTACCGGTCGATTAATGCGAAGCTAGTATAAAACGTATTAATCGTTTGCCGTTAAGTGATGTGTTAACATTACCACTGTACAAACTGACGAGTCTCGTTAAAGAAAAAAGTTAATAAACAACCTGTTTGCAGGCGCTTAATAAATGATCCTTAGAGTTGTTGTATCGGCATACGCTTTCGACGTATCATTAAACTACCCCATAAATCACTAATCGTACCTTATGTTAAATTCCGATGCTTAGTATTTATTAAATATTTTTAATCTACCAAACTTTTGTACATGGTAGTCTTACAAATCCTCAAGGCAAATTTTTGAAAAAATTCCAAATAATTCCTGTTTTATTAAAAAAAAAAAAAAAAAAAAAAACATATAGGTGTGTAAGTTGGATGACTCTAAATAAAAATGTTTTATCTTAGAGCAATATCTAATGGGGACAGTCAGTGTTGGTTTACTACCAAATAGAACATTTCCTGGAAAAAAGAATGACGCGAAACCTAGCCTTTTTTTGAAAAGAGAACGAATTTAACTGAACAAGTAGCAAAACCCTTGGTATTCCCGGAGCGTTCTGTTCAGACGTCAGATTAGTCATCGTGACGGTACGATCAAACACAACCGTCACCTGTTCTCACGGTGAACTCAACTCAGATTCTAAAAGTCAATGGAGACCTCTACCTTTGTTAATCCATAAGAGAATCAACTCGTGTTTCTATCACGAACGGGCCTTTCGCTTTTTCCCGCACACCAACTTAGGGGAGGACAAGGCGATCTTCCTTTGCTAATCGATCTTCGATCTCGATCGATACCAGGTATTTACACCTGATTCAATGGAGAATTATCTAGAAACGTATATCAAGACTGAAACATAATTAACAAGATGACGACTAATAGGTTGGAACGAAACTGAACAACCATATCCAGAAATGTTCTATCGATGATAAAACGGAGGCCGACGTTGTGTTCGCTAGTGTAAAAATAAGTCGACTTTCCCATAAAGGAGGTAGACATCGGGGGAATGTTAAGTCACTGACATTTATGAGAGCGGAATCGATTCGAGGGATCAGCCATTCCATAGAAGTTTTCAACGATCGTAGAGAAACTGATAATTAACTTCCACACACCTCGACGTTTCAATATTTCCTGCGTCGAACGATTTTCAGACAGTTTTTGCCCCGTGTTAGATCCGATCTCTAATATTCCATTCAAAACCGATCCACCGATCGTAATTCAAGTTTGACACCGTGCATGCACGCCTCCGTATAAACCGGAACACAGGTAAAGATCGTAATTGTGTTTCTCACAGAATTGTCGCACCTGTGCACATCGCCATAAGTGAGATTATTCCGGAAGAAAGAAAGTAAACGAGAGACGAGAAAAGAAAATTACTTTTTCTTTATATTTTTGGTAGACGTCTGTTCTTCGTGTAACAGTTTCGTCCTGTGTCCTACTTTTCCTGCACGGACTTTTATTCCTTCCATCATCCTTTGAAACACATTTCAACGTACATCCATTTTCCTATGCTAATCAGGATAATCGACCGTTGCTCACCGCGCTTACAAGGCCGGACGCCATTAATGCAACGGGATACGTTCATTATCACGATGAGAAGTTTTCTCTCTCTCTCTCTTTCTAACTTTAAAGCTTTCTTTTTGCAAACGTGAAAGCTGTTGAATTTTCTTCATTCTTTAGAGATATTTTATTTTTTACAATGGATCTAAATGGAAAACATTTAACCTCGATCGACAAACGGAACGAACAGTTTTATTTCGACGTTCGGAAATGCTTGATCTTTTTACCAAAAATAAAAAATTAAAAAATAAAAGTCAAGGAGGAGAGAACGCTTTCACGGATGTGTGTCGAAACGGCACTGGAGACAAGGAAACCGCTTTTTCTGCTGAATAGAGCATGATTGATGATTGGTGGGTTCTTGAATGCAAACCTTGACGCTCTAGTTAAAGCGTCGCTAACAGCGTGCCACAGAAGAAAGGCAAAACACTCGTTAGGCCGGATGTGTGGACATAACCTGTGCGCCTTTATTACTGTTGCATCGATTCAGACGGGAAATGCGTTTTTCCCGTGTCTCACTGCTCTTTACTACGGACTGGTACAACTCACGTTAATGGAATTCAATACTGGTTACGAATCTGACTGGAACAGCTTGGACGAGCAACAAGTAACAAGTGTACAATTAACAACGATATCACTTCGGTTTCTATTTCGCCTTCCATTATTGTTAATAGGATACGATGATCGAAGTTATCTTTATCGATAAATTTACACCAACTTCTATGTTATTTCTTGCAAAACAGCGATTACAACTGTGAAATATTAGGGGCGTGATGTAAGAGGCGTGGAAAAATTATATTAACAATGCTGGAACGTTACATTGGTGTAGATAATATGGTGACTCGTAGGTGAAATTTCTAGTCTCAGACATTTGCATTTTAGTGATATATAAGCTTGATATAGCGGAGGTTGTGAAGAATTATTATGGATGGACGTTGGTAAATTATAAAATTCTTCGTGCTCCGTATTCGTAAAATTAAATGTAGGAAAATTGTGAAATTCTCACGCGATAATAGAAAGCCTCGTAATTTTGTTACGAATATTTCGCACTCCCCGTCCGCGCGGCAATTTTTTTTCCACAAATTGATCCACGCTCGAGAAAGTAGGAATTAAAAAAAAAAAAAAAAACGGTCTAATGCCGCTTTTCGGCTCTGATACGTTCTAATCGACTCTGTCCACTTTGACAAAATATTTCCTCGAAACGGTCGGTACACGAAACGCCTCGGTCCACGATTCGCGGGAAAAGAAAGTAAAAAGAATAAAAGTGTTATTATATCGTGGCACTGGTCGTCTCGTAGAGGGAAACTGAACGAAGTAAACGGAACAGAGTAGCCGCAAGAACGTAGGATGCTACAGGCACAGATGGTAGAAGATTTCACCGATGGTTTCTAAAGACAAGAAAGTGCGTAGCGGTTGACTTTTACACACTGCTTGTCGTCAGATATTCGTCTCGTTTGGAATCGATAAATCACAGATAAGAGAAAGGAAAATAAAATTCCGGTTCTATTAAATTCGATTAACCGTTTGATTAGCCATTTTGCAAAAATTCAGTCGAAACTCACTTCTTTCACCTTTTTTTTCTTTTTCTCTCGTGTTTGATAAATAAAAAAATGTTTCTCAATAACAGTTCCGGAAGCATACATTTTAATTCAGTAGATAAGACAGCATAAATATGAGCTAGCTGAAGTATCGAATCATATTAGGTACTTTTAAAAATTTTCCCTCCCATTTTAAATGCATTATTTGAAACACACGTTGTTTTCGTTCCAGTTACTTGGATTTCATATAAACATGTTATTCGTATACATTCATGTGTTATATCTTAAAAATCATCGATAGATTTGATAATAAATTCCAAAATAGAAGTGCTAGCCCATATTTAAACCGTTTCTAATAGTAAAGACAAACATTGACAAAATGGAAACGTACAGTTAGTTCGATTCTACAGACTTTTTAGACACTGAACATGAGAAGCATAATCGCGTTTGGAGTATGGCACTCGAACAGTTAATAAACGGAAATGCGTTCGATTCATCGAACGTGAATTTCCTACGAATCGATTGTCAATCTTGGTGTCTCGCGTCTGTTGCGGTAGCCGGACGTGGCGTATCGTGGGCAATTAACCAGCGACAAATGAGAAAACATGTGAAATTACCGGTAAAAGTTGCAGTTAACTGCAATCGAAAGTGGTTGGCACAGCGGAAAAGATCGACGCCCCGTCAATCCCCCACGGCAAATTAATACGGCCAATTAAGTCTACGACCAATCGAAGTCGGCCAATCGATTCAGTCACGCGTATGGAGGTCGTCGACGTGGCTTTATAAACCATGGTAAAGTAACATCCTGCGAATGGGGTGAAAACAACCACTCGCGCGGAACATCGACCACTGTGACGCTTCGTTGTGTAAGAAATTTGAGATTGACGCGAAACAGGCACTACTCGAACTTTCTCCCAAAAACCGTTATACCCTTTCCCCATGCTCTCGCACCCGTGACGATTCTCTTTTCCTTTCTGGAAGACCGGATCTGTTCCAGAGATTTAATTGCATCTTTTTTTGTTTTATTTCTTTCATTCGGTTCCCCTCGTTCAATTTCATAATTACGAACCGGAGGAACAGACAGACGTGTACGAATGATTTTCTATCGAAGAAGGGCAATTAATAGTACGAAAACTGAGACGTGAGCGTTTCGATCTTCGATCTTGATTGAATGGTTTACGGGCATGATACAACGCTTTATGGGTGGCTTGGCCGATTGGCCTGCGGTGATTTTGCGGTGAATTACAGAGGACTACGTGCAAACACGAACCGGGTTGAACAGCCGCCGGAAGAGGCTCGGCCCCTGGGGCTAATAAGTTTACTGTTATTGCTCCAAATAAGCAGGATGGCCAGTAAAACTGAGTCAAGGTCGGTGAGAAAGAGAAACGGAGGATGTTTCGGGAAGGCTGGATAAAAATAACGGTCCGAGTAAATCGATATTGGAAGGAATTACGCTTGATTGGATGCGTGAATTTTTTTAGGAATATTAACAAATGATTCCCCGTTAGGAAAATGGAATTTTATATAATATCATAAATTAGTATCGAAAATAAAGGAAAAGTATTTCATTGAAAAACCAAAGGAACTTGGTAGAACTTAAACGAAAAATGGTAGAATGTGTAGAATGAAAAGGAGATTGATCTTTTTCGTAAAATTTTTAAAGATGTGTTTGAAATATTGATCTAAATTTCAACTTGTACAAGTAGAATTTGTCAATGATAAATGTGTGTTAAAAAAAGCTGGTTAAGTTGAATTGATTTTCTCCGCGACTGATTGTTATTTCAGCTGGTAATTGCTCTGACCAGCCGAGAATAATTCCTTGTATCGCGTGGCTAGATTGAGAAACGAACGAACAGATCCCCAAGGGAATCGTTAAAACAAACTGCAGTGTTCGTGAGGCGAATTGCTCCGCGATAAACGACCCATTGTCCCGTTGCGTTGCGAACGATCGTTCCTCAAACATGACAGGTTCCCTGCATTTTCAACATTAATATCATTAACAAACGAATGATTCGTTACGCGAGAAAAATGACCCCGATGAAAGATCAGGTTTCATATCCTGGTTCGGTAACCACGATTCAACGATTCCTTTCCATTTCACTACTTTTTACAACTTACCCATCCACATCATCGCGCCAAGTTTCCCTGTTACGTTCAATATCGATCTACGTTTTCTAATCAAGGACGTTCGAACCGTTACCGAACGAATTTAGAAATTTCTTAATCCTGATTTCAGAGGAAGAAAGAAATCGTCAGAGTGAGCAGTTCAATTAATGGAGTTAGTCATCTGGTAAGCGGGAAGGTTTAGATTTGCGTACCAATTTGGTAATTCAGTTGGTGTACACTTTCACGTAGACAAAGGAAAAGAAACAGAAAAAGATCTTAAATTCGACAGATCGCTACTTTGTTAACCTTTTCGTTACGATCATTTCTACCGAGAAATAATCACATAGTACAGCTTCGGGAGAAGCGTGCATCACTCAGTTTAGACTGGTAATGCGTTTATCCATTTATACAGGATATCTCACTTATAATGGACATATAAATTCAACTGAAATTAAGAAAACATATCTAACAAGAGTATATAATTGTACGGCTTGATGATGTATATCTCCTGATAATAAAAAACAATACATTATGACTATTTCACGGTGTATGATCAGACAGTGAATGATCAAATTATTACTAACACATCAAAAAATTAGGTATTTTATGTTTTCAGTGGTATTTTAACTTCAGTAAAAATGAAATATGTATGTTTTTTTCTTAACACATATTTAAACAATTTAATTATATTTTGATAGCTAGAAAGAAACAAAAAATAGAAGTATAATTTATTGGATATAAATTTAGCGGGAAACATATGGGAATTATTAAAACGTTAAGTTACACTAAAAGTAATAAATAATAAACAGTAACTAATTAAAGAAACTTGTATCAATATGTTATAGTGACGTAGAAATGAAAGAAAATTGTAGAAAAAGTATGGAAAGTACGTCGTTACGTATTCGAGCAATTTATAGATATGCAAAAAGTGGCGTGACAAAATATTCATATACATGTATGCATTTAAAGAAATTTTAAATAATCTATCCTTCCTGTAATAACAAAGTATTCGTTTTAAGTGTATTTCGAACTCCATTTTTGTTCGAACTTAAAACAAGTGATACATAATTTCCAAGCGTTAATACTTCCATTATAGCCAGTAATTTTACAGTAAAATTATTTATAGCTGTTCATAGCAAGGAAATGTTAAAAAAAAAAAACGTCGTATCTTTCTTTACTTTCCCTTAAAGAAAAAAAAAAAACGGATCATAAAAACAGTGCTTGAAATTTTCCCTCCTTCGAAGTAATAACATCAAGCGAGCATATAATTTGAATTCCATTAAGCTCTTTATTTAAATGTAACGACGTAACGCTGCAAACAGCTGAGAAACAAATATTTGCGATAAATTATCCTGTCTGTACGAATGAAACGGTCGAAGACACCGAGAGCAACCGTAAAATCAATCCACCGTTCTAAACGGGCCGCGGCGGCACGAGGATGGACGGGTGCAATTTCGAATCCATTAGAATCAATTTTCTTAACGGAGTTAGAGGATCGCACGGAACGCACGCGTGACGTACCCGCGGCGCTCGGTGTCGCTGGTTTCACCGTGATTGCAATCCTAGACGTTACACGTCACGAACTATCGCAGTAAATCGTTCGCCACGAACGCGACCAGTTTAACCTAGATAACAGGATCCATCGAAACAGGAGGAAACGATCGATGCTACAACAAAAGTCGTTCGTTCAACTTAACCGCGATTTCTACCATCGTACCTTCGCATTTTTCTTCCTTTTTCCCTCCTTTTCAACCCTATATCGTTAAAAAAAAAGGAGGGAACAAGTGAACTTTTATTTTTCAGATTCATCGATTCGTCTAGTTCCTGTCTGAGAAAACTCGAAACGAATCGATGGCGAACCTTTTACCTACTAATCGTTCTTTCACCACTGTACAAATATCCTGTGATACAGCACTTTTCTAATTTTTCTTCACCTGTCTGGCTATGGTTGCTAAAGTCCACTCACCATGTTTCGCGATTCTAACGAAAGTTTCGGGGTATGATTCAAGACGTGATTCAGCGATTCGGACGTTACGAATCTTTCTCTTTCTATTCGTTCCAAGGCTGATGGTGTGTTAGATAGGAATGCTATATAGCAGACGGGGGAATTCCAAGTTCGGAAAGATTGATATTAACTACTTTCAAAATAGCTTTCATTAATTAAATCGAACCAAAGAAATTCTCTTTCCTCTAATTTCTATTCTTCCTCTTTCTCGAATACTCTTTATCATCCCTGTCAGATCTCCATCGCATCAGCTCATTTTTCTAAATTAAACCTCTCCCAGACAGGCCTCGACTCATTCATTATACCCGTTCACAATGAACCTACTACTTATCTCGCTCCTCTGGCGCTCGTTATTCCGGCTCTTTTCTACGCAGAAGAAGTCAAGACCACCGACATGTTTCATTCACAGAGCTCGCCGTGCATTTCCTCGTTAAACCGTTAAGGACGCGGGACTCCGGTTCGATGGAAGCAAGCGTGATAGTAAAAGACACACATACACACAAGCATACACGTATATATACGTAGAAACTGGTAAGACGAGGATTGAGAGAGAAAGGTTCGTTCGTAGTGGGCCTTTGATTCCGAGACAATGACCAGTTAGTTCCGTACGTCTACCAGGACAATCGAACGATCCCTCTTTTCGAGGATTTCAGTCTGGAAACGATCACAAATCTTGCGTGGAAGAAACAGTGAACGTTGTTATATGTAGGTGAACAACTTGTTCGACCAGTCTATACGATAAACTGTTATATTGCACTGGCATCATGCCATCCGTTCACTGAAAGCCCACTTCTAGTGGCAATGCCAACGACTGACATGCTTCGACTACGAGAAAAAGATAGAAAACGAGAGAAGAGGAAGAGGAGGGAGGAGGAGAAAGAGAAGAAGGAAAAGAAAGGGTAATAGGTACAGGTGGAAACTCGATAACGATAATTTGCCGATAGATCCAGTTCCTCGACGTTACAACGATTTACTTACGCGTCGTTACATAAAACATGACAGTTCAGCGATAATTGCTCGTCGTTATTCGGGATGAACGTACTATTACGATAGGAGGGAGCACGACACGTGTTCTTGTACGATGTACAATCGGGTAATGAATGATCGGGTATCGCGTGATATCTGTATTGGGTAAGTATCGAATACTTGGGGAGAAAATCTCGCAGTCTGGTTAATGAATTCAACTGGAAAGTTTAATACACCTGTGGAAACAATCGGTTGTTGTATGCAAATGTCGAGTATGCATGTTACAAATCTCGCGGAGATTCGCTAAATCGCGTTACGTCGATACCGCCTTCTTTTTTTCTTTCTTTCCTGCGGTTTCGGTTACGCAACGAAATGTAAATCTCAACGATACACTTCAATTGTACTTCACTACGGGAACATCTTACTCAATTATCAATCCGATTGTCTGCGTGTGAAGTTCGGTTAAAACACGCGAGAGACGTGACGTTAAGATTAGAGAAGTTTATGTTTGGAAATGATAAACGATAACATTTACACGCGAATAAAGTGATAAGCATCGTATTTTTGCGAAGTTTGTATCGCTGGTCGTTTCGTTTTGTACGATCGATTAACTTCGCGAAGAAGTCTTTCATTAAAGTTAATTACGTTAAATTACTGCTAATTTATAATATTTCGTTTCATAACATCGTTAAGCTACTTTTTCTTTATCTTCGTATTTCTTTTTCTTTCTTTATAGGAAACGATACGCAGAAAAGATTCTCAGATTCGGCTGTTTTAAGTGACACTAATAGAGATCGGTGGACACCGCAGTCGAGCGTCTCGCGACCGTCAGAAATCAGAGAAATAATTGCCACGTGTATAGCGATTAGTCGCGCTTGCTATAATTATAGCAATTACTACCATATAGAAGGCGATCGTGTAACGTTTGCCATGGTTTGCGAGTCGGTTAGTCGCGAGCCTCTCTTCCTTCGTTATACACTGCTGCTCATAGGCATTTAATCCATTTTATTCAAGGATACGATTAATTCAACAAACGAAAAGGATTAATATATACAGTTGAAAAGAATAAAATAACTAAAAATAGTTTTAATTGATATCATACGTTGCGCTAGTTGATCGTTAATTAATATATACAATTAATTTTCGTTAATTACAAGCCGTGGTTTGTTAGGTGACATTCATACGCAAGTGTATTCTAGGTGATCGAGTTTACGGGAATCTAGTGTAATCGAAAGTTTCCTTACTTGACAGACGGTGATACAGGCTGCGTGAAATGCTCAAGAGTCGGATAGATACGGTAGGAATAAGAGAAACGGGTGTCGATTGAACGGACATGAAACCATAATGACTTAATTAACCTTAAACGACCCAGTTGCGAGACGAAAATGATACAGGCGGTTTTCTTTGCGATGTAACGGTGCAATTTCACACAGCACGTACACAATTTTCCGGCAGAAGATCCTTCTTCTTATATAGACCTTTTCTTCTCGCGAGCATTGCTGATCGTTTTCTTCTGCTAGGTTTTTTGCCCCCCGCTCTTCATAGGAATCATCACTCACATACATTATCGAATCGTTTTCGACGATCAAAGATCATGGGAAAGTGAAACTTGTTAAAGCTTGCAATTCAATTCGTAGAAAGGAACATATACGTGTCAATCGTAATCGACACTTATTCAAGTGAGTAAATTAAAGCGTAAAAGCCGACAGCTGACTCGTTTGAGAAAAGATGGTACAAATAGTGGTACACCAAGTGAAATCGATTCGTAATCTCGACAGGGAAGGATAAGAAACCAGGATGAGGTTTACTTTGACATTTATAAATGTCGGTGCTCTCTTGAAAAGTTGGAAAAGACTCGCTAGGGATCCGTGGGAAAACACGTTCCTCCTTGTGTGTCTTTTTAACCAAGCGATGTCACATTCCCCCGTGGGGAAACGATTCTATTCGCGTCACGGTTCCGCGACACATTCATCGTGTTCATCACTGTTCCTCCTGTCTGTTTTTTCGCCGCACAGTTCGAGCACACTTCACTCACGACTAACCTGTCGGTTCGACGCGCGAAAATCCACGCGGCCGTGATCGGAAGAAATGCGCGAGAAACGCGCGGAGAAAAACGCTTCCAGTTGGTAGCGGGAGTAGTAACGCGGCGAAACAGGAAGAGTGTGTATAGGGGGAAACTACCTTAGCTAGCTGGTGCAGAACCAGGAAGAACGAGTAGAGGAAGACGAAGCATGGAGAAGGTCGAAGACCGTGAATCGAGAAGGACGAGGATACCGGTGCAGCAACCAGTCAAGAATGAAGAAGAACAGAGAGGAGATTGTACGAGAAAGAAGAAGAAGGAAGAAGCAACGGAGGCGGATAATGGCAGCGCGTGGATGCACAGTAAAGAAAGAAGAAGAAGAAAAAGAAGAAAGTAGTAGAAGAGTAAGAAGATGACTCACCGTTCTTCCTACCGGAGGTTTGCGTGACACGTATGCCAAGCGAGATCCGCGTGGATGCAAGAATCGTGACGAGGACGAGCAGCGTTCCCGTATAGTCAGCGTAAAACCTCATCGCTTACTTGGATCGGTTAAAACTCTCTCGAACTAGATCTCTGACTTGTTCGGTGAGACCTGCTGAGGCAATGGCTCAGCGCCGACTGAGACGTTGTTTGTGGCCTCCGCTCTATCTCGACTGTCACTTCTCCTCTCGTCGGGTGTTCACACCGTTCGCCGGTTTATCCCCAAGGAAGCGAAAACTACCACCACGAGCTAACGACGACGAGAACTAACGTACCCGCGTCTGCTCACGAATTGTTAAACACCCGAAATCCTGTCGTAAAAGGCACGCGTGTATATCGGTCTTATCCGACTAGCCGTGATCCAGCGTGTGCTTCTTGTACACCTATTTAAAACCTATCGCTCCACCTCGCGCTCCTTACTATTGGCTCCTGCCCCAATTCCTTGCCCAATGATACACTCTCACGCGCGTTCACCTCCTTTTCAGATCGAGACGTACGTAGCTGAGTGGAGTGGTGGCAGAAAGTGTTCTGGCTTAGTAGGTGGTAGGTGGTAGCGAACTACGGTGGTAGGTGGTAATATTCTCCGGATGTTTGGAAGGCACCGCGCGGTAATAATGAACGCTAGCACAGGCTTGGAAAAGTGACGTTCAAAGTTTTTCCCCCCCAGTGAGAATGCTACGCCGAACACCACGCTCCACTCGATGAAGGTGAAGGGGGTTTTAGGTGGGGCACCTGGTGTCTCGTATACACGCGAGATCGCTTTGCTAACTCTAGCTTTCTTGCGCGCCCTTCTACGCTCCCCGTTCTACTACCGTCTGATCAGCCTGTCTGACTCTCTGATAGTGCTAGTGTAGCACGTGGTGGGGCCAAGATACCTTGTCTACGCTCGAGCTACGTTCTACGAGCGTTTAGACACTTCCTTGCACGGACACATGTTACACGGTCGGTGCTATTCTTCTCACGTGCCTTCTCTTCACTTTTCAAATAACACTCATGTTTCGGGTGATAAGTAAGCCGATCGGTGAACCATTGCCAGACCACTTTCAACCACCTTGACAATGAGCTACGATCCTATACACACTTTTCTCAACCTGATCGTGATTTACCTATATCGTTTTCCATGTAATCACATGGTTCGAAGATTTGCGTCGGGATTTGGTAGCACCTTTGGACACCTGGCTGGGTTGAATAGACTTGTCCCCGATTATTCTCTTCCACTAGATATAGCTATAAATATCTGTGGACAGGTACTATTTATTGGTCGCTGAAAAATCATCAGATTAGCGAACGAACCGTAAGGCTAGCGTACATAGGCCTAGCGTGTTTCGAAAGCGGTCGAATAACGCGACGGCCGGCCGAGATTTATTCAAGTGGTACGCATATTTACCTGTGCTCCTAGATCGAGTAAAAATATTCAACTTCGCGGCTGGTTTGCCACTCTTCGATTTCTCCTTTCTACATTTCTTTTTTCTTGTTTTTTCGTTTCTTTCTTCTTCCTTTTCTTTTTAAGGAAGTTTTACGAAAATTACGCTTCGATCCGTTTTAATGACCGAGTCGTCTTTAATTTGAAGGAACGCGAACGAGCGCAAAATCGAAAACATGTCTAACGTTTCGCAGGTAAATCGCCTCTAACCGTGAGTGGTATTTTTATCGCGTCGTCAGATGATGGAAATCAGGAATGCTGAATCCGTTAACTATATTAACGTTCGTCGTCCACGTCATCGTTTGTAACCGGTAGTTCCTACGGTCCTTTGACTTGTTTCAAGTTTCTTTTTTTCCTTTTCACAATTCTCTGTTTGATGTTGGCTGTTAATTATCGACAAATCCATGTATATCCATTTTTTTTTTCTTCTTGAATCTATTCCGAAGAATTAATTAAAGAGGGAATTGAAACGTTAATGGCGACGCAGTGAAATTGTCGTTTCATTTGATACGTTTTATCGTTGTCGAACTGATTCAATTACATTTTCATTTATCGAACTTACTCTTTGCCTCTCTCTTTCTATCGTTTTCTCCGTCTCTGTGTCTCGACGATCGAGTTAATTAAACTAGTTTTATTGAAGACCATTTAACTGTGACTTGCCATATAGAACGGATACACGACACCTGTTACAGAGCAACGATCGCAGCGGAAGCTTGTAAAAGTGAGCAACAAAATTTGTACATGACGAAAGGATTCGTTACGTCAGAGTACCCAGATAGGACTGCTAGTTCATCCTGATTCTACGACCGATTTCCGGTTACACGAAGAAGAAACAGGAGGAGCAATTAACGTACAGAGGAAGTGGTATTTTCGTGGCATCCTGACGAAATCTAATCGGCTGAAAACCTGTTTCTCACTTATCGAGAATCGATTACGGATCCTATCGTTCCGTGAAATTACCGGTCAATAAGTGTAAATGAGAACGGTGCCGTTGGTGAACGATACGGTTTCAATCGAGATTTTCTACTGCTCGAATTGCCGGTGCAATTTTCACAAACTTCGTTATTCACACAACATATAATTCGCTAAAACGTACAAATGGTACAAGCTATACAACACATACTATTATGTATATCAACATTCGATCGATATCGCAGGATCTTTCTACTTAGAGAGTACAGAAATCTCGCCACACCTTGTCTATTTATTCACAAGTGAAAATATTATATACGAGGTACAGGATCGTTAAAATTTAGCTACTTAACGTACTTTCTCTGTCTGTCGTAGTTTCCGTTTGAATATTCACGATATTTACGATGTAAACACAGAAGGAACAAACCCCGGCGAACACTTTCACATAAGAGACTAAAACGAGACAAGGGAAATAGTGAAAGAAAGAAGAGAAGGAAAAAAGAAGCCTAACCAGAATCTACAACATCTCTCCCACGGATCCAATGGAAAAGTGTCTCGAGCGAAAGACAGAAGAAAGAGGGGAAAAAGGAGGAGAAAAGTGTTGGACGAGAGAGAAGAAAGGACTACATGAAAGAGGTCCGTAAAGTCGGTAGTAAAGTGAAACAAAGGGAAAAAACGAACGGGATGGATAATTAGCGTTGCGGCGCGAGGAACGCCGGAAGCGAGGAAAATCACCCGGGAGAATCCAGAGCGCTTTTCTCTCTGAAATGGAAAGCAAGCTGGAGAAAAGCAGTTTGCTTAGACCAGCGTGTGGAGCGTGCCAGTGAACAGTGATTTAGATCGGACACGCGACGCATTTCAACGCTAAGTCTTTAGAGAACCCGCCGTCGTACATCCCTCTTCGCTTTGTTCTAACAATCCTCGTGACAAACGATCGATTTCCACGGAAATCGAAAGGGAACTCGTTCCTTGGATTGCAGCGTCGATGCCAATTGGCACTTTGACACACCTCGTTGGAACAACGTTGAAAATTCAACTTCGTAGCTCGAGTGAACGGAATCGATTTACGGCTGCTGCCTAACGTCAGATAAAACCTGCAGCATTTCTCATTTCGTTCGAATCCCTTTCCATTTCACGCGTTTCTTCTGCGACAACGGTCCTCTCGATGGATTTAATTATGCACACTCGATTGGTTCAATCGGAGTGGGAAGAAACGTGATTTTGCGAAAGAGGGAAAAAAAAGTATGGGTCTACAAATTTGTAGGTTTGATACCGGTTTGGTTAGTCGGAATGATTTGTAGGTGTACCGACTGGTCTACACTTTGCTGTTTTTCTGAATATTGTAACTGGACAAGATTGTCAGTGAACGGTCTTTCATTTCTCTCTCTCTCTCTCTCTCTCTCTCTCTCTCTCTCTCTGTCTTGTAACTGAAACAAGAAGTAGTCTTAAAAATTTCTTTCGGATTCAGATCGTTTCTTTGTCCGAGGTACAATCGAATTTGCGACGAGTGTGCGCCCTCTGTTTGCACGATTAACTCCACACTTTCTCCACGGCGAATTTTTAACGAAAAAGAAAGAAAAAGAAGAAAGGAAGTCGCGTTGCTCCAGCTTCATCACCGCGACAACTTTTTCGTCACCGTGAAAGTCTACTACACGGTTTTTTTTCCCCTCCCCTTGTCTGCGGATAAAATTGACTAATTGTTGTATCAGCGTGGCGATCGTAACAGAGGAGAGGCATCGCCCTGTGTAATTTATTACTCCGCTACCGGCTAGTGAAACGCCGCGGAATTTCCACAATGCGGCTAAACGTGGTTTGTAGAACGATAACAACGTAATACAGGCAGCGAAATAAAAAAGAAAGAAGGAAAACGTCAAATTCGCGGATATCTCGAGCAATTTGAATCATTCACGATGCACGTGAAATTCATGATACCTCCACTCCGTCTATTAACCTTGAACAAAGTTGCAAATCGGAATACCATACGTGGCGGTGAGACGGTTACGTGTAGAAAAGTACGCAAATCCATTTCGTTTCGCCGCGAAACGGCTTTATACCCGTTCCTTCCAGGAAAGTTTCTTGCGTTGGAAAAATGGCAAACCATGTTAAATCCGTTCTCTATTCAACCGTGTATTACCGTTGTAAGAACGCAGTGACAAGGCGTTAGTGTCGTAATTCTCTGGTGAACCGTTGATTGACAGGTATATCAACACGAAGAATGTATATCATTTTCCGTGTCGCGATGCTTACAAAGAAAACGGTCCCTTCTTACGTTTCATCATCGTCGAATTGCTCCACATTTAACAAACTTCTTGCCGTGATTTTCTTTCGCAGCGTTCGTAACGGCAAACACAGACGGTCAGGCTGATTAACTCGAACTTTTCGATTGAAAGTAAATGTACCGTGGAACGTGCTATTCAACGCGCGATAATTTTTTAAGATATCTTACGTCTGTGCAACATGTCTCTCTTAATACACGTACATTCTCTCTCTCTTGGTATTATTGGTATTAATCATACCGGAGATATTGTAACGCGTAAAATTATAGTTACAACGTCGATGTTCGTTCGACGAGCTTTGATAATCGGTTGACAACAAACGACTATACACGAGTGAACGAACTATTCGATTATTCTCAAGTAACCGACATTCCCAGGTTTCAAGATTAATCACCAACATTCACCGTGGTGTAGTTTCAAAGATCCTGTCTTTTGATTTATTCGCACCAGACGTAATATCAGCCTATTACGATCGGCCGCGGCTTGCATGAAACATCCATACGAAACAGCAAACACGTTCGTTCGGATCACGCGTGAAATGTATCACCGGTTTTCTGGTTAGGTTACGTGTTAGATAATACGTGGGAATAGGTGGAGATTTTAGGCGCGTTTTCAATGCTACGACTCGTTCAGGTCTCTTAAGTAAAACCGTTCGAAAGCCACGCGTACGTACGATCTTGTTCCTGGTACACCATATTGTGAATGTAGATCGTGACTATGTACTATCGATCCTGGGGATCGTGGCTTGGATAGAAGGTGCACGGACAATGACGTAACGACGTGAAACCATTGCAGAATAATGAGACCAGATTCTCGATCGAATGTAACGCAACCGGATGAATGTTCCTGGCTGGTCATGTCTTCCGAGTTAGCTTGGTCGAAAACAGAAAAGAAAAAGAGAATAGAAAAAACAGAGGTTGCAACCGCACTTCCTGTACGAGCTGTTCTACTACCAGACTGATCGAATTATCCTCAAATCGATGCGCATTCTATGTCGACGTCTACATACATTCCATTTTCTTTCATTGATGTTTGATCCTATGTTAACGCAGAGTGACAAGTGTTTTTCTTCCGCTGAAAGCTTTATCGATCATTTATTCCCAGAAGGATCGGTCGTTTCTTTAGAGGAAAGTGTTCAGTTTGAGGGATTTACAAGATTTAAGTGTGACGTGAGGTTAGACGAAACTGCGAGATCGATTTTATTTTAGAGATATTTGAGTTAGGTGATCGCAAATATTTTTGCGCAATGATTGGTTATCGTTAGGATATTCAGAGAACGTGCAATTATCAATATTTATTAGTTATTAACATAGTACAATTATTAATATTTGTTCATTATTAATGTATGTGCAATTTTCAATATTTGTCAATTAGTAACATATGTGTAATTATTATTAATACATAATAATAAATAATTATAAAAATTTAATGTGCAATTTTAATCACTTTCAGGCATTTCTTTTTAGGTAACTTCTCAATAATTTTTCTCCTTTTATTCACACTTCTCTAACGTTTTCGTGTCTATTTCCACCATTTCTCGAACGTGTATGTTTCATTCCTAGTTTTTCGTAAAATGTTAACTACCAAGTGCGTAGTGAACAGCGTACTTCTTGCAAACAATAAACTTTTATAGACATTCACAACGGCACAGGAACAGCGATACAGACAGAGAAAACTCTCTAAGTTACAATGTGCATACCATTCCGATCGACGAACATTCGAATTAATTATCAATTTACGCGTTCGTGATTCCAACAAGTTCCTTCCCTTTCTTCGAACCCTAACACGTTTCCTGATCCGGCCTGTAAAAAGTAATGCAAGCCAACTGTGTCCACCATTTTCACTATTCGTCGAAAGAAAAGTATTTGCACAGCTAGTCTATTTTCTAAAACCGGTAAAGACCTTTTCCGAACCAGATTTAGGGGAACTAAAAAACCGATCAAACGAGTGTAACATTGCTGTAATTAACATTTCATTGATATGGTAATATATGAGACATGTGTGATTATGTAAATGACCGGAAGATGAAGCTCTATGTTCAAGTGGGAGCACGAGATACCGTTCGTTTCCGGTAAAGTGAATAATTCAACGAAGTACACCAAATGCAGAACATGGTTTTTAAGAATGAACTGCCCCAATTACATTGCATCGAACTGTATCATTGAAGAAATCGTAGTGAATGAACAAGATAGTACAGAAAGGAGATCAATTGAGAATCACGAGACATTCTGCTTTCAATTTCACACGTCTACCGATCGCGTCTCCTATTCGCGACGAGCGTGAAATAGAGCAGTAAATATCACGCATGAAAAACACTTTCTTCGATATTTTCTTTTTGTTAAATGAATAAAAAAGCACACCTTTGAATGTTCACATGATAGAAAGATGCTTGTTTTGTTCCTTTACGATTGGATGAGACCAGTTTAAAACTGTATTTGCAGAGAAAAATAGCTCACATCTCCGTAATGGAAATTCAAATGTAAAGGTTTAGTTCGTTATGGTGAAGTGATTGGTTTTTCAGTCGTTTGAACGGAAAGGAGCGTATCCTTTCCCGTTGGACTTGAAACTAATCGAATACCTTTCTGAGATTCTTTGACAAGAAATTCGAACGAAGAAACGAGTCGTAAAAATGTGACATTGTTTTAAACGAAATGTGGATTATACTCGTAGGATGAAAAAATTTAGTTTTAGATTAATTTGCAAATGAATAGAGAGGCTAGTTTAATCGATAGGAAATAACGATCGAAAGTCGTTTTTATTCGTGCGTCATCACATGGCATTTTGACGGACTGTACCTTCGCTATAACGAATTCAACGCTCGTGAACGCTATGACCTTAGGTTACAATAGTTCGAATAATACGATTCAACTTCGTTGTCTCGAGTCTTGTAAAATAGGGGCCTCCTGGCTGACAATAGCGTTCGATTCATTCATGGCCGAAAACAGGTAAGTCGATAGGTCACTAGAACTCGGTCAAAGTTGCATAACTTATTCGTTGGCCGATTAGCTAACCTGTACGATCGTTTCTTTCGAATGTCATGAAACGTGAATATACTCTATATGGATGTGTAACGTATCGTTAATCGATAAATCTTTCGAATGTAAAGTACAAATGAAACGTTAGTCGAAACGTGATACAAATTTTCAATTTATCGCAGTATTAAGAAACTTCGATTTACACCATCTCCAATCATTTCTAACTCATAAAAACATTAACAAATTTCCATGAAATTTTCAGCATGTATATTATTCACATAAACATATTTATTTAAATTTCATTAGAAGTTCAGATAAAAAAGTTACTATTTTCTTCGTAATTCAAAAATCTGTTTGCACATCACCTAGAAAATTAATCTAATTAAATATTAAACTTAATCTAATTAAATAAACTAATTCGTAAGAAGAATCACGTCGATTGGACCAATTGTATAAAATTTATTCCGTTTTAAACGGGTTACGAATATTAATGGTAGTCGAGGTATATTTTTTTTGAAATAATAGTTTTATCATAAGTTTATTAATTTATTTCTTTTTAATATAAACATGTGCAAGCTTTCAAGAGCCGCAGTTTGGTCACCCCTGCATTATATGTTAAAACAGTTTGCCATAAAACCGATCAGCGTACACGTGAAATGGCAAATGGTAGGTGTTACGCCTTCGTTTGAATTATCATTTGTAACAGGAACTTGGCTACAATTAAGACGATTAAATAGCGCAAAATGGTAATTGTAATTAGACTGATTGTGCAAAGTTAATTGATCACCGGCGTAGCGCGAGAAAACACCGCGCGGAATAGAATCAAATGAGTAATGCGCTTCTTGTACCGGTTACGTGATTTTTCACGTCAAATCAAACCCTCGAGCATTGATAATATATGTATATTCGAATATATGTATATCCTCGATGTGTAATAAACTGTATTTTCCGCCGTGTAGAAAATTCACGAATTAACGAACCGATCTCGCACGTTCGGCTTGCGTCAGGCGGTCTTATTATCTCATTAATAAAATTAAATTACGCGATCGAATATGTTGTTCCTTCGATTCCGCGGGGGATTATTCAGGCTGTTACGTAAAAACACCGTGATTCGTTGCCCAATTAAAACGAAATCTAAAATGACTAGAGCTACGAGATGTCGCATCATTAAGGTCGCAAGAAATTCAATTGCCAACTTCCTTCGAAAGTGATCTGAACTACCTCGTTACGTTTGCCTCGAAATTTTAATTGAATATAGGGGAAAGGGTTTCGTTAATCACGTTTCTTCCGTGTTATCGATATCTTCCTGATCTGTTTGCAATTCTTCGTAAGAAACAATCGACGGAAATCTGTTTGTAAAGTTAACGGGAAATATTTTATCAAGAAATATAATTCGTTTATAGTACAATCTTGTATTATACTCTCTACTCAGCTCGTAGTGTAATCAACGCTACAATTAACGATGAAAGATTGCATTACAGCTGTAATGAATAAAAAATTTCTGCAGCTCAATTGTTACGATGTTTGTGAATAAAATTATTCCTCGCTTGATCAATTTCTTTTTTATCTTTGCTCCTAGAGGTTTAGTATTTGTGCAAAAATTGTGCATTGATGTATTGATGTATTGACCCTCTAATTTTTACTGTGTTAATAAACAAAATAAATTACAGTTGATAACAATTTTACATTTTTATTTTGACAAACATTAAAAAGTAATAATTAACAATTGATATGAAGAAAATATCTCGTAATAATGTAATAACGCAACGATGCAACAGTGCAGCAATGAACAAAAGAAATGTGATCTATAAAATACAGACAAATGGATAGGGAACGTTTACGTCACATAGCGTTACGAAGGGTTAACTTCCAAATAAAACTAGTGTATCGAAAGGGATAAAAATAAAGTGTCGTAACGTCTAGCGACAAAATTTCTTCACAATCACGTTCCGGTATTTCTTTTCTGTGTCTACAGGTAACTGGGCCAATCCACGTGATACGATCGAAATATATACGTGTCAAATAAAATTTCGTTCAGTGGCTGTTATTTCTCATTGTACCTTTCTTCGGTGAATTTCTTTCTTCTTTCCGATTGCACCGCGATCCCCTGGGAAATCAAACGTGTTTGTCCGATCGACAAACAGTTACAATCGATACCGAGTATATATGTAAGGAGACATTTGACCGATTTATGAATTCATCTCACGGAAAGATCGTGTACGTTTATTTATGTAAAATTTCTAATCCAATTCCGCGGATTCTGATTTCCGCCTGTGGATAGAGGTAGCTAATAATCGCATAACAAGTTCGATATATTTCATAACGAGGGCGATCGTTACGTCGAGAAATCCATTTGAATCGGAACCGACAGCCGTCCAAAGAGAAATCTGTAAAAAAACGTCATAACTCGCGGAATGCGCCCGGCTGCAGCATACATTTTATCCAACGTAAACTTTTCTTTTCCGTTAACGCCGTAGTTTCTTTTTCACTCTCGTGAGAAACCGTATCGAGGGTAAAACGCACGAATGACGGACGAGTTTCGGTACGTACTCGTAACGCTATTTCGCATAGAAGTTCTCAAGTTTTTCTCTGAGACCGTGAATAATGAATGCGAAACGATGTCGTTGTTACCTGTAGCTAACGTTCCCCGATAGAGACTAAAATTTTATGTAGTTTCTGTGAATTTATTACTCGAAGATCAAATTATAGACAGAATCTGATTGTTTGAATGAACGAAAGCAAGTATTTTCACTCCTTTCTTTAACATTTTCGTTGGACGTCACGCGAATCTAACCCTTCAAACGTCGAATCCGCCCAAGTACATCGTTCTTTATCTACAAATTTAGTTAGGTGAACTCTTCATCGTGATCGTGTGAAATTTTTAAATAGAAATTTTGCGTTCTACAGGAATTATTTTAAATCAAAGTTAATTTAAAGTTTCTAACGAAATAGACGGCGCTTTGAGCGTTCATTCTTTGCACTCGAAGCTTTTTTGCTAAAATTGCATTCTTCTTAGTTCCTTTGTAGCATAATTACTTGTATTCCACCTATCATTTCGTCGAATAAAATTCGACAAATTCAATCGTTCTGTTCCAATTTACAGCTGCTTGCTATTCTGTAGCTTTTTTCATCGTTCTTTTTTAACTGTTACGATTGAAATGTAAAATAATGATGTACCTTTCCGTTCAGCATCGATCAATATGATTAGTAGCGTTTTCTTCTTCCTTTCCGTGGAAGAAAATTAAGTAGCAACGGAGCAACCGAAAGATTCATTGAAAGAATTTCAATAAGAAATCACATTACACTTTCATTTCTCCGGCGATCTGCATGCGAGACTAGTAAATAGGTAAAGGCAAACTTGTTTATCTAATGGCAATCGTGGACTTGTTTTAATTAAAAATCAACCTGGCTGGAAGTTTAACACGCATGGATGCTTGCACGGATACCGAAAGCCGCTTTTTCGTCGTCGGTCAACTGTTTAGCCACGTCTATAAAGTTGACATTTCACAGGCGATCTTACGCAATTAACAATAATGTCCGGTGTGCGAAACGATCTGAATACGTAAAGTGACGGAAGGTTGAGTATGGCTATATCTTTTTACGCGCCTAATGGTTCTTTCTTTTTTCTTTCTTTTTTTCTTTCTTTCTAATACTGTAATTTAGTGCTTTTCGCTTAATGTATCGAAAGTCCAATGTTATTTAATTAATTGTATAACTATTTGTTAATATTATGTATAATAGATGCAAATAAAATTGGATTCTAAAAGAACATATTGTAATTTTACGCTAAGTGTGCTTTCTCCTTGTGACAAATATTATTCGACACATATTCCCACGTACGCCCTTTAAACACTTATCATACTTGCCACATTTTTCAACACGTATTCCGATCGCAAGAAGGTTAGATTAGAAACTTAACGACCGCCTAATTGCCATTTCTTTCGGATATCGCATACTTAAATAAATGCCGAAGTATTAAATTAGCAATGGATATTAAGATAATTTTCTATTTGTACGTTCCGTGAAAATTTAATCAATTGCATCATATCTTCTCTATAAAATCGTGTAAATCGGCGTGCTATTATATATATGTTGATTATACAGGATCGAAACTACCTTGAAATTAAATCAACCAATAGCTACAGTTATTTATTAATATTCAGACACCATTTAAAGCAGAATAACATTCTTAAAGTTGGACCAACAGACTTGAGTTTCGTTCAAAATTAATGTATACGAAAATTTTTAAATATTGTAATTGGTCGAAAATTGTAAAGGTCGCTTTTAACAATTTTTTTTTATCTCAGCTTATAATGAAAATTTAAAGAATACGTTATGTAGATTTATATTAGTTGTGTATATGCTGAGTTTCATTGAAATCGGCCGATCTTCATCTGTAGAAGAAAAGACAGGCATTAGAAAACATAAGAAATTTTAAATCGATCTCAGTAGGTTGAAATTCGTGAGATTTTGATCTTCGACATTTATAACTTGTAATTTCGAAATATAACTAACTTATCATTGCAATTGAAAGCAAATTATTTTACTCTTCGCCTAACGAACCAATTTTTTGAACTTTTCGAAAAAGGACTCACGTAATTTGGTCCAATTTTAAAAAAGTTACTTTGTTTTAAACGATGTCTGAGTATTAACGAAAGTGACTGTATATACGTGAACAAACGGTAGGAAATGTCGCTTTCTTTTTTCGACAAATTACACGGACACAATCTGTCACGATTTTTTGTCGCGATATCTTAATAAAAAGATTTCTTAACGCGGCGTATTATTTTTACACTTCCTTTAATAGCCTGTACGCACGTGATGGTTTACAAGATGTTCATCTACATTTACCGATGAAAACTTTCGAGAACGAGCGAGGCAATTGGGCAACGAACCGCCTCTAATTGGTGCTGGCACACACGGTAAAAAGAAGCAGCAAGGTGAGGATAAATGAATCGCGCCCTGTTTCCCTTCACCCTGCTTTCCACACATTTTCGACGAAATGAACTACCTCCTACACGAACTATTCTGTCCCTGATCAAGGGAAAGTCACAGGTGTAAACAAAGAAATTTCCTCGAAACGTAATCACGTTACTCTTAATAGCTCACTCACGGTTCGTTTGCCTGAGTTCTTCGTCCTTTTTGTACGGAATGTTGCAAGGTGAGGTGGTGCCGGTCTGAGCACTCGAGGTGTTCGGCTACTTAAAATTCAAGTAGAGCGAGAACTAATTGCAAATATTTCTGTTAGCTCCTTTTTTCTTGTTATATACCGAAATACTGGTATCTTTTGTAATTCATTAAATAATACTTTTATTAGACATGTTTTCAAATATTACGCAAATCTTCGTGAACAATAAATTATTGTGTTTCTAAAGGATTGAATGTATCGTTCGAAAGCATTTTCTCTCTTTTTTTTTTTGTATGATAAACGTTGTTTCTCTTGGTTTATTAAAACGTTTCTTTCAGTCGTATCTCTGTGATTTAATAGTGATATTAATGATTACCTTCGTCAGTGGTTCTCATTAATAATCGGACACCGTTTAAGACAGAATAATCTTTTAAAATTGAGAGAAATGAGTTGAGTCTTTTTTTTAAACTTCGAAGGATTACTTTACTAGAATTTTAGAAAAATTGCAGTCGATTGGTATAGTGAAGAAAATAGTGAAGTTTATAAAACTTAATTGTTAAATTAATTACGAAGAACAGTGAAGAAAATATTTTTCCGCGACAGGAAAGTTGTTCATTCAACAACTGGAATAAATCTAAAGGTTGTTACAAATGCCTGTTTCTGCATCCATGAAATTTTCATTATACACATAATATAATAACTGACATAAATCTACGAAACGTATATTTTAAATTTTCATTAAGGGCTCAGAAAAAGAAGCTGTAAAAAGTGGAATTTACTGATTTCTTCGCAATTCCGACTAATTGCAATTTTCTGAAACACTTTTTCACACCTCTGGTGAATTAATCCTTCCAACTTTCCAAAAAAGAAAACTCAAATCGTTCCAATCCAATTAAAAAAACGAATTATTTCGTTTTAAATTGTATCCAAGTATTAATGAGAATCACTGTTTATAATATCAACGTGTTCTATCGGAACTTCATTAAGGAATATTAATTTACATAAATTCGTCGTAACTAAGCGACTCTGGCGGTGATTCTTTTGTCAATTCCGCTTCCGTAACACCAATTACGCGTTATACAAGTTCCAATTAATGATCGTCCTTGTATACGCAGAAAACAGTTTAATGACTACGTCGGGGCACCGAAATACCGTCGACGTTCCGACGTTTTAATTGCACGCTCGTCGATGTTTACTCGTTACACGTTTCTTGGCAAAAATTCCTTCTACTTTCGATGAATAACAAGTCGCCGGTAAATAACATGTATCGTCAATGGGAAATGCATTGCGAAACGCTGTCAGGTTAGAAAAGTTGTCGTTCTAACGGAGCTTGTTCAATTGGCGTAATAAAGTCGGTGCGCCACGTGATACACGACATTCTCTCGATTCGATTACTCGAAACATTCTTCGATTCAGAAGAAGCAACTCCTCTCTTTCTTTTTTTTTCCCTTTTTCTATCGTTCACCAAACACTTTTACACGTTAAACAGGATGAACGTATAGTAGGTCACAGAAGTATTTGAACCTCCTTCAAAACAGAATGACTTTTCTTCAAATTGAATCAAACAACTTCAGTTTTCTTCTTTTTCGAGAAGTTAAACAGATTAGATTACTAAACGATGTCTAAAAACTTTGAAAAGATTCCAACTTCGGTTTTCTTCTCTGAGAAATTAGAAAGTAGTTTACCTGACGTGTGAAAAATTGCTCGAGAAAATGGCAAAAGTTACGTAATTTCTAATTAGAAAATTCGAATTATAAAAAGAACAGTAAATTTCTCTTTTTATGACTTTTCCAACTGAGCCTGTAACGAAGCTTTAAAAAAATTTATTTTATTAATTTATACAAACTGAAAGTTTCATCGAAATCGATGATGAAATTTTCAGATTCAGATCTAAGAATCGTTAGATTTATTAAAGTTGCAGCCCGAAAATCGCGAAAAGATGCTACTTTTGCCATTCTTAACTGTTTCTGGCAATGTTAACCAACTTTTATTTATAAAACATACTTTTAAAATATATATTACTCAAATAAAGAAGGTGCGAAAACAACTTTCACTAATTTCCTCACGGTTCCAACAAATTGTAACGTTTTCAAAATCGTTTGTACACATCGTCCAGTAATCCTTCTAACTTCTCAAAGAAAAGTTCAAATCGTTTTTCCCAATATAAAAAATAATATTATCTAGTTTTAAAAGGATGTTCGAATATATTTTTCATAGAGTCGATTCACGCAACGATAAAGAATAAAATAAAAAAAGAAGGAAAAGAGAAGAAGGAAATAAAAAGTTGAAATAGTTAAGCATTATTAGAGTTCTGGTCTACTACCACTCGTTGGATTCTTGCTAGTTAATTCGTAATTACATTAAAACCGCGCCAAGCGAGCATACGATTATACGTTCGACGGCTATTGTTCTCAACGGCAGAGTAATTTCTCGTAATTTTATCGAAATTCATAAATCCGGCTTAGCTAGTACCGTGAAAAGAGATTCACCGGTAACCTTCCGCCGTTATTTACACGATGGAAGAATATTAATCGCCAGGGAATAGAAACTCCTTAAATATCACATACGTTATTCCTCCATTTTGAAGTTTCTACGCGGAATTAGACATTAACGAGTGCAGAAATTTCACCGGTCTTCCGAAACGTCTATATTAATCTGGCATTTAAATAATTACTCGATAAAGATCACTTTCCTCCGTGAAATAGGGGTGTCGATATATTATTCTATCTTCTTTTTCTCCTATGAAAATCGAATAAGCAATTGTATTTCTAACGTTTCATAAAAATATCTAAAACAAATGAATAAATCGTCACAGTGGTGATTCTATATTTCATTTCTATTAATCCCGTTTAACAAGCGAAATTTTACAGGTAAAAATGGACGCGTTATTGGGTCCAAAGTTATTCGATCGATCGACTCTTGTTGCGTTACATGTACGGCTAACGGAACAATTTGTAACGAAAATAACAAAGCGTACCGTTGTTATACGAACTGTGTTGAAAAGGGAATTTCGATGAAACAAATTATTCGTTCCAGAGGCAATCGATGCGTGCAGCGGGTTAACTCACGCCTCCAGCCACGAAATTTCTGTTAAGATGAAAGTGCTTGTTAGCATGCAATCGTTCTTTTCCTTACGAATTCTTAATTGGTATTCACGGCGAAAGTGATCGTGAAACAATAATCGCAAGACCTCGCGACAGATAAAAATCAACATTCGTTCGAACGATCCTTAATATTCGTTCGTGCTTACATGCGTCATTGATTTGATCAAGTTTAATTCTAATACCAGGGAAAGAACGCAAAATCGCGTATCGGTGAAATGCGAGGAAATCGTTCGTTCCATGATCAATTAGAATTCCTCCGGAGATTTAATGAATTTAACTTATCTAATAATTAGGAGAATGCGTGTAATCTTCGGCGATCGCGCGAAGATCGGTCTTATCCTGGATTTTTAGTTATAAATCGCGCGATAGATAAGTATAGAAACGTTCGACAGTTTCGTAAAATATGATATATCCCTTAACTTCGATCGAATATTCTTGCTTCTCTCGTGTTTTAATTAACTGCAACGACGCATAGGAATGGCTGGAAAGAACTGCTATTTCGAAAGAATCGATTCGTTATGTCGAGTTGAGATATACGAACGGAGAGAGAGAAAAAAGGAAAAAAAAGGGATCGTATCGGTGATCTTTTATTTTCTAAATTAGATTGGGTATTCAAGATGGCGTGGATAAACTAAGAATAAATAATCAGAGGCAAAAAGTTGAATACTTTCTCTCATTATCAGGATACTACAGATCGACGCAAGGTCGAGAATGATGTATAAAAGGGGTGCACGAGAGCGATAACAGCTTTATTTGTATTCTTGCTCTCAATGAGCATCGATCTAATTTACTTACAATTAATGTGCAAATGTATATTACGGTATTTTATCATTGATATTAATTTTACATCAAATTCAATCGCAATATGAAATTTACAACACCAGCAATTTTCTTTCATATTCGTTAGTCTTAACCCTTTAGAGTTCGAATTTTCTTTGTGGCTATAAGAAAATTTATCGTACGTGAAATCAACGAATATCAACTTTTGAATACAAATTAAGAATGAATTCGGTGGTATTGATAATTTTATTATAACAAATGTGTTTTGAACTTTTCGAGTTATAAAAGCTTAACACTTTGCGATAAATTGACACTCGAAAAAATGTATATTAAAATTTTTATACATTTTCATAAAATAATATACGAAGTATTTAAAAAGAAAATATACTATATTTTTACTGAATGTTCGCCATAGACGCTTTAACAAATATTATACTTCATCAAAACCGATAGTCTGAAAACCCCGCAATAATGCGGGACCAGCATGCAATGTGTTAAAAATATAGAATTACATAAAACAGCTTGTGCTTGGCGTTAAACATTTATTTGAAAATTTTATTTTTAAAAATATTTCGTATCCCGGATTTTTTGCAGCATTCTCTCTTATTCAAACAGATTGGCCAAATATTTCATCTTTTCGTACATTTCTCACTATATCATGTGATAACAGTAACAAAACGATTGTTGAAGTGCAAACAAATAAAAAAGTATTGATATACAAACTAAGAACTATTATGTAGATCTTTTATGATCTATCAAATCCCGATAGAAGAAGAAATAATGAAAATTGCACAAGATGGTTCCTATAGCCTCTATTTGCAGACAATTTGCGAAAGCGTGTGCTTCGATATCTCAAATTAGAATTAACAATCGCTACCAAGAATGTTACCTTTTACCAAAAAAATATTAATTACTTTAAGGTAAAAAATTAAATATTGTGTGCTTCGATATCTCAAATTAGAATTAACAATCGCTACCAAGAATGTTACTTTTTATCAAAAAAAGATTAATTACTTTAAGGTAAAAAATTAAATAAATTTTGAAGTACATGACTTCAAAGTCACACACTAATAGTCATGCTATTAATAATACAACTTATATATAATAATATATAGATATAATGTAACAAACGTACACTTCAAGTCACACCGAGGGTTAATAAAACACCACTTCCGGTTCCAGAAAGTTTTTATTATACATCTCACATCGAACGTAATCGTTTCCAATAAACTTGTCTCTAAACGCCTTCAGTCCCATCGATTCGTGCGAAAATTCTCGTTGAAAGGGTCACCCACGATGCAGAGTGCACACATGCGCGCATGTTGCAAATAAGTATTGCATCTCGATTTCCTGGCGGTTCTAATCGGCGCTTCATGATGCAAGAACGCGGCAATCCTTCGTGTCCTTACAAGGCAGCGAACATTTCGCGCTGCCGCGCATCAGGAATAACGAGATGGTGAACCAAGAACGACGAACGTTTACGAGATATCGGTTTTGCTCTCAAAGGCTCGACGTAACGATCGCAAGAAATGTTTAATCGTGGCACGAAGAACGAAGGTCTTTGACCGGAAACAAAATATTTACTATATGTTAGCTAGAACTGACGAGGTCAATGGTAAAACGTTTATTCCTTTCAACCGTAAAGTACAACCAAGGAACTGTTCAAGTGAACACATCTAATATCTTTTAACGTTCGTGACACTCGTTTCTGTTCCTTTAAGATTCGATTTACGAACAGAAAGATAAATTAATTGAACACGGTCTTTTGACAACGTTAAGTAATATTTATTTGTTCATTTTTCATTCAAGATGTATTGTATTTTAATATCTGTGTATACACGCGGTCGTTGAAGTTATATGAAGTTACCATTGAGCAGTCATTAACAGTAATATCGTGAAATTACGAACGTTGAGATAACTCGTTTGTCAATGTCACGAAATTTTCGCGAAACGATTTTTTCTTCCAACTTTCTTTGCTCTCTCATCGAATGGTCGGTAGCTGTGCGTAATTAACCTCCTACGTTATAAACGTGCACTATCGCCGTGAAAAAACAATGGACATCGTTCGTGGTATTTCGAAGCGGTGCAAAACGATCCTTTAATGTACTCATCAATTCACACATTTGGCGGTAAATTCGAAGGGGATAAGATATAAAAAAAAAAAAAAAAAGAAAAGAAGCGTGACGGTTCTTTCACGCAAAAAAGAAGACGTCAGTGTGTTACAAAGTTTCTCCCCAGTCGTTTTATGAACCCAACCGCAACGGCGAATGAATCAATATTTGTCATTAAAGATTCCGACACATGGAAAGTCGGCGTAACGATGCATCATAAGTTCGCCATTAAATTTATGGCGTACCGTAAATTTCATGAATATTTATATAACCGAGACTATCGAGCGGCGTGTACCACGAAGGTATTTAAACCATGACGATTGCACGTGGCGTGTAAAACAGACAGAAAGAACGAGGGAAAAAAAGAAACAAAAAAAGAAAAACAAAGAAAGAAAAGATTGCATTAGCCTTAGTTCGAAGTTCTTTTGTTATGACATTGCATAATTTTACAGAAAAAAAGACGTCTCGTTCAAACGCTGAAACATGCTTTCACCACCTCTTAATGTAATTACGTTCGTTCAGACGACATTATGAATATTTATGCGAATTATGATTCTATTCGAAGTACCTTATCGTTCGAGCATTTCCTTTTGGTTATTACGCCGCGTAATATTTTATCGTTGCATGCTTTAACGTTTTAATGTCGATCGTTAAACCCAGACTTTTTAAAACCGAAGCTTTATGGAAATAAATCGTAAAACCACGTCGTTCATTAAACACCACGTTTCGAGCGTTATTATCGATACACTCGTAATTAACGTTTCAACCGAAATAAGTCACATGGAAGACGAATGTGTGTATCGCGATCACCGCGGCAAACTGTCCAATTTAAGCGGCAATTAACCCTATCCACAGGGATAGTTGATAGAAAGTAGATCATACCGGTGGTGCCTATTAAAATTTTACAACTTCCTATTCTGGATACACCGAATGTTTCATGGATACACCTCTGTGAATATAAAATTTATGGTCTCTCACGTTGACGGTTTTCACTATCGATGACTATAATCCGACAGTTCGGCCAGCGCCATAAGGATCAGATCGTAAATACCATAAATCAAGTTATCGTTTTTCAAACATCCGCGTAAAACTTCCTCGTAAACGAACTATAGAAAATGATTGAAAAAAGGGACACTTCCTGCGGGAAGTCGATTTTTATAAAATAACAAACAAACGAGAAATGAAAGAAAGAAAGAAAAGGAACAAGGGAGGAAAGATGAGAGAGAAAAGAAAGAAAAAATGTATCGGAATCCTGAACGCTCCATCGTTCGAGCGCAACAAATCGATTTCCTTCGAACGGAATTAAGTTTCCCCATGATTGACGCAAGGGTTACCGTATGAAAAATCTGCACGAAACGATCATTAATTACGATTTATGATACGACGGCAGCGAAATCGTGTAGGATTCTAGCGACTTATACAGCGTTTTCGGCCTCGATTTTCATCGTTCGTGCCCCGCGATCGTTCGTTCGTTTCGTCGAAACTACTTACTTGGATATCAATCAACGAACGGCCGCCGGCCATCTTCTAACGCACAAGGTAAGCGTAATAAAGTTTTGCACAGGTCACTTCGTATGTTTCCTTTCTCGTTCGCGATAAATCACTCATTTTCTCGAATTCCTGAGCGCCGGTCCAATGTTGATTGGGCCCCAATCTGCTCTCAAAGGCAGTCGATTGCTAACATTCTGCCGCGAAATCGCATTCCCTGTTGTTCCACCATCGAATCGTCCACGCGGCCGCCTTAATTGAGCAATTAAACAAATATTCGATATGCTCGGGTTTTGTCGAACCTGGTGTGCTGCATTGATTGCTCGCCATAGATGTTAATTTAACACGGCTAGCCGTTTTACGCCAATTTAAAGGGACACGTTTTTAATACACGGTGTTCCACTTTCTTTCGTTATTCATAATATTTTATTCATGTTCTACATATTGTATAGTAGGTAACAGCTTTTTCGTTGTTTAGGACTTGCAACAGTTTCTTTTCAACCCCATGATCATAACTAGCCTTTCAAATTCTTTCCTAACCTCTTTTTATCTCCATGCAGTGTGCCCCTATCGTTGCTTTAAGTAGAGAATTTAGGGAAACTCAGCTGGTATGAATTTTGTGAAGAGATAGAAGGAATTGTAGAAAAAATTGTCAGTGAAAATTGAATTAAATTTCAAAACAGTGACTAATATTTATCATTGGAATGGCAGGATTTTGTCAAAAAGTTTCGGATTGATGCTTCAAGATCACTGTTGGTCATTGAAATTACTTTGAACATCCTAGAAAGTCTTCACAAATTTTTTTATATTACAGCATATAAAATTGTACGAAGACATAAAGTTCGTATGTATTCTGAAAGATTATTGTTTCACGTGTCTTTTAAAAGTTTATTCGTTGCAATTACTAGTTTCTTCTCAGTGTTATACTGTCTTGAAGACGAGAGGAAATATCTTTCTTTTAACGAAAAGGGAAAAGTACTGAGATAACATCAAACGAGATATGTAATGTTTAAAGAGGTGGTGAACTATCAGAAAAAATTCTTCGCAAAGGTTGATAAAATCTAGAAATGGGAATTTTGATCTCAAAAAAAAAAAATAAACAAACAAAGGGATTTGGTTAAACAGAATTTTTCAATTTGCTGGAAAAACGATGAAAAATTATAAAATTATAAGGTACATACTTTACAGAAAATGTTTTGAAGTATGAAATTGGCTTATTTACATAAAAATGCGGCACGAATTTTCCGGTCAACCCAATACATTAGTGTGTTTTACGTAAAATGGTATTAAAGCAGCGAATAGCTGACGCTTAGATGTATAGTCAGCCAAAGAAATAGTAGATTAAGGGGTTAAACATGCTTCGAAAACCAATAAGTCGAAAGTCTCGTAATAACAAGAAGTTGGCGTACAACGTGTTAAAAGCATCACGTGGCAAAGAATAAAAGATCGAGCATCAATTAACAAGAATCAAGAGACCCGCTTACTCACGTGCACGTTGAATGACGGAGAAACCGTGTGTTCATTTTACGCGTCCGAATTTCTCTAGGAATCCGGTTAAAAAATAATAATAAACGAAATCCAGGTCGATTGCCACATTGTTGCCGAGGCCAGACAATATGTTCTACGCGTCGCGATTTCAATGAGTTTTTAATTAGTCCTACCTCCCTCCCACCCTCTGTGTTCCCTCGAACGCGCGTTAAATCCAGCGATACCTCGCGATCCATCCCCTCTTAATTAGCGTAACCTCCGTGTACAAAAGCGTGTAAGGTAAACCATTACTCGAACGCTTTGACTTCCCAGGATTCTATGCATAACATCGCGTCTGTGGGAAACGCTGGTTGGCTCCTCCGGTTCTCCTCCGGTTACTTTCTGCAAAATAATTCGCAACTCCGTCCACGTATCCGTGGTGAATAATTATTAGCCAGGGAAGTCGTAAAACACACCGATCCGTTTGTGTTATATATTTACAAAAAGGAAAAGTCAGAGGATCCTCGAGGTTGTTCCGTGAATAGTGTAACTTAATGGAAGACAAATAGATGGAAATATAGAGGAACGTCGTCATAGTTGTGTACTATGCAGTAACCTAATCGGTTGGAATCTCTGTCTCTCTGTGATTAAATGTATCTCGTTTCACCTCATCGAGGATTGCGCTGATTTGATACAACGTACCACGAGAGAATTCTCACGAATTGTATAAAATATGTAACAAAACATTTGTTTCATCTACTATATGGTATCTATCGGTGTTCTTTTGTAATTGTCCAGATATCGTTGGATCGTTGAATGAATCGTGGAATTTTAAAAATCATCGTTTCATATATCTCACGGTATATTTTTTTTTAAAAGAAGGATGGTTTAACGCGATCGAATGCAAATGGTTACGTTAGATAATGTACGTAACCATCGAACGTTTCCTCGAATATTTCTCATCGATCAAGCCTGCTACTGTTATTCGCAATCTTTTCTCAGCGGTCGTTATTTCTCGAGTTCAAATCGTTGAAGTGGGTAAACGAGTTGAATAAAACGCGGCTGGCATTCGAACGATGACAAGATGAAATGCGCGAAAGACATATATCAAAAGGTGGGCACGGTTGATATATTTTCATTGATATAAATCAGGTGGATTAAAGGGAGAACACGATTACAGTGATATTGTACTTGCTGGCTGCGTATTCCATTGCCTGGAGTGACGTAACGTTAAAAACAAGACTTGTAGCGGTCGGTTTTTAGCGACGTTCGACTAATTTGTAAACGCCTAATTATAAATAGAACCTTCACTTTCACCCCTCGTCACGTTCTGACCTTTTCATTTATCTTCTCGGGACGGGTGGTTCCGCTCCACATGTGTGCATGTGCAGCAAAAGTTCGCATAGTTGAGCGATTGTACAGGCCGTTCCATTTCTACAGCGAAAGGAATACTATTAGATTGATTGTTGCGTTTCCTTACAAGCTCGTGTTAATTGAATTTTCTAGTTACTTTTATTTACTCGTAATTCTGTGCGTCACAGCGTTCACGTTCAATTTTGCGCAAATGACGTCTGGTTTCATTATGCTTGAAGGCGTTTCATGGCTGTATGATTATATGAAAGATTTCATTTTCAGAGTGAAGAAAATATTTGAATGATTGTTACACTTTTCTACAAGCTCGTGTTAATTGAATTTCTTTAGTTACTTTTATTTATTTTGCACGATGATTAAATGGCGTCTGGATTGACTATGTTTGAAGACGTTTTATGGTTGTATGGTTATATGAAAAATTTCATTTTCACAGCAAAGAGGATACTATATATTCGATTAATTGTTGCATTTTCTTGCAAGCTCATGTTAATTTTTATTTACTTGTCGTTGTGTGCGTTAGGATGTTGACGTTTAATTTTGCACGATTAAATGGCACGCGTCTTCGTTATGTTTGAAGGTGTTTTACGGTTGTAAGAAGACACCTGTGTCTTTTGATGTATAAAAATAGCGTAACACACTTCTTTGCAAAATTACATACATTTACAAAATATGAAAAGATTTAATGTGTTACTCTGTCTATAGTGTGTTATATATTTTGCTCATATCTTGTATATGTCTACTCGAAGCATCTGTGTTCTATCAGTGTTCAAAAAATGGTTGAAGGTATATATCGATTGATATGTGTTTTGAGTGTCTCTTCTCATAGTATTAAAGTGTGAAATAGCTGCTTAAAGTTGTTTTACTAGAATAAAAAATATGATGTTCAGGTGTGAAAGCCTTAAAGTTTTTCTACGGTCACAAACCGAATTGATTACTCTACAAATTCTCTGCTTCTACGATCAAAAATTTATATCCACGTGCATTGACCCATTTGTACGTAAAATATCACATAAATCAATTAAATGTAAATGTGAAATTAAATTGAATCAGATGTGGTAATAAAAGTGATCAATGATAAAACGCACGAATAAAGAACGTCTTAATGATACACGTAGTAATAGTAATACTTCACGTAAAGCGTGTCGGTGTAGAGAATATTCAGGAAAGGAAATTAATTTTTCCATATAAAGCAAAGGAAAACTACCTTTCACTTTTTAGAAAAACAAAAAAATGTATTCATATAATAATTCTTACCATTTCGTAACAGATAAGAGGAAATACAAAGAAACTTTTACATATCATTCTTTTGCTGAAACGAATCGTAGTCATGTAAAAGTAACTGAATTTCCGGGAAGTCATTCCCTTCGTATTGGCCCATCAGCGAATGCAACAAACTTGCACAAGTGCTTAATATTACCTGGAAACGGATCGAACCGCTTTTTACATATCATTCTATCGTTTTAATGCATGGGTAAACAGATTAAACATGGTAGCCTATGTAATATTCTAACTCCGTGCGTCATACAGCCTTTCTTTCCAAACGAGAAAATATATCAAACTTGTCGAAAAATGACACCTGTAATACATAACTTTATTTTCTTATCGTCAAAATGGCGCGCGCTAATTCAACAACAAGGGTAACTTTAAAATAATCGCCTATACAGAATGAGTCATGTAACTTGCACATCTCGAATAAAAACTTTTAAATTATCCGTCTAATAAAAAATTGTTGAATACAAAAATTGTATAGTTTCAATAGGAGTAAATTACAGTGTATTAATTTTTTTTTGTACTTAGAGTGGTTTCTAAATATTTAAAATAAAAATTGACACTGTACAATCATCTTCGAGGCACGGTTATCGTAAAATATCTCCATAAAATATAATTATTAGGATTAGGACGAACATAGGTTAATACTTTTTCAATTTATGACAAACAGAAAAATATACACGGTTATCCAAATGTAACGCCTAGTTGTCAGTATTGTATAAACTTTACAGATCAAATCTTTTAAAATGACTTATACCATTTTGTTTTAGTAAAAGATAGTACAATTTTAATTGTGGACAGATATAGATTACAACAACGCACTTACTTAATTCAAATTTATCATGAAGATGGTCGACTGCTTTCAAGCAAAATTCTGTTTGTTGCAACAGCATATTTATATTATTCTAACTTATTATGAAAATGGAAATTTGTTTAGCTCACTTCACAATGAATAGATTCGTTAATAAAAAAGGTTTGAAGGATATTTCGCTCCCCGTATAATTATAATGGATCTTACTTTCAATAGGAAGAAGAAACAATTTGAAAAATTACAAATCTTCCTATTTTTTTAAAAAGAAACAAGTAGCTCTGCAAGTTGAACGATCCCACATAATACCGTTTATAGAAATAAAGTTGATTCTGAAAATTGTTGAACCTCCTCACATACAAGGAGAGCATACCATTTTGCAATTCTTTTATTTAACAATGTTTTATTGGATGCACAATTTAAAAGTAACTTCTAATGTGCAAGTTTTGCGTCTCACCCTGTATATTCGCTACGTAACTGGAAGTTGTGTCAATCGAGTACAATAAAATCGAAAGGAGAACCAAGTTCCCTTTCCTCGTGGCATTATTATCGCAGATGACCTGTGAAAATGCAACGACCGATAGAACACGAGGCTAAGCAGTTGCACACACTCATAGCGTGCATGGTGCACAAATCAACGTTCCACGTTCTCTGAGACCAGGTTGCAATTCGTCTCGCACGAGCGCTCGCACGATTTTCGAGTATTTCTACCCGGTGACAGGATCACGAAGTGGGGGAAGAGACACGAGCTGTACAATCGAGTGTTTTACTGGTCGTGTGCCCGACCGGACACGTCGGTTTTCCTCTTTTTCTTTTTTTTTTTTTCTGGTTCCAACAACTACATACGACTTAAAGTATTAAATAATTCCTCCTCATGATTCGATAGATTGATCGGAAACTTTCACTGTTCCCAGAACGCCGGGCTTGCGCCCACGATCGCGTTTCAACGGCGATTTTAAAGTGTCGTTTCTGATAATATCGAAAATGACACGGAAAGGATTTTTAATCTGTGGATTTAAGGAATCAGTGGGTGGAAGTAATTTTTATTACAGCTTTATTTAACGTAAAATACATTCTACTAAATAGTTTGTTTAAGTTTTCGCTGTGAGAGTAAGAAACCTTTTTCTTTTAGCGACAGTGAGATACGAAGCTAGTTAACAGGTTCACAGGAATGCGTTTAGATTTATTTTATCGCTGGGATGTATGCCTCGAGAGTTGAGGCAGGACGTGAAATATGCAAATAAGTCTGAGAATGGTTGTTTCTTACAATGTTGCAAATTACAGCAGCGACTGAAGGTGAAAGTGTACCGGCGATCGTGCTCGAATTGATTTTACTCTAGACAATTTTCCATATCTGTAACGAAATGTTAGAAACAAATTTAATCGAGAATTTCTGTAAATTGAAAGATACTTCGAGGAGAATTATCACGAATTACTGATGTTCGACAGTTCCTAAGGTCAATTTCGTTCCTCGATGTCTAAAAGCTTGCGCGATTAAAAACCGACAATGGAAATAACAAAATTTCCAATTTTAATAACCGTTACGACACACGTGTTACATTTTGTAACCAACTGAACGTACCCCCGTATCCATTTGGCAAATTTTCGCGGACTAATTAAAACAACCAGCGGCAGGTAACACAGAAGGAAAACAATTTGCCACTGGCTGTTGCATAATGTCGATTTTCAATCGAACAATTCCCGAATGAAAGTGAACATTCTGTTGAACAGGCAGAAACTTTGCAACATAATTAGCCCTCTGCTATACAACGATTCATCAAGTTGCGCAACATAACCTTCATTCTTCCAGTTGACATAGTTAAACGCCCGCCGCCAAATTTCCCCCATTGCTATCAGCATGAATTGACGCTTGTTAATTCACAACGATTCTGTTCACCTTCGGCAAATTCAATCCGAACAGAGAAACTTTCGCCTTTCGATCGTTAAACAGATTCCCCCTTTTCTTCCTGGGTCAACGATTTAGCATGCACCGGTTGGTTTATAATAATTAATCGATTCGCAAGGAAAAAAAAAAGAAATGGCACAGAAAACAAACCACGAAATGCCTCGAGTTCCAACATTGTACGTCCTTTCGATTCGCAGCGTCCCACGGTAAGCAGGGGTATGCTGGTCGAACGGCCAGCCACCTTGGCTCGCCTCTTTTGTTCTGATCTTTAATTTATCTCCGCTGGTGGCACGCCGTCCCCGTGTAACACGTTGCCCATTGTGTGTCCTTGTCGCAAATGGCCACGATTTATCGCACACCTTGCACGCCGACTGTATGTGACGAAACGATAGTTGGCCAGTTCGCCAGACTGTTGTCCTTACTCGGTTCGCGCATACATGTTCCAGAGGATCGCTTAGAATTAGTCTTCGTGGGTATTACGAGATTATGTAACGTTAGAAACAACGTATAGGGTCTTCTAATATGAGCCATAGAACTTTCAATTGAAATGAAAGGAAAAGTACTGAAGGCAATTTAGTACTAGCTGCTTTATTTTAAAGTACATTCGATGGTTTTGTACATGAAACACAATGTCGTGTAACGCAATGGTTGCAATATGCGTAAAGCGAGTCTTTATTTATTAACAGTTTAATGTAATGAGAGTTTTACAGGCGCTTGTCATCGTTGAAAACTATCTCCATTGGTTTTTTGAACATGTTAAGCGCCACGCTGGTCCCCATGGATCGACATTAGACTTTTCGTTTAATCAGCATTCATTCTCGAAAAATGAACAGCTTCAAATTTAGAAAATAATTCCTTGTTATTGAACAGTTTAAACAAAGATACAGCTTTCCTCTGTGTTATAAAGTTACCACTTTCTTCGTTAAATTTATTTTAACATTCTTTGCAAAACTTTCGAAACTGAACGGCTAAACTAGAAGTCGATCGAAATCAGTGCGGCGTTTAACGTGTTAAGAAGCTCTTGGAAGCTCCACATTCGCTACTTTTCTGGCAGAGAAGTGGAAAACTTGGACTTTAATCACTACGTGTTTGTTTTCACCTTAGAAAAGTTTGGTAGCGGGCTATGGTTTATGGTAATGGTTTATGAACGTCAGTCCCTCACACCTTGCAAACTAATTTCAACAATTAAGGTGTTTAGCTTGTCGAAGGCGAAATCTTCGACATCTGCAAGTTTATTTTTACTAGCGATCTTAAACCATTACAGTCATATAAATGATCACCACGATTGCGTTTGGTGAAGTGAATACGGCAAATACAGTTCAATCATACATCGATATATCCAGCGTTCTCTCGTTGACGATTCATGAGAAAAATCCTACGGTACGTAATCTTTCTAGTTGTTCACCGTATTACAAGGCGCCAATGAGAGAAACATGAGTATAGAGATATACAGGTTGCGTAAATTTTACCTCACAGTGTACGTTTGGTAAAATTTTCTAAGAAACATTCATAGATCGGTTTACTATGTGAGTTACAACGCGGTGAACTATCAAGCGGTAATGTCTTCAGATTCTGCATGTGTTGTATGCGACTAAGGGGGATAGCATACCTGTTTAGAAGTGGAAAAATTAAAGTTCAAGTCGTAGTTTAATCCTATCCGACTAGCTCTTCTCCAGTGATAGGAATTCTATCGTGGAGTATGCAGTAAGAGTATTCAAATTGTACCGGAACACCGAGGAAAGATATCGCGAGGCTTCTTATCTTCTAGCTGCAAATATATGGCGTGAAAGTGTACGGTACGAGCTGTACGTAGACGCAGGACACTTTCATTGCGTATTCCTGTTCCTGAAATGCAGATGAAGAGTTACGTTGTCAATGGAAAATGCTGTTTGCATTTGGAATGTGACAATTTATTTGGAGATCTTTGTCATATCTGTATTAACCCTTTCACAGTGCTATTATTTTTCTTATTTACTCTATAAAATACTTCTTTTATAAATATTTATAATGTTTTTCGTATTATTATAATTTTAATATGTATAATTCATAATATTAAATATATGTATAATTTATAATAACATTTATAACATTATAATATTATAATTTTAATAATAATATTATTATTTTTTATAATATTTTTATTATAAATGTTTTTCATGTAATGAAAGTAATTTCAAATTTTCCTTGATAGTTTAATTATAATAGCGATCCGACTGTAATTGAATGTCAGAATGAAAGGGTTAAATTTTCTATTGATTGTTGATTGCATATTTAACAAATTCACTGCTTTCTTTGTTCAATTCAAGAATATCATTTGTTTCTTTTCACAAGGACCCTGAATTTTTCGACACCCTTTGCTTTTATTTGTTTCAACCAATAGCCTATAAATAGACTATAGTTACTCTTTGCATCTCTAAAGTATCTGGTTTTATTTAGTTGCAATAACACACACACACACACACAGTGTAGAACACTTTCAACAGAATGAATTCGAAAAAGAAGAGTAATAATAGCAAAACACATCTCCTGTCTTCGAGGTCTTTCGAGGTTGTATGATTCAATCAGAGCATGATTCAAGGACCGTGGCTGCAGCGAGGCGTGTAAGAATTCGGTAAAAGTGGCATCGAGAAACCGGAACCGGAAGACGGATCGCGACAACACGGTGGCGCGTTGAAAAAGAAAGGCGAGGGCGCGTCGCGTCGCTGGCCAACACGCCTCTCTAGACATCTAGAGAAGTAGACCGCGTGATACATCATCTCTTCTGCACTTTCACCGAAAAATCTCGCTCTCGTTGTACAGCACGTGACGGTTACACCGTTTACAAGTAAAAGGAATCTCGCGAACACGGATGTCCTTTGTTCTCACCGTACAGAGAGGTTGCATTTTGTCGACACACCTGACCATCGAACCGTTCTATAAAACAGAATCAACGATCGGTGATAGCCACTTTGCATCGTTGCAACGGATACCGATCGGTGCGTCTGATCCTTCCAACGATGGAACGTTTAATTGGAAAGAATGGGGGAATGCATTTTATGCAGGTTTCTAGACTGCTATCTATCACTTCTCTTTGAGTCGAGCTCAGAACAGATGCAGGAGGAATGTTAGTGTATAGTGTGATTGAGGTTTATATATTTCTTTTTTTTTTGTTTGGTAGATATTAGGTGTACAATCAAAATTTTATTGAAAACAATCATGAAAATAGTTTTCATTATTGTTAATGACTCTTTTGCCATTTTTTTGCCCTCTTGCTAGTACCATTACGAATATTTCGATTTAAATGGCTGTTGAGATTATGCGAATTCAGTCGGAAAGGATTTATTTCTACACCAAATATTTGGATTTCTAATGTGTGAATTTTTTACAATTTTAGGCAACAGATAATTATAAGCATGATACTGTAAAACAGTATTTCTGCTTTTCAGTTACATTTTAATGAGACAACCATGCAGCAAGCAGTAATTTTAGAAATATTGAAATATTAATATTAATATTAGATTGTCCCAAAAGTTCTTTTTGTTATCTTTACATATTTCATTGTCTGACAATGTGTCTTTTGGATTTTTCTGTGCCGTTCGAAAAGATGGAAAAACATTGTGACATGTGATGTTGCATTTCTTTAAAAAAGGCAGCAGTGCTCTGAATACTACAAATGCGACTTGCATGGTGTATAGTGAACATGCTGTGACTGTTCAAATATTTCATAATTTGTTCAGAAGAAATGAATCAGAGTTTTAAATGACAAAAAAAGAAACACCGTAAACAATATTTTGCTAGTAAACCATACAAATTTTGGAAAAATAGCATCACGAGTCTCCCGGAAAAATAGAGGAGGGTGATAAATAATTAATATCAAAAATAAAAAAAAAACTGTAGTAATAAAATGAAAAGAACTTTTGAAACAGTCTAACATCAGATCGTAGGAAAATATGAAATGTCACGTTCGTCTTGAGTTTAGCTTTCTCAACAGTAACTTAAGGACATCAACACTTAACAAAATATTTAATGAACAAATTCACGAATGATTGAAAAAATATTCTAACAATCGCTAGTCACTTTGCATAAATATGGCAGCAGACATTTTCTCGTAAGAAATATAAAACAAGAGTAGAAAACTCTAAGCTCTGGAGTTCATCTCGGATAAAAATGAGAACAACGTTGAATAAACATCGTAGTTTCTGCAGTACGCTTTCGAGATTGTTGCTGCTTAAAATCTTTTTTTTCCAACGAAACATAATACGAAGTATCGTTACTTTCCTTCCTAACTGTAACGCATTACTTACCAGTGCGTAAAACAGTCTAATAAAACAACCTTCAGAAAATTCTGCAGAGATAACAATGAACAATGTTCAATGCGAACAATTTGACTCGATGATCGATATTCCTTTGTGGTTATAATAAAGTACGTAGTATTATTACAGGTGTTTTCACGTTAACAAAGCCTTTGCTGAAGGCTAAACGTGATTGTCGTAAATTCGATTTCCGTTATTCTCTATTTCCTCTGGTGGTCGATTTGAATTCTACGCGGCACGCAACGATACGTTACAAATTATCACAGGGATTAAATAAACAACATTTCACGTATCAAAGAAGCAAGAAGCCCGTCTAGGCCATTCCGTACATATACGGGATAAATAAATCTACCGATCGATTTCTTCTATTAGCCAGCAACAGCACCGTGTAACATAGGCTAGGTAATTGGTGCAATTATGGGGTTCATTATTATTCTAGATGCAACACGTAGGTACGCAGGGCCTAAGTTCTTGCGTTGAATAGTTAAAAGCTGGTATAGGAACCTGTTGATTTAATTTTCTTCCATCGTTGGTGGCTTCTTACTGGTACTCGGGATAAGAGGGACAGTTAATGCCATTTTGAAGTTTCACACCTTCGTGGAGATTCATAATAAATGAATCTACAATCACTAGCATGAATATTCCCACACTTTTCAAAACAGAATAATTTTTTTTTAATTAGACTAAACGACGTTAATTTTTTCTTCAGATAATGTGTGAAAAGTTTGTAAGGAAATTGCAGTTACTGTATTTTCCGGCCCATAGGACGCAATTTCTTTTACTCTAAAGCTATAGAAAATGTCGATAATAACACTGTTTTCTTTGTATGAAGTGTTATTATTAAAATAGGTACTTTGATCCTTTTCTATCTGATTCAGGTATTTTTCGTAAATTCTAACTTGATAAGTCACAGTGTGTCTTATGCACAGGTGCGTCTTATAGGCTGGAAAATACGATAAAACAGTAAATTAGTGAAGAACAGTAAAGGACCCTCTTGACAATTCTTTTATCTGAGCTTGTCATGAAAATTTAAAAAATATATTTTGTAGATTTATTTTAGTTGTATGTATTGAAAGACGCAAGAAGTATCGTAGGTCGAAAGACTTCCATTTTCGATAGTTTCAATCCTTTGCAGCTCTTAACAACGTTAACCAATTTTTATGAAATTTTGATATAAATTGACGAAACGTATTTCAAAATTTTCATTATACGTTTAAATAAAAGAACTTATAAAGAGTGATCTTAACAGTTTTCTTCGCAACTTCGACCAATTACATTGTCTCAAAAACTCTATTGCACGTTATCGAATGAGCTAATCCTAAGATTCGCGTTTTTTGATCGAATTTTGAAAAAATTATCCTCTTTTGAAGGGTGTCTGAATGTTAATAAGGGTGACTGTATATACAGTTATTTGTCTTCCGCGAAAATACGTAATTTCTGATTAACCGAGGAAAATCATTCACATGGTAAATACGAAACGTTTCGCAACAGGGATAATTAGGAATTTTTATACGTTTCAGCTGAAATTCTTCGTATTATTTACTCGGGGAAATTTCCACATCGAGTGTGTATTACACATTTTCATACAATGATCGTGTGCAATATGAAAATTAGAGAAATCGTTAACAGAAAGCATCGACACGTTTGAAAACGTATATATCCGCTCATTAACCATTTTTGTATCGTAAATCGTGCCAATAATCAACGTTTTCATGTAATTAACCATACAATAAACGTTTTTGCTCTAGTTTCAGGACAGGAAGAGAATATCTATTAGAACGGGTGAAACGATAACGGTGCAGCTTTTTTTCGATCTCGTGTGTATTCACAATATAGACTCGTTTCATAGTGGTTTCAATTAAGGAAGCTCGCTGATCTTACGAGTGGACCCTGCCAACCGTACAAGAGGCTATCTTTCGGTGAAAGGTGTTTCTTGGAAAATACACGAAAGGAAATGGGTGCAGTGAACATTGCCGAACAACTGTCCTCAATGTCGGATACGTTCGAGAAGAAAGCGCTGTTTAACCGGCGATGAAATAAAAAGTCCCCTGGTATCTCAGCCAACATCCCGTTCAAGCTTTCAGTCTGTCCTGCGATACGTCACATGTACACGCGTATTCACCGATGAATTAACAGGAATTTAATTACAAATTCACATTCTCGCGAAATTTATTCAGCGCAAAAATAGACTCGTACATCGCTATCGTTCATTCGGATAATTCACCAAAAAAAAAGAAGAAAAAAGAAAAACACACTATGAATACGAATTCACTGAATTCCTTACTTTCGTACCTGTTCCGGCATTTTAACCACGTCAAATTTCGCGTGTAATCCTCGTACAGGAATTACCATCCCCGCTCATTCTTTTTCTTTCTTTCTTCTTGTTTGTACTCATGAAGGTGTGAAAATGTGAATCGTCGATCTAATGGGAAATAACATCCGCAATAGTAACGTAACAGCTAGAGTCTCACAGATTTAGGACAGTTCCAGTTTAGTTTCGCACGTACAAACAGCCTTGCGTAAAAAAAAAAAAGGAGAAGAAGAAAAGAAGAGAGATGATGATTTTTATCGGGGTAATGGACTTGTAACACGGCAGATATATTTTTTTTTTCTTCTTCGTCTCTTTTTCTATTCTAAACAACGTCACACAAGGCGGACGGTCTGTAAATAAGTTTTCTCATATGACGGTGGCGTTCATTGTTGTTAGTTCTGCTTCGTGTTGATCTGCATTTTCAAGCAACGCTCCGGGCGATGCTTAACTTCGTGAACGCTCGAGCTGGTTGAAAAACACCAACATGCCACTCTAGGCAGTCTGTTTGTACCATTATGAGATGTTTAAGCTGGCTTTAATAGAATAACTGCGAGGAATTAACTAGACAGTTTAAGCTAATTAATTTAATTTCACGATTCTATCGTAACGACTTTTCTTTTGCTTTTATCAAGAGCAAAGTAGGAGAAATTTGTTCGTACGTAAGAAGACATTTGTCAACACTAGACTGAGGATTTTTGTGCATTTATAGGAAATTACACAGAATGCTCATAACGTGAGAAAATATAACAAATAAATTACAATGCTTATTGTAGTACCTATCGAAGTTTTGCTTTTCTTAAAAGTATAAATTTGCATAAAGATTTACATTCTAATCATCACATATCGAGTTTCAATAAAATACTGTAATTCATGAAATATAATTATATTGAATTTCTTCAAAATAGACACTCACGTTTTATCATAATGTATTAGGAATTAGTATGGTACTGTGCAAAAATCTTAGGCCATTTTCGTTGTATTACAAATATAATATTTTTGCTATTAAGGCGTTGAGCACCATGCTGATTTTAATTCAGCGATTCAGTTTCGAAAATTTTGCAAAAAGTGTTACGAGATATTTAACGATTTAAGAAAGTTGTGTAAATTTTGGAACGTCTGCAGAGAAGAATTGTATCCCTGTTCATTAGGAAATTCAAATATGTGAAATTGCACAAAATACACCTAATATAAAAAAAATATATAAAATATGCAAATGCATTTATAGGAAATTCAAAGGTGCAAAATTGCACAAAACCCATCTAATATATAAAAAATGTACAAAATATGCAAATGAATGTATAGGAAATTCAAAGGTACAAAATTGCATAGAAGTATGAAAAAATATAGAAAATATCTAAATTACAGTGTTTCTTATAATACCTGATAGTTGTTATAAAAAATAATTTTCTATTGTAGTTCCATGTTTTCTTTTTATTGTATTCTTAAGAATACGAATTTGTATAAAGTTTCTCAGTTTAATCATCACGTATCGAGATTCCCTTTCCTAACGAGCTCATACATATTCGTCGCGTTTGGTCATACGTTTCGATGCGCGTTTCTGATCCATTTCCAATCGCCTAAAAATTCACCGGTGGAATCGAACGAAGCTGGCAATCGTAGCTTGTATAATAATGCATAGGACGATAATTCCGATTGCGTTCACCGAATGCACAACGAATAATAATGCATACAAAAGTTACGATAACGACGTGTTCGTGCTGTACGCACCGCACGCTATTTAACATTATTATATTTAACGACGTACTTCTATCTTATGCTCTGCAACAGTTACAACATTATAACATGCAATTTCTGGGGCACGAATGAAAAATGAGTGTATTCTAGTTCTCTACGTGAAAGTAACACGCCCGTGTATGTTTTTCTGTAACGTTTGTATCTATGTGTATATGTGTGTTTGCGTGAAATTCTGTGTAGTCGAACGCTATACATAATTTACGATATTAATACTATCCACTTTTCTATGAATTTCGTCAGAACCAGATGACCGAACTGAACAGGTAAACTAGAAACCAATTAAAATCACTTTTAATAGCAATATTTCAATAATTCATATTAATATATACATAGTTGGTGAGTTGGTCAGTATATATGCAACGGACAACAATCAGGATTTTTCATCGAAAGATTTGTATCAGCTGTGAAATATGAACACGGTTAAGATTCTCATCAGATAAAGAGAAAAAGAATTTTGTTTCTCCCTTAGCTTACTTTTTTATTAATATTTATTCCGTTTTTCGTTTCTTTTTCTAACACATAAACGTATCTCATAATCGTTCGATCAATCAATGAATTAGCATATCAGATACGGGGTCTGGTCGCGAATTCAATTGGAAAAACTGTGAAAGCACATACTAAGTGTCCCGTGAGAAAAGTGGACGGGTAACTATTCGTTCTATTCCTTTTTTTCTTTCCTTTTTTCCTAAACGTATTTGCTTTTTCGTAAACGTTGCTACTATGTTACCTTATTAGATCGTGAATTCGTTTTCTGCGACACGATCGCCGTGACAAGTTTATTAATCGTTAGTGGAACGTCGATACGAAAGGAAGGCAATTCGCTGTCCGGTAGAAAACATTGACTTATGGATCGCAAACGTCGTCGCCGAGATATTTACTGTCCAGCAAAATTGCGCGAACGTTTTCGCTGTTGGTCGCAAAACAGCGTGACAGGAACGTTTCGTTTAAAAAAAAGACACGGTAAAATGAAAGAAAAAACATTTAAAAAATGTACACAGGAAGACGAATATATATTAATCCCCGGTAGTTTCTTGCGAATCGAACAAGTTGACGGAGGAACAGGCTGTTATTATTATTAACCGCGAAAGCTGGTGGCCGCGGGTAAATCGAGTATCGTTCATTTTCATTTCCCTGATGAATCGTAAATTCCGTTCCCCGCATGAATTCACGCGTCAGAGTCTAATTGAAATGAAATATGACCACTGGTATCGTTAAGTTCCTCGTTCCTAACCGTGTCCGATGACACGAAGAAAATACGCATTATTAACATCGTCTTGTTTTACAAGCCAGCTAATCTTCAACTCGAACAAACCAGCCTAGTTTTCCACTTTTCTTTCGTTCATTTTTCTTTTTCTTCATTTTCTCCCGCGAATTATTAGAAAATATACAATTACATTGTTGCTTAACTATACGAAAGCAATCACCGTGGAGAATTGCCCGCGTTGCTTACACCCTTTTGGCACGCCGAACCGAATTTCTCTATTCCCCACAGCGCGAAACGCGCGGCGATTTCAAGAAAAACGGAATTCCACTTGGTAATTACATCCGTTAAACTGTTATTACGCGAAGGTTAGGGATATTACGTATTCACACGTGTTGTGCAACAACGCGTTTCGTTTCGAGCGACAGTTGTCGGTTCGCGGTCAGTGAATTTTTCTATAATATCCCCGACAAAAACAAATAATTCCCGCCCGGTTTCCGGAAAGCTATGACTAATAACCGGTAATTCCTTGCTAATGAGTTTCGAACGGTGAATTACGATCATTAGTATTAACGAAGAGCAAAAAGAGAAAAAAAAGAAGGTAAAGGATGTGAATGTTAAATTAGAGATTTTTAAATTAGATTATTAATATTTTTCATTAATAACGAAAATAGCGGTAAAACGAAAATATACTTTACTGGACGCCTGACACACTGCTGCACCTATCGTAAACTTTTATCTCGCTTTCATATCCGTCATTCGAACAACCTCACCGTGCCAGCGTTTTTAAACCTGGCTTTAAGGAACATGAGCGTGATATAAAAAGAAAGAAAAGAGGAGAGAAAAAAATCTCCATGCAAGATTATATTCGCAACTTTCTTTGTCGATCCTCGGGAAGCAGTTTCATACGAAATTCACACGAGTAGCCAAATGTGACGCATGATTTTCTCCATGCGTTTTACATCGTTCTATATTAGGAAAGGAACACATCTCTTCTCCTATATGAAATTCTCTTCTGAAACGAATTTCTTGGTTCATGCACTTGGTATTCAACGAACGATCACACGAAGGGAATTCTAGAAGTCTCCTCGCGTCTTCCTAGAACGTTTCCTCGTGTACTTGAACTTCCACGTTACACTTTGAATAGGAAGCAAACAAGGAGCAAAAGCGATGTGCAGAAGCTGCGTACCGTGAAAGTCGCCATAATTGAAGGTGCGTGTCTATTATTTATCGGAAGGCTGTATTACCATATGAAAGTCGGCTTTTTGCTGTCGACGTCTCGGGCCACGTCGAGTCTTAACATTTTCACGCGTGTCTCCTCACGGTGTCGTTGGAATACGATAGTAGAAACGTCCGCTCGTTCCTTCTTCGTTGTAGACGTGGTCGATAGTATGAGACACTTACAAGTGACGAGCAATATGGTGTACCATTATAACTTTTAGCTTCGTGAATTAGTTTGGTCCATCGGTGTACACGTAACGTCGCGATTCTCAGAACTACCTCGAGATACGTTTCGAGTGGAGAGAAAAGTACGTATACGTTCAAAATGGAAAGCTTCTCATTCGTATTTTAGATCTAACGTTCACTCTGCCAACCACGATCAATACGCTGTTTGTCATAATTCATGCTAAAGACGTCGGGACTTTCCTCTTTTTCCCGTTCGTCTGCGCGCTTTTTTTTAGAGAGTTGATATATAGAACGGCGAGAAAGTAACGAGTCTAGGTGAAGGAACGGTATGGTTATAGATAGCTGGTTAAATGATAGATATGTTACTTGTTAAGTATTAATATAAACTATCTTTGAACGCAAATGTACAAATCGTAGTCTCTTTTAGGGTGATTTAAGAGAAAAGTGTCTAAGGTTCTTTATTAAATTCGTAAAAAATTTAATACACATATTTCTATCAAATTAATAAACTTTAGTTGTTATTCAAATCGTATTCTATTAAATGAATACTGCTGAATTGACGAGAATTAAATGTTAACCTATAAAAACGACAATTTTTATACACAATCTGTTATCTTAAGAAGCCTATGCATTTATAATAGAAAGAACTTATTCGTTAGCCATTTTAGTATCACTGTGATACCACTTCAAACTGCATCAAACGTTGGAAAGGAGGCAAACTAAAGAAAAATCTGTGGAGTACATTTTATTCTCCACAATTTTTACAAGTATTAGCAGAAGATGTACTAGTCTCGTGCAAACACATTTTGCAAATGATAATTCTCTGCTTTTTGCTCTCTGTTCAATTTTTTCACACTTGCTGTTAATGAAATTTTTTCCTTTTTTTATTACAACACAAAATTTAAAAAAAGAATGTTATAGCATAACCTTCCTCAAAATATATTTATGTTTCATATTTAAACAAATTCGAAATGTTTTCTCTTATCAGTCGACGTAACAGAGAACTCATAGATATGATTGTGCAAACATGTACCGAATAGTTATGGTTGTTCGGCAATTCCCCCTAATTATCCTACAGAATTCTATTCAGATTTGAGAACGTTCACTTTCATGTTCTATTTAGATTCTCATTCTTGACGTAACGAAATCTATACAGTACTATATTCCGAATAAAACCAACTGTTAGATATTGTAAAAATAATAACGAAGAGAAATACTGCATAGTAGAGTTGGTAATTTCTTTGATCGCTTAATATTCCAACTAGCACAACGTGGACCGTGTGTAACAGCCAAGCGACGTAATTATTGCTAAATTTCTCAGGGGAAAGAAAGGGAAAGCGGTGCACCACCGAATAAAAAGAGCCACGAGCCGTGGACGGTGTCCTGGTCCAAGTAGTCTCGGTTTCCTTTAATCTTACTCTCAATGGCGGAACGCTTTCGATTTTACAGGCGGTCGGTTGATTTTCATGCGCAACACATCGTGTGTCCCCCATGTTTTTCCAATCGCGATCAAATATTTGAAATGCCGCTGGTTGAATCGTGCCGAGAATAATTCGCTTTTCTGTCTTTTTTTTATAATCTTTTTTTTCTTTTTTTTTCTCTTTCTTGCTGGGTTACAAGCGATATGCAAATATTCGCGGGTTTTGCTGGTGTTACACGAGGAATGCGGGTAATTTAGCTAACGAATGACCGTTTTATTGTACTTGACAATTAATGCCTTTGATCAAAAGCATGCACGTTTCATGGTGGTTCGTGAAAGTAATTGACAGTCACTTTAATTAATATTCTGATACATTTTAAGACACAATAATTTTTTTTAATTTAGATCAAATTATGTGAATTTCTTTTGTGTGAAGTTAAAAGGATTAGTTTAATAGAGCGAATTGCAATATTTTCAAAAAATTGTTTACACGTTGCCTCGTAAACTGATTGTTCTAACTTCTCAGAAATGTTGTAACTTCTTTCGGTCCAATTTTAGAAAAGTTATATTTAAAAGAGTGTTCGAATATTAATGAAAGTGACTAATATCATTTTCGAAGTTTACTTAATACACCTTACAAAATCCAGGCTTACATCACTATGCAAGGTTGAGAATAAACAATTAGCGTTCGAAATTCTATTCAATTAAAATACCTTTGTCTAATCGTATATTATGTCGTTTATCTTTAATCAACAATAGTTAATCGGGTTTTTCTGTACTCTCTCCTCTATAATGGTCTCTACAGTAGAATGTGCAAGACCTCGAAAGCCAGACAATAGGCCACCAGAGGCCTGTTGTCATATATACACACACGGAAGTCGCATAAGAGTCCGTTCAAGATACGTGGGCGAAACTGTTACATCTCGAAGGCGTTTATCAGCAACAGGAAAACCCAACGAAACCGGTTAAGATAGTGGGATGATACTAAAAATATCGACTTGCATGTTCGCTTTCGTTTCCTATTTTATTTTTTCCCTCTCAAGAATCGATCAACATCTCGAAAAATGAGAAAACGAACGTGTGAAATTTTCGCGATTTCTTTTTCTCTACCTCCCTCCCCTTATCCTATAATGATCTAACGTTGTACAAAACGTAAAAGTGAAAGAACTATGGTATCTTCTGTTGAAAGAACAACGCCACTTTTTCCTCGCGTTCCTTTCAGACAGAAAAAAAAAAAGAACACCACCGGCAATATAACCGTCCGCGGAACAGTTAATTGAGCTATGCGTACAGCTTATTATTATTTCTCATCGGTGACTGCGTAAAACTTTCATCCTGCCCGGGTTTTGTCCGAGTTCTGAAACGTAACCGTACAGTTTCCTTCCCGTGATTTATGTTACAAAAGGGAAATCTTCGTGTCACTATCTAACTTAAGACACACACACCGCCGACAGGTTGACATTTATACGGAACGAGCGATCCACGATGTATATACGTATATACTTACCTACAGTATATACATTGCTTTTGAAACTACGGTTGAAACGGTCGTAAAAATGCGATGTCGCGTTTATTACAAATCGTGTGTGTTACACGTATTTAACCAGAAGAGGAGCTCACGCGGTGAAAGGTAGGCGCGAAACAAGTGAGCGTGAATTAATTTACAAATTTCGACGATTAGCGTAACATGCAGGAACTTTTCAGCTTGTGCATCAACGTAAAACGAGTGCATTAATTTTCGAGCAAATTAATGCGGACTCCAGGCAGAAGCTTTTTTTCTACGAAGCAAGGAAAGGAGAAAAAGAAATGTTATCATATCCTATTCGTGTTTTCGTTTAAAATATCGCTTAATTAAAATATTAAAGATTTGTAGATTTTCTAATAATTCGAGCCGTATTTTCGTAGTCGATATTTGCAAAACGCGTGTAACCAAGCTTTCGGTATTTGATACACATACGCTCGTTACTTCTACCAGCAGATTTTATACGGATAATCGTATTAGCATATCGTGTTCCTCGTTACGTAACATGGTGCACATATTTGTGCACTAGGACCAATAAAATGTAAATAGATCAGACGATTTTTCGTTTCATTCAACGACTTTCACTAATATACATTCCCCCGTGTGTATGCAAGTCGTGGCTGCTCGTTACATGGAATCGAACTCCACCATACTGAGATACATTTCCTATTTCGCTATAATGCGACCGCACCCTTTTCATAATGACACCCAGGCGTATATATCTAAAAGGCGTCGTTATGATCGTAACCATCAATCAGCACATCGTGGCCGGAGTATATTTGTGAATTTTTACAACTCGTAGATACCGAATTCGGTAGGAGAAACGGGGAAACCGATGAAAAGCACAATGACAAATGCACCATTGTGTAATAATAATATGGAACGTTGGAAATTGTTTGGTAATCATTCGCAAATTGATCGCTCAAAGTGATTACTCGAGTGTTGAAAAGTTCTCGGTTCTTTTTTCCTTCAGCGTTAACTTCGAGTTTACGCAATTCTCCGTCGTGGAATCTAAGGATAATGTTTGTTTGAACTTAAAAGGTGATTATCATTCCTCTAGGAAATGTCTAGCATTTAATATTGCATCAAGTCGATCATTTTCTTGTCAGTTTTCATTTACGTTTTTCCTCGTTTATAAATAATAAACAATATCTGAAGTGAACGATCGGGTAACTATGGAACTACCAAAGTAGATCACCATGAGATCATTTCAACCTCGTTGGAAACCATCACGGGTTCATGGGTACACGAAAGAAAGGACCGAGGCCATTGGACATGGTATTCTGCACGACTCTGTCTAACCCCAAGGCCTTAGAACCCCACCCAGTATCGTGATCAGCTCATGATACTAGAGTAGAACCACCCCAATGTCAAAGGAAATAAGCCTCGTTGGTTTGTGGATTGTGAGACTTAACTCGCGAGATTAAACAGAACTCGAGACCACCTCGAGATCGTGGAACTATTTGTGAGTCAACGTGAGATTAGACTAGATACATTCTTGAAGTCGATAGACTTGGATATTGATGACTGTGTTAAAACTTGCAACATAGTTGGGACCACCACGTAATCGAGGCACCTCGACATTGGTTGCAATGGAATACTGTGACCACCAAGGAGATCACAAATTTCTTAAGCTGGTGAACCTGAAATGGTACTTTATATTCGATCCAGATTGTCTGCAGGAATATTAGGTTGCAATGAAATATTGTGAACATGTAAAATATCACAAATTTCTTAACGTCCCTTGTTTCAATTTGACATATTTTTCCGGTAAAAGATTGCATATAAAAAATATATTCTGAAATTTTTTTCACTTTCACTTTTTTTTTTAAATAAAGCACATATATTTCGTACTTTTATTAGTGAAGAATATTTTCAAAGCTGTAAATAATGTTATAAATATTATTTACTATATGTATAATAAAAGGGAATGTATAGAAAATAGAATAAACTTGCGAACGAACGTAATTGCGGAAATATCGCAGTCCGCGAAGGGTTAAAATGTGAAAGCGAGGGTTAAGCTCGTGAACCTGAAATGTTATTCTATACCTGATCGAGAAATTGACTATTTACAGGAATATCAACTTGCAATGGAATACTGTGACCATTTGAGAGCTCGTAAGTTTCTTAATCTCATGAACGTGAAATGATACATTACACGTGATCGAGAAATTGATTATTTACAGAAAAACCAGCTTATAATGGAATATCGTGACCATCTAGAAGATCACAAATTTCTCAAGCTCATGAACGTGAAATGATACTTATAACTGATCAGGAAATCGATAATTTAGAATTTCCAAGAGCACTAGAATTAATTTTCATACTTCCCGTTCTTCCGTGGACTAATTTCTTTTACCAGGAAACTTTTTCCTTTCTTTTCACCGCGACATCCACGTGCTGGCGAATGTTTTATCTCGATTCTCACGTCGGAATATTATCCCCGAGTATTTCAAGGTTGCCATTTAAGTCGAAGACGATGAAAGACACCGTACCTTTCTCCATCATTCAGATGTGCCGGCGGAATTCGAATCGGCATCTTGCACGTTGGAAAAAAGTTGTCTGCCTGGGAACGAAATCGATCCATATAAAATCACGTGGCTGTGGGTCGATCACTTTCCTTTCTGGAGTAGGGTGGGCGTGCAGAAAACCGTTTCGATCCCGGTATTTACCTGCCGTTGCTTGCCCGAAGGAAACGGCACCTGCTTCGTACCTTTGCCATTCCTCTCCTTCTCTTCTTCTCGATTCCTTGAAATCCCCCCGCGTCTTACTTTCCCTCACGTGACAGAAACGATCGTTCGTTTCTACTCGAACGAGTTAGGCTTATGAGAAGCGTTGAGTTGCGTTCGCATAGAAGACACGGAGAAAGGTGTACGTTGCTAGTTAGTTATCGTCTAAGAATGGATTCATTAAAAACACGTTCCATCGTGTATCGTTTCATTATATCGCGTAGAACTCTTCAAGTCTTTAACAATAACATCCTGGATATCTTTGTCAAGAAGAATTCCTACGATACACGAACAAATATGAAAGAACGTGGTTGAATTGTCTCCCCTTTTTTTTTTTTAACTACACCCTCCGCACGTTGTAAGATTTCTACGATAGATATCAGTTCAAAGGAACATTTCTTTCTCCTAAAAAAATAATCTCATTAGAGAACAGATAGAAAGTGGAAAGAGAGCAGCGATCATAATACCGTTGCGCGGGAGTTCGTTTTAAGCCGCAAATCTCATTATCGCGAGTAAAAGTCGAGTATAATCTAACGCATAATATTGTTCAACGTGCAGCCTCTCGATTTCTTATAGTCTTACTTCCTGTATAAATCATTCTCAGATTACCTTGCCGTTTTCTTTCGAAATTCACACGCCTCTTCTTAATACCGACGAATAATCACAGATAGATTAAACTCGGTAACGTACGATATACTTTACTTTCGAATTTATATTTCACGAGTATGTCAAACATTTCTCTTCACGGATGTCTATATCGAACTGGTCCACCTGTGATTATTACTGATTGTTCTGAACGAGGTCAGATCATCAATGGTGTCCGTTAAGAAGGCTTAAAAAGAAAAAGAAAAGAATATAGAAATAATCAAGATCAATCTTTGTGTTTAACGTAGAGCCTGTGCCATTCTCTCTCTCTCTCTCTCTCTCTTTCTCAGTGTGAGAAATGGACACCAGACGAATTTCGTTTATCCTACTGACCTCGATAAAAAGTCTAGATCACATTCTAGTATCGAGAAGAGTGTGATTTGATATCACGTACCGATATGCTGTAATATTATATCGTACAGTACCTATTACACCACATCTCTTGCCATTGAAACAAACGCGTGAGGGGTCAGAACAGAAATCCGGCTGGAAAGTTGGTCATTAATCTTCTAGAACATTGGTGCACGGTATTTGTCGACTGTGCAACTTGCGAAATTGACAGTCATGCAGCGGTGCAGTTTATCATAATTTGCTGTCCATTGTACGAGGGAAATGGAGGAAAAATGGCGAACGGGTTGTTACACAGGATCGTGCCTCGAGAGTTTGCCTTTTGAAATTTTATTAAGATAAGATTACGGCGATATAATTATGTCAGTTTGAAAATTAGTTTTAATTAATTTTAAGAATCGCAGAAGTTCGCGACGTTATTGAAATATAAATTCTGTTACACAATGTGAACCTTTCGAAGTTTCGTCGTTGCAATAAAGGAGACAAAAAGAGCTCCTTATACTTATGCGAAGTTTAGTACGAACAGCTTTGATTTAGAGTTATTAAAAAAGTATCACGAGCTAGAAGGGTCTTTCTTAAATATCTCTGTTTTTTTTTTCCTTCTCTTTTAGATCACTTTAAAAGTCTTTAGAATATTGCGTTCTCGAGATGGTTTTTTGCGGTGTAACCGAAAATGTCACGGAATATTAAACTCGTGTCTTGTAAGATATACAAACGTTGCTATCATTTTTCTTGGATATTACTGGGGTTATCTATCTTCGTTGAGCTTAACACGACGATACTAATTGAGCATGAGGAATGATAATTACATGCTTAATCTGGTTATAATGGTATGAGTTAAAAGTGTGACACAACCTGTTACACGTGTAAGCCGTAGTATGACATAGTATCGATTAATATATCGTTAATGTCGGCACGGTTCTTTGATATAATGAATAGTCATCATGAGTACGTCAAAATCTGGTACATGTTTAAGCGTTGGGCGGAGTTGCCTCGCGTGAGTGATTGGTTGACTGTTGAAAAGTAATGATAAAGTCTTGCCGAATTCCAATCGTGGTCGAAAACTAAATTGCACAGTAGAGGAAAACGTAGGAGGAATATTGTTTGCTATTCGTTGATCTATAAAATTATTCGTGTAGTGTAAAAATTTAACATTCACGATTGTAAATTTTCTAGTGTTTCAAGAGGTTTCACGTGAACTCCATATTGGAAGCGAGGGGAAACATGTGTTACAAATTTCAAAAAAGCCTACTCGATACTTCCAGAGGAGCAGGTGTTAATACCATAATCGGGAATGGTTTCCAATCCGGTTTAGTCAACGATAAGTTGTGATTGATGTCCTTTCTCGCATATAAGAATGAAGTCGAACACGGAAATCACTTGAACTGGCTATGTTACGATGCGACAGATATGTACATAAAAGTCTGTGTAACATTGTACTTGCATGGATCAACAATCTAAACAACTTCTTTTTTCCTCGGTCGCTTAGTAGTTACGAAATGGGCATAATTATCTTGCACTGTTGGACAAGTAATGTCAAGCACAGTTATAATTATAATACTTTACAGCGAGGAATGAACGATATCAGATATGAAAGTGTTTCAAGTGCCGCTTTATTAGAAGTGTAACAGTTCGGTTGAAATTAACTTCTTTGAACGAAGAGAACTGAGAACTACATGCTTTCTTTTTTTCTTTTTTAAATTAAATCGTGTGAAAATTATATTTTTATGAAATACACGTATATGAGTTTATAATCGCGCCATTTTTTTCTTTTTATTACAATGAAATCCTGTTTAATGCTTGGAAAATATTAGAGAAAGCGCTAAACGAGATAATTTAGGGTAAATCAGGGTTTGAAGAATATACTACCAAGAATGAATAAATTTTATTTGAATTTTAAATCACTTTTATGTCAATTTGCAAAATATACGTAACACTGTGCTTAACACTTTTCCAAAATTCGAGAAGAAACACGTTATATCGAGTTAGAGTTAACACTATGACAACCACCGATACTGTGGCGTCAATTATTTCTTACATTTCACAGATTCGCAGTTACAAATTAAATTGTTTTTGTACACATAGAAACTTTTTGTCAAAAATTGGCGAATGTGAAATTGGTGTCTTATTTAAAAGTACGCGAATTTATCTTTGTGAACGCACACACGCACAAGTCGATCACACTGAAAGGATTGAACGATTAAGCAAGAGAAGAATGAATTGAACGCAACGAACGTCTAGATAAGTCTCAAGTGAAGCAACAATGTAATTAAGATTTTAACCTCTCCGATGACTCGAACGATAGTCTCGCGTTAGAGCAAATCCAATTACATCGGCAGAGATGGTTTAGACGTTAATTGAAAACCTTCATCACTGGAGGATATTTGATCGTCTGTATATTACAGAATCGGTATCGATCATATCGTTGTTCGAAGTGTACACGTCACGTGCATACCATGGTGTTAGAGACAGAATGTTAAGTGACGTTTTCAACGCCATTTCAGCGTTTCGTTGTCGTTGGTATTGTCGCGATAGGAATCGTGAAAAATTTTGTTCTGCCTCGATATGTGAAAAATTGGTCCGTAGAAACGACGGACGGACGTGTGAAAAATCGTAAAATCGAGCGTGCCGTGTGACACGTACGATACTTGAAATTTCGCGTCCGGAGGACCTTTCGCTTCGCGTTACATGTCTGAACGACCTCACGAAACTCAATCGACATTTCCCTAGATACGATCTAGTTGACCTTTCATGCTAGTTTTTCGACTGCAGTACTATTCGAAAACTGGCCGAGAAAAGGGAGAAAAAAATCGACTATATTTAGCAGGTGCGTCGAAGCGTAACGGGTTGATTGGAAGTAACTCTGAATCGAAATGTGTTACTTCGATATGTTATAATCTCATATGTATATATACGCGGGAATAAAATTGAAATATGTATTCGACTCGAACAGCAACGATACGGAGAAAGGTATTAACATCCTCCGTGAATCATTATACGTGGATGAAGGAAGACTCGATTCTCATAGCCAGACCATATATTTACGCAGTATTATACTGCAGACTTTATTCCGATTTTTTTCGTCTATTTTCTCCTTTTCCCCTTCTTTCCCACTGTTTTTTCTTTTTTTTTTTTTACTTCACCGATGGGATAAGTAGCTGTTCGAACGGATGGAGATACTTTATTTCGTACCGTTATCATTAGACATCGACCGCCATTCCTGTCACTGGGAAACATAAACGAGTGCGTTTGATTATTATCATTGTGCTTTATAGACTGGAACCTTTCAGGTGGCTGTGTCGATGAAAAAAGAAAGGAAGAAAGAAAAAAACAATCCAATGTTCTCAGAAATATCGAAAACCATTATTCGCCATTAACGTTGAAATAAAAAGTACATACACTAACCCAAATTTATTAAGACACCCGTGTACGAATTAATAATTCTATATTCTACGCTGTTAGATCAGAGAGGAACCTTATCGCATGAACCATATCTTTTACAAGTCGTAAGAACATTTATCACTGAGTTTTAATTGAAACGACATGCAATAAAATGTTGCAAATCTCATATGCTAATGAGTTGCGAATGAGAAATGAGAGGAAGTAAAGTTATCGGTATTTTCTGCTCCATTAATATCTACGTTTACTCGGCGATACAAAAATTATTATATTTACTAAAAAAAAAAAAAAAAAAATTGAAAATATCGCCAAAATAGTAATGGGTAAAATATACTTGAATATCGTAACAACCTGTTTGGAAATACTGAGACAAATCAGCGTTGGGAGGAGACAACGAACAACTATCGAGAGTTGTTTCCTCACCTTGCGTTCCAGTCTTCCCTCTCGTGTCTCACAGCCATTATTTTCCATCGTTTCAACGCGGCAATGCTCCGATTCCGTGCGACCGTTCACCGCATTCAAATAGCTTCACGGTGATAATAACGATCAGGGTAATTGCGTGCACGTTGCGCTGTAATGGCCAAACGGCAGTCACTTCAATAAAACCGGTGACAGGGGAACTATATCGCGCGAGATTTCCATGACTCTGGGGATTTAACAGCTGCTACCTTACGAGGATTTGTCATTAGCGCCGTTCCGGTGGCAATATCGCCTCGGCGAAGGTGTGTTTCTTTTGCTTCCCTGCTCGGTAACAGCATCCCGTTCGACGAATTGTTGCCCTGGGCGTTTCGTCAATTATCCACAGCCATCGTAATCAGACGTTGCTGTTTCGTTATTAGTCGAGAGGAAAATTACTCGAGGAACAAATTCTTAGACGAAGGAGAACAAATGTTGTAATTGTAGACATTTTTGCTCCGGGTGACGTTTTTTCCTTCTTTTCTCAAGGTTTCAAGGTTACCCTTGTCGACACTTTTACTTACTATAATTTTTACTTTATCAGTTCTGGTTTAATTATGCGATCCACTGTACAAAGGTTAACTGTATAAGGGGCTTTTTCCTTTTTTTGTTTTTTTTTTCTTGTTTAGGTGTTTGAAATGTCGTGGGAGGTTATTTCTGTCGAGCAAGTAGTACATTATTCGAAGCAACCTTAAATTTAGCAAGACATTTCTTAATTCGCTTACATAGCGGTTTACGCGACAGAATTAGATGCGTAGATTACAGTCTTTGAGAAACGCTAAGAGATAAGGAAAGCAGGATGCAATGCCCGGTTTTGCTATTATAATGCCCGTGTATGTAAAAGTTAAGATAATTTATCTTAACATTTAGCTCGTTAAATTATTCGTCTCACAGATGAATTTTTATGAATTTTTATCTGATTAATTACATAAGGAATTTTCGAAAGTCTAACGTTTAACATGAGGAAACAAAATTTCTAATCTTTCATGACGACACTGTAAACCTACTATTTGTTCAAAATATTGTAAAATAAGTTTGACAAATAAATATAAATCGTTAAAGAAAATAGTAACATTAGATGTATTTTTATAATGTATTATTTTTACGAAATATTTTAAGGAAGTTTAACAAGAAAATATATATATATATATCTTTAAATAAAATAGTTACATTAGGCATATTTTTATAATACAATGACCTAACAAATAAAATTTCCAAGCATTCTGGCCGACTACTCGTCTACAATAACGTCTTGAGAATTAATTTTCTCTTTACGTAGCAAGAAATGTATTTCTTAAAACTTTCCTCCATTCTTGGTGCCTATAAAGGTGGTTCAAACGTGAAAGTGCATATCTGAAACACCCTGTACATTAAACTTTCATCATGCACGATCGTACTTGCATGTTCTTAAATGGCTGATCGGTCGATTTCGTGAACCAGACCCGTCTCATGCTTCATCTCGATTTCCCCCGAGCAATTTCTCGATAATTAAACCGATAGGTGCTTCAAAAAGTTAACTAAATTTTCTCTCGTCTCGTCAATCCATCGAGGAAAATAATCAAGTGACGCTGAAACACGGTGCAATTCAATGGGCAAAATAACAGTAATGATGTCATTACCACTTTTCCTCTCGCTGACGGTGCCGACGTTTATGTTCTCCAAGACCTTGCCACAGACAACGCCCAGTTCTTCATACAGGTTCACGTATTTGATTACTAGTGAACAATCTCTCAGGTGAAATTGCATCGAATAAGTAATCTAAAGGATACCTTCCTGAAAGATTCAATGCCAGGAGCAAGAGAAACGCACTAGATTCACGGATGATTATTATACTAGTGAAAGATGAAAGTTCAGGGAACGAGAATTCGAGACGTGACGGATACTAAACGATTCGTTAATTATGGTAGAGTGTATTGTATCTTCCAAAAATTTAGAATCATTGAAAATTTCGAAAAATAGAGAAATAGAGAAAGGAAAAATGAGCAATTAAAAAGAATATCAAACGATATTAATGGATATCAACTTGTTTCTGTATTTTACTTGTGTTATATGTATACATAATTCTTCTGAATAGTAATGATACAAATCTTTTAATTTTTCTCTTCTGAAAATTTTACTTTTCGACACTTGAAACCTTGGAAAGCTGCAATTTTACCAGCAAGTTCGATGTGTTAGTACATATACTGGTGGAATTAATTCTGGACACTTTGAACACAAATATTCTTTATTTCATATTTGTGCAGAAAATCTATGTTCTGCTATGCTAAATTGATATAGTAATATTTTTATTGTAATCTATAATGTTTATACATAATATTTTCACATGATTTGGTTCGTACATGTTTTAAAATTTTAATTTAAAAAAATCTAAACTGTCATTTTTGTTTTTGCGACGCCTGGTGCACTCGATGCCTCGACGAATCGAACCTGTTGATATTCAACAAAATATCAATTTCTTTTTATACCTCCTTTGATGTGTTGAAATTGTAATTTTTATTGTATATTAAAAATACGTTTGTAAATGGTCTTTTTACTGATTTTTTTACATAAACGAGGCCCTAAAATTAGAGAAAACAATGATTAGAATATAAAATATAAATGATTATACATAAATAATTTGAATAAATGCGAAAGTTAAGTAAAAATTTAAAAGTGTCCAGAATTAATTCCACTAGTGTATCCAGTCTCTTGTATATATACATAAATGATTTTAAATGACGAAAGAACAGTTAGGAATGCCATTTAATTGACAGTTATATCAACAGTTTTTATTATCAGTCATACTGAAATTTTTATCTCGAAGAGGAAAGAAAATGCACCACAGATAACTCGTTTCTACATTTTACTTGTATTATACGTATACATTATTTTTCGAAATAATAATTATACATGTCTTTTAATTCTTCACATCTGAAAATTTTACTTTTCGATATTTAAAACCTTGGAAACCTTTCAACTTCCAACTTTAACCGAGAGGTTAAATGTGTTGGAATACTTATGCAATCTCATATACATACAGAAGTAATTTTAAACCGGCGAAAGGACAGTTAGGAATGTTACTTTATTGACAGATACATATATCGATTGTTTTTATTATGAGACATACTGACATTTTCATCTTAAAGAGGGAGAACAAAAAAATGTATCACCTGATCGCATTCTTTCGTACACTAACGTATCTATTCTAATATACAGTATGATAATAGTTCGGCTACGTTGTAGCCTGATATTATTACGATTGTTGAACATTCATAACAATATGACAAAGAGATTGGCGTGTCTTATTGTTACGGTGTACTTACGTTTTGTTCACTCGTAACGAGACCAAATCAATCTGGACTTTATAACAATATTTACCGCGGTGTGGCGAATTGGTGCACGAGATTCTCGAATCAGGTGATCAAATTGACGTCGGCTGGATGGTATATAATATTAGGCAAGAAATTGCCAATAATTTGATAGAAAGTCTTTCGCGGAAATCGAGAGCAAAGCTGGGGGAACAGTAAAAGGAAATGAACAAAGTATTAGATTAAGATACCATAAATGTAGACTGATAGAAGCAGATACGATAACATCTTTGTCTGAGATATTTCTCTAACGTCAACTGAAATGTTGATTAAACATTGTATTCTTGTCTCTCAATTAATTTCACTGTTTCAACACGTCGAAAGAGATGATAGAATTCATTTCAATTCGTAACAGCATCGTTTCATTCTGAGATCGTTCTCGTCGCGTCTAGTAAATATATTCTATCGCTTACATTCAATTAAATCGCAACTGTTTCGCAGTATTTCTACGAAATTATACGTTCTCACAATAGTACTACGACTGATTCTAACATTTTTCTTCCTTCCATAGTTCCGTGTGACACCGTGCGAAGAATCATGTCGAATAATCCATTCGACTGCGAACCGTAACGAGATAGTTTGCAAATTATAGGCTCGGTCACGATTTTCTGCTCGGTGTATGATGGCGATAGAAATGAGAAGTCAAGTGATAATTAAATCTTAAGCGTTAATTAAAGAAGATTAACGCACGTGAAGATTATAATGGATATACTGCTACCTTTAACGCAATTAATTCAATAGAACCAGATTTTTCACCGATTAGATGTGTTTGATAGACTTGTGAAATTTCGGTGTACACGCACGGTTCGGCGAATCATCGTTTGTTACGATCGTTTGAAATAGTTCAGATGCACGCAACAAATGCAGCAGTTGCGGAATAATCACGTTTATCCTGGATGAGATTAATTTTATGTTAATCGAATACGATCGCGTTTCCTAGGAACAAGAGCCACGATGAAAGAATTTCACGGAATCGCAACGAATGAAGAAACTTATCGATATAAGATACCGTTTAACTCGAACAGACATCTTTCTTGATCGATGGGTTGAAATATTTATTGTAAAACGAAGACAATCGATAATAAAAGGAATATATTTCTCAACGAATTGCTTATGGGATCTCTTTACTTTTACTCTATTCCTTTCCATCCTTTTCTTTCCGTTATTATCAAACTTTCACGATCGATCCGCGTCTCCGCGTCAAAATAAACCGTTCGTACTCCCACACAAAAAAATTACGTAAAGCTCGCGCATTATTCCGTAACGTATTGCTTTTCTCCGCGATTAAAAGACCATTTGAACGCGTTGTGGCAACGTAACGCGGCCAGAAATTGAGTTATTCCCATGCTTTCGAAACGAACAGTTAATTGCGATTCGAAAACAGCCAACTGGACTTAGGTCTACTGAGTGTGGGGGCAAGAAACAGGGGAGAAAAATGAAAAAAAAAAAAGAAATGAAGTAACGATACAGTCGTTAATTCGTTCGTTCATAATCTCGACACCCGTCAGGATGCAATTATTCGACGTTTATTCGAGTTCTCTATCGGGCAAACGTCTAATTCGGTTAATTAAAAGCGTCGTTTGCACCGTAAAATTCACCTGGCTGGTCGTGGCGTGGAATTCACGACGGACCAGCAGATACGATCTGATTTTTCACATCCTAGACGGGTTTACTTAACTCTCGATCTACACGGACACACGCAATTCTTGCAGAAACTAAACGGTAGGTGAAATAATTAAATTAAAGTACTAGAACACAGTGAAACAAATTAAGAAATGATAGAAGCTGTGTAACACTTTTCTTTCTTTTTTGTTCCTTTTTTGTAAATCGACGGTTAGAAGTGTTTGAAGTTGCGTTACGAACAGGAAGCTGCACGATCGCGAGAAATCTTCAATGAAATCTCACCACCGGCGTAGATAATCTATCGCGTATTTCGTCCACGAATTTCACGAAGCGAATTCAATTTGATGAGGCTGAACAAAATACCGGCGTGATGAAATAATCGGAATTTCTGGCTCATTAACCTCACCGGTTGCTTATTTCGTGGCTGTCATAGAGCAACGTGGGACCGCGATTAGTGCGGAGCAACGTTTTGATCAAAGATCGTTTGGCCCGGATGAGGATTTCACGCGATCAGCTGGGAGTTGTCAGGTCACGATGGATAATACCACCGGCGAATTTTAATCGAGCCCCGTTTATGTGCAAAACTAATATCTTCGTGTATCGTGAGAGCCAACGTTTTCGTGAGACCACGGATTTTCTAATAGGGGTTGCGTGCTTTGTAAGCTGTATTCTGCCTTCTATTACCTAATCACCGCGTAATCCCTATTGTTAAAAGTTCCTAATCAAATTACATCGCAATCGTAGTTGCTCTATTTTAGAAAATTGTTAACATTACGTATCCGTTGATTTTTCAAAGTTTTCCCCTAACCCTCGACACTAAAACTACCAAACGTGTCAAAACGAAGGGTTTCAGATATTTTTTTCCATAATTACTAACATCGTAGGAATTTATAATGACTTTTAATAAAATGGAATAGCTGTCATATTTTCTAGTTTTTAATTTTTAATTGTCTACCTAAAGTGTACTTAAATATACCAAGATGATGGGTTATAGAATGAGGTTTAGACTAAAAAGTATACATCAATATCTTTGCATTTCGTTTATTCGTTTGAAAAATGTTGGTTTTTATTGCTACACAGTCAGACTTAGTTCAATAAACTGTACTTGAAGAAATTTAAAAGAAACTTCTAATACACTGAAATCCTGTCAAATAGAATTGTGCAACAAAGCAAAACGAATTCAACTTGTCTTGAGTGGAAGAAGTATATATACCAAATAAAATCTACCTATGAAAAGTGTATTTCATAGGCAGATTACAAAGACAAATTGTTCGAATCATAAATAATTCAATTGAAAATATGTTCTTACATATTTTCTAATTAAACATAAATTATTCGATACATTAAACGTAGTTCTTGACTATTTATAACTTTTATTTAAAAAGAACTACACTGAAAGGGACATTTTTCAAATATCATGACAACTTTTATGTATGTTAAATTGACGCTGGTAGTTATACTGTTAACCAATGTCTCCAATTAAAAAAGAAAAAGAAACAAAAGAGGGAAAAAAAGGTAAAATCAGATCGGTAAGAACTTTCGATCAGATACCGATCTGAGACATTAAAGAATAGAACACTTAGTTCACCGATCATTCGATTACAAGGATTTACGTGCATTCAATTAAATCCGAATTAACGCACACGGAACGCTAGTGCTCTATCGTTTTAGTCGAAGAGTGATTGTGAATATCTGTTCGCCGCGTACATTGGAGCCGTCGACGCGGAACGCTTACGTGACCAAGCCTTTTTCTACTGTTGCACAGTATCGTGAAGAAAATTTATTAACCGATAACAACAAACATCGCACAGTTTGCGGCAGAGCTCGTGTCTACCTTTACTACCGCTTAAAACTGACTTAAACCAAAGCCGACTCTCACATTTCTGTCTTAAATTCCACGATTCTATTTGGCCCGTAATTATATAAGAACGAAACAGATGGTAATATATACGCGTAAACATCGTTCCGCGGAATTTATATAGAATCTATGTGCAGCAATGGTTCGTGAATTAATTAACACTATGTACGTTACTCGCTCGTCGTTCGAACCAATTCGTATAGCGTTTAAAAAAGGCACGCGTTCACGTTTAAAACTGAACGTGTGTGTACGAGGTTGAAACAAAGGATACCGATCCAGGTTACGATTGTTCTTTGGAAATACACCTGAACGGTATGCGAGGTATTGAAAGACTGAACGTTGTAAAAAGTGAAAGACAAACGCGCGAATCAGTCGTGTCTAATGATTCCGTTACACTCCTGTAATCGGTATCGTTCACTTTTCTCACCTGTCGATCTATCGATCTATCTAGCACACGTAACGAGCCTTTAATTCCTTTCGTGTATCACATTCGATTACGTTTCGGTATGCAAATTCCTCGTCAGCAACACCCATGAAATCCTTCGATTAAAATGAAGAAAAGAAAAAACATACATACAGGACAGCCACGAAATCTAGTAGCTGAACTGGTAAATCGACTGTTTAAACGTTCCTTTTTCTTTTTTTTTTTTCTGAAATTAAACAGGCGGTGAAAATGATCGTCGATTAAGCAGTTCATTAGCCGGTTTCTTAATAAGTCCGTGTACCAAGTGATTATTTCGTAACGTTGCGAAATGTTTTTGTAAAGGTTCGCGCGGGAGGTGTAGCACCAGTACGGTTGTTCGCGAGATTATTCCAACCGGATACCGATAAATCGTATCATTTGCAATTCCTAAGGTAGATCCTTTATCACTGTGCACGCGAACAGCGCGACGTCTCGCATGAATTATCGCGCCCCTCCGGAAGAAAGGAAACTTTACGCGAAAATCTCGCGTGTATAGATTCAGCCTCTGTTCCCCTATGGAAATCAACGGTTCAAGCCTATGTGTCGTTAGATACCTGGGCAAAAGTGAGCGTTTTCTGTGTTTTAAAACGATTGGTCACTTTATATGGTAGCAGGTGGCAGCTGGCGAACTCAGATAAGCGTGTCTAATAATTGTAGAAATATCATTTAAACGGAACCGCATTCCTGGCCAAAATGAATTATAAATCAACTCTGGTTCGAGTGAAGATATATATATAAAAATCGCGAAAAGAAAGGATCAACGTTTTCGATGGTTAACAGGTTTCGATAATTGTCGGGGCACATTTGGAAACTTTCGTGTCCTGATCTAACGATCGAAAGAGAACGGTACGATACATTCGTAGATACGCTGTTCTTGCCTCCATGGTGTATACAGGGTGTTCACGCTATTACTAGCCAACAGATAATAAATTTTCAAAGAAAATGAAAGAGGAAAATGTAGTGTTGCTTTTTGTAAGCAAGGTAACGGTCTGTACAATTTTCTTGTATTTGCATTATTTTTTTTATATATATATTTTTTTTTATCAAGACGAATTCATTCGTATACGACACAATGATCTTTAATATCATACGAGATCAGAAACGGCAGAAACATTTTGAATATTTCATGGTAATATGTTAGAATGAGAATATTAATATGTAAGAAAATGTATAGCATTCCATATAAAAAGTGGAAGGTCACTTTCATTTCTAAAAGAATAGAGCAAGCACCAGAAAATTACGTACGCCATTACGGTGCTTGAAAAGTACTTTTCTTTTTTTTTAATATTAGGTGTAGAAATACATTTTTTGCAACTAGAGTCGCGTTCGAGTGCAGCCATTCAAATATTCACGCTGCTTTTCGCGAATTGCAAAAAAGCTGGCAAAAGCTCATCAACAACAATTGATATGTTTTCGTTCTTTTCAAATAGAATTTTAATTACATCCAAAAAATTGAGAAGAATTAATTTCTACATGTGATACTTGCTATTTGCAAGAAACACAGTAGCAATATCATGGACACCCTGTATAAGAAAGCCACCATTGAATCGATTATCTAACCCACCATGGGAAACGCGTTTTCCTCGTGAATAACTAATACTTCTGACCAACTTAATCGTCGTCCTTATTGCTACTTGTTCTACAATTCTCTCGTTCCTATGAATCTCAATATTCTAGCCAAGCATTGAGAAACAGATAAAAAATCTCTCTAGATATATCACAGAGGAAAGTCATACGAATCAATCCGTATAAACCCACATCCTCTTCCTCTTCTGGACGTTCGGCACAATGTACATACATACAGATTTTCACTATTGTAGGAAAGTTTACGTAAGCGACTTTCGATATTCCACCATCTCCCCTGGTTTGGAAATCGATTTCCAGGCAACACTTGCCCAGCTCATACTTATCCGCCACGCATTGTTCGATTTTCTACGTGTATGTGTGTCTATGTGTGTCGTAAGGAGATCTGTTCGGTGGTGTTCAGCTACGTTGCTAGTTCGAATGGTGTGCCACACCCACCCTAGATCAGGCGTGGTACGGGAGACACTTCAATGCCAAGAATGCGGCGTAAAAGTGGTTCCGTTTCGTTCCGATCGAGCCGAAGCGGAGGTTTTCGAGCGGCTCGGTTCACCACGCACGCGACTAGCCGGTACTTATCCATACACTGACCATTCTCACCCGTTTTCACTCGCTATTGGTCGAAACTGTGTAGTATTAAAGGTTAGATAATATCCGCGATCGTGTGTGCCGCTTGTGTGTTTCGTTGCCCTTTTCCTGATCCTTTATATGCGACCGACTTAACTATAACCGCTGTTGGGCCTCTGTGAAACGAGAGAGAATGGACACAGAGGTAAATGTTCCATGGAACACGTTCTGTTTCACGGAGCGTGCATGGGGAGTATAATAGGATGAAAATGCGGGCTTAATGGTTTTCAGGTGGGCAGAATGTTAATTTCATTGCGGAGAAAGAGACAATTATCGGTGCATTAGGCGCTCTTCCGAAGTAATTGTAGCATTTAAACGATTCTGTTCCGCGTTTGATATTGTTCTGCGACATTGGAGATGTTTTATAGAATAGAGAAGCTTTTTATAGTATTTTTTGTAAATATTCACTCATTGACTGTATCAAATGGTATCCAAATATTAAGCTCTTAACCTATGATTTCTTTTTGTAACTATACATTTAACCATCAGCTACTTATTGTTTTAGTACTATTTTAGTATTAGAGATTAATTACAATTGACAATCCTCGGTCTTATAAATTAAAAGGAAAGTTAGAATAAAAATTAATATTTGTTATTAATATAACTGTTTTTGTCAAATCTGAACCAGAATCTGTGTCACGAGTTTGACTCGTTGTTATAGAGCAAGAGATTAATGAAAATCACTGTAGCTATTACTAGCTTGAAAGGATCCTTTCTAAAGCCACATGTTACACGTACGATGAATCGTGAAATTTTTATATTATCCTTGATTTACGAGACAAAACCAGTACGTTAGATTTACGAACGTACACCGCATCACCCGTGTGTTCTCCGATCGTTCAAACTAGCATCCCTAACGCGCCAATACCGTGTCACCGATGTGTTCTCTACTAAAACCATAATCGCAAATACGAAATCCCCTAACGATCCATAAAAATCCACTGAAGATGCTCTCGTAAAAATAATACTGCTCCGTGCATCTTCCAATTAGACTTTAACGAGCGACACGCGCGTTTGAAACGCTATAAAAGAGCTTCGGGAGTGGAACAGGTAACAGAATTTATCCGTAGAAGGCATTAATTGAATCGCATCAGCACGTTGACAAGACGATAATGACGCTAGCCAGCCGTTAGAGGATTCCCTTGAGACTCAAGTTCACGGCGTGTCTTTCCCCGTGGCCTAGGTTAATAAAACTTGCATCATCGGCCGGTGAGGCAGCTCGAGGATCGCTCAAGCTGAGCCGGTTACGTCACCGAAGATCGTTGCACCTTGTTGCTCGTCCTCGATCGGGCAAGATCACGGATCGTCCTCGAGACAGAAAGAGATCAGTCAGCCTCCGTTCTTCTTTCGTGGCCACGATTCAATATTTCCCTCTGAGTCATTCATACAGGATTAGCGCAACTCTTGCGACAGACATCCACGAAACCGTAGAAATTGCTTTCTGTACAATTAAAATCGATGACGTCAGACGGTTGCTCGGTTTCGAGGAGAAATTCGACGTCGGGTGAACGAAGAAAGTTGACAAGCCTTTTCAAATGTGACGCTTGGATATTAGAACTGTATAATGTTTACAGATTATGTATTTTTAATTAACATGCGCTACTCTGTTTTAGTAGAAAGTAGTACAATTTTCACTACGAAGAGTATATATTGCAACAACGATTTTATATCATTCAAATTTATTGTAAAATTGAATGTTATTTGAAAAATACTCATTGTAAAATTCGAGGCTTTTTTGGAGAAAATAATTGGCCAAATCAGCCTACAATTTAAAGATAAGTGAACAAATTCGAAGAAACTGGTTGTGTTATTGATAAGCTCAAAAGTGGGAGGCTAAAAATTGTATGCATAAATAAAAATGTTACTGCTGCAAGTGAAAGTGTTGAAAATGAACCGTCAAAGTCAATTTCACGTTTTATTATAATTTAAATTGTGCATATCTTATGGTTCTGTAAAGATTTGCATTTGAACGCCTACAAAATTCAATTAATCCAGGAATTGAAATTTCGATGCTGCAACTGATGTCTGCAGACGCAATCGTAGTGCATATTTGAATGACTATCATTATTATTAAATATTTTAACGGGTTAGGTTAGGGTTATTTTATTACAAAAATAATATCTTTAAGCTATAAGAGATAAAATAGCGTGTAAATTAAAGACGAAGAAGAAATAATAAACTAAAATAAAATAGATTGTTTAGCCTGAGTTAGAGAATCTTAATCTATTTTCTAAATTCCTCAAAAATGCGTCATACGAAAAGAAAAAATATAACTGATCACAGAACTTATTAACATTGATTATAATGCGGTTGACACAGTTGATCAGACCATACACAGCATAGTAAAACTCCTGAGAGATAAGATTACATTGTTTCCTGGCAGACAACCTGGATATTAGTAAATTTGTCAAAGAATGATATTCCACGTATAATTGTAATAGATCGTACTTTCAACGAAAGCAAACAATTTCGAAAAACTCCGAATAGTTTGCGTTTTATTAAAAAGAAACATATATGCGTGTAAATTGGACAACTCTATACGTATAAATTTCGAACGATCAAGGATGAAAGTTGGAGAAATAATCTAAAGGAATTTCTCGTTCGATTCTTTCTTTTCGTCAGACTTGACGTGGCCGTTAATCGTGTTTAGCCAGCACGTTGAATTTTTCACGATACAAACGAACAGGTTTGAATACGCGGAAACGTTCGGTCGTGAGAGGATCGATCGTAGTTATCCAAGCAAACAAGGAAACAAAGCTAGGAATAAACTCTTCGTTACACATGCGCATATCTTATGCTCGAACAATTTAATTACCCGAGTTAGATCAAGCGGTAATTAAACCTGTGCAAAAATATAGATACCATTGCTTCGTATGCTCTCCTTTTTCTTCTTTCTTCTTCACGTTGCATACAAAGGAGCCCGATACTCGAGGTGTTTCTTATCAGAACACCGGCAATCAATTTCAACGGTATTTCTGTCGATGTCGAATACCTCCGGGGCGAACAGATTTGCCAGTCGGTTTAATTGGTCTAACGGATACGCTCCTCTGTTACGTTTTGCTCCTATAAATTCGTATATAAATTGCGCAATACAATGGAACCGTAATTGGGACAACTGTTAGTTAACGTTCCTCGAGTAACTTCTTCTTGTAACACCGAATTTCTCCTACCTAACCTAGTCAATTATTCTTCTTTCTTACATTCGATCAGAGAAAACGGGATATGTATTAAGACACGTGTATCGTTTAATAAAGTTGAACCAGTTTCGCTATAACTGCACACGTTGAAAATTCGTTTTACTTTTATTCTAACTACGTCACTGCGAAACCGTCGTAAAAACGCGATTCCTGTTGGACTTTTAGCCTTTAGGAAAAGCGTTACGCGATCACATAGTTTCACGGATACTGGCCGAAAAACCAGCTGATATTTGCCGCAACGCTTAACCCCTTGTTCCACCGTAACAAATCGAGGCCGAAGAAACGGTTTCTAATTAGTAAGAAAGAAGAAAATAATAGGTCTCCGTTAAGCGACGACGAAACGGATTATGAAATTTTGTCTAACGATCAATGGGCAATCGGCTTGAGATCGCGCTGCACAGACCAATTGCAAGCCACGTTGCAGCTGCAAATGCAATGGTTTTTTTAACGAGAATCTTGCGACACATCATCCTAACACTTTGATCGTTAACTCACCGCAGGTGACTCGGATTAATCGAGATAGATCAGACTGTGTCCTATTCAACGCTGGCTGATTCATAAACCATTTGTTCAATGGTTTGGTTAAATCGTTGCTGGTAATTGAACGTCGAACGACACCTGATGACGAGAGATCTAGAGATATGTTTCCTCTACAGAGGAAATTAATAAGTTGCCGAGTGATTGCTTTTTCTTTGATTAGAAGGTGGTACAGTTGGTGAAAGAGATATAGCGAAGCCATAAATTAAAGCATTGATGCCGCACCTAGGGTCGTATGTCACTCGTGAATTGATCTTTCAAACATCTGGCTAATAGTTTCTCATAAATTCTGCACGTTACTAAGCCTCTTCCGCCTATTTTTCAATAGTAATTGCCGCCTTAATGAGAATTAAATCACAGATCAATTTTTTAAGTATAGACACTACTATGAATTTTACGATCTCATTATATCGCTTCCATAGACTATACTTGAGAGATTACGCACGTGTGGGTGAAATAAAAGAATTGATTTAAAAAGATTAGTTTATATTTGATAGTATTTCTGCAAGTTTTTAGATTACAATTCTTTAAAACGATATATTTATAGTGTTAATATGAAACGACTCTTTCTTTTCTACATATATTACATCATTTCTTATGTTCGTTTCGAATTTTTATACACTGAAGTTCAGATCAGCATGTTTCACTACCTCTTCCAAATTTTTTGGACCGAAACATTGCAACGTGGTTATAAAAATTCGTCGGTTTTTCTATCGAAACACTTCTCGCTTTCTGCACGAACATTTGAACGCGTTTTCTTCGACACAATATCGCATGGAACGGCTTATCTCAGCTTTATATGTGTGAGAAAATGAATTTCTTTTTGTAGAGTCAATACGACACTGACCAGATTCTCTGGTTCACTTTCGAAAATTAATAGATTTGTTTCCATTAACAGTGATTAGTCCTGCTAATGCGTTTTAAGATTAGATATCGCCTGGGTCGAATAAGCAGGGGAGATTAGCGCAATTCGAGCAAATGGTGTATCGAGATAAGGGTGTAAATTACAAGGATAAAACGGATTCTCAACGGTTAATGCGATTCCAATTAAAATGGACTCGGCTCGCCTTGTGGAACGTGCAATCGACTAGGAAATCGAGGGAATCCCGTGGCTGTTGCATTTTATAATAATGCATCGACGCACGCGTGGGATGAATCGCGCGTGTGTTGCAACAAGACGCAGGAGAAACCGACGGATAAAGGTCGTTACAATTTTTCTAGAGCCGGGCAAAGGAACATCCGGCTGTTTCCAGCGAAATCGCTTACACCCGGGACGACGCCATTACGAAACCGACATTTCGCGTACGAATCATCGAACGTAATGGCGGTACCGTTACGCGTGAAATTCGTGAAAGTTAATAGCGCGCCGCGTCAATAGAAGCAACACGGATCGACACGAGGCCGCTAATGATCGGCAATAACTGTAACAGAATTCGCGTGTTGCGAAATATTAAATTCGACGTGGCCATGCGTGAATTGTAGGGATTATCCTTTCTCGCCTGTGCAGATTAAGTAACGCGATAAGCAAACATTCACGTATAAAGTGGTGAGTTCGGTCGTAAATCAACGTGAAATCTAATCGAAAATTATGTGTTTCTCGTTATTGTAGAGGGTCATCCAAATGCAACGTCTAGATATCAGAATACTTCATGCCTGTTTAAATTATATAAACCACTTTGTTGTAGTAAAAAGTAATATAATCTTAACGATGAACAGGAATATATTACAGCTATGCTTTTACACTACTCAAACTTACTATAATAAGGGACGTTCTTTGAATAATAATTCGTGATTTTATTTGATATAAATAATCGGCCAAATCAGTCTCCAATTCGAAGATTAGTGAAAAAATTCGAAGAAACTGTACTTGCTATTGATAAACCAGAAAATAAAAGACCAAAAGTTGCGCACAAATGAAAACGTTGTTGCTGTAAGTGAAAGTGTTGAAAACGAACCGTCGACATGAATTTAACGTCGTTTGCAATTTTTTCGATTTTGCATAAAAATTTGCATGTATACACATACAAAATGTTTTATTAAAAAAGAACAGGCAGACGTGTCTTTTGGATGAGCCTGTATTACGTAGATATATCGACAGGAATTCGGTGTATTTGATTAAAAGATAGTATACAAAATGAACGAACGATTGATTTCTTATCGTTTTAAGATCTGTTTAATTCTTGCATTGTTACATCGTGCAAGTGTTCAAACGTTAAACGCGGAATGTTATGGTTTATGCAATTATAGAGCCGCGGGAGACACAATGTTAAATGAGTGTCTTTCCCTGAAACTATTATTTCTACCGACAATAGTTAACGGGCAAGTGCAAACACAAATTTCTTGATTTTATTACCTTTTCAAAGACTGTAAACGCCGAGGTATCTCGAAATCTCTTTCGTGCTCACAGTGATTTCGTAATTTCGCGATCTAGTTGCTGTCCACGTCGGCTCGACTCTTGGGCAAAATCATTGCTCGCGACACGAATTTTATTTGCAATTTACCAAGTTGCATAAATATCATAAATATACATTTAAATTAGAGTCTTAAACGTTGAATGTCAAACTGTTTCCTTTTGCTTCTTTTTTCTTTCCTCTTTTCTTGCGACGATAAGTGTCAAGATTATAAACTGTAAAATGTCCAGGAGAAATTGATCGTGACGAAAATGTATAATAATTAATCATACTTCAACGTATCCGAAATTATCGATATTAAATCGTACCATTCTGACCTTTCCTCTATCACAATTGATCCCATCTTGAATTCGAAATGGAACACGAGGTCGCAAGACCTTGACACATTGAACTTAAAGTCTACAACGATGTTACAAACTCGATTTGTCTGATATATCTAAATTTCATCCACGTTCCAGCGTCGTTGCTTTTATCTCGCACGATTTACGACACTTTTTTACGATCATAAACTACATATGCCTTTAGGAGACATCTCAATTAGCACTGACGGTAGACTATTTACACACCATTAACCGTATTATCTTTGAGTAAACAGATAAATTCGTTTAGACATTGCCAAGTAGCAATCTCCACGAAGAGAAGAAAAAATAAAAAAAAAAATAGGAAGGGAAAAGAAGAAATTCGAGAATGTTGAAAATTTCCAATTCTCGAATTAAGAAAATTATCGTACACGTTAGCCCCTGTTGTAACGTTAAATATGAAAGTCTGTGTTTCTGACAAATCGACCATAATAATCGAAGTAATTCTTAAATCGCTTATAAATCGATTTACACCGAAACGTGCAGGCAATTTCTAATATCAACTTTTAGAATCCCGCGTACAATTATCTAGCTCGTCACTTCACTTTCTCATGTAACAATGTAACAATTACGTTATCTGGTTAATACACCGTTGTTACGAACGCGTAAGATCGCGTTGATATCGTCGATCTCAATAGAATCCTATCGTACCGAGAAACACAAACGTATATACACGTGATATCGCGGAGAAAGTGGTCGGTGTGACCGTCGAACCGTGATGTTTGCTACCTTAATACGCTATAAAAATAAAGCGAACACGTTGACGTCGTTTGACGGAAAATTTGCGGCACTCTTGCCACATAATTTGTAACGGACAGGTTGGCCAAACATCTAATACACACCGGTTAACTGAAATTCTACTTCTACGATCGTTGCAGGAAATCAGATTCGACTTTCTGGACGTGTAAAATACTTCTTACCCATGTCTGGCGATAATAATGACGCAGAAACGATTCGTAATGCATTCTCATTTCACCGACTCTATTAACAGTTATATCTCGTCGATCATGCAAACGTTAAAACTGTAGATTACGTTACAGCAAGAAGTATCGCTTTACATTTTGAATCTGGTTTAAATGGTACCTATCAAACGGTTAAATAACCGTAGATATGTACAAACGAGATTGGTTTTCAAGATCATTAAATATTTCACGTTTCTATGAATATGTTTTAACAAGTATGAAGTGTAGATATAAAACTAGATTCATCGATATCGTTAATTTTTCAGCTGTCGATGTATTTTCAAAACGGGAAAGTAAATCTTTAAATTTAATCTAAAGTAGGTAATCCATTTTAATTGGGTATTTATATTGAACTCAGTTATTGAATTTTGTTTGGTCGGAGTGGTTAATTTAACACGTTAACGTCATTTTCTGCGTTTCATTGTGCGCTGACTATCCCGCGCTTGGATCATTATTCTTTTGCAAGAGCCAATTTTCGTTTCTTCTTCGAAACTACTTTTCTACCGATGGCAACAGACCTCTTTCGTCAAATTTTACCATTCTCTTTGAGTTCAAATTACCCGTGAAGACGAATAATGTTCCGAATTCCTGTTCGAAGGAGTTGCTTCGAACGTGCAACTTTTCCACGTGCTTAACTATCCTTCGTGCATTAGGCAAGTTGAATTCTCTATCAAACGTTATGTTTCACACTCGAATAATGCACTTTTCAATTAAAATTATCTTCTACCTATACATATACATATACATATGTTCGAAATCTCTTTAATATGCATTTCATTTCTGACGGAAATCATTTGCCTCCGCCAGCAGATAATGAAGTTCCTCGTTCTCCGTAATCTGCACGTGAAATTCAACGAAAGTATCGAATATCTCGTTCGGAAATGCATTTCATCGTATCGAACAATTACGATCTACGAAATTTTAACCAGATCGATCCAAAGTCCAGAATAAACGCGAATTCTCGCGGAAGCAGATGCGCAAAAAGAAAACTCGCTGAATATTCAGCGGGCGTGTAACGTTTAACGAAACGCGCGGATAACGATCTGGGAAGTTTAATGATATATGGCGAAAAGAATGGAGAAAAAGAGAAAAGAAAATGAAGTTCGCGTTTCCGACCTTGGCGATTAGCGAAAGAAAAAAAGAAGTATAACAGCGTGGGGCGTTGAACGAAGAAGTTACGCGCCGTCTTTCCGCCGTCTTTCCGCCGCGTTCCGCACGATGGCCATCCTACATTCGCGAGACTGCTTCTTTTTCCTTTTTTTTTCTTCTCAAATTAAAAGGAGAGAAAATTTCACGGCAGCACCTAGTGGACCGATCTGATAACGCCACGTTCGCTTTCTCGAAAGCGAAATCGGATGTAAAAGGAGCGGTGTATGGAAACTCGCGTGCGTCTAGGGTAGCCACCTTTGTAAATACTTTACGTCTGTCTGAAGTTGTTGTAAATTACGCGTACCACGTGTAATTGACCATTTTAACCATTCTATAATACAACAACAGCAGCTACACCTGTTCGTCAGCTCGTATTGTTTATTACTTGACGTTTCAACACGACAACGTTGGTATTTAATTATTCGGCGAAAGGAGACTTTGCGAAATATTATAAGATTGACTCACTCTAATACCTTGAAGATAAGTACGTGTATTTTGCGTGAACACGGATATCCTAGAAGGAGTAATTAAACAAGCTGCAAACGTTGCGTGCCCAAATCACATCGAGGTTATATACGCAATCGTTACGTATTCATTTCAGGATATAATGCGTTTCCTCTTTTTTCCCTTTAATTCATTGCTTCGACGTAACATTGCAATTTTTAAGGATGCTTTAACATATAGTTTGTGATATGGATCTGAAATTCTGCTTCCTTTGAGAACATCGAGGTTTGCAACGAAGCACGTTGGTAAGCTTATGATATGGAAACTGGAGAACATTTGACGAACCCTTAACCTACTAACTAAATTCACCTCTCTGAACAGAATTTTAATCTGCTTGGTGTTTAATGAAAAATTAACAAAAATTATGACGAGTTATTTCACTTTGGTTTGTGAAAATGTGAATATGGTATAATTTAAGTTTAACACAGGTCAAACGATGCAATTAAAAGTTAATAATTCCTAAATAAATATGCTACTGCTTTTTATATATTGATTAATCAATGATGAGTTAACTTATTTTCTTTAATTAACAAATTAAAGTATATACTCGATTATCTGATAGATCTTTGAAATGTAGACATTGCAAATTAGCAATACACAGAATTTGTTCTTATTTATATTCCTAACTGTTCTATGAAACATATCTAGTGAACTTATTTTAGTATACATGGAAGTATTGAAGCACGTTAAAAAGAAAAACTTAAAGAATTTAAGCGGAGAACGAACTTCTAATATTCGTGGAAATAATCGACTACTGCACGAACATGAAGTCGAATTTTAGCTCGTGCGAACCTAGAATTCACCTTTCAAATCTAATCTGTGAATTCTGAATATTGGAACAATTTTTTATTAATTATTGTTGCAAATAAATTTTCGTGTCTCTTTACTCACTAATCTAACCTGAATTTATGAACTTCAGCTCATGGGAATCTAGAACACATTTTTGAACTCTAACCTGTGAATTCTGAAGATTGAATTTTGAGTATTGGACCAATTCTTCAATCATTATTATTGTAAATTAATTTTCCTGTAATTTTACTCGCTAACCCAACTTAACCTCGGTTCGAGAATGTCAGTTCACGTGAACATAGAACTCACCTTCAGGATCTATTCTGTGAATTCCGAATATTGGATCAATTTGTTAATAATTATTACTGCAAACGAATTTTCATATTATTTTATTCATTATTGTTGCGAATAAATTCTCCGTGGTTTTACTTTTAAATTATCAACTTCACGAACTGTACGAAAGACCTCGAGATAATTTGATAGATGATCTTTGAATCTGAGGAACGTAAGTTGGTATTGCAGTCATCTCAGAGATGGTTGCCGTGGTCGACAAAACGATACCACGACGGAAGAGTAACGACGTGTTCTCATAGTACATATTTTCGTTCCATTGGACAATTCGAAATAGCGCCAGGTTTCATTCGAGGAATTCATCGACTGTAAAAAGCTTCACGGACTAGTTTTTCAACGCGTGCGCCAGTCCGTCGTGTCGGTGAACCGTCTAAACAGTAATATATCACCGCGTGCAGGGTTTGCCAGTCATTCAGCGGGTGGTATGCGAGCTTCATTCATCTTCCCACATGTAAACTGTACCTGTTTCACACGCACCGGAAATCACTTCTTCGATATGTAAATGTTTCGGTCCGAGAACAATGGTGGATCGCTTGGAAACTCGTTTAGGCAGAAAATGAAGTGAAAATGAAGTGTTTCTTTCTATCAGAAGAACGTATCTAGCATACAAACTTCTTCATCCCTCATAAAAATTCATAACTGCAAGCACTTCTGATATAGATTAACGATGAAGAACGTTTCTCCACGGTGGAAGAAAATTGAAAGATAAATAATGGATACGGTTCACTACAAACTGTAACACCACTTTTATTAAATTTAAGATTGTTACTCTATACGGTGAAATTTTTTCTTTCTCAGATAGGTAACAACAAATGCACGTTTATTCTATTTCACTTTCCAGAAATTTGCAAACTCAGGTTTCCTCCTAAATTAATTGCACCAAATATAGGGAAGAAGATGGCGTAGCTTCAAACTAGTTGAATTTTCGCGTTGAAAAGTAACCGATACATTATCTTAGATCTATAAGCTAAAATTTTCATCTTTTATTTATGAAATTTTCACACTTTTTAATACGTGTTTTTCTCGAAATAGAAAAGTGATCCATCTAACCACCTGCTCCCTTAATAATCAAATATAGAAAGTTCAGTTCCAGAGTATTCTGCACTTAACCCCTTCGTACAATTAAACAAGTTTTTACGAATCAAGTATTTCGAACATCTGCACGTCCACTTGGATATAGTTTCATTATCCGGACTAGATCTTCCTCATTTTTTTTTTTTTTTAACGGAAATCCTTTTAATTGCCCGGACACGTACGTCAGAAAGAAACTTGTCCATCGTGTTGATTTGTCGTGCCCATATAATGGAAAACTTTCATGATGTCGTGTGTTCCGCCTTTAACTATCGGCAGGACGTCGCATGAACGATTTACGAGGATCATTATCTCGTTTAAAGTCGAATGGTGTAACAATGGTTGCGTTCCACAATAATTGGACGGAATATGAGATTCGAGTGTGATACATACATATATGGAATAGAAGGAGAGGAGGAGGGTTGATACAGGTTCCTCATTACCTGTGTCATAGCCCTTGTTACTTGCACGTTTCTACAATGAACAATGATGTCATTGTTCTAGCCGTATATTTCGCTGTTAAATATTTCGATGAAGATGTAGGTATACCTTATTCGAATTATCGTCTAACGTTCGATAAACTCTAACATGTAAACACGAAGAACGATAAATGCAACTTGCATGTTGAAAAATGTAAAATTTCAACATTCCATTGAAATTATGAAAAAAAAAAGAACCTACAATGTATGTGGTGGTTCAAAAGCACGTGTACCTGTTTCCAGCTCGTTTCAAAGCTTTAATTTATTTGTTAATATAAAAACATATTAGATAATTAATATATATTATGTATTATTAAATATTAAAGTTTAATTTTATAAGTGAATTTATTTATCAATTAATAATTACATATACACGTAATTAAATAAAAGCATATGCAATTAAAAAAATGATTTTATATTTGTATCACAAATGTATTCCAATTTCTAATAAATATATTAAAATCAATACAATTTTTAATTAATTTATCGTACTAGCTTATGTTTTAAGATACTAGAAATAAGCTCATTTGGGAATTTTTAGGTAAATATAATATCCTAAAGTATAATAATTTAAGAAATCTGCTATTTCTTGATACTAACAGTTATTCATCTCTGTTTATTTAATTATGCACTTTTAACTTCTAACACAGAGAAACTAAAAAATAATTAAATATTTCTTACAAGAGAACTGAGCGTTGAAACTGAACTACAAGTGAAACGAATAAAAATCGACGAAGACAAGAAACATCCACAGTGAAGATACTAGTAGAAGAAACTAAGTGGATTATCGAAACACAAAAGTGTCTGTAACTTTGAAACAACGTTACATAGGACGCACATTTGTACGAAACATTTTCATTGGGGTCCACTGTTGAAGTAGGTCCCATATATTACGAAACACCTTGTGTATTTAGAAGGGAAACGCACAGTTACAGGCATGGAAAAACGATTGATATAATACGTATACTATTAAACGTACATACGTCCTCTGGTTGCACGAATGTATCAGCCACAGGATTACAAAACAAATTGGTATGAAACGCAAGAAGTAGCAGGAATTCCATTATTGAGAATCGGTGAAGATTTATCCTCGCGAGCCACCGATTCCCACAAGATGAACAAAACCCTTGCAATTATTGACCGGCGTAACGTAGTAATAAATAGGTTTGCTTTCCCGTTACGTGCTATCTGATTTACCCATTCGCTTATGCAAGCATTTGAAACAGGGTCGTTTCGAACGCTTATTTCCTTGACTTCGTATCACGCCGTATGGTAATACACACACGATCGACACGTTACACCCGATATCGTGTGTGCACACACCATACGTGTATTATATACCACGAGCGTAGGCCTTACTTACCCGGTTTTAATGGCGAGTATGTAACGAAGGGTGCTATTCTATCTTATTACGTCAGGCTGTCGCGTATTTTGCGTAATAAACGCGTATTCGTACGTTCCATTAAAACTGTAATCGAGAACTTGCCTATATAATAGCGTCTTTCTTTTTCTCTCTCTTTTTTTCTCTCTTTTTCCCCTCTTTTTTTATCGCTTTCTCTCTCTTATTAACTATTAAGTCAACGTGAAGCGTGTGTTTTGGTTCCATTCATGTTACCAGTCGATCGTTTCGTTCGGTTTACACATAGAAAGAAACTTACGAGCACGCGCGTGTGCAACGATCCAGAGTGCCACGATCGATTTCATCTATGCTCGCAGAAATGGTAATAAAGGGTTGTCAACGAGTGGGTACCATTAATTTCCGTAAAAAGTTACGTTCCACGGGCTTTTAATATTTCTCCTGGTGAACGTGTTGAGAAACACGCTTATATTGTCGAGTCGACGACGGGCGTCGTTTACACGCTCGTTCGTTTGTTCGTTCTCGCGTGTCCCGCGGAATTCCTGTAATTCCATCTTTCGAAACCGGACTGATTTTCTCGGCACGCTTTTTCTCGCTCTCGTCTCCTCCGTGTCGCCTCTCCCTCTTGGTGATGCAATTAAAATACACGCCGAGTTGTTCCTTTTTCTCTTTTTTTTTTTTTCCTTATCGTTGCGATTCGTGCATGTATTTCCCTTTTTAATGTCGTCCGATTCTTGGACGTCGTTCCACGGTTTCGTCATTAGAAGGAATTATCAATGCGAAGATTTATCCGAGAATCAAAGTGGAACTGAGAGAAATTTCTCTTTTCTTGTCTATAACGGTGAATAATATAATAAATTGCAGACATTTGTGTACTCTCCTTTTTCCCTCTTCTTCTTCTGACGTTACATGCGAGAACAGAAGGAATCATTTTTCAAATCTCCACGATGTATCGGTATCCGAGAGAAAAACTGTTCCTGTGTTTCTTCGGTATCGCTTTTGATGTCATTGATTTTGATTGATAATAATTGCGAGAAAGAGTGGAAAGAATCAATTTTACTCACGAATCGATCAGTAACGTTTAAAAGAAATCGCAGTGATGTAGCAGTGTTACTAATGACGAAAGAGAAAGACAACCGAAAGAGAATTTCACTGGCCAAAGGCGCACACGTGCGAGAGAGTGTACCATGATTCTTTTTTTTTTTTCTCTTATATTGGCTTAATTTATGAGCCGTAACGATAACATCACGAACGGTCTGGATATAGGTGAAATTCGTCGTTCGGCGTTCCCTTAATTTATTTCGAGATAGAAATCGATGTTCCTACGAGGCGTCGGGTTTGATTTAGTCCGCGCGCGGCTGTTTAAATAGCGGAAGCTTGACACTTGGCGCGACACCAGATTCAACATAGAATCAAAATGATTTAATTTTGGCTCGTTCACGTATCCATCATTTCACAGTGAAATATGCCTGGGGATCGTAATTTGGCAGCTTGTTTCGTGTCCAAGTTATAATATATAGAAACATTAAAATATATTCAAAGAAAAAAAAGAAACAATTGAGAATATTAATCAACACAAAATGTTGATAATATTTTCAATTCGAGCTTAACTTCTTTCGAGACTTACTAACACTTTGCTATACCATATTTGGAGTATTTATAACGGTTTGGAATTAGGAAATAAAAAACACAATTGAAATATACGTTTCTTTTTAATAAAACACAATTTATTTGGAATTTTTTGAAGCTTTTTTTTTTAATTGAAAGTATCATCCATTACACTTATGCGTGGAACAGAATATCAATCAAACATGCACTACGACTGTCTCTGCGAATGTCAATTTATATATTTCCGATCACTTCGATGCTGCTTCAGTTTCTGTAAAAAAATAAGGAAATTAATTAATATAAATAATTAAATCGATGCAGAGATATATTTCCAATGTCTTCTGAATACTGTTTAACAAAAGGAAATGTGATAAATTGTATCGTATTTTGTTTTAATTAAACAATAAGATTTATAGATAATTAAGATAGTATTAATAACAAATAATCGCCATTATAATGCAAGGGGTTAACTAAGTTGCATTTAACTTCAGTTTCTTCTACCTTGAATCTTGCAAATGATTCAATAACGTTCTCTTTATTAAGAATAGATTCTAGATCGTGGGCGAGAGGCTTTAGAAAATCATCGAATCATTGTATTCGTTTCTAATAACCGCTCAGAAGCTCATCAACGGTTCTACCCCTTCATTTAGGAAGTGAAGAAGAAGCGAGAAATATTATACATATCTGAATCTTTACCGATGGGTCATCGTCCATAAATCTTCCTTTTTTTCCTATCTTCTAATTAACATTTGATCGTAATTATACAATTAATTAAATTCAGTTTCTCAGTGAGAATAAATCGTGGAATTCTCATCGCGAGATCAACCTAGCTCTATCCTCTTAGCTCCGGTAACAGTTCCCCTGTGTGCATTAACCGGCCAGTCGCGTGTATATTGGTTACAGGCGCTTTAGCCCGTACATCAATTAACTCGCTGTTACTCACTTGTTATACGAGCGCCGTAGCTGTATGTAAGTACTTCTCTTCCTGGACAGATCTGATCGCAACGTGGAATCTCGAGAAGCTAAATCTTCGATACTAACACGCCGCGCTGCCACGAGTTTCCCCCGTACATTTCGAATTTCGCTCTCGTTACATTTCGACCGTATAAGTAAAAAAAAAAGGAGGGAAGAAGAAGAAAAAAGAAATTGTCGACGCTTTCACTTTTGCTTACTGTCGGTCCACGACGATTCTAGCTGGTTAATTATCGTCGATCAAGTCTCTAACGATCGGGTGCTCCTACGTGTTCCCCTTCGATTCGTCGTTGACTAGTTTCCACGATAAATCGACACGAAACGGTAACATAGTAATACAGAAGCGATCTCTTTTTGCAGAATCAACCGGAGAATTTTAGAAATCATGGGAGTGGCGTAGAACATAATACAGAAAGTGAGAATTTTATGGGCGTACCTATATCCATGTATCGATATCACGAATGCATTCCGTGTTCGAAGGAAAAGTGAACGTTTTGGAAGTATTTTAAATGAAAAAGTCGACTTGGAATAAGTAGACAAGAATTGTAAGGAAATTGTACGATTGAAATTTGTCACGGATGACTACTGATTCGAGAGAAATCGAACATGCGAGCAATATTAGTGATAAAAGGAAAGTGGCCAATTTTAATTGTAACCACGAATTATTTCAATTCCGAATTATCGTAATCTCGGAACATCAGATCTCATTTTTATATACAGTCTATTAGTATTTAGACACTTTCTGAAACAGTATAATTTTTCTTAAAGAAGTTTTTGAAAATATTACAATTGTTCAGAATCATGAAGAAATTAGTGAAACTTATTTTTGCAACTCTTTTATCTGAGCGAGGGATAAAATTTTTCAAATATGTTTTGTAGATTTATGCTGACAATTGTGCTGAAAGCATAAATGGTTTAAAATGGCGAAAATGGAAGTCCTGAAGAATCTAGAAATTCTTTAAGAAGAGATTTTTGACAAACATTTTGACAACTGACGTAAATCCACAAAACGTATTTCTTACATTTTCCTTACAGGCTCAGATAAAAATGTTAAGGTGAAAACAACCTCCGCCAATTTAATTGTAATTTCTTCAAACATTTTTTTATACATCATCTAATGAACTTAGAAAAAAAAACTCACATCGTTTGGTCCAATTTTAAAAAAGTTATTTAACTTCGAAGAGTGTCCGAAAATTAATGAGAATGACTGTAAGTATTCTCCATTCGTAACTCGCAGGATCAGAGATCGAATCTCTCTGATACACACCAGGTTCATTAGTACCTTTCTGTCACAGCTTCTCACCAATTTCGTGTCTTTTTCTCTTTTTCTCAATTTCTCACACGAACGCTTGAAAAATTTCACCTTTATTAACCCAGTTCATTTTAATAACTATCCTGTTTCTTTTCTTCACCGATCTTTAATAATCTGATAATCCCGATGCAACATACTCGACATTCGTGTCACGAATATTATTCCTCGCTAGATAATCGTTAAATTGTCGCGAATATTCGTCGAGCGATATGTATCTGAACGTAACTGGTTGAATTAAATGATCGACGTGATCGTTCAACGAAGAGAGAAGATAATGAAATTCGTCTCACGTCAGCTAGATATACTTCCTACAAATCAAATGTATCATTCGACGTTTAAAATTAATCTTCCCTCGCTTCGATCATCCTTTCTTTTTCTTTCCTCGAATTTTTCAACCTTTTCCTTATTCGCTCGTTAACCATAACGACGAAAGCTTTCGCGCGGTTGCTCAACGAAGAAAGTGGAGCCTCGTTCGAACAAAGTGAGTCACTTTAAACAGGATATTTGGAAAGTCGTAAACATTTTCGACGATGCAGACATTTGTATCGTGCCACAGCTTCCTGATAATAATCGAGCAATAAATCAGCCCCGTGAAACGCGAAATTTCTTGATAAAGATATCGGCATCAACTGGCAGGTAGATCGGTCTGTCTGGGTTAGCCTCGAAGATCTTCCTTCAATCGTATCTACGTGATATAATCGACGATACATCACGCGGGACGTGTCGACGGAAAATGATGGAAAGCGTTAGAAAATGGATTTTTCGTGTTTAATAGCGCGCGTGTTAGTTAATCAGATTTATGAGTAATTTAATGGAATTAAATGGACGTGTTAAATGCTATAGGTACATAAGTTTCACTCCGCGAAGATATTAGCGCTTGTTGAGCACCTTTCAACTTACTTATCCTATATTTATAACATCACTTTAACGCGATTTTAACGTTCAAATAAATTTATCAGGTGATTTTTTCATTACTCATAATTATATCAAGATTGTTTGGTCCGTTCGGCTTGTAAATGTAATTTCAACATTATTAAGTTCGTTTAATGCGCGAATAAAGTGAAAGAATCTACTCCCGGTCTTATTGATTGCAGTATTCGAACGGAGGAATGAAATACAATTAACAACGTGATTAAAATAAGATTCAAATTTGTATCGCGTGCTTTCTATTTGAAAACGTAAGAGCTACATACGCAGGGGTAATTAAGTGAACCTTAAAACGAGAAAGAAAGCAAGTCGGAAGAGGCTTGTGCCATTAATTTATTCATGTCTGTGTTATAAGAAGTAATTAACGCACGCGTTGTGTAATATCAATGAGAAATTACTATCATGAAGCCAGGCTGGGAAATGGAGTAATAGAACATTAACCTGCGAGACGTGTTTTCGCGGTATATAATGATCGAAGGATTTTTAAATGATTCATAGATATCCTAAAAAACGAAGAGAAAGAAGGAAACATCAGTTTAAAAATAGTATGTAGTTCATGAAACTTTATTAGTCGACGATCGATCGATATCGCGATGAAATAGAACATTCTATAAAAGATATCATAAATTCTGTTCGACGTTCGAAATCTCGTTTCATCGATGGTTTATAAAACGACGAGAAAGCGGTAGAGAAAGAAACGAAAAAGTAGAAGCGATAACGAGGATAATTCACAGTGATATTTCCATCGTTCGCAACTTTTCGCTTAATTATCGGATAGGGAAAAAATGTTAATCGAAAGTGACAGGTTTCAGAGAGTGAAGCAGGTATCGAGGATATCATTAAACAAGTATGTTTCTGCTTCAATGTCTACGAAGACGAATTAAACGACTTCACACGTGATTCGTGTTCGTACTGTTATACCAATCAAATATTTTCGTCTTTTCTATTATCTGTATTCACAACTAATCACAAACTTTCACTATTAGTCACACTGGACTCATCACTTTCTAACTCTTCTCTCAACTCTCTCACACAGTCATATCCCAAAGTTAATCTTCCCAAAATCCTTAAATAGCCCTATTTTTCGATCTTCGAGTCAGTCTCTGTTCTATCACGCGCACGTCACGTATCATATATTTAATAAAGTTCTGTTTCTACGAAACGATGATCCTTAATTGTTTCAAATTTAGTGTTACCTCATTATCTGCTCCGATATCCGAGGAATTGGAGCCAACTAGGCATCACAGTATGTTTGCTATCGCTGAACAACAGAAAGCGCTTGGAAATTTCGATAGGGGCAGTTCTATTGTGTAACGCAGGCTGCGAAAATGAAAACACTTCAATTTTTCCTTATACGTGTACTTCGGCAGTAATTTTAGCTTTTTTGCTTCTTGCGAATTTTTTCACTCTTAGAGGACAGTTCGAATGTTTGCACAGAAAACTATGTCTATGTGTATTTAAATCTGATTCTTTTTATATTTTGTAGAGATCTTCTTTTTTAAATTCAGTTTATTATTTTTACGGCATTATAAAAAATAGAACGTTCATTTTTAAACTTTCCAACTGGGTGCGCCTCTCAAGCGAAAATTGAATCTCTGCGCGTTATAATTAACCTTCTGTTGCTCGGTGTAATTTTGAAGTCACATACTGATATATCGATATCTTAGTAATTTATTTAATTTTTTAAGGCAAGGTGGTGTATATATCTTGTTATGTAATGTCTTCGTGGCAGCGGTTATCAACTCTAACCTGAGATATCGAAGCAAATACTCTTGCAAGATGTCTGCAGATAAAGGTTATAGGAACCATCTGTGTAATTGTCGTTATTCTGTTTTCTATCGATTTTTAATAAATAAAAAGTAACCTACATAATAGCTCTAGATTTGTATATCGATAATCTTTTATTTGTTTGCATTTTAACCATCGTTTTGCTACTATTTTCATACGATATAGTGAAAACTGTGCGAAAATATTAAATAGCACTTTGGCTAATCTTTTCGGATAAAAGAACGCCATTGTAACTTAAAAGTTACAAAATATGTTCGTTAAAATAAAATCATCGAAACTATAGAATTCATTGTTAATTTGTATTTAGAGATTAATATCAAATTCAAGCTACAGAGAATTAAAACTCAGCAAAAGTTATAGTTACATTATTTCGATTTTTGCAAATCTGAGTATGGTGCATTTTACATTAAATACAACCATAATATAATAATGAATAAAAAGAATGAGTAATCCATTAATAAATAAACTATTGTCGTTCTAAGCTTAATTGAACCAACGATGCAGTTAGCAGGTTAATACTCGGGTCTGAGTGAAATTGGAAACTGAAACTACAAAAGAACAAAGTAAACAACTTTGTTAAACAAAAAATGGGGTACACAGAGTAACGAGAAAAGTAGCGAGAAATTATGCGAGGTAATAAAAGATTATCAGACTCATTGGAAATGTACACCGCAGAATTCGTACATTCAAATGTGAAATCAACATTCTAAAGTGATACCTGGAGTCGCGGAAACTGAGCCAAGAGGAAGAAACGTCGGCAATCCTTTCAGAAAGTAAACGACACCGATATTAGAAACCGCGTTCGTGATTCGTATTTCTATAAATTTTCTGCCAATCGAACAGCTTTGCCGGAATCCAACGAGGCGAGAAATCGAGAGCAAGAAGGAAATCACGTGAACGCCTTTAGGGAAGTTTCAGGAATTGAGAATCATGGTTGTAAAGTTGATGCAACGTTCCTGCTTGCCGGCAATAATTTCTACAAAGATATCGTACAGCTCGTGACTTCAATGAAAAACCAGGGGAAAATGTTCGCGAACTCATGGAAGTGAAAATACAGGAAAGTTCAGAAGGGATCTATGAAGTAAATCGATTCGTTCAGGTAAATCGTGTCGTTGAATGGTATCGCGCCGCTAATCTCCTGGCTAATCGAGGCGCGGCAAAGACTGCCTAAAGACAAGCATAGGGACACGTTTTAAGGAACGAGCCTGGTCTCGATTTCGTAATTGACCAGCAGCTGCAGCTACTTAGCGTGTTGCAAAGCAACTTAGAACCGTTCCGTTCGTTCCTTTTTGCCAATCGTTTGCCTCGTAAACAAGCTAAGAGAATAATTAAAGGGAAGTGGAAGCTCCTCGGTGGTTTGACACATACCACGGTGTCGAACTTGATCGAAAAACGACATTCCGACTGATTTTCAATTTCCTGCCGGCGTACCTACCAAGTGACAAGATCAGTTTCATAACATCCGCTCTATTAAACGTTCCACGATGGCGATAAAAAGCAAAAAGGGGGAAAAAAAAGAAGTATTTTCCTTAGAGCCCTAAAACAATTCAATCGATCTAACGCGAAAAGGGTGAAAGTTGCGAACAATTAAGACACACTTACAGAGGCTATTAATCGAGAAAGAAAGAAGAGAAAAAAAAAGGAGGAAACACCGAACCAGTTACGAATTATATCGGATCGATCGATTCGCTCGATAGAAATTAGATTTTTGTTCGTAATGAACGATAAGACCCGGGGAAACCATGACCAAGTCGATTCGTTTAGAAAACCGTAGGTTGTGAATGGGCGTACCTAATAAGATCACGTCAAGTTTAAACTGCGCGTCTGTTTTCACAGATCGAAGAAGAAGAAAAAAAAACAGTATCGTGATGCATAAGCGTTTCTATTAACGAAACTGCAAATTATCCTTGAGCACGTGGGCGTTCTATCTATGCATCGTATTTTAATATCGTCGTAGTTCTATCTTCCTCCCCCTTTTTTTCTTTTTCTTTTCTTTTTATAGAAATGATTCATAACTTTTCTTTCGTGTTTTCTTTCTCGTGTGCACGGAGCACCACCTCACGCACCTTTTTCAAGGTGTCGAATTAGAAAGGAAATTCACGTATTACAGCGGCTGGATAGAGGCGGACTGTAACGTGAAAGTGCAGACAGTCAGGGTGGAGTAGCCTTGTTCGCGCGATTCTGTCAAGGAATCACACGAGTGATCAACAACTCCGAGGCGCTTTCGAGCCGATGACTCGTCAGACGTGACGTTTGCCAGTCGAATAACGGGCACGTACAAGTATAGCCATTCGATCCATGGTGCTGCCGCGGATATAGCGAGTGTCCTTCGCGAGCAACGGCACTCTCTATCGCCTAGCTACCAACGCGAGCCGCCTCAACCCTTTCATATCTACCTGCCGTTGGTCGTCGCGATTGGTCGACTTTTGAAGTTTCCTTTCGATTCGAAGTTTCCCCTCTGCGGTTTTGGGCTGCGTAATTTTTATTCCCTCGTGGAAACCGATTAAATGCAAATTTTTAATAACAATTTAACGGTACTTCTGACCTTGGTATTGTTATTTTTATCCTTTGATGGAAAAATGCGTGATGCAAGTTAGGTGTGGCATTAATTGAGCTGGGGATATTATGTTCGTTACATTCTAAACCTTTGTGTTTCAAAAATAGTCTCTTAAAACTGCTGATAAAGTGAGATATAAAGATACAGCGAAGTTGAACTGCAATCGTAAATAATTGCTGATGACTATGAGAAGAATGTACAATTTGTTTTTTTTCAAAATAAAAATTATTTGAGAAATTATTTTGTAACAAATGCTCAAAATTTGTATTATACGTTTTATTTGTACATTTCTTTATTCACAATGGTCCCTTCCATTTTAACTTCTGTTGAAAATTTTATTGTTTTATACTTGAAACATTACTTGGAATTCTACGGTTTATGAAAATTATTGAAAATATGTAATTCAGTATGTGCAATTTTGTATTAAAGTTCAAACGTGAGTAGATTGTTAGCAACGAGTATTATTCCATCCGAATTACAAAATTTCTAACACAAATATTCCCACAAAAATCATTCCTCGCCTCTCGCAAAAGGCACCACTACAACCACGCTAACTCGATACGAAATTCGCGAAATAATTCAGGTTATCGAAAATTTACGGGGAATAACGTGTTGGTAAAGCGCGTATATCAGAGAGCAGAAGTGACAAACAGTCGTATAAAATGTTATTCGCGCATACCACGAGCGAAGTACACGCGGCGAGGGCGTTAAAAGGCCGAAGGAAATCCGCTCAGCTCCTTTCACCGTGTGTCGAGGAACGGGGCATGCTACGGAGCGCGGCGGATCGGATCGATGCGTCTAACCGGTCGACTGACCGCTCTCGAATGTGATTCACGATCTACAGCCGGATCGATCGCCTCCGGGTTCGTCGTTAACCGCCGGATGAAATTGAATCCACGGCGTTGCACGAGCCGCCGCCACCGCTCGATAATCGATCCTCTGATCACGTTTCTCGAAATCGACGTTCCGGAAAACATTTCCGCGGGATCACGTGGAACTTGCGTACGAATTTCGCGACACCCGGTAATTACACTTGGTTGGTGAATTGCGCGGTGGTCGACCGCGTAATTACGAGAAGTAAGAGTGAAATTACTGAATTTCGTTCGAGTTATCTACTAGGAGGTTAATCGATTACGACTGGGTAACGATCCTCGATGGTTTAGAGTTCATAAAGAGTCCATACCGAGGGAGGAAATGCATCGGTTATTAGGTAGAAAGGCAAATTGATCTGGTAAAATGGAGTTCTGCGAATTGTACAGTGTTTCCTCTGCTCTCTTCATTTTCTCGGATATTCGAGGAATCCTTGTACTCGTATTAACCATTCTGCTGCGATATTAGAGTATAGCTTTATTCGTGGAATTGTTGGGAAAATAATTGCACACCGGAGATGTTACAATTTCGGAATTCAAATGTGCAATCAAATTTATTCGTTCACTTCGAAGAGATAATTGCTTCTTCTCTGCTTTAAATATTTACACTGGTGGAATTAATTCTGGATACTGAATAAAAATATTTTTTATTTCATATTTGTGCCGAAAATCTATACCGTAATATTTTTATTGTAATCTATAATGTTTATACTTAATATATTCACATGATTTGGTTTGTAAATGTTTTAAAATTTTTATTTAAAAAAATCTAAACTGTGTTGCTATTTTTGCGAATCGGAGCTGTTTTAAAAAACAAAAGATATCCAACGAAATATTAATTTTTTTTGTACCTGCTTTGATGTGTTGAAATTGTAATTTCTATTGTATATTAAAAATATAGTTGTAAATGGTCTTTTTACTGATTTTTTTATATAAACGAGGCCCTAAAATTAGAAAACAATGATTAGAATATAAAATATAAATGATTATATATCAAATAATTTGAACAAATGTGAAACTTAAGTAAAAATTTAAAAGTATCCAGAATTAATTCCACTAGTGTACATTTCGTCTTATGGAATTGAGCGCAGATCAGTCGAAAGTTCAAAAGGTTACAAATAACTATATTATTGAAATCTTTCAATAAGTTTTTCTCGGCAAAATTGATCGGATTCATAAGTTCACTCTTCAAGGAGAGAAAAAATCTAACCCCTCGAGTTCTTTCCAGTTGCACGATGAAGAAAAATCACTCACCATCGAATTTGCAATTGAAACGATCGGTTCGACTGACTTCTAGAGCACTTTCCTTCTCAAATTTTATGGTCGTTAAACTTGAGGATCGACAAGGAGGAGGGAAGAGGAAAAACCTGAGGATAAATCTTGCCTGTGGACGTACTTTTTGCGCGATATAACTCGATTCTCCGACTTGAGCATGTCGTCACGTTATCGATTCAACAGCCTCGGTTGAACCACGCCACGATTTCAGATCGATTAGAGGCGAGCCCCAAGAATTATTTATGGTTCGCCTCTTTATGTATAATGCGATCCTGTCGACGATAACTTTTACTTTCGTGAACGGCGAGCGTTTGTCTTTGCACGCTAATTCTCGCGTCATGCAACGACCTTACGAGAGAAGAGGAGAAAGAGAAAAGAGAAAAGAGCAGAAAAAAAGAGATACGGTAATCACGAGCCGTTTAGATCTTATCATATCGATGTGATTTCGATAGGTGGAGGAAAGGAAGAAAAAAGGAGAAAAAAGACACGCTTGATCGTTTGTTGTTTTGCAATCGCGCAAAAATCCATCGTGTGTAGGCGTCCGCGCTGTGTTGGAAAACGCGAGAACGTTTCTTGTTAATTTCCATGAAATTGCTTTCGAATTGTCAGCTCTCGATCGTAAACGTGATTAATCGAAAGATTTCGTTCTACAATCCGGTCGTTAGAAAAAATTAATGAATAGCGAAAATTCAAGGAGAAGTTCAAATTCAAGGCGGAATTTATGAACTTTTTTCGCAAATGTTTCCTTACCGATTCATTTCCATGTCTACTGTGCCTTTCCTGTATCTACTTGAGTTACATATCCTTCGTCTACGAAGAATAATTTTCATTTTCAAGTATATTTCACGTATAGTATAACACACTTCCAGTGAAAACGTGTATCGGTCTTTTCAATAAAATATCGCTAATCTCAGTTTCAATAAATTCAATAAATTGTACATGCAATCACCCTCATTAATATGCAGGCATCGATTAAGATAGAATAACATTTTAATAATTAAACCTTACGACGTAAATTCTCTTCTTTCCATTTTTTGTTCTTTTTTTGAAAAGTTAGGATAGTTTTACTAGATGACGTGTGAAAAAATTGTTGAGAAAATTACAATTGCTCAAAATTATGAAGCAAACAATAAAAGTCGTTTCTACAACTTTTTTATTTGAGTCTAATTTTCAAGAAACATTCACATGTATACAAATATAAATATACAATAAAGAAATATGCAACAAAAATTACATAAATCTGCAAAATATGTTTTTTAAATTTTCATCACTCGTTCAGCTAAGAAAGTTGTAAAAATCGACCTTTACTGTTGTTTTCTTTTGCGATTCCAACCAATTGCAATTTTCTGGAAAACTTTGATACGTGTTATCGAATAAACTAATCCTTCTAACTTCTCAAATAAATTCGTGTTGCTTTGTCAAATTTAAAAATAATTATTTTATCCAAAGTGTATCTGAATACTAATAAAAGTAATTTTAAACATTAGAACGAGCGTGTAGATATAAGAATATGGTATGTACCAGCAAGTAAATACCGTGGCCATAGTGAAACCTCAAATAGAGTTCCATGTCGCGCGTTTCTATCGAGGCGTGTTGCGGCAATTATATGTACCAATCGCCGTTAGCGCCAAACTCTTTAATTGTGTCATTAAATAGGCGTGGAAACACGTTCGAAGCGGTTCTAATTGATTTCAATTTTCCAGCTTGCACCTAACCGAAAAGGAAATCAGAATTATTCGCGTTAGATAGTCGTCGAAGGACAGTCAGGTAGCGCGCCAAATAACCCAACAAATTAATCCAACGTTCGAATTAAAATAAAAAAATAAAAAACTAAATTGAACTAGATCACTGACAAGGACAATTTTCCAAGTAAATAATTTTCATCAAACTTAATACTAATTAAAATAATCATTACAATTTGCGAAATAGTAGAGAAGAATATGCAAACGAGTGTTCATCGTTAGATCTTTTCAGCCATTTTATCGAATTCAGCGAGATCGTTTAATAATAACCACGATATTATAGGCTTTTCTAATTAAACAACTTTATTTCAATTTTATGATAAGGCGGCTATTTCCATACGTCCGAGGTCGTGTCGCGGCGATAACCAACCTCTTTTTCTTTTTCCAAACCAACCACGCAGCGCTTCTTCGTACTTTCAATTTTTTCCGGGTTTTTCAGGGTCGTAGTGACCTGACTCGGGCGCCCCTTCCTTTACCATACAAAATATCTATAATTCCTTACAATTATTGTTAAAGGTCTACAATATATTTCTTGTACAATATTGTATCAGCTCCTAATAATACGGAAATTGTTGCCTATTAAACGGCTAACCTCGAAGCGTACACGACTGACCTACCTCTTTCCTTTTTAATATAATAACCTTTCCTATGTTAAAGCTTGTAATGATAGTGATTTACCAGCTATTAATCTGCGTTCGGGATCGGATAATTCTGTAAATAGGCTGGGTGAAGAAAAAAAAAAAAGAGAGTGAAGTGAATAAGACGTAATTAACATATACCTGATTGAAGGTTTGTTAGACGCGTCTCTTGCAACGAGATCCCTTAGTATGCTTGAAACAATTTGAACTAAGCAACGAAACGCGATCAAGGCCATCACGATACTGGAATGCAGCCAAGTTTATAGCAGATACGTCTATTACACCGACATATTGTGTAATTCGATAAGTACCTGCCGCGAGATGTCGATGCAACACCATGCAAATCACGTGTATGATGTCACGAGATTGTATACGTTTGTCAATCGTTTTCCTCTCCAGCTTTGATCGCATTCCTATCCAACTGGTCTGATTTTCACGGAAAACTATATACCGTGGCAGAATATCTACGTGACACACGTGTGAAGAACGTGGTTTCATTTACATTTCTCACGTTTCGTTGGGAATATTTTTCCATTTTTTTCCTTTTTTCACACATATCTCACCGCGGAAACAGAGGAAAAACGAAAATATGAGACGTAATACGTGTACACGAGGGTAGTACAGGTTGGAAACCACCGATGATTAACCACCTTTCCGCCTCTGTGACTCACATGAAAGTTTATGATTCCAAGCTTAACCTTGGATCAACTATGATTAACTGTACCTAACCGTTTTCGATCCGCGATGAACGTGAGAAAATAGAACGGATCGACGCGTAAGATAGTTCAGACCACGTGTACAAAAGGAAGGAATATTTGAAGATTACTAGAAGGAAGAATATCTCGAGGTATCTTACGATGAGACAGCTATGTAATTTTCTTCGCAGCGATGCCCTCCGGTTACTTTTTTTCAACTGCGAACGCTGTTAGGTACATCGTGAACGTTGGTATTCTGCGATCGAAGGTTGATCGACCACCTACTAGCCAGTAGCACTTTCTCGTCGGAGGATTTGCTTCGTTAGCAAAGTGTAACACTTCGAAGATTGCGTGTAATTGTAGCAAAACGTTCGTTCTAGCCTTCACCCACTTTCTCTTTCACAGAATGGGCATAACTGAACGACATCGATGTATCGAAATTAAAAGAATGCCAAAAATGTACAATCACTCGGGACAATTGAAGATTAGGTGTACATCGTGCACGTGATTGTGAACCAAGTGCGGTGAAATCAATTGTGAGTCAAATGATCGCACGAAGTTTCACAGAATTAAGTTTCCAAGGTATTCGGGAAGAGTAATTCACCACTCAAGGTCGAGAAAATTCAACGTTGCATCCCTGAGTTATAGATAGAATATTGCGATAGACCACCCATGATCAGCTATGAAAATAGGGCTGCTAAGAATATTCAAATATATGGTGTATTTGAATATTTGAAGATGCCAATAATTTCCAATGGTTAGAGCATAAATATATCTCAAATCACACCATTGGTTGCAGTCTGTTCATCTAAAATTATGTATTCGAATATTCGAAATGTGTGAAAGTTTCAGTATAAGCCGAACTTTAAGTTCTAGCATTCAAATTATTCGAATTATCAGAATTGTCTGAATTATTCGAAACATCTGAATTATCCGAATTATCTGAAATATTTGAATTATCCGAATAAAAAGTTTGTGTTCATAATTATCCGAATTATTCGAAGTATCTGAATTATCCGTCTTATTCGAAATATCTGAATCATTCGAATTACCAAAATAAAGAATTCCTATTTGAAATGTTCGAATTATCCGAATTTTCCAACTGAAGATTTGATGCTCGAAATTTTCCGAATTATTCGAGTAGTTCGACTATTTGAAGTTTTACAGCTGCACTAGATATGTGAATTACTACAACTATAGTGTTTTCTGAAGTACATCCTCGACCTTAAAATCGTCAAAAGTGGATCTCATGAGTTTACGATGAGCTAAGCGTGACATCATAACTCTGAAGTACTTGTAAAGGAATATCAATAACTTCCTGATGAATCAAAGTAGATTTCACATCTCCAGAGCCATTTCAACATACTTTTAAGGCTTTTCAATTCAAACAGTGCGTTTATCCTTCAATCTCTTCACTCGTGTTTCTCGATTTTGACTCAGTCTATCATAAACTAATTGGAAATTTTCACAAAACGAAACAGTCGATCTACCAATTTGAACATTTAGCAGTAAATTACAAGCCGCAATGGTTTAATCGTCGGGGAAAGTTACTCCCCTTATTTCGTTTACTGTAATTTGGCGAATGTTTAATCATGTTCCTGCCTTTATTTAATGTCCAGTGATTTAGTAGCTGTTTTAAGGACAGAAGTTACGAGTGAATGTTAATAAAAGGAATCCTTCGAAGGAGATAAATAATGGTGTTTCACACGTCTCAATGCTTTACAGTCTATTTTATGCTTGATTATAAAATACGCAATTATAAAATCCTTATTATACCGGCTAAAGTGATTTGCATGTTAAAGGAGACTCTATAGATTATATTCTTTATCAATTCAATCGGTTTTATCGATAAAATTGTGTAATTGGCGGATCGGTTGGCTCGAGATGAAACAGCTGGATATGATGTTACATGCTGTGCAACGGAAGCCATGAATTTTATTAGCATGCTCTTTGGTGTATTTCGTTCGGAACGTATAATTATCGCACAGCGGATAGCTTGATCGGTAGATGAACTATCGAAAGCTGGATCTCAAGTGAAAGAGTATTTATCTGTATCAGACGTTCCTCGACCGGTTGTGAATCTTCTTTATCAGATAGATCAACCAACATCTCGATAACAACGAGATCCCTGGATGTGTTACAATGCTAATTAAAATTTTTACCAGAATTATTATACCGAGAACTGTTCTTCTTCCCATAAATGTAACGTTACTCTCCCATAGACACTTTCATATGTTTCGTTATAATTTCTGGTTTATTGTACACCGTAATACGTTTACTATTGAGCGGTTCAATCGGTTTGTCTGACAACACGGTAAAAATTGCAACACGATATACCCCGCAATAATTGCCAGAACTTTCACCAAATAAAGAATAACATCGATCTTAACTACCAATAAAATTTTGATAAGCGTATTATACTTGTGCGCGCTTTCATGTACTACTTATCTATTCTCTATCTCGAGGAAATTTATTTAATCATTTTGTACGATAATGTTCGCGTCTTGCGTGTTTATAGGAATGATTAAAATCACGGAAGAGTATTTATAGTAATCTAACATATAAAGAAAAACGCGAGGCGAATATTGCGTATATTTGGAAAAATGGAAACGTGAAAGAGCGAATATTTAATGATTAGAAAATATGTAAATGTGAAAATTCAAAACTGTGAAACGTTCGAATTTTTCTCGCCACGCGAAGATACTTGTCTTCGTTCGAGTTTCTAACTTCAATGTTACATCGTGTCGATTACCTTCATTACAGCAAAAAGTGGACTTCATCTTCGTCGTATAACGACTGCCGGGCAAAACATTAATTTACTATTAACTAACAAGAAGACTGTTGTTAATGAATTTCTATAACAGTTGTTAAACAACTTTTTGTCGTTATGTAAATAGTACTGTGTCCAATTTGTCTCATTTAATGCTTCTAATTAAATTACACACTATTACGGAGGATCGAATGAGAAACACTAAACACGTACTTGAAGTAAACGGAACTGTCTTTCACGAAGATCTTATAATTTATGGTATCATCGATGCAATTCATCTCGTTTCTATTTGTGATCATCTCAGCTTCCATCGAAACACCTTATTTATTGTAACACGTTGACTGACACGGAAATTTTCTATGTTTTGCTCTAGAAGCCACAAGAATTTTCATTATTATAAGAATGTAATAATAAAATACTGTAAGTAATAAGAAATTACACCATAGAATTTAAAAGAAAGAAGAGGGGAGCCTGTTTCACAGGAAACGTTTGTGAAATATGGTAGATATTTTATTTTATTTATTTACAAAAATTTCCTCAAATATCCTACAAAAAAATTTTTGCAAATTTTGCGGCGAAAAATGTAAAAGATTGCACAAATGGAGTAACCATATTTATGCTTTAACGAAATACTAATATATGTAGATTCTTTGTAAAACATGCTTAATTTCTGAATAGTGCACTTTTTATTTACGTTGTTCCAAAATTTTTTAATCGACGAGATTTTCCTTATTTTAATCATTCTAAACAATTAAAAAATGACTACTGTCGCAGTCAACGTATTTATATTCACGCAAGTGTCGCTGAAAGGAACGTCTTACCTACTAACTCGAGACTCCCGTTTGAAATGTATCAGTTAAACACAATAATTCATGAAATGCTCAAGGAAAACAGAGGAAAAAAAAAAACAAATGAGAAAGTAAAAAGCTGATTCCTGGGTCTAAAAAGACCCGTCAGAGGCTCAGATGCAAGTGTAAACCGACAAACCGTAACGTTGAGTACATCGATTAATTACTGATTCGTTCTGCAGTACCGACCACGTGACAATGGCCGAAGTTGCAACCTTCGCCATTTATACGAACTCATTAATTTTCAATTAACCCTTCCCAGTAAGATAACATCAGTGAAAATTCGCTCGATTGGTTACGACTTTCTCGAGGCTTGTACATAACGTATAATTGAAATGTGATTGAATTTTAATGTCCGTCGCATCTTAGGTATCACGATCGCGATATCTGTTCCATCGGTGGTTCTGTTATTGTAATTAAGGAGGAAACGGCGTAAAGCTGTCGAGCAACTTTTGAAAACATTTACCTTATTCTTCCTTGCTTTCCACATTCCAGGGAAGCATTATTTTCAAGCCTGCTTGCCTGCCTACTCTTATCTCGATCGTACACGCAATATTAATGAAGTCCAAGCTCCCCGTAATTAATGTCACTCATTCCACACGAACTACATATCCTACAATGTAGATTTTAAACAGCAACGAGCATGGCCAGCTGGTCGAGTTTGATCAGTGAAAGGCACGTTTTTCCTTCTTTTTTTTTCTGTTGAAAATATCACGAATCGCGTATTCGTTATCTAAATTATCGTACGTACGAGTCCGCCGTTCTATGGAACGCCCCTAAACTGAGAAGTTAACGCCACTTCCATTCGCCACTGTGGTGATTTTCATGCGTAGAAATACGAATTCGCTTGAATTTAATTCAATCCTCTGGATATTCTCCGTTTAATTCACGAACCGGTTTACCGATCGATTATCTATCACATCGACAAACTTTCTCTTATTGTCTCGTAAAATTAGCGTTATCGTCGATTAATTATGAAATTTTTCTTATCCCTCTTTCGTCAAAGTCGTCGAAATTTCTCGCATGCCCGCGCGTTTAAATTGCATCCTTGCCGTATATAATCCAACCTGTTCCCCAGCCTAACCTGCACTTACATACATATAACCGATGGAATATGAAACAAACGAGTTCAATTCGAATTCAATTATACACGGTTCGTCGTTTATTCCGTCCGCGAAAGGGTCTTTAGGTTTTACCGTTTCAACGTGGATGGATTAGAAAACCGGATACGGTTCGCGGAGAGATAAAGCTGATTTACGACGAACTTGGTTACGCCGCGTTCCATTTCGAAATTCGTCGTTTCGCTTAGGCCACGATGATAATTTCACAGACCCCTCAGCTACCACCGTTTCAAGTACCCTGAATATAGAGAGAGGGAACGTTATTGGAAGTGGAGTGGCAGGCATTTTCACTCGAAACCGATTACATCCCAACGTGGGAGTTGCCGGGATAATGACATCTTTGGACATTTCAGATGCCCGATTTGGTATGACTTCTGTCGGGTCGTTTCCCATTCACCGACGGCTGCTAGCGATTACTCCTTTCAATCTCCGACAGGAAATTCTATGTTGAAGTTTCAAACACCGGTAGGAATTCCAGGGGTGCTAACTCCGTCAGAGAAACGAACAAAGTCGTTTCGATTATTTGCGTGTCTTTGAACGTGTAGGGAGTGCTTGAAATTAACGAAGTTCCCATGGACTCTTCTGTGAAACAAACGTCTCTTCGATTTCCTTGTTTCGAACTGTAAATTGAAGTGTCCGAGCAGAAATTTCATTCGTGTACCGATTAAAATTGTACGAGGTAAATGTATGTAAGGAAAATCAGGATAAAGGTAATGAGCAGTCGACTCAGAAATAAATGAGAACGGTTAGATAGAGTAAAAGCTATATTCTCATCTATACGTAACGAGTGCTGATACAATTCTATCGTCTCTGAAAAATCCTAGTCAAGAGGACTCCCTTGACAATATGGCTTTTCTTAACCTTGAGGCAGAACCATCCCTAGAAAGAGGAAACGCAGTAAAAGATTGCACATGGACCACTCAAACGTTCGTTTCTTTGGGCTTCTCTAACATGTAGAATTGTGTCTAAACAAACGCGATAATGCGTTTTATTTGACACAATAAGAGCAAGCTGAAAGGAATAAAATGTTAATAATAAATTTGACAAAAGACGAGAGACGACGAGAGTCGACGAAAAGGGCGGAAACGTGAGATGCACTCGGAAAGATAATCAACGCCTCTTAAATTCGTCGTTGCTGGTTGTTTATTATTGCGTAAACGATGCAGTCGTAAAATCTCGTCGATGAAGCACGAAACTGACCTCGAGCGATCTAAAGATCCACGGATCCACTTAGCAAGCTCGTGATATTTAGAAATTTGGCTGGTGTATCGGATGCACAGAACATTAACTTCGTGATAAAGTCACCTACCGACAAATCGTCCGAAGTGAGAGCTTTTAAATAATTTATGAAATCTTCTTGCACTTCTGCTTACGTATTTCGCAAGGTTACGCGTTATGCCGAAACGTTTTGAAAATAATGCTCGTAACACGACAAGCGATACAGAAATCTAAATAAAGAGAACACGTTAACCTGCCGCGTGTTTATCTTAAACGTTCGAACAAATTCTAACGATCCCGATCGGTATTATGCTGTTTAATCTAGCGCGTCAGGTAAATAAACGAACTTGAACAAGAAAATACAGAGTGACGCGTGAACACGAGCCTGCCTACATTTATCAGATTAACATACACGTGCACTTTTCGTAAGAGCGAGCGGAAAATTAAACTTGCACTTGTAGATACACGATTTAAACGAACAGCTGCCAAGAATGTTGGTATTCGTTAATCTACGCTCCCGGACGCCTTGTAGTTTCTTAATTGTCGTTTACCGCTGAATTTATAATCATCGGCCGCATTTCACAGACGCGAATGATCATTTCTCATTTCGTCCGGAAAAATAACTCTGTTCTGTAACGAATAACTCTACGAGTTAACGATAACGAAAATCAGTATGAAATTAAACGTGAAACGAAAAAAAAAGAAAAAAAAAGATTCTCTGTAAAAAAAAAAGAGAAAAAAACTATTTTATTGCATTGATATACACTTTCTTATTTAACGTTACTTTTCGTTCACAAAAAATTCGAGGAGTACTTGTTTCCGGTAATTATTCACCGTAATAGGTACATTTCTCATAAAATCAGCATTTCCTCCGGTTTTCATTGCGCCGCAGGGCGTCTTTCACCGTGCGCCACGAGAGTAAGCCGGATTGCAGCTTACCAGGCGTCAGATCGATACGAGAAACAAGACCTTACGCTGCAGAGATTGCTCGAACCTTGTCGATATCCGTTTCTAGCCAATATTACATAGGGTTACAAACGTGTCACCTTTTATCACACTTTAATCACTCGCAATCAAGACAACCTTTTTCTTTTTTTTTCTGTTTTTCGAATCTTTATTGAAACGTCATTTTCATCTTCGTCGTACGAACGTACGTGTGTTATTGTTTCACGAGGATGTACAGTCGCGTTGACGACTGTGATAGTTTTGCCCGACGGTTGACGGAAATGCTCCGAGTTGTTCAAGCACACATGGCAAATTCACGTCGAGCAGATCGAACTAATTTGCCCTTCGCTGGTATCAGGTGACGAAACAGCATTCGTGTCAATCGTTGTCGTGCTTAATCGTAGCCGCTGTCCTTCCTAATTAGCTCGCCGTGTAATCTAGTCGTCACCGCCAGTCATGACTTCCATAAACTCTGAAACGTGGAATTCAACGTCATTGAAATCACGCGTCAGAGAAATTACGCTGGAAATGTCTACGATAGAATGTCGAATATTAAATAATAAGCGACCGGTAATATGTAAACACGTGATATTTGCATAAGTCCTTGCTGTTCAGGCTGAATAGAAAAGTACGTTTTATAGTTTGTTCGCCTCGAGTGAAAACACTTTTGCTAACACACGGTGCAAGCTGTTAATTAATTAACAAGACTGATGGATTCTTGGCAAGCAACGTCGATGTGTTCTCTGTAATTTTCAACGTGCATACACGACTTCCCTTTAGTTGTTCTTGGCGTGGCGTATACTCGATACTCTCGCGATGGTAATTAGGATTGATTGACGTGTTATGAAAACTTTCTTTAGCTGTGAGGAGGGTTAGGCCACGTACCGTCGAAGTCGAGTGTTCCCGAGCCGTCAGCATCGATCTCCTCGATCATCATGTCCAGCTCTTGCGGTGTCAGTTTGTCGTCCAATTCGTGCAAGATGTCACGAAACACCGCAGTTGTTATGTAGCCGTTTCCTTCTTTATCGTACAACCGGAATGCTTCGCGTAGCTCTTGTTGCATCGCCTCCGAATCCTCTTCCACTAAGAATCGCGCAGCCAGGGTGCAAAACTCCTCGAATTCCAATTGTCCCGAGCCTATAATAGTTGGGGATAATTTTGTATATTAATTTGGATAATTTTATTGATGTTGTAAATGATTTTAATGCTTGTTCAATCCTTAATTACAGCCACGTTTGAAATAAAATAAATTCATTAATAAATCGCGCAGTCAGGGTGCAAGCTTCTCGAATTCCAACTGTTCAGAACCTATAATAGTTCAGGATGATTTTGTAGATTAATTTGGATAATTTTATTGATAGTTTGAAGTCGTCCTCTCGATTCAATAGGTGGCTGTGTTGTTTGGTGCCCTCAATTAAGACCACGATTAAAATAGAAGAAATAAATTAATGAATTTTTATAATTTCTTCTTTTGAAAGAAAGACTTTTGAGTTTGGAAAGTTTCACTGCGAAAGTGTGTTACAGTTACTGATGAATTGTATTGAAAGATGTTTATAATTCAGAGGATCAACTGTGATGTTTTCTTACCATCTTCGTCTACTTCTGTGATGATTTCCTTTAGCGTTTTTTCGCTGAGTTCGTAACCCAACATGGTTAAGATGGTACCCACCATGTCTGTACCGATGCTACCTTTCTTATCATGGTCGAAGGCGTCGAAAGCCTTTTTCAAGACTATGGAAGAATGATTTATTTTTCATTCATTCATTTTATATGAATAAATAATTGTATATTAACGAAGAATTCGTTATTTTTTACTTACGTGCAATTTGATCCTTGGTCAGATCATCCTGAAATTATTAAATTTCTTAGAATTTGTCGCACAGTATATTAGATCGTGTAACATGAAATATCACGTTCCTCCTTGTTAGGAGTCTAACACCAACCCTCAGATTCCTCAAGAGTAACTTAACAGTAATTGCCTGAATTTAACATGAAAAAAAAAAACTGATTACTAATCATTTCTTCAAAAATCAAAATCTAACTGGCGCCTAACACGAGTCCTTATATTCCTCAACAGTAACTTAACAATTGTATAAACTTTAAGTTAACACAAAAGAAGGTGACAATTAATCGAGTGATTAGAAAGTTGACATTTTATGTTACACGATTTAATGAAATTAGATATTTCTATCGATTGAAGATTTGCCCGAATATGTTGATGGTAAAAATTGAAGAGAATCGATCGTGTTTATGTTGAATCACTATTTATAGCAACCCACCATGTTGAAGTGATAAAAAGGTGTACGGTTAAGAGTCTGGTATTAACACACGACAGCGTCGACGGTTTATCCGGGTGTGCACCAGATTCTGGCTGTGGACTTCTGTTTTATGTGGACATTAGGATGATCTGCTGGCACGTGATTGACCGGGTAATATCTACGTAGAAACTCTAGCGGTTTTCAAATTCATCGAGGACACGCCCCACTCTCAGTTTCCGCGGTTAAGAGGGGCTTCGATTGTACGAATTTCGTGGCAACGTACTCGTTTTCCTCTTCTAACGTCGGGACCAATTCCATTGTGTTTATCGAAACGACAAGTTCTCCAAGCCGGAAAGACCCGTTAAACTAGAGCCCACGCAAGAATAACATCGTTCGAGTTCGCAAAATATCGAGAACGTAACGAGAACTAGCAAGAGAAAAGGAAGAAAGAAAAAAGAAAAAGTATTTCAAGAACGATAAATGAAATTAATACACTTTCAACTTTCCTCTAGACTTTCATAATTAAAAAATTCTCCAATAATTGAAACCTTTTCAAATGTAACTGATTCATTATCGCACAACGAGATCTAACATTTTGTTCATAAATATTCCTTTTCCCTGTTGCAACTTAATACCACTTCCACGACAAAGTATTATTAACAGCACGCAATTATATCCAAGCCTCGAGTCTAACCTTAATGTAAACACGTGAATTGCGAGACTTTCGTTTCTTATACTTTTTCTACTCTTTTATATAATAATCCTGAGTAATCGTTTTCACCGGATTAACGCAATTTCTGCCCGGTGATCTACTGCAAATATCGTTACGGGTTTTGTATACGATAAACGAATCACTTTGATCGTTTGTAAGTTTGTCGACAGAAGAATGTTACATCATTCCTCCCGTTATCCGCCATATTTATCGTGTTCGCGCGATTGCGGCCTCAATAACTTGCCTCGGGGATGGAATACTTTTGTGTTTTTATTTCTTTTTCTTTTATTTTTACAAAAGTTTCGAGGATTTCTAGACGAGTGGCATTTTCACGAGACTTCCGTGATACGACGAGAACAATTCACCATCGATACGACGAAGAAAAACGACGCGACAATAGACGTAGTTGGCTCACGGCCGGACATCGAGCTGTCTTTCGAGACAATTCGGCGTAATAAACGCATTTGTCGTATTCTTAGGTGGCTAATTATATTCTCATAATACCCTAGGCACACCTGGCTATTATATTTCCGAGGGGGGATATTAGCGCCGATTCTGGCATATTGCTCGTTTCCACTTTACACAACGTGTATTGTTCACCTCTCGACGGTGAATTCCTGCATCTCTTCCCGAGAGATCGTGATAATGCTCTTGAAGCTATATTTGCGATACCTTGAGAGCACACGTGTTATTATAGCAACGCGTTCAGCTGTGAATTAGTAAAACGTAACTCCATCGTGATAGTGTTATCAGGTGAAAAAGAAAAAAGAAAAATAAGAAACGTCGTTCGATATTGTACAACGTTTGAGAAAATTCGACGGAGTGGATTGTATATACTGTTGAAAGAAAAAAAGGTTGGAAGGATTTGATTAGGAATGATATCAGAGTAGGCAAATAAATACACATGACTCATGGGTTATTTTCATTTATTACTTCCTCTTCGAACGATACCGATGAATCTATTTATAGAAAAGAATTGCAATCAGATGAATGTCAATGACATCGAGAAATCGAACGGTACGCAATCGACAACGAAAGGGCGAATAATACACGCAAGTTGTATATTGCTATTTTTTTGGTACGTTTTATTCCATTTTTATTCTTACGCAGTTATTCGAAACTTGATACTTAAAGGTACAGTTTTATGATGTAATCGTTTATGAATATTATGATTGGTTAACGAAAAGTTTTCGTGTATCCCGTTGGCAAAGAGTGAAGTTTCTAAATCAACGATATAGACGAGATCTTCTAATCCTCGAGCAACGCGGAAAGCACAACGAAACATATCCCCACCCTCACGAAGCAGAGAGAAACGTCGATTTATATCCATCGATATAAATCAGTTTCTCGAAAACGTGTTTCTCTCACCGAGAACCCGTGGAGCCTCCCGTTTAATTCCGGCATAGATAGAAATACATTTTAGCCGATTGTGAGTCCGAAAACGACGGACAGGGGCAGAAATACTTTCTCAGCTATATACCACGTTGCAGTCCGGCTCCCTAACAGACATCACCTACGAACCTTTAACTTCATACTTTGCCAAACGATGCCATACATCTCTCGGGTAAATCGCAGCCTCCACGTGTGTAGGACAGGCGGTATCGTCGTCTGCGTGGCGACTGACACGAGGAACCGAACCGCCTTGTGCCAAGGTGATAATTTAGCCTGTCATGACCTCCATGAATTCTGCAACACGAATCGAACCTTGTTCGATATTTCATGTACACGTACACAAGGATATATCTTCGATGTAACTGGAGACGATTAACCCTTTGCCGTACGAATTTTTAGTTACTACGTATGTTAGAATGTTCCGATCAAATTTTAAATAAAGAAAGTTCAGATGTTACATATCAATTTTTATTTGAAAGTCTTCTATCTTGAATTTAAATCGAAGTTAGAATAAAGATACGAGTTTAATAGACGTATAAATACTTCTTTTGTCACATCTTGACGACAAGGGGTTAAACGATCATACTGAACGATTCCAATAAGAACGATAGAACTTTGAATTGAAATAGAGCGAAAAGTATGAAAGATAATTTAATACTTATTACTTCATTTTAAAGTACATTTATTGGCATTATATGTGAGATACAATATTATATAAAGGATGATCATAATTATGTTTGGTGGAGTGAAGACGATAAACATAATTTTCGGTGATTCTAACGCCATAAATCAGGTCGTATCTCACCGATAACACGAATAATGTTTGTTTCGAGATCATCAACAGCTTGTCAATTGTTTGAATAAACAAGAGACTTAATATGCCCCACAAAGAAAAGTCTAATGGCGTCAAGTAGCAAATTCTTGCATTTCTCGATACAATCCTATCCTTGAACTTCGATCTCGATAAAGCGATAGTTGTAGCAGAAGTGTGGCATATGGCCATTATCGCTCAACTACTAATTAAGAATTAGTACATCCTCAAATTCACCAATTGTGTTTATTAACAAAACCATTTATTCAAAGATGAACTTCATCGCTGATGATAATTTTTGTAGCAAAAATTGAGTTTGCAGTATTCACTCCACCAAACGCAATCTTGGCTGCTATTTATATTATCTTGTATTTCATGTATAATGCCATCGAATATAATTTAAAATAGAGCTACGAAAGCTAGATTATCTTTCGTACTTTTTATTTCATTGCAATTCAAAAATATATCGTTCTTATTGGAAAATCTACTTACCCTCGAAATCCACTGTGCCTGAACCATCAGCGTCTACTTCATCGATGATCATGTCTAATTCCTCAGGTGATAGTGCATCATCCAGTTCGTGAAGAATGTCTCTGAACACATCGGTGGTGATATAACCGTTTCCTTCTTTATCGTACAGGCGAAACGCTTCGCGGAGTTCTTGTTGCATCGCCTCGGTGTCGGTGTCTTCCTCCATGAATCTGGAAGCCAGGCTGCAGAACTCTTCGAAATTTATCTCACCGGAACCTGAGGGATCGAGGAGGATTGAAATATATTGTATATCGAGGACTGAAGTTCGTGAAGTTGGATAGATAGTTTATATACCGAATGGATCGTATTCAGCGATAGTTCCTAGTAATTGATCGGATGGAATTCTCATACCCATCATTCCAAGAATGGTACCGACCGTGTCGGTGGTAATGGTGCCCTTTTTGTCGGGATCGAACGCGTCGAATCCCATTTTAAGTTCTGCATATGAGAAATTTCAGGTGAAACTTCGTAAAACTGTTTTCGTAGAATTTTGTATTGTGAAAAGTTTGGCTGACTCACGTGCGATTTGGTCCTTGCTAAGTTGAATATCATCCTGAAAATAATAAACAGAGTTGTTTCGTGTGTATTAAGATTTTTCAATTATACAACTGAAAATTGATCGCTTCAACTTTCGTGACAACGTATTCAAGAAAATAATAGAATTGTTGTTAATATGTGTAGTTAAATAATTTGCCGAATATGCGTGAAAAATAATCCTCTTCCAATTTAGTCGCGTGTAATTGCCTCTTTGATAATTACCATTGTGTACGGTGATTCGATATATCAACGAAAATTCTTTCTCGAACTAATCACAGGTGTACACAAAAAGTAAATGATTAACAGTTCCCGCCTGAGTCTCTGAACAACTTACTGTACCGATGGAAATGTCACACTGAGCCTTAGTAAACTAATTAGTAGAGCTGCACGGACGCAATCACGCATTCTTATTAGCATCGATAGATAATCACCAATCATCTGTCGACCCGAAGACACTATAAAAAGATTCTTAATCGGGACCCTTTCATGGTACACACTTTACGAAACGCAGTCTGTTGACGCAACGGCTGAATGATAGACTACGTCGACGTCTAAATCAATTGTTCTCTGTTGCTATATAATTGTTTACCTACGGTTCGACAATACCATACGTCGCCTTATTAATATTCCCTTTGCAAAGCTACCATTACATTCCAACACTTGGAGACCACGAATTACGTTCTTTATTGTCCTTTCGATATCTTCAACGTGACCATTTTCCATTTCAGAGTTTCATGAATATTTATTCAGCGAGAGAGTGAAATTTGTAATGCAAAAGGAATAATTCTGTCTCGTTTTTAATTTATTAAAATGTTAAGTCCTGAGTAGTGAAAATAAGGCGATTTTTATACGTATGATTATTTTTTTTTTAATTGATATTGAAGAATTTTTTGAATCGTTAGTTTTTGTGTAAAGAAATGTTGCATTTACGAAACTATGGGTTTTCAAGAAATTTACATTAAATTGCTAAAATTATAAAAAATGTATTATAATACTAGACACTGCACGACAGTAACGCATAAAAATGTTTCCAGGATTTAAAGTGTCAAATTCCTTCAAATTTTGGAACGCTTTACGATTTAGGTGAAAGAAGAAATAACGACAAAAAGAAAATATTAAGAAATATTTCTCGAAACTTTAATGTGTAATTGTAATATGAGAAAAGAGGAATTATAAGTGAAAATTTGCTGAAAAAAGGAAAATGCCAGTGAATTGCTGTGTTAGCGCCACGTTGGGTACTTAAAGGGTTAACTGGATCCATTTTGATTCACTTAGAAACTCAGTTTCTTAATTCTTCCTTGAAAAATTCGATTTCTCGAAGATTAGCAAAACTGTTAAATACTTCAAACAAGTATCGTGAATAGCCATTCGTCTTTCTTAACCTGATTTTCCTACGTTGATGAAAATAAAAATGTGAAAAACCAGAATAGATAATTATCATAAACAAATTGACTGGTAATCGCATAATAATACAACGAAACAATAATACATCAATGAACAAATAAAATATGATATATAATATACTAGCTTTTTCCCGCAACTTCATTCGCGTGGTCTTCAATTTTATCCTAAAATGGTTGTACCAATTCAAAAACTTCCACGAGCGTGAATACAACAACTCAACAAAATTTCATCACAATCTGATGAATGATATATGAACGCATACGGGACAAACAAAAAACCATTCATTTTTATATATATATAGATATATAAATTAAAATTTGAAGTCACAAGATGCTACAAGAGTTTAACAGATTATTGAAAACCAAATTTCACCGTATCCTTCTGATAGATTAACAACACAATCGTTACCTAATTAAAAAAAAAAGGAGAAGAAAGATATGTACACCATAGGAATGAAGTTGATCAACGGAATAATAACGGTAAGCAATCGTGGAAACAATGAAACGTGAGTTCGCTCGTGATTCATCCGGGTTTAGGGAGGCCGATTTACCGCAATGGGGGAAAGGTAGTATACAACAACGGGGTTACATCATTTGGCAATGTCAAGCTCACGCAAATCCGGAACTGCGATTGGCAGTGCCCGTAGAAAGCCAGTGACGCGCCGCTGCGTATAGCCCGGTCATTTCCACGGCACGCGCTGTGGGCGAGCACGCAAACGGTTATACTGATTGCAGCGGGGTCCAACAGTACAGCAGTTTGATATTGGCATTGCGTCCTTTTAGAGAATTGCAGTGGATTGCTAGCGTCGTTCAGCCGGGTAAAAAAGCTTACCTGGCAGCCGCAACTAAGAGAAGCAGACACGGGGCTGACTGACCTCCTTTAGCCAATCAGATTGAGCTTCGACGAGTTACGCCGAACTACTGACCTAATCATTAAAAATAAACGACAGGGCGGGGACTGGCCAATGATAATAAACGATGACTCGCCACGTATACGTAAACATTTTCAATGATAATAACTCGAGGAACAATAATCAAAGAAAGACACGTTTTCATTTGAACGATTCTATTTCTAATTATCGACTATCCCCATTCGTATTCTTAATCTTTACACTTGATCGTTGAAATTGACATTGATACACGCGGATTCTGGGCTAGATGCCAGATTTAACAGGATTCGCCCCGATGAGGCGAGAATTATTTATTTTCTCGTTGCAAAATAGTAACTCGGTATGCCAGTGAGTGTTTCGTATAAACAGAAACATTTGTGCGTTCAACGGAAAACAACGAGGGATCTAATAATCTTCGAACATTTTCTTTCTTTTTTTCTTTTTTTTTATTAATCCTTTAAAGTACAAAGACGCTTTGAAGACGCCGTTTCTTTCCTGTCATTTTCACCCTCTGTAACCTGAATCTTTTTTGTAACAATGAAAGAAACGTACATAATGAGAAATCAACAAATATTAACCTCTAAATACAAATTAACAATAAATTCAGTAATTTTGATAATTTTATTATAAGGAATATGTTTGGTGATATTGGAGTTACAACGATATACGTTTGCACTTGTGTGTGTGTGTGTGTGTGTGAAAGCTTAGTTATAGAATTCAATAAAGCAATTTGTGCTTGAATATTTTATTTTTGGAACCTTTTCGCAGCGTCCTCTCCTATCCGAAAAAATTAGCCAATGAGCTATTCCATCTTTATCACTATACCATGTGAAAATAATAATAAAATGATTGTTGAATTTAAAAAAATTGAAGGTTGTTGATATAGAAAGTAAAAGCTATAATATAGACTTTTTTTTATTTATCAAAGAATAATAGCAATTGTACAAGAAAAATGGTAAATCACTTTGATATTTCCAGTTAAGATTGATAACCGCTACCTAATCAAGAAGGCACTATGGTAAAAAATTAAATAAATCAATAAGGTATCGATATATTAATATGTGACTTCAATGTCATACCGAACTATAGAGTATTAAAATTTGACGTTTTCGAAGACTTAAGAATTATTTTCCTTATTTTCTTAATACTTCTCTATTTACCAGACTATATTAAAAGTTTTCATACTCTACAGGTCTATCAAGTTATTTATCAATTTGCCACTCGATTGTTGTTCATTAATATTTATTACATAATTCTGTAAAAAAGCGTTCATCAATAGTGTCTAATTAATTTCACGATGTTTAGCAACGTGAATATTCTGTTTCTTATACAGTTTATATAACTTCAATTAGAATTATATTAAATGATACTTCATAAATGATATTTTTATTAGAATTAGAAGATTTTAAACGACAGTTGTATGATAAAGTTCATCCTTCGATTCGACTGTCACAGATAGAGATGGTAGCATCTGGCTAGGATGAGGAGGCAACGGCGGAGCATCCGATTTCTGCTTTTCCAGCTCGCTCTTCAATCTCATCAACCTCCAAGAATCTAACTGCGTCTCCATTAGCTCCACATCCGACACGTAACTATGTCTGTCACTTTGCGAGCTCATTCTAAACATGCTCGATCTCCGTGGAAGCGAATTTCTCGCCGGTGGCAAAGGCGTCACGTATCCATCCTCCTGCAATTTACAGCTAAACGAAATCTCGTTTCCATGTGTTTGCTCTTTCTCATTGATGTCGACACCTTTTGGAAGCACAATCGCGTCCACGTTTCTACGTTTCACCAGCATCACGCGTTTGCTTCCGCGAAGCAACGACGGATGCTTCCTTATCAGCAGAAACGAGAGAAAACCGCCGAAAATGAAGAGCAGAATCAACGATAAAATTGACAAAGAAACGACTAAACTTTTGTCACCGTTGGTCAACCATGCTTCCGAGTACCTTGAAGGGCTGGCAACCACGGCTAAACAGTTCAACGGAGATACAACGATGTTATCGTCGAGCAAACAGATCGTGTACGCGGCCTTAGGATCGATATTCTGCACCAGATAAGAGTGCTTCACGTTTTTTGCACAGCAAAGCGTGTGCTCGGCGTCATCGTTGTTGAACCAGAGCAGCGTGACTCCTTCCTTCAGGTCGGGGAGGTTCACGAGGATGCTTCGCTCTGTAGATGTCTTCGAGATGTAGAAATTCGAGAATCGCGTTGGAAATTGAAGAAAATTGGTACCCAATAATTTTCTCGTACCAACTCTTTGCAGGAACGTGTAAGCTGCCTTGCAGTTTACTTTGATAGTTCCAGTTGCGACGCTAGACGTTTGCGTTGTACTCTGATTGGTTTGAGTGAAATTTAACTCGGTAGATTGGCCAGATTTGTTAGTCGTAGAAGAAACTATGGTGGATGAGGATTGATAACAGAACTGTGCAAATGTGAAGAGCTTTTTAGCGTTCACCTGAGGTGTCTCGCAAACTGGAATCTCAGAGATGATCTTTGAACGAGACAAAAGGAGATCCTGCATCCATTTCAAATCGCAATCACAATGCCAAGGGTTGTTCTGTATCATCATGAGGAAATTTTGTTTGGTGATTACTGGATCAAGCAAACCTCGCGGCAGCGTAGAAATACTGTTATCGTTCAGTATTAATTGTAATATAGACGAAGCCATAGGTTTCAAAGTATTCTGCGACACTGTTCTGATCTTCGAGCTGTCTAAATAGAGAGATTTCACTGCAGGCACTCCAATGAATAATTTATCATCGATCGTAGGTATGAAGTTCCCTCTTAGAGATAAAATCTGAAGATTTGACAACGTGTTTCCTCCTGTTATGTTTCGAAGTACTTCTCGATCGTTTATCACACTGGTCAATTCGAGACTAGACACAGAATTCGCTACGTTCTCTAGTAAATTCGATTCAGCCTCTTTGATGATGTTCTCTCGTATCGCTAATTCGTCCAACATTTTGAAACTACGAAACATAGCTTTACGAAAAGAGATCAGGTTATTTTTCACTAGGGTGACTTTTTTCGTGTTTTTGTAAATCGACGAGAAAAACGCGTCGTCTTCTATCTCGTTAAGATAGCAATTTTCGAACGTTAATTCTTCGATTAGTACTTTCGTGTTTAGCCAATTCCTTCGTAGTTTGTTCATCGGGAATACGCAATTGGTGAACGACAGCTTCACTGATTCCACGTTCGGGCAGCTGACCTGAATGATTTATAACTTAATTCAATTTACTAGTGAATTGAATGGTATTTCGTTGAAATCAGAAATGTGAGAAAGTTATTCTCGTCTCTGGATTTTTCAATACCTTGAAAGTGTTCTCGATGTAATTCGAAGCAATTGATCCAGGATCCTGTTTTTCTGGGGTCGATGAGCAGCTCACGATGTCGCAACGTTCGATCTTACAGAAATGCGACGTGTCTGATATTATCTCAACTTCGGATCGTTCGACAATCGTATTGTTCTTTAAATTTATTATCAACGAGTAGCTTAACACCTGCTCGAATATGTAGCGTGACATAAATATGAACGCAATGATTCCCATTATCGATACGATCACCAGAAATTGTCGCCATGCAAAACTGTATCGGTAAATGCGTGAAATAATTGTTCGTAAACGTGAATAATTTGAATATATAAGTTTCTGATTAATTTCTTTTTATTACCTTTTTATTTTCTGGGAGCACGGAACAGAGGAGTCCAAAATCTTGAATTTTCTGACGAACATGTGCGCGTCTTGTTAGCAGATCGAGGTGGAACGACAGTTGCGAACATCTGGTGAACCCGGAAGCATAATTCAATTCCGATGGAGAACACACGGCAATCGTATCTGTGTTTCTCATCGATTAGTTTTATCGCCTGTGCTACTATTAAGCCTTATTTGAACTGGATCGGTTTTGAGGAAGGAGATTGTGTCGATTATCGAAATATCACTTTAATCGTATACAATTTATTCGTTCGTACAGTATCTACAAATTATAATCACAATTTCAGTGTATACATAAACAAACGTATAAATCGATTTCATTCGCGAGCACGCATAGCTTTCAACACGCACACTTTAAAGGATAAAGCAGCGTTACATTCGTCGTCTGTTTCTTCAACTGAAAGATAAACGATTGTCTTCTATATATTTATGAAATTTCCATGGAATAATTCAGAATAATCATTTACTCACTGATACTCGAGCACAGTTCTACGCTTTTCGAGACGAACGAGATCGCATCCAAGTCGCCATTATGTTTCACGTCGATGAATTCTGCAATCTTGTGAGAATTGAAAGCTGAACCTGTCATCTGAAGCATATGACACATTAGACATTTGTTAATTGTTTGATGATAAATATATTCGTTCTACCAAGTTATTTTGTTGGAAAACGCAAGCAAGGAAGCAGCCGTATCTTCTGAAATCTTCATCTTCGTTTATTATCTTTATCCTCTCCTCCGGATATTTCCGCATTTTCCTCAATTCCGCTGAAATTTTACAGTCCTTTTTGTTTTCACACTCGATAGAATTTTTCGAACAATTGTTTCACGATGATTTTTACTCACCACTCGTCACATTCGCGCGATCCATGCATTCTGGAATGTTTGCAAGCGAAACGGCCGCGTGTCTTGCGTTCGTTTCGTGGAAAATTTGACTGAGCAGTCCCTGAAATATAGATGTCATAACATTTCGAAATGACAGAGTTCGGGTTATTTATAAGCGAGATTTATTTGTTCTTACATAACAGAAAATAAACGAAACGAGAAACGGTAAATTCTTCATGCTTCGAATCGAGACGAAGCCCACTTTCAAAGCTGAACTGACATGTTACATAGTATCTCGGCTTTACCTTTATACCTTTTCTGTTTCGACCGTTTCCGAGTGATTTCTTTGTTATTAGAGATTTTGACAACGTTAGACAAGAAGGAAAATTGACAGCGAACGATGTTAGATTCGTATCGATGGAGATAATTACGAGTAGATTAGGAAATTCTACGTTGTTTCATCTGTTCGCGTGTGTGCATGCAACGGTTAATTACAATGGTAGTTATGTAACTGGGTAATAAGCGTCGAGAGGATTAATCACGGTGAATAAATAACTCCATCGAGTCAGAGCGTAGAGATGGCCATAGATCAAATGAAAATCTGGACCGGCGAAGGAAAAGGGGAATGAAAGAACTCTCGTAACAAGTTTGTACATATAAATCAGTACGAATTTATTGCCTCACTTTTTTTTCATTTAAAACTACTAACAATACTTTTATGGAGCAGCTGCACGATCGAAGTCGGGCTGTTCTTATTTTAAATCATGATGAATACATAGGAAATAAGAGAGAAGAGGAAGACACGTTGCAGATTTTTATACAAATTCACATTTCTCGATATATAGTAGAAAAAAAAAGGGAACTTTCGTAGAAAATTGTTAGGTCGTTGCGCGTGAAACGCTTAAAACTCGATTACGTAGTCGAAAATAAATTTGTTTAACCAAAATAAGCTTATTTCTGTCAACGAATTGCAAATAAATTTAGCCTCTTGTTATAAAAATCTGAACATTGAGAATAAATTCCTCAAAAGCATTTTTAATTGTCGTCTCATCGCTGAATAAACGTTTTTGTTAAAAAATTATATAAATACTTGAATTTATACTTTGTTGTTCGTTCACTAGGTCTTTCTATTATAATCGCTGTAATTAGTATCTCGTGTTTCCTGTAGTTACCATGTCTCAGTTTGAATTTCGTAAAAAATAATCACTGGAATTTGATTAGAATCCATTTTCAACCTTTGATATAATTTTAACATAGCTTTCCGGGGAAACAAGATATGCATTTAAAATAGTAGACTTCCCACTTTTTAATATGACAATGATTCTAATTCATCAAAACAAAATGAAATCTCTCACGGTGTGAACATTGTTATTTCATACGCAACGACATAATATTTCACCTACGTATTATAAAAAACACTATGATCTGGATATTTATATATTTTTTCATATTCCATCCAATCTGTGCAATTTTGCACCCTTAAATTTCTTATAAATACATAAAAATGCAGTTTACTTATCAGAAGTATATCTAAAACATCAAATACTTGTGTAAAAAGCCGTATAAAACGGAGCTACATGGTGTACGAACCATTCCACGTCAAATCGTACAGAATTTCGTCAGGAACAACGTGAAATCAGCTGTTGGAAGTGTATTTCTTTATCTTTAAAAAAATCCTAGGATGACAATTCATTAGCTTTGAACAAACAGGGAATAATAAAGTTAAAGTGACCATATGACCAATGATTTCGTGTAATTTTTCCAAACTTTCGAAACTGTTCGAAATGAAAACTAAGATTTCACATAATTCAGTTTCTCAAAGTTATTAAATTCTTCAGGTTTGAAAAAGAATTAGTGGCTATGACTGAAATTCTGTGCAATTTTACGTAGAATGGCTCGTACGTGAGAACACATTGTTGGAGAACAAGACTATCGCATCATCGACACTTGCAGCAGTTGTACAACGACACGTTTTCCCGTTCTTCCGTGATTTCCTCGTTCACGGTGTTCGCCAATGGCCTGCCACGTGTTTCCGGTAATATCAAGCATAGCAGACCAGCCATTAGCGCCAAGCAGCCGCATAGTGTGGTCGGACCCCACCACACAACAGCTCCTAATAAATCAGCGACGTAAGGCGCAGCCACGCTTCCGACATGGGACATCGCGGAATTCGTTCCAACCGCGGAGTTCCTGCACACCTGTTTCCCAGAGAATTTAAAAAATGCTGACAAATGTCAGAGTAGTTAAAAATGTAACGCGAAACGTCAGATTTCTAATCACTCTGTGTTTGATCGTTCAGGTGAACCTAACGCGTTCTTTGCTACCAGAAAATCGATAGAATTCCAGGTAAATATATTTAATAATAAACGTGCTGAATATCGGAAAATTTGGAATTTTTTTTTTTACGTAAAAGTTCGTGTAATTTTTAATAGGATATTGTTAACACATTATTCACCGACAACAAATTAACCAGTTAACTGCGTTCGACGTGTATACACGTCAATCCAAAACTTTACATATTTCGATGCGGTTGACGTGTACACTCGTCGTGTAAAATAAAAAATTACCATTTACTACAAAAACTCTACATTTCGGTAAGAAGTAATACAAATGTCATTTGTTGATATGTTTTCTTTATATTACCAATGAAACTGTTATGTATTTTATAAAAAATAAAACTTTGATTCTTGGTACAATGTATTGCTATCTACAAACTGAGTTGATTATTTTCCCCAATGCACCTTGCTTTGAAAAATACCACACTGATTATCAACTGAATTTCTTAAAGTTATATTTTTTCTTTAACTTTTCTTGTTTATGAATTTTACTATTTTTCTATTTTTAATAACGATAATCTTTTCAATAATAAATTGTTCATTCTTCATGGAATAAAATCCTCATTTTACTTTACTTTCTCTCGTAAAATTTCTAATAGGAGAATTTTCCCTGTGTTCGACGTGTATACTCGCCATTGCTTGATTTCAATTACGCATCCTACGAGAGATTTTTAAAATTAAAACACCGCCGTTAACGATGGGCCTTTTCTTAAATCTGTTAAATCAGGTAGTAGAAAAATTGTTAACAAGTGAATACAAAATCATTTTGTTATCTTAGTTTTTTGCATACTGTTATTATTATGCTACCAATTTATATCTAGAGTTACTAGATTTTTGACAATCTATGAAAAAGGAACACACTTCTACACGATAGTGAAAACTCTCAAAAATTCAAGCTGGAATTGACCGATTCGTTGTATATGTATATACGCTTATATACAGCCGATGAATATATAAATATATAAATATATATAACAGTCGGAATTTAAAAAGAAGATTTTCATTCCTGTTTTGAAAAATTCGGTATGTGTTAAATGGGTTATATTTGAAGCGTAGCTATTATTACCGTGGGGAAAAGCTCGGAGCTGTACAAAATAGCGATGCCATAAGCAGCTGACGCGCTGAATCTCCCAATCAAAGAGACAACCATGATCGCGTCACTCTGTGTCGTTGGTATGACTAAAATGCATAGCAGACATAATGCAGCGATGATGTATAGAGCAGAACTTCCAGGTCGACGTCCCATGATCATTAAAATTGGAGTTGGTATCAGGTAAGCTGGTATCTCAGTCAAGCCCATCACGAGAACGTAAATGTACCGATTCGCCGAGAAATTGTTCACATTTAACGCTGAGAAAAAACAAAAAAAATAAAAGTACAATGTACAAAATTTTGTAAAATACTATTTTCGAGGATAAATCAGGATCGTTCGATTACCTAACGCGTAATAAGTGAGCGAGGCAGTCATCCAAGCGTAATTAGTGATAAGAATTCTTTTCCTTAATTCGCTGTTGCTGATGAGCACTCGAAATCCTTTGATATTTTTACGTAATCGCTCATTGCTCGAGTTACACGAATCAGTCGTTTTCTGGCTGAGTATCATATCATCTGAGTCCTTTAATTCTTGTCTCTGAATAGTCGACGTCAGTGAAGTCATTATCGTGGCACTGGAGCGTCTCTTGCACGCGTTATCGATCAGATCCTTCGCCTCTTGGCGACGATTGTGCGCTATCAGCCATCGTGGAGATTCTGGCATAAACCTAATTTAATTAAATCTCGTTAACTGATCGTAACACAATTTCAATATTGAAATGACTACGATTCGAAAAGATTCACTCAGCTTCGAGACTGAGAAATCTGTATACAATCTTCTGGATCTAATCGTTCGATTAAATTCTTAATCCGTTAATTCGTGTACAATCACTTCGTGTAATACTATACACGAGATAAGAGATCTCTCGATACCAGTTTCGAGAATTTCGCAATTTAGGCAATTTTCAAAGAATTATCTAAATCCATAGATAAATTGTAGAAAATTTTTGTATAAAAAATCACGCATCAGATAATTCTAGTATAGCACGAGAATTGTGCAACCTACCACAAGTGTATTAGCAAAAGCAGAGCCGGCAGAGATATCGCTAATTGAATGTGTCTCCACTCGTGAAGGAAATAAGCTACGCCTGGCACGATGACTATTCCTGTAGCGTAGCCTGTGTTGTAAGCGATTCCCATCCACTGTCTGTGCTTCTCACCAGCTACCTCTGTAACTGTACCCACGCGAAGATATATGAAAATTAACAATTTCCTAAAATTTACGCAAATGAAACTTATTAAAATGCGAAATGACCGTGTTTAATAACTTGAGAAATTAATTAAGCGCTTTCCGGGAGAATAGAAAGTTCCAATTTTCTTATTCTTCTAATTCTCAACAGGCTAATGTGTCTTGTTGAACGTTCAGTGAATTATTAATTAGGTGTATTAGAACTTACGTGTTGTGAACGATGAATACTGTATGGCAGCGTGACTAACGCCGTTAATTAATCTCGAGATCATGAAAGCCCAATACCATGGAACAATCGCACCAGCTGGACCAGAGGTGATCAATAATATTATACCAATCATGTAACTGATTTTCCTCCCGTATTTGTCCGCGAAAATCCCGAAGAATGCGCTCCCTAATAATTTCCCAAGAGACAGGGCCATGTGGGTGCTCGAACGAGCCGCGGTTTTATCACACACCAAGTCCCACTGAAATTATTTTTTCAACATTGACTACAGAATTCTGAGTTTCATTCCAATTCGGTAATTCATTATTCACATTTCTCGTGTATAAAAATATTTCAGAATAATGTTACGTTTAAAAAATTAAATGTATTAAGTTGTCTCGAAAGCCTTTTTCGTTTTGCTGTTAGACTTGGAGTGTAAAATCTTGCTTCATACTGATTTATCACCCTCATCAATCTCTGGAAGGCTTGTTATATCATTTCTTTAAAATTGCTGTGGTTTACTAGTAAAATATTGTTTAAAGGTGGATTTTTTTATCTCATCTAAAATCTTTGGCTCGAAATTTTTTAAGTTGCATTTAAAAAAGTAAATTTTTTGTTTTTTAAAGCTTTTTTCGGTTTATTGGTAGACATAAAGTGTAAAATCTTGCTTCATAGTGATTTATCACTCTCATCAATCTCTGTAAGGCTTGTTATATCATTTCTTCAAAATTGCTGTGGTTTACTAGTAAAATATTGTTTAAAGCTGGATTTTTTTTGTTTCGTTCAAAATTTTCGGCTCTAAATTTTTTCAGTTGCATTTAAAAAATTAAATTGTTTGTTTTTAAAAGTTTTTTCTGTTTTATTGGTAAACATGAAGTATAGACTCTTACTTCATTCTGATTTATTACTCTCATCGATCTCTCGGGAAGACTTATTATGCAATTTTTTTCCAAATTGTTACGATTTAATAAGAAAATATTATTCAAGACGGATTTTTTCTTCTGAATTAATTATTAACTGTTTGAATAATCACAGTGTAATACTCATGCACTGTCGCCTTTTTTAAAGCTATTCTTGATTGTTCATTTTTCAAGAAAATGTAGAAAAATCCAAAAGACACTTTACTAAGAACATATTATTATAAGGAAATATTATTGAAAAAATAGAAGATTATTATATATTAATATAATAATTCTATTATATATAACAGAACTTTCGGAACAACCTAACAGAATAGAAACGAAATACACAGTACAAATTAATAGAAAAAAAGTTTGCATCGTTAGGATAAGTTTACATTTGGCACACGGAGTGCCGAATTCTGAAATTGGCTACGAATTACGTTCGATAGATGTCGCTTCGATGGTCCTAAACGATAAAAGCGACATTTCTGAGAAGAATAGGGGTAGTTTCAGTGAATTGCTTCTTCCGAAAAATACTCGACACTCACGTCTTGAACAAGTGAAGTTCCATCGATGTCATTTGCGAAACTTCGTACTTCGCAATCTATCGATTCCGGCAGAGTGTGCGATATTTTATATTCCAACGCTTCCTCGAAACCAATGTGAGCAAAATATTGGTAATCATAGTTGTACATCGTGCACGGACTAGACGATGAGATATTCTTAATCTGCTCGTCCGTCCAATTCGCGGCAGTCAGAGTTTCTATTGAGCACCAATGCGTAGGCACCTGTGTCGAGATATAAATAGCGATTTAATTAAAGCAATCCGATGAAAATATTTATACAACACATATCGGTAGAGAAGTTGATATTACTTCGGCAATAAAGATATAAGACATCGAATGCATTCCATTAAATATCGTCGGTGTCAGTGTAAAAATGAATATCAACCAGAGAAAATTCGATCCACAACCGAGCTTGTCAAGCGCTTCCAAAAGAGGATCCGTCACTTTCGTCCTCGTGTCGTTGATCTGATCGCTGGACATTTTTTTTTCCTTTCTCTGCGGAAAAATTACTCGAAGGTAAAAATAATTCCTCTGTTCAAAGTGAAATGAAAATTTGTCAATTTTAATTTTCATCAATCTGTACAATATTTATAAATATCTGAAAGATACTTAAAACGTAGCTAACCGATTGTTATACTCGTTCGAAGAGTCTGATAGAACACCGTAAAACTGTTTCAATAATCGTTCATCCCTTAATTCGAACGTCAGCTAACAGTTACTCGTGCATAGTTTATTTCTCTGAACGAACTGTTCGTGAATTTTTCTTTCAAGATTATTTCCCGGTTCTTGCTGTCACGTTGCAATTAGACACCATCCATCGTGTGTACACTTCGACAGACACATGGCAGTACGACACTTCGAGGAATAATTCGTTCGCGACACTTTGAAAAAATGATTGGAACACGTTCTCTTATCGATTCACCGTTGTATACTTGTAATTAATTCGATAATGTCAATGTAATACTGCTACATTTTTCAACGTTTCCGCGAACGAGAACCTCCGTACGATCGTGTACGAGCGACTGACGATCGACGGCAGTTTCCTACGGCTCCTATCTAGATAAACAAGTTCTCTGATCAGGTATGACGGTAGCGACGCAACGCCTGTGGATTCTGATGGACATTATATGATAATGATAACCTCCAGCTGATTGTCACAAGTGTCCCCGTTTTCTTGAACAATGCACCGTTACGCTTAATAAACCTGTAAGTTTTTTCAAGAAGTCACTATTCTTCACTGTTATTCTATGAAAAATAGAGAAATTTCATGCACACAACTATCTCATAAATGTTTCATTTATAGCTGTTAATTTTTATATTATTTATTGTATTTTACACACTCCTCGACGTCGGTAATTATGCAAAAATGTCACGTGAAACAACGTTTACGTTTCAGCTGGACAGGTTTCCACACTCGCGCAAGTTAAACAGAAAACTCGTTTATGACAGCGTAAGAGTGTTATACGTCAACGTTTCACCAAAGGAAATTAATCCCTGTCGATATGCATTGCTGCCATTGCCCTTATCGATTCTCTTATTTATCATCGTACGGCACGCAATCGTTAAACGTTTACCCGGTGAATTATTAGACAATTTTCTTCTGAAGAGAAAAAAATAACAGGTATACAAATGGTGTGTACAGGTAGAATTCTGATATAACGTTTTAAGTTGCACAACGGCAACAAATATCGGACATCTTGCACGCCAGTTGTCGCGCAACGAGGCAACTTTGCGAGTGGATACGTCACTGGTATGATTATCAGATCCACCGGATGCATTTACTTACAACTTATCAGACGAAAAAGCTTATTACAGCAGATACCAGGCTATCAAAATTTACGCGATTAACGTAGGCGTACCATTTCGAAGCGTTACGTCGCGACCGAGGAGAGAGAGAAAAAGAGAAAAAGAGAGAGAGCAATTAATTACGTGCATTTCGCGTGGATGAAAACACGCAGAAAGAATTGTATTTAACGATGCAGGCGTTTCTTATCTTGTCGAGGATCCGTCGATGCGAAAAATTCTTCGAGTACTAAAATTTCTATCGCTCAGATCCTCGATTAGAAAAACAGAAAACCTCATAAATCGGTTGAAACATAAAGTAAATAAAGTGTTCGTTAATTATTCTCATTCTCGCACGTGGGATTTTCTGTTGAAAATTGTAGCTGAGGAGTTTTCTTATTAATAAACAAAAGAGGATGACGATTTCCTTTTCTCTTCTTTCCTTCATTTCTCTTTTTCTTCGTTTCGTCACGTTTCGTGTGATTTTTACAGTGACCTGTGTATAAACGATTAATCAAAGAAGGCTATTGACCATTTATCTTCATCATTTATCCGCTGTGTTTCACACGTGCATAATCGCTTGCATATTTTTACACACTCGCAAGTTCGACGTCCTTGAGATTAATTTCGCTCCGCGAAAGCCTTTCTTCTTCTTTTTCTTTTTTTAATTTTGTTACGACAGGAAAGGAACGATTCGAGCGTATTATTAGCGCGGGTAATGAGTCGCGCGCACGCCTATCGACGTGTAGACGAGTTGACATAGTTACGATTACAATGCCTCCACAACTTAGTCGTGCGCCTTTTTTTATTAGGAATTTAATAATAAACTACTGGGCGTCGCCGGCACGCGATTTTACATAGTTATCTTCTTCGTCTTTCGAGTATCCAACGGAGTGAAATATTTTTAAATAACAATCCTCCTTTGCACTCTTACATTTTATAATGGCACGTTTGTTCACCCCTTTCCATCAATTCCAACGAATTATCAACGAACAGATATTAACCTTAAGTATTAATATAAAATAAATGTTTCGTCTATCTGTTATACTCTCGACGTGGAAATAAAAATAATTAACGCGTTGATCACATGTTATCACAAAATTGCACCTTATCAGGTAGGAAAAATAAATTCTCCGCAGTCTTGAGCTACGTAATTCTATAACAAAATATAATTAACAACAAACTGTTTGTTTCACTCTCGACAAACTATGCTTGGATTCATTTAGACCCAAAAACTTTCTTTTCTTAATTTTTAATATCGTTCAGAAAATAATAAACAGAAGTAAAAGAGAGTCTAAGGAACATAGAAAGTGTTGTCTTAACCGTAAAAAGATATTAGACGTGGAAATAGAATGTTTTTCTGCACAAAATTACAATTTTAACGTTGAAAATAATCTCCATTATTTTCGATGACATTTTTCTGTTTATCGTTTCTGTCTGAAACAGTATGGCGGCTTTTAGTCAAAGAAGTCATGAAAACTTTATAAAAAAGGGTATTAAATTAAATTGAACGTCTAATATTTGCATTCTGCTGAAATCAGCGCGCTCAATTTTACCGATGCTTGTCCATTTCTACTTCTTTCTCACATAAACCATATAACCAACGTATATGTTTGTTTCTAGTTTTCATTATTTACAATCTAAAACAAGCGTTATCGCGTCGCTTAGCTTCTTTCGACAAGTTTTCCCAAAAACTCTACGACTCAAGCGGTGAAACGTGCGTCGGAAGGTTCCAAACGCTTCCAAACATAGTTTCTCATACGATTGGTTGAACCAAGAGTTAAAAAGAGCAACCGAGTATCACTCTAATGTTGTTTGTTCATTTGTACTCTTCGAATCATCGGAACATTGTAAACCAAATAGAGAAATGCGTTCGCTATGTGATTCAACGATCTCCTCCACGCGTCGATCTTGTAATTAATTTCTGTACCAATTGAAATTTCTTCCGTCGATTCCTCAAGCTCCATTATTCTGCAACGAATTACAATAAATTACATAATCTGTAAATGTAGTACAGTATTCCTGGCTACTTCGAAAGATATCTTCTGCAAATATTTAACATCAAATATTATGCCGCGAAGTGGCATATCGCAACGAGTGTCTACATCTTTGCAAATAGGTGTAAAAATTTTCTAAATACCCATCCATATCCGATCGTTGCTTGTTTCGATTGGTATAGGTGTACATGTAACAGGCTGGATAAGTACTTGTCGTTTTCACTTTGTGAAATTGGCCTGTTTCGATTGGAATCGAGGTTCCCTTAGCGACGATGACACCGTTTCTTTGCTTCTCGTCGCTGTACGTTACTTCACCTTCGAGTACTGTTAACGTAACGTTCGTTAAGTTCTTCGTGATGTAATTGTCCAGATGCATTCCTGGAAAGTCAGCGACAAAGAGGACATCGGTGTCGTTGGACCACGTGTATACTTCTTGTTGAATTTCTTCCAGTTTGTATCTAAATAAAGAACGATGTAGAATAGCTGATAAATTCCAGAGAAATGAATTCCAAGAACTTAAATTAATTCCACGGTTACAATCGTTGTTTGTTCTCTGATTAATTTGATCCTAATTGTGCTTGTAAATCGTGTTCAGATCTACCTGTACGAGTTATACTGCGAGAGAAGAGGCATTAAATACGAGATCGGTTTAAAAGGATGCCAATCTACGGTTAGCAGATCAACATTCGGATCAAACATTCTCTGCTGGAATCTTCCGTTCAACGAGCACCACACGTCGATGTAGATACTAAAATTCGACGAGAGCCGCGTCCATTTCGACTTTCTGTATCGTTGTTGATGATTCTTATCGAGAAGTTGATTCTCTTGTTCAATTAAATTATCCTGTGAAATTAAGATTGGCCGTAATAAAAGTTATATTTATATTTATACCGCTTGTCATATCTTTCTCAGTTTTGGATCTTATCAAAATTTATCGACAATTCGTAATATAAACATTCGTCGGAATTCTACGATTTAACGATACATTTTTATCGACGAAGATAATCTTTCAACTCACTCTCAAACAGTAAGCATACTGTCTCGCCATATCACCGTGTTTCTCCCATCGATCTGTTTGCACCCATGCTTTAGGATCCAAGTAACGATCCTGATTGCTCACGTTATCGTGAATTTTAATTACAACTAGCGTAGTGTCCCAAACGTGGACCATCATGTCCCAGGAATAACCATACATTCCTGGCACCCAATTATTGTAACCCTGGAAATAAACAAATAAAAACAAAAAAATCAGCGTACTTAAATGTGTGATTGATTGGAATATAAATGATTCATGGTATTAGAAACCTGTACCGTTGTAATGAAATGTGAATACGGTAAGAAGAACTGTAGAAATACATGAAACAATAACAGAGAGACTACGAACTTCTGTTTCTTCGTTACTTTAATCGATTCGCTGCCGATGTCCTTAATATTTTTACAAGTAACTGTAGAATTGCTCGATTTCGTTCTATTTCCTTGATTCTCGTCTGTTTCCTTATCTACCTCGCCAGACGAACGTTCGTCGATTCCGTTCTTTGATGTCTCTTCGTTGGAAATACATTTCTCGTGAAGATCTTTGAATTGATTTTTCGAGATTTCGTTGTACTTCTTTATATTACGATTTTTCCTGAGAAACGAGGGAATAAAATGACGTTTTAGGAATGATCCAAGCTTTCTGGGCCAATCTGGTCTGCAGAAAAGTGGCATCGTCGCAAGGCAAACGTATGGAAACATTCCTGTGAAGAAATATAAAAAAAAGAAAAATTGGTAATTTTCGTAGAATTTGTTTTCAATTGAAATCGTTGGGTCTATCAATTCTCACCAATGCTAAATAATCTGGAGTTCATTAAGTGAAAGGCTGTGCATAAAATCATCGCAGGGATACGAGTTTTATCAAACAGCATCCAAAATCCGACCATGAGGTCAAAGATAAATCCAAACCAATGAACTATGAAAAAATCAGTCTGCTCGGTGGTCAGAAATAATCTATAATTGCACAACGTTTTATCTACTATGCAAATTCTGATGTTTCTCATAATGGTACACTATACTTTATCGCGAATTATACTTACTTGAACGGGCTGAAGACCCAGTGTGTCGATAGATTTGTCATGGCGTAGCCTGACAGCCATTCTGTGCCAGATTTCTTCAATCCGGCTATAAAGTACAGAGCGAAAAATTGGAATTTCAGAATAAAATAATTCCACAACGGCACCGTCGCATTTTCAGTGTCTTTCGCTTTGATCGCGTCTAACGCGCTGCAAAATAGCAATTCGTTAATTTTTCACAGCTCGAGGAACAAATTTTGCATTGCAGAATTCGTAAAGTTTCAAAATAATTCTACATTTAAAGTATTAGGTTAGGAAAGTTCGTGCCGATTTTCCATCGGTGAAATTTTAGTATATTAAAACATATAAAATGATATAAATACATGAAGTTATTAAAAATACATGTATTCCGAAAGATTATTATTTCACGTATCTTTTGAAAGTCTATATGTTACAATTACTAGCTTCTTCTCAGTGTTATACTGTCTTTGAAGATGGAAGGAAACAAAGTTCACTTCTAACATTGAATATTTTTCTTTCAACAAAGTGGGAAAAGTACAGGTAAAATATCAAATGAGATATGTAATGTTTAAAGAGATGGTAATTTATCAGAAAAAATTGTTCGCGAACTGTTAGCAAAATCTAAAGTTGAGGATTTCGATCTTAAAGGAAATAAAGAAACAAAGCTTTTGAAAAAAAAAAAGGAAATTTGTTTAATTGCTGGAAAAACGGAATTAGCTCAATTACTTAAAAATTGGCACGAATTTTCCGAACAACCTAATATATTATTATTTTTAAATTAAATTTGTATTTCCTTCTATTGTTCTATTATTTATAATATTTGAAATGTTTCCTCTGAAAAGTCATTTTCTCAAAGCGTAGCCGAAATTTTCTCATTCGATCAGCAATCTATCGCGGAATCGTTCGTTTAGTTAGTATTTACAATGTTCCTGACTCACGTCTCCGATCAAAAGCCAGTTTTCCCATTCAGATTTCCTTTCAAACTCACAAGTACTTGTTAGCCTCCGTACCCCAGAAGAGAATGGCAACGATCCCGTACAGATATGTGTGATTATTCCAATAGCTCTTGTCCAGCAAGAAGATGTACCAATAAGGAATAACGAAACAGGCGGAAGCTAGTTTGAAACGGAAGCCCAGCATTATTCCAAAAGCGCCCATCCACATTATCGCGTAAATTAGTATCATCCACGGTAACGAGAGAGGTTTCATTCCATGAATAAGAGGGAAATGACAGTCCCTTGGATCTCCCCATTTTATATCCACGTCTGCCAATTCTCGTTCCTCCACAACGTCCAAAACCATGCATAATCCTAGATATAATTTTGCTAATTTATATTCTGTAATTGAATTTCTTTCGAAATTCCAATAAATTCAGTTTTCTCTTTTTTCTTTGTTACTTGATTCTCTTACCAAATAATGCTCTAACGACACCTAAACTAGCTGAATCAGCTGGTCGATAGAGAAGCGCCGTAAATTTATTAAACGACGAGAAATCACTCGGACTAAATCCACAGAATTTTTCAAATTTATTAAAACTCTGTTTATCCTGTTTGTTAGATTCGTTTCTTATTTCTGAGGTGCAGGCTTGAGACCTGATTAATTGTTCGTTTTTCTTCCACATTATTGGCGATCCATTGAACTAAGAGTGATAAAAATATCAATGAATTCTAATATATCATATTTCGTGTATAGAAATGATCTTTCAATGTGAGACACTAAATCGACGTTTCGATTCCAGAAGATCTAAGCTTTGATCGATACGAATTCGAGAACAACAGAAATCATTAACACTTTGACAATCCTATCACACAAAAATTTACTCTTGCATTTTCCTCGAATTTGCAACTTTTCATATTTGAAGACAAAAAATCGAACGAATTTAAAAGAAGTATCCTCGATCATCCTTGATTTGCAAATTTGCATTTTACTATTCATCAGAGAATAAATCGAAAAATCGGTGAAGTCACAGATACGCGATTACAGTCGAAAAACGTTGATTGGACGAAATCGCGCGGTTCTGACGACGGCTGTCAAAGTGTTAAACATTGAAGTTGAATACAGAAGTATGTATGTGTGTGAATGAAAATGAACTTACAGCGAAGTGATGGGAATCAGTGAAATTCGTTCGAAAGTATGATTTACCTATGAGGCTAGAAGTTGCGTATCGAAGCCAGGATAGATGAAACCGGTCTGATGGCGATGTATCGAAGGTTGCTCGACTTCTGCGCGTTGCAGCTGCAGGACTAGTCGTTGCAGAATAAATTCCGGAGGCTGAGAGAGAGCAGGAGCACCGTCGCCAGGCAACGTGCTCGATTATTGACCCGCGCCCGCGCAATAATAATATATTATCGGGCATTCTTGTACACTGCACTGGTGAGGTTCATCGATGCACACTATCGGTCGATATTTGAAAAAAGTAACGATCATCCACTTCGGCTTCGTTCGTGACGATAACGATGGGAAATTTATCATAGAAGTTAGTTTACTATGAAATACCTGTCTTCGAGGAAATTTAACGAAGGAACGTATTCGAAATGAAAGTTTCATACTTCATTGTCGATTGAAGTTGTAAAATTCAATGTTAGAAGATACTTGGAATTACTTGGAGTGAATTTGTATTTTTTGTTCGAAACAATGGTGGTTCCATTGAAATGATTAGTGTGTTAAAGGTGGATGAACATTTCGAATGAAATATTTTGCAACAATGCTCGGAACCAGCTGGTTAAGCAGTTGTATACGTAGCGAGATTCTGTTTAAAAATAAATTATCGACGTCCACTTATCTCGGTCGTTTATAATGCAATGTATAATTATATAACAATGCCAGAGAAATTTACTGAACAAAACGCTTTTTATATAGTTGAATTTATTATTTTAATACGTGTTACGTACAGTCTCGTTAACATTAGCATATCCTTTAAAACGGAATAACTTTTGGACGTGAGTCTTTTTTGAGAAGTTAGAAAGATTAGTTTACTGGATGTTGCGTAAGGGAATTTTTGAAAAAATTACAAATGGTTCCTTGTCTCCAAATTGACCAATTTCGATGAAATTTTCACCGTGTATACAGCTGACACAAATCTACAAACCATATTTTTATCAATTTTCATTACAGACTCAGATAAAAAAGTTGCAAAAATACTATAATTGCAATTTTTTTATAATTCTTTCATACACATCATCACTAAAGTAATCTTTCCAACTTCTCAAAAATTTCACATTGTTTGGTCCAATTTAAAAAGAATTATTCTATTTTAAATGATATGAAAATATTAATGAGAATAACTGTATATTGAATTATTTAACAGATAAGTATATTTTATCAAGTATACATGTCCATTGAGAATAGTACATTTAAAAACAGTGAACGTCATTTTCTAGCTCGTTTGAAATTAAATAAATAAAATGGAGGGACAGTTTCCTATTGCTAATCTAACTTGTAAATAATGATGCATCTTAATCATCGAGATCCATACAACAGGGGTGTAAGAGATAATCAGATTCTCAAAAGGACAGAGAGAATCCTTACTTTTCATCAAGATGGTCCTGAGGGATCTAGGTTGAAGCTTCGAAACATTAATTCGAATCGTTTCCGCTACAACGCATCGCTTAACCCTTTCCCTTTAACACACTGATGAATCGTTTGGCATATTTACTTCTTCCATCTTGTCAACCTTCGAATTTAACGTACTTAGAAAATTCTCATTTTTATTTTTCTTCAAAGTACAACTGATATTTGAGATGCAATTATCAAAGAAGTTCTTCAAATATAAAATTTTGCATAGAGTCTCTAGTTTTGCATAGAAATCGAATTCCCCGAAATATAAAGTCAGGGGCGTGTCATAACGGTATAATACGTATTAGAGAACAACGATTACGCAGTTTTTGAATGAGCCAACGAAGCCTTTTCGATCTCGCAGCTGGGGTGTTTTTAATGAATGGACGTAACTTCGCGTTCGAAATCCCCAACGGCCGTTTTAGAGCCGTAAAACAAAGGGCTGATTTATTCCAGCACGCCCCTCAATCTGTCTCCGTGGACCACTTTTGATTAGTGCTGCCTCTTCAAGGTTCAAGCCTCTAAAACTGCCATCTCGTAATGGACCGTCGGTCTCACTTGCTCGCCGCGATACGTCTTCGAGATAAAAGCGCGAGGGGAAAGAATCTGCGAGGTTAGAGGTGTAATAATGTACTTGAAACTTCTTCGGTGTCGTATTGTTGCGAAATGCTCAAAATAATACGTGGAATTCGTTTTCTTCGATTTGTTATTAACTGAAATTCTTTCAGCTTTTTCAAATATACATATATCTCGTTTCACAAACTTTTCCATACATTCAATTATCATATAAGAAATATAGCAGAACCTTGGTAACTCGAATTTTAAAGAAAGAGTTTAAATTCTGTATACTTAAATTCTTGTAGTACAATTTTCGAATTATGGAGATTTCGATTTATCGAAGTTTCCAAGTGAACAAAATAATTAACGATAAGTAACGAACGAAAATTCGACTTCATACGTGAGTTGGACTTCTCGATTTATAGATATTTAAAGAAAGACTAATTCAACTTTCAGAAGTCAATTATATTTAAATAATTATTGTACACGTATACTTGTACACATAAACACAAAGGAATGATGAATTTTATATAAAAAGTAAATGGCAATTTAGACGCATCTAAACGTGGAGGAAATAATTCGAGTTATTAGGAAGTTTATACTTCGATTATCAGAGTAGAAGGAAACGAACAAATTTCTATTCTGACAATTGAAACACAATTATCAAAGAAGTTCTTTAAACATGTAATTTTGCATAAAAATCGAATTCCTCAAAATACACAGGAATGTATATTAACCCTCTGTGGGCCGAATTTTTGTTTTAAATCCACAAAGTTGGGGGAACGAAAAATCAGCAATTATAAACCTATATATGCAAATGAAAAGAAATTTTTCCGTTTAAACAATTTTATTGCAATATATTCACTATGTGACTTTCAGGTAACAACGGCTTATAATGTTTGCACTTCTGTGTAAAATGTCGATAAATTAAAATATGACCTGGAAGTTACACGGGCCTATAGAGGGTTAAAGAACAATTGTGCAATTTTTACGGAAGTTTTTATTTCTTTTTACAGAGTTTCTTACACCAGGGCGGAAAGAAATGAACGAAATTGTAGTTTTACAAAAGCTTCCGAATTACCGAAATTCTACTACATTAAAACAACATTCTCAATGCTCCTCTCACTCTCCACCCTCGAATAATACACCACATATGAATTTTAATAAATTCAAAACTCTCGAAAAAGACAGCGAGCATCATCATATACAAACATCATTTCGAACTAGTCTATACAATTTGCCTCGGTACGCCATTGGAAGATGAAACACGACGGGACACGTGAGCGAGGAAATTAACGCCGTTATTTGCTCACGGGCACACACAGAACCCCATCAGCCCCCGCGCGATATTTGCCGAGCGTATTTGTTCGGGAATATGAATCAGTCCACCTGGAAGCGCGGCTAGATGAGAACAAGAGCGAGAGAGATTGATTGTATCGGCGTGTAAAGGAGAAAGAGGAGACGAGACGAAAGGAGATCCGCGATTGTCGTATACGTATTTGCCCGGCTATTTATCACGGTTTATTATTTCCTATTGTCGAATGGAGTCACGCATTGTTGGCGGACGAGTAGGGCCGCGGCGAATTTCTAAAACCGTGTCCGATCGAATTTGCATATTTCGCCCCGGGGACGTGTGCCTGGCGTCCGATTACAGGCCCTATTAATTGCGGTTCCGTATTGTTCTCCTCGATAACCGACCCCGATAGCAATTTTTCGCCCTCTTTCACTCCTTCTTCCAGCATCAGCTCGGACTTTTTCAGCTTGCCTTCGATTATCAACCGCTCGAGGGAGTTGCATTTGATACACTGACGTTTCCTTTCGATGAAATTAACACGTCGAATGTTCGATCGTGGAAAGATTGGCTGAAGTGTAAGCTTTCTAGTCCTTTTCTTCTAGAAACGTATTGTTGTTAGTATGTAATTGAAGGATCGATGTAGCAGTATGAAAGAACGTTCAATGTGTTATTCACGAAATCTCGATCGGAAGCCCAGCTGCATTAGGCGAATGCATATTCATGTATAAAGCAGAGGAACCAAAGGATGCTACGGAAAACTCTTTATACTTGGGAGAACAATGAGATTGATGTGGCGCGTGTCTGACACAGGGTAACCCAGATTCGTGATGTTCAAAAGTTTCTTTATGCAAAGAGAATGTGTTACACTAGGACTCAAAGTTACCTTTTCCCTTTTTAACATCGATATTATAACGTTCACAGAATTTTCATTATGTTTCACTATCTTATCATAAAGTTTTATTAACGTTTACAATTGGAATTGATACAGTTTCTCTTAATAAAATCGAAAGTAGAACTACTGTGAGTTTTCATTTTTCAGTCATCACTACATTCGTAATTTTGAACTACCTTAAATTATAATCATTCAAACTGTCTTAAAGAGGACGACAATCGTACAAGTTAACCATTTGACTACAAAATACGTATATATACACCCTCACTGGTTTATCAATTTATACATCCTCTAAATTCTTTGACTACAACTGTTTTTTAATATAAAATTTATCGTCACATGTAACACAGCAATTGTAAACAGCTGAATATTGGCAAGTCTTTCAATATTCGCATATTTTTACTGACATTGTTCAGTGTCAATTTCGCTGTTCTCGTAAAATCATATCGTGAATGAAATCGTATAAAATTCTTCCTTTGCTGCATATATAAGTGTTCGTTTGTTTCAATTTGTGATCAGTTTTATAATTCTGTTCGTTTGTTATTTTTCAAAATAATATAGTGTACTCTAAAAGTGTTTGATCGGAAGAAAATATATCAAGTAAATATGATAAGTAATAGTACTTAGACTGACTTGCGAATATCGTATTGTATATATCGATGAGTCGAAAGGGTTAAAAAGCACAAATTTGTATAAAAAAAAAGAAATGAAAGCGGCTTTCAAACCTCCTAAACGCTTCCACCTGACAAAAAGTTTCAAAAACATAAATTTCTATTAAAAGAGAAATAAAAGTAGCCTTCAAACCTCCTAAGCGCATCTACCAAGACAAAAAGTTTTGATTATCGCCTAATAAAGCCTGTTCAATCAAACAATTTTTACTTCAAACATTTTTACCTATCTTCAAACTTGAAGACGCTATTTAGGTGGCTCGTTTTTACTGAATCACTCTGTATAGACGTATTTCATAGCATTTTTACGAATTGGAAGTCTAATTCGAGCGAATGCGTGATTCAAGTGTGAAGAAACATATCCTCATAAAAAATTCCGCTGGTAACGATCACAGGGCGGCAAGTTCAAATAAGGGAGAAGGGTGGTAGTGGGGGATGTGTGTGGAGTGGGTAAAAAAATCCAGCATAAAATTAACAGTATACAGCTTGCAGAATGCAGTTTGTTGCTCACCGGCAATATTTCACGATGGCCTCTCCCGCGAAGAGAGAGAGGGTTCATTCTCGAGGGGGGTGTGCAACAATGGAACCCTTTACCCAGCCCCTAGCGCCCAGCCAACATCCATACATCATCATTCATACTGAAAAAAAAAGCTGGGGGCACCTATGCCAGTCTACGTTAGAGGGGCCTTCGAAATTTCAAAGTACCGAGTACGCATCAAGTACTTTCTAATTCTACGCTGGATTTTTCGTTCGCCTCGTTCACGAGGCTCGAGTTGCACCTTTAACAGTGGCAAGTTTCTTACTTGCTTTTGTGTACAGTACTAATTATGTTTTAATATATATTTCTGCACAACAAACACTAATTTTTGCCTTCTTTGTTCAAAAATATCAATATGCATAGAATAGAATATTAAAATGCGTATTTTAAGAATTAATATTTACAATGATGAAAAGATGATTAAATTTCTATACTGGTGACAGTGATTCTTTTTCTTTCTGTTTTACTATGGCAAAGAAAAATCTGTGCAGAGAGTGAAAATGTCTGTTTAACTGTTGAGAAAATATGAATTATTAGAAGCATCGAGAAAAAGTAAAATATTGTGTCTAATGTTTTATATAAAAAATAATGGATTATATGTTGAAAATTGAACCTTTCTGTAAACTGTACTTCTTTTGACAAACATAACTTGAAGTGCACAAAGGAAAAGAAGGATCAGAGTCAAAAGAGGTATTCAAACAAAACCGTGAAGTTGTTGCGGTCATTCGATTTCCGGAAAAACGGCTGACACCCTTTTTAAAAAAAAAAGCCACCACGCCCAGGAACGTCAAAAAGGGGTTGCACCGGTAGTAAACAGTGACGTGCAAAACTGTCGCGTAGAGTAAAGAAAAATGTGAATAGCCAGAGAAAGGCGTAAAACCGTTTCGCTGTTTACGGACAGCTCTTTCCCCTTATAGAGGAAAACTTTTCACACCCCTCGGGATTAGAAACTGCAGACTTCTCGCGAAACATCAAAATGCTTCTTAGCTTTGCTAAAACTTACGCTTCTGCACGAAAAATTAAACGAGTAATACTTCCTTTATTGAAAGGAAGAAACTTATTCAAGTGAAATGTGAAAATGAAAGAAAATGAAGTGTAAAAATAATCTAAGTGAATTATTTATAAGTACATCTGTTTATACGAAACAATAAAATGCTATAGGAGCAATAAAATACAGAACATGAAGAAATGGGCTGGGAAAAATAATGAAATTAATCAATTATAAATGGCACAACTATAAAAAAAGGTTGTTTAAAAGGATATGAGCTGTTACAATAGAATTATATATTTGATCATTATTAATTCACGCAACCACGTCTTCGTAATTTTGTACGAATAATTATTTCTGAAGATGTACTAATTATTCCAGATCATAAACCAAAAATAAAATAAATTATGTATACTTTCAGGGAAAGGGAAACAATATTTTTATACACTTTTCCTGTATTTCTAATAAATTAATTATTGATACATATCTATATGTAACACTGAGCGTTATAATTGTATTTCTAATAAATTAATTTTTGATTTATGTCCATATGTAATACTGAAAGTCATAATTGTATTTCTAATAAACTAATTATTGATCTATATCTATATATAACACAGCAAATTATAATTGTATTTCTAATAAATTAATTATTGGTCTATATCTACATATAACACAGATAAATAAACATCGTTCGACCTAGTTCATCCTACGCTAAAGAAACTGTGAAAATATTTCTAAAAAAAAAAAAATGTTTTTCGTGGAAGTAACCAAAGGATGATCCATATTCCAGGTCAAAAGCCATCGATCAGTAACGATCGCAGGGTGGTCGAGAAGCCGCGTGTAGTGCGAAAGAAAATAAAAAGGAGGCAGAATGAGAAACGTAATCCGCTTTTCGAAAAGAGGCAACCCCTTCGAAGAGCCGTCGGTCGTGTCACAGCACGGGTGACTGATTGTAAAACCATGGAGTAACCCGCAAAGGGTTGCTGGTTCGAGGCGAGAGGGAGACGGACAGTTTAAAATTGAGCCTCGTAATCGACGTGTAATCCTCTAAACCCGTGACAGCCCGAAGATAATGGAGCACCGATCGACAATGGGTGGCCAGTTTGTTTTCCATGGCGGTAAGATCGCTCTTTAAGCGTTTTCAATATTCGCGAAAAATGGTGTCAATGCTTGTTTCGTTAAAAAAGAAAAAAAAAATGATAAATATAAGTCGTTGAAAATGAAACGACAGTGTTCACATACTAATAGACTCCATTTTGTTTTTATGAATTGGAGAGGTATCGATCTTTATAGGAAATGTGAAATTTATAGTCCAGTAGTTTAAACGTAAGACCTGTTTCATTGTACAATATTTGTAACTTTAAATATTTAATAAAAAGAATGTTCAACAATGGGACGACAATTAAAAATGGGTTTGAGAAATTTATTATCAATATTCAGATTTTTATGATAACTAAATTTATTTACAATTTGTTGACAGAAGTATGCTGAATGTGCTGGAAATTGTTTTTATTAAAAATGTTTAATTTTGACTAGGTTATTGAGGTTTAAAGATTCGTTTATGAATATACCATTTTATGTGCAACGATCTAACAACATTTTTCCTTCTTTTTTTTTCTAAATTTGAATATTTTCAATGAAACTTTGCTAAATAATTATCATAAATAGAGCCAATCTTCCAGAAACTTGAACTTCACCTCTCGCAATCTATCTGTTGCAGCTGTTCAAAGAGTAATTGTGATAGTGCACACGTTTTTTCTCGTGTCTGTGAAAAATCAGCCAGTCTTAAAGCAGGTGTTTCGTCAACCGAGTTCTCCATGGGGATTTTCGCACCAAATTTTTTGCCCAGAATAAAAAAACGAACGTCCCACAAGGAAAATCTCCCTTTTGTCACACATTTTTCGTTAGAAAACCTGCACGAGGTTTTTTTTTTTATTAAGTTTGCTACGAAATCCGTACAGGCTGGTGGATAGGATTGAAACTATTTGAAGCTCATTAGCATTTCTCGTTTCGCTAGTTCATGATCTCGGAACGAGGGATGGGCATGACATTCGCATTACCACGTGCGAGCGATTTTCATTTTGCCTAAGCGTTCGTCTGGAAAGATGCGTCTAGGGTGACAAAACGCTAGGGATACAGGTACTGATGCGTGTTCAACTGAATGTCCACCATGTTGTCGCTCGTTTGATTCATTTTTCCAAGTCGCTCACAGCATTTTTCTTTAATTTTCAAACAAATATTTTATTAAAAATAGTTGTATATATTTTCTTTCACTTTTCATGTCACTTTTCCTTTCCACAATGATAGAAACATAAGCCACAGCATTATAAACAATTTAAAACTTATTAGTACACACCTGAAAAAGAATTTCATTAAAAGAAAGAAAATTAATCCTTTTCTGTAATCTCGAGTTGAAAAAATATAAAGATGAAACGAAAATAATTTGTATATTCAGAAATTAGGTAAAAAATTCAATCTGCGTGTCTGAACAAATAAGTTTTATATTCTGTAATTAAAGATACATTTTTTAATTGAGTGATCTGTTACCAAAATTGATCATATTCAAGTGTCGCTATCAAAAGTTGTAACGCACAATTAAATAATTTACCATTAATATTTCAAAAATTATAAAAGTAAACCTTTTTTGATTTCTATGTAATAATTTGTATTATTTTCAGCAAAAAGTGTGTTTAAATTTGCACTTTACATATTAAAGAATAAAGTACACGAGTATTCCAAAATTGGTTCAGAGTAGATTTAGTCAGCTTTGAAATTCTACCCCTCGATAGAAATCTAAGAGTTAATTCATGTTCTGAGAAGCTCTAATATCGAACACGATGAGAATTATTTTCACTGATCCGATACACTGGAACTGTATAGCGATCGAAAAGATCCGCGAATCGGATACTCGTTTCTAGGGAATCCTCCCCTCTGAGAGAGTCTTTTGTTCGAATAGTTAGCGAGGATACGTCGCTCTTTGTCCCAAGGGAAACTTCGCGTATTATATCGTAGGTTTCCCTGCTAGGAACGATCATTATCTCTTCAGAAAAGAAGCGATACGATAGCCATAATGCCAGCCAAATAAACGTTATCCTTTTTATTAATAGAAATGGAATGAACAGCATCTTTGGGAATATTATAGAGCAATATCATAGAATACTTCCATTTCTATTTCTAATTAGATCTTAATCTCTTTAGTTACAATTTTCTCAAAGATAGAAAAAAATTATCTTTCACATAATTACATTTCAATATGTTTTCCATCATACATATTGGAATCTTGTGACCAGTAGGTAAAATAAACAACTGATAAGATAAACAATGAATCAGAATGAGAGTATAAAAGACAGGGAAAACTCATTCATCGGATCATTATTAAGAAGTTCATTTAAGCTTTAAGAATTAGTTTGTAAATCCTATATTTAAGTGTAATTATAATCCTTGTAGAAATAAAAGTGATTTTTTCTTTTTTTAAACCAAAATACTTCATCTTCGCCTGTGACAATCTTTAAAAAACTAAGTGTATAAACGTGTATTAATGTACTTGAAAAAGTTAACAAATTATTAATATTCTTTTATATCCAAAAAATGTAATAAAACGTAACTTGGAGGACGATATAATTTTTTTCACTATAAAAATAGCCGAACGATCTAACCTAACCATTGAAATGGTGCACAGTGTACCGTGCATAGAAGGCAAAAAAATATGACAACACTTTTAACGAACCCCCTTCTAAAAATAATTCCTCTCTGCCTGTTTATTTGTGTATACTGTCCCGACAGGCTTGCCACCCTCTACTTTAGCTATACCTTGTTCCGATGTAACGTTCATAGAAGGTCAATGGCGCGTGCAGCCTTTTTTTCCTCCTCGATATTATTTTACCACGAATGGCAACTGTACTTCTTTCGCTCAGCCAACAGGCCATACCCGGTCCACTTCGTTTTTAAGTGGCCAGTACAGCCCGATAGACATCTGCGATGATCACTGGGCGTACGAACCGTAACCAACTCAAAATTTCATTCTTTTTATTCTACTTTGTAACCTTTGTTCGTACATTCATTGCAATAGTCTGAATGAAATTTCATTTATACAAAAGATACCAATGTGGAGAAATTTAAATTAGTAATGCGTCTCTTTTTCAAGGGTTAGGTAAAATTGTAAGGCGTGTACAGGCTCATCTTGACCGAGAGATGAGGGCGTAAGCGAAGGTTTCAGGAGCAGATTTGACTAAACGCACTTAGGTTAAGATAGCTAGGAAACTGCTAAGATTTATCGAAGTCGATTGTGAGAGATTAATTAGAAAAGAGGAAGGTTTGATTCAATGTATTTGAGTCCAGGCAAGTAGGACCTTTCTGCTAAAATTAGTCGAAGTCTAGGATGAGAAATTTATCAAAATTGGCTCACTTGGCTCAAGACAACTACGAACCTTCTACTAAGATTTGTCAAAGTTAAGAATGAGAGATTAATTAGAAAAGAGAAGAGTTTGACTTGATATACTTAGCTAAGTATAACTAGGAATCTTCTGCTAAGATTTGTTGAAGTTAAAGATCAGAGATTAATTAGAAAAGAGGAGAGTTTGACTCGATATACTTAGCTAAGTATAACTAGGAGCCTTCTGCTAAGATTTGTCGAAGTTAACGGTGAGAGATTCATCAGAATTTCACGATGCACGTGGATCAGGATAGAAACAATCCATTTGTCACGATTTATCGAGTAAAGCTTTGCACAGTACGAATATTAGAGTGTCTACAAAAATGAGTAGTCTATAAATATCATTTGTACGAATTGTCTCTATTGGCCATTTAGAATCGAAAGAGACTCGAGGAATCGAAGTGGCGATCAAGCAGAGTTAACAATATCGTCGATGTTCCATTAGATAACATAGACAATAGAGTGATAGTTGGAGTGCAAACATAATGGTAATGGTCCGGGGTAACCAGGAACTCGAACGGGAGATTAAGATCTGCCGTTGTACGTCGATTGCGTTTATGGTGGCCAGGCACACAAGAGGTCTGGCGTTAACGTCAAAAGGCGTTACTCGCTCGAACAGGCTCACCTGGTACTAGCAGAAAGGTATCTGATTATTCGTCCCGGACGAGATTCAGAGCAGCTTCTAATGTGCCTTTTTTGTTTCTCTTTCGATATACCCCTATGAACCCTTTCGTGGTTCCGAATTGGCGGTTACAAACTTTCGTTCCTATTGTATATAATGTATCAAAGAATCCTTGTATGAATTATACATTTTTATTTTTTTCGAAAGGTAAAAGAATCAATCACAAATTCGATACGATTGGTATTGATTTATTTAGTTCGTAAACTATGATAAATCTCCATAAATCAATCGTCTCGCGTATTGATTGAATCGACGAGTTCTGTGAAAGAAGAAGAAAGAAAAATTGGGTCTACATATTAAGTATAAAGCAGCATCAAAGGAATAGAGGATAAAGTGTTTCTAGATGAGCATAGAATTACACACGAAGAGGAGTATTTCGGGGTTATTGCGTTATCGATCGTCTACCCTCGATCGAATTCTTCCCTTTGATGTTGCTAGGGTGCAACGAGTGGCCTGGATCCAAGATAATACACTTTATTGTCGGTCGAAGGGCATGAATTCGTTTGCAGTAACATACGAGAGATTCGTTATCTCGAGCGGATTTAAGCGCGGGTGCGCAGGATCACCCTAAATGGGACACCATCAACTTGAATTTCTTTTTTATTGCGGTTCCATTACTGTTATCATTCGTATAATTATCGTTCGATCTAATATCTATACTTTTATATCAGAATATTTTCTAACTGACGAAAACCTGCATGATAAAAATTCATCGAAAATGTAAACTAACATTTTCTTCACGTGAAACTTCATTTCTGAGGATGTTGAATTTGAAGATTTGCAAAAAAACGCGTGCTTTTACACTTTTGGAAATGTTTTCTAGTGTATTTTCTGTTTACAAGCGTTCTAATCCAGGAATAATTTTCCTTTTGAGCTGTTCTCTATTTGTATTCGAGGAAATGCGTTCTCATACAGGGTTTTCAGCAACTGTCGGTAGAAAAATCAATGAGTGATTCTAGAGACGAATATAAAAGTTGCGTTTGAGGCTTCATTATTGTTCACTATTTAATATGACAATTTTAAGCAACAATTCAGGTATTTTTCAGTAATATTTGTTAAACGCAGGTGAAAATAAAATCACGAATAAGTGCACACGTACTCGAATCTTCAACTTTCTACAACAAAATTTTATTCTAATATTTTTTACTTATTCTTTCATGCAAATTTACCCCTTTTTGAGTTGTATCACTAGTTCAAAGACACGTTGTATAAATGTGTACCACATGTAAAGTGCAAAATCAATTTTATCGAATACTATTTCTGTCACGAGTAAAATAGAAGCTCACAGCAACCCATCAGCTAATAATATACATAACCAGCACATACACAGAAGATTTTGCAGAGTTTACAAATATAGACATTTTCTCAATGAAGAAATTGTCTTATACGTGATATGCAAATTTTTCGAATATTTATACAAACTTTATTGGAGATATAAAAAGAAAAAATTGTCACATCTAATGAAATATGTATGTATAGGGTGTGTATTTATTGGCTTATGTTTGGGCGCTCGAAATTTCAAACAAACAACAATCCCCTGTGATTTCTGACAGTCCACTGACATATTGGCTATCGTGTTTGTCTACCTCATCGACGGTCGAATAATTTTATTTTATCGTTGCTCGCGTCTTAATTGAAACGCTCTGCAAACTAGCCACAGGCGCTTCACGTGGGCCAAACATTTGCTGACGTGCAAAACCATGTTAAATATCCTCAGGCTGTTCTGCGACTACACTCTCGTAAGCGTTCCTTTCATCTGTTCCCAATACTGTCATCGTGATTTTCTTCTTGATACTTAACAATATGTGCATGACAAAGAATCAAGTCAAATATCTATTCACATATTTCAATGTACCTAACATTTTATTTCCTTACGATTGTAAGAAATAATTGTTCATACTGTCAATTATCGAGAATCGAAAATTCTGATTTTATTAATGATATTGTAATAATATGATTAAGATTTAGATCACACGGTATATAATTAATTCAACGTTGTATACCGTGACACGTGTTGCTAAAAGATTCGCACGCGTTGAAGACACGTGTCGAAACAGGGGAGTGCAAGGCATTCGAATTAGCCAAAAATCTCACACCGTCTAAAAACCGCCTTTTATATCTGAATTACGCCTATTTTGACGCGTTCTTCCACCGACACGTGTCGTAACCAAAGATTGGCCACGATAGATTCGTCAGTGTACAGTTTAGTATTACCAAACAGAATCATTTCTTCCCTCACAGATTACCATATTACACAATTCTACCATTTCGAATATATGTAATACGTTTCTTTGAAAGAATTGTTTCAACGATTCTGAATAATCCGAAAATAATTTCAAACAAGAAAAATCAAGTAATCTTCAAAGTATGATACAATAAATAACATTTGAGTGATATTATTGTAATAATGATGATGTTATTAATACCAGTATAGTAGGAATCGAGGAAAAATGAGAAAATCCACTCGCGACCTCAAGAATAACACGCCAGGAATTTACGTACTATGTAAATAGGTCCTTTTTCGTGTATTTTTTCTTCATTGTACTTCTGTGAATTACACTCGACTATTTTACACTGATATTTGCTCTCAAATGTCCTAAACATACTTCTCTCTCTCTTTTTTTCTCATATTTTCGCGTACATTTTCTCCACTCAGTGGCACTCATAGGCAAAATTCTTTTTGAGAGACATACAGCTCTCTCACATGTGTCTCATAACGCAGACTTTACTTCGTCATCATCATCACTTAGTCGTAGATGCCTCCATTATACTTTTGACACCATTTGTAGGAGTCAAGAAAAAAATGTAAGAGACACAACGAGAATAAAACTCGAGATTTCTGAACCGACACGCCGAGACTTCGCAAACTAAGCAAATAAACTCTTTTTTAAGTATTTTTTCCTAGTTATGCTTCTGTGAGTTCGATATGGAGGAGTTCTGACCCTACATCATTGCATAAAGTGATCGATACAGTTTAAATGGAAGAGATGCGCTTAATTCCTCCTCAACCCTAACACGAATTAGCCAGGATTTCCTTGTCAGTGGGAAACCAGCTATGATATCTCAATTACACCTCACTTTAACACGGTGGTAGATGGACACGTGCACTATGGTGTGAAGTTTCCCGCTATCAATTTCTCAAAGCCGACTACCCGGTGATAAAGCCACGTGGCGGTGGCGTTTAGTCGCACCTCGGTCTTCCGGATCACGTGCCAACTGGAACGTGCACGTGACCATTATTACAGACCACGTTAATTCGAGGGAGGAAGATCGGTTTGTAGTTTCAACAAGACAATTCTATCCAATTATTCTCAATATCGATTGCTTACTCTCAAGAAAACTGACAATTTACCTGTTTTAAATGATTGCGTTAACAAATGTTATAAAATTCTTCTTTTTTTTTTCTCATCCTTCTGTTAAAATAAATTATCCCTTGAGATTCTCTAATGGAAGCTCAACTGTATCCTAAAGTATACGTTCACACGTTTTTTTAAGTCTTTCAAGAAGTACTTGAAGTGACACGCGACACTTTAACAATAAATGACCGGGTTACCGTTCCAACTTTGTTATTCTTCCGCCTTCTCTTCTTTTTTCTTTTTTTTTTTTTTTAATCGAGGTGTTATCTGTGAGTAATCCATGCTCGAATCGACAACGACGTTAGCGTGCAAAACGCACACGTGCCGGTGTGCATCGGGGATGTTTTCGTGGCGCGTGGCTGACACGTGGCGATAGCTCGAAACGTTAAAGTGCGGATAAGGTTGATTGGCTGGAAAGGATCGTCAAGCAGGGATGGGCGTGATACAAGATATCGTGTGGTCTCTTTTGTGGTTGCTTCAGTTTGGATAATTTTTATATTCGATCTCGATTATTGATTAGTAGACTAGGAATTTTTATGCAAATTCAAATTTTTGAGAATTTAGCAAAGAAAGTAGAACTTAGAAAGTTAATTCATAATTTGGATATTACGTGCATTCTGTGTAATTTTGCACTTTTACATTTCCTATAAATGCATAAAAATTCTATTTAATTTCCTATAAAAGCATAATAATCAACGAAATGAAAAATAAATAGTCTTCGTTTGAAAATCTATAAGTTTCAATATTTTATAAATAAATGTCTGGTATTGATAATGGCACAACTCGAAATATACACTCTTTAGGAAAAACTGTTTAAAATTTGCATATGATTAATATTTGAATATCGATCATATTTTAGAAACAAAAATGAATCCAGTTATTATAGAAGTGTGATAAATACACTATAAATTCTTATAGAATCCTTAAACCTCTATAATACGATTTCTCCTCATTCGTGAAAAGAAGAATGTTTAAACATAATTTTACATTTTACTGAGAGGACGAGGAAGTCAATTTGATGCATTTAAGATTTCACGAGCGAAAACACAGAAACAATTGCTATTATTTTTCAGCAACCTTTCCTCATTTTTATCAATGAAACGATACGAAAATACATCTGAATTTGTAAGTATGTTAACAACACACAATTAAGTTTTCTCTATTGTCTCTAACAAATCGACTTCTTGAAAAGAAGAATTCAGTGTCTCGTTCACTCAAGAAAATCCCGTGAATCTAGCGTTAATTATCATACAAAAATTTTTTTAATAATAATAACATAGCGTAACAATATAATGCAATAATGTAACAATAAAAAAATAAAATGAAACTTATGAAACATGTATACATGACGTACATACATAACTTCTCAGTCACATAGAGTCATAAAGAAAAGAAAAAATCGACCTTTTGTTAGTTATGTATTAATCTCCATTATCTTCAAAGCATCTTCTCATAAAAGAGACGTCAATTTGAACAACAAGCACAGTTCCCACGATCCACGAATTCTGTGACACTTCACGAAGGGAAAATCGGGGGTGTTGTCCTCGTTAGCACGGCTAAATACCTTGAAATTATACAACCGGTGGTCCACAAAGGTGGCACGCACCCCCGAAGTCACGTTCTCCGATGCATTGAAATCGATTCGCCACGGTAGTCGCGAGCATCCACGCTGTTTGATTTTCCCTTGTTCACCCCTGTTCTCGGTGTCCTTTGGAAAACGTATACTTAGCTGATAGTTAGAGTCGTAAGAGCAGAAAGTAATCGTTTCATGCATGGTTTTTCCTCTAACATGCGGAAGTAAGCTTTTAAAGATATCCTACGACTTATTAAACTTTCTATCGCTTCCGGGTCGAGTAAAAAACGGACGCCAGGTGCGTACGATTTTTTGCCTGCGCTATTTCCTCCTGAACTATTTTTTCTTTCTTTTTTTTTTTTAGATTGAGGCACACAGTGGGTCTGTGAAAATACTGTTATTTTTTAAGTCCTTGTTTGTTCTCATTTGCAGAGAATGTTCCAAATATTTTCCCTGATCACTCGGTAATTTAAACAATTTTTTAAATATTTTTTAATTCTTTGCCCTCTATAGACATTATCTAATAAAATAAAGCAAAGTGAGAAAATGTAAAAGTACATAAATTCCTAAGCATTTTCATTTCCAAAAATTTGCTGAATTCGATGATCGATCATATAGAAGAAATACTTGGAATGCAAAGAATTAATGAATTTTGAAAGCATACTTCGTCTTCGCATTTTTCGTGCATCTTTCAACAATTTTTATGTCAGATTTTATGTGTTCTTTATGGAAGAACTTTTATGAAGCTCCATTAAAACTTCAACAGTTTCTAAATTTAAGTTATAGCGAGCAGGAATAAATTTCACTATTATTTTTACGTTTCTAATAAAAATGTCGAATCTATAATCACGAGAAACGTCTCCGCATACTCATCGCGGTTTTCACACGAGCCTCGAGTTTCTCACGTACCAACTTCTCCTTCAACCGTTTAATACGCTTTCACGAAACTTTCCCGGACCACCCCCGTACCATTTTCGGCAGCCACACCGAAATCCTGGTGAAGCGTGCGCCCATTTCACGGTGATTTCTTGCGGTATGCTACGAGAAAAAGATCGGTCGGCGCCTTTGAAATTCATCACTTCGCGGTAAAGATCAAAGAAACCGCGAAAGGAGGATTTTCGCGCTTTTGACCCTTCAAGCATATTACATCGGCCGATTTTCACCGGTTTTCTCGAATTTTCCACCATCAACGATACATGTTGCATTCACCAAACTAACACGTATCATCGATTCTTCAACGATTCTTTGATCCATCACGCGAGAGATTTAGCTTAAGCGTGAGATTCTCAAGGGTGAACTTCCTAATTCCGTTTCAACGAATTTCGCGTAGAGAGGGCTGCTCGTATCCGGATAACGGAATTCTCGTTGAATGGGAACCCAAGGGAAACAGGAAGCCACTGGCGAGATTTATCGTACTCCCGTTACGTACTCGTTAGTGGGAAAAAGGGTTGATAAAAGGGTTGGATAAAATCGAACACCTTTACAACCTTTCTCCCTGTTTGAAAAGGATAGTAGACTATATTTTCTACCAGCTACGATAAATCCCAATCTCGACTGAAGTACAGTTATTCTCGTTAAAATCCGGACACCATTTATTCAAAACGATAAATGTGAATTCGTTTTTCTTTTTTTCTTTTTTTTGAGGAGGAAATTAAAAAGATTAGTTCACTGGATAGTGTGTAAAAAATCTTTCTTTAAATTACAAATGCTCGGAATTGCAAAGAAATTAATAAAGGTCTTTTTAGAATTTTTATTATCCCATCCTGTAATGGAAATTTGAAAATTCCATCCAAATGCAATCCTTTCCAATTTTTTCGGATACATTATTCTGTAAATTAATTCTTCTAACTTCTCACAATGATTCACGTCGTTTCGTCCAATTTTGAAAAAGTTATTCAATTTCAAAGAACGCCCAAATATTAATAAGAGTAACTGTAGATAAAAGTTTCGTAGATAATTTGTAACCTCAGGTGAAAACGATGGGAAAGTACGAGCTCATAATTGTCAAGTACCTAATGAAAATGAATTATACTTAATGATGTCTTTTTACGAGGCTGGCAAGTGGTGAAACTGAAACTTCAGCTCGTTAGAGGATGATTAAGTGGTGTAATTATCCTTTGAATAAAACAGTAGCCTGTCGACTATTATCTCATGTTACAGTCTTAGTAAAAAGGTTCAATCAATTATCCGCGGAGTATATCCATTAATTTTATCGTTAAATATTCTGCTTGAAGAGAAGGAAAAGAGAAATTAAACGCAGTATATATACATATATACTGATTATTAATTATCTCGTGAAAAAAAGGAGAAAAAGGATCGTATATGTAACGGGTGACTGGTATATTTTTAATAGTAAAGTCAAGTTTAAATTTGGCTTTAGCTCGTGGCTTATCCAGCGAACCATGACGCGCGGGACATAGCATTTATCGGGCCATGCACGCCGCGATTGTTATGAAATAGTAATGTAACGCAGGGCCGTAACGTAGACGGAGCGGTGTGGTCAGGGAAAAAGGGTGAAATCGCGGTGGGGACGATGGTATACACGATCACAATCAAAGCAGAAGCCGGTGTACTAGTCAGGACACGTCACTTCAGCGTTTCCGGTGGTGCTCAATGCCTTGTGGCTCGAGTAGGCTGGATAATGAAGCAAAGTCATGAAAGGGCGTTAATAGCATAGTTAAATTGACCAATGGATACTTCCTTCTACTGCTTTTGTCACGTTTCACGTTTACTCATTTTTAAGCAAACTGTACGAAAATTAAAATTAGTTAAAAAATCGAAAAATTTCGTATTCTCATATATTCAGGATAGTCTTTGAAAATGGAACTTTTATTCAAGAAAAAAGGTTATTCGGTGAATTCGATGCTCGTGAAAAATATATCTTTCAAATATTTTTAAATATTTTATTAGATTTCTTCAAATCGATATTTTTTCATAATTCAATTTTTCAACACGACTTTTTTACTTTTATAATATTTGTTATTGCCTCGTTACATGAGACGTTTTAATCTTTTTGTTCGTTGATAATGTATCGGAAGGTTGACGTTTCGTGGAATATTAAAAAAAGAGGACAAGTGTGAATCGGGGCGACACCTGACGTGTTGGATAAATGATTACTCACACTAAGAAGGACAGGTTTAACAAGCTGGATCGAATAATTTAGATAGGAAGCTGTAATTGATGCAAGGAATTCCCTCGATCGTTCGACACCACTCAACCTCGTTATCACGTCCCTGATGGGATCGCTCGAGGACATGCTTTTGATACGAGCGAAATCTCATTTTCTTGCCCTTCTTCGGCTGGAGACGGGATCGAACCTAACGGAAAATCTTGCACCCAAGCAATGAATCTAACGTTCCTTAATTTTTTCCACTTAAATGAATTTAAAATCGAGCGTTTAAATTATTTCGGAAGAAAACTATTTTCGAAGTCATCTTGAAAATCATCCCAAAATCACTATTTATTTACTATTTAAATAAACAAAGTACATTCTGTATACAAAATGACCCCAAAAAATTTTTAAATTAAAATTTTACATGGTGTACCTCGAGGGTGAAATGTTCGTATTTTTTGCAAATTACTGTGAGTGCCATTTACACATATAATTTGTCATTTATATATTTTATAACATTTTTAATGTGAAGTATATTTCTGTGCATAAATGTATATTGACTTGCCTAATTTAATTTTATTAAAATGACAAATATTTTGAAATGTTGACCCTCTAAATAATTCCCGGTTTGGTAAGTTCTTCGTACATAAGCTCGTGACTGTAAGAGTTGGTGTTACTATTCGAGTGTCGAAAGGGTGCAAATCCCATCGCTGGTCACAAGATACGCGACGATATAAACTGTCGGTCGGAGTGCATCAAAGTAAGAACCACTGCGATTCGTACGTCGAGCACCAAAATACGGACAGATGGCTCGTTGGATCTCTTCGACGATGGTGAACACGCCGGTGAAACTCCCTTCACCAATAGTTGTGCCACCTATGACGAAGGCATACAGGGTGTAACTGAAGTCGGTCACGAGAGCAAATTCTGTCATTGCTCCATAAAAAAAAAAAAAAGAAAAATAATCACGAACTTAGAACATTCAACCTAAAACTCTGAACTTTAAAACCTTAAAACCATCAAATCTTTGTCAAATATAAAAAAAAGAATTTTCTTAATCATTGACGAAGATTTAATCTAGAAAGAACTTACGAAATACGAAATATTCATTATTCAAATAAATGTATTTAAAGTATGAAAATGCATCGAATTACTTATAAATACACTGCAGATGTTTATGCTTTCAAAGGGACATTTCAAAATGAAAATTTCATCCAAATTTTAGTGTTTTTTATAATATTGGATAGGTGAAGTAATTTTCTATCGAATTCTGTTTCTACTATATTCTCAAGAATATAAATTTGCATAAATCTACTTACAAGCGTTTCTAAATTGTGCAAATTCGATCGAGCTACCATTGGCGACAGACTGCGCTAGCAAAATGGTGGAACCTTTATCTACACCCCGTACATGCGTCGAACGACGTACACAAGAGTCTAGATCGTTCCCCCTTGTGGGTGATGACGCACACACGTAAGCTAAACAATAGTTAAATCAGGGTGAGGGGTGCTGTGGGTGTTTAATGAGCTGCCAGCCAGTGACTGAACGGGGATACAGAACGAGTGAGTCGGGTACCAGAGGGGGGTAGAGGGATTTTTTGGGGTGCGAGGAGGATGGTAAAATCTATGGGGCACGAGCTACTGCACCACTTGACTGTTTATGGGACCGGCACCGTGTAAAGTGTAGGAATAACATTGCATATGTTTAAACGCACCATGACTGGTGTTTCACAGTTTTCTATCATAAAAAATTGAGAAATTGCAAATACCATTTTGCATTTAGGAATTTTAAAATAATTTACAAATTAAAAAATTAGAAACTCCTCTATTTATCACCTTAATAGGAAAACAGTATGAATTAATAAAACACAGTTTTTCCAGCGACAACAGAAAATGCACCACAATTTTCTGAAAAATAAACACCATGCATTCTCTCTTCTAATAGCAAATTCTTTTCGTGCATTATTTCTCCAAGTTTTCATACACTAGCTAAGTCCTGTATCCCAAATAAATTTCTTAAATGGTTTAATTCAGAACGAGGGAAAACGATCGTTTTCGCGGCGGCCATATTGCGATCCATAATACAAAAAAATTTTTTTACAGTCATTTTTCATATTAAGTATGTATGTACATATATGTGGTATGTCATACATAAAAAGTGAACGAAAGAAATATCATTATTGTACGATGTATGAGAGATGGAAAAAGTAGGAAGAGATCTGAAGGGTGCAGAAGAAATCTTCAATGATGGTCGACTGACCACGTCGATCACCTGAGCATTCACGAAAGTAACGCTTCCGTGAAATTAGGTTGCTTCTTGCCTATTGAACCACCTCGAGGAGCAGCTATTCAATATATTAAGTTACTATTTGCTAGCGATTTAGAACTTCGAAGGGCGCGCCGATTGCGATATTGAGTTACTATTTGCAGACGATTTGAAGAATTAGGGAAAATCGTTTGCCTAGCGAATCCATGAAACCAGCCAACTCGAGCGTGCAGAATGAAACTCTATATCCATCGCCGTTACGTTTACTGTTGCCCTGCTAATTGATCTAAACGTCTAGGATTTCAAATAAAAAGGCAAAAAAATAAAAAAGAAATCGAATTTCTATTAATACCACATTTATCATAGAATAACAGTTCAGTGATTAAATTAAACATACATCTGCAATTTTGTTAAACTTTAGCACGTGCAATTTTTGAAATCGGTGGAATAAAAATAAAGGACAAGCAGTTGTAGATCCGTAGATCAAATGTGTTTTCAGCGTGCATGTAATCCCTCCTAAGCTCACCCTACAAGCCCAATAAAACGCTGCTCCTCCGAATGCTTCACAATGACGTTAAATCAACGATTTGTCCAGCGAGCCTACGACACGGGTTTTAATCCCGGTTTTACATGTGATTAAAGACTGGCCCGAGTGTCAGACCGATTGATGTCATTAACGAATGATGTCAATGAAGAGTGCATTAAATACCCGGAAAATCCTAATAAACATTTCCTTTGTATACTAATCCCGAAAACAGTGAAAATATAAATATCGTAGAATACAATTTCCAGTGCAAAAATTTACTCCTAAAAAGAGTGTGAAATAACATACCAACAACTCTGATTACAAAAACTTGATTGATGCATTAACATTTTTCTCTTTAATTTTATATACATTTTTAAAGAACAATTTACCAAAGTATTAGACTTTCTTTTTTTACAGTTTTTCATTAAACTCAGAGTCCGGAGAACTTTCGTTGCATAGATAAAAGGGCAGAAATTAAAGAAACGCTTGGCTAATGTAAAAAAGTCAACGATTTACCCTTACATCCAGCACGTGTACGTTTACCACGTGTTATAATAGAAAAAAAGTTTTCTGCAACAATAAAGAAAGGGATCGTTAACGTTATCGTCGATCGTCGGGGATTCGATGATTCCTGATCGACTTTGGAGGACTCGTTGCACGCTGGACCAGTAATCCACGTCATTCCGGGATGAATGCCTGGCTGGCTCGGGCATTCTTCAAGTAAATTATAGTCTTGAATGGCAACGCAGTGGGGGGTTGGTTGGCACGCGTACATTGGGGTACACCTGCCCCCCGTAGACATCTGTCCCCTATATTTCCATCGCGAGAGTCAAACCATAGCGTGTAGATTCTCGGCAGTTGTTGTCAAGTTCTTATTAACGACTTGAAATGTCGAAATTCTACCTCGATTCATTTTTTATACATCTAGAGCTTGTCATTAGGATAGTTTAGTTCCTTAATGATCTTTTAACACATTTAGTGATACATGACAATTTTCGGAAATGGAACTTTCATGAGAGGAAGGTTAAAGTACAAAGAAATATACGTTTTATAATTAAATATTATAATTATAATTGTTTAACAATCTTCTCACGTAGCACAAGCAACACTAATTCGTTTGCAAAAATTAAATTGAGGAGTCAAATTTTCGAAATTATAATAAAAATAGAAAATAATTTCGAAGAGAATAAATTTGCAAGTGAACTGGTATTTTCGTATTTTTCTTCTTTCTGCAATGGACACCATATTTGCAGCTCAATAATCAACATTAGTCCTTATTAATTCAATTTATCATCGCCCAGGGGCGTCGATCTGAAGCTCAAATAAGGCTTTCCATATTTTAGCGAACTACCACGCGTATAGAGAGAAGGAGAGAAGGAGAAACAGTGGTCCATGGTGTTCGCGGGGTGTGTACTATGACGTAGTGGTCTAACCAGCATTGTTCGTGGTTTACCACAAAGGCCTGCAAATGCCAACTTGCGATGAAAAGCCCTCTACCCCACGCGCCACGTCTAAACAGATGCCGAAATACGATGCCGAAAGATGCTTGTCCGAAATCTTCTTTTTACACCCTCCGTTGTCTGTCGACAGTCTTTTGGGGGTAAATACGCTTGGGGGCGGTTTCGTTTCTTGATCGACGTTGCCTTTGTTCCTCCACTTTGATTTAATTCCCTGTCGAACAGTATCTTCCTCTTTATATATCGTACAGGACAAATTTACCGCTATACAGAAAACCTTTAACTACTCGATCAGTAATGAAAAATTACGAATGAAAGATTACAGGAAATTTTTTACATTCATTAACCTCCTCGAATATTCGATCAATCATATCACTTGAATTAAGTGTAATAGGAACGTGACATCATCGATCTTCAAATTAAGTACTCGATGCGATCAGTCGAGTATCTCAAATCTGATTCGATTAAATTGCATCGATAATTTTGAGGAAAAATCGAGAGGCTTTACATGGAAGTTTTTGGGAACCAGTAGGTAATTTTGAGCCGAGCAATTATTCCATCAGAAGGGAGTTTCCGCATCGCAGAGAATCACGGCCATTAATCTTCGATTAACTGTTCACCGATCGGTCAAGGTAATTTCACGAATTTTCGTGAATTAGGAAAACCCGTCTCTCCCTTCCGATTTTCTCCGTACTCGTGCTATGGTACCCTTCGTTCAACTCTGGTCGTACTCTCTACGGGGGAGCACCTCTGTCAGCCACCAGTATGTCACCGTACAGACCAGCGCCCCGGTACAATGAGGGCTCTGAACACGATCGATATGTGCACTCGACGGAAACGACCCAACGAAAGGTCGATCAAAGCGAAATCACTGCGCTTGGAAATGCAGCAGCGACGTTTATGGCCTGTAAAAAATTCCTCGTCGAATCATTGTTTAAACTGTTTGAGGAGAGGCTGTCTCGTCGATGGTATTGTTCGGCTCGATGGTATAGATCGGTGCATTTGGATGGAAATTTCGTCTAGACGACCATTGTGCTTTGCCTAGAAACTGTTTGTTTCAATCGAACTACAAATTTTATGTTTTATTATGAATTTTCGTATGGATAAAAATAATTTGTTTTCGTTAACGACTCGGAAATCGAAGATAACAGTTATTTCTCTTTTAACCCTTTCACTGCAACACGTTCTAACTCAGAATTATCAAATTATACTGCACTATATTTACACTATGTCACTGAGATTCACTGGCTTTTATATTACAATAGCAGTTGCAAAATTGAAACTGGAAAATGTTTTGCAAACACAAAAGTATTGAAATCGTTGTTGATGTTTTCGTACATAAGAGAGCGTGTATATACGCCTTTAACAGTCAAAGGATTAATTTGATATCTGCGCGAATTATTATTAGTGTTGATACTAGGTTAAGCTGTTAAATTTCAAATTTTATGAAGCTTCAATCGAATTTTAATTAAATGAAAAATGAACGTGATGGAAATGTGAAAAAACAAATTGCAAACTTTATGGAGATTTGTTTTTACCCTCCCATATACTTCAACCTAAGATTTTTAAATTATTGTGAATTGTATCGTAGATGTATTGCTATAGAGATAGGGAAACAGGCATTGTAATGGAATAACTCTGGAGAATAAATCAGACCTGTTTCCGATTTCTTATTTTCCGTCGTCGGAACCCTCGTAGATGGAAACAGTTACAGGGTTCATAGGCCACGACAAAAACTGATTGAATCCCCCCAAAATCCAACACCTTTACGGATCCTGGCCGTCTGTCGCGCTATGCACACAGTTATACGTCGTCGGCATAATGGTTCCATTGAAGCATTACCATTATTGGCGAGATTTGGGGAAACGATCGAGCGTGCTAACGGATTCGTCGCAGCTTGCAGCTTGTTTGCAAATAGGCCTTGTATACGAAATTATTGATCAACCGGTAAAAGGGTGTCTTGGAACCGCATTAACCACGAAAAATATCCTTTCCTGAGATTTTCATTAGTAAAATTCGAAAATTTGTTAGAAATTAATCAATGTGAAATCATAAATAATATCCCATATGTCACTGTTTCAATACTTTATTTAAACTATTAATATAGCAAACTAGAGCAATTGTTTACTGTGAAATTGTTTAGTAATTTATTTCGTAAATATATACACTACGAAAATTGCACAGAATTGAAAGATTAATGAACTCGAAGGAAAATCAATCGATCACCAGGAAACACCACTTGGAGAAAATGATTTCCATAACAAGAAGAAGAGGGTGTTCCATTCTCTCTGGACATGGTGGCCAAGTGTTAGAAAAATAAATAGGCGAATACGTACGTTCGATCAACTGAAGTGGAAACAGGGCGTGGGCTATCAAAATAACCGGGCGAACTGTTGAATTCGCAATGAAAAAATAATATTTTCCATTTCCGCTTCTTCACCCTATCGGTTTATCCTTTTATCTCACATAATATTTATTCGTATCGTGAAAAATTGCGAGATTTTCTATTTCCTGGATAGAAATATACTGATAGAAATTGATGTTTATATATTTCACCCCTTGTTTTTGTGAAATATCGTCGAATACAACAGTATGAATTTTCAGTTGAAAGGAAAAACGTGAATGGAGGCTGAGACAACAGGTTACATGTGCACGAGGGATGATTTTTTCGATTATCCAAACGAATTCGTTTTCAAGTCACGTCCTTCGCGTAATCCGTCGGATTAGGCGGGTAGGCGTAATTTCAGGCGTAACTTGTGATACATCTGGCCTGCAGTGATTCCTACAAAGGACACGTGTCCTGGCACGTGTTCATTCATTCTTGAACAGGACCTCATTCCTGCAAAGTGGCTCGAGCACGCTCGTTTGTAAGACGATCGTTGCTTAATCGTAACTTCCCTGTTTGCAGATCCATTTCCTCCCTCTCCTGACTGACTTTGGCCGCGATCGACACGTGGTTTATCTATGATCATTTTATTTGCGTGACCAAAGCATGTGAATTGTACTTAATTGAAACAGGTTCGAACACGTGAATGTATCTATTGCCGAAGTCGAGGGAAAATTTGAAAAATCGTGCGGAGATCGAATTTCGCGACCTCCCAACTGACAAACCGGCACTCTAATTCTCATATTCAAGGCGCTACTCTCTTAAAAGCACTTTTTTTTCAAAACGGTGGAAAATATCAGACTATTTTTCCGATTGGGTTCTTCCTATGCAAGCACATGAAAAATTACATTCTTCGCCGAAGGAATCTCGAAAATTAAAACAATTATCAAATTAAATCATTTTTATTGCACAATGATAGTGAAATTTCTTGTAGTAAAATTTCAACTTTTCTTCCAAGTGCCGTCAGTTTTTTAATTCACTTGTGTTTCTTGCTCAGTAAGGCTCATTTGGTGTGTGTTCATATAAAATTAATAAATATTTTTGGTTTTTCTATTTTAAATAAATATATATACATTCCTTTTACCAGCAGAACTTTTCTTGTATTTTTAAATTGTGTATTAATATATTTGTAAATGCTGGGATGGTTTGATTAAATCTATCTTATTCAAAAAAATTCCTTAAAATTGTTTCTTTTCTGCCAATTGTACCCCTTAACTTTGTTACTGTTACTGCTCCATTTTGATAAGTATGGAGACTTTGATTTTTCAGTAGAGAAATCGTTTAAATTTTACTTTCTTATTTCATAGAAATTCATTTAAATTTGCTTTAACATTTTTGACGGAGAATAATTAGGCAAACGGTTAGGTAAAATATGATTTATTGATAAGATATAAATTCTGTACAATGTATGTATATTCCCTGAATCGTCGATTTAAGAGCACTGTCCGTTTAAATACGATAAACCTAGAAACAAGGGGTGAGATCAAGCGTTCGAGATCAACCTAAGAGCATCGATGACTAGAAAATAAAAGGAACGCGATTCTTAGTACGTATTTAAGAAACCTCTTCGAGAAACAGAAAGGATGATGATTCGTTTCCAAGGATTTAATACCTTGCCGCGGTTTATCTTAACATTAGCCTTAATCCTAGTAATTCGTTGCAATAGAATGCTCTCTTACAAAGTAAATAACGATCATCTTTCGCACTGGCCTACTCTTTTTACAATCACGCCGTAAATTCGCGCGTATTAATCTTGAACAACGTATATTCGTATACGATATGCTAATTTCCGTGATCGATATGACTGAGACACAATTTACAAGTGTCGCGTGTAAATTGCATTGATACACTTTGTTATTTGGAACTTTGACAAAATATGCTATTGAAAAATTCACTAGAATATGAAGGATACTGGTTCTACTGAATACTTTAAACTCTTTGGTCTTGAACTATTGGCTTTCAACACATCTCGAAGCTTCGACTACACTCGCTGAAGTACAACATCTAAAATTCTTCCTTCCCTCTGAAGTAATTCTAATTTACAATTCTTACCCTTCGGATCACAATTGAACCGAAATCATTCATTAAGATTTCCTCAATTATTCATCGCGTTACATCGAATTCACCGTTGAACACGAACAATCCCCAAGGAACCGTTGCTCATTATAACGATACAATGGCGGCGGTGACTCATACGAGCCGCGATTAACCGATGCATCTCTACTCCATTCTCATCGAAGCTTCGAAAGTAATGAATATTCCTTAAATCCATTCACAACGTTTATCCACCGAGATACACCATCCTCTGCACAATTAACCCTTCTCTAAACCTATCCTCTCGTAACCATAATTCCATCAGTACAAATTACGAGACGTCTCGAGTCTCTTTCAATAATCAAAGATAATCAAAGTCCATTCCCTCGTTCCAGCAGTAATCTTTCTCTTTCCAAATGTCTCATTTGATTTTCACAAGAAAAAAAAGAAGAAAATAAAACTTTCTAAAGACACTGATACATATTGTTGTGTCCCATATGATGAGGAGCCGGAAGTGGATGTTGCGTGTGATACATCCTCTGATCGTAACAGGGTTGATACTGCATTGGTGGGCTGACACTTTGATCACTATAGCAATCGTACTCCTGCCATTCGGGTACGAATCTTTCCTGAGGATAAGGGAACGCTGTGTGCGATGGTCCAAGTCGTTTCTGTGCTGCAACAGCACAGCTTCCGGTGGACGAAGTGATCATATTTCCATTCTCACTGATGCTGACCGTCACGTTCCCCACATTCACCGTAATCTCGCCAGTCTCGGAATTTCCCAGCGTTTGTGACAGCGCCCAGATGTAGTTGTGGGCGAAACGAAGGGTCTCGATTTTCGTGAGCTTCGTGTCTTCCGGAAAGGTCGGCAGTGCCATCCGTAGACGTTCCAGAGCATCGTTCAACGTGTGCATCCTGTGCCTCTCGCGATCGTTCGCCTTTATTCGACGGTTCCTTTTCAGCCTGAGCACCTGCGAGCGAATCAATGGTTCCGTATGATCATTCGGGTACTTCTTTCTATCTTCCGGCTTTTTCAATGGTTCTTATTGTTTGTCGCGACGTTGGGTGGGTGTTTTTCTTTTTATTTTTCTTAGATAAGGGAAGTTCGGGGTGTGTTCTTACCTGTGTGGGACTCTTGCACCGTGTGTTCCGTGTTTTCTTACGTTTCTCATCCTTCGCTGGAGGAAATAAAGTGTCCGATGGTACTTCGTGTTTAGGAGATTCGAAACTGACATCGAAGCCGGAATCTGAAGAGCTCGAGAGCTCGTCGAAACCTCCCTCGCTGCAGAATGAGTACTCCGAGGACATGTTGAGAGTTTTCTGAAAAGTGAATTGTAATTAATCGAATAATCCGTGATAAGTAATAATTACAATTAGTCGAACTTTTTTATAAATCCAAGAATTGTGTATTTTGCGACTATGAGACTATCGTTTGAATTACTCTTCACTTACAGTGTTTCTAAATTTATACATGTCGCTCGACATAATGTTCGAGCCGTGATATTCACTAACGTCACGATTCATCCAGAATTATCTTACCTGATAAATTTGCCCGCTTAGTAAAACAATCCTCGTTGACTTTTATCAGACGAATCGATCACTTCACCAACTTCAATTTCCTACAGATTTCACAACGTGCGTTTCACCGTTATCGTCCGCTAGTTCAAATCTTTTTGTCACGACATAGCCGACAATTTCTCTGTTAGCAGTCAGACAGAGAAAAAAAGAGAAGGAAATAAGAAACGAGGTCTGTTCTAAGCGGGGTACAATTTGGTACTGTGAAAGTGGCATGGGGCTCTTAGAGCATATATACCGTCCCGGGGGTATTTTGCCCCCTCCATAAGGGAGGACCGCCTTCTATGGGGCACCGTACCAAGAGTTCACCCCATAATCACGACGCAGGGGCACCTAACGTTTCTCCCCACCACTCTATCTCTCTCTCTGTATGCATTAGACGCGTGCCACAACGATGTAGTCGTCTAGTTTAGGAGATTAGAGGTTTTTAGGGCGATTACACCTCTTTATAGATCTCATGCGAGGACGGATACGTAGTTTGGTGGCGTGTTATTAAAATTCCTATTGTGCAGATTTCGTGGTTCACTGCTAATCCTATTTTTATATCTCTGTTGTCTAGGAGTACGCTTTATCTTCTGTTTCTGTGTATATACGTAGTTATGCCTCTACTTCCCTTTTTCTGTTTTGGTAGAAATTTTTATGAAATGTAACAAGCAATGAATTTAATAATTTTAATATTAATTCTTTTTCATCGAACTCGGGATAGTATCCAGCAATATACTTTGTCTTTTATATGCCTTATACTATAATTAAATTTTTCCTCGTTCATGAGAAGGAAAATGGTCGAATATAATTTTACGTATTACCGAGAGAAGCAAGAATTGGTATTTAATTATCGTAAAAGAATTGACTAGTGATAACATAATAGTACAAAAATATAATGTAATAATATAACAATAGACAAATGAAATGAAATTTATGAAACGTGGGGTTAATAATGAATTTGATTGAGTTCAATTTTGTAAAGTGTAGTTCGATACAGGATAAACTGTTCGATTAATGTAAGAAAATTAAAATTGTCTGTCTATCAAAGGAACAATTCGTGTAGTGCAAATTACTCACCGATAAAGACTATTTCCACGCCGTGTTGCTTGCTGCCGCGTGCAATGGGATATCTGTGTAGAGGGGCAATAGCAACGCGTATAAAATTAATCAACTCTTACCTCGTGAAGAAGTGAAGTTAAATGGGCGTTCTTCCACTCGCTACCGTCGACTTTCACTAAAATTTTCAAATCGTCGCTGAACACTGCTCACTGGCGTGTGGTTGAAAATAAGTGGACGATAATCTAATAAAACCAACTACGGCCATCTGTCGCATTCGCTAATCAGCTGATAATGTTCGAACATTGCTATAGAAACGAACAGGTAGATCAGCTTCTATGGCTGAATTTTCTAATCAATCGCTAATAGTATTTTCTCACATTTTACCTGTTTTTTCATTTCTGTCTATTTTGTGCTCCTCACTTTTTTTGTTTTAAATAAAAAGTATACAAGTTTTTAATCATTATTATGTCCATAATATATAAATGATATATCGACCCTTGATGTTTCTTTATTCGTATCGGTGAATTTCGACGTATCACAGCTACTTGTTTCAATCACGCACGTCCTCAGAAAGTATCGGTAATTGCTCGAATGTACACACAGTTTTCCAGCTCCCACGAAATATCAGTGTGCTCAGGGATCATCGGTAGCGCGATAGGAGAAACGGCAACCAAATGATTTATACCGGTATTAACGTCTGTCAATCACAGTTTCAACAATTATTCGACACGTTGCTTAATTCACAGCTATTTTAACAAAACGTTTAAATAAACACTGTAGAAATTATAAATAATTTTCAAAAATATGCAGCTGAGTACGGCAAGGTTATGCTATTTGTAGGAATGTGAATACAAAAAGTATCACATCTCGGTATGATGTTAATAGTCATTTGTTGCTCAAAATTTAAAAAAATTAAATATTACAAAATGCTTTATTTAGAAAATGAAGATGGTCAATTTTATTTGAATTTGTGTAGGACTACGTTTCCCGTATTCAGCTTAATATTGTATAATTTTAATCAAATGTCTATTTTTTTAATCGTGTCTATTTTCCAGTAATACGAAAGATCAGTTCATAAGGGAACGAAAACTATCAGAATCACACGTGACATGTTTGCGCAACGATTTGTTATCGACAACGTATTCGCGTTCTCCAAGCGTGCTGTCAGTACTTCATCGAATGAACACGAAAAGATTCTTTTACCTCGACGAGTGAATCTTCGCTGCAACATTCAGTCGAGTTTGATATTCTTGATAAAGTGTTCGTGTGAAAATAAAAATCTTAATTATCGTAATTACATCGGTGCATTAACTTGAAAACGAAACATCGTTAGGAGTAATTACAAAGGAACTTCGATGTAAAATGTAAATGCAATTGGTATTAAACGGTTTAATTAACAATGTTCCAAATAATCCGATATTAATTGAACGTTACGAAACTTCTGACGATAAATCAACGGAACACCTGTTTTATACGAAATTACAAAACCCTTAGAGCGAATTACAAGTCCTTTTTTTCAATTTACCCATAGGTTGAAGAAGAGCTCGAATTTATAACTAACCTGGAAGTGTTTCCAGCCTTCTTCCCTCTTCGACGATAACAATTTCTCTTCTTCAGGACTTTACTGATCCACGATAACAGTTTAGAACACGCGAGCACGGTAATTGCGCGTTCGCCATCAACTGCCACTTCTTTTTTGCCTTCAATTTCTCCTGTACCGTAAACGGAAGACGGATAATGACGCGTTTAATGAGTGAAAATTATGAGACCATTCGACCATAAAATTTACATAATTGCATTTCATCTTGACCGTTAATTTCCCAAACGTCTCGGATGTTTTCATCTAATTTCCTTCTAATTCCATTTCTATACCAATCAGAAATGATTAACCATCCGTGGATTGTTATTATTATCATTTGTATCGTGGAAATTTTTATTGTGATAGATAAAAAATGATTTGCTATGTTTTATTGTTTATACGTGATCAATGTTATTTGTGCTTGATTTATTCACATCGAGATAAGATATATTATGTCGCGTCGGTCGATTTCGAGTACACGCCATCGATGCAATTGATGATACCTGATTTGCATGATGCGCTTTGATACGATTCGATCGACTCTATTCAACCGATGCTAAACGAAAGCCGTACATAATGCCGCTTTTTATGCAGCTAATTTGCATCCAAGATACTCATCAACGCTGTCACTTGTGCAGTATAAACAGAGTTTCGTATTTTGTGAAATTTGCATCTTCGAAATGTTTGTTGCTCATTTTAATTCGATAAATTGTACAAAACATGTTTCTGTACACGGTTTGATTTTTAAAATCAATGAGAAAACGTCGACTATCAATAGTTATGAAACGTAAAGGACGTTTTCGGCGTGAATTCTTATTTCTTTCGTAAAGAAAGTAATTGATTACGTTTGTCACAGTATCGTGAATTTTGTGATCCGTAACAGCAATCAGCAATTTCCTTCGAGTCGTTGAAGGAAAGAAAACTGCTTGTTTAACGGTTCGTGTAAAACTTTTATCGTCGAGAAAGCTACAGTCAGAAGCCTTTTACGAGGAATCTGTTTCCGAGGAACGTGGACACGCGAAAGTCGACTTTTCATAAAACACCGTCGACACCTTTTAAGCGAAGAAATTACAGTTCCTTGGCACGGAGAATTTGCATTGCTCTTTTAAGCTGATCGATGCGAATATCAATGTTTCTAAATTCTTACAAATTTAGTAATTTTCAAAATTTTATTTCAGATTTTTCGGCAGTGTTGATGCAAACATCGTACAAGTTTTAACGATTTTTAAAGATTTGCACGATTTATTATTGCTTTTTCATTATTTTCTACCATATCGTTTCTGATCTAGCATCGAATAAATAAAATACAAAACATCAGAAAAGAATAGTGTGCAGATTTTAATAATATTGATAATTTGCACGATATTCTTACTGTGTTTTCATTATTTTTTGCAACATTTCTGCTGATCTATAATTCAATAAATAAAACACGAAACATCAGTGAAGAGCAGCGTGCAGATTTTAATAATATTGATATTTGCATGATTTACTATTGTTTTCTCATTATTGTTTGCAATATTGTATCTGATCTATCACTAAATAAATAAAACAAAAAACATCAGTGAAGAACATATGAAATTCAATATCCACGGTCGCGGCTCATTTTTTAAACGACCATCGACCCTCGAATTGTCTACCCTCTGCGGCAAAAGGGCTTCCGATCAACCCTTTTCACACTTTGAAAATTCGTGCCGTTTCGCCGATAAAAGGACGCCGTGAAATCGACGCCGTTTCAGACACATGTTCGATCAGGCCGCGGAAATATTGGGAATTACACGAAAGATTTGCTACCCGGTGCGTGAAGAATCGAAGATCAAATAAAAAAAAAAAAAGAGAAGAGAGAGAGAAAGGGGCGTGCCGGTATGTAATGGACGAAAGTGTCGAACGTGGAAAAAAGGGTTCGTGGAAGGCTTCCGTGGTGATCCGCTCTAATTGGATAATTTATCGGCCACGTCAATAAATAACGTTTCTCCGGCTGATCGTGCAAACGGATCGTGTCACGGATCGCCTCTCCTTCCTCGTTATACTTTACGATCCAATTTCGTCGATTAATAAAAATTCTTCGCCATTCTGCCATACGTTTACGTAAATTTTTATTCGTTGAATAAAATCGTTGTTAATATTTTAACAACCATTGTTATCACTCAAAGGTTTACACTTTTCACTGGTACTTTTCACGATTTTCCAATCTTGTATTAGGCTAAATGATACGATCGAAGACCAAAATTCAAACGAATTTAACCCTTTAACTACGGGTGTGGTTTATAAACCACATACTAAAATTATAGCAAACTTGTAGGTTTACACTTTATTATATCATACTTTCTTATTTTGTATACTTTTTGTAACTTATAAAACAATTAGAATTATATTGTTTAGTATTATGATTTAATTTCAGTAAAATATTTTTTTTCGTTTTTTTTTTTACATTTAGAGCGATAGGCTGTGCTAAAAACATCCGCAGTTAAAGGGTTAAGGAGCTGATAGAATAAATGTGTCCTCTATCATCTTCGATTCCTAAATTTTCATTTCTACTTTTTTTTAAATCATGGAAACATTATTATACATCACTTTTGAGCAGTTTCTATGTAGTGTCAGTACTACAAATCATTTTTTATATTTTTTGGCAATTTAACGACAATTCCTTAGAATTGCCCAGTTACACAAGCGCAACACTTTATTACACAAAAAGTAGCAATCCAAAAAGTTCTCCGATAGCAATTATATTTTTCCTTATACACTTTTACAAGTAATAAATAATTATATGTATAAAAATTACTTTATTACTCTACTTGGAGCTTAATGGAAAAATCCCGCGAATGTGTCTGCGGTTATCAAAGTGTTAAGATTAAATCGTGTTATTCGGTACATAAATTAAGAACAGAATATATCGTTTTCTTTTAAATTTTTAACATTGAGAAAATTTTCAAATCTGCAGCGTCGAGCTAAGAAGAACAGGACACCGTTGCGCGCTTCGCGATAATATAGCTGATCGCCTTAAAAGGTTTTGCCTGCAAAAGGCGTGCGTCGTGAGAAGTGGGTTAACTAACTGGCAACACCCATGTTTCATATAGTTCACGAGAGTTTTCCCAGACCTGCAACGAGCTTCGACCGCAAGAAAGAGAGGAGACTCTTTGTGCAAGAGATTCTTTATCCCACGGCTTTCATCCTCTTACCTCACGACAATGTCTATGAACGCGCAGACGTTTGCGTGGCTGTCATTGTGTGGTGCGCGTGACGCCATAGAGTTACAACAATCGCGGGATAAGGATGATGTAATGAATTATTATAATTCACAGAGTCGTTGAACTATACTCTCGTCAGAAAAAATCATGTGCCTTCCGAATGTTTTTATTAGAATTTTTTGAATATACAGGGTGTCTTAACTCCTGTCACTCCCGGAAATGAAAGGTTGCTGAGGTGACTCTGAGCAACTTCTTCTTTTTCGAAAATGTTGGTAAAAGCCCCGTTTTTTTAATTATTAACGACAAACACTGGCTAATTAGAGCGCGCGTAGAGAGTTTTTTATAACGTTATTAGTTACATACTTCGAATTACGCGAGATTTTCGTGATTATTTATTTTAACATACTTTATTTATAGAATCATTCAATTTACACGCCTATAAGTTTCTTTTTAATCCTTTCGCTACAGCAGATTTTAATACGTAACGTGTGCGTAGCGAAATTTGTCAAATTAGACTCAAAAACGTAAAAACTTTAATTTTCTAAATTAGTAAAAATTAAAAATTTGTTTCCTTAAATGAAAATGGAAGTGATCAAAGAATAAAATTCAAGATAAAATTAAGGCGAAAGATAATAGAAGAGTAGAAAGCAAATTTCCAAAACGCCTATAGGTGCTAACAATAACGAAAGGGTTAATAAAACACAAATTATTAAGAATATTTTTCAAGTTCTTTCTTTTTATTGAAAATATGATTCATTGCAATTATAATTGAAATAGAATATCATTCTATAAGTGTCTTTTTCTTATACAAGTGATTGAATGATTGTTACAATGATTACAATAATAAGATGGTTGCCACGTGAGTTATATTAAGGCTGTGAATGAGGAAAGGGCAGCTGTCGAAGAGAATTATTAATGAATTTAACAAACCATAAAATATATCTTCGACTCCCACTTGCCTTTCTTCACACGTCACGATTAATAAAAATGAGAAAGAACAAATTGCATATCCTCCCAGTTTCTACGATACACCAAAGGCGTAGCAAGTAAAAGTATGAGAATGTCTCGACCTTCGACGCTGATGCCTGGTTAAGTATTCGCCAATCAACGATTGCTTCGAACTTCTGCTAACAGATACAGGATCAAGAATGAGGAACGTTTGGGAAATGTGTATCTTTACCAATGAATTATCTGCTCGTTACGAGGAATTACAATTTTTCGTCGAATAATCTTATCGATCGTCGGAAACGATTGGAATCGTTCCTTCAAGAAGATCAGAAACAGTCTCTGTCCGACTTTTCAAAGTCGATATTTCACTGTTGGAGGTGGAGCTGTTCGCCTCGGCCTTTGGTAACTGTACACGTCCCCTTCTCGTCTTTCCAACCAACGTCATTCTCTGGCCTCTTCGTCCTCTCCTCCTCTCTTTCCTCCTTTCCACTCTTCTTTCGCGCTATCCTGTTTGTACGACCTTTACACACACTACTCGCGAATCCTTGTATCTTCTGCGCACTCTGTACTTGGTCCAAGATGTGTGGAGTAGCCGCAGTAAAGCGATTATCAGAATTCAAGATTCCATAGTTTTAATCTGAGAGTTTCATATTACTTCTGATTCTTAACCGATCGAGTGTTGCAGATCTTTGCAAAAATTCAGTCGAAGAGTGCTATTAAAATCGCGCTTTTTTCGCTTTTGTTACATTTAATTTTTGATAAATACAAAAATTTGTTTGAACAACTCCGAAGCTCGTGAAAGCATAGATTTCAATTCAGTAGAATCTCGATAAATGGTAGAAACGAAGACAAGCATTGACAAAACCCAAAGTTGCAATTAGTTCGACTTTAGAAATCGATTAGCTGGCACTTTTGGGCACTGAACAGGAACAATCGCGCCGTTTGCGAAGTGAACTGTTTTGATCGTTATAAAAGCAACAAAATTACACTTTCACTTGTTACTTTTGGTAACGAAGAAATCGAAAACGGAGGAAGCGATACGGAAAAGATTTCTTTTCTGTCTAAATATGTACATTTCGGTTGTACGATGTTTTACATCGTCGTTTCTTTCCATGGCTTTCCGCTGTCCTCTTTTTTATTTAAAACTTTTTCTACCACCCTCTTTTTCTCTCCCCTTCACTCCATTTTTCCCCCTACCTCTTTTTCTTATTCCCCTCCTTCGCTGTTATTCTCCTCTTGTTCTCTCCTTCCCTTTTCATTCCCCCACTCTTTCACCCTACCTTCCCCTCTCCATCTTTCTCGATTTCTCATCTCTTCTCTTTCTGTCATTCTTCCCCTTCCTTTGACTTTGTCTTTCCCTCCCTAACTCACACTCTCCCCCCTTTCGCTATACATACATATGTATATTTAATCTTCATTCTCTATTCCATCCCCTATACATTCATAAATTCCTAGAGAATGCTGAGAAAGCCAAGAATTTCCTAGGAGATTCCTTGAGAATTCTAGGAATTTCCAAGAAATCTAGGAATCAACTCCTAACACGACGACTTCGAATAACTTGTAAGTTATTCGTTGTACGAAAAAATGTTTCAAACAAAAGTTGCATGGTATCTAGGGGGAAATACAGTGCTCTAATCTGTTTTTTATTAGCTTACATTTCTATTGAGATATTAGGATCACCGTCAGTTTTTTAAATGGAACGTGTAATATTTTTTCTCGAATTCAGATAAATCGTCAAACTTTATGTAAAAGGGTATTATACAAAGTGGGACTTAAAATCAGTAATTATACAACGCACAATTTCACTTTCAATGGTACCCTATCGTTCATCTATTCTTAACTTCAAATCGGATGAAAATAAATAAAAAATAAGAGGAAAAAGGAAATAGTTTCAAACTTACCTCCGTGAACTAGACGAAGCAATCAGGAATGCAAGAAACTCGAAGGAAGAGGTCACAGACGTTCTCGTTTGCATCCTTTCAGCGACATCCTCTCCAGTTCCAGAGTTCCTCTCACTTTCTCGCGTTCCCCGTTGCATCTTCTCGCGCGATTCGCTGGGCCCTCCTTTTTCCGCGTCCTTTCGAGCCCCACCATCGTCTGTACTCTAGCAAAGGAACGAAGAGAGAAAGAGAAGAAAAAAGGAGGCTGCAGGGTGGCCTGATGGCATTTGAACGTCGCTCCCCTATAGCCCACGCTCGTTGCGTGCTCGCCTTCGGATCCTGGACGGGACCTTTTGAACCAGCTCGATGAGAAAGCCGCGAGCGTGCTCGGCGCCGCGCGCGGTCACGCTTGTCGCGTGTGCGCACGTGTGCGGTTTCAAGTGTGCACGCTTGACAGTGTATACGCGTTGCATCGAGTTGCGCGAGCGGCTCTGATTCCTTCTTCCTGAATGCTGTGTATATACTCCGCGTAACGATGATGCCTTTCAGGATACAGGCGTCGTTGAACCTATTTCTTTAACCCTTTAATCACTGAACAATATATCCTGGAAAATAAAACAGGTATTTTTTAAGATACGTAAATTTTTAAAATACTAACTTCGATATTAAGCGATAAAAACGAAGGAACACTATTGCAACTTATCTCAACGTTCAAAAATTTTCGTCGATTATTGTAACTGTAATTTCTCATTATTTCGATAGATTTCGATGGAATTTTCAACATCCGTAATTAACATACATTTTTAAATTTTCATTTCAGGCTGAGATGGAAAAATTTTGACTGACTTTTACTATTTTCTTCGCAATCCCTATTTTAGTGATTCAATTTTAATCAATTGCAATTCTCTCAAAAGTATTTTTATACGTTTTCTAGTTTTCAGAAGAAATGCAACTCGTTTAAACTAACTTTAAAAAAGTTATTCCGTTTTAAATTGCGTTCGAATATTAACGAGAGTCACTACACATAAAATTACTCCTAAAAGGAAATTCGACACGTTCGTAATTTTAAACGTCCCACTTTAAACGGTATACTCTTTCAACAAAAAGCCTTTCCAACCCCTGTTGAATAAAGTTCAATAATCCTACACTCAGATTCTCTTACAGTTCCCTCCGAAGACTCTCCGTTACTCCCACTAACTATAACACCTCCGCAAAGAAACCCAACCACTTACCTATCTCCATGCCTTTTACATCTCTTTAAAAATCCCGCTCGTCCTATCTCCAGGCAATTACATTCCTCGCTTCGACTTCTCTTATCACTCCCTTTCTCGATCTCGAAAAATAAGGGAGGAGCACACGAGACAGAAAGAGAGAGAAAGATCATGCTTCATTATCTCTCACGGAGGTTGAAATTTTCCAGGAACGCGTGTCTTCCTCGTTTTACCGGTCTTGCCCTTATCGACGATCGAGGAGGAGCCTTAAAGAAGCATTGCCCGCGAAACGACGATAAACGGCACTGTACGAGAATTGCCGGTTACGTGTTGCATTATCGAGCTGGTTGGTGGTGGTGCACGCGTCCCTTAAGATGTTCAGGAAGCCTTTTCTACGTGGAAGCACGCGGTCGGTCAGGCTTCCGTAACTGTGTCGCCCGCCACTTCCGGTAAAATGCATCGGTGCTTCCAGGTTTGCTCTCTTCGACTCGTTTGTGTGATAAACTTGTTTCTCAAAGTATGTACGCGTGAAACAGACACGAAAAAGTTGGTAGAAACGATGCATAAAGGTCGATACACCATGAACGATAATCCTCGGTGACACGTACTCGTTCAGCAACGCCGTCTTTCTGTTTTCTCTATGAGAAGCACGTCCACCGATCGGTTGCGTGTTCTGAAAAGCAGACGATGAGAACGGGGTAACGATAACGTGAAGAAACAGCACGTTTTGCGGGACATGGACGAATCCCTTGGATGATTACTATGTTCCACAGAAGACGTCCTCTCTTCGTTCCGTCCTCGAAACTTTCTAATTTCATATGGGGGAAAAAGGCGATTACGTAGGAGACTCGAGTAGTAAGAAATTCTCTCGCGAGTCACTCCCTCGCGAGGTTAAGGATGCAAGGGATTACGCAACGAGAGGCGATCATTAATGGACTTGTTTTGAGTTTGCCAGTGAAAGTATGGGAAGAAATTAATTGGAAGCTTTAATAAGAAATTTATTCCTCAACTATTATCAACTCTTAACTACATTACTATACGTAACAATTCTATGCTGTATACGTAAGTGTAAAAAAAAAAAAACAAGAATGGTTGAAAAGAAAAAGAAAAATGTTCACATATAAGTACAAAGAATTTTTCGTTAAAAATTTCACCAAAAATATTTCAAATATTACATCGACGAATTTCCATTTTCCGCGTTCAAAAGTTTCTCTCGAAAAAATGGCTGTCACGAGGGGGAAAAGTTACCATCACCTCGATGGCAATCCATTCCGCGCCACATCTTCCACGCACAATCCCGGCCATGATGGAACCACGAAAGAGACTCACCTGGCACGTCGAGGTACAAAAGAATCAAAAAGGTTCGCCCCCCTTTCGCTCGCAGTTACCGGGCACGGACTGTAGTCTCTCCTTCAGCGAGCTGTTTCTCTCTCTCCATTCCTTCCACTCCCATAGCAGAGGCCGCATACCTCCTTAGGATGCAGTGTAGACCTGTCCATTGGCTGGCAGACATCGGTTCTTTTTCGAAACGGCGACGACTCATGAAACCGAGAGGATAGGTGTACAAAGTCGTGTGTTTAGTAAGACACGCTCGTGTGGCCGGTGCGTCATGAGGTACGGTGAATAAAAACGGTGAACGTTCTTCCTACGATATATCTCTTTTTTTTCCTCCCCATCGAGTGAACCACCGAACGAGAGAAGAATACACGTGGTGTGACGATGAGTTGATACGGTGCTGCGTGAAAGAAGGATCTTGGACCGACTTTATGAGGTAAGTTCGACTTGTTGGACCTTCAAGTTGGACGTGACGTTTCTCTTTTATGCACACGTATACGTGAACCTTAAAGGAACAAATTCAATTTTGCTTTGTAACTGTACTTTCGATTGATTCCATTACTTCTATTACGAATAAAGAGATATAAAAATGATTTCCTATCTTTCTGTAGCTGCGTTAAGAGATACATACTTCGAAAAGGGAAATATCAAAGGTAACGTTTCTTCCATTGAAATTCACCGACGTTCATGTTTCCTGTTTTCGTTTCAGTCACGTGCCCGCAATAAACTAGCATCGCCGGGTAGAATTTAATATTAGATCTAACCGGTGAAATGAAGTTATCAATACGAATACTGTTGAAGTAAAGGCCAATTGCATAATGTAACTTTATATCAGACTCGATCGTACTGATATTTCCTTGACCTTTATATCGAGCGATGGTTACAGCCGTGTAATTTATTGAAAACCATGTATAGATAGTAATATTTAAATGGACTATAAAAAGCATGGTGAAAGAGGGCTGAAAACCAGTTGATCTAGTTCTATGACACATGTATACATTTATCAGAAACATTTTGTAGGTTCTTTGAACACGTTTTCACAGCTTAGTGACAATGCCGTCGAAAACACGGGTAAAAACCTTGCCGAACTCGCGTCATCGTTTTCGCCAGTTCGAGGGAAACCAGTCAGACCGGCGAGCATGCTAGTCGAAGTCGTGGTTTCAAGGAACCGGTGTCAAGTTCGTGGAACAGGAAAAGCTTCAGCATATTTACACGTTGCTGGGATTAATTCATTAATTTTCACAGAGATACCGATCCAACCGATCTCGAAAGGATTATCACAGCAATTTTTCTTTGGCACACACTCTTATTAACAACCACTCGAATACGTCCAAGGAAAAGAGAACGTATGTTAGATTCGTATCCTCGCGTGCTACTATGACATTCTTATCGCATCATTCCAACTGAACTAACACACACGTGGAAGTCAAGTATATTCATTGCTGTTCAAATTTTTGCACAGTATCTCTGCGGAATACCTTCTCTCTATGCATACGCGCAGTCGTACGTGCTCAGTCGTAAAGCGACTTTTTGCTGGAACACGGGTTAGCAACTTAATTATTTTACAAACGCCTTACTCGAAGACATGCACACCTGAAGGAAGAAGACCAGCGTGATCTTAACCATAAAATATTTCCTGACTAAACAATGACAATTTCTTATCAGAGATTCACGAGGAACGTAAAAACAGAAGACAAGCTTAAACAGCTTCAAACTTTGTATACTCACCAACACGCAGGTTTATGAAACACCTGACAGACACACAAGATGTAACATTATAGTATATATCTCCATTTCAATTCACTCAGAAATCTTCATACTCTCTTTAACTCTTTAACCTATGATTTCTTTTCCTAACTATACATTTAAGCATCGGTTACTTATTGTTTTAGTACCATTTTAAGTACGAAACATTAATGTATTATAGATTAATTACAATTGACAATTCTATGTCTTATGAATGGAAAGGAAAGTTGGAATAAAAATTAACATTTGTTATTAATATAACTGTCTTTGTCGAATCTTAGCTAAAATCTGTGTCACGAGTCTAACTCGTTATAGGGCAAGGGATTAAAACAGAATCACTTTCTTAAAATTGGACCAGATGACTTGAGTTCTTTTTTTGAGAAGCTAGAAGGATTAGTTTACTAGATGGCATACAAGAAAACTAAAAAAAGAAATAATAGAAACTTGTAATATTCTTAAATTAGTAAATGTACATAATTGATCATAGTTTTAACTTGTTATTTTATCTATCAAAGAATGCAGTCCACTATTTGACAAACTCAAACGACTACACTCAACACGAAGAGTGAAGTTCAGCGTGATTCACTCATTACGAAATTAAACTGTTAACGCTGTGACGCAAAACAGTGCGTACGAACTCTCATCGAATAGATCGAGAGATTTGAAGCTTTCACAATTCTCAAGCTGTGTCCTTATAGAATTATTTTCCCCACATTTCGCCTTTTGGAGTTTGAAGACACACCGATACTGAAAATAATTTCATACAGACACAGTTTACACCCGAAAGTCTCAACAAGTGAGAACTGTACAAACAGACGAGAGATTCTCATAATTACACCTCTCGAAAAACACCGCGAGCATCGGTTTCTTTCCACTGTTCTCCATAGAGTCGAACGGGTAAGAAAACTGACAAGGAGCGGAGCAGAATGAAGCGCGTGGCAGGATGCTACTTTTCTTAGTCATTCATCCTGGCATCACCTGGTCACACAGTGTCAGGATTCCAGGCGCGTAACGTAATGGCGGGGATCGTAGAGGGGGCTCTCCATAACGGTTTTTTTTTTCTTCCTCTCGCCGGCTGTTACTCCGTCTTCCTCTCGCTTTTCTGGCTTGCTCGTTCTCCTCTTCGCCTTTCTCGGCGATTAACGAGTCTAGGACGTCGGGCCTCTGTACGACCAGCACGGAACAGTTAACCGGCGCGTACTCGTTTGCTTTTCGCGCGATAGAAGAGGAAATCGGTATCGCGAACACCAGCCAAACGGACCTCTCTACTTGCATGGAGGGGAGAAACACAGAGAAAGATGGTGGTACGCCAATGTCGTTCGCTTAACCGGCGCCGCGACGACGACCCGCGAAATTTCAGATGGATTCTGAAATTCACGTTCCATGGAAATTGATTACGAATCCTTCGTACTTGCCACGCGTCATTTTATTTAGGTCAACGAATGAGTTTAAATAGGTAAATTATTTGTTGAAGAATTTCGTGGGAAATAGGGATGCTTGACCTAACGTGTGAATTTCTCTGTGGACTTTGGTAATTTAGGGTTTGGTAGAGATCGTGTTTTGAGATTGTTCGAATACTTTTCAAATATTTGTTTCCCTACGAGGTTTAATTTAAAAGATACTCGAACCCTATGTGTCAATTTCTCGTAAGTAAAGAGAAAAATTAATGATACATTTGAGAGAAATTAAGTTTATATTGTAGAGTCCCTAGAGGTTTGTTGTTGTCTTTGTAATTTAATTTTCTTTACCTCTGTGATCTTTGAAATGGAGCTGATTGATGTATAGTTTCAATTTTTAGTTTAAACTGTCACTTTTATTTTCTGTTGAATATACTTAAGTACTTGGTTTGCGTTTCTGTGACTTACTTTTCGTATTTTTTAACTTTCTATAGCGTCATGTTACTCAAAAATTACATATCCATTTAAACAACGCATTTTATTTGTTTGTTAGGTCACTGACCTAACCTAACCAGTCAGTTTCTTTATATTAACACGTTATTTACCAGCTTCACGAATTAAGCGGATACTATCACGTAGAAATGTTTGAAATAAAATAAGAACTTAAGGCTTCGGTTTTTCATATATCGTTAAAAGTTATTAATAACAGTATGCAAAAATCTAAGGTAACAAAGTGATTTTGTATTCACTTGTTAACAAATTTGAAAAAAAAAACTGATAAATAATGTGTTAATTATTAATTCTTACTTTCCAAAATTTTTCAAAATGTAAAATTGTAATCAATTGTAATTTGTTTTCCCCTTACACACAGAAAAATTGGGTTATTGGGTGTTAAATAATTCCTGGGTCAAAAGAAAATTCAAAAGGAAGTTTTAAAAGTGCCAAGATTAATAATTTAGTATAAGTTTTTGTTAGCAAAATTTCACATCACTTGTCAGGATGTACTTTAACGAAACCTCGCGTTTGATACTAGAGAAACTATGATTAGTATGATGTTCCTTTAATATTCCTCTTAGAACGTTCTGTGTAATGTGCAGCATTTTGCGTTTGCGTTATGACACGCGATGCGAACGTAGCTAGCGTTGAATTATCATTTTTTACGATCGACCTAAATGGAGAATAATCTATCGAATGGCCGACTAATGCATTCGAGTTTCACCCGAGAACGTTTACCAGTACAGCTGGACAAGCTAGATAGAGGAAAAATATGAATAATACCGTGACACATATGGCTGTGTGTTACTTCAGCGTATTCTATCCGCGACTCATCGGGCAATTTCAACGTGGCACTTTTTTCCTTCTTTTTTTTTTTTATTCCTGGTTAAACGAACGCGCGAAAGCAAACAGAAGGAGCACGCAGAGAAAAGCTTTCCATCAGATAGGCACAGAAATTAATTCCTCCGCGGAGAATGGTTGCAACGTGTAATAAATGTCGAAATACGTTTAGTCAGCGACGAAAACCGGTTTCTTTATTAATCGAACAACGAGCAACGTTAAATTGAACACAATTTAATGTCATTATACGGCGTTTTATTAATTACCTAGTAACAGAAAAATATCGTGTCTAGGTTAAGTCCTGTAGATACGATTTATCAAAGAACTCCACTTTGTTTCTTTCGTTCTCTTCGGTTTAATTATACGTCCATAGGTTGAATTCGTCTATTTTCTTTTTCTCCCCGTTTTTTTTTAAATTCATTTTAATATTGCGCTCAGTGTGAACGCAGAGGCAAATGCAACTTTCTCGCCGGACAGTTCGGTCCATCATTCAATTTCACAGTATCATTTCAAGCTTGATTGATGGTAACTGCCACTTCTGTTTAAAGATAACAGCGTTGAAAATAATTCTGACCTGTTATTTCAAGTATCTCGTGCGAGTAACTCCGACCTAAATAACGAGATCGCTCCAGCAGTAACCGTTCGATGAATTCATCAATAACTAATAAATTGATCGTGTAGGAAAAACATGTTTGCTATCTACGAACGAACTATTCGTATCTCCATTTAACAAATTGAATTCACTTTCTTTTTACAAAATTCTAGTCCGAGGTTTTCCGAAGAATTCGTGCCGATTTTTCAGTAGACAAACCAACTTCATACTTCAAAACATTCCTTTTTTATACTGTAAGATATATATTTCTAACTTCTACAATTTTTCGTTGTGTTTCTAGCAATTTGGAAAAATTGTATCTTATCAAAAGCTTCGTTTTTTCGTTCGATTTGAGATCGAAATTTGTAGATTTTGTCAACCGTTTGCAAACTTTGTCTGACAGATGACTCTACTTCATTTTCTTCCGCTTTTAGGACAGTACAACACCGAAAAGAAACTAGCAAATTTCAAAAGACGCGTGAAATAATAGTCTTTCAGAATAAACGCGAACTTACTTATTGAAAATCAACCACGAATTTTCCGGATAATCAGATACTTTTCTCGCCGTGAATTTAATAAACTAGTGGATTTTATCGCGTTGCATCGATGGAAGTTAACAAGGATTTTTCATTTGGAAAATTAGACCAGCCAAGAACGCTTTCATCAAGTTACTTTAAACGTGTTTCGTATCACCGTGACCCATATAACGACACACGGCAGGGCAGTTAAACTATAAAACAGCAAATTGCATGCAACGCGGCAGTTACCATTAAGTGATTTATAAGAAACACAAGACAACACCATAACGCCCGAGTTGCTCAGCATTATGGATAATTGGATCGTCTATTTATTAAACAGACCATCGCGATATTTCTATTTGAATAATTTTACGTCATCATTATCCAACTAGTTGCATTGCATTAACTTTTATCCCTCCTTGTAATATCTTATCGGTTTCTTCTTCGCCTTTTTTTCAGGAAGAAACTCGCATTATTTATATCTCGCGATTACTCTGCGAAGAACGTTACGTTTCCTTATTGTTCACTTCGCGCTCAACGTTTCGTTTATTTCTTTCCCCTGTTAGGTTTCACGGTGTATTTCATGGATCGTTTATGGTAGATCGCACGAATTTCTTCCTGGTATATGTCGATTAATCTATTAGGTTGTTCAGAAAGTTTTGCAGATCGCATATAGAAATATCTGGCTTACGTTGTATTTATATTTTGTGGATACTATTTTTTGCTTTCCACAGATTAGGTTTTCTAGATTAACATGTTAAGCGCTACATTAATTTAAATCGACTTCTCGTTTAGCTATTCAGTTTCGAAAGTTTTGCAAAGAATGTTACAATAAATTTAACGAATAAAGTGGTAACTTTATAACGCCTGAAGAAGAAAGCAGTATCTTTGTTTAAACTGTTCTAACGGAGCCTATTAACGAATAATAAAGAATTATTTATTTAAATTTGAAGCTGATCATTTTTTGAGAATTAATACTGTTTAAACGAAAAGTCTAACTGGCGCTTAACGTGTTAAGCGAAGACTGTATAGTTCTTAGATTTCTGCAAGAATGTTCTACAATTGTCATTTGAAATGTAATTTGAGAAAAAACATATTCGACGTTGCCTTCTGCTTTCAATTTGAAGAAAATTGATGTAGAAACTATTGTTTGAAGAATTTTAGGATGACGATATTCTGTATGCAGATACATGTACAGTAGGTGATCAAATTATTATGAACAGATGAATAAATTAAATGTTTTGTTTTTAGTGATATTACAGCTTCGATAATAGTAAAACATAGTCTCTTTTGTTGTTAACATACAGATGAAGAATTTTACTGTATTATAACAGCTTAACTAGCTAAAATTCAAGTTTCATTCTGACAACTTACCGAATACGAATCCAATGGAAAACCTATGGGTTCAATTGAATCAGAAGTAATAACTAATAAACAGCAACTGATTGGGAAATTTGTATCATTACGGCACCATGACGTAAGAATAAAAGAAAGCTATAGAAAAAAATTAAGACGTCTTCGAGGAATTATAAATGTGTAGAATGACAAAAGATATCAGTATATGTAGTTCAAAATTTGTTCATAATTTGCAGATGTTTTAAAATCTTTGTTACATTTCATTAAAAACATAACAACACTTTTTATAATAAAGAATCATTTCATTTTAAGTTTATTTCCAATTCTATTCTTGTTCGAACTTTAAAGAAGTGATTATAATAATTTGATCACTCAGTGTAAATGGTAGTATAAATGGTTAAACAAAAGGAGATGACTGAATTATATTTCATATCAAAAGTAGTGTCATTGAATTTTATTTTCAAATTGAAAACCTTAAATCCAGTGGAATCTAGCTTTTCTCAGATAAAGAAGATTATAGAAGTTGGTGGAAAATTAGTATATAATATATATAAAAAGTTGTTTGATAAAATAAAATCCACAGAACTTTCTGAACGACCTAATATCATTCCATCTTTCGATCGGCGGTAATTACGATCATCAAACGGTTTCTCGCGTGCTTCCGAGCATCCGCTCATCGTGGATTTCAACGGTTCACGATTTTCCGCATTGCGCGCGGTAGAAATCAAGAAACAACTTTTGTTATTATCGCGGATTCTATTTACGCGGCTTACGTAGACTTTCTTGGATGTTTCGACGATGATTCGTTTTCTATATCAACGCGTGAATCCTCAGCAATTTCACATATTTTCTAGAAGACATTATCTACGCCACGTTTATTTCAGTTTCTCCGAGTTTCTTAGAATTCGGAAAATTGGTAAACGTGTAAGATGATGGAGAAAGATTAGAAATTTTCAATGGAGTACAATGTAGAATCATCGTGTAGTTTCACATGATTAATAATTAGGTTTGACGAAGACAATAGTTGATAACAGGCTTTGCAACACGGAAGCGAAGCAGTGGCACGAAGTCACCGGAAAATCGTTGTCCTTCTAGTCGTTGCACCTTCCTTCTTTGTAAAATTATCATTTCCCACGTGTTATTTTCCAAGCAACTCCCATTGAAAACTCGACAATGAATAGGTTACTCTGCACAATTAAACGATAACAGTATTAACGTAACAAGTAACAATTAACATTCCTTTTAAATGGATTAATTGTATTCCGCATTGTGTCTTCGTTATCTTTGGAATTCAATGTTTCTTTTTTTAAGATGCACACTTGACAACTGAATTTATTCATTTTTATTTGTTTAATGTCTGCATGTTGCATGCATGGCTATTTGTAAGCGACAAGACACTTACCGAACGTGAAAGTAAATTCAAACAGTCGTTAACAACTTATTAACACATTCTCTTTTTTAAGACGCACACTTCAAAACTGTATTTACACGTTCTGATTTGTTTAATGTCTGTATTTTGCGTGCATTACTGTTCCTAAGGATGAAAACACTTACTGTTTGCGAGTATTAAGACACTTATTGAATGTGAAGCAAGTCCAAACAGCCGTTAAAGGGTTATTAACTCATTCGCAATTGCTGATGCGATTTTACGTAATTTTGTGTATATTAGATCGTCTAGAAAATTTGTACCGATTTTTGATAGGTAGTGTTTGAATATATTACAACATATAAAATTGTATTAAAACACAAAGTTCGCATATATTCTGAAAGATTATTGTTTCACGTGTTTTTTAAAAGTTTATTCGTTGCAATTACTAGTTTCTTCTCAGTATTATACTGTCTTGAAGATGGGAGGAAATAGAGTACATTTCTGACGTTGAATATTTTTCTTTTAACGAAAAGGTATTGTAATGTTTAAAGAGGCGGTAGCCTATCAGACAAATTTTTTGCAAACGGTTGACAAAATCTAAAAATAAGAATTTTGATCTTAAAGAAAATAAAGAAATAAAGTTTTTGGTAAACTGGAATTTTTCAATTTGCTGGAAAAACGACGAAAAATTGTAAAATTAAAAAATCCATACCTTATAGAATAAAAAGAAAATGCTTTGAAGTATAAAATTGGCTCATTTACATAAAAATCAGTACGAATTTTTCCGCAAACACAATATTTATTATAGGAAGATAAATAATTTTACGAGTGCAGCAATTATCTAACAATAAATTAATTTTAGCACGAGTATTTGACAAATTCAAAAATAATTTTAATTGAACAAATTATTTTATTTTTAAGAAAACATATATTTTGTGAATTTCCTTCATTGACAAATTTAGAAATTTTTTCTATTAGACATAGAAATGAATTTTTCCGATTTTTGGGTAAAATGAAGGTTTCATTTGAAAAGTAACAAGAACATACATTTTTTACTGACACATGCTACGAAATCGTAATACTTGCAAAAAAGCAGAGAGCATAATTAATAATAAATAATTGACTTTAATTATTAACGAGTAAGTTAATAAAACCGAGGCTAAATTAATACGTGTAGAGTTCGGAATAAATGATCTATAAATGGAGCATCTGCTTGTAGTTCGATTCAGGTGTAACAGAAAAGTATCGTTCGCGTAAAATGTCTCGAGTGAGAGTTTATGACAGAGGTAGAATAACGCGGAACGCGTAAGTACTTACTGCGTTTATCCCAACCGATACTGTTGTGCAAGACTTTTGTACGGAATCTGTCTGGAGGCTCTACTAGAAAGTTACCGCCGTAGATCGTAACAGCCCGCGTAACGTTAATACTCGCTACTCGTTGGCCCGTGAAATTTCGCGGCCTGATCTTGAAATCAGGTTGAAATAATATTTCCAGTTAGCGCCAAGCAAAAAACAGGCGACGAAGAATGTTACCTTCGCGGAACAAGAAGAACAAAAAAATAAGGAGAAAAAATTTAATTGAACATCGTATACTTTAATGGACGAAGATCGAGGTTTCTGCATTCCTCGAGTTTAATTCTTCTTTTACATAAAAGATTAGGAACTTGAAGTTCTCCAGTGGTATTTCAACTCTAATCACTCGCTTAGAGCATTCTGAAAATCTATTTCTCTCCAAACTTCTCTCAGATAACTCGTCAAGAATATTTTAAATACAGTAGACTCCAGTACAACGCGGAGGATACGTTCCGGAAGTTTATAGATTAACTCTTTAACTGCAACGCTGAAATCACATGTTTCGCTCAGGACGCCACGAGAGTATTTTTATTATTCAAAGCATATAATGGCTTTTAAACTTTTGATTGATGTTCTAATAAAAATTTTTAATTGTTCAGTAGGGTACTTCTTATTTCAAAGTATCTTCTATTTATAGGTTATATTCAAAATGCACTAACTGTCAATTTTCATTGAACTTTTACAATTGTAAAACGTCACCAATGACCAACGTGGTAGTTAAAGTGTTAATAGAAAATCGCGTTATACAGGATATATATTATCAGACCAATTTATGTACGTTGAATAAAATTATTTTTCTCTTATATCTTTAAATATGCATTTATTATTTTTTTTTTATAAACCGCTGCTTCGTCAGCTTCAAAAATCAGGAACTATATAAAAATTTATCTTACGCGTTATACGGGACTGTTTATCGCGCTATATGAGTACTAGTAGCAATTTTTTCGTCGCGTTATACGAATTCGCTTCTTACGGGAACGCGTTATACGGAAGTCCACTGTATAACGTTCTTTATTTCGTACACTATTAAACGAATTGAATATTCTTTTGAAAAATCACTCGAGGAAATCTATCACGAATATGTCTCAATAAAATTCTCGTTGCTGCAGCAACGTCGAACGTAATCGTATACCGCGAGCTGTCTCCATTGGAAAAAGTATGCTTGAGGCGTACAGATAAATGTTCGACGAACGGGTAACAGGACAATTCAATTTACGGATCGCGGGACGAGAGTTCCGCGAACTCCTGAAATGGAATCTGATTTCTAACGGCTTTTCACTGGCCGTGCTTACCCGCTGGAAGTCATTCAGACACATCGTACGCGGTGGTTCCGCCGCTGTGGCACCGTTGGTGGTTCGCCTCAAGACATTTTTCTCAAACTATGAAGAAAGAACGCCATAGCACAAGCTAGCCACGTTTTATACGGGTGGAAACCAGTGGCTTCGATAGATCGCTGCATCCTCCGCACTGTTTAACCATTTCCTTTCTCTCTTTCTCTCTCTCTTTCTTTCTTTGCCTGCCCACTCGTCTGTTCATCGTATTTTTCCAACAGCTAGCGAACGTTGATCCCAGAAACGTCTAAGCAACAAATGCGCGGAAGCTTATTTTAAACGCCCTGCGAGCCCGAGTATCGTTCAGTTGCCTCTTCTAGCATTTTTCTCGCCGAGGACGTTGATCGAACGGTTGGTTAAGTAATGACGCGTTGCTTGGATAATTAATTGTTTCGACTTCTGTCTGAATGTAAGGTGAATGATTCGGTAATGAAATGTGTATGGATGTGTAACTTGTGGAATTATTTTTCTTCTTGCAAAAATTTCGCGAACGTGAGTTATATTTTGTTAATGGAGACGTGCGCTGATTCTTAGAATAAGGTTAACCCTTTTATCACAAAGTAAATACCTTAAAGATAAATTTGTTTTATAATCACGTAGAGAGTTGTGGAATTTTGAATTTTTCCATGAAAAAAGATTCGTAACTCTTTATATAAAATTATAAATGTGTTACTTTTATGAAACATTGTTAAAACTCTTAACATGTTAAGCGTCACACGTCGATTTCGATCGATTTTTCCTTCAGCGGCTCAGTTGCGCAAATTTTGTTATAGTAAATTTATTGAAAAAAGTTGTAAAACTGACTCAAGTGGTTTAATAGAACATATTAATAAATGACGAAGCTTATTTCTAAATTTGACGTTGTTAGTGTTCAAGTACCAACGTTTACTAAACGACAAAAATACTGTCGATCCGTAGGAAAATTATTTTTATAACATAGTGATTCAATGAATAAAACTGTCGAGTAATCTGAGAGATTTCTCTGACAACTTTCAAACCTTCGAACGACGGACTCGTCTCATAAAACTATGTCTGGGTCTGTTTGGACCCGAGCTAGCTATTTTTTTATGCACATTCTAGACGAATTCCTTTTTTTATTTATTACTTTCTTAATAATATGAAAAAATACGTTTTTCCTTAACTTTCGAGTTTAAATGTTCCCAAGCATCGTCGATCAAAGATTCTAAAACAGATATGGTGATTCAGGATTAATAAAATCTAGTACATTAATTGAAGCTAAATTTAATTAAATTTCTTGGGACATTTTTTCCTTTTTACGGACAAAAGTGTGACCATTAATGAGCTTAGTTACCTTTTCGTCGAACATCGTCTAATAAAAAGTAGCACAATTCTTGTCCAAGATACGTCGGTTTCGATGGCCGGAAGTGAACGGAATCGTGACGGACCACGATATAGGAAGTGCACGGCTGTCACGCAAGAGAGAGCCGCGCTTTTGTACATAAAACCCTAAGCGTTCCCGTTTCAATTTGTTGCAATGAAAGTTTCGTACCTTCGTCGGTATTGTTCTTGCTACACCTACCATTTTCATCTATCCTATCAACTTTCTAATCCGCTTTTATAATTGTCCCGCGTTGTTAGTCCATTACTTAACGAATACGAAGTCAACCGCCGATGCTAATAATAGCTCTCGTGTGTACGCATGTATCAACGTGTACAATTAGAATTGTTAATTAGCCTCTTAAATTATACGAACAGGGTAAGACAATGCATCTGCGATGTCAGGTACTTTGTCGAAATTAAAAAGATACGAAAATGTATTACGATGCAGTGTAAAAATTGCACAAGATTTATTAAAATCAGATAAGCAGACAATTGTTCACAATTTTTGTTGGCACAGTGAAGTCAGTTTGCATATAAAATTCATGAAAATCGAATATTTCGAGGATCATTTATCGAAAACGAAGATATATTGTCACAGATACATTTTTTATGAATTTATGCATGTATGAAGAATTTAAAGATGCAAAATTGCTTTGAATGCACATAATATAAAAAAAAAATACAAAGTATCTAGATTATGGCGCTTTTTGTAACATCTGGTAGGTGAAATAATTTTCTACCGAAGTTTCACTCTTTTTACTACATTCTCGAAAATATGAATTTGCATAAAAATCCGCAGTTTAATGATAAATGAAATACTTAAATGTTTTTCAATTTTGTATCAATCAAACTCGATCTTTTTTGTCACCAGAAATTACAAATATATTTCCTTTTCTCCTAAATTATACCATTATCTACAAATTTATTTTTCTGTATTCTGAACTTATACTTTCTTTTAATTCGGAAAATATTTAAACGTAGAAAAATAGTCTCTTCAATTTCTTTCATCGTCTTGCAAACGTATATCTTCTTTTAGTAGGGAAAATATTTAAAGATAGAGAAGGAAAATAAACCTAGAGAAATAGTCTCCAGGTAAAAAAGTATTCAAACGTAGAAAAATAGTCTTTTCAGTTTCTTTCATCGTCTTGCAAACTTCTTTTAATAGGGAAAATATTAAAAGATAGAGAAGGAAAATAAACCTAGAGAAATAGTCTCCAGGTAAAAAAGTATTCAAACGTAGAAAAATAGTCTCTTCAGTTTCTTTCATCGTCTTGCAAACTTCTTTTAATAGGGAAAATATTAAAAGATAGAGAAGGAAAATAAACCTAGAGAAATAGTCTCCAGAGGAAAAAATATTCAAACGAAGAAAAATAGTCTCTTCAGTTTCTTTCATCGTCTTGCAACCAGTATTTTTTTAATTTTAAATTTGATATGAAAAATACCCGTTTAATTTGTGCACAGGTGACGATGTGGACAATTTTACTGTTTGCACTCTCCACGTGGTCTTGGTCATGTGGTCAGGTGATCAACAGGGCACCACATTTCGTGCAAGGTGGAGACATGGCCAGGCTAGCCGTGTCGGAAGGCACTCCACCTGGTGCGCCAGTTTATACTCTCCAAGGAGAGGATCCGGAAGGATCTAAATTGCACTACTCGATCAGCGGTGAATATTTCACCGTAAATCGGGACAGTGGTGTCGTTGTTCTGCGAAAGGCGTTGGACAGAGAGACGCAAGACTTGATCGAAGTCATCATCAGCATAACGGGTAACTATACTGCTTTTATTAGTATCCCGTTACGGTGTTGCCGTGGAATATCGATGAATAATCGACGATATGTAGGGCATTAGATGAACGACGCGTTGACAGAATAGCAACGACTTCATTATGCAACTCCGTTTTATTTAATTCTCCTTGGCATATTTATTACGTGATATGTTGGTTACGGTAAGAGTGATATAACTTGAAATTCCTGAAGATTGAACGCACAATTAAGTTGCACTTTCCGTTTCCATTTTCAATTAAACGGGGATTCTGGTTTAGACGTGGATTAACTGAAAGAAATTACGTTTAAAATTAGAAATTTAGATGTTATCTAAGAATTCGAAGAAGTTCTCCTATATGTAGTGCAAAAAATGCCAGGAAATAAATTTCAATATTTGTACGATTCGTGAATTAACGAAACATCTTCACTTTCAATACAAACCATTAATTTTAATTTTTAATTAATTATATCCATCTCGTTGGAAATTAATGCTGATGTAAGAAATATTTTCATTTTATCGATGCCGAAAAGAGCGCGAAAGTAGATTAAAGTGGCGAATTTTAACGCAATTAATATTTTTCTGTAATTAAATATTTTAATTCGAAGTTTCGTATATATTATATTTTCTCCACGGAAGAGAACGTGTTTAGATATGAGAAATACATCGAATATTAAGATTGATATTTCGTTAGACGAGGGGATCGCAGGATCGGAGCCTAACACGGTATCCCTTCGCCGTGAGATAGCTGTGCTGGATGAAAACGATAACCCGCCTGTATATCACGGCAGGCCTTATGCGGCCAGGGTACCAGAAAGTGCACACGTGGGTGGCCTCCTAGTTCCTCCTGGCACGATCACGATCACAGATCGCGACGGTGGCGTAAACGCGGATGTTCACGTGGAATGCGTTCCGGCGTCGCGAGACGATGACGTTTGCGATGTATTCAGCGTTTCCACAGAAAAGGTAATCTCACCGTTAAATCATAGAGACTATTGCATCTAACAATTCAATCGGCACAATTATCTTCCAGCTAACTGAATTTTACGAAATTGAATATCAATTCTTTCATCTCGTCACTTCTCATTCTGTTTTTTTTTTTTTTTTATTAAATAACTACTCGTAAACTTTACAGAATTTACTTCGCTCACCATGTATTTTAATTCTTAACTCTAAAAGGTAAACCACTCTGAATAATGTATGTTCGTGAATTTAAGTTACCACAATGTATAGAGTGTTTCGTCTCTAATAGAAACAGTAGAGATTCTAGTATTAAAGAAATGTTTTTATTAAAGTTATTTGGTAAATGAGGAGACATTTGGTGTAAATAATTTTTCTGCAGACAAAAACTTTATTGAGTTTTTTAAATAGAACGCTGTGATGTTTCATTCATAAAATAGTAGCTTTTCTTGAGACTACAACGACGTGTAACGAGTACAATTTCAGCAAAATCACTCTCTTCCTCGATATTTTGTATCTTAAGCTTTTTAAATGAAAATAAAAATTTCAAATTGAATTTGATAGTAACAGTTTTTTGAACGATCAAAATAATTACGAAATGGGAAAACGAGTGTTATGGTTTCATTCATAAAATTTGTTAATATCAATACAAAGACCCATAACGAATATAACGTCAACTAAATCACTTTTTTAATCAATATTTTGTATATTATAATTTTCAAATGAAAATAAAAATTTTAAATTGAATATGGTAATAAAAATTTTTTTAATGAGCAATATAATTACGATTAATATTCTTATATTATAAGAAGAAGAAGAGCGTTATGGTTAATTTCCTTTGCATTATCATTCGACAAAGAGTATTTAGTATTTATACAGTATATATTGTAGGTGTATGATAAATAAGATACATTTCATGCAGCTTGCAGAAGGAAAGTACGACGTGCAGATCATTCTAACAAAGCCTCTGGACTATGAAAGAAGGAACTCGTATTTGATCAACCTCCTAGCAATAGACGGTGCCAGCGACGTATCGAAAAGGTTACAGGCCAGAGCAACCGTGGCCGTGGACGTTCTCGATGTTCAGGTAAGTGGGTCCCAGCCGTAACAGAGGATGTAACTGTACATCCACCGTGATCATTCCGTATTGGTTAGCGAGATCGTTTTACGATAATGTAACCCATGGAAGCATCTAGTCGTTACCCACTGACTCTGTTCGTAGAACGTCTGATTATACGTGTACTTATATACATAAGCGTTTTACGCGAAATAACTTTCACCGGAACGGGGTAGGCGTTTTCGTTCCTTCTAACGCCGCTAATTACAATCATTCTCGAAATTCCCCGTTAGGTAACGGTCCATGGTTGTTTTAATTAACTTCAAAGATTAATCAGAAGCTCCGGGTAAATAACAAACGAACCGGTATCGTGGTTAATGGTCCACTCAGTTTCTCACGATCGTTCAAATACACTATCGTAAAAATTGGACACATATAATATCATTATTGGCAAGCGTTAATATTGACGAATAGGATTATTCAGCACTGCATAGCGGAAGAAAAATGTATTCCCTTTATTTCTATGACATCTTGAACGCCAACTTTTCAGCCGCACAGAGTACTCATTTCAATACTCGAATGCGAAATTGATCTAAATTTTGTTTCACTAAAAAACGCGATAACTAGTCCTTAGATAAACTATGGCGATGATAATTGTGTGAGGCGAAGGGAGAAACCTAGATAGAGAGGATAAGTGAAAAAGAAAAAGTACCGTTTTATTCTGAGCTTTCTAGGAGATCTGTGACTTAGATTCGAGGGACAATAGGACTGAGTTTAGAAATTGTATACATACAAAGAGGAGCTTTAGCAAGGGCTAGAAGAGAAGAGTACCGTCATAGAATAAAAAATTATTCGTTCCGGAAAAGATTGAGACTTTTTAATTTGCCTCGTTTTCAGGATCAGCCACCGGTGTTCCTGAACGCGCCATACAGCGCGGCGCTTCCGGAGAACACAGCAGCTAGTCACACGATCTTGACAGTCAGAGCACGCGACGGAGACACGGGAGAGCCTAGAGCATTACTCCTCACTCTGGAAGATGAGGAATCTGGTCATTTCAATCTCGAAGTCTCACGAGATGGTGATGTCACCGTTGGCAAACTGGTTACCACGAATGTTTCCTTGGATAGAGAAGATCCTAGGATACTTCAGAACGGTGGAATTTACACGTTTCAAGTGAAGGCTACCGAGTTGATCAATAACGAGATACCAGCTGATACTGCAACATCTATCGTCACGATCGTTGTCACCGATATGGACGATTTAGTGCCGGTTTTCAACGAGAAGTATTTTAATATAACCATTTCGGAGGATATTGGTAGAGACACTCCATTGCCAGGGTTAAATATGATCGTGAGCGATGGAGATGTTGGTGAAAACGCGAAATATACTCTGGCTTTGAGAGACGCGTCAGAGTATCCTGGTATTAGCAAAGCATTCACTGTTAGTCCTGAGGACGCTCAAGGTCGAGTTCCAGTCGTGGTGAAAGCTAAAGATGTCAGCGTGTTGGACTATGACGTGGATGATCCTGCGAAGAGGGAATTGGAATTTGAGGTTGTTGCACTTGTTGCAAACGAAGTGGTACGAGATTCTTCTGACATCCTTTACATACACTATAATTGATTTTTTTTTTTTGGTAAATACTGATGTTAATAATATAATTATTTCAACTTGTATTCTAGGTAGCCACTAGCAGAGTTCACATACAGATAATGGACGCCAACGATCATAGTCCAGAATTCTCTCAGGCTGTGTACAAGCTATCCGTGGCGGAAGACGCTGAAATAGGAACACCTTTTGGCGATGTTTTCGCGAAAGATTATGACAGTGGTTCATTCGGAGAGTTGACTTATACCTTGCGAGGTTTCGGAGCTGACAAGTTCGCAACTAATCCAAAAACCGGTGGAATTTCCGTAGCAAAAGCTTTGGATTACGAAGCTCAGAAATCGTACTCTTTAACGATGGAGGCGAAAGATGGTGGAGGAAGAGTATCAGCAGTGAATATTTTAATCGAATTGGACGATGTTAATGACAATCAACCAGTGTTCGAGCAAAATGAGTATACGAGGACAGTTAGAGAAGGAGCGACGAGTTTCGATCCACAGATGTTCGTTAGAGCAACTGACGTCGATGGTCCAGCACAGGGAAATGGAAAAGTGACATACTCTATAAACTCTCATAATAGTATGACGAATGATATCTTTAAAGTACGTGATACAACAAATATCTTAATCATTTTTATACTTAAAATTTATAAAAAATAAATTTCAAATTTTGAAAATAAAAATTCAACTGTTTTTTTTTACTCCACAATATTATTAAAAATACTTTCATGTAAAAAGAAGTTCTCATTTCTTTACAGATAAATTCAGAGAGTGGAGAAGTAACAATGGCGAAGCCAGTACGTTCAGACGACACAGAAAGAGGAATCTACGAACTGATCATTCGTGCTACCGACACCGGAACACCGCCATTACACTCAGAAACAAAACTCTCCGTGAGAGTAGGAGTACCAGGAAACCAGAAACCTATTTTCCGTGGAAATTACAAATCTAATTTACCTGGTCCTAGTACTTATCGTGCAAGACTGCTAGAGAACGCTTCACCTGGAACGGAAGTCATCAGGGTAGTAGCGAACGATCCGGATGGAAGAGACAACCTGTTGCAGTATCAGATTGCTTCCGGTGCTAAAGATAATTTTGTCATAGACTCTAGGTATATCTTATCAAGCTGTCTAATTAAAATAATATACATTCCCATTCATAAGTATTATATCAGTAAAAATATGGAGGATATTCGCGCTATTAGTTTGCAGAACTTTTCGCTTAAGTGATAGATCTGTGAGAAAAATAGAAGAAAACAAAGTTTCGTCACTTTTTTGTGCACAATACGATGACTTGAATAGATTTTTCAAATTTAGATTTTCGCCTGATTACCACGAAGTTTTGCAAATTGATAACTACAATTTTATCTTTCGCATTATATGAAAGCAGTTGCCCAGATAAATTCAACGACCTGATAATAATATTCGGTGTGACATAATCAAATGATATGTTATTTTTATAAGGATATCATAAATAGAAACAAATATTTCGAAATATAATGATATATAATTATTATGTTGTGAGATTCTAGATTTTTAATGAATTGTAATAACTGTTTAGGTTTGTTTTGCATTCAATAAGTATCCTAATGTTTATGAACGGGAATATATATACAGATTGGTCCAGCTAAATCGCCTAAATATCTGCATTATTTGTTGTCGTATTATAAAACTTCTCAGGAGAAAGTTGCAGCAGAAAGTAGCCTTAGTATTTCTTTAGTTCTATTCAAACCGTTGAATCTATGCGTTACACGCTACCCGAAAAAGTGGACATTGTGGTTGACGTATGGTGAAAGCCATCAATCTTAACGAGCTGCATGAATTTTCGAGAAATTTTTAATTCAAATGCCAATACCTCGAAACTAAATAATCAAAATAGTATGTTTCTGCAAGTCGTTGAATTTGTTTCTTCACTCTCTGCAAGAATATTCAAAAGCAAATATAGGGTTATCAACAAAGAAATATTGGTGACTTTAAAATCTTGTAAAAAAGAAAACAGCTCATTGAAACAGTATAAATTTCTCCTGAGAAGTTTCTTCATGCGTTAGCACATAAGTAGACATTTAAAGACATAGAAAGTCCATGAATAGCATCTATTGAAGTCGACAATCAATTCTTTAGTTCTGGCGTTATCACGGTTTCCCCAGACGCACGTTTGGACCTGGAAACTGGCGGAGAAAAGTACGAAGTAATAGTCTACGCTATAGATTCTGGTACACCTGTTCGAGAGACAGCAACCACCACTGTCACAGTGAATATGGTTGATGTGAACAACAAACCACCAATGTTCAATGAATCTATGTACCTCGTTTACGTGTCAGAAAGAGCAGCCATTGGTAAATGACAGATTTCTACAAATTACACTATCGCGAAAGAACTATTTCTTATTAATCTTTAATAAATACTGTAAACAGGTGAACCTGTACTAAAGGTAGTAGCAACGGATCCAGATTCAGATGCCTATTTGGAATATTCTCTAGTGGAACCCATAAGAGCTGTCGATAAAACTGGCGTTGCACTCAAGAGTGCAACTCCTTACGACTATAAAACAGCGTTTCGTATAAATTCTACCACTGGTCTAATAACAGTGAATCGTGTGCTAGATTATCAAGTGGCTGCAGTGATGATTCTCACGGTTCAAGTGCAAGATTTGAATGCTGTCGTTGATAAGGAGAAACAAATCACGAAAGTTGAGGTGACAGTTTATATTCAGGCTTACAGTGACGATAATCCAACCTTCACAAATCCCGGATGGTCACCGAACAATCCAACAATCAGGATAACCGTACCAGAGGAACAACCTCTTGGAACCACTTTGTTAATGTTATCAGCCAAAGAACCTGTTACTGGATACTCTGTTCAAAGGTTTAAATTAGTGAGAGAAGACGACGACGAAGGATACGTAAACGTAGGTGTTCAAAGTGGAAACGTCGTTTTAAGCAAGAGGCTGGATTATGAAGCTCTCAATCAGAAAGTGAGTTACAATCTTGTAGAACAAACTGAGGTAATTAAAACATTGTACGAAGTGTGTATAATAATTTTATCATTTTCAGTTCATTCGTTTCAAAGTACGAGCGTTAGCAAGAGATTACGAGATAACGAGAAAGATGTCCGAAGCAAATGTAATTGTCGAGGTGCAGGATATGAACGACAACAGTCCTATCTTCACCCAAAAGGATTACAAAATCTCAGTATTGGAGTCAGCAAAGCCGTCGAAAATCGTGTTGAACGTTAAAGCTACGGATGTGGATAGTTCTAGTACAGAACAGGAAGTAAAGAGAGGATACGGCGAGGTTAGGTACTCTTTAATCGGAGAAAACGCGAATATGTTCGAGGTGGAGCCGATCACTGGAAACATTCAGGTAAACAGAACTTCCTATTGTTCAATTCAATTGAACTATTATTTAATCGAGATTGATGTAATATAATTCAACATACTTTTATAAAACAGATGAAAGTTATTATCATCTTAGGATTAATTCAAGTATTTCCACATTTTTAGATTGCCGCTAACACTACGCTCGACAGAGAGAAGCAATCGGTTCTTCGTTTCTACGTCGTGGCCTCAGACATGCCTCAAGGAGGCGCTGAACAAAGAAGCACGAGAGCTTTAGTGACGGTGGACGTTTTAGACGTGAACGATAATGCTCCGACGTTCGATCAAGAATCTCACACAGCTGTGATTCCTGAAAACGCTTCTCCAGGTGTCAGCGTAGTGAATATCACTGCAACTGACCCGGATGAAGGTGACGGAGGAGTTATCAGCTACGAAATCATCGATGAAGGCGAAGCAAATGGTAAAAAGAAGAAAGCATTCTAATATTTTCTATTTAATATATATATTTTTTTTTATCTTCAAGTGTACAATCAATCGTACAATTTTTAGGATTGTTCAAGATAAACCACACCACTGGAGAGATTTATTCAGCTCGAGCTCTAACTGGCAAGGGGAGAACAGAGCCGTATATAATGAGAATCAGAGCTCAGGATAAAGGAGAACCGGAACTGTATACCGATGTAATTTTAACATTGTACATCGGAGACGTAGTTAGCAACGACGGTGTTCCTCTTTTCATCAGGCCAACTCTCGAAGAAGTTGCACACATAGCTGAAAATTCAACAATTGGCAGTCCAGTGTTCCAAGTGGTCGCTTCAGACCCCGACGATCCTAATTTACCAAATGGTAAAATCACGTTCAAGTTCTTGGAGGATGGGAATTTTGGCAAGGACGCGAGTGCTTTCAAGATAAACAGTGAAACCGGTTTGATCACCACTAGAAAGTTACTCGATCGAGAAGCGAAGGATAGTTATACGTTGATATTAGTTGCGCAAGATCTTGGAAGTCCTCCACAGCAAGCGACTAGGGTGCTTCAGGTGATCATCAACGACATCGACGATCATAAGCCTCATTTCAAGAGGAACTTAGACAGTCCACCGATTGAACTATCTGTATTTGAAGAGAAACCAAATGGAACCAAAGTTGGAGTGATTGAAGCTATCGACGAAGACATAGGCGAGAATGGGATGATCGATTACGCGATCGTTTATGGGAACGAGGCAGGATTGTTCACCGTGGAAAGATTGAAAAATAATTCAGCGGTGATCAAAACGAACGGTCGTTTAGATCGTGAAGCAGCTGATCGTCATTTGTTAACAGTAAAATGTTTCCCTTATTCGACGAAGAAATCCGACATCGTTCCAAAACCGTACAATCGACAAGATCCCTCTGAAAGACAAGTGCTTATCAGAATTCTAGACATCGATGACAATAAGCCTATGTTCAAAAAGCAGAATGTTACGTTAGGCGTTCGATTGAATGTTCCAATTGATACAAGTCTGATCACTTTAGAGGCTTTCGATGCTGATTCCGATGCTTTACCAATAAAATATAGCATGGGTAAAGCTTCCTTTACATCTCTCGTCGATCCTTCGATGTCGAAACGAGAGATTCCTTCGCATTTGTCTTTAAATTCTCAAACTGGTGAACTTCGAACCACAGGTTCTATGTCTAGCTACGCTGATGGTTACATGGAGATCATTGTCTCGGCGAATAATTCTGTGACACTTGGTAGAGAGACGAATATCACTTTGAGGATATTTTTACTACGTGACAGGGACATGTTGAAATTTGTGTTCTCCAAGCCGCCTGTCGAAGTTCGAAAAACGCTGGAAGAATTCGAGAAAGCAGTACAACACGCTCTATCTCTACCAATTAGCGTGAACGTTTATGACACTCAGTTCTACTCGAAGGAGGATAATTCATTAGACTTCTCGTCCACCAGTTCCTGCTTCCAAATGGTTGGAAAAGAAGCATACGACTTGGACGAGATGAAGGCTCTTCTGACTGATCCGAGAAACGAGGAATTGAAGAAAGTTTATAGAACTTATCACGTGGAGAAAGTGCAACATTGTGCTGCTATGGTTGCTAGAGCTGACGCCTCGATGACGCAGATGTGGGTGCTGGCGATTGCGGTTCTCGTTGGAGTCGCTACAGTGATTTCGAGTTGTGCGCTATGTTGCATGCACGCCAAGTGAGTTTCTTTTTTCCTTTTTGATTTAAATTGATTTCGAATGAGTCTTGGAGATTGGAGCTTGAGAAAAGTCAGAAGGAATTTATTTCTACACCTGTAATTGACATAAATCTACAAAATGTATTTTTTAAATTTTTATTGGAGTCTCAGATAACAAAGTTGGAACATGCTACCGTTACTATTTTTTTCATAATTCCAACCAATTGGAATTTTTTCAAAAATATTTCCTCACGAGAATTCAATTCGTTTGGTCCAATTTTAAACAAATTTTCTGTTTTAAAGAGTGTCCAAATATTAATTGGAGTCACTGTAGAATTATCGTGTACCATTATATTATTAGAATTATCATAGAATTATACGTAATTAGTGCATTTCCTTGTTTGAAATTAGGCAAGATTTCAGAAGGAAATTATAGACGGTCTAATATTCCTTTCCAGGTACAAACGACAAGTAAAACACGCTCGTTTGCGTGATCAGCCACGACCACCTTTGAGCTACGTCTCTTCCGGCCCCGGAATGGTCAGTGCCACGTCTCATACAACGCTTGGACCAGGTACCATGGTTTCTCTAGGACCACACGAAGGTCCATACGAATGGGGAGCAGATACAACGCTCTATCATCCGAGTACACTGGGTTCCAGAACGTAAAAGTGTCTGAAAACTTTTATATCAGGAGAGAAAATGTAGATCGACGACTGAAGAACATGAAGGTTTTCTTAATTTTGTACAGAAGGTGCCTTGTGAAAGATTTGCTTAGCTCAGAAACGAGATTCCGTGTCTACGAGCGTGATTTGTATTATTTCAATATTATTTAACGGATCTGCCATATTTGAGATTTTGGTAATATATTTCTTCAATGTATTGAAGTGTGATAAGAAACGTCTAGCGTAATCGTTCACGAGAAGCTGGAAATTCTCTCAATCAAAATAGAACGAACAATCTACGAACGTCAATCAAAGATACAGTACAACAATGTGTTCGTTAGCTATTCCACGTAGCATCGAAAAGAATATTTTAACGCGATGAAATATAAATTGTACGATAAAGTTGAAATTCGATGAATCTTCAAAGAGCCCACTGCCATCGAAGCCAGTGAATTTTACTTTAATGGACAAGCTGCAACGACGTTTCACACGATTGACGATGTTCTTTTCTCAAACGAAAAGGAGAAAAGTTCGATGCACGTCAACGAATTGTATTATAGACAGGAAGAGTGTCATCGAAGAAGTCACGAGGATCGTGCAAACGAAGTCGACGAATGGTGCTATAATGTAAGATCAAGATGTTCGTGCCAAAACACAGGGACACGTGTAAAGTGCGCTGCTTCCAATAGTATTAAGAGGAAAGAATTAACTCGCGTGAATTTGTATATTTCTTAGCCTGTACACTGAACCTTACTCACAACGTTCGCGGCATTGTTATAAAAATGCGCTTGCTCTATTGTAATATACGTAGTAGTATTTAAGAATCAAATAAAAATTGTACATTTCAGTTATGTTTATAAAAAAAAAAAAAAAGAAAAAGACAGAAGCTTCATTTGTGTCATTTCTTCTTTCGTACATAATGTAATTCTGAATGCATACGATTTGTAATAAGTAAATTTTCAGGACGTCGTAATATATTCTTCGTTCTCTCGTTATCTTCGAGACCTTCGTGGAAATAAATAGGAGAATTAACAGCGACATTTTATGGTCTTTAAATTAAAATTCTGAAGGGGAAGCGTTTAAACGACGGTAGATCTTATATTGCAGCTGAAGATCCTTCAATACACGTGGTATGATGGCATCAAGTATCAATTTTGTAGACCGTGGCCTATTAGGCAATCGCGCGTCCGACGAATATCTCACGATTGCACAAAACCAAGATCTTGAGAGATTCTCGAACGCCCTCGACGAAAATGTCAAGGCTAGGTGGAGTTCTCCAGAGATAATTCGATCTGATGGAATAAACTAACTGGGAAATATAAAGAAATCTTAAGGAGATTGTGGTTTGTCCTGATCAGACAGCATAGGTAATAATTTAAAGTTACAATCGCATATGGAAATATATTTGAAAGGAGAAAACATCGATGCAATCTGTTAATAATTCTCTATTACAGTTATTGGTTCGTAAATTTGTCGATTTTTTTTTTTTAATATTTATTTTTCCTTTTTTGAAGATGAGAACGTGTAATTTTTTCTCAGGTTGTTTTCGACACACTGTCACTGAATTTTTTGAATCCCTCCAATGTATCGATGTCTTTTGAAAAATCTATGGTTGTAGTATCATTGACTTTCGTCTCTTTTGAAATTATAGTAGTGGTACAATCTTCACATTCGTTTTCCGTAGTAGTTGCTATAATTTTCTGAGCTTCGAACTCGTATTTCTCTGTACTAGCATAATCTTCTTCTAAGTTCGATTTACAGTTAAAAGGATCAGTGATAGATTCTTCTGGATTTTCTTTGTGTATCGAAGAATCGTCTTCTGGTTGAATTTTTGTTTCTTCTTCTTTGTTATCCAGAAGAGATTCTTGGTATCTGTTCGAAGCAAGATTGGGCTCATCTTCGTTATCTGTGAATTTTGATCGCTCTGCGGCTAAATGTTTAGCTATCGTTTCCAGAGGCGACCATACTTTGTTCATAAACTGCTGCCGTTCTTCTGGCACCATCGCCTCTGATCTGTGAATGATATCGGACCTGAAAACGAAGGTTAAGCTTTGAGTACTACTTTTTAAGATGGTAAAAATTCAGAAGTTATTTTCTGTTCGAAATCATCCGGGAATAAATGTTATTTTCACATCGGGGACTTTGTGCTATCAAATTAAAAATTTGTAAACTTCAATATCTTCAAATTTTTACATTTTCAAATCCTTAAATTTTCGAATCTGTAAATTTTCAAATCTCTAAATTTTTAAATCTTTAAATTTTCAAATCTCTAAACTTTCAAATTTATAAATTTCCAAATCCCTAAATTTTCAAATCTCTAAATTTTCAAATCTTTAGATCTCCAAATTTTTAAATCTTCAAATCTCTAAATTTTCTAATCTTTAAATTTTCAAATATCTAAACTTTCAAATTTATAAATTTTCAAATCCTTAAATTTCCAAATTTTTAAATCTTCAAATCTCTAAATTTTTAAATCTTTCAATTTTCAAATCTCTAAATTTTCAAATTTATAAATTTCCAAACCCTGAAATTTTCAAATTTATAAATTTTTAAATCCTTAAATTTCCAAATTTTTTAATCTTCAAATCTCTAAACTTTCTAATCTCTAAACTTTCAAATTTATAAATTTCCAAAACCTGAAATTTTCAAATCTTTAGATCTCCAAATATTTAAATCTTCAAATCTCTAAATTTTTAAATCTTTAAATCTCCAAATCTTTAAATTTTCAAATCTCTAAACTTTCAAATTTCTAAATTTCCAAATTTCTAAATTTTCAAATTTCTAAATTTTCAAATCTCTAAATTTTCAAATCTTTAAATTTTTAGGTTGCACGATTTTTCCAAGTAATCAAGAATTTTTAATTTTTAATGAAAATTCTTGCGCCTCTTCTAGAAGCACGTTGATTCAATTTTCTTTCCTGCAGTGTATATCACACAAAGAAATACACTTCCTTGTTCACAGTCGTTGAAACGCATTATTATGCGTGTCACGAAGCAATCTCGGAGGGATCGTTGAAGAAAATTTACGACGAGCCATCTTCGAACCGATTGCCCCTTTAATACCACGAATTTAGCGGATGACATTTCACGTGGCCGTCGTTAACGAGCCACCGTGCACGATCCCGATCGATTTTTTCTTCTGATCGACGTCGCGTGTTTGGTGAAAGTTCTCTACACAAGCTCACCGATCTTCCCGACGATACTACAGATAAATCTAGCGTGGAACAGTGGCACGAATGCCATTGTAACAATATTCCACGATGCATCCACCGATATGCAACAGGAAACCGCGTTTCATCGATTACGAATATATCTAGCCACGCTCTCGATACCGATCTTTGCTCCTTACGTAATTGAAAACATTAAGAAAAAGAAAAAAAGAAGCAATCGTCGGTGAAGAAACTTAAATCGTGTGGGTGAGAAATTTGCATACGTAGAAATGTCTACGTAATCCTGAATTATTTGTATTTTATAATTCACAGTATATCAAAAGTATGATATATGCATGCATCGATAATATTTTACAAAAATCAGTGGATTTCGAAAGGAATAGAAAGTTTCAAAAAATCTTGTTAAGATTAACAACCTTAGAAGGATTGATTTATCACACTTGATATATCTATCTACCTTCAAATCTTACCTGCTCATTTTATTCTTCTTTCTAGGATACAAATTCAAATGAAATATCATCTGTTGTCTCTCTTCTTCGTCACTCATTGCTTGGTTAGACATTCCAGTCAATGGTTGAGGAGGTGGAACGTAAAATTTTGGTCCCCTTTGAAATTGAAGCGGTCTTCTTACCTCGTACTCGTCCATAGGAACCAGTTTCGGTCTGCTCGGTTTTTTATTCTGCTCCGTGATATCGGTGATCGGATAAATATCCAACATCACGCTAAATGGCTGTGGTTTTCGCTTTTTCGAATAATTGTTCGTATAAGAAGCTTCGTATTGAGATTCCATCGAAGTAGGCTTGTAATAATTCGACGGTCGTCCGTAACCGTCGTAATTGTATCTGTGAAGTCCTGTTGGTGAGAATCTAAACAATTGTACGTTTCATTTAAAACACCAAAAAATTTTTTATTAAATTACAATCGTCATATAATCGTATTATGATATATCATAATACACAGATTTAATTCCTTTTATATAATAAAACAGTAGGTGTAGAAATTAATTCTTTCCAACTTTTGTATATAATCAAAGTTCAATTTAGGAAAGTATGAAAACAAATCAATCATGGAAATAAACTTTTGACGAACTTTTGACATTTTTCCAACAACTTGCGGAAACCATCGCGAATATTTCGATTTGAATGACTGTATTTGAATGCAACTCTAATCGAGAAAAGAATTTATTTCTATATCTAATAAAAATATATCATAGATAGTAAATTCTATCCAAAAGAAAATTCATTCCAATCATGAAAGTTTGAAAACACGTTAATACTACTGAAACATTGGAATGAACTTCCTTTTGGACACATTTAACATCCGGAAGCTTTCGTAAAATCCTCGAAACTTTATAAAGATATTTTTTTAAATAATTATTCTACAGACCTAACGTTAGACGTGGCCAACAGATTTACATCCGCCGGATGTTTCGGTTTATACTGATAAAACGGATCTTCGTTGTACATGTAAGAGGAACTTTCATCTTCGTCCGATCTATCACTGTTGGACATCATCTCTCCTATATCAGGAAACAAATCATACTTCTTCGGGTTCATGTACACGCCGGTGAACTTGATGCCTTTGTTCGGTAGATCAGCATCGTTTGTCAGATACTTGATGATATCTTGGATATTCCTAGACGCATGTGGATATCTATATTGTGAGAGTTGAGGGTATCTTGGACGTTTGAACGATGTGGGTTGAGGTGTTTTCAATTCCCAATGAAAAGGAGTCGGTCGACTCTCTTCTGAACTCTCATCTTCGCTCGAGTCTGGATATTTATGTCTGTTTACAAGTATTTCAAATCAATTTCACCATACGAAAAGATACTCTTTTATATTTTGAAATACCAATTTTCACGTGGACGTTTTGAAGAATGTTTTACCAAATAAGCACGACAGGACACGTAATAGAACCACGATTGAGGCGAAAAGTTCGTTACTGAAGAGTAGAAAGTGTTGCTCGAAAATTTACATACTGTAGGTCGTAACGTTGATTTATTATCGGTTCGAGGCACAACCACGAAGTATATAATATATACCGATATAATGAAACTAACGATAATAGATCTGTGTGAAGTTCCATCATCGTACACGAGAAATCTCATTAACTTTTGGACGAAGGATATATTTGCTGATTACAATTAATCAGCTGATACTTAAATGAGGTAACCAAAGTGTTATCTAAGAGCAAACAATTCGTTCCTTTAAGAAGATTATCGTCGTGAAAGTTCGTTTCTTTAAACGATATTAGAATTCCTTCTATTTGATTAAATTTATCATTGATACAAAAAATAAAGAGTTATCTAAATGAGACGCCTAGATATTAGTATTATATAATATTTACATTTTTCAACTTTTCAGATAGTATAAGCTATTTTATTTTAGTGAAAGATAGTACAATTTTAACTATATAGTAACTGCATTTATATTATTCAAATTTATTATAAAAATAGGCCACTGTTTTGTGAAAATTTATTTTACCTTTGCCTCACACGATAAACTAGCGCATGGTTATCAAACAACTGTTTGCCTTCCGCTACATCGTCCGGCTTATTTTCCACGGATTTCAGCACTCTTTTCCTCAGCTTGAAGTTATTAAGGTTCTGCGATCTGAGCTCGGCGTCTGGTACTTTCTGATTGCCCGTTTCGTCGTATGGAAACGGATTCCCATAGTCTTCATTGTCTGAGCGATCTTGAATGTAAATGGAGCTGTTTCTATTCACTTCTGGCGAAACAGTAGAATAGTTGGCGAACTTTTTCGTGAAGTTCGATGATTTCTTAAGTGCGTTTTGCAAGATGTATATATGCTTCGTTTCCTGGTTTAGCTTGCTATTCACCGACGAGGCGGATGTGAAATCGTATAAAAATATAGCGACCTATAAATGATAGAACGAAAATTTCTCGGTTGAACATCGTTGATATTTCTACTTGCATAACTAATAAACACGAAAGTATGAATTTCCATAATAAACGAGCGGCTGGCTTGGTAATTTGAATCGAATGGTTGCACGGTTGCGCAAAATTGACGATCGTTCGTTCGTTCGTTCGTTCGTTCGTTAATTAAAGTCGAACGAGACCTGTAATCCCGCGGGCAAAGCGCGTTAATTCGTGTCAAAACACAGTTAACGCCCTATATGTGAAACACGTAGAAATCTTCTTTGACGCTTGGCTCCCCATGCATGCAAACACACATATACAACAACGTCGAGATTCGAGCGAGTGAAATTGTGATTTTTAACATTTGCTACCGTGCCTGTTACATTAATCATGGGAGAAAATCCGCGAGATGTAATTGCGTCCCATTGTTCTTCACAATAACGACTCATTAAGAAACGGGGCGATAACGAACTTTACTTTTAACGAAACTAAACTTGTCACTGTAAACGTGAACATTTAGTCCTTTCTTCTTTTTTCTCCTTTTATCTTTCTTTCTGATCGTTTTCATTGATAATTGACCATGAACGAGATCAATTGCCAGCCTCGAATTAATGCAGTTATCGGATAAACTTGAAAGTTTGCTTTCTAACAATTAGAAAATTCCACCTTTCGACGTTAGGAATCGTATCGACTCGCAGAACGCATATTTCAAAGGAGATTTAATTATGGAAATATCGTAACATTGAGAGTTTATCGTACGTGCATTACGGTTATATCGTGATAGCATAATACACGTTGCTAATGATCGATATGTTATGCTTCTCGATCACGCGTAGAAAGATCGTTGAACTTGGTGATTATAGCAACAGCACGAAACGATGTTTCGTGGGTTGAACGATTTTTCTAACGAGGATACGTAAAAGCAGAAACTGGTCTTCCCTAAGGCAAATAACGCGGGATGTAGGTAAGTAGCGTGTAAATGTTAGCGTAGCGAACGAGTGCAATGCTAATAGTCCGTGTTAAGCCATTCGTCTTCGTAGTACGCTCTGTTCTTCCGTTAATTAACAATTCAAACTGTTCTCCTGTTTTTTTCTCTTTTTCTTTTTAATACAGCAAAATAATTATAAAGGAATTTGTTAAAAATAACGCTACAGATTGTTACATTTTAAAGAACGTTAAAAAAATGTATGGCAAAATGGTACTATTTCTCTGATGTGTCTAAATACTTACTAATACCACTGTCACCACCACCATAACTCCAATGGCAATTTTCCTCGTGATAGAACTGTATCGATTTCTAGCGTATCGATCACTGCGATAGGAATAAAGTCCAAGTTGAGATGTACTAATTGCTGTCCTCCGTCCTGTCTCAAGCATGTCCTTTCGTCGAATTTAACCTGCCTTTGTCCTTTGCGATTATACATTTGCTCCGTTCGGCATTTTATCATCGAACGATTTACCTTTCCTACACTCGAGAATTCTTTCCGATTAAATCGCGATTTTCGTTCGTCAGATATTCAAGTAAACGTGTTAAAACTACTAAATGTTACACCGAAAGCTACGATAATAAATAAATGAAAGAGAACGTCAGTTTTCAATCGTGAATAATACAAGCTTCATGTAGGGTTAATTAAAATCGACGTGATCGTGAAGGAACGTTGCGTTACACCAATAGAGAGTCTTGATTAATAACTGCTGATCGATCTTGACTGAACGGACAAATGGGCTTTTGCAAATGCTATGTCGCAAGAAGACCAACGAGACGGTATTCTTTCGAAGCTCCATATAGAACTAACGAGCACTCATTTCTCGCAACACAGTTTTCACTGGTCGGATTCTATCATGAACGTAGAAAATTTCTTTGTACGTGGGGGAGGCTCGTTATGGTAGTAGGAGGCAGGTTATGGGCTACTTACTACGCCATGAGGTATCAAGTCAAATATTATTGCACGTTGCGTAGAAGAGAGAATGTCAATGTCGTTGTGTCACGATAACTGATTCGACAAATGAACCATTCAGATCATTTTGTATTTTCAGAGGATTAAAGAAAGGGATTCTTCTAAAACATCATTTCTCTTTGAACGATAATAATTGACAGGCGACTAAAGGATCCTTCGATCGGTTACGACAGCAAAGTACTTTATCGATTTGTATCGTTTGTTTGGACAGCTTATTCGGGATTGTAGCGTTATACAAAGGAATATTTCGTAATCATTAATATTCATGAGTAAAGCGAAGATGTAGGCGAAAAGGTGACGTTCAAGACCCCCCTGGCGAATCAGGTGTTTGACACTTCACTTTCATTCGCGTTCACATGATGAATTTCTCTGGAGTGTACCGTATTGGAAATATCAACGGTACAATGGACATTCTTAGCTGAATCGATCATGAGTGATTTTGAAACGTCTAAAGAAATAATAAGTAAAACATAAGACAATTGTGTATTTGATACAAATTTTATTACTTCTATCGTATGCGTGTGTTACACATGGAAAAAAGAACAAATCTGATTTCTGTGCTCCAACTTCTCCGTTTTTCGTTCACATTTTTCATTTCGTCATTTACAAATAAGCACACGAACATCATATCAAATTTACCGCTCGATCAACGGAGAATTATTTCACTTCGCGAGTTTAATCGACGTATACGCTACATTTACAATATTTCTGTACTTAGGTACACACATCTATTGCAAAGTAACTGACAATGATTCAGTTACCTTATACCTAACGCTTTCTTTTTCTCTTTTTTCGATAACTGATTATACATCGTCTCCTATGTGGTGATCCATAAATAGCTTTCTATACTATACATATAAAAATTACAAAAGAAGAGCAGAAAATTAGTCCGCGGCTCTTAAGCTTCAAACTACAGCCGCTCATCGTACAAATGGCGGCAATTCAAATGGATTCTCCGGGATTGGATAGTAGTAACCCGTCGATCTTTGCGTTGTTGGCGGCAAAGTGGGTGGTGGATAGGGTTTGCCAGTTGGTGGTGGTGTATAGATAGTCGACGTGGGAACCAGAGTATAGTAAGGCGTGGGAGCAGGTGGCGGTGTTACTGTGACACGTGGAGTACTAGGAGTAGATGGCGGCAGGTATGGCGGAGGTCTTGTACCTGGTGAACTGATTGAGAAAATTGGTATACCAGGTGTTGTACCTGTTTCTACAGAGGAGCCGTAGGAAGGTGTAGTAAAAGTGGATATAGGTCTTGGAGTAGTGTACGTGGAGTGCGTTGGATATCCATTGGTAGGAGTTACAGGTGGTAGATAAGAGCTGGCTTGTGTTGATGTTACTGGTCGAAAAGTAACTGTATGTGGTCTGGATGTAACTGGCGGAGGACCATACGTAGGTGTATTGGGTGGTACGTGAGTGATAGGTCTCGGTGTAGTTTGTGGAGGTACGTATATGGTTACAGGACCTCGGGTAGTATATGGTGCTCGTGTTGTTACAGGAATCGACGGCGTTGAATGAGGTGGTAGATAAGTGTCACCATGCGTTGATGGTCTACCTGGAGGTACGTATGGCGGCTGAGTCGGTGGTCTTGGTGGAAATGGTGGTGGTGTTTTCGGTGGTTGTGGTGGAGATGGGGGTACGTATGGTGGTGGAGTTGGAGGCCTTGGAGGTTGTGGTGGAGAAGGAGGAACGTATGGTGGTGGAGTTGGAGGCCTAGGTGTTTGTGGTGGAGAAGGAGGAACGTATGGTGGTGGAGTTGGAGGCCTAGGTGGTTGTGGTGGAGATGGGGGTACGTATGGTGGTGGGGTTGGAGGCCTTGGAGGTTGTGGTGGAGAAGGAGGAACGTATGGTGGTGGAGTTGGAGGCCTAGGTGGTTGAGGCGGAGAAGGAGGTATATACGGTGGTGGAGTTGGAGGCCTTGGAGGCTGAGGCGGAGTGGGAGGCCTAGGTGGTTGTGGCGGCGTTGGTGGCCTTGGTGGCTGAGGTGGAGAAGGTGGTAAGTATGGTGGTGGAGTTTTCGGGGGTTGAGGTGGGAAAGGAGGCACGTATGGTGGCGGAGTTGGAGGTCTCGGAGGTTGAGGTGGAGAAGGAGGAATGTATGGTGGCGGAATTGGAGGTCTAGGTGGTTGTGGTGGAGAAGGAGGAACGTAAGGTGGTGGAGTTGGAGGCCTTGGAGGTTGAGGTGAAGGAGGAACGTAAGGTGGGGGAGTTGGTGGCCTAGGTGGTTGTGGTGGGGAAGGAGGTAAGTATGGTGGTGGGGTCGGTGGCCTTGGTGGTGGTGGTGGTGGAGTTTTCGGGGGTTGAGGTGGGGAAGGAGGTATATAAGGAGGTGGAGTTGGTGGTCTAGGTGGTTGTGGCGGAGAAGGAGGTACGTATGGAGGCGGACTGGGTGGCCTAGGTGGTTGTGGCGGAGAAGGAGGAAAGTATGGTGGCGGAGTTGGTGGCCTAGGTGGTTGAGGTGGAGGAGGAACGTATGGTGGTGGTGTTGGAGGTCTAGGTGGTTGTGGCGGAGAAGGAGGAATGTATGGTGGTGGACTAGGAGGTCTTGGAGGTTGAGGTGGAGGAGGAACGTATGGTGGTGGAGTTGGAGGCCTAGGTGGTTGTGGCGGAGAAGGAGGAACATAAGGTGGTGGAGTTGGAGGTCTAGGTGGTTGAGGTGGAGGAGGAACGTATGGTGGTGGTGTTGGAGGTCTAGGTGGTTGCGGTGGAGAAGGAGGAATGTATGGTGGTGGACTGGGAGGCCTTGGTGGTTGAGGCGGAGAAGGAGGTACGTAAGGTGGTGGAGTTGGAGGTCGTGGTGGTTGAGGTGGAGAAGGAGGTACGTATGGTGGAGGAGTTGGTGGTCTTGGCGGAGGTGGTGGCGGTGTTTTCGGTGGTTGAGGTGGAGAAGGAGGTACGTATGGTGGTGGAGTAGGAGGCCTGGGTGGTTGTGGTGAAGGTGGCACGTAAGGTGGTGGGGTCGGTGGTCTCGGTGGCGGAGGTGATACTACTGTAAATGGTTTCGGAGGTACTGGGTAACTGTATCCTGGTGGTCCCGGCGGAGGTGGTCTACAGAAAACATTAATGAATAGTTAAGGATTATAGTCGAACGTCTTTAACTTCACATTTGTATCATTAGAATAATTTAATTCCATTACACTTTTAGTATTGTTTTAAAGAATCCTTACCTTGATGTTGGTGAAGTCGGTTGTGGTGGGGTAGGATATGTGTAACCTGGTGTGCGTGGAGGTGTAGGTGGTTGCCTTGTTGGAAAAGTTTCTGGCCTAGGTGTTGTATACGATGGCCGAGAAGTTGGGTATGTGAATGTTTGAGGAGGTGTTGAGTAACTATATCCCGTACTTCCTCGTGGAGGTGTCACTGGTGGTGGTCTGTAAAAATATACAATATTTAGTTAAAGATAATAACGAAAATGATTTCATACTTGTTTTATTTAATTTTCAATCAATTCTTACCGCGGTGATGGAGTTGTACGTGGTGGAGTGGGATACGTATAAGACGGTGTGCGTGGAGGTGTAGGTGGTTGCCTTGTTGGAAAAGTTTCTGGCCTGGGTGTTGTATACGATGGCCGAGAAGTTGGGTATGTGAATGTTTGAGGAGGTGTTGAGTAACTATATCCTGTACTTCCTCGTGGAGGCGTCACTGGTGGTGGTCTGTGAAAAAGAAAATATAATATATAACTAAACATAATAACGAAAATTGTTTCATAATTGCTTTATTTGACTTTTAATAAATTCTTACCGCTGTGTTGGAGCTGTATGTGGTGGAGTGGGATACGATATGGTTGGAGGTGCAAATGTAGGCCTTGTAGTCCTTGGTGGTGATTGCGTTGGCCGAGTAGTCACGAATGGGAATGATTGGCTAGGATAAGTGTATCCTGTACTTCCTCGTGGAGGAGTCACTGGCGGTCCCGTTGGAGGTGGCCTATAAAAAGAATGTATATTTTTATAAAATTAAAGTTTGTACTAAAAAATAAGACACGATTTAATTTCCCATCGGTTAAATAATTTAAACAGACCAAAAAATTTTTTAATTTGATTTTTACTCAATCCTTACCACATAAGAAAAATCGCATATATAAGTATTAGAATGCTGACGTTAGTGTACCACAAAAGTTTAATCACGTTTGCTTTGATAAGCTTCTTACCTCGGTGGTAAAGTGAATATTTCATTTGGCGGCTCGTACGAGTAACCTCCATTGCCTAATATTGCTCTTTTGCTCTTCTCACTCGATGCTTTCGCATGGTGTGTGAAGAACACCGCCACCACTGTGGCAATCCACAAGATTCGCTGCAAAAAGAAAAGAAAGCATATCTCACGTTACGCACAAATTTCTAAAGAACTGCATTGAAAATTAAACATTATTGCTGTCATTTACACAAACCGAAACATCTTTCATCCATACGCGTAACTTTCATTCAGAAATACAAAGGACATGACAATGGCCTTGATCACCGAACGTAATAAATTTGAATTATATTAGGTCATCGTCGTGTAATCGATCATAATATATCGAAGATTGTCTTCGTGGGATTATCTCACGCCTCACCTAAGAACATCTTACATAATTCGTCTCGACCATCAACCATCTCGTATGATGCACCGCTGATCGTGAAAGGTTTATCCGTGCGAAATACATCGTACGGTACTTTCATTGATCATCAGATACTTCTTCAAAATCAACGCTGTCTCGAATCTTTTATCAATATCCATCAAACCACTTTCCTTTTTTTATTTTTTCTCGTTTTCTTTTAATTCTCTCTAGAGATTTCGTAATACATTTCATCGAAACACGATACTTTCTACTTCTCTACACGATGTAGCATCACATGTTACGCTTCACACGTGCATCATTTTAACTTCATCATTTCAATTCGTGTTGCAACTTTTATCTTCTTCCTGCCGCTAATTAGTTTCACGGTGGAACTATACATATTTATCCGCTACATTCAATACAATAAACATCCCACGCGAAGATCACGGATCGACTTGACCGAGAGATTTTACATCGAAGGGTGTTTATCGTTGTATTCTTGCTTGTTGCACGCGTATGTATATATATTTCTTAGTGAACGACGTTCCATTCGACGCCTCGAATTAAACGGACTGTAATAATGCAAGCGTCAGGCGTAATTATCTTTCGCTTGCTGAACGAGCTTCATAAATCAGACTCAGCTAAAGCGATGGGAGCCTCCAGTTGTCCAGAAATTAAAACCGTCTTATCCGTTTGCGACATCGTAAACGCGGCTACGAATGATGGTTCTGGCTCGAAGAAACGTCCAGTGACCTTTAGGCGTATAATTTATATAGGAGGATCGCACAGGCCATGGGGAGAGAAGAATATTCTCCTTCGGTGTCTTTCGCCAGTATGTGAAAGGCTTCTGATGTATAAGTGGTATCACGATACTTCTATCTGCGGAACAACGCCGATACAGATCGCAAGGTTACACTTTCTTGAGAAAATTTTCAAATCTCCCGCTTTCATCGGATGCTCACGTTTTTTTTTTTCAAACCTTGCACAAATAAACACACGAATCTTTGACTTTCAACAGCATTTAGATAGATCGAAACCTTCGATAAATCTGAGAAATCCAATTAAATAGAAACTTTGTATCTTTTTATTTATAATTGTTCGTTGTGTTATTAATAAAACAACTGCGATTCTTTTTTTCTCACAATATCTCGTAACAACCGGAGACTTTCAATCGCTAGTTCGAAGACGACGAAAGACACCTTTTCGCCCAGAATCGTTCCTCGTGCTTCGAGTTGCGAAATCGTGCCTCTTCGAACCTCTAGATCTATCCATGACTAAGAAAAGCATCGTCGTACAATGCTGTTATTATGTAAAGGAAAAGGGACAACAGATAGGAAACGCTTAGTTTAGAATAGGAATCGTTCTATCGAGAGCTAGCAGAAGGTTACCATGTCACCGATGACAGACAGCTTTGCCTAAGAAACGAAATGAATAATCTCATTCTTATTAACTGTTAAAACAATATTTCGCCGACCGTCTGATTAATAATGTTGCATTCGTCTTCGTTATGCAACTGCCATGCTTTAAAAGTAATTATGTCCGTTTAATGGGATACCTTATGATTAATGTCTTATCATTTTTACAAGACACTCCGCGTCTGGGTATAGTGCAAACAATTAACCGCGTCTTGCTTGCGTCTCATCAACCTTTTATTTACACCTAGAGAAAGCTGCAAGTTATATATCCTAGAGGAGACCAATGTGACGACAGTTTCCTATGGGTCAGCAATTCACGCAGCTCGAGGTGTAAAATTCTCTGTCGCAATAGCTGCACCTTGGTCGCAATTACCTCTAACTATCAGAATTTCTAAATCAACGTAACAATAACTTATATTATATACTACTGTGTACGAAAAGATTCAATAATACATTGTGTAGTAATAAAATCTATGACATCATCGATCAGACGGTTCGTTTCCTCGGTGAAACGTCCTTCCACAGCGCATTAAAGCAAATAGATTCATCTCCAGTTAGTTTGAATCCTCCTTTGACGGGTGGCACGTTCGCGATAAGTGCAAAAATATTTGGTTGCATAATCAAGGGGACGTAGGTTGTGTCTTTGGTACTAATAAAGTGCGAGCAACGTCTCTTCGGCTTTCTAATTATCCTGCGCACCGCTAATGCGCGTGCTTATTACAAGAAGAAAGAAACATCGAAGGCGCATCCATCAGGGTTTGTCGTAACTCGCGCGACCCGAGAACCAACATGGCGGCAGGTAAAAGGAAAACCATATTAACTGGGACAGGTGTATATTAACTTCAATTAACATGATTAACGCGTAATTAACATTGAGCTGGGTGGTTCGTGTTCCAGTTTCGCGTGATGACATCGTCGGCTTTGTTTTAATTATCTTCTATTTATGTGAATCGATAGAGTTACGAATGGTAATTCACGATAATTTATTGGATGAAGAGAGAAATTTTTGTCTGAATGAAATCACGTAATCAGTGCAGTCATTCTTATCGAAGTATTCAGAATTGTATTTGCGATCTGTCAGAAAAATGGCAAAATTTAAGATTTGTTTCTAATCTTTTTAACAAAACTCTGATTGTACCCAAAAGTCAGAAAGAATGATTTGATATAAAAATTCGCTTGGTATGATTTTTAGAAAGTTATTTTATTTTAAATGGCGAGAATGATGCGCGTAACTGATGAATTCAATTCTTTCTTAATTATTTAACATACTTTGAACGTGATTAATGAATTCAGACATGTTTAATTGACAAAGATAATTAATTTATCTACGAACATATGTACACTTTCAATTTTACAACCAATCATTAAACACGATTTCTCAAAAGTATTCATGACACCTAAAATATCATGAAAATGAATGATATTAATTTTTACTAAGCACCCGACTATTTTTGTAGCATAGTAATTAAATGTAGTTTTGATTGATCTGTGTTGCAATGTCATGTATGAAAAGGCATTAAACTAGCAATATGTAATTCAAGAGTATAATAAAGAACGTTTCGCAACAGAAAAGCATTAATTCAATCCTTTCATAATTAACCAACGTCACTAGAAAGTGAAACTTGGCGTACGAGTATTTTTGAAAGCAACTGTACTTATATTTAAGGAAAATATAAAGTAAAAGAAGAAAATGGAACCAATAATCTCGATACGATATGTAATCATCTGTCCTCAAAAGGGTCAATAAAGGAACTATAAAATTCCAGCATAAGAAATCTCTAGCAAATATCCCCGTGATGACTAATAAAATATCATTTCATGGCGGGAAAATGTAATAGTAATTACGTCAGATTCCCTTTACTGTCACCGGTGTTTTTACACAATTAGCCGTCACCGAGACGCGTTATTTAACCATCTCCTTTGACGAATAAACGAGTATACATAAATTACCAATATTATCTAGGTAGAAGCTTGCAAATTACTCTCACGGATAGTTTTGATTTACCAGTCGTGAAGGTTAGCAACAACCCCAATCTCTTTTTCTTTCACGTTCTATACACTCGTTTCGTTTCCACGAAAAGATCAAACTTGATATCGTGTGTAAAATCGTATGGAATTTAGCTTACGCATTCCACAGACTTTTCCTTGTGTATACGAAAAGTTTATCTCGCGTGGCTCGTGTCGATGAATTTAAACAGTACGACGCCGGCCCGTCGAACGTCGCGACGCGCGAAAAGAAGCACGGAGAAAGTTTCTTTAACCGTGCGCCACAGTTCTACAAGCGTATTTGCTTACTCACGTAATAAACGCGTGTAACAGAGTTCGTGAAACGAAGTTTGAATCGCGGCGAAAAAATCCGTAGGACTATTGTCGGTCTCAAGCACGACAAAAGGTACCTGTAACATTTACTAATTACCATAACAAAGATCTGCACTGTTCCATCGGGAACTGGCAAACGAATCGTTGACTCCTGGTTACCCGCCGTGCGATAGCGTTTATACGAGGATACAAATGACATTCAGCGACAGGTGGTTTTGTCATGCAGTACGTGCGGGAAAATCAGCGGAGACTTTTTCTTCGTCCGTGTGTACTGTGGGAAGCGTTTTCTTTTCACCGTGGAATTTACGGGTCGAACGATTTTCTTGGCAATACGGGAAACAGCCTTTCCTTCTCTTTGTATCGATTTTTTTGCAGATACGGTGTTTCAATATGGAAGGAAATTACTTTTCTTTGATTTTGTTCACTATTTGATTATGTCACGTTCTAACGAGTTTTGAAAATCGAAAGTGCACGGTGTTCTTTTCGCGTGAAAAATACTTGGAAAAATCGAAAGAATTCCAATAAAAATAAACGTAGTGTACTGAATCAAAGTTTTACGGTGTATATATGTTTTCAATACGTATTAATGTAGTTGTAAGAGTGTATGCATACTTTTCTCGCAGGTAAAAATTTATAATTTATCAGTTAATGGAAAATCAAGTGATGCACTGATTTTATTCGCCAGCTATATTTTACACATTGTCATAAAATTACTATTACCATTGTAAGGACATTATACATCCAGCATAATTGAGTAAAAATTGATATCTATAGTGTGATGTTCTGAGCAATGACAATTTTTTATTTCACGAGGTACCATTTTTCCGAATTTCATTTTCAAAAAGTTGCTATAATATTACTATATAAAAGTTATTTCGTAATAAAGTTGCGAAATTGCAAAAACTTCACTTTCTAAGAGAGAAAAAAACCATTTTTATTAACTATATGATCGTATCATATTATAATGGAAAACAATTCTGTGATTTTTAAAAATCAGAAAAGCACCGTGTTTCCTTTTTGCATGAAGAAAACTTGAAAAAATTGAAAGAATTCCCAAAATTCACAGAAAATTGCAGAATATATGTATACACTTCTCGTACGAATTAATATACACTTAAGAGTGTATACATACGCTTTTCGTAATCAAAATCTGTTAGAAATGAAGCTAGAGTAAAATTGTTTAAAATGAAGTATATTAAAATTGAAGAAACTGTAGGTTATCCAAATTTCGAGATAAAATAGTGTCTTCTACCAGTTGTATTCTGTATTAGTATTCTAATTAAAATTCAGTGACGCAACGAGATGGTTTGGAATATGTATGTCCGACGAATCTCATCTCGCTTGGTCACGAATCACCGAACCGAGCTCACGGTGAATCCTTTTCGGGAAAAGGTTGAAGGTTGCACGAAAGAGTATTATAACTATTACGTAAACGAAGTTACAACTTGGGATGTCCATGGCGATAAGAGGAAAAGAGAGAGAGAGATAAAAAAAAAGAAATCGTCGAAACTCCAGGTGGAAGAAAAAAAGAACGAGTGAAAACAGAAACGAAGTAAAAAAAGAGAGAAAAAAGATGAGTCAGCAGATATTTATCATTCTTATAACGAAAAGGGTACAGATCATCCGGAAATTTATTGGTCAATTTGGTCCAGACATGGGTGAAAATTTCGTAATGGATATACCGTTGCAACAGCGATCTCTCGTTCGATCGTTTCTGGTAAGAAAATGATCAATCACGTTTCGTTGTGTCGCTAAAATAAAATTACCACCACCAGTTGCGTAAAACCAGTTTCAGTTATCGAAGTCAGACTTCTAATTGATACTTTCCTGACTCTTCGTGGATGAGTTCATTGTTCAAAATTCGTCGCTGAAGAAATCCTCGATTATACTTGCCAGACGAATAAAAATGAAAGGGAAAAAAGGCAACATGATCGGAATTGATCTTTAAATGTTAATTAATCGTGGCTGATACAAAGAATCAGGTGTAACAGGAATGAATAGCAATGTGACGTTACTTCGATTTATACATATTTCTTAGATGTTTTACATTCACGTTGCAAAATCTCGTGAGGTTGTCACACGGCATTTCGTTACGCAGTAATTCTCGAAGAGTATATAATCTGGCTTTATCGGCTGCGCGGTAAACATTAATTTTTTAACATGACAGAGAAGACCGTCTGGACGGGACAGTTACAATAAAAACCAAAGATTCTCCTTTGGCGATAAATGAACTGTGCTATCGTATCGGATTTAATATCGATACACGTGACGATACATCGATGCTTGAACTTTCCAATGGTAAACGTCGCTGCATAAATGTGCAACAATGTGTTATAAACTTAACCCCTTGCCTTGTAACGACGAGGCACACTCGTGGAGGAGATTATGGTCAAGATGTAACAAAAGAAGAATTATGTGCTTTTTTAATTATGTCTGTTGGCTTATAATTCAGCTTCAATTTAATCCATTTGCATCATTAGCGTATATATACGCGTATTCATATCTCAAGCGAATGGAACATTCTTTTATTAATAAATTTCATTATTAAATTTTATTTATTATCATTATATCAATAGGAAATAAATTTTGTTTTTATTATTCTGAATAGGAAATTAATGTATTATTTGTTTTTTTTTTTTGTTACAAGGCATTGGATTCTTATCGTGAAGTGATCGACACATGATTTGCATACACTGTGATTACATTTTTTAATTAGAAAACGAACATATGTACATATGAACTTTCTTTATTTTCATTCTTCAAAAATCACAGAAATAAGTTTGTAATATTGTGCTTAGATTCAATAAAAAAAGAAACTTTAAGATAAGGACATATTCTTAATTTTTCATATAATGCAAATGGATTAATACTGATGATCTCCAGTGATGTATGAGTTTAATATACGTGGTGACTAAAAAACCGTAGAAGAAACAGTTAACAAACATAAGATGAACAAAAAGTCGACAATAATATACATACAAGATATCTTGATCTTAAGTTTCAGTCACATTATTTAGAATCAATCTTACTTTTTCGTGATCTACCGTGAAATAGAAAATCATTACTGAACATTACACGCGATCGCCATAAAAATCTGCTAGATCATCGTTAACGATTCACGTCTCGAACGTTGGCGAACCACGATATGTACCAATGACTTCATAATCTCGACTAAATCGAGCGTGCAACGTAATCGGCGATCCCTGTCGAGCAAAATCAAACACCCACCCGCGAGGCGTCTAATTGAAATCTCTTAGATGATGCCTGGTGAAAAGAATGCGCGGAATTCAGACGCTAGACACGCATCCTTCTCATCAAGGCTGTATTACAGCATACAGGGGGGACACAGACAGGTGGATATACGAAGGCACTAAACTTCAAACGCGGGAGAATCATTGCGAGGGTGACGGACGATGGTATAACAAAACGTTAGTTGAACAAAGTTGAAAGTTGTTTGATGTCAATTGCCTCATCGATCAACTATCATTGACCTTCGTCCATGCAACCTTTATCTTCTTTGTCCAATGTGTTCCTTGACACACTGGGAAATAATCCCTTTTATAGCTATGGATGTCAGTATCGACGAATTTCTAAGAAATTCGAAAATTTTGAATACTACGAAATCTTCGAATCATTTCGAAGGTGATTAGTTACTTGACATTCTTGAAAATTTTGATACACGTTTAATCTTGAGCTTTGATAAGTCTTTAGGCTTTAGAGTTTTGTTGAAACCTTCGTGGTTAATATTTTACACGTGAGTGTTCAATATAATTAATATTTGGAAAATTTTTATACGCGTTGAATCTTGATTTTTAATGAGTTTTGAGACTTTGAAGTTTCATTGAAATCTTTGTGTTTAATATTTTACACATGAGTGTTCAATATAATTAATATTTGGAAAATTTTTATACGCGTTGAATTTTGAGTTTTGGTGAGTTTCGAGGTTTCTAAGTTTCAACAGGTTTTGAAATCTTAATGTTTAATATTTTACACGTGAGTATTGAATATATTTAATATTCAACAACTTTTGATACACCTTAAATATTGGATCTTAGCAAGTTTTATATCTCATACGTGAGTATCAAAATTTTTTAATATTTTATGGCCAAAGTTTTCAAGTCCTATCAAAACTTTTAACATTTTCAAGATTTATCGCACATTTAAATATTCAAAATTCCAGACTTTCAAAAGTTTCAAGTACTAAATTATACTTCAAGTGATTCGAATCGTAATATCAATCATGATTCAAATATCAGAGCTCATTGCTATCCTTTCTATCGTAACCACGAAGTCGAAATTTACAGTATCGATGTTCGATACAATTTCGAATCGGAGGATCGGTATTCGATTGCACAAAATGAAGTAGATTTCGAAGTAATTGAAATTTAGACGACAGCTGGCGGAAACAGGGACCAAAAGGAAACCTCGGTGGACGTGGGAGCGGAAGATGCAACCACGATTCGTTAGACAAGAGCTACCAGATAAGAAGTACAAACAGTTGAAACGGACAATGAGTATATAAAAACTGTTCCCTAGGCAGAAATGTCAGTTCTATGAAAGATCACCTGATTATACTTTATGCAAGTATTGTTCGTCATCGCTTATAAATGTCAGCTTCGACAGATTAGTCGTCGACGATAAATCGTCCGGTGAATCGTGATGGTCGAGTGAAAACTAAAAGAAAACGAGATTCTATTAAAAAAGAAAAACCTAAACGAGTAGAAGACACTTGATCATGGAACATCTCGTTTTCTGACAGGCTAAATCACGATCTTTCGACGTTAACAACCGATGCAACCAAGTTGGAAGATTAATTTATCATTTTAACGCTTCGGTACGAATCGCTTGGCAAACGATCGAAGAAAGACACGACTTTCGTAATTGCTCGTAATGCTAGCGATCATTTTTCCATCTGCGAAAATTCAATCGAAGAAAGCTAGGCCACGCGATCGCGCTTTTTTCGTTTTTGTTACTTCTAATTTTTGGCAAATAAAAAAACTTTTATCAGCTCTCTGAAACTTACAAAAGCATAGGTTTCCATTTAGTAGAACCTCGATAAACGGTAACAATGAAGATAAACATTGACAAAATTAAAACTAGCAGTTAACTCGACTCTACAGATCGATTTAGCTTGCACTTTCAACCTTTCAACTGGATTCACCTTTGAAACAAAGATTTATAATTAAATCTGCATTTTATAATTAAAACTTGGTAAAACTTACAAGTAGTTAGGTCATTTTAGCTTTTGAAAATATGATGTATTTTATATTTAATGTGAGCAAAACTGTGCAATTGAAAAATAAGTCTTCCATTGATAAATAAGCTATCGATGTTCGAAGTATTATATTATTGTATCAATGACGAGTTAACTCGTCATCTGCAATTAACAGGTTAAACACTGAATAGAACAATCAAACGATCAACAAATACAAATCTCCAAGAGATCGATAACAATGTAAACGATCACGAAATTTTCAATCGTCGTGCAACATTACCATTGTTTCGAAAGAGTCGTTGAACCGCGAGTATATTAGCAAACGAGAGTGAGAATGCTAAGAAGGATTCGCACCGTGCGTGAGTAAACGCGAGCTCAGAGTTCACAGATACATTCCGATACGTCACACACTTTCTTACTTTATTAGCCCATTAACGTTTCCGCGACCATTATGCGAGAGGTTACGATCAGTTTCACGTTTATTGTACGCGTACAAATGCGAATGCACGCTCGCTAAACGCGTTTTCGCAAGCCAAACGTATTTTTATTATCGTCTCTAAGGTCTTTTAAGGATTTACACCCGGAGAATTATGATCGTTGCAGTTCGTTGATATTTCTGAAGGCAATTAATAAGGATTGCGATATCAAAACGACGATTCTGTACCGGCGTTAAGACGATTCTAACGGAACGGTCAATTTAACCGTGTTAGCTTTTGTAATTCCTCATTTGAATGTTCTGCGTATGCAAAATTCCATTTTCACCGTTCGATAGAGTCCTCTAAATGGTTTATAAATACTACTTGAGCCGGTGTTCCATAACACTGTTGCAACCGTGAAAGAAAAGTTGCTAGTGAAACCACGCGTTTCTTCGTCTAGGTAGCGTTAATTGGGAAAAACTGCGGTTATGTAACCGAAGGAAACTGATGTGTATTGATCTTTTACCCCGATTGACTTGAGCAAGAAGCACTTGGCCTCACAGTGGATGGATGCGTTGCGTCGTGACACCGTTGAGCGAGAAACTTGTACAGGTAGTAATCAGTCTTTCACTCGGTTGAGCGAATTTCAATCGAGTGATTCAACCAGTCACGCACGGGGATAATTAATTAATAAATTTATGAAGCTAATGGTAGGTAGACATCGTGCAACCGATCGAGGTGATTACACGTTTATGAATATTCAAACGAAGCGCTGACCTTTTTTTATTTCTACCTCAAACTATTTATACTGTACTGAAACTTTCGAAATTCCAAATTTTATAGTCACGAGTTAAAAATTGTCGTTCAACGTGCTTCGACGAAGAAACAGCTTACTTCGAAACGTTTGTATCAAACTGTAATTTTTATAGTTTCAAGATCTGTAGTAGTGAATTCGAAATTTTCGTTCAACTCGTTTTGAAGAAGAAGTTTACTTCGAACTGAAAGTTTCCCAGTTTCAAGATCTGCAGTCGCGAGTTAAAAATCTTCGTTTGACGCGTTTCGAAGAAGATGATGAAAAAGACATCGAAAATATTACATCACCGACACACCGAGATTTCTAATGATGCAGAAGAATCGAATATTTCGACGAGCACGTGACTTTTTTACGAAAGAATTACACCGTTGACCTTTCGCGGGCAAAAATTTCTGCTGTTACGTGATCATAAATGTACCTTTACCCAAACGTACCGTGAACAGGGGACGAGTAATCGAACGTGGCTACTATTAAAACCAATATAAGTGATCATTTTCCAAAGAAGAGGGACACTACGGACCGTGTTGCAATCGCAATTTTCACATCTCCGTGGGAGATTGTCTCTCCTCGATTTGCATTTTCAGTGAACAAACTTTCCCTTCTTACGATAAGAAAACAACAAATTTGCAAATATCGTTTCAAGATTTAATTATCAAGTGACATGTTGAAAATAAACGAAATTACAACCGAATCGTAAAGTTCAATGTATCTCGGACGTTTCACTGTTTCATTCTCACACTTGCTGCGATCATAAATTCCTCCCTTTGACATCGCGAAACTTCAGATCGAAGATTTACGTCAAGTTCTAAGCGTTCGTAACGCACGATCGTGCTGTAACCCCATTCCTCCGCGGACAATTTTCCGTCCCGTGACGCGACGTTATCGGTGACGTTGAAACGATTGAAATCGTCTCTCAATTGGGAAACAGAGGCTCCAGAAAGGCGGATTTCAAGTTAAGGAACAGTGATAACCTTTGATATTTTGCGCGCTAACAGCTGGCTGACGCTTGCATCTCGCTATTAATTCTAGCGAGGCTGTGGACGCGGCTGGTACGTGTAAATACCAAGCGGTAAGCTTCGCCGATGTTAGATGTTGTTTTGCAGAAACGAAAGTGATCACGGCACAACAATTCGAAAATCTCACAATACAAACGTCTATCAAACTTTCGAAACGTGTTTCTTTCATTTTTCATTCCGTTTAAATAAAATCCCGAAATAACTTTCTGTACGAAAAATGATTACTTCATCGATACGAGCAGCTATTTCTATCTTTCTTTTCTCCATTCCAAGAACAACTCGAACCAAGGAGAAATCTTCTCTCTACGCGGTGACTTTCTATGGTACAACGATAATTCGTCAATATGAAGAATATATAAACGTGTATCGATATTCTTCATAAACAATCGCGCGAAGAATGGAACAACCACGACTAGGATAATCTTATCTCTCGCATTCTGAAAGACACAAAATATGCCAGGTTTTTCTCTCGTTAAAACAGTATCGAAGAAACACAAAGAGACTCTTTCTATTTCACCCTTTCGTTCTCAAGTAGAACGAGCACACTAGGAATCAACAATCGCGAAGCTTTCAACAACACTTTCACCACATAATATACTAATTCCATATTACTCGGGTAATATTTATCCTTCGTTCGATCGTGCACAATCCTATCATCCCCCATCTTTCTCTCGCAATTCACCCTCCCAAAGAACCCCTTTACTCGCGTCCATTGGAGCACGTGCGATGTCACTTGCTTCGTCGTAGCACTGTTACTTACCATCTTTCGTAATTCGCGATCTAGTTTTCCGGCGTGCGTTCTACCGTAAAACTGGTCACCGTTTTTAAAAAAAAAAAAGAAAAAAGAAGGGGGACACTTCAACGCGGACGCATGTCTCGCGGGTGCGCTTCGTTGTCCCGGGAGAGGTGACTTCTTCGTCTCGAGGAACGTTGAGAGCATTTATAGGATTCACCCGATTGGCTGGTGGGGGGCAAAAGTGTTCGGTCCATGCGATTATTGCGAACCGACGTCCACGAGGAGGATGCTGTAACTCTTCGTCCCGTACGTGGGACGAAGGTGAATAGAAGTGAAAGACAAAGAAAGACCAACGGCTAGTCCATTGGTGAGAGTGAAAATCTTTTGGAGGGAGGAACGAAGAAGAAAGAGATGACGAGGGAAGGAGAAAGTGAGAGTGGTTCGCTCGCGAGAAGGACGAGACGATGTACAACGGTGTCTGAAAAGGTCCGACGTCTCGTTCGACGATCCTCGTGGACGTCTAACGCGCCGCGATATCGAAGGACGTTCGTCCTGAACGCTCACCGTAACACAGAGTTAATAACGCAAGTTCGAGGAACTGAAGGATCAAAGAGTAAAGAACGAGAGAGATTCGATATGGTTCCTCCCTCGCCGCGATATAATTAAAGGGTGATTGTATTGTCGCTATGATCATAATCGACGTACCATCTTTGTTCTGATTACTGGATGAGGTAATTCTACTCTCGCGAGCTGGTGACCGAAGGACATAGCTTTTGATCTGTTACGGAGGAGGGAATCAATGGTACCTGAAGTATTTTACGACATCCATCCATTAAGATAACACACACACACACACACACACACACATATATATATATATATATATATATATCGACAAGTAAATGAACGATATGCTGTTTCTGGCTAAATGAAAGAGGATCTTAAAGGATAATCGAACTCGAAACGAAAGTGACCGAAAGGTTTCGCTGTAAAGATACGCCGTTTGTATAAGTTAGGTAGGTTAATGTAGCTTGTAGTTAAATTATCTTAATTGAGTTGCTGCAATGTACAAGACGCACGAGATTACCGCCGGTTATTATCATTTTCTCCGAGTGTTTCTGTAATAAACACATATCGCGGTGATCAAAGATCGGCTGCTTATGAAGATTGTTATTGGTGGCGTACACTTTGGGTACCTTTTATGGTACATTTTGAAACATGCAGGAGAAAAAAAGAATGTCGTTAAAGCGCCCGTAGAAAGTAGGCACGTAATAATCGTGTAATACACCACCTAGAAGCTGCGTAACACGTCGCAATTAAATTGTACGCGGCCATTGGTACGGGACAACAGAGGAAACTTCACCCCAGAGCTCGTGTCATTTAATACTCTCGTACTCTCGCCCAATTATTTATCACCGTGCGTACGCGAGCGTGTGTAACACCGTGTGATCGTCTGAATAATTGAGCGTAATTAAGTTATCCACGAGGAAAGGACGAAAGGCTCGGTGTTCTCGTGTCGTGGAGGGCGCGTAAATGGCGCCATAATTGTACAGCAATAAATCGATGAGACAGCCTCCGTGCCTTTCTTCGCTCGTTTTTTGCAACAGACTAATTTGTCGTGGAATTAGAACCTGAATCGTCGAATGATTATTGCAATCTTAGTTAATCAACGAATATAAAACGTTTAACGTTGCGAAATCTTGTCGCGGCGGTATTAAAAAATCACCGAAATAAAGAAGAAACGTTGAACGTGTTAGAAAGTTGTGGCAGAATTTTTTCTATCAACCTATTATTTCGAACTTGTTATTTAAAATTATTACATACCACGAATGAAGGAAGAAGAAGAAGAAAAAAAAAGGTGTGTGCATAAAATAGATGGTTATTGGAGAATCTGTGTTATGCAAGATTTCACTCATATCAACGTCATCGAGATCCATGCAGATTCTCATGCGGGTGAAGAACCTTACGGACACAATGATGCTTGACGATCGACTGTAATCATCGCGAACGTTACGTGAGTTCAGCGTTCCCGGTGATCCGTGTGCTCACATATTTGCACCTGCGTCGTTTACCGATGCCGCCATTGTCTCATGCCGCAACAAAGACGTTCGTTAAACAAATAATGAAATAAACACACGAGAAGTAGCTAATTGGACGTAATTACATCTGCTGGTCTTAATTTGTATTAACATTGTGAGATACGTTTCGATTTACCTATGTATCTGTGTTCGCCGGTTTCGATACCGTGAAACTGTCGGTGTAAATTCTCAAGAGAAGTATCTTTTTTCTCGATTCTCGCGTTAGAAATGAAAAATTAGACAAGTCAAGGTACAGAAGTTCATCGGGAATCATTCATTCGTAGAGCACGATCGTGTGTTTGCAATTCCTAATTGAAATAGCCACTTAATATAGACTGTTCAGTTACAGTTAAGCAACAGCTTCGTCTGTTCGTTGCCCGTAATAAGCAATCGTAAAATGTTACGCGTGAAAGATTTGCCATCGATGAAACCTTGAAAGAATCTAGAAATACGATCCGCACGGTATATTATCGATGTATTATACGTACGAATGAAATATTTTAAATCTACTTCGATAATCAAAGACCGAGTAAATGATTTCGACCTTTCGACGTTTACTTTCGATCGCCTGTTTATTCTTCTTCTCTGTTCAATTTCACGTGAAATATGAAGAGAAAAATGAAGATAACGTAGAACGTTTCGAATTTGCGAAGAAACCAGATCGAATTTTTATCGGTTTTTAGAGCAGAACTTTAGTACGCTATAAAACAAGGAACGTTCCTCTGTTCTACTTCGAATCGTAAACTGAACTTTACGCTAAATTACTAACAATACAGGCATTATTAACCATATTTCTTCATTCTTGCTGCAACTCGTTGCACAAACGTTGTGAACCACATTGGTGCGCCGCTTCTACCTCCCTATGGCGGCTGAATTCCCACGATTATGGAGATTAACCACCAGAATACGAAGGGACGCGTCTCAAGTAGTGCAGACCGACTTTGAGCCATCCTGAGGTTATTATCGAAATTACTTGATCATTACTTTCGAATATTTCGCGGTAGAAAGATTTCTACGATAATTATTGTACTTCGACGAGATGAAGAATCTACAAGTACTTTTCCTTCCGTAAATAGTGGTAATACAGTTCGAAAGAAATTATATTCACCGAGATCTATTAACCCTTTGACTACGAAAGGCGTATATGTACGCACACACTGATTTATTAATGTACACGAAAGATGTATATATACGTCAACTAAATTGTTAATGTTGTTCAATCTTAGTTTCGCATTCTCGTAAAATCGCATCATGAATGTACAAACGTATTCCCTTACTGCATCCATAAATATTTATTTATTTAAATTCATGATCAGTTTCATAATTTTATTCATTCATTATTTTTCTAAATAATACAGTATTTATTAATGTTGTTCAGTCTCAATTTCGCTGCTCTTTTAAAATCGCGAATTAAATCATTTTATCCTTCTATCTGTAAGTGTTCATATATTTCAATTTTTGATCAGTTTTATAATTTTGTTCCTTTGCTATTTTTCTAAATAACATAGTGTACCGTAAAAATGCTTCGATCAGAAGAAAAGGAAACGAGTAAATATGATAAGTAGTAGCAGCAACTAGTCTCGGCGACTGACATGCGAATATCGCACTGTATATATCGATAGATCCGTGCAAGAGTGCACTACAGTCAAAGGGTTAATACCATGATAGTATTCCGATTTCCACGTATGAATGGAAATCCATTTTCCATGTGTCTAACCTTTTCTCTTCAGTATTTAATTTTCAAGTGAATGAAGGGGCCACGAACGATCGTAGAAAAGGTCGTGATCTCGGCTTGCTGCAAGACCTTCGATCTTTTCCTCTGCGTCGGATGACATCGTTAACGACGACACTATCTAACGTGTTTCAAATGAAATCGTCATTCGAAAATACAGACCGATCGTTCGATTTTTCAGATCGAGATTAAAAAATTCCATCTGTCGAAGGTTACTGCACGATATTCGTTTCTTAACGTGTTACATAGCTCTGATTTATAGACACGATCCTCTTCCCGAGTTAGTTACGCTTGTAACATAATTTATTCTGTAATTTATGTTGTGTATCAATGTAAATAAAGAATCGAGGAGATAATTCTTTTGAGGATTCTTCTTTTATTTTATTTCTTTTTTGCACGCTAGATGATCGAAAATTGTAAAACACTTTATTATTAGCATCGATTTGCCATTAATCTGTTTACCTTCTAAGAGATGATAATGACGTCTGACGGAGAGGAAGGAATGATAATGTAAAAATTGTGGAATATTGAATTTTTTTTCCCGAAAAAAGCAACTCGGGAATTCCATTTTAAGATATAATTTCGTTGTAAATCGATAATGTTTACAAGCTATTCGTATTTATTAATTTACTTATACAGATTTAATCACGGGAGTATAGTGAACATTCGGGTAAAATTGCCTGTAAACAATTTACACGCCGATTGTAACAATTCGACGTTCGTGCGTTACAACAATTTGACGTATCGTTGATGAAACCACTGTTTAATATCATCAAGGTAAACATGAAGTGTCGTAAATGATCGCAACCGATTACACAAGGTATACTGATAGAACCTACAGCAAATCCACACAGACTAATACGATTGTGTAATATTTTCCGTAGTTTTTATTCGAAAGCTGCGTGAAAATAAAAAATTATCCCGAAGCACGATAAATCCGTCGTTAGATTTCTATCTGTCATTCCTACGCCTGTCGTACACTTTATCTTTGTCATATTTAAATAGAACCAACTTCAACATTTGACATTTCGAGAACGTAAAAAACGAAACATCCTGTTGCTTCGACTCTCGGTTTTCGCCGGTTGAAACGACGCGCGTGCTCAGAAAACGACGACATCCTCGTCTCTTGCCATTTCTGTCGAAGCTCCAAATATTTCCGCGGCTATAAATTTGTATTCCTTGTTGAATTATTTTTCGTATAGCCGTCGAACACTTTTTCTTTCTTTCTTTTTTTTTTTTTTTTCAATCTGAGAAACACACGATTTCGATCGTGTTTAAACGTTCTCAAGGAGGAAGTTTGCACGCGAATGAACGTTAAAGTTACACTTGCAGCATGATTGCGATTTATTCGTAGAGAAGTAAAAGTCCGGACGACCTGAAAAGTCGCGGATGACCTCTGCACCTGCACATACGGATCACCGTAGATGCATTCTCTCTTAATCGCGGCGACGTTGCCCAATTAAACAGAAATATACACATGGAAACGGGGTTTTAAATAGTGTTCCATCGATAGAACTCGATATTGGATGATTTTAATACGTTTATCTTTCTTTGATTCTGTAAAATATCTTTGAAATCCGCTTGTACAAGTTACAGATGTATTTTCGTGTATCACTAGCCGAAATATCTACGAGTTGATAATTTATATCTAATTATGGACGACGAAATTTCGCGCAACTTTTCAGATGTATAATTATGACCCAGGATAATTATGTGATTTGTTATTCGAAGTTAATGGTTACTGAATGTAAAAGTTCATGGCTACGACAAATCGACAAGCTTAATGGCATTCAAATTTGGAATTTGCTAGATGGCATAATATTCATTTCCAGATTATGTAACTTAGAGATAGACTGCGAATTTGTATTCATTTGATGGTGCAAAATTACACAGAGTTAGAGTTACATACGAAATTATAATACTTTTTATAGATAAAATAATTTTAAAATTTTAAAATTTTTATCTTCTAAAAAATATGAATTTGCTTAAAATCTGCAGTCCAGTAGTAGTAATCTACATTTAGGCGAGTGATCTAAGATCACAAAGTTCCAGAATTAACTAACAGCAACCCTTAAATTACATTTATCGATACGAACAACACTAAAAACTGATTTTATCAGTAATAAAATTATGCAATGATAGATAAAATAAAAGAAGATGTTAGAGTATGTTAGCAAGAAGTTCGAAGACAATTTTACGAACATCCTTGTGTTACAAATCGTGTCACTTTCATTTACTTTTTAATTATTCAGCCTCGATAATCGTCTCATCTCCTCGTCATAGATTTACAGACACACCAATTCGAAATTTCTTAAATCGAGGACCTGTTAACTGGGCAGAAGCAGCTGGAAGGTCGAAAAAAATATCTAGGCCCACCATTCACTTGACGTTAGAAGGCCGTTCATGTAGGTCACACCAGCCGAAATATATTTACACTGTAACAATTAACTCGTCTTTAGTCTGGCATTGATCTTTCAACGTATCAAACATCGATGGTTTTACGACTCGTTAAGCTCGCCTATAATATTTCGACACAGCAATTATGTTATTTTAAATCAGGGTTGGCCACATTCTATTTGAATCAGTTGAAATACTGATTATCAAACTAATTATTTTAATTTCAGAAATAATATAAGGAAATTAATTTTATTTTGCTCAAATAAAATAACAAATAATTTCACCTAAGAGGTTACTGAATTTAATTAGTTATTTAAATTAGAATAGTGGAATTTTTATACTTTATGTGAGATTATAATAAGTGAAAACAACCTCTCTAGAGGACCAACTGTTACATACTTATCATTGAATAATATTTGTCCTAAACTTCAGTGCATGAGACATTATAGAAAAATCTGTATTTCTGACACAGTTGACAATGTTGACGTGATAGAATTCAAGAGTACTTGAACAAATTATTCGAATAAATATTTGATCAAATAAAAAATAAAATGAAAAATTATTTTTTAACAAGTAACGAAGTAATTTCAAGAAAAGTCATTTGTATGTTCAAACAAACTAACCTAATTTCAAATAAGATAATATATTATCTTGACGATTATTTTTCAAATAATTTATTTGGGTTATTTCCAAGTTTTTTTTTAATATCCTAGACGATATTATAGTTAGTAAATTATCGTCGAAGTTTATTATCATTTCTTCTAAAATCAACGTTCTGACATTTCGTAATATCAAGCAGAAAGTTAGAGTTCACGTATACGAATATCGTATTAGCTACTAATTTCCAAGATAAAGATACCAAATGATTCGTGTACTCATTCGAATATCCTTAAAACACTGGACGACGATCGATTACGCTCGTTTCTGTTTAACAGAGAGTTAACATTTTTTTTTTCTCTTTCAGTCTGTCACGTTGTTCGATGCATTTTCGTGATTCATGATTAATCATCGATCCATGATTCAATATTATGAAACTCGATGGAAAATACTTCCATACACTTAATATTCCCGGTCACGCAACGGATCGTAAGCGCTTCTTATTCGCATAATTGCGCCACAGATTTATTAATATATATTTCATGTGTATTTTTTCTTCTCAATTACGTTTTAATGTAAATCCTTTAAGGAAGGAATAAATTTATTTACATCGTAATAGGAAATTTCTCGAGCGAAAACGCCACCTAAATGATACTGATTTATTGTTTTATTAAAGAAACATTTTTACGCACAAATTTCTTACGTCCTTTGATATTAAAAAAAAAAAATGCTCAACGAAATATAATTTGTCAATCTGCAGTTTTACTGTCAGTGTCTTTTAGAAACGCGCGAAGGAGAAGGTTTATGCGAGGCCGGTTAATGAGACATTTGAGAAAAAGGACACCTTCGTTAAAATCTACGCTTTATTTTCTCGATTTGCACAACCTCAACGACGATGAAATGCATAAAGTTAAATCGTATACGTATACGATTGTACGATATGCATCCTCGCCGTGTCGCAGGAATATTACTCGGGGAAATGGTAAACGTAGCTTTGTGATATAAAGATAACTATAACAATTGCCTTCGACGTACTTCAGTACAGTTATTATTCCATATATTTCATCGAAAGAAAATTACGATAATAGTACTGATATTAAATATCGTATCTAAACGTGTCTTCCTCGCGAATCGTGGTATCCAAACGGTCGCCTTTTCGATTAGAGATAACCGCCATAGTGACCGAATCCGTGACCGTAACCGTACGACGGGTAGCCTAAAGGGAAAAGTATAATTAGGATGACGGTGTAACGTCGATGAATACTTTTGCTCTGTTTTAGACTCGGTTCGTGTGCAACGTCGATGAATATTTTGTTCATTTCACGATTACGTTTGAAAAGATAGGATAAAGAATAGGTAAAGTTGTCAAATGAAATTTTATTGATAAAATTAATTTGATAATTGATAATATTTTCTAAGAGTATTATTTCCAATGAGTTGTTAGATTAAATTAAATGACGATAGATTAAATAACAAAAGATTCATTGACGTTGAAAGCACTTAGTTTTCTTTTCTAAACCTCGTCATGCATCTCTTACCATAATGGCCATAACCGTGTCCATAACCGTAGATCGGGTATCTGAAACCGTAATGGAATGGATAGTAGGTGCCATATCCGTATCCTCCCAAGTATCCTGGTCTCGCAGAGACGATGCCAACAATGACAGCCAACAGGAGGACTGTGTACTGTAGAAAAGTATGAAAGTTCATTAAAGTGGGTATAAATAAATGGAAGAATAGTGGTAAATCTTTCACGTTCCTAGATTACACGAATCAGTATACTTGCAAGAAGTTGCTTTATACAATTTCACTTTAAGTGACAGATTCAAATATTTCGCATTTAATTTATCAAGTTAAAATGCGACAACTCTATAAATTTCTAAGTGTTAGGTGTGCAGATCCTCAAGCTACTCTTTCTACAAAATGAATGTTTCTAATCTAACTGCGTTTTATCATAAAAGTAGAAAGAATCGTCTGTAGCTTTTTGTATTTAATCGATTCGCACAAGTGTGATCTTATCGTAAACTTAAAAAACTCAGGAATGTGATTAAATAATAAATTAATCAGATTTAAAGTTTATTGATGCATTAGTGTGAACACTAACTTGTTCATCCCCCAATATAATAGCTCTACTTGAGAGTTTAGAGGATGTCACAGCCTGTATTGCTTGAATTGCTAATCGAAATTTGCAAATTTGAGCTGTGCCCAATTATTCTTCATTATTAACGTTTTATCAGAATTGTATCTAACATTATCAGGGTTCAAACGACGCACCGATCTGATTTTCATTCGAGTTTGAGCTTGTATGCAAACTCTGTTCTTATCTCGAATTATTGCCTATCAATTGAGAGTTTTTAATTTGTCGACTGAACAATTTTTTTTTATTTATTTGGAAATGAACATTAATTCAAGTAACACACGTTGTCAGTGTATTTCCTGAATCCTGATGAATTTTTCTTACAATGTTATTGAAACTTTGATGATGAAAAATAATTGGCTTACATTTCGGATACCTCGATTAACAATTCAAGATACCACTACTTACAAGTTTCAAGCAAGCCATTCTCCGTTAGCTGACGTTAGCCAGTTAGCTCCTCAAGGAATTGCACTAATTTTTTCCGATCTGTCAGTAGTGTGCCACTGTCCGTCTAACGTTCGTCTCCGTGTCTTTTATAACAAAGGCGGGTCCCGCCACGGCCCCCAACGGCAATTTTCCCAGCCTTCGTATTGGCTTTCCTCCGTTAACACTAATAGCAAAGCCTGGCATTGTTACCCTGGGATTATGCGAATGCAATGCGTCATTATGAAAGAGACACGATGCAGCAACGCGTTTCGGGATGGTCAACCAATGTACACGCCCTGTGAGCACCGCCTTGACATCCAAATTCCTCGAGAATTTCCCGAGATTTTCGTCTCGGGAAAACCGTATGTTCTTCCACCATACGTTCCTTCGATTTTTTCAACTTTTCTCAGAAGAAAAGTGATTTACCCTAAAATTCACGAATTTCAAAGTAGATAAACTGAATTAATAACGATTCTTTCAAGACACTTCGTATGAAAATATTTCTGCAAAATTCGCGCTAGTTTCAGTAGAATTTCATACACTCACGAGAATAATAGTGTATCACCGGTAGCAGTGAATCGTGTGCCTCAAAGTGACAACTGAAATTGTCATGCTAAGGAGCACAAGAATTTTCATTCCTCTTGTCATTCTTCCGACGAATTCCACTGTTTACGAGCTACTATGTTGCCTCTTTATCGCTAATGTGCACGTGAGAATGACTTTAAGAATAATAATGTACGATAAATTATCACCAATTCTCACTTGAACTCCGACAAAAGGGATGTGTTCAATATTGACCGTCTGATTCATTTGTCATCTTGAAAATAACACGTGAGACCTGTTACGACGAAATAAGGAAAAAGATAAAGGGTTGTCAACCTAGATCGTTAGCATAATGTAGCATAACTTAACGATCACTCGAATAAGGAGAATACGTGCAGCAACATACGATACGACAAAAAGGGAGACGCTGCGGCGAGCATCGTGATCAAAACGGAAAGAAGAAAAGTCGCTAGTGTTGCGTAACAGGAGCGTGGAAGGGGATCGCGTTACAAAATGGTGAAATTACACGGTACAGGTTACGAGACGAAATCGCAAAATAAAGAAAAAGAAGAGAAAAAAAAAGAAAAATGATTGTTGCGACACCAATGGTACTCGAGGATGAGCTCGTCATTAATTGCAGTTAACATACGACGTGAACCCCATTGAATGTAACTTTGTCCAACAGAATCGTTCGGCCGAAAATATTTCAGCATTTGCACAGAAAGTTATTCATTTTTTATTTTTATTTTCCATCTTTCTTCTTTATGATTAAAATGAATTCTTTTAATCGACGCGACGGTTAAAATCGAACAGGAGGACACGTTCTTCGAGGGATATCTGCATTCACAAGAGAATTCGATAAATTCGAGCGTACGTTCGATGCGTTTCTTAAAGATTCGTCGACGATTCGAGAAAAGACGCAGAACGTCTTCCATAATATAATCGCGTAATTGATCGGCGTACATGCGACGAATAATTATATCTTTTCGCGGGAAAAGAATCGCGTGACTTCATCGTGATTACATTTCTTTCTGACAATTGTCTCGTTCGCTATTATCTCATATAATACGTATCAATATTGCACTATTAAGTAATATATCGATCTAGAATGTTGCATAAACTTCTGACAGGAATTATCGAACGAAAATTTCAATGTGTTCGAATATTTATTATCGATGAGTTGAACAGAAATCGATACGCATAATCTGACTATGGAAACTTGGTTTCGTCGCGAGGCGTTTCCCAGCATTATAGTCTCTGCTTAACATAATTATCACGCCCCGATTGAATCAGCAAATCGAAAACGTTTAGAATCTAATTCTGCTAGTTACGTGATCCTTTTTATCCGGTTTTCATATAAGCGATTTCCCCAGAATCTTTAAGATCGACAGATCGGTGAAGAACGAAGGACTTTCCGTGTATTACGTATCGCGATGTACTTATACTCACCTTGACGGAACGGCGATAAATCGATTTTATTGCGTTGTTACCGACCTCAGACGAGTTATTAACTTATGGGATAAATAAAGATTCGATTGATCGTTCGAACGTAGGGAATTGTTTCTCGTTCATATTATTCTTTGTGAATTAATTACACCGTGTCATCTTGAACAATCGATCAAACGACGATACAGGCTTCTGTGTGTGTGTGTGTGTGTGTGTATGCAAAATTCATTAATGGAGGTCACGAAAATTATCAGACCGTAATAGTTTGCATGCACGTTTGCCACGATGTGTGTAATTGCAGGATAAGGCCAACTAGAGCTATGGGAACTTTTTTGTATATCATAAGCATGGGAAACGCTCTGACCAATGCCATGTTACGGCACGTGTCATCGGTACACCTTCGTCTCGGCCCTAATTAAAGTTTTCCGTTGTCCGAGGAGACTTGAACGGGTCGCAATTAATATTCTATCGCGATTTTTCCGTTAGGCCGGAGACCAGCGAAGTCCCGGTGGAAATTTGAATAATGACTTCATTTTGCATGCGAAGAAAAAAATTGTCAAAGAGAGACTGTCGAAGTAAGAATTTTCCTAGTTGATGGACAAATAGTTAGGCTCCGTTGACAGAACTTTAGGATTTTCTTTTATAAATTATGGATACTTGACTCTCTACAGCTCTATGTGACTTCAAAGTTATATATTACTAATATATACTTTATCTATTTATTCCTATACTATTGTATTGTTATATTATTATTAGACTGCGGATTTCCATGCATTTACAGGAACTTTAAGGATGCACAATTGTCCAGAAGACATACAATATGACAAAATATACAAATTATAACGTTTTCTTTTTTAATATCTGGTAAGTGAAGTAATTTTCTACTGAAATTCTACTTTTGTTTCGCTATAATCTCAAAAATATGAATTCGCATAAAAATCTGCAATTTTTAAAAATCTAGCATTTTAAAAATGTGAAATTTTGTGAAATCAACTGTAACTTTTCTTCTTCTGGACACAGAGTAATCGAGTTCAACAGAGTTATCAATATTTTTTATTCAAGTTTCCGTGAGAATACAAACATCGAATACCTTACAATAAATACTTAAATATTACAATAATTTTGCATCATTTGTTACATCAAGATAATTCGTTCACCGTTCGACGTGCTATTTGCTTACGTTCTTTGGTAACAAACCCAGGAAACGGACTTTCGTCTTGCTGGTTCAAGCCGGAGGATCGAAAAGCCTCCGATTTGCTTTCAGACAGCACTTCAGCTTCGTTTTCAGGCGGCCCAGCAGCCTCAGGATTAGCATTAGTGTCCTTTTCAATCTGCATAGGTTTCTCAGGCATTCCCATCGGTCGGTTATTATTATACGGATAAAATCCACCGTACGGATACCAATGAGCAAACGGGAAATTATGATAACCGCCAGGATAAAAATTCAGATAAGGAACTGTTTTAATCTTCGGGAAAATGTGATCGTGAAAACCGTAACCGAAACGATGATAAGGTAAAACCAATGGATACCCTGGAAATGGAAAACCTCCGTAATAAGGACCATGCGGTGGGAAACCATAAGGATAACCATTTGCAGTGCCGTTTACAGGTTCACCTTGTCCATTTTCTGGCGCTGCAACTTGTTCAGGATTTCCCTGATTCTCAGGTGGAATATTCTGAGGTTGCACAGGTCTCCCGTTACCATAATAATTAGGATAATACGGTTGATTATAAGGACCATAAGGACCAAATCTATGCCCATGGAAAAATGGTGGACCGTATTGTCCTGGATCACCTGTACCATTACCCCCATTTTGCTCAGTATAACCATTATTAAATGAACCATTATAAGGACCTGGATAAAATCCAGGGAATCCATGATTAAAACCACCGTGATATGGCGGTGTGTAATGGAAACGAGGACCATAATCGTAACCCGCAAACGCAGTTTGACCCTGATTCTGATCTTGAACCAATCTAGCTGAATTACTCTCTTCTTGTCCAGCATTTGGAGTCACCGGTTGATTCTCTCCTTCTATTGGTCTGCCGTGAGGATAATAAAACTCTGGATTATTGTGAAACGTTGGATGATACGGTGAATGAAAAGGATCTTGATCATTTAAATTATGATACTGTCTACGAGTTATCCTGGCAGGTTGACCAATGTTGTTTCGATTTTCGTTAATTCCTTGAACTGTCGAAACTTGCTGAAGAGTGACAGGTGTTTCAGGCTGAAGTTGATGATAATGAGTTCGACGAGTGAATTGCGGATAATGATTAGAGTTTGGTAACCGGTGAAGAGGTTCAGAAGGAGGATGATACTGATTAGAATAGTGAAGGGAAGCCGCCTTGATGTCCGTGTCGATGGAATTGTCTCCGGTGTTGACGTTCTCAGGTGCGTCAGCGTTGACCTGATTATGACGGACCTGTGTATTACCGTTCAATGTGAATTCGACCGGATTATACGTCTCGGAATTGTAATACTTCGTGTAGTGAGGTGTGTTCGTTATGTAAGCGTCTTGGAATGCCTCTTTTCCCTCGTTCGAGGGAGCACGCTTGCGAATGTATCGGGAGGAACGATTAAACGAAGCCTTCGACGAGATCTTTGAACCCTGCGATTGAACATGGCCTTCTTCCGGCAAGGATCGCGCTTCCTGGATCCTTTTCAGGACATTAATCGAAGATTGATTCGACGGTGGATCCTGGGATTCGTCTAGCAAGGTCGTTGACAGAACCGACGCGACGTTCTTGGCGAACGACGTCAGCACCTCGGCGCCTGTTACGTAAAAAGGAATAATTTAAATGTCGTTTTGATACAATTTTTAGGAAGATTCAGAATTTCCATCCTATTAAGTAATTTTTTAATTTTGTATGCTCAAAATTCTTTGAAGCTTTTTTCATTCTGGTTTTTTCTTTCTTCCTTTGAAGTAGTTTACAGACTTTTTTTGGGGCCAATATCGTAGCTGTTTTAATTTTTATGTACTTAATAATGGTTTCTGTGGACGTTGAAAAAGTAGTTGGCATTTTTCGAGGATTTGCAAGTTTTATATTCGTTACTGTTGCTACTTTTACTTTTTATGCTGAGAGTAGATCGTGATATTGTATTTCTGTCGCATCTTTCGGACATTATTATTTAAAAAAAATTGTAAAAAGTCGAAGGCATAAATAATTCGCGGGTGTTGAATATAGAAGTCGAACAAAAAATATTATACAAAAAAATATGCTTGTTCTTCGAAAATTAAAGATTGTCGGATAAAGTGTCTGCCACTGTTGGACTTCACATATCCAATAAAAATAAAACAGCATGCAGAATAAATTTATACACATTTTCAGTCAAATAAAATGGCAAATCATATGAAAAAATATGGTTATAAAAAAGAAAATTATTGTAAACTGGACAGCAAAATTTACGAAAAGATAATGAGGGTATTATGATTTCAGATGGCACGTTTAAAAAATAAAGTGCTACATGGCACGTATTAACACAAAGATCGTCACTAATTAAACATGCTTAAAAACGCTATAAAACTTCAAGACAAAATTCATCGTATAAAATGCAATTCCTCGCTTCGCGTTCTTTTTTTCAATGTTTCAACTCAAAGTCGTAAATTAGCCTCTTCTATAAGAAAGTGACTAATCTAGCAGAAAGAATGAATATCGTCGCCATAGTTACGAAAGTACTGTTTTATCCTGTCAACAGGTATTCTATTAATGTTCATGGATGCATGTACTAACGTAACGTGCGTGCATTAATCATGACGACAAACTGACGTGCATAATTTTGGATGCGAATTATACTTTCTCCCTTCTGTCTTCCTTTCGTTCCCACAAGATTGACTAATTTCGCGTATTATCCAAAGTAACAACATATCGCCCTTTTTCTATTTAAAGAAAGAAATTGCATTCTTCCTATAATATAAAATAATTTTTGAACAATTAACATGTTCCATGAAAAATATGACTTTTGAGGAGGACCTTTAAATTCTTTTTATTGAATTTTAAGTAAATTTACAGTATTTACAAATTCATTTGTGCCTCGAACTAAGGTATATTCTTTTTCTCATAACGGAAGTTCGATTTCCAAAATTTCGAAACGTGTTAAATGTTGAGTAGCATAAGAACAAGTAGAACATTTTCAATTTTCTCTCCCATAATTTGTTCTCCAGAAAAAAGACATGAAAAATGAATAAAAATCGATCGCTTCGTAGAATCGTCCTCTCTAAAAATAATCGTCATTGTTTGAAAAGCAGTTCAAGGGCAAACGCGACGATCGTTAACAACGTTTCCCAGAAGGAAATAACAATCTGCTTACTGATTCCGCTTTTCGCCGCGTTCACGTCGATCTGAAGGATCCACAGACTCGTGAGGAGCAGGGTTATCTGTAACAGAACAGTAAATAGTCAAAGGGTGGAGTAGAAATTCTTCTATCGTTCCTAATATCAGGAAAATCCAGACTTCCCTTCGAACTGCGTAACACGAGACATATAATCAGCGGCTCGTAATACCATGCTCGGTAATTTTCTATAATACGATGTTTTATTTGTCATTGCGTAATGGAAGAAGCGTAGCCGCGCAAGCCCAAAGATCAACGCACCGTTTCGTACGTGACATACTTGTTCTACACGTGGCCGATTGTGAAAATTTCGCGAGGAAGCAATCGCGGAGACGGAAGAACGATTTTCTTTGAGTTTCGAAAGGCTTCGATCGTAACAGGTCTCTGTCAAACTGTCTGCTTAATTTCGTCTTGCGTTCAGTAGTCGAAGCTTTGGCAATAATTCTGAATTTTGCAAACAATTGGAAATTGAATTTAAATTTGAACGAAATCTACCACTTGAATTTAAGTTTAGAAATCAATAGAATATCATCGAACTTCTTTTGACTTTTCTTTTCGTATTTTCCTGTATTACCAGCGATTAAAGTTACACTGTAATTAGCAATTAGCGAAGAATGACAGGTACTCGTGTTCTTTCACCGATAGTGTAACATTCCTGCAATGGGAAGTCATCGGTATTTCTCATTTCTTCTTAAGGAACCTGTTATCCACAAGATTGAAGCGCTTGACGAATCAATCGATCGCGTCGGTCTTATTACTTCCTACAATCTCGAGAATTCGCGGAACAAAACTGAACAAGGAACACGATCGAGAAAATAATAGAGCCCCGGAGTTATATAATATTAGAATTACATTGTGAAATATGCGGCACGCATAGAAGAAAGCAGGAAAATGGAGTTGCAATTACTGTATCACTTATTGCGGTCTCTGCAAGAAAACAACCACGGTGAATTCCTACTTATTATTTTGCAAATTTTTACGAGAACGAAATCCGGTTCGATCGAGGCGAATCATTTCGCTTTCTGTTTAATCATGAAAAAAAAAAAAATATTTCAGATAATATTGTTTTATTGTTTCAACAATAATTCATTAAATTAAGGTCTAATTAACAAGAAGAACTACGTTGCTGATATTTTAAGCTCCTTTTTAGTATCAGTTTTATAATACAAGCTATTTCTAAATATAGGTTAGCTAATATTTAGACCATTTTCTGATACATATTTGTTGATAAGATACATTAGACAGAATAAAAGGAAATGTTAGAACGAAGAGATGGAAAAGGCAATTCTAGTTGCTAGAGAAAAGAAGCTGTGATCTCTGGGAGCGACAAAATTTTCTAGTGTGTTTCTTTTTATATCACGAATAGCATTTAAGTTTAAATCTATCTACGTTTCAACCTGAAAATATACAGCTTTCACTTTTCATTTCGATTATTTTTGCAAGCGTGCTCATATTTAAATCACCCTGCTAAAAATGAAGATTTCTCTTTTATTTTAAATATATAATTTGCAACACACATTGCTTTATTCACCTTATTTTGATTCCACAACATACAATAAACATGTTACTGATATCTATTCAAGCATTATATCTTAAAAATCCTGAAATAAAAATAGCAGCCTATATTTAAATCATTTCCCCTAATTTTAAAATATTAATCCTTATCAAACGGCACAAATGTGATTTTTACAGAAATTTTCTACCCTTGAACCTGATTCTCGTAATAAACGATACCAGATCGATCCATAAATCGATACTAACCGCACACCGATCGAGCTGACCGGTGACAAATTAATCTTGGCTGTCGAAAGAAATTTATAGAGAAAGGTTATACGCGGAAGCACGCGTATAAATCTGTTCGACACGCATCGATTGACGATAACTAATTCACATTGAAAGCAAATAAGGAATTGTAACGCGTACCATTCATGCCTTATTCATTCACCAGGTTAATTTCTACAAGCTGCGTGCTATAAACCGCGATCGTAATAAAGCGCACACGTGGTCACTAGCGATTTATACGCGACAGTCCTCATGAATGGTCACTATCGGCGATCTGAAATGATCTGTAAGAACGCCCACGATTAACCATTGAAATCCTGACAAAGATACTTGACACACTAACCTCTGTTCGGAAACAATAAACCGGTCATAGATCGATAATCCATCGAACAGCTGTTTTATATGTTAAAATTGTCATTTATTTCCCTCGTCTGATGGAAATCTGCATCCGTTCATTACGTATACACAAGGGAGCGTATATTTAGACGTTTGTTTTTTCAATTAAACGCCTGGGAAAGCATAACGCGATAAAGGATCTCGTCAACAATTAACGTTTTCTATCAGTCACGAAGATTTTACGGAATTCATTCTCAGATAGATATTCGTTTACAGTTAATTGCATAGAGTACAAGTGGAACGCGTTCTCAGAACACGAGACTCGCGTATGTTATACACACTGTCTCATATTGTTCCTCTCGGATTGTAATTAGCACGATTATGCAACGTTTGATCCTTTCTTCCCGCAAGGACGTGCACTTGCGAGTATATACACAGGCACGAACGCAAATAGTGGATAGAATTGTAAAACAATTCGTTAAAATTTATCTGACACGCGTGAATCTAGCAACAACATCTGCGGATTGTAATAAATTTTTCCCCAATTACGAACTGTTCCTTACAACAAAGATACGAGAGAAAAAAAGCAACATCTGCAATTGTACAATCGTGCTTGTTTAAGCTTACGTTATCTGATCTCGAAGATTCCACTGAATGTGAAAATTATTTTGATGCATCACGGGGTAAATACATCTTCAAATTTTATTAATGGTACTCATTTGTATTTAATGAAAGTATTAATAATACTACAGTTCATATAATCTCAGATTTGTTACAAAGTGTCATTTAAACAATTGTAAAAAGGATAATATATTATGTAAGGAAGAATTATCTCGAAGAGGATGAAAAATGAATTTTCTTTCGATTCAGAAAGTAGCTCAATTACCACATGATGCATCGATGTAGGACGAATATCATGTTGGCAGTTGCGAAACGCTCGGTTCTTCTCCTCTTTTATTTTTTTCTTTTCTTTCCGTTTGTCAACGAGGATCGTATTAGCGTCCGTATATACTCACGTGTAGAGGGTAATGCATCGTGCGTGCTGCTCGTGACGACTAACAGGAATACACCGTGCCCGATGTCATTTATACTTTCTCTCCATAAACGCTTTTGCCCTAATTCAATTGATACGAGACCAACCAATTTTCCGCGTTTCATGCGTGAATGAAATTATATGTAATTCCACCCTTTGAACTTTCTATAATTGGTGCAATTCATAGAAGATTGAACGGTTTCGTCGATTTCTACGTGAGGGTATTTTATTTATTCAAATATGTTGGTATAAAATGATTTTTCGACGATTCAAAAAGTGTTATGTTTACTATTGAGATACGGCGATTCGTTTTGGAATTTGAAATTAATATTTTCGTGTAGTATTACAATACGATTATCTGATTCACTTGTTAGTAAGCTATCAATCACGTTCGAGTGAATTGCAAGCTGTCATGGTGTCCCTGTGATTTTTTCTTCTATTTGTCACAGGGGACACGTTTCCTTTAAACTGAACGTACTTAACCCTTAACCGGCCATGTAAATTTTTCGTGTACAAACGATCTGTGAGACTAATGTTTTCGAGAACAGGTGAAAGACGACGTTCTGTCAAAATTTCGTGGAAGTCGACTTATATTGAAGCTTAAACATTTATTCCTTTGTAATGATACATTAACAGACACCAGTTTTCGATAAGTTATAATGAAAAAGGAGCTGAAAACAACAACAACAGAAAGTATACATAATTTAGTACAATTATTCGAAACATTAAGAAAACATTTGAAAGAAATGCAAATATTCCAATATATTTTGGTGAAATGTAAAATAAGCAAGGCAGTTCCAGTGAAATATATATGAGAATACGGTTGCTTAACCCTTTCATTGCTATTGACGTTTATTGGTGCTTTCGAAAGTTCAAACTCTTCTGTAACCGCTTTTAATTTTATCTTCTGCGCAAATTTAAAATTTTCTGAACTTTGGAAACAATTCGACAAATTTTGCAACCAGGAATTGATCATCTACCTTTCACCAATCACGTTATGTACTAAAATCTGCTATAACGAAAGTCAAACAACTGTATACACTGCAAATAAATAGAAGTCTAATAGTGCAGTGATTAGGTACGAAAGTTTCAGAATTATTTAGAAAATTTATAAACGAAGCAGTTTCGTAGATGGTACATGACTCGTTAAGACTAAGAAAATCACGAAACGAAATAAATCATTTCGAAGTATTTCTCGTTCGTTTTAACGATGCTAGTAATATAAATGCCCTTAGATGAATTTTTACGCAGGATGATCTTCAATCATACACGATTGTACATGACAATAAATAGAATGGAATTCTTGGAGCGTGCAGTGAAAATGTCAGACGAACATCGATGGAACTTTTATACCTTTTATTGCTAATATTCTGTAACTAATTATGCTTAGTATCGTATGTGACCGATCGAGCCGACAACGCCAGGAGCGACAACACCTGGTACATTATAAACTTGCACTGGTTGTGGTTGCACATCCACTAATCTCGTTGCCCTAAAATTCGGACTGACAAACACCGGTTGTATGGCTCTGTATCCGTTTAATTGCCGTGCTTGAAGGGAACTGAATTGCTGCCTCATAAATCCTGGATACTTCGCCACCATTCCAGTTACACTTCCGTATGGAATACCACCTACAATTAAACAGTAACAATTAATTAACATAGCAGCATTATTACAATAATCGAGGTGAAAAAGGAAAACATTTTCCGATATTAATAACGGATGCTTTAATTTCTTTATTTTTCTATTAGAATAAAAATATATTTGCCCTGAAAGTGATAAAATTAATCATCGATATCGTTTGTATTTACTTTTTATAATTATTCGGAGATGTTATTTTCGCAAGAATATTATAAAGCGTCCCGCGCGATCAATATTGACAAGAAAGTATCGGTAATATGATTGCCGGTGGTAGAGCTCCTTAAGTTCGATACCGCTTATGCGAGCGTTGAAGTCTCCAGTCCACGCATTGAAATCTCCGTAACTTCTCTACGATATAGTCAATTGGAGAGCGTAGCGAAGTGTAATATTTTACAAATTTTGTAGTTTACTAATTTTTGTGAGTCTATTTATTAAATATATAATTTTATTTATTGCTTGAAATGTTTAAATTGAAGAAAGTAAAAGGAATGAATAACTTCAAGCATTAGTGTCGTCCTCTAGTGTAATTCCATCGAACGTAAGGTAACAACGATTACTTTCATAAAATTTAAAAACATTTATACATATAAACGAATTAAAACTAATGAAAGTTCAACACATTTGTATATTTAGTATCGACGGTTAAAAGTTGATTATCGATTTACATAAGTTGTGAAATATGAAAGGAAAGTGAACAAACTGACTTACCATACGCCAATCCATTTACCATTTCCACAATTCCAGCGCTGTCCGGTGCGGCTGTCGATAAGTTTAGCAAACCAACGACAGTTAACAGCAGAATGCTCTGCAAACAATTAATTATGATCATTCTATGCGGAAACGCTTCTAAGAGACGCGTTAAACTCAAGCAGAATGTTCTTGTTGTAACTTCAGGTTTAATAAAGGTAACATTTCCTAAGCTACAACTATTATATTTCCCTTTTATACGTTGTTTCAATCAGATATTGTACATAAAGGAATAATCTTCCCATATTATCGAGACAATATTCAGTTTGTTGACGTAACGGTATTTAATTCGATATCAGATTCCTAATTAAAACATGATTAACGGTTAAAAAAAAAGGAACTCTCGTGTCTTTATATACAATTTCACGATAGAGCGTTACTTAAGTAATGGATAGTAAACGACAATCGTCGATAGAAAGTATGGCATTATTTGCATGCCTGTTTTTGCTTCGTTTCGTACTGCTTCTACGGTAAACAAGCGGAATGTTTCACCGTCGTTCAAGATTTAGAAATTTTCGTGAAACGTTAAATAAACATGCTTGAAACGTTAACCGTTAGGCGTTAAACGTTCATACTTTCCCCGGGTCATTCTATTTTCGTGAGAGGGAAAAAAAAGGTGGAATGTAGTATCTGTGCGATCGTGGTGTACTTTCATTCGAATGCAGCGTTCAAGTACCGAGCAAATTTTACGTTCAACACACGTATTCCTGTTTTCTGTTTGTCGAATCGTAAAACAAGAACGAAACTCGAGTACAAACTCGAAGATTGAATTATACGCATGGCGTAAGGTTACTGTTAGCCAATCCAAGGCCAGGATTTCGTTTCGTTGATTTTCGTCATTGGAGAACACCGATCGCGTGGAAACTCATAGAGAATCTCTCGTATATTTTCAATATAAAAATCGAACAAATACGTAGAAAAAGATAAATAGAAGTTACACGTTGTGGAAATTTTATAAAGGTTTGATGCACGAAATTTAGTATGGAAAGTTCATTGAACATGCTTCAAACGCTTTCAGAACTATGAAACATATGGACCTTGGAGGACACAATCACCTCTCACGTTAGTCACGCGATTCATATTACGTTCATGCTCGGCTATTTTCTTCTTTTTGTTCCAGTTAAGTAGGCTTGTAGGTACAGCTCGTAATTGTCACGTGAGCAACTGTCAAAACGTATTTTCGTAAACGTTGTATCGTTCCTTTTTCATTCACCAATGAAATATTTTATCATTCAAAATACGCGATAAAATTAAATCTTAATTTCTGAATTAATTTTCCCAATATTCCAAAAGAACTTTATAAATTATTTTTATATTAAAAATAGTGTTCAAACATTTTTAGAAACACCCAAGCTTAATCTTTAAATAAAAGATTCAGGAATGAAAGTTTTATTAACATTTTTCTTGTCTCTTTTCTATTTTTTAATTTTTTTATTCCAATGATATAATATCACATTCTGTCACTTCAACCAGAAAACTGATCGTTGATACATTTTTACGAAAATGCTCGTTTGCAAACTAGTGCAACGCTTCATTAATTAGCACCACTGTTTTTTCAATCTTTTATTCTTCGGGTAATCACGTGTTCTTCGTTTATTTTTACGTGAAACGAGCACAAGAGCGTCGACGTACCTTCAAAGGAAGCATATTGACCTTTTCGTAGCCGCGACGCGAGACAAGAAGGAAACTAAAGCACTAAAGTAAAGATCGAATTATATACGGGGCTCGGCCTCGCAGTTGGCCAATCAAAGCCTAGTATTCCCTTTCAGTATCGAGTGGTATTCATCGATACAGGATTTTATTAGAATGCTGTGCGTACCTAAATGGAGGATATCGTCCACCTTAACCTTGGTGAACGTCAAGCTACCACTCACGTCCGCTGCAACGATGGAATAAGGTAAATATGATTTTATTCGTAAGTTTCTATTAGAGAAAATTCTACTGCATTCTCAGTGGAAATCAACGATGGATTGTGAAACGTATGAAAATTCCACAGACTTGGAAAATGAAAAATTCCAATGAGCATTGCTAATAAATGAAACTAACGTGAAAGAAAATTAAAAATAGAAAATGTTAAAGAAATAAAAATACTTCAGTACCTAAATACTAGGAAAGTAAATACACATTTGTTGAATTTTCACACTCTTAATTGCTAACGCTACGCAGCTTCAACGAGTATGATAATTAATTAATTAATTGCATGCTCGTAATTTTCTAATTGGTAAGAATAATCAGACCATGAAGTTCGTAAGAGCATTAAATAAAATCATCATCATTTTCTAAGCGTACAATGGTTTAACATAATACGCATGCATCATTATCCTCCACCGACATAATATATCGTTAAAGTGCAAGTGCACCATTCTTCATAGAAGAATTATCGATGAATCATTTGCCGTGCAGAACAATGAACGAAGGCATAAATGACCGGCTACTTAGTAAATTCCATGGAGAAATTGACACGGTGCTTGCGTTGAATTAGATCAAGGATACCTAGGAAGAGAGCAGAGAACGCGATTACGTAACGAGAGCCACAATTTAGCGATCTCGTAGGTCGTGATCAATTATCAAACGAAAGAACGACGAGTAAGTTGATAAAAAAATGATAAGAAAATTCGAGTATCTTTTTAAGGTACTTTTTACGAAGATTTTTTAAAAATTTTTAGAAAAGACGTATTTTTGTCCGTTGGATAACTTTTATTTTTATTCAAAATAATCTAATTTATGTACAACAACAGAATTAACGTTAACATATACATAATTTTATTCGTCTAACAGAAAATCTGTAAAATTAATTTGTCAAAATTAGAAGAAAGAAAGTTTTCTAAGTAACAAGTAAAATTGTCTCGAGTTATCGCAAAGGATAAATTATAAAAATTCGCAAGAAATTTTTCTTAATGTTAAATTATCGATAATTTCGTTCACTTATTTTCACAATTTCTTTAATTCACTTTTTGCACCGATACCTTAACTTTACAGCCGCTCGATTACCACGCCTCTTACATTACAATTTTCTTCTCATGGCGAAGTCGTTCCATTTATTCTCGTTTACCATGATCTGTGAATTTTATTACAAGCAGGTTTGGTACGTTTCCCAACAGATTATCCATCAAACAGCTCTGAAATTAATCATTTCGTAAATGTCTCGCAATCGTTCTAAAATAGCTCAAATTCGTCTTTCCTTTCTAAAACACTGTGTCGCAGAGAACTCTCTCAAAAGTTCAGGTTAATGAAGGAAAGTTCCAATGGAAAGCTCTAATGAACCCTAATTCCTCTTCAACGATAACTCATCAGCGTTCTTTCTCTCCAATTTCTACTCGTTTTCGTAAATACTCCTTAATCAGAACACGACTTTCAATTTTTCCTTCTTTTCTCTCGGCTTTAAAAAGACACCGTAAAATACCGATGTAAAATAACAGTAGAAAAAGAGTGTCTCGCTTTAAAAGTCGTAATTCTCCGATATCCAGGAAACAGATGAAACGATTTCCCTCGAACTCAGTTCAGATAATTGAACAGCTCTGTTCTGCGGTGTAAATTCTGTTTCTGCCTCTTTTATACCACCAAACGCATAATCGCGATCGTTGTCAGAATTTCCTTCGGAGCTATCAAAATCGCTCAAAGTGTCTATCCTGTCATCCTTGAAATCAAATTTTTCGTCACTATTCACAGAAGAGAATGTCTGCTTTAAATCGCTCGTCTCCTCTTTTTCCTTTCCATCAAATTTGATCGATTCCTTCTCATTAGTTTCGTTCCGTGGATTTTTCTCTCGACTGTCGTTAAGCGTCTTCTTCCTCGAACTCTTCAAGAGCTCATGATCCCCCGCGTTTTTTGCCTCTTCGTTCGCTATTTCATTCGTTCGACTCTTATTTCTGCCTTTGGAACGTTGCTCCACTGTTCCACTTCGAGACGTCGAAGTTTCATCGCTGACAGATTTATTCAGTACCTTGAAAACATCATTTTTCTTTAAATCCTTAGCTGTCTTCTGATTTCTTCTTCGAACTACCCTGGAGGCTAACGTTGTGCTGGCTGATGACGTGGATGTAATCGTTGCAGGTGTAGTTGAAGAAATTTTCTGTCTTCGACGTGATCTATTAACATCGTTGACAGGCTTCGACGTATTTTCCACCGTAGAAGTATTACTCTTCAATATTCTGCGTCTTTTCTTGTTCAATTGCCTCGAAGAATTTAAGTCGTTCGTAGAATTACCAATCTCTTTAGGATTAGCCTTGACCACGGTGAGTTGAGACTCAGAATTGTCCAAATTATTCTTCGCCAATTCGCTGGAATTTCTATTTTCAGAAGTAACGTCCATCTTCAATTTTTCTCTTCTTCCTGTTCTTCTCGTCGGTGCTAGAGTTACGTCTTCAGGAACGATCATTCCTCTGGATATTCCTCGTGTTTTGTAAGAAACTCCAGGTTTTTTTTCTTCAGAAGAATCGTTCTCTTTTTCATCAGACGTTTCTTTCTCTTTCGAATCGTCTTCGAGTGCCTTTTTAATCGATCTACTGATCTCTTCTACGCTTCTTGACCTAGCGTTCGTCGTTTTCTCATCCACAGGTAACTTACTGCTTTTAGAATTGTACCTGCTGCTGTATTTCATCAATGGTCGATACTCGCTGCTACTTTCCACGTTGTCCGAAGAATTATCTTCCGAGGCGTCTCGATCTCTGCGACTCCAATATCGATATCTTCCGCGAGGAAAAGCGTTTCGTCGATTTTTCACGAGGAACGTTTCTCCAACTTCCTCGTCGTCTTCGTTGAAACCTTTGACAAGCCTATTACGTTTCTCTTCCTTTCTTCTTTTCTCCTCTCGAGCTAGACGTTCTCTTCTTTCCCATGGATACTCGTACTCGCCTGTTGATTTACCTCGATTTCGATTACGTTTTCTCTTCCTTTGATCTTCCTTATCTCTGTACCACGGAAACACGTATTCTTCCCTTTCTTCGTTAGTGTCTTCAGCCTCTTCGGAGCTTCCTCTTGCGCGAGGTTTATTGGAAAAGGAGAATGGCGGATGGAAGAACTCTGGTTTGTTCACTCGTTCTCCAAGATCTGAGTATTTTTCGTCTTCGTAATTTTCTGCTGGAGAAGATGGTCTCGATGTGTACGTAAAGAATGTTCGATCTTCTTCCGAAGCACTTTCTTTCGATGGAACACTACTTTCTTCCGAAGATTCGGTGCTTGATTGAACCTTCGCATTTGTTTCTACTTTCTCGGAAGATTCTTCGTTAGAAAAGTACGATGGATGGTATGTTTGCAAAGTATCCTCTTCAGTTTCTTTCTCCTTATCAGTTCTGTTCGTATTCGTGGAGTCTAGATTGATTTTGGAACTATTCGAATTGTTGTTGTTCGTGAAAAGTGATTTTTTGAATTCTTCGGGGGAGAAGTCTGCGTAACTCGGGAGATCGGTCTCCAAAAAGGTTTTCAAGTTGAAGAATTCCGAAGCAGTCGCTGATTGTGGTTTCTGCGTGGTCGTTACTTCACCCTCGTTCACGTTTTCGTAAACAGCGTAACCACTTCCTGTTTTATTTGCGATTTCCTCACTTGGACGTTCACTTATATCTTGTTCGAGATTATCAACGCTTTCTGATACGTTCAAATTTTTATTTTTACTTTCATCGACGAGATACTCCGCTTCTCCGTTTTCTTTTACTGGTTCTTGACTGTTTGGTTCGATTATTGTTTCTTTAATCACCGCTGCTTCCGTCGAATTAATTTTTTCTGTTGAACTGATTAACGATGGTTCTGTCGTAGTTGACGTGAGTTTCGAAGAGCTTTTTCTTCTGATATAATTATACTGAGGCTCTCTTCGTCTACTATTTTCCTCTATTTTCGTCTCATTCACGAATTTCCCGAATTTCCTCAAATCTCCTTTCGGTTTCGAGTATCTAATCCTGTCTTTTATGGTGTATATTACTTTCTGAGGCTTGTCCTTCTTCCGATCTTCATTATTCCTCGAAGTATCTTCTGTTATGATCTTTGAGACTCTAGGTTTCCTCCTTACATCGATTGATCTCGAAACTATACTGGAATTCGTAGAATTTTTCTGAAGAGGTCGATTTTTGTTATCTTCGATCGATAAATCAACCTTATCCGTGGAATTCTCAGAATTCATTTGCCGATTACTGTTTTCCTCTGAATTAAAAATATTTTTTATTTCATCCAGTTTATCTTCTGTCGAATCTAATTCAGCAGAAACTTCTGACGATTTCTCCTTATAACTTGCACTCAGATCTCTTTTATCTCTCAAACCACGTCTATAAACACGTATCTTTTGTCCATGCTTCACAATTCTAAGTCCTCCAACTGGTTTACGTATCATTTGAATCCTCGTTTTGGGTCTTTGTGGCACTCTAGGCCTTTTCTGAACACTCCTGTATCTATTTCTGTTCCGAGAAGGCGCTATTTCTTTGATATTTATGTTCATTTTTCTTGGTCGTTCCTCGATATCAATCAGAACACCGTCTTTCTCCTTTATCCCGTGATTCGTCAAATTTACCGGAGAATTCGTCACAATGTCATCGTTCGTATCTTCAGTGACAGTATTTTCCTCTGACGTTGGAATCGTGGTCACTTCGTAAACCTGATACGAATTCGCCATACTTTTAATGGTTCCCATAACGTCCTCGTAAACTTGGTTCTGATAAGGCGTTACAATCGACGATATGTCACTCGCGGAGGTAATAGGACGTTTCTCATTTTTCTGTGACCTCTTAGGTTTCAAATATTTTACCTGTGAAGCATTTACTCTGTAAACTTGAGGTCTCTTCCTTCTTCTCGTTCTTTGATAGCTTTTGTAACGAATAGGTCTTCTATTCTGAAGTCTAACAACGGTGGAGCTTGGTTTTCGTGGTTGACGATAGTTCTCTGGCCTCCTGGAAGATTTCTGTATCACATAATCGTCGTTTTCCTTAGGGAACATCATGATTCTCGAGGCGAACTGCTTAGACTCCATTTGTGGAGGAGCAATTAGATCTGTCACTTCTTCTTCCTGGAACAATGGATTGTCGAATGGATTCTCGTCGAAGTATTTAGCCTTGAAACAGTCCAGCTTGTCCCCTAAACCACGAAGACGAGGACCATTTTCATTTGGACCTCTATCTGGCATTGGTTCCTCTTTCTCTGGCGAAACTTCCAAGTTAGGCTCGACTTCGTCGCATTGTTTGTACTTGTCTCTCAAATTATAGAATTCCATACCACCATACGTCTTTTTCGGTAATCTTCTAGGGTCCATAGCGTATTTTAACGCAGATGGAGATGGTAACTGTTCGTTATTGTAAAAAGGATACTTCTCCAGATCTAGGTTAACTTCTGTGGAAACATTTTCGTCAGCTTGAACCTCTTCGTTTAGTTCTTCGACGTAGTCGAACTCTGGAACATCAACCTCGATATTTTTCTCTCTGTTTCCTTCCTCTTCTTCGTCTTTTTCCTCGTTCTCGTTAAAACGAGCGTTTATTTCTTTGTCTATGACGTCTTCAGATACTCTGGGTGCCTCGTCCAGCAATTCTTCGTGTTCATTCATTTTCGATTTTTCCTCGAGACTTTTCGCATTAGACGTTTTATCTGACAATTCTTCGTGTTTCTTTTCCATTTCTTCAGCGTTCCTCTTCTCTTTTCCCAAATTAACGCCATTTTTTCCTTTCTGTTTTCCTCCGTTATACGTCACAGTCTCTAAATCTTCGTTACTCCCTTCGTTCACGTTCATACAATGAACGTTGCTTTCTCTTTCCACGGCACGCGACCCTTCTCCCCGATTGTTCGCGCAGGATCTCGATTTCTTCTCGCCTGACTGTTTTGTATCCGGAACGAGCCCCACTTCTACGCAGCGTGTCACTTTCTGCGAGCAATTTCTCTCGATCGACAGATTTTTCGCTGCCCGTTCTATTTCACCCTGATTCGTCCTGCCATTATTTACCATCGATCTCGCGCCTTTCACGACGCCAACGTAGCTTTCGTCATCGCTCACAACAGATCTTCTTTCGCGCCTTTTTACACGAATTCCCGGGCCAATCGTCTGACGGAATGGCCTGGGAACGTTTCTACCCTGTTTCGACCTATTTCCGGCTTGGTTTACGTAATCCATCGACTCTTTGTTCCTGATTTGATCGTTTCTCATCAGCGGAACTGGAGGAATCAAATCGAAGGCTAGAATCGTGTTCATTTTGCGAGGAAAAGGAAGCTTTTGTACCGTTGACAGAGAATCGGGGTAAATCTGAGATGATCTGGGATTTGTGTACGTTTGATGCGGCCTTTGAGAAACCGGAAATGAACTCCAGTCAGACTGTGCAATGTCCAGCTCCAACTGACTCCTTGGAGCAAAGTTGTAATAGTAATCAGTCGTTTTCTGTGGCAAAGGAGGTCTCATTCTTGTCATGAGTTCCAAGTTGTTATTGTTACCCTGTGGATAGAAGCTGTTTTGTTGTTGCAAACCGTTCGGATGATGAAGATTCTTGATCTTCTTCTCGTTATTCAGATGCATCAGGACTTTCATGTAGTTCTCGTTTATGGGAACTGCTTCTGATGTGCTTGCAATTAACGGTTCGCTTATAGGAATCGAAGTAAATGATTCCTGATTTCTGAATATCGAAGATTCTATAGATTCCTTTCTTGGCTTGTGTCTAATCGTGATCTTGTAACGTGGTTTACGATTGACAAATGAATTTAACGTTGGATTGAAGAGAGAATTGTCCAAATTTTTGTCAGATTCACGGTTGTCCAAACTTTTCTGAGAATTCGAAAGTGGAATTACTTGTTCGTTGTATATTTCTGAGTATGGCGTTGCTGCTGTTGTAAGTGGAGCATTTACGTTTATTTGCTGCCAATATTCGTTCACATTGGTACCACCTAAATGCGTTACTTCATCATTCTGTCCATTATTTGACACTTGATCAGAAACAATTTGCTGCGGGCTTAAAATTTCAGGTACAATAATTGGAAATGCTGTTGCCGAACTTTCCTGAACGGGGTAAGGTACAAAATTATTCACATTTCTCGCAGATTTCGAAGCTTGCAGAAGATTTGGACTCGAAGTCGTGGATTCTAGGATCAACGGGACTTCCGTCGTGGTTAGTTGATTTTGTCTCGCTTTGAAATAATCCCAGAAAAGTTGACTATAGCTAACTGTAGTTGGAATCTCTTCAGCTCGTTGGAACTCGTTGGGAGAAGAACTTTCAGCAACTTCGTGTTTGTACGAAGAGAAATTTTCTGCTCCTTCGTTCGAAGTAGTAGTTTCTATTCCTCTATCTGTCTTCCCTTCGTCCAATGGTATCCCAGTCGATTTTTCTACGTTCTGCGATGCTTGAAATTCTTCCAAATTCTCCGGATAATTATTCATCATCAACGCCGACGGTCTTTTTCGTGTTCTACCTTTCTTCTTCCTTTGATCGTTCCTTTGATCGCGATACCTCTGAGACTCAGCCAAGGTTTCTCTGTCAGTCGTAGTTTGAACTTTCTCCAGTTTACTGATCTCAACACCTTTCTCTATCTCTTCAGCTTCTCTCTCTAAATCCTCCTGGAGTTTCAATATTCCTCTCTCAGCAGTCAATTTTGGATTCATCTCTTTCTTCAACTTATCGTCCTCGTGAAGAAAGTTTCTATCTGTTGCATACTGTTTGTTCGTCTCATAATGATCGCTATAATCCTCGTCGAAATCCTTGAACTCCTCGGGATGAACTTTTTTGTACAGTTTTAGCTTGGTTTCACTTTCTTCTTCGTTGTCGCCATCGTAATCGTCGTCTCCAGATTGTTTCTTAATATCCAAATGATCGTGAAGCTTCTTGGCATAACCTTCGTGGAAATCAGCATCCCTGATGTGTCCAGCATGATCGTAGGCAGAGTCTTCGTATCCTTCTTCGGTATACACGGTGTTCACTTTCGAATTTTTCACCACTTCTCTCAACCTTGCAGCGTTTTCTTTCTCCTCGTCAGATTCTGCGTTCTCTATCGCCTTTTTCCGCGGCAATCTCTTCAGTACGTGACTTTTCCTCACTTGAGCGTACACTTTTGTCGGCACGAAGTCTAAAGGGACATCTTTGTCCTTTGGAGACTTGGCCCATTCACCTGGAGCGATGTATTTCGGTCTCGTTGAAACATTCCTCGACTCATCGTGCTCTGAATAAGGTATCACATGGTCAGGCGGTCCTTCGGGTTCTTCTTCCTCTTCAGAAGTTTCTTCGTTCCTCTCGGATGGCTTCTCGAACCTGTTGTACACTACAGTTTCAGATGATTCAATTGGATCTTGATCTTCCTGCTGGGAAACGGTCGTTGATTCCACTGATAGTTCCTTAACGATCGATCTATCTTTGGTAACATTGATTCTTGTACCATCATCGTTCTTCGAACTGAAATTAGCAAGTGTTCTCAAACCGTACGAATCGTCCGACACTGAAATCCCATAAGATCCAGAAAACGACACCAGTAACAAGATCAACAGCACTCGATTCATCGCGTTATTGAAATCTAGCCATTTCACTTGATTAAAATGCATCAAAGTACACGATTACTTCCTATCAATGCTATCATACCAAGTCACGCTGAATCATTGTCTAAAAATGTTACCATTATCCTATCTTAAACAAACAAAATGCAACAATTGTCTCTCCTAATCTTTTCGAAACGTTCACATGATACAAACTTGTAAATTCTTTGAAAGCACAAAGAAGATTTAACGTTTGCTCGCATCAGAAGCTCACACAAGACTCGCGACGAAGCAAGCTCGCGTTCATTATGATCGCTCGAGGTCTCGACGTGAAACTACTGTCGATATTTCGATTGTACGCGACAACGAGTAGTTTCTAATCATTTCCGATCGGAAGCTTGCATCGAACTGCACGCGGCACGGTTCGCGTGGCCTAATTTATATTTTCCAGCGGATCAGAAAGGCGGCGGTAGGGTTTTCAAGTAAACTCAAGAGACGTTGTTCACGGGACCGTGCAGCTAGCCGAACATTGAACGGTTCTGTCACTCTCGATTGAGCCTCCAGTTCGTTTCACCGGAGAGGGTCGAAAGAAATCCTCCGGTGATCGCGTACGCCGAACTAATTGCACCTGCTCTTTTTTTTCTCATTTTTCTGAGCCACTTTCTGCGTATTTGGTAATTTCTTCTAAATTGGCAGCGAATTCTTGTGTCGGAAAGTGGTGGATGTTTCACGCGACACGCTTTATTTCACATTTCCATGGACTTTCGAAGCTAAGCTCAAATCCTTGAAGGATAATACGAGAGATATAATATTACACTTTTGATATTTTTTTCTTCTTTTTGCTCGCAAGAACTCGTTGTAACTGTCGTTGAACGCTTCGTAAATTATATTTGAAGGTTTTATTTCTTTTTTTGCCAGTTAGGTTCCCGTTAGTTTGCACCAGGTTCATTTTAACGACTGTAATTTTCAAACAGCGGACGTAAGAACGTTAATTTCCGCCATATAACCTTTCTCACTCGTCGTTTTTAAAACGTTCCGTGCTAGTGGTTGTATACAATAGTTTGTGCAAGTAGAACTTCCATTAAAACAGATATTTTTCGACTTGAAGTTCAGATAAAGTAGACACGAATCTAGATTAGACCTTTCAGAGGAAAATAATTACGTAGTACGGCTACGGGAAACGCGTGCTTCACGCAATTTACGCTGGTAATACTTTTGTGTGTTTACGCAATGGTGTCTCATTTATAATGGATATCTAAATGCTGCTCAAATTAAGAAATGAATTATTTGAAGGCGTGCTTCTGCTGATAATAAGAAAAGTAGTATACAGCGGCTATTTCACGGCGAACGACTATAATTGCTTATAGTATACAGAAATCATTTCATCGTTATAGTTGTTCACAGTAGCAAGAGGGTTAAAGTTTCATAAATTTAATACTATTGCAATTTTTTGTAATTGAATACTTCCATATGACAGTTTCACTTCGTTTCAAAGTTCTGTCAAGATATAATTGGTATAATTAATATGATTGTAACGTAAATGAAGCTCGACATCCATGAAGTACAATTGAAAGGTAAAGATCAAACTTAAGAAAATGTGTTCTTTTGCTGTTTATAAATTTTTACCTTTTTCTCCATCCAATGGTGCAAGACTCGGACAGATTTTTATATTTGAAAAGAAAAAGGTGTCACAAATAAAAAATTGTGGTATATTTTTCAATATATAAATTTACTATATGAGAAAATATTGGAAATCGAACTGTAATATTTTAAACGATTATATTTTAAATGTAATTTTCCAACGAAAAATTTTCATTTCATTCTTTTCGAAACTTTCGTGTTTTCTCGCAAAAGGGTGAATATATTCCAATATATAGATTTATCATAAAAATTAATGTCGAAAATCGAACTGCAATAGTATTTCAGACGACTAAACTTGTTGTAATTTTCTAACGAGAAATTTTCATTTCGTTCTCAAAAATTTCGTATTTTCACGCGGAGTGCAATACGTTCCTACTATAATATTCTTTCATTTCCTGCTTCTCTAAAATATCTATCATTTCTGACTAATTTTTATTCTCAAATCTTCGATTACATCAAAATATATTTCGATTCGGATCATCGAAAATTGTGAATTACACTTTCCCCGGCAGACAGTTAAAAACCCGAGTCGAATTAGAAATAAAATCCGGCGAAGAATTTCATTTCTATTTTTCAGTTGATCGAGATGGTCGGTGATCCACGAGGCCCCGTGAGCCGTGAAAAAGGACGAGGTATCTGATACCAACGTTTCTAGGATTGGTGGCTCTCGGCAACGTTTCATCCGGAGCCAGCGGAGCGGAGAAAACTGTGGCTCGGGCGACACGCTTCGCGGCTCGACGCGGAAAGGCCCGGTGCAATCGCCTCGGCAGAAACTTGGCAAAGCGAAACAAACGATTTACAGACGAGTGAGTTAAGCAAAACGCTTCGTGCACTTGACTGTGGATAAGGCAGGATCGCCTAAAGGAACGTTAACACTGCTGTAACGGGCTGTTCGACAGGAAATCGAGTCGATCGAAACAACGTTACGCGTGTAAGGTTTCTCTGGCAATTTGTAAAGGATATCGTTGAATTCGTAAAAAGTAAAATTGAAATATTTAATGATTTCACTGTAAAATTTGAAACTTAAATATTAAAGAGTATGAAGGAAAGTTTAAGACACTGTTATGATATTAAATCGAGCTGTTAAGTAAGATTGGTCGTTGAGAAATGTAGGATAAAAAGATGGAACTTGTTAGGAAATAATGTTTAGTAATCTGTCGTTTCTTACACTTCGAGTTTTCTTATTTGCTACGTGAATGAAAAAAAAGAAAAGAAAAAAGTATGTGATATTAAGAAACTACTGTTAAATCGTTGCTGTGTCGTTTATTCAATGATTCGTGAGACACGAATGTTCGTATTTATTCGTTTATAATTAAGGATAATTTATAAATAATGAATATGTAGAGTAATAAATATATTAAAATTCACGCGGTATTGTCTAATTACAATTGCACCTGTCCAACGTGGTTGTAATAGTTACACTACAGGCGTTAAATATTTTCTACTGTTATGCTGAGCGCTGAGAATCTTTCTTCTTTGCAATATGTTAACTCAGCAAGTGTATTTATACTAGAGCAGTATCTGACAATTTACAATATAAAAATATGTCAAATTTTCTGTCTGTGTGATGCAAGAAAGTATCTAAAATAAACTATAATATTAAGTAATAAAATATACTATCTACTTTCGATATATGTAATATAATACTCTCGTCTCTCCTATCGATCGATTAAAGTTAAAACACGATTAATATGTGACAATTTTGGTTTTTCTTTTTTTGTTTTAAGAGAGAAAAAATAATCAGGTACTCCGAAAAAAGCGAAACTTTGTTTAAGACGCTATCAAAGGTTTCCACGAGTTGGAATCATTTTGATCGGGAACCGATGAAGTTTCAGACGAATGTAGCATCATCGCTTCTGGTCTGAAGAAATCGATAATTGGATGATAATTGTAATTGATTCGCCTCTGTGGTTCCTGATATTCCTCGTCGAAACCACCATTTTGCAGTCGCGACGTTGCGTCCATGTCCAGATCGTACGGTTGGCTGTATCTGTGCATATTCAATTCAGAAAAGAGGTGGATTTAATACACCTTAAATGGCGGGCAATTTAATATTATCTTCAACTTAAAATTTTTGATTTTCAAATTTTCTGTCTTTCAAATTTCCAAATTTTCAAATTTGCAAATATTCAAATCTGCAAATATTCAAATCCGCAAATATTCAAATTCGCAAATATTCAAATTTGCAAATATTCAAATTCGCACATATTCAAATTCGCAAATATTCAAATCTGCAAATATTCAAATCTGCAAATATTCAAATCCGTAAATATTCAAATTCGCAAATATTCAAATTCGCAAACATTTAAATTCACAAACATTTAAATTCGCGAATATTCAAATTCGCGAATCTTCAAATTTGCGAATATTCAAATTCTCAAATATTTAAATTCGCAAATTTTCAAATTCGCAAACATTTAAATTCGCGAATATTCAAATTGGCGAATATTCAAATTCGCGAATATTCAAATTGGCGAATATTCAAATTCTCAAATATTCAAATTCGCAAATATTCAAACCAGCGAATATTCAAATTTGCAAATATTAAATTTCCCAATTCTTAAATTACCAATTTTTCAAACTTCAAAATTTATAATTTAAATCTTCCATAAAAAGTTCTTATTAAATCTACCTTTATCCACAGTAACTATGCACGTTAATTACCTATTCAAGATCGTACTGTTCACAGTTTCAGTATGCTCCTCGATATGAGATGTAGATTCCCTTCTGTAAGGTGGTCTGCTGGGTCTACTTGGCCTAGAACCTTTCAATACTGATCCAGTGTACCCTGGTGCTCTAGTATTCGGTGCATGTTGTTGAGGTAACTTATCGAATGGCCTCGAACTTGAAGTGGTAGGTTTCTTCGATCTTGGTCTCACGGGAAGGGTAAAACTTGGTCTACTTGCTGTAGCCTCTATTACAGGTTTCTTGCTACTTGGACCTATAATTAAAAAAAAAATTGTTCAGTTACTATCAACCTATTCTTCAATGTAAAGAATAAAATAAATCCTTTTGGTTGTTTCACTTACCAAGATTCGAGTCAAAACTACCGGAGAATTTATTCAGATAATTCAACTTGGAAGACTCGTCAAAATCGTCTTTCTGTTCGTTGGTAACGAAATCAGATCCAGGAAACGTCTCTTTAATCCTCGAAGGTGGATCCTTCGAATGAGGAGGGAAAATCTCAGAATAACCGTGCACATGGCAACTGCAGCAAGATGGTACTTTGAAAATATCCATGTGCAAGCCTAATTTACTATCCCACGTTAAAAGTCTGTGATAATTATATATTTGTACACAGGAAGATCGATAGTTCTCAGAGATGAAAGAACAGCTCGACTGTGGATTTCTGAAATGGAAATTTAACGTCACAGTTTATTTCTTTGGTTGATTTCATAGTGAGAAATGATCGTTCGGAGAATATATATATATATATATATATATTTTTTTTTTTAAGATTCTGGTTTAGAGCTATTGCGAGCGAAAGTGAAGTACAATATTCATCTGCAGAAAAAATGCCGATTTGTTGCACCACAAATAAAACATTTTGTTTAATGATTTGTAACGAAATATCGAATTTCGATTTCTATCGCGAAGTTACGGTGAAGATGCTCCGATAAACTTTTTCTCGGAAATCATTCACCGAATCATTTCGATTCAACTATGAAAATAAACCATTGGAACGAATGGCAGTAGTACGGAAATAGTTTTTCTACAGCGATTAAATTAAAACGGAAGAACTTAATGGTTAAGCTACTTTTCTATGCAACAACCGACGCAAATTGATTATGGTATCGTGAAACTTACGAACACTTCTCCAATCGTAAAGTTTGCGTGTGTTCGCCGGTGTTTATTATGTACTTCCAAATACCGGAAGCTGCTCTGGCTAATTGTGGACGCGCGTATTTGATGACCGATGGACAGGTGAAACCCTCTTCGACATTGTCGAATGGAGAAGTTGTATCTGATCTTCTAAAGCAAAAATAAATAATTTAATTTATATCTGAAAATTTTCTGTAGCTTTAATAATTGAGCAAAAAATTGGAAAAAGAAAGAAAGAAATGAAAAGGTTGTTAAATGTTCTTATGAAATTCTATGTTAATTTTTATTGACTCCTGTAGTATGATCATTTGAAACTCTCTGCAATCTTATTTATTTAGTTGCCATATATGTAACTTCTTAAAGCATATAAATAATTTAATTTATTTAACATAGTAATATTTATTTCTGAAAGTTTTCTTTAGCTTTAATAACTGAGCAAGAAATTTAAGAAAAAGAAATTAAAAAAGTTGTTAAATTTTCATGAGAATTTCAGTATTAATTTTTCTTGACTCCTGCAGTATGATAATTCGTAACTGTGTGCAATCTTATGGACTTATTTGCCATATGTCACTTCTTAAAGCGAATAAATAATTTAACTTTTTTTTAATTCCCTTTAGCGTCATAAACTGAACAAAAAATATTTAAAAAATTGCAAAATTTACTTGGGAATTTCAATATTAACTTTTCTGGACGCCTATAATATGATCATTCGTAACTTTGTACAATCCTATTGATTTGGTTGCCATTCAACAGGCGCACGAACTCCATTCACTCCGCACTAAACTTCCTCGATATAATTTATACCATAAACATTAATCTCACCTTCTAATCTCGTTACTCTCGTATCGATTCTCATATTTGTTTTCCAGAGGCAACGCAAGAGGAGTACTTTCTCCAGATTCGTCAAAATCCTGCGACTTGTAATCGGTCAACAAAGCGGCCACCATCTCCTTATTTCCTCTCAAGCTCCTTGTTATCGCCTCGCTAAAGAAATTTCATTCAATTCAAATCAGATACCTATCGTCAGATATTAATTAACAACTTATTAAATACAGAGTAATTTTTTCTCGAATTCTATTCAAAGGATACATACGACTCTCCCAAGGATTTTATTAAAAGAATGAGAAGAAAGAAACGAAAGTCGATGCTTTCACACTATACTTCCTTCCTCTTTCGGAGGATCATAACTCTCAATTAAAAAGCAACGAATTATTATGAGAATACAGAGTCGAACTGTTATTATGTAATCAAGAATTCACAGGAATTCACAGGAAAGCGAGCTACCGGAATACTTTCTTCCGTTTTAACGAGCTCGCGAATTATGTCGTTTGCCATTGTGAAACGAGATTCTCCTAATTAACGCGGACCCCTTGTCCACGATTAGAGAAAGTCCATTTTAAACGCGTGTCGTTGAATTAGTTGCGTAACCGTTGCAATCTTATCGAAACGAACGAGGAAAAAAGAAAAGGAGAGAAAAAGAAATGACAACATGCGGTACTTACTGTGGATAATCGGTTGCTTCTAGACAGACTGTCTTCGTGAAGAAAGTACATTCCTTTTCCGTTGGATCTCGCTTCACTTCCGTAGGTCGTCTGGGTGGTCTTATTAGCGGCGTTCTGGATAAATCTGGAAAGTTATGTTCGTTTCCATTCAACGATATTGTTGTGCAATCAAAATGTAATTTTATTTCCTTAATTGTCGCTACTTTTATGTAACATGCTTAATTATTGACAATTTCTTTTCTTTTTTTTTTTTACAAAAGGAAGAGAAAACGGGTACTCTGAAAATAAGGGAAAATGAAACGTCGTTGAAGACGTGATTAACACTTTGCCGACTGATCAAGATTTTCTCTATTACGAAAGAAAATAGATACTGTTGGTAAAAAATAAAAATTGACATAAGGTGAAAATCAAGAATAAAAAAATTGTTTTTAAGGCTTCCTTGCTTAGTTATTAACGTTTAAAAATATAACTGCAACCTGGCAAACCTTCTTACATCAACGAATATAGGTCAAGAGAAGACACAAAGGGTGTAGTGATCTTCAAACGCAGATTGCACATGATTTGAAATATTAGATAATCATTATTTTATTATTTTAAGTTACTTGCACGCTTCATAAGTGCTTAAGTCTAAATATGTTACAAACAAAGAAAGATTCTTAAGTGATAATTATCGATAATTATAATTATACAATAGTTTTCAAAAAAATATTTTACTTATTTTAATATTTCACTAACTTTAATATTTTAAATATTTTTTACAATTTTTTGTACGAATCATCCTCGAAGTAAAAAGTAGTCAGCAATGTTTTAAGTGTAAAAATTTACCTGCGTAGACGTTTCTTCGATTCAGAGGCGTTGGTCTTCTCGGTGGAGGTCGATAACTGGGCCGTATTCTTAGATTGGGCCTTATAATCTTCAATTCTTGTGGCTACAATTAAAAAAGACGTATTTTCGTAACTTTATAATTGAATAAGAGAATATTTTCTAAATTTTAGGTTATAATTTTATTGTATACAAGTGTTTCTTTATCTCAACGATATAAATAGACGCACATCCTCTCAGGAAACGTCCCGTTGCATTAATTATACTTAAATTTAAATTTCAACCGCGTTTATCCACCAAGAAATCTTAACCATACGTTTCATCCCGGTTGCTAATTAATGTCTACGGACAGGAAAGACTCTCAACATCCTTTGAAGAATTTACAAAGCTAAATCCGACATTTTCTGAGAATTTTAACGAGTAATATAAAAAAGAATACGTCAAAAGTGCTCCCGCAGAGAAATAATCACTGTCATAATAAACGAAAGAATCTCCAAGACAACTTTTTACATCGAAAATGATAAAATGTGACAGAGACGTCAGATTTGATCTACGTTTAAAGATCTTCAAAGATAAGATCGTCGAGAAAACAAAAATATCAACCGTAAAGATAATTTTCAACGATAATAAACCTAATTCTTGCTAAGACGTATATATATATATATATATATTTTCGCGGGTGAAATTGAAAAAAATAGAAAGTCGAGGACCTAATATAATTACACAGAGTGACGCTCGTACAAGAGGAGATCACACATTTCGATGTGATTTACGATAGAAAGGAGTCCCAGTCACGACTTTCTAAGGATCTTCAACACGAGAAGATAAACAGACGTCGTCGATCTTTCGTTGCAATGTAACAATTCGAGACTTCAAAGCGAAACAGTACAACCGAAGTTACTTCTAATGATGTTCAATGAACTCTGGATCTTCGTACATGGAATGGTGTTAAATCAACGTCCACCGTTCAATGCACGCTGTTTATGCGAAATAAGTCACTTTCCTATATTAGGCATTGAAACTAGCTAGGATAGATAAATAAAAGTCGCTTCCAATAAAAGACTGGGCAAGTTTTGCCATCGTCACGTCATCCTAGATCAAAACATGGTCAACCGCGGTGTACAAAACGGGTATCGAGGATGAACAAACGTTCCTTTGCAATTCCATCCGAGTGTTTGGTCCAATTCGATTGTAATTAGTCATTCGAATTGGATTTCTTCTGAAGGTACAAACGACTTGTGTCGAAGTGACATATCGAATGAATTGAATAAAAATTACGAGTGATTATGTTTGAATAGGATAGTTTTTAGTTACCTCTGGCAATTCTTCCAGCGTTTCTTCGTCGCCAGCGATATCCTCGGATATTACTTTTGCAATATCAGCACTCTTTGGTAGCATCAGCTCTCTACTCGCATTCTGTCGACTTCCGTTGTTTAGAAGCGCTCGAACCTTCTCTAGATGCTGTCAAGGGGATCGAAATAATAATTAATTATAAAAAATACAGTATACATAGGTAGAAGAAATGAAAGAGAATTATCGTGGGAGAGAGTGGAAGCTCCATTTCTGAAAGAGAAATTTGCAATGCAGAAAAATTTAAAGTGTAATTAAGTCTGGTCATCAAACTTGCATAATATTATATTATATTAATATTTCAAACACTTCAATATTAAAGAGAAAATATTTTAGAGAAAATTATAATAAAGTTCTTAGAAAACTTTTTAGAATCCTAAAGGAAATTTTGTTAGAATTCTTAGGAAGAGTTTTTAAGTATCTTCATTAGTTTATTCATCAACATTAGTAACTGCTGGAATATATTTATTAATTCGTTATGATCCATTAATTACTACTATAAATATAAATCAATACTTATTCATTATTTCAAGTTTAACAATATTAATCTCAGGAATAATAGCTATATTTGAAATAGATTTTTAAAAAGCTATTGCTATATCTACTTTAAGTCAATTAGGATTCATAATAAGAATTCTATTTCTAGGTTTAGAAAATTTATCTTATTTTTTTCTAAAGATTTTAGATTTTCCATTTTATTATTCACGCCATATTTAAATCTTTATCTTTAAATTTAAGAGTATTTTAGTTAAAAAGTTTTCAAATAAACGTTAAAGCATGGTTAATTTTTATCGAGAAGGTATGACTAAATTCGAAAAGAAATATGGTTTCTCCGTTAAAAAAGCAAGTTATCCGATCATCTGACATCCTCTCATGTATCCATCAATGTTAATACAGTAACGATACGTTTAGCTAAATAAACGACGTTTAACCTGATCAACACAGCGTGCAAGCATTGTTTAAGCAAATAGAAACTTCTTCTTTCACTTACACTCTCCCGCGTTCTATCCGTCCTGTTCTTGGATGGTCCGTCGTTGATCTTGATGGACGTGACCGTCGTCCCGTTGTTTTCTTTACGGTCGTTGAGGTCCACGTCGTCTTTGTGATTCCTCTCGGCGCCGACGTTAATCGAGGACAGTAGCACGACCGCCTAGAGAGTGAAACGAACCACGTGCATTCGCATAAACTCATTATTACCGCCCAAAAATAACATTCTGGGTCAACGAGAACTACTTGATTTCTGCATACTTGAAATAAGCGACATGAATTCCTCGCGAATATTATTCGACGATTAATCATGCGTATTTTCACTTGAACTATCGCTTACTTTCTATGCAACAACTTCCGATTTCTCGACGATTAATGTGACATTTCAATGTACACAGTGTCTCTGAATTTTCAGATCTTTTGAATTGAAAATCTTGTGTGAAGAATGAAGATACTTATTCTTAAATTCGGGAAGATTATGCGAATAACTGTACAACACGTATTAATTTCCGCGTAGCCATCGTCGATCATCTTAAACCAGTGACGAATCGCGCATGAATATTTATCGACACGATGAACCAGAGATAACGAGAATTCCCTCGTTAGTATACCGAATAAGAATTTTAACTACTCTTCCGACGACTAGTTAAATTAGTCAGTCTGGTTAATAATGGTTCGTTAATACAATATTACGGTACAGCTGATGATAAATGATATTTTATTAAGCAACTGAAACTAGTTGTCATAATTGTATGTACTCCTCCTTTGACCCTACGTTAACCCCTTGATTTATGATTTCTTTTGCTAACTATACATCTAAGCGTCAGCTATTCACAGTTTTAATACCATTTTACGTAATATGCACTAATTTGCTGTAGATTAATTACAATTACCAGTCCTCAATCTTATAGATTAAAAGGAAAGGTAGAATTAAATGTAATGTTTGTTACTAATATAAATGTTTTTGTCAAACTTTAAACAGAATCTGTGACACGAGTCCAGATGTTATAGGGCAAACACGTTTCCTACCATGGACGCAGCATATGCGATTCAGAGTGTATTAGCTAACGTGTTAGGTTGACGAATTTTTATCAGAGATGTATCTAACACAAACAACTTCTAAAACAAGTGTTAAAAATTTTAAATGCACATTTTTCCAATTCCAATTTGTTTCTACTTTTTTATTAAACACGATTTTAATTGCTTCAAAGAACAGCTCGATGATAGTCGAGTTTTGTATGAAATCATTGCAAAACACAGGAATGAAAAGTGTAAAATACTAAAATTAATTCTCAAAATAAATTTATTCAACAAACATTGTTTTATTGGCTCTTTTTCGCCTCTTGGCATTGGCGAACACAACACGTGCTCTATTTGCGCCACTCTAGATACTGAATTCTGATGATATCTTGAGAATTCGAAATTCCTATTTTCTTACACATTTCTCAATCAACTGAAATCTCACTGAGAAATCTGAAGATATGGAGGATTTAATGTTGACAGAATGAGATAAATATAGTCTCTTTAATTCCGATTGTTCCATCCCCGTAATTTAGTTCTTCTCAGGAATTGAGAATAGTTACGATATCGATTTAACTATTTTAAATACCAATTGTTGTCGCAACATTTGAAATATTTCGATTTTAAGCAACATAACGCAACGTGTCTCGACGATTGTAACATAGAACATGAATGAAACCGTTCAAACCCGATACCATAATTTATAACAGTTATTTATAATAACGCTCTTTCATAATAGTTATTAATTGTCATTTACAAGACCATTTTAAACTCTATTTCTTCATTGGTCGACTTACTTGATACATTGGGTGCCTGCACGCTCTTATTAATATTATTTTATAATAAATAAATAAAGTATAGTAAAGGAAAAAGAAGATGTATATCCCGTTTTCCCTTTCCTTTCTTTCGAATAAAACGCTTATCGCTTTCAAACGATCGTTCATTCGAAACAGATCCTTTCCCTCTCATAATCGTAACGCGTGTACGCCTCGACCAGCACGATAGAGTTTCCCGGCGGACACAATAGCACAATTCCCTCTATTATCTATTATTATGAGTACGGGAATTGATCGCGAGCTTCTTGTGGACCGTCTATCGCGGAAGAGATCTTCCTGTTCCTGCGGTGGAAGCGCGCCAGCCACGGTGAAACGTTAATTTTCGTTCGCGGCGGAAGTGGCGTTCTAAAGTGACGGTGCGTAACGTCGTGAAATCGTCGCGAGAACACGTCGAGCTCGACATTAACGACCGGCGTATCGGTTCGGTGAAATTATACGATTTTCCATCGTGAACGAAACGACACGGGCTGAAAAGAAATGATAAAAAGAACAGATACGATTCGCGTGCAACGGTGAAAGTCTCGTTGTTCCGAATCCCTGGTTAAATAGTCTCGTAGTATATGTAGTAGTTTGTTTCATGGAGTTTTCTTCATTTCAAGATCGCAGGAAAGTCTCGCGATAAAGAATTCGATCGGTATGGTTGAACGAATCGTCGATTAATGACGATACAGAAGTTGGATGGTGTTCTTCATTTATCAACTTTGCCTAGTTTCTCCCGTTTCAGTTCGGACGAATTCTGATTGTGTAACTTTCACGTTGATACAGGTATTCGAGTACCGCGGGTACTTTCTAAAATATGAATTTCTGTGCGATACGGAGGAAATTCATTCTCACTGCTACGTTTCTTGGGTAATTATCAAATTGATAGAGATTGAACGAAGATTCTGAGGTTGGATTGTATCAAGTATGAAATCGATCATTTCCTTACTTCGATTTGACTGATTGTCTTCGAGATACTATTTCTACACTTAAATCTTAGCAAATTCAATGCATTCAAAGGAAATCTAATTTATCTATCGACACTTCTAAATAGTACAAAGAATAAACGAACCTTTTCAGAAGAAAAGTGAACTTTGAAACAAAGATCATATACTTGTGTATCTAATTGCTCAATACTTGCACCCTGTAACTGCTATAAAATTAGGTTCTGATTTTTTGCATAATTAATTATTTAATTATACCATCACTTGACTGTGCACTATTTCTATAAATTATTTCTTTCTCTTTACGACTTGCTACGTGTATTTAAATTACCCATGAAGCTACAACGTGATTAAATCCATTTCTATACGATTCTATCAATTACACGAATATTACAATTTGTATTAAATCCAATTAGTTTTTCCCATACGAATCGTGGGTGGTCTCATATTTCAAAAAAACAGTTGCCTCAAGGTACAACATGAGAAATCTAGTTTAACGTCAACATCGATTCCAATTCAGCCGGGGGCATTTCTACCAACATCGCCATAATCTCGACCAACTATCACAATTTCCACTAATGTTCTTCTTATCAGTTACAGCAACGTTTTCGTGTTATTACCAGTTCAGTGAGTTATTACACACTTTGTCTCGCTCTCAGGGAACATTTCTCTCGCTTCCGTTGTTCCGACACGGCACAGATGCCGATGTATTCGAGATTCTATGATACACACAGGTGTGAGAACGAAGTGTCAACGTTGTCAGGATGGAGGAAGTGGCCAATGTAACCGCAACACGTGAGGCCGAGCCTACCGGCATTATGCCACATGAAATAACCATAAACGTGGAAATTCCAACATATCCTCTGGTTGTTTGCAATCGACGCTGACCTAGTAACCATGATGCTCACCAGAAGGAAGAGAGCTACGATTTCACTGAGTGATCCTTTTCTTTCGTATCGCGGATGTTCATCAATTCTCTTAGCCAATACGATTATTTTTCCTTTTCTTCTTTTTTTTTTTTTTCTTCAGGATGTTTCTGCAACACCGTTGCGATGTTTACGATTATTCGTCTGAGACACGTGTAACGTTTCCACGCGTTTTGTTGCATGAACTATACCGATCGCGGTCGATCTATCCTTTTACTTTTATCACGCGTAGAAACGGAAGATCGAACAGCTTTCAGTATACTAACTTACTCGTCGATTGAATTTCTTCGAAATGGAGGTTAATTAATCATTCAACGAGCGTTAGTTGATTTTACAATTACAAATGCTTGGACTCAATTAACGAGGAAACTTTCGAATACCGTGTTTCTTTCTTCGCTGTATAACACTTGTAACGAGTAGTGAATTTTTCTAAAGGTTCATTTAAAACGCTTGTATATACGTCACGTGTGAATGGAAAAAATATGAGAATGCAAGAGGACTTTCTAGCGGGATATGTCAATGATACTTTAGTTTCTTATTTCTATGGGTCACCCGTGGTTAATATTCTCTGGTTATACAATTTTTCTGGACCTTAGATTATCATCGAAAACTTTCACCGTGCTTATCGACCTAAGAAGACGAGTACTTCTCGTAAATTACGCGTCACGCTGGGCCTACAATTTCGTGTCATCGTATCGAGTCGAATCTCCGGTGAAACTTGATACAAAATTATATCTTTGATCGAAGATAGACATAGTACTTAATAAAATCTAACGGATCTTACATAAATTCTAGAAAATTACTAGCAGGCGTAATAACTCTTCGGTTAAATCGAATCTCAATCATACGCGCAACAATGTTAGTTTTTATTTTATTTATCTTCGAAAGATCACTCCTGAGGTGTGATCCAACGTTCGATGGATCGTATATTCGCCACGTGTATATCTACGGAATAACCTAACTTTGCTCAAGAAAACGGTGAAAGATTATCAGATAAGCAGCAGAATAAATTGCATTATAGCTACTTCATCAATCTTAATCTCGTAAGAACGAATGACGAAGCGTTCATATAAACAATTCCACATCTGTCTATCGGAAACCTAATTCTCAGGACCTGACGGAGAAAAAAGGATTAGGGTGTAGGTAAAATTGATCGACGAAATACGATAACGAGGTGAACAATTGCCTCGCCTTGATCAAAATCATCGGGGATAATTGCACAGTTCGATCAACGATCTCGTATTTATAATCGTCGATGGATCTTTCACTTTGCCAGCACGTGAGAGGGAACTCGCGGCAATTAAGGAGAATCTATTTACTTTTCCTGGTTCCGGCAGGTTACCAGATCAAGGCCACGCAAAGGTTGTTCCACTTTATCTCAGAAGAGAGCCGACAGATGCAACCAGCCGAGCAGTCAATCACCTTTTTCTCGATGAAAACAGCAAGCCCTCTTTAAAGATCTCGAATCGACAACGATTACGTTACAATAAAGTACGATTAAGCTTTTTGTCAAGTGTTCTATGTTTGAAATTAAACAGTTAAGTGATTGTTTTTGTCTATGAAATTTTTGTGAGTATATAATTGACTATACTGAAGAACATGTTGATATCTAGAAGAAGAGCCTGTAATTTATTGGTTCGCTTGTATAATGTCTGTAATTATACCACTTTAATGAAAGTTTCTCGTGATTATGAGGGGACACGTTGTTGTCGTCGTTTCTTGAAAAATTGGTGAAAGTAGACTCGTCTTTTTTATCCTCGTAATAATATTCTTGATACGTTACTTCAATAGAACATGTGTCTAAATTTTCTAATATAAACATCATCTAAAACTAACCTAAAGAGTGCAAGAATTTTGAAAATACCTTGTTTCAATAGATCATAAATGATCCAATAAAAAGAGGACGAGATTAATGATTAACTAAAATTCTAATTCCTTACCACTGTTGTAACCAGTAATAATCCTCGCGCCATCATTGCTCCCTCTTGCGATCTCTCATGAAAATCTTCTCACTTCCTCCAGATACACAAAACCACATTCACTGTTCACCATAAACTCCTCCAACCCTTTCTCCTCAATTTCAATATACGAGATCTCTAATTATTCACCCTAATATACCCATGAAAATACAAGTTTCGCGTTGATCGTCGATCGTTCACCCTCTTAATTCTTCGATCGAAAGACACGTTAGATTCCACGTTATATCTCGACTTCTTTACTGTAATACAGTCTGTAAAGTATCAATTGAACGTTGTTTCAATGCTCATCGACGTTCACGTCTCCAATAATTCGAAGATAGACGCTCGATGTTCAATCGCCGAAGACGAAAAATTCAGCTCTCGTGTGGAGGCGCACCGACCTCTGGTTTGAGACTTGGCTGAGTGCGTACGGTCCTCGTCTTCATCAGGTGGAAGGAGACACCGAAGAAGAAGAAGAAGAAGAATCGAGCTGATACCTGCCGGCTCTCACGTGGGGATAATGTAGGAACGGAGCGTGCTTCGTCCTGCGTGTTCCCCCTTCGTCGAGCCGTGACCGAGAAAACCGGACGGCCGGATAAGCGTGTCGTATTCGAGAGGAGGAAGAAGTCGGCCACTCGACCTCCTCCTTCTTCCTCTTCACGTATATACAACTTTACTTGCGGGGAGCATTTGCTCGAGTGGTGGGTCCATCGCGTCACCCTTAATGCGACAACGTTTTCTCCGTGCTTTTCTTACCCTTCCTCTTTTTCTCCATTTTCATTTTACAAACTTGGAAATTGCACTCGTGATCAGTAGATTGCGGATATTTGCTCAATAAAATTTTTTTAAGGAATATATCTATGTTGTTGATTGAATTATAGTAAAGTTTTTCTATGGATCAGAGTTTTCTACATTCTGATATTTTATAATTGCATAAACATTTATAATGTTATGAACAGTTTTTAATTAAATCGACATTTTCGTACCTTTTTCCTTTTCTTGCTTTGCATTTTGCAAGATTCAGTGTGCAAATTGTTGATACGATTATGAGTATTTGACATAATAAAAATTTTTTTAAGAAACACATCTATGTTATTGATTGAATTATAATAAAGTATTTTTATGAATTGGAGTTTTCTACATTCTGATGTTTTATAATTGCATAAACATTCACAGTCTAAAGATCAGTTTTTCATTATTTACACGTTGATAGCGATGATACTTTGTTAACTCGTTACTTAATAATAGCAACTGATTAATAAACTTTAGTCGAACGGTAATTTCTAAATCGGATTCTTTTTCTTTAATCTGTTAGACGCGGTAATAGAAAAATTGTTAACAAGAGAATACAAAATCATTTTGTTATTAATAATTTCTAACAATCTACGAAAGAAAATGGTGTTTTAAATTTTTATTTTATTTCATGCATTTCGACGTCACAGTTAAGTTTGGACAAACTAGTCTCTTGTATGTATCTGTTTAATTCGCAACTGGAAACTAATGTTAAGATAGCAAATTTTTATTTTCTCCCTCTCCTTGCTTTGTATTTCATTAATACATACAATGAAATTTTGATATTGATGCTAATAGTAGAATTAAAAACAAGGAAATGATTGAAATTTTGGAACTTGAGTGATACGAACATGAATTTCCAAGAATTTTTCAGTCTGTATCAATTCGAACATAAAGTTCAGTAATTTGAACAGATTGGAGAGTGTAAAAGTTTCAGCGAGGTCGACACAGAATATATTAATATTTAAAGATATTAGAAAATTTTCTGTGTACTATAAGTGAAAATTAATGTACGCCTGTATTCTTATGAATGGAAAGCCTATCGCTTGTAAATTGGATGTCTTCTAATTGAAACGTCTACGTGCAAGTGTTTCTAGCATGCACGAAATCACCGAGAAAAATAAAACGGTCGCTAATGTTTCTTTTCACACTTGATTTATTAACGAAACTTCTTCTAAGCGAAGCGAAGTATTCAGTTCGGTGGTAAATTGAACGAAAGAATTTGGAACGTTCCCTAATATCACCTTTCACGATTAAATTCCCCGGCATGGTCGAATGAAAAGTGACGCGTTGTAACGTCTAAGTGACGCGCGATGTTTTCTCCCTGATTGCCGCCTTCGTTGTGTGTATCTACGTGTATGTATGTACTTTCGATGTAAACCTGAATGACAACCACAATTCCAATTTATTTCGTTCTGACGTACACGTTGAATTCAAATGGTAAAAGCTACGGGACAAATGGTTCAACGCGACAAGTACAAATCTTTCTCCACCTCTCCCTGAATCTTTCTAAACTTGTTACAAAAAGCACGAAAAAAAAAACAAATAAAGAAATAATGTTTCCATTAAAATGATACATCATCTCCGGAAATTATAATCCAAGTAACAGATGTTTAATGCTGCATTTCATCTGCGATTCGTTCGATAACCTCTCGAATGAAACGAAAGGGTGTGAGATAATATCTTTATCTCCAGGTACTAAAAAGGAAGACGATGCTAATAGAAGAAGTATTCGGTGTCACGTTGAGAAAGTTACATTATTCTAGAAAGTCAAGTGTAACAGCTGAATCAACGTCACTAATATTAACATAATAAATGGAGAACAACTGGACATTCAATTTGTAATGGACGAACGACGATAATTTTTAACGCCGTGCTACTTTCGCGCCACAAGTTTATCAATTTAATAAAATTTCGAAAATACCATGAAATAATTATAATAAGAAAATAGCATAAAATTCTCAGATCCATCAGTACTACGTAACACTGCGCGTAAAGCGTGTACTCGATTGGAAAACTCTCTTAATATTCGCAATGAACATTTACACAGTCTTATTAAAAGCAACAGATGCTATTAGCAGAAAGTTAATTCTTCGATAAATCGTAGACGTCAACTGGACAGACAAAGTCGTAAATTGTATCGATTAAAAGGTGAACGATATAAACTTTCTTCTACGTCGCCTTAAATCCTCTCCTATTTCAGATTCGTTTTGCCCAAGTTTCTAATGGCGCTCGTCTGACGAATCGAAGGGTGAAAGCGACCAAGCGGTTCCGTGTCGAATTGCGCGGAACTCCGAGTTCAATCCGCAATCAACGTTTGTCACTCTCGCGTAAGTCTCTTCGAGTGAATTTCTAAAGGTGGCTCGCAAACGTCCCAGTAGGCCTGTAATTGGCGACATTTCGTACGGAAACGAGCAGTCGTTCGAGGCATTTAACGCGACGTTCGATGCAACAAAATTGCGAGTAGAGCGTGATCAATTTGCAGCGGAGCAACTGGTTTTCGGTACGTTGAAGCGTGAAAGAGGATACGCAAGTTCTTCGATGGTCTTATCACTGTTTATAGGCATCTTAGCGGTTAGAATGTTTCGATTGTAAAGTTTATTTGCTGGTGGTGAGGTTCGATAGTGGCGTTATTCATGAAATGGGATGTGAATCTACTGCTGCTGCAGTTGAATAAAGTTCAAGTTAGAATTCTGCTTCTTCGAACATTTCTAGTGACATTATTAACTGTGTTAGAACTTTATTAGAATTGTATTTGTAGAATTTTTTATATATTTAATGCAAATATATTATGTAGCAAATTTTTATATATAAAAAATATAATTCTATAAGTATAATTGAAATATAGAGAAATTTGCATTTTATAAAAACTAAAAATTTATGTACTTTTCATTTTTAATTAAAGATTTGTCTATTTTTTTAATATAATTCTATAAATATTAAAATTTTATTCTATAAATATAATCATAAAATTAATACAGAATCTTTTTTAAATTATATTTGTGGAATTTTCAATTATATCTAAGGACAAAGTTGCGTTTTTGTGCAACTGTTGGCAGAAAATTGGAAGGGTGATTCTAGAAGCCGACATAAGACGAAAATCAGAAGCAAGAAAAAAATTATTGAGTCTTCGTTGTTTAGTTATTAACGTTTAAAAGTATGTCGGTAGTTTAGCAGCACATAAAGTGTGATTATAAATTTTAACACGAACAATAAATTTTAATAAATTAAGCCTCGAATGCAATAGTGCTCTACTTATTCAAAATTAAATGACAGGCATTAAAACACTTAAAATTACCAATTAATATTCTCTTGCAAAAAATCTTTTTAAAATGATAATAAAAGTAAAAGTAAACAATTTCAAAGACTTCTAACAAGAGAAAGTTTATTACCTGTTACCAATGAGCAATAAATTACAAATGAGCACTGTCTAAATTAATGAATTACTGCTACAAAAAGAAGTTCCTCGTCGCTGCTTCACCCTACTGATACAATTCTGCCATACATAAAATTCCCTTCATGACGAACCTTGCACAAAATCCTCCCAAAGATCACCCAGGAAACGTTCTTCGTCCAAAAACTCCGTCGAAAGAAATAACATGCCAGCTCGTAAATCCAGCGAGACCTCTCGCGATCCCTCTAATTTCGCTCGATAAATTTCCTGCCGCGAAACTGCCACGCGTAAAGTGTCACGGTGGTACGAGTGCTGCGGGCGCCGTTTCCATTGTCCGCCACGGCGAATCTACATTCTGAAACGGCGCGTGCAACGAGGATCGGGCCGCATAAAGATCAACGAAACGCGATCGTGAGGTGTTCCGTAGCTTAACGACGTACACCACACTGTATGTGTGTATGCATCGTGCCGCAGGGATATTTAAAGCAAACTGTGGAAATGGAAATAAACGAGCGGTCGAATTGATCGCGGAACGATTCGCGGCTCACTTAACCCGATAAAGAGAATGGTTATTGCCAGCGCGTGGACCACGCGCCTCTGCTTCACGTTAGAGAGCGTAGAACTTTGCGTGGAACAAGTACTGCCTGAACTAAAGCCAAGAGGAAGGGAAAAAAGAACAGAAAAAAAAAGTAGCGAACATCGTAACCGTTCGTTCGTTCTTGATTTACGCATTCGTGACGCTTGTAACCGCGCGACCAGCGAACGAACGATGTTAACGAGCCTTTCGATCGCGTCCAAGAGGAGATTTAGAGTGCAGACCTTACGGAGGTGTATCTCGTAAAATTTGTCAACAAGTGCGCCAGAATTTAGAGGTGGATTAATGGATTTAGGTGGACAAGCTAATGCTTTCGCTCGGTGTTTCGAAGTAGGAATTCGATGAAGCTTGAAATTTCTCTCTGTCACTTTGAAAAGCTGTTACGAATCCCTGCGTGTCTGTTAATTAATCCTTTCGCTGCAGTAGTTTTCAGTCAAATTGCTTTGGAAAGTTTAAGAATGAGAAATTTGCAAATTTACAAAAATGTAGAACTCGTTTCGTTAAATTGAAGTGTGCAAAGAATAGAATTTAGACAAAAGGAGGGTAACAGAAGAGCTACGATACAAATTTCCAAAACTATAGGCGTCAACAGTAATGAAAGGGTTAAGTTTGTGTAATGGAGATAGTAGAAGGAACTTTCACTGGTTGTTAGGAACACATTTGAGCACCTCGTGTAATTTTCACGATGGCTGAAATTGCCAGTTTCCTTCGTTCACTCCTTTCGTGCAAAGAAATGAAATTCTATCTCGTTCTTTTCTTTCTTTCAGTAATTGTTTCGCCTGAATGTTTGCAACGGTGTGTTTTCAGAGTTGTCCAATCTCCTATTGACACTTTCTCAAGTTCTTGGATGTAATATTGTAATTAACGATACTGTTAGAACCTCCATTTTCTTCTTCTTCCTCTGTTTTACAATTGAAGCTAAACTTTCGGTGAAATCTAAGTTTCTGCAACGATGTGTACCTTGAATTAACATCACAATGGTATCTACAGATCGAAATACACAAAAGGTGAAATGTCCCTCCAAGGTAAAGTGTTACTAAATCAAGTCGCTGTGGCACGAGAACACGGTCTTTTCAAAAGATCGAGCGATACAATTGCTTCTACTCGCAAAATTGGAAGACACGGCTGTTTGAAAAGCTTCGAAGGACGATTTCGTGTCTGAAAACGGCTGAAAGGGACGACGCCGGTGCCTTTTGTTTCTTCGAAGGCTCGTTTCATCTTCGATTCGTCACTGTATACTTCGTTTCCTTGTGAAGAATGACGGCGGTAGGTAAAGAACATCTCGCATGGAAATGTATCAAGGCACATCCGACTGAAAACTATTCGTTTTCAAGTGTATGCGTATATGTACAAAGAGACGAAAGTATTCTCGATTCGACACGCACGTTCCAGACGTTATTTCGGTGCGTTCCAGTAAAGTGAAACGCGCTCGTTTCGAGGAATATTTAGGTCAGCGGCTCGTTAACGTTACTATCAAAAAGGAAAAAAAAAATGGCGTTGATCAACAAGACGTAAAGTTTTCAGCCGGTTACGAATGAAAGTGGAACGTGTCGCTTCGTTCTTACTTTTAATCGCGTGATGATTCCACGGAATGGAAAAGATCTAGCTGTGATCCTTATCTTCTCAACGCCGATTCTATGATTACAAATAGTTTCAACAAACTAATTAAAAAAGATACGAAATTTTATTCGTTGATGAAACGTTCGATGAACTTCTCGATGAAAATGTTCATACATAAATTAGCAAAATCACTGATATCGAAATAGTTGATATCTATAATGGTCATTTAACCCCTTGCCTAATAATGACGCGTTCAAATATGACAAAAGAAGAATTATGTATTTATTAAACTTGTATTTTTGCTCAAACTTCAGCTTCAACTTATAACTGAGGATTAACAAATACAAATTGTATATTTCTTTTTATTTAACGCTGTATTAGAACAGTGAATAGACGAAGTTATTATATTCAGGGACTAAAGAAATTAATTAAGAATAGTTTAAGAGAGAATTTATTAATTTCGATAAACGTTGAAGTGATTAAAAGAAATTAAATTTTTACGAATCTAATTTTTCCATATAGCACAGTAACAGATCAGAGAGAAAAAAAGAACTTAAGTTACAACTTGAGTGAGTACAGCAACGCATATTTTCACTCGATGCGATTTTCACTTTATATCTCCAGCTTAATCGATCCCAATTAAAAATTGTCCCTGACACCTCTCCGCTGTTTTCCATTTTCATTTTACTCTCACGTTGTTACACCTCGACACCGTTGCTAGATTTCTAGGGGAAAGTCTTTCTATAGATAGCATCCGCGACCTAGACACTCGCGTTCACGAAGGATACGATTCCCCGCTGGCTCTTGCTTAGTGACCTTACTGAAATTACTAGGTATCGTAATTAGCTCGTTAAAGTCATTGTCGGCTTTTTACCGATGCCTCATCTGAAATTGCCGTCCTTCTAATTGCGACCATCGAACGACGTGTTCTTAATACTTTTCTGCGATACGTTAATTGAAAATGACTCGTACTCGAGTACTCGATACGATAATTCCTTCGTACTCGATATACTGAGCATGTTGAAAAATTTTCACGGCTTGAAGTAATTCACTTCGAAAGGATATAATTGTATAAAAATTAATGGTAAAAGAAATGGAAGTATAAAATTTAAGATTATTTTCAGGTTATTTAAAGGTTCATAAAAATCATTTAACGATACTTGTGGGTCCTTGGAAATCACATGGAAGCTTGCTAATTTTAATTACATTTTAATGCAATTTGTCACACAAATCTCGATCAATTATTTGGAGGATTTGTGAGATTGAGATAGATTTAATTTGAGGTTTATAAAAATTGATAGGAACTAAAATATTGTCTTCGATACAAGCTCCGATATCCCATTAATATTTGAACATCCTTTAAAATAGAATGGTCCAAGTTTTTCTTTTTTTAGAAATTAGAAGAATCGGTTTACTAGATGTAGGAAAACATCTGGAAAATATTCCAATTGACTGGAATTGTAACGATCGCTTTTTACAACTTTTTTATCTCTATGAAGATAAAAAAATATAACGAGATAATATTTTGATGTTCAAAATTATTTTGTACAAATAAGCGAATCGCAGAAGTATTCGTACTTTCCTTAAAACAAAATAACATTTTTAAAATTGAACCAAACAATTTCAGTTGTTTTCAGAAGTTAAGATTAATTCACTTGTAGATGTATACAAAAAATGTTGAAAAAATTCCAGTTGGTCGTAATTGTGACTTAAAAAAATGATTCTGTTTTAAAGATGTCGGAATATTAATAAAAATCATTATATTTATATTTTAATATTTGCCTACACATGTGTTCACAATATATTTTATTCCAACATCAAACTTCGTCAAACAGATATATATATATATACATAATTCTGAAAAATACAATATTATGACTCCATTATATATTTTCCATATATCGTAACATTTTCAAACAAAAATAATAGGTTCATCTTTTTTTTTCTTCTTCGACGTTAGATCTCTTTCTCGTTTGACCATCGAACCGACCATCGCCATAAACGAGGAGCCTGGACGTTTTACGGCTGTTTCAAGATTTCTGGAATGCGATCCAATTTACGATAACGATCCTTACCCCGATACATGTTGCAACGTACCACGGTCCCGAAGAGTGAAGACAACTGTGCACAGAACGTTCATATGCCATCCACGAGATCTCGGACTGACAGTTCACGGGGATGATTGGAGATGCTCGACGATTCTCTGTGCGGTTTACATGCTTCCTTTACGATCATTCCGCTTCGAATGACTTCTGTGTTCGCCTTCAACTCCCTCGAATATATACGTTCGATCCGTTCCTACTAAAACCGATGAAATTAATTGAATGAAATGACCCTTAAGCGTTCTCATGGCCGGATAAGGAAACCACATTTACGAGTTACGTTGTACCATTATAACCATTTCAACTCGTAAATTGATAAAAATGATACAATGCGATATTAAGAAAGGTTCTTACGGTTTTTCCATTTATTATTTTCAAAAATGCACAACATTGAATTACTTCTGCAATCATCCTATCTCCCTTCTATTATCGAAAACGTAATAATAGGTAGTGGAAATAATTCGAAAACCACAAGGATATTACACATCTATCGAAGCTACTTCGATTCGAAAACGATACGAGTTGTTTAAAGAAATGTGAGTTCGATTTTATAAAAAATTATAATAAATTGAAAACTATTTTCTTCGTTGATGAATTAAGAAATGTTTAGTTGAATTATTCCTAAAGGAATTATTCGTACGGTTGGGATCGCGTGGTGAGAGGAATGTGTCGCGATCTTTTCGGTCCTTTTAGCAATGAAAGGACAATACCGTTAGCAGGCTCGCGTGATTACGTCTAAAATTATGCAAACGAGTCGAACCTCGAGCCACCTTGTACGAGGGTCTCGCGTAACGGAATCGAATTTTACCGATAAAATCATCGTGTTTCCTGTTTCGACGAGAATTATACCGGTTCGACGGAAGCTCCGATTTAATTGTAAATGACACGTGATTTTTATAACTATCGCAAATTTCGATTGAGATGTCAACGTATTTTTCTGTTTCTTTTTTTTCGTATCTTCTACTCGTTTATGTTTTTTATAATAAAAAGTATCACTTCGCGTTTAAAGAAAGAACACCTGTCCAACGGATGGAAAAGAAAAGTTTTGGCATCACATTATAGAAAGTCGAACACCGCAGACGAGTGCAATTACAATTTAAAGCAGCTGAATAATAGAGATACTGGTTAAAAAAAAAGAAAAAGAGTCGAGTGAAAGTTTAATGATCATCAGAAACATGGAAATTACTCGATGTCCATGAAAATCATATTATCATAGACGCGAATCTCTCCTTGTAAAGAAATGAATTATCCGAAAGTGGCTTTTTTAATCCCAGACCGTAATATATTTTCCTGTAACTGTAATTTAATCCTCGATAACCTTCCATTTCCACTTACAATTTCCCCCTTAAAATTATCCACTTATACGTTTCATCAGTGTTAACGATAAAAATCCCAAAAAGTTTAAAATCCTTTTACACTGTAAGCAGCTAAAAAACTTACAGAAAAATGTTGACAACACTAAGAATTCTTTTAACTTTTTTCAATGTGTACCTTGTATGTGTACGCCCACTGGGGATATAGCCACGCCCCCGGGGACTTAGCCACGCCCCCCGGGGAGTTTGCCCCGCCCATTGGGACTCAGTCACGCCCCCGGGGTATTTAGTCCCGCCCACCGGGGACTTAGCTCTGCTCACTCAAAACTTACCCCGAGGCCCCGTGGGACCTAGGCCCTCCACTGGTCACTTAGCCCTGCCCACTCAGAGCTTAGCCCCACCTACCCGGGACTTAGCCACGCTGACTCAGAACTTACACCGGTGCCTCGGGGCCCCAGGGAACCTAGGCCCTTCCCTGGTTACATAGCCCCGCCCCCTGGGGAGTTAGCCCGCCCTCCAGGGACTTAGCCCCGCCCACTGAAGACTTAGCCACGCCCACTCAGAACTTACCCCGGAAGGAGGATGAGCAAAACATTCGGGGATCTTTTTCGGGATTAAAAGAGAATCAGGAGAACACGTGGATGGATATGAAGAGGGCGATTCGTTTGTACGTTTTCGCAATTAAATCGACGCGAGGCTAACAGTTTTATCGAGCCCCAAGACAAATATTCACACATTTCTGATTGTGGAAAATGCGAATGTATAATTAAGACACTTTCGAGTGTTTTTTCATTAAAGGATTCATTAAAGGAAAGGATTCTACTTTTAGAACGCGACTCGTGTCACGCTCAATTAAATTTGTGACTATTAAACTTAATTAAATAATTTTCTCCTCCATTAATTGAATCGTTTAATTTTTATTTTATTTCGTGTACCTTTTTTCAAGTTATTCTGATAACTTGAAAATATTTCTGTCAGTTTTTAAGTAATAGAGAACAACGATCGTTTTTAGGGGGAAAAATTAATTTAAGACTTTCAACCACAGTGTACAGCAATACTCACGTTTATATTTAGATTGTTCCATTCCTTTTCTATCTTCCGTGATTTTGAACGTTGGAGAGTTTGATAAGGACTGATATTATTCTAAAGGCTTTGAAACCTTTCCTTTTGGTTCTTCTGTGTGTGTTCACGAATAAATCTGCGTGTCTTTAAACGACCAAATATTTTCCTACGTTCCGTATGGGACTTTAAGATCTATTAATTTAACTAATATATCTTACCGTATACTGGTATGAAATTTATGAAAAATAATTTCGAACCAGATAGCAGAATAAAATATTTCTTCAATCATGATTTAAAATATTTTAAGGACAGCCAAAATCAGAAAGATCAACCAATACCTTTTTTTAAATTTATTTATTTATATATGAAAAAATGAAAGAAAAGTGCAGAAAAGTGATTTAAATCTCGAATCAAAAATTTTTAAGGACAATCGAAATCTAGAGAATCAAACAATATTTTCTAAAAATTGATTTAGTCATATATTAAAGAACTGAAGAGAAAAGTGCAGAAAGGTGACTCAAACCTTGAATCAAAAAATTCTAAAGACAGCCAAAATTAAAAGGATCGATCAATATTTTTTTTTAAATATATTTAATGATATACATGAAATACTGAAAGAAAAGGGTAGGTAAGGTACAGCATGATTTATGTAAAATGAAAATGAGACATTTTATGAAACTGCAACGAAAAAAGTAATAGAAACTTCGTTTGAGATTTACGACAACGTTTACTGACAAAAAAAAAACTTCTTACAGTAGTTGAGTTTACATACAATAATTCTTGCATTTTTTTGGGGAGGGTAAAAGGAAAGGAGTGGGGCGGGAGACGAAAAAAAAAATAGGAAAAAGGGCGTGTCTGTATGTGTGTATGTATATACGCTCGAATCGCAAAAACTACGCAGAGCAATCTCGTATTGAACGTCGAATATCTATGACGTCGCTTCCTTTTGATAATGCGGAAACGAGGTCTGATTATCTTCAACGAGACAAAAATCGACGTTCCGTTAACGTACAAAAAAAAAAAAGACTTAATAAAATAATCAACCGACAATGGTGGGGCTTTAATCGATTCTTTAAGGGGAGCTATCGTAATACATACATATATATATATGTATATATGCATATAAAAAAAAAGTAAGAGAAAATGTACGGAGATATCACAATCCGGTATAATAAATTTACGCGCGATTTCCGTGCTTAAATCGAGGACCAATCGCCACCCCAAACGCATCGAGAGAGACTAGAATGATTAAGAAATTATATAATCGACGATATGAAATCTTATAAACGTACATGTCTTAATTAACGATCCCATTAATGATGATACGGATAATAACAAATACAATAATAATAATTAATTAGAATAATAATTCTCGATACAGTTACGATGAGATGATGAAGAAAGAGAATCACGTTTCTTTTTTACCATTTTGCATTTTTTTTTTCTCTCTCCTTTTGATTCACGCGATGTGGTTTATAGTATAATGCGACATTATGTACAATGCTTCGAAGTGAGAACTCGTCGTAAGAGATATATCTATATATGTATACCAACGTGTGACAAATACAAAATAATATTCTGTTGATGCAATCTTTTTTGCATTGTCACGCGATTAATACTCGCGACGGATGAATTGCGTAACGGATCGTTTACGTATCGGGGGTCATTTTCTTTTTCCTTCGTTCTGCCAAGCGTGCACATTTTTAAACGCGAAATGTTTTTAATATTCGAACAACGTTAACTGAAACGTAGCAAATGTAAAAATTTCCATATGTCTCTTTACGAATGGACTTCTTTTTTTCTTTTTTTCACGACATCGACAATTTTTCTTACCATTCGACATCGTTTGTCAATGATAAAGCACCGATACGAACGAACGTCGACGATTGGCGGGGAACTAATTGAAAGAAGAAAAGAAGAAGGAAACGCTAGATACATAATAATACTAAATGAAATACTTAAGACATTTTTAGACGTTTCGTTCGCGTTGGGGAAAATACACAAAGAAATAATAAAAAAAAAAAAGAAACCAAAAAATGAAACGCCTGTTATCCTTAAACTGTACAAACTGCACTTTACGCTCGTTATTTGCATTGTTAGATCAATCTTCTCGCGAATTCGTCTTCGCTTCGCAACGCCGAAGTTACTCACGCACATCTATTCAACTCGCTTCACGTTCTTGCACCCTTTGTTGCAGGAATATTCTTCGCCTTTCACGAGTCTCATACTCGGCAGATTAAATATTAGCACTTTTTTTATGCGAATCCTGTAAGCACCTACTCGAGAAAATTCGTACGAAAAACAAGACGTATTCCATTATAGAAATGAACTCACGGTGTCTGACGAAAAAAAATGAACAAAACAACCGGCCTTCTAAATTCTACGTGTATACATTCCGAAAATGATTTTCTTTCTTATCGAAAAATTATAAAAAATGAATTTGTACATTTCAACAAACGTTAAAATCAACGTAAATCTTTGCAACAAGAACATGGACGGATTCTGATTACGTTCCAACTTTCAACATGCAACTCAACAAGCAGCTCCTTCATCTCAACCTTTCACCGTTCTATAAATTACACAAAGAGCTGCTCGAATCCTCCTCGCGCGTATCCAATTCCACACCGCTGAGCCAAAAATCACCGAAAGAAACCAGTCTATTGGTATAATCCTCTCGTATCCTCTCCGCAAAACCGCACACGTTACTTCATACAAAGAGAAACATCACGCTACTCACACAATCACGCGTTCCGCGATCATCGATCAGCTTCCAGTGCATCGTGAATCGAGTCAGGGGAGCCAGTCTCGTCAGACGATTCGCAATCAACCACATTCTCCGCGTTAACATCGTTTCACGTGGCCGTAAGAAAAATAGTCGTCTGTCTTCTTGGACAGATCCAAACGTTCTCGGTGGACGCGGAACCCACGTTCGAATTATAAATCACCCGTCTGGAATATTCTCGATCGTGTATAATTAAAGAGGATCATAAACGACAGAGAAACGATCTTCCAAAAAAAAAAAAAAAAATTAAAAAAAAATATAGAAAAAGGAAAGAAAAACTGTATCTCCGTTAGATTGGATGTTCAATCGGTACACTCCGATGCGAAACTCTCGAGATCGACGTAATGTCCGTTCATATTGTCCTCGAGTAGCTGTGCCAGATCCCTCCTGAGCGTCTGAAATTCTGGCCTGCGGTCTGGATCGGCGTGCCAACATCGGGATATCACCCTGAACAGCTCGCTTCGACAGTGCGAAGGCCTCTCCAGTCGATAACCGTTCTGCACGTTACGCATCACTTCCCGTGCCGTCATGTCCGGGTACGGTGTCGAACCTGTTTCACAAGAAAATTTGTCTTCGTGTCACTCGTGGTGTTCAAGATGACAAGGGATAACGAGAAACGAAGTAAGAAGTGTCTCGCTTCTAATGAATCAATGACTAATTACCTAGAGTGACGATTTCCCACATTAAAATTCCAAAGCTCCAAACATCGGTCTTGGTGGTGAATAACGAATAGAGTAACGATTCAGGTGCCATCCACCTAATCGGTAAAGCATTCCTCCCGTGTCTCGTTTCGATCACCTCACCGTCTGCGTTCGCGAATCTGGACATACCAAAGTCGGCGATCTTGCACAGCTTGTTGTGGTCCACCAGCACGTTCCTCGCGGCGAGATCACGGTGGATGATCTGCAAAATCGAACAACACACACCTCGATCAATGCCTCTCCGTAAGAGTTAACCGCAGGTGGACGTCCTGTTACGCAACCAACTCCACATACCACACCACACACAAGAGTATCGTGTGACAGGACGAAATCGAATCCTCGAACTGGTCAGACAGGCGCGAAGAAAAATTTCGATCTTTCTTAACGCACAAGCCTGTCTTCCCTCTTTGAACGACGGAATCTGTCGAATGAATTTTACGACGCCTGAATTCCGCCGTTGCTCGGCTTCGTAACACGGCGGCAAAGGGTTATTGCTTATTATTTATTACACGGCTGATTTATCGTGCATTCGTCCTACTGTTACCCGCAGCGGAAGCTCAAGTTTGATTTATTTTACGTTCGCGTGTGGCTAAGGGAAAGAGGCTACCGCTGGCGTAAGTAAATAGGTACGCTTCGATGGAAATTGCTTGGCGCACCGATAAACACGTGTGAAACTTAATTGTCCTTCTGCACAGACGCGTCGATCGAAATCACGATGATGTTTGAGCAACGCTCAAACACTCGATTAACGACTGAACGGTACTTGAATGGTGCACAGGATGTTCGTGGTTGGTGGTCGGCTGAGGTCTGCCCGATTCGCTCGTGGGAATGACGTGAACATTAATTGACGGGTCGAGAGTGAACATTCAGATTCGAGATCATGTTGATATGGTAGATTACTTAAATTTCCTTTCGTATCAGATAAGAAACTGTATAAAAGTGATGCTGTTTTATTTAACTCTTTGAAATGAAATATCGTTCTGGTTTTTAAAATGAACAAAAAAGCTCAGTCTGCAAACTTACTTTTGCGTGCTGTAATTGAGCAATAAAAGGGTTAAGAGAGAATAAAATGTCAGACGGAGATCTCTTTGACGAACTCGTAAAAATATATAAAAATTAGAAGTCTGTAATTTATCTATGAAATTATTCCAAATTTTTCTTTCACCATAATTTCATCAATTTTAAAAATAAGAAGAAATTTTGAGAATCATCTTCGTAAAACTTCCCCGGCAAATAAATGTGACACAGACACACGCCTCTTCTTTCACTTTGAAACACGATCGCGTTTCATCATTGTCCGATCTTAATTAAAATTTCTACCGTGAAACGAAAGTGATTCATCACGTTTCTTATCTGGTATCAGCACTCAAATTGAAAACGGAGTCCCCGTCGACATAGAAAAATACGAATTCACCCGTTGGAAAATCCAACTGGTTTCGTATGACTATGTTCATCGTTGCTAATGAACTTACGTGGTTCAATGCCAAGGTGAGCTGTATACACATACATCTTTGCCGTTTCTTTAACGACTTCATCTTCTAGATTTATAGCGACCACCAGCGAAAAACTTGAACGCGAGAGTCCATTTGTCCTGACGACGTTGCTCGCGTTTTTGCCAGCTGCGCGACGCTTCGCGCGGATGAAAAATATATTTTCACGAGCAAGAAAACGTCCACCATGTTGTCAAGAAAAATAAAGTTGTTTCGCGGCTCGAATTCACTCGAATTCCACCGACAAATATTTTGAAACTGCGTCGAGTTAATGAATAAACTGGCAACAAGCGAACTGTTTTATTACTCATGTGTTATCTTTATTATGCTGACAGAAAGGAAAATGTTGCTTTTTCGCTGTTATCTTTCCCGTCGCGATAAAGATTCTCCCTTTCCTTTTAGGAATCGAACGAATGTTTCTTTTTCCTTTACTTTCGACAGTGGAAAAATTTTTAGTCGTAAATAAAACTGCAGTAAAACCGTTTCGCACCGAAGGATCTCGTATAATTGATCGAATGCATTTCGTATTAATTTGCATGTTAAATAATACATTCTGCAAAATGTATTCGTAACGCTTTAAACCAATAATCCTTGCTGTTTCGACGCTTTTAAATCGTTTCATCTGGTTCGTGCATCAGCGGTGGCTTCCATTTTCAATTAAGTTTACTATATGTGCCGGCCTTGAGAGGAATTTCTACGAAGTCGTATATAATCTTTGATTGAAATCGACATCCTGACTCTTTGGTTGCTCTTAAGTCGTCCTTCCAGCGACCAGCGCAGGATACTGATTCCAATCGAGACTTCGTTCCCGCTGTTCGATGCCTCGAGCGTCTGAACCGCGGTGTATCTCGCCTCGCGAATCATAACCGGTCGACGATGATATTTAACTATTTCCCATTTTTCACCTCTCTAATTGACTGTACCATCGCTACCGTACCGTCATCGATATTCAATAAAAGAAAAAGAAAACAAAAAAAAACACCGATCCATCTGTTATTTACGAAAGGATTTACAAATGGAACATCTCATCTTTATTCGTGAAATACAATTATTTAATAACATATACTATAAAAACATGATTTATATTTTAATTTCACATGCGTATCGTTCCGTCTCGAATTATAGAGTGTCGTTTGTTATTCTAATTCCCTGTGGTAGAGGAAGTTGTACTAGGGAGGGTTAAGGGAAGATGACACGACAGAAAGCTCGAACCAGCTCGGTCGAATTATGGAAATGAAGCGAGATACGTATCGGCTGCTTAGAATACTTACGCACATTTGCATACTGCACGTAGAAAAAGAAAATTCAGCGAAGCTTTAAGGAAGTTTTGTGCTATGTGAAATCTGTACGTGAGATTTAAATAGATCTATTAGGATACTGTAGCGTAGATAACAGTTAAATAAGAGTACACTAATTAGGTGCAAGGGCAATACACATTAAGCTATGGATACCTGGTCAAGTGCAATAAAATCGGCACTCGTTAAGGTCCGTGCTCGGATAGAAAATAAATGCAGAATTCCAGCGTGGACACAGAGTATTCTGTTCAATTAATACGAGATTGCGTTGAATAAACTTTACACGTACTTGAATGTAACCTCCACAATATTAAAAATCCTCAGAAATAACCGTGGTGATTTTTCACCCGACATAGTTAACGAATTTTTGGAAAATATCAATCGAATCACAATGTATATTTCAAGTAAGATACTACTGAGCTTAAAAAGGTGCCATTTTTGCCAATTTTGGGGCAAATTTTTATTTTGAAATAAATTTTTTGTAAATTTAATATTTTATGTAGGAACACTAAATGAGTTATGATTCTTTCCACGATTCTAAATTGTTAGAATCCAATTATTTCTTTCGTTGATCCACAGTTATTGTATTTGTATATTAATTGATTTAATAGTACATTTAATTTCGATGATACGAGAGATGTTAGAGTGAATAGAAATTAGAAAATAGCTCTTCAAGCACGCTTCTTGTAATCGGTCGAGCGAGAAAGAACCTTGATGTTCTCCAGGCCGGAATGCACACTATCGTTTTCCTTCCGATGAGTAATTACTGTCCACTGGTTTCAAGAAAATTAGCTTTCGCGTGGCGATTCCTTGAAGACGATTACACGGACGCCGGCAATTCGATATTCGTAGACAATAATCACGGTTTATTCGATGTCCTTGCGAAAACGTCGTAGAATTCCTCTAATCGAACCTCCGCCATTGCTAATATTCCTCTTGATCGTTACTTCCACGAGAAGCAATTTTTCTTGTTCAAGTAGTACGCGTTAGAATAATCTGACAGGGTAGATTAATAAAAGTTCGACGATAAAATTCGACGCGAACTTCCTCGTACACGAAATTTCTTTGGAATATTCACTGGAGAAGATAACGATAGGCGAACGAAAATTTACGATGTTGACTTAAACAATTTTTTACTATTGTTGAGAAAAAAGAGCTCCATTAAGCGTCATCGAATACATAAAAGTGTTTCTTACACGTTCTCGACGTGAATCGTGAACAGGTGACGGGTTGAAAGTTACAACTGTAATATTTAAACGTTTTCGTGTCATTTTATCGCATTAACAGCTTCAGAATCGCGCATTCTTCGCGACGATGTTTCGAAAATCGACGACAAAAATATCTATCCCAGGTGTCTCGTTATCCTCGGAATCTTCTCGTTCGTTTCTGAACGCGTTTAGAAGAATCTTGTCCACGGGAGCCCGCTAGGTTACTAAACGATTTGTAGTCATGAGACCATTTCCACGCCTAAATTTCGGCGGAATTTAGAATTTCGAAGAAACCGGGACTCCTTCGAAGATATTTTTGGAACAATTTTATACATAGGTATTCGCTAAAATTCTTCAAAAGACAAAAAATTCTACAATTCCGAATATCCTAATTATCAAATTTTAAAATCGTTCAACAATTAATTATAACGAAATGAAAGACGGTGAAAAAGAAATCAACCTTGCTGAACGACAGAAAAAAGAAAAATTCAGATATTTGCAATTTGAAAAGGAGAACTTTTCTCACGTACTGTACTCCAACGTTAAGCAAATTAACACCAGAACTAGCAAACCAGTCAAAATAACTGGTTTTAAATTTTCATTGAAAATTTACTCAGTTCTAATTCTGCATTTCAGAAATTTCTTCACGATTTTTATTGCAATATCCAGAGAAGAGCTTGCTAGAAAATTACAAGAAGAACGAACGTTAGATGGAATATCGGCGAATACTACACAAAGTTCGGATAAACGTAGATTCAGCGTTAAATTGGACATTACAGAAATAATAAAATCAATAATACCTGCGATAAAAATATTTTTGCGCGAAATATATATCTAAAAAAGATCTTTACCTCTATTTGCAAGAATCATCTTCACTAATAGTAAATTTACCATTGTTAAGTATGAAACAAATGTACCTCTAAGTAGCATAAATATGTATAAGATTATGTAAAAAATAAAACAATATGTTATTTCCATTGCATAATGGATATTAAAAATAACCAGTCATTTTGACTGGTTTAGTAAAAATAGGTATACAGTAATCGTCGGTAGTTCTAGTGTTAACACGATCGGCAAAAACTGATCGAGCATCGAGTAAATATTTTAATAAGAGAAGAAACACGAGAGAATATTAAAACTTCGTGCTAATTTTCTACGAAGAACCAGGAAGCACGATTTAATCGTTACAAACGTCTTCGCGTGTTCCCGTTAATAGAAGTTTATTAAGGTTCATAGGATGATCGATCCTTTACTGCTGAATTTATCGTTGTGATCCTCATTTTTACCCACTGACACAGATCGAGAAAACGAAATGGCTACCCAGCCCAGTGCACTTTATGACGCTGAGAAAATGTTTGAGGTATAAATACCGTTGACAAGCTGTTTGTCATACCGTCGCTTTTTCGTTCTCGACCTTCACCAGTGACGTATTGGCAGCCTCGAAGGACGAGGGATCCAATGGACTTTTATCACGAGGATTACTTTTGACACGTAGGTGCCATTTGTGAAACGCGCTAGGCATTGCAACGGCGAAATTTGTCATATAGTGCGAGGCCTGTGATTTATGACTGTATTGTGCAGCTTCTCTGATGCAAGATGTTGGACAGAAATTTGAAGAAACGAGCATGAGTAGAAAATTTGGAATAATATAAATAATACATGTGTAAGTTTAAAATTTTCGTTAATATAAATCTTAGAATTCGAAGGTTCGTTTAACTTCGAAATTTCAACCTAAAATATTACATTGTGCAATCTTTTTGTACATGATCTTCTTGAAAATGAGAATAACGAAAGTTTCGATCATCCTGAGTTTAGTTTAACACATCTGCACCCTCCAGTGGAATAATCCGCTGACGACGATTGCCACTTATCGCGAAACGTCAAAAAAGTCTGCAAATTTCTCGTGAATAATACGTAATAAAATTCGGAGCTTTTAGTTCATTCATCAGCGACAAGATTTATCTCTTTAATTAATTACTATATGCAATTTCCAAGCAAAACTGATTGATACACGGTGTTACGAGCCGATTGGCTGTTGAACGTCTCTGATGCAAATAGACTAATGTAACATTTACACGATAAAATTCACCGCTTATTTTACGAAACAAGAGTTCATGGTTGATCACGGTTTCAGAGAGAATTAGAAACAGGATCGACACGCATGAAGTAAGAACATCGGGGGCAACTTCTCGATATAATGTTACAGTAAGTAGACGATCGCTGTTTCGTTTTGGCCTGAACGCCAAGACCGTTCCGAACACGCGAGCATATAAAATCATGATAAATTTTCGACCAACACCGAGAGGTCCCGTAAAAATAATGGAAATACGCACGATGCGGGTAATAATTTAAATGCAATCACGAAATGGTATATACTTTCGATATTTTACACCCATTGAAACTTGAACGAGAAATGCTACCTCATCCAACCTCAACGAAAAAAAAAAAACAACAGAAAAATATCACACAACAAACTCTCAAAATACGTTATACATCCTACATTCTTATTATATTAAAAAAAAAAAAAAGCAAAAATTAACACCTAGACTAATAAAAAGTGAAGGAAAAAATCTCACCTTCTTCGATGCAAGATATTCCATGCCTCTCGCCACGCAATACCCGAAAACTGTAAGATCCCTCGATGTGAGAGCTGCAGAATCTTCGCTGAAATTGTAGAAATCCTGCCTGGTACGATGATCACGCAGATACGCCAACAATTTCCCATACATCACGTATTCAAGTATAAGATAATGAGGCTCTGTAAACAAGCATACGATCGTATAATTAATTGAACCAGAAACACTGTTAAAGTTTCATGAAATTACAGTTTGATCAATATTAAAAGCCAAGGAACGAATGATGGTGGAGAACGTGAGAAGGATTAGAGAGACCCCATGGTGTGAATATGAAGGGCCGTACTATAGGGAGGCCCTTAAAGTAATTTAACCGGAGCACTTTCGGGCCCCCGTGGGTAGAGTATCCCGGCTGATTGTAACTTATGGGCCCACTTTTGCTGGCTCCACCAGCTCGTAACTTTCATATTAGGCTAGTATTACTGGCCTCTAATAACTTCGGTTTGTTAAGGAGCGTTTCTTTCTGCTGGTCGTTCGTTCCGCACCGGGCGAGCCGTAACAGAAGAGTCACAATATTTGCACGCAAAAGACATACAGTACCTTTTTGCAATTATTCAAGCGAAATGCGATGAATTTTAATTCTGTTTTAGTAACGCGATAACGTCGCGTTTACAGCTGTATTCTTCAATGATGAGCGAGGCGCGGAGTTTAACGGCGTAGAAAATATTTTATTAACGAAGCAAGCTGAAATTTGATTTTGAAGAATACGCGTGTTGATTTTTATTGATACGACGATTATCGAAGAAGCTCTTAAGTTCGTTGAGCTCGTTTCTCTGTGGCGCGATACTGAACAACTTTCAGTGTGTTCGTGGAAATTTAAAATTACTGTTTACAGATCTAAAGAATTGTATCGAACGACACTAAAAATAAACGCGACATTTCGTATTACACAAGCTAATAGTTCAGATAAGATAATTGAATGGTGATTCAGCTTATGTTCTACGTTTTACAAATGCAAAACTTCCGAAGTAAATCGTGTTCGACATCGAAGAATGCCAACGAAGTTTTGCACCTGGCTGAATATAAACCTAAATAAACGATACGCTACAACGTCCACGCGAATGGCTAATATTTGTCATTAATAACTAGCGGCTACCAAATAATTATCTGTCGCGAGATCGAAAGATACCGACAGAATGTGGACTCTTAACAGTGCATCTAATTCATACGCGTTGAACTATCGGGAAATCTTGTTTTAACGCGTATAAATGAGGCCGATTGTTTGAGATTAGACCGTGAAGAGGAGAAAAGAAAGGTTGAAGAAACGAGGGAAAGAAACAGCTTGGAGATAACGAACAGCAGAGACGACAGACAATTCTTTTTTTTCTCTATCTGTCACGTAAATGAAGTAGTCAAACCAGTTGACTAATTACCTTGACACCTTCTTGTACAGAACTAGGCATTTTAATCGCCATCCCTTTTTCTTTCTTATTACCGATCAAGGGTAATGATAAAATTCCTTTGGAATTCGCAGCGGCACTTCATAAATATTTTTTTCGTCCCCGAGCAAGATTAAAGAGTTTTCTTTCTTTTTTCTACTATCTATCCTTCCCTCTTTATTTTCTTTTCTCTTTTCTTTCCTTTGTTTGTTGCGAGTCGTTAAAAGGGACGCTTTTGACAAGAGTCGACCGTCAAAGGACGAAAACGTCGCCAGGGAGGAATTCGAACGCGCCCACCATGACTGGGAACGATAAATACAGGGGGGGCCAGAAATTTAGATGCCGTAAATCTTTCGAGTAGGTCCACGACGTGTTTTTTCTTCTATGCGCGTCGAACATAGTCGAAGGACCTTCGAAGAGATGCGTCGTTCCGAAGAGAACGGCGCTGCGCGTCCTCTAAGGAACCTGAGGATCCTCTACAGTTATTGGAATCATTCTTCTTATTTTGTACACGTTGCATAAATGATTTAAAAGTATTTTTTTTATATAAAAAATATATACACTACCGTTCTTAAGTATTAGGTCATTTACTGGATGATAAATCTAGATAGTTATTAAAAAATTATGACGATTCGCGGAAAATAATGATTCATTCTGGAATTTTATAGTGGAACAAGTACATACGATGAAATTTTTAAATATCTTTTTCTATTAAGATGGCGACATAAATGTTGGAATTTTAGTTTAGTGCAGCTATTATGTCACACCAAACATCGAGCTTATCGTAAGCCCTTGAACTTGTCTTTTCTATCGCTTTTATGTAATACAAAAGCAATTGCAGCTATCAATTTCAAGAAATTCGTAGTAGAAAATTATTGCACGTTTAACAAAATCTATTCCAGCCATCGTATCGTATAGGGAAACGATGAAACTTTGACCCTTTCTATTTTCCTCATGAATAAACTATTCATTTCTGCCATGATTTTATCCATCAATTAAACAAATTTGATTAAAAGATTTTTCTTCTCCGGTAAAATGAAACTTTTGCATTAAGTTTCGCTACTTTACGACGATACGCGTGTCGTTGCCTCGCAAAGGATTAATCTTTCAACAGTAGAACATTTTCTTTCAAAAATAGTCTATTGACTTGAAATCAATTTTGTTTTAATTTTATTCATCAGCTAAACGAATCTGATTAAAAGATCTTTCTCTCCAGAAAAATGAAACTTTTGCATTAAGTTTCGCAATTTTACGACGATACGCGTGTCGTTGCCTCGGGCACGATCGGCCATTAACGACAGATCAGATGGTTGAGACGTCAAAACAGCAACGAGACAATCTGAAAGTTTTACTCTTTGCGTGTATCGTGAAAGAGGGAGGCCCATTATAGGTCTCCTCGTTCGAGGACTCGTCGGTATCATCGCTCTCATCGTATAAATTTCCATACGCGTCCCCACGGCGACGATCCCCATGGCACAATACGTCTATTAAGTCGGCGAAATGATCGTTCGTTGCCGGGGTTCAGACTGAGGATACACCAACGATCGATACGATCGGCCCGCATGTATGTACATACGTCGATCTGGATTTGACGTCGTCGCGGCCTTCCCCCGATATTTATGCGCGGACTAGTCTTTTTCCCCCGATTGTATGCTAATACAAACTCGCAAGCTCGTCTAGTAATAGCCATGAAGTTTAATCTCCCTCTGTGGAATAGTTTCGCAAAATGTTTGAGAAAAAATGTCAAGTTTAATGCACGATAAGGTTTTTTAACGTAATACTGCGTAGGGTACGCCATTATTTCTGTGAGAAGCATGGGAAAGATGAAACGTTAGGCTGTTTTATTAACCGTTTAAGGAAGATGGATTCATATTATGCGTTCATAAATCACTACGAACCCGTGGAATCACGTATTAGATGCAGAAATGAATTCTTTTCTTAGATTGAAATGTTGTATTCCGCAGAATTAACGGAAACTTAGGCAAAAAGACAGTTTAGAAGATGAATTCGTAAGATATAGACTTGGTAACTAGGAAAATAAAGTTTATTTTGGGCACAAAAATAAGTAACAAAATGAAACAAAGTGTCCGCAAATCACGGATGAGCAGTGACAAAGGATGATGTGAAAACTATGATATATAATAGGACTCACAATCAGTACAGAGATTCAAATCGAAATAATTTTCGTGGGCTCCCAGAAAAATGGCAAAATGGCAAAAGATTCCCATAATTCGCATTATTGGCAATGAAAATTATTTTAATGATTGGTTCGTTTTTATTTTCTTTAAATAAAACTTTGAACGCAGTCAAAAGTCGTTAAAGATTCATTTTTAATCGATAAAAGTAGTTGGTTTAATTAAAATTTCGATATGATTTAGTTTTAGAAAGGAACTGTGATATTTTAAAAATTAAAGATGCGGTAAACTGTTGGAAGAGGCAAAGTTTCGAGGAACAATCGATTGATCGTGGTGAAACAGCTGTTGTTTCTTTTATTCCCCGGAACAATTATGTTTCGTTGCATACCATTGTTCGGCTGCTGCAATTGCGCACAATCGACAGTTGGAAAAACGAAAGACGCACGTCAATTTGTTGATTTAACGTGCCATCCTTGATAATTACCGCACAGCCTCGGATGCAAGAATGTAATTACACAGTTATCTCATGTCGATTTAATGGACCATCTATTACAACACAATTAACTGTGTTACAGCTAATAATTGCCCACGAATAAACAGGCAATTTTTAACCACTTTATTCGATCCAAAAAATTTCCTCGATAATATTGTACGCAATACCGTTCTCTCGATTTCGTAATTCATTCACGACGATTTGCTCTGTGAACAAACTTTGCTGTGTATGCTGAGGATTGCAGAAATACGTTTATAACGCAATTTGCTAAGGCAAAGAGAATTCGTATCAACAAACTTCGTGGAATTTTTCATTTCGCTGTTCTTCTTTCTTCGCTGAAAATTCTCGTAACATTTGCGTAACACAAATTGCAGAAAAAAAAAAACAGAAACGGAGAAAAAAGACAAAACAATATTTTTTCTCGCCGTGTATATCGTAAAGTAAGAATCAAATTTAACCATTGTCGATTATTCCACCGCGTGGAACTCGCTAATCCTCCATGTTTTGCGGAGGCAGTTTCACCAGGGCTATTACTCAATTACCAACGGGATGATGGCGCGTAAACAGTCCTCCTCTAGCATAGAATGAGCTATCGATCTTCCTTTTATTGTGAAAACAATAGCGTGCACGCGTGTAAATGATTACGGTGGCGATTCGAACGATGGCCGAGAAGAGAAAAATGCATATCGTTGGCTGACTCAATGACAAGGAATGCTTCTCTCTCGCACGCGCGATCCCTTAACGACGTCTTCAATATGCATTACGCCGTGTTTCGCGGCGATACGATCTTAGGTATGGCCGTCGAAAACACGGAATCGTAAATAATTAAAGATGCGCTCTAGCACGCCGAGATAAGGGAACGTTTCGAGAGGCGACGAGCGATCGAAAATCAATTATTTTCTATGGTTTCGTACAGTTGTGAATTATTATTTATATGACCAATTCCTCCTCCGGGAAAATTGATCGAAAAACTTAGAATTCAATGTGTAATTGTATTTTTTTTTTTTACCGAATACGTGAATTTTCCTCGCATAATTTAATTTTCCACCGAATAATTTAAATATTCAACGTTGATAGTTACTTTGTTCTACGTGATTTCGCGATAATTGTTCAGACACGTCTCAAGGAAAACTCAAAGAGCGTTTGAAGGAGCAGTTAGATTAATGTAATTGAACATCGGTTTTCAGATAAACGTAGAAACCTTGTGCTTCGCAGGCTTGATTACTTAATCATCCTGTGCCACAATCCGTGGATTCTCCGTGAACGAACGCAATGATACTTAAAACGCCAGCAGTTCTTTTTGTTTTTTCTTCTGATGACTCGTGTCGTTCGCGGTTTGGTATGAGCAAGGTCGAAAATAAGTGAACTCGGTAGTGAAGCCAGATATGTCTCGTACACGTGAGTGCAAACACGGCATGTGCGATTATTTGTTTAATGAGCAACGTTAGTGACGAGTACGAGCTTTACTTAGTGTTTCTCGCGTGAACGTGTAAATATATGAAATAGTACATGTTTCTTCTTTTCTTCTTCTTTTTTTCCTTTTTTTTTTTTTACTTTGAATAATTGAAAAAATACATTTTTGTAAATCTCGGAAGAATTCGTTGAATTCCAGGAGAAGTATGAAATATTTAGAAAGTTACCTTGCTCTGTACAACAACCCAGAAGAGTAACGACGTTTGGATGACTGCCAAGTTGCTGCATAATTTCGAGCTCTCGAACTAGATCCTCTTTTTCACGTTCAGAAGCACCTTCTTTGACGGTTTTAACAGCCACCAACCGTGTCGTTCCCTGATGACCAGTTAAATCGTCGGCTTCAGCCTTCCATACCTAAGCGACAGAAGAATTAGAACGCGATTCCAAAACTTTCTAATAGGATTTTAATTATAAGCTTTGTCTTTTACGTAAAACTGCAGTTTAACGTTCCGCACGATATTACAGGGTGTTCTTTGTACGATGAGTTACGTGATAGATCGGTATTACCTAACAGAAGTTTTCTAACGAAGCAACACATTTCAACTGTCGATTAAAACGATATCAGGGACATCGGTATCGAATGTTTTTCAATTTCGACAATCGTACGCTATTGAAAGAAAAACAATTCTCTTAATTATGTTATCAAACAGAAGATTCAATAATATACGAAGAATTTTTATGGAGTTAGAAAATTTGATTGCGCAATAATAAAATTACTCGCGAATAATCGATGATTCGGTCAATGACTATACAAGCGGCTAACGAGCGTTCCGAGAATCTCGAAATCGATGCAAAAATATTCTAAAGAATGAATACGAGGAAGAACCAAAGGCTGTCGAACATTCGTACCCATTATGTCACCGCGAATTCCACGAATTATCGCTTAATTAATGATCCGTCAAAACTAATCGAACCGAGTAATTGACGAGCAAACATCCGTCGATTTACTTATTTTCAATTTACCTAACTTATCTCGATGTGCAACTGGAATTTGTAAAAATTTCCAGAAGATTCGAACGAAATGAAAAACAAATAAAAAGGAAAAAATAAAAGAAGAAAAAGAGAAATTCTACGATGTGGAATGTTGCTCGTTCTCCGAAAAATCGCGAAGCTGTGTCCGACGAGCAGCAAAATTCGCGAGCGTCTCGCGTCTAACGTCCAACGATTTATTATCACACGAGCTGGCTCTCCTCTCGCCTGCGAGCGTATCGTTTTGCTCCTCTTCCGTTCAAAGGAGAAAATAACGCCTTACCTGGCCGAAGTTTCCTTGGCCGAGGACCGTCTGTAACCTAAGCTTATCTCTAGGAAACTCCCATCTGGATTCTTGCGACGACGGAGGCGGCGGTTTCTCCGCTTCGTGACACTGAACAGAAAAAGGAAGGCTGTATTGAATCGCGAACGATAATTATTTAAAAACGCCTGACGAATAAATCTGCGGCCGGACTGGCCCCTTTGATGTACCGCGACTCCGGGCGAAAAGGTGAGCAGAACCATTGCCTGTGAATTATTCTTTCTCTCTGGCGATTTATTCTTTTTTCCCCTTTTTTCTTTTTTCTTTTTTTTTTTTTTTATTGCTTCGAAAGAACGAACAGCTCGACGACGATTTAAGCGAATTTTCACGTGTTTACATCTCGTGTATCTCGAGGTGATTAATATTGTTAAATAGAAAAAAAAGAAGTTTGGATTCGTTTCTTTTTTTATTTCGTCTTCGTTTGTTATTTACGTAACAAGTTTAGTGTGTAGATTGAAAATATAGATAAGGATGAAATATACGTGCTTACCAAGTGTTGTATCCTCGGTAGCTTCGTGATCGCCTTCTCGATGGACGTCTTGAAGTCGCCATTCTCCAGGTTCAACGCGTCCTTCCGGCAGCTGATTTCCGACGATGTGTCCGATTCCTCGAGCACCTATGTATGTACGCAAAAGTGAACGTCATCGTGCTGTAAGTATAGTTTCGCGTCGAACGGTGCAGTTTACGTGTAATTTCGTTTCTCTTCGAGTATTCTCGCAATTGGTCAAATAATCTCGATTTGAGCGAATGACTGAGTTTCATCGATCGTCCTGTTTATTTAATTACAAGCAGTCAACTCGTCGGATATGAAGCTTACAGATAACGTCGGTGAACTTGAACGTATGCAAAACGGGAATGAACATTGTGAATGAGATACGAAGGAAAAAATCATCTTTGACGCAAGTACAGAAGGAAATACGTGATTGTTCGTTTTTCTGATTCGAAAATTATATGAAATGTGTGTTTGTGTGACCATTCTTCGATAACGGAATATGTAATTGTTTTTCCAATCAAAAAATATGACGTAAATGAAAGATGTCCTCTGTCTCTAACCACGTCTAATTCGCGTCAATGTTTACCCATGCTTGAGAAAATTACGTATTTCAGATTAATTTAACAAAATTCGAATTCAATGCAATTTTCCTCTCTTTGGCTATTTGTTGTTCAAAATTAAATCAATCCGAAAGCACTTTTCCTTTTTTGATAGAAAATTTCTATCAAGGAAAACTTAAATTTTTTTAATAAAAAAATAATTTTGTATAAGGACTGTTATTTCGACGTTTTTATTTTCCATCAATCTTTTAATTACATGTCTTCGGTATCGAAGTTAGAATTTCTTGCATCCTCCTCACCAGACGCGTAATTAAACGCTTATCGAAGACAAAGACGCGAACGATCTTCGCATTATGTAATTCCGTATTTATTTTCTCATTATCCGCTGGTTTTGTACTATCGGACGCATCGGGAAAAAACGACACGCCGCATTTTTGTTCGAGAAAAAAACAACGAGCAATCCTGTTGGTACAACGAACTCGACGATTATGATCGTCAATCGAAGAGTTCGTTACAAATCCGGTGAATCACACTGGAGATCCTTCGCGAATGGCAAAAATTAGTCGTCGATCGAGTTGTTGTGCCTATTCGCGGCGAGTTCAGGGCCAGACGCGAAAAAATTTGAAGAAAAAAGCAACGAATGTGTCACGATACCTGATTTCATTTCTTCTACTCTTTCTATTAATACATCGCAACGAAATGCTGATTCTTACGTAAAAAGTTACGATACTAAATCGAAACAGTACTATCAATAAATCACTATATCTTTCTTTTTTCTAATAATTCCGAAGTTACCTAAATTTCTCTGCAATTCATCGAAATGGAAACCTAATAATGATTTACAGGTGTAAATATTTTGAAGAATTTTTTAGTACGTCTAAAACATGATTGATCACCTGTCATACGAGCACAGATGATTAATAGATCATTATCGAACCCATTCAAAATAATGATGACTAATATCTCACCATATTTTTCACATGTTCCGAAAACTCACAGATACTCTTATCGTCTGAAAGTCGGTGAGAAAATCCTACATCAAAACAAGTTGTTATAATATTCTTGAAAGAGTCACTTGAACCCTTTTGCAGCATCGTATAATTATAGCCTTTTCATACACTAAGACGAAGAATTATAATTAGTCACTATTTTCTTTCTCAATAGCCAAAGAACATTCCCGTTATAGTAGTTTCACGGCGATGTTCATCATAGCCTAAAAACTATTCGATGAACTATCACCTCTACGCAGACTACCGTTAACGAGCGTTCAAAGCGTCTGCTTCCTATGTACAGTTGGTCAAAGAAATATAGCAAGGGCTTAAGATTGATCAAACGTCAAAATTTGCAAGTAAATCGACAGAAAACTAAAGAGTTAAGAAATCGAAAATTTTACTAAACATCAAAATTCGCAGGAAAAAAAATAAAACGAAAATTTGGGTTACATATTTCCAATCCATTGTAAAAAAAGTATTAAAATTGAAGATTATACGCAGTTTACTGTTAACGAGCACTCAAAACGTTTGCTTCCTATGTACAGTTGGACAAAGAAATATAGCGAGAAGCAAAAATTAGTCAAATGTCAAATTTTGCAAATAAATCGGCAGGAAGTTGAGCAGATAAGAGATCGAAGATCACTATAAGAGACAAAAGTCACAGGAAACAAAAATAAAACAAACATTTGGGTTATATATTATACTTTTAATCCACCGCAAGAAAATAGTATGAAAATTGAGGATTCTACACAATTTTACAATTTAAGATTCAAAACTATATCTGAGTACAAAATAAGTCTGACAACCTGTTGAACTAATTTAAACGAGAGGCATAATTAACCATTAAAAGCAACTTTGCCATATTTCTTCCATCGGCTATACTTTCATCCGTCTAAGAAGCAAAAGAGCCTAATCTTCGTGACTCTTCAATCAACACAACCATAGGATTCACGCTATTCCCAACTTAGCGATGCTATTAAGCTTTATTCGTAACGTTCCCATTGATTCCAGTTGCTTGAAAGCCTCGAAGGCACAATTTAGTGCTAATTATCGAATCATTGCCACGCGTGTGGTGTTCGTTTCACGATAACGAAAGTCTCGCGGTTAATGGCCGGATGATAAATGCTCGCGGCCAATGATAATCCACGAGGGGCACCACGTAACGGTACATAAGTGGCACTACTATACGATTCGCGTTTCGATTTAGCGATCATCGGCCAGATACGCTTTACGGTACACAATCGTAAATCAAAGTTTTTGCCGCGATAATACGTCGAGCTGCAGGAGAGAGAGAAAGAGGAAATTACATTGGCCAGAGGGGAATCACGGCGAATAAAAATGAAACGTTTAGCGGTTCAAGGATACCATTTCGAATGGCCCTCTCTCTCCCTTCTTTCTTTCTTCTGCGCAGTTGGGAGCGTCGCTTTGAGGATCGTTCCGCGTCGATCAAACGCAGGACAGGCTTGGCAGGAGTTGATCGAATTTCCTGGAGATGAGGATTCGACCGAAACTCGCTGGTATTTCTGACGTTTTTGTTTCCGATCTGTCTGACCTAGAATCTTAAATGTGGGATCTCGAATCAAACTGGAATGTCTCTTTGCTGTTATGGCACACTCGCGAGGTTAATTAAATGAAAGAAGACAGAGATTGTTAACCCTTTGGAATTCGATCAAACGAATACGGTATAAAATAAATGAAACATTCTAATTATAGACCTCACAACGTTAATTTCTTTTCGGAAAAATGTATCACGTCTCTAAACAACGAGAAAAAGGTAGATGCAAAACATTTATCGCGAAATAGATGAAAAATAGAAAAATAAATTAAATACTCCAATATGGATCTCGAAACTTTAGTTTCTTTAGAAAGAAAAATATACAATAACGAAGAAAAGGTAGATGCAAAGTGCTCAAAAGATTGAAAAAAAAAGGAACTGGAAAATCTTCTATATACGACAGTAGCAAGATCGATAGAACAGAAAGAAAGAGATGTGCATATGATAGGAGACACTATTCCAAAAATAACCAGGTCACTGACACCAACCTTGTTCCTACACCTCCGCGCAAACTTTCACGTGAAACGGAGTCTGGTGACCGGACCAGCTCCAAACATTACCGGACCACTTTCATTCGACGACCTATATAATATACACGTGTACAACTATAATACTTTCTAATACGAGCGTCTACGATTCCAACCCAAATCTTCAACACTCACCTTACGATTTCTAAGTATCAGTCTTCTGAGAATTAGACCAACGCCGACGGCGATTGGGAAGACGACCAGCGTCGCTAGGATGTAGCTGACCACAGCTACAGTCTCCTGAGATGCGATGGCGTCGCCGTCGTGTCTCTTCGATATCACTTCACTGATATTCACCGACTCCCTCGGACTGACCGATATCAGTCCAGTCTCGAATAACGTCCTGTTCAATTCGTTTGGATACACTGAGCTGTTGTATTCCGGCAGGATTGCCGGATGATAAATCGGCCTGTGTCTGGTCCGATTGTTACCACTTCCGTTCGTAGATCCTCTACCAGGTCCAGTCGGTGGAACATGAGTGGTCGTCTCACGATTCTCTTCGTGTTTATCTTTCCTCGTTGTTTCACTAACACGAGTGAAATTCGATTCGTTCGCGGGACTGTTCTTCGTGGTAACCGTGTCGTTAGCTTTCTCGGTTGTACTCGAAGTTTCTGGTTGCTTCACCGGAAGCTCCACCCGTCGTTCCATGCCACGGGAGAACGAGTTCATGGGACCGCTCGCGTTAAATATGTCAGAAGTGTTGTACAGATGCATAATCGGTAACACATCGTCGTCTTTGTCGTTCGATGAGTCTTGTGATTTATCAGACAAATTTCTTCCCCTTACTTCCGGCGACCTTTCACTCGATACTCGTTTCCGTGGATCTGTTATCGGTGGAACGGTGAACATTTCCGATCTACCTCCCTTCGAATCGAACGTTGTACTTTGGTCTTGCGGTATAGTAGAAATCTCGATTTGCACAGTGGTCATCGATATCGTTGTCGGAACTTCCGTTGTTGTAGACGAAGCAGTTGTACCAATGGTGGTCGTAGTCGAGTCCTTGGCACGGTACATCCTTTGAATTTCAGAAGGATCCATCCCGAGTGGTTTGTTCGCCTCGTTCATTTTCGTATCCGTCATTTGGTTCACGGAGTCTGTTGGTTTTAAGGTGAAAGTCTCCTTGTCATACGGTGCCCGAGCCGCTTCCGTGATCATTCTGGGTGTAACCGGAAAAACAGGCGGCGGGATCGGCGTGGTGGTTGTTTCTTTGGGCACGATCGTTTCGTCGACCGTCGTCGCGGTCACTGTCACGGTCGGCGAACCGCTTCCGTTCTCAGTACCATTATCCGCGCCATTCCCATCGAACGCGTTGCTATTCTCGCTTACGGTAACACTTTCGTTTTCACTTCGGTACGCGATATTTTTGTCTTTGGTATCAGTCTCCGCGTACCTTCCGCTAGGAGAAGTCACCATTTCCGTCAGATTATTACTATCCTCATCGGTACTATTCACAGGTGTTTGCTGAGTTGTAGTAGTAGTCTCTAACGTCTCCTCCACAGATGGAGGAAAAGGAACGATCGTAGTGGGTACGATTTTCTGTTGCATCGTGACACTTTCTGCCGTCATGTTCTCGAAAACAGTACCCTCTAACGATCTATTCACATCAACTCGCACGGTTCCCCTAAATCCTCGTCCCTCCACCGCATCATCTACATTCTTCTCATCTGTCGAATTCTTTTTATCATCGATTAACACGGAACTGTTAAACACATTCGAATTTTCTTCGATAATTTTCGTCCCTTTCATCCTCCTATTAACAAAGCCACTTTGGCCATTTGACAATCTCCTACGTTTCCCTAACACCAAAGAACCAACAACGTCCTCGTCGATATTTCCACCGATTCGTTGATTAAGTACCGCGCTAGCTGATTTCCTAAGATATCGTCTGTCGTTGAATCCTTCGAGATCGGTATTCCTAGACTTAGTGTGATTCCATCGAACAGCACCCCGACTGTTCACTTCCGTCGGTTGTTTCGCTGACCTCGCACCACTCTTGTTTACGCTGGTCAGCTGCAGCGGCGACGTTCTGTTGACCGCACGTTGTTGCTGCGACTGCGGCGTCGTGGCTGTGACCACTTTCCTCTGTCGTTCCCCCACCAGGTGAACAGCAGCAGACCCTCCACCAGCTGCGACTGCTTCAACGGCCGTGCCGGCACTGAGTTCCGCCGGCGCTCTACCAGCCTCTATACCACTACCGGCACGAGGAAGCAGAAGAGACGGCGGCGGTGGCTGACGCCGCTGCGCTGATCCGGTCGTTATCTCGGTCGTACCGGTGCTTCGCTCTGGACCTCCTTGTTCCTCTCTGCTTAACCCAGGTCCGGTGTAGTTGCGCAATAGCCGCGTCACGTTCGTTATCGTGTAAGCGTACACGTGCTGCTGCTGTTGTTCCTGATGCTGCTTCTGCTGACGATGTCGATGCGAATCCTGATTCCCCTCTACGTGCTCTACCACCCTGTTGTTACCATCTGCACGTTGCTTATGGTGTCTTGGTGACTTGGACCGAGCCACCGTTGTTGGCTCGATTGTAAACGCGCTCGATCCAACTGACCAAGGAGTGGGAACATCGCCGGAAGCAACACTGCTGCTGCTGCTGCTGCTGCTGATGCTGGTGCTGCTGCTGGTGCTGCGAACTCGTTCCTCTGTGGAATCGACCGGTTTAACGGTATACTTCTCCGCGGCATCTGCACCAATCGCAAAACTATCCTCTAAGCTTCCCTCTGTCACGATGATCCTCAGGGTGGACGTCTCCGGTGACGTCCAAACAATACGAAATGGTTCTGTCGTCGATCGACCGATCTTCTCTCTGGACGTTGAAGTTTCTATGTTATTACTCTCGCGTGAATTCACGATTCGCGGTTGATCTGATTGTACTTCGGTTTTCTTCGATAGTTCGTCGTTTATGTTGTACAGATCAATTCTTCGGATCTTCTTCTCGGTTTGTTCACCGTACATCTCCATCTCGGTTAAGTCCGAAGGATTCGTATCTTCGAAGGTAGACGTGATCCCGAAATCAACGATCACCGAAGAATTATCGTTCTTTCTTCTTCGTATGGTGTTCTTCGTAACTTTCGATTGTTCGACGCCGTTCATCGTTGTCGTGACGCTTTTCGACTCGTTCGAGGCATCAGCCGGACGGTCTTTGAAGCGAATTTCACTTTCAGTCTTGGTACGTTCGTACGTGTTCGCGGAAACGAGCTTCTGGTACGGTATCTGGGTCGAGTTGGTCGCATTCCTCGTTTCAGCAAGCACGTGGGCAGCAGAACTTCCTCTCCCGTGCCGCAGCTGGTCCACCGTGTCAGCGTGAGCGGACGGGTTATCGTCGCGAAACTTATCGCCGCTAGACTCTGTTCTAGCCTCCGACTCTACCGTGCAATTTCCGCCTGTCTCCTTCGATGCAATAACGTTCGAGACGATCGTCGAGTCCGTTGGCCGGTTCTTCCTGTAGTAAACGCCATTCTCAGGACTCCTGAAAGCGTTCTTGATCTTCGATACTTTGTTCTTCTCAACTGTCTGACGTTCCACAGCGATATTCATCTCCTCGTTGATGATCTCTTCTAACCTAGGTACCGGGATCGTTGTCGTCGTGGTGAACCTCTTCATGGAGTATCTTCGCCTGGAACTAGGTGCAGTTGAAACTGTTGGAACTGTCGACTCCACTGAATTATTCCCTGTAGTGTTCTGTATCTCCGGTTGGATCTTCTGACCGAAATACAGAAACTGCGACATATCTTCGACCGGTATGTTACTTTCCACCGGTCTGAAATAATTGTACAAAGACTCTGACATCGAGACGATGTTCTTCTTACGAACCTCTGCGTCGGAAACTTTTTGAACGTTCGCGTTGAGAGATGAGGAAGTTGTAGCGGAAGGTGAAGACGAGGAAGAATTGTTAATCGAATTATTGCCTTTGGAAGTGTCAGAAACTATTTTATCCTCGATGTTCGACAACGTGAAATTCTCACTGCTAGATCTCCTTGAAGTTTCTTCGATCGTTCGTTTATTCTCTTGGTCCTTCGATACGAACTCGATGTCCACATCTTTACTCGACAATTCCGGCACGATGATCCTGCTTGGTGTTTCCTCGTCCGCCTTGGTGCTTGCTGGTGCTGTTACGTACATACCGTGCCTGGTCTCTTGTGCCTCGAGAACGTCTGGCGAGTCTTTCGCAGACACCTCGATTGGTCTTGGTGTGCGGTTCAGATTCCGAGATTCGATTGGACGTTGACTCAAGATCTGTCGTCTTCTCGCGGCGAGGATGCTACGAAGCGCTTGCTCCCGCTTTGCCTTCGACGATGGTAGCTCGGTCTGAAGGGACATACGACCCTGACGATGATCGCCGATCGAGGACTCTGAAAGCAAACAGTTCGTAGCGAACGTTAACGAACCATTCTCGTATGAGAGGGTAAACAATGCTTGTTGCTTCTTTGTCAAATAAAGACGCGGGATTAAACAAACGGTGTTTGTATTTCAACCACGATTTTTATGTCGTATACCAAGTAAAATTGTTCAAACCTTCAGTAATCTTTATAAGTGAAAGGATTATTAACAGGTTACTGACCGCCCGCATATTTTACGAGGCACATTTAGAAATTTGGATCAAAGTAATGTGTTTCGTAAAATATGTTAAACAATATAACATTTTTTTTTTTTCTAAAGTATGCTAACGTTTGAAGCAGACAAATATATGCGATACGCCACAAAAATCACAAATATATCAAGCATGTCCATTTTTTTTGACACAATTAGTTAGCAAAGTGTTAATATTCAAAATTCTGTCACCTTTTTACCATGAAAAATGATCAGAACTTAAATTTTCTTCTTCGAAATATCTTATAAATCAGAGATCAACTATCTGCACAGTAAAAATCCTGTTTTTCCCGTCATCAACTTGTCGAAACATACATCAGACACTCGTGATACAGATTCGATAGACACTCGAGATATATCTCTAGACATTACACATATGTAAACTTCTTTAATATATACGTTTGTTACTGTCGAAGTATCACGTTAATTTACATATGCTTGGAACGAGATTTCTTCTGACTCGTTACTCAGCTAGTTCTCGTATCGTTAACACATTGACGTCAGATGACGGGAAAATACATCATTGAGATTTTCACGTATCTGCCTCAAAATAAATTCACGAAACGCTATAAATGATTCAATTTGCATTCATGAACGCCATAACAGATATTTCACGAGTTAAAACAATTATACAATTTTGCAACTTTTCCTGTTTTATTTCGCAATTATCGACGCTGAAAATACAAATTTTAATCCACGATGAAAAATGAAATTTCATCATTTTCCGATGAATGTAACTCAAAATTGACCGTAGGGAATTTCTGACACATCGAATTCTAATATTGAAGACGCAGTAATAACGGATAAACAATCAAATAAACCATACAAAGAAGAAATAACGAACTTTGATAATACACGACTGTGAGAAGAACGTCAAATTTTGATCTTTTAGTAAAAAAAAAAAAAATGTTGGAAATCTCTGATAATTCCATGTTGAAAACTGTAAATTTGCCAGATTTCTTCAAATTTCTTTGGAAAGTATCAATCGGTTAAAATGTTACAGCAGTTTTACCCAACGTAAGACGCGAAATCTCTGCACATTCGTGTCACAATCGCGTCTTTAAACGCCCCGACGTCAATGTGTTAATTTAACGCGAGATCATTTAATCCTGCCGAAACGTAGACATCAAAGATAATACCTGATTCTACAGTTTTGTATAATTTCCTCCTTAAGAAGTCGGTAATTTCTGAGACGAACGATTCGATCACGTTTCAATAGAGTCATAGAATAATAAACGAAGCATCCACGGCGTTCAGTGATCTCGATATGAATAATTGGCCAGAGTAGAACGGCGCGGCATAATCATGACATGCAATTCCGCTTCGTTCCGGCACTATTCGTGGAGGGAAAGTTCGGATAATGTAAACGGATCCGTAACAATACGTCGGGAAATAGTAGAACAGATAATTATTACACGAGCCTGTGCTCACGAGTACAAATTACTTCTCTTTCCTTTCCTTTTATTCTTTCCTTCCCTTTTCCTTTTTTTCTATTTTTCTTTGTTTTTTTTTTTTTTTTTGCTTCGAAACGGAAACACAAAGTACGTATTCCTGAATCGACACATATCGTACGAGTGTCTAACTATACGATACACGTTACAGATTAACCGGCTAACAATTCTGGAAAACGGAACGTGGCCAATTAATCACTAGGATCGTTTTCATTCCTGATCGTGTTTCGCCAATAGAAACGAGCCTATCGTTTCCATCAATCCACACGAATCAACGTGGTAAATCGTTCCCTCTCACGAAATTCTGGCGAAAAGTAGGTCTAATCGTTTTTATCGTCTGTCTAGATCGTCTCGTTCCGTGGCTAATTATCGTCCAACCGATTTACACCGCATTCCATTCAAATTACACGGGCTTCGAACGAGTCGGGGAGGGATAAACAGAACGTGAATGAGAACGAATTCACGGAGAAGGCAGCTGCGAAAAAGAACGGGACGCACCTCTGGATCACGGATGGCCGAGAGTTGTCTTGTTACCTTTTTCTTTTCCTTTTTCTTTTTTTTTTTTCCCTTCCACGCAGGGTTCCACGGACCCTGTACCGTTAACTTCACGGTTCCGTACGGTTGCGACGACGAACGTTTGTTTCTTTGCGTCTCCTCGCTTTGCTCCTGTCACGCAACTGAAATTCCCCGGTGTCACGATCCGATTAAAATCGCGCGTCAAATAATTCGAACGAACGCCATGGCGATTCGATGCACCGTTAGATCGAGCCACGTGATTCAGGCCTAGCGTACGCTAGATCATGTTCGTTAATCTTTGCGGCTGTTCAATGGTGTCGTGATTAATTAGCGGAGCGATTAATAACGCGTTTTCGTGCGATTAATGCTCTATGAGTATTTATTTAATTGAAAAATATGAAAGCAACCTTTTTTCTATGTTTATTATATTAATCTGTGACTGTCATAGAGGAGAATACAGTTGAACTTATAATTCGATCTTTTCTTTCTTTCAACGAATGATCAATAGACTTTTATGCATTTGTAGAAAATTCAAAGATAGAAGAAAATATCAAAAATATATAAACTATAATGCTTTTTATAGTATCCGATAGGTGTAACTTTTATATTTCCAAGAATATAAATTTGCATAAAAATTCTACCGATCATATTTTAATCGACGAACTGCAATTTATTGGAAATATCGCTGTGTGTATTTTGGCATAATTGTCATAAGACAAGTTAAATACGTAGAATGGAGGTAAGATGTTATGCTTTTGTCAGGAATATAACCGATTGGAAATGTAGGTCAGATGGCAAACAGGTTTCGCCGCGATTAAAGCGTTGTTTCTGCTGATAAGAGAGAAAGACTGTTTGTTTAAATGGCGTACACCAGAAGAAGAAGATTTTTCAGTTTGTGACAAAAAAAGAAAGGAGAATTCGGTCGATCGAGGATCAAGGTCTTAGGTCGAGTGACTTCGTGCATGTAGACAAGAGGAAGACTTTCATTGTGATCGTAGCAAGAGAAGGAGAAAGGATCAGATAGTACCGTTAGTAACTCTGCTGTATACAGGACCCGTTTTTCGTTCCTCAACTTCCGATTAAAGAAGATTTCTAGCAGGAAACTGGGATACATTTAAAATCCATTTCCTGTGTTAACATTTTCCTTTAACCATGCAAAAACATTAATCGCTCCCAAATCTTCGAAATGAAATTCATCAAAAATAAAAATCAATAAAGTAAATTTAACATCTTTTGTTTTATTTATACCAATCGTAACAAAAATTAACTCTATAACATTGATATGGAATTTCGATGGCCTAAGAGATTAAATTTTTTCATATATATATATATATATACTCTCTTTAGAAATATTATTAGAATCGTTAAATGTGTACTTAGTCTGTTATGATCTTGATATAAATAATTTTCATGTTAATACAGTTACTGAAAGAAACATAAGTACTTCGCTAATTTGTGTTTCATACTGATCCTTTGTAACCTGATTTTTCTATATTCACGAGAAGAAAAATGAGTTGATTATAATTCTACATCTTAACAAATTTTGAAAATCAAGAATAAATAAGGAACTTTTGATTTCTTTTCGGTCATGAGAAAAAAATTTACAGTTGATTACAACTTTACATTTTATTAAGAAAAGAAAAAATTAACAATTATTATAAGAAAATTAATCATTATTACTGCAATAGTACAACAGTATAATGCAACAGTGTAACATTAAATATATTAGATGTACAAATTAATTCAATGCCATTTTGGATAAAGTTTGGACAAATTTATCGACTAAAAACCGCAATATTCTTTTCTGGAAAGTAATTTCTCAGTTACCTAACAAATCGAAAACTGTGATATACAATAATGGAGATTATTCTGAATGTTAAAATTGTATTCGATATTTTATAAATGAACGTTGAAGTTTTTGAAAAAGTCATAAAATTAACATTAATAGATACATAGACACACGGTGTTATAAACGGTTAATATAAAGAAATTGACTGATATTAATGTAACAATACAACGATATAATTAGTACATCAATAAACAAATGAAATATATAAAATATACAAAAATATAGATAAATATATCTATAAAATATAAACTATAGATAAATGGATATATAACTTTTAAGTTTTTTTTTCTTCTATGTAACTTTTTCACTGTAGGGAGTTATTTGTACAATTTCAAACCAAATTAATATTCTTTATTTCATTTACAATTTAATCAAACGACACCGAACGAAACAATGAGAAAAAAGGGATTGAAGTTTCCGGTTGAAATAAAAATGTGCATCAAATTACGGTTGTTTGCGTGACACACGCGAAGAAGGGAAAGTTGGGTCAACCTTTATAGGGCCTTCAAAGCTAACGGTGTCCCTCGATGAAGAAAGGATGCGGTTGAAGTCAAGTGTCAAGGTCCCGGGTCAAACCTCTTTATAAAGACGGACGAGGGAAGATCTCTATCTCGACTCACGATACGACAAAGAGAAAAGAGGAAAGGGTGTGATAACACTGTAGCGGTATCTCAAGGTAATTACACGATACCGGTTTCCTTATAAGTATCAAGAAATAAAAGATCTCGAAGAACCAACAAGATGTGGACAACCAATCGCGACGACTTGCTTACATTTTTCAAACATACTCTTTACCGATCAAAGACGATACTACGTGATATTTCATCGACACTACACCTTGAGGATTATCGAAAATAGAACGCAAAATGTATTACACGTGTGCTGGATTTATCGATAATATTCGTTTACTAAGTGCTTCAATGTAACAGAAAAATATCAATCCTTGACTGGTTCTATCGAATGATACCTTGAAAACAACTTATTTATCACGTAGAATACTATTTAAAGAGTATATAATTCCTAGTTCACAGAGACCAAGTGTAATCTACTAATTTTTCCCGATGACGCGTTGATGGTTAAGTAAACAGTTATGCACTAGTCAATATTGAATATTACAGAGGATTGATGTTATTCTTATCTGATAAATTCCTTATAATAGCACATGGTTGCCCGTTCTAGGCGAAGATAATCAAAATGGAAAAATGAAAATATATCCGGACAAAGTGGTTATATTTATAACCGAGAAAATAGCTTTATACGGTATGGTATGATTAATCATGTGGCTGTCTCACGGTGAACATTCGACGGTGAATTTATTTACAAGGTGTTACAAATCAGTAACGCGTCTGCAATTAAAGGTGGGCGGTAAATCAGCCGATTTGCTAGTTCTTCCGGCAACGTTCCTCAGCGTTCGCGTTCAACTAACTCGCATCGTACAACGTTCCGCGGCGTCGCGATAATTTACACTTTTTTTTTCTTCTGTTACACGCTCGTTTCCTTTAACCGTGAATAGGACAAAATTTAATCCGTGACCCACGATGCGCTGTTCCAAGGCGCGAGAATGACCGCATCAGCCACTTACGTCTCCATATGCACGCGCATAACTTACAGGTCTACGACACGTGGAAAGCAGCCTTAAACGTGTGGCGTACCCGGTGCTCCCTTCGTAAATCATCACTGACGGGAAAAGGGACGCCTCTGTGCGCGGGCTAACATAGTTGTTTAGCTGTTTTCACCATGGAACATAAACTCTGCATAAATTTCCACTGCTTTCCACCTGCTCGATCTTAGTCTTCATTCTCTAGAACCTGTTTATTGCGATTCTTTTTTCTTTTTTTTTTTTTCTGTGGTTCCTTACTGAAAGAACAGTTTTGGTGTATTTACATGGTATAAAAAATGTTATCATGGTAATTAAAAAGTAAAGAACGTGTATTTATCAGTAACTTCCACCATACAGAGTTGAGCCTGTCGGTTTTACAATTTATATCGTTTCACTGCTTGGCCTTAACACTTCGATGGCCGCACATTTCGTTGGTCGATCTTTGATGTAATTACGATATATTTTTTTGAAAAAAACTACACTTGAATCCATCTTTACAATGCAAATTTTATCATATAACTTTCTCAAACTTGATCAAAGTGAAAATGAAACAAAGATTTTCACTTCAAATACCAGATTTTCCCCAAATTTTATTAAATTCGTTTAAACAAGGGTTTAATTAACTAAAAGACGTAAAAAATCTGACGGTGGTTTAAATATTAGTACGAAGAAATTGAGAATAATAACGACAGAAGAATGCACGAAAAATAAAATGAACAATAGCAACAATACCGTGTAATAAATAGCAAATATATATTAACAATTACTAAAACAACATTAAGATGGTAAAAAGTATAATGAAAATAATCTCGAAGCAGTACTCAAGGACCTCGATGCAGGAATAAAGGCTATTGACGTCGACAACACCGCTGCTTTCAGCTTAAGAGGCCCACAATGGTTTTCTCCAGTGCCATTCAAGCGGTAGCTTGTCAATGCACAACAAAAGTTTGCCAAAAAGTGTTTTATCGAGGCCAAGAATGATTGACGGCTCATCCAACTTGAAAACGTTCATGTTCGTACCTAACAGAAAGAGAGAAAGAGAGAAAGGAGTTGTAAACTTCACCGCGGAATACGGCATTTCACGAGACGAATTGTAAATCGTGAAAGGGAGGATTATTTTAAGGACTTCATCAACATATTCGCGATAAACGCGGTTCCACCGTGTGTAAATACTTATTAAACATTCTCGGTGCATAAATTAGCTATTGAATGAGCCTCGACACGTTTTATGAGGAAATAAATCAAATTTACAGTGTGGATATTCTTACGAATAATTAAACGAATATAAATAGTAGAAAAAATTATCTGTGTATCGTATATTGCGTGATTAATAGGTTTTATCAAAATTTTATTCATTTGAATAATTGTAAAAATAAGGATCAAGCATGTGAAATATAGATAATTCTTCAAACGAACGAATAACCAATTTATTAACCCTGATTCGAAATTAATGTGATTCTAATACCCGAACACGGATCGTTCCTCTCGTGGATGATAAGAAAAAGTAACGAGACACGGTGCATCTACCTTCCACACAGGTAAAGAAAGCCTGGGGGATCTTCGTTCGTGGCTTTCTCACACGCGATGGTACATCGACATCTTCCACCCTATCGTGCAGTTAATGGGAGATTCTCGTTTTGTTTCACCTCGAAAAATGACCCGTTCCCCACTATACTTGCGGTGGGTCAGACGAACCAATCGGTGGAATCAACAATCATTACGCCATTTTTCTTTTCAAACTTTTAATCCTGGCTACGTAAAAACTGGAAACTGTACAGACGGTTACCGTTCCGTAAGATGTACTCTGCCGTTTGTAAGTATTACGACATCTACTATGTTTGCACAGAAAATATTACACGATTTAAATTATATTTCACCAAACATACAAAGTCAAAGTTAGTATTGTACATCAGCGAAAATAAATTGGCTGCTCGTATTGTTTCTCCCATGAATAGTTTATCTATAAAAAATATAAAAGAGGACAAAGTTTCATGGTTGCTGGTACACGATACGATGGCTTGGATAAATTTTTTAAACGTGCACTGATCCTTTACTAAAGCATTCTTAAAAATTCAAGAAAACTTCTCAAATTTTTAAAAATTGAAATTTTTTTGTATTATATTTGGAATATATCCTACCATAATTTTATAATTTACATAATCTACTTCTTAAATAGAAGTAGATATTTAAAAATTCCACCTTGAAAATTTTTTTAATTTAAGAAAGATGTTTTTCATTTCTTAAATTTAAAAATTCAAAATTTTTGTATATTATATTTAGAATACATACTGTGAGGATTTTGTTTTTTGCGTTGGTACTTTAAATAGAAATAGATATTTAAAAGTTCAACCTTTAAATTTTTTGTTTACTTGAAAAAACTTTTATTTCTTAAATTTTAAAATTAAAATTCTTTTTATATTACATTCAGGCTATGCACTATTAAAATTTTACTTTTTACGTTGATACCTTAAATAGAAGTGTATATGTAAAAGTTCCATCATGTATACTCGTTTCGCTACGAAATTCTAGATTCGATCATTTTTTTCTAAGATCGTCATGACTTTGTAAAAGATGGTTCAGGTTCGCTTCACGTTTTATAAATGTCTTAATACTTATAAACAGGAGCGTATATCATCCTCTGCGTTTATCCCTTAGTTGGAAGTTGCTTAAGGAACTTCTATCGCTCGATACCAGCAATGAAACTCTTCCATTGCTCACTTTTATTCGTAATACGAGAGTCGGTTTGAATTTTACGTTCGCGTCATGCAATTTCAATCGGCAAAAACTGGCATTTTCAAATGGATCAGCGTCTGAAGATTGGTATAATCAATGTACGCAACAAAGTTAAGACTTCGCATAACCGCGGATCGTAGCAAAAACGTGATCTCGTTTGCTGGGTCTGAACTAACGATATGATTGGCGCTACACCGATACACACTTTATTGCGATGGAACCGTTCAAACCGGTCGCAACTTTCAAGATCGAATAGCGGGAAAAAATTTGAAGGCGACTGGTGGAAACTTTGTTTATTTTGCTACTTCACCAGAATAATTTATATACTCGTCATGTTACTCAGCTCTTTTATCATTGAAGAACTTATATATCTAGCTGTGTTTAATGAAAGTTAAATCTGTGACTATTTCAACTAATCTACTATCGGAAAATTAAATCTGAGAAAAGAAACTACGATAATGTGGAACATTTCACTTTCCTCAAAATAATTTAAAAGAAGTAAATCTAAAAATAATGATAAAAAATTCTAATTTGATAAGAAAATTATCTTAGAATTTGCATGTGATTGATAATTACGGATTGATCCTATAATTTGTTTAAATTCACTTTATATTTATCTAGATCCGACAGAATATCAAATTAAATTTAATCAACCCTATATTTTACATCGGTTTTTCCCAGGTAAAGGGAACAAGTGAAAAGGAATCAGCGCTGTTGAAAAAATATAATCAAATTCATCTATGCAAACGAAAAAAATTAAAACTAATATTTTTTTGGTTATATCACTATCAGTGCCAAGTAGACGATTTAAATTTGTTTAGATCTATACCGATCTAAACAAAACAAAGAAATTATTTATAATTTGCTTAGATGTTTTTTTGTTAAAAAAAGGTAATGTATTGCAACAACAATTATTTTCTTTCTAACAAATTCAGTCTTACGTGAACAAATTTTAGCAGAACTTTAAACCAAAATGAGTACGTCGACTTAAAATATTTAATTACAGAAAACAGTCATTAGCGTTCAATTCTTTGCATTTGAATCCATTTCTGCGTGTATTTTATTTAACCCTGAACTTTCTCGCTTAATGGAAGGTCCACTTCCAAAAACCACCGTGTACCATCGAAAATAATTCAAATTGCACGAAACATGTTTCAAACTTTCTCACCAAGAATATTTCTCCAAAACCAAAAGTCAAACAAACGATCGACCACATTCAATACATCCCATCGTACCACCATGAGCATTGGAACCGCTGTTCTGTGAAGCGTTTCGAGCAATTCACCAAATCGCCTCCCTCAGACGAAGAAAAGAAGGATGAGGTGGAACGAGCATAACACCGGTGTTATTCAATTCAAGCGTCGAATCGTTTCCACATCGACGAGCGGCAATTTTTTCTTTTCCATTTCTCTCTTTTTTTTTTCTTACCAGCAAAATCGCTGCGGGGAAACGTGAGGTCCGACACTGGCTCTTGGTCCTGCATCCTGAGGTCCTGAATAATGCAGACCACCTATTATCCCTTCCGGAATCGCGAGTCATCATCTGACCTTCTCTGCTCTCGTGCGCAAGAATCCACGTTGCACGGAATTCTAGAGGGTTACCGTGGGTGTCCTCCCTGTCCCGCCGCGAAACCGGAGGAACCGAGGTCGGTCGAAAAAGAACTGGGGATAATAATAATGGCGGAGAGGGGAAGGCAGTGAAGAAGAAGAAGAAGGAGGAAAAAGAGGTGGAGGAGTGGCGTCGCGTAGAAGAAGGCACGAGAAGTCGTGGGTTATCGCCGCGAACGTGACCGCATAAAAGATCGTAATGTTTTATGTGAACACGTGTATAAGGAAGGTCAGTACTGTTCCTTCTGTCCTTGTTTCCTTGATTCCACCGCAGCTCTCTTTGCTAGAACAGCCATTGTTCCGCGCGGAAAACAGCCATGTCGTCGGACGATGTAGCGATTACTGTTTCTTCATCGATCACGAACGGCCCTCGGGTTCTCCTCTAGTAGAGGATCGTATCTCTTGTCTAGCAATGAAACGGGAGAAATTTGCGAATTTCAACCCTTAGACTGTGACACTATTCGGTGAAAAGGTAGGGGAGAGTTTGGCATACTTTTGTGGAATTCTGTGTTTCGTATCAGATGTTTCATTTCTTAACACTTTGAGGATTTATTATAATTACTAAATGTGGCACAATAATTTCTACATTTTATAATAATTTATGTTACCTGAAGGAAGTTTGGGAACTCTGTGTACTGCTAGTTACGCACAAATTTCCAGGAAACAGGATTTAAATAGGTTTAAGAATGTTTCAACCAATGTTTCCTCAGTTAAATTAATCGAAATGAAGTAGGTGAATTAATTTCAAATTCCTGAAGAATTAAGAACAGATTTAATAATATTTTTGCGACACTTGGTTTTCCAAATCGAGAATGTTACAAAGAAAATGAAATTATTCAATATAATATTTTAAGAAAATATTGTATACGTATATTATTTTAAGTATTGATTTTATCTATAAAATAGAGTTCAATATTTTCAATTATATAAATTTGTTAGAAAGTTATAATCATTCAAAGTACAATTAAAAATTTTTCCAGTACCCACTTTAACTTTTTGTTTTATAACTTACTAAATGTTGATGAAAGCTTTTAGAAGAGGTTCTATAAATATGTTTGATGTTTCGACCATCAAAAATTTGCCTATTTTTTAAAACTCACGTTTCATCAGCTTTTTACCAAAAATGCATCAAGTTGCTACTGCTTTGAAAACATTTTGAGAGCAGAGTTAACATTTTTCAATTTTTTAATTTTTAACAACATCAAGGAACTAACTCACTTACAGAGCTCTGATAAATTTATTCATTATACTTTAATGTATTATCTAAACCTCTAATAAAGTGTACATTAGAGGTCCTACTTAACCTCTTCATTCATTTCAAACACCACAAATTTCAATTCACTTCTATTATCCATAAGAAACCATTTATTTCAAGCACCACATTTTCCCTTACGATATATAGAGTAAACACTGGAGGAAAGTTCGCCAGAGTGTGTCCAAGTAAGAAATGAATGGCTCCTTACACCATTAAACTAAGAGAAAACAAAGAGTCAACCAAAAAAAAAGAAGAAGAAGAAGAAGAAAAAGAAGAAAATGAATAAATCAGGGTCGGCTGAGAAAAAGATAGATCGAAAGATCGACTGGGAGCGTTTCTCGCGTGGAATTTCGGTCGTTCCGCGGCACGCCTTCGCGAGCGGAGCGCGCGTACTCGGCGTGCACGCGCCACAAAAGGAGGAGCACGCGAGATTCGCGCCAGATAGAAGTCGGTCTTGTCGCGCCGCTCCGACTGACGTACAAATTGCCGGACGGCTACTTAAAACGAACAAGTGTTCATTACTCGCGACGCGATAACTTTGCTCGCGTCCGCGGCTCCGCCTCGTAAATCCTGAAGCCCGAAACCACCGTCCGTCCGCGACGGTCTTACGCGAGAAAACCTGGCCTCTATCCTCGATTGTCTCACGTTTTAATACGGCCACTTTGTCACCTAGCGGCCTTCGCAGTCCTTATTCTCCGCGGTTACCACGGTGATTATTGTAAATTATTGTAATTGTTCGTACGTGTTCGTCGATTTCGCGTGCTTCGATGTACAGCCTACATAGTATCATATTTTTCGTCCTTATTTGGACGGTACTCGAACCTCGAGGCGATTCCAGAGAATTATTGTAATAGTTTCAACGCGTTCCACCCTGGCTCCTCGCAGCGTCGTTTAACTTAATTCGCTTGGTTAATAAAGTTTCAGCGATGTTTCACGCGCTAATGTGATTATAGTAATACGCACGGTACAACTTCCTTAGGAACTAATAGGAATCAAGCGACAAAAATAAAGAAAAATCTCTACTTAATGTGTCTAACGTTGAATAAATATGCATGTCGCAAGTCCAAGAGATAATCGTAAAAATATTTTACGTGGCTTTGAAAATAATTAAGTTCATTCGTGTTACAAGATGTAAAGCAACTGGTAGAAATTGTAGTACCAAGTCTGTGCATGTATGTACATAGCAGAGGTAGAGCTTTATATCTTGTGCAATTTGCTGGTTTTGTTTTAACCAAGCCCAGGATCATAATCACGCTTCAGTATTGTCCAAGGTCTCGTGCAGAAGATAACTGGTAGGGTTGCTTCGTATCTATGAGTATTATCTCGGTATTTATGCCGAAGCCATGACCCCCGTGACAACGTGGATGTCACGAATCCTCCTTTTTTCCAACCAGTCAAAGAAGGGATTAGTATTCCGTGCAACAAAATTGTCTGATGTATATTAATACGCGAATAGACGAGAAATTTTACAGGAAAACACCGTTACATTCCTATTCGTATATAAATACTTTTAAAACTGCTATTGATAATATTGAAAAATGGCCAAAGTTATTTTTCTCTTAAATTAAAAATATACAAAATTAATGTAAAATATTATAAAAAATCTGTTACAAAAATTAATATTCTTCTCGTTGGTATAATATCGGTGAACGAAAGATTTCCACGAAATATCCTTGCGGTTCACGTAAGTGCACGTAAAAACGTCATCCTACTGGTTTCGCGTAATCAAGGTCTCTCTTAATGGTTTTATATAATGGTCTTGAAAGATGTAGATTAACGACCCAGAAGAACCGACTGGTTCGTCTTTCGCGAACGTTTCTTTTCCTCATAATTCACGCGTAATTCGATGGGAAGAAAAAAGGTACAAATTCAATTTCGATTACTTTGAACGTACATGTTGGAATTGTATATTTTAAATTCTTCTTTTATCCCGTATTATATATATTTATATTAATTTACGTATAACGGCGAAGCAAAATCATATTTTTTTTAACTTTCTTTTATTTAATCCATTATGTCCATCCATTACGAACGGAAAATTTACTTAATCTAAACTAAAATCATTAATTCTCGTTAAATCTATATTAGCTAAGTTAACAGACATTAAGTGTATTTGCATGAAAATTTACCGCGTCATTCTCGATTGTTCGTAGCTTCGTATCTACGTGTTCACGTCAGCGTCGAAGTGATCGATCCAACGATCACAGTTTAATGTCGATGTCACGATCGTTGACCTGTTCATTTTTTCTCATTACGACAGCTCGATTATCAGGACTGATAATAATTACCTAACAATATTCGTGAGTTAGTCATTCTTTTTTCTTTCTTTCTTTTGTCTGCTCGTAACATGCTCGAGCGAAGCTACAAATCATCCGTAAGATCGTTTAAAGATCATCAAACGATTATAACAGTCGTGTATCTTAGCACATTGTACACGTGAGACGTACTAATACGTTTTTAACATATCGAAATGAGATCCCTATGACGCGTGACTCTTTTCAAGCGAACTGAACGCTTGAAATTGAAAGCGTCATGCTCTGAGTTTGGAATATTATTTTATATTATAAGCATTACAAAGTTACGACTTTCTTCGCGAAATCTGGTGCAACGCTCTTTGCACAATTTTCGAAACTAAATCGCTGAAGGGAAAGTCGATCGAAATCGGTGTTTAATGTGTTAAATGACAGACACACATAAATAAAGGCTCTAATCCGTTCATAACGTAAGGATCGAGTTGTAAATCTGCTTCTCGCTCTGCTCGATGTGGCACGGATTACTCAGCAATTGTGTTTATTACACGGCGAGGAAAGGAGAAATGAATATTCGCAAAATATTAGTAGGGCGGTAATAAAATTCTCTTCTGAAGTAAAATCGCCAAGAAACTCGCGCGACGTAGACTGAAACACGCATACAGCGTGTTAAAATAGAAAAAAAATTCTGAATAGCATTTATAATACCTACAAACGCTATATCATCCGTGTTAAAATGCTTGAGAACACTTGTTAATTTTATGAATTAACAAAAGTTCGTAAATAACAGTTCAAGCGACAGATGAAAAAGAGGACGATCGAGATGAAAATTACTGGCAAGCATTAAATGGAAAATTATGCAAATACGAAGGAGGATGGTAAAAATGATGAACAGCTGTGTTTAATAAACACCAAGGGGGAGCAAATGGGAATTTCAATTGGAAGCTGGCGAGTTTAAAGAGCGATCGCGTGTTCCTCGAGTTGACGCACGAACGCATTCAATGCACATATGATGCGCACATGTTGAACAGGTCTAACCACCTGTCGGACACACTCCCTTTGTTGCACGCCATTTTTCGGACGATACCCGACGAACGACAACGCAACAGGTTACACGCTCTCCGAACACGTTCAACAGTATCCGAATGTTTATTACCATGTTCTGCAACCTGTGTACGTATACGCTAGGCCAGAGAAATGTGCTCGACTATGCTGGAGACGCGGCGGGAAAACGTTATTCGCGCAAATCTGATTCACTAAACCTCTTACAAGTTTCGCGTTATCTTCAACCCTTTCATTTTGTGTGTTCGCGACGCCTAACGGCGCTTTAAAAGTTCAAAAACACAATATTGTTAATATAGAATGAAAAAATTGTAAAATAAGAGAAGGAAGGATAGAAATTTTTATTTATGGAGTTTTTTTTTTATGAGAGTGAAAAATTTGTCGACATTTTGATATCATAAAATACTATTCCGATCTTTTACGATCGTCTAAGTTTCAACAGACCGAAAATAAAAATGTGAAGTTTAAAGAAAGAATATTATATTGTTTATTGGTTATATTTGGAAATACATTTTTTTAATAATAATCAAAGAAAAGAAAGAATCGAAATGTCATAGAAAATTATATTAGATAATGATTAAAATGAAAAAGTTACAAGGAGTTTTAGGGGTAATTAGGTTAATTACAACTGCAACAACAAATTTAATATTTTGTGGAAATAAAAATAATAATACTTCTCCTTGTGAAAGATAAGACTGTGACAACTGTTATTGATTACTTTTAAAAATACACCATTTTGTGAATAAGAGAAAAGAAATCAAAATGACAATTTGTGTGAATGGAGAACGAGTATAGTATATTCTTTTCTGAACGTGAATGGCAAAATCGTCGAATGTCGTTCAACAATCGACGCAAGGTGAATCCTAATAGAAGAGCTTGATTACTGGCCATTCAATTCCGAAATAATAGTGTTTCGTCGATCATCGTGAAACGACAAATTCATTACATAATTATCAATGAATTATGCGTGTTCAGTGACCGGAGTGTCCTCTGGGACTCGTCCCGCCGGAAGCGGATACACGCTTCACGAAAGACGACCACAAGTGGAACAAGTTGTACATGTACAGACACGACGCAGTAGGTGCGTCCGTATTTGTCGGACGCCAGAACGCCTCTTTGCCATGTAAAACCATACGACGAGCGTGTTTCATATTCTTCCGTATGATTTTGTTATAAATTACGAATTATTTGATTAACCGAGTATTTTTTTTATTTGATAGATCATCAACTTCAAAACCTACTTTTGCAATGTAAATTATGGGAAATAAATAACATTTTTCGGAGAAAAATTAAAAATAATAAAATTTTAAAAATTTAAATTTAAATTTAAAATTTTTGCGATCTGAAGTTCCGCTTGGAAAAGAAAAAAAGTCGCATATGTTTATGAATTTCTTTATTTTTCTTTATTTTCTTATTGTCATTAACTCTATTCTTTAATTCTACACTTCTATTATTTTCTTATTTTTATTTATGTCTTCGTAGCGGCCTCAATGAAGTGCAGTGTTAAATAACAACTCACAGAAACTAAGGAAAAGTTATTTTTAAAAGTTATGTGTTATTGTTTTCTAAATCAATCTTATTATAAACTTAGAGGTAGCAAAGATGGAGGTCGTTGAACAGCGTCGATTATTTCACGATAGACCCATCGATGAAAAACTTTCACGAGCGAAAAAGTAAATCGATAACGATCGGCGGGCTTAATGAGCCTTTTATAAAACGTTTTAAGACAACCAGTTCTATCGAAAGTTTCGATGTTCTGCAATTCGAAAACCGCGGTTTCTCCTCGGAACCGTGTGTACGATTTAATGGAAGATCGCGGATCCATTATGCAACGTCAAGAAGCCGGTGCGATGCAATCTTCGACACGTAATCGAGGTACGAACGGGTCGCAGGCTGCTACTACGGGATTAATCGCGCGAATGCCTCTTTATTGTTCGTAAATCACTCTGGAAACGAGAGAATGGCCGTGACACTTCGTATTGGAGAGTTCGTCGACCATATGTTCTTGGTTTTAAAGGTATTCAATGCCAGTCATATTTCAAACGCAGTATAGCCGGTGAAATATTAGTTCATGTGAAATAAAATATCGGATTTTCTTTCTAAAGATAATTGAAAATTGTTTCTTAAATTGAAACGAGCATTATCCTTACCAGAAATTGCAGGAACTTTAAATTAACGGCTTGACAGCTGCTGTCACGATCGCCTAATTTCGTTTAACCGACGTTTTTCAATCAGATGAATAAAAGATAAATCGGTTTTTTGATTTATATGTAAAGAATGAGTAACGAAATGCAAAGTTTAAAATCGAAGATGGTCAAAGATACGTTTATTCTAACTGTTTTTTAAATTCGTTCGATTTTCTGTCTTCAAGCGTATCGTTTAGTCTATAAAAGGTTGCAAACTTGTGGAAAAAATGAGAATAATAGAACTTTTCGACAGTCAAATTAATTGCTCGAACGATTAGAATAATTAGAAATGGGAGAATAAATTAATTATAACAAGCACAGTGGAAAAAGATGAGAATTATAGTAGAGAATTTTAAGCATCTCAGGATTCGACCAGAATTCAATTAACAACGTTGAAAATTTCGTTTCCCCCGCGGAACTCGTGTCACGCGTTATCGTCGTCGCATCTTAAGCTTGTTTCACAAGGAACCACCGTTGCATCGAGTGTCCCTTTAAGGGCCTTCCGGTAGCATCGATAAAGTTACGCATGCGATTACGTGTCGAAGATCCTATCACCTTGAGCGTCGTTACATAAGGTTTCCAGGGACGCACAATAGGGCCCCGATGTTCCATTAAATCGTATGCAAATACCGGGAGAACAATGGAACGCGGACGGTCGGATCGACGTTCGCGAAAAGTCAGTGGTCGGCTGCCGGAACGCTTCCTGGATGTGGCAACCCATCCAAAGGATCCACGAAGAGGATCCCAGGAATTTGAGTTCGTACCTTAACCCTTCTTCCCGCTATTCGAATCTCGAACGAATATTTTCATATTTTCCACGCGTGAATTTCCATGAGTAATTAATCTATTTTACCATAAAATTCGTTAATAATAAATCTAGTATTTCTACCGAAGCAGTCAAAATGATCCATTTAAAAAAAAAATGGAAACATGGATTTGTACATATTTCTTCATTTTATTAAACGAAAATTGAAAATACATATATAATATTTTCTAAAATAATCACGTGCAAAATCAAAAAGAACAGTTCTATATGTATGTCATTATGAACATTGTGTGTATATACACATATGAACACATTTTTACAAGATCCTTTTAGCAGTAGAGTTATCTCGTTATAAATTTATAAATATATTGAATTTTCTAGAAAGCGTTAAAGCTGCTCCAAAATTTTATGAAAAATTTCCGAAATTCCAATGAAATTAAAATTTTATCTACATAATGTGAGCACTTAAAATAACTCATCTCGGTATACATGTAAATGTTACACAAGAAAAGAGAAAAAAGGAAAAAAAAATATAAAATTAATAATTTATATACTATAATAAAAGTCATTTTCCAAAAATGATATACTAAAAATGAGTAATCGTTACAATAGAGTATCAAACAAGTCGTTTCAGTCTTTGCTGGATCCAATATTCAAATTCATAATTTTACGAAACAGCTACAGTGATAGTAAAATTTTCTTAAGATGGAAAATTGAAAAGGAATATAAATGCTTTCTTTCTACAATCAACGATTAAACGACAATTAAAACAACTCGTAACGAAACATTCGTCGACCTAGCGTCACGGTAATTCCCATACGAAAGGAATCCCGTTAGATGTGTTCACCAGCGGGCGTGGCTGATTGAATATAAATCATAGTAAACAGTACGACAGTGCGGAATTAATTTATGAAACGATGATTTAATGTGTTCCGTATCCCGTTTAATTGACGCCTCGTTTCCTCGTGCAACCTTACTCTGACAGTAACAGAAATTCATGTCGCTTCGAGAAACCGCGCAGGATCTCGTTGTTTCCTACTAACGGAATCCAAATTGTTTCCCTGTGAATGCGCGATCGATCATGCGTGCACGACGCGTTCATTATCTCTAACAACGTTCGAGGAGTCTAAGAACGTTTGAGATTCTACGAATCGTTTCATCGTTTCCATACGAATCTTTTCTTCCTTTTCAAAATATTTGCAAAAATCACGTAACTTCACGCATCTTATACAATGTTAAACCGCAAAAGAAAAAAGAAAAAAAATAGAAAATTTTTCTCTAAAGAGACGAAATATTCATAAACTATGTTGTTTCAGCACTGAACGTTTTCTAATCATTTTGTCTATGGTATTCCTGGCATCTTGCAATCAGCAACGAACGATGGAAATACCAATGAACGTGGTTTCGCGTGGCGAAGTTCCCAAGAAACAGCGGCGTCCTTCTTTCTCCCGAAGGTAAACGGGCGTACCAACGATCACGATCAAGATCATTGACTTCTCACGAATGTAAAGCGATCCCCTGAAAGCCTCCGTACACTGCCGGTGCGATCTTTCGGCCGGATATCACGTGGACACGGAGAAAGGAAGGAATTATCAAAGTCGTGCATCGCCGCGACGTCACGAACTGGCTCACACAGAATTCTTTCTATCGCGGCGACGCTCTCCTTCCTTCCCCACCCTATATCCTTCTTTTAACCTTTCTTTATATTTCGGACAGCGGAGCTCTCCTTTATTTATGCGTTCCTTTATCCTGCGGATCTCGAAAGTAATGCTCCTAATTCGTCACTGACACCGGCTGCATTTTTCCGTCACCTTTGTTCTCCACGGTGAAAAATGTTCCGTCTAATCCTTGAAATGGAAGCTTAAAATTGCCAAATAGTAAAACATTGTTTTCCTCCGTTGTTCAAGGATTAAGGATTTCCAAGTTGGGGATTATTAATCGAGGTTTCGGGATTTACGCCAATTGCTTGTTTTTTCATTTTTTTTATTTGTTTTCTTCAGCGTTGCAATGTTGGCGGAACATTGGATGCCTCGAATAATAATTCGAGAAATCCGAGACACGAAAGCCTCGAAATTCTCATAAAAAGTGACACGTGTAATCACTCAAGATCCTCGGTCGAGGTAAATGCAACTCATGTATAATTTTGGAACAGTAGAAAAAAAGGAACGATATAAAACGATCATATTCGTTGTGATTAATGATTTCGCAGATAAAAATTCGTGTAAAGTGATCCATGCAACGCATGTTATGCAGTATATTCATTTCAATTCTGATATATTTAATTATGCAATACTTTAAAAAGAATTTCGAGATTAAGATGATTAATGGAAAGATACCATACTTGGAGAAAAGCATTTTAATAATTCCTGTAATTCAAAGTAATTTGAAATCCATCTTCTTGACGAATTTAATCGCTCACCTTGACCCTGTGACTCGACATTGCATTTCGAAAGCGATTGTAATTGTATTATAATAATATAACAAAAGATGTAAATATAAATGTATAATCATTTAAATAACATTTATTAAATATAAATACAACACCTAGCCAAACAATTAGAGTCACTCACAATTTTTGACACCCTTCACGTTTTTGGTCAAATTTAAAGGTATGAACGTATTTTAATAATACACTTTATTAACTATTGAATTGTGCACAGTTATATTATACACATATATATTAATAATTTGTGTTTCCTCCCTTCCCTTCGCAGCATATATCCTTTCCACTATACTCTGTTTTATCAGGTTCTTTATTTTTAGACGATTTTGTACAAATATCCAGAAATTGCTATTTTCAAATCAATTAATGCGTGTTCTTAACTGGATTCACTTATCAGGAGAGTCGCTTGACTATGAAAGCGCGGGGATTTTTATAATAAATATAATTCTCTAGCAAATTTGGTTCTATGACTTGGTGTGTCATTCTGCAGAATACACTAATTGTGGAATAAATTAGTAATGAATAAAATTTGTAAAGTAAAATCCTTTAAATTTGAATAAAAACGCAGAAGACGTTGAAAACTACGAGTGGCTCTAATTTTTTGGTAAAATAAAATAAAATTGCGTATACAACCAGGAGTGGCTGGAATAAAACTTGCGAAAATATCGCGAACTGCAAAAAAAATCGAACTACTAAATATCTATCAACATGGAATTTGCACTACGTTATCTTTGGTATCGCGAATAATTTCTAAAAAATACAATTTCAATTGCTAACCCAAATTAGACATTTAAATGCAACTTTCTCTCCCAATTATCCTCTCAGCTCACAATTCACTAATATTACATCTCAAGAGAAGGAACCGTTTACGAAGCGCACGCGCGACGGCTATCGACGGATCTAAACAGCTTCCTATGCCTGGCTTTATCACGCCGCTGGCCACCGGTATTGACCAGGAAACTTACGAACTGATAAAGGGAATAAATTGAAGAGAACGCGGCGATAGCAGCAGCGGCGGCGATCGACCGAAAGGAAGAATGACCTTCCGCCTTCAGTTGGACGCTGAAACGGCGCGTTCAAGGCTATACTCCAAGATCACGGTCACGTCGTTAGTGGCGGACAATCGCCATCTGTCATCGGGCCGTTTCTCTCAGTCAGCCATCCAGCATGAGCGCGTGCGGGCAAAATGAACGAAGAGAGAACGAACATGGTGTAATACTTCGATTACCTTAACATATATCACATGGTACATTTACATTTTCATCCGGGGGAAAAACTCGAGGAATCTTGTGGAATTCCTTCCCTGTTTCATTCGCGAGAATAACTGTACAATCGCGATCCCGTGATCGTAAATAAAACAGGCGCTGATTTACTTCCGTATTTGGTACGAAAGAATGCTGCATTTCTCCAAGATTTTTCTCTTTTACTCTTATTTACCCTTGAAGGATACTTTCGTTCTCTTCTGTTACGAAACACACGGATCGTGTAATAGACAAGTTGAACGTTGTCGACCGAGGAATATTTTCATATACGATTTCATCGACCATGACACATGGATAATAAAGTCAGCAAGTTTTTACACGGTTCGGCATCGATTTTACAACCGACGGAATAACACGATAAAAATCGCGGATATGCATATACCATTACACGAAACTACCGGAGTGATCGTCATCGTAAACGGATAAAATTCTATTTTCGTGTCGAACCGGGCAAACATATTTGCGAAAACGAAGGTCGCCACGCGGCGGGAAAGAGTAAACGCGCGTATCTGAAATGGCACTTTTAGCAGATAAGAAGATCCTTAATGGACGTTAACGTTGGGTATTCAGTTTTATCACGGTTTTTGACACAACGTTTAATATCGACGCTTCTCGAATACCTGAGTGTTTGATCAAAATATCCACGGAACGGAATCTCTTGCTTCCTCGTACGATAAGGAAAGCATTTAAATCGTGAAAAATAACTCTGGCTACTATAAAAAAAAAAAAAGAAAGAAAAAGATGCAGGAAGTTAATTGCTCCGGCAATTATAAGGATTACGCGTCATCAATTCACGTCAGCTGGATTTAAACGTCGCTCTCTCGCCGATGATGCTCAAAGCAAACAAATTAACTGTCCGCGAACAGTCTGTCGGCGAGAATTATCATCGAGCGTGTTTCTCTTACGTGTTTTGCGTACAGTTCGCCATCGGGACGAGGCGTAATCTCTGTTGAACAGGGTGTTAGTCGTAGCAAGGTTCACTTGATGTACGATTCAGCGTGATCATCCTCTGAGGTCATCCGTCTCGCGTGCGCTCCGTTGCAACATTTCGTATGGACATTGAACCTTGATTACGAAGAGAGAAAGGTCGATGTCGGGCAACCGTGTTGCATACTAACGAACCACGTCGCATTTTGTTACCTCACCGGTCGTTATTAGAAGGAACCTCGCTAAGGGATGGGAGAATCGTGTTCCGTAAATCAGATTTTTCTCTATCGAGAATTTCGAATCATACACGAACGAGGTGGTCGATGTAAAGCAATTAGACGAACTCCTGGTTAGATTTAATCAACGAAACTAGGATTCGCGGTGTTTGAATGAAAATTCGATTACGCAACGAGATTTCCACCGAGATTTACTAATTATCACACGTGGAGCGTTATGATCATTATTATTTATACTTTTTTTCATGTTTCATTATGGACGATTAGAAATAATATGCCAGTTAAAACGAGGAGAGATAAAGAGATTTGATTAGTGCAAATTGCACGACGATTGGTTTGCAGATTTTGTAAATAACATCGAGTTTAGACAGAAATAAAGAGAGGATGCTAGCGATACGATCGTGGTTGGTGCATAATGTGATTTTATTAACGTTGAAATAAGACAGGAAGAGGGAGGAAAGGGTAACAAGGTGTATAGAAATTTGAATATAACCGTGGGATATTCCATGGTGTGCGGATGATCAGGCGAGTACAGGATGCACGCGAACGCCGCGTCGTATTTACTCGATGATCGAGCAGATCGTCGGCTATACACACGCCGATCATTTACACGCGATCTTCTTCCGGCACGTAATACCGCGGCTAATGAGCCCACGTATCTTGAGTACAGGTTACATAAACATGTGGACATATCGCGAAAGGGACAGAACAGCATAAATGCGAAAGAGAGACGTATACGGTGGTGGTCTACCTGCGAGAAAATGACTGGTGATCTTGAAACGAGTATTAATAAAGGATAAAAAATAGAAGGAAAGGAGCGAGGTAGCGTAACGTGCCATCAAACGTGTCTGTTATCCCTCGAATGATTATCCATCCACAAATTTATTCACAAATTTGATGTTCACTCTTCTATCAGAATGGGAATGTAATTTTTATCTTGACACGATTAGTTTCTTCTTTTTCCTTTCAATTTCTCCTTTCTTTTTCATTTTTCGTAACATTTTTTTCGACGATTTATCTCGATGAATTTGTTTCGCGCAATAAATGGATGCTTTGGTTTAATTTTCCAATGCCTAAATGAAACTGACTTCTCTGCTCGTGTTCAGTAAAGTCACTCGAGTTTTTGTAAAATAGTAAATTTTTATACACTTTTAAAATAAACTATATATTTTATTTAATACGATCAATTTTGAACCCTATTTTTATCCAAACTGAGAAAAAACTGAAGGTGATCTTCCATAAAAAGAACAAATAAAACCGCGTAACTTTTGTCTAAACCATTATTTCGTACAAGAAATCATTTACAAGATATTTGCGAGACTCGTCCAATGTAATAAGTAAAAACTCTGATTGATTACGTATATTATGTATATGTGTGCCTAAGTTAAAGTCGAGATGTGTACTATAATACTACCTGCATATCTGTCAGATGTTTCACAAATGCTCTGTGTGTTGGTAATTAAATATACAAGATTTAGAGGTGTTTGAGCTTATCAACAATATAAAACTGTTTATAAAAATTGTACTATTGCTTGGTCTACAAACACATTATAGTAAGATCATGTCGATCCTCTTCCTTTGCACCTGACGCATGAAATGCACAGGTGTACAGGCCTTCAAATAAGGCGCTCGTAAAATAATTAAGTCGCTAGCAAACTGTCTTCCAGCAAAAGTTCATTTACGACCGAACAATGGCTGAATATAAAAATGATAATAACAGCAGGAAGTAGATAACGTGTAAACTGGCAAATACGAACCTTCGAGTTTGTAATAAAAATAAATTGGAAATGAAATCAGTTCGGAAACGAGTTAATGGAGATTAATTTTTCTCCGGTGCGCAGCCCACGAACGCGTCCTCCCACCGATGTGAGACAAAGCCTGTAAGGATACGGGGATAAGTATCGTTACATGTGCCAAGCCACAGGGATAGTCATAATGTAAGCATTGAACCGACGACGGTGCCTGAACCGTCCATTGTATTCCGTAGCCGGAGTCGCAGGTTCGGCTAGCCTTGAAGCAGTGAACCTCCCAGCGCGACAAGATGATGCATTGTTACAATGCGCGGGCCTATACTTGCCCTTTAGGGTCACGCAGAAAATCGCAAAGGTTAAGAGGTATCAACGTCGCCGCATCTATGTGCGCCCGGAGGATTCATGAGGCAGCCAGCATTCGGACTCAACTGACACCAGAAAATTCGACTTATTCGTATTACGTTCAGTGACAAATTCGAACATATGTCGGACAATTCATTGTGTACAGGACAGTAGAGAGAGAATATTGTAAAAATTACATGTGAAAGATTCTTGGAAAATATTTTAGCTTGTTACATTCGAATTGAGTCGATTAGCAACTGAGAAATGGAAGTTGGAACAGTGGAGGGATGAAAGACTCTGACTAAATTATCCTTCAGATTCGTTCTGGAGCCTCGAGCGTCAAGACATTAGGATCTCAGAGCAGAAACTTGTTTAACTCTAATGATCTTAGAATCGGAGAACTTTGATTGATTTGGGACCGAAGGATCTTGATTCTTAGGATCACAGGATCTCAAATTCTATGCTTCTAAAGTCAAAAGATCTTGATTTCTGTCGCTTTAAAGTCAGAGAATCTTAATTTCTATGACCTTAGAATTAAAGAACAGTCACTTTCGTGCACATCTTAAAATTCACCAGAGAGATGTTAAAGGTCTCCAAAACCAGAAGAATCTCTTCAACAAAATCCAAACTCGACGCGTGCAATTTCCAAATTCCAAATCTCAAAGATACCCAAACCACAATCTTTCGAAAAGAAATACATCGTGAACCTATGTTGCTTATCATAAAACAATCAACATAAAACACCACTATTTCTCCATAAGATAGGAGCCAGTATCAAGCATCTATTGAACAAGCGCACGATCTCTCTACACCGCAAAGCAACGACACCGGCGAAAACGAGAAAAGCGGAGATAGCAGGAACGTGGTCCAACAGTTTAACACGAACTTCGTGGAGATCCTAGTGGCCTAGGGGTGAAAGAAGAGGCTCAATAATGGATATCGATGATGTTGGAAGAGACATCGGCACGTCCGCACGCATTCCGGCAGCCAGTTATAAATCACTGATTCGTATCTCGGTAAGGCCTCCTTAACCAAATGGATGCTACTGTCGATTTGAATTACTGCCCTTACCCGGCGAGAGCCATTGCCAGCCGACATCCACTCCAAACGGTTCAAAGTTCTATGTAAACTACCGCCCACGTTTACATTCTCTGGTCCTCCTTCTTTCTTCCCTCTTCCTCTTTCTTCGTCTCTTCAAGTCGTTCTTGCAAACGTGCAAGAGACTCTATGTCCCGTAGCTCTTCTTCTTCAGAGTGATCTAAGGAAACGTCGTATGGGACCACGGTGTAGCAGTGGCGCGCTGTCGCTCATGACTGCTGGGATTTAGAATCGGGGGTGATAGCGACTGAATAAAAGATGAAGAAACAACCGCGCGGATCGTATCTCACGGCGGAATAAGGATTTCGTAAAAGTTCGCGTCCGGTCTAGACGCCCGCGAATCCAGACGTTCGCGATCCGTCTTCGATTTTTCTCCCTTCGATCCCACGGAGTGGACGTTGATGAATTGAGACTCTGATAGACGGTTTTTCGGACCGTCTAACTCGGGTTCGACGTAGATCCTCGTTTCCCACGCATGTTAATCGCGATATTTTTTCCTAAATGTTTACTATTTTTTATAACTGAAGGATAAACGTGAACCCCTTAACAGTCTAATAAAATTAAAGTCTCCGGTATTTTATATTACAAAATGTTTCCATGTGTAATGAAAAGTATAAAAACATTAATTTTCCAACAAATTTTAAACAATTTAGACGAGAATGTCTTGTTTCCTTCCTAATTCTTTTTCTATCAATCTGTTTCTTCGATTTTTCGTTTAGGCAGCTGTATCAAATTTATAAACTAATTTCTTATCATTCTTATTGAAACAGTTTGAACAAAGATACAGCTTTCCTCTGTAAGCATGACAAAGTTAGAACTTCCTTCGATAAATTCATTCACTTCGCAAAATTTTCGAAACTAAATTGCTGGACGAGAAATCGACCAAAATCAGCGTGTCACTTAACGTGTTAATGTATCCATAATTAAATTTTCTTTACACTCGTTACTGTTGTTAAAAACAAACACAACAATGACCTTCACAAAATTCCTTTCGTCAAAAAAAAAAAAGGAAGATTCCCAGGCAAACCGTGGTTAAAAGAAAAAAAGAAGAATTCGAAGCTCTCAAGGATTTCAAAGGGATCGAAGAGAACGAGCAGGCAGTTAGGTTTCCCAGGGATCCTAGCTGAATTTATGGCGTCACCTGCCTAGGAATGCGCCTGAACAGACAATAGCAGTCTATTCGTTTCCCCCTGAACCCTCGTCGCTCTGATCTGTAAATTGGATCAACAGTGGTCCACCATTCATTCAAACCCTTACGTTGCTGTTTTGGCATGGTGTTTATCAGAAGAAAAGGAACGTTTCGAAGTGTTAAATGTCTGTGTATACTGAACAGAGTATGAGTCAAGTGTGAGACTGCGTGGGCTGCGGAAGATGCGTCTTGAAAATGATTGTCTCCGGTGTCTGGAGATTGTCTTCGAAGGAACATTGGCTTGTCTCTCGGAGAACAATTGTCTATTGTGCTTTTTTACCAAGTTGGATGCTTTTTAATGAATCCTGACGAACAACTCTGTCGAATAATTATACACCACCGTTAAAAGTATCTTCTAACTTTCATTCTAACCATGTTTATAACTTGTTTAACCCTCTATAACCCAATTTCTTAAAATAACGGATTTTCAAAAGCAAAACCAGTTAGAAACAAAAATTTATGCTGTGCACATATTTGTACAGTCATTTTTTAGTATCGTTCGTCTCTTAACACTTAAGAAAGGGAATTCCTCCTGTTTTGTACACAATGTTCGAAAGACCACGCAAATAATTAAAAAAAAAAAAGAAACAAACTTCATTGTTACCAAAAAAAAGAAAAAACCTGATTTAATACTTAACTTATTTTATTTTCATTTTACGTAGAAATAAATGAATTTAATTAAATAATTTATTGAACTATGCGCATTTGGGTTTTTTCATGCAAAAAGCCATGATTTTGATTTACACGGTATTCCAAAGAACCGATTTTCCATTAACGCGGTGCGAATTAATTTGATTTGTACTAATTCTGAATTTCTTACAACGCGATACGAATTAATCGCGTTACAAGAGGGTTGACTGAATTCCTACTTGCAACTTTGAAAGGATTATTATTACGCTTGATAACAATGCACGATAAATGTGAAGTTAGCTTGGCCCATTTTCATACATGTCTACCGTTAAATTATTATCCTATGTGTGCCATTCTAACTTTACTGTTATCACACTTCGAAACGCTTCGCGATATCTCGTCACGAATTGCCGGTCACGAGGAATCCCAAAAATGACTTGCTCGAGGTCGACAACCAACCAGGCTGTTTCGTGGCGCGCGCCAACAAGTGTGTTTTCAGGGTGACTGGTTGCGCAACCAACGATACATTAAATCGACCAGCCATGTATCGACGGGTCCCGTGCGAACTGTGGGTAGAAGTCGTTAGTATGCAGAGGGTGAGAGCTTGTCTGCGGGCTCAAGTGCCTAGGAATTCAACACGGGAAGAGTAATTTTAGCTTCTCCCCGATCCCCGACCTTGCCAACTTTGCGAAACTTGCACGTTTCTTGCGCTTAGCGAACCTCAAGCATCGAACAAATTCAAAGGTCTCCTCTGGTGAAATGGCGTTCACCACAGGCGAAACTTCGTGGAAACTCTAGCGAGAATGCTTCAAGAGGTAATAAAAAGTTTGTTCCTCTCAGAGAAGAGCTGAAAGGAGTTGTTCGAGTAAATGGAAACGGAAGAATGTATCTATGAATGTTTCAGAATTACTTTACTAGAGAAAAACGAAAAAGGAAAAGCAACAAACTTGGTTAACTTCTCTGTAATAATGGATTAATTATGTAAATGTTAGAAGATGTAACAAAAATAAGTGTATATCGTGTCTGTGGTATTTTGCTATTTAACGCTGGCTCGTTTCAAAGCGAGTGAACTTTCAAGTTTTCACAGCTGTATGGTAATAACCGTGCGTTTATGAACTTTCCAGTAACCACGCCTACTGAAACAATTTTTGCAAGGATTATCCCCCTCTTTTCACATGCAGCGTGTATAATCCTCGATCCTTTAAAATATTCCAATCATCGTTAACGTATACAGTGACTCCCATTAATATTCGGATAGCTTTTAAAACAAAATTACTTTTTAAAATTGGACCAAACGAATCGAGTTCTCGTGAAAAATTAGAAGGATTAATTTACTAACTGACGTGTGAAAACATTTTTAAAGAAATTACAAATGGTCGAAATTACGAGAAAAATGATAAAGATCGGTTTTTATAATTATTTTATCTGAGCTTGTAATGAAAATTTAAAACCTTCACAATTTCCTTTGCGATTCCAACCAATTGCAGTTTCTCCAAAATTTTTTATAATACACATCATCTGGTAAACTAATTTGCCTAACACCTTCAATTTAAAAAAATTATTCTATTTTAACAGTGACTGCCGCATCACCCGTATTCGAGTGATAGCAAAAGTTCTAAACAAGCCGCGTTACTCTTCTATGGATGACGGTTATATTAACTAATTATGGAAGATTTTAGTACACAATTGCATCAAGTTCAATTTCATTCTTCGAAATACGCTTGTTGCAGCCACGTTCGTGAGGAAGATTTTCTTATAAACTCGCGCGGCAATCAAACTATTAAAGGGTGTTCAAATATCAACGGGAGTCGCTGTATATATTTCAAATTACCATAGAAGTTTAATATAACCGTCAACGTAACGAGATATCAAAGTTCACTTCCCACTCTAACGAAATATTTATCGGCCGATTCCCATTTCTCTCACAATAAGGACACTTTTCATTCGGCGAAGACTCTGATACCCTTCCCCATAGACTTGTCCGCCTTCACGGGCGAAAACTGAGTCTCAGAATTCAAATCGAAACGTAGGCACACGTGCGTACAGTACTGTACCATTATTCCAAGCAATATACACGGCAACGAACCAGTGTGCGCTCGCGCGCGTCTCTGCATTAGCTAGTGGCAGCAGGAACGTCGTGACAGCCACGGCTCTGAATCATTCATTCGTCCCGTGGCGTTGCAAGAGCCCGTTGCACTTTCGTGGTCCTTTTTGTCCTCTCCCCCATATCGCGGTTAATATTGTACGTACACACAATGCAACATCGTCTCGGGGCGTAGGCAGACCGCAAAAGGGAGAGGCACACACTCTATTCCTTCGAAGGGTTTCCTACCATCCTTCCGTTCACCTTTATTCCAACGTCGGCCTCTTTCACTTGTTCCACCCGTGACGAATTTTGTTGTGCCAGCGTTCTATATGCCCCGCGGTTTCCTCGCTCGGATAAAAGTGTCTGGATTTTGCTAAAGGGGAACTACGAAAGGGGAATTGATGGTGGAAGTATTACGGGGGAGGTGTTGAACTTGTTTTACTTTTTTCCTACTTTTGATTTATTCGATGGTAAGGGGAATTAGGCATTCTTGTTTGTGTATTATGGGATAATATATGTAATAGTCTGATTTAAATAAATGTGTAATTTAACTCTCTATAGCGCCATGTAAATTAACCCATTTGCATCACAGCTTTAAATACGATACTAACTTGACAATTCAGGGACTGATCAGGAATTAATAAATGGCGTGTATCACCGCGCATCGATCAATTTTTCTTACTTTCGGTTTCGCTTAGAAATTACATGCAATAATCAAGGCAAAAGACTATTATGCGAGTGAATTGTTATGCATTGAATAATAGGTGACAATCGTCATGTGCGGATTATTCCGCTTGCAAATGACTTAAAAGTTACACATCTGTTTATATTTTATACGTCACATTTTATTTGTTTATAGATATATTATTGCACCGTTGTGTTATTACGTCAAGAGCCAGTTGCTTTGTATTAATTATCAACTTTTGTTCGTCAACATTGCAATTTTTCTTCTTATAAACATGAGAAAATCGGTTAATAAGTAATGAATAAGTGTAATATGAATTTATTTTTATTCAAACGATACAAAGTGTTTGATAACTGCTAGAAGAATCTGTATGTAAATTTAAACATGTAATTTTGTATACAAAATTGATTTAATTTACTTCTCGACTTGTTCGTAAATGTACAGCTATCAACAATCTATTGGTGTAATTAAATACTGTATTAAACCACGCGAAAGATTCTATAAAGTACATTTACTATCAATTCTAATATTGTATACGAAATCGGGTAATTTTCCAAGAAACCTAGACAAGGATTAACGACGCAATATTGCAACAATCTCGAATCTTCTAAAACATTCACGCGAGAATGGCAGTTCCAATAATTCTCCGGCGCCGTACCCCGCTGCCGAGAACCAGAAACCTCTAAGAGAGCCTAACACGACTTTCCAACTACCATCAACCATCCAAGAGGCCATACTCCTTGGCTCACGTTGAAAGCTTTATCGAAAAAGCTCGGAAGCCGAGCGCGCAGTAGGCGCGCGCGTCCGCTATATATAGGAAAACGTCGGGGTCGTTTGATATACCGGCAGTTCCGCCTGCTGGAATCACAGGACGATACAAACTGGAAAGGAGGGAAAAACGACGGGAAGAAAAAGAGCTTGGGAGTATGTTTGTAGACAGAGATATACACAGAGACTGACAAAGACAGAAAAAGAGAGAAAGAGAGAGAGAGAAAGTGAGAAAGAGAAAAATAGCGAGACAGACAGACAGAAAGAGAGGAAGGAAATGAAAGGAAGAGAGATAGAAAAAGAGAAAAAGAGAGAGAGTAGGAGAGACAGAAATGAAAGGAGAAAAGGAGGAAAATAGATACAGAGAAAAATGAGGAAGAGAGGGAGACAGAGAAATAGCAGAAGAAAAAGAGAAAAATAGACACAGAGAGACAGGAAGATAGAAAGAGAGAAAAAGAAAAATAGAGAGATAGAAGGAGAGAGGGAGAGCAAGTACGAAGAAATACTGGAGCCGTGAGCTTGGTACATTTCACCGTCTCACTCGCTAGAGAAAGGCGCTCGCTTGCTCGCGCGTTCAACTTATGTACCATAGAGCTGCCGCAGCTCTCCTCTCGCTACGGTTATAGCGCTGCCGCTTTGCTGCACGAAGAATGTTGCTGAGGAATCATAGACAGACGTGCTGGCGAGTGACTGCCACGCAAAAGGACATTAGAGGACTAGTCTCGAAACCCGACTGCTTGGCTACGTACAACACTGTGCCGCGCCACTTCGTTCTCGTGACTCTTAGAATTTCCTGCGACCGTGTACACATCCTTCAGCTAGCTAAACTCGTCCTCGTCGTCGTCGTCTTCGTCGTCTTGGTTGTTGTCTTTCTTCACGTTCGACGGGAAAATTGAAATGCGCGCGGCCGCCTCGCGGAAGGAGATTTTTTTATATACCTTGGAAGGCAGCCAGCGGTTTGTGTACCCGGAGCGTACGCGACTACGGCTTCGAGTCCAGTAATTTCTTCGGTTAGACGTTTCGCGTTCTTTAGGACTGGTTCGTGCAATCGTTTAAAGCAAAGGTTCTGCGTATCGTGTCTCGGGTTTAGTCGAGCTTGACGCTTGCCACTTCTTTCGATCGAGGTCTCTTCGCAATTGATCGATTCTCTGAACATTCTTCTACTTTTTTTTTTTTTTTATGAAAAAGTTTATTTCACTTATTTATCTTCTGTCGTATCTGGAGCTTGGTAATCGTGAACTTTTAGTTTGATGAGTATATTCCGTTAGAAAAAAATTGCAGGTAGTTTTCATCTAATGTTTGATCAGTGTAAAAGTTGGTGTTAACGATAGATATACTAAGAATTGATATATACCTATCTCTACCAACCAATTTTAACCTTGTCGTGTTTTAAAATAAAAGATTTATTATTTATGGTTCAATGTTTATTTTTCATTTATAGTTTTATATTAATTAAAGTATAAACAAATAAAGATTTCAGTATTTCTAAATTAATATATAAACAATGATTAATTAGAAATAAAAATAAACAAAAACAAAAAATTGTATTTTTCACTTAGATTTTTATACACGATACGATAAACGGTAGTAATAGTGATTTAATTTTTAACAAAACTAAAAAAGTTAAAAAAGTAAAAGATTAATAATATATTAATAATTAATTTTAATTATTTCTGATTTTTTTTTTAATTTTTAAATGTAACTTTTCACAATATAAAACACAGTCCCTAATTTCTGCTACTCCTTTCAATTACTCACAATAAAATGACCGGTTGGCGTATGTATGTACTATATACCACATATATGTACATATCAGCAAAAATGGTATCAATAAATGGAATCATTTCCAATAATTGTCGAATACATATAAATAAGAATTTTCATAATCTTGCAAAAAAGTTTGAAATTTAATTTAAAATAGAAATTTTAGGAGAAAATGTTTAAACTGATCTAGTGTTGATCATCCTCATTTCGCATTAAAACTCAAGCAAATTCGTGCAACACACAACATTAACCCTATCGATGCTACCTCAATAGAACATTAAGAATAATCAGTCCATTAGGAAACGGGACAAATTAATTAGCATTAAATTACAGTGATCATTCTCTATATGTCAGGTGCCTATTACTTCATTCAAAGTTCGTTGATAGATCGTAGATAGAAACGTTCCCCGAAGATTGATAACAACTGCGAATTAAATTTTGCAACGATCACATTGCGCACCTTGAACCTCCGGTCCCTATGAGAGAGGAAAAGAGCATTTGTGCGAACGTTGCGCAGGATAATTCATGCAAAGTTCTCGCAGCTACGGGGAACGTTACTCGCGCAGGATCGATTGTGAAACACCGCGAAATTAGACACATCTTACGTACGTGTTGAAATTATCTTCCCGGGATGAGGCCAGTCTCGCTGCACTCCCACGGTTGCACTTTGTTCCGAGTGCGATTTATGCACGCGCGCGCGAGCGAACGCTGATTGAATTATGTAATTACGGCGTGGCGCGGCTTTAAGCGGATTACAAACTCGATTATGACGGTGGAACGGGCCGCAGACCTGCTCTCGGCGGTCGTGCTTCTTCGTTTGAGGAACATCTGGTAGAAATCGGCAGCGCGTCTCGAAGTTGAGAAAGAATTACAGGATAAAAATAAATTCTGGCTTTTTAATCAAATAAAAATAGCAATAACGATGAAAGAATTTTTTTTTAATAAATGGAATGTTGAAAATTGGTATTATTTAATCACAATGCTACTTTCTTATGCGCTGAATTGTGTTCTATATCAACGATTTTCAAACTTATTTTGTCGCTGAATTCTTATACGATTTTTTTTTTTAATCTCCGTATCCATTGTATATTTATCTTTTACAAACAACCACGGATATTTTGATTTTAACGAGACATTAAATGAGAGCAAAAATTGTTTTTAAAATAAATATTTATTCAATTTTATTAAGACACACTCCATCACGAGGAATTCACTTTGAAAAATACACATTTCACTAGATAATCTATATTATTAATTAATGTATAATTATGCAAAGATTTTTTTCTCTTTCTATATTAAAATATTGTGACTTGAGTTCGTTTGCTTTCGTCACGCTTATATTTACTAATTAATTAAAAATATCATCGTCATACTTCTAATGCATCTTTCATTCAACCACAATTTCTTGAACATTGTGAATTTTAATTTTCAATCGTTCATTCTATGGTTGTCTTTGATTAATGGAGAATAATACGAGGAATAATAAACACTTCGATCTATCGATAGTTCGTATAAAACCACGGTGAAGTAACATTCAACTCCATCCTATATCCTAAGCGCAATATTCCACCTCGACTTCGCGATATTGCGTATTTTATTCAACAAACGCATTGAAACCAGACACTGTTCGCCCCTCCGCACGGCTAGACAGCCGAGCTCACCGCTGCCAGCAAAATAAAGAGATAAAACACCAGCGACCATACGCGTTCCCATCGCAGACGCTAAATCACCTATTGTTCGCGTAAAAGAAAAATCGAATTCGCCGCTTCTTTTCAGACGTTTCTCGTTACGATTGGCCCACTGTAACACCGACGCTCTCCTCCACTACCACTTAACCCTTCCATTCATCCTCTCGAAATTAAATCCGCACCCTATTATACACCAGCCGTGTAACATCGTGTTAAGAAAACGAATTTACCCGTTACTAATTGGATTTTCGTACGAAAACTCGAATAAAAAGAAATAAAAAAAAAAAAGAAAAAGAAAAGGAAAGAAAAGATAATACACGTACAATACGGATCACCATTTATTTCAGGCTTATTTTCGAGATTACAAGTTCACCATGGAAAACCATGTTCGTCTCGTGATGGTTAACGTCGACCTTGCACGAGACATCGCGTGGTCCTTTTGATAGCCGCGATTATCCTCGCGGGGAACATAATCGATCGTATCGTTTCATCAGGGTCGCATTGTGGCCACGTGGATGAAACGAATTCCAGCCGTTTCACGTTCCCCGTAAGCGAAACGCGTCGTTCTCGATCGCCTAGGCTTCTTCTCTTTGAGAGCTGAGAGCCGATGGAGAAGAAAACGAAGTTATACCGAGACGTTTCGCCTGCAGAGAAAAGAAATAGCGTATACCTACCTGTGGACACGGTTAAGGAATAGATCGTCGCTGGAACGTGCGTTTCGAAGATCGAAAGATTGCGTTCACGATGGGCTCGGCTGAATCTTATCCGATTGTGATCGACGGTTTACGTTATTGTCCGTCACGTTGGGTGACGTACCTATGGTATTAGTTCATTGAACTGGATAATTGATCTTAGAACGGTTTATCTCCTTTCTAATAATATTTCAAGGTACTATAATTTTCTGAGTGTTAAATATCTTGAAAATGAGATAAGTACCTAGAGAAAATTAAAGCAGTGTTTGCAACATTTTCACGCTCAAATCAATTTTTGTTGCCTTGTAGAATTATTTTATACCAATCATTTCCATGTTTCTTGGATAATAATCGCATAGTAGTTAAGTTCAACAGATCTCTGCATTTTCTTTTCTTTTTAAAGCTTGATTTTCGATCCCTTTGCACTTTCAGAATTTTTTTTACATGATCATCGACTTCAGCACACTTTTGCAATGGAACTTTTGACAACGAAAAGTTTTATTTTGAAAAGAAAGAATTCTGTATATTTACGATTTTATATATTTTTATTTATTTTTTTAGTAATAATTGATGTTAAAAATGTCGCCATAGTGACATATATGGAGTGTAAAGGCTTACAGTTGCTGATAATATAATAATTAATTACATGGTTTATCTCGATATTTTTTTTCTGTCTCGAATATATGTATTCCCATACAGAACATAGCAAACAGTTCGCTCAATCTGATTATTCCTTAAAATTCGCTAAAAAATTCATATATTTGCATACACTTCTGCGAATAAATTCAACGTATCATCGAGCATGTTGTTCCTGTGACCTGTTCCGTGACAGAGAACGATGGCTGCGCGTAAAAGTGCAATCATCCAGAACGGTAGGATCTTTGGTAACGCGTGACCAGACTCATTCACTCGTTTCATCCTGATCGTACACTCGTAGATGATAACTCGTCTCTACGCTTCGCTGGCATTCCCTTGCCTCGGTTAAAGACCCAACCGACATAACCTAGCCTAACGCAGAGTCCCATAGAACCTTTCCTTCCCCTACGTGCCGACGACTCCGCATACACAGAGAGACGTCCACCGACAGCCTGTTGGAAGAGAGTGCAGCCATTTTGTTATATAACTCGCACGCGAGCAGCCTCCTCCTAGAAGGTCCGCTAGAAAAACGCTTAGACAATGCTGCCTCGCGGCTTCGATCGTATAAGGACTATCTAAGATGCAACGACCCTTTGGCTGAGGCGCTTTGTCCTCTCCCATCACCCTCGAATAATTACGGCGATCTTGAAGGAAATTTCGTTCCTTTGATTTGGCTCCACAAAGCTGTTTCCCCGGGAAATTCAATTTGGCGATAAGTTAGACGAGGAAAGTGAATTTCCTTGAAATTGTCTTTCTAAGGAAATGTCAGATGGAAAATCAAATCATTTCTCGAAGAAAGAAAAATTGAATTATAGAATTTGTGAAATCCTTTGCTGATGAATTTTAGTAATTCTAAAACAGTAGAGGAAAATGAATTTCCGTAAATTGTCTTTGCAATGAAATGTGAGATGGAAAATTGAATAATTTGTCAAGTGAACGAAAAATTAAATTATGGAATTTTGTGCAATCCTTTGCTGGTGAATTGTGCTAGTACTAACAGTATGGATGAAGAAAGAAAGGAGAAATCAATTAACCCTCTGCTTCACCGATTTTTTAGACACTACATTAACCTCAGCTATTAATTATTCTAATACAGCGTACAATAAAAAGAAATCAGAATATTATCGTAAACTGAGGCTGAAACTCAAAGATATTACTTTCCTCGTTAAAAAATCATCTCCCATATTTCTCATAAAAAAAAAAGAAAAGAAATATCAATGGTCACTTGCAAGGAACAATAAGCTTCCACTGATAGAACAAAAGAAGCTGCGCCACCCAGGCACCGTCGTGATTCGCCCACGGAATTTACATCGTTCGCGAAACCGCGTTTCGTGTTAAGCTCGAAACACAGGGTCACGGAAGGGAGGTACGGAAACGGGGAAGAATTCGTGAACAAGCCACGCCGGTCCCTGCTTTGGAAAAGGGTAAGGAGAACGGGACGGCGTTGGAAACAGACGGGGGAGAGACGAAGTACGATTCGAAGGAATCGTAAATTGCCTAAAGGCTGCTTGGCCATCTGTTCATCCTGGTATCCGCGCAAACCATTGTCAGCTATTTTTCTTTTCTTTTCTCCTTCTTCTCCTCTACTCTCTCATTCTCTCTTTCTCTCACCCTCTCTTTCTTTTCACGGTGCTATTTACTACGGACCTATAAGGGTTTGCAGCACGGCCACGTGTTTCTCTTCGCGACCGGTGGCATTCTCAGGGAGTCGGAGCCCGGATGGAAAACAATGCTGTGGTAAATGAAAAATCGATAGAAATTCTGTAATTGCCAGGCCTGGTATTTCACGTTCGTGCATGCGTGCATCTATTCTGAAACGTTCGAACTCGTGTCAGCGCATACTTTACAACGGATTCACGGGAGTACAGTGGGATGCGGATATCCGTTCGTTGTAAACTCGCCACCTTATCGGGGATTCTGTACGACGCCACGAAGATTGCTTGAATCGTTCGTTCTAGGGGTTCTCTAGCTATCTGTGACACTGATATCGTGGTATTTTATGGATGAAAATTACTTATCACGTTTGCTTATATACATTTCTCTCTTTTTCTTCTATCTTTGTACCAGCACGTACGAAAGGGAATTTCGATAATAGGCTAAAATTATTCGCGTTGCACTGATTGGCTCGTTCGACGTTTTAAGTTCGTCGAAGTATGTTCCAGGATGCGATCAATATTTGTTTGACTGAATGTTAGATTTGGTTGAATTTATAGCTGTATGTGAGTGGAAATCATGTGTCTAGTATCAATGTTTGTACTGAATCGAATGTATGAACTGTGATTGGTTGCTTTTTACAAATTTACACTATTCTTAACTATGATTCGATGGAGGTGGAAGTCTTAAACCCTATTCATTAGTTATGAATGGTTCGTTATCTTCATTCGATTTTACAGATGAACATTTTTGTTATTTTCTTTTTTTTATTTTTGAAGAGTGTCAGGTATAGACTTTTTTCAAAAAATGTAGAAATCTTGGCAAGATTCAGTCCTCGGGGGGTAAAAATTCACGAAGGACCAAGGGCAATTTCGGAACCTCAACTTGACGGTCAAATGTGACTATAAGTCTATGTTTTATTTAAATGCTAATACAAGTTTGCGTTTTACAACTGAAAAATCTTACTCAAGTATGCGACGAATTTTCAAGAAGTCCTGATCAAATCTCAATCTAACCTCTGATCAATGATCAAAATGGAATTATCTAAAATGGAAGAAAAAAGAAGCACAAATATCTTTGCAAAAACATTTTCACATCTCTCAAATGAATACGCCTAATCTGCTCGTTTTAATTAAAAAAAGAAAAAAAAAAAGATGAAAGCAGACAGATACTACTTGCAATTTAATTTTCCTCCTGCCAAAATAAACTACAACGAGGCACGACTATAAGAAACAACATTAACCTCGTCTAACCATAGAAAACATTCATAACAGGCGCCGTTGGCGTCGGACGGCGTGAAATTTCGCGGACAGAGGGAACTTGGAAAAAAAAAAATCGGAACATGCGTCCAGGCTCGCATCTTCAATTTAACTCGGCGTGAATTCACGCGTCGAGGCTAGTTTTCTTCTCCGTTGGCTAAGGCGAGGTCGCGCGAGCCAGCCAACAGCCTTTTTCTACCCTCTCGAGATTACCCTTCCAAGCCTACGGCGTACCGCGAATCTGCATGCGGTAATGACTTCCTGCCGTAAACCGGCAAAATAATAAAACTGAATGGTCCCGTTACTACGACGCGAGCACACGTACCTCAGAGGCGTAACGAGACGAGCTTGCGCCCGATACCGAGGCCAAGCTTGCACCGCCTGTCTGTCATACTGAACTCGACCCGAAAATAGACGACGCAGAAGAGAAACGATCGGAGACACGATGAAGGGAATTTAATAGAGGCTCTTCAGTCTACGTGGGAAGAAAGTGGAATGCACGTGGCTCGTTTAATAGTATTTTTCTTTTTTTCTTTTTGAAGCAGCAGCAGCGGTGGAAGGTGAAGGTTGCTGCCAAGTAGAGGAGGATAGTGGGATTCTGGGTTTCTGGTTGTATGAATAAGTATTGCTTGATTAACTTGACGCATCGATGATTAAGCTTTTGTGAAATGTGTTTTTCGAGCAGTGTGTTAATTTTTGACTGTTCAAAATTTAATTCTGCAATAAATTAAATATTTTTTAACGTTGCAATTTTGTATTTAATAATTCTATTATTGTTGATGAAGTTAAATTTCGTTGCATATTTCTTTGTTCTATGTAAACTATAATTCGTACCGTGAGAGCGATTTTATAAAGAAAACGTTACCCCTTCGGTTACTGTAGAAATCCCGAATGTTTATACGTGTAATTTTCTTATGGTAAAAAATTGCGAAAATGCATGATTCTCTAAGTGCCTTAAATTGCCAAAGTTGATACTTGTCAGTACTTGAAAGAGTTAAAAATAAACAGAAAAGAAAAGCTGACAACCCTATTCCTGAAGAACAGAAACGCTAAAATTTCAGTTAGCACGCTAAAATCTAAACTGCAATTTATTCTACTAAAATCATCGTTAATACTTGAAAGAATTAAAAATAAAGAAGAAAACTGAGAACTCTTTTCCACAAGGACAGAAGTACTAAAATTTCAGCTAACAGATTAAACTATAAATTGCAACATATTCCACTAACCTCGCATGACAAGCCTCAAAACCCTAAAGAACCATCTTAAAAAAACGAAGAAATCCTATCTTTGAATATATTCACTGGGAACACCGAGCGAACTCCCATAAGATTGGCCATCATAACGTCAGACATAAACGACAAACCTTCACGAGGGACGCGAGATCACGTTCGTGCAACGGTGCACGATGTCGCATAACTTAACGCGAGCCACGCGCAAAATTCGTTCGCGCAACGAAATACGCCGCGAGAATTTCGATCCTCGAAGTGAACACGATGCCAGCCGCGATAATCTGAGCGCGATCTTTATTACAGCCGCGCACCTTGCGCAGGCCGCTCGCGCGAGGATATCCTCGCCACGGGTTCGTAGGTACGTACCTGCGATGCATTAATGCGGGTACGTCATGCGGCGCGAGCAGAGCCCATCAAGACGCGTAGCCACCTTCGAGGCAAGCGTATACCCGCCAGGTAGCAACGTTGACGGATGATAAGTTACGCCTGGATGGAAAAATCGACCAGCCTTGCTAATTGCTCTGCACGATTAACCGGGCTAACGATCGCTCTTTGTGTGTTCTACGTGGCGGACCTCTTTGAACCACTTCCACTTTCTTTAACGTAGCCTTCCCTTATGCTGCTTTGTAGCGTTACTCTTTGCTAATACGTTTCGTTGTCTCCTGTGTGCACGGTATCGATGGCAGATGACAATTTTCGGTAATGAAAGTTCTGTTAAGTCGGGAGCACACGTGTGAAAACATCGTAGCGGGATAAAATTTACGTAGCGTGCTGCAATTTCTTTTTTCACAGATTCCTTTTTAAGAACTGTTTTTAGATATGTAGCAGTCGAGGAAAAATTTTCCGGGACTCAACGGTTATAGTTAAGGCGCTCTTTCAGCGCTTTTTCGTTGTTATTGAGGCCATTTTTAGTCAACTATTTTATGACTTTTTTTAATGCACTTAAAAGATGGTAAAGAATCTTTTTGGTGAAGAAAGATATCTGCAAAAGCAGAAGAAATTGTTACGAAATCAATAGATCGATATTTTTCTATAATTGAATATTCTAATTCTATAATTAAATATTCTTTTCAACTTGGTTTCAACGTTCTGGTAGAACTGATCATTCTCACGTGGTATGCAACGCGTTAATTGACTTTTTAGTACTTTTGAGTTTGAAGAGTCTAATCTTTCAAGTTTAGTTGCACGAAATTTATTCACCGTTCACTATTTCGTGAAAGAGAATGTGTTAAAGTAAACTGTAAAATCGAAGGAACTCCGCTGAATTTCATCTCTTCGTACATAACTGGATAGAACTGGATGCTGCTTCCAAAATGACCCACTTTCTCGGTGTTTTTATCTTTTTTATCAGCAGCCCGTAATATCAGTCATGCGACGTGCAATTTTCAATTGAATAAAAATCCCGCGAAGACCCGTCATTCTTCGGGAAAGATGGGAACGCCTCCCTGGGGCGATTTAAAAAAGTGGTACTTGTTGTATCGCTCGCGTTCATCTTCCCACATGTCTGCATGATTATGCAAAGTGCCGAGTGGCTGTCAAAGAGTGTAGGCGCCGCGTTGCACTCGGTAGACTTCAACGTCAACGTTGAATGATGAGTTACACGCGGAGAGAAAAATTGAGAAATTGCTAATTGCTAAGAACAGATTATTTTTATTTCATCTTTCTCGTCTTCTCTGTAAATATAACGTTTTTTACTCTCTTTTTCCCTTGCGAAGTAATTGTTTGTGTCTTGTCAAGTGTGATTGAAAATATACGGGCGTTATTAGAATCTGCAGAAGTGTCACCAACGGAGAATAATCAAAAAGCTCAGAGAATACGTGAAAGTGTATTCTAAGAAATGAAGAACGACGAATGTATCAAGAAACACAGTGTTATTACTTTAATAATTAACTTGATGAACCTAATGCAGAGATATTGCAAGAGAGAATAATTGAATAAGTGTCTAATTGAATCATTGTAAGCATCCAAGTTTGACAAATCTACTTCTACAACTTCGTTCGAACAATTTTTATGTTCATCTGAATTCAATTTGAATATTCTCGAATTAGACACAGATCGAAAATTTTTCTGTAACTAATTGAAAATAAAAAATTACATTCACAATCTGAGTATTTTTCAATTAAACTCCAAACTAAAATTTCTAACTTAACCTACCTAAATTCGAAATATTTTCACCTTACTAAGTATTCTTTAATTACATAAAAATGTTGAAGAAATTCTCACTTTTCCTGATTTAACCCATTCAACCCAGTTTAACCCTTTGTAACCCGATTTTCCTCATTCATTAGAGAAACAAGTATGATTGATTGCAATTTTATATTTTGTTTAGAGCAATGAACAAATAAAATGAATCTTATAAAATGTAAACAAATGGACACATTACTTTCCAGTTACATGGTACCAAATGTAGGTTCTCGATTAAAAATTAATAAAAAATATAGATATAAAAATAAAAGATACGCATTACACTGCAAATAAAGTGTCTTTTATCACCCTAATTAGATATATTACAGTATCACCTTATAATTCAAGCGGTTCGCTGAAAAAGCGGTATTACTTTACCATCACATGATGAATATTCACCAAATTGAAACGCGATCTGAAATTCTCCAATCCTCCGCTGCATACAAATAACATACCAATAATAAACCCCAAAGAATCAAAATCCAATTGTACGAGGAAAGAGAAAAAAGAAGCTCCGCGAGACCTGTCAAGCAGCGGGGCAATTTTCCCGAGGCGTGAAATTCGAAAACCGACGTTCCATTGGGCGACGCGAGTGCATCAGACGGTTGAAACTTGCGAAGGCATTCGCGTTTCCCGCGGTTCACGCAGCAGGTAGCTACGTTGACGGATGATGAGGAGCCGCGTCCCTTTCGGAAAAATCAACCGGTCCCTAATTATCGCGGACGGTGAACCGAGCCTAGCCAGTTCGTTCGTTTTCATCGAGAGCAGCATGAGCTTGCTCGCTCACGCGCGCGCGAGAACGCTCACCTTGGCCTTCGTTCCTCGTTCAAGGCTGCGATACGGTCGACTTCGGCTCGTGAATCACGCTTACGATTAAAGTTCGTAAGTGCGCCGCGCACGTTTCAATTATTCACTGGGTCATACGCGTAAACCGGGACCAATGCGGTTCGCCATGGTTTATCGAAAGGAGGAGCAGGGAAAAAAATAACGATGAATGAACGAAACGGTGCGAACGCGACTGACGAAGCGAGGCACTTAACCCTGGGTGAGTCTGCCGAGGCCTGACAAACCGAACCTCATCATTTTCATTCTATTTAAGGACCAAGTTCAATGTTACAACGTTCGATATTTCTTTCTTCTTCTTTTTATTGAATTTTAAATATATTGCTTGCACTATTGTGGACGTAATTTGAATCCCGCGATTACTGCAGGCACGTATAGGCATTTTGGAAATTTGCCTCGTACTCTTCTTCACCCATTTGCTTGAATTTTACTGTTTGCGCAGTTTCGTTTCATTTTAACGAAAGAAATTTTTACATTTTTATAAATTTGAAAATTTTCAATTAAACTTTTGGAAACAATTTGACAAATTTTGTGGAAAAATGTGAAAATTGAGCATCTACCTTTCTATTGAAAACTGCCCTAGCGAAAGGGTTAAAAGTGAAAAGTAAACTAGAATCTCTGGGATTAATAGCGGGAAAAGATTCAGAATAAAATAAGGTTATTCTGATCATTAATTTTATTTCTATTTAGTGAGAAAAGTTAAGGAAAATGTCAATTTAAAATTAATGAAAAATAGTGTAATCTCTTATGAAAAGAACCAATCAGAAAATATAACTATATTGAAGCAAATAATAGGGAAAATAAAATCCAAAGAAAGTTGTTATTTCATTTGTTATATTTGCAATACTTTCTGAAGGAACAGTAATGAAATATAAAGTAATTTTTTACATTTTCGAAAATAATGCAATCCTCTACGCAAAATTGAATATTTTACGAGGAAATATAAATAGAATCTAAAGTAATTTCCATCGCTTCGTCCATTTTGAAGAATACTGCAATCTTCTGCGCAAAAGAGAGAACAAGAAGATCCTATTTTTCATATCTCCAACTGCAGAAACCTTAACTACAAGGTGTACAGTATTCCAACCGTGAGTTATCATTTTTAAAGCCAACGAAGCGTGTCAAGTGTAAACCACGAAGATAAGTAATTCCTCGAAGCGATTCCTCGCCAAGTTTGTAATGAATAAATCGGCAGGAAAAATGATATAATCGTTCCTTTTAACAGGAACACGATTCTCGTTCTCATTGAAAATGTAAAAGAAAGAGAAGAAAAGAAAAGAAAAGAACATCCATTACTCATACCATTATTATTCGTAACCTCGCGCGTATCGGTACCCTGTCAGTCCTCCCTTCGCGTTTCACATTCGAGGGTACACTCACTTTTCCGCGAATCCTTTTCCGATCGTCGAATGAATCACTTTACAATGTACCTTCTCTGTATCCCGAAGCCTACGTCACGACAGTTTTAGTATAGCGTACGGTGTATACGTTTCGCGGTGCGCCACAATGGCGATGGGACGTCCGATTCGCTTGGCTTTCTAAGAAATGATCCCGTGGAATTCTTTCGAAGTACATACGCGTCCTCATGCAGCCGTGCCACGGACACGCGTGTCAAGAAACTCACCTTGTAATACATTTCCATAATGATCAAAACCATCATATCTGATCGATCACAATAATTGAATTTATCATTTGTACGAGATCTATCGCACCGTAAGAGTTACTCCTTTACGTTACAAACATTCGCGTAAACAATCAATCAAGAACCACAATTGGTTGGATATTTTTTTCACTTAGATCATCGTAAATTACTATTGATCTCTTGGGCTTATGATTCTCCTTGTATGATTACATACCTTGGAATTAGCCATTCATTGTTTCAATACTTCGTTAAATAATATACAAGATTCGTATCTTACCAATCTTCAATTTTTCAAACTAGAACTGAAGTGATTAATCGAAAATATCATTTTTCTTAGTCATGCTAGAATCATAATCTGTGTCACGAGTGTCATATTAAATTACCAATCAGGTATAACAGATTTTCTATTCTGAATATAAAATGACTGATAGAAAATTCGCAAAAATTTAACTTAAATATTTGATAAAACTTCTTGAGACAGATACAAAACATTCGAAGCTCGACTGAATTATTGAGAATTCTTTGAAAACCAGCTGACGATGTAATCCTCGTGTTTGCAAGCGAGACACAATCGCGCAAGCTCGTGGGAGCAAGCATGTCAGACCGCGGAGAAACTCATCATTCAGCTTCATGTATATTTAAATGACACTTCGTGGCCACCTGATTCAATTTTTTTTCGGCCGCTACGTGCCAGCAATACGTTACCATCCAGCTGAAAAGTCGTTTCACTTTCGCGACTTGTGTTCTGCGTTTGCAATTGCCTGGAGATAACGAAGCGTGCACTTATGTCAAAGAAGATGGCTGCGCGAGGGACCCAGAATCCGCGAGATCAGGCCCTGATTATTCTATACTGGCGGCGGCTGATCAATATTCCCGCCGCGGAGACACGCTGCTTTCCATGTCGTCGATCGACGACTTTTACACGCGTACGAAATCCAGAAGTCGCCGCCGCTGGAGAAATAAGACCTATCACTCGAAGCGTGACACTTTTACCGAAAGCGAGAGGATTATCGATCCTCGATCGCTAAAAAGGATGAACTAACAGAGGCTTGTTTCTGCCGAAGTTCCTGATTTGATGTATAGAATCGTAATGTTTGGAAAAGTTGCAGTTGTACATCAAATTGACACAGTTTTCATCTTAATTCGTTTAATTTCAATTTTCTCTTTTTCTAACTTTAATTTCAATTTTAATTTTACAACATGTAGATTAGATTGTACAATTTAATCTCGGTGTGGTGAAGTTCACGTTAAGGGTACAATGGAATTCGTTCAGTTGATTATGTTTTAACACAGTTCTAATATACTGTTTGTATTATGTTCCATGTGGGATTAATGCATATAATTCAATATAGAATATAATAAAAGTGTTCTACCATGATTCTGTTAATACATTAAGAACCGAACGAGAAATTAAAGGAGTTTATGATGGGAAAATTAATAATGCAAAATTTCATCGAATAAAAATATTATTCATTGTAATTGACAGTTCTATCTAATGTGTTTTGGAGTTACAGAAAATTAGGATTAAGTTAATTGGTATTAGAACCTCAAGCATTCCATCGAACATTTGAATTAAAAATTCAAGTTACAATGGAAGAATGAATAGCTATTAGTTGCAATGTAAAAGACGACACAAAAATTCTTACGACGTTGCTTTAGTGTTCCCACAAATTTCAGACGGTTTCACATCAAAACCTGACGTTACCCAAAGATTACTTGTCCCATGTATACCGGTTCGTTTCATATGAATTTCGTCCAGCATCTGTATTCATATCACTCTATTTCTACGCGTCTCGTTACGTCCGCACGCGTCCCTTTACGTCCCCTTATGTCTCCTGTGGCGTCCTCTTAGCGATGCGTCACGAGGGGACCTTAAGGCGAACTCCCGTCACAGCGGTGGACATTTAAATAAGCTTCGACCGCTTTGTCGAATCCGACAAGACATCGGATTAACTCGCCGAAATATCTCCCTTCCTCCAGATAAACAAAAAGGAAAAAGAAAGAGAAATCGACCATCTGTATCATGGTCAAACAACATCCTCACGTTCTTCCTTTGTTACTTTCCAAATGGAACAGAATCTTCCTTACACCGAATTGGCGAGAATCGTGGAGAACAGCGCAACAACTCCTCTCTACTCTTCTTTTTTGTTCCTTTTCACAGCAACCTGGGTGTAATCGGTTCGAGAACGGAGGAGAAGATTTTAGATCGGCCTCTCTGTCTCCGTGGACGAGCGCAATTCACCACAGGTCGGCCGGTCTGGCAAAAAGCTTGAAAGATCTACCCGCGTGTGTCGTTTGCGGCGACCGTACAACAGCGACAGAAGTGGTCAATGCCAACAGTGTCGTTCACCTCGTCGTCCATGTCAGGCAGAACCTATCGCCGTGTACACCCCGTGAGCTCTCAGGGCATAGGAAAAGAGGAACGAAGGGACACGGCCGGAATCCACGGTGGTTCGTTTGCGCGTCATGACGTTTAACTGGCTCAAGAATGCGTGGCACTGGTGCGCCAGAGCAAATCGCCGAACGAGCGCGAACGAAAGGATCTCCTGAATTTCTGCCGGTGTCTGGAGCTATTGTAGATCGTGGAACGTAACGTGGACGAGTATTTTCGTGAAAGCTTTTTTGCGTTTAGAAAAATTTTCATTTAGGAACCCCTTGATTTTTCACTCTTCCTATTTTTTATCATCGCAATCGCGAGTTTGATTAATTTTAATTTTTTAATAGAAAATTACTCGTTGCGTGTGACACAATTCACAGTGCATATTGTATGCGATAAATGATTACAATTGGAATTAGCGATATTTAATTATTTCAATGATTTCTATGCAGAATGTAGAATTATGTTCAATAGTGTATTATTTTATTTTGGCAATAAATATGTTACACTGAGAAAAATAATACTGAAGTATATTTATACGCCTCTCATAGTTAACTAAAAAATTGAATACTTTTCCTTTGAAATTTACATACGTTTGTAAGTCTCAAATTTTTATCAAGAACTATTAATAATTACAGCAAACTTTGGACTTTTTTGTACTCCACTGTAACATCAACCAAATTTCATTCACATTTAAATCAAGCAAATTAACAAAATAAATGAAAGTAAATAAATTCACGAAAATGTATTACTTTTTCCACCCAAAACGAAACTTTTGATTTTTAATAAGTTCCATTGTAAAAGCGTGTTGGAGTTGACAAATCGATCGTACGAAAGAAATGCTCAGGTCATTTTTATTAGACTTCTTCAACCCTTAATTCGACGTTAATGAGACATTGTAAATGAATACAGCATATTCAACGGCACCGAAAAAAAAGGAACAATTTTCATTCTTCAAAAAAGTATCAACTTACGCAAATACACTCCAAATGCCAACACCAAGGATCATTTATATTCTGACAGTGCAAAATCGTGCGGTCGTTCTCCACGCTTTAACAGGCTATCCGCTTCATGCTTACTTATCCATGCTGATAACTTCTCCGTACAATATGCACATATAACACATATTCGCGATATCAAGGACAGGGTAATATTCGCGTTTCCAATAACCATTAAACGATCTCACCAACGCAAAAAATCCCCGTGCAATTATTTGAAAAAACATCCATTCTCCATTAACGAGAAAGAAGTATCAACGGAATTAAAACATTGGGTCATCATACTACAACACCTAGACTGTACAATATTTACACATCACACCTTTTTCAATAATATAAACCATTTGGATGATATTCTGTTTCATGTATAATTAATGAAATAATACGAACTTGAAAAAATCCCAAATAATTTGTAAGATTCCATTAAAAGGAAAGATGTAGGTGTGTAAAGTTGGATGACCCTATACGTTTCAAGAATAACCTGGGGGAGAAAAAAGCTGTAAGAAATTCGATTCGATTGGATTCCTTTATTCTTCGTTACCGTAACGAGACTATTCTCTCGAGCGGTGCGCACGACATCAACGATGATCGTTGGCGCAAAGATGTTCGCGCGGCGAAAGAAAACGAGGGTGAAGCGAGGATTGGAGGTGAAGGGGAAGGGGTGACGAGATGCCGTGCACCAACAGCCAAGGAACGGTGACAAGAAAAGCAGCGAACGCATTTATTTTAATTGGAGCCAACGTACCTGTACAACGCGTGGCGGCTACCGGCGGTGCAAGGACGCAGGACGTTTCTTCTGGACGTTGCCACGCCGGAGGATAATTTAAGGATTCATTGTAAGTGTGACGCCCGAAACGAATGGCTTCCCCTCGTCATCGAGGTTCCGAGGGGCTCTGGGAACGAACACTCCAACGAACATTCGATGAATTCCCCGAACGTGCCATATTTTTCCTAAGTAATTGCTGTATCCCGAGATTCGCGTGAAGTTCTTGCGCTCATCGTGTGATTAAGAGAATATGAAGTTCGTTAACATGTTTTGAGAATTTCTGATGATAACCACTTGGGGAGGGAGTACATGTTTGGGAAAATTGGAATTTTATGGTAATTTCTGTTCTTTTTTTCCTTTTTTAGGAGACAATGTAACACAGAAGGGTTGTAAATTATGCGAGTGTTGCGTACAGGTGTAAATTTAGGTCAATGGATTGGTCACACTTAACCAATCCACCGATTTTATTATTAAAAAGAAAAACAAGGATTATCGTGTCTTACATCTTTCGTATTTTCGTTCTCATTTTTGAGTTAAAGAACATACTGACGAAGTTCTGAAAAATCCTGTACATCTACAGAATATGATCCATCGATCTATCGAACTAATTTCTATAAAAGAACGACCATCATTCTGTCTTTCATCTTTCATATTTTCGTATCTTCCAGTTTTTTTTCTTATGCAGTATTTTAGTCTTATTTTTATAGCTAAAATACTTTACCGAAATTCGTACGAAAATTTCTGAAATACTCTGTAAATTTCTAATTTATAATCGTGTCTCAGAGGTATCGTTAGCTGTGTCAAAGATCCTTTTCGTTTTATACAGTACGCGAAACGAACATCTGAATTATTCCCCTTGCTCTGCCATGAAAGGAAAGAGTCGCTTGCTAGGAGAGACTGTAGATTTGTACAATTGTATAAGTTTGTATTTCTAATTGGAAGCTAGTTGTAAATGAAGCATGACGTTGGATTAGTGGAGCTTCTTAGGTTTACTAACAAGCGGTTTCGTAAGGAATTGCGTCATACAAGAAGATTAAGAATTTCGCGCGAATACCACGGGCAAATTAAGGTGCTCCCGGCACGGTAACTATTAAGGCTGATTCTCAATAACGAGAGGTCGTGATGCGGGTAACAAGAAGCGCGGACCGGGTATTTACTTTTAATTGGCGCCGCGTATGCCAGAATCGCAGGAGCGTGCGGTTTCTTCTTACAACGAGGATCCGTTACTTTGTTCTATGTGACGAATGGACCACTTAACTTCCTGTGAAAGACAGATGATAACATCTTCTTATCGTCAATTAGTTCGCACTTCGAATATTTTTCACATTTAATTAGAGGAAAATCAGAAGCGTTCAATTTTACATTCTTTAGAAAGAAATGTAATGTATTCTTCAGAGAGAAATGAAACATATTGAAATCAAGAGTTTTGTACATCTGAAGTCAGTACGAAAGGTTCCAGAAATTTTCTGGAGCGATTAATTTACGAATGATCAGAAATTCTATATTAATATTCCTACGAAAGAGACATTGTTTCAAAATTCGAAAAACACGAAGAATCACTCTTGGAAACAAAGGTTAACTTTCTACGACCTCAATCTCCTATACACTTCGATCGATTTTCGAAATCTCTGCGTGCCGTATCGTCGTTACGCAAGAAATTACAAGAAAATTGTGTAATACGTCGATCAATTCAATCTCATATCGATCTGACGGCGGCGCGGAGTAAGTATTTTACGTTTATCCGCTCGATAAATTTCACTCTTGGTAATTACAACGAAACCATGCGCTCTTCGAACGATCCCATAAGCGCCGCCGATGGCTTTAACTCGGATAAACCTAACGCTTCGTTTTCATGAATAATAAATTTACGATTTTCCTGGAGAAAATGTTCACATCTGAGAGATGTAATGATCTTCTTAGCATCACTGTCAATGATAGCAACAGGATAAATATATCCGACGATATATCTTCTAGACTTAACGTATAAAATATCTAACTCCCAATGGAATACAAAATGAAGGAGAAAAATGTACAATTTCAACGAAACTATTAACTGGAACACAACGTGACAGGACAAAATGAATTATTTATCGTCAATATCTGCCCGCTATTATGAACTATAAATTTATTTTAAGATAGTTAACGTTGTCCCCGATGATCTTCTTCTTCTTTCTTCTTTTTTCTTTTTTCTTTTTCTGTGCACTCGAAAGTAGTCTCCTGTGCACACGTGTGTATGCGTATGTGTGTAGTAAGGTATACGCATAAAACAGCAAGGAAACACCACAGACACGGGTCTCGTAAAAGGCGCCATTAATGCAATGGCGCATCACACCGCGGCTAGAAGGCTCTTCTCTGGCCGCCATGACAGAAGCGGCTATTAAAGTGATTACAGTGGTGGGTACCCCCGTAAAGCAATTATTATGGGGCTGAATTTACATTTATTCATTGCGTCCCGGGACCTGAGAGAGCTCATGCTTTATACATGCCTGGTAGCTAGGAACTCAGCTACCTTTATGCAGCCACGGATAATACGTGCATCAGCCGATGTTTCGAAGAAACCTCGGGTTGCTTTCTTTTTTCCCTCTTTCACTGCTTTGTCCATTCAGAGTGACTGGGAGAAAGAAAGAAAGAGAGAAAGAGAGAGAAAGAGGAAAGGTTTGGCACGAAGGGCAAGGGCAAAAACGATCGGTAAAAGGAAGAGAATCTTGGAAATTGTTAGGGTTATACACAAAGAAGGAGGCGGAAAAAGGTTGCAATACAACCGATTAATTGCAATTTTTTTTCTTCAAGCGTGAAAATAAATCGTGCGTGTAGCAATTCACTCCAAAGTGAGATTTTTGCGTGTGGATAGAATTTACAAAGATTTACTCCTCGAAGTATAATTTCGTCTACGTCGAACATTTCTACAATGATCCTTCGATTTATTATTCATCAAGAAATTGTCATCCGTCTAACAGTGTTTGATTTTTCCCCTCTTTGGTTAAGAGGCGTCTTGACCTCGACCATGATTAATGATTCGTGGAACGATCAATTTTCAACGCGGCTGTGCGATCGAAAATGTTGCAGAGGCGACGTTGAACTCCTATTGACTCGTTCCACATGGATACGGAACACGATCGTACGTTGATTAAATATTCGACTAGGACCTGGTTGAAAGAATCTGTCGTCGGATGTTCTATGATTGATCGGCACGCTCGACGAGTAATTAGTTATATGCGATCACGTGTGAAAGAGACAGAGACAGAGATTTCTTGCCACTGGTGTGATTTCTCTTGACACGAGAGAAGCTGATGATTTTGCCATGGCAATGTTCATGTATGAATATCCTTACGTAACCAGGATTCTCGACGTGTCCGTTTCAGCACACGAAAATTCTTCCCGTAATTGATTCTTCCCCATAAAGAATCCACGCTTGACTTTAGTCGCTCTGCTCTTCCGTGTTCGAACATGTTATTAACGTCCATAAAAGAAATTCGAGTGTCGACCAGCTAGGAAACAAAAGATTCCGAGGATGAATGATCGATTCGAACGCGAACTGTTACGTGGAATTACGTCAACGACTATTAAAGGGCCAATACGAGAAGTTGTTGCGTATTACGAGTACAAAAAGCTTTGTAATAATGAGATATTCGACGAAACTAACGTATCCTTGAGATCAAATGGAAAACATCAATTCTTGGTTGTCTACGATCTAAACGGCCACTAAACGATACATTAACCTTGGGCTGCATCCGTTTCTTGGAACCATCACAATAACCATCGCCGTCGTAAATTCATTACAAGAAAAGCATCTTACTAGGACCAAGCAATAAGACTGGAACATGCTAATTGTAAGACCATTAGGTTGCTCGTGAAAATTTTACAATTGCTTAAAAAGAAATTTATCAGTAGATATTCTAAGAATCATGGAAACGATTTGCACCTGTATTTTTCAACAATTAAACATATCACCGAGAAACGTATGAACCATTAGCTAGAGTGTTAATTTTATTTGTATATCTATATACAGGATGAATTTAATTCTGTTATCAGTTCACCGATTGATATTCTGTTTTTTGCGTGATATAGTTCGAAAAAGTCCCTAAGATGATTATGATACATTTTTTTTTCGAGTTCTCAAAGTCATCCTTAATTTTTTATAAAAAAATCCTATAATTTTTCAATAAATGTTAAGACGAAAAAAGAGCAAAAGAAAATTATAATTGTATATGTGTATATAAGGCGAATCAACTAACGAGATCACGTCAGATTATTTTATTATTGGTACACTAAGTTGATTATAGTGCATTTTCTTCCAACTTTCCAAACTCACTCTCAATTTCCTTTTTTAATAAAAAAAATCCTATAATTTTTCAGCAAATCTTGATACGCGAAGAAAGTAAAATAAAATATCCCCAGATATAATAAATCTACCGCGACAACTATCTAACCCCGATCAAGAGAAACAACTTCCATTAAAGATCGAATTCCTGTTTCAAAGTTCTAAGCAAATAACCTTCAGCAACGTGTTGCTAGGTTTTCTAAGACGATCCACCGCTAATCCGTGGCCACGCTGGATGAGGGTATATTGCATTTGCGTGTTACCCCCTCCCCCCGCGGCCGCATATCTGCATTTATCACCAACTTTTCTTGGCGGATTCTGTCCCTGGCTTGTGTTGTCTAGGTGATCGTGCATGCTCTCACAAGGGGGCATGAGGGTATGGTAAGTCACGATGAGCTCTGGCGACGGTACAGCGGAAACCGTATCGGCGGGATATGCGGGTCGTGCGAAAGTCGGGCTCGATTTGTCGATGCACGACTCACGAGCGGCCACGCGAGCTCTTCCTGCGGTGCACGCAGTGTATGCATTTCACTCGTGCTGCTTCCTCTGAACGCTGACGAAATGATACATGACGTAGCTCGAGGCTTGTATCATTATGCGGTCTTTGGAAATTGTAGATTTTCTTTTTTTATTTGTTACAGTGGACTTTAATTTTTACGCATCGTCACTTTAATGCTGCAACTAATTCGTTAGCAGAACAACCTTAGTTTTAGAATTGAATATGAAAGGATTTAGAGTGAACTGCTAGATGTGTCTACGTTTAACATGGAAAATAGGAAAATTAACCACGGTAGCAAGTAAAACAAGAAAACAGTTATTAATCTTCGGATTGTCTAAGTGTAACATTAAGCGTTTGAGTCTTAGGGATTTTGAAAAGAATCTTGCCAAAAAGAGCTTGTCTCAAATTGAAAATAATAACTACACTGTTTGACCTCCTTTAAAACAAAATAAATTTTTTAAAACGACTTGAATTTCTTTTGCAAAAGTTAGGTTTAGTTGATGACGTATAACATATTTTTTAAGAAAATTGCAATTAGTCGGTATCGCGAAGAAAATAATGAAAGTTGCTTTTTACAATTTTTTTATCCGAAGTTATCATACTACAGTTAAGAATATTTATAATCGTTAACCAATAAATCAATTTCTATCGGAGAAATTAAACACGAGCAATGATACCAAACACTCTTCACGATCCTCCTTCTTCTTCTTCGATTACTTTCTACTTCGTTAGATTCGAGAAACTTTCTCGATGTTAGCCTGGCGCGCGGGAAATTAATCGATATCGCGATACGACTTCTGCTTCAATTATCGTTCCATGCAAACAACATGTATTGATCTCTTTTGCTCGTAAAAGGACGCGTTAATTTTAATCGAACCCGGCTGATTGTCTCCGGTTAAAGTTCCCTCTTGATAAAAGTTCTATCGAGCTCGGTAGAACGGCATAATTCAAACAGCGGCGCAATTTATTTCGCCGTTTCTTTCTGATCGTGGCCGTGCTGATACGACGGGCCGTGTACACGAAGATAAACGACGACCTAGAGGGAAGCCTGGTGGCGTAGCCGATCGTGTGAAAATCAATGGCCGACCTTCGATCGGTTCGTTAAACCGACGCCGGTTGCACACGCGACAAAATGCAACCGGACGTGCAACGTATCCGCAATACCAACGTGCAACGTATCAACGCGATACTTTGTATTCGTATGCTCGTCCACCGAGCAATTCGAATTACGACAGATGTGTTTCTCCCTGGAAATTCGTCTCTTCGTTACACCATTACCACTGAACACCGTGTTAGTTCGAACATGAGGTGAAGAAATTAATTTTTTCCGACTTTTGAACGCAATCGAAGTTTTATTTAACACGTTCGCGGACAGATTGGGTAGGATGTTGATATGAGTACTCTGTATAAACTTAATTTCAATGGTTTCGATGTTATTATTTCAATATTAACAATGGAAAGGTGGGAATTGGATTCTTATTGCTGACTATGAAAATTAAAGAAAAATAATGTACTACATATGCAGTAACCGTCCCTGAACATGTTAATAAAATAATAAAAATAGAAAACAGATCGATTATCCTTTATTATGGATGATTTTTTGCATGATTGCACAGAATGCGCGTGATATGAAAAAATATACAAACTCTCGAAATTGTAGCATTTTTTATAACAGCTCGTAGATGAAATAATTTTTTTTAACTTTCTACTCTTTTTATTATATTCTAAAAAATATGAAACTCTATGAAAATCGACAATCTATTAACAGCATCTAAATGTGAAAACTTTTTTCGTGGATCGTTATAATTGCATCTGTATAAATCGTAATTGTAAAATATTTCTCAGTTTCTACGACGAATTAAAATCTCGTTACACGATCTTTTTTCTCCCCCTCGGCGGTTTTCTTAGATTAGTCGGATGCATATTGTTTAATAGAAAAATCATTTAGAGAGTTTCGAGCTTCCATGATGTAGCTTCTTGTAGTTAAAAGTGATGGATACTTCCGGGTGCAAGTAAGCGGTTGTGCACCTGATGAAGTCAGGTGTAGGTCCAAGGCCTGAGAACACGCTAATGCTGATAGAGAGACGGGGGCCATACACCCGGAAGTTTGTCGTATTGTAATCTTAACACTTAGCGGATGGAGTACCTTAGCTATTTACTTTATCTGTTTCCGGGAAGTAGAATAAAACGACAAGCAATTAGTGAGATTATTCTAATTTCGTATGTACCGTATGAATAATTGGAAAAATCTCCACTGATCATTCCATCATCTGGAATCTCCCGGATATTAACACTTTTGCAACGAACGATAAACGACGAAACGTTCAACTGAATATCGCGTACAATTTCCAAATAATTACTACCATTTATATATACGCGAATATAAAAAGTATCATTTCTCAATATGATACTTACAGTCATTTGTTGTTCAAAATTTTTGAGGATTAAACATCACAAATGCACATTGAAAAAATATTTTTTTTAGAAAGTGAATAATAACGTTAGACCAACTAGTATTTAAAAAAAACCGTTGTTAACAAGCATGAGAAATATGTGATAGATTTATACAAATTTCAAAGTGTGTTAAGTAAAAGAGAATGACTCAAAGATACATCATCTAGAATAATAATTACCTCAGCTGAAATATTCATAAAAAAAAACCATGTAAACTCTCTCTTATGAGAACATTTACTCTCTCTTATCAAGAATTCTTCCACATCACGTACGAATTTAATCATTCCGAGCAGATCGATCAACGTCCAGCAAAAGTATTACTATTTCCCAATCGCCATATTAATCAGCATTCCTCGTTAAACATCAAGAAACTATACCACGATGGTAATCTGCGTCTAGGAGACAGGTAAGAGCCTAACTGTCAGCTGTCCAAATGCGGCCGAAACGCATCCTGCACGTATATGCACATGCGATCCAGTCTTCAACGGACGGTGAAAGCCGCGATGTGGCATTAATGGCGAGGGAAATTGCGTGTCGCGGTGTAACCTAATGAGCGTGTACCGCGATAACGCACGGAGAAATTCACGAAGAAAGAACGCTGTTGTTGTTAACTCGTCCATCGAGATCTTCGAACTTTTGCGCAGGTTGAAGCGTAAATCAAGTTTTCACGAACAAAACGTACCGCTATCTTCGTTGTATTCTCTTCTTTTCTCTTTTTTCTTTCTTCGGACGTTCTCTGTTACAACTTCCTGGTGAGAAACTTCGCTCGGGTCACGTCCTACGCGTCAAACGAACTTGCAACCACGAGAACGACGTTTTATTACTAACAATAAGTCGCGCCCGGCATCGTTTCTATCAATTACCGTCGTCTGCGTTCGCCGTAACCGCCGGAATCGTTGTTTCCGCGAAAGCAATTTCGTTTGCTCGGAAAATCGTCGATCGTGGTAACGATTCAATACCGTTTACCCCTATAGCGGATTTTTCCCGAAGTTTTGAGGCTGTTCGAAAATGTGGAATTTCTGTGTTGAATGCTTTGGCAAATTGTCGTCCATAAAAACTCGCGTTACGAGACAGCAAATTGGAAACCATAAATGGTTTCCTTTTCGAGGATGGATTCTTTCGTTTGGATCGTGTGGTCGCTGTTAGAGGCAATAAGGAAACGACGCACCTATTATTCTGATAGATTTTAGAAACTGGAATTTTCGTTTAATTGCAAACAGTTTCACGTAACAGAGATGGTGAAAGGAATCTTTATTCAGGTGACATAAATATTACTAACCCTTAAAGACTACTCTGAATATTTATTTCACTATCACAACTATTTGAAAAATTTTACAAGCTTTACAATAATTTCCATAAAAAGAATTCCTAATTTTTATATTTATTTTATTATCACAACTGCTTGGAAAAGTTTGTAAATTTTGGCACGATTTCCATAAAAAAGAATTTCTAGCTTTTACATATATTATTTTTGTAAAATATTATGCAAATATTAATAAACTAATATATATGTTATTAGATAAAATAGTTATGTTAGATTTATCTCCGTAACGCAATGATTTAATAAATAAAATTGACAAATATTTTGAGAGAATACACCTCTATGGTGAAATTAATTAATCAAAGATAGATAGAATCGTTATAATTTTCTAGAAATTATACGCTCCGATACGTTACAAATACCATCGTCATAATTCAAAGGAATCTTCTATTGAAACCAACTAGGATCGTTTTGCAATTTTGCGAAAGACTTGATTTTCCAAACGCTAGACCCGTTTCTCAAGAGGTCGAACAATCAATTGAAACGGAATCTCATCAATTCTGATTTTATGGTAATTCTCATTTATGCGGATGTCGGTCGATTCAGAAGTCAATTAGCAAAAGGGGAGGATAATAGTCGACTGTGAAAGAGGAGAGAGATCCATTTGCGAAATTCTCTGTCACGAGCGGAATGCTTAATTATCAGACAAGTATGCGAGCTCGTTGTTTAATGAAGTAACGAGATAATTCGGTAACAAGCGGTCGTCGAGCGGTTCGTTATAGTAATCAGCCGCAAGGCCAGCCTGTGTTTTCACCTGCAATTCACTCGAGTAAAATTGAGAGAGGCTGACTACAAACACGTACTTTGTAACAATGTGCACCTAATTATGGGATTAACTGAATCCATGATTACGATGTACTAGCTGCTTTTTAATTACATTGCTTGGCTCAGCTACAGTATATAATCAAATTATTACGATCCAAGATGAATAAATTAAATATCTCATATTTTCGATGGTATTATTATGGACTTGAATAATAGTGAAATATAGTCTTTTTCTGCTCTTAACACATAGGTAGACAGTTTGATTATATTTGACCTAATTAGCTAACAGAAAATTCGAGTATTATCCTGGAAATTTATTGCATATGAATCTAACAGAAAATCTATGAAAATTATTACAGCGTTTGATTGAAACAGAAGTGATAACTAATAAACAACAACTGATTGAAAAAGTCGTTTCAATAAGGCATTCATGTCGGAGAAATAAAAGAAAACTCAAGAAAAATGAAGACGTGTTCAAAGAGTTATAAATACAAAGTGTGAAGTGACGAAATATAAGTATATATAATTTAAAGAATTTTCAACAACATACAAAAGTCTTAAAATATTTGATTAAAAACACAATTCCTTTTATAATAAAAAGAAGTTTCATTTTAAGTGTATTTTCAATTCTATCTTTGTTAAAATTTCAAATAAGTGATACACAATTCCATAATCGTAATAATTTGATCACATTCTGTAATTAAAAGATATGCAATAAAGAGGAATTAATCCTCATTTTGGAATTATCTTAATTCAATTTTTTCGAATCTAATAAAATTAAGATTTTGAAAAAAAGGGAAGAAATTTTTCGAGAAAACTTGTAAGAGCGCTTCGGAAATAGAAATGATCGGTGTTTTGGTCTCACGGGCTCGTAACATACAGCTTAACTAGGATTTCTAAATATTGATTCTTCCTTCCTCTTTCACTGGAAACGGACAAAAGATTGTGCAAGTTCAAATAGACAGTAAAGCCGTCCTCGAAAACGGTTCTCCTTACGTTTCCCTTGCTGTCGTTTCATCACCGTTAGATATCCGGGGATGTTACGAAAATTAAATATTGGAAGAGGTGAGCGAACGTATCGGTCGAGATGCTTTCGTAATCGTCGTGTACCGTGTGGAATTTTCACAATCGAACATTTCTACGAAACGAGAAAAACTCGCGCTGTAACTTCAACCAAACAAACAAACTGAAATTCTACAGAATTATGTCGAAACATGTAGATTGAACTGTTCGAAGAAAAAGGAACTGATGAATTCTAGTTTTAATTCGTTTCGTATCCAACAGAATTAGCATCTTTTTCTCCATGGGAAACAATAGGTTCATTTTCACAGCTGCGAAACAAACCGAAACATGCAAGAAAAGGCCTTTAAGTAATGGCCAGTAAATGCATCATACCGCACTTCCGGTGACTGCAGATATTCTCACGCCATAATAGCATCCGGTCAACGTACCTGAAAAAGAAGAGCGAAGAGGCTTCAATTAGACCGAAGCGACTCACGAGCATAATTGCGGAACGGAGTGTACGTATACACGAAACGTAGAAGTAACTAAGTATATAAATGTACGTGAAACGAAAAGCAATGGTGAAACGATGTTAGTATGTTACATACTAAACATTTTCTCCTTGTATTCGGTATGTCATAATACGCTTAACGAGAACATAAGATCACGAGCTGTATAAATGATACCACTAATTTATATCAATACAATGAGCATACTTTTTTGTTTTTTAGCGATTTGTTAGTCTCGTACTAATTAGTATGAAACGTAAATTAGATGAATTTTAAGAAGACTATTTAATGAGATACGTAACTCTGGTTTCTTCGTACTCGATACTTCTATCCGATAGACTTTGTTTCTTCTTTAACGAAACGATAGAAAACACTTGTCGTTCAGAACCAGAAACTTATTTCTGTTCCATGGAATTCCAAGTACGTACGAACAATTCTTACTAAGGTCACGGCAAGCTACCGTAACTGGACCGTGTACGTATCATTTAATGCAATTATCTCGGACGGTCGTGAATTCACTCTCACGTCCAACCTCTTTGGCAAAAGACCATTAAAACACACGATTCTAGTCTACCGAACAAGGTTAACCCTCTGTAACCCCATTTTTCTTCGTTCATGAGGAGAATTACGGTCGGTTGCAATTTTACATTTTTACAAGGGAATCAAGAATGAATGATAATAGCATAGAAGATTGTCTAAATGTGAATGAATAGTGTAACAATAAACGTATCAAATTTCAATGCGTGATATGTAACATAAAGAAAATTTGAAATTAGGGAAAAACGAACGTCGAATAAATTCTCTGATTCATTGTCTTATAATAACGAGTCAAGCTTGTGAAACAGATTTTAATTAAGATGTAATAAAAACACTTATACCAATAATACAAATTAATTTTCATTTCAACTTTCACTTTAATTTATTAAACTGAAAATTATCAAGTGTACAATTACTCTATGATACAGCACTAAAATAATAATTATCTGATGCTTAGATGTATAGTTAATAAAGGAAATACCAAGTTAAGGGGGTTTTTTTATCAACCTATGATTTACTATTTTTTTTTTTTAACTTCTAGTTCTTTTTAACGATCTCTCTGAAGAAACACTTAATGACACCATCGTAGAATACCTTAGAAACAAACGAATTTGCCCTCTCATAGTAAATTGAAACAACTTTTCCCACCGAGTAACCCGAGGTATTCGCAATTTCAATATCGCTGACTGGATAACGAGACACGGACGACACGACCGGACGCCGGATCTGCATAAATCGTGGATCGACTCGTCTTCAAGCCTCTTTCTCTCTGTTGGTAGGGCAAGAACGACGTTTAAACGGTCGATTTTTACTACGGCCAAACCGATCGAGCAGGCTTTTTAGCGTCGTGTTTCTTTCATCCTTTTTAAAAGAGGCAGGATCTTCGTCGTTCGACATTGCAAATTCACCGGTGTGTGCAGCCGGTTTCGAAAAAAATCGCGAGGCTCGCGCGCGAAACACCGGTATGACAACTAGTCTCTCTCGAATGGGGGAAGATCGCGAAACGAGCAGAGGGAGAAAGAAAATTCTGCAGCTTTGCACGCGAGTCCACTTGTCCAAGCGTGTATAAGGGCGTGCGGTGAACCTGTTGCCGCGCGTACACGCGGGAACCGCTTTGGATTTACGTGCCACCGATCTCGCTGCACCGACTGAATATTCTCCATGGACGACAACCGGTGGAATACGAGCCGGGTAATTTGTTCGAGATCGAAGCCAGACGGGAGAGACTGGCCCCTTTGGAAAATTTGCATGATTAGCGACCAACCACGGACCAGCCCTCCGGACAAGTTACACGAGACGAGGAGCGTCGAGAATGATGAATGAAGTTAACGAAGTTCGAGCAGCACTTCTTTTTTCTTTAACCTCCTTTTTTTCCGTGTAATAACGAGTCACACTCGTGACACAGGCTATGATCAAAATGTTATGGAAAAATTTGTTTGTTGTAAATTTGCATTCCAACTGTAACTTCAATTTCGATTTAGTAAGTTTGACGATTGTCAAACGTGAAATTATCAACCATGTATAACGCCATGTGACTTAAAAGTTATATATCATATTTTATTTGTTTATTGCTATACTATTGGATCGTTGTATTACTATGTTATTACTAGTCAATTTTTTTATATTAATTATCAAGTCTTGTCTTTCCAACATTCTTCAACTGTAATTTTTCTTTTCATAAATACAGCAAAATTGGTTTACAGAGGGTTAAGAGCATGATGAATGTGAGAGAAACGTGCTTTTCCGTTCTACTAAATTTTTTTTGTGAATTTTGTTTGAGAAACATTTTTAGAATTTTTTTAGGTATTATTACTATTCCTTTCACAGATCATTTAATTCAGGGAAATTTTGTTACGTACTGTACTCGTTATGAATTATCAAGGATTAGATAATATAGCTTGCTAATTTGATGATACAATTTTTATTAATATATTCGCTGTCCAAATAGTACGGTTTTTAAATTAATTTAATCATCCAGAATGAGTACAAATCATCTCATATTTATCAGGCTACATTCCTTAGATTTAAATAACTGTTACTTTGATTATTTTAGTAACAAAGAAAGCGTAAACTTCTTTCTGTATCAACGGAACATAGAATATGATAATTTAATCCTAAATAGAAACTAATAATTTAACCGAACTTAATTCAGAGGAAATTCATCGTTTCAGAATTCGAACTTCAGTTGCGTTGGCAACAATCGAGTATTCCCTCCGCTTTCAATAAATTTCTCAATTTTATTACCATTTTCCACTCGATTCTCGAACACATTTGGCAATCCTTACAGAATTACACATTAAGACAAACTGCGCAATCCGTACGCAGTATGAAGAAAGGGTGATTTTCTTCTCACATGACGTACGTTTCAGACTTTCGATTCTGTCACAGCAACGATAGGGCTAATCAAAGAACTCGAAGAGTTAAGCGACTCTTAGACCATTAGCGTGTCTTGCCAAGACTGAAAGGCCGACTTTCACGCTAATGACAATGGCTATGCCGTGAGTACGCGGATCGTTTTCTGGCCGGACGCGCCGCAAGCGAAAGGACATGTTCGACGACAAGGCGCGAAAGTGAATCCACGTGTACCTCGAACTAATCGGCCGATAAACGCGTCTGAAAAATCGCGACTACGACAGGCAAGCCTTTCGTTCCCCACTCCCTCGCAGGAATAATAATGAACGCGTCGACAAGAGTCTATTTCGCGTTCGAGTTCTAGCCGTGATGTTCGCGTAAATTTTCATTTAACGAAAAATCACGCGAACCAGACCAGTTGTTGAAATTTTCAGTTGGTCTTGTTTCGACGATCGATAGAACATGTGGTAAAACTTTGTTCGAACGTAAATTCTCATTTACTTGGCTGTGTTTCGTTGATTTCTCGTTTAAATTCTCAGCTGGATTTGTTAATTGGTTAACTGGATAAGGAGAAAGAAAGAAAATCATTTATACAGCGATACAGTCTGATGTGTCGCGAGATGACTCATATGCTAATTAGTGGATATCTGTGAGAGATCAAATCTGATTCGACGGTAGTGAATCATACGAACGTTTATGACACATTTTTTCTCACTGATGCATAAGAAATGATGCATTCAATAACAAGGACTTCTGGTGAATAAAATCCAACCTTTCTAATCAAGATTCGTCAAATTTAATTCCATTGAACAGCAGTCCACGCCTATGCGAACCGATCCCTTTGAACGCACGAAGAAGGCGTGGTGCGCATTATTATCTTCTAATATTCGAGGCTGTCTCCATTCATTAGCTAGCTTGTTTATTACGTCCGCGTAAAATCGAATGTTTACGAGTAATTGTTCGACGATAGTTGTAACTTTTAGACACTTTGAGACTCTTCGAGGAGGATGGTACTTAGGAGTATCTTCTTGAAACTTGTACCGAGCAACAAAGTGATAAGAAAGCAATCTTAATTGCGTGAATATGTATACAACCCTTACTTTTATCGATGTAATTGATTCGTGCCTAAGAACAGTGACTATTAACCCTTTCAGCTAAGCTTACTTTTAGTATAATCCATACAAACAGTTTAATCTTTCTGTGACTCAAATGATGGTTAGATGTATATTATTTCAGTTTCAGATATTGATATTTCAAAAAGGCATTCTGAATAGTTTTATTTCAAACATTTGATATTTCAAATGTTCTGCATTTCGATTATTCTATGTTTCAAATATTCTACATTTCGAATATTCCATGTTGTGAATATTCCACATTCCTAAAATTCCATATTGTAAATATTCCACATTCCTGATATTCTATATTATAAATATTCCAGAATTCAAAGGTGCCATATTTCAAATATTTTGCATTTCGAATATTCAATATTCCAAATATTCCATAAATTAAAACATTTCACATTCCTAATATTCCATATTTAGATATTCCACATTTTCAATGTTCCATATAGTAGATATTCTACATTTCTGATATTCCACATTTTAGATACTCCACATTTCAAATATTGCCCATTTTAAAGGTTCCATATTTCAAGTATTCTGCATTTCGAATATTCGACATTCCAAATATTCCATAAATTAAAACATTTCACATTCCTAATATTCCATATTTAGATATTCCACATTTTCAATGTTCCATATAGTAGATATTCCACGTTCCTAAAATTCCATATTTTTAGATACTCCACATTCCGAATATTACCCATTTTAAAGGTTCCATATTTCAAGTATTCTGCATTCCGAATACTTGACATTCCAAATATTCCACATCCGAGTATTTCACATAAAAAAAAAAATTCGACTGCACCATTGTTGCAGTTAAATAAAGATCTTTCGTTTTCCTCAATTAATACCATCAAAATCAACCGCAAAGTGGTACCACCGAACCGAAAAGTATTTCACAACTCAGCGAAACGTTCCTCTGTAGTATAATCGCGTGGGCAGTGTGTTAATTGACCACGTACGAGGCGCACCGAAAGTTTCACGAGGGAAACGTCGGTCTGATCGAGCAAATCCGTTTCACGGTTCTCACGTGGCATTAGCAGCCGCACGTGAAACGCGTCCTTTGAAGCCTGGCGACCACCCAGGCCAGACATCTTGGTACAACGCGAAAAATTCGACGCACGACACCGTGAGATAACAATTACGCGACTGTTACATAAACCAACCCAGAAACGCGGCGACGACGTCCTTTCCTCGTTCGGTTTGGAACGAGCGGAATTCCACGTCCAGCTCATGCTCACGGAAACACCTTATTTTATAGTCATGGCATGCACGATCACAATCGAATCCCCTCTCCCTTTCCCTGTTTTCGTGTATTTTCAAACGTTCCACTATTTCAACGATACGATTTTTGCGAATCATGCCACCGAGTAATTTATACTGTTCTCGTGTTTCGCCTTTTTGGAAGAAAACGAGACGATTGTGTTCGATCGTTGTGCATGCTCTTGTCCGCCATTTATGGTGTGAAATTTGTTACTTTAGGTATTGGGCGTGGATTTCTGAGAATCGTGAAGTGTATTGTATCGATCGGTTTTTCTCTTCTTCTCTGATATTTTGTGTGAATGTTTAGTTTAACCCCTTAATCGTTTAAGTACCAAGCGACGCGATCGCGCTTCTTCTGTTCAGTGCCCAAAAGTTTCAGCTAATCGGTCTGCAAAATTGAACTGACTGCACGTTCGAACTTTGTCAATGCGTGTCTTTACTGTTACGATTTATCGAGGTTATACTAAACTAACATCTATGCTCTCGTAAGCTTCGAGCTGTTGTTAAAAAGAATTTTCTCATTTGTTAAAAATTCAAAGTAACGTAAATGAGAAAAGGAAAGGAAAAACGAAAGAAGCGCGATCGCGCCGCTTGGCATTTTTCGACTGAATTTTTGCAAAGGTCCGTGGCACTCAAACGGTTACCATCTAACTGAATTTCAGAAAAACGTACAAAAATGACCACCTTTTTTTTATCGAACGTAACATTACGAACGTGGAATTTTGAGACTGTACGCAAGAAACGTAATAATACGGAGGTTGCTGTTAAGGGATTAAGTAACTTCTCGGTGAAATTATAGCGCTGTATACTTATACTGATTTTTATAATTTACATCTACGAATGATAATGTTTCTTGTGAATCATTTTGCCCCCGAAAGATTCGAGAATAATTGAATTCGTTCAAAGAAACTTCCGCGCGTGATTGAAAAGAATTTCGCGTAAGAGAATTTGCAAATAAGAGAGAACGGAGCCTCGTGATGAGGTAGGCGTAATTATTTCAAATACAAAAAGCTGGGCGAATGCTCAAGGCAGGACCAGTTAATTCGAGCTAACTGCGTGTCTGATGGATCATAATATTCAGTCTGATTCAGCGTGTAATATATGCATAGTGTGTTACATGCATGAGATACCTAATTATGAACCTTTCCTCTTCGAGTTTGGTAATTGTACCTCATTATCAACGTTCAGAACGATATTCGTGGTTAGGCTAATTATTCCAAATATTCAAGTATACAACGGCAAGAAATTACCTAAAAAATTGACTTAAATTTGAAATAAATTTCACTAGTTTCTTCTCCGTGAAAATTCATCGCTAGCTTAACGAACGTCGATTCATTCGGTTCGATGTGGTTGAAAGTTCTCTTATAGACGTGAAAGAAACGATCACGCAGCTTCTTCTCCTCGATAACGAGGTTTTAGCGTGTAAAAACCTTGTCACACTTTTTACGCGAGTCGAACGTGTAAATTAACGAGAAACGGGAAAGAAGAACTACCGTTCTTCTAGCTGCTCGTTTGTAACGTCGTATCGTGAACAAGACTCCTCTTTCAACGAACGATTAAGTTACGCACGTACGAAATTTCCTCGTCCATTTGGCCACAGATATACACACGTAACTGTACATATTTCACAGCGGTAATTTTTGAACCTCTAAATTTGACGAACTAAGAAAAAAAAGAACTGGAAGGAGAAAAAGTCGTCAGAAAATCGAGCTAATTTCAGTTGACGTAAGAAGCAAATTAAACGGAAACAAGCTTTTTTATTGAAGATAGAAAAGTCGATGAAACTTGATCGAAAGAGAAAAATACAATTGTTCACTCTCTTCTGGTAGAAAAATGTTAAATACTTGAAATTGAGTACGATGAATTGCGTTTAATTGCTTGTTTTTAGTAGCCCTAATGGTAGCTTTGATAAATTTCAAAAGTGTCTAGTTATGTATTTATTCTAGAACAGTATTTTCATTAATTTTTTATACACTGAATTTCAACTTTTTCAACGAACGCAATTAAAAACAATACTTGAACTGACTGGCGTACTATTTTACACAAGATTCTCAAAATTAAATTGTCAAAAATTTACGATATAAAATATAAAAAAAGGAAAATACTAAATGCTATCCTTCAAGGATATCTACACAAATTTACCATAGCCATTTCACAGCGATTAGTGGAATTTTTATAAATTAAAAGAAAGGATAATGAGAGTCGATTATTACGAAATCGTTTCATGGTAAATTGCTTTATCCCTGTGGTGCTTCTACGGAACAATTCCACAGTACAACCTCAATGGGTTAAAACGAAAGTACCAATAATATCCTTCAATTTAAAAACATCTCGAGAAGATTCTATTTCCAGTGAGAAATTAAAAAAGAAGAACAATAGAACCGGGCAATCGCTAAATTCAGCATAAATCCATAATAGAAAAAGAAGAAAAACACTGATGCATAATATAACTACAAATTTGCAGCTACACCATAGAAACGGAAAATGAACGTCGCACGTGTGGGGAAGATTACAATTTTCGAGGGCCGCTATCGCTCAATCTCGTTTGCTTATCCGCGTAAAACGTTCGACGAAGTGGTCGGTCACACCAAGAATCGGTAATATCCATGGGATTTGCATGTTTAATGCATACAAGGTACGCCCAGCAATAAAGCAAAATGGGCGGGCACCGATGCACCCTGACGCAAAAATTCATACGGCTAGCCGCGCCTTGGCCAAAACCTGATGTGTATCCCTTTGCAGACCGTCAATTATACTTCGATACGGTGAGATTTAGGGTTAAGGGTCGAAACCGAAAACCACAACAGACTACCCGAAACAATTTTCGAACAAACGAGGCATCCATCATTTTCTCGATCTTCTTTTTCTGCGATAATTGTTTCTCAAAGCGACTAGAACGAACGAAATTGGGACAAGCTTGTTATTCGAATAAAGAACAAACGAGATTAGCTGTTGTTAGCAGTTAAACGTACGAGTATCTTTTACACTTCGTTTTTTTTTTTCTTTTCTGCTTAAGAGAGTCTGCAAGGTGCTAAGTGGATTGATTGACAGACAATTACACGTGTACCTTATACGCTTAATTGTTCTTTGAGATTGTCCGACAATGTACTAAGAGTTCCAATAAGGAATTCTAAATAACGAACGTAATCATCGTGTCTGTCATTCACCTTTTTTCTTTTCACTGTTTCTTTACGCACTCTGTAATACAACGACAATAGAAAATAGATATTCCATTGTCGAGGAATCAAACTGAAGGCTGAACGAACTACTGAAGCGTCAAACTCCTTATCTTGAATTAATTACCATAAACTCCACTTGGTGTATTCTTCAACTCTTTTGACTATTCATTTTTTAGAATTATTTATATTGATAGTACATCATTGTTCTGCTTGCTGATTGAAGTAAATTTCTCACTTGGTTGAATTACAAGGAGAAATGACAGACGTTGAAATCATTCATCAACGGATGATTATCTTCGCGGAGAACAGCAATTAGTACCGTCTCTAGGATAATTGCAGCCTAATTATCGGCGGAATTAACGAAAAGGAGGTATGCCTAGCGGCTGAGAACGAAGAAAATTACTCTCCCACGGATCTCCCTCCGAGGCTGAGTAATAATAATCGAAATCGATTTGACTCGATCACGAACAAGCTCTCGTTTCTTTTTATCATGGCGGGAGTTAGGACTGCGACGCAACCAGACGAAGAAGTTCACGATTTTTCTATGGACTAATTATCATGGTAATCAGCGACTGTCATGAAAGTGGCACGAGGTTAACGGTTACACGATTCACAGAGTCACGCGTCGATGAAAAGGAAAAGCGTCTCCGGGACAAAGATCATCGGCTTGATGACACGAAAACAGCCTCAAGGAAGCCTCTCGACGTACCATAAGTGGTTCTTTTCTTATTTTTTTTTTCGCTGGTTTTTAATTCGTTCTTGTAAGAAAAGGAGTGGTAGCTTTTTTATTTTCTTTCGTTGAATAAAACAGCGACACGTTGCGTCAGGTGACATAAACGTGTCATGGATTAGTTCTGCGAGGACGGGAGAATTTCTGTCATGCTTGAATGGAACGTCACAGTTTCTCGTTTCATCTTTTCCTTTTTTTTTTGTTTCGTTAACGGTAGATTTACAGACTTTTCTTGAGCACACGAGAAACCGAATTTTTCCTTCAAAAAGTCTATTTATTAGAGACAACTTAATTGCATATTGTTAACTTACAAATTCGAATATATTTTCGTATCACACCATTGATAACAGCGAGGAAAAGTTGCTGGAAAATAATAGCAATAAACGATATCATGATCGATTTTAATTTCTTTTACATTCTTTCATTGTTCGTAAAATTTATAATTTCACGTATTTTAAGAAGAAAAAAGAATTAAAGGTAAATCGAAGAGTGAAAAGATTTGGGGCATTGACTTATATTGTTCCATTTCACTTTCTATGGTGAAATGTGCTTGATTTTCCTTTCTGATTCATGCAGTATAGTACAGTAAAAATATAAGAACGCAAAATACCCTTAAAAGGAGATACAATGGCAGTGTAGCACGTTTCCCGAACGAAATAGAGATAGCTAAGTTGAATCGCACGGCTCTCCCTAGCTGGGTGCAAGGCGTTCCTTAAAATTCCCGAGGCTGGTAAGTAACGAGCCGATTCTAATCAATACGATTTGTTTCGCGGCCACTTCTGTGCGCTCTGGGAACCAAGAATGCATCTATTGAGACGTTTCCTTTTCTAACGAGCCCCTTGTTTCCTTACGAACGCGTTCAGGTCCAATTACTTGCCAGACGAAGATAAAAATGGCCGAACGTATGGAATGACCACTTAAGGAAATACACATTCTAAGTTATGCTCTCTTTGAACGAGTAATTATCGTCATTTCGCAGGTTCGTTTTAATCTCACGCAGCTGATGTCACGTTCCAATATGAAATTCTATAAATTCTCTACAGAGAGGTGAAACGAAACGAACCAAAGTGAAATTGTACAGTAGAATCTTGGTAATTGGAACCTTTGTGAAACTAGAATTTTATTCGTTCTCTTTCCTTTCTACTGTAAAAATCTCTGCAAATCGTAATATAAATTTCCTATAACTGGAATTATTTTCTCCACGTTTGGATACGTTTAATAACGTGTAATAGATAGATACAACGTAAACTGCCATTTTTATATTTAAATTTTATTCTATTTAAAATTTATCCAAACTTTGTCGTAATAACAGCTGAATATCGTTAAATGAAAATTCTCGAGAGCTGTATTCTTTATAGAAATGGTAATCATACACACTGCTTGTCTTTTATGTATATATTTTTGACACAATAGTTTCGTCACATACAATTTATTAATTAATTTATTTTATATATGAATACATATCAATATTTGACGAGTTATACATTATAAAATATGTGGGAAATTTGTCATTCTTTGAATATTCATAAATTGAAAAACCTAAGTCATATATAAAGCCTCTACAAGTTGAATTTTCATTCACTATTCGTGAAACTTCGATAAATCGGAACCTCTATAACTCGAAAGCTTAAACACTTTCCTTGAGATTTAAATTATCGAGATTCTATCGTATTCCCTTTCATTTTACAAATTTTTCAATATATAATTTAACTTCCACAGATACACGCAGCTGTTCTCATTTCCTATTTCATTTCGATGAACATATTTCCCAGTTCCGTGCGCTATCAGCTTCCGAAGTCGTTATTCATCGTGAAAGGCATTAGAATAGATAGCGAACATGACAAAAACCAGTTCAAACGAAATAGCTGTTCGTTGTAGTTAACGGTATCTATCAGATAATATTTACAATCGATATCGTTTCACCAGGTGAAAGTAATTCACCGAAAGACGGAAGACACGTGGTCTGTCGAATGTCAAATTTCACGGGCTATTTCCTCCCGTTATTATTGCATTAAGGATAAGCATCGATTTCTAGAAACACGATCCACAATTTGAAATAAGCATCGAACGATCTGCAAAACGTTCAACGTGTAACAAGCCCTCCCGTATAATGTAACGATAACGAGCATACATAAATGCACCGTGAATGGAACAATTTGAACAATCTGTTCTGCTATTTTCTTAACATGCCGATTCCCATCTTATCATTCGTGAAATCGTTTTATAAAGATCGACACATTCATCTTCTTCAAACTAACCGAATCTAATCGTAGTACTCCTCTTTCCATAACTCTGCACAAAATTCTACAAACTTTCATTTTCCATTTAAAATCCATTTCCTCGCGAAATTACTGAAATCAACCTGCTAATAATTACGTTTCCCACTGTGAAAGAAAGTCATCTCTTCCTACCAGAACTGACCAATAGTGACAAGAACAGTAATAGTAACCCAGTATCGAAATCAAAAGCCATCTCCTACGTTTCGAAACAACACGCGGAACCAATTAAAACTGGTCAATTTACCAATGCGATTACGTTATCTCAAGTTGAAATTCACACGCTCCAGACTAAATAGACACGGATTGCCAGCCGTACGTTTTTCAATTAACCCTTGCGCGCGAGAGAGGTAGGCAACGGGCAATGCCGCGCGATAATCGTGCGGTTTTTGCGCGGAACCAGCCGGTCCCCGGTGCCGACACGAATAATCGGCTTAAATGGGACGGGATCCGGTCGTGGACGATCGAAAAAACCGTGAGGAACCGACGGGATGCTGCGAGGAACCGTTATACTCGCTCAGGTCATCCGGCTAGCCGCGGTAAACTGCGGCTCGTCGAACACGGCTACCGCGATACAGGCAGTAAAATTCGACCGCCTCGTCTCGTTCTTTTTTCGCTTGAAGAGCCCCTAGCGCCGCTCGGCGAGACGCTCACGCCCGCTTCCTGGTTACTACAGATGCCATCAATTTTCGATATTCTGGATTCCGCGACCGGTTCGCTCACCTCGCCTGGTGGTCGGTTTTTTCGCGTGGCCGGCATTGCGGAAGCGATACACGGTCTTAAGTGGTCGCTGTTTGTGGACGGGAGTAAAGGGAGGGAAATGTTGTTTCGGAAAATTGGTAAGATATTGTTCATCGTGAAGAAAAAATGAACGTAACTTGTGGGGAAGTTGAGTCAAATATTTTGCTCGAAAATGTGAAAGCAAGGAATGATAAAATTTATATTATATATTTTATAATTATATGGTAAATATATTATTTACAGCACTAAAAGAATTGTTTGTCAATAGAAGTACGAAATATATGTAGTTTATTTAAAGGAAAACATTGTTTTAAGTTTCGGAAAATGTTTCCTACAAATTGTAGATTAATATTAGGTCGTTCAGAAAGTTCGTGAAAGATTTTTGATAAGTAATGTTTGAATATATTACAACATATAAAATTGTATGGAAACATAAAGTTCGCATGTATTTTGAAAGATTATTGTTTCGCGTGTCTTTTAAAAATTTATTCACTGCAATTACAAGTTTCTTCTGAGTGTAATACTGTCTCGAAGATGGAAGGAATTTAGAGCACACTGATATCGAACATTTTTCTTTCAATGAAAAGGGAAAAGTCCTGGGAAAACATCCTAGGAGAAGAAACCTAGCAGAAAAAATTTTTTACAAACGGTTGACAAAATCTAAAAATAGGAAGTTCGATATTAAAGAAACAAAGTTTTTGGTAAAATGGAATTTTTCAATTTGCTGGAAAAACGACGAAAAATTGTAAAATTTAAAAAATCCATACCTTATAGAACAAAAAGAAAATGCTTTGAACTATAAAATTGGCTTATTTACATAAAAATCGGCACGAATTTCCCGGACAATCTAATACAATCTTTTACCGGAAAGGTGTATCGAATAAAGGCGGACGAGGGTTAAATAAGATTCCTTGAAACAATTGTGTTCGAAATTTCCGGAAAATTCTAAAGCAAAAACAATGTCAGATAAATAACGTTAAAGAAGTTCTCAGATACTTCAAATTCAAATTACGCCTCTCATTTTATTCAGAACACTACGTAACCGTATTACAATCACAATACAGCGTATTGTATCGCTACAATACAAAGGAGCGATTCAAAGGAAGTTGAGAACCTTCTAGCAAGGTGGTGGCCGAGAAAAGTCAACACACCGGAGGCGGCAGCAGGTGGCTGGCACTCTTTCACGTATCACGCATGAAAGTTCGATGGTAATTCCTGTCAGCCGAGAATTCACAGCTCGTGGAGGAAATCGCGGTAACGCCATCGATGTACCGTTACATCGGTCGTTTGAATATTTGTGCATCTCTCGTGCTGCGACACTAAGGTCCATTCGTAAGATCCTCGAATTCCTTATTAAACCTTCTCCACTTGTGTAACATCGCTACGTGTCCGATTGATACATAGGAAATGATGAAACATTCGACGTGTACTCGAACAAATTCTGTAACTCGTTTTATGACATACAGATGGAAGTATAGTTTAGCAAGAAGGATGCGAACAGGGACATGTAATTAGCATAGGAGTCGAGATGTATGTGCAAACTGTGCACACATATATGTACGCATAGTTATACGTACAATGTTGCACCTTGAGGAATTATACATATAGGATGTTCAATTATTAATGATACAAGCGGGAAGGGGTTAACTTTACGTTTAAAATTAAGTCGAAGATGCATAGGGTCATCTAAATTGGAATTAAATACAAATTATTTATATAAAAATTATACTAATATTAATATAGAATAGAATATTCTATAATTATATAAAATCAATATTATAGTTATATAGGATATAATAGCATTCCATGATTAATAATACAAGCGAAAAGAGGTTAATTTTACCTTGAAAAATAAGTCGAAGATGCATAGGGTTAACTAATTTGAGTATCACATCTTCAAATTGAAATGAAAGAAATTATTTGCACAATAATTGTATTAATATTAATATAGAACATAATATTCTATTTATAATTATAGAAAATTAATATTATAATTATATGAAATACAATACCATCCCATTATTTATAATAAAAGTGAAAAGGGGTTAATTTTACGTTTAAAAATAAATCGAAGATGCATAGAGTTATCTAAATTGAGTGTCACATCTTCAAATTGAAATGAAACACAAATTATTTATATAATAATTGTACTATATTAATATAGAATATAACTGCATAGAATGGGATATTCTATTTATAATTATATAGAATTAATATTATAATTATGTGGAATACAGTATCATTCAAGTGTCCTCCTCGACTTTTTTCACGAATCCAATACGTTTGACCCATTTTTCTACCCAATTTTCTAAGATTCAATTTTGTCAACGGTGACTGTGATATTATTTTTCAACTCGTCAATTATCTTTGGATTATTGGCGTATGTATAGTAATAGAACACCCTGTATACACGCTCGAACGAAAAATAGAAAAATATATTTCACTCTTCTTTCGTCATCGAGATACCTTTCCCATAGAGTTGCTCTTTAATAGATTTTCAAAGGCTCGTCGACAATTTCCCTGGCAAAATTCACCTGTTCCTGATTTCGCAATATCACTTGTCCCTCCATAACGATTATTTCAAAGCTCACCACTAATTTTCTACTATTAACCAACTTTTATTATCACTACCGTTTCGTTTCTTTTACTGCTATTTATATTACTGTTACTACCTCGCCGTTACCCAATCGCTGGATTAATAACCCGTAATTTTTTAAAGGCGCGCCTCGTGTTTTAAGTTAAAAGTCGATCGATTTAGGTTAAGGAGAATTTTCAGAAGCTGTTACAATGCGAAGCTTCAGAATAGCTCGACGATCGAGCAAGTCGTAACATTTTGTTGTATCGTTGGGAAAAGTGTAATAAGCTAATTTTAAAGGAATTCCTTCAATTGTAAAATAGGAAATTGTAAATTGTTGAAATGCAATAACCGTGTTGCACGTCGTTTACTCTATCGTTCTGATACTTCTGAATAACGAATCCCGCGCTTCTTCCTTTTTATCAGACCCAGGATATGCATTTCCTATGTATCGACTTACGCCCCTGGACGATAACGTGATTGCACGCGATCATGCGTAAAGATTTCTGGATCATTGATCGTACGCAGGGCGCGCAAGACGCGAAATTGCTCTGCACGGAATATCCACCTGGTAACATTATCGTAATGCACGAGCAAGCCACGACGTTATCGTTAATAGACTATAATGTCGAGCCGCTGCTACTTTATGATTAAGAAATGACATGTAGTTTTCTTCGTTCGAGAATTAAGAAGGACAACACCTATCCTCGACGTTGAAAATAGTTTAAGATTTTTTCATCGCGGAGATTACTGTTTTTTTAATACGTTTAAAACCGCGTGGACCATCGATGACCCACGCTGGACTTTTCATTTCAGAAAAAGAGACATAATCTTGAAATGTTTGATAATATCATTTAGCTGATACATAATTATTATGTATAATAAAATTATTATACTGTGGGCAGAGTGATACGTTTAGAGTACTGCTACTTGTAAATAAAATACATAAATTCTCTGTTATCAGAACAGTCAAGTGTCATTATCAAACGTTGCAATGTACAATTTGAAATTAATATTTCAGAGAATATAAAAATAATTTTGTTTAGTTTTACAAAATTGTAGAAATAATTTTTTTGATTTTACAAAATTGTAGAAATGATTGTTCTGTAATTTAAAAAAAATTATAAAACTAAGTTTCTTAAAATTTTTGTATAATAATTTCGATTAATATTAAAATGCAATAACGTGGGTTAACTATCACGAATAAAATTAATCTCTCTCTTAAAAATTAAAAGAAAAGCATGTATTAAGACTTTAATTAATTGCTCCTGCAAATTTTAAATACCACTCGAAAAGATTATTTCTAGTTTCTTTCATTTTAACAGTAGAGTCATTTAAAGGAAATGTATAATAATTGTGGCTTTCGAGTATTACAGAAATACAACTTAATTCTGTATCAATGAATAAGAAATCTTCGCACAGTGTAATTACGAAGAACAACGGTTAAAAATTAATTATAAAGTCTACCTTTTAATTACAGCCTATCTATAGGTGAACACATAAATCCGCTGTCATTTTAAAGGTCTTGTGCAATAAAGTATTAAGACATTATAATGATATTAAATACAAATATTAAAGAGAGTTTTAAGTTAATACAAAATTACCAGTTTACGAGATATCGCGAAAACTTGTTTTCTTTTTTCATTTTGCAAGTATTATTGGACCACACAAGTGTTGTAACATTGTAAAGAATGGAAATATCACGTGTAGTATTAATATGGTAATAAAAAGTGGCCAGTTTGAGTTTAAGCTTCAGCCAATTGGTATTCCTTGTCCAGATATTCAGAAAACGTAGTGGTTAGTATCCCTTTCACGCTAATACGACATATTTCATCGATTTACGGTACATATTCTCTTGTTAGTTTTTTTTTTTAATTTTCTTGTAATATTTAGATCCTTAAACCTCCGCGCGACCTCGAGCGATTGATCATGGAAATGTACGCGGCGATAATGTGCGAAGTGATCATAGCATCGGGACAGCCACGGATGAAAATTACGGGGAACTTTGGGTTAAGTATACTGGAGGATCGTGAGAATTCTGGTGCTTTGAAACTCGGGTTATCGTTCATTTACTTTCGCGTAAAACGATCGCTGTTATGTCGTTTTTCTATACGAAATTTATAGAATCTACGTATTATTTTTAATTACAGAAATATTTAAATTTATAGCATATTTATTAATATGCAATAAATATATTAATATGCAATATTTCTCGTAACTATTTTTGCAAACAAATATTGCAGAGTTGAAATTTTCAATTTTTTAAGCTGGATAAATTTTCGATTAGCTTCGTGAAAAATAATTTCAATGTTTCTCCTTCTTTGTTTTTTTTAATTGCAATAACTTAACCTGATTTAGCTCAGAGGAAGATTAATTCGAAAGAAATTAATTAGAAAGTGGAACTTTTTACAAATACGCGTAACATTTTCTTTTTTTTTTTTGTTCTCGTTTGTTCAACAACGCGAATTGGCGAATTGCTTCGCGCGAATGAAGCGTGGGAGTGTGGACCACGAGGGAAAAGAAGAAGAAATCGAGTATCGATAACGAAGCACACGTGACTCTTCCTTTTCTCCTCTCCATTACTTCGTCGGGCACGAAATTTTTCTTCCCTGTCACTTAATCGATCCCCTCGTTAAAAGCAGGTTTTAAAACGAATTTCAAACAAGCCCTGAACGATACTTACACGAACATTCAACATGCTCAAACACCGCGCAAAAGGATCCAGTAAAAAGAAAAGTTCAATTATGATATTCAAGTATTAGAATGAATATTCTAATTCTAATCCCACTTGAAGCTGCATTAACATTCATCTGCAATTAAACGATCTACTAAACATCGAGGTATTACTAATTAAATCGAGGCATCGTTAATTACTCATTTACATTTTGTTGGAATATTTAATTTTTGTCTTACAACGTGTCTTTAACACTTGCATATATGGGACTTTTTAGACCCAGGAATTAATTTTTTTTTTACTCATTCTTTCCTCTATTTTCTGTAATTTTAATATTCCTAGTATAACTTAAGCACTTCATAACTGATTATATTTCATTGGTATTTTAAAAATGAGTCTTGAATTAATAGATAAGATTATCTTATTTACATGATAATATATAACATTTTAGCAACAATCGGGCAAATGTTACCTACTTTTATCTGCCAATTTATTCAGATAATTTTAGCTGCTAATGTAATTTAACAAGTATAAAAATTAACAGTTTGACCTATGGTTTCTTTTACCAATTATTCATCCTAGCATCAGCTATTTACTGTTTTACTACTATTTTATGTACAAAACGCTAACGTATTATAGATAAATTATAATTGACAATTCTCAGTCTTATAAATTATAAGGAAGATTAGAATTAAAATTAATATTTATTACTAATATAACTATTTTTCTCGAATCTCAGCCAGCATCTGCGTCACGAGTCTAACTCGTTATTATAGTGCAAGGGGTTAAATAATTCTCTCAAAAATAAAATATTTCTAACCTTCTGAACAAATAATATTTTTGAAAATGTGTACGTATAAATGGCGAATTGTTTGCATATTTTTAAAATGATGCAAGTGTACGTTTGCACTGATCAAAGGGTTAAGGAGAGAATAAACCGTAATCATCCTCGCAGAAACCTCGTTAAGAATTCAACGTTGAAATCAATTGAAAAACCGAGTAGAATGAATTCCACCCGTACTCTTCCATTCATCTATCACAGAAGCACAAAGTAACACGTGATATCTTCCAAGCTCCTTGGAAAAATCAATAAATACGGAGACGTATGTGTACGGTCTCGTGTAGCCAGAGTATTATCCAGCGGAATAACGTACTAACTACGCGTCTCAAAGGGCCGTGCAGTAACAGTGACGCGAACAAATCCCCACGAATAACTCAAATCTGTAGTACAACCATATGGAAGTTATCAAACTGCCAGGGAATACGGATGCGCGTTATTACAGTTCGCGCGTGCATATACGCGCCACGTCCGATCCGATCTCGAAAGAATCCGCGTCGAAGAATGGCCCGACACGCCACTTCCGAGAGAAATAAATAATGTAATTCCGACGGTGGTTGAATCGTGGACGGAGGCTATCAGAGTCATTTATCAGAGCGCATTCAGTCTACGACTTTATAAATCCCGTCTGATAAAACGTAATTCTGTCGTTTATTTTCGCTTCTTACCGATCACTGCTCGCTTTTGCGTTCACGTGGACGAACAAAAATTTGATTACAGGTTTCTTTATTGATTTTAAATACAAGTTCTGTCGAGCAAATGGAAGTTTATATTGGGGATGTATTTATAAATCAGTCCATGATTCATGCATTCTCTTGACAAATTTTGAAACAATGCAAATAAAACACATTTTACTATTTTAATCAATGATACGTTTTCTGTCATTATCGAAAATTTGTTGCCATTTTATAGGTAATTTTTAAATTCCTTTTGCCTCAAGGAGAAAATTCGAATCACATTTCTGAATTCAAAAACAATTCTGATCATATATGTGACACTAATATGTACTAATTTGTGTTATTTTGAATTGCAATATATGTTAGCGAAATTTACGAAAAAACTTATGGAACACAGTATGTATAACATCTCATACTTGTGGAATATAGATTAAGCTTCTGTTCGACACGTGCAAGGAAACGCATCATTCATGATTAACGTCGAAAGCAATCGTTCAACGTGCAGAGTACAGTTGAGAAATCTGTTTAATTTGCAATTAAGAAATCACAGCACGTACCGAGAACATTAATCACATCAGCTACTTATGCAAATCTTATGTCTCTGAAAAAGAACCTTCCAATTTAAAAATCAATCGTTTCAAACATCCACGAATGTACCTAAAAATATCTAATAAAAATGACACGAATAAATTATCGAAAGGTAATCTCCAAATTCTCAGACATCAGAATACCAGGACCCTCTTTCATTCATTCCATTATCCAGAAAGAAAAAAAAAACGAAGAACTCTTTCACAAATCGAATTTACGTGCCAATCATCTATCAACTTTCAAAAATTCTAAAGAAAGCTAATCACCGTCGGACAAAAGGGTTTTGGCTAGCTACCGAAGCCATTTTAGCAACACAATGAACCACCTAAATCCGCGATAGAAGCTCTCTAGAGCCATTGCAAGCGAAACGCCGCTGCAACGGGCTGAGACAGTTTATCACCGAGGGCCTTTGCAGGTTGCTCCGTTGTTGAAATTAATAAGCGCCAAATAAACGAACCCGCCAAGACAAATGGTGGCGTATTGTGCACGGACGAGTGTGCTCGTGGGTCGGCTTATTTATTTCGCCCGCACACAAACGTCGTGGCTCGAACACGACCGCCGTGATTAAAGAGATGAACGGATACCGTGGCCCACGATTTCCGCCCCCCTTTTCGACCGCCCCGCACCCTCATTTGCTCCGATTTGCTCTGATCTTGTTCCACACTGGAAAATTATCTTTGCTCGGTCTTCGTTGCAGTGCAATTTCAGGAAATAGAGATCGAGTAGATCGTTGTTTTAAGGAAAGGAAATCGAGAAGATTAAGTACGAAAAGATTCTGCTATTGAGATAAAAAATTGGAAAGAAATTTCACTCGATGTTTGAATACGAGTATACAGAATTGTTTAAATTATCCTTGAGATGAACAGGTGTGGAAATCAAGGAAAATATATTTTCTGTGGTGGAGCACATTTTTGTTTCTGATTGAGATTACGACAAAAATTTAATTTAATAAATCTTGCTATCATTAGAGAAAGCTTCCCTTAATTCATCATTTTTATGATACGACATTTGTATGATAATATCATCTTCTTCGTTTTTATTTGTTTCCTAATTAATAAATCGCGTGCAAATTAATTCCTAGCTATTTTTTCATAAATTTCTCGTTCATTTATAAAAAGTTATACTTCATTTTATTCTGAAAAATAATTGACATCAGTTTCTACATATTTATCCTATCTGCTGGACAACGGCCGAATCTCCTGTCTAAAAAAATATATAATTTCGAGTTAAGAATTTTAACAATGGTTTTCTCAACCACTTCAGCTATTTTGCAATGAGTATCAGACCGAAAAAAATTGAAATCAGAAGAGTCTAAAATGCCGCATGGAAGTAAATTTTCCATCCAAGAAAATATTTTCTTACTATCGATTAGGATAGTCTTTTGTATGATTATCTGAATAGAAACATTCGTTTGTTTCCTGTTTCTTCATTTCGAAGAAGTAGGAACACGATGAACTGAAAATAAAATTACAATTAATTAATAGCAGAGCTTAGAATTTATTTCTAAGATATACACCTAACAGATAATGCAATTAATCCCCTTCTTCCGTAGAATCAAGTTCAAGAGCAACAATTCAATCCCAAGCACACGTTCAATCGAAGAAAACTGGACTGAATGTAATAAATCGTCTCCGCGATCAATTACCCCTTCGAGTTACACGTTGCTCCTCTTCGAGCTTCCTCCGCTCGCGAGAAGATTCGCTGGAAGTTGGTCTCACGAGACGTGTTTCTTCGAACAGGGATTTTTTGTAGTTAGACCAGCAGCACGATCGAAGCCAGGACAGCGGCGTCCGGTATGCGTTATAGATCGGAATCCCTCGATGTCGCGGCTATGTGACGCCCTCGTGGCATAAATAGAGGATCGACCCCGCATAAATCACCCATGAGGAAATAAATGCTGCACTCTGCATTTCTCCAGCCACAGATACGTATTATGACAAAAAATTTGGGTCCACTATGCGTTACAATGAGAAAATATACAGGAAAAAATTGAAAAAATTAAAGAAACTTTGAATGGATTGAATCTATTAAAATTAAATAAAGAATGCTATTTATCTCTACAATGTTAAGGAGTTAAAACTAGACTACTGAAAACTATCGTTTCTTTGAAAATTCGTTTCGATATAACGAAAAGCGGTTTATTGAGAAAAATTCTTTAATAAATAATATACGGGAATTTTTTTAGTTGAGAAAGAAAGGCAGTATGCTATATTCTAGATAAACCTGAAACTAAATTTGTCTGATGGAATATTAATTAAAACTAGTTTGACAAAATTTTTAAAAAAATTGCTTTTTACGCAAAAATGTAGTCGTTAATTTATTTAGAACATCAGCAAAAATTAATATATCGAAAAATATACTGCTTCAAATGATACAGGATATATTGAAGAGTATGTGTGCTAAGTTTCGTCAGAATTGGTGGAGTTTTACTCAGAAACTACTCAGATTTACTGCAAGACTACGTATTTTCAACAAATTGGAATTTCAACTTCAATCTAAACTGTATCTCACGTTTAAGATTGTGCAATACATTTTCTAAACCGATCAATGTAGACCAACTCTCAACGCAAATCCGTAAAACAGTTCTTGACAGATTCAATATCAGCATAAATTGATCTTCCCAAACTTTTATCTCCTGCTGTATGTACATATATATATGCATACATACGAATCGAGATAGTACGTTCCTATAAATCAGTAGATTGTCCATGAAAAGAATATTCGCTGGTGGTCGTTGCTTTTCCATCGTCGTTAAACGAAGCAACGAGTGTATTGGTCACTTTGTTGCCTCTATAAAACTAGCTTCCTCTCCCACGATCGATCCCCTACATTTCCAACATATCAAATGGATACGTCACGATGACCGGGTGCGGTTGAAGTTGACGGTGATTGATCGTACCGTTCAATTCCTCAAGATTTCGCGTAGCTTTTGAAATCTCCGTGGCTAGTGTTTTAAGAACGATCGAAACAACGAGATGATTGATGCTTGATTCGCTAATAAAAAGAAAGAAGAAGAAAAAAGTGTGATACTACAATCACGGTTACTTTCTCTGCTCGTTAGGGAATTAATTTCACAGCTTTCGTGACGGTTACCGTGACGATTATTGATCGTTTCGATCGACGGTGTAATTAAGGAACAATGGATTCCACAGTTTCGAAATACAATAACTTATTCCTGTAGAACCGTTGCGCAGACACTGGTGCAATTGGAAACGGTCGTAGAAATGATAGAGAAATTACGATGGTAGAAAAAAGATAAAGGAAAAGAAAAAAATTGCTCGAAATGGTAGTTAATACCAGAGCTAATGCTTTAATCGTGCCCTATCATCTTTCTTCTAAAAACAAAAGCAATGGATATGTATACCGAGATTGCAAGAGCAAAGCTATCAGGAGGCATCCAATCGCCCTCCTTAAAACGAAGTCGAGCGCCATTACGATCACGGATCAAAAATCAAACGACGACTGAATGCATCTCTCGTGGTCCGTCAATTAACGACTCGTTACGGGAAGGAGCCGGGTGATTCTTTTTTTCCGTTTCGTAAGATAATCAGCGGCTAGCAGAGCAGCCTGTACAGAGGCCGCGGTATAATTAGAGAGGCCGGAATCACGAAGTTCGAGTTTGGAAAGAAAAAAATCGATTCCACATTCTTCGAAGCGCATACCGTCTTGGCTCTCGATAATCTCGCTGCCACGGACTCGCGAGAGTCTTACGAATCGTCCAGCGCAGGTATTCGAACCGTACCTAAAATCAGTAACTTCGATCCGTCTCTCCTGAGGCTGGTTCTCATTATCGTTCAACTCCTTTGATGCTTCTAATTGCTCGACTCTCTCGACGGCCACGGAAGTCCATTGGGGAAAAAGAGATGGAGGAGAGAATCGCGTGATCAGGCAAACGGATCTTTGTACCCTCTGCTCGTTCAATTTCGACGTGATTCGATTTAAGAACTTGCCTGTGAACCTTTCCGTGTAATCGATGAGAAAGATGTACAATTTGTTCTGTGGATTATCTCGCGGTTTATTAAATTCTAGCAGATGATATATTAGAATTGTTGAAAATATGAAAAGCGTTAGATTGTACCACGTGAAATTGCGAATTAAAATATATGCCTAGATGAATATATTAATATTGGCTATTCGTTGTTCTAATGCAGTTAAATAAAAAAAAAAGTCAGGATATTATAAATGATTTGTATTTGGCAAAACTCAGTTTTAAATTGAAGCTAAAGTTTGAGCGAAAATTACAAATTTAATAGGTATATAATTTTTTTTATCACATGTTGATCATAATTTGCATTACGAGGGTGTCTCGTTATTATAAAGCAAGGGGTTAATAGCATTTTTCAACGGGGTGCCAATTAATACCATTTTTATGAAACGTAGCGTCTTTTTAATTCGACTAAATTTTGAAAATTATTTCAGCTGCACTGTGACCTAATTTAAATTCATACAGAAGAAGCTATTTAGTAAAACAGCTAAACGACCACGGAAAAGAATTTGATAAGCAAAGGAAACAGCGGATCATAGCGTCGAATTAGATTTTATGTAATACAAGTAAAAACATAATTCTAAGATTAACAGTTACATTGTGAAAGGATGAAAAAAAACGTAAGAAAGTATTATTTTTTCCAGAATCAATTGCACAATCGATTACTGTTAAACGTTCCAAGAACGCTACCACGCACGCTTGAATTCCACGCGAAGTTACACAGCTTCCGTGACCATCAATCGGGAAATTAATTTGCGCAGCTCTGAACAGTCGTAGCCGCAAACGGCTGAATGCCATCGAGGAAAAATACGGCCTATGACACCAGTACCGTAAAACACGTTAATTTCGTACGGTAACCCATGGCCACGTTATTGGTTAAGCGGCGAAGACTAAGCACGGCCGCGTTCAGAACGAGGAGCGGCTGTAATAATCGTGAATCATTCTCCTCTTCCTCCTCTTTCTTTCTCTCTCCCTTATGGTCGCGTTGTATGGCCTCTCGTCCCCCTCGTTCGAGGTGAAAAAAATTCAAAGAGCGCCTACGCACCAAGCCCGTCACGAATTGTTCTACAGCTTTATGGCCGTTCCGCCACTTTTCAGAAGCGGCACCACCTTTTTTTGCCCCTTTTTGCGGTTTTACGCTCGTTTAATGGAGGCGAAACTCGGCAAGATCTACGACTTCTCGACGGTAGCCTGACAGTTTCAAAAACACGAGCTCGCGAGAGGCTTAAGAGGTTCCTGAAGTCGATCCGTGAGTAGCTGCGCGAGGAATGTCGACGTATATTTGCGTTTGAAGGATGGTCTACTTATTTCAATTCGTAGAAAATTGGAAAATTTCAATTTGTATGAAATTATTGGAATAATTCATACTACTGTAGTATGAAACAATAAACAAGCTTAACCGAAGCTAGAAATTTCACCATCATAAGAGAATCATAGTCATACTATCAAAAAGTATCACACACACTATCAAACTCATTTTACCACTTTTCTTCATTTTCTCGATTTTTCCAACTCCCCTTTAGTTTCAATAAACATTTTGAATTTTCACTTATCTATACTTAAGAAATTTACGATTTTTTTCATCTCTAATAATTAATCATGTTCTTGATTCGCAAACTTCTTAATTTGCGCAAACGAAATCGTGGATAATTAAGAAGAAACACGTCGATGTTCCGAAAACAGAAAGTGTTACGATATTTCCCTAATCGTCGACTCGGTTTAACCTTCGCCCGTTCGCCGGAAATCTGAATTTCATGGCGGCGCAACGAGAAACGAGGGAAATACGCTCGCGTGCGCCGGTATGAGGCTGCTTGGCAATTCAAATCGGCCGCGAATCAAAACTCTATCAGCATTCGCTGAAACGGCGCCGAATGAATAAGCAGGAGGCCTGTTCGACGAACGAAGAAACGTTCGTGGCTTTACAGGCGAACCGCGATTTCTTATTCCGATGGATTCGCGGGTCAAAGGCTCGTTGCTCGTGGTTTGCCGCGGTTAATGGGCCGCGATTCTGCTCGATTAGTCTTTAACGACGATACCCAACGGAGCTCGACTTTCTTCCAAGCCTGTCGTAAATCAGTTGGAGGCCGATTGCTCTTCGAGACAGACGATGCGCTGATTTTAAACTGTAGAATCACGGAGACTGGCTTTCGAAATACAGGGTGGGGCGTAATTCGCGATAAAATCAAAAAGAAAACATGGAATTCAATGGTTTTTCAGAGCGTTTTTTCATAGGATAGTTCGATATGAATTAGTTATTTGTAAATGATTAATATTTAATACGAAGACTGTCAGACAACTCTAATGATTCTGAAAGAGACTCTGAGAAATCTAAGACAACTCTGAGAATCCTACGACGATTCATTTTTTTTTTTAATTTTTTATTGTGTATCGATATGAGATTTCTGCAATGTATTAAATGAAAAAAAAATATATAAAAGAAAGCGAGAAAGCGATATTTTCTATCGCGTCTAAAGAGACTGGCCACTGTGTCCCGTATTTGAAAACTTCTCTTCAAGTTTCAGAAAAATCTACAACAAAAAGATACTTTCGACGATTCATACAACATTTGCACTATTTAAAGGAAAAACTCTTTTTTCACTTCTCTTCTCTTACACTTTTTACCAAAATCGAGAGTTTTCACGATAGACTTGACTTTTATCTCCATTAACACTTATATTCTCTTTTACAACACTCCAGAAAAATGCCCAAGTTTTTACGATACCACAGGACTTACATATAACAGTCATTCCATTCTCATTTTGTACCACAAATTACAATGCCACACCCTGTATATACCTCGCGAACACGTGAACTTTACGATGTTCGCGTGGATGGATCGTGAGGTTGCTTTTAACATTTTCTCTTCTTCTTTTGCTCTTCTTTTTATGCTCCTATTCGTCGCTGTTTCGTTTTGGTCGTCAACGATTTACCAGAAGAACCTGAAGAATTTCACCGTGGCTTAAGAGATACTTTATTCCGTGTATTAATTAGCAAGGTTCGTTAAGAGGAAGCTTAAGAGGAAGTTTTGTGGAGCACCGCGTGGAACGTTCCGTTGAACGAGTTTCCGGATCGTTTGACTCGAGATTTCAATAATCGTACAGTTAAAATCTTTTAAATAATCCAAGAAAAAGGAGAATAAAAATTCAAGATACTCTTCTTTGACAAAAGTTCAAAATTATCTGGCAAACATAAGAAAGAAACTTCGTTCGTTCGTCTGAATTAGAGTGAATTCACCTCTGGAGAAATTTACTGCACGCCATTGCCCTTCGTGTAAAGCGCAGAGAAAAGTAGAAGCAGAGGAAGGTAAGAAGAAAGAAATGACGACGGAATCGCGGAAGGAGGACTCTTTGTTCGGTAAGAAAACAACCGATCCCCGGCCGGAAATAATATTTCACCAGGGAAGAAATAACGAGGGCCTCTCTTCGGGGGCAAGACACGCTCGATGTTCCTCCTGTTATGAGATTTTACGGCGGATGCGCACATTATAAGATTTTTGTGCGTCCAAGGAACGAGCAAAAACCGAGCGTAGTTTATACACCGGGCGTCGTCTACGGATCCTGGGTGTTTGGCAAGAAAACATCTCTTCCGGTTGTTCGAACGCTACCACTTTGCTACCCTTTTTAGAACGAATTTCTTACCAAGGACGGATCCGGGATGCAAATAGCGATGCGAACGGACGAAACCGCGTTTTAAGGCTCGATTAACGCTACGTAATTACACTACGAACATGGACTTCGTAATTCCATGGTATATTTACTCCGCCCATGTTTCTTGCAGCCCTCACGGTCTTGTTCGCAGAACGATGAATTAAGTTATTCGTTTATTTCAATTTACAAAACCGGCAGTTTATCGTGTAAATAATAAGTAGCAATAAATAACGTTTTGGCAACAGTTTTATTTCCACGTGTAACTTTGTTGTTTCCGATGGAGCAAGATATGTACGTCGATTATAAATTTCAGGTTAACTTTCGCGGTAACAGGTTTTCTGCACGATGTATTTGTATTCTTGTATAATAAAAACTCGAGAGGATTAAATTAATGTTGTCTCTTGAATTAATTAATTAAATATCGTATCAGAACTTGCATACTAAATCACACTGCTGTATCGAATCTCGATCTGATATAATTGTTCTATCAAGTTTCTCTCGTTCTTCGAATCCACTTCTGCTGGTTGCTTCAATCTAATTTCATCTGAAATCCACTCTGTTGCTCCCACTGAAATCCTTGATTCTAGTAATCCTTGTAATTGAACTAATCTAACAATTAGCATTAATCTCTCATTCTAGTAATAAACCTATAATTTCCAATCTTTGTCCTTACTATACATTAATTGTATGTTTCATATTGCACCTCGGTTTAATCGTTTCATTACAAGTAGATTTAAGGATAATAGCAACTTTATTTGAGCCTTACCTTTACATCTGTGTTAACAAATGTAAAATGTCGGGCATCGAATTATTCTTGAATTGATTCAATTGATAATTCAATTACTTTGTTGTCTTTTTATAATATAAAATTAATCAAGAATAAATATAAGCACCTCCTTTATCTCATTTAATCAACGAAACGTCTAATACCAATAAGGAAAAATCTGAAAAAAATTAAGGATAAAAATGGTGTCGATACCTAATTACTGCAAAAAAAAATGTAGTAAATCTGCATTTTTCGACATTTTTTTGCGTTTTCGATTTCTTACACCAACGTACTGCAAAGGAAATATTTGAAAAAATTCGCAACCACAAATAACCATGTTCACAATATTCTACAATTTTTTCAGAATTTTTGCGTGCCATTAAAATGAGAAAAAATAGAGAAAACCCGAATAATTTGAATTTACCCTGTAATTATCCTCCCGGTTGAGATATAGGGTTGAAAATTGGCGAACGATGTTTTCTTTTGATAAACTATTGAAAAATGCACTGCTAGGTAAAATTGGCAGAAGTGCATTTTTGACCATTTTATCCTGATATAACCTTTCAAGGTTTGATGTACATTTAATACAAAAATCAACCTTTACTTCCTTACTTCTCGTAGAACACCTGCCAGTACCTATCCCTTTCCCGTATTAACAAAAAGAAACAAAAACAATCCTCCCTCTCGAGTTGCATACGTAAATGTACAAGCAAACAACACCTGCTCTAAACCTTCTTCCACAACTCACCCGATACCCTTTCATCCTTCGATTCACAATTCACACCTGCATTCACATCGACCTACCTCTCAAGAACCAAGCTTCACCTTGATACATCGTCGACAGAATCAAAACGATGCTCTTGCTCTCTATACAACGAGTGGGATCTTCCTTTGAATCTCCGCTCGCTTTGAACGAGCTAACTGAAATCGAAGGTGAAAAATATAGTTGACAGAGGCGGAAGGCCACTGTGCTCCGACTGATTATTCCCAAGGATGCATCGTCCGCGTTGGAGATGGATGTATCTCGGTGAATCTCTTCGGTTGGCTTGCGCTACGTCTCCATAGGCTCGAAGGCCTCGATGTCTGACCTCTCAACGACCGGTAGGCGTGCATAGTGCATAAAAGAACCAGGCATCGCTCTTACGAGCGGCGTCGTCCCTTTTGATTCGATAATAATTATCGACCTCGTGATAAAAGAAAACGTACGTGCACGCGCGCCCGCGCGCGAGAAATCATCAGTCTGAGGAAAGACAATGAAGCAAGCCGCTACACTATCGTTCATAAATATTTTCTCGCCTGTTTCTTTTTCCCTTTTTCGTTTACCAAAGGTACAATCAATATTTTTTTTTTTTTTAGACAAAAATTATGTTCTTTAATCCTCTCACTTCTTTATTTGTATTCACTAATTGATCATAAATATTTTATCTTTTCTTCTTCTTTTCGTTTACCAAATGTATGATCGATTTTTAAAAAAAAATTATAGTTTTTAATCCTCTTGCTTGTTACTTGTATTTATTGATTGCACATTTAGAGGAAGTGGGTTTTAAAATAAAATGATTGTGTATTGTTAGAAACACCAAAGATTTATCCATGAATTTCTAATTTTAAACAAATCTTCTGAGAAGTATAGATGAAAATTTTTAATTTTTGAACAGATTTTCTATAGCTACTGAGATATGCAAAAAAGATTCTTCGTATATGAGATTCATGAGGTTAAAAGGGTTAGATAAGAGTTACGAAACAGGTTGAATCCTAAATTTCACTTTTTTGGAAACTGATTGAGTGAGATTGGCTATTGTAATAAAGAAAATTGTGAATACTTATGAGAGGTAGTGTACGTATGCGTTCCAGCTGGAACGTTTCTTAATTATGCTCGAAACATTCTAACCTCGAGCGCCAAACGCGATCCGTAGATAATGGTATCATCATCGCGGGACGGCCGATGACACGAGAGATTTTTTTTTCTCTTTCTCTCTCCGCGTTGCATCACCAATCTCTCTTCCGTTGCGATGCGGGTGGATGTGGGTCGAGTTATCTTTTTTTTTTATTGTTCGATGGAAATTTTTCGATGTAAGTTGTTTGAGAGGTGAAAATAATAATATTTGTCAATTTTTGGGTGACATTTTTATTTGGAGAGATTACGTTTGGAGGAAAATATATTTTCAAAGAGTATTTGCTACATACTTAAATTTGACAATCAACAAAAACGGTGGAAAAGTAGTATTTTTCTTTAAATTATATAAAATTACTATTTTTTAAAATATGCGTTATTTTTATAACTTTCCAACAACTGAATGAAAGACGCAAGGATCACGATTCGTTCGGTACGACCTCGACGATTGAATAAAATTCTCAGGTGTCGATGGTATTTTTATCAATCGAGTCGATGACACACAGAATCCTTAAAACTCCGCAACAACATCCATCGAAGAAGGAAAATTACCGTACACGAAGGACGCGCGCGATTAAAGGAAATTACCCGGGAATTATGAAAACTGTAATCGAATGCTACTATCAAAAGAAGGAAAAAAAACCCAGAAGTGTAATTTCATCTATATTTAGACGTTAGAAATTCCATCTGCGCGGGAAAATAATATAAAAGAAACTTCCCTTAAGCGACAAAAACATATCGAACATCAAAACGGGATAAACCGATAAATTTCCATTTCTCGTCAGACGTTCCTCGAAATGAAAAGAGGAAAAATAATCGAGCGAATCCGTTGAAAAGATCAAGATTTACGATCGTCCCGCACGAAAGTCGAACCAGCCAAGAATATAAAAGTTTGCTATTATTTTCTTCGTCGAATCGATGCGCTACACTCGAGTAAGGACACAGAAAACGATCGCTATTGTACGCGTCGTCTCACGTTCGAGTCGAAGGACAACGTCGATCTACCGTCGTTGATGGAAGAAAAAATTCGAAAGATCCTCGCTGGCTCGATCGCAAATTACCCGAGCGGAACCACGAACGCAAAGAGGCTCAGGTCCATTTCAGAGTCAAAGGTCCGGCGGCGAAACGAAGGCTAAGCAAAGGGTAGGTTAGAATGATTGCACAGGACGGCTGGGAATTTACTACACCATAGAAACACTTCCCCCCCGGCTGTTTTAGAATCGCCATCGAGGTGCAATATGCGCCACGTCGGGACCCACAGCGAGAACGAATGAAATTTACCTGGTACTCTTCTTCTACCGGCGCTTGCGTGCCTTCCGCTGCGATGGAATACGTAATAGTCAGTCTTCCTTTGTACGGCTCGTAACACGATTGCTTTCATGGTTTATCGCGTGTACGTTCTCGCTGAGACACGGAATTCGCGGAACAGTCTAAACAATCATTTTGTTGAAACATTTCGCTCGATGCGCAGATTGGAAGGTGCAAGTAGAAAAGTATTAAATGTAACATGCTTTTTGAACATTTTAAATATCTTTTCTCTTTCCTTTTCTATCAAAACGCAACCTGTTTCTGTGATCGTTATAATTCGGGACGTCTAACTTTCGTCGATTTGTTTTCAGGCTATTTTATATTCTTTAAACGTTTACACATAGGTCTTTATGTGATAGTTTAAGTATTACTGTTAAATATTACTACATCCCGGAGATTGGAAAATAAATCTTAAAAAAAGGATAAAATCGCAAAGTATTGTTACTACACCTGATTCAACACAATTTCTTATTCGATCTTTCTTTCTTTTGTAACTATCGATATTTTCTCTGCTCTCTGTCCACACACGTCGAAATAAACGAAGTAAATGAAAGAAAAATAAAAATCCTTGAATGCTGAATATTTATTGTAAAATTCTACCTGGAAGAAGGGACTTCGTCTCTCGTTGAACGTTTGTCGGATGTCGGAAAAATAGATTCCAAATAGAATCCTTGAAATTATACGAAATAGTACTAAAACATTTTCAACTTAATTTGTTCTATCGAAAGGAAAAAGGAAAAAAGAATATCAGCGACCTTTGATACACATAATACATCTGTTAATAACATCGTAGCAGGGCGTTTCACAGTGAAGCATTGTACTAGTGATACGGCCGCATTAGAAAGGTTATTAGACAATTCTAAAAGGCTAATAGAGGCATTCTGTTCTCCTCCCAACTTCCTTATTATATTCCACAATCTCTTCTTGCCTCTCTTACCTCTCACGAAGCCACAATAAACGCCATTACATGCACCATTTACCACATTCGATATACATTTAACCCAACCGATTCGAGCGTAGATATCACAGGCGAAACAACAGTTTAATCAATCCACCGATAATTTTCCCGTTGTCCTTCTCCTCTAACGATCATCACTTCGCGTACAATCCGCTTTAATTAGCATTCGAGAAACGCGCCCATAAACGTATCAAACCAAATGCCCTAGGATAGATGCAATTTCGCCATACGTGGAACGTTCAAATGCTAATGTTATTAGAAAGTGGTACTTTGAGAGAGGATCAGAATCGTATCACAGACGAAGTCGCACAGAGAAGGTAGAGAGACTCTAAGAAGCGAAAGTATCGTGCAAAGACACCCACACGTTCACCACCCTGCAGGGGGAAATTCACGCTACGTCACGGCCAATTTCGTGGCGGTCCTTAACGTCGCGATAAATCGCAATTAATATCCTGTCCAGCTGTGGCGATTTTACGGGCTTCCGTGTACCGACAAACACGCGGCGGGATAATGGAAGAGGGTAAATTGAATGAACGCGTCGCGGAAATCCTCGTGAATGCATCGATGCGCTGTAGATAACGTTGAAAACGTTACGAATGCTTAGCTACTTAAGCTTACACCCCTTCATTTGCCTGACGTTCTGGCGAAATTGATCGCTCCTTCCGTTTCTCAGCGAACGGAGAGACGGATCGTTAAGGTAAGACCGTGGCGACTGTTAACTGTGAGACTGGTTTCCTATCTAGGTGTTTCAACCGGAGTTTTAACAAGGAAAGTAGCTGCGATTAGAGGTAATTTTAGGTTGTGTGTATCTTGTTATTGCTGAAGTGTTGTTTCTGAAAGAGACGAGGAATTTCGTGCTGGAGTGTAGAAATTTGGATAAATGTCTGTAACAGTGATTATTCCTTAAGTGGAGATTTAAACAAAGTGTAGCGAAAATCTGAATTTATACTTGATCTTGATTAAACATCGTGCTAGAATGCAGAAATTTGGAAAAATGTCATTTGTTTCGAAGTATTTAATGGACTATGCGCTCTGAACGAGTAAAATGAAAATCTTAACAAAGAGTAGCAAAAATTTATCTTAATTCAAAATATTTTAATCTAATTAAACATCGTTTCTCCATAGATTTTTATTCAAAATCTTCGGTTCTATCAGTTTTTAATTTGTCTTATTATTATCCGATACTTATCGATTGTATAATAGTTACGCAAACTTACGCACAACGAGTCCTTCGAATCGGCGAAATTCATTTGCAATAACAAGGGAATATTTCATACTTGAAAGCAGAGAAACGAAGAAACGTTAGCGTGAAACAGGGAAGAAACGGCATTGGAATAATACACCTAATATATTGTCAGAATGCACAATGCCGCTAAATAATTACTGGCACGAAGTTGCCGGGTTCGCGTTTAACATTTAGACAGTTACGAAGAAAAATAGTATTCGCTGGCAATGTTACACCCATGCGTTTTCTCGCTAAACACGCTGCATGCGCTTCGTCATACAGAAGGATGTCGATATATCTTTCGCCACGCTGCAAATAACCACCTGCATGGTAACGAGAGAATAGAGTATTCATGTGACACGGAATAACGATAATTAATTAGAGAGTAACTTGACGGAGAGCACGGTGAGCCAACGCTCTATTCTCAACACTTGTTACGTCGTCCATGTCAGAAAATTTGCATACACGTTTAAGAACCACACTTATAATTTTGCCCCACGTGTTCTATCCTTAAATTAAGGATAAAGATCTCCTTTACGAACATTTCGTTTAACCTCCGAGAATTCGTCGTATTAAACATTTCGAACTAGAAAAAATCACTAGCAGAATTTTCATTCTCAAAATAATCTTCATTATTTTAGACCACCCTTTCCCATTTATCAGTTAACAGGAATCTCTGAAAAAGTATGACGATTTTTAGTCGATAAAGTTGTCCAAAGTTGAAAAAGGACACTGAATAAATTTGTATATTCAATATATCTTATGATTCTCATTTTATTTGTTTACTATTACACTATTACGTTATATCATTAAGCACTGTTACGTTATTAGTAATTAAATTCAATTAACTTCTGTTCATCTCTTATTAAAATGTAAAGCTGCAATTTTTCTTCTCGTGAACAAATAAAAATCAGATTGCAAAACGAGCTAAAGTGAAATATTTCTAGCGACTGCTACCTGCGTGTTAACCCTTTAACAGTCTAATAAAATCATGCATTACAATAAAAACAAAATGTCTACTTTACATTTGCTTTTTTAATAACATCACAGTTCTAAAAATAATATTTCGTTGCTTTCCAACTTTTTTCCTAAAAATCTCTCTCGATCTAAACTATTCGGTACTCAACACTCTGACCGTGACTGTCGCGGGATAAACTGTTAGAGGGTTAAAAGTTTACGACCTAACAATTAAACATCACATGATATCTCATTTTTCTCAAGAATCGGTTACCAAAAAATTTTATTTATTTTTTAATCAAACCAATTTCAATTTACGATAGTCCTCTGAGAATTATCGCATTCTATTGCCTCACTTAGTATATAGAAGAGGTTTTGTTGCAATATGATTGGGTTAATTCATCCTGAGGGAGTCTCGCGATCAAGATGGCAACGTGTCAGAGGATTTTCCAGCAGGAAAGTGCGACTGAATGCACTGTCGCTGTTAATGGTGTTATTAAGAGGATCCCGACAGAGGAGCGTGACGCGCAGGTGCGTACAGGGCGTTGCAAAAGGCGCAACGCGACCGTCGACGATTTTATCGAAGCGAAGGAAACCTGTTAGAAGAAGTGTTATTGCGATGCGCTGGTGTATCTGTATGTACGATCGCTAATAAATTCCAGCAACTCTGAGCTGCGCGGCTCCTCTCATTTTCCACAGCTAATGTCGCGCCATCTCTCTCTCTTTCTCTCTTTTTCCCTCGTTCTCCAACTTCGTATCCCTTTCTATCGTCTAACGTAATCTTGAATTGAGTTTGCGTGTCGCGACATTGACGCGAATATATCTTCATACGTACTATATATATATGTTGGTGATTATGAAACTCTATTATCACCTGTTTTATTATTTATTTTGTGTTACTTCGATTTATTCTATTATTATACAGCTGTTGTTGGATCAACGAATTGCTTTAATTCTGAAACAATTTCCTACATCTGGCTTATTTCAATTAAATTTTAAGCAATACACAGAGTGATTCTAGCAATTACGACAGAAATATTTTAAGTGAAGTTAGAAGAAAATTGTAGAGGAGAATATTGTACTGTTTAACAAGTTTAATCAATCGAAATGCAACTACATTTTGAACACTGATTGGTTACACGGTTAGAATATAAAATTGGGGTCAACCTGACTCTGAAATATAGATACTCTCTGTGATTAAAATAATTAAAAGCTTCTTTATCTATTACTTCTGAAATTTTCGCTGACAAATTTTCACTTTACCATACAAGAGATCATAAAAAATGTGTAATATAATACAACTGTCAGAATATTATATATAGAAATCAGTCGTGAATCCAAAGGGAATCGACAGGTATAAAATGTACGTATAATTCCAACTGTAACAATGTCTTTTGCACGAATGAAAAATTCCGATCTATCCGTATTCTCTGTTTAAAACAGTAACTCACATATGTGAAATTTGATAAAAATAGTCCAACATTTTGTAAAAACAATTTGCAAAAAATGTTAATTTTTAACATATTTTTTAAATAAACCAATTTTTCAAAAATCTGCTTACGCCATATTATTGGCCTTCTAAAACAGCCAAATTTTCATTTCGAATTTCTTACCTACTACTAATATTTTCCGAGATATTTGTAAAAATAACTTTTTCAACCCCAAAATTTAAGGGCTGTTTTTACCTCTTTAGAATGTATATTCGCACATTAAAAAAAAAAAATGCGTGTCAAATATTTTTTCAAGTTCTACAACATATAAAAGTTTCATCGAAATCAGCGTGTAACGTTTGAGTGATGTCCCTTGTAAGATCATACTGTTTTTCATGCTATCTTTCTACTTCTCTAGTAACTATTGCAGCACGAAATATAAATTAGACATAACAGCACTTGTACTACTCTATTACCACTTCTTACGAACCAATTTTATTACCATTTTTTACGAAAATTAAAACTAAATGAGTATCGAGAAGTTTGACGTAATCTCCTCGATACACGTCCACTAGAATCCAACATCCAAACGAACCATCCGCCATGTTACCCACGGTAATTACCGCGTTGGATATCGAGCAATAAAATATGAGCTAGTCCTTTGGCTGGTATTACGTTTCAATTAAAATCCTCGTATCTTCGCGTAATCGAGCGTGCAGGCCTCGTAGGAAACCTCCAACGGACGTCCTTTAAATAACCGGCTTTGCCAGGACACTCGTAACTCTTATTTCTCGCGACACGATATATGAAAGCCGATTGCCGCGCAGCGTTCATTAAAGATTTGACCAAGCGACGAAGAAACGGTGTCCATTAGACGACCGCCATGGAAAAATCACACCAGTTTCATTAAGCCCACGATCCCGATCAGACCAGCCTCTCTCAAGGTGAGCCTATCGAGGATGCGCAATCTCTTTTTCTTGCTCCCTTGAAAACAATTACCGCAGCTGAGGCTGCGGAATCGCGTTTCGTATATACATAACGCAACGTCGAGAGGCGCAACGAATCTTCATCGAGATACCAGCCCCCTGAACGAGTAAAATATAAACGATCCTGGCATTTTAATTGCCGCGTCCATTCGTACCTGCATGGGGTTTTCTTCTTTTCTTCTTAGGAAGAAACGAAGAGAGAGATGGAAGAACGCTGAACGTTAATACGAAGCGTCGATGCAATGGAAACTGATGTGTTACTTATTTGCATAGTCCTTTTCACACGAAAGTCTACGGTGTTCAATTTGACGGACCTTGAAAGCATCCTGACGGTGAATCAATAAGTTTAATCCTTCGAGGAGAGAAAAATATGTTACACTTTGAAAGGTGGATTGAATTTCGTTGAGAGAAATCTTCAAACACCTCTGTGTACACTTCAAAGAATAAATCTAGTACAACTCTGTTTTCTTCGTTTCATTAGCATGTTAAACGTTATGTTAATGAAGCGCTAATTAATCGTTCTGGTAGAGGACAAGATTAACAGGTGACATATTTATGAAGACATCGATGTAGGTACATCTTTCTTTTCTTTTTTTCTTTCTTTCTTTCACAGAAGGAACATCAATAAGAGGGAGGATCGATCTAAAGCGTAGGAGGAGAATGAAGAAACTTCGTGTCGAGTGTGTCGATATGATTTGTGGCTCGCTTCCCGCCTGGCCACTGTCAGTGTGCAAAAATGTAATTTATCGCTTTCAACGTTCAAATATACGTTCGATGATTTTGTAAAAAGAATGAGAGGGAAAAAAGAAACTCGTCGATCTTTTGTATTTCGTGTAATTTATCATTTTAGGAAACTACACGAGGGTACCATTGAGAAACGCGATAAACACGCGAATTAGCATGATCGTTAACCGGTAGTACGAACGTGCCAGTTGCGTTAACGTGTGAGGTAACAATGGCTCGCCATAGTCATCACAATAACAAGATAACCATCCTACGTCACATATTCACAGGTTTTTTTTACTGCACATATATCAACGTTTAGCAACGCTACGAGACCGTCTTAGGAATGACGATCCTGCAACTTAGCTGTCCCACTTCTCGTTCGAGCGATCATTGAGCAAGCATCGAGAGAGTCTCCGTGGAATCGTGAAACAGGGCCACCTTCGACAGTTTCATTTTCACTACGATAAATCGTCATTAATTGGATCAACTAACTGACTCGTTTGTAAATTTCCTCCTTGAAAATTAAATCTCCTCTTTCTGGAATAATTTTCTCAAAGAAATAAACGAATTATACTTAACCTTGATCTTGATCCAGCTATAAGAAAGTAAATTTTAGTGTTTCTAGATTGAGAACGCATTATAGTACAGAATTTTGAAGTAACAAGAGCGGAATTCTCGTTAAAATTCTACAACATTTTCCTCGTCGAAACAAACTTGAGGAAACGATGACACACGAATTTCAATTACTAAATTAATCCGATTGGCGGAATTTAAATATTTAAATTTTAACAGTTAGAATTTGATTAGCAGAATTTGGATGAATTAATTTCGTTTCGAATATGCCGAATTTACAGAAAACGTAATTTAAAGAAGTCCAAACTTGCTCTGAATTGATCTGTGTACTCTTAAGATAAAGTGTATAGTTTTGCACGGTTAGACGGCTGTTTTGAAACACTGCACGAGGCGACGAAACCACGCAGGCATCACGACCTACTTAAATGAACGGACAGGCGTTGTTCGGAGTACCGTAAACCCAAGCAAAACTGATAAAACCAGGTTTCAGAGATGAGCACGCCTCTCTCTAAGTTTTCCCCCCCGTGCACTCGCCAACTCGATTTACAGTTACTTGGCCTACCCGTGCAGAGACGTTCAACTCGCGTGTATACGAGGATGCTGCGTTATCAGTGACTGATATCGGTCGTTAGGCAGAACGAACCTGCGCTTGAATCGCTTGTTTTGCTATTTGCTATCAAACTCACTTTACTTGGAGGAAGATCAGATGGAGTGAACGGAAGTATACATTAATGTAAAAATTTCAAGGAATTTTTTAAAACGAACATTTATATTCCAAATTATATACTTCTCGTTTCGAGATATTTGAACTTTTAAGTATATTGTACTGTAAAAAAAAGCATTTAACAAAATATTTGCTCTTGTAGTATAAATTTTTTCGATGAAAAAATCGATAGAAGACAAAATAATTGATAAATTCGATGTTTTTGAGATTTGTGACTTAGACTACTATGAGAATCATTATTATATGATAAAAAAATTGATATATTAAATATTACGGAATAAAAATAAAGAAAAGAGTACTCTCTAACGCGTAAATAAAAATGGATCGGTCAATAACTCTGAACAAAAATATCTCGTGATATTTCTAATAATTTAATAATTAAAAGGTTACAATAAATGTTTCATTTTACCTAACACCGTTACAAACATCGAAATAATACTTCCCTCAATCCCATGAACTAAACATTCTCTCACAACCTCAATATCACGCTCTAAAAAAGATTTCATCCCACCTACAATCAATAACAGAAATCACTGCAAAAATGGTAACCTCACTTCAGTTCTGCAAAATTGTTAACTCTCCACCCACCAATTAGTCATTTTACGTTCCCTTTCATCCACGACTTTCTATCCCCGTATCGTCTAAGATTTCTCGCGTCTAAGAGAGCCTCTCCGATGCAAATGAATTTTGCTTTCGTCTCATAGGACGCGAGCGCGTTGAAGATTCACGTCTAATAGGGATGCACACAGGCGCACGTGACTTCCTGCACCGTAGTCTGCACGATCACCGTGACAAGATGCGCGCCGCGGTACGATCGTCCGCGTGGGCGTTTCGTTGCTTTCACTCAACAATACGCCGCGTTGCGTCTGGTAATTGGTATACATACTGACGGTGTATATACGGGGCCGGGCTGACTTGGCAGAAACGTTCAATTTCGCACACGAAGGGAGAGAAAAATCGGGATCGTCATCCTTGAGGGGGCCGCGATTTATGCCAGATGGGATTTTAGTTGCGGCAGGCTCAGCTAAACAAATTGGCCGGCGCATTAAATTTTAACGAACAGCGTAGGAGCACGTGTATGAATCAATTGTATGAAGTCATTTATTATTTAAATGGAGGCCATCCGTAATAGGTCGGTGGTAATGGTAACAAGCCAGTCCTAATGATCTCACGAATCGACTACGGTGAATAATAAATACATCAGAAACAATATATACTTGGCTCTGTACCTCGTGGTAACTTGTGCACCGGCTAGTTACACACGGTTTAGAACGAAATGACTCGCGCGACTGACTGTTTAGAGCCTCGCTGAATTTCACGTTCGTCGTGTATCGTTTATTGCCGATAAATTTCCATGTCGTAAATGAGTTTCGTTTTACCGCCTTTAGGTTCCCTTATCCATTCTCTTCGAACGTTTAATTATAATGGTACCTCTTTAGATGGACATAACAAAATTTTTTGATACTAACATAAGAACCAATAATTCGATTTAACCGCGAGAAAATTAAGAATTAATTCTGATCTATCGTGTTATCGGTGAATTGGATAATTTTAGCCGTTTGCCACGTTCGAAAAGTCTTTGTTCTATTCTTTCGAGAGAAACCAGGAATTTTACGAGACAACGTAAACCGACTAAAACACTGACCTTTCCCCCGCAGTATTTCACTATCCACGCTGTCTCGTAGTATCATTAACCGAACGCGGCGAGCTGACGCTTCAAACGTTCACTTTCACGGTTCCACGTCAAATAACTCTTCGTTACGTTGACTTTTTCCAACGGAAAAACAAACAACGAAGTATCCAACAGGATGTTCTAGCTGGGAAATAGGGATGAAGGTACATATACATGTAAGAACGCGTAGCATCCTCGGGACCTGGTTCGAGACCAATAACGTACCGCACTTTCCAAGGTAAAAGAAACCAACGATGGAAGGGAAGAAAAAAAAAAAACAGGAACGAAGGGAAGGGAAGAGAGGCTCAAGAGCTTTTCAATAAAACTTATAGTCCTTATAAACCATCGTCGGGACAGTGCAGCGGCATGCGGCCTGCACGCAAGGGTAGGAACATGCACTTTATAATAATAGTAAAAATGACGCAGAGGCGGCGGCGGCGGCGACGCAGCATGCGAACTTCTTGCATGCAAATGGATTGCAGGTAGGCTCGTAGGTACCTCGGTATCCCGTGTGTAACACGAATATATACGTTGCTTCGTAGCGACGCGTATTTCACCGGGCTACCAGGCCATTCGGCGCGTCCTAGTCTCTTTCTCTCTCTCTGTCTATCTTTATTTCCCTCTCTCTACCTTTATCTCTTTCTCTCTCGCTTTCTCTTCCTTTCGCGCTTCGTTTCTCTCTCCCTTTTACACTCTCTATTTTTCACCCCTCACACGCTTTCACTCTTTCGCGTTTCGTTTCTCTCTCCCTTTTTCACTTTCTATTTTTTTACCCCTCACACGCTTTCTCTCTCTTTCGTGCTTGGTTTCTCTCTCTCTTTTTCACTCCCTATTTCTTAACTCTCACCTGCTTTCTCTCTCTTTCGCGCTCGGCTTCTCTCTCCTTTTTTCATTCTCTATTTTTTACCCTTCACACGCTTTCTCTCTCTATCGCGTTTGATTTCTCACTCCCTCTTTCCCTCTCAATTCACAACCTCGCGACATGAAATTATTCTAACCTTACTCTCATACATCTGAAACATAGATCTTGTATCAGGATGTAAAAATAGCTCAATACGTGAACAATCTCCATATTACGTATTGCAAAGGAAAAAGTGTTTGAAGTTATTGAAACTACTTAGGAACTAAATCCAGAAACAACCTACGAACCATAAACCCTCTACATCCTACCAGATCCGATTCAAAAATCAAGCCTGAAGCCTCTATTGAGTCTTCCAGCGTGGATCTCAAAGCAATCCCCGATAAGCGTCCGATTCATTGTTATTAAAATCCATTCTAAGCCGTGCCGGCGGCGGTTAGTGTATTTCACAAGTGATCCTAAACTATGCCGCGTAAATAAAGCGCGGTACATACCCTGCTTGTCGCGATCGGCTTCTGGAAGCAACCGCGCTTTACAAATGACAGCGTTACATCGGACGCGGTGAACGCATTCAGACGCACCAATAAAGCGAGATGCAACTTACATCCGAAGAGATACCCACGCGCGTCGCGGCGAGTTTCTTCTGCGTCGTTCGGATCTATACAAGCCTCGATAAGAAGAAATAGACAAGTTGCGCAACCGGAGGAATGCGAAGAAACAACCTGGTTGCGAATAAGAGCGTCGTATGTCATCTTGCTTGGATCAGATTCTCTGGATCAGAATTAATGGTCATCCTCCACTGTTGCATTCCCGATTTCTAATTTATTTATTTTTTTCTCCGATCAACTTCAGAGTTTTCCAACTGCCTGAACAACTTCTGCGCATAGTTCGAACACAAAAAGTAAATTACGAGGACGATAAACTCTGGAAACTTTCTGTTTCTACAAAAAGAACGTGTCCCTTTAATGCGACCACTTAGTAAGAAAAAGGAACACGCGTGTGTCCTTAAAAAGCAAAACCTACGAACTCTCTTCAATTTTTTTCATATACTCATATGATTATCATAATTTCAACTTATTTATTTATATTTAAAATAAACTAAATGTTATTAACGTGTAACGAGTGATAAATTATTTTTTCCCTCCACTCAACGCATTCTTGAAAAAAGCTCAAGTATACAGTAGTGGTGTTTTTCTTTTCACTCAATTTATCAGTAACTTCCACAGACAAACACGTATGAAATTCTCCATAAATAAAACACTCAGCGATAATACACTGAGAAATTCACTGTAGCTATACAGGAAAAGTCACGTGTACTCTCTGAGATAGGTAATATTTCGCAGGAATGAAAAGGAAGAAAAACGACGAGTGACAAGAACGCCATAAAAATAGAATACCTTCCTGTATGTCACCGCGTGCAAAGTGATAAACGTTCGAATTAACAGAAACTTAAAAATCCTATACTTATTAACCAATGATTTTTACCAAATCCTTACGACATGTAGCTACACGATAAGCGTCATACCGTGTATTATACTGTACGGAGGCATGAATAAAACTCAAACGACCAGTTCTCTACCCCATGGCGCGGTAATCGTGCGTTAAGGGCCGTTTAAACACCGGAGGCATTGCACATCATCGAAAATACCGAACACCGGTCACTGCGCTTACGCGTGCGTGGTTAATTGTTCGAACGCACGCGATTTTCATATTTACGATCGTTTCGTGTCCGCACGGAACCATCGTTAAAAAGCATACCAGTGGTATGTCTCACATGGATTTTCGGAGCGTGAACAAATGATCGTACGCCATCGTGTAACGTCGCGTAATTCTTGTAAAACCGATTAAACGTTGCCTCGAGGACGTTCGACACCTGTGCAACTCCGCTTAAAACACCTCGACTGTGTGTCATCCTTGGCGAGGATCTTACGTTCGTTGAAGAATGTCCTGGACAACCGATGTTCATTGGTGGTCCGTCCACTCTACGCGCAACGGTAATCGTAAACGTGAAAAATCTCGTGTCAACGACAGTGTGTTCAAGAAGTATTCACGACCATTCGTCGATGATTATGTTGCGTTTCATTGGTAAACGCGGGAGCTTTGGTCGATTAGACGATGGAATCTTGACATCTGACGTCAGAATGGAAAAACTTAGAGTTGTTTGGACAGGAGGTAGGAAAGATTCTATCGTCGAGTTGTGCTCGAGGGATGATTCGTTTCCGGTTTTGAAATGATGTAAAGAACGGTGTGGATAAAGTGCCGTCGAGTTTTTAACAGTAACTCTTTCGTAAAAGTTACAGAGGTGTTTCGCAGAAGCTGTTGATTGTGAGAGTTAAAGCTATTGAACGTCGTATAATTCGCATTCTTTTTGAAAATTCTGCGACGAGGATAATGTGATTTGTTGTTCTTGGAAGAGAAGAATTGTCTGTCTTATCTTCAGAAGGGTTAAAAGGAAAATATAAGAAACTGAGTGGAATACCACTCAATTTTATCGTATTAAGTGGTCACAAAAATTTGTTTCGTTATTTTCATGCAGTTTTGTTTGACGATCTTTGAGCAAACATCAAGTTTAACCTGTTTAAAGCTGTTCTTGTAGTTATCAGTTATTTTTTAACTATGTAACAGTATGTTTCGAGTAAAATTTCTCATACAATTGATTGATTTATCAACTTTAACACACTTCTGCGACGAAATTTTGAAAAATGCAAAAGTTCCACTTTGAAAAGAAAAAATTTATACACTTTCATGAATTTATTTACTTTTATCTATTTCATTAATTTGCTTTGTTTAAATATAAATGAAATTTGAACGGATTTTTGATGTATGTATTATGATTGTCTCCGTAGAGGCGTCATTGGAGCGCAAAAGCTTAATAAAGTGTTTCTTGAATTTGCCTGCGTCCTCTTGAAAAATGGTAAATCAGAAAATGCATTTACGAACAGTGCTTAGAATACTGCAAATGAAATTTACATCGTGTATGAGGATTACACTATGATCATTCAAACAGTTCATAATTCATTTAGAAGCTATAGTGCCAGAGATTTTAAATGAAATAAAAGATCATCTTAAACAATATTTCGCTAGTAAATCAGCAATTTTGGAAAAATTAGAGACGGAAGAGAGTGATAAATCAGTAGAATTCAGTAGAATTATACCAAAAATAAAAGATTCTACACTTAATGTATATCAATAAAAAAAAAAAAAAGAACATTTGAGACAACCTAATACATGCAAAATTATACAAAATCAGAATTCAAAAAATTACACAAAAAATCATTTAATTGAACGTGTTACAATTTTATCCCTGGTTTGACAATTATTTGAAAAATATGCAAATAAGTTCATTCTTCGTCACAGATCATCCAGCAATCAATGCTCTCCGCGATCCGTTTCGCATTATTATTCATCGTTTCGCACAGTTGTCGACCCGATACTAACACACGTACTCCCGAGAACAGTTTTCGCTACCGTGGGTGGATTATATTACGCAATTTCACGGACAGCGCCGGCGATATGTAAGCACAAGGGATTAGGATTGTAGAAGCGTATCAAAGGAAGCGCAGCAATGCACACGGTAGCTCGCCGCGTCGTGTAATCGTCGTACCGCTGCAAATACGGTAGATGCGGGAACACCGTTCGAAAGATAAATTTTGTTCGCGATAATCGGCGCGACCATCCGCGACTACGTTTGTATAATTTGATATCCTCGATACTGCTGCCAGCGGCAGCCGCCTGCGAAACAACGTCGCCGTTCGATATGGCGGCATTCGAATCAGCAATAACGTGAATAACGATAAAGTACGGAACATTGTGCAGCTGGTAAAAGTAGCAACATCGTGTTTCCCGTACGAACACTCTATTATTGTCTCGTATGAATAATAGTTCGTGTAAACGTCATGGGGCAGTATCGGAAAGTCGTAAGACAAACGCAGACGTTTTGAAAGATATTTAATTTTGAATTATTCAAAAACCTCGTAGCTTCGATGATTTATCTAATTTCGAAAAATCAGACGTGCGAATCCACGTTGTAAGAAATGAAAGAATTAAAAGAAAAACTATGTATATACTGAATTTTCACATACTGAATTGGATTAGGCCAATATGAAACGAAAATCAAAAATAAAGAAAGGTTGTTTAGTTATTAACGTTTAAAAATATGACTGCAACCTAGCAAATCTCCTTACACCGATAAGTATATTTTCAGGATTTTTTATCCTGAAAATTAAAATACTCCCTCAATACGAAAAAAATTATAAATATTAAGATATAAAGATAATAAAGATATAAAAAATTTTGAAATTAGACTGATAAATGGAAAGACATCATACAGTTAGACGAAAGCACCTGAATAATTTTTATAATTTAAAGTGAGAAATCTAAAATCTGTCATTTTGCCGTATTCAGTTATTGAACACTTGTTTAAAACATTTGAAACACGCAGTAAAGTGACTTTAAATTCTTAACTACTTAAATTAATTCTATCGCAAATTCGCTTAGACTCAAGAGTGAAATTATCAAAGGTGAATACAAACGAGAAGATTTCTCAACGAGACGTTCGATACTTTCACCGAGCCAGTATGTATTTACATCCTTTATCACGATCGAATCGCGAAAAAAAGGAGAAAGACGAACACAAGAGGACCCATCGAGGATTTTGCTTTCCTTCAGCTGAGACCTTTCTTCCCGCCATTAAGCACTGTGCATGGGAACCGTTAGGTGAAAGGGAATCGCGCACGGTGAATCAAACAAACTCTTTCGCGGTTTACGCGCGCGATTGTCTTGCAATTCACCAGTTGGTTAGGTGAACACACCTTCGATAGAGAGACCAGCGGCGAATAATTTATGACGGTCATACCTCTCGTTCAACTGTCCCGGAATCATTCGATCGGACCAGGAGGAAAATTTTTCTCCTCACTTCCCCTCGACGTGAAAACTCGCGGCCGCCTTTTACGCGGATCCAATCGTTCACGCCTAGGCGTGGCGATCGATTTTTCACTCGATGAAAGCGTTATTATGTGTCTACTTATGGGCATTCAAAGTCTATTACCGGAGCTTGATATGATCTTAATAAATTTCTGGATCATGCGTTACCGGGAAACGTGTTTTTAGCATCGCGAGTACTTACTACGATTCTTGGTAACAGGTAAATGTTGTACATAAACGATTTTCATAGGTCTGTATTGCTACTATGTTGTTGTAATATAGGTTAATTTTTCCTGTACCTCTTTTTCACGTCTCAACAAGTCTTCACTTTCACGGTTTTTCCCAATTTCACCATCTGTTCTTTTCTTTAATAGTTTAAGGTCTCGATTACACTCGACTGATACCACACGCCTGTGGCAATTAGAACTGGACGAGATTAAATGTACAGTTTTCACATTTTCTTAATCTTCTTTTAAGTTTCCAAGTGATAAGATTTTCCCTAGCTGTATTTTCCTTCAAGTTTCAGCGTGTATCGTTATCTATTCTAAATGTATCTTCCTCGTTTGTTAATTTTAAATAAACTAATTTTTCACGTGCAGTATACATCGAACGTTGTTACAAATAAAAATCGAACGTGAGAATCTTTGCTTAACCCTACTTCAATGTGATTCTTATAATTTCCCTGATCTACTTCATTTTCCTGGTTCACCTAAGTTGCATAATTTACCAGTTTCACACAATTTTCCTGATTTTCCTTAGTGACTTAATTCACATACTTTATTCAATTTATCCAATTTATATAATTTCCCTGCTTCAGCTAACTCACTTGATTTACCTGATTAATTTCATTCATACAATTTACCTAATTCCCCTTAAATGACTTAATCCAGATGATTTACCTCGCTTATGTGATTTATTTACATATATTACTTAACGATTTAAATTACTATTAAATTATTACTTAACTACTCTCGACTTAATAACGTGGACTTGTAATTTTGTAATAGTGCGTAATAATGTAAAAATCTATTAATAACGTATTACATAAAAAAGTAAACTCGCGCATAATAGAACACGAACATAATCCCTAGCATACTTATAGCAAGAGTCGATAAACCGAAATAACATTCGCCTTATGTTGGACAAACGCGAATTTCAAGGTAGGACAAGTGGAAATGGAAACCAAAGGGAGGATACTGGCATAAATTCAAGGGAACGTGACTTTATCCTATAATGCTGGAATTTATAGAATAATGAATACCCATTGACACCCGTAAATGTACGCGCGTATATATTCGCCTGACTTGTAAATCCAGAATCTATGACGCTATGAATACTTACAAATGTGCTTGCACATTGGTCTCGCGAAAAGGGAATCGATTACATACACGTGCAGCACAAACCACGAATATATTGTTATAATTTAATCCGAATAACAGAATGAATTTACCAAGAAAGGGGAAGATAAGAATTTTCTTTCAATTTCTTTATCACGTTCGACGACTCTCTACTGCCAACCTTTGCAATTTACCATTTTACTGATTTCTTCATCTTTGACAAATGGAATTATTTTATTACTTTGGCCTTCTTTCTTATTTTCTGAATTTTTCCTTATTAATTTTCAGAAAAAGTCGCTAAAATAATTAATTTATATTTATTACAGAAAGAAATTTTCCATTTTAAGGATCAAGATTAAGAAAGAAATTTTATTTAATTCTAAGATCATAAAATGAAATTTTGTATTTTAAGGATCAAGATTCGTATTAAGTTTCTGATTGTTAATTGAACCATTTTTCTCCTAAAGTTCACACGAATCCGTCTACTTTACATAGAAAAACATTCCATGAAAAATTCTAAATACATTTCCACTGGTCGGTCAACGCAGTAGAGGTGGAACGTGAGAATACGAAAGTAGTGAGTTCCACTCGGGGTAAATTAAGAAACGGGAAAACCCAGAAGAGACAACTTTCTCTAACGGTTCCTTCGAGGTCTATGACAGATGTCGAAAACACAAACCCTTGGGGCAACGTTTATTTGAAAAATTTACACATTATATCCTAAATTATAACCTACTATTACAACCTTAACTATTCCAAGTTCATAAATTAACATCAAACTTTCAGTCACAAATCAAACCTTACTCCAAATCTATCCTTGATACATTTACACGATTGCTCGAGAATTCTCGATTCCATTTTGCAACCGAACCGAAACAAAAATAACACACAAAAGGAAGAAAATACAAATAATCCTAAGGAACAGGTTTCCAAGGCGGCGGAATTCGCGTTTGCAAAATGAATTACCACGTATTAACGCGTTGCTCGGCGGGAAGCGCGTGCACACCAGCTACAATCGCTCATAAGACGCATTAACGCCGGACTGACGCGTCTCGTGCATACCCACCGGTCGTACACCTGCTTTATTAACGCAGCCGTATCTTCGTAGAACCGGCAAAGATCGCGTAGAATAGTGTTGCACCCTTGTTGCGCACGTCTGGTTCGCAAACTTGCGGATAGAACCTCACCTAACGTAAAGAAAGTAAGAAAGAAAGAAGAAAAAGAAGAAAACAGAGAGAGAGAAAAAAGAAAAAAAAAAAGAACGAACGACCGCGTTAAATTATCGGCATAGCCGGTATCACGGTCTTCGCGTGTATATTTCAGAGGCGAGGTGGCTTGCTCAGCTCGGTGATCTCTACCTCGAATACGTGGCTGATGTTACCGTGAATGCATTGCACGCTGTGGTGCGCTATGCAACCTATAACGCTTGGCTTTTGTATAATCATAAATCTCGCCGGTTTCGCTGAAAAATCACGGGCTTATTCGCGCCGCCACGGATCGGATGTCCGGGGAATGTTTATCCATTTACGGTTTCCCTGATAATTTACCCTAGTCGTTAGCGCTCGAGCGATTTTTACGCACGTCTCGCGCGAGAACGGCTAGATTGGAGAACGAACTGAAGGAAGGGCAAGGGAAGGAGAGAGGATGGCGCGAAACGTGTCCGGCTGGAAGCGTTCAGGCTCCTCGAGAAATTCTTCGAGATAGAAGTTGGAATTCACCGACACGTCGTGTAGGTGATACGGTAAGAAATGTTCGCACAGTGGTGATTGTTTAATTTGGAAAGGGAGAGGAAATGAGGTGGAATGACGAGACCAGTTGAAGGAATTTGATGTTTTCTATTTTTCTTATTTTTCGGTTGAAGGAAGAATTTTATTAAAATTAATATGAATTTATGAAATCATAAAATTTTTAATACGGAATTACGAATTCATAAGTGTTCGTGTATTTTTCTCCTTTCTTTTCTAATTTTTTCAGAAAAAGTTGAGGAACGATGTTTTTCTTTTCTTCCTTCGGAGGGAAAATTTGGTTATAATTAAGTGAACTTATTAAATCGTGAAATTTGTGTAAATTGTATGATCTACAATACGAAAGTATTTGTTCATATATTTTCCTTTTTTTATATATAGATGTGTTAATGTGTTGACAGGTATAATTGTTTACAGAAAAGTTGAGGAACAAGTTAAATCCTTGACTTCTTTCTTGGAAAATAGTTGCAGCAAATCAGAAAATCTAAGATTCACTATATTGTCAATATTACTGATTAATAATAATATATCAAGTACATTATTGATTAATTTACTTTATATATTTTCACTTTTATCCACTGCTAAACACAATAGTTAACGAAAAAATTTTTTTCGATTAATCAAGCTCCACGTGAAATGTAAAATTAAACGTAATTTTAGAAGTAATGTAGATACGCGATAGATTTTCACGTAGTGCATACATATTTCGATTTAATTTGTCAATTCCCTATCGTACAAAGGCAAACATTTTCTCAGGTGAGAATCTATAGCGAATTGTTTCAATTTATAAGCGGCAGAGGGTTATCTTACGAAGCTAACTAAAATTACGCAGATTTATCTCGCTTCTCATGATTGTACAGGTCGCGTAACATGTAACACATAAGTCGCGCAACGAGTCCTAGGAACTTTCCCAGACACATTAAACGGCATCGTGAATAACGGCAAAAAGTGACAGATCTTTCGTTGAACCTCTGTTCAACTGAATTTTAGAGCGTGATCTCTTGTGAAACGATTCTTTACGAACGCGATAACCTCGAGGGAACGGTATCCAAGGAATTTCAGCATCCTCTAGAAATATGCACCGAACAATTTTCCGTTAAGTACATCAGCTAACGCTTACGAAACGATGAGTTACGTTCTAGAAATCGCTTGGCGACTCCATCAAAATTCTCTAAATATACTTCACTCAACGTCCATTTCTTCTTCAACCTTACCCAACTTCAATAATACTATTAAATACCAAAAAAAAAAAAAAAAGAGAAAGCAAACGTGCAATCTTTTTGAACCACATTTCACACACAAAAAAAATAGCTCTTTTAAGCCTTTCTATACTGAATTGCAAACCGAAAAATTTGAGAAACACGCTATTTTATAATAAAAAGAAACTATTACAGTTTATTAAAATTATTCTAGTTAGAAGAATGACAGACAATTGATAAATTTGCAAATTCTTTCATGTTAATACGTAATGTTCGTTGATATAACATAACCGTACGGTCAAAGTATTCTCGAAATCTGACAACTCTCCCATATACCAGCATCACTCACATCGAGATCTCTTCCTCGATTCCCTATCAGACAGTGTACCCTGAAATTGGACAACGCAGCACAGCCCACGAACAAAGCACGAACACGCGAAGAGGGAAATACCATCTAGCCGGGGGATAGCAAGCAGGAATAATATAACACGATGCTAGGTGAGGTAACACCGAGAGGGTATCAATCAAAATACACACAGGGACTATAAAGACAGAGAGAGAAAGAACAGATAGGAGAGGATCGCGGAGTGGCGAGATGTACGCGAAAACAAGCGGTTACTTCATCGAAGAATTCCTATCTTGGCAAAGGATCTGTGGTAACCAAGCCATCCTCGTTTGACGATTCGAATCCTCGTTTCGCGTGTTCGATAATCATCTTAACGCGGAACATCGTACGTACGTGCGTACAAACACCGTGCTTGTACGCAATTCTACACGCCGGGGTTGTCGAACCTGCCTCTTCGCGCCGAGATCCCGCAATTTCCACGGCGGAAGTGTGAACGCCACGTTTCTACGATTGCTGGCTAACTTTGATTACATTTCTACTGCGGTATCCTTCGCGGATAGAGTCGACGAATCATTGATTGGAGAGAAAGAAGGAGAGAATGCTTCGAGAATTCCTTTTGCAGATAACAGTTGTTTTCTTTTTATTTATTTCTTTTTTTGTTTTTTATTGAAGAGGATTTTTTAAATACATCTCTTTTATTGGATAAGGAAACGTTAGATGAAACACCGTTATGGAAGAATGTCTCTTATCGGGGAAGGTGAATTACTGTAAAACGGTTAGGTGAGTTTACGACGAGGAACAAGAAGTTTGCTAATCGGACTTGCTTGGTGGAATTTTTGTGGTTTGGGTAAAGAGAGATTATTAGAGATTACGTCTGATTGTCAGTGATTGAACAGTGATTATGTATGATGCTAGAATAATCTGTCAAAATGATGGATTTAATAATTTCATACGTAATCACAATTTACTTATGAGAAATATATATGTATGTACATGTCAGACGTTAGGAGTAAGTAGCTGATAAATGATTTTCCTTGCTTGCAAAGAAATTACTGTTAAATAATCATCAACTTACTGGTTAATTAGAAATATTCAAGAGATTTGAAAAATATTAGAAATAAAATATTTTCTTTAGATATATACATTTTTCAAATTGACAGATGTAATCAAACTAGTGTTAACGCTAGATTTATGAACTTTTCTTGCATACTTATTTCTACAGGCATTCGTCAAAATGACGAGAGAACGAAAACCCAAATTTTTCCTCAAAAAATTGATTTATTTAATTTAGAAACAATTTAATTATAAATTCGGATGTATTTTCGTATTAGTCCATTAATAAAAGTCAGCAAAAATTTTTAGAAAATAACAGCAATAATTTCTGTCATTTTGATAAGTAGACAGATCCCGAAAATCTAGCGTTAATCGCGCTAATTCAGGTGTAAATCGAATAAGTTTGCGTAATAGTACTATAATAGTTTACGATACTTAATTTTTCTACAGATTCGAAGTTAATGCTATATAATAAAATGGTTAGTTTAATTTGAAAATTCCTATGTTTCCCAGAATATTAAGTTCAACATGCATGATTTATAACGTAACTGAATATTTGATTAGCAACGTATAGAATAATACCGAATTATTAACGATTTACTTACAATTTCAACGAATGAGAAAATCAACGGTAAGTGCAAATTCTCGATAAACGAAACCTAACACAAATCAATTACTCCGTGTGAAATCAATCATGATTGGTACCTCTCGTACACGCATATTTTTAAACACACACACTCCACCTGTAATGCCGATTCATTTTACAGATTTAATCGTTCTGTTCACCGGTTATCCTCTCAGAGGAAACATCGATTTTCACGATGCTGATCGTTCCGAGACCGGTCGTTGCATTCGAGCTTTATGATTCATCCGCGTGCAATTGTGATCGTTGAACCTAATCGGCGTATTTTACGTCATGGGATTGCACAACGGCAGACAGAATGGAACACAACCAGAGAGTTTACCGCAATTTTCAATTATTCGTATGATTTATGATTTGATTTATAAACGTGGCTTTGATTGAAAACAGCCACGATTGAACATTGATGCCGATCGATCCTTTTTGGTGGCCGAAACCAAAGGTAGTTCGTTATTCCCACGGTCAAAGAGAGACTCGTGCAGGAAATAACGGGAACATCCTCGCGATGATTACGATAATGTTAAAACATGGCCAGCTCTCATGAAATTAATGACTCGACTGCGCTTGTACGGTCTATTCATTTGTGTTTGCTGCCAGAGAAGGTTATCGAACTTCTGGGACCCATCCGGCGACGGTTCGTTCACTAATGGCCGTCGTTTGTCGCCTCCAAGCTTGAGGATCCTCTGGAGACAAAGATCTTGTGGTTCTTCTTTTATGGTAGAGCAAATAAGGACCTTTGCTTATTATTTATAGAAGAATAAGAAAATACAATTGGAGTTTTGACTTCTTTGGTTTTGCAAATCATCTTTGCAACGGGGAAAATTCATTTTGCAATTTGCCACATTATTTTATGTGATTTGAGAAATTTCAAAATTGTCGGAAACTCACTAATGGGATCTTCTTTCGTTTAATAATAATTAATATTTTCTCCGAAGACAAAGATCTTGTTTCTTTTTCTATGGTAGAGCAAGAACTTTGCTTGGTATCTATAGAAGAATAAGAAAATACAATTCGAGTTTTGTAAATCATCTTTGCAACGTGGAAAATTCATTTTGCAATTTGCCAAATTTCTCTATAAAATTTGAGAAATTTTGAAATTTTTGGACACTCGCTAATAAAATTTTCTTTCGTTTAGTAATAACAATTGACGTTATTCACACGAGCGAATTTTACGATTCTACGTCAGTGGATCTCTAATTATTTTTCCCTAAAAATGGCGGGTTTCTGTGGGTCTAAAAGCTCCCCTAATAAATTATGCGTCGCAACAGAGATATTCATAGAAATATTCCAAGTATGCTATCGAGAAGGATACATTTAAAAAATCAACAGATTTTGATAATTTAAAATATTCCAAAAATCTCAACCACGATAAATTTCAAGTATTACGTATTCCCGTGTGCATAAAATATAGAAATTTTACTGTTAAGTATATCGCGATGTTGCTCCAGTTTCGCGATAATAGGCAATCGCGATCCGATCTTGACGATACGGATCTCGAACCGAGGCGTATTTCGCAAAGGTACAGCCATGGTAAAGAGAATCGGTCTCGCCTCGTTACAGCAAGATCGGCTTTAGTCATCGCTAACGAGCGATTAGCCGACATTGGCGCTACAGAGTGAAGAAGCTGACGGTAACGAGGTCACGAGTAAGTACGTACAGGTAGACAACGACGTCTCGCTTTCGTTATCTCGCGCTCACTTGCTAATTACATAAGCCACTCGACAGAGAACACCACTTTGCCTGTCAAGCGACTAAAAAATGAGGATTTTATATGATAACCGTTGAAAATCTTAAAACCCGAGCAGCTATTCTACGAAAGAAAGAACAAAAGTTTGTCGCCGAGTATCTGCGACAAGCTTCTCGCATTATTTCGCTGGATTAACTTTTATACGTGTATTCTTTACTCTTATTTCTTCTTTTTTTTTTTATCATTAATCATCTCTCAGAAGAGCATGCGAACTTGATATTCTTATTTGAAATATTATTCGTGCAGCTTCATGTTTTATTTGCAAGTCTAAACTTTGAGTAAGATCATCTGTCGACACTTTTTGTTGCATCTTGTATTTCGAGCAAGCGATACGAATGATTGTTGCTGGTTCGATGGTGGAATTCATTTGCATATACCACGTATTTTAATATATTTCAAAGTAACTCTAAATTTACGGACATCCGTCGAATTAACGAATAAGCTAAGATATGTATTTTCCTTAAAGTAAAGAAAATATTTTTTCTATTTATCTATGTAATTCTATTAATTATGTTCTATTTAATTCATAAATAATTTAGTTATACAGTATTAACAGACGTTACATTTATTCAGCGCATTTTTTGCGAACGCATTCAATCTTGTGTATATATTTTCCGCGAACGTTCTTCGTTAAACCCAAAACTCGTCCAATTGACAGTTCCCTAAATTAAATCTAGTGTTACATAACTTGAAACTTGGTGTGAATATGGCATGAACTGATGTGCGAATTTTTCGTGTATCGCGTCGTATTGATTTCACAATCAAACTGAGTTTGTAGAAGGTAACAATTTTCGCCAATTAGAATATAGCTATCCATTGGATAGTAAGTTGAACGACTGAACAACGAATTCTCCACAGTCATGACTCAATTTTCCAGAATCATTCACAGAAATAAAGAGTAACACGGCAACCGGAAGTCGACGCACAAGGAAGCACGATAGTTTTATGCAATCGGTGCACTTAACCACGCCAGCATCTCTTCACCGTTAAGTAACCTCTCGAAACGGGGCCCACAGGCAGTTAAACTTCTTCGAACTGCGTCGAGGCTAATCGCGTACTGCCAACGAACCTCAACGAGGATCGTGCGTCTTATGCAATTGACGTAATCGTCCGCGGGAACACGCACGGTTTTTACGAGCGACAGCACCGCCAGGACTGTAATTATTCACGCGGAGAAATGCCCCTCTTCCTATTTGAAAACCTCTACCGAAGAAGCATTAATTACTAGAACAGAAGAAAGTCGAGGGCGTACACCGGTAGCCTAAATCAAAGCGTTAATCCGTTAACCTGACCTATAGATCTTTCTCTCTGCGTTATAATGGCCGGTGAAACTCATGGGAAACGAGTCGAACGAACGCACCAGCTCGTTCAATGCAGTTTCCAAAGATACTAGCGGTTATTTATGCGCGTATCCTGGCCACCAAAAGAGGCATAGAGCAAGATTTTTCATGGGTTCACGACGCACAAATTACCAAGGTGCACACGTTACACAAGACAATTAATTGGATCGAGTTTGGAAAAGCGCTGTTAAGCAGCGGACGTTAAAGACAAAGCGCAGTTACTTTGGTGAAACGTTTGTCGTTGATGGGTCTTTCAACTAGGATTACAGACTTACGTGATTAAATGGTGCACCGTTTTAAATAGGCTGAATTTATGGTGAAATGAAAGCAAAGGGTGAATTACCTGTAACAGAAAGAGGAAATATGGGGTTACTGACAAATGGTAGCTTAGATCAAGGGTCGAATCGGAAGTAAAACAACGGCAATAGGAAAAGAGGAAAGTGTGAAGGAATCAACGAAATTATCACTTTTGAAACATCTCTTGGATTTTCGATCGGTTTCGAGAAAGTTCAAAATTTCCCGCGTAAAAATCGACGAATCGAAGCCTCGTTACCATCTATATTATCGCAAAATCTTGTTGAGAAAATCTAATAAACTATAAGCTATATTTTTTTTTTAATGTATATTTAAATCTTGTTACGTCACATTTCGAAGGTTGCGCTTTGAACAAAGGCTTTGGTTTATCTAACCTAGCCTCGTTACGTTACATAATAAAGAGATTAAAAAGAAAAGAAGTGGGGAAAAACGAGATTTCAATAAAACGCGAGATTCAACCTCCAGAGCTCTATACTCTATAAATAAATCACAAAGGAATCGCGAGGTAAATCGCTTTATTATGCATACGATTCTCAATGACGAGGAGAATGAAATTCACGGTACGTGCAACTCGCGTGCTCCACGCACTGGAATATCAAGAACGATAGGAAAAACGTCTTCAGGAAGTGTAGAGAGACGAACGTTAGGTATATTACGGTTGCAAATGTCGTAGTTCGGAACGAGCTGCAAGATGTGAGGAGATTTTCTCAGGGAAACGTCGAAGCGCTGTATTATTGCTCGCGAGCAGAAGCTCTCTCTGCATACGTTACGCTCATGTTCGTAATAATGTGCGCTATGTTTCTCGACTGGTTTCGATGTAACGTAACGCCACGCCAATACCACCACCTTTTATGTTACGATATTGTGCAACAGGATAATATTATCGTGGACACAGCTTCCGACACTTGCTCCTTCGTGGTTCGCCTGCGTGTACTGTCACGTCATCTACGGTTTCCTTAATGGTACCAGTAGCGATGGTGTTATCGCCATGGTTCACGTTTAACTAACACGCGTGGGGCTACCATTTTCACCGTCAGGTATTACGTGAGGACTTTCTTTTTTCCATTTACTAAACGGTAATATTTGAAAAAAGGATTCTATTGTTTGATCAGGTTGGACTTTGAAGACACAAGCTTGCTAATGTTTGTTTTAAAAATTGTTGTATTTTAATAAGGGAAAGTTGTCAGGTGTGAATCAACAATTTTGATGAAACTTGTGTATGATGTAATTTTCGAAAAAATATTTGACACGTGCTCCTTTTCACCGAAATTGATGCTAAAATTGTGAGAAACTACCCTCAGAGCTGAGAATATTTGGGAAACTATTAGGTTTAGAAAAATAGTTTATTTCTAATAAACAATTAAAGACAAAGAAAGAATCGATCAACCCCTTATCTTAAGGTTTTTCAATAGCTGCGTGTATTAATCTCGAGTATTCGTAAAACTTGTATTGAAGTTGAATTTATAGCTAAAATGCAAATTGATTACAAATATAATTTTTCTTTCGTCACATCTTGACTGTAGTTTGCACCATGAGTGCGACTCGTCGTTATAAGGCAAGGAGTTACAAATGAATTTATTGTTCCTGTAAAATGTTAATTTATACGTATAAATTATGAACAATAGAACAAACTACTTATAAATTAAAATTTCGATTTTTAATATTATGACAAAGATAATGGTATTCGTAATTTTCATACATTCTGTAAAATAAAATCGTCAGTCGAAAAACGTAATCGCAAATACTATAAAAATGGTAAAAAGTTCCTTTTTCTTTGTGACACCCAAGTAGTATCCTTCAGTACAAATGATACAATACCTTCGATAGCTACACCTCAACAAAAATGAAAAAAATCACACAATAGAAAACTAAGAAAACGACAAAAGAATCGCTAAAATCGGAGACAGACACAGAAGCTCACACAACAGTCCTATAAACGACATTACACTTATAAATACATTCATTCCACACCACCTATACTGATACACCTCGATTGGAATAATTCAACAAACGTTCACTAATATCGTCGTGCAACTGGTAACGTCGATGTTGCGTGTACTTACACGGGTACAATTGACAACGCACGTAATATCCAATTCTCCGATTGCACAATGGAAAAAGGATCAATTTGCATTCAGCGATTCAAACGCGAAACGCGATTCGTTCTACTCCCTCCAACGAAACAGAGGAGTCCATCGAACGCAATGATTCACAATAGAGTTACAAGAGTTACGGTTCGATTGCCACACATTATCCACATTCCATTTCGTTCACGATCGAAGGGAATCCCTGTGCTTCCTGGTGAAATGCAATACCAGATTTCAATTCGCAGAGGCGCGCGCGTGTGCACCGCGGCCATCGTGGCTGTTGTACCATCGGTAAAATCGAGATAGCGAAGCCGCTTATCTTGGAACATCTATCAAGGACCTTTGACCCCGGTGATTCGTCTCTCTTGTCGAACGTGCCTACATACCTTTAACTTAAACGATTCGTTCCATTCCCTCGCACCGTTCACTAGCGGCCCGTTCTGTTCGCGCCTAGGGCGCGTTCCCTTTCAATCCGATGCTTTTGTTGCGTTTGTTCGAGCGTTAGAAAAAACTAGCGGTGATGTTATTCTTTGGAATAGGAGTGAACTTTTTGAATGGGACGTGGGATATGTTGAATGTAACACCGTGTGACGAGAGTTTTCGAAGCTCTCACCGTGTGAACTGTTCGAATTTTATTGGTCGAGGGTTGCAATCGTTTCTTACTTTTGAAGGTTCGCCAGTATTATGGAAAAGGATAGATTAAAGAAGAATTAGAACTTTATAAACGAGTGAGAATGAATTAGAGCTTTAGAACTATCGATGTGATACTTGAAGTAGGACTTCGTGACATTGGATTTCCTTAGAATTTTTGCAAATTGAACTTTTTGTATTTGAAGTTTATATTGCAACATTGCAGTAGCTAGTTATTCTTCTTGAATATATATTAAGTATGTATATTTGTTTCATATTGGTGAATAATAGTTCTATTTATTCATCTTGATTCTTTGCATGCAATTTTTTTCAGATAAGATCTCTTATATTTGAAAAGAATACGAGCAATAATTTAAGGAGAAATGGAAAAGACATTCAAATTTCTTTTAGAATGATAAAATAATTTTTATTAATATTCTAAGAATTTTTTTACATAGCATTTCTTGTATTTGAAGAAAACGCAAGAAATAATCTGAGAAGAAATGAAAAAGGGATCCAAATTTCTTTTAAAATAGTATAATAAGTTTTTTAATGTTCTATAATAATTATTCTAAAATTTCATAGAATTGTTTCGTTATTGTGGAATAATTATTACGGAATATTCATAGTGATAATAATTAATCTCTATAAATTGAAATAAATTAGGTGAGAAAAAGATTGAAACCAGTAAGAACTGTTCTTAATCTCATAATCAGCGTCCAGAGACGTTCGTTTAGCGAGTGGGAGTGGACGTGGATCACGAGAGAAATCGTCGGTAATTTCAGCGACGATCGAATCACCGTGAGAAGAGATCCACGGGTTTGTAGTACGCACCTCGGCTACTTGATAGCTCTAAAGTGCTTTCAGACTTGCTTGATCGGTACACGATGTAACCAGGTGAAATCATCACGCTTGCGAAAGCTTTGGAAGACGTTAAACGCGAGTTGAAAGGGGAACTATGATACTAAACCTCGATATGAAAAATAATTACACACTATTCCCGGTTCTAACCACAGTAATCATTCTAAAACGATGGTCGATGGTATTCTGAACGTAGAACCGAACATACAAACGAAGTATATGAGCAAAAAGTTCACGATCTTACCCATTCGAAATAATTAATTAACGTTCTGCGTTCCATGTAACGTTCATCCTTAAATTTTTCAATCCTAAGTTATTTAACAGCTACAAAAAATATTTATTCGTACTCTACACTTCATTGTTGTTCATTCAGTAATATCTGGTAATAACGGAAATAATGTAATTACTTGAGATTTTTATTGTAACTATTTAATATTGAAAATATTAAATATATTAAATAGTACATAAAATATAAAAATATTTGTTTCCAAGTGAAATGCATATAGTTAACATTTATTTCGAATATTCTCTGAAAAGTCAAATTACTACTGCAAAGATTAAAATTTAGTCACACGGATGCATTAGAAGTGAAAAAGTTAATAAATCTGAACAGTAAATGTAAAACCACTTAGATTACACTAAAATTCTCTTTTCATCTTTCACACATCACATTTCATAATTTTCTCCGGATTATTGTCTACTTATTCGTTACTTTCTAACAATCATTTGTTATTAAATATTCGTTCCTCGATCAACTTCCTATTAAATTCGAGAATTAAATGGAAGACCATCTCCGTTCGTTCGATGAAAATCATTTCACTGTTTGCAAGAACGTTTGAATTAATATCCTAGTAAATTGCAAAAAGAAATGAAATGCGTCGTGAACCGGCACTTTCACACAGAACTCTCACCGGTAGCGCATAATAAAATGAAACGCGCGCGTTCACAGCTCGGATGAGCGCGATTCCGAGGCGGTGTTATCCGCGCCACGTCCGGCGCGCACTTTTCCACGCGTGACCCGCGAACGAACGCCATTGCGGACGTTTTCACGGTGTTTTACAGGCATCCGGTCGTTGGAACAGAGAAAGTTCAAGAGGAAGCGCAGCCTGGCTACGAGTGCGCGCGTAATTCACGTCAGAACGGTGCGTCTCCGTGTTCGTTCCAGGACGATTTCACGGTAATTCGTAACGATGCCCATAAAGGTCAAACCCAGAGGAACAAGCTGCTGGCAAGAAGTTCGCCAAAAATGGCCGTCCAATTGGCGACGCGGTGCTCACCAACGATTTACGATATTGATTTTAAAAACGATCGATCGTGCCGTATCGACGCGGAAAGGAACCTCATTCCTGGTTAGGTCACGTTGCTGTCCTGTTAGTCCGCCTTGTAACGTCGAATTACGGACTTTTTCCATACATGACGAACCTTCTAAAATTTAATTCGAAGTGGTAGTTATCGTTGATTATTTTATTTCTTATTTTTCGTGCAATCGAAATCTCTGTATTAACACCGCGCACGACACTTAGAAATGTAACGCTGGGAAATTCAATATTGGGAATATTAAAAGCGTGTGCAAACGAAATCTCTATATTATCACCGCTATATTTTTCGCGTGCGACACTTAGAAATTTAACGCTGAAAAGTTGAATATTGAAAACATTAAAGCACCAAACATAAACCACAAGCAAATCGTCTTCGAAGTCATCTTTATGCTTCATCTTGCAATAACGTCAGCAACGATACCTCATCCAGCGCTTCGTAAAAATTCACTTCAACTGCGTTTAAAAATCCGTTAGATAATCGGCACTTTAAATGGTGACCGTATGACTCCTATCTATCTTTCGCTAGAATAATGATACTTGTCTCATGCTTGACAAATGGTGCTCTGGTAACAATGTAGAACTTCCCTCAAGATCCACATCCAGCCGATCAACAAGATCAGTCTCTTCGTTACGTTGCTTTCAGGAATGCAATCTAGAAATCTCTCGAGGAATTTTCTCGTGCCGATCCACCTGATGAAGCCTCGATCTTAGCTCTCCGTACACCGATGACTGGGCGAAAGGATTCCCTTTGTACGTCCGAGTTTTCGAGTTTGCAACAGCTATCGAACGAATCTCCTTGCACAATGCGCGAACGCATAAAAGAGGCCGTCCTCGCATTCCAACAGCCAGCGTCGAAATTAATTCACGTTACATCCCTAACATTGAATAGTGCGCACGATAACACCGACGAACGTGTTGCAGACACGTTGATTGATCGCTTCTAACGAATCATCAACGAAATAACACGAAGAAACGTGGACAACAGTTTCAACATTGCAAGTTAGAATGTTTCAAATCGTCGGTCTGTCGCGAATAATTAATATGCAGCTTAATTCTTCTCTGATATCAATAAGCCTGTACCAATGAAAGTATAGAATCGTGGTATAATAACAACAGTTCAAAAGTTCATCGTTCTTCTCAGTTTCCCGGGGAAAAAGGAGACGCTGAATCACCGACTGTGCACGCGGCGCATCGTAATGATCAAGGCGCAACGTGGCGCGTAGAGAAACCACGAATGAAAAATGACCGACGAGCGAGCAACAGTCCAATGAACATCTCCGGGACCACGGCCTCGTAATTTATGATACAGCCAGCGTGACGTGAGAACGCGCAATTTACAGGCGCGAATCGTTACGACATCTGTGTACACACGAGCTGTTTGATTTCGTTTTGATCGGACCACGGACACGTTGCTCAAAGGTGTTCATCAACGATCGCCTTAGAGCACTTCAACCCTTAATGATTTTCCAATTGCTTGCCGTCGATGCAACGATGATAATCTTGTTCCGAGAGCTTCGAATTACTTCGTTCTATCATATTCAAAGAGGAAAAGACCGCGAAATGTTCCTTGGTTATCTGATCATTATTCGTGGCGCATTTTGATGGATTATGTTCGTTATGTACATTATTTAGTATAGGAATGATCCTTTACTGTAAGCGATATTGCTTTGGGAATTTCTAAGGAGTGAATCACCATTTTTTCTTTATGATACTCATTATGAAAAAGACGAATTTTTTTGAAAAATTCTTTTCAGTATTACTCTTCTGAATTTTTATGGTACTTAATTCAGTATTCTTCTTTTCTGCTTATATTTGTTCAAAATATTAAACCGAAAGAAACTGAAGGTTAATAACACAAGAAACCGAAAGTTAGGTTTGTCAAACTTCGTCAAACTAACCGAGATTTAAATAACCGCTGTAATATATGAAATATCTCGAAATCTTGGAACAAAGATACCCGTGAAAATTGACGAAAACTAAATGAAAAGATTCTATTTTAATTCCAACACAGCTAAATACAATTTCAATCGAATCGCTTAAATGAATTTCAATAAACATCTTCTCCTCGACTCTGTTATATTAATTTTTAACATAAACAACAAGTATCTGTCATACTATGCAGAGCAAGTGTCGTACGAATCAGCGTAATTTTTCCAAGGTAATTAAACAGTGTTAGAGAGAACAGAGATATAAGCTCGACGAAACCATGCGACGCTGGCGTGAGAGCGGCTCGTAATTCAGACTAGGCGAATATCAGGTCTGAACGGCGAAGAGGCGTTTCGAGCTTGGCTCCACCGATAGATTTGCCGAGATAACTCTTAATGCCGTGTTAATTATCCGTTGCTGGCCAGCAATTACCATTGGAATAGCAGCACGCCCTAAATTCCAGGCCTGCCACGCTTTATGAAAAACGTATCGCCCCGCGATGGAACCGGCCCCGATCGTGCCAACGATGCTTTATCGCTGCTTTTTTTTCCCTGGACACACTGGCCCCTTGTACCATGCTACTTTTTGCGAGCGGTATTTGTGGGTTGGCCTCGTCAGGATACTGTACGGCTTCGCTTTTTGCGTTTACAAGAAGCTGCAGCTAAGACTTTCTGTTGGATCGCTGCTCGATAAACTCCTCCTGGCTTGTACCCACTTCGAGTGAATTTGCGAAGTATATCATTAAAAATGTATGTATACTTTTTCATTCGACCTTTTTCTTCGGGGAAATATAAAACACTCGGCAGGAGAATAAAAGTATTCTTTAATGCATCAAGCAAGGTAGAAATTTAGCTCAATAGCTACTTCTCTTTTTTTTTTTCTAATTAAATATTCTGCAAAAATTTATGTTCTGAAGAACGAAGCATTTTGCTTGTCCAATTAAATTTGCGAAGCACATCATTGAAGATATATACATACGTGTTTCTTTTTCTAATCTTTTGCAAGAAAGATATGAAACTCTCAGCAGGCGAGTATTATAATTCTTTGATACATCATTCGATGCAAGGTAGACGTAAAATAAAATTGAAACTCTGGAATTTAGCACAATCGCTATTTTTTTTGTTTCTAATTAAGAACTCCAGGTAAATTTATTCTCTTCGAAAAAAACGAACTATGTTAATAATTTCTATTTTATCATGTCATGTCTAGCTAATAGCACAGAACATGCTCAATATTACATTGCCTTTCTATTTGAGCCAATTATTAACTAATTACATTTAATACGAATTCTTATCAGAAATTAAAGAACTTGTGTATGTACGACGTTTCGAAAGTTACAATCACAGGTATTTCCATAGGATGTGTGAGCCATGTATTCTATATTCAAATTCCCGGTGGAAACACGCGGGGGGGAAAGTCAAATGCGATTGTTCCTATCATAATTGAGCCGAATAGAGAGGATGGGAAATAATTCCGCGGACGAATTTCTCGTTGCAAACACTTTTACCGTTTCGCGGCTGTCTCGAAGTCCCGTAAAAAATTCACGGCACGCGTGTAATGAGAAAACGAGGGAAAGGGGTAAAACGATCGTTCGCAGCTAATACTTCTACCGATGCCAGCCAAATCGGCCACTTAACGACAGTTACGATGGAATTTGCGGTCGAAGCGTTTGCGATGCACGAGGGCTGAAACAGACCTCCGTGATCGACTTTCGATACCATCTCGCTGGATAAATCTACAGCTAAGAAACGTGCGTACTGAAAGATCGAAAAAGAACAGGGTGAAAAGAGGTTTATAGCGGTATAAACTTGAAGGTTACTTGTATTCTCTTCTTCGTCACTGTATTATTCGCGAAATTCGAAGAAGCTAATCGCGAAGAATGCATTTAACTTCTTCAGCGACGATTTTTCTAACGTTAGAGAAAAAAATGATCTCATTTTTTATGTCGTTACATTTTAACCTTTTGCACTCGGAGAATTTTCTATTTTCGATATTTTCATACTCCTTCTATAAAAAATATTGGAATTTGAAGAAAAACCAAATGTACACATACGTGTCAATGTCCTTGATACTAGGTTCGAAAATTAATGATAGACTTGAAAGTAGAAAAAGGTAAGTGTATCAAATAGGAAAAGAAAAAGAATCAGATGTACAATTTATCAGTCTCAAAAGAAACGAATTTTCTTCGGATATCTCGGGAAGAAGTACGAAATATGAAATGTCATTAGACTGATTTAACAAGAATTGTACGAAGAACACAAAAATTCTCAATATTTAAGTTAATCACTCGAACGATCGATTTAGAAATGATTAGAAACCCAACGTTTCGCATTACGCGATATTTGTCTCTCCCCACTTGCGAATTTCCATGTTACTTCTCTTCCGGTTTTTCAATCTGCTTCGCGTGTGCCACTTTCGATTGGCATCGTTCGATTAATAATTCATCGTCCAGCGGTTTCACTTACAATTCCACGTGTATCAATCCAGCATACATCGTGACGCGTTGTATCATTTTTATAAATCACGGGAGATTAAAAAGCATGATGACAAGGTGCGCGCACCGTTCGGAAGATAAATTCGTCGTGAACGGGGGACGCGGAAAGCATTACAACAATTTGGCGACGATTACGCGCCTCGATACGATCGTCATTTCGCCCGCAATTACGCGTCCCGATACGACGCGTATCATTCTCGTAACAGGTTTCTCGGTTGAAACATAATCCGCACGCGGAGCATCGATATGACCCTCAACGAAGCCGGCCGTATAAGCGGCGTTAAATTCAACCAACGGCGAATGCCACGATGCGTCCACGTGTGTGCACGTGATGCTGCAGTTCGTTGCAATTAAACCTCACCGGCAATTGGCGTGCCCGTCCTGTTATTACGATCAGATAATCCGAGCGTAACGCTCTACGAGAACAGGTGGACGGTTCAAGGGCACCGACTGCCCTCCTCGATGCACGAAACCTTCCTCGATTCACTCGGTTGCATTTTCGCTTTCGTCTGTACTAGACAATCGAAGAAACGCGTAATTGCGACTCATTTCCCGATTGAATTCGTTCGTTTTCATCGTTCTAACGATACAACGTTGCTCGAGGGACGAGCATTTTTATTAGAGCAACGTGCAATCGGAGGATTAACTTTTTGTTTTGCTAAAGACGACTATAGTCATCTAACATCGAACGTTCGTTTTATCCTAAATGTGACTATAGTCATCTAGAGCGTGGGGACAAAATTGTACTATTAACCCTTTCGTTCCCACACGCTTACAAGAAAATGTGAATTCAATAAAATAAATGTGATTTATCAGAGGTTAGAATTTACGTAGAATACTTGGATCAGACAGAAAAGAACCAAAGTACCTATTTTAATAATAGCACTTTATAGAAAGAAAACGGTGTTATTATCGACATTTGTAATAAAAGCCATTTTCTATGACTTTGGAGTAAAAAAAAAATTCCTTTTATTGGCAGGAAAATATGGTATCATTGTACAATTGTGTTAGAACGATGAAAGTGGTTTGTAGATTTAGATAATGGAAGATGATAGGTGCAACACGATAAAATCGCACGAAATAGGAAATAGCGTAACTATTGCTATAACTTCTATTGTAATTAAATCCTTTATCCTTCACTTTTCTCCTTCCTAAAGAAGCAACATAACTTCTAAACCACGAAGATATAACCATTCTCCATATATTATTATTCCACCACGAACAACATCTCTAAAATTCTCTCCTTCCAAACCAATAAATTCCCCAGTGTGTTTCCTCGAACATCTCGTGCGTGAGTTCGATATTTCACAAAGCCTATCAACATTATCTCCCGGCCCGCCTCAGTCCTCTAATTATAAGGTGCCATTTGCAAGATGCTCGGTAGACATTTCTCAAAGTTGTTCCCCGCGCCTCGAGCCAGCATTGTCCTTTGAGAGACGTATTAACGCCGCTCGCGACCGCGGGGCTAACTTGAATCTAAAAACGAGACTATGGCCAGGCCATCCCTTCGATAGTGTCCGAGTATCATCGTTCGCCATATTTCATATGCGCTTTTCGTGCGATACTTCGTTCATATTTCAGGCTTATCAAACGCGTGCCCAGAAGGTGTCTCACTCAAGCCGCCACGTCTGTTTTTCTTTCTTAGCCACAGCCACCATGCCAATTATAATCTGATTTTCGCGAAAAAACGCGACCAAGATCCCTCCCGTTTATTCATTTTTATGCCGTGCCATAAATAAAGGGCGAGATACGACGAAATGTGTGTCGATGCGGGGATTTCTTAGCCGGGCATTTCTGCTCGCTTCAAGGCGAATTCTTTCGCGCGCCGCCCGTCGAAAAACCTCGTATGATTCATATTATTAATACCGCCTCTATCCCTCCTACCCTCCATCTCCCACATTTCTCGTTTATACTTGTATTTATAGCTTTCCGAGAAGCGACGTGCGCGATGGTTTGAATTCCATGGACCAGTTTCTTCCATGCGGTACAGTTTCTTCGGGGGAATTGTATTTAGGAACGATCAGATAAATCATTGATCCATTGTCAGATACCGGTGTAACGATCGTCGAATCGTTCTAAACGATATTTATTAGATTCAATTCCCGATCACTTCCAATTCCTGAATTCTAATAGGCTCGTTTGCTCGTTACTCGAGTGAACACGTGTCCAATTTCCACGTACACTATTCAAAGCTCTTGTCGTAGTTGCATAGTTCGATTTTAATTATCCCGATATACACTATGAATCCAGCTGGATTCTTTCGACTCTGTGATAATTAAAATGCCAGAAGGCTAATCTTTGTGTTGGGGAAAGCTTAGGAGAATAGTATTTCTCGAATGTATCGAAGTACATAATTCAAGTGACCGCGGTGGTATGATAATAGTTGCTCGATTTCGTGCGATCGATCGAGACGATCGTGTAGTTAATAATTGCGTGTAAATGTTGAAAATGAAGGATAAAAGTACCTGTGAAAAATCTGGAAAGTAACGTTATAAATTAGTTTCTTGACTTTCTTAGTTGGTCAAGGTAGAATAAACGCGAGTATAGTTTTGTGAATAAATAAAGGGGACAAAAATAATCCGTGATAAATATCGCTCGATACATTCGCTTTTCTTGCTTCATTAATCCCCGAAGCTACGAACGGTTCGTTCGACGAGATAAATGGAATCTTTCCAACCTACAAGCTGCAATTTCTTCACTCGGTGAAACTTCAAAGCGAAATACCAAAGATACCAACGCGCAGCCCATCCGTGATTCTGATACGATTAAAAATATTCGTGCTAATTACGACTGTAGATACGAAGGGGGAGAGGATAACTCGACGAGATAATCTAATTAAAAGCGTTTCAACGTGAAAAATCGTGAAAATAGATCGCCGGTACAATTCTATTCGCTTCTGTACGAAGATCTTGCTCGTGAAACTCCTATATGAAAATTCAATGGCAACGTAATTAAGTAAAACTCGATCAAATAATGCTACTTGATACGTATCCTCCACAGAGGATTCAGCTACTTATACGAGGATCGAATCGTGCGTATCAATGAGAAAGACAGTCACGCAGACGAATAATTATTGTTGAATCATCCGGTTACACGGTGCAATCTCACGTCTGATCTCTAGGCAGATTAAAACGTTGCAACCTTTTTCTCTTTTTTCCTTTTTTTTTTTAGGGAGAAATCCGGTTCTCCGACGCCATAAAAACGTTTTAATTAAGTATTGAACAACGTACGGTATAATTTATTTTCATCCGTTCCATTATTCATTCGTCCCTATTCCATTTCTTCGCTTTCGAAGAAAAGATGTGACAACTCACGAAATGAAATCGATCAAACTGTCTCTAAATCCTAACGAATTTTATGATAACAATCCCTTTACACCAAGTTTCTCCTTACTTTTCGTCATTGCAACACATTTCGCATTTTCACCAAGATAATTCTAAATAATTTTACGTACACGTCGATGAAAACTTGTCAACTCGAAGATTCTAAGGGTTCTAAGACGAGGTCATTCGCCCTTTTACTTCAGGTTCGTTAACTTCCCTGTCGCGATCGAAGAGGGACGCTGGTGCTCGATTTAATCGCGAATCGATAAGGGGAGAGGCGCGGTGGTGGTAGTGCGCGCGAGAGCTCGAGCACGACGAGCGGAGAAAGGAGCACTGAAAGGTTTATGGCGACTTCTAAAGTTCAATAGCAACCGAAGCAGGCAAGGTTCGCCGCTATTTATTTTATAGACGTGCTCCACTTGCCGAGCGACGTAAGAGAGAAAGAGAAAGATTGCCCAGTATCCATTCACCGAAAGAGAAAGAGAGGAGAGAAGGGCCAGAAAGACAGAGAGAAAGATAGAAAGAGACAACGAACGGGGACAGAAAGAAATCAAGGTTTACGATGCTGCACTTTAGCTGTTTCTGCATGCCACCGCGGTGGCTGCACCATGCACAACCAACCGATAGGATTTACGCGACAAGTTTGCACGGCTCACTTCGCGGAGACGCATCCGCTCTGGATTCCTCGTGAAGATATCGAGCGGCGTACACCTCTTTGCAGCTGCTTGAAACAACGAGGTTATTGCTTCTTTTATTCTTCACTTTCTTTTCTTCTTTTCTTTTGTCTTTCTTTCTTTCTTCTGTTTTCATTTTTCTATCGTTTTCTGTTCCTTTTTCCCTTTTTCCTTTTTGATCCCATCTTACTGCCTCGGTCACTTTACGCGGTCGCGTATGCAAACCGGTTTAAATCTTACCTTCGAATGAAGCTCCGATCATTTGCCAATGGAATCGCTTTAGGGAAACGGAGACATTGGTGGGTAATAGGTGGTCTTCGAGAAGTGGCTCGTTTTTCAATGTCCGCGTTTAAGTCGTGCTCGATTAGAGAATGCTCTCTACGTCTTTCTGAATGGAATGGAAAAGCATCGATGGAACATTAAGTTTTAAAAGGGAAATGCGACGGCAGTGTGCTTAGCGAGATTAGTTTTGTTACTCTATGTAGCGGATTTTAACTATATTGAGTTCTAAAATTATACTTTAACGGCGTGATATTTAAGACAGCGTCGCCTAAATCGCACCACTTAAGATATTTTAGGTTATCTCTCTTATTTGGTATTAAATTGTGCACAAGTTAATTTTGGAAATTGTACGAACGTCTATTATTACCAATTAAAATTTGTTTCAAGAATAATTTAATTTGTTATATGTCTTTCTACACACTGTAGTATAAAAAAAAATGAAATTTAAACAATTGATCTCTCAAATCACTTTCCAAAATCGTACGAGTTGGTAAAAATTGTTAATTAAATCCACATTGTGAATAAAGTAACTAAAAGTTACATTAATCAAACTTTATTTTTTTTTCAATATTCGTAACAAAAACCTATAATCCGAAAATTTGTTGTTTGCATTTTTCACTGCTCGTTTACACTATATTTTTACTATTAGATATTTACTATGATCATTAATGACAAAGAATTAGATTAGGTGCAATTTAAGGGATCAGAATAATTTCATAAACTCTTCCCTATATAAATAAAATACATATATAATCAAAGAAGATAGTCTTCAAGGACCAACCAATTGCGAACAAATCCAAGTTCACCAGTCATTAGTGGTCCATTATCTACCATTGGTTCATCACGAGAACATCGTTCCATACAAGACCACTCATTCCAACCAGATAAAGTCCATCTGCATGCATCTATCTACGGTACAGCGACTCCTGTAAAATGCCCATTCATTACGGTAGCATTAATCAACGTCGCTTATAATCGCTTTCTACGCTCGAAATTTATCCACGCCAGGTTCTCTGCCGAGTGCTCGTAGACAGCTCTCGAACGGAAAACGTTTTATCGTACTACTACCGTGTGTACACAACCTCCACCTGGCATGGCTACCAACCGAACAAGTTGCTCGTAAATTGGCAAGAGCGCGACTAGCGTGATCCCCAATAAAACCACCAATGAAACTCGCATTACATTCGCACTTATCAGAGACTCTGACGCGCGCTAAGCCTTGTGCACAACTTTGTTAAGGTAAATGGTGGCCCTGGCGTTCACCACTGCTCGTTCACGTGCACCGTGTAACGCGGTATTAACAACCAGGCCGACTTGGTAACATTCCACCCGTGAGAAACACGCTCATGGTTACGCGATAAACCTTCGTCTGATGATTCGATTAGACTAACGACAGTGGGCGTGTACGAATCCAACGGTTTTCCCAGTTAAATTCCCCGCGTTATGCACGCGAAATAGTTCACCGCCACGATTGGCGTCGCGCCAGCTATCGATCGCGCTCAGGCAAACCGCCGGAGACTTCGATGCCTGGTGAGGACGTGTCGTCTCCGCGGAACTGTACGGTAATAGAAATTATAAATGCTGCTAATGATAATTTCATGGGTATTTTTATCGCGTAACAACCTGCACTTACCGCTGGTATTTTAAAAAATCGAATGAATTTAAAAATGCGCTCTTGGCTATTATTGATTTTTATATTTACATTTTATTACTGATTATTTACGTAGAAAACACAGCCACGTGTGAATCAAGTCGCAAACGCGCGATATAAACCGAACAATATTTGTTGAATAAAACGACGTGGTTTTAACAATAACGATCAAAGTGTTAAGATATCAGAGTTGAATCTAATTTAATATTTTATTGTAAAAGATACAAAATGTACATTATACGTCCACTGACTGAATTCAAATAAGATTTCATTTCTTATAATGAAAACCCATTTGAGTAAATAAATACAATAATAATAAAAATTCCAATAGCACTTTAATAGATGAAAATACAAATTTAAGTGATAGTATACGATCAGATTTTGATACAAAAAATAGAACAAATGTTGATCACAATTCTGCATGAATAGCAGAGTGGAAATGATTAATGAAAAAGGAGCAGGATTAACGATTTGATAGCACGTTTGAACGAGTGTTAAGATAGAAGGGGGATGCATAAAAATATGCAAAACGCTATTATAATTCGATAATTCACGAAGCGACAGTCGGTAATTTTCGTAAGAACCTCTTGTGCAAGGTTTCAGGAAGAGAATTCACGGTGCATTCGCTGCACGATCATTGGATCCCATTTTCGCGGCGTTTCGGCGGTTCCGTGAAATAATAATGCTAAGGTTGATTGCTAACTAAAACGACGGAAGATGGCTGGAGAGACGTGGAGAGTAGGGAAGCATTTTTTCTCCGTGTACAAAGCTTAATTACGCACGCCCATAATGAAGGGTCTTGTCCAGTCGATCGTGCGCCATCCTCGTGAGCGTTGTTAACGAAGAAAAGAAAAAGAAAAAAAAAAGAAAGAAAAGAAAAAGTCTTGTTATCTTGATGGGAGGCCGATAAATGGATGGCTGCGTTAGTTTCGCCCCGCGCCACAATAAGCTGACAAGCGGCTCTCGCTCCTCAAAGACGACCCGGTCATTTTGTCTGTACTTTAATAAGGGACCTTCTCGACCTATTCGATGTCCCCCCCTTTCCCTCTCACCAGAGGCCTCAACACGATATCGTGAGGCCATTCTCTGCCGCGATCGGCCGGCCCTTAAACCGCTAATCGACAATTAGAGGGGCTCTATGATCGATCGTGGACTCGTGATCGTCCGATAGATGGATCTTTCGGAACTCACGCGTCGAGATGGAGTTCAAGGTTTATCATTATGGCACTGTGGCTTGTATTGTGCTTACCAAGAGCACTCTCGAGACGTCCATTTCTACTTTTTACACTCATTTTATATGTATCTTTATTCGTCTTCTTATTATTTTGCTTCACACAACTGTACGCTTTTTTTTCTCCGTGCACGTGACGAAGACGTGTAATAATAGTAATAGAAAAAATGGCTAAACATTATACAGGTAGTGGGATCCCTTATAACAGTTCTTTTTTTGCTAAATTATATCTCGTGCAATGAATGTGGAAAAACACAATAAACTAATGTGTAGATTGTCCTACTTCGCTTTCGTTAATCTGTCCTTCTTTATTATTCTTTACTAAGTTTTATATATTTTTTTTAAAGCACAAGTGTACATGTATGTGCAATATAGAATGTTCAAGTATAATATATTCATTTATAACACTTATATTTGTGTGCTCTTATTTTATGTTTCGTACTATGAATGTACCTGCATACTATTATTAAACACGTGCATATAAATATATATACAGGTGCTCGAATTAATATCCGGACACTTTTTAAAACAGTATAATTTTTTTAAAATTGGACTAAACGATTTGAATTTTTCTGAGAAGTCAACAATGACCTTTACAATTTTCTTCGTGGTTTCCACAAAGTGAAATTTCTTCTAATTCTTCTAACTTCCCAAAAAAAAAATTCAAATTTTTGTTCAATTTAAAAAAAAATTATACTATTTAAAAAAATGACCAAATATTAATTCGAGTAAATGAGGAACAAATGTTGCAACGAACAACGCTTTGGAACGAATTAATTTGTTACAGGGAACTCCGCTGTAAAATATGGTCATGAAATACTGCTTTTTAATCGAAATTGATAGAAAAACTAGTTCAGTGGAAAGAATGTGCTTTTTCGGAAAGAGTAGATATTACAGTGTTCAATTTCATCTTTTTCTTCACGAAGTTTAGAGAGCATGTAAGTGCTTAATAATCCTCATTGCGATGAATCTATTAATCAATACGTTATAAGAGGGACTTTAACGCTCATAAACGGAACGTTTGACCGAGTGTTATGGATGACGAGTACATTTCGAGCGGGGAACCGAGGCTAACGAATCACGTGAGTTACGATCGGCCAGCGGCCACGTATAAATGTATATAGCCGGCACAATCGCCTCGTAAAAAGTTTAATCGCGTATGAAGACACGTACGAACCGCGAATCAACTTTCGTGTCACGGTCGTGCAAAGTGGCTTCGTGCCGTGAACTCGTGTCGATTTATTCTCGTTTTCGTGATACGCGTACAGCCCATTAACAGTGTCCCCCTCTGTCGATACCCACAGGCGACAATTTTATTTAAAGCTCTACGTGCAATTTAAAGGTCTTTCCTTCGCTAACCTCCATTCTTCAAAATTACAAGTGAAACTTCGTTGCAAAATAAATATGCAATAAATGCAAACATTATCGAAATTCACTGGACAAACTATGATGTAAGATGTGCTCCATACTTTGTTTAGACAGGATATATATATATTGTTGATTAATATAGAAGCAACGTATTAACAGAGTTGTGACTCTTCAGTCACAATAACATCATTATTCATTGTGCAATGCTACATTCTACAATGGCTACAGTGTCAGTTGAGATATACATAGTTGGAAACAATGATTTCTCATTCTGTCGTTACGACTATTTCATTATTTATCATTCTTTATTATTCCTCCTAAATATTATTTATTACAGTCTTAATAAATGTTCAATCACTGAAAACGGACGCTAACCGAACTCAAGTGAATATGACAATACTATGCCTAAAATCTGCGTTGATAATGTACAGATACACTACATAATTAAAATATGAAATAATATTTTCAAATCGCGACACTAAAAATTTTCTAAACTTTACACGTTGTTGTTGAAATATACACCGATTGCAATAATTCAAAATGGTCAAAGTACGTGAGAAATAAAAATTTCACTCTTGAGAAATTGCGATCCATTAAATTTCGAAGCGTATTTCCAATTCGACCATTAAAGTGGACCGTGCGACACCGCGAGTTAAATCGCGTGTACGAATTTCCATTTGAAACGAGAAAACGAGATCATCAGCGCGGCAACCCGCGGCCTTCGCCTCGTTATATCTCTCGCCGGTATTGTTAACCGAGATTTACGCTGGCCCGTAGCAGTAAACCATCCGTGGAGCAGTTTCTTTGCGCACGGACTGATTGACCACCTTGCGAATGGCCATGCGCGAGCACCGACCTCAGGGATTAACATGTTTCCAGTATAACGCGACGCGACGTTGCCTAAGAACGCGCCTTATTGTTGCTTAAGCCGACATTGACGGCCTTATCAATCGCGTATAAAGCGGCACTCATGTTGTTGAAGTTTACTTCTCCCCTTTATAATTGTCCCTTTTGAATAGGATCTATTTATGGAGTATTCAACTTTACCATTTTTTTTTCTTCTTCTTTTCATAATGAACATATCGTACGTACATATTTTACGAACGAATCTTTATGGAATAATATCCTTCTATTCGTTGTACACTTTTATTTCACGCTTCTTTTGTGCAACGACGTGAACGATCTTATTCTAAAATTCATTACTTCATCGAACCGTGTTAATATTTCTTTCGCGTTAATAACCAAAAGTTTCGTACATACTAAGCTCGTTAATATATTTCACTTCCTGTACACAACAATCTTGATTCGAGAATAATTACCGAGAACCTATATTTCTCTGGTGATTCCTCTCATGTAGATTGCTAATCAGAAATTAATCAAATTCCTACAACTTGTTACACTGTGATCTCTCGTATATTATTACTATAACCACACCTTTCCTTAATTACGACAGCTCTGATTAAAGAGAAAAAGAGCATATGATGTATGTAGATTTCTTAAAAAGTGTAACGTTCGATTAGTAGTCGAAGTGAAAGGACGAACCTAGCTGAAAATTGCCATTTTTATTGCCGACGAAGTTTACGACGCTTCGTGACCGTTTTAAAGCGAAACGCTTGATCGTTCTCCAATGATCGATTAGAATTCACTTCGACTGGTCATTATCGAATAGCTACACTTGAGAATTTTTCCCGGGAATAAATGATCAACTTAAGATTACGGTTGCGTCAAGATCTTCCGCGCGTCACTAATTGTAAGAGAAAGATCGTATCGTAGTTGAAACCGTGCAACACTTGGGAATAGTTAATAAAAATAACAGTGAGTAACGTTCCTCGTAAAGCATGGTTCCCCTTACGTAACGCAATAGGGAATGAATGTACAGGGTGTGTCACAAATCCATTGCCAAGATGTTCAATGGTAACGTATTCGTTTGGTAAATAACAAAGAAACGTTCCTTTCTTTTTTCTTTTCATACTCTTCAATAAAGTATGAAACTTCAACACAGAGATGCTTTGTATTTGATCATCTCGAAATTGTAGATGATTGAAACAAACAGTAAATGGAATGGTATGTGATGATAGATATTGAGAGATTATCGAGATAATTGAATAAGGAAAACCACAGATAAACATGAGGCTGATGTTAATTTAATAAACATTGATGGTAATAGGTGATCAGAGAGCCGCAATTACGCACGAGAGTTTAAGCAGAGAAGTGTTAGATTAAATTATATCGCTGGTATTCTGAAATCTTCAATCTTGCGCTCTTTTCTTTTTTTTAAATATACTATTCAACCTGATAAATTCCCACTGTTGGAACAATACTTTCCTAGAACCATGAAACGAGGCAATTCAAAGTAAACCAAGGACAGTCGTAAATAATAAACTTCGTTCCCCATGATCTTTAGTTCCACCTACAAATATTCTAACAATATTTCACAAGGTGAGCACAGCATGACGTCGTTTCTAACGATAATAATAATAATAATAATAATAATAATCTTTCGCCATCTAAAACAGTCGAAAGACTGTATCTACATTTCCTATATTAAACATCGTGCAGAATCGTGAAAGAAACGGCAATTAATTCGCGACACACCCTGTATAAAAGCTATCTCAACTGTAAAACACGTATAAGTAGGCGTTCTCGTAAACTTTAATAAATAAGTTACTCGTCCTGTGGATGTGTACATCAACTTTTCCATTAACGTTTCGACGTTGTCCCTCGTTGCACACCCACACTCCACGTCTGACACGAGTCTCCCCCGACGATAACAGCTTAAACGCTAGTGATGTAACTTTGCACGCGAGCAATAGCATCGATGGCCTAGAATCTCGAGCTCCGGTGATTTACGGAATCCAGCTCTTGCGAAGCGCTTTGTGTACGTCGTTCCATGGTTACAAAACGCTTAATGTTCGATTGAAACGCGAACCTTCCTTAGAATGTACCCATCTAAATTTCTTGCGGGGACGATTTAATGCCTCGGAGCATAATCTGGAGTAGGATCGTCTCTCTTGGATACAGCTCATTGACGATTATGCAATTGGACTTTGTTCATTTCAATTTAACAACGTTCAATTCGAAATTTGTTTTAAAATTAAATGAAAATTACCTACTTAATTTTTTTTCATTTTTTACGCGAGGAATATAGACATTTGTGAAAATGGTGAAAATTACATAATCGAGGGGATGAAAAAAGTGGAAAATCTAAGTTTTATAGTGGGTAATATTTATTTTAAAATTAAATGAAAATTACCTAGTTAATTTTTTTCATTTTTTACGCGAGGAATGTAGACAGTTGTGGAAATGGTGAAAATTAAATAATCTAGAGGATGAAAAAAGTAGGAAATCTAAGTTTTATAGTGGGTAATACTTTTTTCAGAGTTCTAAAAAAGTAAATATTGCAAGATTTGGTCCAGTTTGGTCAAACGATTTAGGAGTTAATAGGGAATGTATTTTGTGTAGAGGTTATTTCACTTAAAGTGGATAGCTAGATTATTTTCACTGTTATCGAAATGAAAAGAACATAATTAAAAAAGTTTGTGGGAAGAACAGTTTTCTACCATCATCTTGAAAATTATTTTAAAGTTGTTGATATTTTTCTGCAAATTAAGATGCTCATGCCTCTCTTGTTTCACTGTTTTTACATTGTTCAAAGTCGTTTAAAGAAGATGATAGCATACATCGTTGAACTACGTCTTGATGTTAATATGCACAAAAAAAATAAACATGTCGACGATGGCACGACCTTCTAGATCCTTTTTATCATCACCAGACGGCCGTCCTCAAACCATATAAGCTCCTCTTAGTCATTTTTTCTTACTTTTAATACCAGCGGAAGTAATTTAAATATTCATTATAAGCGAGACACCCCATATATAGACGTTGAAAGTTTATAATTTGAAGTGGAAAGTATAAGTAAGTACCAGAAACGAGGCAACTAACTGAATATTATATTAGGTTAAGTCAAAAACTACGTTATTTATGACTCGATCGAATGCTCGTGTGAAAAAGAAAAATCATTCACCCGAAAAAGAAAAGAATATTAAATAACACATTTCCAAACTTCTGCTTTCAAAAAGAGAACGAAACGTACGCGAAGTTCCTTGAATTAAACGATCAAAATTGACGAAAGAGTTAGGCTACATGTTGGAAATTACTATCATTCGATTAGACCATGCACCTGTCGAAAATTCGTGCCAAGGTGATCGTTCTAACAATTCGTCGCGGTACTCTTCCAAGGAATACAAATGCGGCTATTGTCGCGGATAGTTGCTCTCACAGACCCTTGGAAAAACCGTAAGCAAGTCGATTTTTTAACACACAGCGATACACGGAACATGAAAACAATATAGCAGTGAAAGTTGTATTCGACGAATTATGCATTGCGACGAGATTTATGCGTTAAAATCGCCCGTATGCATTAACGTGGTCAGTGAGTGCGACGACAGTAAATGTTCGAATAAATTTTTCGTTCGATCACGAGACTTGGAAAGTCTCCATGTGAAAGAGAACGAAACAAATGTATGGTGCTTATGGTACTAAAAAAAAAAAAAAAGAGAGAAAAGAATGGAGTATAAAATTGATATTCTCTAACCAGACGATGTTCAAATAATAAATTTACTTCGAGTAATGTTTATTTATTGAAAAAGTAGTAAAGTTAATAATAAAATTCTTTTAATATGGACGAATAAAGTATGTTGTTATAAATTCGAAAGGAATTTAAGTCGGTCACGGGCGTAAATTCCCCGAGCGATTTTTACCATTGTTTTTAACACGCCCCATGCCAATAGCAAGTTATTCGCACCGCTAATACGTTCAGCAAGCAAGCACACGAGCGCCAATAACGAACACTCACACCGGTCGTAACAAAGAAAGTTGACCTTGCGAATGGCTCCATAAGGCTCGAAAAAACTCGAACGCACGGCTCGGAGGTGCAATTTATGACTTCGTCATTAAAATGTATAAAGGTTCTGCTTATCACGTACGGCACCGTTGATGCGGTATATTGCACTCTCGAGGCAGCCTTTCACGCCGCGAAGAAGCACCACCGTCGTACTTTTTTTCTCCTCCTCCTCCTCCACCTCCAACACTTCTCATCAATAACAAAAATCAATCGTTCCTTAGGTAAAAAGCAAGAAACAGTCGACATTCGTCGCACTATGTTTCGTCGGTCGTAAACAACGTTCATATAAATTGAAAGTTAATTGAACTTTAAACTTCAATACCTGTGTACACGAACAAAGTAACCGCATCATTTATCATCGTACGTTGTACAAACAATGTTATCGTTATTAATGATCGACAAAAACGATCCTCAAGCGTAGCAACGAAGAAAAATCTCCTAAAAAAAGAGAAGACAAGGAAAAAAAAAGGTTAAGCCAATCTATCGCTATTTACAACGGCTCGAATCCTCTTTGCGACTTGGACGAGTCTTCGGGACGCATCGAGAACCGTTCACTTCGGTTTCAAGGATTATCGAGAACGATTTCTATCGACCGCGAAGCGCGCGGTAGGTGTGTACTGCAAGATCCATTTTCGGAACAACGTAAAGAGACACACAGGTAGATAGATAAAGAGAGAGAGAGAGAGAGAGAGAGAGAGAGAGAGAGAAAGGAGAGAAAAAAAAATGAGAAGCAAAGAGTGTCGTCACTTAGAGCCACCCTGCGGCCTCGCAACCGACTTTATACGGCTGTCGAGGCGCGACAGAGCCTGGAGAATTCTACGATCGAGAGTAAATCCTGGCCTCGTTCGAGAGGAACGTCGGTATTCCAAACGCGTAGGCATACGACGGGTTTGGAAACGACACAATTATCACCAGCTGACGCTTCTACCTGGTTACATTAGGCTAGACGGTAACCCTAACACAATTCCACGTTTTCCTGATTCACTCTGCGGCACACCATTTCGCTTTCCATTGTTCCCGATGGTGTTACGCTGTGCTCCAGATACGTCTCGATATGTCTCTCCAAGTCTCTCACCGCGGGACATTTAATGGCCCAAGCACGAAACCTTATTTCTTCTTCGATGTCTGTTGGTTACGAAAAAGACGAGAGAGGTTACTGAAATTTCTGAGATCCCATGTCAGGTTCTATGCGAATGTGAAATAGTCTAACTGGGGTCGAATCTCACGAAACTGAGGATATTTGCGTCGAATCTCACGAATCTAGAGTTACTTATGCTGGATACTTAGAAGATCGCAGTTGATCGATATCGAATCACGCGAGTTAAGGATTTCTATCTGATTCGATGAATCATCAGTGTCACACCCTGCAGATTCGAGACGTTTCTTAGCTACCAAGAGTTCTGATACGTTCTACTAATTTCAGGACACAGTTTACTATTATTACTATTATTTTTATTATTGTTGTTGTTGTTGCTGTTAAAGGGGTTGGTATATCCTCTAGTTTACAATTATGGGATACACAAGGTGAATCTTTAAAGATTAGATTATTTAGAACCTAAAACTTGAAAGAACAATTTTCAGTTATAACTAGACTCCAAACGTTCATGCAAATGCATATTTTTATTAAAAAAGAAATTGGTATTGAAGTGGGACTTGAATAAAAATCATTGTGCGCATGTACCATTTATTTTGCATATTTCATATTAACCACAATTAAAGCAGACAAAATGATTACAGTTTATTGTAATTGAAATGATGATCGTAATTATCACTAAACAAATATCTATTATTATCACATATTTTTAATCAATATTATTTCTCCCAAACTACTCTGTCGACACTCGAATGGCTCGTATACTCTCGACTTCTGACCAATTTTACCACTTCATGTCTAATTTTATCTCTTCCACCGACTTACGATGTTCACGTACCTCCGCGAACATGCTCCCGTCATAATCAAGGGCTTGAAACTTCCTCTGCGACACGATATGTCGCAACGGTGGCCCGAGACGCTCGTCGTAACACGCGCGACAATTGTCTGTATGTCGAAATCACGCAGTCTGCCAAGCACGGTTGTGTATCGGAACCGTCGAACAAGGTCGGGACGAGCCGTGTCGCAAAAGCGACGCAACTGCATTCTTGGCCCTCGAGCACGGCGCAATTACGAACAAACGCGTCCACCTTCGGATTTATTGGAAACTGGAGCGAGTCGCGAACGGTAACAAGGAGAAACCAGCAAACGGGATGGACCCTCCAGCGCGTCGCTGCGAGTTAATGGGATTACCGACGAGCGCAATTAACGGCTGTCTTGAATAATCGATGCGACGCCCTCGCATCATCGCGAAAATAAACTGTGTCACGGTGTGATACAACTCAAGATTCCCCGTCGTGACTGCCTGCAGGATTTACGAGAACGATTCCACGCGGTTCAAGAAGGTTTTTCCTTACGGTTTGTTAGCAGAATTACGCGGCTTATTAGACACGCTGGAGAAGAGTGAATTGACGTAATCGTGGTTTCCATTGCTTGGAATGTGTGTGAAAGATTTATCGTATGGTTATGATTAGCGTAGAAGAATTATTTAACCTTTTGCCTGAGAATATTTGGACCCTAATAAAACAACCATATACACCGTGAGTTAAATATACTATTCGTTGTTATAAGGCAAAGGGTTAAAACTTTCGTTAGGATAATTTTAATTCTGTGAAACGATTAATGTTTAACGAAATCATTGTTGAAGAATGAGATTGTCGTGCATTCGTGAATAACGACGGCCTTGTGAACAATAGCAATTCACAGAAAACATGTCTGCCATGACAGTCAACGTGTTAATGAATGTTTAAGTAGTTGAATATATTATTATAATTTTTGTTACCTTGTACGAAAGTGTGACGAAGTGAAAACCACTCGAGACGTATAGTAACATTCACGAGGTAGAAACAGTTACTGGGTTCTTACCTGGAAAAGAAAATATTTTCCCATTAAGTTGGAAACTCCTCGCACTGATTTACATTTCCCTATTCTCACGTGTTATTTGCTAGTTGCGTAAGGCACGATTGTTCTTTATTCTCGAAAGGAAATTTCTCTCCATAAATTTCTACCAACCTATCTTTCTACGTGTCAATTTTAATAATTACAAATTTGTTTGTTGCAAGAGAGAAAATTAAAAACACACAGCCAAACGTCCGTGAACTCGAATTATACGAAAGTTTGATTCATTCTTTCATTTTACACATTTTAAATATTCGATGTTACTCATCAGTGATACCAATTTGCGAAAAGTCCCTTCATTCCATCACGATAAGTCGCTAAATTCAATTAATCGGACAACTTTTGTTGCCTACTGTACCAAAGATACAAGAAACAAGATTAACGCGTAATTTCTCGGCCAAGAAATTTCCCAAGTGGGATCTTCTGTCTTGTGCGCTTTTCCACGGTTAAGTAATCGCGAAACAGTGGAAAAAATAGGGGGATCACGTATGTACACAGGTCGAAACGCAGTCGATCACCGTGGGACTCGGTAAAACGTCAGGTCGAGCTTTCTCAGGGGTCCGTTTTCTCGATACTCGGCCAATGTTCGAGATTGTTAATCCGATTTTTCTGTTTCTTCTCAACCAGCCTGTAGCAAGAGCGGTGGTTCGATCGATCCCGGTCTCGAAGTCGAGTCCGAGTATCGAGTTTCGACGTATACAACGTGCGGAACAGTGAGACAACTGGGCGTGTGATGTACCGGGGTCGTTGTTGCTCGCGAGTAATGCGACTGGCCGCCATTAAAACAAGATATACGCGGCTACAACCAGTTGGATTTCGTATGTTAATTTGATGGCGACGACACGTTGAGGAACGACGTTCGTTCAACTATGTATATTCGTCGGGGATCGTCAAAGACACCCTCAGGGTTAGGTTGTGTCGTCGAACAATTCATTCATCGATCATATGGAAATTAGACATTAACAAGGAACGATTTTATTTTTCACTCAATATGTTCAACGTGAGAAAACTAACTCCGGGTTATGAGGGTAATAATTTTTCGAGAGTGGGAAATTGATGATGTAAAAACGAGAAAGAGGCATTTCGCGTTTGCTTTTTAACGAGATTAATACTAACATATCGAGGGAATCGGTGTGAGGAAGTAATGAGAAAATTTGAATTATATTACGGAGGATTATTAAGTACCTTAATAATAAGCAAAAGTAATTTATCGAAGAGAAAGAGAGAATATCAAAGATAGACGTTGGTAGAGAAACGAGTTGAGCGCCGGGAAAATAGTCTTCTAGTATAACTTACAGCGTTAGAGAAAGTAAATCTCGAGATCTTATCTAAAGTACATAATTCAATTTTACACACCTATTAACATCACGAACCTTATAACACTTAAATTTCGCTAATTGCATGTAAATTAGGTCGCAGATGTATCGTAAGCTTTCATTCATAAATCGTGTATGAAAGGTTGCCGTGTTGCACGAACGAACCTCTACAAAGACGCAAAATCTCATCATTTTCAAATGCAGTATCATTTGAATTTCATTCGAGTTTCTCTGAATGATCTTATGGTCGATTCGATGCTCCTTTCACAAACGTAATTTGAAAAGAAAAATGAGATGATATCCAACAAAAAGAACGAAAAGAAAGGCGTTACTTATAGCGGTATAAGATACGTTCCATACAATGGTGCACATTTATACATTCTGTCGCTTCGTATGTTAATTTGATAACGGCGACACTATAAGGAAGGTCGACTATCCAGCTGTATATTTCGTCGAGACGTCAAACATGCCCCCGGGGATGTATATTGTAAAACGCCCCCGCGGTTTCGTAGGTTCGCGTATAGGTTCGTCGATCACATGGTCATAACCGCAGCCGCGCAATTGCAATATCTTACAGCGCGAAATCCCTTGTATAGCTTGAGATATTACAGTTATAAAAGTATTTATACTTATTATTGACGCGATACGATGAACACACCGATGGAGAGACGCAAGGAGAGGTGTTGTTGATGGGGCATTCAAGAGCACGCTTATGTGCTCGAATAATGTATTTATGCGCCATTCAAATATGAAACAAAGAACCTTCTATCTGTACGAACGACGAAGGGGGATGAAATTTAAGGGTGAGGGTACGAAAAATTATAACAAACGTAATTTGAGATTTGTTAAAAGAAAAAAATGGAGGAAAGAGTCTACCGAAGCGCTTGGAAGTATAAAGCTTGGATATGAACTCTATGGGGGATGAAATTTAAAAATGAAGATATGAAAGATTGTAATAAGTATACTTTAAGAATGATTAAAATAAAAAAAAATGGAAAAAAGGGTACCGAAACGATTGGAAATATAAGCGTTGTATATGAAATCTAAGGGTGAGGGTATGAAAGATTATAATAAATGTAATTTGAGAATTATTCAAATAAAAATCGAAGAAACTGCTAAAGCGTTTGGAAGTATAAAGTGCGGATACATGAAAGTAAAGAGAATTGTAAAATTTAATGTTTTATTGAAATATAGATTGCTTCTTTATTAATCCTGTATGGGATTTGTGAATTTACCATTGTTAGGTAAAGTTGGGTCAAACTGACGAATATATAAAAATAAAATGAATTTAATAATTTAATACTTTATTAAATGGTACCGATTTCCTTTAATGTATGTTGTCCATGTGATTCTTTAACCTTGATGTATTTTTTAAATAATGAATAAAAATTGATTTCTTTTTCAATTTTAATGTTCCATTACACACATGAATTTGGGACAAAGTAAACTAATCTTTATAGAGCGATATGTAAAATGTATATAATTTTTATTTAGGGCACTGATGTTTGCTGCTATAAATACGATTGATATTCATCACGATTTCCGTGTTAATTTCCCGTATCCTGCAACACGCAACCTCTGTGCTCATAAACAATTCAATCATGCCCGCACGCATACTCAACCTTACAGATCCGATTGTTCCTTTCTCACGATTGAGTGCTCGTTCAAATACGTTTATACATCGGGCAATATGAATGGCAGATACAAGCTTCGCTACTTAAGTAACGATATCCTTCTGCTGACTCGTGAAACGAGAGAGAAATAAAAAAAAAAATCTTTCGTGGCATTACCAAATCGAAACGAGCTCTTAATACCTTGTAAAAGAATAAACTAAACCATAACGCACTTAACAGTTGCGCAAAGCGCATCGCTGATTTACAATTCGTTTTGCTTCGAAGGGAACGGAACATTTCGCGGAAAGATCGCGGAGGAATTTTCGGTGATTCGAACTACAGAGAAATCTGCAATGCAACGAACATTTTGGAACTCTAAATTTTCAAATTTGCGTATTCCCAAATTTTCAAATTTTCATAATTAAATTTCCAAATTGCTAAATGTTTAAATATTTAAATTTCCAAATTTTCGAATATTGAAACTTCCAAATCTTCGAATATTCGAATTCCCAAATTTTCAAACGTCCAAATTTTAAAATATTCAAATTTTCATATATTCATCAAGCTTCCAAATCTTCAAATATTCAAAATTCTCAAATTTACAAATATTCAAATTCTCAAATTTTCAAATATTCAAATTCTCAAATTTTCAAATATTTACAAATTATCAAAATTTCAAATATCGAAATATTAAAAATTAAAATACAATATTATACTTCAACATAATACTGATAAAAATAAAGTCGTGCATTAAAGATGAATAAATTATGCAAATCACGCGTTCCTATTCATTGGTAATGACACAGAACGTGTCGAATATATTTAATCGAATTAATAATCACACGGGAGCAACGACAATGTAATTAATACGAGCAATTTTCATTACTTCGTCCAAGTGTTACACGAATAGAGTGAGAATACGCGGTGTGCTCGCGATTAAGCAAATTACACCCGTCACTTATTCTCCGAATGCCGGCAATTTATAGCAAGGATAACACGATATTAAACATCCTCAGGTGTATCATTAAATCATGATAATTATCGATCGTACTGGTACATCGATCAGATATTGTATTACACAGCACAGTTTTTATAATGTGCAACTTTTCCTCTCTATAAAAACTATAGCAACTTGTCAGAAAAACACGAAGGACTGTGTTAAACGTATGCAAGAAAGGCACTTGCGTTCTATCAATTCAAGGTTTCTGGGTCGAGGAAGCGATTAGTATTAATCGTGGGAAATCTCTTCGCTATTAAAACTACCAAGTATTATTACATCGTGTATTCTGTTGCAAAAGTGACATTTATTGAGAGGCTTCACTTACATAAGAGATAAAACAACAACACAAATAAAATAAAATAAAAACTAAAGAAAATTAAGAATATTTATTCACGTGTGAATTAATACATTACACCACCTATAATAAATAATAACAAGATTTATTCAGTTTCACAAGTTTTGCCCAGAAATTCGACCAGGTAAGAAAATTTCGATAAACAGAGATACTAATTTTTTTTCTTAAAGAACTCTAGCTGACGTCCGAAAGGTGAAGAGAGAGGCATGCTTGGTAGCAGTTTGTTTCACAAATCACCTGGCCAGCGAGGGTCACGTTCACGTATACACACGCGCGAGCGTGCGTTCCACCTTCCATCTACGACGTTTTATCTTTTCTAGGCGATTTATGCTCGTGGGTCCCTCTCTAACATCGTCTCCTAGACAGCTTGTACAAGCGCTATACGCCTCTCAGCGGCTCCTCAAAGGCCACCGAATCGCGCTACGTTGCTTACTTTACGAGTTAGAATCGTCGAGGACGATAGTTCCGAAGCGATTGTTACAATCCGAGCTAGCTTCGATCCACGGGGCGCCCAGGCCTATGATTTCTTTTTTTCATCGGGAAAAAGAAATATTGCGTCCATTAGTCGTGTTGGCGGCCGAATAGGAAACGAATTTGTAATGTTAACACCGTGTGCTTCGACCAATTTGTGCCCACGAAATTTAAGTAGCACGAGCTTGACTCAAACTGCTTCTAGAATTTTTCAATTTTTCAATTTAATTCGAATGAAACTTACGTAATACAAATTTACAAATCCTTGAAATATTTAACACGTCAAGTGCCACGCTGATTTCGATCAATTTTTCGTTTAGCGTTACAGTTTCGAAAGTTGTAACTCTGAATCGCCTGCAGAAGAAAGCCGTATCTTTGTTTAAATTGGTTTAATAAAACCCATCGATGAATGATAAAAAATTGTTTACTAAATTTGATACAGTTGGTCCTTAAGCAACAACGCTGGCTAAACGAAAAATCGAGAAGGAAGAAATAATTCATTTCGTTTATTTTTAATAAATTATCCAGCGGTAAATCTTTATATCGTTGTAGAAATTAATTTAAACAATCTTAATAAAGTATTATATTCTAAATCTAGCGTCAGTCTACACAGATCTGTGTGGCAGACAGCATGTTAAACATATGTCTCATAAAATGATGTATCATTTGAAAAGTTTGATGAATCTGACAGCAATATTTGCCATACGATGACGAATGGCTCCTCTTATAGATAAAATGACACCAATTATCTTAATCAAAATTTCTCTACCATCTCTAACTTGAAATGAAACGTACATCAAGGCTAAATTACGACAAATCGTAGAACTTTCAAATCCGAAAGCCCAATTTTAGAAAGTTCAAGAACACTAGAACTCGATATTCTCAGTAAACATTCAACTTGAAACTACACTCTGAAACGTGAGTTTCGCGAACCGCAACATTCGCTTACGCAACGCGAACGATGGAAAAAGAAATACGAAGCGAAAGAGCATCGAGGAATAGGGGCAGAAGCGAGTGTATCTGCATAGAAACGGTGCGTAAACCGTGGATCGCGGACGATTCAATAGAGTATTTCCTCTAGCAGGCATAAACGAGCACAAGAAAGCAAGTGTTTTACGAGCGAGTTCGCTTGTCAGAAGTCCACGACTTTTATGACGATCCGCAACATCCCGGTGCTCTTTGTTCATTGTTCTAACCACGCCTCCGATACAAAGGGGGAATAAATTTCGTCAGATCTTATCCGATAACATTGAACATCGTCGATCTATACCGAAAATACTCTTCCCGATTGATCAAGGATAAGTGAAATGGAGTGCAAGAACAGCGAAACATACTTTCGAAACGTACTGTGTATCAAGTGTTAGCAGCTCCTCGAGTGAATTTTTAGTCGTGTCATTCGAATCATTAGTTTGTTCGTTCATTCGTAAAGTTCAACGTGTTGATACACTTTTCAGCTTCCGTTGAGACACTTTTTTCTTACGATATCCCCAAAAATCGACACTGAACCTTCCATTTAGGCGACGTCAATTCTTGGGGATCGACAGTATTAAATTTAAAAACTAAATTTTTTATAATATAAAAAGATATGTTTATACTTCTATAATATATTTTATTGAAACATGTTAAATACAGATGAGATTTCCCGTTTTTTCTGTATGTCTAAGTATCTGTTGAGTGTTGCTCTCTGCTTAAATAGAAAGTAAAGCAAAATCGGCTCCACGTCGAACTTACCGTATTTCCCAACCTATAAGACACACCTGAGCATAATACACACTATGATTTATCAGATTAGAATTTACGAAAAATACTTGGATCAGACAAAAAAGGATCAAAGTATCTATTTTAATAATAACACTTTATACAAAGAAAATAGTGTTACTATCGACATTTGTAATAAAGGCAACCATTTTCTATGACTTTGGAGTAAAAGAAGTGCGTCTTATGGGCTGGAAAATACGGTATTTGTTAATTTACCTTATTGCCACTAGATTTCTGACGAGACGTTTCAGAAAAGAGATACTTAAAAAAAAAGATTATTTCACTCTGTTATTTAAAAGTTTCGAAGTTTATTTCGATAAATTCGATTTAACTAGAACAATTCGAATTTACTCGCTCATCGAAATAAGACGCACAAGATCCTCGTAGATCGATACCGAAGAATCGATTCCCAATGGTGCTTAATGAAATTTAAATTGCATCGCGTAAATTTCTCAGCCCGCTCTCTAATAATAGGGAACGATCGGTGTAATTATACCGTGGATCCACAGAAAGAAAGTGAATCATTTCTAATATTTAATCGACCTCATTCCACAATACCACTAAATATCTACCTTGAACGAGCAAAAAATCTCTCTCGCCATTTTATTCCTCGAATTAGCGTAGATTAACGTGAAAGGAGAAACTGAAGCACTAATACCTAATAATGCAAGCTGACCTAGAAAGAACTGCACCTTTGTTTTTATCGTAACATCGAAACAAGTGTTAAGATAAGCACGTCCATTTCACAGAAACAATCTTCCTAATAAATCTAACAAACTCGAGTAACAGTAGATGCCCAAACACCGTCATTTTTTTTTTTTTCTTCAAGGAAGCTCCAAAAATAACCCTATAAAACCCAAGGAGAAAGAAATAAAAACAGAACAAGAAGGAATTTAAGTACCGGCAATAACATAACGTTAACAGACATCGACAGACGAGGACACGTTTGGCGAACCTTCGACGAAGAGACGCCAAGGTCGGGTTAGGATAAGCTGTCCGTTTTTCAAGCGGCTCAGCGTACAACCGGCGACACACTTACGAGACGTTGACCTCGCGACCGGCTCTGTAAACACGGCGAATATCTTCATTTGCGTGTTTGTAGGCGGCCGCGGTGTGTACCCGTATGCACGCGGCATAAGTGGGCAGCTGCAACGGCGTGCAGCTCGAATCCTATCTGGGTAACCCGGTCCCAGAAACTCGTTCCGCCCTTCCGTGGACCACGGTGAACAGCGTGCATTGCACGCTTAACTGGCTGGAAAGTGGACACGTAGAAATTCCTTCTGTTGAGCTTTTTAACTATTTTTGACGAGTCATTAGAGATGCAATTTTTTTTTTAACAGAGTCTGATTCGTCATTCAGTTGGAAACAGCATTTAAGTAATTTTATGTTTGCACAAACTTTGTTTAATAACTTAACACATCGAGGAGTGTTGCGCGGGTCATCGATGACCCACATAGTATCACGTTAAAGTGACAGAAAATATTTTTCAAATTTTTGTTTAGGTTTAAATAAAAAAAAGTTGTAAGAAGTGATTATTATTGTCTTTGTGATTTCAACCAATTGCAATTTTATTAAAATTTTGTTGAATATGTCATCTAGTAAACTGATCCTTTTAAGTACTCAAAAAAATTGATGTTGTTGAGTGTAATTTTGAAAAAGTTGTTCTACTTTGAAAGGTGTCCGAATATTAATTAGAGTGAGTGCAGATATAAGAAACTTTGGAATAAAGAATGATAAATGGAAAGTAACAATAACATCTGAATAATTTCTATAATTTAAAGTGAGAAATCTGAAATCCGTCAATTTGACGTATTCGATTTTTAAACACTTGTTTATCAGATTAAATTCTTAAGTTCTTAAATTATAATTGCGTACATATCACGTGGTTAAATGGTTCATTAAGTTTCATCAAGCTAACTTCAATTTGTAATTGTCTTGAAATTAAATCGATAAGCAAGCGGTTAATAAAGCAATGGCTGAGCTCCTCTTCATGGTGAAACAGGAATTGTAATCGATACGGTGGTTACGTGTACCGAAGTACAGTTCGCGTGTCTTTGATACCCTCTGAGAGGTAATTTTCTTAAGGAACGAAGATGTTGATGGTAATTTATAGCGATAGTGGGACTCTGATTCTGAAATTTGAGCGAAGCTGTAAAATCATCGCTACTGGAAATTTAATTGGAAGTTTATCCGCGAGTTTAGTTTCGATCGAGTCTCGAGATACGCGTACAACTCAGAAGAATGAAACGAAACGAGAAATCTAGAGGAAGAAGGAAACGAGTAAAAAGAAAAATGCGTGGTATTTCGCGTGTTATGTGGATAACCCGGTTCCAAAACTCGTTTCGTCCTTTTTAAGAATCGTCCAAGTCCAGTTTCGTCGAATCCTCCAGGAAGTAGCAAAATCTCGCGCGATGATATTTTTTTCAAACTGAAGTATCATCGTCGATCTAACGAAATCATCAGACAAAATTATAAATCTTCAAATAACATTTTCTAAGTCCAACAAAAACCAAGAAAAACAAATCAAAATAAAATTGTTTCCATTCTCTGTTAACACTGAAGCAATAACAACACTCCATATCGTTAACCATTGACCTAGATAGTCGAAGCAGTAATTTGCCTCGTCTATTAACACGTTAAATCGTCGGGGAACAATTATACGTGTTTGAAAGTATGTACCTCACCTGTTAATGGAGGTCTGAGGCTACAGGAACGTTTCGTAAAACGAACCTTAACGCCTCCGTTCGTATTGTAAACTGGTACACACCGTCTAGCCTTCGTACTTCCCTCTAGAGACCGCGTAAATAGCTATTAATGGCGCCGTTACGTACGATTTTTCGTCGTCGAACGATACGATAGTCACATTCAACTTGAACATACCAAGAAACTCGAACTTCATTGTGCCGTACCGTACTCCAGAAAATCCTGTCACGTGTGTACAGTGCTGATAAGAGAGACGTAATGCACTTGTTAGGTCTAATGGTAGAGCTATTAAATTAGATCAGGCGTACGATAACGATGCCAATACCAGTTAAACGGCAATATCCTAGCAATATTCGAACCATACAGCGCCGTTTTAATTAACTCGCGACACCGGTACCCTTGCCGGTTACAACGATCGTTAAATAACACCTACACACCTGGTACGACAGCTCGATTTTCCACACCAGAAAACTGGTAACCGTTCGAACAGGGGGTAACATTTCTCTTCTTGGTTCGAGGAAGAGTAATTCTATCGGCAGCTACCTTTATTATATAGAATGAATCGTGTAAGACGATTAGTTTAAATTATTTTCTTGTTAGTGTGTAAATCTATTGAAATTTCTTTTTCTTTTTGTGACGTAATATGGATCGAAGAGATTTTTAGAATTATTACGGTGTAATCGGAGATTTGAGGCTTTCACGGCCTGGTATTATACAGTTCTCACTGTTGAGGCTTTCGAGTGTAAATCGTGTCCTTATGGAATTATTTTCCCAACGTTTCTTAAGACCCCCTGAAGTGAAGCTAGTTGCAATGCTGGCGAAACGTTGTGAAAATAATTCCATAAGGATACGGTTTTCACCCGAAATCCTCAACAGTGAGAAAAGTATTTTAAAGTATACTTCTTAACAGTTGTTTTTTTATTCGAGTTTTCTAGGTTATCCTCAGCTTTTTTATAATATAAAATTTTGAAATTCTTCGCAGCCTAACAATTTTCTTTAAGTACACTGACTACTATTAGAAAAATTCCAATTGATCGTAATTACGAAAAACGATTTTCACTAATTCCTTCGTGATTTCGGCGAATCGCAACATTCTTAAAAATTTTCATACACATCATCTAATAAATTGACTCTTTTCACTTCTCAAAAGAAACTTTCGTCATTTGATCCAATTGTAAAAAAGTTATTCTATTTTAAAGGATGGCCGAATATTAATGAGAGTCGCTGCATATCTCTCACGATGAAAAAGTTTGAAGTAAAAGGTTCCTGAATCCTTAAGAAACGCAATTAATTAATTGTCGCAATTAATCACTCGAACAAAAGGTTTCGAAAGTAATCGGCTACCTGAACGATCGAAAGACCAACCAGATCGCAATGTAACACGATAACGCGGATCCTTAACGTATTAACTCGTTCCACGACACGAACAGGGTATTGAAAAGGGGGGAAAACGATAAGAGCGGTGCTCTCGATTGTCGTAGATCGTGTCGCGCGAACTATTCACAAACTTTCTCCTCTCTGATCGGCGCAGGGAGGTCTGGATTCCAACGAACAGAGAACGTGAACTTTCGAATGCGTAGGTTAACTCCTGCGTCACCTTTCGGGATCGTTAACTCCGAATGTCGTGCAATGGAAAGCTCGACTTCACGGACTGTTCTCCAAAGAGGGCATATATACATCCTTACTGACTTTAATTGACATCTCTAGTGGTGGTTTGAAAGGAGAATGATCGCAACGTGACTCTTCTTCTTTTAACATCGAACAAATCCACTTTCCTCGTGCAATAACACGAGAAGATTCGTGATATTAAAACGAGAACTGTGTCATTGTTTAGAAAGTTTGAAAGTAATGCATACAGTACTGTCGACTGTTCCCTTTATTGTTCCAACCAACAATGTTGAACATTCGAAAAATAGAAGTGAATAAATTTTAACTAAAGAGGACAAAGTGAATTCTTCCACCCTTTATTAGTCACCGAAACTTCCTCGAAAACACGAGTCGAAAGAGGAATATACAATGAGTAATACCACTGACAATCTTAACCGAGGAGAAAGTTTATATTTGCTTATTAAATATTTCGTACACGTCGTAATTATTGACTCGCTATACCGGCCAGTTCTTACGTAAAATAGCCTGGCTAACGGTGTTCCTACGCGAGTGCTCGCGAGAGGATCTGGAAGAGAACGTATCTCCGCTGATCGATCGTTCGGATAAGCTGGCCTGAGATTGTTCAATTTCGTGCGTAACAAAGTAACCGCGTGGCAAGAGGCGTGCTCATTCATTTATTTCAGGTAAGCAGAGAGAACCGCTTAAAATCAACGCCTTATCTTTTATACTTAACCCTCTACAACCCGATGTTTCTACATTCGTGAGAAGAAAAATTACGGTTGACCGCAATTTTTTATTTCAATTGAAGAGAGGGCAAGAATTACTACAAAGACATTAGCTAGTAGTAATGTCACAGTACAAAAATGTATTGCAGTAATATAACGACAAACAAATCAAACGAAACTTATGAAATATAGATGCATATAGAACTCGAACAGGCATTTCGAATTAATTGTTGTTTATTTTATAACAAAGTTACGATTATTATTTAGAGGAGCAAATTTCAACGATCTGCCGTCAAAAACGAGGCAAAGAAAGTAAAAAAAAAAAAAAGGAAAAGGACTGAAGTTTGCGAATGATGGCTAAAAAGGACAGTCATAAATGGTATTATAAACAGGAAGGAGAGGACGGGTAAACGAGAGGAGGAAGAGGAGGTGGAGGAACGAAAACGAAGGGAAGAAGAAATTATTTGACAGCTGGGATCCCGACGAACTAATCTAAATAAAATAAATGGTGGTGAAAACGCATGAGAAGGGTGTTTCTCTAAGCTGCTACACCGCACGTCTTCATCGGTTTCGTTCGTGCCAATTTTTGTTCTTCTTGCGACTCCTTCATCCCGCCTATTAAACGCAACCGTAGAAGCTCGCCCGACTCGGTTACCATCGTCGTAAAGTGGTATCGCTGATATTAAGGGATAGAAGATACTCATCAGGGCATAAAGTAACAAGTCTTTATATGGCAGAGCTGTTCTAGAAAAGGAAGAACTCCCCGGACAAATGAAAATATAAGAACGAAACTATCTTAAAAAAACGATCGAGAGTTCCTCGAATGTGGACGCGTTGAATATGTTCAAATACATCGTCGATACTTCCTGTAGAATTCTAGAATTTCCAAGGTATTACAGAGATTTGCTGTGAAATTATTACGTCTTGAAAATCTTCACAATTGTATTTGCAAAATATTTGTACTATTATAACAGATTATAAAATTATAAATGTATTTTTACGTCACTCTTTTGAGGAATGCTTTTAGCATTTTCGTTCTTTTTTTTATTAACGAAATACCCGTGCAATATATTTAAGAAAAAAGAAGTGCTTTACGTTCTTTTAACTTATTATGAAACATCAAAGAAACCGCTGCGTTAAATCTTCCTACCATAATAAATTAAGCGATAACATTTCTTGTGAAATCACCGATACGAAGTAGTATCTTCTAGAACCCTACCAACTAACTATCGGAGAACAGATGAAGACAATCTAATTTATATTCTCAAGATTAAAAAATAAATGAAATTGTACAACGCAATCATTTACTGGGTCAGATTAGAAGAAGATATTTTCTGAGCAAAATGGCCGTTCCTCGTCGCTCCCGTTTCGAACGCGATTCTTCTCCCCTCCCATCTAATTCGCCCAGGGGCGAGAAGATGATCCAAGTCTATTAGCCGAATTTATAGAGGGCTTCGAGGAATCGAGACGTAATTTCGAGCGTTCTCCCGCAGCGTAGGACGTAGTAGAGAACACGCCTGAGTATAGCATCGTCCCCAAGGAAGGCACGATGCTGAAAGGGGCGCAGAAACGGTAGATGGGAAAAGAGAGGAAGTCGAGGAGCCAACAGAGATAGGAAGAAAAGGAAGGGGCGAGGTTCTAGGAACCGTCGTGCTCGCGCATCTTCATTATCCTCGTTCAGGGCCTAAGGGCATCCGTGTATACAACGGTAGAACCGTGCTTGGACTCGATCAATTAGCGTACAGACTTCGTGATCCGAAAGCGCAAAAACGAGCAAAAAGAAGATCCACGTACCGATGCACTTTCCGCTTATGAAAGTAGCCTACGCCGCGCGTAGCCCTCTCCCACCCTTCGTTTCACTAACGAACCTGTGTCGCGGTAAATTCACAAACGATTTTCTGACTTTTAATAAAATGTAGATAGCATTTGCATTCTATATACGATATCGTCGTCTCAATGATCAAAAAACTGGAAAAAATTCATTTTTCAAGAGAGAAGAGAACCATTTTGTCAACTGATATAAAATCCCTTCTGCATTGATTTTGTTAAATTAAAAAAAATAAATACAAAGGTAATTTTACATTGACGAAATGGATTTGGCTCTCTCCTGAGGAATTAAATTTTTGCGATTTCGCAACTTTATCATTAAAACAACTATTTACAAGATGTCTTGTGTTATAATAGATGTCTGAATAACTGAAACTGCTATTGATAATAAGAAAGTGTAATTTAAAAAGTTTACGATAAGAAAGAAACACTTCAAGGCTATCTTGTAGGTCATTCAAACGTCATGGATATTCTTTTGCATTTTCTTTTGTTTGTTACAGCAATTTAATTGCAAATGAGACAATCTGTATGTGTATTTGCATTGTCCTTTTTCCATCAGGAAAATGAGAACAAAATGATATCGAGGATTTATCGTTGATTGATTTTACCATTTTAGAAAAAATGAGAATTCTAGTTTAGGTATTCGAAGATCAAGGATCGTTAAAATTTGCTAAATTTAAACTTCTTCAATATTACCACCTCATAATTACAATTTGCATTCAATACTCATAATCTTGCCTTAATGAAGATACATCAGCAAAAAGAGAAACTCATTTTTCAGTACCGTACACAGCTCGTCACGGAAGTCACTGTTCCTTTACAATTCCACGCGAGCGTCGCAGCTATAGTTCGCGTCATCGCATAATTACCACGGTGGAAAAAATCAAAACATCGGTTTTTTTTGGCCGAAACGACATTCTGCAAAAAGAGAGCGTAATTACGACGTGTGACACGCGATGGAATAATTATCCACACGCGGTAGGGGAGAGAAAATCAACGCGCACCACTTCAACCGGTCATTCTACTACAGTTAAATGACTCACGAATTCACATGTTCGTTGAAAACACGCGGTCTACACCTGACAGTTTACACGGCACTGACCGTAATGTGAAGTGTTTGCGGCACGGTGACAAGAGATCGTCACAAACAACGTCCTCGTGCCACATATTCCGCGAAGAGAAAACATATTTTCGTTCGTGATAATCTACCGCTGGAGACAATCGTGTAGAAACCAGCGAAATTTCTGTAATACATCTTCCTGGAGTAATTAGACAGACAAATTACCAGCTACACGTTGCTATTAGACACGAGTTACATGAATAAGGCAAATATAACGAGGAAATAAAATTGCATGATAAGAACTGCATATCGTTATTTGCCACTGATAGTGGCGTAATTAAAAAAATGTAAATTTCACAGGAAAAGTAGTTTGAATTTTACATTTTAGTGATAGTTCAACACAATGATCGTGCAATCTGATCTGCTCTCTGGTGTGAAACTAATAATGTTAGAAATGTGCATTTTTAATTGATGAAAATACCTTACCCATGTGCAAATAAAAATAAAAATTAATTTTTAATTGCCTTCTTTACCTCTAATTTTTCCTCATTTTCACTTATTTTCTCAATTAAACAAATCAAAACTGTCCTCTACAATCTTCTTTTAATTTTACTCGCAACAAAAATTAGCCTAATTTTTAGAATCACCTTATATGTGATACTTAACAATTACGTTTAAAAATTGAACCTCTTCAGTTAAAGTCTAACAAGGAGAACAGTCTTCCGTGACTACATCGAATGTAGATAAAATTTTCTTCACAATTTAGAAATCCTCAATAAAATTTCAACTCACACTCAACGAAAGTCAACACTGTTAATAGCACTTTCTGCTGCAATACAGTTTGCACAATTACTTCTCGGTGAATTGATTTTAATCACCGATACGTACGATAATGCCACAGTAATATTACAGATGTCGCAGCTTGAATCAACGCCACAGATATAATTATCGGTGTACCACCGCTGACTATTATTCAAGGCGTCGTAACAAGACGGCTTGTGCATGCACAACGCCCGTTTCCATACGCTGTATTCAAGTTTAAATCAATCAATCGGACGCGTGTGCCGTTCTGGCTTTAGCAACATCCCGCCGTGGTTAGATATCGATCCAGAGCACGTGGGTGTATTAACGGCACAGTCGCACGATAATGGAACTGTTCAAAGTCAATTGGCCGTTTCTACAAACAGGTAGACGCATTTCTTGTTATATACTGGCACGAGTTCAACATCAGACAGATCTGTGGACAGAGTCCAACGGTGGATTGGAACAGAGATAATTTCATAACAGCGCGTTGCGCTGGAGATTCGGCTGGTGACTTCAATGCCCGCATAAGCGCGATTCTCTCGCGATAGATACAACCGCTCTCGTTAATATTCGGACACTATTTCAAAACGGAATAATTCTCTTATGATTGGACGAATCGACATGAGATTTTTTGAAAACTTAGAAGGATTAATTTGTCAGATGATGTATGAAAAAATTATTGAAAAAATTGCAATTGATTAGAATTGCGAAGAGAATAATAAAAGTCATATTTCACAATTTGCACTTTTCATAAACAGTGAAAACATTAATTATTTTTACATCACTCGCAGTTTTCAATTTTTTTTTTTTATACCTCCGCATTGAAAGACTACCTTCGTTATCCTTGGGAACTTTTTTATTAAATTTTCGGAGAGTTTATAACAATCCGTGGTCGTTAACCTTTTATCTAAGAAAGAGTTTCAGTTAAGTTCACTCGTCATTGATTAATCAACAGAATATTTTGTGTATAAGGGCATTGTTAATTTCCTATTGTACAGCTCCATTCGTTTCAACATTTGTAAAAACCGAAATGAAGTAATTCGTTATTATTTTCATTAATTTTCAATTATAAACTGGAGATATTTAATTTCTGTTTGAAAATCGATCTCGGTTAACGGGTTAATGTTATATTACTGCACCGTGGTATTAACGTGACAATATTTTTATCGAAATATACGTCTCGACTGTCGTATCAGCGTGTCGAGGAATTTTATGACGAAGAATTATTCATCGATGACGCGGCCATTGGAATACGAATAGCGCGATTATACCGCAGCCTATCGTAACAATACACGAACCGAAGCTTTGTCTCAATCTACGATTCCCGTGCAATGACAGCTCTGTAGCGTATAATTACGAATCGACAATGTCCACGAATCGACGACAGAGCATCGATTCGAAACTGGACATGTCACAATCGATGCTTTATCGATGCCGACTTCCAATCGTTGCCTATTTAAATGCAATAATTAGAGATTTGCGAATAAAACATGCCCACGATCTCATGTTTAAAATCAAAGGAACATCAATCGCGGAGAATAATCAGAAATTGATCGGAAGAATCGAGAACGTTCGCGAAGAAGTATCGATCGCGTATCATCTGAATTCGCCAGATTTCTAAAAGTTACGATTACGAAATCTCGCATCGAGAAATTTATTCGGTGTTAATGACTGTTTAACGATCTCACTGGCTGAGAGTTAAACACGGGCGAAAGCAAGAAGTTCGTTGCAAAACGAAGGCTAAGCTATGAAAAATCATCGTTTTCTCTATTCAGTTGAAAGATAATGGGGTATAAGATGTTTAGCTGCATGAGCTACTACGATCTGGATAATGATATAATTATCGTTGGACAACTAAGAGAAACGGGATTTTAAAAGTGCATGCTGGTTTATGATCCTGAAATTGTAAGCCACGAGGAAAGTAAGTACTTATACTTTCGTTAGCATCGTCTTTACGCTCGCTGATTTCGGTTACAAGCATGAGGGACCTACGTGAAAGAGAATCAGGCAAGAAGTTAACTGTACTTGTGCATCGAGTGAAAACAAAACGTTCCCCGGTATCGCAGACAGGAAGAAAAAAGAAGAGATTTCTATTTTTGTCAGTTGATAGCGAAGGCAGTCGAAATGAAGACGTAAATCGAGTAAAAATTGCTCCGCTATTTTCTTATGTAAATCCGCAACAAAATGAATTACCATTCATGATATTCTGGAAGTGGATAAACGCCTAATTGCGTAACCTTTTCGTACAAAGTTCTTCCAGCTTTTTACATTTGTTATGTAACACATTATACTCAGCTATTTAAAATTGCCGTGACTCACGACATGTTTATGCATATACACTGCATTCTCTTTTTACTATTTTTCCGTGAATGAAAAACCCGTTTATCGTTCAACGTTCACCCTTACATAAATAAACAACCATTCGACAATTAAAGATATCTAAATCACGACGTTTCAAGTATTCAAAAGTAAAATTTTCAGATAAAGTGAAAAATAAAGAGATCTCATGTATAGTATGACTAAGCAAAACTAAAGCTTCTGGGAAAGTCTCTGTTCTTCATCAGCCAATCACTTAACTACTATGTTAGATATATGTATAATAGAAATGAAACGAAGAAATAAATGATTCAATCATTTATAATCCTACAAGATATTATTAACCCTCTACAATTCGATTTTTCTGTGTAACAATGATGAAAAACAAAGATTAATGATTAATATAAGACAATTGACGGGTAATAATGTGATAACACAACGATGCAACAGTATATCAATAAAAGAATAAAATATAGATAAATAGGTATATGTAACTTTTAGGTCAAATGTCACTATAGTGGGTTATCTCGATCTCTGAAAATTCGGCACTTACAACGAATGAAATTGTTCAACAAAATCCAGGGCCAAGGAATGTTTCCGCACTGTCCATTTCCCACGAATCCACAGTTTCTGCGCGTTTCGAGGCGCGCTTTTTTCCACGAACTGGCGAGATGAGCCAGCCTCGAGCTGTGGTGCACGCGCGCATGCACATCGGCGCGCATATTCGCGGTGCATCGGTGCATACATGCGTGTCGGAGGAGCTGCAACGCACGGCGGCGGTGTAACAGCGGGCCCGTAGGTGGCTTAGTGATCTCATGTTTCATATTTATACTCTCATCTGCATATTACGAGCGGGGTGTGCCTAGGTGGCTGCTAGCCGCTCTCGCGTGCACTGACAGCTGGAATGCGCTGGATTAGATTGCCCAGAGCGTTTCTCTTATAACCTGCCGTGAATACGGTGTTCCTCGCTCCCTGTGACAGCTATCCCTCAAGAAGGGGGGAAACTGTTTTCTCGACTGACGGCCTCGATGATAAATCTATTTCACCTAACCATTATTAGATCATTCGTGATATCCGATTCAAGGGGTAGTAGGAGAGTGTTGAATTTTTCCATTTAAATTGAAAGGTCACGATATATCAATTCACCAGCATAGTATACTCTATTCGGAAAGCTTCAGGGTAAATTTCAGTAATCGAATTTCAATGATACTACAATCATTGACGCTATGTTAAAATTCTTACACAGATACCTTCCACTGAGGAAGCATCTACATGATACATCTTTCGAACCCTGTCCCTTTAGGACAAATTCTAAAACTTATTGGAGATATAAAGAATGACTATCAATAGAGACTGTTTAGAAAGCGACTAAAGTACTATTTAGCAAATAGATATTTCTAAATAAATGAATAATTCGTATTTTATTTCATTTCTCCTGGAAATTTTTGAATAAAGCAAAAAGTATCTCAACTAATAGGTACTCAACCTTTTAACTGAGAAAAACGAATTAACTCATTGGCTCACGAATATTTAGAACACAATATTTATTTGTATTAATAAAATTTAACTATACCATTACACATGTGTTAAACGTAAAATGTATTATATTCACATTTTCAGTAACAAACAACGATGAAGTAACTGTTTATAATTTTTGCTCAGTTTTAATTATAAATTAGAGAGATTGAAATTCTGCACGAGGTATGAATCCAGTCAACAGATTAAATTCTTTAGAGTCTTTTCGTATTAACTGAAGTTTTAAAAAAACAATTTGTAGGTATTTAATAAAAATGAATTTGACACTTAGAAATTAGAACGTTCTAATTCTAAACTCTCGAAACGCAGAAGATTGATTTCTGTTTAGAGAAATTAACATACATACGTGAAAATGATCTTCCTAATGCGAAAGTCGAAGAGCCTCCGACGATTAGCGAAAAATTTCGCGTACCGTTCGAGCTTTCCCATTTATTAACCGAGGCATTATGTTACGTATCGCTTTCGTTTCCCGTGAATAACGATTAACCTGTTTTCCACAATTAACGGAACCGTGTCGGGCTTTCAATTAACGGTTCGCTACAAGGGTAAGATTCAATCGTCACGCAACCGGATAGACTTCGCAGCCTTAAAGGGAATACAATGTCGTGAGAGGCAAAGGGAGAGAAAAAGAGAAAGAAAGAGAGAGAATGAGAGAGATCTTGGCACAGTGTCTATGCTTGTTTACCGAATGAACGCGTATCGCGTGCAATTACATCGCAATTTGTCGCGACGATATTACCGCATATTCACTAGACGACTCTTGTCTTGAGTTTCAATGGCAATGAAGACTTTGCCGACATTCGTGACGACTCTATTCCCCTGTGATACTACAAGAATGATTATAAAAATATTATTAATAAGTCCTTACCTACCAAATAATATATCCAAACGATTTTTTTTTTTATCGTTGCATAAGTATTAGAACACCCATTATGATCGAGAAGAAAGTATCATCTGATTTAAATTATTTTGACTCACCAAAGTTAGTAAAAATATACATATGCACTTGTACATCGAAATTCTACAATGAATAGTTTGTTTTTTACGATAATTTTAAGTTAGATTCATTTTAAAATGGCTCTTTTTTAAGATAACTTTGTAATGCCTTTTATGCGTCGGATAATTTTATATTAAACTTGTAACAACAATAAAGCTTGCTTCACATTCGTTATGTAGATTTTATTAGATTTCAGTAGACGTATGTGGAATTCAGAAGATTTCAGTAAAATTTAGCAAAAGTCGGTAGATTTAAATCGAAATCGGTAAACTTTCAATATAAGAAGATTTCAATATAGTAGATTCAAATAAAATTCGACAGACCTCGGTAGATTTTAGTTGATTTCAATAGATATCGATAAAATTCTCAAAATTTCAGTAGATTTAAGTAAAATTCACAATCAGGTGTCCTAATACTTCTGAACAGGAGTGAATATCATCTGATGGCATTTAGACGAAATTTCATCGTCAATATCAATACGCAAGATAGAGCAAAAGAGAAAAGAACACGTCCGAATTCGTATTAATAGCAGATCCAATTTCTGGACGCGAGAAACGATTGCATCTAGAAGAATCATAAGAATATTATAGTCCGCAACGACCGGTGCATAGACCACAACGATTTTTCTGTCGGACTCGTTGAACCGGAGTGAAATGTTACCTCTCCCTTGGTCGCTCCTCTCGCTTAACCGCGGTGTAATGTTACTACGTAAAGGTGCACTCCATAAAGTCCCATAAAAGTGGCCGCAACTAGCCTTTCAGAACGCTCGCTCGCGCACGGAAAATATGGATTTTTATCTTGGCCCGCGACGTAACGCGTGCAGGAATTTTAAATATGGGGTGCACACGCTAGCGATAAATTTGCCGCATGTACAATATACGATATTGAACTTTATGCTAGTAACAGAGAAATAAGATATGTTCAACGGAAAATTTTTTCGCGAAGTTCTAAGTTCAAAATATAAAAAATCTACATTTAATAACAGAAGTTATTTAAAACAAAAAATGACAAATTCACCAAGTATTTAATTATATCTGAGAATAGATAGTTTCTTTACGGTGGTAGTTAATTTTCTCCGAAATTCAGCTGGTAATTAAACACTATAATAAGGCACAATAGACACGAAGTACAATTATGTCTAAAGATACAGCCGTGAAATCAAGAAGCAGGTAATTAAAGGACACTCGATCCGGTTTCCTCTCGTTCGATAATGCCACGATTTAATTACCGTGAAAAGAAAGGAAATCTGGTAGGAAAGCGGTGGAATATCTCGAACTGAAAGTTAGATTGTCTAACTGGAATCTTCAAAGATGACCGTCCTCCTCCTTTCTCTCTCGCCACGCCGGCAGACAATTTCTCTTTCATTACTTCCAAAACGACTGTAATTACGCGGGGAATATCCCTTTGAAGCAAGAAAAATTCACGGATAAAGCTGGATTCTGATTGTCATCTCTGAGATTGAACCTGAATACGTGCTTGTTCAACCGACTCCTAAAGGTGAATGCACCGATCACGCGACGCACCGGGAGAATAGCTCAACGAGCAAAGAAAATTGCTCAGCCATTTACCATGAGTCGAGTAGCAACGGAATCGAGAGACAAAATTAAATATAAAAAAAAAATCAAAGACACAACTTGATAAAAAAGAAAAACAAAAGGACAGATCTAATTAAGAAGACCAACGTTAATTTTCCATCGAGTTCCAATTGGAAAAATGAAAGCAGAGCCCATTCAGTTATCCTATCGATTTAATTTTGCAAAGTAAAGAACTCGATTTAATTATCAAGTTGCAGCAGCGCGTCGATTCAAGGCAGAAACTATTCAAAGGAAAACAGGAACGCGAATGCTAATGAAGATGCTAGCAGAGTCCACGCAAAACGTGCAAACAAAACCCACGAACCTCCCTGCAAAGTGTCATTACACGAGGCAGTAACAAAGTCGAGAAAATCAACTTAACGACCACCGCTAGCCTGTTTCCAGCTTAGAAACAGGAAGTGTTTCTACGAGCAAAGACAAGGGAAGCGAACGGTACTGCGGATTGTAATGAAAACCTAAGATACGCTGTAGGAAAGATTCCCCCTTTCAAGCGTGCCGAATTAATTGCTCGAAGCTAATGAACCAACTCAGGCTCGAACGAAACAATCCTTTCTGTTGCTCGATTCTTCCATTGAACTTTCCGTTCGTTATTGGGATGATCAGCTTGTTAATTGCTCGAAATTAACAAGCAGATTTGATAGATACGATCGAAGAGCCAATCTCCCGGAGAGAACAATCTCTTTCACCGTGATCCTCTGATGAAAGTGCCTATCCCCTTTCGAAGCCTACTAAACTCTTGTACCTTGTGTTTCCATTTGATGATCCATTTTATATCGTCGTATCCTTCCTTTCTAATCATCTCTCGCTATTATCTCTCACCAGGCCGTACTATAGTCACGCTCTGTTTCGCTGTATGTAACTTGAAACTGGATGCTGGATGCTATCCTTCTTGCTATATCCCAAGCGAGAGAGATGTCTTCTTTACGAAAAGAAGTTACTTTATATAGGTACATTTTTCTTAAGGGACATTCCGAAGTTTTATCTTCACCACCTTTTTACACAACACGTGAAAGGAATCTCCAAGAATTCCCTCTCCCACTAGTCCTCCTTTTAAATCTTTCTAAACCCTGAATACCTTTGCGTCTCAGATAAGAAACTACCGTCAAAAACTTTGCCGTACCTTCTTACTTATTAAAAAATTCATACCCTCCATCTGTAATCTGAAAGAACCCATCTAACCTATCAAACGAAGCTACAAGAAAAAGAAAAAAAAAAAGGAGACGCTTCAGAAGCTCTTCTGACCATTTGTTTCCTTACTATTGGCTCATTTCTCCGAGATAACGTGTTACTTATAAATTATTCAAGCTAATAAATTCACATTATTCAGATTGGTTACGTCCCGATAATTTTCCATAGTTTCTGTCTCTGTTAATCAAACGAGCCACAGGAACAAAGATCAACTCGGCGCAGGAAGTCTCGGATAACCGAACAGGAAGGAAGATGGAGAAGAAACGAGGATAGAAAGTACCAGGCAAAAGCATGCAAGTGTCCTACGGTGAAACTAATGGCGGCACCATTAATATAACTTTGCCTTAGCTTAGATGCAACCGCGGTTTGTGTACATACACACGAGTTTCGTTGCTAGCTAGGAGTGATGCATGGCAAGCCGCGATTCACGGTCCTCTTAAACGTCACAATGCGACCTATAGGATGGGGACATTAATCCTTTCGCCGACTTTAGCGTTTCGTCCACGTTTCTCTACATAGAGAAGTAGCTTAGAGCTCTCGGTGCATTTAGTCGCGTAGTAAAGGAGTTCTGCCTCCGTTGCTGGTAAGATTCGAGAAGCAGCTGGTATAAGAGGATAAGAGGAGAGTTTCGTTACTCGTTAACGTTTAAGCGTGTCACGAGGATCCGTAGGGAGCTCGATTATTCACCACGGAATCCTTATTATACCTGTAATCCCTGTACGACGTGCACGATAGCCTGTGGTTTTTTCGCAAATTTATGCGTTCCTTAGGAATAGCAACGATTATGTTGTTTGAATTTGATCACACTTTAATTGTACAGAATACTTCCAATAAGAACGATAGAACTTTGAATTGAAATAGAATTAAAAGTACGAAAAATCATCAAGTATTCGCTACTTTATTTCAAAGTACATTCAATGACATTATACATAAATATATAAAATAACCACCACGATTATATTTGGTGAAGTGAATACTACGTGTCGCGAAGATGAAACACAATGTTTGTCGATCTTACACGCAATGAATATACACAGAAGAATCAGAGCAAAGAAAAAAGGAAACATAAATCGTGACGAATTCGGTGATACGCTTTCTTCAAACATTTCCGTTTCTTAGCCCATGCGTAATCGATGGTAAGAAAGAAGAAGTCCATTCGTATTCTCGTTCGTCGCGTTCGAGTAAGAGAAGAATTTGCATCACAAATCAGAATCAAGCTTAAAGCAAAATTTGGATGGTATCTGATCGTTGGCCAGACGAGACGAGAATGAATTTAATCCCTCGATGAGACACGAGAGCACCGGGGATAAAATACTCGGCACACCGTATCGAGAAGGATTCGTAGATACGTTCTTGAGATAAAGCTTTCGCCGCGATATTCACACTCGAATCGAGCATGAAATCCCACCGTTTACATATACCTTATCCCTGAGTGGTGCCTTCTTTATGGCATGGTACTCGTTCGATACGAAAATCAGGCGATTAGTTAGAAACAGGTAGCGAAGCGTTTCGGCGTGCCGTAAAAGCAAAACGTCTGATCCTCTGACACGGCGGGGATTTCATTTTCGGCATGAGCGACGTTAAAACCATGAAGGAACATGTCACTACCAGTCTACATGTTTAGAGTTCTACAACTCCGTGGTGTCGTGGCCGGAGTTTAACGTCCACGCGAATTCGTTTCGCTCCGGCTCACTGATGAACAGCGAGACGACTTAAGTATACATACTGCTAAATCATTGGGATCAGGACGAGAAATAGATTGCACATCTTTAACCATATACAGAGTGTTTAAGAAAAATTGAAAATTATTACACATTTGTATGGAGAATTCGTATATGTGTATATATTTCCTGTTCCTTTCTTTGCAAAGAAGATTCTAAGAATGTGTGAATAATAACGAAGACTCCTTGAAGTAAAAATATTTTTAATCTATAATATCGTACCTAGAGTTCTACTTTTCGAAAAATGTCGCTTACCTATATGTACAACATTAAAATTTTGTTTAAGCACCTTGTAGTTAATTTTTCTTTTAAATTAAAAAAGTGATGTCGGAGATCATTGAAATATTGCAAACGTTTGAAATTCGAGAAATATATAGATAGAGGATAATTACAGTCTTCGATAATTCAGTAGACGCAAAATGCAAGTATCAATTACAAACGTGAAAGGTTTCTTTCGATGACTAATAATTATCACACTAACTACACAGAGAAAGTTGTTTTCACAATTATTCCGATGATTCATAACGCTGGTTATTCAACGAAATACATTAAAATCATTACCCTACAACTTTCAAGTAAAAGGCTCATCACCATTTAGAAATGCTAGCCAAATCCTCGACAATTAAAATAATATTAAACAGCTTACACGATATTTCACGTTACTGAGAACATTGTAGCTCATGTGAGGTCGAGATTGAAATTAAAAATTCACTGATATATAGAAATTTTGATCTCTGAATCTCAAAACTAGATTAAATAAAATTATCGACCGTGTGCAGGCCGCTATAGAAATCTTGGTTGAAGGAGATGATAATTGAAGAGCTGATCACGCCTGCTGCTCACGTTCGAATTGACAATTTCGAGGTACACGAGCAGCACGCGTAGCCGCAGAACGATAATCGCGGTAAGTTCATTCCTAGAATAACATCGAAGACTTGGTTCATTGTGAGCAGACTGTTGTGCACGAAAGGGGCGAAGCGGATAGCCAGCTATTACAAGAGGGAGTCCTCTGCCTCCAGGCAGAGAAGATATCTCTCGCATACCTAACCTAGGACGATCGAGTTCATTGTTGGACCTAACCTTCGATAAAGCCTTTGTCCCTGTCCTCCTCTTTTTCTTCGTTCCATTCGACGAAGCCATTGTTCCGAGTCAGCGTAATTAGTGGACCTTGAGGGATAATCTCTTCGTTCAACGACTCGTGTCTTAACGGGAGACACGATCCCTCATTCGTGACTTTTAAACAGTTTGAGGAGGCAGATAAGCCAATAATACCAAACGAATGCAATCGTATCCGCGAAAGCTATCTGACCACGAAGATACACCACCGATGGATCGGAACAACTTGACCGTGATTTTATAATTCCTTCACTGTTGGAGACATCAAGATGCGAATCGACGAGTAATAAATATGGAAATTTTGTTTACGGTGCAGGTATCCGCTTAATAAACTCAATTACTCGCAGTACTCGCAGGTGAGGAAAACTCGTTTTCAGGATACGTGCGAATATTAACTTTGATATTTATTCGTCCCGCTGACTGAATTGAATATTATACGAACAATTTATTACTCGGAGGAAAATATCGCGAAACGCGCAGAAACGAGAAATACTCGTTTCAACTTTAGAATAAAAGAACATATAAAAATGATCCCTTCACATGTTGATAATAGACATTCCATCATGAAATTATTAACAATTATATTATTTATTCTGGATATATGTAATGTAAAGTATATTAAGGGACTAAATTTTAAATTCATATCGATTTGGTGTATTTTACCAGTCCAATAAAAAATGTAAAATTGACAGTATGAAATTTTCTATGAAAATTTTTAAATATACATAACAGCAAACAGGTCCTAAATTTGTACAATCAGCGCACGATCATTTTATTCCAATTCTTCTTATCCACCGGTGAATCTTCACATAAAAGCATCGTCTAATTACATTCTATTTTGTTTGGCCGCATCCAAAAGTAGCCCGCGCTTTGTATCCCGCTTTTGGATGGAAATAATCTATCCGCGGATCTACGGCACGGTCCCACGATTTCTACATCGTCCGCCGCGTTCATTAGGATCAGAGATCCAACGTCACGAGGCACGGTGCCATGAGAAAATAAAACGAGATAACGAGGAAAACGGAAAGCAGATAATAGGGAGACGAAAGAACGTGGAAGGATCGAGAAGACGTGGAAACAGTCCTGGACACAGATAACGCGAAACCGTGCCGCCATTACTATCATTAGAATAATCGAGCATCCTTTAACAGCGGAAACAATTCAAAGAAGCTTACTATCTACGCGCGATGACATAAACTTTGAGAATGAATCTGCTGTGGAAAACATTTGAGGAAAACTAGAAATAAAATATCTACGAACGTGCATAGAGTTGTAATTTTTAGATTATTATCAATGGAATAAAATTCCATCGGTGCATGAAGAAAGTAGAATTTTTATATAAAGATTATATAAATATTTTTATATTGTTGTACAATTGTATTTCTTTTTCTTTTTTTTTTTTTTAATTTATCTTTGTAGATAGTATATTTTTATGAAACGTGCGCCGTGAATTTATGAAGTCTCTGTATACCAGGATTTATTTATGTACATATATACACTCGTGCAACGTAACTGTAATTTACGTTCACTCCGTAATTTATTACTCCAACTGAACAATGAAGTTTTTATTCGTAGCACGCAACAGGTATATTTTTTTTTTAATCAGAATTGCTTCCTGAAACTACCTTTTATCTTTTGTTTCGAACGATACATTCCATAAATATGAAGATCAATAACACGTTTTCGTGCGATGCATGCAACAGTGTTACCTTTACATCTTAACACCTGTTCCACGATACTTTCGTTCATAAGAGACTCGTAGAATTAAAATTCATACGCGGATAATAATAACACTGACAATCGTGCATCCTCGATACGTAATTTCCATTAATAATCCGTTTCGTGAAAGTCGAACGTTTGTAGTTAGAACCATCGGCAAAGCACCCTTGAGGAGAAAACGATTCATACCAATTTGGCAATTTGCCGAACACGCGGCTGACATCACGTGCTCGAAGTCATCACGCGGATAATCGCGCAAATTGCTGAAATTTCGTTCGTACCGTAATGTCCGTGCAAGAAGATCGAAGAGCAATTCTGAACATTGTTATCCTTCGAGCGTTATAAATCAAAGCTGAATTTATCAAATGTATCCCGTAGAGGCTGACGCCAGAATAAAATATCTAATTTCATACCAGCTGATTTTATTTTCTCGCGCTTCAATTAATGTTCACGGAACACCCCATAAACAGTTCATTAGACAGCGGTGTTTTGTCGGCGGAGGACTGAAAAGAAACACTTTCGATATCCTGACCTTTTTTTATTCTTTTCTTTCTCTCTCTCTATTTCTCTCCCTGTACAAAGAACAATGCCTGCCACGCAGAAACGCATCGTCAATCATTAATCAATGCCCTGTGAAAACGCTCGGACGCCATTGTTCGGCGACGTACAAATGAACTCGTTGCCATCGAATAAAAGGGGACGCCGCGAAAAAACTATCTGGTAGTCTGAACAAACCTTGACTGATTTCGACGCGGCGATCATCGAAAGCTCGCGCGATGACGTTTCAATAGGATTTATTGCGATCATCGATCAGAATCCGTCGATCGTTATAAATGGGCGACGATTAAAATTCCTCTCCGCTACGCTAACGAATATACACGTATACGTACACCATTAGCGAGAACATTAAAATTTTCCATAGCTGCCAAAAGAATAGAATTAATATACTTTTGTCAAATAATTTTGCAAAATTGAAAATTTGACAGACATGTAAGAAATTTCGAATTAATATTTCTACAAGATAACGCGAGATTTTCCTTTGAAAATCACACGATTTCCCCGTGGTGAGAAACTTTCTCTGCGCGAGCACGGAAATGCAACGAAGTCATGATGAATGTCCGAGTCAGTTTTCACGTATCAAGGAAGAGATAAATTCGAACGTCCCATCGTGAGCGTTGGACCAAGGTGTAGAGCTGTTGCCGCAACGAATACAAATTGCATCAGTCATCCGTGATCCCGGTGTCCGCTAAACAGCTCGAGAAAATACATATTCATCTCGGTGGTGCTTAACGTTGTCACACGCTGCTACAGACCGATATATTATAATGAACCAACGCCGACGCGTGTAGAAATCTAAATGCACCACTGATTTAAAGTGGACGCGTTCTTGTTTCTACCATCAGTAAAACTGTACCTAATTGTAACTCACAATTGCAATGTAATCTGCAATAAAACCACGACTGCATAAAATCGAACTAAAAAATTAAAAAAATATTTCTTAAAAATTTATTCTTTTCCGACGAAAAACTGATAATAAATAAAAATAAAATATCTCAAGTCGTCAATGTTAAAAACAGAATTCAAAGAAAATTACTGCTCTCCGAAAAAAAAAAAAGAAAAATTTAGTTGATTTATAATTATTTCAATTTTCCCCCAATATAATACGAAACATTTTGAGTAACATTTAATCTACGAGTTGATACTTATTTGCTTTGAGTGGAAAAGAAGTATTGCACAATAAGACTGACATTCACTAACAGCAAGGATTAGTATTGTGTTTACGTTAATAAGTTCACCGTTATGAATAAATTCATCCCACGCCTTCCCACCGAATGCATCCCTCCAAGATGGTCGACCCAGATACGTGTCCCGATCGGTTAATTCCAATATCGATTGAATTGTTTCTGAATCGTTAATTACCGCTTTATGAGACTTGGTGGAATGCCAGGTTAATTATTGCGCCATCCTCAACCTTGGTCGACTTATAATCGGATGAAGAGGTGCGATCGAATCTCGACAGATCTGACACGGCACGATCTTGTTGCCGGAATACGGTGAACGGAAGATAGCTTTGTGGGAATGAAGTGGATCCTTGGGAGCTAATGATATAATCGAAGGTGACTTCTCAGCAACCAGTCGCGAACTCCCCACCGAGATGATAATTACGAATACGATTGCGTCGAAACGGATATATGTATGGTTTAGAATTTTATGGCTGCTATACGATTCGACGTAACTGTACAAGTATTTCGAAGGAAAAGTATGTGCTTATATAACAGAAACTTACTTTTCCTGATTTTCCTTTATAAAATATTTTATTACGTCAATCTACCCAAATAAAATAAAATTTCTAACTTATTTTCTTAAAATGTTAATTCGATTATCATTTAATATCACTTCGGTTATCTTCTCAATACGAAATTAAATTTTTCTCAAATATATGTACGTATGTAATATAAGATTGTATTAACTGTTTTTATTACTAAAAAATATGAATTCATTTGTTGCATTCATAAATTTTTACAAACGAAGATATAAGTCCATCGTTCTGACACGATAAGAAAATTAATAGCGAGTCCGATAATATATGTAAATAGCCGCGAGATTTCCCAGAACATTCACATAAAAACTTCGTTATCCACACGTGAAGCTTGGTAACCTACCTCCTGATGCTATCGATCGAATACGATATCTCGAATCGCGTTATCTCATGAACTTCGTCTCCCATGTATTTTCCTTTTCCACAAACTCGCACACATACGTGCATCACTTAATCAATTTTTCATTAAAGATTTATCTATCATTAATAAATCTACCATATTAATTCCCCAGTATGATCGATACATCCCTGCATGATCGAAGCTCACAGAGATCGTTAGATACTTGACACATTACCATGGAAACTGCATGAGATCATTCGGTTAATTAGTAAGTCTGGCACGTAACGTGTCACGTTTTTCCCGGGAAATCGGCGAGTTGAGACTGTGTTGATTTGCAATGCTGATACGCCGTCTCCTTCGTCGTTCACGTGACTCCTTTGCAGCTGTGCTTTTTCCCCCCTGCGTCAGATCAACCTGGAGGGTTCGAACCTCCTGTGGTTTCAGGATGCTCCTCGCGGACAGGATCTCGCGTACGACCATCGATCACGTCGATTATGAAACGATCGATCCCCTACCACGTTGTTTTTCGATACAATCGACGATCGGTTAAACAGCCCGCGGTAACGTCAATGTTCCATAGAACTTTCTGATAATGATAAACGTCTGTATTGTGTGTGAGTATAGACACGTATAGAGATGAAAACAAGTCCTGAACGAGGAGCTTAACGTTAGCTAAGGTATCGAGCTTACCCGATACATTAAGCGCCACAAATCAAACAACGTATCATCTTGTTGCTCTTCCGCATAGTCGCGCCGCTTCGATGCGCATTCTCGTTTCTCTGACTGCATTCTTATACGTTGCAACCCAGCAAGACCATAGGGCAAGGGCAAAGAAGAGGGTGGAGAGCGTTGGTCGCGACAAAGTATAACGACTATGAAATGATTTATCGACAACGACGACCGTCGCGCGGCCTGTTCGGCCAAGAATGAAGCACGAGCTTAAGGGACGGAGAGTCGGTTTGTACCGTATTGTCGCTTGTTTGTTGGGGGAAACAAGAGGAATAGGAAACGAACCGATGTACATACGGACCACACATAAATAGTCCACGGACAGGAAGAATCTTGCCCTGGCATTCGGTTACCGATGAAAGAAAACCGATGAATGTTCGCTGCTTTTGGAAAAATCGGTAGAACCATGGGAGTAAAGGATGTTGTATAAAAGACAATTGTGTACCTCCAGTATGTTAAAAATTGGAAGATTCTAAGGCAAAGAATATTGAAAGGCAAAGAAGACAAATGTGGTATGTAACGAAAGTTCCTGGACTCTGAGTTTTGTAATTTATCGCGGTGAAATGGAAAACAATAAAGAGTACAAGTTTTATTCTTTTCTATTCGTTTTACATTTACTCCCTCTCATTTTACAATTACGTTCGAAACTTCTAGAACACTTGAATTTATTATTAAATCTTCCTGTAATTTTAGAAATACAATAATCCATAAAATATTGTATTCTGCATTTATGGTTTTTTATCTTATGGTTTGATTCATATTAGTTTCTTTAAAAAATGTGCAACACAAATCTCTTCGTTTTATTACTGATAAAATTAGGCAATCTATCTTCACCTTTTGCCGTGGATATGATTTTAACATTTTTCGCATCTTTGAACACGTTTTTCCACTAACAGCATAGAACCTTATTAGTTCTAATGACTATTTTAAAATTTTTTAACAATGATAGTGTACGCGAGAATCATACTGATTCAAATCATATACTATAATTTTACAGAATAAAAACGTTTGTAAAACTTTTTTATGGTGCAGTATAAATAACTTTCTAATAAAGTAAAGATCAATAAAATGGCATGCATAACTCAATTTAAAAAAAATTGAGTCGGATTAATCTCACTCTGAGATACAAAATATTGATTACTTAAGTGACAAAGTAAAATCATCTGATCATTTAATTTAAAAAAGAAAATATACAAAGCTAGAGTATTTCGAAGATTGAAAATTTACCAACCAGAAAGTAATGGTTCAAGTAGAGCCGAAAATACAGGGGAAAGAATCAATGACAAACTATTCCTCCACCAAATATATTCCAACTCTAATCCTGACAATGTTTCATCCACCACGGACCTCTCCATTCATCAGAATTCGACACGCGTGTCTGAATGAAATTCACGGGCTACCGCATTTATTAACCACGATATCAATTCTCGCTGCATGAACGACGCAAAACATTCACGAATTCCTCTACCCGTTTCCAACCAATCTAACGATTCGCATACCTGACGAATAATGGTGCGAGGTTCGCGTGTGCAACCTGTGCGCCTCTCGAAAATAAATCATTACCAACCGTGAGAAAGATTGCGACTGGTTCTCGAACAGAATTCGAGAGTGGGCGATGCTCGTATCCTCTCGTTCTCGTAATATGAAATTTCCCGATAAGCACACACAACTAACCCTTCGACTTGTGCAATTTATACCACGCTCTTCGTATCTTTTTCCACAAATCGCAAGAACTATTTAAACGATTTTTCTCGCCGAAAGAAGTATTCCGTAAGAAAAAAATAAAAAAGGAAAAAAGATCATGATGCTTCAGTTTATCGGTAAACGTCCATTTGATCTCATAGTTCTTGCTGAAACGTAATTGCCGTGAGTTCGATAAAACCTTCGAGAGCGTGACGGTCAACAACGGCAAACGTGTTAAACATTTCGCTGAAATTACACGTTCCACCGGGATAAAAAAATTCTACGTGGCCCCGAAGAACAACAGAAAATCATCCAGCGTGTAACGTGTAAAGCTACCTGACGCAGGTGATTCACGGCCACTCGAGAGCTAATTTAGATCACCGGATCGATAGGTTGCTCACTCGTGGTTGGACCTCACGTGCACGTTACACGCTGCTTTCGCTTTTTCGAAGCGGATCGCTGGACGAGATAATACGTTTCGTCGGCGGCGAAGAGGTCGAGCTATTTGGAGTAAAGTAAATCGTTCTCTGACTATGAAATCTACATGTACAAAACCCTTCGGTGAAGGAACAACAAGTAAAAACAACCGAGAAACACTTCGGCTATACATAGTTAGAAAAAACGTGATCGTATAAGAGGAAAAAGGTTTAATTAAATTCCAGAGCAGGCACCAGAGGGGCTTTGTAACAATTCACGATCGTTGGCAATCGAACCTGTCAATGAAATTTAAACGACACAAGTAAGTACACACGTGCGTGCATGTAAATTGCGAGTTAAAATGAGAACGTTGAACAAAAGAGAGAGAGAGAGAGAGAGAGAGAGAAAAGAAAGGTGAAACAAGTTGCAAATCGACGTTAACCTTGAAACAAACACACAAAAAATAATAATTATTCCAATGTTACTCGAGTATGTATATATGTGTGTTTGTGTGAGTATAGTACGGTACAACGAGCCAAGTTTCGTTCCCTAATGAAATAAAGTGGCAACGGGATCTCCACGTTGACGAGTGAAATTTTTGCTCGCCTCTTACTGTTTTATCGCGATCGAAAAAATATAACTCGTAACGTTGGTCGTTGTTACAGAGGAAAGAGCACGTTTCTCGAAACGGGGACGCAACACAATGGATTACAGGCGAGCCACGCTTTCGGCTGCATTGTGGACGACGATGAAAGCAGCCAGCTCTTGCCGGATATGGGTGCCACTTCCCGTTCCCATCCAGGACCGATTTCAACGCGGGAGGTCATCGGAAGTTTTGCCTTTAACGCAGCCTGTCACGATGATGAATGGCAGAGGGGCTGGGTAAAAAGGCATAACTCGCGCCGTTTTACACGACCGCCGCCTTAAATCGTTTGTAGAACACGCGTTCTTAATGAGGTAACGTCGTACGGTAATTACTTGAATTATTACAGCTACGAATCAACCGATGCGCGAAACTTATTTTAGACGATTTATACATTGATTTCCTTGTCGACACGCTTTCTAGAATTAAAAAAAAGAATAAAGGAAGAAAAATTATTCACGAAAATGAAAAAGTAACGATTTCTCGTCGTTACTTCGAACAATGAATTTTCCTGCGATTAAAGTATTATCTATACTTTACGAAAGTTTATGAATAAAGTGTTAATAATGATTGAAGCAATAATAAAAGGAAATTTTCACAATGGAGCACGATAAATACGGAATATAGTAAAAATAATAACCAGTTCTTGAGCAGACCAATATCTCCGTGGTATCGAGCAACGTACTATTCATAATATTCCATCACTTAGAAATACCTCATCCATTCCCGTCTTCCCTAAGGCACCTCCATTATCCTTAATTATCCGTAGCTAGCGACCGTGCAACAAAACTCTTCTCACGAGAGAGAAAGAGAGAGAGAGAGAGAAACGCTTCAAACTGCGCCTGCTTTTCCAGGCCCTTTAGCATACGCGAGGAATATCGAGGATACTAGAGACCTTACGACGATAAAACCGATGCTTTCTAAGCACCGATAAATTTCACCGCGTCGGTTGGAGGAATTAACTTTATTGGATGGCCGATTTCTGGTTTAATTTACGCTTCTACCATAGTGTTAACATAAATCACTCTAATTAATTCGAAATTTCTGTAAATTTAATCATGTTTAAGTGTAAAAATCTTCAGAAATAAATGAAACAATTATTATTTAATTATTTCTCTTTCAAATTGATTAAGAAATTGACAGGAGGGTTGATATAGATATAATTAGGAGGATAATTCGAAATTTCTGGTGAACAGAGCATACTATTCCCATGGAGATAGACCTTAGCTTGGAATGAATTAAATGAACACGAGTTAGGCTTTATCTACTGTAGTAATGAAGGCTACGTATGCACAGGATACGCTGAATGGTTATTTACAGCGTTTCGTTATTCCGGAACACCTTCTATAACAGCTTATTCCCGCTTGCGTAAGCTCATTATTCTTAATTATCTACAACCAGTTATAACAAAACTCCGAGCGAGAACAGGTTTTTCGGGTAGACACGTAACCTTCATTCTAACGGAGCTAATTCAAATTCAAATCTTACAAATGTCTTTTTCGATGTTTCAGCGAAAGAAGATTGATACGATCGATATAATGCTGTGTTTTTTTTTTTCCTTTTTTTTTTCTTTCTTTCAACACGTGTTACCAACACGTTTTCAGTAATTACATTTTAATTTGCCCACAGTTTTATTGCTCGAAATGAATAACAAAAATTAATCATAGATCCCTATCTTACTTTTCTTTTTTCTTTTACACAGAAATTTATGAAAGCTTAGGTACGAACGAATGTGATATTACCAATATCGATGCAATCTTTCCCTCAAATCATCGGTTGGTTTCCAACGCGTGTGTAATGATCACCTTTACCCTCGAAACGAATCGAAAAATACAGCGTAGTATTGCCGTAAGATATAGTTTTCTCGTTTTTCATGTTCAAGCGTACGATCATCGTCGACTGTGTACGTACTTTGCAGTTCAACGGTTTGAATCAACGAAGTTATGCGTGCACATACTATGAAAAATTCTTTCGACAGAATTGTCGGTTATTATGGTGCAGTATCACTGACTATGCTATTTCTTTTGTCATTCCTTCGTAACTTCACGAAAAAGATCACGAAATCTACAATTCAAGCAAGCCTACAATATTTAATTTGAAAATTCCATTTTTAAGATACAATACGAAAATTTTTAAAAGTAAGATTCACAATTGACGTACGAAAGATCTTCCAATGTCAACCTACATTTATCAAACTCGTCAATTCTACCTTACAAAAAGAAAATCTGCTGGCGTTAAATCGCGAATTGAAATCTGAATTTCGAGAAATTACACGTTGATGTAATTTCGATCGCAAAAACTGAACGTTTATTTATTATATTTACATAACTCCGTAAAAAAAACAGCACACAAAAAATCAATTGAGATAACTAAGAACAACTACAACATTTACACCATAAATCTCTCGAAAAGCAACATCCAGAGAATCTTCCAACACCAACTTCCAACCTTTTCACCCTCATCTATCAGACCCATCAATTCCAACTTTCCCCAAGCCTCCAGTATTCCTTACAATATCGATATACGCTTCTGCCGGCAGTTCCTATACTTTCATTCAAACAGCTCTCTGCGCAGAGCTAGACCATCCCGGAGGAATCCGTCGAGTGTTACCATTAGTTTTCCGCGCGCCAATAAATCTGGTCGTGGGATCAGGTAGGCACCGAGCGTGGCAGTTCCTTACTGCTTCGACTCGTCGGCGGCTTGAACGAGAGAAACGCGCGGCTTGGCTCTTTCTCGCGGTAACGAGCTCCCATGTAGCACGTCGACTCGCTTTCGACGGAGGAGCCAGGTCGTCCGTTTACCTTCTACGCCGCGCCTGTGGCCCTGCACGCTTTGCTCGCTCGCTCGTGCTCGAATTATAGCGAACGTGGAACGCTATCCCCGCGCGTACGACACCGGCCGACATCGTTCTTAGGTCAAAGGTCGACCGGGAATCCGAGCTTGTAATGCACGCTGTAGTACGCGATCTCGTCGCGTGCACACCGGCGAGAAATGACGCAGGGGGGAAGTAACGCGCGAGCCAACCAACAACATACGAGCCGCACCGTGCTTGACGTTTACGCTTTCCGTCGGATTTATGGAACAGGATTGAGACATCCTGTACGGGATGCGGTGTAAATTTTCCAGGAATTGAAAGTTAATGGCCCGCTTCTTCGTTGTTCAGGTACAATGAGCAGTGTGAAGAGATGACTTGGACGGAGAAGTACAGAGGAGCCAATTTATGGAGTTGATCGGATGTACCATGAAGGATTTTGTTGGACGTCGTAAAGTGGTTTGGATATTTGTAAGTGTGTATCCTGTATTCACTAGTCTGCTACGAATTAACAGTAAAAAGAACGATCGAGAAAAAATGATTCGTTATGAAATGTGATTAAAACATTTATCTGATTTATCTCGAATGGAGGTAAGCAAGTAGAAAAGGAAATGAACAAACTGCAGCTGTTCGACAAGGTTAGAGTTGTATAAAAGTATTCAGAAGAATGCAGTAAGAAACTTTAATTTATCTTAGTATTCCAATCATTATTTATATAACAGAAATTCAGGGATATTTAAAGACTCCATGTATCCCAAAATGGTAGTTCATATAGTGAAAATTAAAAGAAAAATAGAAATGGATCTCTGATATATTTCTGATATACTTCTTAAAATCTCAACACAAATTTAGACCTAATTCATCCACGTTACGCTCTTCGAAATCGTCGTTGACCACTTTCATTCGATGACACAACGTTCCGATCCTCGGCCCGTCACGTGCATCAAGCACGATGATTTGCATAACGCTCGACGATAGTTACGGCATTACAAATTATTCGGGATCATGAGCAGCGCGCGATACTTTGACGCGAAACAAGAGTTTGATCGTTGTCATCCATAATGCATACGTCATGTTTAATGCAACGAAAAGAGAGTGATGTTGTATTACTCGCGTGAGACGCGGCTTGACGTCGTTCACAGATCGATCGCGGGACAAAAAAAAAAGAGAGGAAAAGAAGAAAACTGTGAATCACATTGCAACTGCGTACGAGAAGAAGACGACAGAGGACCGTGTATATATGTCTCATGGAAATTCACGTGAAAGCAAATTCTGTTCTAGTTGAGGACGCAACCGCGGATACCGTAATTTTCTCTAATGGCAGCTTTTTCAAAGTGATATCCCGGTGAAAAGAAAGTACGCGGATATCTTCTTCCTTCCGTTGCCGCGCGAAACTTTCGCGGAAGTTGACCTATCGTTTATCGAAAGCCACAGCAAGCCTTTAATAAAGACGTTTCGATCGTATAAAACCACCGCGAAATATTATAATTACTGAGACAAATTCGCGTGCAACAGGTAACAAGCGTACAGGTATTAAAAACACACCATAGAAATTCTCTGTTTTAATGGAGATCGATATAGATGTCTTATCATCGTTAGAAACTCTCACGCGTTTAATTTTGCAATGAAATATACGCACGAAGAGGACGTGTAATTTATACATCCTCTTCGTAATCCGCTAAGTGTTTGAAAAGGTGGGAAGAACTGGAGAAATTAATCATAGAAACTCACATATCCAGCCGACACACTTCTCAAACTCCGCTGATCTTATCCTCGAACGTAACAAGATTCACAGTACCTGTAACAAACGAAAAAAGGTAATCAGATATGAATCCATCTGTTCATCAAAATAGTCTGCTTATTACAATCGCGATTAGACTACTCTCCCTTTCTATTCGCATTATCCCTACCTATCTGACACAAGTACGTACACACATATGCAATCAGAGACAAGAATAAAAAAGGAAATTCCTGTTATTTCATTGAATTCCACCCACTTTCTAAGCCCACGATACCACGAGAGAGAACAACGCGTACACGTTGCTGTTCGTATGTGTCAAGACACCAATTATATTCGTACAGAAAGTACTATATCATTTAAATTTCACTTCTACACCAAAGTTAGTATATCAGTGAAAATACGAGAATTCCAAATTTTAAGAAAATTTAGAATTTCATCTTCGATATTTCTCTTATCGTCGCTCACAAGTCAATTTTAAATGTTTCATGTCAAATCTTGAAAAATAAAGATCCTTTCCATACTGAAAAAATAATTCGAACATTCAGAGAGATAAAAAGAGAAGCGGTAAAATATAGAAACGAAAAATTTCAATTCTCAAAAAAATTAATATCAGATTCTGAAGACAGAAAACACTAAAAAAAAAAATTACACAATTCCAAATACATAGATCGTAAAACAAATGAAAAAAACTTGAGTAATAGAAATAGAACGAAAATAAGTTCATTTCAACCTCAATTAAAAAACAGAACGAAATTCGAGGAATAGAAAAAATTAAAAAATTTGCTCAACTTCAGAATAATTCAGAAATGTCCTGATACTTATGAACAGGAGTGTACTACGTGGATATCTATTCTCCTCTAAATCCAAGCCGTAGGCCTGTCACGATTCCCTGTTTCCCTTGTTCACAGCTCGGCTACCCTTTTAAAAACACACTTTATGCCGGCTAAGTCACGTGCAGCCGGTTAGAAAAGGGAACAACATCCGGTGTTGGCGAAGGAGATGCGCCAAAGGTGTCGATAGAGCGGCGACACGGCGGAAAGATAAATATAAAGGGTAAAGCCCATCGTGTAACCAAGAAGAAGAAGAAGAGAGACCAAGAAACGAACCACCTCGCTACTACCAACGGAATCGTCGCTCTGCCATCGTCGTGGAAACGAATGCCTCGCATAGAGAGACCCTGTATTACCATATTCACGAGGCTTCCATCTCGAAGTCAATGTCATGGTCCGATGGAGCCCCCGGGCAACGCGGAACGATCCCACAGGCAGCCTTGAGGAATGTCAGTGTCAGGGACCAATCGAGCCTTGGGCGACAACGAAAACCAGTTCACAATCACGTGTCGGACCACCGTCGTGTTTTGAAACAATATTAATAGCCAGGCTCGACGATATTGGACCGCCAACGGGTGAAAACGAAAACTCCACGAGATCTGCTAATGGAGATGGGACCTGAAGTTCGGGTTCCTTCGCGTGACAAATGAGAAACGCGTAGGTGTCTATCGCGTGTTCAACGATTTGAATATAGGTTAATGTAAACTTTTTGTTCTGTAGTCATGGTGATGGGTTTTCGCAGGATTAGTGATAGAGAATATTCTGCAATGTTAATTTCACTTTGGGATCAACGTAATGCAGAGACTTTAGATAGCTATGCAAATGCACTTTCTGCAGAATGATAATGCTCTAAGTGTCGGACTGGTTCTTGAAGGTATGATTGAAAGCTTAGCTGTGTGAACTTTACGAAGGAAATTTACATTGAAATCACCGGGAGTTTCTTGAAAAAAAGAAAAACAGAAGAAGAAATTGTTTTATTTAATCAAACTAGACTTGAAGAGTAAAACAACCGCTCAGAATCTGTGTAAACTCTATGTAAAACATTCGTAGTATTGCTAATACGTTTATTTAACACACATTCCACCCATAAGTCACTCGAACATGTGATACCTGTCGCATTATCTGTAATAGATTTGAGAGAAAAAAAGTCTGGTTTTCATTTGCAGACTAATTACCCTCGTTATACTTGCCAGACTTTCTAACACCTGTGCTGATTACGAACGATCGACTGACGTTGAGTGTTGTGACTATAGGATCGATAGGAATCTAAACGACGCGGATCGTGGATCGGAAATCGAGAGGAAAATCGGTCGTCCCTAATTAACGACTTTTTACGTGATTTTCCAAAGGTAACCGATGAGTTCTAATATAATGTGCACAGAATCGAGAACTTTCACTAGCACGGGCCGCTCTCTCACGTGCGTCGAGACGCCTTTGATAGCCGTATTAAGAGTCACGCCTTCACGTACCGTGAACTCTCGCGTCACGGCCGGCAGAGAATTTAATTCTCTTTTCCTTTCGATGGAAACTAAGGTCAGTAGTGATTGTGAGAGTCAATGGAAACGTTTGGTCAGGATTGGACAGATTGCGATTTATGTGGTTCAAAGAGGTTAACTTGAATTACGCTTCGGTTCGAACGAAACATGAATGATGGCGAAAGTGAAATTGGGGATATTAAGTCAGAGTTAAAGAGCAAGTGCAATTAAAGTGAATGTGAGATAATAAATGGGAAAGTATGCTTCTTAATGGCGACTTCCTGCTTAGAGAGATGTAATTCCTCGAATTACTAAAAATGTTTCACTCGAAATATATTCTTTCTAGCTTACTTATATGTAAAATGTAGACACTAAATTTTATTAAAAGATTTAGCACAACATTCTAAAATCAATAAAATCTATTATCCTTAAAAGTTAAGATACGTCTGACAACGGTTGACCTATACTACTGAACTTGAGTGTCGGTAGAAAAAAAATTCGTTTCATGTATCATAAGCAGCTCGTATACTCGAAGTAAAGAAGAATAAACGAAAGACCCTCGAACATTTTAGAAATGACTGATTGCTAAACGTCTCATTATCGTATATGATGGGTTTCATCACGGTCAAATCGTAATGATCGTTTCACACGTAGTAAACGTTTACAGTGGCTGTAAAATCCTTTTCACAGGTATAGAATAGACGAGGTAGAGACGTGAAACGTTCACATTTTCACCGTGTTCGTTTCCCTCGCGAGTCGCCAAGTGCATCCTACTTTCGCCGTGGCCGTCGTTCCTACATACTTAAACGAGCCTTGCGTGGGACACGAACGTCAAACGAGTCGTTGCAAGAGCGATTCGCTCTCCCTTGCCTCTCGAATGAATTCGACGCGCAATCGAGGTCTACTCAGGATCAAAACATTCGCGATGCGCCGCGTAGGAGGTTGTTCTAGTGCTTCACTGACCCGAATATTTCCATCAATGAAAGAGCATTCGATGACATGGCAGTTTTAATAAGTGCCTACGGAAATTGAAACCAGAGAAAGTCTAATTTTTCAGACAGATAGAATTGTACGGCTGATGTTAGAAAGTTCGACTGAAATAAATACTCTTAACCCTTTCGTAATTGAATTATTTCTATAAATAATTTGTTATTTATCCACCAATTATCGTATCTATAATGGATGTTAAATTGAAATCAATTTCTGTGATACTAAAATCATCAGGGAAGAATTAATTAGTATTTTTCTCGAATTTGAGGAACCGCCTTGACAAATCGAGAATCATAAATTTTGATCAAACTCGTAAAACCGTGTATCTACATATGTGCAAATATAGTTGAATCATTTTTATAAAATATTTTTATCAAAGATCTTAATATCGCTATCCTGAAAGGAGAAAGTAATTGAATTAACACTTTCTCTAATTTCTCTAAACATTTACCGAGGAATCTAGCAAAGTTTATATATATATATATTATTTTAACGAACAATCATCCTCGAACCTTTCTATGATAATTCACGTATAAATTAGAAACACTTTAATAAATTCACGATCATCGACGCTGCACATAAAGACGCTACACGTCGAAAGAGTAACCGAACGTGGCAGAGCTCTGTAGGAGTCGCGCCACCGTGAGAGAGTTGGTCGACCCGTTTACTTTCTCGCCTGAAGATGCAAGTCGAAGAGGAAAAAAGGCTACGATATACCGACGTCCACGAAAAGGAAACGCGTCGAATCATCGTTCCAAGCATCTTCAAACACGTGTGTTCATGCCATAGGAAATATCAAACACAAGACGATTTCTCCTGCGTGAAAACACCTACGCTTCCAACAATTCATCCCCGGGAGGATATTGATATTAAAATCTGGAAAACGTTTTACAATTATTAACCGACTTTCTCCTGCACGTTTAGCGAACAATAAAATTGAATAGAGAAATCTCCGAATACAATAAAACTTGAGTAAAATAACGATAAAGAATAAGCAATTCTCTTTCTCCATCTCTCAAGAGAAAACAGAGGTGACAGAACTGTAACCTAGACAATTGATGAAAATAAATCATCAAGAGAAATGAAACGTAATATCAAACCTCATTCCAATGTATAATCGATCTATCTAGTTACCGAGTACACGATAATAAGCATGCTACGGTAGAAGTGTACGTTTTGACAGGCTTGAAAATTAGGTCGATGTAATTTCGTCTACACGAATATACACGGAATAAACCATCATTCATTTGTACGTCAGTTGTTGGAGAACACGTTACCATAGAACGTCAACACCTAATCAAGCTTAACTAACCCTGCTCAACGGCTACAACCGTCTAAGCCGATAGTTTCAAAGCCACGCCTATCAAAGACATGTTCCAACATCAGACAAGCTGCTAGGCCAAAGGGGAGAACGAGCAAAACGGCCAACAGGCTTCTCGCTGCTCGATAATCAACGAGCATCGGGCGTAAGCTCAAGCTCTCTCCACAAGTCTAAGCGCAGATTCCTGTTTCTCTGGCCAACACGTCCGACAGCGATGTAATTCTACGAACCGCAAGAACGTAGCGTAACGCGTACAACCAGCCCGCCACCAGTGCTACACAACGGATCCTGATTCACTGTACCGACGTACATACATACAGGGTGTCTTCGAACGGGTGGTACATGAAAAAATAAATCGAAAATGTGAAGTAACATTTTTTTCATACGCAGCTTCATTTCCGAATAAATCGACGTGGTAGATGGCGATACACTTCTGTGAACGTTTTCTAGAGTATCTCTTGTTTTCAAACGTTCGAATCATTTTCTTTTGTCTCTACTTGTATTCTCCGTTTGATACACGAGATACTTGAATGTATTGCGCTCTTACTTCTATTTCACTATTTGACACGATGAACTTAAACAGCAATATAGGTAGTTTACAGTAATATTTGTTGGACCCAAAATGTTACTCCACGAACAAATTTTTAGTTAACTCGTCATTAGTTAGCCAACACTTCGAACACGGTATAGTTTATTTATCAAGGAATTATTCATATTTAATTATACTGTAATGCCTGTATTAAACGTAAGATACATCATATATTTGCAAGTATAAAAATGAAATAATTTATTATAATTTTTACTTATTTTTAATTACAAGCTAGAGGGATTCAATTTCTGTTGAGAAGATGAACACAGTTAATAGGTTAAGTAGAACAATAAGGAAAATTTTTATTTGGAAAATTGCTTCATTACACCAAAAGATATTCCAATTAATAGAAAGAAAATTAAAAAGTTTTTACATGTCATATTCTTCTCGCGAGGAGATATCTAAGATATGTAATTGCACGCGTACCCGACGAATCAGCATCGATTTATTTCAAAATTCAGCTTTGTACGAGAAAAACGTTACTTTGCATTTTCGACATATTTTTCACGTAGATTCACCCCTGTTAGAAGTTGCACCACCAACTTGAGAACACCCTGTATATTACAGAGTAGACTAAGCCAGCCAGCTCGATAGGGGAGCCAGTCGTGCTCGTCTTTTTCCCTCGCTACGCTTTTTACGCCTCCAGGACGACGATGTATCCAGAAAGAAGCCACGGGGCGGTTAGAAGCTGGCTCTCTCGCCGACTCCTGGCCTCAATTTTACTCATTAAGGCTAGATTCCTGCACGAAGCATGTGGCGAATGGCTGCAAGCAACTAGATCTCGTGGCGGGATAGCCGCGCGCCGTAAACAGGAGCGAGGAAACGATACCGTCTCGCGAGTCTCGCGTGAATTCTATTCCTACGTTTGCAACACTGTGAGAGGATACCTGGTCACCGTAAAAAGGTTGCACACATGAGAAGGATTCTCCCGTTCGTCTGGCCTCGATTATATTCAGGAAAAATCAGTGACGTCTGGAGAATAGTTGGGACACGGATTCAAACGATCTGAAGAATTTTTCGGCGATTTCGTTTTGTTCTCACCACTAGTGGGATAGTTGGATTCAGGAAAAAGTGAGGAATGTGTCTTGGGGGGAGGAGGCAATTTGTAGATGCTGAATGTTTGTTCTATTGTACGAGGATGAGACGGGAGAATCAGTCGTGCTACCAAGTTCCTAACTTGTAAATAGGCTATGGATGTTCGTGAAATAATTATAGTAACAAAATATGTGAGAATAACGCAAAAATCTGTTGAACTACGTAAGCAACAATAATAATCCATAGACGTACCAATTTGCATCAATGTTGGATTTGCTATAAATTATTAAGGAGATCATTAATTCGCTTAATTTCAATTGACTCGAGTGACAAAAAATTTGTTAAAAAATTCTTAATATTGCTAATTCTTTTCTAAAAGTATTTGTATAATTTACTACAGTTCCCTATTAATGAATATCAACAAAATACACCGCGCCAAAACGCGAAATAGCTTTGCTAACATTGAGATCGAATTCCATAGTGCAATGTTGTCTTGCAACAATCTCAAATGACCGGAACGGATGGTAAAGAAAATCGAAAGTCAGTTAGAAAGAAAAATAACAGGACAAGCAGTCACGTATCTACGATGTCCCGGGCGAAATTGCTATCGAGAGCAAACGTACAAGCCTCTTATCCCCGGTGAAACAACGGTCGGAACACTCTCGCCGCCTGACCTATCCCATAAAAAGGAAGATGCACGAAGCGATCGTCGAAATTCAATTTCGTTCTACGTTCCACGGGTCCAGGCGGGGTACTGTGTAAAAACCGTCACGCGTGTGTAGACACCCAGTGATTATAGGCGACGAAAAAATCTGCGCCGCCACGTAGAGGCCAGATATTACCGGGGCTGGAAGCGGTAACGCGAGACACAGAAACCGGGTTAGATAATAGGAGGCTGAAAGCGGAACGAAATTGGCCCACCAAGGAATCCAGCCACGATTTTATTTACTGAAACTGCCCTCCCTCGGGGTGAACCAGCTTTCAAAGCCGATCTCGAGACGCCCTACGGCCTACTCTCGTGTTCGATATCTCTCGCCTCTCGGCGCATATTCGAGTAAAAACAACAAGGGACGATATTCTCTTGAACGACGAATCGAGATTTCTTTTCACTTTGTTGCAACGTTGCACACGTGGTCCGTTCATTTACGATTGTATCGATTTCTTACTTAACTACGTTATTTATTTGTACGTTATCATCTCTTCCGTTCCATTTATCGTGGAAAATTAAGAATAATATATATATATATATATGTACATCTTATTCGAGAGATGAATTTTAATATTTTATAGCCACGGTCAATTTGAAAAGGAAGTTGCGAGTAAAAGTGTTTCCTATCGATGGCGAAACAACGGCCAAGGAAAAGCTAGGCACGATCGCATATACAGCTTGAAAATAATAGCTAGCTTCGCGTTCGTAGAAAGTAAAAGCGTACTCTTGAAATCCTGACCCGTTATTTACGACATTATGCGAACTCACACTATTATCGCGTCTACGTATACTATGTGATCGCACATTCCGCTATCTCGCCTGTATTCTTTCCATTGTTCCACGGGGAATCTCGATTTTTCACCATTTTCTAACTGGTTTCCGCCGTGGAAAGGGGAGAAGAAAAAAGAAAAAAAAGGAGGGGGGGGAAAGAAGTGAAACGCTTGGCAATGACCACCCAAGCTTAGCAACGGTAGCAGAAATATTAATCAAACGTTCTAGCGTTTAAGCCGCATCTAGCATTGTTATCGTAGGATTTACAGCGTCATTAGTTATAATGAAGCCGCATCTGAACGCAGGGAACGTGCGTAAATGATGCAGGGAAAATAAAGGACCGTGTGCGTAGCATATGCGCATAAGCAAACGTGACTGGAATAAAGTTTACGCGGCGCACGTGAATCAGATGGCACAGTTAGCCGCGAAACGAAGATGTCTACGTCAAAAACCACGGCTGCCTTTCGAACAATCTCGATTTCATATCGGTGCACATAAATCTGGCCAGATGCAGCATTATTAAACCCAAGGATCCTAGCCGCCGCGTCGAGCCAACAGGCCAAATAAGGGATCGCGATGAAAGACGAATTCATAATCTATCGACGCCACTGTAATAACGTTGTTCGAGAACAATAACAGATGCTTCCGAAATAACACACCCGTTAACATGTTCATTTTTAAGGGAGGATTGAGTGTTTTATTCTAAAGTGGAATTTCCATAAACACTGCATTACTTTTTTTTTATTTTTCATTAAAAAAAAAATTATATTCTATTTTATTTTAATTGAATATCGATATACGTCATTTAGAACTTATTATTCGATCGGTGATGGTATTCAGCGATTACCATAATTCAATAATATTTAATATCATAAAAGAATAACAATACTTCATAAATTCATACCGAAAGTTACTTTAATCGAAAATTAAAGATGTTTTATAGCGACGGCGTAATAACTATGTATAATGTATCAAAAAAATAAGAACAAAATGTGAACGTGAATGAGGAAGTGATTACGATTTTTCATAAAATTTAAAAATATCTTCAAATATCTATATTCAAGTATACATTATCTACTTATAACTATAAATTTCTATATCGACCTGATGTTTGAAGAAGTTTGAACGGCGCCAACAATTTCGCGAAAAAATTTGAGTGACGAGATTGAAAGATTCTTCGTTATTAATAAAGGCGATAAGACATATAATTGTAAAGGCTATTGATTTATAGAAACGTGAATTATGATCGAAATCACGAAGAAAGACCGGTAGTCAAGGCTTCCAGGTGCGAACTGTATTCACGTGGAAAATAATCCTGACGTCGGAACTAGCCGGTAACATCGGTGGTGTTACATGTCGGAATCATTTTTCATTTACACGCGGCTGACACCTGGAAGCCTTGACTATCGATAGAAACGTTGATCGTGAAAGTTCAAGCATCGATCACCTCTCTCGTATTAAACGATACACACCACGGAATACAATGGCAAACAAAAACAAAGCGTAATGTGATTTAGCATGCTTTCGGTTCCACTATATATACGCGTTCCTTATTAATCCATACAAATCTCCAACGATATAAAGAAAAGTAAAAAAAAAAAGAAGAAAAGTAACCAGATCTGCAATTATGATATCAAGTAACCGTGACAAAATTTTGTACGTGATCGAGAGACTTTAATCAACCGTATAACACAGGTATAAAACAGGTGTTCGATACCTCGATCTTTACACCTACGTATCGGAGCTCATCTCACGAGTATACCCAATGAAACGTAATCGAAATGACCGCGAAGATACCATGATAAAACTAACGTCGACTCGCGGTCCCGACTCTGAGCATTTTGTAGCGAGTTTCAAGAGCAGCACGGACTCCAGACGAGATCGTTAGATACGAGGTACCTAGAAATGCCAGGGGAAAGAAACCAGGAGGAAAGACAGTGGTGGCCAGTGGCAAAGTTAGAGAGAGAAAGGGAATAGTGGTTGCACTATAAGCCACCTGCAAAAACCTGGATGGCAACCTGTTCCACGAGCACCGATCGCGCATCTACTCGGAGCTCACTCGACTTCTGTGATGAGACTCGATAATACGTGCTCTGGTAGGAATCGCGCAGCTCGCGAATGGGGAAAAAGAAAATTCCTGTTTTTAGTCTTCGCGTGTTCGTTCCTGCTCAACCTTGGAACGACGGTTTCCATTGCAACCCCCGTGGGGACGTTAAATAATGGCGGAGCATAATTAGATGTCTATTTTTATTCGAATACCGGCCCCGATGGTATTTCACTTGTAATGCTTGTACCGCTTAACAGGTTGAAATATAGTTGGAAAGAAATAGCTTGGTATAAAGTTAGTTCGTTTATTAAGAGTTAAAGGTTAACCGCAGGAAACCCGAGCTCTTCGAAAGGTTTAATTTAATTTCAGTTCAAAAAACTAAACAAGATATCTAATTTTTTGTTTGCAGTTAATGAATAGAATTACAGATTATTGACGACTTGCATTAATGTAACTTTTATAGATTAATCCATACAAAATTAATAATTAACCAAGATATCTTGTAATTTTGAGGAGAAGTGTTGAAAAGTTTGACTATGAAGTAGAATGATATTTTTTCGAGATGATTTTAGATTTGTAGAAAATTGTAAGCATTATTAATCGTCAGAAAAAAATATCGAAGGTATAGCTGGTATTGATAATCCTAAAGAATCCTTCCACCCCGACTTCATACTTCTTCTTATCCTTCGACTAGCATCTCTCGTCGTATTCTCTGTTTTTATATTCTCGTTTCTGTTCAGAGGAAAAGGACATAACCTTCGGTATGATTGCTGCTTGAATGTCAGCTTTTTCTTACATTTGCGTGGTATTCCAGTGTGCTCTCTAAAAGAAGAGGTTTTCTTCGAACGGACGTTTCTACGAAATCCTCTTGAGGTCTAGTAAGAGTAAACACTTCTTCTACTTAGTAGCACCATTGAAATACCATTCTAATTTGAATAATTAATAACAGCACTATGAATAATTTACCTTTGAAATATTAGCAGTTTACAGAAAAGGTAAATGTTGGATCGCAAGATTCAGATTAGATTATTCCAGAATCCTCAGGAGTTTCAAAGTCTCCAAAATTATAATATTTAGGATTCTATGACTTTGTAATAGTCTAAAATTAGTTTTACGATCTTAATCTCACGGATCATGAGAACTAATAACTACAAGGTGGTCCCATGATAGATTTAACAACCTACAGATATTCCAACTCGTATTTTACAATGTAGAATAATATAACTTCAAACTGACTCCGATTCTTATCAGTTTCAGAAGTATTCTTAGAAGTTTCAGAATTTCACGAAAAATTATTTTACACAAAAATTGTACCACGATAAAGTTTCTTTACCTGCCTTTCTTTCGTAGCTGCAATTGCTACCGTCTGTTCTTTAAATAAGTTACTTTATATAACTACAAAAATCGAAATAAAGAAACTAATTGAAATGTTTAAACATTTTCAATTGCAATCTTGAGGTACTCGATTTTTCTTTGGTAAGGTGAACTCAATTAGCAGATTAAACGATTAAGAAAGGAAAGAAAACGAGATTAAGAAATTTCTACTGGCGTAGAGGAAACAAAATTCGACGAGAGGAAACGTGATACGAGAAAAGGCTACACCATCACATTTCCGGAGAGGCAAAGGAATCCCGAGAGAGCTCGTTTAAATGCTGGCTGCGTTCGGTCGCCTTGAAACTACGTGCCGGTTATGTCATGCCGCTGCAAGTGGGCCACATCACGATCTTTTCCCCTCTAGGCTGTTTTATTTCGTCCGTACCGCGGCACACCGAATATACGCATCGTCACGAACTTGACGTCTTCTTGCTCTTTATCTCTTCTCGCTCTTAGTGCCACTACACCTCCTCCCTCCCTCTTCCCCACCCTTTTGTACATAAGAATTATTCCGCGTTTACGGCCACCTCGAAGAAACCTGATTTCCCTCTTGTGTCACTCTTCTTGTGCCACGTAGCTGGTTTAGTTGCGGTAACAAGAGGTCAAACGCACTATGTCTGTTATCTTTTATATAGCTGGCATAGCGAAGAAACATCTCGTAAAACGTGTAATCTAAAAGATGAACGTCGCATAAAACGGTAGCGTGCATGTGAGCATGCTTATCGGAGCAACGTTCCGTGAATTTTAATAAATCGTACATTACAAAAACTTCAAAAACCCCTTCAACTCCGTAGATTAAGCTTCGAGTTATAGCGATGAATTATCGAAACAGGAATTACACGTGCCACATACACTGCAACGTATCTCATCTGATGCAATGTTAGAACAACCAATAGCTTGGCTATTCTAGCTGTACGAAAAAAAAAAGAATCATAATGGTACTAACTACTCCAGCGTATTATCATTAATCACGAAGACGTGAAATCACCTGTAAAACCTTATTTCTCGAACGATTATACGTTAAGAAACGCCTCCAATTCCTATCGACTATTAACCACCTCGACTATTACTATCCGAAGCTGTTCTCAAGAGGTCGATAGGGTGAATGATGAGAGCGAAAGAGATTAATTGATTACCGTGAGATTTTATAAGTCTCGGATAGAAGCTCCAGATACGTTCCATCATCAACGTCTTAACTTCTCCACTCTATTTATTTGGTTACCTGGACCTTATCTTATTAGTGAACCTCATCCAACGCTGTCGGCATTATTATCCTACAAACCGAATAATCATCCATGGCTGTACAACAATGTGATAGACATAACCCGTGACCCGATACCCTAATGAGAGGACTCGAGCTTCGAGAGCTTCTACGAGGAACCTGTACTCTTTCTCTCCCCTCATAGCCGATGTAATCGGTCCGTTGTGTTCGGTAAATTGGATTCGATGATAGAGGTCTTTCTGCATTGTACGCTCGGTGAAACTCGTTGGCTCGCGTGCACTGCACGAATTGCTTCGAGTTAACTCGAAACGATCCCGTAGGCGGTGTTTGACGCGTGCTTTCGATCGATAGACGAGAGGATTCGGTCCTGAGAACCGATTTACCTTGGTGACGACGATGAGAGGTAGGAAAAAAGAAGCGTACAATTGTGCAAATTGTCGTGATACGGCGATTTCGTATGTACGTTCAAGAAAAGTGAAACACCAGACGGAAAGATTACGGATCGTTCTTTGCAAATAGTGTAATAATTTTCACAGATTCCACTTATATAAATAATTCACAGTTTCACAAGAGTGCACTGTTAAAAGTAACACTCTGTATAATACGTTGTGCAACTTAGTCCTGAGATACAGTGGAAACGGCGAAGACAAGAAGCGTGAAGTATCGCAAACCACATGCTATTTTGCAAATGGTACCGTACACGAGCCGGAGATTATAAGTTCAACGATCAATCATGAAGCACGAGACACCTTTCTCTATCTTCGGTCTTTAGTTTCGCTGGATTGCCTATTTGTAATGGAATAGTTAGATAGCAGCGCAGCTAATGTCACAGACATTTGACGCAGTCACAAGTAGAACCGTGATCCGCCTACACAGTTAGCGGCGTCGAAATCAGGGAATTCGCTTCCTCTCTTCAAGGTGTAACGTTATATCTATTACTTTCAGCAAAGCGGAATAACACAATGGGACTGGAATATCTTGATCTTTAACGACGGCGGTAACGACGTCGTCTATTTATTTAGACTTGAAATGGCAACGAGTGGCACCGTTGGTAACAGAGAACAATGTTAACTTCTACGCCATTGTTACAGGTCTAATGTAGGTGGTTCACGAATGAACCGTATCGACATCAAATACCTGTGACATTAGGTGCTATTATCTGTCTGCTACCACATTATTCCGAACGATGAGGTAATACGATTGCATTACTTCGATTATTTTCACGTTGTTAAAAATATCAGTTCGTTCGCTCGAGCAGAGATCATTGTACTTTAATCATCCCATACGGAGAAATGCGTGCGAAACGTTGCACAAGAAAAAAAAAATGGAATGCTTCCAATTAACAAAAAAAAAAAATTACCAGGTGGGAATCGGATAAAAGAAAAAAAAAGGAAAAAATGCTGATCAATATTTCATTCATACGGCAAAAACGTGGTATCACGTGCGAGCGACATTCCTTTTATACCGACGCGGAAGTTGTTTCACGCGCGAATAAAGAAACTCGTGAGAGACAGACAAGCGCAGTGCTGACGCCACTGTCGCAAAGTGAATTCCAATGGTCACGATTATGAGGAGCGAGGTACCTGCTTCTTAAGGACAACACGTTACACGTCATCCGATGCAAATCGCGCTTTATCCTTCGATGTTGCATACGCGTCTCCTCTTCCCGATCGTGTTTCTACAAAACGCCGCGAGCATTAATAATAAAGTAGCCACAGGCACAGGTGAAATGAGTCTACAATGAACTGTGAAACCGTGAAATCAAGTGGAATAAAACGATAGAAATGGAAATTCCTTTCGACCAGCTTTTTGCGTACTTTTCCTTTTATCTTGGAATCGAATTGAAAACAAAAGAGAGAACTACGATGGTAGGTGACATGATGTACAAGATGACTGATGACCATCACTACTACTACTACTACTACTACCACTATGGTTCATCCAAGACAAAATATTCAATACACATATGACGTTCATTTGCACGGAGGAAGCTAACGAGGCATTTTTGCGCGGGTAACATGTACCCAACGGGACAAAGGAGTGCGTGGGTTACAAGGGTGGTGAAGGATTGCATCCACAAGAAGAAACAGCAATTTGGGACTCCCCACGTCGCCTCTGCGCTTTACATCGCCATTTCGTGTTCTCCGGGACCGAGCTATAAATCAAGCAAGACCGCAGTTCCGGAGCACGTACACTCCCTTTATACACTACTAGCAGCAGGAAATTAAACGAAATACAAGTTTTAATTATTCCAATCATTTATATCCCCGAAAATGTATAGAAGCAGCAGGAAATAAAGGAGATATCGGGGATAAACAAAAAAGGAAAACAAAGAAACAAATAAAAGAAAAACGTGAAGAAAAAGGAAAGAAGCATGAAGGTGGATAAGCAATCACGTTAGTCGAGAACAAACATCGAACGATTTTCCACGGCGCGGTACAGGACAAAGAACTATTCATCGAACTCGAAGCAACGAAGAAACAAGCGCGGATAAGCGCGGTATATGCGTAGATGATCAATCTCACGAACGTAAGGGCAAGAAGCGGTGGAACCAGGCCCTCAGAGCTTGCTAGACTAGTCTAACGAGATGTTATCCTCCTTTCCTAGCATTTTCTACTGTCCTCTTCTCGCGATCTGATCGAACCCTTCCTCTTCCTTCTAGCCACATATATATTTTTTTCCTCTTCTCCTTCTTCCCGTTTCCTCTTTCTTCTTGTTTCTCCCTCGAGTCTATTGAGAGAAGCGTTTCCAATAGCGTTTCCTCTCTCTCTCTTTCTCTTCTACGTTACCTCCTTTTATATCCCTCTCCAACAGCCATTCGATCTCGATCCTTTCGGCCAAGCGACCGACTACATGCTCCAGATCACAGGAGCTCGATATCGGCAGCAAACGAGAACGTGCCGCTGCAGAAGAAACTGATACCGCAGAGTAGAACGAACGTACGGTCGTACATTTAATGAATGTAATCAAATGGAACGCCCACGAAAAGAGGAATCCACCTTCTACCTTTCTTCCTTCATTTCTCCTCTACGCCCTTCTGCCGTTTCAATTCCCCTCAGCGATCGACAAAGACTGGTAGGCAGCGACACTTCGAGATCGGATCACGCGTTAAATTGTGAACCGCTCGACCGACTCGATAAATCATCCTGAGAGATGACCACTTTACGAGGACACCCTAATAATCGTGCCGGACGCGGCAAACATTTATTACCGGACGGAATTGATTCTACGCCACGGTGATATCGTCCGAGGCATTTTTCAAATCGATTACACGTACACACCATGATCCAGCACCGCAGGACCCTGACAGTGACGATTCGAGTGTTATTTGTCTTGGTACACCGACGCCTTTTAAGACGTCAAACGCAATTACTTTTGATTGGCCGTGGGACGTTCACCAGCGAAGACGGTTCGAAAGAGAATTCCAATTACAGGTGCATGGATCACGATGGAAATCTCCCTTTTATGATTATGTTTAGAAAAGAATGAAACGCTTGTATGCATATCGGTATGCATTACAGATGAAAGAATAGCAAGTATGATATTAAATTAAAATACAATATTTATACGAAACTTAGTGTCTAACGTGTTCAATTACTATTATAATAATTCTAGGAAATAGTAGCATTATTTTCATTATCAGCGTTTTCGAAATAGCCGTAGGAATATTTTTTGATCAACCGCTCGTATGATCAATTTCACGAAGGATGAGTAAAATCGATAGCGATCAGATCACTCCTGGTGATCGATAGCGTGAATGAAATCACGCTGCTGATTGGCGGCACACGGCACGACATAAAGCTCGAAAAGGTAGTGCTCGCAGTTCTCCGAGCAACCAGACCCCCGGCGAGGTGGTGAATAACGATTGAACGCCCACAAGAAGTTCGCATCGAGATCGAACACCGGTGCACACTGTACTAGACACCTGAACTTTACGGCGACGTTCAATTTTATGACACGAGCACTGTCACAAGTGAACTAGAAACCGTCCTCCTCTTATACGAGCAAAGGAAAATCGTTTCGGTTAATTGAGTGTGCGATTTAAGAAAGAAAAGAAAAGAAAAGAAAAAGATAAGAACGCTTGCAGATGCAACAGTAGAATGGTGACAAGAATTATCGCACGTTTCTCGAACATCGTATTTCAGCTGACGATTATGAAATATTCAATTACGAAACGTTGAATCCGTAGAAATATGACCGCGACGGTGTCGAGTGCTAAATTGAAATTAAGGCCAATCAAGGGGCAATTATTAACGAAGTATACGATCTAACGAGTAGACAGCTCAGTGAAAAGTAAAGTTAAAAGTGTAGTGAATTGTACAGTGTATAGGGGTATAAGACGGTCGTGGGTGAAAGATGCATTTCAGGATTACTCCTCGCGTATCTGGCATCTCGGTTCCCGTGCTAGTCAATTTCATAACAAGGGGGACACGAACGAGGTGGAAATCCCACGTCGCTATCCGTACAATCTTCCGGCGGCTTACGGAATTTCCATTAACGTCTAGTTAAGAGATCGACGATCGTTGATGAACGACAATAAACGACACACAAGAACAGAGAACAATGCGCGGTCTACGGGGGCCAACAAATTGTCTGTGAGAGAAGGAAACGGCGACGTTTGCACCGGCCACCAATGAAGTAGGCGTGCCAGCACTCTGATTTAATAAACTTTATGTACGTTACGATACAATGAGGAGTTGTAGAGTTTACATGGCCAACGGTAATTTCGCAACAACGTTTCCCGGTTTTATGAAAATTCCTCCCTCGATGTACCAATTGTATATCAAACTCGAAAGGAGTTTACGAAAGTGGCCAGATGTTCGTAAAATGAGTATCGTAAATTTTATGCAAATCGAATAGATTTGCTCGAGAGAATTGCATGAAATTTTATTTACGAATTTTACTTGTCTATAAAAATAATTCAGTACTAAAATGCAAGTGTAAACAGTTATTTCTCAAGGAATAAGAATTAATGTATCAAGTTACATTCGATTCGAGGAACTACTTTTTTCAAAGATAATTCGAATCTTAAAATTTCCATGAATTCGTGTAAATCTCGTACATGTTGAAATCAGGTGTCGAGAATGCAAGTATGGATTCCTGTTGCGTATTCAAAGCGAAAGTAGAGTCAAGGTACCGAGCTAAGCGGTGAATCTCAAACGTTAAAACGTGTCAGTAATCGGTGCTCTCCGAACCTATTACCGTCGATGCATTTACCGACGACCATAGCCGAGCAACTAGAGAGACGAACAAAACGGCTAGCAACAAATAAATCAAAGATCGACCTCGATTCCCCGTAACGCGACGCACGGTACAAATGATCACGCGACCACGTGGGCATTGCACGCAGCCACCATTAGATTTCCATTAATGATTGCGTTTAATAGACCCTTACGTAATTATGCACCGAACCACCCACGCGCTGTCGCGAACAGACTTCTCCCTCGAGTTTCATTCGATTATTCTTATTTCGCTCTTTTCGTTCCTATTCTTCTCTTATCTTCTTCGCCTTTCTCCTTTTCTCAGCTGCTGCAGATTCTTTATTCCGTTGTCATTTTTCTCGGTATTGCACTCGTCTCTTTTACAGTCAGTCACGGAACAGTCTTTAAAAAGCCTATGTGACAAAGACACCACGTAGAACGAAGAAGAAAGCATTCTTCTCGATTCGTGTCTCGAGGAACACGACTTTGATAAAATTTCGAGTACAGCTAGAGAAACGAAAAATATTGAAACGTATTCTTTTTTTTTATTTACTAATATTCATGCTTAGGGAATGAAATCACCCTCCAAAGTTGAGAGCTGAGAAATTATTAATTAGATCTGAATTATACAAATTATTAATCGAGGTCTAATGAAACATAACTTAAATCACAAAGATCAAGCGAATGTTTAACACATTCACTGATGATTGACACACCATAAATGTTTTAAAATACGTAGAACAGGCCATTACTTACATTTGCAAGATGAATAAAATAAAAGACGAATAAATCTGTTACATGTCCTATTCTTGCACAATTTAATACTACAATTTAATTCAATATTTTATGATTCTTTTTAATATAACACAATCTAAGCGACGTGAAATATGTCAAAATACGTTTGACAGTGAATGTCTCAAAATTAAAAAAAAAAAAAGAGTCAATTTTTTTCAAATCTTCCGTTCAACAAACTTTATATCAACCTTTACGTAAAGTACAAAGTACTCGAAGTTCGTTCTGTAGTCGCAGGAAGCACGCAAGTCCTCGAGGAGGCCAAGGAGCGTTTCGTGCCTGGCGAGAGCGAGATCCGGCGTGAGCGTTCATTGATAAAAGGATGAGGGCCTTCCTTTTGCCGGCGCGAATTAATTAAGACGATCGATGCGTCCCGACGACCAGCACCCTCGCGATACATAAGACCCGGGTGCTTAAGCGTGCCGTCCTGCGTGCCTCTGTCCTCTGTTCTTATCTGGATCTTCGTGAAATGCGACGTGCGCGGTGTCTCCGGCGTTCGATGACCGATCGCGAGGATTTACGTGGTTCGTTAAATTAAATTACGCCGACTTGTCTCAGCGTTGGCTTACCTATCGCCAATGGAAGAAGTTATATCCGCGCGAACACTATCGCGTGCGCTCAAGGCTCATAAGTCAACCACAGTGAGCACGGTTCGTTATTAAAACGCGTTCGATGTGATATTAGCTAAGGTTTCTCAGAATCTTCGATGTGCAGAAATAAGTTGCGATAGTGCACATTACAAGCATAGAGCATAAGTATCTTTTGTCGAGTCTAAATAATACTTTTTACGACACAAATCTCCTGTCAGTAGGAATCAAAATTCTACACGAATCTAGTATAATGGAATAGCAATACGTTGGTGTTTAAACGAGCCTCACGGTCAATAGTTATCGTCTTACGGAAGGTTAGCATAGTCCCGGAGGCGTAAAACTTTCATGAATCCGCGATAGCTCAAGTTCTACGACCGCCTCAAACGAGAGGCTTGTTCAACTTACACGTTCGTGCAATTACTTTTAGCCTTATAACAGCTCCTATGATGACGCGTGTGCAGCACGTACAGGGAGCAGTGGCCGACGTAAAAAGCTAGTTTTCTCGAGTAACCGGACAAAGCACGCTGAAAGCGTAGAGGTTGTAATACGTCGGCCTCGTAAAGCAGAAATTATTAAGTGGTTCGTAAAGACGTAACTGGTCTTGTGGTTAACATTCGAGAACAAAGCCTCCTTTACTAATAAAGATCGAGTATCGATATTTCAACGATTCATAATTTACAATTAAAATTTTATTCGTTGTAATTCCTACCTTAAATAACGTAACTAGTTATCATTGAAAACGTGTCTAATAAATGATTAAGGGAAAGTTAATAATCATCTAAAATAGGCCGCACGTTGAAATGAAAGCAATTCAATGTCTAAAAATTGAATCTAGCGCAAACCGTGGAAAAGAGAACGAGATTAGGTTAGTAGAGCAACAGTTGGAAGAAAAAGCAGACCGGTGTAATTCGTTCCAGTTCTACTCGATCATCGGATGCTGCTGCATCATCGCTATTTAACAAGACGCCAATATAACAGATCTTCAACAGATTCCTCCAGATAATTCATCCTTTACCACCATTCATCGTGGACAGCATGCAAATTGTCCGAGAAATAAAATGGTTCAACTAAATTTTCTTCATTCACTCTCTCTAATTACCTCATCTTGTCCTTAATTTTACCTTTCCATTCGATCCTTTAGATAAAGAAATCATTATTTCAACAAGATTATCAGATAGAGAACGGTGTCAGCGGAATTTAATGATAAAATGTCGAGGACTCATAGAACGCACGAAATCATGTCACGATAATTGAAGTGTGACAAGGTATTCAACTGATTGATTTACAAAGCAAGCGACACGCTCGCCTTCAATTAATGTTGGATGTGTCATCGCGTATGAATTATAGTTGTCACTATACGATGAAATAGGAATTCCAATTAATCAACGACACTTAAAAAAACAAAAAAAAAAAGATCGAAGTGTAATCGTACAACTATTTTAATAAATGCCTAACTTCGGTATAGTTTAAAAAATAATATGATTATTTCAAAATAAAAAAGAAATGATATCTAAAAAAAAACATGCTTAAACTACCCGCTATTTATCCTCGTTCAACATAAAATATACGAAATATTTCTCCAACAGAAAAAGAAACGAACTACTCCAAAGACAAAAGTAACATAACCTCTTTTTCTTAAAGCGTGACACAGAAGATGTCGAAACGAAATATTTCATGACAACGACTGTATGCGATGACGCAATTACACATACAATTAACTGCAACAGTGACGCGATCGTCTGCCATGTCGATGAACTGTTCGAGTAATAAAAATGACCCCGGTTAGTGTTCTTTAAACAGCGGATTCTCGGAAACATGTGCATCGAACCATCAAAATGAGCAACGCAAGAAAAGTTGCGGAAAAATGCCTCAATACGAAACACGCGAAACGCGTAATGAACAGGGTCGGTCCCCACAAGAGGCCAGGCAACGCCTTTTTACCTCGTGAAATGATAATAAACCGCTATGACAGCGTTTTCGCCTTGCGTAAATGGCCATTGAGCGGCAGTTTAGCTCGCTTCCACGAGCCTCGTAAATAGTATATGCACCGACCTGTAATAGTACTCACGGGAGGGAAAAACTTTCGGTTCTACGTGACGTGTGCAAGAGTAAAACGCGTGTTTCATGCAACGTGTATGATGAAATTAATCGTTTCGAGGGTACGAAATGATTTAACTCGCAAACGTGTGGAATTTAATTAACAAATCTTCTATACTATGTATATTTTTATTTATGCAATATACGAAATGAAATTTATTACGTTTCAAAACCACTAATAGCACTGATCTACTTTAAAACGACATCAACGGACAGGATTACTGTTAACGACATTACGCGAAAAAAAGAAAAGTGATTTACCAATGTCTTCATTAGCAGCGGCAATAAGTTGCGCGACGTTTCGAAATCGTTACCGTTTACGAGTATTAAGGATATGCATTAATACAACCTCGTACACCTATAAACACACAGTGTGCATAATGGGCGCCATAACCGAAGCCTTTTCGCGACTCGAAACGATCTCCTATAATTGCTCTTCTATATCGCGGTCGTTAAGCCATCTGGAATTCGAAACGACACTGACGCTCGCCGCTGGAAAACTTCAGATAACTGGTATCTTCTCGTATAAACTATTTTCCCACAAAAAGAATCGCGTTAGTGCTCTACTTGAAGAAAGAAAAAAGACGAAGAAGAAGAAGTAGAAGAAGAAGGAATTACTTTAACCTCTCTGTTTTTCTTACAAACCTAACAGAAACGCCACAAAATTAATCATCACCGGAATCGTCCTCTTAACGGCCATTCTGAATACCAGCTTTTACGTTTCGAGAATTCCACGTTCCCACCCCTCAATTACGCGGTCCCTTATTTTCCCATCAAAACGCCAGCATCAATCCAAATACCGCGTCGCGTCGCGCCGCGTAAAGGGAGCCTACATTCCAAGAAGACATTATCGTCTATAAAGCCCGAGGATGAACAGGTCCACGTTCTTCAGGACGCATATAAGCTCACGCACACACGCGATCCTATCTCTATGTTTCACAAGGAGTATGAACGTTTCACGCGATAAAAATGGCCACGTAGAGACGTGAACAGTCGTGGGTTATCTAAAATGAGCGCTGGATTCGTGCTGAACCGTGAGAGCTGCTCTGAGCAATCGGTTTAGACGAGTTCGAGCTTTTTGCTCGTCTGCACTGATCCGGTTGATGGATGGTCCCAGGCGTTGCTATAATATAGTCGCGTCCGGGCAACATCGACCCGACGCAACGATACGTAAGTACACGAGCCTTTCTCGACGCGACGTCTGATGCACGCGTGGCCTCTAAGAAGAGCGAAGACGCGTTGATAGACACACATGAGAAAAGAATACTGTATATACGCGTATGCCAGGAGTGTAATCCTGGCGAAGCTAGCAATAGAAAAACAAGGAGGAAAAACGAGCCAGTCCTGATTTCAAGTTCGAGTTCGATCACCGATCGCGGATTCTGAGAAACACACGCCAGTGTCGCGGCGATTTTTCATCCAGCGTTCCCCTGGAAACCTGTTTAGAGCCGCCACGATTATAGCTCTGTGTACTGCTGCTGTGTCCTGGCTCTGGGAAATTGCCGATATTCTGATTAAAACGGAGCAAAACATATGTGGTACAAGGTACGTGGAATAATGTATTCGAACGGGGAGCCTGATGCAGCTACGAAAAATTATCATTACGCCAGTTCTGTTGGAACTTCGCAACATGCTAGAGAATCGACTGACGATTATTCTTCTGAGAAATGCAACCATGTTTGGAGATACGCGTACTTAACGTTCGTCATTTCTACGTAACGCGTAAAGAAGTGACGCGAACCATAATTTTTCACGGTTATAAAGTTACTTAAGAGCCACGAAATTGTGCATCGAAGGGGGAAGGGTGATTCTTTTTTAAATAGTTGTATTGTGTTCAAAGACAAAGAGTTGTTATCTTAGAGGAGCATCAGCTTCTTGCTGTTCTCTCGTTACAACGATGTTTCCCAATTTTTTTTACTGGATGATGCATAATATTAAGATCAACGTAACACTTTTTTTTCGTATAATGCAACGCTCGTGCATTATACACCGGTAATTATTACATCATGTTAAAGAGAACATACCTGTTACGTTTACGCATAGTTTGTACTAATTCTGACAAGATTTTCACACTTTTTCCTATTTTTGAATGTGTTTAATCACACGTTCGAGATAAATTTTACGCGTGAAACGTCTTCTCGCGTGGAAGAATATAACCAAGCGACTCCACCGGTGGAATGAAATATGCCTACGAAGTGAAACTCCTAGATTCCCATTGCTCTTTAAAATCTTGTTCAATAAATTTTCACGGGAAGAACCGAGAGAGAGTCCGTGAACGTTTAAATAAATCTTCGAACGTCTGAAAGCCATCGCTGCAGGCGTTCTATTATAGATATACTTTATGCAGCAATATATTACAATTAACGCTACCAGAAGAATTTCAGTTAAACCACGCGACAGTTACTGTTTCCTACTTCACTTTCAACGTACCGAAGATATACGTGTTGCACAAATCTGGATTTGATCATACGGACCCTTGTAAATCACGGAGTATAAAAATTAGCAATACCTTTTACTATTGCAACAAGAGAAACCTCCAAAATGTATTAAATAACACTATGATCTATTAACAAAAATTTTAATCAATCCTTTAAAAGTATTGAACACTTTAACCCATAAAACAACTATGTACACAACTGGAAAAACTCTAACATTTTTTAACAATATAATGAATTTGAAACATCCGCAATAGTTACTGTCTCTATAAATTCGAAGTGTCTTAGAAATTACTACATATTCCAAAATTTGTGTTTTCTTTTTTCTCACCTGAGAAACATGAACAACCACATAACGGGAAAAATCGAAATACCTTTTATGAATCTATACAAAAGAAAAGTACAAAATAAAAATATTTTCACCTAACCGAAGGTTTAATCGAAACATAAAGCATCCACGAAAAGGGCAGGCTCAGTCTGGGTATCTCGACTGACCGAGCTGGTTGGTGTAATCATCAGTACCCCCCATATACCAGCAACCACCTCCAACAGCAGGACATAACAAGAGGTGAGCCAACCAAGGGGGGGGGATACCATGTAAGAGACGTTTAATGCTTCGTATCACGAGAAAGAGAGATCGTACGCGTGTATACAGCGGGATATTTACGGACTGTGTATTATCGCGTGAATTTGAGGCGTTGTCACGATTAAGGGAGAGCTCTGAATAATGTACAATAACGTACAGTGTAATTGAATATGATGAAAAATTAAACGGCAATGAAGAGTTCTTACATATGAAAAACTTGCACAGTTAACGTTTTACATTAATCATTGTAAAGATGTTTTTTATTTTATTCTATTATTTAAGACAAGATAATATAAATGAGTTACGAGAGACTTTAATGATCGCATAAGCGATATCTACCAGAAATCCAAGAATCACTCTCGAAGTATTATTTTAATTCTTCCAGAATGCTATCATAATTCAATCCATTTATTTTCAAAAGAAAATATTGTGATTATTCCTTGATAACCGTGTGCTTGAATCACAAACGAAAGTATCATCGTGTGAATTCACAAGGGGTCCAGTCGTAGAGATCGACGAAAGTGTACGATGAAAAATAAAAACGAAGAAAGGAAGAGGAAGAGGATTTTACACGGCACGGCCGGATCCCGACAGAGGCTATTCCTCACCGTTGTCCAGCTTCGTAATGATGGATAATGACACAGGATGCGAGTGACCGGTATAAACCTGCGCGTATTCAGCAAGAGGACCAAGACGACGGTAACTCGTATCATATAAAATGGCGAACGAGACAGAGGGAAAAAGAGAGAAGGAGAGTGGCATCCGTTTACCACCGAGAGATTCCGCTTCACCTGTGCAGCTTATACGCGTCGTGTACTTGGCTGCACACGCTGTGTTACACAGAGAATGTAAGGTGCGTTGCGTGGTCGACACACGGTGTCCGCTCCCCTTCAAAACCCCACCCCATCCCTCCTCTCGTTCCGAACATCCAACACAGATCCCCCGAGGAGGGCTCAATCTTTACAACGTGGCATGACACAGTCTCGTAGGGCCTGTTTTCGTTCGTAAAAATTCACCCTTTTAACTGGCTACGAACTTACTCGAGATTCTCTCTGACTACCTTCAGAACCTGAATTTCAAATCGTCATATATGAAACACCGTGTGTATGTGTGTGTATACATACATGCAACAAGACTTGATTCCATTAACAATAAATTTAGTATATCAACTCGTAGCTTCAGGTTTACGGAGATACTACAATGTCCTTGAGTAATATTTAAAAGATCCTCCGTATAATCAAAAGAACTAAATCCGTTTCGTCTTCTCGACAAGTTTTTCAGCTTATCTGAGTCGAAGATTCGAAATAAGCGCAAACAGTATCGCTACGATCCGTATAAAAAGATAAATAAATAAATAAAATAAAAATACAAAACGTAGAAGGCTCGTCGTTTATTAACCGCAGTGATAAAAATCGTAATTGTCCCATCAATTTTCCCATCAAAAAATCGATTCGATAACACAACCACTCAGAAAGGAAAAACGTTAGAGTACATGCTCCTCCCCTTTAAGCGTCGGACACGACGCCAGGTCGACGTTTAGCAACGCATGTTCCTGATACGATGGGAGGGGATGTCTTTGTTTTATTCTTAATCAACGCGCCCGCCGTGCGATCGTTTTCTGGCGAGGCGAGCGTGCCAGTGATTTGCCTGTAGCTTCCACGTCCATCCCGTGTCAGTGAACACGGATCGCGGGTAATTGTACCGTTTTAGTACGCGGCGCGCTCCCTCGTCGGTTTAATAAATAGAAAGACCTTGATGTTGCTCCAGCCTTTAACGTCGCGACCGGTTATTACCGCCGGTGTTTATTATTTTTAGTCTTAATTACGGCGACGTGAATCGCCGATGAAGAAGTTCTCCCGTCTAAATCACCCAAAGATAAGCTAATCGCTGTGTATTTCCATCTTGAACGTCTGTGCTCCTTTGCAAATGGAGCACAGGTGCAGACAATAGGTGTAACGTTACAGCAAAACCGTTCTTTCGCGTGTTCCAGTATGTTCCTATCAATTCTAGAACTCTTATGTCTATCAGTTGTCGACCGCAGAAACTAGGCGTGTATAGCAGAATTATAAACCGCGCTGCCGAATATAGAAAATCTAGTCCTTTAACTGAGCCTTTGGCATGCTATCTTTTGCATCTGATTCTATGATACCGTGTAATGTTGCAAAGAGTTTGTTTTCTTTTCTATTTCGCGATAAGTAGAATTATCGATACGAATACGAGTTATCGATTTGTGAAAATATTTCTGTATACCAGTTGGATGCAAAGTTTCTACTCTATTTATCACCGGTGAATATCAATAAACTATTGGTTTATTTCTTCGCGTTAGGAAATGCGTTTAAGATAAGAACGGTGGTAAAAGATTAGCAAATGAAATACGCGTATTTTATTGCTATCTTATAGAAGCGCAGTATGCCGAACCAACTATAGCATACTATTGCAGAACGTCTACCCTACACGCCCATTTCTTCGCCAGTATACAAACGATACGAATCCAGCTAGCATTTACATTCACCTGTGCATACTCTCTGGTTTGCAGCGCCTCTCGATAATCGTCGTTTTACCTCGCTACCTTTTTAATTGCCACCACTGCCGTTTCTACAAATCTTGTCTCTTTTAATCCAGCTATTGACCGTTTACAAACTCGATGCAGCGAGAACGAGCATTGAGCACAACAGTCGAAGCGTTTTACTCCATTCCAAGAATATGCTTTCAAAAGTTTTCAAAAATAAAATTAAATACGATCACTACCATGAATTATAGGGTTACGAATCATCACATGTGTATGACAAAGATCACGTTTTAATTTTCGATAAGATAAATGAATCAAATGCTTCTCTACAGTACAAGAATTAATAGTACATTAGTAAAATTAAAAAAAAAAAATAAATTAAAACTGTCTAGTTTGTAAATACAAATGAGTAAAAATTATAACGTATATATTTTACGTAAAACAATTAAAAATAAATAATCTCTGGATAATTAAATTATTATATTCTAAATATTTTCTAACTCGTCTTACCCAACTAACAGCTTAAAATCTAAGTATTATCTATAGTGGTTACATTCCGAATGGTAATAACGAAGGTGTTAAATGTTAAAATTAAAAAGCATATAACTACGAAAAAGAAATAAAATTGCTAAAAGATTCTTGTTGAAAAAAACAAAATTCCAAGACCAATGGTATAATCGAAATAATTAGAAAATTACGCATCTGCGAACTCCCTGTACCTTTATATTTATTCCTCGCTATATCAGATATCATCTCGACCAACCGCTAGCATAATACGCCATTATACGAAGAGTATAGGCTCCACACCCTCTTCACCGCGAGTATCGAGCACGTTGTACCCGCATTCGCGTTCACCTGTACTCACACATGCGCGCACCCCAGTACCACCTGATAATCGTCATTTTGCTTCTCGGATAGCATTTTTAAACAAAAACTGCTCCGACAGAGTTTCTTCCATTAAAATTTATTTCCCACCGATGGTGAACGGCGGTGCCTCAGAAATAGCTAAAGAACGAAGGAACAAGATAGAAAAATCCTTCTTTTTTTCCCTTCCCTCCTTCATCAATTTAACGAATCCACGCACTTTACGTTCCTGCGCTGTAACGATGCATAGCGTCGTCTCTCAAGATGCTATGACGTCGGAACGTTGGCAGTGTTCACGCGACGACCATTGTACTGTCAGCGATGGCAAAATCTCGAACAGGGTTGCCCCGTTGCAACAAGAGGTATCGAAAGACGTCAAAATGACGCGAGAAAAACCGCATTCCACGTTGTATGGAACGTTGCTGCACAATGAAGGGGAAAAATATCGCTGCAAACGATAATTACTGTCCCGTGGTTGGGATTTATTACCCGACGAAGCCACGAAGGAGGGAGAACCCGTGCCTTTTTCTTCAATAAAATTTTCAACGATCCAGCGTTTCCCACCGCGTGTTTATTTACCAATTATACACCTGGACGGTATTTTTCTTTTTTTCTCTTCCACTTCACTCTTTCCGCTTGAAACAACGGGCAGAGTTATTCTTGTGCGTTCGCTCACGTTCGAGTAATGCTACCCTGCGTCGAATTTCAACAGGTGCCATTTTGCACCGAGTCACGAGTATCATCGAATGTTCCTTCTAACGTTTAACAAATGCTTTTCAGAAGAAGTGTTAAAGGCTGAGAAAACTTTGTCAAAGTTTCCTGCGATATGAGCCATAATGGCCAAAATATATAGTCCCGTTGAAAGAATTATCGATAACACTGAAATCTCGAAAAATACAACCTTGAGAAAAATTTCGTTGCTTGTAATATTTGTTCCTTCCAATGAATAATATATTCCTCTAACGTCTTTCTTGTAATTAGGAATTAGTGAAATATTTAAAATGCTCAAATTAGGCGGGATTTCAATCTTTTTAAGATTCTTGAAAAGATTAGAAAAGTCTTAATTTAAAAATAAGTGTGTCTGTTGTATCGAATTGATGTTCAAAATGTTCGAAAGGAATACGAAGAAAGAGGACATCGGTTCCAACCATGAAAATGTACAAACGAGCCGAAGTCCCGGGTGGCACGGCAATAAAGCGATCTTAACTATTCATTGCTCTGCATAATAACGGGAGTGAAACGACCATGGCCAACGTAACGGGCGGACTTATACGCCCTCGAGAAGAAATGCAGAACCATATTTGTTCGGCAAAAAAGTAGTTAATGTCCCTAATCGCAGATCGGTGGCGAAATTGCACCCTTTGAATCGCGAACGAGCGAACGAACGTATTTTGCTCAGCTCGTAAAGCCCGGGTCGAAAAAAACGTGCAGAACCACCAGCAGAAAATGGAAATACGCAAGAAAACGCGATGACTCGGCTTGTTGCTTAAAATGTACCGTGGTTCTTTCGCAAACCGCCTCGTTCGCACTTCATTTTCTCTACGGTGATATGCAAATGTGTTAACAAAAATAAATTGGCAAGGTTTATCCGAGATAAATTAAATTATAAGCAAGTCCCTCGGAATAATCGTTAATATCGCGATGAATAATTAATTAATGGCACGACATTGGTTTCAATAACATCGATTATTATTATTCAAATAATCAAGAATCTTCTTGTAATTTTAAATATCGTCACGGACGACTTTGCACTTTTTTATCGCGAACTTTATGGAAATAAAATATCGTTGCGAAACGAACGTGACGAATCGGTAAAGAACCAATGTGGTGTTCTTGTTCCGTGCACGTGTAATTGGGGAAATTTCAATTTCACATATACGGTGAAATAATTGGAGCAATAAAATCATGAGGAAAAAAGTCGCTAATGCGGGAAAACTGGTTTGCTGTCCAACTTTCAATGGCAAGTATGCATGATTTATTACAACTTCGTTTAAATCTCGTTTGAACTGTGTCGGTGTGGACGACACAGATGTACAACGAAGCTGTCCATAGCCATATAGGCGAAACCTTGAAATCCTTGCATCGCATTACACGACCATACACGTAACACGTAGAAGGCAATACGCAACACTTTAAGGAACACACCACAACCGTGACAACTATTATCCTTAAGATTGCGTGGCCACTGGTTCGGTGTAAGTAGCAAATAATTATTGAATTTTTCTAACGAGATCTTGTTACAACACGACGATACCTTGCAACCGTTTCAAGCCGCAGTTGCAACTAAATTTCTCCCCTTATTCCTTATTATGATATGTGTTTCGCCTTTAATCCTCTTCCTTACTTCTTTGTACATCTTTATTTCACGAATAATACATTCAATTAAATTAACTTATAAATTTTATGATTTTTATTTAATCCTTCTTCATCTACAAAATATCTCGCAACTCAATATCTCGTTTATTTGACACATTGGAACGAAACATAAATTGTACTTTGAAACAAAATTTTTCTAACTTTCCTTCACGTCGAACACTTCAAAACGATATTTAAAAAATAGAAACGAGAGATACCCCGTCTAGTGAATGATTAAAAAATTTATTCTATCAAAAGATAGAATAAAAATTTACAATTTAACCTGCTACATTCTACTACGAATAAAATGATAAATTTTATGGCATCGATATTTGATATATCTACTACGGCACACAATTATCTGTATGACGCTTAATAATTATCGATCACGGAACTTCCTGGATTCGATGGGACGGGAAGACGATAAATCACATTTATACTATAGGAACGTAACACTGTGTACTTGCGAATTAGAAGAATCATCGAACGCGGCGGGGTTAATCTTAATTAAATCTCCCCCGATCATCTAACATTGCGTGTACATTAATCTTCGATGCCTCCTAGAACCACAACACGGAACCAAGCCCTTTTATTCCTATTTGCCTTGCCGCGTGTAACTTAGCTACACATACGGTGAAAATAGATAAGAAGTCAGCTCACGATCTTGTACATAGATTCTCTTATCAAAACGCACAGAACGACCCTATGCACCGTGCTGCGCCGCTCTTCCATCGCGCATATCCTTTATTTCACTTCCCGCGCTTCTGCGAACCTTTACATCTTTCAGATAAGATTTCAAAGTGATGGAAAGTAGTACATGGGAAACGTGACAAATTCTAACGTTAGGTAACAAGAACAAAATCTAATTGATTTTATTTAACAAAATTATCGTTATCGAGGATATAGTAATTTGCGCGTGTAAGATTTTTTTTTTATTCTCGAGACGTCTCAGTTTCTCGAAGTGTCTGATATTTTATGCAAAAAACGAATAGAGTCTTCAAAGTGTCAATATAACAGCGAGACTTTTAATTTCGTATATGCAAAAAGCAAATTAATTGCAACGCAACCGGTTACTGTTACAAGCGAGGAAAAAGGGGAATTACGAATTACCGTAGAGTTGCATCTACTCGAAGTAACTCGTGATTTATTAAAGAACACGTATACCTAACCGTAAACCATGCATCGATAAAAAGGAGAATGCTCGAAACAGATCAGCCTGTTATACAGTTAACACTTGGCAGGATTCGTGCGATTTCAACGTCTCTTAACAACAAGCTCGACACGTACATCGGCCAACACTCGCACCAAGGTTGAAAAAGAATTCTACGCTGGCAGCACGTCTACGTTAGTGCATGCATATGCATCAGGTGTGCCAGACACTGTCGTACGTATACTGAAAATAACTTTTGATTCGCTTATCCGGTGAAAATCGTATGGTACGTTACATCAATAGTGAATCGATTAGACAAATACAGGTATGCAAAGCGATATAAATTATCCGCAGCATAAGTTACGTTCGTCAAGCTGAAAATTGATTGATTCGTATTTCACTCCTTAGACTAAAGAAATCTCTGTTAAAAGATACCTCTACATATCAGATTTGAATGAAAAAGAAAAAAAAATAAATTAAAGAAATAACGTCCTAGAACTTTGTTGATAAAAAATTATTCTAAATTAAAATGGTTCCTGTTGCTAACAACTTTTATAATTCTGAAAACAATCTTTATAGACGCTTTTAAAAATTGCACTCTAGAATCGTTTCATGAGTCCGTACTTCAGTTTCAAAAGCAGATAATAAATCACGGATAGCTTTGTCAAGTGAGTACGATCGATAGGAAATAAAGGTAATTGCCTTTCGTTAAAAATTGAAAGTGCACTTCGACGAGATCCATTTTAAAAATCACCACAAAGGTACGGAAGATCGAATTACAAAAACCACTATGAATCTCGAGAAAAATTTTTCTCTTCGCTCAAAAGATATTCAGTTAAGCGCGTATAGTCCAGGTATTTTTTAATCGAACGTAAAATAATTATCACGAGATGTGCGTATAATTTTGTATACCAGATATGCTACTTTTCCAAATGATAACACACAGAGATCGTAACGACAGGACACGGTTAGACGTCGAAGTTTCGCCTTGTTAAATTAGAAAAAGTCCAATTGTTCGCGATCACTCGGTTAGAATGTCTCTGAATCAATTTCGTTGTAGCACGGTTTCGACACGTCCAGGTTACACCATATCCTGTATTGTTTCACACCGGTAACCGGTGTGCATACATGGAGATCCTTAGACGGTGGAATTTTGACTTAATTAATTGTTCGGCGATTGAAGGGGCGCGTGACACGTTCACGAGGCAATTGCGGAGGAACGTCAAATTCTATTTGGCATTCGTGTGTCGATAGAAAGCGCGATCATGCTGCCAATTTGTACGGACAGTTAGACGCTCCTTTAAGAACTCATCGAGTTGGCGCACGACACCTCCGTGAACACGCACAGAAACGCATTTCCGCCTTTCTAAACGAATGCAAATCAAACGAACGCGATTAAACCGATGGACGTTGTCCAACGATGACCGATACGGATCTTTTGCATTCTTTCATGGCGTGGGAAATTTTTACCTGACAAAGGTACACGCGTTAATCGACGTTAACCCTTCAGCAAAAGGGTCAAATAGGTGTTACGTAGTTAAATCGTTCTATATCGGAATGCAAGATTGCAATCGTGAAACGTTCGAGTTAGAAGCACGTTAATTAAACGGGTGATCGTAGTCAAAATTGTTATTACCTTTGGAAAATATCTATCGTATAATCATTGCGTGAAAAACCTCGAATTCGAGGGAGACGTTCATTTTGATTTTAATTTGCAATTCTTTCATTTCAAAATTATTCAAATTGATAAAAGTTCCTGTTTGATGCTCCGGTAGGACGAAAATTACCGCCGAAATTTTACATAATAACGGGTAATTGAGAGAAGAACTTAATGCAAACTATATTTAAGAAATTTCAACCGAATGTGGGAAGTTCGATGAGGGGTGTTATTAAATCGTGTCGCAAAGTAACCAAGCGAACGAATTAAAGTGACCTGTGCAACGTAGTAGATGCACGCAATTAAAATTGAGCAGCGAAACGACCAGCTGAACGATTTCGCTATGAATTATGTAATCTGAACTTTTGCTACGGATGTTACTCGGCGCCGGTTACATCGAGGTGAATTATCGGAGCAACGGGGACAATGCAGCTCGTTGCTCGTCAATCCGGTGAAGGCAAGTCATCTTACAAACCCGTTCCTCTTTTACATTGAATTATGTCCAAGGAATTCGTCTAAATCGAGATTCATTCCGATATATCAATCCGTGAAATGCTTTTCAGATATCGTGACTTGCACGTGAGATAAATTCAAATACATTTATTTTCTATTACACAGAATACTAAAGTGGTATGAACGTATATATGCGTCTGACGAAAATTATCCACACAGATTATAAACTCATATAAGGTATTTCTCAAGTTCAAATATTCCGATTCATTTTTAAAACATTTATTTTCTGAAATAAATAATATATGTAGAAGAAAATAAAAATATTTAATTGAACATAGCAATAACATCATGTTATATAGTCAAACGGTATGAAATGTACGCGGAAATGTATTCCATTCACGTAGAGTATTTGATTTCGAAGTACTCGATGCTCGAAGGGTTAATAAAAATGAAATATCTATTTTATTACAAACATTTAAACCCTTAAATCACCTGATACATTACGACTTTTACGCAAAGTGAATTACTATTATTTAGAATAGCAAGTAATAGTTTCTAACAATAGCTTCAGGTGTTTCCTAACATGTGTTGCAAATTTATGATTGCTTTATAACTCTTGATATACTATATAGAAATCTACGAAATACTAATACAGCAAATGCACCAGCAGGAGTGTGAAAATATATCCAACGATATCGCGATTTCATGGAAATTTTCAATGTAAAGAAACTGAAGGAAAATTGAATTTCCCCCGTGAAAAGTAGGCGTGCGTTAGAAGATTACTTCGGAAAGGCACAAGGCCTTACTCGGCGAACGTATAATACTTTCACAGAAGCGTTAGAGCAAAGGTCATTCTTCCCCGGCAAATCCGAGACGAGTAACAAAGTTCAAGCATTCACCGTCATACTGTTGATTTCAAGAGAGTGCAATTGCCATGCGACGAATAGAAAACGTTTACAAATATTTATCTTCCCGTTATACGACGAATACGTAAAAGGAATGATTTAAAGGGAACATGTTGAAAATAATGTACAATTTTTCTTTTTCTTTTCTTCGTGATAATCGTTGAACGTTGCACTTCTAACGTATGATTGTGGAAAAAATATATATATATGTATACAAAATAATACGTGCCATTAACATTGCTAATATCGTTCCTATAGTAAGGTCGTACATCTGAAAGGGGCATCGTGACACACATTGTGCAACGAGTATAAGCGACACTTTCGATAATTTAAATGAGCGGTGACATTCAATGCAAATCGTGACGTGTATAAAATCAACACCGAGAAGACAAAGTCGCGAAACTTTGGTTGCAAACAAATAAAGACATGCAAACAATATCGCCTCCTTTTGGTGTTCGGAAAAATATGAAAACAATTTGGAAAGTAAGGAGATACAACGAGCTGATAGTATAACTAAAAAAGTAAAGTCAGTTCATATGTATTAGCAAAAATATTTATCTAAATTTCTTCGTTGTGTTACAAAGTTCGGGAAAAATGTGTCCAATATGTTAAAATATATATATTTATAATACAGTAAAGAATACAATTCACGAATACTTTTTGCATCGTGTATTCATTCCATATATTTGGAAAAGCGAAAGATTTGACCTTGTACAGTACGCCAAAGTGTCTCGAAAGAACCTTGTTTACATTCAGTTCGAATTCTTAAAGCAACATGGTACCTTCTCATACCATCGCTACACATCTCCTTGCCAATCAATTGAAAGAAACGTCAACAGTTACTTTCAAACTTGATGCAAGATAAAAAAAAAAACAAAAAAAGAGCAAAGAAAAATCAGAAACTGACCTGTATCGACGCGGTGGCGGGCGTTGGTCTCGTTCGCCGGAAGAAGGTCGTCGTACTCCAGTGTCGTCACATCCTTCGCGTGAGCCAACACGATCACGGAGGTGACCAGCATGAACACCATCGTCACTACCGATCGATTCACCATCATTTTGACCGGGCAAACACGCACAAACCGGCCACGAAATATCCGTCGCGCGACACGGGCCACGCCGTTCGATCACATTTTCGCGAGCCGCGAGAATCGGTGCTTCGAAGACGAAAGCTCGAAATTGTCGAGCGCTCGAAGCGGGAAGTTCGAACGTCGGTATTGCGTACCGGCTGCCGATCCTCGCATATCATCAAACACCGAATGACACAACACGTCGATATGGGGACGAAACACGGTTAAAAGATTCGAAAGATTCGTTAACGCCCGTTACGATTCACGCATTTTGCCCGCGCATTCAGACGTATGACGATACGACGCGAAGTTGGCCCTTGGAGGGTGCGCGGCGTTCGATGCGTGCGCAGATCGACTCGACTGTCATAATTACTGCGCATAGGACAAAACCGCGTGTGAAACAAGTGCACGGTTCACGGGTGAGAAACTCGAGGTCCGTGAAGCTTTACGAATCCTCTTCGTCTCCTATCCCGTCCCCGTCCGAATTCGTGGTTGACCAAAGAGCTGTCAGTCGCCGGACATTACACACTCGTCGACTGTCACTCGCGTGCACGTAAGCGTACGTGGTCAACGGTCGCGAAAATAAAAACAATTATCCGGGGTCGCGCGTGCTACCAGTTTTAAAAGAAGTGTGCGCTTGCCGCACGAGTCCATGCCGCACTGCTAGGCAGCAGTCAGGTGTTTCAACCGACCGCCACACGACACCCGCGCCATCTATCTACCTATCACTGAACACTCGATGCCGCGCGTAAACCACCGGCGCGCTTTTCACGCGCACGCCTCCCTTGCGTCGTTCCTCTGTGTCACGTGGCCACTTGACTTCATTCATGGAGACAGGTCCTTTTATATCGCGAGCCTGTATGCGTAAGCCTCACCCGGTTTGGCGTAGGTGGTGTGCATCTTTCTCGACTCCTTTCTTTTTTTTTTTTCTCTTCGTTGCATAGTACGAATTTTGAAATGCGAATAAAAATTAAATCATTGCTCTATTGTATAGGTTCTAAACAGGGGTTCCTAAACCCCTGGGAGTCCGCGAAATTATAAAAAATGGTTGCAAATAGTTCAAGAAGACGATGGGAAGGCAAGAAGCGCAGAGCAATAAAAAATATATTTTTAAGGCAATAAATAAAACATGAACCCATTATTATTATGTTTTGTGATTTTTATATAATTTTTGTGATTTTTATGTATTCTTTTTATTTTTATATCATATTGCTTAAAAATTATTTAATATTGTAGGATGGATAAGGTTTAGGGGGTGTCTGAGGGATTCAGAGATGACAGTTTTAGAAAAATAACACAATCACAGTCTATATTTTAATCTACTTCAGCGTTTGCTCTCCTTTACCATACCAGTTGCTTTTCTCACAACACACTCTTTTCTATATCTTTTCCATCGCCCATTCAATTTTTAACCGTTTGTCAAATGTAGGCGGTTCTTGCCTCCGCCAATTAGATATTTCCTAAAATACCCGCCTTTCGACGTCCTCCTTCCACCACGATTTTTGTGAAAACTGTTTTCACCCGGGAACGTCGTTTTCTGCTCTTCGCTTATGGTGACAAGGTTTATGGCACGACAATTAATACCTCTAGAAATGCCGTCTTGCCCGCGGTCACATCTGCACCATAAACCTGGTCACCGTCCCGATCGACGCGGCTGGCGAACATGTGGGCTGCTAAAACCCTAAGCTCCTAAGTTTGCCTATAATATTTACATTATTATTTGTATTTTTGTCAGAAGTTGACTTTTTTCATGTTCTTATATTTTATATAACTAATAAACACTACGAAAAAAATTTTGATAAAAATGCCTAGGGTTAAGATGGGTCTACAAAAAAAATGTTGTTCAAGAGGGGGACCTCGGACTACGTAAGTTTAAGAACACCTGCTCTATTGTATATATTTTAAAAGACACGTGCTAATGTATAATGATAAATATAAAAATATTTAAAACGAACAGATACGATGTGTTGTTCATTTTATCCAATTCCACTTAATAAAAAGTAAAAGTAAACACGGGAATACCTTGCGTCAAAACCTTCAAGGAGTCAACGCGTTACGTTCGTGCAGCGTGACATGAAGCATCGTCGAAATTTTACTGGTTTAATAAATCAATTTCGATGCCTGGCAGGTCCTCTCGATAAAAATGCACACGGTGTAATGAATGCTTCTTCGAAGCGGCGTAGCCGACCGAAACGTAATCGATTCGAGGAAATCCCAAACTTTGAAACTACTCGTAACCGAACACAATCAACACATGACACGTTCTTCCCTTCATTTTTTATTCAATATGTATTCAACTTGAAAATTCTCCTTTACCGTATTTCCCACATGCTGTATATGTATATTTAATCGCGTCGATCTCTCGATCCCTTTCAACTTCCACGAATCTTTTCCCCCCTTTATGATTACCAAACTCGAAGCGTAGCGTGCAAACGTTACTCAACGCCGGCAAACCGTTCGCCTCTGGACAGTTTCCTGCACGAAAGCATCCACGATTCGTTTGTTACCTACATTTCCCTATCGGTGGCAGTGTTTCGTCGTCTCTCTCCGTGCATCCCCGTCCTTAGCAAGGTAAAATCGCGTCGTACAGTCACGTAACGGGCAGTCTCTCTCCGCGAGGAGGACACGGATGCCTCAGTCTACCGGTATTTAATTAAGCCTGGTCGCTCGAGAGAAAAAGTCGTTGGTACAGGAAGCGATGGGTTTCGAGTACGCGAGCAGTGGACCGTAGTTCGAGCCCCGTTACGGGACAAATACATTGACGTAGCCTTAATCGATCAGCCAACTAACCTTTGCGAAACAGATCCCCGTAGCTAACAACGTCTCGGCGCCGTTGTAGAATGCCGGTGCAACTTCTCGCCGGTATTCCAAGGGATCGCGAACCATCTCGACCTTAAAAATCACCGACACGAAGCAAGAGAGGAGTAATGGTCAGAGCAGAACATCACCTTTTCTCTCTCTCTCCCGCGCTCCCCTTTTACGTGTTATCTCCTCTCTATCTGTCCACAACGAGAGGCAAACGATCCGTTGTTTTCCACCCCGTCGAGAAAACGGACGGTCGATGCACTTCCAATCGTAGGTCGATCGCGATACATGATCGTATTGCCGCGTCACTATTTCACGACCTCCGGTTTGCTTGGAGTTGATTGCATCGAACAATCCTTGCTTGGTATCGTGAGATTTTTGAGGAATTAGAGAATCGAGAGAAAGAGGGATTTAATATTGGACAATAGTTGCTTGATATTATCAGATTTTGCAGAGAATTTAAAATCGAAAAAAGAGGGATGAGATTTTGGAGAAATTCGAAATCGAACAATTCTTTGCTCGGTATCACGAAATTTTCTGAAATATAGATAAATGCATACATAACTTTTTAAAGCGTTAAAGTATTAAAAAATGATTATACTATAACGAAAGAAAGATTTCGCGTATTATCTTTTCGATTGAATTAGATTAAGCTTGAAAGTTAGAACTGATCGAGGAAATGAAAAATCCGTTGATTCTTACAGCTAACGAAATTTTCTGAAGTCTCAGACATTGTAACATGCACCTACGATTTTCGCGAGAACCGTAAGATCTAGAAGATCGTAGAACGTATCTTCCTTTTAATGAGCCACTGTTCAGCTATCTTTCTCACGTATGAAGAATCCACAATACTTTATTGTTCAGTGTTTGAAGACAACGAACTTGCATCTCTCTAATAGCCGCTGCAACTCTAAAATACCTTCCGCTGTGATTGTAACTGATCAGACCGGTGAAACTACCCGTTTGTTGTTGCATTACAAAGCAGATTTATAGAATTCAGTTTAGACGTAGCGGAGATTTCTCGATATGATCCGGTACACAAATAAAAAGCACACGAGCTGCAGAATGACTTTCAGAACGTATCCGAAAGGTGGAGAATCACGGTTGATGCGCAATAATGTCTAAACACGGTACCAACGAAATTCTTCTATGCTTCTTCATTTTGGTCCCTTCTTTTTTCAAGCCTCGGGGGACATATTCTCACGAAATCCGGTTCTACTGGTTTGGGGTTAGATACGAAGGTGAAGTTTAGCTCCGGTGGCCCGAGAAATCGGCACCTCTGCTGATTACTATACCGCGATGCACCGCGAAATAAAGAAACATGCTTGATTATCAGAAGTAAAATCAATAATTCAAACATTACGATGTTTCCATTATTCATAGAAAATCATTTCACGATTACATAAATATTCATAAGTTACCGATGAAAATTAAACTGAAATCGTCGGACGTACAGTTACATCGTAGAGGTTTCGTCGAAAAGAAAGAAAATCAAAATCTAAGGTGTACAATGTAAAAAGGAACCGCACGAATTCTCAAGTGAAAGAGAGGCAAGTTTTGTTTGAAGCAAAGGGAAACAAAAGGCTATACTGAGAAATTTACCACGTACATCCTAATTAACTTAACCTACATAGCTAAGGTCCGTAAATGCTTCACGAATTAACAATGAAAGGAGACACGAGTAATCAATCGTTCTGATTTTATTGTCGTCTCGTCGAGCCATAATTTAACTGAATTTCAATTAGCCATGTAAACTTTCGAAAATGACTACGAATCGAAAAAAATGATCGAAATTTTATAGCTATCAGATGATACGTAATCGATTGATTTTCAATTAGTATAAGTGAATCTCTATTAACTTCTTACAATGATATTCGAAAGGAAACGGTCGTTTATCGCCGGTTGGAATCTCATTTGAGAAGTAAAATCACCTCTCTTTCTCATTTTCGCCTGTTACGTACGAATAAATGAAAGGACATTAGCGGCGCTCACATTACAGGTTGTCACGTTCTCCAAAGGGGTGAAATTTATTACTTCAAATTGGTTACAAAATACGCCATAATTCTCGCGTTATTTATGAGCGTGCAGGCAGTGTTGACGACGCATCCTGTGAATACGTCTCCCTCATATAATATTATACATACGAGGGCAATACGAGAGAGACCGGGTGCATTTAAATATTCATACGCAATGCATCACGAGCCATGCATCAGTGCACCACAAACACAGAGTTCTACGCAACCTCTATACACGGAGTGTCATTTTAATAAAATCCCTGATTATTTCTTTTTATCAACGCTCGTAACATTTTTCGACGAACGAAGAGAGAAATCATTTGAACGCAAGGCAAAAAGTGTCGCCGTAACGCGTACTGTTACTTGAAAATTAATCCCATCAAATTGAAAATATCAACGATATGAAATTTGAACGATAAATCTTTTCGTAATGTAAAAAAGAGTATCACTTATTTATGAATTTTTATGGAATTAAAAATTCATCATAAGAACAGAAGATTCGTTAAGATTTTAATACTACTTATTTGATAGAGAAAGATCAATTTTTTTCACCCTGTATAGAAAAGCTTCATGCAGGCTAAGCGCAATCTCCTCCTCAACGGGTTGTTAATTTCTTTCTGTAAGATTCACAACGGTGGGCTTCATTAAAAATTGGGCTGGCCAGAATATCAGAGAGAAGAATAAATTTAACACGTATAAGCCATTAATTAGCGGTCCAATTGCCGATATTCTTGTTGTACAAGGCGAAGGTTACGTACGCGGGATCTGCTTCGCGAAAAAGACCATTCATAAGTACACCGATTTGTTTGCCCTGTGCTTGCATAAAAAACTGGCACCGTTAGTGCGTAAAATATGCATGATACATTTTCATTGGTACAGTAGAACTTGGATCATACATCTACGTAAAAATTTCCATAACTCGTGCACATTAACAGCGTCCAACAAAGTACTGCACAATACTAATTTAGATAAAATATGATCAGCAGTAAAAGTATCGCGTAAAACGTAAGAAATATCTCTTGGAATATAGTACTAGACAAGATCTTTGGTCAGATTTTGAACCACCTAGAAGTCATAGGACTTTGTAATGTGACACTCTGAGATCGTACGACTTAAATAGTCTCGTACTACTTCGAAGTCCTGGGTTCTCGAGGTTCATAACCACATGAACCTCAAATAGGTTCCAGTAGGATATCAGATTTTGAGGTTTTATGATCTCTATGACTCTAGACTTCCAGACTTTGGTTCTAATATTCCAAGCTCTGAGGCATTATGTTCTTGCAGTAGATCTCAGAACTTTAAGATTTGAAATCTTCAAGTTTTATGACCTTGGGATAAATTTCACGACTCTAGTATTCCAAACTTCCAGATTTTACGATCCTATGTATAGTTTTTAATAATCAATCTGTTTGTAATCACTTTGATGAAACTATAAATGTATATTTTGCAGTAATACATATATTCTAATCAAGATAAGCTTAATAATTGCTAAACCTTGTGTAAATCATCGTACATCAAGTTTTCGGCTAGTTTACCAGCCGGAAATCGCTTGAAAAGGAATTCTCTTCGTGAAGTAGAGAGAGGTAGTCACGGTAGGAGCTTGGTAAGAGAAACAATTAACTCTGCACGAACACATTTACAGCTGCCGAGTTTCGCGAGCAATGAACTCATGGGAAGTGCTCGTACCGCGCCAAGATGCTACTATGAACAACTGCAGTTTCATTGCTACGAACGTTAACAGCTACGAAGTCCAATCTGTGCATTTGTTACTATTGTATTTCTTTGAATTAATAAAATCAATGGAATTTATTGTTTCGTATATCCTCTCTTCGTACCGACTTCTGTTCTATACGTTTCATTTTCATATATTCAAATTTTAAATAAGTTGTAAAACATTTTTCTTTATTATTTTGCACCAATTAGGCGATATTATTCTTTAAAATTGGAGTGACCGTTAAGAACAACGTTATTTAAAACAAACCTTCGTTCTAAGTAACAGGCAAGATATACGTAGCTGTCAAAGAAATTTCTACCTGTTTGTACTCGTGGACATTTATTGAAATTTAGGGATCCCCCTTCGTATGGTAATGATATTCTTTCTACGCATCTCTGCTCATTGTATGCAGACTAAAAGTGCGCCTATACGACGCGTAAAGTAAAGAATAAAGGCACATTAAACGATGAAAACAAGATACACAAGGTAATGATAATACGTTCCAAGCTTGAATACACGGTTGAACGAACGAATAATTACTCTGAACGATCCAATAATTGAATTAATTATTAATTAGGCGAATTAATAAAAGAAAGTGTTAATTTAACCGATCCTAAGAAAATTTCTTTTCAAAAGAATTTCTATGCACACATACATACGTATACCTGGGAAATATACTTCGTCAAGGAATTCACGCGAACAATGTGCAATAAGGTGCTGTACTCACGTAGCTTGAGGGATTTTTAAAAGAATTTTTCTAGGCACGCACAATGTGCAGCAGATCGGCCAGGTAAGATACAACGAGTGGGAATACAGAAGAGAAGCCTCTATAACGGTATAAAATATAGTCGAACTGTTGCTCGCAGAAAACAAGAAATGGAGCACGCGGTCTTTTTCCCCTGGAGGACGATCTAGATTACGGAATAAACCGCGCATTGCGAAGGGGACCCGCATTTCCTCGGGATATCTGTGTGTACGCTTGCTACAAGACAAGATTTCCATACGACTTTATTTCAGAAACCTGTTCTTCTATTTGTACAATCCAATACGGTGTAACGTTTCCATAGGTACTATGCTATGACAAAAGTTACAAAATAAAAATATAAATTTAATTTAACATCGAAATAAAGAATATTCGGGGAATATATGTTAGAAAGTATTTTAACGTTGAAGGTAGATAAACAACATTGTTAAATGTTCGATTGAACTTGAACAAAATTTACGCGCCACTTTTACGCAATACGTTATCATATTACGTAAATTACAACTTGCATGATACTTCAATCTCGTTAACTGAAGAATTGTATTTGCAAATCAAGAAATACTGGCACAACACAAACTACCGTCATTTTGCCAATTTGAAATTTTCGCACGGCACCATTAGCAATATCTCGAGGCTTAAGTAATATCCTGAAGTGACAGCGGCGGATATTACCCACTGCAGCTTCGTATAAAATAGACATTGCGAGTTTTACCGATGTACAGTTGAGAAACGCTATTTGAATAATATCCTTAACAATAATTGCTTTGATCACGAAGCAGATGAACATTGTTTACCATATCTCGATACAATCGCTAGACCAATTAATCCGACTTCGTTAAATTACTAAATTTTTATCAAGTATCATTAGTAAAATATAAAGTAGAATATTTTAGCAACTAATTAAGCTCTATTCTCTTCGTTAATTTCATTAATTGATATAAAAATTAAAATAAACAATAGATTCTATCTTATATGTTGTAAATATTTAATATATTTGGCTTCCATAGTTTAATATATATAAAATTCTCGATTACATAATTGCATAAAACTTTTGAAAGATTAAATTAATATTTAATAATCCATAAAAAATAATCTATAACATACTCAAAACATGTATACATAACAATGAATTATAATATCTGGCACTGACAATGAAAGCAATCACCGGTACATCCATAAGATTTCATAAATTTGAGTTCTGGAGAAGATTGTGCAGGTCCTAAATTCAAAGAATCCTCGCTTTCCTCACTTAACTCTTCAATGCTAAATGTATCAGTAAGATCTTGCTTGTGCTTTGAAGATTCTTTTGATTTAGTTGTTGGAAAAAGAGTCATTTCACCTTCACTAGAAACACATAAAAATTTATGATACTAAGAATTATTCTATACATTATACAAATTTTTAACTACCTTTCACTGTCACTATGCCAATATTCAACAAGAGGAAGATGTTCTTTATTTTTATTTGGTACAGGAAGTCTTTGAATTGATATCAAACCAGCAGTACTACTGCCACCCCCAGATCCCTTATCATATTTTGGCAACTTTACATAATCTGAATTGCGTTGAATACGTTTGGCCTGTTCAATTCGAGCCTCTATGCAAAATGAAAAGTATATAAACATAATTATAAACATTATTGCATTTGCAGGCAATGAAATAATAATTAAGAACAGTACCAAGCTTTCTTTGCAACTGTTTAGTAGTAGAATTATGTTGTGATGTTTGTGTCTGATTGCTGCTACAACTACTATCACTTCCCTGAAATAAAAGGAAATATAATGATGTGTCCTTTTGTTCTATGCTTTCACTCAATGTAATCATAATATCTTCACTGTAACTTAAGAAATACATAATGCAGAGAACTACGTATGTATTTACCAGAAAAAGCCTTTCATCTTCTATATGATTAGTAGTTTTTGGGTCACTGTCAATCCCACTATCTTCCATCACAAAACAAAAATGTATACTAAACTAAAGACTAATTCCCTCAACTCATCTGTAATAAAATGTAGACATTTTCACTGGCTGTCAAAATGTTATTACACATAACCACATACAAATACAACAACATTTTATAAAATGAGCAATAATATAATACCTCTTAGAACTTAAATATTTAACAGCAATGCACAAATTCCGTTTTTAATTTATACACTGTCATGTTTTGTACACAGGTACTTTGAACAGGTACTTTTGAAATAATAATTTCTTCTGAAATATAATGTTAATTACATATGATACATATTTTTTTATGTAAAAACATGCTTGATAAAACACAATTAGGATGGTTTTTTTACTCACAAGAATTTGTAAGCTTCTCTGACTTATCTACAAGTAGGAAGCATGCTTACATTATCATGGTATGTTCCATTATTGATTTTCTTTCATCTATATAACCATTTAAAATATCTTAAAATTGTTGTCCTTATTTTTAAAAACTACTTTATTATGATTAAAGGAATACTATACCTCCGAATAATATATATAAATTTACAGTCAAATATATTGTATATTAAATTATACTTCCCCATGTATGCATACATTCAAAAGTAATTGTTAATTTATAATATATACACCAAAAACTTTAAATAATAAATTTTAAGATTTTTAATTGCTTTCCTACAATATTGTAATGTAAATAGAATAAAGTTTTATATATTATAATTCTTTACTTAAAGCAGATTGTATTCAAATACTACTACAATAATGTAACAAGTTTCCTAGGAAACCAAAACTTATTTTTCTATATTTATTGAGAAGAGTAAGATATAAAGAACTTCGGTTTTCATTTAATTTTATAATACAAATTTTCTATTATAGAACAGGTTTTTACTTATTGATATAAAGACCAATTTAAATAATATACACAAGCAAAAACAAAATTCCATATTTTCATACACTCAAATATGTTAATATTATATTTCTAAATTGTAAGAATATTAATCAATATCTCTTTGCACACAGTATTAAAACCTCATAATATTATTACAAAATTGGACATATAAGAAACTGTAATCTAAACTAAGAAAAACTTAAATAATAAATATATTAATATTATATTGATATTTTTTATGTAGTGTGACAATAGATCAGTTTTAATACAAGGATGTTGCGCCCATCAGTAGCAAAGAGATCACTCTCTAAAACATCAGAGGTGCCTAGAGATCTATCAAGAGTTAGTATTAACACTTCCTATATTTTACATTATTTTAATAGTAAAATTTGTTATGTTTAAAAGCATTTTTGAGAAAAACATTTTCATTTAGTAAACACTTAAAAAATATTTATTGTATGTATTTAGCATATAAGCTTGATGAAGAGCCGTATGGATCTAGGTGGTGGTGATATGGATTGGTTACGGGGAAAAGTTTATCTAAAACCAGAAGACCAGTTACAACTAACAGAAGCTGTATATTTATCTTCTTATTACTAAAATATTATATATTTTAACTGCATATTCTCAGGAAGGCTTTCCAATTGACTTTAAAACAAAACATTTCAGGAATTACAAGAAGAGTTTGCAAGAGTCTTAACTATACATAACACAAGAGTCCCAGATTCTTTAGTTGAATGGTCATGGAAAATGAAAGAATTCATAATATTACCGCCTCCACCAAATTTAATAACCCTTTTAAGTGTACCTGGATTGATATTACACAAAGATTCTGAAGAAGCAAAAATACAATTAGCAGGAGGTCTTATTGGTGAGATACCATAAAACTTATATTATGTATATAGTTCACAATTAATTTAGTACTTCATTAAATGATATGTGAATATTTCATTACAGTGGAAGATCATCTTGAAGAAACTGTTGAAGAAGATGTAGAAGAAGAAGAAGAAGAAGAAGAAGAAGGAGAAGAGGAGGAAGAAGAAAGAGAAGCAGAAGATGAAGAAAAACTAGATGGTAATGAGAATAGTAGAAAAAATAATAAAATACATATACAATACATTTTTAATCATATTCAATCTTATAAAAAGAATAAAATGAATCAAAATTTTTCAACTAAACTTTATAGAAGATGAAGAACCTACAGAATCTAAACCTGAACATGAACATGAAGCTGAACCAGATGAAGAAGAAGAAAGAGTAAAACCTAAAAAAATACCAAATCAATTTAACTTCTGTGAAAGAGCTGCTTTAACTTATACTAATCCTATGCGGGTAAATCCGGGTACATGCAACGATGTAAATTTCATAAAATATAATTTTTATAATTGTGCTTATGTTAATTTATAGGAAATGAGTACACAAACAGTTCCACCACCAACAGCAACATTTAATACCCATGTTTTCCAATGGACAATCTTTGATGAATATCAGGCATGTATTTTTATATTAAACTAAATTATTTCAGATTGCATGAATTATAGTATAAATTTACACCTTAGGAAGACTATGCTCAACAACAACGTGAAAAAGAAAAAGAAAGGAGACTTCCATTTTTACAACCAAAAAAGGAAGACTTAAAAAAGAAATCTCAAACAGAATCTATGGCAGTAACATGTAGAATGTTGTTAGCTGCAAAAACGTTAGAACGAATGGTGAATCAGAATATTTTTGATGAAATAGCACAAGGTTGATGTGTTTCTTTTTTTTATTTTTATAAAATTACATTTCATTCAGAGAAATATTTATGTAAATATCTTTAGATTACAGATACTGGGATGATCCAAGTGATGAATTCAAAGATGGAGAAGGTTCACTGTTACCCTTATGGAAATTTAGTTATGAAAAAACCAAAAAGCACGATGTTACAGATTTATGTTTTAACAGTAGATATTATGACTTATTTGCAGTGGCATATGGAACAAGTTAGTAAAACATATAAAATTAGATTATGCACAGATACTTATATATGTAATATTTTAGTGTCATTTAGTAGTTTAATAACTAGTGGAACAGTATGTTTATTCAGCTTAAAGAATCCATCATATCCAGAATGGATTTGTCCAACAGAATCTCCAGTAATGTGTCTGGATTTTAGTGAACAACATCCACATCTTTTAGTTATTGGTAATATAAACAAATATGATACATTTTTGTTACAACAATATTAATTCTTTATCCCATGATGAAGGTACTATGGATGGTGTTGTGGCTGTTTATAATGTCATGTTACCACCAACAGTTCCACAATATAAAAGTAATGATGTTATTCAGAAACATGGAGGTATTGTATGGGAGGTTTGTTCAGTCAAAGTATATGTATATAAAACGTGTAAAACTACGTCAAAAAAGTTTTGTACTATAGTTATTTTGAAATGTACTATATTCTTAATGTAATATTTCTTACATATAATGTTCAAGGTACGTTGGTCACCAGATACAGAGGAAGGAAATTTGGCATTTTATAGTATCAGCATTGATGGAAAAATTAACCATTGGGTATTAAATCAAAATGATCTTAGCTTGACAACTGTAATGACCCTTTTCCTGGATAGACCACCAATACCTGGACCAGATGGGACTATGATCACACTTAAGGGTAAGAACATCTTATATCATTACTATCATTTGTAATAATCTTAACTATGCTATACTAGGTTGTGGAACATGCTTCGCGTTTCATCCTGCAGATGAAAATATATTTCTGGTTGGTACAGAGGAAGGAACAATTTATAAATGCAATACAGCATACAGTAGTGTTTATATGAGAACTTATAATGAAGCTCATAATATGCCAATATACCGAATAGTATTTAACAAATTCAATTCTAATATATTTGCGAGTTGTTCCGGGGATTGGAGAATAAAAATATGGGAAGATAATAGAATGTAGGGTTTTAATTATACTAATGAGTTTGAAAATCGTATTCCCAACTTTTTCTAATCAATTCATTAAACAAGTAACTGTTTCATAGGGAACCTTTATTTATGTTTGACCTTGGTGTTCCGATCGGAGATGTTCAATGGGCTCCGTATAGTTCAACAGTATTAGCTTGTGTTTCGAATGATGGGAAAGTTACAGTATTTGATTTAAATATAAATAAATACAGACCAATATGCAGCCAGCAAGTTGTTAGTAAAAAGAAGAATAAACTAACTAGACTTGCGTTTAACAGTAAATTACCATTTATTATAGTTGGTGATGATAAGTAAGTATCTGAATTTTATTTAGCAAATTTAATTTTTATATATATATTTTTTTGCATGCAATAAAGTGTGAACTATTAACTTAATGTACACATTTCAATTTCTTTACTTAGTACATAACACAAATTTTTTGTTCACTATCTTAATTCATTATTATATTTTTATTTTTATCTTTCATATTAACAGAGGCGCAATAAATACATTGAAATTATCGCCGAACCTCAGAATAAAAGTAAAACCAACCAAGAAACAAATTCACTTGACACATAGTGAATTAGAAACTATGAAATTAGAAAAATTATTAAGTTTCGTGCGTGAACCACGTGTACTACCACCACCAAAAGATACAAGAACAGTAACATAATTGAATCACATTTTAAACCATACAGAAATATTTAACAAAAAATATGTATATTCTTTTTAAGAATAAAATCTATTTAAATGTACAGAATTGTATACTTTAGGTGATCTACATTATTATATTATTTTGCAATAAAATTATGTTGTTTTTTTGTAAACATCAACACTTTATTAACATTTGCTATAACAGAAAATACATATTAACACCTATATCTTTATAAACAAATTGGCACTAAATTTAGAATAATTTATAAATTTAAACTTATCTACAATTGCTATAACATGTCTCCTAAACTAGAAGCAATTATTAACGATTATTAAACTACTTTCATACATTATTTTGTAAATAGAATTATTAAAATTCTGGCAATTCCATACATGTAACAATACCACATAACTTTATGAAACTACTTCTAAATATTTTTAAAGAATAAGTTAGTAATTTCAGTAATAGTTCATGTTAATTGTATACACATAACAGTATTAGTTCTCACTTAAAATTATACATAAAATATATATTAAAAGAAGGTAATAAGTAAGAGAGTGTCATATCAAGGTCAAGTTAATAATATAAATAATTTATATTAGTAACAAAAACATGGTCCAAGTAGCACTGTAACATTTTATAAAGAAGAGTTTGTTTAATGTTTATAAAAGGCATCAATTCAATAGCATGCACGATTTTCTGTAAACTTAATACAAAATATCGTCAATACACAAATCTTAGTCACTGATATTTTAAATATAGTAAGCACTGGCTATCACAGTGTCTGTTACATTTATTTTACATATTAAGTTGAATATTAAACATTAAGATAATTTATATTACAGAAGTCTTTTGTACAATTGTAATAAAATATTAAGTTGAAATTATTTTATATTTAAATATTTTATTAAATAAATTGTTCTTTTCAAAAGATGATATATGTCAGAAAGAAATATAACAATATTAAATCGTAAAAACTATAATTTATATAAATTCATTTCGTGTATAAAATTAAATAGAATAAAAAAAAGAGCATATTCCTAAATATCAATAAGCACTAGTAATAACTAGTGTATATTATTTAAAAATCATATGAAATAACATACATAAATATGATATATTCACGAAAATAAACAATTTTTACATCTTTGGCACATTAATTCCTTTTGTAAAGTAAAACCAACATAAAATTTACAATATTATAATTAATACTGAGAATTTATTTGCACAAAACTAAAATTACAATGTCATGTTCTAAAGTGTGTCCTCTTTCACAAGAAAGATATATTGTATAACTTATTAAGTAGAAAATTTCAATATTATATTCAAAAGAATCTGAAAGTTTTTTAGGAACTTGTGATAATATCTGTAAATGTATTATTGATAAAATAAAAGAAATAAAGTCTTGCTATCAATACTGAGTAATTATTTAAATGCAATTAAAATTCAAGTTGATACCTATATATTTATTATAAATATCAGAAAATATATAACATCTACATTTTTAAGGACATTTTATAGAACCTTCCTTTGGTTCTTATACTAAGCTTCTACCCAAATTAGTAATAATTCTTAGTTTAGTATACAATTGCGCAATTTTTTATAAAATATCGGAAAATAATACTTCTCATTTGAAAACGCTACAATGCATCCTAATCAAATCTCTTAATAGAACGTATTAATTCGGATGCCTAGTATAACGAGAAAAAAAAAAGTTGTAAAACCTTAATATACTTGTAGATGAGATAACTGTTGGTTTGATCATTTAAATTACGTATTTAGAAAAAATTATCTCTATAATTTCATAATATCACTTACTATAAGACAAACCTTGGATAAACGAAAAACTTAGAATGAAATATTACCAGGGAGTTCTGGATTTTCTATCACACCTTTAAAATACTTCAATTCTAAAAAATCCCTAATGTTATTTGGGGATGGCACTTGTCTACCAGCAAATTCAATACTTGACATTGGATGAAGAAATTGTTCTGGAAAATCTCTGTTATTTAAAAACCATGCATCTTTAACCATAGAACCGTTTTTCGCATAAAATGGAAGTATGTTCACAGTTAAATGGTTTATCTTTGAATACTGTACTTTGAAAAATTCTCCTTCAGTTGCCTTTTCCCAGACAAAACCATGATTATCAACAATAGGTTTATTCATAGCTTTAATTAACCATGGTGATCTCTCAAGATCGTCACGGTTTACTCCTATTTGTACTTCATGATCCCATGGTAAGATATCACCATTTCTCATAGCACCAAGTAAAGATCCACTCTCTAACCAAAATCTGATTCCAACTTCTTCTAATTTGTCAAAGACATGATGAGCAACTTTTCTCAATCCTGAGAGGCAACAAGGTGGGGTATATCGATTTTGATAGAGATATGATGGAACACCATTTATGACTGATCCAAAACATCTATTACTTTCTCTAGAACAACCATACCATTCTATATAATTGGAAACTCTTATGACCATTTTGATTCCCAATTTTTCAAACATCGATCGCTCGCGACTTTGGTATAATTGCTGTAACTTCCATTGAGATTGTTGATTTCTATACAATGACTTCCCTTCGTTGAAATGATAATTTGACAACATATGAATCTGGTAACATGTAATATCATCCACTAATAAATCATGTTAATATATGTATAAAGATCAGATATCTCTAACTGCAGCATTAATCACAAATAGAAGGAATATATGAAAATAAAGAAGCAACAAATCTTAAAAATTCAAGAAACCCATACAAAACTTACTTTGCTATTGATAATATTTAAAATAACACTTAAACTATTCACAATTTTTAGAAAAAAGGTAACAAAAGTTTCAACTCATATAATTGCATTTAAATCACATTAAAAGATCACATTTTGAAATTATATAAAGAATAAAAAAGGATAAAGTTAGTTAAAATAATTAATAAAATAAAATTAAACATAAAATACAAACCTTTGCACCTAATGCAGTTGTTTGAATATATAGTGCATCCGTAAAAGGCAATAAGAAGGGATCAGTTAATTTCCTTAATAATTTGGTCTCAAGCATTGTTGCATGCTTTCCACTGACCCCATCACATTCATTTCCAGTTGAATGTGAAAACTTAAGACTCCATTCTTTTACTTTTAAATCTATATTAATGCAACTCAAAGTTGCACTTCCTATTGGTATAGTTACTGTTCCTAACTTTGCTGCTTGTGTCATAGTCTCCTACAAAGTTGTAAATAGATATTTACTATAACTAATTATAATTGAGAATGATTCTAATTCAAACAGTAATCAAAGTGTTTTAAAATAGGACAATAAAGGTAAATGGTATACTTACTTGCATGACTTGTTTGGTAGAAAGTCTGCTACCATCAGGTAAAAATAAAACGTATTTTGTACGTACATAAAAAAGTGGACTTCTTTCATCATAAGATTTATTAAATTCTGGCTGCAAATTCACTAACTTAACGTTTCGCATACTATCGTTTGCAAAATCCAATTCCAAGGGAGGATATGGTAGCTCATTGCATACTATTAAAATTGGTATAGTGGGAAAAAAGTTCAACACAGACTCCACTGTGGAAGCCACATCATTTTCAAAAGTTTCAAACTGTCGTATAACCACAGTTACTAATCGAGCTAGTCGACGATGAAGTTTTTGCGGAGGATCAGGGGTTACCATGCTTGGTGTCAACAACCGCAAAGTGTTTTGTGTTGCGAATAACCTCCATATTCTATGCCATACAATGATATTACCTAATAGTGCAAGCACTAGTAATGTTCTTAGAAACTTAAGGCGCATAGTTATCGCGTATCTTGCGATATCATTGTATGATAAATTTTCTTCTATTTCATTCGAATATCATAACACCTCTAAATTACGTTTGAATGTTTGTTAAATTCTGAGATCTCTGCATATTTCAATTTACTTCAATTCAGCACTACCAATCTATCGTTTTCTGTGTACAATATAATGGTGATAATTAAAGTACCATATGTCTATTCGGTCACTTTTCAATAAGAATATACTATGTTATTATAAAATGTTAATTTTCTTCATCTAATATTATAAATCCATACGAAAATCAAGCTTTAATCTACATCTGAAAATATTAAAAATTACTCGATGCTATGATCTGGTGACATTACACATATAAACGTTTAGAATCCTGTCTTGCTGTTGTTTTTACATAAACGTCAAAATCTACGTTTGTAGTGTTCGGCGTTCTAATAAAGTTAGTAGAAAGTTAGAACTCGTATTGTAGTTTCTACTATAATTTTCAAACAAGAGAAGTGAGAAAGTTCAGATACATTTTGTAAGAGAACCATTCTATCTGTAACACCATGCCTCTTCATCGTTATACTCATGCGGTTCTATGCAGAATTCCTCTTTCGCTTCGTACAAGAGGCGAGGTCACATTAGATGAAGCCAGAACTCAACATTTGGCATTAGCTCAACTTTTACGAGAACTCGACATCGATGTTGTGGAAATGCCACCGGATGAAAATTCACCGCTTTGCGTTTTCGTGGAGGATATCGCAGTTGTTTGTAATGGTATCGCTCTAATAGCACGACCGAATGAACCGTCGCGCCTAAAGGAGGTACAATTGCCAAATTATACTTTAATTAAATATACATTCTTCGTATGATAGTTATATTCTGACGAGATAATATCTCGATTTAATATTGCTTTTACAAAGTTAACGTAAAAACAAATGTATACTTACAATTAAAAATTATTGTTTCATTCATGTTTTATATATATATATATATATATATATATATATGTATGTATCAAATTTATAAAATTTTGTAATTTAAATATTATTATTTTGCACTCATATACATAACTAAAATATAGCTATTCTGGGTCATGCCACATATATTGATATTGTTATTATGAAATGTTTCCAGTGTTTGAATAACTGAAAAGATGATGATCTAATTCCAGATTGAGACAATTAGGGCTGTTTTAAAAAAAGAGTTGGAGATTCCACTTATAGATATAGCTGATAAAAATGCACGTTTAGATGGAGGAGATGTTTTATTCACTGGTAAATTTTATTTTCAACATTAATTTTATAAACATTTAGGAGAGTTGTTAATTACTTGCAATTTATTATCATAGGTCGGGAATTTTTTGTTGGATTGTCTCATTATACAAATGAAGCTGGTGCAAGAGCAGTTGCTGCAGCATTCCCAGAATATCCATGTGTACCTATTAAGGTTAGTTAATTGTTAAGTTACAATACTTCATCTATTTTATATGATCATTTGCTTTTAATATGTATTACATAATATTCTAAATGTGTATTTTATACAAGTCTACCTTTAATGTCTGTTTACACAGAAAGTGTAAAATATCGCATGAATAATTTGATAAAATATTTATTGAAATAACAAGTAATTGATGTTGCTTGCATATTAGAACTTTCAATATTTATCAACGTTTTCGTCTTACGGTATACTATATAGCAGACTTGGGAATTAATTGCTCGTTTCGGTCAATTTTCAGAAGCAACGCCCTCTTTCTCCCGCCGCGCGTCTTAATCCCCGCGTCGGTCAAATGTGCTCGATACACCTCAGGCACGTACCATATAAATTACCCCTGGCGCATTAGGGCGACACTAGTATCAGTAGATTTCCACATCACTCGTGGGGTACTATTATCCATGATCATTAGTTAATAGTTAATCATCGCCCACTTATTCACTAACGCCAATTCCAATTTTAAGTTATTCATTTTTCATAACGAATGATACGCGTGGATTATACAATAGACACTTGAGGTGTACTGAGCACTTTAACCATCGCTGGCACCAAGACGCGCGGCGGAGAACAGAGGGTGTTGTTTCTAAAAATCGATCGAAAAGAACAATTAATTCTCAAACCTGTTAATACATTAATTAAAAGCAATTCTTTAAAATTCTGTCGCTCTAAGGACACCGTGGCGCCATCTCGCGTCGAGGTTCTATTACTAAACTCTGGAAATGAACTCCTGTTTTACCTCTTTTTGTAGTACCGTATACCATCGAGTACGTGGCGCCATCTTGCGGTGGTCTGTTAGTGCTACGCAAATGGGGTAAATTAAAAGTTGATTTCTGTAATTTAGTAATGGCACTTCTACGCTAGATGGTGCCACATATATTGTCGAATTTTTGCCTGATCTACATATATCGATAATGGGTTATAAAGAAATTAAACTGTATATATGTTTTTTAATTATCTTAAATGTTGTTAGCATTTACATGATACAATGTATATTAGTGCAAATTAAAAGTTAGTTGCCTAGAATGTTTATAATATTCATGATAGATTAACAAGTAGATTAATGAGATAAATACATGGATAATTATATCTTAGGTGTTAGAGTAGTATGAATAAGATTAATAATTTTGTCACGATTTATTAGTTCGTTAATAGTTACTTTGTACCTCTTTCAATGATATGTACATCTTGTTGTTAATGTCAGAAGAACTTATAGCACATCTTATATTCATAAAATGTAGGAACACATACATACATACATACACACACATTCACACAGATTGGGTTGAAACTATGATTGTTGAATCAACACGAAAGATTAGGATCAAACAACTTACCTTTCTGATATTCATTTAAGGTGGGTGATGGTGGCGAAGAGGTGATAGTGGAAAATCTTACCTCAGCCCCAATTCAGGTTTGGGTGTATTAGACTGACTTTCTTTTGCATATATTCCATTGAAAGATATTTCACAATTTAGCAAACACAATTTTGCACGATTTCCGTAAATTTATTTGTAAACATAATTTCTTACAATTACCCACAACAGATTTTTACAGAATGCTTTCGGATGAAGAGTTGTGTATATAGTATGTGAGTTATGGCTTGGTGCAATTTTGCACATGGGACACACATCTACACTGATACACAAAAGAACATATCTCACCTTCGCACGTGATTAAAGTTTTTTTCTGCATAAGTATGTCATGTAGAAATTTGTATAGTACAACTTCAATCAACTGTTATTTCAAAAATATAAATTTAATCGATAAAAATTATGCATGTTTATAGCAATTTTTTTTTTTTACGTCGAATTTTAATGGTTGATTCAAGTTATATAATTTATTGTACTTATTGCATATTAAATACATAAATCAGAACTAGTACCTAAATTTTATTTAATTGTTTTCCTTATGCAATGCTATGAATAATGTATAATACATTAAGTACTTTTCACTTCTTGGTTCATGCATTGTGTGGTAATTGTTAAACGAAAAAGAGTAGCTTGTGGAAAATCATGCTTAACATATTTATCCAACTACATTGTTCTAATGAAAAACATGATTCTTTTATATAAGTTACATTTGAAATAATACAAGTATTCTGAAGATAAAAAAAAAGGAGTTAATAGTTTTTTGCATTATTATATTTATTATTACAATTCGAATATCACTTGAAATTGGAACGAATCATTTTTTTTTTACATAATTGTTATTTACAGGTTGCTGAATCAAAGCGTTTGAAAGCTTTAGTCACAATGGCTGGTCCAGATATTATTTGTGTAGGTGCTGGGAAAGAATCACAGGAAGTTCTGAAGGTATTTAAATTGGAACTTGAACTTTATTCTTTTTAATATATTTTTGATATATTTTCACATTGTTTACAATTCAGAGAATTGAGAGAGAAGCAACGTATAGTTACCAAACGTTAACTGTGCCTGAAGATGCCGCTGCTAATGTACTTTACGTGAATGGAACGTTAATTCATCGGTCGGAAGATGAAATTCCACAATCAAGTAAAGTTTTCGCGGAAAAAATTGAATTCCCAACCAGATCCTTGCGTATGTCTGAATTAGCAAAAGTCAGCTCTGGTTTAACTTCTTGTTGCTTATTGGTACGTCGACCCAGACATATTCGCAGTATTTAAACCAAAAAAGAGCAGTATACCTAGCAAACGTGTTAAATTGCTAGGATTACGTATTGATGTGAATCATAAAATCAAGAGTTTTTTCAATATTTCTGATAAGAAATATTACCAAAATGCTGTGCAAAAATCTATAATATCGACGTATATCATTTACGTCGCTCTAAAACTTTATTAACTACTTTAACGAACAGAAAAGATTATTTTATAATTATTTTATAAAAAGATTATCTTAATATAAAAAAGATTTTATAATTAAGAAGATTAATATATTTAATTTTAACATATTTACGGTAGAGATATAATATATTGAAACTTTATTTACATAATTTGTAGATTTATATTGTAATGAAGTCATTTACTATCTTGCCATTTATATACAAATTACTTTCTCTTTTTTTATTATGGCAGCATTTATAAATATATATATAATAATATTTTAAAACAAATAGTATTTTTTATATTTTCACGATTTCAAACATATTCGATTGTTTCCTATTTATTATTTTGCATTTTATGTTTTAGTAATATATGATGATTTTCTTAGTAGATTCAGTATCAAAATATCATAGTAATTTATATTTGCACAAAATTTGTTCGTTTTGCTTTGTGTAAAGACTTGAAATCGAAAAGGAAAATCGATTTGGAAAATTATACAAAATAAATCAAAATAAATTTTTAATATAGCACAAAGAGAACAAGATCATAAAATTAACGAGATACGATATTAATATACAATTAATGTCTTCTACTTTTGATATTTTGTGTTATATAATTGAAAAAAAAAATCAGTTATTAGAAATCAATCGTCAGTATTCTGATACCTTTAAATGCATTTGCTACTAGTCTATAAAAAGTGTTCACCTAACTATTCAAATAGAGTTCTTCTATAATTCAATTATATACTACAGAGTTAATGATATATAAAAGCACTGATAGTTAAGAGTTAATGTGCTGATTCACAGTATAGCAAAGTTATGTGATTAAGAGTCTACTGAACAGAGAGAGGAACAAAATTTCTGTATAAGAACAAATTTCATGTATACACAGTATATATATATATATATATATATATGTATATATATTGCAACAAGCTTAAACTGTTTTGAGAAAATCACGACAACCTTAAGGTATTAATTACGATTTGCAGTACTATGATATAGTTTCTTTATATTATTGAAGGTCATGACAATATTTAAGTAATTTTAATATAGTTTTATACATTTTGATATGCATGTTTTCTCGCAAATACTTGTTTGCTTTCGTAATTCTTTCGATCATATTTCAGTACCAATATTCAAAAACGATATTATGGTTCTGTAAATTTTATAATTTAAAAACAATTTCACAACGAATGTTTTACAGTTTCTGTAAACGTTAGGTTTAATATTATTCTGTATATTTTTTTGCAAATTCTCCAAAGTGTATAAGGCTACAAAGTTATAAACGAAATAAAAAATATATGCTAGACGTTATAGTCTAGTTTTGATTAATTAATCCCCTACCTGCATCAACGGAAGATGTATGAAAATATTTTTATCAGATCGATTAATAAAATAGCAGATTTATTCAAAAAACGTTCTAACAAAACATTTGCAACACCTTACACGAACGACTTAATGTAGTACCTGCAATTTAAATGGAATTTCAAAAGTTTATACATGATTTTATCATCTAATATAAATAGATACCGATTTTAGTTTTAATGTTAAACCTAGGACTAGTATTTTCTTCTCAAATTCAGATTCCAAAAGTTCATATTTGCTTATAGTTATCCAAAATGCATCATATAAATGTCGATCGTTTTTAAATAAATAAATTTACCAAAATCTATCATTGTAATTTTGAATAATTGTAAGCAAACATGTGAAAATTGGTGATCGTACAACTTACAGTATCTGATGTCGCCATTTATTTTAAGTATTCATAAGATTGCAATTATGTTCTTTTTTTACAATTGGTGGATGGAAAACATTTCGAAATTTAGGAACAATTATTGTGGCAAACATGTTATTAAAAAAATAATACAGTCTTGCTGCATTCATTGTATTCAAATATGTTTAGAAATTGGTCCTTGCTAAACATACACCCGTATGCTAACTCATTCAAATGCATGCCTCTTTTAACGTATAAAGGCACGTTACTGTTATATGTGTCACTGGGCAGTTTTCCTATTTTTTCTCTCCTTTCCTTTTTTTTTTTTGTTTTATTCACTTAATTACGCAACTATAATGTTTAAGTCATTGGGAAAACACTTGAACTAATTTCAATAATTATCAACCTCGTTACACGTAAGTGTTCTTATTTGCGTCGCGTCATTAAGAATAAAAAGTTAAAACAGATGTATGATTTCCTCGAACAAGTAAAAATGGTGGCATGTCGCGGGTCAGAGTTTCGAGCCAGGCCATATAAAGAGGCGCTGATACAGCACCCTTCCGAGGCATTGGTAATGTCCTAAAAAAAAAAAATGTACATGCAACAAACCAGCAACTTCAATACATTGCAACCCTAAGACGTTAAAAAAATATAATTTTGTTTCACTTACATAACTACTAAATTGGCTTCCATCGAATTTTCAAGTAATAGTTCTCTTAAACGTAGATGCCTATTCGTTTTTTCTTTCATAGCAAGTAGTTCGGATTCTTTAATAACATCTAAAAAAGATCATCAATTGTTCAGGTAAATTCTAATATGTTTGTTTAATAAAATAATAATACAACGAAAGTAATACCGTCATCTGTTATTTTCGAATTCTCTGCTTGCTGAAAATTTGTTATTAGAGAATCAAAGAAACTTTTCGTATTTTCTTGTGCTGGTTTCGAGATGTCAGGTATAACTTTCAACGCAGAGTAGTCTATCCTGAATTTTGACAAAAGGCTCGCCATACTAAAAATCACAATAATAATATTAGTAAATTTTTTTTAAGAGAATTAAGAAAATGAATCACTTACTTTCTTTGCTCATATTCAAGTTCAGAATTTTTATTTGCCAGGGCAAACACTCTTAATTTACTGTTAGACCAATTACGCCTTGTACTAATAATATAGGGTAACAGAAGGGTTAAACCACCGTCGTCGTATAACCACCACACATCTATCGTGCCCTTCTTCTGCTTACGTTGAAATTTCGTTACAGCATTAAGTATATCCTTCGCTACGGGTAAAATATTCTGTCGATTTTCGCGTTGATCTTCTGACGTTGGATTAGGATATTCGTTAATCATTTTAGATCTTCGTGGAGCTGGACTCCCAGGTATAGAAATATCTGAGGTGCTACTAGCTGTGCAAATAAACGTTAATTAAATAATTACCTACCATATCAATAAATTTTTATTGAAGCTTAACATTATAAAAAAGTTACAAGCATTTTAAAAACCTTGACTAAGTTGAGAGAAGCTTTGATTCCCTGGAATCGTTTGCGCGTTCTTTTTTTGTTCCTCGGCATCTCCTATAACTGCGCTACAGTCTAGACCTTCGCTTAGTCTAAGAAGAGCTACTGCTATATGCATATCTAAGGCTTTGCTGTAAAATAACGAATAAATACAAAATTTTTCAGTTTTTATAAAACATTAACTACAAAAAAAATACACTTACTGCATCACGTTAAAGTACATATTCAAATTTTCTCGTGGGCAAATCGCCCAGTCATGCTTATAGCCCATTAACAGTATGTTAGGCCTCATTTTCCCCAAGCCAGCGGCTTGTAGAAGAGAAGTTACACCCTCTTGGAAGTTCGCACCATCCACCAAAGAATAAAATGCTTTCACTTTATTTGCTCTAAACCAGGAAGTACAATTCGCAATCATGGTGTTCCGCGTTTTATACGATACCGGTGTCTGAAATATAAAAGCACGTGTGCGTTGTTTAAACAGATTTGTATATACAAAAAATACATGATGTTTCGATTGAAAATAAACTGTACCTCGATAACATGGCCGCAAATAAATAAACTATTATTTTTGGTAATGTGATGTGCAAAATCAACAAGCGCTGATCTTGCACTTGGTGAGCCAGTGAGTACTAATAATTGAGGTCTGTAATTTTTAACGTGTTCTTCGACTCTATCTAATTGTTGGACAGCATTTAGAGCGTTGTTGTATGTTTGGGCTTGCGTAGTAGAACCCCAATTTACATCTACACAGTTATTTTTTTACTTTATCTTTATATTACCATGTGTTAAAATTAAAATGTTCAATCTGTGAAATATTACCTGGTTTCCTGTACGAGACTACGAGATAAAGTGCTAAAACTACGCATAACGTAATTAACGCTGTCCACCATGAGATCAAGAACATCACAGAAACACAGAGAATAGCACCAGCGAGACTTAGCCACATATTATAATACTAAAACACGGAAAAAAATGTATTAAAAAAAAAAAGATCACATTGTTATTTCGTAAAAACAATCGAATTGAAAATTTATACCTTAAACGTTGGTCTCCAACCAATTGGTTTAGCCAAAGAAGCGTGGAAGGTGCTAAAGTTAACGAGAGTGTAGGCAGCCAAAAAGAAATTTGAGATCAAAGGAGCAATGGCATTTAATTCCCCTGAAACCAAATAGAAAAAATATTCTCAATCAATATGCTTATCTGTAACAGAAAATTTAACACTTACCAATTAATATAAAACCGACTGCGATTATAAAGGTGAGAAAGTAACCACGAATCGGTTCCTTGTCTTTTTCACCACTGAACCATGCTATTCCAGGATACAATTTATCCAAACAAAGTGCCTGAAATACTTTAGGCGCCGAAACCAGCGATGCTAGAGCACTTGATAGAGTAGCAGCAAAGCATCCCGCATAAATAAATGGTCCAAATGCAGAAACCAACTCAATCACCTAAAAAAAAAAAAAACAATTCCACGTTACATATATTATATATTCAATAATAGAATAATTATTCACGTTTCTTGCTTATGAATTACTAAAACAAGAAAATACCTGGAAACTATTTTGGCTGCCGTAAGGACAATTGCCTGTACAATTAAATTTCGTCCCATACTTAGTCCATACTATTTGCGTGGGATCGACAGTAGTAATCGGGATCTCGGTTGTGTCGTTGGTCGCGTTTAAATTCGATAAAGCAGCGTATGAACTATTAAAAGTGTTCCACAGATCGTTAACATCACCAGACGCGTCTCTTATTACTGTACCACCAACCATAAGCGCCATAAAGATATAAGAAATTGTTGTTAATAGAATAGCCAATAATGTTCCCTTAGGTATAGCCGTTTGTGGATCCTATTACAAACAGAAAATTTATCTGGAGATTATAATACATCCGCATTTACTCACATCGCTGCGATATAAGGTTTTTATTTAAAAGAACATGACAAATCATACGTGCAAAGTGACCATGATTCGACATGATTATGTTAAAAATGAAAGCTTATTAATTATTGCATTGAAAAAAAAATTTTTCCCTATAGACGAAAGGACTAAATCACCTTCAAGTCACCGGATATATTCGCACCTGCCAGGATACCTGTAGCGGCTGGGAAAAATATAGCCAAGACTGAAAAAAAATTATGTTCCACCCCTTCGCTGTATCTGTAGTCCGGATAAAAGTTTTCCTTGAACAGATCAGCTAGAAACATAAGACAAATTACAAACATTATTGATCGCGAATTTTACTGTTTTACAGTAGCATTGCTGCAAACGTTACCATTATATCCTATAAATCCTTTAGCCCTCTCCTGATCGTCTTTGGGGCCCATAAAGGTACCAATTATGAAATCAGCGATAGCTAGGAGCAAGATTATTAGCAAACCAACCTGAGCTTTCGCCTCCCATTCCAAACCGATCATCACGATCAACAGTAACAGAACTATCGTGATACAACCTGTGTAAAAATTAAAAAAAAAGTGTAAAAAACAATCGTACGATGTATAAAAAAAATCATGTAACTGAAGATGTGAAAAATTTGATAAAGACTGAATTTACAAAAATTAGTATTTTGTTATTTATTAATCTCTATCCTTTCCACTGTGAAATAGTATGAGAATCAAACAGATCTATTTATTTATTCCATTACTAGATCGTTCTAAATTTGCTAATACAAATTTACAAAAATCAGTTTTATTTTATTTAGGAATCTATTTTTTCTTCTATCGAATAGTATAAAAATCAAGCACATCTATTTATTTATTTGCTAACAGGATATCGATGTTTAATTTAATTTAGTTTTTTTATTATTCCTTGAAATTGGGCAATTTTTGTCTCTATCTGATTTTTATTCTCACACCTTTAAATATTTATACAGACCTATAATTCTGATGTCCGTATTATCGCAATCAACGATACAAACTCCGTTAGATTTCAAACAATCGACCATACTTTCACAAAATCCAACAACGTACATCGAACAAGCGACCGCGTTCGCTAAGGAAAATATAAGCCCTATAGATCCACCGAATTCTGGTCCAAGTGATCTCGAAATCATGTAATACGTGCCACCTGCGGGAAGCATTTAATTAATCTTATCGACTGGCACCATAAGCATCGCGATTTCACGAGCAATAAGAACGAACGAACCTCGATGTGTATTTTCTTAAAAAATTATTACTTCGAATTATTTCAGATTCGAACATTCGATGATAATTGATTCAACGATATTTACCTCCTTTAATTAACCCATTTGTGCTGATCGCCGACATCGATAACGATGTTATCGTGGTCACAGCTGTCGTTGTTAATATCAGTAGGATAGCTTCTCCTAAACGATTAAAGAAGGAGGGAAAAATAATAGTTTCGAGTCACAGCTTACTATGTGAAACATTGCAATACTATCCTTGCCTGGCATTGATAATGGCATAATACATAAAGATGCAAATTTTACAAGAAAAGCAATTTTAAAATTTGCATTTGACTAATAATTGAATACTGATCGTACAATCTTGAATAAAACCAGGCTGACAACATGTCGCTTTACGTGATAAAAATACTGTAAAGTTATATTTCTTTTTTAATTACGCCATTATCGATATAGCACTATTCCCTTCGTATAATTACCTATACCAGCTTGTGCTACGACCCAAGAGAGTCGTAAAAATAGCATCACCCCCCAAATGTTCAGAAGACATCTCAACAATACTCCTTGAATCCATCCGAATTTTATTCCGGAAGTTGGTGGCTTTATGTGCGCTATTGGTAATGTGTGCGAGCCCGAGCCCTATGTATAAATCATGCAAAATAGAAATTAAAGATGATCTTGTTAATGCAACATTGACATTAATCAACAATCTAGTTCGTACAAGTTCAAGTTAAATCATTTGTTTCACATACTAGCAGACAATTGACGGTGTTTCTTTAAGTTTACTGATAACACTATTACCATTCCAATTTAGCCTAAACAAACAAGTATTTATGGAATTAAAGCGTAGAACTCGTGGAGAGATCCGTAGATCTCTCTACGTGAACGTTACGCGTAAATTGAGATTTAGAGGTGGTTATCGGCATTGAAGGTGATTCGTCTAGAGGAAGGGTCGCCAGTCGACCAATGAAGACTAACGATTTACGTAACAATGCCTCACATGTCATACATTACACGTCGCCCAATGTTGAGATACTTTTTAGAAATCTCTAACCAGGAGAAATCGTAAAAATTTCTCTCGGGAAAAAGAAAAAAAGTAATAACAATCTACCGGAGTGATGAAATTCTCAAATATCCATGAACATTTTCTCGACATTCAGTATAATTATATCGTTGATAGAAATAAGGAAAAAAGAAAAATAGCCGTTTAAGGAAACTTATATCGATGAATGTCAAAAAGAGGATCTTTAAAGGATAGAATTTGTTCATTGATCGAACGTATTCGTAAACCATAGAAATCTGCGAGTGCTCCAACTTTCAATCTTTACTAAATACGTATAGATCTGGTGAAACAAACGTTTGTGGAAGCCATAGAAACGAACAAATGGATGAACACTAATCGAATTATCGGATAGTATGATGTTGCAAAGATTACAAGGTGCCAAGGATTTTTTTCAGAATTAAAATTCGAATATTTGTCTACATTAATGGTAAGAGCTGTGCGATTTTTCGATGAACTAGAACTTTATTTGGAGGCTAGAAGCGCGAACATCCGTGGTTCAAGGGTACCTTCTTGCGAGCCTGCTCAACTAGCTTATAGCTCTTACAGAGACGATTATTTCATCCCATTATTTCCCGTTATATCCTCGAATATCGTGCCTTGGACTCTACTATAATTGTAAAATTATTCTTACGGATCTCCGTGGAGCCTTTACTCGCTTACCCTCCGTAAAAAAAAAAAAAGACGGCTCTAAAAACATTCTTCGAATTCTCTAAGATATATAAATCATATAAATAGTAAGATGAAATTTCTCAAATTTTTCAAAAGTGTAAAAAATGCAATTTTCGTTAAAAGAAAACCACATCACGTTTCATGTTATAACCGATAATTAGCAGTATAATACGTTCTACAGCACCGTAAAGATGGTCTTTTAATTAACCTCCTCTAATTACAATCCGAAGTGTCCTTCTTTTTTTTTTTTTTTTTTTATACGATGAATGGCTGTTGCAAAATGGCAGAAACGTGTTTCGACTGTTCGCGACACAGCATTATGAAGATGTACCAAGAAGAAAAAGCAGTCTGCCTGAAGAGGAGTCCTCCGTTCATTGTTGCAGATCATGCACCACGTAAGTATGCGCGACGTGTATAAGTGAATTACGAGCGCGTTGCATCGAAAGAAAAGAACGACGAGGAAAGGAACAAGCTTCTCTCGCCTACTGGCCAACATATACAATCTTTCGTGGCCGACACGTTCGTACGATACGTGGTATAATAGTCAAATAATAACGAACGCTTATCCCTCGACTCGTAATGTATTCGGAGCACGCGTTTTACTGGTCCTATCGACGCTATCATTAAAGTCATGTGTGTGCCGTACAATTTGGATTCGCGGCTGATATTTCAATTTTCTCCACGCTGTTCTATCCAATTTTCTGTTTTCTTTCAACACGGCTGGTTAAACACGATCGAACGATCGATTTTTCTCCTAATTAATTCAATTGCATTAAATCGAGCCCGTTGTTCATCGTTGACCTTTCGCGCTTGCCGATTGATACGATGAAATAATAAGAACGAGTGCACGTTGATACGTGGTTCATTATGTCTTTTGTATGTTAATGCATTACAGAGAGAGACAGACAGACAGACAGACATTCGTGATAAAAGTCCTCTGATAAAATTGACAAATTAATACGGTAATTTATTAGAAGGATCTGAAATTACGAACGGTGCTTTAATAAAGATATCAAATTCTCGTACCGACGCGTACTTCAAATAAAACCGTGCATTACGCAGCGGATGAGACAGTCTTGTGGCATTTATGATCACTTCAAGTGATGCATTAATTGTTCAACCGAACGTGGGGGGAAAGGAAGAGGAGTCTCTCTATTTTAACCTGTTTGAAAGCACGATGGCTGTACGCTTACACACGTTGATCGCCTGTATTTTCCAAGAGTTTACCAAGAGACAAATTGAACGATAGCGATCCTCGACAAGTGTGACACGTCGTTAATTAATCTCGACGATTCGAGGGCCAACAAGGAGAATCGAGACGCGTTTAAAAATAATCCCTCCTTGTGTCCGTCGTTCTTCAATGAAATATCAGACTGAAGAAGAAAAAAAAAAATGAAGGAGACGAAACCATCGATTTTCATCTTCATAAAACACGCGCTGCTAATTAGTTCTGTCGATTGTATTTGGGGATAACGATTGAACGATCTGTTTGTCTTCACGTGGATCGATACACCTCTAAAAATAAATATTACGCCGCGTTTTCCAATATTTACCGATCGCTCTTTTGATTTTTTCATTAAAAAAACCTCGCGGAAGACGCATCCGCTAATGAATTTCGACGGTTCGTGTGAGAAAACACTAGCCGCTTAATTTACATTACGAACATCTCTTTTCGAATAAATTTTTCCCGTGAAACGGCAACGGACATTCTGTCTGTACTACTTTGCAAGTAGTACAAACAGAAATAACAGCGCACCTGAACTATAAAACAACAGGAAGAAACGAATTAAATGTATTAGAAAAGATGTTTTCCAAGCCTGAACAAGCGAGCACAGTAAAGCTGTTACACGAATGGTTTCACCTGTTCAAATTATACAGTATTCTTGCTGACCCTACGCTTTCACGAATTCCCTATCATTGTTCCTATTCCTCCCTTGATCCCGTTCGAAAGTCCCGTTATACAGGCGTACAGGAACTTTCTCTACTATTTTCTCTTTTGGACAGAAACAAACTCGTCCAAATTATCTTTTGTCATCACTATCCGCTGAGAATCGAATTAAACGATAATTACTAGTACCACAGAACGAGCCGCCAATCGATTCGATCGTCCACCGCGAAACAACAACCGTGTACTGAATCGTATCCAAAATTTGTTTAAGTTGAATTACAGTTAACCCTATGTCAGGGACAATCTAAATGATGGATTTAAGTCGTTACATTGCTACGGTTGTGCCGGACATATCATATTTCGTCGTGGCAATCAATTTAGCGAGATTTATATTTAGCTAAACACACCATGAAACTTTGTAAAAATTAACAAAAAAAAAAAAATTCGATTATCAATCGATTAACCAAACTAACGACGATTTCGTTCGACAGAGATCGGAATGATGTCGCGTTGAATAATTCGTGGAAGAGTAAATTAGAGAACAATTTTGACCTATGCCATGAATACTTCTTAAACAATATTCTTGTACAATAGGGCATAATTAAGTGACCCTTCTGGTTATTAGCTATTATTTCTAGCGGCACTTCGTGGAACGCGATATTTACTTCTTGCTTCTCGTTTAGCCGCTGCGTGTGTACCGTTCAGTATTAAATCAGATTCGTTTAGATTCATCTAGTTCAATACCGGCTCCGGTGTTACATACTTGTAACGATAAATTGTATCCCTGGAGAATGTGTACGCGTAGAGAATTTGTGATTATAGACGTGTTCGATATCGAGAACTTTGCACGATCGTTGAATCGTTTGCGTGAAATGTTCATTCGTTTGGATGAGCAAAGATCTTCTGATTAATTCCCCGCGATAACACAGCAATCGCTTCTTCGTGGAAATAAATGAATTCCTACTCTTGGAAATTTCTCCAAGAATTTCGTCCCGCTATCATTCCTCATAGCTCGTGTTTCGAGATAAAATTTACTCTAAGAACGGAGAAAATAAGAATCAACCAAAGTGAAGTACGAATAAATATCACGATTGGTAGAAATTGTTATTCGTTAAAAAGAATGTGCTTTTGTAAAGTTTTGTACGCGGAAATAATGATATGATATTCATTTTGAAGATAGAATAGAATACTATTAATAGATTACTGCGATAAAGCGCATAAATGCTTCCATGTAAATTAAACGAAAGAAAATCTATTGATAACTATTATCTATGAATCATTTCACGTATATACATCCTGAACACTTCCACCGAGTGGAATTATTCATTTTGATTATTTCCAAAGAAAAAAGAAAGAAAAAGAGTTCTTATAAAGAAGATGCCAAACATTTTTCACTCGACGCGACTGTAAATATCGCGGCGCTCCATTGACTTCCCTATTTTCGCGTAACGCGAACAGGAAGAGCGTTGCAGCGACGGGACACACCGATACGTGACTCGAAGACACGTCGAATCAACGGCGAGTAATAAAAATTCAGCTGCAACGCTTAATATTGGCCTTTTGATAAATCAGCGTCACGACACGAGCTAAGATAACAGCATCGCGTCTCGCACTTTGACAATATGTAAACTACGCGTTTCCTTTATGCACGTTCGTTTCGCTATTAACTCCTTTTTTTGTCTCTTTTATCTAGTTTTTCAATTTTCATTTTGTTTTCTTTTCTGCCATAAAGAAACAACGACTTTAGCAAACGTTTGTATATACGCTCAGAAATTAAAGTGACTAATTCCAATTTTGCAATGTTCACGAATTTCAGTATCAAAGAACATAGTTAACTTTTTATAAGTACAATAAATTCAGTAAATTATATTTCACCGAGTTAGTGTCAATTTTGTCTATCGAACGATTGACTCGTATATCTTCCTGAGGAGGAACGCACGAAACATTGAGGCATTATAAACGTACTCGAGAGCGTCCACGATCACGTTTACTACACTTGTTTAATTTTAGATCGGAGTAGTTGACGAGTAGAGGGTCGTAGATAAGGGACGAACGGAGCTAAGAAATGGGTGAATGTCAATGTACACGACGACGCATCATCGGACCTCGTGCATGTGCTCCAACGTTATTATAGTGTAGCTAGTTTGAATCAGGAAGAGCAAGCAACGCGTGTTGCAGCAGCGTTTAGGAAAGTCCCTGAACGAACGTTCATTCGAATTTAACACTTGACCCTTAAGCAACGAACATAAACTAGGGGAAAGTTTCGAATGACCTAAATGTACTTTTTCTCCTAAGATGATAGGTATGATTAATCATACTGTTCGTCTACTTTGTAAAATGACTAAAGTTTCCGACGAAATATAGATAATTCGATTAGCAGTAAATTGTGATTTATCATTTATTAGAAATTGTTGTTTCGTAATGAACAAGTATAGAGTTAATGTAAACGATGTTACGTAAGATGACATTAGCCAAATAAGAATTAATCTCACCCTAATGTTAGAAGCTTGATTATAAAAGTTTCACGCAAACCAACGGTTTTCTGTCTCGTGAAAATCGCTTAAAAATTCGAAAGGACAAAAAAAAGGAAAAGGTAATCACCTTATGCAAATACATTAGCGGAAGTCTTTCCTCGAGCTGGAAACTACCACGGGAGAATGTTAAACATATAACATCACACATCGTAGTGGCCATAATGAACACAACTACCAACGCATTATAAAACAAAGAAATAGCGGTTCTATTAATGGTCAAGTATCATCATCCTTACCTTGTTAAGCAGAGTGGGATTGTGAAGCTCGTCCAAAGACGGTCTATGAGCAGCCTGGATACTCATGATGTTCCTGTAATTGTCCAGCCTAGGCAGTGCCTCTCTAGTCATATGCCTAAGGGACTTTTTCGTTTCTTGTTCACCTAGAAGACTAGCACGACCTTCGAGACTGTCTACTCGATTCACGTGAAATCTGGTCCTTCTCAAAGGATTCAATTCCACCGTTTCGGAATCGGTGTCGCCGCTTATACCGTTTTCGTGAGCCATTTTCTTTTTTTCTTTTTGTTCTATTTCAATGTTCTCTAGATTTTCTTCTTCGTCGAGATGATTCGCCTCTACTTTCGCTTTTGTACGTTACACCGCTGTTGGAGAGATACAACTGACGACGATCGAGCTCAACCAACGATCTAGAAGCTGGCCCGTGACGTTTGTTTGTAGACCGTTCAAGCTGAATTGCAGACGATCAGAAAAAACAAACCGCTAATTCCTCACGTTCCGCCGCGAATTCGCCGATTTATTGATTCACCTACAGATTGAAGCTCTCTATCAACAATTGATTTATCATCAACCGTGTTAAATTCCCACAAGTGTGGATAATATTCTCAGAAACTTCCGAGAGTTAAGTCACGTTTCTTAAAAAGATTTATAGTTCGTAATGCCTCGTCTTTTTCTTTCTTTTTTTTTTTTGTTTTTTCTATATTCATCGGGAAGACGAGGATTGATCATTTTATTCTTACTATTGTAATTTTGCTTAACTGGAAATTTGAAAGTGTAAGAACGATCGATCTTCGAGTATTAACGACGAGAAATCTCTTCCGCGATAGCGTAACTTGCACTTCCGTTCGTAAGTATTAAGACACTCGCTGAATGCGAAATAAGCTCAAACAATTATTAAAGAAAATGATTTTCTCTGGAATACAGCATTGACCATATCAAATAATATCTGCTGTACAAACATAACTGGTATTCCAATACTTACGAACCTCAGTGTACATTCCGGAAGTAATATACTCAAGAGTTTTTGAAAGTAGAATTACCATTAAATAATGATTTTAAATTTCTTGAATTCCTCAAATAAGATACGCACGAAAGTAAATTAACCCTTTCGTGAGTAAATTATATATATATATTTTTTTTTTCTAAGAATTTATTACTTATCCACCAATCGTTGTATCATACTCGAGTGAGACTTCATACGTCTCATTTGTCACGAAAGGGTTAAAGTAAGTTAAAGTAAAATTAAAGAACATAAATGTCGTTTTAAAGTTTATCCGAAGCTCATATTTTTCCATATGGCACAGAACGTGTTAGAACTTTCGAGATGGATGTTTCGAGAGTTCTATGTTCTCTGCAAAATGTTGGTAATTCAGATTTTCGATTTGATAGAGGAAACGGTGAAGGGAAGAATGGATACGTAGCATCCCTTAGAATCGGCCTGTTTGAAAGAACGATCGGCGCCTGATGCCCTTGATTCTCCAGTTACAATTAGTTAACAACTGCCGCGTAGGCTTGTCAATTATGAAATTACCCTTGTTTACAACACTCCACAAATAATTACTGTCTCTCGACGGGTTAATACATGGATGATCTAGTTGTCGAATTGATCGTTTATCGTAATGCCGTAAAAAAAAAAAATGTGCGGAGTAAAAGTTTCATTCCGTGTGTTTCTAACGTATCAAGAATGAAATATGGCTACAGATGACTAAGACTGTTCTTAATCTCTTTTTTTTCATATTACAAATGAAAACAAGTTAAAATGAACGTACATACGTTCTACGATTAATCGTAAAATTAGCTTCTTGATAAAAACTGAGAAAGAAGATGTTAAACCGATACACATGCGATGTCTCGATGTTCACTTTGTATGTCAAACGTTGTAATTAAAGTGTACCAAGAGGAAAAGAACCTCACGGGCAACTTCTAGAGCAACTTCTTGTGCAACGTATAATTATTCCTTCGAATATAACTTCTTCGTCACTTTTACGTTGATGGATATTTAATTACTGCGTTAAGGATTTACACCTATTATTCAATCATTGCTTAATGTGACTCAGTTCCCTCCATTTACCGTTCGTTGTAAATCAACTACGCTTCCAGTAAATCAACGAAACAAGAGAGCCCTACTACAATCGCTATATATACATAATATTAATTTCGCGTTTTATCCGATTAATCCCAGTTTGAAATTGACAAAAAAAAGCAGATAAATTACGAAAAAAAGAAGAAAATTAAATGATGTACTTAAATCGAAAACAATTTCATATAAATAAATGTTTTCTTTTTTTAATTCTTGTGATGTCAAATTTCGGATGATGTCAAAGCAAATTACGTGGGTTAATTATCGCAAGAATTAACCTTAATCAACGTTTACGTTGATTATACTAATTTACCTAAGTTCAAAAATATTACTTGTACTTCTAATGGCAATCTTTCATTGAATTATTTCAGAGTAGCTGTAACTTGAGAATATCGTGTATCTAATGCGAACATGAACCTATAAAATGATCGTACATCATGGGATTTACTTCTGAACTATTGCGAAAATGAAACGATTTGACGTTAATTGCTCATTTATAGTAACCAAGTGTAGTATTAAATTACGTTCCAATTAGGAAACTAACTTGTTCCATTAAAATAACGATACGGACGTTATCTTCAAGCTTGTAATGCATAAATATAATTGACCACATTGATGAATGATTAGATTAGTAAAGAATTTTAGGATAATTCTACAGTGATAAGTTCTATAAATATAAAAAGAAATGTTTTTCTTTTTCTTTTTATATGTATATAGATATTCGATATGGCATCATCGAAATATTCTTTATGTTACTTTCCATACTAAGTACGAATTACACCGACATAATTGTATTCAATTTAATTGCTGAATAAAGAAAACAAAAATAAAAAAGATACTTCGGAAGTACAACAATGTACCGGAAGTACAAGTCAATCGTGCACTGTTGGTTTACGTAGTATACAGGAAACCGTTCGTGAGAAGTAAATCATGCGTGGTGAATATGTTAGTGAACCCTCATGATTATCCGATTCCCCAATAGCATTTCGAGCGTGTGTCATCGGTGCACATGTGACTACAATAATTATACCCACAGTTCTACTTAGAACGGACTTTATCATTTATCGTTTTATACCAGAAATTAAAAAGAGAAAATGTATGTGTCACTCTCTATTCCATTTTCCTCCTTTGTTTTTCAATCATGTATTATATCATATCTCATTAATTTGTATCAACGATCAGTTAAATGATTTTACAAACGCGAATGAAAATGAATTTCAGAATTGAAATGTTTAAATTCGTTACTATACGTATTAGAAGTAAATGTGCTCTAACATTAACAGAACAATGAAAATTGACAATGAAAAAAGCGTTATAGATTTGGAGAAATGTTGCAGTACCTTGGCAATGCAGCCGGCTCGCCCCAGGCGCCGACCTTTGCTACAGATACATTCTAATGTTTCGTTGCATTATTCCCGTTTACGTAGGGGAAGAAAGACCGGTACGTGTCGCGTGTCTTTTTCACAATGAGGAATCAGTCGCAAGCGAGGGGGTAAAGAAAAGCAAGCATTTCGTCCTTCACCTTCTTTCTCAGCCACGTAAAAAGGGACTTCGAGTGGAACAGAGTTTCTGTCAGGTATCCAATCCCCCCATAACCTCACGCCATGAATATTCACGCCTTGGGACTGCTCTCACATCTGTCCGTTTAGATAATATAACGACGATTTCTAAGGTTTGATGCTTTTGGAAAATGCAGATGTCGACATTTCGGATAACGTGAAAAAAAAGCCGGCAACTTCTCGGGCTCGTTTCGACGATTGCACACGATGCAACTGTCTTCCCTTTTCACTCGACTTACACCGTACGAAAGAAACTAGCCCGGCGACGATGTGCACTTCTTATGCGTTCGCGCAAGCACGTGCCGCTTCTGTCATACGTACTCGTGCAATTTTTCAGATTCGCCACTCCTCGACGCGTCCGACCGTCACAAAATCCCGATTCCTACTGACGGAACATCGTACAATTCCCCTTCACTGAGCTGATCGTGCGCTCACGTATACTAAAGCGCATACAATCGCATTCGCACCGATGCGTGCACGCTTGCACTCGAACCTCGGGATACACGCATTAACCCCGCACACGCACTTTCTTACAGTGCCATACCAAAAGTTATTCAACCCTGAGCGTATTTTGAAAAAATATTCTGTTCTTTTTTTTTTCTTCTATTTCTTTTCAGCGAAAAGGAATAACAATGCTACATTTGTAGTTTCGAAAATTATGCAATTATTTTCTTAGTACTTAGTATTTTCTATTTATTGTTTATATTCTTTGAATTTTTAATTTAATCGTTTCTTTACATAAAAAATTGAATGGTTTTTTTATTGAAATTTATTGCATATACGTACTGTATAAATATTTATGTTGTGTTTTATGATGCATAGTTCGTTTTGCAACAAGTGATGTAGCAATTTTAGTAGCGTTTTTCATAAACTTTGTTGAAACGCAATTGCTGTTATTGCACCACATGATTCTCCGCGTGTTAATGCAAAATATATAAGACTGACGTAATAATTTATATTTTAATAAACTTTGGTGAAACGTGCAACCGAAAAAAATATTTGTTATAACAAAACGTAATATAGTGTAAATATGTAGACGCAATTTAAACGACTTAGAATTTAATCAACTTAATATACATACAAATCAAATAATAAGGGAGATATTTCATAAAAGAAAGTACATTTAAATTATTAACGATTCAATTTTATTATTTTTTTTCTTTTTATACTTCTTCACCTTATGTACACTAACAAAATTGTATAAAATATAATTTTTAATATTATCAAAAGTATATAAACAATTTATAATGCTTTTCCTTATTTAACATAAATTTTTTATCATATATAAATTTTTATGATATATTTCTATTTCGTAAATTTTGTCAACTATACACTTTCGAAAATTGTTTTTAAACGTCTCAAAAAAACAAAAATGAAATTAAAGTTTCTTCTAGATATTATGGAGATTTTTCTTTTCTTTTTTAAGTTTTGCAAAATTAATTCTTAAAAATAAAACATATACAATTATATTTTTGTGTATAATTTTCAAATAGGTACACAGAAAATTTCAATTTAATAAACTTAATTATTACTAAAACCACTGAACACAAGGTCAATTGCCGCTTGAACATCGCCGTTTGTAAAATATAATGCTCGCATGTTCAATGTATCATCTAGGAGTCCTAGTTCGTGCATTTGCGTTAACTGTCGTTGCAAATCCGTAAATTGTGGTAAAATTGGTGTCCATGAAGAATCACTTAGTAAACCTGGTGTTGCTGCAGATGCTTGTTGCATAGCTTGTGTAAACATTTCTGTGGTTATTATTCCAGAATTCGTGCTAGCAGCTGATGTAGATGAAGGAGAATTGGAAAGAGGAAAACTCCTAGCTCTTGCTCTAGAAACTGCTGCTGCAAGTTGTGCATCAGTAATTATAGAGTTTGATGGATTAGAAGATAGGTTTGGTGGTTGAGTAGAGTCTGAAGATTGAGAAGAATCCCCTGCCATTTCATCATCATCACTTAAATTATCTAAACTATAAGAATAGGTAGCAGGTTGTGAATTAGATAGGGAAGAGTTGGAGCCAGCAGTTGCATTATTCTGTACTTCTGCATGAACAGCTGCAGCTATGCTTTGAGCAGCTTCTACCAAAACTGGATGTGTCTTTACAAATCTACTCATAAAATTAATATATATAATATATATATATGTATATGCATAATAATTTTAAGCATTATAGTATTAAAAAGTATATAAAGCCAAGTTTACCCTCGAACCATGTCTACATCAGTAAAATGTGCCATTAAATCAGGATCTTGTAAAACAGCAAATGCTACAGTATCTTCGTGTAATACAGGACACAATGAGATGATATTGTCCATAACTTCTGGCCATTTACCTAAGCGCTAAAATAAATAAACACATTGTGTAATATATACATATACCATAAGTTTTACACATACATATATGTAAAATAATTAATATACATTTAAAGCACTTAGAACTCCTGGGTTTTCTTTAAATGATTTAAATGCAGATGCAAGTTGTAAAACACTATCTTCTGATATATCTTTAGGAATTAATGGTAGCTCTGGTTCCTTTTTCCTTAAAACATGTACCATAGAACCATTTTTTAAACCATAAGATTCTAAAGTCATATCATCCTCAAGGATACACCCACAATAAATCAATTCTGAAGAAAAACAAGATAAAGTACATATGAAAATATCAGTATCAAATATATTTGCAGTTGTCATTTAATAATCGCTTATATAAATAATTTCGTATTCTTTTGTGAAAAAATATTGTCGAGTAGTACACTGTTTCTAAATTAGAAAATTTAAATAATCGGTTCAAAAAAGTCTGAACAAAGAACAAAGGTTGAAAAGTATCTTACCGAATGATTCTTTTGATAGGTTAACCCTCCCAGCTGTCTCATATTTCAGTTCTTCAACTTTCATTTTAAAATTAACATCATTCAGTTTAATTGTGGTTAATGTTTGCGGATCTAACCGTACACCTAAAATTAATTCTGAGGTCATTATTGTCACTGAAAAGTACTATTCCAAAACACAACACGATACAGTTTTAAATCGATACACTCTTCGATTTTACAAAATCATCAAGAGAACATGATGCGTTCATTGTTTTCCTCGTGTGATATTTTCATTTATATATATGTATTATTTCTACTCCTATCTCCGAAAACTTTTTAATTGATTAAAACTGAAACTACTTTCACTATGTTGTTTCTAATGTTTTAATATTATGAATGAACATTCAATCGGAATAAAATGGCGCTGAATGCAAGAATATTTTATAGCCAATTCATGATGAATCAAAGAGAACCACTACTAATTGTAAAATAATTAATTTATTATATTTACAAATATAATATATTATAATTGTTCCTTAGTTGAAATTACAATTATTAATATACGCTATAAGAATAATATTTTAAAAGTATAGTAAATCGATAAGTAGTTTCGATGACTCGATATTTATTGCATCCAATGTATCGATAGTTTTGCGATATACAACTAACGCTGCACTGTCAATATGATGAAAAAGTTTAGTGAAATGTTTGAGATAACTTCTTATAGCTAACATTCAAATAATTTACTCATAATGTTGTCTGGTATACAACTTTGATGTGACATAAGAATAAGGAGAAATGCAAGACTTCTGCGAAAATATTCGTACAGCTATTAAACATGGACGTACCGATATAATTAGACCTCTCTTAGACGCATGTACGTGTCATAAACTTTATGTTAAAATTATGAATATTTTTCACTTTGTCATATAATGTCATTCGAAGAATATCTCCTTTCGAAGTAAAATTAAAAAGTGCATCAAAAAATACATCTCGTATACTAGATTATATTTCATGTATAGAAACTTTTCAAATACAATTTATTTAAATCTATTATTACAATTTTGTAATAGGTGAAAATGCTAATGAAGGTATAACAAAAGAGGAGATTCTAAATGAACCAATTTTAGAAGAAGGCACTTTACTTTCATATGCCTCAAAGGTAATTGTATATATCATACATTGAAAGACACTATTTATATGAATTTATAAAAAGAATAAGAATTTATTTAAATATTTTTATATAAAAATCTAGGCAAATCAACCAGATATTGTACGAATATTGTTAAGTTGTGGTGCTAATCCATGTATTCAAAATACTAATGGACAGAATGCTGTAGATGTTGCATCAAGTGATATAATACACAGAGTTTTTGTGGAAGAGTTATTAAGTGCAGTTGCTGAATCTGAGTATGTCATATAATAACATTTATTATATTCATAAATAATATTAACAAGCAATGCATTTACATATTTTATAACAATATAAAATTACCCAAAGGCTAGAAAAGGTAGAGCAATTATTGGATGCTGGAGTAAATGTGAATTCATGGGATTCCCCTGACAGTAAGAATACACCTTTACATTGGGCAGCCTGTTATGCTGCAAACAAAGCAATTCTCATGTGTTTAATTGGTAAGATTTTAAAAATGTCTATTCTATATGTATTTAATAGTAACTTGTGTAGCTAATGCAATCTTTCCATAGATAGAGGTGCAGATGTAAATGCTGTTAATGGCTGTGGTGCCACACCATTACACGATGCAGTGAATAATCTTGACATTCTTAATATGAAAATATTATTGGAAGCAGGTGCAAATGTTCTTATAAGAGCAACTAAAGGGTATATAGATTATATTATAGTATTATAATGTTAATATTCATTTAAACACATATTTTTCTTAAATTTTTTGTAGAACTTTTGCAGGGAAGACTCCATATGATCTTTCTAGAAGAAAACAAGCTACACAAAGTTATCTTCAAAACTTCTTACCAAACTCCGTATCAAACGAGAGCGAAACAATGCATAGTCCAACTGCAACATTTTCAGAAGCAAATTTCTGCCAGAAAAGTATTTCAAGTAACATGAGTCAACTTTCTATCGAATCCAGTAAATCGTTAGATCCGGTATATGATATACCGCTGCGAGAATCGGGCAAAGAAAGTCCAACTAAAAGTACAGAAAAAGACGGAATTTATAGTTTACTTTGGCCGCAACCAAAAACTGTTGTCGAATTGAAAAATCACTCTACACCCTTCATTGCTGGAAAGAAACTTTTTATATCCATAATACAGGTATAATTTTTACACACAATAATTAAGCATTATTATTTTATTTCTTCTCTTTACATAACATTTTGTCATTGTTTTTTATAGGGTAGTGAATCTATACACAGAATATTGGATGTGTGGGAAATTAGCAGAACTCATTTATTAGAGTTGGGTTATGATGTGAAAATTGGCGAAGTGCATCCTAGTTCTGGCAAATTACTTAATGACAACAGAATTGAATGTATAGTGAATAAAAAATTATTTAATACACCCGAGGGATATCAATTACATATTTCGCAAAACACCATTAAAGTTAGCGCTGGAAGTTTAGCTGGATTGCACTATGCAGTTTGTACTTTTGTACAAATTTTACGATTAAGCAAAAACGATGATAAATCCGAAGCATGTGAAATCGAACCTGTTTTTATAAAAGATGAACCGAGATTTACACATCGTGGTATATTATTAGATATCTCGCCAAAAGGACGTATACCAACGTTAGAATATTTGTTACATATGATCGATTTGTGGTCGTCCTTTAAAATATCTTACTTGCATTTATATTCAAGGCTTACTCCAAATTGTGATTGGCAATTGTGTTATTCAAAATCGGAAATGGTTACACTTGATCGTTACTGCAGGTTTGTATATACTTTGATACAAAATTCATATTTTCGTATCTTCATCTATATTTGATATTTTCAAAACTCTCCTGTTTTATTTCAGAGATCGACATTTAGATTTAGTTCCAACTTTAGACGTTGATTCCAATGTAGGTCAGCATCATTTGTCTCAAATGTGGCCTATATTCCAAGAATTATTAGCAGTGTTTCCAAGTTTAAGTTATATCCATGTTGGACCTAGATTAGCTAATTTACTTGTTCAAGCGGACAATTTTGATTTAAATTTATCAGTTAATGAAACGATAGAAACAGATATGTCGGAGGTGTTTAAATCGTATTCGTGTCTTCAAGAATTGTGGCATATTTTAAATTTAAGTCCAAGTACAACGTTGTTACTCTGTTCAAATGGGTTACATTCCAAACCAGACTATCATAATATACCTAACAATATCATTCTCGTTGAATACGGATTTCAGGTAAATGAAATTGAATTACTAATATGTGAAATATAATGCTGTTGTATGTATCATTACAAAATTTCCTATAGGCCGATTATGATTTTTCGGAGTGGACAGAAGCGTTTAGATTAGCAGGTGGTAATGTATTACCCAGTTCTGGAACAGCAAGTTATAATAGTTTAGCAGGATGTCCAGCATCAACTTATGCAAACACAAAAAATGCAATAAAAACATCTCTTGTACAAGATTCAATAGGTATAGTTGTAGCTCACTGGTCTGGGAGGCATCATCTTACTCCTCATACTTTTGCTTGGATCGGATATTTAATAGCAGCTGGTTTGGCCTGGAACCCAACTAGTGAAGTAGATATAGGAATTGACGATAATTATGAAATGTCTGAAGCATTTGGATCAAGGTATTTAAAAAAAAAACCTACACATGAATTTATGATCATCATAAGTTCTAACAAAATGGAGAAACAATTTTAACAAGTACATGACTTTTCTCTAGGCAAAAATGTATCACTAAGTTGTTGGATATTCATGTTTTTCAAGATTCCGAATATAAGATTGGTAATGCAATATTAGAATTGGGACGTTTAGATACTCTAATACTTACTTTGAGTAAGAATCAAGGAACAAAGGATTTACAGCAAATTCCCGATAATCGAGGATCCACGTTGTATAGATTATTAACAGACTCAGATAATGTAAATTTAGAATATCTTTCAGCTGATTTATTTGCGGTAGGTATTACAGAATAAGTATAAGCTGTATTAAAGGTAGATAAATAATATTTTTATTATATTCAACAGAAAGTAACGAAACAAGTTAAACGTATTTCGCATTCATTGTACGAAGCTAGTCCATCGTCGAAATTTTCATTAATGGAAATACAGGAGCTTCAATTGACCGCCGGTTTAATGTTAACTGCATGTCAAATCGGCAGGACGTTGATCGGCGTTGGTGTTAATCCTAATAGTAATATGGGTCTTGCAGTGATTAATTTAGGAATATGTAATCTGCCACCTACATTTAGAACCGATGTAGCCAATAAAATGTTGGCACACATAGAGCAATATAAAGGTTCGTGGTTACAAAGGCATTTACCTGAGGGCCTTCAAAGCTCTTTACTAATCTTGACTAGTGCTTTACATAGGTTTGTGCCAGAAACGTAATTTTTCGAACTTCGAAAGTATCAGATTTTTCAGATTAATATATAAAATGAATATTAGTTCCTGCTACACAAGACTGCAGGTACATACTGCGTTAAAAGAAATTATACGAAGAGCTTACGAATGTTCCTTTAAAAGAACACTTGCTGATATAGAGTGATGTAACGTGACGTTATTCCATCTATTTTAAATACAATTTCGGTTATTCTTTTTAGTTGAGTATTTCGAATTAGAGTGATTCTAAACATTTTTGTGAAGATAATTATTAAGGGAACATTCTCAAGATCTAATGAAATTTTATTATATAAAGTATTATTGTTATTGTCAGTTTACAATATGGAAAATAATAACTACAATTACGGAATTATGTTAAATATGATTGTATTTAATAGTTATGTATGCGATTTTAAATCATTATAAAAGATTAATTACATAAAATTTTTGTGGTAGAATTGATATTACAAATTTATGTATAAAAATATTTTAATACTAATTGTAAATGTTTTATAAATAACGTGATTTTTGTATATGAATCCTCTACATTCAGTTAACAGTAGTAGCTTTACTGTATATTAAACAATCAAATAGTTTCTCTCAAATTAGGGTACATTTTTAAATAAAACTTAAATCCTTAGTACTGTTCTATTCTCTATAAAACATTATACCTATATGTTCATAATGTTATTTATGTTAAGCAAGCATAATACATTTTGATATTTTTGAAATTTTTATATAATATACAGTATTTTAGAAAATGAGATTTGTTATTTGTAATGTTTAATAAAACGATTACAATTCAATTAAAGCAAAATATTCTTTGTTAATATAAAATTAATAATTTAAGGAATAAATATTATAGAACAGTTTTAAATTATAAATTAATTACACATTATTCACAAAATTATTTTTATGTTCAGTCCACCCTGCCATTTCTAAATCTTGCTTATGTTGCATCTCATTTTCAAGAGCCTGCAGTCTGTAGAATTCATTAATTTCAAATTGATACTTGGGTGCTGTAATCCCAAAGAAACTAGCCAACCATTCACCTACATAATCACATCCATCCAATAATTTACTACTGATGCAAGTTGTTCGATACCAAGCCCATGGTAACCAATTTAGGGTTTTCTAAAAGTTTGATCTTTTAGTTTTATATAAAGAACATTAAACTTAACTAATTATTTATAGAACACACAAAATTAATATAATGATGATTATAAACAAAACTTAACTGGGTCTATTTGATTTGCCACTTTATTTGTATCTGGTATATCAGTTTCATCATCAGAATATTCTTCTAAATCGCCATCCGAAAAATGTAGCACACGTTTCGGTCGTTTCAGTGACTTACGATCCTAAAAGTACATGTCAATGAAAATAAACTTTTTAGGTGTATTTTTTTTGACATTGCATACTTGTGTGTTGGTATCGGTATTCTCATTTAAAATGACTTCTGATAAATCAGAAAGTTCGTCCTTTCTTGGTTCCATATCGGTGGTTTAATTATTTTTTTATTTAGAGAATTATACCAAACTGTTCATGTACACTTTAACAAATCACATTTGTCATGTAAACTAAATAGAACAATGGATGATTTGGTTACACATATGAATCACGTAATTCAAAAACTATTGGTATAAAAAATACAATCATAGACTAACCATTTTACATGAGGCACAGTTTGTTTCATTTTCTCCATTTACGCGTTAAAAAGATTTTTTGCGCTTGCGCTCTTATATTTAGAAACTATGTATATGTTTTACGCGTAGCACATTATAAAACATAACCTTAAAAACAGATGACATTTATCACACGATGACATTAATAGTAATTGTATCGTTGACAAAAAATGATTCCAAATATTCTTCAATGATGTAACAAACCCATTGTTTATGTGTAATTATATACTTCGTCTATAATTTAGTCGCAATCATATTTACCAACATTGAATTTAAAACTAGTTTCTAGATTTTACGTTTCTATACCTGAATAAATAAACGTGAATTTAGTACCGATAGAACACCGTGTATAATTTAAAAAAAAAAAGTAGCAAAGTTCTTCACGAAGGATTAAAATACATCTTTTATCTTGGTGGCTTGTGTTTCTAAATTTTTATCTACAGTGATTCTCAATATTACAATACGATCGTTGATTTTATTAGTCGAAATGAAAAACAAAAGCATCGATAGAAATGAGAAAAGGAAAATAAGAACAGACCGTTGAGGTAGAAAACATACGTCGAAGTATTGAAGTAGCGATGCACGAAGTTCATCGATAAGGGAAATAGCATGCGACCGGTAGCGTTTGTGGCTTAGTATTGTAAAGAATGACGGTTCAGCTCTGAGGTTTGCGCCTGGTCACCGTGGCGACGGTTGCTTGATCGTGACATCTTCGGCTTTTCTTTAGTTCACGTTAACTGTATTTCTGTTCATGTCGTTCAAGTGACTTCTTCTTTGTTCATAAATTTGTGATGGCACAGGAGCTTACCTGTTTACGGTACTTTCTCCTCGGTGGTGCTGTTATCGTTGGTGTAAGTGGATATTTGTTGCTTCGACTACGAACGATGCTATTGTTTACGCATGACGATTTATGATTTAGGATCGTAGTTAGGAGAATTTGTTTTATTCAAGTCTTCAAATAATGAACAAATTCTTAAAATCTTTTTCTGTTCGGTTTTTCGATGTTGTTCTATTATTAAGAGTTCAGCACTCGGCGACCAGTTTCCGATTTGTCGCGGAATTGGACGCCCGCCAACTTACTATGCTGTCACCGCGTTATTCTTTTGAGCATCTTGATATTCCGATTTTTGAAATAACACTCCTGTTAAATTATTATTTTAATACTTCAACATAATAGGTCAACACTTCAACATTAATACGTCAACATTAATTCATTATATTCATTATTTATTAGTATTATACACACTTTTATTACAAACATTAGGGTTTATGCAACTTTTGATACAGAATTATACTTTGTTTTTTATATGTCATAGATAAGCTTTTTTTTGTTCGTCTTTCGTATCAGCGTCACATATACGCTGGAAAGTATTCGTGTTATCGATAACATAGATACACAGGTGGAAATTTGTGCAACGAAAAATTTACGTAACTTACGCATTATTCGAAAAAGGAGGTTAATGCTTTATTGTAATGAAGAAAGAATAATTTATAATATATAAAATAATAAATACCACCTTTTGGAAAATTTATTTTTAATGTAATTTTCAATTTATAGATAGAATATAAATAGAAAAATATAACCAATAATTGTCAAGAACCAATATTGAAATGTAGTCGGTGCAATAACGGTAAACTGTATCATGAACGAAATATTCATGAACAAAGAAATGTTATCAAAAATATTTATCATCAATAAGATAATATAGAGCTACGAATAATTAAAATTCGTTATTAGCACGGGACGTTAACAACGTGACAAAAATTAAAAATTTTTTGATCTCTATCTCTTTCAGAAATCTTTAACTTCACCTAGTATTACGATTAGATACAACTAATCAACGCTTATCATACACGTTGGCGCGTATTATCACTGTGATTCATATGATAACTACGAATGATGTAGAATCATCTTTTTATTTTGTTTCTTTTTAGGTGTGCGCTGTTGCAGAGAGCATTTGCGCCGGTTATTTTATATATCAATTGTATGAATATTCACCTCTTACCCCTAACAATGTATGTGGTTCAGCGATAATACTGTTGGTGATGGGTCTGATAACGTCTGCGATAGCCTGGTGTGCTTGGCAGTTCCTAGATTTTACATATAAGGGTCAAGTTGTAATTGTAAGAAATCTAAAAACATTATTTCCCTTATTTATTAATTAATATTTTAGGTGTGTTTTTTATATCGATAATAGAAAAGTCTTTTCTAAAATTTGTATGTACCGTGTGATCGTTATACCAATATGCGATTTTCTTCTTTACCCATTCTCGATAAAGGAAACATGTATTCTTCCGTTTTTAGTTTTCTATAGCGCTACTAATTATTACGATTCTCAACACGAGTGCTGGAATTTGGGCTCTTGTCAGACACGAGCAAATCGATCTATTACCGATCGCGCATCTCGAACGGATCTTTGAATTTGCTATATCGACCGATAAACCACTTTGGGATCGCATGCATTCGAAGGTATATTCAATTAAACGGTACGTTAAGTTTGTAATTAACGTATTACATTAAATGTTTTCAAGCTTATTCCTTTTTTTAGTTACACTGTTGCGGGATAAACGGGCCTGCTGATTACCGCAACCAAGATGCAGTGCCCTGGTCTTGTTGTAATACGATGTTATTTACAGATTCTAGTGATGATAAGGGTGTATGTACAACGATGTACGCACATGGTTGCCAGCATATAGTAATAAATCGTACTAAATCGATTCTTCTTCATATCTTCCTGCTTGCATTGTGTACAGTATTATTACAGGTAATGAGATTTGTTAATTGATCGATCATTGTAAATGGAATCGAGACTAATTGTAGCGCTATTTTTAGGTTTGCTTCATAACTTGTATGTCTTGTTATGTAAGAGCTTGTCGAGAAAGGATAGAAAGAAGAAAGGAACTGATGATCGCTGCGCAATCACTCACGCGAGCATCGAAAGATCTAGGAGTAAACGATATTCTTCTTAATCAACAGTCAAAGTATTCAAAAGCAACGACAGATGTTTGACAATTGAGCTTTCATTATGTTCGCAAATGAATAATAAAATTTTGATACTTATTGTTCGTGTGAATGATACATAAAAAAAATTTCATGCCAAAAATATTGTGCCATGCTAGAATGTGTAAAAACATAAAGATTTCGATAAACCAAAGAAACTTTACAAAAGAAAATAAATAAATAAAAGATCAAGTTTTAGAATATTATTTACATATGGACATTGGAAATACGCATTTTTTATTATCAAGTTTACCTTTGTATTATGAATAAATATGAATGTTTTTTTACCTTTAATATACATAATTACAGCATGTTCATTCCTATAAGACAATGTATTTCTTTATGTCTACAAGTTTGTACAATTTTTCCATGACAGAAATATATATATATATATATATATATATAATAGTCCAATTTTTACGAATATTATGCATATAAAATTAAATGATAAATTTATTTTTTTTTTTATCGTATTATGGAAACCGTTACAACCAGAAATTTTTTATACTAAATTTTGCTCACTTGAAGCATTTAAGATATAAAGTCGTCAGATGTCGTAAAACAATGTAATATCGGACAATAATTGATTTCACAAATCTAATATTTCGCGCAATAATTTTTCGATAATACACGTACTACCGATACGAACGTGAAATGTACAAAGTGAAGCTTACTTAATCTTTCTAGATAAAGAGGGCTGCGGCGCTATTGAGCTTCACGACAGAAATTTCTTTCGGCTGTCGTATCAGTTGAACACTAGACGTCGGTGTTGCAGTTGTTGCCGGTGCCACTGCTAACCTAACTTGTTCAGCGTCTCTTGTTGCGCGTCCTCTGAACGATTTCTGATATTTTAACGGACTTGATCATTCCGGAACACAAGTTGCTGGACGAAGAAAGCCATCAAAATGGGTTGCGGAATTGGAATGATAAAATACTTACTCTACATATTTAACTTTATCTTTGCGGTAAGTATTTATTAACATATTTTTCAGTAGTCACATCGATTATTTAAAAACGCGATACTTCGTTTAAATTTAGAAATCGAATGCATTATTTATTTAACGCTAAGTAACCTATAAAAATGATCATAAATACTGAAATGAGTGTTATATATTTGAAATATTTCGACGTGTTGAAGTATTATTGTTTCTCTATCCGGTACTGCCTGTCATTCCATCATACGGTTTTTACGTCGTATCTGATTTACACCGAGCGATGTGTACGTTATTTTCATTTCTCTTTTGACTCTAAACGATTCGCCAATTTGCGCGGACTAAATTTGATTAATGTTTTAATTATACTATTACAATTAATACAAATATTTCAATCATAAGACTTTTGTAAACAAAATCCGTTATAAGAGAATTCTTTGAAAGAAGTAATTTTCCTTTGAATTTCATAATCTTGTCAGGGTACTTTAACCGTGATTAATAAGATAACGATAAATTGACGCTTTCATCATCAACGTCGTTCTACTGATCATTAATTCAATGTCTTGCTCGTTTCAATTATTCCGTAATAGTTGAAATGTAGAGATGATAACAAGGGAAGTGTTATAAATATTTAATCGGTGTATTTTTACACGTTAGTTTAAACATACGCCAATGTAAGCGGCAGGGAAATGAGTCATACGATAAGGGGAAATCGTTGCGATTGTAAAATGTTAAACCTTTAACGAAATGTCATCTCTAGACGGTGTTCTGTAAATTTTTTTATGTAAAAAATATTCCGATAACACAAATTAACTATTTTCATTGAATTTTTTACATCTACAAATACCGTCGATACTGACTCACATTGTATAACATACTTTCAATGTTGGGCGACATAAATAACACTGACGTAAAAGTTGATAAAGTAAGCAAGTAGGTGCAGTTTCCTACTACGTGAATGGTCGTAGAAAAGTATGCAAGTGTATATTCCTTTCGACTATTAAATAATCGATATAATGATTCTTTTTGTATTGGAAATTGTGGTGCTCTGGATTCCATAGTGATCGCCAAGATTCAATGATTTGTTGTAGAATAGGTGTTCAGCAACTGTTGATAGAAAATTTAAGGGGTGATTTTAAAAGAAATCAAGAATAAAAAAAATTGTATTTGAGGGTTCGTTGTTTATTTATTAACGTTTACAAATATGATTGTAGCTTAGTAAATCTTACATCAACGAATATATGTAGGTCAAAGGAAGATATATGGGAGGTACAGTGATCCTCAAATCTACGACACATGGCTGGCACCTTATTTCGTACCAGTCATTGAAAAGACGACAAAAACATTCAGTACCGTACGTAAACTGCATTGCCAACTTCTACGGTCTACTACCGTTTGTTTCACCATGGGCGTATGACGAAAAGTTTTCTAAATGTGTATTCTGTTTTGTATGCACACAACAAACACAATTAACTCCTTATAAATCTCGTTAATTTTCTCTATGGTTTAACTTTCTTGAAGAGAAATTTCCTTAAACGGTAAAAAAAAACTTCAAGAAAAGAAACTCTTGTACGCCCTTTCCTGTGTTTCAATAGTATAGAAAGCGGTTCTCTGTGATAAACTGCCAATGAAAATGGTACTTGTTTACAATTGCAGATTCTTCTCTTTACCTTTGTCGCTTTTTTTTCCTATCGAGGTTCCACGATTTTAATATCTGTAAGACCTTACGGCCGGTTTTTTGTTAGTACGTTTTTCTTGTTTGTTTTCTATGCAAGCGTACGCGACAAACTCCTTAAGAAATAAATTTGTACTTTCCGGCAGGTGACGTATATGCAAGGCTATTGGTTGCCAGGGAATTCCAAACGATGAGCATCGTAATAGATGCGGGAAAGAGAGGAAGAAAGAGGGAAACTATTCCTCTCTCTTTCAGCCAACGCGTTAACCGTCGTCTGATCTCTTAGTGTTCGTCTTACACTCATCTTGTACGATTAGGTGTGCGTGCCACTACGATCGTTGTGTGACATTCTCGTGTATTTTTCTTCTTTCTCGAACACGTTTGACTTATACAAGTGGATTGATACAGAAACGAAAAAAAAACAAAATCGTGATGAGTTGCGTTTCAGATTGTATTAAGTGGTTACTCTATGTTTTCAATTTTCTCTTTGCTGTAAGTAATCTATTAATCTTTTGTTTTATTAGTAAAATGCTAAAAAGAAAAAGAATTGATCATTGTGATCGTTGGATTTCGAGATTCCTATCTGTAAACTGTTTTACCAACAGAATTTTGTAGGCTGTTAAAATTCTCTTCGTTCCTCAACACGATATTTCAAAAGAAAGAAATTACGGTAGAAGCAAAGCAACTACTCTTAAGGAGGGGGTATTCCTGTTTGACTGTCCGTTTTTTAACACAATCTTTGAAAATTTATTATAAAAAATTCATTAGACTTATAAATCTGGAATTTTGCACACATCTTTAGATGTATTTAAAATGATACTCTGAATGTTTACAAGTAATTTTATTGAATATTTACAAAGTTACAGTTGGTTATTTTTGGCGTATCATTTTTGGTCGATCTAGTCATCTGAAATAAAAAAATCTAAAGTTTGTTTTAATCCTATCGAATGTCGCTATGGTTGGAGTCATCTCAATAAACAGTAAACAAATATTAAAAAAATAGCGGCACTTGAAATAAAGAAGTTCAATTTTTACTGAACAATATAAATATTATGTGGCTTAAAAAAAGTATTGTTGCGGGAAAAACGGGTTTAAAGTTTATCACGTAGTTATAATGCAAATAACGGCTGATATTTCTGACCTTTAATCAATAATACCAAGACTGTATAGTACTCCTTCCTCAACTTCAAAAATTTCCTGTTCAGCCGCCATTTGTTATCTGCAAGCAGTTCTTTCTTCTTTCGACTTCTACGACATCCCCTTGTTAGAGCGCGAAATGCGCTCGGCATATCTGTTAGCGAATATTTTAAAGACTCGACCTGATTTTCACTTCCACGACATTAAAGAATTCCAACTTCGACGCTTTTCCCAGTCACCATTGTTCACAAAACACCAAATGTTCGTCGCGTCGTTGCATTCTTAATCGTACTCGTGTATACAAACAAGTATGCTTTTGCATCCGCTATATATTAATTTGAAAAATTCGTATTTAATGCGTTTCTATTTTGTCTACTTTGTTATCTGCTAACAAATAGAACGATAAAGAAAGCCTTTCAATATATTTAGACCTCATTAACTCCCACAATATTACGAATTTCACTATGTTTTGCAGGTATATTTTGTAAGACCACGAAGTGTAAAAAGAATACAGAAAAAAAATTCCATTGTTTTTTACCGGTCAAACAAGAATAGCCCCCCTTAATGCGGTGTTGGTTACTTTGTCGTAAATTTTTTTACGTTCATACCGACAATAGATTTAACCGTTGACTGGACATTGTGTGTTCAATACCGACTGAGAGAAGAAGAACAGGTATCTTCGATGGGGTAATAGGAAAGAGAAAACTTGTTCTAGCGTGTAAGACGTGACAAGTGATGTAGCTAAAATATTGGTCCAGAGCAGTTTTGTATGCTTTGCAATGAAACTGCGTCATTCCTTCAGTGTCAGAGGGGAACTGGATATAATTCTGCTCTAAATTCCTCGGTTCACTCAAGGTTCTGTTGTGCCGCCGGTATCCTTGGCGTTTTATGGTCCGTTAAGAACGTGCCCCTTACATTTTACACCAGAATACATATGAAATTTCAGTAATCCAAGTACTCATGTGGCGTGTCTTTCAAAAAGAAAGAAAAGAAGAAAACCACTCTTAATATGCGTTTTATTGTGCAGTACAATTTTCAAGTATATCTCTCACGAGTATATTACACAAAATTCAAAACTCTTATGTTGCAAAGATAAAAAAAAAGTGTTACGAATGATGAAATTTCATTGTTTCGTAGAATGATGTACAATATATTTTAAATTATGACTAATAACTAGAGAAACAACGATATTTCGTGTAAAGGAAAATATTACCAAAATGAAGCGGTCTGCGTTACAGCGTCTCATTGTATTTTTACATTAGTCATTTAGTTTCCTGCATTGTGAGTCACGTCATTAAGAATTCACGCGCTCTTGAAGTCTTGCTCGTGTGAAATTAAAACTTCCATTACAATTGAATCAGAGTCATGCGGTGTCTGCACGTGTGATAACTAACGATATCGTAAATTTATACGATACATGTGTACCTATGAATCAAATCATGTCGATGCTTCGATACAGTTCGAAATCTGTTTATTGCATTCTGTCTTCAACGGAATGATTTGTATATGACGCAATTGAAGTATCGCGAATATTAGTACGCTATTATTAAAAATTAATGATTAATACTATCCTTAAAGATGCCTAATATCTCGACTGTTAGCAACGTTGTGTGACTTTGTAAAAACAAGATAGGTTCTGCCTTGCGTGATGATAAACGTTGAAAAAATAGCATTCTTTTTTGTTGAATTCTTTTTTACGTAACCTAACAATTTGCAGGCGTACCATGAACACTAATTACATCACAGACTGAATAATGCAATCTTCTCTTTTATCCTTACCTCCAGCTACTGTAAAAGGAATACAGTGTTGTAGACGAATGCAACGTTCGACGAAATAAGATTACGTTCTCTCCCTCGTATAGAATACGGACGAGATTTCTGGCACGAGACGCTATAATTGGCGCGTAGATAGAAATACCGTAGGAGCGACCAAGGTCGTACCTAAAACACTGAATGGAACTTTGTTTATGGTGCAACAGATGACGTAATTTCGGCAATTTTAAATTTGATACTTGATTCAGAATTATTCCTAAAAATAATCGTTTTTTTAATTGACTACTGTGAAAACTTGTTCTATTAAAATTCGTGGTACAATTCAAAATTTGAAGTAATATGAAGTATAATAAATACAAAAGAGATACGGATTCTTTAAATTTAAATTTGAAATTTAAAAATTTGAATTTTATATGAAAAGAAAGAAAGGAAAACCAATCGATCTGAATTCATAAAATATTTCACATATGCTCGTATAAAATACACACGTATTTCATTAAACGATATGGATATTTTCGTTGTACGCGGAAAGAAGAATCGTTTACGTTGATTGTCGGACTGCAATAACATCAAACCTTGGATCTTTTGTGTGTCAAACAATCATGGTACCCAATTAATCCATTCATCACACATTGGATAGATTCTTTCTTTCTAAGCATAGAGTTCACACAATGTGTAGTAACGAAGGCTGACTGACATGTTCATCGTCGCGTGCGATGTATTGAAGGGAAACTCGATTATAATTCTACATGAAATGGTATATATCGAGATGCAAGTTATCTACAACGTTTTACCTACGTACTATCTCAGCTTAAGTGGGCAGAGATAGAGTTAACGCAACAAGATCGATAATTGATATGAAGAAAAAGAACAATGAAAATGTACTATGTATTTTAATGTTATAATCTGTTTAATCTTATTCCAAAAGTTCAAAACCACGTGATAATACGATGATCGAATTTTTTTTCCAAGTATATGAATAATCACGTGTAGATAATCGATTCGGAGTATTGTATGAAATACAGGATGGGTTTATCGCCACAGCAAGGAAATACGGTTTTACTCTGTCTCGTTCTCTCTGAGAACAAAGATAAGAAAATATTGATTCCATAGCGAAACAATCTGACCCTACCTATCTTTCATTATCTTTTACATTTTACCAAGCTATTTTATCGTAATTGTCAGAGGTCTCTCGATCGATATTTCCGCCTACTTGAATTTTTATGGAAACGTAACTGGCGTCACGTGCACTCGTTTTGTTTTCGGCTGCTGCGTTGCGGATTTGACAACCGTGTATGCGCATGCGTGTCAGTGAGATGTTTTTTTAAAGAGAAAAGAAACTTCACAAATGACGACGATCTTTTGTGTCGCAGAGGACGCCTTTCTCAAGGCTTTGATGTTTTTCAAACCGTGAAAACAGGTTTTGTTACCTTGTAGCAATAGCAGCGGGGAATTATTTTTCAGAAATTCGAACGTTGTTTGGTTACGCTTAACTTCCATTATTAATTGATCGATGCTGAATGTTTAGAAGATCGATAAATGATAGTTTATCGAGAGGGAGAGAGCAGTTGCTGTCAGCTAATGATATGATTTCGTGACGTCAATTAATAGTCAATAAACAGTGCCCGTTGAAACTATTATTACGGTGCGGTAGCTTCAACTGCGAGTATAATTTTAACTTTCATCCTGATTTATGGGCTCTTATTATTAGATATGAATCATTATTGACGCTAGCGTGTTTTTTTTTTTTCTCCGATAAACCGTACACATACGTAAGCGTATCGACAAATACATATCGTTGCTCCTAAACTAATAATTATTCGAATTTCAAAATAGTCCACGTGATACATGTATTTTATTTTTACTCTCTTACTTACGTTACTGATAACTCTCAGGAATGGTAACTATCTCGGTTGTTAGGTGGTACCATTTCTTAGAAGAGGTTTTATCAATGGCAGGAAAGCGACTCTTAGTCGCTATTTGTTTTTACGCAACAACTTGAGTGGCGCTTCTTCAAACGTATTCTTGCAACATTTGCTCTAGTAAATCGAGCGCATATGATACACCTTGACGAGTGCTTTACGAGGTATCACACGCAGCTATATTCGATGTAATATTTTAAGCAAATATTGTATATATGCGTATTATATACATTGAGTTTATCTATTAAATAGTGTTTGATGTTTTTGGTTACGATCATTTGAGATACAATTTTCAATTTTTCGTTCTGTCCACTTCCCACTTTTTTCGTCATATTTGCGGTTAGAAATTGTGCTTTTACAATTCTTTGGATCCTATAGAAAATGTCTTACAAACATTTTTTAAAATTCCTTGTTTCATCAATTTTTTTACTAAAAACACTTCGAGTTGCTATTATGCTAATGTGAAAAACCTCAAAGACAAACCTGATTTCCATTGGGGAACTTTATTTTATACCTAACTGCACGATTTTTATTTAAAAATTTTATTTTACGCATTGCCGTTTGTAGAATTAAATTGTTCAAAATGTTAATATATACTTGTAAGACTAATCAGTTAGCCTGAAATTTATTTTTATCAACGGACTTCTACAATTTCAAAGGAAGCTTATGCCGAGCTGTGCGTTGAACAGATATATCATCCAGTTTAAAGAATCAAATAGACATCCTCCGCGTACGTACGATTGCATTTTATAGTAGTTGCCAACCGGAGGAGAAAATGCCTAGCACAATTTGACGTAATCTTTGAATTACTTCAGTATATTATCTCGTTTTTTCTCACACAGAAAAACTTTCGAACAACGTTATATTAAAATTACTACAAATTTGCGAAAATCACGTAAATTTACTCTGTTCATTCGAAATGATATAAATTCACTCGTAAATTCGATTCGAGGAAATACGAGTCCTTTCGAGTCGATGAATAGTCGAGTTCTTCAAATTTCACGAATTGCGCAAATCACTGTTTTCAATATATCTAAATAAATTTGAAAATAAGCAGACGTTCTAACGTTGAAAGTAACGGTAATAAAGTGACAATTTAATCGTACCAGTCGCTGAATAATTTATCTGATTCAGCTGTAATGTGTCGTTGCCTTTTTTCTGTTGGGATTTACCCGGACGTATGGTATTATCATACATAAGTATTAGTCAACCGTTCGTTTTTATGCATTAGTCTATTTTAAACGTATTCGTAAGCTATTAGTGAAAAAAGAAAGAACTTCTCAAAGATATCATTATATACAGTGATTCCCATTAATATTTGGATACCCTTTAAAACACAATAACTTTTTTAAAAGTGAACCAAACGAATGGAATTCTCGTGTTAGTAAATCTACAACTCGTGTATTTTAAAAAATCTATTAATGGAAGTCATTGGAGTCACTATATAGAGAATAACTTGTACAAAAAAAAAGCAAGTTCTGATCAACTTAGAGACCTCGAAATCAGTGAAACTGTAGCAGAAGAATGAAAGACAGATTTCTAATAATAAATTCACGTCGTGGTTTAAAACCAAATGGCAAACACTCGTGCGTGACAAGCTCTTAGCATCGATCATAATAGTTTCGTACGTATGTATGTATGCATATGTGAGACACGAAGGAAATATACTCCCATAAAGTGTCAAGGATACGACGTACATATTGGTATGCAATTGGTTTTATTTAACCCTCTTAGCTCCTGGCGTAAGAATGCTCTCGCATATTGTTAGAAATATTATGTTGCAGGAGAGGAACAGGAAGACGTGAAGTTTTATTAAAATTATTTCGAATATTTATACCCATTACGTGTGTATATTTGTGATATACTCACAAGAATAGCTGACACACTTAATCTCTGTTTATATAAACCATAAACAAAAGATAAGAATTAGGTTTGGATTAGCCTCTGTTATTCTATTCGGTTGCCCAATTACCGTTGCTGATGCACACGTTACGACGGACGCGCAATTATGTATATGCAGACTTCACTGTAGTAATGTCGACAGTTTTGGGGGGGGGGGATATCTCGGAAACTACAGCCGAGCGGCGGTTATCATCTAGTTGTTCGAAATGTTCGGTGCAACAATATATTTCAAAATTATCGAAATCTGTGAGAAGAGCAATTTTTCTAAATGATTATAGTGTTTTTTCTTCATTTCTTTATCTGAAGATAATTTTCTACGATTAATCAGCGACACTTGTAACATTTACGAGTAATAATCCTATCATTATTATTATCGTCTATAATTATTTTGTATTTGTAATCAACTGCAGTGATTTCATTATTATTATACTTCTGTAACTGCTACAATCCTTTTGAAAGGTTAGGTTAGGTTGTTGTTAATCTGATTAAATTAGATTTCGTGTTCTATGATTGAAGACAATCAATTTTTATATAATCATTTCCACTTTAATTTGTAGAGAAATAATGCAGAGAAATTTCTTCATCTTCCAGAGTAGTACAAGTTTTCTGAAAACGTTTATCTGATTAAGGGTAAATACCAATCAAGATGTGCGCGCGCTGACATAATTATAGGAATGACTTTTAGGTTCGCGTTATAACAACGCTTACACAGTTTACATGGTAGATTTGTCGTATGTTACGTGAAAACATTTAAATATCGAGTAGACAGAGCATCGCTATTGATCTCGTTTTATCGATGACTCACGAAGAATTAGCAAGAAAATTTTTCCATGCAAATAACGTGACTAACAGTTAAATAAATCAACGAAAAAAAAAAGATTAATGTTTTACAACTGTTCTTTTCGTTCAATTTGAGGTGTCGCGAATTTTTATCAAATTCTATAGACATGATCAAATATAGAAACATTGTTTTGGTATATTCTCCGCAAGTTATGAAACATAGCCCGCATCTCGATAGAATTTTCTTTCCATCGATGATCCGCTAGTCCTTTGTTTAAAAGCCCGTTGAACCATCACCTGACTCGCACCTGGAACATGACCTAAATTTACCTACGGACACTCGCAATCACGATGGAACCGTCTACAGAATGTTCAATGCCAACCGGTTAATATTGTGCAACGTGATGTAATAAATAGCTGCCTATCGGCAGAGCAAGTTTGTTGTCTTTAGCCTTCAGTTGTAAATCTTTATAGAACGTTAAACGATCATATTTTAAAATTATAGGAATAAAATATATCTTGAAATATTAAGAAATCTTCCGTATAATTTTATAAGAAGATTTATTTATTTATATTAATCAGCTTTCAGTTAAACATTTGTCTTCGAAATTCTGTTGCAGGTATGTGGGTTAGCTATCTTAGCGATCGGTGTCGTTGCACACCTGCGGCTGTTAAGAGTAAACGAACAACTTGGTACGGGGGTTACGTTCACGTCGGCAACGGTGATTGCTGTCGGTACCATAATATTCGTGGTGTCGTTTCTCGGATGCTGCGGTGCCATTCGGGAGAGTCATTGCACAATAATTACCGTAAGTAACGAAACTCTAGGTTAACGATATATTGACCACCTTAAAATTGTATTAATATTTGACCAGAAAGTAATTTATTTATTGTTTGTTCTCAGTTCGCATCACTTCTTCTATTTATGCTACTTATCCAAGTAGCAGTTGCAGTGTATACGTTCATGGTTATTAAGAGTGGTAACAATCATGACTTCCTTACAGAAAATTATGAGAAAATATTTAATGAGTATGTGAATAAGGAGAACACGAATAAGGCGGCAGATTTTATCGATTTTATTCAAGCTGACGTGAGTATTTGGTTCGATTGGTGTTCGATAAGCAATTTTATTTCGATGAATCAAAATTGACTAAGAACAGTTGTATGAAAGAATAATTTCATTATTTGTAGATCTAAAAGTTTGTGAAAGATCGTTACAGCTTTTAAATGATGTTCTTGCAGATGCAATGTTGCGGTGTCCTAGCTGCTGATGATTTTATCAAACGCGGTAATCCTATTCCCTGGAGTTGTTGTGGGAAACAACCAAATGAAACTTGTTCTAAGAATGAAGCATACCAGGATGGCTGTGTATCCAAATTGGAAGATGCCATTTCGTTGGTAGTAAATGTACTTGGTGGCATTGCTATTGGTGTTATCGTTGTTGAGGTAAATCATTTTAATTACTTGGCAAATATATTCATGTGTAATCTCTTCCTTTTTGAATTCACTTCCCCCACCGTTTTTAATAAATTACAGATGAAAATTAAATTGTATTTAAAAATCAAATTTGCGTATGTTTCAGTTAATTGGCATCACTTTTGCACTTTACCTGGCGAATTCTATAAAGAACGCTCAACGCAGAGGTTACAGAGTGTAAAAATATGATAAACACTGAAAGTAAAAAATAACATAATCGATGATACTACCATCAAAAATTTGGTTATAAAACACGTTATAAGTTACAGTTTATTTGCGTACTGAATGGTAGAGGACCAAATGAAAGAAGAGAAAGCCCTTTCAAACTTTGAACATTTCTTTTTTCTTTGTTAAACTTGCACATGTAATTATCGAATGTGTAAACGTATTATTTAATGTAGTTTTTATTTTGATATATTCCTGTAAAATTGGATATACCTTTTATTTCCGATAAACAAAACAATAGTAGTAATCAATCTACCGGTAATAAGTACAATACTAATAATAATCGGTGCAAAACGTTTTCTAGAGATTCGATATGTTTTTTGTGCCCACTATTGTATAATTCATCATTTTGATGCGTATCATCGAGAAGAAAAAAAATGGTTAACCAATGACTGGGCGTAAGAAATTTAAAAAAATTTAAGATGTTAACGTACACTGTCATGACGAAACATTAAATCACAGTGCATTACGTAGTTCTGCGAGCATTCTAGAAAGATATTTTTATAATATTTTGATAAGTATTACACACTATTTACATATGCTTTTATAAAATATAATTCATATTGTTATTTGTACAGCAAACGTTCACTATTATTCTTCAGAGTATTATTAAATTATATATTTTCCTTGTAATAAAATCTATTTTATCCAACTTTTCAAGATTACTCGTTTATTATTTTACCTTTACCAAAAGAAAAAAAAAGCGTTAATTCTAATTAACAAACGTGTTTACTTTTTATAAAAACTCATTGCTACTATACTTCCACGTTTTACTATAGTGTTCCAGTAAATTCAGTATATATTTATTATAGCTATTTACATGCAAATAAAACATTTATATAATTAAATTATTTTAATTATTTATTGAAATACTTGTCTATCTTAATGAACAATTACGATCAAATGGACTGATAATATATACGTACAATATATATTATCAATGATGTTTTTATAGGAACGGTTTTCTAGATTGAACATCGAGTATGCGCCTTTACATTCGTTATATTGTCGTTATTTATTAAGTTCAAGAGAGGATAACTTACATCTGTTGTGCTATAATACATACTATTTACAGTATCCCAATCATGTGTTTATATTTATCAATGGATTTTCTTTTTCTTTCGATTGAGATAAAGAATCAGTGCTTTAGTTATCGCATTTTCAATATAATGCAACTTACACGTACCTTAAGAACTATCATTAAATGATTAATTCGAGACTGCAGGACAAAAGTTGTTTTCGTCGGAACTTCTTTCGTTGTAGTTATCATTAAACATTAAAATTAGCGATACAATAACATTTCGTAATAATTAGATATAAACAATAATAACATAATATTGGAGTTTAATATACATATAGTTCACTTCTGTTTATTCATATTAACATACAAAGGATGAACAGACTATTTTTTTTTTTTTTTTTTGTTTCATTTATATACGTGGCTATGAGAAATTGTTCATGTAAAAACGGATGAATGGAAAAGACAACTTTATATTCATACAGTCTCTCCACTTCAAATATTGAAAATATCCATCGTGTTTAATATTTCGATTTTTATCGACTAATATCTTAAACGTTAATACGAACTATGATATTACTTCCTAGTAATTTGACCAAACGCAAATTAACCGTTTATCTCGAACCGTAACCGTGTTCTTGAATTAGTTGGGTGAATCTTGTATAAATTACGACGAAACATCTACTTGGTACGGCATTTTGATCATAGCGTTACTAATTTCTCTGTTTGCAAGTTTTCATCTCACTTTCTTATCTCTATCGTCTACGATTCATGTGTCGAGCACATATTTAAATATATCCACTTGAATTTCAACTTCCTCTATCTTTATCTTACATCTCATAACGTAAATACGTTTGATACTTTTTCGTTGAAGACAGAAAGAAAGGTTATACGCGCTTGCAGCGTGCATCTAACACGTGTTTTACACAAACAATAGGTTATTAAGACGTGTCCTCAACGTTTATCCGACGGCGATCGTCGACGAGAAAGAGTACAAATTTTTGAATTCATAAAAAATCGTCGAGTACTCCTTAATCTATAATTCTTTTTCTAAGCTCAATTTCGGAAGATGATACGCGACATCGCGTTGTATTTAAATTATATGTTTCCGTTGAAAAATGTAGAAACATTTAATGTATCTAAATATTTAAACGTTACACTTTGCGATATTTATAATCGATCTCTCGAATATCTTTAAATTTCTCGTAAAACGTAAGTGTTAAAGGTGTAAATTAAAATTGTATCGTGTGCGTGACAGAAGTAAATCCCGTATGTTGGATCACTTGACATATTCTGATCTTATTAAACCCAGATCAGGAATGGAAGTACTATTTGAAATATCCAAGTGTACAGTGAAGTATAATCATAGTTCCAGTCTATGACATTTGTTTCATCATTGCAATTCATATGCACTGTACATATTACACATTAATAATCATTGATCACCTCTTACATAAAGTTATTTATATTTTAATGTTTATATGCATAGAGTAATTAAGAAGTCTACTTCCGTCCTGTGAGCAAGAGTCTACACTTCAAGTACAATAAATTTTCCTCAGACTTTCCATGTACAGAAATTTAAATCATCAAGAAATAATCACATTTAAATGAAAAAAAGAGCAAGGCATTCAATGTCTTGTGAAGTAAACAATTACTGTTACCATTTTGTTAAATTGTTTTCATTCAGAGTCAATAATATACTTCATTTTGCAATTGAATAATAAAGAACTGTCGCTGTTTATATGCAAATTAGTATTCTATTTCAAAATTTGAATATTTGAGAATACAATCACAAATAGCTGAGAACCAAGAAAACGAAAGATGTATACCTTCTTTTATCGATCTATTCGATCATCTATTTTGTGCAGGAAAATTGATTCTGGAATTCAAAGTCAAACGAAGAAATCGAGCAATTGTTTAAAAAATGTTTTCGAACGTTTTTGTCTATATTTTAAGCCATAGAAGACAAGTGGGCACGATTGAAAGTTTACGTTAAAGCTTTTTTCAGGATGATTTAACAAAAATAAATACATATCGTTACAATAATAAAACTATATACTGACCCTTAGCGAAACACCCGTAGAATATGCTCGTACAAGAAAAGCAACTTGTACATTCCTATTGAAATTATATGCATATTACTCGTCGTACATTATAAAGAAGAAACATACGCGCGATATAATAAGAATAAGAAAAAAAAGAAAGAAATCAATCTACCTTTCCACATAGTAAAGATGTTATAATACAATTCACGTACATTATACCTTCGATACGAATAATCGAAAATTTAACGGGGCAACGTAAACTTGTCACCGTGCAAACCGAGTATGCGTCGAGTTGACCATATGATTCCAGCGGAACGGTTTGCCTATCCTTACGAAAGTTCCCAGTCAACGTGGATCGAAGTGCATTCTAGAGCGGAGAAATCTTCATGACTTCGGCAGATGGCGTGTCGTCCAAATCGATGAGGCTGGCATTCGAGCCTGTTGAGGAGGGCGCCACGATCTCGTCAAGGAAGTCGAAGGAGGCCACAGCTTCACGCTCCTTGTCCCCGTATCGAACGAAGAAATCATCACCACGTCCGATGATCGACGGCCTCGATGAGCCCCAGGTTGACGGCAGTCGCAGCACACGGTGTGCCTGGGCCGCCGATGCTGAGAAACCAAGCGTAGCGGGTCAACATGCCTCAGACCTCACTTGATCTCTTTTCTCTCTCTTCCTATACCGGCTCTAGCAGACACAGAGTAGCTCGGCTTAGCACTCTTACACGTATCACGTTCCCCTCTCTCTTTCTCTCCCTCACTCTCCTTTAACGTACGTACTTTTTTTGTCTCTTATTCCATCGTCTTTTTTCATTCTTTTCTCCGTCTTACAATTGCCATGTGATCGTCAGTTAACCTCTCTCGTAAATCGATGCTTCCGTACCGGAGAGTTTTTCTATTGGCAAGCGTGCAACTTTCCGTTTACAGTTTTGTGACAGTCAAACGGCGTATACTAATATTGTACAGATAATTCTGTGAAATTTATTCTCTCCCGGGGAATGTTTAGGAATGTTATTATGATTCAATGTAATATTGCATTTGAAGAGAAATTTAAATTCTTTTTTTTCGCTAACTTATATAGAAAATGATTCGTTTTACGCTGTTCGTCTGTCACAGGTTAACGTGAAATGGTCGTAACGAATGAAGATGAAACAACTACGGAAATTATTGTATATTACATATGAAAAGTTAATGTACTTGTTATGTAAGATTTATGTTATTTCAGATTTTCTTGTTTTTATATGTCAGGTGACGAACAGTAGGAGAAAGTGACGGGAACAGTAAAGAATAACGGAGAAGTCGAACACCTGCCAATAACAGAAATCGATCAAACCCAATTTTTTCCAGAATGAGAGAGAAAGTAACTGCTCTATGTAACCCTTGACGCAATTCCAGACGCATTGCTAATCGGATACAACGACACAATGTTTACCGAACAATGGAAACGTATTTACATAATAATCTTTTTAAATACGAAAAGACTATTGTTAAATTTTTGTGGTACAAAATTTACTATGTGTTCGCGTACAAACTTCACACATACTATACGCTAACAGTATCGCAATACACGTTATTTTGTAGATGTAAAAAAAAAAGAAAAAAAAGAAGAAAAAAGAGAGAAAAAAACAACTGTAGATCAACACATTACGGACAAATTTTCACGATTAACCATAAAACCTTTATTATCAAATTTTCCAACGTAATAAAATATAAAATATATACGAAATATGAGAAATCTTAAAATGTATCGTTCGTAATGTGTCAACTGTTAAATTAGAATTTTATTTCATGTATATATACGTATATATATATATCAGATTTTCATTTGATTAATTGTAAAAAGGTGGAATTGCGTAAAGGTGACTCGTAACGAATTCGTTTTAACTTCTTCTGGTTAATGATCTGTTAGTAAGCCAATAGAAAAATCCGTTGTAGCCGTACAGTTCACGTTGGATCAGGCCAAAATAGGTCCCGGTGAAACGATTCCTCCCAACTGGCATGTCGGTTACAGAAACTGATCGTCACTAAGCCGAACTACGTAGCTTTTCTTGTGACAATCAAAGCACACCGTGTAGGAGCTACCATCTGAACAGAAAACGTGGAAAAGGCTATGTACAGCGAGGGCTACCAGCGTCCGTGTTCTTGTTCCGTTTGTTTTTATATCTTTTGTGACTGTACAGTGACAGGTGTTAATCGACTAAAGCCGCTTAATAACGTGGCACGTTTAGGCGTGTTAGTGTCTGAACCCACGCTAATATACCCTTTAACACGATTCTAAAAAAAGTGATCATTTTAACTTCCGATATCTGCTTCACGTATATTCTCTATATTTTTAAATGGATGTACATTAACGGTTATATGAATTCAATGGTGTATTAAGTATAATAGCGTGATTTGGTATTGTTGTTAGTAATGTTATTTCGAGTGTCATAAGCGGAAGCGATTCTTTTATAATGCATACTTGGAGGAAGAAACGTGTTTGTCTTTTTTTCTTTTCTTTCTTTTTTAAAGAGAGGTAGAAGAGATATCATAGTTGAAGAAAGTTTGACAAAGGTACCAAAGATCATTGATATTTGCTTATCACAAGCATTTCAATTTCTATTTTCACATTTGTCCAATTGTAATCGTATTAAGCATGAAGGTTTAGTTTTTTTTTTTTTAAACTAAGAGAAAGTACCTCAGAGTGATGTGCAAGATTGGACAAGAAGATGCTCCACTAAGAGATAATTAACAATACCTTTCTTTTGTCGTCGGTATCGGTGTAATCTGTGCAAGTGACGGTAATCTGGCGGTTCATCCCCCGAGTCACTTCCGGCTGATCCGCTGCTCGATGTCGCCGAAGAACTTTCACTGCTTTCTAGCATCACGTCTAAAAGATTGGCTCTTGCCTAAGAAAAAAAAAAGAAAAAAAACCATCAATTATAAAAGGAAAAAAAAAGCATCGTTTAATTGTTTAATCGCAACTTAATAATACGATAAGTCTTCTTTCGTTGTCGATAGTTACTTTTGGGTCGGTAAAGTCAATGTCTCGTTCAACGTGAACCCATCCAGTCGGACAGCAGCAAGCGAGATCCAATTTTTCGAGCGGCACCTGAGTTTCTTGAGTGACAGTATTCTCCTCCCCCTTTCTGATCATGCGATTCAGTTCGTCTATCACGTCCTTCGATGTGGCACGTTCGTGAAAGCTCAGCGATCGGTCCCTGCCTTCGACTAGTAGCGGTGCTCTTGCTGGACTCACCTGATTAAACAAAAAAAGTAGAACACCAATAGTAGTCTCCGAATAGTGTAAGTTCAAATGTAGTACGAATTTATCAGATGGTCTAATCAGAGAAGAAAATTTGATTTCATGCTTTTTGCAATTTTCTCGTCTACATTGCCCACATTTTATGCACAAGCAAACTCACAACCGTGCTTGGCGTAGAGGATGTAGCAGCTTCCTCGTCTTCCTCAGGAACGGCGCCTAATTCCGAGGGTGCAACAGTGGTATAAGAGACGCCACCGTTGCAGGCCACCGCGCTAATTATTCTTCCCTCTGGTACTAGAGACGGCACTGGTATCTGATCCAGCAAATCGTCGTTACTGCTCGTTTCAGTAACGTTCTCTATGTTACTGTTATCTTGATCGACGGACGCTTCCACTTCGGTGGATATCGCCTCGATTCCACACTCATCCCTGCTTTCGGTTTCCTCTAGAACTGTTTACAACAAGCTTAACTTTAATGTATAGAGAACTTTGTTGTATAAAGGACGCAGTGTTACAAATGTATAGGATCTTCTAGTAAGAGCGATAGAACTTTGAATTGAAATGAAACGAAAAGTGACTTGATGCTATTAGACTTTTTCTTGCATGACCATGTTAAGTCTCTTATTTATTCCAACAATTCATAAACTGTTGATGATCTCAAAACAAACGTTATTCGTGTTATAGGTGAGATACAACCTGATTTATGTGCCAGTGTAATCGAAAATTGGGTTTGTCATATTCACTCCATTAAACGCAATTGTGGTGATCATTTATACGATATTGTATTTCACGTATAATACCATCGAATGTATTTTAAAATGAATAAGTAAATATTAGATTATCTTCCGTTCTTTTCGTTTCGTTTCAACTCGAAGTTCTATTGCTCGTATTGGAAGACTCTATATTTTATTTGACATCCATATACTCAGATTACTTTTATGCTAATTGGAAATTTGAAAAAAAAAAAGAAGATAAAACCATTGACTTTTCTAACTGATTCAATGTATTTCGGAAACGAACCTTCCGTTGTAAGAGTTGCGCCGTTGTGTTCTAGCAGATTAGTCGGCAATTCAGCCAGATACATTTGCTGTTCAGCAATGAAAGATAATACGCTTTGTAGAGCTTGTTCTCTGTCCGGAGGAGGTCTTCCGCTTCTCGATGATGTGCTGGCCAAGCTCTTTGTACTCTCGAATTTCACCAGCCTGTAGAAGTCTCTGGTGAAGTCGGTGCCGATAGATGGAGAGTCTGGATCATCGCTACATCCTGATAATGCTGCTGAGGAACGTTTGCTGGAATTTTCGAATGCTCCCTCTTCACTGCTCCAGGAAGCACCGGGACTTGTGGCGTACGGCCACGATCCAGTCGCTGTGGCATCCATGAGGAGTGCAACCTTGTGTAACGAAAGGACGATTCGTAAATAAAAATTTGACGAGTTCAACTGTATATCACAATAATTTCCATAGATATTTATGCGATATATTGGGTTGTCCGGAAAACTCGTGCTAACTTTTTAAGTAAATAAGCCAATTTCGTACTTCAAAGTATTTCTTTTTTGTTCTACAATTTTTCGTCGTTTTTTCAGCAATTGAAAAATTTTATTTTACCAAAAACTTTGTTTCTTTATTTTCTTTAAGATCGAAATTCCTATTTTTAGATTTTGTCAATCGTTTGCGAACAATTTTTTTTTTTAATAGATTACCTCCTCTTTAAACATATCTCGTTTGATGTTTTACCAGCACCGTTCCCTTTTCGTTGAAAGAAACATATAGAAAAATATTCAATATTGGAAGTGTACTTTATTTCCTTCCATCTTAAAGACAATACAACACTGAGAAGAAACTAGTAATTGCAATGAATAAACTTTCAGAAAGCACATGAAACAATAATCATTCAGAATCTATGCGAAACTTCGTGTTTTCGTATAATTTTATATGTTGTTATATATTCCAGACAACGTAATACATTCTGTATTAAATAATACTTTATTATATGAACATAGTCTAGAATAAACATTGCTCAATTGTGTTTCATTTTATATTCCTGAAAGAATAACAATGTTTAGTGTTGGAAACATCCTAATTGTCCTAATTAGAGAATCACATTTCTAATTGGTAAAAGAAAAAAGAAAAGAAATAATGGCCCTCCGCGGTACAGTGAAATCGTAGATAGAGCGAAGGTTAATTCGGGGTCAGATAAAATTGAATTTAATTTGGAAAGATAGAGAAGAGGATGGGGTCTGGTTTATTCTGTTGCGAAGTCCGTACCAATTCGCCTCCTGTTCTATCAGCAAGGTAACTGGCACCATTCCACAGGCATTCGTTCGCGTCCTCTTCCAATTCCAGAGGATTATGTTCCTTGATTGCTGGAAGCGCGGGGGTGGTAGTGGCGGTGACTGGCTCCTTCCATACCGTCGATTCATTTTGACCAAGGTCCTCGGTAGACAACGAGAAACTCCAATCTTCCAGTTCTGCTCTGTCGTATTCCAACTCGAGAAGATCTCGATGTTGTTGAGCACTTCTGCTGTCGTCCAACCTGAAATTTATCTTGGTCTTCAATTGGTCACTGAAATTCCGAATTTGATTTCTCGATTCAAATACATTTGCATACAAACTATCGGTTTATAAAACATTTACCTCCGTTTGTCTATCTAAAACGTTATCGTCGTTAACGACGACTAGATGTTAGCATTCTATAATGTTTACACGTTTGTCTTTTTAACTGTCTTTTAACATCATTATTTCGAAAGTGACTGTAATTGTATTATAATCAGATAGAAATGTATAATAATTTGAATATCATTTGTAACATAATTAACGTAATTTGAAACATTTATATAAGTATAAATGTATAATAGAGAAAACATACATGTAAAATAAAATTGCGAATATATCGTGGACTAGCTGAAACGAAATTGCGAAAATATTACGGACCGCAGAGAATTAAATGACATAAGTTGTGTTGGTTTAGTAGGAGATCGTATAATTTTAATCATGGATAGATATAAATTGCAACAGCGCATTTGCATTATTCAAATTTATTATGAAAATGCGTTATTTGGCCTCCAAGATCATGCAATTTTACACCATAAGATTTTTTGAAATGTCGAATCTATACTAAGAAGCCAGAAACAATTAACGACCTAAAGAACAATATTTAAGTTGCAATTCGTGAAACAATTCCAGTAACATGTTGAAAAATCATTGAAAATTTCGATAATCGAATTGATGTCTGCAGACGCAGTCGTGATACACATTCGAATAATATTCTATTTCATGTATAATTGTAACGAATCTCCCTTTCAATAAAGAAAGCAGCTTGAAAAAATTCCAAATAGTTCATGTTTTATTAAAAAGAAACATGTATGCGTGTTTTTTGGATATCCCTATACAGTGGTCTCTTATTTCCACTAACTTATATGTATGTTTAAAAAATTTGTCACGTCTTTGAACAAAAATGGAGTCAAAAAAGGAATTGAAATATACGAACCTAAGCCATTGTTGAACGTATTCAGTATCCCAGCCCTCCTCCTCGACGAGAAGCAACGAGGACGATCCCATAGGACTTGGCAACTTGTATGGTGTAAAATTGGTCGTCGTGGTCAGTTTGAGGCATAGATGACTGTCAGAGAAGCTGCGCATCACGTGCTGATACGGTAGCAAGTCTTTGGTCGGTGGGTAGCTGTGACGAGGATTTATTCCTACGGTGAGGTTCAGTGGCAAAAACAGGACATCCGGATCACCAGCGTCGAGAGCGACCAGCCGTGCGTCCGGAGAAACGTCCGCCTCGGTTTCATCCGTCGCCTCCTTCAAATCCTCCAACCCCCGGGATGGTTCCTGTCGAGCACCCTCACCCTGCACGTCACTGGACATCGTCGAGTAACCCTCGTCTCTGTTCCCACTTTCTGGGCTCTCGCTGCCCTCCTCTTCTGACGGCTTCTGGGCTGAGTTTTGTCGGAAAATAACTTTAATATTATTATTTTATCAGTACTACGGCAGAACACACACTGCAAGGTGTAATTTGTACATCATGGGGAGGAAGTTACCTCTTCCAAGAGGAGTTTCTTTCTATTTTTTCTCAGAATTTGAACCTTTAACCCTTGTTAAGTCTCAATTAAATCGAAAGTGAAGAGTTTATATTATTTCTGGACGTGCTGATCTGATTATGATAAAAGTTGCATTATAAGAAAAAGTGGTTTCTGCAAAAATTTCTGCGACTTTATATGTATGTTAATATGCACGAGAAGTGTATATACATATACGCGGTATAATTTTTGCTGAGTTTAATGCATTTGTTCATTATGAGGTGTATTTTATATCGATGAACATACCCAAAGGTCTGTTCCTGCGGCATTTCGTGGCAGCCATCACTGGTATTTGCAAATTCAGCGAGCGTGGCCTCGACAAGGGAACCCAAGCTGGATCCAGACCAAGTGCAGCCACTACTGCTGCCGGTCCAGCTTCGAGGATCCCTTGAATCAACTCTGACGGACTTCCAGGGCTCGCTGCCTGGGCCAATAATCCTGAAAGCGCACGATTTTGTGCCTCGAGCTCCCGAATACGCCTCTGCAATGCACCGATTTCTTCCCTGAGACCCTATGTACGGAAAGAGAGAGGAAAAAAAAAAGAAAAAATGATGGTTACATCGTGTTCATTTCGAATGGTGTTTCGAGAAATGACGATAGAAAGCGCGTTAGCGGACGAGAAACGAGGATTCGTGATACGCTAAACATCGAGATTCGGATGTGATCATTTGCACAGATAAATAAGCATTTGCTATGCGTGTAAACCTATTAACAGCAGCGAGCATATAAAACGATCTTAAATCTCGATTTTAGCTCGATTAACAATGAGAACCTCTATTATATTTATCTATTGATCTATATTCTTTCTATTTTAATGTAATGTCACGTTACTCTACAGCAGTGTTTCCCAATTCTTTTTATTTTTTGGATCATGCATAATAAAAAAAAAAGAAAGAAAATATATATTTCCTATTTTTATATAGAAAATAAAATGAAATTACGAATATAGCGCGGATCGACTGGAACGAAGTTGCGAAAATATGGCGGACAGCAAAGAGTTAAACGATTTTCATGTCTCATCTAGCATATTTTGAAAGAGTATAAAATATGAGCAAGAAACAAGATAAAAATGTTGTAAATTTCACTTTCTTCGATCTATCGTCGACAATGGTGATTTTTGACAATGAAGTGACGAATGCAATATCATATTCTAACAACCATCTAAAATATTCAAATTGTTCCACTGTGAGGTAGACAACGCTTCACGCTGGGAAACACTGTTATTCGATATAAATTTAATAGGCACGGATACACACACTAGCAACTTTACAAACTTGCAGCTCAGCAGATGGATTAGTCAGAAGGATCGTTATTAAGGATGAGATCTGGTTAATCAAAAGAAAGAAATAAAAAAAAAACGAAGAAGAAGAGGAAAACGTACACATTATAAACGAGTTATACATACGTAAAACAACGAAGTAACAGTGTTACACTGTTATGAATTACAATAAATCATCTGGAAACCATGTCTTAATGTCGTACGAGGTTAAAACACACGTGTGACAAAAAAAAAAAAAAGAAAAGAAAGAAAGAAAAAAGAACAAAAAAAAATGCGATGGAAAAATTAGTAAGAGTAAAAAAGACAAAGTGAAGGACTTGGTAACGAGAGCATAGCAATGAACCTTTTGGGATAGAAGGGCGCGGACCACCTGGTTGGCGACGTCGTCCAGGCACCGCTCGTATTGGCGACGCTGAGCGTCCGCGTCCCGCGCCAACGCGGCGTGTTCCGTTTCCAAGGTCGCCAGACGTGCCACCAGTGCAGCGTGCACCTCACCAGCACATGCAGCCTCCAAACCACGTAGCTGACCCCTCATCGACTCGTTCTCTAACTGCAGCTTCGAGATCTGCGCTTGATACTGATGCACGCGTGCCTGTTTATGTGGAAAAAAAAAGGAAAAGGAAATTATCAATGAAGATATTCAGCGTTGCTGCAATTATCGTTCTACATTCACGATATACACTTCCGTTCATAAAAAATCTATTCAAGCTATCGTATTTATACACAAGAAACGATGAAACTTTGTTCTCTTCTATTTTTCTCATAAATAATTTCTGTATCAAATTACGTTCGTCCATGAAATATCACCTGTTGGACGCACTAGTTTTCCTTAAATATTATTTTATTAAAAAACAAGATTTATAAGTTATGTTTTGTGTCACTTTTCTATTCTTTTCACATAATGAAATATTAATAATAAAGCTATGTTATTTTTCTCTTTATTTTATACAATTCTTAAATAACAAAAATAATTCTAATTGTTACATTTTCTGTTGTACGTTTTTATTTATTTTCCTTGGTTTATAGCTCCGCTATATTTAAGGTAGATTTTATTGTATATTTAAAGTAATAATCTATTTATTCTTTTATTAAAAAACCCGACTAAAAATCGGTTTTTCACTGTATGAAATTTTATCGGGTTTTTGCAAGTCCTACTATAGACATCGCAGAATTAATCATTATCTGAGCGCCGTCTATAGACGGCTATAATCTGCACTCGTATCCATAGATCCTCGCATGGACGTCGATTATAGTCGACGTTAGGTATGAAAGGGTTAATAATACTTTTTGCTACAGTACACAGAGTTATAGATTTTGATAAGTACAATGAACGAGATTTATTGCAAAGAAGCAGAGAATCTAGTCTAACGAGGTGATTGTCTTCAAAGAATCATCGACTAATAATCCATAGTTCCAAGAAGTTCGTCGCGACCAGGTGCAGTTTCCGCGAGAAACCGCTGCAACCCGCAGCCAGAGTTAATAACACGAGGTGGTCGTTATTAGCAGAAAAGCGTTTAACGTTAAATTAGGGCTGTGGAGACCTGTCGGAGACAGGGGTGCTAATAGAGGGTGCGTGTGTCTGATTTATAACAGTCGTGCCAGCCAGCCGGCCCTTGCTAATGTCTACACCCCCTTCTTCTTCCGAAACTGAAGGGAACGCCAACGATTTTCTGTCATCTCGCGACCAAACGGGTGGGAGAATGTAAAAATATAAACTGGCCGCTTCTTGGAAAGCTCTCAATTTTCTACCACAACTAATTCTCAGTCGCATCTCTCGTTTCCTTCAGACGCACCCATTCGTTGGGTCTAAAATAAACAGAAATTTTTCGAAGCTACGTTACTAATCGATTCGTTCGCAATTTATTGTCACGTTTGACAGGTTGTACGTGCTGTCTGCAATCGAAACGAACGCATGTCGGGAAATTTCTAATCTAACTAAAGCTTTGCGTGCCGACTCGACAGCTCGAGGAACACTTGTAAAGTAACCAGAGGTTTGGCGAGTAACGTTCGAGCGAGTTGGTCGGGTACGTAGTTCGATTCTTCGGGATGGTAACTACGATGACTTTCGTCTTTTTGGCAAGTTTAATCAAGCTAAGTACAGCTCTGTTCTCTTTCTATGCAAAAATGTTGGCCCTTTGCTTATCCTTTGAGCGAGTTCGCGTTTTCTCTCGAGTGGAATTCATGCTTGTCGATCAAAAGTTCGGAACTTATCGCGGCTTTTGTAAAAGCTTTCAGATTTAGACAGATGAGATAGGATGTTGAACGAAGTACATATTCGGGAACATAGGAAAACAAAAAAAGAACAGTTAATCGAGCTTTTTTGATAAACAATTTCAAGACGCCTAGAATTAGCTCAAGGTGTTCAACATTAGAACAAAAGAAAGTGTTGGAATATGGAAAAAATTATTATAGTCCTTAGAGAAAAGAAGATGATTCCGAAGACAGCAAATTGTTTGTGTTTTTTTCTTTTTTTACATTGTAGATAGTATTTAAGTTTATCTACATTTTGAAAATGTTGTTAAATATTTTAACCTGAAAATATGCAGTGTATCCATTATATCATACTCCTAAAAAATGAAAATTTCCCCTTTTATCTTAAATGTATAGTTTGCTTTCGATCACTTTCTTTTGATTTCATATCGTACAGTAAACGTGTTATTCATCTTAGGCGTAGAAATAAATTCTTTCCTACGTTTGAGTGCAATCGAAAATTTCTTTAAAAAGACCAAAAGTAAATCAATCATTGTTGATAACTTTTTCCCCATTTTTCTGCCAACTTCAACAAAGTTGTATCTTAAAAATCATCGATAGATTTGATAATAATTATATTTAGACCATTAGGCAAATAATACGAGAACTTTAGGTAATTTATTCATCGAGCAAAAATCTCGGAGTAAATTTTACAACGTAAGATCACCGAGAAAGGGACGATAGGGTACATGTTTCGAAAGTAAAATCGAACAGTTGCAGGGGAACACTTGCAGGCTTGCTTCCTCATGGTCGACAGAGGGATTTTCAGTGAGGAGGGGGGGGCATAGGGGACATCGGTGGGGCGGGTCGACATTGAACCAGGGGATCGAGTGACGATCGATAATAAACGGTATTTCGTGGGGCAGTGATGCACACCCCTCGTTTCTGAATCTACGACTCTTCTAAAAGCAAACCGGCCGTGAACGAGATAGTGCGTGCCATTCCAAGGGTTCGCAGCAAACGCGACCGTTTACCGTTTTCTCCCTTTTCATTGCAGTCGACCAACGTTGCCGCGTTACTTCGTTAAGTCAGGAATATTGGCCGTTGGCAAATATGTGGCAAAAGTATCGTCGGTTATATTGCAAGTATGCTGCTTGTGAAGGATGAGAATAAAATTGGGGAATTTGATTGCTGCTTGTTTGAAAGACCCGTCCCCTCGCCCGCTGTTTTGTTCCTTGTTTGCCTTTATCTTACTTTTACATTTTTTAATTAGTCACAGTCTTGCAATAGGACGAACGAGGCAGCTATAATCTTTTGGTATAACGCTATTCGATGAAGTACAGTCGGTGGAATAAATGTAGAGAGCTTGTGTTTCAAGTTTTTAGTCGAAGTGAACATATTTCTAGTGTTCTGACAAGGAAATTGACAGAAATATGAGAGAATGAGGATAAAATATCTTCTGAACATACACACTATGAATACATACACTGAACATACACATAACATTTTTTCATTGTAAGAAAAATATACAATGTCAGAAGTGTACTCTATTTCCTTCCATCTTCGAGACAATGATAACATAGAGAAAAACTAATACTTGCAACGAATAAACTTTCAAAAGACTCGTGAAACAATAATCTTTCAGAATACATGCGAACTTCGTGTTTGTATATAATTTTATATATTGTAATATATTCAAACACAACCTGTTGAAAATCGGTATGAAGTTTCCGGGCACCCCATTACATACTCGTGATATATTTGTGAATTTTCTAATGTATCATTGCATAAATTTGTCTATTTCGAAAAAAATGCTGTCTTCTTTAACATACTTTATCAAACATATTACTTTGGTTCGTGTGATGTGAAATAAAATCGGAACAAACCCACGTAGATACTTTTTACAACGAAGGAATGAAATGATTTCAAGGAAAATTCAACTAGGATACTGTTTTGTATTTCGTTTCTATCTCATCCAATCAAAGTTACCTCTTCCCTTCTGTTTCAAACACTTGAAAGTACTCTCTCTCTCTCTCTACCCCTTCCTCTATTCCATTCACTTGTATCGAGAAGTTAATTGAAACGCCAAGTCTGATCGCAATTCCATATACCCTCGACCGGGATCCTTTAATCGCAACGATCGACTATATCTAACCGGCGCAGTATCGCGCGTCCTTCGATACGTTGTTGCGTATCGTGGATTAAAAGTACCGGATAAGAGGGCGAAAATAAATTGCGTTAGGTGAAATCAACGGCGAGGCAAGCGTGCAGCTGGTTTTTATGTGTCGTCGTCAGGAACAATCGTGCATGACAGGTTCCAGGCGAAATACAATAATAGTCGGCTCTGGTCCTTGTTACGAGAACTTATTGAACCAGGGGGAAAGCTTTTTGCGCGAGTGTTATCGTGACTCGACTTGTGTTTGCTGAAGTAAAAAATAAAAAAAAAAAGAAGATAAAAGGAGGAAAAAAAAAATGGAAATAGCACGGAACAACGTGAAGGTTTAGATACTCTGTTCCATCGATTTTAGAGAATTCGGTAGTGTCTTCGTTATCTGTTCGCGCTTATCGACAACGGGACCAATAGCTGGATCCAAAGGGGGGGATGACCATTTTGCCTTTCGTTTCACCCTGGTTCTCGAGGGTGGTGCACGCTAAAATCGGATGAACCACTCGAACGAATATAAATTTAAGAAGGACGAAGCTCCGTGGAATTGAAATTCTACTTCTCTTTGGGGTGGTAGGGACTCGTGTTTCGATGTAACGCGAAAAATACGACCAATTATCGGGCAATCGTGCTCCTCTGGAACCGGAAGTTTTAACGTCGCTTCGATGGGATGTAACTGATAGCAATTTGTGTAACTAGGGGAACAGGATGAATATTTTTGACAAGTTTAGATTTATTCTTGTTTCTCTGGGTGTTCTCCAAAGAAAAGAAAATGTATACATGTACAAATTCCTTTTTCAAAGCATCCTGCATTACGTTCTATTATCTTAGAATTTTGTTTTCCGTATTTGAAAACATTTCCTTTTTTTTATGTATGAAAACTTACCTCGTAAGAAAGCGTGAGCGCAGTTTTCTCCTGCTTCAGCTGTTCAGCCCTGTGCTTGTGCTGCAGCAACCCCCGTGACGTCTCCTCCATCCTGAAACAAATCGAATCCGCTTGAAGGAGCAGTCCAATTTTAATTCTCGTCGAAAAGATTCTAATTGAACCTGAACCGCGGCCCTGGTTCAATCTCTTTACCGTTGTTGTGCACATTTCAATTGCTTCCAGTACGCTAATTCTACCGTGAAATATTAATACTTCAGAATTCAATATAACCCTCCTCCCTTTCACCCTGGTCGCCAGTGCTGGTGGAACACTGGTTCCGTAATAAAATTTGAGAGTGAAAAGAGAAAAAAGATGAAAAAAAAAAATATATGAAACGTTTTACTAATGTTTACACAGCCATCGAGTGAAAAATTCATCCTCTATTAACACGGTTTCACGGTTAAACGGTTTGTAAACGCGAGCAATTTGCGCTGGAGTGTTATCGTTATGATTACAGAGGTGAGAAATTGTTAGAAAAAATAGAGGGGGGATGGTAATGGATACGGTTGTGGAAACATGTTGTCACAGCTGTGTCGCGAATAAAAAAAAATCGCCCTCATTCGGAAGACAGTTGCGAGTGTACTTTACATCATTTCCCGCCCCCACGACGAGTGGGACGCGTTTCGAATGTTCAACCATCTGTCGTGGAAACAGTTCTTCGGTTAATGTAACGATGCCCTAGAAAATTTTTCGAAGAAACGACACCAAATTCTTGTCCTACCGCACGTTTTTTTTTCGGAAAACAACGTTGTTTTGTGAAATGATCTGCCAGAAAACAAGATTCTTTTCGGGGAACAGAATTTCTCGGAGGAAACTCTCCAGAGGACACGAAGTTCTCAGAGGGTACACTTTCTGGTGAACAGAATTTCTCGAGGAACATTTTCTGGGAGTTTCAGAATTTCCGAGAAGAGACATTTTTCAAAGGAGCAGAATTCCACGGAGAATAGTAAGAATACTCACGAAGAAGTATTAAAAACCGTAACGAAGGTAGATTAAAATATACATAGAGAAGGGAGAAAAGGGGGGAGAGTTTGAGACTCGCCAAGTTTGGCCGGCCACTTTGCCAACAATTCCCCCTTCTGTAGTAGTTCTAACCCAATAATTCACCAAGTGTACCCAGAGGTTCATCCACAAACGAACACGTTTGCGCTTAGGTCGAAAGAGAGGGGGAAAAAAATCACGACTCCTCGTCTCTCGATGTTTTTCGATTCGATTATCAATTTTTCTTTTCGTACGTCGCAGATGAACGAACTGCAAATACGAACGTTGTTCTACTCGAACAAATTTCTTCATGCGCACGCTCCGCGGGTTTAATGATCTGATTAGAGATACAAGAGGGTTCCGGGGGAGGCTGAGATATGAAGCCGATTTAAGCTTTTCGAGGGAGACGAACCGAGGGCGCTCGCCTTTCCAACACGCTTGGCAACACCCTTCTCGTTCCTCCCACCATACTTCCTCTCCTTCCTGCTTCTTCTTGGCAAACTAACTTTCAAACTAACTGCGTTCTTCTTAGGGGCCACCGTCCAATTGTTTTCTATCGTAGAAGCCATCTGCAGGAACGCGGAAGGCTTTAATGAAGATTAATTGGTAATTATACTCGCTGGCAAACGGTCGACCGCGCGTCCTGCTTCTTTTTAAAGGGTAGAATTCCGTTTTCGAATGGACGTGACTTTGATGCGACATTCCTGCCTCTCGATAATGAGTATTTAATGGACAGAAATGGGGTATTCTTCTCAAATTAGATTTTTCTGCTTTTTTATCGAATTTTATTCAAGTTGAATTCAATTTCCATTACGGCGACATACATAACACGTACTACAATGAAAGAAATAAAAAGGAAAAAACTCACGAGTACTTGTATTTTTTCTGTCTTTTTTGTCGAAACGAAATTTTTGGTTTTCAACAGTTTCATCAATGCGTAAATGTGCTATAAAAAAGACACAGAGTGTACAGTGTATTTGATTAGGTTAGACAACCATGTCGTGCGTGATGAGAAAGTTAGTAACTCTCATCTAACATGATTTTCTAACAATTACAGGAACCCTCGTATAACACCAATCCTCAAGTATTTCCGTTGAATAAAATTTCCTTGAACAGTATTGTTCGCAATATAAAAAGATTATACGTACTTGAAGAATGAGAATTGAAAGTGTATAAGAATAAGAACTCTCGAACGAAAATGATTTCTAGTTAAGCGAAGAAGGCATAGAATCGATAAAGCAAAAGTTTCAATTCAATTAACGAGCTCCGCTAATGCTGAACTTCATAATTAAAGATAGATCGATTTCACAATTGCCTCTCTCGCTTTAAAACCTTCCCGAAAGGTGCTCTCTTATCGTTCGTTTTTCTTCGTCATCGTCTCATAGAGGATTCGTTTGTGTACATATCGGATCGTGAAAAGAAACTCCACGAATAAGCTGATTGTCCCAGGGAACCTGCTTGTTCAAGTCCCCTGGATTGTGTGTATATTCGCAGAGTTCGAGGATGTTAATCGGCTTAAAAGTCCGCTCGTTAAAGTTCCCGGTTTACCTTAACTCTCAATGTGCTTTCGGAACGATTATGAAAATGGTCTTTGTCAAGATTGAAGCATTCGATCTCTGCCTTAAGCGAAAGATAAACCGTAAAGGCTTTATTAACGCGGTCTGTAGATAGGTGACAACGTTCTCCACGAGCCGCCATCTTACCCCGTTAGCATTCACCCTTCGCTACTTTTACGCTCGCTTCGTTTCCATCTCGTTTAACATAATGCCTTACCGCGGAATTTTTTCCGATACTACATAGATGGGTTGCGACAGTGTTTAAGACACGATACAGCGTGTTACGGTATAAAATTTTTCCACGCTTCGAATATCTTTACGAGTATATTTTCAAAGTGTCACGTAGATATTTCACTGATTCAATAATCATTTACTTCTCCGGTAATGTTTCAACACATCATTTCACTAACTCGATAATTATAAACATTATCAAATCGTGAAAATTTTACTATTTCTTTGCGTGAGAATAATGGAACAATAAGGTTTACATTTTATAGTTTTACGGAGTGTACTGAATGAATTGAATAAATGTAAACGTAGTCGATGGTCGATATCCATACGACGTCGAAACGGGGAGACTTTCCACGGTGATTCCACGCAACTTATCAACCAGGGTGCCATTTCAGACACTAGGCTTAAGAACAATGCTTCGCAAACAGTAATTATAAGTGCAAACAGAGGAGCGATTGTCAACGGGGCAGTCATACGATGAATAATCAAGATTGCAGCCCTAAGGGTTAGAGCTTCACTTTGCACATCATCCCTTTATGCTGTTCCTCCAAGATTCCATGGATTTCGTTCGTCCCTGATTGTTTGATCACGAGAAACTTCAAACAGAACTTTATGACTGCCGCTGAACTGATTAGTTCTAGCTCGTAATAAGATTTCGATTCGAGTTTCGTCTCAGATTCGTCTTCGAACGTCGCTCTAGTTCAAATTCGAGAAAGGTCGGGTTTGAATTAACGAAAAAGCTCATATTCAAAGTCGAAGTCAAACAGTAGGTTCAAATTTAAGTTCAAACTCAAATTCATATCTAAGGGCAATGCTATCGCATCGAATTTAAATTTAAATACACGTTCAAAGTGAAATTCAAACGCAAAGTCAAGTTCAAAGTAAGATAGAAGTTTAAATTCACATTAAAGCTCAATTTTAATTTGAGTACAAATTTAGATATTTATTTCGAATTCTAAAATTTTAATTCGAACCGAATTTCATAGTAAACAAATTTTTTTTTACAGAACAATGGACGAAATATCTGCGTCGATCATCGCTGTTCAAATTATCCACCGAGATATCGCGCGACAAACTTTTTTTTCTTCCCGCTAATTAAATCCGAGAACAAATTTCACGCTTTCTTCCGCTCCTGAAGCGTCGCCAACTTTTTCCTCCGTTGCGTCCATCTTCGTCCGCCGTTACATTCCTCGCGTTGGGGCAAAGAAAAGAGAAGAAGTGAAAAGTGTGTTTGGATCGCGATAAAATGGTGTAACTGGCGACGCGTAGACAATGCAGGAAAGGCGGCGTATTGTCCCCTCTTTCCCTCGGTTTCCGGCCGTTCCGACAAGTGAGCGGAAGATGATTATCGTTTAATGAAAGTCCGGCTACGCGGTTCCGCGTGTAATTCGGCGCGGCGTATTCCTGCATCATTATAATCGAGTTTGCGCGGCAATAGCCGTAAATCATGTGGAACGGTTGGCCACTGCCATATGTTCCGACTGGGCTGATAGAAACTCCGGATGCTGACGACGACGACGACGACGACGACGAAGCGGAAGCGAGAAGGATGCACTTTGGAAATTACACCGGAAGTTCGTTAATGTCTATGAGTTATCCGGTTACGTTCGAATATACGAACGATATGTATATATTAAGAATTATATTGATCATAATCAATCATCATATGTTATATGATCTTAAAAAATATTTATGATATTAATATATGAATTAATTTAAATGCTAATCAATAAATGAAATATTATTTATTAATTAATAATATATTTAGCATATAAAATTTGTAAGTTTGTAAATCATTGATTATAATTTTTATGTATTGAGTATACGCTACTTTAAATTGATGTGAATCGTAAAATCAAGAGTTTTAAGATTTCTGATAAGAACAGAACAGATTATTTTATAATTATTTTATGAAAAGATTATGTTAATGTAACAGAAATTTTGTAATTCAGAGATAGTAAAGTAAAGATAATATATTGGAACTTTATTTGCTTAATATGTAAATTTATATTATAACAGAATTATTTTATCTTGCCAGTTTATATATAATTTACTTTTTTTCTTTCTTTATTGTGGCAGTATTTATAGAAATTTATATACGTATGTTTTATATTTTTGTGATTTCAAAACCATTGTTTTCTATTATTATTTCACATTTTATGCTGTAATAATATACGATGAATTTCTACAATGAATTCAACATCAAAATATCATAGTAACTTGTATTCCACAAAACTTGTTTCCCTTTTCCTGTAAATACACAAAATATTTAAAATACATTGATCTGTAAATTATACAAATAAATCAAAACGAATTTTTAATACAGCACAGAAAGAAAATGTTCCTCGCTTCATTAAACAATTTTATTTATCCAATTTTCAAGGGAGAAATGAAAGATTCAATCTGTTTTGTAATTTTTGCTTAAAAAAGTACATATATGATTTTCTAGAAAAATTTATATACTAGTATATTTCATTAAAATCTATTGCTGGAAAAAGGAAGGGCCGGTGTCGAACGATCCGTCGCCGTTCAGTCGGTGCACTTTGCGCAAAAACGCGCGTAAAATGCAGCAACGCGGAAAAGGGGTTGAATGTAATCCAGTCGATGGCATTATTGTAGTCGTGTGCACGGGTACCGGTAATTGCTGTCCATGCTTTGTCGATGAATTGATAAAGAGACTCTCTTTCTCTCTCTCTCTCTCTCTCGTGCACTTTCTCGTTCGCCAGTTCGACGAACTTCTTTTCTAGTGACGGGGCTAACACATCCTCTCTCGTGAAACCATTAATCTCGTTTCGTGAATTGGCCCTGGATCGCGGGCATTTTTCAAGCCTGAACAAGCATCGGGGAAGACATATTGTTACAAGACGCAAGAGCGTATCTACACGATTGCCAAACCTCCGCGATCCATCGGCGATAAATTGGAAAACTGTACGATTACCTTTCGTACGTATTTCGGTTGCCATGGAAAGAGAATAGTCCAGGGAAGAGGGATATTGTCGTGACAAAATGAGATTTATAGTGGTGATGGGTGAATGCATGAATGTGTACGTGTGTGGCTGGTAGATTGTGAAAACAAAGGTAGAACGTGAAGTACAGCGAAGTGGTGGGTATACATGCAAAACGTTGGTGAAGTAGAAAGTACGAGAGGTAAATGTGAACATTCAGAAGTTTCGACAATTTAAGCCCTTGAAAGCTTGAATACTTGAACATTTGAATATTCGATAATATTTTCAAATTAAAGCTTTCCTTTTTTCTACATTTTAAAGGATCGACGATTTAAATTCCCGAAAGTTTGAATACTTGAACATTCGAATGTTTGACAATATTTTCAAATGATTGGTAACAAATGAAAGCTTTGATTTCTCTTTTTTCCTGTGTTTTAAAATTTCAACAATTTAAACCCTGGAAAATATAAATATTTGAAAATTTGAGTATTTGAACATTTGAACATTTGATAATAAATGTGCAGCAAAACGAAGATTTTTCCTTTTCAATTCTATCGACAAGCGCGCTTCTATATACATATGTCCGCGTTATCATTTACCTGAACTACTTGCGCCCACCAGTGTTTCCATTTTACCGCCAAATTTCGTGTAATTATCACGAATTTATCAAAGATAGAAGAATAGGATAATGATAGAATATACGTAGTGTAAACAAAAGTGCACTATAAATTACAGTGTGCCAGTGCTAAACGTTGCCCGGCACTTGAAACAAAACTAAATCCTTATCTCAACTACGGACTGAAACAATACCCGTGGCGCGTGTGGTATTGTTCTCTGGGAACAGCCTGCTAAATAAACCATAGGAGCTCATTATATAGAGAAGTTCTACCGCTACTACAACAACCATCCCCCGTTTATAACATAATCCTCGCAGAAGACCAGTATTTCAATATTACAGCTGCACCGTGTGCAGATGTTTTACCTTTAAATGGCTCGTCTGCGATAAAATTGTTAGAACGTAACCGTCAGTCCTGATGTGTTAAGACACCACTGTCCAAGCTAAGCTCTGTAGCTTTCGAAGCTACCATTATTATAAGCTCAGTTACCTATTACACATGGAAACATCGACTAACATCGTATTTCACACAAGAGATGTACTTTGGAGATTATTATTAATACGCTTTGTGTGCATCGTTAATGGAACATTGATGGTAAATTTTAATGGAAATTAGGAGACCAAGCTTTCAGTAATTGGACAGACAGGTTCTTCAATTTAAAGAAAAATTCTAAATTTTATAAAATTCTTACTTATTGCCACAGAAACGATGTCAGTCGAACTTTCGAAAGATTCAAAAAGTTACTTTCTTGATTCAAGAAAATATCAACTTATTGTCGATGTATGAAATATGTCACATTTAAAACGAAATTTGTCGAGCACAGGTTACAGCGAGCATCTCGTTTAATTTTTCCAGAGAAAGAGATAGCTCAATTGTGTCAATTAAAGCAAATTTTACCTTTGCACTGATTTTATTCGTCAATTCGTTCTTTCCAATTGATGGATAAAATAGGTACAAAAGTAACATTACATTAATCGGTAAAGTGGTTTTATTTTCTTCTGAAAGATTAATTGATTTATTCTATCGAAAGTGTTAATTGCAATCTGGAGCTTCATTACCAGACCATCCAGCAGTTCTATCGAATGCTGTAACTCTTCGACGCGTTAAACGATATGATAAAAAAGGAAAGAGAGTAAGAGAGAATCGCGTGAGTTCCGATACTTACCTAGGACAGCGGGACGTGTTAAGTCTTTTATTAACAAGGAGAAATGGTGGCAGAGGCGAGCAACGTTGGTTGCAGTCTCATTGTAATCGTTACGCGTAATAATTTCCACGGACGATAATGGCACACAAAGGTAGCTCTGACAACCCGCCCCACGCGTTTCAATAATACATCCACGGATACTTGTTTACCTTAGCCGCTGTCTACGTTTGCACAGCTCACGTGTGCGTGAACGTGCGTGCCACGTTCTATCGCTCACGTGCGATCTAACGTGTAAACAATAATTACTCGTCGCTTGAGCTTGGCCAACCACGGGGATTTTCTTTTTCAAGAAAGTGTCGAAACGTTTCGCTGATTGATAGAACAAAAGAAACTGTGTAATAACCACGTAAACCGATTTTTAACTCTGTCCACTTTTAAGCCACACCCTCGAACTTCCAAAACTGTCGATTTCTGATTTTCACGGAATTTAATTTCATTTACTAACAAAAGGTTCTCTAAGGTTCAAATTTAGAAAATCCAAGTCCGAACGAAATTCGAAAACGTTCAAAATAATTTTGCGTAATGTCCAAACGTGACATTGTCAATGTTGAAGTTCAGTCTCTTTAATCCTTTATGTGTTTTTTCTCTCCAAGTCATAAAACGTCAGATTTAACGGTTCAAAATGGGATTAGAAATGAAATTCATCTTTGGAGCTTTTTCCTACTAGATATTTACAGAGGCTCGCTCCAGGATAATACTTTCAGGATAATGAACGGAATCTTGTACCTAAGATCGTTGAAATAACTCTGGCGGACCATGGTACTGAAACTGGCCTCCTTTTTGCCCGGTTAACCGAACCCAAGAGAGTCTGTTTTTGCCAAATGGCCCTTTTATATCATTCTCGGGGGCATCCCACCGCCCAATCGGCATTTTTCTCCTGTCGTATACCAACTTTTATTACTCCCATGTCTCTGGACAAATTACTCTCTTACAACTATACCACTTCTATTTACATTAATCAAAGTACACGACGAAACATTTCATTCCTTTATCTCTATTCCTATTAGTTTGCTCGAGGAACGCATAGAGCACGCGGATTCAGTACAGTTTCCTCGAAGAAGGACCACGTCGAAGCCTAAGAAAATTTGTGAAGCCGTTCGAAATGCATAACTTGTTTACGACTCGTAGAAACAAACTGAAATATAGGGTAAAACGTCGCATAAGTGCATTCATGCGGATTACACGCGGGGCCGATGTGCCGTTGACAGCGAAGACAAACGCGGTTTCTAGGCCGAGGGTGGACGTATAGTTGGGTTTTCTTCGAAGGCGACAGTAAAGTTTGATAACAAAGAAGATTGGGCGGTGAACAGTGACACGATAATGGCTGGTTTATTAGACGAGATCGCGCTTTCGCTCGACACGCACCGAGACTTCGGGGTAAGTGGTTGTTCTTCTAGGGTGGAGAAGAAACGTTCGAGCTGTTTCCTCGCGACAGGGAATTTCTTTCGTGTTACGAGTTACCGTTGTGACTTTTGCGTTAATTCTCCTTCTTCGTTACGCGCGGAAGTTTCTAGCGACTGAACTGCATCGTTTGAATACATTTTTTTTTTCTTTTTTTAATGAATCGAATTAAAATTAGAAAGGGAATGGGAGGATTACTGAGATTACATTTTGTCGAAAGAAACGAAGGAAATTGGTAAAGTAAGAAACGATTAAAGGGTTCGATAATAAGTTTGCAAGCTCGAGATGCAATTCGAGATTCGAGGAAATAAGAATGTTGGGGTTCAATTCATCCTACTAATTTGTATTTCTAAAAAATGTAAAATGTGAGATTTGGCCAATTTTGCGGATATTTAAACTTTCGTTTCTTTAGCAAAGAAAAACTGTGCTCACAATTATGGACCTCGTGAAAGGAAATGTTGATGTATTAATCCAGTAAAAAAAGATGAAAAATAAAGCGAGAGAGAGAGAGAGAGAGAGAGAGAGAGAGAGATGAAAATTATTTAGAAAGATGGCTTAAAAGGTGATGAATCGGGAATAGAAATAAGAAATTTGATACACGAAGAGGGAATCAAAGGCGCGGTTAAATGGTTAAATATTGTGAAAAGCTTGTGGCGTGAAAATAAATATTCATTTTCATTGAAATTTTCAACGCGTAGGTTGATTTTCGATATTTTCTCTCCTGACAAGCAGGTGACACGAAAAAAATGAAATGTCCACGGTTGGTGCACGGGAATTGATGGTTTATCGTTGTAATGGCGTAGGTTCGTTGAAGGGCGATAATAATCGGGCGACTGTTTTCCCACAGAGGCTTCTCCTTTATCGAATCGAATCGAATCGCGTGTCTGTCCGTGCGATCCCATTATGAGAAACGAAATCTACCCCAATTTTCAATCTACCCAAATGTTCGATTATCCCCGTTTATGACAGCTCTGATCAAATAGAACCGATAGCCACGAAAATTGACTATGCTCCGCCAGAATTACCAACAACAATGCCTCTGACGAATTTGCCCACCCACCTCCTCGATGTATCGAAAGCCACGCTGAAATTTACATCGCAACACACCATGAATATCATACATTAAACATGATGGTTTCCAAGAAGCGCGCCTCTATCGATGTTTTATGAATTCCTTCTGTGAACTTCGGGGGATATATTTTATCTTTAATTACACTGTTGTTTGCAAATATAATCAAACGTTATTAAGACACGTGAGATGGAAAAAAAGTTTTATTTACTGTACTGTGATATATTTATCGATGAATTAGTATCGTTGAATACGTATTTCAAGTGTATTTCCTATAATTTTTATTATGTTAGAATAATTGCATAAAACTTCAGAATCTAGTAATGATCAAATCTACCAATTTTTATTCATCGAATAATTCTATCTATACATTTTTTTTTTGGAAACATTTCCTACACAGAAGGCTCAAGTAACATTCTTCTTAAAACAGAATAGCTAAAAATACAGATACTCTGACAAAAGATTCTGCTAATTTCCTTCCATTTCTTCTAAAGTCGCGAACCATTGAAATCTCATTGATGGATTTGATAAGGAAAATTCAAAGTTAAATTTGAACATAAATTGAATCTTTTCGATTAAGATATTATAAAAAATCCCTCATGTTGAATCAGGCTAATCTTTCAATTGTAAAGTTCCATTTCATTTAGAAATTCGAGAAACACAGTTATATCAGTAACAAACGTTAATTTTAATTCTAACTTTCCTTTTAACTTAAAAGATAAGGGGTTAAATAATTTTTTGTCCACAATTTCCATCGCTCTTCTGCAGATTCAACGCATCATTAAGTCGATCGTTACCCAAAAATTTAGCCTCGCGAAATCTAATAACCCCTCCCCTACCGTAAACTGGCTCACGAACAACAGGATGCAATATTCCTCGCGTTCACATGAAAGCTAGAAGCTTAATTAACGTTGAAACCACGTCGAGGCTTGGCGAGGCTTGTCGACTGGTCGCGAAACGATAACCTGCGATGATCGTCCGAGGTGCGAGAGAGAGTCTGGCCACGTCGCCGATGCTCGCAGGATGCGTTTACGAGCGTGCACGCGCGCGACAAAAGGAGACGGTGGAGGGGCCACACGCTATGGCTGGATCATAAAATGTGTAATAAACGGTGCCCCGTGTATCTGGCTAATACAATGCGACGGTAACCGTGCTTAACAGGCACTCGTAAAGCTGTATTCGGCGAAATAAATTGAACGCCGCCGTCATACGGCGGGAACGGAGAGCGCGGTTCGATCTCTCGCGAGGACGTAATATAACGTCGAACGTGTCCTGGAAACGGGAAACAACAATGGGCAGGGACGACGTATCGGTGTTCAGAGGGGGAAAGGTCGCGATTAAATCTTCCATCGGTCGTTAGGCTTATTTCCAGCCTCGTTGTGGAATCGTCATGGCTGATCGCGATTAATCCGCCGTGATGCTGGTGGGATGTTGGGAAATAGAGGATGATTGAAACGGTGGTACGTTTTGTTTGATCCTGGTTCAACTGATATTTTCATCTATGGAGGTATAGTTATCGAGGATTAGCTTATTAAGCGTGTCCCTTTAATCCATGATTAGAAACGCACGTTACTTCATTAGTGAATACAAATATCTTCGTTTGTTTGAGAATGTATGAACAAACTGCTTAGAACGAACTTGAACTGTTCGAAGAGAATAAGAAAAATCTCTGGTGTCATATTTTTTTGTATGTACTTAGAGAATACAGGAAGATAAATATAACAAACTTTCTCAAACAGTTTAACACGTTAAGCGACACGCCTTTTTCGATCGACTTTTCGTTCAGTGGTTCGATTTTGAAAATTTTACAGAAAGTGTTACGATAAAAGTTAACGAAGAAAGTAAAGCAGAGGCAAACTGGATCTTTGTTTAAAATGTTTTAATAAAACCTATTAATGAACGATAAAGTATTATTTCCTAAGTTTTATTTTTATTTTCTTACAAATAAGGACAATACTAAATAGACGAAGGATTATCTCAGTGAATGTAGCATTGTGTTTTAAGTATTGGTTATTCTCCAACGAAAAAAATTCACATTTCTTGTATCACTTATTTATTTTTAATACAATTTTGTAATACATAGAAAATGTACGAAAGAGAATTATCCAAGTTGAAATGCTTCGTCTGATAAAGTTTTACAATCACGAAGTAATTTTTGCGAAACAATTACGCTGGAACGTATACTTTTTCAACCCGACCGGTGAAAATTTCGCGTCACGTGAATTTTACACCATTTTACGAACGCCCGAAAATTCCGTTCAATGACCATAGGCCAGCGCTCGTGCGCCATATTTTACGGGCATAATTGCGCCGAAGGATTCGCAATTACCCGGAAAAATGAAAAGTGTCGGGAGGAAATGGCGGTTAATTCGACGTTAATGGGCGGCGGCACACGGGGTCGGTCATAATTTACCGGCAATTTTCGAATCGTTACCATCAGAGATTGCCATTTCCATGCGGAATTTCGAATTGAATAATTTTCACCTATCATTTCCTGATGGCACTTGCATGTGCGACGCCGCGCCGCGAATATTCCTCCAACCGACTGGTACACATCGCCGGAAATCACTCTGTCGTTCAGGTCACCTTTTGCTCGTAGATGGAAGTTCCGGCGTGTAATTCTACGCGGTGAGAACTTTCAGATTTTCACCTGTCGCCGCACCGTCGCGTTTTCACGTTTTACGCCGGCAATATCGTGGCACTTTACGACGCCGCGTCGTTTTCTCATTGCCGATCGTTTGCATCGCAAACACGACGAAATTGCGACCGAGAAAGACTAGAATGCTCTCTTATCGCATGAGTAGATAAATTATACGGAATAAAAGTGTATTTCGAATGACGATTCAGCTTCGATTACCGATCAGAAACCGGTCGTAAACGTTTCGAAGTATGTTCTCGTTTACGATACCATTTGTATTTCCTCTTTTTCTTCTTTTTATTTATTTATTTATTTATTTTTTTGTTCAATGTAATCGATAATTTACGTCGCATCCATAGAAAGGAGAGTTCACGCTGTGAATAAATTGGAAAAAGTTCCTCTTGAGAAAGCAGATCTTACGCCAGCCAATGGTCCGTGGCGATCTGTAGCTAAAGGGTGGCAAACGTTTCCAGGAAGAATCGATGGAATAGCCGCGACATGGCTCGTTCGTTGTCCTCTCTGATCTAGGCGAGTCGTGCAACGAACTCTGGCTCGACGTCACTCGAAAATCACGGGCAAACATCGCGCCAGCCCTGCCAGCCCAGCGGAAATTACCTAACTGCCTGTTAAGCGCGCTCGTTCGCGCGTGACGCTCGCGACTGGGTCTGAAATAGCTCGAAATTTCGCGATTTCGCGTGATGGGTGTCGTTCGCGGTAGGGTGTAAGTCCGATTTTTCCTCCTTTTTTTTTTTTACAATGTAACGTTTTTCTGCAGGGTAACGAACTTCAGTGAGCTACTTTTGATGTAAATTAAGGACTGGTTACGAAACATATTCTGATAGCATGAAAAACTTTTTCTTGTTTTCGGTTTAATTAATCAGACTTTAAAACGTTGACGCAAGAATTTTTTAAGATTACACGAACATACAGAACAGACAAAAAAGTTACTTTTTAATAACTAAAAAATTGTTACCTTGAAATTTTCATTTCTGCCAGCTGCAGCTTTTTTAATGTATAATTTTCAATTAGCATATTAATCGAAGTAACTTCCTCATACATATTTCGAACGTAATCATTTTCTTACTCACAATTCTTCTGTTTTCGATTGTAGAATTATGTACTTGATCAAAATTCACTTTTATTTCTAACACAACTATTTTCCTAGCATCTTTAATTATATCCTGTGTCATTTCTGGCTTAATACTTGTTTCAACGATGAGCTCGACGAATTTCCATTGTTCAAATCTTTTCCAATTTTCAATATTCCATTATCTCCATAGATATATTTCCAAGAAGAATATTATTGTGTGCGTGTTACTGTTGGTCGCTTTTCCATACAATAAAATACAAAGATACGCAGAACTAATTAAACACGTTGGTACGCAACAGCACGTATGAAATGAGGACACAAGCGTGTTTTCCGCTCGATCGAACGAGAAATCTTTCGTTACCGCTCACAGGGGCAGGGCATATTTGTAGAAATTAAAAATTCGGCTCTCGTACAGGGTGGGTGGTTTTTTACGAGCGAGTCGCGCGTTATTTTTACGTGGCCAGACACGAAATTGAATTTTCCATCTACCCTCCAGCAGTGCTGGCCGCGTTCTTCGCGAGCACCGCGCCAAGAGGACCCATTAGCAGCGTTGAGGAACAATGGCTGCTAAATAGGCGTACTGAGAGGGTGCTGCTTTGGAAAACAAAAAACAGGGCGAGGAGGGATAGAGTATGCTGAAAAAGAGTGATATGTGGAAGAGAAAAGGGGGAAGAAGAAGTTTGGTAAAATGGGAATCGGAGAGGTGGATGAAAGAAGAGGGAAAGAATGAGATAAGGAAACATAAGAAGACAGATTCAAGATGAAGAAGAAAGTTTAACCCTTTCGTTACTATAGTCTATAGTCTTTCAAATTATACAATATCTTACATAATAATTGCAAACCATCGACGACATTTACATTTCATATGATGGCAGAGGAGAAAATTAGGCTAAACAGTGAGAAAACCTAACTGTCCGTATTGTTACGGAAAGGAAATTATAATTCTGCTGGAAAGTTAACAAATTTCTCGAAACTTTCTAAACTTGATTAAATTGGTGAAATAATTAATTTCATTTTGATGCAATGAATAATATCGTGCTCATTTCGTTTGAAGTTCTCTATTTATGCGAACGTTGTAGAGAAACATCGCGGAGTTCCTCCAGGGCGAAGTAGATTCTCGTTTCTCTATTAAAAACACGAATTACAAATAACAAATGGTGCACGCGTATGAACAGCCTGCATTCGAGAGGGTGAAAGAGAAAGAGAGAGTCGCGAGGACGCGTGCGCGTGAATCAACGATAATTAATTCGTGCAATTTCTCGCGCAAGTACGCGAACCGTGTGCACGGCCGCAATTTATGAACGGCCTGCACGAAATGTCATCGCACGCTGTGCCTTGTCAGAGAGGGGTAGCAGAGGGGCACCCCTGTGCACCTTTCGATCTTCATTTTGGCCACGTTAATGTGCGTTCAGCCGTCTGACAGTTGCACGTTGTGAACTTCTGTTTTTGGATAAACATTTATTCATAAATATTGTTCATGGTGTTATTTGAACAACCTCACCTGTTACTCTGATTCGAATTAAAAAAAGAATGTTCTAAGATACTGTCAAATTTTAAAGATTTTTAAGATCTGAGGATTTTGGAAACTTTATTGGTGAAAAGAAATAATTCTTTCAAATGGTTCGACACATCTTTGAATAAAATAAAGGGAAACCATTTGTCTTGAGGTTCTTTAGTTGCTACATATATTAGTTTCGGCTATTCGCTGTTTTAATACAGTGTTAATTGATAAGAAGTGAAATGAGAGGTGTAATATAAAAATTGCCTATGCATTTAAGCAATTCTTACATATTTATGGATTTTATTTTCTGAATATGTAAAGCGAAAACTTAAACATACTTCTTAAATATTAATTGAAATGATTGTACGAAAATTAGAAAAAAATTATTTTCATAATGTATAATTTAGTACTTGAATATTAGACGCAGAATTTGTATTTAGAAATCTTCAGTCTTCAATTTTAAGCAGAAGCCATAGAAATATAATTCATCTTTTATTATATATTTATTATAATCTGCACCACGGGTGTGACTCGTTATTACAAAGCAAGGGTGGTTAACAAACCGTGGACGTTCGTGTAAAATGCAAATGCACATATTTATGGAAAAACAGGTAAAGAAATGAGGGAGGCTGGATAGAAATTTATTTTATCATTACAGGATTCTAAAAATATATTTTTAACCTCGCCTACTTTGCATAATGCATGTACATTCTACACAGCGCATATTTTTGCATACTTCATGCATATTCGGCTGATAACTCGCCACCGTTATTCAGAATCAGACGATAAAACAATAATTGACAAATACATTATTAATAGTTTCCTGTCTTTTGTTTTTCCAACTCGCAAATTCTCGCGAATTTTTCATCTAGATACATAACCGAAATTTTGCGATCCGCAGCAGCTGCGCTGTTGTCCAGCTTCATAGTATAATACCACCCGTCGCGGGAACAGTTCTTCTTCTTGCTCGGATTTTTCTCTTCCTCGTTTCCACTCCTGCGGTGCTTCCGCTCCTTTTCTCACGTGCTCGTTTTTCTTCTCGCCTACGCGGCTCTTTGGTCGCCTCTCTTTGTTCCCAAGCCGGTGCTCTGTCTGTCCTCTGAATTGTTCGTCGCTTTAACTCCGCTCTTCCTCTTCGTGCCTTTGTTTTGCTCAATTCTCATCTCGTCTGGTTTTCTTCTCCACGGTTTTTAAACTTCCTCGTAGCCTGCGCGCGCGAGCTTTGATTCCTGTTTGCGCTCCGTCTTTTTTACACTGTGCTCCTTTTTAAACGCCGCTTTGCGTCGCGTTCTCCTCTCCTCTCTCTCTCTCTGTCTCTCACTCTCGAGTACTTTATTATACTTCAGGTACTTTCCTTCTTTTCTCGTTACACGTCGCTTTATCCGCGCTTCTCTGCAATTTATTTTTCCTCCGCTGTGCTTAGAACTCTCTTTCTCAATTTCTTCCCTCACATTGTTCTTCCTTTCTTTTTTCTTTTTTTTTCTTTCAACATTCAGCTACTTTTCTTCTCTTTAAGATTCTTCCGAGTGTACTAAGTTGTCTGTGCTCTTTTCCATAGGACTCTTTTCTTCTAATTGTTTAATTTGTAACTAAATTAGTAGAGGAGATTGTCTAAGTATAGAGAAGGACCGAAATATGGCCTATGCTGAAGTATTGAATCGTGTTAGGTATTTTGTCCTATTGAGAATAAGATGAAACTACGATTTATAAAGAAAAAAGATTGTTGCATTTATTTTGTTTGATATTCCTCATATTTCGTCGTTTGAAAATATTTTCCAAGTAAGTTTCCCGTTTTTTCCCAGCAACGATATATTAAACTAAGGGCTAATTAATTGAGAGCTCTCACAGCTTCTCTTCAGTATAAATTTTGTAATAAATATCGAACTTAGACCACATTTCTGAAAATCAAGATTTTTCCTTTTATTTGAAATAAATAATTTGTAACACTTTGGTTTTTCTCAGTTTATTTTGATTCCATATCGTATAGTAAATATGTTATTGATATATATTCAAGAGTTATTAATCTTAATAATTATGAACAAGTTTGACACTAAGTTCTGAAATAAAAATCCACATTTAGACCATTTCCTTCATATAGATTCTCAAGCCCCGTGTCACGTGAGAAAATGGAAAGTAAATTAAAGCAGAGTTGCGACCGATATCGACCATGGTGAATCAAAAATGAAATTTTCAAATTGTCATTCATTGTCACACTTTTATATCGCAAATTTTTCTCATCTTCCACGACGGGTTCAACGTCAGTAGAAACGAGACGCTTGGAAAATTGTTACGTACCACAAAACAATCTCTCGACTTCTCTCCTCTCTCGTTTTCGATTACCGCCACGCGATCGTTGCCCGCGGTAATTACCCTCTTAATTAATCACGAGTTAAATAATAAATTGGCCGGCTAGTATGTTTGCAAATTAACTGACCGTTGCGGTGAACAAACGCGAGCGCTGACAGCCGAATTAAATTAATGCACGATCCGGGCTAATTATTAATACCGGTCGAATACGTAGGTAATTCGATAGACGATATGTAGATTTTGTATATCTCGACCGGTTTCCTCTGTGAATTAACACGAATGAATAATAAACAAACTCGCGAGCCCAGTGGAATCTTCTTTTCTTTCTTCTGGAGAACACTGGCGCATTAATTACGGTGAAAATTAATTAGCGGAGACAGTTTAATCGCAGACGTAGGATTCTTCGAATTGAACCGTCGCATTTTTCTCACCGTGAAAAACCAAGGATTATCCATGGGTTACGGTTTAATAAAGGTGTTCGAGGCCGAGATTATGAAAAATATGCGGCGTCCGAGTGGAAGATACAAGGTATAATAAGAAGCCGTGGAAAACAAGCGGCGGAGAGGTGTGAAAAAGAAAGGGGAAGGGTGAATGGCGGGACCAGTGTTTGTGTAAGAACGGTGGAAAAATATAGACGAAAAAAAAAGAGAAGAAAGAAAAAGAAAAGGAAGAAGTTGAAGCAGCACTGTCGTAAAAAGGGACATCGAGTTGAAATATTTACTTGCGACGGGAATAATATCGGAGCGGCGCCCTGCTCGTGATTATTCCAACGATAGAGAATTCCGAACGTTCGCGTAGTAATTCAGATATTTTACGAGCGTGCAACTTCGTCGCCGGTGGTTATATGAAAACGCGTACTGTACATACGAAACGAAGAAAGAAACTTCTATTCTCACTACCAATTACCAGTTGAAATTCACATTTCCCATAAGCCTCGGAGAATATTACCAAAGAACTTCTTCGAAATAATAAAAAAGATAGCAAAAAAAGAACAAACAGAAAAGACACTTCACGCAACTATAATGTTCACGAAAATCCTCGAACAAACGAGCCACGTTTTTCTTCCACGGTGTTCAATCACCATTCATCCAGAAACAAAGCCTCGTTTACCGCGGGTAAGCTCGAGAAGGCGTCGAGACGGCTGGGCAAAAAATAAATACGCGTGTCTTTGCGGTGGTTGACAAATTTCGATCATATACGCGACCCTCGTCACGATATTAGGGATGAAAGAGAAAGAAAAAGAAGATAAAGGAAAGAAAAAGAATGTGGAGAAAGTTTTTTCGAACGGGTTTGAAGGATCAAAATCCTCTACGCGCCGCTGTAAATTCCTCGCGCGACGCGTTCCAGGAAGAATGGAGAGGAGGAACGGCTCACGCACCGCGTAACACGCAAGCAGAATGCGTGTACACCGGGGCTGGACATTTTTGTTTTCGAGAATATAACGCGACATGATGCATTACAACCGGCCGGATATACCGGCTGACGGTTTTCTGTCCTGAATGAATAATCACACCGGTTAACGCGACACGTTCACTCGTCCCTGCGGCTCTATGTTCCCTCGTGTACGAATCATCCTGCCCTAGGGACTTCTCATTAATGTAAAGGATACCTTGTCTTTACACCTTTTTTTTGTTTTTTATTCGGCCTTTTCTTTTTTCTGCAGTGGTTCTGTTAACCCTTTGGCGCTTGAATTTGCACTGGCATAAATTGGTTTTGTCGTTTTCTTAGAGTTTCTTTGGAACAGTGTTTAGTGAACTATTCTGGAGATTGAGTTTAAAGAATGATCCTTTAAGATTTATCGCTGGAATGTTTGTTAGACGATTGTTAATACTATATTTGTTGGACGTTTCTGTGAGAATGTTCCTATTTTCAAACGTCTGACAAGCGAAATAATTTGTCTGTACGAAAATAAAGAGAAATATCGGATTTGTCCAATACATTTATTTCGTAACAATAACTCGTTTATAATTATTGAAACACTTACTGAATGTGTAGCAAATTTATACAGTCACTGCTAAATTTGTCGTAGTATGTTCGTAGTATGAACATTATTATACATATACGAAATTTGATTAAAAAAAAAAGTATCTAAGCTAATGTTATATAACTATGTTAATAAAAACTTGTTTTATATTAAAATGGTTCCCTTTAAAATAGCCATAATAGTGTTAAGCACGTTATACTGTGTCGTAGATTTTTTTGTTCACTTGCGAGATATTAACTTAGACATACTTACAATCTGCGTATTTAAAAAAATTTTTGTTTTACGTTTTTGATATTTCAATTATATGTTGTATCAGAAAATGTTATACTTTCAGAAATAAAAAAGGAAATTATGAGTAATATTTCGAGAAGTATGTTGTTCATACGATAATGTTTCTAGTGAACAGTTTCTCTAATGAAGTAGCCCCGAGGACAACTTTTTAAACGAATCCCGACAGATTCGTTTTAATTGTACGTTATCTACTAAAAGTGGATGTAACATTGAAGGGACGTCTAACACAAACGCAAACGTCTGTGAAATTACAGAGCACGTAGGAACGAGAATAGTGGCTGCACACGAAAAGTAGTAGACTGTAGGCTGTAATTTACTTTAAAGGTGCAATAAAACAGCATAGATTTATCGGATATGACGTTCTATCGGGATGTTCAGGTGAATTGAGACGCGGAACAGCGAAGGGACGACGGCATCCAAAGGGTGGCGTCGTTATTGCTGTCTGTAGACTGTCATTTCCGTCGGTAGCGTGGCAGATATAGCGTACAGCGTACGGCTGTTATCGACTTTCCAGCAGATACCAGACGCGATTGATCGTAATACATCTTTCACTTTGCAATTTCCACGAATCTCTGTCGTAAATTTACATTGGACGCGGAATAAACGCTTAGGTCCGCGCTTTTCGGACGTGGAATGAAATGGCGTTACATAAACGCGCGGCGATTGTTTTTTTTTATAGCTAGTAAAACGTTAGGGTAGAATTACAGAGTACGACTGTAAGGCTCGAACTGTTGGAGATGCTGAAAATCATGGTTAACTGTCTTACAAAGTCACTGAGAAATTATGAAACATTTACTATTTCGACAGAATTAAGTTTCACGAGGTATCATTTCAATTTCAAAAATTTTAAAGATTCCGAAGATCTTAGAGATCCTAGAGATCTAAATTAGGTTAGAATTTGCGGAATATGATTGTAAGACTCGAACTGCTGAAGATACTGAAAATGATGTTTAACTCTGTTACAAAGTCACTGAGACATGGAATATTCAAGTTTCCAGAAATTTAGGTTTCAGGAGGAGTCATTTAAATTTCAGAAATTCCAGAGATTCTAAAGACCTCAGGGATCTTAAAGATCCTAGAGATCCAGAGATCCTAGAGAATCCCAAGATCTCCAGGGTCTTTGAAACCCTCGAAACCTTCAGAATGCCAGAGAACCTGGGACTTCAATACCTTCATAACCTCTGACACCCTTAGAGCTCTAGGGACTCCTCAGATCCCCATAGTCCTCGAAACCTTGAGATCTCCTAGACCTTCGAAACGCCCTGTGTTGAGTTCTCCGGAAATTTCCAATAAAATATTTTCGAGGTCTTCAAGAATCTTCGTATCTTGACGTTCTTGAGACTTAAAAGACATTCGAAGCCTTTGTATATTCTTTCCAAACAATTGCATCTACTTTTTCTAAATTTTCGATATTAAAATATCAATGAAATAATTATTTCCGCAAATGTTCTCTCGTCACATTCAATTAAATGAAATCAAACGCCACGCGAGCCGGGTCTGACAGACCCGTCAACGAATAAACAAGAACGCAATACCCCCGTGGGGTAAGTTAGGTCTGTGCGATTCCCAAGCAATTTCAAGTTCGCCCAGACTATTCTCCAAGTTCCGAACTGCATTTTAACGAGACGCGCCTCCATTAGACATATTCGTCTGACAGGTATCGTTGCCTCCGAGCAGCCTTGCTGCTAAATGCTTTCATGTTTGTTAAGTGTTTCGCTAATTCCTTGCTGTTCTCTCTCTCTTCCTTTCCTCTCAAACCCATCGAATTGCGGATATCGTTGCACGGTGAAGTTTCCATTCAGGCGTTTCACGATTATGTCATCCTCGAGGTATACGATTCGGACTTGAATTCGACGATTCGCCATTGGCGTGGATCTAAATGAATTTCGAACTCATTTCTGCCTCGACGAACTTGTTTCGTGATGGTGTCTGGCTGATGTTGTTTCGAGATTGAAGTACTTAATGTGGTTAGGTATTGGGAGAACTACACATTTTACGAGAAGTTAATCCTCTGTAATCCCACTTTTCTTCGTTTACGAGAGGAAAACTTACGATTATCAGAACCTCATATTTTTATAAATGTTGTAAAGCAGGAATTATTAATTATTATAAAAAAACTGATTGGTAATAATGTAGTTTGTACAATAATACAATTATATACTACTAACAAAATAAAATGTACAAAATATTAATAAATGGATATGTAATTTTCAAGTCACAGCATTATAAAGGGTTGAAGAGTAATAGTAAAATGAAACTGTTTCTTTAGTTGAATATCTCTTTTCATTCAATGGAAGTTCCATTTCTGTAAACTGTCGTACATCATTTTCATTCAGAAATAAATGAATAATTTCATTTCTTCTTTCGTTATATCGTTTAAGTCCAGGAATAATGGAAATTGAAACATTTTCTTTTTTTTTAATTGATAAATTTGTAGACAATACTAAAATATTATCATGTAGTTTACGTTCTGTTCACACTTCAGTTTTATTGAAATTTAGGCACTATTATTTTCTGCTTATTTTTTAAATATAGTAAATTGAATATTTTTTGTTTTTAGGTATTTTATTGTGTTTTTTTTTTTGTTATTCTGTTCTTTTACAGTTACATGTGGAAGGAATTACATGGGAGTACGAGCTCGCGAACAATTCAATCGATGAAACGTTACTGTCCAGGCAGGGGGCCAAGAAGTTTCTTGATAAAATTCAAACTTTCACGATATAATGCGTACTATCCCGGTTTTCGAGGGTTATTGGCTGCGGGAAATACGATGCTGCTGCCAAATGGGAGTCGCGATAAAAATTCGTTTCACCAGTCGGGGGGATAGCATCGTGCAAAAATCGTAAGGAGACATGCTTACAAGCCAGAAGATGGAGAAACGCAAAATGCCTTCTTATCAATGGAATTTCATCTGGATATTCTTGCTCGAAATTCATCCCCTGAAGTTATACGACGAATCCCCGGAAACATCAACATCCAACTGTACTACATACATATCAAATAAAAAAGTAAGCAATTTCATTTTAAACATCTTCTGTTTCACAAACTACGAGCACAGAAAAATACTGAAATAATGTTACGATAAGTGTCGAAGTGATACTCTCACTATATTTCACTATTTAACAAAAAAAAAAAACAGAAAATATAAATAGTTGCGTCTCAAACGCCGTTATTCCCTTATGGAATATCATGGAGTTGTAAGATCCGTTTTCATTTGTTTGTGGCGGATTTGGAGACGCTGCTTGTCGGATAATCAAACCCTTTAACCTGGTTGATACGTGTTGTTACATGTTTTACTGAGTTTGCGTTACATGTGAGTATATTTTTAACGATTTTACGCTGTGATCTGTGCTTTCTAGATACTTGTTTTTGATACTCGTTTGTGTTACTGACTTGTGTTTGACTGCGTTTGCTCTTTTATCAACTAGTTATGATTGGTGGATGTGGTATATGATGGGAATGACAGGCTAACTAGGAAGGGGATTGTTAGCTATGGTTGTGATATTTGAAACAACTTCAAAATTGTAAAGGCTTCAGCAGCCGCGGTTATGGTGGTTGTTAGGCGTGTGACACCTCGGTTTTGCGGCCAAATGTGACAAACGAAGATTCTGTATTTTATAACTAAAATAGATATATTTTTCTCCGCGATGGAAACTTTCAGTTCACCCTGATACTCTCTATCATCTGCAAACGGACATGATTCTTCAAACACCCGGTACATCAGGTACTTCCACATTCTAACCTCGACCAACATCAAACGAAACTTTTCCAAGCTGAAAGAGCAGCTTTTGCTCTTTGTCTTTTTCACGCGTTCCACCGTTACGAACGCGTGAAAGCGCGACATCACGAGGATCGTTGTACGACGACAGCATTACCATAACGATCCACCATAATCCGCGAGAACGCTCGCGGTTGAACGAGGCGCAAAGGCCATCGACGAGCCACGGTGCATCTGCACCGATGCAACTGGAGCCGCGTGAGAAGCGCATCGGTCGCTTTTGTCGTGGCCATGCACAATGCTCATCCCCGTTTGGCATCTCGTTTCCCGTGGCAGAATGCCATGAGCAACCCCCCTCGAACCAGGATCGACCCTGTCCCGTTTCCGAGATGCGTTCGACGTGACTACGAGGGGTAAAGATCGCGTGGCTCTGGTTTAACGTGCTCTCGTAGCGTCTGCTTGGCTGGTCTCCACAGTCTCGACTTTTTATCGTTTGAACAACGCTGTTTACGCCAACCGAGGTCGTTGCTATATTTCTGCAAGGTATTGCTGGCCGTAAATGTGGCGTGACTGAGGGACGGGGGTGAGAAAATTTACGTAAGAAACTGAGTTTTACTTGGAATCGGATTTTACATTGTTAGAGTAGGGAGAGACAAGGGTAGGTTGATCCAGTGAAATCAATTTGCATACGCAATTCAAGTGAATCGAATATTTCAATGATCATTTGTCAAAGATTACAATATTTTGTCACGCGTGAATTTGATAAACGATACACGATCGTAGAAATATTCAATTTGCTTGGATTTCGTATGCTAGTTGATTTCATTACCTCCTTATCAACACACTCTTTACTTTTCATTTAATTTTTTAATTTTTCTTTTACAACGTTCTTTCACCTTTCTTTAGTTGAGCTTATTTAGTTCTTTATTTTTTTAATAAGAAATCTAGTTCAGAAAATATCTAAATAAGAAGTAGGATGCTTTTAGGATTACAAGTTTGTATTTGCAGTATTCATAAAAAAGAAGTTAAAGCATTAAATAATTAGGAAAAATTGGATTTCTGAAGGTGTTGCAAGGTTCACCTTGCTGTCTAAATTAACACTCCATTAGATTTCTCTTCGTTTCACTTTTGTGTAGATCAGACTTGAAGGCAAAAAAATTCTTTGTTGCTGACATAAAAAGACAGGAGACTGTAGGTAAATCGTGAAATTCATCGAATAAACCATATAAAAACAACAGAATGATCGTCATAATAATAAATAAATAATTGGGTATCTTTGATGCATCTGCTATGTCAATTATTACCATAAAAATTCATTGGAATTTATTTGCAATGATTTAAAAAAGAAAAAAATGAAAAAAGATACATAAGAAATTTTCGTCTCTAAAAAACTATCAAAACGTAGAATCATTAATCCCTGTCAGCATGTAATGAAAGAAAATAAACATAAAAATAAATTGATCCCGTATTCGCCAAACTTCAATTAGTCGAAATTGCAACCGTTAATCCCGGCATTACAAGCTTAGCGAATTCACCGGAAAACAATCTATTTCATGTTGGCGCGCGCAGACGGGCAACAAGCGCGTCGATTAAAATTTTCGAAATTGAATAGCTACCTCTTTTCACGGTTTTCGCGCTGCTACAATCGAACGCGGGAATTAAATTTTAGCCATTTACAGAGGGCGGCTGATTTAACGTTGTATTTTACACCGCACTTGATACGCCGTTTAACGCTCGCCGCGTGTAATTGGACATGACTAATGAATCGCGGATAATTAAGCAATTATTCGATCCTTGCAAATTATTGCAGTCGATCGCGTATATTAACGGATAACGAACTCAGTCAAGTCGAATTCCTATCTCTTCTCTCTTCCTCTCTCTCTCTCTCTGTCATCCATTTGATCGTTTTACTACTGAATTTAAACTTCTTCCACGTGAAAGCAAAGAAATCGATTTCACTGATCGAATACCCTTTCCACGCTACTGTAAGATTATAAATTCTTACACCGATCGTTACATCGACTTACATCCTGCAACGTGTAAAATACGGAACAGATAAGATTTGTTAATGGACTGTTTTAATCCATTTCTTGTTCATGTAAGAAATAATAATATATAACAGGAACGTTTCTATGGTCCGTTTGATTAATGATAAAACTGAAACGAACGTAGAAAATGGCCAGATGAAAGTCCGGTATAAAGTTGTTCGATACCGTGAGTTTTTTCCATTTACAACGAATCGAGTTATCGTTCGCGAATCGATGATTTATCGATCGCGAAGCTCTCCTGTAGAGATTTTTTCGACTACGACGATTTCAGTTCTGATCGTCAACGTGATCCCTTAGCGAAACGAACAACCTCTTATGATTTAACGTCGCAGTTCCAGTTTCCGATATCCGCCGGTAATATATCCGGTTGATACCATTTCCGACGTCGAGATTTGTCATCGGGAAAGGTCCAATATGAAAGAATTATCGTCGACCTATCGCCTTCCGGCCATATGCCATACGTCGCAAACATTTATTACACATTTTCCATGGAGAAAGGTTTTGAAAATCATTTTAAAAATTGTTCAAGTAATTCGCGTATGAAAGACTGGTTCATATACGTTGCTTTTAATCAAATATTTCCAAAAACAGTTGGAATACCGTTGCAATGTATACTCTTCGTATGGTTACGTTGAACGACCGCAAAACAATCCTCCGATTAAACTAGAAAACGTGGAACATTCCGCGAGTCGACGGGGTTTGTTGACGCGTCGAACAAACACGCGAATCCCACGATTGAACATGGACACACGCTAATCTGCGTGATGCGGTGAAGCTTCGAACGAGAGTGTAAACATTGTGCGAAGTACAATTTTCACGATTCACCCTTGTTTGCTTCGATGTATACTCGTGAAACAGTTAGAGTCTAGGTAAGATTAGAAATTTCAAGCTAAATGTACCTTAGTAGTTTTATACATAAAATTCCCCATTCCATCTGTTATCGGGATTAATCACAAAAAATTGTAAATTTCATTTTATGTTTCTTTTTTTCAAATTTTTACATCTTTGTTGGTTCACATAGTTCGTGAAATCGCATTATTTAGCAAAGTAAACTTTCATTTTCTTGCCAGCACAGAAATACAACAATAACAGTAATAATGGTACTATTTCGGATATTATCTACCGTGTTGAGTTCATATTAAATTATAGAGAGTGCAAATTCGAGTGTTAGAAATATGTCCCTGTACAAAATCCGAAAGTAATAATATAAACTAATGATTTAAATGTTCTTATGGCCTTTTATGTGTCAAGAAAACTGTTTTGTCCAATGAAAACTGAGGAGTGCGGACCCTTCTGATTGTAAAATTAATAAAATGGTAGAAAATATCTAAATCCTCAAAAATCAGCAAATGTGTCGATGGTATCGCAAACTTAGGATAATCTGATACCCTAACAATCATTTTTTACAACCTTTACAGGTTTCTGCAAGTAAATTCTCTCACTTGTTACTTGAATTAATAGAGATATTCATACAGAATCGGTGAGACACCTTATATATCCGCAGAGGGTTGGCCAGCGATACGTTATTGGAGGAACGCCAATATCGATGATTTACCATGAAATCCGCTAGTTATTGCGTGGGAAACGCGGTCTCATTATTTATACGTTATATCGTGCCGATACTTTTCCGGCGAGCTGGTGCACGGGAAATAAAGTGCTGTCTGCGGCTCGATGAAATAAGCGATTTTCGCGAACCCTGACACACACGTGCTGGAAAGGGGATAGAGAGTCGACGAAGAGATAGGGGAGGAGGCGATTGGAAAGAGAAATCGATGTCGGACAAGCGCCTCGAATTATTGCCGGATGTTTGGCAACCGCATCGATTTACAGGCCTGGTTTCTCTTTTCCTGTCTATTCGACGGAGACCGGTGAATTCTCGTCTCTAAACGGGATTCGAAGCGAGAGAACAGTTCTCTGTGGTTCATCGGACACCTTGATTCGTGTTCACATGACGAGTATGGGAATATAAGTATACCAGAGTGATCGTAAATCGACAGTGTAACGATACATTCTGTTTTCCTTTTTTTTTTCTCCCCTCTGTTTTTCATTATTAGGGGATGAAATCCTGCAGTCAATTTGAAACGGATGGATGATATTCACGAGTTCACTTGAAACCGATGGATTCTGATTAAACACACACGCGCAACTCCCCCTCCTCGATCTCGATTGCTCTCGATTCATATTCGATACACGTATTTTCCTTCTTTTTTTTTTTTACCAACAATTCGAACAATTTTTTTATTCCCTTTTTTTACGTATAAGCTTCATGTTTTTTAATTAAATTGGAACGTGCTGTAAAAATACCGCGCGTGGGGAAATTAAAAGTGTAATTGCTCCGTCAGTGAATTTTGGAAGCGCTTTTTTTAACTGGATTCTTTGGTAAAATAGATTTCTCTTTTTTAATCCGGGATTTTATATTCCTCTAATACGAACTGTCGAATATTTCTAAAAAAAAGAAATAATATTGAACCAGATGTCTAAAGCGATTTCAGAAATCTGCTGTTTTTCTTCTAATATATACAGAGTGTCCCGCCCCCCTTTGATATAAGCATTGCGAATTTTTCTTTGTATGACATCTTTAACTGTAAAATATACTGGTAAAATGTATACGAAAATGTATATTATATATCAGACACCCTGTATATAAAATAGAATATCCGTAGGTTCTCTGTCGATTGGTCCGGGCCAAATTTTCCATAGTTACTCCCCAAGATCCTTCAGAAACTATGAACTGCCATAATACCAGAACACCCTTCCACTTAATTTCATCCCCTTCACAGTATATATTACACATTATTATTCCATGTTCACATTTCGACGAACATTGATGTTCTAAAGAATCTCAGGAAGCTAGTATAAAATAAAAAGTGCTTCTTACCTGGCCAGCTCTCTCTGAAGATGATGAACCCTGGAGCGTGCTCTCTCAGCTTCAGCCGTAGCCTCGCGTACCCGAGCTTCGGCCTCCATTCGTTGTCGTCGTTCGCGTTCCACATCTCGTTGCGTAGCCTCTCTCTGTAACAGGCGAAATCAGTGTCTCTGTCAGTCAAACTAACGAACTTATCTTTCCCTTTAACATGTATCTATCTTGGTATTAACCACGAGAACCTCTACTAAACAAAGAAACTTAACAGAAACTATCCAACCACGATACTCTTCTTATCCTCTTTCTATCTGACATTATTCAATCACCATCAAATCAGTTCCCCTTCTCTCGTCACTCTCTTTGAATCATCCACGATCGTCGTCCCACTGCCCTCCATAATAGTCACCAAGAACTCATGCTCGAGCTATCCGGTCTTATTCATGTGCAAATTCATTTCTCTTCAAAGCCCATTGATCTTCTTCCACGTCCAAGTACACATATTTCCTTTTTTTATTTTCTCTCTCTCTCTCTCTTTCTGTTTGCAGATGTTCATCGAGCGAACTGTGATTCTCTTCTCCCCTCGTACATGATAATTTTCAATGCTACGCTCGCCCCTGTAGACGCGCTGGAGACTTTGGGTGAATTTTATCGGGGACGGTTTTTCGACTCGAACGAGCAGCACAAGCGAACCAGATTTATCGTCGCCTCCGTGGCACGCGAAATGAATCGTAAAAAAAATAGAAAGGAAGAAAAGAAGAAAGAAGCTTAACGAGCAAATAAAACAGCCAGGCAAATACGTTTCTATTTACGAGCGTCTTCCCGTTAGGATAACGTCCAGATCCACGCCTCTCGAAGGGATGCCCACTGACGATGTAACTTTCCGTCCAGGATTTTCTTGATCGTTTCGATTTTATTTTCCATTCGAACGTTCTGTGCACATGCACGCACGTGTTGGGTGAACGTGTACATCGTACGGGGGACTGTTGTTCACGTGGATGGCTGTTCGTTACAGGATTTTACGGTAGAATCAATTTCGTTCGAATTATATGGAAGAACGGAAATAAATTGGAACCTTTGAGGATCGATTGTGTTTCTCTATTCTATAGATACTTTCTTTTTTTTTTCTGCAATAGAAATTGATGCATCGACGATATTTGTTTTTCGGGGGAGGGGACAGCAGATGCGTGTAAAATTTGTATATAAAAGGGGACGGGGAATGAAGTTTCGAAGCTCTGTTCGTTTTCTGATAATTTGATTTCTTCGAAATAACGGTTTTTAATGAATCATTTGTGCCAGAGACACGGAAATATTTCTCGTTCGTTGATAGCCTACATCGATCGTGAACAATTTTCTTTCTCTACAATATTTTTTATAGAACACCTTACAAAAATGTTTTAGTTAAAAAAGAAAAGACAAGTTTTTCTCAATTTTTAAAATAATCGTTCATTTTTAGATTATTTTGCGCAAAGAAAATTCGACGAAACGTTCTTCGTATCGTACGAAAGAAAATTCAGCAATCGATACTTCCAGATTTCCCTTAGATACCATCGTCAAATCCCACTAGGAACTTCTTCAAACCATCGCGCGATCTCTATCCAAAATCGAAAGAGATCACAGTAGGTTCCATGTCCGACATTTCCTTGATTAAACCAAGAGACGCAAGCTCGGTCCGATCGAGCAGAAACGAACCGATAGGAAGGGGGAGAGGGGATATCCATCGAAAAAAAAAAAAAAAGAGAAAAGAGCGGAAGAGGATGGAAGAGAGCTCGTCGATCTTCGACCAGGCTTCGGTGGGAGGAATTATTCATGAATTTAAATCGAAGCGTTCCACGGTACATTGATTGCACCCTTTCGATTCTGTGCGCGGCTAGAGCCTCCTCCTACGCTTCTGCTACGAGTCCACCGTTGCCCTATCAATAATTGCGCTCGACCAATGTGCCGAAAGCAGTATTTCACGCGATTTAACTCGATGTGCCTGCTGCGCTTATCGACGTCTATAATGAATTGCCACGGCTATTCGTTGCTGCTGGAACTTGGGAAAATGAACGACGACCGTTAACATATCCAGTCGTTTCAAAGTTAAACCAGTCGAGAGATCCTTCGGTCCCTTTAACGTTTCAATTTCGTTGTGAATCGTCGAAGACATTCCTTTTCGAGATCCGTTACTTTATTTGCTTCGGATCCAGATAGATCTTCTTCCTCTTCGTTGGTAGACTACTGCACTTTTCCCTTTGTTGCTTGGATAAACGATCCTCAATTGATCTAACGGAATTTCTTGCGTCTGTTCAGCTTCGGGTATTAGGATTTTGTTCTACTATGAAGTTACCGGGAGAGAGTGAGAGAGAAGGTTCGTTGATTCGATTGGTGGAACGAAGTTCCTCGAACTTGGGATTCTTTAGATTTCTTGAAACCAATTTATCTGTGGATACAAGCTGTCGTTCGTTCGTATATTTTTATTTATTTTATTCATGGATGCGATCGAGTATCGGGAGGAATTGCTTTTGCTTCTAACGAGGATCGTCGAATGAGCGGAAATAGAAGTACTATCAAAGGATATATATACATTTCAGAATTATGGGAACTGTATAATGTTGGAGAAGTTTATTATTGTATATTTCGATTTTAAATCTACATCTATCATACATGAGAGATTTTAATGGTAAATTAATTTATTGGACAGAGATACGATTGATTCTGAGATTGGACACTCTTAAAATAGAAGATCACAGAGTTTTATAATTATTGACCCGATTAACTCAGCAGGTACTTTGGTACAATCTGCTGTAAATTTGGAAAATTCATCCTGTCATAGAAAAACGATATTTTTACTTAGTAATTAGGTCTAAATGTTGTGTTTACCTCTTTTCTTACGATTTTTTGATCGCTACATATGACTAATCTTGGTTATTCACCGGTTTGAAAAGAAGTGAAAATATTTTATACAATTTTAATAATCGCCAATATTAAATTAGAGCTAATGTTGAAATAAAAATAGAAATTTAATAAAGACACAATATTTCTTTTATCATAGCTTGACTATAATGCACATCACAAGTGTGACTCATCATTAGAAGGCGAGGGATTAATAAATCATAAATGATTAAAATTGAACATGTTCAAAAATATTTTCTCAACATTGTTTTTATTAATCTTGCAACATTTGATACATTTAACGAAATCAGCGTTAATGTTAAAAACGCAACACGTGCTTTACATCATCCTGTCTCTTCCAGTAAATTCACCTAATCCCGGTAAAGCACATCGGATAGAGCAACGCGAATCTTATCATCCCTAGGCCCAATCTTTCTTCTCCTTCAATTTCACTTGGAGAATTTACCGAAGGATTCAATCTCCCAGGATATTCTACTTTTTCCGTCTTTTTTTTTTCTCTTTCATCGGGCGCTGTCAGCACGGAATTAAGCGCCCGCGCGTAAATTCGTCGCGATCGGGAATAGCTGGCGGTCCATTAAGCGGAGTCAGGTGAAAGGCGTTTAGTCGAGGGTCGAAACGGGAGATATCGCGGAATACAATCTGGTAAAAGCCGACTGACCACCGCGTACAGGGCTTAAGGGATGCCTCGACCGGATTTATGGAGCCTTAAATCCCAACGAACGTTCTCTCTTTTCTTCCCATACCTCGTACTATCCTTCTTTTCTCTTCTTCGGGGGGTTGCTTGGGAAGTAAATGCGATCTTGTCCTTCTTGGTTCGATGGTAAGTCAACGCCGCCATTGCACGGCTGGCAAACTGAACTTCGGGTCACTTCCGACTTTGTAGCTCTCCTTTCGTGAACGAGGATTTAAATGGACGCGGATATAAAAGCCCGAAAAGGCGGCTTTTACGTCGTTTCCGTCGGACGTTTCAACGACTTCTCGGCCTTTCTTCCTGTATTTTTATATTCTTTCCGGGAGGAGGGAGTTTTATCATGTCGTCGAAAGATAGAGAGATAAAAAATCAACAGATGTGCATTGACTGTCTGATAGAGAGAGAGAGTTTGCTTGTTTGTTTCATTCGTTACTGTATCACGTTTACGTAAGAAAGTAACAGCGAATTTGTACGATTTTTTGACCACTACTTTTATCGAATCGATGATAATCGGAAGCAGCGTTCATATGATTTTGTATGTTTATCAAAAATCCAACTCTCACACGTATGCTTACCGTATTTCTCGACCTATAAGACGCACAGTGATTTATCAGGTTAGAATTTACAAAAAATACACGACTCAGACAGAAAAGGATCAAAGTACCTATTTTAATAATAACACTTTATACAAAGAAAACAGTGTTATTATCGACATTTGTAATAAAGGCAATCATTTTCTATGGCTTTGGAGTAAAAAAAGGTGCGTCTTATGGGTCGGAAAATACGGTACTTTCTTTGTTTTGGATTGCCTATTCTACTATTTTGCATTCTTGGAATGCTGGACATGAATAAGTTTCTCACATCTTGATTAAATTATATTGCATTCATAAATTTGTATATTTGGGAGTTGAACGCGCGGTAAAATGTGCCGAATCGGTCAAAAAACCGCATCGTCCGAGCTGGTTGGTAACAGTGTCCACGAAGGGAGATAGCCTAACGTATTCTAAAAGGCAGTGAGTTTACACAACGAACACAGAGGTGGCCACGTCGATCGATAGTCGCACGTGAGTTTCATTCGGGACACGTGCACCGCGTGAAAAATTTACGTCCGTAACAAGATTCAGCTGTGTATCGAAAGGATTCATACGTTGATTAACAAGCTTCTTTGAACACGCCTGAGTAAAAACCTTTTTTTTTTGTCTACTTTGCTCAAACATTAATCGTTGAATTTCTATCTTTTCTTGTTCTCGGAATGTAAATGAGAGGATAAGTTACCATAACTCGAGTATGACACACAAATATGATTGATAAGTCTAATTTCTTAAATACGATCGCTGGTCTATTTATCATGAAAGATTCATTTATATCTTCGCTCCTTAAACGCGACCACTGCATCATCAATCACGAAAGGGTTATTTCCCATCTTCAACCCTTTTTCTTTAACAGCTTTAATAGTGGTAGCATGTTATAACACTGTGCAAACTTGCAATATTCGAAGTGTGCATTTGCTAATTTTTTTTTTGTCGTCTGAATACACCGAATATTGGATCTCATATTTTTCCATTTATTAATTATTCATTTACCAGGAAATTGAGAGTATTGTTATATTTACTCGTGGAAATTGCAACCTTCTAAATTATGCATAATGCAATTGGAAACCTCTGTCAATTACATTTAATCATAGAGAAATTCCGATTTTCGGATTCATTCTATACATTCTTAAAAATATTCAAGACTAAAATTCTCGCAATTTCGTCGTCAAAGAGACCGAAGAACCGTTCACCTTTAATTCCACGCACGACGCACACCGTGCAACCAAGCTCTAAACCTCTCTCTTCCATTCACCTCTTCGTATTTAGTAGTCTCGATTTTTCGTCGGCCAGGATGGTCGGTTCAAAGTCCCCTGGTGACTCAGAGTGCGTCGTGCGTGCACGCGTGCGTTTCATTCGAGGCACGTGCGTGCCGCAAGGAAGCTGCGCGAACACCTCTCTCTTCAGCTCGTCGGCAAATCGACGTCAGCTTGTGTTAGATGGGGAGAGAAAGAGAGAAAGAGAGAGAGCCACGGGTTTGTTCGAGGGTTTGCTGATCGAGCGACAAATTATTAATGAGCGACCCTGCAATGATCGCGCTCGTACACGTTCACCAGAGAGGAGGTTCAATAATTCAGAGCGTGAGCAAATTCTCGGCCACGATCGGATTTCTCTTGCTCCTCTTTGCCAACCCCTCTTGCCGAGGGGATCGAGAGGGAAAGTAAAAGCTGGAAAGGCAGGTGAACATTGCTGGTATGGAGCAGAGGGATTGATAGCTGGGTCACGTGCCGCTGATCCACGCTACTCGTCGTTGGGAAAGGAATCGCGATAAATCTTGCAAGCTTCTTCGCGCCTTCCACGCTTGGAATTGTACTTCCATGGGGACGTAAGTGTGTCAGTGGGGTCGTTTTATCGTGAGACATGTTTGCGGCAATTGGACGTTTCTTTCACCCTTTGAAACATGAGCAATTTTCCCTTGACTTTTGTCACCCGTCAACTGTGTCAACTTTTTATAATTCGCGGCGATTCTAAGACGCTAGATATCGTGGCTTGAATTCGGATCGAGTGAAATCTTCAAATTGTTTATTTTAGTGGATTGTATTGTAGTTGTAAATGACTCACACACTGTGTTCACACAGAATGTATAATTTCTCTTATGAATAGTTAACGAAATACAAGAGTGCGAGTAGGGTTTAAAGCAACCAAGGTAAAGTGCACGTTGGACGTTGTTTGATGTGGTTTGTGGGTTCGTTTTAAGGACCGCATAAATGATTTTTTAGGATTCTTTTTACTGTTAGGGTTTATTTTAATTTGTTACGAGTGTCCAATAGAAGGTATACTTGATCATTTTATACATACATATATGTTTCGTTTTTTAACTTTCGTATTCGTTTAGATTTGTATGTAGTGTTTATTCGAGTTAAGTCGCAAGAATCTACCTTTTTACAACTGTTTAATTCTTTGGGAAGGATCAGCGTATATCTGTGTATGTTTAATCAAAATTATTAACGTATGTGATAAATTTGTACATGGTTGTTTGAATTTGTACATACACATATAGTCGGAGGACTTGCATGTTTTAATTTAAGAAAACTGTTCAAAAAATGATCAAGTTATTCACTGTACAAGGAACTAATATATTCATACAGTGTACATTGTTAGATACGTAAAATACTACCGAAGAAATTATACAAAATAAACAGATTTAATATTTTCTAATATAAATTGCGCTAAACGTTTAAAAATAAGAACTTTTCAAATGCCAAATAAACGCAACATCATCAACGACATCAAAACCACAATTATTCTTTAAAGTGAACCTACAAAATACTTCATCAAACACTGTTCCAAGTATGCTATAAAAAAAGAAAGATCATCTGTTTCACGGGTGAGTCGTATAAAACAGAAAGAAGAGCGAAATCTCGTAGCTGTTATAAAAGCTGGTGTCAAACATCGAGCGTGTATCAAAGGTGTCCATGGCAAACAATCGAGCTGCGGGTGCAACTGTGCAAACCAGATAATTAACACCTTTCGACCTCGACATTAACGGTGCAGCATGCTGCAGAACCGTGTGTACTTTTCTGTTTCACGAGCGGATTTTGCCCGTCGTTATTTGCCGACAAACCTACGATCGATCCCATTGAATTTGTGTGTACACGCGTGTGTATGCGTCTCGCGTGAAAATTCACGACGATTAACGGCGAGAAACCACGACTCGAGAGGCTGTTCCTACGTTGTGGCTTCGTGACACTAAAGCGTTGTTAAAGCGACTCGTTATGCGAATAGGACGCGAGCTGGGTCGTTGCACGCGTTAATATCTGCGCATTCGTCGCGGTTCTGCACCGCCTTTCTCTTTTGCTTTCGTTGTCCATCGTACTTCTCTGCTCCCTATTGTCGTTGTGAAATTCTTTGGTGTCGCTGAATGGAAGAATAACCATTCTACAGAGGTCTCCTCTTTTGTTTTTTTTTCCTTTTCTACTTTAAATGAGGATTCATATGAAAATTTCACTGTGTTAAAAAGCTTCCTTTAAAACTTTCCTCTTTGAAATATTGCAGGCATAACAACGATTATTTAAATTCTTCCGCGTATCTTTATTTTTTTTCTTTGTTCAACTTTTTTTTAATATCTTTCAGGTTTAGTTTCATACTGTTACTTTTTAAGATTAATCGCATTAATGAATACATATATTACGTATTATCTGTCTTCCATTGGCTTCCCTGAACTCAGCTAAACTTGTGCAAACACTGAGAAAGAAATACAATTTGCAAATTCAAATTCTACCATTAATATAATTAAATACTACCTACTTTTAAACGAAATAGTTCAATATTTTTTACTATCCAATGCGATACAATTTTCAACTGTATCTTTATTCTAACAAACGTAAAATCTATTTTTCCATTTACGAACAGCAACACGTTTCTTTCCACTTCACAATTTTATCATCTCCACTAAACATTTTTGTTCTGCAAAATCTGATCTACGACTATTCACCGTTGCGATAATTTCCACGCGGTTATCAAAGGGACCTGTGGTAATAGCGAAGCATGTTCCAGCGTAATTCGAGCAACGATCAAATGTAAATCACCTTCTCCCCGTTGTCGAAGAATAATTAAAATCGTTTCGAAACTATACCTTTCCATTTCAAATGGACATACGTTCGATCAACTGCTAATTAGCCTAGCCAACGATAAAGAAGCCGTGACTTACGTTCCTTCGATGGTTTCATCGAGACCCGTTCATTTAGAAAATGAAGCAACGCAAGGCAACGACACTTTTCCACGAATTCGCCGAGTTTCGTGCGCCCGTACATTCAACCAGCAACGGTATCGTATTATTTAAAGCCACTCTCACGACGATTTATTGCCGCGAGCCGCGCTGATACGCGTCGTTACATCGAACCGTGCGCCACCGATGATAACGCTTGGCCCGTTGTTTCGTGCGCCGCGTAAAATACCGAAATCGCCATTTCACGAAGCGATAGAGTAATTTCTTCGGTATGCATCGTGAATACTGTATAGCTGTTGTTTCCCGGTATTCCACGGTCGAGAATCTGCGGATCGTTTCAGACTACTGCGGGAAGAATGCAGAGATTTTCAAACAGCTGTGGAACAGATTCTTCGAATCGTGGAGAAATCGACTTGGTTTATCGAAGAATAATATTTGAAGAATGATAACAATAATCCGTTAATAACATTATTCGTGATTATACAGTTCGCAAAATTTGATTAAACGTAATATTTTCACTGTATTTTTCTTTAACGAAGTTCAAATTAATATGTTTCATTTTTTCCATATGATAGGCTTTATTTAACGAAAGTTTACACATTTACTTTGTGAATTGTTATTTATTTAGCATGATTCTTCAGTAAAAATATTCAACTTTAAAAAAAGAAAAAAAAGAAAAATACTCTAGGGACATTCTTTTACTAATTACGGATTCTTTATTTTTATAAGTGTGGTATTAATTTATTCTTAATCTAAACGTACGATGTGTTAGCGTTAATACTACATAAATCGTTTTATTTTTTATAACGTTCTTCTTTAACTGGAACTCGAACATTCTTTCTTGAAATATTTCCTATTTTCGTTTTGCAACTGAATAATGAACAACACACAGAAATATCTATGAGCTACTTCGTCTTTATTCACAATTTAAACAGTGTCTAATATATTGTAACACTTTTTCTGAAATACTTTGCCCTCGTTATTTAATAATTTCATTTCCAACCTCGGGAATGTTCAAATTTCACTAAAGATTTCGCAAGAAATTCGAACTTCTGTCTCTGTGGAACACTTTCTACATTTCATTCACAATTCCGGCGATATCTCATGCACAGAACTATCACAGAGATCTCTGGAATTGTAAGAGAGAGAGGAGAGAGAGAGAGAGAGACAATGCGACGTTTCTTTGAGCAACGTTTCATTTTATCTACTTTTACAGTGCCACGGTAATCTCGATCGAGAGACAGAGAGCGGATGAATAGGAATTGGCGAGGCGAGTACTGAATCGGGGCGAGAACGCCGCGCGATTCAGATCGTCAAAGTAAACTCTGACTTTTACGAACGTACGAGGCGTATGAATGCTTTCATTCATCGGTACGGAAAACGACCGGTGAATGGGCGTCTCTCATGGGCGCAGATATCTACTCGCGATACCTGCGGCAGAGCTTAAATGGCCCATGAATTTCCTCGTTACTTTCTTTCTTCTTTTTTCTCTCTCTCTCTATCTCTCTTCCCCCTTCCGTCGCGCATTTTTATCGTTACACGTCGAAGCTACCGTGTGTCTCTCGATTCTGAACGCGAAGTTCAATGTGATAACAGAGTTCTATTCACGAGGATAAAGAAAATCAACTTTGGAAGTCAAAGAACAGACGACTCTTTCTTTTCGAAAAGTAACTATTTAAATAACTTGAACTTCTACGATAGTTCGAAAAATGTAACAGATTCGACGGTGAAATTATGTGAGAGAAGGAAGAAAGGAAGAAAATTATTTATAATTTTTTTTTTAATTTTTAAAATATCGAACTTTAAGAATTTTTAACTTATGCAAATTTTTCCTACGCGAAGAATCGTGGAGCTGAATTTTTCTTCAGGAGTATACGTATGCTTCGAACTTCTGATTCTTATATTCACGGAACACAAAGAAACTTTGAACCATCAACCAAGTAAGAATATCATAAAAATTTCCATTTTGTGTAGAAATCTGACAGAAAGATTTTATTCCAGCTGATAGTTTCTTTTTCTTTTTTCTTTGAAATTTCTATTTCCAACACCCAATCGTTCGTTCACGCTTAAATGTTCTTCCGCGTTCGACTTTATCGCCGGAGAAAAAGAAGAATGAAGGTTTCCGTCTGATTATTGCGCAACTTCCTTTATGGCCGCTGAAATTGCCTTTCAACGGACGCTTTAAAAAAGTTTCGGAACTCGCCAACGACGATTTTGCAACGGGACAGCGGTTATGTCTCCGGTTGGGAAACTCAGCGAGAACTTTCTGCCCGATTATCGTTTATGGCATGGGACGAATATCCAAACAAGTTCACCGGGACGAGAATTCGTGGAGAAACTCTTCCGGCAGTCCGGGACAAATTGTCCGGCCAGTTTCGTGCAACGAATGGAACGTTTTATTCCTCGAGGAACTCCGGAAGATGATTTTTTTTCTTTTTATTTTGTTTTTTGTTCTTTTGTTAGAGTAAAAATGATAGAATGGACTGCTGCATCCGGTTGTGCGGTAGTTTAGTTTGTCTTTGAACTTTGATGCTTTATTAGAACACGAAAGTTGCAAAGAGCGAGCTGTGGGCTTGTAATTTATGGTTCTGCGTATTGTCCTGAAGTAGACGTGGAAAAATTGCTCTCATTTGTACGCTAAGAAATTCTTTTTAATTTCTGTAATAGAGTACTTTCGTTCGTCTTGTTACTTCGCCTATTCGTATATGAAGGATGAAATACAGTTTCCTATTTTTTAAAGAAGTTGTAAAGGATTGTAAGAAGAATCTTTTGTCGATAAAGAATTATAAAAAAAATGATTGTTTATAGTAATTTATCCTAACAATACTTCAGCAAAATGTTATACTCTTGTAATATTTTTGTCAATAGTAAATACGATAAAATAATTATTTACCTATTTAGAAGAATGTACTTTCTATCGTTAAGCATAAAATCATTTAAGTTGAATTTCACAATACTTCAATAAAGAGATCTATCTCAAGATCCACATAATACTTTTTGTTAATATATAATCCAATAAATATAATATATGTAGGTATTTCCTGCCTATAGTACCATATTTTTTATCAGTGTACTTAAAAGTATTCAAATCCAATTTCTCAGTTTTGTTAAAATCCTACGATCTAAGAAGATCCATGTATCGTCTAAAATATCCAACTCAATACACTATCTCTAATTATATTAAACTTCTATCAAAAATCATTACGCCATTTGCAACTTTCAAATCTTCAAAACAAAACAAAAATTGTCCATTTTTCCATTCTTTCCAGTAATTATCTAAAGGAGGGAAAGGAAAATGATAAAACAAAATTGTCTTTAATTATCATACATCGATCTTCCACAAACAATCATTACACCATTTGCAACTTTCAAATCTCAAAAAAAAAAGTGATCAAATTTTTCATTCTTTCGACTAATTATTTAAAGGAGGGAAAGGAAAAGGGTAAAACAAAATTGTCTTTAATTATCATACATCGATCTTCCACAAAAAATCGTTACACCATCTGCAAACCTTCAAATCTCCCAGGCAATTATTTAAACGTAGAAAATGGTAAAAGAAAGGATAAGATAAAAGTGGACGTGTGACGGTGCCAGTCGAAAATAGAAGGCCACGCGGCATCCTCTTCTCTCTCAAATACAACTCACCCTGCTCTGCTTAGTGAGGTTGGCGCCCATCAGCCGGCGATTCTTCGTGGCGTCGAGGACGTTCCGACGGGGGGTGCCCTCTCCGCCGGGACATTCCCGTTCTGAGGGTGCAGAGGGATTGACCCCTCCTGCCGTTCCCCAACGGTGCACTCGTGCGGCCACCCTGCCTATCGGGCCCTCCACCAGTCCCCTTAGAAGTCGTAACGTGCCACCCCTACACGATAGTCCACCACTACTGCTATTACCAACACCATTCGCAGTGCAGTTCACGTTGTTGCTACTAGTATCGTTCTTATTATTATTATTATTATGAATTTTCTGGCCGTTTCGTTTGTTTTCGTTGATTGTTCCACTGTCACCAATAACACCACCACCACCACCACCACCACTATCGATGATATCACTTTCACCCTCCACCTCCTTCGTTTCCAGCCTCGTCGTCTCCTCCGCCACCCCCGTACACTTCTCTCCTGTCACCTTTGACAAAAATCCCGTTGTTCGTGGCAGCGAATCACGATCCACGCCACCCTCTGGACAGTCTCGTCGCAGCTGTCTCGAAATCGTTGCAGCTGCAACGCAACCGGTCGATCAACGAACCTCGTGTCGTTCGTGAAACCTCGTGTACTACGAACACTTTCCTTTTCGAACGATTCACTTGAATTTCTTCTGGAAAAATACGCTGATACGAATAACTCTTGAAAAGTTTCTTCGGATATGATAGAGTTCGATGCGTGAGAAAACGTTCGTGAAAGAACGCGAGGGTGGATGATGAATTTTCTGGAAGACTCGTGGCGGATACTTGCGGACCCGGCGATTTCTCTTGCTCTTAGAAAATACATACAAAAAATATATCACGATATCTCGAGGTAGAGGATTCCACGCTGCTTGAAAAACACGCACACCTAGGTGTTTTTATGTTTCGGGGTACTAAGGCAACGATATTTCTTTTTTTTTTTTTCTTCTTTTCTTTAGATCAGTATAGACGAATAGGTTGAGTGTACCATCAGCTGAACGTTGCCTCTCTCATCTCCATACAGGCTTGCATCGTTTGAACGCGCACGATACCCGTCTGTCCAACTCCCATTACACGTTCCGTCCACTGTCATGTCCTGTCGGACGCTCCTCGTCATTCGAACTCGCCAGACATCGATACACTCCCTCGCCGCTGCGGCCAACAAGAGAGACAGACCAACCAACAACCCCTTTCTGTTGTCGCTCGAAACTTCAATCGATCCTCCTCCTTCAATTAACTGTCTCTTGAATTCACCGCTTGGAAACGTGGCAATTTAATGAAAATAGCTGTCGTTTCGAGCAATGAGAAGCCAAGTAACGTCTAGGTGTAAGTTCATCCCTCTGACATGAGCATTCGTCGCGTTCGTAAAGATGTACCAAGAAATGAAATCGATGTGACGACGAAATTTTTGTTCTTTCTTTTTAAATGTGTATATAAAATCAGATCAGGCAGAAGTTTAGAGAGTACACTCTTTTAATTTAGACCGTAGTGGCGTTAGAGGAAGTTAGACGAGAAGAGGCCACGCGACGGCAACGACGAGGAGAAGATCAGGGACGCGGCGTGAAAAATAGGGAGGAAACGCGAGCTGACATCCGTATGGCGCGCTGGTTGCCGACCGACTGACTGCCTATCGCCGATTAACGGCCTCCCTTCGCCGTGCGTCTGACTCACTCCAACCCTCGGCAAGGATTTTCGTCGTTGTGCGCCTGCGTGTAGGCTGCCGGCGCGTGCACACGCACGACAGCCCGATTGTTCGCGTTCTTGCGCGCTTGAAAAACCTAGGAGGACTAGGATCCGCCGGATAAAGCTGAGAAAACGGCACCCACGGTACAGGATGCTTTCTTTTCCTCCTCGTCACTTTTAGTTTCTTTTCTACCCTTTTTTCCTCTTCTTCTCTGTTGTGCTTTCTTTCCACGAGATTCTGGGGTAGGAGAGCGAAGATAGTCGGATAGTTTTTTACGGGGTTCTTGCGGATAGGAGTTCTCTTCGAGTCTTTGGTTCGTCTGAGCTGGTTTCCGGATGGTTGAATAGGTTTTTCTTTCTTTCTTTCTTTCCAGTTGGAACGTAGAAACGTGGATTTTTGCGAATTCAGGAAAGCGTGGTTTCGATATTTTAGGAATGAAGCTTTAGAAGTGTAAAAAAGAGGAAACTAGAGAATAGGTGTGGAAGTAGATTTTTTCTGACTGATATCACATATTTGGTATAGTCATTCGAATCGAAATATTCGCAAACTATCAGAAAAATGGCAAAAATAATAGAAATTATTTCGATGATCGAACTGTTTTCATTCGTTTTCAATAGAATTTTGATTATAGCTAAAAATTGGAAAAAATATGTTTCTACACCTAATAATTGAACGATGCTCGTGACGAACCCGTCCAAAATAATTTGAAATTAGCTGTTACTTGAAATTGTTTCTATGTAAGTTTTAAACTTTAAAAAGTGAAAGTAAAAGTGCATATAGTCGCACTATTTTGATAAGTATACACAAGATTAACAGTGTATTAAAAGCGTTTATTAAGAATTCTGTACCATATGATATATTTCAGAATATCGTGAATTGTTTAATGCAACGAGACATTTCTTACACTTCCAAATAGTTACACTACTTTCATGGTGTTTCGCCACATATTTTACGCATTCTGTTAGGGAAAAATGTCAGCTAAAAGATGGGCGTAAAGAAATTATAGATTTATCTATGAAAAATTGAAATTGATTTGGAGAATTGAAAAAATTTCGATCGATCCAGCAATAAAAATGATTAACTTACACGGTTCACAAATGTGTAAAAAAGTGCTTCACATAAGTGTGCAATTATTTCTGAAAAGATTAAAGACGAAGACACAATATGAGGGTAACAAAGAAAAGCGTTGAAATTTGCATAAATTAGAATCGAGCAATCTGATTATCGAACAGCCGATCTAAATCGTTGAAAGCTAACAAGAGGTCCGTTCTCTTTCCCTCGTGAGACACTGGGGTAATTACGTAAACGGTGTGCGAAGACGATCACATCGAGGCGGAATCGCGGCGATTAAGGTCTCAGTAATCTCATTTCCTCCCCCGTAATAAATTCATAACATCGATTGACCCGCAATATCCTTCGCGGTTAATCCGCTTTATGGCGTTTTAAAACTGATTAGGGGCTCGCGTTAACGTGAGACCGCCAGCATATTCTATCCAGTCTAGTACCTGCTTTTGAAATAATATTTCACCACGTGAACATTTTCTTCTGATCGAACACGATCGATCTTCGATGATACATCGTTTGTTATATTTCGCGAACGTTGAAACGACCACGATTTTATTCTGACATCCTCCGAATATTCGAACATCGTGACTTTACAAAAATTGTTTCGAGAGAGGGGGTGAAGTCACGATAGACCGATGGTTTTATATGTATCATAGGAATTTTTCGCCGTCCGCCAGGTTTAATATAAACCGCTGCTAGGGTCAGAGATATTGAGGTTTCACGACGTTTACAAATCGCTGACGACGAACAACGCCGGTCCCCGTTTCGAACGAAGGACTTTGTTTCACGGGATTACTGCCGCAATCTTTCGCTTTTACTATACTGTGAAAATTAAATTAAATCGCTGGATGAAAGTGTTTCGTTGTGTCGCGAGATGGAACTTTGAGGATCTGTTGTTGAAACGAGCACCAGTTGGCGGAACAGATGCGATAGACTGTGTACGATGGAAGGCTTAGAAGTTTCGGTTAACACATTTGGGTCAGAATAACTCGCTTGAAGTGAGTGGAAAGCATCCGTATAAAACAATAATATACAGCGTAAGCAAAATTGACAGCTTAAAGGGGTAGCTCAGTTTGAAGATGTTCTAAAATCGATATTCTTTTTTTTTTTTGCGTAAATTGAAAATACATTTCAAAGGTATTGTCCTATAATATTGTGAATAAATTCATACAATTAGGTTGCAATCACATTTGTGGAAATGTGAAAGGGGTTTAACTTTAAACGCGTTTTAAAGTCTGTTAAACCCGTCTAAACGCGATAAAGTCTGTTCAATTCGATATGTATTTCTTCAAGAAGTGAACGAACTATCAATGTTTTATCTTCATTTATAGTTTCTTTATAAATAAAATAGTACACATATAAAATTAACCAATACAGTTATGAATAAGGTTGATTTTTTGTGTGGCCCAATTTGTAGCTTCAAAAAATCCTTACGCACTAAGCACTGTTTAGATAAAGCTCAATTATTCTTGCAACTGCATGTTCAGTTTGATATTATGTTACTGTGAACAATTTTACTTTTCAAATTTTTCATTTTTCGTTTACACCCGTATAATATATAAATAAATAAAATTTTGGTAAAAAAAAAACTACTCAATCCCAGTATTTATCATCGAAGAACGCTAACATTTAAAATCATTTCCGAGTGGCCAGCAGTGAAAGGGTTGAAAAAGAATCTCAGATCCTAAATAAATACCGAAGCAAAAGGAAGAAAAAAAAACCTAATTTACATACAATTTAGGAATATCGTCACACTTGTAACAGAGATATCGAGCGTCCATAAATATACACTGGTATACTGAGGGAAAAGGGAAATGTCTCCGCGATCGATACGTTCGTTCTCCTTCGCGAGCCATTCCGCAAAGTATATTAACAGGTTGCCAATATCGCGATGCCAGTTGGAAGGAGAAGATCCACGGAGGGCGACATTGTGAGGCAAACAATTTAATATGCGCCGCCTCTCGACGAAAGTCCTCGCTAAGGACCCTTCCTCGGCATACCTTATCTGTCTTCTAGCAGTCACAAAGCCGAGATCTCCAACGTTTATTGGAAAGCTCTGCTGTCGTGCGATCCCCGACCAGGATGAAAGGCGCTTCTTCGCCTACTGTCTCTCCCTCTCTATCCCTCTCTTTCTCTCTAGCGTCTATTTCTCTTCCTGTTCGTCGCGTATCATCGATACAGATGAGAAGGCAAGAGAAGGGAGAGTTTTGCTTTTGCGTCGACTGTCGACTGTTGGAAACGTTGAACGTGTGGCACGCGGGCCGATTCGGGAGAAAGCGGAATTTGCCTGGTATTCCTGTTTTGAGGGATTGCCCGGCTCCCGTCGAGCGAAACAATTAGACGGGATAAGAGACATCGAGTCGAGGAAGAATTTCGTCGGGAGGTTGTAGTGGATCGAGTTGTTTGTTCTGTGGTCCGTGTGCGTTTTCGGAAAGTTCGAGAGGAGATTTGAACGGTGAAGGGGGAAAGGAAGGAAGTTTTGAAAGTCAGGTTGAATATTGTATTGTAATGGATTCGTTTGAGAGTTTCGATTGACGTGAGTCTACGAAACGTCGATGATTGTTCTAGAGAAAGGAACGGGGCGAATGGTTGATTAAAGGGAAGATATTAAGCGTATGTTGATTATTATTCGTTTTGTACGGGAGAAAGAAGGGGATGGTGGTATTTCTACTTTAACAAATTGAGAGTAGAAACGTGGCGATGGACTTCTTAATCCACGATTTTCGATCCGTGGCACGTTCATTCCTCCACAGTGTGTCGCACTTCCTTTTCTTTCTTTCTTCCTTTCTTTCTTCTTTTTTTTTTTTTTTCATTGACTACGCTGCTTTCGAGAGTGTGCCACCCTCGAAGGGCCGCGCTCGAAGGGGAGGATTTTGCGCCTCCCCTGTTCTCTTTTCCTTTTTTTTTTTCTCTCCTCCCCCCGCACACCAAGCCAGAGTATAAAAGAACGAACGCTCACTAGGAAATTCGTCCGTTTCTAATCAGACATTCTGCACTCGACGTTGAAATGTTTCGGAATTATACAAGCATGCCGTACAATTTCACGTGACAGCGACAGAGAAATGTGAAACCAGCGAAGAAAATTCGTGCTCGAGAAAAGTAGAACTTATTTTACCTAATTTTCGGGAAATTAAATCGTCGATTATGAAATAATATTTCCCGTATTTCGATTACGTATTGTTGCTATAGAAAATGAACAAGAGAATCATAACTACGCTAATTACAAAATAAATAATATTTATTATTATGTATAGGCAACAATGCAAGTGTATTAGTTTAGCTGTTATGAAAAGATACTTTTATTTTAATTTATACTCTATTACTAGGTTCGTTCTCCTATTTGTATTCACAATAATCTTTCTCAGTACGTTAACCCGTTTTTGCCGCCTTACGCTATACAAATACACACAAATTTCGTGAAATAATTCAACAATCATCCACTACATGGAATATGTAAAATTGCAAATTATACTGATTATCATATCCAATAAGACTGTAACTTGAACGCTTCCGATTTTTCATTTACATCTCGAGATATTTTCTTTTTATGTTTCAAACTAAACAGCACATCTTTCAATATTTTTAGACGCTAATACCTTCGTTAATTCTTCAAAACACAAATTCAAACAGTAAAACTACTTATGGCTCAACCATCAGTAGTAGTTCCGACAATTCGAGATTTATATTTTTCCGTCCTCAAATCCAGATATTCAAAAATCACGGTTTCCCGAACAACGGCGTTTCCCGTGTGTCCAAAAGAAAGGAGGAAAAAGGAGAAGAGAAACAAGAAACGGGCAAGTCACGCGACTAAAGCAGAGGTTCACGACACGCGCGGTGCGTGTCACGCGGAATGAAAAACGAAAAGAAAGAAAAAGAGTAGCGGAGAAACGCGAGGAGCGGCCACGGGTAACGTGTTAAGTCACACGCGGCTCGTTTCCACGCATAACAATGCAAACCGGGAGAGAAAGCGGCGGGAACAATGACGTATGCGCATCATAATGCGCCGGTGTGTACGTCTTCATGGCAATTAGCATGCATCCAGTGGAGCTTAGGCCACGTAGGGGGTGTCCGAATAATCCCGCGTGATCTACGCGCGTTTCCGATACCCATATGCACTGTGCTTATGCCAGTGCTTGCCGCAAACCCCTACGTATACAAGTAGCCCCGTATTACAGCGTTGGGGGTGGAACAAAGAGGGCGGAGCCCTTTGAATAATTTCCCTTTTTACCTTAGGGGACCTCCGGCTTTATTTGTTTCCTGCTGAAAATCGATCAGCCATATTGCTGTAACCACCGTTTAATAACGATCTACTCGACCCGAAAGGGATTTAGCTGTATTTGAAGGAAGAAAGAGCGAGAGTGATCGATTAGGATCGATCGAGGAGAATCTTAAGTGTAATTGTTCATCCTTTGAGAATGTTCATGGAAAGAACTACGAAACTCTAATAGCGAACTAATATTGGGTGTACATACGTTGACCAAAAAATTAGGGCTAATTTTCAACGTTTCTAGTAAAATTTAAAGGTCTGAGCATAAATTAATGATAATTTTTATGAACTGTTGAAGTACATTCATATTGCCAATTAGTTTAGACGTTTAGAATTGACATGATTAATTTTTAATTGTCGGTGAAGGATCGAATAGATTGTACGTTCAACTTGTTCGAGATAATTAAATTTCGCGTTGGAACGAAATTTGCATATTTTCTATCATTTAGGAATACTAAATTGTGTATTCGGTTGGAAGGATTTAGTCGCACTGTATATACACTAACAATTATTCAATGTGTAACCTAGCTTAACTTCGACGAATATTCCGTTCGTAACTAACATATGTCCAGTTGCCTACGACTGATTTATGTATGCGCTTCGTTATTCTACTCACGGATTTGTACGCAGCGATGAATTGTTGGTAGGTACATACCTGGAACAGAAAAAGAATATTCTTGTTAGTCATGGCTAATAAATGCATACTGTGCATTATATAAACATGTAATAATGCTTCGAGATATTATCACGAAAAAAAAAAGAGAAAAAAGAATAGCTTCTAAAATATTGTAATCATTGATAAACATTATTTCTAAACATTTTACCAATTAAACCTGCTTCATCAATCTTCCAAAATCTCCTTTTCTATTAAATTACAAGATTTCACAAAGACGTATTTTATAAAACGAACGAATCTCCTTGAATTCCATCGCTAAACTGCGAATTTTTATGCAAATTCGTATTTTTGAGAATACAGTAAAGAGAGTAGAACTTTTAATCTATCGAATATTATAAAAAGCACTATAATTTGAATATTTCTTACATTTTCTTCATACTACACGCATTCTGTGCAATTTCAAATTTCCGCAATCTATTTATCACTGTCTCCCAGACGTGCTTCTTCAAAACAGAATTTCAGACAACGAAATAGCAACAAGAGAGGAGCTAAGTAACATCCGTATCGCGGAACAAGGATCAAAAGGACAGAGAGCCACACCGGAGTCGTAAAGTGAAGTTCTTAACACGTAAAATTACACGTCGCGGAAGGATACGTGACCCATTTCAGAAACAAAGAAGAAACACGTTGAAGAGGGCAGAGCGGTGAAAATGTTGATTCGATATTATTTCAGAGGAAGGTTGATGCACGAGAGCTTTTACACACGCAAAAGCGGAACGCTTCCGTTAAATATGAAGAAGAAACGGGTCATCCGATGATAACGCTGAAGAGCTTTCCGGTGTACTGTATCGTATTTACCACTCGTGAAGGTATGAAACGACTCTTGGTGACTTGTAAGCGCGCCATGGGGAACCAGCGATTAGCGGGATGCAATAAAATAACTTTTCGCTGGGACCATCCGGTGTCTTGTCGTCTCTCTCGTTCGTTCGTTCGTTTACATTGTTGCTTCCCGACTGACTGCCGCTTGAAGTTGTAAGTTACGAAAGTTTCGAGTTCCATCGTCGATATGGATGGAAATGACGCGCTCTGTACACTGTTTCGCTTGTACTGCAGCTGCGTTCGGTGGATGTTTTGTGTGCCTTCGTTACTTGGTATTCAAATGATGGCGGATCGGGAGTAAATTATGCCCTCGCCTTTTTCCCCGTTTTCTCGTCGCGTTATTAGTACACTTGGACGAAGAAGTTTTATCGAGCGAAAGAATTTCTAGAATTTCGATGTTTCATTGGTACTTCGTACGATTTTATAAAGGGTCATCCAAATGTGACGCCCAGTTTTCAATACGGTATAATATTTACACGTCGTGACTTTTCAAGTAACATAAGCCATTTTGTTTTAGTAGAAAGTAGTACAATTTTAATGATGGATAGATATACGTTGCAACAACAGCAATTTATATTATTCAAATTTATTATGAATAAGGGGTCAATTGGGCTCCAAAATCATGCGATTCTTTACACTATTGAATTTTTTTGAAAAGTGGAATCTATATTAAGAAAATGGGAACAATTATTGACTTAAGGAACAACAATCGAGTTGCAATTCGTGGAAAAACTACAGCAACATGTGAAAAAGTCATTGAAAATTTGGATAATCGAACTGATGTTTACAAACGTAATCGTAGTGCACATTTGAATGACACTTTGTTCCTCGTATAATTGTTATGGATCATACTTTCAGTAAAAAACAACAATTTGAAAAAATTCCAAACAGTTTGTCCTTTATTAAAAAGAAACGTGTAGACGTGTTTTCTGGATGATCTTATATTCGTATTTTTAATAGTTTTCTGTTATTTTTGGTATTTTCAGAAATATGGAGTGACATTGTGTTATTTCCAAGTATATGGTTGAAAATGAAGGGGAACTCGATAGAATAAATGTAGAGATGTTACTCTATCATTCTCATGGGATCTCTCTTGTATTTTTACAAATGTCTGCACGTGATCAGCGTGTATCACTTTGTGGCCACCTGCTACGAAAATATTTTTCGTGAACAGCCGTGTATTCAGCAAACAGGGGCGTGTTGTACGTTCGGTCAGCAACGTTGATGCTTTCACTCTTTGTTCCGACCCTAAACAGGGGCTGAATGATGCCTCTCGAATAATTGGTAGGGCAGTAATGACAATCATTTAGGTTTTCTGCGTGGCTATCCGTTTCCGGCCATGCGTGTGACGCGATATCCTCTGCAGGGAATCATCAAGATCTAACCGGAAAGAGGGAATATTTTTTCGGTCATTTAATTTACCGCAAAATCTATTGTAATGCAAAAAAAAAAAAGAACGAAGTATAATTTTTCCTTTCAGCTTTGTCTTTTCCCTTATGAAGCATACACGTTGCGATATTACGTTTTATTAGATGTTACAGTTTTCAAACGATCGTTTTTAAACGTGTTACTAAATGCTTCTCATTTCAACTTACTCTATTTAACCATTATTGTACATCATTTTGCATACCAATTTTACAGTAAATTTCAGTTAAATTTTGAACTGTATATATCGATATCCCATTAGTTAAATAAAATTCGTTCTACAACAATTTCCAAAATTTTCATATTTTAATCTCAAACAATGGCCGCTTTCCTGTATTCCATTTAAATATTTTCTTATCCAATAAAAAATTATTAATAATAAAAAAGTCGATCAGGTACGATTTAAGTAAATCTCCCCCATAAGTGTTAATATTCTCTTTTAATTCTAAACACCCTGCAGTTAAAGAGAACTTCATCCCCCATAAGATTGGTACACATAGGGCTAAACACAATGCAATTAAAAATCTTCCGGCCACAATATATTCGTTAAGTCCCCCATTTCGTTTCACCTGTTTCCCAGAACTTTCCCGGAAATTCCGGGGAATTTCCCGAACGAGGGCACGTCCCTTGGTGGGTCAGTAACGACACCCCTTTTATTCTTCGCGTCGAGCCCCAGGAAGCGACGATGCTTCTCCAAATAATTCGTGGACGAGGAACGAGGCGCATCCCCAGGTCTCGTGAAACGCGTGTGCGCCTCGCCATTAATTAAAGGGGCCCCGGAGTGCACCCTCCCCGATAAAAAGCTTCGGGCGTGTAGAGCGTGGGGCCGACGATGGTTGTTCCGCGAATACGGGGGTGCGGCTTCGAGATAGCCGGAATAACGTGGGGTCGAACGGTCCACCGGCGATCTCGGGGTTTTAGTTTAAATTTCCAGCTATAACCCGGTGTCATTAACGACGATTTATCGTACGAGAGAAACGCCGATCGATTCTACCCTATTTTTATCGATCGACGATCGAACGCTTTTTCAGAAAATTTCCATCGTTTGTTGAAAATATCTTTTTTAAACGTGGAAGATATTTATGTTTTGGAAATGTGTACTATATTTGGAGGGGAAAGGCTGCGCTCAAAATTTGGATTTAGTATCACGCGTATGGGAGTTGTAATATTAGTTTGTTGCATTTTTGTGTTTCTCTTTTTTTTTTTAAATAGGTTGGAGTGTAAAGAAGGAAAAATAGGATAACACAGGAAATTTTATGCGCTGAAAGTTTCTCCATTCTGTGAGGAGGAAATTATATTAAACAACTGCCTTTTTTATATATAATATATAATAAACAACTCCTTTTATCATAACTTTTCGCCGATGGTAATGTAATATATTTACAAATGTGCAAGATGCAAGTATCTTGCTGAAATATTTGTCAAGTATCTTTTCATAACCTGTATGAAATTATAAAAATAGTCTGAGCGAAGAATCTAAAGTGACTCAACGAGTATCATTTAAAAAATTATTTTGCACTAATAAATGCTCAAAACGCTAATTTTTACGTTTCATCTATAAATATCCAACCAAGTCTTATCGATTTTCGCTACTCCTGGAAATATTGTTCTTTTTCCCAGTTACAAGGCTGCGGTATAAAACCCTTGAATTGTCTCATTGTCTGACAAAAAAAAAAAAAAAAAAGAAAAAATCCAACGACAGAAAAGAGGGAAGGAAGCAGAGACTATAGAATTTATCGGGAAGTTCTCTTCGATCTCGTGCGCAGATTTTCGTATCGGCGAGCCGACCGAACAATTTACGTTCGTTGTCTGGCCCGGGCGCAACGATTTATCGTCGTCTGGCTTGTTTTCCAGCGCGGCGTGTGTCGAAGAGTATCCGCGCGAATTGAAATACTAGAAAACACTTCGACCAGCTTGGTTTTCCCTATACCTGTTCGAGAAACGTCCAGCCGAACCTTCCCCTATTTTTCTCTTTTTTTTTTTCGCTACTCCCCGCGCGGAATTTCCATTTTGACTCTCTATTAAAAAACATCGACGTGTAAAAAGAGTGATTCGTGTTATCGTCACTGATACCCCACCCTTCTGTCGTCCCAAACGATAGTTTTATTGATCGTCTCGCGTTGTTCGTTCATAAATAACCACCAGCATTTCCATATTGTTGCGTTCTTTATCAATTTTACCAACTGGTAACCAATGAATTTTTCTCTCTTTTTGTTTCTGGAAATTAACGAATACGCTTCGTTGAAGTTCGAGTGGTTCGATTTATATTAGAATGTAACCTGGTGAAGAGAATAAATTGGAACGACATTGGAGTGTTGTTTTTATTTTTTTAATTGTTTCAACGGTGTTTGGTGATTGAAGAGAGAAAAAGATGGGAAAGTGTACGCGGTGTAGATGGCAGAAAATTGAATTACGCTCGTAAATGTCTCCAACGATGTTGTCGCCCTTCAACGTTTCTTCACTTTCGCCGTTTTCTCGGCGTACTTCATCCCTTCGCTCGTGTTCGACATTTTTACAACTTCGTTAACCTTTCGTGTACTCAGAATCGAGTCAGTGACTCGCGTAAGCTATGGCTCGACGAGTTTATTCCTTAAAGACTTCTCTCTCGACGAGTATTTACTTCCTCCTCTTTTTCTTTTTTTTTTTTACAGCTTTATCATGCTGTCTGAAGAAGTTAGCGGTAATCGAGAAAAGTTCATTTCTTTTTTTCTTCGAGTATTTAATTAAATGAAAATTAGATGATCGAGTGTTACATTTATACTGATCAAACAGTGGGTAGATGAATCTTTAATACGGAATTTGAACAGGTAATTATCGAGCTATTCGAGGAATAGGAAATACTCTTGAAAATTATTTGCATAATGGCAGAGGTTGCTTGTGCACGCGGCGCGAATAATCGAATGATATCGTAATGCAGGTATGAAACGTATAATCGATAGTTATAGCCACCCGCTATTCGCGTTATCTCGATAATTTAAAGTGGAAAAACAACAATAATGCGTATAGAATGCCGTGTTCGATTCTCGTATTAACTAGATCGAAAGATATTATTGTTACCAACGATTGTAATATTAACTGTTTGCACACTTGTAACTCCTAATGCGTTAACGATCCCAAATAAACGTTTCGATTCGTTTACAACCCCTGTTTGTATTAATTTTGACGAAATTTTCATAAATGATGTTCTGTGAACATTGCAAACGATGCAAACAACACTTCGATAAATTAAAAAAAAAAAATTAGAATAATTTCATAATTTCTTCACTAATAAGAATATTATTTTCACTGCCTGCAGAATTTTGTATAATTATTTCATTTATCTGTGAGTTACCCAGATACCCCGGTTACTAAACAAAATTTGAATCATTTTCTTAGAACAAAATTCTAAACTCGAACGAAATTTTTTTACTATCGACGATATTACCGGATATTAAAATCTTTTTTTAAAGGTAAAATATTTGAAGTGAAAATATGCAATAGAGTATTTTTGAAATCCTTATTGATATCAGGGTTGTATCAACTCGAAATCTGCAATTTTCGGCGCTGCTTGCAAGGTGCAGCGATTTTGCAAATTTGCAGCCGACAGAGGTGCAATTCAATATTTCTCAATTACGTTTACATCGATACGCTCCCTCAAGACACGCGAATCTATAAACGCGTCGAAGCATAAATCGCCGTTTAGTTATACAACAGGGTCGTTCATTGTTCCGAACGGTGAGCATACTGTTCCGGATTTGATGCAACACGCAGAAACGACGCGGGTTAAAGTGCAAAGTTATGTACCGATCATCTGCGCGACCATAAACCGCAACGCGCACTGTTTCCATCCCCTAATGTGGCTCAGTCATTAGTCATTACTTAGGCCAGGGTGTTCGAGTGATTAGAATGGGTTAGTGGGATACGATTTACCGTCCCGCGGGAATTTTCGGCCTCTTGCCTTTGGTATTAAGAGGGCTACGACAGGCGTGTCTTCGAATTGCCTTCGATTGTTATTGGAGATATCGATGTACACGTGCCTCTGACACAACTCTGGTTTAAAGGGTAACTTTCACCCTGTTCTCAATGGAGGATATTCTCAAGTTTCTTATTATGAGCACACTGTGTATAGTAGATGCTTCGAACATGCACTTGCGGTCAAGAGCTTGAAATTATTAATTAGAAATTCGAAAAGAGAAACATTCGTAATATTAAGGAGAATTTGAAATTTGAGAAATAACTAAGAATAATTTTTAAGAATGTTTTGTTGTAAAAATTTAGATAATCCTTTAGCGAATGAACAAAAGTTGATTTCAATTTCTTAAAAGTAGCTTTACGAATTTTTCTTTAAAAAATTGATTTATTTCATTTAGGAACAATTTAATTATAAATTTGGATATACTTAAGTACAAATAGTTTAATACTGTTATTCTTATTAATACTGTCTCAAATAAGGAACTGCTAGCATGCAAGTGAAATAGATTAATAAATCAAAAATAATAATTAATTATATAAATTTTCTTATTTTAAATCAATAATAATAGAAATACATAACTATAAGAGTAACTCGATTTCCTCGAGAACAAAGTGGTCAAAATTGTACCCTGTAGCGTCAGTTATAATCATACTCGGTGCCGTAAATCAGTTCGCGATATTCCCTACACGGAGGGCCGATCGAATGCTCGGTAATCCCCTTTGACCATCGAATTAATTGGTTCCTATGATTTACTGAATTTTCACGGCGTGATCAGCGAATTTAGCGGATTCGAGGAATCATCGAAACGTGTACCGCACGAAGTTCACTCGAACTTTACGGATCCTTTGATCAACGTACGCTGATAACACAGTCATCCTGTGGACCCACATACACACCCCCTTGATAATGATTCGAGCAGAGCATGATGACTATGGTACGATTAATTGAGACGCAATCACATGGTGACTCGAGGCGTAAGATTGCGTTCGCACGCTCTAACCGTTGTAAACGCAGTGTGCGTAACGTTGAATGATTTGTGTCAGGTATTTGACGGATAATCGGTCTATATGGTAAATTGGTAGAACAGTGGTGTTGTAATTCTACTCACGATGATATTAATTATAAATGTATTAATCGGGGAACGGTAATTGATTTGTTGTTTGAGTGATTAGTAGTTAGAGAAGTGTGCCCGTGTGTAATTTTTACGTGAAAGTAATTATAGTCAAGTAGTCTAATTATTCCTTGATGAAGCTTTGCAAGAAATGCGTCAGCTGTTTCTTAACTTGCGTAAGGATATCTCATTTTTAATCCTGACTGTCGTAGGTATAGCGTTTCGTAGTTGTTATAATTTGCTTGTTTAGAAATTCTATATTTTTAACACACGCTTGTGCTTTTAGCACTGAAATTGTATACATTTTTGCGAACTGTATACACATCCTACAAGTAAAACAGCTTTATCTAGTAATTCTGGACTCCTGTTTTAGAAATATCAATGAAATATAAAATCAGTCATAAAGTGTATAAAATAGAGAAAAAGAATGAACAAAGAAAATGGAGTCCTGAGTCTAAAAAGACTTTAATGTACTTTTTTTTTATGTATGATATTCATACGGGTGATTGATTGAAATTTTTGCTGAATTTTAAATATTTTGCTAAAGAGAATGAATTTCGGAACGCGTGTTAGAAGCACGTTAGGGTTGGATGAACGGTTAAGTGTACAAGGTAATATTTCTGAGAAGAATTTTCATTTACCCCGGTGTCCACGAAAAGGGGATGAAAAACGTACGCTTGTATTAGCCGCAGACTAAGAAAAAGTGGGTATCAATCATTTATCCCTGAAGTATTAGCAAAAAACTGAGACTAAAGAGACGAGGGTGAAACAAGAGGGTAGCTTTCCTTTTTATCCACGAAAAAGCATCAGGTAGAGGTAAGTTACGTTGATATTCTTTCTATTTTCTCATTTTCTAATTAGAATTACAGAAATAAAAGAAGAAAAAATGAGAAAAACACTGTACCAATTCTAACGATTTCCACATACAACTTCTTTTCTCTTTGTAATTCGCGAAGGAATCGCTTTTGAGCAAGCTTCCAGTAGCCAGACTTCAACACCGTTGAATCTTCACGGTAGACGCCGCTCAAACATTCCATTTCACTTTTCACAAGAAGGGAAAAGCAATCTTCATATCCGAGTGACATTCACGACGAAGCCTTGGAATCGCTTGGAACGTGGTCCAACGGTGGATTTTACACGCATTACTCGAGAGAGTACACCGACGCAGCGACAAATGAAAGTAAAGTTTATGCAACGATAACGATCGTCCTGTACTTAAATACGCGTGAATTTCCACGGTTTTTCCCAAGTAATCCTTGGAAGCGGTTTTACGACATTTTTACTGTCCTCCAACGGAACCCTCGTCACCATAAAGATACCTGCAGGGGTTGAACAGCAGCTGGGTAAGAGAGTACATTTTAAAATTATCAAGCACGGCCACACGGAGATCTTCCTTCTAGCATCGTGGCAAGTATCCTCGCGAAACGATTAAAAAAAAAAAAAAAAGAAAGAGAACTTTAACGTTTATGACGCCGCGCCACCGAGTGTCTCGCGCGAAAGCTTGGCAATTCAAACAGCTGGAATATCAAAGGACTTGAAGAAATGAGAAAAGACTGGCTTACGTATGCCGAAGCGTTGGCATAATGACAAGTACTCCGGGGATGTACACGCAAATGTACTTGTAAAATAGAGAATTCGCGTTACTCTTTATTCATCTCATATGAAAGTGACGGTCTGAAATGTAATTTTTCTTCCTCTAGTTTTCCCTTGGAAAAATGTTAGGTATATAGCTTCGAAACATTTTATGTATCGTTTTATGAAATTCTTTCGGTAAAATTAACTGCACTTTAAACAATTGTTTAAATTGTGAATTTTAAAGTTGTCTATAGAAATATCAAGGATTCTTTAAAAATTATTTTCAATCAGAAGAAAGGGATTTTTCTGTTGCAAAAGATTTTCCAGAATTATCCGAGGAAACGAACCTTTGCATAAAGATTACCAGGAAAATCAAGAAAAATTATTCTTTGCAACAGAAAGATTTTCCAATTTAAGTTCTAACAAAAACAGGAACAAAATAAAATTTCATATAAATTAAAAAAATTTGCAACCTCCGTGGAATTCATTCTAGGTTTTTTTTACATTTGTCAAAATGTTTACTACTACAGTTAAATATAAAAATTTTCTTATTCTATTCTCCACTTCACATTTAAATTGTTCATTTGATTTAATTTTTTTTTCAACTGTTATTCGTCCATGTTACTTTGCATCCAAATAAATAAATAAATAAATTTTCCACTTCGATACCTGATGTTTTTCATCCCCCATAGAACGACGACGCTAATCGATACTTACAGTTGTGCAACGCCAACGAGTGATAACAAAAAATCGGCCACGAAAGAAATACAATCTTTCCCAACGATACCAGACGTTCCTCGAGGGTTCTCCATTTCTCTACTCCGATTGTTTTTCATCGTATTAATGATCGATATAGCAACGAGACACGGTTCGACGTCGTCCATGGCGATATCGTACCTTTAGACTGTTTGCGACGTCGCGGCGCCATGAAATCCGGAGGGTGTAGTGTCCCTTCTTCGTTTCGTCCTTTCGACTTTCTCTCTCTCCCTTTCTCTCTTCTTTCCAGACCCTTTCTTCTCCGTCACCCGCTCATCCTTCATCCTCGACGCCTTTGAATTTACTTGTGTCGCCTGGAGGACTCGTCTGGTGTATTGATATATCGTTACACCGATCCACGTTGCCTTATGGATCATTGATCGAGGTCCAAGATACTTCTCGTCTCGATAAATTTAATCTCTGAACAATGCACTCGTTTCTGTTACAACGTATTCGCGATAAAATACAAGGGATACGGAGTTTGATGTATACAGGGTGGTACAATCGAAAAGGAAATGGCAAATTAAACAAATTCTTCACCTTTTTGGATATAGCTGTATGTCGTTCAGTCGAAGAATATTTTAATTGAAGACAATTTTGATTATCTTCAGAATAGTGAAGTCATATAACAGAAGTAGTTTATTCTAAAGTTAAAAGAAATTAGATGATTTAACATTATTACATTTTTTTATGAGATTTTTTGAAAAGTAAAGTCTAAGCTAGCAGGTCAGGAATAATTAATGACTTGAACAACAACATTCAAGTTACAATTCGTGAAATAACTCCAGCAATATATTAAAAAATCATTGAAAATTTCGATAATCGAACTGGTGGTGCATTTGAATGATATTCTATTCCAATAAATCGTACTTTCAATAAAGAAAAATCAACTTGAAAGAATTCCAAACTGTTTGTGTTTTATTAAACAGAAACACACAGGCGTGTAAGTTGGATTTTCTCGAAAGTGGCACCTTGTCGAACAAATTTTATCCTATACTTTCAACTTAACTTTACCTGAGGAACATTCTGCATATATACAATAAAATAACTAAAAATTGAAATATCTAAAATGGCCACGTATTGATTTAACGTATAAAATTCGCGTGTTTCTAGGAGTAGGCTTGTAATTGAATCGCATGCACAGCTACGTACGATGCAATGGTAAATTAACAACAAACGAATATTCGTCAAATAACTAAAAATCACGAAACAAACTGCGAAGCTTGGATAACGGTACCAGTGAAAAAAAAGAAAAAAAAATATCGAACGGTATATACAAATTGGAATTTCAACAAGCCTCGATACAACGAAAAAGCATTCCTCCCTTCAGAAAGCAAGTATAATAAAGCATCCCGGCGTAAAGGAAAAAGTATCGAGAAGCCAGACACGGTAATTCATAATTCCGGACACACATGTCCGTACAAGAGGGAGAAAAATTTGCAAAGGAAATTACCACAAGCCGCGTCCCTCTAAAACTGCACGCATGTCTCTTTTTTTCCCTGCTGCAGACTAATCTAGTTGCACGTAAAAGAAGAAGGCAAAAAAAAAAAATGAGCGAAAAGTAGAGAAAAAGAAAATAATAAAAAAAAAAAATGGATATAAAATTCCAGGTTCAAAGGGAGAGAGTTTAATGACGTTACGAAAGACTGCCTGACGCAAACAGCGATGATTATTTATGCAGATTCGTATCATGCGCACCGTTAACATCGATTCATTGGAGATCCACCCTTACGATCCTGCTAGCTGGGACAACAAAGAACAGGCCTGGCTGCCTCACGTACCCGTGCAACTCCGTAATCCTTTCAAAACAGATCCGCGCCACGCTGATGGAAATTATGCACGGCTCACGTACCGATGGCGAAATTTGAATTTCAACGTGAGAACACCGCGTTGTCCCGTTACACTCGCTACTCGCCCCTAAAAGTCGCGCGAACTACTTGTTTCGATTTATTTCACACCGACGTGTATTATCCTTCCATCGAGTTTTCGGGATTTTTCGCGCGGGAAAACGGAGGAACGCGTGTTCAAATTCACGCGGGCCACGTGCATCTCACGTGGTTCACGAAAAGGTTAAAGTCTCTAGACAATTTTATAAATGAAAAAATACAAGATATAAAATTATTTATTTTTGTTCCGTATCGGAACATTTATGTTAATTTTTTTTCTAAAGAATTGTGAAACGGGTCTGAAATAACCAACCTGTGTTTGAACGGCAATTTAGACACAATTTTACAATGCTATGTACGGATTCTTAAATTGCTAAATTAGCCTTTTCGTCTCTTTACATTCGATCTCCTTTTTCAACAAGGTTTTTACAAAAATTAAAAACATTATCTTCCTATTATCCTACAGCTTCTCTCTCTTTAGCTAAGAAACGTTTTGAACTTCAACACTTTCATCCCCTAAAATTAACTCCGCCTTCAACATCTGAAATTCTTGTTCTCAAATTTTCTAGTCAGTTCTGTTCCGAATACCGACAAAAAACCAATGGAGCCTCGGAACAGTTCGAATAAACCAAGTCTTCATCTGTTATCGTTCGAGATATAGTACTACAAGTCTTCTTCAGGTCTCGTTAGCAAACATTCGATTTTTATTCATCCTGAATCAAGTTTGCAACACACCACAAACCGACGCGATACATCACACTTTTATTAGATAAAAAACAATTGATCTACGCTCGTTGAATTTCTCTCAATGTTTGATAGCTAACTTTGAATACAGAACAAATTTAATGCCATCATCTGGAAATCCTTCGAAACCGTAAACCGTATAATCTACGATAAAAAAAAGCGTTTAATCGATCTTCTAATAATGAAAGTAATCGAGGTGGTCACGTTATACAGTTCACCCTGGGATATGTATGCAAAACGAACCTTGAAGAACCGACAAAGAAGGGGCGTTAAATTCGTTCTACTTTGTTGAAAATTGTAAAGGGCTAATATTCGACGAAGTTTCAGCTCGAAATTTTCCAATGGGAAAGTAATCGAGTTTTCCCTCCTCTTAAATTAAATTCTCTTCATCTACGGATTTTTTATTCTTTTCTCTCTTTTTTTAAACCACCTTGAAAGTACGAGGTTGCCGAGGTGAAATGATTTTACTAGACGAACCTCAGAAGTTCTCCGGGCTGGTCTCCGTGAGATCTTACTAATTATTATTTACCTGCCCGGAGATAGAAGTAATTATACCGTGAGACGGCCTCCTTGCATTTAGGATAATTATTCCATGCATATTTTAACAATTCGCTGTCTGGCCCTTTGAATCCTCTAGGCCGGTATACTTATTGTATTGCAAATGTACATTGTGACTGACGATAACACGATTAAACTGGAATAATCGGGAGAGGGGACGAAAGATGAAAATTCTATTTCAACCGTATTGCTCGACACATTCCTGTATTAAATTAGCCAAAGACCCCCCATTTCCCTCTACTTCTTCTTGCTTTTCCTTCCTGTCATTTCCTCCGTTTCGCTTTCTATCGCGGCTTTATCAAACCGGCGAGGTAATTTGTTACCTTCGTTGCCACTCTCCCTCTCCTTTTTCCTTGCCATGTTTACCCTTTCTTCCTATTTCGCGCAACCCCCCGTCGTCGAACCAGGAACGGCGTGAATACAGAATCGAGGGTCAAGCTCGTATAATAACCGAAAAAATTAACGCAAACACGACACGTGATTCTGTAAACATTGCACGAACGGCGATTCATCTAGCACTGGGAATTGTAATACTCGACAGCGGTAATTATTCCCAAGGATAATTACATTCTTATTAGCGACAGTGAATATCTTACGGAATTATTTTTATTTTTCTTGAAGATAAATAAATTCTGAAATTTTTCCTGGATATTAAGAACATTGAAATTTTTGTGTTTCGTGTATAAAAAAGATATACATTTCTCGAGCTTTCATTTCTTTTACACGTGAAACAGATTTACTTTCCATTGATTCGATTTATTTTCCATCTGTTCTCGTCGTAGAACTCGCATAATTCGGACGGAACAGGCATGATTTGTCAGAAAGTCTCGTCAGAATCGAATCTATAAATGCGAGAACATAGGTCAGACGTCATGAAGGATATTAATCTTTTTTCTTTCTCCTCTCGAATCGTGTCAGATCGACACTCGAACCATCCGGAGTAGCAAAAATCCGCGAATTCGTGTATGCATAGAGGGGAAATCTATATCTCGAGGTTACTCTCGCTTCATTTTTTCCATCATTTTTCATCGAGTGAGTCAGAGGCCGGCTCTTTACGCGTGTAACGTCTCGATGAGATCATCAATAAGGCTTTTTTGTGTCTCATAAATATCCGAGGATTAACATATATCGAGCTGCACGCTGGCCTTCAAGGACGCCGTTTAAAATTCAAGATCCTGGAGTATCTCGCGAGCCTGTTCATGGAGATCCTCGTTTCCCATTCATCCGGTGAATTAACATTTTTTTCGGAGGTGTATGGAATATCTTCCGTCTATTTCTGCTTACCAATACACAGTGTATACATAATTTCTGCCACCGGATGTGAAATTTTGTATTTGAAATGAATACTAAAGTATTCGTGAGTTTAATTGTTTGATTACTGACACATGTGAATGTAATTTGTTCATTTGAAAATACAAATTAAAAAGCAGGACGTTTTAAGTTGAACGAAAAATTGTATCAGTGGAATTAACTGGAAGAAACTTGGAAGATTTTGGAGGAATTTAATTTATATGAATAATTTAGACGAAAACTGATATGTTCGAATAAGTGGAATGGAAATAACAACGTGGAATATATTTAACTAAAGATTCTCAGAGTATAGAAACGCAGTGAAAAGAAACTTGAGTGTCTTCCAAGAAAAAGGAAGGTCTGTTGTATGAGAAAAGAAGAAAAAAAGAGAATACGACAAGACATACAGACAATTTAAAATTCTAATTCATCCGTTCCTCCAGAAGTATTCAAGCACACAATCCCTCCGGAATCATTCTATTATCCAAACTATTCACGATAAAAATAAAAACAAAACAAAAAAAGACAATTCGTCTCCAGATCTGCGGGAATATCTATCTCAACAGCGACCAAGGGAGTGATTGCATTATTTTTCAAATAATTACACTATACACACCTCGCGTGTACACACGCGTATAAATCAAACGAAACGTCGTGTATCCCGTGGGCGCTACTGGTCGTTGCGTGGCAAAATGTTAATTTTCACCGGAGCAGGGAGGAAATACCTCCAACTTCGACGCGTTCTAATTAACGTCGCCCCTTCCTGAAGAAGCTTTCAGTGGAATTTTTTTCCAGTGTGGCCAATCAGTAGCTCGCCAATGGGACCATGCAACCCGCGAAACACGAGGCGAGTCGTTTTTCCTATACTTTTTCAAATTCGAAACGCCCTCACTCTTTCTCTCGCGCTTTCCTTCTCTCGCGCTCTCCTTCTCTCGCGCTTTATTTCTCTCGCGCTTTCCTTCTCTAGCGCTTTATTTCTCTCGCGCTCTCCTTCTCTCGCACTGACTATCTCTCACGCTCTCCTTCTCTCGCGCTTTTCTTCTCTCGCGCTTTCCTTCTCTAGCGCTTTCCTTCTCTAGCGCTTTCCTTTTCTAGCGCTTTCCTTCTCTCGCACTGACTTTCTCTCAAGCTCTCCTTCTCTCGCGCTTTTCTTCTCTCGCGCTTTATTTCTCTCGCGCTTTCTTTCTCTAGCGCTTTCCTTCTCTCACCCTCTCTTTCTCTCTCTGCCTCTCCTGTTCTCTACATACTTCTCCTCTCTCTCTCTTTCCCTGCGTAACGTTCCGTTTGACGGACTGGAGCGTCGCGACGCGTGTTCGGAGAGGCCGCGGAAATATTCCCGTGCGCGATAAAAACAGAGGCAATTTGCCAAAACGTCGGCTTGATGGTTGTTCGCGTTGCAGACACGAGGGTAACGATGTGCAGGAGGCTCGAGAGGCGGCCTCGACAGACAGGAAACTCGGCAAGAACTCGAGAAAGGAGGGTGCACACCAGGACGGGAGGGAGGGCCAGAGACAGAAAGGAGGGTCGTAAGGAGGAGGCCAACGGAACGGAGGATATCTTCTTGCAAAGTGGGATGTAAATTGCTCGCACGTACATTAGTCATCATCACTCGCAGCCCTCTCACCTCAACTTTGTTGCCTCTGAGTGGGTGCCCTCTCCTTTTCTCTATCTTCTCTTGGTTCTTGCGTGTCGCTCCAAGTTTTTGTTAACCCTTATTGTTCGAGTATTTTGTCTTCTTGCATCCGGTTTTCGCGATGGTTTTCGGTGGTTAGGATGTTGTGCTTTTGGTAGAACTTGTTGGAGAACTTCTGATTCATAGCGTGAGGTATATTCAATAATCAGGGAATTATTGATAGCTATTTAATTTCATTTATAAGAGTTTTCTTAATTTCTTTATAAAATCATTTCAGTTTTACAATTATTTGGTGCAGTTTTTGTGTTCCTTTTACGAGAACGTTTTATATTTAATGTGTTAATTTCATTCACTCGTTGAGGATTCTTCGATTTATCAGGATTCTTGAGAATTTTCAATATCATTGCATCTACACTAAACATATAGCACATTTGACTGAAATTAGAACAAGTAAAAATAAATTAGATTAAAAAAATGCACTGTTTTGTAATCACACATTCGAAAGATACAATTTTTCATAAAAAAATGAAGGCAATTCACATATGAAACGAAAAATACGATGGTTAATGGTAACGTAGTAACTGTATCATATGATGTAGATTGGCCTTGAAGATCTATCTAATTTAAAACAGGTTGGAGCACCTATAAAACTATCATTTAACAACTTCACTGTTTTATTGGTTCTTTACTGTACAAGAAAAGGTTTCCAAATGAAAGCATGTTGCTTTGCTACTCGAGGTGTCTCCGTTTCTCGAAATTCCTCGACAAAAGCTCTCGTATCGTCGCGTTGAAAAGGGTGGATATCGCAGCAAAGGTATACACGCGTTTCTCTGTATTTCCACGGAACAAGCCGCCGTCGAGTCGATCGAATTCCTCTTATAGTTGCTTTCTATTCACCGCTCTTTCGCTTCTTTTTTCCATTTCACGTTAAATGTCCAGCCACTTCACGATTTCATTCTCCACGCTTCCCCCCGTGTTATTTTCTCGTGTATTTATTTTCACTTTTGCATTATTCCGTCGCGATATTTCACGCCTTTTCCCCTCGTGAACTGCCGATAAACTTCGTAAAACGTGCTATCTCGATTAAGAATGCGACGAATCATTTTGAAAACAAACGTGTAAGATATATTTCAATGGTGTTTGTAAATCTAACGAGTTACAGCAAACGAGGTGATAACTTTTAGTCAGAGTATAAATATTAAAGCTTCAAATCAAATGTTTTAAAATTTTTTTAAATTTACAAATTTTCAACGAGGATTATAGATAAGGAAAATTCCGCCATAGTTTAATGTTCATATAATAAATTATATTCTTGTGTTGCACTTGTAAATAAATTTTTGTAGATAAGAAATTTCCCACGTAGTTCAATGTTCGTTGCATTTAAAAATAAATCTTGGTGAATTTTTATTGAAAATTAAATAAAGATTGTAAGTAAGGAGAACACCGTGATAAATTTCCATCGTCGTTCGATGTTCGTTGTTTACGTCGTCTGTTGACGCGGTTATTTCCTGTCCGAAGTTTCTCGTCTCCGTGAACTTCAATTCCCGCCCCCATGTGCATGGCCTCTCCGTCTCTATCGGTCAAAGTCGGCCCCTATCGACGTTCGTTCCTCCGGTTCTCTTATTTTCTCTCGCTTCCGTTCACCTTTCGCGTCTGCCATCGACGAGCGACGACGGTTGTTCGACTTAACATGAAATAAATTCGATCGAGAGGAAATTGCTTGCTAGTTGCATGCAGATGGAACTCCAGATGAGCTTCTATCCTGTCCATCTCACACCACTCTCTTGGAATCCTTGATTACTCCACGATATTCTCTCTTCGTGTAATCCAAGGTAACGGATTCTTTTCCCAGGGATTTATTTCTTCGATATTTACGGTGTACCGAACACTTGACGTTTTAATAATAATAATGCAAATGAAATATTTTATTTTATTCTTCGTTAATTTTTGTTATCCTTAAATAACGATATTTATTCATTCCCTATAGGTTTTCTGCGGAAAATGAAGTAAACTCGTCTCTCGATTTATATAAATTATCCGTATTTTTCGCGAAAAAAAACCGCATAAAAATTACCGCATCAATATTAAGAAACTATTTAAACAAAAACACGATATGAATTATAAAAAGGTATACTTCACATAGAAATCCTAAGAAAAATTTGTAATAATTTATAATAAATTTTATTCGTTGTCGAAATCTGAACTGTAATGTAAAATCATCAATTTCCTCTTCTTAATTTGCATAAAATCACCATTTTCATCCTTCGAATACATCCTACTTAATTGTTGTTTATTACAACGAGAAAAATTGGAATCTCGTAAATTAAAACTACATTTAAAAAATCAGCGTAAATCGAGAGAGTATTTACTGTATAAAAGAAAATTCGAGTAAATAAATCGAGGGACAGGTGTATTTCAAACCTGAGCGTTTAATTAAATTTCCATTTTATATTTTGATGTACTGTAAATTTAAAAATTCAATCATAATATTGTAAATTAAAAATATTTTTATATTACTTTTTCCGTGTTTCTTTCTTATCCTTGAACAACGATACTTTTTGTTTTCTATTATTTGCTTGTTTCTAAATGGAAAATAAAGCACGAAACATTCCATGTATCGTCACATTTCAATTGTTCACGTTGCACAAATCGTTCTCGGAAGTTCGAAAGTGTTTAAATAACTAATAAGCCAAGCCCAGTTATCATCGTGTTGTAACAACGAGAATTCTTTTAACCATCGAGCCACAGCAATTAGCCGGCGGGAGCTTAATTAATCGACGGCGATATTAATAATTTCCTGGAAGGTCGAAGACCATCCTGATAACTTCGCCGCTGCAAACAAAATGTTAATTAACCAGGGTCGAGGTTTGCCGGTGCACTCGGTGAAAAATCTCTTCATTATAAGTTTGGCAAGATTTTAACAGCGCTCAGCAGGCGACTCGGGCTCGTTCGAGGATGAACTCCTTCATTTTAAAGTCGTCGTCGTTCGAAAAGGGCCGAGCTTGTTGTTACCCTCGATCGCCTCCATGATTTCTTATTAAAAACCAACGAAGAAATTACGATTAATTCTGCTCCGTTATTTATTAAACTTTCTTTGGGATTTTTGTTTTTTCTACAAAAATTTAGATACCGTTTAATTTACAAAAAATTTGTATATTTATTTCACGATGTCACTTGGTATATTTCTACGGCAACTTTAGAATCCTAATCCCACTGCAGCAAAATGACAAATCACAGGTCGCGAGAGATTACAAGCCTCACCAACGGAGTTTACCACATCAGCTCGTAAAGCGTTCGCGAGTTTTAAGCCAAAGCCTCGTTCTAATTAAGCCAGACATTTGTTTATTTTCCCACAGAACTTCATACGCTTCCTCCGGTGGTATTCAAATAAAACCTACGCGTACTCCCTCTCCACAACCTTCAATCCGCAAACTCGCCCACTCGCGGATTCTGAAATCGTTATTCATTAAAAGCCGGCTCGCCACGTACAATAACGCCGCGATTTAAATATTCAAACTCTGCCTCTTTTGTATTTCTCACTATATCAACGTATATGAGAATTAAATATATATAAAAAAAAAAAAAAAACGAGAAAAGCTTGTACCATCGATGGTTCAAACGAAGTTTGGTAAAAGGTTTCAAAATGAAGGAAGATAAGATATTACTATAAATTCATCCGAATTCATCTATTTTCACTAGATTCATTTTCAATGGGTTAAAATTCTACGAAAATTGAAATATTCACAGGTTATAATATATGTTAAATATTGGTTAAAAACAAAAATTTACAAAATAATAAAAACCATTGCAGGACAACAGGAGCACGGTAAAAGAAAAAAGTTATTATTGAGCTTAATAACACTGAAATAGAAATAATTATTTCTGTTTCGAACGACTTATGTTTTAAAAATAACAATAGATAGGTAACCATACAAAGTTCTGATTTCCTAGGAATGATGTGATAATTTACTTCATTTTATTAGTATACTTTAGATGCATAAATATGCTCTATTAAAATTATTATAAATGACGGAATTAGCAACGGTGAAGATAAGTTCAATTCTGAATTATTTAAAAACCAAATCGATAATTTCACGAATGAGAGATTTGAATTGGTTGGAGAAATCGGAAGATCAGAATAACAGTAAAAAGTGAAACTCGTTCTGACTGCACGCAGTAAAGACAAAGTTCAAATACATCCTGCAGATTCTGAGGAAAAATCAGAAAGAACGAAGTTCAGAAACGATGAAAAAAACTATAGAATCGCGAGTAACTGTAAATTGTGAACTAAAACAGAATCATTGAACTTTTCGAATTTCAATTGACGAAACCATAAGTGAAACGCAAGTAATCATGCTAAAAAGAAACTAAGAAAAATTCAACCTCAGCACAAAAGCTTCGATCTTTTTCAAAGGGTTAAACGACGTTGTACATTTTTTGCGGAGGTTAGATATCTCGTGAAAAATCACAAATTCCTCTAACAGCGATCACTATTGAAAAACGAGGTAAAAATACTTGTTGGTACAATGACCTCGGTTATTACCGCGTGGAAATTGGTTAATTAATGCCATGTGCGTGATCGTCAGCTATCAAAGACAAGATTTTTCGAGTGTGGCCGACATCGTGGTCCACGTGGCCGCGCATATCATTGAGGAGGAACGTGGGTGGATCGGTAAATCTCGGTTTTTACGACGTATCCACTGGGTTTATTGTCGTGTTCCACGGGATACAGGACCAGGAGATAGTCAGGTCGGCCGTCTGACGATTGCGTTTCTCGATATCGGAGATTTATTGTCGCGCGTAGGAACCACGAGCGCGTTCTCATTCGATTATTGCCTCGCTGCTGTTGAAATCGCTGCCCTTGTATTTTACACGCACTCCAAGCGACGCATATACACCGTTGATCGAAAGTTTCGAACCACTTTTGAGAAATATTAAATTTAGAAAAGTAGTAAATATAGAGTGAATAACTGTTTCTAAACAATGAATTCGTAAAAAATTCATTCGTTCGAATAATATATTAAAAATCAATACACTTTTATCAATTGTTGCTGCAAGATGTTGTGTACGACACATAAACATTAGACAAAGCTAAAGTGCGATTCATCGGCAACGACATCCAATAATATTAAAAAACTGTAGTCGTTCAATTAAAACCAGCACAACAGAGTAACTTTTCTACTCTTACTTTCTCCTTAAAAGCGAGAGTGTCATCAGAAACGGGGGTTAAACTTTCTTACAGACCAGGCCAACGTAAAATTTCAATCCACCCTCGAACTGTACCTTCAAATTCCCACAGCCCGCTATTCACAACCCTCGACAGTCCAGTCAAGAAGTTGCAAAACGGCAAACAAAGAATATTAGCGTGATTATCGACAGGGTCTCGTGGTTTCCGCGCCACTTTCTTTATTCTCTACCCTCTTATGAGGGGAGAATCTCTTCTTCTCTTTCGATTCTGTCCAGAAGTTAACGACCAGGCGAGGAAACGAAGGACCTCGGTCGATCGTTTGCTCCCTCCGTTCCCTAAAGAAATCTTTTGCAGCAAGGATCCTCTAAGTTGTATCCATAGGAAAGAGAGAGGAAAAAAAAGAAAAGGAAAAGCAAAAGCAACCGTCTGACCGATGAGTTTTAGATTAAAGCTTCTACCAACGTCTTTCCACGCTGGCTGGCGTTGACGTAACCGAGATTAATGTGCACGAAATCCACGGAAACAGCCGTTCAATAGACACACACGTTCTGTCCCGTTACCGGGGATCTTCTTTATTTGTCGCGCAATAACACGAACACGATCATTTATCAGCGGCGATTAATAATCAAGTTGCACGCTTAGGTAAAAGGACTTTCAAGAATTACGCAGCTACGAGGGAAGAAGAAGAAGAAGAAGAAGAAGAAGGAGGAAGAAGTGTCTGGTCGAGAGTGGCTTGCAGAGGATGATGTGATTAATCGATAAACGGCTGCAACGCTTTCTTCGACGATTTATGCCACTTACGGTAAATTGATCGATCCCTCTTGATGAACGTTGATTAATGACGTAAATGACAAACCTTCCACCAGTCTCCTATTCTAAGGATTTCTTCGTTTCTTTTTTCTTTTTTTTAATTCTTTCGTTGTTTAGTGAAATAGTGTTTAAAACTCCATTCGTTGTCGTCGAATTGTTGTCGACGCCCCCATCAATCAAGCATGATATTTCACGCGCGAAAATTGACTCAGGAATCGTCTTAATTGGCGGACGCGAGAAGGGGGTAAGCAGGCTCGTTCAACAATGATAAATTGTGTCTACCTTTCCTACGATGAATCCCGTGCACCTGACGTAACGACCGTTCGCGAGGAAATTGCTTTTCCAGTGTCGTCATGAGCTTTCAAACTTTCCTCTGACGAGTTGCTAGTTAGCAGAGGTTGGCATAGAAGCCTTGTATTTTCTGTGTTTTCGTTTGCACCAGTGTTCGACTCCTCAAATCAAACAGAGTTATCGCGCAATAGATAAAAAGCACGATTTCTAACAGAGACGCTAAATTATCATCTTATTCCAAAAGGGGAACCCCTATTGATTTACAGTGAACATTAATTCCACCCTCGATCTCCCACGAATCACTCGTGAGAGAGTAACACCTCTCGAAACGAGGTAGTCACCTCCTAAAACACATCGAGCGTCGTCTCGAGATTTCCACGGTGGCGCGTGTCATCCCCATCGAAATCACTGTCACCGATTAACCCCCAAGAGGGACGCGCAACGTTCGAGATAAAGATCACCAAGAGGAAGATCTTCGTCACCGTGGAAACGTCCAGAGTTTCACCTCACTCCCTTTTCCAATTCTTGGTCATCGCGTTCGCGTGACGCTTAATCGATAATCGTTAAGGAATCTGAAATGAACGTTAGGAGAACGAGATGAAAACGGGTTTGTGACGATACTTCTAAGCTTCGTCACCATTTTCACTATCATCTCGTTAAGATTTTTGTTACTAACGGGTTATACAACTGGGACGTCTATGTTTACAAGTCTCGGCTTTTTAAATAACAAACTATTTTGTTTCAATAGAAGGTAGTACAATTTTAACTATAGAAACTGGCGTTCTTTGAAAAATACCCATCGCAAAATTTGTGATTTTTTTAATGTAAATAATCGGCCAAATCAGTCTCCAATTCGAGGATTAGTGAAAAAATTCGACGAAACTGGTTATTGATAAACCAAGAAGAGGAAGATCAAACACTACGCTCAAATGAAGAACATTACTGCTGCAAGTGAAAGACAACATCAACATCACGTCGTTCATATTTACACGATATTCTGTTCCACATGTATTAACGTGTACAATTTTTAATTTAAGTGCTATCATCCTCTGCGTTTAAGATACAGGTCTTTTAGGATGCTTTGCTCAGAAAGGTTTAGTTCATTAGGAGGGCCAGGACGAAACGCCACCCATCCTCTTTTCTATCTAAGTTTCTTCCTTTTTTCAACAAGCATCGCCACAAAAGGTTCATGCTTGAAAATCACCGTTCGTCTCTTGTATCGGCGAAGTAAACTGGTTCCCGCGGGAATGAATGACTGATGAGCGGCTCCCCCTCTGCTCATCCCTTTCTGTACATCCCGCCTCTGTATACCAGCAATTCTAAGATTCACTTTGCGGGGACGCGCGAGATAAATTGCGGCCGCATGCAAATATCCGCGATACGTCAACGCCATGGCGAAAGGCTCGTTACGCGCGTGCCGCGTGAAAGCGACGCCGTTATCGTGTACCATTGTTATCGTCAGCCAACGACACCGCTGATAGGAGATCGCGATGAACAAGTGGCTCGTGCACGGTTATAAAATTGGTATACGGCGTTTTATTTATTTTTTTCGGGGGAAACGAATACACGAGCGACGCCAATTGAGGGGTCCCAGGCAAAAATTTGAATTGTTGGACGAGATTCGTGCATGTAGGAGAAGCGGACAATTAGTTACAGTTCTATTTTCTTTTTTATGTGGAGAATTGCTACTAACAGCCAGAAGTTTGTAATCGTTTGGCGATTTCTATGGAAATTGAATACACTAGAATTTTGGAATCGTTGACATGTCAGATCCACGTTGTTAACAAGTTGAATTGCATTTTACGATATTTCATGTATTTTCTTATGTTCATGATACATTTATAGTGGGTTTTATTAGTATTCGGACACTCTTTAAAATGTTTGAAAATTGTAACAAACAAACTTCACTATTTCTTTTGTGAATCCGACCAATTGCAATTTTTTCGAAATTCGTTCTGCACATCATCTAATCAATTAATTCTTCTAACTTCTTAAAGAAAAAAAGAAACACGTCATTGAGTTTAATTTTAGAAATGTTGTTCTGTTTTGAATAAAAAAGAAATGAAATTTCTTTCTATCAAGAGTAATTTTTTCTTTTTAATTTTTACACAAGTAATGTTGCTACACCTGCTAGCTCAAGGCCAGCTTATTGATAAACTCTGCTCTCGCTGTTAACCGCTTTAGGTAAAGATTAATTTGGTATCAATAATTGTGCTCGAGAAGAACAATTCGAAGGAAAGAATTTCGCTCCAATTTCCCTATTTTACCACATGCAAATTAAACCGAGTTTAAACCTACTTTTTACTATCCCAAGAAGAAGAGCAAGAAGGAAAACAAGAAGAAGAGGCAGCCACAAGGCACGAGTGACCTAGAAACTCGCGAAGAAACCGCAAGGATTAACAAGAGAAGCATCAGAAGTGCGTTAGTGTGGCAAGTAACATTCTCTTCGTGGTACGCACGCGTTTGATCAATGCGTGCTCATCCGTCAACTATGAAACATTAAATTTCCCCGATCGGAATGGACGAAGGTGTCTCATACATCATCGAAGAAATGAATTCATCTTCCGTTAATGAGCGTCGGCGGTCCCCACGGATACGCGAGAGAGAAGCTCCGCTGCTGGCGAAGGGAAGTCGTAACTTTAATGCGCAGGACGACAGGATAATCATTATTATACCGTGCGGCCTCTGGTCTGCGGGGGCGTAAACCGGATGTTGCTTCGCGGTTCCGCCCTTGCGGACGACGAGACATTTCGAATTCCCGAATGAAAAGCCGCCAGCTTGACGTATATACGAGGGATTTGCATTACTATCACGGCAAAGGAGGACGTTTCTTTTTTCAGGAGAGATACGCGTGTAGTAAGGATGAAGTCGTCGTGGAAGCATTTGGGGGGATAAACTGAGATTTATTGGGTGTAATTTTGTTACCTCTGGCTGGTATGTGATTGCTTTGATTTCAGTTTTTAAATTGATTTGAATTTTCTGCCGACTCATCGAGTAAATTTTTGAGAACTAGTTACTTCGTTCAGTTAGTTGAATGGAACTGGAAATATCTTATAAATAGGAGGTAGAAAAACAACTGAGCGTTACAGTGAAATTTTTTTTTTTTAATATTTGAGAATTATTCAAGATTGAAAGATGCGATTTTATCAGAAACCATATTTTACTTCTGTAAATAACTTTCCTCCGTGAACTGAAAAATTGATTGCAACTCTACGTGAACTCAATTGTAAAATCACTGCAGAAAATACAGGAAGTGTACGATAAATACACGAGCTTCGCGGTCATCCATCACAGAATTCACTATCATCATTCTCCTTTGCATACCACTTTATAACAATTCCGTTATACAACGAAAAAAGCAACATCACGTACAAAATCAATTCTCCTGGATAACGAGTCAGCGAATTCGTGTTGCAAGAGTACTGAAAAAAAAAAAATCTACTTCGATTCGTGAAAAATAAAAAATTCAATCTGTGAATTTTTTTCAAAATCCACACCGTCCAAACACCCCAGTTTATTGGTCAGCTTCGGGTCTGTTTGTTTTTAATACAATCAGCTCGACATTTGGTAGCTTTGCGTAAATAAATCCCGTCGATTGCGAAAGGAAACGTCAACCAAGTGATAGTTGGACGATGAAAAAAAGAACCAGCAATATCGTTGGGGACAACAGTGAAAACCAGTGGCACACCGTGTGTATGATCAGCAGCCATAAACGTAACAATGAACAATCTGGAACGGTAATTGACCTAAGCCAACTCCTCGTTTAGGAAGACAATTTCGACGGTGAACGCGTTACGATAGATCAGAGGAACAGCCATGTCGCCCATTGCGAACGACGACGACGACGACGCGTTGCGTTGCTAGTGTGAGCGTTAGTGTGGACGCGTGGCGCCGTCGCGACGGCCGGTTTTCCACTTCGAAAAGCCCAGAAGCCATGCCACCGACACATATATATATATACACACACACATACATAGACGTAAGTGTATACAGTAGGTTCTTTAACCTTTGCGGAGGAACCTTTATTGGAAGCAAATTGCAAGCCGCGACGACGATCTCTGGTCGAGCACGGATGAAAGTTATCGATCAGGAGGAACGAGCGCGACGTTGTGGCTGATTTTACGTTCAACAAAGATTAGGACGCCTGCTGGGAATGGCGCTTTACAAAGATTCGAGTTTGAGATACAGAGAAACGAGGCGACGAGACTTCTGCATCGGAAGGGGAACATCGTTCTCTATTCCACGTGTATTCTTTTCTTTGCGGTGTTGAGAGTACTGAGTAGAGAGATGATGTTTGATTTGATACCGTGATGTCGCGTGTTTGTCGGGATTATGATTTTTCTTGTTTGAAATGTTTATGAGTGTAGATGAGATTGTATTTGTACAAGTGTATTAACAGGAGAAATATCAACGAGGAAATATCGAAGGCATTTTGACGAAATGTGCAGAGTTCTTGCGTTGCCAATTTTCAAACCTTGAAGTAGCTAGATCTTCCTGTACAGAAATCCTTTAAGTGCTCAATTAAGTATTCAAGTTCATAAATTTAGAAGTGGCTAAGGATTTCCAAGTTTCCAAATACCTAGGTGCGCCAGTCTCTCTAAGATCTCGAAGCCTTAAGTACTCGAGTGTTTAAATTTTTAAATATCTAAGACTCCAGGTTCTCCAATCTCTAAGTGTTCAAGAATTTAAGATTCCACGTGTCTGATTGTTCTAGCTTTCAAGTCTACAAATTTCCAAATATTTAAGTCGCAAAGTTCCTTAAGGATCAGTTTTTAAATTTCTAAGTACCCAAGTCTCCAAGTTTTCTAATCTCTAAGTCTTTAAAAATTAGGAACTTCGAGTGTCTAATTCTTTCAGCCTTCGAGTCTCCAAATTTTCAAATATTTGAGTCGCAAAGTCCCCTAAGTCTCTAACACTTGAGTCGCAAAGTTCCCTTACTCCCTAAAATTTCGAGCTCTCGAATCCCCAAGCGTAGAAGTCTTCAAATCCTCAAATACTTAAATGCACCTAAGTTTCCAAGGCTATACATTTCTTAAATTTCCTAAATCCCCGAATCTTAAAATTTCTCCATAAATTTGAGTCTTGAAAGTTCCTTCAGTCAATATCGAACTCCTACTCTATTCCCTTCAATTCTTCATCCACTCTCGTTCACCCATCCTAGCCAGAGTCATCGAATAAAAACACCTAGATCACGTGGCAATCGAGGAAATAGGGTGAGAAAAAAAAATACGAGATCCACCATCTCTCACGATCTTACAGGAATCTATTGACGTATTCCATTAGCAGAGGATTTCTATTCAGCGAGAAGGATCGAAGATGGCGAGACTCACGATCCACGTGTACCGGGACTTTTCCCGGCCGCCTCATAACGTATAAGATCCGAAGCGTTTAGTAGACGCGATCCGGGCCAGGCCTCTGTAAATCACCCCGATAGGGAAGCGGGCCGTTACGATTCCGACCAGAAACGAGGAAAACCGGACGACAAAACGGCAGTTCGCGCCGAGACCGAGCCATTCAATTAAGTTTATCTCCGGCCCTTTCGTACTGCTGTAGCATCCACATATATCAGTTTCCTGTTGGAATCTTGCAACCTGACCACGTAACCATCCAACTGTACCGCTTGTCAGACGTATCTGTACTGTTAAGGACAAGCGTACGCAGCTGTACGGAAAAATCTAATATCGCTGTGTTCGCGGAAGCGTAAGTAGCTGTGTCTTCGTTTCACAGATGCTTTCAAAAGTGTATTTAGATCGTTATAGTATTTAACAAATGTTTATTAATATAAATTTGTGTTTTTAAAGTGTTTTTTTTTAATTTTTTTTTCTTACTTTTTTGTAAATGTATATTAATACTTCCTTCATTTTTTAAATTGCATATTTGCTAATTTATTTTACTTTTTAATTCAGCACTGTGTGTCGCGATAGTGAATAAATTTTTAACACTTAGACTGCTAAAGGCGTATATGTACGCTCTCACAGATTTATTAATATACACGAAAGTATATGTTAGTAAATAAATCAAATTTATTTACAATACATTTGCTGTTTTACTAAACTGGTGTGACAGTAGCAACCGTATCCAAACGAACATTGAACAATAATTTCGATATTGTCGTACGTTTACAATACATTTTTCAGTTTCAATTCTGCAATCGTTATAATAACATAAATTTCAGCGAGTCACGATGATGTACATACGTGTGAATGTATTGCTGGATAATCTGATGATTCTGAGTCAAATGGTTAATGTTACCTTTTTTTTTCTTTTCTTTTGTTTTCAATCAAACATTGGTGACAAGTGAAAATACGAAGCTTTTTCGACCGCATTCGATGTTTTTCTTTTCCCCCTCGGTACGTTTACAACCCTGGCGTGTTTCGGTGCAAATGGTTACGTATCTTATCTATCCCCTATACGATACTTTCAGTTCCTTCCTTTCCATTTCGCCGGTCCATTTCATCGTCCGTAAGTTCATTTTTTCGTGATACCGTCCTGCTCGTGCGTAAAACGGCCATTCGGTTACGCTCGAATTTCGAGCTTGTCCATAAAGTTGCTTTAAAGCACGAGAATAGGGGCCAGTCTTTTCGGATAAGGGAAATGACCTACTTTTCGAACATATCTACGATCTCGAAGGAAAGTTGCGTTTTTTTTTCCTCTGAACGATTTCCCTATCGGTCGAAGATAGGGAACTGTACAAATTCAACTTTTCGTCGTCGAAGTTTTATCTGAATCGGTCTAGTTTGTTCGCCAAAGTATATCAATATAGTTTCCTTCTATCTGTGAAATGTAGAAATTTCCTTCGAATAATTAACGTTATTTCATTTCATTTTTAAATGATAATTTTCAACGGGCAACATATTTTTATGCTGACAATTCTAATTTTATATGATAATCAAATATTAATTACCATTCACTTCTTTTAAGAACGTTATCTACCCTCGAACAATTTCCAATTTGAGATCAATATACTCAAACCATGTTTAACCAATTTTCGAATGAATTTAATCGAACCAAATCAATATGTATATTGATTAAAACTAAATTATCGGCATGGTATAATTCTATAGATTGCTGGATTTGTTTTTTCACACTCCATAAGAATATCCAAAAATAAATACATTGTTACTAACAAAAAAATATCAATAACTTCAAAATTTCCTAAGAAAAGGTGATATTTCCACTATTATATGTGTTGCTTAAATAGTGAAAATACTTCTCCTGAGAAGTTTTTTTATACAACTACAAATAACACAGATATTTAGGTGATCCTAATATCTATAGGCAACAAATTAAATGGTCAGTATTTAAATCTATTTTCGATCAGTATTTAAATCAAGTTTCAGTCAGTATTTTATTACCAAAAAATACTAAACGGTTAGGTTAGGTTATATATAAATATTTAAGACCATACTCATTTAAATACTGACAATTTAGTATAAATACTGACCAAAATTATTTAAATACTGGCCCTTTTTATAAAATATAAGCCATATCTGTACATAAATGTATATTTATTTATTTTATTAATATTATATCAACGACTCCAACCAAATATCAATCTGCAACTTCATCAGCGTGAAAGAAACAAATTTCATCGAATATGAGTCCATTGTCAAGAAGTTCCTCCGCGCAGAAATTCATCTACAAAAAAAGAGGAAAAGTTGCCTCTATTGTTCGGGCAGCAAAGTTCACTGAAAGGGAGGAACGAAGCAGCTTCGACGACGAAGAGAGACAAGTTTCTACGGGGATAGAGAGGCAGTCTGCCGTGAAGGCGATTCCCACTCTTCTTAAAACTCACCCTTCGCCCTTATACTTTCCCTTCCGTTCGCGTTGCTTCCCCTACGCCTCTCAGTTAGGTTAATGGAACGCATTGCCGCAAACGACAGGAAAGTTAAGGCCGTTTCCGATTGCAAATGGACCGAAGGCAAATCACACTGGCGACGGTATTCTCGATTTTGTTGCGTCCCGGCTATTTTCGACACGCAGGTACCGATAGCATCTATCCAGAGAGGAATTTCGTGACGTTAACGACCGTTAAACCGTTTATCCCGTTGATGGTTATTTTGTTTGGAAAGGTTCAGAAAATATTTCTGTGTGATATCCAGAGAAAAGAAATTTCTTTTTTTCGTTGACTGATATATACGAAGAGAAAGTTTCTTCTTTGTAGAGAGGGATAGTGAAACTAGGGGTTTGCCTTTTGGAAGTTTCAACCTGTTGCCCCGGTATAAAGATAGGTGGAAATTGAAGAAATCGAGTGGCAAACGAAGTTTCCTATCTTGTTTCTTCTCATTTTCTTTACGTCCTTGTCTGCCTCGTATGCTGTACATGTTTATCTTTGCTTTTGATCGAGAAATATTTCGATTTTTTGCGTTACCACGCTCGTTCAATTTTTGGCGATTGTTATACATACATACATAGATGTATTAACGTAACGTGACAAATTCAATTATCCAGATACGCTGAAGTTTAAAAGAACTCCATTAAAAGGAAAAGTTACCATGGAGAAAGAAACTTTTTCACAGGGAAACGGTGCATATAATTGGCAATATCGTAGCATTAGCATTTCGCCAAGAATTCACGCGGGACAATATCAGCAAGGACGTATTCTCTAGGGACCAAGTAGTTTCACCTGTCCTTTCTTTTCAATTCACTTTCACGGCCAGTTTATTCATGAAGAGTTCGCTATGTCTCCCCTTTTTGTCTTTTCTATAGATTTTACTGCTTACATCTGTAGTTAAGAACACTTTATCTAACAAGAATTCATTATAAGCAAAAATTAAGAATTTACATTAATCATTATGAACAAGAAAAAGCAAATTTGCGAACAATTTGCTTACGTATAGGTTTAAGAGCAACATTAAGAACGCAAAATTTTAAACGAATAATCCTTTCATTCGATTTAATTCCAAATTTTATAGCCATCTAAGAATTAATACAAAAAAAAAAAAAATGATAAAGAATAATATTGGTTTGTACATAATTTGCATATGAATAGTCTGAATAGTCAGTGTGATCTAATAGCAATATTAAAAACGCAGAATTTTAATCGAATAACTCTCTCATCCAATTAAACTTCGAATCTCTAAGTATCTAGGAATTAATACAAACAAAAAGAACTATTCATTTACATTAAATATAGATTTTTTAATAATTTGCGTATGAATAGCCTAGATTAGTGTATATTTAATAGCAACATTAAGAAAGCAGAATTTTAATCGAATAATCCTTCCATCTGATCTAACCCTTTTCGATCCCCAACCCTAAGCAATTTTATCCCGCGAGCCCTGTATTCGTTACAAATAATAGGCTATTTCCTCGACAACCACTTCGAACATGGTACGCGTGTTGCTCGAGTGGCGTTGAAATAAGTTACAAGCGTTACAACTCCCGTCCGTTGCTTTCCAGCAACCCTTTTCCCTGGCTTATCGAACGGCGCGCCATGTGGCACGAAATAACAATTGAAAATTGTAAAACAACAACAGAATTTAAATACCAAACATTAACATAGCGTAGAATTAAATATACAAAGAAAAGAAAGAAATTTAAAAATGACTCGATCAAAACGGAAGATATTAAAAAAAGAGATAAAGGAAGAATGTTTAAATGCAGCTTAAATACTTCGGGAGAAGTTTGAAATGTTAAACTCGACAGAGTAGACGAGTTGGAAGTAACTTCGACAGGATTTAGATATCGTCTGAAAATTGTCTGAAAGTGTACCCAGCATTTTTTACGTTCCAGCATCGAGAGCCAGGCAAAAATTCAAATAACTCCGATGAAATTCTCCATGGAACTTTGCGGGAAACTCTTTTACCAACAGTTACCACGAGACCACCTCAAGACTTCGTTCTTTTTCTCTTTATTTCTCTTCCGTTCACGAGAGCAACGAGACGAAGAGAAAAGTTGACAACGAAAGAACGAACGAAGAAGGATAATCGGTGATAGGACACGAAAAATCAAACTTAACCAAGGAAGTCGTTTAAAAATCACTCTGTGCCGTGGTCTTTCTTACGAACTTTTATTTCTGTGCAAAGAAGACAATCTCACTCGTGGTATCTGCTATCATATTCATCTCTCGCTGTATTCCTGCTGGTAATTTTCCAACAAAGAATACCGAAATTAATTCCAACGATTATACCATTTTTTCTGCGGTAAATCAGAATTATGAAATTTCAAAGATTCGATAGTTTTTCCAAATAGAAGAAAAAAAAACCGACTATCAAATTCAGCAATTTAACGGAATAAATCTTATTCGAATATTCAAGTATTCACAGCTCGATCGAGACCACGGCGATCAATCTTTTCGAATGCAGAGGATCGCTCGATCATTCGGCAAGGCAGAGAGCATCGATGGGGAATAAATAATTTTAACGCGTCTGAGTCAGTCTCTAGGAGTTGGCAGCACGGAAGCTGCATAAATCACGCAAGATTACGCTTCGTCGGTGTGTTTCCCGATTTTTCCACTCGTTGCACCCGTTTGTTTTTGTCACGATACTTTATAGGGTTGGTGGAGCAAGAGGGAGGAGGAGCGAGGATGTCAGAAACAGACCGAACGCGGCTCTGTCGTGTATCATTTTCCTTCCACAAGCACGATTTCGACTACAGTTCCCGAATGTGAGAAACTCCGTGGATTAAAACCGAGTATATAAGGGATTACCTGGGATACCACCGCGAATTTATGCGTCTTCGTAAGACACGGTGTTTCTTCATGTTTGCAGAGAGAATTGTAATACCGAGGGGAATGATGTGGTGTGCTGGTTTGTGAATTTTAGGGTAATTTTACTTCATATTGTTCTGCTTTAGAGAAACTGCTGAGAAATTGAGAACAGAGTAATTAGTGTCTGACTTCGTTCAATAATCTGTGTTCGAAAGTTACATAGAATTCTTTAAAAGTTTAAAGAATTTAGTATTAAAAAAAAAAAAGTAGATTGTCTAAAGTGAAAAGATTTAACGTAGAATATATTTGAATTAATCAACGAAATGATTAAATTTCGTAATTTCTTCTCTTGGGTCTTCTTCGCATACAAAATTGTTTCCATGATCGTTCACATCTAGAAAACTACCTGCAATTCTGCCACCAAAATCACGTACTGTGGATGGTTCAATGTTTGCCAATTTCGACTAGATTCTCGCGTATCGCGGGACAACTGGCCGGTCGGATAATCCGCGGAATGGCGCGAGATAATTTAGCGGATTTCGCGAAACCAGAGGGCTGGATAACCGAGACAGAAACGATTACAGGCGTTGGAAAACTCCATCGAAATGACGCAACACGGAATAAATCACGAGAAAGAAGAGACGTATGATTACGGTTAGGCGAACGTTGCCAGAGTTTACGAGGGATTCTGTTATCTGATACGGACTCGCTAGACGGCGTCAAGATAATCTGTACACATATTTTTCTACTCCTTTTTTATTACAAGAGAATTTTCTTTTTATAACATTTAATTGTTTTGATTTTTTCCCTCTAGAAATTGATAATTAGTCAAGTTCTATTGTTTCCCTTTTTTAAGCGATAACTTTAACGAGGTTCGTATCTTTAGATTGAATGAAAGTTCAGTTTGATTGTGTAGGATATATTTATATGTTAGGGTTGTTAATTACGCGTGTTATTCGGGAATTTCGTATGAATGTTTATAGCGAGTGACTGAGTTTCGAGAGAAGAGGGTTTTGGATCGAGTGCTTGAGATTGGGGTGTAAAAGAAAAGTGGACGTGTCCTGGGAACGTTCGCGTGGTTTGTCTGGATTGAATGAAAGGGAAGGTAAAATATGGAAAGAGAGAATGTATGGGTATTGTTTTACGTTGTTGCTTCAGTTGAATCGTATATTACGTTTTACGTTTAAAGAACTATTTTAGTATATAATTGCATAAACATCTGGAGCCCACTTATAATATTTAGAAATATTTAAGTTGGGTTCTTTTTTAATCTTTTTATAATTTCAAGAACTGATTAGATAGTACGATTGATCGAATTTCTCGTTTGTTTGACTTACCTTGTTGATCTGTCGTTGCAACTTTGTGATTGTTGCTCGATCTCGCTGCGAAGCGAGACGTTCAGCTTGCAATGCTTGCTCCAGTTCTTGAACTCGCTCTTCCAGACTCTCCTGAAACAGTAAATAATTCTCCATGAAAAAGTGTTGGAACAAATTCGCGAGATTTATAGGAAAAACGTGCGGACAATCTGGTTATTCGTTATATAAAATTCATTTGGTTGATTAAATGTTAATATTTAAATATAGTTCACAATTCTAGCATTCAAGTCGATCAATTACTTTGATATTCAAATACTTCAATATTCTGGTATTCGATTATTCAAGTGTTTTAAAAAATTCATTATAAATTCTTGTACAGTATGTAATAAAAGCTCTCGAATTTAAAGCTTACTAATTTATTATGCTAGAATAGAAAGACAATAAAAAGAAATAACATTTTTATCGTGTCTGTAGTTTAATTTTCCCAGAATTTGTAAGGTTTATTTTACCAGCGTAAATTGGCGAACTGCAAATATTGTTATGGAACGATATAAAGTGGACGATCATGTATTCATATCGTATTGCTAATATCGATAGTTAAAAGTACGTCAGAAAAAATCACACCGTGCCTCTCTAAAGCGTAACTTCGAGTTTGTCTACTCGACGTTAACGAACTCAGAAAAAAGAGGAGATCCCAGAGTTACGGAAACATTTAACGAACTCTCCGTTGGCGGTATTTTTTCCGTGTAGAAAAAAAAACAAAACAAAAAAAAAATCGTGTAACTCATGGGGGAGGAGCAGGTTGAACCGGTATTTCTCGGTTTCCGCAGAGCTGAATCGGCCATCCGCGTGCTCGTAATCTCTAAGTACACGTAGTGCGCGATCTCTCGAGGAACTTTAAGCCCCTGTTAAGGCAGCTTAAAACTCGAGCAACAGGAATTACGGGAGCAAGGATATCCTGCTGAAAGTTACAGGGAAAGTTTCCAGTTCCGTTGCGTTTGTGGCCGCGAAAGTTAATTGAGAAACGGTCGAGCGTAAGCTTTCGATCTATGCGCGATTCAGGATCCAATCGCCGGCCAACTGTTCGTTGAGATAACGTTACTGAAACTTCGGTCCAGGTTTCGATTAAACGACCATTTTTCCGTTCAGATTGCAGCACCGATGCGACACTGTTTTGATAATTAAACGGAAGATCGAAGTGTACCAATCGTGGGACAAAATTAACGTCTTATACGTTGTGGGCCGAAAAATTGAGATCGCGGTATAATTAAAGAAAAAAGTAGCTCTTGAATCTATCGAAACGAAGTAAACGTGTTATTGATCTTTCTCCGGAATCATTTTTTAAATAAATCCATTGTTTCCACTGTGTGCATTTTGCATTCAATAATATTCAATTTTGAAAATGAAAGTCGAAGTTGAAATCGCGATTAAACTGCATCACAGGTACAAAATTAAAATCTATCCTAGTCGAAGCATAAGCAGTACCACGTGTATCACTTGACGTAATAAAACAATTATAACCAACATTATAAAACAGTTAAGTGCACGAACAGATCTTAAAAAGTTCCGCAAATCGGACCAAAGAAACCCCCATGAAATTCAAAGAAAATCCAGAGTTCCCCGATCCCAATTAAAATTAACAATTTCCCCATGAACGCGCAAGGGTGAGGTGCACGCCGTAAACACCAACCAGCTGTAAAAATTGCACGCGGTTAAGAAACACCTGAGAAGTCACGTTCGAATCGTAAAAAAGGCCAGCTCTGTCTTAGAGGTCTTGACAAGCCAGGTCCTTTTCACTTTTTCGCCCTGGTAACCCCACCGTGACGGAATAATAACTCGTGTTCGCCTAATTTACGTCTTTCGAGCGGGTATTTCCGATTATCAAAAGGGGCTCGTTCAGTCGTGAAACGAACGGAATGCTAATGAGCGGCTCACGAGGGCTGTTGGTCGCGATTTGACCATAAGTATCGGTGCAATCCATTAGATTCGAGACGACGCCGACGATTTCAGGGGTCCTCGAGTGCCGACCCAACGACGTTTCGCGCTCGCTGACTCGCGCGCGCGCTCAGGGGATGATTCGTATGCGGGGGCACGTAGCTGCAATTCACCCTTTTCAACCCCTCCGCCCTCGAGTCCACGTTTTAGTGCTCCACGAGTACGCCTGGCTATTGTTTGTCGCGAACCAACGAAATTATACCGGGTGGCCCGTCTGTCGACGATCGCGTGGATGACAAGAGGTAAAAATTTATTTCGAACATTCTTTTATTCGTTATTAGCTGAGATTCTTTTTTGAAGAGAGGGAGAAAATGAATTAATATTGTAAAATTGAACGCACGTGAATTCTTATGTTTTCTGTTTATTATTACTGAACGTGTTGACAGTGGCACGTTGCGGAAGTTTTATTATCGTGCTTGTTTGATTTTAATTAAATAATCGAACTCTCAAGAATTGATGTTGCGGCACGTTGCAATTTGTTCGAAGGTTCCAATAATAATGAATGTTAGTATATGGTTTTGTATTATAATTAGGAAATATGGTAGTTAGGTTAAGTTTATGAAATATTTGGAATTTCCGCAATTACACAACCTTTTTGTATTTTCTACATGCACATACAGGTAAAGTAAGATGTTAAAGACATGTACACGTAACGTAATTGTTACGTGAGAACAAATTTTTTATTTTATACATTATACAAGATATATTAACGCTGAATACAAGAATCCTTCGTACTGACTATGGTTTCAAATACATAGTTGCTGATATTTCTGACACTTTGCGTGTCTTCAGTAGCTAAAGCATGTTTACTTTGACGTCTGACCGATTTTACGATTTCGCTAATTCGTGGCTCCGACTGTACGCAATTATTTAGCAAGTTTTTGAAACATTGATAATTAATTGGTGGATTTTTTCCATCAATGATACATCATATTAACAGACTTTTGTTGAAAGTAACGTTTTCAGAGGAGAATCATTGACGACACAGTGGAAATTCAGTTTGTCTCGAGATTAATTCGTGATACACCCTGTATAAAGTGGCAAGGGTGGATTTCCTTGCCAGCCCGCGTATACTTGTAAATCTGTATTAAAGGGTTTCCAGAATGACCATGGTTGACATTATCGGGAAAGTATTGGTTTCCCTTGGATTAATGGCGCACACTGTGCCGTGAATAATTATGAGCCAGCCAGGCCAGAACAAACAAGAAAAGATTTAAGGCTCAGTCGACCCTCGTGTAATTTTTGTCTCGTTTCAAGGTTGTATATTTTCCTGTATTTCCTCACCAGAGTATTTTGTGTTTTTCTTCCTATAGTGTATATCTTTCAACACATACTAAACGCAGTAGTTCGCTTAATTTTAGAGTGTTAACAACACTTCATCCATTTTTTAAGTTCCTCAATTTTTGTAGAAATCTTCATGCATCCCTCAATGATAATTTTCACAATTTTCTTTCATCTAATAAGCTGATTTTAGTTCAAAGTACGATGTAATACAAAAGTTCCTCGACTCTGTGTTTAACAATCTATGGTGGTCCAATGGGAGACAGTGAAAAGGAAAACATGATACCTTCATAAACCGGCAATTCTGCCAAGTGATATCAGATATCCAAAATACTCGAAATATAAAAAGTAGTTTTCGAATTTTTTTAAAATAAGAGATTTCTGAAATGTACGATTAACGTATTAATATTCTTTTGAAAATTTTAAACATTTGATGTTACTCAGCAGGGTTACCAATTATTGGAAAAACATCACGCTTCCCTCTCTTCAGTTTTCCATTTCATCACAACAAATAATTAGAACTCGTAATCTAGGAAGAACTTTTGTTAGATACTGCACGATACAATCCTTCCTAAAATTTCGTCATCGTTCTTCACCTTCCATTTCTTCGACATCTCAAGAATTCCTTCATGGGCATCCAGCTGAAAGCGAGACTTTTCCCTAAACAATAAGCCCCGTCTGACCGTATTTTTCCATAATTAATCAAATCCATCGAATCCACCGTGCATCCCTGGAAGATGCGTGTCTCTCTCTCGTCTTTCAGACAGTGTCTCGTCCATCGTTGAGGTCGGTGCAATTATAACCAAGCCGTCTCCTCCCTGTATAACTAGCCCTTGTCTCGCGTTCACCCTTCACGATGGACGGAAGGGCGTCACCATTGGAAGACCCATAGAATTAGTACGGGGACTTCCGGGACGTCATTTAAAGTACAGAACCGCCGCGATGAGGCCACTCTATATGCAGAGATTCCGTTAAATTGCAAACGCCCATTTTCCAGGGGAAATAGTGGGGGAGGAAAGGGAAAGAGGTGAACAAGGACAAGGGTAAGGTCCCGGTCCGTGTCGCCCTCGAGTAATCAGACGGTTAACTCGATCCAGGGAACGTTTACGGGACGACATCTCGAGCCGATTTTCTTATGCCCCGGAGAGAGAAAAGCTACGATCGTTTGTCTACGATGTCTGTCCATCTTTCTCTAGGACAACTTCCTCGGGGAATATTAATCTCGACGGAATGAATTTATTCGATTCAACCGAGAAAAGATTAAATCGTGCGCTCGAAGATATGGTTAGGTTAAGGGTGTTATGAAAGAGATTGATCGAACAGAATCAATTGGCTGTTGTACACCTGTCTGCTTAGTTTGCTTCTGAGTTTCGGTGTTGAGATATAAAATTTGGATTAATTGTTTTTCTGAAACACAGCTTGCGTAACGGTATGATGAATATTCTATTTTTTGTTTAGCAATTTTTTGCTATGTTTTTATTATATTTAAAAGTGAAAATGCGTAAAGAATGAAATTCAGGTAAAAGATCCACGAGGACAGAAGAGTACGAGGTAAGTCGAAAGGTTAACTTACATTTACTTACAATTAGTAGAGTAATCATTTTATGGATGTCTACACTTGCAGTCGTAAGATAATTTCGAACGAAGTTTGACAAATTAGAATAATACAGTACGAGTTAATTTCCTACAATTTGAATTTAACGAATTCTCGGATTTACATGTTCTTCCATGATCTGATGTGATCCTTTCACCCCTTTCGCGGCGCGTAACACGGCAGAACACGATACCAATGAGAAAGTGAGAGAAAGAAAGAGGGAACGAGAGAGAGGGTGTGTCGTCTATTTCGAGAACGAACTATTCAAACGGTCGTGTTTAGGCAAGATCTTGATTTAAGGGTGTTTCGTGTCTCGTTGAGACGCGTCGGGCCGAGCAGCTGTTAGTTGAAATTACGATCGTTTCACTGTGAAGACAGAGAGGAGGTGTATGCAGCGCCCGGTCAAAGCGAATGCGGTGTATTCTCTAAAACGCGTCGCGGGACCGTCGAGAAATTTGCGCCGACGACGTCGCGGCGCTCCTTTGTCGTCGCCTGATGCTGACGCGCACGTTCAATTTCGACGTTAACGAAGGTGTGAAACTTCTCTCCAAACAACGCAGCTACGAAACAGTCCAGGGAAATGCTACTTTCCACTTCTATCACTCTGAGAAAACACTTCGATGTTCGCGCGTCGCTAGATTTCGAATTATTTTAACCTGTTAACCCTCTGTTAACTTAATGTTTCCTCATTTATTACAACAATTGCGATTGATCGCAATTTTAATTGAGATGATAATTATTATAAAAGAATTTTCTGGTAAATAATATAGTGATAATCAAATAAAATGTAAATGAATGGATATGTAACTTTTAAGTTACACGGAGCTGTAGAGGGTTAACTGGAGAAGATGAGTTAACTCGTCATTGATTCACCAATACTTAGAACATAATTATTTATATATCAAAGGGTTGTTCAATTTTAATTGTACTGTGTATTAAACATAAAATACGTCACATTCACATTTGTAATAATCAAAATGAAGTAATTTATTGTAATTTGTACTCATGTTTAATTATAAACTGAAGAAATTAGATTTTTGTTTGAAAACAGGTTAATTTGCATGGAATAAATTATATTTGAGAATAGACAGAGGTGTATAATTTTTCGAGAACCCTATTCTTTTTTTAGTTTTACTGTAGCTTTCTCTTCTATGTTTTTTATAGTTCCTTTTTATTTCTCCCGTTTCTTATCGCTACTCGAAGTGTATCGCAGCTTTCCCGATTTTGCGAAGCAGCTCTTTTCAATTATTATATCACAACTCGTAGTCTATCACAGCTCCTTTCAATTACTATCGAGACTTCTATGCCATTTCCAATTTTCCCCCGATTATTTTCTTCGCCACACCTTTGAAAATCAAACACGTCTCGCTATTAGATCGCCTTTACACACCGATTTTCCAGTGAAACCGGCTCGTGAAACCAACCGGCGACCCAATCTAAATCACGAGCCTTCACTCGAAGTCAGGAATAGGAAACAGCTCTAAGTCCTCCGAGCTCCACAATCAAAGGATTTCCCTATTCATAACAGACTAAATCAAGAAGCAGCGACGTGAGACATCAAACAAGCCCATTCGTAATCCCTGGAAACCGGTCGAAATCTGAATCTCGGCCGCGATAAATCTGAAAACGAGAGTGACGTCCGAATCGTACCATCTCACGGGGAGATTTAATAGACTTTCAACGGGAAATATGATCGCTTTGCATACGCGCGAGCCTGAAGGCAAGGGGTGTCCTTTGCAGCATACCAGCCACTTACTCCAAAGAGACTTACCCCAAAAGACGACAACGGCTCTTTGGTGTCGAAATACGTGTGAAGCATTCGTGCCTCTAAATGTGACCGCCTCAGGTTAACATCTACCCCCACCACCCTTGTATATATACATGTCTTCCCTCTTTCTTGTTCCTCTGTTTTACCGTGTCGCGTCTTTCTTCGAAAAGTGTCACGCATAAATCTTAATGAACATCGAGGATTTACGGATCATTTATACATGTTGCTGGAAACACTCGCTCGGAAGATTAAGTGAACCCGCGAGACGAAACGTTTGAGACACTATGCCCGGAGATTTCTGCCGAGGGAAAAATTGATTTTGTTTAATTACCAGCCTTATTCAGGTTATCCAGCTATGTATCTGCTGGGGGAATTTTGCTTGATTAATTGACGAGATTTCAGTGGTGATTTGTATGGGGAAAGATTGCCGGGGATTAATATTGTATCCTTCTTTTTGACTGGTGAAATATGAAGTCTCTAAGATGTTGTTTGTGGGATTTAGAAGCTTTGATATTTTATTTTGTGTTACATTAAGGTACGTGAAATATTAAGATAAGAAAATTATAACTGTTGATGTAGACAGTGAAAAATATTTCAATAAAAGAATCAAAGAAACAAAAATGTTAAAAATATGGATCTAAATTTCTTAAGTTACAGGATAATTTAATATCTTATTTTCGAATAAAAAGGCTTCGAAAATTAATTCATAGCTATGGCAATTCCAATAAACAGTAAAACAAGAATAAAAGACAGTTTATTTATAAATGACAGTGTCAACCGCGACAAACCCACGTCGACAAACGAAAAATTGTCTGAAACTCGTAACAACTCTGAGCAAATCATAAAACGAGAATAAAGGAGTATTAAAATACCAAAGCCACTTTACGACCGTCGTTTATCACCGACATTCAGTTATCAGGCGTTAAAAAATTTCACTGCCGGTTTAAACCAGCATTAACATACCAATCATCTGCCATTACCGCAGCTATACAACCAACATACGGAAGCTTCTATAAACTGAATTTCCATCGGCACACACGATCGTTCCCCGTAACAATCATCTGACCATACGTCGAAAACTCGTTAACCCTCTACTGTCCAGTGTAACTTTGAAGTCACATGCTAATATACAGATACCTTATTGATTTATTTAATTTTTTACCACAAGGTTGCATACACATCTTGTTATATAATGTCTTCTTGGTAACCAATAACATTCTTGGTTTCGATCATCAACACTAATTTGAGATGTCAAAGTAAATGCTTTCGCAAGTTATCTGTAGATAGAGGCTCTAGGAACTATCTGGTGCAACTGTTACAATTTTCTCTTCTATCGGTGTTTGATAAACAAGAAGAAGCCTACATAATAGTTTTTCGTTTGTATATCAATAATCTTTTATTTATTTGTATTTCTATAATCATTTCGTTAGCATTTTCACACGATACAGTGAAACAACGTGCAAAAAGATGAAACAGCACATTGGCCCATTTTTTCTAATAAAAGAAAATAATGCAAATAGTTGAGGTACAAAGGGATCTAGAAAATAAAACACTGAAAATACAAGGGACATCTATATTCAACATCAAGTATAAACTGTTTTGTGGAATTCCATGTTTAAGCTTTTATACATACAAGTGCAAACGTTGTACGACACTGTAACTCCATAGATATAATAAAACCATTGAAACTACTGAATTGCTAATTTGTGTTTAGAGGTTGTTGATTTAACCTGACATAAATTTTTGTATATTCACGAAAGAAATTCGGGCTACGAAAAAGATTAACCATTTCAAAGATTGTCTGATAGATATGTCGATAGAATGATTCTCATCGGTTAATCCACCGAAACGCCGTTTCATCGACCACCGTCGTCGAACGTGGCGTGTTTTCAATGAATTATCGGCGAACAAATCACTAGACGGATGCGAAGCCGTGAAATCAAAGCGACGCTCGCGACGTCGCCGACACGTGTTTTTAATTTCCGCGTGGAAACGGTCGCACACGCCTCTAAAGGCGCACCCCAAAGCGACGTGGAAAGCCACCACCCTTCTCGTCCCCTCTTAGGCTGTGCAAAGTACTTTCCATCCCCACTCGTGCGCGGCTAATGAAAATCGAACGATCAAGAGCGGGAAAAGGCGACTCCCGTACGAGGGATTTCCCTTTGAGTTGCGCGCAAAGCGTCAGAAATCGAAAAAAATCGCGTCAAACGCGACTCCATATGGTTCCTACCGGATAAAGGGTTCCGCTTCTGCATACTATTGCCTTTCAATTTTCGATGTAAATCATTGAAATGATTCGGAGAGTGACGGAAACTACGATGGGATTGGTTGTTTGGGTATTTCACGTGAACATAGAGTTTGTGTGATGTTTGCGCCGGTTTGAAGGAGTTGGAACTTCTGTAAATGTTGAACGAGAATGATGGCATAAAAATGTTCAAGTCTAATGACTTTATGGCTAATCAATTTATCGATTAATCAGATTTTTGAAGCTTTCACGGTTAGGAGGATCACTTAAATTATTACTCGAATTCTCCGGGTTAGAAGTGTGTCGAATATTGTTTGGTTTCGACGTTTTGCTAACATTGCAGACACATTGATAATGAATTTATGGATGTTTGAAAAAGTTCTGCAGTACATGAGATGGTTTCCGTTGCAAATCCCAATTTTATATCGATTTATTTATAAAGGAATCTAAATTAAAACTTATCAAACACTAATCGCCTAACAACTTACGAACAAAAGTGTATTTTATACAATTCATTTTATTCCCAACCCTAAATCATCTCACTTTTCCTCAACGAACCATAACATCCACCTAAACCAAACATAAATCAATCAATCAATGCGTATCCTTCAAAAACCATCATTTCATATCTCAAAAGTCTCCAGTAGAATTACACGTACGTATATTACCCGTAAAATTTTTACTTAAGCCTCAACGACGTTAATCAAAGAGGATTTCTTTCTCTCCCGCTTCTTCCCTCTTCGGTAATTCACTTACAGGTTCTCCGTAAGCACCATAGGCGACGACCATGCGACCGGCTGGCAAACGGTAACGAATCGTCGTTATAAATATCGTTTCGCCGACCGAGCAGGATAAACGTTAGTCCTGCGCGAGCCCGAGTATCGCCAGTTTGTTTCGCGTTTTCCCTCGGTATCCGGGATCCAAGAAATATTCCGCGAATGTAGCGGTAAATTATAGCAACGTGTCAACCGGCGAATAATAAATCGCCGTGTGCGTTAAAATGCCGCGCGACGAGCATTAAAAGCCAGCTGCAGAATCTCGAAGCTCGTTCGCGATCGGTATTCCGGATACGTAGCCGCTTTGATACCATAATCACCGTAATTACTGCTATCTTTCAGTCCACTGTTCGCCGCTACTTCGTAACTGAATTGTAATTCGAATTGTTCGAGAGATAGAGAGAGAGAGAGAGGCGGGGAAGCTGCTTTTCCATAGCTCGCGTGCCGTGGCTCGTGGCAATTGTAATTATTCGATGGTTAATTGGTTGAAATTACTCGATAGTTGTATAGAGATTACCGAGGTCGATGGGGTTCGTTGAAATGGAAGTGGGAGGAGGTGTATCGGAGAGGTTGCAGGCCTTGGTGAGAAATGGAAACAGAAACTCTGAATCGTGGAAATTTTTGACTGGTTGCTCGTGATTCTTCTGCCTGTCGTTTGATTTTAAACTCAAGCTTGAATTTACGATTGTAATAGAAATGTCTTTGTACGAATATCTGAAAGAATCTGAACTGTCAGCACTTGAAATGGAATATCTGCATTCAAATTCGTATCTGAATGCACCGAATTTAAATTAGACTGCTTCCAATTCCCAACAATTGCAAAGAATTTTGAATATTCGAGTTCCAATTTCAACCTTTGAATTTAAGATTGAACACCTGAATTTCAATTAAAATTTTTATATTTGCATTTGCACTGCAATTGAAAATAAGAATTTTTGAATCTAGGCTTGAACCTCCGAGTTTGAATTTGAATTTTAATATTTGCATTTATATTTAAACATTGAACTTCGAATACTTTCGTATTGTAGTTTAAATACAAAATTTTGAGTTTAAGATTGAATATCTGTAGCTGAATTTCTATTTTGATATTTGTGTTTATATTTGAACACTGGGATTCGAATACTTTAAATCTGAATTGGATTATTCAAATTTAAATCTTGACCTGAATGTTTCAACTTACATTCTTTTGACTATAAATGGAACTTGTTTTGCGTCGTTTAATAAGACGTTTAAAACAGGAGAGACTAATCAGAAGTCTCGTGTTACAACGATTGAGGGTTCCTACAACCTTGTTACGACTGTAATCGTCCAGCTGATCACCTCGGGCGGTGTTTTAATATTAATTACTTGTAACACGGAGAGAACGTGATTACTACGATTACGGTATCGCTGCATCGTGCAAATGGAATGCCGATGGGGGGCGAATTGCCTCATAGCCGTCGATGTGCAATGCCAGCGGTCGCTTTCTATAGAACAATGCGACATCAGTGCTATTATTTAGAGCGTACCGGAAGTGCAAGTCGACTCGCCTCGCATTAATATTAATCACTGCCTTTCACACGCTGATAACTACCTTCTCTTTCTTTCTTTTCAAACACGAGATACAATAAACATCCATGAAAAATGCCAATTTTCCCTTCCAACGTACAATTTATAGGCGTTTTTTCTTTCTTTCTTTATTTTAGGTTCAGCGGCAAACATAGGTCGCAGCAAAAATGCGAGATTGACATAGACAGGCAGATGTTACGTTAATCTTATTTTTAAGAATCACGAAAAAATTCGTGTTAAGTAGTTTTCACATGTTTCAATGTCGTCAATGTTAGATTTACGGGACACGTCAATTTGGCGCATTTGGAATTTCAAATTTGCAGAAACAATTGCTATTAATTTTCGGTAACTTTTCGAATTATATGAAAATATCTCTGAATTTGTAAGTAACTTAATAATATTAATAATAATTAAACTGTCTTTAATAAATCGATTTCTTGAAGGAAAATTTCGATTTCCCGTTCACTCAAGAAAAGTCCGTAAACCTAATGTTAAAATAAGGATAGACGAGGCTTGAAAAATTACAGGAAAGTAAATGAAGATAATAAAAGTGATCAGAATGTGTCGAACTGATTTATAATAGCACAGGAATTCGTAGATTTAGGAATTAGAACTACAAAGAAGTGTTCTATTATTTTTTATGATAATATTGTTCGGTTGATTATGCGACTGGACACATTTGTCACCGAAGAGACTTCCTCGTCATTATGCAAGTTGTTGAATTCGAATCTCTGAGGAGATAAAATCAAGCAGTAGCAGCAAGGCGAGGAAATCGGCCAGGAAATTTCGAACAGTTAGAGACGTTGAGTAATAATTGAAATAGCAGGAGTTCAAGCGTTGGCCATGCTCGACGTATGTTCCAAATTTACTCGAAATGCACGAAGTTAGTCGACGTGTCTCTAAAATGTACACGTGCTCCACGTGCACGAACACGCCCAGCTCGTTTGCATGTAAACTATTTGCAAGACCGAGTTACGCTCGGCATGCACGTCAACCGAAATGCAACACGTGCTTGCTTCTGTTCGTCCCGCGTGAAGAACATTCGGCTCGCTTCAGAAAGTAACCGTGTACTTGCTTTGAACGCACTTCAACCGAGTGCAATATTCGTCGAACGTGAGAACGATCTCGCATCTGGTAAGTGAGCTAGAAATTTTGAATTCGTTTCAAATTCGCTACTTTCGAATACATCGACGTGAAGTCTAGCAACCAATTTTCTAAAGTTCCTCTTTGAAAATATTACCCTTCGTTAATTAAAAATCTGAACACGTAAATTTTTTACTCTCGAATGTTGTTCACAGTTTTTCCAAGTATACTGACAGAATTGAAAATTAAATTTTAGAAACTACTGAATGTACAAGAGTGCTTTGAAATCCATCCCTTTCAATTCTAGCAGAAGAAAGGAAGAAATCCAAATTTCGACACAATTTTCGAAACTCTAAGAATCTGTAAAAATAAATTAAACATATCTTGTAACGATGTAAAAAGTTCGCTTTGCAATTCTTCGGAAAAATTGAACTGTTAACAGTTAGATACACAGGCCACCTGGTACTTATCCAGAGCTCTCTCCACTCTACCGACCCCAAAATAGCCGAGAACTTTTCAATTCACCCTGCCACAGTTCTATCGATCGAGGCGATACGCATAGAACGGAGGACAGGATTAGCTGATTAGCCAATTTAACGAAGATCACGAACGAGGAGAGGCTGTATTCAGGCTGTAGGTCCAGCGGGCGTTCAAGTTGCCCGTCGAAATCCTCTTTGCCATTTTCCACGCGGTCCGTAACTTTGATCCTGATTAGCATGGGCCAACCCCCCGCTATACGGTAACGAGAGCACGCTTTTAGGGCTATCGAAAATCTCGTGTAAAAGAGGGGGAGGACCGGGTATGGTACGCGTGTTCACGTAACGTACGCGGAAGAAGGAACGAGCTTCAGATGTTCTCACGTCCAGCTGAGCTTTTCGAACCGATAATTAGGCGGTGAAAAAGCCACGGGGCACGGGGGATGAGACAAATCAGGTGGAAAACAATGTACTTCAAAGGCCTTTCTAGTCGCTCGTTACGAACAGCTTTTTCTTTTCCTTGATAAACGGCTGAAATATGGTGAACAAACCACGCTCTTGTGTTTCTCGAGAGGTGGTATTACAAAAGACGAAGGAAAGTCGAAGGCCGTTAACCTTCTGTCGGAAGGGAAAGTGTATTTTTTTTTTTCTTCATTCCTTTTTCCTTTTCCTTTAATAAGGTGGATTTCTTTCTTGGAAGCTTAATGCCAAGAGGGGATGTATTTCGAGGTAATGAATTGACAGGGAGCTTTAGTAGGTAGAATATAGGATCCGATTGATCGTTTTGGGGGTTTATTTTAAGTAGGAGATTGTAAGAGTACTTGTTAATAATTTAGTCGAGTTCTACCAGTAGCTGTAATATTCTCTGCTGCTGTAAGTTTACCCCTTTCGTTCGCGAGTTTCTGAGAGAAACCACGTAGGAAGTGCAACGAATAATTGTAATGGAACCAAGGGGTTGACTGTAACAGATTCAACGCTAATTTTCAACTTTCCGTATAATTGTTCTCAAAATTGTTAGAGGCACATCTCGTTCCAATTTTTCTTAAATCATCTTCCATCATTTTTGTAACAATTCTATAGTACTAATTGTATCTAAAGGGAAACCCGTTAAAATATTTAATAAATAGTAAATAATTTAATATTGTTCTTTTAACGAAAAGGGAAAAGTACTAATAAAATATCAAATGATGTATGCAATGTTCAAAAAGACTGTAGCATATAAAAAAATTATTTGCAAACGATTAAAAAAATCTGATTAGGGGGATTTCGATTTTAAAGAAAATAAAGAAAATTTTTTAATTATTGTACAACTAAAAAATTCATACATCTTACAGAACACAAAAAGATTAATGCTTTGAAGTACGGAATTGGTTTATTTCCTTTTTATCGGCATGAATTTTCCAGAAACAACCCAATATCATAGCGTTGAACGAAAATCTCCACTATCGAGTGAATTTCATGCAACAAGACGTTCAGAATGCTCTAGCCGTTTAACTAGATTAATTGCAATATTCGTAACAAGGTCGAGATTCGCGCGGCCTGAATGGAAAAGCGGTTCGAGCAAATGTGACGACGAGTTAAGCTCGCGCAGCGCGTATTAAGTTCCGCGGATATCTCGAGGGCTTTCCACAAGCTTCGCATATTGAGAACATGGCGGGCTGCTGGCGCAAAATTATGCGGGAAATATGTACGAGACGCTCTTGTATATTGGCCGTCGTGCTAGAAAACGCGAGCCGCCCGCGGCTCGTTGTAAGATACGCCACCTAGAGTCGTCGTCGTCGTCGTCGTCGTCGTCGTCGTCTGCAGACTTTGAAACTGTTGATGCGTTAATGCAAATGCAGCCCCGTTTCCGGTCCACCGTTCGCCAGAGGATTCCTGCTGCGCAGTCCGAACACGTTAGAATTAACGCGCGAGCGTGAAATCTATTCAAGCGATTTTCACATCCTCGCTATTCGAGGGAAATTTTAGGAAAATTGTCATTTTCGTGGAAATTAATTTGCATTTTTGCAAATTAATATAGCATATACTCACTTTAATTTCAAGTCTCTTTAAAAGTATTATATCTCACGGTAAAATTACCACTGTATGCTTAGAATATTCTATATTTATTCTATTATAAAAATTTTCAACACTGTTTCCTCTGAACATGTTAACGGAATTTCGATGAGAAAATTGTCTAGAGACAGAAAATTAAAGTTAATCGAAATTATCGCAGCTGTAGAAAACCTCGAGTGCTCTATTATTATTCTAAAAAATTTTCTAAGAAAATTTAGAATTATTATATTCATTTGCTTGCGATTTACGTTGTTTTATATACACACGGTTAAATCACTTCTGGAAGTAAATGAAATTAATAAAAATCAAAGTAGAAGCATCGAACAATTGGAAACTAGTTCTGAACCGTTGTAAAACGACACTCGATCGATTTTCACGGAAGGGAAGCAACAAAAATGCGATGTGGGAGGCAACAGAATCTGAAGTGACAGTTCGCGACGAGCTTCTTCGATTTTCTGTTAAAAGTCCCCATGGAACCGTCTTCAAGGGCTGTTACGTGGTCGAAAGAGTCAGCAGGATGCAAAAGAGGTCAACGAACGAATCGTCCATGCATGATTTTTTCCACGAGTGCTCTCCATTACCCGGTGAACGCTCGGAATTCGTCAACCCCGCATAAATCTCCATCTGTTTAAAAGCAACGGGCACGCACAAAACGGCCGGAAGTTCTCGCGAGTTCGTCAGGGACCTGTGGACTTTGGATCATCTGGTACGATCGTTTCGCGATGACAATTTCCGCTATGTTCGCATACTAACTCACTCTTTAAATTATGTATACACACTATCGCGACAGAATTATAGTACACCCTATGAATTCAACGTTTTCAACGTTTCTGCATGACAAATTTATCTACTTTTAATTTTTCAAGGAGTTTCGCCATGAAGTACAAAGTTTAGGAAAATTGGTAAAGCGAATAAAATTATAATTGCGTTATATTTATGAGAATTTAGAATGAACATTCTTTTTCCTTCTTTGGAAAAATATTAGTTCTTAAGTCAGTTAACAGGTTTGCTAAATTCGAGAAATTATAGATAGCAAAAGATCCAGAAATTAAGAAATTTCTCAATTTAAAACGAGCTTAATCATTCGCAAGGTTTTCCCGAAAATATTAATCATTACTCAATCGCATTCCTTTTTGAGAAATTTACATATTTTACCAAAAACTTGCAACGAAGTTAAAAAGAAAAGTCACCTTGAAATATTCAATTACAGAAAAATATCGATGGAATAGAATAATTTCTGATACTTTAATGTTTCCCGAAAACTGTCTAACACGTACCCATCCTAATTGGAACACACGGCAAGGAACGTGTTAATAGCAAATTAGGTAGATTTCTCGAGGTTCTATAAAAAGGATTACCAGAAAGCAATTACACAGCCAGAAACGTCACACCGGTTGCAAAAAAGGGAGAAGAAAAAGAGAAAAACGAGAAATGGAGAATATCAAGGAATAAAATTCCGTTTGACGCGATTCTACGGTGACTGTCTTTCACCACCAAGGGACTCTATTACCGGGTTCTGCAAACAGACGTTCCAGGGAGGGACGTAATAAAGTTAGAGGTGGAACGAAGGGAGAGATAGGTGGAGCAAGCAGGGCTAAGGTGGAACCGCAAAAGTTCAAATTGATTTTGCAAAACCGCGGTCCGCTTTATGCAAATTTCAGCTGCAGGACACTCTCTCGTACTCGTAGGAGGGTGTTTTCATGGTCCTTCGGTTGGCTTCGTGGCCGAGAGCTGAATTATGGCCGTGATTTCCGGCGAGATGGACCTTCCGGTCTGGCAGAAGTCCAGTACTTCGCGAAAGTGCGCGGATAAATCAAAAGCGTTTTTTTCGTGGCTCGCACCAAGGCGTTAGTTTATTGCCATGTAAATCATTCGCGAACGAGAAGAGACACGAGTCGATCGGGAAATACACGCGACCGTTCGTCATCGTCTTCCCCCCGTGACGAGATAAATGTCACGCAGCCTCTCTCTCAGGATAGCCTCGAGTACTAACAGTGACACGTTTTTCGCGAACTGTTCGTGATTTATGATCATCTTACTGTCTTCTCTTTCAGGGTGGTTGCGAATAGTGTTGAAATTCACGGGTTTCGAAATGACAATTTTCGGATTTTATTCTATTTACAAGACTTCTCTATCGTTGTTGTAGAAAGAATATTGGAAGGGGATTAATTAAAACTGGAATAAAAAAAATCTTCGATTCTTTGCTTTTACCTGGAAAAAAATACTTAGTTTCGTCTCTTACTGGATACTTATAATGAAAAGGTATTTGTTTATGTTAGAGATGGGGTTTACAACATGGACGCCTGTCTACGCTATTTTTTAATGTGCCCCATTCGTTAAAAATCAACAAGATTCAGACACAGAAAATTCACACATCACGTCAGACATACCACTCACTTTTGACATATTATTTAGCGTGAAATATATTAAAATACGTGGTACATTCGGCGTCAATCTTTTGTAATATCGCTTCTTTGAAATACAAGACACACCAGTTTATTTAAATATTCAATATTCAATTTAAATATTTAAAAGAGAGTGTTGTTATCAATGGAACAATTGTTAATTATTATTACATGTCATTTTCTTCATTCAACGTCGAACTTTTTACAGAGACATTCACAGTATTTTCTTCACAGAAACTGGCAAGCAGCGAGACCAAAAATATATTATTTTGTCATATTTATTTTTAATTATAAAACAGATGGAAAAACAAATTCCTCAGAAAAAATACGTTAAGATTTTTGCACCTAATTTTTGAACTAGGATATACTTGGAGTATGAAGATTACTTGAACGTCCAACTAACCAAACAGCAATAAATAAGAAGAGAACTACTTGTTTCCAGTAATTTCTATTCCGTCAGAGATTTTACAGTGACAAACTTCCGAAAAGAAACGTCGCATACTTTCGCGTTACCTTTCTCCGCCGAGAAAGAAAACTATTTCCTCTTTCCTCGAATTCCAGCTCGCTCCATAGGTGGTCTCTTACGTTCGCGGCATGTAGCAAGGGGTCTTACATAGACGCGTCCAGACTGTGTTATATTGCATTTTATTACCCCACCGTATACTTGCCAGAAGTAATAGTATGAAATTTATAGGCACGAGTCTTATAACGTTCCTTTCCATGCTCTAACCTATATCGACACGTTGTTATCTTCACTTACTACACCCTGGCCGGATTTCATTTCGGTTATTTATGAAACTGACGTGTCGTTCCACGTTATTTCATTAAGACGTATTACAAGCTCGATTCTTTATCCTGTAAGTGCACCTATCCTTGTACTTTGCAACTTTTATGGCACGTATCTCTTGAAATTTTAACTACGCGCAATTATTCTTTCGATTATCACTGAAAGTATGTTCTCCATTTTTTGGAGATTATTGAATATGATTGAAAAATATTTGTATAACCATTGTACGTTCTTCTATTTGATTATACACATCGAATATTTCGATAAAAAATGACCATTGAATTTTAGGATGCAATGAAAGAATTGAAGGAAATATGAAAATAACTGGTTTAATTTTTTAACTGGGGAAAACGAGTCAACTCTTGTACACAGTAGTTTATGCGTAAAGGTATTGTTAATTTTTAATTATACTTATATACTAATTTTTAATTATACTTTAATATATTTGTCAACATTCAAAGAGAAGTAATTGGTTACTATTTTCACTCATTTTTAATTATAAACTAGAGATATTTCATCTCCATTTAAATTGCGAATTCAGTTAACAGGTTCATTGTTAATAACAGTTTTAAATGGAGAAAAACAATATATTCTGCTCAAATTATTTTATAACAAGTTTTTACACAATGTTTGCATACAAATTTTATGCATTTTTCACATTTTATTGTGCTTTTGTTGTTTGTTTTTTTTTTTTTTTGTAACGCTACAGATATTGACAACTAAGGCTTGTACAAGATCCTTTTCTTTTGTATTACGGAATATGTTCTAATTATTTTCTATTATTTATATTTTTATCTTCACTTTAGCTTCGTGTGATATCGTACAGAGTATAAAACAGTTAATTTTGGATGACGAGTCCAAAAAAGATCCGAAGACAATAAGTGTAACAATTTTTGTTAACAGTATCATAAACAAATCCTTAAAATAAATATTTAGCATGTCATTAAATAAAGGAAAACAAATATATTAATATAAATTTTATTCTAATTTTGTCCACAATTCCATTCGTTTTCAAACAAAAGCACGATAGGTCAAAACAGACTGAAAAATCGCCTAAAGATAAATTTAGATTAATCCTTCATTCGTATCATCCTCACTTGCTATGAGAAAAATTCTCATCTCCCTTTTATTTCATCCCACGACACGTATTTGCAATTCTCAGCACAACGGACACCATTTTCGAGAAGAAAGAATATAAGCAGTGGTCAGTATAGCGAAGCCAGAGCGTGTTTGTTCAAGAAAACGGGAAAATCCGTATGATCAAGTCGCCGCGACGACCATAAACGTTGGCTCTCGCACGAAATCGTGTAGAATATATCAACCCTTTCCAGACGACGTTTCGCTTTATAAGGAAGTTGCGGGGAACTTCGGAAGCGTCCCACGGGGGATTCAATCCTCGGGAGGACGCCGCCCGAAATTGAGAAGAAAGATGAAAGGTGGAGAACGGAGAAGACGGGACCAAGCGGAAAAAAAAAGAGAGAAGTGAAAAGGGAGATAGAGTAGAAGCATACGGAGGAACGCGTGCGTAGACGTAAAGCATGCTTAGCGGTGGAATGCGGAATTCGCGACGGAAATGAAGAATTATAACCGCGTGAGAGTGGTTGAAAAATTCTCTGGCTGAAGGATGCGGCTTTGAAATTTTACAAAGGCAAAGAATTGAGTGCAGTTTAGAAGGATAATTCACTTGGAAAATTAAAGTTTGCTTTGGACAATGCGTATCGATGTTAATTGAAAAAATTAGTTTAGAAGATTTGATTATGAAAAATATTTAAAAATATTTTCACATCCTTATACGGGCTCTGTACATAATTTTACTCATTTAACACGTTGTGATTATTGGATTTGATACATTGCAGTATATAAATTCCTCCTAAAATATTCTTTTCTGTTTCTTTTTTTTTTTGTAAATGATCTACAATTTTTTTTTTTTTAAAGAATGTTGCAATTTCTATACCTCCATATTTATAAAAGAAATTCAATTGTAGATTAACTTTTTCACTATATCAGTGTTCAATTTGAATATTCGAACGAACACACTGATCTGAATTTCGTATTTATTATGATAACAAATAAAAAAGAAAAAGCTGAAGGGGTATAACGTGATAATTATCCCGTCATAAGTGCTTCCTCGCACGTGAAGGGGTTAACAAAATATTTAGTAACAATTCATAAAAATTCATTAACAATCTTATCTTCCGGAAGAAAGAACACTATCGATATCTTCCGCGTTTTTAAAGCTTGCGAAATCACTGTGGGAATATTTTTTTGAATTTTTACACGCGCCGCCACGTATTTCCTGCTTCGAAACGCGGATTCGACGGCGAGAAAGGGACGCTTTTATTCCGTTGGAACAAAGCGGCCCTCCAGAAATTGCAGTGTCATTACAAAATAGAGTTTTTGCAGGAATACGAAATTGGGCTTATTATGAAAGTTGATTTGCTCGCAAAAGGTGAATAAAAACTGCGGCGTTTTGTCTCCGGACGGTGTATTCGAGTTTTCTATAGGCATAAACGCGGCACAATAAAACGCAGATGCCAAATTCAGGAGAGCCACTTTCGACGATCTTTATTTTTCTGTTTCGTCTCTTTGTCTCTTCTCCCCCGTTCCACTTTCGATTCTTTTTTTATTTCAAATCCCCTCTCACATCGTGTTACTCTCCTCCCCTAGAGTCTCATCGTTCAGCCGAGTCAATTCTTGCTGAAATACCTCGACACGTTTATAAACTATTCCCGCATACTTCTTTCTTGTCCAAATAATAAAAAAATTATCAAATTCTTTTCCACAATTGCGAGGTGCATCGTTTACTCTTTTTGTTAAAGTACATGTACAACACTTCGTTCTTTTGTTCCACATGTTCTACCTGAGGCTGAATGATTTTAGAATTGATAATACAATTTTCAAATTGTCATCAATATTGCAGAGATTTCTGTTAAATTCTTGTTCGAATAATTTATAAGTAAATATGTCCAGGTAATTAATAAAACAATTTTTAAGTAAATAAATTTACCTAATTTATTAAAATGATTCTCATTATTTCTCAGCGCATTCGAATATCTTTTAAACTCGTCTAATTATTCAAATAATATGTAAGTAAACAAGTTCACCTAATTATTAAAACAATTTATATGTAAATAAATTCACAGAATTTGTTAAAATAATTCCCACCATTACTCGGCGCATTTTATCCTCTTCTGAATTCCAAATGACGGATTCAAGCTCCATATGATAATAACAATAAAAACAATAATGTTGTAGTAATACAATAGAAATGATAATTATAATAATAATAAAAATAATAGTGTTTTTAAAGCGCGAAGTTTCTAAAAATTGAAGTTGATTTCAGTTTTTTAGACGAACGAGAGAAATAACCAATTGCTGATTTTTGTAGAGAAATTGCAACGAGAGTAAAGATAACCAATAAATTAAAAAAATAAGAATATTCAAGCGAAGGAACGCGTATAACAGACTCTTCGTATTGAACAGACCCCACTCGAATTTCTTCGAGCGCGTTTCCAAAGCGTTCCCAGGGGAATCGATCCTCTTGAAGGACCGAAACTTCGCGTGGTTTCGAACAGAAGGAGGCAAACGGAAGGCAAAGATTAGAGAACGATAGAAAGCGTGGCGAGGGAAAAATTTTCCATCCCTCGATGCGCATACTCGCCTAACAGAGACATTTTAATTTACGTCCCTCCTCTCCTCTTCGACGCGATATCGCGCCGAATTCCATTCTCCACGCGGTCCAACGTTCTTGAATACCGCCTTAAGACGGAGAAGTCATCCGGCAGACTTCACTTCAACTTTCGAATTATTGTCCCGAAATGATCGTCGTCCTTGCCTTTTGTTCCGTTTCGCGGCTAATTAGCGGCTACCTTCGTGAGGATCGCTCGTTCTTGGAAAACTCGATCGGATTTTTAACGTTGGAACTTTATCCAAGTTGCATTGTCTCGGCGGAGAACAAAGGCTCTTACAGTTTCGTGGTTATTATCGTTGTTTCGTTGTTGTATTTATTTATTTATTCGCTGGTGTAAACACCGTCTTGCAAACAGCAGAGGGAAACAGAGAATGAGAGAAATTAAAGGAAGTAGGGAAAGGGAAATCAAGAAATTAAGTAACAATAATACTATAAAATTCCGATTTTAAAAATAAAGAAAAAAACTAGCGCTCGTAACAAAATTATCGATATACAAAGTAATAAAAAATTAGAATATAAAATATTAATAAATAGTAATAATATACGAAAGAAAAACTAAATCATATTTTTCTTGCGATCTAGTTTTTCAATATCCGTTCTGTCGAAAAGAAATTTTTATATGTATCGTAGTATCCTGTGTTTATTGTGTGAAATAATTTATTTCTAACATCGTTGTATCAGTGGAACATGTAAAATAAAATAAGTAAGAAGAATGATATACAAGATTGAACTCCTCAACGAAATTTAGGATATATCAAAAGTTGCTTTAAGATTGTTTCGCTTATTCTTCGTTTTACTGGATCCATTGTTACAGTGTTCTATCTACGAAAAGGAAACTAGGTCAAACCATAGCGATAACTCTTTTATCACCACCTTTCTCCAACTCCGTTTCTCCCGAAACACAGACCTAGTAAGTACAGTTAAGCTGATGGACCGAAAGTCAGAGGAAAATGGTGGCGCCATTAACTGAATCAATATTTACTCGTCTTATTTTTACCCCAGAAAATAGGAACCGAGTTCTTACCGATCCTCGAGTGCTTGTCGAGGACTTTCCTACATAAGAAACCGATACCCACAACTTAACCAACTTACACCTTGTCCTAACTAAACTACTAAGAAAAAGAAAAAAGAAAAACGAAGAAAAAAAAAGTCTAATCCAAAGGACAAATATTCATGAAATATTACTAAACGAAATTCAGTAACCTTCGCAATTACCCATAGAACCCATCAAGCGATAATAGTATTCACGACAGGGCCATTAACGATTAATCATTTAAAAGCTTCAACCTCGACGCACTCTTAACGAACGCTTTAATCAATCCACCTAAATGAGTTACTCTCTGGCTCCGCGTTTCTTGAAAGCTCACGTCGTTTCTTATTCACGACAACTTTAGACTCCGTCTCTTAAAATATCCTCGTTAAAAACCGCGTAAAAATTCCTCGTCTATTATATACAGAGTGTTCCATAAAATCAGACTCATTTCGCGTACAAAATTTATTATAATTCATAAAAAAAGAAAACAAGGTAAAATTGATAAAATCAGGGCTTACAAAAGCACAATAAAAAAAAAAAAGAAAACATATAAGGAAGCCTGTTGGAAAGTCCCGGAATGTCAGTTCGAATGTCGCGTTGGATTTTTCGCATTTCTCTTCGTTTATATGAATTTTTTCTAATCTTTTCAAATGCTGAATTAATCTCTAAAGTGAATCTAACATATTACTAGACACCCTGTGTATATTCATAAGGTATCTACACCTCGTCGTTGATTTTTGACGTCGAATACAAAAATCGTAACACGATTTACCGGCCATTCGTCGTGGTCAGCTTTGACTATCCATCAGTGATTACCACGCAAATACATCCGACGCAATAAAAAGATCTCCGGTGTCGATTTATAGCGGCGAAAGTGGCATTTTATTGGCGCTATCGATCTCTCCGATCCCGGAGATTCCCTACACGAATGTTCCGTTCCGCTGATACCCGTCGATATAAGAGGGATTCGGTGTAGCAGGTGTCGCGGATAAACTGACAACAGTGAAATATAGCGAGCACGAGTTTAATGTACGTATAACCGTGGATAATTTATCTTTTTTTTTCTTTTTTTTTCTTTATCATTCTTGTTCTCGTTTTTTCCCTATCCTCTTCCCGGTAAGCGTTGATAGCGATGCGTTATCGCCTTATGCACCTCGGCGTTTGTTCTTCACGCTGATGCATCGCTGGTTGCGCCAACGTTGAGTGCTACAAGTTCTTTTTATTTATTTATTTATTTTTTCGATGCACTACATTCGTGGAAATTGTGTGTCGTTGTTGATTGTTTAAGGAAAGGCTTGTGTCTGATCATTCTTTGCCAAGCGTGAATTACATTTCTGTGATCTGAAGTGTGTAATTATCGAGGTGAGATTAACGGCGATTAAGAAGATCGAGAATGTTTGAAATTCTGTATTATTTTATATGCAAGTATGATTATTGTTTTTAATAGAAGATGATAGTAGCAGAAGATGAACTTGTAAAGAAAATTGTTTTTATTAGGGATTGTAATACGAAATTAGTTGAACACAATTATGTATTGAAAGATGCACAATGTAATTTCACGTAATTTTCTTAGTGTAAGGCGGTACATAACATTTTGTACTTTCAAGATGTAACTGTTTTTAATTAATTTCGTTTTGTTATGTACACTTCCTGAAAAAGATCCTGCAAAAATTCATTCATTTGGAGTCGCGTAGTATAACGATTGCAAATATTTTTGTATGCACCAGTAAATATGGCGAAAAATAATTGGTGTTTTTATACTTTATGAATGTCAAGCCAACTTCTTCGCGGGAACATCTAACGTAATAAGACAGTAGCTTAAAAATATCGATCCAAACAATAACCACCCCTGTTTGCTCACTCTATCCGCAAACCATACCACCCAATAAAATCTCTAGAAACTGACATCCAACAGAATTCTCATCCACCTAACTCGAAGAACATATCTATTACACAGCTCATAAAAAAAAGGACCGAACTTCCCCGAAGAAACCACCGAGAGGAGCGCACCCTTGTCTTCCACTTTTCACATCGAACGAGAAATATTTATCGTTTCCCGGATCCGGGAATCTTTCTCCCACAATAATCGACTCCTTCGACTACGCGTGAGTTAGACGTTCGTTCGCGAAAGGACTCGAGGGGTGCACCTTTAAGATCGAAGTCTGGGCGGTGAAGAATGAAGAACAATGAGGGAGGGGAAGGATGAACGAGAAGCAGTATAAAGGAGCGAGCGAGAGGGAGAGAGAGAGCGAGAAAGAAAGAGAGGAAGGAGAGAGAGAGTCAGAGTCAGAGAGAGAGCGAGAAAGAAAGAGAGGGAAAGAGAAAGAGAGTCAGAGAGAGAGCGAGAAAGAAAGAGAGGAAGGAGAGAGAGAGTCAGAGTCAGAGAGAGAGAGAGAGAGAGGAAGGAGAAAGAGAGTCAGAGTCAGAGAGAGAGAGAGGAGAGAGAAGTTTAGGGCGAAGGGATGATTCGAGCTTGTGTCATGGGTTCTCTCAGGCTTCTTGGTGGAAGGCCTGGCGAGAGATAGAAGGGTGAAGCGGCTCGAAGGGAGGCTAATAGAAATGAAGAGGCGGCCTGTCGTCGAGGCATAAAGCCGTAAACCGTGCAGGTGCCATCGTTCTCTCGATACTTTTGCAATTTCACGATGTAAAATTTAGAAAATGATGGCTCGATCATATTGTGATTTTCATACATTTTTTTCGTTGAACAGCTTGCCCTCGTAAATTAATTTTGAACGAATTCTAACGACAGTAATAGTGTTTTTCCTTCTTTCTTTTTTTAAGTTACTCTTTGGAAAAATCTTCAATTTTTCTAGCGAATTTTTTTAGCGAATTTAAATAGATGAAAAAGGGAACAACATAAAAACAGAGATCTGATTGAAAGAATATCGAAGAATATGGAGAAAATATTTTCCACCCAGGATAAAAGGGTACTACGAGCTTTATTTTTATCCACGAACGTGATTTTTCTTCCTTCAGGGATGAGGCACTAAATCAATTCAACGGTGACTCTCTGGCTAAAGCGATGACGGGGAGTATAAGTTCTTGTTTCTCAAAAAAGGTAGTATATTTTCTAGTTTGAATAAATATATATATATATACATACACTTCTTAACTTTCTGTTTTTTTTTTCATATAACAAATTGTCTTCTGTTAAAATTCATCTCTTCAAATAAGAGATAGTCTACAATCTATCTGGTAGTATCTAAATCTTAAATCTTCCCAAAAGCTTTACGAAAGAAATCGACGATAAATGTTGGAGACTGTCGTAGGAATGCTCGGTATTCGAAATAACACCCTTGAAATTCGCAACGATTCGACGAAAAGAGGGAAGTTCGCCCTGAGAACGGATAAGAAATGAGCCCAGCATTCCACGTCTTCCCGATATCTGTCGTTTTGTTTACTCCGAATTCCATCCGGAAATCTGTTCACTTACTCGAAACGTGGCGACTTCATACGATAGAAAAGAAAGTGGAAAAAACAAGAAAGAAAAAATATATCAATTTCCAACGAAATCACGTCTCGAGAAAAAGAAGAAGAAGAAAAGGTAGAAATAAATCAATCATAATTGTACAGAACAATCTCTTAAAGTTTGCACATTTTTCATTTCAACTTCCAACAAACTCTATCCAACCAAAAATTCCTCTCCGTCGTCTTCAAAAAATTTCAAACGCGAAAAAAGGCACCCGTCTCGAGGATCTCCGTGGAAAAAGTTTCTCCTTCGGATTCACGCGGACGAGGAAGCCTTTTTATTCTGGCGTTTCCGCGCAAAAATGGTCGAGACTTAAAAGATTTACGGCTTCCTTCGGTTCCGACACTTTCCTCCCTTTCCTGTCGCCCGTGCGGATCCTCGAGTTATGCAGATTTCGTGGAAATTCCCGCCGAAAATTGAAATTTCATCCACCGCGGGGAAAAACCGCTCCCTCTGGGATTACGTTCCGCGTGGGAAACAATCATGCCCGTGTCTTCGTCGTTTCATTATCGAGAAGAAAAGGAAGGAAAAGGAGAAAAAAAGAAGAAAATACGACAACGGCCTATCTCGCGGGGAATGGTTTGTATGAATATTTTCCACGCTTTGATCCACTCACGTTAATGCACGCCCGAGACACCAGGATGGGGTTGGTGGTTTTGCTGTGGCTAGTACATACCTGAAAGCAGAAATAAAGTAATTCCTTTAGCTTTAGCAGATTTGTCATATGAAGTGCAGAGAGATTATGAATAATTATAAAGTCGCGATAATAATATTTTATCGACGGACGTAAATTCTTTGATACCTAACGCAAAATATGAACGTTGACAACGGATAATAAATTAAAAATTAAAGTAGAAGTTTTTAGAAAAGAACTAATAAGAAAATATATAAATAGAACTAATAATATAAATAGAACTAATAAGAAGAAAAGAATTAATATTTAAAAAAAATTGTGATTTAGTTAAAAGAACCCGCAAGATAATTGATTTTTAACGGGACAATTTGTAACTGGAAGAATTGTACTTTAAAATTACTAACTCTTTCATAGGAATAATTATTACTGTTGTTTATTAGAAACACGTGTGTGATAAAAAATATAGAAATAATTTTTGCCTGAATTTTGCTTACTAAAAGAGTTAAAGTATCATTAAGTAAATTCATCGGTGTACTTGAAACGATAGCTGCTAAACGAGAACAAGCAAATTGCAGTAATTTTGATCGTATATTCCTCAGCTTATTAAACCTGAGAAAAGAGAAATTCTACTAACCCCGAGTAATAAATTTTGATTTCTCCTGTCTGCACCATTACAGGTACTTTCTGTCCTACTGAAATCTTAACACGTTCCATACATCGGTGATCTGTAATGACTATCATAAAGCAAACTTTCATCGCACGGACGAAAATATTTTTCATTTTCCATATTCAAGCAGAAAATTGCGGTATAAAACATAGTTTCGAAAATTCCAAATTGACATCTAGTTCTAACGTTCTATCGAAAAGTACGAGTACATCGAGACACTGTATCCACCAGTGAATGTTTCCAATTTCTTCATCCTCAGCATTTCAGTTTGATACAATCTTTATTCCGAGTATTCCAACTTGACCCACTTCCAAGACCATCCCAAAAACTCTACGCCTCGCCTGGAGAAACTCCGAGCACACCAAGACACCGTATACTCCAGAACACATGAGCTCAACTTTCCCAATTCAATCCCAGAGAAGGCTGCAATTTAACCGTTCCGCAAATTCTCAGAACGTCGAACAAGAAGCAAGGAGAGTCTAGCAGCAGCTGACTACGCGGCAGACGTTTAAATTCACGGAGAACTTCTGAACAGCGGTTCCTGTGCTTCCATGAACATCCTTGAGCTTTCCAAAAACACAAGTGGAGAAGTTTCGCGATGTCGAATGTCGAGACAACTCCTCGTCAATAATACACTCGGTTTAATCAAAGGGCATGTGTCGCCTAGTTGAAATTCAGGGATAATTTGGAGATCCAAGATTGCATCTAGTAGCGTCTATCTTCTCTCGTCCTTTTGCAAGTTCTTAGTCGTGTGTACGTTATAACAGAGGACAAGCAACATTCTCCTCGTGGAAACGTGCCTTGAGGCATGTGGTGGTTCCCTCCCTTCCCGTCGAAAACGAGAGAAAAAGGAAGGTTGCTCCAGTTACCCAAAAGGGTTAACCAAGTTTGGCCACGAAGGGTAGAAAACACGGATGGTAACGGAGGAAGAGGCAGGTTCCCATTCGTTTTGACGTAGGACAGCCTCGTTGACCCTTTTGCTCGTCGACGTACCGTCTAATCGCCCTTAAAGACTCCTCGACGAATGATGAATCGTCAGTTTAACGAGGGTTCCTAGGATGATGGTCGATGTATCGGTTTACGAGTTGCTCCAAACTCTGAAGCTATTGTCATTACTTTGCTGGAGTTCAATTTTCGTAGTGGTACTATTGTAAACGAGACGAAGAATAAACGTCTTAGAACTTCGATTCGTTTTAGGCCTTTTACCTTGGTGTATTACAATTTTTCTTTCTATAACTTATGGCCTAAAACGATCGCTGTAAATGTATCAAGCAGGTGACGAATTCATGTGCAATTGGAAAAATAATAACTTGTGCCAAATAGTAAGATTTCGTTAAAATTTTAATTTTTTATCAACACGGAACAACTTTGGTCACTTTTCTTCAATCTACGTATTGATTCAACCACCGTTCAGTAGCAGCTGAATATTTCATATAAGAATTATATCCCGTTCCTCCATACTTCTCGAAAGCTATACACCTTCACGCTGTCCTCAGACACCATTACCGTTCCCACAAAGCTCGAGCAAAAAAAAGTCCCACGACCACCTTTTGTAAGCCTGGACAAAAGCAAGAAACCGCGCCGAGCAGGAACACGTCTGAGAAAACTCGGCGCGAGGATCAATTATTCTCTGCCAATAAATCCCGAAGTGGCCCCGAAGAAGAGTTTTATCATCGTCGGTAGTTTATAATGCTTGGATGTATTTTCAAGCCTTCGCCGTTCTATGTTCCATATACGTAGCCGTATCAAATGAAAGCCTTGAAAGTTGCTTGTATCCTCGACGTTATAAAGGCGGACACTCCTTTATGGTATCGGTACGCCGGATGAAAAATCTTATTATTCATCGTACCCGCTGGTTTCTTCCCAGGGAAATATGGGCATCAGACGCGCCGCGACGATCTTTAAAGAAACGCGTTAGAATACAAATTGCGTTCATTAGCGATGAATACGCGGAGGGTTAATGACGCTTGCCGCTATCGATTTCGTTTCACAGGAAAGAGGAATTGGCATCGGTGAAGTTGCTCGGATACAGGTGTCTTATTGTTAGAATTGCCCGAGGCTCGCCATTGTTTGGACGTCCCAGATGTTAATTTCTAGGTGTATCTACATGAAATACAGGCCCCGTCTTTACAATCCGCGTGAACACGAAGGCAAATGAACGGAGCGGAAAATAGTTGACACCACGTGCCCCGTTGTTTTTCCAATCAACGGTTGGAAATGAAAAGTAGAACCATCGGGATGTACGCGGAGGAAAGTAATTTCTCCCGAATTCTATATTTCTGAATAGCAAAGCAGTAGAGTCCCACGTTAGATTAACGATTTTTTTTCTTTTCTTTAATCTATCGTTAGTTTGACAACGTTTGAAGGAGCCTAGTTCAATTTCTGGAATAACAAGTCTGACACGAAATATCTGAATATTCGCGTAAATCTATTCCCCTAGGTTGAAAGAAAATAAAACGGAATAAAAATTAATCTGCTTATCAATTAACCGCAAGCTGAAAACTTCCTTTGAGCCATAGTCGTTGAATGGCGAGGAACCAAGAAGCCCGAGGACGACGGAAGTCGAGCTCCTTGAGACTTTCTTCTCCTTTTTCTCCACGGACGACGGCACCGTGGCCGTGATTGCATTCAGGAAGGAAGCTCGAACGACGATTATGAATCACCGATTCGTGTAATCGCTGCCTCGTGGGACTCCGTTAAGAACCGTCGTGGCTGGCCGTCGTCATCGTTCGGCGAACAACGTGGGAGGATACGGTACGGCGAATATCGCGATTCACGAAGACGCAGGGCCCCGTGGTTCCAGCCGCAGGAAATGGAAGATCAATATGTACTCTCCTACTTTGCAGTGTCTTGTTACCCGAAGGAGAGCCACACGGTTACCCGCGCGCAACGGCTCCTTCCTTACGGTGTATACGTGTTTCCACGTGTACATGGTCTGTGTATTCAAATTGAACGTTCCTGATGAAGAAAGCGTGCTCTTTGCATGCTTCGTTTCACGGTAGCAATGACTGTTCTCGTGTGTAGACGGAGTTAGCGGTGGGATAGTAGGGTTGCCGAGGATGCAGGATACGTAGGGTGGAGTTTGAGAGAGTTTGATTGGCTGTGTTGTTGCTGGACTAAATAGCGTGCATTGTTATTTCTTTTTTGCAAGGTAATTGGAGGTGTGTGATCTCTGATGAAGCAACGTAAAAGGACGTGGGAATTGTCGACGGTTTGTTTGCAAATGTTTGAAAGTTTCTGAAGATTTTGAATTTTCGAAAACTACAAATATTTCAGCTGTCGAATATTCACTAAATTTTCAATCTTTACAGACACAAAAGTGCTAAAAAGCAACCGTTACTATTTTCTTTCGTAATTCTGACCAATTCGGATTTTTTTTAAATTGTTTCCACACATCATCTAGTCAACAGATCTTCCTAGCTTCTCGAAAAAGCTCACGTCTTTTACTCGAATTTTCAAAATGTCATTCTGCTTGAAAGAATGTCCGAGAATATCAATGCCAGTCACTGTACATACAAATACCAATCTTTCGTAAATCAACGAGAAGAATATATATTCGAAGTTGAATACACTCCCAAGGCTGTTGGTTCGAAGAGGAAGAAAGGAGATCCGATTCCGCCCCAGGATGGGAACGAGACGTATATACAGCTTACTCTCTTTCCCCTCTATGCAGGGAAAAGAAAAATTCCCCGATCCAACGTTTCCCTCCCTTACATTAAAGCAAACACCCAAGTTTGCTTATTGCATGTTACATAAAACCCTGACAGCGACTTCTATTATCAACAGCCTACGAGAATTATAGTTATTTACCCCGTTGCTACATTCGATTTCTTTTATTTATTCTACACGCGTAGTGAACACGTTTAAAGGGGAGTTAGGATTTCGAGCACGAGTTTGTAAAGGAAAGGGTGGAATCGTTCGGTGAATTCCTCGCGAGAGAGGAACACATCGGAAGTTCATGTTACATATTGCGCGGGCTGTCAAGCAAGCCTGACCGCGCCTTAAGGGTCACGGGTGGCCAAGAGAAGGAGGCGAGCTGTAACTTCCGCGGGTAATAAAATATTTGGCTGTCAGGTATACAGCTTCCCGCTCGCGGAGTGGTTTATGCGCTTGTTCAAGGTAGAGGAAGGGAAGTTCTAAGTATACTGTAAAACACCGTCTACGATCTTTGTATCTCTAGTTACCGAGATAAAGCGTTTAAAAGGATGACGATTAAAATTACTTAAGAAAATCGATTGAACCTCTTCAGAGCTACTGATACGTATATATGCATGTGTATCTTCAATTTTTTCTTTTTAAATTCCAATATTTATGATAGAAAAAAAGTATGGAATCATAACGAACACATGCAGTTGTATGAAAACACTTGTAACATTTCATTCCACTGGAATTTTTCTGGTAAAGTATAGTTTAACGTTGCTGATCGTTCCTGAAGAGGTTAAGCTGTATTAGAAACATTGCAATTTATTTCTCCTAACTTTTACATATGGTTTTAGTAGCTTTTACATTTCTTTTATCTGTTCCAAAATATTAGGGTAATTCCGGGGGAGATGACCAGCTAAATTATCATTATTATTATTTTAAATATAATTTTTGTTGATTATCTCGTAAGGAAGTGATTAAAGTTTATATAAAAATCAATTTTCATATTTCAGTTGTTTTAATTTTCGTTTAAATACGCTCCAAAACAGAAGTAAGTCCCTTTCTTCCGCAGTTGTCCTAGTTACAGAAATTAAATTAATAACGATAATTCATTATTCCTCACCAAAAAAAAAAAAAAAAAAAGAATTCTCAGCCTAGCCAATCACTGTTCGACCATTCAATTACACGAAATTGAACGTCAGTAACCAACAAGTCAAAGCAACCATCCCCTATCTAGATCGTAAAAGCGAGGCAAACGAAGAAGAAGAAAAAGAAGAAGAGGAAGAATTCTCGCTGATGCGGTAGAAAAGATGATTTCTTCGTTAGAAAGAAGTAGGGAGGATCTAGGAAAGGGGGAAGGGAACTTTGATTTCGTGACATCAGCTTCTTCTTGCTAGTGGGAGTATTTCATTTGGATAGATCACGAGGGGTCGGCGTAACCGCATTAGTCAAGCTGTCGTGCTTCGTTCGAGATCGCTTGTCAGTCGATCCTTTGACGGGGGCTGCTGGCCCGAACAATAATTTCATATCTCTGAAAGTGCCGGCCAATCTAGCGCGCATCGTTGCGCTTCGTCGCCTCGACTTGCCTTGCACTCGATGAATATCGATACCCCACCTCTTTCTACGTCCCTTGTTGCTCTTTTTCGCGACGCCATGAATCCTGTTTCCGTTCCTGACAAGTGTGATTGTCAGCCGATGCGCGATGGTTATTATGGATTATTCGATGGAATTGCAAGCGTCTCAGTTTGCAAGGGAAGCTCGGAGAAAGGAACTTTTTTTTTTTATCTTGTCACGATGGATATGAATTTGAGAGATTGTTTGTAATTGTGCAACGGGGAATAACTGACAGGATATTTAGGAAATAATTTTACAGCTTTTGCAGGTTTACAAACTTCGCTTTCAAGGAGTTTCGTGTTGAGTAATTTTAACATGAGAATTAAGAGCGAAATTTAACTAAACGATGGATTTTTATGCATTTATAGGAAATTTAAAGGTGTTTTGCACAGAATATCTAAATTATACTGTTTTTTATGATATGTGGTAGGTGAAATTATTTCCTACCGAAGTTCAACTTTTTTTACTATATTTTCGAATATATGAATTTGCAATATTTTTAACGAAAATTAAGAATTTCGGTATGAGTCGAATTTATTTGCACGTGAAAATTCCAGTTTTCCTTTGTACAGTAGGAAAATAAAATGGAGTATTTGAATTATCAGTAAATGGTAATCAACGTGCAAATGAAATTACAAGCGTTTATTACTCCGCAGATATTTTTCTTTTTGCCACCGTGGGATCGTAACGAGAAGTGTAACCGGCACTTTAGAAAATTGTGACGGATTACAGCGGAGGGAGGAACGTCAGAATTCGTCGGCGAACGTCGGATAGCCTTTGTGCATCCGTCAAGCGACCTGCCAGATGAGCAACAAAGGGAAAAATACATAGGGAGAAAAGATAATTGCGACAGGAACGTAGCTACGAGACTGTCGCTTGACCTAGCTGGTTCGTCAATGCACGCCAGGAGAGAAGGCAGATGTTGCTCTAATGGAACCTACCGAAAATGAGATCTCAGTCAAATCTGCGACTCTCTGTCTCAGAAAATTCGTCAGATCTAAGATTATTAATTCCTCATTTCCTCGCATAGCGGAGATTAAGGATTTTCCAATGCTTGAAGCTTCGAAGATTCAAAGATTCGAAGGTTCAACTCTTGAAAACTTTCAATTCTCTAAACCCCCATTCCTAAAAAATTCAAAGATGCAAAGACGTAAATGTCCAAACAGTCAAAGACACAAATCTTCAACAGTTTAAGGATCCAGAAGTTTCAAGCTCCAGAGATGCTCAGAAATACTTAAAAACTAAAAGAGAAGACTCGAAGATTTCCACCGTGAAACGATCAAACTATCGATGCGTTGAAATCGAAAAAATTCCAACAGAACCTAATCCACGAAAAAAAAAAAAAAATCGAACTTTCTCTCGCATCGATACCAACCACTCCCGCTACAATGAACGCATGAACAAGCTCTGCTAGGCGACCAGCTGAAAAGCCACGAAAACCCTCGGCCGTCGCTTCCAAAAATATTCGATGGCACACGATCGGATTCCCGACGGTTCGTTCGTTTTCGATTCAATGGAGAAAGTCAGATCACCGTCGCGATTTATCGTTGCGTACCAACCGTCAATCCGCTTGTGAACGGAGTGCACGAATAATTGGAAGGGCTACACGATCGCGCGCAGGAACGCTCGTCCTGACCCGTGTTTAGCTACCTTTTGTGGGATCAAGGTATTACTACGAGAGCCACGCTCTGCTCTCGGTAGCTATTGTTATCGAGCAACGCGCGGGGTGGTTTTCATTGTGACTCGTGGTGGCCGAGCCAGTGGGGTCCAGGGAACCTACGAAACGCCGGAAGTTACGGGGCTGGCGTTCGCCGTTAAATTTTAGCGCTCAATAAAACACCGCGCGCCCCTAGAACCAAAAGGTATTTCATCCTGTGCCGTTGTTTCCCGGCCGAATGAGAATTTTCCATGGTCAACCAACGGTTACAAGAAACTTGCCTTTCTCCTATCTTTTGTGCGGTACAGAAGTGTGTTCCATCGTATACACGCTAGAAAAGGTTACATTCGCAAGGTTGTTAACCCTTTGCGAAAGGAAGATTATCAAAATTATTACGCGAGTTGATGACCACGGCAATTTATTTGTATTGTTGCGTACGAGTTCCTTGGTTAGTGGAACCCACATGTTATGAAACATCCTGCATACCGGGTGATCTCGTTTGTAACTAACGGCTAAATTGTTTCTGACGTTTTCTTTAGGTTATGGAAATTTTATTACATGTTATTGTAAAAATTATGTAAAAGTTTTCATCGACTATTTTCAAATCGAATCGCGTTGTTTTCTGAACTGATTGATTTTTAAAAATGACAGTGCTAATGAACTTGGGTTGAACTTGTTAACATAAGGTAGATGAACATTATAGAAAGCGAGGGAAGATATTGCAGCAATTCTGCGTGTTAAATAAATAGATTTTGTTAAAGAAAAAAAGAAGAAGAACGACGGAAACTTTTGCAAACATCTAATATCTGTTTTTTATAATGCTACGTTGTGATCGACATTGAGGCGAGTTTAAACAATACATCACAATCATATATTCGAAGTGACATTATACAGAGAATAAGGAAATAAGTGAAATGTATATTAGTGAATATCAAAATGATTTTATTTTTCTATCAACGATATTTATCATATAAATTTCTCAGCCATTTTTTCGTATTCAGAAATGATTCGAATGTTCATTACGAGTAAATATTTTGTATATTACATTATTAATTACGTATACACTATTATATGGGTTATCTAAGCTAAGGATTGATCAGAATCTAGCAAAATTTGAAATCAACATCGGGACGAATTCATCACCTCGTAATGATTTCACAGAAAATACTATGAAAATAACGAAATAAAAGAGAAATGATAAATTAGTGAATATCAAAATGATTTTCGATCGATTCTTTTTGTTATCAACGACAGCTATTATATATAATATATAAATTTCTTTAATCAGAAATCATTTGGACATTCATTATGAGTACAATACTTTGCATATTCCATTATTAATCACGTATACACTGCTATACAGGTTGTCCAAGCGAGGGATTCATCGGTAACTAGCAAAATATCTTTGATATATTTTTGATACCGAAGAATCTTTACACGTTCGCGAAGTGGAGGTTATTAAATTATTCTCAGCGAAATTTGAAGAGATTGTTTCCAACAAAGGGGAAGGAATAATGGCAGGGATCACGGAAGAGGACGTCGGATTTCCTGGCTCCACTTTCGGTTTTATCCTTGAAAGGCGACAGATGGCTGGACAAGCCAACGTCGTTCAGTGATTCCAGAGGGAACTACCTGCTCTTCGTTTCCCTTTTGTTCAACTCCCATGGGCACGAATTTGAAAATAATCGTAATAACGATGACTAGGCGGCTATACGAAGAAGTCATGGTTCAGTGAGCAAGGGGAGATCGATGACCGTGTGCTAGTTCGATCGATTCATCTACTCGAAAGTGGAAACATTCGCTCTCGTGAAATATTATGAAAAATAAGAATCTTTTTTATTTCTATAGGAGAAAAAAATTTTTTTATAAAAATTGTATACGTTTAAATAATTTTTATTGCCAACGATAGAGGTATTATGGTTATTTTCTGCAAGAAACAGTGAAAGGTGGATCGAAAAAAGAAACGTTCACGATGTTTCCGCTTCCTGACCGCGAAAACAAACCGTTCGCGAACAAAATGTAAGCAGAAACTGTGGTTTCTGGTTTCCTTCGATTGCCTTTCCCTGATGGGAACACATCGAGAGATGCAACATGTGAGAACGCAACCTCTACCTCTAATTACCACAATTCTTCTTCAATAAAACAAAAAAAGAAGAAAAGAAAAATACATTTCGCTATAAAAAACCAAATTCTAACACTTGAAAATTATCACAATTATCTCTAATACAAATCTTCCAATTACGAGCACTCAGATTCCCTTAACTACGTACAAATTAGAAGAAAAACCAACATCGATAAAAAGTGTAATGTTCTGGTAGTGAAATCGTAATGAGAACGGTATTATACACCAATCTATCACTAAATGATTTAACAGTTTTCTGGAATGAACAAGATAGTGAATTTTTTCTTCAAGAAATCCATTGATTAGAGGAAAAGTTACCAGAAACTAATAGCAATTGTTTCTATACTATTTCACTTGTCCCGTAAACCTAATGCTAAGCTGACAGGCAAAAATTGATTAATTATATCATTTTTCAAACGTAATTTAACGATCTACAAGATCTACAAAGGAATAGCAAAGAAATTTTAGATAATTACTTTTTTCCAAATGACTTCTCGCCCGCAAAATAATTTGGCGACGTGTGTGATACTGATGTCGGTAACATGATATTACAGAAGGTTAATAGTATCGATATCCCGCGTGTCGTTTACGGAAGATTCCAAATTTATGATCGACAGCGTAAGAAATATTGTCGGAATCGACAGGACAGAAAGATATAGGGTGCAAAATATTCGACCAAGAGGTTTCACTTAATCTACCCATGGGAGGCGATACCGAAGGATCAGACGCGATAACATAGTGTCCCCACGGATGCACGTCACTTGTATTTGTTCCTGTCAATCAAAACAATCCGGGATCGAGCGCGATCACGGGGGTGAATCAACCGCACTCGTGCAACGTGCAAGGGATGCGTGTGACGTTTAGCCCAATATCCGTCCGTCTGACCCACGCTCGGATTAATCTACTTCAAAGGGACGAACCATGTTTTCTTGTCCTCGAAATAAGATTCTTCGATGATTAAATACGTTTTGAATTAAACATCTGACGTTGTTTCTTGAGGATTCATTAAGATATGTCAGGTTTGACGGGGGATGAACGATTATTTGTACATAAGCTGATTTAGGGATGTAAGGAATCGATGGTTTGAGGATTTAATGATTCAAGGAGTCAGAAAGCCAAATATAGATATTTAGAAACTCAGATTCGAAGATTTGAAAACACGAATGGTAAAAAATTTAAACATTTAATAGATTTGAAAGTTCAAGGATTCGAGAATTTAAATATTTAAAGAAAATCAGAGGTTTAAATTCTTCAGAGGTTGAAAAATATAATAATTCGAAGATCCAAGAATTATAAAATTAAAAACATTCAAATGTTTAAATTCTTCAGGGATTAAAAGATTTGTAAACTCGAAAATTCGAAGATTCGAGAATTTTAACTTTTAAAAACTCAAGGTTTTAGATTATTCAGAAGTTGGAAAATTGAAGAATTCGAAGATTCAAAGATTCAAAAATTCAAACGTTCAAATTCTTCAGAGATTAAAAAATTTAAGAATTCGAAAATTCAAAATACATTTAAGGACTCAAATGTTTAAATTTTTCAAACGTCGACAAATTTAAGAACGCGAAAATTCAAAAATGTAAAAATGCCAAGATTTCGAAAAGTCAGAGATTCAAAATTGAGAATGCCGTACTTTCGATAAGTAAACTTCCCCGATATCTAAATTCACCCTAAATTAAACATCTGACACCATTCCCCATGAATGCATTAACTCACATTACTTTATTCACCCGGCGATCGATCATACAAAACGTAAGTCAGTTAATCGCAGAGAAGAATTGGTAATAATAGGTGTAGTAGCCTGATGAGAAAAGGCACCCTTCGTTAATCGACGAAATAAACAATTGAAAATTACAGACCTGGCAATATTAACAATTATGCAAATCGACGCGGATCACTTTGAACAGGAGGCGAAGATAAATACGTCCAGATGCCCTCGCATTACTATGTTATTATTCCGCGCTTATGCGCGTGCGTGCTGTTGCACAGCGTAATTACGCTTTCTCCTAATGGGAGGTAAAGTTTTCAGTACGTTAATCGAAGCAATTTTCCATTCTGTATAAGGAAAGCGTACGAGCTACTTATACGCAGAGACAACCAGCTCGCTCCTCTTGAACCACATTTTAATCAGAAGATTGTAATTAACAGCGTACTAAAACCAAGAGACAAATACAAGTGCTACAACCGAGAACATTTATAACCTGGAAGATTACACGAGTAACCCTTTAATTACCTCGAATGGCACGATAAATTACAACCAAATGAACCTACGCGAATGGTACTTATTTCACGATTAAAAATTAAAAAAAAAAATAAATAAAAGGAAAGAAACCCGCCTTTATTCGACTCGAGGTATCAGCAACACTGTATCTAAAGCAATAATATCTACGCAGAGCGCGAGAAGCGACATAAGTTCCAAGCTTAAAGCCTTGCGGAGGCGGCTTCGAGGAGCTCGTTAGCACCGACCACGAAACGATTTATAATTATCGCGAGTCTCTTCGTCGTGAGAGAAAAGAAAAACACACAAGACACATAGAGAATGTAAGAGAACAGAGAGAGAGAGAGAGAGAGAGAGATACTTCTCTTACTTATAGAACGCAAAACCCTAACGGCACCATTTCCCGCGTTTATTCTGAATCATCGACCGCCACACTCGATTCCGTGACTCTACGCTCGAGTACATTTACCATTCTAAAAGCTCGGAGGTATCGCGCCGCGAAGAGAGGAGGCTTCTTAATCCTCTTTAAGCGAGTACACGTTCCGTGCGCAGCGAGATAAGTCCACTGGGGCTGTTTTCACGCAGATTAAGCGTCACATTCCCATTGCTTTTCGGGAGTGGTTCTTTTTCTTTTTTTTTTTTTATAGATAGTTCGAGGGAAGAGGGATCGAAGATTGATGGTAGTGTCGGAATTTTAGATTAGGAACCTTTGAAATCCCCTTTTAAAAAGGATTTTCAAGATCTTAGAATTAGTAATGAGCGTACTTGCACAGTTGCAACTCGAAGGTAGGGTTCAAGGTGCCATAATTGCTTGAGAATAATTGTAACCTGATGCTGCAATTCTCTTTAATTTAATTTTTTTTAAACTTAACATTGATGTCAAATGTTATATCAAAGGGAGTCAAATTCTAATTTGAGTTTGATTGTTAATTCGCATTGTTACTAAATTACAATTTAAAAATAATGTTCCATGTCGCAGAACTGTGATATAATCTTTACTTAATCCTTAATTAACGATGAGTCAGAATTTATATTTCGGATTATCAGCTGTTAGATTCCGATGTTTAGTATTTTAAACAATAATAATTTTATTTTACCAAACTTTGTACACCATAAATTTGCAAGTTTCAATGCACATATGACTATAATTTCTAGAGCTGTTTTGTTTGTAAAAATGGATTTATGTCAACCTCCGAATGTTCGACGATTCACTTATTAATTCCAATGGTTCCTTTACGAAAATCTTATTTTTTGGAGTACCGAAACTATGGAAAGGTCCAATAAATATTTTAGTCGATGAGTACGACTTGATGTTGATGAGTAACAAATTGAAGCGTATTTGAGTAAAGAAGATAATTTTCGGAATTACTACCTTACAAAATATAAAACACTTTCCACCTTCCTATCTAACTTGTTAAAATTAGAGCAGTATCTAACACAGCTCTAGCGTTCGACAGAAACCGGTACACTATTTCTATAGAAAAATATTAAAAAAGAAGTCAGAACAACTAAATCTCTATATATCATTAAATAAACCAGTTCTATTAAATTTATCTTTACAGCACGGTAATTTAATAAATCAAATTTCCATGTAATCCGAGACTACACGTCTATGATACTTCCATGACAGAATCATTCTCTGTCTTTGTAAGAATTTATTTACTCGAATGACACATATGCGTCCCACTGGTCACGCAATGGTTAAAAGACAGACATTTATGATTAATAATTAATCGAAACCCGTATATTCTTCGATATTCACGTTTGTAGATTTCCAATATTCTGTATTCTAACTCTGCATGTCGCACCGTTGCAAAATTCTCGTGAAACGATCGATTTCTTTCCTCGTACGGTCGAAGGTTAGAAGGAAACTGTGTCGCATACATCTAAAGGGAGTCCAGAGATCGTTGTACCACAACGAAAGGTCCGACGCCCACATGGTCGATCGCGTTACGATCCTTAATTGCAGCGGGATAATTGCACGCGGACCTTTCGAAAGCAAGAGAGACCATGCCTAACTCTCTTTCTCTCTCCTTTCTTCTCCTCTGATTCACGTCTCTCTATTTAAAGGCCTGCCCCGGTGATTTTTCTCGATCGGCACACAGCCAACAACCCTGCCAGGAAGAAAACGCACGAAAGACAGGCGAAGGCGGTGAACACAGACAAGCTGAGAGCGAGGAGAACGTCACGCTTTGCTTGTTCGTCCCACGCGAGCCAATATCCAACGCGGATACGCGATATTGCGATCAATGCCATTGGCCTATCTGGAATACGATCCCGAAGCAACGAGACCGTGGCTCTCTATCTCTACGTGTGAGAATCCCGCCGCTTCGACGCGCTTCGAGATCGATTACCAGAGATACGCGGTCAGGCTGCGGCCCGTCACTTTTCATTCAAAAACCAGACTGGACGACGATCAACTCGCCGTGAACTAACACCACTGTTAATGTGCAGATATTCGCAGGACATGTTTTTATCACATCGACGATGAAAATTTAACTGCTTTTGAGAAACGTCTTTCCCCCCCTTTTTTTTTTTATTTAAAGGATCTATTTAAACGAAATGTAGACTTCGAGAGAATAATTAAACTTTTAGCCTATAGGCGCTGTTCATTTATTTAAACAAAAGTCCCAAAACATGCACATTATAGAGTCTATTTTTCATAAGCTAGAATTATATGCTTTCTATTTGATTTTTTTTTTTAATAAAGTCTATTGTAATTTAAATAAATTGTGCACACATCCTGGACGAATACACGAACGGCTGTTGTAATTAAAGCGTTGCGTAATTGGAACATTTATTTCTGAGTATCCCGTAGACATAGTGCCACGGGTCATTTGCAAAAATTCAATCGAAGAATGCCTGTTTTTATTCCTAATTTTTGTTAAATAAAAGAAAATTTGTTAAACAGCAGCTCGGAAGTTTGTGAAAGTATAGGTTTCAATTTAGTGGAATCTCGATAAATGGTAGTAGTAAAGAGACGCATCGACAAAATCCGAACGTGTAGTCAGTTCGACTTTATGGACCGATTAGCTGGCACTTTTAGCCACTGAACACGAGAAGCGCGATCGCACCCCTTTGGCACTCAAACGGTTAAGAGAATTGAATATTTTATGAGACACTCGATACACTGATTCACGCAGTTCGGACTGAACAATATGAATCGTTTACAATTCAAGCGAACTTTCTCTTTTGTATGTCTTCGAAATGAATATTTATTTTTAACGAAAAACATTGGATACATTCAATTTTATGAGCAATTGTAAAATGTATTACAGACTTTGATCGATATCACAGAATTTTTTTAAATTTTTTGAAAATGTTAAACAGTAAAAAAATTAAGTTTGGATGTAAGACATTCTGTGATGCATAAGAACGACTAACAAGGATTGGTATTTATATTCTGACGTTATCTCTAGCTTTTAAAACAGTCTCCGAACTTTAGAGCGGTTCTAGATGAAGACATCTCCAAAAGGAAGCGACAGTGCTTAAATAAAAACCGTTTTATAGCCATTGTATCGAATGTTTCATTGAGAAATAGAGTAAAAAAAAAAAAAAAGCTGACCATCTTTAATTATCTGATCATTCTTACATAAATGGGACAACCTAGTTTGCCCACAGACTGTGAAAAAAAATGTCCGCCTACGAAGGACAATTTGTCAGTTTTCCGGGCGATTAAGTTTACTCTGTACCCAAGCGTTCTAAATGAAATAAAATAAAAAGGAAAAAAAAAGGAAAAGAAGAACTGACGTGTATAAATTCTGCCAATAATTTCCTGAATCTCCTCGACATTGAATGCGAAACTTGCAACACGGGCCCTTCGTTTTTGTCAGGTCGAACGTGACGCTCGTATGGCCGAGGATTAAACGGATCCGGCGTTAGGTGACGGTTCGCAGTAAATGTGCCGTAACAGATTTCCAGATGGAATGCCCATGAACGTACGTCCACGAATTACCCTTTACGATTATTGGATCGTCCGTAGAGATGGTGGTTCGGGCACGAAGGGATTAAAGATACGCTGGCAATTTACGCGGCACGCAATTTGAGAATTCAATTCGCAGCTTTGACCTTCTCGACAGGCTAACATGACGTTGCTCCTCTCGCGAGATTACCGATTTGACTGTCGATAAACTAGCCAATAGTATTCGCACTAACTTAACGTCGTTGCACTTCCTAATTCCTCTAGCTAATGCGTGAAACGGTCCGTTTTAAGAACCACGTTCAAACCGTTACTCGAACCTGTGTTTTGCGCTGCCACGCGTGATTCACAGAGTCTGGTGTCTCTTCGCTGATTCGAGGCTCGATAGTTTCGATAGGTTGTATTTTAACTGTGAAGCTTCTAATTTTCACCGTACAGATGTTATCTGAATTGCTACGTGAATTGTTATTTCGTTCGATATATTGGATATTCAATCGGTTGTTTTGCACCTTTGATTTTTAGTTATTTGATGATATAAAATATCCGAGTTTAGAAAGTGCAGCGAGTATTGAATATTCTGCATGCAAATTATATCCTAAAGAGAGCAATACAATTTATTTATCAACTGTCCTTAACACTAGGTTTACAGGCTTTTCTTGAGTGAACGAGAAACCGAAGTTTTCCTTCGAGAAATCGTTTGATTAGAGGAAAAGTTATGTTTTTTTCTTTGTAAGAAGATTCTGCACATATTCCCTATGATTTATTTTTAATTTCAAGACTTGCTACAGTGGCACTTCGAGGATACACGCAGCCGTGATAAGAGTACTCAAATTCAGATAACAATCGTCCTTAATCCTCTGTGGAGAGACTTCCTGCACATTTGACACGTATTTCTCTATCCTAATCTCTTCGTCTCCCGTCAAACTACAGATCCTAGCCACGAGACGTTCAACCGAAATGAATTTTGGTTTTTTCCTTGTCGTCATCGCTGTTAACCGAGAGCATTCGAGTATCTTAAGTAATTATCAAAGGTAATTCAATGAGCGGTTAAAACCCTGGCGAAAAGGGCAGCAGCCATAAGTACCGGTCGCGTCTGTAGGGGGCGAAATTAAGGGGTTGGATCGAAGGTCGCGAAGAAAGGACAGTGGTACAAGGAGAGGAGAGGAGAGAGAGAAAGAGATAGAGAGAGAGAGAGAGATAGTTGATGAAGAGGACAAGGCTTTGAGGACAGAACGAGACTGCTACTAGGTCGAGGGTTGTCGTGAATGAAACCGTGAAGGAGTCAGCCTCCTCTCGTCTTTCATGTCGTACCAAGCCGAAATTGTCTCGAGGGTTCTCTTTCTATTAATACTGTTTCCACGATGCGCTTAATTTTCCTCGGTACTCCACCGGTTTCGGACATCCCTCTGTTCTATATCACGTCACTCCACGTGAACCATGCGAAAGAGGCTTGATTGTTCGATGGTCTAACTGGGTTGCTCAAGGGTGAAACCCTTTCCTTCGCGAAATTTTCTCGGATAGGGTTCTAACTCTTACAGCGGTATTTCTTACGGATAGCGTTTCGAGCAATTTTTATTGTTTTTTTTTTTTCTGACGTTACTTTGGTAATTTCAAAGTGGAATTTCGCGCAATTTTTCGTGGAAAAGGAGGGATTTTTAATTTCACGAAGCCCTTACCCGGTCACCCGGGGAATTTAGACCTGGTATTTTTTGCGATTTCTTGGGAAAAATTCGGAAATTTTGAGAAAGAGGGAAACTTTAGGTTTGTTGGAAATTTCATGCCACTCTGGCTATTTCAACGGGGAATCTATCATTTTTCGAAAACGAAATTGAGAAATATAGGGGCGAATGCAATTCTGCACCTTTGCAAATTTTGCTTACTCAGAAAATTGGAAATTTTGCGTCCTCTGAAAATTGGAAATTTTACTTCTCCCAGATCCTACAATCTTTAGAAAATCGATTTCTATCCATTTCTAACAATTCTAGACTGAGATCTTTCAGAATGTTTCACAAAGAAAATTACAATTTCTTAATTATTTTTCACGGTCTTTTTTTCCTCAGTAAGAATAAATTTGAACGTTTCACTGCAAGGTAAAGTTCATTCCCAGCAGACATGGCGGCAGAGGAATCGATGAAAGTGGTGTGGTCTCTCGTTGCGTCTTTAATGTAAGCCAAACGAATTCTGTGCGCGAGCCACGCATGAAAAGGCCCCCGACATTACTGGAACAGTTTTAATCAAAGTAAACTTCCCTTCGGGTATTCTCGACGCTGCCGACGTCGTCGTCGTTCGTCGACGACGGCAGTTCTTTGTCCCGCGTTACAAGACGAGAGAGGTTCCTCCTCAGTGGTTTCATTCATTCGAACCCTCGACCCAGTACCGCTCTTCATCTGTCCTTAGAACCTTGCCCTCTTCATCAGCATCCTTCCTCTATTACCTCTTCCTTCGATCCAACTTTCTTCCCTCAGCCTTTTTGCTTTTTATTCCACATGGAGAAACTTCGATTTTTTTGACCACGTACATACGTATCATCCAGATGCTTTATCTCGTAAATACAACATTTCTCCATACATACAACAAGCAACTTCATTTTTATTCATTTAAAGAAGAAATTAAGGACTGAACTAGTTTTGTAATTTTTTTGAAAAAGTTATCAAATTTTCGAATAAAGTTTTAAATGCGTCAGTATATCGAGTAAGAAATTAATAAAAATTAAGGAATTTCGGAGTCCCTGGAATTCGTGACATTGTCATCTACTTTGTAACTTTTTAAAGCGAATTAAAATATTTTTGTGAAAATTATGAAATGACAGAGATTCGACGGATAATATTTCCGAAGTAAAAATTGTACGTTCTTACGAGATCTACGAGAGATTAATCATAATCTCGATTATCTGATCTAAATTTTGCCGATTATATTTGAAAAAAGAATTCTTAAACCTCTTCTGCGTCTCATTTCAATATAAACATTACAAAATACAAATTCGACCATTGAAAAAGAACAAAAGAAGTGAAGTTTCTCGGAACGAAAAAGGCAAATCCAATACACTAACGCTTTGAACTCCAAGCATTTTCGACACAGTAATTCCAGCACACTATTGCAAACGAAACATCATGCTTACGAATTTATTTACGTTTACCCTTTTTTCTTAATTTGCATTATTTTAGAATCAATGAAATTTAAGAAGTATCACCATAGCAACACAAATGGAGTGCAAAGTGTTAAAGAAACTTGACGAAACTCGCGGTACTAACTTCTATCTAGTGAAACAAGTCTAAAACGATGAAATGAACGTGAAAATGAAGTTGGCCAAACAAGTGAAGATAAGTCGAACGTTTCACGAGTCCGCAAGCTTTGTGGAACAACGATCAGAACTGTCGCGATATAATTGAAAGCGCCGACGAGAAAGTCCTTTGTCTATTTCGCGGAACAAAAGAGGCGACCAGGGAGAGACTCGCGCGAAACTTCGGCTTGATTAAAATTGTTTCAACAGGAGAACTGGCTGCTCGCTTACCTCGGCTATAATTTATGGCATTAGCATGGGAATGATAAAAAGCAACGCCACCCCACGAACATGGTTTGTTTACAGAAAGCTCTTTTTCTTTTTCTCGCTCCTCCATTAACGTTTCGCGGTTTAATCGCGCGCCTCGCTTTTAAGAGAAGCCACCACGAGTAATATCGGTTTCGCCTCATTATCATATTTAAACGTCGCGATACTACGATAACGTTGATTCGAAATTCAAAGCCCGGGTGGTCTCGCGTAAAATAACATCTTAAGGATCGATATTTTAATTTCCTGCTGGAGAAGGAGGAAATTACTCGCGGCCTTTGATCATCCGTTGAAAATTACGCCATCTTTGCTGTCCAACTTTTTTCACGTTACTCAGGTCAGCTTAGGTAAATGAGAATGTGACGAATCAATGTGTGATTTGGTCATAGAACAAAGTTTCACGAATTCCTAAATGTTCCACATTTTTATCTATCACAGTGAATTCTTTCGAATTATAATATTAAAAAAATGATCATTTTTTATGCGCTCAAAAGTGATTAAAAATTAAAATAAAAAAGAAAATAATGGAGTTATCACGGGAAGTAATTTTTTCTTCTTCCAAACAATTTGCATTATTGTTAAGAAACGAAAGAGACATTTGATTTCGTTGGAACACCTTGTACAATAAAACATCCTTGCAAGTTGGATGAGCAACAAACACCGTCCATGTTAATTCGCAGTATCAATAAACTTGACTCACGTTCTTCTGTAGTCCATGCATTCCCCTACGACCAATTCACCATTATCATTCATCACCATCCTGTATCATTGCACTCAACTCCGCTTGCATATTCATATCTCGAATCGCATCGGCGTTCAATCCCCTCGCTGGATGATCCAGCTCTCTACCACCGTTAAATTTCTTTCCTGTTACTCGCGTGGCAAATGATCTCGCGAGTTATCAGAGGAAACAACGAAACAAAACAAACAAACGAAAAAGAAGGAAATAAAAATAAAAAGAACGTAAAGGAAAAGACGCGAGGAGAAGAGGGGAAAGTAAAACAAACAAAAAAAGATCGTTTACAGGATACATGACGAATAGGTGAGAGTACCCACGCGTTTCATTTCTAGATACATCGTTTCACAGGAAACGTGACCACGTTCTTGATCAATTATTTGTTCCACGTCCTTCGATATTTATGCCGTCGTGCATGGTCGTTAAAATTGCAATTGCTCCCCTCCCCCCTGCTACACCACCTTGCCATTCCACCACCCCGTTGCAAGCCCGCCACTCTGGCGACCATAAATTACGCGCACCGTGAACTGGTATATAGCTGAACACGCTGCTAGCGTGCACCCGGGCAACAAGTTGCAATTATAAAGTGCCCCCGGTGCTGCCAGAGCTCGCATGACTGCCGAACAAATATTTCCTGTCGCGCGAAAAATCCTCCCGCGATTTATTCTTTCACCTGTCATACTTCATCCCGTGTCGAGATTCACGTATTCTACTTCTTCTTCTTCTTTTCTTCTTTTCGTCTTCTTTTTTTTTTTTCGTTTCTGTCTATTTCTCATTGACTCATCGGAAACGTGTTTGTTGCTCCATGAGTAATTCGAGGAAAATTTAAAGTGACGCGAAGGTAATTAATGTTTACGCTTCTGAACGATCGAAGTCGTGCGGAATATATTGATTGTCGAAGGTTTAGAACTGCTCGTCTGTTTGAATTAACAGACTGCCGATCGCGTGTATTTTTCGCGAGCGACGTTGAAAATTGTATAAATTCGTTAATATAGGGTTTTCCTCTGTCTCTAATAATATTTGAGACGATTCTGAGAACTATGAAAAAACAGAAATACATGTAAAATATTTTCTTGAGAACTACTGTATTACCAGTTTTATAAACATTCTTACGTTTAGGCACTCGTGAATCGTGCAAAAAAGCTGGAAATAATGAAATAATAATTTTCTAATATTTCATATCAGTTACACAAATCAAAATAATACAATAGTAATGCGGTAATGTAATAAAACAAAGACAAAGATATGCAATGGTATATTACGAATATATCAACCATATCCATTTCTTTCGTAATATGGAGAGATCTCCTTAATCGTTCAACAAAGTGTTAAGATCGAATTTGCGTGTGAATCAGCATTACGGAGAATGATAAGAATTTTCTTTGTTCCGATAGATTCGAGTGGTATAAAATCGTGGCTAATATTTTTGCGAGAATTCTGACAATGGCTTTATACTACCATAGTGTGTTACTATTAACCCTTTCGTGATCAATGAAATGAAAGAGCTCTACTTGAGTACTGGAACAAGATTTCATCACGAAAGGGTTAAACAGGACAATCTAAGGAATATTTTTTCAATGAAAGAATCAAGAATGTTTGACCTATGTTTTTATGCATAGCACAAGGAATAATTTCGAAGATAACTCGGTGTATAATAGTAACACCGGAAGTTCCTTCAGATCTCACAAGGAGATTTCCTCTCGAAGGTACCTTACAGCATGGAAATCTGCGAGAGGGCACGTATCGCCTCTTCAAAGTTCCGGAATCCGTCTAGGGCCACGAAAGTCCATCGAGAGAGATACGGGTAATTAATTCTATGAATTCGCAATAGCTATTAATAACCTCTTAAAGACCGGTGTACAAACCCTCTTTGAAGAGTCTGGAATAATTAAAGCGCAATCTGTAGTTGTGTAGTGGATTGTGTGCCGCGAAGTGAAACGAGCGACGAGAGAATTTTTATAATCCCCCTCCTCGTGAGATATTAATGATCGTTCCAAGGGAAGCATAATAATTCACTATAAGACAAAAAGCGTAGAAATAACCGGGGAATCTCATCAATCATCGTGGCAAGAGTTCGCGCGTGAGCACCTTCTCTCTTTCCCTTTCGAACGACTCTATCGAGTACACACACGCACGCGCGCGCGATCGATATCGACCTTTTAAGGTAACCCTGATCTGGACAGACGATTTATCACCCATGGAACGATGCGTGAAACGGAGCAAGGAGAACAGATCGAATAGTCGTGGACAGAATCGAACGGGAGATACCACGCGGAGAAATCAAAGGCTTTACACAACGGTCTGTCGGGAATGAACGTGCACGCCAGCCGCTTTAAACGAGCAACAAAGAACGGAGAGCATCGTTCACGATGATTACCGGACGGCAAATGGCACCTTCACGTCACTCACCACCTTTAAAAATCTCCGTGTACGATCGAATGATGACCTCTACGAAATTACAGCGTGCTTTCAAATTTACTTCTTACTTATTACAGGATGTTTTATAGATGTTGTTGCTGAATTTCAGAAGCGCGCGAGGAAAATTGCTTTTACCCTTTCGTTTCGACGCGTTTATGATAAAATTTAAATTTTCAAAGCCAGTATGGCAAATTTTCCGGGTGAAAATCGATCGTCTACCTTTCTCTTGAAATCTGCCGTAGAGAAAGGGTTAAACAAGCAATTTATATAAATAAGTAACAGATTATGATATTTTTTCTTATGTAACACTGATCAAAACTGCAAAGTACTAAGATGAGCACAATATAGACAAAAATGATAAAAGTTTGAATACACGAAACGTATTCTCGATTGAAAATGTAGAAAAGTGTCTTATTAAGAATTCACAGGGTTTATTCATAGCAGAGATAATATATTAGCAACTGTCTGTAACCAAACAGACTACAGAAAAAGGGAAGTAAATAATTGTATTAAAAAGAGTAGACAAAGTTCACGAGGACAGAGTAATTTTTAATTCGAACCTTCCGAACAAGACCTAAAGGTCAGTTTAAATCAACGAAGTCCGGCAAATTTAATCGGCGATAAACGTACCTAACGCTTAAACGAAGTTACGCCGGTTGAACGAGAGTTTACACGATTACGCGACAACTTTGAGGGAATCGCCGCGGTCCCCTTTTCCTTTTCGTCGTTTCGCATCCTGTCAACCACAGGGGCGACTTTATTCTCCCTTTCTCTGTCTCTCTCTCACACTCTTTCTCCCCCTTACCCCTTAATTATTTTGTTTCCGTAACCCTGGCGACAAACGACGAAGCACGCGGCGCTGTACGAACGTCGAGGATCGTGCCTCGCCTCGTAATACACGAATTTCCATTCTACGAAATAATTTCTTTCTTTCCCGCACGGATAACCTCGAAGAACGCGTGCCTCGGACGCGACTCCTCGACCATCGATCTTTCGAGGAAACGATAGGGCTTGAAAAGGGTTAAAGAGGGTTCCAAGACAGATGTTCGGTTCGTTGTGATTGTTTGGTATCGGTGAATGGCGTGAAGGTGAAATAATGTGCAGGAAGGTGGAAAAGTTTTGGATTCATCGGTTGATTTTGGTCAGTTCATTTGATCAGTTCCGAATTATAGTGCTTCAAGTATCGAAAAACAAAAATTTTGCGTAGTTTATATAAATAAATACTGTAAATTTGAACATTTATTGGTATTCGATAATTATTCAAATAATAATAACTTTTATTTACTTAAAATTTCTGTCTTCTTGATAAGTTTGTACTAATACCAATTATATTCAATTACTAATTCTGGTTTCTAAAACGCTGTAGTATAGTAATCTCAATTTCTGAAAATTTAGTATTTAATATTAAATTCTAATTGTTTTGTCATCCTTAAGCTGTAAATTGGACCTCCATGAAAGATTCTGGAGATATTGTAACTCGAAACATTACGAATTTTTAATAAAACACAAGAATACAATGTAGAATAACGAAACAATAAACAGATACAAGAACGATACATAAGAATTTTTATATGCTAATTTGTAACAAAAAATTTAATATGGTAATAAATAAAAAGGAACAGAAAGTAGTACAAAGAACATTTAAATGATAAATAAAATTGATAATTCTAGAAAGAACATAAAAATTTAGAAATTACAAATAATGAAAGTTAACATATCGTATATATTAAATATACATATGAATGAAAGGGTTTAAAATTGTTTTTCCCGGAGAAAATAAAGGAACGTCGCCGTCTAGATGTGTAATCCAAGAAAGTTTTCTTCGTTTCTTATTGCACGAAGACGATAGGGAAATCGAAAGAATCGCGGGACAGTAAAGCGCGGAGTGAAATTGGAAAAAGAAATTCCCTATTATTTACGATCGTGCGCGGAACGACCGGTAGCTGAATCGAGGCGAGAGAATTAGAAAGCGAATGACGACAGTTTCAAGGTATTTCGCAAAATTCTTTTACGACCGTAATTACCGTCCCCGCAATAAAGACACTTCGAAGCTTACGGAAATCATCGAGAAAAATTGTATTTACTAAGAGCGTTTCTTTTTACGCAACCGCGGTAATGCCTTGGCGAAACAAGCTGAAATTTTCATCAAAACAAGTTGTAACAAGGAAAAAGTACGAACTTTCTACGCAATTCCGTAATGCATAAATACCTTCGATTATTTCTTTCGTAACGTTATTACGAACAATAAACCACAGGCTTGTCTCGATCTTAGATAAAATTAGAACAGCGAAAGAAGTACAAAATGTTTCGACAAAGTATTATCTTATTCCTTCTTTCTCTTAGAATTAAACATTACATTGTTCTAATGGTAAAGTTGCGAAATTGCAATTTTTTACAAATTACAACTAAATTTCTGTTTTTCTATTTATGCATGATCAACGTATACTTTGATAAAGTTACGTAAGTGTGTATACCGTTTTGTTGCACAATTGGTGGATAAAATTAGTGCAAAGTGACTTTCCATTAATTCACAGAGTGATTTTCTCTTCTCTTGAAAAAATGGAATTTTTGCAAAATTCCTGATATCCGAGGGAAACCGTTCGATAAAAGATTTCGTAAATTGAAAGGTGTATTTTTATCGATATAAATTTGTCATCGATCAGTTGCATAAAATTCGCATAACTTATCGCAGACACGTAAGTATGCGGCGTATAAGCGAAATCAGATTGATACGAAGTCGGTTAGACATAAATCACCTTATCAGCGTCGAACTATTAAACACGCGCGGCTCGATAATAGGACTAGTCCCGCGCGTCGTCAGAGTGTTCGACTTCTAGCAGGCAGTTTGTCGGTATCTCCATGGAGCGATGGTGTAAAGTGAATTAACGTTGTCGTTGAACCGTATGAGAAGCGGATAAGCAGATAACGCGATTAATGCGCGAGCACATCTGATCTCCCCTTGCTTTGGATCTTCGGGAAACTTGCGACTGATCCTGTATACGTCTTCGTTGTCATGAATTCGTAAATTCTTGTAGTCCCCCTATTGATCAGGTTTACCTTGTATCATCGATATTAAATACGACAGTTCGAAATTGGGAAATTTATACGAAACATAGGATCTCAGGATAAGTGGAATTTTATTAAGTTTAGATCAAGTATTGTGGGACCAGGGAACTCGAGTTGGATTGTTCTGAGATTGGAGAATTTAAGTTAAATCATTTATGGGTTGAGAAATCTGAATTGGATCATTCTGTAGTTTTTAATTTACTTTAGAGTACTTAGCTCTTGGAAAATTCGAATCGAGGAGTTTTAAAGTTAGAGAATTCCAATTGGATTACTTTGAAATGGAGAAGAATTCAAGTTTAATGATTGTAACCTCAAATATCTCTAATTCGAAATGGATCATTTACACCTCAGGAAAGTTGGGTTTAGGACACTTCGATTTCAAAAATCCTGCATTAATTTGGAGATTAGATTTTTTTAGCGAGTGCGTTTAAATTTTAAGTAACTCGAGTTGAACTGAAAAAATCCTGAGTGCCTAACGTTTTCGAAAATTCTAAGACTTTCCTGATCCTGCATTCTCTGATTGAGCTAAAATGGGTATCGTACAGTTGGGTATCACAGTTCCTAACACGAACTGTAGAACTCATGGTACCAAGATCCCAATACAGTCTAACTACAATTCTCCAAACTCTGAAGAGACTTAACTCGTGTTCTCCAATTTGAAGAAATCCGATTTGAATTCACCAGGCTTAAAACGATCCCAGACAAACCTCCCAACCTTGAAGCGAACCATATAGAATTCAGAGTCCTTTGCATCTGCTTCTACCACTCCAAACCGATCTCCATCAACTTCTACGAATCCAAGACAATCCCTATTGTATTCTACGAATTCAATACCCTCGTTCTCCAACATGTAGCATAAAATACGGCAACATACCAAAGCGTCTACTTAAAAAAGCGAAAAACAAAAAACAAAACTATCTCTACCTGCATCAATATATTCTGTAAATTCCACGCTACTTTTACAATACAGATTTTCCGAACAATTAAAATCCATCAACAAAGTTGCCAGAGAGTCTCTGGCAAGCGTAGAATAAGCACGTTGCAAGAGAATTGGCATCGTTTGGCTCCAGGACGAAAGCAGTTTTCGATTAGTTCGAACGACCCTTCCGAGGGCAAGCGTCGCGACGTAGGCGGCGTCCCGTTAATCACGTCGTATTCACCGCTCTTTCCACGTTCTACAATGCCAGGCAACAAGCAGATGGTATCGCGGTTGCAATCAGCCGGTCGATTAATTGAGAGAGCACCAGGATAACCGCGACTACAATGTTCGTGTCCTCGTAGGAGGCCTTCCCCAGGACGAGCGACGCAGCTGGACGACGCGACGGCGATCCTGTACGCGAGAGACTCGATATTTATCACGCTCGATAAATCCGTCGGCTACGACCGATTCGCGAACAATCGGCTGGTAATTGCATTGACAGGTTACACGACTTTCCATCGAGTTATTGTTGCAGATATATGGAACTGTAAGCCTTTTACGTTTCGTTATCGCAACGTACCGGGAGAGTTGCAACTCTTTCGAAGCCGCCTTTTTCCACCCGATCGAGTTTTCAGATATTTCTTAAGATAAAGAAACGATCGATTGGTTTATCGAGCAGGATTTGGACTCGATCTGTCGTTTAAAGATAAACTGCTGCTGTTGCTGGTGCTGCTGCTTGGTTTCACTATTATGTTTCTTTAATACTATCCGTGTAACGTGAATTACCGATGATTATTTACGATAACAGAGAGAAATGTATGTTTTATTAGGCGAACCAGGATTTCTTTTATTTTTTTCGAGAATTCAATGTATTGCAATTCAGTGTTCTCGGAGAGTTGAATTTTTATCGATCTTGTAAATAGATCATTTTGCAAACGTTTACATAAGAATCTTAATAGAGAAATCTGTAATTTGAGAGATTTATTGGAGCACTCGTTAACTTTTTGTTAATGTTAAGCAAATTTTACGACACTAAGAAAGATGTTACTTACGTTTCAACCTAATAATTCAAGTTTCTTTTTACTCTGTATTTGTTAAGAACGTTTCTCTATGTCTGGACGGTGAAGATGTAATTCTAAGCAATATATCGTGAAAATGAGGCAATTATCAAGCAACAACCCTTGAGTTTGGGTATGACTACAAGCACTAGAGTGCTGGCAGTGTACCGTAGTAATAGTACATCACGCTGATCTATTACTCGACATCAGGAATGGGTATCGTGATCTGGTTAATCAGATTAGTCAGCTTGCAATTACATATAATTGCACTCTGACGCCGTACAATAATGTGTCCTCGATCAGCAGTCGATCAAATATAGAAGGAAGAACCCAATTAAATTTCTCGTTCCAATTGAGACGGGCACTTGGAAGCGCTGTTCCCTTAATCAAACCTCTATTTAGAAGCAAATTCTTGTCAATTATTATATTGTGACCGTGCACAATGAAACTTTACCTAACAATATCAGCAAATCTCCAACAATAAATCATTATGAATACTATTATTGAACGATATATTTATACATTATTTATACATACATAAATGATAATTTTCAAAAGACACGTTATGAGGCTTCGTCGATTGTTCACGGAACCATAGAACGCAGAACAATGGAAATTCGTGGAGGTTGATGGTTCACTAAATATGCATGGGAAACCGATTGTTAAATAATGGAATTTCGAAACGACTGATCAATCTAAATCGGTAAATTTTACAATCGGACACGTGGAAAAATGATACGAGGATGAAGTCGAACCTATTCATCGCGAGATCTCTCTACCGCAAAAAGGCGGTTCTTACGTTTCCGCTTGATGGATAGGCAAAAGGAACACCTCGCCACTTTCTACTGCAAGACAGACCGTTTATTAAATCTACAATCAATAGAAGGTAATGATTCGGTGAATGGAAAAACTAAGGATTGTTATCGAACGAAGAGTTGTCTACGAGATAATTGCTACTTCTAAAAAGCAAACATAGATAAATTAATCGAAGAGGACGAGAGTGCTACATAGCTTCTTGCTATTTCGTAATTCAACGATTCTCGTAACTCCTGTGGCAATCTTACTAATACAAATGATCTTTGTGCAATACAATAAATTTCTGAATTTCTTAAATTTTATTCTTTACACAATTTTTTAATTTTATCTACTTTAATATAAAATTATTTTATGAAACATAAACTTTGTTCGTTGCAAAAATCCTAAAAATACATTATTTCGTTGTCGTTCATTTCCTTATTACAAATTCGTTTATTTTACTCCAGAAAAAGGTTAATTTAATCGTCTAAAAAATGACCAACAAAGCCTCTTCCTTCTATAAAACACAGTGAACATCGAACTTTCCCAGAGTAATTTCTCTTGTGAAAACGTGACTTAATTTTAGTCGAACCAAAAAACTTCAACCAACGATTCCCAGTAGCGAAAGAAATTCAAGAAGATTGCTAACCGATGTATCAATTGATTTTCACGATCTCGTTGAACCGGTGACACCGTAATGGCGCTAGACATGGTAAATGAAAGTTAGCTGGTCGCCTCATATCACCATCGTCCATCAAATCACGCGGCAGAAGAAAGCGAAACACGAGAGAACAGGCCGTGATAAAGGCTGCTGTTTTAAATCGAGCACGGCCATTTTTAACCCATTAAAACCTTATCAAATTTTCCTTAACACTCCTAATTTTCTTCATTTTTGAGTCAATGTCTCATAAAAAAAAAAAAAAAAGAAATAATTCCACTGAATTTAGAGAGCAGAAAATAAGCCAAGTCGGTCAAATTAGTATGATAACTAAAACTGAACTTCAACGATTTCCCGTTTAAAAATCGTAGAGGTAAAGAAAATTACGAAAACTGTCGTAGACTTTTTTATTAAAAATCAACGCCATTTAATCACGTAATGAGTCATCAGTGTTTTTCCTCATTCAAGAGATACTAAGTTTCACATAAATTCCTGGTATTTCTTTTTTCTATTATATTTATTCAATTAATTATTTTATAATTATCTTATTCATTCGAATAATTGAGAAAATTATACGATTACTCGAGTAATTTATTGAATGTACATTTATTGAATTAATTTGAAATTGAAAGTGAGAATTAACGTTCATTCAAGTGTCAAACGATTAAAAATCATGCCTGTGTGCGTTTCACCTTACAATGTGGTTTTCTTTTACGAATTTTACCACGGTTTTCAATTATCAGTCGGCTAGAAGGCCGCAACAAGTCGATTGGCGATTGTCCGGACGACAATAGGATTCGGGACATGGAGACAGGCAGATTAACCGTGGTTGCTTTATGACCGATACGCGAACACGCATTAGATCGGCATGCGACGCGATCGATAACTGTTTACGCGGTTTGCTGGTCGCAGATAGAATCGTTTGACACGCGTATTAAATCGAGATTTCGATAGGCTAATGTGGTCGTGATTGTCGGAATGACAACTGAAGGAATTTGTCGGATCGAATTTAATTCGTTGAGAATGTTGCTCGTATAAATTCTATCGATAATTCCGAGACTAACTTAAGTCACATATTTTTCATTTCGAAATATTTATTAATTTTACTCACAGTCTTTTGTATTTTAACTATTAACTCCATTGAATCCAATTTAATTATTTAAATATTTAATTCCAGAAGATACACCGAATTTTTTAAATAAATTTTATAAGTTTAATTAAATTTATTAGTGATTTAACTCGACTATTCACTTTATCAATTCAGTTAACAGCTAGTTTAATTGCTGGTCGTTTATTTGACAATTGTCCTTTATTTTGCAAGATTTTTCCGCATTATTGCAATGAAAATGAATGCAACATAAAATCAGATAAATTCGATTGTTCTAAATTTTTTACTTAAAGTGTTTTCATCTGCTTATGTGAAAATTCATAGAAATATTGATAGGAAAAACCGAGAGTCTGTTAGATCAACGAACTCTTAATTGCACTACAAAGAATAGCTAGACAGGACGAAGTATTCGGAATTCGCGAAACAACTGCGAGACTTATTCGCGCTTCCGTTGCATACAAGTCGATTCAATGGAACGTTATGGAGTCTGGCCACGGTTCTGAATCAGGGAATCTCACGAGTCAACGCTCTGATGCACCTTGTCATCAGAAGCGATGAATCACTGAAACGATAGGATTGTTTGGCGACAGGATCAGCCGGTGTTAAGTAAATCAATCATTCAGATCGCTAGATTTCTCTAATACTAACACGCATGACTAACTTTCAAACAAAATCTCCAATAACGTTAAAAGGAATACAACTAATTTCAATTTTAAATACAGACGATATAATACACAAATACCTTATTGATGATTCCATAAAGCTGAAGACTCACCTGTAACAGAAAATGATACTGAAACATTATTAAATCTGCAGAAACTTCTAAATAAAGAAATAATTTCAAAAAATCTATCATTGCTATATTTTATATTATATATAATTTTTTTTATTTTATTTTATTATATTATTGTTATCCTAAAAATTTACACAGCTGAAGCACACGTTCAACTGATACGCATATCTCCTTTCACAAATTCAAACCGACAAGAAATGCGCGAATAGAGTCGAAACTGGAGGATCCAAGCTCCATTTCTCGCGTGTTCTAATAACGATCTAAGACATTCTCCCGTTCTCCATTTCCACTAGAGCAGTGTCTGGTTATATCTTCCACCTAATCCGTGGGGAACGGCCGAGTCGTTCGGTTTTTGTCCTACAAGGCTCCGATCGAACAGAAAATTACGCGATGTTCTTGAAACTGCTGCCACTGCTGCTGGAGAACGAGCCGGAAGGAGCGGATGAAATGGAACAGCAATGGCGCGGGATGAAATTGAAAGAGGAAGAAAGAAAAGCAGAGTAGAAAACTGAGGATAAAATAATCAAGAAAGTTTCAGGCTAGCAAGAAACCCGCTTCCTTCCTGTTCCTTTCTCTTTCTTTTTACGAACAATTGATTAAACAGACTTAGTAAACAAAGGTTATTTCGGATTGAAAACATCCCAAACATCAGTATCTGCACAGTATCTCGTCGAGTTTTTACTATGGCTGCAATAATAAAACGCGAGGAACTGGCAGAATTTAAAAATACCAAACGTAACAACCCCTTCCTTCTTTTATTTCACCATAGTGGAAGAAGAAGAAGAAGAAGAAGAAGCAAATGAACGATATGGTGAAACGTGCAACGATACGCACAAGGAAATTAAGAAAAAAGAAAAGAAAAGCAAGGAACACAAGGGAGAATCGAAGAGAGGTGGAGTCATCGCGATGGAGGAGAGAAAGAGAGAAAAAAAGATATATGACACGATGGAGTGGACCGAGACGAAGACGAAGACAAAGGTTCGAGAAGGGCGTTCACCAGCAAGAGAAAAAGGGAAAAGAAGGAAGAGGAGAAGATAGTGGTGAACGATAATGTCCATGCCGTGAGCGTTACTCGGACCGTGAATGTGTCTGCGTCGGGTCCTCATCCTTCCAAGGACTATTTGTTCCACGCAACGCGTAAATTACGGCCAATCGGTCCGGCCAGAGGGCCGACGGACCAGCAACAACGATGGTCCGTTGCTTCAACGTCCATTATGGATCTCGAAGAGCGGGGAATTTCGCGAGAGCCTGACCAGAGGGTAGTGATCCGGAGCACGTCACGGTTCGGCGCTCTGTTTCCAACTTATACCGAGCTTCTGAAGCTCAAAGAGCTTCGCTAGTGATCCTTTCTTAGGGATTCGATTACCTTCTTTTTCCTTTCTTTCTTTCTTTTTTCCTTAAATGAGCTAATTATTCCTTTATTTCTTTGTATTCTTATGGATAAAAGTATCAACGATGGAAAATGTAAAAGAATGCTTTCTTGAATTATGATGGAAGAGGATAGGTGCCTAAGTACTTGCTTTTAAGCAGATGGTCTCATTATTATCTTATGACAGGGTTTTTCCTGGAGGATACAATTATTTTTACCAAATCCTATCGAAAAATTTATCCACAGTATTATGTTTAGCGAGGTGTAGAAGAGATTTTTATATCTTCGAGTTTTGAAGGAAAATGTACATTTTTTTTTTTTTTTTGTTAGTAAATAATCTTATCCAAATTTTACGACACTTTTCCTGGAGGATAGTAAGATTATTTTTGCCCAGTTCCATTGAGAAATTTGATTTAACGTTTATTGAGTACTTAGACAAGATTCTAAAGCGTGTCTGAAAGAGGAGAAAATATAATTTACTTGAATGCCTAGAAAGTGTGTACCCGAGAAAGCTATTATAATTAACGCTGATAATTGTACAGTGTGAAGGTAGAAACTTGGAGAAATCAAGGTGAATAAGATCTATAGAATTTTGAACCAACTTGTGAACACCCCGCAATCCTTTTATATCAAGATTCACCGTATAAATTTTCAAGAAACTGAACATCATCCCACGTGTAGCATCGGTGAAAAGGGTTTTTGCAATGAACTGACAATGCAGTAGTTCAGTACTGTACGTTTCTTTAGTGTGACTCGAGGGGACGCGGCGTACACATGTCCCGATGATTACACGACATTATTTTCCGTGATTCATCAGGTTCTCACGAACAAATACACGAACCACTATACAGATGCAAATCGCCATTTTACACACGCTTCGAGCATTACGTTACGTTTTATATGATCGCTATGAATTACACGCGAGAGTTATCGAGAGAGGGTATTAAAAAAAAAAAAAAAAAATAATGCCGACAAGAAAAGCCGACAATAATGAAACGTGCACCGTTCAACAGCGGCAAAGAGATATGAAGCCATTATTCGCAGGAATTACTGACAGCCTGATCTTTCACCTTTTCGTACGGCTGAATAGAATGAAATATTTTCAATCATTCGCCTCGTGAATCTTTTGAAAAATACCGGTGCATTAATAGTTAAACGTACGATAGTGTGTATTGTAGACGGTCTATAACGTGAACGATAATTGATTAGTATAATATATGTTCATCGAGACGTATAATGCCGGTAGAAGAAAATCAATTCGCCGTCTCTCGCGTGTATCAAGCTTTTTAACGATCCTCGTTCGATCTTCGTTCTTTAACTATTTGAGTTTCAGTAGCGGGTAAGCTGGATAATCTTGGAGGTTCTATAGCCGTGGTTATGATTGGTTTGAGTGTCTTTCCCTTTTCTCCTTTTTTTTTCACTTTTTTTCTTTTTTATTACGGGTATCGATGGTATCTGAAAGTAAATTGAATTCATACGGATTATCTCTTCCTATCTTCTATCTCCTAGAACCTTATCTTTCAATGGAAATCGGATAAGAGGAAGAATTAACAAGAATCAGATTAATCTAAGAGCCTTACCCGCTCAGCTAATCAAGTTGACTAATTATTTACTTATCCAGCAATGACTTGCTTCAACTATAAAAGCAAATAATCCTTCGATTAACCTACATCGAATATCAGAAGTTTGAAAGATACGCGAAAATTTTTTAGAAAAAATGTTCATTTTGCAAAAAACCTTAATTTTTAGATTAACTGACAAATTTCTGAAAATTGCTTGAATTAAAATAACTGACAATTGTTCCGTTAAAGAAGAGTTCTTTTAGTAATTCAGGTTAAATAACATCTCAACCTGAAACAGAATAAACAAATACAAAAAAAGGAGATAGCACTTGAGAGAAGAGTGTAAAATAAAGTGCGTTCGGTTTTCGGAACGGGAACAAATTTTATTGCCGCCAGTAAACTTTTTCGCCAGCCCGTTTCCCTTGGCTCTCGTCAGCGCCTTCGGGATTCCTGCCACCATGATGCAGACATTAAGATAATCGCCCGTACCGAGAACGTTTCTCTTCGCTGGAACGCCATAGGATATATATCCTTCCTCTCGTCTCGGTCAAACGACGATACCGGTATCGTTCTCGACCAACCAGAAAGATCGCTTCGCAGGCTTATTTTCTGGCTCTGCTATCGGCGGTCAACTGCTCGTGATTGTAGCCTTTCCGCAATCGGGGCCTCAGAGGAAAAAGCTTCCGACGAAATCCTCGATGAGAAGGAAGTTATCTTTTCTTCGATACTTGTGATTTTTTTTTAGAGCGTCGTTACGTTAAGCAGAAGAAGAAAAGTGGATCGTGAAATGTAGAGGAGCAGGGATTTTTTGTGGAATGAATAATTAGATGGGATAGCAACGATGATTGCGTAGAGCGATTACGTTTGAGTTTGCGAGGTTGGAACAATTTTTTGATAATACTGCTTGAGGTAGAAAGAAGTACGAATAAAGAAGTTTGTCGATGAATTGATAGGAATTTATGTTTAAGATATGTGGATGTTTGGTTAATTTCTTAAGACAGTTATTTTTATTACGCGTTTATTAAGAAGAATAAACTTGGAGTTAGGAAATGAATTCTAAACAAAAATTAAACAAATCTGTGGTGATCAGATTTGTACAGATACGAAAGGATACTTTGCACTTTAATTTTTCAGTACTTTCTGTGACTTCTAATTTACACTTTTCGTTAAATTCGTGGAGAAACATAGCGCGTGACAAACAATATCAAACCTCAACGAACGTTCCACTTTAAAACGAACGAATACCTACAGGTACTGACCGATACGCGAAAGTACAGATACACCGAATCCACTGCAACTCTGAAATCGTGAAACGGACGCTGCCTAATCGTTCCAAAGCCGAATCTTCCGACACCCGACTATCCAAAATGAAACGACCACGAAGCAGCATCCGTTTCATTCGTCGCAAATCGCATCGTGGCATCGAAAGGACATTACGGTCGAGAAGATAACGACGAAAAATAACGAGACACGCGACGCGCAGAGCGAGAAAGAGATAGAGAGAGTGAATCAGGCCGAAAACGAAGCCGAATAAATGAGCAACGCTTAATCCGGGGCGCGAGCTTAAAAAGCAAATCCCTCGTTTCTGCGGACTTTATCGTCGAGCACACCGGGGCAGCCTCGTACGAGCAAATATAATCACGTAGGCAGGATTTAGTCGTGGCAGAGGTTAATTCGACGGTGGTAGCGGCCTGGCGCTGATCGCCGGCCATTGCGGCCCGCTTTAAATTCAAATTTCGCGTCTACCCGAGTTCCGCCACCCTACCTCCCCTCTTGAATTACGATTCTCGTTTTCCACCGACGATCTAGAAGCGGTCCCCATGGAAATGATTGCTCCCACGCGAGATGTCTGGCTCATTAGGCATTCCTTCAGTCTGCGGTTGTGCCAGGCCCTCTCTTCCTCTCTTTCTCCCATCTTGCCGTTTCTCTCGTGTCACGTGTGGATAGAAAAGATGAACGAAGACAAGAGCAACTACTTCGAGGTCAACAGAGACAAGGAGAGAGTTGCAGAGAGAAAAAGAGAGAAGGAGAGAGAAAGGAATTGTGGATGAAAATCTCGCGGCAACGAGCAGCTGATAGCCTCTTCTGAGGCGACGCGTGAATAGAGGAAGATACGAGTCGAGGACGATTGGCAAGTCTGTAGGATTTCTTCTATTGAAAGGAAAACGAATGTACAGATTGGTACGATACAGAGAGAAATTTTCGCTTCAGGGTGTTAGACGTTCGAGTGGTGTGAATAAAGGAAACGGAGAAGAGTGAATGGATGAGTGAGCCTTGATAATTGTGTGAGAGAGATAGTCGAGTGTATAAAGATTCGATAGATGCATGGTGAATTATTGTGAGGAAGTGAAAAAAGATTTGGAATTTCTGTTCACTTTTTTCCCCGTTTCTTTCCTTTTCTTCTTCTTTTATTTTTTGCAAGTTTTACGAGAAGTAAAAGGGTAATTTGGCATCTGTGTATACGAGTTTAAGCGCGGAGAGTGGAAGGATTTGTTCAGAACCCTCTCTTTGGGAGCACGCACGGGAACAAAAGACTGCGGAAGACAGAAAGAAAGACTGGAACTGTACATGGCTGGATCTGGCGATTCTGCATACCGGGGAAGCCGTGTAACGAGACGACGCGTAAGGGGAATCAATGCTCGGAGAGAGACGTACAAATGTGCAATCGAGGCGTAGGTGAATCCTCTTGCGAATTCGTGTGTGGACGGAAAAGATGAACGGATAAAGTTGCGAACGATACATGTACATATGTGAACCGCTTAGAAGCCAAACTGACTTGTTCTGTGAAACAAAATTTACCAAATTTCTTTTATTTATAAAAGGTTAAATAGAAATTATGTGTTTTAATATTAAAATTCGATAATACTGCAAAAGTGGAGTTTGGCTTCTGAGAAGCTTAACGAAGCTTTTTTACAACATTTGTCGAAATGTAAAATTAATTAGTTAATTTCTTTTCATAAACAGAAAAATCAGGTTACAGAGAGTTAATAGTTTAGAAAAAAAATGCAAAATCATTAAATTTTATTTAATATAGGTTTTTTGCATTTAAATAGACACTTTTTCTGTATTACCTCATAGAAAGACAGCAGAAATAAAAATTAAAAAGAAAAATAGAGGTGAAAATGAATATATCATTTCTGAGATTTTAATCCTTTCATGTACGATCGTTAGCCACGCGTTGAATTTCCTAGGAAAGGATGAAATAAAGTAGAATTTAAAAGATCTAATATTTCGTTAATCCATTATCAAGATTGGCTTCGCGTTTATGCAGGGACACGCATGGGAAGAGTTAAATACTGAAAGAATTTCAACGGGACAATTTTCGACGATGATACGCGGACAAATGCAAATAGGATTACAGAATGCTAACTAGGGAAAGGCAAAGAGAAAGCTAAAACACGTGGGCAGACGAATCCAACGTTGTTCGGGTTGATTCACCTAACTCGCGTCTCCCACGGATCTTCGGCAACATCTGGACGAACGAACCTGTTTCCGGCTAACGAGTCACGTTTCATTACACAGCTCCTCGAAATTGCCTGATCGGAAATCGAATCGATCAGAATGATCGTTGCTGTCGCGCATTTTAATGTTGCTCGGGTGCAAAATGTGGCAATCAAAGACGAAGCTGAAATTTCTTTACGGGAATGTTTAATCGCTCCGTGATTTTATCTTAATTACTTTTTATTGGATTCTTTAGAGAAAGAAAAATTGCCCTACCCGTTAATTGTGAACAGTTTGCAATTTTTTTGGTTAAGTAAATCGAGATATATTGTAGATTATATAATAATAAAATTATTCTATGTACACAAAGTTAATTATACTTAATAAAAAAGCGAACAAATATTTTTTCTTATTGTAGGTATAGTGTAAGTATTATTTAACTCACGACGGATGTGGAGTTACCAAAATTGCTGTATTGCTAAAAATTCAGACTCTTCGAAGAGCTCCGTAACTGCTCTGACCTTGCGGAACGGATCAAATTACGCTCTGCGATAAATGTGAACGCCGAGCGGCATTATAAACATACGAACATCACTACGTTCTTCGAAAAGAATCGCAGAACAGTTTAAAAATATTCGCGCATGCGAAAATAACTAAATATATAAGTAATAAAATAAAATAAATAAAAGCAACATTTTAGATGGTATTTTTGTATTTGTAATGATACAAAATATAGCACAAAATATGAAAAATGTAACATTCGCTTGTAAATCCCATTGAAAAAATAGAACAATTTTTTATATGAAATCCAACATCAAATATAACATTGTATATTCACATGTATCATATTTATAAATTAATTCGATGCTTCTTTTCGCAAATTCCGATGTTCCTTTACAAAAAAATCGAGAACACTTTTAACATTCCAAATTATCTCTATTATTTTTAACAACTGTTTTCTATTTATCTCAAAACTGACAAAATCCCTCTCTGAGAAAGTATGGCAATGTTGAGTCAATACAATCATCGAGGTTTTTTAAAAAACGATATTTTTAAAGTAACTTTTAATATAAATTTCATTATACATACACTTGTACTTAAATGGAATATTTATATGTGAAAATATATTTTAAAGTATGTAAACTATTCATCCCTCGAAATCGGAAATTATGAAGTTCAAGTTATAAGTCAAAATGACTGCATTCGTCTCAGAGTTCGTTTTCCGAAGATTAATAAACGAAATTTGTCTTTTTTACTACAATCAAGTTCTTTTAAACATGTTTACCTGCTGAAATTTCATTTTCGATCCCCCACTATCGTCTTCAATCTTCCAGTAAATAATTTCCTTGTTAAAATACTACGGTTTACCCTAGAGGGATGTATCGACATTTCGGCGATACCTAGCCCTAACCACGAGCGTATGGAAATTCGCAGATTGAAGCCATCCACGAATCCAGCAAGACGTTGTTCGCAACAGACATCGACCACTTCAGCATCGCCTACCGGAGATGTTGGCATGACTAAGTAATTAAACGCGCATGAATACCCATACGGTATTCCGTATTCACCAGCTATCCCCTAGCATTAAACATTTAATAGTTCGTGCGGTGATTCAGTACTCCGTAACAACGTCACACTAATCTCTATCCCTCTTAATATCGATATAAATCTCTTATCAATTGCTTCCAAATTTATTTCTTATTACTTCACACTTTTGTAAACAGCAGGACGCATATTTCTTAAGTGAATTTCTATTTCTATTCACGATTCATTCCGTGTAACGTTAGCTAATATTCACGATGAACTGAAGTTCCCGAAAGAAGAAAAAAATATATATACATATATACATATAAGCTCCAAGATTAATTGCAAGGAAAAGTCCCGATAACCAGTTATCGAGTGTCCACTTAACCGCGGGCCAAGCTACCGGCGTGTTTAATCGACAATGAGCTACTAACATACATGCAAATGTTAACGGTAATCACGCAATTACCGCGGCATTGCCCCTTCGCGGCGTTCGTCCGCAATAATCCGGTATTTACGGCCGGGTTTGCGCGCCGGCGAGGGTGCTTAACCGTTTAAATATAAGCAATTTACCGGGGAATTCCGTGGAAAGAAATATTCGAACGGTCGTTCTACGATGTTCACCGTGTAGAACGACGTTCCCGGGACCAGGACCAGACGCTTAGGCTCGTAAAGAAACAGCTGGTCCTTCTTTGATCGCGACACGACCTGGAAGAGCTAACAAGGAGACCCAAAAATACACTTGTGATTTCTCTCTGTCTTTCTCTCTTGAACTGTATTTAGACTGTCTTCTAAATGTGATTTGAAAATGTTGAAGAATAAATGATGATACGCTCTCATTAGCGAGGTTGTAAATTAAAGAATTAATTCAGGGAATTTTTTGACTTTCAGATTAGGAATGAATCTAACGTGATCCTGATTGACTTTTCAGGTTTCTGTCAATTCGCTTGTCTATACGCTAGAACGTGCAAACTTCGACGCCTGGCAGATTTCACGACCTCGCTATATTTTTGACTGGAGTAAATAGCGCTGGTCCATTTTTTGAAGTTGACGAATGAATCTTATTTTTGGCGCAGCTGATTTTACAAATACTGATTTTTTACGAAATCACAGTCGAGGACAAATTTTTATGTAATCAATCTAGTTGTTAAAATGATAAATATTTATTTAAATTTAGCGAGGTAAAAAAATATTATAATAACAATATGCTTTTGCATGTCAACTGCGGAGTGCATAAAATGCGTGCATAGTTTAAACCATTTTTCAGAAATATTTACCGAACAGCGATAGTTTGTTAAAAAATTTAAAACAAAAAGTTTCCTTCGGTTAACGAATTGAAAATTGCTGTGAACGAGTATGTTGAAAATTGTCCGAAAGAATTCTTCTCCAAGCGAATTCAGTGGCTCGGAAAACGTTGAAAACAATCGTATACAAAAATAAAAATTTTTCAATATTCTGTGTGTTCTGTTTCACAGAAAAATTGATCTTCGTACATAAAAAGCGCGCACTATTTTTAATGTAAATATTTTATCAAACTTTTAAAAAATTGTACTACGAAAAGTTGATTCCTTCGTTCAATTTAGATACACGTATACCCTTCCTTAACGAAACTTCCACAGAAATGAATTCCATGTTTTTGGTGCACTCTGACTAATGGACCATGAACACCTTCCTCGGGCAATGGCAATGAAAGTCCCAGTAAAAATTGCGATTCATCCATTAAAGTTCCATCTCCTGTACGAAGCGAGTACCTCTGTTATCCGACGCAGGGTACACCATCAAAAATACATAAATATCAATCACGTGGCCGAGATGTTAAACTGTATTAAAGTGTGACCGAGTTCGAGTGATAAAGCTTGCTCCGGTGCTCGTTGTTCGCGAATCGTCCGCGGGTAAAACCATCATTTCGCCGTGGAGAATGTACGATCCTTAACGATAATTACCACAGTCGACCGTATCAACCTGCCGAGTGGATTGTAGCAAGAGAAAAATAATAATTCGGCGTGTGTACAGGTTGGTACCGTTAACCCTGAAAAAAAGAAGGTGCAAAGATCACACGACTCGGGATTTAGCGAGCGGCAGATCTTGTGATTTTTCGGTGGTAAAACGATGGTGAACGCTCGTGGAAACGAATTACGGGGTCGTTAAACGTGTTAATTCGACGACCTAATAAGGGTAGAACGAAGATTTGGCGGTGATAAAAGAGTAACAGATAAAATGCGTTTTATTTGGATCAGAATTTGAATTATGTCGTAACTTGCTACCAACAAAAAAGAAAAATGATTCTATTGCGTAAAAGTGGTTTACTGCTGTTTCGTTAGTTAAAGAAATTCTCAGCAATAAAATACGTAGCGGAGTATTAAAAAGAACTTTATGCACGAATGTCATAAATTGCCGACAGAGATTTTCAATCAGAAAATCAGGAAGTGATCAAGAAGACCTGATTTTAATCTCTTTGATTATCTCTTGATGGAAGATTTTAGAGGAGAGGGATTGCTCTAAACCTCAAAGTAATATCGCGACGTTGAAGGAAGATTTACAAATAAAAAATATTGAAAAATTATTCTCTGTTTTAATTTTATAGATAAACTAACTTAATTTCTTCTAGACTTCACTTATGATATTAATATATTTGAAACTCCTTCTTCGATATCCCCCGAATTACCGTTGATTTTTAGAATGCCCAATCTTTCCCTTCAGATTGAAACTTTCTCAGGACAGCCGATATTCACAGGTGATCTTTTTACTCTTATCTCCGACGAATTTATCGCGATCGGTGACACAGGCAAAAAGCCTGGACACGATAATTCGACGTCGAGTCGATATCAAACGTTTACCTCGTGAGCCGTGTAAGAACGCACTGGACGAATATAAAACCGTTAACGAATGCGCAGCATCGCTGTCGATGTTCGGAAAGTTCGCGTGTGCCCGCTCGTAAATCAACGCTAATTCCCGTGAAAGTAGCGTCGCCTATAATTTTCTCCCGAGTGCGAGTCTCTCCTCGTTCTTATCGCGACAAGTTCGAGGCGAAACGAGAGAACGAAACGAACGAAGCTAGCAACGTGTCGAGCTTTTTTCACAGCCAGTTGCATCCATGTGGGCGTGTAAATTTCTCAATTCGCGCATTCCCGAGAACCCTGCTGAGCTGCTGGAGTCATTAATCTGGTTATGGATACCGCCAAAGCCAAGGTCTCTGCCACCGAGACAACTCGAGAGATTCAATCTCTCTCTTCTCTCTCTCTCTTCCTCTCTCTTCTATCGTTCTCTTCCTTTCTCTTCACGCCGTACGAGTGATCAAGTACAACCAGCTCTTCGTCCCTCTTCTTTCCACTCTAGTCAATGGTAACAAGATTTAAAGGCAGAACGTGACACCTTTTATACACGCGTACTAACTTCCTTTCTCTTTCCGTTCCACCCTTCGGTTCTCTTTCTTTGTCATTCGTTCAAGTTCATCGCGGGAATTCTTCAAGGGTTACGTGGGTACACCTACCTACCGTGTGGTCGACAGATTGATTTTTCGAAAATTCAAACGTGGAAATTTCAGAGGAATTGTATACGATGAGATATTCGTTGCTTTTTTTACGCTGCATGTTAATTACGCGCGAGATAATTGAAACTTTCGGGAAGAGAGTGTTCTTTTTCTGTTTTTATTAATATCGTGTAAAAAAATGTGGTGAAAGTTGAAAATCAAAGGAAAGTTTCTCCAACGATACTGAAGTTTATCATAAGCACAGATTTTTAATTTTTAATATTTTATGCATATGCTCTTTTACATCATAAACGACGTAATTATTAATTTGCAACGCTTTCGAATAAAATTTCAAGTACACCCTTTCGAATGATTAAAAAAAAAGAAACTGGCCTCTTCGAAAACGTTTACACCCCTGAAACGAGAAATTATGAAGATAAGTATATCGTTGGAGTCTGCACTTTATTACGAAGTTAAAAAATTTGCTGTATTTCTTTCTTAAACGACACAAACACCGCAAAATTAATCCCCCTCGTCCAATTAGTCGAGAAGCGAAATTTACGTACACAGGGGGCGAGTGGATAATGGAATCTTCACGGTACATTCTTCCGATTAAACCGATCCCGAGGCGAAGGAGCGGAGCAGCGGGATACCGGCGTACTTCGAATTTTTCCATCCTGCTCGTTTTTCCGCAAATACACATCTCCAGCCTCAATTACCGTGGATCTGGGTTGGGCAGCGGCTCCAGACCGCTCGTTTACATAATTCGACGGAAATCATCAAGCTTATCCTGCAACGGGAGGACGAGCGAACGGACTTCCAAAGCATAATCAGCCAATTTAGAGCGCGGCCAGCGAACGCGCCTAACGCAATGGCGAAAGAACATGATGATCCATTGGAAATCTTGAAATATAGTTATTTCTACCTTTGAAATTGCATCGATATTACCTCACTGTTCTATTCCGTTTCTACTCGAAACTGGCTAGATATAATTTGTCACTTTTCACGAACATTTAAAAATACGTGTCACTTCGAAGACACGCAACGTGGAATTTATTAAGAATGTTAGTTGAACAGTTTTGCTGAATTTAATAATAGCCCATGAAATTCCATTCCAGTGTGAAAATTTCGTTTCAGAGAAAAAGAATTGTTCCTAGTTTCGTATGAATTTTACTTGAAGAACTACGAAAAAAATTTCTTTTGCTTATACTCTAATAATCAAATTAATTAATTATTATAATATAAATATATAAATTATGTAAATAAATTAACCTTTAATATTTTGATAAATCCACTCTGCTGTAAGGTATTGTGATCGAGATTAACCAAATTTTTCTGTGTTTATGAGATGAAAAATTTTAATTAATTACAGTTCTACATTCTGACAAATATTGAAAAATCAAAAATTAATAATTAACATAAAGAAATTGACTGGTAATATGGTAACAATACGAGGATGCAATGGTATATCAATAAAAAACTAAAATACGATATATAAAATATAGACACATGGCGCTACAGAGGGTTAAAGCAATATGTATCGAGTAGCAAGGAAATATATGCACTATCGAAACTTTCTGTCGATAAAAAGCATATTTTCAAATGCAATAAAAACATGATCGTTATTATTTTTATCACTTTGCACTACCTATATAATTAGCATTCAAATTGCAGTTAAAATTCGCAGCACAAAGACCTGTCTATTTTCAACCACCATCTTTTCATATAGTTCAAACACCCGTACAACCCCGGCTGTCCATCAAGATGGTCGGGCATCGGCGAAGAGCCGCGCAAATATTGAAACAATGGCATGCAAATGAGCGAGGTATTCAGCGTGAGATTTTTTCACCGGGTACATAGCAAGTGGCAGCCTCGGTTTACAAAACAAACCGGTTAATTGCACCGTATAGAAAGAAGCGAGAGCAAGAAAGTGTAATGACGGTGAAGGGAAACGGATGAAGAAAGGCGACACGCAGGACGAGGTCGAAGGATCCCTACCCTAGTGTCTACTTATGGTCGTCGCGGACACCTGCGAATTCCGGTTCGTTTCCAGAGTCCGGCCTGGGCAATTTAGCATTCGTTCGCGACCACAAACTGCGCTCACCGCAAAACTACTCGAGCACACGTTTTAAGGACGAGGCTGTTTTAACGCCCGCAGAGAGAGAGAAACCTTACGATTGATTTTTACGCCGCGGCGCCGGCGGTCCCTCTTTAAACCACCGCACACACACACACACACACACACACACACACTCGACGTATAGCCTGTATAACCCCGTGTTCCCGAACGTTGTTCGTGGCGCATTACTCGTCGCGGCGGGTGTCGCCGCATTTGTAAGCCGCCTCGAACCGATACTCGTTCCTCTGCGGAACGAGTTTTACGAAATTCGTACGTAGTTGCAACGATAGCAATTAATTAACCGTTCGGTACACCTCTTTTCGTTTTAATGGAGAGCGAGAATTAGCTTGTTTTTGTGTATACTACATCGCGTAAGGGATTTCTTTTTGTTTTCATGGGGATCGCTTCGTTGGCTTGCCAAGTCAATTAATCTACCAATGGGAGTTTCACTTTAGCAGTGGATCTTTGGGGTAAACACGTTTCCTGCCACGTGTAACGAAAACGGTACACGATGAAACTTATTTCTACGCTAAATAATAGTTTTTCTATTAATTCCTTGCCCTAGAATGACGAGTTGCATTTGTAGTGCAGATTATATGGTCAAAGTGTGACAAAAAGGTAATTTTTCTAGGCATCAGTTTGAATTTAACACTGACGATTTTTAAATAAAAATTGTATATAATATCTTGACTTCTTGAAGCGTGAATATTCGAGGCTAACATACGTAGCGATAAAGAGATGAAAAATAGCTGTTGATATCGTTATTACATACTTTATAATGATGTCTGCAACACTTTTTAAACCGTGGTAACAAGTTATCGGTCATTTCACTTGTCAGTTCGTGTGTATCGCGTGTATGTCTCCCTTACTTTAACAAAATACATCGTTACATGATATTATAAGCGGAAAGCGCTAAAAATAAATGCTATTTTTACCGTATTCGCTGTACACACACTTTGTATGGCTTCTGTTTATCATTATTCTTCTATTTAAAAAATTCGGTATGAAATAAATTTATTTGTTACATCGCGCAACTAACATTTTTAATATTCACGAACATAAAAGAATACATTTTTAATACACAAACAGAGAAGAATAGATCAATTTCGTAGATTTATCGAATTTTATAGCGTGCATTTCGGTACACACGGGAAATGACATTTAGTTAAAAGCATAATAAAAAGAACAAGTAGTTTAAATTCGTTTCTAATTTTTAGCGATTTTCACTTTGAAAGTGTCAGGAATTATTGTAACTTTTTCGTCGACACAATGTGCAGTATATAGCTGTGCATAGCAATCTTCTTTACTTTCGAGTAAATCTGATCGAAAGGTTAGAAAGCCGAGAATTTCCATTGAACCAATTACCGCAATCTCGAGCAAGATTTAATAACGCAGATAAAGCCATAGGAACGAGACAATTCACCAGCACCGAGGTCAACGACGAATGGCAGCGGCGGGAATTAGCCTCGTTGATTGAGATAATCACGACCATTGTCGCCGAGGGTCAACCTGGGTTAACATTCTTCATCAAGAAACGCTCGCCGCTTTTTCCTCTCATTGAGACGTACACACCGTGCAATTTATTCGAGCGTGAAAAGTGAACTCTTGAAGTAGGAATTTTTCCATCGGCAAAAAAAAAAAAGTCTTTATTCTCCGCCGACTTCGTTTCATTCGAGGAAACATTAGATCCAGAGCAGATTGATCGTGCAGGAGTTTCAAAGACTCGAGGGGAGGAATTTTAATTAGTTACTAAGGCAGCAAAAGCTTCTTAAGGATTCTCAATGGCCTCTCGAAGCACCTTCGAAACTCTTTAAACGTTCAAGTGCAAGGGAATAAAATCGGTCTCTTTTTCTTCTTTTTTTTTTCTTTTTCTCCCTTCCTTATCTACCTATCCCTCAACGAGTAGCTAAATGAACTGTTCGTTGCGCTTGCCGATTCTATTTTCCCTTAATTCTTTTTCTCAATTACCGGACACCGTGCGGGTAAATAGAAAGTTCTCGTTGCTCCGTGCCTCGTTTGGCAACTTTGTCGAAAGCAACGGCTATCCGTGTCGGTTGTAATTACCGACGACAAATCTACGTTTTCTCTATCAGTGAAATTCATTTATACTGACGAATGGAACTGGTACTCTTTGCTAGTTGGAAAACCAACAGATCTTTGTGAACTTTTATTGTATACCACTAGAGATACGACTTTCGAATTCTATTCGTGGATTACTGGTAGAAATCGATATGTATGATTTCCCAGAAATTTGAATTTAAAGTTCTGTCCCTTCGATATATTTTAGAATAAATAATCTAATTTAGTAGAAAAATCTTTTATTTCTTACGTTATCATTTAGCCTGTATCGCCAGTATGTAAAGAGGTAATTTTTAAGACTTTTCACATTTTTTAGTGCATTTTATATTCACGATTTATCGAATGTTTTATATTTTTTATGAATATTCCATGTTATTAATCCATTGCATTCCGAGTATTTCTTTTATATGCTCTATGAACAATTCTAACAGACTTTTGCAATGGAACTTTTGAAAATCGAACGTTTCGTTTTGAAAAGAAAAGATTACACATGTTTATGAATTTCTTTATTCTAAATGTATTTTGTTAATTTGTTTTATTTCAGTATGAATAAAGCTTGAACGAAGTTACACGCGAAATGGACAGCAAAATATTAATATTTCGAACTCTTACGAAAAATAATATTTCTTTAGTTTGTATTAAATATATTCCAAAAAAAAATATAGCTTATTTAATCTTCTTTTCTCTATCTAACAATTTCGCTATGAATTTGCAAGACGAGCGAGTTCACTTCTTCCAAAACACTCATTTCAACGCGATCTTTCACGAACACCCTATACACAAAAAAAATTTGCTGATCGATAAACGAACAAGGCCAAATGAACCACGCGACAAAGGAGAAATTCGAACAAAACGAAAGAAAGGAAAAAAGGAGAGAAAAACGATAGAAAGAAAGGCAAAAAGCGTAACACGGTGAAAATGGTCGATGTCGCTCATCGACAAATTACACACTTTCCAAGTCGGCTCCCTTCGTCAGGGTCTCTTTTTTCTTCGCCCGAGGACCGATCAGCCACCATTCTTCGAGCATGTCCGGCCGTTTTCCTCGTTTTCGAAAACGGCCAGGCCGCGGGTTCGATCTACTTCGACAGAAGAGGGGTTAGAAAGCGGGCGAGGGGTTGTTGAAGTGGAGTCTCTCTTGCTTCCCTTGGCAACGGTCACTTGGAAACCCGTCGAAAGAGTGGACAATTCGCGGAGCTGGTTGAAGAGAGAGAGAGAAAGATAGAGAAGGGAGAGAGAGACTTTTCGAGACCCTTTTCACCATCTGCAAACGGCTTTTCGAGGGTGCACACGCCGGAAAACGAATTTTCTTCCTTGAAATTTTCACGAGCTCTCTCTCCCCCTCCTCTCTTCACCACGCCATCGTCAACGTCATCGTGTCTCCAGGGTTGTTGCTCGTTAATGTTTCATCGAGACGATCCGGCTTTAAATACGGGATAAATGGACCGGCAAGAGTGACTTTTATTCCTTGAGATTTTGAATTTGCTTACGCTTGAAAATGTAACATTGACGTTAGAGTGTGTGAATTGGAGGGATACAGGTGGTGGATGTTGGGGCTGCGAAGGCTGATGGGTATTCAAATTATGTTTGTCCGGGTTATTGATCGTGTCCCTTGCTCGTGGTTACAAAGTTCTTGCTTGTTAAGCGGGTTTTTGTGCATGGAAATGTAAATTGATCTGATAACGAGACGCTCGGCGAATGTGATTGTAAAAATGGCTTGGTAGAGTTCCGACGTAGAATTAGTTTCATGGTTGAAAATGTTTTTGTACATCCGGTATCGTTTGACCATTAAATTTCTGAAACTTCTCGGAACAAACAAGCTGCTTTCGAATCTGTACTAAGAGAAAAGGCGATTTTAACAATTTTCCATCGAAATAAATAAAATCACATCTAAACAGAAAAAAAGTTTGAAAAACAAACAAATTTTCTCTCTAATTTCAGTAAATTAGATAATTTGACTCCTTTCTCAAAATGTAATTTCTTCGAAATATTCTGAGGCGAAGAAAAAATAGCTCAAAAATAATTTTCACGAAAACAACTATTAAAATACTATTCCAACATCGAATCAACGTTGAAATTTACCCAATCTTCGCTTTTAATCTTGGTTAGCTTCCGTCCTACTTCCAATAAATTGAATAAATTAGACTTTTTTCTCGAAAGATAATCTCTTCTAAATACTCAGAAGTGAAGAGAAAACAGCTCGAAAATAATTTTTCCGAAAGCAACTATCAAAATGATATTCTAACATAGAATCAGCGCTGAAATTCATCGAATCTTCGTTTTTAACTATGCTCGGTTAGTATATCTTTCGTTCTACTCCCGAAGAAACAAAGCTGCATCCCTTTTTTTCTTTTTAACTGGTAATATTCTGCAAAATCATTATCCCTCTCTCGACGAGGCTGCGCCAGGTCACAAAAGGACCTGAACACTGCAGGCAGGATGTCCTTTTACGTATTCAGCAATTACGAGTTCACCGTGTACGAGGTGTCAATCATGAAAAGAGGATGCACTCGCGAGGACACCGGGTGAAAACGTACGGAGAAAAAGGAAAGAACGCGGCGAAAAAGGGGCTTCCCTCCAATTTGCGAGCACGCCGGATACGTGAGTAATTGCAAGACACAGAGACAAAAGGTCGAGGCCAAACAAAAGATTGACCCCTGGCTTCCTTGTCACACAGCATAGAAGCTCCATCCTCCCTTCGTCGACGACGACGACGACGACGACGACGACGACGACGACGACGATGTATGATTGCGTGCCTGTTGACTCTTACGCGAGGAGAAAAGTCGAATCAGTTTGCACTATTCGTGTGGCTGACGTTTCGTTCCTATCATCGCGGCCACTATAATTTTTCTTGATAACAACTCTACCAGGAGACGTGCAAGGTGACTACCCCTAAGGGCCTGTTGCACGATAGATCTGAAGATGATAAATGTTGGTATGGTGTGTGATCGCGTTCGTTTTGTTAACGGCAGTGGTATATTTTACGCGGTTAAATTAGTTTTTCTTAACTGATTGAAATCTGAGTGGAATTGTACTTAATTCCGTTGCACTGAGAGGGTTTTGTACGTTGAGTGCCGTTTCTGTGATTCATGTTTGTTGAACTGTGTTTAAGCAACGGAGAATGAACTGCAGTAGAAAGAAAAAGATTTGATAATATTAAATAGGAAAATTAGTGCGACGAGACGCTGTTTTCTGAGAAATTTCCAAATGTCTATACGAATTTTCATTATTATTTCTAAAGAATATTTCTATAGAAAAATGTATATTTTAAATATAATTTTTATGACGAGAATTTATTTTCTGAGAAATTTCAGTGTTTATGCGAAATTTCTTTTACATTTCAAGTATAATTTGTGTGATTATTTATACAAAGTTTTATCCACTTTAAGTGCAAAGGAATAGAAATGAAATTATTTCCGCTAATTCTCCCTTTTAGGAAACATTTGTACAATGATCTTTGATAAAGAAACAGTTAAGTATAGCAGCGTGTTCAAAAGCTGCTGATCGGCGCAGATTTGTTACCGCGGCAAGATAAACGAAATGGGGTTGTCTTCCGGTGCATCCTCCCCTTTCTGTTCCTTTTTTCGCTTCCATCCGAAGGGACGAAGAAACAATGAATCACGGGAACAACGCCGACCGCGCGTTCAATGCACGCCTCGTTTGCGATAATCGTGTCTTATGAAAAGACACGAACGGATGGGACCAGCTGCTTTTAATCAATCCTTGTCAATTATCTTTTACTGCTAACGTTTAGATATAAATTCAAACGACTCAGCATAGATCTTAAAAGATATAATTGAAATTTGTGTTTCAAAAGATGTAGAAGGACAATTTGCGAGTATAAAGAATGAAGGAAAGAAATTAAAAGCGAAATTAAAATTAAAAAACAAATTTTTAATTTTCTTCACTTTATATTAAAGAGTACTTTTGCAATATTAATTAACATTTTTGCAAATTATAAAATTTACTTCGGAAATTTATTAAAAGTTCATGTAGTTCAGTTTTTTCACATTTTATGCTAAAAATACGCGAAGAAATTTTCTATTTTCAGGTTAAAACTAATTTCAGCTCTGTCAAGAATTCACGTTGATTAATACGAACTTAAAGTACAAAACGACGTGGGCGGCTACCAGATATAGATTTTAAAAGGACGTAGAAGCACGTCAGCAGCCAGCTATAATTAATAAAATAAAGTACTATGTTAAGAGCTTATCAGAGCAGCCATAATTTAAAAAAAGAAAAAAAGACTATTTCTGATATCAACTTCTACCGTTTCACCCTTTCTCCAAACTTTCCGAACAATTCTCAGCGAAATACAGGGTGATTTAAAAAAAGTATTTACACTAATATGAAACTAACTCTTTTTTATATCGATAATGTAATTTATGAACATATGTATTTTGTTTTCAGAGAAGCCATTTGTTCATTATCATTGCCAAGACATTCCTGGTATTTTCTTTTCCTTTCGCAAAACAATATTGATATATAAATATGAATACTGTTATATAAATATTCAAAATATAAAATGAATAATAATATGAATATTTAAGAAATTTTGTAAATATTAAAATTTCTTTTTTCTTTTCCTAAATGCCCTGTACACATAAATATTCACGTAAAATGATTCGACGATCGTTCCAAAATAATTCTACCAAGGAGCGAAATCGCATATACCACATCGTCATTAACCACTCGAAACGAGATTGCCCACTGTCACATATCTCTTCTTTCAAGCAGCCCCGTTTCCGCTCTCCAGATGGACACAGAAGAGAGCTAGCTAGCCAGGGTCCAGAAGACGGCCACCACCAAGGGGAACACCCACGTGCCCGATGGGCACACGTCTTATTTACGATAATTGCCTCTCATCTAACTAACAGGCGGACCTATCTAGTCGCAGAATCCGCTTGTTCTCGCTCTCGTCTGGCTCGAGTAACGACGCGAGCTCGATATTAACCCGTTCTGGTAGCTAGATTCAGCCTTCTGGTGCCTCGAAGCGTTCTCTCGATTTACGGCCATCGAACAGAGATTTCTTGCGTGGATCTAACTTGCACAGGATTCATCCTGAACCGCGTTTACCAGCGCGGAAAATCGAGTAATGAAGCCTCCTTCCTGACGTTAGCTGGATCGTCTCTGTTATCTCGTTTGATCGCCGATCGTTTGCAGTCGCCAGCCATTATTAATCACCCTGGCATTCTGTGCTTTTTCCATGATCGAGCACCGTTTTTGCTTTCTAATGACCGCGCTGAGGTATTTGTTTAGCTGCTGACGTTTATTTAGCCATGCGGTCGTTCGATGGATCGTTTGACCGCTCTTTATGAATATGTCCTAAGGACCAGTCTCTCTCTCTCTCTCTCTATCTTTGTATCTATGAACTGTGAACATTTTTTGCTGATGTTTCTTGTTAAACTACAGAGAGAGCGAGGGACAGAGCGAATGAGGGACCGAGAGAGCGAGAGACAGAGAGAATGAGAGACAGAGAGAACGAGGGACCGAGAGAGCGAGAGGCAGAAAGAGAGTGAGAGTGAGAGAGAGAGAGAGAGCGAAAGAAAGACAGATAGTCAAAGCGCAAGAAAGAGAAAGAATGAGTCAGTGAAAGAAAGAGAGCTGCAGAGAGGGAGATAGAGTGACTCAAAGAGAGGAAAAGAGAAATAGGAAGAGAGAGAAAGGGAGGTGCATCGGATAAGAGAGGTGTGATTAACGTCGTAACGGGGCATCGATAGTTTCATCACGTGAGACATCGATGAAAGTGGAGAACCTCCGGGGCTGGTACCGCATTAATGGATTTTCGTATTTTTTGTATCTTCTTCTTTTCAAAATTAACCGCGTCTTGTATCGATCAAACGCTGGCCAGTAGTGACTAGCGTTGTAATCGATGTCGCGACCAACGAGGCGTGAAAGTGTTCGCTACGGAAGAAATCTCTCGCGGCTTCCAGTAAATTTTACAGTTGCCTTTCCGACTAGTCTTTCATTTCCTTGGGCGATCCTATTGTTAGAAGTATTTTTAAATTTATCTTTCGATAACTTTAAATCACTTTCAGAAGTGTCTACTTTCTCATTCCACCACAGTTAGTAATATAAAAATTCAAATAGTTTTTCCTTTTTATCTATCTTTATTCTTTGTTCGTAATTATGATTGTTTAATTTATGATACTGCTCCAAAGTACTCGAGAGATCGATTTGATCATGATTTGATGTTGATAGAGTGAGCGAAATCTAGAATATAATCAGCAAAATGAACATCAAACTGAGATTCCGCTTGTCCGTGTTGTTTGTCCTAGGTGTAATTAATCGTTTCTAGATAACTTCGCCAGGCTACATCATAAATTAGCACACCAACGACTGACAAGTATCAGTCCTGAAATTAACGTCTTGTCAACCTGAACTCCGCTATTATCACTACCTCCGCATAATACAATATAAAAGAGTACATTTCATTCGTGACAGGTGGTAGTTAAAATTTAATAGAGTGTAATTTAACTATCGACAGTGTTCTCCATAATCGATACAGAAATTAGCTTACGTTCAATTCTATTCTCAAAATAAGTCCAGTATCTGATTGCAATTCAAGTTCAGAAGTTGAACTGACTAACGATATCAAATAAAATTTGTCACATTTATTTCATTCACGTAAAATGAACCACCAATCATGTTTGGTACTAAAATAAAAAACAATTGCAAAGAAGTGCAATTAATCTTTTTGCCATCTAAATGGTGCATATTCAAATATGCGATTAATATTGTTGAGCATCTTAACATTTTCGCGAGGGGCGATAATTCGCATAAAATTTCTAAAAATTTGTACCTGAGTACGGCAAGGTTCTGCTATTTGCAGGTATATGAATATAAGTATTACTTCTCAGTATGACATTTACAGTCATTTGTCGTTCGAAAATTTTAAAAAATTAAATATTACAAATGCATATTGAAAAAATATGTTTTTTTAGAAAATAAATATGGTGAATTTAATTTTAAATGACGTAGGACTACGTTGCCCATATTCAGCTAAAGACTTTGAGATTATTAGCATTAATATTAGCGATTAAATTTATTAAACTATGAATATTAAGAGTAATAAAATAATGTGAAACATTTTTTTGTTTTCTCTTGTCGAATCTATTCAAATCTAAATGACGAAAATAGTCAGTTTTGTTTGAAACTTTAAATTGAAGATAAGGAGCAGGAAAACAGTTGATCGTCGAGGAATTAAAGATAGGCCACAGAAAGTAATGCCAGCATTTAGCACCTTAATGGACGGGGCTAAATCCCGGCAGTTGGGATTCGACGAAAGATCGTTCGGGATTTAGAAGTATGCGGGCAAATCGATATATACCCCGTCGAAGTCGACCATGCGCGAAAGACTGAAATCCGTCACGGCTTAATGATCGTCGAACTGCAGGCGTTCTAAGGGAGCGAGGCCTCGTTCACTGGCTTTATGAAGGATTTCACTGATGGCTCATGGGAGAGATGACGAATGCGACTTGGCAAAGCTTACTGATGTTGCAGCGTCGCCATTAACAATCATCGAGGGGAAGGAAGATTATGAGCAGATAAAAGAGATTTTTATATCGTCGAGCAAATAAAATTACACTCGACTGCCATTTCCTTAAGTGGAAGCCTAAACTCTGGAATTCTATAATCTGAACGATCGAGCTTTCAACTGAATAATATTCTAATTGCCTAATTACAACAAATTACCTATACAATAGATATTGTAAATGATGTTTGTGGCGAAAATTGGGTTCGTCGTATTCACTTCATCAAACGCAATCGTGGTGGTCGTTTATATCATATTATATTTCGTGATAATGCTATCGAATGTACTTTAACATAAAGTAATAAATACTATATTATCTTTTGTATTTTTCATTTCATTTCAATTCAAAGTTCTATCGTTCTTATTGAAAGACCCTATATTATACAGTGCTGACATCTAGTTGGATGACCCTGTATATTCTCTTTCCCATCAAACCCAACTCTTCAACATCACTAGCAGTAAACCTTCAGTGCCTATAAAAACGAAAAAAAAAGAAAAAAGAAATCTAATTACAATCATCAAAATCAGCTTCTATCCACATAATCTCCTAAACACCTTGCACCTAAAATGTTTTCCTCATCATGCCCACAATTACCCATCCATCAGAGATCTCGCATATCCTGTATCCTCCAATCAGACCCGACTACTCACAATTTAAACAGCGCGAAACGTCCACTCTCATCTTTCATACCCGCGGTAATCGAGCCAACGCAGTGTGTCGCAACGATAAAAACGCGGCAGGAGAGACACCTTGCAAGACGCGTTGGTACTCGATGTAACGACGAGGCTCGTGGATAATAAGCGGCCTCTGGATGGCGCCTGGATTGCGACGTGGAGAACGTACTCGAGGATTATAAAAAGGATCGCCTCGACACGCGTGGAACCGCGACATCGCGTGACGACCGATCCACTCTTGCAGCGAAAGAAACGCGTTACGACAACTTTTCCACGGAGCCACGAACCGGGCAGAACCAGCCCGGAATAAACGGTTTGGCCCGCGGGCATAATTAAACTTGTCGCTTAAAAATGAGAAGCCACGAAGGAAGGCGTTGTGAAACGGACGACTTTCGGAGTGTGCAACACAGCGAAGCCTCGGTAATTAACGTTCTGCTTGTCGTACGGGAAGGGAGTAAACATGTTAAAGGAGAGAGGAGGGAATTCCTCTGGCACCATCCCTTTCGTTTTATCCTCGAGTGACTCCGAGTGCTCAGGAGGAAAGGTCGAAAGCGTGGAAAAGAAAGACGCAAGGCGACAATCGAGCGAAGAGTGGACGAGAGCTATAATTTACTGGTATCGTGGTTAAATTGCGGCGAGGGAGGTTGGTTGAAATTTTGGACGGATAGTGGGATCTTTATTTTTCGATCGGCTTTAAGTTCTTTGTGAGTTGAAAACTGACAGGCTCAGAGGCAATGCAGGTGTCTCGTTTCTTTTTTTATTATACCAGCGTCTTTTATTTTTTATCACATGTAAGAGGGAGTTAAATGCAGCTTTTGATTTAACTGTAGGATGCTGGAAGCTAGGATTTTTTCTTTCCATTTTATGATTGTAGACTGCAAAAAGTTCCTGTTTTCTTCCTTATTTTTATATTCCTATTTAAGAGATTCTTATTTTTTTGTTCTCGAGATGAAATTGAATTAAAGAGCTTGGATTACGAATTTATGAATTATGAAATTAAATTGAAAAATTTAGATTAACCGTAATTCAGTCTTGGTCTCAATTTCAATTCATGTGTACAGTACGTTTCCAATTGAGAAAAATCTGAAAACGCATATAAAAATTTACAAAATTTTCATTTAATCGTACAACAGCAGGGATGCAAAAAATGCATTTCTCTTTCCACAGAATTATTTCGCAATACTCTACCTTGAGACAGTCAGTATATTAGACTCATCTAAAATACATGAACCATTTACAACGCCATCGTCTAGTTCCCTGTACACGGGGATTCGTTGCGGAAAATTTTATTGAATTTTTAGTACCGATAGAAGAGGACCAACTGAGAGAAAATAGGAGGATCGTGGAACGGCTACGAGAATAAAAAGAGGAAATCCTCTTGAACTTCGTTCGATTCTCAAGCGTTGGAATTCCTTTAGGTAAAAGAAAAGACCGAGAATACGGAAGGCGAGGGAAAGATGCTGGCGAAGCAATGCCGCGATGACCTCTTCCGCCGATAGGATCTAAATTAAATGGCTAATTAATTGGCTGGGACGTGCATCGCGGTGCGCAATTAATTGCCTTATTTCGCGGTACTGGAATTAGCCTGCGGTGACGGTCTGATGAGAATTATTACGTCATTAGGTCAGAGGAATGAACCGACGTTGCTGAATCGTAATCCCTGGACAAATAACATTTTCGTTCCGCTTGAAATTAACCCTCCGGTCGAGAAGTTGCGAATTTACCAGTTCCTGGGATCTATTAAGACACCGGAAGTAGTGGTTTAAATTGTCCCTTAGAAATCTCCGTTTATATTAGCGCATCATCAAGAATCTCATAATGCTAACCGCTGTTATAATTAATGATATTACTTAAAGAACTTTATATCATCAACACATTATTCATATTAATTGAAAATGTTGTCTTTTTTCTTATTGAAAAAAAAAACATCAAATGAAACATTTACCAACTAATTAAGAAATATCCTAATACGATGGTAAACGATTAGGTAAATAACATGCTTGGAAAATCTGACAGTAAGACTTCGACAACAATGGTAATCCTAACAAGGATGTTCCTGTAGCAAACATGGTCCAGACTAAATCTGATCTGTCCTGGGTTTTCCTTTGTTCCCTTCTTTGCCGGGCATCATCGAAAACAGATTAGCGAGTGCCCTTAAAGGCAACAGGAAGAATAGAAGGACAGAGAAGAAAGCACACGGTGAAATCGCTTTCGTGACGAGGGGCAAGGCTAAGTGAAAGAATAGAGTTCGCGTGATGCTCCCGGATCTGGGAGTAAAAAGGATAAACGTCCCATCTCGTGGAAAGTACTTAACGAAATCCTCTCATCCGCGTGGCCATCTCTCCAACCTGATCCCTCCTCTTTCGAAAAAGCCTCCGAGTTTTCCTCGTAAAACAGCATTAATTGCGGACATTCTTAGAAGAGAATCGCCACTCTGCGAGACATTATTTTTAACAGCGGAATCGAGGCTTTGTGCGAAGCGAAATCTCGCTGGCACTTCTGTCGCAGGTTTTATGGAGCAATCTGAGAGAAACGTTCGAGGTCACAACTTAAGTATGATGATCCTGAAATAATTTTATCTTGATGGATAACGGCGGAGAACAGCTTCTGGCTGAATTCAGTAGTACGCGCTCGTGTGTGATCAGACAAGGAGGACCTTCGAATAATTCTCTAAGGTGTTAGTTGGCAATTGAATGTTCAGATTATGTGAACAAATGATAGCAAGGATTTCAACGAATAATTTTCTCTTTTTTGTTTCTGAAAATGCAAATGAGATAAATCCTGTGCTTCATAAAAATATAATCATACTAAGAATAGTCTTTCCCGGTTTATATTCTGCCCAATTTCTGTAGCTCTTTGTAAATCCAACTATCAGTAGTATATGTTTAATGGTGATCAGACAGTTCTATCAATTTATAGCAAAAAATTGATTCGATCACTTCTTTTTCTAAGACTGTCCAGATATTTACACAACACTTAATCTAAATACTTGTATAAGTGAACAATCCTTTCTAAATGTGAAAAAAATCCTTTTTCATTACTGTTACTCTAATTTTTAATAAACAACTGTGAATCATCGCACGAAAGCGAAATGCTCTGCTTCATCGATAAAATATCGCCAAAAAGAAATAAAAAAAATATATACCAACGTAGTAATATGAAGGATATATCAATAACCTACCCTCCCACAATATTAAAGACCACAAATCTTCCAGCATTTATCCGAAAAACATTACCCACGTAGCACAAAGCCGAGAATATATTACCTACCACCACTAGAAAAAAAAAAAGGAAACAGAAAATATAATATATCGTTATTCCTTTTTGGAATCTTTCGGGTAACGATTTATTAATACACGGAACATCGTATTTTCCTTGTTTTTTTTTTTTTTGCTCCACCTTACAAACGGTGGATCTCCTTCTTTCACAGCGTCACGAAATATTCGTGGTTCACCTTGCGAAAATTTCCCCTTTTTACCAGTAAATCATGATCCGATGCAAGAATGCTCGCGGCCGCTCGTATGACCGTCATTATTTACGCATCCTGCTACGAACAGAACGAGGGGTTGATCCATAGGCCATAACATAACGACCGTGAGCACTCGAAGGAAGAAATCCCTTTTCCAGACCCATTTTGCGCCTTAGGGATTACATAGCGTGGTCCGGCAGAGCTTTTGTCGTCCTTAAAATTCGACGAGCTTGTTTCTCACGCGTGTCGAAGGACATTTACATTTTTATTTCAATCGCCTTAGGATTCTCCTTCTTCCATGTCCTTTATGGGGAGAAGTGAATATCTTAAGCTTTCTCAAGGAAACAATTTTTATATCTCGAAATAGTATTTTCACATTTTATAATACTAATATTCCTGTTTGTATTTGTGTACATCAAATGTGATGATTTATTTCAAATTACGAAATTCTGACACACTTTAACCGCGAATGTTGCAGAAGATTTCATCTAATCTATCTTATGTCTTGGCGATTATTTCGCAATTTTTCGCAACGTTTCCATTCATTTATGTCAGCCGAGGAATCTCGAAATTGCCCTATTGCCAATCGTTTAACAGAAATCGCGGGAAAAAACACACGAAGAAGAACGACATTTTCTTTTCTGTGTGTTTTGTTATTATTTTAATTGTGATGTATAATTTTCGAGGAAAAGGTGGAATTGTATTTTACAAAGCGCGCGTGTACGTTTGATTCATGGACGAAAACAGATCAAGCTTGTAAATTGTACTTAATGGCTCTTTCATCAATAGCAATTTCGCTCTAATAGAATGTTATTAATTCGACCGTCGCAGGACGCGAAATTACTCAATCGAATTCCCGTGTTCTGCGTGCAATAACAACGTAATGCAACTTTAACGACGCGCCAGCCGTTGACTTTGCGTTTCCGTGGTAATTGTGGGAACGAGTCCCTCGAAGGAACTACCACTTTCGATTTCGAGGCACTGTTGAACCTAAGAGAAAAGAAAACTGTGCTTGAAATCCTCCGAGCTGCGGAAGAAATCGGGGAGAAATATTTGCACGATAATTCGAACTTTCCAAAACGCAAACAGGAGAATAAAGTAAGTTTAAAATGAAAATAAAGTGCATTACAAAATGAAACAAGAAATTCTTAAATTGCACAAACGACAACTCAAGACACAAAAGAAAGAAAATCGCGAAAAATCTGTTAATTTAAATATTTCAGAATGTAAGCAAAAAAAAAAAAAAATCGTAGACGTTTCTTGCGCGATATTTCACGGGTCCCTGCGTTACAAAATAAGGAAGACTGAACATTTTCTAAATTTCTCCAGCTGTAACTGAAACGTTATTTATCCGAAAAATGAAAGGAACACATCAGCCTCCCTTTCACGTACATCAAGCAACCGAGCACATATATTTTTTCAGGCAAAAGGAGCTTAAAATAACCGAAGGTAGCGTGAAGCGGAAGTAACGAAAATAAGGAAAAGGGAGATCCGGTGGGAACTGGAAGAAAAGGGCGACAGGATGCGAAGGATGTTTCTCTTCGAATCATCCTCGTTCCTTCTATCCTCGAAGCTCTTTCAAGCTTCCTTTCGTGGTCGCGTTTTAACGAAGGTTTCGCTCTTTGTGGACAGAGAGAGAGAAAGAGAGAGTAAGAGAGAGAGGGCAGAGGAAAAAAGTAACTTTCTTTACGAGCGTGGTCTTGTTAACCGCGCAGTTTACGTAATTACAGGCCGCTTCCACCGCAGGCGGAGGGAAGAGGAGAAGAGTCGCCTTGTTTAATCCCTCCGGGAAGGATGACTGTTTATCTATTCTGAAAGAAAACCTTGGGTGCGAACGCTTGGGATCCGGGAAAGGCGTTTGATGAGTTCACCACAAAGGCGCGTTCGAGTTGGAAAGTTACCTTTCTTCTGGGCGAACGGGCTCGGAGCAGTCGCGAGAAGTTGCTTTTCCACCTTGTAGAGCGAGGCTCGAAAGTTTACCTTTTTCTCTTTTTCTTCTCGTTTTCAGTAAACTAGACACTGATAAATTAGTTTGATAAAATAGAGTGTGCTTGTAATATTAACAAGCCTGTTTATAAACGTGATTCTCAGTACCTTTTGATGGAAGGATTTTAAGTGGTCCCAGAGTAGTAAATGGGAAATTAATTGCAAGTTGCGACAGATGGGATAGGGAGATTGGTCTTTTAATGAAATAATTTTTTGTTTCTACTTCGTTTTTCTTTTTTCTTTTTTTCGCTTTTGAAATAGGATCGTTCGTTATATTTAATATGTCAGGTATGATTTAGGAATTAATTAGTTCGAAGCACTTCCGTGCTGTTGTATTTGAGCAGTAATATTTTTATCAAGATCGCCAGAAGGAAGTGCAACGACTTTACTGGTGAATTTAAAATGCACGGTTAAGTAGAATGAGATCGTATCGACACAGACAAAGAACATTACTTTTGTCTGGAAAATTATGTCTGCACGTGATTTAAACTGATTACTGTATAAACAGTGTTGTTCGAAACGTTGCGTTTCTGTGAACATTTAATACATTGTGGTAACAGAAACAAGTGGAATACAGAAATGCTGTTGGAGGTAATAAAAAGGAGATATAACAATTAATTTCAATCCTATTACTGGTGTAATATTAAATTATATGCATCGTTATATTAGTTGCAATAAAACATGAAAAATAAGTTACTCATTTCTCGTTTTTTATTACAAATTACATCTCAGAAATCACATACGCAATCCATTTACACATAAACGTGAATAAAATTATTAAACGCGTAATACTACTCAATTACCAGTAAAACCAGCAACTTTATCAGAAAAACTTACGAAAAAAAGGCAAAACTAAAAAGAATCACTTAATAACGTTATCACAGCAATATCAACTTTCATTTAATTGAACCCCATAAATACAACCTTGATACCAACATCTCCAAATTGCTTCAACTGCCCCGAATAAAAAATCTTAAAGTAAAGATCGGTAGAAACATTCAGGAAAAAAAGCTTGCTTGCAGATCCAAGCTAATCGTCAAAGCTCCCCTAAAAATTCATACAAATTCCCAAAGCACATGCTGTACGCTTGCATATACATATATTCCCTACGATGGCGCGTGTTGCAGCTAAAATCCGGTCGCGTCGCGGCGCCATAAAAAATCACGCGTTCGATTCACATGGCGGCGGGTGTGCACGTTTAAACGCCAGCACTGTATCATCGTTCTCTCCCCTCCCCCCTCTCCCTCTCCGGGCAATATCATTAAGAACCTCGATGGAAAAAACGTGGCCATAATCTGTGCAGCAGAGCGCAGCTGGCTTTTGGCGTACCGACACCACGACGACACCAGGTGTCCGTGTCCAGCGAATAACCCGTTCAAATTGCCCGGATGAAATACCGCGTGTACGATCCACCAGCGCAAAAAAAAAAGAGAAAAAGTATGACGAAGGATAGTAGGGGAAAAACAACCGAAGAGAAACGGGATGGTGGGATGACGAAGGTGTCGATCGAGCAACGTCTACCCACCTATTTATTTGTCTATCGATAGAATAGATGGTCAGGGAGGATGGTAGACAGGGTGGACGAGAAGACAGGAGTATAAAAGAGGAAGCTTGGAAAAACGAGAAAATGAAAAACGTATAGACGTGTCTGAGTGGGTAGACGAATCCAATCTTTTTTTTTTTATCGTCCTTTTGTGGCCCCTCCTCTTTGATCGAATGGAGATATAGGCGTACTTCTGATAATTAAAGTATTGTACAGTGAGTGTAGGCAAACTTTTGGTACAATATCCTGAAAAGTGAGGGAAATCGAGAGGATGGGTGTAGTGATTTGGTGAAGTAAATTGACGGTAGCTTTAGAAAGGGGATAGTTTCCGAAGTGTTCGAATGTTTGCAGAATTTTTTCGGAAATTGGGCTGTCGAACAGATTTTGGTAAAATGTGTAACAAAAATAGACACATTAATAACAGAAATTATTTTCAATTATACTGTTCAATATACGATATATCAGCTATATTTCTCAAAACTCAGAAAAAAGAAAGAAATCGCAAGTCAAAGAGTTGGGTGCAGAAAAAATAGAGAACTAAACCGAGAAATACACTTTCGATAACACTTCAAAGTCAGTGTTCGTTCGAAAACACGAGGCATCCTCTCCAATCTAAAACACCGTGTACAAATTCCCTCCAACACCGTAACAAACTTCTTTTATCTCAGAATAACCGTACAGATCGACGCGTTTGCCCCACGCGATGTCTCCGATAAATGAAGAGATCAAAGAGTGAAGAAGATTGAGAGGGAAGAAGCGAAGCAGCAGCCTGTGGGAGCATACGACTGAGGCAGTAAGCAAACCGAACAGATAGATAAGTAGATAAATGGAGATACAAACAAAGAGGAAATAATGGTAGGAGAACGAGGGAGGATCACGAAGTGGAAGGAGAGAGGAGTACGGTCACGCGACGAAGAGGTAAAAGAAAATAAAAAAAAAAAAAGAAAAAGAAGGGAAGAGAAGAGAAGAGAAGGGAGGAGACAGAGAGAAGAGTCTGAATGGGATTCGGCGGATCCATTCAAACCTATCGGGGAAATAATACCCTTTGTGCATTGTGACCAGTCTCGTTAGTTACCTAACGCTCTCGTGCGCTCGCGCGCTCTTCCTATCACCCTGCCAATTCTCATTAACGTCAGACGGTAAAAATAAAAGAGGCAGGGTACCGTCAGTGACGAGGCGTGACGCGACGTGCTGGCACGTGAAAATTTCGGAACCGACGGGAACGCGTTTGGAACACGGCCGAATTAATAGTGAAATCTCTGGGATCGACTCGTCGTTCTAGCGTTTCAGGAGGGTAGCCATGAGGGGTATGGGGATCGCGATGAGATCGATCCTTGCAACGAGTTGATTTCACATCGGAATTTCGCGTCTCGAATATTTTTCGGCGAATTTAATTGTTCGTAGATATTCATGTGTATTCACGAGAGATGTTAGTTTTTGAAGGCTGCTTGCTCTGTGTTGAATGGAAAGTTCATTTCCGTATAATGGAAGTCGTGTCATTTCTTTTTTTCTTTTATAAATGAAGTGTTAATTTATTCTGAGTTAGTTTGGTGGTTAATTATTTCTGAGTTCAGTAACTAAAATTTCTCTCCAAACTTTGAGTAAAAGTTCCAAAAGAAGCAGTAGATGCACTTTTACCAGCAGTATGACTAGAACGAAGAGTATTACCAAAATATGAAGCTGTTCTTATCAATCTCTATCAGAAAGCTTTTCGACTACCGAATCTCTCGACGAGAAAAAAAAAGAAAAGAAAAGAAAAAAGTCACCCCAAATAACGAACCACCCTGTGCACAGAGCCAAGTGCAATCCTCTCATCTCACACACGGCGAGAAACGCCCGAGCGACTCTGAAAACAGTCAGGCTGGAACTGAAAACCGTCGAGTCAGCTCGACTCACGAGGCACTCTTCTAAAAATCGCTCAGATGAGCGTTATAAACGACACGGGGCGTGCACCTAGTCCGCCTTATCGAACGAATCAACGTATTCCATTCAGAAAAGGTCAGTTGGCGAGTATCGGGGACGTTTTACGGCATCGTAAAATTCTTTAACGATTGCCACGCAGAGGATCGACGTTAGAAAGCTTCATGACACAGCAGGCGACCAAAGAGAAAGAGAATGGAACGTGGATAGGCGAACAAAAAAAAAAAAAGTAAAAAAAAGAAGTGAGAGTAGGGAGGGCGTAAAAATGTCACTTTAATGTTGCCTTAATGTTCTTTCTTCGAGGTCGCATGAAACGATCCAGCCGCTTTTCGAATCTTCCTGGAAAATGGCGATAATATTTCCCAATTCACGTTCAAGAAGAAAAAAAATGTGCGATATGTTTACGAAACGCTTGCAAGATCACGGAATCCGCTCGTTTACGGCGCGTTGAACGCGCACCCCGTCGCGACGGCGAACGTTCTATCTTCTTGACAGACAGAACTCGCTGGGTGTGACGTCTTGTTTCGGTCGCGTGAGCTCAGCCACTCGAGGGTGGAACCGTGGAGTTGTGCAAACGCGGCTACCGGCCTGTCTAACGCTTTGTTCCTTGAGGATTCCACGCGAGGATGTGCTGCGTGTCTTGGGAGGAAATCGAATTATTTTATTACCCTGTTGGTTGCTCTGATTGCCCGAAACGTCTGAACTGCTATTCAATTCTTGAGATAATGCGGTAGAAAGCGTGGATAATATTAACTATAGCAAAGAGTTTGCGGTAGAATTCTATTTTTGTTTAAAAAAGAAAACCTTTCTATATGTTTCGAGTACTAAGCATGAAATAAGTAGCAGTTTTCAAAAATAAGATTGTCAAGAAGAAAGGAGGCACTTATTCAGATTAATTTATAACAGCGTTGTTCAGGAAAAACTGTAAAATTGTAACCCTTAAGCAAATACAGCTATTACTACTTTATACCCCTCGATACTGATTCACCTTTAGCCAATAATCCAATTAAACGTAGTCCAGACAACCAAGCGACAGAGGAAAGGACCTTGTTTGAACTCCGTCTTTAACCTTTGAGATATCTATCCATTTATTCCTCTTCTCAGCTTACTGATACACGTCGCAGCTACAAAGAAGACAATATATTTCCACGAAACAGGCAGTTTGCTACTTTAGACCAGTGGTGAACAATCTTTCTTTTACTCTATAATTGATTGATTTAAAAATTACCAATTTATAGAATGAATTTTTTCATTTTCAACATAAATTACCATAAATATATTTTTGTATTACTTTCTAAAAGTTCGCAAGTAGTTACTAATATTCTTATCACTAAATGCAACAATTTATTACTTCAACCAATCGAAGCGAGGTGTATGGACAACTCTGAATTGCTTATCACCATTTCAGATAAATTCCAATGCTTCAGAAAGATTCAACATTAAAGAACAACCTCAGCAAAATAACCTTAAAACTAAAAGATCTTCACGAACACCAACAAACAGACACTGAACTACTTAAAAACCATTTGAACCCCCGTTTCCAACCGCGTTCCAAACCAGTCCGTAACAGGAACGGTTTCTCCAAACGGAACCATAAAGCGTGCGTCATTAAACGGCGATTCGACGACGTTCTGCTCATTTGGTGTCGTCGCGAACGTCGCGTGATTGACACGCGAACGAAGGGGTGGCCGAAAACGCGTAACGGAAAGGAAGAGAGTCGAGGGTGTAGGCGATCAGCAGACTTGCACGATGAGTTATCGATTCTAGAGTTCGATTGTCCGCCACCCTCGGCGACCAGCGTTGCTCGGTTTTGTTGCCACCCCCCGCGTGTTTCAGTGCAACCAGCGTCACCAATACCAGCTTCTTGTTAATGAATTCTCTCTCGTCGACTACGCTTGGTAGGCCGCACTGTCTGCTTATCGATACGCCTCAAGTTGCGCGGAAAAACCGTTCCCCTACACGCCTCGGTTCGCCCCAATGTATACGCCGGAATTATGCTAATGAACAAGGAGGATGAATATTGTAGATATTTCGATGAGGTGGTGTCTGTTAAATGCGATATATGTTGTATCAAAAGGAGAAAATTATTGGAACGAAATTCTGGATACTAGGAAGAAGAAATGTTTTATGAGATGCTTTATTAAAAAAAAATAAGTTCGTGCGGTTTTAGAATTTATTTAGCGAAGCAAAAAGTGTGTGAAATGTTTTAGATGGGCTGATAACGTGAATTGAAAATATTGTGTATACTTTGTTTTATAGCTAAGGTGCTTGCTTAAAGAGGAAATTAATGTTTGCTACTTTTTTAAATGGACACTCGTGCTGTTTAGAATAACCAGTCTAAGCGATAACTACGGTCCGTGATTAATTAATTTTACTCGAAACAGCTGGTGTAATCTACCAGAGAAGACATTTGTAGCGTAAAGATAGCAGATCTTCGCGAAATGTCTACGAAAAAATGCAACTTACGACCCACGATTACGTACATTTGGTATTTAAAAAAAAAATTTTTAGCATTTATATAAAAATAACATCTTTGGAGAAATGGATCTGATGATATAAATTATATTCGAGGTTTAGAGAAAGTAATTCAAGTGTATTACTGAGATAAGAACCCTAAATCCCCCGTAATGATAACTCGGAAACGAAATCAGGAATATAATATTCTTAAAATAATCACAACTTCGATCATTTCAACTCGTAAACAAAGAAACCCTACCAAAATCAATTCTCCCTGTATCAGATTTCTACAGATCCTATTATCGAATTATTTCGAGAAAGAGAGAGAAAGAGAAAGACATGGCGTTCGATTTATTTATTAATCCCGCGCGCGAGGTAATTAAAATGTGTACTAGCGTTCGCGGAATCGTAGCTGGCGAGCGCGATAAAATTCATATTTTACGCGTGTAATTGGATCGTTTAATTACGATAATAAATAACGAGCCAACGGATTTCAGGCTGACACTCGAAAATGTCCACGCACGCGAATGCAACAACGACGCTCCGGGCTCTTTCTCCAAATGGTACGCCGATGGTTATAAATACCCGAAATGATTTAGCGATATTACGATGGCTTTTATGCAGGTAATCAATTTCGATTCAGCTTCTTGCTCTCCTTCTTCTGTTCTCGCCGGTGCCGCGCGTTTTCCGTTAATGAATTCGCTGGCAACGATCAGATATCCGCGTCGCCGCTGGCGATGAATCGTTTCGTACCGATCTTCTATATAGTGTGTGTATATATGTACAACACACAAACAAGATTGAAGATTTTAAAGATTTTACACATTTTACAGATTTCGTAGTTTTTGAACATTTTTACTTTCTTGATGATTCTGTAGTTCTTGATGATTTTAACGATTTCAAAAATTTTGCAATTTTCAAAGATTTTAAGGATTTTGAAGAATTTTTACGATTTAGACGATTTTGTAGTTTTTAAAGATTTTGCAGATTTTGTAGTTTTTGAAGATTTTTACCTTTTTGGTGATTCTGTAGTTCTTGATGATTTTAACGATTTTAACGATTTAAACAATTTTGAAATTTTCAAAGATTTTAAGGATTTTGAAGAATTTTTACGATTTAGACGATTTTGTAGTTTTTAAAGATTTTGCAGATTTTGTAGTTTTTGAAGATTTTTACCTTTTTGGTGATTCTGTAGTTCTTGATGATTTTAACGATTTAAAAAAATTTGCAATTTTCAAAGATTTTAAGGATTTTGAAGAATTTTTACGATTTAGACGATTTTGTAGTTTTTGAAGATTTCCAAAAATGTATTGCAAAAAACAAATCGTACTTATTAAGCAGGGCCGATACTAACTTCACTTGAAACAGAACTATAGCCTAGCCCAATTACACTAGAATCATCCTGCATACACAACCACTTCGAACAACCGTGTACTTACACCGAAGTTTTTACTGCTATGCTACTACACGCAAACGATTAATCACAGATTATTCTTCGATCAGACTAGATCCTCCTGATTACCTCAAATTCTACCAATCACTCATTTACACAGTAAATGTACTGCTCGCGCGTTTCGCAAGACAAAATCTCGTTCAGCTTGTATTATACACATGCACGTACACAAAAGTACGAGATTGATAATCGCTGATAGGATATTTTCAGAGGGTTATTGAAATAGATTGAATTTGTACACACTTACACGCTTAAAAGTAAAATATACATACGGTGAAATTGCTTTTTCTTCTCCCCCCCCCCCCCTCTCTCTATCTCTCTCTTCCTTTCTCTCTTTCTCTTTCATGGGGGAATGTATACGATGATTGAAACCGGTTCGATTACATGTAATTGTAAAATGAACAGCGTGTTAGGTTATGGAATATAAAAAGGGTGAGCGATCGGTTTTTCGCGAATTCGGCATGGGTAAAAATTGTTCTACACGAAACGGCCATTAGGCGGAACGAAATTTTTGCGTGGAGCTATTGGCCAATGCCGAGGGTTAATTTAGTTTTCATGCTGCGGACCCGCGAATGCTTCCAGGCCATTAATTCTTTAATGGTCACGCCAGTGGTAATAATCGCGCATGGAAATTTGTCGTGTCAGCGTATCCTCCCCTCCCCTTTAACCCCTTTAACGTCTATCGTATTACGCTAATTTCTCTCTTTATTAGAATCTTTTTTCCCGCCCTAGTTTATTCTTAATTGACAGAAGGTAAAAAATGATTACTTAAATACTTTCACATATTTAATAGCAAACGATATCAAACTGAGGACTACGTGATTAGTACACAAAGCATGCAGAATACAAATTAGATTTTACAACTTTCTTGTCAACAGTGGAAATCTAGGTTAAATTGTGCATACTGATGTTCAAGCATAGATTAAAGTAGGATAAATTTCTAAGTTTTTTCTCCTTGAACAGAAAAAATATAGAGTGTTTCAATATTACAGAGGAATTAGGTAAGAAGTGATAAGGAACACATATGCAATAATCTCGCTTTCATCTTTAGTAACCTGGTAGCACTACTACGTTTAGACTGGCGTTTTAAATTTATATGCTTTAATGTTTAGTTACTTTAGACAGAAAAAGTGTTCTTTTCACGATCCTCTACCAACACTCGCTAAATAATTTTTCAGGTACTCACACTTTGTTGAGAAGAGCGTAGTAAAATATAGTTAGAAAATTCTAAGACACATACCTGAAACATAAAGACAAAGAAACATTTCTTTAGATTCGTTAACAAACTATTACAATGCAATACAAAAAATGAGCCAATATATCGTTAATTGGTACAAGTCATACTATTAAATCGTATACTATCTACGATAATTCTAATAATTCGTTAATTGATCTCTTCAACGTCGAAATATCCCAACATTACTCCTGTCGACGTAAAATTCAGTACTTTATAAGCCACTGTGTTGGAAAATCGAAGAGTAATGCTTGTTCGTATTGCAAAAAAAAAAGGAAGGAACAGAGAAAAGAAGGCGACTTTCGTTCTTCCTCGAAAAATCCCGCATTTCATATTGCACGATCTAATACTACACACGATTCTATACGAACACCGTGGAATACTTTCGTACGCATTGAAATAAATTCTTCCCCGGCATTGTTCCCATTTTTCTCGACAATCGCAAGTCGCTTTTTCATCGAGGTACCCTCGACGTAGTCAGGTCTTCTCGGAATTGTTAAGCACAGCCTTAACGGTGGGCGTCGACTTTCGAGGCCGACTCTGGTAGACGTATGCATTAACAACTACTACAGGAGGGATCCTGAAAGGACGAAGAAAAAGGACGAAGAAACGAACAGCTTGAGAGAGAGAGGGAGAGAGAGAGAGAGAGAGAGAGAGCCAGACAGGGTTAAAGTCCCTGCTCAGGAACTCTAGGGCAGTGCCGTAACCACAGCTTGATAAATTACAGTATTTTTCGATACCCCGCAGGAAAAAGAAGAGGCCAGCGTCGAATATGAGTGGCGCCCTTAATGGAATCCGACGGATTACACCGTGAAGAGGAACGATTTCTCTTGGACCGTGAACACCCCGCTGTTTCTTTTTTATCGAGTGTAATCTCAATTTGGCAAGGATCTACGTTGCCCGCTACGTTCCTTTTTTTTTTTTACACTTCTTCTGGTCAACGTTTACGCTTACCCTCTTTAAAAGACGAGTGTGTGATGTTTGTTGATATTTGCATGATACTTCTCACTGGCGTAGGATTCACATTTCTCGAATGAAATTTGAGATAACTGATGACTATTCTCGTCGAAAAAATCGAACACGATAGGAGAAAGCAAAAAAAAACTAAGCGAAACGTATTGTATTTTACAGATGCAAATTAACACTGTGTATACATTGTTCCAACGTTCAGGTAAAACCCACGATCCCATTTTCGCCATGAAAAGGAATATATTGATTTATAATTAGGATTGCTGTGTCTTGCATACTGTTAGACAAAAATATAGTACGTAAAAATCATACTATATAATCGACATATCGACAAAATTCTATATTAAATTAATTAATAATGCAAAATGCACAGAAAACTATACATTTGAAAAACGAGATGTTATTGTTCTAATGTAGTGTTATTTTGCACCACTTTCATCCGAAAAGTATCGTTATTAAAAAAGACTACACTCTTTTGAAAAAGAGTTGGCAACCCTAACTATAACCCACATTCTTCTCTTCAAATACATTCCCTTTCAACACCTTTCACACACAGAAAAGGATGGCCAACCATTTATCTTCAGAACTAGAGTAATTTCATCAAGATACCTTTCCAGAGGATTCACAAAAACGAAAAGGCAAAGAAAACGAAGAACCATTAGTAAAGCGGCAATGACCACACACAAAGCCTCGACTTCGAAGGCGATTTTTCAGCAGAATCAAAGGAATTTTCGAAAAAAAAAAAGGATTCTTCCTTTGATACACGATGTCACGGGGTAGCCTAAAGAAGACAGAAACGTTGGAGAACTATTAGAGCGACACATCACGCGGTAGTCTTATCTATGGAGGGATCTTCGTTCTTCGTCAGGCGGTTGCGTTAGGGTGTCGCTTGTGGTATTGTTCGACCTTGTCGACGCCGATGATGGTGAGCCTTATCTCGGTGGACGCGCGTGACTGGTCCCTGACAGAAGGCAGAGGGGGCCTTGGTTGCCTTTGCAGCCTCCGGAACGTCTGACACGGCTTGCGCGCTCAGACCGAAAACGCAGAAACATTGCAGATAACGAACGAAGAAGCGACACGTACTAGAGAGAGAATCAGAGGGTAAAGGAGGGAATGTGGCGCGAGATTACGCAGATAGCTGGGAATAAGAGAAAGGTCGGAGGAGAGTGTGGTTAGAAAGAAACGCGCAACATAGGGTGAAATATTGCGACGACTGTGAAATGACTTTCAAGGTGAGGCGGATGAACAGCGTGGAAAAATGTTGCCCATGAGAGTCAAGAGGTTAAAAGGGTTGAAATAGTTCGTCTCTTAAACTTCTGAATTATTTGCTTTGATTGAACCTTTTGTTTATGATAACGAATCAGTCAGAATTAGTGGTGTAGATAAAAGTGAATTCTGTGATGAACTTTAAGTTTTACTTTAACTTCAGCTTTAGTTTATGAGACTGAGGATTGTTAAATAAACAAATCTTACGATAGATTACTATTATCTATATATACGTACATTATACACAATGCACAGTTTATGTTTTCAATATATTTACGCGTGTATCAGTGTTAGACACGTATTGTATTGTTTAAAACTAATGAAAATCTAGATATTGAGTGTGTAAGTAAAAATAACACGACAAAGAGCGGTTGATGCTTCAACAGAATAGTAGTAGCGAACGTGTTAAAAGAAGTAAGATGAAGTAACTCTGAGTTAAGTATTAAGGAAGGTTTTCGTATTTTATTTCCAAGAAAGTAGCGAGAAAATAACCGAGAAAATAAATTGTACCTGTTAGATATCGAATTCTTTAAATCAATCAATTTGTACAATTTTAAATCATCGTTTTTGTATATCGTTATGAGGTGTACAATCATATTTCGATGTATACATAAGAAATTACACCAGTATCATCGATCGATGTAATCATTAATAATATTAATAATATATATGAACAAAGAAACAAAAATTATATCTCAGCAAAAACCGTGAAGTTATAATTGAAAAAGGTATCAACAAAGATATGTTTCTTCTTTTAGAATTACAGTTAAAAATTTCATCTCTAAAACCTTCATACCTCACGAAAAATTCCCCCATCACTTTACTTTCGAGACTACCAATCCTACAACTATCTCACAATCTCCTAATCATTTCATCGATCAGTGGAACGAACATCGTTCCACCCACTCCATCGTATAAAACGTAAAAACCGACCAACTGGAGCTGCAGAGAAGAAAGGATAGAGAAAGGAGAGACAAGGAACGAGAGAAAAAGTAGTTGGAGATGTGGTGTCGGATCTTTGGCGGATAAGAAAGGAGTAAAGGATGAGGTGCGAGAGCAAAGTGGATCGTGGAGGGAAACGCACGAGAGGGAAACGCAGAAAGGACGATGGAGGGAAGGTGGCGAGGGTGGGAAAGTCGTCTGATAACGGTTCTCGTCTCGCCGACAACCGGCGCCGGTCGCACGCTGTATAAAACACCCTTGCGAGCAGCAGCCTCGATGCATCGATGCTGCGACTGCAATTTCCACCTCTGGCTCGGGCGAGTTGATGCCAGTTTTCCATGCCTTTCCAATGCTTTACCAAATACCCCTTCGCGATTTTCGTTTCGTCGATTGACGTGTTATAGTGAAAGGTCTGGACAATAAACAATAACGTTGGCAGACCGAGGGTGCTAGGGAAAGTTACGAGAAATTTGGAAATTGTATCGTGTCGATAGTAACTCTCGTACAATAGGAACATTCAACGTTTTCAGACAATTCTTCACTTCCATGTTCGTTCATTTTTAACACATTCGAGATAGTTAACGTATGTTATTTTACATTTCTAATAAGAATACCCAGTTACTTAATCCTACGTCATTTCAAAATCTATAGCTAAGTACTCATAACACAAATTGTGTTATTATCTCTTAATTTAGTAATATAACTTTATATTTCAACCCGTTATTAGACACCACGCAAAATTATTATGTGAAATAAATTATGTTACTGCCTTACGTCGCAGTAAATTCATCATATTTGTTTCTAAAAAATATATTTAATGAGTTTAAGCAGCTCTATCATTTTTAATATTGCCAGTAATTTTTTGATATTTAATTTTTTTTTTCAAATTTTAAGCAACAAATGATCATCAGCATCATATCAAGAAGCAATATTTTTTATTAACTCCTTACTTTGTAATCACACTCGTGATGTAGATTATGATCAATACATGACAAAAGAAGAATCGTATTTGAGATAAATTAATATTTGAACTTTAGCTTCGATTTAAGTTCCACGATTACTCCCGATGATTAACTACTTCCCTTTTACACAACGCAGTATTAAAACTGTGAACGATCGAAATTAACATACATAGCGATTGAAAAATTGTAACGTAAAGGGTTAATATATCTCTACCTTCCTCGAATATATTACAGGAAACGTAACATATATACACAAAGAAAGAAAAGAAGAAGAGCAGTGTTTCGATTAAACGTTCGAAAGTTATCGAAACAAACTTCTGTTGCTCCAATCTTTCATTATAACCGTTTAAACCGAGAGTGTAATGCACGTACGTATGATAAATCGATTTAATCAAGCCGAAATAACAGCGTAGGTTCCTGACCCGTGGTTTTCAATCGCCATTGGCCGAGCGTAAAGCGTTAATCGCCGTCGAAGGAATTCATTTTGCGAAACCGATGATGCTGAACGCACGCCTGGTCGCCGCGACGCCTGGACGTCGAAGTAGCCAATTAAAATCTTTTTGGAGTCTTTTTTAGAGCCGCTCGCCGGCATCAAGGAGGGGCGGGCTAATGAATTCTGGCAGAGGGTGTCGGGACGTAAAGCCGGTTTCCAGCGTAAACGTTGCTACGTGGGACCAGCCGTTGAACAGAGATGTAAAATATAAGAGAGAGAGCGAGAGCGAGAGAGAGAGAGAGAGAGAGAGAGAGGAAGATGGTGGTACAGGGATTCCTGGTGTACGGTACAGCAGGCAGACAGGATCGATGCTTCCTGTCTGCTCAAGAGCCTTTAAGCAACGAGTCATTGACTGGCTACGCGTTTGTCAAAGCAATGAACTGGAAATTTTCGCACTTGCGTTTTAAGGTCGACGCTGGTACGCGATGGAGACACGGTCGGGTCTTTCGCCTTGTAGTACACGCCGAATTGCCGTGAAATGATGCCAGCAGGAAAGCACTCAGGCCAGAGACGATCGATCTTCGATCGTGTTGAAAGTAGCAATTTTGTATAAAAATTGTGAACATCGGGAATGGGGGAAAGATTGGAATATTTGAAAAATTGATATTACGAGAGGGAGAATTATATTTTCTGAAGTTCTTAGCGTAGTTACAGTAATTTTCTGTCCTTTCTATTCGTCTGATATAGTATGCCTGAATCTACTTGACTCCATTTACGTTTCACTTCTGATACGGCGATATTTTCCTTGCAAAAAGAATCTTAGACAGATCATCGACAGCCTGTACAAATTAGTTTACGATAGATATTAAAGTTTCAAACATCTCAGGTACTCTTCCATTCTCTGTAGAGTTTCTAGGGTTAAGACAATATTCGGAATATTTAGAAAGACAGAAAATGAGTGGATAGTTAGCAAGTACCTGAGTACTGAAGCATTTCGAAAGGGACGAGAGGACGAAGGGTAGAAAGATCGTGGTTCATGGGGTTGATTTATGGAAATTCGGTGGCCCGGCTGAAAGCACGCCGTGGCTTGTTGCGAGCAAAGAGAGGCTGGGGGTTGTGAAAAACATCGGCGAAACGAGGGCGGACGCGAGGCGATCTTTGATCTTCGATTTCGAGGGCAGAACGAGGCGCGAATCGCCCCGGTTTGCTATTGTTATACGGGTAGCTTGTTGATACACTTTCATTGGAGATTATCTGCATTCTAAACGCGCTAACCCCGATCACGAGATCAAAGGAATCGCGTTGTTTTCGAGAATTTGTTAGACGAAGTGGATCCCATTACACGCCTTAATAAGGGACGATCTTCAAAGACGATGCTGGTTGGTGTATGTCGCGCGTGTTATTCGATAGTTTGGCTTAATCTAAGTAATTGAATTTTACACATACCGATACTGTTCGAGGGAGAATGATGATCAAGTTTGTGGTATGAAGTTATGTACGAGTTTTCGTGTGTATTTCAGGTATTTCTGTAATAATGAGAATCCTTTGATAAAGGATTATTTATTTCGTGGAAATAAGTGAGGAAAGAAAATGAAATATATTACTGATATAAACTTTGGGAATATTGTTGTCTTTTTAAGATTTTTTTTTAAGATAAAATTTCAATATCTTTTTGGAGAATTAAAATATTCTATCACTAGAAGGACTGATTTGCTTTATGATCAAGAAAAATTTATATTTCTCAAGAGAGCAGAAAATGATTTTGCCAACAACTGCAACATCACGCTATATATTTTCATCATTTTACCACATCAAACGATGATGACAAACAAATAAAATCATGAATCCACGGCGAAAGAATACCGCAAACAGTTTAAAAAGGGTTGAATTAATTTCAATAAATTAATAAATTAAATTGAAATTTATTCCTGAAAAAAAAAAGAATACCTACTAGAAACAATAAATTGTTTTTCACAATTCTGCTACACAAAATTCACAGGGCAACCAATCACAAAACATACCGCAACGATATTTAAAGCATGCTAAAGGAGTGCCATAGAGGGAAACACGGAATCATTGCCACTCGAATTCCAAAGCACAATCGAATCGTTTTCAGGGAGGAACGTATCACGCGAAACGACAGGCAATTTTCGCTTCTTCTTTGGATTACCGCGTGGAGGACCCTGCAACGTCAATTAGAATATAATGGAACCTCTTCTGTTCCCTTTGGTGGTCGCACCTTTGTGACAGATCACGATGATGCAGACCCGCCTGGCACGTCTACCAAAAGTGTCTAGAGAGCCTGTACGTGTCTCCATAAATGTTAATTAACAATGGTTACGGGGCACCCTTCCTGTTTAACGTTCCTGCCAACCACCGTCCGGTCTCTAGATGCTATTGGCACAGGCCGCTGCATGTCTGACGCTGTTAGACAGCTTTCTATGTCAACGCAGACGAGCGTAACAATGAGAAATTGCCTGAAATTCGGGCAAAACCCAACGCTACGCCAATTTCATTCATCATCCGCTTCTTTTACGTACACATACACACACTCTATACAAGGTGTTTCAGTAGGTTAGTATCAAACTGATACAGTGCATCCAGATGATGGAACAGATGGAAAAAGTTCCGATAAGTCAATGTATGAAAATGATTTATTAAAGTGTTTATAAGGAATAAAAGTATCGTCGTTCTTTCGATTAATAATTAAATGACTGTCATTACTCTCAGATGTTGCTAAGATTTAAGTTTCTCCATAGAAGTGCATAACAGATCATTCATTACGATCACAAAATAAATTATACCTACACTATTGTGAAACAAAAGAGATATAAAAGTTAAAATCTACACGGAAATCATGGAAATTCAAAATTATTGTAAAGTTTCATCCAAATGTAATGCTCAAATGTTAGCAGAGTATAATACTTGCAGGTTGTGTCTTTTTAAATGGCATAAGCTATTTTATGTTAGTAGAAATTAGTATAATTTTAACCATAGATAATTCTTTGAAAATATTCATCGCAAAATTCGTGATTTTTTTGGTGTAAATAACCGGCCAAACCAGTCTTCAATTAACTCCAAATTTCTTATTTATCAAATCTATAACTTACGTTTTCCCCTGAAAAATTGATTTCGAATAAATTACTTTGGAATAACTTCAAAATGACTTTGAATAAATTATCGATTGTACAACGCTGCCTAGTTCTTTCGCTTAAGTTCCGTTAGTTCTCCTATCGTGTAATTATTAAATATGATATGTCAGACATTAGGAAACAAGACAGTACTAACCTAACTTCTTTATCAATAAAAAAATGATTTATTTGGACGACGATCTTTTAATTTCTTGGTAATTCTTTAACAAATCACTTTTGAGCATGGATCATATGAAGACTTTGCATCAATTTCATTTCTTGAACACGCTTTATCGACAGTAACCAATTGAAACACCCTGTACTATTTACGTTTGAAACAGCGTCCGATTCGAATGAATTATAAGAACCAGATTTTCTTCAGTTTCAATCGAGAAAGTACGGGAGAATTAGCTCGCCGGGGAATTATGCAATGTGTTTCGATGGAAATCGATAGCGTGATACCGATCTGTAGTAACCATTAACGTTATTAGTAACAGTCAGAAATCCATGTAACGAGATAAACACGAGGCGAATCGGCGAAAGTGTTGTTACGAAATCAATTAGGCGCATTACGTTGCCTACCGATCCATAGCAAAGAGAAAGAGCAACAAGAATGGCGAGCAAACGCTGACTAATCTCGTACAATGCCTCGGTGGAATAAATAAACGCGTGTTACATCGGACAGGGGAGTCGTGTTTCGCGAAACAAGCCGCTCGATTACGATCAGCCGCCGGTAAGTCGAGAACTCCGGGGAAAATAGGTGTTAAATACCGCATGTAACAGGTTTCGCGACGGTTCACCGTGCTATCGTGCGATTTCGAGAAACGTTCTTCATCTTCTTACCTAATGCGTCCGTGAAAAAGAAAGTACTGTACTGTACGAAGATAGAAAGAAGCAGGAGCAAACGAAATAATTCATTTGCATCGCCTGAATTTTCTGTCACGCGATGCTACATGATCTGATTAGACAATGAATTTAAATATTCGGCTAACAAATATGCCTAATTTCTGCGATTGTGATAAAGAAGGTAGACCTACAAGAATATGACCCAAAATTGACTCACATATAGACTTACATTCTTTCCAAAGAATTTTTTTAGTTCAATATAAAGCAGAAAATGGCGATATTGACCTACTTCTCATTTTTCTGAAATGGAGGTAATTACACCACGTATCGATCGTACTCTCTGCAACATTTCCAACTTGATGGTATATTATTTTTACGTACTCTGTATATCCATCATTTAACCCTTGTGATTTTTTTAGTAGCTATGTACATATATCGTTTAATAGTATGTTAGATGAGAAAGATGCTATAAATTGGAATTAGACTTGAAGTTAAGAGTGTACCCTGTTACTTTTACGTTACATCGATCGTAATCTATGTTACGAGTACAATTTAGATGATATAATATTACAGAGAGTAGCGCATATAAAATTTTCCCCAAACAGAAAATGTAATTGTACATTTTCATTTGATAATAATGCACTGTACATTTGAGTTACATTTCGTATGACAAATGGACGATATTTTTACTGTATAATTAATTAATAATTTATAATTTAATTGTTACTTATCTTTAATGATTTTTATGGTGTAAATTGTGAACTTTTTTTAAACCATTTATCAGAATTTTTATCTCTCGATAAAGTGTAATTGTAAACTGGTTTTGTATGCGTCATCCAGTGTTATATTCTATGGGACTAAAGTGCATGTGAAATACAGAATATACATTTCAATATAATATCAGTAATAATGTCGTTATCACACTCATCGTACGCATAGATAATAATGATAGATATGAAATCATAGAAAATGAGCAACAGTTAGGAAGATGTATAATAACCTAACAAGTCAAGCAAAAAGCGAGATTCAACGATAGAAAGTGCTGCTATTAAATCGTTCACTGTCCAACGAGCTTTATACATTTTATCTAACAATGGAATTTCCACGATTATTCACTTCCATTATTCGCTATTTTTAATTCAGCAGACCGCCTCATAAATTGATACCACAAGCGAATTATTTTAATAAAAAAAACCACAGGAGTTTTACAGCCACGACATAATAACTCTATCGAAAAAGTACAGACAAAAAAAAAGGATCATGTTTTCACAAAATTAAAATTACTAATATTTTATATGTATTAATACATAAAATTAAAATAATGAAATGTTTTAAATAAAAACAATTAATATACTACTATTTATTATTTATTAATTTAAACTAATGACCTAAATTTCTATTTTAAATATTGATCTCAATTTCGATATAAAATTCGACACGAATTTGTGAGCTGAAATTTACATAAAGAAAATCTCCTTAAATGTCATTTCCATATCTTTAAATGCAATCATGGTCAAATACAAACCAAGAAACAGAATCGTTCGTCAGTTAGAGCATAGAAATTCGTTTAAACAAAGTTACGAAACCGGCACGTCGAACATGTCGAAATGGAATCATGTCATGTTGTATATGAAATTAGTTGAGCATGCCCATTAGTAATTAGCAGGCATCATTCGGAACGGGATATTTTCGAGCGAGCGTTTCGAAATTCGCCTAAACCGGTAGCCAGGAACGGGTGTAATTAGTCGACCCTTTGAGGTTTCAGACCCTCTTTTGAGCATCGATATTAGTAGTATAGCGCACGAGAATCGTCGCTATACCCCCTGCGTTGCCCACCTACCCTCCTTCTTTGCACGTGGGGCAAAGCACACGGTTGGAAAGGGTGGCCGGCACGAGATGGAAACAACGCGGCCGAGTTTGTTGCCGCATGCTTCGCCGAAAACCGTTCCAAAGTTGGCCAACTATTATTCGTATATTCAAATGTAACTTGAGCTGGAATGTATCCCTGGGACTACAGCCTCTCTTCCCTACGTCTGTTCGATGGATACACTCCTGTACGAATTTCGGGCAACTTTAAATTATCGCTTCACGTCGACGATTTGTCCATGAATAACAATGTTACAGGTAATTTTTTGGGGAAATATTTTTATTAAGGGATACTGGTGGTACGCAGCCATTTTGCTTCTTTCTTTTTTTTTCTCGTTCATTTTAAAGTTGAAATGATTTTTTGCGAGACTCGAATTTTGAATTATTGATCATGAATACTGATTGTATAATCTTCGACGATAAATTCAGAGAAATTAGGAAATTTTTTGGGGATGATATTGCGAAAAATTAGAAATGCTGAAGATACGCGACTATTTTGATTCTTTCTTTCTTTTTCTCGTTTATTTTCTTGAGATATATTGCGAGAGTTTAAGGATACTGAAGATATGGGATTATTTTGTTTCTTTCGTTCATTTTGAAGTTAAAATGATTTTTTGTGAGGTTTGAACTTCAAATTGTGGATCATGAATATTAATAGTATAATTTTCCAGGATAAATTGGCAGAAATTAGGAACAACAGAATGATAAAAAAATTTTTTTTGTTGATTTTGAAATTGGAATTACTTTTTACGAGACTGAAAATACACGTGACACTATATGACATAGTTAAAGAATCAGTCACAGGTAAAAGTTCCTCACGTATGTCCTGGCAAGCCTACTTACGAACATAGTCTTCTGCGAACGCCTTGAATAGAGAAATCGGGACTCCGTATGTAGAAATAGATCGATCCTCAGAATCAGATCTAGAACTTCCGTGACTCAATGTACATCTAACGTTTAAATATATTTCGAATCTCACGTTGATACTTCCACATCCGATACATTCATACCTCAACTCGTAAATTCTGAAATTTACACACACCTGTTACACATTACTGCGTCTGATAAAATCAATTTTTTGTCTTCGAATTAATTTCCTACACTTGCATATTTACATTCAACTCCATCGACGTTTAACATTCCAAGACCGGGAGTGTTGAAACCACGAAAATATGCGATCAATAATACATTAATAGAGCGATAGAACACTCGATGGTTATCTTTGCTTGTTCCACAAGCCAATTAACCAGTCGTTCCACTTTTTTCCTCATTTTTTCTTTCCTCCGGTTCGACTAAGAGGCGCGATTAATCGAACAGCTACCGAAGCGACAGAAATGACTAGCGTCGACGGACGTAAACGACGCATGAAAATAATTTATGCGTGGCCGTTTTAGCGTAAATTGCTCGCTTCCAGCGAAAAGTATACCCGAAGGAAATTGCTCGTCGTTTCACGCCGGTATAAACTTAATACCTGCGAGAAATTACCGCGTGCTCGACAACACCGAGACGCTTGGCAATCGGTTGATTGCAAGAATCCAAAAATAATTCTAATACGAAGAAGGTAAATGGAGCGGGGGGAAGAACATTAAAGAGGAAAGGTTGGCTTCCGTTAACCACCCGCTGAGAGACTTCCTTTTTAAACGATCTCATCTAAACCGGTGATCGGAGTACAGGGATAATTTTCCAGTCAAACAGGAAATCTTCTGTTTTCCACCTGGCATCCTTCCTCAACGAAATTGCTAACTTAAGGGAATTATTAACGACGCACACAGTACAGCAGAAATAAAGAATTTTTTTTTTAAGGTAGAGAATTCGTAACTTTTACAGTTTTAATATTTTCCGATATTGTTGTACATTTCTGTCCCACTATGCAACACGAGTTTCATCGTTCTATCGATAGGCGCTACTTTTCCCTGTGTCGCTGTTGCACCGCTTGCATACGCGTTCTCGCGAGTTGCAGGCACCCGGTGCACTTTCAACGCGTAAAGTTGCATCAGTGACGCGCAACTTCGATAATCCGGAATTATGAATAACCGTTTCATAATTTTTCAGACCCTTCGAATTGTGTTTCAACATTGCTATTATTTTCTTTTTCACGGATAGATATCGGAAGATTTTTAATATATGAAATAAACTGAAACAATCTCTATAAAATTATTAAGATATAAAAAAGAAAGAAAATTATCCATTCTAAAATTTCGTAGTATAACGAGTATATTTTTATCAATTTTGACGATGTAAATGTGACTTTCTTAATATTATACATATGAACAGTAAATGTATACCAGAATTTTAATTTTTTCTAGTGATACACTGATTCACAGTTCACGAAAGAATTTAATAACTGATAATACCATTATTGCAAAATATCAATACCAGTATTAAATTCACATGCACACGTGAGAATTTTAATAAAAACGTTCCGCTCCGTAATGTTCTAGAGTTAAAGAGAAAAAAAAAGAAGGATTTTTTTTTTTAGCACTACCTTACCCGTAACTATAATTTTAGCTTTTTTATTTCATCGTTTTACGGGACGATAAACGAAAATGATCGAGCAGCCAGGTTAATAGCATGGATATTTTTCCTACATGTAAGTTAAGAGCCCCTGGCTGGAATATGCACTTTAACCGATAAAAAATTTGTGCACCACTGCACTAGATTGTGCCCGCACGCGTACCTGTACACATACACGAGCTATTATTAGCCGACCACCTGTGCGACCTGAGGCAATTGCTCTCGTACAATCGGCTGCACATGTACCAGACCCTCAGGCCTGTATCGAGTCGCAGCAGGAAGCATCCGTGAAGCTAATTGTCCGCCGCAGAACACGTCGGAAATACTCCTTTCGACGAATATTATACGATCTTACAAGGCGGGAAATCAGAACTGCTTTTAATTGACTTGAAAGCTTTCATTTTGTAAGGAGACAAATAAATTCGATTTAAATTTCTCCCTTCTTCTTCTCCTTTTTTCTTTGACGAAGATGAATAAGCTTTCGAAAGTAAATTTTCTATTTTTAACACGTTAAACGTGGCTTAAATGGACTTTTCGTTTAGGCGACGTCGTTCCTTAGAGATCGACAGTATCAACTTTAAAAAGTAAAATTTTTTATAATATAAAAACATATATTTACACTCCTTTAATATATTTTATTGAAGAATTTGAAATAGAGGTTTGTTTCTTTTCTGTATGATTAAGCATTCTGTACGCTGAGCATTCCTCACCGTCTAAATAAAAATCGAAGAAAAATCGGTGCCGCGTTAAATGTGTTAAGAAATATGTTTTTGAGGATAAGAATTTTTAGAGAATTTTTCAGGTAGATGAATGAATTTAACATGATACGAACTTTAAGAAAAATTAATTGAAGATATTTTAAATTATTAGAGAAATACTGATTTGTAAATATCGCGATGATACATGATAGGCAACGCAAGTAAAATTTTTTAATCAATTCAGGATACTCTGATATGTTCCTCGTGTGTGTAACACGCAAGGGAAGATCTAAAAGCGTCAAGAATTGAATTCAATCGTTATTTTTCTCCAATTGAGAGATTTTAATTCAACTGTCTGACTTCGATACAGAAAACGAGCACATTCGTTTTTATCTTGTATCATGAAACTTAAGAAAAATACTGCCAATCGGTACATTAATAATTAAATACGACAAGAGGATGCGATTTACAAATCGGAGGATATAATTCTTTCACGTCAGTTACTGATTGCAGAAAAAAAGAGAAAAGAAATTGGTCCTCCAAACAAAGAACGAAACTTGACTCTCGCGATGTGATACACGATTCCACGCTATCTTTCAAGGACTGTCTCCACGTGGATTATTAATCCTTGTGCTAAGTATGATAAACAGAGGCCAGTCGAACGAAATTCATAAAGCTTCGACAATTCGATATTTTATCGATTACCTCCCGTTGCACGGTTGTATTTATTAGTTCCTCTGCGGTTTGATAAAAAAAAAAGAATAAAAGAAAATTCGTAATGAAGTTACGTTGCGACGCGACACAGTCGTGTATGTCTCGCGAAGGGAAAATTTATCCACGCCATGGTTCTCGTTCCGAGTTAAAGCAACCTGTTCTCAACCGGTGTCCATAAATTTTCTCCATTAATTCGAGCGAATCCGGTCTGATACAGCGATTAAAAAGCTTCGAACAAACAGGCCGGCTTAGCTGCGTCGCGGATTAATTCGTAGAATTATCGATCGTGTTACACGCTACGAAGAAGCTTCGAATAAATTCGCAGAAATAAATTGGTAACGAAAGGTGGGAAATTAAGATTATTCTGAATCGCAGGAAAAATGAGTGAAACGTATAATGTGAGCTTTTTTTCGTGGAGTTTTACTATTCTACTAGGATTGTTGTTCCTATAATCAGAAAGACAATGAAAATTGCGTGTTTCTTCTTTTTTTTTTCATTTTACTATTCTCTCCACATTTGTCACTGTGATTATTAAACTGCGAATTTTTATTTTCATTCGTAAGAAATTTAAATGTGCAAAATTACACAGACTGCGAGGTAATATGGAAAAATATACAAAATATCGATATTAGAGTGATTTTTATAATACCTGATAGATGAAATATTTTTCTACCGACGTTCCATTTTTCCGCTACACCTCAAAAATAGAATTTGCATAAAAAATCGCAATCTAGTGATTACGAAAGTTACATATTCATCGTTTCCAGGCATTTATACTTTTCTATATTTTTACATAATATATCAGTTTCATAATGACCGATTGATGTTCATTTTAAAATCTTTCAAACGATTTCGAACCTCCGAAAATATTCCACGAAATTCTATTCCATTGAAATACAGATTTCCTAGTTTCAATCAACTGTCCGTTCTTAATTGTCTGTTTGACTAAACAACTGCTCGTTCATGTTCACGATTAAACAGATCGATTCTGTCTTAAATGAACGCCGACGGCGTTAGGACATCGGTCGATGTTCAAGCGTCCGTCCATTTTATGCGATTCGATGCAAATTCGAACGTGAAGCTCCGCAGGAGGGTGAGCCAATGTATTCGTCGATGTTCCCCGCGGCGTTGGTAGCGACAGGAATGGCGATAGAGCGACGAGTAATTAGGCTAATCAATCGAATCGCATGGCCAGTGTACACGTGTACGCCACTGATACGTCGCTACATGACGTGGATTCATGACCATCGTCCGGACTTCAAAGGGCTTACCGTGAAGGTACCAGGCGAGTTTTCCGTGCAGAGGATAGATAGTAGCTGGCAAGCAGTTGAAATCACCTCGTACGACTCTATGGACACGAGAAAACGGTCGATGATTTGTTATACACCGACTCGTAAACGAGAATAGCCAACACCGTTCGTTCCAACACGGGATAAAGCACACTTTGAAGTGTAGAAAATTCTGTTCTCGTTAGAGTGGTTAATGATTCTTCCATGATGAACGTAGCAAAGGTGTATTTTAGGTTTCTAGATTATCAAATTTCGAAATTCGATCAATTAATGTGCACGCACGGTAACGAAGCTTGTGGAACCTTTATGGCAATTAAACATATGATACGGTAACCTGAATTCTATTAATTGCAGAATTATCAAGAAAGTAGAGTTAAAACTGGAAAATGATGAAAATTGAAGGAAAGTAGTAACTACGGTTACAATTAAGAAACACTGTAGAAATTAGATAAATCAAGATTTTCACAAAAATTAAAAAAATTAAAAATTAAAAATTAAACAATTCTATCTACATTAAAAATTACTCAAACGGTATGAAATTTTATGAATAATACTAAGTATTCTACACAGACACAATAATTTCTATACCGATAACATATAATTACAGAAAAAGAAAGAAACAGATATTGCACATTCGTACTATTGCAATATGTTCGACTTGCTAAATTAGATGCAAGGAATAGATGCCCAGCAGCATATGCATATATCCGCGACGTTCATGCAGGGCACGATCTCCTAAATTTAATTATAACGCGTCTAGTAATTAGAGAGATATGGCCGTATGCGAGGCAGAGGCGAAAATCGAATGGCGTATCGTTTTCCACGTGAAATATGCCGGAGATGGGCGTGATGCGAGCATAGTCACGGACTTCAAAGGACGCCGTTGCCGACCAAATCGCTTGTTTGCCGAAAACGATAGGCACCCACGCACACGGTTACGTCTGCGAGGGTGGAATACTCGTCGCTGCTCCACGGCAAACGTAATTTCGCTAATAAATGGCTAAATCATGGTGTTAACCGCCGTGGTCGTACATTCGAAACGAGCGACAAAAGTTCACCGCGGAACGCAAACAGATCCATCTTCGCTGTTTCAATAATAAAATGAAATTTTAATCGTGAAATCAATCGAGCTCCATTTAAAACGAACAGAAGGTACAATATCGAAGTAATCTTTTTGTCATTGGTAATATTCGATATTGATGGATTAAAAGTTAACTTCTGCAGATGGTAAGTTCATTTAAGTGGAATTTCAAAGCCTAATAATAATAGTAATAACGAAGTTTTCATTTCTATATCTAATCTATTTAATTGCAGGAGTGAAAGAAAGAAGGAAAATTATTTGAAAGTTGATGCTTTAATTACTAATTTAGCTGCAAATCAATTTCTCCCATTCCTCGAAAATAAGATTCAATGGAACTTTCTTGCATCCGTTCATTTTTAAACAATTGAACTTAAATATCGACGTGAAAAGGATACGAAAATCGAGTGTTCACTTTTTCTATTTGCTATTTACTACTTTCGACATTACCTTTCCTAATTTGTAAATGAGACGTACACTCTTACGTTCTTCAAAGATATAATAAAGCTATTCATAAATTCCTTCTTCAATGAAACCGTATATTACACTCAGCTAATTACTACAATACCTCTATTATAACCATCTAAACATGTCGGAGATTCGATCGAGAGGTCCCCGTAAACAAATTGATTACATCGGAACACATTCACGAGCAAATAACCAAAGAAATTCCTAACCCAGAATCATACCGTTAAAACCTAATTAAAAGGCAACGGATGATAAGATCTAGGAAAAACGAAAGTGGCAGGCTCGCCTTAATTTAACCCTCGCTTCGAGCCGGGATCAAGGAGCAATGTGACACGCACACGCTCGATTATCGTTGCTCAGATTATCCGGTGCGGCTTTAGTTCGTGATATAGCCATCGTACGGATGATAATGGGACAAAGATAACCGGACTACCGGGCAAGTGTCGTCGGTTGGAGATAACATTCCTCTGGTTCAGGTAGCTAGAGATCGCGAGTGGCGAGTTAACGTGTCAACCGGTAATGAAACGATCACGCCGGCAACCATGGCAAAAATATCTCTCCTACGCGTTCCCCATGAACGTTTGATCATTATTTTAGATACGGTGTTCGCATAGCCGCCTGTAGAATTTAATTGGAGCCGCTCGGTTGAATCGCGCCGGTTATGCCGATATTCTCGTTGTTAAGTAGACCAGCGTGTCTCGTGAGCGGATCTTACGCGCGGTAAGATCGTGGTCTGACTTTGTGCGGGTTCAAGGAGACCAGAAACGAGCTCACAGGGTGTTTTTAAAGCAATAGTTAAGCGTTGAAATTTTTCTTCTTTTTTTTTCAATTTCGAACTGTGTGGAATTCTCGTCGTTAGAATCGGGCAATCAAGATTTTATTTAAAAAAAATGACAACAAATTGATCGTCGAAATAATTTCTATTATTATTAACGATCTTTTACCATTCTTCTGCCAGCTGGCGAATATTTCGATTTGAATGGCTGTAATTACTACATCTAGTAATTTAACAAGGACTCAACACGACAGATAATCATACCTACTGTTATTATTGGTGTTATTGTATTTTTGTGCTAAATAACGTGGCTTCACGAACTGTGTGAGAACCAACAAACTTAGATACTCAAGGTGCAATTAACGAGTGCTATCTATCGTTTAAAGTCTTTCGAAAAGATACGCTGTATATAATATGTACCATATGTACCAAACGTAGCAACAGTCTCGTCGATTTAAGAGAGCAAAAAATACACTCAGGTCGTAGCCGCGTTTCTCATCGATAAAATTATTCCCAATTAACAGCAGTGATACGCGCGAACCTTCGATTAATTAAAATTCCCTCGGCAAGGGTAGCCGCGCTCAAGTTTTTTCATTAACCTCGAGCAATCGTATTGTATACGCGTTAATTAATGCACGACGTACGCGCGTATAATCGCCAAGGGTCTATTCACGACTTATTACAAATCCCTAATTAACGAAGGGAACTATCAGTCGAGTCGATAATCCGCCGTTTAATCGACGAAACTATTTTCCCTTTACCGCGATAAGATCAAAGCCAGTATAACATCAAAGCACCGCCTCTCTCTCTCTCTCTTTCTCGGAAAGTGTGCCTAGAAGGGTGCTTCCGTGACGACTGAGCCCTGAGCCGTGAGATTTCAGGCAATTTTTCCTCGTTTCACCAGGGGAATTCCTCGAATACCGACGCGTTTCACCAATTTTTTCACCCCGTATGGTTTCGCACAGAGAGACTGTGCCACTGGCGAGAAGAGGAAAAAAATATCTCGTAGGCATCGCAATTTACTTGAGGCTACATAATTGAACTCTCTCTCTGTACCTTTCAAAATTACACAAACTGCATGTTAACCCTTTGCAGACGGAGAACTGCTATGTACTTATGTTGACTATGAGGACTGAGTAATACCTACTATTTGTACAACATATATGTAGAATTAGATTACTACTTGAATTATTTTCTTACAGTAAGTCAATCATGGTCACACCAACTATTTCTGCTATTTGAAAATATGTTAATTCTGTTGATAAAAATATTGCAAAATAATGTGACAATGTCACATGATGAATCACGCCGTCTATTTAATATTTTTGATCATTAATGCAGGAATTAATAAGTGAATCACCTGATGACCCACCTAGTCACGCCATCTTGAACGTATAAGTGTGTTTTCAAACCTCCTGCTGAAGTTAGTTGCAATGCTGGTGTAGTGATGGGAAAATAATTCCGTAAAAATTATTAATAAGTAATAATTACACCTGAAAGCCTCAAAGCTCTACCTGAAAGTGTTAAGTTGATACACAAATCATCGCATGAATCACAAAATCTATCGTGAACTCTTACGAGTCTCAACACCGCGTTATATCGCGATTATTTCGTGGTGGATGTTTAAAAATAATTGTTTCCTCGGTAATCCTTGAAATTGCCCAAAGAACAATCAACGATTGTTTCCTAGTTTCGTCTCTTAATTAACCTTGTGGTACTTAACGGGACAAAAGCGACGTCTTCGCGGCACAATGTCGTCGCGAAAAACATCGTTAGACGGTATTAAAGAAAACCAGCGGACGAGTGGTCGGTCGGCCACGCTAATTGCAATAACAATAGCCCGCTTTGAAACTTTCTCCTCGGTCGACCGTGTTCTGAACCTTGAGGGGCTTCTAATTAACGAGTACATGTACCCCGCTCGTGCAACCTCCTCATTCATAAATTCGTTTGCCATTCATACGGAACAGCATGGTGTGTACAAGAGAGAGAAAGAGAGTAAAGGGAGAGGGGATACGGGGGTGGCTCGACCGTCGTTCGTCGATTTCTTCGATGTGAATGAGTACGATCGTGAATGAAATAGGTTCGTGAACTTGATCGTAGTATACAGATACTGTTGCTTTGTTTGTAAATTAACGATTGTGCTGTACTTTTCAAATTTCTTCTTTTTCTCATTAACCAAGCTTTGAAGTTTATGGGAATACAAATTTCAGATAAATTGAATTCATTGTAATCTGACACATTAGGATAACAACTTTCTAGATAATAGTATGTAAGTAAATTTGCACAACGAACGTTTTAAAATCATGGAACTCTCGACACTAACACTGAAACACATCGAATTGTTCTGAAATATGTTAAGAGGAGAAAGAATTTTCATTTCATTCGAAATCACAGGATCGGCCGTGAAATTACGAGTGGTTTGAACAGAAACGACGATAATTTCGTATTACAATGTCCCCTCGTGTGTCAAGCACCTTCGACGTCGAAACAGGCAGCTGCACTTGGTCGCAGGACTTTGACACGGGGATACAATCGCATCGACAACGATTATTGCATCCGTCGTTCAAGCCACACATTTCTATGGAGGATATAATATGAAAGTGTCCATCACAAAGAAAATTCAACGAAATTTTCGAGGGAAAAATGCACGTTAGTTTTTCCCGTGAATCGTAATACTCGTGATTATTATTACTCCAACTGCTCCATCGAAAAATAAATTATTTCATCCCCTTCGTATCCTCCTCAGATATTCAATATTTAATTCTTTAAAAGTATCCCAATATCCTTCGATCTGTTCTATAAACAACGTAATCAACAAAGACTTTACATTAAGAAGAGAAAAACGTTCAACTCTATTATTAAAGAAAAATATCTTTTCTATACGGTAGAGTGAATTTTTTAAATTTTGTATTGCCCCCTATTTGCACCAAATTGCATAAAATTAGGATGCATAATTACCTTAGAACTCAAATCTGTTTTTCTCACACAAATTTCTTCAGAATTGTGCAACTTAATTTTTAGAAATTACAGAGCTGCCATCATCTCGCAGCGAAATCTTCAATTCGTTCAAACGATGGATGATCACAGATAAATGAAAACATTCCCCTTTGAGAGACTAGCGAGCCGCTTTGTTCAACAACTGGTACACTCATCGCAGGATCGTTTCACTTTGATCATTGGTTACTTCTACTCGACGCTAGAAACCTTGCACTTCCACGCGAGAAAACAGGGAAGTCACGTTACAATTGTGCTTTCAGACAGCGGGCGTCGGGTACATTTTACTTTTACGCATTTTTCTTGTTAACACCTCCTTCGAAACAAAGAACGACCGACCGAGGAAAAGTTCCTACGGCAATCAGTTATGTCTGTTTCATCGTTCCACCAAGGCGAGCAAGCACTCCGGAGTGCTTGAGAAAACTTCCTCACTCGGTTACGCCAATTTTATCGCGAACTCTTTCGACCATCGATCGATCCTACTGAATTACCAAAGATACCTTGCTAATTTTATTTCTTCTCGATTTCTGTAACTTCGAACACCTTCTCGAGGAACAGTGGAACAAGATAAAGTAAGAAATCTTTCAGATAGGAAAGAAACCTCTTCTCGAATTATCGATTCTCTGCTTTCAATGTATAATAGCGTTGAATATAGATTGAAATACTCGAGACACGATGCACCTATAACGGCTAAATTGTCAGAAACTAAGATAACTATATTAAAATATCAAAAATTCTATTATACATAATTGCTATTAATATTATAAATTATTTTGTACCCGAAAATACTGAAAACAATAATATTCACAATTCTCCACTTGTTACATTTGTATTATTGAATAATTGTGTGATAGTTAGATAACTGTGCTCCTGAAAATTTTATTTATAGAAAAACTAGAATTGTAAGAGAATCGAGTGCATCGATAAATTTCTAATTAATTTATTCTGCATCTTCGATCGATTTATACATATTGTCTTACCATACTCTGATTATAATGAATTTACATTTATGAAGAATCATCGATATTTAATTGATAATAAAGTAAACTCTCGGTTCTTCGGGGGAATGTCATGGTTCGTGGTGAACCGGACGAAGATTAATTACACTAAAAGCTCATCCTTCTGAACTAACAACTTAATTTAATTATTCGCAGAGTAATGAATCGTAAAGTCGTAACTTTTGTACTGTGAACGTTTAAAGGATTAATTATTCTCCTTCGAGGTAAGAAATTTCGATGAATATCGAAGGCGATCGAGGCGTGTCGATAGCGGCACGCACATTTTTATGAACCCGTCCAGGGAGAATATGCTAATTAAAGCGATCAAACTGTGGAACTAATTGAATCGAGCGTGGTAAAAAGTTTCTGGCCGAAAATTAACATAAGTTAGAAGACACATTTGCCTTTTTTGCTATACTATTTCTTTCCTTTTTGTTTTGTTTTACTACTGCTCGTTGTAGATTTTACAAATAGAAATGATCAATTTGTATCAAATTGTGAACAGAATTTTATCGTTATTGAACAGACTCGTATGTTTCTTTCCAATATTTACGTTTTTCGAGTCGTGTTGCAGTTTATTTAATTCCCTGGAATTCTTCTCGCGAAAAACGGTAATTTCTGCTACGCAGAATGGAGAGCTACATTTAGGAAATTAAATTCTTCCATCAGTGCACCGTTATTTCCGAATTGCAAACCAATAACGCATATGCTAGCCAGACAGATAAAGATGAAAGAAACTTTGGTTGAAATTTTGTTAAAACGAAATGATAAATTTACAAAGATACCGTGGTCACTGGTACTAAATACATATCAGCAAAATTTAAATGCGAAAATTAAATAGCGCAGTATTTGTACGAAGAAACGTTCAATCAATTGTATCAAAATGTTTTAATACAAATTCGATTATTTATCATTAGTAAAGTTATAAAAAACATTTTATACGACTGTTTTACTTAAAACAAAATAAAGGAAAAACGTAAAATATATATTTATTAAATACTTAAATATAATAGACTATAAATAAATAAAAAGAAATTTAATTTTTTATTTCTGACGAAGTTATTTGTATTTTCTGAAAAATATTCAATTTTGGAAATGAATTTTTGTTTTCAATTGCTTTCTTGGAAACATCTTGTCAAAATTTAAAATGCATATCTTTAACACTTGTACGACCGTTGCTATCGCGAACTGTGTAAAACAGTACATTCTACTAATTTAGGACCTATATTTTAAAAATCTCAATAAAATATAATCATTTATGAAGCTTCGAAATTACAGAAAATAGACAAAAAGAGTGAATAAAAAGAAAATTGATTCCTCAGTCTAAAGAGTCGGGTAAGTGTTAAAGTTTCATTATTAGAAATCCAAGTAAGATAGAAAATTTTCACATTCAATCTATCTTACTATCTCACGTATAATTAATCTACGATTCAAAGAGGCTCCCCATAATTTCTCCGTCGAAGACACACGATATTAACCAAGATTCATCGTAAAACAGAAAAGAATGATCAAAGGAAAGTGGCATACTGTCCGCACGATTTTCTCTTCTAAAGCTTTAACACGAGGCACAAATCATCCGCTCCGAGAGCGTCTTCACACGCTTTCTCCGTCGTTGATGCAGGGCTGAAAACTCGAAACAGCTGTTCGACAAAAGCTTCGTCACGAAATTTCACTTGCACAACAACAACGCGACGTATCGTCGCGCCCGACTCGTAGGAACAATCTATGCACTGTCCACGTGATTTATAACGTTCCCACTCGATGAATAGGGCCTTAATCAACTCTCCCGCCACGATTAATTATTATTCGTAACTGCGACACACGTGCGGATACGTGCACAGACAGCGAAGTCGTCGGACACGTCAATAAGCATCAACTTACTCACGACTGAATTGTTTATTTGTTAAAACGTTGTTCAACCCTTATTTGCAAGTTGAAATTGACGGTTTCATTAAGTGTACTGGTAGATGTAACACGTGTGAAACTGCCGATGATTTATTTTACGTTACGAAGTGTTTGCCTCTGTAATTTTCAGATTAATCTCTCGTCAGTTTTACTTGGCTACTAAATTAGAAGACAATTTTTAATTCAATTTTCTCAGAAACTAAGATTCTTATGGAAATATCTTATTATTTATTTTTAGTTCATCTTTTTCGTGTAAATTCGTGTTCTTCATAAGTGTAATTTTTCTATTTTCATAGATCAAACAATTTATTACAGACGAACGTTAATTCGCTGAATCAATTTTATTAATTAATCATTAAATATAAAAATCATTCATTCGTTCGTTTACACAACTAATTCTGTATATTTTGAAATAAGAAATTCAAGACCAGTGATTGTATATTCATGGAAATATCCAGTTACTCGATCCGATGTAGACAAATTAATGATTATATCAATATTAAATACGAATTACATTGCATCTGCATTTGTATGAATAGAAGACGAAGCTAATTGAACTTCCATCAATTTCCAACCCATTCAATATGAAATTCATCGTGAAAAGAGATGCATTTTCGTCGAACTATATTTTAATAAAATAAAAGAAAGTACACAAAATGAGACACAAGGATTATTCCATTTAATGCACCTCTTCTTCGCAAAAGTTCACTAAAATTCGGGATTTAACATGAATCCGCGATAATCACGGAATAATATGAAAGTAAACCTAAGGTATTCCAGCAGCATAAATTTCAGTTGCGCTTCACTATTTCATTCCTATGCATTTCTTTTTGTTTTTCCTATGTCTTTTTTTTTTATTTCAACCCTGGGTGTTCGTAATTAAAATTAATTCGCTCGTCCGCGAAAAAACCTTCGAATAATTCCACGCCGCGAAATCCCCGGTTATAAAAAGGTCTCTTAATTCACCGTCGTAATTTACTCATTTCGAGTACGAATTCCCCAAGAGATTCCATACAAGTACGAATGTAAAATTGTACGCGATCGTTTCTCGCTGGCTCTCGTTAATTTCGATCAGAATGCCGGTTATCGTGTGCATTCAGCAGGAGAGGAAAAAAAAAGGAAAAGAAATCTAATTCTGTTTAACGGATGATTCTAATTGCTTTCATATGGAAATGGAATTTCAGTGGAACCACATCAAGGGCGCGGTATAATAACCCGTATAATCATCTCGAAAAAAATAAAGATTCTCATACACGGAGACTTAATACGAACGTTCTGAGCCTCCTAACACGACGAAATTAAATTTTTCGCGCGACCATCGTGCTCCGAGGCCGAATAAAATCATAATTAAGAGTCCGTCCTGTTATTGGCATCAAACGAAATTCCGAGTTCCCCGTCACCGAGAGAGAATCGCGCCTGAATGTTTCCGGTGGCTCCCCTAATTTCATCCACCACGGTGATAAAAATTCAACGTACTACGCATGGTTCAACGCTGCTCGACTTTGTCCACTCGAGTGTGTACAGAGTAGAAAGACCGTTTGATTAATCGTATGCAAATACTCCGTTGACGACACCTCGAAGGAGTTCAATACTTTGTCAGAAAACGCGTCAGCGGGGCTCCTTCGAAAGGTCGAACGAGCACGTTAGAAAGGGGATTTCATCACGCTTTCGACCCGTATATATCTAAAGCTGTTTTTTCTTTCCTCAGCATTATTTATGAGAATCGATAAGAGGCGAGTCTAGTTGAACGTTGCAAAGTGCTTCTGGATGATTAAATGCGATCTCCGGAGGATCGTTATGGCGTATAAAGAATGTAAACGATTGATAGAACAGCGAACGATGTTTCAAGCGAGACAATAAGTGGTTCTGCTAGTCTACCTGTAGATTGCATTAACGAAGAGTGTAACTTAAGTGTCTACACTTTAGAAAAATCAATTTGAACGAACTATTTTTTCGAAGTGAATTATTCCAAACACGAATTCTCTTTTTATTCGCAATTATACACCGGCAAATTTTTCGTAAGCTTTTTAAAATGGTCTACGTCTCGCGATAACGACGGGTAAGACCGAAGAAAATCCCTTCGATTAATGATCCTGTAGATAACCCGAGCTGGGGTGAACGTCACGCAGATATAGATGGTCTTATCGGGAACAAGGGGATATTATCGGATCCTGGACACTTGGACCTCTTTTTAAGACGAAGATTTGTCCTCGAAGAGTGTTACACCCGTGATACACTTTGCACCATTGAACCAAACCGCTTAAATATCTTATTATTGCTCAAATTATTCTACATTCAAATCCTTCTTTTTTTCTTTTCTAATTGTACTAAAAGAATATTAAAAACAAATTTTGCACAATTATACAGATGTTAAAATGAATATGACACGAGTCCTTTAATCAAATAGAGAAAGATATTTAATGAAAAGTTCATTTCGTCATAATTTACAGAGGAATAATATTACATTTTAAATGAAACATTTCTATACTACGAAATAACCCGGGTTTCATACATTGACTTCCATCATAATTTTTCCCAATTAATATAATTTCAACTGACTCACCTCTACGTGCCACAGGAACTTTCATCAATTTTGTTCCCTCGAATTTATACTCTGTGTTATTAAATGTATTATAATATATTAAGTGTAAAAATTAATTCTTTCTTTTTGGGTGCAATCGAAGAATTTATTTAAAAAGAATGAAAACAGATCTCGTTATCGAAATAATTTCCAATATTGTTAATGATCTTTTGCTGTTTTTCTGCCAACTTGCGAATATTTAGAACGGCTGTACTTACTGATTATGTGATTCCAGCCGGAAAAAAAATGTATTTCTACGTATAATACATATAACAATGTGAATACAATTGGTAACCTCGGACAATTAATATGACGACACGTTTCCGTACGAATCCACCCTCGGGACAATTGACCCTAAATGCCGTGAAACGAACGAATAGGCGCGGACAAAGTGTTAAGTCGTTAGAATTACCGACGTCGGAGGCGCGACACGCCGCGAAACGTCGTTAATTTCAGAATAATCGTCGCGTATCGACGCGAGCGAGCGCAGCGTGCAACAACGAAAGCCTGCGCGCTACCAATTTAATATGGAAATCCTACTGGCGCCCTATCGAGAAAATCAATTACGTCTAATGAATACAACATGAAGGGTTAAAGGGTTCGGCAGGAATCTGCGCGCACTTTTCCCCTGTTACCTACGTTTGCAACGCTCCGCGAGAAAGGACAGGGTGAAATTTTCCAGTTGGGATCCGATCGCCGCGAACAGCCTTTCGAAGAACATTTGATTAAACGTGACTACTTTGCGAATGAAGCTATCCTACGATGAAGCGACCAGGCAGGAAAGTGTAGTTAATTAACGAAAATTCAATGTCGCTTTAGGATCAAATTCTGCTTCAAATTGATCCTCTTCCTATGAAGTCTCTTCAATCACTGAAATATCGAAAATGCAGCTATTCTGATGCTGAACGGTGTCTTTATTCAGTATTTGTAATTACACTCGATTATTCGGTGGAACTATTCAAATTTCGTTCGACACCTGGGGTTTTTTAAATCACGCTTGGAATTCTATACCTTTTTTCCCTGCGTTTAGGCTGCATTGTTCCTTGAGAACCAATATAATCAAACTCTGAAAATAACACCTTACGATTCATTAATGAGATTTATTAAAACAGTTTAAAAAAAGATATAATTTCCACCGTTTTTCGACAAAATATTTTTAAATCGATATTGTAACACTCTTTGTAAAATTTTCGAAACTGAACCGCTGAACGAAAAGTCAACTAAAATCGACGTGGCGTTTAACATGTTAAGTGACTTTGCGACACGTCAACGAAACGTAGATTGACTACGTCCAAAAAATACCTTCTGTCCCCGACGTCGGTTTAAAGAAACATTTGATTATAAAGGTCTTTAAAAAAAACCTGGACGCAAATTGGTGTCCATTTGACTGTTAAACAAAATATGATAGAACCTCTATCAGTATTAAAGTTAAAGCGATTGTAGCGTGAACGAAAAATGCTTGCGCTAGAACGATAGAAGTGCGAGAGAAGAGTGTCTGAGACAAAGTACTTGAGAATATAGTGTGAACGGAGGATGCGTGACCACCCAAAGGTTTTGGTGGACGTGAATGAATGTCGGTTAAGAATGTCTGCATAGAGTAAAAGGAAGAGAGAGTTAAAGAAAGATAGAATCTGAGGGTGTAAGAATAAATGAGGGTGAAAGACTCACGTGAAAAATAGTGCAGAAGAAATAGTCTAGAAAACGGTATAGCAGAGTTAACATAGAAAAGACAGTAGAGTTGAAACCGAAAAACCATTGTTGTAATATAATCCTTTAAATATATATACATACTGTATTATTTCTTAAAAACATTCAGTTAAAAATCCACTTATTCACCTAAAACCGGTACAGCAATAATTTGTACATGTTCCACAGAGATCGATATGAAGTTCAGTGTTCCTTAGAAAAAAAAAAAAAAAATATATATATATATATATAAAATACCAACAGTGGAAGAATATAACGAACAGGGGTAGACGAAGTTCAGAACTTAATGAATACTTATTGTCAAAGCGTAAAGAGCGTAATACAATTATCGCGCGTTGTCAGTTAGAAGTGAAAGGAGCGTGAAAAAAGATATAAATAAAAGAAAATCCAACAGGCGATGTTTTAACCAGAAGCTAACGAGCTGCCTTGATTTCACACCCGCACACCGGTAGACGGTGGTTAAGGTATTTCACACGTTACGACTTATTCCATTATGGTTACGTCTAATGAATACAACATGAAGGGTTTAAGGGGGGTTCAACAAAAATCAGCGCGCGTTTCAACCCCATCAAAAACCTAGCTAACCGAATTCACGGCCGAGTGGGTCGAAGAAATACGATTTGTCAAAATGCAAACACCGGTTGGATTGCATTAAGAAACGTCGACGCGGCGTCAATTAGAGATTGCAAAGAGTTTGCTCAACCCTTTCGCGAATTCTTCATTTCAAAGCTAATGGAGTTTAGGCTTGGACCGTCTAATATTGTTAAATAATAAAAATATCATTAAACGAATTTATTACGATTGAGTAGATAAGTGAATAATACTATAAAATAATACTAGTAATAGTAAATAATAATAATACAAACATATCTAGTATTTTAACTAACATTCATTTACTCGAACTTCGATACACGTTTCTCCATCAACTGATCAAACAAAGATTTCACAAAAAATTACTTTCATCTGGTAAAACAACTTCCATCCCCTGTGGAAAGCATCATTAAACCTCCACCGTCACGTCAAAGCTCTTAAAATATTTGTCTCTCAGACGCGCGGCAAAAGTCATTTGAACAGCTGATCCTCGACGCTTATTTTTGAAACTTCTCTTCTTGCCTTTTTTTCTTACCAACACAGAGAAAGGAAGAGACACTCGATGAAGCCGGACGTGAACTATAGCTCCCTGAACGACATTTCTATTTATCCAACCGAGATTCCGTCATCTTCATTTTATTTACCCGTAAAAAAGAAGTAAATTTCGCGGAGGCTGGTCTTTGTAGGTACAAGAAGCAACGGTACTGTAACTTCGGTCCAGTCGAGCCGTGTTTGCACGGCTCTAAGCAAACACCGGTTGTCGGTTGAACGACCGATGGAAAACGAAAAAGTCGACTTACCTTCGCTGGATCAGACTTCTCTGACTCGTCGTTGAACGTCTGAGAGCCGCGTGACATGGTGTTCCTACGGGGTGTCGTGGTGCCATCCTGCGAGGGGCGAACAAACTCGATTCTGCCACCCTCGACAACAATGTTAGGGGCTGGTGGGAAATTCTCTGTGTTACCGAGCGGATCGCAGTAGCCCAAAAGCCCAGCTTTCTCCCCGTACAGGGGATGGATTTGTCTGCAACAGTCGGTAAAGAAGCGTCTCTGTTATACAAGGGTTAATACTCTAGATGGAGTTCCGAGCTACCCTTTATGAACTTAGGCTATCAAATGAAACAACTTTGAGATAAACGTGAACCTCTTCTATCGAACGAATTGAAATTATTCGCACGATTAATCACGCTTTCAACGAATAATTGTGAATTTCAAATAGGGTTTTTTTTTCATACGGAACGAATGCGAATATTCCAAAAGAAAATCGTATTCATTTACACGGCAGCGTATCGAGGTGAAAGCGTAGCTTTTTAGTTGAATCGTTTTATAGACGAGAAAGCACACGAAGCTTAACGAAAATACAAAAAATACAAAAAATAAACGATTCGAGTTTAATCGTGCATCGTGCGATTCTTTTTCCACTGTGTATTTCACGACCGACAAAATTCGCATCTGCACATAGTGTAATTCCATCCGGCTTAATATTTTCTCCATCTGTCTTCGCGAAAGGCAAAAGAGCCCGCTATACCGCGACCAATTAAACGCGCGAATAGCCCGAATAATTCGCTCCAGATTGAATTGCTAATTCGAGGAAATAAATCTGACCAGACCTCACTCGACCTTTGCAGCTTATTGAAATTCATTCGAGTGGAAAAAAAAGAAAATCTAAGGACTTTTTGTGTCGGAAAAATCACCGTGAAAATTCCTTGAGGATATTCATCGGGAGATATTCAAGACCTCGAGACTTTTCAATTATCTACGCTCCAATCGTTATTGGGGAAAAAGGAGCAAAATGATCTAGCAACGATATTGGAAAAACTATTATGAACACAATGAACTAGTCTCAGGTAGAATAGTATATTGAAATGAAGGACTATATTTCTTTATGTTGATTGAAAGGATTACGTATTAATTCTCTACGGTATTTTTAAAAAATGCTGACTACATTTAAAAGTTGAAATCATTCATGAATCAACTTAATACTTGTCGGACGTTAGATTTTCAGACCCTAGTTGCCGTTAAATGGTCACTTTAGTCAATCCTCACACGAAAAGTGTAGCACTGGCATTCTTGAAATGAAAGAACTTTTCAATTGTAATTCAATGTTCTTTATTTATATATATATATATATCTTATCAATGTATATTATCTTTTTTAGAAGCACTTTGCACGTGACATTCGTCAGATGCGGTAAAATTTGCTGTGTCACATAACAGATGACAAACGTCCGCTGCGATAAAAAGTGTAACGTCACGTGGGATGTGACACACGTCTGATAAGGGTTACATATTTTTATAACTAATAGGAGAAAGCCTAAGGGAAGAAACAAAAATATCTACAAAATTTTAAATTTGAATTCTTAGATAATATGTATCAATATTTTAACAGAGATCTGCTGTATCCTTTATTCTTATTATTTATTTGAATTATTAGGTTAAAATTTCTAAAAAAAATAAAACTGTAATATAAAAATATATTTTTAACCCTAGTAAGCCTAATAGATGGTAACAATGTCCACAAAATTTTATATTTTAGCATTCCCTGTAAAATAACTTGTACAGGCCGCCAATAATTCGTTTTACTTTTTGTCAGAAAGTAATCGTAAACGAAAGAATTAAGTTAAAAATTTCAACAGTTTGGTCTTTTTAGGTTTAAAAGGTTACCTGACAAAAGCATAGTGCAGAACTATGACGGTCAGAGAAGTTCCATTTACGCATCCACGGGGATGGCGTTCTTTCTTGATGTGGTCGCGACGAATTAAAATGGACACGTTGCCAGACTCGATGAGGCAAAAACGACGCGGAGGAAATTGCATTACCGCTAGTTCAATTTTCACGGTAGACTCACCATCAAGTTCAAAAAGACCACACGCAATTCTCCACTTTTCCTACCTTTTGTAACGCGAGTCGAACTACCGAGCAAAAATGATTATTTCGTAACGTTAACGCTGACGATACGCGCGAAAACGTCGCTGAATCAACGCGTAAAATGCTTTTTCCCCAACCAATGAGCTTGATTAGCGACTACGTTTCGTAATATTTTTTAAAACACGGTCAATGAACTTGCCGTTGTTATTACACTTATTTTCTGGTTTGTTCTTAACCTGAGATGTATCGTTTGTTCGAAGTGTTGCAACAGCACGTGAAATTTTTTTCAGAAGTTTCGTAACGGGGTAATTCATTGAAGCATTAGCGTAAAGCACAGTCTTATTTTTTTTAATTGGGTAAAGTATAACATCTCGTGGATTTTTTATATCAGGGTCAAGTTAACCCAGCCCTATGAGTTGTGCAACACGCGTTACACTGTGCTGAGCAGTTGTTGGGGAAAGGAAGAGTTAAAAAGGATTAAAATATACAGACTATTCTTCTTTAAATAAAAATAATTATTCCTCAAGCACTGTTTGTCAAGAGTTAATGCACTCGCGCTGAACTGATGGATTTTTCTTTGAAAATTTAATCCGCGGGGCAATGATGATTTGAAAGGATAATTGACAGAGGAAAGTCCTTAGAAAAATATTTTTCAGATATTAATGCAGCCACAATTTTTTTTATAGACCAAGTCTTACTATAGAAATTTCTATTGTAAATTTATTTTTACACAATGTCTAATTTCTTGAATTTCCAAATTTGATACTGTTTACGATTTTTCTTCGAAAATTTAATACGTAGATCCTTAATAATTTAAAAGGATAGTTGATACAGGAAAATGATTCCAAAAGCAAATTTTTCGAATACTAACTCACCCCAAAATTTTTCCACACTAGTTTCTTATTAAGAAAATCTCTCACAAGTGTTTTACTTTGATTTAATTACCAATTCCTCAACGACAATTCACAGGGATACGATCAGAATCCTGTAAAGCACTCTGACATCACTTAGGCTATTACACGTGCATTTGAATGCAACTAGCCGCAGTTGAGCAACCGGAAAACTGACCGACTTAACCGAGCAACTTTAAACGCTGACAAAGCCATTTCGCTGATTATTCGTTCGCGCTAACCACGGCCGATTATGCGAGGAGTGCATTTGCGTATCAACGACAGTAATCTCACGAGGATACAGGTTTGACAGAATTACAAAGAGATCGACTAATGGAGCATCGATTTCCATGAGCTTATCGAACGTTAGTACGTACTCTAACATCCGTTTGAATACTCGATGTCCTGATAACAACAATGATTGACACGTTAGAATTCTAATACCATACTGTTAACTATGAATAGAATCATTTTTAACATGTGTATACAAAAGAAGACGTGTTGCACTTCATTCATCTAGAACCAACTTACTTTGCCTATCCTTTTTAGCTATATACACTGACGTGTATTAACGTCAAATTTATATTTTTACTGAACTAATTTGAAACGCGTACTGACATCATTAATCGAGACTTCCGGAATTCACCTGAGATCAATTGCTTTTAACCTCTAACATTATAGGTAGCTTCATCAAGATTCAAAAAACATTATCAGGATGCTTCCTGAATCCTTATGACTAGATTGCAGATTTTTATGCAAATTCATATATTTCAGAATACAGTAAAAAAAGTAGAACTTCGACAGAAAATTATTTACCAAAGAGGTATTATAAAAAGGCACTATAATTTGCACATTTGCAAAGTTTTAAACAAATTCATATGTCTGAGGAAATAATAAAAAAATAAAATAAAATAGTACATCGATAGAAAATTATTTCACTTACCAGGAATTATAAAAACCACTATAATTTAGACACTTTGTATATTTCTTCATATTACTTTCATTCTGTACAATTTTGTTCTATAAATGCATAAAATTTCGCAATTTACTGATGAAATGTTGGAAATCGAAAGCAACTCGACGCAGATTAGGTCTCAAATTAATTAAAGACAAACAATACAAATTTCCAAAGTTGAATTTTTGCATTGTTCAGACAAAAAAGTACAGCAACAAGGAGACATAAACAAAGAAAAGAATTTATGGAAATTCGTAAAGCAGGAAGACCGTGGCTCGCGATAACGCGATCAAATTGTAATTTCGTGGACGAACGAGCGTAATCGGTTTCTCGTTCGATCGCGATCGCGAATTCGTGGATATTTGAAGAGGGTGTCAAACCAACAGCGAACCTACTCACTGTCCCCGAGTAACAGATTATTACGTTTTAATAAATATATATAAATGTATACATATGATATAGCTTTTTAAACGATTCACAAAGCAAGTCTTTATCATGCCCGCGATATCCTCGTAAAAGTCTCTACATCGAATACGATTTGACATAAAAATTCACCGCGATAAAGTATACCGTCGATTCTCAGACGAAATAAAGCCACGAAATATCCGTGGAACCTTATAAACTTCGCGTTTACCGCACCAAGAGAGAAATATTTTTATTTCGTTCGTTACACACACAAAGATTTTTACTCAAACGTTAATTTAAATTCAAGGTTCCTTCTCGTCTCTAACTTTTCACAAAACTGCGATAGAAAACCTTTTAAGAAAATTAGAAAACAATGCAAACGAGTACACGATAAAATGGGAAGATTTTCCATGGAAATATTCTCTCTTTCATATTTCCATCGTAAAAGCATTCCAATGAGAAACAAGTGTACGAGAGATGGAACGTTCTTTATAATATACAAACGGGCGTAGGAATTTTGTAAATTCACGGTAGCCAAGCATATTCGACCGAACTATTTTACAATTGACCTGCTCACACTGGGTCAGTGCCGAATTGATGAACACAAATAGCACGGCGAGTATGCGAACGAGGCAACCACGCGAAACGATCGAGCAAGTATTTCGTGGAGAATTTCGTGGTTAATGCTCGCGCGCACACGGTCCATCGAATTGCTAACTGGTTATCCAAAATACACGGTAACGGAGGGTCAGCGATTTCGGTAAACTGCAAAGGCCAATTGGCCAGAAACTACAATGTTGCGTAACAAGCAATCTACCGGCACAAACGAAATTTAAAAAAAAAATGGAGAAAAAGAACGAAAAAGTAAAACATGGTTAAAAGGTGAAAGAAGGAAAAAAAATATGCATATAAATCACTAACGTAATTAATGCTTCATACTTTCCTTTGAACAGCACTTCGCGATATTTTTTCAACAGAAAATAATCCACACGCTATCGAAAATCAGCAACATATTTTAATTAGACGCCGGAACGAGTTACTCTCTAATTACGACTCGCTTTGCAGCTCCGCGTCTCCTCGTTTTCACGTTCTCGCCGTGGAATCTGTTTTCCCTCCTCTTTCCTTTTTTCCCCCCTCTTCGTTCTCTCGTCGTGCTCACGGGCAAAGTGAAACACGCTAGTGAACGAATGAGAAAAAAAAAAGAAAGAAAGAAAGAAAAAGCAAGAGAAAAAGAGTGAAAAACAAAGGAAAGCTACGCGGATGCTCGATAATAAGTGGTTTAGCCGGGGAAAACGCGACGGGGTGTATGCTTCTTTCTCTTTCCCTCCTTTTAGTCAGGTGGTGAGGAAGAGAGTTCACGGGGGTTCGGGTTCACGTCGTGGTCGACAGAGCTCGGGGGCTTGGAATACCACGTGTCGATGAGGAAATAAAATAGGCGTTTCAGTGTGCACGGCGAATGGTTTATTGTGTTGCCAGGCTTATCGAACGTCAAGCTCCTCCATCGAGGGGTGAATCTCGACGTGCACAGGGTGAAACTCGTACGAGCGCGAGAGTAAAAATAGAACTTCCTGAGCATGCTTCGGGAACTACGGTTTATTAACACTTCGAATGGGAGGGAAATGAAATCGACGAAGATACAGTCGAGTTTTGTCTAATTCAATTAATTCGACAATAGTGTTCTCACATACTCTATATCACACTCGTATGATAGTTTGTCAACATATTCTAAGTACGATAGTAAGAAGCTCGTTTGTGGGCTCAATGGAAGATTTTACTTTATCAATATTAATATTCCACTTTAAAAATTCTACTGCATCAATATCAATTTTACTTTAAAAATGTTGCTTTATCGATATCACATTTGTAAGAACGTCGGACATCTTGAAATACAGCACCGCCATTTTGTATTTTCTATTATCATTTTTGAATAGAACTTCAAACATTTTCCTTCTATCTCTACTTATAAAGCACGATGAGAAACTTCGGAGTAGAAAACACCGGTATAATGCACAAATTTCCTACAACTCAATATTATCCCGAACTCATCAATCTCGACGAACTCACGGAATGGTTTCAAAGCGCGAAACTTCTATACGGGGCATCGTCTCAATTAATACGCATTATCGCATCCCTCGTAATATAGGTCGAAGCCCTTCAAAAGGATGAACAGCCTCGACCGTGAGAAACAAAGTCCTTCGAGGCTGCCCAGCCAAGTTTTCCAATTAACCTGAGTTTATTACTCGGAAAATCGAGGTCGAGAAGTTTTTTTTTTCGTTTCCTTTTACAAGGCGAGAAAGGGTTGCAACCGCAAAGTAGCTTACCTGGGTGATGGTATGGGGCGAGGCTTATCAAGCGCCAGATCCGAGCTCAATGGTGAATCGGGCCCGCGGACGCTGGAAGCCCTAGGCAAACAGAATTATCGTTAGCACAATTGCCATTTGGGAGTGAATAACCTATAAACAGGGTTATGTGTCTTACGTTTGCTTCTATGGAGTTCAATAACCGTTAAACTATGCACACATCACACCACACTGTTACACTATCACACTACATACTTAAAACTAAGTAAACTAAGTCACTGTATCGATATAATACCACGTAAACGAAATTTTCGAACGATTTCGCGAATATTGTATCATTACCGAAATGCACGCGATCAAGTACTCGATGTACGCGAAACTGTGACGTAGTTTAACGGTTCACGCATGCGCGAAATGAATCGCGTAGAAATATTAAGGACCAAATGGTTCTTAATATTTATATATTAACTCATTCGATATTCTTTTGTGTATAATAATAATTCTTATAATAATTTCGGTGACAATAATACCAAAGAAAAATTAACACAACAATACATACATGCAATATTACTTTATTTTTATAAATTCCACTTGCAAATCTTGCTTATGGAATAGGAACGTCCTAGGCGCATGCGCTCACTCCTGAGCTTGCGCGGTTCGTAATTGGAAAGCACGCAGGCGCGTAATTTCGAACGATCTATAATCGATGCTGCAACTACTCGGTACAATATACGGTTTTCTATATTATGCAACGGAAAGATGCTTCGATTGTTACTGAATAAAAGTAGTATACGATAACCAACGAGATAATTGCAAACCCGTTCACGTGTAATGTCATGACATTCGAAGAATTACCAACTTATTAAATCACCGTTCCAGCCGCCATAATTACACTATGAAAATAAAATCAACCGGAATCGATCGGAAATTACACGGTGCACGGCTTAAATTATTGGAAAACGGGTATCTCCCGGTAGACGGGTCAAACGATTATTCTCAGAATACGCTTTACAGGATATTCACCCTTTCTCTGTCGCCGTAACGTATCGGCGTCGTTACCACGGCTCTGTATAGCGCGTATGTACGAGCATCGTCGTGGTTATTCAGACACGACGAGCCATCTCCATGATCGTCGTTGGTGAATTTCTTTTATTGCAACACGCGCGCGTAATTTGTTGCAGATTGTGCAACTGCGCGAAAACGGTCGTGCGTTTGCGGGATCAGGGACGGTAAATAATCGTACGTATCGAAGTTAAAATGCAAAATTCATTTTCACAGGGGGCCACACCTTGACTATTTTCGTTACTCTTGCCTCGCCCGGGGAATATCGGAAAGACAAGGTTTCCAAGCTGAATCGGCCGTTACGCAATAGCGAATCCGTGTTCGCGTTTCTCCCCGTATTACGATACACGATATTTATATATATATATATATATATATATATATATATATATATATATATATATATATATATATATATTTCTTCTTCTTTTTTTCCTCTCGTTTTCGTGTGACAAGCAGAGCTCGATATCGCTTTATGCTCTCGTGCGAGCGAACCGTAACTCAAGTTCTGCCGCCTGGCTGGCTGACATAAATTAATAAGTTCGACGAATAAACGCGACAGCCACGGGATACTTTACGCGCGAACGTAGAATTAATGCCTTTCGTTTTACCCCGGATGCGTCGACCTATAAAGCGTGACCGCATGATCATGTATATATATAAAAAATATATATATACATATACATATATATATATGTACGTATACAATTGTAGAGAATTCGCGATCGTTTCACCGATTTCAAACGTTCAAGTCAAGATTGTGCAACGATATTGCTTTACTTCGTCGACGCGGGTTTCTGGATTGATTCGTCTACCGGATGAACGTTATGATTCATCGTGTTACACAAAGTGATTTTACGTGTTCAGCTTGATTGGATCGTTTAATGTTGCACAATCGGGCATTTCGCGTGAAGAAGCTGCTTACCTTACGAACCGGGTAAGAACTTTCTAATGCCGTGATTAATGTGCGGTTTTAGGTAACCTGGGCCTTGCCTGAGAAGTTTAACCCGACTGACTGATACTCGAAGCCGTAGTTTGCGCTATCTCATCCCTAATCCTCTTGAAACTGTACTGAACACGGATGATTACTCCTCTCCATCACGAAAGGACCGTGGACCTTCTAATTTAGAGGCTAATGATTAATCGACATTTCACAAGTTCGATGGAAACATTTTTTTATAGAGGACCCTAACAGGTGTGAACGCCGTAGAGTGGAAAATTATGTTACGTTTTATTCGTATAAAATACGAATATTAAAAACAAAATTAAGATACATCTTCCTCCACGTACAGACAGGATAATTGCCAAAAAAAAACATATCAACTTGCTCCTATATTCATAGCTTTTTGAACAAATTTTAATTACAAAATTTAGAGTAACAACGTCGCTTAGAAATGCAACACTGAAAAATAGGAAATTCCTAAATTTACACCATTCCTCTATATTAGTCGAAATATGTTTACTACCCTAAATTTTGAAGATGATTTTCATTTTTTTCATTGTGGACAATTGCAAATAAAAAAAAAAATGTATGTGCGTACATCAATGAGCCTCTTGTTTTAATAATATTTAAACGAAAATAATGTGTTTGATAAAATAGAAAATAAAGTAACAATATATTAAACAGCATAACATTTTTTTTAAGTATGCCAACTTTCGAAACAGATGTTTATGCAATGCTACACTGGAAAAATTCATAAATATGCACGTTAAGCATATCTATTTTTTTCGTGAAACGAGATTATCTCGATTGGCCGGTAAAATGTTAAATTAAGAAATAATTCCTATGAAATTATCAAATAAATGATTCAAGTAAAACAGAGCAAAATTCTATTCCCCTGAGTCAGACCAGAATCACGTAATACCATTTGCAGTTCGCACGACAATGACACGAATCATTTCGCAATCTCTGACACATTGTTGCTGGTTACATTTATTACAATACCATCGAACAAACGATTCGAATGGTACATTGTATTTACTCGAACCAACTTTCCTACCATTCCTCTTCCCGTTACCTCTCGAACAGGATCCGGCGGACGAGCACAATCGCGACTACGTTTCGTTTTCTCAGCTTCAAGCTCCTTGGACAGTTATTTCCATGATTAATGCCCCCGACAAGGGTAAATATATTTCAACATAACAAGAGAGAGAGAAAGAGAGAAAGAAGAGAGGATACTTTCGAGTGGATTTCCAACCGGTAGAAACGTGCAATTACGAGGTTCTGGCTAATTAATAATAATCATTCGCGGATCGTTCTCCGTGATAAAGCCTGTATATTATCGTTCGCTTCAGCCGAACCAGTCGTTTGTAATTACGTCTGCCTTTGGAAGTGGCGAACCGGGCGCACGGTTAACACGTATTTATCTCAATTAAAATGCCGGTACGTTCTGAAAACGTCTACGATACGGTTGTACCAACGCTAGGATCTGCCATTAATCAATTAAGAAGCGAACGAAGCGCACAGGATGTCTGTAATTAGATCCGCGACCGTTCGCGTTCGATTGATTTCGCGAGCACTCGCGAAAGAACTCGTTTCTTTGAATGATGAATCGTGTGTGCCTACCCTGTACTGTCTGTCGTTTGTTTCATTAATTATCTTGGATAAATGTATGTTTGAAAATATAAGTTTCACTCGACGAATCTTTGATTACTCGTAAAAGATATTATTTCTCTTTTTCTTTCTTTCGTTACACATCGAGAAGCGAGCGAGGGAAACTTTTGATAAATTGATTCGATCATTTATTATCACACGTATAAACTAACATTTCTACCGAATAATCTATCAAATATATATAATATTCCTATATAATCTACAGGAGGGATACGTTCGTAAATCTTTTTTGAACGCAAATAAATATTTTCGATATTAATCAGATTTTTCCATTTCGATCCAGAAGCAAATATAATCCGAAACTGGAAATAAATTTATAATAAAAATACACGTATTTTAGTATCCGCGTACATTCGAGAGAAAAATCAATAGGAGTTAACAGCGGGGAAAAGAATAATCCGCGTGAAAAAGGATCGAGTAGTCAAAGTATTATTGGCAAAGTACCGACTTGCATTCTGAAAGTTTTATTCACTTCGCAGATTCACGAGCGCGACGTCATTATTTTCTATATAGGGATTTTACTTTTTAAATGTGAGATATACATACATCTACAGGCAAACTGTAAAAGGAACAAAAACGAATCGATCCGCTCTGAGCCATCAGTTGGACAGAAATTTTCGCGATATGCGTTTTCACCATAGAGGCTTCTAATTAATTTAACAATTCACCAGGACGAACTTTATCGCGAATGTTCCACGGTGAATACTGCCTGTCATCGCAGTGATATCGCAGAACGGACGCGTAGCGAATGCAGTGCACGATTGCTGGTGGAAATTTAAGTAAATTTTACGATTAAGCAAACTTATCTCGCAGAGCGTATCTGTGTTTATCGCTTCGCAAACAGGAAGAATAATTCTTCTCGGAAATTATTATTTGGCTTCTTGGTTTAAGAATTGTTATCTATCCATGACGTGTAGATGATATTCGAGCTTTAATAAATGATCACAGATCGTCTAGGATATTTTTGCTTAACTTTATCACTTGACATATTTCTGCTGTATTTAAAATTTCGTACAAATATTTTCTACGGAAGTTTGACAATTTTGTGGAAGCTAACATATGGTAACGATAGTTTTTATTCTATTGCGTAGAGGTCAGTTGCATTTTTCTTTTTTTTTTCTTTTTTTTTTTTAATGAAATTCTACTTTCCTTTTATTCTAAAGAAATACAGAAACGAGAATTTTGCAAAACATTTTTGTGGAATATTTAAATGTAGAAGAAATAGTTTAGGTGATGAAGTTAGACGAAACGATCAATATATTTTCCACCATATAAATGATAAAGTGCCTTCCATGGTTTATTCGTCGTTCTCTCGATATTAAGACCAATAAAATATGAGTATATTCGCTGAATATTCATTCGATCTACCTTAGATAAGAGCTTGCTTTCCCATTTTCTTACCCATCGATCGATAATGTTCGTGCAACGCGAAAATACCGCTCGAAGGTATTTGCATTGCGTGCGGGCAGATGTTAGTTTCGCACGCTGTACGTTCCGACATTCGAGTTGCAAAATAAATAAAATAGCGAATCACGGTTAGTCAACAATTTCGATCACGAACGTTCATCAACATTCTTTCGACGTTAAAATGAGTTGATAAAATAAAATGAAACTTATAAATAACCGAAGAAAAATACGATCTATTGTTCTGGGGTTGAATGACAAAAAAAAAAAAAACGATAAAATGTACATTGCGAGAACAAATTGCATCTAAACCTTCTGATCCTAATATTTCGTAGAATTATATTAATTTAATCGATTTCATAAAGAGTGCAAATCATACTGGGTCATCTCATAAGATCGTCACGAAAGTTAAAAATATTCCAATGGAAAATAAAGTGAGATTTTTTTTTTTTCGAAAATTAAATGTAGGAAAACTAGAGCAAGTTGATACAGGGTTAGATTGATGCATTGCAATCAACTTGCGTAGGAAATTTAAGAAAATCAAATGTTTTAACAATAATTTATCATTTATCGAATTCACAATATATAAATAATCGTTGAAATATACGATTTTCTTGAATTTTGCATACAAATTGATTGCAGTGTATCAACATCTTGTGTCAATTTGACTCGCAGATTATTAAAGAGACATGATTTCAAATTGAGTTTTCACAATGACTTCTTGTGAATTTTACAATCCGTACATGGACACGATGAACGTAACTTTATGGCTTAAGTTAATATAAAAAATATATCACAGTACCACATTACAGAAAAATATATAAAAACTTATTTGATTCTCGTGTAACGCGAAAAATACACTTCCGTGCAAACCTTGAAGTCAAGATGCAATCTAAATCTTGAGATTCGCGTAGCTGCAAACGATCGCGAGAAATTGATTGAGAGAAGTTCCGGAGAAAAAGAACCTTCGGAAAAGAGGGGAAGCAGACAACTCGTTCATCCTTTTAGAAGAACGACTGACAGACCAACCGCCTGAAGCATTTTCATCAGACCTACCGTTTCCTACCTCTTTTAATATCCTCGCTACGAATGTAAACCCCGTTGAAGTCGTTTTAATTAAAATCGACAGGAACTTCGAGACGTTATGAAGTTGTGCTCGACTAAATTCCACAGGTCTAGTAATTACTGTTAAACATTTTGCTGATGGATTAACCATCAGAATGATCAATTGCCAATGTAGTAATAAACTGAACAATTCAAAGTAGTATATTTAGTCTGTTTGAAAAATACCGAGATTCATTTCTTTAGAACTTAGATTTTTTACTCTAAAAACCACCTAGTGAACAACTACGATACTATGAACATTATTGAAGTAATTAACAGATAAATAAGAGTGTTCTTCCATCACACTGTATTGTTTTTAACGAAGTTTTAAATTACAAAGAAAATGAAAATTACTTCATTTTTATTTTCTCAAAATAAAAAATCATTTAAAACGTCTTAAAAGATGAATATCTTCAGTACTGCTTTACCGTGGGATAAACTTCTTTTAAAAATTATCGATGAAGTCTAATCTTATTAGCGTTAGCAATATTTCGAAGAATCTTTTTAACCCTCTATAACCTAATTTTTCTTCTCTCATGAAAAATCACGTTCGATTACAATTTCACGTATAATTTGAAAAAGCAAGAATTTGTAATTATTATAAAAAAAGATTTGTGGATAATAATGTTATAGTACAACAAAATAAAGTAGTGTAGCAATGAACAAATAAAATGTAAATAAATGGATACGCAACTTTCAAGCTACACGACGCCATGAAGGGTTAAAAGTCCCATTTCTAACGAAAAACTACGAGCGACCTTATATCCGAAACCAAGTTAAAGAAGGAACGAAATTTTAATATCTGGAAAAACGTATATCCTCTCTAAACTTCGTCTTCGAAGTAATCGAACAAAAATACCGCTTCCGGCGAAACAATCGACTTGCAAGGGCTGTCTCGTGCATGCGAGAACCGCGCGAATTTCCCGCGAAACAGTCGACAGGAAGTGGAAGAAGGAAAGAAGCATACCTTTGTGGAACGAAAGTGGAAGCCGGGGGGCATTTTAACGTGCAGCGTTTTATCGCGCGATCCATTCGACGTTCCGTAAAGCATTTGCCTTTCCCCACGCTCGGGATATTCCTCCAAGGAAACCCAGACGACGGTGAATTCGCACAAAACGTGCATTAGCGGTAAGAAACCACGCGGCGGTCTCTCTGGACTAACCTGCAACCGCTTTGTGAAGAAACTCTGAAACGGCTTTCGGTGCCGATTTAATAAGCCCGCCGCGGGGGAAAGTGTGAAAAAGCGTAAAGTTTGTCAACTGTTCGTCTTTGAACGAAAGGTAAATCCAGCAAGGGATAAAGCTAACGTTTTAAGAACACGAGGAAACCTCGAGTATCGAGTTAGACGGTGAAACTGCAGGTAAAAGAATGAAGAAATTGAAAAATTTGTATGGAGTCTGTTACTGGGAATTTTAACATATTGTACGACGACTAAATATCGACTGCTGTATGCCTAAATACCGATGGTCACGTTGCACGTTTAGGGGGAATAGACACTCGAAAGAAAATATATTAAAAACTTCATATATTTTCAAAAAATGGTATTTAGCATATAATTCAACAAAAATATACTATAGTTTTACCGAATGTTCGTCATATGCACTTTAACAAAAATTAAACATCCGTGAAAATCAATAGGCTGAAAATTTCGCAATAATGGAGGACCGGCGTACAATGTGTGAAGTTCAAAAAAATTGAACGTGAAAGTGATCTAAAGAAACTGAATTCATCACTTATTTCTAATTACATCGTTTTACATTAAAACAACGTAAAACCATTTTTGACGTTTTTATAATCGCAGGAATAAACGAAAATTGATATGCACAAGCTGCACAGGGGTTAAAAATTATAATCCAAGCAGCTTTCAGTATTATTCTCGTTGGTGTAAGTATTATATGGTGAAATAATTCGTTTGGTGAGCAGAAACTTACTATTGTTGACATTTCCCGTGTTTTAATACATTCTCTTAAATATTACGTCGCGAATATTCAGTTCTCCGCAAGTTCTGTTGGTATTCTGGAATTCTAACCACGAAAACAGACTCTGTTAACGTTAGATACGGGAATTCACCAACTGAAGCAACAACTGACAACGCGACTTGCCAAGGAAAATAAACGCGAACAATATTGCAACCCCCGCGATGCATCGGGTAAATTACACCGTTCTCGTAATTCTTCCTCCGGCTGATTATGACGCAATGACCGTATCCCACACGGTTACGCAAGCAAGACAATATGCATCCTGATTCTGAACTTTAGTTCCGCGTGAATAAATAGCCGCGGTTTTAAAAAATCTGACCGCCGCAGTCAGTGGACAAGCGATCCGTTTCAAAATTGGACAGAAAATGGAAATCCGAACTTACCACTCGTTCGTTGCGTAATATTTGCGAACAGGCTATAAGCGGCGATATATCGAAATGAGAAGGATTACAGAAATGATCGTGAATGTCTAGTTATCAGTTATCGCATAGGGGGAATTTTTAGAATTTTTGAAATTTTTGAAATTCTTGGAGTAAGATCTCAAATATTATATCTAATAATCGTAGGAGTTCAAAAACTAAGACACAGAGATCCTAGGACTTCGAATTTCATAATATCTAAGAATTACCATTTTAGGATTGTTCAAATCGAGTTCTGTAATCATAGTACTTAATAAACTACGATTTTAGAATAATTCGATTTTAATCCTATGACGTCATAGTAATGCCTGAAAGGTCTCGTAACAATGAAATGATAAGATTTGAATCTTGTGAGCATAGAAGTTTTTAGTATTAATTTCCGCGACACTAAAATCTTAATTACCCACTTAAACTCTTCTTCTACCTTACTACCAAAGACTTTGACGTTCACAGTTATTTCTAACAGACTTCAGAAATATCTCTCGAAGACACTTTCGACAATTTCCAAGAATACCAAACGTTCTTCAAATACATTCGAAATATATTCCTGCAATTTACAGTATTACGCAATTTCGAACGTCAGAAGAGCAACGTCGCTTTCGATCAACGGAAGTACCACTTTAACTCGTTTTATACGACTTACTTTGGCCCGAGTAACCTAGATTTTAGTCTCACCACTATTATTCATGACGCTACGATATCCACGAAGCTAAACTTTCGTCAGCCAAGTGTCAACAATGATAATTCCAGGCAGGCTTCTCGTTAGGCAGAAGCTCGACTCGTAACGCCAAGTGGAAGTTGTGGTTGTTTTAGAGTCGGATATTGTGTTACACTCGCAGAGACGAGATCTGAAGCTGCTAATGCACCAGCATCTGACACCGACTTCATTCGAGAAATATGCACCAAGGGTGTACCGTTACCGTTGGTCGCGCCGTTTCGCTGTCGCATATTATGCAATGCAAAATGAACAGGAAAAGACGTTTTATCTTTTTCCTTTGTTAATTAAATCGCGAGCTCTCGCGTTACACCGACATTGATTAAACGGAACTTCCGAGAAACTCAATTGCTCTACGGTTCCAAAGAATACCAAACGCCCGTATCGCTTAACTTTTCGCTTACGTTTCAATTCCAGGATCGAAACTGTCTTGTTTGTAATTCCATTTCGATGTTACTCTTAAAAATCTGATACAATTTTCATAAGAGATACTCTCGACTTCTAGCTGACTTCAAATTTCATCCTACTGCTATATTTCTAAGTTTAAATTTGTCACGCGTGAAACGAGGATAATTAAAATTTAGAATTGATAAATATAGTGTTAGTTTTTCATCCTTAGTTTTAAGCCTATACAAAAATCAATCTTACTTCCTCGATGCACGGAGATGCCGTTTCTCCTTCAAATGTTTATATGAGAAAGGAGATAACGCACCCCTCTTAAATGAGGTCATTGGTGCCTCATGTCACAGGCTCTGCGCGCCTAGAAAAGTTAGTCTTGAGTCCTTTCGAGCAATTCATATAGAGAAGATCACTTCCGATGCGTAGTAAATAAAATATTCATATATATAGAAACATAAAGAGTGTTTATTAAAAACCCATTTTCCAATATATAGAAACGACGATCGTTCATTTTTCAACGAATGTCACGGTAGGTGTAAAATTGGGTAAAAAGAAGATAACACAGTTTTCTAAGAAGCAGAACAGTATACGGAATCTATTCTAAACACCGTATTATTAATTCTTCTTTCATCGGTTCAACGAACCCTGAGAAAAGTTCACAGAGAGGCACACATATTCGACCAACGCGACTCATTATAACGTGCAACTACTCTTGCGAATCAGCAATTTTTGTTTTTTTATCTAACCAAGCAACGCCGCCACCGTCATCTGGCACGCATTTTTTTCCCCAAGAGTGTTACTCTTATTTTTTTTCCCCGTGGCCTCATCAAAGAAGTCTCCGACCACCGCGGTTTAAGTTACAACCAGGAGAACGTTCGGTGGCGAAATAACTCGTCTTCTTGGTGGCCACTCTCTCGCCTCGCAATGATTTTCGACCGACCAGACGCGTTCCCGTTGCATTTTTTACGACGGGAACACGAAGCAACAGCGACCGACAAATTAGGTTTCGCGGCGACCAGAATGAAATTTTCGTTCTGCCACTTTCTTGGACTCTTCTTCGTTTCTAGTCACGTAGTACGTCCCTACAATTTCTCCCACCTTTTTTCTCTCCTCTTTCTTTCTCTCTTTCCTATGAAATTTCGTCCCTTATTCTAGAGACTTATATACCAGTAACAAGCTCAATTTTCTTTTGTCACGGAAGCAGTTGCCACATGGGAAAGATATTCTTATTTTTCTTTTAAAATTTTTGTGTTTGTCGCGAATTATAAGATACTGTGACATGTTTTATGTTATACGAATTACATCTACGACTTTACAACTCGCTTAGTAAGTTGAAATCGAGCGTAGATTTCGAATATTACTTAGATCTATAGTACTTACAACTCAATTACTGTCCATAGAAGCAAACGTACGAAAGACACCTTTATCAATTTCTCTTTTCTTACCTGAAACAAAGGAAAAATGGTGTTACACATACAGTTACCAAAGTCAATAAAAAAACAGAACTTTTTAAAAAGTACAGCTGTTAGCTACCACATGATTCGTGAAGCCAGAACAAAATTTGTGCCAAAATTTGCGAAAAATTCCGGAATGTCATGCCGTCAGTGTATCAAATGAAATATAATACAAGTAACGGTAAATGTGTAAATCGAAGATAGAAAATTTAGTACGTCTAAGTTGTCCTATTATTGTCCACGTCTTAGTTAATTTTCGATTCGAGGAATGAAATTACGATACATTAATTGCTATTGAACAGAAGCGACCAAGCACTTAAAAATCAATTAAGCGTTTATTGGTTCTCCTGATTTTCAAGTTAATACCACGATAAAAGTAAAAATATAAGTCCTCAGAAATAGCAATTTCGATCGTATCGTAAACTTAGGGTAATCTGTTGTCCTCAACAACAACTATGAATCGTAAAAAAATTCCTGTCTTCCATTCGTATCCGCTATTTCCTCATTCATAAAACCCAAGGCAATCCTACCTCTTACGCGAACGATTATCTTATAACATCGAGGAAAAACGAAAATGTTAAAACGACGATTTTCCTACACGTGTCAGAGACTACCGAATTATATTACATCCAACGATGTTTCCTATACGACAGCAGCTTCAACAAGCCAGTAAAAGCGACTGCTAGCACCGGCAATATTTCCTCCGGTATCTCGCGGTGCCATTTTCGTTCAGCTTGTACCAATAGCGGTGGCACAGCTTTACAGCCTGTTCCGCGGGAGCACCGTTAACACGATGCACCGTGCTTAAAATGAAACACAGGCTCGATTCGCATAAAACGTCGCTGCCAGTCGGATTAATATTATCTGTCCCTTTTCCTTTACTCCACTGTTCGTGTTAGCGAGACACAGACACGTGAAGCTCAAAGCTGTCGCCAGCCTTAATGATAATGCCACCGACAAGTCGCGACGAGACGCGAGAGTATTACACGTTTATTGCTATCCAGTAGCCGTGGCTCGTTGTTTTACAGCCTCGTTCGCCCTTTAAGGGACGGACGAACGTTAATTCAGCCGTGAAACTGAGCTGTATCATCCGATTCGTGTCATAGTGGCTGGCTGACCTCGTCCTGCGTAACTGAAACTACGTGAGAATGCTGTCGAATGATGGAACTTCGATTTTTGGAGACGTCTTTGCGTGAAATTTTTTCAGAGGAGATTCTTTTGTGAGAAATGAAACGAGCAAACTTTATAGGGAAACTTTTCTTTCTTTGCATTGGATTATAGTTTTGTGTAATTTGAGAAGCGAGCTTTATCATCGAATATGATTTTTGTAGCGGAAATTGGGTTTGTCGTATTCACTCGATCGAATGCAATCGTGATGATCATTTATATGATATTGTATAATGCCATGGAATGTACTTTAAAATAAAATACTAGATTATTCTTCGTACTTTTCATTTCATTTCAATTCTAAGTTCTATCGATCTTATTCGAAGATCCTATTTCAAATTTTTATTATCCCTGTTTAGTCGACTCCTGGTTGATCTTGCGATCTTCCGAATTTGGCTGAATTTGCACGTATTGTGTCGACTAATTGTAAATATCGAAGGACCACTTCCGTGTATCGGAAGAATATTACAATGGTTAAATGTTTTATTAAATTTCTATATTGCTAGTTGAATCGATTCGACTGATCGAGGTCTAAGAAAAGTTCCAAGATTCCTCCGGACAGGATACATTCGACAGAGGTGAGACACGCCGATTGGATAAATACAATTTCGAGTTAGACAAGGGAGGTGGTTAACTCTACGCGATTGGTAAGCTATTAGACAAAGAACTAACTAAAAGTGACGCCCACAAGTCATTCTCAAGTGTCGTCTGCACCCTTAAGTGTCGCGCGCGGAAACTCGCGTGTCTCTAGCAATAAACACAGCAGGCGATAATTCTGGGCAGCCTTTCGACACTAATAAAATATGCTCAAGTGGAGACCGAAAACCTGAGAAGTTAAAACATAACAAACAGATGTGGACAGATATCAACAAACGGGAAAAAAACATCGAATTTCATATTGAAAGTTGAAGTGCTCGATGGCCTCTCAAATTTACAAGTGCTGCGAAGGACCGAACAATTTCCAGACTCGCGTCTTAACAATCCCTTTTATTTATTTTTTTTAAGCTATAGTTATGAGTGAGGAATACGTAATTTAGTTAAAACTGTGTTGAGATGTTGCAAAGTACGGCAATCGTAATTACAGGTCCTCGCATGGATGTCGATTATACTCGATATCAGAAATGAAAGGGTTAATTAATTCCCCCTGATCCAAAAATACGATAATTACCTCGAAATCTTCGTCGTAAAGGCAAACTACAGAGGTGCAATTACCGAAATAACACATCCCTGTTCCTTGTAACTACATTTTAACATACTAAAGCAACAAACTTCCAATGTTAGCCTTATTATCTGACAAATACTGTCACGCTCATTACACACCTCCTCGAAACACCATCCACTACCAACGACACACACACACACACACACCTCGCCGAAACGATACGACCAAGGGAATTTCCATCAAAACCCATGAATTTCAGATAAGAGCGAACATCTCATTATTCCAGAAGTTCTCGAGCCTGTGGTAACCATAACGAGAGGGTCGCAAGAACAGCACGTTGGAAGGGTCTTATTAAAGTAACGCGCGAACATAAAATGCCACGATGTCCCGAATGTCGTAAATCAGTTGGGATACGTCGTCGCGCGAAGCTCTCTGCTTTTCTCTCTCTCTCTCTCCGTGTAAAAACCATCAAACAACGGTTTTACTCGCGTCGCTAACGAGTGGACCAACCTAAAAGCAGTGCAGGATCCGCTCTTCGAGTTCACTGGCCACGAGAAAATGGTGTTCTAAAGGGGCGAATGCCGCGCTGTATGATTCCAAGCGGTTCGTAATAGACTTTCAGGAAAACGAGCGTATTTAGAATTTCACGGGAGGGTGTGTGATTCACCCCTTCCACTCGCGAGAATGCGACTCGTGTAGGTGAATAAGACGAAGAGGAACGCGATGGAGGAAAGAAAGGAAGAAAGGAAGGAAGGAAGGAAGGAAGGAAGGAAGGAAGGAAGGAAGGAAGAAAGGAAAGGAAGGAAGGGGGTCAAGCGAGAGATTTCGACCGCGATTCCGTATGCGAGCAGCTGTCGAGTGGTCGCGCGCCTCCTTCTTGTAGCCTGGACCTGTCAGCAATTTTGGGTAATTGCCTCGGTTTAGTATGCGTGACGCGGAACGAGCGACACGAGAACCAGTCAACCGTTGGTATGCACGCGTTACATTAAAATGCCTGGTTCTTGGTTGGATGGGTGACAGCGTAATTTGCGGAACGAAATTGTTATTGTAATTTTGGAGACTGAAGGAATGTTGGGAGTAGGGACAATTTAGATGTTGGGGCGAGAGATGTGGAATTTGTGGGTGCTTTCAGAGATCCTTTTTTACGTTAGTTTCCAATTTATTGGGAAATTTTGCAAGCCAGTTAAATCTTCGCTTTTGCTTCTTTTCTTTTTGCACAGAGAACACTCGTCTGAAATAAAACGTATAATTTCCCTCCATTTGTTTTTAACCCTCTGTAGCGCCATGTCACTTAAAAGTTACATGTTTGTTTATTTGGATTTTACACGTTACATTTCAATTACAGTTACAGTTCAATTTTAAATATTAGTAAGTATGTTGAAAAGAACCTAAGAAAAATTCAGCTTCAGCGCGAAAGTTTCAAACGCAAAGGGTTAAAAGGGTGATCCAAATTCATCCATTGATGAAGCAAGTATTTCAGATACGACAAGGAATCAATGGTTCGTGCATATACTACTAATACACTTCCTGGTTCCGGAGGAATGTCTGTGCGCGTTATCCCGCGACGTTCACGCGTGCGCGCGCGTGCATCCAGGACTTCCAGGTCGTTTCGAGCGCGCGACGGAAGATCAAAGTCAGCCGTGCTAGATATTTCATCTCAGACGTCTGAGCGGCTGCCAAGAACTCCAAATGCGTCCGTCGGAGGATTTGCGAGCGGAAGCGAGCAGCTACGAGCGGGGAGGGAAAAAAAAATAAGAAGGAACCGAGCAGAAAGCCGCGGTAGCGCGGCGTAAACAGCGCATCTTTGTCTTCTAGCCTTCGAGCTTCGACGTCCAACGACATTTAAATCCGCGAAATTCTACATTCGTGATAAGGAAGATATTTCTGAATTTTAGAACGACATCCAACAATTTGTTTCTTTTTTTTTTTAATTTTTAAAGTAATTTTATATGCATCGTACAATTTATGCTTTTCTTTTTTATTGCATCGATACTTAAATGGGAAAGTAAAAGCTCTGGTTACTGAACAGCTGATTAGAAAGTCGATAATGTTAAGAAGGTAGTAGAAGATAGCGATACAAGTGGAGATTGCTGATTCTCCGCAATGGAAATTAGTATCGAGTGAAAGATTAGGTGATACACTCGGAGTAACAGATGTAGAATACCCGTGAAACAATTTGTGAAACATACCTAAGAGACTATTTCACAGTACCGTAAAGTACATCGTGATTCAAAATGATGGAAACATTCTCGTGTGTTTACTGTAAAATTAATGACGTGATAACTATCTCCATTTTATTATACTGTCTTCCTTGACGGTGCAAATATTCAATAGAATTACCGAAACTTGAAACCTCGAAAGTTTCGCTAAGATGTTCACCACTTTACTGTATCACTAATATAGTAATTTTATAACCAGCCTTTACACAAAATTTACTTAGAGATCACTATCTCATCCGAACATACATTCCTCAAACGAGTCATTGCAACCCTGACTAATTTGGCCAATTAAATTCATCTCGACCAAAAGCAATCTCAATTTTCACGACACGCCACCCCATAAATCACAGGATATGCATACATTGAACGCAACCCAGCCGAGTACGCCATTGAAAGGAACACTGACCGTTCAAAGAAACGTGATCGAGCGAAGAGCAAAGTTCAGAGGCTGATCACGAGAAATTTCAATTGATTCCTCTCTCGCAGGAAGATGAATCGGGCAAGACCAAAAGTGGTCGCACGACCGATCGCAAGGCGGAAGAAGAACCGGCAAGAAGAGCAACATCCCCCATAGAAATGCTTCCCACGGCACCTGTGCCGCACTATTTCTGCCCTCGGAGTCTTCGTGGCCGTTCACGCGCCGCTGAAACGGCGTTATATTTACCGCTTCCTCGTACTCGAGACGTTCCGTGGCTACTCCTCGTTCTGGGTCAAAAGTCTCCGCGGTCGACGTGGAAGAAAGGGACTCGAACGTGAAACAAGTGGCTGGAGAGGAACGTGAGTGGACTGGCTTCTGTGTTTCGTGTGTGCTAGAGATCGCACCTTTCAATGTTGGAAGATACTGATCCTTTGGGAACGTGTTTTATGATCATTCGGGTGTGTGATGTCTTGCAAAGGGTATTACACACGTTCAGATCTGTATTTGTATTGATCGATATAGATCGTGATACGTGTATGTGTCTGAGATTTATGTCAAGTGAAACATGAGACATCGGAAATCTTTGATGGATCTTTAGCATTCCTTGAATTTTCTTTGTCAGTCAAACTGATCTCAATTGTGATATTTTCCTCGTGAGAATTAGAAATATAAGCCTGATGAATGAGCCTTTTACGATACGACACGGATTACTCTTTTATTACCGTTACTCTGTAATTTGATGCAACTTGAAATTGATCTATACGTTCCATTTGTATACGTCTCATTTTAATTGTTTATTGCATTATTATTAGTGAATTTCCTTACAATAATTATTAATTCTTGCTTTTCAATATTTTCAAACATGGAAAACTGTAATCAATTGTAATTTTTCTTCTTATAAATGAAGAAAAGTTTAATTGTAGAGGGTTAATAAAAATTAATACTTCTTTATTTTTTAATTTATAGTTAATAAAAAATAACACTTTTTTATTTTTTACTCTGCATTATACAAATATATATTTTTTTGTTAAAAGTTACAATACTTTCAAGATTCTAATTTTCCATATGCTGATGCTTTAGTTTCATTCTATAATTTAACAATAACAATTACAACAGTTATTATCATATTTACGATATTTATTATTTTATATATTATTTCATTTACTTATCAAAAAATCATTTACTTGAGATTATTTGAACAATTGTACTAATTTTAAAGTTTTGTCAAACAGTCGAATAACAAAAATCCAGACTTTGAATTTGAACCTTAGGTTAAATTAAATTGAATTTAACAAATTTGTAGATATTTCTGAATCTGAACTTCTTCTTCCGAATTTCTTTTTCTTCTCTTTTTTTTTAAAGTCACGGTCGAAATAATGGTTTGTGTCAGGAAAAACTATCTCCAAGGGAAATGTTTGAATTTTTATTTCTGACTTCGGTCGACAGAATATTCTATTTTGCTATTTGTTCCCGGAGTACCTGAACGCGATATCGTTTACGAGGCATTCCCGCAAACGTTCTTGCCCATTGTACATGAAACGAGCGTGATATTTATGAACGCGCGTAAAATTTTACAAACCCGTAATTCCTTCGGCGATACCTCAACACCGGGGTGAGAGAAGAAGAAGCTCGAACGTAAAAGTTGATGGCTCGTGCGAAAGAGAGTACCTTTCTCTATTCCCGATAAATCCTCCGTTTATGAAGGAGCATCCTCCCTTTTCTTTTTTCTTATACCGGCACTCGTATTTGCAATTCTAACTTCAGCCTAGTAAAACGAACATTAATCACCGACGCAACATTTACTTTCTTTGAAACAGTCGAGATTGTAATCGCTAAATTTGTAATTACCCACGTACATCTCGTAAATTCCGTACCTACTGACCAGAATAAAGCTGCACGAAATATGTAATTGCCTTTCTTGAAGATAAATTAACATAATTACCCACGCAGGCGTGGTTGTTTCACTTTAGTATCGTAATGTAATAGTTAAACGATAGAATAAAAGCTTGGAATCAATAGGTAAGTCAAGAGCGTGGAATTTTTTAATGAAAAATTATTTAAAAATATTATATTTCTATTATCTTTCGTGATATTCGATAAGGAAATTGGTAGAATTCGAAATAGATAAAATCGGTGGAATCGAACGATAAAGAATAAAGAATTTTTTATGAAATTCTGGTGCAAAGAAAATATACGTCAGTAAAAAAAAAAAAAAAATTGTCTAAAGATGCATTTGCACGAGCAACATTTTTCAACGAGACTCACAACACCCGGAAGGGAAAGAGCGAAGGAAGGAGCAACGAGACGAGGAGCCGTATAATATCATGAAGAAGAGCGGAACGCGTGGAAAAACACTCGAGCTCGCCACGAGCGATAACTACTTCCGGCGGATACGCCACTCACGAATCCTCCTTTCTCTGCCACGGATCTCCTTTCCCTTCGTGACTTTCGATTTTATTCCCCCCTCGATCCATTCGCGATTCAATCGCCGTTCCACGAACGAACTCGAACCCGAAACCAAGTTTATCGCGATCGTTCCCATTCAAATGAAATTTCCAAAATGACGAACGATCCACCGGAAACTACCCCGGAAGGCGTACACCTTGTCCTCTTATTTGCACGATAGAAATCGCTACTTTGATGTCGCGTTTGCGTGATTTATACTTGGGAAGTTAGATGGATATCGATGGAAATTTGTTTCAGTTCCGTATTTTACCATTGTGAAATTTGGTGGAATTTCATAATATTTTTTAACGTGAAGATAATTATGTGCAACCTTTTATACAACCTTTTACAGTAATATGTCGAATATGACTTGACATCACATTTCGAAAGCGATGTCAGTTATTCCAAGAATATTTTTCGTCGCACAATATAAACATAAATGTATAATAATTTAAATAACATTTCCAACATAATTAACAATATTTAGAAATCGTTTAATAATGAAAATCTATATATAAATAAAATAATATAAAATAACATTGCGAATATATCGCAAACCGACTGGAACGAAATTGCGAAAACATCGCAGATTACATAGTTGATGATTTCGAATGTAAATATTTCTCAAAAAAAAAAAAAAAAAAGAGAGAAAAATGAAAAACATTTTCTGTTATTCCATTATGTTTTTACATGAAAAATTGAATTGGTTTAAGTTCAAACTAAAATTTCATTGTAGAAAGTAACCGTATGCGTATAGTGATTACAGATATTCAATACCAGTGCATTAATATTCACACACTAAATGATTATACATAAATGTTTCCATTAGCTCATTCAATCTTCTCATTACAATTCTATCAATATTCAACCGTATCAATCTTCCTCTACATTCACATTCAAATAATCCCTCGGAGTCGTACAATTTATACTAGATATAATTAATATCCGAAATCTCACTCTTAACCATTCGAATATCATCCTCGTATCAAACTATACGCAATGGTAATTTATTCTCGAAAGTTCTCACAACCTAAGGAGAGGGTTACTTCGATTTCTGAATTACGATCTACGTCACGCGATACCGTACTGGGCCCACACGAAAATTACACGAACCATGGATAGAGATCTATGACGGTGCAACGACACCACGATGTCGTAAGCGACACGCGGAAAAACGTGCAGGAAACTGGTTCTGTTTGAGCGATCTGTCGCATTTTCCGCGTCGGTGTTACGGAATTACGCAAACGACGTCGCCGTGAATGATCTACGAGAGATCTATCGCCATATATCGTACGTGTTACGAGCATGGAGTTAGCGGCCATGTTTACGCAAACTCACCGCCATTGTTATACTATTCGCAGATGTAATTAACCTTTTACTCTTGGACATCTTCAGTTTTAACCTCTTCGAATGTTAATTTTTCGAAAATTTGATATCACGGTAAATTGCAATGTATTTTATGGTGCAACTGAAGATGATCATGATTGTTTCATCGATCTAATCAAAAGAAATTGTTACATTTAATTTGTCCAACATTTACATTTAAAATTTTCTTTCTTGTCCTAATTAAAACGAATAGATAGAATTTTTAGTCGAACGATCGATTTTCTTCTTCTCTGGTTTCACGATTTTTATTAGGAAAATATGCAAAAGTGTGATATTGAAAGAATTTTAATTAATGTGATTTCTTTAGATTACGTTCCATAGAAAACTTCTTTCTTCTTCCATTCGGCACCGTACTATTGAAGAAAAGTTATGTCTATAGCATTCGTGGTCATAGTGAAAAGTTCTTCTTGAATCAACGATAGCCACGAAGTGAAGAGACGCGGGCAAATTGTTTCATTCGTCGATCCCTTTCGTTAAATTCTATCTCTTCGTTGCTCATAAAAAAAAGGGGGGGGTGGGGAAGAAAACGGTGAACGTTTTAAGGGTAAGAAACTTCTTGACCAAGTTTTCCCGCTCGAGTCAACTATTCTATCTTGATTCCTCTTCCAACGACTTCCTTCCCAAGACGACCTTCGATATCTCGTGCACAACACTCTTCGTCTTAACTAAAAACACCAGTCTCTCCAAGTACTTTTTATTCGTGGCGGAATTAAAATAGCACACTAACTTTCTTAACGTATAAATCTTCCAACCGTTAATATTTGATGCTACAAAGTTTCTTCCTCAATGGTTAACACGTTCCCTCTTCGCTTTTTCCACGATGACTTAATCTACTGTACAAGAACTCTGATTTCTTACGTTTATACTCAGTGCCCTGCAAATCCTGTATGCGTTGTCAGACTTTTGTGTAATTAATATTGACAAATTCAACAATAAAATGAAAAAAGAAGAGAAAATAAAACCGAACAAAGTATCAATATCAAAGAAAGTCATGTTATCCAAAAATGTACAACGAGAACTATTTCCGTTCTGTAGAAAATTCCCCAAAAATTATTTATTCTCCCATACATCTTTAACTTCGATATTTATAAAAGAAGTGTGAGTTCGAGGCACCACTTCTCATCGGCTTGGTAACTCAAGCCACAAGAGGATTAATAATAATAATCTCTCTGACAAATTTCTAACTGAAAAATTCAACTATAAAATAAAACAAACAGAGAATTAAGTATTACTATCAAAGTAGAAAGGCACATTATCCAAGAATTCAAACTGTTGCAATTCCAAAGAGAAGTTCCGCAGCACCTGCTGCTTCCATCAGCCAAGTAAATACGAATTCCGCATTAAAAGCAGCAAAACTACCCTTGTGCAAAGGTATCGACCCATTTGTCCCACAGGCTACGCGCAAACATATCTACGTTACGCAGAAACGAAACGGAGATATTGCGAATCCACCTCTCTCCATCGATAAACACACGGATGCCAGCAAGCGGATTAACAAGAACCTCCGTATACCGTTTCGAAATGAACCATCGGTCTGTGTTACCTAGGCGCGAGATCAAAGCCCGATCGTTCGTTGGGAAAAAGGACCGAATAAGCGTGGCTCGTCTCTGCTGTAAACACTTGTTCCTTGTCTATGCGGAATTCGCTGATGCGACTTTCCTGGACGCGCGATTAATCAGCCCGCGGGTTCATTTCATCGCCGCGTGGACCGATGCGACGATATTTAATCTTGCCAGCCACGAAAGACCGAGACGAATGCGCCGTGGTGGAAAGCGCGAATTAATAGAAACGAGAAATGCGCTAAGGGACGAGTGGTTCTCTGTTCAATTTATGGGCGGATTAGTATGTTTCGCAGTTGGTTAAATTAACGCTGGAATTTCTAGAGACAGGGATAATAGGGAAGATCGTTTCCTTTCTTTCTTTCTTTTTTTTTTTTTTATGTTAGAAATAACCATTACTCTTGGATACTTCAACGTGAATTTCAAATTCTGGCGCGCTATTAATTATACTGTTAAGTAGAATAAAGTATACGATTTTTTGTTTCATATTTTAATTAGTTGGATTCTTATGTATTGAATTATCTTTACAAAATCGCTGGTTTCTTTATTTTTCAATATTATTTGAAAAATCTTACGTTACACAGAAGAGGCTCGATGTTTTCCTAAGTTGATACAAGAATTTTTCATTTTCTGTGTTCCAGTTCATTTCAAATGAAAAATAATTGTAACAAAATAATAAAAATGAAACGATTTTAAATTTATTGATTTTATTAAACCTACAATACAGATAACAAGTGAGTACGAAATTATTTTGTTACCTTAACTTTTCAAGAATTATTAATAATTCCCAACGATATACAAAAAGGAAGGTTGTTTTAAGTTTTTCTTTTATTTCACACATTTCCATGCGACAGTAAAAATCCTCGACATTGAAAAATTCAAGCTTGACACGAAAAAGTCAGTCATTTCGCGTTACACGACTTAATACAACGACTAATTAATCCAAAGTTAATCTATCATAATAAAACCTGAAATCTCCGTAATATCCAGATTTCCACGTCCACCTATTCCAAAAATAGATCGCGATCAATCGTGGAGGAAGAGGAATGAAAGAAGCAAAAGGAGGAAAGTGGAGGCAATCCAGCCCATTAATTCCAACGACGATGCGCTCATTATTACGCGCTTAATACCGGGATCGCGAATGCACGCGTACGCGTAACTCGCGCTAAAAGTAACGCGCGAGATCAATCAGGGGAGACGATGCTATTAATAAACCTGGACGAGGTCTATTAATAAAAGGAAACGGAAGATTAGACGTTTCTTACGGGTCTCTCTGAAAGGCCATTTTGCAGCTCGGTCCATGCACACGGCGGACTCTGTCAACGGCGCAATGACTCACGTCGCACGCCCCTAACTCAACCCCCGTGGGATTCGTTCGGGTTATATGGTCAGCGTATCCATATGATTCAGCCGGTAATTACATTCCACGCCGGCTGCTGTGGCAGCGGCCAGAGGCGAAATCCGAAATAGATTTTCGGGAACACGGAAGAATGCGCCGGTCACTCAAGCCTTTCCGCGCCTGGTAATTATAGACCGCCCCATTTCCCGTGAAACTTCAACGTCACCCTGTGAAAACGCATCTCACTGACTGGATGAAGATCTCATTGGGTTATGTAATGAGAAGTGTACAGAAGGAAATTGCCGTGGAATTTTCATTCTCTTTTTTCCTATCTTTTCTTGTCCTTTTTATTATACCATCCGGAAGTTGGGAATGCTTACGTTGATGGTACATGGATAAAACGTTGAATTTGTTAAGACATTCAATGTCTCGTGCAAGATACCAGTGAAAAATTATCAATTTTCGATCTAATGCTTGGAATACTTTTTAATACATAGATTTATCAGAAACAATGTTAGAAATTGAACTGCAATTAAGTAATTTTTTAATCAGAAGTTTTCGTTTCGAACTCCCGAAAAATTCCCGCGTCTTCGATTTGAGGAAGTTTTTAACTAAATTGTAAGAGCTTTGAAAAAACAAATTATTTCTTTATGTTCTCAATAGCGCAATGTTCTCGCGAATATCAATTGTCGATTTCTCGATGCTTTGACGCAAGTTTAGATATACTTATCGCTATAATTCCGCTGTAATAAAAATATCATTTTTTCTTTTTTTATATTAAAACTTGCCCTGTTAAATTCGTGCGTTAGAAACGAAAAAACGCAAGGACAATCGTTCAAGAAAAAAGAAAGGAAGAAAGAAAACTCGTTGCGTAGGCTGCGACACCGTACGATTCTTCTGTAATCAACATTTTCTCGATTCATAGCGAACGCACCAATTTCTACCTTCGACTTCGAACGGTTTCAGGCACCGAAATTTATCGAGCACGATGTCTCTGTCGCATAAAACACGAGGTACACTCGAAATACACTGGTAGGACATTATAGATGCGTGAGAGAGCTGGCCACGCGTGGGTGAGCTCCCACGCGTCCGCTGGCCATATTTGAATATTTATCCTTCTGAGGATCCAGCCCTCCTCTGCGTGGCCCGCCAATGATCGAGAGACCACTTCGAAAAGTAGAGCGTGTTCGCGCTGACGATTGCACGCCAGTTCATGGTGGTCTTCGAATTACTTATGCAGAAATCCTTGGATCGAATAATTTCGAGAGAAACATTTCAATCTGATATGAGAAGAAATTTGGATCGTGTGAATTGTTGAAAAAAAAAATGTTTCTTACGTGATAAAAATAAAACAAATAGTTTTTATCATATGGAAGAATACTTAATTATTGAGAAAATATTGCTGTATTTAATTTTTTGTCTTGTGCCTTTTTTTTATTGGAGTTTTATTTGTGATTAATTTATTGTGCTTGAGAGTTGATCTGCTTTTTACGGATAGGTGAATTCGATATTTTAATTAAAGCTCGGAGAAGATCAAGTTCGCTGCTTTTCTGTAATGATTGACGCGTGGTAAACCCACGAGAACGCAGACTTCAAACAGGGATTACGGGATTATGAGTGGGTTCCTGGAGCAAAGGACGTGAGCCACGTGATCCTTTATTGCATATCTGGAATACTCTATACAGTAACTTCGCTAGAAGATTTATATGATATTCAGGGAATTATTTAAAATATCTTCATTGACAGTTTTATACCATCCTACCTTCACAAATTTCCTAGTTTCAAAAATATTCAAAATCCCGAAGGAATAAAAATGAGATACTCAGATTAAATTTAAATTAAAACTAAATTTGATTAAAATAAAACTGAAATTTAATTTAATCTCGGATTAAACTAAAATCAATTAAACTTTCATTGAGAAATTATAATGCAATTTATTTATTTTTCAACTCTACGATGATACGAGATATTTTTCATCTTGGAAAATCTCATTTTCCAAACGTTGGGAAATGTTTAAAATATTCCAAATATAACGAAATATTAAATCTTAATTAAAGATCAATTTAAAATATTCCACAAGTTTTGAATAATTAATAAATCATATTACAGAATTATTTTATTACATTCCGAAAATGCTTTATTTCAATTCAATCTAAATACCTCACGATACCTCTTCAAAAATCACGTTCTATTATCACGCGTATTACAATGTACCACCAGACATGTTACACTTCTCCAAACAAGATTATTCCAGATGGAAAACACGTAGAAAATTCCAGCGGCGAAATTCAACGCGTTATGGAACTGTTCCCCGCCGCTAAACCCGATCTCCTCGAAAATTCGACCACGTAGCCGAATCGAATATCGAGTTACACATAAATCGCGTCGCCGCGATATGAAATGAAGACAGAGATGCCGTGAAAGCGAAATGACAGTCTCTCTCTCTCCCTTCGAAATCGTGGCACGCTTTCACGAGATGTCTCCATTTCCGCATACTATCCGCCCCGGATTTGCCATTCGGGACAGACGGAAATGCCGGAAACGCATCTCGAAATGATATTTCGCCCATCTTAACGAGCCAGCTTTTACACACCGTGTGCAGTCGTCACGTTGAAACCTTAATCCGACCATCTTTAATTTCATCCTCAAGTATCCAGATGTCAATTGGAATTTTAATTAAATTCACGTCACCTTCGGTTGAAGAAGCTGTAAGAAACGCGCGATCAACATCCGACCGCTGTTATTAGTTGTTATATAAAATATAAATGTTATTGGTAACAGAGCTTGTGCTTTCGTGTTTTCGATGGAAACTGGTTAACGCAAGAGGATCATAAATTCGTACGGTTAATCGTCGAACGGAGGAAAAAAGATTGCAAATTACCATTGGAAGAAAACAGGATTCGCCATATGCTCGTGGCAATTACGATGACCAATTAAGTTGCTGTTAACGGAGTATCGTTTGTTCATAAATTTCCAGCGATGATTGCGTCGTTAATAAAGGTGCGATTGAATTATGTCACGCGACAATGTAGAAATTTCGCGGCTATTAAGAATAATCAGAGGAAAAAAAAGGTGATACTGACGTCGTTTCGTCGGTAAGCTAATAAAATTGTTCGATTTACCGGCTTGCTACTTTGCTGCCGGTGAGTAAGAAGTTTACACGGTGAGAATGAGATTAAGTTGAATCGATGGAGAGAAAGAGGTGTTCCGTGAACGAGATTATCCGAAGTTTACATGCAACATCGGTGTTCTCTTCAGCTGTACTTCGATAATTCGTATAAATGGGACGAACGACGGTGTGTAAAATATTGTCGTTGATTATGTGTGTTACTTTCACGAGACGCGAGATACGCCGTTTTGCTCGTAAAGAAACGCGTTAATTAACAGCGGTCTTTGGTAAATCGTCAAAACGAAGAATCGGTTTTCCCGTATATACCGCGATTTCTCTTTCATTGTTTGGGACATAAAGTAGAATTTTAAGTATATACTTCCGTCAGTGCTTCTTCGTACGTTTAAGTTTCTAAATTCTTAAACGATCAACTCTTGACAAATTTTCTTGATTGTTTTTTTTTCTGTTTTTTCTTTAGAGAAGATTAATCTGCAATTTCATTTTGCAACGTTTCTTTCGAAAGTAATGATAAATTTAATGATTTTTACGTTTCGAGTACACTTCTCATCGACTTTTTCATTTTTCATTTTTCAAACACTCGTAAATGTCAACAAATATTTTGTCGGATCGTTTTAAGAGGATTGATATATGTACATTGGACAACGAGAGCACATGTCCAGATATGAACTGACAGAAAACGAAGAGAAAAGGAAAAAGAAAAAAAGGTAACAGCCCGAAAACAATTTTGAAGCAGAAGCGACGCAAAAACAACAGCGGCCAGCGGCGTACAATTTCGTTTAAATTTTGTTTGCCGGTGCGTCTGCAACTTTCAGTCGTATGATATCTCGAACTCGTACATTTCGCCGAACGAGTTATATTACGGCAGAAGCGAGGATAAAATGTTTCGGTTTTAAAATGAATTCTGTGCAGGGAAAACAACTAGTTACTCGAGATATTAAAACAACATAACACCAGTAAACAAACAACCATTAAACCTAGCAGTTAACGTACATTCATTTCTCACTCTTTATATTTTAAATTAACCTGTGCATACGAATTTCAAGTAAATAAATACCGACAAACTTTCTTCTATTTCTTTTGTGATCCAAAACGAGAGTCAAGAAACTGATAAAAATTAACTAAACTAAGAAAAAATCGTTTACGCTTCAAACGAATTAAATTTAAATCGAATAAAATTAATTTAATTCCTCTATTCATTCCAAATAATCACTTTATATGTTTCAAAGAAATTTTCGCGAGTTTAATAAGATTCTTTGTGAAAGGAACGTCATAAAGGATTCGAAAAATTAATAAAACTAAGGAAAAATCGTTTAGATTTCAAATGAATTAAGTTTGAATAGAATCAAATTAATTTAATACCTCTATTCATTTCAAATAATCACTTTACATTTTTAAACAAAATTTTCGTTAGTTTAATAAGATTCTTTGTCAAAGGAACGAGATAAAAGAGTCGAAAACGGCGTTTCGAGGCGTGAATATCGCCCATGATTCTGTTCCTGAAACGTGACAAGCGCAAGGAGAACAAAGGAGGCCTTTGCGAAATATGCATTTACATAAGTTCACACTTAAACGAGCTACAAAGGAACGACAGAGCTGAATTTTAAATGAAATTAGCATTCGCTGATAGGATCGATTAAGTGTATTCTACTTGTCGCCCCGGTGTTTCGCCTACCGGTACGACAGCTGAAGATTCCGATCGACAGTTTCTCATTTATAAACACCGTCAAAGGGAGCACGAAGTTACTTACGGAAACAGCCTCTCTCGATCGTCTCGACGTGATCCTTTAAATCCTGTTCTCTCCGGTCGAGCTTTTTTATACTTTAAGAAACTCGAGCCTACAAGATCGAGTGGCTGTGTGGGTAAAGTGAAACTCGTTTGATTTGATGAAGGTAATTAAAGGGAATACAGAATGTTCTCTCTGGGTTCTTGTCGAGGTGTAATCAGTAATGGATATTTTGGTACTTGAGAAATTGTACGTAAAAAGAAACGATAGATTTATCGATAAGGATACTTGAAGAGATGTTTTTTTTTTTTCTTCTATCATCGTTATAATCAAGTTTGAGGAATTTGTTAAAATAATATAGCGTGCAATTTAGAAACGAAGGAAACGTAGGAATATTCTGAACATTAGATGTAATAATACAACGTTACTACTTTGAAAGAATTAAGGTGAAGTACTTCAATTAAATTGGAAGAAATCAGTTTATAAATTAAAAGAAATATTTTCCCGAATTTTAGAACAATATTAGAATACGACGAACACATCTATCAGTTTTGCAAATAAAAAATTTTCTCCAATGTGAGATAATTAAAGAATTACAGGGGCAAACGGTGATTTTCAATAAAAATAAATATACTATAAATATAGCTATAATTTAAATATAATTGCAGCTCGCAAAATCGCAGTTTTCTCTGAACTTTAGGTAAAATGCATTTTATTCGACGTTTTCCCCTTTTCTTTTACACACTCTTCCAACCACTCGTTCATCCATCCTCAATAATTTACGACACTACATACAATTAAAGGAAAGAAACTTTGTTTAAATGAAGAAAATCCTCGAGAATAAATAACTAAACATTAGAATCTAAGTACACCCGGCAGCAGAAGCTCCGACCGGTACAAATCACCACTAATCAACTTCATTAAACACATCACCTAGGTAACAACGATATATACCTTTAAAAGCATCGAAAGTGGCAATCATCACCTACGCAACACTTCCAAACACCGCGAAATTCGCTCAATGACGAAAACAACACGACGAACCGAGCAGAATAAAATCGAGTCTCCCAGCAGGCTATAGCACTCTACGTGACCATTAACGTCCGTGATCCACGGTAATCCAAGGTCGGCGTCAGCTCGCGTTGCATCGCGAGAATTACCAGGCGAACCATCGAAAAGCTTCGTGCGCGTGAAAACGTTCCGGCGATTTGTCGGCGCCTGGTCGCGAATAATCCCGATAACAATGCACGCGGGGAGACGTGGTTCCACGCGAAGCAGCAGGTTGTCGGTACCTCTGTAATTTGTAACGTCGCCCATTCGACCGTGTAACTCCATAATGACGCGTAATGATCCCGCCGCGAGACCAGCTGCGTGCACATGCACGAAACAGAGAGGCTTGTTTCGTTACCACGGCTCGCTATGTCTTCCTCGCGGCACGTATGGTCCTCAGAGTTCCGCAAGTGCCGTGAATTCCCCGCGTGTACACGATAAAGGAATCGTGAGAAGGATGAAACGTTAGATGGAATTTTTGGAATACGGTAGATTGGTCCTTCGAAAATTTCATCAAAATCGATCGATGTAGAAACAAGCGACAGACACTGAACGACTTCGATTTTCGCCATTTTTAACTGATTACACCTAACAGCTACGTTAACCGTTTTCTATGAAACTTTCAACGTGTATATAAATCACAAAAATCTACGAAATGTATTTGAAAAATTTTCATTACAGGCTCAGATTAAAAAATTGTAAAAAGTGATCTTTATGATTTTCTTCGTAAGTTTTTCAGACAACGCAACTGTGTGTAGCAATGAACTATTCAAAATCTATTACGACATTTATACACGCCAAACTAAACAGCTCCTTTTAAGTAAAAGGATTTTTCTCCTCGAAGAATGACGAAGAACCCGAACTCGAGAGAAGTGAGAAACCAGAGTCAACAGACGCCCCTTAACTTTCGATTCTGCACGAGTTTTTCCTAGCCTCGAGAGACTGAAACGCCCCCCTTTTATCGAAGAAGACTTCCTGTTGTGAAGGCTCGGAGATTCACATGCCGTGTCTAATTAGCAATTACGATTCACGAGCTGCTTCCGTTAAGATCGTTGAACGCAGGAATATCTACAAAATCGCGATGGATGATCCTGTCATACTGTAGAACTAGTTATTAATATGTTCATTATACGACGGGCTACATATAAGTTAAGATACACAAAGAAGTCTACACTTGAGATGTTTTGAAAATTGTTGAATTAACAGTGTCGTGTAGTCTTAAAAATACGAAGTTATTTGTCATTTTTATCGAGGATTATGTTCATTTTGTATTCACACACTTTGGATAGTGAACGAGTTATTAACGAACGTGTGCTGGAGCATACACGCGGGATCCGCCATTAATACGGTCGGGATAAGCCCAGCAGAAGGTCGTGAATAATCCTTCATCGGCGACGCGACGGAATTCAGGCAGGCTGCTTAATACGGCCACGACCACTTGTACCTGTTTAACGTCGCACAGACTCCCATAAACACGACGATGGTATGCGACGCCGGATAAATCGATCCACCTGATGGCGGTGGCTCTCGAGTGTTCCCATGTCGCGCGGAAATCTAATTTCGCGTGGAACACACGACGAATCGAAAAGCTGTATCGTCGAAATTGAGACGTGTGCCTAAATTGTGAAATTTTTAAGTAGCAAGTAAAACTCTCGTCCAAAGAATTTTGAATTTTCGATACTTCATTGTAAAGCGTGAAATAAAAATTAAGGAAATTTGTTCTTTCCGATTTTTTCGTATTTTTTTAACTCACTACACAATTTATATACGGTATTGTTAGAATTTTTTGTGAAAGATTGAACGAAGGAAAGGCACGAATTCGAGAAAGAAACTTCGTGTCGTCAAAATTAAATCGAAAATTTCTCTTCTCTTGAAAAGTTTCATTCGAGCAACTCGTGCGTAGTGAGATTGGCGTACGAGGAACGCGAAAAAAGTAGTTAAATTTTGGAAAGATATATATTCTCGTTAGAAAAAATTTTGAGAAATTCTACTGTAATTTCATGATGGATTTCAATTAAAAGAAACATTCTTAATATATTTTTTTGAACTACTATTCTCCTTTAAATCTTAAAATAAGAATAAATCAGTCAAATTGAATTCTCAAGACAATCACTGTTTTAATTTTTATCGAAGATAAAAATTAATTTATTACATTATTTTAGTTGAGACTGTTTTATTTCTTTTAGAGACTTTTATCAAATAGTTAAATTATATACAAGTTTCCCACATCATTTTGTAGAAAATGAAATTGGTATTTTTTCTAATTTTTACAGTTTAATTGAGTCATTCAAAGGGCTTTACATATTACAAGTAGAAATTCGCCATCTAATGGTCGAAGTCATTAACGACGATAAGAAAGAAGAAAATACCGAGGAACTATTTACACGCGAATTCTAAAAATGGACCACTCTATTTCCGAAGTAGTAAAAAAATCGTGCAAAAAATCTAACGCACGGCAGGATCTCTTTACGCATTAAAAGAGGTTTTCCATATTTCAAGTACACGTTACCTATCTAATGGATAAAGTCATTAACGAAGAATTAAGAAAAACGAATCACTTGCCTCAAACTAGAACGAGAAAATTACACAAAAACATGCAACGAAAAATCCGTTAAAAAATAGCGTTTCGAAAAAATTCAAACGATTTCTCTGACTCCATCTATCTAAATTAACTTACGTTAAATTGCTCTGTATTCTGAAATAAATTTTAACCGTTTATATTCTAACTACAAAAAAAAAAAGATAGAGAAGAAAAATAAAGAAAGAAAGAAAAGAAAGAGAAATTTAGATAGACTGACAAGAGGGAACAAACCGTTAATTTCAGACATTCACGTTGTACATCTTGAATGATCTTCGTCAGCGCTCAAATCCCTCGTGAGATCGATTCTACCACGCACAATAGTGAGAGGCGTACGAGCATAGTATTACGCGTGGAATGTCGAAGCGTCGCGGGGGTGTAGCCGAGGCCTTTGATCGAGATGATCAAGGATCCATTCACGTGTGCTGGTTTGCAGCGGGGAAAAGCAATCCGCCTGCTTAGAAATTGCCACGCGACAGACATCATGTGTATAGGGAATGAATGCTTCTATGGAATCTGTCTCCGGTTGCTCCACTGATAAAGCGACATCTAAATTCTGATAAATCATACCGGAGCTGGTGAGTTTCGAGCATAAATTGCGCGGTTCATACTACGAAACATGTGGGATCAACGAGATCCTTCGCGGAGGATTAAAGGAACAACGTTGAACAGCTGTTTTGGATTAACAGTTGGAGACAATTAAGATTGTGGAATTGACGTCGCGCCAGAACGCGTTCAAAAGTGATTCTGTACACTCAAATGGTGTATTTTACAATAAAACTGAAGAATAATTGAATTTTCTTTCGTTGAAAATGATCTGCAGAGAAAGGATGATTTATCTTTAGTATTTACGAGAGAAAAATTCATCGTCGTTTCAATAGCACTTGGTGAACCGGAAATCACGGCTCCCTAGCGTCGTTAGAGACAAATTTTCGAAGGCAGACTTCCAGCGTCAGCGAGATTCAAAAGTGTTCGTAAACGAACCGCGAAATTGGATCACTCGAGCGACTATATTCAGCAGAAAACGAGAAAACAGGAAAAATTCATCGTGGAATCTGAACAGGTGTAAAATAGACACGATCCCTTGCACGCGTACTTTGAGAAAAAATACAACAGGCTTTTAAAATTTATTTCAACTCGCTCGAGATATTTAATGAACTCGCGACTTGTCAGGGAACACTTAAAAAAAAAAAAAATTCCTCGTCTCGACATTTTTAATTCACCAAGAAATTAGTGTGAAGCTATAAAACAGAATCCAAAACAATAATTACTTTAGAAACTTTCATTTAAAAGAATATACCGCGATTAAAGAATATTCATTTTTAAATATTTTAAATGGTTCACATTCTTTCTTTGGTTACAGATAACCACTATCGATCACGTAAAATTTTATTTCCGGTTACTGACGAGCCAATATCTATTTAATTAAATAGATTATTTATCTTTAATCTTCAAACAGACTAATTATGTATTAAATGGATAATTTAATTAAATATTCGAAAGATCAAATAATAATGAAATGGAAAAATGTATAAATTCATTATCAAACTTTCTACAAGTAACTAAAAAGTTTTCTCATCACAGATAATGATTATCAAAAAAAGTTAATCAATTATATTGGTTATAAGCAAAAACATTTAAGTCGAAGAAATAATTGTTACACCGTAACTGTTTCGTATTAAGGCTACAACGTGGAAATATTGCAGACAGATGCTCGTAGCAAAGGTACACAGAGACAAGCGTTATTTTATGTAATTTAGCAGATGAGGCGATAGTTATTCGCCGCATCTTCGGCGATATTTTATCCAACCAGTGCCGTGAGAAAGCGCGCCTCGACCTTTCGCAGAAAATACCTTTTTCCCGAGTTCGAGAAAAACGGCCAAAGAAAAAAAAGAGAGAGATTCTATCTGATGGAGACAAATTCCTCGAGGTCGGCAGTTATAAATTAATGGTATGGCCTCGCACGACCAGCCTAAGTGAAACCGATTCGACAAAACCATTTATCTTAATTAGGGGTCCCAACGAGTTTCCTGTTCTTTTTTTTTTTTTTCTTTCCACCTGAAATCTGCATTCTCTTCGAGCGTTAACCAAGTGAACCGTTGCGTGGCACGATCAACATGGAATTCGCGAATTGCGTGCAGTGTGGACAGTAGTTTGATTGCGCAATTGAGATACGAGAGGAATTTTCGAACCTCTACACGTGAAAAGTCCAAGTAGATTTTAATTACTTTCAGATAAAATTTTTTTTTTCTAAATCTTCGTTGTTTAACAAATACCCGACGAACATTTTTAACGTCGATAATAAAGAACTCTAATAGTAGTGTTCAAAAAATAAATATTTACTACCACTGAATTTGTTAAAATAACAGTTTCCTGAAATCGAACATTAATCCTTCACGCTTTGAGTATTTTTTTCATGCGATCGATTTATCAACTCCAGCGCACTTTTGCAGTGACACTTTTGAAAATTATAAGCTTCATTTTGAACAGAAAAAAAAGTTATACACGCTCAAATATTTGTTTATTTTTATTTATTTTACTAATTTCCTTTATTTCAATATGCATACAATTTAAGTGAAGCTATGGTCCGTATTATGAGTACAAAGGATTAATTGAACGAGAAAAAATGCATTCATTTTTTCTATAATATTTCGACGCGACTTTATAATTTTATGAAACGTATTATTAAACTATAGAAAAAATTGCAATATCTAAATTTCAAAGGTAACAATTTTCCACTATTAAATATACATGCAGAAAATACAGAAAAATATGAATTTAGATAAAAAATTCTGTGGTTCAGATGCTTAGAATAACCTTTAGGAAGGTATTTCCCGAGATACGTTAGAACGACGCTCAAGTTGAAGAGAAGTGTCGCGTAAAATGTGCATTTCGCCACAATGTAAGGGTATCCGGTGCTGCGGCGTTAATCGTGAAGCCGTATTACGTTCGATTTAACGGTGGCCATTAACAACGCGTGGCAAATCGAAACGTCGACCACAAAATCGGTCATCACGCGCTAAACCGTCTTTACGATCTGACAGCGGCAACCACACCGCGGTCGTTCTGAACTTCCACGAAGGAATCGCAATCGCGCGATGAATTTCACGCCCCTGGATGAGACGCTAAATGAAGCGCTCGTGTTACCCGTGACAGAAACGCTATTCCGTTCCATCGCATTCTGAACTGCTCGAAAATAGTCTTAACCCTTTCTTCGTTCACGAGAACACATATGACACTTGATTGTAACTTTGCATTTTAATAAGAAGAGAAAATTGATAATTATTATAAGGAAATTAATTACTAATACTATCATAGTACAATAACACGATACAATAGTGTAACAGTAAATAAATAAAATTGTACTGGATGTACAAATTGATTCGCAAATTTATCGATTGTAAAGCCGCCATATTTTTTCAGTGAAATAATTTCTTAATTATCCGATAAATGGAAAAGCGTGATTTAAAGTAATGGAGATTATTTTTGAAAATTGAAATCGTGTTTGATTGTTTGTTAATAAGCATTGAATAGTACGAAAAAAGCAGCGAATTAATTTTGCACACCTAATAAATAGATGGTACGTAAGTAATTTGCAAGTCGCACGATATTATACAGGATTAAGTAAGCTATTTTTTTTCTTCTAAAATCAAATGATTCAAAAATGTGTCGTTTTACAGTATAAAAGTACCATTTGTGTAAAAAAAAAAATCAGAATTGATATTTTTATGATACACTGTATTTTATTATTTATTTCTTTAAAGAAGTGGTTCCCATATAATTACTAACATTCATCTAAAGCACCTTATACATAAAATTAAAGAACATGTGTAAATTTTGCTACAATTCAATTGTTCACTCTTCGATTCTACGATGTCCTCTCACGTTACAAAATATTGGAATTATTTCTGCAATAATACTAATACTGCGATACAATGAAACAATTCATCCCCCCTATTTAAAACGTTCTACGACAAATTGATCAAATTCAGCATTGAAATTATCCACGTGAAATAATTTAAACTTGCAGAAATTCTGAACACCAAAAATATCTCTGTATTTTTATCCCTTTCGTATAAACAAAACAAAAAAGATATTCCAAATACCCTTGAAACAGAGAATTTCCATTTCCAAACCATACAATGAACACTCCGCCAGGAACACACATTAATCCCGCGTTACGTTACAATTCTATTACAAGCCGAAACGATATTAAAAATGCGCAGAGATGGTGGAAAAGAGTTGCATTGGTTCCGCGTGGCATTCAAAGCGATTTTAATATCCGAAGAGCTCGTTCGCGACGAAACCAAAGATTCTTTGCGTGTGTTTTCCCAACCCTTTCTTTAGAGAAGGAGGGGGAGAGAGAGAGAGAGAGAGAGACCACTTTCATTATCTCCGGGGAAAATAACACGAATGAAAGATTGCACCAGGCGATCGCACACAAGCGTTTCGTATTCCTTTTCGACGAGCTAGTCTGACCACAACTGACCATCGACCACTGCGGAACGATGCTATATTTCGCTCACGTCCATCAGAACAATCGATTGTTCGGAAGTAGAGAGGATTTTCGGGATACACACGCTGATGTGCATATTTTCGTTATCGTCACAGGTTGAAAAATAGAAACGACGACACGTGACGGCAATTATTCATAATGAAAGGCAAACGCGAATCGATGGTTGATTAAATGATTCAATTGTAATTAGCTGGACCATTCGATGAATTTCGTGAGACCTTTCCCCACAAACATTCATATTCAATATCCATCGTTCACCCCTTTCCGACATTCCAATTCGTAAAATGAGTCCATTGTATCGGCGATGCGGGCACGCGATATTTGCGTTTCCGGCGAAAACATCGCGACTCGATGCGTGCTTTAATAGAATAGGGGAAATTGGATGGAAATTAATTGGGGGGAAGTACCACGCATAATGTTGCAACTACATTTTGACGATTTTCAAGAATCTTCGTTCGTTACAGTTTCAAATTATTTAAGATATAAAAAGAAATTAAGCAAGAAAATTTTTAATCTTTTATTTAACTATTTCTACTATCCACGAAATATGATTGCAGCAACTTCTCGTATATTTAACTTACTACGTAACAAAATAGACGATCGGCAAAGGATATTTTCAAAGGAAAATAAGACTTTCTTCTTCTGTCGATATTAAAATTTCTAAACGTCGCAATATCTATCAGACTGAAGAAAAGAATTTTTTCTTATGCAAGTGCTATCGTTCAATTTAAAAAAGCTGAACACCCAAAGCGAACTTCCGTTACTTCCACACTCTCGGTTTATGCATTCGCCAAAAGTTGAACCTTCAAAAATAAGAACTTCCTTAGAAAGAAATTCTCCAGAACACGATCGAACTTTTACTCTGCCGTTTTTTTCCCCTTTCTCGGTTAACCTTTTCCCTTTTCCAAACGGTTATTACCAATCTCTCGTTCGCGAAAGCTGCGTGAAGCAAGGTAGACAAGCGCACAGTGGTCGTTCTGAGCAGCGTAGGTATTAAACAGCGAGCAAAACGAGGATTTACTAGCGAGCAGGACCGATACAAACGACGCTTGTGCCTCTCTTAACCGTTCGAGGATTTCTTTTACGGCTCGTTCAGGGGTTAGACATTACCCAGCAACAACCACCACCGGTTTCCTAGCTAAGCAACGATTTACGTGCCACTGCTTACCGGTGGCCGTCGTAATTACGCCGCTTTCAAAAGCTGCGCAGAAAATAAAAAAGAAAAAGAGAGAAAAAGAGGGAGACGTAGAGAACCGACTGACCTTTTCCGTTCTAAAAGCACTCTTCACGCTGGGATCACCGATCATAGATATTAAGGGTTTCCCTTTGCTACGATTCAACCGGCCGTTTCTCTGAATCGTTGCTTTTCAACGGCATGCCATGGCTCTTTATTCCGTCGCCACTCGATCCCCGGTGTTTCGGAGTTGACGGAAGTTTTAATCGAGATTTCCTCGATCCAGCTAGAAAACTCACCGACGTAATTATGAAGGAGGAGAAAAGAAATATGCAACGAGAGTGTAGCACATTTTCTCACGTTCCTTGTAGACGGGATACGTTGACTTTTTCAAGTTTTGATTAGTTGAAAATCGGGAAATTTAAATTGGATCATTCTGAGATCGTGGAATATAGCTCAGTGTGGCAACTGAAGGCTTTGAATTCTATAATCTGAAGATTGCTACCCGAGATGAGATACTTCGAGTTACTCTCGAATGCAACTTGGCTTTTTGAAGTTTGATTAAGAAAGAGTTGCGTGCATCGTATCTAATCTACGATTCTAGTGTCGCGTCTGTGTTCGAAGGTTTCGATAGCTTCACGATGCTCTTGATTCGAAGTGAAAGAACACTAAGAAGACTATGGTTTGAATTTCAAAGGTAGTTTTTCCGAAATGTAGTGCGGACCGGCTGGAACGAAATTGTGAAAATATCGTGAATAGCAAAATCACGTACCAGGTGTATCTATAAGTGCGCAGGCAACAATGATTTTGCTCAATCAATGTTCCACTTTACACAAGAATTTTGATAAAAAATTAAGAAACACCACAATTGTCAAATAAGAAACATTTTGATATTGTGAAGTGTGCCTTAAATGAAAGAACCATTAAAGAGTTCGATCGACACTTTCTATTACCGTCCAATTTTAATTAACTCTTCTACAAAGACCTAAACTGACCAAAATTGTCAAATCTGAATAACAAACATTTTGAGATTGTAGAATCTGCCTTAAATAACCATTAAAGAACTCGAACACTCTACACATTCTATTACCGTTCAATTAATTAACTCTTCTACAAAGAGTACACACTTCACGCTCGATCAAACTCTCTCAAACATTCCATCTGTCACGTCTCTCTAACAATCCTTAACGTTTCTATTCAATAAATCAGAAACGTTCTACTGTTACACATTTACACCACAAGCCTCCTCTCCTCTTCGATATTCGCGATTTACGGTGGTCGTATTTCAATCAGTTCACCGGGTGGCGCACTTCCTCGTACATTTCGACCGTATTAATGGCCGCTGGCGGGCGTGCCGTTTAAACTTACCCTGGCCCGCGCAAATGCTAACTGTCACTCGGCAATATCGTTTGATTTAAACCTGCTCGGATCGTAATGCCGTTTCTACGATAATTTGTTTCGACTTTGCAGTACAACGGTTTATCGCGCCACCAGATTTTATATAATTTCCCTACCTTAACCGGTATCGCCTCTGTTCCTCGTTACGTAAGGCTCATTAAAAGCTAGCCCAGCCACGATTTTTCTCCGACGATCCTCTCTACCACGTGGCGGTTGCGCGACCGTTATTGTCTAATCTCCTCGCATTAGTCGTTATTCATTGCTCATGTTACAATAACTGGCCGCCTTGTTCGCGGTGAGATATGATAAGATCGATAGAAAGTGCGGCTGCCGGCGTGCGCGCGGCTACCACCCGGGACCACATTGTTGCAAGAGTCAGGCTAAAAGACCTTGGCGTTGACACAGGCCATGGTATGCCGTTGGAAAGAACAATGGCTCGTTCGGTGTATTTCCAGCGGGTGTGGAACCTGGTGTCTGATGGATTTTCAGACATTGGGTAATTTCAGAGACCGTGGCTTAGCTTCGTCTAGCTGCAGGCGCTGGCGCCAGGAAGTTATGCGTGTTTTACGTGAAGGGTCTCTCCCCGTACGATAAGAGTTATTAAGTGGAATTGTTGAAATATTAGCGTCGGTTGAAGAAATATAACGTTAGATGATAATTTAGATAACGTTATTGAGAAGGAAATGTTAAGGAGATAAATAATGATATCGTAATTGGTTATTCCATGTGATCGATATAGCTGTATCTAGCCATGCGTCCCTCTGCTTCTGGACGAATCATTTAGCGTTGGACGGAGGAAAATGATATTAAGAGGAACGGACGTCAAAGTGAAAAGAGGGGACAACAATTGTATTGGCTTGGATTAGGGAAGAGTGTGTAGACGAGAGAAGAGTAATAGAAGGGGACCGAGAAAGTTAATCCTTTGAAGACGATGGATCCATATAAGTACACGTGTTTCTAAAGGGTTACAAACTCAACCATTAAGCATAAATTTTTTTAGCAACAAAAATTGTTAGTTCATACATACTCCAGGAAAATGACACTTTTATATGATTTATTTATTTTAAGAAAAAAAAAAAACAATGCTATGTTGAAAGTTGCAGTGCACAATTTACCATTAATATTTTAAAGATTATAAGAATAAATTTCTTCTAATATTTGTATAATAATTTCCATTAATATTTGTAATACGTTTTGTAAAAAGTGCGTTTAAATTTTCACTTTACATATTCAAAAAAAAAATCAGAATCCACAAGTATCTCAAAATTGGTTTAGAGTGGATATAGACAAGTTTCGAAATTACATTTCTCAATTGAGGTAATGACCTAAGCGTACACAATTACATGTTGAAATAGTAATCAGTATCTCAGCACGATCCGCAAGGGATTAACGATGCTTTTACTAATTTGTGTACTCGATTGCTATGCGGTTTGAATTTATTATACCGTAGAAAATGAAAGTGCAAACAGAATGAATTAGGTTACAACGATTCGAAGATTGTTTACACCGCGAGATTTACTTGCACCGTTAAAACTAGATACTCGCTATTATGCAAACGATGGAAACGAAAGTCGGATAAGGGGAAAAAGGACAAGTTTGGTATGAAACACGGCTGAATTCTACAAGTTCTGCGACAGCTTGAATTATGGTTGCGCCGAACGAGTCGACACGTGACAATTATCAAGATTCTCGTTTTTAATCGTGCATTTCCACCGTGGAAATATCGAAACAGTTCCCTCCAGAAACGAATCGCAACTTCCATTTTCGTATCGACGCGAATGAAATTTACGATACTTGAACGGTGAATGTTTGAACAGCAATAAATACTTCAATTCAGATCGAACGGTAGTTCGGATTAATTTTGACAGAGCTTTCATAGCTGGGAATAATTTCCGCACGTATTATGCACAGATCGACTCGCTGCTGGCCGTTTCAGCTCTCATTATCGTATTTAGAGTGGAAGAGCCATCGAAGAACAGCCTTCGAGCGCGAATCATCGATCGCGATCGGTCGATCTCACCCAATATACACAAGAGACGCCATCCTTCCTCTGTGGAATAATGAAACATCGTTCTCGACTCACGATGGATCATTAACTTTACGCAAATGCGAATTCTTCGAGAATAAAGAGTATCCTTTTTCTGCCCTTTTTTTTTTCTTTTAAACGAAAACGCTGTTTTTCAACGTTTTCTACATATTTTACATCTTCAATTTAAGACTTATACTTGTTTTCTTATATTTCGAGTTTGTGAACAATATTTTTTCTCTTCTTATAATATTTGGAATCCACCTTTTCGCATTTGAAAGCGTTTATCCTTCTGAAACTTTACATTTTTCTGATACATTTGACACCTTTAAGATCACCATTTTTTTATATTTATTTCATTATATTTTTCTCTATAATTCCAAAATTGGTCTCTCCTATTTCAAAACAAATAGTTTTCAAACACGTTTTCGCTTTTTTGCATCTTTGGAAAACCTTCGTTATATATAACGTCCCTCGTTTCTTCGATTTAAAAGCCTCAACATTTTTAAACGCTCCATTTCTCTTTTTCTTCTATCTTTAGAGACCCTTATTTCTTCGACGATCGCGTTCCACGCCGTCTTTCCCCCTCAACGACAGTTTAATTCGACGCGTACGCGGCGTCTATCGCGTGTTTATGGAAAATTAACTTTATCACCGCCATTAAGGTCGCGACTATCGCGGTCATCGCCTGAATTGTTAAACAATAACGTGATACACACTCTGTCGCGAATAAATGATCGTTGACGGTTGCATAAATCAACGAATAGCTCGACATTACACGATAACGAGATCGACGAAACGATACTTTGATAAGAGAGAGACAAAAAAAAAAGAATAGCGAAGGAATGGTAGATTAAACGGCAAACAAGTGCGATAGCACGAAGTACAGGATTATAAAATTCATGAATAAATCAGAGGGATACGTAACGCATGAACTTAGTAACTGAGGAGGGTCAGAAGAAAGGGGAACGTCGACTTTAAAAAAAGTGTCAGTAAAATCCAGCAACGTGATGAATAAAAATTCCAAGATTAGGGTAGAAACGGGGAAAGCGACGAGATTTACAACAATCGATAACTAAGCTGCTAAGAGCAACCAGTTTTACATGTTTCCAATGTAAATATCGTCTAATAGATTTACATTTTACGTCCGACAATATTTTTCCATCAAATTTGTAATAATTTGTAGTGCGGATAAAAGACGAAAGTAAGCATCAAGAAATTCTTTTTAGTTATACGTTTGTTCACTTCGAAAATTTGATTCTGCGAGAAAGAGGAATTTTCGTTTGAACACAAACGGTTTTCAAAAGGAACTTTCGCTGCTCTTTCACTGAAACTGTTTCCTTTCTTTTGCTTTTTTTCTGACAAACTCGATGTTTGCAGTAGCTTTTCCTGCCGTTTGCGAAATCAGGACGCGTACACGCAGAGTTCAAAGCGTGCCGACTGTTTCGCATGAAACGTCGCTTGGATTGCACGCAATTTTTCGAATCACAATGAGATCCTTAGAATGGATAGTAATTAATTAGCGTGTAATAACGCGGAAAATGTAGGTAGAACGTGTTCTGATGTCAGTCGTTATGCAACAGGTAACTGACCTTTAAATATACGCTTCGAAAATAATACACGATTTCTCGAAATAAACTTCAAGGTGTGCGTAAATTGAAGTTGCTCAGCGGTACGAAGAATTCTCGGAATTCGCAGAATTGTTTTACGTTGCATGATTAAATTCTGCGGAAAGCAATAAAGCTTCACAGTCCATTGGTTATTTCCGGTTTGATATTGCCGTTCCATTTTCTGTCCTTGCGTCAGCGGCGACCTTGCAACTCTTTATTTTTAGACTTTCCGAACGAAAGATATGCTTGATATTTATTTTCGGAGAAGTGGATTTTGTTCAAATTAAAACAATGTGAAACGTAGAAATTATTTTTCAAACCTCCCTGATTTCGTATCGAACAATCTAAGAATTTTCATAAAAAGAAAGATCACCTTCCATTTTTCTATTATTTTATCAAAACTCTGTCGAATTTTGTACGTTCAAGAACAAGATAATATATAACGCTCCTTGCCGTCTGATTTTTTTAATCCCTTCGTATTTTAGTCTCGAATATTCGCTATTTCGATACATCGTTGAGTAAAAAGAAGTCAAGATATTACATACGATTTTTATTTGATAATTTTCAGTCTTAAATTCAAACAAGTGATATTATTATATTATTACCGCTCAATTTCTTTATATTAAGCATTAATTCTTACTTTTCAACACTTATCAAAATGTAGAATTGCAATCAAACTATAATTTTTCTTCTCGTAAACATGGAATAATCTGGACACAGAGGATCAGAGCAAAACTACAAATTTAATAGATATACGATACTTCTTTTTCCACCATAATTTACATCGAGACTCTAATTCGCCATTGAAAATCAAGGAGTTAAAAAGAGGAAACCTCTATCTTCCCCAATATCCTATGAATCTCCCCAAAAATTTGTGTGTTTGAAATCCAACCTAAAAATATCTAAAACCTACAACAAGAAACAGAGTCCAAGAAGTTGCGTTGAGAAGAAAAAGGAAAGAGAAAAGAGAAACGACAATGTGTCGTCGAAGTTCGTTCCGCTTTAGCGGTTCTCGATTGAGTGGCAAAAGGAAAGAAAGAGGAGCAAAGCCCCGATATCGCCGCTCCTTTCAGCCTGATCGGGACGAAAGGAGGCCGAAACAAGTTTCGGGAGTGCCCTTAGGGTTTCATCCGGAATAATTGACCGAAAGAACGAGGCCTGATAATTTACTCCTCGCCTCCTCGGCTTATCCGTCCCATTCGGATGCAAAGAACGCTCCGCGTCGCCAACTCGATAGGAGCCTTTAATCCGACCAACGAGAACAAAAAACACGGAAGGAAGAGACCGCGATATCAAATGTTCTCCGCATTGAACCCACCTTTATACAGCACAAGCGAGGAAATTAGTGTCCCCAGAGACGACTTTCGACGACGATTAATTTATATGCTAAATAGTTAGCTCGGAGACTTTCGCATTGAACATGTCGAAGATGGCTGAAAATCAAGTGATAAAGCTTTAACGGAGGCTGCAACAATGCATCGATACATCATTCTTATTATAGTATTTTCAAAAAGATAATAAAACAAAATTGAAATAAAATATTTTTATTTTCAAGGTAGTTGTATAATGCAATTCATAAAATTTTCATAATTACAATATCAATCATTGCGTCAACAAACCACGTATCATCGTGAAGTCAGAATAAAGTAAAATGGATGTACGCAATGGAGAATTTTTCTATCCAATTGCGAAACTGCATTCCCTGTCGAGCAGGATAAATAATTGAATGATTGATAAATTACGTTCTATAATTTGTTTTTTTTTTCTTTTTTAATGAAAGTGTTTTATTTGAATTTAATATCCTGAATGTCCCACATTGCTGTACCTGCTATTATCGAGGCCATCGAAGAAGGTTAATATCTTCAATTTGTTCCTGGGAAATTCTTGGGATAAGATTACACGAAATGTTAGAGAAAATATATAATAGATGAATATTAGGGGGGGACACAGTAAGTATCATTTTAGTTACGAGAGAATTAAACGAGGCATTATTGGAAGTTTGTCTTTTATTTTATGAAACGTAGAAGTGGAGTTCATGAAACTCCGAGGTGGGCAAGGAAAACCTGTTTCGCGAGTAGCTTTATGTGTTTGATAATGGCTGCAGGTAGTAGGAGAAAAGAAGATCAGCAGAGTGTGTCTTTCAATTTGCGATAAGTTGCTGAACTTTCGAAACTAAAAAGAGCTGATCTTTTCCCGTCCACTTCAACGCATTTAACACTATAGCGAAAATTTAATATCTTTTGTAATACTATTCTAAGAGCAAGCAGTATTACGAACAATTCGAATGAAACATATTTACAATGATATTTCAATGAACGTAAGAATTTCCAGAGGAACAATTAACAATTTTAATTGAGTTAATAATAGAGTTCGTTTCTGAACCAAAAATTTAATTTTTTTAGTTCTGAGTTAGTCTGATTAGGTCTGACAAATAAAACGCCATAATTATCATTTTCTTGCTTTTACATTTGCAAAAATAGCACGTTAAATAAAAGAGATTCGGTTCGCCTAATTTTATCAATTTTAAATTCCCCTTATTCTCAAATTAATCAATCAAAATTAAGCTGTTCTACGCTTGAAAATAATGCAAATGAAAAATAAAAGTTCTAAATTCTCAGTGTCGTGAAAATTCACCAGTTTAAACCTACGACATACTTTCCTCTAATTCTCACAAATGAAAGTACATTTTCTTTTATATATTCTACCACTTTGTAGATGTTTGTAGTCTATTATTTACTAATTTATCGTATCTACTTTGCATTTAACATAGGACATAAAAAATAAATTAAAGAATAATAGCGACCGTGTATTACCAAGCAAATAAATTGAATTAATTTAAAGTATCCAATCAAGTGTACAAGAAAACCAAGTCACCAATTCGTTCCAATCTCCGAGGCAAAAAAATCCTCGCGCCATCATCAACGTTTCAAGCAGGATGCTTGCTGACCAAGACGAAAATCCTTTATTCGACGATGCGACAAAGAGTCGTCCCCGTTTCCCCGACAGATTGCACGTGACGAGGACAGAGACGAGACTTTGCTGGGCCAATTTTGACGTTGAAATGGCCGCCCGTACGAGATTATCCGCACGCTGCCCGATGATTTCGCGCGCGAACAAGCCTTCTATACGTATTCATACCCGAACGAAATCCAGGATAATATCCGACGATAAGAGGGCGTACGAAGAGCAGCCAAAAAATGTCCTGAGGCGGTCGTAAGACGATTACGGCGTATTCTGCTCCCTCGACGGCGCATTTATCGGAAGAAAGTAAGGGGAAAAGGGGGAGAGCCATGGTGTACGATAAATTTTTCGCGGCCACAAGGCAGAAAAAGTAACGGTCCATCTTCGTGGAAAGAACTGTTCGATATCGAATCGAACTTTTGTGTGTAGCGTGCACAGTGGTCAGTGAATGCTAATGGAAATTTGATTTATCTCTGATTCGGAATTGAAGGAATTGGAACAGGAGGTTTGAACTTTGAACGGAGTTATTTCCTCCCCTAATATTTGTTTTCGTATCACAATGATCAGAGATACTTTTGGTACTCGAGATAAAACAAATACGTTGTATATAATACAACTACAGGAAATAAAACTGACTGTTTATCAGATTTTTACAAATTTCACATTTTTATAGGGAATGCCTATATTTGGTAAAATTCCAAATTTATTTCATTTATTTTCAATCCTCTATAACTCTGTGTGTCTTGCAAGTTACATGTTCATTTATCTATACTCCATACGTCTCGTTTTAATTATTTCCTTATGATACTTATTAACTTTTGTTTATCAACATTTTCAAACATGTGAAATTGTAATTTTTCTTTTCATAAACGAAGGAAAATCGCGTAATACGTATAATTCGTAGATCTCGATACACGATACATTTTCAGCTCAATTCCGTTCCTATTAAACAATTTAGTCATAAATTACTGAACCCGTTTTTCCTACAAATCACTTAGTAAATCCAATAAAAAATTGGGTCTGCACGTGAATTTCGAGTGTTAAGCAATTAAAAAAAGATTGTTTGACTGTTGGCTTCACGATTGATATATCGTGGATCGTGAATTTTTGTTCACGGTGTAGGATCACGGTTTATGAAACGTTTCGATTGCCTCGAACAAACATACTCTCTCTCACCGATTGATGAATGGCGAGACACATAGGGGAAAGAGGTGTACGTCAGGGGGGAAAAAATAAAAGCGCATTGGACAGTGCGCGTGCCATCGAAGCAGAATAAACCAATACTGCGAACGAGGATCGTGTCAATATTTGGATGGATCTTTGTACGGTGAATCTGTAACGGAGCTAGCGAGAAATCGTTACTTACTACGAAAGGGGTCGCAGAGTTTACCCGCTGACTTTTTCATGAGATATTGTCTAACTATACAGGTTGATACACTCGGGCTAATGATCATCACTTAAACATTTATATGCAGCCTAATTGGATACGTTTTTGAGGTGTGGAATGGATTCGTATGAATTACAGTGGATACGAAGAATATTTCGATAACTCTGTGATTTTTAATTGTGAAAAGTATTTCCTGGAAATTTTTGGATTTAACAAATTTGCGATACGTATGCAACTCTTAGTTTTAATAAAATATAACTCAGTTAGATTTAGTTTCGTGTAATCGATCGATCAGAACTCTGGAGAAAGTTGACAAGATTTGATTTAGTCGTTTATTTAACACAGAGTTAAAGAAAGAAGAAAAGACAATAGTTGTTTAGAATAATTTTTATCATTAAATGTAGAAATAAATTTTATTTAAATTTTTGGTGCAACAAGAGTTTCATTTAAGAAGAATGAAAACAGGTCAAGCATCGAAATAATTTCCATTATTATTGAAGGTCTTTTGCCATTTTCTGGAAGCTTGCGAATACCATTGCGAATATTTTTAATAATTGTTCAAGTTGCGCACACAAGTTTGTACCTATAAATATAATTATCAGTAGGAGGATCACTGCTGATTGTTTTCGAACACCTGATCGCCTAATCTACCTGCCTAATCGCTTTTAATTGTCTTATATTGACTACGTTATTATGGAAAACAAAAAAAGTAGGAGCCGGTTGCTCGTCTCAGTGTTGAATAATTCAACAGGCAAATCTGGCATGATTCAACAGAAGATCCAGAAAATAGAAAACTTAAAACAGCTAGCAACTACTCTTTTGCCTCGATATATATTACTCACCACTTTCCATATTCACGAAAGAGTAATCAAAATTACGATCCCTCTTACCTGAAATAGAAACAAAATTTTTCTTTTAAAAAAATAGAATTTTTTTTTTAAATAAGTACAATCTAAATGAGAGATTCGTTCAACGACGAAGGGAAATTGAATCCACGTCCATTCGACAGGAACAAAAACCTTATTTACTTGGATACCAGCATTACAATTCACCCCATCTCGCCAGCTTCCCTCCCTTTGGCACTTCTAAGTTCAACGTTCTCCATAAATTTCCATCGCAGAGAAACTCGATTGAACGTCAATTTTCTGGCTCACGACTTACCAGCGCTATCAGCGATTTTCCGATTAAACCGGTCAATGGTAATCGAATTGCAACGATAAAGAGTGAACTGAGTCATTGGTGAGCTAATAGCCTAGAAGATTCGTATGTGAAAGACACGTTTGTTCGCGAGTGGTTTGCTAGCCCTGGAGGCTAGAACTCGCGCGAGTTCGAGGGTGAAACGAAGGATTAATCGCACCGCGGCAATTCGAGCGAACCAGTTATTTCGTTATGCGGCTGCAGATTGCCAGCGAGAGCGTAATTGGCCCTGTGCGCTTCAAAATGGAACCTCATCAGCCTAGAAACCCTGAAAAACACCACGGGGAGACATCCCCTTGGCCAGTGGCACGAACATTGATCGTTATCTGGACATCGATTTGCCTACTCTGACCATTTTCCTGCACGTGCGTCGACGAACAGGAAGTTGTGACCAATGGGGAGTATCTGGTGCATGACTAGGGGTTTATTTTTAGGGTCGAAGCGCGTGGAAACGTACGTTGAAGAATCGAGAGCTTTACTTTGGATTAAGTGAACGAATTTTGGGAATGTGTTATATTTTAGATAACGAAGAATGTTATAATTGAGATCATTGAGAGATGAGAAGAATATTTTCTTCATTAACTAATGGTACTTGAAGTCTTGAAGCGTGAAAGCCTCTTGTATTGAAGATGATGTAAATTGTGACACCTGAGACAAGTAAAATGAAGAAAATATTTTTTTTGTTGAATAAATAAATATTTAAAATCTCAAAATATTAAAGATTATTAAAATTAAATAATCCTATTGAATAATCGAATTTTTGAAGTCTGTAGTGATAAGAGTACTGCTTCTTCTTTACGTTTCTTTTTTAAATTTGCATGAATATTAAAATATCGAATGATGATTAAATCCAAACATTTGTGAATCTAAAATCAACGAGTGTACTATATATTCTGGAATAAGAAACGTGTAAATTTGCTTTCACGAAGGTATAACAGAAACAACATCGAAAACTAATCCAGGAACAATTTCACATGTGTTATTGTGTCTTCAAGTTCCAAGCGGATATTTAGCTTACCACGAAAATAAGTCAACGGTAAATATACGGTCTTTTAAATTAAACCAAATCCTCCAACGAGCAACGAGGACAAAACAACACCGAGCGTGTAAAGCAAACTTTACATTTCACTTAATTACGATTTCAAAAGCACAGCTTTTAATTACTTCCGAATGGAATCCTTTCTGCCAGGAGCAGCTCAATTAAAAACACAATTATGCAATTGTTTCACAACGACAAATTTTCTTATCCCGTTTAATACAATTTCAAAATAAAAATGAACCCTCCTTTATTCGAAACAATTTCGTCATACGTATACTACACCTTTCTAAATATTTAGTGTTATATACCTGTCTATCATCGTGTCTGTAATGAATACTAAATTGAGATTAATTTCGGTTCGAGTACTCACGAAGGGATTAAATTGTACCATATGAAATTGCTACTTTTCTAGGTCGAAATGAGAACGATAAATTTTCAAAAATGATAATCTTTGTTTAATCAAAATAGACATCATCGCAGCATCAATGATATTGATGATCTAGAAAAGTATTATAAAATAATTAAAACATTAGGCGCCACTCTAGTTTTTGAGGATTGACAGGATCAAATTTAGAAGATATGTTATCTTATTTAAACAGCTTAAACAAAGATACAGCTTTCCTCTGCAGGAATTACAAAAAGTTAATTTCTTAATGAAATTTTTTACTATTTTTCGACCAAATATTTCTGAATCAGTATTTCAATTCTCAACAAAATTTCCAAATTGAACCGCTGAACGAAAAGTCGACAAAAATCAACGTGGCGCTTAAAATATTGAACATTAAATAATGAAAAAAAAAAAGCAAAAATTGTAATAATTTGTTCGTATCGAACTCGTTAAACACGAAAAACAATTCGATAAATAAAGTAAACAGAGAGTCACAATACCGGGATAATAAATAAATATATAATTTACATGGTAAAAAAGAAAAAAGTATATTTGCTATTCATACAGACGCGACATAATACAATTCGTACAAAAGCTCCAGCAGCATTCGAAAAACCATAAGGGAATCTCGAATGCTGACGTTGTAAACGAGGTCCATTCGCTACAAAAGTAGAAACGGTAGGCGTTGTCGCCCTCGCAAGATCGAGATGCACTCTTTTATCGGCACGACCTCCTCGCGTATTTACGCCGCGTGTGCATCGACCTATCTGCCGGTGCATCTGGACCGATATGCATCATACGTGTGTACGTGCGTGCATTGCACGAAGGCGCGCGTTCAACGTGAGCCTGCAGGAAGAAGCGGCTCCAGAAACAGAGATTTACACGCGCGCTTTCTGCGATTTATTGAACGTGCTGAAAAGGCCAACCGAATGGGGAGCGAATAACCGTGTACCACGGTTTCTCCTTTGGTTTGAACGCCGATATCGCGTAGAGTAAAATCGAGGATATTCGACGATTCAATTTTTTTTTTTTTTTTTAACCAGGCTGAGTGATTCGTTTAATTGATCGCGTTAGCTCGTTTTGCTTGAGAATTTTTTGTTACTCAAGAAGGAGGAATAAAAATTGTTGGAATGGTCGAGTAAAAATGTAGAGGAAATTGGTGGACTTAGTATAATTACCAGAATTATGTAAAATGTATGTGAAATTTAGAGTCATACAACATACACGCCTACATATTTCATTTTGATAAAACACAAACTATTTGGAATTTGTTTAGGTTGTTTCTTTTATTGAAAGATGATTTATAATTTTTATAAAAATCTAATTCTATTTAATATAATTTTATACGATCAATAATGTATGTATGCGGTAAATATTGTTCAATTTGGTTTCAAAACTGTGTGTAAAATGTAAGAAAATGATAGCTGATAGTTAATTAAAAATTGCCATTAAATTTCCAAGTCAAAAATACGAACGAATACATATTTAGTCAGAAAAATAGCTTCTCACGTGTATTAATTATTTTGTTTTAATCTTTTGGGTCTCGATTAAGTGTTCGAAAAGAAGAAATTAATTCTAATTTAGCATCCATTGAAAATACGGATTTAAAAACATATGTGTAATACGATCACGCAAGGAATAAGCTTCCCCGTACTTTGTACGAGCAAGTACTGTACAATTACTTGCAATAACTGGTGCGTGTAACTGGAAAAGAAAACGACGTCTTTCCAAACGATGTCAACGACGAATTAAACGGGTCGCGTTCGTGAGTCAGCTAATTAATAATTTTAAATCCGTCACGCGATCGTTCGTGTCGAAGACGTACGCGCGAATCCGGTGCGGAAAAGGGAACAACGACCTGCGAGCCACGTGAATCGTGGAACGCTAATTAATGAACAGAGGACCGGCTGCTATTCTCGTTAAACATAGAGGAACGCTATTCGAAACCGCCATTTTCTTTCACGACAATGCTCGACCACACGCTGTTAATTGGACAACCGAAACACGATCTTACGCCGCGTGATTTTCACCTCTCGATTGTTGGTGCCGCGCGTTATCGGAAACTCCGTGCACGATTCACCGAAATCACTTGAATTACCGTAATTCGCCTCATTAATTGTCGTCGGTGCTAATTGTACAGGAATCCGTGCTAGATTCAAACCAACAGTTAGCCAATACTTTCTATCCGAAAACAAGAAGCATCTGATCGCAGGTTGAAACCATATTTAAACACGTTTCGCGTAGTAGAAAAATTACAAATTTTTACAGAGCTCTCAAACGAAGATATAGAAATCATTACTAAAAAATAATGCTGATTTCTTCATACATTTATTATTTACATATGAAACAGTTCATATGAATATCAGAATTAAATTGAATTAGTACTTCCTATTAATTCTGGAATATACACGAATCTATTGATATCCCATAAGTATGATTTATGTATGTAACAATTTATACATTCATACTATGACTTACACGCTCATAAATTAACGATAAGAGCATGCATCGACAAATGCAACGTACGTTCGTGTACTTTTAAAATTTATAACCTAATATTATACAATTATTTAGAAACTTACGAATGTTATTTAATCTATATATTTATGAATTAATAATTATATGTATCAATTATTTAATATTAAAACATTAGTATTTTCTTTTGCACACATTTTGTTCAAGCACATCCTTCAAGAATTTATTAACACTAGAACACTAGATTTTTATCAAAATGGAATTAAAAAATTAGAAACTCGTTGGAAGAAATGTGTAGAATCGAATGGTTGTTATTTCGATTAAAAATATTTATTAGTAAAAAAGTTGTGTTCATTTAAAGTTAATCTTAAAAATCGGACGTTTCATATGTTACAACCTAATAGAAGAATACTTTTTTTTTTTTTGAGACTATAATGAAACACCAATAATTATAAGGTTTTAATAAATAAAAATGATAACCAGTGGAAGAATAATAAGAAAATGTTGCATAAATGGTTCGCCGGTTTTAATTGTGACTTCTTGTTACAGTGAAATGGTAATAATGCTGTATGAGCTACTTTGTATATTTTAGAAATGGCTCTTTCACCGAGCTTCCGCATAATGTTTAGAAAATAGGGTTTTAGGAATTCATGCGTACATCCAAGAGGCCAAGTGACCTTTCTATGGCCGCCTCTGCGTATGTTCATACACGAGGCTGAGTTCCTTTAACGACGAGCAGTTTATGTTAAACAAAGTTCATACTGAAAAAGACAGCTCTAAGAGTAAATGTTCAACACGCGAAAATTGGCAAAATACTTCCACGTATAATTGGAATTAAAATTAATTTACTGTACTAAAGAATTCTGCGTATCGCATGTATAAAATTTCCTATAATCGGTACGTTAAATTCTGTAAAATATAGTTCAACTTTTGTCAAAAACAATTATCTGAAATATCATCATGAAACACCCGGTATATCACAAATTATGGAAAACAAGATTAAAGGGAGAAAGAAAAACAGAAAGAAGGAAACAATATAAAATCTGAGAAGAATAGGCTGGAAACAAACGTTGAAAAAAAAATCTGCACTTAAAGGAAAATAAATAAAATTAAATAAAAACAGTAACAATATAGTAAAATGCAATTTTATACAAAATTTATTGGAATTAAACTCTTTTCGGAGTTCAGTCTCAAGGATATAAGAGTCAATGTAAGAGAATTTGCAGTCTCATTTAAAAAAATATGGACAAAAAATTTACTAAATTTAAATTTCACATTTCACTTAATCGCTATACTAAATTTCACGTATCACATCCTATTTTATATTACCGAATCTACCACACGAACTTCAAAAATTTCGCAAACATCAAATATTTCACAGTCCCTCCCCTAATCTACCCAAAATCGCCGTAACTACGAATCCACCGTATTAATCTAACCAGCTTAACACAATTTCCAACACGTACGTACGTACATACGTACACACAAACTGTACGCTAATAGTACAGCTATATCCAGCGTAAAGGGACAGTCGTGCACGTGTGATATCGCTAAACAGAAATACGAAAGCAAATACTAAAGGTAATTTTCATACAGCACACGTCGCGTATTTACGAGCCTGAGGCGATTTACGCGGGTTTGCGTACCTTGAGTCCGGCACGTCGCGTCGCATCGCATCCTGTCGATCGATCGATCGATACAGAATCAACCAGCACGCTCGAAATTGCTTGTAAAGTATCGGTATCGCTTGGAAATCGGCAAAGGGACCTTGGACAAAGCCGGTCCAACGAAACGTGGAGACTCGCTTTTGAAAACGGACGCGATTCATTCGATGGAATATCCACGATGTCGCGACGCGGTTGCATAAATTTCACGGTGGGACGATATAACCCTTTGCAATGACGGTGGTCGTGTCATTGATCCCGGTGTTTAGGGGTATGTGAAAGGAAATTGTGAAGCTGGACGAATGGTTTTATCGTCGGTTATGAGTCATCGAGGTGTCGGAGTGAATGATCGTACGTCTGAGTTTATTACTTTAGAGGAGAATTAGAATCGAAAGGTGAGGCGCGTTTGATGGTGTGAAGGAAGAATGTTAGGTTGGGTTTTGTGCAATTACCGAAGCGTATTTATAGACTCGCTAGTCTTTATATTCGAATCTTGTGCAATCAATTTCTCGAGTTAATATATGGAACCTGGTTCAATTCGATTAATTTTTTCTTTTTTTTTATAATTTATAAGATTGTTGGTAAAACTGTGCACAATTTAAGAAGGATATTTTTTTGCTTTTCAAAGAAATAGATATTGGACGAGTTTTTTTCTCTATAATTATGATCGTTCAACTGTTTGAACGATCAAAAGTACATTTTATAATGTGATATAAAAAGTCTGTGCGCTTCTGAGTAATTTGAATAAAACATAAAAACTGCGTGGTGAATTAATAAGAGATAATTAAGTGGACACTGAAGTTATCGATAACTGAGAAGTTTCTTACTTTGTAATTGCATTGATACATTCATATTAAACGCAGCATACAATACTACCATCTATAGACAGATCTTATGCATTTATAGAAAATTTAAATGTGCAAACATTCACCTGGTAGATGATATAGTTTTCCAACGAACTTCCACTTTTTTCACTATACTTTCGAAAATATAAATTTGCACAAAAATCCACAGTCTACCAATCTGTATGAAACAAGTAAATATTTCATCTGTATACTAATCTCCAACCATAAAATACAACAAAATTTCAATAATACAATAATTGTCATATTTGCAATTTTGCCTTTTTACACATTTTGTACCCAACGAATCATCCCTTTTTTCTTCTCTTTCTCTCATCGGCACTGTTGCTACAAGTATGCAACACAACGAGAACAACGACAAAAATCGCCCTATTAAAACATTGCGCTCTACCATAAAAATCCAACAAACGTCGAGCTCTCGTTACCACTTCGAAATCATCGAAACACTCGAACGATCCCCCTGGTCGAATAGAAAGTGCTGCTTCAGCCTTCAAGCGTCGCGGATGAATCACGCGAGATCGAAGATCGTGTCGTCGCGGGGAACGTTGTTGCGGTCATAAAGCGTGTTAACACGCTTCGGTCCCGTTTCCAATCGGGAACGAAAACGACCACGGCCGTTCCTCATCCCCGCTTGAATTCTACCGTGTCCACTGTGACAGGGTCCGGTCTCTCGAGTAAAAGGTCACCACGAGCACGGAACATTTCTGCTAAGCAGATATAACAAGGCAGATAAGCGTGAACCGCGAATGATTTACAGCGAGAACCTGCGCCCGGCGTTCCTCCTCGTTAAGATCGAACCCGAGAGACGTGTCGCGGGATTTATCCACCCGACACGTTTCCGGACACCGTGCCATGTCTTACACCTCCCTGTCTTTCTCCCTCTCGTTCACTCTTTAGCCCTATCGTGCCACGTTTACCCCTTTCTACCCTCTAGTTCTTCCCTTCGTAACTTTATTGCAGCGCGCACGAGTGCTACACCTATCTTGGTCATCCGATTTCAAAGAACGAATGGTGGAATAGAAAACGAAAGGGTTTCATTCTAGCAAAAGGTCTCGGTCTCTCTCTCTCTCTCTCTCTCTGCATCTATCTTCCAGGAGTTTACTCAAAATAGATTAAAAATACATTAGCTACGGTCACCCATCCTAATTAATATCTCAACCAGCGTTGCTGCCCTTCACGGATCACCCAAGGTTCAAACATCGATTGTGACAAAACTACATTATTGTACTTAACGCTCGAAAACCATTACTTAACTGATTAAGAAACATATTTAATCAAGAAATATTGCATTACACTTTCTCTCCGTCCTTTTCCTCCTACAGTGACCAGTAATATTGAAATCTGAGTGTTAAAATTATTTTTCCTTCCTCTGACTATACCAACTACTGAAAGGCTGCTCGAGGAAGCGTGCCTTTCATTGTACCAGCAGCGTGTAAGACAACGTTGAACGAAAGGAAGGAAAGAGGCCATCAGAATCTCCGTACACGGGTAATAACTTGATGCAAGCGAGCAGTAGTTTGCATATCGTGCAAGGTATAGTTGGCCTCGCGAGCACCGCAGGGTCAACGACGCCTGTGTTTCTTTTTTATTTTTGTTATTGTACTTTTGTTATTATTTTTCTTCTTCTTCTTCTCGCGACAGATCCGTCGAATTCGCACGTCTCTTTTTGAAAAGGGGAAATTCGAGGATCGTCGATTGCTCTCAGAGATGCATTCACGAGAGAAAGTATGAAATATTCCTGAGAGGTCTCGTCAATTTTCGGCGATGTTCAAGGAGAGGGAAAAGGAAGAAGAAGAAGAAGGGTTTCTTAAGGCTGATTTAGTGACGACACATTTAATATTTTACAGGTTGCTTCCTCGTCCCTAGAGAGTTATTTCATATTCGTTCAAGATGGAAGTGAAATATTTCGGGAAGAGGCTTTTCGTTTGATTGCATATGCGAATATTGGAGTAGCTGGTGAATGTTGAATGGAGGGCTGAGTTTTGTACCTTTGAATTTATCGATTTCTCGTGTCACAGGTCACTTGGTTCGGTATTCTGACGTTGTACTAGATAAAACAGGTCAAGGTGATTTTGTATAATTCTCGATTTTACTGTGCTGGAACACAGTTTTTTTCGTTGTCAGGTAAAATTGTGAATAAGAGAAGCTATCATAAATATCAGAATATCCGATGAAACAATTCCTATGATACACCCTCTTCTGCTTCTCCTTAAATACCCTAGAAGACGCTAGAAAATCGCTCCATTATTCCCTCACGATCCTTCGATCGAATTCACCATTCAAAGACAAAGATACGGAGAGAGGAAGAATGAACGCGAGCCTCGCGTGCTCGACTTCGAATTACGATCATCGAAGAGAGTAGAAACCAAGCAGCACAGGGGCATTAAAAGCTAAGGGAACGCGAGGAATCGAGCTTCCAATCTCGCAGGATTCTCTCGCGCGGACCAGAAGAGAAGAGACTGAAACGAAAGATTTCTTCTCTCGCACGATCCAGGATTCTGCGCTTAGGTGTACGAAGCGGCGAATAAAAAGAGAGGAAACGGCAGAGTCGACCAGGAGAATTTCAGATTCACCGATACCCGATGCACCTCGTGCACCATGGATCCTCCCCGGTGATCTCTCGTGATCCACGATCGACCAGATATTCACTGGCTAGAACTGTTTCGCCGAATCAACACTTTCGTCGCCTCGCTTCTGGAGAGAGTTAGATCCCCTTTAATATTATAATGGACATTCAGATTCAGATCACGTGGGGTTTTGTCGTGAAAAAGGAATTATGCATTAGTATATTGTACCACTGTGATATCCGTCATATTCGAAAATAACGAAGCTGGTCTTCGTGTACAGTGGTATACAAAAGTTTAGAGTCAGCCGACATTTTGGTATTTCAATGAAAATGTGTTATCTATTGGTGAAACTTTGTTATTTTTTTATATACTTTGCTTTAATTCGATGACATTTATGATATTCACTATAAAATAGGGCAAATTAACACAAAAGATTTTTTGTAACTTTTTCCTTCTCGAAACAACACTATTCATTTCAAAAAGTTTCTAGCTAGCCCTACGAAAGAATATTCCAAGTGTAAAAGTTCTTGGTGAGTTTTATGATGGATATGAAAGAATTTGGTGACACAGACACCAAACTTTCGAATGATAATGTACATCCGCCTACTGTTATAGTATAACCTTCGAATTTAGTATAACCTTTCTAACATAGTCATCAGATCCCTCGTCCCACACAATTCCTATTAATACTGATTTTAGTTCGGATAAAGTATGTATTGGTCAAAGAATTAGATTTCATCTTTCGTCTATTGTGCAAAACTGTAACACATTGTAGAAATTTCACGTGCATTTTATTTATTATTCACAAAAAGATCGAAAAATGAAAATCGTTGCTACCTTTCGATATGAATATATTATCAATTATGTTTGCTCATACGGTATACTTATAATCTTCAGCAATACTTCGAACGATATTTTATACATCTTTAAAATCGAAAATCAAAAAAGAAGATTCGACTTTGTTTTCGAGAAACCGAGAAAACTGAAGCTTATTTACCAGAATTGTTTGAAAATTTAGTCGATTTTTCATTTTAATTTCAATTTCCCGAAAATGAAGTTCAATGGAATCTTGTTCGTCTTCTTCCCACGTGTTCAATTGAAATATCAAGAAAAGGAACCTCTACCAGTGACGTCATTTCTTTTTCCATTCTCGAAGGTTCGATTTCCATGAGAACAGAACCGTTCACAAATTTCCTGCGTTCGCCATGTTCCCACTCAGACGCATAACTCAAGATAAATTTTGCATGCAGCCGATTCAACTCGAGACCGCCTGCGTATCGCGTTATTATTGCGCACACCGTTCCGTTGTTATGTCTTATTGCTGCCAGATCGAACGTTACCACCTTAGAGGCCTATCTGTACAGAGAAATGTGTCCCAGGAAATGTGGGTGCGCATTGAAGTTGTGTTTCGTGGACGCGCCGTTTATCGAAACGAAGAAATACCGAGTTACACGGCCGTTTATTTCGAACTGACTACGGTGAACATTTTATTGTAACCACGAGATTACACTGATACCGAGTGTGACTATAAAGTATCTTCGCGAAAAGGTGAAATAATCTGGCGATTTCTGTCTCACGGTGAAATACGCTTCGCACGTTCGACGATGACTGATCGTGTTAACGGTGTAACGCGAGATTGCTTACATTGCACGATAATGGAAAAGCGTAAAGAGTTGTGAATCATAATAAAATATCAGAATCTAGACTGACTAATGGCATTTCACACTTTTTAAAGAAAATTCATTTTGAACACCCCAACTAGATATTGTACAATTTCAATCTAATTCGAATTCTGCAAATCACCTTCGAAATGTGGCAAATTCATTTTGCAATTCTCTTTGTACACTAATCGGACTTTGAGAATGTAAGTCCACTTACATGTGAGATGTGACGTGAGAATGTTTTTCCAATATAAAACTAACTTCTTTTTTTAGAAAAGAAAAGGAATGTAACTCGTACTACTTTATTTTATCTAATCTTTTCCCTTCATTCCCACCGATAAAGCGCTAATTTCTTATACTCACTGGTGAATTACCTTCTTATTTGGAGCACATGCGTCCACACTAAGATTGCTTAAATCTATTACACAGTATCTTAATCACCAGTTACGTAAAAACAACACCACTTTTTCAACCAACGCCCAATTTTCTCGATTGCAAAACACAAGGCCTCCTTAATTATACCTATTCCAAAAAATAAAAAGAAATTGGATACCTTTTGCTCCACCTGTAACTACCGTCCACTCTGAATCTCAACTGACATACGTGTGCACACATGTATATACGTTCACCAACAAGATCCAATCGTACTAGAAAAACGTGTGTATATATATATACGAGCATAAGTTAAGAAACGAAATAGCTCGGATGGAAATTCCTGGCGGTGCACAAACGCGTGGAAATCGGCTGTTCGGCCCGCGAAGAACGCGCAAATTGCAACCTGCCGACTGACAGAATAAACTTCTCGGATCGAGCAAGATCGGTATACGTTCCATTTAGAAAGGTATGTGTGCGTATGTATGTGTTTAAATCGTTTCTACGGAAATAAAATATCGGCCGTCAGACGATCGTCCGACCATTACACGATAAATATACACGAACTTGCCGGGGGAAACTGGCACAATGAGGCGTAAATTACGCTCGTGTAATGCCCGCGTCATTAAAACGCTCTTCGACGGCCCACACGTTCCACGCGACCAGCAGGAATCATTAAACGTTCGCGCATTTTATCCACACGCACTGGAGGAGAGGCGAAACGAAGAAGGTGTGAACGTTTCTAATTGCATTCACTCGTACTACCCACCCTCTGTATACAGGGTGAGAACCTCGTAACTTTTAGTATCTTTATAGCTTTCGTTCCTAGCGGATTGATAAACTGTTTTTTTTTCTTTTTCTCTCTTTTTTTTTTTTTTACTATAAATATAATACAACCATGATAACGTTCGATATTTTTTTGTACTTTTTTCCTTATTGAAAGTGTCTTAAGGCGAGCTGAAACTGATACTATAAAATTAGAATTTTAGAATTTAAGAGTTGAAATTTTATAGTAGAAGAACGGAAAAGTCTATCTTACTAATGCTAAATTTATCAACTTTATATTCGTTGCTTTCTTTTAGGTATATTTGTACGTTTGAATTGTAAAAACTATTGCTTGAAACCAGAAATGTAATTTTTCAGTAAAATACTTCTTTCGTTATACATATGTCAATTATACTAATTCCTTATCTATCAATTCTTATCAATTTGTTTAGCTAAAAATATAACATATATATTTCAAATTATTTATTAATTAATAATTATAGCAACAGACTTTAGAAATACATTACATATACATGCATTTATATTACTATCTCTCACTTATTATTTATGAACGTATAATATAGATCCTACTTATGAAATGTCAATAAATGTATATATATCTCAAAACTTATGAATAACTATATTTTAATTTTGTAAACTTATAAATAATTCTTTTTCTAATTTATCTATCAATTCTTACTTTATTGAAAATGATTCTGAAAATTTGCAAAAAATAAAATTCACCGATAAAGAAAAATGTGGTAGAAATGGTCACACCCTGCACATTTTCTTCTTCCATTTTTCAATTTCTCGATCTCTCTATATTTCTCTATAACTCACCAGCCTTCTTCTGTCTCTCCTCTTCATCTTCGACGTTCACGTGGCATTAGGATGCAAAAGGTTAATGGACCTCGGTTTCCTGGTGATGCAACGCGTTACGTTGCTCCTCCGGGGATTTGAATCTTTTACCCGAGGTATCCGGGGAGAACGTTGCTGGAATAAGGACGAATGACGAGGATGGTGAGGGGGCAAGGAGAGGTTTTATTGTAATAGCAAATGTACTTCTGAAGTGGTTTCTTCTCAAGTGATATGGAGTGGTATCTTTCAGAGAGAATTTAAGGACCTGTGAAAATGTACTTACACAACTGTCTGTAGGAAAGTTTTAAGTGATTTGTGAGGATATTTACGTATTTTATTGTAAGAATTATCACAGACGTGCTTACGATAAAAATGAAGTAAGTATTACAAACTATACAAATTTCTAATTGAAAAATCGATAGATTAGCTTAACAAAACGACACAGAAGATTTCCATCGAAAATTCAGCATCTCTCAACGCAGCTGCAAATCTTGCCGTAAACTTAGCTCGCCAGCGCAAATTGGACAAGCAAAGAGAGTACTAATCAACCACTGCTATCATTCAGAAAATAGCTACCGCCTACGAGTCACGTCGAGTTCAGGCTCGCTTGTCCACGCACGCCTGGAACGCGATATTCCTGTACGAGCTACAAGGATAAAACGCTTCTTCTGAAAATTACAGGGACGATCCAGCCAATCCGGTCGCCAGTCGGTGATTTAATAAACGTTCACATCCGATGCGACTGAGACGTGATCGGCTTTTCCTTCGGTAGCTTTCCATCAGCTAGAATACCTGCGGCGGCGTTAATTAACGGCAATTTTGTCGTGGAGCATTCACCAAGGCGTATTACGAGGCGTTATACGCGGCCTATGCGGTCTTTCGCTTTCTCTTTCTCTCTCTGATCGTGGAACATACAGTCTGCCTGTCTGTCTTTAGTTGCTTCGGGATAGAGATGGGATCAAGCCGCGTTTACGCTGAGCGTACATCATAGACGTCCTGGGAAATTGATACCTCCCGTGTAGATCTATGTGCAGAATGGTGAACCAAGAGATGCAGATGAATGTAGGGTGTTATAGATGCGGTTACGGTTGGTTTAATTGAATCGAATCATCGTCAACTCCATTCGAGGGAATTTAGGTAGGAATGGATGGGTTGAGAGGCAGACGAGAACCATTCTTATTGGGTAATATATTAAACGTTGATTAGTTTCTTTGTTCATTTGTGAATCTGTTAAAAATTCTTCACGACTAACGTAATATAATCCTTCACAAACATGTGATTTATTAAAGGTAAAGCGTGAAAGAGAATTTTACTGAAAAGGATATAAGAACACTGTCTCCATATCCACACTTCATGCCAGATCAATATTTTCAGTCTTTCATATCATATAATGCATTTCGTTTTCTTATTTATGTAGCAGTTTGAAGTATTCAGAGCTACTATTCAAAGCTTGTACTATGTATGATAGGGGAATTTTGTATAGTACAAGTTGTACCGAAGTAAGTGGAATTTTTGTTGCACTTATAAACGTGCAAAATGATTCATACACTTCGTAGTTTACAGGAAATATATAATAAAGAAAGTTCTTGATATAGATAAAAAAAATTTTAATGGATTGATACCAGCGTGCACTGATAACACGTTCGAAGTGTAATACATTACAGAAAGTACTATGAAGTACTTCATTCAATTCGATCAAACAGGTTACAACTTCCATTAATAATGACTTGGTACACTCTTATCTTCCAAGATATCATTTCCATTCTTCGCATGACTACGCATACATCGCTACTTTTATTTAAACATTTATATTCTGATTTTACAAAACTTTCACTGAAACGTGTAAATATTTCCCTTCGAAAGAATAATTCCAATCGATCTGCTTAATTGAAAGCAAACTTCATCCTGTCAATCACCAGCCAGCCAAAAAGTCCCCTAACTCTATCAAACCAGAAATTCGACCGTTACCACCCCCAAGCAAAAGAACCTGTCACTCCATCAATAAACCTATCAGAATCCATAAAAAAAAAATCGTTCCGCAACGAGATAACAGGTTTCAACCAAACGTCAACCATCCCTTCAGTTTCTCCCTCGAAAACTTCACCTGGCTATTTACATTCCCGTTCATAAGTATTAGGACACCTGAATGTGAAGCATACTGATATCTACTGAAATTTAAAGAATTCTATTGAAATCTACTAAACTCTACTAAAATCTACCGAGATTCGCTGAATTCTATTTGAATCTACACAGACGTCTACTGAAATCTGCTAAAATCTACTTAACGATTGCACAGCAAACCTTATTGCTGTTACAAGTTTAATATAAAATTATCTGACGCATAAAAGGTATCACAAAATTATCCTAAAAAAGAATGATTCTAAAATTAACCTAAGCTTAACCAAAAAAAAAAAACTGATTCATTTTACAATCTCGAAGTACAAGTGCATATTTATATTTTGACTAACATATGATGCTAACTTCACTGAGAAAGAATGAATTAAATCAGATAAAATTTTCTGCTTGACCATAAATAGGTGTCCTAACACATTGTAGTCGAGCGTTGTTTCGCGCCAGTGCATTATTGCGGTAGCGGGCAATTTTTTGACAAATGTTAAAAAATGTTCGAATATTATTTAATAGCACTGCGTAGTACTATGTATAAGGAAACAGCACAACAAACATACACACGTGTAGTAACCTATATTAGCTATATTTCCCACATATTTATCAGTTTATAAATCCGTATTAACCCTTTGCACTCGAGGGCTCCGGAGCGGAGCCATTTAAAATTTGTCTTCAAACTCGAGGGCTCCGCTACGGAGACAATGCAAATAATTTTCAGTTTTTAACATAAGGACAAAAACAAATCGTAAAAACTATTTATAGGATATTTCGACTATTTTTTTATTTATTGCATAACATTTGTATTCATAAACAATTAAAAAAATAATAACATAGAAGGATGACATTTCTTTTAATGCGTATATCATTAACTTACATGTAAATATGATCTTTTCACTAAAATTGCTTCGAGTTGCTGGTAATATGAATGAAAAAAAACTTCGAGTGTAAAGGGTTAATGCGTGATCCGCGCTCAACGAACAGTTTACGAAGAACGTATTTTTCGCATATCCTATCTTCAATGTGCCAATACTTATGAACAGCAGTGTACACAGAGGAGATTTCGTCAATTGCTCGTCGATTGTTCGAGATCCGCGAATCAATTACCAGCTTGATCCCATCTCTACCATGCGTATACCGTCGCTACGTGCACATACATGTGTACATACGTGTGTCGTATTATTTATAGAGGATCTGAGCCATGGAGTCTGATAGGCAATCAAGGCAGGACGACGCGTGTGCGGCATTCCGCGGGCTGAGTCACCAGTCGTACGTGAACCAGTACTACGAACGCCGTGACGATACGCTGTAATAATGGTGAACCCTGGCGTCGCCATTGTTTACGTCTAGCCTGGGATCATCCAATGCATCTGTCCCTCCCGCCTTCACCTGTCCTATTCCACAACGATACACGAGAGCAACGATCAGATACTCCAGCACGACAAATACGAGGATTTATCGTACGGAAGACGACACCGGTGTTACTCGTGTCCTGGTTCCACCCTTTGAATGTTGCTACAATGATACATGGACAATGACAGAACGATTTGGTTGATGCTTGATGGACATGAATTAAACGGTTGGTTTGAGATTCCGGAGATAAGGGGATATTAATGAAGTGCGGGAAGTTTAGGTACAGCTGCGGATAGAAGTTTCAGAACGATTCAATTTTTATATATATATATATATATTTTTTTTTTTGGTTCTTTTGAAGTTGTGAAAAAAGTGTAATTACACACGGGAATAAATGATTCAATGATTTACGAGAGTTACACTAAAGCGAGCTTCTGACAAATATATTTACTATCGTATTTTTAACCTGTACACATTTGGACAAAAGTTTCGAACGAGGTGTTAGTAAAATTTTCAATGGTTTAGTTAGAAATATATTTGTTGTAATATCGAAGTGTGATTCACTGGTTTCAATACACTTTAAAGATCCCGAAATGAAATTATTTTGAAAATGACTGTTTTATATGCAACAGCGTAATATTTTCTCTTCTCTGATAAGAAAATGAAAAGATTTCGAAAAGACGTTGTGTTGTCGATCTTATTTATTTAAAAAAAAATTACTAGGTATAAATATTAACATTCTTTTGAAGCTCCCTGTAACGCGCGAAGTTTGTTTCATTTTGTCTTTAAATATCGAAACTTGAAAACCTATTTTTCATATACTTCGACAATCTCGGATCTAAACATAGAGAAATTTCAAGAGATGTCTCTTAAGTGAATTACAGTCAATTTCGCTGTCAAGAAAATTAGCAAAGATACGTAGAAGTAAAAAAAACACATCGAGAAAAAGGTATTCTAATATTTGTCAAGGTGTCTGAGGCTTAAAAAGTGTATAAGAAATTATGATAAGTACGATATCGTGACGGTGTCCGTTTCCCGTTCCATTGATATTCATAATCGCGCACCGGTCGACCGTGGAGCTTTCGAGTCACCGTTATTTTTGCAACAAACCGTTACAAAACTCGTCATCCTCGCGCGAGACACCGATTGAATTATTCCAAGGAAGTTCGCCGGGGCCGTGTTCAATAATAAACTCAATTAAACGACCACTCTTTTCGTACCTCGCGACACGGCTGTTAATGAAAGTTGCCGAGAACCAATAATCCTGATACTGAGTCAAAACTAACCGTGCCACCTGTGATAATTGAATTTTCCAATATGCTGTTTCCCAGCAAGCAACAGGAAAGATTGTCAAACAATTCCAAGTGATTTCTTTCATCGTGGAACCAGAGAAAATGTTAATTAACGTTTCAAAGTTGTTTCAATAACCAGAATTATACTTGGTGAAAGCGAAGGTTGTGTTTGCTGAAACTTTATATCGTTATTATTCAAATACCATGATACTCGATACGAAATTTTCAAATGTTATACAATCCACCATCGTTGATATCTATTTCCACTCAAATTCTATACATTTATAGTACTTTCCATCGGTATCGCCTATTACTATCGCTGAAATTCTTCACCTTTCCGCTATTATTAATAATAATCACTCGAAGATCACTGTTATTATTATCTATCATCGCGTTACAGTGAATACTGATCGACAGTGATCATTAATCATCGAACGTATCATCGTGACACGCGTCGTATCTCGATCCAAGTCGTAAGACAGACCAAGAGGAATTGAGATTTAATCGGAACACGTCGATAGGACCGATCGAAGAGCTGAAACGTCCCTTTATATTCATTCAACGCCCGCGAATGCCCATCGATCTTCCCATTGATCGCGTCAATCGTTATCCACGTATCGAGAGTAGCCTTTTGTCCGGAGCGTGCCACGAATATTTTACATTTCAAAAGGATGACGCGATAGAATCACCGTCGAGAGTCACTTCGGTCACCTTTCCACGCGACGTACACTGTAACTTTAGAGTCGAGTCAGAATGGCAGATAATTAAATGTTAATAATAGAAGGATTATCGTGAAATCGAAAGTCTTTATCGCGTACATAGGAAGAGGAGCGAATAAAATAAAATTGTACATGTCATTGATACATAAGTAGATGTCAGAAATATAAAAGTAACGTGAAAATGATAGAAATAGAAAAATACATTTCATTAAGACAGTTTAAAAGAAGAAATACAAGCGTTCGTTTAAAATTTTACATGAGTAAATATCAGGAAAATAAAAATAACGTAAAAATGGTAAAAAACAGAAAAATATGTTTTGATTAAGAAAGTGTAAAAGAAGAAAAATTAACGGTCATTTAAAATTTTACATAGGTAAATATCAGGAGCATAAAAGTAACGTGAAAATAATAAAAATGGAAGAATATGTTTAACTGAGACAGTTAAAAAAAAAAAGATATATTAATGTCCATTTTACGCTTATTTTACAGCTTATTTTATGTAACAACACTTTAACCTGATTAACGTGAACGTAGTACACGGGCTAAAATACCTCTTTAACATTTGAACGACTCGTGACATTTTCTACTCCCCTCCTCGCGTTTCCGTTTCCACGCGGGCATTCTCAAAGGAGGCGGACGCAATTACGAGTAAACTTAATTGGTCTACAGTGGATGCGTTTAATTATATCGGAAGTCTCTGGCTGGAGAGAACGTTACATGCAGCCCTTGCGAAATCTAATCCCATATGAGACAGCCCATAAATGAATCTCTTTAAAACCCTCGTCAAACACTTACATTTTTCATCGCAGCTTTTCAAAATGTAATTTAAATGTAGCGAACTTTGTGAAAAACCGTCTACAAATTCTTGCGACAAAAATCTAAAGCACTTCACGACACCAAGTAAAAGTATTCACAGTAATTCAAAAATATCTGTGATAAGAGAAGAATTTTTAAAATATAGCAAATACTATATTACGTATGTATACATGTATAAAATAGAATGTCTATCTGGACATTATTTTAAATTATCTTTAACAACAGTGAAAATAATTTAAACATTGATCGTAAATGACACACGCTGTATATAAAGATGAATTAATTTCAATAGGTTACTTCCATAAATACTGGTGTTCTAGAAAAAAAATTGATTAAAAAGTGTATATAATCCTCTGAATTTGTCTCCCAAATTTACCGATCGCAATACTTTGTCGTAACTACAATACAAACCCAGATGAAAGCCTTCAATTAGCAGCAAAAAATAAAATAAAAAAAGCTACAAACAAAATAAATGATAAAAATAAAAAATAATACTAAAATAAGTAATGTGATTAAATAGTAATTAATAACAAAAGGAAAAAACTCTTTTCGTTTCTTTCATGCATAACGTCTAAGATATCCTCGAACATTTTTGTCGAAGAAAGAATTGTACCTATAAATGGTCAAATAAAATAGAAAAGAACGTTCGTAATCCTACTTCAATCGTAGCGACACGATATTCCCAGAATCTCCGCCTCCAAAAACGTCACACTTCCCACAGAACTCCCGTTTCCATGATCGTCCATCATTTCTCCGAGCAGGTATCTCTGGTTCCATATAAACGTTTCCACGCGGTTGATTCCCTTCGTTCGTTTCCCCGAAGCTATCCCTCAAAAACTACCTAAGACGCGATTAATCAAACTCCTTTCAACGTCGAACACCATTGCTCGGTACATTTCGCCGTGTATCTCTCGCGAGGGTTCATAAATTTCGAGATTAAAGGAGAATGTGTCCTCCCGCGATGGACAGACGTAATTAAGAGCAATTTTAATTGGTCCTAAGTGGGCGAGACGTCTCTTCCGCGAATCTGCATCGCGATCGCGTGACCGGCACCTGCGTAACGCGCGACCCAAGAACGTTCGCCAGACGCGTAATGTCGGCTTGGTTATTTTCGGCGGGCCACGAAGAACGACAAACACCACAGGAGCGTCACACTGTCTGTCGTTCTGTGGGGGCAACACGTGCCAACCACTAATGGCTCATTCAACACGGCAGACTCGCGTGAAAATTGAAACGAAAGAGGAGCCTGTTCGTTTTAGCGAACGACGACGGAATTCGCGTATTTCTAAGATCGCTTTAAGGAATTTTCGTTTCGAACAAATTCGAGAGGTTTACGTGGATTGGATATAAAGATGACTGCAAATGTATGATAAAGAATATTTGAGAGAAACAACTGTTTAATCACCATAAGTGTTGTTATCAATACTTCTGTTACAATATTCTGAACACTTATTAATTAGGAACAAAATTTAGAATTTTAATATTTTTTTAGATAATAAAGTATTTAAATTTTCAAATTATATTATTCTTGGATATACTCCTGTATAGACACTTTTTCTATACGACGAATTCAGAAAATGGAATACGGAAAAAAACCATGATGGTGTCATGGTTTAGGAATGAAGGTGAATATTTCTCAATTTTCTTTTTCTCTTTTTTGAAATAGATTTTCTGGCATAATATTGTTGATAGTGATACGTTCTGTCGCTGAAACGACGCATCGTATCGCATCGCGTCGGATTTCGACGCTTCGGGGTCACGTAGGGTTGCGTCGCATCGCATCGAGTTGCACCGCGTTGGTTGTCTGCGCGCAGAATTTAGAGAACGTGCTCGATTTTAGGAAACAGTTGTCCCATAAAACGACATAAATTTGTAATAAAATTTTCAAGAAATCAATTCGTTAATCTACCCTCTAAAAACTTCTTTATCTTCCCACTCTACATTGTTGCACTCAAGAACGTCACATCTAATTTAAAATTTCCTGTTATTAAATGTATCTCTCTTCCCATACGGGCAATCTTCAAATTGCTCTTTACGTTATCATTTACTCGAAGGAAACCTTTCAGGATCCCGGTGTATATAAGTACACGTCTTTAAATTAAAAAGCTGACATCAACGAGAGGAGGAGGATCGTAAAAAGACGGTCGAAAAACGACCGTCTTAAAAACAGTCAGTCCACTCTGACGGAGGTAAGTAGACAGCGTGAGCCGACAGCAGATTTTTCCAGGCTCCGATCCATCAGGGATCTCGAGGAAACACGCGATCCTCTGAGGTCTGGCGCAACCACGATATACGCGAGCGTGACGTGATACCGGATCCGCCTCCGGTTGGACGTCGAGTATCGCATCCGAGGCAATTCAACTGCACCACTCGGTTATTACCCAGAGTAACTTCTCGTATGTCTCCTCGCTCTCTCTCTCTCTCTCTCTCTCTCTCCTTACTTTCTCCATTTTTCTCTCCCTCAACCCCTGTTTCTATCATCTGACTCGGCCACCCTTTTTCCCCTAGCAAAATCGACTACTCGCAAATTTCTTCACGAATGCAATTAGCTCACGACGAAAGGTTCGATAGATATCTTCGAGAAATTTCTTAACAATTTTACTTGCCTCGTATTATTCGTCGTCAATGCAGTTACAAAAGGTTTCAATTTAGAACTAGGTTTTAATTGAAACAATTTCGAAACCGCAATAACAGTCGACGTTTGCTAATCACAGAAACATCCGGTCGATTAGAGCTGCACCGCGATAAAGCGAAATCTCTGACGTGTAGTACAGTGCAAAATGAGAGGATTATTTAGAGGTTCGCCACCATTTGTCCGTGTTTCCTATAGCAAACGTTCTCTGTCAGAATCCATCGAGATGATTATTGCAATGGGCGATAATCGAAGCGTATCCGTTGTAACTATCGATCCAGAGTAGTTCGGTAAATTAGAATCACTCTCGAATTGAATACACGATGAACATAGTATATAGACAGATCTAGGGGAATTATAAACATTGGAAAAAAAATTCGATTCATTTCCACCTATAACTTTTGCAAAAAGAACAAAAAAAAGAAGAAAAATACTCTAGAATCGATATCCTATTTTTTCCTCCCCGTGATCCTTTGATCTTGAACAGTAATGGCCAATTACAACCCTAGAAAAAGACGAATCGCGACAGTTACGTAATCCCGTTTCTTATTCGTTGTATCAACGGGAACGTGTACACGTATCAACGGAGGGGAAACGGTACATCGTTGCAAACAATTCCCCGCGGTAATCAACGGAGATGAAAATGGAATCGCAAGCGGCGTCGAGAGATTAGCAATTACGCCGCGACGAACAACTTTCCGCATCGCTGGAATAATACAATTAACCCCTTCTGTAAGAGTATGATAAAGCAGCCGCGTTTTCTCGATTCCTCGTCATTACGAACCTCATTACATCCCGCGCGATCTTTCGTATAATCCCACCAGCTATGCGGATGAGAAATGCAACAGCCATGTTTCGCGAATTAAGGTGAAATAAAAGCACGTGTAGGATTAAACAACCTACGTTTCAATTCCTTCATCTCACAGAGAAAGTAAACTGAGCTTAAGAATTCTGATTTTTTTTTTTCGCGAAACATCGTGTGAATGCAAAGGGACAATTTTTTCGGCGAAAAATCACTCTGAGAGGGTTAAATCAGCCTTAAAAGTTTTCAAATCCTTTTTCATCTTTATAAGTACAATTCTGGAACAGTATAATATAGAGAAAGCTCCAAATGTACGGATTATGAAATTTCTTATCATCCAACACGATTAACCCTTTGCAGTTCTATTAAAATAATTATAATTGTATTATAATTATACAATAAAATATAAATACAAATGTATAATAATTTCACCAACATTTGTAACATAATTAACATAATTTAAAACATTTATTATATATAATTGTATAATAAAGAAAATATATATGTAAAATAAAATAAAATTGCGAATATATCCCGGACCACAAAGAGTTGAACGAATAAATTTCTCGTTCGAAATATTCAGAGAATATTTTGATTCGTTTAATGAAAAGAATTCTTTATCATATTCTTTTTTATTCACTTTGAAGTCTACTTATTCCCACTTTAACCCACCAATAAATTATTTCGCAAACGCCTTATCTTTCCGTGCGCATATCAAGCTGTATATGTTCTCTCTCAAAGAAGAACGAGAAAAATTCGCAGTTACATTCGAGGTGAAACGTGTGTTTATTATTCATCTTCTTGCTAGAAGTCTAACCTGCCTGAAGAAGCTTCGAGTGGATTGTTGAACTTGGAGAACCTGGCGGTTACGTGTCGTGGAACTTCTCGCGTAACCTAGTTCTGGTAAATGGAAGAAATTTTTACCTGTGCAATGGAGGCAGTTTCCGTGTTGGTCTGAATAGCTTCAGAGTGGAATAGTAAGACAGCGGAAGAATTTTTCAAGAAAAATGAGGGAATTTAAATATGGTTTCCAAGGGTTAATTAGAGGTTAATAATTTCATTTAATTTATTTATAGATAATTGAGTGTATTTAATTAAATTAAACAACACGTATGTTACAGTTTCATTTATTAAACGATCGATATGAATCATCTGTCTTTATCGAATTTTTTATTTTTGAAATTTCGTTTTGATATTTCCAATATCAATTCTTGTAGCTCGAAAATATCTTTAATTAAATGTCACATCTTAAAGATGAAGCTTTATCGCAACATCAACTGTATTCTTGAGTCTGGTTTGCTTTTATGGGGATAGGAATCCCTCGATCCTCCGAAGCCTATTAATCTGAGGATTTATACGAGGCAACATCGACGTCAGAAGGGATCAAATTCATGGTCCTTTCTTATAACATATTTCTTCTAATAAACCTCCATTCCACTTTATCACGAAGTAATTGTTTTTTCTTATAGCAATTTCTGATCTATAACCGTGCTTATTCTAACAAACGAATGAAGGAAAGAAGCATTAAAAAGTGGATCATTCCGTTCATTCTTCTCCTGTCTCTCCTTTCTTTAAAAAAAGAACCGAAGAACAATTTATATTTGAACAATGCAACATCGATTCACGTTCACCTGAAAAGACCCTTTCCTGGAAGAATTAGATGAACCAGCGTATTCTTGGAACTTCAATAGCGAAGTACAATGGAAGAAAGATAAGAGAAATTGCATTAAATTCGACACGAAATTCCCAATTAATCCTCCTATACAATCTTTTCCAACGTCCAAGAAATACAAAAAGGAAAATGAACAATCATTTATAAAACAGTTAGGTCAAGAGCTCGAAATATTCAAAGCACTCTGAAAAATGAAGAATTATTATGTAAGACACTTTAACTAAGAAAACTAAAACTGTTGATAATCCGCAAAGAATAAGTAAAACCTTAAAAAAGAGAACAGAAGTTTGATAGAAAAAAGGCAAAGAAAATTCTCCATTGTCTCGTTTCTACTGTAAGAACGAAACCTCGCGATACCTCCTTTCTCTACGACGAAACCTTCTTTTTCGATTCCCACCAGAATCCTTCAATTCGAAAGTTAAAGGCCGATTGGGAACAGAATGTCTATCGATAAGTGAAGCGAAAACAGAATAGGAAGTGGTGGCTGCACGTTAAAAGAACACCGAACACGACCGACTTCGATTAATTTGCACCCGGTATGTTCAATTTTCCTTTCCCGTTATGTTTATTGTTTCGGTAGAGTACAATCGGTTCGCGAGTCAAAGCGGTTCGCTTTAGCGGTATGCGCACGAGAAATCCTCAGTTCACGAGCCAGGACACTGAAATGCACTAAGATCTCGTGGTGACCAGTCGGTCACGCCACCGTATAAAACGGCTTCCGAGATTTATAGATCGAGAAATAATTGCCCTCGATATCGATGCGGCCGCCGCCTGAACGTGAGGCGGCAAACGAAATCGTCCGTATGCCTCGAATCGAAATCCCGTCACCTCTTCCACTTCACGATTCCGTGTTCGAGTCACGAAATTATCATAGATTTATTATAGATTTCAATGGAATAGATTTTGGGATATTTTTGGATAAAAATTGTTGCAATTTCTTTTAATTATAAAGGTGGTTTTAGTCTTCCGTTTTTGAGCAACGAAATTATTATAGATTTATCACAAATTTTATTAATAATTACTATATATTTTAATGGAATAGATTTTAAGATATTTTTGGATAAAAATTGTTGCAATTTCTTTTAATTATAAAGGTGGTTTTAGTCTTCCGTTTTTGAGCAACGAAATTATTATAGATTTATCACAGATTTTATTAATAATTACTATAGCTTTTAATGGAATAGATTTTGGGATATTCTAGGATAAGAATTATTATTTGTTTTAATTATACTGACGATGTTAGAATGGAAAGCATGTGTTAAATGAATTCAACAGATTTAAAGAAATACTTTCCAGCATAATCTCGTTTATTTTACGTCGCAGTGATTCGCCCAACTATCGGACAATTCTTCCTCGCAAAAATTGAGCACACTGGCTCGTGGAATCGACAAACCTATAAAGACGAGGATTTTTATGAGATTTTTCGCCGTTTAACGGTTTCAATGCTAGACTATTTGGAACGTTCCACTAGAGTTGGATCATTTGAGATATCCGTTCAATTCTTGCTCTCAATCTACGATGCTCCGATATTGCCTTCTTTTCTGCTCTAAAATCCAGTTGCCCGTTGAAATTGAACAAAGATTTTTCTCTAACTTTATGACACGTAAATTAAACCTGTCACGATTAAATGCATCGTTGTTTAAACCTTGAAGTTTTGAAATTTATTAATTTTAATGTTGGAAAATTAAAAAATAAACCCAACATGAAGGTTTCGATTTCTTTCGGAAGAGATACAAGAGAAAAATATGGCAATCAAACTTGAAGGAAGAATTCGGGATAATAGAGAGGCGAATGAACACGTAGATGCTTAAATTAACAGAAGAACACGTAAAGGGGTGCAATTGTGAACAAGGAACAGCGTGAAATATGGAGTACAAAGAAGAAAGGAAGCCGGATAGGCGACACGAAGATAAATAGATAAAGCAGAAGAAGAGACGCTAGCTATGGCATTATTAACGCAAGAGAGAGTCCCTTTACAAAGAGCACGATGAAATAAGACCTCGAAAATCATTCGAGATTCTATCTCGTGACCAGTGTCGATCTCTTTATTCTTGATCTCCTTCGACTTTAAATTTTTCGTGCATCGAAACTAGATCAAAGTCGATAACGAAAATACCATAGCTTCTTATCTCAAATATCAACTTTGTACCCTGATATCCATCGAAATAATTAAGTTTAAAAAATTATTCAATATCATGAAAAATTGAATTGATAAAATATAAAAATGAAAACGACCATTATTGCAGAGTTTTATGATATAATGAAACAAAAAACGATTCGAGATACAAAAATATCATTATTATTTATACACTCTTCGGCGTCGTTTAAAACAGCACTAAATATTGTAATTCCACTCTTGAAATAATAAAAATGATCGAAAACGATTAAACTACTATAATAAATCGTAATAAAAACGAGCCAAAGATCCCTACTACGCACTTTTATCTCACCAATTAACGAAATGAAAGCTCGGCGAAATTTCAATCCGTAGATATCCGAACATTTCCAATTTACGACCAACCAAATGTTTTTCCTCTTGATCTCCATACCGATTGAAGCATCCATTAAATTCTGTCGAATCGTCGATTTCCAAGTACTCGCGGTATCCTCTCATCTATTGAATTCGCTCGAAGGTGGAACTTTAGCTTTTACAGTCAAATCTGATCGTCGTTAGAATGAAATTATACGCATGGAGCATGGAGAACGTTCGTTTTCTATTTTTCCCTCTTTTTTTTTTATCTATTTTTCCACGCCTAGATTCGATTACGCGAAGGTAGGCTAACACAGAGGCGAGATGTTTTACGTGAACAGAAAGGGAAAAGCGGACAGAAGTCAGGCGTGAATAGAGGCCGATCCTATCTAACAAATTTATTCAGATTTCCAACGTCCGCGGACAATCTCGATTTCTGTACCTACTCTCGTTTCGTCTCACGTTTCATCATCCGGCGTCGATCAAACGAAAAATCGAGTTTCTCTTTGCCCTCGTGATTGGATCCCGTTTCACGCGTTCTTTCCCCGATCAGAAACATCGATGGATCCTTCGACTCGCGCATGTAAGTTTGTGCTCGAACGTCGAAACCAATCGACCTTCGTACATGTATATCACGAAATGATCACCAAATTCTTTTTCTTTTTTCTTTTTAATTTTATTTTAATTCACTTTCTTTTTAATTTTATTTTAATTTAATATTCTTTATTAACCCTTTGAAACCTGAGCAATTTTTCCTTGATTTTCATTCGAAAGTCAAACAAGTTAATTTTGAAAGTGCATCGAAGCCTGGACTGATCAACAGATTTGCATAAAATGAATTTAATGCGTGTGCCCGGGAGGTATCGAGCTAACGAACACCGATGGGCTCGCGTGTTTCGTAGCCAGACTCACAAGGTGAGATCAAATGCTAATCCCGCTAATCCCATTAGGAAACAAAGTCCGAAACCAGTTTACTAAAAGAAGGGACAGCTCGAAAAGTTGTAGACAGGGGATATAGTTCTGTTCGGGTCCGGTTAAATCACGAAACGCGAAGAATAGAGGCAGAACAGGTCCTGTTTCTGGAATTTACCACGAAGTTTCAACTCCTTTAGATTCTCTATACTGAATCTAAATACTACCGAACCGATTTCTAAATAATATTCACTCTCTTGCATATAACTTCGGTAAAAAAAAAAAATAGACTGATAAAAAATGTACTACAATTGTCTTAAAGGTCTCTTTGAATCGTGTTATACGATATGTAAAAATTTCGATCGATCCACTAACAGCAGAATTTCTGTTAATAATACAGGATGTTTCTAAACGAACCTATCATAATTATAAGAAAGAAATAAAAAGAAAGAAGAAAATTTAGTGATATTTTCTCATTCGAAACTTTATTACAATATTTTCTTTTGTAGATTAAAGAAATTTATAATTGTGAAATTAATAATCTTTTATTTTTATCTGAATAAATCAATCTTGATGATTTGTCGAGTGTATACACATTTACACATGTGATCTTACTTACGTCTACGTCTAAACAAATATCATTGAAAACTACCAGTATTACTATTCGAGTTCGATACATTAAATACTGAAGGATAAACAACGAAATGAAAGTAAGAAGCAACGATAATAAAATAGCTTGGTTACGCCTTTTTGCACACCACTAGAATGCAAGCAGAGAACATCTTAAAGAAAAAATTAAACTCATTAATAACATTTGGAAACAGTAAATTTCCTTAAAAATTTTCGCATATTAAACTTTTTTACTGAAAAATAAATCCTCTAAAAAATTTTAGTTTACGTTTTCCACTTATTTTTTTTTTTTTCTTTTCATAAGAATTCCCGACTTTCACATTACACCACCTGGTGAATTTAATTGTCTAATGTTCTAACGAAGAAATTCTTCCAAATAGAAAGGGAACGAAGAAGCTGTTGAATTCTTAATGTGACCTGAAGACAATGAATGAAGTTCAGTTAATTGTCAAGCACAAACAATTTTCTTAAGGTCCCATTCATGGAAAAGATCCCTGAAATCGGGGAGATAGTCGTTGCCGTTAACGGGCCGCGATTTTCTGCGAATATTTCATAACGAGCTTCCTGGAAGAGGTTCTCCGGCGAGTGCCTTGAACCCTCGACGATGCACTTCCAGAGGAAAACCGGTAGTCGTAATTCCAGTATCTCCGAGTGTCACCTAGGCAGAGCCTTATCGTCTTAGACACTGGTAGACTCGTTGAGAACAGACTCGAGGATGAAACCGCCAAAAAGATAAGTCTGTCTTATCCTTCGTTGCAACAAGAAATCGCGTTAAGAGCTTAAAACTTTCAGATTAAAGAAACTTGCAATCCCGAGAGCGAGTGTAATCTTATTACAGGCTTGAAATAATTACTTATAATGATAATTGAACAAGTACGATTTTACCAAGAATAATCGTTAAATATTACATTTTCTTGATATGAAACTTTAATATTTTACTTATGTTTTTCTCTTTTTTTACTGCACACGAAATATTGTTTGAATAGTTATTGTTTAAAAAAGGTATCGGTAATTATTGAATTTAATTAAAACAAAGATTTAGAGGAAATTTATTCCGTCATTTATGATAGAATAAAACGATTAATTATTTTATCGGCGAAACGTTTGAAATCACCTGTCAATATTCATCAATGTTGAATTTGTTCTTGATTCTTTCTAGATTTAAAACTTAGCGTTATCGAAATCGATAGCAATTTATCTCGCCTCGATTGATTTCAATAAAGAAAAAGCTTTTTAAAATATTCTTAAAGTTGCAAGCTTCCTTCTTGAAACTTTTGTGTAACTTCGAAACGTTTAGCTGACTGTGTAAGATACTTTAACTCAAATGATACGACAGAAGCGCTATTGTCAAATGTTTCAAAATTATTTTACCCTTTTCACAAATCATTCTGTGTAATTTGAATAATTACGTGACAAAATAGAATTACGGAAAGGGGAAAAAGGAGTTTTGTGAGATGAATAAATTAACGAACAACATTTTCCCCCATCTTAGACGAAGCAAGACAGTTTCCAAGTATCGACGATCGTGCAATATCGAACGTAGGATATATGAGGTGCAAAGGGGCATTACAATCTTTGCGCCGATGATAAAGCACGCGGCTGGATGTTTTTTACGCGCTATAAAGTCGCATATTGGACTCCCGCTGGCGTCCAAAGCGTTGTGATTCACTGGACGATCCACGAACGCCGATAATCCAGTTTGGCATGCTCGTAAGAAGCCACGTAATAAACACCCTCTTTGAGCCGTGGCGCGCGCAGATTAACGATGGTAAACATTCGCGATTTTACGAGTCAAACAGGCCACCGACGAATGCATATTTTCGACTTCTAGTCATCCTCGCCTTGCCTCTCGAGGAAGCAGCCGTTTTTCCACCGTGAGACTCAAAAGGAACCTCTTTCCCGTAGGTTCACCGTTAACCACTTGCGTTCGAGCCATCTGCTAGAATGTGCACTTGAAAAGAAGCTGTTCAAAGTGTTGCTTTTTTTCTGGCTAATATTTTTGAGGACATTTGTGATCTTAATAGAAACGAAAGTATAAAAAAATCCTCTGAATTTTCTGGCGAATTGCTATTGACTCTGACGATTTACGTCTATTTTCAGTATTTTAATCCATTACTGCTTATCATTTGTAATCTGACTTTAAAAACAAAAGTACAAATATGTAAAAAAAATTTAGCGTTAGAAAAGTTACTATTAACGAACTTAAATTTGTACATTCGTATTCATAAGTACTAAAAGACTGCTGAACGTGAATCAAACTTAAAGTGTTATTATGAAATTATTAAGATTCTAAAAAAAAAAATTATTCTACCTGGAATCTCTTAAGTACACGAGTGCAGGAGTAATTGAAATCATATACTTTGTATCCTAACACTTACGAACGTACTTAGTATGTGAAAAACTATCAACCTAAATAACTGATTATACGCATGCCGATAAGTAGAATAATTAGTGTAGTCAATAAATTCGTACAATAAGCACAAAAGTATATATTTTTTCCTGCGGAGAATATTAGGAAATATTAATTCATTATTGATTATAAGTATAAAATCTACACCAAAATAATTGAATGACTTTCTTGAAACAAATCACATTATCTTACACATTGTACAATTGTCTTGAAAAAAAAAAAATGTGAAATAAGATACTTTTTCCATGATTCAACTTTCCAATTTCTTTCAAACACACACATTCCTCTTCCATCGTAGAACAATCTAACACGACACCCAATTACAATTTACACACCTGTAAACTGAAAAAAAGCAACATTGAGATTCGTTAATGTCGGTAAAAGGCGCCGGAGGCTCCTGATGATTTTTCTGCTCTGAAAATCAACAAGGCCTTTCATTCTATCCGTATACCTATCTATCGTCACGACGGACAAAGTGCAAATGATCGCGCGTACTATTCAGTTTTCACGAACCGTGTAGCAGCAACCGTGCCGTTCTCGGTTCGTGCTTTTCTCTTTTAGCGACGCAGCAAAACGGCAACAGAGATAAAGTGTGCAAACGAAAGGGTTACGAGGGGTGGTGGAGAAGGCGGCACGCGGTTACGTTAGAACGATGTGGGTTAACCCCAATTGCAGCCCATGCAAAACCAAAGACCTTTCGAGAACTTTGCTCGAGCGCGAGCACCCGAAGCAGAGGGAAGATATTTTTCTCTGAAAATCGCCTGCATATAAAGCGAAATGGAGCCGTGAAGTTGCAGTACGAAACACGCCATGAGTATACTCGTTCCCTTTCTTTTCTTCTTCTTCCTCTTTTTTTTTTTTTTTTATTTCGCGAGGATGCTGAATTGGTAATCGGTGGAGATTAAAATAAGAAAGTTTCAGAGAAGTGCTTGCTTTGAAAATCTACGTAAAAGATGAGAAACTGTCAGTTATTAAACCTACTAATTAATCTCTACAAGTTCTTGTGAAAAATTCTTTTCTATAACTATTTCTGTGCAAGTTCGATGTTTGAATATAATTTTAGATAAAAATTAGTTACAAAATAGTCAGAACGACCTTTTCGAGCACAGCCAAAGAGGAAAAATCAATATCATCCAAAATTGTACAAGGGAAAGAAACTTTTGAAAATCGTTTAATTAAACAATCACTCAGTTCGTTACTTAGTTAATTGTTTTTTAAACTTTCATTGTTTCTCTCCGCGTCTTTTTTATACCAACACAAAAAAAGAAAATCTCACGAGCTGAAACTACTCCAAAGCCTTCAATTGAACAATTTTCCAACTTAATTTCACTACTCGATTTTTCCTCTTTATAAACCTCATTAATATTCATAAGTTTCTTTCTCCCAAGCCAACAATTCGCGTAATTTCTCCGCGTCGAAGATTAACGGGAAAATAAAACCCGCAATACCGTCACAGGCAAAGTTGCATCTAATTAAAATCCAACAATGGAATTTCGAAACAAAAGAACCGAAATCGTATAGCGGTATGTGATACGGCGTTGAAAAGAGGACAAATTTCACGTGTCTCGCAAGCATTCACATTGTCATCGGGGTAACAGATAGAAAGCACGCTTTGGCTAAAATAAATTTACTATCTGCGTGGTTGTTCTCCATTGAAAACACCGGCGTGCAGTTCAAGCATCCGGAAGATTTCGCGAGCACACGCTAATCGGTGTATACCGGGGGTCCTCTCTCCATTTTCCAACAGGAGACGGGTCAAAACCGGAACGAAAGCGTCTCCGACGAACAAACTAATCGTCGCGCGGTTATCTTATCCGTGCTCGTGTCGCCTGCGGCACGGATACTCTTCTTCCAACAATAAATTCATTACACGGCCTGACAAGCCTCTCTGGGCTGCGCCAGCGGCGCTGACAGACGTTTTATGGCGCTTATCTGGCCTCCGCGCTTCCACATAGCCGACCATTCTCGCAAACCCTGCCACTGAATGTGGACTGTGAAATGGTTGCACTCTTGTGTGATCACAATGTACCACATTGGAATATTATTCGGAGATACTGGGTGAAAAAAAAAAGAACAAATGCCGTTGCTTTGTTGTCGCGAAACTGGAGGAGATTAAAAAATCATGATTACAATAGTTGATAGTAGGTTTGACGAGTACCTGAATGGATCGAATTGCTTTGTGTGAAATATTGAAACTGTAGAAAGATTATTGATTGATTTGATTAAACAGCTACATTTTTTTAGTAATTTTTTGGCTTTTTGTAAATGTTACGTTTATTTTTGTTGAATTCTCTAAGAATTAGTATAAGATCTCGTATATTTGGATTTTTTTATATTATGGAATATTAATTCTCTCAAACTTTTAACGTAAATTGTATGGTGTTTATGAACAAATATTTCGTCCACTTTTTTAGACACTAAATATTTAATAAAATTTTATTTAATAAAATTCAAGTGAGTATACCGTGAGTTTATTCGTAAAACCCATTCCTTCAGAAACTGAATTTAAAGTTAAGTCCCTTAAGGGGTTAGAACAACCCTGAGGCCTGAAGATGATACCCAACTTTGGTATTAATTTTTTCTTTTCAAGAAAATAATAGACTCAACAGAAAAGTTTTTATAACAGCTGTATTATATTGACCTTAAATAATATGAAAGTATTTTCTTGTTTAATTTCACTCGACTTTTTTTCATGTTGCAACTTAATGTTTGTTACCAATATATCAAATGTCGAAATAAATACTCTCTGACTTTTGGATAAATGTTCTTTCTTTTTCTAAAAAAAAAGGAAAACAATTCCAAAATAATTTATAATTTCGAAATAATTCCGATTATTGTTGATGACCTTTTACCATCTTGCGAATACCATCGCGAATATTTCAAATTTGTCTCCACTCGAGAAAAAAATTAATTTCTATGCCTAATATAAATTTTTGTATAATTTTTTTCTATCTTTATTTCATTATCAAATAAGAATAGCTATTTATTGATTTGCAGTTAGTAGGTTTCTCTAATATACTCACGATATTATTATATCACATGCGTAATTTAGTATGCACAAGCTATAAAATCATTTTTGAACGTATCAATACAGAATATTCTATAATATGTAAATTTAAAACAAAAAGGCTCGAGCACAAGAGGAACAACTTCAATCTTCCAGAAATAATTTATTCCCGGTTCGATTTCTTCGTTCAAAATAAATACACTTATCTCCAGAGTATTCTTCCCAGAAACATATGAAACTTGTACGATGCCAACTGATCCAATAAAACGATGCATATATTGCTATTCAAACTGATAAAAATGATCGATACTTCAGATATATTCTAACCATCATGTTTGCATTCCACATTTTCACAATTTACATGCTGCGCATCTTGAAATCGAATATTTGATTATACATGCATACATATACACGTCCTAGCCTCGATGAAAACATACGAACATCCTCGTTTCACGAAATCAAACAACCGATTACAGTAACATGCAACATGGTGCGTCATCGTTAAATTTATACGATGCTTCTTTGTTTGTCTCGACAATGGTCTCTACCATATTGTACACTTCAATATCCAACGAAAAATAAACCGTTGTTGTTACATTTCGAAGAATTCAGCCAATATTCAGAAAGTGTAACTCTCGTGCGTGAAAGTACGCGCGATAACGATAAAATGTATTTTCCATTTAAAAAAAAAAAAAGCGAAGCACAATCTATATCACCGGTGGCAAAAATAACAGGAGAGATATATTTTCTCGTTCGCTTAGTAACCAAGCAACCACTTCGACGGCTATATTTTACTATACATTTTAATCTTTAATTCAAAGTTTCCTCTCTCCGTTGGCCCGTATTTTCAGCTGAAACGACTTCATAATTCAACACAATTCGTGAGCCACGTTTCAATTCCTCCTAGCCTGCTGCACAGTAAAAGGTGAAATAATTTATATCGTCCGAGGATTAATTCCATAAGCAACCGTTCAAAACTCTTCGCGAAATTCTGAAGCGAACTTTCGTTTTAAGCCAAAACAACCTGTCATCTCTCGCAACTTCTGTCCCCTTGTCCGAAAGAGACGATAACAAAATACGCATAATTCCGTTATCGACGTTCCCTCTAATTTCCGCGAATCGTAGAAACTCTCTGCTAATTGGAAATTCAACCCGGTTGTTAACGTTCGTTCCGTCGTGTTTCCCTCGTACAATTTTGTTCGCGGAAGCTTTCATGAAAATTCGAAGAATATTCGTTCAGTTAGCAGACGTGCATGCATTCGTATATAATACGACTATAAAAAAAGAAAAAAAGAAAAAAAAAGACATCACGAGAAACGCGACGAGCATTTCATAGAGCACACAATGCGAGGATGCAAACAAGACGTAAAGAAAATGGTTGAACAACTCAACACAGGAGGGAAGCCACAGAAGCCGCGGGAGCATAAAACGAGCTCGTAATCGGTTGGCTATCTCAAAGTGTTCGCCACTCGTGTTGACTCGTAATAGTTTACGGGACCGCATCATCTAGTATGCAAGCAGTGGGCAAATAATTTAACAGAGTCATGTTCTGTCTCTGATGCGAGGAGATCTCTCGTTTCATTCAATGTCCAGAAGACGTTTCGAGACTTTAGCTTCGGTTGATGGTTGCTATTTGGTCGTTGCACGTGAAATGAGAGATTCGTACGTGAAACTTTATACCACAGTAACGTGGGTAAAATTAATTTTTATCAATGGAAATAAACTACAGCAAATTCAACGCGTTTCCATTAACGAATTAAAAGTGTATTTAGTCTATACTTTTTTGTTAAATAATGTATTAACACATTGCCCAGGCATTTTCGCGAGCGATGCTTACAAATTTGACGTTGAAAAAAATTAAATATATCGATATAAATTGTTTCTCTCGTTCTCTATGTTCGAGATGTTAGTGCAAATATGTTTATTACTGTTAACATTGAAGAGGATTTCTTGCCTTGATTGTGAACGATTACCGATAGAAAAAGAGAAATACACGTAAATATATATATATATATATTTTTTTTAGATTTTCTGAATATTAAAGTTTCATCAATGTCAATGATTGTCACTTGGATTGTTCTCTTTTTTCCAACATTCTTATGAAGCGTCCAAGTAACTGGAAATAATAAAATAATAATTATCCAATATTTATTATCACTTACACATATCAGAATTTTACCAAATGTTGAAGTAAAGTAAAAATATGTTAAACGACGTTCGAAACAGGCAAATTTATGAAATGGTATATCATAAAATTCTGGTATTAATATTTTGTCATGTTTTAATTCATGAAAGAATATCCACGTTCTACTTTTAATATAACTTAATTAACTGAACTCAATTGTTTCAACGAAGCAAACGTTGCATTTAAAACAAAACACCGTAAGAATGAATTTAAATACCATCATGGGGCTACATTATATTAATGCACTTATTAATTAAAAGAAATATGAGCTAGTAGATAAAATATCTGTACTACATCTACGGTAAAATTAAACCTGAGGAAGAACTACGAAAATAGCTTAAATTACAGAATTTCGGAATGATTCAACTTTGGTATTCAGATAATACCAATTGAAATGCATTACAATTTCCAAGTATTCTAATTCAAGTGTATTAAACTTGCAAGTGTTCCAATTTCAGCGGATTAAAATTGCAAATAGCCTAATTTCCATACATTGAACTTTCAAATGCTGTAATCTGAATATACTAAAATCGCGAATATTCCAATTTAATCACGCTAAATACCTCAGTATAAATACAGAGTCCACAATCAGCTGTAGAAACCAAATAAAAATATTAAACTCTCTGAATGAATAAAAAGAGAAAAAAAGAAGAAGAAGAACACCTAGAATTAGAAATTTTACAACCGGGTAGTGTAAATAAGGAATCGAGCGTTAAAACGTGCGTGTTCGAATTTCTTCCTTGAACCAAACCTAACCTTCCTTTGAAGCTAACCGAATGAATATTTAAGTTCGAAGGCAAGTTTCGGATAGTGCAGGTCGGGTCAAGTTTCATCGACTAGTTCAGTCGGAATCGATTGTTCAAACAAACCGGTCAAATAGTCCTCTACCACGGCCGCCATATTGATTTTTCTAACAGAAGACCGGGCGTTATTATGCGGAAGATACACATCGATACTGTGTAAACTTTCACGTTCTGTCTAATTAGCTTCCATCTCCGGGGAAGTTACGCAATAAGAAGGGTTGCGGCGGGTATAGGGAGCGGGAGCAAACATTTGACGTGTGTTTAACGAGAAAAGTTACTGCAACCTAGGTAGCGAGACCTCCTTAAGGAATCTTCCAGCAAAATTAGAAATTAGTGTACGGTCTTAAGGAGTGTCTGTCGGATGGAAGCTTGTTCGAGAATTGTTTCGTTATACTCACAGACTTGGAATTTCTCGAGGATTCAATTTCACGTGGATCTTTAAAAGCGGTTGCTTAAAATACTTGTGAAAAGTAAAAGTAGCTCGGCTATGTCTGGTTTCTTACCTGTAACAGAAAATTTAGCGGTTCGTTAAAAATGGAAATTATCCCGATCTTCTGTCTCGAACTATTAATACTTAGAGCACCGATTATTTTGTTAGAAACTGTACTTAAGGCGCCGCAATATTTACGAGTAATAAATGTAATAAAATAACTCTTATAGAACGTAAAATTTCTATTCAAAAATGGTACATGATCTTGATAAAAAGTTTAACTGACTAAATTTGTAGATAAAAAAACGCATTTAGGCGGGGCTGGCGCTTAAAGTGTTAATTATGAATTTTATAATATTTTTGGGTTTATATATAAAGAAAGAAAAGAAGAGACTTGTGTTAATAATTTGTACTTGAACAATCGCGCGAGATTTTTAAACAGATTTCCAGAGAAACTTGTAGAGAGTTCTGTATTAAAGAAACTGATAGTGTGAAAGATACGACAGAACAAAGTTCGTGAAATAATATATGAAAATGGAGTAGAGAATGGTAATTGGAACAGTTAATCACGTTGCACAAATCTTTCTTTCCCAAGATTTCTAACTACCACAACGTCCATAACATTATTGCACAATCATCTATCATCGCACCTGTTGAAAGAAGATTTTATTTAATTATGCTCCGTGCGCTCCAGCTGATAATCTACATTATTATTAATATAAGCATGACTACTATTCAAATATTAATTACTACTGTTCGTGCCACATTTTTAATCACACCTTTCAAACGAAGTCTCATCTTTGTAGAACGTCCTTTATTCAAACAGCGCTATTTATATTTAATCTTCACCGGGACAAGTAAGTACACTAGCAAAGAAAAGCTCGAGACACAGAAGAATAAAAATTACGTCTCTCGAAGATTAAGTCTCGCGCGTCAAGCAACGAAACGAGCAAAACCAACCCTTTCTAAGGGACGAATAATTCCATTTCTCTCGTTTATTTCCGCTCGTAAAATCCACAACTCGAGACACCCGATCATTCGCGGCGCGTTCGACAAGCTGAAACGTTCACGGTTATGGGATTGTCACGCGTTCCACCGAAAATCCAATAATTTCTTAGGCGAAATCGCCGCGACCGTGTACCGACACGCCGGACATTTATCAAACGCCCGATGGAATGGCGTATTGCATCTCCGATACGCGGCATTCGCGCGGGTAATAAAACACGTCGCTGTATTAACCAGCCACCAAGTGGATGGTTTATGCCCTCTCTATGACAATGAGACACGTCTTAACGACGCCGACCACGGGAGAATGCAATAAGGACGCACGGCAAAAACAAAGGGACGAATGTAGCCATGGCTCGAGAGCAAGGGAAAAGAATAGAGAGACAAGAGGGAAACCTGCCGCCCACGCGGGAATTTCATTTCTATAAACGAGAACCTGACGTTCGATTTCGAAATCGTTTTGCAACGCTATTTGTTCTGACGCCGGGTGCCTTCGGGGGAGTTGCTAATAGGATTGACTGATAGATTTCACTTTCAATCAGGAATTTTTCCTGGTATTCCATTTGTAACGTATCGGAACTATACAACAGTGGACTTTCAACGCTTTATCATGTAATTTCTTTTTTTAATTCGTGAGCAAAAATATTAGAAATGATAAAAATTGCAAACTTTGGTGAGAAAAGCATGAAAAAGTTACACAAATGAAATAAAACTTACTATAAAATATACATGGAGGTACAGAGAGTTGAATAAGGTTGCGATATCGTGAGAAAGAAGAATCAGATGAAAGATTACAAGTGAAGGAAAGTAATAAAGGTAGTAAAGGCAAACGTTGGAATGTTTAATTATTAAAACTCTTTCTATAACACTTTGATACTCCTGAAATAACTGATAGAAAGTTAAAATCTACGATACAATGAAAAAAACGTTCAGAAATAATGATAAATGGTCAAAAATGTTTTTATTTTGAAATACCTAGATTTCACAGTCGAATTAAACATTTGCAAAGAATGATTGTGATCAAAGTAAAGAGGGGGAGGAAGAAGAACGAAAGAATCATCGATGGTAGCACAAGGACTCGTGAGAGGACCACGAACAAGGATCAGGTACGTGCCACGCGTGTGGTCCATCTCTGACCTCTCTGTTTTCGAGGTCGGGCTCGAAAAAGGTCCGCGGTATAAGTATTCTGATGTACGATCGGTTAGTATCGTTACTCCTTCGTGGCTCCTTGACCTCTGTCCATTGCTCCGTGGCCGAATCTTCTTTATCGCGGGCCAATTCCTGTAAATATTTACGTGTCCCACGAGAAAGAATGGGAAATGCCCCAACGACAGCTGGAATTTATAAGGGAGCCTCGCGGAATTTATAAAGGAGAACTTTTTCCTTTTCTTCTTCTTTTTTTTTTTTTTTTTTAATCGTTACGCGTTTATTTACTGATGAGGATAGTGTGTACGAAATACGCTTCTCGAACTCGACATCATCGCGATGAACAATATCCTCTCTCTCTCTCTCTCTCTCTCTCTCTCTCTCTCTCTTTTTTTTAAATTTCATTTTCGCATTTCGAGTAATTCCAAACGAAAACTAAATTTCGCTAAAGTTGCAATATTGATACTTTCGAAATTAAGGAAAATACAGAATTTTAAAATGCAAATAAACTAGACTAGGTATTATCTGCTTGCGTGTAATTTATAAACTGCATACTTTTATTTTTATTTCATAAAAATTTCATAGAAAATGTTTTTTTTTTCTTCTAAAAACCTTCTTCTTTGCCTTTTCTCTAAGTCAGCGTTTTCCTTTCACGTTCTTTTTCCACCTAAAAGCTTCAATCACGAGAATTTTCTCAAGAATTTCGCTAAAATTATTCCGTACCCCATCCATTATATCACATTGTGCTAGATGCATACGCGAAACTATGTATTTCCAGTAAATTATACCGAAGACGTCCTGTCTTCGCATGATTTTCCTCCGAGGCGTGACTGCGCCTGCCATCAAACGCATTATTTCGTCTGCTGATCCTCGAGATAGGATTGCGTCTTTACACGACCAGCTGATATCTGATGTCTACCATATAACCATCTAACGCCTGTCTCCGCCGTGAGAACCCTTCCAGAAACGAGACAAATACATGACGTTTCATTCTTCCAGCTTTGTCACGAGCTCGCTGCTTTCTTCCACTGGACTGCTTTCAATTTCAGGGTTATACTACGTGCAACACGGCGAACCGTAGATCGATATCGAGCCTCGTAAAACTTCGAACTCATATATCCTTCTGTTCTGTAAATTTCACATCGTTCCACGACCAGAACGATCTTAACGCGAGCTCGTGTCCCTATCAGATGTTATGTTCTACAACTACCTGCTGCGACCCGTATTGTAAAACGTTCGAACTGTCTCTAGGGAGTCGAAACTTTTTAACTAGAAGGTTAGATCGATCGATCTCCTTGATACACCATAGAAGAAGGGCTGTGTTTGTCGTATACGCTTGTTCTATTTGAACTTGAGATATAGATTGTGCCATTTTGGACACAACAGATTTAGGAATTATTTTCTTGCAAGCATAGATTCTTCTAAATATATCTGACAAGTTGCAATTGATGATACATCACATGTACCTCATAAAAAAAAATCGGTAGTATTACAAATTATTTAAAAAACTTTGAAATGTAAGATTCGTTTTTAATATTCTTTTTTAAACAGGGAACAAATTTCAACTGGATTACGTAAAACTTAAAGTTTTAATTCCAGCAAACTTTTAATCCCAACTTTAAGTCCAAATTCCTCCAAAATCTCAATAATTCATTCCGCAACCATCCACGAAACGAAACCGCTATCTCCATCGTTACATTCTAGCCTCGTAATTCTCTAAAAAGATTACGACCAAAGAGTTAACCACGACAGAGACGAGATACTAGTTGACCAGCGGTCTATTTCAAACAAATCTGACTCACGTCGACGACATACGTGAACTGAATCCGAAACGAGCCTTTGCTCCAGACACTTTCAACCTTCTGCGACTACATCGACGCGTTACGCCGTCTAACGAGAAGGGTTAATAAAACAAGCTGGTAGGGTTGCTCTGAATGAGTCGAGATATCGCTATTCAGCATCGAGAGCCTCGTGTACCTGCCCGGTGAATTCGATAGGTATCTATGAACCGTTGGATTCTGCCTAATCGCTCAATCGTATCGTCGGTGGCTGTGTCGCGGACGAATGAAACAACGATATGAACCTCTCTCTGTAATGTCAGAGGCCGAACTACCGTTCCCGTGATTTCCAGGTAAAACCACGACACGACGAGTCCTGTTCGATTCGTGAAATGTTCCATGGTAATACGATTTGGAGGATAATTAACCGACAGAACCAATGACTCGACAATGAGCATGTGGACAAACATTGGTGTCTATAATGTCGCCCGAACATGATCGGTAAATTTGATCAATTCAGTGTGACAATATTACTCGAGGCTCGGATTCCATAATACGCAGAAATTCATTGGCAAATTTTCAATCTCAATATGTAGAAACAAATTTTTTTCCGACTTTTGGGTACAATTATAATTTTTTTTTTGTTTTTTTAAATGAAAACAAATTGATACATCGGTTGGTTTAACGGACAGAAATTAGAAATAAGCACAAAGGTGAGATTGTACATCGGAGGGGGAGCCATTTCTCACTTTGTTTCGCTCCGCTTAAAGCGGAACGTTGTAACACAGCGCAGAAACGAGACAATGCATCGATTAATGCAGGAGAATCCAAGGGGAAAAGCGTCGTGTCCTACTTCGAGAAGGCGTTTCACGAGCTAATTACATCCTTGTTGCAAAGAAAAAAAAGGGGAAAAAAGAGAGAAAACAAAAGAAAAAACAATCTTTCTTCCTCCACCTCTTTCGCAATGTGTTTCCAGAGGGATAATCGTGAAAAATGTACGAGAGAATTACTCGACGGCGGTCTAAATTAGCGGTGCTGGTGATGGTTGCCAAGCAGTAGGCCAGGCGATTTAATTTCAGTTTAAATGCGCCTAGCCAGTGGTAGTAGAACCACTGCCAACTGTTCCCTCGGCACACAGGACTTTAATATTCTACGACTCATTTTACGAGTATCATTCTGGAACGGTTTCTGCCGCTCCAATAACTTTAATCCTGTACAAGTAAGATAAGTCCCAAGGCAAGCTGAAACTCTCCATAAAATGAATCACAAACAGCAAGCAGCCCAGCAACGCGCACACAGGGATTGTTCGAACTTTATCGATACGTTTATAATACCCCTCCTAGTATAGTTTAAACACTTGCTCCCGCTGATTTACTTTATGTTTAATAGGTTCTAACGATCCAATTGATGTACGCTGTCGGTCACTAAGAGTCAACGTGAACACGCGACCAAACGGGAGAGGGTTTATTAACCTCACTTGAGAATGATCGTTGATTGAACTCGGTGGAATTTCTCACTTCGAGAACTTCGAGACAACGAAAAGATTGTTCTACATCGTTTGAACTGTTGAGAATCAATTAATCAGAAAAATAGCGAACATTCTCACAGCGTTGGAATTAATCGAAACAAGGAATCGAATAACCGAGTTTCTCGTGGGAAAGGTACGAATCTGATATTTTCACAGGATACTAAAAAATTGCCCAAATGGTACCAGTTTAGAGTATCTATTCCGGAAGGCAAAGATATGACCTCTTTCTCACAAGAAAGAACAGTTAAAGAGGAAAATTATGTATCGAGATGTGTGAACACAAGCAACTCCTTCAGATTTATAGCTCGTTTCTGTGTTTAAATGTATCAAATTAATTAACAATTAATTGAAGAGAAATATATCGAGTTTGACAAAATTTACATGGAAAGAAGTTCACGAAAAAATATTTATCTTCTCTTATTTCTTTCTTATTTACAATCATGGATGATTGCAAAATTACAATATGGACATTGAAGGAGTGAGAACAGTTCTCAAAGTTGATGGATTGGAAATATATTTTCAAGAAGAATACTTTTTTTCGTGATAGGGTTAGAATAAGAAATTCAATCGCATAAAGAATCTTTCAGCAAGTTGAAATAGTTTGATATATCGTTGTATATCATTGGAAAATTAATCAGATATGCCACCACGGCTGGCCCCTTATTCAATAACATCGCTGTATATTCCTTTATATAATCGTTGGTTTAATCGCGATTCGGTGCATAATCCTAATCATTCGCAAACATCTCTCTGCCCCAGCGAACAGCCTCAAACGAGAACTATTGCGTAACGCAAAATCAGTGGCCGTATCGCGTGGAAATCAAGTTAATGGAGAAACACGAACTGTCAGTCGACACGTCACGCTTCTTGCGCTACGATTAACACTTAATTCAATTTCACGCCGATGATTCATTACTGTTTACAGGAAACATTTTCTACACCTCTCGTAGGATCGGAATAGGAAGAAACTCGCGAGAAACTCAAGGAAATGAATCATTCTCAAAGATCATTGCCCAATTCCAAGTTTCTTAACCTCTCCTATGTAAACTCTATTTGCGGTAAAACGATCTCCAGTTCCAACCTCTTTGTTCTAATTACCTTTTTCTATTGTGACTTTTTCAAATGCTATTGTCTATCGGTGTATTTTAAAATAGTTTAATTTCCATCAGTATGTTTGCTTTCTTACGAGATTTCAAGATTTCTCTGAGTTAAACACGATTTCGATCGAATCTAACCATTCTAAGTTCCACTTTGTAGAATATTTACTTACAGAAAATTTGATGATTTATCCGAATTCGAGAAAAAATATTAGACATTCCATTTAAAAAAACTAAAGATAACTCTAATATCTCAATAAAAGAATAAGGTAATAAAAAACAGACCAGAGCACTGTATGTCCCCTTAGATACCATACAACTTTTGTTTGAAAAATTGTTTCGTATAAAGAATAACTTACGAGTTATTTGAAGTCATCATGTTAGAAGATTCACCCTGTGTATATATGAATTTAATTAAAATATCTCGTCAAAGCTACTGAGAACTATTGAGAAAATATAATTTAAATGGCATGATAACACCTAGACACGTATTGTATAAACAATATCACCAATATCTTGACAAAATGCATAATTAAAAAAGACCACATCTTCAAAATACCAGATAGAGCGAGATCGTAAACTAAACCTTCTAAATGTGGCATCGATTGATGTCACAGCACTTGAAACACTTAAGGTTCGCACAATAAAAAATGACGATTTATGACTAACAGTATTTGATTTACTATTTAAAGTGTTAAGAACTTCTGCCTGTGTCTGTATAGCCAATGTATGGTATAAGTGCACTAACACCGGATTAAGAAGTTTCTCTTACGGTATTGACCAAGATTTCAGTTCTTTGTATGCTCTTATATCCATCAGTTCTATTATTAGGACATTTGGAACACGTGTACTTTGACTTCTGATGACTTTTAAGTCTATATTGTAACCAAGACAATACGAATATAATTTTTCTTTCTTTTTTTAAGTTATACTAGTATTTATCAAACACCCTGTGTATTCAACGTGGAATTATATTAAGTATATAATTAAATATTCTCTGCCAAGAGTACAACCATGTATATATATACAAACAATGCTGTCACAAAATATTCCCATGATTCACTCTTCAGAAGACACTACCGACAGAGTTCAACCTACTTCACAAACACCATACACCCTCGACTCTCCTCGAACCACGCCTTCTTCACGTTCCATAAATCAGGAAACTCGAAGAGGGTCGAAGAGACTAGTTCCCTTTCGTTCAAACCTTGAGATCGCCAGTCCAGCGATCTTCTCACGAGTATAGAGCGTCGCGACGCCTCACCGCGTCCCGTTGAGATACCGTTTCCCGCGGATGAAGCCACCGAATAATTGAACGCGCTCTGCCCGCGAATGTGTTCCACTGAGATTCTATCGCGGCGCATCCGTTACGCGGCGAACAACACGTGCTTAATATGCATGCACGGCTTAATTTACATTAGCCACCGCTGCTTGGCTGCATTATGTACACGGAAGCAGATCGTCGGGGACGCAAGAACGACGGATGACGTCGTAAAACGGACGCCGTAGTCCAGCAAGATACTTGAAAGGGGGAGGAACGCTTGCTAGGGTGAAATCTTGCGGCGCGTAAACTATAGGGCGTAGAGGTGAACGAAGATGAACGAGGATGAGGGAGAAACAGGGGAAACGATTAGGTTGAAAGTATACAAGGTGCTTGGAAATAAATGTTTAAACCTAACTCTTTGCACTTCCAGCACTTTTATTTTTTTTTATATTATACGATGCTCAACACACGAGACAATTAAAGACGAACAGTAACATTTTGCTCATAACAAATTATTATTATAACAGCGATATTATAATAGCTGGTATGAGAGTGATGAAAAAATGACTGAGTATTGAGCTTACTCTGTAGAATGTTATACAATTATTAGTTGCAGAAATACATTCTTAAGAGTTAACGCTTGAAACAGAACTGATAACAGAAATGTATTTTCAGTTTCAACATGAGATATCTTCGAATACTCGTTAGCCATAATTGTCGACACATTCTTGGAATATTCTTTAGGTAGACTCTAGGAGCCTACAGTGCATCTCTTTCGGTATTTCACAGTTGAAATATTTTGCACATTTCTTGCGAATCACTCTATGCAAGTGTTAACACTGTTTTTTTTTTTTTAAATATTCTGTATAACATCGAGACGAGAGACTGACGAGTGATAGGAAAGTGACTTGGATGAGATTGCTTGAGTTTGTTTCTTAGTGTAGAGAATTAGCGTCGAGACATAGAAAAGTAATTAATCTTTTAAACTGTATTTATAAGGCAGTTCAAGTATATTGAATGCAGTGAATTTTCTATTAATTTCTGTCATTTACATAAATCATATTTTACTGAAATAATTAGAATTTGTAGTGAATTATTATACATAAATATTCATATTTTTGATTACGTCAAATAAGTAGAAAATAGACTGTTTTCAAGTAATTAACAATAATACTAAAACACCAATTATTGAGAATTTTAAATAACTAATTTTTTATCTATAATTTATAATTAATATTACTAAGAAAAGTAAAAGAAATTATATTTCACAGATCAAATGTTTGTATATACATTAAATTGTAATACATCGAGCTGCAAATATTGATCTATTCGTCAAAGAACACCCTGTACATACACCTTTCGTAATTAAAATGTTAAACGTCTAAGGAGAAAGATTTTCTCGCGGATTTCCAGGAAAAATTCAATTGGTACAATGTTGCGCGCAAAGTAGCAATCAATGCTGGCATTTATTTCTTATACACAAAAGAGGGGGGATAATATAAATAAAGACAAGTAAAAGCTAATGGTTAAGGGAAAGGAAAGATATTCCGGACCGAGAGAGAAAAACAAGCCGCGCGAAAAGAGATTAATGGCGAGCCGTGAAATTTACGAGGGAGAACGACTAGTACCCCGTGGATATCTCGATGTCGTAATCAATGAGGGTTTGTAGGAAGCAGGAGTTATTGTATACTTGGAAATCGCGCAATACACAAACGAACGAACGAAGCGTTATAAGTAAACGCAACAGCGATAGAGAAAGACAAATATTCAACATAGATAAATTTCTCATTCGTAATATCCTAACCTATCCTTTGCTTAGTACTGTTTTCTTTCACATAAGAAATCGTGTTTCTTAGAGAAAAAAAAAGCCTATTGCTTCCAAACTTTTTATTTCGTAATGTATATAAATTATAATGACTTCAAATTGCTTTGGTAGAACAATTTTGATAAATATCTGAACCGAGGAATAAGAAGAGGAGAATGAAAGGAATAATAAATGCGGAAGTTAGGTAGGGACACAGAGGGTGTCGATCAAGAGCTAAAGCAAAACAGCTCATTAGGGTTAAAGACCTACTTCGAGGCTAATATAGGACATCGTTAAGGAAGGAAATAAGGAAGAAATTAAGGTTAGGTTAGATAGGGTACCGAATACCTTCCATAATGTAATTTGGATAAAATGCCTGCACACTTCTCTTTTACTGCGTAAATCATGCATTAAACTTTCAATGATAGATTAACCCTTTGCACTCCGAACACTTTACTTTTGCAACGAAACCTTTGAAAACGACCGAGTTCTATTCCGAAACGAAAAGATATTTATATATTTTCATTTATTTTATTTTAACATAAATGAAACTTGTATAGAGTCATGCACCTATGAAGTATAAAGGATTAAAAATTTTGTTTGATCGTAAAACATAGTATTAAAAAAAAAAAAAAGAAAGAAACGCTAACTTTTTTCTTTTGCCAAGTGTTAACATTCTGTTTTTTTCAAACATCCTATACAATACTTGCTTTTTTAGCGAATTACCAGTTAGAAAATACTTGTCTGAAAACAGTCGTTATTTTATCGATGCTAAAAAGCCTGTTTTAAATCGTCTGGTATCTGGAAATTTCAATTTCCCCGTTACCGTTCAACTTCTCGTGGAATTTTTCTGGCGTAGAGCAAGCTGACAGCTTTATGGACCGTTTCGATGACAATTTTAGAACTGGTGGCGCAATCAGTAGCACCAGTTCATCGTAAAACGAATCAGATTACCGGAGCTTAATCGCGTAATATTCTTTTCTAAGCCGTTAATGAACCGGTACGCACCACTCATTAGACACTGGCGCGTTCAGGAAAACAGCCTCGTGTAATGAATGGTACACGTTTTTGCACACGGTGCACGGTTGTCGGACAAATCATCGCGAATGAACGACGCGGCAGGATGATATCGTGATATCTACGATCTACGTGGTAATAATTTACGAACCGGATTAAGAGACGCGTGCTATTACGACAGTATGCTTCGCTCGTTTGCTCGTCGATTTCTCTTTCGTTCGTATCTTCCACGGTACAACCGGGAAAATGTGTAATCTTCGAAATCTAACTTTCGATTAATTCTTTGCATCTTAATAATGTCTTACTGTTTCTTACATCGTTGCGCGATAGTTCGTCTGACAAGAGATGTAGATAGAGACTGTTGATCGTGTGAAAACTTCAAGAGTTCCATACTGTTGACGAGATAGAACGAAATTTTTAATCCATTCTCAAGATTCTTAGTTTGAATAATGTTATATTACAGAAATTACTATTATTTCGAGAATATTCAAAGAAATATTGAATTTACGAGCTACTCTTTGTATTGACACTTTGGTAACCACTGTTGGGATCACGCGATTCACGTCTCGTTTGAAAGAAAATCCAATGACAAGTGATCATAATGTATACTGCTGTACGTCACGACAGAAAGTTTCACCGCGATAAAGAATACCTGCGACGAGCATTAATTACGAGCACGGCTATTATTCTTGTATCAGTCTGAAAACCAATCACGCTCGTCTGAATCGCAAGGAAATTGTGGTCCCTTGAATTAACCAACGGTAAGGTGGATAATAGACGAAAAGATGAAGATGTGCTAATGACGTGGATTAAGTGGCGGAACAAAGAGAGAGATCGCAGAGAAAACAGAAAGCTAATCGGCAAAAATCGTTTCTGGTGAATCATAGAGTTGCATAGACTTGCACAGAGTTGCACAGAGTTGCACAGAATTTCGAGTGAATGAATACACCACGATTAGAATGTTCCAAAGCTTGCCAAAGGGATGTTACTGATAACTCGCTAATTAGCGGATAACTTCGCAAGTACACTGTGCACGAATAGAGAACCGTCAACAAACGAAGCACAGGAACGATGTTTAACGGAAAACGATTGATCCTCTTACTAGAGAATTTCCACGAACGGGAAACTAACTAACTCTGCTATCCTTTTTCTCTCGTTTCGTATCTGGTCATATTTCGTATTCATCGATCGTCGTAGAGTTGGCCAGGGAGAATTATAAGAAGTACTTCAATTTTGACGAACGATGTATATTCAAAAGTGAGAAAGTATTTATATCTATTCCAAATAAGATCTGTCTGGAAAAGTATACTCCATAGGTGAATCATAAAGAAAAATTGTTTCAGTAATAAATACATCAATTAAAAAATGTCTTCTAGTTAAAAATAAATAATTTGATACTTTCAATATTCTTCTTGATTATCCGTAAATTTTATTTTTAAAAAACTACATCGTGAAAACACACGTAGCTTTTTAAAAATAAAATTTACGAATAATCAAAATGTGGTAGAATTAAGTATACATTCAATGTTACTAGTTCTAGTGTTAATTTCAATCATTTCAAGTTTTTGAACATTTTTTTTATGTAAACATTCCTTTAGGAGAGAAAAAAAAAGGTATAGACAGGCTCGAATGTTTGGTTTGGCAACTAATATTTCTACATTTAAAGATAGTCGAAGTCTTATCTTTTCATTTTATTTGAAAAAGTTTTTGCACATCAAGTTCATCAACTACGAATTTTTCTCGTAAACGAATGAACATGTTTACATGCATAATTAGTGATTCGACGAATATAAAAAGCTATAGAAAACAATTCTTTCTATGTCCAACACGAAGAAGAAGAATGAAAGTTTACAGTCATGTGTCATTATCACCCACTACAAGGCACAACGACAACAGCGTTAATCAACGCGTTAACGCTTCGATTTATTTCTTCCAGCAACTATACTTCAATCTACATGTTTCTCCCAAGAATCGGATAGTCCATTTTACTCCGGAATATCGCTTTCAAGTTTCCATTTTCGCGTCTTAATCGTTTCCCATTGGCGTGCGTGCAGCTGACACAAGCTCGCGTGTCCCGCGATAATAACATTCAACGTTTTCTGCAATGCAAATGTCAGACACCTAGTTTCCAGGCTGCGGCTGACCCAGTCGGGTCCGAATGCGCTATATTTGTCGCGGTGGCATTTTCAATTGCGCCGAAATGTGCTCTCGACGTGGTGGCTCGAGGAAACGCGGTAGCCAGCCGTGTTAAACTTTCGTGATAGGTGAGAGGTTCATGCATCTATTAGCGATTCCTCGAGTTTTGCCGTGTGTTCGATATGTCAGAGGTCGCGACCACTGGGTTATCGAAACCTCACGTTCCGCTTTCCAAAAGGATCCTCCACCCTAAATAACCATCCAACGAAGCGAATCTTCTGCCTTTACGATTAATCGATGCAACGTGTGTATGTTAGAGACGCATCGCGTGACAGAGGACAGTTTCGTACATGTTAATTACACTTCCATGTCTGCAGCATCGTCGGTGGTTTATGAAAGGTGGAGCGTGTCCGAAGTGCATCGAAACGTTAAAGTTTCGCGAGAAAGTTGACCGAACAGTTGTATCGAATGTGTCATTTATAGAATATCATCACAGCTGAATACTTCACAGTTTATTCCCACCCTTGCACGTGTATTGCTAAATTTCATACTGAGACGAAAAATATTTTTTTTTTCATCTGGTAAAACATTTCATTCTTTCTAAAATTGTCGTGTACCATTAATGGTACACGTGATACGCAATGTATCAAATACATAATCCATTGTCTTTTTTTTTTTTTGTACTATGGAAAAGTAATCTGAATGATCAAAAACAAAACCAAAAAGATATGGGAAAACGTGTTAGGAAATGATGTGTCAATTTTGCACGTGCCAGCAACGAATAATAAATTTACCAGGAAAAATTGTAAAGGAAATACAAGTTGCAAAAAGAAATTAAAATTTTCTTTTATCTTCTAAGCTAGAACCTAGCTTCGACTATACAAGAACTTGGATGAAACGTTACTTCAACCATGATTACATCGGCAAAGTCTAACAAACCCAACGTTAGTAATTATCATTTGTCATTTTACACCTGTTAAAGCAACGACGAAGATTTCCCAATCGCTAATGGAAGCATGAATAGGACAAACTTTCGACAGCTTCCCATCTGATACCTAACCTAATCAAATAGTCTAAACTCGCCTGAGAGGAACCGTTCTCCGAACTATTTTAATTACATTAGTATATAATACGCGTTAGGAAAAGCTGGCAACACGATCACCATGACAGAAAATCATCATGAAGAACCCTGTCGAACGGCGTTCTTCGGGAAACAAGATTTCTCTCGAGACATTGACCTCGGCACTTTGCACTTCAAGTAAGCTCGAGTGTCAAGATGAAAATAGCGGCTTTCGTGATGAGGTCATCGACATCAAGTGCAGAACCGAGGTGCGCTCGAAAACGTCTCAAGGTGGCAAAGGTCGAAGAAGTAGGCGCGGTAATAAAACTCGATGGTGTCTGCTGACGTGTTCGGAACGTCGATTACCAGAAGAGAAGGTGAACACAAAAGGAGAAATCAACAATGGAAACTTGGACAATTTAACGACAAATCAGATTCGTTCCGAACCATTTGTACAAACAACAGTTTCTTCGCGTTGTCCAAGTACCGCGACAAACAAGCCGCCTTGAAATTTTTCACAATTCATAGTTCAAAGGGTATAGTATAACACGGAATGTTAAGCCAAAGCGTTTTCATCCAGGAAGTTCGTTTGAAGTGGAGCTTGTGCAATTACGAGATTGCAAGCTGCATTCTACGAGCTTTCCCGAGGGGAAGTTCCCGAGAAACGAGCGAGTTACCAGCGAGATACAGCTGTTAACCGAAAACACGCGGTGTAGGAGTAGTTTCGAGAACTTGCCTCCAGACGTTTCAAAACTTATCGTCGCGATGAGACGCGCGTACACGCGAGCCCAGAGAATTTCAATGCATCCACGCGTAACTGTTGAGTTTTGCTTAAAAATCGACAGAAGAATAGATAACCTGCTGTTAAAATATATACAGCTTCCGGTCGCTAATTGTGAGAATTCTTCCTTGAAATGTATCCGTGAAAACCGAGCCTTGAACTTTAAAGTCATCATGACGAATTCACGTGTAACGAGATTAGGGTTTCTTTTTTTTTCATTCGAAGGGATGAAGTTTATTTCTCGAAGAAGAGCTAAGGTATAGCTGTGCGGTCGTACGAATCGCGTTTCGGGGATAAAAAAGTTTACGATGGGACAGGTTTACGGCTGCGTGAAATCGTAAAAACTAGGTGAAGGTTTTGACTCTGTTTCGAAGACGCGGAGAGTGTTCGAGGTTTATGGGGTTGGGAGGAAGAAGGTGGGTAATCCTACGAAGCGAATCGAAAAAGATTTATCGTTGAAATTATAAACATCGTAAGAACGAAAGCCACATATATGCTTTTTTTAAAAGAATGAAAGGTATTATACCGATGATGAAATTTTTTTTTATTATGGATGATGGTATTATAGACTAACAGTGCTATAAGGTTTGGAAATGATTTCATTATGGATAGATATTATTTGCATACGTATATAGAAAACTTTGTTCCTATATTTCGTATAATTTATCTTACATTTCCAACCATCTGTTAAACCCTACACTTTTCATATCCCTAGTGGTAAATTTTACAATTTGATTTATTTTGCTCAGAAATCAATACCGTGCTATTTTTCTCAGTCCTCTAACCAAAAGGCATCCTTGCCTTCCCCATTCCATTACCAGCTTCTTTTAAAACAATATTCACATCCTTAAGGCAACGTAACATAGAGTTGCTTGCCACTTCCAAACTTTCTCTTACATTCTTCTAAACAAACATATCTACGACATCGGATAGCTGCGTGACTTCGAGCGACTAGCTATCGCCAGATGTCTGCACATTCTCATTCTTACTAGCCACACGCAGACCAAGTCCCTACCATAAATCGTACGAAAGCAAAACAGCGCAGGGTAATTGCCTTCGATGGCCCTTAAAAATCTATCGTCGCTAACAGATCTGACTCCTCCGCCATGAGAAAACTCTAGGGTGGGCGGTCTGCGCGTATTGGAGGACTGTCCAAAGGGTAAAAAGAATTCTAATTTGCTACGATAGTGAACACCCACGAGACAGACTTCTCTATAAATGAACAGTGATAAGTCGAAGCTAAGGATTGTCAGTTTCCAAGTCCGAGACTATACACGACTTTTCTATTTCCGATACAAGTGTAATCCAAATGAATTAAAGTTCTTTCGAATATAACCGATACAACATAGTTTTCAAATTTGCGACATACGCGAAAGTCGACAATTCTTCTCCACTGAAAAGTGAGTGATCATCGAACACTAAGATTGCTGAGCATATCATTCGCTCAGATCAACGACGTCACAGGTTGCGTTATTAGTTTGACGTAAGTTGCCGTTATTTTTTTACCCACCGAGTGTCTCAGTTCGCAGATCCATGTCAGAGTCACTTTTGACTCACACCAATATTTCGCTAATTCATATTTTGAACTCCTCGTCAGTACTGTAAAATTGCTCGTAAAATTATTAGTGACTCTGACACAGCGCACGGAGAGTTCAAATCGTCGGTGACGATACGCGAACGTTACAGTACATACATTCAATTTATACGTTTTGCATTTCAGTTCCAAAGAAGAGGTGAAACATGCGTAAACTCCGTCAAACATTAATAACAGAATATTTCAAATATAAATATCCAAAAATTGTAACATGGGAGAAACGGACCGTAAATTCGCAGAACGTAGTGGTAATATTATTCAGAAGGCAATTAAATGTATCGTGCGTAAATTTTCAAAGCAAGGAATATCGGAAAATATTGAAACGCTGGAAACATCATCTGATCGCGGGTAGACCAAAACGCCAGAAGAGTATGTCAGACAAAAAATGGAACTTTCTATATCGAAAGATCATGTCACAACCATGGATCTGTGGAAATGACTAAATACACCCTGTGTACGAAATTCAGAAGCATTACGTCTGAGACTTTGGCAATGACAAATTAAAAACAAAGAAAAAAAAAAATCATGGAACATACTGATTCATATCGACGGTACCAAAATTAAACGCAAAATTGAACCCTTTGAGTGCGATGCGATTTTACAAAAATAGCAAAATCGAGACTGAACAGTATTGATAAAAACATGCGAACGTTGAAACAGTTGCCAATATTCGCCTATTCGCAACTATGTTACATATAACGATAAATTCTGTTAGAAAACAGTTAGGGAAACAGTAAATATGTAATAGCAAGAAATATTTCGAGGATGTACATAAACGCCTTCCGTAGCCAAAGGGTTTCAACTGAAGAAATGACGCCAAACTGAAAAAACTAATATTTAACATGTTAACGGTGGAGCCTTAATTGTCTCACCGTTAGGTTAGGTCTATTATTTGTACTTTTTCTCCACCAGACGAGACTGCTTCGAATTCATTCGCATGGTGTTACATAACTAACCTGTGTATTATTTTTCGTTAATACAAGACATTCAAAACACAAACAATTATTATTATTTCCTTCAAAGTCACCATCAAATTATCATTAAGCTTAGTAGCAAGTTTATTTATTACAACCTGTTCGTATTTTAATTTCCGTTCAAATGTCAAACATGGATCTTGCAAAATTCATGTACCACCAGTGACACAAGCCTCCCGATGGGACAATCATGCATGTACCACTAGTGGTATATCTCGGCGTGAACCTGTTAAACTATCCTGTTGCATTACCAGACGTACGAATAGCAACTATACCAGAGGTTTCGTACAGTGAACGGTGTTAAACATTTCCAATCAGATGGCGAGCCATTCACCAGCAATCAAACACCATCAAAATACGACGACAATCCTCATAGTCGTTTCACCCAGGGGAATTACCTTGTCTACACGCGCGAAACGAAGCGTCGCGTCGTGGCTCGTCTAGAATGAACGAAGATCGAAAGGCAAGGTGCGGTGACCTATCACCGTGCAGCCGGTTACACGGCAGGCCTTCTATCGGCAGCGAGAGCGGCGGGTAAGAGTGACTCATCCGCTCGTAACCGCTCCGCTCGCCTCGTTCCTTCAACCTTACGCTCATTCCGTTCTGTTCCACTTGGCTCCGTCGCTCGGCCACGGTGCAACGCGCCCGCGATATCGCTTTTCCAGCTCCTAGAAGCCGTCTAGTGCGTCAGCCTCAACAGTTTATCCCTCTCTCTTTCTTTCTCTTTCTCTCTCCCTCTCTCTAACCCTTCTCATCCGCGGCGGTGAACGTTTCGCGCTCGAAGAAGGATGCTCGGCCAGCCGGCGCGTCTGCAAACGGACCGACGACGGATTCGTTTTTGGACGAAGCTTGTGACGACCGGACGTCGACGTTGCGGCATCCATTATGCGGTAGCCCTTTCAACGCGTCGCAAGCGTATTGTTCGCCACATCGGGACGAGATAACAGTTTCATAACAAGCGCCGCTTTTCTACCGCTCTTTGTGCACCACGTTGCCTCGCTTCGTTGCTCTTCGATGCACGAGATGAAAAGACCGAACGTGTTTCTTTTTCTTTTTTTTTTTTTTTCATTTTTATCGCTGATTTTCTTTTTTTTTTCTTTTTTGTAGATTTTTATAGGAATTGATTTGATCGAATTATCGTTATTTTTATTTTTACTATATTTACTTTCGCTTTGTCAATTATTTCAGAGATTTATTTTCGTAGCGTTGATAAGTGTTCTTTTACGAATTGATACATCGTGCAATATTAAAATACCACTTAACATAGTCGTGATTTGAACGTATATACGTTTCATTCTATTTGGACAAGGACTACCTCCGTTTCCAGAACAAGAGATCGTGATGCACCGATTACTACACTCGTTACACTAGCCGTACAGCCCTGGCCCGCCGACGATATTTTGAGTGACGTTTAAAATTACTTCGTGCCAACTGACAAGAGGTCCGTGCTAACGCGAGCTAAACTGCCTCGTGCACGAAGATCTCAACTCGGTTAATTCTCTCGTATTTGTTACGTTACATCGTGAATTCCGTTTCAAGCTACGGAACAACCAGAACTCCTCACGGAACTCGCAAATCCTACGTATAGAATGAACACTTTGAAACACTGCATTCAGTTCCCCTTCTCATTTTCCTCGGTTTTAATTCCGAATGAAAAACTACACTCGCCTACGAAAACTGGAGAGAAAAAAAAAATGCGAGAGAAATGAGCTTTCCCTTACGCTGCACAAATTCACTTCGCAAAAATTATTTCACAGTGGAACAGAGTAACCTACAGGATTTTACATCGTTTCTACGTGAAGTTTAACCCTTTTAGTACCGAACAACGATATATAGTTTCTTTTATGCTACAGGAATTAACAAATGAATATGAAAAGTAATGGTATAATTCTAGTATTATTTTATTAATACGTAATAATGTTTTTCAGTATATTAGCTTTTATATCACAATTAATGTAGCTGTCAAATAAATTCTGAAAAAATTTTCGACAAATATCCAAATACTTCAGTCGTTAATTCATTTTCCCTTTACTTCTTAACATTTAATTTACCGGGAACCTATTAATAGGCTTTTTGCTTCCAATCTTTACCAATCAGGAGCGTATTAATTGGTTTTCTGTTACTAGTGATTATCGACCACGTTAACGATATGCTCTTTACTACTTTCCTTTTCCTGTTTTTACTGCACAATTGCCAAAACCGAGTCAGTATTAACGATGTGTCAACAGTTAAATGAAAAGGGCACAGTTCGTTTAGCCACGAATGATAAATAATTTAAAGTAAAATTTTGTCCTCAAACTTTACCAAACTACGTCAGTTTGACTCAGCACTTAAAAAGAGTTAAACAACCGTACAACGGCGAATAATACTTCGCTCGTCGTTGCATTACATTCCATTGTTTTCACGAATTCGCGTAAACGATCCGAGACAGCGAGGTTTGAACAGCGGCGTTGAAGCGTCGACAAACCGTGACGCTGACACCGTCAATTAGAAAAGAATTGTTCGAGGACAACGTGGCTCTGTTTTTCAAGCGAACGAAACCCCCGTGTTTTATACATTTATGGCCGCTGATTCGACGATAATTTCGTGTGACGTCGCTTTTCCAAGCCTGGCTCTTTCGTGGCGAGCACGCTCGACACGCACCGTCCGCTTCGTTGAACTTGTTGCGCTTCATGCTTCAAAAAGGTTGCTCGATCAACCGGTATGTCTGGTCGAGAGACATACCGGTGCTTCACTCTCTGGCTGCCCGAGAGATCGAGGCGGCCATGCTAACTTCTTGTCGTTGAATCGTTCGATTCTTGTGGAACAGAGAATTCCACGGAAAAATAGCAACTGAACTTTGTAAATGAATACATATATATAATCAGCGAGAAGAACTGTGGTGAACGTGATTCGTTACTGATAGCGAACAATTTCGTTACGTAGAATTCCTGTCGTAAAATAGAACAACCTTCGAATTAAAGTTTCGAGAACTTTTGAAAAATTTGAAAAAAATCTTTTCGAAAAATTATAAGTTTCCGGTAAAAAAAAGAGTTCAAGTAATTTTCTAATTAATTCATCTAAAATTTGTTGATTTACAGGTTGGAATTCTTTTTGTTTTCAACAGGGATAACATGTTAACATTTATATATTTTTACGACGTAAACAAGATTTAGTATATGAGAACTCTAATTAAGAGGAAATTACAAACTGAAATTAGAAACCTGATGTAATTACTGAAAGCTTGAAAATTGAATCTGACAAGTGAGGTGATACTTATGTTAATCGAACAAAGTCTCGAATTAAAGCTGATTTAAATACAGGCGAGATAACAAATGTAACGCGATTAAAATCTATTAGCAAAGTATAGAAAATTTCCCCTCGCCTGACTTTAACGGGAAAATATCCGCGAACAGGCCTCGAACAAAGTGGCTGACACTATGAAATACTGCCCCCCAAGCGAATATCATTAGCTGAATTTACGATCAGTACAGCTTTTTATCATATATATCGTCGCGGCGATAAGCGCGTGCTCATAAACTGGAACCGAAATTTTTTTTTTTCCCCCTGTACACCAAGGAGAAAATATATATATCGACGACCAGTCCGAATTACGCTTAGACATCATACGCAACAAGGAATATATTTTGATCGATGGTCCACGTCACATGTCAGAGACGAGTAATTTGAATAATACATCTCGCGGTTTAATGGGCTGCTTAATAACCCTTTCAATGCTGACAAGAGTCGGCAAATTGCTTTGAAACCTGTCCAAGAAGTAGTATGCAAATCTGTGAGCTTTCGTTCATGGTGTTAAACCTAATGCAACAGCGAGAGGAGGAAGCAGTTGGAAAACGTTAAGCGTGGCTCGATTAATTAATCCTCGTTACAACGACGTGTAATGGATTCGTAAGTAACGTCACGTGAAATCTCTAATTGACGAGTGTTAGTATGTCAAATTTATCGTTACCAGACATTTATCTGTGGCTATTCAAAAGCTCGTTCTACGGGTAAGTTGTAACACCTGATTCTTTAGGTTAATTGAAACCAAGATTTCGTGTGTGGAAAGGATTCGTCAGCAATTATGATTTGATTCAGATCAAATTTGGCGAATTAATTAAAAAATAAAGTTTCTTTCAATAAAAATCGGGATCTTAAAGAATTCATTCGCTATTAATTTATTTTCCTTATTTTTCAATCTTTTAATCTTTTTCATTTCTCTCAGAAAGAAATTGAAGAATATGTTGCTCAGTTTTTTAAACACTATGATCAATCAGTTCACAAATCGTCGCTGTTGGTTCGTTTTTTATTAATGTTCGATGTTCGCCTAACTTCGACACATATATATTTTTACACTTTTCATCATATAGGGAAACATTTTATAATATACAAAAATTACACATCTTTTTTTACCCGAAATCCTAATTTTATTAAATAATCCTTATTAATTAATCCTTTGCGGTCCCATGTAGAGTGTAACTCGACGTAAAAATGTTTCCAGTAGTATCGTAATTGTATAATAAACAAGAAAGTATAGAAACTGAAATAAAATTGCGAATATAGCACAGACTGGTTGAAACAAATTTACAAAAACATTGCGAACCACAAAAAGCTGTAGAGTTAAACTAAGAACAGCAATATTTCTTCGAAACTTTTCAAACAACATATAAAAAAGAAAAATATGCTAAACCATATTTTCCGCATATGTATATCACCGTTACCGATCTACATTTGTAGAACCGTTGTTGAAACTCTGTCAGATAACATAATACACAGTATTTACGCAAAGACAGGATTTAGCCACTGGATCAAGCTAGAGTTCGAGTGTATCGGTTATCTTCGAGCTAGATACTTCTTATCTATCCGGCTGTTCGACGGTCTGGTAGTCTCGGTTTTGCTTCTAAGTGCACGAAACCCAGACACAACGTCGTCCAATGGACCGGTCCGTTGAATTTGCGGCGCTTCATGGTTCGAAAAGGCTTGTTCGGCCAGCCGGTAAGTCTAGACCGACGACGACAGGTCACTCGTGAATGAAACCGATGGACCAGCGTTGCACCAGTATTAAGCCGTGCCTACAATGGACCAATTTTTTCCGCCCCTGTCATCTGCACGCCTCGTAAAAAAAAAAAAGAAAAAACAAAAAAAAGTACTTGTCGATGATTCGATGGCGACGAGTTCGTTCGTTCGATTTCACTGAACGACGTGTTTTCGTGAGAAATTCAATCGAATCGTTTGATGATATATTGTTCGAAGGACTTCGTTCTCGAAGAGGAGGAAATTGGTTCGGAAGTTTCCACACGAGTCAGGGAATTTTTAGTACGCGTTCGGAATTGGAATTTTATTCGAGACGCGATAGCGGAGAAAGTTTGCTAAGATCTTCCTTGCTACGAGAGTAACTTTCGAAGTGTCTGTTCTACGAGTTTTCTATTAGCCAGTATAATATGAAATTTCACGACCATTTTGATTGATTACCTAATACGTATCTTTAGATTCATCAATAGTAACTTAAATAAGAATTGCACGAACTTTGAGGTTAACGCGAGAAAGGTTGGAATTCGTTCAATTTGAGGAAAAAGGAAAGATTAGAATGGAAATTGAAATGTAATTTAATTTGATCGTTAAATAATTCAATTTCATTTAAAAGGTTCAAAGGAAAGATTCGAATTAGGTTAATTAATCTGTTAACCGAGTTTTCCTCTCAAACAAAAATTGAATCTCTACAGTTTATAATTGAAAAAGTAACGTTTCAATAAATAAACTATTGCGTTCAAAGTATTATCGAATCAACGACGAGTTAACTCGTCGTAACCAATTAAGAAGTTCAAAATTGAGAGAAAAAAATGTTCCTTCGTTTCCTACAGAGATATTCGCTAATTACAATATCAAAGGTTGCAAAAGTGAAGTAATCCAAGTACAGAACACTGAATATTAAATACATGTAAAATACAAGTCAACTTCTCAGCACAAAGTGAGACATTGAAAGCGTTCAATTGAATGCATTTAATCGTGTTCGAAGAAAATTTAAAAGGCGTGTTTTCAAAAGGGTAGCTCCAAGCATTCGATGATCTTTATCGAGACCAATTACACCCCGCTCTCTTAACACGCATAATTTCCCACCAGCCGTGGCAATCTGTCTTTTTCTTGGTCAAGGAAAACAAGGCTTCCTTTGTTTCGACGTCCTGCCACGTAATTAGAGAATGTGCCGTTACGAAATGGAAACACGCTACCAAGGGTGAGTACCTTGTAATCAACTAATCACCGTCGAGATTCTGTGTCTACCGCGAATCCGTTCTTCGTCCTTTTCGTTTAGATTTTACCCACCGGTTGCACTCGAGTAGAACTCCCGAGAATACAACTCGTGTATTTCGAGCTGACGCTTTGAAAGCGAACACGAACGTGGAAATGGTAATTTACATGTTTGAATTGCTATTAAGCTGACACGTGAAATTTGATTGTCTGAATATAGGATAGGTATTTTTCTTCTTTTTATTATAATAATTTCAGCACGCAAATCAAATTTTTTTTTTTAAATCTGAATCTAGAAACTTTCGTTTACACTTTTGCCACTATGAAGTCGCTCTTGATGAAACAATCTTTGTATATTGCAAGCTATTATGGTCGTTCGCATTCTAGACTGTTTTATAGTAGACAATTTTTTTTTTTCTTAATTTCAAAAACATTTAGATGTCCACTATAAATAAGACAAGCTGTACAAATGGACAAAAGTATTACTGCAGCCGTATTATGCGATTTGTTTCTCAGGGAAAGGATTAAATAATAATTTCTTTTTTTTAATTTCTACTCTTGACGATTTTTTTTCGAAAGAAGAAAGAGAAAATCAATTTTCAACTTCACAGAAAAACAGTTATTCCAAACGTGAAAAATTACAACTGATAAAGGTACTTCGTACAATTGCGTCGAATTAAATGGAAATCGATTTGATTTCATCAAAGACTATATAAAAAGGTCGATAAAGTTCAGAGACCGCCAGTACGCGGCTGAAACTGCATTTCAAGCGTTATCCAAATCGCAGATAGGGAATACACGGTCGCGTTCCATTCGCGGTCAATCCATACCATTAAACTTCGACCATACGCATTACAAGCGCAGTTGCGGTTTAACAATCTGGCGGGTGACACGTTTAACGTAAACGACCGGACTCCATTTTCTCGTTTTCGAACGATTCGATTTTATGGAACATCGTTTCACAGAGTGGTTTGCAAAGTAGAATGCAACATTTCTCACGATCAAATCAACTGATTTACCATTCTGTCCCACGAATACCCATCGTGGAGACAAGATATCCCTGGAGATCTTTAGAAATTCATAGTTGCATTAATGTCTGACGCAGCAGCGACGTGTACGTGATAACTGTACACATCTGTGTTCTGCGAAACTCGTAATAATGATATTCGAAAAAAAAAAGGTATGATTTTTGCCAGCTTGAAACGTTCATTTTGGTCAATATTCAACGCTTTTTGTAAATACATCAATATTCTTGTTCAAAATTAACCCCAGAAGAATATATCAATCTGATAGGACACAATTGGGAATTTGAAATAATAAAATTCAAAGGGAGAAATAATTGTTTTTCAGGTAATGCTTTATTCCTGAAGTAATCAACGTTAATACTTCACCGACGAGGAAAGCTGCTCATCAGCAACAACGAGAATTCTCTCATCCATAATTCAAGAACGCTTGAAAAAATAATTGAAGAGGGAAAAAATAATCTACTCTTTCTTTGACTCATCTCTGTTGAGATTTATTCGTTACTGTTTACGTTCACAAATCTGAGATTCGATAAGAGTCCAATTTACACCTCGCAAAAAAAAAAATAAAGAAAAGAGAAAGAAGATTGCAAAAAAAATTGATTCGACAATTCCAACGGTTGCAATCGTGAAACGAGCATCAGATCCTAAATAACCGAATAATCAAGTTCATCTCCTAGTTGAGCGTCAACCAAAGGCAACAAGACAATTCTTCAAGATCCTGACGCGTTCGAGGATCCATTAATTCTCGTGCCATCAGGAGCGTGTCTATTCCGGTAACAGGACGGCGTGTTTCGTGTGCAAACACTCAGAGGCGTGTTTCGAATTAACGGGGGTAAACTCTTTCGCAAAATGTAACCATATAACGCCGGCAAAGGGAAATTATATATAGAAATCGTATAGCTGTCGTCGTTGGAACGAGACGATGAACAGCTAGTGTTCATCAAGAACAGAGACGTTCACCGCGTTTTCATCCATAGACGTAAAGGGGGTTAACCCAAGGGGTTATTATCTTTATTTGCCGTTGCTTGTTGTCGCGTGCGAACGTACGTGAATTTTCAACGGTCTATACCGCATAAAGGAAGCAACGAAGCTTTCGAGAACATATGGAATTGCCACGATGGACGAATTGAACGCGGCTAAGGAACAGCTGTTGCCACACTACCATAGGTCCCCTCTGCGCCCACGTACAATTATAGGCTCCTCTACCTATACAAATAACCGGTAATTTCGCGGAAAACCAAGTACGCCGATGGATGGATCGCGAATGGCATCGAGGCATTAACGAACCCCGCTGTGAATCTCATGATTCGCACGTGTATCGTGCGTGCAAAGGGGACGTGCTCACCTGGAGGCTCGAAGAGTTAGGGTGCGAATGCTTCTTTCAAATGTAGGTGAAAACGGAACGATCGTGAACGAGAAATTTTTGCAATTTATACTTTAGTGTGAAACCAATATAATTTGAATACAATTTTTTTTTTTTTTTTTTTTGCTTTTAACACGTTCGATATCATGGGGGTCACCGTGATGACCGATGAATTCAAGATTACTAGAAACACATAATTCGAGTAAATTTCAATATTTAAAACTTTTTAAATATTATCATCATTACTACACGGTGTGGAGAACTTAATGCAACATAGAACGTGTAAAAATAATTTTATTTATATATATATATATATATATATACGCGCATATATGTAAATATATTGTCGTAAATTCAAGTTGACGCCACGGTGACAAACCATGTAAAATTAGCGTGGCATTCAAGGTATTAATCGTGGAAAAATAAAAAATCGTGAATGAGAATTCTTTAGTTTACGGTTAGATGAAATTTTTTGGAATTTCTGTTAGTGAAATGATGCCAGAGTGTAGTAGATCTAGCAGCAAATAGAGCAGAGCAGCCAGTTTCCGCTGCCAAGTCTGTTTATTACCGGCGGGACATACTTGTCTTTATTCCATTCATTCTCGAACCCACACTGAGAATAAAGAAACTGTGTCACGTATCTGTATCCCTCCTCCACAACCGCCACTTTAATACTTTCGTAATAACCAAACATCAACACGTTGTTCGAACGAGTATCACGATTTCGACACCGGTATTGACAGTATCTCGCTACCGATAACCACATACGACACGCACTACAATGTATATACTTACATACGTACACTGTCGTTCGAAAGTCTGTTAATCTAAAAAAAAAGAAGGAAAAAAAATGTTCGCGTGGGAATGAACGTGTTGAAACGAATCAATACGCTGCGTCGACAAAAAGTCGAAAGAAGTGAAAAATTAGTTTATCAGCGAAAAATTACCGAGAAATTCGTAGCAGAGCTACGAGAATGTACGAAATGCAGAGCTAGCACCAGGTTTCTTTGATATTCAAAAATTCTTCCAGGATCCACGTAATACCCTGGCTCTGTCGGAGAAAAAGAACGCCTCCGCGTCTAATGCAGCCTCTTCCTTGGCGTGTTTACATTGGATTACGAATAATGGCGAACACAGGAGGTGGGCAAGTTGGAAGAGATCAAAAGGAGCTTCTTTCGTCTCGAAGGAAGGAAAAACCTTAGCTTTCCAAGAGGGAGAAGTTCTCGCCAAAGAAGGTAGAGGCGATGTTTCTTCGTCCGAGAAAAAGTTTTCGACGTTGGAGGGCAACGAGGAAGAAATTGCAAAACGGAAGAAAGAGAGAGGGAAAGATTTTGCCTGGTATTTTTCAAATTCAGGATTTAATGGATCCGTCGACCGATATGAAATTCTTCACGGGGTGAAAAGAGCTGAGCAACCCTGCTCTTTGGTCATTTGCATTCATTAAAATGCATGAAGAAGTAACATTGTGCCAGTCCGTATTTACCGAGCCATTAGTAATTATGTAAATGGCCGGTGGCTCGTTGTTTATTGAAAATTATCTCACTCGATCGAACCGGCTACCTTTATCGTCGCTGATCGACGCTGTACGAATTATTAATTCGATCGTAATAGCAAAGGTGTGATGTGTGTTATAAATTCGTTCCACCTTTAACAGCGCTTGTAATAGGAAACATAGGTACAGTTAATTTTATATTTACAGTTTTATTAAGTTATATTTCGTGTACAATGTGTAATTACAATACAGAATCGTTTTGGACAGTTTGCGAAGGAAAAGATACGAAGAACTGATGAAATAAATATATATTTTGCAATACATCATGTTCAAATAATACAGCTCAACTTTGCAATTTTATGCAATTTTTTAAAATTTCTCAACTATCTTTATTTTCACTAGAGATCTATTTCTTCTCTATCCTAATCGTATAAAGAATACTATAGTGAGCTATTTCTAAGAAAACCTGAGGAATTTTATAGTATTTTTGTTTTTTATCAAATATCTATAAAACGTACAAACTTTATTTTTAAGAGACTCAATCTACTAAACCGTGTATTAATTCTAAGTTTTCAACAAAAATAAAAATACAACTACTTTCACGATGTCTATGATCATTAAATACAATTGCCTTTTAACAAAAAAATATATTAACATCTACGCAAATTAGTTCACAAAGATAAAAAAATAATTGAAGATGAAACACTTTTCGCAATTTCGTTCCAGCTAGCCTGCAATATATTCGCAGTTTTATTTTATTTTATTTTACATATGTATATATTTTCTTTGTATTTATATTTTTTATTGTATAATTATAATACAATTATAATCCCTATCGAAATATAATGTCGAGTCACACTGCAAAAGGTTAAATTGCGCCTAATATCCACGTTTGCAGAACGTGGAAAATGTTCACCGTTTAGCACGTTCTGGTCCAACGATTCGTTGAATGTCAACGGTGTTCACTAGACAAACAGTTTACGAAGACTTAGACCTTCCTTGGGACGAACTAATTTGCACTCCATTCATCGTCCCTACGATGGTATTACGCAGCAGCGAAATAATATAATTTACGGTCCCGACCGCTTTTCCAACGGCAGAGCTCGCCATTACGCAAGAACAAGGGGTTGCTAATTGCCTTGCACCTGCACCCGGTCCGCGGTTGCAAGACGTTTCGCTTCAACGAACGCCTGTACTCTTGTGAACAGGTAGGGACGATTTAACGACTTTGCCCTTAAACAGTTTAACAAGCTCTCTGGTTGGAGAACGTCACACCGGGTAGATGACCGCGTGAACGAATTGCGCGTTTCGAGTTTAAAACAACGAGGGAATGTGGATGAAGAGAAAATGACCAGAGAACTTTTACGATGTCAAGAAACATCATTGATTCGAAGGGAAATTTATCTGTCACAGAGATTCATAAAGATTGCAAATTAAGTGGTTTCAGATGTAAATTTTGTGATATGAGTATTTTTCTTTTCTTTTTTCTCATTTTGTTGGTCAAGTTTGTTTTGAAATATCTGCTTGGTAACGGGATCGTAAATATCGGTGACACTACGGTAAAGAATGTTAAATATTGTGAAATTTAAATAATTCGTGGAGAAATGAATCATTTCATAATTATGTGTGGACCATTTTTCATCAGATACGTGGACACTCAATAGTATGACAGAAAAGATTATTTCAATGTTAGCTTGCAGTAGAAGATATGTAAAATATTGCAGCAAACTTGATTGAAGCAAGAAGTATTAAACACCATGTCTTCGATGATATAAATTTTTAGTTTTTAATATTTAACAGTAATTTCAGACAATGAAAATAAAGACTCTGTCATTGCTTAAGAAATTATACATAAATCATAAATTTCAAAATTTCCTTTAATTTTAATCAAACTGTAACTCTAATTCTACGACAAATTGCAACATTCTTTACGATAATTATTAATTCTTCCACACAAAATTTAAAACGGTAATCAAACGAAAAAAAACGGTCTGTAGAAAGTTAAATCACACTTCCTCTACAAGCACGAAGGGTGTCCTAAAATTCAATTTAAATCTCGTTCAAAATTTAAACTTGTCACTGTGTAATTAAAAATTAAACAAAATTTGCTTTAACCATTTGCTTGATCTTAATTCGCACAAAACCAAATATAGTACCCACGATTAAAAATAAACGATCTACAAATGAATCACTATGTTCTCCCTTCTATCGCAATATTCTCTTTCTAAATTCCAACAACTCCAACTCTCGTAATCTACTGTATATACACGACAAGAAACGCGGTACAAATTCTTGGACGAAATGCTTCACGCAGGCTTGCACAAATTATTCCGTAATTATTAGCGATTACAGGGGAACGCGTAGCGCGATGGCAAACAGCGGGCGACGAGTCCGGGATAATTTAACCAGCTCGAACATTTCAGCCGCTTTAAATATAATTTAACGAGCCGAGCATCTCTTTAAGGCCGTGCAGCACGCGTATTTGCATAGGCATATGAGCCGGGACAAGCATGCACGCGCACAGATTGCACCGATGCAACGTTATATTACACACAGGATCCCGGCCAATGTCAAACCCGTGTAACTCCTGCGGATAGCTTTTAACGTGCCGCTCGTCTTTTACTCTTTTGCACGTTTATTCACCCTCCGGAACGTGTGGTAGGCAGGTGCCTTGGACCTCGATATTTTAATGAAAGAATACACCCCTTTAAGCTTCGTTATTATTCACGCGTTTTACTCGTCACCGTGAAACTTTGTACACGTGATGCACTCTTCCGAATAATCGTGTTTCCTTCTTTTTCCCTTTTCTTTTCTACTTCTTTTTGTTTCTTAATGGTGTTGCACATCGAGCGCACCTTGCGAGATTGTGGACAAAAAGGTGGATGAAAGGAGGAATAATTATTGTTGAAATTTGTACACTTAGAGAAAACAACGCGTGGTTTCAATAGGTTTTCTTTGTTACTAAAAATAGTAACAGCGGAAATGTACATTCTAGTTGATAGGAAGTGGACATTAAACGGAGATTTGATCGTGAAGTGTACTATTGAAATGATACTTTGTTGCAAAAACTCTTGTGCCAATTCTGAACACTTTTGAGTCCTTAAATCAGCAAGGATTGCACTAAACTTCAGGTGAAAAACGTTTTTCGCTCGTGCATGGCATCTTATTTGGTGAATTTTAACAATTATACATGGAATACGATCGATTTCGAACGATTTCTTATTGGAAAGACGAGGAACTCGTACAGATACAAATAAATCACAACGTTTCTTTGCTGAATGAAAAGAAGAAGGAAGCTGTCGACATCCTCAGAAGCATTTCCTGCAACGCTGCAGCAGGTGCTCGAAAAATAAGGAAAACGTAACGAGTCGAGACATGATAAACTCCACTGCTTTCCGAACAACGGAAGAATTATTGCTCTTACGAAAATCAAGCAGAGTGGAAGTTACCGTGCAAACAGTAATAAATCATTCGTTATTATTGCAAGTAGTAGACGCATTCTTTTTTCCATTTTTACTCCATAGTCATCAATCTTACGTCCGAAATATTACCTCCTGATAAAACGAGAACGAAGACTTTTTTAAATTTGTCCCGAATAATACGATAATAAAATAACGAATATTACAATAGAAATTAAAACATTAATCTATTGAATCGTAATTTTTTAAATTCGAAGAAAAAACTGTTCACGAACTGAAACAATATTTAAAAATGGTACGGTAATACGTCGAAGAAAATTCTAAGCAACAAAAGATGTAAAAGATTTGTGAAAACAAACAAGGATATCCTGGCGCTGTGAAGCAACCGCTTCGTGGATACAAATCAACGTTAAAAATGCTGTGGAACTCCGTGGTCGAACATTATTCTCGTTCTACACGGGGTTGTCGACACTCGACGATCATTTTCTTTCTGAGAACTCCGAATGCACAGGTGCTTACACACTCGACTCTCCTTGCAACGAAAACAAATTACGATTAATAGTCGAACAACCGCTCTAACGTGGGGGGTGAATCGTTAAACCTTCGACGGAACATGTGTCGAAGAAAGGAAGTTCGACTTGAGCATCGGAGAAAGTCGTTTCCCGATTCGTCAAGGTCTGTTCACGATGACGGGTGCCAGCTGTTACTATTCGCGAGGGAACATCGGCAGCTAAATCAATTTTCATTCTGTTTTCTATGTAGTTAAAGAATTAATTTCCCAAAAAAAAAAAAAAATAAACAGATTTTAAGAAGTGTAAAATTTAAGACTTTCGACCATTTTACGATTTCGTTGTATTTTCGTGGAATTTTTAAATCTTGTTATAATCACTTTCTACTTTTTTATCTTCTTTATATAACAATTCTATTATTTATTTTTTATTTGGTTTTATGCAAAAATTCGACTTTGTTTATATATAATGATTCTACTTGTTTTTTCTTGGATAATAAAAATGTGAATATGAAGGATGTTTAAACCTGGAAAGAAGAAAACATTATCAGTGAAATTAAACAATTCTAGAAAGCAGAAAGTTCGACACTTTTGAAAAAAAAAAGAAAGCTAACGAGTAAAGCATCTCCAACATCTACAAACACATCTGTACACTTCATAACCCCGACTCAATGAACAAACTCTCTTCTCCAACCTCGTTATCTCTTCTCCCGCAGCATTCCATCGGCAACCCCATATCACGGAGTTACTCGTATCAAAATAAAATAGCAGAACGTCCACAAATCCGTCCATTCACGGCACAAATTCCCTTACGATCCTTATTTCAACATTTTAAAGTCTATCGGCAAACACCTAACTATGATTTTCAATCAAGAACTATAAATAAAGTTTCTACGATATACCTAGAACTTCGCTATCTTCAATTAAAAAGAAATCGTCGCACAAAGAGCTTATTCCACCTAATGAAACTGTCAATCGGCAAATTTACCATCAAGTTTTCGAAAGGTTTCGCAAGCGAGTCGAACTGGTTCTAGTTGAAATCGCTACGTCGTGGATTTTCCATCACGACAATGCTCCTACGCGTTAAACCATTCTAGGGAAAGAGAATTTTTCAATTCAAAATTCCCACGTACTCGTCTGACTTATCTCTTTGTAACATTCTTCTATTTCCTCAAGCAAAAAGTGTCACAAAAAGAACGCGCTTTCAGTCAGCATCTGACGTTTGAAGTACCATAACGCGGATGTTATAGCGTATTAAAAAGTACCTATTACAAATATCACGATCAATGAATCGAACGATAGAATGCATATAAATAGTCTCAAGTGGATCACTTTGAAAGTGATGGTTTCATCTTGATTGAATTTTCGAAACAATACTTCCCGACGAATTATTCTCGAAACTTTATCACATCTCATGTAAGAGATTTCACGTGTTCCGTAAACAAATTTTATTTAACAATGCAAGTAGAGGAAATGAGACAGATAGAGAAGTGGAGAATTTCCATCCTCTTTTCAAGCTCTCATCTGCACGCTATCTATTCCGGGTTTACTAGGAAAAGCCCCTGTCCTCGGCGACCGGGAATGCAAAGATGTATAAATACTTGAGGAGAACCGCTCCACCTCTCCCTTTCCTTCCTTCTTCTTCATCATCACCATCTTCTTCTTCTTCCTCCATCTCCTCCTCTACCAAGCCACGACTCTTTTTTACCCCGCGACTACACACACGCCACCGCCTTCTTCTTCCTCCTCGCTGCACTGGCACTCGCCGCTAATTGCCAATACGAAAAATCTGACACCGGTGGAACGCACCAAGGGGACTCGCGAACAAGAGCCTGCGCACGCTTTTCTGACACAGTTTAAACGCGTGACTCAGATGTCAGCTGTGGATACTTTCAAATAGCGCGTAAGCCTTTTTTCCGCGAGTTTAATCCAACTTCGAATACCTACATTATCGTTCAAAGAAAAATTTGTTCGTGTACTTCCTTTGTACAAAGAACCAATCAATTTTTCAGAAAAGTTATGTTCTTTTAAGAATATGGATAAATGAATCGGTTCCCTTATAATAACGAGGCATTTAAATTACTCAGTTTCTAATTTTTATATAATACACAGTTTTTAGTTTCCTATTTAATGAACAATTTTTTAACTTTATTTTAGCAGGTACTCACACATCTGTCGTTCGTGGGATGTATAACTAGACTTAGTTCTCTTACCTAGAAGAAAAGAATGCACTGTTTAGAATCAATGACAAATTCGAGCAGATGTTTAACGATAGAACTACTAAGATCGTCAAAATAACGGAGTTTCAGAGATTGTTTTTTTTAAATTATTATCATCGTGTTGGTATAATTGTAGGAATTTATAATGACTTTTAATAAAATGAAACAATTGTTTTTTAAGATGCTTTAAGATTTTTTAATAAGATGGCATACAAATTTTTATTTTTATTTGTCATTTAAAAATTTCTACATAGCAAAAAGAATGTAGCTTCATAAATTGCACTTTAAAAAATTCAAAAAGAAACTTCTAATATCTTCTAAAATCTTGTTAAATTGGATTTTGCAATAAAAATAGAAAGCATTCCACTTGTCTTGAATGCAAAAAGTATGTTTGTGAGAAAGTGCATATTCCAAATAAGATCTATCTACAAAAAATGTGCTTTGTGTGCAATTTATAAAGAAAAATTGCTATGATAATAAATACTTCAATTAAAAAATATGCTTAATTATTTAATACATCAAATATTATTCTTAATTATTTATAAATTTCTCAAATATCAACGTCCGGTAGTTCTAGTGTCAAATAAAACCAATTGTAACATAATCCATATCACAGAAATATAACGAAACATCGCAATTCCATCATCGCGAATGAAATTTTCACGTCAAAAGGTTAAAATACAAAATGGTCGTATCACATAAAACAGTCTCAAACAGTTTTATTCGATAATGATGTAACGTATTGCATATTTATCAATATTTTTTACTTCCACACGAGATGCAACGTCAAAACTGTACTTTACTTATAGAGCAAACTTTATGTGCTCCACGCGGTATAATAACATACCAGAATTTTCATGTTATATCGGTGACTGACACGCGATATCAAATCTCTCGCTACCACGGGACTATGTTGCAAGCCCAGAAGGTAACAGACAGCGTTTCTTTTCTTTCTTTTTTTCTTTCCTCTCGCCGCTGCCAGCCGCTTGTTTCAACGCGACAAGTTTATTGCACGTGCATAACTAGCCACCATGCGAGGCGAGCAAGCATCGAAAACTATCCCGTTAGCAACGGAGACAGGCAAGAAATTTATGAAGGAAGAACCTTGGGGACGGGTGAACGCATCGACCTTGGAAACGCGTATGCAAGATCGACGGAAAAGAAGCTCGTCTCGCGGTGCTCGAAAAGGTGAAGGACGAGGAGGGACCGTCGAAGGCCTGTGTGTTCACCAACGGCCCACACATCACGCTCACGATTTACTTAAAACGTCTTCAATTAACGCGGATTACTAATTAAACTCTGGATAATTTTATTGGCATACGCTTTCATCAAACGGTCCGTGTCGAATCGCGTACGATTTATTTCAATTACCACCGCAAATTACCGATTTAATTACATTTGCAAATAGATCTGCGAATCATCTCGATAGAGTATTTTACGGGGGAACCAGGTGCTTGAATGCAGATTCATCGGGTAATGGGGGAAAAATATTTCTTCCGGGCAAAGTGCGTTTTACAGTTAGTAGAATTGTAACGTTACTTTCACGTGTTTTACATATCTTGATATGTTATACTAATACTAAACATACATTATTATGTACTGTTTTATCCGTACACGTGATGAATTTTTCACGAGAAGTATTTTTTAGAACAAGAAACAGAAGTGCTTAGAATGTAAAGGTTTGAAAAGTAAAAAATTTATTATTAGAAAATTAAAGTTTTAAAAGTGTAAATTGACTAATATTATTAAATACCAATGAAAATTTAAGAAAATAGTGGTAATATTGCTGTAGGTTGCTCAAAATATCAGCAAAACCCTAGAGAAACAAACATTGCTGTAAAGACTGGTTGCTCGACGCCAGGCGCCTAAGTTCTACATACACCAATCCTTATTACCGAAGTATATTCACCAGTTAAGAACTCTTTCATTACTCTGAACCTTTCTCCTCGCTCAATTAACCTACAATTCCAAAACGCCCTATATACATATAAACACATCCATCATTCTCTCACTTCTCCTCGCGTGACCAACATTAATACACATCAAACCGTGTACAGAGAAAAATATTAGTTAAAACCTCTAAGTACCAAACAATGGAGTGTATATTATCCACGTGTACACATAACGGGTGTCCCGTTTGCAACAAGAACACCTTAAAGCGAGCAACAAACTAGAAACTGAGCACGTATGTCAAGCGTCGCTTCGATAATATATCATAATTATTGCGAAAGGGACGCACAATGATCTGTATTTACTGTCGGATTATATTGCACGGCTGAATTAGCTGCAATGCATCACGTCTGTTAAACGATTTCACCGCCAAGATGTATTTACCTCGGCCGAAACTCTCGGCCCCCGGTAACTTTGTGTTCTGAATTATTAAGCAACTTCTAAGCAAAGGAGGATGACAGTTCTGGTACCACGCAGCTTGGAGAATTGCCACGTCTCCCCTTGGCATTCGCTCCAGACAGTAGCTCTGTGCAAGCATTGAAACACGCTAACGTTGGACTTCTTACGCGAGCGTATCCGTTTTGCTGACCAGAATCTCTTCTCTTTCGCATTCTTTTCTTTTTTTTACGAGACTATGGGGATAGCATACTCTATCGAGACAATCGAATGAAAGAAAGAAAAAAGGTTATTTCCTTTGGTGTACTATGCACTCTGTCTAAAATGTTCCTGGACAAACACACTCTTCGATTATCGTCATGTGGTGTATAAAGAATTCCTGCGGACTGGACAAACAAGTCGATGAACAATACTACTTGGATGTTACGAGATGTTTGTGTGATTCAGTCAGTAAAAAATGGGTAGATTTATTGAGAAACAACATACACGAAATATTTGTACTATTGCTAGCCAGTGTTAGTATGTAAGTAGCGTTAAAATGGCGTATGTAATTTTGCTGCGTTTACACTGCTTTTTTTCGAAATGAATGTGATCTCTAATTTTTTAAACAGAATGATACATATCGTTTTATATCACACAAAAGCGTGTGTCAAAATGAATTCATTCATGTATAACACAATGTCATTAAACGTCATACATCTTGAATACTTTAAATATGTAGAGTGAAAACATAAACCTCGCTTTCTTCTCGCGGACGAAAAATTCAAATATGATTCACTATCAGAGTATTTACTTCTGTTTGCATTATAACGATTTCAGTATTACTTCGTAAATCGTTTAGCAATATCGTATAACAATGTATGGTTATTCCATAGACGACAAGGCAAATATGGTACACATTTATTATGAGTGCAATGGAAATAAAAAGCGAAGTAAATTGTTTCGTAAAAAAAATACAACGTATTCACCTGACCAAGCACTGTGTGCCATTTTCTTGTTACTAATACTGAAACTTCCAATTGAGAAGATACAAAAAGAAAATCGCTAAATTAACTGAAATCCATCTTAGAAATCATGTTCCAGCAATGATAACGAAAGACTAGAAAAATCTATTTGCATAAATATCTTACAAGTGATTATTTTTCGTTGGAAACATTTCTCCATCGCTATAAACGGAGAGTAACTACACGAGGCATTAAGAGAAAAAAAGATATCGTTCTCAACTCTCTCCTCGCTGCGCGTTTTCCATCGGCAACAATTACACGCGAGACGCGAATTCATTTTCGAGACTGACCCCGCAAAACGGCTGGTTAAACACACGTTTCTCAGGTCCAAGCCGTGGATCCAAGAAGATACATCGAATCGGTACTATTTTCGCGGTGGAAATTTCTCTGTTCGTTGCACTTCGCGCGTCACGCGTCGCGAGAGGCGTATTTCACGCTGCCAATCCTTTCGTCTTAGCCTACTCTCGAAACAAGAGCACGGTGATGCAAAGCGAAGCGAAACAACCAAAGCGTATGGAAGCGTCTGAAGGAACGGTCGAGCGGATTGGCCGCGAGTTTCGCGAGCGAACGCACCTGCTGCCGCTTTAAGCGGGGACCCATTTGCATGAACATATGCGCCCGACGAAGATCTTGATGGGAACACGATAGTTATCTAAAGTGAGACGGGGATGCCGCACACGCGTCTTCGATGCGATAAAACGCGCGCCACGCGATCTACTGCACTCTTTTGGTGGTCCCACATGATGGATCTTTTCGACCTTACACTCTGTTGCAAAAATTTCATTTCATCGTTAATTTACTCCCGTAGAAGTAACGTGGCTTGTGTTGAATGTGTTTTAGAATGTTTTATTTATTTATCTATTCTCCATTTAACCCTCTATAGCTGACAACAATTTTTAAGAATATAAAATTGTAATCAACTGTAGTTTTTCTTCTTGTGAACACACAGAAATCGAATTATAGAAGATTAATATGTTTATTATCTGTATATAGGGAAAAAAGTGGTGTCGCCATGTATGGGTTGGGTAAAAATAAAAATAAAAAAATAAAATAAAAGAAACTAGTTTAAAAAAATGTATAGTACAGAGAAATAGGTATGGTGACAATTATTTATATGTAATTATAGTTAGAAGGAGGACAGAAAATAAATAAATAGTTAATCAATATATAAATTTTGAAATTTAATTGTTACATTTTCTTTATTGTGGTTTGCTAATTCAATTGTTGCCCGTTTTTTAAACTTAGGAATGGAACATGAATTAGTAATTAGAATTAAGGTGACGTTATAGTAAAGATAAGTATGTCCGTTAGACTACGAGATTCTAAACTGAATAATTTTTTTTTTTTTTTGATAAAAAATGTCTTAATAATTTTGTAACGACTGTTCGAATTTAATTCACATTTATATATACTGAAAAATAAGACTAAGTGAAAGTAAAAATAATTTTAGAAAGACACAAAGTACGATGACAGCCTATCGATTAAATTAGAACTAACACGTTCGTTAATTTCTACTATTTACACAACTGACTTCCACAAACTCGGTCAGATTACGAAAAACGTTTCATTTATATACTGACATTTCACCGTACTCTAGAAACTTAAATTGTTCTTAAAATATCGAAGTTCAATTACAGAATTCCCATAAGTGGACTTCCGCGAACTTCTAAAACCAGTTTACACCGCTAACTTCCATCATTTCCACGGCAGAAAATATGTTACTTTACACAAACATAGACGCGCCTTGTAACATTTCACGCTTAGCAAAGGAGACTTTAGATTTCGAAGCAAATAGATGTCACACGTGCGGAAAACTTTCGCCGCAGATGCAGTGTCTTATTCCGCCTTAGGAGAAAGAACAGATCGTGATCGTGAATTACGATCGCAAAGACGAACGCGAGCGGAATCTTCAAAAGCGCGAAGGGGCCAGGGGCCAAGGGCCAGTTGCACCTGTTCTGCACGCGCCGCGCGTACAACGATCCCGCGGCGAGCCATGGACAAGCCTAATAACTGTAATTAGCGACGCTGGTATGTAAACGAAGCGAGTTCGCTCGCGTCAGGCTCGATCGAGTGTATCCGAGTATTCGGGTAGAAACCGGCGTTCATTAAAATGCTTATCGTTGCCATTCAATCTCACGCGCTTTGCATTGATGAATGCCCTGAAATGATAGGTCTGCCGGGGACAGATTGTGCTCTGGATAGAGACATCAGCGAGCGCGACGCGTTACAAATAGATCTGTCTGCCAAGGAGAAGTTGTTTCATTCGAGTTCGTGTTGTTGCTTGAAAAGACTTATCCAATTACTTCACGTAATGACGCTTTTTATTGCGGTAAACAGGTGCATTTTTTAGAGCACACACTGCGTGAGGTACAGTGTATTTCAAAAGTTTCGAGTCACGTGATGTTTTTTTTTCTTTTTAACAATGCGTGGTCAGGATTAGAGGGTTTGAATGGTAATTTATATTTGGAAGAGCAAAATGATACAGAGTAGATCAGTATGGTAGATTTTTTGAAATATTTAATAATGGGAAAATGTGAAAACAATCCACACTTAATATTTTAAAATATCCATATGTTTTGATCGACTGAAAATTCGTGAAAAAATTACTTTGTATAACCATTAATTATAAAAGTATTGTAAGTCATTTACGACCCAGACAGATTATATTGATTTAGTTAAATTTACATAGAAGTCATTTATATAATCATATATCCAAATTTATAGAAACATTGACAAACTTAATAAACTTCAGTCATATTTTCGAATCAACTAAAATGCAAACTCCTAAATATCTCGAAAGAAAAGAAAGATGGACACACACCAGTTTCAAAATAAACGGTCCACATCAAATTTCTAATCATTGGCAAATTAATCGCTCAAGTCGTCATTGTTACAATGTTCTTTTCATTTTCTCCTCAAGAAGAAAAAAAAAGAACCTATCGTATCGCTCGACCTGATAACTGACGAACTCGTCGGAAGATTCAATAACATCCACCACACAGTTATACGAAAGAAAAAAAAAAAAAAAATCGCGATGCGGAAGATTCACCGGAACGAGCTTATTAAATTCCACGGCACGCAGCTAAGAATCCACAGCACAGAGCTGTCTGAATTCTCGCACGTGCCGATGCCGTTCCTCTCCGTTGAATCACGTTGGTTCCGCTGCTCGATGTGGATAGCAGTGGTTCTACTCGTAGTATATCGCGTCACGGGACCAGGCATTAAACAGCCATGCAACGAGACGCGAAGATACTCTGGCCGCACGCGGGGACACATTTACATAAAACACGAAAGCCGTGCGTGGCGTCCTCATCCACGTGAGAGATGCGCGCGGTTGGTGCACGTGCACGCGGCACTCTGCACTCTTCTCGGTGCCCTGGACGCCACGTGGGCGACGAGAGGCATCGCGAGACAAAAGCCTCCGGCAAGAACGAGCCCCTTTTCAGCCACCGGAGGCCCATTGTAACGAGTTCGAACGGAGGAACGCGTGAAAGGCTCGAGGGAGAGGCTCGAGAGAGCTTTGTGCACTCACGCACGCCCGTCCTTAATCCTTCGCGTCCGGCATTAATTTCATCTTTCCGCGACGAGATCGATACCCGAGGGTTTCGAACCTTTCAACCACTTCACCTTTATTTCTACCATCTTCGATCGCATGACTCATATGGAAGAAAAGGATTCTGAAACGAGTTCGAAATTTCGAACGATACCGGAAGATTTGTTTTTTTCAAATATCAACTAGGATATCGATATCTTACTGATAAATCGTCTAGAGATTCCATTTAGATGTTTATTAATCGAAAGGAAAGAAAAAAGAAAAAAAAAGCGATCGTGGTCTGACAGGATTTACGATCAATTACCGAACGATATCGTTTCCGAGACAAATAAGTTCGCAAATATTTACACAGATATGCGTATTTGCGTATCGGAAGCGTTTTGCAACCGTTAAGAACGTTCGAGCGTATATCGGTGAGATAAGAACGTTAAAGGCGTAACGTAGAACCGTTAGACTGGCACATAATAAATATCGAAACCGAACTCCATTAGAAAATGCATGCAAGGGGACCACGGTGAGAACAAGTTTCGATCATGTTTTGATAGATTTATCGGCCGATTTTCTACCGATCGTTTTATCGGAACGGAACAAAAGATAAACGTGAATACCCGTGAGATTTTCCCCTGGATAACGACGTGACTCATTACTTTAATTTTACGAAAAAGGGAACGCACGACGGGACGGCGCGCGATCGTATCGTACGATCGCGGTGCATTTCAAGTAATAACACGCTGCCCGCCGCGATGAATAGATCCTCGAAACGTAGATCATAAACGCTTGTTGTTACAACAAAGTGTTCCGTACGTTTAATACACAATTTGTTTATTACCGAGACGTTTACCATTTGAAATAACTGAATGTTCTCGAGAAGAAGTGGCAGAATAACTTGATATAATTTTCTACGTTAAAATAACCGTTTCCATTTCTAACGCAACTTTAACGAATACATCTAACGAAATAATGAATTCAACAGCCCACGTGTTTCGCGTCTACCTTGTATTACATCAACGAATACATTGTCGTTTATTTTTTCTAAATAATCTTTCTTCCTTCCTATTGTTGCACCAAGCAACGATTACACTGTTCCCTTCACGTTTCACATTTTTACTATCTCTTTCCAGTAAAGCGTTTTCAAATGTACACTGCTGTTTATAAATAGGTATTAGAAACTGAATATTTCGATTACAATTCTATACCGTGTACATAGAAAATTTTCATGATATCGCAACGAAATTATGCAGTTGTAAAAATTTTGTCATAAGTGGAATAATTATAAATGTTGATTCATAGGTATACACCTACTATATTCATAGAGAAAATATAAATATTGCGAGATTCTAATCAGAATAACATTTTCTTTTTTTATCTTAACTCTCCATGGACAAACATATTTCCTGAGTCCTTCAATTCCTAAGTCTAAGTTTTTCAAATTTCTAGGTTTTGAAAAGATCTGCAAAAATTTCATATGTATCCAATCGAAGTTCTTCAAACACTTTCCAATAAAAATAAAAATTCATTTCTAAAAAACACAAGAGTCAAATAGCACTTAAGTCGCCTACAGAAGGTTAATAATTTTCTAATGGACTGTGTACTTTATTCTACCACTCGTATAATGAATACAATACTGATTGTTTAACACTGAAACACCCTGTACATTTCATGCCTCTCATAAATCATTCGATCATTGACATTTCCTTCGGGGCTTTACGTAACATCCGTTAATTATCAGGATACAATCGGCTTGGTGACCCAATTAATCTTTCGCGTTGCAAACGAGAGAAAGGGGGCACGTGTGAACTTTTCAGACGATTATTGATTATTCATTAATCCGACGAAGGAGAACAGGCTTAGATAACGTTCGTCGCAGACTCTTATCGCGACACCGATTATCGATCAGATCCGTGTCTTTCAGGCTTCAGTCATCGCGGCTCCGGATGTCTGTCACGCGATCAGAAACCACTTACGACGAGATAAATTCGCGAGCAAACGGAGAAGGGTTGATCGAATTCGATTCGGCTAACTTGGCGTGAAATGAAACACGTCTGAAAGAGAGATACCCGTCGATACTGCTGGAGATCTGTTCCTGGATATTGTTCGACGATTGTATTTGAAGATTTGCTGATGTGTTCTTAACACACGGCGACTCTTAATGTGATAAGTAAACACATATCGCGACGAGTTGGTAGCCGGATTGGCGATTCTGAACAAGCTCGATTTCAATGTACAATAATGTACAAATGTATTCCGATTAATGTTTAATTTTAAGAGAACGTGTGTCAATTACTAAAAATACTTGTTAAACGTTCTATGTATTCTTTGTACTCTATTGATAATCTTGGCAGACTAACTCGATCAATCGTCTTTTAACGTCGAACCTCTGAGAACTAGATTAAAACTTATTCTTAGAAAGAAATATGACTTCTTAATACCACTGTGAATAGTAGATCTATCAAAGAGAAAATAAAGATCATTAATTGACAGACGAACGTGCTCAATAAATAAGAAAATGTCTATTTCTCGAAGTGAGAAAGGTCAGATCCTTCTGACAGGAGAACGTCAATTCCAGTACCGAACAGTTCCAATAATATTATCAGAACGCCGTGACTTGGTGATAATTATTAAAAAAGTATAAATAGTTGATTAAAATGGCTGTCAGAATGACTGGCGTCGATTAAAGTGTACCTTTAAGGTACTTCGTGTTATTCGTAACAGCAAAACGAAATAATACCGAATATAATGCACGGTCATGGCCATGAAACAGACTAAAAGCAAGGTCGCATAACAAACAGCCTGACCGAGGCTGCATGATCCACCAGCTTCGTCACGACATTTCCTTCGTGACTAGCGCACACCCTCCTCCCCTCTCCCATTTAATTGCGGCATTGTGAAATTAATTAGAAAAACACTGACCGATGTGGAACGAGCGCTAGGTCGATTTATTCTGGCCGCGTGTTCGATCGATACGCTGCAAGCGAGGACCGCCGCTTATTTGCATAATGCACTCTCTCGATGAGAGTAGAACGCGGAAAAAGTAGGACGTTCCTCGTCGATCGAATTGGTAATTCGCATGACAAAATATCGTAGAATTATCGTAACGCGGCATTGGATGTTATTACAGGCCTGAGAAGCGGCGCAATTGACGAGAGAGAGAGAGAGAGAGAGAGAGAAAGAGAGATGGAGTGTCTATTGTGAAGTATGGTGTATGGAAATGAGAAAAATTAATTCGAGAATATAAATTACAGGTGAATTAGATCAACGTTAGACCGGGATATATTGAATGGAAATTTTCTGGTGGTGGAAAGGGGAACAAATAATATCGAAAAGTTGATAAAAATTAAAAGAGAATGAAAGAAAATTGTTTTAATAAACCAAGTTACAAAAAAAAACAAGATTAACAATTGGCACCTAAAATAATTTTAAAGTCAATTGAACAATCGGAAAGAAAAAAGCAGTGAAATTGATGATTCTTCAGATATTTGAATTTTTAACAAACTATCGCTCTACGAGCCCCGAATTACGAAAGTACACTATCACAGGAAAGTTGTAAAAGGAACTAAATAAAGAGAAAGGTGAAAAGATAAACTGAGAATTCCGATCAAAACGAATATAAATTCCGATCCCTCGAAACGAATATATGAAATCTAAAAATTCGAACGTTATATTGTAAATGAAATTACGATATTTATATTGTATGCTTGAAAAAGGAAACACAGCGTCGAGAAAATTAATTAACAATCATAGGAAGCAATAAATTGCGACACAAATATTCAGTGAACAATTTCATCCTATAACCTACTTCTGAAACGAAAAAAATTTACAAAAATTCCTCCTCTCTGACGAAAATTCCCAATGTCACAGGCGTAGGCCACGCCTACGAAACTTTGCTCGACCTCGCCGATATCATTCGACAGAAGCTCTATTTTTACATCCACCCGATACCCTTTCACTAGGACCGAGCTAATAAGCGCAAGGTCGATCTGAAAAGAACAAAAGCATGTGATACAAAAAAAAAAAAAACAGAACTGTACACCTTTTCTCTCGACGTTCGATTGATTAAAACAGCAGGGGAACGGTCGAATAATCATTTTCGAACCAGTTTCACGGCAAGAAGGGAACTGCAACGGGGCACGTGACCGCGAACGACGATCGTTTCACCGACTTTCCACGCATGTCTGCTAGGCTCGAGATCGACAAAGTAGTTGACCAGAGAGAGACTCCAATCAGAAATTTCAAAACTTGTCCTCAGCTTAGCCAGGACGCTGGCAGCACGAGACGCAAAAACCGGTGCGTTGACTTCGCTATGACGTAAAAGAACGCGGACCGCGCGTTTCTTCTGTAGAAGACGGACGTCTGCTTGGCTCCTTTTCAATGGGAGTCACTTCGATTCACGTTTATTCGACTTCCTCTCGTATCTCGAGACGTGCACATTGGCGTAACCAACCCTTTCTCCCCCAACCCTCCTGTTTGCCCGGCTGGACGACAAGGTGCGAGAACCCCCCCTCCCTCTTTGTCTCGCGAAAATGTTTGAAGATGGGAGGAACCCCAAACAAAGGGTCGCGCACCCTTTCAGACGAATATGACGGTTCTTTTTTAAAGGGGTTCTTGCGATACGCGTCTAAAATAATGCGTTTTCAGTGGACTCGAGAACGGAGGAACTTGAAGTTACTTTTTTTTTTCTTTTTTTCTATTTTGTTACACTTTGTGCAAATCTGGTGAAAAACTTTTTTATTTCCCGCGTCTATCAGCGTAACGATCGAAAATTCAATATTTCGAGCAAAAAGTATCGAGAGGATACATAAATATAAATTTCATCTATCTACCAATTCAATTTCAAGAAAAAGCATTCCCATTATCTTCCCTATCGTATGAATTGTTTTATTTCCACCACCGCGTTCAGATAAGCGGATTTCGCTGGCAAAACTGCCGGCGTGAACGTGTTATCATTGTATATCCATCGAGAAATCTTACGTAACGGCAACAGCGTCCCTTTAATCCCTGCCGAGTGTAGCGCCCCCGTGGCTACGGCACTGCGCATGCACCTCCCGACCACCGCACTGGCGAAGGTCAAAGAATGCAACTGGGATGGTTAATATAAGCTTCGATTGAAATGCAGCTCGCGAAGGAGACGAGGACGCCGACCAGTCTGCGCAGTGCGTTCGAAACTCATCTCTCTCACCATGGAGCTTCTTCTTCTTCCTTCTACTCCTTCTTACACTCACCCAGGCTCTCTTCCCTTCACCGTCTTCTTACAGTTCGCCACGGAATACTTAATGTGACGAAACCATACCTCATCTTGCTACATCCCGAGACGCATCTCTACGTGTTATCCCGTGTATAATGTAGATGTTTAAACCCGTTCCACTTTAATTTGTCTTGGTATCCTTCATCTCGTTTTTCATTTTACCTAACTATCTTTCGACCTTTCAGGATTATTCATGCGTGGAATACCTAACCGATCCTCTCTCTCTCTCTCTCTCTCTCTCTCTCTCTCTCTCTCTCTTTCTTCGTCGTTCATTGTTCAGCTAGAACCTTCTTCTTCCCTTTACCTTTTGACTTTCACTCCTTGAAATTTCAACGATTTTTCGCTTTTCCTACTACTACTATACCAGCTACCAGAAGCATGGTAGCCGTCTTGTATCCTTTGACTTTGGTACGCGCGTAACAAAGCTTTGTTTCGGTTTTAACGTGTAGTATACATATACATTCTGTGTGCGCTTTACATCGCATCATTCCCTTACACCGTGCCTTTCAACGTCACCTTTGACTCCTCTAGTTGCGCGGACGGTAGTCAGATTCAACATCTGCCACCGTGCTACAACCAGGAAACTGGTGGGACATTATTGTCCAGATGCCGACGAGCAGCATCAACGAGGCACGTGCGACGACTATTAATCCCATGGAGTACAAAACATCGACGACTGTAAGAGGGACCGACATATATACGTGTCTGATGAAGACGTACGAATCAGGAAGGACCTTGACGTTTATTGGCCCATTGTTCGAGACGAGTTCATAGGTCAATTGCATGGAATAACGTCGACCGACATTTTAGTATTGAGAGAACGAAGAGAAGTACACCTACGATAATAACGAGCTGAGAGCGTGGTTGTTACGGGATAAACAATTATCGTCAGATCGTGGAAAAGTTTACGTAGAGAACATATGCGATTTTTTAGAAACATTTAAAAATACATAGTTTATAAATTTGAAATTGACGCTTCAGAAAAAAATAAATAGTTAATTTACTTGGTTTTGGTAGATTTGTCTTAAATTTCTTAACTTTCTTCTGTTAAATTAAATTTGAATCAACTTCTAACTCTTAAATGACAATGTGTATTATGAACACGGAGGATATGGAGGTCGATAATGAGGACACTGAGGAGGTAGGGATCAAATCAAGATCACTATGCCATCACTGTGTAGAATAACAAAGAGTAGAAAGATTCAAACTGGATCACTCTGAGGTTAAAGAATATAAATCAGATAACTTAGGATGCATACAACCTAGTAGCGAGCGACATATTATTGAGGAACTCTAGAATTTTATTTCAATTCACCCTAGATCACTTCAAATCATTAGACTTTGTGAATATCTAAAGATTACAAATAAAATGCTATACCTGACTTGAATACGTATATTTCACTTTATATAATTAGAGCTTCAGTTAATTCCTCTTCTAGTAACACATCATTCGAGTGGTGTCGATATCTTATCGAAAATTTCGATCGATAATTTGATTACCGAAGTTACAATCAATTTAGGAGTAGCACTAATTGATCTTCATTTTTTCCCACAAAGTCTGTGCAACCTTGTACAATTTCTAATTTGATTACAGAGTACTCTAATTAACACTGTTAGATCCTACGTACAATAGTCGGCAACCGAATGATATTCGAGATTTACATTTGTGCATTTCAATGAATCTACTTCGCGCGATATTGCAGCACACAAAGACTCGCGCTTGAATGGGTGTACGTAGGAAACTAAATCGAAACTTCTGTATATATACGTATATATGGGCTTCAACGGAAATTGTGTTAAAGTAAAATATTGTATCCAACCAGGAGAATTGAAAACCAATACGTTATTTCTCATTCCGTTACGTTAATCAATACGAATTCAGTCACGCGTAATGTTCAAATTTTCTTCCACGATCTCCTATTATTCGTCGCTCAACCGCAAATAATCAGAACATCCTATTAATACATATCCTCTTTAATAATAAAAACCATCGATCATCGAATTTCATATAAATCTTACGAAAATAAGCATGTGAAACACTATATGAAAATATTAAAAACAGAATTCAGAATTTAATAGTTTGAATTTTCATCGTGAGAAAAATTAAAATTTTTTAGTATTTTTAAAATTTATTTCAATCGTTTAAATCGGACAAAATTTTACATAAGTATGTTTTGTGCAGCGTGAAAATGTATTTCCTTTTTTATGTTAAGTTTCACCAAACCTAGGTCGATCGATCTAACGATTAAACAAGAATGCCGATAACCAAAAACTCGAGCTTCCCGGCGTCCATTTGCTGTGATCAGACCAGAATACCCGCGCAATGATCATAAATCGAAGACAATGTTATACGTATCTCCACCGGTTGTTTTTTCGTATCCTCCGAAAGAATGACACGGATCAATGAATCGTATGTATCTAGAACTGAATCAGAATCCACTTCGTTGCCAACGAGCCAGAAGGAACCGTGGCCCTGCAACGAAACGATGAATGGCAGCGGATCGTTGAAAAAAGCGGACCCTCCGCGACATCCGTGAGCAAGAAGCGAGCAGCGTGTTCGTTGGATTACCAGTTTATCGAAGCCTTAATCAATCGGCCATAAATTGGCAAGCTGTCCACGGAGCCAGTGAAAAGAGGGCCGACCACCGGTGTCGTTGATCCATCGCTTCCGATTTCTTGGCGATAGAGCCTCTCCTCTGCCGGCGGATATTCATTTTTCAACTTGGAAACGCCGTGGAGGCTCATTTTTCGTAAAACGACCACCTTGAAACGGGAACCGCGACTTTTCTCTCTCAGTTCGCTTTTTTCTTTTCTTTCTCTGTCTGTCTCTTCTTCGTTCGTACGTCGCGACGCTATTCAACGACGCATCATTACTCGTTCCTACTCGACAGGGCACCCCACATCTCTCTCTGTCCCTCTTTGCCACTCTCTATCTGTTTTCATCCCCCTGTCTCTCTCTCTCTCTCTCTGTCTCCTCCTGTTTTTCTCAGTCTCTGCCTCTTTTTCTCTTATTCTATTTTTCTCTGTTTCTGCCTCCGTCTACCTTATTTTGCCTTTCTCTCTCTGACGAAAATGCAATTAAGCCGACTCTGTTGCGTCATTTTTCAGCATCAGAACACCGGTATACACGAAGCGTTTGTTAATTGCAGACCATCGACCGATATCGGTGAAAGTTCGAAGCTTCGCGTGGCCCGATAGAATAGGAAAAGTTTCCCTGGACGAGGATCGAGCAGCGTATCGCGTCTAAGAAACCGGCGAATCTCCGTACTCGTGAAAGCCAATCGATGAGATATTTCGACAGAGTTCAAGGAGGCAGTATTGGCTCCGACAATTTTCTATTATATCCAGACTGAGTTATACCGAACGAGAAGTTCGAGCGGATAAGCTATTTTATGGATGTTATAGAATTCTTGCTCGAGACGTTTGAGGATAAGGCGAAGTGAAGGAAACGAGGAAAAGTTTGGTGACTGTATAATGGTCACGCGAGTGCATTCTTGACCCTGTGACGAAAACGATCCTACGCCACCGAGGAATTTAGGTTACGGCCATTTTTCACGAGCTTAATTCTTAGAGACTAACGAGTACCAAGATGTGCTTCTAAATGACTATCATTAGCAACGCTTTCAAGTAATCTGTTAATTGTTGTAGACAGATGTATCTATGTCTGACATTCTTATTCAAAACCACATATTCTTTGCAGATACAATTTACCATTTATAAAATAATAATCGTACGATTTTCCGATATCTGATTCTCACGAATAATATGTATCCTATTCCTGTCTTTTCTTACCATTAAAATGATATTTATTATTTTATCTGGATGCAATACAACAACTCCAAAGTATCACGAATGATGCTACCAAATAACTTTTCCAACTGAATTCTAAGAAGAAGAAAAAGGGGGGAGAAACATTGATCTGTGTTTTCAAACAGCGAGGAAAACAGATATGAACGCATCGAATCACATCGAAATATAGTTTTACCCTCGCAAATGTATTTTCAGAGAGAATTCGAAAAGCTTCCGAATATTCCTGCCCCTCGGAATAAATCTCAAACAGAATACTCCTCATCAGCTACCTAATGCATTCCCTCGAAACTTCCAAACACCAACGCAACAATTCGCCTTTCACGCGTCAGAAATCATGTCACGAGTCAGTCGAAAGGCGTTCGTATTATCATAATTGAAAGAAACGCCCCTAAACAGCCTTCTCTTCCGTTAGACGAAAGCACCGACTGACCCTAACTGCTTGTATCCCCTCGAGATGCCCCTTTCGAACATACATTATGCAGAGAATTCCGACACTCCCGTATGATTCCACGAACGAACGGGTCTCATCCATCAGCCAAAGCTATGATTGTCGTTGCTTAACTCGATGGGATCGATAAATGCACTCGATACACTCGTCGATACATGAGAATGAAATACTTAGATATCGGTTTTGTTTTCAACGGATGCGAAATCTCGAAAGACGACACGGCCATTCAATCTTACGGAGAGGGTGTGCAATCGACGAAATTGCAGATTCCGATCAGCGCAGCCCGGCAATTTGCTCTTCAATCTCGTTACGTCTGGTGCAGTGCAGTTGCTTTCAGTTAGAGGGGAACGATTCGGTTAGACAGATTTATTTCCACTAGCTGGAACAGTGTGTTTCTTGGACTTTGACGTAGATCGAGTGTACAGGAACAATTATTGGGTTGTGAGTTGATGGAAAATGTTTGGACGATGTTTAATAGATACGCTTAAACCTTTTGTTTAAAATTCACATTTTACGAGAAAATTCAATTTAAATTAGATAGCTGTTTTCATTATGTAGCAGTTTTTTCTTGTAATTTTGATATGGATTGACATGGTTGAAAGTCGCATAATTACATTCGAGTTATAATTTCAATTTAAATAAAGATACTTAAAAAGGCATTGAATAAAAATACTACGCTTTTATGGATATATCTAGGAAGATTTTCAGAAATTCTGGTTGATGATACTAAGTAATCTCGCTACAAACACAAAAAAAATTCGCTAAAATCTTAGTGTCATTTCGAAAAATAGAAACAGAAAAAGCGAAATTTGTCGATCTTTCTTGACTAAAAATATTAATCAATTAACACCGAATGATACTATAATTCTACAGTAATATACAGGCGTAAACTTATTTTCTCACACCAAATAATATTACATTAAACAACTTCTCAACCAAAAATAAAGAAAATAAAGACACGAAGTGCGAAAATAAATTTGTCACTATTACAAAGCAATGTGATAAAAAATGATAAAATATTTCGACGTGGAAAAAAAGAAAGATTGCAAACGCCCACAAGTTTCAGAATATCGACACGCCAAGTTCAAAAATCTTCTCTTATCTGCCCCGTAACCATGATTTACACCATTCGTCGAAACGTTACCATTCTTCATCCGCGCGTCGGCGTGATGGTGAATTAAAAGCGGCGCAAAGTGCCACGGTTACGAAACAACTAGCGTGAAGGATCAATTATTCTTGCACTAGCCATCAGTCTCAATCATCGCGAGATTTCACCCGACGCCGACTCCTCGCTCGCAATTATATCGAGTCGTTGTGAAAGCCCGAACCAACTTCGCGAGAGAGAGGCGTTCTCTCTATCGTGGGCACCGAATCTAAACGATTATTTCGCCGCGCCTCGCCTCTAAATCTGCGCTTGGCGAGATTCCCGCGTTCGATCGGCGTATCCTAGTAATTTACCTTCAAGTCCTTCGACCATCCCTTTGCTTCGTGTACCACCAACGCTCGACCAACTCGAGCCATAACTCGTTCCAACTTATTCATTAATCCGCTCGATTTAACGTCGATTTCAACGAGTACGGAAGAATCTATGTATATAAGGTCTTTCAATCAGAGCGATAGAACTTTGAATTGAAATAAAACGAAAAGTACGAAAGATAATCTAGTACTCGCTGCTTTATTTTAAAGCACATTCAATGACATTATGCATAAAATACAATATCGTATAAATGACCATCACAATTGATGGAGTGAATACGGTAAACCCCATTTTATTGGAAAACCCTATATATGTGTATACACAGAGAGAACAACAGAGAACTCGATAAAAGAAAAAAAAAAGAAAAAAGGAAAATATGGTAAAATCGTCAAGAGTACAGTATTTTTGATTTGAGGCGAGTTCAATTTCGCAAAGCTCGAATAAACTTTCGAAAAATTCCAATCAACGTTTCCCATCGCGTGGCATTTCATTTCCTCGTCGAAGTGGAATAAATTCCATGAACATCCTTCTCGAATTTTGTTTGCTTTTTCTCCTGTATATGCGCCACTTTTTTCTCTCTTTCTCCATTTTTTTTTCTCTTTTTTAACGAAAACCAGTTACGCGGGACAAGGTGACTAACGTGTAGGTGTCCCGTTAAATAATACACCGGGACAGCATTGTGGTCCCGATTGCGTAACGTTCCGAACCCGGACTACAATACTTATCAATCAATAGAACGGGGGCCACCACGTGGTGCTCTTGAATTCTAAACGCGGGATTGGCAAGATTCCCGAATTCGATTTTCGCATCCCACTAATTTGCTTCGTCGATCTCGTTACGCGATGCACACCACAACTCCCCCTCCTCTCCTCCCAAAGTCCTCTTCTATCTCATGCCGCGGGCCATTCCTAATGAGATCCAGAAACGTCGCGAATTGTTGGTCTATTTTAAAGCGAAGTCACTGATGTTCCTAAATATACGCCGCGATGAAACGCGAAATTAGAAGCAAGTCACGTATCCTCTTTGATGTCGCGCGAAAGAAAGGTGTGCTACACAGACGGATCATTCTAAATGAACGACAGTTTTGTTGTTAACGCGATCTGCTTTTCATCTTCAAACTGATTAAACAGCAGCGTATTGTGCGTTACGAGAAAACGTAAATTTTTAGAGAAAATTCATCTTTATGTTAAATTGTTCAAGGCTTTTTTTAACCGATATTTGCATAACTCGAATTTTGGTTTCTCTAATTTTGTGCATCATTTTTGTGACTTAGTAAATTCATCTTGCAAATTATTTAATGTTTTTTTTTGTAAGAGTCAAAATGTTCTTCAGAAACTTATACGTAACGTGACTTTTATATGTGAATTCAATTATTATACATTGATTATACAACAATTATGCACTAATTTATATTAACATTAATATATCATTTAGTTTGGAACGATGAAATATATACAATTCGTAACTGGCAATTTTAATTAATTAATTCGTAATTAATTTTCGCGGAGGACTTGACGTAACCAGCGTGAAAAATCCATTATGGTAATAAATAACATACTTTATGAAATATTTTAGTTTTTTCTCAGTTTCTTACGGTATTAACCGACAAATAAACGGAACTCTCAGGCTGATAATTACGCTATCTTAATTAAATGCTTATACATTTATTAAAACAGCATAATCTCGTGAGCTTTAAGGATGACAAAATAAGCAAAAGTATATCGTGGTATAGTCTAAATATTTGTCTGAAAGAAAACCGAAAAATCTCTGCAGTGATCATTCTCAAGAAACAATCTCTATCTCACGAAAATCAAAGACGAATGATCCATTTCATCAAATAAATCGATCACTTTGCCAAACTAGATCAAGGACCAAACGCTTTATGATCACATACGAACTCTATAAGCATGAAAAATCGAACGTTTTATGAAAGAAAATCGCGAATATTGTTCCCCGTGCTCTATCATCGACAAGAGCTACGATAGTCTAGTAAATCTTCCTCGAGATTCGAGTAAATATCCTCGAGATTCCGTTGAGTTTCGTTTAAGATCGACGACGATCTGAGCGCGCCTCCGCCAATGGAAAATCTTGCAGCTGGTCTCGCCAGTAAAGTGGATTTATGACAAGTCCTGAAGGAAGTCGAGAATATTTCGTGACACACGCGTAGAATTTTCCTAGAGGATCCGTTTGTTTGCCGATAAATTTCCGCGGCTACATTGACGCGTTATTGCAACACATGGTATGCAGATACCAGCCACGCTAGAACGTTACTGCTGTCGTTAATTACGACATTATTCACCGCGATAACTAAGTGCTACCATAACTTCCATCGAAATGGAAATTTCGTGAAATTTAGTATTTTTAAACGTGAAGATTTGGCGACGAAAATGTCACAATATAAAGATGACAAGAATCAGAAATTTCTAAAATTCTTGATCGAGTATTTTTTTTTAACAGATGGTCTAAGTATAAGAGAAAAGATGAAAGTAATAACGTAATCCTGTTCAAAGTATTATTCCGTCCTCCCATAAAACTAACACCTCGAGTAAATATCTCGTAACGAAAATACGGAAAAACGTAGAAACGAATCAATTTAACTATCAACTGCATCTGCATGAAGTACACATATGTTCGAAAAGAATATTCCGGTTATCGCTTCGCGACAGTCAATCCCGCGAGCATATTTAAACTGCACCGCAGCGTGAAACGCGATCGATTTAAAATTCTAACTCAATATCACCGCGTGATTCAACTGTGCCACCCACCATGGTTGCTTTCGATCGTTCGTTCGTTCGTTCCACGACTCTCGTCAAATCCAGACGCTGCTAAAAAATGCTCTGCATCAACAAGGGGGTCTCGAATATCTGATACCCTTTCTACGATCTTTCCCTTCCCCGTAAAATCCCTGCAATTCTTCCCTCGCTCGAACACGTTGAAATTTTCAAAATGGCCCCAGGCGATTCTCATCCCTCCTGCAGAACAATCTCTCTCTATGAAAAGCATCGAGAAGAAGGGAACGAACGAATAACGCGTGTTCAACGCAAAAAAAAAACGCACGGAAAATTCAACGTTTCGCCGCTTGTCGCACGATTTTTCTTCCGTTCACGATGTACAAATATATACACCTCAATTCATAAGTCACGGAACACCTAATTTGAGTTTTACATTTAAATTAAGACTGTTAAACTCCCGAGAATTTACAAATTATTTGCACCAAATGTAGTTTTTTTTTTTTTTTTTAGGTTAAAATGTATTAAAAATTGTACAGAAAAAATGTTATTTACCGCAGCATTTTTCCGTGCCAAAAACTGACATTGAACCCCGTTACAAATATTTCAGTTTTCATTTTGTATTGATTATAATTAAATACCAGTCATATCAGTAAAAATATATCGCTTAAATATAATTGTTATCAATAGAACGCTTCACATCGAAATAAGTAACCAAATCTTTCGTCTAAACTTGTTTTATTGCGAAACGGTAAGGTGTCCCATGACTTATGAACGGCGGTGTACATACGCAACTGGGTAACGTAATTGGTTGCGTACCGCGCGAAGGAAAATATGGCAGAGCGTTGCTCGCAAATAAAAGCTTCGAAGTATGTACGCGCATTTAATTAAATTTCTACTAGGTACAAGCGAAAGCTGCTTCAACAAATTCGAGGCCTTGTTGATTTCCGTGGTAAAACGTTCTCTAGAAACGGTGAGGAAAAAGGAAATACGTTTGTTAACATTTTCACATCGATCGAACACCGTCGTCGAATTTGCAACTTTTCGATATACACTCGACTCGACACAGGCAATCACGACGATTACGTAAAGCCTCGAGAGCTCGCGTAATTACTGACACGTGTTCCTGATTACTGTCAGACTAAACGTTTCTCACGACATGAATGCGTATTAATAGAGGTCCGATACGAAATGGGCGCTACGAATCGATACGACCACCCGGTGTCCACAAATAGTCGAACACAATACATATATATTGGCAATGGAAACGAATGTGTTCTTTGACAAAGTTTATTAGTCGAATTATTAATCCAGGCTTTCGGATTGAAATAGCATCCATTCGTTTTTCTGCGATAACGTTTCACCAAAGTTACAGACTAGATTAAGTGAACATTTGATCAATGTTATCAACGTGTCTCTCGAATAATCTAGATTAAGAAGTCTTCAAAATTTCATAAGGAGATTGCACATTTTTATGCAATTTATATATTTGAGAATATAGCAAAACAAAGCAGAACTTCGATGGAAAATTATTTCACTTACCAACAAAAGTAAAAAACAAAAAATACTAAAAGATTCAGTGAAACTGTCGAAACTTTGTGTATTAAAATTGAATTGAATACAGGATCACATAAACTGCACTCGACTGTTTCGATACAAAAATAATACATTTTAACCAAATTCAAAGGAATATAGCGTCGAATATAAATACGCTAATTTAAATTATTAAACTTATTAATAAATACAAGTAAATACAATTGCATAACAATCTATTGAAAAAGCCTGTAACACGTGCTATCCTGGGAACAATAACCAGTTCCAAACATTATTTTCCTCGCGCAAACAGTTCCCGAGCACGCATACTCGTTTCGTTCGAATTAGTATAAAAACACAGAAATATACGAGTAGAAGTGTAATCGTTTTAACAGTGGCGAGTATCGATGCACCTGCGCGCTCCGATCTAACCATAAACGTAACACGGATCTACAGACGGAAGGAGAAATTATGTCTACGCGTTCCTCGGAGCAAACACGGCTACACGCTCAACGCTCGTGCATATTAATTAAGGGAGGGAGTAACAATTAACGGTCGTCCAATCAGGTCAACGCATTGTTCGCTGAATTAAGATCCTCCATATGTATGCGTTAAACGTAAATTCAAGAGAAAATTTCGACGCTTAATAATAAGATACCTACGTATGACGAATATTCTGTCGCTGAAATTATTCGAGCGTAAAAATCGTTACGTTATTGCTCGAATATTGAAAAACCACGTATACGTGTTAATTTTCCACGTAGATCTGAATTCGTCGAGAAAAGAAAAAGAAAACACGGAGAAAAAGAATAGTGAAAATGTCTTTTTTTTTTTTTTTTTTTTTTTTTTTTTTTTTTTTTTTCTTTTTTCGTTGAAAGTAAATCAAGACAGTATGCCTAGGGAGATATATAACGATACGGAATAATAAAACGGCATAGTGACACTGCTATTTTATATCGTGGTTCGTTAACTCTCGATTTCTTTCACGATTTCATTCGCAAGGCAAACAAGCCAGAACCAGAAAAATACGATTCGTTTGAAATCTGTACGTCCAGAACTCGATGTCACGTTGGCATTTTCAACGTTGACGTCCCCTACGATATTGTTACGTAATTTAAGACCATTTTAAAGACCACTTTCATCATTCCCACACACCAGGGTAGAATCGATGACTAATCGAACAGCCCGGCAAACTGTAGTGGGTTCGATCGGCCACTTTGCATTAATATCATTCGATCGGTAGGCGAACCTTTCTCGATTCATGTAAGAAAGCCACGACTCGTACAATTTCCCTCTTTGAATAATAACTCGTGACTCTATTCCGCGTTGAATGCGAATTACTTAACCTGAAACTCGGTATAGCACTTAATGGCAGACGTTTATTCCTTCGTTGAAATATATTCCATAGAAATCTAGTCAATATTCCAAGGATCATCCTTTCCTTTTCAAGTGGTATAAATTAAATTGTTTGTTTCAGTATATATATAAATATATAAAAATTTTTTTAAATAAATATAAATATTGTTATTCCCGCAGGATACGTTTAATTTTACCAATGAAGAATTTCAGTTATGATTTTATTATTAATTTATACTTCTAACAATTTTAACAATATCACAGATTATTATTCATACACATTCTTATAATAAAATATTCATTTTAATGATTCTTATTATTTACTCCTATCGAGATAAAGTTTGTAACAATAAATTTTTCGAAACTTGATGTTTGTTGCCAAAAATGGACCGTTTCGTGAAAAAATTTAAATACTAAATATTAGAAACTACCTTTCCAAAAGGAGACTTTAAAACGATGAATATAAAAAGTATCTGTAAAAAAACGCGAGATTTAATATTCTTGCGATTCGCGTTAAAGAGGGGAACGGCTGATCGTCCAATTATCTACAAATTCCCAATTTCACATAAATACTATTCAAACGTGAGTTTATTCGTAAAAAGAAAAAAGAAAAACACGAACCGACCAAGAGAATAACCATTAAAGAAGGAACGATGGTAACGAGCCTCGATATCGAACTTCCCGCAGAGTCTCGTGCGACTCGAGTTCCATTTTTTTCTTTCCCCTCACACGAGGGTAGATACGTTCCTCCATTTACTTTCAGGATCCTCGCGAAACGTCTGTGAACCGATAAGCCGGCCCTTTTGCGGCCGACACCTTGCAGAATCGTTACTCACTTATCGCAGCTCGAGAGCGCTAAAAATCGCAGTCGCCACGAGATAGCACTTGAAGGTGAACAGGTGTCGACTAAAAATAGTTCGACGAACACACAGACACACAGACAGACACATGTGAAGCTACTACAATCTTGGATCCAATGTAGATCGAGATTAGCGGAAACGTAAAGTCTCCCGTGGAATTTTAAGAATTTAAAAAGGCTCCACGCCGGGGATTTCCTCGTTTTATTAGCTACACGATGAAAGGTTGGATTCCCGATATAAAATTGAGGTCACAGGTCGGACACCTGCTTGCTAAAAGTTTGAATTATAAAATAAAGGACTCTTCGGTGTGGATGAAATATACGACGACCCACTTGACCCTTTTGCTTTTTGCAAGATTAAAATTTTCAGTAGAAGGATTTCCTCGAACCGATTCCAACGAACGTATCTCGTTTCATATTCACTTTGGACATTATATATATGTATATGCACGCGATGGAATTTACGTTTATGCATTTGAACGTTTCTTTTATAAAGTGGAGAAGTTGTGCTCGATTAACGGAAACACGATAAGATCGTGGATGAACTTCACACGTGCAAGCAATTAAAGCGTTGCAATTCCTCGGTTGGTAGATCGGGATCTGTTTGAACTCGAGGAAAAAAGAAATTGTTACGTCCAATTAACCCAGGCATGTGTACTCCGAGAATACCAAGCTATCCTCGCGTGTGTTACGCGATCGTAGAAAAACGTGACTTAATCGAGAACATGAAAACGGTTTCAAGTGCAACGAATTTTCAATTCGCGCGTATACTATCAACGGGAGACGCATAAATCCAAGTTAAATTGAACCTTCAAATGTTAACAAATTACACTTTTCAGTAAAACGTTTAACAACAATTTATCGTATCTAACGGCGAGAACGAAAATGTCATTAAACGTTGATACGAATAATTAAACTCCGAAACTTTCGCGAATTCAAACTTCACCGGATGTTTCAAGCTGAACGAACCGGTGATAAATGACACTTTTGAGACATACAACTGCCATACGGCAAAACTTATTCAAACAAGCTCAACGATTCACGACGAGCTGAAGAATACAATCTCGCCTCGAGTAAAACCCTTCTTACCCACGCAAACTTCCAAAGAACATAATTCAACGTCTTCGACTCCTCTCTAAATTTCCCTCCATTAACCTTTAACGTCGATACATAAAGTATCGGTGAAACGTTCCTACAATTATCGAAATAGGGGATACGATGCATCATTTCAAGGATCAAAAATTACTAGTTGATGGTAATTAGACGGTCAAGTAAAATAGTGGATGGGAAAATAAGCCACGATTAAGGGTATATGCAACGCGATTCCTCCGAGAAGGATCCTCAACGATTAAGAACCAGAGAACTACAGAGAGCCCTTTGTGTTCTCACATTCCCCGACATAAATATCGTTCAAACTGCAATTCGAGTCCACTATCCCACCCGCACACAGGCTATTAAACCGGATTCATACACTTCCTTTTTATCCGAATTTCGCGAGCTGCCGGTTTGTACATAATGCACGGTTTAATCCGCGAACTCGGGTAACGAAGAAAGAAACGCGGTGCTCGTCAAGTTTCGGGGCGCGGCTTAATTTAACTCCTCCAGATTAATTCGCGTTCGTGGAGTTCGTGTGAGAAAACTTTTCGGCAGGAGAAGTTTGGTGTATTTCCAAGTTATTAGGGATAGAAATCAAATTGAAGAATTGGGAATTTCAGCGATGAAAATGGAAATTTTGTGGGACATTTCAAACGAATAAAAGTCGAAATAGAAAGTTAGAAGAAATTTCAAATTTCAGAAATGGGAATTGAAATGTTTGAAGATTTTCAAGCTTTGAGGATAAGAAGTAGAACCTTCTACTAGAACTGCAAACTTCACAGACGAAACCGCAAGTTTCCCGAGGCATTTCAAACGAAATAGAAAATTGCAGGGAATTTCAAATTTCAGAAGGAGAAATTTAAACGTTTGAAGATTTTCGAACGTTGAGGATAAGAGATACAAATTTTCAAAAAATTGCAAAATTTCGCCGATAAAAACTGAAAGTTTGAAAAAGTGGAAATGGAAAATTTGAGAGAATTTCACATGAATCCCGTAACGTTCACGTTGCGCCGAATTTGTCTGCACGTCACGTACTCTTCGCTGTCAGACGCTTTCTGCATTCGAGTTCCGTTATCGCTAATTTACGATACGATTATTATTCCACGTGCAATAGTCACGATAAGCAGAAGATCATAGATTACACAAGCTGGTACACCTATTGCTTACGCAACATGCATTTATCACTGCATTCACTCACAGAACGATTGTGTTCCCCGTGTTCAATAACACTATAACGATTGTAAGTCTTTCACCGCGACGAACCCTTCCACAAACGAGTGTTAATAAAAACGAATGAATTATTACGAAACTCTCGTACAATAAAGCAAGATACAACAAGCTATAACTTATACACCGAACCGTGGCAAATTAATCGACGCATTAAGTACACAGTTATATCCTAATATTGTCATTTCCAAACCATTGAACGATTCGATTTGCAAAATAAACGATTAACATCGAAATATGTATCGTCGAACAATTATGGAGAAATATACAAGACGAATAAAATATAATTTCTTTGTGAAAGAGATTTCTAGTGGAAAAGAAAAAAAAGAGAGAAACGAACATTTCGTAGAATTTCATTCGATTTCGTATGAAGGAAAAAATTCAATTCTTTGATAAACATTCACGATGAATAATGCAAGCTTCGGCATATACATACGTCGGAGAAATTAAAGGAATTTTAATTGCGCTCGAGAAAAGCTCTTGTAAACTACAAAGCCTGGGTCAAGAAGGGTAAGCAAGAAGAGAAAGGGCAGACGTTTTATCATTTTACGCACAAAGCAGATTCGAAGCGCCTCTTTTCAAAGGTTCGTGCTGAAAGCGGTTGATCTCTTTCGAGGACTTGATGCACACGACGAAGCAACCGTTTCGCGTATACAACGCGAAAAAAGAAAAAACAAGAAAGAGAAAAAAGAAAAACACCAGAGCAAACATCCTGGAAAATACGCTCGCCGCTTGAAAATTTCTGCTTTCGACGGCCGGCATTATCGCCGTCGTTGATTGTTTCAACGATATCAAAGCGAAACGTCGCAACGTGTGACCGACACAGGAACGCTAGGAACGCATTATGTTACAAAATGATACGTTTTTCTTCATTATAACAGGATTAACGCATTCGGACAGAATGCATTTTCAATGGCGTGGATTATAGTTCGTGGTAATTCGGACAATACAAATGGAACAAAGGTACATCGCGTTTTCGATATTATGAGGTTTAATTTCAATCCTCTCGTTCCAATTGAAAAGATCGAAGATTACTAACAGTAAATTACGTATGACAATTTAACGCAATATTGAAGCAACGAATAATTAATGTTAAATACACTTGCTTGCGGAAGAATTGTAAAACAAAAGGCTTTAAAAATAGAACGAAGTTATAATGAACATCTAAATAATTTCCACTAATATGAAAAATAAAAAAAAATGACTAAGAGAAGTATATGTAATTTGAGGATGTGCATCTTGTGACGATAAGAAAATAAAAATGTCTCGCTCAAAATCATCAGAAAGAAATCAACATCGTTGACACGTTAATCCAAGCATCGAAAAACAATTCTAACCTACAGAACTGTCGAAAGTAAAATATAAATCATATTTGAGGAACGTAGAATTAATCCGTAAACCAAACTGGTGCTTTCCAAACATCAAACATGATCGAAATCAAAAGAAAACTTCACCCAGGCGCGACACAAAAGTTCCTAAATCGATTTCGTGACCTACATACTTGGCTTGGATAAAAATCTCTCCCGTGTTCGTTTCGTCGCGTAAAATTTATTCACGAAACCGAGTTTCCCCCCGCTTAAAACTTTCCCGGCTCGCCTCTCGACTCGAATTTTTTCCTCTATTTTTGCAAAACCTGTCAGCTTCGATTCCGTTGATCGTAAATCGTAAGTGCAAGGCTGCATGAACCGTATCGAACGCACAGAAGAAGGGAAAAAACCTTCGTTGGAACCAAAGGCCTCTCTCCTCAGCTCGTTCGAACGTCCTCTTTGAAGACTGCCCTCACCTTGTGAACGGTTCTGGTTGTGGTAGTAGGTCAGTAATGCCGAGGGCGGGCTGGTGAACTATATTCGCGAGCAGAGGACAGGGTGGGGCACACCGAGCTCCCCCAATCAATAAACCTCCAGCCGACGACATTCAGATTCGGTCAGGAACTCCACTGTGTCACAGTAACAAAGGAAAACCCGAGAATCGAGCAGGATGATCCTTGCTACCTTGTTAAGAGGATTCACGGAACGTCACGTTTCTGAAGAAAATGAGACAGGGAAAAAGAGAGGAAAATAGAAGCAATATTGAATTAGTTGTCAATCTTGGTCGGTGTTATTCGACGACAATACAACAGAGTTTTCTATTCTTTCACGAGAATCAATGAAATATCATATCTGAGAAAACATGGAGACAATTTGTTTCTTTTTAGGAAAAATGTGTTTCTTTTAAATAATGTTTTATGAATATATGAAAAGACAGATGTATTTAAATGTCAGATACACATAATACAACCTACGAGGAAGTGACTTTTTTTAATCAAAAAATGTTGAATACAGTTTTCTGATTGTTTAATGACAGTAAAGAATTACAGATGTATAGATTGATGATAGCTACGTTATGGGGTATATTTAGATATAATTAGAGATATATTTAGGGATGTATTATTGAAGGGAGAAAAGGTACACTGTCATTAAGTAATTAAAACCTACGTTGGTAAAAATAAATTCGAGATCCGAACGAGAAGAACCGGTCTATGCTGGTATTATTTATTCGAATCGTGCAGTAAAGGGAATACGTCCCCGTTTCCCATAATTACAAGCCTCCTCGGTATACAGCCCATGGTGAATACATAAATGCGTGCATCAATCTATACAATATATCTAGATTATATTTTTATAATTTATCAAGTTACAAGTTCCCAAGCACAGTGTTTCCAAGAAAAAGCTTTCACCTCTTCTTCCAGAAAGTGTAAACTACTTATTAACATCGTACAGTGTCCAAACAAATATTTAAAAAAGAATACGACAAATTATATTAGATGTGATTATTTTCACAACGACTGATACGTTAAAATTTCACAGAAAAGATGAACATTCAGAAAAAGATTTTCAACGAAATACGCGATATACTATTCTCTTTTTTAATCACCAGCAAGGAAAACCCTATCTCAGTTGTATTTCCTTCGAGATTTTCTGAAATTCACACGTATCCAGTGTTGTCCAATATCACGCGATATTAATGGAACTCTCGAAATATTCAACGGGGCTGTACCCCTGGGACGGAATCTTATTTATTCGGCATACAACCGAGCAGGTCAGAGACAACGTTTACCAGACCAACTCGATGACTCGTGTTCGTGTGCGTTTTATCTACATTTGCGACCGTGTCAAACGGACTGGCCCTGTCCTTCGTTTATACGGTGAATAGCAAATGAGACTACAAACGTCTCCTTCGCAAACATACACGCCCCTACCCCGAATTGTCCTCTTTAACGCCCCGTTTCCACGATGGAAATTCGAATTCTAATCGATCCACTCACGAGGACGTGGAGCTATCCCATCGATAACCAGAGAACACGCAATTGGTTCGATGTTTGCCCAAGTATTTCGATGACTTTCTTGTGGAAGGATCAACAGCAGGAAACTCTAATATTCTACATATTTTTGTTCTTTCTTTTTTTTTTTTTTTAACGAACTTTAAATTGATATTTCGAACATCTTTAAATTTTATCCTTTTCATTCCGCTGTTTTTTTTTATAAAATATATTTAGATATTTTTAGCTATTAAGAACTTGTAATATGACCTCATATTTTGTTAAATTTATTATAACGTTTTTCTATTTGTTTCTTTAATAATACTTTTGCAGAGTTCGGTGGATAGCAAGTTTATACTTTTGTTGCACTAAATCCAAAAAGTATTTCATTTCATTATTTTCAAACATAGTGATTTTGTATTAAATTAGGTGAATAAGCAGTATCAATATTTCTCTGTCTCCAAAAGAGAAGTTTCTGTAATTATCTTTCACTCGTTTACTAATTTTCTAGTCTCCTTCTCTGATTCCATTATCTACTTTTATTAAAATACTCGAATTAATTGTAAAATCGCCTGATGAAAGATTTTCAATTTCAACAACTGCAACGATAGTTGAATTATTTCTCTTCTGAAGCAACCATTTTTCATCGTGTTGCTTTTCGTGAGCAACAAAATTAATCGAAAGAAATAATTCCGTGTTATATCGAATGTGCCGACAAAACTCAACATCCGATTTCAGAAGTGGCGAAATTGCAACTTTCCCAGTGCAGTTGCTGAAAATCTCTATTCTCATGACGAAACGAGACAATTGTGCAAATTATGATGCGCCTGGTGGCTCTCTCGACGATGCTTAAGGGATCGTATTTCGGTAGACGGAAGAACGAACAGAGGCAGCCAGGTAAGAATAGACTGACCTCCAAAAGCTCTCTTCCTCTCTCGAGGGGCTGCACCAAATTGCAACCGAGATATACAATACAAGCAGAGCACATAATGAGACATCGTATAATGGTCTCCTTGCGGGCACGTTGTGTCACCGGAGGCTACGAACACGTTGACGGATGGTTAAATGTTCAATCATCGCTTTATCGTCGAATCTGGAACGGCCTTCCTAATGCACACTGACGCTAGCTATGAATCGCACATCAGAACGTCAGAGCAAAGGGAAATAATCTATTTATAATTGACATGGTAATAAGAATAACATTAATACCAAGAATTCACGACAAATTTACGTAATTGCTCGTTAGATTCTGGTTTTTATCCGAGCTAGTATTTTCATATCATTTCTTTTTTTTTTTTAAATCTAGTTCAATTTATACATCAAAGATATGCATTGGATGTAGAAATGAATTGTTAAGTACAGCCTTTCGAATCGAAATATTTTTAATGGTTTCTACAAGCTGTTAGAAAAATAGTAAAACGTCGTCAATAATAATGGAAATTATTTCGACGATTAATCTACTTTCATGTCTTTTAAATAAAACTTTTACTTTACTCAACAGTCGGAATGTAGATATATTATTAACACATAAAATTTGTATACTCTGGTTCGAAATGTGACAAAAAAATCTCTGAAAGAACTTGTTCATAATAAAGTTTTACATACACAATTCATTTCGTGATAAAAAATAAGTCTCTTCGAAGACTTCTCTAAAAAAAAAAAAAACAAGAATAAGCTAAAGATTCTTCTGTTTTCAAAAGTACAACCTTTACACGAGCAAAATCAAGAAAGATACAAAATCCATGAGATATTCAATCAGAACATTTCCTTCGACCCTTGACACTTCACTTCGCGTACATTCTCTAGAAACGTTTCCCATCGAATTCCAACTCCTCCGTACAAAACCTACCCCGTGAATATTTTCCAGGAAATCTCCCACATCGATTCGTGAGCGCTTGAAGCAAAAGCTAGAGACCGAGTAAAAGGTCGATAGCATTGTTACCACCCGCGAATATCGCGTGAAACGAGAAACAGATCGATCGTTGTACACAACGTCTCAATTAATCGAACGTTCGAACCGATAGGTGCGCGATACCCCGTAGGTTCCCTCTCACTTTTCTTGCCTCCTGGTGGTGCGTCGAACAGTCGTGAAACACGGAGAAAAAGCGACGTAGTCGAACGGTAAAACGGTTTCCCAGTCAACGACACGAACAATCGCTAGAAATCCCACGATTGTTTTTTCGACGATGAATATTATGTACAGGGGCGTGAAGAATAGAGGGAGTAGTTTCACTAGAGCCACCATAATCTCGTAATAAATCGCCAGGAGCGTTAAAGCGAGTATTTAAAAGCAACATATAAGCAGGTAACAACGGTATCAAGCTACAAGAGATTTATCGAGCTATTCATAAAGCGTTCGCCTATAATCTTTCCCGTAGGATGTTGCACCTTAATGGCGATGCGCTCGAGCGGCGGCGGCGGCGGCGGCACGATCGAACTCCACTGTGGAAATTAATAAGTATCGGCTACACGTTCGTAAAGTATCTCGTTAATAACACAAAAATCCAGACAGAGCAAACGAGGAAAGTGTCTTGCTTAACGAGCTGTTCTAAACGAGTTGGTAAGCGAACGGGATAACTGTTTTAATAGAGTGCCGCGTATACTTTGCACGATGGGTGTGAGATTGACCTGGGAAATTGAAGTTCATGCTAGTTTATAAATTGATTAATTCTATGCACTTTGAGTGACTTTTTCTTCTTTCATTGTTACATAAGCTATAAAATAGAAAATACTGTTTATTCTGAGAAAAATGGTTAATTCTGTTAACGATCATTTTAATACGAATTATAATACGAATTTAATATGAATTTAATGAAATTGAAACATTGAATATTATTAACTACGAGCGATTATTGGAGAGGGAAAAAATTATACACGGCTTTTTAAATCTTAATTTATACTCCATAAAAATATTTCAACTGCTACGATAAACAGCGGCGAGAAGTGAAGAGACGACAGCACTCGCGACGTGTTAAATTGATACGACAGAGAAACGAAGAGTGTGGCGGAAGCGGCGATGAGATTGTAGCGTGCTCTTTGATACCTTGAAAGCATTCGGTATGTCGGATATTTGCTTGTGTGAATATTGAAAAAAAGACGAGCGGGACGCGGTGTCGCCGGCGCCTCGAGATCGTAAAGAGTTGTCGCTCGAATTCAAATTTTTTTAAAGAGATCCACGCAGTTGAATGGGTCTTAAAAGTCCACGGCAGATTTTTAAGAGGCAACGTTTCAAGGTTAAACACATTTCGACGACCCTTTCGTCGAATCTTCCTTTTCTTCTTCTTTTTCTTCTCCAAGAGAGAAATTTTTACGCTCTCTTCCGTGAAATTCAACGAGGAGACGAGAGAAGAGAGAGAGAGAAAAAAAAGGAAGAAAACAGAAAATAAAATCTGTAAGAATAACGAACACGTTGTTGGAACTGTTAGACTCGAGTCAACTCGGAACTTCTTTAATCACACCAAAAGATAAACTATTGTACGCGTTCGATGAAAAGAAATCAATATCCAGAGGCTGGTGCTACTTCCTTTCCGCTTAACTTCCCGGTAGCTTCGGTTTTCACCGGTAGACTGCTCTTAAAATATAGAAGAGGGAAGTAACCATCCTGAAAGCCGATTGTCTCCTCTGCCCGGAAGTGGTTTCGGTGTCTAACCGCTTCCGCCAGAATGGAGTTTAAACTTTTCACCGGGCCACCGATGGGAAAAGATGATATCTTTCGAAACAGACGACCCTTACCGCGGAAACTTTGCACAAAAAATGCTCCCACATCAAGGATCCTCTTTCCATATAAGAAACACGAGTCATCGTTCGAATGATACTGACTGATATTAACGTACTGGTCTGGAGTCTTATCTTGGTTCACGGTCGAGAAATCCGCGCCGAGTGTGTTCTCACAAATTCGGAACAGAAATTTAATCAAACAAAGCTTGTCTGTACTACTCCCTTTTTTATTCAAAGTTTTAATCAAATTTTCGAAAGAACTGTATATTTCTTTTTTACGTAAGGATTAAAAAAATCAGTTGAATCCTTGAAAATTGGTTAACTAAAGTTGCTTACAAAAATAAAGAGCACTGTTATTTATCAGTAGATAAGCTCAGTAAAAAATATAATATCGGTAAATAATTGTAATAAATAAATAAGAAATATCAGTAAACAATTCTTAAAAAACAGAAAGGTAATTCATTCACGAAAGTGTTAAATTAAATTGCAATCGAAGTTACTCTTCACCTAACTTGCCAACTCGATTCTACTGTATTAAATTGTATCAGTGCATTGCAGTTAACGAAACTTATCCAACACTTTGCACAAGTTAAATTCATCAAAAGAACAGAATAAATTGAACCACTAAAAAGGTGTAATAAACAGTTAAATTTGATTCTGATTTTATTTTGAAATTCAATCGAGCTTGATTTACAACACTTCCGTGTAAAATCAGGATAAAAGTGGGGATGCGATTTAATATCCTCTAACGAAGGAGTTGAACGTTCGCAAGAGTTCTGTTATCAACAAGGATAGCGGCGGCGACTTTTATCCATATCGATGCGACCGCATAAAAAGTGTCGCATCGTTCGAGAGTTTATCGGCGATATTTTTCGCGGATGCGTCATCCGTGGGGTTCGTTATACACCGTGTCAGTGCCAGAAACTCTCGGAAGCGAAAAGAAGAAAAAAAAGGAGAGAAAAAGAAGAAAAAGTGAGGGAAATTTGAATTTTACGACTTGAGCCTGGGCCGAAGACCCATTGCACCCTTGCCACTCGCTTCTTTGCTCCGTTTCGCGCTCTTGACGATACTAAATTTGCACGTGACGCGTGCGAAGCCGCGCAATTTTTACGAGCTTTTATTAAGAGCAACGTACAGAGAAGAGAGGAGAGAAGAGAGAGATGCTGGACAAAAGAGAACCTCCAGCCTGAGTATCTTTCGACGCGCAGACGGCATTATTGTCTGGCAATTTAAAAATAGAAACGTTCAAACCGTAGAAATACATTTCCTGTGCGTTGCAGCTGGTGCAAAGGTTGTGCCTCGTTGCGCTCGTCTCTGTAGATCTGAGGGAGGTCTCTTAAGATGATGGTGAGAAATAATTAAGAAATGAAAGGTTCCTTGTTTCACCAAGGAAATTTATTCGGACGAAAAGCATTATAAAAAATACCGCGAAGCATATTTTACCGATAAAATATAAGATCACGACTTCGAGAATATTGAAAAAAATAAAATTGCGAAGTACAGGCTATAAAGTGAAATTTCAGTGTCGTCAGACTTCAGTTTTCACATCTGAATTTCCTTTTCGTTATTGCTTCAAGAGGAATGGGAACTCTGAGTCGTGTAAAAGGATAAAAGAAAATCGTTTCTCAGCTTGAAATTCTACTGAAATTTGGTCGATGGCTTTTTTCTGTGGTTTCGTAAAATTAGACAATATGTCGTACGAGTAACTCATACAGAAAGAGTAACGAGTCATTTAGGAGTTATTAGTTCCGCCTCGGAAGCAGAGAAACACGAAAATGGGGAACGAGTGAAGGCGTAAAAGCAACGAAGCGTACCTCTCCTGCTCCCTCATGTGTTTCCCTTAAACATCCCCCTATGGATTTCGTCTAAGAAGGAACTACATTGGTAAGGTTGTCACAGTCGCAATGTACACCGTTTGTACAATTGCCTCAACAAGAAGGACTTATAACTACCCGGACTCATTTGTAATGCAGCACTTAACTCGTGATACGTGAGAGATTTGAACTTTGCGTGTATACGTAGAATAGAATGTATATTTGCGTACACGTTCGAGAGGAAAAATCAAACAAGTCTCGTGTATAATTGTGAAAGCTTGGTCAGTTTAACAATTCCAAAATTGTAAAATTTTGCAATTTCGAAAACTTTTGAAAACTTGAACATTTAAAAATGCAGTCTTCAAAAAATTTTGCGTATCTTTCGCTTCTAAATCTTTACGAACTACAGAGCTTTTCGATCGCAGAATGAGAACACGATTCAGTGTTTTGACGGTAAACACCATGGAATCTCCGCGCGCTGGCGGCCGACAGTTTCGCGATATTTTCGACAATGCAAGAAATGCTCATATTATTACTTCGTTTCCGGGGAAGTATTTGTCACCGTGTTTCTCGCAACAACGCGTTACACGCTCAGCGTGCGCGAGCTTCTCGCTTTTCGAATTTGTCAGGCATGCGTCGTTATCCGAAATAAATTTCTACGTACAAAATTTTCTTGTCCGCCCTACCACTGTGCCTGTCAGCGTTACTTCCCATCCCGGCTTCGTACGCTGTTTCTTTTTCACCCGCCGTCATTCTGCAGAATTTCGCGGAACACTTGCATGACACATTAACGTTGCAAGAAAAATCAAAACACCGTCCGGTTCCCTGAAAGCATTTGTCTCTACCTACCACGCCATGCTTTTAACTTTTCACGTGCATTCTTCTCTACGTCTTAAGTGCATTTAGAGATTCGAGGATATAATGTATACGAAGAAAAAACAAAAATATTGATACGACCTTTTCAAACATTTCTCGTAATCTTAAAATTCTATGTATATATTTACTGAAGATTTTCATTTGAAAATATTAGGAATCCTTATTCATTGGAAAAATAAAATTCCTATTTCTAGTATCACCCTGTATACAGTATACATACAATTCCCGAGCAGCTAAAGCTTGAAACAAATAAAAGGAGGAAGGAAGAGAAATTAGACGTCCGATGGGAACGATATCCAAGCGGCATCGTTAAGATACCAAGCAATTAACTCGAACGTGGACCAACGAACCCGTAGGAGGAGGATTCCAATTTTTTGCCAGAAATACTCGCGTCCTCGTAGCGAATTCGCGGTTTTGCCGGGGTTAAATCGAGCGTCCCCGTGGCGAAGCTGGAATTCGCGAATCGCGCCAACAAGGCGTAGGCGTTCTGCTCCGACTAATCTACTAATTGGAGGGTGGCCACGAAGGTACGGGGGTTGCGGAGCAAATTGGGCTAATACACAAGCAAACAGCATGACGCCTATAAATACGTCGTGGCACCACCTTCAGAATGCACGTTGTCGATGCGTGTATACATATTTAAAGGCCTGTTCACAAGACCCTTCCGCGATCTCTATTAAAAATACAAGCACACTTCGAGAATAACGAAAAATTGTTTCACTTCTAAAAAGTAAGAAATTGGTTACGATTCATTTAAAAAAAAGTTATCAAAAATATTCGATAAAAAGGAAGCAATTAAGTTAAAATAAATCTAAAATTTTTTCTATCGCTGTGTTAGTGAACAAAATTAAAACAACCGTTATACAACATACAGGAAGTTCCCGAACTCGAAACACTGGTCTAACAATTTTAATACCGTAAAATTCTTCCCAAAATTTAGTAATATTCACAGAAGGTCCAATTAGCGGTCCCAGACACACTCTAATCTACTTCCGAATGTACTACGACTTTCGAATCTACTCGAGGCATAACGTCAATTCCCATTTTATAAGGCGGTTTCGTCGACGAACAGGGAGGCTCGTTTCGCCGCGTGTGAACGAAGCTTAACAGGCCAAAGGCGCTTGAAATGTTCGAGGGTGAAGAGGAGAAGCCTGCTACTTCTCACCCTCGAGATACGGGTAGCGCGCCACGTTCCTATAATAAGTCCTTAACGACCTTTCTAAATGCAGTCGGTACCTTCCACGACCGCTACCCACTATGTGACAAGAGCATCCATTAGACAAGGGTTACGTGGCCGCGTATCGTGGGGACCGGTATACGACGAGGCGGCGAGGCTCGATGAAGGGAGACCTCTCTAACCGTGAAACGACAAAGACGACCATTTTTTCCTTTCACCGGTAACAGGAAGTGCCTTTCCCGACTGCCTGTCCCTTTGTGTTTTCATTTGTCATAATTACTTGGCAGAAACAGACAGAAACAACAGGCTGCGTGGAAGAGTCCCTGGACCTTCCGAGAGTGTGATTAAGCAAATTAAGTAATTAAGTAAAATTCTCTTTGACAAATTTTAAACACACGCACACGTTGTGTTTTGTTGCTAATTAATAGGATTAGTTGGATACGTTGTATATGTACAGTTAAATCAGCGTAACTTAATGATCGAGAATTTAATTCCTTTCATTATGATTCATGCAAAGGTTATTCCTCGTGATATCTATCTTACGAAATATTGATTTATGTGAACGCAGAATGTTCGAACATATTCTTGAATAAAACACACATTCGGACCGAAAATTGAACATAATCCACGATACAAATGTAACGTAATATTATAAGTCAAGAGATTGAACACCTAGTATGAATCACACGGAAACCCACGGTGTATCGATTACAACTTAAAACAAGTTAAACGTAGCCAACTCTCGTTAGAAACTCCCATTGCACAACTGTGCATTTTAACTTTTACCCTATCTCGAATTAGCGTAAGGCACGAACATGTGTAAATTACTCGACGTGAAATTGAAACGGTTCTGCTCCTCGGGTGAAAAGAAAGGAAAGAGAGGGAGAAAGAGAGACAGGAAAAAAAAAGGAGAAATTCCCGAGTTGAGGAATAATTACAATGGGTTCAAACGGTCTTCGTCGCTTTCCCATGCGCGTGCATTTTCGAGCGCTGCAATAGCCCGGAATGATGCAATGCACACGCAGCTACCTATGTAAAGCCGAAGAGCCATATGCGGAGAGCGCTTACAGGTTGCAGGTGCACCTGTACCGTGGCAATAATTCAACGTATCGAGGCGGTCGGGGCACGGTGTGCAGCTCGAGAGGCACGAACGAACACGAGAGTCGTGGAGAAATGCAGAAATGATAAATTATGTCGAACGGTCCCTCTCCCCATCGCTCGAGAGCTCGTCGTCGACGTCAATTATTTCAGAAAATAAAAGTGTTCTCGGTTGAAACAAAGAAAGATATGGCGCAGGCTGCACTCCGTGGCAATAATTCAATTTCCTGTGTCGGTAGTGCAACGACCCGAAAGGGTGGCGAATGAGAGGAATATTATAAAAAAAAAAAAAAGAAAAAACACGAAGTATACAAGAACATCGGAACTTTGAACACTTCGCCGAAAGTTTCCAGGCGAAATGGAGAAATGGCGCAGATTGAGGAAAAAGGGAGGAACAAATTCAGACGGAACGTTGACTAAGACAGTTTTCAGTTAACACACTGTCGACCAATTGGGGAGATCTCCACGTTTTAGAAAAAAGGATTTTAGAAGACGAATCTTTATTTTTCAACGCCAATTTGTTAACGTCGTTCGCGAAAAAAGTGCACAATCATCAATATGTTAAGCGTAGAAATTATTGACGAAAAATTTGAATGGTTGTATATTTTTGAGATTTCGAAATGTTTATTATAACGATAGGAACGTTATAATTTTTAATTCATCAAAGTTGATAATAATTGTGGAACCTTGAAATTCAGTTGGATCATCCCTAGCAAAATTACGGAGTTAGAGGTTTCATAACCCTAAGCTCCATACTCTGAATAGTTCCACTTAAATTCCCTAACCTTTGAATGATTACACTTGAGTATCATGACTATTCTCGTTTAAGTACCGTGACCTTGAAGCAATTCTATTTGCATTTGATAACCTTGAAATGGTTCCACTTGAGATTCAGGACCTTGAAACAACTTAATTAGTACTTCACGATTTAGGGGATGATCTAATTCGCGTTCTATAACGCCAAGCTGACTCAATTCGTTGTATCACCCTAAAATGACCCAACTGAAATTTTGATATACCAAGATTTCCTAATTCACATCCTATGTCCTATGACAGCACTAAAATCGTCCAACTTTGACCCCACCCTATACTGTATCCTACATGTAAAAAATTCCCAACAATATATACAGTTCTCCTCTTGACCTCAAAAAATTTTGTAACGAATATTCAAAGGTTCGTTGAACATTCGGAATTCCATGCAACATTCAACGTCTTCATTATTCCTCACCGTATACATCTTTAAGCTGAACCAACAATACTGAGAATTCCATTCCTTCCAAGGAACAATTAGATACAACGGGAGTAGTATATGTCCTCTACACGCACGAGAACGCGTTTCTACAAAAGACGATGCACACAGGACAGGTACCGTTACACCTTTTAAAGGCGTATTCATGAGTCACATCGTTTAAATTGTCGTGCAACCTTGCCACCCACCAACAGTTCTTCGTTCGTTGCTTATGCGAAAACGATGTACCAAGGCGATCAATCTACGAACAAGGAAGTCACCAGGATGGCCAGTCAGAGACGATTATGCCAAACGACCGGGAGGTACTGGCTCCTTCCATGTCATATTTCATCGTCGCGTTTAAAGAGAAAGAGCAACGACGCCTCTTAACTGGTCAAACGATTGCGGCATCGAGAAAAAGAAAAAAAATGAAAGGATACTGCCAACTCATTCTTGAACTCCTTCCATTCATCCGCGGAATGTCGCAATCGGTATCGTGGGTTCATTCATAAAAATATGAGTGAAAGATCTGAGCATGGTAATACTATAAAACAGTTGGCGAGAAGAAAGTGAAAGATAACGTTCACACACATTATAATTGTAACAATTGTAACGTCTTTCATATTTCTTTTTCTAAATTTTTTTAACTTCAACAGTTTAATACAAAGAAAAAGCACACAATGAACTAATAGTAAAGGAATATAAAAATAAATAGGAAGTTTTATTTTTAACATTTATTTCAAAACTCGAAAGATAATAAACAATAAGAAAAATCAATGCTTTCTTTGCGATACTTAGTCGAATCGAAAATCCTGGTCAAAGGATCAACATGCAAAAATGACAAAATTGTATTCTTTTTCATCTAACAAACAGAAATTTCTGAGTCCAAGGGAACGTTGCAGATACATCGAGCTAAGGCTAGAATTTCGGGTAATTGAGCAGAAACGGAAGTTCGAAACCGGAGCGGGTTCCTCGAGCGTGAAAAAGAAGCCTAAGCTAAAGGAGTTCGAGATATCCGGGCTGTTCTCGTGTGAGAACGTGCACCCTTATGCGGAATTTCGCACGCGACCCTGTTCGTGATCGCGAGAGGCTCTATCGGCTAAACAGAAAACAGCGAACCGTACATACTGACCTTTGCGATTCGACCCGCGATGCAGACGGCACGGGATTCGCGGCAGCTGAGAAAAGGTGAAAAGAGCAGGGGGGGATAAGTTCATCCGCGTCTCGATGTCGATGCACGAAACAATAGCCTTCGCGACTATTTAACCTGCAGTCTATCGCACGGGCGAAAATGCAAATACCATTTGGAGTCAGGCTGAATCGCGTTCCATGAAAACGAACAGTGCTGGAAACACGGTTCACCGTGGTAGTTCGCGTCGTGCATACGACAAACGAGCAGGGCGTCGTTAAACCGCTATAAACGCATCGACTAGCAATATACGAGCGTTGGAAGCGAGCCATTAAGAACGCGAAACCGCGATCATCCCGTGAGCGCCTCTAAATTCGCGATTCTGTGAAATCTGCAGCACGGCTTGCTCTCTGCAAATCGAACGCGTGTGACGCGTAAATTTTCGCGATGAGTAGGTGTGGCTGGCGCTTCATGTTGTTGTAGGTTGTGACACGTGTATATACGTGTGTCGTTTCGAGGACGAGTTTGTAGCAATTACATTTCGCCAAGTGATATGTATCTACGGATTTACGTATGTACTTTCTGGTGAATTGAGGAAATTTTAGTTTGGGTGAAGGTTAGAAAATTTAATCCTTCAACTCGGCTTGTATCGTCGTTCCAATGGTAAAGTTGTGATACTATCGAAACTTAATTTCTCACGGAGTGAAGAAAGACACTTTGATTATTAATGTACAATCAGTTTTGCGCTAATTTTATCTACCAGCTGTGCAACACATTACGATTGAAACGACGATATTATTAATGAATCTTTTGAGTATAGAATTGTAATTCAGTAAAAAACAGTAACAAGGTGCTAATCGAAAATATTTAGACACTGAATTTATCCATTCCTTTTGCAATTCATTCAGAACAGTTAGAGAAGTTGAAGAAACATATTCTTTGACCACTTTCAAAGTCACGCAACGAAGCATATCCTCTTTCAACATCTGGTATTATTCTATTTTACTCGAATCGATATTTTAAGATGTCTCAAGCTTTGAGGTTAGATGACTCAGCTAACGTGAACAGGAGGACCGTTTAGAATATTCTTTTCCGCAACGGAAATATCCACTTGTGGTCTTACGTTAATGCAAAAGCGAGTGACATTGATTAACTGAAAGGATGCTGTCCTTCCTCATTACAACGTTTGACACACCATTTACTATACTCCCCTGACTACTCGGTATCGAGAGATTAAACTTCCACCAGCTATCACCTTTCCCACCCCCTTCGACAATCTTCCAAAGAAGATTACCTCTTCCTTGCTACAAGAGGTAATAAAAAAACCATCTTTCACCGCTTATAAAATACCTACAACAGCTGAGCGGAGAAGCCACCAGAGTTCTGCGCACAGATGAAACTTCCCAGGCTATAAACTATTTGGCACAGACATCCTGAAGTATACCCCCATTATTTCAAGCTATTTTGTGTTTGTATTTTGACCTAGGAAAATAAATACTACATTACACAATCCGATGTTGTTAACCTTCCACTTTAGTCCACGCCGAGAGGAAATAACCGACGAGTTTAACGTGAAATCATTGCTCTGGTACCAGTTCTTTATTTCTTTTTCTTTTTCGAAACTCATTCCAACCAACTGAACGGAGCAACGTTATCAACCGAAACGATCACAGACCTCCCCAAATCGAACGATCACCACCGTTAATTACCACCGGTATAACAGAGACATTAAAAGAAAAGGAAAAAATAGAAAGAATCAGCGTGTCCTAGGGTCTAACGATCTCTCTACCAAGGTAATTAATCTAACGATACGAATCTATATCCTTCTCTTTCTCTCGAAGACCATTTTTCCCGTACAGACAAACGCTAATTAGAAGCAATATATTATCTATGGTCGCTTATCAGCGGAAGAACTTGAATAATTCAAGGCATGATCATCGTCAAGGTGAGCCGGTCGTAAGGTCATTCTTCCGCGGTGCCTGTACAGCCTCTTGCAATTAAATTTATCCAACAGACAAAGGGAGGAGGAGGGGCAGGAGGGAAAAGGGAGACCGGGGCTTCTTGCCAGACGAAAAACCGTTTCCAACGGCGGAATTTGTTTGTTATGCCTGCGTCATCCAGTGGATGCCAGAACGATAATGGAACCACGAGGAGTCGTACAGCGGGGCGCGAGAAATGCTCGATGAACGACGGGCCTTCAACACTCTCGAGGTCTATTTTTCTCGCGATTTTAACCCTTTGAAAAAGTACATCTTTTTCTGGTATATTTACACCTTTAAGTAGCGAATTCCGTTGCATTTTTTTTTATCTTTGAATAGTGAGCTTCAAAGATAAAAAAAAAAGCTAAAGGATAAAGGGAAAGGTATAGGTGAAAAAAAAAAAAGAAACTCGTGTGTTTTTAACACATTTATACATTTACATCGAAAGAGACATTTTAGTAATAATTCACCGAATGACACACGATGTGAAGTAACATATCAAAATAAATCAAAATTATGAACAATCATGCCCGTTCTTTTCTCAACAGCCTGTACTTTTTGAATGTCTGCTCCTCGAAGATCCACGCCAAAAAGCTATTCTCGTGAACGTGGCAGAAGATTCGCGATCCAAGTCGAGTTTCGTCGAGTTTATTGCGTGCCTAGCACCTAGCTGCGCCGGAATTTCGCGTTCTTCCCGTGGAACACGAAATCGCTGCAACCGCCGCTCAGCTTTTGCTATTTTTACTCCTTTTACTCGGTGCACGCGCGCACAGAGCTCCGCGATATAGGTTCGCGCGAGCCTCGCGCAAGTCTCTCCATAGACTTTACACGGGGAATAATAACGTACAAAAGTCATTTATCTTATGTACTCTGATACTTCATGAACAATTATTTTGATATATTAAATAAAACAAATTTAATTAACATCAATTAACCCGTTCGATATATTCAATTTTCTTTCATACTTCGAATGGAGAACTACAATCAATCATAATTTCTTTACATCAGTTTCTTTACAATCGTAGTTTCCTTAAACAAAGAAAATTCTCATTATACTATATTTTCATCATAACACATTTTCTTCTTTTCTATATTTTATACATCAGATTTTATTTGTTTAACCCTTTGTAGTTCTGTGCAGTGTCGAAATGTAAAATTGCTGTGATTTTTCTCCTCGTAAACACAGAGAAATCAGATTACAGAGGAGGGGTGAATAATAAGAAACGTGCAATTTAGAGTTGCATACGATCTAAACTTAATTCGACACATGTTCAAAATAATTTCACCCTGTTCAAAATGATATTTTATTCCAGATAAAAATAAATCAGTTGTTAAAACGTTTTACGAGTCCATTTAACGAAAACTCGTTCGAAAACAAGGTCTAAGCCGGTTTCGGAACACGAGTACGATCGGCAGCTCGAATATCGAGCCCTGTGTAAACACGTCCAGCTCGCGAACAAGCTTCGAATACGATCCCCGAAGCGTGGGACCAAGGGAAAACGAGCGAGGGTGGCACTCAGGGAACTGAAGGGAACGTCCAAACTTTTCGAAGGATCGAAAATGTAAAACACACCGAAATCGTGGCTCGTTCCACTTGTGTTTACGATCGGTTAGTAGCAGTCGCGCGACGATGTTTCAAGAAACACACCGACAAGTGTTTCTCGTCCTTCTGTGATCAACGAAAACTTGTAACGTGAAACTACGGGAAAACACAAGTTCTTTGGTTTCAATTGTTAAGATCCAACGTGTACGGAATGTACACAGTTACACAGGGTGTTTCGTTTAAAAGAACAAACTTGAATATCTCTGCTATTTCATGGATATACAGGGTGTGTTCACTTATGATGAACGTTTAAATTATTTACGCTGCTCTTGATAGCAAGGCAGAATTTAGAAACACGTCATCGATATTTTTTGCATATTAAAATATTTCGTTTTAATTCTACCTTATAACAAATATCAAAACGAGTTCAATGACTTATAATTCAATGATCTTCAAGATAACTTTCGAGAAATTTTTGATCATCATATATACTTATCCTATTGTTAGTTAATTTTTAGTAAGAGAATATGTGAAATAAATTGTTCCATGTAGAATTAAAGTATTCGAAAAGACAAATAGAAAGATGGAAAGAAAATTTTCTTATAATTATTTTCTTTTTTCTTCATTTCTCCCTTAAATTTCGAATGGATTTATATGGTTTCTCTATGAAGAAAAAAAAAATGAGATAGCAAAGTTCAATGACGTGTAACGAACGATCGAAGTATTTTAATCTGAAGATATTTGATATTTCCTGCAGCTACCGGAAGCTTATCAATTCATACGTTAGTACACAAACCGTAAGTTGCTTCGAAAAGAGGGATCGATCGAACACAGGTAGCATAATTCTAAAGTTAGATCGGCTCTGCATAATTTCTCTTCGACGCGTGTTCACGGAACCGTTTTGGCGTTACTGCCTGTAGAAATTCCGCTTGGTTATACAGCGAACTTTTGCATACTCTCTCCAAGTCGGTCGGATATCTCGCGTTCCTACCGCATATTTGAAAGACATATTTAAAAGCCTGTTATTTTCGAGCACGCCTTTGTTCCTTTTCCGCTGTACACGGTGCTCCAAAAATTTTCCAACCACAATTTCATTAGAAAATATAAGTTTCATTGATAAATTATCATAAATATTTCATTAAGAAATAATTACAAATATTTTATCGATATCTATCTTGCATAAAACCGAAATTAAAAAGTTACACTAAAAATATACAATTATAAAAAAAGAAAATAGTATCAATAGATATTAAAGAAATAAAATCGAACAATAACTTTTCCCTTTTAACCCTAAGAAATTAAACTTAAATCAGTGTTATTCTGCAACTGATTATTCGACTCATAGGCTACGAATTAAAAACACGTGTATATTTATATTTCCTTTATTTATTTCAAACAACTTAGCACAACTTAAGAAACGGTATTATTAGTTCTTAATTAAAAAGTAGAAAAGCGTTCAAAATTAACGTTCACAGTCTTGGCAGATGGTAAAAGTGTGCTAAGGGAATATCTCAAATTCGCAAAAGTGACGGGATCTCTAGTTCATTAGACGAATGTTTAGTTATCTAGGGTTATCTATTTATTAATACCAGAAAATTGTGGTACACCGTGTATATTCGTGAAATTACGCAAACCGCGTCTAAAATTTCTCCGAGCTGAATAAATCGTCGTTGGAAAACTAATATCCCCAATTGGAACGCTCGAAACGCAAATATAAAGGAAGGAAAAAAAGGAAAAGTAAGGAAAAAGAGTTCTTGCGACTACTTTGCATCTAGTGTGACCTAAATATCCAACAACTGAAGCCTTCACCGACGGGATCTCGTCATCGAAAAGATCCGGAGATTCGTACACACTTTCAAAAGATCTCGAGGCTCGCGATATGCTTTTCCTCCACGTAGACAATACGCGGAACGCGAAATACCCAAGTAATCATGCGGAGAGAGCATCGTATATTTCCACGGGCAAAAACTTTCGACAGGGCAGAAACTCGGTCGGAATTTAGCAGCTCCATACCGTAAGATTTCTTGCTAGTTTCGACTTCTAATCGCCGCTCTGCAGAAACGAATACCCGTGGCTGAATTCACCAGCGGAATTTCATCTGGCCGTAGTTCTACGTCGACACAATGAAATTCCGGTCAAGACGATTCCACCTTGGTTTACGTGTAGATCATTTCTTCCCCCTTTCAGCACCTTTTCTTTGCGTGGTGAAATATTTTTCTTCCTTTTTATTGCATTTCTTTTATTTGCGATAATTCCACCCTTTCTTACTTTTGATGGTTTATATATTTAAAAAATATATATTACAATTATAAAATTAGAAATTAAAAAACCGTAAAATACGAAATTTTATAAATATTTCGAATAAATCAACGTACAAATGATAAAACCTAACATTTCATATTCTTATCAGGAAATATCAAAATATTACGCCAGTGCCAAAAAATCACATTCTAACGTAATTCCTTACGTCACTTCAAATCGTTTGGCAAACACAAAAATAGCTACTGAAAATTCTCATCCAAGAGATTTCATTCGCCAGTAAAATGGCGCATAGGTAAATGTTCCCTTTCTCAGCACGGAGATATTGCTTTTCGAAATATCATATCGGTCCATCTACTCAGATGATCCAACTATTCTCGACTTATCTTATTCCCATTCGTCAGAGGCTGGTGAACTTGAGTGCAACGGAACCCGATTACGATCCTTCCTTATTTTCCCTACCGTGACGGCATATTCTCTTTTTCATACCCGTTCGCAATCTCTTTAGAGTTCTCCATAGCTCTTCTTCGTGTCTTTTTTATTTTTTTCCCCTCTCTCTCTTCTCCCCCCTACAGGCCAGAATATCCGGAAACGCGAGAGGATTTCGCTTGATCGAGTTGCACGCTTCTCTCGTGCGCGACAGATATAATTGCGAATGAGATTACACCCTCGCGCAAATCCTATTCAACGCTTTCACGTTGCTCGTCGTTTCATGCACTTTTACGAGATGGATACATTGAGGGAAACAGTAAAGAGGAGAATGAAAAAAAGGGAGAGAGAATAAAAAAACGAGCAAGAACTGGATTTTATCGAATAACGATGCGTTCGTCCATTATAACGGCCCCAACAGACTCCGTCTGCTGTGTAACTGCACGTTATTCGACGAGTGTCCTTTTGTTTCTCCTTCGCCTCTTGTATCTAAATAGCAACCTATATAATAAGGATGATTTTGCGATTTCAGAAGTTTCACCATGCTTTCAATATCGTCATCAATGTTTCCTACATTTATAGATGCTTCGTGAATTCCTCGTATACCTTTATTCGTGTATAATATTCACTTTTTCCCCACAAATAGGTATATACGTGATACAATATATTCTCTCTCGATTCTTTTTGTTCAATTTTGTTTCTTTTTCGCATACGTTAAGCAAACGCGAATAATTAAGACGAAAATAGAATAACTACAAAAGAACGATTTTCCTGGTAAATGTATAATTCTGCGTATCAGAAATTAATAACAGCCTAACGAATAATCGTTACGACCGTTCATTCTGCTTAACAAACAGTATCCTGTTCGCTTTTATTATAAAGAACAAAATGTGCAGAATGTACTTAACGCGGGACGATCGCTATCGAGAAAATAGATGCATCAGATTAAGTGTATAACACGGCATTATCGAAAGCTAAAATTCAACGTTAATTGCGCGAACTTAAAAATCATCCCCGATTAATTCCAACTTCTAACGATAAGATTAACATTCTTTTGCCGAACGGTTTTAAATTCTCACTTCGAGTGTATGTATGTTACACACTACGATAAACCCAGTAGGAAATCGATAAATTGTAAAAAAAAATAATACGGACAGAAAAAGAAAGAGAAACGTGAGGAGAATTAATTAATTGACCGAGTATACCTGATATTTCGAAGAGAAATATATCGAAACGATCTAAAAGGACGCTTATAAAAACGGTAGCTAAAATTGGCGTTCACACAAGTAATGAACGGAACAGCGAACTGTTTTACATGAGATAAACAAACACGGTCGATGAATCTGGCGCAAAATTACATTGTTTTTAGAGTAATTGCGATGCAACGAGATATTCCTCTCCCCTTCTACTATATGTGGCATATCGCTCTTTTTCCCTTCTATTTTCTTCTCTCTCTCTTTCACTCCCCTTTCCCGTCCACGTTCCCGTAACTGTATCGTATGATATACACGACGCACTTCCTGCGGGTGAATTCCTTAACGAACTAGTTCTCTCCCTGCCAACGCGTTTGAATTTCCAGCGCGTGCGTTTTCTCGCTCGAGACGCGCGGAATTGCGCGCACCAGTTAGCATTTTAACCGAACAGAGGCTCGATCCCGTATACCGTTAGAGGATCGCTCGCGCGGCAAATTTATATCGAATCGATCGCGGCTAATAGAAGTAACTTACAGCTGTGCGATCGGAAAAAGTGGAGATTTTCAAGAGCTTCTGAGAATTTCAAGACGGATCGATATTGTGATATTTCATTCTACAGTAAGATACAAATATTATTCTTATCTTTTTTTTTTTCTTTCACATACACATTGCTGATTTAAAGTACAGAATCACTTCCTTTGGTATATTTTAAGATAGAGTTTCGAGGTTAAACAAGCATTTAGCTAATACTTCAATTAAGAACACGAGAATTGATTTTCTTTTTAATAGGTCGAGAAAACTCGTTTCGAATCACCAGGGAAACAATACGATCGACGAATTAATCCACGATTTACACAGAATTAATACGCCTAATGAATACTTCAGTGTCTTCTTGTATACACAATATGTATATATCCTTGTGTAAATTTGTTGAACGTATTTATCCCATGAGAAATAGACTGGATGATAAATTCACGTGAGAAATATTGTATAAGCGATGAAATTTGAAGCGAACTTCAATCGGATAGAAAAGATTAAAATGGTGTTGTTAGATTTCAGCAGGTTGGAAACGGTAGCTGACATTCAGAAGCGTGTAAGGTCGCACGTTCAACGGCGCTGCAACATTTTATCGCGGATCACACTTAAAACTCTTGAGGTCTATTTTAATAGAACGGAGCCGAGCAACACGTTCGAAGGCAAATAAACACGTGTACCTACGTCGGCCGTTCGTTTTCGAAAGGGAGGCAAGTGGAAAAACTGTTTGAATAATGCCCGCCGCTTGTGTACGTGAACGATTTAGTACATTCGTTGTACACTAATAACTCATCAAATAATGTACTTATCATCAAACATAGGTAAAATTAGAAATTTCACGTCTGTTCTGGGGAAAAGTTGAAAATGCTATCACACAGAGAAGAAATTTCTTGGGAAATACACGATGTAAAAGTACCGTGGAAAATTTTTATTCTCTATACTTTTTCACTGATCTATAATAAAATTCTACGTTATATCAAATATATATTTGACGTTATATATTTGAAGAAATAGTTAATTAATGACATATGTTTCATCCGCGATCAACTCGATCGAAATTGTACGAAAAGTTCGAAAAGATATCATAATGAAAAAGTATCTTATAATAAATTAAATATTAACTGTATTTTCGTGAAAATGAATTTTGTATTTAAATATAAATTTTATACTAGGAACAATTTAAAATACCGCAATGAAAAAATATCGTAGAAAACATCTAATATAAAATTACGAAAACGTTAAAAACTTGACGCTCCATAATTTATATCTTTCTTATATTTCTCGCCGATATGTTATAAAATTCGCCGCTACGTTAAATGCAAACATATCCGAAGAAGTAACGAATTAGCGGTAACTATTTCCTGCTCTAAATCCACTCAACCGATGATGTAATGAAAATTAATCAAGAGGACCCAGGCGCAGCAGGTATTATGATAATTCGTTTAAATTAGCCCAAGTAAACATTGGCATGCAAAGTTATGCGGGGAACTAAACGAGATCACCTTGGTCATGCGCATCGTATGTGCAACACTATGGGTCGCAGGGCATTATTTACAGTGATGCAATTATGTTCGACGGATCCCGCGGCTTCGGTTGCTCGTGTTATTCTAATTTACCGTGCAACCACGCACACCGGTGTTTATCTGGATTACAGTTCGCTTTCGATAATAATAGATATCGTTCGCCCGTTTGTGCTGTGCTTACGAACACGCGCGGAACTTGGCGTGTTTCTCCAGAATGAATTTTAATAATCGATCGAGCGCAAACGAACGCAGTCCAATTAAAGCGAGTCGATCAATGCAGTTCCGCTGTTCAAACACTCGAAATGTTTACCAAATCGCCTAATTGAACGAAATGTTCTGTTCGTTTGTTAAAGATATTAACAGTTCCATTTGGTTATTTTTCTTTTTCCTTTTCTTCTACGGTCTATTAACAATTCCAACACACTTTTGAAATTTTTGGTAAAACCAGAAGTTTCATTTCGAAGGGAAGAAATTATAAATTCTTACATAAATTTATTTATTTTCATCAGTTTTATTGAATTTGCAGTAATTTAACAGCGCCCAATTGGAGGGCAAAGAGTAAATTACGGAGTTTGATATTTTAACAGATATATGACGTTGAATTTGAGTGTAATTTGAATTTGTTAAATATGAATATTCCAGTTCATTGGCCTGCTTTTCATATGCAAACGCGTTATTATTTACACATGGCAAACCCGTTGAATCTGAACTTCGGCTAAGGAAGCAAAAATGAACCGACCTACATAACTCGCTGGAAGTATTATATTCGGTCTATTGCAAAGCAGAGATGCACCTGAAACTTTGTGTGGCTTACGTTCAATTTATTGCTTAAGTTCAAGCAAACTGTGAGAAGTTTAATTAACAGGAACAATAAATACCGGATCGATTTATTTTGCTAGAAACTTTACGTTGTTTTCGCCAATTAGTCTACGGTTCACGTGAATACAATTACCCATTTAATTATCTAAGCTACCTCCATTTTACACATTTTCTCTTTAACTTAATATTCAATACCAATTAGCCTACATACAAAGCACAGAAACCCAAAAATTCTTGTGCTTCTAAATGAAAAATAAAAGAATATCAAAATTCTATTTTATAACGTTATTGAAAATGTTTAACACTTTCAGCACTTGCAAATCCTTTATTTTCGTCGTATTTTCATTACTCATTTTTCTTTAAAATTACTACAGAGTACACAGTTTAACTCTTGACAAAGATTACACTCGTCACAAATATCCGCGTTATCGTCCTCCCGTAGTGACACAAAACGAGCCAAATTAACGCCATCGAAAAGCACGCAGTCAAAGAGTGGTAAAAAGCCGCGTGTACAACACCCGTTGTATTTCCGCAACGAAACGAACGAGAAGAATCGAAACGAGTATCGCTACTACCACTGCAGGAAAATATAAACGAATAGAGGGACGTAACGTCCCTTTACCATTTTCAGTTCCATTCAAACGAATTTTTCACTCAGAAATAATAGCTTCGTCGGTCGAAATCACCGCTCCGATAAACGACCATCTCTTTCAAAGCCTAACTGTACGCTCCTCTCTTTTTTCTTTTTTCTTTTTTCTTTTTTTCGAGAGACCATGGCACGTTTACTCCAAACCGATCTTCCGACAAATATGTATGAAATCAGAAGGCAGGTGTATTTACCCGCGTCCTCTTCACGAGTCACAAAGCAGACTTGACTTTGCCTTTGCCCCTGCTAAGACATTCCACAAACGAGATATACAAGAAGATTCACGGAGGAAGAAAAGTCGTACGACAAATAACGAAACATTGCAATCCCTCTCTCTCTCTTTGATCTCGACTCGTGTCTCGATTATTTTTGTACCTTTTCGGTAAACCGAACCGTGCCTCGATACGTTTAGACCAACCGGGCGGACTCTTGGTGTGTTCTTGTAACGCTGCTCTCCTCGTTACCGACCGCATTATTCTATTGTTCCATTGTTCTATTGTGGCTAGTTATAGCGCGGTTATAAATAACGCGCTAACAAATTTCTTCGTGCGGCAAATATTGGCACGAATTTAGCCGCGCGCGTTTACGGTACGCGTATACATAAATGTTTGCTAGTGGGTACCGGTGTTAGTGTTGTATCGGTGTGACGATAGTCTCGATGTAACGAATTGTGAAAAATAGTCGAAACTTTGAGAGTAAAGTTCATGAGTATCTGACAATACATATCGCGAATTTTCTTTTGCTTTTTAATAATGTCTGGTTTCGTTGTGAACAATACGATGGAAGATGTTAAATTTGCTTAACCTATTAGCAAATGTTATCGTGACTTTTCGCGGGAGTTTAACATTCCAGATCGTATATTATAGGTTACCGATTATCAAAATATCGGAGAATCATTTTTCACCATTTTTCTCGGATAATTAAACGTCGATTTAATATTACGATAAATGTATCGACAAAAAAAAAAAAAATAGTACGCACCTTTTCGATGGCTTCCAGCGCCGCTTCAAAACTCCCAGCATGAGTAAACCGACGTAAACGAGGCCCAAGTACCAATGGGCTTCCGACTCCCAGGAGCGTATCAAGCACCACCACCAAAACCAATCACCACACAACCACCGGTCAACCTCGTCGATCTTTCCGAGAGATCAATTTAGTCACCTGAGTCACACCATGATCGTCCACTGTATCTATGTTCTTACTTCGCACCGTTATCGCTTTACCGCGACCAACTTGACACTCGATCGATCGATGACCGCGGATTCGCTGTAAAACAACCGAAAGGACCCCTTCGATTGGTTCACTGATTCGCGCGGGAAGCTTCAGTATTCGCGAAACAATTTCGAGAATCGAACTAGAGCACCAATCGTAGCGCCACCACCCCTCTAATCACATATGAATAGTTTTACGAACTACTTAGAGGTTAATTTCAATCGATTAGAATTGTATCGACCGTTTCGTCGTTCTAATACAGGAAATAGATTGGTAATTATTCAAAGAAGAATAACGTTTCCCGGATAACGTGAATTATTGATGCTTCCTTATCGACGTGCATAAAACTTTTTCTTCAAGTGGCCGACGATAAGGAAACTTTCGAGCTCGACCAGTGGCGAATAACCTCTACAGTTACCGTGATCCGTGAACGCATAATAGGGTCTTTGCACGTCAATACGGGTGAACGTCCTACAATCGTATTCTGTATAAAATGAAAGAAGAGAAACATGTCAATAACGTGTGACACGTTAACACTCAAAGGAAAAAGAAACTCGCGAAAAAAAACACTGAAAGTATGAGGACTTAATCAGTTACTCATTGCCTGGCTTATCGATAAAGTATCATCGTTTCGACGTACTCGAATCGCGTAAATCCTCAATTTAGTAAACAAAAAGAAAAGCCAGACGGTAGACTCGACATAAAGTGTATTTGTAGAAAAGAAATTCAAATGTTATTTTAACTTTTGAGAAAGACAAAATTTAATTATTATACGATTCGTGTATTTTGTCTATAAGACAACAATTTGCCTGCATGACATGTGTGGTCTTTAGTGATTACGCCATAAACGCATGAAATATAAATACCCTAATATACGAAATCGATTAATTACGACTTTTTGCCCCTTCACGAAGGAAGCTTATTAACGATCACGCTGTCAAATAACAAGTATTCGCACGATGGTAGACATCTCCGCAAACCTCCAACCTTACCACTGCACAAGATACGTATGTCACTGGTTAATTAACTGCCAATGATGTCAGCGCTACCTAGTCCCTTTGATTAATCGTTCGTCCAAAATAATAAATTACAGTTCGGAATAATGAGAGTAATAATTAACTGCAGCTTTTCGAAAAAGAACCTGTACCCTGTCTTGGTATATGACCTGTGTATTCTTTTCGTAATTATCACAGTTAAAAGCATAATTAACGTAGTAGTATATTGGAGTGTAATTTAAGTACAGTTAAAAAACTGACAAGTAACACGATAATAATTTAATCACGCCACTTATTCGTTTACCGTTCATTTCCAAAACACTAAACACGAAACGCAACGAGACGCGAGAAAAATGCGTAGTAGGTGCACCAAAGACGTTTCTAGATCAGCCACTCCGATCTGTCAACAAAACTGTCAATGGCGGCGAAAAAACGCGCGAACACCAGGCAAGCCGCACTTCCAAGAAAACTACTACACGTCCTAAACACCGTATTCTCAAAGGCACAAGCCGATTGCTACTTCGCAAAAACGTCTCTTCCGGTCGATATTTCAAACGAATCTACGACGCATCGTTTACGTTCGCACAACATCTCGAAGCAAAACAAATAGAGAAGAAAAGAAAAAAAACCTTGAAAGGTTAACGCGACGAGTCGTTCGTGAGGGAAACGTTGCTAGCAAAACAAACCCCTTACTCGTTCCTCTTACTCGTCCAATGAGTCACCTCTCGTCCGTCCCTTCGAGGGGGCCAACACGAGCAATATACCACTAGCTACCGCACACAAGCACGGAAATCAACGTGTACAACAACGATTTCGCGACGATTCACGAAATCGAAACTACCGTTTGCAACTAAAGACCACACCGACTGGTTAGAACTGGTTGAAAGGGCAATGCGACGCTACGAGAATTCGATGCATGATTACCAACCAGTTTTCGAAATTCGACCCGGTGACCGCGTTCCGCGGATCAGATGTAGACACGGAAAACACTACAGGTCGACGACGTGTATCGACGCGAGCCGCGGAGAAAAGACGAGCGTCGATCAGGCGGAAGTCGCGCGCGGAACACACGGACACGAACCGGCTGCGCGCCGAACTCGAACTGAACCAAAGACAGAGATGGCAGACACGCGGTACTCCTTCCCGGCTGCTCGCCGGGCTCCTCGCTACCCCCACTCCACCTTGACTCCCCACTGATTTCCCCTACCCACCAGACCTCCGGCTCAAGATATACCACCGATACGAAGCGCCACGGGTTACTACGCTGATAATCAATCGAATTAGTTTTAATCCACTTTTTTCGTACGAGGAATCTTGATTAACGGAATTTCTACATCATGTCCACGGATACATTGACCCTTTGCTCTCGAAGCTTTTGTGCTCAAGTTAAATTTTTCTTCACTTCTTTTTAACATAATTGCTTGTGCTTCATCTATGGTTTCGTTGCTTAAAATTCAAAAAATCCAATGGTTCAGTTACAATTTACAGATGCTTGCGATTCGGTAGTGTTTTTTATCGTTTCTGAACTTTATGAAAAACACCCTTTTACAATACGGATAATTGGAGATAGGTTAATTACGTACAAAAGCAAAGGAAATTAAAGAAAGAAAAGAGGCATATAGTGTTCATTGAAACAAATGGATGATTTTTTAAGTTGAAGCTGTTGGATAACGAAAGTTATTAAAATTTATGAATATGGGAAATATCAGGTAGAAACTTGTTCAAAAATAGATGCAAAAGGGGCTTCGTTATGGGTCGGTATTGACCCAGTTGTATTCCCCACACGCGTGACAAATTTTTCATAGTTTGACCACTATAAAGTTCCCTTTAACGATGAAAACTCTGAGGTAGTCTCTATCATCATACATTATATCGCAGATTAATGTGTTAGAGTATTTTGAATGATAAAGGGGAGAGAAAATATTTCGATTTAAAAGAAGATGTATTCGTAAGAAAAAGGAATATAAAAAAGTGCAGAAATTGAATATCTATGTTAAAGAATCCGCCGTAAAATACACCGTAGTGTTACAACATTTCCGATTTTAAAGTTTCCAGAAGGCTCGTCCGATACGCGCATACATCATGGCGTTCTAAGGGCAAATAGGAAAAAAGGCAATAAAGCACATGTTCATCATAAATTTACATGCAGCCGCTCTCGTACCAGCATCGCGTCTACATCCTGTAAGAGGCGGGCACAAAAAGCCCGGAACAAGGGAGAGGATGAGCTCAACTAGCATTACATAATCCTCGTATTCGCTAATCTGATTACAAAATAGTTAATTCGCAAATACTGTAGAATTTCTAAAGCTATTATTCCTGAAAACTGATACTCCATTCATCTTGCAGTAGTCTTATTACGAGGCCTGTGCAGTAGTAACTTCTCTCTTTTCTTTTTCCTTTCTTTCTCTCTCTCTCTCAACTTCAAGGAGTGGACTTAATTACGTTAAAAGCTTAAAGTTTCGTTGAAATATCGAAGTAAAAAAAAAACTCGCAATGTTTCACTGACACCATGTTACCATTACTTGAACCATCGCTATAATTACGCGAACTGTGCCCGAAGTTATTAATACTAAACGAATCCCTTGACAAAAGCTTCGCGGAAAAATTACGAGAACACCCCTTGACATTTCCTCATCCCCCGAGTGTCTTATTTTCCTTGCACAGCTCGTCGCAAAAGGTTGCCTCGATTCCTTTCTATTTCTAGCCTGGATACGCTATGAAACTGGAAAAAGACATCGCAATTATAATTCCGAGTAAGGAGACTATAGGGACAAGCTTGTTAATCTAAAGCGTCTTACGAAAAAACTAAGTAGGACCGTTTAACTTTGAAGGTGGTGTAAGTCCATTTTTGGGAAAAAACTGGGAAATCGCATGACTTACGTATAATTTAGTGTGAACTTCTTATTTATAAAATATCCATATATTCTGATCAATCGAAAATTCGTTAGTAAATTACTTTGTATAATCATCGATTATCAAAGTGATGCAAGTCCATTTTCCATAGTCTTAATTAAGCACTGCATATATAAGAGAAGAGTGAAACTGTGGATTTTACCAACAAAAGCGCAGTGTAATGGAAATGGATGGATTGAAAAAAAACAAATTTTGCGACCTCTGCATCCAATTACGATATTGAATGTACAAATATAGTAAATAATTAATATTGATAATAAACAACACTATTCTGCCTCCTGTTCTGTTTTTATAAACAAAATTAATTGTAAAATATTATTTCTTTCAAGTGAAATTGAATTTTAGATAACTAAAATTGAATGATTTTTACAGTTCGATGATATAAAAGAAAAAGTGAACTTACACCACTGTTAATACAAATGGTTCAATTATAAATCGTCAAAAAATACTAAATGGAAGAATATGTAAATATTTACCGTTTCTTTTTTCCCCTTTTTTAGTAAAATTCGGGAACGTTGTGTTCATAGTTCGTTTAAAGTGTTTTCCATTTAACGAAATCGTATTATCGTTTCTCCGTCGCTACTTAAGTGAAAATCTGTACGTCACAATTAAACGTTATCTGCCAGCGCTATTTAAGAACTGATACAATAGACTGGAACAAACAAAAGCTTTTCCATTCTTTCAGAGTTCACGTTCCGCGTGTGCGTTTCAATGCAGATAACGGCGAACGCCACTTATTCTCTGCGTCATTCTTTCATTTCAGCGAATCGAAAATATTATCTGTAGAACATAATACCGAAACGTTAATTAAATCTACGCTTACTCCAAAGCTACGATGTTCGCCATCTTTCTTCCCTTATTCCCTACTCACCGTTGCTTCCTTTCATATTATATTTCACCTCCTTTATTTTGGATATTTCTGGTTTCATTCTATCTCTACGTTGATTCACCATTGTTGTTTCAAAGCCTTTAGATATCAAGCTTAAAGTTAGATTCTGTTTCTGATAGCTGCCTTTGATGTCTTTTTCACAGAGATGCTTCAATCGTTTAGCATGCAATTCGTCAAACTGTTTCTTGTAAATACATCTATCTTGTTACACCTATTTTCTTCCTCTTCATTTGCTTTTAAAGTATAAATCCTGATAATAGTTTAAGGCAAACATTTATACTCAAGTCTTTTTAAGAAGCTAGAAGGATTAGTTAGAAATTGATCTAAATTCCAAAGAAAATAGCAAAGGTCGCTTTTTATAATTTCTTTTTCCCCAGTTTACAATGAAAACTTGAAAAATATATTTTATAAATTTATGCCAATTATATACATGCTGAAAATTTTATCGAAATCGATTAACAGCTGCGAACGATTAAAAATGACGAAACTCGCAGTTTATCGCGACTTTCACTCTGCAAACTGCAATAAATCTAACACTTCTTACACCTTACAATGCCTGTCGCTTGTTTCTGCATCGAACGATTTCAATGAAATTTTCCGAATTTGTATAACCGACAAATCTACAAAACGTATTTTTTCAAATTTTCATTACAGACTGAGATGAAAAAAATACGAGTCCATCATCCTCATAAGGTTCAGAAAACAAAACTTACATCTGTACAATAAAAATCATCTTCCGATTCTCGAAACAAAGATAACGCTTCCTAAAACAACCAAAACCACTTTCCACCTGGGATATCATAATTTTTCCAGCCTCGAGGAATTCTCCTGATAATTAAAATGAAAAGACCATGGTAACGAGCATCGGCATGTTCGTTCATCGATAAAGAAAGTCGAATCACGTCCCAGATATCGCGAAGAAAGTTCAGAAGCAGTGCAACGCGTGCACACATTCAACTTTCCAGTAATCGAGTCTCGACCGGTGTCATCTTCCGCTCTCCAGGAACCGCTTCCACCGGGGCTGGCTGGAGCAGTGCAGTTTCGCGCCTGGTTCCTCGGATTCGGCACAGCTGAGCCAACTTCGGCGCTGCTCGGCCACAATCGCAGGCGATGCATCGATTTTTCCTTCATCCAGCCGCTGCTGCAGCCACGGTGCATTGCCTTTGCACCGTGACCGCGTTGACACTTGCCAACTTTCCTTCTAGAAGCTTTCAGCTTCCTGCTGAGACCGCTTCTTCACCTTCTTCGCTCTCGCGAAGAAAACAAAAACAAAAAAAATAGAGAAAAGAAACACGAAAAAGGATTTTTCAAGGGTTTCGCGTGTAGCGGTGAATGTTAATTGGAATTCTTAGGTAAACTTTGTGCATGTACGCAAATTTGCGATCTAATTGATTGCATGTTGTTTAAAAACAGAAACTATTGTAACACGTAGGAATTAATTTTTTTGTATAGTAAATTTATTCTCTTCAACTGCTGCACTCAACAATATTCGAAACAGAGAGAAAAGAATTAACTTTTTCATAATCGCTCTGAGAAAAGTTTAGAGGAAATGAAGAAGATTACGTTTTGTGTAAAATTGTTTTGATGTTACTAAAGATATTTGCAATAAATTTACGTACAAGTAACATATTCTTTTTATTGTACCCGGAGAAAGATTAGAACTCTTTGATAAAAAATATTCGATTACGGATTAATCGATGTTGCAATGTAATTCTACAATAATAAAACAATCGTGCAGTTTAATTTTAGGCGTGAAACTGTAAGCTCGTGATTCAAGCATTTATAAAAGTTTCAGGAATCCTCGATACTTGTTCTTTCAGGCTGGAGAAAGAAACTGATTATCTCGAATGTAAATCTTGAAGTAATTTCCTCACTTATCTCGTGTATTTAATGGACATAAAATTAACTCGATTTTAAAGGAACCCGATATATCGTTAGATCGAAAAGTAGTTGGGGACGGTGTTGCTTTCCGAGGCTCGTTAAAAATATTCCTTTTAATTACCGGCGAGAAAGTTCCTTTATCCGACCGACCAAAGGAGCTAGGTAACCATTAGTGTTAATCAATTTCCGTGAGGATTTATTACCTTTTCACGGGAACTTTTTAAGCCCGCGCACTTTTTCCTTTATTCACGGGGAAGTTCCGCGCTGTTTCATCACTCGTTCCTAACGATGCACCCGAACTTCTGTATTTAAAGCACGTCTGGAACGCTGCTTGAAACCAATTCCACGACAGATTCTACTTCTTGAATGTGAATAAAGAAAAGGCCAAAAAGAAAAACTATCGAAACTCTAATTCTCTAATAATTAGTCAAACAGCATATACGAGTGACAAAAATTTGATGTAACAATTTTTGTTTCTGTTTAATCTAAAAACTTAAACATTGCAATTAGTGAAAATTACAGTTATATGACTACGCTATGCTGTCGCGATTACAACAAACAATATCTCGCGAAATTAATTGTAACTAAGCGATTCTTTGTTTGTGGTTGATAAACCATGTAATTTTGTATTTGTTCTTTGGGACACCGATAAACACTGTGTAATTATCGCATTTCTTATAGATATTTGTTTATAGCGTGAACACTTTGTCGAGCTATTTCGAAAAGATTCAAACATCGAACGACTGATTTTTCGAGATGTCATGGTACTTTCGGACAAGTAGTTACCCTCGAGGCACACGGAGAAGACTTGTGTGTAGAAACTCGACGCATCGTTCTGAACGAACCCGTCATTGAAACTGATCGTTCCACGCGGGTGGTAGCGGTCCTCGCGTCTTATTCATGAGCGACTACTTCTGGCCAATCATCCCGAATCCTGAATGGGCCACCTGCAGCTACGGGGGAAACGAGGATGCATGATAAACTCGAATCGTTCAACCGGATTGTTACCTAATCCTTTTTATTGGTTGACGAACGCGTCGATCGTATCTGACCTCCTCGATCACAAATCGTTTTGTTGTTTTTGTGCACGAAGACTTTGATTTTAGAATGTGCTGCACGTGGGTAAAAAATATGTTAGACAAGATTATTTGTTTATCTCTTGTTTGTGTTTTTATTACAGAGACTGTATAAAAAATTTAAACATATGTATAGTTGCTACAGATTGATTATGAGTCCCTCTAAGAAAAAAATATTAAAAAATGTTACAGTTTCATGCAAAAAAAAAAACAGAAAACATTCATATTTACGAAAACGAAATGGAAATAAAGAAACTCTGATTTACGTGAGTTATGCGCGCTTAAATGTAGTTTAATTTTTTTTCTTTAATTTCTTGTAAAGTTCATGGAAAGCCTCAAAACTTCCAGTAAGTTACAGATAATAAAGAAACGCGCCTCGAGGAAAAACTGAGTACAATAATTTGAGGAAAATGAAAAGAGCAGAAACAGTGAAGAAAAGAATTAAATAAGAATGGTAACGATATAAAATCCAACTCTAAACCAAATTCATTAGGATTACAACTGTTTTGAAATAGTTAAGAAGATTTACAGTTCGGTCGAAAAAATTGATAAAAAATGTATTATACAATACTTCGTACGTAACGCAGATAAAAAGTATATTTGCGCTGTAAATACATTAGGAAGTGGCATATACACAGGTAAAACCAATATTTTCGAAGGTGAAGATAATATACAGTAGATATGTTGTATTAAATTAACAAGTAGAAACAAGAAGTGTAATAATTTAAACAGAAATTGGTGTAACCTTCTCTTATCTGTTGTCAAAAGTATTATCTCTAGAGCAAACACTCTTTTTCATTTATTTATATATTGTATATATATATATTTTTTTTTTTTTTTTTTTTTGAGAATCAAGTAACACGATTCAGATAAGAACTAATCTGAACAGGTGATTAACCTGTAAGATCACGATCAAATTTACACACACACACATCTGTGCAGTAGCACCATTGAATTTTCGATGCTAAGATAAAAATTCTCTTTCCATGGACTTCCTTTCGAGATTTCAATATTTCAGCATTCTTTCTTCGCCGGGGCCGTACGAACAATGTAACGTTTCATCGGGCGGGATTTTCCGCTGAAAAGAAGCGAAGCACGGAAGCGAAAACCGCGTGAATCAAAGCACACCCTCGCGGAAAGATAGGGGTTGTTCAAGGACACTAGACATTGAAGGTGGCCCAAAGTATCCTCGTGACACTCGACCCAATTTTCGTTCTACATAGTGTAATTAACTAAGCGAGTTAGCGTGCATTCGTCCGTTTCAGAGACAAAAACCCGGCAGAATGGAGCTCTTCCATCGACTCGAAAACAAACGAGTCTACAATGCTTGAACAACGAAAACGATCCATTTTTATTCTCCTTTACCAACTAATTTAATATATGCATATATGAAATATTCGATTTCTAATCTCCCAAATATCGAATATCGATGAATTCAAAGCTTGGAAAATCCATGGAAATCCTTTTTACCGAAAGAGATTTATCTCATATTACACGATTAATGATATCTTTACATAAAACATCGAAGAACTTTGATCTACTGGAAAATTGAAAATTATTCCATGAGTATGATAACAGTTATCTCTGGTGACCCTTTTTACTCTGATAACTTCAGCAAGCTGTATCATACTTGCCACTGAATTGTGATATAGTTAAATCTGTAAACGCTAACGAAAAAAAGAAGTAATCGTCGTCGAAGTCGTTCTTGGTAAAGTGTCTCTTAGATTTTTCTGAGCCGTCTTGAAAGATAGAAAACCAGGAAATGTATTTGCGACATGTGACGTTGCGTTGCTTTAAAAAAGGCAACAGTACTCAGAATACTGCAAGTTAGATTTATATCGTCTATGGAGGTAGTATTGTGACTGTTTAAACAATTCATAATTAGCGAGGAAGGTTTAGAGCTGGCGATTTTAAATAAGACAAAAATCCACCTTGAACAATATTTTGCTAGTATACCAAAGCAACTTTGGAAAAGTCGCATCATAAGTCTTCCGAAAAGAAGGAGAATGAAAAATCAGAATGAATTCGGTAGAATTCTACCGAAAATAATGTATTCTACATTCCATGTCTAACATTGAAACGAAAGGAATTTTTGGAACAATCTAATATGTATATAACACTTCAACAATTTTAAAAAACCTCACTGTATCGTTTTAGACTACTCTAAGAGTTTACCCATTTTCATTTGCTTACATAATCTTCCATTGTAAACGTGAAATCAACGATAAACGGGAAGGTTACAAAACATTCTATTTAATTAAAAAAAAGAATCAGCGAGCCGATGTTAATCGTGTTGCACGTGATGCATAAAATTAGAAATTTGTTCGGGCGTCTCTATTCGCGGCCATCTTATCGACGATTCGTATCGTCACGCGCAGTTGAATCTTCGATGCACGCTGATTTCGCGTATCTCGTTAAACCGTTCGATAAAATCGGCTCGGTCGTGTTCTCTGTTCTCCAAAAAAACTCCCAAAAAAAAAGAAATGAAAAAAAAGAGAGGCAGGAGCTTCAACCGGAGAAAAGTGGTAAAAAGAAGGAAAAAAAGAGAGAAGAAGAAGAAAAAAGAAACAGGACAAGGAAAGAAGGTGGAAGGGAAGCGAGGAAGAGGTATGAGGAATGAACGCGGTCGTTCAAAGACGCATCGATGTTCCCTCTGCTCTTCGTTTTGTCGCCGCGGTATAAAATGCCGGCTGAAAAAGGAACGCTGAATGGCTGATGCCCGACTAAAAACCGGACTTGCTCTCGTTACGCGATGTCAAAGAAACGAAACACTTGGCCGTGTGGCCGTGGTGCAGGTGGGTTTGCCAGATGGCCAGGATGGAAACAGTGAATGAAGAAACGAAAAAGAAACGTTTAGACGCGGCGTTCGTGCGACAAGACAAATACTGCCGCGCGAAACGAATACAAATTTCGACTTCCGGCCTTCCACGATTCCACTCATTTCTTTCCGGCTTGTCTAACATCACCACCACCATCACCATCGTACAATTCCCCCCAGGTGTGCGGCGTTTAATTTACGAATGACATAGAGATAGAGCAACGTGACAATGGAACGTGTACTTTGGATGTTAGTTTTCTCGAAACTATTTCGCTTTGTTGCAGAAAGTGGAGGGAATTAATTTTATTAACCCTTTAACTGTGGTGTACTTGAAACTTATACGATTTTGTCACTAATTATTTATAGCAATTTCATATTTTCCCATTATTTGTGATTACAGTTCGTGTTTATTATTCCGGAAATGAAAGAAATATACGTAAAAAATAAAGAGTGTGGTTCCGGCCGGGATCGAACCGGCGACCTTCTGCGTGTAAAGCAGACGTGATAACCGCTACACTACGGAACCTCTTGGTTAAGTGTTTTATAATAAGTTACTTATCTGTATTATTTTCTATAAATATATCCGTTTTTATATGGTACAATACACCTATGGAATAAAGCACATACTATAACATCAAATGCAACTTGCAAAATATTAAAAAATATGTGTGAATAGTTTAAAGCCTTTAAGAATTTTTTAATCTGCACACTGAGTTACCTCGATCGCCACCAGGCGGCAGCAAGTTATTGACTGGAGGTAAAATTGTCTAATTGATAATGTTTGTCACTAATTACAGTACAAACGAAACACGTAACAGACCAATCACCTAATGGAACTTTATGTCTCACGTTCCGAAATAACAATTGCTTAAAAAAGGTCCAATATTCTGTTACATCATCTACAACTTAGAGTGGCGAGTTTAAGAATTACACTTCATCAAACAATCAAAGATTAATCCTCATCCTATTGAGTGGTCAATTTATCACTTGCTCTTAATCGATAACCACAGTTTAACCTGATTTTCAATTGTTACAAACTTTAATTTCAATGTAAATAGAGAAAATGTATGATGGAAATCATTTCATGATATTGTAAACTGCAAACGGTGAATAAAACTTTAATTCGCATAAAAATGATTTAACATAGCAATTTAACTTCATCTCCGCTTTAGATAACTATTAATTAACTTACCAATGAGTTAATAGTTAATAATTGCCTACTTTTTAACAAGCTCCAATTCTGATTTTAATTTTTTTAAAGAAATAGTACGCGCGAATAATATATTGTGGCGCTATCTAGCAGTGAACAGCGGTATCAAAGCAAGATGCAAAAACCCATGTAGCGACGTCCACATCCGCCCGCCAATCGGAAAAACCAGTCTGTTTCCGGGAAACGAGAAAATGAGAGATTTGTGCAGGAGGAAACTCTAGCGTCCTCTTTTTGTAGAATTTTTGTTTTCAAACGGAACAGCTGGAAAAGAGCAATCGATTGGTGTCCCTCCGAGGGTAGAGTAGTGATCAAGAAAAAGTTCCGAATTTCGTGTATTGTTGTAGCATATATATAATTTGTTAAATTTGTTAAAATATAAAAAGTATAAGAGCTATAAACGATGCCAAACAAAATTCTAAATAGGTCGGTAAAATAGAATGCGAACTAGTAGCTAAAACGCTACATAAGTTTTTGAACGTTAATTTGGTACTGCCGTTCTCCGCTAGATGTCGCTGTGATATATTTAAATAAAACTACTGAAAAAGTTTTTTATGCTTAATGCTCTTTACTTTATGCCCTATACTTAATTAAATGAAACGTTGTTACAAAATTTAATCATGTGTAACATCAGCGATATATTCTTCGGTTATTATTACACGTATACGTATACCTTCGCTTTTTAAACATTCTAAATTCTATAAAATTTTACGGGTGACTTTGAAAGGTAATCGTCGTGCAATTTTGAAATATTGCTATTAAAATGCAAGCAAAAAAGAAACGGCAAACCAAATACCGATACGCAAAATACATATCAATTGATATAATTAGTATTTCAGGAAGTTAATTTCCAGCATTGATATATGTATCAAGTAACTGCATTCTTATTTTAACGCACGACCGCTGATAAGACGTCGGCTAGTACTTACTTATCAAAATATAGTGGCCGTGCTTCCGGTTATTCTCTTGCATTATAATGAAGTCGAATAAAGTACCCCACGTTGAAAAGATGATTTTATACTTTTTTAGGAATTGGAAAACTTTATAATTAAAACACACCGAGTATGGTTAATCATAGATTTTTATTATTGGTATAAATGGTATAAAGTCGAATACAATTAACAAAATGATGTTCCGGATGACGGAGCAGTTACATTTTGCATAAAACATGAATTTCGTTTCTTCCTTTACCATATGGAATTAACCCTTTGCAGTCCTGTGTCGAATGTGATTCGACATCGCATTTCGAGAGCAACGCTAGTCATTCTGAAAATATTTTTCGTTGCTTTACAGTTGCATAATAAAAAATATAAATATAAATGTATAATCATTTAAATAACATAATTAACATAATTTAAAACTAGTGTAATAAAGAGAATACAATGTAGAAAATAAAATGAAATAAAATTGCGAATAAATCGCGGACCGGCTGGAAAGAAATTTGCGAAAATATCGTGGACTGCGAAGGGTTAACGGAAAATTAAAAATGCAACGTCGGTATACATATCAGAAAATATTTTCCTGTCGAGTGAATGTATTTGTATATTATGTATGGCGAGCATATTACGCTCCTATTGCATCCGGGTTTGTACTTAAAAATAAATACTATTATCTACTAAGAAAAAACATCCCCCTTTTTTTTTACATTTAAAAAGGCACGATAACGACTAGGTTAGAAATAAACGGTACGCCAAAAATATTTCGGTCTCGTTGAGAAGATTAAGTCGTGCGATCTTATTTAATAAGATATATATATCTGTATATATCTCTGATAGAACGGACAAATAAGTTTTGTACGAAGTGCAAGTGTGTATAAATGCAATGATCGTTTCATCATGAAACTCTTCGTTACAGTTTGATTTAAACATTATATTACAGAATATTTTCTCATATGTTGTACGTATCTCTAGAAATATGAAATACTATAACATGATGCCGTGGATTTTCTTTTCAATCTCTTCTTTATTATTGGTTTTCTTAAGCAAAATATATCATTTGAGACATTTATATGAATTTGTTTGTGTTAGTGTAATTCTGGAGACTCGACCGACGGTCTCTAAAACGAGGCTCCTTTAATGTGCTTTTCTGTACTTTTTGAAGCATTTTTAAAACGTGTTGTTAGAATTCTTAACCCTCTAACGGTAAGGTCTGGCTCGGATCGAACCCAAGCTATGGTTCTTTTTCTGCTGTTTCCAATCTATTTCTCTCAAAAGAAACAAGGCCTCACGAGAATCCTTCCTAATAGTAGTTCTCTTGTCATTATGACGTCACACGCACATGTGACGTAACTATTTATTTGCGTTTTAGCTTCGGGTACAACCTAATCAGGATACAACACACCTTACCAATAATTTTACAGATTTATCTTTTAGTATTTAAATTTTTTTACTATATTTTTTATACCGCCATTACGTAATGGCGTCTAAAGTAATTTTCTCCAATCGTCAAAAGATATTAGCAGAATTACAACAGACAACGATTTTAATTAATAGCGAAAATCGGTGATATTTTTCCTAACGATGTCCATAATTTCGATGCAAAAGATGTAATTGATGAAACGCGGGGGGGGTTGATGAAGTCAGAAATTTCGAATTCGGTGAAGATAATGATACAATTTGGACTGATAAATACTTGCTTCCGAAATTTTTCAAAACTCCAGCTGCAAATCTAATCAATCTCTTGCCCCGAGCCTAAAGGAGCACGAGGAATTACGGATGAATTGAAATTATTTTCGTTATTTATTACCGATGAAATGATAAACCAAAACCGTGTACCACAGCAACCAAGAAATTGAAAGATCAAAAGTTAGATACAATTCAACACAGTGATCTACCAAAGGAACTTCGGGCAACAGTTCGGATGGTATTGGGAAAAGAGACGAGAGTTACAAAAAAAACAAAACAAAAAGAAACAAAAAAGAAAAAAGGTGTAACTTTGGAGAAAAAACCAAGGACCGAAAGGGTAAGAAATTTTGTAAAAAATGCAATACATGCTTGTGTGGTGAGCACAAAATACTATTATGCCTTTCCCGTTATGATATAGGCTCACACGATGCAGAACTGTGATTTTTATTATTATTGTATTAAAATACTTTTTATTATTCCTTATTTCTATTATTATTATTATTATTATTATTATTATTATTATTATTCTTTATTATATAAATAAACAAAAATACAAGATCGAGGTGATAACTCTTCTTTTACCCGTTTGAAAATTGCAAAACAGGAGCCTCGGGTCCGATCTGACCCGACCTTACCAAATACGATCTTAACACTAGGTTTACGGGCTTTTCTTGGATGAACGAGAAACAAAATGTTTTTCCTTCAAGAAATTTATTAGTCAACTTAATCGTATATTGTTAACTTACTTGCAAAATTCGGATATATTTTCGTATCATTCCATTAATAAAAGTGAGGAAATGTTGCTGTAAAAAAATAGCAATTGTTTCTGTAATTTCGCTCGTGAAATCCCAAATGCGTCAAATTGACGTGCCCGTAAACCTAGTGTTAAAAACCACCTTACCATTTGAAGGTTAAGATTACTTTATGGACTCATTTTCACATAATGCTGCAGAACTCCTCTCCATGGGGGTCGCCCTAGAACACACAAAATAATCATATTTATGTAGAAAAGAAATTAAAGTATTAATACTTATATCTAATGAACCCTATTAGCATGACGTGATTACATTACGTCCATTATCATGTATATGTATATATTATTCGACAATTATTAGTTATAGAATCTTAAGCCAACATTAATGAATGTTAATCTTTTTATTACAAACTTATAAATGAGATGAATGTTTTGCGCTTATTTCAACATGCGTATTAAAATATATAGACACGCACGCACTATCATATAAATAAACGCGCACATTATTCAAATATTTGTAAAAAATATATTAAATTTTTTCCCATAGAACCTTATATATTATTCTGCAAATAAAATTTGACGAATGATATATACTTTTTAAACACATTGTATGAAACAAGGTAAAATGATATGATGAAAACACATAAAACATTTAAATGTAACACAATTTTCTAGAAATATTTTCATCATCTGACCCCATACAGTTATTTAAAAAATTCTGGGGTTAAAAATATTTGTGCATGCATTAGACTAACAAAATTCTTAACAAGCCTCATATAAACATACATGAAAAATACTCTTTCTTCTGTTTTCGTATGAAAAATATACACCAATAAATTTTAAGTAATTCAGTTAATCGAAACAATGTTGATAAAATAATATGCACTATATGTTAATAGATTTTAGTATTTTAATCCCCATGATTAACATAATATATTAGAAATAAATAATAATAATACCAACAGTAATAAAATATACAACAGTAACTGTATGTTTATCCGTTTGAGTCCTAGGGGTTTTGAAAAAATCTTGTCGAAAAGACCGAAGCGCTTGTCTTAGCTTGTCTTAAATTGAAAGTAATAACTAGAAACAAAATGTATTATTTATATGGTTGACATGAGAGAAAATAACGATATGACAAACAGACGTCAGTAAAGTTAAGCGCGTTGACTTTTCGACGTGAAATCTTAACAGCGCGGTCGCGCTGCGTGGAACTCATACGGTTATATATACAATGAGACGTTCTGTTTATTAAAAATGTATCCTAAAGACAATGTGGTTAACTAATGAGATGTTTTTTTTTTTAAAGATAACATTTTTAACACTCATGAAGTTTTAGTTAAGCGTGAGCATGAAAATAAGGTGCTGTGAAGAAAAAACAAAGCCAAATAATTTGTTTTACTTGAAGCGCGAATGATATTAATCATCGGCGTCTATTTTAACGTTCGATAAGTTGAAAACAACTTACATAAATCGACCCATCAGAACCATTCGGTCTCCCACTTAATATGGGTAGTGATATCTTCTCTATGGAATAAGAAGATACGTTGATGACACATACCCCGATTTCATTGTTTTGCATTTATGATATTATATCTAATACTAAAATTAATTAGAAATAAAGGATACGAGCACTTTACAGAAAATTTGTAAAAATATTTCTAATAATAAATGTAAAAAATTAAAATGTCTTATAGCCACATTGTCTTCGTTAAACAAATATAATTACTGGAAAGAAAAAAATAATTTTTGAAAACAAAAAGCTCACTAATAATGTTTGAATAGTTAGTTAATTTTATATTTTAATGAATCAAGTCAAAGATCACCGCCATGATGTTCTCTACTTGTACCTTCGATGTTTTTATTAAAATTGTTACTCATAAAAAGATTTAAATATTTCAAGAAAATAATAAACTAATACTAATAATAATACTAATTCCGCGAAACGAAATTAAGCTTTTTAAAATCTTTTTCAGCTGTGAATAAAAAGATAAGCCTATTTAAAATCAATCAACATAGCATTTAAGTTTCATCATTATTTGTTAATGCTTATTTCTGTCTTTGTGTTATATTTAAATTTCTATACCTGTTGATGGTGAAGTTCTTCAGATGGCCGAAAACCCAAATTTTCTCTATGCCGGGATAAAGACGTAGACAATTGTTGCCTCTTACACTCTGAAGTAGCCATTTCCTATTTAAATATTAGAACATTGAAAAGATTGCTTGTCTACTGAAAACGTAATACTGATCAAATTATTTTAAAACACTCACTTCTCCTTCATTATTAAGAAGTGTTGTTGTCATAGTATCTGCTGTAAACCACTTTTGACCTTTCATAACAATATTTGATGGTGGTTCATGTGAAGCTCCAATGTCTGCTGACCACACCATTACAGTGGCGCCTGCATCTAATTTTGCAGTGCGATGGAATTTAAATACTGTTTCCAAAGAGCCAGCTTTGCGAATAATTTGCCACCCACTAAGTCCAATTTCCTGTGAAGAAAAGTGTGTAAATATAATTAAAAATATCAATTAATATTTCAATATCTTATTGAGTACCAAGTATCTTACTTTATTGCCTTTGTTGGTAAGTTTTACAAATCGCCCTTGAGGGTCAGCTTCTGTAATTTCTACATCACCCCTAGCTGTTCCAGATACACTGTAGTCTGTACTGCTACGTTCTTCACTTTCCTCTAATAAAGTACGTTTTCGTTTTGCACTTCTTAATGGAGTATGTCTGGAAGGAGTACTTCTACCACTAGCTACTGATGAACTCGATTGCACCGGCATAATATTTAACCTACAAATAAACAAATTTTATTGGAAATTAATATATAAACCACTGAACAAGATTCTTCCTATATTTAATATTAATGTTTATATGTAAATGTTATGCATTATATCGTTATAAAATTACCTGGCTTCTTCAGATTCCAAAAGTTTTCGATATGCAGCAATTTCCAAATCAAGGGCAACCTTAATATCCATAAGATCTTGATATTCTTGTAATTGTTGAGCCATTTCATCACGCATGCGTGTTAATTCTGCCTCTAAAACTGCTACACTTTCTGCGTGACGAGCTTTCTCATTTTCGCGTTGATTTTCTAAATCCCTATGTTGAAATTTTCAAATTTATATAATAATGCAAAGCACTCAAAACAAATTCATGTATAGTAGAAATTTAATTATTTCAATAAAACTTACCTTATTCGTGCATTAAGTGCATTATTTGACGCTTCTAGTTCATTAATTTTTTGATTAAGTGTATCAATTCTTGTTCTTGTTTGCCTCAATTCTTCAACAGCTAAACTTGCTGCTCCACTATTGCGTTGAGCATGAGCTGCCAAATTTTTAATTTTATTTTCGTATAACAATTCAATTTCTTCTCTATTAGCTCTCATCTGTGCCTCATACTGGTCTCGTAATTCTTGCAGAGATTGTTGCATTTTAGCTTCATACTGCTCAGCAAGGCGGCCATCTATTTCAGAGATTTCAATCTAAAATAAAATATGAATAAATCATGAATAAAAAGCATTAAAATATTAAAAACTTTAAGAAAAAATTTTATTAAGTACGAACAGATAGAGGATAACTATATTATTTATCAAAGTTTATATAAATTAAACGCCATTAAATACGTACTTGTCGTTTTGTTCGTGTTTCTGTTAGTTCTTGTTGATAAACCTGATCTTTAAAACTAATATCCTCTTTCAGGCTTTGAATGCTATTTTCAAGAACAATGCGTTGCAAAGTTTCTTCTGCTAGATTTTTGCGGGTATCGTCCAATAACATTTTTAACTTCTCTACTTCTTTATCTAATTCTTTTTCTCTTTCAGCCAGCTTTTTACGTTCTGCTTGAGATTGATTAAACTGTGATTGCAAATCACTGTAACGTGTTTCATATAACAACAAATTCCTTTCTGCAACTTGCAAGTCCACAACTTTTTTATCTAGTCTAAAAAAAGCACAAAAAAATATTTATATTTTACACATTTTTATTTAAATATATGCAAAGCACAATTATTATAATGATTAACTATTAATCTTACATTTTCTAATATTTTAAGATTTCAGTCATTTATGTATTAAAAGTATTGAATTTTATATTGTATATTACTAACAATTTTTTTTTTAAATCATAAACTTTATACAGAATTCCTTAATACAATCTGGACCGTTTATGAGATTCCGATAGTCGGGAAGAAGAGGTAAGCATTCGTGTTTCTATTTCAGGCTACGACCCACATCGAGCATTTTATTTTCTACCGCAGTGTCTCGAATCTTCTCAATATTTCGTTACGTTACAACCTACAGTCTATCAATATGGTAACAATATAATCATACAATATACGCCAACGTCGTTAAAAAAACTGAGAGAAAAAAAAATTAATTGGAACATTTAATTTTAAAATAATAAAGTGTGCATATGCAACACTAAAACTAATTTAACGTTTATTTAATAAATGAAAAAAAAGTAACAGATTGCGTGTACATTTTGTTTTCACGATGAAATTATTTCCCGAGAAATGCTGAGTTTGTCCTTTCATGCGACAACACATGTCCCGCCGCTAATATCATTCCTTTTGCAAGAAACGTTATTTTTTTAACTGCTATACGTACAAGGTTGGCAACATTATTTATGTTTCCCATACAGTCTTATCGTACTGATAGCTGCACCGACAAATACCAAACCGTTTTAAATTACGACACAAAGAATTTGATACACTATCAGAATGATACTAAAATTTTAAAGTTTCATGAACATTGCCTACAAATTTTAACAAAATCTATACAGCTTTTAATGAAAAAATAGTAATAGCTAGTAAAATCGAATAAGTTAGGAGTGCAGAATTCCTGAGAATCCCCAGCGGCATTCATAAACATGGCACGGATACGCCCTTAAACAAAATACAAATGAGTATACTTGTCTTCATTTGTTTTAAATTCCCCTTTATATTTTTCACGATGCGATCTTGTTCATTTTTTTCTCGATTAGATAGAAATAAGCGAAAAATTAGAAACCAAAATATCAACTGAAATAAAATGACATTTTCTAATTTCTCCCTTATTTCTATCTATAAGAAAAAAGAAATTAAACAAGGTTGTAATATGAAAAATATGAAGGGAGAAATAAGATAATTAAACATGTATTATTAAACAGATACAACAACGTTAAATATACTTATATATGCATACATATACATTTAATATTATAACCTTGAATTAGTTTCGTTTTTCATTCTGAAAATCAACCGAAATAATTTTTCCTACTTGTTTGAAGTTTTACTCGTATTTTTATCGATTGCTCAATGTTCGCTCGAAAGGAGGTCAATGTTTTCAGTCGAGGTTATACATGCGACTGAAGATGACATCACCTCCGCATAGTAAGCGTGACGCAATTACTCGTAGTAACGTCACGTTTCAAGTTAGGCACACCCAATATTTAAAAATTTGATAGTTCGTTTCATTTGTTAGACTCGATATTTTTATAAGTCCTTATCTATATATTGCATATATTTTTGGTAAGAAACTGTATGAAGAAATGATATTTCACATACAATATAATGTTGTTTTACGGCTAATACATTGTTACGATTTTTTTACACGTAAATATAAACTATAAATATGACGTATTGTCTCTCAGATCCAAATTTTAATTACTTCTGCTATTACTATTCTTTTTACAGAATACAAATAAGAAAATACTACAAATATTTAATAGTAGTAGTATTCCTGTTCTGATAAAACATCTTCCAATTCTATGAATGAATCACTATCAGGTTGGTATGATAGTGAGAAAGCTCCTTTCACATTTAACATTAGTCAGATATTGAAAAGATTAAAATGTTTACTGATAAAATTATAGAATTTATTAAGTTATCCATATTTTACATTTTTCTTTAAGAAAGTAAATATTAATATTAAGCAAAAGGGTATGTGCATTCAGGTTTTTTGAGAACAACATCAGTAGCAGCTCTATTGAAATATGTTTAAAAACATTTAGAAGTTAAAGTATATGTTGCATTTATCAAAAAAGGAAGTAATTAACTGAACTGCATCAATAAATGCATACAATAATATGAATTAGATATCTGTGACATTAAGAGTCATTAAGCTGCTGTAGAAACAGTGTGTACATTATTTGCATTTCATTACATATGTGTGCACTCATTCATATGTTGGTGTAATTAGTTATTATACATGCATACAACCATAACAATTTCAGAATACGAGTATGGTGAATCATGACTAAATAAAGCAATGCGCAATCATAAAATACAATCTAATTTACGAAGTATTTTACAAAAAAAATAAAAGATATGTTAATTAATTTGTTCGTTAACAATTCTTTAAATGTTAAATTTATATTATACGAATTTATTTCATATTACTAAAATATATCAAGATAATTCTGTTTATTAAATATTAACATTAACTTCAGCTTTATCACCGACGAAAATATTTGAACACTGTCATATCTTAATTTACAAAATGATCTAATCACAATATAAACAAATACGAAATTTATAAATAGTATTGGAATGATGTGGAAAAGACATATGTAAACGGATTTAACAGATCCAAGCATTTTGTGCATAAATTTCCGTATAAAAAATAATACAATTATTAAATATACTACTGCTTAATAATTGCGTAAAAAATGACAATCATTCTTAACATACAGATTCATGCTTACGACAGCTTTCCCAATTATGGACTCTACTTACATACGGTATTTACTGATGTTTATTTCAAATCGCATATATCAAAATGGAAATTACGTAAACAAGTCTATAAGTCTATATCAAGACCATTGCATGTCAAGTTCACGATACATAAGCTCAGAATCAATACTAAAACGCTGAGCGAATCGATTGCGAGAAACCGTAAATCACACAGCCTCGGCCCTGTGTCTCTTTCGGGCTTACATCAATTTATACTTCCAAGATGTATTATCACTTCGCCGAAATCAAAATGAACTCAAAGAAACTTACTTGGACTTAAGTTCTTCATTGTTGTCCCATAATCGTTTGGTATCAATCTCGAGTTTTGCTCGTTCTCTTGCGGTGTCATCTAATAATTTCCTTGCATCGGATAATTCATGTTCATACATAGACTTTATGTTGGATACTTCGCGGGTGATAGTCTCCTGGGTCGTTTGTACCTCCCGCGTAAGTCTGGAATTCTCGGCTTCCAAATGCCGTACTTTATCAATGTAACAAGCCAACCGATCATTTAGATTCTGTAAATCTTGCTTCTCTTGAAGACGGGAATAACGTGTTGGACTTAAAGGACTTCCTGGTCGCTGGCCGATCGGCGTTGATGTACTGAATTGTGGCGGCGACTGCACGCTGCTACTCGAACTCGTCGCTGTTGTCTTCTTAGTCGTTTTCGTTGACATCTTTTCACGATAATCAGCCCTTTTATTGCACTATCACTTCCCCTCGCACTATCGAATCATCAACTTGGTGCACAATAATACCGTATCCGTGAAAGACGCTTTTAGCGTAGAGAAAAACTACCAAAGCCCGAATTCTCCTACCTCAGTCAACGGAAGAACTATTTAGCGGTGACGCCAACGTTAACGAAGCACTCTCCTTATGTGCATCTTTATATTGCGTTAGTAAACGTAACAGAGTAACGGGATAGGTTATATCTGAGTACACACAATATTCACCAACCAATCACATATCGTTCTCCTTTGAACCTGCGCCAATAGGAAAAGAATCATCCACTGATGAAACGCGTCAATCTTAAAGATGCCTTTCACCAGAGACGCTATAACAAAAATGAGTATAACGATTAAACTTTAGTTATATTTTTTTATAAGTTATAATCCAATTTTTTTTTATGCAGTTTCTCTTAAAATTTTAATACAGTTAAAAATAAGTACTAACATTTTTTTTACCATTTTGGGGATACAATATACGTACGAAACTTTGTAAACTTATAGTAGACTTATATTTATACTATTTGTTCTACAAATAAGCTAATTAGAAAATATATAAAATAAGTCATAGTTTAGTAGTATTTATTAAAATATAGTGCGCATGTGTAAAGTATGTATATTTCTCATAGTATTGACATATCAAAGAATATAAACAACGATACTAATAACAGAGATATGTGCTTATAGAAAGTATAATGACGGCTACAACACGAATAGCTACAAAAAACTATAATATAAGTATATTATGACAATGTAACTTTCAATCATTTGTTTTGTTACCTGATTTTCACAATGTAGAAATTAAACGATGATTAAACATCAATTTTTAAAAATTGCGGAATATATTTATTTTTATAATCACTTTGAAATACATTATACATACATTCCGTTTAACATTTGGTTTTCAAACACCTGTTAGAGGGCAGTAAAGGACAGATTTTTTAAAATACCTGGTGACTGTAGGCAGACGTTACTATCGGTGAATGTGTGAACATTGTAAAAATATACAAATAACTTATATTTAAAGTGATGTTTATGTGACATCTACGATTTCCAAAAGTTGATATTAAAAATAAAATTCAGTGGGTACTTAATATATTAAGCATTTCTCCTGAAATAGCGTTTTAAATCTTCGTTCGTAACAAAGTTGTTTTGAAAATAATAATACAAGATAATGCCATGAAATTTCGATACGTGTTTACGAAGTAATATTCAATTAACGTGAAAGAATTGCAATATTATTAATAAAAGCGAAGATTTCAGAGATCGTAAGTGAAAAACGTGAACATGTGTGATCTTATAGATTTAAATAGCCCTGATAGAAAGGATTTACTAAACGCCAAACTTGCGTCACCTTTAATACCAGTTCCTACAGATACGCTATGTCATAGTTATAATAGTTCTACAAATGAAACAAATTCTGTAATAACAGGAAAACGTGACAGTTTGGAGAATAATCCTTTTGATATGGTATTACACAAAACTACAGAATATATTCAAAAAAAAGATGATCCTTTTGAAGTGATCTTAGAACAAGCATTAACATTGGACTGTAAAGACGGAACATATTCCCTTGATTTAACAAATGATGCTGTTAAACAAAAACCATGTAAACAAAAGTTAAAACTGAACAAAACATTGGATAAGTCTTTAACTGATAATGAATTAAATTATTGCAACATAAGTATTGCCAAAATATCTAAAGAATCTGTAATAGTTGATTCAAATAATACTAATACACTCAATAATAATTTAAAGTCTAAAGATGTTATACCTACCATTGACATTCAAGATTATGATTTATCAATTTTGAATCAATCTGTGATGAATGATACATTATTTGAAGGAGATAAAGAGTCAAATAAAAATCAGATAAACTGTACTTTACAAAATAAAATGTTCATGCATAAAGAAAAAGACAATGGACAATTTCCATATCCTAGTACAGCTTTGAAAGTATCAAAACTAAGGCGATCACTTTCACAAGGAGAAAATATATCTCCAAGAAAGTCAAAATATTTAAATCAAATATCATTAACTGAACCCTTACGAATTAATTCTGACAATGAAAGTAATATATATTCCTCAAATTCGCTAAACCTATTAAATGAAGGGTTTTTAAAAAGTCATTACAGTGGCAGCTCTGTATTTTCAAGTTTATCAAATATTTCTTCTATACCTAGGTTAAATTCTGTTTCTTCTACAATTAATTCATCAACAGTGCTATCAAATGGCACTATGAATAGGTCATTTTTAGAAAGTTGTTCATCTGAAAAATCAGAAAATATAAAATTAAGTGAAAATATGGATCTGAATAAAGAAATAAAATCTGTATTTCTTACATCAAATGATTCAATAATATCAGTAGGAAATGTATTAACTAAAAGTTCAATATCAGATCTAACAGACAGATTTAATAAACTCAAAGCAAATACATCAGAGATTAACATTCCTGAAAATTCTTTGAACAGCAAAGATGAACATGCATGTAGCTTTTCTAATGATGTTAAAGACTGTGTAACTGTAATGGAAAAAGATGAAAACTGTGATATAAATAATAAGTTAATAGATGTTGATGTATTTTCATCAGACATTCATTGCACTAAAGAACATTTTAAAAGTTCTCGTTCAGATACATCATCAGATTCTATATTCCTTGTAAGTCTTTTGTCTATTATATAAGAAATTATTTATTAAAAGCCATATTCTTTTTTAAATAAATACCTGTATTTTTTTTACAGAAAGGAAATAAAATTGATAAATCCATACTTAATGAAGCAAAACTTCTTGCAAGAACTTTTGAAGAGTTAGCTTTCAAAACCAGTTCAGGATGTAAGTTTATATTGTACCATTCTTTTCTAAATATATTGAAAGAACTATATGTAATAAATAATACATTAATGTTGCTTATTAAATGAATGAAAAAATGTTAATGTAAAATGTATAATAAATACTTTTTGAAATAAACATATAGAATAAGATACAAAGATATAAAAAATATAAATAATATTTAGTAAAATATATTGTAATAAGCAATGTTGGTATTCTAATTTGTATATGATTTAAATATGTGCTTTCAATAATAACTTTGATTATTACTAGCAAGCATTGATGATCTCCTTACAAGCAATTCTTTATGGACATCAGAATTATTACCAGCATTTGATGATGAAGTTGAAGATTTAATCGAATTACCTGTATCTCCTGTTGGAAGTGATACAAAGTCAAAAAATGAAAAAGTTGAGAATAGTGATTCACATATAGATAAAAACAAGGAACTTAGTAATAAAGTTAAAGAAGATGTGAAAGATTTAGAAATGGAACTTGCAGAAGTTATATGTACAGAAAAACGTCTTACAGCAGCAACACTTTTATTAGACCTTAAGAAATTGATTAAAACAGAAAATAATGTAGAAGCAAATAAGTTGGTGGAAAATTTGGAAAAGACTTTGGGTATTAATTGCAAGAACAATACTGAACTATTAACTACTTATCTTAATGCAACTAATAACTTAACAAGAGATCCACAAAAGTCAAACAGCAGTTTGGAAATTATAAAAAATGTAGCAGAAAGTAACATGGAACACAGTCAAGAAGATAATTTAACTAGTAATTCGATAGAAAATGTTAAAGAATCAATATTTTGTGAAAATATAAATTTTAACGATGTCAATACGAGTAAATGTTCTGATAATCAAAAGTACTTCAAGAAAGTAAATAGTGAACTAACATGTGAAATTCCAGAAAGAGCAACCAACATTGAGAAAATAAAGGAAAAAAAAGCTGAAAATGAACATCATACTCAAAAAATGTCTAAAGAAGACACATCCTGCAAAAGAGAGAGTAATAGTCTACTGAATGAAAGAGTGATAATTGAACTTCTTGAAAACATAGGAAAAGTATTAAGTGCACAAACTAAAGAACATCCAACTTGGAATATACTTAAAAATTTAGGAAAAGTATTAGATTCCACTCCTAATGATAATGTCAATAAAGATACAAAACCTGATAATACTTATATAGAAATTCAACAAACTCCAAAGAAATCGAAAGTGAAATTTGAAAACAAAACAAAGTCCTCCGTTTTATCTAAATCAATTAGTAGAATAAGCTTAGATTTAGAATCAGCAGTAAGTATAATACAAATAATTTTTAAATTTTAAATAACTTTTTTGTAATGAAAATTAATACCATCATGTGTTGCAGAAACAGCTAGGTAATAAAAAAGTTATCAGAAGAAGCATGTCTGTATCTCAAACACAATCACTTAAGAATGAATCAAATCCACTAATATCTAGTAGCAAAGGTACATCTCAATTAAAAGAAGTAACAAAACGTTTTCCTAGTGATCCCAGTTTTGCTAGCACAACAACAAGTAAACAAATCATTGCAAATAACAACAAAAATGAGTTACAAAGAGGTAGTTTTTAAAATTGTTAACTTGCATATAATAATATTAATTTTGTTATCAATGATGAAAGATTAATTTATATACATTTTCAGATACTCGAACAGAAATTCTTACCATATCAAGATCTCAAAAAGAAAAAACTGCAATGGTAAGTACAGTTAAAAATAAATTGAAAAAAAAAATTGACACCGATGTCAGGAGTAAAAAGGGTCCACTGAAAGCCATTCTTCCCATAGGAAGTATGCAAAAAAGAGGTACACATACAGAAACAGTATATGTATAGATATATTTCATAATATAAAATTTGCACATTATTTCTTATTTCAATATTATACTTACTATTTTACAGAGAATATTAGTAAAAAACTAACTCCACCGATTGGAACTATAACGCCACCTAAATCTCATAAAATAATTAGTAGTACACCTAATTCAATGGATAATGGTCTAAAAAAGACGAGATCATCAAAACCTGTCGCTTCGTCTACTCCAGATGCTCAAAGTTCTAAGACATGTAAAATACAATCACCAGTAACTAACCTTTCGAAGAAACGTAACTTTTCTTGTGATATTTCGCCAGTAACTAAATCTCTAAATGTTAGAAATGGCAATGGAACGAATAATAGTCCACAAAGGTAAATTTCTTTTCATAATATTCATTAAAACAACGCAAGTAACAATAAAAAGTAATTAACTTTTTAGAAGTAATAAATTACCATCTCCGAAGAAAACAACACCTAAACGTCGATCAGCAGAATCCGGTATTCCAAGATCACAGACACCTCCTGTGGGGAAACGATTGAATTCTTCGTTCGATGTTAATCAGTACGAACGAATGTACGAGTCACCGCAACGTTCAATACATAAAACGTCGAATTCTCAAAAAAATTCTCCTGTTTCTTTAAAGAAAAACGAAAATAATACGAAACAAAGTCCCTTAAGAGAGAATAATAAGCTTATAAATAAAGTGAAACCCATTAATTTGGTATGTATAAAAGATTGTGCTATTCATAAAGCGTTTGTATTTGAAGATAATAATTAATTGTAATTTACTTTTGAATAGATCTCGAAACTTCGACGGTACAGCGTTGGTACTAATATAATGGAAAAAGAAAACAATTATATTTAATTGGTAAAAGCAGCTCTTTTATACTTAATAACGGTTGTGCTATTAAACTTGCGCAAAATATGTTACAACCTGTGTATTTTTTTAGTTGTTTTTACATTTTTGCTTTTCATTTTTATATTTATGCGTTTTGTAATAAAATGTTTAAAACACGAAGTAGTAATTACAATTTCCATTCCTTTTTCTACAATTGTTTAATTTTAATATCAAAATTCTATGTTTTATATACTTTTTCATAAAAGTAAGACTGGGGGAACAGTACTATTATCATATAATCTTTTTCATCGCATATTTAAACATTGTCATAACATGTTTTTGTGTAAGCAACAATTTATAGAATTTTCTCAATATTTCTAATACGTTTAAAACGAGTAACTATACGCATTTCAAAGTAAAACCATACATTATTAGTAGTGAGAACAATTGTTACAAAAACAAGAATATTTAAACATGCTATGCGCGACGTAACTTGAGATTTGTCTACGATCTGTTGCGTCAGATCCGTCAATCTGAAAACAGTCTCAAAAGGGAGCTACTCGGCCGGGAACGAGGATAGCAGCGCTCGGGAATGGCCGATACGTCACGGTCGTTTCTAAAATCACTGACGCAGTAACGTAGCATGCGTAAATCATCGAAAAAGATTTTATCACAATAAACACTTTTATTGTAGTTCCAATTTGCAAGAAATCTTACTTTGGATACATACAATTCACCTTATTGTTTAATTTGCTAAATGCATCATATTGCAAAGAGCATTTAATACATTTTTTTTTTTAAATAAACTGTTGAAAACAATATTTCTACGTATTTCGTGATCAGATGAAGTGTAATTTGTCATAAAAGTGTTATTTCTATTTTATTAATTGAAATGCTTAAAGAAAAAGGTAAGGAAACAGTATAGCTGAATGATAATCGTTAACTGAGGAGAGAGGAAAGTTGTTATAAGAAGAAAGTATAAGTTGGTGAAAGCGGTGCGCAGAAGCCGGTTCCTTCTAGGGTGCTAACAAAGGTATCGCCGCACCTGCACGGACCCGTCCCCGCAAAAAGTGCGCTCCGCGTGTTCCGTACTCCAGCGGCGGTCCGTCCACACTCGCGTGTAGCCGCACCCGGCTTGGCGCTCTTTGGTTTTGTCGGAATAACTTATCGAAGCAACTATAAGGAGAATTAGTCGGCGATGCAAAGGAATTTTTGAGAATTATCGGAAGTGACAGTAGCAGCGGGGTGAAGTGCGTCACAGTTTCACGGAGTTCGATCTTTTTGGGCGTTCTGTACAAGGAGAACTAGCGCGGCGCGCACGAGAGGCCGCCTCTAGAAAAAGAGCGCGTCTCGCGCGTTGCGCTACATTGGAATACGTAATGTTCACGAAAGTATCGGAACGACAACGAAAAATTATAAAATACGTATGTTGGTCGTGTAAAAGCGTGTTGTAAAGTTACGTTACTGTTTTTGAAGGTGTGTAGAGTGGTGCAAATTGTCGGCCGGTCAGACCGGGAGCGAGAGAAGAAGCTGGCGCGCACCGAGGCTACCTCGGGAAAAGACCGCGTCTTACAGGTTCGTGCTGTACTGTGGTGGCTATTGTGCGATACAATTGTCGAAGCTTATCGACATTCCTCGAATTGTCGTTTGTGTCATCGCGCACGATATAGACGATAGATTGACTAGAAATTCGTTGAACAGACTGTGCAGTGTCAATGCGTATCAACGCGAACGTGTATACGGGGAACGCAACCGGCAGCGATATATCCCGCGTGGTACGTATACGACGTGCACATACACACGTAAGCGCGACATGTACGTGTGACATGCACATTCGCAAGGACTGTGGACTCGTGGAATCGTCGCCGTTTGGTCGCGTGTATCGAAGTGGCTTGTCGCGAAGCGCGCTTAACAGAGAGATCCAACACTGTGGAAAAGTTGTCGGACGGTAAAAGAGAGAGATCGACGAGAGAGGAGAGGTGTGTATTCGTTGTCCGACGATTGGCGCGTGGCGTAGACATTCGACGGTCATTTGGCACGTATGTAGTGCAATTATTCTTCGGTTATCCCGTTTCGTCCCCGTGAAGAAGGCATTATTTATGGGTGTATGGAGCGGTGCATTTTCACGAACGAAACAAAAGACGAGCAAGCAGTACTCAACCAATAGGAGGACGGTTTTCTTTGTTCAGTTTCAGGATTATACCTCGATAACGATTTGTTCGAATTTTAAATCGTAGCTCACGACGATTGCCGGAAGGAAGTTACGTACGTGGACACAAAAGTATCCTAACGTTGAAAGTGCGTGCAAAGGGTGTGAAATGCGTCGCGCTGCAGTTCGAAGTTCGATCCAGCAGCGGCGGACGGCCTGACTTTGTCAGATTGCCTCTCGTCATCGTACACCTCTCGGCTTCAGTCCAACAATGGATCAGCGCAGCTGCGGTACACGATTCGAAATACTCTCCCGGTAGCGGACAAAACGATAAAAAGTGATCATTCGTCAACTTGTTTCCGAGTCATATTTAATCGCTTCGTTCAGTGATTAATGCTAAATCTTCAGCAGACATTTCGCGCGTTCCGAATGCGCCATAGATTTTGCACATTATTGACTTCGTCGATCCGTGCAATCGATAACATTACATCACGTTAACAAGTTTTTCTCCGATTGGTGTTATTGTTTTATCGTGCAAGCATAGTACGTTCACAGAATTATAAAAGTAAGACAATCGTGAACATAGAAACATATTGAGGGTGTAAGCTTTTATTATAACGTACTGCTCCAACTTGTTTATGTGAAAGAACGATTCTGCGCTTAATGCAAAGTGGTGCGGTCTGTTCCTACCGTGAGGAATGATCGACTTTTTATCTGCCTATTATTTCGAATGATAATCAAGAGTTTTCGATATTTAAATTGAAATAGATTTTAAAGTACGAAGATTTCGTTCGCACATCACATTACAAGAGCAATTTCGAGGAGAAAATGATGAGGCGAAAGTTAACAAAGTGATAAAACAGAAGCGGATATACACGCGCAACATATAGAAATTTGCCGGTCGTTATGACATCACGCGCGAATGCTTCAAGCGCCGTAAAAACGTGCGGAAAGTATCATGAAAATAATTTGCATCAGTTCTACGTTATTTTAAAGTGTTGTACAAACATAAATTGTCAAATATTTGATTGTGGCACTTAAAGTCTCATCAACGCTTAAAATAATGCAGCAACACCGGGTAGAAACGCAAATACTCCATGAGGAGCAAATCCTGGAGGCGATAGATCAGTTGCGTCGACGTAAGGCGCGACCTGACGCTGATCGTATTTGCAACTATTTACTAAGAAAATTCTCCGTGGATGCACGGGATACCATTGCCGACCTTCATCGGCTGATCGAAGCCGAGAAAGTAATTCAGGTTGATTACAAAGGCAACACTAGTTATCGAAATGCATCGAAATGGTCACGTTTACAGCTTTACAAAAATCGACCGGAGGGTTTTGTGAAAGAGAAATTGAATTCTGCGATGGTGGCGGGTGCCGTAGCCGAACTCGTTGTCGAGGAGCCAGATTACCTTGATCAAGGTGTACCAGCTTATAGACTGATCGAACAATTACTCGATGGAGTTTCAAATCCTACTTCTAGACGTATGGTAGAAGATTTTCTCGGTAAAGAAGTAGCCAGTGGTAATTTGACGCGTCTCTCAAACGGCAATTACTCGCTGGTGGCGACGTCTGACATGACAACCACCGCTGAGCCAACACATCGAGAATCTTTCACACTTGAAAATGGAAATGCGCGACGCAAGGAATTACAGACTGTTTCTTCAACTACAGGTGGTCTTTACGATTTTGACGAGACAGAAAACTTGACGATTACAGACTCTAGGTCAAACACACCGAGGTCTTCACGTCAAGCAAGCCCCAAGTCTGATCCACAAATTAGGAAAGAAGAATGTTACGAAATAATCGTTGGAAGGAACGAAAACACCGAATTGCCGGTAGAACACGATTCTATAAAGGACCAGGAATCGCAAGAACCGTCACAAACCTCCGTCGAAGATGTGAAAGAAGAATCGAAAAATACAGATAACCAGACTCATAACCTCAAAAGATCGTCAAAGGGTGAGCGTAAACAGCGCCTACTTGTTCGAACAGACGATCCTATGGACATAGAGATCAAATTTGAGGATTATCGAAAAGACAATAAAGAAGATGTAAATTCGCAAAAAGAAAAGAGAGAAGAGACTGGACATCTTAGTGAAGAACGTGAAGATGAGGATGCAGGAAGAAGTTCTACAAATCCTTCACCTACACCCTCTAATAATAATGTTGGTGGTTTTCGCAGTGCTCGTCGAAAGGTGTGTTTTTAACATTGATTGCCTTAATTGTTTATTTTAATTTATTTATATTCAATGAAGTAAACAAAACTATGTTTCAGAGAGCAAAGAAAGTATTTGATCCCTCTGACAATAATCTTGTAAAAAGAAAACGTGGAAGGCAGCCAGGTTCTCAAAATAAGTCTTCTATTTCTCAAGAATCTCAGGATTCCACCAAAACAACTGTTAAAGATGGACCCTGTAGACAATGTAGTCTTTGTGCCAAAGAAAAGCAAGAAACTTTAGTTGCTTGTCGTGATTGTACTGTACGAGGTATTACCATGTTTGAATATATAACATTTTTTAATTGTCACACTGTAATAAATTTAAATTTATTTACAGCACATCCAAGTTGTATTTATAGTCCAGAAGAAATGATTCAAAAGGCTGGTAGCAATTGGCAATGTGAACGTTGCAAGAGTTGTACAATATGTTGTGAAACTTCAGATGCTGTAAGTAGATCATAAAAAATATAATATTAGTTTTTCTTATTATGCTATAGTTACGTTTAATGTGGTTTTACAGGGACCATTGGCAACATGTTTTACTTGTGATGAAGCTTATCATTATTATTGTCATACACCACGAATAATAATTCCTAAATCAAATTCAAAATGGCAGTGTAATGATTGTGTTCAAAAACAGTATAAAACAAACATAAACCAGAATATTAGTCTGGTTACTAGCAGACCTGATACACCATCAAATCCTCCTGTTTTACCACCAGTTCTAAGTCCTCAAGTTTCTCCTACCAGAGGATCTTCTGATCAAATGGAAGATGATGGTCCAAGAGATGGAATTGATCCAAATATACCTGATGCATCAGATTGGACATCTGAGCAAGTATATCAATATTTTGCAAGACTTTTCCCAAAAGAAGCAGAGGTGTTTAGACAGCAGGTACTTTCCCTTTTTCTAAAAATTTGCTTATCAGCTGAATATTTTTATTGAATAATTTGTATATTGATGTGCATTTTAGGACATTGATGGCCATTCTTTACTGTTGATGAAACGATCCGATGTTCTGAGTGGACTTGATTTACTTTTAGGGCCAGCATTAAAGATATATAGACATGTGTTAAAACTGCAAGTACGAAGGGATGATCCGAAACTCTATTGGCTGTAAATGCTTTAAATACTTAAACTTAGGATAATATTTAAACAAAATTAGATATTAGTTATACTGTACAGATTGATTTTTTATATTTAAGAATTATGAATATTTTTTTGATTCGAGATGCCTTTTCATATTGTACATATTATAGCTATCTTGAATTAAAAAAATAATTCTTTAAGATAAACAAAATTCAAGAACATTGCAAAATGACATAAAGAATAATTAAAAACTGAAAAACTGAAAAACTATTGTTTGTTTTCTGTATAAATACTTTTGGATTAAATAGTTTAAATGGCTTACCATTAATATAAGCCTTCCTTAGTACTGTGCAGAGCTGAGAAGTTGATGCATGGGACGACACAAAGGCAAGAGGAGTACTTCGTTCGCACCGCCTGAATTTTGCGCCACGATTATGATTCGATTCGTCGTTGTCATTGCGTTCGGCTAATAATGACAATACGTGTACTCAATTTCTACGATGATTAGAGAAGGTGGGTTTACGAGGATATAACCCAATTCGATCTGCGTTCCTTCTTCTCCGCTCTTCACCAACTTCTCAGCTCTGCACTGTACAACACCATGTACTTTCTGTTGTTCAATAACTGTAATCAACATTTTTAAAAGGTGCTAATCTTTTCACTTGTTACATGTTAACGTTAAATTCCTATCTCATTAAAAATTCTAAAAATTGTTCTGTTTGAATAAAATAGTTCAAATATGGAGTACAACAATAAATACTATTTGCATACCTTTGTATCACTTTTTTTTATTTTTTACAATATATAGCGAATAACAAATACTTATTAATAATATAGTAAATTAGCAATATATCCTATGTAAGGAACATGATACTTTGGTTTGAAATATACTTTCTTATACATTAAATGTATTAGTTTTTGCAATGTACGCCATTTTATGTAATTAAAAGAAACGTTTAACTTTGATTTCTCTTGTAATTTTCGAAACGTATCAAGTTATTTTTTTAATATTTTTAAACAATTCCATTTAAAATAATGAAATCTAGTTTATTCTCATGTACTTTCACTGATATTGAGCAACAAAAGGAAAACCATAAATCAATTCCTACAACAATATACATACATAATAAATAAAATTTTTTTATAAATGCTTCCTACTATCAAAAGAATTTACAACAATATCATCTTAACGTCATAATCATAACATTTACATTAATATGTTGGTATTTATCCCAATTGAAAACATCATATATCAATTTTAATATTATAATTATATGAAAGTGATATCATTTTGCAACATAAGTATTCCTGATAATGGTACAACTATTTCATTAATTCATTATTTTAAATCACATTAAATTGTGGGGAATTGTACATTTAATATTTCATAATAGCCCTAATATAAAGATAATGACAATGACATGTTTTAAATATTTATGCTTTACATTGATTATATAATCATATATTAATTTGTATGTTGAGAGAAAATATCAAATTTATGTTTCTGTGTAATGCAGCTAACGTGTATTATGGAAAAGTCTTTAATATATTTATAATAACATAATTTATCATATGTATATTTACTATGATATATTATACCACACTTGAAAATTCCACTAAATTATAACAGTATACATCAATATTTCAGAACTTTCTTCAACCATACATTGTACTATATTTGTGTTTATAACTGCAATATTTCACTTACTTTTCTTGTATAAAATAAAAATTGAAAGAACTTTTTAAACTAACATTTTATACGTAAAATATTAATTTATAATGTTTACTGGCTATAATTCTCATAAATATATTTCTTTATTTCAAATTTTATTGTTTTTATAATTTGAAAGTTTTACTTTTCATTGTACTATTAATATTGAATATAAAGAATGCAGAAAAATATACGTATAGTAAATATATGATTTTGAGACAAACTACATTTTCTACATATAAAAAAGCTTTCAATATTAAAATCTCTAACCAATGTAAAAATACTACAACAAAATGTTTTTAATTATATATAAATCACTGGTTACAAGTAAATATTCTTTTACACTCATACATCATATTTAGAAAAATAATATGTTATTGTAAATACAAAAGCTTTTAATCTTTACTAAATTACTAATAATATATATAATTTGCAGTCTTATATATGTGCATATTCTTTCATATTTTACAAGTTTTATTTCGACAGTGATTTCTGTTATTCTGTTCATAGACAAAAATAATAATAAAAGCTGTAACTTTCAGTTATAAAAAACAATACTGTTCTGTATAAAATAATTTTATCATATGTCAACATATACATGTTACTACAAATTCATCCCAGACAATATTTTGTAACCTATATAATAATTTATTTTGATTTTAATTTTTGTATGTTTCAAAACCTGAATTAAGTTTTTAAGGCTTTGGTTTTTACACACATATTCTTAGAAGTCTATTTTTCGACTAAGTTAATAAATGAAAGTGCATTTCCTTTTTAATAATTGCAATATTCATCAAATCCTAGTATACACAGTATAAACATAGTTTATTCAAAACTGCATTAATATACTTAAAGTTAAATACTTTTCAAAATTATTTAAGAATTATACAATTAAAACACCTAGCTAAACTTCCATATTAACTTCTGCAGGATTTACACTATCAGAATATTTAGGAGGGGGTTGTTTATGCACTAGTGCTTCTGGTACATACAGTGCAACTGTTGGAGAAATATCAGACTTTTCAATAATTATTTCTTTATAAGAATCATTAGGTTTTTCTGGGTATAAGCATAACCAAAAGGCAGACAATGCTGCAGCTGCAATAGCATTAGCTAGAAGCCAATGTGGTAGTCCAATATGTTTTGAAGCGCACTGAAGCCAATCAGATCCAGGTATTGAAGCTGATTGGTCATTTTCTCCAGAGTAGTCTGATGGTACACCATAATCCACTGTCTATATTTTTATTATATAGTTATCAAATAAGTTTACTGCATTTATTATTATTAAATTGATGAAAATAATATTCATTATATGTACTGTGTAAAGTAAAATTTCTGAGCAGGTTAAATATTTTATAAATTACAATATGAAATAAATTTTTAAAATAATCATCTCAAAATAACAACAAAATTTTACATTCTTTGTTATATATTTGTCAAATAATAGAAATTACATTACCAACATTTTTATTTTAAAATATATAATTAAACACTTACCCCAGCATCTAATGGAACAGTTTTGATATATGTCTGTGGCAATTTAAATCCATTAAAGTCCCACCATCCTGGAAAAAGTTCCTTTCGTAGACCTGGATCACTTAAAATGTCATTTTCAGGCATATCAGGTGATATTAAAAGTATGTTAGGGTCTACTCCTTCTACATAGTCAGCAACAGAAAGAAGTGATAATAAATCTGAAACACGCTGCTTGGCCATGAAATCACAGCCAGTGCTGCATGCATAGCGATCTTGTGGTGCTGTATACGCTTCTGTACATGCTATAACAAAATAAAGATATTTTAACATTTATTTCTAAAGCTACTGGTAAATTCATTTTTGAGTAATTCAGGAAATTACTTTTTATATTTTGAAATTATGTCCTACTTTATTTAGTATTATAAGGCTTTTTGAATTAATAATTATGTGAAATATCATACTATATAATGAAATATTTACTTCATAATTGTAAAAAACTCAATTTTAATTTATGTACTATAATAATTGTTTCACATACAAGCTTCACAGGCATCCCTGGTACCATTTAAGCTATTTGGTTCTAATCCATAATGTAAGTCTACTAAATTGAAGAATCTGCATCCTCGTTGACAGCATGACTTGACGTATTTACTCTGGAATTTAAATGTCATTTCCACCATTAATTTGTTTGTTTACAATACGTAATTTACAGAATTGTATTTGCTAATGTAACACGTACATTTGTGAAAGACAACGGTGTTTTTTCACACAAATTAATACAAGGGTCTTCTCGATTTACGAGACTAGAAAACATATCACTACGTACAACACTTATAAGAAATAACAATAATAACGAAATAACAATTTTCTTTCCTCTTCTCATTTCACAGCGTTACTTTTTTCAAAGCTGATGTTTACTATATCAATCAAAATAATTCGTTAGACGAAGAAACTTGACTCACGAAAGGTTGATAGCTCACCGAATAATCGAGTAAATATCGATTTAATTATGGTGGGAATGCATCGCATTGGTCGACATGTTCGTCGTCTATAAGAACAGACCAATGTTATCTTTTAAAATTACGAGTATATATTGTCTGCTAGATTTTTATATTTTCAATACTTTAATTGAAATACAAGTAACAAAAAAATACTATTAAATGTGCCGTGTTGTATAATTTTTTATTAAACGTAAATTAATTTTACAAATGTTATGTCACATTTGCATTGTGTTATAAATTGTATTTTTGAATACCGAATCAACTTTACTATTTTGAAAAAGACTCCAATAAAATAAAGGACGATCTTGGAATATAATGCAATGTAATTTATACTTATAGATAGAAAAATAAAATTATTATTACAATGTTTGTAAAAATTAATTTTAAAGTGTTATAAGAATTATATTATTTATGTGCATTAATTATTTTGTATTTGTTAAAAATATCAGCGAAAAAAAAATTGAAGGAAGAAACTTATTGTCATTATTGTTTGTTAAGAAAAAAATTTTCATTTTTATTTTATAATGTTTAAATTACTATTACAATATCGCTATCATAAAATGATGACATGCATAAAGATCTTCATGTAAGAGATCGAGCAATCAGCAAATTCGTGTATTGGTGGTAATCTATTGGTCACGGACACGTATAAGTAGCAAGTAAGTACTTATGGCTGTATAGAAGTTGATAATAGAACTGCTATAAATGGAATCGTCATTCGAGCACTAAATGCTTGTAAGTGCACGTATTGCTAAAACTTTCGTGTAATTATTAACCATTTTATGTAAATTATTACTCTTGTTTTACTTTACATGCACATTTTTGTGATTAAAAATTTATAATTTAGGTGAGTACCCAATTTTAAATATTCTAAAAGAGAATTTCGTTTCTTATTAATTGCAAATATGTCGATTAAAAAGTTTTGATTTTAATTGTTTGTAAATAATATAACAATGCCTGTTTTTGTAAAGGAGATTAATTATTAGAAAAATATTGTGATGTAATTTTTTTTGTTTAATAAATTGTATACACGTGGCAATTTTTATTGTTAGCAATATGTTGATATTATTAATTGTCATGGAAATAAATAGATGTATAAAACAAATTGTGTTTAATAGTATTACAATGGAGAAAGGTTTTGCCACAAAAGCTATACATGCTGGACAAAATCCAGCGCAATGGAAACATGGATCTTTAGTAACACCTCTTATAATGTCTACTACTTTTCAACAAGATGGTCCTGGAGAAACTAGAGTAAGTTTTTTTTTATATTTTGAAAATTAATTGATTTTAATGACAATTAATAAATCATTAATAAATTATATAATACTACAACAAACTAAGGCTTTATTTTTGGTAAGACAATTAAAAAAGAATGATTTGTCCAAATAAATGTAAAAAATTAACATATATATTCATACATCAAATTACCATAAAATTGTTTAGTGTTAATTATATAGACAAGCCTATAACAAGTACCTTGCCCAATTATAGAGACTAAAAAAATATTTTATACATACAATATTTGAATAATGATTTTATTACTCATAAAAGCTATTTATTATTCTAGGGTTTTGATTATTCAAGAAGTGGAAATCCTACAAGAAATACTTTAGAGACATGTTTAGCTGCTTTAGAAAATGGGAAGCATGCACTTACTTTTTCATCTGGTTTAGGTGTTACAACAGTAGTAACTTCATTGTTAAAAGCAGGAGATCATATTATATCTGGTGATGATGTTTATGGGGGAACCAATCGTTTTTTCCAAAAATGTTTGTCTTCAAATAGTGTTTCAGTAACATTTGTGGATTTAACAAATGCAAAAAATGTTTCAGCTAATATAAAACCAAATACAAAGGTGTGAAAATATTAAAAAATTTACTTTTACTTATCATTAGAAGTCAATTTTAATATCATTTAAGAAATATGCAACATGTACCACAAATATAAAACATATATATTATATATAATGTGTATATATAATACATACATCTGTATCTTCTTTTAGATGGTTTGGTTGGAAACACCAACTAATCCCTTGCTTAAAGTAATTGATATTAAAGCAGTTATTCAACTAGTAAAAAAGCAAAATCCTGAAATTATTGTGGTAGTAGACAATACTTTTTTAACTTGTTACTATCAGGTAAGTGATAGCTTGCATTCATCGTTATAACATAATAAAATTAACATATACCTGTATTTTATTATAGAAACCATTAGAATTAGATGCTGATATTTCAGTATATTCTTTGACAAAATATATAAATGGACATTCAGATGTTATTATGGGTGCAGCAATTACAAATAGAGATGATATTGCAGAAAGACTGAAATTTTTACAAAATGGTAATATCATATAACTTTAATGTATTCTTGTCATTGTAAAACATCATTTGCAATTACAATAATTTTTAATTATTTTAGCTATGGGTGTTGTCCCATCACCTTTTGATTGTTCTTTGGTTATTCGAAGTTTAAAAACATTGGAACTTAGATTGCAACAACATATGAAAAACGGATTAGCAGTTGCAAAATTTTTAGACTCTCATCCTTGTGTAGAAAAAGTAATTCATCCATGTATGTATTTGTTTTATGTTTATAATTGTTAAATTTTTAATACTGTTTGCATTTAAGAAAGAAACATACTATACAAATTGCACTTTCTGTTATTATATATAATATGCTTTATAACAGAATTTATTTAATTGTAGATCTGCCATCGCATCCACAACATGAACTTGCTCTCAGACAGACATCTGGACACAGTGGAATGGTTTCATTTATTTTGAAGGGTGATGCTATAAAATTTTTAAAAGCATTAAAAGTGTTTACGTTAGCAGAATCACTTGGCGGTTATGAATCCCTTGCTGAATTACCGTAAGTAAATAGTAATTTATCATAAACAAAACAAAATATATATTTTCATTGTTTTAATTTTTTGCATAGAGCCATAATGACTCATGCTTCAGTTCCTGAAGAAACTAGAGCAGAATTAGGTATTACCGATCGATTCATTCGTCTGTCTGTTGGTCTTGAAACAGAACGGGATCTTTTAGAGGACCTTGATCAAGCTCTTAAAATTAGTCAATGAATATTTGAACACGTTCGTTGCGGAGTCGATTTTTAATGACTTCATTCACACCGCGTGGGACGCTGGCGTCCTACGAAATTACAAATGTAATATACATATTTTAGCCTATATATATACATGATTTTACGAGACATTTTATAGCAAGTTATATTCAAAAATGGAAAGTTTAGCATGGAAGGTATTCGACAGTGTATGCGTTAACATAGTTTTAATTGTGTGAATGAAAAATTTATTCACTTTACCATAATAGAATATTATATCATTAGTATATAATACGCAAAACCTCTACACTATTTTTCACGAAATGAATTTACTTAAAATGAAATCTATTGTTATTGACATTTTAACATTCCGCATCATTATAGCAATGCGACAAAGGAAAAAAATATTTTCATATATTATTTTTCATATATTTTTATTCTTACATATTTTTGTGTCATGTATCTCTTACACAAATGAACTGTACAAGTGTGTATAATGTCCACTGAAGTTAAAAAATTTTGCGCATTTATATGTAATAGTTTGTTAATTATGTATTACAAATAGTATTACAAATAATTGTATAAAAATAATATAAATAAGAATAAATATGTATATCAATTTATAAATTAAAGTTCTTACATTTTTTGAGAAAATTTTGAAATATATATTTAAATATTTATAAATAAAATCTATACTGATTAAATAAGATTTTAAATACATTTTATTTATATATTATATTGAATATATAACACAACTTTTAAGAGTATGTAAATTTGTACCCTCAAATACGATCAATTAAAGCTATTTTATTGTAAACTGCATCTAGAATGCAAAATATATTATCATTTTCATATTTGAATTTAGATTGCAAATACTTCATTATTATCACGAATAAAATATCGTATTATAAAAATTAATACTAGTTTTGTTTCAATTATTCATGACGTGATATATTGAACGTAAATGCCTACAGTAAATATAAAATCTTAATTTTAAAATAACATTACTGTAAATTAACTTTAGAATTGTATCGTAATTTCGCATTGTTTAGTTTATCATATTGTCGTGCTCGATTATACAGTAATACTCCTATTATTACTAAAGATGTTCCCATAGCTGATAAACCAGTTATTGGATTGTTAAATAATAACACAGAGAACCAAATTAAAGAAGCTCTCTTTGCTGTATTAACAACACTGTAACAAAATATTTTTAATAATTATTTAATTTAAAATTGAAGTAGTCTGTTAATATGAAAAAAGGACACACCTATGTGTCACAGGGCTGATGTAATCCATAAGTACATATGCAGTAATACTTTGAAAATGGAAGAATACTCCATTAAGAAGAATTGCTGTGAATAATTTAAAACTTAAAGAATGCTCAAGAGTTGGTAAATCTACCAACAAAATAGACACTGGTATTTGTACTACAATTGATGCTAAACTTGTATAAAATTGCAGTTCTGCAGGTCTGTAATTTCATATAACAATTAGTATACAAGTTTAATTAAAACTAATATAATCCAGAGTGTAAATAAATGTACACTAGTTATCTATAAAATATTAAAGTGACTTTTCTGTATTCAGTATACATCATATCACATTAATTTATGTAATACATACGTGTATTTAAAGTTATCACCACTGATTAACATTTTTGAATAAACATTTTGTAAACATTCTGTTAAATTTGTAGCCATAGCAGCAATGAATCCTCTGAAATCAAAACTGATTTCATTCACTGAACACAGAGCTAATCCACCCATTACAGGAATTAATGATAGATTTACATATAACCCTGTATGTTCTCCTGTAAACAACATTACAATTGTTAATTGTTAATTGTTTTTGGCATATAATTTTGTTTTTAAAAGTAATAATTTAATTTAACAATTTATATAAACAGTTTTTTAATGTATAAAAATTCGATGTAATTTACAAATATTTTTCAAGTATTACCAATATAAAATAAATAATATAGCTATAAATTATAGAATGTTATTGGTTCTTACCTAATAAATATCTGCTAATCAGGACGGTAAAAAATGGTGCACTACTTTTAATGGTTTCTGTAAAACTCACTGCTACATAATTAAGTGATACTAGTCCTAGTACTACTGTTGTAAATCTTGTACATCCTACCAATATCATATGTTTATAGAAACCTGGTGGTTTCATCAGTCTAGGACGTGGTTTGTACATTCCACACGGAAAGTACATTTGTATAAATCCACAAATGGTGGTCATCAACATTTGACAAGCACCTGTTCAAATTAATTAATACCTGATATTAGAAAAAGGAAATTTTAAAACATTTAGAAATCAGAGTATTAAACTCCACAATTGAAATACAAAACATATGTATGAAAATAACAAATATTAAGAAATTCCTTCAACAACAAACTGCATATTTATTTGGATGTTAATTAAATATCTGTTTACCTAAAACTGTGGGATTGCCTTCCATGTAGGATAATATATATTTATTCAAGAATAAAGTACATCCACTGATGAAATACCATAATATTAAAAATAACATAGCTCTGGGGCAAAATAGACCACCTATTGCTTCATTTGTCAAAACTGTTTCTTCACGCTTTTTATTTTCTTCACATGGTTTACTTTGATTATCATGTATTAATGGTTGTTCTGTATCGCGAGGTATTAACGCATAATTTATACGAACCGAGTGATTTTCCATTACACTTTCTTTTTGGAAGAAACTGTTATCATATTTTTATTGCTTAAATGGAAATAATTTAACAAATGCTATCTTGCCGGTAAGATCACACCTTCGGTACGCCTGAATAATATGATGTTGACATTCGTATGTTCCCTTCAAAGGTTAGGAAATTTCCCTATATCCTCGGAATTTTAGTTTTAGTACCTCGAATAGCATAAAAAGATTCAGAATCTTTTGATTCTGAAATTGATGTATTGTTTATAACTTGAGTAATCATAGTAATTCTGTAGTTACCACATTACTGGAAAAAAAGTATGTAGGTTTAATTAGACTGTATGTTTACTACACTAGAGTTATACATATACTCAACATTTTCGATATAACTTAATTGAAACAAAAATTTTCATCTATTTTAATTTTATACTATATGTTAGTACAAAATAAAGTGTTAAAAAAACAGAATAAATATATGTATCTTAAATAACTGTACACAATTATAAGCTTAATTAAAGAAATATTACTTAGGACAATATGAATCAAAACATAATTATAAATAATTATTTAATACATAACAAATATATTTTTCATAAAAAATAATACAACAATAGAGATATTTTTTTTTATTACAACATAAATAACAACATTATCCCATTAAAGTTCACTGGATGGTGTATTTTCATCTCTTGTTTGCATAATTTTTTCAGAACAAATCTTTTCAAAATTTTTTTGCACACTTTCTCTAAAACAAACAGCTTTTAAAAAGTCTTTATATGCTAATAATGCAACATTTCTTCCACTTATTGAACTCATTTCCATTGCACTGGCTATCCATTCAATAGCATTAACATGATAAAGAGCATTATGCAGTTTAAATTTTGCCTCATGAATTCTTGTTGAATATTCAGGAAATGCTTTCCAAGTAATCTGTTTGATTTCTTGAATCTAAAACATATTAAATTACTTTTATCTTACATGTAACATATCTAATGATTTATGCAAATATTACAAACTCGTCGTACATTTGAAAACATTTCCTTTATAATGTTCGTTTTTAAAGGTTTGTTGCTGAATATCTTCCAAACTTTATCTTCTATTATACCTTCTACAGAATCCAATCTTCCTATAGAATTAACTATCGTTTTATTAGGATTACAACTTAGAATAGCAGATAATTCTTCTCCTAAACCAAAATAATGTGGTTTTAAATCTCCTTGAACAAATGTAACTATAATATCATGATATTTTTCCATATTATAAAAATCATTTCTTGGAAATCCTTCAAAATTGATAAGAAATTTCTGATCAGTTGTAAGTGGAATTGCTAAGATTACAATATTGTATGTTGATTTCATTACAATTGTACTATCTGAAACAAAAGTTCAGGCATAATTTTATTCAAATATAATGAAAATATTATGACTGAATGATATATTATACCTTGATTTGAATAATGTACTTCATATAAATTTTGAGTATTATTTGTTTCTATATTAACAATTTTCATCACACGTGAAGACACAACATTTACATGTTTATTTCTATATATCAGATGCTCAGGTACCTAAAATATTGACATACTATTAACTGTAGCATAACAATATATATTGTTTACAAAATTAATATAATAACCTTTTTATTTCCTCCTTTAACAGACCATAAGTTAGCATCTGCAGCTGTTAAAGATACAAAGCCAACAAAACTATGAATATCTGTATTTTGTCCATAGTTTACTACCAATGATGCTTTAACAAGTTCATCAATTAACTTCTCTGAATATCCTAAATTTAAAAGCTCATCTTTAATAGATGTTTTTAATGATTTTGGAAATTCAGGATTTATAGTTGACAAAAAACTAGCAATGCTTGTAAAAGATTTTCCAGCATCTTGTAACTCATATATTTTTTCAAAGTTTTTTCTTATAGAAGTTGCATATCTATTTGATATCAATAAAACCAATAATTATTATAATGTCAAATGAATGCAACAGATCTTTTTATGTAACATTACAAAGGAAATATATGGAATACCTTTCAAGTTTAAATGGTTCAATACCATACTTATAAATAAATTTAGCTAAAGACAATATTTTCCATTCACTTTCTTCATATACTATTTTGTCACCATTCCAAATGCTATTTCTTTGACTATGAGGTAATTTATGTTCTAAACCTAAATCAATAAAATTTAATTTATTAATTTAAACATTTAAAAACGTGAGATTACTTTTTACATATCCATGAAATGCATATATAAAGATAGATAAAATATTAAGTACCAAGCAGTTTAATAAAGTCTTGCATATATTTATTTTCGGGATGTATAATTGAACCTCCAGCTTCAAATTCATTATCATTAATTTGTACTGTGGCTAGGCGTCCACCGATTGTATTTGCTTCGTACAAATCAATGTTAACGTTATTTTTAAATAATTCTGTAAGAAAATGGGAACTCGATGCTCCACCAATACCACCTCCGATAATCGCTAAAAAATTAAATTTATAAGTTAGGTCAGTTCGGAGAATTGATTGGAAGTATTTTAATAAATGATTACACATTCGTTTGCTTTACCGTTCTTTTCCTACGTTTTAAACGATGAAATTATTTTGTATCACTAATGCAAATTTAAAAATATGCTTCAATTAATAAGTTCCTTTACTCACCTATGTTTACCTTACTATTCTCAAAACAAATTCCTTCCTTAAAAATTGATAGAAACAATAAAATTATATGCCAATACATACTTCCAATCTATCTTATGTTACTTTCTTTCGGAAACACGTTGGTGTCTATAGAATGTTCGTAAGATAATGAGCTACAATTTATAAGTGCTATCTATACTGTACAGAGCTGAAAATACTGTACGGTAGAGAAGAGAGATTCTGTCTATAATGCTTCCCGAAGCTGCCACATTAAGATTTTTGGCAGTTCATGTATATACATGGTAATAAGATTCTCATAATCGATGGTGAAATATTTTAAGCCCTTGTTGCCGACTTGCTATTGTTTCAGGTTCATCGAACCGCTTGCTATTGTTCTATCCCACTCTATCTCGATATCTGACATTCGCTCTCTTTATCATGTGATTTGTAGTTTTTAGCCAATAACAAAAGCATATATGCCTTATCTTCATGATTGAGTTGGAAAAGATGAATTTGTTATCTTATGTAGACTGCGGTATGTACTTAACAGTACACGTAGCACCACCTACGTGTTCATAACTTCGTGTTCAAAATTTTGTATAGTGTGGAGGTGCTATTACTAAATTCTAAAAATCAACTTTTGATTTAGCTCCTTTGTGTAGTACCAACAACCGCCACCAGATGCCGCTATCTACTTGATATTACATGTGGCATCATGTAGCAGCACCTACTGATACTACGCAAAAGGGTTAAATCAAAAGTTGATTTTGGAGTTTAGTAATGGCGCCTTTATGCTAGATGGCGCCTCGGGTGCTCTTGGATATTTGTAGACTTGTTTAATACTGCTAGTCACCGCTAGATGGCGCCACAACATAATTCATATTATTTCTTTTAAAATGTGGAAAATTTAAAATTAGAATTGGTGTCTATTTAAAGTTAGGCAATTATTAACTATAAATTTATTATTATTGTTGATAGTACCCCATGGGTGATATGGAAACCTATTGATACAACTGTCGCTCTCATCTATCACGCATGGTTTATATGATACACACCTGTGGTATATCGATAATTTTGATTTGTGTGGGAGCTAAGATGAACGGAAGGCGAAAGAGGGCGTTAGTTTTGAAAATTGGCTGAAAAGAGCCTACTCTTCCTGGTCGAAGCACGTGTGATATGTTTCCGTCTAATTAACCTTAGTTCTGTAAAACTTTTTCATATTTACTTGTTTATACATTTTTGTCGTTCCAAACATGACAAAAAAGGACTTGAAACGTAAACGAACTGCAGACTCTAATAAAGAAAATGTGTCAGAAGAAGAAGTTTTACCGGCAAAAAGAATGTCAGATGATCCACCGCCAAAAAAGGTTAAAAGTCTTTCCTTGCATTTGAATCAGATTAAAGTGAAATATTATGGTGTGATTAAAGATAAATTGTACGCAATGACCTCGTTTAATTTTCTAGGTAAAATGGATTAATAGACAACGAGTGCTAGTTTTTTCTACTAGAGGAATTAGTTATAGGCATCGTCATCTTATGGATGATTTGAAAACTCTTATGCCTCACCATCGCGTAGAATCTAAAATGGAACGTACTAAAAATCTACAAGTAGTTAATGAAATGTGTGAAATGAAAAATTGCAACAAAACAATATTATTTGAAGGAAGAAGAAAGAAAGATCTGTACATGTGGTTTTCTAATATTCCCACAGGGCCCTGTGCAAAATTTCTTGTTGAAAATAGTATGTATTGTACTTTTTATTTACAAATTGTTGTCTTATAAATATGCTCTGACTTCAAACATTTTTAATGATATACATAATTTAATGACTTTGTGTTGTAGTTTATACAATGGGAGAATTAAAAATGACTGGTAATTGTTTAAAAGGTTCTCGCCCTTTACTATCATTTGATGAAAATTTTAATACAAAGCCACATTACAGTCTTTTAAAAGAATTGTTGGTTCAAACTTTTGGTGTTCCCTATCATCATCCAAAAAGTCAACCATTCTTTGATCATATATATACATTTACTGTATTAGATAATAGAATATGGTTTAGAAACTTTCAAATATTGACAGAAGATGGTGGTTTAGCTGAAATAGGTCCAAGATTTGTATTGAATCCGATAAAAATATTTGCTGAGAGCTTTGGTGGAGAAGTACTTTGGGATAATCCCAATTATATTTCTCCTTCTAAGGTATATTAATATAATATTCAACTTTTTATGTTAAAATTATTTACACAGTAAAAACAGAAATACACAATTCAATAATCATCACTTTTTAAATAATAGTTTCGAAGTACCTTGAAGAAAAAAGCTGCAGGAAAATACATAAATAAGATAGAACAGAAAATGGCACAAAAAGTTAATAAACCAGAAGAATCATATTCATTGAATCCTATGGATGAGATATTTAAAGGTGATCCATTAGAAAAAGCAATAGAATTACAACAAAAGGAAGTAGAAGAACTACATACAGGTGACATTAAAAAGAAGAAATTAAATAAGACTATTAAAAAACGGTTAGGAAGAAAGATAAAGAGTACTAATTCTAAAAAGAAAGCAAAAAACTAATAAAATAATACTACATATAAAACTGTATTATACTATGATGTGAATAAAGTTTTCAGGAATTATTTCATAAACAATTTATTATTAATATAATTTGGTGTACATAATTTATAAAGATAAGACTCAAGAAATGAGCAATTTACATGGTATACATTTATAAGTGTTAAAATTATATACAAAGTGCATGTATGAATATAATTTTTTATTTGAACTTGTACAATTTTTATACTGTGCATAGTATATATTTTTTTTGACAAAAATTGCGAAAATGCAATAACAATTCGTTTTAATACCAATTTTATATAATTACATAATACTTAACAAATGTATGACTATTTTATATATATATATATTTAATTGAGGAAAACAAGTTATTGTGCTTAATACAGATATATGATAAATACAAAAATAAAAGAATAAAAGACTCATTATTATTAATAATGAAAACAAAAATATACATTATAATGTACAATATTTGTATGATACATTATAATGTACTATGTTTCACAGTCCTGAAGCATACATAAATTCATGCTTGTAATACATGTTATATGATAATACACAACATGTAAAATTATTGATAGTTGTTTTTAGCATTATGAATTATGCTGGCACATATTTGTACTTGATTTAGTTGCATTAAAGCACACCTAAGATGACACATATGTTCTGCATATTTTGATGCAAATGCTTAAATGCTATTAATTATAATCTTGTATTAGTAAATTAACTTACAATTTCAATTAAGAAACGTTTCAACAATAGTAATCATTTATAAATGCTTATATAGAATTCGAAAGTGCTTGTTATAGTAACACCATATTACGTTTTTGTTTTTACACAATAAAAAAAATATATAAAACGTAGGAAATTTGTTTATAGTATATGCTATATAACATGAAGTATTTCGAATGTAAAAGGATACGATATCAAAAATTTTAAAATTATTTAGGCTTGTATATTGCTTTTTGAAGTTATATTCTGATTTAGTACCTTTAACTTGGAATATGGTATTAGGTAATACAATGTAAGGTCTTTGATATCGATTCTTACGTCTATAGTTATTTTGTTTTCACATTACATAACAATATATATGTTTTTATATTGCATTTATAAATATTGATAAAAGTATTAAAAGGAAAAATATGTGTATCCTTTTTCTTAGAAGGCAGAGTAGTAAAATACTTGTTCTGTTCATGTTTCTTTTTTATAAAAACATATGCATCTTAAAATATTAAAAAAATTTGTGATTGAAAGTTGTTTTTTTCATATATACATTAAGTACTATGAAAACATTAAGTTTTCATTAATCTGTTTTACAATATTGCGTGATTAGTAAAATATAAAAGACTTCTAATTCTTTCCATTATGTATATGATTGATTTGATATTTCAGAATTTAAAAAAAACTAATATTAGTACAAATTAATGTTTTAAAATTATAACACTGTTACTTTTAATGTTTTTTTTCTTGTAATAATTTAAAATATTTCTTAAGTTGTTGTATAATAATACATTTTAGAAACTCTAATTAATATTATTTTTGTACATTCTTTAGAATTATATTAAAGTGATTAAAAACTGATTAGAAATTCTATACTACAAATGAAGAATATTTGTTATAAATATATGACAGACATTTGTAGCATATAAAAAAAATTTGTTGATTGAAAAATTTTAATTATTTTTTAACATGAAAGTGAGATATTCATAATTATATATACATACAAATGTATACAATGATCGCAATATTATATATGATTTAAAATTCCATAAAAATAGTAAGGGAGTTATAGTTTTAAAATTTATAAATATTAAATGCTATTGTAATAAAATGCATCAAAGCGTGTATAAAAGTGTACAAATATTGGAAGGAAAATTTATAATCTTTATCTTATACTTATGTGTTCATCGGTACTAGTTCGTGTACTTGTTGGCCATTTGCATTACTAGATCCAATTTGTGCTAATGCTGATTGACGCCATTTTCCATTCTCGCCATTTAAATTTTTGTCTTCACAAATACAAAGAAACAAAGTATCTATCACAGTCTGAAATAAATCATGAAATAACTGATATCCATTCTATATAATATACTTCAGTAAACAAAAATATAAACATCAGATGTAATATACCTCATAAAGGGAAATGATACTATGAGCAATGAAGAACGCAAAAATACAGACAACAAAAATTGGCGCTGCATAAAAGTGTAATCTAGGATCTTGTCTCATAAATAACAATCCAATACTCCCAGTAGTAGCGGTGACAAAACATTTACCCAGAAATAGAATAAAATCTCCTACTCCATTAATTACTGCTATTTGTAAAGCATTACTAACAAGCGCTGTAAATGCCTAAAAGTATAGTAAAAGTATTAATATTTCTGTAAGATAAAGATAAAACATTAAAAATTTTGACATACAATTCTAGCTGCATTACAAAAATGTGTTCCTTCAATAGCAACAACAGTATATGCATTATGATTCATATACCGAATAAACTTTTCTAAGCAATAGAAACAACATATGCAACATTTTAGGCCACATTGAGCACATGGAGATGTTTCTTTACTGCTTTCAAATCTGTGAAATATTTGTAGTACAAATTACAGTGAGAAAGTAAATTTTTATGCATATATTAATATGATAACATTTCCAACGTTTCATATGTATATTAATGTAATAAAATATGTGTATCGATGAAACTTACTTAGCGTAAAGGTACGTTAAAATTAAACGAGGCAATTTAAAAAGCGTTATTAAAAATGAGCCACAAGCAACTGATCCTAAATGGTAACTAACTAAATTTCCCATAGCAGAACATACTGGAGATGCACTAGCATCTTTACCTCTGAAATAACAAACATTAATCAAGTATTAAACATATATAAGTAAATGTGAATGCAATACATTATTTATGTGCCTTACAAAAATGTTTATATTATTACCTAAAATACCAATGAGCTACTGCTCCTGATATCACCATATCTTGACAAGAAATAATGAATTCAGACGTCCATATTAATCCTATTATATACACCCACCACATATACTTCACCCAAGTTGGATCCACATATTCCACAAAAGTGAAAGCTAAAAGACATTAAAACAATAACAAATGCTAAATTTAAAAAATGAAATAAACAGAATATGTTAACATTGACTTACTTTTAAAAGAATCAAGAGAAAAATTAAATTTTTTCTCTTCAATAAATGCACTTTTTTCTCCAACCACACTCAAATTTAGTGGATCAAATATATGATTTTTATACATTTGTACAGATTTTGTTCCAGGATAATCTATAATTTACATATCTATATAATTATTATTTCCATTTTGAGAGTGCATAGAAAATTAAAATACTTACTGGCTGTTGCAAGGCAAAGAATTACAGTCACCCAAAATATAAAAAATAATATTAAAGCAGCAAATGTTAACAAGGGTTGAAAAAATAAACCTGGTAATTCTGCTAAACATTTTGCACTTTCTTTAAATAATGCTGTCATAAATCCAATACGTTTGCGTAATATACTTAAAAGTAGCAATAAAATTACCTAAAATATGTGCAAATTTTACAAAAAAAATTTTAATAAACAAGAAAATACTATTTAATTAAAATCACTTACAGTAATTATTGTTGCAATAATAGAAAAGGCTAGGAATGCTCTTTCATTTTTCACAGACTCCTCTAGAAGCTGATTTGGGTCAGTTTTATCTAAAGTTCTTTTAATATCTATATATGTCCACCATAATAATACACTCCCAGCTATAAAATTTAATTTATATAACCAGTATAATTACATAATATAATACACTTTATATATACTCATACTCTTGATCATTGGCTTTGTTTAAATAACATACCCACAGTTGCTAAAGTGACAAGAACCATCACAATCCATGTTACAATACTAGCCAATAAATGAAATATAGCAATCATAAATAGAGATAACACTGTAATATAGCATTTTATTTAATTTGTAAATAAAGTTGTATTTAGATGAGGATTAAAGTAATAAGATGATGAATCATACCAAAAGCTAAAAATGATAATGATAAAATTTCTCTCCATGTTTTGTATAAATCTCCTAAGATTTGTTCTGTAACATCCCATGAATTAAGTAGACCATACAAATTAGCAATTATAGTCTCTCCCACATCTTTAATTGCTTTAGGAATGCAACGATTAAGAACTGGTATATTATTATACACTGGAAATTTAGGACAAGATCCTAGTTTATTTTTTCTACTTCCATTAACATAAGCACTGAAATCACTTCCTGGTTTATCATGACAAAGTTGAGATCCTGTTTCTTCATAAAATTTATATATATCATTCATTGCTGTCATAGTTCTATCTGGACATTTTTTAACACAAATTTTCAAAGATTGTGCAACATTAGTTATATCCAAAAAAAATAGATACCTGAAATAATCAAATCAATAAAAATTTATAATTTATATTTTGAACATATTAGTTATAGGAAATGACAATGTTAATATCAATACTAACGGCTTGTCACTAGTATCTTGCCCAAATAACTCCATACTACCAAATTTTGGATTATTTTTCGTACCACAAGTGTTTCCAAAACTATCATATCCATTTATAAGTCTTAATGGATTACCATAAACAAGAGCAAATGCTGCTATCAATATCTGTAATATAATATTATTGAAAAATATATATTTCATTATGAAATAAAGGATTTAAACAAAACATATAAACATCATAAGGTGAAATTCAATGTTAGAAAATATAAGTTTACATACCATAAGAAACCAAAATACTATAAAACAACAAAGCCAGAAAATATCTGTGCATCCTCGTACTCGTGTTGGATCTGGCCGTTGTTCATCATCATCATCTCCCGAACAACAAGACATTTTTTAATACTTTCCCTATTCTTCCTAAATAAGGCACTTAAACACAGTGTTAAAAACACTTGAGTCGCTTTCGATTTCGGAACTACTCCCTCCGTTGGATCACCTTGAAGTTATCTACAATCACGAATAAATTATGCATAATATAACAATTTTGTTACAACTTATTTTTTATATTATTATATTATCTACGTTAATTTTAACGAAAATAAAAAATTATCCTATAAAACTAATTAATATTAATATTCATTGTAAAATACAATGGTAAATAGGAGAGTGCAAGGTATTCGATGTTAAACATACACCCTTGCAATCTGCATGGTGTACATAGATTCGTTTCCAAGGTAACAACAATACTACGTCACATGGATTACTACAATGAAGGTTGTAGCAACAGTTTATTTCTTCATTCATGTATGTAAAATGACTGGTTCAGTGTGAAACATTGTATCGTGTAATAATAAAAGAATCCATACCTCTAATTGTTGTTTAAATGTAAGTATTTTGTCCTTCCGAGCATTGTTCGTTGCAATAAACACTTTTGCTATAAATATGATCACTACTATCAAATTGTAGTACTAAAAATTAGAAATATAACCTATACCGTTAAGTAAGTATTGCTTTAAGAATGAAATGTTGAAATTAAAATTTACTTAATCTAACAGTATGTAGTACGTTGTGTTAATAAGTTCAATTGATATAAACTATGATTTAACTGCTTCACTCATTTTTAAGATAATAGTTGACATACTTTTTCTTTGGATACTATATATGTATTAATGTTTTTTCCTCCTTTCTTACTATATTTTAAAGAACTTTTGAAATTTATTAAGTGCAGAATATTAACTTTTTATTTCACAGATAATGAAAATTAATTGTAGTGATGGAGGAAGATGGTGGTAAAAGAATGAGAGGTAGAACTCGTGGTAGAGCCCGTGGCAGAGCACGAGGACGGGCTAGAGGTAGATCTAAGAAACAAGTGAAGGTACATAGAAAAACTTTGTTCAACTTGGAAATGTTTAGTTTGCTTATTTCATAATTATAGTCTATGTAGTTGATATAGTTTTAAAATTATACAAATATTAAAAATAGGTTATTGAAAGTGATGAGGAAGATACTCCTCAACAAGTAGAAGAAGCTCCAGCAGAAGGAGGTGGAACAGAATTAGAAGAACATGAAGCTCCACCAACACAACAGCCTCCTTTGGAGCAACAATTTGATTTGGAAGCTGATATATCACAATTGGAAGCTCCAACTTTTACAACTATTAACCGAGGACCTCCAGAACCAATGCTTCGTTTAAGATGGGACCACAGAGTTAATCTCATTGGAGAAAAAGTATTGAATCCTATGATACACTGTTGTGACAAGTGTTTGAAACCAATCCTCATTTATGGACGCATGGTGAGGGATATTTTTATGAAGAAAATATTAAAAGACAAATATATAAGATCTAAATTGATAGTTTTCAATAGTTAATGTTATAAAATATTTAAAAGGTAAACATAACTTATATGTTGTAACATTCTAGAACAGAGAAAATTAGAAAATAGAGTAATTTTAGTATCATGGTTGTATTTCTTAATTAAATATTTACAAATTTTAAATGTGTTTCAGATACCTTGCAAACATGTGTTTTGCTTATCTTGTGCCAAGAGGGAAGACAAAGTTTGCCCTCGTTGCATGGAAAAAGTTTCTAGAGTAGAACAAACTGGTTTAGGTACCGTGTTTATGTGTACACATGGAGGAACTAGATATGGCAATGCAGGTTGTAGAAGAACATATCTTAGTCAACGGGATTTGCAGGTAATTTCTATTCATTTTCGAAACTTTTGTAGCTTGTTCTGATTATGTAAATGCATTATATAATTTGTATACAGGCTCATATAAATCATCGACATATATCAGCTCCACCACAACAAGTTCAAGGAATGCAGGTTGATCCTCCCCAATACGTGCATACTAAGTCAGAAATAGAGTCTCAATTAACAAAAGTTTCATCAGTTGCAATGCAGAATACTCGTATAAAATCGGTGCAGTCACATATGGTTCAACCAATAATGGGAAATGACCCTAGAGTGAATTCAATGGTCAATCAAACTCCGGTGGAACATAGGCAACAACATAGGCCACAAGCATTAATATCAATGCAGAATTATACTCAAAATTCTGCTCCACCACCACCAAACAATGCTCCATTAAGAACAAATCTTATAACTGTGCCCATTCAAGATACAGCTATAACAACACATGATATACACACACAACAAAGTCACCATTATTATCCTCCTCCACCTCCACAAGTGAATTATGGAGGATATAACGTGCCACCACCTGTTTCTCAGACACAACAGTACTATCCACAACCACAGCATCCTGCTCAAGTGTCTTATGTACCACCACCTCCACCACAGCAACAGCAGTATGTGTCTTCAACACCAACTTCAATAAGGCCATCTCCAACAGGATACATACAAGATGCATCATATGGTCCACCACCCCCACAACAGCAAGCTCCACCACCACAAACACAATGGTCACAGCATCAACAACAATTTTATAGGTAAAGGAAGTATGTACTTTTAATGTGAAGGACTGTCTGATATAAATTGTGATAAAGCTATTGTGGAAGCGATATGTGACAATTCAAAATGGTTATAAATACCATTTTAAAAATGCGCTGCCCATCATTAGGAAATATTAACTTCAAAATATTTTATACTTTTTAAGGACTATAATTGCAGCATTCAGTGGTTAAAATTATACAATACTATAGCAATAAAGTTGTTTTAATTCTATGATCAGGTTTATTTATTTCCCATTCTTAAGCCTATAATTTCTGAGAGAGGATTTATAATAAAGCATAAAGTAACGGTTTACATAACTTCTTTCTGTATTTACAACTTATTAATATATCAAATATTATCCACATTGCTATAATTTATATGCACTACTTTCCATTCACCGTTCCATATATATTTATTTAAACAATTATATTTAAAATATAATAATTAATATTTAACAATCGTTGAAAAATATAGATAGATGGCAATAATAATTGCAGTATGTATTTGTGGCACAGCAGTAAATAATTATATTGCTGTGAATAAAAAAGAAGTTGTTTATAAACAAAATATAACTTAGATGCATAATGAATATGACGTCACATAAATTAAACAAGATATATTTTAAATACCTGTACCTAAGATGCAACTAGAACTACATTAACTACTTTTCAGACAAGATTAATAAAATAAACTAATAAAACACATTATGAACATAACAAACAGCTTAAATGTATAAATATAAAAGCAATATATATTTATATACTAAAAAATGCTTCACAATTTATATCAATTCTTTAACAGATCAAAATCAGCTTACCTATATTACATACTTAGTAAGTAACACGAACAAAATTTGTTGTAATTAATTCTTTTTGTAATGTGATCATTATTTAAAATCATTAAAATATTACGAATGACAAATTTTTCCGTAAAAATGGTGTTTATATTATAAAAAGTAAAATACACTCTACCCTAAAGAATTTTGCTGAACAAATGATTTTGAAATGAATTGTAAATGTTTGTGTTTCATAATTGTTATCTGATTTTAACGTATGTATGTATTATACATTAACATTTTACACTATACAGAATGTTCAATTATTTACTCTTGATGGTATAAAATACTTCCTAAAACATGTTAGCGGAGTAATAATTTTTTTTTTTTTTTCAAATTTACATCTGTTCCTGGTAAAATTATTTTATTAGATTGTACTGGAAGCCAGTCTATTTTTATTCATTGTTATTTGTAATGTATTTTTACCTTTCAGCTATCATTGAACAATATTAAAGACGGAACAATGCTGTATTTATGCAGCACTTTAACATTTTTATTAAACAAATTTTGGAACTATAACGGACCTTGGACATGGCTTAAATTCAAAAGCCTAAAAAAAATTTGAAAAATTCGGGCCGTGAAAGCCGCAAAATTTTCAAATTTGTATTCGTATCGTTTTGAGCATCATAATAAAAGATACCTCATTCGGTACATTCTAATGACCAGGGATCATGCGGACAATTATCGACATTACGCATCAAAAAGAGAGCCTGAGCCCATTGTTTAAATTTTCTTGGAAAATAGAATCATAAACTAGAAAGATCAATTTCTCTATATTTTTTGTTTTGTTTAAGAATCTTCTAAAGATTATATGTTGTACCATTAGTAATATGGCACTATAATGCAGATAAATTAAGATATTATTTAAACATTTTTCTGATTTTTATGCAATTTAAAGGAATTTTCTTTTTAGTATAGCAAGAAATATGCTGTATTTATATAATTAGTAAATCTATTAAATTACATATTAATCAACAATAAATTAAACATTGTATTTTATTCAATGTATAAAATTGAATAAACTTCGAATTTTAAGTTAAAAAAGATATTTGATGCGTAAAATGTTTTTTTTTGCAACAAAGTAAATAAATTTGTTTACGTATGAAATATTGTGTATTCTAAAAAGATTTCTTATCTGTCTTACTTTTAACACTTTATAAACTTATTAAACTACATCGATTAAGCATTCTACTCATGTGCTCAGCATATTTTGATAATACCAAAGAACAAATTAACTCAATGTTTATATTTAAAACTTGACTTGAGGATAGAGGCATAAACTGATTAAAAGCAAAGGCACAGCTTGAGTATTACACTTTGTTCTTTGAATTTATCAATAGACATAAACAAATAAGCGCTTATTCGATGTAAGTTTATAATTAAGAAATATAGAAAATCTACAAATACTCTCTCATATTTTTTCCCCCAACTTTTAAAGTAGCTTCACAGTCATATTTTGCTTATATATAACTAAAAATTACTATCTTATTAAATACTGCCATATTATTAATATGGTTGTATATTATCAACACTTTCTTTAGAAGTTCCTTAACATATTTATACATATACTTCTTAAAATCAGTCTATCTGATGTGATCACGTATTAGTATTAGAAGTATGATTATGTATGTTAACACTAACTTGAGGAATGAGAGGAGATGCAAGTGGTTTGGGTGTAGTAGTTTCAGGAATTGGAATTGAAACTGCAGGAGGAATTGGAGAATGTTTCTTAGCTCTTTCCTGTTGCCATGGTTTTGCATGATCCTTACTTAACCTTTCACTTAAGGCTTTTAATGCTATTTGCCTGAAAATTATTCATCATTTATAATATATAGATATTACTGTTTAAAATAATAACCTGATTTTATATTATATTATGTATATAATCTTTATACAAGTATACCTTCTTCTCTCACTGTCATGTGGATCTATACCAGGAAGATTTATAATTAAACCAGGAGGGGCATTGGACATATCAAATCTTCTAACCACTTTTCTACAAATTCCAACTCGTACAAAGAAACCATATATTGTATTACTTACAACTGCTATTGGTGGTTGTAAAACATTTGGGAAAAAGCTATAAATAAAGTTATTTATATTATAATATTGAAAACATTATATTCATTTACATTTATTTGAATAATATTGATATATATGTATAAAGTACCTTGCAAATGTAAAATCATCTGCCATATCACCGCGTGTACCATTATTATGTTTCTGATAGAATCTAAGATATATCCATGATATCAATAGACCACTAAGGAACATAGTTAGATAAGTACCTTTAAATAATCCAAAAAGCCATAATATTACCCCCGTAAACCAAACCATTAATGGTATATTTCTATTTCTAATTTTGCCAATTGGTGTTTTAACGATTATATAATCTGGCATTATTTGTGTCACAGCTACCGAAAGACCTAGAAACAAATACATAAAACATAAATACTAATTAACAGCTATGTGATCAATTACAAATATATTGCCTAATGACACATACATAACAACAATAGATACTTGACAACAAAAACTATATTTTGTAGGAACTGTACCTGCAATATATCCAATTAATCCTTGGATATGTATGTCAAACAATAGATCCGGATCATTTGTGCACATGTACAGAAATAAATAAAATAAGGATGACAGCACAGCGACGCCAAAATTAACAATAGCGAAGAAAGTCATCATTTCCATCGCACCCCATAATGGTTCGATTAATTTGCCACAAAGTCCGACTGTGACCAAATCCACGCATAAGTCCCATATGTGTATCTCAAGGAAACAAAACGTAAACGCTGACCAAATCCAAAAAGCTGGAGGCAATAAGTAACCTGGTGTCACACTCAAAAGAAGTACCGCTTCCGTAGAAAAAGAAAGGCAATACGAAAACAGGACTACTATGCATATGAATTTCACACTGGTACTCGTGTTTTCTAAAAGGGCAGCAAATTGTTGCCTCAGATAGGAGATATTTCTACCCAGGCTCTTTATTGTTGCCATTTCTACGAAGCAGCCCCCTTAACCTCTTTGAATCAGAGAGCCACTCGCGCTATAACTTGACGTTTGCTGCAAGTGTATTAGACACATTGACTGCTTCTTCACATGTTTGCCAATATGTTATAAATTATGATTTCCAAATTTGGAATATGTAAATATGAATATGTTTTGAATTCTATCAGTAAAGATAATTGTAATTTTTTTTTATATTGTAGCACAATAAATTAAATACTTTTAATATTCGAAGATTTTCAATATAATTATCACATCCAATAATTACTTAGCTATCTGTGTTTTGTTTTTCATCGATCAGTTTATTGGTGTTTGACATTTTTAAACACTTTTTGGAGAATTTATATAAATTGTTTTTTTGTGGAAAAGAAATTATAATTGAAAAGTTTGACAGTAACTATGTTTCAAATTCTTTATGTTTCACATGATTGTATCGTGAATATCCACAAATATTAATACATTTTACGTGGGCAATCGAAGAAATTTTATTAGAAGAGGACATTAATTATTATGTAAATTGTTCCACTGAACCCAAATAAAAATCCCTGTGCCATATGTGTTTAAATACTGCAAGAAGTAAATAAAGCTGATTAAATAAATGCCTGGAGTTTGTCCACGGTGTAATCGCGAGGTTTATTTCGCAGAGGAAAAATTAGCTCTTGGAAAAGTCTGGCATACGTTCTGTTTTTCGTGTTGTTAGTATCGTAAATTTGTATTAAAGGATCAATTTAAACCAATTAGACTTCCTCTTGTAATGTTCTCTTTCATTATTAATTGATAATCAAAAATTGTTCAAATTTAATTTTCAATACTCAATAGGTAACTGTCGAAAATTGCTCAATAGTTGTAGTGTGGTGACGCATCTCGGTGAATTATTTTGCAAGAATTGCTACGTTCGCCTGTCTCTGTCGACTACGAATCATGAAATCAAAGCAACACCTCACTCATCTGCAACCTTAGCACTTTCAGCCTGGGATTCCTTAAATTGCTACTGTTGTGGCACAGAAAATTCAATCGGTAACGCGTCACAAAATAGAAATCAACATTATCAATCCGTCAAGTATAGACTTCGCGGTGGAGGCAGTGAAGCCGAGGAGACAAATATTTGTCTTGACGAGAAGAAAAAGTATTTGTTAGAAAACGAGTGTACAAATCTGGGTATTGTCAATTCGATGACAACAGTTTGTGATCCTCCACCAAGTCCTACCGCAGTAACTACGTGGTACAATCGGCAGCATTCTAAGTGTCACAGGTTTAAATTTCTTTTCATATATATATGTATATATATATATATATATTTCTACTTTTTATGGTTTTACATTGAATAATTATAAAGATAAACAAAAAAATCGATCGCACTTCTGGAAATGCCTTGTTAACGATGCTCTTATTGAAAATAGTACATTGACTCTGGAATCGCAGAAGAATAACATTGTCGCGAAAGATTGTCGATTTGAAGCGCAGGAACAGGAAAACGATCGGTCTGAGCCAAAGACTTCGTTTAGTAATAATGAAGTCAACATTACAGAGGCTCAGTTAAGGTACATACAATTTTCTGAATTTCTTGTATCCCTGTTCTTCCAGATTTTTGTAAACTATTTTTGAAGAAATGTTTAGCCGTAGGCGCAAAAATAATTGGATATATTAGGCTAGCGTTTGCACTGAATTTGTATTTACCACTTTTCACCGGATACAGTAACTATCGGTAAGATATCGGTAGTTTGAAATTCTTCAATTTTGCTGTCATTAAAATTTTGCAACATAGATTATGTTACTGATATTCAAATTTCAACGTACTTCTTTATTTTATATTTGAATCCTTAAAACATCAGTGCAGTTTTACAATTCAACAAAAAACATGGCTTTCTAAGCGTAGACATTTCCAGCACAGACAAAACTCGAGTGACACCTATCATCTGGGATAATAAAATTAACAAATACGATCCCGCGTACGAATTTAGTGCCGATAGCGTCATTATTCCATCAAGGCGAAAATTTGCGTATCCGCCGGTACCACCGCCTCGCAATCCGCTGCCTTCCCGACGACGAGTCTCGTTCTACGACGTCGTTTTCGGGGATACACGCGAAAACGACCAGAATTGTATCACGAATATGCAAGATACTCGTTGTAGGCCTTGTTACGATAACGATAATAGCAAGGAATACAGTAAATCTTACGACATTTGGCAAGCGGATGATCCGGTTGGTAAAAACGACGGCGGATACGAAAATGTTAACGTAAGTTATACCGAAGATAGTGGCAGAATACATTTTGAAAGAAGTGCGTCGGACTGCGGCGAGGAAGATACTTTAAGTAAATGCAATGACATCGAGAAGAATCACGGACAAGATCGTTGCGTCGAAGGTAATACAGAGTCGCACGCGTACAGAATAATGAACGAGAAAGACGATGCGTCGTCAAAAGAGGACACGATTACATACGGTCATCAAAGTGGGCCGAACTCATCGAATGAGCTTGACGATAACGAACGTATGCGGGGAGGATGCGGTGGACCGTGCGGACCTCGTCTTAGACCTCCATGCGGAACGATTAAACTGATTGAAGCTACGTGTCATTGTAAAAGTAAAAATCATAAATTTAAACAAAAATTAATAAATGTTTTAAGTAAACGAATAAATATTTTAATAAAATTGTAATTTCTATTATACAGGAGAACCAGATCCATGTCGTGCTATCGTCACATCTTGTACAACATGTTCGTCGCCGTGTACCGATAGGCGTGGTTGTTGTCCACCGGCTAATGAACGACCAATTTGCAAGAAACCAATTATTAAATGTCGTGTACCGTGCACGGGAGAATCTCAAAGTTGTGGTGGAGGTGGATGTTGTGGAAGTGGATGTCGTGGGGGTTGTGGAAAACCTGGACAAACGTGTTTACCCTCAAGATCTTGCACAGTACCACCTTGCCGACCGTGTTCACCTTGTTCACCGCCACGACCATGCACTCCGCAAGTGATTTGCTGTTGTGGCCGAAAAGGTGGATCTTGCAGTGGAAGTGGCGCTGGCACATGTTGTTGTCGGTAAGAATATTTAAGTATTGCTATTTTATATACGTTGAAAATGATTTCTATGTACACGTGTAGCTCGAAAAGTCCTATGTGTCGAGGAAGTCGAACAAGACGGTGTTGCAGTACCGACAGAGCAGAACTCATTGACTCAGGATGTTGCCGACCGAAATCAGGTTGTGAGTGCCTTGGTGGAGGCCTTGATTGTCAGCGCTGTGGACGAAAAGTGTATCAAGCTGAAATGCAGGTAATTTCGAATAATTTGAATAATTAGCAGCCTTTTGTTGAACGTTATTTAAACATTTGAATGATGTTGGTCTTAAAGATTGTATCCGGTATGCCATTTCACAATATATGCTTCAGCTGCTATTGTTGTCGAAAACCCTTGGAATCGTTAACGTATCAGGAAAATTGTGGAGAAATATACTGCAAACGTTAGTGTACTTTAAGCTTTATGTCATTTTCAAGCCATTTCTTTTTGTAGTTTATTCTTTCGAAAGAATAGTATAGATGTTGCATTTTGATTTCATTTTTACTATGTAGAATGTTACGTTCGAAACTTTGGACCGCAGGGATACGGATATGGTGTGGGACCAGGAGCATTACAGACTCCTATGTGAAGCTACTAAACAAAGTTAACGAAACTTATTACATCAATGTTTTGCTGTAGAAAATTCACAAGTGACGACTTTTATTCAACAATTTCTAACGAGTGCTTTTTTGTATTACATTCATGAAAATATAATTTTTAAAACGTTATATTTTTTGGGGTCATATTTTCATCGATTTAAAGATTTTCCTAGACTTCCTTATATATAATTGAAAATTTTATTTTCTTAATATTATCACGGTCTTGTAATACTCAACTACTTGTGACCCATTCTATTATTTTCTTTTACTCCAATTTAGTTTCTACGCGAAAGTGTGCTCGTTCAAAGAGTCTCGACAAAGTAGCGTTGATAGAAGTGTAAGTGGTAGCCAAACGAAAACACGTGGTGTCGAATAGAAAGATATTAAAGCCAATAGGAAAGAATAAAATCTCAAACTTCTAGATTAAAGGAACAGACAAATTTCAGGTCATTACATAATTTTTTATTACTAGTCCATTGTTTTTAGCTAATGAATAAACGTATAAATGAAAGGTTAGAAGCGAAACGATTACTTTCATAAAGAAACAAAAAAAAAAGGAAAAGAAAAAGAGAAAAACGTTAAATTTCCAAGTAAAGAAAAAAAAAAGGAGACAGCAAGGGGGCCATCAAGCGAAATCGATGTCTCTCTCGGTAGAAAATAAAAGGCGCAAGCGACGGCACGAATATCTCCAAGTTCCGTATAGCTATTTCAAGGATAATACGAGTGCATCCACGAATTCGCGGACAAGGAGAAAGCAAGACAAGGCGAATGGTTATTTCCCCGCGGAAAATAAAAGTACGCGAGGAAGATCGTACAGTTTCGTGAAACGGGCAAGGAAAAGAAATAAGACGACCCGACGGGGTAGTTTTATTGGTAGAAATAAAGATGGGTAGAACGGAAGGAACAAAGTTGGATTTCGTGGAAATACACGGGATGAAACGAGAAAGTAGAAAGAACGAAGAGAGTTCGGTGAAAAGAGAATGGAAAAGAGAAAAGAAAAAAAAAGAGACGAAGAAAGAAAGAGTGAGTGGTTGGTTTATTGAGTCTCTCCTCTTAGTGGATTGCAGAACGCGGAACGTACGCGGCACTGCTGGCTAGAGGGGCGTTTATATAGCTTTCAAGCGCAGGAGCTTAATCTAATTTCAAATATAAATCTGTTCTCTCCCCGTTTTCCCTCTCTTTCTCTTTCCTCCTTCGTTTCCTTCCTTCGACCTACCCCCTCGTCTATCCTATCCATATAGCAACGTGCTCACCGGCTTATATTATCCAGCCGGCTACGAATAATCTCTTTCGCTCTACCTATTAACGTTACGAGACACGCCGATTTACTTGACTTCGGCGAATTATTAGCGAGAAAGTGGAACACGCCTCGTCTGCCGCGATAAGCAGCTCTACGTGTATCTATATTTATGAAAACTGTCGGGGGTTGGGTAACATTCATGAATTCGAGGTAGTGAATTTTAGTTTTATTTTAACCGTGTGGATTTCTTAATGCCTCGCCTATGAGATTATTCCTATATGAAAACAAAAACCGATTTTAACAAGTGACGAATATACGGAGATCCTTTGTTGTGTGGTACAGTTAACAAAGAATGGCAATTAAAGAACAACTAAATACGACAAGCGTACTTGCACGTTTTTCAATTTCCATAAAATTGTTTATTTACAATAGTAGAAATTGTAAGCGTTCCCATGCAAGATCGTGAAAGAAACGTATTGAGCTAGGGTGGGTATTTTTCGTAATGTGAAGAAAAATTTGCCTAAGGCTGGGATTTTTTGATACACGATGCAGTAACGTGGATGCACCTGCGGTCAGGAAATCGAGAAAATATCTCCTCGGTTCGGCGATCGGCTCGCTCAGTCTTTTGCGCGCGCCGCTTACTCCGAACGGTATGAAAATCAATTATTTCGTTAATTCGTGCGTTACATTGGCTGTCACGGAACCATCACTGTGAACGACAGCGGCCCAAGGCACTATTTTTCAATTCCCAATGTCGCCCTACCTTTTCGAACGTATTTCCATCTGATACGTCTATGCCATTTTGCGGTCTTATCTATTCAATCGACTTAAGTACTTACTATGCTTTCGTATTCCATTGGTGGAGCATGTCTGTAATCAACCGTTACAATCACGATAAAATCGTTCGAGATATAACCAAAGTATTCGAATGTTCAATTTTAATATATCCTTTAATTACATTGGACATTTAATCAATGAATTATTTTCAAGTGATTAAGCTGATTAAATGCTAAAGGCGTAAATGTTACGAAGTAATTGAATTACTGACTCAGATTTTGTTTCAACTATACTAATCGTAGAGGAAAGATGACTTACAGATACCAGAGTTCTTTTAAAACACTTGAAATTCTGGATTTTGCATTCTGTTATTGTTACCCGGACGTATCCAGCGAATTTCGAGAGGAACACGGGAGGATGAACGTGACAATCGAGGGTAGTATCCCATGACGTGGATGTCACATGAAATTCTGGTACGTTAAAATTAATATCTCCCATTTGTCAATGGCCGATACGTTTTCGTTCTACAATGAGAACTGACTAAAAAGGGGAGCGTACACAAATGTTAGACCCCAAAATGTTCCCTAAACATTGTCACAACACAGCTAGGTAACCTGGAAGGGTATTCATTGTAGTCATATTAAAAGAAATTATACTTGTAACGTGTTATAAATTGGCTGTTGCCGTGTAGTAAGCAGGTAGAAAACAATCTTTCCATGCTTCTAATCAACAATAAATACTTATTTCTTGTTTAACCTTAAGAAATCGAAGGGAGAATTTAAAAAAGAGTGTTCACAGAGCTACAACCTTTGGTGTTTTTCATAAAATAGTTTGCATAGGCTATTAAATTTATTTAAATATATTAAATTAAAACTTCTTAAGATTTCATATAATTTGGGTTCTCTATATACAGATAACACAATTAATAATATAAATAGAATATAAATTATATTTGCGTTGCGTTATTAATAAACCCTAGAAAGTTCGAAATATTGGAAATTTAATGAAGGTTTAACTTAGTTCCAATTAAAAAGAAAATGTCATTATATTCTATTTATATGATCTGAATTCGTTTAAAATTGAATCTTTTTGTGCACCGTAAAATGACAACGAATAAAGAACATCTTTGTGATTAATTCTATTCTAAAAATGATCTGAACCACATTATAGAATAAAGCGGTCTGTTGACGCGAAAAATGAATAATTGCTTGCAGACCATCGGAGGGTAACAGTGATTTTATCCTGCGTATCTAATTGGTGGACATGTGGACGCGACCGTGGAGAATCCCCCGCACGCGTTTCAAATGGATAGCAGTTTATTCAGTATTCTGATTTGGAAAGGGTTCAAAACCGTATAGCCGACCACGTAAGTGTTTCTGTTCTTAGCGATAATCGCTCATAAATACAGCACCTCTGTAGAAGAGTCTGTCGCTTCTAGTGAATTTATATTCAAACGAATACTATGATTACCATTCTTTGCATCCTTGCGTTTAACAACCATGACGAAAGACAATAACTAGAGAAAAATTCAAATAGTGCATCTATAAAAAAAAGAATCGTCTTATTAAACTTGTCGGATGTAAAAGAGAACCATACGTTACTAGAAAGTGTTCGATTTTATTTTTTTTTATAATTTCTTCTTTTGAATCCGCTGATAACTCTGCCATCAATTTCAATTCAAATAGATGAAAAAAATAATCCACTGGTATCAGAAGTCACAAATTTCATGCGACACATTTTCATCCTCTTCGCGTTTCTTAAATCTATTATGTATACATACATGTATACATAGGTTTTTCTATTAGCGTCTGACAAACTCAACGCCGTGATTTTTATTGTGTCACTTTTACAATTGCAAAATTTACATTCTTCTTTTCTTCACATTTATCAATAATGTGTCAACAGTTCGTGGCTTTGAAGCAATGTAAAACAGGAGATAGAAAAATTCTAAAAATCTTAAAATACGACGAAAATTCAGCAGACTGGATTTAAGAAACTAATTGTAGGCACGAGACACGGGTAATGAAAACGTTAACAATAGCAACGATGGATTCGACGGGGGTTTTTGCGATGGGCGAACGTTAGCCGGCCGCGTATGTGTACCGTACACATTTAATTTACATCGTATAAATCGTGTTTCCGGTCGAGCACGCAACGCAAACACGCGTTACGTTTACGCCCTCGGTCCCTCACCGCGTTTTCGATCCACCATCCAGGAGAAACAGAGAGAAAAGGAAAGCCGTAGAGACGCGCGCGCTTTTGCATGCTGCCACGTATTGTAACCCCGGTAATTTATGATTCGATAAATAAATCAACCACGTTTTATCCGTGTCCTCACACTCTCTCTTTCTAACATGCTCTCTATATTTCCCTCGATTCCTGGCGCCGATTCGTGCGCACACTTGTAAGATGATTTCGGGGGTTACGCCCAGTTTTACCATCCGCGGACCTTTCTGGGGGGAAGTCAACCTTCCTCCTTTTTTTTTTTTTGTACTCTTTCTGTGGTCCCTGGAACACTTCACTGGTCGCGTTTATACTTGCGGAGAGTCGCGGTTGTATATTCACGAGTGGATTTGAAAATGTATTTGCAAGGGAAATAGTTACGTCTGCTATTGGTGAAAATGAAATTTCACTATTATAATATAGATTTAATTTAAGAATATTAGAGTAATTTTGTTTTTCCTTTTTAATTGTTTCTTTTATATGATAGAACACAGGGAATGCAGAATTTACTGATAAGCAGTATCTACTAATCGTTGTGTAAATATTGAAAATGACGTTTCATTAATAATGGAATAGTTTTCGAATGTTATTGATACTCTAAACGTTAGAATATATTCTGGAGAGGGATGAAAATAATTGAGCGTGAATGAATAACGTTAATGATTATCGCAGCTTCGATTTTCCAGAAGGATAACACGTTTTCACGAATTTTCAATGCACAAATACGAACGGAATAGTTGCGCGACGCAGAAACGAGCTGCTCTTATGTTTCATGATTGTCCATCGCTCACCGATCATGAATATTCATACCATTATACATTTGTTTATCGCTGTATGTGTCTGTACACCGTGATATATGCAAATAGTAGCAAAACACATTCATTTTCGTGTCATCAATCGAGCGAGAGGGACGTGTTGTTTGAAAAACGTTCGTTCGTTTCCTCTCCATGAAATTGAAACAAAGATGAGAATCATGTCTTTGTATTATCAAACGCTTTGAAATTTTATTAACATGCTAGACATAATTAATTGATCAGCCGTGGAGCATCGTGTCTGCGTAGACTGCACTGACAGGCAATTGCGGCGAAGAAGCGATCAAAGGCTTGCGTCTCGCGAGCTGCTGCCACATGAGAACGCTTAATCTTCATTTAAGAAGAATTTGGTAAACGATGAAGGTTAATTTCCAAAGAACCGTACGCTTACTGAATTATGTTCGATAATTAGAAGAGTTAGATGAGCTTTTAAAGAAAATAAACAATAAATAAAACGAAATAGTGACAAAGGTGTTCATTGAAAAGGGAAACATTTGCACACAGTTTCTTTGTAAAGTATGATACTTTTTATAAATATCGTACGTACTTTTGTTTCTTTCTGAATCGGTAGAAATTAATGCATGTGATTAAGATTGAATTACCATTTGATAATAAATTAAAAACCCCTTTGTAACTCGAATGCTTCACTGTTGAACGACCCTCGAACGCATCATTGTTGCTAATAAAAATCTCTGATGGATTTCACACGGTGAGGCCCGGTTAAGACCGATTCGATTTTGATACCTGCGTTATACTCTGATCGATTCCTTGCAAAGGAGAAATAAATAGGAGAGTAAAACGCCGTCCAAAATTTACGAGCGGACCCCGGTGTGTTATGGCTCCCGGTGCGGAATCAGACCGATTTCCCTTGGCGTTTTTATTATTTTCTGATAGCATGTTTACGAGGAAGGATGAATGGAAGCGTACTTTATGGGACAAGTATGGGTTTTAGATTAGGTATAGGTGACGCTTTTGCAAAATATATATGTTACTGTTTATGGACGTGGAGATCATTTGTATGTATTAACTGGCGGTTTCCGGCGGTTGAGCGCTTTTACGTAAACCATTGCAGAACACAATAATAAAAATAGTAATCGAATCCTCTACGAACTTACTTTTCATATTTGCAAATATTTACATAATATATTAAGTTTAATATACTTAGTAAATTATAGCACAGTATATATTATTCTATCTTTATTCTAGAAATTTCTACGAAAAAATTAGTTTTTATGCCCCGGTTAAATCGTACAAGATAATGCAATCTTTTCACCCCCGTATGAAAGTAATTCGAATTTTCGTTTCTTTGATCCTGTGCACCGCAACGTAGATCAATTCGCTTTGCAATTCATGATATCCTTATATGATCCGCTTAATGAGACTTTTTTTTATTTATAGTAATAATAATATTATCTATATATAATTAAATCGAAACATTCATCAAATTAAAAAAAATTGTTCGGAAGTCATAATAACATAATAAAAAAGAAAAGGAATCGATAAATATATTCACTCGATAAATCTAATCTTTTATTTATGCTATTTTACATTATTTCACTGAACAGTCCCATATCAGTTAACCGATTCCACGTAATTTTTTTTCGTCTATGTGCCACAGAACGTGTGCACGCGAATCAACGAAAAAATATGGCTACAAGTTATTAGCGGATCGGTTTTCGAAAAACAGGGAACAACTCGCAACCAGTAGCCCATACGTTGTAGTGGTCCTCGATAGAGAGAAAGAGGGAAGGGAAGGGGAGAAAGGGAGTAAGGGGGGAGAGAGAGAAAAAAGGGGTTGAAACGTAGAGATGAAACGTTGGGGAGAGGGAAGAAAGAGAAACAAAATAAAATCAGAACGGTGTCGTATGCGCCTGCTTGCATGATAAATGTAGCGATTTAAAATCGAAATTTCTCTTTTCGTGTGCACGAGCCCCGACGTTTGACTAATGGTTCCGCATTAACTATTGGAGCATTATAGAACGGCACGTTGAAATTTTGAAAAATACATTCGCCCCGACAAGAGATTAATATTTTGTAGCTTTATCTATGGTTCGTTGGATGGAGCCTCTACTCTTGCCGATGTCGGTCCGCGTTAATGATAACGATCACGGGCATCCATCCAACGTTTTTCTGCTCGCATCACATCGAAATGTCCCCAAATTTCTGTCCACGAAAAATAAATTAATTGTGACAGTGTTTAAGAAACGAATTGAAATCTTTAATTGAACTGAGATACGATCGTCTAAATGAAATTTTATTAATATTCGTTAAAGCTGATTACTTCGATATTTGAAACTTCAGACGTGAAGTACTTCACACTGGTCGTTACACTATACGGAAACATGATAAATTGACTAAAAGAATGTACAACACGTCTGTGAACTAGAAAATACATTACGAAAGGTAACCCCTTTCGGGTGCTTGAATATCCTACTCGACAAAAGTAGAGAAGAGTATCGAAAAGAGACCACCCGTACGTAAACGAGGTCGGGTTTGACACCTAGGGCACCTAGCCACCCTGTCCATTGTTCATGGATAGGGGTGGGTTTGTCCAATGGATTGTGCTTTACCGAGCGTAAAATATCCCCATTCTTTAACCCGTAATGCTTGCCACGTTCACCGAGCATCACTCCTTTATCCTATACAAAGTATAGCGGGACCGTAAAAGGTAGGCCACGGCCAATTCGAAGGTGAGACGAAGAATGTTCTTTACTCGAGATGGATCACTGCAAGAATTAGAATTTTACTTTCACACTGGTATTAGTAAATAAATACTAGTTTTATCGTAAAAACAACAAGATTATGTGATCAGGTAATGTTTAAGTTGCATTCAGAAGTGTTACCAATTTATTTCCGTTTCTATTGCAATAAATTAACAAACTCAGAGCCCGGAAACTTTTGTCACACACTGTAGAATAATAGATACGAAGAAGAGACACTTCTATCGTACAGTAGACATAAATCGTCCTACGTACAGGAATATTAAAATCACCGATAGTAATACGTCGTGTTCTTAACCATCGACACGTACATAGAACCGGCAGAGGCACGTTTTAATGGAAATAATACGAAATACAGCAGTGAACATCGAGCGTGGCCGATATTAACTTCAGCCTCTCAATAAAAAGGATCGGGTAAAGAAGGAGAGAGTAGAGACGTAGGGATGAGGAATTAAAAGGGATGAAAAGACAGGCCGTGGATCGCGTTTGAGAGAAAAGAGGCTAAAGATACTGAATTCTTTCTCGACGAATATTAAAACGAAAGTGAAACAGAAGTTCCATTATATCTGACTCGATGAGAATCCAAGCGGCAGGTTGGAACGGCGACAGAAAAAGGGGAGGGAACGATGGGGCAGATGGAGGCAGCCAGCGAAGTGCGGATGGAGCCCCCGTGACAGAATGATAATAATCCCTTGAGCGTTTTCTTTCATTTCCCTTTATTATCATATTATTAAAAAAATCTCCGTGAAATGTTATTAAAATCGTTTAAACGTCGCGTGCCACGGGTCACCGCCATTGTCCTCAATTTAATAATATTAAGCGCGAACTTTCTGTCGGGGGGTTACACGGGAACGTGGAACGGGTATGGACACCCTTTCTCTTTCGCTTTCTGTGATTTCTCGTCTGCATAACGATCTTCGTAATGCACCGAGACCACCCAAGCACCCTATTATGCCTTTTATTTTATTCTTTTTTTTTGTTATCAACCATTACGTCATTTGTCTTGTGACTGTGCACTGTGAGACGGTTTAGGGAACAACAAACGATGAATTTAGCCCTGGAAGTATTGAAGTAAGATTCCTTTTTCTCAGTATTGTGTGAACATATCCTAGATCATTTTTATCACTTTTCTCGTGTGATTGACTACGTTTTTCTTTTTTTTTTTTTTTTTTTTTTAATCAATCGATCAAATTATAGTCAATTTTTGAATAGATTAAAAATAAAATTATCAGGATTGTTCTAGTAGTTACCCCTAAAAAAAAGTATGCGAAGACAAAAAAAGAAATATACACATATAATGTTATAAGAGAAAACTTTAAGAAGACCGTTTAGGATCTTTTCACTCCTCTTCTACCAATTTTGAAATGTTCCGAAAACTTTCCTGTGAATAAGCAATGAATGTGGAGGTCGAATCGACTCCGCCACGAAATTTCGGTGAACCAGGTGTGCACAGGCTGCCAAATCGTTTGCGAAACAGTTGATCGAACGTGCTCCGGTGCAAGGATCTCGAAGAATACTAGCGGCGTGGCTGCGACAAAGTAGAACGAATCAACGTCATTAGCGACGACCGATTTCTATACGATGGATGCGTATCGATGCGCAACCAGCCGGGCCAGTTGCACATTTATCTCGGATCTAATGACAAATAGATCCCGCCTTTTGCGACATTGGGTTTAGGTGTCGTATTCACGTCTGTTAGGCTTGTTTTGCATAAATAGATAATCGACGCTATTAAGGTCGTATTACTTTTCGAAGCTACTGTGAAAAATTTCTACACACTTCTGAATCGAGGGATTCTATTATCGATAGCCTAAAATTTAAATGAAAATTCTATTTTAAATTTAGATAATTAACGTTAAATTTTATTAGAGCTTTAGTAAGCTTTGAGGGCTTTTAAGAAATAAAATACAACAGTTGTAGAAAATATGTGAAATGATGAAAGAAGCGGAAGAAATGCGAAAATTAGTGGAATTAAAAAAAATCAGAAAAATATGTTGAAAAACGAAGCTGTGGCGGAGTTTAGCTAAATGGTTGAGGCAAGGACTGAAATGTTTCGGGTAGAATGGACTGACGAAACGAGACGAAAGTGGATGACAGATCGTCTCTCTGTTCCGCGAATAGGCATGCGATGATGGATTATGGAGAAGCGACCTACGCCGTTGATTCGTACATACAGACACATCACACCTTTGCACTTCCGTTCACTCTCTCTTTCTGCTGACATTTCTGCAATTGTCCTCGATAGGGTGGTCGGTTTTTTCATGTCTCTCCCTTTAAAATGCTTTGCAAATCATCGTTCAATTTTATGGGAAGTTTTTTCCCTACTTACGTCACGATCAAATAACTGCTCCTTTTTATCAAACTTTTTTGTTTACTAATTCAAATTTATTTTCCTTTTCCTACTCGATATTTCTAATTTACTTAAAATTCAGGATTTAATTTTCGGATACAGTAAGGACACTCGCTGTGTTTGTATAAAATGAAAGTGATATTCAATCCAGATTACTTCGTATCTGAATAAATATCCAAAGATATGAAGTCTTTCAATACATTCACGAATCGGTTGATCAAAAGATTATTTAAGTGTTGAAATGTTTTGAGTATTTTCATACTAACTTAAAGTTCATACAATTATGAAAAAAAGAAGAAACGATTTTCATTCCTCCCTGGGAAGTTTGATTATTTATTAATGAATGTTACGGTGCGTATCTACCCACTTTTTCCTCGTTCAAAATTTTCAAAAACGTCGAACATTAATGCTTTATCGTAAGATTCTTGTAAAGTACACCTTTCTCTGAGACGCTAAGAGGTTCTAACTACACGAACACGGGGGGACACGTACACGTGGTAGTAGTCGAGGATCGGGAAGAAATAATAAACGATTGTGAAATCGACAACTCACGTCCCGTCGCACGATCCACGATCACTTTCACAGCGTGATCCTCCCGATCTCCGGATGAATCGAAGGGCCTATCGTTGTGTAAGGGGTGCGTGCCTTCGATAAAGGGACGTTATTTTATGCCTCTCTATCCATTCCACTCTGTCTATTCCTCTCTCCCTGAAACCCAACAATTAGTCGCCTGCTTATGTCCGTGATTAATGGACATCTACGAGTGCAGCAGGCGTGTTCCAATAGCGGACGATGAAGAAGAAAGGGAGTGAGTGAAAGAGTGAGAAAGGAGGTGAAGGAAGTGTGATAGAGTTAGTTGCGAATGGTGATAATATTCCATTAGATGCTATTATATTCATCGCCGTACAATGCGTGAGCTTCTTGTTCACAGACTACACCTTTCTACGACCATTTATTTCTTTAATTCAACCCTTATCTTTTTCATTGTTGTTACTTTTGTATTCATTAATATTTCGATGATCATATTTCACAGTAGTGTTCTTTTCTAGGACTGCCTTTTTTTTAAATATGGCGAAATAAAAGTGTGTGCAATTATTTTTCATTGGATTTTGTATTATTATATATGATAGATCAGGGATAAGCAATCCACGACTCGTTAATTATTTACTAGCTCACTCAATTTGCTGTATTCCTTGGATAAAATAATTAATTTCTTTTTAAATTATTCATTTACAATTTTCCTCTATAATTAATCGCGACTTTTAGCTATGAAGAAAATATTCACAATTACCTATATTGAAAATGTAAATAATTCCATCTTATAAATGAACAATTTTTAAATTAATAAATTATGTTTCTTGTGGATACGGTTGTAGTAGTCTCTGATAATAGATGATGTTTATACTTTTAAGGGTAAAAATTCTCGAATGTTTTCAACCCAATGGTGATTACATTTTACAATACGAATTTAATAAAATTCTTCACCATCGATACTCAAAACATTTCGATAACGAGTCACGTTTACCGTGGTTCTCTCGCGATTTGTTGTATAAGTTCGGACACAAGTGGGAATCGCTGGAAAGGCAAACATGCGTCTACATGCATATGCACGAGACGAGAAAACTAACCGACCAGCCATCCCGGACGTCACCGTCACAAAGACCGCGTCACGAGCTCTGACACTATTGCTATTCTAAGCAAACAAGTTGTAAGCAGTCTCTTTTCTTTTTTCTTTTTTTTTTATTCTTTTACCAACGTTCGAGCTCCCGGGAGCATTTACACAGCAGACACACATGCAAGGACAATATTTTGAATGTATAATGAACGGTGCATTGGGAGCTGGCACGGAAATCGTGCAAAAAATTCCGCGCAAGAACGATATTTGCGCGAGAAGATCCGAGTTTCATTCGTGCACCGTGAAATATATTTCTCTGTTTCTTATTTCCACCTCGTCCCACTTCTAGCCGTGCTATTATTCCGTTCTCGACGGGAAATAAATTAATCCGTGCAATGAAAGGAAGCTTTGTTATGTGAAACGAGTAATGAATGTTGAATTCATTTAAGAGAATCGCACCAGCTTTCGAGAGGATAGGGAAGAAGTAGTGGAACGAAGTAGAATTTCAAATAATACATTGGCTCTGTTAAATCACCGGACCTCTAGTTGACTAATAATATAATATCGAGGCAACATGTTTTCGGTCTGCTTATAATATTTTTGACAGTGGACATGTTTGGCCGAAGTTCGCGCGTAGAGTCGGAAAATTGCTTTTCACGCATGTGTTCCGCCGTGCTACCCGCGGTAGAATAGCAATTAATTCTATACCGGGGGAAAATGAAGCATAAAATCAGCAAGAGGCGAAAGATATTGCGGAATAAATTAGAGATAATAATGGGTAATTCGTAGTAACGCTTTACAACCATCGTAACGGCACAATTGTAGATTTATTGAAGACATTTATTTTCTATAGCTTTGCGTTCTATTTAACGAGGAATTCGTTAAAAAAGTTCATATCAGACATTTTTTCTTCCATTAGATGATAATTTTTTAATATATCACGGAACATCGTTTTTTTTCTTCTCCTTTTTTCTTCTTTTTTAATTTCGAAACCATATATATCGAGATAGAACGTAAATCACATCGATACGACAACTCTATGACAGCTACTTAAGGTTTGCGGTTTCCCATAGGACTATTTGGCCAGATTAGCCCCGGTAAGTGTGTTCTAATCCTGTTAAAATGTTTGCCAACAGGGAGGCTTGGGAGAACATTCGAATTGTGCTCCTCTTACGCCGATCTACACGATGTTCGTTTATATTTGCACAGCTTGGTCAAACATTGGAGTGTGCCTTTTAGTAACCCCGACGCCTCTGGCAAAAAGAGGGCACCGTGTTATGGGGATTATATTAAACGTGCGCTGAATGGAATTCTATTGTGGCCACAAATTTTTCTGATCGCTAGAAACTCTCAATAAATCTGTATTTATCATCTCAACCGCAATCGTTGCCCAAAGAGCACACGATTCTGCGATAACTTTTAAACTTTCGCCTCTTCTTATGAATTTATCGTTAATTACATTTTTACTTAAATCATATTGGAGGTTCGGATATATTTATAGTTGATTACAATTTTGTATATTGATAAGAAAAGCTGCGAAATAATAATTATTGCTAAGAAATTGTTTGGTAATAAAATGTGATTTATAAGACGTATATATAAATTAAGTTCGAAAGAAAATTTGAAGTTCATTATTTTATTGAATTAAATTTAATAATTCGTCTCACCTTTTGTTAATCGTTAATTTTCACCACATACAAGTTCCTACAACTCGAACGCACAAACACAAAATAGGGATATACTTGGTGATTCAAGAATAATTTCCTCTAATGAAATTATAGTGTATTCGGTAAATAACATCATATAAGTGAAAAAAAAAAACAACACTCGCAACATTTGGGGAAGATTATCGAGAAACGTTTATTCGATACAAGAGAATCTATGTATAATGTATCTCTACTTTTTTTTCCATCGCTAAACAAAAATACCAGGAAGACCAGGCGTGTTAATTTATACATCATGAAGCGAAAGAACGCGCGCTTTCGTGACAGACGTAACAACGAGTAATGTGTCATAATAAAATTCTCGACTTCGTGTCAGTGCGCAAGGCGAACGGTATTATGCCGATTCTATTATGTGCCATATTATTGTCGGTCACCCTGAAGAAAATGACTGATGACACGAGACTTTCGTACAATGGCCGAATGGACGTTGGTAACCGTGTGTCGATCGTCCGTACACCAGAATCACCGGTTGAAAAAGACAGAGAAAGGAAGGGAGAAAAGCCAAAAAAAAACAAAGAAAGAGGAGAGAAAACGTTTTCGACCGGTGTGAAAGAAGGATCGAAAAGGGGAAAATATAGAAGTGGGCGGCATAATTCGATCGTTTCCCGAAAAATGTGAAAAAAAAGAAGGAGAAAAAAAAAGATACGCAGGGGTTACGAGCAAACGGGGATACGCGAGGTCGATTTTCTTTTTTTCACGGATGATTTTTTTCTGATTCTTTTTTCTTCCCGCTCGTTTTCAGGAAAAAATGGGGTGAAAGCTGCTCGCACCCAGTCGAGCTCATTGTCGTTGACCTGACTCCACCGCCATTATTAGCTGCCTATTCGTGAACGTCCGGCATCCCACAAATGTACTAAACTAAACCAACTCTTGTTACAAATGGCCTTGTCGACTATCGAAAATAAGTCTGAGCAATCGATAGAAATATGAGGAACTATGCATTATTTCAATTCTTCCTTTTTTCCTCTTAAATTTCCTTACGTTATTTAATTTTTCTTTGATTTTATTCCTAATTGCAGAGAAATTGTTATTGAGTATTAAAATTGAGTTTAACAGGTAAGCTGATAAATGCATTAATTTATGTGATTGAACGATAATTGTTTTCGCTTGAAGATTAATATAAATTTCTATTCTCGAAGGAAGTACTAATGAAGGTTCTATGGCGACCTTTTATTCTTCTTTTTCGCCTCAGTAATTGGGAAATGTAGTAATACGGAGGTATAACTATTTCACATGGGCGTGTATAGTAATAATAACGAGCCAACTAAAGCTTCCTTTTGTACCTCCTTCATTGAGGAGAAATAGTCGGAGGAGTGACGTTAAGGGATAAGAGGCACCAGTAGCGTATATCATAAAGGTGTCTCAGGTTTATACACAGAATAAATTCAGAAACTTATTTAACCAAATAAAAAAAGAAAAATAAATGTCTTTATTAAATTATAAACTAGCATTACTTTTCTCCTATAACTCGTTCAATATTATTAAAACTATGTTAACCTACGACAAATAACAAGAAAGAAAAAAAATCAGCCATCTATCAAACAGCAATTATTATATACTTTCTAAATACAATTATATTTCGACAAATTACAGTTACAATACTGCAGTAAATAATCGAAGAATCCAATATCTTCGAAATTTATGTTTCACGTATCATTTAACTCTATTTTAAGTATTTTGTTAAATTCGTCAAATTCCTTACGTTTAATCGAATCTAACAATGTCCCGTATAATGTTCCCGAAAATAAACAAGTTTTAAAATTTTCTGTCGTAGGTGTTCCAACAGAACGGCAGTCGTTAATACACCACTGTTATGAGAGGAGCGTACGAAGGTAGGAGAAAGGGAAGGTGGTGGCGTCTGCTCGGCGAAGAGGCGACGAGAAGAGGGTCGTCGGTGTACGGTCGAGAGGGTGAGTACCAAAAGAGGACGAGAGTGAGAGAGGGGTGTGTCTCAACGCCTGGCCGCGACATCACCAATTAGTCACCGACGCTTAAAAACAGCGGGGGCGCTCCACCTACCTTGCAAGCGTGCGAGACTGCATCCGCGAGGAAGCGCATTTTATCGCGGTCGAATGGACTGACTTACTTGCATGTCGACCTTCTCTCTCTCTCTCTTTATCTTTATCCGAGTACCTAATCAACTGTTGTATACGACTGGGGATATCCTCTAATTGGATCGTATTGCCCGGAGGATTCATTTTAATTCGATGTCTTGCATGAATTAAAGGGAATTTCAGAAGTAGAATATTTAAAATTCTGCCATCTTATTTGTGCTATCTATTATTTCCTTTAATTGTAATTTATGTATAAATTGAAGTATACTTGGTTTTTTATTTTTCTTTTTAATGTGCGTAAGAAAAGTTTTCAAAATCGTTTTTTGCCGAAAACAAACTGTTATGTGAAAAAATTTCGTTTAGGTATTTCAATTTATTTTTTCCGATTTTATCACCATTACTCTATATAGTTGTCTAGTTGTTTACAATTAAATTCAACCTACCCTCGTTAAATTCTCATGCAACTACTACTAGAAGCAATTTTAAATTCATGGTTGGAAATACAACGAATAGAACGATAAGGTGCAGAGAATCATCAACGAAGGAAGTAGAAATCGGTCAGGAAAAATTCTGGACATTGTCGGGGCTCGTTTACCGTCTGGACATGAATATGCCTTTAGTATCCAGGTCCGAGCTGTAGATAAGGGTGAAGAAGTGAAGTGAATACAACAAGGGGGTGCCGTAGTCAGGGGTCTTGTGTGTAGCATAGCAGCTGCTATTGACACCTCGATACCCTGACTCAAATGGAACCAACCAACTCGCGTTGCACGGCATAGCTTTGCTGTATAAGGTCCAAGGCTGTTTCTGTATCCGTACCTTTCTATCCTGTGTATGCTTCTCACGTTACTATTCGTCTATGTATGTGTACGATATGCTGATGGTGCAACAGACGATGCAATGGAACCAACTCTCAAGGCGGTCATCTTTACTCGAAAGTACGATATTTATGCATGAATTCTTATTCCTTGGTAAAATGTAATCCTACGGTATTAATCGGTTGAAAAGGTTCTAACAATAAAAATTTTTAAAATATGTTCCGTCAAGTGTTAATGTCGTCTATATTACAATATCACAAAGCAGATGTGCAACGTCGTATTAACAAGCAATTACATCGTTCCCAGTTACATTAATTATCCGCAATGAATGGGCCCGAACTCGTCACGAAGAATGGATAACTCTTTCTCCATGATTCGCTCGATTGAACGATTAAGGTCCCCGGTGTTCTTTAGGCTGGTCGCAATAAACAGTCCGTGCCTCTCGTTTCAGCCCCTTCGGTATAATTTGCTAATTAAAAGTGGAAGCAACACGACGAATCTGGAACAGTCGTATTTCGTATCTCTGGTCAATTTGCATAACCTGCTCTCCTCTCCAGGTAGACTAACGAAATAGAGACAAGATACCTAATGTCGCGGAAACTTTTTATTGCTGGTTATAAAATGCTCGGTTAACTGATATCCAGTTGGGGAAAAGTTACCTTACTTCGTACCTCACTAACGCGAATTACTGTTACGTCTTCTGATTCTTAATCTAACTAAATATGCTTGAAATATTCGTAATGTGAATATTATTCACAACTTGTATACAGTATTTTTCTCATGTTCGATCAAATCCCGATTCTTCAGATTCTCGATCATCTATGATCAATCAAGATCAATTCTATTAATCTGTTGGCCCGTTTCGAACATCTGTTTGCCCACTTTTCGGGGATCACGGTTGTTCGATATCGAAACGATGGTCGTAAAAGGGAGCTACTTACAACGGGCCAGAATGTAATCGTCGACAGATTAAATGCAGACAACGATTTCTACTTGCATACAGCTCGTCGGACCATATACTTGGTGGCACGCGACCGATCCATAGAAATCCTTTATAGAGGCGGCGTGCGGGTGACATTTCTGGACGAGTGTTTCTGACTGCCGAGCGACATACATACGCGAAGACAGATAGCAACTATAATACCGTACGTTTGACCTTCCCATGGAACATCTCGTCCGTAGGCCCTCTAAGAAGATACTCTAAGGACCACTACGATCGACCTATTATCGTCGCGTGTTACTTGTAATATTTTGCAGATGATTCTTCTGGATGTCCTCTGTTAGAAGACACTTTCTTTAACGACCATGCAGACGTACAAATTTTTTTACTTTTTATTAATTTATGAATTTCCCGTAATCGCAAATAAAGCGCCTCAAATAGGATCTTTTTTTGCGCTTTGTTGTCTTACGTATGTTAATTTTAGCAGAACCGTGAAACGAAGGTAAAAAGTTAATATTTAAATAAAAGTAATTATTGAATTATAGAAAAATATTAATAAATTTGAATTCTTGACTACTTTAATCCTTTTTTGTCTTTTATATGTTATCTCGTTCAAATGAAACTCGTTTCTTCTAACATAATATCTGCCAGCTAAGATTTATACCCCATGTAAATTGAATATTTCATGGTATCTTCAAAAATCGTATTTTATAAAAAAAAGAAATTTCTATAAAAATTATTTAAATCTATTCTCCTATACCAATAACGTCCGCAACGATTCTTCCTCGGGACAGACTTAAACGAATTTACCATTTCGACGGCGTATCAAACTCCAGAATTAAGACGATGCCAAAAAAACGAAAAAAAAGACAAAAAAGAGAAAAACCGGAAGAAGCCACAGGGATAAACGAGCACGGCTAAGAGTGAGAGAGACAGAGTCGCGGGTAAATGGAAAACTAATAGGACGTCCCGACAATGGGTTTGGCTTGATTTTCAAGCCGCAATCAGCCGCGGTTCCACGTTTTCCTGGTTGGCGTTTGTTGTTCGGTCGCTCGTCAGCCGCAGGCTGCATCGATGTGTACGTCTCTCTTTTCTACGTTTCCGTGTACGTTCTCACGCGCGCTTGGCGAGCGTGATTCTCGCGGGTGGTTGTGTGTCCGGTCCGGAGGGTAGAGGCCGCATTTTTCCGCTGGCGCCTGCAGTTTAAATAAACGAACCGCCCATGCTCTTTCTCGCTTTCACTCTAACCGGTCGAATGAAAAACGAAGGAACGAAAACGACACCGCTACGGCAGCCAATCGGCAAAACGCCGGGAAACAGGTGAATCGGACGTTAGGTATACGCGCAATTCTACAATACATCGTCCAGGTATACACGCGTTTGCATGTCCTGTTCGATGTTTTTCTCTTACCTTGCAGCCGGACGATTTTTTTCTGCGATTGAACGACATTTCATTTTTGTTTTGATGTAATTATAAAACAATATGATGTATCAACGGTGTGTTACAGTGAATCTAGTGCACTTTAAAATTGGAAGTCCGAATCGTTTATCAAATTACTTTTCTATTTTAACAAGAGTTTAGTGGTTACCTGTTTTTCCGATAGAAAACGTTCAATGTGTTTGTCAAGCCAACATTTTTATTTTACTCATTGCTAATTGCTCTTAAACGTTTCTCGATATCACTCTGTATATTTCAGAAACTTTATATGCATTTTACTTTTAAGCACAGCTCATTTTATCGACCGCCTACTCGTCTTTTCCATTACGATTCCTATAAGTGACATTTCGATGGCCGGATAGAGAATATCTTAATTGCTGAATTCAGCCCGAAATGGGACGCAATCAGATCGCTTTCAAAGCTATTCCGAGAGGAGATTCCTAGCCATCCCTTGGAGGTATTTCGTATTTCTCCCTCTCGATAAACAGCAAATACCACATCTGAAATATATATCAGCCGTGTATCGGCACCGCATTACGTTATGCTTAGACGTGCGCAACAATACAGTCATATAGGTCGGATATAAGCTTCGAGGCTCTTTCATCTTATCATGGTATCAACGTCAAACGCACCAGACGCTCGACTCGGCTAGCTTGCTCGCTTTCTGACTGGTTTCCACCCATTCTCATTCTCTGTACGTATCCAGGCCGAGTCAGAAGCCAGTACCTAAACCTAAACCGTGGCCTGACTGCTTGTAACGTATCGCCTTTCAACGTGTACGTGTATATACACACGTATACCCAGTTTCGATTCAACTTCCGGAAAGGTGGTCAGAGGTTTCTGTGTTCGATCTGCACGTTTTATAATTTTACATTGAGATGTAATTTCATGGATGATGAATTTCAAGGTGCAAAATTGTTAAAGGTGGTAGGAAAAGGGTTAGGCATCTAGCAATAATTTCGCAGTGTTAATCGAAGGGATTTCTTGTTTATCGAGAACAAATGGTAAGATAATGTTAGTTGAAAAGTTATTTTCCACGAGTAACAGGAATACAAAAAGAATTTCTTCACCTATTCTTTCTTAATTGTTTCGTCAAATCGTACGAAATTGAGTATCATTCCCTATTCGGTGATTGATTTATTCGTACCATTTCTTCAAATTGAATATTTAAAATTTGTAAACAAAATCTGATAAATATGTGATTTTAATGACACGATTTTGGGGGTGGCGTAAAAGATGTCGCCGCAGGGGTTGCCACTCTTCTCTCCCTACTTTCGATAGTATTTTCGTTTGCATGCGATGGACTTCAAAGAGCAAGCAGATTCGTTTCCTCGGCCATCGTGGTCCCCTATGCCTACAATAAGAAATCGAACCCCACGTATTACGGAGGGATCTTGGTGGTTCCCGCTGGGTATACGTTCAAAACAGAAGCGGTAAAAGTGAAGAGGCCACGTGTGAGCCAGACGCCGCATAAAGCTTGCGAACTGTTGAACCGCGTAATTCGTGAATCTTCGTGTCGATCGTATTAATGCATTAAGCAAATCCAATTTAATCATGTGCATGATACGTAAATTATCTTATCGTTATACATTAAATATTACCCAACTCATCATATTTTAAATTCCGCGCACGTGTTATATCATTCACGTTGTACTACTCGAATTATCGTTTCAATTAATTCGATCACCAATAATCGAAACAATGGAGAATCCGGTAGAACATCGTCAAAACGTCATTCCCTTTCACGAACAAAGCCGCTTGTTCTCTCTCTTTATATATATATATATTTTTTTTTTTTGCTGCAGCAGCAGCCGTTCTTATTATTGCGTTATCATACAGGCTGCCTGCTTACCGCTTTACGGGGTGAACAAAAAAAAAAGAGAAATAAAAAGAAAAAAAGAAAAGCGGAGCATCGACAAGTTCGAAAGCGATCGACGAGAAACGTCAAAGTGTCTGCACGCAACGCGGTACGCGATAATATCGTTAACCCTCGACTCAGCAGACTTGTTTCCACAAACCTGATAATCCCGTGATCAGGCTTCGACGTATACCTCTCCACCTACGTCTATTCAAGCACACGCACAGCACCGACACAAGATCCACTACCTCGCAATATATATATACCAATGGTATACGTATGTGGGTACCTATATCTATAATCTGTCGACGTATTGGGCACTGAGATTTGGCGGACCCCCTCGACTCGACTTGCGATTATTCAATTCATCGGCCTGTCAAAAGCACCAGTGCACGCTGTGTTCCCCGATCGTTCTCTCTTTCTCTGTCCCACTCTCTCTATGCCTCTTTCGCCTCCTCCTTTCTTTCTCCCCCTCTTTCCTTTTCTCTCTGTTCCACCTTTGTCAACCCCCTTTTCTCCCTTTCTCTATCCCTCTCTCTTTCTCTTTCTCTTTTTCTCTTTTCCCTGGTTCACCCGGTCGACGCGTACAATCCCTCCTTTACTCTCCTTCGTTTCTTTCCTCATCGATGATCTCTGTTTCACCACCAGTTTCCCTCGTTTCTTTCATCCTTGTCTCACTCGACACGCTGCTAGCCACCCTCGGTAGCCACCGCCAGGGTGGAACGATTAGGAGCAATACGTTGCGATAACTGCCCCTAATATCTCGGCACCGCTGCCATACGCAATACAAATTAGGGAAGCGTACCGTGAAAGCACGCCGGATATTTGATTCTACGATTTTCTCGTGGCCCACAGTGGCGGCCTCGAAACGGCGATTTGCGACTACTCTGGAACCGATTTCCTCGCCGTTGGATATAATAGCTCTTCGATACGCGATCAATTTATTCGACTCTTTTCGATAGATCCTGTGGCGAAGAGAGCCCTTGCTTCTAGTGAATTGTGATTTCTTTTCGAATTTTCATTGGTTGCGGTGTGATTATATTTTCTTTTTTTATATGCATTTTTGACATATTGTAATTATTTTTACATATCGTAACGTTAAATTTTGCAGCGAGATTCTATTTATCTTTGCGTCAGACATATTATATAATTGCCAAATTCACAAAAGCCAAATTATATTTTGCACAAGACGTAAAATGTAGTAAGAAATTTAACAAGTTTCTACCGCATCGCTGTTTCCAGCGGTAAATTAGCTAAATTGCGGGAGCATAATTTTTCAGAGCAGAGGAAAAACTACTTTGTTAATTAATGTTAATTAACGTACCTTTCGCACTGATTTCATCCGCCAACTACGCAACGCAACCCTTATACACTTACGTAACTCTACCGCATTACACCTTGATAATAAACAAAGAAAACTACGCACTTAGCACAGGTTCGCAAAAATTGTAGTTACCGCACGTACTGTTATTCCAATTTTTCCGATCATACCAATTTTCATAAAACAAGAAAAAAAAAGAGAAAAACACGTTGACGACAATTAGCCTGTACGATCCTCGTCGCTGTAGAAAAACGTCATTTGAAGTCGTCGCATTCCGATATGCGACGAGGGTAAGTGTGCAAAGGTACGCGTTAGTAGGGCTCGATAGGAAGGAAGGAAGAGAGATAGAGAGGGAGGATTCGAATTTGACCGCCGTGAAAACAGCGGTGGCCCTCACGGCGCATTAGCTGTCATCGCCTTCATCCGACGCTTTCATCGCCCGCCGCGAAACAAATGATCAAAGCGTCAACGCGGATGCTGTGAATGGACCACAGAATCCCCGGTTCGTGTCCTGCCCTGCCCGATAAAGGCCTGGACCGCGTGATCCTAGCACTTGGCCCCGTCCCTGTGTCCATCGCGGTTGGCTTTCATTCGATCCACGTGTGTAATTGGCATAAAAACCACATTTTAAATTCTCCCGCCGAGAACTGACCGGTCACACACTAGTCACGAGCCGTGAGCTTCATCGCTCGTTGCTCGTTCTCTCGGTGTGTTTAATTAATTCCCTTCTCTTGCCTCCCTCCCTCTTCTGTTCAGCACTCCGGCACGCTGTTCTCCAATCGGGATTTTCAAACATAAAATGTTGAACGAACGAGTGAGGTATCGGGGTTAATTAAACCGCGGCATAATACAATATCGTTCGGTTATAGTTTTATTAATTTACCAAGCGAGGCAGCCAGTTTTAAAAGGGCCGCGTAAATTTATAAAGCAGCCCTTGGATCAAATTGTTACCGGAACGAGATTGTTCCGGATGGCGGTTCGACGATCTTAATTGAATTATATCGATGTGTAAGGTTGTTTCTCGTTTCCTTGGGAATGGTGTACCTATTTTTTTCTTATGCTTAGAGCTTGAAGTGAACGAATATACACGTATACTTATAATCCTAACTAACGTTTTTAAGTACCGAAGATGTCTTTTTCATTTAAGCTTATTTTTATTTTTGATTTTATTTTTGATTTTTTTATTTTATTAAGCAACTATTTAGTTTCTTTCATTCCCTTCCATTTGATTCCACTTTTTCAAGTACTGAAGTTTCTTTCTTATCTTGTTTTGTGATCGTTGTTTAAATAGGTACAATTTTTTTAAGGCATTATTCCAAGGTATTACCAAAATTCTTTTCTCCAGAAATAATTTCTCTAACATTAGAACGATCGTACGAAATATTTTGCCTATCGTTCTCCAAGTTGAACGATCCTACTTCTCCATTGTATCACTCTGTATCACTCTATATCTTCAATCGTAATCATAGACGCTTCGTAATCTCGCGTTCTCGACGTTCCATAAATGAAGGATTAATTATAGGAACGGCGGAGGCGCCGCAAAAAGGGGCAAATGATCGATTAAACTCCTCGGAACGTTTACAGCGTGTTTCCCCTTTGTAACGTCGTAAGTAGTGGAGTAACCGGGCGCGACCTGTGACAGCGTAATTAATTTCACGTGCAGAGAAAGTTGCATAATGAAACGCGCAAAATGGGTACGCGTATAATCCTGGCCGCGTGTGTCAAACGATGCCGAAACGGTAAGAACAATGCCGTCGGAGGAAGCGAACCCGTGATTACCGCTTATTCGACTTCGACTACCTATATACGTATAAAGGCTATATACATACGTAGAACGTAACCGGGTATATGTACGCGGTGTGAAACTGGTCCCGTGTATGCATGCACGTGAGCTCACTGTGCAAATTGTCGGCCGTAGGAAACCAGAGGACGGGAAACGGCGAAGGAACGCGGGGGCAGGGAGGACAGACAGGGTCGAACAAGTCCTAGAGAAAGAGAAGTATTGCGACAAAGCGGAGGCGGAGACAGATTTTAGCCGGGCAACGCGTGTGACGTGATATTAATTAACACGAACCCTTCGAGTCTCCCTCTTCCTCTCTGTATCTCCTCTCTCTCTTTCTCTCTCTCTCTCTCTCTCTCTCTCTCTGTGTCTGTTTCTGTCTTGTATATGTATGCTCGTCCTAGGAGGTGAGATAAAGGGTTGGTTCAAATGTCACGCAAGGCGCACACATCCCGCAACGAGCGGAAACTGGAAAGGTTCCTGGTAGCCGAAACAATTTGCAACGCGCCTTGATACCTAGCCGCCGGGATGGACAGCTTGTAATTTTCTCCTTCATTTTAGCTTTCATTTCAGTCGAGGTGCTATGTCCTCGTGTTTCTCGACTAGATTAATATGGTATCAGATGGAATAGTTGCACTCGTGTTTCACAGTTTCAGAAATTAGAGATTCGTGTCCGATTAATTATCGTAGTTTACATTTATTGCGGTGAAGTTGTGCATCAAAGTTGACGCTGATCAATGACTTCTGATACTGTCTGTTCACCAGTGATATACAGGTTCTTTTTTTATGTATTTATTATTTCAATGTGTTGTATGAAATGTCGGATTTTTAATCATTTGCAGATTGATCGCTCAAATGATCAACGAAGTGTTGAAAAGGAACTTTTTTGTTGAAAGCGCGTTGGTAAAATACTATACAGTTAGATGTTTCAGTTAAAAAAGAAAGGAAACGACTTTTATTCCGTCCAGAAAAATTCGATGTTTCATATTATATGATTTTTTGTAACTAATGGGACATATATTTTCTGCAGAAATTAATCTGAATTGAATAATTCGCTGTAAACGCAATGATTGGTGAATGAATAGCAAATTCTTGAAAAGAAACTACAATTCATTCAAAAATTCATTCATACTAAAGGGTAAAACCTGACGAGTGAAAAATTTAACATTCTCAAGTAATCATTGCAATTTAATCTTCAATTTCCAATCTATTTCTCAGAATCAATTTCTAAAGTATTCCCTACGTTTTATAAAAACATTTTACCAAAAAACAAGGAAAAGAGGCTTAATCCCTACCGGGAACGTTTCATAAAAGAGTCCAGTCAGCGAGACGCACGTTTCACGGAGGGATCGAGAGGGAAGGGAGGGATGAAAGCATGCAAGGTAGCAGTGGAAAAAGCTTCTGCAGTACCGATTCGCAACGTGAATCATGCTCGCGAACGCGCGAAGCTTTTTTAAAAGCAACAGCTTTCGAGCTGCCGGACGCGAGGCAAAAACGGCGCGAACGTGTCTATGAGCACGGCGGTGGCGAGCACCGTTTCGAAGGCCGGGCACGAGCGGGCTGGAAATTGTTTTCTCACCCTTTCCCCGTCGATGCTTTCAGAACGGCCTGGTGAAACGGCGAAACGTCGCGTTTTTTCCCCTTCTTCTCTGCCGTTACATTTTCCTTCGGAACGACATACGTGACCGCCGCGTGTACGACGCTCCTTTAACGTACGCGCTCGACGTGCTGAGACACGGAGAAAATAATTTGTGATTTTTTTTCTTCCTTTCTTTTACTTTTTTTTGTTTCTTTTTTCCTTTTCCCCTCTTTTTTAAAAAATAAGTTCATATGGTGTGTAATAGAATCGTGTTGCGTGAATCACGAGAAGCTGAACGAATTAATTTCCGAGCTGTTGCTTCGCCGGAGAAGTAACGTGGCCAGGGTTTTGAATTTAATTAAAATTTTGATAAATTAGTCACTCTGGTTTGCACGGATCACGCGTACGTATGTATATGTGCGGTGACTTTTGCGTTCGTTCACAGTAAATTTTCGTAAATAAATTGTAATACCAGTTTCGACGACATTTTTTCGTTTAATCCACTGGAATAATGGCAACGGATATAAGCTTAATCGTGCATCCCGCCATAGTTGAAATAAACAGTTCACTTTATAAGAGTCTCTTTATGAACAAAATGAAAGATATGCAAAGCGAAGCATTTGAATTCGTCTGCGTATAGTTTTTGTCAGTGAAAGTATATTACTATTTATTTTCATACTGAACATTTCATCTGTTAGAGGTTACTGACATAACAGTTTTATATTTTTCCTATTATAAAATTTATCACATTGGAAGTATTTATTAAAAACTGAATACTCGTTAAATGTATTGTTTACAATAGACGAAACCAGTGTAATAACATAAAAAATTTAGATACTTTTTTTACCATTTAATCTCTTACTTCAGCGAGCACCAAAAGGGTTAACTTCCGTTAAAGGGTGTTATCTTTTGGATATTATCAAACAAATTCTACTCTCTAAAAAATATTTTTCCAAGGGAAAAAGAATAAAAGGCACTTATGAATGTTTCAACTTCTATTTATTCAAACGCGTACAGTATGAATAATCTAGAGCTACCGTAACAAGTTCTCCATGTTTTAATAATCATTTTAACGCTAATTTATTACCATCACTCGCTACACATGTCGTGCATATTGAAAAGCATGCTTTTTCCTGGAAGAAACGCGAAGCGGGATATGTTGAGGATTTACCCGTAGGATGTATACATACACATGGGTGTACGTACGATGTGCATCGATATAGCGGCGAAGTTCTCATTTCACCGAGATATCGGATTTTCCCCGTGCCACCCGCCTTTCCCTCCGCCGCTTTCTTCTTTATTATCCTTCTATACCGACTTCCTCTCCTACCGTTCTTTATCCCAAACAAAGCAATCTCGAGCTCGTAGCGACAGCCCCTACGTGCGACTGCTAGGTGACAATTTATATACCCGCCCACCTATATAACAACTTACTCACTCGATACGTCTTTCTCGCGCGAGGCTGCGGACGCTTTCACAGTTCCGCGCCTCGCAGTTTGTTATCGAAAAATATCGACCTACTCGCGTGATTCTGTGGCTGGTAATTCGAACGAGTTGCAAAAGGAAAGAATAGCGAAGAAATCTAATGTGTATGCTGGTATCAATGGGAATTTAATCGAAGGATGCACACGTAGGGAGGAAGACTTGGTGTTTCCTGTTTCTTTATTTGACATTTCTTTTGTCGTTTTATCATTTTGACCGTTATAAATTTATATTTGATATATTTCTTTTAACATATGTTGTCAAATGTTTAGTTTTCTTCTTTTTTTTTTTATTTGTACTATGAATGTAATCAAAATATTTGACTTACAGGTGTAAACCATTTGACGCATAATGTACGATAAAGAAGATGATAGCGAGCAATGAATTACAATATATTGTCAATGAAGGTTTAATTCTAGAAAGTAGTTGAGATACGCAGAAATTCTGAAAGAAGACAAAGATATATGAAAATAATCGATATTTTTCTTAATCTATGTGATCTTTTTGTACGATTTGGTTTATTTATGTAGTAAAAGATATACATTTACAGACTGTGTGTAATACAGAAGTATCAGCAAGTGTTTCACATTGAATGTATTAAGATCAAATGGTAAATTGATAAATCGTGTCATGTACATCTTGCGCATTGCAATATGAAACGATTATTAATTTTTAATTTATCGACTGTAACTTCAACTCCTAGCCGGAAATTAATTTTCTCCTTCACGGATCCTTAATCATTTCTGAAATCGCGCGGCAATAACAGGTCATTAGAACGACGTATGGAAGTCGATACGTGTAAGTACTTAATGCCGCGTTATTGAGGAGGGAGTCGAAACGTATCCAATAAAGCCGATTTCACGCGCGATTCTTCGTATCGGATGCGCGCAACAATAACTGCGACACACGCATACGATCGTATCCTCGTTTGAAACGGTGTTAGTAGAAGTGACGACGATAGAGGAAAATATACACGTACACATACATAGAGGCATCGCTGTTATGGGATAAGAGACATAAGTCCGTGGCGTCATATGCTTATAACTGCCCCCTATCAGAATAATATTATTACTCTTGGCCACCCCACGATTATCCTTGTGACGTGAGGCGTTTACTTCGCGCCTCGTCCCTCTTTCCATGACTATCCTGGAAAATTGTTATGTTACGTGAGAAACGTGTCGAATCGAAAGCTATTTTATTCCGTACCTACTTTAAGTATCTCCTTCACGCCGTATTTCCCTCTCTTCGTCATTTATTCTTCGAATTTCTTTGGGAGAGATAAAATATCGAAGTTTCACGTGAATCGTCGGATTATCATTGGCACTTTACATGTTGACGGGAATAATTCTGATCCCCAGTTGTACAACTCATCGGTTGTAGAACTTGCCGCTTAAATATCAATTTGTAAGAGGCGGGTTGGCGCTTATTAGCATTAGCCTGGGCGAGAGGAGTGCAAAGAAGTTTCGGGCATGACGGTAGGAAAGTTCAAAGATGCAAATTGGGGTAATATCGCGGAGCCGGCAAGTGTAGGGGACTCGTAGTTTCCTTCTCGTTGACACCCTCCCCCTCCCACTTTCTCTCATTAATTACGAGATTCATAAAGTCCTGCTATTAACGGTCATCCGCAAAGAGAAGAAATAAGAAAAAAGAAGATATTTGATGAAAGACACTGTAGTTTCATCGTGATACGAAATGATCCTCATAAACGTTCAAGCTGCACGATCAAAACGTACGAATAGAAAAATTATTACCGCCAAAGAATCCTAATGATAAAAAAAAAGGGAGTGAAGGTGGGACAAGTAAAAAAGAATCTGAATACTTCGCGCTCAAAAACTCGTATTATCCGCCCATTTTGAAATTTTGATATTCCCATCCCGAGGTGGTAGAATGAATGAATAATTATCCGCCGTTGGTACAAAACGAATCTTTTTCTCTTCACCCTCTTTCTGTCTCTCCGAGCCACTTTCACGGAGGTTCTCTCCCCGAATCCGCCCCCCAATTTATATAAGCCGAGGCTGAACCTCAACCCCGGAACTCTTATAATAATTCCACGATTCCCCCACCCTTAGAAAGCCGCGCGATGTTCATTTCATTATTTTTTTCCCCTTTTCCGCTGCCTTTGGTTCCTCTTCTTCAAGTATCGCCAACGTCCACCTCTCCTCTTACGTCGCTCCTCACCCCGAAACCAAACCACCCACACCCTACGAGAGCCCGTTTGCACACGAGGCAGCCCACCACCATCCACGCTGAGAGGGTGATAAGTCGTGACGTCGACGAGGTAGAGGTGATTCCGAAGGGTAGGCGTGGCCGTGGCATCCCACCCTCGACAAGGGGGTGCGAGGAGTCGATTCGAGAGGAAAGGGTCGCTCGTGGTACGCTCTCGTTGGCTGTACTACCCTCCACCACCACGTGGTGCGGGCAACGCTGCTGGTGGACGTTGCTATAGAGGCTGGAAAATCGTGTAAGAAAAAGCTGGAGAACCAGCGTCGATGGACCACCCCTCCTGTTTTCAGAGCCCTTCGCTGCTAGACGATTCTACTTAAGTTCCGAATATGTTCGCGATTCTCTTTCTCTCTCCCATCCAGTTGCTTCGTTCATCTATCTCCGCGTTTTTTCCTTCTTCTATTTCTATTTCTGTCTCTTTCTTTTCAACGAGTAAAGTAGGTTCGTTTTCTCTTCTTCTTTAGGTGTATTGTTATTTTCGCATGTTTCGATGACCTGTTAGAGAGAAGTGGTATATGTACTTACATGGCACGGCAAGATATCGCGCGTGCCTGTCTTCGACACGGGTCGTTCAAGATTTAGTGAGCGGCGCGTGTATTATCCACGCGACTCGGAAACTCGTGTGAATACACACGAGGATTCCGGGGACCACAGGCGGCGCTCGTTAATTTAATTAACCCTACTGGACATTTCCGCCGGACGAACGTGGCGATCTGAGCGCACGTTGCTTTATGTGTATACATAGTTGCGTGTACGCGTGTAAATTAGGGTAACGGGACGACAGAGCGTGATTTGAAGTTAGAAATGTCGGCGTTGAGAGGCGAAGTTATATTGAATATATATTTTACAAAAGAGAATAGGAGAAGAGGTGTTAATCGAGAAATGATTTCGTTAAAATGATTTCGTAAAAATTCAACAAAACCATCGGTTCGGTGAAAGGTTCAGTCAATCGTGGACGATCGCCAAGTCGGTCTTAGAAGGCGAATTATTATTAATACCATTATTATTATTATTATTATTATTATTATTATTATTATTATTATTATCATCATAATTATTATTATTATTATTATAACCGTTATTATCATCGCTAGGGCGGCGTAATCGTTTTGATCGTTATAGCGGCGGTTTAAAGCCGGAGAAAAGTGGCCGGGTGAGCGTAGCCGGTATAATTATACGTACAAGAAAATCACATTGCGCGAAACGATCTCGTACGACACGTACGCCCACACACATATACGTGCACACCTTTACATACATCTGTGTACCGGCAATAGACGCGCCACGGTACCTAACCACACCGATAAAGCGACACACGTACGTCCCGGCGCGTGTCGATGGTAGTGAGAGATAATAATGTTGATAAGGGTGTAGAGAGAACCGCCGCACGACGGTAACCCCTGTTGCTAAAACGGAACGAATATAAGAGCGAAAAGGACGTAGGCAAGAGTAGTGTATTATGTATATATGTATATATATGTACCTATACATATGTATATACATATACGCGAAGGGGAGGAGGAGGTGAGTTGAGAAGAAGGACACAGAGGAGGGTGAAATAGCGAGAGGGAGTAAGAACCAACCACGGAGGGTAGCGAAAGAAAGAGGGTGGGTGCAAGAGAGAGAAAACACGAGCGGCGTACCAGAGGGGTGGGTAGGCGTGGCCACGGACTACCCCTCGGAGCAGCCGATTGGACGGACCGTTGGTCTGTTCCGTCAAATAAAATCCAATCGTTAGGAGCAAAGGAATGCGAGTCTCCTGGCTTTTTTCCTCCCTTACCACACTTCGCTTCGTGCCGTCGTCGTCCTCTCTACCCCTCCAGTTCATGAGTCGTCGGTACGCCGACGTATACGTTCTCCGTTCGGCCTCTTCCCACACCCCATTCCTCTCGTTCTTCGTTCCGTCCCTTCCACCCACCTTCACCTCTCCTTTCCGCGTTACCTTTAAAGGGGGTGCGCGCAGCGCCGTTTGATGGGAGTATGATTTTATTACGGCATTACCGAGCGAGCCAAACCCCGAATTGCTCGGCTTATAGTCTGTATTATCTCACCTAAGAGGGAAAGAGCGGTAGACGGGAGGGGGGGGGGAGCACACGGTGGTAAAGCGGAGGGGTGGAACACGGTGGAGTTTAGAGAGAAAGAGAGAGAGAGAGAAAGAGAGTTAGAGAAAGGAAGGGAGGGTAAGGGTACAGAGTAACACACTCCTTCTTCCCTCCCTCCCTCCCACCTGCCTGTTCCTCCAATCTTCTATGTACACACAAGCCACTGCCTATACGTTAAAGGGGGCTGTTTCGAGAATGGTTCTCCTGGTTCTCCACACGGGGAGGGGGCAGGAGAGCTAGCTATATGCCTTTGTCGGCTTTCATTCGAGGGTTGTGCATGCTCTCACGTTGCGCTGCCACACTCTGAGCACCCCTTCTCACCCTCTCTCTTGCACCCTGCCTGTCTATCCCCGTTACTGTCTGTCTCGGTGGTTCGCATGCACGCCAGTTGACATTCCGCTGCCGAAATCGCACGTTCCTCCTCGACGTGACCGCTTCCCCGTGACAGTTCAGATCGTGTGCTTTTCTTGCGCGCTAGACAAACGTCCCGCGTGACAGGGACCAAGATGCTGGACCAGTTTTGTGGTTTTTAGTGAGACCATAATACGCTCTGTGATCGCGTGCATCGATTGAGAGATCAAAGACTGGTTCAGACGTGATGGATGAATAGAGAAACGGTATATAGTGAGATCATTCATGCTACTGCTGTTTTAAACGTGACGATGGAACATCTGATGTAGACTTTGAGAATCGTGAAAAGCATCTACGGTCGTTTTTACTGGAAAATGAAACAGTAACTAGTGTAAAATATAACTATACTAAGCATCATTTTCTCAATGTCTAATATATGTAACATAAACATCGAGTTCAGTGAAAAAAGAAAGCAAATGGAAAAGTCAGTTAAGAGACATTTGTGATCAAACCGATTCAAATATCTCCAGCGTCCGTAGAATTCCTTATAAATTCGTAAATAGGAGCGGTAGTATTCTGTGAACCAAAAAAGAAGAGGTACCAATCGGCGGGAGTTGCAACGGGGGGGGAGGGGAATCCAGGGGGTCGTGATATGTTCCCTTCGTCAGCGGCGATGCTGAAGAATCTGCAACAAAGTGCAATGACCTCGCCCTTTTTAATGGAGAACTTGCTCCAGAGCAAGGCGTCGCCCGGTGCCGATCTAACCAGCTTGACCTTGAACTGGGCGGCTAGTTTAGTGGCGAGACAGCGTGAACGAGAATGCGAGGCAAACCTGAGGCTTTCCCGAGAGAAAATATCTCCATCCAGTGCAAACCAAGAGCAACTGGATCAACAACGCTCATCAGGTACACGTGGTACAGATCGAGGGAATCCTATGATCGACTGTAGGGACCACCAGAGAGGCTCCTCAGGGAGGATTGATCGTCAGAACGATCGGATGCAAATTTTACGTGAGAAGGAGAGCATGGAGAGGAATCAAATCGCTTATGTGGACATCGACAATGAGAGGATCGACGGGCACGTGATCGTCGATCGTCTCTGTGCGATGGAGAGGCTTTGTAACGAGAGGATCGAGAATAGATCAAGCTCGGCGGTTGATTCGTGCAATTCGAATGTCGATGAGGATCCGACGAGCATCGAGATGGATGGCGGCCTTCAAGGTGAGAGGGAAAAGGACGATGGTATGCTGGGTGGCGAACGCGTGACGACAGGATTGCAGCCGGACAGGCGGTACGACCTTGGATGCAGAAACGTCATGCACACGTCCGATGAAATGACGATTCAAGGGGAGAGAGAGGTGGCGGTCGAGCGTGTCGTCGACAGGATAGGTGAGAGAACGACCGCTTGTTCCTGTGGCGACGATCAGTGCTTAGGACCCGCATGCAGGACCATCCAGGAGAAGGAGAAGCCGCAGCTCAAGTTCAGCGTCAACGCTATACTTGGCGGCAATCATGACAGGCGACCACATTCGGGTAATTGTTTCTATCTTCGAGCCTTGCGCGTGCAATTATGAGTTCGTGGCTGTTTATAACGCAGATCTAACTTGAGTATCGGTAGATATGACTAAGAAGTAGGTTCTTAGATGTATTGTCTGTATGTTTTCGATGTACATGGATATTACAATTAATTCGGAGTGCGTATCGTCGATTTTCGTTAAGGCATTTAGGAGAGAAGTAATAGGGATAGTGGATAATAATAAAGTATACCATTTAAAATTATTAAACGGTGATTTGTTAGTTTTATGAGAGAATTTCGGTGTAAGATAAAAAGGAAATAAGGATAATAAGTAAAATACATCGATAATTTCTTACTAAAACGTTATATTATTGAACACACAATTACTTATCATTCCTTCGAAATAATGAATTAATAAAAAGTATTTACGTAATACTATTTAGATCAAAGAATTTTTTAAATCATCGAAAACTATAAAGCGCGATTAAGTAATCACTTGTGACAGGATTATCTTTAATTAAAGTTCACGGTGTCGTCACACTGAAGGATTAAGTTAGGGAGACGGGTTTTAGATTGACGAGCACGTCAGAAGAATGTTAGTCATCCGTGAGCATTTAGAGTGTTGAAACAAAGCTCACCACAAATCAGTGTCGCCAGCAGACTCCTGTCGTCGGTCCCTAAATCTCATCCGCACACCCTCAAGACGAGTCGCAGCGTGCGTGCAGGGTGGAGCAGGACGTCAGCTGGTCCGCCACTTACCTTCACCCCAATATTAAGCCCTTACGATTGGTGCCTATAATATTAGACAAACGGCAGGATCAAATGATGTATTACCGTGCCTCTTATCGTGTTTCCTTATTCACAGTAATTCCGGCGACGTCGACACGAAATTGGCCAAACTATCACCAGCCATTTCGATTTATAGCTGGGACCGGTAACACAATCACGTCGTACAAACGTCATTGTATTATTGGATTATCCTTTTCCACTGTTCCACCTGTTTGTTAGAATATTAACAGAGATTCTTTACTGTATAATATTTAGCGAAAAGTTAAAAATCATCGATACATTTAAAACATTGGAAATCTCAAATTTTTTCAATCTCTCGGGACAAGGTAATAAATAAATTAAGCGAAACGTTAAAACTAATGGTGCTGTGTAAAAGATTCTAAATGTGAAGTACAGCTTCTAGAAACCACTTGAACCTTTAACATTCTCGTTGAAACAGATCTGAAAATCAATCAAAAATTTGTTTTTTTTCCCATCGTGAAACAAGTCAAACAAAGAAGAAAGAAACTCCTTTCTCCCCCCAGCCCTAAAAAAAGGAAACACTCCTATCTGAACCACTTCTGTGTACATCAACCATACAATCTCTCGCATCCCTGTCGTTCTTTTTTCCCTCCCCCTTCCTCCAACGCCTCCTCTTGCTTCACGTCCCTTCCCTACCAACTAACGAATGATTGACACGAGTCGATAAAGTTCATGCACATACGATAAATACATAAACGGGCACCGACCACCTAGAAACGAGACAGAAACAGAGGTACGCGAAACCAAATCAAACGGAGAGAGTGAGAGAGAGGGAGAGGCAGAGAGAGAGAGATGGAGAGAGAAAGAGAGCGCTCGAGAAAGAGAGAAGGTAGATGGTTCATCAGGGGGATGAAGGTAGATAGGTGGGGAGGCAAATGTTGCATTTAACATTGGCGGATTGCATGCGCCGCGTAGAAGAGAAGCAACGATAGAGAAAGAGAGAGGCGAGACATGAACAGAGAGAAAGAGAGAGAGAGAGAAAGAGAGATAGTTAAAGATAGACAGGGAAGACTAGTCGGGGAAATTTGGTGTGCTCGAAATATGGGGTGGGGTTTCATGCATTTGTCGGATAGCGGATGCATTGACCGTGCCACGTGCATGTGTTACATCCCTTCCTCCTCCGCCTCCCCCCTCCCCCTTCCTACTGTAGCTTGCCGCTCCTCTTGTGTGAATCCATCGCCTCCGATAGACCCTCCAGCATCCATGAGCTGTTCACCACCACCTCCTCCCTCCACCTCCTTTTACCCCGAGCGTACCATCCTCCCCTCTAGGTACAACTCATCCCAACGTCACCCCCTGCCTCCACCTCCTCCACCCTGCGACCGGTGGTACTATCGCTCGCTTCGCTCGGTTTGTACGTCATGTCGAAATGTTGTGAAATAATTGCGCGAAAAAGTGATTGGCAACAAACTCGAAATTCATCGACGGACGTGAACGAATGCCTCGGCAACTCGTCGAGTTAGAGGGGGTGGTGTGACGTAGGAGGGAGCGGAAGAGGGTAGGGAGGGTTGGTCTGGAGTGGATGGGCGTTTGACGGGAGAGCGACGTTAAATTTCGAATAGCATTTTCGCCAATCGTTGTGCGATTTACCTGGTACTCGCACTCTTTCGCTCTGTTCTCTCCATATTTCTCTGTTTTTCACTCGCACACGCTTCTATGGTGATGCGGTTCACTCTTTTGCTCTCTCTTTCCCTCTCTTCCTCTCCCTCTTTCATTGTGGAGCCACGCTTTTATTCGTTCCCCACTTTCCACCCCTCTCGAACCCGGTTGCCGCCTGCTTCTCGTTGTTGTTTGTCGCTATTATTGATATTTTTCGATATCGAGCCTGACACGACGAGAGCGGGACTCGTGTAGACGGATGGCGAAATGCGTGTACCTCGCGCCGTTCTATTATTTCCTCCCTTTCTTTTCTCTTTTTTCTCGTTTTAACTCGATTTTTCCTGGCCGGATGTTCCCGGGAATAATTAACAGAACGTTATCGAGGATTCCTTTTTTTTTATTGCAAATTACGTGTTTCATAATTTGACACAATCTAATGAAGTACCATGCTAACAATTTAATGTAACCAAGAGTACCTCGATGAGAAACTTTAAATCTCTTTTAAAAACTTCTACAACTCTTTCAATTATTCGTAGTAACCTTTAAACTCATCGTGTCTTAAAACTTTCGATCAAGTTAACTAGCTAACCATGCGCTAAGACAAACACATCGTCCCTCGGTTATTACGGGACCGTATTCTATTGCGCGCCGTTTCCTGCCCTGCATAAATCGCCGAACTACCTATTCATCGGGAAAACCTGCAGCGGTGTCTACTTAATAATGCATCAAATGCCCTAATCCCAAAGAATAACCATCGATATGTTGTAGCTGGGTTTCGAGTCGGATCGAGGGGGGTAGCGAAAGGAAGGGTCTTTAAGCTAGGCCATTTAAAAGAAAAAAAAAACCACAGCTCTACAACTGTAACAACACGCGAGAGCTGTTCTGGATATTCTCGACAGGCTTTGAGGTTTAATCTCGATTCGACAAAATGTTAGATAAAGAGAGAGATACATATAAGGGTATATAAAAGATGGATTCGCGATGGGAGTTTCGAAGGAGGTGGAGCAGCTTAAAAAACGATTCCCATTCAATGTTTCCGTTGGAGGTTAAGCCGTTATTAGTCGGCCAGGGTTTGCGATCCAGGCAGGCTGGCTCCTCTTATTGGCTGGCTACGAAAACAACGATAAAAGGCGATGAGTATTTTATGGGGTACACAGGCACAATAGGACGTCGTGTATGGGCCATTGTTAAAGCATTGTCTGGCTGGAACGCAAGGCAAACCTCTCTTTCTCCGTTCGATTCTGGCTTCTTGGTCGTTGCTGAAACGTACGACCGTGGCTCTATTATTTTATTATTTTCAAACACGTCACCTCGTCTCTTCTTCTCTTTCTATTTTTCCTTCCCTTTATTTTTTTCGTTTGGGTAAATTGGGCGTGGCGAAGTGAGTTAAAAAAAATATGTTGAAAGTACCACGAATCACAAACCTTGTTTGGGGTATGTGTAAATGATTGTCTGGATTTATATACATCTTTCTTTTTTTTTTTTTTTTTGATAAACTAGGGTTTGGGTTGGCTATTTATGTATGTTTAAGGAAGAAAAATATTTGGTTCATATTTGTGTGTACATATATATTTTTTTTAATAATCAGAAAATCAGAAATTTGGAAAATAGAACGATGAAAATCTATTTTTCGAAAATTTTAATTTGTGATAGATTAAATATATCTCAGTCGTTCTCACGTATTCCAAATATCAGTGTATTTACTCTGGAGGTGTTGAAGCGTGCGTCAACAAGAGGTTTAGGCTCCGCCTGGAGCTGTTGAGGAGGGTTTAGTCGGGGGTGTCAGCTCGAATTATGCATCGCAAGGAATACAACGACTTGAGCATTCTGTCGTGCGAAAATCCGGAACCTTAGGCGTTTCACGGGGAATTCGTCCGTAAAAAATGCGTTTCTACTTGCCTCTTTGTCTCGAATTTGATGAATGTGAAGTTAAATAATTTATTCGAATTTACCGTCATATTTAGTAATGATGTTCCTTTAGAATATTTCATTCAGTGAACTTATTATCAACCAGCGAAATGTGTCCCTTCTTTTTCCAGACAATTTTCAAGGACTTCCACCAGAAGCAATACCAGCATTTCTGCAAAACTTACAGAATTCTGCAAACTACAATATAGCGAAACCTATCGCCAGACCGGCGGCTTATCATCCGTATCACAGGCCAAGTCATCAGCCGCCTCAGCGTCATTTACCCCCGAATGCGCACCACACGTTGCAGCAATTGTTCTACAGAGGACCTTATCTAACAGGTGAGCTGTTCTCTCTTTCTCCGAAACGATTCAAACACGGCTGAAACATATCTTTAATTTACGCTTGAGTTGAACAAATATAAAAATCTTAAATTAATCGCCGACCTTTTCCATTGAATATTCTTGCATCTTTTGCAATGACAATTGCAATTTTGCAATTACATTTTTATCTACACACAAGATACTACAGAAAGTACAGAATAATTGTTTAAACTAGTGTGTCATGTGCAAAATAAAAGTTTTGATATATTTTAATAACTAGAAAATTGTTTTGCTGAAACGTGTATTATTGCCACTTAGATATTATGCCTTTTCATGTTTAGTTCAATTCAACTGTCGTTCGTATAATCCGTAATTAATTTACTGCGAATGTTCGCGCAACAGAAGAACGAGTGAAAAAGGTGTGAAATTTTTTGCCGAAAAATCTGTCATTATATATTTCATCTCCGGAACTCGGGGGGAAAAGTTAATAAACAAGCTGGACGCGAGGCGGAAACACGGTCTCGATGAACATTTAAAACCGAAACTTCCGCACATGGCGCCAAAGCGTATAAACGCGGGCACGTGCACGGGCACGGGTTTATCGAATATCTTGTTATAGGTAGGCTCGTATGGGACATGGAGTGCATATGAAGTGCAGTGAAAGCACTACCATATTATGTACATGCACCGCCACAAGCAAAATGCACGCATGCAACAAGTGCGTGCAAATATCATCGGCGCAGATAATACTGTCATGCTCAGCTTGGCAATATTGTACAGATACGATCTGGAGATTCAATTGCCCGTTCGTTATTAGATGACTTTGATTCAATTACTATCGGCTCTAGGCCTTTGATGAACGAGCAATAAATTTTGCTTATCGGCACGCATTCTTTTCTGCATACTGATAAAGCGATTCTCGTAATATCAAAGTAAAAAGGAAGAAGAGTGTACTTAACTTATTTGTTTCTTCAAGTATTTATTCTTTACAGTTTACAATGAGGAAAAAAATACAGTGACTACTCTATCCACATATTACTTTGAACCAATCCTTTCGTGACTGAATTATCTTTTTTCTTAAGAATTTGTTATTTATCTATCGATCATCTTCTCTGTATTAGACGAGATCAATTTTTCTTTGAATCCGATTGGATCGCGAAAGTATTAAATTGTTCTATGAATATTTCAAACAAAGATGCAACATTTACTAAAATATCAACGTTACAATTTTTATACACTTTTATCGCGGTTTGAATGTTATCTTGATCGAAATTTAAGCAAATAATGATTCGTCATCTTATCTTAACTTCGGTGGGAGTTTTAAATGCATGTGACGCTCTTACAGTGCAAAGCTTTTCAACGTGAAACATGTGTAATGGTTAGTTGCCGGTTCCGGAACTGGAGGTCATCATCCGGGTGCTCCAGGTGGCGGGACAGCGTTTCCAGGTGCGATTCAAGGCGGCCTAGGTGATTTTACGAGCACAGGCCTGGTATTTCCATGGGCGACGAACGCTCGTGGAAAACCACGTCGTGGAATGATGAGAAGGGCAGTTTTTTCGGATCTTCAAAGACGTGGCCTTGAGAAGAGGTTTCAGATACAGAAGTACATCAGCAAGCCGGATCGTAAAAAATTGGCTGAGAAACTCGGTCTGAAGGATTCTCAGGTAAGATACTGTTTGAAATTCTTTCGTTACTTTCGAAACGATAAATGAAAAATATTCGGTGAAAGGAAGTGTATTATTGTTAATGATAAAACTGTGAAGAATTAGGCGAAGATTGAACAACGTCTCGTGACGGGTATATTGATTATACGAGATAATGGCATCAAATATGCCATATTCAGGTATACTTGCCTGCATTATAATGTGCATAGGCTTGTCATGATCAAGCGGTTGCCTTCGTAGCCGCGTGAACGAGCAACATGATGCTTAATATCGCGTTTAATGATCTTAATAGCGTACTAATTTGCTGATACGGCTAGCGAGGTATAGTAGTACACTTCTTTGTAAATCGCTTTTATGTTACTGATCAGTGATTAGCAGTAAGGAAAATTAATTTATTCATATATACATATATAATACTCGTTGAAACTACGGGAATGATGTGTAAAATGGAATTTGATGAAATTGAAAAGAACATTTTTTCTTTTTTCTTTTCTTTTTTTTTTGCTTTTTGAAGGAAATTTAAAGTGTATTAAAATGATAATTTTCATATGAACGTAAGTGTCTGTTAGTGCTTGTAATCAGCTTCTTTACGATTATATTTAATTAACGCCGTGAACGATGTTACTCGATTCACGCTAATAGCCAGGCGCATAATCGAGGAATTAATCCGTACGAGGAAGTGAGGAAGGAAAGCTGCCACAGGATATATGGTGCTTAATGACCTTATTAGGGCACTAATTGTCGCTTTAACGAAGTACGAGAACCCCTCTGTTCCCAACGGAGCATTTAATTCAGCGACGGAGCTGCTGCTCTCCCTTTCTCTCTCTCTCTCTCTCTCTCTCTCTCTCTCTCTCTCTCTCTCTCTCTCTCTCTCTCTCTCTCTCTCTCTCTGTCTCTCGTTTTCACGCGACTTCATTCGACGAATTGATAGAAACTAATGCTTAGGTTTTGTCGAACGAACTCTTATATGCTAATTATATCAATGTGTAATACCAACTTCTCATACATAGTCTTACGTAAATTCGAGTAGTGTCGATAGAAATATAGCTTAAATGACTATCAATGCATCTCGTTTAAGTATACCAATAATTTGACAGACTAAATCCGGAATCTTTGTGAACGTTTAAAGTTTAATTGTTATCTGTTATTAGACGGAGTTCACAGTTTTCCTAGTCATTAACGGGAAAGTAATCAGAAAGTGATTCAAACAATCGTAGCACGTTTATAGCATCGTTGCTGTATGTACAAGTATCGGAATGGCGATTCTCAAGAAAGTAACAAGTTCGAGGCTGAAGAAACATGGTCATTCTTCTTTATGGACTTCTTAATTTGCTTATTTAAACACTCCCTTAGTTTCCACAAAACAAGAGTACTAATTGCACAATGTCTTAAATCATCTTCTTTTACCATCTTACCTTGTTCATCGGAGAACTCTAATGCAATTATTGTAATAGCGGAGTTAAAGGCAGAATTTCTTTCTGTTTCTTCTGAAGTTGAGCTTCCAATTATCATGCTTGTTGAAATACTATATTATTCAAGTGCAAAGGGTTGAAATTCTCTTATGCTTGAGTCTCGAATTGATCGTTCGACTAATAAGTTAACTCTTTTACCTAACAAATTAAAAATTCCACGACAAATTTACTCGTTTTGCCTACTGTACAAATATTATATATATTTAACGTATAAATTTTCCTTCAGTTCACTCGCGGAACATAATCGTTTAATATGTTTCTCAAATTAATAATCTGAGAGTATCGTATCACGTTTCCTTCATCTTTAACGACACACGAACGACTTTTACCAAAGTACAGAAAGTAAAGAAAAGATGGAATATATAAAGACAAACTAGGTCTCTCCGTATGCGTCACATATTATTTTATTATCTAGGATTAACAGATTCAAATTGTTAATCCCTCAACTTATGAATTTTTTTTCGCTGTCTATGAATCGGCTATTTATTATTTCATATGCTCTATCGAATAAGAAGAAGCTAATATATTATACATAATTTTACATTTGGTAATCTTCAATCTTATAAAATGAAAACTAGAATTGAAATTGAAATTAACATTTTTGTTAACGATACAATCATTTTTATCACAACCTCATTACAATATGTGTCACGAGTTTAATTCGTTGTTATGACGTAAAGGTGTTAAACAGTTGTTAAATGGAAAGTTCAAAGTGTCAAATGATGATTATGGGTAGAGGTGATCGCGCGAGATATCATCGCGTCGCATCGAGGTGAGGAGGACGTACATAGGAGAAAGAGCGTAGGTGCACACGAAGCTAGGAGCATATAATACCTACGGTTTGGGGTTAATCGGGCGATGCCAGTTCATTAGCTGCACACGTATACCCGTACAAGCTGCCACAGTGTGAAAGCACACCGATGCGACGCGACGCGAGCGTCGGCGTCGCTAGCAGGCTGGCTTCGCTGTGGCGACGCTAATGAAACTAAACGATGCCCAGAAAATGGCACTGTAAGTTAGTTTCATTTGATTTCATGAGCGTAGTTTGCCGATTCTCTCGATGGGATGCGTGCGGCGATGTTTTCGCCAATTTTGTTTCGTAACAGGTCCCACTCTGTTTATGCCGCCATATCTATTCCCGCCGTCGCCGCCGCATAATACGCAACTGTTTATTCAATTATCATTTCGTCGTGCAAGTTATTTATTTTACAAATTGTGCGTTAAAATGTGATACGTTCATGTGAATTGGGGATTCGGAAATTGTTTGTTCGTTTTATGTTAATTGGTTAATTTAGACATCGAGATGAATGTAGGGTGAAAAGTGGTGTAGAATTATAGATGTATAAAGAGTAGGTTAAATACAACGAAAATTTTTTTATGCAAATTGATGAATAACTGCGAGACTCTTTTATGACAATGAACAGTTTTTTATTATCTTCGCGATTGTTTGAAATTGTTATCTGTTTCGTTGTAAAAATAACTTTTCTATACTGGCTACACTGTTTTCTGCTGCATATCTTATCGAATAATAAAGCTGTTCAAACAGACGATTTTTCGATAATCTTAACCGATTAATCATAATTACAGTTGCAAATATGCCCGTTTCTTTCTAAATAGAAACGTACAGAAATCACTTTTTAAACGAAAAATAACAATTCTTCGTAGCAGTGATTAGTAATTTTAACAAATGAGAAACTTGCAAGAGAATCACAGGAACGATGAACGTTCGATAAAAAGCCGGCAAATACGACACCAAATTAAAACCAAACAAAAAACAGTAAAACCAAACGATATCTACGATAGATGCGTAAAATATCATATATTTGTGGGAAATGTACATTCAACAATGTCACAATCTCCTAAAGGTTAAAATCTAAAAATCTACCTAATGTACCGCAATTTATTTGTCAGACATATATATATATATATATCACGATGATAATTCTCACTCGAAATGCTTCAGTGTTCTCTCTCCGTATTTGCCACGCGTATTCGACGATACATTTTGCATAGGTATACGAGCATATGGCCGTATGTAAATGAGGCGCAAATAAGGGTAAGAGATAACCATTGGTTAGTAAAGGGCCGAATAGAGGGAGAACGAGAATGGGAATCGGAGAAAGAGGATGTGACAGAGGAGGTCTGAAGGGAGGTAAAGGGTAACGGAAGGATATATTCTCATGTATAATTCACACCTCGAGCGCCATGCCTCCAACGCCATTGGTTGAGGCCCACTCTAGCCGTGGTTTTACGAGAAAATCTAAGGACTACGCGCACACACACACACATACACACGTGCATACACGTACACGTGTGTGCAAGGACCAACCGGTACTTTGGAGTTGGAGTAAATTGACGGTTCTTGCGAATCCACAATCCGCATACAAAGGATTCTTCTCTCTCTCTCTCTTCCTTTCTTCTGCTTTTTCCACGCTATTCGTCCTTTTCCTCTTCTTCATCTTCTTCTTCTTCGGTTGCCGGTGGTTGGAACAATTGGTAGTACCAGCATGAGAGTTCAAGAAGCTCTCCTCCTCTTCTTTTACGAGTTAAGGCTCGCCGCATATCGAACGCGATTCTGCGAGCTGATGTAATGAAATAGTTAATGGGACGAAACGTAATCCGTCAGCGAAATCTTTGATCATTTTTTGTTCATTGCAAAAAGAATTATTCTGACTCGCTTCGTTTATTATTTTAGCTTATATTAATAGGTTGAGCGTTGGATGAATTTTATGTAATTCGTGCGTGGCGCAGCGTCAGAATAAAAGTTTCGTTCTCCGGACGTATATTGTAGTGAAATGTTACACAAAATGATTAAGATACACTCTATTATCATATATCATGTATTTATATTATCGGTAATCTCTAGAATATAAGAATGCATTTGTTCGTTTTACCTGTTTAACTCAATGCTAAGATAAAGAAATCGATCACCCTTTTCCTCGAATTCAACTTTTCGAAGGAAAGCGTGCTATACGAAATGAAAGAAATTCCCGGAAAAAGTGAGTGAAGTAAGAGAATTTTGTAACATCTGTTATAAAAGATGGAAAAGAGTTGAAAGATGTTCGTTTGCAATTTTTATTAATTCTGTTTCGATTCTTGTAAGGAAGAATACAGGTTGTGAGCGTTAATGTTTTTATCGTGATGTAACAAACGGGACGGGAAAAAAGAGAGAAGAAACAATTTCCAAGTTGTTTGAGGGTATGTTGAGTGTTGTGTGATTTGAGGAGCGTGGTTCTGCGCACTTGGCTGCTATCTAATATCACGGTTCGCCACACGAACACCCATAAAAGTGATTATTGTCCTATGATGGCTTTCTCTTCGCCCCGGAGTTCCTCTTCTCTCTTGTTTCTCTTAATAATACTCAGCTGCGAGCACCAGATGCCGAATTTTCTCTAGCTACTCGTCCGGTGATCATTTTTCAACTTTATTTAAGTTAATAATAAATTGAAAAAGAATGTGTGTATGGATTGCTGATAAATAAATAAATCAGAAGTTTTCTTCAAACTACTTAATACCGTACATTTATTAAAATCAGATAAAAGAATTATCAAATTTATTTTCGAAGCTTACGTATACGAACAAACTGAAAATAATGATATCACAGAAATTGAATCACGGCAAAGATTAAGAAAAATCGTAGAAATCTTGTGCGTACAACGTGGGGGAATCTTTTCGGATGAAGTTTCGTCCTTTATCGTATTTGTAATCATACCGGTTTTATGAATCTTTTCTGAGATTTAATTAAAGACTTGCGGTGTACGGGTGGATGATAATAATAAAGCTTTTCCTAGGGTAGTCTGTACTTTGAGGAACGGCTACGAGAAGCGAGGGGACAGGGAGAAGAGAAGGCAAGGTGCCGTTTCACTCAGGTTCAAGCCTTCACTACAGTTTATGACGAGGGTGGGTTTAAGAGGGACGTTGAGGGTTAAAGGGGGATGACTAAAGTAATTAGTGATGGTGAGTGAACTCACCCTTCCTCCTGTCCGCGTATCAGCGTCTTTGTTCTTCTCGATTCCTTTAACGACAGGAGAAGAACGTTCACCTATCGTCGGGTTCTTTATAGAAAAATTAAATACTTCACGAACTTATATATTAAATGTGCTTTTATACAAAAAGATCAACTTATTCTTCGAGCTACTATCCATAAGTTGCAATGTAACATCGTTTTTTATTAAATTTCCATTCCAACATGGAAGAAAGATAGAGAGATTTTCAACTTTGAGATAGATTTTCAACTCTGATATTTTAAATATATTTTGTACACGTAATTTGGTTTTCTTTTCTTTCGAAATGAGAAATTTGCCGAATTCTCCGCGATGCAATCATTGAAAAAATCTATGTTCCATCAGGAGGGAACGTTGCAAGTAGAGTGTCTTGTCAAGAACCGTCCGTATCGCCCGTGGGCAAGACTCATCAACGCGTCGACCTTAAATTAGCCGGAATTAAGAGCAGCCAGCCATCCAGCCACTTTTATGCTTAAGACGTTTCCATACCGTCGGACGGACGGAAACGAAGGAAAAAGTAAACAGAGAGACCGGAGGGCTTGTTATCTTTTTAATAATCAAAACCGACGGCGCCGCGACAGCTCTCCTTTCTTACAACATACCAGACCCGTCAGAATCATGCCGACCGATATTAATTCGCGATGTAAAGGGCAATTTCTGAATCGCGATAATTATTAAATTAACGACAAGTCTGTCGATTTATATCTTTCTACTTGTTACATTTATTTCACTTTAGCTGATAATCTTATACACTTTCGATAGAATTATATAATATTCTTAGTAGCAGAAAACGTAGATTGTTTAAAGATCTTGGCTTGTTAGCGGTGTAAGAAGAGAAAACACAGACGGTGTCGTGTTTAATTTAAAATCTCACAATGGAAATTCTCCCTGTGTAAAGAATGTTGAATTAAAACGCACCCTTCCATCTTCAATCTTTTCATTTCTTTATCTCGAAAATAGAGAGGGCTACTTTCCTTCGATGATCGAGACGTCTTGAAGATTTAGCGAATTATAAAGGTCGCGCGAAGAATGGCGCGCATTCGGTGTTACTGACAGCCTATTTAGTCTTCGAGTGACAAAAAAGAAAGAAAATATGGGAAAAAGGAGTTCCAATTTGAAGTTTGATTAAAACGATAGCCCCCCTGTCAATAATATTTTTTGCTCTCTTAATCGTTCTGAAGGAATATTCTTATCCCCTCCCCTCCCCTGCCAATTGAATATTAACTATTCCACTGTGTTGTATATTTCAAGAAAGTGAACTTTCGATTATAGTAGATTGAAATAAATGTTAAGCTGGATTGAAGTTAATGCGTTCGAGTAAATTTACGCACTGATGAGGAGTGGTTTACATCTTGATACTGAAAAGACGAGCAGCTTGCACTCTCCCATGAAACTGACACTGACACGTTAGATAGATCGACCATTAGGCTTGCATTTCAGACGAATATAGAATTTCCTGGATTCCGTCGGTCAAATCAATTTGTAGCCATTAGGACTGCTTGCTGGATCAAGTTCACTTTGGACAGCCTTTCCCTAGAACAATCGGTCACTGTTCCCTGTTCGAAAGGCATCCTACTATTTACCCAGCAGACAATCTTCTATCCTGATCGAAGTTGAAAATGTTGCACGATATACAAACTGTTTGCTCTGCAATCTCATTTGACGGAGAAACATTCTACTTAAGTGGTTCACCTGCTCTATGAAAGAAAACACTTTTCCCTTCATTAGAAAATATCAATTGGTTGAAATAAATTAATTATTCTCATTTTCAAAATTTTACGGAACCATATTTTCTTTTTCTTTTTTTTTTTCAAAATTTCCTTTAGTGTTACTTTGTACAATTTACAATTTTTACGAAGATACGATCGCCTTTGCGTTATCCACACACACTGAATTATATCCATTAAGTTTGCAAGGTAGATTGAAAGATAATAAGTGGAAGAAAAGACTAAAGCGATTGATATTTTCACATTACGTTTCTATTCGAATACTTCTATCTATATATTCCTCGTTCTCGTTTCTCATATTTCGCGGATGCGACGTTGACCATTTTCAACGCTGCTCTGAAGACGGATCAAAGTTTGAGCAGGGTACCACGGAAGTTGGTTATAACGTTACCCTAAACTTGCCACGGTGTACAGTCTGCGATGGATATTAAAAACAAAGGCTGCCTCTTACAGGGCATAACATGAATATAACGTCGCGCAATATCTTACGGCTTAAGCTGTTCGGCTTAGCCCGTGGACCTTCATGCATTATGGATTTTACTTTGAGAAAGCGCCGCTATCCCCGACGCCTGGACGAACTAAGAAACCATGAATATACAATACCGCGGTATGCATATAGATTCATCCTTTTGTGAATCAACTTTAATCACTTTCGACCACTTTCTAACACGCGCTGGCCGTCTCGCGAACCGATAAGACGAAAAGCGGATATCATCGGTTCGATAGACTCTCCAAGTTTGTGCTTTTCTTGGTTGCAGTTCTCGTAGAAAAGCGAAACTGTTTATTAAACATATTTTATTTTAGTTGATTGAAGTAAATAATACCAGCAATATTTATAACACACGCTTTATTTAAGATGGGACAAGTGATTTACAGAATTACAAGATGGAGGATCAATGTTTCGCAGTTTTAAAAATTTGAAACTATTGTGAAATCAAAATATTACGTATATGTATATGCATCAGAGTGAAGGATCATAAATAATCGAAGGATAAATCGAGAGATGTGAATAGTCGAAGTGAACTTTAGCATCTAATGCCTCCTCGATGTACGAAAATAATTTCAAAGACAGTGAAAATTTGACGTTCACATTCACGTTGTCACATAACGTTTGAATCGGCCTTCAAACATCTTCACATGTCGCGATCGAATGCGTTTCGTATCGCTGGCACGACATTTCGCCCGGAAATATCGCTTCCCATTCGTGCCAGGTCGTAGCCACTCACAGCTGTAGCGCGTTATACCATTGGCACGCGGGCAAATTCTAAATTCGCGACTCGTGCTCCAACTAAAGGCTACCGAGATCGACGTTTATTCCCGGTTACGTTCGCACCCTCTCTCTTCGCGAAAATCACCGACGCCTGTCTATAAAATCTGATAGGCTCATAAAGATAAATAGGAGAACGATTTTTCGTCTGGTTAACAGCAAAGCGTTTCCACGAGAAAGATTTATTCACTTTTTATGAATTCTGTGAGGTATTTGTACGATTTTTGCAAGTTTAGAAAGTTTTAGAATTCCATTAACTACCGAAGAATTTAAGAAATGGAATACTTAATTCATTTAATTGATTAAGTTAAATAACTCGTAATTGCTTACAAAAATCTTTGTAAAAATCTTCATTGTTTCGTTAATTATTTCAAACTGAACAGTCTTTTTATAAAATGTACGAAGACAATTACGAGTAACTATATTTCAATCACTTCCAACAAAGACACCATTATCACCCTTATTTCCTTTCTCTACCAAAAGAACAAGGAAAAAGAATCAAATAAATCCTAGCAAAAGAGAAAGATTAAAAAAAAAACGACGGAAAATCGGTAAAATTAAATTCCGGTGAAAAGAAACATCATCGACCAGCAAGGTCCCCAAGAACGGTAATTACGATCGAACGAGTAGAAGGATCGTATGCAGCATGAGAAAAAAGGACTAATTAAGCACGGCATAGATTCAAGGATAAACGGATTAACACTATCATTTATCAGCGTGGCGGCGGGCTCAATTAAAACATCACCGATGGAAACTCGGTCCGCCGATAAATCCGGAGGGCCGATTTCCTCCCCCTCTATTAAGAGTCGACTTCCTTTCCATACATCAGCCGACCCTTCGGCCACAGAATCCCGCGCCGCGGCAGCTTTGTACCTCGTACCTCTTCCACCCCCACCGTTCACCTCCTTTTTTCCCTCGCTTCATCCCTCCGTTGACCGCATCGACCCTCCTCATTCCCCTGGAAAAAAATCCCTCTAGCACCCTGTGCTCTTGTCCCTTTTCTCCGCCTCTATGCCCTTCAATCTCCTCCTAACCCCCTCCACCTACAGAGGATGCTCACCCCTTCCTTCTTTCCCTCTTTCTCCTCTTCACTATACACAGAACAAAGAAAAAGAGAGACAGACAAACGAGAGAAGGAAGAAAGAACAGTGTGAGTACGAGTGAGAGGAGAGGGATGAACGAAAGAAAGAAAGAGAGAGAGGGGAAGGAGCACAGCGTACAAGAAGGAGTAGTAACCAGAAAGAGGGAAAGAAACGTTGGATCAGAGTAGTGGGGAGGAAGACAGGTTGGTGAGAAAGAGGATCAGAGGACTGTGAGGGGTAGTTCTGAGGCCGACGTCATAATCGATCGTCTTTTATTAAACTGCGCCAGATGGCGCGGCCACCGCGCGCGCTCCGCTACCTATCGTACCCCGTATATACGTTGCACAGTGGCAACGGGGGGTGGTTGGAAACGAAGGAGGGACAACGTGGGTGAGGAACGTAGGCAGATAAAGAGGGTGCTAGAGCGCGCGGGGGTTGGAACGGGTTACTGAGGGTGGGCAGAGGCGGAAGTAAGGGCGGTCGTGTGGGCGCGAGGAAGGGGGCTTGCACGGAGGAGAAGTTCCCCGGGGCGAGGGTGAGTAGGAACGGGGAGGGTTGGAGGCGAAAGGAGAGACCGACGGGCTGGCTGCAGCCAATCGTTTAACGATTACCCACTCTATAGAACGGGTTTCGGATGTCGTCGTTATGCCCGATCCTTTAGCGGCGGCTCGATCCTTAGCACGGCCCGCGTGAAACATTTCCGGCTTCTCTTTTTAATAGCACCACCTTCCACCTCTCCTCTCCTTTGGTCGAGAGTTATTTCTCCTTATGGATTCCATAAGAATCGCAGAGGAGGGATGATTTAGAAGGAAGGAAGGAAGAAAAGAAGAAAAGCAGGAAAGGGAATTCTTTTTCTGTGTGGTGAACGGAGGAGGTTTATGACTATGGATGGGGTAGGGTATAGTGATTCTTGAGACTGTGGTGCTATCGACACCTTTAATTCGAATGTAATTGAGATTGGGATTGAAGGTTTAGGTGATGGGGATATGTGGTTGAGGTATATAAAATATTCAGGTGGAATTCGGAAATGGGCATAATAATGTAATTAAATATTATGAATGGGAAATAATATAGTGTTTGAATTATTTGAAAGAATGATCGTTCTAAAAATATTCTTGCCGATGATCATATTGAAATTTCGAGAAATAATAATACAAATAGTATCAGAGATATTGTTATTCTATATCGGATTGTGCAGTCTTTGACACGCCATCTTGTTTTATTCTTCTCAATTTTTTCGTGGAAAATCAATTGCTTCGTTGTGCCTCTTCTCTCTACGATTTTTTTATTCGTCTGAAGATAAACAGAATATTTCTACTCGTACCTTAGAGTATAATGTAGTATATTCCGAGTCCTTAAAAAATATTATACATAATCTCTTAAATGCAATTTTGGGGTTGGTCAAGCGATTGGAGCATTTATTGTATCAAGAGTGGCCATTTGAATGACCATCGAATTATCGAATAATTCGTCGAATTATTGTTATTAAAACAACAATTACCGTCATTGATGGTAAATTCAATTATTATAGTTCCACAAATTAGTCGATTCGATTTAAACAACATACTGTTGGTTATTATTAGCTGGATTTCAGAAGAATAAGAAATAATTTCTCCCGTTACGATGGCAAGAACGATTTGAAACGATTTATAAAAATGATCGAAGGATGGAGGGGCGCGCGATACGCGGGCAGAACGAACGAAAGGCGTGAACAACGAAACGATTCAAGTTCTCCGAAAAGCCGGGCGTCTTTCTCGCAGAACGGAGAGCCGCTTTGTTACTTTTGTTATACAGTTCCCGGACCTGTCTGCCGCTGACGGGACAATCAATCACCGTCGCCACTCGCAAAACGTAAAACGAAAGAAAGAAGAAGGATCGTTGGTAAGGGAGAAACGGAAGAACGTATCCTCTGATTTCCCTGGAACGTGTTCCGCAATTTCCTGTTACTGAAAAATTCGTCCGGATACCGATGCATCTCTTTTACTTTCGATATTATATTCGCGTAATTGATATTGATATTAAAAAGTGGATATATCCGTTTTCTCAACGATATCTCCTATCGTTTTTTCAAAATTTCTAGAGCAACTTTTTAATTGGAACAGAAAAAAAATTCAATCAGTTTAACGGTGATATACGAATTCTTAATAACCATGTGAATGATAGTATTCGATTGAATCCCCATGGAAAAGATCTTTAACACTTTGAGCATTTCGAATATTGTGCGATTAACTTACCTTTGTTTTCGCAATTTTTAAATAAAAATGGATATAAGTGTGCAAAAATGCCGAAACAACTCAAAAGTAATGGAAATTGAGATAATTAGAAAATCATATTTAAAGTATAATTTACTGAAAAATTAAGTAAAATATCGAAAGATTATGTGGAATAATCAAGCATGGCTTTTTCTGTTTCTTCTTCTTCTTACGTATTCACGTGACGAAACGATCCCCTTCGGTTTCGATTTTCGAGCATCCTCGTGTTCAACCCTAAACGAGCAACGTCTTCAGCACGGTATTAACCCTCCTTTCTAATCTCTTTCGTCTCCGTAAGCGTCGGATTTCGTGGGATTTTTGCCTTTTAAATAGCACGAATTCTCGAGCGTTCATTTCATCCAACTGCTCGATTTTTCGGATTTACAACCCCTCTGTGAAAAGAGGCAATTTAACCTGGCATTTCGTTTCACGAAGTTTTAATTTAAACGAACAGCGAATTATCAATTATAAATCGTTTAATTAATCGAGTAAAAATTAAAAAAAAAGAAATGAGTGGCACGTATGTACGAGTCATTTTTAAACAAACTTTTTCCTCCCCCCTGTGTCGTGTTGAAACATCGCTGTCAAGCTAGATGACGTTCGGAAAATTTTTCCGCGGTAATTCAACGCGCGTCCTGTTCAACAACTCCATTATCGAAAAACAAACGACCCGAGGTTAATAAAAAATTATTTATTTCAGGTAGTAAAATATACGAAGCATAATTGCTACACTCAAATCTTGTTATCGAATGTTTACACTTGCGAGAGATTAGCAAAAATGTTGTTGGTAAGAAAGAGAGAGAGAAAAAAAGGAGAATGTAACGTATTATTAGCAGGTCAAAGTATAATTGATTTAATTACATAAACTTTCAAATTGAACGAAATTTCATTTTCTTAAAATTGTTCGTCGCGACGAGTAAGTTCGCAGATCTCGTTTTTCTCCTCTCTGTTATCACCGCAATGATATTTCTGCGAAGATTGGTCAATGATTGTATTGAGAATTTACCCTACTGCTAAAGAGCATATTAACGTGTCGGATCGTTAGGGTTCTACACCGTGTCAAGCGCACACGCCCCAACAAATGAAAATACGAAAACAATTTGGGTAAATTAATCCCTGGCAGATCCATGTAATTTTCTCGCCTCTGCAATACACGTTTAATCTGTCACACCCCTCTGGAATTCCAGCGAATTTCTTTCGTTATTCAGTATTACACAGTCTCACCTCTTCGTTTCTCTCTGCAACATTGAAACTTTTTTTTTATCGTATCCTTAAATTCTTTTTTCACGAAAAGTTTAATGTTTTATTGTTAAGCAACATGTTCCATTTTCTTCACTTAACCCTTTTACTAAACAACTATTCTACAAAATGTGCCACTTTTGAAGCAATACAATTCTTCTCCCGTTTTTTCTTTATAATTTTATTGTTGTTGTAAGAGCAGTAATAAACGCAATTTTAGATTCACCTTGACGATGACACGAATAAAGTAGAGCGTCACGGTGAAAGTGGCGTTAAATAGTGTGTAGCTATCAAATGAAATTCTATTTCTAAAACTTCAGCATACAATACACATATCAGTCTTTTTAATTGAACACGAAATTCGACAGAAAAGACTTTTTTCAGAAAATAAGTGTTCTAGCGAATAAGTGTACGCGTGATTGACATATGCAATCTAGAAGTGACTGATTGCAAGCACGAATATGAGCCAGAACCGTCGAAATGAGCTGATGACCAGTAAAAAAATCTATTGTTATCAGTGTAAACTTCACTCACTCTCTTATTTGCAAAATATATGTACATATATATATGATACGTATAAACTTCGAAAAAAAAGAAAAAGAAAAAGAAAAAAAGAAGAAGAGAAAAGAACTATAAGTAACCGAAAGGTGCATTGACGCATCAAATTCGTTCACGTTTCACCGTGTCAGGTGCACGCAACACGTTCGTTCACGACCGTGCACGGGAAATCGTTCCATAAAATGCTCCGCGAGATATTACAGAATAATAAAGTTTTTATTAATTTCTCACCCTCCATGCTGCCGTCTCCGCTCGCCAGAGTCGAGCAATATTAATAATGACGCGGGTGTCAAGCGCAGACAACGTTGTTGAACGCGTTTCGAAAATTGTTGATATTCTGTGTAAAGTCTCGTTCGTAAATGTAGTGGCTCGTTAAATAACGACCGACTATAAATCGCATTAATCTTCGTGGCCACTGTGTGTTTTCATGCTTTCCCCATTCTAAGCTGCGTATTATTTGTCGATATCATCCGGTACTTAATCAGTTCAAGTATTTCCCTTTTTTTTCCACATGGAAAATTTGGACTTAATTATGATACAAATTAAATTAATTACGATGCAAATTTTAAACTTTGCCAGTTGTATCTAATTTCACATATTTCAACAATATTTAATGATAAAATCTTAATGATAAAATGAAACAAATTGACAAACGTGTAGTTCACTATTTTTTTTTTTTCATTTTTCTGAAAATAATGAAAGATACCAAATGTCACGAAAGAAAAAATTACGAACAAAATTTCGCTCGTTCGAAATCAGTCGAAAAATCACATATCCTGGAAGATTTTCGTGAAACGGTTTCCCTTGAAAAGTAAGAGAGGTGAAAACTGTGAAGTTGAGTTCCTACAAGGTCCAACGCCTTATTGGCTAGCCCTGAAGGCGTGTTGGAGGGTACCTTCAGGGTCCACTAGGGTGTCAAGTGCACCCATATACACAGACGCGCCCTGACACACACACATACATTTAAGCGCAGAGAGTATGTCGATCAATGAAAATTCGGAAAACAGTTTAGGTAAATCAATCCGTGGCTGGGGTCAACGCTTCGACTAGTATAGCTTAAGGCTATAATAAAGTGGCGAACAGGAAGTGGTTGGAGAAACGAAGGGTGGCGCGAAGGAGAGGTGAAACTGCCTGGAAAAGGGACGTGAAGGGTGGGGAAGCGGAAAATTTTCAGAGTTCATGTGCGTTTGACGTTGGCCCGTTCAACGGTTCGGTAATACATGGTCTTTAATATACGAAAATGACGAGCCCTTTCTCAACCTCCCCGTTTACAACGCGCACCCGTGAACATTTGCAGGAGGAATTGGAAGAAATGTTGAAACTCGGGGATTGCTCGCTGATTGTTCAAAAGAAAGGGGAATTTTTCTGTTAACTTTTTTCTTTCTTCCTTTTTTTTACGAACATGTTGCAAATGCATGCTTTTATATAAAATTTGAATAAAGTGAGACATTGAATGGAAATCTATTATGTCTTTAATTTACTATTTAGTTACTATATTGTAGTGTTACATTGTGTTACGTTATTTCTCTTAATTAATCGTCCAGCGAATCGATCAATCAGTCGTCTATCGTTCCTTCTATCATACAGACATTACATTATCCTGGTAATAGTATTATTAGAAATTGAACAGTTCGCGTGTTATCGTTTGCAGGTGAAAATTTGGTTCCAAAATCGACGAATGAAGTGGAGGAACAGCAAGGAGAGAGAATTATTAGCGACTGGTGGATCTCGGGAGCAAACTTTACCGAACAAGAATAATCCAAATCCGGATTTGAGCGATGCTGATGGAGACAGACCAAGGATGGACTTGAGCGACGTGAGTCCCTTGACGAGTCCTCAGCGACCGGAAGAACAAACGGAGAACGAGGAGGACGAGGAGATCAACGTCACGTGATGAAATTCTGACGTAGATCCCGATGGGAACGTGTTCGTTTGACGGGACACGAGCGCCACAGGATTCACAGAGGATAATCGATACGACAAAGAACGAGACAAGACGAAAGAATCATCGAAATTTCACACGAAAGTTTCGGTCTTCTTGTTACAATAATCAAGATGAACGGCTGATTCATTAGTAAACTAAATGTATCCTGATGAAAACGCTTGGTCATGTTACAATTGAGATTGTAAAGGTTGTTCAGTTCGAGGTCACCAAATTTTCGTATCTCCGTGTTCTGTTTTCGAGAAGATAAAAAGTCGCGCTAGAATGATTAGTCATATCACATTGTGCGTGTGTACGATTAGGGATAAGAGGGAATATCAAATTGAGATAGTTTGGGAGTAAAAAAATGAAAATCACTATTTGGTGTAATTTGCGACCTCGAATTGATTTTCAATATATAGAAATTAATTGGAACGTGATCGGAGTTTCATAATTTTTCGTGGAACTTGATGAATACTCTTAATTACGGAGAAAAAGGGACTTAATTAAAAAAAAAAAAAAGAAAAAAAGGATCGATGAAAAGATTCTCCTGTGTGCATCCTGAGGTCTGGAACTTTCACATGATTTTCTGATCTCCCGATCATGACACGATCTTTGTATTTAACGACGATATTTTCTTTTTTAACGGTGGAACTCATCTTCGTGTAAATGTAATTTCACTCTTTGCGATCTGACGCGGTTCTTCCGATTGTGCGTTGGATAATGCAAAATAAGTAAGGAATACGAGGCACGGTGAAAATCACGAGAAGTATTAGGAAAGTGTAATTCTTTCCAAAAAGATAATTTAAGTTAGGGAAAACTTAACGAAAAAGCTTAAGTTTAAAAGATTATACTGAAATTTAAGTAAACGGAAATATGTTAATTGAGAAGTAATTAAATGAATTGTTCCTTAAATTGTTGAGGAGTTATCACGTTTATATGGCTGCATCGGTATGATTTTATTCGTGTCTCGTGTTTACCAAGTCAAAGTAATTTTTAGTACGCTGCACGACGAACCATGTGCATAAATAACGAAATTACGTCAGCGAACGGAAACACCGTAAAATTAATCGACGAGCTTTTGCAACAGTCATTGTATATATGTTTCATCGTACTACGTTCGATTCGCGAAAGTGAATCTTATAGAATACGTAAATCAAATCTACAAAACTTGAAGATACACGGTTGCTTTATTTTAATGATAAAGAATTAAGTTTCATGAGAGATAATTGCTTTGCACATTACAAAATTCTTTATGGTAATTTCTTAAATTACGGTATAACATTGATTATATTTCGATGATATAACGATAGAAATTCATTTTAACTGACAACAAATATTTGACATTTATAAATTAAATTTGAATACATTTTGTTTTGAAATATATCGAAACTTCTGTTAAAATTCTTATCTATTGTGAAAGCTTTGGCACAATGGAATTTCGACTAAAGCAAGAAATGTATTATATTGTAATTAGAAATGGATGTAAGTTTGCGAAATTTTCTGTAAGGTATCCTGTAAGGTTGTATTAGACGTAACGTTACGATTCCTAAGATATGTACCTAAGGTTTAAGAATTATGCTCTCGGGTAGCAGAAAACCAAATGTAATTATTCATTGTGATGCATTATGATCTGTGTAATATATTGCAATAAAACTGTCTATGCCAATTACTCTGTATCTTCTGTCATTTTTTAGCATTGTACAAATTGGCAGATACGTGTGAAATTTTAATTTAGTAATATTAGTAATAAAAGTTTATGGATACATATCAAAATTAGAATATTATTATAAAATTAGATGCCTTAAATTGAAGGGCAAACGTATTTCATAGACATGTTAATATACTTAGCCAAACTATACTTTTAATATTGCTAAAGAATTCTTTTTCTAAACTTGAATAATAGCTTTGCCAGTATTTTTTCCCTGTAACATGCCAACAAATGCATCAAACATATTTTCAAAACCCTTTGTAACTGTTTCACGATAACGAAGTTTTCCTTCACGTATCCATTGAAGGTTCTTTTGTATACCCTCTGACCAACGATCGCTCCAACGAGATACAATGAAGCCTTCCATCTTTAATTGATTGAACACCAACACTGGTTGAAGAATCGTCGCCTTCGGTAATGATGAAGCATCTGCGTTATACGAAGAAATACTTCCACATACAGCTGCACGACCAAAAGGTTTCATTTGATACATAACCGCGCTAGAAATATCTCCTCCCACCTGAAATTACAATATAAACATCATAAATATTTTTGCTAAATGCATGGTAAACAATTTACACATTGTATTAATATAACATAACAATATACATTGTCAAAGTAGCAATCTATTCCTGTGGGTGCAGCTTTCCTCAATGAAACTGCAACATTCTCTGTCTTGTAATTAATAGCATGATCAAAACCAAGTTCTTCCACAAGCCATTTACACTTTTCATCTGAACCAGCAATACCAATGACAGTGAGGCCAAGGACATGTTTTCCTATTTGACCAACATGAGAGCCAACAGCTCCTGCAGCTCCACTGACAACAAGAGTTTCACCTTGTTTCGGTTTGCAAATTTCTAGAAGACCAAAATATGCTGTATTTCTGAAATAATAAATATTTATATATTAAGTTGATCTATAAAAAAAAAGAAGACAGTATCAAAAATCAGATTATAAAGTACATGTTTGAAGGAATGATTACCCTGGCATTCCTAAGACACCTAAACATAGTGATGATGAGAGATTTCCTATATCAGGTAAGAGCATTGGCTTTTGACTTATAAGATCAACTTCGGTACATGCTTGTGGGTTTACAATTGTATGCGTTCTCCATCCCAAGTAACCAACAATTCTTTTCCCAACTGGATACTGTGAATTCTTTGATTCAATGATTTTGCCCACTTGTGCCCCAATCATTGTTATACCTAATGGGTACTTTAGGACATAAGGACGCATATATGGATCTACTGAAAGATACTCTGCTTGCACAAGGAATTCTGAAAAATGTACATGTCATACATATTTATATTTTACAACACTCATTAAATCATATTTTGCATATTACATGATAAATACATTTCCCATGTTTACTTTTTCTAATGATTCCAAAGTATTATGTATAAATAGAATTTTCCATATATTTTTATATTTACGAAAATATGATAAATTTGTGATAAAAATTACAATAATTGAGTACATAACATTTATGAATATTATGTATATCATTGATACACTGTACATTACAAATGCTAAATCATTGATTATCATATTTATTTGCATCGTCATGAAAGTAAAATGGCTACAAACACTTGAAGAACAAGTTGATAACATAATCGTACTTCAATTCGTGTATGATACTGAAAAGTCATTTGATACCGTAATCGTGTTAAGCATGTTACAAAAATTACAATATCGTTTTTAACACCGTTGAAAACAATAGAGATGCAGTAACGCAAAAGTAAATTGAATGCTTGTTCATTTTTTTAGCGGGACATTAGTGGTATGATCGATCATAGATCGTACACATACACATGTATGCAGTACGATACGTGATAGATATGTATATGTATATACTATTCAAATTTTTACCTCCAGTTTGAAGTGCGGGTAATTCTTCTTCGACCAATTGTAAATCTGTTGTCTTCGGCTCATTTTGAAAATGTTTTGCCACAATAAACCTCTTTGCTTTGACCATCTTATTAACGTGCGTTTGACAAGCCGTGGAAAAAGATTTTGCAATAATTCTTATTGTTTCTTGCGGTTTTATATAAGTTAATAACCTAAACAGTATTAAAAATTACTATAATTATCGTTAGATGATAAAGCTGTTAATACAATTACCTGAACATATATTTAATAATATAACGATCTAGTGTTAACGTACCGCTATCAACGAACTGGAGCTGCTGTGCTCTATGGTATCGACTTATATTACGGCGTCCCCTCTCCAACTATTATATTTTAACACAATGATTAGCATGCAATGATTGCAATTACAAATCAAATATGTTCACAGTCCATTCAACACATTTCCATTTATACATTAATGTCTGCACAGCATATTACTTATATTGAAACAAAATAAATAAAATTATTTATGATATTTTAAAAAATATCAGAAGCATGCAAAGAAATAATATAATGCATAACTATACAAATTAATACTTCATTTTGATAAATTATATATCTCTGAAAAATCATATAATATTTCCTAATATCTAAAAAACCGAATGCTTTAAGTATTGTATTGAAGGCATCATTATAAAGCTATAGTAACATAAAACTTCAGATGAGTAAACAAATACATGTATTAATCCATGTACATAAAAATATGTACTTTATTTAGTACATTGTGGCGCCATCTAGCGGTGAAGATCAGTTTTAAAGAAGAACTGCAAAATAGGGCAGTACATATAGCGCCATCTAGCGTGGAAGTGCTGTTACTAAATTTCAAAATTATCTTCCAATTTAGCCCCTTCGTGTAGTACCCAGCAGTTGTCGCTAGATGGCGCCACTAAGTAACCAAGTAGGTGGTGTCATCTTGCTGCGAATGCTGGTACTACGCAAAGAGCTAAATCCAGAGTTGATTTTTTAAGTTTAGTAGTAGCACCTTGACGCTAGACGGCACCACTTGTTCGCATCGGATTTTACCCCTTGTTTAGTACTCTAGATGGCGCTACAGTAAAACTACCGCCCAGTATTTATTTTAAAACCTGGGAAACTTAAAATCAGAATTGTTGCATGTTGATAAGTAGATGATCATTAACTATCAGCTTATTATTATCGATGATAGTCTCCCGTAGATGATGTGAAAAACCCATTAATACTAGTTTCATTCTAATGAGCCACATGCGACGGAAGAAAAAATGCTCTGCTTTTGAAGATAGGCCGAAAGGAGCTCCTCATTGTCCTCATGTCTGCTTTAATTGGAACATGTTGCAGCTTTCGTTAATTTTTGTCTATTTAAAAGTCTAGTTGGAAATTATACTTAGAATAAATTAAAGTAATATCTCTTAAAATTTTTACGTGGATAAACCTATATTTTTTTCTTTACATGTACATTCAGTTACTCTAACGTATATTAAAGTTAATACAATAATAAATACACATAGTTTTCGTACTTTATCAACTAATGGTATACTAAAAAGAAATATTTCATATTACATTTAGTAATTATGTTTTATTCTATTACCTTGATATCATTTTATACGAATTTTACTGATTTCATGACATATAATGTTAATTAATATATCTTACAGTATACAATATTATACATATATTGTATTTTGTATCGTTCTCGTCAAATTATCAGACAGAAATAATTAACACGATCTATTACGAATATTAAACTAGCTATTTGTTATACTTGTAATTAATATTAAGTTAAAGTTTATAAATTAGTGTCACGATATATGAGTAATTTTTACACAAACATTAAGATATACCAAAAATAATATTTAAAAAATACAAGATAAAGTTTTAAATGAAGGTTGACTATTAATACTTTATAAACTTTACCTTACTAATGACAAAATATTATATTTTTATATTATTAACTGTATGAAAAATAATTTATGAAAATTTATTGTATTTGTTGTGGGATATAAAATACTTACATATTTGCACTACATTTCTTTATGCAGTTTCTATTGTGCAATAATTTAGTCATTATTAGTATTTTAATTAACATGAAAATAATTCTTTATATAGTAACAAGATAAGTGAAATTAAAAGAATTATCCATATTTTCTATAAAATATAATTTGATATTTTTAAATAAATATAAATATAAGTGTACAATTATGATATATGATTCCTTTTTAATATTACAGAATTACGTTGTTCGTGAATAAAAGTTATTAAAAGAAGGTAGGCAATAGTTTCCTAAATGTCAGAAAAATAAATGTGTTTAACATAATTAATATATTGCATAATTTTACAAATGTCAAGTTATTAAATTCTTTAAAATTTAAATCCAATCTATTAAAATCTAAATAATTAATAAATAAGTACTGGTGAATGAGTACTTGTATCAATTAAATTCTTATAGAGATAAGAATTTTCATAAATAAAATATTTTATCTTACACGATATCAAGTTACATCTGTTCTACAGATTATCACGTATGAAGGTTAGCTAATTAACTAATATAGTAATTATATATTATTATTAATTAAGATGATTACAAGCGCTACTTCTAACACGTTGTATATTATTCAAGGAAATTTTCCTGTTTTAACCTTCTTTTTATCCTGTCTTTCATGTTCATATTACAAGAATATTCTGTATCTTAGGTTCATAAAATAAGGATTTGATTTTCGTTACATTTTTGTACACATATATTTAATTTATCCGATCTATGAGAATTTTAGACATAATAAATAAATTATATCGTCTTAAACCTATACACAACGTGTCAATTAGAACTATAGAAAGTTTTAGTTGAAATTTGAAAAATCTGTTTTGAGCTTGATAGATGGTGTGGAAATTTTAATCGGTGGTTTTACAAGATCTACGGAGCGGGTATGTCTTTGTGCTTGTTGGTGAGTAGATCTTACAGCATTTTCTAGTTTAGTTTTCAGTTCTGTAGATTGTGACATTAATGTTTTAAATTCCTGAAATAAAGGTAAAAATTCTAATATATGTTCAACTTTTTTATATTTAAAAATAAAATTAAGACAAATAATATTAATGATATACCTGAGGATATTTTGGTCCTATTTTATTAAGCCATTGAAAACTTTGCTGATGAAGATTCAACTGATATTTGGAAGCATGTTGTAGTTGATCCCCCTCCAGTAAATAATTAATTAAAATTGGCACAAGTAGAGTCAACATTTGTATGCCTGGTTAATCACAAGTACAACATTAACTTATGATCAATTTGAAAAGATAATAATATAATAGGATAAAGCAAAATATAAAAAGTACTACTATTCTTTACACACCTTGTAAAAGGTCTCCTGAATAGCATGTAACATACTTTTTGTCAGGATACTCATCTGACACTAATATACTATCCTAAATCTAGTGCAGTAAGTAATAGAGATTAATACGTACGATGAGAAAGATCGGCAAGTCCAATAAGAGCTTCCACAGTGCTAACGCATTCCAAAGTAAAAGATAATTCTAAATCAGTTGCAACCTGTTTACTCTTATCACTGTACAGATATTCTACTAATCTTGGAGCTAACGCATGGATATAGGGTGTACTTATTATACGTTCTGGATGTAAAAATATCGTTCTCAACGTCTGAACGCATTTTAATTTGACCTGCAAAATTTCAGAAAATAAATATTGCTAATTCTAACTATTATCTAAAATATTATTAAAGTATTACCATTATATTCTCTGACTGAAAAGCATGTCTAAAGTGATTGATACATGGGAACTGTAAGTTCGGCGCACTCACAACATCTGGTGGTGCATGAAGAACAAATACCGCGATACCCAACATCATTGCTACTTCGTCCATTTTTGTTTCATCATTTCCTATAAAAAAATTTTATTTAAATTTCTTTTTTACTTTTATTACAGTAATATCATCTGAATATTGATATACCTGTTTTAGCAAGATCGATTATTTTAGCAAGAGCGCTTTGCAAAAGACTTGTCCATTGTTCTTGACTTCTATGATCGTTTGCATATTTATTTGTAGTAAGTTTCTTTAGACAATGTAAAGCTGCATGAACTGGTGCATCCGATGTCGTTTTATTACATTCTTTATCAATACGTATTGCAGTTTCCCTAATTACTCCAGTTGCTAGATATAATAATGTGGGTAAAATTGCTATAGCCCCTGAAAATAAAATTGGAATATTAATAAAAGTATTGAAACTAAATATTTGTTATACTTAAAGATAAATTCTGACCCTGAGGAGAACAAATAGTAGGAAGGGATTCCATTATGTTCAGTGCAGCTGCGATCAGTTTTCCACTTTCTTCAGAAGGCATGTATCCTCTTTGCGACAAAATCGCTGTTGTTCCACCTGGATTAGGATTTAGTGCGGGTATTTGTCTGACTAAAAGACACAAGCACACTTCCAAAATAGCGAATACCAATGATTTTCCTGAAGTAAGTTCACCATTTTCTTCTCCTTCTCCTAATAAATCTACATCTTGTGTTTCGTTACTTTCTTCATGTGCTGATGATATTTCTGTTATAATTATAACAAATATATTTACACTTTCAATTTTTGTGGACATAAAGTATAATGCTGTTTATTTACCTTTTAGTTTACTTTTCTTCCGTTCCGTCAAATCCTCCTGTGCTGCTTTCATTACTTGTTTTAAGACTTCCATCACGATCATTTGAATTACGTAACTTTCTCTCGTTAAAAGCATTCTGTAATAAGATATGTAAACAGAGATACTGGATATCATACATGTATTTATGTATTACATATTTAAAAAAAACATACCTGTGGAGAACATTGCACAATTCAATTGGTAATGAGCGATCTGTAATCAACACTTTACGAGCCCAAGTAGAATCTAGTAAAGTATACAAGGCGTTTAAACATGTTTCTATATTTTGAGTAGACTCCGAAGCACGAGGACTGCACAAAGCCTCCATACATATACCTGAAATATTTAATAAATATATAGTATAAAAGAGCAAGCAGTATTACAAAATCTTATTTGAATTAACATTATCAAAGTACAATTATTAAATATTTACCAAATAATAAATGGAAGCGTTCAACATTAGTGTTAGTTTTGGTAGAAACATCATTGTTGTTATTATTATTGTTATTGTTAGTTGTATTTGATGTTTTCACTTCATTTTTAGTTTCCTCCAATCCAAATCCTTTTGCATTAAGCCAAAGTGTTGCGGCATGCAGGATTGGTGCCCATGATTCTGCATAATGAGGTCGAGCAGATTCCATCGTATCCGTTGTATAAAAGGCTCCACCATCATGCGGTAGTTGACTGGAAAATTCTAATAAAATATTGACTTGTTATTAGAATTATTTCGTACACATAGTTCAAAAAATTATGTAAAGAATAATTATACCTGGTGGTAACGAAAGTAATGCATGATCTCTTAATGCAGCTAACCAATATTGACTTAAACTTAGCAACTCTGGTTGCACTAAACTTAATAAACTTTCTGTTTGAAATTCAAATTTTCCAAATTCTTCAGAATTTCCATCATCTGCTTGATTCAAATTTTGATTGAATGTGTCTTTACTATTTAATGCAGAACCATCTTTTATCATAGCAACAACATACACCTGACAAAAACATAAAGCAATAAATGAATAAAAAAAGAAACAATATTAATAACATTTATGTATAGATGTTTATGTCTTACCTCTGCCCAAGCTTTCAAAATTGCTAACCTTTCAAGCGTCAATAAACTTTCGTTATAAAGTTGTGCTCGTGTATGACCCTCTCTTAACTTTTCAAGAGAAGATACGAGAAGTTGATGTACTCTACGAAGATCATTGAGATCTCTAGCGACTCCACTTCCAATCCAAGCACTACAGGCCTCACACGCTGCAGCCGTAACGTGTGATGCTGTTTCTGCTGAAAATGCAGGTCTCAATGCAGCTCCAACCTATGGGAATTAATTAGTTAACAACAATATAAAATATATTTATAAAATAGAATTAAAACTTATACACTTATAAATAATGAATTACTTGTGCTTGAAACTGTTCAAGTAATAAATGACCAGGAAATTCTGGTTCAGGAACTTTCGCAAATTTATCTATGATTTCTTGTAACGTTTTCAGTCCTTCAAGCCGTAAAGGATCACAGTCACTTGTTGCGGCCATAAATGCCATCCGTACTAAATCAGAAAGATGCAGTACCAAAAAATCGCCTGCAATTAACAAAAAATTAGTAAAAACTAATATTAAAACAAAACATGTGTATCTTAAGAAATCGTACTTTTCCCTTTGGTTATTTGCATTTCCTTAGCTAAGGTAAGATCAAAATGCGCTTGTTTATTATATACACAAACAGCGACAATTTTTCTAACACACTGTGCTGCAAAAACTCTAGTTGGCCATCGTGGAGTAATAGTTGGTCGCTGTTTCGTAGATTCGTCAGCATGGAACTCTGCTTGATCATCATCTCCTTCTGCATCTGCATTATCATTATCTGCGGTGCTATCTTCAACATGAATAGTATTTCCTTCTTCGTTGTTACATGTTTCTATATATAATAAATATGAGATTTTATGGACCTTATTTAATTAGTGTAGTAATTAATCTTGATACTGTAATATATTGTAATATAATACCTGAAGCTATCGTAAGAACATCTTTACATAAGGATAACCACTGAGATAAATTATCCGCTGCTAGAATTTGCAGCATGCTGGTTAATGTATCATGAATGTCTTTAATTAGCTTGCTATCGGTTTCTGTATCTAACATACTAAATAAGACTCCTGGAAGACCAGTTTCTGTTATAACGAGACCTTCTACCATATTAGTATCTCGGCTCTCATTTGCTAATGTCATAGCATGTTCGCATACTTCCTTTGCTTCTCGTTGAGCGAGTTGTCGAAGACACGATATTGCGGCTTTGCGTAGAAGTAAATGATTGCTCGATAAAGTTCGCTATAAATAAAATAATTTTAACATAAGAAAATGTCTACTGTTTTTATTTTTATAATACGAATGTAACATAAACATAACTCTTACGCATAATGTAGGAACAAGAGAAGATAAATTAACATGTCTTGGTGCAAATAAGTGCAACTGTTGAAGACATCCTGTAGCTTCTGCTTGTACAAGAGGATCCTGATGATCTTGCATAATTGCACAAGCACACAGAAATGACGAACGTGCCATACAAATTGACGACGTGTTACCTAAATGTACAAATAAACGATATAGTAATTTTGTAGAATTTCTACAATTATAATAAAAAATAAAATTAGCTGCAGACCTTGTAATTCTGGTCCTATTGTTGTGATAAGAGCTGACAAAACTTTCCCTATGCACTGATGTACATCGATATAAGAATGGGGTACATTAAGAAGAAGAGTTAATGCTAATGATAATGTAGGTTCAACATAGCCCCGAAACATTGGTCCACCAGAGTCAGCTATAAGTGCAAGAGCATGTAATGCCCATACCTAAATAAGATTATAATGTTATATCGGTTTTATTAACATCTAATCATAGATAATTATATATCAAGGAAATATATTTCTACATAAACTTACTTGTACTACAGGAGACGAATTATCTTGAGCAAGTGCAAGTAAAATACTGACACTTGTGTTTAAATGCTGACTAGATCCCATTCCACCTACGTATTTATGAAGACACCCTAACGCTAAAGAATGACCAGTTCTACTAGCAACATCGCGAGCAGATTTTAAACGGTCGAAACTTGTTTGCGCTAATTCAGCCGTAAATTTGGGATCAGAAATAACTTGAGCCATTCTTCCAACGGCTTCCCCTGCTGCCCATCTTAGTATAGAATTATTACTTACTAAAGCGCTCTGAAAAATATACAATGTGAAATATTTGCTAATAACTATAACCAAAATCATAGTGTTAATATTATAAAATTTATACAATAATCAGATTAGTCGCAGATTTCTTAACGTCTTCTTGACCAAAACCAGTTTTTGCTTCGTTGAGACCCTTTAATCCACTCAGCACAGCCGTAAAAACATTCATCTGAATCGCTTCTTGCCTGCCAGATTTCGTATGTTTTATACATTCGCTAAAGTGATCCAACATCTGCAATCTATGTTTATTCGCTACACGTGGGAAGATTTGACCAAACAAAGATACAGAGAGATCAATGACAGCAACTCCCAAAGGTAATGGTCCAGGAATTATTTCATCCTACAAACAACAAGAACATAATTTAAAGTCGTTAACAATTTATGTTTGAATATACTTTTCATAAAATCCTAAAATATTTGCTTACTTGTGGTACTGGTCTGTAAAGACAACATGGGTTGTGTTCCAAAGCTCCAGACCCTGCAGCACTATTTGGCTGTAGCTGGAACAAATAGAACATGTAGTTAAACAAATTCCTTTATGCTCTTTTATTATAAATTACACGAACAGTATAAAATAACAAATAAACAAGTGTAACATATTCATTTCAATGGAATCCATAAACATAAAATTGATTACATTTAACATTCTGTAATGAATTGCAAAATAAATAAAAGCAAAACATACTGTAATGAATATATTGAAAAATAAAAAGTACACAGAGGTCACCATGTTTAACATTTACCCTACATCATAAATTTTAGATATTAATATAAAATTAGAATAACGTAAAAAGAAAGATATTTAAAATAAAAATAAAATATTAGGTGCAGAAGAACAGCAAATAATGAAAGGCTTCATAGAACATTACTCACATGTTCCAAATCTGCCCTTCTGTTTGGTTCCATCTAGACATGAAATATATGGAAATATAGACGTTAATTTCAATTAATATAATAAATATTAAAGTAAACTCTTTACAGTACGTCTGTTTTAGTTAATGCAGCATATTTTTACATTAATAAGTGTTAATAATATTGAATGAATCGTATGTTAACAACATGTATGGTGTGTAACATTATATTACATTTACAATATGTGGTAAATTACACAAAAAAATAATAAAAGCGTTATTATGAAATATTGCTTTAAAAACTTACCTGATCTTCAATCGTACGATGATCAGTTTCTTGTAACCATGTACCAAGAATTACAGAATCATTGGCATGACAAACAGCACGTAATAGTGAAGTTGTAGTATTCCCGGGATTTTCGGTTAATGTAAACTCTGATACTAACATTCTTAGCAGATGTGTATAAGAACCTATTTAATTTATAAAATCGTTTTTTAGACAGCACTTTGAAATAAGTAACACATAAAATCATAAATACTTATAATCACCTTCAAAAGTTTGAGGTGGTAATAATAATAATGTTTCGTACAAACGTAAACGAACCATAGCAGCTGGAGCTTTCAATTGTTGTCCATAATTTTTTAACACAGGTGACAAACTGAAATTTTTTTTTATTTTTTATATATTCACCATAATAATAATAATAGTGAAAATAATTACAATATACAAACAAAAGTAACATACTTTGTTAACATTGCCAATGCAGACTCAATTGGTGTTAAAAGTCGTCTTGTAATATCATCATTTAAAAGTTCTGGACAATGCAATAGAAAACTATGCATTGCAGATAATGCACCAGCTCGACCTTCCAGCGTTACTTGCCAAGTGAAAGCGTCACCTCTAGCTTTTTCACTTTCAAGTTCCTTATTTGAACGTGGAAAAGAATTTCTCCACAATAGTAGCATTCTAGGTAACAATCCTTTCACAACCGCCGTTCCTGGAAACATAGTTTCAAAAACATAATTTTTATTTCATTTAAAACATGTAATAAAGTAAAATTGTTGCTATTATACCAAGAGTCATTATAGCTCCAATCAGAAGCCACCCAGCGTGTGTTCTGTTCAACGACAAACGGCTGTTTTGACTTGCACTTCTCAAAAGTTCTTCTGCAGTATTGAAAATAATCTAAAATACAGTAAATAATTTTTAACAAAATTATGCCTATTTCACAAAATATCATATAAAAATATCAATATTATTCAGAAATAATTACTTTTCCTTTTGTATGGGGCACTCCAAGTGGTGATAAACGGACGCTTCCGAGAACTGCTGCTAATGCACTACTATATCCAGCTATAGCTTCTGGTGAACTACGCATATTTTCAATTCCATCAACACAACGATCAATTAATGGTGTTATTTGACTTGGAACTGCTACACAAATGCAACGTAGACACCAAGATGCTGCAAGCCTAGCAGCTTGACATGGGTGAACCAAAACAGCCATAACAGTGTCAATCAAACCTGAAAAGTTATATAAATTAGAATACTTATTACGAAATGAATAAAGTGTATATATATATACACATTTATATATAAAGTACATACTCAAAGATTGATCAGATAATAAATTACAAGCTGTTGTACCCAATCCTAAAATCAAATTTCCCATTTCTTGCAGTGCACAAACTAATAAATGCTGACTGAATAATGTTTCTTGATTACAATCCTTGGCATTTTCTGGGCTAAAGTCTAAAAATTATAAAATAAAAAGTGTCAACTATACATTATTAAATTACTATAAGAGCAAGAATCGAAGAAAATTAACTTTACCAATAGAATTCATTTGTTTTAAAATAATGTGCGCTATCTCTTTACACGCAGCAGCCTGAGCTCCTTCACCCAGTAACTTCCCGATAGTACCGTGCAATATGAAATTAACACATTTCCTAGAATAGACAGCATCAACGTGCGAACTTGCTGCTTTTGGATTTGTTACAAGATCGAGTACATGAGCAACTAAGGTACCAACATTACGTTCAAGCCATGACCCTCCTAACATTTGTACAAACACAACATAAGCCTATAAAAAATTAGTTAAGTTATCTTTCATATATTCAAGTATTTTTGGAAAATGAATACAATGTTTCTTTTTATATCTTGCTCTTACATGTGTGACTCCGACTCGAACTTCTCTATTTACACTAGAACTTCCTTTTATTATTTCTCCAGTACCTTTTAAAAAACCTACTCCACCTCTTAAAAATCCAGACATTAAAATATTCAATACTTCATCAAGTGAGATTTGTTTCGAATTTTTATTCTGTGTAACTGGAAACAAAAAAAGTGGTTAATGTATTTTTTGTTAATGCATTCCTGATAATTGAAAGTACTTCATCAAAATACCTGACGGATTTTTTCCTTTTGGGGCTGGAAGTTGTGTCATTGCTACTAATGTACCCAGTAATTTTGCAACAGCACACCTCACTTCATAATTTGAACCTTCAAATGCTCGAAAACAAAGTGTAGCAACACTCTCTATTTCAGTGGTATATAAAAATGGAGCATGATTTAACATTTCTAATAAACACTGAAAATATTACATTGAATATATTTTAAACAATATACGCATATATTTTTGGAAAAACAATAATAAAGTACCTTTGCAGCAGCACACCTTACAGCCATAACTCTGTCTGTAAGATAATGTCTAGAAACTTTATATATTTCTTTATGAACATTTGTAATTGCAGATCCCATACCAGCACAAACCTGATAATTCCAACATATATAATTTAACAACTAATTATACCATCTACAATGCTAAGTATTACCTTTTCTAGTGTGTGCATAATTTCTATTCGTGTTTGTGATTCTGCAGAACGTAAGGATTTTATTAGAATCTGCACAGTCTCTTCATATGACCTGCCCATCATCCTTCCTAATTTTTCATACATACATCCCACACAACATATAGCAGCTCTATAAACAATACAGAATTTAATAAATTATGATAAGATGAAACAAATATATAAAAGGAATCTACTTACAATTTTGTTGGGAGGAAGCTTGGGGAATCATCTTTATTTCTGAGAATATCATTGCATTTATTAACAGTATCGAAAAGCAAAAATGTGTCACCAACACTAAACAAAGTGGCAAGACATCTAGCAATGAGCCGCCGTGTAGGAGGTCCAGGAGCTCCTTGCATATGTTTAGTTAACTGCTCAACCAATTTTTGCTGGCATCCTTTAATATCACTCTAAAAATTTGATACCAATGCAAATATAAAATAGATGACAACAAATATAATGTAATAGATTGAAAATATGCTAAACAGTTAAAGTATATTATAACAAGTAAATATAATATATTGCATTCATTATTTAAGTGAATTAATGATACCTTTTGTGCAGCAATTAAGACTTTATCCAAAAAACGTAACCACTCAAATATAAAAACTGGTCGCTTAGCCTCTGGGATTTGATTAAGGGCATCCTCATTGAGGGTCAAACTATGACTCAGCTCCATCATCATTTCAATAAATTAGATTTTAATATTTTTCACTCTCTTTCTATAATCAAATTTTAATTGTATATTATTAGCAATTTAATATTTTAGTTTGGTCATTAAAAGATCAAATGTACATTCCAAAAATCGCAGAAGGAGGATATTAGAAAATATATATTTTTCTATAATTTTTTCAGTAAAAAATATGTTACTTATTAATTCATAAACAAATATAATGAAATTTGATAAAGATGTATAACTGCGTACCAGAAAGACCGTAGATAGTATCAGTACGTGGAAAGTAACATAATTTTTTTTTTTATATGATGTATTTGAAATCACTCCATTTTACTAGCGTAAAACTGTATAAATATTCGATTTACGTATCACAATAAAAAATTAAACAACGTAAAGTAAATCACATTATAAACAACATGTTATTTAGTATTTAATATTTTTTTTTTTTACTACACCATGAACTGTTAGAACAACGATCTATCTTTTCCACGTAATTGACAAATCTTAACTTGATTTAGGTTAGGGTAGATCGGTAATCATCTGGATGAGAAACGTTGACAGTGAATTACTAAGATTACCTACCCGCTGTGATTTTATTGCATCTACACATTTCGAGTTAAATCTAGTTCTTTAGTACTTTCAACTATCGACATGAAATTTAAATCACTAAAATAATAAACTGTATTAAACTGAAAAATAATAATTATAAAATACGAGAAAATAATTAATTATCTTTTTGAAATATGCCAAGTTTATGCCAAACTATAGCAAATGTTATTAAGAATAATAAAAAAAACAAACTGTATTTATTACACAATATTTTAAAATATAAAAAGCATGTCACATTTAATGATAAAAATTAATTTCTTTGTCACAATTGACTAAATTTCGAAAGATATAATGTTAAATAATAATTTTTATTAAAAGAATAGTAGTTTTAAATACTAAGTGAAATTTAATTTTGTTTTTAAATGAAATATGTTAGTCATCAATAAAGTATATGATTAATACATCATTTTCTCTTAATTAACATAATTTTGAACGTAGTATATCGTTTTTGCTACTAATGCAAATGCGCTTTCATAAGTGTTTTCCTTTACAAATCGTTACTTGGAATCGATATATTAATTGGTAGTTTTCCGAAAATTTATCTTTATCAGTTTTTCATATATTATTTACGTTTATTTTTTACTCCTTTTTAACAAGTTTCTTTTTATCGCATTCATTACTATAATGATCTTTTTAATAATCTTCTTATAATGTTAATGAAATTTCAAACATATATTTATACGTGAATTGAGTAATCCCTTTTTTTATCATATCAATCTGACAAATTGTATTGTAACAAACATACTGATCGATGGCGCGTAAAACACGCCATGTTTTACAAAACATCGAACTGCAAATGTTGGAACCTGTTGACTTTATCTTTACTCAAGATGTCCTTCAATTTTCTTAAACTAAAACTGTTATAGAATATATAATGTTCTTAATGATTTATGAAATATACTGCTATCCTCCTGTTTATGCAGTTATTTATAAACTTATTCAGACGAAAACAGACAATGTGTATCAACCAAATTTTTCCTACGGTATTTCCATTTTATTACAATATCTTTTTATTAATCACTCTTTGACGTTATTATTCCAATCAGCCATGTTACTCGAACCTCATCAATTCACCTTTTCCGCTTTGTAAAGCAAAATTAAAGTAAGATCTCTGTCTCGTTCTTTTTATACTGCATACGATTATTTATACGCTGTTTTTACCACACGTGCAAGAATCAATCAAATAGCAGAAACAAAAAGATGAGTATATTACAAACGTTATTATGAAGTCAATCATGTGTACGTGTATTCGCAAATCATATTCGTAAATTGCGTCTCGTATCACTCTGTGCAATGTTAATTGTTTAAAGAAACCTTTATAAATAATTTATGAGAAACATTAATAACCGTTGTGATATATCTTCCGGATAATTATGGCAGAAGTAGATTCTGGCTAAGAAACATACTATAAGGTAGTGCTATCACGGGTCAACTTTCTTGTCAATACACTTTATACATATATGTTTTCAATCGTCACTTCGTAGCGCTTGTAAACCACTCAAGATCTATCATTCATCGTATACTGAATTCACTGTATAAAATACGCAAACACATTCTTCCCGTTCTTCGTCACCTAAAATATTTTAATTAGAGATTTAAAAAAAGAGCCGTTTTTTGTTCCCTGATCTTTCAACTTTAACTAGTGAAAATATCCCATTGCAAACATTCGAAATACGTCTTACTGTATTCGAGGAATCCTTGTCGAAGAAAACAGGCTTTTGTATTTTTTTTCTTTCCTTTTTTTTTTACCAAAAACACTTGACCAGACGAACTTTTACTACTTGAAAAATGATTCCCTCGGCATCGTGAGAAGACATAAAACTCACGAATTAATAAAACAGTTTTTCAAATAGACATAGTATAATTCACATGCAGGATACGACGCTCAAGCTACCTGTTAATATCAGCATAAATCATAGATATCAAAGCTAACTAAAGTATAAATCAGTGCACGATTGCGAATTATACTGTTTGATAAACTTCCATTTTTTTTTTGTTCTTGGTCTCGATAATTTGTAATATACATAAAAACGTTTGTGATAAACAAGCAAGAGAAAAAAATAAATGGAACTTCTCAAAAAGTTTACTGAATTGAATCTCCATCTTTTGTTCTATCTTCGTAGTATACAGAACACTACTCCGTTATAATCTTTCCACGTCAAGCAAAACTTATTGTATTTCGAGAATCAATTTTATTCTAATTGCAATCACTACTAAGATTTCAAGATGACCTTCGTTTCTTTAAATGGAACAATACTCTTTTTTTTCATTTAAATCTGTAGTCCATTTCATGACTAGTTCATTGACCTATAATACCTTGGATCTTTCAAGGTAATTCAATGTCATTTACGAGAGCTATAGTTAAATATTTGGTGTGGTATTGTAAATGGTTACTTAGTAAATCCATACTTGGTTTTTTTTCTTTTTTTACTATATACCGTCTAGAGTCCGTTATTAACAATTTCCTCCAAATAAATTTTTTTAAATTCTGGAAGACGTTTTTCACCTGAGTAGAGGTACAGTTCCATCACAAAAGCAGGAATTCGAAAAAAAAACAATAAAACAAAAGTTTCCTAGCCGCTGGATAGGGAGGGAAATTAACATATTCTCTAAAGAGGTCTCCGGATCTGACTGAAAGACAAAGTTTACCCAAAAGAGCTCATCTCTTCTGACAATGAGTTTGAATAACCTTGAATAACTTTGGCAGACCCACATGTCATAGGTCAATGGACTTGTTTTGGAATGGACGCCACACCTAAGTAAAAAGAAAATATTATCTCGTTTAAAAGAAAAGATAAAGATGACGTTAAATTCTTGGAAGGCACCTCCGCCTAGAAACAGAGTAAGTTTTATTTGAAACATATTTTTGAACAGTTTGGAGGATAATCGTGTGAGACGATTATAATGGAACATCCCATATAAAAGTTTGTGACAAATAACCAGGAAGAAAACGAAATAACTTCGCAAAGTCATATTTCTATCACTTTTTCAATCTTTGATAGATCGTGATCTTTCGTGCGCTTTGTCGAACATGAAACAGACGGAAAAAGTACAAAGAAGGGAAAAAGTAGAAATCCCAGCAACGTGTTCCATTGGGTTTTTATTTAAATATCCAGAGATCATTCAACCGCGACTCACAGAGACTCTGTAATCACCATACAATAAATCAACAAACCTGCACGTTCAATATGTTACACTTCGGTAATAAGTCAACCATTCGAACGTAACTCTTCACTATTTTATACCAGTTACATGAAAGTAATTATTACTTTCTGGTCAAAACGATGGAACACTTCGAGGACTAAGATGAATCGAAAAACACAGAAACCTATTATACATACGTTATGAAACCAATCGAAAATCTGAAGGAATTCGTCGTAACGTGATATTTGAGCTTATAAGATGTTACACCATATCCTATTCCAGCGCCGCCTCCTTTTTTTTTTTTTTTTTAAGTAGAGGATAATTAACGAATTTAACTAGCGCTTTAACAGTCCTGCGATTTGTGCAACTAACCCTCCCTATCGCGTAAAATGCCTGTTCTCCCCCTTTTACATTACCGTCGTAGACGTTGACTTTTACTTGTGAAATATATTTCAACGCGCATAAACGCGCCAATAACTTACACAGTCTCATTGCATAAACATTGAAATGAAAGGAGCATTCGTATGGTACGCGGTGCACAGGATTTATCAGAGACTGAAAAAAATATATATATATATATATGTTTATTAGTTGCACCGATTATTACGAAATGTCTCGCGTTGATAACAACGTCCGGTGAATGATATTCGGTGAATCGATCGACTGACGCTTGAAGACAAGAAAAGCATGGAGTACGCTACATATCATTGATATTTGACGCGTCAAAAGTGTAAGTATTAGGTGTAGGAAATAGTTCGCTGTTTTCGTTCGCAAAATTCGTACTTTATTTAAAAGAAAGAAAAAAGAAGAGAATCGAAACATGTTTCATTGCTTTTGATGATTTTTCACCTATTGATAAAATGTGTTTTTTACGAGAGATTTTATAACATCAACTGTAATAAAGTATGTATCAGCAAGGTGATATTGAAATGATCTTAACTTATTTTTGACACAATTGATCAAATTAGAATTGAATAGATATTTGAAATTACTGAAACGTTCTTTTTTTTATAAAAAATTTGTGGAGAACTGTGTGTTAGGAAAATTAATAACGTACAATTGAAAAGTGAATTGTTATATCTAATAAATTTTTAATAATAATTCCCTTCAGATGTTTCAAAATACAAATATATTCAGGTCAAATCTTGAAAGCACATGGTTATTTGTTTGTTGACATTTAACCAAACATTTTAACTAAAAATGTTTAAAGATAAGATTTGTTTTATAAATATCGCATAATTCTAAATATGAACACCTAAGAGGAGTATTTTCGGTATATTATGCCGTTTTATTTAAAAAAAAAAAAGGAACAGGAATTTTTGTAAATGCGAGAGAAAGGTTATAAGTCAAAGCAGACAACACATTATTAAATAAAGATATTTCCCTTCATTAAGAAGTCACTTTTTATTTACATGTTTGAAAACCGCAAGATATGAGAATGAATAGTATCACTCGTGTGTAATATTGTATCAAATAATCTATCAAATTAATTAGCAGTGTGTTATCGTGGCCAAATTTTACAAATACATCGCCTATGAAAGAAATTCCAAAAATTTAAGTTAAAAATGATTTCTTTAGTTGCCTGTATCATACGCAATCTAACGTTGTAATGCAACAACGTGACTTTGCAGCTTCCTTGACCAGTGAATGGTGTCTTTTTCCTTAATTCGTCGTTTAAATTCCTCAACAAACTAATAAGCGACACGCTATTTCAAAGAACTAAATGTTGAAAATAAGAAAGGTTGAGATCACTTCGTAAACTATAAAATCAGAAGCAGCAATCTCTTTTCTACACCTAATAACTTTGACATAAAAAGTTAGACGTCTTCGAATTCATTCAAATCATTTACATATAATTGCACTTAATGCAAGTGTCTTTCTTTCCCCTCCGACAGGTATAATTACATAAATCTGCGAAAATGTATTTGTTTATTTAGATAATACGATTAATTAATTACAGAAAATCAACAATGTGTTATAAGCATTTCCTTCCTTGAATTGCAACATTGGTAACCAAAGGAAACACTATGTAAATCAATCATTTTTTACCCTTTTCAACGAGCTGTTCTACGCGAGCTTGTAAACAAACTTCGGTATTTCTCGAAAACAAAAAACAAACGAACAAAAAACGGAAAAAGGACAGATTGACAGTTAGAAAACATGAATTTTCCGACGTGCTCGATGAATTTTATATGTTACGCACGTCACCGTTTTCCGAAGTGGCGTTTAATATCGAAGTGTTCTCGAACGAGTATGTGTTTATCCTTTTAATGGATTCCTCGACGGACATCCTAAAAAAGGCATGACGTGGAAAATGATAAAAAATGATACACGTCATCCAGATGAAGCACCAAAAACATATTTCCTTCGAGAAGCATTGTGATCATTAATCAATGTTATATGTATCATTATCTTTCATTATTTTCAGAATAGTATAATTCGTTTGGTACGATGTATCAAGAAGTTCATGATTATCCTTAAAGGATTACATTAACATTTCTCCTTGAATTCCATCAACGTTATTTTGACAAAAACCTTTTTCATCAATCGTACCTTGTGAATAATTTAGTAATAGTATTTTAAGCACAATAAATTACAGGTAAAGAAAATGTTTCTTAATTCTCGACTGTATCTTGAATGCCATCTACGCGGCATTATCAAATATTCTGTCGTTTAATTTTTATGTACTGATACATATCTTCACGCCATTGATTTTTCTCACGGGTTATTAACTTCGCGAAATCTATCGCCGAATCAGCCTTACAAAATTTTTGAGCGCCACAAGGTTAGCAAGTACTATCATGCAAGGTGTTTCTGCGACGTTCTCCCAAATGTATTTGTGAATATATAAATATTGTATTTTTTCCGGAATTTTGTTACGTAAATGTTTTTTTATTCTTTTTTTTTTGTTTACAATATCAAAATTATATTTGAAACTTGTCTATTTTTGGAGAAATAAGTTAAAAAAAATGTTTAAAAAAGAGAACGTAAGGGTCACCTTAATTTGAATGAGGAAAAGAAAAAAAAAAGAAATTGAGAAAATTATACGTTCCTAATATATCTGGTTGCACGGAAGGTTCTGTCGTTTCTTAGTATTCATATTCCTTTCGTAATATCTGATTTTTTTAAACAGAGTTGCCTCGGGCGATTAAATGTTACATATCAACTGATTCGTCATTTGTTCAACTTCATGATAATCTGCATTACTTGAGACAGTTAAGTCTCAGAAACTATCGCGATGCAGAAAGCATTAAAACATCCTGCGCATGGATTGATAAATTTTGATAACCGCACAGCATAACTTTCATTTATGAAATTTTGATCTGTAGATGAGTTTGTTGAAGATGACTCGTTATAGAAAAATCAACGATGGTGAACAACGATCATCTATGAGAAGATATTGCAACAAATCCCTAAAGTTTGTTAAATGCAATAGAAACTATTTTGTGGAATAAAACCGTTTAGTTAAGAAAAATACATTATTTCATTACATTTATATCGATAATGTAAAAACTTTTTGCAGCACCTAATAATTACCAAAAATCGTAAGGAAGTATGTAAAAAATAGAAATATGGAAGAAAAATAAGAAAAAACGGAATAACATTATGAGAAATAGTTGCTATGCCAATTGAAAAAGTTGTTACCTGTTTGCAACGCAGGTTATATCGATTAATTTGAAAATAAAGTTAATTGATAGCTATTTGCGTCAATGAAAGAAATAAGAAGAATATCCGTAATACCGAATGAACCTTGTTGAAGCTGTTAACAATGTATTCGTGAGATAAGCAATATGTCTGGTACTAGATACAATTACTTGCACTAAACGTAAAGAGAACTAAAAAATATTAGAAAGTACTTAAAGCGTTTGTAAATCTGAGTCTCACTTCAATGTTGCAAACGAAATAAGCGAAAAACTTGTCGCGAAGCCAGTGAACACCCTAAATTTCGCAATCGGCTTGGGTAAAATTAACAATTAGGTGTAACAAACCTGTCATGCTAGCAATTAACTTGCTCAGATTATAGAATTTCCTACTAATCGATAGTTGGAAAAATCACTGTACAATGTTCGTATATGTTATCGAATTCTTGTGTTTCGTGAAATATTTTGAAATAGACATTTACCGTGAATGTTTATAAATTATGTTACACAAAATTAAGAACAAAGATATGACAAATGAATGATTTATTAGTATATTACTTCGACATTATAAAGTTCAATATTTTATTGGCGAATAGTTGGCACAATTTTACCCATAATGCTGAAATATCCTTTATCTTTCATCTTAAAAATTGAATAACCTGCTTTCGATTACCGGAATGTTACCCAGTCTCTCTAAAAGGCAGGTTACCCATTTTTACAATAACTAGCGATTTTCATGGTTAAAACATACTTTCTGTAATAATATTCTCACAGGAAATCAATCTCTGATGCCAGTACAACGATCCACAGATTTTTCTGAAAACTGTAGTTGCATTGATTACAGAATACTTGAAGTTTTTTCTTTTTCTTTTTTTTTTAAGGTACGAAGAAACGACGAGGAAAGCCATATCTGCATTGATACGTAATGCAAGAAATTTAACACAAAATTCTTGTCGCAAAGGTAAGAAGAAAACCGACTGTTTACTAAAGAAGGAAGCACAAAGTACGTTGAATGTTTTCACTCTAAATAAATAAATGAAAAAGCAAAAGTGAACAATCATGATCTTACATTTTCCTGCTCGTACTTGCTCATGAACAAATTTCTTAATAAAAACACATCATTTGAAAGAAAAAAAAAAAAATAGTAAAAAAAATACAATGACAAATTCTATTTAAATAAAAAGAAATATATATAAATTAGCTGTCAACCTCACTCTTTTTTAGTAAATGGAAAAGAAGTGTTAATATTATTAAAATGTCAACTCTCAATCTGATTACTACTGTTATTTTCGCAAAATGCAATAATGATTCAATCAAGCAGAATCATTTGATCATAGGACATATTTTTTCTCGTTTAACAAAAATTGCTTTCGATTAATCACTTCCGCTAAAACTAATCGGTAACTATCGGCACACAGATGCCGGGAGCAACAAGAAAAGTCGTGGACGTTGTCTCCATCGGTGTCGTATGGGGGTTAGTGATTAGGAGACGGTATAAAGCAGAGTGAACACAGAACTCATGCTCACTAACTACAAGATAGAGAGGAAGTGTACAGCAGCAAACGGCACAAAAGTGTTTCACCGGAGCAAAATCACGAATTTTCACTTAATTAAATGTACAGGGAACATTATTTATCGTAAACTCGCATAGTATATTCAAAAAACTTTTGATTGTCGGAAGAAAAAATTTGTGACATTTGTTTTATCTCGGGATCGAAAATTTCACCGTGAAAAAACTATGAAAGTGTGAAAAGTGGTGTTTTCGGCTCAGTGCCACCGGACTGTTTTGCTGGAATTTTTATTTGTGTGGACATCTTTTCGAGTCTTACCAAGTTTTTTTTGGTAAGTATAGGTATATAAGAAATACAACTGCGAATAAAATGATAATACGACAAAAAATATCCCGAATAAGGTGACAGAGTACACAGAAGTTAAAATTGTGTTAACGTTTGCGTGAATTATTTGAAAGAAATTAATTTTTGTTGTGAATAATATTTTCTGTTTCTTTTTAAGAAACATATTAGAACCTTTTTCCGTGAACGATTCAATCGAAACTAAAAGATCATGATCTCTAAGTTACTGAGCGGCAAGCAAAAAACCGCGAAAGCTGTTCACATCATCGCATGATGGCGTTGTTAAATATGCGGAATATATTGTTTTCAAACAGCTTAGGAGCTCTGAATCTACCAAGTGATACTTAATAGACACGCATGTCACGTATGATTCTGCATATGCACTCTCGTTCATTTTATGCTTTGATATCGATGCAAGACGCGTATTCAAAAGATGACAAGATAGCTCGTTCTGCAAAGATCACTTACTTTATTATACTTTGAAGAGCTGTTAACTGTGCACGATTCCAGTGAAATCATTTGTATAAAATGCAATTATAATAACTAGACAGTGGTTTCTATTACTTGTCATTACTTCCAAATATATAATTATAAAAATATATTTCATTCATCAATTACAAATTACGTAAGGAAAGCATCTTTCTTTTTTTGACACGTGGAAACATCTAAACACGTGAAAGACTTATTATTGCGTCTACGGAAATTCACCAGTTTTATATTGCATTGCTTTCATGCAATTTTGAAAAGAATTATATTTGTCGAGTAAATTGAAAATTCTAATACATTTCTCAATGTAAAATTTAAATATAAATTTATTATTAAACTTAAATATCGTTAAAAATCGGATATCCTGCGTTTATGAAAACATGTAAATTCTTATCTTGAAAAATAATTGAGGAATTGCTTTGACTGAATATTTGAATCATTTCCTCTTTAAAAAGAAAATTGAATAACTATGATAGTTCATTTTTTTTTTTAATTTTTATCGCTAATATTATTTTTGTATGCTGATATTCATCATTCGCAGAGAATATTTAACATAAGATAACCTTCCCTTGAAATCTGTAAAACACGCAACTCCGGCGTTCATGCTACTCAACACGAAGTCTGCCTATCCAAGCATTGTAGTCACCAGGTGAATTAGATCGGAGAGGTTCGAGGCAAAATAAATGCAAATTCGGTCGCGTTAAACACAGTAAATACGTGTATTTCAGAGAACATAGTTTAGTATTTAAATTGAACGCCAAAAGTAAGCATGTCTTTATTCGTTATCGATTAATCGTCAGATATATGTCAAGATGGTTCAAGGATTGAAAATTTTCTGCCGCAACGTCTAAGATATGAAGAATTCAAGTGCAAATGAAATAATTAAAGTGTAAATAAACTAATTAAAATATAAATGAAACATTCATCGTCTAAAACTAGAGGAACAAGAAATTATAATTGTACAATCGAAGGAAATCTAACCGTGTGGAAATTAAACCTATAAAATTGAAAATATGTTATTCAACAGCCTTTCGTTCAATTTTTATAAAATATTTAAGAGGAAAAGGATGCTGTATGTCCAATGATTTATTCCTTGGGGAATATTAATTGTAGATATACCGAGAAAAAGGCAAAATCAGACATTTCTTGAAAAACTTGACAATTTCAGAAAACTTGACATTTCTCAACACATCTCAGAAAAACTCAAAGTCTAAAAAAACCTTAAATGAAAGCTCAATTTTAACAGAATGATTTCAGTCTAATAGAGAATCGTTAATCAGACGAATGAAACACCATTCTCATTCAATCATGAACGACGAATTAATCTCGATAAATATCTGTCGTATTTCAACAATTACATTTCCATTATTTATAATTACAAACAGAACACAAATGATAAAGGGCTTGTATATTCGAAGAATGTTCAATCGTCCTGCAAACAATCTAACGATGAGTTCGCCGCTCGGTTCGACACAACAAAATCCACTATTCATGGTCGCGATAAAAGTTCACAGGCTACTCTTTTCAAGTACCTTTTCTTTCACGTTCTCGCCGCAACACCATCGTTCATTAACATTGCAAATACTCGATACACATCGGCGAAGAAGATCTACATTAGCGTGATGTAAATGCATCTTCCTTTGGTCGTGACTCACGAAAGAGCCCTTGGACACAGGGAAAACGAGAAAAGAACGAGCCTGTATGGGGGTAACAAAAATTCTACAAAGAAACAGAGAATTTATTCTGAACCAGCGTGCAAACACCCGACTAAAGCGTCAATAACTTAAGTAAACTTCACCGCGATGTACCGCTTCAAAGTTACAAAACGCGTTTTTCCACCGTGAACACATTTCTAATTATTGTGCTTCGCGAAAAATTTGTCTGAGTTAACCTTTGTATAGACCGCGTATCCTACGTATTTGCACATCATATTTCAAACTTCCTGCACTGTACAATGAAACAGAATCTCTTCACGGAATACCTAACACTATTCAAACGTGAACTTGAGCAATGTGTGCGCGACGATGAGCAGAAATTTTCTTCGATATAGATGTTTTAACGAAATGTTATTTTGTAATCACGATAATGCGATTATTAGAGTATATCCTTCTATCTACATGTAGTAACTATCTAATCAATCAGATTCATCGATGGAATAATTACAATTTTTTTTCTTTTAAAGCATAAAATAATTAACTTCACATTTGTGTACTTTTTTCTTAAGCATGGTGAATTATCGTCCCGCGAGACAGATTAAGGTTACCGCGTCATATCAGCGTTCGTCGTAAATAAACCGATTCGCAATATTCGCTTATGTTTCAGGACCTTACCGATCAAGGAGACGGAAAAAGGAAAGCAACAAGACGCGTGCAAACCAGGTCGCAACCATGAAATTCACAATTCCTCTGCAACAGTACAAAAGTGAGTAATTGTGTGTATGTTAACCGTGTACCGTTGTTGAGCACATATTTCATAAATATAATATACGACGACCCAATTAATTGATCACGATGGTACTGCATAGATATCGGAATGTCGAGCCTTGATAGATTCTTTTCGTTATCAAACATACTTAATTGCATACAAAAACATAAAAACAACATTATTAGTACCATAGGATCTTACATAATTTCCTTCTCGCCTCCCTTGTGCACGCAAGTCGATCATTTAAAATTATAAAACGATTTATGCAAAGTGGTCCACGAAAAAAACTCATACTAGATACGGGTAGAGGAAAAAAAAAGAAAAGGAAAGGACACTTTACGAACAATACCAGTCATCGAACATATAATTAACGTTTTTTCATTCCTCTTTAGGATCTTGTAATTCTCATTATACATAGTACATAATTATATGTATGATGACTTTAGTTGAATCGATAAAATTCACTTCCTTCTGCGTAATTCGTGTATACAGATCAAGACAGTAGACTTGCATCGTGGTTTTGTAAAACGGTGAAAGTCAAAGTTCAACAAAATCCAGACAGTTTGTGAGACTGGTAAAAACACTTATTCAGATAAGACAGAAATACAAACAGAAATCGTTTGATTTTTACTGTTCTAGAGCAAAGAGTGAATTCGAGGCACTAAATTCAACAATTTTCGCGATTACATTACAGTCTACCGTCATCTTAGATATAACATATTTTTATCGTACAGTTCTGCACGATTCAGCACAGCACGTGGGTTTTCATTCAAATCATACGTATAATCGATGATCCGCCACATAATGATTGCGCTATTTAATTATGTACCATTTGAATGATATTATGAAACATTTCACGATGATGTTTTTTCTTGGACGAAATTACCAAACAACCTGAACGGAAAGTCCAACGTGTCTCATCGATAGCCCGCCCATGCGGCACATATAATTCGTTAAGTGTTCGAAAACACGAAGGTACTGTGTGTTTCATGGTCGCTGAGCAATCGAAATTTTGACATCGATCGCTGATTGGCGTCGAGAACATCAAAACGAGTTGAAGTGAAATTGAAGAAAAAAACTGGATCATGGACCACTTTAAGGTTGTCCCTTAAGAATTATCGAATTTCATGGCCCACAGCTGTCCTGACTGGTTACAAATCAAGGGAATAACCCCATGGTCAACACACAGTTTACGTTTGTCCGATGATACGAAATAAATTAACCTGCGTAAAAGAGGTTGCTGTTACAATGGAAGGTCTTGGCCATTGAACAGACACTTCTGCTTGTATAACTCTCGTAACACGAAATGCATAGTTATATAAGAGACTCGAAAAATACACATGTACTTTGTAGGAAGTCAGCTTGATCTTGACCCCGTAAACGAAATATCACAAATTCCATGCTAAATAACAGTATTCTGTTTATCAATAATATCGATACAAACTTGGATTGCTTCGTTTCAGAACGTGTACTCTATTTCAAGGAAAGTACCATTTGCTTAAGCGATTTGCACACGATCAGTGATATTCTTAACACGTTTGAATACTTCCTTCCTACTATGCAGATCGAACGTTGACCAAAAAAAAATATTGTCAATGCTATTGATCAGACTCCTTTGTATTTTACTATCGCAATAATGATTAATGAACGCTCGCAGAAGCGACGTCTTTTTAATCCATACAATATTCACGATCGTTCGCAGAGAAAAAAAAAGATTCTATCGTTGTCACCAAGATATTTGTCCGTATCGATGATATACCGTGTCACGTTTATGAATGATATGCTGTAGTAGAAAGAAATTAATTAATCCGATGTTTTTTCCTTCGATTATTAATAACATTTAATTAAATTTTTATTTTTATTATTGTAACCTCGGCAGCGTGTCGGTATTATCGTTCTATATGTGCACTTCACATTTTATGAAGATTCTGAATAAATCTTATCTTTTGTGGATGCGTAAAAAAAAACAAAAAACAAAAAGAAGGCTTTTATGTGACAAAGAAGTCAAGACTGCTTCAGAAAGCCAATAGTCACAAACATGTTAATCAAAAGGAGAGTGTGTGTACCGCTTTTAAACGAGAAGATAAAATTGAATACAAAAAGGAATTGGCTATCATCGTAAAAACATTTACAAATTATCATAAAGAAAAGACAATGCCTCCATTCGTCACCTTTCTTATTACGAAATCAAACAACGTAACGACACAGAAACGATTGTACTACATGTATGACAAGAGAAATTTCCTGTCGCGTTTAGTCACCGATTATCGTACGGATTGTTCTCTATTCAACGCGCGTAATTGCATTAAAAAAGTAAATGACATCTGTCAGCAGCGCCAATTATAAGCTAGCTCACAACGATATTAACATATCGCGCTTTCGCTCTGAATATTAGGGGTAAAATAAGCTGTACCGATATTCACGCGGCGGTACACAGTGACAATCAGATACAAATACGTTTTACTGAAGAGGTAATATCAATGTGACAGTATCATATTAAACTAGGATGCACATTATGTATTTTAGAAATACGAAATAAATTACAGACAAACAAAGGAGAAGAAATTTACCAATGACTTGCATCTCTCTCAATAAGTCGACAGAATCGACGAAACAAAGTGTTGTTGTCGTTTTATAAACTTTTTAATACGCAAGAATTCGTTGAATTATTCGAGTTAATTTTACTTTCAGTGGTTAAACTTCAAGTAACACGTAATTTTCACTTGTTTTCCAGACTTTTTTATTCGTTGAATGATAAAAAGACGTTCATAAAGATTAAATTATTAATAGGACTCGGAAATTTGGCGACAATTGTATGCAACGCCTACTTTTGTGCTAAAGAAACAAAGGATACAGATCGATATGCGTCAAAAACATAGATTACTTAATTACTATCTTTTATCAATACTCCTTTTTACGTATGAGTATGTAAGATGTACAACACACACACACGTTATTATCTATAGGCTACTGTTGTTTAAATTCATTGTGCCTTCTTACGCATAAAATGTTAGCTCATTTCCGATAATTGGCGAGTAAGTTTACGTTATGCAGTACTTTGTAATTACATAATTACTACTTACGAGTGACAGCACGTTTAACGCGATTTAGAATTCATATGCATTTGTGGAGTTAAATACAGAAATAGAAGAAAAAAGTAGACGCTATAATTGCACTTATCTGTCATCCTCGACACTGCTTCCATTAAGGTACACAACATCTCGAAGATAATTGCACGCGCTATTAGGCAAAACTATTGATCGGGCAACAACATTATATTGATACTAATGCAACTGAGCGATAAAGTGCAACTATAAATACTGATTTGACAAACACGAAAACAAACTTCGTTCAAGCATTTAACGAGGCGACGTTAGTACAAAACAAATCATCAAAAATGTTTCGGAAGACGTATAAACGTTGACGAGACTGCAAGCTTTCTTCTTTTTTTTTTTTTCTTTTTCTTTTAATGTCATCTTGTTGAGAATTTAATGAAGTTACATACAATATAAATCCGGTAGGTGAAACATATTTATCGTGTAACATATTATAAGAATACAGGACAAAATCCTTTTCATTTACTGCTAAATGAGTGTTAACATGCCAAGGTTTGCCATGAATAGTATTAAATCTGACTCACATCGTTTAAATCTCTGTTTGTGCAAGTGATATAAAAGGATCGGTTGCAAATGATTATCATAAACCTAATTTTTCACTTGAACCTTTCGTCGACGAGATACGGATCGTCTGAAACTTCAGCATCACTCGGTCGTTTTCTTCGTAATGGAATTTAATTTACAACATTATTTAATCCGTAATAATCAATGTTATGCAGCGACTCACGGTAACTTTTCACGAATTAGCACACGACCAATGAAACCGAAGATTTCATTTTGTAAACAGGTTCTTCCTTCTAGTATTTGAGTCAAGGTAAGCAGGTAGTGTGAATCATATGACGTATCGTAGGGCATAATTGTCCCATTCGGAACATTTGCATCCGTACATATCAAATCCTTTCCACGAACATTTCATAACACTTCGTCCTAAATACATGAAGCATAAGTGTATGCTACGTTACACACGGGGATTTACGTTGAAATGAAATTTACGGACGAATCAAAAACCCCAAAGATATCGTAAAATATCACATTCGTGGAATCAATCATCGCTATACCAGCAATATGTCAACGAAACTCAAATAGAAACTACGAACAACACCGAAGCTATCCATGTAATAAATTATACCGATTATAATACGCGCATTTTATTTAAAATTACATAATTTTATGAACCATAATTATCCCTGTAGTTTCTTATTAAATCGATCGTCATCATTGATGTGGCTAAAAAATGGGAATAAAAAAAAAAAGTCCAAGGTTTCTTTGAAAGAAAATAAGACATGAATGTGTGACGTTCCATTGCATTTTATTAGTCTTCAGTGTCCGCTAAAAAACCGCGTGAAGATTATCCAGAAATTATTCAGAACTTTGCTACACTGACGACTACTGCCTAGTATAAATTGCCAACAATTAATTATCCAATCTATAGCTCAATTATAAATATTCAATTTCAGCCGGAACGTAGAATCCAAATTGGTAGAAAAAAAGAAAGGATTGGTTATGCTTGTAGACAAGGTTTTTTTGCTCCTCTATCTACCCTTGCATCTACATCGCCAAGCATGATCATTAACGACGGTCTGACGTCTGTCAACTCGAACCACGAAATAAATGACTGTAGCTCGTCGTAGTGTCTTTTTTCTTTCACGTGCCAAAAATTTGCACATACTTTATGATCACATAGATCGATGAACATTCACGTGAATTGCCTATAATTCACACTTCATCAACGTGGATGTTATACGGGAAAGATTTGATACGATCAATTGTGAATTATATGGTTGTAATCGCTTGTTGCTTAATTAACATACCACAAACGTTTTATATTCCTTTTAGGGACACTATAGCGGCGATAACTCGTTTTCATTGAGTCAAGATTAACCGTGTTGTTCAAGCTGTCACAAGTTTTCACTGTGCTGATAATAAATTCAGATTTCAGCATCATAGCGACCACAAACGTGAAAATGCTCATTGATGCGTATTGTCACTCGATGCTCTATTATCACGTGCACGTGTTAGTAACGAATATGAATCATAAGATTCCTATTTTTTCTTTTTTTTTTTTTAACGATACACACCAATGAAATACGAGTTACAGGTAATTCCTTTACGGGACACTTGGAATAATACATTTATGTTTAATCGCGGTTGTAAAATTCAATTTTTACGACACAAAAGAGCAGACTGACTAACAGTTATTTATAGAATTTAATTTGTCACATAAAACGTCGAAGTTAAAAATAATTACTATAGCCTCTAAGATTATTTTTATGAATAAGAATTATTTAATTTATATGTCGTCAATTATTGCCTTCTGTTACAGAATGTGTAATATTAGTTTTTCTGGGCATTATATCCTGCCTCGCGGCGTACATACTTCACGTAGTCAATCCAGTGAAAATGATATTAGAATACGTAAGTGAGCAATAACTTTATATCATATTCATGCATAGTTTCAGCTCGAACGTAAAGAAACTTATTCATCCTTTACATTAGTAATACTTTTCTTTTTTTAACCTATCGCATACTACACTTTTAAATTAAATGAAATATGTTTACCAAGTTAATAAAAATGTTACTATAATTGAAAGAATACGTATCTTTAGAAACTACAAATGTCGCCGAATTCATTGGTTTACGAACTGTGGAAAAAGCCTCCTATTAACGTTTACCTCAAAGTATACATATTCAACATTACCAATCCAGATGAGTTTCTCGAAAACGGAGGAAAATTAAAAGTAGAGGAGATCGGCCCTTACGTCTATCAGTGAGTAACAAAAAGTTCCTCATCTTGATTAAATTGAACAGTTCGTAATACTAATTTCACATCTCTGTCCATAGAGAAATTTTAGAAAATGAAAACGTCACTTGGCACGAGAACAATACAATCTCTTACAACCCAAAAAGAACGATTGTGTTCGTACCAGAAATGTCAAATGGTAATCCGAAACTGGACATGGTACGCGTTCCAAATATACCTATGCTTGTGAGTAAACATTTAATTTATGAGTCGATTGATAATAAATTGCTTCTTGACAGACATGTAATGAATTGTTCAATAAATTATGCTTCTCGTAATTTCGTTTCATTCATAACACCTTAATCGTTTGTATCGCAAAGAAGTTCCAATTAGATTACCATCGATGCTTCTTTTAAGGAAGAGCAGTTCAACTAATTTCAATTGCAATCAGCAAAATTGTTGTTAATAAAATTGTTATCGAACCGGAAAAAAATAAACAATTCTCAACAGAAATGTTACGAAGAATAGATTGATGCTTTTTTTTTTCTTTAATTCTCAAAATGATCACACGATATAATTAAGTACGAGTGGAGAAAGGAAATGTAATCCTAACCAGGTTAAAATTACATAAATCTATGATAATTAACATCATGATCTACTACTTAATTACCAAATTACCATTCTGAACGCAATATTTCATTCAATTAGGAATTATTTGTCTTATAATTCTATCATCAGATGATGTTACTTAATAGAATTACTAGACGCAATTTATACCTTTACATCATAAAAAAGAAATTAAGTCTGATACAACAAATTATTACCAATTTCCGGCGACAAAGAATAATAATGATGACGTTAATAAAGATTTATTTACAATTCATAGTAGACGCATTTTACGCAAAGGATTATCGTAAATATTTCACCATTTTAATGAGGACATTCTATCTATTGCAAATCTTCAAGAGCATCAGAAATCGTTCAACCTCACATGAACGTAAATAAAATTCCATAAGCTAATTAAACCATCACTATCATTACATTAACAAACATTATCCTCATGAAAATATATATCTCAGGATAACTATGAACTTCCTTGTATAATGTAAGAAAACCACGTTCGTCTTAAGATGTATAGACCGAAATTTATGCAAGCCTGTCTTAGGCTAGATAGTAAATCAGGAATCACTGATAGAACAATTAAAACTCATTATTCCTAGTCAGGGTCATAATTCTTCAAGTCTAGATGAGATTGTCGTCCTATTTTCATTCAATTATCCTGACGTTATTTATTACCACAGGGAATTTCCTCGACTTTGCACGATGCTGGATTTTTCATGAATTTCCCCTGGACCAGGCTGGTAAATATGCTGGACAGCAAGTCAATTTTAAACATAAGCGTTTACGATTATCTGTGGGGTTACGAGGACTCTCTGGTTCATTTAGCCAGCGGAATCGTGCCGAGTTTCATCAACTTCCGCAAATTCGGTTTGCTCGACAGGGTGAGTAATCATATTTACTCGCGTGCCAATAAAAAATTAAAAGAAAAAGAAAGAGAAGCAAATGATGATGATGTACAGATACGACCAAGGTATTTCAAGCACAAAAAAGTAGGAAAATATGAAAAACCATTTTTTTTTTCTTATTTACCACATAGGTAACGCTACTCCGTCGTATTCCACGAAAACAAGTGTTTATAAAAGAATCAGTACAAGGGGGAAAAACGTATAGTTTTTTTTTTTTATACTAACAATGCACATAGATTATATTACAATGAACTGAAAAAATACTAGTGCAATATGCATACTATCTTTCATTTGTTGATTACCTTACGTCGAACTTCCTCAATCGCTTATTAATATATAATTTAATTAAACTGCATTCTCATCGCAAAAGAAACAGGTCTACCTAACTATTTTTCCTCGTTTCGAACGTTTTCATTCGTCACTAACAAACCGTATTATGACACCCATGAGACAGAAAAATGTAACTAAACATCATTTATTTCAACCTGCAAAAAAAGCCGTTTGCAGGATATCTTTCGTAACTGGTCTTCGGATTTATATCCAACTGTCCGTTATCGTAACGATCGATACGTATCTGTTTTCTTTCTTCTTTTTTTACAAAACACGCAAAGAAATATCAGCGATATTTTTACGACAAATAGTCTAAAAAAAGAAAAAGATAAAAACATTCTTCACGATATGACGTTGAGTAAAATACTTAACGTAAAGTGAAAAAGTTGTCGATCGAACGGGAAACCTCGAGTATTAAAATACAGCGAATTATACATATAAATCGCGAAATATGAGAAATAACATTTCCCGGTTGAAATAATCTAGAATATCAAATATGCGAGTGGATGAAGAAAGAAGAAGGGAAACTCGCGATTAATTAACCACGACACACTGTCACGAGCCTTGAGATCATTAACTTGACGCAAATGCACCGTTTGCGGGGCAACACTCTCTGTGTTGCGTACAAGCTAGACAAGACTATTCAGAAAAATCGTGTGAAAAATATACCGGTTGTTGACACAACTGACTAACCTTGTCTGTACGTGAATCGACCAAATCACTTCAAGTTTCTCATTGCTAAACTCTTGTAGTATAGGAATCTATACGCTCGTCCGTGCGATCACCTCCTAGCTCCTTCGAGCAATACAAATAAGCCCTCGTATTATAGAATTATGAGGCAAACGTATGTGTGTGTATGTACACATCAAGAAAATGCAATATCACGTATAATACACGCACCTGTTCCGAACTACCGATAGTTTTCGCAATTATTTCCAGTCGTTGATCCTTTCACTGTTTATGCATACGTTACAGAGTTCACGGGGTTAGTGTCAACGACTTTTAAGCCGTACAAAAAACAACCACGTCGGACGCGTTGCCTGCACTAAACAGGTTGTTTCAACCGTGACTAGTGAATTAATTGGATCGAAAATTGTTCTTTAATGTCCGTTACCAGCAATTTTTACGTTTACTTAGTTACCGCGATGGCTTTTTATTTAACTAGTTTACTGCGAAACCGGTGCAGTAAAATTCAGAGGACAGTAGTAATAAAATTAAAATTAAACGTTGTTTGTAGAACAAAACAATTTTTTGTGGGCTGTCTGGAAGAATTAAGTACCAACCTATAAAATAACTTGTAAACTATCGAAAATATCAATCTTTATTCTCAGTGTTATTCAGTCTAAGTTGGATGGTATAAGTACTTATTTTGAACAGAAAATCTTTCAATTTTTTTAATGTTTTTGTCTTGTTAACGATAGTGTAATGTTTTCATTTTTAAAAATTTTTAGTTATCTGTTTCCCTTTTTTTGAAGTGATAGATCGAACGATACATTGAAAAGTAACTAAATCTTGAAACAATTAAAACGCACGATTAAGCGTTTCGTTGCGACAGATTGAATACGCGTGCAATCGTTAATAGAATCGACTTAGTTCAGTTTTTATCAAAAGTTAAATGAACTGTATACTCGAGCATTCAGTATTTCATGGTTCTATTTGCGACACTTTTTTTTTTATTGTATTAAATACAATACAAAAAATGTTAATCTGGCGCCTAGTTGACGTAATAGTATAATTATAGTAAACTGCATAATTTGAGTTAATAAGTATTCTCATTTATATATTCTAATACCTATCGATGTTATAATTATTTCTTTTTTTTTTTGCGTCGTAACAAAAACATTTAAAAATCACTGCTATAATTATCCATTGAAAAGCATTCCTCTTCTTTATGCTTGCAAAAATTCTATTCTATATCGATAAAATTGATTTATTAATAACCAACAGATGTACGACGAAGGGCAAAATACTGTCCTCCTTAACATCGGGAAAAATAAAAATATGACCAACGAAGAAGGACGTTATTTAAGTATTGAAACGTACAATGGCAGTCCAGGAATGTCACAGTGGGGATATCGCGAAGTAGAAAGAAACGAGACTTATCCAGAGTAAGTGGAGAAAGAACGTAAATGTTTAATTGTAGAAATTTTCTCACAGAGAGATTAGAAGTGTTACTTTCCGATGTAACCAATTATTCACGTTACAGGAATACCATTTGTAATAGCGTGAAAGGAACGACCGAAGGAGAATTATTTCCGACGAATCTAGACAAACATGCTGTATTTAGAGTATTTAGAAAAGCATTTTGCAGAGCGATACCAATTGTTTATAAGGAGGAAGTGGTAGCGAACAATGGTCTGATGGGTTATCTTTATAGAATGCCTGACAACTTTTTATACACACCTGACGAGAATCCTGACAATGCATGCTACTGCAATAAGAAGAAAAAATGCCTTAAAAAAGGACTATCCGACATGACACCATGTTATTACCGTAGGTATCTTTTAATTCAGATAGTTTTCAACTTTAGTTATCATTGACCGATAAATTCATTCTATTATTTTTACAATTATAAAATTTATCAACTTTAAATTCTCTTCATTGTCGGAACTACCAACGAGATTTCAGTGATTTTAAGCTTTGAAACAACGCAAACAGAGGATAAAAATTCTAAATTTTCGAAATATAAAAATTCACCAGATTTTTATATTTTATAATTAACATACAATTAAGTACTACGTTTCTATTGTAGAATTTATTTTAATAAAAATTAACTCACCATACGTTCACGATTGTTCGATGATATATGCTTCTGTTTGAACGACACGAGTTCAGCGAGATAATAACGCATTCAGCGCTCTAAACAGAATGGTAGAGCTGCTATATACCTGCGGGTGTAACATCACCGACCCGAGAAACTATAACACCAAATGTCAAACTTTGAACTTTGCGCGATGCACGTAATATAGAGCATTCGCGATTGAACTTAGCTTGACATGTTTGTAAAACTACATAATCATAGGCAGAATACTAATCTTCAATATTAACACAATTAATTATCTTTCGTCCTTTTATTAATAAATTAAAACAGATAGGGAAACATTTTTTATTATAATAATTACACGCCACTGAAATGTGTATTGCTTACAGAAATTCCAGCAGCGATGTCTTTGCCACATTTGCTTGATGCTGATCCCAGTTTATTCGACAAAATTGATGGTCTTCAGCCAGATCCCAAAAAGCATCTCTCGAGGATCATTCTGGAACCGGTAAATGCAATTCTAATCATAACTTTCTTATTATCATTCACCAAAAATTAGTTAATCCATGATCATATTTGTTCAGTAATTTATGTAAGCATTACAAAGCTGTTAACTTCGCGAGAAGTTTTTATCAGGGGCACATTCTCCCTAACGAGAAACGCAGTACGTTACGAGATATTTCACAAGTAAAGACACGGTATGCGAGAAGAACGTATTCGAAAGCCGGTCTAGATTTAAGCGTTACCTAATCGAAAAACGATTATCCCAAACGCTCATGAAACCAACGCTGAATTCTTCATTTTAAAATCAATCGTTAATATTATTTATTTTCTCAAAATTTAAATATTTTGCAGGAGAAGAATTCGATTTAAATTTTACAAAATCGACGAAAAACACAAACCACGTTCTTTCTTTCTTTTCAATAGACAATCGGCGTCCCAATGAACGTTAACTCGAGAATACAGATCAATCTTGTTATGCATCATACGACCTACAATCCAAGGATCATGGTTTTCAACGATATGACGATACCAGTATTCTGGACCGACTTAGTGAGTAATCTTAAATTTTCATTTTAATTTTTTTACAACGAAATACTTCTCGGATAGAATAATTCTACCTAAAGTTGCCAGATTTCTGTAACAAATCCGACCACGTTATGGTTCAAAATCAAATGTTTCTTCTATCATTATTTCCTGTAATTGTTTTTCAATCCTTTTACATGGTTTGACAAGGCTTAAGCCTAAATTACTTTGAGCAAACACCGGTTGTAATCCTCTTTTTAAAAAGACATACCAACAGAAGTAAATCTGTCGTAATTCTGACCACAAAAAATTATAAATACAATTGTTTCAAATTCATTCATAGGTGATCCAAGATTTACCAAGTGAAATAACACTCATCTTGAGACTGGGCCTTCAAATATGTCCAATAGCGCAGACGGTTATAATTTGGTTGTTAGCCATCGGAGGGGTGACGATGATCGTATTAGCAATATTAGCCATGTTGTGGACGGTGAACCAGCAACAGGAAATAATCACAGTGGACAGAAGGGAAAGCTGTGATTTAAGAATACCATTAAATTATGGTCAATATACGACGATACGTCTTTTACCGGCCATTAAGAAAATCACATCGAAAACAGATTTGTTTAGTTAACTAATTTTTATGGAAGTACTCACGAACCTTAGCGTCCACAGAGACATTAGAAAAAATCAAGGGGAAAGAAATAAAAATCTGTTTTACTCGCTAAAGGATAACTATTTGTCTCCTTTTTTCTCGCAAGAAGAGAAGGTATTGACGCATCCGACTGACTCGGAATACGGAGGAAGGTATTCTACGTTACAGAACACATTCAGGGTTTCGCGCTAAAAATATTCCCGTTATGGATCGATATTATTCTATTAGAACCTTGTCGCAGCTCGTTTTAATTCTTTCTTTGGTTTTAATTAATTTATCTAGACAACTTTCGATATAATGTGGTTGAATACTATTGATATTTATGTAATTTTACTTTATAGTTATCATTCCGTTGCTATCGATCACGTTTATCAAGTTGGAATAATTAAAAATACTCTGGTAATCACTTATTTCTTTTAATATTTTTTTTGCTTCCGTTATTAGAATAATTTTAATTAAAAAAATTACGAGAAATAAATTGCAAGTTTAGTTGGACATAAATAATCCAATAATAAATAATGTCGTTGTGACGTTTGTTAATATTGTATATTATGTATGTATGTAGAGTGAATACGTAACATAACCAACAATATAAATACGAGAGGAATCGAAGAAAACTGGATATTTTCTGATGACACGTGAAAAAGGGCATGTGATTCATGAATTTAAATAGATTTCTTCGAAGCAACCACGTATATTGAAAGAAAGGACTATAATTATACGAATAGTTGTTCGACACACGAAAGTAGAAAGTGAAAATAGAAAAATTATAAGTGACTTACGTATTTCAATTTATGTATTGAATATTTTTGTCAGAACAATAATTACGCGAACAAATTCTTGCTACCATCCTATTCGGTTTCGATTTACACTACCGGAAGTACATTGCTTTGAAGTGATCTTAACGTATCTTTCGATATATCGTTTTCTTTTTAACGAGTATACTACTCTATTACTAGTTGCAATTTTTAGTCAATATCAAACATTAATTAAGTGTTTTATTTAATACAAATTCGTTGGTTGTTGCGAGCAGTCGTACTTGGAACGCAAAAATATGTTCCGTTTTTGATTAATGTAGTACCTTTAAATAGCGTTATCTAGATATTTAGTATATACCTATTCTATGTAAAATTTGTGTAAGTTTACAGGAAAAATATCAAATAATTTCTCTATCCGTATTGAAGAAAGTGGTTTCTTGATATTATTCCAACATTTTGAAACTGCAATTCAGTCTTTTTATTTGTGTATAATATAATTAAGGTGTTAAATTTTTCTAATTTATTATCATGTTTCATTTTTATCATTTTTAAAACATAAACATAAGTATGTTTGATAGGAACAATAAAATTTAATTTTCTAGTTTCTTTTTACAAACATAATGTTTTTATTTTTAGAAAATAGAAAACTACAATTATTTTGCTATTTCATTACATTCCTCATGAATTAAACAATCTTATATTCATGGTGCATTTCACTTATACTATAAAAGCATAAAATATAGAATTAAGATATATTTGTACAAATTTCAATTAATGTGCTGATATAAATTTGAACTTTTATAATAAAAATTAAAGCTACAAATATGTCATCATTTTTTATAAATAATAAATTCTAGGGTAACAATCATGTAAGTACATATAATAATGTATACTGTGGACATTGATTGTACAACAATTTAATATACATCAAAAATATTTTTATTGTATATGAAAATATATACACTTTTAAGAATAGAAAAAGGTTGTTGTCTTACAACATAAACATATTAATATAATTTCAATAAAACTGGAAACCATGTAATATAATCAAGTTATATTGATTCCTTAGGAACCAATAAGTTTATTGCATATAATTATCAATGTAACAACATAATAACAACTATGTTACAATTTTGTAAAAGATCGTCATATTAACTCTACATATTTCCAAACTACATATTACATACAGTTTATCAAATATACACATTACAAAATATTTATAGAAAGAAATTTGTATAAAAAAAAATAAAAGTATTACTAAATCATAAACAATACAGCTTTTTAAACACCTGATTCATTTCAGGTCTATCAGATGCCAAAGGGTTAGCACACCATTTTCCCAAAATCATAAAATTATTGTAAACCTGTTTGTTCTTCTCACCTGCTTTCTTGTCTATCAGCAAAGAAAGATATTTATCTTCCCAACTATTAATAAAATCCCTTAAATACCTATTTTCTAACCTGGACTTATCATAAGCTGATAAACCAGTTGCTAATTCAAATAAAACTATGCCATAACTATATGTATCTACTTTTGTAGATAATTGTCTTCCATATAAAAAATCTAGTGGCAGATATGCTTTAGTACCATGAATTTTATTTACCTAAGGTGAAGATAATAAACAAACAATAATTAACAGAATATTTTCAGGAACTCAAAACATAACAATATATGTATACAAACCAAGTACTTACTTTCATAGAGCCACTCTTTGGACCCTTTCTTGCTAAACCAAAATCACCAATTCTAGGTTCCAAATTTTTGTCAAGTAGAATATTAGCACTTTTTATGTCACCATGTATTAGAGGCATTTTTCCAATTGTATGTAAATATTGTAAACCACATGCAGTTCCTTTAGCTATTTCATGACGTTCAATCCAAGATAAGGGTTGAGTTTTCTGTCTTACTAACAACCTGTCTTCTAATGATCCATTTTCCATAAGCTGATATACAAGGCAAGGTATTTTGCCATCTAAACTGTAGGCATATAGTGGTAAAATATTTTCATGTCGACAAGAATTTAAAATTTTGATTTCTCTAAGTGATTGCTGTAGCTGAAGCATGTGACTTTCATCTGATTCTGCCCCTCTTTTTTCTATCCTCTTAATAGCTACATTTGTATTCTTCCATATACCTATGAAATAAGAAACAAATATTGAAAATAAAACAAATCATTTATTTAAATCAAAATAATAAGCTACTTGTAACTTAACATATAATATAATACTATATCAATTATTACCTCTATAAACAGTTCCAAAACCACCTCTTCCTAATATATTGTATTTATTCCATTCATTTGTAGCTGCAGCTAATTCATTGTAAGTTGCACGAGGTATACTTGCTTCTGCATTGAAAATAATCGTATCATTATCTTTCTTTCCATTACTTTGAACATGCTGTGAAGAAGCTGGTAAAGGATTTTCTTCTACAGAAACTACAAATAAATTATTATAACTATCAGGAAAAGCTCCAATATGTATAGGTTGTATTGGCTGATTTACAATTTTGTAAGATTCTTCCTTTGTATCTTGTTCTATAATAATTTTTGGTACATTTAATTCTGCTGGTACAGGTTTATTAAAATTCTGTGTTTCTATTTTTAAATTATTCATATTTTCATTAAGACCTTTTATAATTCTTTTGTGAAAATTACTCTCTCCATGATACAATAACAAATGGAATTTCTCATCAACAAATGGTTTTAATGGCACCATAGATTGATAATGTTGCATTCTAGATAGTAAAACAAATAATTCCAATATTGTATGATTATGATGACCCCACATTGTTAATAATTCATCTGTTGGATTCTTTTCCTTTCGTAAACTTTGTATTGTCAACACATCATATTCCATCCATGTTCCTAAACAAAACCATTTCTTTTAATACTAATTTTTTCTTCGATAAAAGCACGTTAATATTATTAAAGTTTTTTATAAAAAGTTATAAAATAACATTAAGTATAATGTTAAAATCTTTTTATAACTTACCAGCAAGTTCTTCCCACTTGTCATCTTGATTAAGTATTTTGCAAAGTTCCGATCGCTCAAAAAATGGTAATTGATAAATATATTTCATCTTATCTGTATAGCCAGATGAAAACATAGTGTAAGAGTAAATTTTTCATAATAAATTGGCGTTATGGATTTTTATGAATTTCCTCAAAAAAAGGAAAAAAAAATTCGTATTACACAAACATACACTTTTGAATCACAGCACCATCTGTTTAAAACACGAGTTGCTAAGCGAAGATCAATAAAGACTTATCGATAAGATCAATAAAGACGCGTAAATATAGTAACTGTTTATTATTATAAAAAATTATTATTATTATATATATTGTTAATTAAAATATTTTTAAGAACACGGTACAAATATAACGTGAAAAGTTTACAGACAATAAATTTTTTTGTTGCTTGTATTAAAAACTTCATGCACGAATGTTGTATGCCCTCTAGAGTTGAAACTCAGAATTTAGAACAACCACTCGCAACTTATTAAGTGAGCGTTTTATGATACCGCGTTCGCCATTTTGGAGCGGAGTCGCACGCAAAACGTTGTATATGTTGTGGCAAGGAGACTTTACGTGTTTTAAAAAGCATTGTATCTTAGTTATAAGATACTAAGGAGCAGCAAATAATGGCAGAGTACTTGGCATCAATTTTTGGTACAGAAAAAGACAAGTAAGTTCAATTTTCAAATTGGCATTTATTTGCATTCTTTAAACCAAATTTCAACTATACCACTTTTCTTTATTTTTCACAGAGTAAATTGTTCATTTTATTTTAAAATTGGTGCCTGTCGACATGGAGATCGGTGTTCACGAATTCATAACAAGCCAACTTTCAGTCAGGTAAAAATCTCTTCCTTAACCTTTAAAATGTTTTAATTTTTTGGAACATTACTAAAATGTTTTTCTATTCACAAATACATATTACTACACCTTATTCTATACTTAATTTTAGTCCTTCAATAACAATTTTCAAATAAAAATGATATGAATAACTTGTTCTTATGTTATTTTGTAGTTAAACATTTAATATATTCTATATTAACACTGATTAACAATTTAACAATTAAAGTAAACTATGTTTCAGACATGTCTGTTGCAAAATCTTTATGTAAATCCACAAAATTCTGCAAAAAGTGCAGATGGTTCACATTGTAAGTATAGTTTAAGTTGTATTTTATTTGTGTTGAACTTACTAATTGAATTAAAAAAAACCAATTAGTGAAATTTTATAATATTACTTTATAGTGGTTGCAAATGTGTCTGATGAGGAGATGCAAGAACATTATGACAATTTTTTTGAAGATGTATTTGTTGAATGTGAAGATAAATATGGTGAAATAGAGGAAATGAATGTATGTGATAATCTTGGGGATCACTTAGTTGGAAATGTTTACATCAAATTTCGAAGAGAAGAAGATGCAGAAAGAGCTGTGAATGATTTAAATAACAGATGGTTTGGTGGAAGACCAGTTTATGCTGAACTATCTCCAGTTACTGACTTTAGAGAAGCCTGCTGTCGTCAATATGAGATGGGGTATGTATTATTGTACAATGTCTTTTTAATTACTTGAAATAATTTTATTAAAAAAGAAATTCAATGTTCTTGCAGAGAATGTACACGTTCAGGATTTTGTAATTTCATGCACTTGAAACCTATCTCACGAGAACTACGGCGTTACTTATATAGTCGAAAGAAAGGTGGTAAAGGTCGATCGAGATCACGTTCACGATCTCGTGGTCGCGATCGTAAGCGAAGATCGCGATCTCGTGACAGAAGATCCAGATCCAAAGATCGACGAAAAGGTAGAGATGATAAAGGCAGAGATGGGCGATCTGGGAGGTATTAATGATATTATTTTCTAATTGTATTAATCCTTCATAATAAAACGATTTAAATTGACTTATCACTTCTTTGACTGTTTTGTCAAAAATAATGTATGCTAGAATGTTTCCAAATTTTCGTTCATGAATTATTCATCAATCGAACCATGTATACTGTTTTCAAACATATTAAATTCTTTTAAACAATAACTTTAACAAGTATGGAAAGTGTACTTCTTTAAAAAAAAAAAAAAAAAATTGAGATTGAGACATATATTAGTATTTTTGAAGTATTATGATTAAACGATTAGGTAACACGAAGTTATTTAGCATATAATTATTATGAAATTAAAAATAGCAGACTATTTCTTTTCTGAATATTATATATACTGACATAAATGGTTTCCTTGTATCTGTTTAAATTTGTATAAAATAGATATACTTTGAATGTAAAATGAATTCTCATAATTTCTAATACATTACTGAATCTTTATATATAAGTATTGTGACTGTATAAAATTATCACAGTATAAAAGAAATTTTGCATGTGTAATAATAAAAATAAAAGAAAAGTTAGAAAATGATGTATCCTTATTTTTAAATACATTCATATTAATTTCAACCTAAAAAAAAAGCTGGCATATAAATATTAACCCATGAGTAATATTCAAACACAAAAAAGATTATTTTCATGTACCTCAAATTATATTTAACATTACTTCCAGCAGGAAGCAATAATTATTACAATGTGCAATAGAATTATGATAAATGTTTATGATATAAAAATGAATAAAAAATATTTATTAATAAACTATCATCAGATTAAGCTTTAAAAGAGCTTCTATTTTTTTCCACCAGACATTAAAAATTCTACAAATATTTCTTAAACTTCTTTCCATGAACATTTATCTACAATTACATAGGCCAAATTACTTAATGTTCTATACTCAAATAAAATTTATAGTAATCTTTTCATACTTTATTACAAATTAAAGAAAGCAATTTTAAATGTTTACAAATCATAAAACTACCTTATATATAGGAAGTACAAAAACTCACTGGAATATACAAAACAAGTAAAGGCCAAAACTTAATAGGAAAGAAATTCAAGTTATAATCTTATACAAAAGATCATTTGTTCATTTAAAATGTCTTGAAAAAGAAATGTTTAAGAAATTTTTCTTTTTTTTTCTTGTTTTTTTTAAGTAAATGAATACAGCCACAAAAATGAGGTGAACAGCTGTAAACAAAATTTGATGAAAGAATATACTTTTATACGACTTAAATAAATTATCCAAATTTTTTTTTGTTTATAAATAATTCTAGAATTAATATATAGATTGAATTATAGATATAGGTTTTAACGTTGTAGCTGCATGTATAAAATTGTGATATGCGAATATTAATGAATAACGATGTAATGGGATGCACGCAATCGCCATTTAATACAGTCGATATTATAAATCTATCTATAAACTATTGCTTCCTACTTTGAAATGACACGAATTTCTTAACAACTTCGTAACGTCCCTTGCATCGATGTACGTGTATACATCACAATGTATTCGTGAATATCACGGATAAAATATATTATGTCAACGTACGTCTTTCGAATTGATCGGTTTTTTTTAAATGCCGACAATATTAAACACGCATCCATTGATCTTACAACGCTTTCAGTGCCTATTTAGATAGACAATACTTAAAAACATCTTAATAATTTTACAGGAATAAATGTATCATATTTTGCGGACATTAAAGTATAATACACAATAGACGCATTTATGTTTCTTTCCTCCAATGACTATTAACAGTTACCATTTATGTAGTGTAAAAAGTATATTAAAGTGGTACAATTGAGTCCGACGGAAAAGACGTATCTTGTAGTTTATTCTCATCAGAATTTCTCCAAAATATACTGTATACAATATTTTACTTTACGTATAAATATATACAGTTGTATTATGAGAGCGCACTAGGTATCGTTTAGTGTGACTCAGACATGAGATTGAGCAGTGCGCGATATTCTACTTTATATGTCTCAGAAGATGCTCTACCTTCTTTAGTGTAGTTTTATTTTATTTTTGTGGTAGTTATAGTGCTTGTGATATCCATTTACTTTGCGTCTAAGCACAGAGGTATAAATTGATTAATTAATTTCTTCTCTTAAGATAACTAACAGCTTTAGTAATGTCCTGCCCGCATCACTTGTTATCATGAAAATATTTACACTGTTTAGGATACTAATTAATGATTACGATATTCCATAATAAGTTTATAGGATATGAGATCATTGTTTAGGGGGGCTAATCAGCATAAACAATGAACTGTTGATTATCCACATCTGCAACTTCAACTTGAACAAATTGAGGTTGTTGAAGTTGTATTTGTTGTACTTGTCTTCCAATAGCATTACGTGACCTATAAAAAATTAAACATTTTGTTATTAAATAATCTTATTATTTTTCATTTTGAAAAACATATAAAAGAAGTAAATTATTAAAATAAAAATTGAATTACTTACTTAGCCTTTGCATGTGTTAATATGTGTGATTTTAAATTCGTTGATTGTGCAAATTTTTTGCTGCATCCATCAAATGGGCAAACATAAGGTCTATCTCCTGTATGAATTCTAACATGAGTACGAAGATTAAAGTCCAGGCTAAACCTTTTACCACATCCTTCAAATGTACATTGGAAAGGTTTTTCTCCTGTATGAACCAACTGATGCCTCTTCAATTTTGAACTTTCAACAAAAGCTTTTCCACATTCTGCACATACATGTACTCTTGGTCCATGAGTGTGTAAATGTTTACGCATTGCACTATTATCTCTGAACATTTTTGTACATCCTTTGTGTGGACAAGCTATAGTGCGTTCAACACCATCTAAAACAGGTGGTTTGCGTACTTTCAATTTGTGACCAGGCCTAGCAAATTCTGCCAGCTGTTTTGGGTCCGAAAGGTCAAGACCTGGCATTCCATCAGAAATGGAGCTTCCAGAGTGATTGAATTTGGCATTGGATTTACCAGTCATGTATTCTGTGTAGTCTGGATCAGGCTCTGGATTTGAGCCTTCATCTGGAACATCCACCAGGTGAGGAGCTAATAGGACACTCCCTTTAACAACAACAAACAAGCAGTCCCAAACAAAAGCTACTGTATTTGTTTCATTATTTAAATCATGTATTTTTATTTGTATATATTAAGAATAGAACATAGATTTTTTACAGTAAAAAATTCTTTTACATAAAATTTTTACCAAGGTAATACATATTTGAAAACAAGATGATATAAAAAAATTAACAGAGTTTTTTTTATAATTATACATTTTAACTAATACTTTTAATATAAAATAAAAGTATTTTATTCACTTTAAATTTATTGAAAAATAAAAACTTAAATATACATATTAATACAAAATATCATATATATACACATTTGATTATAAAAAAAAAATTAATGTCAAGTATACTGATTAAATTATTAATATATTTCAATAATTAGTATAATCAACATATATATTTTAGATGTTTTCTTTTTATACATAGGTATACAAAAATGTACATTTTATGAATAATGTCTGATTATTGATTTATATAACACTAAAGCATGATATGAAAAATGTAATAATTTACGTGTTTGTTAGTTTACATAATAAATGTATTTTTTAATATTATTTATCTTATGATTTATCTGTCAATATACGATTTCATTCAAAGAAAAGTGAAAATTATTTGATTTTTGAAAATAGTTTGATAATTGCAATTGTTTGAAATGTAACTACAGATTTTACATCAAAGTGACGTAAGAAGTCAAAACATGTTTCATGTTCATAAAAAAGAGGATCAATGTATATTTTTTAAGTAATTCTCGTATTAAAACAATAAATTGCACATTCTCTTTAATAAAAACGCATACAGGCTAACATAATTAACAAAAAAAACGTGAGAAAACAAATAACATTGCGTGCTAAGGCAAACAAAGATAACGAGAGCGCAGAGCTTTGTCCATTCTGCCGTAAGTACATCTCCGCCATTATCATTCAAGAGGATAGATCCACGTAAAAGAAGCCATTTTCAAAATATGGCTGCCCCCTGGCAGCATAATGGCGTTCTCTCGATCAAAACAAACAACGCAAACTGTCAACGAATTCGTCAATAATAAAGAGTTAGAGGATAATGTTAATTTATTTGACGAGCCCATTCGAATACCATAGTATTGATTCAAGACAACCGGAAGTGCGTACGAACAGTGTGCGTGGAGATACCCGTTACAAAAGTTTTCTGCCGATTACTTTTCGGTGTGTTTTATTTAAGTTATTGGAAGGTTAGAAATAAATGTAAGACTTACCATCGTCCGTACCCGATGCCCACATCGTCACCGAGAATTCACCTTCGAGCGTCTTGATTTGCACTTGCTTCTGCTCCCACTTTCTAGCCTTCGTTTCCGAGCCCATTTCCCCAAAAATCGTATGATCTGACGATCTGAATTTCGATGAACCACCTTTTCTGGCCTTCTTAGGACCCTTCCTCGATGGACCAGGACTTGACTCGACATAAATATCGTTTTCTGGGACCGGAATCTGATCGTATACGCTTAGTGGATCACTACCGACGATTTCCTCTTGCGTCTGTAGTATGATTTCTTCGCGTCCTGGCTCTGGAAGTGTTTGAAGGGCTATCATCGGCTGTCCATCTTCTCCTTCGATAGTAGTTTCCACAGTCTCACAGGGTATTTCTACTGGTATCGTTTCTATTTCAACCTCTTGGATATCTGGTTGAATCTCCACTTCGGTTATTATGTCCGAGGACGCCATATTAATCTCCGCTGACGCCATGTTACTAATCAAAATGGCTGGCCACGGTTACTCGCGCGACAAGCGGAGCAGCAAGTTAACTGATCACGTGATTCACTCCCACCATTACGATTAGTAAAGTGATGCTCATTCAAAATCACTATCCTCCTATTTTGACCGAATGTTTGTTGAAAATCATTTCTTCAATTTTTTAAATAAAATATAAACCTTATTCGTAATATATTGAAGTACACTGTTAATAAATATACTTTATAATATAATTTATATTTTTTTAAATCTTTCAAGAATTCACTGTATTTCATATGAGAACCATTACTGTGTATCCTTTCTCTTCTTTTCACTGTGCAACTGCTCCATCTGTCGAAAAAACGAAATAATATTTTCACTTAAAAAGAATGAAATTTTTGTTTCACACGTCATAAATGTGTTTTCTACGTTATTCTTTCGTAGATGTATCTTCTTATTTTTATTAACGTCTTTATTAATTCTTTTTAAATACACGTAGAAACACATTTACGATATTTAAACTAATACCGCAGTGTGTATTTGTATATATGGAGTAACAAACATCTAGGTTATAATTTTATGACAACTGTTACGATGGATTTAGCAAAAATTCCAAATGAAAAAAAATTGTATCTTTGCAAATGGTATTTTAGGGGTAAGTGATGTATGTTTGGTTATAATGTGTTTCGTACGTGTAAATGTACATAAGTATATTATTTATTTTTTAGCTGGATTTATTCTTCTACCATTTGTTTGGGTTGTGAATGCTGTTTGGTTTGCAAAAGAAGCATTTGTTGCACCAGAATATGAAGAACAAAAGCAAATTAAAAGATGTAAGTTACTAAAAATTTTTATATTGCTATATTTGACATCTTCTTTTTGCCAATATCATAAAATTTTACTGTCATGGTAGAAGATATTAGATAAAAATGAATGACTTTATTACAACACATATGTACAGTTGTACAAGATAAATGTTTTTTTCATATAAACTTTCAGATGTGATATTTTCTGCAGTTGGAGCAGCTGTATGGTCAGTTGCTCTTGTAGCATGGATTATTACATTTCAAACACAAAGAACAGCATGGGGTGAATTTGCAGATTATATCAGTTTTATAATTCCAACTGGTATTCCTTAATATTGACATAATTATTTATTTATTAATAAATAAATATTGTAATTTGTTTTTAATGTATAGCCTGATTAAAGATAAGACTCTTCTTTCTTATTTGATATTTGTTGAAATAACGATAATCAAAAAATTATAAAAAATATACTGTTTATTTAGGTGCATTGAAATTGAATGTTCCTAAAACTTAATAAGACAAGTTTTATATGCAACATTTTATACATTTTATGACATTTATAAAAGAGTTGAAATTATAAATACATATTTCAAAATTTATTTATTTCGATATCTATTCATTATTCTTTTCTTAATGCAAAAGAATATAGTTAAACGGCTCTCCGCCGTCGTCTATACACTTGTAGATCTTTGTACACCAATCTTAACAAAAGCTAAAACAACAAAATATTATGTTAAATTTGCAAATATTTGTCACTGTTTAAATACTCATCATTAAGCGAGCTTACCAGCAATGCTAACATGTTTGCAATCATGAGCATGTAAAACACATTATGCCAGCCAGCCCAGCGTGATACCAAGCCTGCTAGTAAAGGACCTATGGCAGCACCAATACTGCCTGTTCCATCAATAATAGCAGTAACTGTTGCTAAAGCTTTAGAATTATCTCCTAAACTAGGATGAGTTCCTAATTCTGCAGATACAACAGTTGTTATGAGAGCATAAGGTCCATTTACAAATGCACCTGCTATCAGTAGTAATACTATGTTGGAGGCCAAACCAGAGCTTCCAATGTAGTCATATAAGAATAACTGTATAACGAATCATAAAAAAATTATCAATCTAATAATATTCGTAACTCAAATCACTTACTTTTATATTGTTTTATTTATCTTATACTTTCTTAAGATTTTGTTATTTATAAAAAAGACGTTCTAAAATATAAAAAGTTTAAAAAATGATCAATATATGCTGTACAGATTGATACATACCACAGGGACTGCCAATCCAAGCATGACTGCACAAGTTAAAGCACTCATACCACTGTAATCAGATAGAACACCAGCTACTATTGCACCCACAATACCACCAACATCAAACAAAACAGAAACATCTGCACCTAATGTTGCACTGTAAGTTGCTAAAACATTTATACAAATATTTTTAACATATTTTTATATTAAAATAGTAGACAACTTGTAATGTAAAAGATACTAACTTGAAGCTACGATATACAATGGTAACCAATACAGTAATGTATAGCTTACAAATTTTGCAAAAAATAAGGAAAGGGAGTATTCCATAACTCCAGGTATACTCATAGCTCCTATAAATCCAATTGCATTTCCTCTATGATGTTCTTGTACATGTCTGTGCCTTGGTAATATTGGACTAGTCTCGGATCGTAAATTTGCCAAATCCTTTTAATACAAACTTCTTATAAATAATTACAAAAATATAAAATTATTAGGTATAAAGTACACACGTATATGCAAAATTTAAATTAATTATAAAAAATATTGGAAAAGTAATGTAAACATGAAAATACTACGAATAATATAATGCAATCTGTTAAAGCAGTTATATGAAGTAAAATATTAATTATATAAAAAAACAAAGCATGCACTTACATCAACATCGACCTGTTCGCGGTAGGCACAACGATAGGTGAGACGCTAAGTACAGTAAATGAGTTACCTTTAGTAAGCATACAACATGTGCAAAAAAAAACACATAAAATCTAATACAAAAACTTTTGTAACCAATTACAGCATATTGTTATGGAATTAAATAGTTAATGACCATTTTAGAGTAAAAAGCAATTATTACCAAATATCTAAACATCCAATCGTTAAAATAAAGAAAGTGAAACTTATGCTAGTAACTTATCTTATGATATATAAAATATACAAATGGTATGTGCATGAAATATCTTTAATAGATGTGATGCTACATTCCAGTAATGGTATAGATAATACTAATTATGAAATACCACTATTAGTGTATAACATGCTAAAAATTGCATACAAAACCTATTAACGAATCATTTAACTTACATCTTCAACATCATTGTATAAATGTTCATTATCATCTGCACCACTTCCCTCATCTGAACTGTGGGTAGCATCAAATTTTCTGTACCTAGAAGGAAGAGGTGGAACACATCCTATGTCTATAGGATTTGGTGCTAGAAACAAAAATATTATAAATCCTGCAAAACCCATTATTACTCCAGGTACCATAAGACTTAGACCCCAGTCAGATTCCACAAATTGAGCAGCTATTAAACTGCCCAAAATATTTCCTAATGATGTGTGAGAATTCCATATTCCAAATATTAAACCTTTCTTTCCTCTTCCAAACCAATTTCCTACAACTGTAACTACACCTGGCCAACCTGATGTTTGAAAAACACCACCAATTGCCTAAATACAGTTAATGATAATTTGATTAGTGATCATATTTATTTATGAACAATACATTATTTGAATGCATTTACCTGAACCAGGATAAAGTACCACAGACTATGAATATTATATGGTCTAGCAATACCAAAAAGATAAGAAGCTATACCAGATGCAATCATGCCAAATGCAAGAAAATATCGAAGATTTACTCTTTCTGCTATGAATCCACTGCATAGACAAAAGCAATATTATTATCAAAATAATGATTATGTTCTTTATATCACAAGTAAGCTCACTTCAATGTGTCACCTGAGGAACATGGCTGCTGCATATGCAAACAGGAATGTTGAGTCTAACATGCCAAGTAATGCTGGAGCATCTGCAGTGTCTAGAAAAGAAACAATTTATATTTATGAATAATTGTTAATTTGGAAAAAATGTTAAAATACCAAAGGTATAATTACCAAAAGGAGCCCAAGCACACCATGTATCTCGATTACTACTATTGATTAAAACAGGTAAAGGTGGTGAAAAAGTGCTGCAATTGGGACTTAATACACTTTTTACAACAGATATAGGCTTTCTTGTCATATGGTAACAGGTATATGCCAAATATGTAAGTGCTAGAATGCCAGCTTGATGCCATGCCATTCGATTGATACGGTGATGAGGATAACATTTGGAAACTGCATATTCTATGGCTTGTAAACCCCATGGTTGATCTCTTAATAAGATTGGCATACTTGTTGGGATATATTTATATTTCTTTATTTTTATTTATTAGCTTACTAAAAGTATTAAAAGTATCTTAGAATTAATTATACAATTATTACTTTAAATACTTGTACTTTTTCAATTTGTTTTTATCCCTTTATAGATCATAAGATCATCTTTTGTCTGTATCATTTAACTTATCTGTATCATTTCATAATATAAAAAGTATCTTCAGTTGTATACTGATACTTTCAAAATAATGGAAAATAATACAGTGTACTTTCTTGCTGTTAATTACTTGAAATTCACAAAATTAATCACTTAAATTTTTGTTCACACATTATTCCATTAAGTAATCACAATCATAATTATTTATATTATGATAACACAAACTACTCATACTGTTGTTTATAATTATTACATTAATAATATATTGTATAATATATTATTTATAATTATACTTTATGATATTTATTTTATTGTAATAATTACGATCGGAATGAAACAATATATTAACAATATGTACTTTATACTTTTCTCTTTGATTTTTCCAATGTCACCACTTTATGTGTTCTTTACACTTTCCTTTTTCACTGATATTTTTATCACATCTAATGTTTGAATTTATCAATGTCAGAATAGCTTTCCCATGGGAACACCACAGCTAAAAGATAAATTTGATGATAAACGAGTAGGCTATGACTCATAACCTATAACAAAGAAGACAACAAATGTAACGAGACTACATCTGTGTTTAGATTTAAACCATAGTATATTTCGTATGTCTCGATGCGCTACTACTACACTTTCGCTCACTTTTAAAATAATTACAAGAAATGCAGTTTTGCTTTGAAGTAAATGGAATGTTTACTGTTAGAAATGACAACTGATAACCAAAATACATATGGCAAACTTAACATATGTATACAGGTGTTCCTTTATCTTGCCACATGAGCGAAATATAATACAAAAGACTGTTCAAGGTTATTGAAATTCTATGTATCTACTTCTTGTATTCGTTAAAATCGAGCAAAATTTAAGCAAGATCTTTAAAATTAACTTACCGCGGTTAAACTTCCAATTAAAGCTAATAAAAAGAACTTTTCATGTATATATTACAAATTACAAATATAATTTATATACACAAAAATTCAATTTAATATATTATAATTTATTTTTATTTATAAATTTTTCCTTTCAATATCAATAAAATAATCCTACATATGTAATATAACACGTTGAAATAATTTCAAGATAACGATCGGAATAATTAATTTGTATAATTACAATTACATTTAATACATTCATAAAAACAAAAGTTAAATGATTTAAAACACAATTTATTTTTCAAAAACATTACTGAATAAAAAAATAACGTTAGAAATATCTTGCGAGAACCATCTAGCGATAAACTGGGCAAACAATTGACAATTTTCAATTCGATAACACAGATGGGTTCTTTTATCACACACTCCGAGGGCACTAGATCCTCAATTATCACTGTCGTATGATATCCTACTATATCGATTGGGATTGGTATTATATCACTATACTACATCCTCATCTGTGGTGATAGGTCTATCTTGTACCTAGTCTATGTTGCTACATAATCTTACAATGTTTGAATTATAAAGAAATTATTCTCAACTGACCTAACTACGAATAGAATCTGTATAAAAGGTGTTGCAGGTAAAGTATACATTTAAGTAGACAAAAAGAAACTGTAACAAGATATACCTGCAGTCCTAGATTCATAAGAATCAGTATGGACTGCAGGTATGCGTAGTTCTTAGCTTGATACCGTTTTCCAATGGACAATTTTCTATTGGAAAACGATACCAATTACCAGATCCCACCACGAGGAGGTGTCTACGCAAGGGACCCAACAAAAACACATGACCTACTGGCAGCTTTCTATTTTCAGAAATACGCGTTTCTCGTTCGTAGCAAGGGAAATAGAAAAGTTGTGAAAAAAGTCGTGTCTTTAAAATATAATAGTTCGCGGAGTATGCTATACAAGTATCTCATGCTTTATTTTCAATTACAACAACAATCATTTTCTCACACAAAATGTAATGTTCAAAGATTCGAAAAGTTCAATGCTCTTTCTTAATCGAACGTTAAAAAGAAATTAATCAATCGCGGTCGAACGAAAAGAGAACGCGGTAGATATTTTATTAATTCGCTACGCACGAGTCGCGTATCTCTGTAAGAAAGCGCGCACATAGTATTCGATATAATTTTCTATCTTAGAATTACTTATTCTATCTTATGAACTATGTATAAACGTTCTCATCCCACGATGTCCATCGGTGGATGAGCAGAATATTTTCTGTTATCTTATGTTAACTTATTTTTCAACTATTTAAAGTTAATTATTTTTTAATTAATTATTTCTTTAAACAGAAATAAATCGCATACATTTCAAACAAAACGCACACATGGCACTCAGTACAGTTTTCTATCTTAGAATTACTTATTCTATCTTATGAACTATAAACGCACGCATCCATCGGCGAATGAGCAGAATATTTTCTATTGTCTTATGTTAACTTATTTTTCAACTATTTAAAGTTTATTATTTTTTAATTAATTATTTCATTAAACAGAAATAAATCGCATACATTTCTAACAAAACGCACACATGGCACTCAGTACAGTTTTCTATCTTAGAATTACTTGAAATCCAGGAAATTGTTTTGGGACTTCCTTCATTAATCATTAGAATCTTCACAGTATTGAATCTTGATCGCATCAGACTTTGCAATGGAATGTTTAGAATAACGAGTTCAGTTACCAAGATCTATCACGTGTAGGAGGATTGTGAAACTATTGCGCGAGAATTGTGTATGATTCGTGATTTATTTCAATTTTATTTTAACTCTATAATTCAAATAGATAGGTAGTACACATGTATAATATTACTGATTAATATGAATGGAGCCTAAAACTTACAAATAAGCTGTGAAAAAAAGATTAATTTTTAATATATGAATTTTAATGAAACATTAAATAGAAAAAGTAAGATGCAACAGAAAAGTTTTAATTTACAAAATATAAGTTTTTAATAAATATTGAACTTACCAATAAGCTGTAAAGGAAAAAATTTAATTTGCAAAATATAATTTCGAATAAATATCGAACTTACCAATAATCTGTAAAGGAAAAGTTTAATTTGCACAGTATAAATTTTAATAAAATATTAAACTTACCAATAAGCTGTAACAGAAAAATGGTTTGATTTGCAAAATAACAATTTTAATAAAATATAAAACTTACCAATATGCTATGCAGAAAAGATTTAATTTGTAAAATATTATTTTAATAAAATATTAAATTAAAAATTATGCTGTAACAAAGAAGGATGTAATTAGACAAATCTCAATTTTTATTGAATATAATTTTACAATCAAAGTCAAATGATACAACTTCAAAGATAAGGAATAGATAGGAAATGAAGGAGCAAGGGTATAATCAATTGTTTATTATCAAAACAAGTTGAAATACATAGTAGATATTTATACATTATTGATTGATAGTAATAAAATAAATGATTTTTGGAATTTGTATAAACTTCGGATATTTGGAAAAATATTATTACGACCTAGATAATATGTAATTCTCCAATCTTGAAAATCAGTAAACTGCATTATTTATAAGAAAACTATATTATAAATTAAAAGTAGAATGAAAAGTATTACAATGTATAAATTAATGATAAATATTCAGTAACTCACTGTTCACTCACATACACTTACTGGACATCGAAGCATAAATTTCTTTTGCAATTTATTTCTCTCCAATTCACAAACTTTCTCAATTTCCATTTGACTATAAACATTCAGTATCCTCTGATCTATTGACACTTGGAAATGATTGGTTTTGACAAAAGATTCCATTGATTCCAAGATCCACCGGGCATTAGAAAAGCTGTGAAAATAAAATCGCGCGCGCGAAAATTCACGGTTCCGCGATAGTATTTTAATTTCTTTTTAAGTCTCAGAAGGAGACGTGCAAATCCGCGGATTTATCTAATTGTTCATTTTAGAATAAATCTAAGTTTAAGTGGAATTCTCTTCGAAAAGTTTTGGGGGAAGATTTTATCAAAAAAGAAACGCGATATATTAAAAAAAGCAGAAATGGGGGAGGAATTCGCGAATCTCTATTCCTTCTTCCGATACACTAATGAAGCTAACTTTCGATAGAAAAGTGAAAGAAAAAAAGAAACGCGAATGTAATCTAGTCAGCAAACGGAATGGGGATGAAGCTAGCATCAATTTGATCATTTATTGCGAACACTACTTGGGGTATTATAATGGGCGGGTACTCTTTGCGAGTACAGTGGAGCTCCTTGGAACAGAGCTCATCTTCGAACTCCAGTGGATCCAGCTCGTATTTGAGCTCAAATACTACTCATGCATAACACATAGAACCAAATCACCAAAGAACCCAAAAAATTTTCACTCACCAACCGCAGATTTCACGGTTGGTTGCTGGATGCCTTATCATGGTCCACTCATGGTCCCCTAGTCCCTCCTTGAATGGAATTCCCTTGGCCTTTGGTCATCGAGACTCACGAGATGTGAGTCGCTGTGGAATGGGCCGCGCGAAAATTCGTACGTTTCTCGCGAATTTTAATTTTTCAGGGAAACCACGATTTTATTAAAAAAAAAAAAAAGTGAAGTTAAATGTAAAAGCAAACGCGAGATATAAAAAAAGCAAAAGGGGGAAGTGTTCTCGATTCGATAACGAAGCTAAGTTTCCCGAATAATATACGCAACACTAATTTATGTAAAAAGAAAAAGCAAGTGAAACGGAACGCGAGAAAAGGAAGAAGCTAGTACTTGTAAAGACTCTACTAAATATTTATATAGTGAATTTAAGCGGTAAACTACTAGATAATTTTAATCGACGATGGGGATTCTCCACAAGTACTATTCGTACTCGTGACAGTGGAGTTCATTCGTGAACTCAGTTTCAAATTTTCATGCACAAAATATTTTCCCAAACACCAAAGAATTAAATTCATGCGACTCACCAACCGTAGATTCTTACGGCTGGTCATTAGGCTTCATCAAGTCCATGGTCTTTGGATGGTCCTTGGCAAAGTCACGGAATGTGAGTAGCTGTGGAATGGGCCGCGCGAAAATTTGTACGACGGTTTTCGCGAATTTTAATTTTTGGGGGATGCGCGATTTTATTTAATCTCCCGATTTTATACTTTCGCGTAAAAAAGAAAGAAAAGAAAAAGTGAAGTGAAACTCTAAACTTGAATATAAACACTCGCGAGCAATTAACGTGAAGCTAATGAAACAAATGCTGTAAAACGCGAAAGAAGCTATATACGAGTGAAGCTACTATAATTACGGACGCGATCGTTGCAAAAATCGATTTTTAATTCGAACGTGAAGCTAATTCGATCGTTTTAATCATGGGTGGGCATTCTGCACGAGTGCAATGGCACTCGTGGCAGTGGAGTTCTTTTTGAACTCGTCGAAATCACAATAGACATTCACAAAATATTCAACTAACTACTAAAAATCAATGCATGCAACTGAAATTTTAATATCAGATTAGTAAATGATCGAATAGCAGTGAAAAGTTTCAAAAAGTTTCGAAATATTTCAAATAGATAGAAGAAAAGGAAAGTATTATTGATTAATAAAATATTAAATCTAAAAAGAAGCTGTAACGATAAAATATTGGACTTACCAAAAAGCTGTAAAAATAAAATATTAGACTTACCAACAAGCTGTAATAGAAAAGGTTTGATTTGCAAAGTAACAATTTTAATAAGACAGTAAATTAAAAAATATTTGGTAACAGGAAAGGATATAATTGGTAAAGTTTCTGTTTTTATATAATATAAATACAACTTCAAAGATAAGGAACAGGAAATGGTGGAACAGGGTTATACTCATTTATTATATGACAGTACAATACAGTTGAAAAATTACAAATTTATACAATAAAGCACGAAACTTACTATTAGGCTGTAACGAAACTGATTTAATTAGCGAAATGTCAATTTCAATAAAGTATCAAATTTAGTAAGCAAAAAAAAAAAATAAAGGAGATATATAATTCCCGACTTTCAATAAACTATGGGCGAAAAATAATAAAAAACAAACGCGGTAATTCTATTCGAACGAATCAAAGAAAAAAAAAAGAAAAAAAATATAATTCCCGAATTTAAATAGACTACCGGCGAAAAATAATTAAAAAAAAAACGCGGTAATATTATTCGAACGAATCAAAGAAAAAAAAAATAAAAGAAATATATAATTCCCGAATTTGAATAAACTATGGGCGAAAAATAATAAAAAATAAACGCGGTAATACTATTCGAACAAATCAAAGAAAAAAAAAAAAGAAAAAAGTATATAATTCCCGAATTTGAATAAACTATGGGCGAAAAATAATAAAAAAAAAAACGCGGTGAATAAATAAAGCACAAAGGAACGTGGGAGGAAGCTATAGTTAAACGCGATCTAATAAATTCTCGTATCTATCGAAGCTAGTAAAGTATAAATATATTAATATACCTTACAGACCACACGAAGCTCACAAGAAATGTTTCCTCCAGTTTCACTGATTCCACTTACTGGACATCGAAACACTGATTAGTTTTGACAAAGCATTGAATTGATTCCAAGATCCACCAGGCATTAGAAAAGCTGTGAAAACAAAAATCGCGCGCGCGAAGTTCACCGTTCCGCGGTTGCATTTTAATTTCATTTTAAGTCTCAGAAGGAGACGTACAAATCCGCGGATTTATTTAATTTTTCATTTTAGAATGAATCTAAGTTTAAGTGGAATCCTCTTCGAAATGTTTAGGGGAAGATTTGATCAAAAAAGAAACGCGGTATATAAAAAAAAAGCAAAAATGGGGGAGGAATTCGCGAATCTCTATTCTTTCTTTCGATACACTAATGAAGCTAACTTTCGACAGAAAAATAAAAAAAAAAATAAAAAAAACGCGAATGTAATCTAGTCAGCAAACGGAATGGGGGTGAAGCTAATGACAATTTGATTATTTAGTGCGAATACTACTTGGGGTATTTTAATGGGCAGGTACTCTTTGCGAGTACAGTGGAGCTCTTTGGAACAGAACTCATCTTCGAACTCCGGTGGATCCAGCTCATATTTGAGCTCAAATACTACTCATGCATAACACATAGAACCAAATCACCAAAGAACCCAAAAAATTTTCACTCACCAACCGCAGATTTCACGGTTGGTTGCTGGATGTCCTCTCATGGTCCACTCATGGTCCACTCATGGTCCCCTAGTCCCTCCTTGAATGGAATTCCCTTGGCCTTTGGTCATCGAGACTCACGAGATGTGAGTCGCTGTGGAATGGGCCGCGCGAAAATTCGTACGTTTCTCGCGAATTTTAATTTTTCAGGGATATCGCGATTTTATTAAAAAAAAAAAAAATGAAGTTAAATCTATAAGCAAACGCGATATATAAAAAGAACAAAAGGGGGAAGTGTTCTCGATTCGACAACGAAGCTGAATTTCCCGAATAATATACGCAACACTAATTTATATAAAAATAAAAAGCAAGTGAAACCGAACGCGAGAAAGGGAAGAAGCTAGTATTTGTAAAGACTAATAAATATATATAGATAGTGAATTTAAGCGGTAAACTACTAGATAATTTTAATCGGAGATGGGGATTCTCCACGAGTACCATTTGTACTCGTGACAGTGGAGTTCGTTTGTGAACTCAGTTTCAAATTTTCATGCACAAAATATTCCCAAATACCAAGCACCAAGAAATAAAAAAGAAAATTCATGTGACTCACCAACCGCAGATTCTTACGGCTGGTCATTAGGCTCCATCAAGTCCATGGTCTTTGGATGGTCCTTGGCAAAGCTCACGGAATGTGAGTAGCTGTGGAATGGGCCGCGCGAAAATTTGTACGACGGTTTTCGCGAATTTTAATTTTTGGGGGATGCGCGATTTTATTTAATCTCCCGATTTTATACTTTCGCGTAAAAAAGAAAGAAAAGAAAAAGTGAAGTGAAACTCTAAACTTGAATATAAACACTCGCGAGCAATTAACGTGAAGCTAATGAAACAAATGCTGTAAAACGCGAAAGAAGCTATATACGAGTGAAGCTACTATAATTACGGACGCGATCGTTGCAAAAATCGATTTTTAATTCGAATGTGAAGCTAATTCGATCGTTTTAATCATGGGTGGGCATTCTGCACGAGTGCAATGGCACTCGTGGCAGTGGAGTTCTTTTTGAACTCGTCGAAATCACAATAGACATTCACAAAATATTCAACTAACTACTAAAAATCAATGCATGCAGCTGTAATTTAAATGTAAGATTAATAAACAATGAAATAGCAGAAGAAAACTTCAAAAATTTAATATTAAACTTAAAATTAAGCTGAAATAGAAAAATGAATATTAAACTTAAAATTAAACTGAAAGAGAAAAATGAAAATTAAACTTAAAATTAAACTGAAGTAGGGAAGGGATTAATAGGTACAACTATCCTTATAATTAATCATTCGTTAAATGATTGTACAAAATAGTGTAAAAATTTCGAATTAGTTCGAGTACGTATACAATATTAAAGTTAAAGTTAAAATAGAAAAATATTGAATTGAATTCTAATTAAAATAAAAATTTCATTGAATTGAAGTTAAGAAACAATATTTATAATATATACGAACAATTTAGAATTGTTATATTATCGTAGAAAAATTAAAAAAAAAAATTTGAATTCAATTCAATATTAAAATAAAAATTTAATTGACTTGAAGTCGAAATAAAATATTTATAATATAAAGGAATAGTTGGGAATTGTAATTGTATTGTACAAAAATAAAAGAAAATTTTGTTAAATAAATATTAATTTATGGAAGTGTCTTTAGTGTACTATAGTTTAGTTGAAGTCAATATAGAATATTTATAATGTATAGGAGTAGTTAGGAATTGTTATTTTATTATAGAAAAATAAAAAAAAATTTTTTAAATAAATATTGATTTAATTTATTAAATATTAATTATGGAAGTGACTCTAGTATATTATAGTTTAGTTTAAGTTTAATAGGAAGGCCGAGTGTGTATACGGTGGACATAGGCTATCTAAGTAGCCCTCGACCACCCTATTCACATCCCTGAACCTCCACGTAAAAATTAAGAGATCTGCCCAACTCGAAGGTACACGGGCATCTGAGTTCTCGGAAGGTTGCAGGGTCCTTATATGCTTTCATCGTCGCCCACGAAAAGTCAACACCAAGGGCGCGTGAACTTGGGCTGATGATCGCTAATTAGCGATTTCACACCATACCGAACAATTTCTTAGTTTTCACGATTTTATTATTAATTTGTATTTCTACCAATTTGTTACAACATTATACACTATTATTTATGCATTTTCACGATCTTCTTCGTTAAAAAATTATGTTTTAGTGTTCTTATTATTTAATAAAGTTCTTTAATAATTAAAAATCAGGTTATTCTTTGGCCACCAATTGAAAAGAACCAAAGTGAAGATAAAATTAATAATTTTAATATTAAATTAATCATTGTGCATATCAATTAAAATTGTATTCAACGTTTATTTGTTGTAGTTTCACGAAATAATTTACATCTTAGATTTCCTTTGTATATGTTAAATTCGTAACTATTGAGAATCAAATTGACCTGTGGCTATCGTTTCAAAATGGACAAGGTAAACATAAAATTATTCTATCAAATAATTTTTCATAGGAATTAAAATTTTATTCAGTGTTTGTTTATTATAATATCACGAAATAATTTGCATAATACATTCTCTCTGTTTATATTAAATTTAAAGTTCGTAACAATTAAGAATCAGATTGACCTTAATGACCATCGGTTAAAAATTATTAAATGTGAGTAATTATTATATTAAACAACTTTTTATACGAATTAAATGTTTAATCAGTGTTTGTTTATTATAATACTATGAAACAATTTATATCATACAGTTTCTTTATTTATATTAAAATTAGAAATTTGAAAATTATTAGAAATTTGTAACAATTAAAAATTAAATTAAGCTGTGGTTATTGACTAAAAATAAATAATAAACAATCGACTAATCAACAAGAAAAAGATTAATCTTTGATGGTTCGATTAATTATAATTCCTAAATTCAACTTTAATTTGTAGAAGGCATAACAAAACCTCTGATTTTTTCAAATGATCGATATTTCAAAATGTGAAACATAAAATGCCATAAGGTTATTAATCTATTGTGTACCAAGTTTTATTTTGATTACGTTCGTTTCAATTATTATTTTCAATAATGCTACATTTAATAAGTAGTACTGAAAAGGATAGTGAAAATTGATTTCATCCATTATTAGGATGATTGTCGATGATTACGAAGCTATCATTCAGTGGCATCCACAGATGATATTAATTTCTAAAAAACCAGTTACATGGAAAGGATTTTTAACAGTTTCGTGTAATTCTAGTACAGGACAAAATATGCGAATTAAATTACATTTAGTTGTACCTAATTATCCGTCGTTAAATGATGCAAAGGTTAACTTCGGTAAAGAAATTTCATTTGTACGTAAGGAAGGATTTAGTCAGAAGGTGAAGGATTTAACACGAAATATAACTAAAGTATCGTTGTTTTTAAATCAGTTGCAAACCCTAATTGTTAGTATAACAACATTTTATATTATTATTATTATTATTTTCATTTATTGTATATGTTTTGATAATAAAAATGATTTGATTAACTGACTATTTATTTTATTTATGTCAATGTTTTTTTTTACAGAGTAGTTTTATCAATAGTGCTCACATAATTGAAGATAGTAGATATGAAGTAACAGATAATAATGCAATGGAAATATTACAAGAATTAAAAGATGTACTTGAGAATCCATGCGTATGTAATAAATCTACAAATATTAAATTTATTATTTGAAAATCTTAATTTCAATATGATACTTTATATGAATCATCTATTTGAATTTAAGAAAATAATTATGTACTGTAATTTGCTGAAATTATTGTTAAAGGGAATTCAAATATTATGTGGGAATAGCTTAAATGTAATTAAGTTATCTTTGAAAAATGTAACTGTGCAATTGCAAAGGACAAAGTTTGGGACATATCCATGGACAGTTATTTATTCAGATTTACCTGAAATACCTGCCTTTGGTCCCTTTGAAAAGAATTTATCAACATTAACTGTAGCAAGAAATAAACTTAAATTACAAATAGAAATATTGGAGGAAACTTGGTCAAATTTAAAAAGAATTGATAAGTAAGCATTTACACACATTTATTCATAACACAAAATTTCCATATAAATTCCTAATTTAAAAAAAAGTTACTATATATTACTTTCAAATAATTAGGAATTGTTGGATAGTAGATCCACTCCAACCAAAGCCATGTCATCTTTACCGACGAATTTATTTAACACCATCTTTATCAATGTTCATTAAAATAGATCCTTTAAACCCTATGGATTTACCAGAAATTAAATTTATGGGCAGTGATACTGAAGTTGAATCAATGAAAAACATTGTCTCTAAAAATTTACATGTAATATTGGAAAATATATTAATATTCTTAAATTTCTTATAATATCATAATACATATATGATATGGTTCTTTTCTAGAATTGGAATCCAGAATGTGATATTATAGATAATTTAATGATGTTATTAAACAGAGACATGTTTCCTAAAAAGGAAAAGGAAGAATATATGGAAAATAATGATGCTATTGTTGCTGATGAAGAATGTTGTATTTGCTTCTCTATGGAATTAGATAATGAGACCTTACCTGACAAAATTTGCAACAATGAGAAATGCAGAAGACATTTTCATACATCTTGTCTATTACAAGTATGCATATATAATGTTAGATAACTTTTACATTAATTGTAATATTTGAAATTTGCATAATACTTGAAAATATTTATTTTGTTTTACAGTGGTTACAAGCAGTTGCTGGCAATCATGTTGTATTTGATTATATACATGGTACATGTCCTAACTGCCAAGAAAGTATTTCATGTTATATTAAATAATATGTTGTAATTATGAAAGCTAGATATTATTTAATGTGATATTTCTTTGATTAAGTTATTGAAACACGTGTATATGCGTGTAACCCATAGACTTTGTCCATTGTTCCACAGAACTATTAAATTGACGAGTACCGCATATTAGGATTAAGGTAGTGTTAGTCATCTGATCTTCAAGTATTTCACAAACAGATTCTTTATCTATTCTTCCAGATTTTATATTTATACCATGAATACTAGAAAACTCATCTAGAATGCAAAATGAAAGAAAATATTTTTAATTACAAAAAAAAGTACAGTGTACAGTATATTATTATATTTTTTTTATTATATAAAATATTAACTCTTATAATAAAAATTGATGACGAAAGTATCTCATTTACTTTCTAATTGTGATATATGCAAAGTACATTTAAAATTCCAGTAATCTGATAACAGTTGTAATTCTTTTTTCAAAGGAATCTGTAATATACTTTGAAATCCTCCAATAAGATGAATCTTTGTCTCTTCCAATTCATAGTCTATTATTGATTTTGCTACAGGATAAACTACAGTTATTCCAGATCCCATACTGAACATAACAATTGTTTTAAAACTGAAAAAGTAATCAATATTTTAAAAATAATTTTATGCCATTTCTTTATCACTAGTATTGAAAATATATATACATTGCATTACACACTTAAATTTAGTAAAAAAATAATAAAACAAATTAATAATCAGTTAGATACCTATTGTATTCATACTTAAAATTTCCATATGGTCCTCTGATTCTAATTATATCACCTATCTTTACATTTCTTAAATTTTTACTAAATTTTCCATTAGGATAAAGTCTAATTAAGAATTCAATGGTATCAACTGTAAAAGAAATTGGTGTGAATGGTTTGGTAATGTCACATAAATGTAACATAACATGTTGTCCTGGATCGACTATTACTTTTCTATCATTATTGGAAGAATTATCTGCAAAAAACATGTTTATTAATAATATTTTAGATATTATATTATACAAATCCGTGTATTATTTATTACACAAATAAAAAAATTTTTGATAGTTTAAAAAACGAAGAATTATACCTTGATATTTCAGAGAAAGTAAAATATAACATTGAGAAGTTTCTTCAATTTTAACAACTATGAAGTTTTCATATGAAATTAAATTCAATATATTTTTTTTTTTTTGGATTTGAACATTTTGTTTCCCTTTCTTTTCATACTCTTCAAGTAATCTTTCATGCACATCAAAAATGCATGGATCACATCCGCTATGGCAACAATCTTCTTCTGATGGAGTTACTGGTCTACTGCTTTCATTATTATTGTCAGTACACATACTATATACAACTTAAAACATGTCTGCATGAATATACAAAAAATTCTTCTAAAAATAAAACACTGTAGAAACAAGATAACATTCTATAATCCAACTGTGGATATTAAAAAAAAATGTATACTATCAAAAATATAATAAATAGTATTGCAATTATTAATTCATCTCTGTTTTTATGCATTTAGCGAAAAACACAACAAAATTTTTGTTAATTCGATGATTGTTATATTAGTATCAATTAGGACATGACGTATTTTTACCATGTGATCACATCTACTTAATGTCAATATTTACTTCATCGATTTTGCAATTGATTTTTATCTGCAAAATATTTTACATATTTTTCTAATGAATTATAAGATTCTTTAACTTAAAAAATTGAACAAAAAGAAATGGTCGATCCTTGTATTGTACAATATATACATGTATACAATTTGATTTGGGTAATCTATCCACTGTAAGTGATCAGCTTTTCGGCTGTCAAAAAATATTTCTCAATATTTACATGTACAATCTGTGTCAGCTTTCTTTTCATAATGAAAATTTATACAAAAAACTTAATATACATACAATCTACTAAAATGAAGCGTGATTTTCGACAGGTCTATTGTATTAATAAGACAAAATTATCTGCCAATTATGGTCGATGACGTACATATTAAAATGATTTGAACAAAGAGATAAACAATGATACCAATAGATAAAGAGTTTAAAATACTGTTAATCACGCATACATGGTCCAGACAGCTTTGTTACATTTCAATAATTTAACTGTACACTGCCGTAATGACTAATTAGTTTTTTGTACACAGGTTAACTTTGTATAGTGTTGTTATTATTTGTGTTTAAAATTTTTAAAGGATAAAATGGAACATGCGATTACAGGATGGAAACGTTATGCGCTGGTACAACCACCTATGATGATGCTAATATTTGCTCAAGCAATATCAAGTAATTATAATATATTCCATATAGTATGTTACTTCAGTGAAATTGATATTTTGCACAAAAATAATAAATTTTTAAAATTTTATAATAAAATAATAATTTATTTTAAACAGTATTGTGGTGGCTAGAATATATTATATAAATGTCATGTGTAAAATATGAATTGAGATGAGAAGTTTGATATTTATTCATGAAACATATTGTAACACTGTATTCATATATACATTTCTCTTTGTAAATTTTACTTGTTTTATAAAATAAACTTTTCTTTATGAATTTTCATTATGCAATTATTTGCTTTTAAATGTGTTGGATAAATCGACTATTTGTAAAGTGAATTATATGACTTCAATCTGAATTTTAGGTAATATTTTAACAGATTTAATAGTATATCGTACTTGTAGTATAACATTAAGTATAAATAAAACAGAATGTTTGCTATTACATAAAAATAGCAGCTCTACAGAAGCATTGAAACTAGATACACTAGTTCAACCAAAGGCAAGTTTAATTTTAATGTCTAAGTCACTTGTTGAAAGTGTTATACCTGCATTATTGTCTTTGTTTCTGGGACCATGGAGTGATATATATGGAAGAAAACCTATTATGGTGTCAGGATATATTGGTTAGTATTATATATCTTAGAAAATAAAGCTAAATTTAATCAGTCTATAATTCATGCAATAGGTACATCACTGACATATTTAATTTTGTCCTTAATATCTATTTGGGATATCAATCCATGGTTTATATTAATTGCATATGTTCCATATGCATGTCTTGGAGGATTTTGTATAATTTTATTGGGTACTATTTGCTATGTTACTGATATATCAGATGAGCAAGAAAGAGGATGGCAATTAGCTTATATGCAAGCTTTAATATCTGTTGGTATATTAATTGGTATATTAGCTGGTCCAGTTATTTTTCAAGCAAATGGATATACAGTTGTATTTGTTATTGCTACTATATGTTGCATTTTATCAGGATTGTATATTTACTTCATAGTTCCTGATACTATATACAACACAAATGCAGTATGTATTTTGTAATCTTTTATAAATACGCTTTTATTACTAATATGTATATATTTGTAGATGACTGTGAAAAGCTTATTTGATGTACATTTGGTTAAAGAACTTATTAGTACATGTACCAAAAAAAGGGATGGATTTAATCGATATGTAGTTTGGTGTTGTATAAGTATTATTATTTTACTGACTATAGCTTTACAAGGAGATATTACTGTTGAATTTTTATTCACAAGTGCTAGACTTGGCTGGGATGTAAATAGATATTCTATTTATGTGGCTACAAATATAATACTTTCAATTCTTGGGATAATATTTGCAGTAAAATTTCTAGTACCGTGTGGAGGTATAGATTATAATTTTTGTATTAAGTATGTTTTAAAAATTTGATAAAAAGAAATATATTAAGTAAGATAAAATACTTCCATAGAATTTTCTGAAGAGGTAACGGCGATATTGTCTTTATTGTCTTCGATAAGTAGTTATGTAGTGAGAAGCTTTACATTTAAATCTTGGCATATGTATCTAGCTGCAGTTATAAGTATGTTCAGTGATGTTGCTAGTCCTATGATTCGTGCTATATTATCCAAGTCGGTGCCTCCAGAAGATACTGGTAAATATTATTAAATAATTTTTAATTAAATATAATTGCATTTATTTACATGCCTGGTTTATACCATATAATCATCAGTAAACATTTATTACAAAATGATGTTTGGAAATCTTTTTTTCAATGTGTAATTGGATTATATTCGCAAAATCTTTGCAGGTAAAGTGTTTTCCATGACAGTATGTATTGAAACATTAACTCCATTTATGGCATCTTCTTTATACACTATGGTTTATACACATTTTATGCCACCTATGTATCCATTACCAGTCTGGTTAGTTTCTGGGCTAATTAACGTTATTGTGATATGTATTTTAATAAACATAAAAATTCGAAATATGAAATCTATCTCTACAAGATATACTCCACTAGAACAAGATGATGAATTATTATCGTAACATTTGGTAGATTTTTACTGTAAAAAAAAGAAAAAAAAGAATAACAATGAATGTACATTTATAATGGAAAACCTTAGTTATTGTGTTTTCCACTTTAATGTAAATATTTAATAATATATATTTTGTATACTTTGTTTTTATGATGTATTTATAACATTAAATAAAATCTGATTAATTTTTATCAATCCCATTATGCAGTTTATTGAAATATTCATTTACTTACATTATGTTTTAAAGCAATGATAAACAGAATGCAAATGATTAGTATTAATAAATTTTCGCAAAATTTATAATTCATCATAATAATCGACATGATCACCAGATTTATATTTATGCTCTTTAAGAACCGCCAAAAGACGATTAACTGTTTGTTCACAAGTTAAAACAGTTTTCTTCACTGTCATATCATTGAAATTCGCTTTAGTTTCCTGGTCACCATGTTCATTGCAAACCTGATAGAACATATCAGTTTCAACTGGTCCTGGTGAGTAATTTAATACATTGATTTGCGGGTTTTCTAATGCAAATACCTATAGAATACACACACTAGTAAATACATAATAAAAAAATCTGAGAACAATTTAATCAATATGAAATCATTACTTTGAAAAACATTTCGCGTGCTGCTTTTCCAGTACAATAATAAGCCATTAATTTCCCTGGTTGTATACCAAACAATGAAGTAATGTTTATCACTGTTTTCTCAGTATTTGTACTTTCATGAAATATTTTCATAATAACTCCGTTCAATATAGCAGGAATGAAAACATTTAAATCATAATAGTTATGCCAGCTCTGTAGATCAGTTAAATTATTTGTGCACTGTGTGGTATTTCCCATTGTACCAACATTATGTACTACAACTACTCGATCAAACTGTTCTAAAATCTTATTTTTCAAAGATTGCATTATGATGTCTATAAAAAAATGTATATGTATATTTATTCTATATTTATATATTTATATACACAATAAAGTAAAGTTACCATGCAATTTATTTTCTGTTGCTTTACTCAAATCAACACTAATAGTATCCACAGACACTTTAGTAGCAATATTTTTAGCAGTTTCATTCAGCGCATTTAAATTTGTTGCTAGTAGAAGAACATGTGAACCTTCTTCCAAGATTGACCCAAATGATATTGCAATTTGTTTCCCAATTCCTCGACTTGCACCAGTTATTACTAAAAATACTTTTCCTGATAGTGCTTTGATTGACATGTTTGTTTAAAAGATTAGTCACTATTTTGATCTTTTAACTGATGATCTATAATTTGTTGATTTGTTAATATCTCAGTAGTTTGTCCTTCTTGTTGTTCAGATTCATTAATTACTTGAAGAACATCTGCTTTCAGAAGGTGAACCAATTCACTAGCAGTTAGTGCCTAAAATACAATAAGTAATTGCTAGTAGAACATTATAAATAAAATATTTCTTAACAATAAATATTAATGTATAAACAGCAGAACTAATATTTCTACAATTACTTGCAAATGTGGTGCTATGTGTCTTATTAAAGGATTTGAAACCAGTTCAGTTTCTTCTGCTTCAAGTTTATACTCAGAAGTTATTAAACGTGCTATAGAATCTTCTTTTATTATAGATAAAGATGATACAAGATCTTTTTTTGATGTACCCTTTTGAAGATTTTTAAGTCTGCAATCTATAATTTCAATATTAGAAAAAAATATATGTAGTTATTTAACATCACACTACAAGAAACTTGTTATTTAACAATTTATTAAGCTTTCATTACATAAAATAGTAGATTTAAAATAAAATAAAACAAAAGATAAAGAATTAGCATAAGTTTTACAAATTTTGAATTGCAACATTAGAAGTAGCAATATACGATTAACATATGTTATACATTATATCGAATTCTATTGGAAAAAGTAATAAAAGAAACAGCACAATTTTGTAAAAACTTACAAAGCTTTTCCAAGTATTCTTCTGAATCGGCCAATTTTGTATGTTTCGGTTGATTTTCTACGAAAGAATCCTCGAAAAAATTTAAAGATCTGTCACTCGCTTCTGATGTGTCTACTCCACACCATGGATCAGTAATGTCTGTCTTCATTTTTATATAACTGGAAACTTTTATTCACTCACTTACTATGATTTAATTGCTTCTTATATGCAGATAAACTTCGCTACCGTATATTTGCGTCTATTACTTCACGATACAAATGCACCGAAGTTATTCGATTGCTCAAGCATTTTCTACCTTTACCGACATCTAGTAAATCGCACGGTAGGGACATGCTTATTAAGTTAGATTTTTTCACACGTTTTAATTTTTTAGCGTTGTATAATTATTCCTGTAATATAATTTAATCGATATTTAATTGATATTTGAAAATTTTACTTTATCAACAAAAAATTATTCGTTGAATATCAGATTTTCATTTCTATTAACGAACTTTGTGAAACATACTGATTAATTGAAAATATAAATAAAAACTTAAAGTAAATTAGAAAAAATATGAAACATTTGAAAATCACAAATTGTATTCCTAATTCTCGGTTTTATAATTAAAAAAATTCAAATTAAATATACAGAGTATTCTAATAATCGATAAATTAAAATTAAAAATTTAGAACTTATATATGTTCAAATCCAAAATTAATCAATTTTTAAAAATCGTTAAATGCAGTAAAATAAAAGTACTTATTATATTAAATTTACGAAGGGAGTACTTATATTGTAGAAGCTTTGTCGTCATAATTTAAAAATGTGGCGAACACGTTGTAAATTTTCATAAATAATTTATTATCGGTGTACAAATATACAATAAAGAACAATCGACACAAATATGGTTAAAAAGCATAGACTGATATAGAAAAATGTTTACAAAAATATTATTCACTTTATTACATAGTATAAGCAATTATTAATACTATTTATTACAATATTGAGATACCTCAGTCTAAAATAGTTTATTTATGTGTGGGCGCGCGCGCGAGCGCGTCTGTTGTATGCTATATTATTTATATACTATATATATACTACATTCTTCTTAAGTACCATGTTTCTTTTTTGTAGCAGCTATGACAAAACGATGATTTTATATGCACTCAATATTGTTCAGAATTTAATGTAAAATTGCATCAGTATATCAGAAATAAAACGACACCGTTCGTATAATATTCATGTACAACTTTAAGAATCTTTGTTCCGTTTGTTTACAATAAATATTATAATACAAAAACGAATTTAGTAAATTGGTTACTACTAACGTATTTAAAAAAAAAAATAGACATTAAAAATATTGAATTGCAAGCATAATCTTTCAATGAAAAGTTTTATATATATGTAGAACCGAAATGAATAACGTAAGAAACGTTAATTTTAAAAATGCCAATCACAAATGCACTTTTATACATTTTAAAATATAAATATCCATTATAACCTACTTTTTGAATTGATGCATTGAAATTGATACATTACATACTTCTGAGAAGCAACAAATGATGTAAAGATAATATGCACCTTATATTTAAATAGACATCAATTGTATACATACAGTATTTTTGTTTCTTTTCAAGCGTATACTCAATTTATAACATTAATATCAAAGGTTCAGGAACATTGGTTCTACAAATAGCAGTATAAAACAACTGCTGTTCAATTCTAATATACTTAGTTTCACATACTTTAAATATTCCAAACTATAATTATTGTTCAAATTCACGCACCTGAAAAATATATAAATTATTTCCATTTACCGTAGAATGTAATTGAAAAACCAGCTTTCATATTTGCCTAAACTAAATTATTTTAAAATGTATCGATTTGAGCAAAAATTTTGTTCAATCTCGAACATATTACAAACAAAAATTGAAGAAAGTATAGTCTTCATTACCCACAATTTTTAAGGTGTCATTAAAGTATTTAGTCAAACATCGGAAGTATGCTCTCTTAAACTTAAGAAATAATACTATAAGACTATTCTCTTAACAATAAAGAAATACTTTGTCAAATATATCATCTTAAAAATCTTCCATAGAGCAAGGAAATATTTACGAAATTATATTTGAATATTTTTTTGTCTCTATAATAAATAAAAAATTTAATCAAATACTCTAAAACACCTTACAGTATATATAATTCTGAATTAATTATAAAAATTGTTTTATAATTTTCAAAAAAGTTGAAATAAAGATGCTAATGCAATGTTTCATGAAATGATTATACCTCCCATTGAGGTTTTTAGTCTTTAATCTTTCTCTTTTTATCACTATTTTAAGTTTACCCTTTTTTAGGAGCAATATTTCAAACTGAAGAAAATTTAAATAGCACTTGTATTTATTCAGCATAAATTCATTTAAAATTTAATTCAATTTATGTGATGTAATTTGGCATTTGAGATTGTAACAAATGGAAGTAGATTTGAGACTTTTCAGCAGTCTTGTATTCTTTTGTATCTTACATACAAAAATTGTAGAAATTGACAAAATTTAAATTTAAGAATCACAGCATTTACTAATATTTTCAACAAATTTCTTTAAATGTTTAATGAAAAGATTTCGACTACTTATTGTTTTTATAATTATGTTCCATACGTAGGAGAGATTGGCTTGTTAATAGATATATTGCTCATGCAAATATTGTATATATCATATAAAAATGCATTGTTAAATAATTAATTTGATTTATATGCATAGTAACAATATAACATTATAGTTTCAATGTGATGTATGTATATCTTGATGTATTCATGATACCAGTGAAATTTCTAACTCTTTGCACTCTGTCTTTATTAAATAAGGACTAGCTATCCTTTATGTTCAAATAATATACGGTAGTAAATGTTTTTCGGGTTAATAAATAACATTAGTTTTGATTGCGATGATTTGTTAAAAATAAGAGTGTAAAGAGTTAATACTCGAAAAAATCGTATCAGAACTCCTATCCTACATATACTTTGCAGCATGAAAAAATGCATGATTAAATATAGTTTATGTTATATCATAATATTAATAATGATAACGCGTCAATGATAGATTTTTAAATTCTAGAATTAATGATCCTATCAATAAAGGAAAATCACAACCGGCAAGTAGCCAATTACATAGTAGTAACAAAAATATGATTAATGTTATAATAAATTATGCCATAATCTGGCTTCAGGAATTTTATGAACGGCATAGAACTTAGCTATCAGAATCTAAATCTTATATCTCTAGAAAAGTTTTTCAATTATGTTTCATGTATACTACAAAATATTAAAGATTCAATTATGGAATCAAATAACGTACACGTACAATTATCATTCAATTAAAAAAAAAATCATACACAGACCGCTGAACCTCGGGAACACAATGTGATGCGAATTTAAAAATATTAGAAGTAAATTGTACAGCTTATAAGTATTTTTCACATATCAATGGAATCAAATCATAGAATTATAAATTATCAATAAGAATTAAAAAATTCCGATAACAAAGTAGCCGTAGTTGATCACAGAGAATATCCTAGAGAGTCTATTAATTAATATTTATGCACCACTCGATGGTCTTTCCCAACAACATAACCATCGGCGCCATAACGGTAGAGGCTTTCTACGTCTACATAATAAACTAGCACCACCTCTTCTTGTATTAAGAGCACTAACTATTGCTTGATCAAATGCTTCTTTAAGATCATGTTGAGTTAATGCAGATGTTTCCACATAACTTACAGCTCCTACTCTTTGAGCCAATTGATGACCTTGAGTAGTTGTAATTGGTGTTTGACCATATCTTGCTAATTGTAACATAAGATGTACATCTGACCTTAGGTCACTCTTTGTGCCTACCTAAAATTATAATTGTTCTTACTTATATCAACCTTGCAATGACTTAGCTTATAATACTTCAATTTAAATCTAATTAAACTTATTAAAAATATATAATTTTATTACCAAAATAATTGGTGCATTTGGGCAGTACTTTTTTACTTCATTTACCCAGCGAGAAGTTACACTATGATAAGAAGAAGGACATACAACACTGAAGCAGATTAGGAACACATCTGTTTCTGGATAACACAATGATCTCAAAGGATCAAAGTCATCTTGACCTGCTGTATCACATAGCTGAACATTTACTGGTTGACCATCAACATTAACAACCACTGTAACATTTGAAGATATTAGTATATGTTATTTTAACTGAAACAAGCAATAAATAATTAAAAATCTAAGCTTATACAGATTTGTTAGTATTATATAAACTAAAATAAAAGCTGATTGATTTTGTAATATTTTTTCATACCTAACAACATTATATTTTAAAAACAAATTAAAACTTTAATAACAGCTTTTAATATTATTTGCATAATGTAAAAGAACTGTTAAATATTATATTAGATTTATTTAAGATATTTACATTGTGACATTCCTAATGTCATAAATAAAATGTTTATATTGATATACGCGAGAACAATTAGTAATCAATAAATCAATAATGATTTTTAATAATTTATTTGGTGCGTATATTACATAATCAATTACAAAAAAATAAATAAATATAAAATAAGTACTCCAAATTTCATTAAAAATTATTATTAAGAAAGACTTACCATTTTTATTATTTTAAATGAAACTTATCACTATTTGAAATAAGACTTACCACTGTCGTTAAATTTTCAACTAACCATTATAATTGTCAAAAGCAGTGGGCACATATTCTCCTGGGAAACCGTTTGTAGAATAAGAAACAACCAAGCTGGTTTTTCCAACGGCACCGTCACCTACTAGAACAACTTTGATCCTTCTATCGAGTGGAATACCGCTGTGTTCTGTCCCACTACCGTTTGAATTCTGATTCTGTGTTGAACAAGTTGTTCTCTTCGCTTGCATCTGCATTGTCTGACCATTCTTCAGAAGGGGTTTAGTCCAATTCGTATGGGACGACGGCGGCATTGTTTCGCTATTCACTCTACCACAGCCACGAGCTTTCATGCGTATACTTCCGAAAATATTTTACATATAACCTCTACCTGATGAAGAAAAACCGATGCAATAGTTGCATCTATCACGACACGTTTCTTCTCAGAATCGTCATTTCTCTTTTCTCCTACTGACACTCGTGACTCCAAAGATTACGGATTGAGTTTCGGACACAATGCCTTCAATACGCCCTGTCAGGTACTGTGTGCATCGCTCGAAAACAATGGGGGAAGGTATACCATCCAGGAAAGATAAAAAAAGAAAAGAAACTGATCCACCTGCCGCGACGCGGAGCCACCTGTTATTACGCTTTTCTTGCGGCGATCACAACCGGTGGCACAGGTATCTCACGGTTGTAGAAAATCGTTTTTACCTTGATCTTCTGTCTTTGTTTTGAATACATACTTTATAGTTTTATTTGTCAGAGAAACTTATGTTTCATTAATGATGAACTAATCAAAGTTATATATTTAAAATATTATTGTTGTATAAGGTAATACAACCAGTACAACAGGTAGTCTCACCGGACGTGAAAAAAGTAGTTTCGGGACGATTTTTGGTAGACACATGTTGACACATGCCAGGCTTATGCAAATGCTGGAGATCGACATTTAAAATTTTAATATAAATTACACGAAACAAATGAAAAATTATTGTGCATATTTAAAAAAAAATTATAGAAATATTTTTCACGTGTTGAACTACAAAATTTATTCAAGTATTAAATACATTTTATTACAAAGGTTAACAAAATAGGATAAAGTAGAAAATACGTGTTCATGTTCAGACACAATACTATTCACTTGAACAGTGATTGCACTATAAAATATATTTTATCAATATAGCATAACAAAATTGATAAGAATAAAGAAAAAAAATAATATGTTTTAAGATAATATACATCGTAATTTATTATTAATCTATTGTATTCGATCTACAGTGTAGAATTAAATAAATAAATTATAAAGACAAAATTTTTAAAATATGTTATATTATTATTTATGAAACAGTAATATGATATTAAATTTAATGAAATAAAATTAAGTATTGTTAATTAAATGAAATGAAATTAATATAAAAATCTTATTTGCAATGATGATTGTAACTTTGTGTTACAATCGATAATTCATGTACAATGCAATTTGTAATTTAATTAGACATAATTTTAATAATAAATGATTGTATTAGTATTTTGATCAAATAAAATATTTTATACTTGAATAAATTTAATTTTGAATATACAAATGCATTTTTACTGTTCAACTACTACATAGGTGGCGTTTACGATGAAAACAGTACAGAACATACGAGTTTACGGTTGATAAAACCTTTTGTTCTGATTTATTTTCTTTATTTCGAATTTTTATAATTATTAATGGTACCTTAAAGTATATTTATAACGATTTATAAATGTGTATTAAATGTACGTACATGCGTAATTATAAATTAACGTAATACTTCAAAAATTAAAGTTTTTGTAAATGTATTTCATCAGAATTATACTATAAAATAAATTAAAATTAGAAGTATCTTATAGAATTGAAACATATGTTTCTGAATTTTATCATTGATAAATGTATTTTTATAGGAATGCGTGTGTATTTCAAACTAACCTAGAGGGAATCAAGGATATAAAGAAATTTTTAACATATTTTTATAATAAAATTTATTTTCAAGATGACTGCCTATAGAATTTGCAGATTAATTCAAGATGTGAGGTTTGTGACTTTACTAATCACCTAATAAAGTTATTTAACATCTAAAATTACTAACACATTTTAGAAGAAATTCTTGCAAATGTTGTATAGATGTTTATACAAAAGGGATTCTCAGAGTTTTGATAAATCAAAGGTCTTCAAGGACATATACTTCAAATATAAGTACAAATCAATATAAAGATAGTTCTTGGTATTCATTTATAAAACAACGGAAATGGCCTATTCCTGTTGGAGTTGGTATATCATTACTGACAGTGTTACAATGGAAATATATGAACAAATATCCTCATACAACTGAGGACAATAATGTGTATGACCCAATCAATGTTTTTGTGGTATAGTTTTTTATTATAATAGCAACATCAAATTTTATGTGAAACAAAAGTTATGTTAAGATTTTGAAATAGTATAAGTAATAGAATATTATAACTATAAGGTTAAATATTTATAAACATTTTATAGGTAAAATGTTATTACTTTTTGCCATTTCGAATAATAAGCAGGATATGGGGTTGGATAGCCAGTTTGGAGTTGCCAGTTAGTTTAAGACCAACCTTATATGGATTTTATGCAAAGACATTTGATGCTAATTTAGATGAAATTGACTTAGACCTGTCAGCATTTCCAAGTCTTGTTGAATTTTTTGTAAGACCGCTCAAATGTGATGCAAGACCTATTGATCGACATACAAATATTGTAAGTATACACTTTTCAGTTCTAAATTGAACAAGTAATTTGAATAATATTCTAATTGTATGTAAATTGATTATAGGTTTCACCTTCTGATGGGAAAGTATTATATTTTGGACCAGTCACTTCGTGTTCTGTACAACAAGTGAAAGGTGTAACTTACAATCTTAAACACTTCTTAGGTGACATAAGTACACCTTTCTCTGATAAGTCATCCAAATGTACAGAAGATGATAGTTCTTATATAAAGTCTCTTCTAAAAAATCCAATGAATCAACTTTATCAGCTAACAGTGTATCTTGCTCCAGGTGATTATCACAGATTTCATAGTCCAGCTGACTGGGAAATAGAATTTCGTAGGCATTTTCAAGGTTTGTTACCTTCATTGCTTGATTTCATTACTTTATATAATTAATCAGTTAACATGAATTAAAGTTGATAAAATACGATTTTGTCATTTTAGGAAAACTATTAAGTGTCAATCCTAAAATAGCTCAGTATCTACCAGATTTATTTTCGTTAAATGAACGTGTAATATATATTGGTAAATGGGCTGGTGGTTTTATGGCTTATACAGCAGTTGGTGCCACAAATGTAGGTTCTATAAAAGTTTACTGTGATAAAGACTTACATACAAACACTATTATGTGGCCTGAAGCAAAGCATTGGAAGGATGCTAGTTTAGGTTGTACACATTTAAACAAAGGAGAATTATTTGGTGAATTTAGAATGGGCTCTACTGTTGTATTACTATTTGAAGCTCCGAAAGATTTTAAATTTTGTGTAAATGTAGGACAAACAATAAAAATGGGTCAAGGTTTGAGTAAATGTGCTGTTGGTGAGGTAGAAAAACAACGTGAACGTTCATTATGACAATTAATAAATCACCTAGTACTGGATTGGAGATATATTTGGAGGATAGATGTATAAATTTCAGAGAACAATTTACTGATCTGATTACATAAAAGACTCATCTTTAATGGATTATTGTTATGTTTAGTAGACTTTCGTGTAAAAATGATTACAGTAAAAAAATAAAGCAAATATTTTAAATATCATAAATTTGTTAAAACTTTACATTCTATGAAATCTGAATAAATTCATAAATGAAGAACATAATAGGTAGCAATAAGTTAATTGTTAGTTAATGTTTGACGAAGGTGTCATTATCTTTATCAGGGTTGTTTATATGTAAGTGTAAACGCTTCAATAAATACAAGTTCCTTAAATGTTTTATATATCGATATATTTAAAGCAATACATTTTATTAATTTCATAAACAGCGTCTCATTAAGTAATTATATTTATACAACTCTATAAGGTGTATTAATTTATGTGTTCCCTATATTCAATTTGTTGTATAGACAATGTTGGACATAAATTTAATATTGTAAGCAAACCAAGAAAGAGCAGAGCCCTGCTACATGTAAACAATTGTAAATGTTTTTTTAATACCTTTATATTGTTCGTACCTTTTAAAAAATAATGTCAAACTTATAAAATTGAAAAAATAAAAGTGTTGATAAAATATTTATTACATTATTACTGTTTAATTATCTATATGCATACCTTCATAATAGATTGTCTGTGGCTTAAAAGTTGAGAAAATGGTATCCCGGTACTAAGGGAATCTCGATTTTCGTGAACTGAGAATTATGGAACATAATTATTCTGGAATTGGGAGATCTTGAGTTTCATGTTTCTTAAATTGCGGGATTATTTCAAAGATTTGGGATTTTGAAATGATAAAACAAATTGGATTACATCAAATGATTAAGTTCTTTATATTTAGAGTACTCCGATTCTCGAGTTCTCGATTCTACAGAAGTCGATGTTCCAATAATCTGAGATAGTTCTATTAGAGTTTCAGGTGATTCCAAGGTCATGGAGTTCTACGATTTTGAAGTAGTTCAAGGTGGGTTATTGATCGCAGGGTTTACTTAATTTGGTATCTACGACTCTAGAATGATCCAAATTGATCCGAAATGGGTTCCACGACCTTGAGAACATTGAAAGATACAACTCACAACATCGAGATATTAGCACATTAGTATCCAGATAGGTCTACCGCCTGTGTGATAATCCTATTTGCACCCTATTATATTTTTGCAGTATCTTGTTACTTGAAGCAGTGTCTCTCTGAAATTAGTTTACTATTGTTATTACTTCTTCTTGTCATATATTGGTCTTATATCATATACTAATGCTTATTTTTTATCAATAATTCTTAACTTTCCTGATATTGTTTTTCTTATTTCGATTATATTAATGCAAAGGGGTCGTTCTGTATTATTTCTTCTATAAGAAATACATCGATATAACAATTACATTTTATCTTCAAAATTTCCAATAATACCAATAAAGCTGAATAATAAAAAAAAAAAGGAAAAGAAAAATATCAAATTTAAAGAGTAATAACCACACGGATGCTTTTTTTCTTTTGATGACCCCTAATTACAGTTCGCTTGCATTACAAAATTATTCGTCTCGCTAAAAATTTCGCTAACTCGAGTTTTACCGTCAATTTCAATGCAATCGTTGCACACGACAGAACCGTATTGAACACGCAAAAATCAGCTTTGTAACCATCCACCGGTGATCGGAAAAGAAAGGTGATCTGACAAAGGAGTAAGTTGAGAAGTAAAGTACAGAGAAGTCAAAGCCGCCGTCGCGTGCTCGAATCGCGTTATATCTATGACGCCGAGGTTCAGTAAGCGTCGCGACGTTCACGGCGCACGTTGCAACGTCCGTTTGTCCTGTCGCGGTCTTCTCATGAAGTGCGCGAATTTTCCGATCCTCGTGTCTCAACGAATTTCCCATCGAATCAGGCGTGATTCAAACAATTCGTAATATAAAAAAGGACTGAGCATTGTTCTTTTTTTTATTTTCTCATTTAAAAGTTGAATTATGGGGCCAGATGGGTGCTGATGGACATTTTCGAGTAACCTTGTCCCTAAGAAGGGAACCATCCGCTGGTCCAGTTTATTGTAAAATGGAAACATCGGCGAGATTTCGGCAATTGAAGACAGTAAAACTGAGCTGCGAGGCCACGTATCGGTTGGACATCAGCTTCAAGCCGCCACAACTGTTGGAGTGGGTACAGTGAATGTGACGATTGACGATACATTAGTCTTTCCCACCTTAAGATGCAATCATTTCTCTCCACGTCCTCGTGCTCGATCACCACCGTCTATTATTTTCGTCTGCCCTTGCGAAGCTGTTTATTTTTTATCTGATTCCGCGACTCGTTTCACGGCACGAACTCTTTACCTGGCGGCAGTTTCATCTTTCTGACTGCAATGAAAATGGTATTAGACCATCGCGTGGTAGTAACATTTTTTTTTCCTTTCTTTTTTAAACACATTTAACCGCTTTATCGTTGATTGCTATTTTTCTTCAGTTTTTCACCCTGAACTCTTTTCTTCTACTACTCTTCCGTTTTATCCGATCGAAATACGTAACTACTTAGTCTGCCGCGCAAATTCGTCATTACATAAACTTACGAGCTGTTTTCCATAACAACTGAATGTTATTTTGCGTTCGTTGTTTTTCTCTAGCCCTCTTTGCAACACATATTCTATTCGCTAAATAAATCTAGATTTTAATGAGCTAGAATTTTTGTAATATTCAATGCTGCCTTTTTTTCTTGTTAATTTTTATTTGCAGAAGTTCAGTGTTCGCCTTACTTCCGCTTGTTGTACCTTTTTATGTGGTAATTATTACGATGTATTCTCTGAATTAAACTTGAATGATCACATATTTTCCCTCATTCATTGAATATACTTTTTCCTCGCTTTATAAAATCACTTGTTACTATTTATAAAACTATATTACAATCTAAAACGTATTCTCTGATATTTATTTTTCTATTGTATTCTTACAATATTATTTTCAATATAAATTATCAGAATTTATAACTAATAATTACAAATCATCCGAGAAATTACGATTCTCTAATGGAAAATTATATTAAAGAAAAATAGTGAATATATTCAACTGATTGTTGTTGTTTACGTTCATTTAACTACTTATGCACTTAACTATAAACTTCAGATTTAACGTATGATGGACAAATTGTCTAAGAAATTGCTACTTTCCATACCATTATCCTCTAAAGAAAAGATGTATTAAAAAAGCAAATATGTCTAACCGATTGTCACTCTTTTTACAACCGTTCAATAAACGTTTCCGTACGAATCATAAAAAAATAGAGATGGCAATGGCATCAATTTTTGACGCGAGTCGAAAGGCATGAATCATAAATGAAGAATAATGAAATGTTACATGCACATCTTGCGGGGTGTCGAGCACGTATACCGTTCACGCGTTCTCGCAAATGCTCACATTTCACCCTGTATGCGCATAGCCGCCAATAAATATGCATATTTCAGCGTGCACCATTCGCGCGTCTAACGTTTCTTTTAAACAGAGCAATATCGATGCAACGTAAATCCTTCGCTGTTGTTTGCTGTTCGACGAGCGGGAAAACTTTGCACACGTTTCTATGCTTGGATGTTGTTTTATAGCCTGTGTGGATGTTTCATACTTGATCGTAAGACGTGGCGCCATAATAATTTCGAATACTATCGTTACGTTAATTTTTAAGGTTTGATTTTATACATAAAATATGAAACTCAACTTAAAAGAATATAATGTAATATCTTGTGACGTAACAGTTGGATTTTTGATTATCATTAAAAAATGCAGAATTTTTTTAAATATTTTTTACTTCTCCTGTATTTTTCTTCTCTTTTTTTTCTTAATTTTTGTTCACTTCTACTCCATTAAAAAATTCGGTATTATAACAATGGTGAATACGTTACGATCGGATAATAGGATATAATACTTTCCTGACAATAGGATCTACGCGAACAGTAGCCGTGCATTATATAATATTAATAATGTAGAAGAAAGGCAACACAGCCTTAGGAAGAATTTTTAAATCAAGCAGTTCTACGGCTATTTGCACTACGACCTGTGAAAGCCTACTTATGAAACTGTTCTTCGACCGAGAGGGTATTTTTCGTTGGAACCACCGAGGATCAACTGTCCTCGTTCAGTGGTACCTTAACGAGAGAGTAAGAATTATAAGATACGATCCTTCTGACCTTATAAAACGTTATGTATTTTATGGTTCGCTCTAAGAAGCGATCTTGAGAGGTGGAGAAAAGTAAAACGACAGTAGGAAAGATCAATCTTCATCTAGAGATTCTCAGGAACTTATCTATGGAGAAAATGGGAAGGATAAGGTCTCCTTGAACATCGTTCTGAATAATTATAGCGGAGAGTTTCTAAACGGCGAATTTTCACGGTTTAACTGGATCAAGTGAGAATTGACGATAACTCTTAATTCATGAACGAGGTATCCTATTCGTGGATCAAGGATTACAAGGTGTCGCTACGTAGGAATAATAATAGCCTTTTGTTGGCCGTAATAGAGGAAATAACTGGGCACGATGATAAACGTGTGGACGTTGAAGTATTATTTTCCTCTGCTTAAGAAAGGGATCATCCTGTAATATCTGTTGTAACGTCGATAATAAAATAATTCCTTCACCCTTGAATATTTACACTGTAATTGTTACCGTGAAATATGCTGAATGCAATGTTAAAATTTTAATCTATACCGACAACTCGCGGAAGTAATCTTTAAATTTGTCATCGTTAAACGATTCAATATTTTTTCGACAATTTGAAAAAGAAATAATTCCATCATACGGTATATATGTACATACATCGAAACATTCCTTCATTTACAAATATTCCTTCCTTCACGCGAAGAAAGTTTTAATACGTGGCCCCGTTAAGAAAGGAACGAAAAACTTGAATCTTTGATGAAACTTCCACGAAGAAAGACAGGGGAAAGCATAAACGAGGATGGCGGTAAGAAATTCATGCACCCGAGGGGGTTGGTAACATGTCAAGATGTAAAGGATTAAGTTTTCCAGCAAGTCTGCCTGTCGACAGCTGAGTGTTTGCATAAAGAATGTTCCTAACTGAAGGATGTTTGCAAAATAAATGTTTGCAGACTGTGTTGAACGTTCGTCCACAGAGAGCCTTGGAACACAGATGAAGAAGGGGCTGAATGTAAGCTATCAAATTAGAGTCTAACAACAAATTGGGGTTATCGTGCGGTGGGCTATAAAGGGAAAAAAAAGGGTTAGAAAACATTCGCATGACGCATATCTACATTGATGAAAAAGTGTGTCGGCTATAAGGTGAAAAGAAACTAGGTGTTGCCACGTATGTATCGCCTTGAACTGTAAAACTTACGAATCGATTATAATTTTTATTCGTTCAATATGTTAAACAATCGGCTTCCAATAAATACACGTCACTTCGCGCGTATTTGGAAAGATTGCAATCAGCGAACACTGTAAAATGGGCAAATATTTGCTAGGACTTTTCAAACTTATAAATTGCAGAAAATATTAACGAACGATGGAGTTCATTATGCCGATAATACGACAGGTTTTACTTACAAGGTGAAATTACATTTGCAAAGCTCGCAGTTAATATTGGGCAACTATAATAAATAAAATAAAATTTCATTTATTTTTAGTACATCAAGTTTCACGGGTATATATTATATTATATGTGTCAAAATTCATATAAGAGAAAGAAGTACAACATCGTTTACTCTCTTGAGAAATTCATCTGATCTCCGAAGTGTAACATATAGATATAATTAAAAAAAAAAAAGAAAAGCAAAAAGAATATTCTCTGAAAGCATAAAAAACAGAGTTCCCAAAATTGAGATCCATATCAACAGTAGAACCGAACAGAAATTTCCATAAATATATCCAAAGTGTAACATATGAACATTTTAAAACGAATTTTCTCTAAAAGCATCCTAAAACGGTCTTTTCGAAATACCAAAATGGTATCCATACGAACGGTAAATAGAACTGAATGAAAGTTTCACAGGAGAGGCCACCGATTGCACTTGACACGTACTATGTGACCGATGATAAATAGTATGCAACGGAGTCATGGTGCATCGAGTAGTTTCGTTTCGAAAAGGCATCATTATACCGCATAATGGATACGTTAGGAGACGAGCGTAATCGTACATACGACGCGATTGAAATATCGACTGACGTTAAACCTACGGTGGTCTTCTGTAGCATAGGAAATCAGCTGGTGCTCGGCAACACGAACAGCGGCTAAAATTACTTGTCTGCAATTACGATATGGAGAGTGTTGCTGATGTTGGCGAACGAACGCGACTTTGCGTGGATAATATTAAGTAACAGCGACCGATTAACCGTTAGCGAAAAAAGGAAACTCGTGATATCGGACGATCGAATTCCTTAGAAAACATAACAGACTTTTTTATTTAACCCAGCACGCAATTATTCCACTCGTTGTTCTTTGATTGACGTTTCGTGCACCGTTCGTGAAAATTGTTTCCAGACTAACAAATTAAGGAAATTAATAGTAACATAAATTGTACGTTATATTATTAAGTGTAGAAAAGAGTTCGCTGCTCTTTCACAGTGAAATCTGAACTTTATTTTTTCTCATGTTTCGGGAAGCATACGGAATTCCATTACGGTGAGAAGTTCGTGGTTTTGATGTGATAAATGCATGTGATAGATTTTTTAACTATTTCGAACCGTGTATCAGTAAAGTCGGCAAATCTGACAAATACGTTGGAAGAAATTCTCACCGCAACGTGCAGATAGCTTTTATAGTTGTTGAGCAACATGCGGTTGGACGTTTTCCATGTGGCTGTCTAACTCTGCGGTTTCCTCGACTGGTGACTGGTGTCTTTTTTATTCCAATTTGTCGTTTAAAATTCATTAATAGAATGATAAGCGTCGTGCTATTCGAAATAAGTGAATTTGAACGTTGTGAACGGTTTAAAGTTGGAAAATTATTTGAATTTATAATAATTTTATAGATCGTAAAATTAAAAGTAACGAACTCTTTCCTACACTTAATATTTTTAAATAAAATGGTGGATGATAGAGGAAGTTTCGAAACATTTGTAAATCGGATAAAAATTGTGATAAAAGTATGAAGCAAAATGTGTTTAATGATGGTACGGCAATTTTCACAATTTCATATTCGAACGAGACAACGAATTTCTGTTATCACACTTTATTGCCGGAAATATTTCTTCGCGAACGTATATTAACGGTGGCCATACAGAAAATATTAATACCAGAGTATGCCGTTTTACAAAGATTTATACGGATACATTCGATCCTGCAGATTATTCTGCAAATTGTCCGGCGATCAATGCGAAATTGGTTTCCCTTTCTCGTCTCCCGGCGCACGCTTGTGTTCTGCCCTTTGTTTTCTCGTTGTCCGTTAAAAACAGTTATCCAAAAGGGGGATCTGTATATCGGTAGCAATCAGATTTTTATCGATCGTTTTCTTGCTTGTAAACTGAGAGAAATATTCATGGATTCGTTTCGTCTCGTCTTCCGCGGGAAATTTGATTGAAATTTCAATTCTGGTGTCGTTAAAATCGCATAGAATTTTTAACGCCTTAAAGGTCATTCCTGAATAATCTGAATCACGCGATTCAGTATACCTGACACGCTTTTTCCGGGGACTGGACAATTAACAGAAGGTTTCTAGGGTAAAAGGTATGTTTATAATGAAAAGAAATATTCTCGAACCTACTTCCAACATTTCGAACGCAATACAAAAAAAGGAAATAAAAGATGAAACAAATATAAGATATTTAATATTTTAACATGCAAAAATGAAATAACAGTTAAAGTTGCTTTTTAAACGTACAAAAATATTCGAAAACCGCTTTATTTTTGTTACATACATTTCGATCATTTTTACGCGAACGAATTGAATAGCACGAAATGCCAAGGTTCATCTAAATTTACCATTTAGTTACAAATGTCGAGTGCTGTGTAGCCAGATATTAAAATGCCCGGCGAAGGATGTCGATCGGTATGAAAAGTTACATCAAAGAAGCGATTGTGTTACTTTTTCCCACTTCGTTCAAGCTCCGATATTCCCCGATAGTATTCGACATTTGGAAGTTGATTGGCCGCGTTATCTTAACCGTAAGAGAATCTTTCATTGACATGTACTTATCGAACTTCTCATTTTTGGTAATAGTTGATCAGATGTTCGATAGCGTTGAATGCTCATGACCCCCACAAATAAACATCAAATTCGCTGTGAAAGCACTGGTTGCAGAGAAAAGGCGAAAAAGGGGTTGCTTCGAAAAGAAAGTTTCCCCGCAAAAATCCTCGAAAAAGGGGAAGGAGAAAAAGAAGATAGAGAGAGATTATCCGCATGAGCATCTCTACTCGACTATTTTTCATCAGCTATGCGAGGTCGCTTTCTATTTGAATAAATTTTAATTCGTCGCCCAAAAAGGAGCCGCGCATAAAAAATAATCTGCTTGCTCTAATTAATTTTTTGGCCAAATATTTTGAGAAGGTTTCATATTTAACGGATTTTTTTTATGAAACCTCGTAATTCGTAAATTAGTTTATAAACATATGGAAACATTGTAATACGTTCTACGAATGATTTGTATTACTTTATTTGAATTCATTATAATTTGTATAATTTTGTTCAATAATGTATGAAATATTTGGTATGTACACAGATATTATTGAAAAAAAATATCGTAGATATTATTTACTCGTCGACGTGCTTCTTTTTTTTTAAGGAAAGGCGTATCTAACACTTTGTTCTGCATCATAACGCGTTAAAAATTCCATTAATACCGAAGTTTGCAATTCGAAGGTGACGTGTCACAATGTAATACGAAGCACAGTATACGCGATGGTTATGACTTGAAATTAGATTACTTGAGATGCTCGAGTATTAATTGAACGGTGAAATAAACAATCGTTACTTATTTCCATGACCTGGTAAAAGTTGTGCAACCTCGAGTACGCTGCACGCGGCAGAACGAAAGGGGGCAATTCTCTAATTATTTTCACCTGCGTCTACTCAAGTAAGCTACGACACATTTTCGATAAAGCTAATAATTAATTTCACAACTGAATAGGTACTGCGTTTTAACGATCGACAGTTTCAAGTTAACTTTGACCAAGTTGAACAAGTTCCTTTCTCTCTACCGCTATCTTCCTTTTACTTTCTTAAACACACCAAATGTACGAATTATAAAACATAGAAAATAAGACGAATAAATATATTCCAAATAATCCCCTTTTTTTTCAATTACTCTTAAATTACTCTTGTTTTATTATGCGGAAACACGAACGAAAATCAGGAGTAACTAAGCTGATAAGTCAGGCAATTACGATGGCTGCTCTAAACAGCACAAAGCTACTTTTATTTTGAAATTTTAATAAATTCCTTATAATATGAGGGATATGAGGCAGAGGAACGGAATCATATGGGACATCGGAAACGGTGCACGAAGGAATTCAGTAAAGTGGTGCATCGTGTATTTATAAGGCGGATTCATGTAGAAAATCCACCAGCGAAGTGGTGTAAAGACATACCGGGCCGCCAGCGTCGTATAACAGGCAAGAAACCGGGTCACAGAATAAAAAATACTCCACTTTCGAAAGTATTATAGACTCGTGGAACTAGAATAATAGCACACTTCCACATGGTCTATAACATCGACTAATTGACGTGAAATGGAAGGAAAAGGAAGAACCAAAGGGAAACAACAGAAAAGAAAAAAAGGAAGAAAAAATGAGAATCATACGTTACAGGCTGTTCCAAAGTTGAACGATCAGACACTGTGTTAATAGAAATATGGAAAGAATCGTACAGAAACGTACATTGCCATTCGTAAATATCAAGACACCTATTACGTTTGCGCAGATAGTATGGAGATGCTTTATTAAAAATTTATGGGAAACTAAATGATTCTACTTCTCCTGTTCAGCGTAACACAATAATAAAAATTGCTAATAATTTTAAATAACATACATAACTAGAGTAAAGAATTCATTTTTCGAAAGAAATCAGCGAAGCTTTAAATATCAAAACAAAAAGTTTTACCGTTGTTTCTCATCACTAGATTGCGAGTTTTTATACAAATTCATATTTTTGAGAATATAGTAAAAAAGGCACTATAATTTGAATATTTTGCATATTTTTTTCACATTACGTGCATACTGTGCAATTTTGCCCTTTTAAATTTCCTATAAATCTATACAAATTCCGCAGTCTGCTAATCATTTTCGACAGAACGGATTGTAACGCTCTGATATATCGGGCAAACCTATAATAATTTCAACATCGAAATTCCGTTGAAATTTCATTAAAATCTCGTTAAAATTTGAAAAACTTCACAGCATCGTGCGAAACGGCCGCGAAGAATACCTAATCTACTCGCCGGAGAGTAGCATAGCGTGAGGTGCAAGTGTTTGCACAGTAGAACGCCTCTATTTATCGTCAGACACGAGTCAGCGATTTTCACGTCTTTGTTAGGAAACAACGTCCCTTCGTAAAGTGTGACTGTTGACTAGGACCCAGGGGTTCGATTAACGGCGTGTATCCTTGGTTGGCTACATCGTAAGCACTGCTTGTGATTTTGCCGCGGAAAATCCCTCTCTGTCAAATGTTTCGTAACGTGTACACGTTGAAACGAACGAGTGTATTTTGAATGTACCGCTTTGATCTCGCGCGATTCAATGCCAACTGTCTGTTCTCTTCTATTTCGTGAACAGAAACAAAAGAAGGAGAATAAGGAGAAGAAGCAGAAGGAAAAGAAGGAGAAGAAGAACAAGAAGGAGAACAAGAGAGGAAGAAGAAGGAGAAGGAGAAAAAGGAGAAAAAGAAGATGGAGAAGCAGTAGAAGAAGAAGAAGAAGAAGAAAGAGAAGGAGAAGGAAGAAGAAGAAGAAAGAGAAGGAGAAGGAAGAGAGAAAAACCAGGAAACAGACTAAAAATACAAGATTGTGATGGGCTTCTCATTTTTACAAACAGATTGCTTTACAAAAGGGAGGCTTCGTTCTGTTACCCTCTCCCCGTCCCCTGCTGATTCGTCGCTTTCTCGCGCGTCGTTAAATTCGCTAATTGGGAATCTCTCTAGTCGGAAATTCGTGCTGTCTGGAGTTAAGTGTAATCAGCCAATTATTTCGCGGGTTATCGAAATCGCGTGCAATTTGTTCGATTCGGACGAAGTGTATATAGTTTTATCAGCCTCATTTCTCTTTGTAAACGTGATGTTTACGATGTATAATTTCTACCCTCGTTCCGTGTAATGATTTCATAAGAATATTCGTACCCCCCGGAATTGAATAATTCGTGTAAATGTTCAATTTGAAGTAACTCTGGTTTCTAATTGAAAGATTGAAAATTTTTGACGATCAAATTTATACTTTTATTTCTTGCAACAATTTTGTTAACTTGGAGAAACAACAGATGCCATAAAAATGTACAATGTGTCTGTCGGATAATGTTAGGTAAGTCTATATCAAACGATACGGGGAAAGGTAGCTTGTAAATGCGATATAGTACTAGGGGAGACGTAAAACTGGGAAACTGATTGTCCTACTTTCGTTTATTACCTTTTAAATAATATAAATTCTGAAAAAACGTATAATACACAGTGTAGGTAATCTTGGTTGAAAAAGTTATTCAATCTTCGATATAACGTTCAACGGGATTAAGGGAGTAACGATACTATACTCAGGGGAAGGAAAACTGTACATGCTGCTAGCCAACTTCTCTAATTTTACCAACTTTTCAATATACCATTAATAACAATTCAGTCAGCTCTCGTAAATTCCTAACACAAAGTAAGAGTTAATTAATTTAAAAAAACTATCTACTTTCATTGTATTTTAGTTGTATAACCTATAGGTTCACGAAATAGAGCTTCACGTTGGAATAATACGAACGAACTTCAATTGTCGGAAATCAAACAGCTTTTCATCAGTTAAGAACATGCAAATTATTCAACCAGCTAATTAAACTTTCATCCCAGAGAGCCGCTCTCGGAATTCGCGTACCTTCAAAGACACGTCTCGTATAGCGGCACGAAGATATGTTTCCTCGGAGATTGCGCCTAATCTATCAAAGTCAGCAAACTCTGGAAAAGCGTGCAACACCTTATTCCGTTCGAGTCGGCTCGAGTGTACGTGTCGAGGATAGAAAGCTAAACAGAGCCGGGTGTTCCGCTTTAAATCGGAACCCGTAAACTCCGGAAGATCTTACCTGGCGCACACAAACGTTATATCAAGCTTCTGATTCTACCCGGTTACAAAGCCGAAATACAAGCTTAAACGTGTTAAATGAACGCTTTGTCTTACTCATTGAAACCAGAGAAAATTGATCTATATCGAAGGGAAACAAAGGGGAAACGGTAAAAGAAACGTGTGATACTTCGTCGGTGAAACAAAGAGTACAGTTTCGTGAATAGAAATGCTGTCGAGTTTGTCGCTGGAATTATCTTTCCTTTTTTTTTCTTTTTTTCAGACCTTTTCTTCTTCGGCTTTGTCATCTCCGTTGAAAGAGCTACCTACTTATCTCGTATAAACAGGTTGGTTAAACTGCGTGTCTAAGAATCGAATGGTATCACGGTCACTGAAGTGAAGATACAACGGTTAAATAGAGTTCTGTTCGATTTCGCAGCGGAAATTTTGCTTGCACGCGAAACTTTGAATTAGTTAGCGTATATACAACAAGAGCACTCGATGAGCTTTCGAATCATTTTAGTCGATCACGAACGCGGTTTCGCCGTTCGGAATCAATCAGAAATATCTTCACCCTTTATTTTGTAATACACCGTGTAACGCCGATAGTTGCGGGATCTAAGCGAAACGGTGAAACTTTTAGTCCCGGTTGGTGAATTATTAGCTCGATGTATCTTCATCCTTATCTCTACGCCCGCATACTTTCCGACATGTGTTGCAAACGTTATATACCTACGTTTAAGTTTACGAAAGATCCGTGGAAGGTTCTTTGATTGCAAACGCGACGGGTTACGATGGTTTCGTGACCAGTAAAAAAACTTTACGATTGCTTACAGTGTCACGAAAGAATATCTATGTTGTCCGTTTAAAAGTTTATAATTGCTACATACCGATTCGTAGAAATTCGCAAGAGAATGATAATAATTTTGTATTAACTTTAAAATACTGTTCAATAGTAACATATACATATACCGAGAGACATAAATTGCCATTAATACTTGTGCATTGCTTGTAATATTTCCCTAGGGAATTCGCAGAAATTCACAAGAGAATGATAATAATTTTGAATTAACTTTAAAGTACTGCTCAGATACATAAATTACCATCATTAGACAGTAATATCTACATCTTCCCAATACTTCTCTCCGAACATCAACATCAATTTATCTCGAACTATTAAATCTTGAGAAAAATTCTTACGATTCAATTTTGTCTTTTTTCGCGAAACTTACGAATAATTCTGCAATAGTTGTGTAACTTCGTGATTCTTTCTTTTTTTTTATCTTTTTATGTATATATTTCAGGATGTATACATGAAATAAATACAGAAAGAAGAACTTTCTTCAACATCTTCAGTATTTAAACTTCCTTTCAAGTCAAACTATCACCACAAACAAGCTCCGAGAATATTACTACCTTTACGAACTTCTACTTTTCAACATTCCTTGAAGAAAATTCTCATAGACAGACGAGATTCCTTTTTATAAATTAAGAAATGCTCGACGCAGTGCCTTTCTTTCCAAACAAAAAAAAAAAAGGTCGAGAGAGAGAGAAACACAGAGAAAGAGGAAGGGATTAATCGAGAGAATTGGATGTCGGTGTTGTTATACTCGAGTTTAGAAGCAAGAAGGAGGAAGAGAACGGTCGATTTTGCGATATCTGTCATTTGTTACATTTTTCACGAATAGTGATACAGAATCGATATCGATCGTTGTGTACACCTTCGAATATTATTCGAGTATAATACACCATCGTGGTATTTCCTCTCGATGTGTATCGATATCTGGTGTTCGTATCGGTATATCCGTCGGCTATTTCCCTAAAACGATTCCGCAATTGCGACGATCCATATGCATTGGCCTAAAAAAAAACACACCGAAAAAAAGAAACTTCCGACGGCTTTTTTTGCCTTTTACGAAGACGAGAAGCTTTTACGAACCGTATCGGAAAGCTGTGAGAGCAACGTGTCGCGAATACGAATCTTAACTTTAGGATCTTCATCGTGGACTCGTTTAAATGTTTAAGCAGCGCACCTTTGAGGATTTTGACATCGACCTTATCGACTTGAACGGTCGCTGCAATGCTCGCGATGCAAAGAAGAAATCTGGCTCTACTTTATTGAACTTAGAAAATGTATAAATACATGAATATCATAATGAGCCTGCAGAGAGTGCAGCATGAATATTTCAATCGAATCGAATCTCTTTTTCCTTTTTAAAAACTCAGTTTCATTCAATCGTGAAGGCAATGATTTTATTGGACTATTATTTTAAATATTATTTGGATTATTATTTGGAATATTTCATGGAGAATCCATCTTTTTTGCTTTTGCTTTTTGTACTTAATCAACGATGATCAGAATGTCTTTTTAATTTTTCAATTTCGTTGTGTTCAAACCATGTTTGATTTGTAAGTCAAGTCTCGCAAAAAATATTGCGAAATTTCCATGGCGTAGACCTTTTCTTCCTGTTACACTATTTTCTGTGAAAAATTTACTTGCACGGTTCGTCGAGATTTTTCCTTTTTTCTTTTTTGGTTTGACGATTCCACGAATATATTCTGTATCCTTTGTCGAAAAAAGAGAACAATATTTCGCCTCTCGTATGATGATATTCGATGTCGGTTTGTTGAATATAAGTCAAGTCAAATGAAAGGCAAATACAGACATGAGCTGAGGTTCCTCTTTTTTCTTTTTTTCTTTTTTTGTTAACGGTTACGAAAATACAACAATCAAGAATAAAACTGTTTTTCGACAGAGTGTGTAGAATTCACGGGACAACGAAGTGTACATAGATACACGTGGCGCATTCAACGTGGAACAATGTCGGTCAAAATGAAATTTGTACGAACAATATGCGAATCTATTGACCCGAAAGTGGTACAGTTTTCTTCAGCTAGGCTCTCAATTCATTGATTATCTTTTTGTATAAGTAATTTAATCTGATTTACTTGCCCGTTCTTCGTACTTTACAATTTGTGTCTACCCTGGAGGAACTGGAAGAGCGACCACCGTAACTATGCCCCGCGAGGCTTATAAATTATCGAACAGCACATCGAAGTATAAATGCGAGATTCTTAAAATCAGACTATTTCTAAGACTCTTAATATCTACTACCATCTTAACTATATTATATAAAAAACAAAATCAGAAAAAAGAAAGTTCTACGATAAATTACAATTTATTATATATTTTTTTGCTAGTATATCATTTTTTCTTGTTTAATAAATCTCAATTCTTCTTCGCCGACTAAAGTACTATTTACCTCCTCTGAAAAATTCTCTCGTAAAATGTAATAAAAGCAACATCGCGAATTCTTTCGCCTCGCGAATAAACGGTGGATAATTTTCTAAAAGCACGACGTAAAGGAAAGACACACCGACTGAGATAACATTTTCTTCTATAATTTCTCTTTCTTTCTGAGACATCATATACATATATATCAAAGGCTATAATTTGAACTGCTCTAAGGCGGCGGGCAAAAATCGTCGACGCCGACTAGCCGTACTTTACCGGATAATTATACATGCTTTCGCGTCACGAGAGATCTCATTTCTAACATGTGAATGATGCTCGACAATGATACGCGTAAGGGTTCATTGGCATGCATTTACTTCGCTCTCTATCCAGCGAAACACTAAAAATATACAACAGCAAACCTTGAAGTGAAACCAAACTGTATGCACCACGATTTCTTACTATGCGGAATTTATTAATATTTAAACGCGCATCGTTTGAAGTTTTATATATTTATAGGAACGCCATTATTTTCTCAGAACGGTGTGAAATTCACAAGTGGTATACTATAACGCAGAATACATTTCCTGTGGGCTCAGATATCTTTTCAGTATTCGAAGAAAGAAACGTATAAGGAACGTGTGAAATGCTTTCTGGGAATTTTATTTTCTAATCAAGAATTTACAATCGCCAGACCGTTCCACGAAAGCGATATGTGCTTTTTCTTTTTCTTTGGATAAGATTAATAGCATTATTTTCAATGAAATAACAGGATAACACTGTTCTTTTATTTGTTTTCGAAACGTTCTTGGCGATATGAGCTTATAATTCGAGATGAGCCGCGTAACGCGATCCGCTTAGATTATTCTGTTATTAGTAGACCAAGACTGAAATTTTGTTGTTGCGCGTAACATGTTTTAAAGAGACCTTTAGGATAATTACAATATACTGTTTACTAATTCTTCTTTTCGAAGTTATCAAGGTTACTCCTATTTTTTTTTTTTTTTGTTGATAAGTGGAAGTGTCATAGAAAGAAGTAGGTGGTCAAAGATAGACCCACATCGTTACGGCATACACTTAAATTATAGAATTGTTTATAAAAAATAACAACTAAAGATCAGATTGGAAACTTGTATCAAGTACTATCACTTGCGAAATATAAAAACTAAAAAAAGAATACATCATTTTTCCGACCGTAACCTCGTCATTCTTAATACACTCCTAAAGAGATCTGTATGAATATTTAACAATGTCATTCAGAATGCAATCCAATTCATAAATTACAATAGATTTCCCTTCGTTTAATTAAAATTCACCTTTTATACAATGCCGATCGTTAACGGATATGAAATGGTGGTAAGAAGGGAAACGAAGTTGAAATTCGACAATTTGCAACATGTCGGCGGCTATTTTGTAAATGACTGCGACTCCGGCGCGACACGTGCCAGGTGGTGCACAATAGAGGCCGGAAACGAGGTTCAGAATCTCGAATACTGGTCGGCCGAAGATGCAAATGAATTTGAAGCACGATTCTGTAACGTCGCACAGCCCTGACACGAGTCGCATCTATCGATTTGCGATCAAATCAGACTTGCCTCCAATGCTTGGCTACAATTGAAACTAAAGACTAACCGATTCGATTAACCTTTCCGTAGACTTTCAAATTTCCCTGTTTGTCACGGTAGCTGTAACCTAGGCTTTTTCTTTTTTTCTCCTTTATTTTTTGTACAATCTCTCTACTTTTACGCGATATAGTTTCAACGTTTAACAGGCAAAAAGATTTTATAAATGTGCATTTTAACGAAAAGGTGACTTAAGAAAGTAGGCTTGTATATAAATCGCTTATTTATTTCAGATTAGATCGAAATGTTCGGAGCGTAATGCGTGTTAAGTATTCGTTCTATGTCGACCGACGTTCTCATGAATATTTCTACCGGGTATTATCGCTGGAAACTTCGTTAACGTGAGAACGACGTAGATTTCGCGAAAGTGATCTAGAAATAAAGTCCTGGCGCATACTTATTTCCAGTAGCGCGCGACCTTAGTCTACATTTATAATTGCAAATTGAAGTAAAATTATATTAAACTTTGTTGTTATATTATCAAGAAGAATAGTCAAAAATACTTTTGAAACACTGACAAAATATTATTTTTAATAAGACATTAATTAGGTATTGGGATACCGGTTTTAGGATTACATATATTTACGTTATATTTATTAGAACATTTCTAAACAATTATAATTACAAATATATTTTGAAACACTGCAAAACCAAGGTACATCTGCTTCCATGCTTTCATGATTGCGGAATCTTATCTTCCATGATTTTCAAATTACGGAACTTTCCGAATTTCATTACTCCAGGGTCGTAAGACCTCAAATTTCATAATTCCAAGATTCTACGATTATTCTAAGGATACAGAATCTCAGAATTCGGTATTCAAGGGTCCTAGATTTCATTGCAGTCTCAAAGACTACAAAACCTCTGAGTTACTACGATTCAAGATGGCGTTCGAGGTTCTTATTGGTCCGTATTAGCAATGTTAAAGAAATTGAAGTTGTACGATGTCAGAGTGATGGAATTCGAAGTTAAAAAATTCCAAAGTACTCCAATTTCAGTTCTAAGATTATACAGGTATGGAATTAAAAATCCCACGATCGTGCTTTACTCTACCTTGGACTATATTACTACGAAGTGATGGAATTTTAAATTCCACGTTCCTGAAGTGCTTTGATTTAGGTTCCGCAATCTTTATTCCTACGTTCTATGACTTTGTTAGTTTCTAATGTTTTCATACTCCCACTTTAATAATATAATTATTTAAAACTTACCGAAACGATGATTTTCCAATTTACAGGTCTCTCAGCATAGGAGGCAAACAAGTAGAGACGATCGAGCGTACACGAGACGGGACGGCCTGTGCTTATAGTGCTTATCACAGTACGAAGGGTATACCGGCAAGTGCTCGTGGCCATCGTGAAGAATTACCCATAGCGATGCGTGTCCTAGGTTCCGGTTACCTCACTACTTGCCTGCAGATCAAATATTACCGCCAAGATGATCAAAGTCATTGCGAATGGGGCGCCAGATTACACTGTATCGAATTGGACTGTTCAAGCGTGGAAGGTAGATTGGTTACGGTAGACCGGGAAACTTATAGAAAGCTCGGCATAGAATCCTAGCAGTCGGTAGGTGTTAATGTTATGAAAGCCATCACATAATGAAAACGGCTAATATTTGTTTCTTATCGCACGAGTGTTACGCTGGCGTATGACTGCTTGTCAATCGTGATTGGCTCATTTCCGATTGGTATTGAAATTATTTATCGACCAATAAGAATGAAGGAACATATACGGCGGGCCTCTCTTATGAAATTTGAACGGTACAATTCTACGATGGAAAAATATAGCGTGTAGTAGTTTTTGATGCTGCTTTAAACGTATCGAGTTTCTTCGCGTGAGAGTATAAAGAAAACAGCGAGAATGCTTTCGACAATTTCCGTGACATTCGAAGAGCGGAGAAAAAGGGGAAGGACGTCTAGTCTTTCTGTCGAATATTGATCGCTTTTTATTATAAGAAAAACGCAAGATACCTGGTAACGAGAGAAAGAACATTCGAACGATTCCTTTTGATCCCTTAACGATTAGACGTGCAATTATCAAACGGTGGACTCGTGTCAACAAAGCGATTTAAAAATATAATTTCATCTTCCTATTTTTCTATATCCAGAAACGTATTTGTAATATACATGTATACATATATGAAGAGCATACGTGTATACATAATGCCATTGTTGTAAACTGATATAGAAAATAGGTTAATATAATAAATATAAGCGTACCTTATTTAAACTATATGTAAAATGACATATTTTAGAACGATACGTATTGTGATTAGAAAGCTCACATTTCGATGAATCGTACACGTTAAGGAATCGATTAGGAAACTATTTATTCGATACTCGAGAGATGCAAGTATATCGAATTTTTTATGCACTAAGAATGCAATGTTATCAATTGTTGGAGCCCACTTATAATATTTTTACAGTATACAATAACGTTTCGAGAATTAAGCATTTTGTACTTAGTGACGAAAAATACGGATTTTGTTTAGTCAGGATAGAAAATTTGCAAGGTACAGCAAATAAATTTCAAAACTTCCACTATGTTATAAATTGATTTAAATCTGAATAGGTATATCCAAGAAATATCTATCTACATGCAGAGAGTATACAAATACTTGTTAAGAGTAGATGTTAAAGCGTAAAAGAGTAATCTTTATCATGTTGATATTTATAAAAATAAAATTATGAATGAAGAAACGTTGAAATAAAAATTTGTTGCCCGGTACGTTACTTGAAAAGTATAAAAAAATACGCAAGCCAAACGAAAATATACTGTTATACCGTTATTGATATAAGTGAAACTTGACTGTAATTTATGAGTTATATCATCGATTGATTGTAAATTATTTCAAATAGCAATTCATTTTCTAAATTGAAGAAACAGTAAGTTTTTTTTTCTTTTGCTAATTAAATTATGTCATAAGAAAATTCTATGCATTTTAATGTGCTTAAACACGAAACATACATAAAGTAACACGTAATGGTACCTATCGTGCCACTTGAGCCAAGTTGAACTATTAATATTACTGCATAATTATTGTAATTATACCTATTGTGTTCTACGCATTTCGTCACGTTTCATTTTATTTAAAGTAATTATTGTGCATTTCTTTCAAGAATACAATCAATAAATAAATATACTTAAAATTTTGAAAAGTACATTTTCTGGCATATAACTTCTTATGATCATCGTTGTTTAATATTCATATAGTTTTATTATTGTTAAATAGTTCTTATTTTAATTATATGTATATACATATATTTTCGCGCCTGTGTGACGTTAAAGTTGTATTTTCATTTTAAGGTTAAATATATCATTATGTGAATATTATATATTATCAAGTATTTGTAATCAAAAGAAGAGAATGAATGAAATCTCATATGGTAAAGTCTCATGATTTATAATTGATAACGTTAAAAACAGTACACTATAAGTACAACATTTATATATGATTATATATATACAATCGCATGGGCGCGTGCGCACACAAATATATATCATACATTATAAATTATTAACAAACTGTACAAAATTTTGATTTTCATACTTTCCTAATTTTAGTACTAATTCACTGAAAATTTCGGTAATCAGCGAAAATGACCAAGCAGTGCCTCTATGCTTTGCGTAACCGTAAACACAAAACTGTTCCTATTCTTGATTCACATAATTAGTCGTTTGTCTTATGATACTGGTATCTGTATATTTTAAAACCGACTGAAATAAATTATTTAATCCTTCAATTATTTGTTTGACGTTTTCAGTCACGAAATATATTGAATATATACGAAAAGTAAAATTATAGTATGTATAATGCATAAAAGTGAAATTCATATTGCATGATATTAAAACACATATATATATATCATGCATATTTTTATTATTTTGTGTACTTCATAATTTTTAATTAATAATAATTATTACAAACGGTAAAAAGTATAAATTAAATAAATTATAACTTTTTATCAAGGTGCGATTATATACTAAATTTTATAACGTGGGTGGTTGATAATTTAACAGAAGAACAACTAATTCTTTATTGGGTATTTTTTCTAATTGTGTTCTCATTCGTATTGCTAATTTGTTTTCCTGTTTCAAATACATCGCAGAATGGTGTACCGCAATTGCATAAGGAATAGGACACCAATTTTGTTTAACAATTCCCCTAACGAGCGCCGTTATGTAACTTTCTATTAAAGACGTATCTTCTTCGAGGGGATAAAAGTACTCTTTCAATGGGATAATTAGTTGTTCTAAAGGTAATTTCAGATATCGAAGCAAACCTGCGTGTTCCGACCATAACAATTTTCTGTAATGAACATCGTGCCTTTGCGCTATTGGTATCAACAAAATCATTGAAAACCCATAATCACCATAAGAAGTTGAACAGAAATGTTCACACATCGCAGTAAACAAATCAGTAAACGAATTAAGCCCTGGCACATCTATTGTGAAATTAAGTTTCTCATAATTATCTTTTAATAAAGTTGTAGCAGCTCTAATAAGCAATGCAGAAACATCCTTATTTAAATACAACGTATCACATAAATATACGAGTACTAATCTACTAAACCTCAAACTTTGTGATAGCTTTTCAACCAAGTCTGGTAGTACTAACTCCAAGCTTAGTACAGCTAAAATAACAGTTTTATCATCTTCGTTACATGGATTATTATTTCTGCACTTTGTATAAACATATACCACAGGCAAATAAAGCCAGTCTTTAGGCATCATCGCTTGATCCCACGTACCATTTAATGTCACATATTGTTCGTATAGACCAGCCACATCCCGATTTAAATTTAGTTTGATATCCTCAAGATTTGAATTTAAATTCATCTTTTCTAATTTATTTGTCACTATTTCCAAATTTAATTTCTCCTCTGCTAAGGCAACCTTGAGCATATCTTTTACGTAAAACGGACAGTCGGCAGGTAAAGATGATACAAGTTTGACAGCAATTTTCCATATAACATGCACTGTCTTATTATCTAATTTATCTTTAACTAAAGAAGCTGCGTTTACTATAGCAACTAAGAAAAATAATTCGGATCTTGTATACCACGATCTTTCTAAACACCAGCTTGTTCTTTCCAATTTTTTTAAATACCTATAAAGTTGTGGAAGACTGAGTACTGCTTGAATTTCTTCAACAAAAGAATGATTAACAAATATATTTAAAGCTGTTGCAAGAAAAGGTATACAGGAATATTGAGATACTATAGGTTGTAATTGTCCATCCTCGGTTAATACACGTAAGTGGGGTAAACAAGAAGGCTCGCGTTCAGTAGCTGCAGAACAATCACTTAACAAATTTGAGGTAGAACTACAAAAGAAAAATTAAAAATTGCTTTAATATAAAAATTTGGTGTAATACATAATATTAAATATACCAATTGAACTTACCCAAGTTTAGAAAACACTTGTGAGCGTGATATGATTAATGTTTTAATGACAGTACTGTCGCTAACTGCTAGTAACGTTTCTACGATTAATTTCATATTACCCCACTGTAAAACCATACTTTTTTATAATACTTTCGTTGAATACTTTTATACGTACATGTCATTTAATATATTTAAATTTAACATACCGTAACGCTATTTAAGGATAATAATTGGGTGCTCCATTTGGATAGTAACACTGATATATTTGCTTTTAAAGGTGTTAAACAACTTGCAACAGCAGTTAAAGCTGCTGCATATTCACAGGACAACTCGGATGCACATTGAATGTCATGATTGCTTAATAAGAGCTGCAATTGTGATACAAGAATCAACTGTGCCCCAGTTAGACCATCCACTGCTTCTTCATGCAATAGTAATGTCTTCCATAATCGTAAACTTTCAATGCTAAGATTAAAACTGGCTTTTCTATGAACAATATTATAATTTATATATATTATATACATTATAACAGATGTTTTCATTTAAATAAAAGTGAATTTTAAATTACCCCGCATCGCAGCTGATATATGAAATAATACGCTCGACAATTTTAAGGTCGTTTAACTTTCTGGCAACAGCTTTTCCACCATAACAAACTAAAACACGACAAAATCTAACTGCAGCGACTACAGGAACTCCGTAAACATTATTTATAGCATCTGCCATTGCTGAAATTATGAAAACACATTCTGTTAATAATTCATTCGCTAATCTATTTAAATATGATGTATTTTAATATTCAAAAATATCAACCTAATGGATTTGCAGACAATGGTATAAAATATTCGATTATTGTCTCCAGTAAGTGTGGAGTATTAGCAATTGTTAAGACAGTAACAGGTGAATGTCTTACAAGTCGAATTAATATTTCCAATGCACACGTTACACCAATAGGTGATGGCCGCATTTCTCTCAAAATATATCTGCAAAGAAACTTATTTGATTTATTAACTACATTACATTTACATATTTATTTATTCACTTGAACTAATAATATTATTCAAAATACCTTATCCTTATGAGTATATCAGTTCTCAATAAAGCAGCAATGGCATCTATTTGTGCTAATTCATGATCTTTCAAATTACTTGTATCAGTCACATCAGTTTTTGGTGTTGCCAGAATGGGTTCATTGTAATTTTGGAAACCGTATAATCTATCTAAGCAGACTTCATCTGCTTCACTATATAAAAAAGCTCTAAGTGCTTGCAAAGTTGCTGTAACCACAGCAACCGAAGTATCGTCCAATGAAAATCTCAATAATAATAAAATATTTCTTTGACTTAGTGCAGTCAAAGGTGCAGGTTGTAATGCTTTATCATACCAGCCTTTACGACTTTTTTCTATAATATTTGCCAATGTTGTAAGAGCTGTACAACGTTGTTGCTGTGCTGATGATCGACTTAGTTGTAGGAGTTCTTGTAGAGAATAACCAGGACGTTCAGGTTCTTCACCATGATGATGGAGCCCTTTTTCAATTGGTATACTTTCATCTTTATATGCAAGCAATACACCTGTAAAAGAGATTGTTAAGAACTCAATGTTTGCCCTTATATTTATTTTGTACTTATATTAATAATTTACCGTTAAAATCAAAACGTGCATTGTATGGTTCTTCTGAAACAAGTTCATCTTTTTTCTCAACAGGTATATCTTCCATCCATTTTAACTTTTCAGGTTCAACAGAATCCATATGTACCCAACCTTTTTGTTTAGCTTGTTCTATTAATTCTATGGAGGATTTTGGTATACTTTGTTCAGGTTCATCCACTTGCATTGGTACAACATCGTTATTTTTGGATGTACTTTCAACAGGTTTGTCAACAATATTTTCTGTAATCAAATTTTCTTTCTTCATAAGTGTTGTCTTCTGATCTTGAGTTTCCTCTTTCAATTTTTCACATTCTCTTTGATTTTTATTTACATTTTGCTTCTTACTTCTTCTATTTTTCAAAAATTGTATTAATTCTGGTTTTAGAGTCATCTCAAGTTTACTTTTCTCTCTCAATATATCTTCCTGACTCATCTGGTTTAATTTATCTAAATTCTCATTGTGTATTTCATTTGCCCACGATCCTTCTACAATAACACTATTACTATCAATACTAGTTGAAAGTTCAGAATTTTTCAATTCTCCTTGCTTTGTAACATCGGCTTCCTCAGAAATTTGTTTCCAAAATAAACTTTCACTTTGATTCTCATCATTTTCCTAAAAAAGTGAATTTATATATCTATATGAAAAATAAATAAAAACTATTTATTTAATTTCCATATTATATAGTAAAAAAGATATATGTACCTTATGTTTAGAAATAAAAACTACAGGAAAACCTATATCAGAGTAGCATAGTTCCTTTTTCTTAAATTCATAGTTACATGCACCATACTTCTTCTCAACAATATTTCCTAATATTATCCTTGAAGGTGCTACTGGTATGTTCTGAACAGAATCCTGTAGACCGGCTTTTAACGTGTCTTTAGTTTCTTCTTTAATCGTAGGATTTATAACATTACCGCTACTTTGCGAAGTAAAAATTTTGTCCTGTGTTTTCAGTCTTTTTAATTGAGAAAATTTCGATCTTACTTTACCAGAACTCGATTGACCTTCGGCAACTGTGTTAGAATTAGTATTTAACGGATTTACAGATCCCCGCAAATTGATTACTTTCGCAGATGGTTGATATTTATTATTCAGAAAACTTTCTTGCATACGAAATAATTCCTCCTCGTTGTCAGTTGGTTTGGGTCGTTTTAAAATCGGTGTTTCATCCATCGTTTCAAAAATTTATATTAAAACTGTAAATATCACAATATTTCTTTACGTAAATTGCTCGAAATGTTTGTTGACATTGAATATTTTTAGGTTAGGCATGTATACACAACTAGGATTGGAGATTACCTGCTCTTTCCAGCTGATTTTCAAAAGCAACGCCCTCTTCCTCTTTGAAAATGCTTCATACCCATAAGACGCATATCATGCGAACCCCGCGTGCCGCATTAGAGCGATGCTCATCACCATAGTTTTTCGATGTCACCTATAGAGTAGTATTATTCATGATATTAAATTCAAAATTAATAATAGCCCACTTATCAACAAGCACTAATTTTGATTTTAATTTCTTAATTTTTCAAAAGGAACCATACGCGCGGCTAGTTTATTGTGGCGCCATCTGGCGGTGAACAGTGGTATTAAACAAGGGTGGAAAATTTGGCGGTGCATATAACGCCATCTAGTGTCAAGGTACTATTACTAAACTATAAAAACCAACACTGGAATTAGCCCTTTCCGTAGTATCTACTTGCGAACGCTAGATGGTGCCACGCGTATGGCCAAGTGTAGCACTTGGTGTACACCAAGTGTAGCGTTTTGGCTACCAAACGTGTTCTATTTTACCGACCTATTTGAAGGGAGAATGAAGCGGACTGCGTCGGTAATTATATATATGTGTGTAAACTATATTTTCTTTGGTGTACTTTTTATTGTAATAAAACTTAACAAATATGTGTACGCGACAATAATTTGGAATCTTTTGCTCTTTTACTCTTGTACCCTCGGAAGGACGCCGATCGACTGACTCTTTCCGGATATTTCGCCTAAAACAAAAACTACACAAAAAGAGGGCGCTGGAGTTTCCTCCCGCGCAAATCTCTCATTTTTCTGCTTCCCGGAAACTAACTCGTTTTCCCGATTCGCGGGCGGATGTAGATGTCGCTACACCAAGTACGTTGTTTCACCTAGTAATTCAATAAGGAACTACAAAAGAGGTTAAATTCAGAGTTGATTTTTGAAGTTTAGTAATAGTATCTCTACGCTAGATGGCGCAACATGTAACCGACGATAGATATCATTCATTTGAAATAATTGTTTGCACAATACGTAGTAGGATATTTTTTATTTAAAATTATTTATATCTAAATTATGGGCAAATAATAAAGGGGAACTCAACAAATGTTAATATATATATTGTTATTATTAATATTTCCGATCATGGTACAAAGATTTTAAACAGAAAGAATTCCAATTATTCCACGGAAACATTAAAAATTGTGTATTAACACGTGTTTTGAAGATGTTAGGTTTAACATAAATTTTATATCTTTTTGTTCAATTCACTTGAAAACAGCATCGTAATTTTGTATTTAGGAAAATATATTTCATATTTTCCTTTCTATCAACAAATTGACTTATCACGAAGTGATTAATTTTTATTTCACTCTTTATAATATTTATTTATTCATATCAATTGTAGGAAATTATATTTTTAAAAGGATGGTAAGTCAATGAGTTAATGAAGATATAGAAATAAAACTTATAAAACGAATTAAATGGAAAATTATTAAACCTAATATTAAAGTGTAAGAATCTCGGATGCTCGAGATTCTAGTAGACGTTCCATTGAGCTAACATCTTTGCACCAACCGTCAAGTCGCTGTACCATTCCAGCTATTTGTGTACGATCTAATACGCGAGGCTGTACCCATGTCATGTTAACTGTTCCTGCTACTTGATCGATAGCACCACGAACCAAACCTTGAGCTAAAGCCTTCATTACAAGTAATTCTACTTCACCAAGGGGTAAACGAGTTTCCTGAGAAATTTCTGCAAATGTTAACTGCCTGTAACAAAAAAAAAAAAATAATAATTTAATCGAGAGATAGATCATTTTATTTTATTTGATACCATAGTATTTTTCCCAATATAAAAAATAGGAACCTGTTGTTAGCTTGACGTTTGAAAGTCATTTCCATAAGACATAGGAGAGAAATTTTTTGCCTTAGTTTTAATTCCTGTGCTGCTAAATCCGCAACTTTACTCCATTGTGGTTTTAATCTTTCAAGTGCAACAATATCACCGGCATTGAAAGCTTGTAATAAATCAACCAACCAAGAGTTTTGTGTACCTTTCAAGGATTGTAAAACCGGATGGGCTAATAATTCTCCAAGATTATAAACTCCTTCACCTAGAAGTGCAGCTAATCCAAGGAAAAATGCATGCTGTTCCTGTTCTTGTCTACTTAAGCTATTTAAATCAATACAACCCAGATATCTAAAATAGAAAAATTATCTTCAAAAGAACTGTCGAATTGTGAATGAAATTTATTGTTTGAAACTCCAATATGAAAGTACCTCAAAGCGGTACGGTAATATTCAGCATGTTTCCCTTGAAGACGATACAAACGACTGGCTAATAAATAAAATCTACCATGAACTGTTGTAACACCATCAGCATTATCCAACATAGTTTCTACTTCTTCTATAATCTTTTTCGCTTGTTCTTGATTATTTAACTTTTCCAGTAAAATCTGTCCTATAAAGACTTTACACAATGCAACAGCTTCATTACTACTTTTAACTTTAGCCTCAGTTTTTTCCAAAAATGTTATTGCTTCTTGTTTATCTTGAAACTGTTGTATTACATATGCTAGGATTTCTACCAAAGATAAAGGGTTTATCCTAAACAACACAAAATAATATGTAATACATGAATTATGTATAAAAGTAATAATAAAATGTCTTAAGTACTATACAGGTGAAATAAAGTGAGGTTATGGATTAATATTTTAAAGAAACATATAGATTATACTTACTTGCTTTCAAAGGTAGATAAAAAGTTTGTATATAATTGCACCAACTTATCTCCCTTCTGAAGCGTTGGATTTTTAACAAATTTTTCTAATTTAAGTGTCAACTGGTGCCAAAGCCTGCAAGTCACCAGACAAAGAAAATCAAATCAATCTTTTCTACTGAAAAACGCATTCAATCTAAAAAATTTTTACAAAAAATACTTTTTATTGTATAATTCTTCAAGTTGTGCCCATTCTGCAGCCAATTCCTTGTCCGCAACATTTTGATTTTGACTTAAATATGTATTAACATCCTTCGGTGCCACGGATACCGCCATCTTTAATAACAATGACTATAGCCAAATCGGCATAATAAATTAGCATGTTTAGGATATGTTCTAAAGAAATGACTTCATTAATATTAAATGTATTTACTTTTATTATACTTAAAAAGTAAGTTTTTGTTTACCATTGATTACACTAATAATACTAAATTTTCTAAATTAATAAAATTAATTAGAATGAATAAAACCTATAAATATAGTATTTTTGAAAACCAAAATGTTGATTATACAATATATCTCACGGAAATTGTAAATTTAATAATAATTTTGCACATATCTATATTTCGGTGATAAAATATATGTTTTGAATACTAATTGTGTTTTTGAATATTAAATAACATTGTCAATTAGGATAGTTTTATTTATGCTGATACAGATAATTGTAATCACTTATGTATGATTAGATATTCAAAATAGTTTCATACTCTAATATTGAATGTTACAATGCGATACAACCTTGAAGATTTTAATATATTTAAATCAAATCGTTTGATATAGTCAAATTTATTACTTAAAATAATCAAAATATACAATGAAGGTATTAAATACTTAAACTTGATCATTTAAATTTATAATGGAATATAATTTTTTTTAATTCCTATTTTAGTTCCTTATTCGCTATGTTGTTATTCAATGTACAGTTCGAATGTACCCATTGAGTAGTCGATTGCAAATATGCATTGGTTAAGTATAGTTTTATACTCGCAAAGTGGGTATTCCCCAAAGGATTACTTAGCTAGAAAATTATTAATTCAAACAATTCATCATTAGTTTCAGTTGATTAAGTGAATTCACCTAGTTTAATGTATGTACTGTACAAAGGTAGAAAGAAGTCCCACAGAAAGAATGCGAGTCTAATTGAATTATATTCTCGTGGGCTCACCTTCGCTAATCAATCGTAAAAATTGGTCATACGTACTGTCATTATTGGCCAAACGCAATAACGTCAACGAATCAAATCGTATAATATTGCGTGACATAAGGGGAAGTTCCCCTCTTGTCTCTCTTCCGTCCCGCTGAGCATTTCATCAACGTATAGTTTAAATTCTTAAAATGTTAAATGTTCAAAAACTTTTAGTGATAGTTACTGTGTTATTCTATAATTCTATTGAAGTTATTTCTTCGAGATCTGAGTCACTCTCTTTTATTGTTATTGTAGCAGAATATAAAAAAGAATATGAACTTGTCATTAATTCTACTATTGAATATATGTTTCTCTACCCTGTTAACAATGTAAGTACAAATATTTTGACATAAATTCACATGATATTTTGTTATATATTTATTTCACCTTTAGGTAACTTTGGTAGAAACTGCAAAAATAGAAGTTGAAAGCAATGCCACTCATGATTCACCTCTTATAGTGGTTGCACGTCAAAAGAAAGGAATCTTATCATGGCAAATTCCTTTAGTAGTAACTAGTATGTATTTTGATAATGTAGCTTATAATAAAACAAGTCGAATTCTGTGTTCAAACAAATATTACTCAAGGCAATCAGAGGATCAGGAAGAATTTGTTGCCATTAGTTTATCTACTGCTAATCACCAAAATATTTCATTTAAGCTTAATATGACACAAGAATCCAACTTTTATTTAACGTATGTATAATATTAAATATTAATGATAAATTGATTTTGATTGTTGCATTTATAATTTAACTATTATAAAGATAAAGAGATTTTGAAAATAATATTGTTCTTTTTCTCCCTTAGTCCTGGAGAAAAGAGAACAGTTGAAATTTCTCCATCACAACCTATTTATTATGGTTATACTTTTCCAAGAGATGTGGAAGATTCTGTAGTTGTTCATGTTCAATCTGATAGTGATATCTGTATGACAGTTTCAATACAAAATACATCAGTGAGTTTTTTGACTCTTTAAAATTTTCAGATTAATACATATTGTTAATTCATGGATTAATTTTTCTTTTTAGTGTCCTGTGTTTGATTTAGAGAGGAACATTGAGTTTTCTGGTTATTGGCAAACTGTAAGTCGTCAGGGTGGCATTACTGTGCCAGTATGTATTATTCTTATTAATGACTAGCTTTTAATATATTCTCCAAAATGGATTGTGGAATATAAATCAAATTAATTTTCTTAATTATATTTGCTTCAAAATAGTATAAAAGCTTAATTATTGTTTGTTTTTTAGAAAGAATTGTATCCATTGGGCTTTTTTGTGGTACTTGTAGTAAAAAGTGATGATACTGATTGTTATGGGGCCCGTAGTATGATTTCTCCTAGGACAAAAACATTGACATTAATAATAAATGCCAGTATTACTAAACAAGATTATATTATTGCATCAGCAATAGCATTGACGTTTATGTTTATCTTTTGTACAATTTATGTTATAAGTGTACTAGTGTATAAAATTAAAGAAGGTAAAAAAATGAAGCAAGAGTTCCTGTACCAAGAGCATATTGAGGAATGTATACCAGGTTCTTCATCAATAGAAGAGGTGATATATTTATTTACATAAAAGCAAGTAAGTTTAAATACGAAAAATAAACGTTTTTTGCTAATTAAATTCACGATTTGTTTTAGCTTAGACCAAATCAGTCAGTATCTTCAAATGATTCTTCATTAGATGAAGACGATATTGACTTTATGCAAGATGCTTTTTCCTATAAGGAAGTTGTACGAACAAAGCGTGTGATTTCAGTTTGTGATTTAGCTCGGAAAAACCCAAAAATTCTTATGCATAAATCACGATTATATTTATTTTATTTGTTAACGATTGCTATTTTTTATACTTTACCTGTCATACAGTTGGTAATAACATACCAGCATGTACTTCACATTACTGGAAACCAAGATATGTGTTATTATAACTTCTTATGTGCTCATCCACTTGGAGTGGTATTAGATTATAATCACCTATTCTCAAATTTGGGGTACATTATGCTCGGATTTCTATTTATATTTCTAACATACTCTCGAGAATATAATAAATTCGACAGAGAAAGGAACAAGTGTTATGGCATACCACAACATTATGGGCTATTTTATGCAATGGGTACTGCGCTTATCATGGAAGGAATACTCTCAGGAAGTTATCATATATGCCCAAATAGAAGCAATTTTCAATTTGGTAAGATAATGATTAACCCTCTATGGATTCATTCTGTTATTAATGATGAATTCACGTAGATACGAGTTTTATGTACGTCATAGTTGTGCTATGCATGATTAAAATTTATCAAACTCGTCATCCTGATATAAATGCACGAGCACCAGTAACATTTGGAGTTTTGGCATTGATCATCTTCATAGAATTAATTGGAGTATTGAATGACTCGACATATTTTTGGATTATATTTACAATTATACATCTACTGTCTTGTCTGTTTCTCAATCTTCAAATTTATTACATGGGACAATGGAAATGTAGGGATTTACTAGCAAAAGTAATACAGGTAATTTTATGTATCTGATGAATTTGATATTTCTCATCTTATGTTAATTCGGTTGTTTGTTAGGCACAGTTTATCACAGATTTTATATCTTTTCAGAGCTGTAAATGTAATATTCGTTCTGGAATTACGTGCTTATTTCCACCTTCGTACCCGAAACGATTTATTATGCTTGTTATAGGAAATTTATGTAATGTTGTTCTCGCGATATTTGGAAATATATATCGTGAGCAAAATTTTGCAGTTTTCTTGTTAGCTATATTAATGTCCAATTTAATTTTATATATTCTTTTTTATATCGTTATGAAGGTATGTACATACACACGAATGATTATAAGTTATCTATACATTATGCATTAATCTATTTTGTAATATTCCAGATTTGTCATAAGGAACGGATTCTCTTCCAGCCGTTAATATATATTATTTTGTCAATTGTATTGTGGGCCGGTGCTTTATATTTTTTCATAAACAAAACTATTTCATGGGCGGTTACTCCAGCACAATCTCGCCTTCATAATAAACCTTGCAAGCTCTTAAATTTTTTTGATAGTCATGATATTTGGCATTTTTTATCAGCATTTGCCATGTTTTTTTCATTTATGGTACTGCTTACCCTAGATGATGATCTAATCGATGTACATCGAAGTCAAATATCAGTCTTTTAAGGACAATGACACAAACGAAGGGGGTCCTTATAATATGTTTTATCTTTTTTACGATATGACCGTATGCAATGTACATTTGAACTTGATGTCAATGAATTAAAAATAGTATAAAATATATATGTATGTATAAAGATCATTTAGTAACTATTTTGTATTAAACGTCTTACTTTCGTTAAACATTCAGATTCATAAAATTTGTTATTATCTATCCCTTTATTTGTAATAAATTGTTGATCCTAAAGAGCAAATAAGTTTTGATATTTTTTTTTATCACGATTAAAAAAATTGCACTTAATACTTTAAAACTTACCCATCGATTTCTTTTTTTTTTTTATGGACAAAATGGAAAATATCGATGTACATATTTAATAGCCGTTCGGTAAAAGTAAACGCAACGAACAGACTTTTTTTCTAAAAATAAATATATATAATATGTATATACATATATAATTATATATGTATATATATAGTATAATTTCTATATTCATGAATACACTTATCATAAACAAAGGGCACACTTTGCCACAGTTTAGGAGACGGCAGTGATACTGTCTGACACTCGATAGCATCACCGTTGAACTGTAATAAGACACAAGTTCGTTTGATTTCTATCATCAAGTAATGCTATCGATAGAAGCAATTATTAACTTTCCAAAAATTATACTACTCCCGTATAATTTGCTATTAACAAGAATAACGAGTGTCTGTACAATTAATTCTAACAGAACTACATACACCAGGTACGCAGATAGACAATGGTTTTTTTTCAATTTGGAGAAATATTAGGACGAAGCACTTGAGTCATTATGGTGTTCCTGAGTGGTCGTTTCTATCTGTGATAAAGTTCTTTGCAATTCCGCACGTTCTGCTGCCTGTAGTCTATGCGCAATTTCTAAAATCGCGTTTAATCTCACTTCAGGGCAGGCTTCAAGGGCTTCTTTGATGCAAGAAATGACTGCGTTCCGTTTTACGCAAGTGATGTTACGCGAGACCACACTACTGTCGTCTTGGCGTTGACTTTCCAACCAATTCGTTGCTGCTTCATCTTGATCCCACAAGTAGGATTCTGTGGCACCTTTGTCTTCTATGAACCATCTACGCAACATCGCACCAACTTGTCTAACGTCCAAACTTCTTTGTGTTGAAAGAATTTCCTTCCTTATCTCATCTTCTAAAAGTCTTCTTCTAAGTCGCCAGTAAAGTATTTTGCGTGCTTTTCGCCATGGAACGATATCATGAATTGCATTTTTCTCGAACATTCTTTCTGGTGTATCATGGAGATCTGCGAAATGAACTGCAACTTGATGATACATAGGTTCTAAAGTTTGCTCTCTGTTACGTATTTGACGTTCGATTTCCGTCCGTTCTTCCGGTGAATTTGCGTTGGATAATTTTTCCTAAAACGATGGTATGTTTTACATTTTTGTTACACGTACTACGTATAAGCTGTTGTTTATAAAGGTTGCAATAAAGTTAGTTTACCTGATGATAGATAAAAGTACTTACTTTGAGTCTTTGAATTACTTCATCAACCCTGTGCATAGCCTTAAGAATATCTTTAGTCCTAAACTTGATTTCTACTATTCCACTAGCTTCTAGAACTCCACCTCTGCTTGCATTGTCAGCAAACATTTCCATGTAACGAGGATTTATTGTTGGATCAACTACCGCCCAAGCGCCACCTCTTAATTCTCCATTTGGTGGAATATATACAAATATTGGTTTGGTATACTCCCTTAAACCGTCCACAATATAAGCACCGAATTTTACAATTTGTTCATACATATCTGAAAAGAATATGTCATTAATAATTAATGAAAAGGAGGAAATAAAACTATGTTAAATTAGTTTAAAAATTGATAAAGACCTTTCATTCCACCAGAGAATCCTCTCCAATTAGCAAAAATGAAAAGTGGAAGGTCCTCTCTTGCAAAATCTTTAATAGCTTGAGCAGTCTTGTATGCACTATCAGGAAACCATACTTGTCCTGCCTGAGATATATTTTTAGCCTCTGAATCCAAATTAGCAGGATCAGCTGGTAAATGTAACTCAACAGTCCTTGTTTCTACTGCAATAACACCACAAGGAATACCACCTAATCTAGCTCGTCCAGTTACCACAGTTTGAGCCCAAGGTCTCATTATTTCCTGTAAATGATATTAATAACACTTTAATACTGACATTACTTTACTAACTAAACACATTAATCGTTCACTTCGTTTATATTAAACAATCTTGTACTATTTATACAAGTATACAATATAAAATAAAATATATACCTGCCAAGTGCCACGATCGAAGAATCCACTTTCCCAAAAATTTGTACCATTTTGCACTCTACCCTCGAGCATCCATCTTGGATCATAGGCTGTTTTGGTAGGAACATAATGAATTTCTCTGTCAACTGGGTCGGGAAATGGTAATGGCCATATAGGAGGAGACGCTCCTTTATATTTCGGACAATAACTTAACCAACGCAAAGCAGTTCCAACACCCTCTAAATCTCTGTCATCAATCGCATGCGAAACTCCGTTATTATGCATAATCTGTATACCACCCAGCTGATTGTTACTCGCGTATACTTCACGTCCTAATACGGAATTCAATGCCTTGTAGCCAGTTAAAATAATGTGAGAGTTCTCTATTTGTATGACCCTCTGACCAAGACGGACTAAATAAGCTCCTATACCGATAGCACGGCAAGAGACAATGGAAATAGTGACTATTTCTTCATAGGCTCTGGATGTTTCTCCTGCGATCATACCAGCGTACTTTAAATTCTCTACACCAAGACCATCGTCTTTACCAATAATATCAGTTATCTTGTAACGAGATTCTCCTTTGTCTTCGATCAACGAAGTTTTTACTGAATTGAGCGGTGCTAAACGCGAGTAATCATCCGGCGTTAGATAAATGTACTTGAATCCTTTCTCCGGTTCGTTCTCATCTTCCCAGGCGATTCTAAACAACGCTTTCACTTCCTCTGCCAGTCCAATACGAGCTCCAGAATTCGCAGAGAAGTATATACGAGGAATTCCAAGTTCCCTAGCTCTTTCAGATGCTCTACAGAACACTAAATCTTCCTTTGGACCAAAAGAACCAATTAAATGCGTTAAATCATTGGCAATTAGTATAATGTCTCGACCAGATTCTGGATATTCTGGCGTGTAAAGTCTGAATCTCCAGGCGACCATACCAACGTCATTTTCACCAGGAAGACGTTTCTGTTCCACCAAATTGTCACCTTCTAACACTAATTCTACACAGTCCATTACAGGATTCGGAATTGTTATACTGATGTTTGGCCTTTCATCAATGTACGTGTGCCACAACTTTTCTGTTTGTTGCCTAAACATATCCGGCAGATCGTAAACGTAAGTTGTACCAGCGCTCTGTGCTTGGAACCGTTTGGCTTGTAAGTAATCTTTGGTTAAATATGGCGTAGAAATTGCCAGGCCGTGCATAGGCCCTGCTCTCCAGACACCGTTTGCCATTGCTGAAGGACAAGACTCGAAACGAGTAATACCAGTCTTTGGATCGGTTGCCTCTGTATACAAATGCAAATCTATGCTATATCCACTATCGTTGGCGATGCACAAACGTATAGTGGACGTTGTTTTCCCTGGTGCTGGACGAATTGTCATTTTGATCTCGGCATGACGTACTCGTAACTTCCATAATCTTGGACCATACCTGAGTACCATGTTGGTCACGCTTTCCTCTATTCTTGCTGGATCCATAATGACTGTAGGTATGAAGTTCAAGAAGATATGATTGCACTCTGTACGTTTAGCAAGCGGATGTGAAAACGCGACTTCTAATTCGTCCATGGCCTCTAATAGAACACGTTCACCTTCGTTGTGAAGATAATCGAAGCTGGCCTCCTTTGTGATAAGATCAGAGTGTCTGATAATAGAACGAATGAAGAAACGGTAATCTGTAACTTGCTGCCCTTTAGCAACTTTCGCCTTGCCCAGGTACAGATGCATCTTTTGATTCGCGGTTGGCAAAGCTTCGAGATCGTACGTTCTCATTCTGTTCAGTTCCAATTGGAAGGCGCAACCAGGTTCCAGGTGTCGATAAATCTTATCTTCGACGAAACCGTCCCTGTGACGGAATGTAAAGAATTTAGGGAATTGTCTTTTCATTAGTGCAGCGAACGTCACCCTTCGTATACCGCGTGATGTCAATTCTTCCTTGTTCGTGGCACACCACTCTCCAAACAGTTTCGTCAATGTTACATCATCCTGATTTGCTTTCTCTTGGATAGCAATGCTCAAGATGTGTACCGGTTCAGTGGGTCGTTCACCAATTTCCACAGCAACACCAGCTTCCGCGGTGCTCAAAGATACGTTTATAGACGTGCTGTGCCTCGACTCACTTCCAGCTGCGTCCACCGCTTCTAGAACTTTGGCTGAGACTGAGCTAACTGAGGACAGATCCTCTAGAAGATCAAGAACTTCATCAGAGTAACGGACAAATTGTTCCATATCTTGAAATGCTGCCATAGCTCCAACTCTGTAATTCACTGGAGACTGATTCTGTCGATTTGGATGATTATTAGGCAACAAGAATTGGAAATGTACCAACGGTACTTCGCCAGATAATTCTAAGTGTTGCAAACAGGTCAAGTCGTAACTGGTATACGCTCTACGCACGTAAACCTCTAAAGCGGCATTACAAACTGTACGATTGGAATGATAGAAGAAATCGTGTAAAATGTCGAAAATAGATGTTTCAGAAAGAATCAGTTTCTGAAGATTTTCTGGATGGAAGTCATGGCCGTACATATCCACCGCTGACAAGAATATAGACTCCATTTGATTGTGTCTCAATTCGTAGGCAGGTTGGTGAGCAGCAATTAAGACTTGTCTTGCCCGTAAAGCTACGCGACTATGTTCTGTACGATTCAAGCTGGTCAATTCTGTTAACGTGTTTGACAATTCATCGGTGAGACCAGGTTCATTTGCCCAAAGGTGATCTATAAGCATAGTCACCAACACATTCTTTTTCGTGACCTGATTATGACTAAAAATCATAGCTGTCACTGTAGCCACGTCGTCCTTGTATTGTTCTATTAAAGCTGAGACACATTTGTCGTAATGGCCTTGCTGGAACTGACTTTCAACGGTGTAATATTGTCGAAGAAGCTCATGAACAGCGGTCTTCATTCTTCCACGAATCCCATTTCTGTACCTTTGTACTAATTGAACTATGGCTTCAGTGGTCAAGAAGAATACATCTCGTTCAGCGCGTTTCGAGAGTGTTGCCGCGTGTCCATCGATCACAGCGGCAATCTGTTGACTAGGAAATTGAGCTAAAACAGAAGTAATATTCCTCTCATACAGTGACATTAATTTTCTGATCTTCTTCTCCACGGAAATTGGAATTCTTCCGGATATCGTTGCAATCACCTCTTGAAGTTCAAGCAAGGGTAAACTTGGATCACGAAGGGAGTTCATGAACTTCTCAATAAGCTCTCGTACTCGAGGCAAGTGATATGGGTCTGGCAAGCAATAACCTCCTAGAGTATTCTCCAAAGCGATTCTATATTTGGCATGAAGATGATTCAATTTTTCAGAAACTGCTGGAACCACGGTTTCTGGGAATTGACCAGTGTATTCTTGGGCCTTTGTTACCAAGGATGGATCATCCAATTCTAGATGAGCGATCAAAGTACCAGCTTCGAGAACAGCACCTGGTCTTTTAACGTAGAAAACACTACCTGCTTCACTTGCAGTTACCGTCATTACCATTTTCATAACCTCGATTTCTGCATAGGCTTGTCCAGCGTTAACATGACCACCATCTTCGACCAAAAAACTGATCAACTTTCCAGCTGATGGCGACCTTAACAAAGAAGGGTCATTGTCTTTTTCAAAAACACAAGTTTGATTTCCAATGATAATTCTGTAACGATCGACTTCCTCCCTCATATAGGTCGTGAAACTTGCGCCATCCAAAGAGAGCAGTAATCCTCCATCTGACAGTCGGTGTACTTCTATTTCTTTATAGGAACCGTTCATAACGAGGAAATAACTATTAGGGCCTGCCTTAGCAGCCAATAATTTGTATTTATATCCATCATTGATGAGTTCAACCTGAAACATATTACGAAGATTATGTAACATTTGTAAATAAATTAAACGATCGTATTAAGCATACAAATATAAACATACAGCAATAACATTGTCCAAGTCATTACTGGCTTGTATTTGTCCCTTCTCCAATGCAGTTTGAAAACCAGTAAAGGCAGCAGTGATAGTCCTATCTGCGATATGAAGCGCGCCACATGTTACGGCTAACAATACGTCCGGTTTATCACTCTTAACCCGTTCAGCGATCAACAAATCGAGCCAAGCAGTGTCTATGTTGTTTTGTTGGAAGGATTCAGTTTCCAATAACGTGATCAAATATTCGACAGTGGTTCTGAAATCACCCCTGATGCTCAACTCTTTCAGAGCTATGACCAAATTCTCTCTAGCCTGATAACGGTCTTCGCCCCATGAAAAACAATGACCGAACTGCGAGTCTGCGAATTCGTGAAGACCTCCAGAAGCGCCTACCGAAAAGTAACCCCAAACATTTTTCGAGGATCGGAAGTTCAACTCTTGTACAGTACCTGAACTTGGCTTGAAACCTAAAGAAGACATTTATTTTATTAAAATTTTCTAACTTATTAATTTTTTTTTATAAACTTTTTCATGAAAAGTTTATACCTTCATCAGGATTTTCACTAGTAATTCTCGCTGCTATAACATGACCCCATGGCTGAGGTTTGTGTCGCGGTTGATCGAAATCAATAACGGTATCTCCCCATGGACTTTCACCATAGAGAAGACGAATATCTTTAATATGGTGAAGTGGCAGTCCCATGGCAATTTGAAGCTGAGCCGCTGGTAAATTGACATCGGACACCATCTCAGTACATGGATGCTCCACTTGAAGACGTGGATTTAACTCTAGAAAATAGTATCGTCCAGAAGTATCGTAAAGATATTCGACGGTACCAGCGCTGACATATCCAACCATTTTGGCCAATCTTACAGCAGCCTATCATGAGAGAACATACAAAAATTATTTTATGAAAAGAGTTTTCCATTTACGAATATAATTTGATTAATTACTTTTTCCATCTCCTCGAAAACTTCAGGCTTGGCAATCACCGCTGGTGCCTCCTCGATGATCTTTTGATGTCTCCTCTGAATGGAGCAATCACGACCAAATAACGATATCGCGTTTCCGTAATTATCGGCCAATAATTGAACCTCCAAGTGCCGGGCACATTTTGCCAATTTCATGATGAATATCGGAGATCCGGGTATTTCAGTTTGTACCTGCCTGAGAATGTTTTTTAGGGTTTTTTAATATAAAGTCTTCATCAAACAGAAAGATAAATTTCTTTTGTATGGCACTTCGAACTTTTAATATAAGGATATTATTTTTACCTAAACAACGTAGGCAATTCTTCGGCATTTTCAACTTTTCTGATACCTTTACCACCGCCACCCTCGCTAGCCTTCACCATCACGGGAAAGCCAATTTTATTGGCAGCAGCCAAGCATTCCTCCACAGTGGAAACACAGCCCTGTTTAAAAAGTTCCGAAGATATCTTTATCTTTTTGCCACTGTATTGTGCCTTTAACTCAGAGCCTGACCAAGGAAGCGTCGGTACTTCTGCAGTTTGTGCAACTATACTTGACGCGATTTTATCTCCAAGGGCCCACATAGCTCTCTCAGACGGTCCTGAAAGATAATTAATACAGTTTTTATTCAAAATCAATTTCTTGCATTTAATCCATTACAACGATCACGAGAATTATTTTTCATCCTTTTTCTTATCTTACCGATAAAGGCAATATTATTCTTATGAAGTAATTCTGGCAACTTTGGATTTTCTGACGCATGACCCCATCCAGCCCATACTGCCTGGACTTGTGTGCGTATGGCAATGTCCACGATCAGCTCAACGTTTGCATAATTGTTATTGTTGGTTCCGCCCGGCACAGGCACGTACTGATCTGCCATTTTGATGTATTCCGCGTTCGCCTTTAAGTCTTCCGGGGTGACCATCACGACGAAGCGTATGGCGCGTTCGTTCTTGAACATCTCGTAGGACCATCGTCGGATCGAACGCATGCATTTTACCGCTGCTATTCCGTTGTTGGCAATTAACACCTATAAATTATTGAATTCCATATAATACATCAATCTGTGATATATTAACCCTGGAATGTACTTTCCTGTTCTTGTGTTAACAATAGTTTGGATAAAAAGATTCAATCACACTTGAAAATCAGAATTTATCCATTTGATTTGTGTTTTTATTAATTTAAAAATATAAAGTTCAATATTCGAGCAATTATATTATACACAATTTTAAGGTTACAGATGCTTGAATGTAAGAAACATTATTATTGATTCGAAATGATAGGGAAGAATTTTCGGGTGAGATTAACTAGGATAGCATTCTTGTGTCAATGGTTCTCATCGTAACTGGAATATATCGATGGCACAGTAGAATATAAGATACCGTTAAATAGCTAGAAATAAAAATTCAGGAATATTTTGAAAATTTTTGATTTTCTATTGAAAGAAGAAAAGAAGACAAACAGAAAAAAGGAAAAAAAAGATTCTTTTCTGTTTAAATAATGGTTAACATAAGCAGATGATGTTTTAAAATTGATATTCGAACTCCAGTGTATCTAATTCGTGAGGACTAGAGAGGATTATTTCAAAATTGAAATTCTTTAGAAGGAAAACATTATACGTTGGAACTTTCCTATAGCTAGAAGAGAAATGTCAAGCGTACACCAAGGACAAAATGATTTCTTTTTTTTCTGTTTTTGTAGACGAAGCAATGTATTTCTTTTCTTTTTTACGACTGTGTTACGTTGAAAGGTGACGAAACAGGTATGGTAAACTATCGCTCAAGGTCACCCAAGGTCGTTCAGGGTCAACTGCGAAGGTCATTTAGTGATTGTTGCGGAACTGTGCTGCGAGTGCCTCGTGACATACTCGAACGGAACGCGGCACATCTGCGCGTTGAATGACCTCCTTCTGTTGTTCCGTACTTGTTTTACAATCTCCTAATATATTCTAAGTATATTATAGGCGCAGTATTGTACTTTCAAGAATGATCGAAAATTTCAAATATTTCCTCCCGTCAGAAAATAAGAAATTTTTCATTAAATAATTATTCAAAAGACGAAATAATTATTATTACGGTGATTTGTTCCTTTTTTATTTTTTATTTAAGTAATAAAAAAGAAATGAAAGAAAAGAGAAAAGAAGACTGAATTGTAAAAGGATTCGCGGTGTTTGTGCAAGGAGGAAGAGTAAAGGAACAACTGAAGATGTAACGTTCAAAGTGCTGTTTCGTTTTTTTCTGGTTTCTAGAATATTCCAGGTTTTCCTTTTTACGTCAGAAAGATCTGTTTTTCATAAGCGGAAAAATATCATTAATAGTTGAATTAATTATAAAAACGCTTCAAACAGTTGCAACATCTAATATTGAAAGTTGTAAGATATGCTCGTTAAGAAAATCATTGAATGATGAGACAAGAGAGATGAAAAAACAAACAACGGTATAGTTAATTTCTCAAAGGAAAAAACATGCTCACCTTGTTGATAACTCTGGTGCCACCAAAACGATGAACGTATTCCTCAGGTGTAGCAACAGTGAAGTCCTTTTCGTAAAGCCGATTTTGCATTTGTATCATCACCGTGCCCTGCGACATGCTGGGCCTATAAAATCACATAAAACAATTCGTTTACATTATGGAAATTACACTATCAAACGCCGCAATTCTTCTCTCCTCGGCTGGTGAAATAAATCCGCAACAATCAGCTACAACCACGCGGTGTCGTCCGAAATTTTACTCACCATTCATGAAAATAATAATATTTATTATATAGTATAGAACAAAAGATATTTTTCTTTGAATATTATGTTACGAATCCATTCATTTGGTCCAAAACAAAAACATCGGATAAAAAAGAGGAAAAATATGTAACCTGATGGGAAATCGTCTCGAATGTTTTCCTAGATCTTTCAAGGTGATTTTTATCATCCATTAGCGAAGAATACGTGAATGACAGCAGAGAAAGTATACGAACCGTTAATTTAAGCGGCTCACGCAATGCCATTCCTACAACTCCGTAACGCTTTCTGAACCTTCCATCTATCTCGTTGCTTAGATACGTTTTTTTTTCTTCTTTCCTTTTTATTCTTACACGAACATTTCTCTTCAACCCACTGCATCACGTGTAACAGACCAAGTTCGCCGCTAACGGTGATCAGAATACAAGATTCTCTTCCATTCGAATTCAAATAAGAATCCTTTCGATTTTACAAATCAAAAATGGAATTTCACTCTTTCTCTGTCCTCAATGATAAAAATATTCAATGTCGAATCATATGATCTACAGAAAATCGAAAGAATACGATGGTTGTTGGCGCTCGCGGGAAAATTGAAAGTACCTTTCGGATTTTTATACAACGAACAATTGATAATACTGTTCGTTTAATCTGTTTTCCGTTCTATGAACGCGTAATACAATTCAGACAGCACGGAAACAACACAAAGTGACCAAAATTGTTCGAGCAAGGACCGCTTTTTCGTGAAGGCCGACAGGCAAGCTTCGTGAATTTTCGACAAGGTACAATGATGCGTAGCCACGGTACGTATATGTATGTATGTCTTTCGTGGGATTCTTGAGTCTATAGTTTCAAGGATTGCGCGCGGCGGAATTGTCAGAACTCAGAAATGAAAAATATCATACGTTAACGAAATTCGAGGTAAAGCTTCCAATATCCCACAATGAATACGAAACTCGGCGGGCAGAAGATATGCTCGTTAGATGCTCGGTTCCACGGTGATTTACATCTTCAACGACCTAAATTTAAAAAAAGAAAAATATTTCTGGTTCTTAAGAAAAATCCTTTTATCTGGACAAATAAAATGAGGCATGTAGATAGGACATTTAATTTTTCTTTTTTGTAAGAAGTACAAGATTCCACGTATAAAAAACGCTCGAGATTTTTCAATGGTGAGGAAGAATATACACCTGTGATGATGAATTTGAAACTATGAAAATTTAAATTTCTGACGAGATATTTCTGACCCTTGAAAAATTCCATTTACCTAACAATCGATTTTTCAAAATTAGGGTTTCTTGAATGAAATTAGATATGCGGATGGGACATCGAATTTTTCGATGAGAAACACAAAATTTCATGTGTAATAAATGTTCGAGACTTTTCAATCGAAAGGAGGAATACACACCTGTGACGATGAATTTGAACTTACGAAGGCTCAGAAACGCGTCAAGAGTAAATAACAATATTCACAAATAAATGTCCAAAAATGGATCGTACGTTATCCTTTATAAATAAAAATTACACAATGTTAATACGGCAAAATATATTACGTTAATCCAGTGGTCGAGTGTTGTCCTTCCTTTGCATTTTTCGCTGACGCGGCTATTTCCTTTGTCGTTTCCATGTTTGTATCCGATTTACCGGCTAACAAGTTGTCGGAACTCTTCCAAATCGGGTCCTTTTCTGTACTTTGGACCAAGATCATTCTTTTGATGTATTTCATTTCGTGTACTCGATCTATCCAATTCTTTCGATCACAGAAAATTCACGATCTTAGAACACTTTATCAATATTATCAATCGTGATGCAAACCAAACACAACTACTTTATTTCTCACTTCACTGTAACATCGATTATAAATTCCTTCTTGCAATATCCCAAAACTTGAACTTTCTACAAATTATTCCTCGTAGTATTGAATTTCTTCTGGTTCCAAGTTTCTTCTTCAATTTTCTAACTCGACAACTTTTTAGCCTTGAAAATTTCCTTCATTTACAGATACATTGTAATACAATTGAAATATTCCAATTTAACAATCAACGTTTCGAGAACTTCATTTATTTATTTCTTTCTTTTCTAGGCTAACGAAAGATTTGATTTCCTTCCATTAATAAGGAACTCTTTAACTCTTGTTTATCACCACGAAATGTCGCGAGATTATTTCCCCCGGAATTAGCGTGATTTATCGAAAACAATGAACTTCCGTTTTCACCGAACACCTTTTATCGTTAATCGTTGCCCGCAAGATATGCACGAACAACCAACGCGCGCTCGAAGATGCATTTAAACTTTTCTCTTACATGTTTACGAACATTTATTTCAACGACGAACTACGTCACCGGACCAGTTCTCCAAGAAAGCGGTTTCCACTATTCTCCATTTTCTTCAGAAAAAACTTCGTATATGACGTTCATCGATCATTTACATACTAAACTAGGCATTACGTCAGAATCAATGGTAATAATTATATTTTGTTATGAATTTATCAAGTTTATCAATAATCAAGAATATTCCAATTTATCACTGATATTCAATTGTCGATTCAATATCGATCACAAGATACTACAGTAAATATACTTTTCTTGTTTTTGTTCTATTCTTTTTAACAGGAAATATGTAATCAAGATTATCGTTAATTTTAATTATCAAGCTGATATTACTGATTGATTAATTATCGTTTGATAACGATTTCTCGATAGACGATCTAATCAATTTGAATATTTATTTTTAACATTCGCATATATTCTTCATATAACACCTGTGGATTAATGGAACGACACTACTTCTACAACCGATTCAAAATACCGTTCACCATTCTTAGACGACTCGTGGTCACTGACAATCAGCAACGTGGTGGACGATACCTTTCGTCCAACGTTCCCCCTACCTGGTAACACGTTTTACTCGAGGAAGTAACATGATTTAAACCAGAGAAGTGAACGGCTAACCGAGAAGACAGTTTGCTTTACTTCGTCTTTGTTTTCTTTTTTCATTTTTATTCTGTTCCATGTTTTCTCTTCGTCGATTCTGTTCGTGTGGTATCTTCGTTAAACTTTGCCCGGAATTTTCGAGGATCGGTGTTACGTGACGTAATTGCCGCGGAATCGTAAATTTGGCGATTAACGCGATGGTGGCGAACGATAATAATTCATTTATATACCAGCGAGGTCTTTTAAAAGAAAAAAAAAAAAAAAAGAAAAAGATTCCGACATATGTAGAATTCGAGTAAATGAAACTTGAAGAGATCGATCGTTCGAATTTGTTCAATTTGAATTTATCATTGAACTGCGGTTGCAAATTTTCTGTGATAAATTTTCAGTAAATATTGAAGTTTAAATGTGATATCGACAGGTTATGAAAACTTTATGTTAATTGTATTATTGTTTGAAAAAGTTCAGCGTTGTACGATGCTTGTTAAATTTTACTACGATTTCTAGAGGTATTCGTATTCGGGACACGTCACTTCCTGATCGAAATTAACGGAAGAATAATAAACGATTACTTAACAGGCTGAATATAGCGACATCGGTGTCGAAGTAACTGGAAAATTGCGCGTCACAATCGTACACAGTCCACGGGCCAACTTTCATTAAGAGAACGTGCACATCTTTCGTGTTTAGAGATAGCAATGAATACGACCTCCGAGATTATTACCGCTACTTAGGTGAAATAATTGACGATTCTGATACGATATTAAATGTATGTAACGATTTTGTGCAACGATTTTTATATACTTAATGTAGATTACTAATAAATAAAAAATATATATTTTTTTAATTATCATAAAATAAAAATAATACTTGAAACATACTTCTTAATAGTTTTACATATTCAACTTAAGTAAAAGTTTTTTTTCTTTTTTCTCCTAATCAGGTTCTTGCGTTAAACTGAACGCACAGAAAGTTAAATTAGACGCGGAATGTATTGATAAAAATTACGAGTCCATTTTAAGAATGCAAATATCGCATAGCTGATGTTAATTTTTCTTTTTTCTTCTTCTTCATCTTTCTCTTTTTTTTTTCTTTCTTAAATATCACCATAGTTATGTAATCGTGTGATATTACGAAATTTAGGTTATCAACATGTGTGCTCCAACGCAGGATCTTACGTTATGATTTCTATTCGTAACAATTGATTTAAGGTTCAACAGACGCATGCATCGTAGGCCTCATTTTCTTATTTGAAATTCAAACCACCAGGATAACAGTTGTAAATACTGTAGAGTTCAAAGTCTGTTCTGCTGCAATTGTAATTCTTTCCGGTTTATCTGACTGTCGTTGATGTTATCGCGATGCATCGTATTAGAAAATTTGCAGACGATCATATGGTTGAATTTTGTTAATAATGCTTTTACGATGAATGCAATACATAAAAGTGCATATACTTATGCAAATTTATATGATTATTTTTTGAATTCTCATCAAGTTTCAAGAGTATTCAGATTTATTCAATGTTCTAACGATATATATATATATAAAAGCGTTTCAGAAAATAAATGCTTGTTCAATTTTATCTTGCAATATAATTTACTCGTGAATAGTAAGAATTGACTTTTGAATAAAACTTTTTTTTTCTTTTTGAAGTGCAATCCTTTTCAAAGTCATCGAGAAGCCATAATGTTTAAAAGTTACTTTTTTCATGAATACCATAATACCTATAATATCGATAATTATGTTTTGTTTATATAGGAAATAAATGCTCGTTCGATTTTATCCTACAATTCAATTCACTCGTGAACAGTAAGAACTGGCTTTTGAGTAACATTCTTTTTTCTATTTAAAGTGCAACCTTTTCCAAAGTCATCGAGAAGTCATAACGTTTAAAATTTAATTGTTTCATGAATAACATAATGCCTCTGATAATTAGGTTTCGTTTATACGGTTACATAATGATCACTACTTTCGTGGTCTGTTCAGGGAATGATTTCTAATCTTTAGCCCACGTTATCGAGGATCTGAAGTAATCGTCCAAAGTCCCGTTCGGGCTTTACGAAATTCTAATTAACGTTAGAATTATAATAGAAGCAAAAAAGAAGAAGAGAAGAAAACTGTACGATAGAACGTGATCTTTTACCATTAGAACCGATTTTTTTCTCAATATTCGTAACATTCAAGATATCCGAAATCGCATTACGAATTTTATCGTTATCTGTATACTTGAGAAATATTGTGCGCGTGGACATGTATGATAAAAAAAAGGAAAAAAAAAAGAAAAAATATATATATATAAATCCGAACGAATTTTTTTCAATTCGTATAGTTGCACGAATAAAAAGAAAAACGCAGTCGTGAATATTCAATGACCATCGAACGAGTCAACAAGGTGACACTATAGTTCGTTGTTCATATAAATGAAAATTTTTCACGTGACACTGGCAGCTTGTTACAAAATGAAATTACGCCTCTAGTAGATTCCAGAGTCTAAACTGAAAATTACGTAAACCACACTGAAACCCAACGATACATCATTTTCCACCGACAATGTAATCTGTTAATGAATTATAACCGATAAAAATTTGTAGAACTCTTCTTGCCTTTCTAAAATCTTTAAGAATCATCATAACAGTGAAAGATAATTGTCTTCTCGGAATACCAGACATAAATCATAAAACATTATCCGTCATTAACGAGAAATCATCGTTGCTTCTGACGATTCAAGATCATCTGGCGTCGTCGTAATAAAAATCTCATCGATGAAATTTCCCAACCTGCTTCACCTTCCTCCCTTTTCTTGCAAAACACTGACATTTGAACTGCTCTCATAACCAAATTCTTCCATCAAAAGGTCTAAAAACTATCTTCCCTTCGAATCAACAAGGATCACCTGTACACCAAAGGATCCTTTGAAAGGATCACTCAGATTGAGCAAATGATGAGGATCACTCATTCTCGAGCATCGTAACTCTACTTCCATGCGTCGAGAGTTTACCTATTTACGATACTCTATAAGAAAAAGAAAAAAGCGAAAAAAAAAAATGGAGGGAAGAAAAATCACCTGAGCCGCTTGCGGCGTTCGAGCAGGCCTGGCATCATATTCTGCTGCGCCTGGGATGGGCCGTGATCATTTGCCTCGGATGGAAAGCTATCATCCACCTCCAATTGCTCGGTGGGATCATTCTCAGGCTCCCCCACGACGAAGCTCACTGGATTTTCCGACATGGTCGATTCGTCGTGATTGTTCTCACCCTCTGTCGAATTCTGCTCGTCGCCTGCCCCTTTGTTGGCGTCACCTTCAAAAGAGTCGACCAGGTCGCAAGTGAAGATCGACCGTATATGTTGCATAGCGAGTCCTGTGGATCTCGTGGCCTGGCGTTTTTGCGTGATATAGGTACATTTACAAGTGCGCTGCCGCGTTCTCCCCATAGCAAGCTCGCGGTCTCGCTTCCGGTTTAGCGAAAAGGGCCACTCGATGTTACTTTTTTTTTTTTCATCGATCGTTTGTCTACTGCAATTATCACTGTCGTCTTAGAAAATTGTATTTTGTATATTTGGAAGTTTAACTGTTAGTTTGTTTTTGATGAGATTCTTTCTTTTTCTCTGTCTCTCTCTGTCTCTCTCTCTCTCTTTCTCTCTCCCTTTCTTTATAGTTCTAGCGTTACCTCAACATTATGTCGTGAAATTCAACGTTAATTTACTTCTATCTATTGAAAGGTTAATGTCAACTTGCTCTATGAGTCTTTTGCAATTTCAATGGTAATTTATTCGTAATAATTGAAAGCACTTTCTGTTTTTTTGTCTTTATTCACAGTGTTTTGCAGCAATATGCTTGATCCTCAAGAATTTCTGAAGCAATTTTTTTCAATTTCTCAAGCACACCTTTTTACGACGGAAAATTGAAAGTTTTCCAGACGAAATACAGTCGATGCATATACTTTATTTTTTGTTTCTTTTTTAAATTTCGATGAGTGGCCCTTAATTCACGTGTCGCAGAAGAAAGTTCCAAATGACGTGGCCAGAAGTAGTCATGCCAAATAAGCCGCATGCAATTTCCCATAAAAAAGCGTTCCTCCATTAAAACGACCCTTACTCCAGGTGTTCCGATCCACATTACAGTTACCGTTTGCATACGAAATGATTTTTCGACAAATCGGCCAACTTTTGTATTCAATGAGCCCAATAAGATATGAAAGACATGCAAACGAGTGATATGAGGGTGTGAATATGGTACGAGGAACTATCATTAGGACGATAAGTTTCAACGTGGAAAAAAATGATCATGTTGATGAGTGTCCTTGTCCACATTAAATATTATTCACAGACGATGAAAATGTCAGCTACCATTCGGCATTGGAACGAAAATAACACACGGAAATTAGCTTCATGCTAATTACGCCTTGATCTGCATATTTTAGTAATTAATCGGAGTTCTTTTTTTGGTATACAAAATTTAGTTAATATCTTCAACAGCATCACATTCGATACACAGCGTTTTAATCAAGTATATAAATATCCACAGATATGAATCGCGTACGAAACACTTGAGATTCTACATCAAAATAAGACTGTGACCACGTTAAAGAAGAAAAAAAAAATCCCGAAATTTAACCTGCAACTTTATTCGAATACTGTTACCAGTAGCAACAACAATTTTAACTTTGTATTAAAAAACACGGGTATGAAAAGCAACGATTTAAATAATACAATTCCAATAATAAACATGAATTCTATTTATTAGTGACACTCTAACGCTATATATAGCTAATAATCACTACGCTAATAATACTATCAGCATAACCATCTACCGCATATAGATTTGCTGAATCTAATCGCAGTTCACCGACACTCCGTACACCAACTTGCATAATCGAGCCTGTAATATCTTTAAAATTCATGTACGAACTTTCAGGCGACAGAAATATCCTAGAGGTGTGCTTCGCGATTGTTAGTGTTATTCGTGAATGAAGATTAGTCACTCCGTTAAAACCTTCGCCGTTTCTCTCGCGTCGGTTTGTACATACAGGGGGGCAAACATAAGAGGGGGAGAATTCACTAGACATGAAGTGTCCCCCAGAAAATCCGAACCGATCACAAAAGATTAATCAACACGGTCCGACGCACAGAACCACACCATTGCCATTATGAGGAATTTAAGGAGATGAATGAGGCTGGATTGCTCGAAAAGAAGCGTCCACACGAGGAGAACCCAGAAACTCGAAAAGCCTATGGTTACTCACCCTCTAAAGTTCTTCTACCAATGTAAAACGAACGAAACGTTCGAAAAATGCCAGCCCACCACCTTTGGTGTTGTTCGTTGAAAATTTGTCCAAGGCGTACGTATCTGCGTGTTACCGCAACGATTGAAAAGCCAAAGATGAGGGAGGCAAAGAGAATAGTAGCGGAGGGAATACTTTGTCGAGCTCGATAGAAACCTTGAAACAATTCGCAAGAGTCAAACTGTATTCCATTTCTTTCCTACCCTTTTGAAAGAAAAAAAGAATTCTTTTCTTTTTTTCTTTTTAAGAACACGTGATTCAGGTTAGTTCCCGTACTGGTTTCGCCTTCACCCCCTCGTTATATGTCCCAAGCAAATGTAACACGTGATCATATTTTATGACACAACGATAACAAAACCATCCGAAACGTTTCGTATCCACGACGAATTTGGACCGGGAGAACGGAACATTACACGAACCTTTGAAGCCTTCTGGTATGTGCCTATACTATGGAAAAAAAAGAAGCAAAGAGAGACTGGTAAATATAGGGGAGCACGATTGCGGTACGTGTTTCAGTTAGGACTTACAAAATGGCAACGATAATTCATTTAAACCTGAAGGCGATCAAATGGTTCGTATGATATTTGAAACACTTCGGGGAGAACCGCATCGTGTGTTCATCATGAATATATAATATATATGTATATCAATGCGGGGTGTTGCCCAATGACTTTTTTTTTTAAGGAAGTGATCGATGTACCGAAAAAAGCGTCCAGAAGACCTCGAAGCATACCAGACACAGCTTCCTCTCCTGAATGCCTGCCTGCGTCTTGTCCTTCTGACGAGCGTGTCTCCTTCACTCTCTTATGCGAATCTTCTATGACGTATCTCCTGTCCTTCAAAATTTTCACGAATAATTACCGACAATATGAAAATAATATCGAGAAGTAATTGAGAGATTTATTAGAATGTATCGTGACGAGCGCAATTTGTATGATCTCACGAGCAATCGGATTTGCTCTCTGTTTACACCGTGCGAATTTCCTTCAGGAACACTCGCGACCGTTCGTTCGTTTCTATTCTGTTTTCCTGGTTCCTAATGCCGCGTGATCATGCGTTTGAACGACGAGACCTCGTCATCATTATGCTTTTCTATTACTACACTTTGTGTGCCTCACGACGACGAGTACTAAAGGAGATACGACGACACACTGGCGTACACGCTATACCCGCGATACCGCGCTACTTCGTGAACACGCGCGCGGGAGACCCACGGAGGAGAGGAAATCGGCCGACCTAACCGACGAAACACTTGAACGGAGAGAGAAGACTTTATAAGTACGAGTCGGAACGACGATACAAGAGGAAAAAAAAAAGACCGGACGACAGGGTTCAGGGGTCGTCGGACACCGACGACACCGCGTTCCTTTCCACTGGACTTTTCGCGCGCTCTCTATTCGAACCGATATCGTGGCCGTCGTACTCACGTGCGCATGGACTACACGCCGAAGGTACGTGCGTTTACACGCTTCTTGCGCGGTTTTTCGACGCTGTCGTTTGGACAAGGATGACACCCTGGCTCTTGAAACGTTTGGAGATACTCGTACCTTTCGACTTCTTTCTTTTCTTCTTGTATGCTTTCACTTGCTTGGTGAGCTATCTAATTTCGTATTAACTGTTTATGTTGTTACGTCTTTTTTCTTTTCCTTTTTTTTTTTTCTTTCTTTTGGCTACGTTAGGTTACAGTTCGACTTTGAATATTTTCTTTTTACGTTATTAGTGTCTCATTGGTACCGTTGATGAGAAGTCAAACGGTAAGTAATTATAGTGTATGTACTCTTAAACTTTGAACTTCTCTTTCTGTTCTTCCTTCTGTTCCTGTTATTCGAGTCGTTTTTCTTTCGTTGTTCGAATTGTATTTTTTTTTACGATTCTTTCTCTTTCAAAAGTTTTTCTTATTGTAATAAACTTTTCTTATAATATATCTACCGATTTTTATACCGAATTTTTAACTAATTATTGTTTTCTTATAATTTTTTTTTCTAAGACTATCGATATCTATTACGGCGAAAACGTCGTACGTTTCAATCTTGTTCGAAGTTTTCAATTGAAAACTCTCGCCTTTTCCCATTCGATACGATTCGCTTCCTGAGACTGTTATTTTCATACGACATTCACAGCGTCACCTTAATGAATTCCAATCGTCATAAATACATTCGTGGTTTCGCCGTGCGTTTCAGAAACCGATATAGGCATTATACCGCGAGAAGGAAGGACGCGAGTATCGCTATTCACACGTTCTGGTGACGTCCATCCGTTAAGTGTACGTAGATACAAATATATGCATCGCACGCTGGACATATTCTACATCGAATGTTATGTAACACGCATTATACGCGGTATTATTTTTCATTACGCAATAAATATGAAAATCTACGTGACTATTTTACAGTGAACTATTACGTCCACTGATTTTCATAAAACTTTGATCTCGATAATAATTGCTCTATTAATTTTCTTCTATTCTTCGTGTCTGTCCGTTAGAGTTTCCGCTTTTGAAATCTTTTGCACGTATTGAAAAGTATTTTCTTCCAACTTTTCTCACCGTCAGATAACGAAATAAGTTTTGTTTGCTAATTTTCAATATCCTCATGCCGGGATATTGCTAATTTCTTCAACTTTTGTCCGTTTAAACGACGAGTAGATTTTTTTCGAAAAGTTTTCACGAATTTTCACATTCGATGATTTCTTTACATTCGAAGATTAAGTGAAAAAATCGAATTTTTCAAATTGTCCAATTTTAATTAGAAAGTCGATTTGTAACCGTTCGACGAACAATTTCCTCGCGAATCACTTGGGAATTTCATTTCTCGCAGTACTAGTCACAATTGTGTGATTTATATTTAAAAAACGAAAGAAACAAAAAAAGAAGAAAAGAATCGATACTCCGTTGGATATGTTACTGTTCGAGCAAAGTATCTATTGTGCCACAGTTGTTATTGCGTTCGATCGGACCGAAGCCAGCTGTTTATCAGCCAAAACGAGAAATGCCGTTGTGATAATCGTGTATAACCTAAGGAGCGAAACGATTCCACTCTTGACCACGAGTACCGCGTGCTCGATTCGTGATTTTTATGAGGAATCGTGTGATATTAAGCCACGAATCGAAAACTGGCCGGGAACGTGTTCCTCGGTTATCAGAGGCATATTAAGCCTTGTATATCTGAGGAGACGCATCGTGATAATGGCCTATGTATAAATAGAGTGTCCATTTATGATTTCTATCACCATTGTCGCATACACCAGTCTTTTAAAGAAATTTTTTTCAAAATGAAATTCTTTACGGTCACTTGTCACAATTCTTTCATAAAATAAAACTAAAATTAAAAAACAATAAATAAAGTATTAAGTTTTATTAATCTTAAGAGTATCTTAAATGGTTAAAAAATCACACTGAGAAATAAACTAATATTTGGTAAATATTACACACTCTACACTCTTTCGAACTGCAAGAAGCGGAGAGACAATGAAATGCAATCATTTAGTATGATGAACAATTAAATCTACGTCAGCAATCGTATTTATATATTCGAGGCCGCGACAGTACACGCTTGACGGTAACGTGTTAATAAAATATAAGTACTATATAAATGAGAAAGCTATCAGTTACTGATAGTACCAAATAAATGAATTCTTTCTATATTAATAACATCAACTCGCGAGGAAAAAATTTTTAATCGATTCGAAATTCATTAATATACGGTTTATACGACTGTCTTGTAAGGCCGGTAATGTATGGACGATAAGATAAGTAAGCACGTGTCGAAAGGTGAACGACGATAATTGTAGGATGTGTTTGACATAATTTCCAAGCAAGCTTCCGCAAACAACTACGATCGGTATGTTAGCATTTATATCATAACGGAATAAAGGATTTCCCTTGACAGTTGGTTATGTATTTTTAAATTTACTTATCGACCTATTTTGATAACGATCGTGCTTTTCTTTTTAATGCATTTCTGATATTTGCTATTCGCTATAATTGAATTAACAAAACATGTGTGAACTTGAAGTTTAAATATACCTTATAGTTTAGTTACGAGAAGTTTAAAGTATGATAAAGAATAATTATATAAGGGCATGTAATAAGAAAGTTAATGAAGTTAACAAAGAGATTGTTTATCAAGCACATCAATCACGCGAATTTAGAATTTCATAAAATCGCATGATTTGTGTAGCATCGCTCATTGATAAGTGCAGTATAGCTTATTGCATAACCGACAAGGCGCGTATTACGATTAATAACAGCACATGTTACTGATATATATATATATATATATATATTAATTATATATATTTAAGTTAGTATAAATGCTCTGTTCGAGATATTCGAATTTTCGATTCACATTTTCCTTTGTACTTCTTTTGTTTGTTTCTTCAACGTTCCTGTTGACGATGTATTAAATCACGAGGAATGCGAGTAGGAGAAAACTCGAACAAAAAACATCAAGTCCGAGACGATTTCTAAAAAGTGTGCTGTTTTATCTAGAAGGTCGATATGAATAGATATCGTTGCTTAGAAATAATAAATAAAGGAAAGATTAATAATACTCAAAAATATTAAATTCATCGAAATTAATAACTGCGAAGGAGAAAAATAAAACAATGCTCGATCTAATTAAGCGTAATCGGAAAAAGTTTATAAATAAGTTACTTTGTCATCAATGAATTCGTGTCAACTATTAGCGTATTTCAACTTGGTGAAGCACTACGTAGACACACGGAAGTGTATGTCTTAATCCGATAAACGTATTGGCGTTATGACTCGCTTAGGAATTACGTTGAATAACGATCGAATGATACCCTTTTTTCACTCGATATCGTAATTATTTACATATATTTAGCGGACGTAAATTCTATGGATTTTCACACAAGGCAATCAAAAAATTTGACAGAGCGCTCTCATTGGTTGATTGACGAGTCAGGCGACGTATACTGTATTTTGATTGGTCTATACAAAGCGTGCGGTGTATCCAAGGAACACGCGTCACCAACCGATGTATACCGAATACAACTTTAATACTATTGTAGATGGAAATTTTCAGTGTTACATTTAAATGATTCCCAACGAGAAAAATGGAAACCACCATAAGAACGAAAAAAAAATAGGTACTCACCGGTGACGAATCTTTCGCGGTGGATTAGCACGCTCCTCATTGAGGTTAGGTTCGTCTATCCCTTCGTGTTCTGTCATTCGATATGCTTCTGCTCACAATTCGACGCAAAAAAATGTAACACGGCACTGACACTGCCCGATTATAGTTCGACAACGATCGAACGTAGTCGATCACACCATAGAAAATTATTGTCACCTTTTAAACATGAATTTTTTTACTTCCGCTAAGGCACGTACACCATGGCGCAACATGAACAATTTATATACCGACACCGCACCACCTTCGAGTTCCACAGTTGATTTCTGCACCGCAAAGGTTCTTTTATCGATAGGGAAGAACCTTTCAGTAGCGTGTTCTATACCTAGAGGTCAGGGTCCCGCAGGTACCGGTAGTTTTAAATCTATCTGCCTATCATTATGGACGTGGCTATATTAGATACGAATTTACTTGGAAATATTGTTAAAAAAGTACGATTACTTATGATAATGTTTTATAAATTCAACAGCTCGTGAAATTAGTTTAAAACTCTGTGATAACGTTTATTTGTAAATTGTTGAATTCAGCGATCTAGAATTAATAAAATTACCTCTATTTATTGATATGTAATATTTTTATTGATTTAACGAAAATTTTATCTCATAAAAAATCAGATGTTACAAAGTTTCGAAGAATGGAATATAAAAACTTCACGTGGAAAAGTAAAATACAGCCACGTAGACGTTACATTGTTGAAAAAAGATACGATGTACTATGCGACACAGGTTACGAATTACGGACAGTCCGTAGAAGATGTTTTATCATATTCGAAGAAAATATTTCAGAAGTTTCTTACTACCCGTATTATTTTTGAAAATTCATTGGTTTCTACAGTGTATACGAGGAATCAACATAGTGACTGTCATGAAATACTAGACTTACGTTTTATACGAAACCGATTATCGTTAGTTGAAAATACAAATGATAACAATCTTATCAATTTGTTTTATCAAAAAAAGTACTTATCGTTTCTGTTAAAGGTACTTACTATTGTATGAGAGATATTAACTTACCTTTTCGATGTTGATAATGTTGTTATTTATATTTCTGAAATATGCATAAGTTTATATATATATATAGGTTATTATCTTTATATATTACAGCATAAACTGATATTTTCCGACATAGAAACATTGACGGGTACTATCTTGAACGAAATAATTTTACTGCAACAATTAAATCCTAATACAAAGTTCACGGTTCACATTAATGAAAAAATGTTATATAACAATTACATTCCATTGGATAACGATTACAAAACGTGTCAAGTGCTTGTTATCGCATTGACAAATATCATTAAACATAGTATAGACATTCGGTTCAAGGAAAACTGTTTTTCTATGTTGAACGTGGACAATTCGCACGAGGTAGAAACTGCACTTATGACGAAATTATTACCACTAATACATGATAATTATACATTCTCAAATGGTAATTAAAATGGTTAACAAATACGAAGTGTTATCATTGCAAAAGTAAAAAAAAAAAGTAACTGTTGCACCGTTGTATTATTTATTACATTTTCATTCTTATGTCATAATAATTACCATTCGATCATTAAAAGTAAACAATTCAACACTAGACATAACTTGTTCTATACTACAATATCATTCTAAATAGTTTAGCAAATTAAGTAAATTTAATAAAAGTCAGATTCAATTATTCCCGCCAATGGTTAGTGTAACCGGCAGAATCCTGCGCAAGTGCAGTTGCGCATAACAAGCGTAGCATCCATTCTTCTCCCAGTCAAGACGCGAGGGTCAGGTTAGGCAGGTTGAGCTGACAGCGGAGAGCAGAAACAGCGTTTCGTTCTAGCTCGTAAATGAAGGTTAACTTCGTCGCGAACCCAGTGAAGTCCGTGGGCAAGAAAGAAGGCGATGCCACAGCAGAACTGTCAACAAGATCTCCGTATTGGTTTACAAGTCTCACGGTGAATTAGCCAGGGACAAACATGGCTCGCGTTCCGGCAGACGTGTGTTTTTCTTCGTGGTGAACCTCTGTCTTTCTCTCTTTCTCTCTCTGTTGTTCCCTATCTCTGTCTCGTCAGGCAGGGATCCCCAACTTCGGGAGTGGTGATATTCACGCAAGTACGTAACGCATACACCCATTGTAACTCGCGTCTACACGCGGCTTAACGTATATTAATATACACACGGTAAGGGAAGAGGAGCTTCCCGCTTGTTAGTATGCAAGTGCCGTTTCGGTGCCCCTTACGTGGCCTTATTTGCACTCGCGTACGATCGGCGCGCGAAACGAATCGAAATGACCGATCCCTTTTTCGCATGATTTTTTGGAGTGCACCACCTAACCCATGTAAGTACGTTTATAATTCTCATAAGTTGCGATTCAACATCGCGTGTCGTCTCTCTTTCTTTCTCTCCTCTCTTCCTCTCCCCTTTTCCCTCCTTCATCCCATCATCTACGTGCGTGTGCGTGTAACGGTGCAGTAAATGGCGGAGGATGTAAAAGGGCTTTCCTAGCTACGATGTGCCAGCCGAGAATTGTCGGTATTGTCGTTTCCCTGACATAACCGCCGTTACTTCCCCTCGTTCGTGGTTTCAGGTGAGAGTCGATATTCCAGCTGTTCGTGCGCTTCTCGTTTCTCTGCGTACTCGATATTTCTCATGTTATACACTGTCGAATGTTTGTACAATGTAAATACGTCTCTGTACACCTTATTTATTTGGCCCATTACCGCGATGCAATTTCGTACGCGAAGTTCATTGCACTTAATGCCATGTTGCACAGCACCGCATAGAACGTACTATCGAAGAGCTTTACGCATCTTTCAATGAAACCCTATAACCTCAAAATTTACGAATACCATCATTACCATGGACATCTTTCGTCCCAAGTGTTTTTGCAAACAGAGCACGGCAAGAAAATTACATCACAGCGTAATAGAATCTCTTTACCGGTCGTAAAGAAGATTTTATCTTTACATTTTCGTTTAATAGCGATATTTCACTTACTATTAATTTCTTGCTGCACCTGTTATATTTACGTTATTAACCCTGCATTTTAAAAGAATTGTAGCAATAAATTTTATGCAATCGTAAGAACATACCTATCTGTACGTTTATCATACGCATTTATTAACAATTACACCATCATGATTTCATGCTTTCGTAAGCATTAAATGCATTAAATCATGAAACATTAACAGAAACGTTTCCAGCGAACTACGCCGTGCGAATCGTCGCAGGTTTTCACCGCAGACGTCGATCAAAAGCCGAGGTGAGAAAGAAAGCGTGTTGACAAAGTGTAAACGATAGCGCAAGCCGGTGCGGACGAACATAAAAATGCGAATTTAGTTACTATGTAGGAATTGAAGTGCGCGTAACGTGATAAGGGCTTCTCGCGTGCACGATGCTTAATTAAGTTCTCATTGTATATACATTGCACAACCGGAATAGAGAAAAACAATCCGTGCGGCTTGTAATTAAGCAATGGATGCGGTTACGCGTGCTATGGAACATCGCTGTGAGAATAACAATACGCAAAAGGCGGGAGAATTCGTGAAAGAAAAAGGTTCGAGGCAATACACACCGACATTCGCATTCCAGTTGCAACGCTCCGCAAACGAGAGAAGATAGTAACCTTGGCATAGTAAAGTTATCGGAACGACGTAATCTTCTTCCCTATTGAAAAACCCCACCTTGACTCGGTTCTATCAAGCTCGTTAAGCTTTATCAAGCGGCATGTCAACGACTTCGTGAAATTATTTAGTTCGATCGGTTACTCTCGCGTGTGCCACACATTATCCGCCTTCTTGACGATGTCGTCTCATCCGTCGCGTCCCATGTAAACCGGCGTTGAAGTTGCGTAGTCGTTATAGCAACCTATTAATAAAATTTTGCCAATTTTTTAAAATTTTATTAAATCTATAGACATAATCACTTTTTAAATTATTAAATTATTGAAAATTAATTTGATATAAAGCAAAGCTGATATATAAAGTGTTCCGTGATAAATAATGCAAAAATATATTAAGTATGATCATCTTTTAAAAATATTTGTTCATTCTTTAACGACAACAATGATTTTCAATTTTTTTGTTAAATAAAGATAGTAGATGGACAGTTGCCAGTTTTGACTTGCACGACACCGAAGCCCAAACACACGTGGATCGAATTAACTTCTACGGATTCGAATTTATCGATCGAATTTACTATTAAAAGAACATCTCCTGTATTAGCACTGTACATGAATTATACTCGAAGTGTCTCGAAAAAATTGTCGTGTGGTATATCTTGGTCGGCGGGGATCTTCATCGAGGCAATTCGTTTTTCTCGTGCGGATTTTAATTAAACCGATCTACGTTTTGTGTCCGCGAATATTTAACATCCCTACGTGCAGCAGCGGATGTGGCATAGACTTTTTACTTGTGGCTTTGTTACACTTTTATTTTCGTCGTTTCTCGACCGTGCCACTGCTGCACGTTCTTGGCTGATAGAAAAAGGGAAAAAAGCAGGGGGGAAGAAAGCAACTGTCAGTTTCGCTCGTGAATGTGCAACCGGATGTTCTCTTTAGCACGAAAAACATTAGCTTGTGAAAGAGCGTCTGTTAATTAACCATCGAATGAGAGAAGCTTCAAGAAGGGTAGTCGTAATTTTGTATTACGACGTGTTTTATGAATTCTTTGTTGCTTTTCTTTCTTCGCCGGTTTGTTTTCCTGAAATCGTTTTAATCGAAACTCGAACAGACGCGAGAAATCGCGCGAAACAATCAGAAGAAAAAAAAAGAGTGTAATCGGTGGATTGCATTTTTTTCAACACGCTCGGTATTTTACTTTCGAGTCGTTCTGCTAATTAGTTTGGAAAGTTAGTAACTATACAGATTAATGTTAATCGCATAACACTTCCTGTAGGTGGAATAATTGTACGTTGCCGTGAATACCGTGTCGTATTCGTGTTACTTTTGTCGCGTTATCTAACAAAGATTCCTCGGATATGTTCAATTTTTGTTTTATTAGCATTCAACACGTCAGTAAGTCATTATTTGCTTTTAATTTAATTAGACAAACCTCGTGTCCATTGAACGGGCAAATTTACATGCTATTTTTTACTAATAATTACAACACATTTTCGTAGCAATACTCGAGTCGTGATCAATCGCTATTAAAAGCTCATTACCACATTTGCAGAGACAATTATTCATTGGAATTCATGCATATGCAAAATTTCACCTACATATCTTATGTATTTATTACATTATTAAAAAAGAAAGTTTTTCGTATCTTAAATACATTGTAAATACAAGTGCCGAATTTCGATAAAATTTCAACGGAAAATTAATGAAAAATCTTCTGTCGCTATATTTCAAAGAATAATCGATTAGGCCAGACATCGTTCAGAATAGCACTTTCGCTTGATTAAAGTTCAAGAGGATCATTATACCTACGTGCACTCGTAGGCCGCGGCAAGGTCGACAGATTTAAAACAGCAAATTCACCTGACCGCCTTCGAGACACGGTAAACGTCGCGATTTATTCGCGAACGAGCGTTTCGCGAAACTTTCATCCACTCCCGTGTTCTCGATTCACGGATAAGATCACCATGGGGCTGACCCGTAAAATTAATTACGACCGCTATTTTCACTTTTCTTTGTTCGTTCCCTTGTACACCTTGATCTGAGTGTATTTCTTTTTTTCCTTTCTTTCTTTTTTATTTTTATTTAATTGCCTTTGTAACCTCGAATTCGTCGAGGTGTTTCGAGAACGAAATACAATTATACCGTGCAAGCGCAGATATAAAATTTCGTAGAAATCTTGTTTAACATTAGATCACTGATAGTAGCAGAAGTTCAGCGTTGAAAAAGATAATCTCAGATTGAATAAGATTTTCAACGATAATATAAAGAGTGTTTACATGCACGTGGTAATATCTCGTTTATATTGTTCTCATAACTGAATGGGAATTTTAGTTACTATTATTGTAGAATCATGAACAGTTCCATTAAGCAAACCACTGGAATCATAAACGTACACAGCTCGAAGCAATTAGAAGCTCGCGTATTCAAATGATCTTGTTACTCGACACGATGCCCCATGTTTCAAACGGTACTTACACCAGACAGACTGTTTTATTCATTACTCGTCCCAACGAGGACATCGAGTTATTAGGAGCCATTTTCTTTTTTTTTTTTCACAACCAATGCGTGATTCATTCTGTGAAATGTCAATAGAGAGCTTCGAATAGTGTTACATATAGATGCTCGTAAAATTCGACGAAACTTCGATAATTATCATTGACTCTTTTATCGGTTATAATATCGAACATTATCAAACTGCAGTATTTTATCATTTTCACATTTTAAATGTAACAATTTATCATTCCTTCGCTATTCTTGCCGACATTAAATGAAAAAGAAAGAAATATCAATTATTAACATACAACGTAAGGAAGTTGTAAGACAAAGAATTACGTTTCGGTATTTTAATGAAATTTGAACTGATCAGATTGTTAATTGACAACCGGAAATAATCGAAAGAGGTGAATTAACGTTGGGAAAAGTTCGCATGTGCATTTTAATCAACGCCAATAACGCGAGATGCAAGTTGATTTAAGCGAAATTTATGAGCATCCGTGGCTATTCACCGCGGTAATATACGCGAGTTAATATTTCGTCCGTTATAATAAGCGCGTGGCGATAAAGACGTCTGAGCACCGTGGAAATTGTTTGCGCAGAAGAACGTGAAAGAGGAATAATGGTTCAATCGAGAGGAAAGTAAAATCTTGCCGTCATCCTGGCGCGTGGCAAACCAGGCCAAAGGCCTGGATCCTCGTCCTCCTCGTCCTCGTCCACGGAGAGGCTGCAAAGGATGCCAGGACCGGCTCAAGAGAGGCCTCGTGCTCAAAGGCTTACCGACATCGAGCCTCAGACTGCAAAGGTGAGTAAATAAAAATTAATTTCTTTTTTTTTCCATTACCGCACCTTTTTCAGAATTTTCTCCTTACATTTTTATAATTAAACGAGAGAGAAGATATTTCTTGGTTCGAGGTTAGCAGAGTAAGATGAATCGAAAGGAGAGTGAAATTTTTCTTTTCGTTTCAAGAAATTTCACAGAGTGTCTACATCGAACGTATTTCTCGTCATTTTGAAGTTTTGTGATTTGAATCATTACAAATATACAGGATACTTCGAAGGAAATTTTTACACTTACTGTATAGAGAATTATATACTTTTTCTTTGTTAACAATTGTGAACATGTAGACTCTTTGAAAATAAAATACATTCATCCACATGATTATATTGTTTTATGTATTATATTGTGACACAAGTGTCAACATTTTCTTTTCCAAGCACCCTGTATAATATGTTAGAGTATCTAGCCCTTGATGAAGATGAGTATTCGTTCGAAATTGTAGGTAAATATTGTACGGTTCGATGATGAAAACGGGCTATAGTCACGGAAGGGATATTGCATCGTAAATGTTGAATAATAGGAGCGTACCCAACCAGTGAAACTTTATAAAAGTGTATGAAATAGTTTCCCGGAAAAATGAGTCACAATTACGCAACAATTATTAGTTTTCAACTAGGAAATCGTAATACAAGTTATTAGAAAAATATTCTACGGCTGAAGAGGTTACTTCGAATTTCCGTGTATCGTTCGATGTCGATTGAAATTTTTCGAAATTAGGTAGAATTTTAATTGACATATAGCTCTCGCAGAAATGTGCGAAAGATTTCACGACGAGCATGTCTTCGAGACGGAGAGTGGCAACCTTGATTTACCTTGATCTTCCCTTTCATTCTCGTTTCACATCTCGATGATATCAGCCGGTTTTCTGTTAATTACTCACGCGACCCTCGCTTGGTATAGGTCAGAAACCGCACGCCTCTTTCTCTCCTGCGTTATTTTAACGTTAATCTCGATTTTCCTTTCGTTTCTTTTTTTTTTTTTTACACATATTCATTTATTTCTTCATTCAGCTTTCTCCGATTCCTCACCGTTTACTTTCTCTTTTTACCACGGGTGAAGGGGGATACGATTTCTTCCACACGCACACACAAGTCTTCGTATCCCCTCGCAACGTCTTCCATCAATTTATCATACCATTTATCATCTTATCCCTCGACTGAATAAAATAAAATACAACTACCAGAGTTCGAGTCAACTCTATGTATTATAACTCGTTCGTTAATTCTTCGTTGTCCTTTATTCGCTACAATATCGTTTTTTTCCTTCTTTTTTTTTTCTTTTTTTTATCTTACAGTCGCGTGGACCAAGTAAGAAACAGAAGCGTTTCATAAAGCTACGGGCATACCGATGCCAGCGAAGCAAATAAAAACGGTTTATTCAACGGTGACAAAAGATTTCAGCTTTCTCCGTTACTTTTCCATCTTACGGTCGATGTTTTCCTTGGAGTCTCCTCCTCCTCCTTTTCGCCGATAACAGACCGCTGTTGCTCTTTGCTCGCGCTTTTCGTCCCGTGGCTCGTAAAGTCGCTTCAACAGAGAATGCGGAAGTTGCTTCTATTTCGCTCCGGTCTCGTTCGTCCATCTCGCTAGCGTGAGAGCAAATCGATAGGCTTTGCCGCCATCGTCGCTCGTATACAACTCTTACTCACTCTCTTTCTCGTTCTCGCTCTCTCTTTCTCGCTCTCTGTGTACACGTAAGCACGTAGTGCGTACCAACATCCTCTCCTGGAACACCCATCCGTTCTACGGAAGCCTTCTATTTTCCTGGCCCGAAGCGTTAACCCTTCGACTGCCGGCGCAAATTAAGTTGCCATCGTGGTGGAGAGAAAAAAAAAATGGAGGAAAATCCATCGAGATCCCCTCGAAGGCTCTTCACCTGTTATTTACACCTCGGGCTACGATTTTTCAATAGTGATTGGTGCATAGTGATTGAAATGATCGAGAGATTTTAGATTGAGGTAGGCAGATCTTTTCTTTTCTTTTCGTGGTTATAGATGATGTTATTATGTGGAGATATTGAAGAATTGAAGAATCGAAGAATGGATGGAATATTTTGTTTCTTATACAAGGTGTTTTACAACGATGAGAGTGATAAATGGTATTATGCAGGATACTGTAATAGAATATTGCAGAATGTTGTAGAAAATTTTTATTTAAAAAAGAAATAGTTTAATACGTTTTATTGATTGCTGAATAATTTTTTGAACGAGTGTATTCTTGCAATCGGTTCGGTATGTTCTCTATTTCTCCAATTTTATTTGTTACGTTTTCTCTTAAATGTACGTCGTCTGTTCGCATTATCGATGTTGTGACTATGAAAATATTAGTCTCATAAAATAATTGAATAATTAAATTTAAATATAAATTTGCATTGTTTGTAAAATATGTGTGTATAAATTGATGAAACTGTTTTTTAGAAAGCGATACAAATTAATCGATTTTTTTTCACCCTTCAAAATTGGATTTGTACCGTTTGAAAGAAATGATCTTTAATTATGTTTCTTATGGGAACGTTGTATATTTTGCTGAGAAATTAAGCTGCTTATGTTGGGGGATTCTGTTGATTGTTTTGAGTGTGGTATTTCGGGGCAGAGTAAAGAAACAATTATGATAATTCAAACGGTACTATGTAGCATGATATTTAGATCGGTTACGTAGCTACATTAACGAACAACGAAATCACTTTAACTAAAGTGTTATTACTATCAGATGAATTTTTCCATTATCCTCATTGGAATATATATTTATCTATTATAAATAATAAAATAAACGAGAAAAATATCATTGTATAAATTAGTAGGTAAATTTTTCTTTAACAATCGCAGAAAATATTCTTAATCATCGGTACACGTTGTTCGTTGCAATCATTATAAAAGTGTCACCCAAGTCAAGTTTACCGAGTATTTAGATAATGTATGAAGGAAATCCTCGCCAATCTGAAAATAGAATATTTTATCAAGATGTATATATTTCTAGGCGAATCAGATTTATCAGAAATTCCTTCGTACTCTCTCGAAGAGGATTCGCTCAAGACTTTCGTATGAATCATTAAATCGTTGTGAATGAGAGATAACGTGAATCACGGAGAAAGATCATGAGTCACGGTGAAAGCGATCGAGTATTAATCAAAACGCGTCCACGTATACGCATATGTATATTTACAAGCGAGATTCTTGGCTTTTGAGGAAAATACTGAAAACAATTCACGACTTCCATGTTTGAATTTCTCGGAATATTACGCGATACATACGTAGATCGTATTAATCATTTGAGAAATTTTTCGATCATACGTGGATCACCAATGACCATCAAAAGTAAAACTTTCCATTGTAAAAGTAGAACTGAAGTAAAATATTGATAAAATGACTTTGACTTTTCTCTGAAAGTTTTCTCCACTCTTCAATACAGCGGTAGAATTTTCACATAAACTACATCGTTTTATTTATACAATTCAGTGTGTTCCATTTGATAACACTCGTTCGAGTAATCTCAATATAAATAAAAGATCGAAATCTCAAACATTTAGACGAAATTATCACTTTTTCCGTGTAAAGTACGCAATCAAACATATTCCAACGTGTAGACACTTTTCACTCGTGGATTTCTCAAGATCCATTGAAACGTTCACTTTTCTCTAACAAATTTTCTCTACTTTCCAGTACAGTTGAGTTTTCATCGTTACCGTAATATCAGACAATATCCGCTTAGTTACATTGTTCAAAATTTTCCATTGTGTAACATTTGCTAGTAAATATTTCAAAGAAATCCAGTTGAAGAAGTATCGGGAATTTCTCTCTCTCTCTCTCTCTCTCTCTCTCTCTCTCTCTCCCTCTTTCTCACTCCCGCTTTTTCTCTCTCTATCTCTGGAGTCACGAGGATTAACTATCACGACAATCAATTTGTTAAAAGGGAAAAACGACGAAGTGATCGCAAAGGGATTCTAATTAATTTAGCAGAAAGTTAATGCGTTCTGGTGACTAAGCCGTGGAACGCGTTCGCCAGCCGTGCTGTGCAATGTGTTTTCTTTCGCAGATGTTCTTATTTTTTTTTTTTTCCATCAACGACTGCTTCTCCACGGCGTCGAATACATATGTCGGCCGGTTTCTTGCCGGGTCCGTAAGCTCTCTACGTACTTGTTATTTTAACGGGAGCCTGCTGCTGGCCTGAGGCTCTCTCGGACGTTTAAACGAAGTTCACGCGTTCAACTTCGAAAGTGTACACGCGACCGTATTAATTAAGCCTCCTGCCATTATTATGCGTATCCATTACGCTTAGCGTTGGAAGATATTCAACAAGGAGTCCGTACGTACACGTCTGTCGAATAAGGAATACGGTATTCACTGAACTAGTTTCTTGTTTCAGTAAATCGTGTTACGTTTCTTTGTCGAGCGACATACCGGTAGACAAAGTGGACGCGCGAAATTTCCTTTTACTCCTTTATCCGTCACCATCTTCCATTTCTTGTGAAAACAAGAAATGAAAAAGAAGAAGGAAATACTAGAACGTTCACAGTCGAGGGAAATGGATTAGGTTAGGTCGTTTATTTTTATTTCACGAGACATATCCATTGAGATATAATATGATAGTAAGACAATAATATAGATAGTGGATATAATCAGGTGAATAGGGAGAATGTTTAACGGAAAGTGAAAAGACTTATTACGAAAAAAAGAAAATAGAGAATGGACGAAAATAAAATATTCATTAATCTTACGGTTAAATAATATCAGCATGCAAATAAAATATTCAGAATGCTTGTGTTAAAATTGAAGAGGGAACTGGTTAAGAAATCAATGAGATCTTTATAACTATTATCTAAAACTGTGAGTTAATTCGTCGTTTCTATTTAGAACGTATTGATTCATGTATTATGTGTCTAAATGTATTAAATATTCGTTATATCATATTTGCATTCAGAAGAAATAAGATGACGTAACTGGCCAAAATTGAAAATTGATTTTTAATTGTACGCTTGATAGTTTTAATATTTGAAAAAAGAAAAAGAGAGCATAAAGTGCTTTATAATATTTCTCTATCTCATTCGCTAGTCATCGTCCATTTCTTGTAAGGATCAGGAAAAAAAAATAAAATAAGAAGAAGAAATACCAGAATACTTTTGTCAAGACTAGATCTCCATTTGTTCAGAAAAATATGAGGAGGAGAGTAGAAATTACTTCACGAGGTCTCCTCTTCTTACCTTATACATCATCACCTTCCATTTCTTGCGTAAACGAGAAAAGAAGAATAAGTACTAGAACGTTTTAGTCAAAAAGTGGGTTAAGTTATTTCCAGTCAATTTTATCGAATCTTCAAGAAAAAAGGCACATAGTGCAGCTTGATATTCTACTCTCGTCTTAGCCCATAATTATCTTTAATTTCTTCTGAAAATTAAAAAAACAAAAAGACACTAAAAATTATTTCGTCGAGAAGTAGATTAGGTTATTGTCAGGCAATTGTCTTGAAGAAGAAGAAGACGAAGAAGAAGAAGAAGAGGGTCAGTACTTTCTCGAGCTATCTAGTCTGGGCTAGATTGATTAATAGAATGATTGACGATCCTTTTCATCGAACCGGATCCACGGCAATAGGATTTTACAACAGAATCTGCTATTGTTAGAGGCAACATGCACGCGCACGTCCGTGTTTATTCTGCTGGTTGTTAGTACCGGCGAGTAAAATATTGCGGGATGGGTTTTCACGCTTGACAGGATATTCCAATCATCCGCCGCAGTGATCGGAAGAAAGGAGTAGACGTAAATAATGGTGTGCGAAATTTTATGTTCGCAACCAGAAATAGAACTTTCCTTGGTACCGCACGAATCTGGCGAATACTGGCGTTTCTCGATATACCATGAGAAAGAAGGAAAAAAATTATATATCGCCGAGAGAAAGGAAAAAGATTCTAACGATCGAGAAAATGTTGTTTCACCGTCATACATTTACTTAAAAAGTTTATATCACTACCGTTGAAAACTTAAAATTTGCTGTTCCGAATATAAGCAAAGATTCTTCTCGGAGCTAATATTCTTTTTATTAATACCTCTCGTGCCACTGGAGAGTTATAATATATTTTACGATAGCGTTGGAACGAAGTTCAAATGCCCCTTTAACGCTCTGATCTTCTTTCATATATATTTTTGTACAAACATCGAGAAGAAGAGTAAATTTATTCATTTAACGAAAGATTCATTTATAAAACTCGTATACCAACGCTGACTCGCACGTTAAAAATTACGATAATTTAATTTTCCTTAAATGTATAAGAATAATAGAGTTTATTAAATATTTCTCTTAGTTAAGCCTCTCTTCCTCTTTTTCTATCTATCTATCTTAAGAAACAGTATATTCTTAGATCCATGCGGATCACGAGCCATAAATCACAATTCCCTTCGCATCGAGATTAAAACCGGGAGAAAAATCTTCAAGGTTCCCGCCGGAGTTGGGGGCTACGGAGCGAGATGAAGTTTACCAAGAGGCAAGACGCGAGGGTATTCAGTATAAGCAAACAGAAACTTTGCGCAAAGGGTAATGAAGCTCGGGCCAGTTGTTGGACGCGCGCGCGGAAACTTGCTTCGGTTTCTGTGGGACTCTTGATTGTTGCCTGTTCAAGAACGACGATAACCCGGTCCATTCTTGGTCGACCGGTTCTTTTTTCAATGGAACCTCGACACCGAAAAATATAAAAATTCAGGCCTCTTTGGGTATACAGGGTGTAACGTAACGTTCAACTATGGATTCGGCACCCGAAGACCCATGAGAAATGTTCGTAGAAGCATACGATCAGATTTAACGAGAATTTTATTTGATTAAACCTTGTTTCCTTGTACCTTTGTAATAGTTACTCGAAATAACTGTTTCGTACCTCGATAGTGTTACGATTGGTTGTTCTTTTTAGAACATATTTGCGTTAGTCTTTTCTTTTTTAAACATTTATCGGAATATCGAAATCGAAAAGGTAAGTGTAAGGACGTATAGTTATGGTTGCATGGAAAAACAGTATTAATTGTAATCTCTATTTTATTATCTCAGTATTATAATATTACGTGTGTTTAATATATAAAACTGAAAAATAATATGTGTATTCTTTCATTCATAAAAATTTAATAAACTGCCTCCCAAACGTATGAATAAATACTATTCCTTAATCTTTGGTTGGTATATTTTGAAATACTCTCGAACTATTGAAAACTTCTTCCACTTCTAAAGAACTCCTACTGTTCTTTATTATTAAATCAACACTTGATAGTTAGACATACTTTTTACGTTACACCCTATATATATATATATATATATGTATGTACCTTCATCGACAATACTAATGCCTTATTTAAAAATAGCGTTTGTGTACAAATCGATCCTGAAGTATACGATCTTTACGAAATCTGTTTGAGATTCCTTGATGTGAATAATCATTCACATATCAGTATGTATTTATTTGGAGCTCGTTTTTTTCTCTCGTATATAATCGGTATTATAAAGTGGAAAAGTTCGGAGAAAGAAAAAAAAAAGAAAAGAAAGGTGTACTCTCCTTTCGTTCAAGCCGGAATGCAGACAAAAGGGCGGCCTTTGAATTCCTTACGGTTAAAGAAAGAGGCTAGTCCTTGTTCAGGATTATTGATTCGAAAGCAGCGGTATAGCATAGAAGCGATGAAAAAAGAGGGAAAAGCGAGAAGAAGAGTTGATTGTCGTTGTCGTCGTATAGTTTTTCCCCAGGACGTCGTCTTCGTCGTTTTAACGAAGATGGGTGCGGTTCGTAGGCGCATTTTCTACGCAGCTCTCGCAGATTGAATCCCAGCACTTAGGCTATGAGTCACTACGCGCCAAGCTGGATAGGGTTTCTTCGCGAAGGAACGCTCCGGAAGCGCCCTTCAGACGCGACGAAATTACACGTGGGACATTGTGCTCTCGTTTCTTGTCTATGGTACTTGGTGTTTCAGAAATAGGTAGTCGAACTTTAGGTATGCATTCTGTTTCTCTAAGTGTATGTTCTTAGTTCGAAATCGACGAATTACTCGTCTTGCAAAAACATTTCTACAGGATACTTAAGAAAAGAAAAATTTCTTTATATAGAGGATTTGTACTTTTTTCCTCTTTTCGCAAAAGCAAAGGAGATTCGAACAATGTGTTGACAATGGTGTTGAACAAATGGAGACTCTTTGAATGTAAAATACGTTTTTTAATGTGATATTATATTATATTATATAGTATTATTTTTTTACGTTATGTATACACAATATAAAAAAAAAAAGTGTTTAGAACGAACGAGAGTGAATTTATCTGTTTCGTATATAAGAAGAGAAAGAGGAGGGAATGTGGTACAGTATATGATATAACTCGTTGATATCTCGTACTGTACGTGAGATACGAAGAAGTATTGCGTTCGTAGTAATCGTTATCACAAGCCGCACGCCATTTCTATTGTTCACGCAAGGGTTGAGTATTAAAAAGGGCGTTATGAAATGTCTTTTGCTTTATCTGCGAGCCTTTTTTTATTTACCACAGACTTTTACAAGAATATATTTATCGATAAATTATACTATATATATATTATATATATATATATAAATATTTATTATATTCAATTTTTTCGAAGTTTGGACACATTTTTTTCTTTATAACCCAGGAAACACTTAACTAATTATTAACTGGAAAAAGTAACTTCAACAAACTGTTGAACTACATATCAAAGCTTCTTACATACTCCCCCAGACAAAAAGCTTTCGATACTTCGGGATTGGGTTACAGATAAAAGTCCGGCTACGCTGATTTCCTCATAAATAATAGAATAGCCCCACTTCGTGTACGTAATAAGATTATAGGAGCTAGGGATTGGTTCAGGTTAAAACAATTCAGTGACCCGAAACGATTCTCTGTTCTTAACCGTGTACTTCTCCGTCACGTTTAAATTATTCGCTCTAATCATCGAGAGAGTTGAAAAGAAAAAAAAGAAAGGGAGAAAAGGCACTGAACTTTCGTGGCTACTTTAAATATCAAGAACGAAGTTTTTACTGGAACTAAATCGTTCGTTTGGGAAGTGATTGTTCGATAATGCATTTGCCACTCTCGAAGAGTGGGTGTAAATACATGAAATAATGATGTGTAAAAATATGCAGAAATGAAATGGCAGTGGTTAAAAGTGTTGTGCATTCGATCGTGCATTGCTCATTTCACCTCTTCCTCGCGAGATATCGTATCGGGAGTCCCAATTTTCGTATCCCGAATCCCTGTTCGCCGCTGGCTTCGGCCTAGTTTCTTCACCAAGGTTGCCATTATTATTGCTTGATTGGATGTGTTACTTGAACGACCCACTTTTTGCTGAAAACTATTATTTCCATCAGGCGTTATTGTGCAGCCGCGTCAAAAAGGCGGAAGGCAGTTGCCTTTTAGCATTAACGATACAATGTACGCTCGTTCCTTCCACCTTTTGTTCTTCCTTCTCGCGACAGGAAATGCCTTTGCGTCGCTGCGATTAACGTTACGAATAATCGATGGTATCGTGGCTCTTTTTGCCGTGGGAAATTTAATTTATGGTTGCTTGAAAATCTCTTCCAATTTATTTTCCTTTTCTTCTTTCCGCTTGTTTATTTTGCTCCGGTGTTAGGTGAGATTTATCGAAATATTGAATATTAATGGGAAGAGTGTACGAAATTAATTTTGAAAATTTTATTTGGAAAATAGTTGCTTGGTAGTAATAATTGAAATTCATTCGAGATAAAGACAAGCGTTTAAGTGAGACATTTAGAAGAATGAATTTTTGAATGTTCGAAGTGTCATTCAAATACAAATAATCGGTAGATTGCGAATGTTGCGAACCATTTTAAATCCAAACCGATTTGTGTTGGATCAAACTTGATTTAGATAGACTCGCGGCACGTACAAAGCCATTGTAGAGAAAAATAACGCCATTTGTACAAATTGTTCGTGTTTCTTGTCGCAAATGAGAACTGATGGCAACGCGATGACCACGTGATGAAAGTAATCGGCTACGTCGGTTGGCTGACGCTACGTGAAGAAAATAGAAAGTTTTCCCGTAGGATGTGCTAAAACGAACAAATCGCCACTTGAAAATTGTTTTATCGTAATATCGTGAAATTATCGCTAAATTCTTGATCAGTATGAACAAAAATTTCGTTGAAAATATCATAAAAGCTATCGAACTTTTTTAATATACTTCGTAAAATCGAGAGAAAATAAGTAGACGTTTTTCTATTAAATTTTCATATTAGAAAATATTCACTTTCTAGTGAGTTGTAATACTTCAATGCTAATTCTTTCGTTGATCGAATTACATTGAATTTTTTTTAAATGGCACGGAAGATTATTTGTTTTTAAACGATTTCAATAACTCGTAATATCAAATTATTCAACATGAAACAATTCGAACGAAAATGTGGCACGTATATTTTACAAAGATTCCACCTTCAGCATTGATCATCATCGATCGCTACCCCCCTAACCCTCACTAGTAGCCATCAAACTAAAACTCCCAATATCTCGGCCGGAAACGTTCTCAGTATCCCTGAACACCTCCGCCCCTATTACCGCATTGCGTACCCCCAACCTAATCTGGCATCCTCTCCTTAAAACATTTTAACTGCTTATCTAATTTCAAGTTATACGCCTCGTACAGCCATCGTGCCGTAAAGCAATTCTACACAACAGTATGAAGTCCAATTAAGAAATAAATCATATCAACGAGATAATAATTACATCTTCTATTACATTTCACAGCATTTAGTTTGAAACATGTTATAAAACTGTCATCAATCTTTGTCAACGATGATGCTCTTATGTATATTCCCACGTCAACCAAACATTAATAATACAGAAAGTGTTAATAATACCACCACATTGTTACACAATCACAAAAGAGATACGCAGTGTGAGATTTTACGCTAAACAAGACTAGAATAAGCGAAACAGCGAGAGACGGAGTAAAATGAATTGCACGTTAGGAAAATTGATTGGAAGTCAACGAACACGTGAAAGTACGATGCTACGATAATACAGTGGGTAACAAAAGTTCTCGGAACTCGATAAGTTTGATAATTTATCACGGTGGTATGAAAGAATTCTTTTTCACATAATATGAAAAAGTATTGTAAAAAATATTTTAACAAACAAATATATAAAATTGCAAAGTAGTCTGCGAGATTGCACGTCTGTCGTAATACTTTAACTACTAATCACTATCCTTCTCGTTTAATCTGTTATTACTAACTGTACATAAAATTAACTCACATATCCTCTAGAGACTAGATTTACCGTTATTCAAATGTACGCCTTACTTTTCCATTTTTATTAGTTTATCTGTAAATATTTTTATCTACATATTTATCGTCTCAGATATATTACCTAATATAAAACAGCCGAAAGGTGTAAAAATCTTTATTACTATTCATCACTCGACGTGTAAAAATTTATGTAGGTCAATGACGAAGGTTTAAAAAACAGATGTTTCTAGTTAAGGGTGAACGGAAATCAGTTTCGAAACTACCAAGCTCACTAAACCTCTGTTGTATCCCTATCACGGCGAACGTCGAAACGGTCGAGGAAGAAATCCTCCTCCATCCGTCGTGGTAAATGATGCGCGCGGGAACTGATGGCGCGCGGTCGTAGAAAAGGGGGATGGGCATGGCGGCGGGCGTGTTGCGCGATCGCGTGGCGTCGTCGTCGTCGTCGCCGTGGTGGATCCTAGGACGTCCCGGAGCGGAGCGGAGGCTGGTTGACTCGGTGACCCAGTTTCCCCCGTCCCGACGCCGCGGATTCTCTCTACCGCGAGCCATGGAATCAAGGCGGCTGCAACAACCCCTCGACTCTTCGCCGTCCTCGAGAGAGACGTCATCGTCGACGATCGTGCGTCGTCCTTCGAGCCGCCGCCGCCGCCGTTGCTACCGCCGCCCGCTGTTACGAATCGAGTCGAGTTAAGTCGAGTTGAGTCGACGAAGAGCGCCGGTGGTTCCGTCTGCCAGGCAGCGTCCCGACGACGTTCGTTTGTTCACGCTCGTCCTGGCTCGCGACGCTATGCGTCGGTTCCTCCTCGTCAGCTGTGCCAGCTGTTCAAGCCGTCTCGAGGTAGTTGTTCCATCTGTACGACGTGATCGTCGTTCTCGTTTGTTCTTCCCCGTCGTCCACCGATCTTTTTTCATCTGTTCGTCATATTGAACGAAGGCATCGCTCGTTCGCGCGAAATCTTTTCCAACCGGATGTGGAGGAGCGCCGGAGGAAAAGACGTACGTGACACACTGAGCCGCTTTCTTTCCATGGATAATCGAGCGGTAGATCCCTCGCAGGATTTCCGATGTGTTTGAGGATCTCGTATCGGTTTATCGAAATTTTCTTGGGCAGCGTTCAGGTAGTGTTTTTTTCCACAAACTTTCCGTTCATTCTATTTCTTTTATTTGTTCGGTTTATTGAGAGTATTACATATATATATATATACATATTTACATATATACATATATACACATATAATCTGTATTATCCTGTATATTGATACCTAGTAGATTCTTTTTTGCGTATGATGCTGTGCCTCTGACGAGTGGTTCCAAGGACGAGTTTTAACTTGTCGTGTTACACGCGTGTTGCAGTTTTCGATTGGTCAATTATTTATGGTAATGATATGCTCGAATTATACGTATGTAGTGTATTATTATTATTCGTTTTCTTACGCGTCACCTCTCGCGGTTTAGTGTTGGTGTTTTGGCTTACGCGACACGGCGGCGATCGCGCGTTTAATGGACTCGTCCTGTACGGCCGTCCTTGTCACGTTTCTGCCCCCATTTCGGTCGTCCTGATTCATAGATAATCGAATCACGGCGTGGCTGCTAACTTTCTTCACCCGTTCCCGCATGGCCTGATAATTTCTGTAATGGCGTTTCCCTTTCGAGAGTATCGGATGAGATTCCCTATACAATAGTACTTGGTCGACTTTCCTGCTCTATAATAGATCCATAGAACTACACTTGATCGAACAATTTTCTCCTCGATTTCTTTCGTAGACGTTTGAATAATGTTCAGGATAACGCTACGAAACTAGATAGTTTTTTTTTATTTTTTCATTCTTTTCTTTTGTTTTCTTTTGTTTTCTTTTGTTTCCTTCTTTTTGTTGTGGTCATATCTGATCGAGTAATCCGCTGCTTGTACTTTTCGCTTTGAAATTGTGCCACTCTTGAAAACTCGTGTCGAGCTTTTGGTAGAGAGATTTATCGGATGAAGTTCACGCTTCGGTTTGCATGGCTTCTAGCGATTGTTTCTCGCTCGTTCTACGAATTTTCACGTGATCCTCCCATGGTTGAAGGGAAATTGGCGACCTCGTACGATTTAACCTACCCGCGCATCGATCCTCCTATCTTTTCCAGTTCTTTAAAACAGACCCGCGAAACCATTTTCAAATTTCGTGCTCCTTGAACAGTGACGCGGGTGTTGAAATAGAACGGTCCGGTCTCCTTCCGGTTTCGTTGGAAACGATGTAATTCATTTTTCCATGTTGATCTACGTAACAGGTGTGAAAATATTGATCCATGAAAAACGATGGTAACGAGCTCAATGATTTTTGTGAATTATTCTTCTTTCTTAGAAATTTAGAAATAAAAATAAAGGAATGTGATTTTGAAGATCTGTAAGAATGCATGACGTTCATTCTTTATTTTTTTTAATAGCACACTCGTGCCTCAAAAGTGTAAACTGATGTTCAAAATATATGGAAAATAAACTTTTTTATTGTGTAATTTTCTTTTCTCTTCTTTTTTTTTTTCATTGTATCGAGGAACGAGTGTGTATTATTGTGTAGAAGTTTAAATACCTTCTCCTTGCACCTTCTCCCTATTGGATTATTATTTCGAGAAACTATAATTACTCTGCACTGTCGAGTAGAAAAATTCATTTGCTTATTTATGCGAAGGAGTGTTGAAGTTTCCATGATGTTTAAGTGTATCGTTTATAAATATCTCATCGGATAAGCATGCAAATACAAACTTGCGTCGTTTACCCGATTAATAAAGGAAGAATAGTGGAGGAACCTTAAAACATCTTCGAATATTTATAGACTTCTTGTTCGCCATTAACCCCTGATCCTACAATTTTATTATTACAATCAGTCATTTATTTCCTAAATATTACTTCAGCTGGAATACGTTGGAATTTCATTTCGTAATTCGTAATTTTAGAAATTTTAGAAATTTAAAAGTAAAGAAATAACGTTGAACTTACATGGGGGAAAAAAGTAAGCGTGATCCAACATGGCTGCCGCAAAATTTAATCTGCAGTATAAAATGTAAACAAACGTAACAGGTGTCGAAAGCAAATACATATGAAACGACCTGCGAAACCGTGCAAAGAAATTACAATTTTAAAAGAAAATTTAACGTTTTAAAGAAGAAAGGTTAAAAAGAAACGAATATAGGACATGTGTACTGCTTGGTAACACGGGTGAATAAAAATACTTGTAACATTGGTGAAGCCCTCGTAAAAACAAAAAAGAAAGAAAATGGAACTCTAGAGAAGCAAAAAAAAAAGAAATAACGCAGAGGAAGGAAAGGAATTTCGAGTTTCTAGAAGGAGCTCGGTTTCTCTCGCGATTTATCGTAGGGGATAAGACGTTTAGTCGATGGAAGTAGAGTATACACGGCATTTGTAATGTTTGGTTAATGTTGCCAAAAAGTTCGTCGACCTACTAACGATTCGAGAGAAAGAGAGAGAAACTGCAGCTGCTCTCGCGTATTTCGCGTTATAAATTCCTGGAGATGTTTATCGATCGCTGAAACGCGTTAACGCCATTCTTGCGCTTTTCTTTTTCAATAGAAAACTTCCTTTTCTTCTTTCTCTCTCTCTCTCTCTCTCTCTCTTTTCCTATATTCGCAATTTCTTTTTACAACATGATCATCGTAAATTTCCTCTATCTATCGAGATCTACGATCTTCCTGATCGTGAATTCGATAACTTGCTGAAGGCCGTTTCAAATTCAATTACGTCTCGAAATAATCTTGAGAGTTTCACTTTGCACCTAGAAAGAAGTATTATTGCTAAGAGTAACATAACCGGAAATTTAAGACTCGTGTGAGACATTTTTTGAAAAAATATTTGTAATAGTTAATACATGTGTTAATATTTATATGAACCAATGAAAATGACCGTTGTTAACTTCTTTGTAAGTGGAAGAGGATAAAAACAGCTGGATACCTTTAGAATAGCTAGAAAAGTCTGGGACAGTGAAAGCTGGAGAAAAAATAGAAAATTGCAAGGACGTGGTGGAAATTCTGTAAGAGGCATAATACTGTTACAGTTCATTCGTCGTTAACCACTATTATTCACGTTAAAAATTATAAAACTTTTCCTAAATGTCCTTTCCTTTCTTTTCAATCGTCGTAACTTAGGATTACATTGTTTATGTGTCATCCTGTATAATCAATAAATACTATTCCAGCATAGATTGAGAATGATTATTTTGGTCACAGAAATGTTCACTTATAATGTTCAATAATTTCTAGAAATGAAATTTCCATTAGATAAAACAAAAAAAAAAGAACAAACACTTCTAAACTTAAAGTTAGGTCTCAAATGATCAAGAATTAAACATTATCGATGCTCTTCGTTAATAAAGTATTTCAACGTGATTTCTCAACTTTCCTTTAAAACTGATTTTACCGATACGAAGCACATTAGAGAAGTTCACACAGCCAGAGGTCATTTTGAATTTTAACCACGCCTCGAAATTTCGCGAGAAGGAAGAATTCCTTTGAAAAAATACTGTTCGGCAATTGATAGACGATATTGATAGATATTGTTAGATAGTAAGACGATAGGTGGCAGTTTCCAATTATAGAAATTTACGGACAACTTCGACGGGGGGATTGGCAGCGAAATCGGGTTTAAAGAAGCGTAAAGCAGGAGGCAGCGCGGAACGATCGTTTCCGAGCGATTGCCAGATCCAGACGAGGAGAGAACAGTGCTTGCGCTTATATACGTATAGAGAGAAGCTCTGATGTTTGCCTCGACGTTGCCAAAAAATACAATGACCCAAATAAGACAAGTTGCACTCGTTCGTCGATACTCCGCACTGCGATCTCTTTCTTTCTTTCTCCCGTTCTCTCGGAAACCGTGTTTCGTTCAAGTGCATGGGCCGGCCGTGTGTGCTCGACTAACCAACGCGATACTTATTTTCGTAGAAAGGGGAACGTTGAATCGCGAGAATAAAAATTTTAACTTTTTTTTCTTCTTATTCTCGTTTCGTTTAAAACATTTTTTTTTCTTTCTTTTTTTATTTTAATTTTTTTCCTACTTTTCCCTTAGTCTTTTTTGTTTGCAAACTGTTTCGAGGATGCTGAGAAAGCAGTTTGAATATTCCGCTTACAAAGTGACGAAGGACGCGTATTCCGCGCGCTCGAGAAATTCAGTGACCCCATAATTCGCTGGAACTGAACCTTCTGCTATTCGTCAAAGTCTTTCAGTCAGATATTGTAATAAAGGAAGCGATTATAGTACTTTTTCCTGTGTAAATTCGACACGTGAAACGTGTTACTTTATTTTTTCGCAATTTTATTTATGTACGTCTGGGTTTCGACACAGAGGAAATTGATTCACATTTGAGTAAATACTTGAAAGTTTTCGCCTGGTGTGATTTTACACGTGGAACTTTGATACGAGCGATATTTTGTTTATTTTGATACCAGCGAAAAATCGTGAGAATTCTTTTTTATTATTATTATTATTATTATCTGGATGTAAGTAAAGAAATTTATGGGAAATCGTTGCAAGTAGGAATTTTGGTGTTAAATTTTTCGATTGAAAGAGTGTTGGAAAAGTGACGACAGCAATTTTGCTTCTCAGCCTTTTGTATATTCGTAGGTCAGGGCATTGGTGAGCAACGAGACGTAAGCTTGTTGGACAAACGAGATAATTGATAGTGCTCTTATAATTGAAAGCCTACTCTACCACTTCTCTCAACAGTTAAAGAGGAAGTCCCTTGTACGTCGCTGAAAGGCCGGGTTGACTTCCGATTTTTTTTTCTTTTTTTTTTTCTTACTTTTCGAAACTGGTATCTCTGATTTATCGTGTGCAAGATACATTTAACGTCGAACAATTTGTGCACTGATAAATTCATCGTTCACGTTTCGACGTCTATTCGATCGAAGTATTCGATGCTATCAAAAAGAATGTCGAAATTCTTCTTCGAATTTTATATTTAATTTGATATAAATCATAAAGTGAATAATCGTTGAAAGAAATTGTTCTTTTTCATTCGATGCTCAGGTAGAAAAGAGAAATGGAATTCCGTGAACATATTTAAAAGTTTTATGTAATTAAACGTTGCGTCGTAAGTTTCTGACCCGTTTTCAAGATAACTTCTGCATAATGACGAACGCGTTAATTGCTCCCGACACACTCGTAATCGAGTCGTTAAAAAATTGAACGAACCAAGCGAATGGAAGCTCTGAAATTTGAATACTTGACAGACTTGAATAGTTGAAACTGCAAATCCTGAATATTGAAACATTTGAAACTGGTAATACGAATATTAAAATATTCGATATTACCAGCGGGAAATATTCAAACGTTTGAAATCCGAATGTTTAAATTTGAAAATTTACGTAACGATTATACATTGGTGTATCGTATATATTTTCAATAGGAGTTTTACAAATTTGAATATTTAAGAAACGTATTCCAATATTGCTTCATAACTCCTGAGAACTATGCTCGTTTAGACAAGGTCAATGAGCGTGTTTGCCACTTACGGGGACACCGTTACCACATTTAGGTTTATCGATTCAGGCCAAATTTGGCAAATACTTAGGACACACCCTGCCACGATGATCTGAAGGCGAAAGTATATCAGTCGCCGAACTAAAATTTAGGCTGACTATTATACGAGGAGCATATTTCGGCCGTAGGCAAAATTTCTACCAAATCGGTGACCCGAATGTCGTGCACTCCCCTCGTTAGTTAAATTCTCCATACACGATGATTCATCTTAACTGTCTTCCTTCAATTGCCATCACAGACTGCCTCCATATTCTGCTAAGCGTTAAACGCAATGCAGCGAAACTCGTTTAAACCGTTCATACTTACATAATAAGTTTATTCGGATAAATACGGTTTCACGGTTCTCATTTTATCCGTGGCAATAACACTTATTATTCATCTCATTAAACGTTTAAAGAAATGTTATTTTCACTGATCAACGCTTTTGACTCGAATTTTTTCCTCGTTCTGTAATTTGAGAAAATTCTCTCTCTTTCTCTTTTTTTCTCTCTCTTATACGAAAGTAGGTTAAAAATGCGATCGTTCATTTCGTTAGTTGTAGTAGTTATCTGGTAATAAATCTACGTTTTCCGGTATGAGAGGTATTTTAACGAGATTTTATTTTGAACCACTTTTTTTTCACCGAACTTGTTAACGCATTGAAAAGTAGAGTAAATAGAAAAGAAAAAAATCTAGAGATATTTTTGTAGAAATTTTTTTTGCAAAACAGCTTTTTCAATTGTTATCTGATTCTTTCTCGTTTTTTCTTCTCTCTCTCTCTCTCTCTCTCTCTCTCTCTCTCTATTTTTCACCGTAGTAAATCATGCTTTAATTGTTGAACATTTGTCATTATATAATGCTGTTATTAATCTTCAGTGCGTTAAAGACACAGTATGACTGCGAGAATTGATAGAAAACCGTAAACATTTTTATTGAACGCAGGGATTAGGATGTAATCGAACGGACGATTTCAGTACACCAGTCAGTTCTGGCAGCAACATGGGCAGTATAGCACGGTTTCCAAAGTTGGACGAGTGTGCCCACTTTCATTACGAACATGTTGAACTCAGTTCCTTGGAGGTTAGTTACATTCAGAATAACTTTTAACTATTTACTCTTTTAATTATTTCATGTTTTTTTTTTCTATTGTAAAAATAAAGTTCTACAAATACAATTCTACTGTATTTAGTAATTTCTACTACTGCTTAACGACACGAACAATTTTTCACATTTTATTTTACTTATTTATGTATATATTCCCCGGTAAATTTTTAATTCTTTCTCATTTTAAATTATGTATTATTTGCCGTACGTATATTTCACACCGTGAATCGTCATTCCAATCGTAAAGTTGATCAAAAACATGATCTCTCTATTTCTAAGTATGTCATTTATATACTTTTTTCTTTTTCTTTTTTTATTAGTATTCTTTTTTTAAGAAAGTGGTTATTTTGCATCTTGAAAAATTTAAGTGTTTACAGTTTCACAGCTTTACCATCGGAACGATGAGATATGGTTAAATTTTTCTTTCTCCACGGAAGAGAATGTAACGCTTCTTTCGCTATAGTTGCAGAGAGTAACTTGCAATTAGTCGACGGCTTAGGAAAAACAAAAAAAAAACCATGACTTAGTCGCGTCGATGCATATAAAAATAAAAGATCGTACGTTGATTTTGCAGGTATCGCTTAGCGAAGGTACGAATGATTCCGACAGCTATGCGGTCAGAGTAACATCCGGAGATGCATGCTGGACACTTCAACGATCTTATGATAATTTTGTTCTGTTTGACAAGCAATTGCATCGCTGCATATTTGACAGGAAGTTCTCTTCCTTAACCAAGCTTCCAGATACACGGCCAAAAAACACCTGTGATATACTGAGGGACTATTTAAATAGGTTCTCGCAGTTAAATCATGAAGGCCTAAATTGCGGTCCTGTGTTAAATTGGTTGCAGCTAGATAATAGAGGAAGAAGAATCCTCGTTCCAGAGTCAGATTCATGCCCCATTAATACTCCTGCAGTAGCCGCGGCTTACGCAGTTAGACCTTACGTTGCTCAGGCACCGGATGAGATCTCCTTTCAGGTAAACCTTTTATCATATTAATGAACCTCTTCTAACCGTTTCGCGACCGAATTATTTAAAAAAAAATTCTTTAACATGTCTATATTGAATACTAAATCGAGATGAGTTTTTGTTTGTTTTGTTTTGAACACGTGTATTGTACTCGTTACGAAAGCTCGATTAATGACGAATAATAGGAAAAAGAAAAGAAAAAAAAAACAGAAGAATAGATGAATAATTGATGAAATGGAGATTTAACGGAATATTTTTTGTTTTTGTTTTGGATTTCAGGTTGGAGACATGATTTCAGTAATAGATATGCCTCCTCCAGGGGAAAGCACGTGGTGGCGTGGGAAACACGGATTTGCAGTTGGTTTTTTCCCAGCCGAGTGTGTGGCTGTGATCGGGGATAAGGTTCCGCGACATTTGACCGTGTCGACGACAGTCAGATCGAAGTTACCCGTGAAACCGGTGCTTAGGAAGCACGGCAAGCTAATCGCCTTTTTCAGATCGTTCATACTGAATAGACCGTCTAGGAGACGATTGAAGCAGTCAGGAATCCTGAAGGAACGTGTATTTGGTTGTGATTTAGGGGAACATCTTTTAAACTCTGGTCAAGATGGTACATATGAACATTCTCTAACGAAGATAACAACTCTGTTTCAAATAAAGTTAGAGAAAAATCGTAGAGAAATATTTTGCATTGTTCAAGAAATGTTAGCATCCTATGAGAAAAGAAAAACATCATGTCACAGAATGCTGGAATTTATTAAGCGATGCAAAATTTTAACTTCGTTTGAAACAGAGCTGGAACCCTGGCCCGGTAGATAATATCAATCTGTATGTTAATTGACACTGTTATAATGTTGCATGGTATTTACAGTGCCTACTGTTTTAACGTGCTGTGCGGAGTTCATCGAGAACCATGGCTTAGTCGACGGTATATATCGTCTAAGCGGCGTGACATCGAATATACAAAGATTACGAAACGCGTTTGACGAGGATCGTGTTCCTGCATTGCATTCCGACGAAAGTATTCTACAAGATATCCATTCTGTCGCGTCGCTGTTGAAAATGTACTTCAGAGAGCTACCAAATCCACTCTGTACATACCAGCTTTATTCCACCTTCGTTAGCGCGGTTCAAGCTAGCACTGACGCGGAGAGGTTAAGGCGAATGAGGGACACCGTTAGAAAATTACCACCACCGCACTACAGGTACCTTCGAAACATAGGAGACTCACCTGTGTACTTTAATATTCAACAAAATTTATGCTATTTTTACATTTAAAAACCTATTCAATTATAAATAAAATAATAACACTGATATCATATGTATTTTCAGAACGTTAGAATATCTTATGCGTCATTTGGTGAGAGTGGCAGCTCGAGGAGCGGAGACCGGTATGACGCCGCGTAATGTTGCGATCGTTTGGGCTCCGAATCTCTTAAGATGCAAGGAACTAGAAGTTGGTGGTGTAGCAGCGTTGCAAGGAGTCGGTGTACAAGCGGTGGTCACGGAATTTCTGGTCTGTTACGCCGAATTAATATTTGGAGATGGTCCGGTCGGTCGGCCAAAATCATTGGCAATCACGACACCAGCGAGATTGCTCAGTTTGGAAGAGGCTCGAAACAGAAGCCTGAGAGGCGAGCCTGATTACGTAGAAGTGGGCGCCGGTCCAGCCGGGTTACCATTACATTACCATACGGTCATAGAATTACCGCGAAAGAGAAACGGCTCGAAACGTTCACCCTCGTTGAACTGGAGAGCTTTGTTTGGTCGAGGTGGTTTGGGTGCCAGAGGAAAAACAAGACAAGTTGGCACGCCACCTCAAACAGAAACGGTGCCAAGTTCCTTAAACTCCTTACGACGGTTGAGACCAGTGAAAAGTGCGGATAGTCTGGACGGTGAGGACAGTTTGGGTCCTCTATTAGGACCGCCACCAGCTAGACCGTGTGGTCATAGTCGATCAGTCTCGCATGATTCGTACTTCGATCATTTGGCAGACGCGCCAAATACCGCGTCGCCATTGGATCTCTCGGAGATACAGCTGAACTTTGATCTCGAGGAACGGGAGATGCGTATGTTCTCTGAAGAGGAGAGTGGAGGTGTAGCGTCAGTGGAGGCATCTCCGCGACGACAGAGAACAGAGGGAACGCAGAATACCGCTACCACTGGTGGATCGAAGAGGAAAAGGTCGAGATTGGAGGAAAGACTGCAGTGCGACGTTGAGTTGCGCTTTATTGATAGCCAAAGTCCTGATCAGGTGAATGATTTTTAATATTGTATTATACAGGATGTGATGTAATTCCTTAATTCATATTTTTTCTCTTATTTTTTTGCCTTATTTAACAATTCCAAGGAATTACACCTTGTATAATGCTATAGGTTTTATTATTTCATTGATAGTAATGTATAACACGTGTTCACAGGTGATGGTATCCGCAGATGTTCACAGTATGGATACCCCATCTCCATTACCCACACCAGGATACCTTCCACTGTTATCCGAAGCTTCTACCCCGCTCACACCCGCCACGTTACATGGAACACCGCACTCTACGTCGCCTATACCGGCTAACAGTCCTAGGATAAGTTTCCGAAGTTTTACCCTACCGTTAGAGATCGACGACGAACAGAGCAACGCGAACAAGCTGAACAGAACTAGCGTGTCTTCCGATAAATCATCCGACCCTAGTCATAGGTTATCCGTAAACTTAGAAGGGCAGGTTAACGCCAAGTCCTGCGAGAGGATAATGACGTACGACAAGCACGTAGATATGTACGGCGACAAGGAGTCTTCCAAGGCTCAGAAGACTTCAAAGGAGTCGAATATAGTTCTATCGGACGTAGTCGACCAAGAGATGATGCCATGTGACAGGCTGATGTCTCATCGTAGCGAGATAGACCGTAGTAAAATAACCGCGTCACCTTGTAAAAATATAGGAAATAGATCGAGCTCGTGTCCCGTGGACGTGGACAAGTCTCACAGCAACAACAGGGATACGTTGGACGTGCGAAAACACGACACGCCGTCGAGCAAATCGTTGAGCTCGCAGAATGACGATGCCATGGCTGGAAACTCAAACGCACACAGAAACGACTTACAGGGATTGCCGTTATCCAGCGCGACTGATCTCGATTCACCGATGTCTTGCGAACAAACGATCGAGGATCTGCCTGATTCTGGTTTCGTGATTTGTGATAGCTCCGACAAGATGTTCACCAACACAGAAACACCACAGATGGCCTCGAATACAAATGACTCAGGCGAATGGGTGATAATAGAGAGAACTGGCTCAATCACCACGCCTACGAGTGATTCTAGTAGCCCGAAAGATCCCCTGGAAGGCACAGTCAATCCGGCGTTAGCAACTGACGCGCCTCAATTGAGATCTATGTCGGAGAACGTTTCCAGAACCTCGTTGGATCTTACTATGGGGTCAACAGTGGATACAGATACATCTTGTATCGGTGTTAGTGATTTAACTGAAAGTCCTGTTCTTCCTCAGGAATCTGCAGATATGACGTTCGACGTAACTGATAATAGAGAACTGGAGGAACACGATGCTACTGTGCAAAGATCGTCCGGTGCGTTCGATGCTCAATCTAGTTTCGCGATGGTCGATTCTGGGAATAACTTCTCAAATATCGTCCATTCGCCTGTACGCGATCAGAATAATGGTAATCAGAAATTGTGCACCGTTAGCATGACAGATATTCGAGTGAATCAGAAGCCCAGTGAAATGGAACATGAGGTCACTACTTGCTACACACAGTTGGACAACAAAGTATTTAATAGAAATGAAAATCCAGGGAAGGAAGAAGTTTTAGAGGAAGAGCAAGCATTCAAGAGTTCTCAACAATCACAAAGAAGTCTGGATTTCCAGCAGAAAGAAATTCGACGTTCTTTGCAACTGCATCAGAAGCCACAATTTCAAGCCACCGACCGCCGTTCGTTCTCCAGTCAATCTAAGAAGAATCAGGACCTCGAGTTGCCACTCTCCAGCACCGACAATAATAAGCAACGCGTACCCAACCAGAAGCCAGAAAAGTGCCAAAGCTTCGAGTACGTATCGTCGAAGGAATCAACTCAGAATAGTCAGCAGCATAAACAATTCTCCACGCGCACCGACGATTCCTCTAAATGCAACAACGTGAAGAACAGTCAGCTCGAAGAACATCTAGAGGTAGCAATCCCGTCGGAGAACGCAGCTGAACCGAGCGACATAGCTCATCCTCCGGAGGGTGCATCTGAACCAACTTCTCTAAATTCATCCTGTACATTTTCAAACGCATCTTCCCCGGTGGATGACTCCATCGTTCTCAGAGACACAGCAGCCATATTACAAGAGTTAGCATTGCAGAGATTGTCAGGAGGAATCGTTGGGGATATGTCTGTACCTCCAAGAAGAAGATATGAAACCGAGAGTAACAAAGATAGAAGAAGTTTCGATTCTGAGATCGGCAGGGAGATAGTACGGGAGAGGAAGATGAGACAGGAGTTGGATTCGGCTAGAGGAAAATCCGAGGAACCTCCTGTGAATAATGCTCAACATTTACCGCCATGTTTGAGGGCGCGACACGCTAGGGCAACTCGAGCTTCGCTCAGTCGATCACTGGACGAAGCAAAGTTCAATAAAATGACAGAAGAAGCCACTCTGCCGGTAAAACAGGCCACGGAGGACGCGCAGCATAGCTCAACGCCTAACGTTGGCACAGGCTCGAACAGTTCCTCGAATAACTCTGACAAGACGCACCTGAAAAACCTGGGTGGATTGGACCTAGGCGATCCTCAGTGCAGGGAGAGGATAGAAAAGTACAAAGAAGAGAGAAGGACGTTCTTGAGGGACAAGTACAGGTCGGAAAGCTTCCGGGGAATGCTGTCGAAAACGGAGGACGATGGAGAGCAAGCGCTTCTAGCTAGGTTAAAACAGAGAGCCTCCAGACCCTCCCTTCATTGATATTAAAGTAATATTTACGGGACACCGCTCTCTGTCGACCTTTTTAATCCCCGCGTTGCGAAATATATGCCTCTGTACCGTACGATGAACTTTGTACACAGTGTCCCGAAAGTTTCAAGGTTAAACTTTGTCAGTTGCAAGTAGAAATGTGATAAAAGTGTCATGTAAAGATAAGTCGTTTGAAGGTTCATCGGGATATGGAAAAAATGATGAAATTTGTCGATGACCAATGTAATTGTTTACTGTTAATCTACTCGTCATTCGATTATCTAATATTTACAATTTAATCAATTTATTCATTCAAGACACTTCCGTTTCTTATCGTTTTTATGGAGCATAAAGTGCAAATAAAAGACGAAGTTAATTTTTTGAAAGTTTGATTTTGAATAAGATAGTGAAGAAATTAAATGTACAAATAAGAAATGAATTAAGAAATTAAGATATTGTTCATACAAAAAATTCGTTACACTTTCGTATCGTTGTTATAATTTATTGATAGACCTCTAAGTGAATTTATATTTGCATGAAACCTTTTTCTCATTTCTACTTAAAGAAAGATAGTAACATGGGTTTGACTATGAAAATTTTGAGACTCCGTGTATACGGTGTATTATTCCAGTGAGCTGCTCGTACCGATTACTGCATTTAACCCTTTGCTCTCGACGACGTTTCTTCGAGGTTATTCAATGGAAGTTCATTTTTTAGGCTCGAGAGTTAGAATGTATATTGTTTCGTTTGAATGATTATTCTATATATATATATAAAAAAGAAGATAAAGATCTTAATGTTTTACGACAGTTATCGTAGGTAATAAGTAATCGACCAAATTGTAATTTTAAATCGAAAAATACATTTAAAAAAAGGGAGGAGTCCAAATTCGGTACGTACATAATGATCGAATTTTTACGAACGAAAGTATTAAACGTTCTGCCACGTTTTTTCTTAACACGTTCAGCACTGAGCTCTCAAGGCCCGTGTAACCTAATATCTGCGAGTTTCTGGTTACGTCTAAATCAGTAACGTTATTTGACCTAACCGAAATAAAGAAACGTATCGCCTCCGATTCACATGACCTCCTTATACATAAAAAACAAAAAAGAAATAAAATAGTCCACGACTTGTATTATGAATCCATGTTGAACGTGTTAAGTATTATCGTATATGTTTTATAGTATTTAGAATTTCTATTAAGGGATACCTTAACGCGTGTATATTTATTTTTCTGCGTGTTAGATTGATCGATTGTAAAGGGTTAAAATGTGAGATTCGAGTAAAATTGATTATTAAATACGAGTGGTATAACGATTAGAAGAAGAGAATGATTTAACAATCAACGCTTTCGAAGAAGGGACTCGATCAGAGCACGAAATCGATGGAAGAACCTTCTTTTTTTTTCTTTTTTTCTTTTTATCGCTGTTGTTAACAGAACAGTTCGACGATAACGTCTATCTTCTTAATTTATTATAATTGTGATTATATACGTACGTATTAAGGTATTTCTGTTATTGTTAACGATTCTCGCGTAAGAATTAACTTTCTTTTTTTTTTCCTTCTTATTCTCCATTATACATATTGTTATCTCTCCCAAAGATGTCCCCCAATTAATTAGAGCTTCTCGCGCTGTTCTGTTAATCAACCTTTAATTTAATCGAGATGTACCAGAGTGTGTTGGGCTCAGAGGGAATGACTTCGGGTTTTTGCACGCGAAACTCCGTCTTTTTCTTTGCGAGTTGCTGTGCGTAAAGATTGTTTGACAAATTTTATAGAAAGTTAAGTTTTCACGTATTACGAATTTATATAAATACTCTCTTTGTGATGGCTGGAATCGATATTCTCGACTATAATTCGCGCGTCCGTAGTGCGTGCCAATTTATCGGTATATTGTTCTCGTGTTCTCAATTGTACTGTTTGCTCGAAAATAGAAAGTAGAAAAAAAGAAAGATAAAACGGTATAACAATAAATTCGACCAAATTAATAGATTCTACGAAATATTCGGAATATTCGTTTAATCTGGACGTCGAAGTACGGGTGCAAAGGGAATTAATATTTCTCTTCTGTTTTTTTTTATTATTATTATTTTTTTCTTTTTTAACGAAAGCGCGTGCCTTAGTATCGACGTGTAGTTGTGTTAAGATATAATCGAGACGCTTCCCCGTTTTCTGTAAATTTCGTTGTTGCTCATTTGAACTGAGTATTTTTTATACACGATAGAAAAGCGTGTTGCGCTCTAAGCATAGCTAGGAAGGCTTCTTCGATTGTTTGCGAGAAATGTGTGTTAATTGTCCGAAGCGTTTTGTCGCTTATTTTTTTTCTCTTTTTAATTCGAAATTTTGTTTGAATGTTCTTTCCTTTTTTTTTTTTTTTTGAGAATCCTGTTAGCTGTTTTACTTTATTATTATTTTCATTTTATTTTATTATTATTATTTTCATTTTATTTTATTATTATTATTATTATTATTATTATTATTATTGTTCAGTTTTCATTTTTAAGTTTTACGCGTACGTTTCCACGCCAATAGCTTGTCACGTCTTTCTCTCTCTGTAAGATTTACATAGCACGTAGTTAGAGATTTTTTAAATATGTTACACTCTTTGTAAGCGATATATATCGATGTCGAGAAAAACTTAGAATACTCGTTATTATTCGTGTTCAATTTTTTTCTTTTTTTTTACGCTACGTAGGGGCTCTGGTACATTTGATGAATTATTTCGTTTTGTGCTTTACCGGACGATACGAATTTTTCTCCTCTTTCTCTCCCTCTCCCTCCCTTTCTTTTTAAAGTATATGTACATATACTTCTACAAATTATTCAAATCACCGTATTAAACTAACAATAAGTATTCGATACACGCGTTTATATATTTTCTCTTTATTTTGCCCGTGGACTGGTCCACGGCCTATCTGTAACACGCCTTTTGTATATGCCAATTATTATTATTAATATTATTATTGTTTAGTCGACATGTAATATATTAATTTATACATTCTAGTTTTTTTTTTATCGTCGATGTTAAAGAAGAGCTTTGCTTGAAATCAAGATTACTATCGGAACCGACTGTTTTGTTTACGATTCGAACAATCTCTTTTGCGATTATACACCATAGAGATATCTGATTAGATTGTCGAATTCTGACATAAGACAGCTTCATCGTGCACACGTTAATCTGAACAAAAATACTTTTAGTGTGTAATTTTCTTTTGCATTTATCACTCTCTTCTTTTGATAATGATTTCACATCATTCAAGAACATACTGCACCAAGGAATAATGATCTGTTCGCGAGTTATACTTTTTATCTCAGTGTTTGCATTTAACTTCTAGTTTAGCAATCTTTTTTCTTTTTTATTTTATCTTCCTGACATGAGAAAACAAAACCAACTTGTAATACATATTGTCCAATAGTTCACCGTTATTAATTACTATCAAATTGAACGATATTCTGTTCGTTCCGTAGACCGGATGTGGGAAGGTTTGAAGGCTCCTTTTATGCTTTCACTTGATCGCCATCTTGGTCTCCTCTTCTTCTAGAGCAGCGAATAATCAAAATATTCAAGAAGAGAAGTGCTCTTCTATGACAGCATTTAAAATGTATCTCACTTAATCATAACGAACCAAAACAGAATAGCATCGAGATCTGCGTAGTCGCGTCGTTTAACATTTGTACATTTCGATCTCTGCCGTATCGAAGCATTGAAATGTTCAGGAAATCATCCATTTATAATCCTGATGAATATGCTCAAATCAAGGGAAAAAACCACCCGTTAGCAAAAGAAACATGTTCGCGTATGATGACTAACCGAACTTTTTTAACCTGATCATACTAGAGACACGTGTATGTTGTATAAATCGGTGGAAGAAATTTTTACGTGATCGTAAAATTGAAACGTTAGGTTAGCAAAACCGATTGATCATTCGATTTTAATTCAATAAAAGCTAAGGTGATGTACACTTCGTGCGTTCTTAGCTGAGACTTCGAGATGTTATCTTCTCGGGTTTTCTAATTGATTCGCTTGTACTCGATACGCTCGAACATGTAAACTTCTAATGCTCGAACGAATTTACGATCTGATTTATATTTCTACCAACTACTTATACATACGTGCGTATATTGTATGTCCCATGATAATCGACCCATCGCGATCCATATATTTTGTGTATTTTTTTATGCTACAACGATACAACAAGTAGTGTAATAACGGTGTATACGTTTTTTTGTAAGCCAAAAAGCAAAATCAAGCGACGACCAAGCAACGCACGCATACTTTTACTCAGAGCCTTCGATAGATACTTAAATCCATTAGTTACGATTTCTATTCGAACGTTCACGAGAAATTAAAGAAAAAAAAGAAAGAAGATTAATGATAATTAATATTTAATAAGGAAAGAATGAGTACTTTGCGAAATGACTGAATATAATGTTCTTTTCTTTTCTCTCTCTCTCTCTCTCTTTCTCTTTCCTTTTTCTCTTTTTTTTTAAAGTAGATGTTACGATGATTGATGGCTATGACGAGTGAGAGAAAAGAATGTCGCGAGAGTATGGCGTCGAATTGAAACACGATGAGAATTATTCGAACAATACACGTGTTAGTAATGTGTATCAGTGATAATAATCGGAGCAGTTGATTATTCCTCATCGGAATTAACTCTTTTTCCGCCTAGCATTTTCTCCTGTTCGATGTACGCGTAAAAACTCACGTGATACTTGTTAAAGCGTTCACGAACTATTCAAACTGTACCGAAGTGTAAAACGTTTCTATAGTACGTGTCGAGAAAGACTGTAACAATTTGCATTTTAATCGCGTTGCAAATTGTTCCGGTAGTATCGTTATATTTTTATCCGTTTCGGTTTCCATATTGTATTGCGATGAATTTTACGAACACAGGATCGATCGTTCGTGTGGCTGAGAGATACTTTTAAATCCTTAAAAGTGATGTAATTCCATAAAAAAATTACGCAAACGTTTAACTATAGGAAATTTGATGTTAGCTTATGGAACACATAAAATTAAATCACGTGAGTTGTTATTAATTGCCAGGCCGTTGAACGATCTCATTCCTCTGTTCTATTTTTTTCTTTCTTTTTTTACAATAAGTATTATTTTCAATTTTGATCCTCGTTTAAAGGGAAAAATAACAAAAATGGCGGAAACAAAAATATATTGCGAGCGCGTAAAAAATCTGTAAAAGATATGCATGCATAAGTAGCTTGTCCCAATTATGAAAATAAGAAGAGAACAGTTTTTAGAGGTTAAACGATCTATCTTCAATAGCTGCTTCCCTTGGGTACCACGTGTAATAGGAAAGGCCTAGTTAGCGGTATTTAAAGTAATGCCTAAATAAAAGATGAAAGAAAGAACTCGAGGATACATCTATTTACGAGTATTTCTGCACAATATAATGCGCAATAACGATGCATCCATAGGATGTATATTTTTAATAATTTGAGAGTCTCGCGGTTAATACAGGATATAATAGATATAGTCGTAGGGTTTCCGAGAATGAAAAAAAAAAACGAGAAACGATACATGCGCCTACTAGTGATTAAATATTTCCTATAAAAGAAATGAAAGAAAGCGAAGACTAATCCCTGATAGTCGCAGAATGAAAAGGGTTAATAGTAATCTTGTTTTTGAGTGTTGAAAACCCACCGTTCGTCAACTTGGACGCATTTCTATTCCCTCTTTTTCTCTATCTTTCTCTCTCTCTTTCTAATCTCCTTTCACTTTCATTTTCCTTTACTTACTTTTAGTTGTATTCTCGTCGTACGACTGTTCTGTTATTAAACGATACTACTGTTTTTGCCTACTACGATTATAATTATAATATATGGAAAATTATATGTAAACAAATATAAATACTATAAATATTGGAGAAATCATGTCACCAGTGTATTCCTTCGAAACCTGCTTGAAATTCCGACACTTTTCAACTAAAGTTATTTCGTTTCGTATATAGAATAGTAATGTTAAGATTAGAAGAAACACTTTGAACTACTTTATCTTTAAATTGGAATATCACGAGATAGTTCATTCATAGTAATACAATTACCTTAAAGTAATTGTCCCTTCTATCCAAAAAATGAAAATATTTTGAAACATTCACTATGCTTTCTTCAATCATCCATCTCAACGTAAACAGAATTAATTATCTAAAATGTTGATAGATGGCACGAGTGCACTTACCACTCGGCGCGCGCCGATTGTCCCCTGATTATACTATCGCGTACATAACCGTCGTGAAAATCCCGCCAATTTAACAATACCGATGAGCTGTGTCTCGTATTCGATCTCTATTCTCCGTAACACTTTAAACCCGTAAAAGACCTTCGGTCTTTAGTTCTCTTTATCGTATCCTTGTCGCTCGATTCGACGTCTATTCAATGTCCCACTCGATATTTCGTCTCGTGATACAAGACTGCCTGAGGCCTGTCAGTGTATCGTCGATTTAATAAGGCAACCGGGCACCGCGTTCACATTGTCGTCTCGAATAAACTCCTTTCTCAAGCTGGTCTAACCTCTTAAAACGGTAAAGGACCTTTGGTCTTTACTTCTTTAAACGCGGTGATAGAGTGGTTGAAAGGTGAGGACCACTTGAGCGGTGCCGGAAGAGACGCGAGGACGTACAGAAAGGGGTTGGCTGGCCTGCCTTTATGCCGTAACAACGAGGACCACTCCAGAGGGCAGGAAGCACAAAGGTGAGGGCGACTCCGTGACTATCGCTGGATCTTCCGCGGTAATTATTTTTAAACACGTCCTGGAGATACGAATCTTTAGTGGTTCTAGCACCGAACGGCCGGGTAAACTTCTCGCATCTTCCGTAGCCTAACTAAATAACCGGACTAATTAGACCGTAGCCGTGCTTTCTAGCACGTTGGTGGTATATCGCGTTGATAATTATTTTCCTCTTCCTTACTTCCTTCTTCCATTCCCTCTCTAGACGAGAGAACTCCCTTGTCACTTCCACATTTCGTCTTGTCTAATCACGTGGTACGTATATGTTACGAAATTCTCGTACACTTGACTGGTCAGGTTAAACAGTTTTCGTTTAGCTGAAGAGATAGGAAGAATGTAGGAAACTATATTTCATCTTGGTTGGGTTTTGTTCTGTTGGCAGTTTTATTAAGGAAATCTTGAAATTGAAGAAATCGACAATCGTAATAGCGATTCTTAGATAGATTTTGCGAATCGTTCATACTTTCTTACATTCACTAAATATATATTTGTTACTTATACAGGGGGAGTCTTCTAACATGACGATTCCAAATAACTTGTAAGTTATTCATTGTACGAAAAAATGTTTCGACTCACCCTCTATATATGTATTTTTTTTTTTATAGATATGTTACATATATTTTCTATACGAATGAACAATTACTTCAATAATTCTTGAAATGAAAAGTAATAATCTCCGGTTTATATTATTTATCTTTATTAACCTCCTAAAATATTGACAAAAATCAAATCTCCATTAAACTTATCCTCGAAGTACAATTTACCCTTTTATTTCCTTTTCCTCCCTGCCGATGCTACGGAATCGATATCCTCTCATCATTCAAAGAACGTGCTTTGGGAAATATCAATAATACAGAATTTTTCTCTCCCTCGCTCTATTTCTTTCGCTCGCGGTGCATCTTCCTTTCCTTTTGTTCACCTTTCTCTGTCGGTGTTCCGATCGTTGTTCTTCTCTGTCCTGTCGCCGCCTCTCTTCGCCAGCAACACGCTTTCATAGTGTGCAAATCGAATCAGAACGCCCCCGCAGGGTCGTCGACAATGTTATTTGTTAGCGGAAGTGTCGTAGTAACTGGAGGTTGAAATGAGGCCAGATTGCTCAGGGTGATCAAGTTAAACAGCACGTGGGCAGTAATGCTGTTCGTTCCCTCCACCACGAATATCCTCCTGCTCGTCGATCCTGATCCTTTCTCTTCTGTTCTCTGAGATTTCAACGGCGGCTAACTTCGTAGCCATTTTAACTCCCCTTCGTAGACGCGTAGGTTCGTTACACGTACTGGTATTTCCGAAACGAAGATTTCTACTGCTGTGGTTTTTCTTTTTAATTAAATGCTGCCTTCCTCTGATAATCTGGTTTAGATGATAGAAACATGCAAGTGGAATATAATCATGCTTTATCTAGAATCTCATAAATAATAGCGTAAAAATTATGGCGAAAAAGATGAATTACTACTCCGGCTGCAATTAAAGTATAATGCAATTTTGAAACGGGTAGATTAAAACTGAGTTGCTGGGGAATTGAAATACGTGAAGTGAATTATTTTTGAGGTCGTTGTACCACATTCGAGTATCTTTTTTGTCTTTTGTATCTAGGAATTATTTTTATCTATTGTATAGTAACAGTAAGGATCCTAGGACTCTATAGTCTTTGAACTCAAGGAATATCTTGGACTCTGTGATGTAAGAATCCTAAGATCTTTAATCTCTAGAGCATGAGGGTCCTCAGATTCTCTTTGCTCTCTTAGGATCATGAAATCATTTGTCCTTGAAGCTGTTGGATTCAGAAATTCTTGGTATCTGAAACCGTAGAACTTTAAAACCAACGGATCCTGAAATTTTCAATACCTAGAAAGCCAATTTTTTTTCTTTTTTTTTTTTTAACTTAACCTGGCAATCCTGAAATATCTGATCTCTGATCTCGAAAATCCTTGATACCTGGAATCTTGTAACTTTAAGTTTCTAATGCCTTTAATCTACAATTGCGAGCCTAATGTTTAATATTTCATAAACTCGAGTTGATACTCATGCACTCCGTTGAGAAAGCACGAGACCGAGCCGTGATGCAACGGGAGAACAAGGAGCAGACAATGGTATAACGTTTGATCAGAAGTGAAATGTCAAGCTAAAGAGCGGTAAAGAGGCTCAAGCGCATCGTGTTCGATGAACAGCAGCCAGCCGTTAGCCTAACAAGCTGTCAAGACGTCGCCGCGTGTCAATCCACGGCTCTCCACGAACCCTCCGAATAAATCTACCGGGAGTCGAGCTTCCACCCCCTTTTCTATACGCCTCGCCAACCAGAAACTACCGCCGTCTCGAAACCGCTGCTTGCAAACTTCCAGACCCGATGAACGCTTTAACTCCTCCGATTACATTTCTCCTATATTTGCTCGCCTTTCAAACGATCTGATAATCCCTCTTCACACCATAATTACGTTCACTTCATAATCGCTTACTCAGTCTCGCAGTATCTGTAACATTGATCGTAGTTCACGAATATCTTTTATTTATCATTTCCAATTTCATTAAGAGAAATTTTATCGAATATTTCAAGATCATCCTTCTTCGATCGTTTCTTTGCTTTTTTATTTTGGTTCGTCAAAGGTACGATTGATATTATAAACTCTCGTTGATCCTTTGTAGAGATGCTCGTAGATCTTATCTCCCCGTGAGGAAATTTGATTTGCTCGAATTATTAGGTTGGCATGGGGTCTCCCTGTACAATCATTTTATCCCCCTTTGATACACGCACCTATGACATATTGTTTCGCGTTGTAAACTTTATAATCCTTAATGGGTTCAATTTGACGTACGATTTGAGTACATAGATCACTTATGAAGATAAGACACCAATATGTTCAGTGAACGTTTTCAAGGCTGCTCGTTCAATCCCTTAACCTTATGATTTCTTTTCCTAACTATGCATCGAAGCATTAGCTACTTATTGTTTTAGTACAATTTTGCATACGAAACGCTAATGTATTATAGATGAATTACAATTGACAATCCTCGGTCTTATAAACTAAAAGGAAAATTAGAATTAAAGTTAACGTTTGTTACTGATATAACTGTTTTTGTTCAGTTTCAGTCAGAATTTGTGTTACAAGTCTGACACGTTGTTATAGAGCAAGGGAATAGTATTACGAAGAAAGAAAGAGAAAAGTATAATATTTGCGAATGTTACTTGAGGATTTGTCTCAGTTCGCGAAGATGCTGTAGCATGAATACCAGGCCGAGTATATCGGTTCGTAGAAAGCAAAGTGTAATGCGTTTTCTAAGAAACCAGGCGAAAATTACAGGCCACTGTTACGAATGTAGTTATCGAGTATAGCGGTTCAGTCAGTCGACTTTTGGATGTTGCACCGGTAACACGTTTCGAAATTCCGTACCGGTGAATTTGCCTGCGATTTTCTCATCACTGTCTCGACCGTGTTAAATCAGGTTAGTGGTATACACGAATACGCTCCGTTACATCGTTTACGATGTAATTGCGATCTCGTGTTGTAAAATATCTTGGAACAGGAATAATTGAAACTGAATATTTCTTCTGTTGCGATATCTTTCGAAAACATTCTTATACTTTACATATAAACTTTTTTTTTCAGATAGTTTTAAGATATACTGTGTGTCAAGTGTAAGTTACTTTTAGATATGTTTGAAATTGAGGTGGGAAAATTTCGACTCGTAGAAAGGCGATACATAGAGGAATACATTAATTAAGATAATTGGGGTATCATAGTTCTAAGAAAGGGACGAGCGCAACGTATAGCAGAGCGGGCTAAAAATGCCTCTTGAGGGCTTAGAAAAGTGGGTAGTTCAATATTTTAGTTTATCGGATACAGAACGTTCCAATATTCAGTAGCACAAGGTACTGAATATCTAAATATTTCAGTTTTTTGGATACCAGATTCTGAATATTTTAATATCACTAAAACACTAGATACCTCAGGGTTTTAGTTTTTCAAATATTAGTTAGTCCGCTGTTTTAATTTCCTAGACACCATATTTTCCTCTTCAAGTATCAAAATATGTTAATTCAACTGATACTATGATCCAAAAATACACTTTTACCGAATTAAAAATTCATCATAGACACTTGAATATTTCAGTCTAATACTTGACACTAAAACCTATCAGGTATACAACGAAAAAAATTCCCCGCAGCTTTTCTTTCATTAAATAAATAAGAAAGTCACCAGAACTTCTTTTTATTACCTTGATATCATCTTGAAAAATAACATATACCATTTTCCCGAACTCTTCACTTTCAAATATCCTATAATCCAGATATACACTCCCGTTCATAAGTATTAGGACACCTGCATGTGAAATATAACGAAGTCTACTGAAATTTAGAGAATTCTATTGATATTTATTGAAATCTCTCAAAGCTTACCGATCTTGGTTTCAAATCTTCTGAATTCTACAGACGTCTACTGAAATCTACCGAAATCTACTTACTGAACTGTGAAGCAAGCCTTATTGTCATTACAAGTTTAATATAAAAATATCTGCAGTATAAAAAGCCCTATAAAATTACCATTAAAAAATGAATGATTCTAAAATTAACTTAAAATTATCCTAAATAAAAAATGATTCATTCTAGAATCTCGAAAGTACAAGTGCATACGTATATTTTTACTAATATATGACAATAATTTCGATGAGAGAATGTAGTTTAAATCAGATACTACGTTCTGCTCGACCGTAAAGGGTATTCTAATCCCTATGAACAACAGTGCACCATGTATGTACACATCCATAATACCTGTCGGAGAAAATCATCCAGTGTAGATGATCCGGTATCGAGCATATCGAGAGCATTGTATACAATTAACATTAAGGTTGACCTCATCGTTATTCGCGTTAAGCTCGGCAGAGTGGTTCCCATCGGTGCAGAGATCATAGGTGGTGGATAGAGAACGACAGGTAGATTCGAAGCGAACCTTAGCAGACTGTAGAGCCAGGATCCTGTGCTGCGCATATCGGTTCCGAACCCCCTATGACGGAAAATAATGAAAGTAATGGGAACACGCCCACTGCATTTAGTCCGCTCAGCTACCCCCCTCAGCTTCGACTCTCCCTTCCTCTCTACTCTCTCTACACCACCCGTTCACCCCCCGCCACTATCTGGGGGTTCTAGGCTTCTCTCTGTACTTGCCGCCTTGTTCATTCTCATCCGTCCTAGACCCCATTGGCTATTGTAACTGCCACTTCATTGTCCTTTATTTCATTATTTTCGCCGCATTCCAGACTCCCTTTTGCCCGGCAAGGGGTGCGAATTTCCCTCCCTTTATTTACGGTACTATAATAACAGACGTCTTAACGGAATCTAATAAACGTCATAAATGGCCCACCATGATCTTATTAGTTTACGAGATGCTTACACTTCTCTCTCTCTCTCTCTCTCTCTCTCTCTCTCTCTCTTTCTCTATACACTCTGATCTCTTTTTACATGGGCAGAACTTTGTTCTACAACGACAAAAGCTAGTTCGTTCGTAGTAATATCACCGAACCTGGTACTATAGACCGTCTCTTGAATCGTACATCAAAGAGAACGTTTTGTACGTATGGATTATATTCGTACGTACGTATACTACATTAAGGTTGACGAAGGTGTGTCGGGGCACAAGTTTTGTACTGGTGGCAGAGGGGCGGCGGAGGGAAGTCGACGTTATTGAACGTGATTTCGATCTTTCGATTTGTCTTTTTTTTTTATACAGGAAGAACGGATAGACAATTGTGTGACGTAAAAGTGAACATTGTTGTTAATACAGAGAAGGAATAATGACAATTAGTAGCTTGACAGATCTCGAAATTGCACTGGTTAAATGATATATAAATATGTATCTTTTATTAAATTTCTACTTTCACTTGAATTACGTGAAAATAATACAAATTTATATTTCGATATTCCTCGAGATACTCTCATATTCTCAAACTACTAGATTTTAAATATCCTTTATCTACACCCAAAAAACAGGATAGTCTAATGGATATTCTAATCCATTGTGTACCATATGAAAATTCCACGAAACACACATCAGAATCTATCTACCCCTAATTACTGAAAAAAAAAAAAGAAAAAAGCAAAGGATAGTAAAGTAGCATGTATAATCGTCGTTCTAATTTAAGTCTACTTAACCCTCGCGTATCAACACAGAATCAATCGAAGAAACACCATAGTTACAGTGTACCCGATTTCCTACGCAAAACCACCGTTGATCCTTCGTACAGATTTGAGAATGTGCACCATGATTTTGCCTCGATAATACGATTACGGACCTCTGTGTATGCATCTCTCTCTCTCTCTCTCTCTCTCTCTCTCTCTCTCTCTGTCTCTTGTAGCTGCTGCTTCCTACAGTCCTCCTACCTCTTTCCCTTCCTCCTTCCCTCTTGCCCCCACGAATGTCGTGTGCGTGCATGTCTGTCGGACCGTCCTTTTCATCCACCCCCACGAATCTCTCCGGCGCCGCAAGGGGATGAGAACGCCGACACCTCCACCCTCTCTCTGTGTACGCTTCTGAACCAGCCAGAGAGAGAGTAGTGGCTCCGCTCTGATCCCTCGCAATTACTTCCCATTATCTGGGTATTAGGATTCACCCCAACTGGAAGCACGACGTGCTCCGCAGACTCCGCCTATGCCTCGAACGAAAACGCTCTCTCCGGCTATGCCAGCTCGCGATATCCCCTTTTCTTTGCAATCGGTAGCCTCTGACGTTCGGCAACAGGTAGCAAAGACGTCGAACTGGTCATTTAAATGGTGATCTATGTATCTGTGATCTATATTCTTCTTTTTTTTTGTTTTCCTGAGAAGGGTATTTGAACAGCTTCCTGTCTTTTTTTCTTTTTAATTTTTCGGTGTAATTTTTGTTTACTTTACGAATGAAAATTGACGAAGACTTTATTCGAAATTTTTTTGAGAACAGTATTCTATTTTGAAAACAGCTTCGTTCCTTTTTTTTTAATTTTTGAATGTAGTTGTTGTTTATTTTATGAATGAAAATTTACAGAGACTCTGTTAAAAAATTAATCGAAGAAGGTATGAATCGACGGGGGTGAGTGATGGTTTAATCATCGATAGGATCGTTTGATTGTGTCGTTGGAAGTTAAACGGAGATTAATTGCTCCTTTGGCTCACGGAAGCGTGTTAAGCCTCGAAAATGTCCCAAACGACGGGCACGAAATGTCACAGTGCCAATTAGTGGAATGGTAATGTTGCACGAAAGGCAGACTCGTCGTTTCTGACCCGAGACGAACCGTAAAATGTCAATCGTGATACTCTTGCGTGGACAATAGAGTTGCTCATCTTAATGCGAAAATTAGTTCATTTTCGTTCACCCTTAAACTCGTCTATACTTGCTGATATTTATAGAAAAAAGAAAGAATTGGAAGAAAACGGAAAGAATAAAATATACTGTAATAAATTTCTTAAAAAAAAAGGTTCTACAATAAATATTAACTTTTTGTCTTTTTTTTTTCAATAAATGATTCTCGTTTTTAATGGTAAACATAGAAAGATCGGTAGTCAAGGAAAGGGAAAAGTCACACAGCGCGTTACATCATGACATTTTAATCCCAACTTGAACCACAAGCTAACTTTCTACTTCGCTATAAAAAGTGACACGAAACGGACTAGCTTTATTATGGCATTTCGCTATAAAAAGTGTCGCAAGAAATCGATTAGAGAGTCATTTACACGTTTACACTTTCTACACCCTTTTTCATCTCGTCCACCGAGTCTTTTCCCCTTTTTTATTTTACACCATCCTGTTCACGTTTGTTATTTTATTTTACAGGGTTAGACACGTTCATCCTAAAAAAATTCCACCATCCCGACGCTGAACATATCTCATGATTTCGTCGCACCATCTTTTAACTTTCCTACACTGATCACTTCATCTTTGATAATCGAAAATAACCGAGGAAGGGAAGTAATTTTCTTCTTAACGTTCTATATCTTTTTTTTTTCTTTTTTTTTTACACATAGAACACAGTTCCCGGTACTATTGCGAAAGTTAGATTGTTCGAACAATTTTCAGAAAATTTCCATTGCTTCAACTTATCAATTTTTTCTTCGTCATAATTCGATGATTCTGCTATTTTATAATTAAACAAAGTATCTGAAATTTGTCACAAGATTTATTGTTATTTCTCTCTCTGAAATTGCACTGAAATGAAGACTGTTCAACACCTAAATCTTCCAAGAATAATCCAAATAAACCTCTGTGCTTCTTTATTTCATAGCTTCTTTCGTCTTTTCAAGCACTCGGGCATTCAGCTTTGAAATTCTTTCAAGCTTCCTCCGCTTCGAATGCGACGCTGCACATTGTCACGTGTTTTCCGGTTCGATTGAACGTTTCCTGTGTGAAAGGGTAGCATCATCCTTCGGCTATCTCATTTCAGCGATGTTGACGTTGAATAGTTTGTCCGTGTTGCGGTTGATGAGACAGGCTAACCGAATGAGGATGCGTGATCTGATGAAAACTCGTTGGAGAACCGGCGCGTCTCGAGACGTGGATGTTGCTGGTTCGCGTCGGCGATGGCGTCTCGTCGCCTAACACGTCAATCTCGTCGTCGTCGGAATCCACTGGCGCGTCGCTGCTCGCTCGAGATTCCCGGCCGCCGCTCAGAGAAAAATCCACTGGTCGTTCTGTGAACAATTTCATTGTAAATGAATTCGTATAATTATTGGTACAGTCTGTAATGATTTTTGTGTTCTTGTGTATTTCCTTATTATTTTTGTGTGTGTGTTCGTGCATATACGATTTTAAATTCGTGAACTTTTACATTTTCTCGATCTTTCGATTTTTGGATCCTCGGTTATTTCGATTTGTCTCGACTTTTAAATTTTGCAGATTTTCACATTTTTAGATTTCCAGTGTTTTAGAGTTCTGAATTTTTTTTTTTAGAATTTCTGATACTTATATCTTTATATTTTTATGCTTTCAAATTTTGCATATTTCTTTACGTGTTTCTTTTTTTCACAATTCCTGCTTCGTAACATTTTTATGTTTGAATTTGCATTACTGATGAAATTGTACGAGTCACTTGTCTGACTATATCAAGATCTAATCTACTAACCGCGTTTTCTGTTAGGTTGCAATTAATTCTGCAGCAGTGCGTTTAATTTTCGTAGAAAAAATTTTTCGACATTGCTTAAAACGACTGCCTTCGTAATTTATTTTATCCGGTATTATTTTTAATTAAATTCTACGCGCATTGTGCCTTTATATGTTCGTACTTATTTCTCGAGTCTAGTATTTCACATTCAATTTCAAGAATCACCATTCAGACTTTTCTCATCGAAATGCATTCCAACGATTCGCGTAATTTAATATCGCGCAAAACCTTATCTTCATCAACATGCTTAATGAACAATATAATCGCGTCTATTGAATCGATGTCCGTCATATTCTCGTATTTACAGAATAATTGTTGTCTAAATTCCTATTGTGCCGGGCCGTTTAATGAAATTTAAATTCATTGCGTGTTTAATTTAATTATACACAGTTTTCGTGTGTAATTTGATATAAGCGAAACAGAAGACTATAGAATTAAATCGATAACGTTATTACGAGCAGGCAAGAGTTCCGTAAAGCATACTTTCAAAATGCAGTTGTACACGTGTGCTGCATAGTGATTGAAAGTTACGAAGGGGGCATGTAATAACGTTACACACTAACATAGTAATAGGTAACGGTGTAAATACTGTAGAAAGCAAGAGAAATTTTACCACAGTAAACCAGATTTGTAGATATATTCGGTAGAATTTCGAAACTGTCGATTTCAACATTAAAATGAAATAATTCTACATTACCTTCTTAAATCACGTTTCCTTTCGAATAGACTCTAAAGTCTCCAAAAAAGATTCAAATGATTGCACCCTTGACGAACCCTTTCTTATTTCTCGTATGTGTGAAATAATTGTTCCGTTCCATAAATTCTCTAGCTTTATCTTAAAATTAATTTGTAAGAAAAATATGAAGAAAAAGAACGAAAGAAAAAAAGGAGTCTATGCGTCATCAAAGCTGTTATCGTTTTACTTTACTAACAAACACGTAACAAACAAATAAACCGAGTATGAAGACTGAGAAAAGAAAACCGATTCCATGGCGTCTTGTCGTGTGGTCAGAAAATCGGCTGATTAAATTGGGTCAGACATGTGCCTGTACACAACTAAGATCCTCATAGTAGCCCCAAGTGGCGACCGATCGTGAATGTAGGTCTGGCCGAGCACTTAGCCGATAATTGACTAATTTTCTCGAAGACCGAATCGAGAAGACAAGAAGTAAGAACGTGGCTCCCAAGACTTGGGAATGATGGAAAGAGAGGCTAAGGGAGAGACTCAACTAGAGAGAGAGCTAGAAATAGATAGAAAGCAAGAGAGAGAGAGAGAGAGAGAGAGAGAGAGGGAGAGAGGGAGAGAAGGATGGTGTAGCCGTTGGGTTCCTTAGACGGTATCCGTCAGTCTCCAGACGACGAGGCGGTCTCATCTTCTACGTGCTTTCCACCCCTTACAACCCCCTTCTTCCTTGGCTGCCAAGGAGATGTCTACTAACTTCGTTAGCCCTTCCTACCGAACGAAGCCATCTTGGCTACCGAGACGGGGAACTTGACGAAGGTTATGAGTAGATGCGGTGTAAGTCGACGGGGTTGAACGCGGATCGTACGCTCACTGTAGCCTGATCATTTGGAGGAACGATGTTGGAAAAATACGCGCACTCTTTTAAATCAGTTTCAAATATACAAAGTGTATTGCCATCTTTTGTCCATCTAAAAGGACAAAGAAATGAATATGTTAGAATGCAAATGTTGTATGGTTTCAAGAAAGACACAACACAGTGGCAATAGTTGCTTTACAGGTGAAGACTTAGAAAAGATCTGAAGGATCTAAATAGTGTATGTGCGAAGATACATTTGTTCTATTAGTTTCATTATAACGGAACAATTTGTATAATGTTTCCTCTTGGTACTTGAATAAATAAAGATATTTAAGGTGAACAGAGTTGATGAGACAGTCTGTATGGATAATGTGCCTAATGTGTTTCAGAGTTTGCGTCTTTTTAGAAAATCAAAAAACGGGGTAGAAATTTGGAAATTTCTTTCCCATGTTGTATGAATTAAACCTGTTTACTCAGTGGATGTTGATTTCTGTTTCGTATTCCATTAGAATATGGTGATACCTCGAATTGTAAGGTTGGGATTTTCATATTCACAGCGTCGCTCTTTTGTCTTTCAATTATAAAAAGCGAAGAATTTAAATAAAACAGTTTCGTCGTCAAAAATTTCTACTACTGCGTCTGTTGTAAATCTATTAATTCAATTAATCAATTATCTAATGGAAAATTAGGCAATACCATTTTTCTAAGGAAAAGGAAAAGAGAAATCCTAAATTTCAAGTGTCCATTCAAATAGTGAATTCGAAAGGATGTCTGATCGAATATTTCATGAAAATGATCGACGAAGAGAATTTTATTCGCTTCGATGGAAAATGTTTTTTCTTTTTTTTTCATCCAATAAACTTGTTTCAATTTTTTTTTTTTTTTTTTTTTTTTTAATGATTCACGTTACGGACGAATATGGAAAATATTAAAGTGGATTTAATTTTGCATTTTTACATAGATGTAGAGATTTTGAATTATTGAAGTAATATTGTCATTTATGACCGTCGACGTTACAGATTGAAATCGATTCACGCTAGCAATCGAGCCCAATAATTTCCAGATCGTGACATTTACTACATTATACATGCGTCGATCCTACATCATTGTTCAATGCACACTCTTGCATGTCTATACAAAGCGACACGGTTATCGACAGTTATCGCTCGATGTATCTCGATGATATTGTTACACTTCCTTGCATAGTCTTATTGACATCCTAATTTAATACCATTGCAATCCTCCGAGTGACAAATTTAATAAAGAAAAAGATTATACATAAAAAGAATCCGAAATCAACTTGTGTATTTCGAAAATTAACAAATCAAAAATGATTAGAGCGAAAGAAATATAATAATTAAATTTCAACATTAAATCCAATCGACATCTTATCGAATAATTTCCCGCGAAATTTTAATTTATATACGCATAAAGTAAAAATTCTCGATTAACTCGTACAATTCGTAACTCTCAACGTTATTCAATCAATGAATGCTTCAGTTTTCTCATTCCCTTTGCTCATCTTGAAAGTGTAACAACGATGAAATCGAGAGAACGGAAGTCTTGAACTTACGTTGGACGATAACACGTTTAAAGGTCAGGGATACGAATTGCGGGAAATTTGAACGAGGAAAAAGCGATGATTATCCATGGAACGGTAGTTAATCATTATAGTTGCTGAGACCACGGTTATGGTCTGGTTAGTTAACTAAAGTTGCGTAATTTATTGTCAGCCGAATTTTGGTTGCATTATATGGTCCATTAGCATGACAACAGGGAACTATTTGACGTACACGGAAATTCCGACGCGCTGCCCGCGCGCTCGAATGCAAATTGATAATCACAATTACGAAGTTTATATTAATAACGATTTAATTGCGATACACAAGCCGCGATCTACTTTCCACGCGATTATTACTTTCGCGCTGCCTACGACGGGACCAATTACGCGACGTGAAATCGTTTAATAATCCCTCGACCGTTCGGAGATACATACTTCTCTTTTTTTTTCCTTTTTTTCTTCCTTTTCTTCTTTTTTACGCGAAAATTTATGTAGAACGATCTACGATCTAATTATCGTCGTTGGTTAATTGACGGGGACGTTTAAAATTTCCTGGGAAAAGAAAATAGAGGAGCGTTCGGTTGCTTTGCTGCGTTTCCCAGTCTGGTGATTTCAACGATGTCCTTAGGCTGCGCTACTTATTGTTTCCAAATATTTACTATGTTAAATCACGCTTCTGGTAAGGAAAAGTTGTAAAATATTATTTTATAATAACTTTTACAAATTTATCATTGAAATGAAAATGATTTGCGAAATTTATAATCGATGAAGAGTTGAATTATTATATATAGAAAAGAAGGTTTCGATGGAAGTGTAGAGTGAAAGACTCGTATCATATCGAAATCTTAAATAATTCCATTAAAGTATTTTAATTGAAGGATCATAAAGTTTCCGTATTATTTCTTACAATACCGTAAAACATCGAATACAAAGTAATTACACAAAGAATAGTTAACTCAATTACGTTGAATGTAACATTCGTATACAAATTGCGACTACTGCGATCATGTATCCATTGATACCGGTCTGTTCAACTATGGGAATGTTGCTTCAATATCGAACAATTTTCCAGAAAAAATTTACCTCCTTTCTTCTTGCACAGATTTCAAAGTGCGTAGATACGATTCTTCTCTTCTTCTTCTTTTTTTTTCTTTCGCGGAATTACAAATATGATTTATGAAGAATTGATTATGTAGGACACATCGTGCTGTTAATCCAAGCTAATTGATGCGGAGCAACGCGAACGGGCGCATGTGTACACTGTTTATCGAAAAGTCGATACACGTGTTTAGTGGTAATTACGTATTGTGACGCGGATACGAAATTGCATAGGTTCCTGCAATTGCAATTAAACGCTTGCATTACCGACGCGATGCGTGAAAATTTTAAGCATCATCGAGTTTATAATAGGAGGTCTAACTTTCCATTTTATCAGCCATAACTTTCTCTAATATTGCGATCGTGTATCTCTACCATCCGATTCTCTGTCTGAAAAGTTCTCTTCGCACAAATTATCTTACGAAGATTAAGCATACACTTATATTTTGTCTAATCTATGTCTTATATCTATGTCTAATCTTAAATACTACGAATAAATTTGCTTAAAATTCTTCAACATCGAACTAAGATTCACGTGCATGTATCTTTCAAGAAAAGTCAGAATAATCTCTGTTCGTTAATCACAGACGATTATAAGTAATTTTCATTCTAAATTAATATCGTGGATTATGTAGGAACAATGAGATGATTACCATAATTTCGCACGGTTTTGCATCACTCATTAAACATTGTTAACACAATTCCACCTAGGAAATTATTCCATTTTTCGTGCTATGATTCACAACAGATAACATTTTATTCTCGTAGATACTGTTTGAACAAATTTTGTTCCTTAATGTTTTTTAAATAATAAATTAAATTTTTTAAATAGTTAAAATTTGATTGATTCTTACAATTGAGAGTTTTCGAACAACTTTACCAAAAATTTATCACATTGTGCTAAAAGAAAGAGTACAAAATAATTTCAGCAACGTATATTTCCGCTGTCTTATTTATTACTATTCAAGTTTTACTTTTATTAAACTGAATATTAAATTTGATCGGTAAATATTGCAAATTTCGTTGGACTGTGAAAAAAGGAAGCTTTTCTGTTGACTCACCAGCCGGTGATGTAACAGAAACAGATTGACCAGTGCATTGCTGATTGGAATTCTGATTGCCGTTGCTTCCCGCGCTGGTGCTCAATTTCCTCAATTGTTTCTTGTGTTTCATCCTCCGGTTTTGAAACCACGTTTTCACTTGGGTCTCCGATAGGTGAAGAGCCGCCGCAAGCTCGACCCTTTCCGGTGTGCTAAGGTACCTCTGCATCTCGAATCGGGCTTCCAAACCCGCTAATTGTTGATCACTGAACACCTAAATACAACAAAAAGAATATATACTAAACTCACTAACGCTTTAATTATTCAAACGATTTCCGTTGTACTTCTCTATGCGATCGAATTGAAGCTTTCAAACCAAGTTGCTTAAATATGGCAATTCAATTGAAGAGAAACAAAGCTTTGTAGAGAATTGCAAAAGGGAATTCGAATTGTTCCTTTCAAGAAAATTCTGACACCACATCTAATATTATTTTCAAGCATTATTTTACAGTAAAGCTGTTGAATCGAATTATAGAAATCCACTCAAATTAGTATAAATCTTCGCAGGAAATTGCAGCGCGATTGCGAAATAAAAGAGAATTATAATTGTTTCTTTTGAGAAAATTCTAATTACTATTAAAATAAAATTTTCAGTCTTAAATTTCCATCGCGTACAATATTATCCATTGCACAACGTAGTTTTAAAATTTACCAATGAAAGCATAGAACTGTATGGTATCGAGTTCAACTTCGTCTTCAGTATCCGTGCTTTCTAAGATATACAACTAATTTCACTCACTGTTCGTGCCTTCCGTCGACGACAGTGCTTCAAGGCCGCAAGTTCACTAACCCCCGGCACCACACCGACCCCCATCGCAGTGTTACCAAAAAGTGGTCCTAAGAAAAAAGCTGCCGTAGGCGGTGCGGAAGGGTAACCAGGCAATAGACTGGCAAATTGTTGATACTGTTGATGCTGCACACCGTGACTCGACGTAAGATGTTGATGATGAAGTTGATGATGAGAATGCGGTGGTGCGGTGCCACGACTCAAGATATCCTCGATCAAAAACGAAGTCCTACTGGCGGATGTTCCATTCTGACCTGGCTGAGCCTGCTGTTGCTGACAAGTCGACTGCATTTTTGCAAAAAAAAAAAAAAGAAACGAAAGTTTTCTTTTTATCTTTCTTTTGCCTTCTTAACTTTGCTTCCTTGGAATTCCTTTATAGTTACATTCTTGACGAATAGTGTCACGTTGTCAGTCAGTCACTATTCTTCACTTGAAACGTAATCCTTCTTTCTTGAATATCAAACTTGATGATTGCTAGATATTGTAACATTTGACTCCTTAAATATGTCTCTTATGTTTCTATCATTTCGATACGGTGACTCCTTTACAATTTCTCCTCTCATTTGTGCGAAATGTAATTAACAATTTATACAATAAATTGTTTAGGCAAACTGAGGTTATCAATACAGTACAATTCTCGCGTTGAACCTGTGTAATTAACGTATCACTAGAACCACCTTTGACAGTTTTTCTTAGACGCGTCTCCAGGAACTCCTCACTACCATCACAGCTTTGAAAAACAACGTCCTCCAATTACCGTGCACCTGGTACCACAGTTACAATCTTACAATCAATATAAACCAATCTAAATAGAACTTGTATCAGTCTTTCTTCCTCCACTTTGCAACCACATCAAAACCAAACCGAACAATTTATCCCCCCATTAATTCCTTTCAAGGAATAATTCCTTCACCATAAGATATCCCCATCACCATTTCACCAACAAAAAGAAAAGAAAAAAAAGAAGAAAACTAAAGTACACTTGATCTTCGTGTACACCCTCGTAACCCACTCTACACGTCGTCGTTGCACGAAGAAACTCTCATCTTCCGTGTCAATCGTTGCACAGTATAAAATCTCACTCGCGCGTAAAACAAGAAAGACCGCTCGTACTCGTTATTCCGCCGCGTTCCAGCTAGTAAAATTCTAATTGAATTTTATAGGCCAGCTGTGAGCGGTAGGCCTTTTTCGTAGAAAGCATCCGTCGACAGCGCAGCGTCGTTCGGCGGCGACGTCGTTTAGGGAGTATCGGTGCGCGATTCAAGGCGATTCAACCCCCCTTTCTTCACCCCCGCGCGCGCGCGATCATCTCCACCCTCAGCCGTTCTAACTGGTCAAGAAGGGTAAAGCTCGAAAGCGGATATTCGGTGGCCCGAGTCACGCAGGCATTGGTCGGCGTCGCGACGCCGGCCGTCGCCGCGGTTGGCCCTGTATTGCTCGCGGGGCGTTACCGACGGTGTCGTTTCCATGGACACGATAGCTTGACGGGGCTTACCATCCCCCTTTTACCAAACCACCCCCGTTTCAGTTGAATGAGAAACGGAGGAAGAAGAGGAGGCAGAGAAGCGAGAGAGAGAGAGAGAGAGAGAGAGAGAGAGAGGGAGGGAGAGAGGGAGAGAGAGTCCTTCTATAACCGTGGTTCCCCATGTTGTTGCGCATTCACATCGACTGCACGATAACGGTGTTCACGCGTGTACTTTTGAGGTAGCTTTTCCTACCGCTTAAATTGTATTTCTTTTTTTCTCTTTCGTCTTTCTCTCTTTTCATTTTTCTCTTTTTTTTCGTTTCTTTTCATTCTTTTTTCTTCACCCGCCTGCTTGGTCGGTTTGGATGCAGGCTTTGGACGCTGCCAGATACTAGCAGAACGATTTCGAGGTATTTCTTCGCGATTTCAGAGATTGTTTTTATTCCGTTCTTTCGCTTTTTGATCTTTTAGAATAGGAATCTATGTGCGTGTGTCTCTCTCTGTATGTGTGTGTATGCGTACTTTTTTTCTTCTGTTTTTCTTTTCCTATGCTTGGTGGGGTAGCTTTGTTTGAGTATTGGGAGAGGCTGATGGAAATGTTCGCAGGTATTTCCTCGAGTTTTGAAGCAAATTTTTTACAGATTGTCGCACGTTTGATAGTTTCAGTTGGAAATGATGTAGTATACATTTTCGTTCCATTTGGTACGATGGATAAAAGGTACTTTTCATTTAAAGGGGCTTCAAGTTTAACCATTTATATGTTTATCAGTATTTTTATTTCTGTGTGAAATGTAACTTTGAAACTGTGTCTTGCATGTTTGCTCTCGGATACGCGTCTATCCAGTATTTGCTTCTTTCTTATTCCGATTTTTTTTAAACACAAAGCTTTTGTTTTTCTTCCCTTATTTTCGTCGCTTTGTTCATTCGTTTGGCTTGATTATTAAGGTTGAGTAAGAGAGATTTCTTCAGATCTGTAGGAATATTTGATATTTGATTCTCTCTGATTTTTTTTGTAATTCAAGGGAGAAATCTGTTTTACAAAATCTTGGGGTTTAGGATGAGAAAAGGAAAAAATATAAAAAAGATCTAATGTATTTGTTAATTATCCGTCAATTCATTAACTAGTCTCATTTCCCAATTGAATCTGACGAATATTAATCGTTATCTTAACCTATTACTGCATTCTGACTTTTCGATTCAAATTTTCAAAATTTCCGATTCAGACCATTTTCATAATCATCCACACATAAACACTTCAAATACTATCCAAAGTGAGCAATGTTCGCATCACTGTAAAATCGATAAATTTCGATACTTCCTTCTCAAGACATACTTGTTTCCCTTATCGTTGATTTTTCTACTTGATTTCACATGAATTATTCTCTCCCATCATTTCCATCGTCGTTCATCGGCCATTTTCACGGAGAATGGCGAAATAATTGGATAGAAGGGAAAAACAATTTCACTGGATATCAGTTTTTCTTTTTTTTTTCAACGGCTTTCTTTCCTCTTATATTTTTTTTTCTTCGTTCACCATCTCATCAGTATTGATCCTACGTCTCTCCGCGTCGAGGTATATAAAAGCTTTCCGCAAGTCAATACATCTGTATCAAATCTTGAAAGGGTGGAGAATGCGGATCAGGAGGAGCAGGAGCACTGGATTAGATTACTTATCGGACGGTGTATACAGCACGTTCAAAATGGACGCGTGTTCGTTGTATGTCTGTGTGTGTATCCTAGCCTGCTCTGTGCTTGCTGGCGCAGGCTACCTTTTCGATCGACTTCGGTTATTACGGCATCACGAAACCATTTTCGTAGGTGCCAACACGATTTTTTTTTCTCCTCTCTCGATGATACTAACCCGGAGTTTCTCGTCTGCACCCTCTAATTGCCGCCATCATGAAATCCTTCAATGTATTTCCAGGAATTCTTCTCTTCTCTTTCGTACGTTAAAGCAGGAATATGTACGAGGAATAATAATTTAAATTGAAGGTGGTAAATTCGTTTGAATTGCATGGTATTTTCTGTTCCTCTTAAATTTTTATTCATCCAATTCGTTTGTTAAGTATTTGCTATACAATGATGCAAATATTTTAGAAACGATAAAATATTGATAAATGGAACGTGTCGTTTTGTTTTGTAGTGCTTCTGTACGATTAATCTTGAAGACAGAGAAATTGTCCGAGGTACTGAGATACGGTAAAGAATCAACCTTACAAATATTATTAACAGTCTCGCTATTATTGAGACATTTTTTGTACGATACAAACGGTGTGTCTTAAAATATTAAGCACAGTTCGTGTTCCTTTTTTTTCGTATTTTTGCGAAATTCAATGTAGCCGTGTAATATAATACTTAATTGAATGAATATAAATCTCGACTATAAATTATGCGCACTTAACTACCACTACGCCATAAGGAAATAGATTTATATGAATTAATGCACAAAGGATAAGAACTTCAACTTTTTTTCCAATTAATCGTTTTATTATCGTTCCTTCCAAAATTAATCCTACATTTTACTTAAGCACGCAAAATTACATACAAACACAAGGGCTTCATATAAAATTACTCTAAATAATTTAATAAACCTGCAGAGTATGGGAACTTTCAAAACAGTCTGATAAATGCAGAAGTATTAAAAAACAAAAATGTGAATATAATAATCAGTATATAATTCTTGATATCTTGAAGACGTCAAGCTCTGAAATGACATATGAAACAAATTACGTCTCCGAAGCGTCCTTGTATGTTAAAGGGTTAATTCTTGCTGTTCAATATTTGTCAAAATGTAAAATTGATGATCAATTGTAATTATTTCTTCTCGTAGACACAGAAAAATCGGGTTACACAGGATCGACCCGAAATAATTTCGTGTGAAATCATATTTAACACAACGGAGAGAAGAACTGGTCGATGAGAAAAATAATTTTCTAGTTGAAGGCTGTTTGGGAAAACGCACGTGTAATGACGCAATCATCCAGAAAGCCAGGTTTGGTGTATTCATCCCCGGTATTAGTGGCCCTCCCTCAACTTGCTCGACGACGGAAGGGAGAGGAGGCGCGTGCCGGCATTTAGACCGGGTTGCTTCCGCGATTATTGAGTAAATTAACGTCCCCGGTAATTATATTACCAACGCGTGTCCATTCATCCGTCTCGTCGGTCAGGGCAACCAGCCCTCGATGTCGATGCCGTAAGCCAAAAACCCGTCCGCAAGCTTAACGCTACCGAAACTATCTCTCCCCGGAAACGAACGTCTACGTCGAAACAAACCCTCTCGGGACTTGTTAGTCGAAAAATGAGCAAGCTTCGCGGGATCATTTTTAGGATGTTGATCAAGTGTGACTATCACGCATCGTCTGGCACGTCTGATCGTTCCTATCGAGGATCTTTTAGAAGATCTCTCGGTTAATGGGGAGATGAATTCGATGGCAGATAAAGCAGCGAAGCTTGTATTTCTTAAGATAAAAATATATTCAAGATTCTTATCATATATTTAACAAATATGATATGCTTAATCTTAGGTTCGATTATTTATTGCATAATACGAATCATTTCGAAGAGCGATTCTAAATGATAATTGCTCTTAATGAACTTTCAGTCGATCTCTGGCGTTATTATGAAAGGGAGAATATTATTTTCCTATTGAAATGGTAAATATTGAAACAGATAATGGAGATAAGGAGAAATGATATTTCTTTTAAAAACAACTTGACAAAGGCGAATGAAATTTTATCATTACTCAGAGATCCCTTAAATTCTATTCGTCTTAAAATCCTAACAATTATTTACAGTGTCAATGTAATGTAATGCTTATTTATGTATCAGCTATTCGTAAGAATTGACAAGATTGCTAATTAATTGGAGAAGGATACAATGGATTAACCAGTTAGATGGGACAAACTTCCGAGCATTGAATATAGTGTAAACGAACTTTCCAAATATTCATTAGATAAAATCGATACGCTCGTTAGTTAGATATCCTGTACACAGTAATTACGAACAGATTTGAAAGTCAATATCAATAAGATACAATTTTTCCACGTTAATCGTTTCGTCTTCACAGACGAAAGAGCGTGGTAATCGGTCTTCTTAAATGAATACCTATACCATGTTATCAAATTTCAATTATATCGTGAAAGTAACATCAGAATAAAAAACAAAAAAAAACAGAATAATTATTATCGACATTTTATTACAAAAAAAAAACGAGAAAATAAAATACTACCTACGTTATCGAATGATTTTAAATACAGATACAACCCTGAACGAATTAACGTCATCCTGGTATATGTTACATGAAAACTCTGCATGAACCAAATGATTACCATAAATTAACTTCGTTTGTTTCACGTTACAAATTGAACAACCGTATCATCATCTTATCGTTACTCTCTTGTGATTATCACGAGACCGCAGAAAAGTTGCAACGATCGTACATACAGGATGCTTCAGAAAATTGTTAAGAAAACGTTACATATGTTCAAACTCTCTTTACTTGTTTATCATTAATTGTAAAAACATTCTTGAAATATTCTTAAAGGCGGTCATATTGTTACAATCATATTAAAAGATCTAATATGTATGTACATACATGCACAAATTCTCCATGTAAATATTTAACATTTCTCCGAAACACCCTGTAGATCTATTTAAACGTTTTACAATATTTTTTTTCAGATTCTTCTTTTCTTCTTTCTCCTGAAACTTTCGCCGTACGAGGCGAGATATCGGTCGTCAGACCCTTTTCATCAACTAAAGATAGAAATTCGCCGAGGATTCAAGCTTCAGAACTCATCGTCGTTTAAGGCCCTTTTGTAAAAGGCTCGCGAGAAGGTTGCTGGTCCTTGGGTACCGCAGAAAAAGAAACCGCGGCGCCATAAGATGAAGATCGTTAAACAGACTGGAATGGCGAGTAACAGACCGATCAACACGCCGATGAGGATCGTTGCGTCTTTTTCCGGTTGTGCCCCGTTCAAGTCCAGACAACGGAGCTTTCGATGGGACAAGGAGGTTAAGTTCTTTCCAACATGTTCAGGCGGTGTAGCACAGGTGAGCTTGTACATTTCATCCCCCATCAGTTTCTTACCCAACTGTGGCAGCAACGTACCGATCTGAGAATTGTATATTTATTTATTTATTTCACAATTTTAAAAGGGGAGCGTGTTCATTTTGAAATTTTCCAAGAGATGGTAATTCTATTATCCCTTTTTTTTTATAACCAATTAATCAAATTTTGTAAATAAATGAATTGATTCTAAAATCAAGTCTGAATCAAATATTGTCCATTTATGGAAAATTAAATCAAAATATGATAAAAAAATATTCTGCGTGAGATGTTTTAACTTGACGAAACGAAGTATTTGCAGGATATTTTAAATCGATTGGAAAGATACTTTTAAGAACTTGCAGTGTGATTTAATTTAACATATTTAGATGGAAATAGTAGAAAGAAGGTTTTAGAATTTCATTCTTTCGAAGGGATACGAATTTAATATACAAGAGTATTTCTACTTTATTCAATGTACTCGAGTAAAATTAATAATGAAAATACGAGATTTGAAGTGATTTCTCTTTGTAAAGAATATACAGAAAACTTTGAACTCGTTAACAACAACCGAAGAAGGCAAATTAAGGGAGAAAGGTTCGGTGTTAATTCAACCGATTACAAAGAGCATCTAAAAGAGGCTTGAATTTAACTTTACCCCAACAAACATGTATAAAAATAATAATTTCAGCATGGCATCGAGAATATTAACAACTCGATTCGTAAAATATATTCATTCGATTAGCAGAATATTTACATCGGATCTCTTTTCAATTAAATCGGAAACATTCGAATGGAAGGATGGAAAGGGAGGTTTAAAAAATGGAGGAGGTTGGACGAACGGATCTGCAAATTGGTATCGGTGAGGTAGCAGATCGATCGGTGTTCGATAGGGAGGCTCGCAATTCGAACGGGCGCGCGTGGACCGTGTATTTCGTGATTGCCAGAACTTACCAGATATTGATTATTGCAATCGCAGCTCCATTTGTTGTTCATCAGATCCAATTCTTCGAGCCAGTCCCACCTTGCTACGAATTGCTGAGGCAAATATCGCAGGACGTTATCTGATAAATAAAGTTTCTTCAGTGGCGGCCACACCGGTCCCTCGGAGTCTACCTGCAATCATTTCACACGTAATACAATATTTAAACTCGAGCAATTTATTCTATCCTTTTGTGTATACATATGTGTGTACAACGTACATATGCTCACAATAAAATCTAACCAATAATCTCTCAAAAAAAAATCAAAGCTCGATCATTTTTTTTTTGTATTTCAAACTTCAACAACAATTAAGCTCAGGAGTAAATATATAAAGTGCAGAAAAAGAAAAATGAAAACGATTAATTGTATAGCAATACACAAATAATGTATTCGACGATATTATATGAATATTAATTATCTTATGAACATGGAAAATCACCTCTGATGCAAGAGCATACTCGTCGATTAATTCCAATTTCGGGCAATTTTCTACTCGAAGGCGCTCGAGTGACGTCAAGCCCGAAAAGGCACGTTCACCGACCATTGTCAAATAAGGCATGCAACAGAGGCTTAACTCTTTCAGGCTCGGCATATGTGAGAACGGACGACTATGATGGATTATTTGAATCGGATTTTCATCCATGTAGAGGACCTCCAATGCCGTTGCATTCTCGAGAGCGTTCGGCGGATTGGCAAACTCGTTTCCGCTCAAGTTCAACTTCTTAAGACTTCTAAATAATAAAATTCGATTAGTACAAGCTATTTTATAATTTGTATACAACTTCTATCTCAACGAACTAACTCAGTACTTGGAAATAAAGAAATCTTGATTCATGTACATAATACACGAAAGAAAATAACAATTGAGAATTAGTTCGGTGTTCGTTAGATCATTAGATCAGATGTTTCGATAGTATTCAAGCGTTGTATTCAGTTCCGATGTGAAGCTCGTAGATTATAGCGAAGTATGTATTATACACGCGCTTCTCGTTTCTTCTCTTGAATATGGAATAAATTTTCATGAGTTAATTAACCAATAAGAATTTCTTGTAAATCTGTTAATACAATACTACGAAATTTATGAAATTCGATAAAGAAGAACGATGTTCTACGTTAATCATTTTCTATAAACTATAATAATACGCTTGTACAATGATATCTGGTGTTTCTTATCGGTGCAATCTGATACGTCGAATCACTTTTCGTTATTATATCTCTGTGTACCTGTTAGTTGACTATCGATACGGAGAAACAAGGTGTTAGTTTCTAATGATACGGTAAGTGTATCTTTTAAATTGAATTCTTACTTCGAGGAGTGAAATTGGGTGGATGGAAGTGTCTTCAGTCTACAGTAACTCAGGTCTAACTCTTCTAGATCTGGAAGAGAGCTAAGCGCTACAGAGGTACCATAGTCCACATTCGAAAAATGATTTCCGGAAAGATTCAACACTTTCAGGTTCGACATGTGCTCGAAGAGATCCTGTTGCAACGAAACGAGCATATTGTGTGCCAAATTTAACACTACCAGCTTCACCAACGGTTCGTAAAGAGCTGGTGAAAATTTTCCCTGAAATATTCACGAATTTTCAGATTAATAATCAAACCAATGTTCGTTTCATTTGTCAATAAATTATAAAATTAGTCAAATATCAAATATCATTCATTATAGATGAATATCGGAAATTATAAAAGAAGTATATCAATGTTGGTGATAATTGCATGAATAAGAAGAAGGAGACAAAAGTTCCATTGAATTTGATTTTATGAGAAATCGAAAAGATTGATTTGTAGCCAAATTTAATGATTGAAACGAAAAGTTTTCTATTCTGAAGTTATCTATCGAAACAGTAGTTACACCTCCCTGTGTGAGAATTTCTAAATAATTTTAGTAAAGAAATTCAGTTCTCTCGATTTGCTGAGAGTAAAGTTCAGTGGAAAAGTGTCCCTTTTTCTTCTCGATTGTTCAATTCGTTCATCCTGACACTACACAACAAGTAAATAGAACTATCTAGAAGAAGAATGACAAGATAACGATTGTGACTAACAAAATATCACACAGGTCATTCAATACACACGCATTAATGTTCACGAAATTATTGGCCATTAAAATCGTAAAATATCGGTACAAATAACAGGCAATGTTATACAATCTTTCATTTTCTAACATGAAAATTAACGTAACGTTACCTCGAACACATCGGGTTGCAGATTCTCCGTTGTGATCTGATTGTAACTCAAATCCAATTCAGTGAGATTAATTAGCTGCTTGAAGGCAACGTGATCAATTTTCGTAATCTTGTTCTCTTTTAAAATCAATTTTCTGATCTGCACCGCCGGGAATGGTTTCACGTGAATCAGCGAGTTATTCTTAAATGTCACCACATTAAAAATTTTGTTTGGCCACTGTGAGTCCTCAAAGTGGTTGGTCAAATTTCTATTATCGCAATCTATGATGTCACCTGATACGAAAGTAAGGATTGGTTTTTGTTTTCTTTCGTCGTTTTATTTCTCTTACCTACATGCTTTGAAAAACTTCTTCGAAGTTAATGCTTTAAGTATGCGAATAGTAACGATAATTCATGTTTACACCGTTTCAAATGATATTCGTAATGTATTATAATATGTGGATTACCTGTACAGTTGCATACAGTACACAAAGCTGGAAGTTTTGGCGCAGATGATACTTCAAGTGGTTCCGTTTTTTCTGTCTTTGTGACTACAGTGTCGTTTTTCCCGGTCTTGCCAGTTTCGGTGATATTCTGACACTCGACTGTGTAAAGTATGCAAATAAATATTATTAATAGTCGGTGATCCATGATTCCCTGCAAGATCAGTAGCGGCAGAACTTCACACTCTGAACTGAAATCAGTTTTTCTGTATCAAGCTGAGTGTCTCTGATAACGAAACCGATGATAAGATACCGTTGATCATGGTTACTCATCGTTCCAAGCCGGTAAATCCCTTTAATTCGCCGCTCCGTTTCGTCTTCGCTATATACGTAATATTTATAGATTTTTTACGACTTCGAGTTGATGAAATTAATTGACTTTATTTTTCATTCTGTCGTTGATATCAATAAATGACAAGTATAAATATAGAATTCTTTACATGCGTTAAATTACAATGATTACGTTGCTCTCGAATAATGTACCCAAAGAAAATGTGTCACTTTTTCCTCAGGACTTTATTATTAATAATATTTCTAAATAGGCACAATTTTAACGAATGACCACAACGAAACAGTTATTTAATTGAAAGCTAAACAATGTTACAGTGAAATAAAGAAAACAACGTGTATCCTGTATTAATTTTTATTTCAATAATAACATATACAATGAGATCAGTATGTGAACTTATTCTATTTTACATGTATCTTTTTTTTTTATGAAAAATTCAAATGTCGCGCTTCAGCTTGAGCGACGCTTGAATGAACCGATAATCGTGTCGGTGTCGCCATCTGCAGCGGTGTCGTATTACCAGCAGAGAAGAGAAACCTTCGCGAAAAGTATTGAATCGGTGACGTCACAAAAGACGTGTCAGTGGAAGGAGTAGACGGGGATTGTAGAGGAGCATGTTGAAAAATGTCCGATTACTTTAATTTATCGTACGACGTGAATAGTGGTAAACAGAGGGGTTTATGTTGACGCGCGTGCAAACGGTAGACCGGTGTCGGTGTATGATTATCGTTGGGCCCGAAGGTATCACGTGGACGTAAAGGACATTTGGCTTGTGACTATAATCAGACACGCCGACCGAAATATCCTCGAAAAATAAAACCAGTGGACGGTGTTGTTTTGTTCCTGTAGGATTTTATCAGGACTGGCTTTCACGATACGGTAAGTAAATTGGAAATAAATGTTCTTCTCGTATACTGTCACGAGGACAGCTGTTTCGACGCATCGTTTCGGTGAGCTTAATTCCCGCTGGCCTGTTCACCTGCAGATTTGTGAGGTTAGGTTCGTTTATTCATTCCTGGTGCGCTGATACACGCGAAAAACTTGTTTTGTGCGCAATACCCCTCAGTGAACGCCCATTCCTCGCGGTCTGCCTTGACAGAATTGCGAATTGATACGATCGATATTGTCAAGGGTCTTCCAAACAGCGACTTTTTGGAATGACATCATGCGTACCATGCGACCGATCGCGGCTATCAACTGGTTCTCACTAGATGCTCATTTATCTTGTTTTTTCCGCACATTATAAACAGTTCTCTTTCTTCAGCGATGTTCTTGTTGCTTTAAAATAAGAACAATAAGTATGTTCATTTTGTCGAAGCGTATTTTATCTAGATAGTAATTTGAATAAGTTTTAATAAGTTCATCTTGTGAAAAATTTCATACTTTAAGAACAATATTTGATATGTAATAGTGACCTTTTGTACTATCGTATGATTTCCTATTGGTATTGTCTGTCTTTTTTAACTGTGAAATAACTGGCGGGAACTTCTACTTGAAAGCGCATTGTTCTCGCAATTACGTACTTCTAAATACTTTAAATGAATCAATTACGAATAAATGAATACAAAATTTATGTAAACGGATTAATTTTATCAATATTACAAGTTCTATCATGAGTATGTCATAAAATTTGTGTAATTATAGGGATAAATAAAAATTTGAGGTTTGATTAGTGGCGCTCAGTGAACTGTACTACTTAACCTTACATCGGTAAACGCAATCGACTTGCATAGACCAGCTATATTTATATTTCCATCTAAAACAGAATAATTTGTGCTAAGCAAATTACATAAAATGATAAACTAAGAGCTTCGCAACACAAACATGTCCCCGGTGCAACGAGCAAATTGCTGTTTACATCGTATCAAGGGAACCGGTTAAAATGGTTCAGAGAATATTTCATGATAAAAAAGAATGATAAAGTTATTGCAATGAGGTATCGCCATTATGTTACAGCGTATGCTACACATATTCGATGAATTAAATTCGTGTGAACTTGGCACGATGAATTTTCCTCCGTTGTCTCCTTAAACCTATAATTTATAGAATGAAATCATTTAATGAAAATTTTGAAAACAATTAATAACGTAAATGTAATAAAAAAATTTTTAGCAATCATTTAAATCACAAAAATGACAAATATAGTTAGTGTAACAAATGTGCTGCAGCTGACGAAATTTAATTTTCATTTAATATGAGACAAGTAAATATTTTAAAAAGCAATCCTGCCCATAATAATCGCGAAGATTATGGTAAGAAACTTAATAAAATTATATATTCAACCGCTTATAATTATCTTACGGAAATTATTATACAGTCTGAAAATTATAAGATCCTTCCATGAATACGTGCAAGATCTACTTATCTCAAATTTTCATCTTAAACATATAGTTATAAATAAAGCTCGAGAGAGCGAATAAATATCACGAAGTTGTTACGCAGATAATTATCTTACGTAAACTAATATTTGCAACAAGTTAAACTAGTACTTAAAAAAATTTATTAAATCTCAAATGTAGTTGCGAAATATCGTTACACGTACATATCTTCAACTCGTTCGCGAAGTTTTTCAAAATCTACAAATTACATTGATTTCCCATACCATCCATGCAACACAAAGCTTTGCGCAAAATACTAAAGAAAAATACGATCTATTTTCCATCGTACAAAAAATTTAATTGCTCTTCGCATTAACCACGTTCTCTAGTGCGCATGCGCTTTCTATACACAATAATATTTCTATACATTGGACGCATTCTTCCCTGAAAATAAATAACCTAAAAAATTACATTAAAATTCATCGTGAATGCAATTTTAAGTTACGCGTAATTATTTCAATAATAACGAAGAATTTCGTTCGAATCAGATCGTTACGCAAAGTGAACAATTTTGCGTAATATGTGCGATGAAAGAAGTAGCAAAACGAAGTCGAATTTCCCGCAGAAATTTTATCGAGCACCCTATAGGTAGAGCGTTGCGCAGCAGTCGGGTATCGGCGCCGTCGGCAGCGGTGGCCTCTTGTAGTTTTTGCTACGCCCTCTTCGCATGAAAATGATTCTTCCGCGGCGTGCTGTAGTAGGGATCGTCGACCATTGGTTATCGAACGTTTGACTGACAGCTCGACTATCTCGTGTCAGGCCCGCGATGAAAGGGAGAAAGAAAAACAGCTTCTGGCCCCGTATTAACGCCCACCGACGATCCCGTGACGTTCTTTAAACTCACATCTCTTTCCGTCTCGGTTTGTTGCCCGTCACGACGCCGGTCTTAATACGCCGATGACTGACAGGTAGTAAACAAGTCCACTCGCCCACGGGATACCATCTTTGTCATAATTAACTCTTTCAGTGCCAAGCCGGTACGGTGTGTGCGTCAAACGTGTTTCTTGTGACAAAATGTTTTTGGCTTTCGCTTTTTATGGTGTTTCTGATGTCTACATATATTTGAGACGAAGGAAGAGTATCTTTATAAGAAACGTATGTAAATACAATATCCAAAAAGAAACTAAATGCGGATGTACGTGTGAATGACTTTTAAAAAACAAATATTTCACTCGATCGATGTAAATATTCGGCGTTCAATTTCAAAAATAAACATGAACTTATGAAAACTGAAATCATTTTTACATACGCAGAGTACATTTTGTTAAAGACGATGTTTGAAAATAGTTTTTTTCATAAGGATAACTTATTCTTCTTTTTTTTTTTTCTAATTAATGTTTTGAATTTTTATTTATTAGCTGTTATAATGTCGTTGATAAAATACAGTGTTACAGTGGCAGAATGAGATACTGGAAGTGAGAAACTGTAAAATAAGCTTACACAAATATTTGACCACTGATATGTACTTAGCGGAATTTAAGTACTTTCTTACGTTCGAAAATGATTACCGAGTCCTAACCGACTGCTATGGTTCTGGCACTTAAAGGGTTAAAGATTTATTTCTCCTCTTATTTACGCTCGTAAAGACATGTTTCATTGCTTCTCTGTCATTATTTTCTCCGTTGAGGTATAAATTGTTGCTTTAGAATACTTAGAAATTTTTCTGCCAAACTTTCATAACATCTTCTCATAAATCCTGTAATTTTAATCAATTTGTTAAACTTACATAAATACAATAGGCAAAAAGAATGTTCATTTAATATTTTAATTTCAATAATAGCAGCTCGATAAATTCTGTTAACAAATTAACACGGTTATAGCTTCACGGTTCTTCGCCAGGTTAAGTTATTGCCTCTCACTCTTTGATCACTTCTAATTGCACGTTCCTTGTAGCTTCAGTGTCACAGTAATTACTAGCTCGTTACAAAAAATCAACACGTTGAACGTGTTATGCGATAATTCGCATGAACAAAGTGCATGTACGCCATTGTGTAGTTTCCGCCAGTCCATTTCAGTTGAATTAATAACCGCCTTATTTTCGGTTGTGCACACGACACGTGACTACAGCGAACGTTTTAAATTCCTGATCGACATTTGTTTTAGTTTTTGTCGTTAGCCCGATCACAACAGATTCTAGTTTTTGCGACCGCGCTTTCATTTTTTCTTTTCTTTCCTTCGCTCATTTATATTATTTACATGCATGTCATGTTAATATTTAGTAACAAGCTGTTAAGTAGAATCACGTGTACATATTTTCTTCAACTGCATCGTTAATTCATTTACAATAACACGATCGATGTTAATTTATGGAACGAATGCTTCAAAGCGGTGTATGAAAATAAAAAAAAATTCTTATACTTGAAACAAGTTATCTCCAGAATAAGGATCGTGCTGAACAAATTAGTAATCAATATTTTTTTCCATCCGCGAAAATTTCTCGTAAAAACTTAAAAAAAAAATTATTATTTAAGTGAATCTTTACTGGCTCAATAAAAATGCGAAGTTACGTTAATTAACAGAAATCGATAAGGATAAAACGTATCTTGGTGCACGTGACATCATAAAATAAAAATTCACGTCGTAATGTGACGGCGTGACAGCGCGAGAGCCAATGATCGAGAACATTCTGTCGATTACGATATTTCGATGGACATTACGGATTACCCAAAGTATTTTTCTTGGCCGTCGCTTCTCTCGTCGGCTCGTTAGAGCATACGCGACGCTTTCATGTCTGGTAACAGCTGCGTTCAAATACCATCCGAGCACCCAAGAATTCGAAAGCGATGCAACGCGTCGTTTGAGGGAGTAAAATGAAGAAGAGAGGCGTCACCCTTTTCGCGTTCCCAACAGCAATGCGGAAGATGGGAAAAGAAAACGACGAAAAACGGCTCAAGTTCTTTAACATTCGGTATTAGCCTCGAAAGCTGAAACTTTAATCAACGAATATCGCGGCAGAAAAAAGAAACGAACCAACCAGTGGTATATAGTATGATTAAAAGAACCAAATAGTAGTAGAGCCAAATTGTTTAAGTTACATAATACAGTTTTATAGAAAGTTTAATGTCTTATTGAAATTTAATCTAATTAAGTTTCAGAAAGGTATTGGTATCGGTGTTAAAACTTTCTTAATATGATTATCTATCATTCTATTGATAAAATTGAAACGAGAAAACTGTTTTATCGATTGATAAAGTGTTCCTTCGATGCTCGACGATACCTGTTAAATTAAAACAATGGCTACCAGGAAAGGAAATAGAAGAAAAAAAAATAAGAGGAATACAGAGGAAGGCTTGATTGTTAATTATTCTCATGAAAATTAATGGAGAAGCAACAAAACAATGATTAAATTTGCAATGGCTTGACTTTTGATGAACGATAAGTACGGTTGGAGGAACATGAGGTTGTTACCGCGGAAAATATCTGAGAACGAACGATGTATAATTTACTGTCTATTTGCTTGTAATGACATGTACAATTATTACCGGTCTAAATACAAATCTTCCACTTCTATAAAAGAATATCAAAGAAAAAAATTTAATCAAACTTATTTATTTTAAAATTTGTAAAATTTATGTTATCTAAGAAAAACTTATGTAAATTATACTAGAGAAAAAATAATGCAAAATATGAGCTATTAACATGGACAAAAAGATAATTCGACGTTTGATTCCAACCGATGAAATAAAAAGAAGTACATGAGAAGTTTAAAAAAAAAAAACAAGTTTAAACGCGTTAAGGCCATTTCGATGTGTGTGTAGGATGCACTGTGGAAACGAGCTACGCTGACCGTTCACCGTCAGCGATAATATTTTAAATGAAAGCGGCGAGAGGGACGACCGGCACAATAAATATCGGGTTTAACGGAAAGACTCGAGTGTGGTGGAAGCACCACTTGCAAGTAATGGTATCTCTGTCCACCTCCTTTTTCTACCGCTTCTACCGTACGGGCGCCACCTTCTTTCTCTTGGCCACCTCGCGGCGTTCCCTTAATGTATCTAACTCTTCTTCTTTTGTATCGATATTTTCTCTCGCTTGCTCATACTGTCAAGCTATTCGATCACCGGAGAAGTTTTGATAAAATGTCAGAAGTATGACTATATTCCCATTACTTCGAGAAGAATACGATTCCGTTATGGATTCTTATCCTATTGTTAGGTTAAAGTTTCCAAATTACACGGTTCGTAGTTTTTCTAGAATTCGGTTAAATATGTATATAGGTGTTCGGAGTATATGCATAGAATGTATATTAATTCTTATTATATAGAAGTACAATCACATTTCTAAAGTTAAATTAAAAAATAACAACTTGGACTTTATTGAAAGATATAACTATGAAAAACAGTTGATTTATCTTTCAAATTGTTCTAACAGGAAGTAAAGTGTCCCGTTAAAAGAAACGCAAAATAAAAGTAAGTGGAAACAGCCTGAAAATACTTGTCGCTAAAGTGGCTTGAGTTCGTGTAAATTACAGAAAACTGTATTGCTTTAACAATGTAATTTGGCTGTTGCGAAAATTTGTTCTCCTTTCCTTTATTTTCCTTCGATAACTATGGCGCGTAACCGCAGTTTTTCGGGTGTCGTCGCCTTGTCAGCCAGTAGTATGTGTCGCAGCACTTTATTTATTCATACCGAGGGGACGTGTATGGGGATTGGGGAAAATTCAAAAGGAACGTTCGGAATGGGAAGCAGAACTGGTGCCAGCAACAGTGCTGATGGTGTTGAGACCGTCTAACGATGACATTTAAATGCAGTGCCGCGCATCGTTTGGTTCTTCGTGCCACGACGATTCTCTCTCCCTCCCCTTAGTCCCTTCCTTTTTCTCTCGTTCCCGGGCTCATCCCTGTTCGAAATACGTAGGGATGTGTTATAATATGTATGATATTTCTATCCTTTTATCTCTCTCCTTGTTTCCTTGCCCTAAAATTATTCGTTTGTTACCTTGGATTAAAATCTAAAATCATATCTTCGTTTCTCCTGTTATTTCAGTGTAACTCCGTGAGAATTATCGGCAGACTGAAGGTAGATTGAAGAGTATTTAAATATCAGAGGCCCCGGAGGACCTGGGCAACGATGGAAGCTGCCAGACAGGAATGATAGGTATCAATTTTATTTTTTATTCAACATTATCCTTATTAAATAACAAAGAATGCAAACATAGTTACTTCAAGAAAAATAATTAATTAAAATTATAAAAGCAAGAAAAGTTTATCATTATTAAATTTTACACTTTGACAATTGAACTAGATAGAAACTAGGTACATCTGTTTTCCTTTTTTTTTTATGAGTTGTGATTTGATAGAAACACGTGATAATTTGACGTAGAATGCAAGAGGGTAGCACCGCCGTGGCGCTAGCGATGGTGACTCCTGGCTACGATCAGGACCCTGCAAGTGGGGTTGCCGATTACACGACCCATCAAGATCAGGCTCAGTTTGAAGCAGACAAGAGGGCAGTATACAAGCATCCCCTCTTCCCGTTACTCGCGTTACTTTTCGAAAGATGCGAACAAGCTACACAGAGCTCGGACAACTCGACGTCCGAAAGCTTCAACATGGACATACAGGCCTTCGTCCAACACCAAGAAAGAGACCGAAAGCCGTTCCTGATCAATGACCCCGAAATTGACGGCTTGGTAAGTTGGAGTTTTCATCAAAATTTAATCGACCTATACACACAGACCTTATAGATCCCAAAGGGATCTTAAATTTGTGTGAAGATTCATCTCCGTTCGTCCCCTTCGGGGAATAAACTAGAGGTTCAACCTTAAATTTTTAAATAGAAATCTAAATGAGGCCAATCAGTTTTGAAATCTACTTTGAAATATGAGCAATTTAAACATGATCTCTTTTTTTTATCGTTTCTTTGTGTACTTTATTATTTCATCTATTCTACAAAAATTCGAACAGTCTTTCGGAACAGAAATTTTTTCAACTTACAATTTGAGCAACATTTAACCCTTTTGATACAGCTGTTTTCCGCCCATATATTTCCGCTGTACGGATACTTGAATCTCGAATACTCGAAATGCTACTTCACAGGCCTGTTTCGACACGAAGATACAGATTGTCGTGATAGAAAATAAAATACTTACGAAACAGAAGAAATCAGTACCTGTGAAGATAATATTGCTATGCTATATCTAACTAAAATTGTAAATCAGTGAAAATTTTAACGAGTGATTATGGTCATCAGTAAAATAGAGTACGATGACGAAATAACGTACAATGATGGGTGACTATAGTCACCAATAGTATCGAAAGGGTTAAAGAATAACTAAAACACTATGTATCTAAATGTATTTAAGAAATTAATAAAAAAGAAAAAGCATTTTTCTAAAAGCTAAAACGTCTGTTCGTTGAGCCAATAAAACAAAGAAAAGAAATAACGAGCGACGGTGCGCGCACCGATAATAAAAAAAAAGGAAGAAAATCGTTCGTAGGTCGACATTGTTTTTTTTCTGTCCCTGCTTACGCAGATGATCAAAGCGATACAGGTGCTACGGATTCACCTACTCGAACTGGAAAAGGTGCAGGAGCTGTGCAAAGACTTTTGCAACAGGTACATCACGTGCCTGAAGGGCAAGATGCAAAGCGAGAATCTGCTACGCAGCGATTACAGTCACCATGGACACGACATGGGTCCGTCGAGTGGCAGCAACGGAAGCAGCCCCTTGCAGGTTAGATATTATTTTGAAACGTCTCATATAAGGCGGCCTGGCCTCTTTCCCCCTTCACCTACGTAGTTATCCTTTTTTTTAGTGATGCGCAAGAATCGCAAATATAATCTCGATAATACTCCAAGCTACGTGTCTCTCTGCGTTTGTCTCTGTCTCTCTTTCTCGCTCACTTTCCTAAAACCGAAATAGCTTAAAAAAAAGGCAGAAAAAAGGAAATTAATCTGTGCTCACTGTGTTGTTTCTCTCTCTCTCTCTCTCTCTCTCTCACTCACTCTCTCTCTCTCTGTTAACATTAATAACATCATAGCTGTTGTCGTACTTTTTAAGAATTAACCAGCTAGTTCGTAACGAGTTACGGAAATATTGTAAGAGATCTTTACATCTCTTTGTAAGAGTGTACCGAGGTAGTGATCGTTCAACTAACTCTCTCTTTCTCTGTATCTCTTTCTGCCTCTGTATCTCGTTCTCGTGTGTACATTGACCTAATTGTAGCGTTTAGTAGTAGCTAAATAAGGTGCCGATAGAGGAAAGTATTTAAAAGTATCTATATAGACGATTCATTGGTAGATTGTAATTACAGAAAAATGTATGCACATGTACTCGACGAATTTTCAACATCGATTTACATGGGAACGAAACTTAATATGAAAAAATGTTACTCTATATTTTCGATTTATCGTTTCCTATAGACTTTTTCGAATTGTACTACCATACCTGTACAACAAAGGGTCTCATTTGTAATGAATATGTAAATTATTTCGAGTGCTATTTAAAGTTAGAGAAAATTACTAAGAGCAGTTTACATAGTTTCGGGACGTGCACCTGGTGATGATAAAAAAATTCCTCTCAAGGTCATTCCAAGGTTATCGACGTTTTATCGTATACTAATGTGTGTTTCTTACAATTTAATTTATAACACGACGATCTGAAAGAGATTTCAAACCGTAGAATTTCAATTATCGATGACCTTGAGATGCCTTTCAAGATGACCTTGAGCTGACCTTTTATTTTATTCTCATCAGATGTGTATCCCTATATTGTATAAACTTCTTTTAATCGTTAAAAAAAATTTTTTAACGCGTTTTAAAATTAACAATACGTTCCCCAGAACCTTGTTAAGAATTACACTTTGATACTAGGTTTACGGGCTTTTCTTGAGTGAACAAGAAACCAAATTTTTCTTTCAACAAATCGATTTATCAGAGACAATAGAGACAATTTAATTGTATATTGTTAACATACTTACAAATTCGAATATATTTTCGTATCGTTCTATTAATAAAAATCAGGAAAAGTTGATGAAAAATAATAGCAATTGTTTCTGTAATTTCACTCGTGAAATCTCAAATACGTCAAATTGACGCCTCCCGTAAACCTAATGTTAAAGGTTCGATCATTTTGTGAATTCGAAGTATATATTATTAGGGGAGGGAAAAAAAAAAGGAGTGAGCGATACTTGCGCATTGCTCAAAATATTATAGAACCCCACCCCTGCTCTCTGACGGCTAGTTGCGACATATATTTCCCAGGTGCTGTCTTCTACAGGCAATGATGTTGAGTCGGGAGCTAACGGATTCCGAGTGAGCAGAGGCGACACCCTGTCGGAGAACGGTGGTGCAAGTCAGATGGCTGTGCAAGAAGAAACCGGTAACGACAGGCCGCCGTCGGTGCGATCATCTTCCACCGCTCAGCGCTCAAATAGATCCTCCAGCCAGGACCATGATGATCCTTTGTCACCTTCCACGGTACATGGGAGCACGCCCTTATCGCAAATCGGGGCACATTCCTGTGCACCAGTCAACGATATGTATCTTGGCCAAGGTAGATTAAAATCACCACATTAAAGTCAATTAAACAACTGATATATACAACTTATTATAACAAATGAATGGCAATAATTCTTAATATTTTTTTTCTTTTTTTCATTATTGTTAGGAACTATTCTTGACCCTTGGCCAGTTAGATTAGACAAAGATAAAATGTGTGTATCTTAAAAATATTGTATTTGTATTGTTTTATCTTATTGGTTGAGGGTTGTACAGATATGTTAGAAAGATTGAACAATCTCAAAGCAGAGTATTCAGAAATGAATTATGTTTAAACAAAAACAAAAAACTGAATTAGATGTTTATCCAAACGTAAGCATTGTAAACTTACGTTTATAGATGATATGGACTGTGTGAATATTGGCGACAGAATATATTTAGAAGAGGCTGGCTATTGGGGCCTTCTTGCCTTACAAGAACGTGAGAATGAATACGTCGATGTCGGAGATGCGAATGACGAAAAGTATTTTGGTTAGACGAAATTGGTTCTTTCTTACCGATGACTAATATCTTCACTTGAACATTAATTACTAATCAAACATCTGAATTTGAACTAATGACCATAAAAATAAACTTAAAAAAAGAACATATACTGCGAGTTCCGTATGAAAAGTGTTACGAATTTATCGGAATAAACATATTGCGTTATAAATATGTTTAGATATTACTGTGGCGGGCTCCCCTTCACCAGCACCCAGTGAAGACGAAGACGAAGGATGTGGCACTGGCACTGCTACTTCAAATCACAGTAGTGGTCACGGAGGTAGTCATAGTAGCATTAAGAAAGGAAGACAAAAGCGGGGCGTCTTACCTAAGCAAGCTACGAGCATTATGCGAACTTGGCTCTTTGAACACTTAGCTGTAAGTGCGACTTTTATTCAATTAGCAATTGATTTCAGAAAGAAAGAAGAAAGGTATAGTCATTTATATTTATATTCCAACAAGTTGGATAATTTTTGTGCTTTATCATTTATTAATTTTCTCACATTTCCACTTTTAATTCCTACGAACTTGTGACACTTTTAATTTCCTAGTTAATTTTATGCGAGTATTACACGATTTAACTTTGCAATAACATATGTATATAATAATACCGAGTCCATTATCCAATTAAAATGATATAGAACAGACAAATAAGAAATCATAGATATTAATGTTTAATATTTTCTTTTAGCATCCCTACCCTACGGAGGATGAGAAGCGTCAAATTGCGAGTCAGACGAACTTAACGTTGCTGCAAGTTAATAACTGGTTCATCAACGCTCGTCGACGAATCCTCCAGCCGATGTTAGACGGTGCCGGGGCAGATCCAGTACAGCGCGCCGGTAAACGCCACAAGGTGTCGAAGCACGTGGTGCAACAGCAGCAGGTGCAACAGCAACAGGGCGGCGGCTGGCAATCCGAAGATTCCGGGAGCGATTCAGGCTCCAGCGACGGTGAGGGAGGTGCCGATAGATCGAAAGACGGTAACGATAGCGACGAAGATGATCTTCACTGACCTCTGTCGATCATTGAAACGTCAACCTCTTTACGGTACCTTCAAATCCAGTTGCTCATTACAGTATTAAGGTATTCGAGAATAGATTTCGCTTTAATTGTCAAATACGTAATTATTCTCGCGAGAATCAAGGGTATTATTGGTCGAGGTTATCACGCTCTCTTATCGGATTCGACAGTTTCGATCTCCTTCACTATCCACGGAGCATTCTTGCGTTTACTATGCGTCGTTACTCGTCAACTTCGATTCGAGAAAGATTTTTTAAAACTAAAGGGGGGGGAGAGAAAAGACGGTTTAAAAATGAAAACACTGTGCAATTCGACTATGTAATATGTTTTTTTTTCCTATTCATTGTGAACATGACGACAAGTAACTTTCATTTATCTAGTGGAACGTAGAAAGTTTAGCTACTACAAAGTTTCTTTTGGAATTATTATTTTGTATCCGATTAGTTGATAATCAATTATTTCGTTTTGTCTTCGTAATGGTTCTTCGTTTTACGGCTGTTCCCTCTTGGCAATGTTTGCGTATGTAGTTGAAAGGGATGAATGAAGGTGCTGCGAATGGTAGCATAAGTTATCGTTTGTATCATTTATCGAACCATAGAACACGGTTGTTCACACTTATCGAGGGCCGTTTTAGTTGATTAGAACATAGTTCTAACGTCGATAACTGATTTTGTAAGAGACAAATTATTTTTTATTTAGGCTCGAATATTTGTATACAAAGGATGATCCTTACAGCAAACGAGTATGTTTGCTTATAATATGTGTACATTTATTCTACAGTTATAAATTGCAGAGGAATGTTTTACTCGTTTAAATGAATATAATTAAAAGAAAATGGTTACGACTAAGATGATGAAACAACAAATTAGTCTTACTCTTTATATATTTTTATATCGAATTTTATTTCCTTTAAGATGCGTTTTTCCCTGGCTTCGAAGCAATGCTAACTTTTCGATATTAAACATAAAAGAATAAAAATAGAACAAAAACAGTATAGGATTAGAAATTGTAAAATCTCTCGAAAAGAGTTTTTTGTTTTTATCAGTAAACTAAATCACTTTATTTTAAAACATTCAAAAGTATATCTGCTGAAGTTACAGACACATTAACCTCTGAAAAACTAAAAAGCGTGGTAAAAAAAAGGCAAAATGATGGTCAACGTTTGATTCGATCAATCTCGCATAGCTAAAACAACTCAAATTCCTGAATAGTTCTGACACAGAAAAATGAGGATACTTTAGTATTTTTTAATAGCGTTAAATGAAATCGTCCCAACGAGACTATGTATAAATATATAGAAGTCTTAACTGTAACGACACGAATGAATGGTCGTGTTCTGAACCCTTCCTAATTAAAACTAAGCTATAACAATATCGTGCTACTATGTTTTAACACGAGACGAGATGTGTCTCCATATGATCGGTCAACAGTCATCAAAAAACGAGAAAGAAATTTGAATTCTTAACAAAAGTGAGAGAAGAAAGAGAGGAAGAAAAGAAAAATGGTTCATCCGTGAATAAATAAAAAATAATAATTATCAAGGCAAATTAAGGCGATTGTTATGATCGGTCAGTAAGTCGATAACAATCTCGATCTTCGTACTCTTCGTGCCATTAAAGAGCGTGGTAACTTCCGCGTTTTTAGTCTTTGTTCAGCTCGGCAGTGTCGTGACATAGCGAAGTGCTATCCCTCCAAGATAATAATAATAATAATAACAACAATAATAAGAATAATATTATTATTAACGATAATACTATTACGATTATTAATAACGATAACAACAACAACAATGATAATATAATACTACTTTAAATATATGATGATTATATTTTTAAACTCTAAGTGTCGTCTTTAAAGAAGAAAAGAAAAATTGAAAAAAAAAAGAGATAAAGGAAACGCGCGTACCGCAGTTGGAACGAAAAGTGTGGTACTGCTGTACATATATAATACACAAGAACTGTTAGAGTTAAAACGGGGGAGAGGAATGTTTAGTGTGATTATTCGTAAAATGAAACAAGAGGAATACAAAGAATAACGAAAAAAAGAGATTAAAAAATAATACTACCTTTTCGTTGTATCTCAAAACGAAAGAAAGAAAGAAAGAGAATAAAAAGTCTTAAGGTCCGACGACAAGCACACATGCCATCTTTAGGATTATAAGTGTTCAAACATTCGCTGTCTGCATATGATCGGTTGCGTTTTACTGAAAGTGTCCTCCAGATCGCGAGTGCTGAATACTTTAGCGACGTGTAACTTTTGTACCACAGTATAAACGGATGGAAGACTAATAGGTCCGTGTTTCTATTGTTCAACCAAAAAAAAAGAAAGAAAAAAAGAACCATCGTTTCAAGTCTTACAAATCGATCGATCGTGTACGTATATATACGATGCTCTTCCTGCGTACTTGTCTTCGATTCTCCTTTAATTATTTCCAAGCGTTCCGTCCATCGCATTTTTCAACAACCGTTGAGAGATTATCCTAAGATCTACAACTGCCTTCGAAGCGTGACAAGCATTTTGTAGAGACGTAATAAGTTAACTGGAATCACTGTGTTCTAACGATGATTTTTTTAATTATTTCTTTTACCATTCTTTGGACTGCTCAAATGTTATCGCTATATATATATATATATATATATATATATATATATATATATATATATATATGTATGTATGTACTTCGCTATTGATTTTTCCACTATCTTTTATGCCTTTTAGTTATCATTTTTTTTTCTTTTTTTTTTTCTTTTTTATCAAGTTGTGTAAGCGCTACAAGCGATTGGATATTTAACTGGAAAAAGCGTTCTCGAGATTAAACGAGTTGTATGAAGAAAAAGATAATGATTCACTCGCAACGAGTTCCGTAGGATTTCTTAATAGACTACACCGGTGTCATTGATTCCTAGTACACAGCACTCTTAACGATTTCTCTCAGCATGGTTTCCACACATGTGATCGCGAAGAGATTTATAATCTGCGAGTGTATAATTTCAAACGCTAGTCCACTGATTGACATCGAGGATGGTCCGCGTGTGTAACTAACATTCAATTTGTTTACTTCCTTACTAGAAGGACGTCGTAAAGAGAGCGATAAATTTAAGCTGCAAATTGTGCGAACGATAAGGCGAGATACACAAAGAGCACCGCGTTCATTGCACTGTTAATTTTAATACAACGCGGTCCGTGCCTCGATGCGTCCAGAGGAACATTGTATGAAAGAAAAGTCCAAAGCCATTGATTAGATCAGATTTACTTCGCAATTAAAACCGGTATCCTACTTTTCTTCCGGTATATAATCGATGTACATAGCCGACAACAGGCACCAGGGTGCTTCCATTAGTGGCTTACGAGCTTTTTCCGAGCATTGTTTCAGACATACCGATTTCTAATTATGATAATTGATCAATGAAATCGAAACTTTTTAACGGAAGCTATATTAGACGGAAGAAGCAAGTTGATCGAGGCTTAGTAAAACGGTATCATCAGTTGAAGACAGCTTTTATTACAGTATAGCTCCATATACGGTGTAGTGATGTAAGTGAAAAAAAATTACATAAATATATATATATTTATGTAGGTCGAACGATCGTGGTTAAGAATGGATAAGACGAGTCAACGACAAAAAAAAAAGAATTGCTGATTCGATTGTCTTACGAATAGGTTATTTAACCAGTGTTTTCTACGTTGCTTTTATCTCGAAATAGTAATCAGCGACTTAAACGTGCCCACGATTGCTCGTACCGATTAGATCGTCGCTGTTTTACAAATACCAGCAATAAATGCGCACTCTCCATAAAAAAAAAAAGAAAAAAAGAATAGAAACTAAGAACCGTCGGCTCGTATCGCGTAAATCACCTGATACGGGACTATACTGTACACTTTTGACTAAGTATAATAATAAAGTAACGATAGTTTAAGAGGTAGGTTGTAAGGCTGAACCACGTATACGTATGTGCTGCGGCACCAGACGACTGTGATAACTCGGTGGGCGGTGCCCAGCCTCCTACTTCATACTTGTATACTGAAAATTATGGAATACTTAAAAACACACACACACACACACGCACACGCGGATACACATGTAACAGACACGAATACAAAAGCCAGAAACAAATATACAAGTAGAAACATTTACCATGAAAAAAAGGTTGAATGTATGTTGGAGCTTGCATTGGGAAATCTTAGTGCTAGGTCTGAAGGTTTACCTAAAATGTATACCTGAAATGGTCTTGTTGCACTTTATGCTTTTTCTTTTATTTAATCAGTGGTTCTTGTCGAAAGTGTGCTTGGTTTGAAAGTATTTTAATATAATTTTAGAAGAAACAAAACTATATAATACTTTAAGCATTTTGTACAATTTGTTTATTGGATACAGAAAGAGCAAAAACAAAATAGATCGGTTAACAATGAGAGATAAAAGATAAGATTACTGTAAACTATATTATAATATAGTTCATATATCATAATTGTGTTATTTCGAAACAATAATATTAGAGAGGAATACGAAGAATCAAAGCTAGAATCACTGAAGCATATGAACATTTTCATCCTTCCAGGTGCATGACGACGGACCTCCAAAATAAATCTCTAATGTTGCATTAGCGATTGAAGTGCAAGCTCTAAAATATTTAAGAAGATAGGAATGGACCAAAAAGTGAGATGATAATAAGAATTATTGGTACAAGATTAAGTCTAACGTTCTGACTACCTAGGTTTGTTCATCTGTTTGTTTGTCTTCTATAGATTTTTATAGTTAATATGTCGAGAGTAATATGAACTTTGTATGTTACATTTCACGTATTATTTCATCATGGGTTTTTTTTTTAACCGTTACACCGTTAGCCCTTTATACCGCGACATTGTAACTTAAGAGAGTATTGTGTGACAGAGTTTTAGAACCTTCCTGTATACATTAATGTTTAAGATATAATTTACGGAAGGTCGAAGGAATTTTTATTGCTTTGCTGTAATTAGAATGCAAAGGAATATAAGTGTAACTCAAATCGTGTTACTTTTGTTTTACATCTGTAAAGCAGGTTACTCAAATTCTAGGTTTCTTTTTTTTAATTTTATCTGCGTTATGAACTGTTAATTTTCGTATTACGTTTATCAATATTTTTTTTTCTACATCTCGTTATTAAATTTCGTTGTTTCATTAACTTTAATGTCAATAAATTATGGAGATGTTTATAAAAGACATATTTTAGTTCGTGCATTTTACAGATGCTTAAGAGATCAATTTAAAATACCCCGTTATTTTGTACTTTTTCCATAAATATTTAAATATAGAGTGACAGATGTTTGTATGATATTGCAAAACACACGCGTATATTATGCTAACACAAAGTAAACGGACTTTCTAAGGTCCATTCCTAACTTGGATGAAATTTTAAGTCGTAAAATTAAACGTATTACATACTTACATACATACTAAAAAGAAAGCATAAGTAAACAACTTGAATACTTCTCTCTCGTGTACATCAAAGTCCTGTTAAATAAGTTGTTTATTGATAATAAACGCCATCACGCTTGCAATACATGTTTCCTGATTTTTAACGTAACCTTAAAGATATCGATAGGACAACTAGTTTTCCAACAAATGATTATACATTAAGCGAATAGAGCAAGTAATACGAACAAATTTGATTCTTATCAATTATTAAAAAAAAATATATCAAATTATCAAGAGGATTTAATAAACTTTAAATATACCAATTTATCATATAAAATATTTTATTATCGATAATAAAATCATGTAATTCGTACATTTAACAAAACACCAGTCAATTACATCGCTTATCATACTTATATACTTTTAGAAAAGTATGAAATTGCTAGTAATCACGGGTAATTATGTATAACAAATTTTGGATCATAATGAAGAATCAAAGAATTTGGTGAATGATATTTTCTTTTATAACGTATTTACAGTATCTTTATAAAATGCACTCAAATTGTCGTACGTACAAATGCCGTTTTGTTACGGCCTTTTTTACAATTCATTTCAATCCTTGGCAAAAGAACTCTTATTTTTTTTTTTTTCTTTGCAACTTTTTCATATGAACTCTTATATTACATAATCTAGATTTTCCTAAATCATGGAAAGTATTAATTAAAAAATAAATAATGCAGTTATACAAAAGAGATGCTGAGAATATGGAATAGCGAATATATATTCTTAAATAAATTGATTTCTAATTATTATTAAGTCTTTTTCTTTTTTCTTTCTTTTTTTTTTTAACTTTTATTGTAGATACAAAATTTTTCCTTGAAATCAATGTTTAAAATTCTTACCGCAACGAATGGCAAAAGTCTTACATGAATTACGTTACATTACATTATTATCGCGTTCGAGTATTCCGAATAATTAGCTAACTAGTTTTGGGTATCGTGAGCAAGGATCAAGTTAAACGAATTAAGTATCCTGCATATTAACATCAGTTAATTAGTTTGCGATACAGGATAGATATAATAAATAAACAGAAAGATACAAAACTAATTGCTAAAAATTATTAGATATTAAACCACGATTCTACTAAAAATAGTAGAATCAAATACAAGCATGACAACATTTGTAATACTAAATTTCATGAGAAAATGGGCATGGAATTAAATAGTTGTCGAAAGTACTATATCGATTAATCACACTGGCTGCAATTGTTAAATGTAATTGGGCATATAAATAAAGCACGTACACTTATCGTTACGTACAAAAAAAATTCAATTACATTTTCTAATGCTAGCATACCCTGCTTCTCTTGCAATACAGGCGTGTAATACTCTGTAAGTATCAGCTTTCTGTGTGGAAATAAAATCAAAAATTCCACCCTATTACTCATTTGAATACACATATTGCACATTTATAAAAAAATGTATATGTCTCTCGAGTATATGTAATTATCGATAATATCGGAAAAAGGGACAAACGAACAGGATGTGACTTTAAACGAACACACGCGAATCATTTTCGTTATTATACTAACAACAGGTGCAAAAGTTTGATTAAATAGTTATCGTAACGTTGCGATAACGTTGGAATAAAACTGTCGGTGGCATCGGAATATATTTTAATATTGAGGTATAAAAATTGTCCGAGGGCGTACCACACATACATTCAAAGGCTAGTTACTGGAACATCATCTTCGTGATGATCCAACCTGGTCATTGATATGTGGTCCGCAGCGTATCCCTAGCAACTTGTTCTTCTAAAACAAGTTACTTCAATACTTAATGTAGCAAATAATTAAATCAATGTTACCGTATATTTCGTTTAAAAATTATCAAATTACCTTGAGTTAAACAATATATCAGCACGGGAATTGATGAATCGTACAAGAATAAATGATACAACAGCCACTGAACTACCTAAAATCATCGAAAGCCGTTCTGTAGCTGCTGAAGGTTTTAGGAACATTCTTACACTTAACGTTTCCCATACAGATTCTGTCCACGTTGAGTACATCCTTGATTTTATATCGTATCCTGATTAAAACGTAGAAAAATAGTTAACATTGTATTTTGGAATACGTTCGATGTTTCACAATGAACAAACCTACCGTCGATCATAAATGCTGGACTCATAGCTGTACTATAATTCACAGTGGAATTGATACAAATGCCCGTAAAATTATAGCCAGCCATCCAAACAAGGCGATTTTCGTAACATGCTGATTCGTTCATATTTGGCACTTCCTTTCTAGTAAGGAAAGCAAGGAGTTGGCCAGTTAGTGTTGTGGCAGTATTTGGATTTACGTGTACACCAACGTATAATGGTAAAACTTGGTTGATTAGTTTGGTATGCGGGGACGAAGCAGCGCGGAACAAATTGCACTTAGCAGTTTCCAAGTAACATATTAACATTTCAGCGATGTGATTCTCGACAGATTGAAATGAATCGTTCACGAATGGAGGCGGATTTCCAGTTATATTTTCATAAATAATCTCGGCGACATGAACAACTATGTTTGCTAAAGCAGTTGAAAGCCCGTTTGTATCACTTCTAAAAACAAAAGATTTTATGTAACAGAGAGAAATTTACGTATAAAATATAGAATAAAAGTAGTACCTATTAAAATCAAGACTTTTTGCATCGTCCAAAATTCCATTGTAATATCTGTTTTGAAACTGTCTGCCGTGATCGCTTATGACAAGGGCAGTTAAATTTGGTTTTTCTTGCAAGAAAGTTTGTATAGACGTAGGTGGGACACTACCTTCCAGAACTGTTGCGTTCAACGCTTTTTGAAGTTTATTTATTATCTGATTATCCTTTCCATTATTAGAATGAAGATATAAATTTCCTTTGTTCAACTGTCCAAATTCGATCACAGTCTTAATGTCATCAAACTTTAGATTTACTCCACCTAATGCATTGAAATTACCTTCTTTCAAATCATAAATCAATCTACTAGATCCGATGTAGTCGAATGCTTCACCGTTTAGCAAAGAAAACACAACGTTTGTATCTGAAATAAAGAAGTACAAACAACAATTAAATGTTTAATTATGTAAATATTGTCCATATATTATCATACTTACTATTAAATACAGTATCTTTAGCTAAGGTATTCAGATAATAGGCAGTGGCAAGTAGTGTTACTAATCCTGTAACTACATTGCCTGCTCCAGGTGATATTCCATCAAATAAAGAGGAAGCATCTAATCTGGCTGTTACCAATATTATGGAGTTTTTATCTTTATTTATGGGACCCAAAGGCCAATGTATATTCCTATCTCCCAAAGGGTCACAAAAATGTGTTGTATGAAAATTCAACGTAAAATCACCACGTTTAATACAAGAGTCAGAATTAATTGCTGCAAACATAAATGATTTCATCTCTAATGTACATAAAGATCTATAGGACTGACCTTCTAGATCATGTGCATTATGTTTCCAAAAGCAAGATCTTACAGCTTCTATCAATGTTTGATTCTGTAATAAAAAATTGACAATTACAAATTTTCTGTAATGTAAACATTAAGAAGTATATAAATTTTAAAAACAGTTCAGTGATATAGAAGAAATTGCAACCAACCTCTGTATAAAACATTGGAAATGGCCAATCTTCCATAAGTAATGAGGATCCATTAGGATTCCAAGGTAAAGTATTATTACATCCTTTGTATCCTGAATACCTATTGGGGCAAGTATCTTCAGGAGAATAGAAATTAGGACGTGCCTGACTGATATTTTTGGCTAGTAAAACTCCATTTATATTGTGTGTATCCCTCAACCGATGTATTACATCCTTAGTGAACATTGAAAATGTAAGGACCACTGTATAAGGTCCAGCAGTACTATTGTGCACAAGCCATCTAATATCACTTTCTTCCTCTATTAAATGAATAACACCAACACTTCCTGATCTACTTGCTATAAATAGAAAGAATGCATATAATTTTAACTTTATCACTGACAACCTAATTATTTCAGATAAAACGAAAATTATAAATTTGAAAATTATGTACTTAAAAAAAAAGTTATGTTAAAAAAATAGTATTAGTTAAATAAAATTATATGTAAGAAAGGAAATAATGTACTGTGACATTATAATCTTACAAGAACATCCAAATTGATGTGTTCCATTGTGCCTACGGAAACAAGCAGCAACTCCTTCAAAATTCATATAAATCATATCTTTTACCCGCTTTGCAGTTACTAAAAAACACAATTTCACAGTTATTAAATTTTACTGCTTTATTTATATAATGAATAGAAATGGCTGTAGTTGAATAAAAACTTGAAGGTGTTAAGCAACATTTTTTTTTTTAGCTTGACTTTATTTTACGATCAAAATTTCATAACGTTACATCGTACTTTATTAAATTATTTATCCATTAAAAGCAGCTTATAATAATCTAAATATTATCTATTATATCTTCAAAACAAAATTTTACGAGTTTTTATAATTTTACGTTAACTTACCTAGATTTATGATAAGGTATATTAGAAGATATCCACAGCCAAAACATTTTGCCATTTTTCTCTCTGTAGTGGCTCCTGTCAAAAGCTTGTTTTATTTTTTTTTTTTTTATGACGACCACCGCGAAACCTTTTCGTAAAGGTTAGACACGATGACACAAACGTATCGCGTGAATCACAGAATACTTGAGCGTTTCATATTTCGCTTGGTTTTAGCTCCTACCGCCACCACTATGCTGCAACTACTAGAAACTGCATTTGGCGTCTGATTTTATGAACTACTACGGTAAATCAGTAAATCGATGAAATTCATTTATTTGATTAAATTGCAACAGAAGTAACTAAAAAGCATTTCATTAGCTTTTGAAATAATAATTGTCAATTACTATTTATAAATAATTTGTTGCATAAAAATAAATATAATAATGCTAAATGTCTCGTTTCAATTTTATTATTCCGAAACAATTAAAATTAAAAAGAGTTTTTTGAGAGATACATAAGGTACAGATATTAAGAAATTCATGTAAAATATTTATAAAACAAATAATTAATCGAATTAAACTACCCATAAATACTACACTCCTGAGCGTCGTACATTCGGTATATACATATGTATAGTCATTCTCATTTGTTCCAAGTTACACGTTGTACCTCCGCGTTAGTTCATCACGCACCTACAACGCGAGATGCTAGAGTGAAAACTCTCTTTCTCTATCTTTCTCCATTTTACGCATTCTTCTTTTTAAAGTAATCTTCGATAATAACAGTATCGCGAACTTTCCTGTTGTTTGAAAAAGTCTTGCATGTTTTTAAATTAAAACTGACAACTCATCAGCAGAACGTCATATGTGGTAAATAAGATATATGGCACGTAAAAATAATTAAATATCTTAACTGAATCTTGCGATTGTTAAATTTTTGATATAATCTTCTCTGAGTAAATGTAAAGAAAAAAGATTCATTTTATTATTCGTAGGAAAATCGAAAGCAATGCAAGTTTCGTAAGACGAGAATTTCAGTACTACTCAAAGAAATACGATAATTCCTTCAAATTTGTGCGGCATAAAGTAAACGATCTCATTTATAAATTACGATGAAGATCATTATTTAACAGAAATAGCAAACAGGGATGCCTAACTTATTATTCATTATTTTCAACACAAAAATATTATTAAAAAACACAAACGAATCAAATTCAAGTAAATAATTAACTACTGTTTAAATCTGTTTACTCCGCTGCCTTATTTGCTTGTTCGTTGAAATCGTTTTAATTATTACGCAACGAAAACAACGAATTTTGAAATCAAAAATCGGTTGGTGAGTTCAGAGGACGAACAGAAAGTATACACTCGCAGAAGGCTTAATTTTTTATTCGATTAATATTACAAACGAAGTTCTCTCGTTTTTTTTTTTAATTTAATTACCTTGTTATGTAGTCACGTTTATGTAAAACGTTAGTTGGAACGCGATATTTTTCGTGAACAGAGACAGAGCAGACAGTACGCAGAACTGTGACGCATGTCGTGCGAACGCCTATATAGGATAACCGTGTACGAATATATCTATAAGATACGTTCAGGTATCAATAGACTCGGTGCACGTGAGCACGAGAACACGTGTATCAGCTGTCGATAACGTACAGCAACGTCGCGCGTGACTAAAACACTTGGCTGCGCTGAGGATTTAAGTCGAGACTGGTTTGCAGGAACCGGTAGCGGTAAAACATTACAACACGAAATTCCTTTTGTACATCAATCTCACTGGTACGATACGTGGATCGAATTTTCTCAGCGAGAAGTACCAGTAATATAGTGTAAAGATATACGCATTATTTTACTTCTGCTAACAACGTGACGTACATAAAACGAATATCTACGTTCAATAGCTGTGATCATTTATCGGGCGGCATTTCGGACGGTTATACGGGGGAAAACACGTGATAAAATGTTGAGGTTCAACGAACACGTTGAAGGATCAACTGCGTAACGTTCCATGATAAGGAAAGTCGTAGTACAAGGAAATTTTTAAATGTCCTTTCGGAAAGTGATAGTTTTGGATGGAAACGACGATACGTTACTGATGATCATTGGTTAGAAGAACAATTTAATCGTGAGGTAACAGCGTTGATAATTATACGCGTGTCTGTTCCAGGTACAGTTTGACAGGCAACCGAATCGGATGCTTGCAGTGAGCCACTGCGAAAGTAAATGGGTTTCGCTTTCAAGCAACACAATTTTCCTCCGCAAAGAACTTTCAATCCACCTGTCAGCTTGTGTCGCGCGATTTGCAATCACTCGCAAATTAACGTAGTCGAGGAACGTAAAATTCAATCTCAACCGGGATAATAGGTAATGTTCTTCCTATATTTCAGTGCTTCAATTTACATCCATTATCTGTTGCAAGATTGCAATATATAAGTGATCGTGTAAATTTTTTTAATATATTCGATAATTTATGTTCATCATAGTACTGATAGAAAATTTTCGTCGGTGTTTATGCGGATCGATCGAACGTCTTAGACTAGAGCTGTTTAAACGATAGAACGTTACATTGCGTAAAGTCACGATAAACCGTTTAGAGGATGCTAAAGCGTCTGTCATTGTGTCTGTTCGCGACTTACCGTATTGTGTAGAATCTCATGTAAAATTCGTTTTATTTCGGCTGTCTATATTTTACAACAATTATCAATATAAATTCATCCAACGAAATAAAATATACTGTACAAACACAGGCTATAAAGTGTCATAAAAATTTACCATACAAATATGGGTTATAAAATGTCATAAAAATTTACGATACTCCATTAAAGATTGAAATACAAAATTTTTTTTTAAATTGTATTAAGAAATGATGCATTTTTTTCGGTGGAGCCAAATATTAATCGTTCAAATGTTCGACAAATGAAGTACATAAAAAACTTTATTGTGCACTGTTTAATTAGTTAGTAATTTATATCAGTTTCCTTTCTCTTCGTGATACACGTGAGTCGCAAAGGAAAACACGTGAATGGTCTATTGAGAACTAGCAACAGGCTATACAAGTCCATGACCTCCTTTTATAGATTACAAACGTTTTATTAATCCCGGGAAATATTAAATAGTTCGGCACGTGAACATACCGATACAGTCGTTGTACCGTCATTTTATATCGTGTTACGTTAATATGTATATCTTTTTCTCATTCGTCTTACGGATAAGTGCATAGACGGTTCTTACCGCCATATACTTCTCGATCTATTTTTTTTGTCTCTTTAGATCAAGTTATCTAAATGTATAATTTTCCGGTTCTCTGATCTCGGAATGCGTTGCAGATTACAGTAGTCATAATAATTAACAAACTTTTCATATTTTAAGTGTACTTATCACGAAATATTTCCACGAAATTCTTTTTCTCTTTGACATTTGCATTCAATATTCTTTTAACTCTCGAATATCGATTTCTTAACAATTCAGAATACAAAATCGAATTGTTAGATTAGGTTACGTTCATGTCTCACAAACCAACATAAACAATCACCGGTATTTACTATCATTCTCAAAGTTCTCCGCTACAAGAAACTCAATCAGGTATTGAACTCCAAATAGAAGCATATAAAAAACGAAATATCACGTTGCTCGTCTTTCTTGCGCGCAATCCACGTGATCGCCCGAACATAAGCACGTGAATAGCCTACTGGAGAGCTGTAGAACGTTTCACTTAGTCCATGACCGCTTTCTACGAGGAGATCAGCGATCCTTTTACCGGTACGGCTCAAAGTACGAGCTCCCCTTTTTAAAGGTGCACTAAAAGTTCGATGCATGCTTAGCACGTGCATGTCCTAGTCATACTCACAATGATTACAACACCCTTTCCAATCGTCCTTTCGCTTTTTCTCACCGCCTTCTTCGGCGAAGGCCGCGATCTCTCTACGTTCCTCAACGTTTCCTGAAGAGGTGTAGTCGCGTGTAGCCCGTTGAGGCTACCTGCACGCTAACTAGACGCATCACGAGTGGAATTTTCGAAGGTTTTTTCGCGACTTTTATGATCACGTTTCAGGCTCGATTATGGTGAAGTAGTGAAACTTACGGTAATGCCGAAGTAGCTGATTCAAGAATAAGACTCTAGGAGGGAACGACAAACTGATAGAAAAACTCTGGTGAAAGATTGATAGTGATTAATTTGGTGATGGAGTTTTTAAGGTTTTTTTGGTATTGAAGGATTGTGTTTGTTTAACCCTTATGTGGACAACTGGGTACTCAGGTACTCATATTTCTATATTTCCATTAATAATTTGTTATTTTTGTAAAGATATCGTAAAACCGCTCCGGATCAATATATTTCAAACAATAAGGTTTTAATTGCCCATATAAATCAAGTAGTAATTGGATGGTTATGAAAGGAAGTTTTGCAATAAAATTATGCAAAATAGAAAATTACGACATGGACGATTTACTTTAGCATTGAATTATATTATAGTTCCGAGTAATTGTTTCACTGAAATTATTCAAAATAACACTTGATATACTGTAGAAAGAAAAAAACTAAGTTATGGGAAAGTATGAGTACCTGGGTACCCTGGTTGTCCAATAAGCATAAACATTACGGTTCCATATAATAGGGGTTAAAGAATAACACGATAATTTAAGAATTTGGTGATGGTAGTTGGGAAATTGTTTGCGGTACCTGGAGAACGTTGTGCATACGTTACTACTGCTGGAGTTTGAGGTGTTGTAATTACGGTTAGAAGAATTGTAATAGAATGGGATTTAATTGTAACACGCTTGAAAGTATACAGGGTTTTAGTGAATTAAGAGACGGTTTTGAATTAAGTATCGTTCGGTTTTCGTGCTTTGTTTAGCGGCTTTAGGGTCGAAGAATTCATTGGTGAATTTCGCAAAAGCTTTAAAGCTTCGTTAGAAAATTAAATCAGTTTTTTTTTTAGAAAATTAAAAGTGTTTTCTTTCTTCTTTTTTCTTACACAAATTCTAGCCGATCCGTGATTACTATCGATAAAATATTTCACGATAGATACTGGCACTAATGAGCACTGTAAAGCCCTCTTTTCTGGAAATCGACAATGATAAGTTTAAGACCATAATGAAAATATCAAATGAGGACACGGTCGAACAAAAGAAAGATCGCACTGGCAGCGACGATGAGTCTTCGAAAACCCTGCAACTCCTGCGGATTAAAGGATTTCCTCGGTTGCTACCTGAAGGTTGGGATTTCTCTATTCTTTCTTCTCTTCAATTTTACTAACATACATAAATGCACGTATTAAACATTCAAATCTTTTGTTGAAATACCACGTTGCAGGGATACAGGCGTTGGTTAATTACTGCCGATACCTGCAAGAACTATCACTCTCCTATTCGTTGCTCAGCGACGAATTGCTATTAGCTCTTAGCTCCGAGAAACAGGTGCAATTGGAAACCCTGCGGTTGGAAGTGCATCCGGAGACAAAACCTCTTCCGCGTGTCAGCGATAAAGCTTGGTTCACGTTTTCCAACCATCTGCCGAACATAAATCTTGTGCTGTGAGTGCACATTTTGACACGACTTACCTTCAACCTACGTTCCAGAAGTTTCCTTCTTCTTTGTTGCTTTTGAATAAACTAGTACAAGTTCATTGTATCGTAATTGGAAGGTTTTTCCAAGTGAAAAGGTATACTTTACGAAATTTGACCGATATGGGATGTATTATGTTAATAATTATTTTTTAACACTTTGTTTTTTTTAGAGAGCCCTTCATACAGTTTGATGGTTCAATTAACGATTAGTCATAATTTTTAAATATTGGAAAAATGTATTTTTTCATTTTAGATAAGTAATATAATGTTTTGTTTTATACAATAAAACAGATTGTCTTATGTGACGAACGAGGAGGATCAGAGCCCACTTTTCGAACCATACGTTCCCATAACGCACTTGTACTTTGGGGAAGCACCGTCAGAAGCAACTGTACTTCGTATTGGATATCAGTGCCCTCGTTTGGTCGAACTAGTGATCGCTGCTTATGGACCCGGTTTACTTGATCATGCACTACTATCTATCGCTCAAGGATGTCCACGCCTAAGTGCCATTGGTTTGGGTGATTGTGAAATCACGTATGTATATCAGTGTCGTGTTTTTTTTTTCTTATAGAACAGACTTCTCAGAGTTTACAAAACGTGAATTTTTAACTAATAGTTACAGATATATGATCCTTCGAAAAATTTCATATTGGAGATTTTTTTATTTGGCAATAATTGATTAGATTATCTTCTTTTTATTTTTTAAAAATTCTGTACAAAATTAGTGATGTATCATCCTTTTCCTGTCACGCTCAGTTGTTCCGGATTATTGGAATTCGTTAGACTATGTGCGAAACGTTTACGAATACTGTACGTTTGGGAAACGTCGTTAACAGAAGACCCCGATCTCGACGTTATAAAAGTATCGAAAAACATCTCGTTGCTCCTTGGTCGTACATGGGTACCTGAATACATACCGTTATGTTAAGACTCCACGGATAACTCGAAGCAATTTGTTACGATGCAAATGCACTTTAATGCCCGATAATAGTTGACGCATATACTAGAAATGTGCGCAAGTGATAAAACAGACTTTACGAATTGTATACACACAGTATGCAGCACTTGGTTAAACGCAGTGATATTTTTTACTAAACTTTAAATTAACGTGTTCTATTCATTTTAAATAATAGATTGTATTTAATGAAAGTTTTCACATTTCGTTTTAAGGAATTACATATTTAATATAAAAGTATTCTCTTTTTTTATACTCATTGTAGTTGAAAAGCAAAAAAAATTATTGTAACAAATGTACTTTATTGATATTTCGTGTGTCCACTATATTTATTTATAATGATACGAAGTAGCCAGTTAGGTAATGATTTGTTAGGTTATTTATATATATAAGATATGAGTATGTATTCCATTTCAGTAGTATTCACGAGATATACTCGTCTCAATGAATATCTCCATATATTTTCAGTAATATAAAATGTTCCTTCATCCTATGCATCTATTCTCTAGAAGCATAAAATAAAAATACTTGTCTACAAGTAAAAATACTTGTCTTCTGATAAAGAACTTGTATGCAAAAAAAGCTGCTGCGTTTACGTAACCAAGTATCGTGAACTTCGTGCTTGGTGTATGTGTATATGTATGATGTGCGTGCGCGCATGTAAGTGTGTATATATCCATTTTATATTTTTTACATAAACTAAGAAACTTGTATGAGGAATCACATAATTTTCAATATATATACATATATATATATATATATATATATATATATATATATATATATATATATATATACATTGTATACACGTGTTAGGTATCCAATATTCTTGGGATCGATGTTTGCAAAAAAAGTTTGTGTAGACCAAAATTTCAGAGTACAATTATTTAAGTTAAAAAAAAAAAGAAAAACTCCATATCAAATCTCCACGTCATATTGTTAAGAAGAGAGTCAGCGATCGTTATGACAACATGGAAAAAATTGTAATTATATTTTTGCTATCGTTCACTGTTAATTTATGTACACATCGAACGGTCCGATGCACTTGATGGATCGGAGATGACCCACGGATGAAAACAAAAAAAAAAAAATGAACGAAAAAAGCCTCGTATTGTAAAAATTGCTCGTGTCTGTTAATACCAAAAATATAAACTTTATTAGATTATAATGGTATCTCTTGCGTGTGGTGTATATAAAATAAAATAATACCACTACTTATTTACCAACCGTCGCTCATGATAGATATGTATAATATACAATAATTGATATAGTCTATAATGTTATTGTAATACAACAGAGTATGTACATTATTTCTACATTATAACACAATAAATGATTGGGTATACTTAGTTATTACGATATCTAATAACGTTAACAATTAATTGTCCTTAATATTTAAATTTGTTTTTTTTTTCTTCTTTTTAATATGCGCGATTATTTTAATTTCTCCTTTCCTTTTTTTTCACATCTTGCCGATGCTACACTAAGGATGCGAGGCGCTCAGTCTTGTATCCCAGCCGATATATCCAATCTCTTGTTTCATTAAGGCCGAATAAGAATCTAACGTTCGAATAATTTACGTATTTCAGCTGTGCTCATTGATAAATCATTGCTAATTATAAACAATAACCTGTATCGTATCTTTTCCCATAAAAATTTTAATGTTATACATAACAGTAAATCACATCGTTATAAACGTGACAATGTTTCCGCTTTTCCATATTAAAGGGAATAGCAATTCTTTAAAAAATACAATAGAAGTTTAATTATCTGACAGGTAGCAATACGGCACACGTTTGTTACATCATCAATTAGAAAATGCATTAACTCTCATTAGCACTGCTTAAGCAACTGACGAGTGGGTAAGCGTACAAAAAAAGTCTAATTAACGCTTAAAGTAACAGAGCCCTTTGAACACGTTTATCGTACATATTAAAATGACTACATCTCTACTAATATCAATATAAATATTTTAATTGAAAAATATTGCAAAAACCTTAGGAACAAGTAGAAAAATTATTCTAATGTATTTGTATGGCTTTTGTTCTTAATTATCTCCGACGTCGATACACTCAGTTACGAAACTTAGATTTAAAATTCCCTATTAAAATAGAAATTATTCGAGAAAGGGCTCAGGCATACAATACCGCTCGTAACTATCTGTCCATTCATTTATGTCACAGTGTTCTTTATTTCAATAAGGAACTTGATTTAACTAGCTCTCAAGGAAGAAATCAACGATTCAACTTATTTTTTGTAATCCTTATTTTAAAAAAATACACTTCTTTGGAAAAATTTATCACATGTTTGAATAAAGAAAAGAAGAGTAGATGGGCAAACAGTTACGAGCGGTGACATACGTAAAGTATTTTCATGAAAGTAAAAATAAAATATAACATTTAATTTTATTATTATCCCTTTGTTAACAACTTGTTACTCGTTAATTACGGTTACTTCTTTAAATTTATCAGATGAACAGTACAATTAAGTCTCGTTCAATATGAAAGCTTATATTGACAAGTAATATAAAACATAAACAATGTTTTTTTCTTTTTTAAACAAAATGCAACTATAAAATATAATTATTTGTACTGTTCACAGCTTTCGCGTGTTTTTTTTTTTTATCCCTTTACATATATCTGTATATATACGTATAAATTTTTCGAGGAGTAATTCAATGGCGATCAATTTTGTATCAACTAAAAGGAATTACGTATTAATCGAGGATTAACTATGTACACAATAAATTTCTCCAGGTATGATCTGTACAGTGCTAAGTGAAACCTAAAACACGGGATACTATTTACATTGAAAGGTTTTCCTTGGCAAACAAGCATCAATTTATATTTATAACACCCTGCAGGAAAATTCATTTAAAATCTAAGATATTATAAATTAAACTTGGCTCTGTACAGATCACAGTATTATCGAGGTTCCGTTTAAATTTCAACCACAGTTCACAGCTGCATACAAAACATGTCTAAAATATCATTAATTATTTAGCACCAGCTTAGGCATGTTCACCATCCTTTTATATCCACTACTTTTGGCAAAGTAATAATAATGCTACTATTACGCAACATTTACGAATAACAGGCTTAACAAAATAGGTCGGCAATTATTCTATATCATTATAAAGGAGCAATCAAACAAATGGACGGGTTGGTTGCTTACTCTACGCATACTTTTAAGTGTCTGGATACACACAAAATTGATGCAACTTTAAGAGACGTAATGTTTTTGAGCACTGCGACTGCTAAATTTGCTCGTGGGGCCTTCTTTTATATACGTAAACGTATTCCAATGTTCAAATTTTCTCATATCTTTAAGTAATTCATCTTAAAAAATCGTTACGACTTTCACTACCAAAATTTTCACGATAAACCTGAAAAGCTTATATAAGCCCCAAGAACAAAACGGGTAATATAATTATTATGATTGCCTTGGCGCACAATATATTTAACAATAACAAGATTTTCATTACGATACATCGTATTGAAAATAATAGTTTCCTTTTCCTTTTTTTTGTTTTTAAATAATAGATTTCACTATTATTTACGCACCTGTCTGTTACTTGTTAAGATATGGCTTCTAGCATGAACCAGTCATATCGATAAAAATTTATTAAATACCCGAATCGAACCTACAACACAAAATATTTTTATCAAGTTAATGTTTCCTCTGCTAATTATAAATATTTACGTAGAATAGGCGCATTTATGCATACCTAAACAGAACAATCAATCTGGCATATCGATAGAAATTATAGGTACAACAGGTTTTGTTAGGTCAATCTTTTTAACATGTTTCTCATTTTTTTCTGAAACCATTGGTTCTGATGGTGGTTGGTCTTGATCACTTCTTGGTTGATAAGAAATATTACCATACTCTTGAAGCAATGGACATAATCCCAATAGAAAATGACAAAAGTCTTTCCTAATACCAAACCACCCTAAAATCAATAACAATGTTCAACGAATGTTAATAATTCTATTGCCACAAGATACTAAATTTTATATAAAAACGTTATAAACGTTTCCTTACATCTGTTTCCCCCTTTTGCATCAAAAGACATAAAGATAAGTGTTATGTGAGATATTAGAAGTGGCATTGCTACTGTAGTATAATTCAGTGAAATATCTCCATCCAATTTATTTGCTAATAATACCTAAAATAAATTAAAATCTGACATTAGTGAAACTCGTTAATTATATTCTAAATATAATAAAAATTATGATTCTTACTTGGAACACTAAGATTGGAACCACAAGAAATGTGTATGTCAATGCTGAGTTCAAGGATGTTCTCCTTTGTCTAGCATTAATTTGTGGAGTTCTTAATAAAACAGCAGCAAACACTATTGCATAGAGAACTGCAACTAGAGATAAGGATAAAAGTGCCCACAAAGGAGCAAACACTACTTCCCAACTCCATGTTATAAAACTATCTAGTCTTAATGCCAAGAAAATGAACTGTAGCACATTGACTGCACAAAATAATTCAAGTTCAAACGATCGATCGTGTTTTGCAGCCCATATGCACACCTAAAAAAGTGACAAGAACATTTAGATTTTTTGCAGATTGATTTATATCCCTATGGTACATAATGAAAAAATTACTTACAGCTATTGACACTATAGAGATGAAGATAAGTGGTATAAATACAAGTATCCAAAGGTGTCTTTTAGATTCTAATTTATCACATACTAACAATTCAAACATTAACAGGATCAAATGTAATGCCAAAGTAATCAACATTGCTTTATAATGCACATAAGCATCTCCTTCCCGCCTTGCATGAGGATGTCTCCACCAAACATAAATTCCAACAGTAGCACCCAGAATCACCATACTTTTCCAAAACCATATTGGTGTAAATACAGTCCAATAACTCCATTCTATGAAACCATCCAGCCGAAGTGCAAACAAGGTTGTAAATATCATCAAACATGAGTGTACCAAAAATTTGCTAAAATAGAAAATAGAAAAAAAAATAAGATTAGTATCTACTTATTGTAAGTCCTATTATAAGCAATAGGATTACTTAAATTAACTTTTATAATGAATACATTATACAGCATATTGATAATTCATTTAAATAAAATCTTCAAATTCACAGTCAGTTACTGTATTAAAATACTACACACTTCATAAACATAGACTTATTGCTACATGAACCTTTTAAATCTATTAATTAAATTATGCAACTCTGAAAAACATCTTTCTAAGAATTAAAAAAATATACATTATCGATATAGAATTATTTTAAAAATATTTTTGTTAATTTACTACGAAAGGTCATCAACCTTGTAACAATGGGAAAATGTGCTGAATAAAAAAGTGAGCATTGTTTAAAATAAACATTTGACCCAGTTTAAAAGAGTACATCTCAGGCCAAAAGTAAAAATATCGATAGGCGTTTGATTCAATTATCGAAAGGCTTATCCATCAATTAAATCGAACAGATTTAAGAAAGAGAATCACATTGAAAACTGAACAATGCAAATTTTCGTACTTATAAAACAACGTTTTTTACTGTTTTCAATTTGACATATCCCATGAAACACGAGATTTCATTGTATCGTATAAATTCCTTATTAATTTGTTAACTAAAAAAAGTTCTATCTAATTTGTGTGCAAAGTTTTACCTTGGATTGAAGTCTTGAAACAATGTTTGCAGATTCATGATTATCAGAACAATTTTATAGGCCAACTATTTGATGTAAACTTCGCGATGACCACCGCATACACATACATTCCACTAAAAATCGTTTCATTTGCCGCACAATTTATCGCGGAAGAACACCAACGGTGGGCTCTGCATTTGCGTTCGAAGAAAAAAAAAATAAATCCCACCGTGTTACATGCGAAAATTCGAATTACACTGAAATTAGCCGACGACCAACAGCTGTCGACATTCGATACGTCAAGAACTCAAACATTAGCAGGAAACTTCGCACTTATGAAATGTGTAATAATATTTTAGTAGATAATTATTTACAAATTGCAACTCGTTTTAAGTGGATCGTAAATTACACTTAGCAACTAATATCTAACTAAAATTAATTAAGTTCTAAGACTAAATAGAATTAAATTGTTACTGCGTACTCATTTCTTTAAAGTAAAATATATTCGATTTATGTTAAACATTATTATGTATATTAAAACAAATTTTTAAATTGAATAATAAAAGAATTTATCTTAAATTTTTGTAAAATTAATGATTTATGGCACGTTATTGATATTTTCTTAGCAATTGATATTAAAAGTATCATTTATTGCTTATTTGCAAATACGACAAATTCGTAGATAACAATTGTAAAGTTAAATATCTAATTTTTTTTTCGTTATGTGTAATATAATTTCAAATTACGTAAATTATTATTTAAAAAAGAAGATTGTTCAAAATACAAGTCGATAAATGTATCAACCAATCATCGTTTCCTTATAGTACCGATAACTAATACATCGCTCTGCTAGTTTCCGCTTTAGGGCGGACATACTTCTTTTCGTGCGTGAACTTAATCATGGCGGTGGGTAAAAATAAGGGGCTTTCGAAAGGAGGTAAAAAGGGTGTAAAAAAGAAGATGTAAGTAAATTATAATATTTTCACGATAAATTTCAAATATTCCTTGTGTAAAAAATATAATTTTTTCATTAATGTCATCGAAGATGTTCCGTATTACAACAGATTCGGTACACCTGAGATTCGAATGTTTGCACGTACAGCATATTTGTATCTCAATTTTGTTAATATTTATTAATTTATATTAAGAATTTAGATTTTAGGATGTTACATTCTTTTCCTCTGAATAATATTAAATCTAATTTCATACACGTAATTCCAATGTATATTATTTAAATGTTACATTTTTAAAATAATCCTGATTGAAACTGCTAATACACGATAAAACATAATGTACGTAAGGAATGAAGTAAATTGTGTCGCAATTGTTATAATATTATAAATTTATTGCTAATATAAACGATCGAGCGACCTAACCTACAACTGCCATGATGCTGAAATTCTAACCTGACTTTTTACTTCGATTGCAGTGTAGATCCCTTCACACGTAAAGATTGGTACGATGTTAAGGCACCGTCTATGTTCACCAACCGTCATGTTGGTAAAACATTGGTTAACAGAACTCAAGGAACAAGTAAGATACTTTGAAATTGTTAAAAAATTATTTGCAACTCCAGCTCCATAAAAGTTATTACCTTACTTTGTATGGCGTTTTATGTTGCATAGAATAAAGCGGACACTTACCATAGTATTTTCATTTATGAAAATACTAATATTAGTTCCTGCTACAAAGCTACTTATTAAATGATCAATAATTACAATATAACTTGTCTGTTAGAAACTTTATTCACTGATTCTTTATTATTTCACAGAAATTGCTTCTGAGGGTTTGAAATACAGAGTTTTTGAAGTCTCCCTGGCAGATTTACAAAATGATGGAGATGCAGAGAGATCTTTCCGTAAATTTAGATTGATTGCAGAAGATGTTCAGCATCGCAATGTCTTGACCAATTTCCATGGTATGGACTTAACTACAGATAAGTTAAGGTCCATGGTGAAAAAATGGCAAACTCTGATAGAAGCTAATGTTGATGTAAAAACTACTGATGGCTATCTTCTCAGAGTTTTCTGCATTGGTTTCACTAACAAAGATCAATTGAGTACCAGAAAAACATGTTATGCTCAACATGCACAGGTTGGTAATCCTGTGAATCAAACAGTTTTTGCAACTTAAAGTGCATGAAAAGTTGTATTGACACTCATGTTTTGTAAAGTTGCATAAAATAACGCACTCGCTTACCACATTATTTTCTATGTAGGAAATAGTGAAATAGGATGTTGCAACATATTTTAAATAAAGTAAATTATAAATTGTCTATGTATAAATTTGCTTATATGCGAACGTATTTCGATGTTTAGGTAAAGAAAATCAGACAGAAGATGGTAGACACAATCACAAATGATGTTACAAAAAGCGACTTGAAAGGCGTGGTTAGTAAACTCCTGCCAGATGCCACTGCTAAAGACATTGAGAAAGCATCCCAAGGAATTTACCCACTCCATGATGTTTATATCCGTAAAGTACGTTGGACGCGCCGTACGATTATCATATTCCTCTTTATTCTCAACATTTTAATTTGAATAAAAAATGTGTATTGTATTGCAGGTTAAAGTATTAAAAAAGCCACGTTTTGAATTGAGCAAATTGTTGGATCTCCACGGTGATGGAGCGGGTAGCAAAAGCGAAGAAGTAGGCGAAAGTGGGTCAAAGGTTGACCGACCAGAAGGGTACGAACCGCCTGTACAGGAATCCGTTTAAGGGGCTAATTCTCTTTCAATATTTCATATAAATAAAGATCACGTTCCCGTGCGAATGTTATTTTATTTCACATTACTTACCCACTCTACATTTGCCAAAAAGGTATTTAAACGTAATTCGATGAAATCGATCTCTGTAAATATTTATTGAAAAATAATATAATACAACACTTTTATCGACAACATTTTATTCAAAATAATCTAGTAACTGATAAAAAAAAAATAGAATTCGTAGTTCATTTGGTCATTTTAAGTTGTAAAGCTACTAAAAATATTAAAAACTAATGATTAATTAGTGTGATAAAGTCCGGGTAGCAAACGACCAGCATCCTGTTACGAGAGCCCTGAAACTTTCACTCCAGGATGCGAACATATAAACCAACAGCACAAAGAAAAGTATCTTCGTGATCACGTCAACCCAGTACATGCTGTAATAAACATTAGTTTAACAACTCATTCAAATTCCAAGTACTACTAAAACAGAATTCATAAATAAATCTTACATTCTCATGTGTCTTCGAGCAGCTGGCAGAGTTTCCGGCAGTTCGTTCAGAATGTAAATTCTTGCCGCTCGTATGCACATTTCGAAATACGCGTCTATATCCATGTCTTCCCCGTGCAGCTGATACCTTTGATATTCTACTGGGTTTAGTTTGCCACGTACTTCGTATATATTTGAATTTTCAAAGTCCCATTGGTTATTTGCATAATACTCGAAAACTTCGAAACCTTTTTGTATTCGGCGTTGGACGCGACACATGCTGTTTAACAATACAAATTTTACATCCTTTAACACGTTAAGCATGGAGCTGATTTTATTGTTCTTTCCATTCGAGCGGCGATCATTCATCGAGTGTTGGAGTACAGAGTATAGACAAACCGAATCACGGACCGACGCCACTCAGACGAAAAAGACTGACACCGCGCTTAACGTGTTAACATCGCTGTTTTGATTCAGAAATAACTTACTACTTATAGCTGAAAAGTATTTTGCAATACTTACATTGGTTTATAGCCTGCAAGGAAAATAAGCGCATCTATGAGGTAGGCTGGTATCATATGAAAAAGTAGAACACATATGTTATGCATGAGTCTTGATTTTTTCATGCTACCACCCGGATACCAAACAACTCCATTTAAGGGTACTTTCTCCGTTATTTTTCGTCCTCTTGCGATAATCTCTGCCCATGATACCTGCAGTTTCCACGTTAAGCGTTAGTTACACGAAGAAATGATCTTTTATAATAATAACAAACGACAATTTAAAAGTTAATAATTTACCTTGAATTCACTACTACTTGTAAGATTGTAAACTCTCTTTTCATGATCCTTACAGTACAGGAAATTCCAGGAACTGGCAAGAATAGCATTTACCGCGATATCAACTGGAAGATAATCGGCATAACTAGTTTCGTTACAGTACATTGTTCGAATCACACCTTTCCCAGCTCCAATTAAAAGTCCCATTGGTCCGTTAATGTTGTCTGTCCATCCAGGTATTGGTTCTTTCCATATGGGTATAACTATACTTGGCCTAGGATTTGAAACGTTACCCTGTGATTAAAAGTATTTCATTTTTTTTAACGAAATATTTATTCATTTGTACCTCAATATAATTGCTGGAATATGTGACATTGCTTCTTCAACAAGACCTTCTGATAAAGCTTTGGTAAAAGCATATGTATTAGGAAGATCTCCCAAAATCTTATCTGTCATAGCTTCAACAACATCATCATCCATCCATTCTACACATTTGATTATTTTATGAGGATCTGCTGGTGGTGGATATGGCTTTTCTCCTAAAACCTAAGGATAATCATATTGTATTAAACAAACATTAATCTGTTTGACGTTTATGTAACAAAAGATTACCTTTTCTTCAAGATGACAGTACGCTGTGCTGATATGGGCAAACAATTTTAAATGCTTCATTTCTTTGGCTAAATCCAACATTTGTTTTGTACCTCGTGTGTTCAACAGTACAGCCCTTTTTAACAATTCGTCAAATCTGTAATAATTCAATTATTAAAATTCACGATACGTTGCCGTTATTTACAACTGTTGATAGAAATTTTTATTTTTGTTTAATTTATGCTACATTACCGTACTGTCGCAGCAGCATGATACACAATGTTGACCTTTTCACAGAGCATTTTCCTGTCTTCTGCAGAAAGACCAAGTCCAGGTAGCAATACATCTCCGTTCACTACTGTGACAGCTTTTTTAAGCGTTGCTATTCCTCTTTGCTCCCTGACTTTTTCGAAAAGCTGAAATAAACAATTCCTAAATCGTATTAGTTAAGAATTACCCGTCCAGTTTTATGTAATAATTGCCCGTAAGTGAACGTACCTGCAACGTATTAAACCGAGAATTAAATTAGGAGTTATTAAGAAAGTATCAAGAGAGAAAAAAGAAATATGGATTCCTCGTTAAAACACGTTTTGATTTGTTCATATGTTGCGTTACACACGCGCAACGTAGCAATAATGAATTCAGTTTACGGATAAATTTGCTTTCTCATATTTCCCTGGTTTCTAATAGGTGTGATTTTGGAGCGGCAATAAACTAGCAACGTTGAAATAAGCAGAACTGAATTTGATCTTTATCTTTCGATAGAAATTTCTTATGGAATTTTTTTTTTTCAATTCTTTGGAATTTCTATTCTTGCAGAAATTATACCAAATTAAAATGTTTCATTTATTAAAATTCGCGTTCTACTTGTGAATAGTATCCGGATAAAATTTATTTCTATACTTGTATTTGTTAATTACATAATATATTGTAAGATGGTACGATCATGATTCTTAGAGTACAGTTGACGCAAATAAAATGAGCGACTGTGAATAATGCATGAATCTTTTTCATTCAGCGGTAACATCTTCAAGAATGTCACGTTTCTCGCAGTGAATTTTACCGTTCTTTTTATATTATTGCAATACTTTTTGTCAATTCACGGAAAGGATTAAGAGACTCGCGAGAACACATTTTCTTTATTGACATTATCCTGCATTCGTGATGCAATGTCGCCTCGGGTTAAAAGAATGTTCTACTTTTTTCCTTTATACTTTAAATTAAGAGGCTTTTAATTACCAAGAAGGGGAGAGTTAAAATTTAATTATTCTGAAATTACGGATCCTGTCTTAGTAAATATAAAAAATTGTCAGTAAAACAACTCAGTTGCTTCAATCAAATATGTAAATTATAATGTTTGACGCGTCCCATGTTTGAGAGAACTTCTAAGGAAAAACAATGATTCTTCAAATATTTCGATCTTTTTTTTTTATATCCGCGTTTAATCGGAACAAAAATTTCACCAGATAAGATTTCTCAATAGTCAAACAGTATATATTATATTTCTATCACAAACATTTCATCAGAACTCGACAGCTAGTTTAACGCAGGACCAAATTCTTCAAGCTACCGAGCAACGTATATGTGTACTTAATGTGTGTATGTATGGGAGTGTGTTAGAACAGGGTCCAGGGGCCAGGCGGCATGAAAGATGACATAACAGGCCGGCACGCGAGGAATAAGAACTTTCACCGTGTGTAACACTTTGATAATAATGATAATAATAACATTTTCTATCCTCTCTTCTATGCGAGGCCTTGACTTCCTTTCTGTGATTTTTCCTCCGCGATACGGTACCACAGATAGTATACTTTTATCATAGACTTTACAGATACAATAATGAGCGAGGAGATCTGAGAAAATTAGGGTGGCACGTCTCACGGTCGTTTTGTAACGTATCGCATTCTACGGTGAATGAAAATGACACAATTTCACAAATGATCAATTTTCCTTTCGTCCTATGTAACATTATATGTATAACATGCAAGCTGGTGTATTTCCCTGACTGTATCTTCCATTTTTAATAGTGATATTTAAAAGTGTATATACCATTTCGATTCTTGAACAATTCTTTCTTTGTAACGTGTCTTGCATTTTACTTATCTCTAGCTGCATTTTTTTTTTAATTTGAAGAAAATCTCGATTACAAATATTTGAGGAGAATGTGAACAGAAGTGGAACGAATTGAGAATAAGAGTACCACTCAGCTATTTTTCTAGAATTAGGTATTTTAACGAATTTTGGAATGAAACGAACCCAAGCGATATGTAAAAGCATTATTAGAAACAATTTTCCCGTGGCGTGGAACATGTTAAGGTTATCTGACAAAAGATAGGTTTCCTTTAAAGAAATAGAAATGCAACCCTCTGTCACTTCAAATATTCGTCTTCTGGAATTAAGTGAAGGAAAACACCTTTGAACAAGAGGAAAAAAAAAAGAAAAACAGTCTGTACAAGAAACCTGTTTACGTATACAGAAGTGGTTCAATTGCTTTTCCTTTAGAGTTACGCAACTGCCGGTGATACGTTCGAGTTCAACGTAAAAAGTTTTTGTACAAAAACGTCCAATTAAAGTTTTTTAAAAAAAGGAAAAAAAAAAACATTTGTCCCGATTGAATTTATTTTTATTTATACCACTCAATAAGAATTAATAATCAGTAGAAGATTCCCGTTCTTGTAAACACGCGTGTTGTTCGTTCACTCTTTCTGTTCATTCAGACATAATTCAGACTCTGTCTGTTCATTAATTCTTTGGAATTAATTTTCCCCGATACTAAAGAAGTTGATCGAGAATTTTCGTAAATATTTACCGGTGAGTTGAAGATTTCTTCCAAACGATGCTTCGGATCCTTTTCCTTTTTCGTTCGGACTAGCATGTAAATATGCTCTACATTTGGTAGACATCTGAGGAATTTCTCGATCATTACTTTTCCCAGGAAACCAGTACCACCGGTGATCAAGATGTTTTGATCTTTGAACGTCTCCGCTATTCTATCAGGAATCTCCTCAACTTTTGATTCCGCCATGATCTCCTATTTAACCCTTTAAAATTGCATAAAAAGGTTCATCAATTTTTAATATGTTATTTATTAGAGATAAAGAATGATGTACACACTAGCGGTGAAGAAATTGTATTTCGAATGGAAGTTATAATACAATTTCCTACAACTATTCAATAAATATCGAATGTACCACTTTGTAAGTTTCCTTCGACTTTATATTTACTTTAGACAAAGGGACGTTTGTATGCAAACGAGTTCGTCACTTTTAGAACGGTAAACAGGAAGCAACGAATAATTATCAACTCCTTTTCCAAGCAATCGATGCAATGTTGGGTAATAACGTCTACTTGGCAAATAGCTTTTCAATCAAACATCGCGAACAATATAATTAATGCAATAAATAATACTTGAGAATTTAAATCAAGAATACCCCACCAACGGTGTATTTCACAAGAATAACAAATCAAATACCAGAAAATTTTAACCAATAAAAATCGATCGTTTATGGTGTAATGCCCTGTAATTGGACCTTGAAATTGAACCTAGCCAATCTTAACTTAGCCACAAGTGACCCAGTCACGTGACTGCTTCTTTTCAGTTACGAAGAAATGGAACAGTTTGAATTCGGGCGGTGGATCAGAACGTCAGGTCAATGAGTGATGTAAATTACACAAGTGTAAGTACTATTGGTGATGGAATAATTACACCGTGGAAAGTGTTCGTGAGGAAGTGGGTGTTTGTGGTACGTACGCAATGGAATAGAAACGGCAATTTACAATTTCTTTCCTGTTTGTACGCGATGCTTTATGTGAATTTTTCCGATGGTGACAAACACGAGATGAAATTCGATCAGGTATGTTCCAGCATTCATTTGGCTCGTGAACTTAATAATTATATTCTATATATACGAGATAATCACACATTTAATGCTTTGATTCCTATATAGCAACTTACAAAAGTGCATCTAAAAACAGCGCGCCATGTTTCATTCGAACTTTGTACATCTTTTTTTATTGAAAACAAAACATATATGTATAAAAAATATATATAAATATATGTATCTATATAGATAATTTCCGGATAGTATTTTGCTTTGATTAACGTAATTATCAAGTACAGATGCAATTACCTGTCTTTCGATAGTCATTACTTACATAAAAAACTGTACAACATCTGACTCATGTTGCCATTTCAGTGGCATAATAATCACAACAATTTTTAAAAATTAGAACGTAACAGTTTGTGGTTTACGATTTAAATATACACTATGAAAACCGCGAAGTTGGTTTAATCGCGTGAACTTGTTATTCATACTATTTTTTTACAAACAATTAGTGTTTAATAGTAAATAATGATTTACAAAGATTTTTGCAATAGTATGCTTAAAAAAAAAGAAAAAATATAGGTTTTATAACATATAATATTTCTAATAGTAACTAAAATTGATGCGTACAAAATTATGGTTACGTTTGTTTCAGTTTTTTTGGGGGGATATATGTACAAAAAGCGAAAATGCAACGTCATGTATTGAAGGTCAACCACTTCCATGCGATAAAAAACCTAATATCGAATTACAGTTCTTGAACGCATCATCAGATCGTATATCATCTAACTGTACATCGTATGTTTCCAACAATATCGGAAATATATTTTATGTTTACAGTATACTATACACAAAAATTGATAAATATTAACGAATGAAATTATCATCATAACGAGAACAAGAAGGAATGAAAAATTGTCGATTTATATCATATCAATTTTTTACAGATTGTGGAAAAGCAAAACTGGAACGTCCAGTGTTATGGAATCGTACAGTTTTACGGTTAACTATTAATTAATGAAAGTTCCATCATTTTTCGAAGCAATAGCTGTAACGATCGCTTTTCAAAATGAATCTGCATATAAGAAAAAGCATTATGCAAATATTTCGTGAATGTTGCAATGGCTTTCACGATAATGCGGAGACGTAATATCGTGTTGACAAAGAAACTCGAACGACAAAGATATAACTTAGCTATTTTGAAAAGATCTTTCCAATGAGAGAATAGCAAACGTGTCGCTTTCCCTGTTGAGTTTCTTCATATTCTGCTTCATTTATTTTAGAATTTTGCAACGGATAATATATCAAAATTTCACATCTTTCATTTCACTTGCAGAATGTGACTCTTGTTATGATAATCATCGTTAATTGCCAAAGTAATCATTGTCAATAATTAAGTTAAAAGTATCTTCTGCAATAGTACATATTAAAAAAACATTTTACGATATTCGTGTTATTTATTACTCTAACTTTTCTTCAATGAATTATATGCTTATAATATACAGTTTTAGTCCTTGTTCGTTATAAGCATTTGGTTCATTCATGCTGCTTACGTAGATATTCAGTTAAAATTCGTATGATTCTTTCACGGCAAATACTTGCAACTTGTTATATTCAATTTAGTACTGCAATATTTGAGACTTCGAGAAAAAGAAAAGAACAGTTGATATTCTACATTGAATATTGATATTCTATATTGAATACTTATTATTTAGTATTGAATATTCGATACTCAATACTTAATACGGATAATTCCAAACATTATAAATCCAGCGTTCACCTACGACTTCAAAATCACGTAACATGTACATTCAATCAGTCTACTACATATCGTAAAATCTCAGTTACTATTAGGCTCAAGTATTGCTTCAAGTATTGCTTCATTTAGAAAGCGGCTATTCACTGGTTTAAATAGTTTAAATTTCTTTTGACAGAAATTTGCATTTTTCATAAATCGCGAACGAACCGATAATTATATATTTATCTTATTTACCCACGCATATTTGTAAAATATTCCAATTATAGAAATACCATTACGTTCCACAATGTAGATTACGTCTCTTTTTAACCCATCTTCGGAAATAGGTATTTTACCTTCAATTTGTTTGTTACAAAATATACCCGGCTTATATTGAAATGCTCTTCTGCGAAAATCTAATAAGGAAATGCCACGAACTTTGAAATCTTGAAACTAATATCCTTTAGATCGACGATAAGAGAATCCCAAAAAAAATGATTGGACGAATTTACAATATATTTATACAATTTATTTCCATAAATTATTCTTTTTTAATTAATTCAAATGTTTGGCTAATTTCGTGAAAATGAACGCGTTCAAACTCGTTCAGGATTTTTTCACCGTCGATTTAAAGGATTGAATACAGGTAAAACCAACTCGATTGAAATTTTAACGTTTCTGTCATTTCTTAATCAAAATGTATGAATGAATTTAGATAAAACTTGACATTCTACACCGAACTTAAAAAAAAGTATTAAAAATAACGACACACGATAATTTATTACTATAAATATCTTCTCGCTTTATGTACTTCCAGAAAACAGTGAGATGACAATAAGGATAATATCCTTACTTACGAATCACCAAATCAAAGTTTGATGAAATCCTCCAGAAAATTTTTCCCAACAGAATATTCAAAAATAAGAATCCAATGTTGTCGAGCACTTACTTTCAGAAATGAAAGAAAATCCGCGGAGGTTGTGTTTTATCCAAAACGTGAATGTTAATAAACGAACGAACGAGACGACACGAAAGCACGACCGGTAGCGCAAGAATGACCGGATAGAGTCGATTCGTGTTTCTTCGTCGGTGATCCCGGTGCAGACTGAGAAAGCACAACGCTGGCCCAATATTTTCCTGGACGATCATCACCGTACGGTGCAGGCCCGTATTCGCTTTCATCTGGTCCGTGTCCCCCCCCTACTTGTCCCCATAGAAACAATTCAAACTCGTTCCATCGGAACTCGGTATAATTATTTCTTCATTTACTCGATAATCACGAGTAATTTTGCAAGTATAGAAATGGGTTAAAATATAATTTATAAACAGGAGGTACGATTTGGTATTGAACAATACAGATTGATAGAAATATACGACGTAGTTTAATCTTGTTCCCCAGGTTTTCGTTCTTTTTGTGCATCAATATTCATTTCGGCAAAGCGAATCAGCGATTGGACGATTTTAACAAAACAATATTCAACTTCTTTTTTTGTATATTTTAAAGACTGGCATGTGTTTAATATACCGACTAATATACTCCACAATACTCGTAAATATTTTTACACCTGTATTTTTATTTTATTCAAAAGTTTTCGAGCCATTTCCCAAACCACGTGTGTTGCTTTTTATTGTAAAGACAGCTAAACGAGTGAAATACAGGTACTTCATCAGATATTTTCAAAGATAGAAAACTTTCTATAAAGTTCTACGTGACACTTTCTATATTTAATTAAATTATACAAACATCAGGTATACTTAAATACTTAAAAATCGCCGAATATAATTTCTTTTACTATCAACTTGTGAATTTTAACATTTCTAAATGATTATCGTACATATTATCCAAAATTCAATCTCGCAACGAGATGGAAATTTCGTCGTTAGCTTGGAGCCAACTTAGAGAGTGTCTTACGTGACAAAGTGATGCTTGAGCAATCGCAAAATGTGATCGTGCGTCTACGTGGACTACGTGTAAAAAAAGTTCCGCCGGAACGGATTGCCAAAACTTGCGAGCCCTTTATTCGATTATATAACACGTCCAGACGGTTTTTACCAGACTCTCTTTCTCTGGTGTTGCCCAATTTAATACTAGCGACGCGTAACATCCACTTTTAAAAAATCGTGATTCACGCTGAACCGTTTATGTAGGATACGTGCTTACCGACAGGTCACTTCTTCCACGTTCAATACAAATTTTTCATTATGCAAATTTTCAGTAATGGACACGTATGGTGTATAATTGAACGAAAAGTGTCGGACGTATTGAGATTAATCTATACTAATAGCGTTCAATTAAAGTGTAATTCTGTAGCGTTTAACAAATCAGCGCGAAAAATGAGAACATTCAAAATTTTTCACAAGCCGCGAAAGAGCTGGTTCTTGTATCGAAAAATAATTATACTTAATGATTGTAAATGGAGAAATTATGCGTCGTGTTTATCTTTCTTTTTCTTTATTGAAGTTAAATGAAACTTACTTGAAATTTGAAATTACATCTTTCGACAGTTGCGACTTCTTGCGATTACTATAAGCGGTTAGAACATATGATGACTTATATTCCGTTATTTTTTTAAAGTGAATTTTATTATATAGAATTCAGTTTTAACAGTTTTTAAAAGTATCTTAATTTATCGTTGTATAACTTCGTCGAATTTTACCACTCGTTTCTACCCGTCGAAATTGATCGTTCCCCTCGAAACTTGAATACATGAGGCTAGCTATAATTTTGCTGAATCAGATGGGTATTGAATGATGGGGACATTTCGAAATTACCTGAGAAACAGAGCAACACAGACAATAAAGTTCATTCATCGTAAACGATAATTCTCTATAAATATCAAGTGAAAGTGTTTATTGGCTCAATTATGCTAATTATAGATTTTGATTTCTCATGGCATACTTCGAATTACGATTATTCTCCACATATACTTATCCTCCCTCCCGAAACTATATTTAACTATATTTAATTTTTCAACGTTCTCCACAAAAAAAATTGCGCTTTTTTATTTTTCTATTTCTAAAACAGACTTTCTAATATAAGATATTTACTATTATTACATCAGAGTAGATAATTATTGTCACGAAATCGAAAGAAATTCTTGATTGAAAGACGAAACAGTCCATTGAATTATTCCTCTTCATGATGTACGATTAAAATTCATTATTTAGATTTATTGCCACCGGAATTTTCTCAGAAGATACATGGAAATATTATAATCAGAAAATATTACGTCTCTGGAAAGAAAAAGCCTACTAATTTCCATTTTATTCACGAAGTATTAAATCGAAACGATAATTCGAGGAAATGAGGGAATTCCTAAAACGTTAATGGTTGCGAGAAACCGCGAACAAATGAATAGCAGACACCTTGTTTCTTTCGTGAAGTAATCGAAACATCAGTTACGAAGCAAGTTGACCCCTGACGCAATTCTACTTTCTTACCTGTTGAGAAAATGTTTCCTTTACTATCTTCGCCTCCAACCTTTTCTAGAATGAGCGCGGGGAAAATGTGTGCGCAGCATTGCAGGCGAATGCGTCATTTCGCTAAGCACCGGAACGAAGATTAATTCGTCGAGAAAGTGTAGACAGTTTAGGTTCTTATCCCAGTGATAATTCCTGTTCTTGACCTACAATCGTGAATGACTTCATTACCTTCAAAATAGCTTGCCGCTCTTTTCTTCCTCTTTTTTTTTCTTCTCTTCTTAATTTCTTCTTCAATCTTCAATTTGAACAATAATTGCATTTCTTCTTTAAATCGAGCACCACTGTGGACACTTACTTAGTAACAAATGAATAATTACGATCGACATATTCACGAAGAATTTATATTAAGTTGGAACATATAAATATCGAAAGATTTAAAGAGATAAAATACAGATGAAATTTAACACGAGTAAGAGAATTAACGAAAGTGAATTCCAACGTAATTAGTCACGTGATATAGATTAAATGTAACAATCTCTCGTACGGTTACTTTCGTTATATAATATGTCCACAGAGATCAGAATAAAGATAGGTGACACTATACGAATGATTAAATACATCTTTAAGCATGTTCATACTAGACGTACGTTTTTTACGAAAAGAGACCTTAGAAGAACAACGTAAAAACTAGACAATGAGCAAAAACGTTTCGTTATGTCTCCATGGTAAATCAACTGATGTTACTTTACGATGCATTTGTTATACCGATATGAATGAAACTTTACATGGGAGAATACTGCTTTCGAAAATTCGATGAGTATGTTATTTAAAAAAAATTATCAAATCTTACATTTTCTATCAAAATTAGGGATAAATGTAGGTCTTAAATAAGAACATATTAATAAAGTGGGTGAATTTTTACAACACCCCGAGAACTTTTAAGTTTTATTCTCTCTTTTTTATTATCTTGAAACCTGAAATCATTGAAATTTCATTGACGGCTCGTAAGATAAGGGAAATTTAAAATTGTTAAAGCAAGACAAATTGAACCTCTTTGATTTACTTATAATTGTAAGAATAGCAGTATGAAAGTTATAAAAATCAAATTTAAAAAACTGATAACATTAGGAAAAAGGAAATACTATTAAAGCTAATAAAGCAACGTAGAAGAAAGTGCGTGCGTGCAAAGTGCACAGGTGCCTTTATTCAACAGAGGTGTGCGAGTACACCTGTAGCGAGGGTTAAAGAGTGAGAGTCGAGGAGCGAGAATGTGAGAGTGAAAATGAGAATTCCAGGGGAAAGAAGGAACGTGCCAGACAGAAAGCGTACAACCGCGAAATTTCGACATTTCTCAGATACGTGTCCTCCGCGTACTACGTCTGATTCTTTGTTTAGCTCTTGCTCAGGTCCAGCTGATAGATTGACCTAAAATGCATCGTGAAATTGATAATAAATATTATTTCTATCGATTTGTTAGAATTAATTTCAAAGCTGTTCATCTTCTTCGTAAAATAAGCATTAATTCACTTTTCAATTTTACATAACAGAAAATTTAATTAACCTCATTCTTCACTCGTCGTTACGTTTATCAGGATAGAATTTTCATGTTTAAACAAATTTATGGGAATCTTAGAATTTTGCAACGAAGGTTAATCTTTTTAAAAGTTTCTCCTTTTGATACATTATTAAGTTTTACGACGTATTTATTAACCAGTAATTTAATTCAACACACTTGCATAATTCCTGTGCACTGATCAAACGAATTAATTTTTTACGTAACGTACGTAAAATTGTAACACAACTAATTACTCAAATTATGGTCGATTTAACCAGTTAATGTCTGGAAAGTTGTTAAAAACAGATAACGATTCTTTAAATTTGCTGGTAACGAGGTAGAAATCTCATCATGATATTTACACTTCCGTGTACACCCAAAATTTGGGCAAAAATCTCGGCGTGAATTTTCTAAACAGAGGTGTCAATTTTAACATTATGTAATCTCGTTGGAGGAACATTATACATCTGTATAGCAATAAAAAAAAAAACTTAGCAAATCGAAGATTTTCTTTCAACAAAGAGAAACGTTATCAAGAAATTATTTGTTGTTTAAATCGAAAAGAAAAGAGGTTTCGTTTAAGCATTTCTTTAAAACACGAATTAATTGACGAAGAATATAAACAGAATAAATCGACAGCTTCCTCAACACAAATTCATTCGACACGAAAGATTCATGTTAAACAGAATTTTGTTTGTTAAAATTGTACGCGCAAGTGGTGTGAGCATGATTTCCGTTAGTAGAATCTTATAAGTGTGATTAGTATGCACTCTATTATTGCTAAAGTAAAGTATATGTGTCGCGGCGAGACATGGAAGCTCTTGTGGTTATTTCAAACGTGATTTCAAATATTTACACATTCGAAGAAGTTATGGGGGGACAAATTTCGCGAAAGCGATTATGCGAGCGCGTATTCACGAGAGAGCGTGGATTTCGAAATTTCAAAATATCAGCACGCAACGATATCCTGTGAAATAGGCTTGTGTATTCAAGGTGGCGTTCATTACTGATTTATCATTCAATCATTTCTTATGGAAAAACAAAATTGACACGTATCGTAATAAATGTAACGCGAGGATTGAAGATATCGTGAAATGAAGAATCGGTTTGATAGGTTTGTTAAATAGGCGATGAAAAGTGTTAAAATTAAAAGAAAGACTATTTGTTAATATATTTTTCTTGCGCGGGTGAAAATATTTAAGATATTCTAAAGTAAAAACAAAAAGCAGAGTTGTTGTTATGTAAAAAATCAAGGAAACAGCAATCACTTTACAAACGAATGTAAAAATTTTGGTTGAAAATCTAGATTTGGTTATGTATTAACTTTACGTCGAAAGTGTGTATTTCTTCTTCGTTAGTTTTACACTTGGAAAAAATATATTTTTATACTGGAAATTAGTCTTGGAAATGAGAATATTAGTTTACATTGGACTAGTGTAAAAAAAAAAGCAATCAATTAATCGAGTACTAATGTAATTCTATTATTTACACTTGTAATTCTATATTCTATTAGTTATATAAAATAATACAGAGGAAATATCTTTACATTACAAAGGAAACAAATCCGTTTAAAAAAAATTGTAGAACTTTTTTTACTTTTATTTCTAAAACAGCCTGAACTTACATGTACATTACAAAAATTGCTTACAATAAGTGTCTTAAAAATATACTCGTAAATACAAGTAAAAGACTCTATAAGAGTAATTAATACTCCTTATTGAAAAAAAGCATGGTTTAATGTTTATCGTATAATAAATCTAAGCAGTGATGCAAAATGCAATTCTTCTTTTCAAAATTCGACAATGATCGTTGATCTTTATCGATATCAAGAAGAACAATTGACGTACGTTATTAAACAATAAAGATATCGAAATATTACCTCATTGAGGTAAAGTCAAACGTTACATCAATATACAATTAAATCTCGCTAATTTCGAACTTCGTTGTGGTCATTTCACCGTAGGGTCTTATCCAAGAATAAATTATCCAGGTAAAGAAAATCAGAAGACCAATCTTCAGAAACCAATCTGCGAAATATAGACATTTAAGGACTTTTCGTGCACGTGGCAATGTCGAAGGATCATCCTTCAAACAATATTGTCTCGTGCCTAAAATGTATCGTAACAAATAGTCGTCCCAAGATATGGCTTTTGTGTCCATGAAGAACTCTTCCCTATCGGAAGAATTCAGTTCATCCTGTAATTCCTTCATACGTTCGTTTCTGAGAATAAACGATTTAAATAGAATTAAAAATAGAAATAAAAATTGTAGAATTCACTTGAAAACCTCATTTAAGGAATTCGAATTATATCGATCGAAATTTCGAAGTAATAAAATTATACGTAAAATGTTTATAAATATATGTCTATAATTACCTAAATTCCCACTGTTTGGTGGTATAATATTGTATCATTTCGATACCAGCGTTAACTTTGTGTTGCACCCTCACTAAAAATGGTTTATTTCCGGTCAGAACAATCAGCGCATCTAACAAGTACGCAGGTAAAAAGTGGAAGAAAATCACACGTATCCAATGATAGAATTTTAACGTGGTTATGCTACCACCCGGGTACCAGAGTAGACCTAAAAAAACAAAAAATTGCAAAATTTGTATCTTTATTCGAAATGTGCTTGATAAATTTTATATTATTCATGCTTCGTTGACCTGTGAATGGATGCGTTGTCGCATGCCTCTTCCCGGTATCCACAGCGTAACCCCAAGAGATTGGGTTCTCATCCCCACTGGTAACATTCATAAATATTGGCTTTTCTGGCTTCTCCTTTCCCACTTTCCACGCAAACGTGATGATCGCGTTTATCGCCATATCACAGGGTATCAGATTTAACAAATAATTATAGTTGCAAAGCACCGTCCGAATTACTCCTTTTCCAGCGCCTATCATTAAACCTGTTGGTCCGTTCATATTTTCTATCCAACCTGGAGCTGGTTCTTTCCACGAAGCAACCACTAAAATAAAAAAAAATAATTATTTATAGTTACCATAAACAGTTATTTTAAATTACTATTTAGTAGGGAATAGCAAATTTACTTAACACTCTGGAAGCCTATTAATCGGTTTTCTATTTTCAGTGATTATCAATCGCGTTAATGATTCGTTATTTACCATTTTCCATTTTTCTCTTTACAGCGCGATAACCAAATCCATGTCGGTACTAACGATATGCTATTTGCACTTAAGGCGTAGTAAGTTTAACCAGTAGTGGTAGATAAAGTGTTAAGATTTGTTTGACCAAGTAAAAAATTCTGTTTACCTATGGAAGGTCTAGCAACACCTGCAGGCAGACCAGATCTTTGTACCAAATCCTCGGCGAGAGATTTACTGAACGCGTAGGTGTTTGGTTGTCCGTTTAATATTTTAGGAGTCATAGCTTTAAGAACCTCGTCTGTCATGCTGTTTACAGTGTCTATGATTTTTTCAGGCTGCACTACGCATGAATAGCTTCTCTCCTCTAGCACTACTTCGGTGCATTGACAGTAAGAAGTGGACACGTGAATGAAGGATTGTAAATTTAGCATCTATAAATAAACAGAAAATATTATTTCAATTTTATGTCAGTGAGTAAGAAAAAAAAACGATGAACAAATAAGAACAAATAGTAGAAAAATTTTTACAAGATGCAATCGTTGAATATTTACCTGTTTAGCAAGATTTATAACGTTCATGGTGCCAAGGGTATTTATATTTACCGCCTCTTTCAACGACAAGTCGAATTTGACGTTTGCTGCCATGTGAAAAACAACAGAAACTTCTTTTAGCAGTCTCTGTTTATCGTCGGTCGATAATGCGAGATTTTCCGATGTGGTCTCGCCCGGTATTAATATAAGTTTCTTCAGTCTCTCCGGATACTTTTCCTTGATAGCTTTGAAGGGCTCTTGCTAGAAATGTCAACGAACGTTCTTTCACCGATTTATCATTACACGAAATAAAAATAGAAGATATTTCTCGTATGTGTTATGTGATCGAAGTTATGAAACTTAAGCAATCAGTCGTTTCAAAATATAATTCCCTTTATTCGCTCGAAACGCGTATAAAGATATGGGAAAAGCGACGATTAAGCTGGAACGGAAAAGAGATTTGTTCACCTTGTAACAACATGACTTAACGATTACGCTTAACAGTTGTTACTATTCCTGCGTCAAACGTTATATCTATTCCTAGTGATTTCCTCGGACATTACGTTGCCGAACGTAAGTGTTATTACCGACCGCATACCATAAGGATAATCGTTCGTCCCTTTCACTTTCGTTATTGGACAGTAAAAGTGCAACTTATCGAATTACTAATATAAATAGCCGATTTTCATCCATTGTTGCATAATGTTGACAAACAGCGCGTTTAATGGCGGACAATGTGGTAGCATGAGAATTACTTATAGGTGCACCTATCATCGATCGCTGAAGTCTTTTCAAAAGTATTTTTAGGAGATCGTACTAATAGTACGATCTTGGAAATTTAATGAATACTCGATGAATGGTCGAAATTGTCTACAAGGTCAGTGATAATTTCCCTGCGCGGTTTCATCCACTTCCTCGTTTTTTTTAGTCAGGGCGTTAGTCATAGGAAACCTTGTCTGTACAGAAATGAAGTGGTATTATAAATTCTCTTATAAGTTGATTTTTTTTTTCATTCAGTCCCACGTTCTCATGAACAATACTGTTCAGAATGACGTGTACGTAAATGTGTCTCTTAAGGGATGTAGCTATCGAAACATTACGGGTAACAAAAGAATGTTTGAAAAGAGAATAAAGTAGATAAAAATTATTATTTTATAAATTGAAAATAATTTACAAACTTAACATGGAGGAGTGGAAAATAAAACAAAATTGTAAACTAAATTTAAAAGAGTGAAAATACAACATTTGCAAGATTACTAGTAAAGAATAAACTAATTTGGAAATTTTTCATAATTTAGATTTAACATCCTAAAGTATATAAAATAATTTATAATTAATATAATTTCATTGAAATATTGATAATTAAATTATTTGTAGCTTAGGATATCTTAAAAATAAGTTAATTATAAATTCCTAAATTTAGATGTAGTAGCCTAAACTATATAAAATAAAATCAAATAAAATTTAAAGATTTTGTAAACTAAATGAAAGGAGTAAAGATACAAAATTTATAGGATTATTTGGAAGATTCTTTTCTCTCTGTTTTAATTTAAACTTGTAAGTAAACAAGTAATCTTTATATTCACGATTCTATTTTTAATCAATTCCATTCATTAATGTCCATTATTACGTGTAAGACGCAATTTGTAGTGGCGTTTGACTTGAATCTGATAACACGTCGTTAGCATAAAACTATTTGTTAAACACGAACATAACGACAATTACTTTCCATTGACCTTTGTTTAATTCACGATTGTCCAACAAGAATATAAGCTCATTATCGAACTGAGCTGTTTCGATTATATACCGACGAAGAATATTAATAATGAAATTAAAAAAGAAAATAATTAAAACATTACAAAATTTTATAATGTTCAATAGTACGAAAATTTGTGGAATATCCAACAAAATTAGTTTGATTATTGATGAACGCATTATCATTGAATTATCGAAATAAAAATAGATAGGCATAGATAAAATAATTTGCGAAATGAGAAAATTTGTATTAATTTATTCGACAAGATTGAATTAATGTAGACGTTAGAATTAGTAAGCGATCAATGACCTTCGGAATAAGATAATTCAGAGAAAGTTGAATCAAAGATTCTGAAGGTCTCCATTCCAGGAATCGATTATGGTTGTATAATTTGATTTATTCCTGATAACGACTAGTTATGAGTTATGCAACAAGTTACAATCAGATTTTCGTGTTGTCCGTAGATAAACGATTTATTCTACATTTACTTTTAATGAAACAGGAAAACGTCGATTCCAACTTTTTGAACAGTATGAATCATGCATAACTTCCGCGTTAATTCAAAAAGTAATGAACTTTCGACATCTTTCATCGAAGTATTATCATCTTTTACACGTTAAATGTGAATTAGAAAATCTGAATAAACAATTTTATAGATCCGTAGAACCTTCGACAATCACCATAATTTACTACTCGTTTGAAATACCCGGAACTATCGCGGAACCTTCATAAAAGAAGAAAAAAAAAAAGGAAAGTAAAGTAAAACTGTTTTTGTTTGATGCGAATTAAAAGAGGAAAAAATTAAATCAATTTTTTGTCGAAACACGTGGGTCCATATTTCATTTTTTGCATCGACGCGTATTATTCACACTTTATCCTCGTAGCTTCGAAGATCCGTAACAAGTATTTTCTTCCGCGATTAATCATGAGAACAGCCTTAGAAGTTACCCAGTCTTGTGAAAAAGTGAGAGAGCAAAATGCGTCATGGTGTTTCCCCAGCGCATTTTTGGTTGATCACCTACGGTTTACCTGCATTATGAGCTGCAACCTCGTTTGTGGATCTATATCTTTCTTCTTTCTGATCAACACGAAAATATTCCCAAGGTTATGGCAACTGAGCAACAGCTTGTAAATTAGAACTTTCCCCATAAAGCCCGTGCCGCCAGTGACGAAAATATTTCGACCGTGAAACCACTCTGACACCGACGCTACGTCCTCTGATGCCATTTCCGGAAACACGCTGTAACAAAGGAAAGAACAATGAAGATACGAGCGAAAAAAAAAGGAAAAGTTTCTTTTATAGTTGCTCGAACAGGATCGTGTAATATAACAACTCATGTTACCATTCAGGTTTTTGATCTGATAATGATACTTTTGGCGAAAAGATTGCGATACAACGTGAATATAACTTATTCTACTGTCAAGTTATATTGTGAATACAATGCAATCACACGTGCCATTGACCGTTTTCTTGATCTGATAATTATTCACCTTGATATTTATTATAAGACGTTAATATTTATTTTCATGCCGAGTGAAACTATGGGAGTAACTTGTAGCTGAGAGAAAGTTGCTCAGATGACGTTATTGTGTAAACAATATTTAGTTAAATGTATATTGTTCTTATAAATCATTCAGTAACGATATTTCTAACAGTAGTAAATTAGGAAAATAATATATATTTCTAATTTGGAAATATTAATATAAGCTTTGTAGTTGGTTCTTTTTCTCCTTAAATCTGTTAGACGCAGTAGTAGAAAAATTTGTTAGTAAGTGAATAAAAAACGATTTCGTTAGCTTAGCTTTTTGCATACTGTTATTAATAATTCTTAACAATCTACGAAAGCAACGATGTCTTAGGTTTTTATTTTATTTTACACATTTTCCATGTGATAATCAAAAGATGATAGAATGCAAGCTTGAACTGACCGATCTGTTTTATGTAACCGCTTAATTCACAGCCGATAAGTAATATGTTAGGTATACTTCTTAAGTATACTTCGTTTATCGAAAAAAAGATTCTAAGATTCTAACACTTCTAACGTGCAATAATTTTTGCTCAAATGTTAACGAGGAAAAAAAAGATTGTCCTTCGTAGGAATTTGTATAATGAACAGATCGTTGTCCTCCATCATTTTTACCTTTGAATTGTGAATTATTCATTTATCTAGCTTTGCTTAAATTGATATTTGAACTCCATTAGTATTTCAAGTTCAAAACAGATAGGCTATAAAAGTATCATGTCTACCATCGATTAACTACATAATTTACAGCGCGAAATGAACATAGAATAAAATTAGGCAAATCGGCTCTAAGCTAAGAGCTAAATAGCTGGAAATAAAAACGTCCATACGATAGTGCAATATATATTCATCTTATTTATGGTTTGCTAATGATTGTAATAATTCGAATCACTGTTAATCTTCGTATTAACGTAATTTAGCTTTTGTTCATCTTGTAAAATTCTTTTCAGTAGAACTTCAAGTATTTTTTCAAGCATTACTTTCATTACTGTTTAGTGTATATGATAATAATCTCATAAGAAATCATTATTTTTATTAATTTTATACCAGTGTGAATTTATACATATTAATATGGATAAAAAAGGAGGAAAAAGGAACATCTTATGAATATAAAGTGCAATTAGAGAAAAGTGGTACAGTACCGGTCGCTTTCAATATTTTTATTACATCTTAGAATAGAATTGGTAAAAATCACAACTTCAAAAACGTATAAAACTTAATAAAAGAAGGGAAATTATTTTTTTGTTAATTCAATAGTTTACCAATTGATAATTTACAGAAGTAAGAATGTGTTGTAACTTGTAGGAAACGAAAAAATTGTTCGTCCACTACCGAGCAATTATTCAATTAATAAATGTTTAGGTTGAAATTATTAACAATGTTAATAAAGAGACATTTCGTAGTAATGTAAATTAGAGTAAGCTTGGTAAACAGATCAATTAAGATTTGATCATTGCTAGGTGGCAAATACGTGGAATATTTTAAATTCTGATGCTTGTTTACACTTTGTAAATGATAGAAGAATTATATTGTAATTATCTGAAAAAGCAAAGATTCCGGTTCGAAAAATAACTTCTTATATATTGACGTACAGATTCTGCATCTTACCGATAATATCGAAATAATAAATGTGGTCCCGGAATATGTTGCATAAAAGTCAATTATTCATTCAAATCTACGTCCGTAAATTATTCGTTATTAGTTAATGATGGAAACAAGAACTGGCTTTAATCGACATTATACAATTCCTCTCCTAGAATGGGATTCCTATTTATCAATATTTCAAACGATAGATTTGACACATATGTATTATGCGTCATTGTTATTCTTGAAATAACAGAGGGACGTGATACATGAAGCGTCTTCTAGTATCGTTAACAATTCACGAGTATTGTTGAATATTCGCCGTGTGTTGCGAACATTTTTCGGAAATTCTAGCCGCTGTAGTCCGTGCTTGGAATAATACCTTTGAACGCAACAAAGAACGATTAAATGTGAATTTCTTTTGTTTTTCTACTTTTTACACTTTGTTCTTCCCCTTTTTCTTTTTACAAGAGCGTTCTTCCTCTTTTTCTTCATAATATTTCTGATTTCCATTATGTTCTCATTTTTTTTCTTTTTGCAAAATTTAACTTATTTAGACCTTTTTTTTGAAAGTTGAAATAGATATCAATTTTTCAACTGTGAAAATGTATAGTTTTCCCTTACTTAGACGGAGTTTCGTTTAAATTGCGCAACAATTCTAAAACACATTTCCATAGAATAGAATGAATAGAATTTTCATAATGTCTATATTCGTGAAGTTCTCCGTGACTAGAGACAAATTGTCCGTTTTGTAGATTAATTGACTGTCTGGAAAAAATATTTCTACCGCTTTGATTTTATACCTCTTTCGAATTTATGATTCCCGAATGACTTGGCATGAAATTCATCTAAAATATCGTATGCTAATGGAAACACTAACAAAAAATATGACGTCCGTCTTGAAATCCTGTATTTTCCCTATGAGAAACGTTCAATGTTATATTTCTGCCTAACTATTCTAATCTCTACCTGTTAAGAACTTCTAGGTAAAGTAGTCGACAAATTTCATCTCGTTCGTTTCGTAATTTACGGTTTTTTGTTTATTTTTTGACTAAATTGAAATATGGAATTAGCAGATTTTGCGTATTCTTAATTATTTTCTGCAATACCAATTGCAGAAACATACGTAAGAAACTGAGGACGAGTGTACAATCTTAAGAATAACGTTTTTGATAGTATTTTTTCGAATAATCGAACTTTTTTATAAAGCAACTTCAATGATAACTATAATATAATTCTTTCTTCGCACAAATGAATTTTCCTAACTTTGAACTTCTTTGTAACAGTTAGATAGTATTGTATTTATTACACTAGGTCAACTAACGCATTAACTGTTAACGATATGAATAAATATTATTTGATCAACTTAGAATTGAAATTTGTTATGCAAATCAAATACTTATCAGTAACATTAAGGTAATGTAACACTAAGTTAACCAAAGAATATTTTATTTAAATATTATTTGATCCTTGAACTATTTTTGAAGTTACTAATACATATCATTAACTATCTTAACGGGCTTTTCTTGGGTGAACGAGAAACCGAATTTTTCCTTTGAGACATTGATTTATTAGAGACAACTTAATCGTATATTGTTAACTTACAAATTTAGATATATTTTTTGCATCATTTCATTAATAAAATAGAAGAAAAATGTTATTGGAAAATAATAGCAATTGTTTCTCTAATTTCGCTCGTGAAATTCTAAATGCGTTAAATTGACGTCGTCACGTGAATCTAGTGTTTTAAATTGAAATTCGTTATGCAAATTAGATACTTGTCGTTAGATAATGTGATATTATATTAGCTACGAAATATCATTTTATCCTTGAATTATTTGCGAAGATACCCTTCTGAATTCGTTCGAGTTGTTTATTTGATAAATGATCACTTCGACGTTTCTACGATGCGTCGTTGTCGTTTCACTTTTCTAATCAGATTCGGGGAGCGATACAAGAAGGAGAGAGAATTCCTTGCGCGTACAGTCGCGGCATCGATTGTCAATTACCTTAAATTTCACTCGAACTGACGACGCCAGTAACTCGTTAAGGGCATTTTCATGCTCTTACCTCGTAAAAGTGTATCTAAAGCGACGTTACGAAATAGTATCCTTTGAATTACATTAGAATATCTTCAAATCAATTCCACCTTAGTATCAATGAGGTTACTCGAATATGATTGCCAATTTCAATTTAATAATTACTTAAATTATATTGTGTGAAAATTAATTTCTAATTTCATTCTTTTTCTCAACTGCAATAAGATTATTTGTATATTTTTGAAATTTTATTCGATTAGCAAAATTGATTCAATTTGTATTCTTTCTGATACTAATTCGTAATAATTAAATGTAATACAATAACACTCGTATATTTCAATACTTTTTACTTGTATAACACACAAATCTTTCGTTAAATTAATTTATTCGGACGAAAAATATTAAATGATCGAATCAGTTACATATTTCATGCAACCATGTAACTATCAAAATTTCATCACCCACCGACAATTAAAATCATAAATTTCATCATTATCGATGCACCACTATTATCCTCATAAATCACGTCAATCTTTATATAGATCAATTATAAACAGTTTTAATCCACCCAAATCTACAATTATATCCAACAATAGCTTCAATTTGCCCAATGCAATCACTCTCAATCCTAGACTCCTTATCGTCATACTCTAATACATATCTATCTGCCACACTAAATTAAATTGGCAAAAACAAAAAATCACCGATACTGATAAATTAATAATACATCCTCCAACACCTTTCCAGAAACTTATTAAAATAGCTAGTTATTAGGAATCATGTTCACCTCGATTGCCCTTTTATACAAATTTCAAGTTAACACAAAAAAAGAAATTCAAAACATTTCAACCACTAAATTAAACAGCGTTCAATTTACGAATGATCAGAAATTCGATATTTCATATTATACTATAACATTATTAAAACAATCCATTTTACCAGAATTACCCTTGCAATTTATAATACATACCTCTGGAAATTGAATCGAAGTAATAAATCAGCAACGCCGACGAACCAAGGACAATATCTTCAATCACTCTTCGGATTGTACGAAAGTATTGTTAAATAATTCAGACGAGAAAGTACATAAAGTGCCGACAACGTAACTTCGAGGTACAATCACGATGGCAGAGTCGAAGATACAAGGAGACTTCCGATCACGAGAAGAGAACGAAAGGTTCTGGCGTGGTCGCGTGCACGCTCGCTTGGCTAACACTTGTCTGACGAGAATTTATATTTCATTCCACGGGTAGTGGCGATCGTCTGGGAATTACGTACAGCTTTGAGATCGGTAACCCCTTCACCGAAACATTACGAAGTTATCCCGATCATCGAACGTGTTTCTTCAATTCATTCACGCTTCGTCTGACTTATGTTTCATTTTGCTACTTTATTGTCTGATCTGACTGGTCTAGGCGGTCTTCGCTGAATCATTATCCTCCACGAATTACCCAGGGTCGTTTCCTTCAGGTAGATTAAACAGTTGGATTAATTGTTTCCGTTGGAGAGGGATTTAGATCGTGAAACAGGTTACGATTTTTCGTATGACTCGAGTTACTTCGTCACACCACTGTGTTTGTGTGTTGCACATTCTACGCTGGTTTTCGTGCGGTTCTTTGTTTCTTCGTTTTGTGAAGGTGACGCAGCACCTTCGTTGAGATACGAAAAGAAAAAGAAGCAAGCAGTTGCTGTAGAGATTGAAAAGGTCCACGCACTTAAGGGACAAGTTTGGTACCAATATATATATATATACACATACATACAATTGAGGACGATGATGGTTGAGCGTGGTTCAAAAGATTTTGAAAGGTTTAAGTGTTATTCGTTACTTTTCGTTTGACGTGTATTTTGATGAATGATGAGGATGAATTTTGACCCTCTTGCCACTTGCTTGTGACATGAATATTTAACCGATGAGTAATGTTTACCGACTTAGAAAAATGTACGGTTGTTGCATGATTATAGATTGTGACTCTGTATGGTGGTTAAGAAAGAGTTTAATTGTGTTGATGCAACTATTAATTTCAGGCCAAAGGGAGATACCGTTTCTCGAATTCAATGTCTTCTTCAATTTAAAAGAAAAAAGAATATGTTCGTTAGAATTGTTTTTTATTTTTGAAGAGAATGACGAGTTTCACTTCTTTGAATCGAAGCATGCAGGTTTGTAAAAAGATAAAAAAGTGCAATTTTGAGTTCTTTTTGTTGAAGGATGCAACTTTTTGCCAATAGATTGAATGTGTTTTTGCATTTTTTATCTTGAAAAAATGTGAAGGAAAATTGAAAAGTGAAGATAAGAAATCTTTTTTTTTTTATCAATTGAAGGTAGCAGTTTGAAAAATAAAGAAATGCCATTTTTTTTTTTGTTAATTCAAAGTTTATTGTTTTAAGAAAGATAAAAGCTTCATTTTTATTACACGCTTTTCTTTTTTTTTGCTCACGAGCATCAAAGCAAATTCGATCAGCTGAATGGCATAACCAAGCAGAAGAAAGTTCTCCTTTCTATTCCATGCACGAATCATCCAAATACTTATGAACTCGTTGTTTAGCTCTAAGTAAAAAGACTTTGATTACGTTTCTTTCGTAAGTTTGACAACTTAAATTGTTAGGAAAATAATGTTCGTTTCGTGTAAAAAGGTGTTTTCTGTCAGATGCATTAAGATCGATGATTTTTCTTAAAGTCTAATGTTAGTTTTTACTTTGGAAAGGGAAGACTTTCATGGTCCTTAAATGCACGCATTTCGAAACACTTGTCATCGAGGAGAAACTTTCCCATTCATTCTCTGCATACTATTGATTACGAAATGAACATGTGCAAACATAAGTAGATGTACTATTCTATCGAGTTATATATGTATCTATGATGAATGTAGGAAAATAAAACATAACAGTGTACACATGTTATAAGAACTGATTTTATTAGAAAAACACAACTAAAAACATGTATCTGAAAATTGTAATAAAATACAGAACATTTACTTTTATCAAGATTTCTTAGTTTATATAGAATAAACGAAGTAATTCCTTAGTTACAAACAAAATTTTAACTTAGTTCTCTTATCACAAGATTGATTCAACAAATGGCACATATTTTTTTTTCTCTAATAAAAATTTAAGGGAGTTTTTAATATAATATAAAAGCAATTTATATATGAAATTTTATATATATATATATACTTTAAATTACGTTTACAGTATAATCTTTAAATACAAACTGTAGTGTTTTATTAATCTATTTAAAAAATTAAATATTTTATAGTAATATTTAACACTTTGCCGGCCGCTGTCACGCTGGCACGACTTTTGCTTGGCAACTGTTATCAGCCGGCGTCACGTACACGTGACTTCGGCTCAGCGCAGCAACAATCTTTCCAGTATACTTCTGTTTTAACTATCCTGATTGTCTTTTCATGAAATTTTTGCAGCAGATGCTTGTTTTGTTAGTCTCAGATAGTCTTTCACAACCTTCGCATCTTGAAAGTTTAGATTTACTGCTATAAAATATCCTTCAAAATGTCACGCAGTGAAGAAATATATACCGATGAGTTTTCGGACGTGGACGATAATATTGATAGCGAAAGTAATAGCGATTGGGATAGTGGGAGCGATATTGTTGCGAAATTAGTCCCTAATTACAACAATATTTTTCGTACTATCGCCATATTTAGATCTTTGGCACGACGTATATATGGATAATTATTATAATAGTGTGAAGGTCGCAGAGGAATTACTCAAACGTAAAACAAACATCTGTGGTACAATAAGAAAAAACAGAGGTGTGCCAAATTGATTGAAAACTAATGCTTTGAAAAATACGCCTATGGCATTTCGTAGAAAAAGAAAGATCTTGATACAAATATGGAAGTTATCCAAAAAATTGATAACTATGATTTCCACAATTCATTCAGCGAGTATGGTCGAATGTATAAGTAAAAGAATACAAAAGAAGTGTCTATTCTACTAAAGTGCAAAAAATGGACAAAGAAGACAGTTCTGTACATAATAAACTGCGCATTATTTAATGCGTATCATGTTTATGTAAAAAGTTCCGGAAGTCATATCAGGTTTAAAAAATTCTTAATGGATGTCGCATATTCATGGATCGGCGTAAATAAAGCGATGCCAGAGTCAGGATCACATGTTCAATGCAATATTAGATCGCCGAGACATGATACATTGGACAGGCTTTCTGCGGATATGAGAAAACATACCACAATAAGAATTATTGGCACGGGAAGAATTGAAAACCCGCGAAGGGCTTGCAAAGTTTGTTCTGCCTCAAAAAGGAGAAGTTCCACTTCATATATGTGTTCATCCTGTAAAGTATCTTTGCATGCAGGAAAATGTTTCGAAATTTACCATACAAGAGTAAAATATTAAACCCAACATTTTTTTTGTAAATAATATAAGTGATAATTTAAAAATGTAAAAATATGCATTAAAATTTATGTAACACTAATTTTAGTGTCATTTTTAATAATAACCATACCCCATGTACGACGGATAGCGTAAATATCACCGTCGGGAGCAGTAGAGTTCGCGCGCAATTCGCTGGCGGCGGCGTAAAGGCGATGCGAGAAGTAAGCGGCCGGCAAAGTGTTAAACAACTTTACTTCCCAACACCATTTTGAGGGTAAAGGATGAGGGTAATCTATTTGAATGTATGAATTGCATTTGTAAACATAATATTTTTATCCAAAATTTTCCGGTGCGTTCGAAGCGATATTGAATGATTAAAATTCATGAAGCATTCTTATATGTAGAAATGTGATCTAATTAAAACTGTATATATGTAGTTTATAACTGTTCGAAAAGAAGATACGTAATCGGAACGACCAAACCAGTTTTGGTCCAGGTGCTGGCAAATACTGTTTTAATCAACCACCAAACAAACCCTAATAATGCGGCTTGCAAACCCAAGTGAGCAACCATTAATCTGAAAACATACAGAATAGATGAACAATACATTTTCTCCCGCAACAAAAAAAAAAAGAAAAAAAAAAGGAAACAAGAACGTTGTACTTACACTTTATCTTTGGAACGAGCTTTTGCCAATGTTTTTGGAGATTCGTTGTTTAGATATGTTCTGACTCCTTGCGTCAAATCAACGAAGTAGTCCTCCCATACCAATGACTTAATATCTAGATTGAAGAGCTCCTTATCAGTGTCTGATAACGAGTCATGTAACTCAATCGTACGAGGGTTATGAAACTTCCACTCAGTAAAGATAAACCTTTTCAAACGGTCCAGTGAGTTATTAACGTTCGTGTGTAACCGTACCAAGCTAAAAATACAGATCTTTTTTATTCATATCATTTCGTAAATGTAACAAGATAATTTGATTCATTTAATTTGAATATGATAATATCATTGAATTTGATAATTTGATTAATTTATCATTGAAAACTCAATGGTAAATTAACTATTTGCAACTTACACTGGTCGTCCTCCTGCTACTTTAGTAACTGTATCCAAAATATATGCCGGAATTAAATGCACAAAAATTGCAGAGAGCTTGAATAAAAAAATTGAGGACACCAATTTAAGGTGTGGATACCAAACAGCACTTTTCAACGGGTACTCATGTAAATAATTATTAATTTTTGTCTCCACAGAGACCCACTTGAATGGATTGCATGTACTAGATGTACAATGAAATACTTTCAGTTCTTTTCCACTATAACAGAAATATATTAACATTTTATGAATATTTTTTTGTTTTTAATGTAAGCCTTTATATTTCTACTAATTGTTTTTAATATAAATCGCAAAATTTCGCCGTACCTGTCTTGATTAACAGCATAAGCTGCTGTAATAAGATTATTTACAACAATATCTACTGGAATGTAATCATAGATTAGCTGTTTTGCAACTGGTAATCTTCTTACAACACCCTTACTAGCTCCCATTAAAAATCCTTGTGGTCCATTTTTTGATATTGTCCAACCCGGAACAGGCTCTTTCCATGCTCCAGTTACTGTAAATGCAAAATATGATGACTGATGGAAGATACGATTTAAAAATTAAAAATTCAATTTTTTGAGATATTTGATATCCATACTCATTGAAGGACGAACAATAGCTGCAGGAACATGCCCATTTTTAACTTCATGCTCAGCTAAATGTTTTGTGAATGTATATGAATTTGGATGATCCTTTAATATATTTGATGTCTCTGCTTTCAAAGTAGCATCATCCAATTTCTCCACTATTATGAGTAATTCATTCACATCGAATGGTGCTGGATATACAAGTTCTTCTGCTTCAGTTAACACTGAATTAACATATGCACTGGAAACATGTACCAATGCCTAAAAAGTAAAATTAAAGTTTTAGAAGAATCATGCAGTTTTATAATTCATTTCAGAAAAAAAATAATGAAATAAAGTAAATTATGTAACAAGTTTGAAGTGGATTACCTTGAGATCTCTTATTTCTTGACATAGTTGAACAATTCTGCGTGTACCCAGTAAATTAGTATTTGTTGTAGTTTTTAAATCTGCTTCAAAATCTAATGTTGCTGCAGAATGAAAAATAATTTGAACATCTTCCACAAGTGTTAATCTATCCTCAGATGATAGCCCCAAATTTTCTTCTCCTACATCACCAGCCACAGGGATCAATTTTTTGAACAGATCAGTCTTATTTTCTTCTTTTAGCCTGTTGAATACCTAAAATAACAGTTCCCTCAAAAAATTAGTACACTTTCACAAAAGTTAAACTATTTCAAAAATTTATATAACAACTTTCTCCTTTCTTTCGATGTAATAACGACAGCGCCTACGTCTAAATTTTTCATAAGGTAGAAAAATATGAAACATTTTAATTGCTACAAAAAACAAGAAAAATCACATCCTTATGCCTCGAAATATTCATAGTGGCATGAAAGAAATCCTTATTTACGATATAATAAAATCAATATAAGATATTATAATAATATAAGATATAATAAAATCAATGAAAAACAAAAACTATCGGTACTTAAAATGATCATTTAAAGTACTTACGGATATTAAAAACACAGCAGCTAATAAAATTAGGTATTTTCACATTTATTAAAGAAATAATGATGAAACACGTTTAATTTTTTTATACATGCAAAAAGAAATTAATACCGCTAACAGATCAAATCAAAGGTTATCATGTGTATATATATATATATATATATATGTCTTTCGATTCAACTAGATTGCTGTCGTAAAAATATCAGTATATAGAACGTAATACTTTTGTTATACCGAATTCTTTTGAAGTTCCTCCAACCTTTCCTCGATTTTCTTGCCCTTTTTCGGTCGTATCAGTAAGTAAATATTTTTCAAATCCGGAAAAGATCTCAATAGCTTTTCGATTAGACAGACGCCCAGAAAGCCTGTTCCGCCGGTGATAAATATAGTTTTGCCACTAAAAAAATTCGCCACGTTCGACACCATCGTAATTAATTTTTTTACAATTAATCTTGTAGAAAAATTTGCTTGGGAAAGTTCGTCAGGATTAACAAAAAAGATCACGCTTTTCTTTGTAATGTAAAAACCATACAATGGGTGGAAAACTACTGCTGCGTAGCACGCAAACACACCCGCCGTTGGTTCGTTGCAAACTGAGAGATGGTAACGTTCGTATTATGAGATGACGGAGAATGGTTGGTGGGATAATTGAGTACGTCTAGTAGAATTGAAAAAATATAAAGTTATTCAATTACTGACTATTAACATTCATCAGCCGTTATTGTTTTGAAAGCAATAATACATGTTATATACAAAAAGCAATACAATTATGCATGTAAAAATCTTCACCGTTTTGTCACGTGATCATCATTGATTCGCCATGTTCAAACCTATACAGTTACACGCAAACTCCATGTGCCGCATAAAGAATTTTTTCGTGAATTTTGTCGTAGTAACATTTTGTAATCCGTTTTAGCATCTTGTACATTTTCAGTTATCTTATATATATATATATATATATATATATATATATATATATATATATATATATATATATATACATCATAATTTTTACCATCTAATATTTGTATTGTTTACCTTTTATCTTTTTTAATTAAAATTTACATACTGTTTGTCTGTCCTTTGAACAGCCGAAGCAAACAGAAATTGCTCTGTGACCTGTTTGAAGATATAGCGTATTTAACATAGCGTAGACTTTAAAATTAGTTTATTGACGATGAAATTAGCATACGCAAAATTCAATTCTTACAATACATTTTTTTATTTCCACGAAATTTCCGCATCATTTTCTGACATTATTAAAATTGAGAAACACTGAGAAAAGTGAAGAATCTCTTGATTGTTACTCTTGCTTGTCAATTTACGAGAAAATTAGTTTCATAAAAGTAGAACGCGCATTGTGTGAACTTGCATTGTTCAAAATGACAGAGAATTGTTCTACGTACGTGTTTCAATGAAAGTATGTTATATACTTCATCGCCACCATCTTGAACAATAAATATTTATACTAATAAGAAACAATTAAGTTATTAAGTAGCATCGATTAGATAACTTTAAATATTTGTTTACGTTCTTAACTTTAGATAATGTTAGATTGCACACTTATTTGCCGACCAGTTTTTCGTGGTAATAGAAGAAATCGCTGACAAATATCTTTCGATGAATATTTAACGGTATCTTCAACGTGCAGTTATTTTACACGCTTCTATTAATAAAGATTCAGTTGAAAATATATTTTACTGGATTCGAATAATACATATATTAAAAAAAAATATCACTGGTAAAATAAATTCCATAAAATTTTGGAATAAGTGATAATTTGAAGAAATGTATGTAACAGATTTTTTTTTAATATATAAAACTAATATGTTTTTATTGTATAACATACTAGTGTGACTATGTAGATTTCGTTTACTTACAACATTCTGACGCAAATGTATAAATACTTTTTTCAAGGGTTTATAAAGTATGCATTCTCGTCTGCACAATGATGTAGTAAGTATCAATAGCAGAATTCATAACTATATTCATTTACTCAAGAACCCACGACTGCGTTTCGTTATTCATGTTTCTCTCTCACTTTTTAGTTTTTCTTGAATTCTTCTCACGAGTTTCATCTGTAGTATTTAAAAGGAAAAGCTACACTTAGTGTAGTATTTCCGATTGATATCATGTCCGATCGTTTTCTACTTAATAGCTGTGTGATCTATCAAACTTTCCCATTTTTCTTTTCTCGTACATTTATCTATCCGTCTATAATGAATTCCTGTTATTTTCCAATACATCATTTACGATTTTTTATAATTCTTAATTATATTACTTATTAATATTAATGTATTTATTATTATATTATTAATATAGTTATATTAATATTATATTAATATTATATTATTATTAATATATTTATATTAATTAAAATATGTAAATGAGCATTTAAATATTTCTGTATATTTCGTAAGAATAACGTTAAAACACGTGAAAAACAGAAGGATGTCAGATATAAGTAATAAAAAATGAAAATATCGATAATTGCGTTTCAGCACAGACCAGATATAAAATAGACCAATCAGCTTATAGGATTGTGCCCCGTGTTCTGAAATACCGACGGTGTCAAAACATTGAGAGAGTTTATTATGCCCTCTATGATTAGAGTTACAAATTTAGGAATTATATTTTATCCAATCATAAAAAATGAATCGTCATTTTATTGAACTGTCAGTTATTTATTATTAATTTTTAGTCAACGATTACAGTTTGATTTGATTTTTAATTGTAACAAGCTTCGAAGTTAACATGAATAGAAAAATTGTACGATATAAATTAATTATAATTTAATTTGTATAAAAACTTATTTATCGTGATAATTTCATTATTTTTTTAATTATTACAAATTTTATCGCAGCAGGGGCAAGCAATGCAAACATTAAAATATAATTTTTTTATTGAAGAAAATTGTAAAAATGTATAAACAATAATCCGTGGCGTTGTAACAGATTACAAAATTATGTCGACATGAAAAATGAAATTCTCCAAGTTTGCTCATCCTTGATCGTAACTTTCAATGAGCAAATGGAGGATATATGGAAATCCCAATAACTTTGGGAATTTAACTCATTTGTCACATTAGAGATTTTTTAAAAACTTTTTTCTATAATTATTTATGCAACTAACTAATATTAATTTAAAGCTTTACAATAGATAGTAACATAGATGCATAAATTGGCCAGGAGTCAATAGGCACAACTTTCATTAAGGCAAAAATATATAAAAAAAAGAAAATCGCACTCTCATTTGTCCTTGGAACATTGAATTAGATAAATCTCTTCATTTTTATCTATAGGTTCCAAAAGGTGAATAGAGAGGTCAAAGGCTACCAGCTAGCCTATGTCCATCCTATACAAACTCTATTTTCTTGTTAAACTTATAACAACATTAAATAATATCTCTAATTACTAGTACCTATTATAATAAATCTTTATTTAAATAATATAAAATGATTTTTCTATTAATACTTATTGTACAATAATATTTTTTTTAATGAACTAGAATACCATTCCTAATTATTAATAGATATTGAATATTTCCATAACAATTGAACACTTCTAAATTATTTCGATACTTTAAATAAACATTTCAATTTCGATTATCGTTGTTTTGCATACTAATAGGAAGCAGTTAACATTGAATACTGACTCGAGGTTTATATTTGACCTAATTTGAAATTTTTCTAACGATACAAAAATTTTATTTGTTATGCCATTGGATTGTTGGGTTGTAGACAGATTTTCTCAATGAAGTTTATAACAAAGTACAGTGTTTATACACTTTCCCAGTACTTTAATTCTTTTTCACTCTGCTCTGCCCTCTTTGACTGTGACCTCCCATGTGTTTCCCGCACTTTTTTAATTGTTTTATCCTTTCATACGTGTAATAATATTATCTTCTATTTATCTTTTCCAAAAGAAAATTATCCTTTGGAAAGCGATACCAAGCTAAGAACAACGTGTACCTGCAGTCCACATTGATGATCTCGTGAATTTAGGACAGCAAGTATACTTTGTTATAATTAGTACTTAGTACTTTGTACTTTCATTTACTTTATTCTGCCTCTTTTCCTTTCTCTGTCTCGTGTCGTTGCTCCTAACGTATGACAGATAAATAAGAAGCACGAAATAAGATTGATTTCGATAGCAATTGTTAAAGATAATTGACTACCGCCATGCTTCGTTATAATTCCTACCATTCCAGTAGCGCTGTTATCTTTTTCTAATCTAAATCGGTAATGTCGCATATAATATCACAATGATAAATGGTTTACGTGGCCCTGGATCGTAGGACAGAAATTTACATTTACATAATATCATGTCTATCGTATATCTTATTTGCGATTTCAATTAATACCTTTTTTGGGCGTATTACCATGTAAACAGCGTGGTGCGTTTGTTTCGAATTTTTTAAGATAGATGTCAGACCAGAGAATATTTTAAGCAGTTGTGATAATTATCGTGACCGGAATGTAATGTAACATTGCTCGATTTAAATTACGAAATTTATTTTAAGATAAATATCTCATATTTTTCAAATCAGAATATTACAAAAATCTCAGAGGAAATTTGACTTATTTAGTAGAGAATTTTCATCTCTATTATTATTTCATGCCGTGAATATCAACGTCCCGTACTTGTTAAACGATTCTAGTTCGCCTCTGGTCTTAACATGATATTTCCTCTTTCGATCTTCCCTAATTAAATATTAAACGATCCAGATAAATCTAATCGATCGAACTTTTAAGTTTACAGAATTGTAATAATGTTCGCTGTTATTTAAATGTTGGTATTTTTAATACTGACCTTCGTCCAAAGAAATCACTAAAAATAGTTCTGAAGTTATACTACAGTATGTTCTAATTATTATACAACGGTGATAATAGAAATTGTAAACTATTCGTCATAAGACAATCAAGAATTTATAAATGAAAATGGCATTGAACCGAATTAGTTTTTCTTCAACATTTCGAAAAGAACGTCTAAGTAACAATTGAAGAGATCAAATTCATTTAATCCGAAAAAAATATATTATTTTCAGCAACGAAATTTTTATAGGAACGTAAAATCAATTTTAAGACAAATTACTAATAAATAATCGACATTGCGTCTGTGTTCTAACCAGATCAAAATCATTTACAACAAAATGATTATTTGCTGAATAATTCGTTGACCGAATTTCATACGAAGGAAATTATAACGCATGGCGGATGTCACGTGATCTTAGTTGCAAATGCAAATGCAGCACCGCAAAAATTGATCGTATTTTCTTGTTAATAATAGGTATTGAGTATACTTCTGAATTAATAAATTACACGATTAACACGATTCACGTGTGATTTATCAATTATAGATTAGAGGAAAACCGTACGGTTGGCATACACAAGCATTTTCTAAAAGTTAGAGAATGTAGACGAATGAATTTAGCTTTTAAACAAAATTTTAACCATAAAATGTTACATTGAAGAGCTTATTAGAATGAAACATTGCAAATCAAATTATAACTGATATTTAAAAATTGTTATTCAAACGTGAGAAATACAATTATAAAATTACATTTCACAAATTATAACTCAAATCAGTTCTAATATTAAATTTAATATTATATACAAAAGTAGACAATTATATTGCATCAAGTTCCATAGCGATTAAGGTAGAGAAAATAGAACGGATTGAAGTATGGTCGACTGCGTCGTAAGGGTGAGAATGCAATCCGAGAATGAAGGGAAAGTATTACAAGCTTCTAGTGACTTTTTATGGGAAACAATTGTCTTGCCTGGGGGGATTTGGCGGTTGCCCCAAGATGGCGGACTCGGTTGGCGTGCGACAGGCACGAACTGAAAAGTGCCGAGAACGTGAGAAGTTCGTGATTCTGTGTTAAAACGGTGGCGTGAATTTCACCCGTGGACAGCTCGAAGATTGTCGACGAAGAGGACACGCTCGGATAACGTAGGTACGTGAGAAATCAGTGACACAAAACCGTTTTCTCTCGGTACAGGGTGAAAAGCCGCGCCTACTATTGGTGCATCACGATGTCGTGGGTGTGCATGAAGCAAATCTCTATTTCCTAGTTTTGACGACTAGACAACTAATCTCTCGTGATGTTGATAGAATTAATGAAAATATGATGCTCGACAAACAAGTTCGCGATCATGTCGCAAAAATTCCTAGCAGGGATATCGTGGCTGGCATGGAAAAATCGAACGGTCGAGTGGCACGGTCGGGCACCTCGTCCCGGACATCCTACCGTATAATATCAATTCCTATCTCGTTTAGATAACAGAAACCACGGTTGATCGGTTGCTGGTGTAATTTTACGATTCTACGCGATATTTGTTATACAATTTTCCCGCCGTGCCTGTGAAAGATATCGCGAGAAATTCGTCGCGTGTGAACATCTCGTACTCTCGACGGATCCATTCTCGAGCCATTCAAGCATCTCGAAGGCTCTTCTCGGTGTACATTAGGAGGCAGTTTTCACCTTGTCACACGTCAGGAATGCTTTTACTTCTTTCTGATTCTGCATCAAAACCGATGATTACCGCCTCTCCTTTGACGCATTGTCTTGATCAGTGATGGTGTCCGTGTATGTGTACATTCGTATGGGTACGTAGCCTGGCGTAGTGGTGTGCGCGCGCGTTTCTTGGCGTGCGCAACGTAAGCCCGCATGCCGCCGGTTCATCGTGTAAAATAGTCGTGACTCGTATCTCCTTGATTTCTGTCGTTGTTCACCGTTGTTTTATATAGATATTGATACTGATACGATCGTCTTACCTTGAATCTTGATGTTCATCAAATTTATGATTTGTTATCCTATATTCAAATGGTTTTCCTTGAAATTTTGGATGTTCAATGGTTCTGTGCTGTTAAAGAATTTATCATTTCCCGCAGTCTAGTGGATTGCTCATACTTTACGCGTATCATGAATTTCGTGGCATACGTGTGTGCCATAAATCGTTGTCTGGTGATTATTTCTTTGTATTTGAACTGGTGTCAAGCAATTTATCCGAGCTACGGTAATACATCTCTCTAGTGTCATCTGGTGAACAAATGTAGTCATTACGATATCTTGCTGAGAAAATTGTTGGCTCGACTATGTTCGATCACAGGTGATTGGCTGTAGTAGAATCTCCAGTTACTGAAATTTTCGATTAAATCTTCCATGAAACGAAGCTTCCTTTATACTTCCTTTTTTTTACGGTTGTAGAAATGACGTCTGTCTTGGCAATATTAAAGCTCATTGATGCATGTCGTACACACTTCTTTCGTTAATTCACGACCGGTCTTTTAGTACAAGAAATCTTAAATAGTCTGTGAATTTTTTTCTCCGTTACGAACATAATTATGTAATTTACATATATTCAAAGTAAATACATTAATAATATAGTGAATTATTCATGACAATTAATTTGTATGTGTGATGTCACACTTTGAAAAATAAACGTCAAATTACAAATTATGTTTTCAAAGTTTCATCGGAAAATTTTAAAAGCGATATGAATGTGTCAAATTAATCTTACATGTTAGTTTATTAATTTATACAATGTAGACAGACGAGAGTAAATGAAAAATACACGTATAAACTGAAACTGGTAGGTTCGTCGGATTGTGTCTGCAGTAGGGGAGAGAGAAGCCAGGGCGACGACGATTTTAACTTTTCGCCTGAAAGCATTATCCGGCGTCGGTAAATCTGTGGAACGTGATCAATACACGACGCGTTGCTTCCGCGTTCGTCCGTTCCGCGTAAAAGGGTTGTCGTTCACGACGGCCTCTCTACCTCAGGCTTGTGCACGCTCAGCCGACGAGAAACCTTTTGGATTCTCCCTTTCTTTCGCTCGACGTCGCGCCAACGAGACGAGCGTTACGTAGCCTGTAAATAAATTGTAGGCGTTAACGTTGGGGGTCGATGGAGATGACTCGAGGAAAGTATAGGGGATCGTGAAACATAAGTTCGTGATGTAATTGTCTCTTAAATACACTATCTTCTATTTTTATTTCCTTTTAAATTTCTATTTCACCATTATCTTTTCCCCCCTCTCTAACAACTTTTTATCCCCTTTGTTACGTTGCGAGTAATATTTATTATTAACATTCTCTCTCTATAATTAATCTTTCTCCTTTTTTACCCTTAAGTTGTTCCTTTTTTTTTTTAATTACGATGGAAATAATTTTTCCTATCCCTTACACTTATTAGTTTTATATTTTTATCTAATTTTCTCATCGTTTCTTTTATTCTTTCTTTTCTACCTCGATCCTTTTTTTGTAGTTTATTTGAAACAGTCAGAAGTTTAAATTTTTATTAAAGAAGTTGAAATTACTTCGAAGAGTTAATTTTGACCATCAGAAGTGTGATTCTAAATTCTGCTCCACGTTGCTTTTAACAATATTCGCGTGCAAACATAAGTACATATTTTATCGTCGCTATTTAGCAGCTTTGACGTAGGTAGCCACTGACAGAATCCTAACTTCTAAACCTTACAGTCACCGTTAACGCTTCTCTCTCTCTCTCTCTCTCTCTCTCTCTCTCTCTCATACTAAAATATCGCTTCTAGGTTGCCTGAAAGCACAATTAGATCAGACCTCTGTATACTCTCTGACCATATATACGAGAGTAAAATGAATAATGTTTTCTTCGTATAGACTGTTTCGATAAAGATTGAGATTATTTTATATACCGATCGAAGTAAAAAAAGAATGTTCTGTAAATTTCATTACGGTGGCACAAAGATGTTTCGTTCGTTAGTTCCTGATTATACAACGAAAATTATAATCTGGCGCTACGGAGAAATGAATAGTCTGTTGAAAATTCTGACTTTTGTTTGTGCACTGTGTTGCACCTGTTACACAACAGTCTCTTTTTGTCTTTTACGTTATCACTATAACTTCAAGCATGAAATTTGTAATTTCACATTTGAGAACTTCTTCCGAGAATTTCCTTTTTCTCCCCTTTATTGTTAAGTTCTCTTAAAATCCAGTTTTTCAGATATCTTTTTTCTAGAAGCGATTAAGCTTTTGCTGTGTTATCTATCGGACGTGAAAATTCTATCGTATTCACCGTTTATCAACATTGTCATTGCTGAAGTCCTGGTAGTTACGTGAACACTTATTCTGATTGATAGAATCGATACTGAAGAAGAAACACGAAGATATGCAAACGATATCGGCTATCTGAGCATCCTGTGCGTGAGCACAAGTGAATTAAAACTTTTACTGTGTGAAGTGTGTTTGATTTGCGTTTCAGTCGTTACTGATAAAGTACTGATTACACCTCTTCTGCTCCAGAAAAGGAAGACTTCTCTCTCTTCAGTTCAATGAAGAGTTGAGTTATTTCATAATTTTCCATATTATAATTTTAAGTATTTTGGAGTACCAAATATTTAACATGAAATCTATTAAATATCATCAAAATACTTGAATATTTAAAATTTTATTAATATTTTAAATAAATAAAAATCAGTGATTTTTATTGTCCTCCGAATTCCACGTCGAAACTAATTTTTACCCAAAGAAGATAAAACAGACTGTCTTGAACTTCTTAAAAAAAAAAAAAATTCATTCACGATTTTCTAAGAATCATTCCTTCCCAAAAATATTTTTCACCTCACAGGTCGTTAACGTTTTCGTACGAAGTGAAAAATACGCCGCGTCAACAAGTCGTCCGCGGGATTGTCTTAAATTACGATAATAGAAGAATCTCCGATCGTTTGGGATGTACAAAAGTTCACAAGGAAATCCCTCTACGCGTGTATTATTTCATTGACGTACACGCATGGTTAGCGATAATCGAAATGATTTATTTATTTATTCCAACTAAAAGACAATTTTTAAGAAATTTCAAAGAGATTGCACGGAGGGAAGAAAAAGAATCCGACTCGCCGGTATATTTCAAACGAATGCGCGGATAAATTAACAACGAACATCATCGGAATATCTTTCCCAGGTTAAACACGCGATTATTCGTCACTTGTCCTCTGTTTTTTTTTTTTTCTCCTTTCATCATTATTTTCATCATTGATCACGTTTCACGCGCGATCACTTGCAGATAACGTCCTTGCACCGTGCACACTTGACGAAACAGTGAAGTCACCGCGTTATTTAGGAATTTAGACCGACGACATCTTCCAAGAAGACGTATAGCAAATATTAGAGGCTGTACACTTGGTTTTTGCACCATGACCTGTATTTGTGTATACACGTATGTACGTGGGACATCCGACAGTTCGTATTGCGCTTTTCCTTTCTTATACGCGGCCACGCTACCATAAGGAACTTGCTCACTTTCGAAACGACGTTATTGAAAGTGTCTTCAACGACTCATCAACCGCGTACTTTACGATCGTTGTAATTCCCACGAAGGTAATCTTGATAATTCGAAGGATGATACATATGTTGTTCATAAATCATGTTCATTTTTACCAACAGTAAAAATGTCGAGATTAGCCGGTTGGTATGATTGATTATCTCACGCGTTCGGAATGACGTTTTAACGGTGTAGTGTTAGATGGGTAACCAGAATCGATTCTCGAAGGAAATCTCTCCAATTTATTCGAAATTTCAACAAAATATTCTTACGTTCCTACGATCGAATTTTGTTGTTGAATTTTAATTACGTGTTTATACGTGTTATCGTCTATTTCTTTACGAACATTCAGCTGTTATTTTGCAGTAAAATACAAAATTGAAAATCTTCGATTGTCAATGATTTTTCTGTTTCGTAATTGTTTTAACAATTTGAAATTCTAGTTTGAAATTTCAGAGGATTCGTGGGCGGATGTAATCCTTTAAATTATTTTATAGAAAGTGTTATTTGAGAAATATTCCCTGACAGAAATTGTCGATTATCTATAAAATATTCCCTTGTTGAAAATGCTCGAACTAATGTGATTTTGCAATCCAACGGAGCGTAGATTATGATATGAATTAATTTTGATCGATGCCTGGATTCAACAAGAAGCATATCTAGCATAAAGACTTAGTTAATTATGTATCTAACAGAAGCAATATTTTATAAGGGTACTAGTAAATTTGACAGCTGAATTATATTAAGTAATAATCATCATTGAATCATCGAGAATGCTGTCAACAGGCAAATCTTCATAGCACGTAATTAACACATGAAGTATTTAAATATTATTGATTCAACTCGAACAGTACAGAGTTTTTTAATTTTCAGTGTTTCAAAAAATGTCTATCCTCCTTCGCAAATGTTTCAAACGAGTAAAAATTCACATGAAAAAAAGAATTCCAGCTTTAACTTCTAAGTAATTCAGAATCTGTTAAAGTGTACAAAATTTTTTATCTAATTCTATCGGTAAACATTTTTGTTTTTTTTTTTTTTTTTTTGAATATTTCATAAAAATCTTTCCTAGAATAGTTGTGTCGCGCATACTTCTACGAGGATTTCCTCCTTTTGTTATCTTTGGGAATATGAACAGGTGACCTTCGAAATATTTCAAATGTGTGTAACAATTTGTAAGATTTAAAATCGGTAAAAAAAACGACGCCGACGACGGTCAACATAAAAGTTTAAGATTCATGAAAATACCATTTGTTAAATATTTACTTTTCCAACCACCTTCAAGAACGCCGAACTTTCTAATCATGCCTCTGATTAAATAACAAATAACGCCATCGACCAGAAGAGCCTTTTATTTCATTCGAACTTTTCAATGATGTTTTCGCGACCGAAAGTGCCATCCTCAGAGAATAATCATAGAGATTACGAAACGTCGCCGCCTGGAAAGTCAACAATTTGCTCGTTCGTTTCGTACTATTCATTTCGTACCGGTTGATCATTAGCCTAACTTGCGACTTCGCTGAGAGATTCCGAGGGTAATTGCGCGGCATTGCAACCATTGTTTTCCGATTTGTGAAAGCCATGCCGTAAATTATTTTCGACGCGCTCACGAAGGAATTTCGAGTGTGCTGCGGCTTTAATTATCGTTCATTACCATTTCGGAAAAAAACACTCACCGGCGAACGTCATTGGTAGCGAAATCTTAGCTTCTCATATCTTCACATTGTTCTTCACTTCGAGTGCAACTTGAGATGAGCATTTTCTATTGGTTTCCCTCTTAAACGTCGCATTAATGGAAATTCGTCTCTGGCTAGTCGATACGAGATTAAGGAAACGTATTAATGCATCGTCAAAATATATATCATAGAGAAAAATATATTTTTTATTCTTAACATGAAGTAATTAGGAAACGGATGATCATTTTTTTCTTTGGCGGGAAATTCAATTGCTTCACATGGTGGATTTTCAAATTGCAAATGAATATTGTGTTACTTGGAACAATTATTTCGCATTTGGGCAATTATTTCGACGAAATATGGTTTTCTACATTTTTAACTAACTTTTAACTATCATTTTTATGTTATGCTTTTGTCATTTAACTATCATTTTGAACTATCAGCTATTGAAAGTACGAATTTTGTGTGCTTCTTTTTTCTGACTAGTTTCAAACGACCTTTAAATATGAATTAGCCAATTTTTAAATCGGCAACTATACTCCACGTGAGACTGCCAGTGCCACGTGTCTTTCTTTGGAAAGAAATCACTAAACAGGACCTTGAAATGTCTCAGACATTTCATTGAACAAAAAAAAAAAGATTTTGATGAAACGAGGAATTAAAAATTATTTCGCAATTTGTACGAAACGACTTTCATATTTATTTCATGATTTCATTCTGCGAGTACTGAGAGGGAATGTACATTTTTTTTTTACTGTATTATGAATAAACAGAAATGAGACAGCGTGTGGAACTTTTTAGATATTTTTGAAATTTTTTTTCTTTTTCTTTCTTTGTTTTTTCGACACTCTGTCGTCGGCGAGTTCATCATCGTATGTGACGTTAATGAAACTGGTTGTTGAGTATAGCGAAAATATAAAAGGGGGCACAAATAGTTCGCTCATTGTACACCGACCTACTAGAAATCCGCCCCTGTTTTCAATCACGCTCTAATAAACCAATATGAGCACGAGTTACTCGGGTGCAATTTTTCAGTGATCAATGAACCGCCTATGAAATACAATGTACGTTTTTCTAATTTTATATTAATCGACAATATTCGTTAGAAAAATGTCCGAAAAAACTTTTATTTCTTCTGCCTTTTGTTTATATTAAATTTTTAATTCTTTTCATTTTTACGCTCTTTATTTTCATCTTGTAGACTTTTATTTCTTCAGTTTTCAAATTTTGTTTTTTCTTTTTTTGAATTCTTCAAGTTACCTTTTGTCGACAGATAATTGCGATACACTGACAAACGTAATTGAAGGATCGTAGAACTGTTTAATTCTGCAGGAGTATATTATGATAAAACTTTGTATTCATTGTTTTTTTCCGGAGAATGCTATTTTTTATTTTTACAAATTATTTTTACGCAAACGCTTTCTTAAAATATTCTTTAATTAGGTAGCAGATTTAGATACAATCAGTATTAACCTAGCAGTTTGTAAACTTTAATTAGCCACACTTTTTAATAGACCGTATATCTCATGTTAGAATGTAAAGAATTTTTTTTTAAATTTATGATTTTGGTGATTTTTTTGTAAGTTATTAATTTATTTATTATATTTTATGTACATTTTTGTATTAATTTCTTAATTTTATTATTTATTCATTATTAACATGTAATATTTAATTTCGAATGTTTCTCGAATTCGTACAGAATTGACATTCTCATGCAGCTGAGTTTCAGTCAAAAAAAGAAAAATGTCATATAAAGTCAAAAACAGGACGATGTTCACTTTTTTCGAATCACGGTGAATCTCACCCTTGCAGCAAAAACAGTTTTCTCTTTCTTGCTTTTACACAAGTCTAAAAGTGTATTATGACGAGAAAAGCCAACAAATGCCGGTCTTCCACTGAATCTTTCTTTTCCTTTCATAATCTCTGATAAAATTGACGTTTATGGGGTCGTTTGAGTGGTGTCAGTTACCGGTGTAGTATAATTAGAGAAGAATGTATAACAGAGGACACCTCTAAGAACGATTTCGTAATGCGCAAAGAAGAATAAATTCTTATTCCAATACACTTGGCTTATCTGCGTAGAACGTGTTTACGTAAAAATGATCCTTTTCAATAAATGGCTCGATGGATGATGATTGCACGAAGATTCGATATAATCAATAAAAACGAACGAATAGTTTCAACTTTTCTCTAACTGTTCAAATAAAAATGCAATTTCTGTTGTTTATTTTGCAAAGGAAAAATCGTTGATAATATTTGCTTTTGAAGTAATTGAATTTCTTCATTTTTCTCTGTTTCCTGAATTTACGCTAAAATTAACCCTTTGCACTTCACTGGCGCCGCTACAGAGACATTCACCATAACATTATTCAAATTTTATTCTTTTTGAAATAAAGCAAATTAATAAATCAGTTAAATATAATTCTTCTTGCTCGTATCAAGAATATGTAAGAGTCGTCAAATCCTGCGTCATCAGATATATGACATGTACTTTATTTTGAATATTAATGAATTGCTAATGAAAACACAGAATTGTGCTTTACATAATCGATGATTTTTATTTATACTAATTTCCTTGATTTCCTCTATTTCTGTTGACGTCACTGTGATGAAAAACGCTGGACTCAAAGTACAGCGACTTTTTGTATATAGAAAGACGTTCTGATAAATATAATCACGTTGATCAAGTTTCGATCTAGAAACGTGATTTCCGCAAAAAGGCATTTGGCAGATACTCGAAAAAAATATTTCAGTTGATCATTGGTGGTAATTGTAAAAAAATCAAGCCCTTTGTTTCGCGAGTCTGACATCGGTGAAGCGTTAAATCTCACTCTAAGATGTTTTCACGATGTTGTTAAAAGCGGAGAGAAGAATTTCTTCAAGTTGTTACTTCTAGAAGCTGTAAAAGATGGCAGCTGTTTACGAAGTAAGGTCAACGTGCTCTGTGCGGTGCTTTTAGTACGAAAGTCTTGTAATTCGAATTCTCTAGGGTATACAGGGTGACGCGGAAATAGATGGCAAAAATTTTGCTATCCTATTCTGTGTTTTCCAAATTTCCATACGATTAAAACTCGGTCATTCCATAATACTTGTCATTTTTATTATTTATCTCGTCGGTGAAACGAATTCAGGTTGCTTTTGAATGAGCCAAGTTACGTGGGATCTTATGGAAGAGTGATTATCGTGCTTCGCAACGAAGCCACTGCCGGTCGGTAGTAAATTCCAACGAGCTTTTTTAAAATTCGCGCACTCGAGTGTCCACACAGAATATTCACACGTGGGAGTCGAGGGGCAATTTTTTTCCCTTTCCGTTTCGAGTATCGCCGCGTGTTCCACGGTATTCAGCTCAAGGTAGGTGAGCGAACTTTCCGAGGAAGAACAAAAAGGGACTTAATTAAAAGGCGCGTTCCACGTCAAATGGAATCGCTGTATACGTACTTTACTCGCGATCGTTCGAGGTTTCCACGATCCTCTGCGAAAACTGGTGATCCGTGATCGACGAATAATCTTACCGGAGAACCACGTGAAATTGTTCCTTATCGATTCTCGTTTTTTCTTTTCTCAATTTTCTGTGTTTACAGATTGGTCCTGGGTCGCTTAAAAAATTCCCGGTACAATTCTTTTCGACTACGATATATGACGATTAATAATAACTGCTGCCTTACACTACAATCTTTTCCTTTGCGATATGCAAAAAAAAAAAATTGCATTTTTGTGGTGCAAGTGTTTATTTACGATCGACACCACGTAATATTGTGGTAAATTTGTATTTGACTCATTGGAGAATAACGATATATCAGTTTCTCTCTGTTCTAAGAATCTCTGTATCATTCTGGAAAGCATGTTTTACAGGGGAAAGTTCGGTATTTTACTTTAATCGAACAAACTTGAATTGAACTCTTTCCAGCCGAATCTCGGGATATTCCAAGGCTATTTTACCTTTGCGATTGCGTGCAACAGTCATTGTCATTTAGGGAATGAAACGTGACACTGCTTATCTTATCACACTGTTAGTGTCCTGCAATATGCTGTATATCCTCAGCATAGTTTAAACAAACTTATTTGAATAAAATTTTTACGTTTCTTAAGTAATAATTAAGCGAACGCGCGCGACTCAAAAATAATTTCAACGAGTAACGATTACTATGTCTACGGAAGATACGAGCGGAAAGAATTCGAGCTTTCATATTGATTATCATTGCGTTTGTTAATAATTCAATGATATTAAAAAAGAATATTTTCGTCAGTTTTGAAATGAGGAAAAGTACGTGCTGAAATGTTCATGTGTTGATTCGTTCCGTTCAATTTGTTAAAACATTAATATTAAGTATTTCGTAAATTGTTCGAGATAAGAAGCTGAAATTTATACACAGTTTAGTCACGGCGGAGGTACAAATACGTTCGTGATTCTCACGAAAACTGATCGAACGTGCATTATATCTACGTGTTCGTAACAACGAAATGGTTAACGCTATAAAACGAAGGTCGGTGAGTTCGATTGATCTCTAACATGTACATAGTGAACACGGTGATATGCTCTTGCACTTCACGGTTGACCATCGTGAACGAGATACACGCGATGTTTTAACCAAGTGCATCGTAAGCATCTGTTATGCGAAACGAGAAAGTTGCGGAAGTTTTTGAAATCGGCTTACCAGCAATTTCTCGTCGATTCTCTACGAAATGACTTTTAACTCGTTATCCTTCCACGTTACAATTTATTCTTAAATGTTAAACGCTAGTCCATAGACGCGAGACTTGTTATTATAATATTATTAAACATTATTAAAAAAATGATTTTACTTTGTTCAAAGTAAATTGTGAATTTACTAAATCGTACTTTGAATATCATTTCGATGTCAACCCTATCAATGTCACGTTTGGCCTACATAAATGGATTTGTATAAATTATAAATAACAATTTTATCGATTAATGAACCGTTCGAATGGTTGGCAATCGAGGTTATCGGTGTTCGAGAATTTCTCTTCGACGATGTTAGAGAGTAGATACGGTGGTTGGAATCTTCACTATACGATCCACTGTCATCTGGTTTGCTGGAACACTGTCTAAACACTTTGTCGCTTGAATAATTTATCCGATCACGACGTCTTTACTTCGGTGATTATTCAAAACGATTCCTTCGAATTCGTTTTGTTGTTTAATTCTTTGAAATTCGAATTTTAAGAAAGAAGTTTCGTTGGGAAAGGTAATAGTGGAAGAAAATTGCGAATGGTTGCAGTTTCGAGCTTTGAGAGCAAAGAAGGTAAGCTTGCTTTTGAGCGATTTAATTAAAGGTAAATTAGGAATAAATAAGAAAGAATAGTGGAAAGTTGGTGAAAATGCTTCTTTAATAAAAATACGGAAATAAGTGTGAAATGAAAATAATCTGATACTTGAAATTATGAAAACAAAATTGTGAAAACAAGAAAAAAGAAATGTGTCTAAAAATACTAAAGATTATGGAACGTTATTTATGACATGTAAAAATACAGAAATCTTGGTTGATTGTACATTATTTTTTTTTAATTGATCGACTGATAGATAGATGAATACGAATATAGATGTGAATGAATAATAAACCGAATGCTCGCTTTTTAACTGCAATAATGAATATTTGCACAATTTTTATTACACTTGAAGTTTTTTGCTAAATCAATACATTACTCATTCCCATTAACTTCTTACCGTCTAAGCATTGAAATGAATAATGTATGTTACTTATAGCGAAATATGAAACAAAATGTTTTTCTTTTGAAACTACACATATCAGTTCAGCAAAATATTATCTATTCGATGCGGTTTTCGCGGAGGAATATTAAACACGGAACAAAGTAACCAAGATAGAGTAAGGTAGCAAAAATTACAATAAATTGAAACATCAGTAAAGGAAAAAAAATAAATTTTGCATTGGCAAGAAAAATTGTGTTGATACGTCTTTATAAATATTTATGAACACAATTAAAACAGGCGTAAAATGACGCATTGCGTTTGCCTTAATTAGAAGAAATTAAAGTTTAACGTTGTGTTTATGCAACAACTGTTAATGGATTGACGACCGCTGTGAAATAATTTTAACACTTGACATGCTCGTAATTCTGTTTAATTTATACATTGATGTAAAGATGCAGTGTCAACTGTTCTAAGATTTTTTTTTTAAGGGAGACAATTGGGTAGAATATTTCTGATATTTTTTCATAATTTTCCATTAAACAAAATGGAAGATATGAAGCTTAAATTTGCGTTTGTCCCTGTTCTGACTACCCTAAACGCAGAAAGGATTTCCTTCAAGAAATCTATCGAATGATATGTACTTAGATCAGTTTTATCTCCTTTACACTTTGACCTCCACGGGAATTATTATTATTGTTTTTTCCAACAAACGGAACGTCATCATCTTCCATACAACTTTCGACGCGTTATGGCAGGAGGATAAAAAGGGATCAAGGTATCGAGCATAATGGCAAATATATTACCAAACAATTTCGACATGCCAACAGCCCTATAAGTATTATACATTGCATAATTTTAAGAGAACGTTAGCACCCGTCTGAATACGAAGTGTCTTCGGCTCTTTTCGATCTGTGTCCATCACACGTCGTGTTGTACCGATTAATCATCAAAACTGATGTTTGAATAGGTGTTGAAAAGAAATTCAGTCAGGTGGTGAGAATCAGCAGCGCTGTCAAGCAAATTGGGTTATGGACACCGAAACGAATGATTTGACAGATTTTTCAAAGGAAAAGGACTTCGGTGTCTAATTCAACGACGTCGGGTCACGCGTCGAATTTCATTGTTTCAAACATTTCTCATTTTTATGCGGTATCTGAGGGAAAAATTTTTTATGATTGCGGTATTTCTTTATTTTTTAAGATTGCCAAAGACAATTTTACAGTAAAAATATGCAAATAGAGAGGGGGAAAATATCACATTTTAATTATTTGCAAATTTTTCGTATCGTATATTGCTGGAAGAAATGTGATTTTGAATTTGAAAAAAGAGCATAAATTTTTCATTAGCTGTCATTTAGGTGAAAGATTTTGTCATTGCCTCTCGACGTATCTAATTTATTTTCTACCTTTAGAATGTGTCACTTTGAAATATCCAGTTTTACTTGAAACAAAGATTTAACAAGTATGCAATTCACTAATTTAGGAAAAAAGAAAATACAACGTGGATAATTCGTACACAAAAAGTGTACGTGTCTCGATTTCAATGAACATCTCTACAATTGTACAATATATTTATGTATGTTGAAATAAACGAACAGAATTTGTATGTTACAATTGTATTTCTTTTATACAATACAGTTTTCAACAAATAACATTCAAGTCATTTCCATTTAATTCTTCCATTATCAAACATCCCCATGCAAATGCACAATTTTCACAATCTTCCCAAAAGAAGGATCGTTTCATAGTAAACACTTTAAAAAGGTAAATATAAACATTTTACGGGTTCCTATACAATACGGGTTCAGGCTAAGATATAAAGATTAGGTTAGGTTAGTTTACATATACAGGTTATTTCATAATGTGTGAGACCCAATTCGGAAATGAAAAGGGGACACAGAACCAATGAAAAATATTTATATAAACATGTGATATATTTGATCGTGTTTCGTAATTATAGCTATTTTCGTGTTTTGATAATCTGATGATGCTCGAAATGATCATTCTTTTGTACTTACAAGCAACGCTCTGTATCCTGTAGATATTTCTTGTCCCCGTGGATTTCACACATCTTGTCGATTAAGTTTACTCATTTCACTTCAACTTTCAGTTCTCTTATGAAGAGAACTTAATAATTTTCTATTTTCTGTCTATTAAAAGTTAAAAGTACATACGTAACTAAATGAATGAATAATTTATTCATATCAAAAACGTAATTCTTTCAGGATTTTCAATGTCTCGCTGAACGTAATTCTTTCGCAGATTATCGAAATGCAAAAGTGGCTATAAACAAAGTCGACGCACGTTTACCTAAACTTAAAACCCCGAAGCCGGTTCCACATACTATGAAGCACCTTGTACATACGGATACGTACACGTGTGCATGCTTATTCTTTACGTTCGGGGATAGAGAATGATTTCTTGTCTCAAAGTTCGTCAAAGGATTGTTCACACGTACGAGAGGCAAGTGTGTATTGTGACACGCTCTCCTATAGATGCGTCAATAGACGGGTTGTCCATGGTGGGAGAAGTTGTCCCGTCCTCTCACGCGGAGAATCAGGTATAAGGAACTCCGGTTGGTCCCATGTACGCTCAGTTCACCTTTCGTTAAGTTAGCTCGTCTTTTAAAGTGGCTGGCCCACATATCATCCCCTTAGTAATACTTCACACGCGTTACCATTCGTGTCGACGGTTATTCGTGCTCTCGATAAAACATCAGGCTGTCGTGCAATCCGACTTTCGTCGTAGCTGAGATTAGCTTGTGCGTTTTATAAGTGAACACTTATCCCGAATTTTCACCGTCTTGTTCATCGGTGAGTTTTCACATTTTTCGAACCACACGCGAGGATAATCGCAACGAGTACGGTTCGAAATGATAGTGTATATACTACCTTTAGTGATCGTGTGTTAATTATTTGGTTAATTTTTCTTAATTTACCGATAGAGAAATCGCATCGGTTTTTTTTTTTTTTGGAGGGGGGTTTAGGTCGGTAAGATTCTTCTTTTTGACTTGTTCAATGTTACACGGTAGTTTCTAGAATTTTCTTTGAACGAAGAAAGTTATTCTTCGACTCGTGCGTAATGTGTGTAAAGGACGATTAGAGTGTCAAGAATTCAATCCATGTTCGATAGTTTTCTATAATGAAATATTTCGATGTGACTTTTTGCTTACGTTTAAAGTACCCGTAGCAGAGAAACGTGTTAATATTCGCATTTTGAAAGTACGAAAGTAGGTGTATGATCCTTCGAAGTGGTACCAGTGATTTATGTTATTTAATTAATAATTTTCGAAACTAATGTGCAAGTATTTTGTACGTACGGGATAAATATGGTGTTTTTTCAGTGAGTGATTAAAGTAGAATACTTTTTTTGGCTCAATGTCGATTTGTAGTTGAATTATTTTCAATTTCAAAAATTTCTTTTTTTTTTTCTTTTTTCGATGTTCGTAAGAATTTGTACTATTAGCACGCACGGCAACGAAGTATAAATATAATCGTTGAATTGATACGTATAAGAATTCGGAACATTTCGAGAATTTTATAATAACTTTATTTATTTAGAATATTCAAGATCGTTTCTCACGTACGTTTTTTTGTTTTGTTCCTTTTCACGCACAGGCACAACACGGATTCGGTCGACGATTACCACCGAATGGGTAAGCAAATTTCTTTATTTAATTATGAATTCTTTTTTTCCATTCAACTATTAAGAATGATTTTAACACACGATGTGCCGGTATACTTGTCGATGATGATGGTGAACTTTCGTAAGAACAAATAAGAAGTCTCTTTCGTTCGCTGTTCGTGGCGAACGAAATAAAATAAAAAAATTCAACATACTTAGTACTTTTCTGTAATTAAGTATTCTAACATACTTGTTCGTAGTCGCTAATTTTCTATGCTGAAATATTCCAACACACTTTTCTACTGTAGATAAGCTTTTGTGTATAAACGTCTTAACTTGAGTAACTGGGTTTCTGTAACTGTCAGAAGTAAAATTTTTAAAGTATTTCAATTTCCATAAAAACAAAAAAAAAAAGAAAAGAGAAAGCATTTTCGTGATCGATATCGATGATCAGTAACCAAAGAAATTTGTGTCATCGGTAAAAGAAAATACTCAAGTCGAGAAAGTAATTACTATACTACAACTTTTTCGAATTGAAGTTAGGACAGTTCTAGTCTCTGAACTTTTTATTTATTCATTTATTCATTCGTTCGTTGAAGTCACATAGATAGATAGCAGTTAAAAAGGAATAGTTGCAGATAGAAAATAAACATTAAATTAAATCAAATCATTTAATATATATCGCATCTACGCTCGTCTAGTCGCATTTGGAAATAGAGATTTCTCTGTTGGTGATACGTGACGGGATACGGTGGATCGTGTTCGAACGGAACCGTGGAGCCAGCGTAGTTAGCGTGAATAAGAAGAATCCGCACGAATTAAAGCCGTAAACCGGAGGTTCGAGTCGTTTAATCGGCGCTTTTAAAAGAGGAAATTTCATTCGTGCCGCATGGAAGCTGCGTCGCCGTGTCTGGTCAGACGGTCTGTGTTTTATCTCTCACTCTCCCCTAGCCCGAGGGTCATTGGCCACGACATTGATACCGACCACTCGATCAAGGAGAGCCGCCACGGAAAAACCGCGAAATGAATCACGGCCAAATCAATTACGTCCACCCCCCTAATCTAATCGAACCGACTCGTCCAGTTAATTGACTGTTTAATGTGTCGACGCGTTCGCAAATTATCATGTCTGGGACTTTCTATCGGAAATGATTCGATAGACGGTACATTATTGTCCAAAAGTTACTCGCTGTTTGTGGAATTTACATCGATATTGAGATTACTGATTCAAATTTGTACGTGTTTGTAATTGATATCACAAAGATATTAAATAGTTTGCGATTTTTCATTCAATTTCGTAGATATGTGTAATGAAAAATTTGTTAAGATTATTTTTTTTTTTTTTCATTCCGACAATTTTCACGTAACTTGTAGTGTGTGTAGCGGTGTCAAACTTTCTACCGGAAGTGTACACAGGATGAACTGTGTGACGTGATCATGTTAAATTATTCTGTTAGTGAACACATAGATATTTTCTTTTTGTGTGTAATATGATTTAAAGACGCCCTCAAGATGGTTATGGTATCTCTCTCTTTTTTTTTTTTTTTAAGTTTCCAAGATTTTCTTCAGATTTTTATAATTTTCTTTACATCTGTCTTTTAGTGGATGTTAGGACGATGATTTGATATCTTTGAAAAATTTCGATCGGTCCACTTTGTATTGGTCTACCTAGATATTTAAATCTATCGAACTTTGTTCCTTTTTCTTTCTTCTATACTTTCACTACCATTATAAGTTTTACAAAAACGAAGTGAGAATATTTGACTCTAGAAAAAATATCAATGTGGTTGTATTTTACGACACTTTTCTGTGCACGAGCAGTTAAGTAATTAATTGTGAAAAGAGGAAAATGGTAAAAGTGATAAAGAATACAGGACGATTTAGAGAGGTAGGTTTGCATTTCGCTAAATTGCCAGGATTTATTTCGATGTTTTTTCTCTTCGTTTTTAGTCAGTATTTTTTAAATATCTTTCTATTGTAGTTGTTCGTAAAATTTTTCTGTGACATTCCAGTGGATTTAGTTTTGTGGAATTTGCTCAGTGTTGCGAGAGAAATGAAGCTTCTTGTCGTCGTAATTTCGCTGATCTTTTCCCGCTAGGTAGTTATACCTATTTATTTCCACTAATTTATTTCCACGTGGGTATTTTTCTATTAATGTTTTCAATGAAACCGTAGCGAATTCGTGTAGCGAATGCTTATTTCCTTGTATGTATATTTGGTTATAATCGATTTGCTCGGCAATTAATTTCTTTTTACATACGATCCGTAATAGTCTTATGCAAATAATATAATGCTGTATTAATTATGCAATTATGCAATTTTATTCGCCGTTTATAAGTTGTTAGCCGACAGAGGTACTCATTTGAATTGTATTGACACGTAATGTAATGAAATTGGCAATATCAATTAAGGAAGAAACGTGATAATAGTCACTGTCAATAGTTTATTTAGTCACGTAACAACGGGAAAGTGTACATTCTACTGGTCATATAGGTACTTCTATCTACCAATCACAGTTTTACACCTCTTTCAAGTACTTCCCCACCGTGAAGGCTGTCGTTATCTTTTCCGATAATTAAGCTTTTCACGTGAATCATCTGATTTGTTCGACAACCGGAAAAGAAAAGTGTATCAGTCTCAATAATTCAACATATATATTAGCAATTGCCTTAGTCTATAACCATATTTTTAACCCGTCACTTCCAAGTGTACATAACCTTTACGATCTGAAACAAATACGGCAATTTTTCTACCAGAGATTATGAAATCTTTTCTTCTTCTATTTCTTTTATCACTTGATACGTTAGAAAAATTTACAATCGTCGTTCTTTCCGAGTGGAAAATTCAGTTCAAGGTGTCGATTTCGAAACGACATATCGAATTAATCCGCGAAATCTGTTTATGCAGTATCGGTCGGTGGCAGATAAATCATCGTAAATTATTATCAAATATGTCACATAATTGTGCGCAATATATCTCGCTATTAATACTCATTATCTTTATAATAACTAGTTTTTTTTACGTTTCGTGATTATCTTGCGATAAAAAAGTGAATATTTTGCTTTTACGATTTACAATGCCGAGAGCACCGGTAATTCACGTTTGCATAGGAGTGAAATAATAGATTTTTTAATAATATTCAGGCATAAACTTTATTTATTCTGTTTATTTAGTTTAGTTATTTCGATCTGCTCGCTAATATGCACCGCAATTTTTATACGCGGGATTTCCAGAAATTTTATTCTTCACGTGGACTTGCATGATTCATTATTTCCAAATGTGAGGTAAGCAGCATAATTCGAATCATCGATGCGAAGTGTAAATTGACCGTATAACATAGGGGAAATTCTTAGTAAAACAGTTTAACGGAAGTGTGGTCGTAGTTGAGTAAATAAATGCAAAAAAAAACGAAGTGGAAACTCTAGTACAGCGATCAGGCAATGCAAACGAATACTGCAAAAGTGTTAATGAACCTGTAGAAGCAAACCGGCACAACGTGCGAAATAAAAATACACAGGAAAATTAACGCGACTAGGGGGAAAAGAAAAAAAAAAGAAAGAATTTTAACAATTTACTCAAGCTGTGTTTCCTCGGGCACTGTTTTCAAGCCGCGGCGCAAAGGTGGTGGTGTTTGCTAAACGTTATACGCTTCCCAGAAAATCTTTTACGCAGAAGTCCGTCGATTCCTCGGTGTTTTCCATTAAACGGGGATCGATCGGCCTTATTTCATCTTCAACTCTTGTCCCGCGATGAGATTTTCACGATTCTGCACGAGAAAAGCTCGACAATTCACGCTTCGTTCGTGATAGACATATGTTTTACAATTAATCGAAGGATCTAAATTTTTTTACATTTTCTTTCGGGAACATGCGATGTATTTTTTCTATTTTTTAAGCGTTTTCATTGCAAACATGATTCTGTAAGATGAATTAGTAATTTTTCATGTATGAGAGGACAAACGATTTAATTAGTTTTATTTGGAGCTGTAATTTAAGCAAATTCATGGCTGAAAATGTTGAAGGACCGTTTTGAATATTTATTTTTTCATTGTGTTTTATCCAACTTCGATTTGTAATTGTAATTTGTCCTTTGGATAGGCGATAATTGAGAAATTTGATCAGTTTAACATTTTCTTTGTTTTTCTTGTTAAATTTATGTGACCGTTTTACATCGATGCACGGAAAATTGATCGATTTTAGTTTCTCTTTTGATCGTCTGTCACAAGGCTCGCGATTTGTCCATACCGCCGGCATTCCCTTTCTTCGACGTACATTTGAATAGAGGTCACGAACAATTCGCATACGTGCTGCACTGTGACGTAAGAAGTTCCGTACAGATTTGGCAGTGCATTTTGCAATTTTCCAAGTACAATACGGACGATCGTAAAGGTATCCCGGAGTTTCTCCCCTCTTTTGTTTGCGCTGGGTGTAACCGCATCAATTATTCAATTGGCCATGCCTCTGCTTAATTGTACACAAAAAATTCACAATCTACGATTGAATTCGTGCAAAATATATGAAATCTCGAATTTTTTCATTTCGCGTGGAATTGAAATTTCAAATTTCGAATTTCGCGGGGAATGAAAGTATCAAATTTCCAAGAGAATCGTAATTCAAAGTGAATCATTTGGAAAGTATCAATGAGAAGAAAGATTCTATAATTTTCACCTGGAAATTAAAAAAAAAAAATCATACTTTCACTCGATCCGGTTTATCGTTGAATTTACTCTCTTAAAAAATAGAAAAGAAAGAAAAATACGAAATTCATGCGAATCTGAAACGTATCTTGTAAGTAAATAACGAGCAATAGCTGTTTGGTCTGGATTAACTCTATCGCGCGCGGAAGTGTGTCACGAGGGCATCGGCTTCTGAATTGAAATGCGAGAATGATCGGCAGGAAGAACGCGCCTTTGATATGATTCGAAGGAGACGCACAGTGGAATTTCAATGATCTTCATTTTATACTGTTACACTCGGCAATAAAGCTTCGATGATTCTCGTAACTGTTCTTCCCTGAATTTCGTGGACATAGTTCATTTCAACATTCGTAAATTCATACATTGAAAAATTTCTTGTTTGACAAATGCACATAACACCTTTGAAAAATGGAAAACCATGTTTGAAGTGTTTCCATGAAAGTACATAATTATCTTCTACGTTTACCATTATCATATTTGATGATCCTGGTGCCTACATGTTGCATTTTCACTTATGATAATTATAAAATAAAACTACACGAGATAAACCTTTCGATAGAGGCAACGATAAGAATCGTATATATACTGTGATTCCCGGTAATATTCGGATACCATTTAAGATAGAATAACTTTTTCTAAAGTGGACCAAACGAATTGAATTCTCGCGAGAAGTTAGTAGGATTAGTTGACTAAACGACGTGTAAAAACTATTTTGAAAAAATTCCAATTAGTCAGAATTACGAAGAGAATAGTAACGGGCGTTTTTTGCTACTTTTTTACCTAAACCTGTAACGAAAATTTAAGAAATACACCTTAAATTTTATTAATTCCTACATTTTTCAATGTTTGTCGCTGCATCGATTGATTTCGATGAAATTTTCAGCATGTATGTAACTAACATAAATCTACAACACCTACTTCTTTAAATTTTCATTACAGACTCAGGTGAAAAAGTTGCAAAAGCTGACCTTCGCTGTTTTCTTCGCGATTCCGACCACGTGCGATTTTTTCCAAATTTTTCAGGCACGTCATCTGGTAAACTAATCCTTTCCACTCCTCGAAAATACTCACGTCGTTTGGTTCAATTTGAAAAAAGAAAAAGTGATTCTGTTTAACGAAAGTCATTGTACATAGATGTTTTTAGTATAAACTATTATATAATGAGAACTAGTACAGGTGTGCATCCTCTAATGTAATTGGAAAGACCTTTTGCATTATGTAACTGGTTTTACTAATGATCACAGGTGTACGGCATTCAAAATAGAGTTTCAGAATTATTTATTATGCTAGGGAAACTCTCTAGGGACTTTAAATACGCTCAGCCGGTGAATAATTAGGAATTCGTTTATCGCGTAATTACTTTTCGAAATCTCTACGATCGCGATAAACGTTTAATAAATACTTAACAAGCTACTGTATATACAACGATAGGTTACAATTCGATTCTTCAAATTTTTTATCAGTGAAAACATAATCGATATGTGATACACGAAGTAATTGCAGTGTAAATTAGCGTATAATAACGATCGTGGCAATTAAATCACTGTCAGTTCTTATCAGCGAGGTGATAAGCAGAAGAGTATGTTTTATCACAAGAAGAACGAAAATAGAAGCAAGAAAAGAAAAAGAACTGCTTGTGTCTTCGAAATTCCACGTGACGCGAATTTGTTTTTCGTGTAAAAAGATATCGAAAGCGTAGAACTTTCAACGGTGAATTTGTCTTTATTCCTTAGAAAGCGTTTGTCCAGTCTTGACGTAAGATGATCGAATCCGAAGAATATTCATGGCATTCCTTGAATCGTAATTCAAGACTGTAATCAAACGTGTCATTGGTGTAATAGGTCATGGAAAGCGGAGGAATTTTATTTCGGAACGAATTTTTCCCTTCGTACGAATTAATTAAATCCTGAATAATAAGTCCGACTTTCGTTCGAGATTTGTGGAATTTGTCGGACTTCGATCCTTCGTTGTTTCATTTTATCATATGGAAACTTTTCTGCTGAGAAACTGAGTTTCAGTTGAGGATCCGAATTTCACGGGAAACAAATTTTGGAAATGCACGAGAGTAAATGTAAGTTTAGAGAAAATCGTAGCTTAGCAATGTACGAAGAATTAATCAAAGTTTATTTCATAGTAAGAGCTTAAACGTTCAGATATTCTTTATAACTTGATAGCAATTATCGATGACTTCTTTCTCCGTTTTAATGACCTAGATCCTCTTCACCGACGAATTTCATCAGCCAATCACAAAAGTGACGATACGACAGATTACAGAAATTGCAAGTCAACGTTTTCCTCCTTGCGTTCCTTGAAAATCACCGGTTATATATACAAACTTCAATCGGATCTTCTGCGTTACATTTGTATAATTAAAAATGACTCGTAAAAGTTACTCAAACGTATGTTACAGTGTTTCGTGCAATTTTTTAATTATTTTCTGCTGAATTGCAAAAGGAAAAGGTAAATTTAAAATAATACTTTATTAAAAAAAGAAAAAAAATGGTAGAACGAAAACAGTTTCAGTGCCGTAATACACAACATTATGACGATTTCTCATTATCTGGCGCTAGGCTCGCAAATTCGGCGCATTTTGCGTCATTTTCGGCGAAAACGAAATCATTCGGTGAACGTAGACGCGTTTAATGGTTTCGCGGTTACTCGTAACATATGTTTTTTGGCTGTTGGCCAAACGGATACTTGAAAACCGATGGCTACAGCGGCACGCGCTTTGTATTGATCCTCGAGATAATAGGGGAAGCATAGAAAGAGAGAGGAGAAGAGAGGAGAGGCAGTAATTTGTTTGGAATCGTTTAAAAGTGGCGGTGAGGGGAAACGGTCGTGTTTTGAAAAGTAAACCTTGGCTCGTGCCACGAATAATTTTTCACCGATACTTTCGGAATCGAGTCGAACAGGAAAATATAGATTTCTCGTTTGTACGATGCTGATAAACTTCGTTACGAAAAGCGGAGTAATTTCTCGCTGTTTCTTTAAATTGAACTTCCATCGCATGAAATTTTTTCAAAATTATTTTTCAATGCTTCGTGAATCGATGTAGTCTCGAGTTTTTCAATTAAAATAAAAGTGGAACTAAGAATAAATTTGATTTGGCACAGAAATGAAAATATATTTTATTACAAACGATGGAGCAAAGGATAGCTATGATTAAATATAATTCAGGTTATTTATCGGGAATAGATAGTGTAATTGATAACGTAAGACGTTCGAAGAAATATATTCAGCTGAACTAAATAGTTTCAAGTTTCTTGCGACGATTTGGACATGCAAACAAGTCGATGGATCAGTTTTAATTATCAGCTGGTGTGTTTTATGCTGCTAGTAGAACGCCATGCCCTCATTTTGCAGAAGCGTTTATGTGAACTTTCACTTTTCCGGGGTGTATTTTTCAATAATTACCGCCTAATTACCGTTTACGTCCGCGCATTCTTTTCGATTGCATAGGTACATAGAATTTGTGCACACCGTCTAATATGCCATTGCGTTCACCGCTGTTGAATTACGTTCTCACGTTTGTCCTCGTGCTAAAACACATGATTTGTTACCTGTATTATCGAATGTAACGACAGGAAACAGGCCACGAAAAATCGTACGTGGCTTCCGGAATATTTGTTTCCGCCATTGCGTCGCCGTTTTCTTCATTCGATTACGCTTATTAGGTCGTTGACCATCTCCGAACATATCTGGATCGCCGGCTGTAAATTTTAAACGAGCTGGCAATTAAAGCTAATTCACTGAACGAATTTACATAATACCACGACGTATAATCGTTGCTTTGCAACGTGCAATTCGCCTTTTGACAATTTTCCGATTGTTACGTCTTCTTTCCACTTCTTTCGCACACGCGACAGAAAACGCTGCGATATTACGCGGAGATAAAAGTTATTATACTATAATAAACACGTAATTGTAAGCGTAACCTTTCGTAGAAGGAATTTTTCCAGTTTCTTCTCGCAGGCAGAAAGAATGTCAATTAAAGAAGAACCGCGTGGTGGTAATCATACTTGGAGAATTGCAAGTAAAATTACAATTGAATTATAAGATGTGGCATAGCATCTCAATTCGAAGTAAAAGTAGCGGGAGTTTAATCCTAGTGCGAAGCAATGATTACTTTTCAACCTTGGTATACTATTGAAGCAAAAATCTCCATTTTCTTCTTTTTTTTTTCTAATCGATAGTACGCTTCGCCTAATTCGTTAGAACATGCAATTGTTCAGCTATAATCGAAAAGCTATTATTAACGTGAGAACATTGTGCGTAGCATCCTAGAATTTTCATTTCCGTTGTCGAACAAGAATAATATCAAAGCGAAATATGCGTTTCAATTGTAATTAAAAAATTGCACAGTCGAAGCGATAGTCTCGAATCGTCTTCAGCGTCGAGGAAAGATTAAAAGTAACGAGTATTCAGACCAGAAAAAATATTACATAAAAGGCGCGACGGATAACAAAGGGGATGAAGAATAAGAGACGTATGAAAAATGGCGTGGAGACGCATTTGCGGGGGAAGAATACGCGATTAAGGTGACGGAGCGAGAGAAGGAGAGAATGCAAGAGAGAGAGAGAGAGAGAGAGAGAGAGAGAGAGAGAAAGAGGCGAAAAGGAAACGGAGAATTCTGTCAGTCAGTCGGTCGCGGTCGTTGTTCGTCGCATAACGGGTTTTCATGTAACGGGGTCGAGCGACGTTCTTCTCTTTTCTTCCTTGTTTCTTCGTCCGTGGAGGCCGAGGAACGGGTGGGTTCTCGTGACCGTTTCGAGGCCGGGACGCTGACCTAGAATCCCATCGAAACCGCTTCTCTCTACGCTTCTAGCGTTTCCCAACTTACGCTTAGCACGGATTTCTAAAAATTCATTCCCTTCGAGTCCTCATCTCGTTTACATCTTCGGATCATTATGAATCAGAGATAACAAGCAACACTGATGAAAATTCACTAAGAATATACGTGCTAATTATTGTTAGAGATAGGATTGAGTTGAATGTATAATCAGGAATTCATGTTTCTTGTTCACGGATATCTGATATTATTTATAAGATAACTGTTTCTAGCAGAAATGAAAAAAATTACACGTGTGTTTCATAGCGCTACACGTACATCCGTTACTAAACTATCACACTTAGATGACTGGTTTTCGATTCGACTGGCGATAAGATGAGTTATAACGAAGCTCAAGCATTTTTTTTTTTTTTTTTTTTTTTGTGAGAATTTCTATTCTGATCCAATGTATGAAGTTTTTCTGCATATTGAGTCAAGTGAATGCTTCATGCCACTTATGTAGGATTGCTTATTAACTGTTTGTATCGGTCGATAGAAATTTTTCGTGTATATCGCAGTGCGATAATCGAAGAACGAATTTGTCTTGGAACATTTTAGAGTACTTAAATCTTATACTTCATTCGTCGTTAAAAAGGGGTTAAAGACCATCGCAATTATTGGAATAATTGCTCCTATGCGAGTGAATTGCAACGTTAAATGATTAATCGTCTTTTCCGCCATCGATGATTAACTTCTGACATGCTCGACATCACGACAAAACTTGTTTAACCAGGGCAAAGAAGTCGGAGAGTACGCGGAAATTAATTTGTCGCGAGCACATAATTGGCATTTGTTGTTCAGTTCCGTGATTCTCAACTTTCCACTATTCCGAATTCGATGAATTATTTAAAAAGAAATGAAAAGTCATGAGAAAACGGCGCTGCGTTCCAAAGTGTAAAATTTCCAATGTACTCATATAAAATAAAAAAAAAAAAGAAGAAAATAATGAATGTCAATGAATAAATTAACCGTAGAACAAATTTGGCGAATCGAATACTTATTGTTAATCTTCCGTCTTGTATACTCTTTTTACCATGCATTACAAATGCAAATGGCAGTTATTCACTGCTTTAATCATCATTCTACATTATTTACATTTCTAAGCTTTGATCTTGTAAATTCAAACTGCAATTAGAATCAAAGCTGATCCTTATTGCTAACTTTATTAAATTTGATCTCTCTTACTGACACTAATTCCCACAGCAGACTCTTGGACTGTATATATCATCAAAATAACCCACTTTCGTGTGCTTCATCAATGATCATTATTATTATTATTATCATACCTAATTCAACTTTTCCCTTCTTTTTTTCGTTTGTACCTATCGATATTTCGTCTATTTTTCGTCTATGTTATTTTCTTAAGGTTTATACCTATAAAAATAAATGTATTGTTAATACGAGCGTTTTCGTCTCATCTTGAGAATATTATAATCTATTATAACCAAGAATCTGAATTACAGGACAATGGATTAATATCTCAAGATTTAACTGAACCGATGTAAAAGATTGAAAATTCTTAATCTTGAGAAAAGTAAGAAAGTGCCTACATTTTGTCGTTCAATTTACTAATGTTATGTGAGCATTGCTGTTCTATCTTCCTATTTCCTGTCTTCCGTTTCTTTCTTTAAGGTTTTTCCTATGTAATCGTCGAGATATTTCAAGAATCTTAACTTCCGTTTACCCATAACGGGATATTCTAATTAAAATCGATTTGTAATCTCATCGATCAAGGATCCAACGATATAAATTATCCTAACAGACAGTTTCACGGTTTAACGTTAAGATCGTCATCTTGTTTATATCATTTGAACAATTGAGAAATACTGTGCGTGTAATTACAATTATCACGCACGTAGCAGAGAAATCGTCCGATCATTACTCGATGAATTTCTGTCGCCTATTTGTCATCCTTTTTCTTTTTTCATCGAGGAATTTTCTCCGTGTCTGCTGTCAGAGAAATTGTTTGAACTGTTGTCGTATCTGTACAACTGATGTTTCCAGAATAGCGATCACTGTGAAACACGTGGAATTCACAGTGAATTGCACTTGTTTTATCCGTCATTTGAAAGTCTCAACAGTTGTCGGTTATTCCCCTCTGATAACGTTCATTCGAGGTCCTCGAAATTGACCAGATTAGAATTATTTTTATCATGAATATTTATTTAGAAATATGTCAAAGATAGAAAAAAAAAAAGAAACAGAAACGAAAGGGCATTGATAATTGCGTTGCAATTCTTTGAAACTTAGAAAATATATGACGATGAAGAAAATATATTGATCGAGCAATTCTGCAATAAGATTTCGTATAAATTCCTTTTGAATTCTTTTCGGAGAAAACACGTTGATTTTCTAATTTTCTTAAACACCGTGAAAACCATATTGAACGAATATTTTCATTATATTTAATCTAAGAAATGAATCAACAACAGCTGTGATTCGTGGAAATTTGCATCGTTTCACAAGTTGGACATTTTATCAAACATGACACTTGGCTATTTTTTATCTCGATAAGTTGTTAGATTACGTCGCCGCTAATCGATGTAACGTACAATTCTTTTATACGGTAATTGCTGGTGACAGTAGTACGATTATATTTAACATTCAAATGGAAAATATAATAACATTCAATTTATGTGTCACACGGTGATTTTTAATCTCCTCTGTATCCTTTCTAAACGAATTTTTAGTCGAGTATTAAAACTAATACACGAAAATGAGACAAACATATCATCTAGGTTAATTCGTACGGAAGAGATCGAGATGAATTATAAATAAAACTGAGAGAACGTTGAAAAATTTAGATGAACCTTTTACCGTGAATAGTTGATTCGAATTGTCGTCGGCAGAAATAGACCATTTTGCTGCTTGAAAATTCTCATAGTAAGTGAACAATATCGATAGTCGAAGTAATATCAGAATAGCATTCTCCAATATAAGATTATGGCATAGAATTAAGTTAATTGGAATACATTAAAATAAAAAATAAATTGGTCTCGCGGTAACATTAAATGAAAAAAATCAGGTTGCCACCAAAATAATATTTAGACATCGAAAAAATGAGAATGGTGCCAAAATTATATTCAAGAAATGAACATTCTATCAAAATAACGTTTAAAAAGTTACATATAAGATTTAAGAATGGTATCGAATATTCTAAAAATTATTATGTCAAATTAATATTGAAAAAATTACTCTGACTATTATTAAAACGATCTGAAACGCGGAAGTATATTAATAAATTCCTCCGTTTGTTTCCGTCAATTATATTCACAAACCAGATTTCCCGTTACCGCTCGTTAATAGCCATAATCTTCGCCATACTTCCGAATGGTTCTCCGAAGGAACAGTTCATTAGAGTTATTATTTCTTCTAATGTCCACGATCCATACAGCTCCCATAATAAAACACCGGTCATTTGGTAATTGGTTTCGGCTTATGGAGGGACCGCTCCCACTTGTTCAATGTTATTACATTGAAAGCGAAAGAACAAAAAAAAAGTCTCATATCAAACGTAAGCATACCGGGTATACGCGTAAGGCCAGCATAGATAAGAAAACACGCTAGTTAGATACCGTTCCCTCGTTCTTTTCGCGTGAAACGTGTCCGCGTGCAGACGCGAGAACACGCATCACGTTAAGCAACCGGAAGCTAACCAAGATCCCGTGTAACATTCACTTCCGGTTAAGATGTATTTCTTTTTTTTTTTTTTTTTTTTTACGTTGATTTCTAACTTCGTGGGAATTTCACGTGTTTCCTCCACGGTGCGTTACCCGTTAGAATCGGAAGTTCCGTTTTCTTTTTCTCTCTCTTACGCGCACGCGCACCTGACGATTCTTCATTGCAAAAAGGTATATTGCTATAAGTGGAAAATGTGAAGTGAAATTTCTTCACGGCTTCCTCTACGAGAGAGGAAAAAAGAAGCAATTCTGTAGAATCATGTGCACGCAACTGAACATTACGATTATTTTTATCCGTGTTTAGTGCTTCTGCATATCGTCACGGATAATACAAGAAGTTTTCGTATTGTTGTATTGTTGATATCGTTTTATTCCCTCTTTTCTTTTATTTTTTTGTTCATATAAGTTCGTAGTTTTCTTTTTATCATTATTATTACGTCTACTATTACTTATCGACTGATAGACGTTCAACGCGTAGAATCAATCGAATGTTCCGGATGCCGATTTATTAGTGATTCAAGTGTCGTGTTGAGTTTTACGTTCGAGGAACCGGGAATAACAGTAAGGGTCCGGTTTCTCGCGGTTAAATGGCGATTGGTCTTTTTTTTCGCACGGTTGCTGCTGTCCGACGTACGTTTCAAGGTAGAACTTTGACCCAATTCTTATTTTTATTATTCGCAGCGGGAACTAGGAAACACGGTTGCTTTGCCAGATCACGCTGCGCTGTTCTGTGTGCTTCGGGGAAATTGATTATAAGGGCTGACTGATTGAAGAAAGCTTTTGAGCTCTGTGTGTATGTGTGTGTTAACCGTGTTCAAAGGAACCGGAGAATTAGCTGTTCGAATGAGTTCCCAACATTTGTGCCAATTACTATTGTAATGGTTAAGTAGCCAGCAAAATTATTGCTTTAAAGATCACCGATATTTTCATATAATTAGAATTATTACTTCGAACATTTATTGGGTCATTAGTGTATTAAGAATCCTGGAGTCGCTGAAGTTTTTAGGGACTCGGAATGTTGATCATTTAGGTCATTATTAGATTACAAGGATACTAGAATACTAGTAGCCTAAAATACTAGACTTCGAATATACTAAATTGTGAGGATATCAGAATTTAAGGACAATAGTCTTCTAGGATATTCGATCATAAATATACTAGTGGCATAGAATACTAGAGTTTAGTGATACTAGTGGCCTGGGATACTAACAGTCTAGGAATTTAATCATTTAAATTGCAACGACACTAGCAATTGAAGATAATAAGATACTTTTAACGATTAGCAATACGTATAATATCAGATAGAGCTGAGAACTGAAACATTAAAGTACAAAAATATCGAGATATTAAAATTCTAAACAATATAGGTGTATACTACGGAACTAAGACAATAACGTATTAAAACTCTGTAGTACCAGAGTATCGGAGAGCTTCGAGTACTGATGTACCGAAGAACTAGAATACTAGGACACTTATGACATTAATCTGCTGTAACGCTGTAGCAGGCGCATGCATACCGGCGTGTATGTTACGGAAATAATTTCAAACCTTTTCATAACGCAACGAATTCAATTACACGGAACATGAGTAAAGAAAAAAGAAAAAAAAAGGAACAAGAACACCGATGAATCTCGGACACGCGGATGATGAGTCAGTGATGACATGGAAATCGTGATAAAAAGGCGGCGGGAAAATCGATAAGAACGTGGACGATCGTGGCTTACGGGATGGTCGTTAAACTGTGCGGAAGCTTGAGTGAAAGAAAGGAAAGAAAGAAAGAAAGGAGAAATAGTAAAGGCGCTTAGAGAGGAAGGAAGAAGGGAATTTTCCGCGTGAATTCCATCCCTTCTGCGTCTTTGCAGAGAAATCTTGCTCTCTCTTATTCGAAAAGTTCCACGAACGAACGAAATAAAATACGAAATTATCTATTCAATTCGACAACGTCTACTATTTGATTACGTTCAAAATAATGCACCACTGTTGTGAGATAATCGAAGAAAAAATTTATAATTTTCGACTAGAGTAATATACACGAGACGTGGGTAGAAACAGGTCAATTAATTTTCCTTTGTTTCCATTTTATTTGTTTCAGCTGAGTAGAAGCTGTGGTCTTGCAGGGAGGCACGAGATGAGTCCAGCAGAAATTAAATCCATTCGTAGACCAGTTGGTAAATCTTGGAACGGCGTGAACGTATGCCAATTTTCGTTGCACCTTTCTCAAATTCTGTTTCCCCATCTCTGAAGAGAATAAAGAAGCCGTGTGTCTTTTCACTTCCGCCACTTGTACAGTCACGAAAAACTAACGAACTTAAAGGAGAAAGAAAGAAAGAGAGAGGGAGAGAGAAATATATATGTATATATATACATATACATACATAAACACATACATACGTAAATAAATATATATGTATATATATACATAGACACGTATAAATACGTACACGCTCACTAGAAGTAGCAAAAGATTGTATCAAGACCAAAGATAAAGCCGAAGAGGAGAGAAGCTGAGAGGAACAAGCGAAGAAGTGCTCTTCATCGATCCTAAGAAGCTTCAAAGAGGAGGGAAAAGAAGGAAGGGACAGATTGTCGTATAAAGTTAAAAACCATCGCTGTCATCAGCTGGAAATAATCCAGAAAAGGAAGGAAAGTAATCGGAGATTATTTTGTTTCTCGAATATCCTGTAGGGGTAAAAGAGTAAGGGGAAAGAAAACAAAACACACATCCAAAATGAGTACGTTGAGCGGTACCGAGTGTAAGTCCGTGAAGGACTTCTACAGGGACAGGTCTATCTTCATCACTGGCGGTACGGGCTTCATGGGAAAAGTCCTCGTCGAGAAGCTACTCAGATCTTGTCCTGGGATAAAGAACATTTACCTGCTAATAAGACCGAAGAAAAGTCAGGACGTTCATCAGAGGTTGCAAGAACTGCTGAATGGACCGGTAAGATAATTTCTCCCACCTGTTCTTTTTTTTTCTACAGGGTGCTACGAAAATATTTTAGCATATCTTGCAGTAAATGTAAACTATTACATGTTCAGATTTAGGGGAAAATATTTGGATGTATTAGTTCGGTTTACGTTCGTGTTAAGTGTTCTTTCAGTCTGAACAGTTTTTCCTACGATTGATCCTCACAATTTTGGAAAAATTTTTCTTCCGATAAAAAGATAAAGATATAAAGACGTAAATTGTTCGTAAATTGATTTAGTTGTATTTCTATCGTTAATTTTCTTCGCTTTAATATTAATAAAACTGGAACGAAATTACGGTGTACATTACGAATGTCACCGTAGTAGACCCAGTGGAGTGCAAAGGGTTAGGACTATAAAAAGTAATGATTTATATGTAAAAGTTAATTTTAGGGTGTTCTAACAAGTTTTCATAAATTTGTCTCGAAAACGAAAGCTTCTTCCCTGTAGAAATTTTATTTTGTAATTTCAACTTACTTTTTCATAAGGTTCTGGGACACTGTATAAAACTCGAAAGAAAGAAATATTAGCTAGAAGAATTGAAATTTAATTAAAAGAGTAGAAATGAAACGAAAGGGTAGAATTAACGCGATTGAAATGTTAACAGCTGTTCGAGAAATTGCGACGAGACGCCCCGCACGAGCTGTCGAAAGTGATCCCCGTCGACGGGGACGTGACGGAGCATGAATTAGGCATCTCAGAGGCCGATCAAAACACGTTAATGCGACATGTGTCGGTTGTTTTTCATTCCGCCGCCACCGTCAAATTCGACGAAGCACTGAAGCTTTCCGTCACCATAAACATGGTCGGTACGAAACAGCTCTTGAACTTGTGCCATCGCATGGACAACTTAGAGGTAACGATGTTCTATTTATTTCTAACATCAGAATTACAATTAAGTGCAATCTAATTTCTAGCTTTCCATACACTTATTCTTTTCAAATTCTGAACAATATAAAGAGTAGAATACAAAATTATTAATTTATTTACTTTAGGATAAATATTAATGTGTGAAATTAGAGATTATCTAAATATGTTAAAGACAGTTAAAAGAAAAAACAAAATTATGATTTAGAACCCTTATTTATCTGCGATCTGTATCAATTGATAAAACTAGGTGTTTAGAAGCTTGCGTGTCTCGGTATATTAGGTGTAATCTATCCATGTTCCATTAGAAGGATAATTATCTTTGTTTCTGTTTCTATGTTAAGGCCCTGATCCACGTTTCGACGGCATATTGTAATTGCGACCGCAAGGACGTCGCCGAGGAGATCTATCCGCTGTTGACCGAACCAGAACACGTGATCGCTTTGACGAAGGCAATGGATGCCAAGATGGTTAATGATATAACACCGACTTTGCTCGGCAACCGACCGAATACCTATACGTTTACCAAAGCCCTGACTGAAAGGCTGTTGCAAACGGAGTCCGGCTATTTGCCGGTTGCAATCGTGAGACCTTCGATCGTTTTATCGTCCTTCAGAGAACCGGTCGCTGGATGGGTAGACAATTTGAATGGGCCAACTGGGATTATCGCTGCTGTCGGCAAAGGTTTCTTTAGGTACTAATTCTAGTAATGATTTTCGTTAAAGTAGAAGAATTTAGGAAAGAGACCAAATCGTATCGATTAACTAACTCTTTTATTATAGAACCATGCTGTGTCACGAGAACAAGGTAGCAGATTTAGTACCGGTCGACATAGTGATCAATTTGATGATCTGCGCGGCATGGAGGACCGCGACGACTCGCACGCAGACGATTCCCGTGTACAATTGTTGCACAGGTCAACAGAACCCGATCACCTGGAAGAAGTTCGTTGAACTGACGTTCAAGTACAGTCGAATGTACCCGCCGAACGATCTGTTCTGGTATCCGGGCGGTCGTTGCCGGAACTCCGCTATAGCGAACAAAATGTGCATGTTCTTCCAGCATACACTACCGGCGTACATTTTAGACTTGCTGCTTCGACTGAAGGGCAAACCGGCCATGATGGTCAGCTTACAAACGAAGCTCCAGAAGGCTGCCAAATGCTTGGAGTACTTCAGCACGCAACAATGGAACTTCAGGGATGATAACGTTCGACAATTAGGAGAACAGCTCAGCCTCGAGGACCGACAGACATTTACGTTCGACGTCAGACAAATCGACTGGCCATCGTATTTAGAACACTACATATTGGGAATTCGGCACTTCATCCTGAAGGAGAGTCCGGATACACTGCCAGCAGCTCGTTCACATATTAAAAAGTAAGCAACAGAAAAACAATTCCGTTGATTTTCAAACGAATGAAATTGTAATTTTTCGATTGTTCTTATTCACACTGCTGGTCAAACATTTAGCATCATCGTGCATCGCAAGAGGCAAATGATCGAAATTTTTGACAAGCAGTATTAGTAATACGATAGAAAATATAAGTAGTGAAGATTTATTCATTTATTTTCATTCATTGTTGTTTCAGGTTATATTGGCTTCACAAAGTTGTACAATGCGGGATGCTAATAGTAGCGCTACGTTATTTGTTGTTGCGCAGTTCCGTGGCCCGAACCGCGTGTTATTCATTGCTGTCTATCGTGCTACGCATGTGCCGTATGATTGTTTGACGGCTCAGAACGTCGGCTGAAGATCGCGACAAGCGTCATAAGAAGCAACAACAGCTAATCGTAAAGAAGCATAATTTAATGGTGCGAATTATCCTTCGACTTCATTGCTCGCCGTTCCCGACGATCAATTGCTATGTTCAAACATCCCATGGGTTGGCCTTTTCGATGTTTCTATTTGTTCATAACTAAATTAGCGTTCGCTAGTGGTATTCAATTTCCGCAGGGAGTGTCGGTTTACGAAAGAGGTTTACAAACGAAAATAAAAGTATGCAGAGGTGATAAGACAAAAAGAAAAAAGAAAAGAGGGAAAACGTGTATTTCGAAGCTTCTGAAGTTATTGCATAAAAGTTGTTTCGTTCTATTCCAAAATTAACAGAAACAAAGGTAATCCCTTTGGTCTTTTTGTTTGATAGTAACAGTGGAAAATGCAGAGAAATTAGAAAATTCATACATCCACTGACCATAACACGTTTATTATGGATATATTCTATTGTCATTATAACTGTGCGTTTCTCAATGCCGCCGCCCTTTCGAAAGGGTGTTTTCGTTCTTGAACATCGATTTTTCGCATATCGTCGATATTTGTAATGACACGATACTAAGAGTACTCGGTCAAGTTAGTTACTGAATAACACTCGAATCTGAACTTCCTCGGTATTCTTTACCCCGCGATATATTACTTTAAACACAATAATCAATCGTGTACACTACCGCCTCTTTGAAACGACACAACGCGTGAACTCCGTGAGCCGGCAGCTCGAACACTGATCGAGTCTATATTTCACTTATATATCCTACATGAACTTTGCGTTTCAATTGGTACATGGGTTAAGAATGTGTTTCTTTCTTTTTTTTTTTTTTTAACTCATTCTACGTCATCTTAGTTTGAAGACGGAAAGAAAGAAAGAAAGAAAAGAGCGAAAAAAGCAAAAAAAAAAACAGGACAAAGTTTTACGGATTATTTGAAAGAAATTCTTTGTTATTCGTATTTTTACATTTTTTTAACGATAATCCCTGCTGTGTTCAAAATGTCATTTTATCGATTGAACTATATAGTTTAAGCAATCGATTTTAGTCGCATTTGTAATTAGACAAGCTTCTACCTGTATATTCGGTTGTCCAAGGAACACATCTCGCTAATTTGCTTTACCGAAAAAGTAAAACGGAAAGGAGAATAGAAAGGGAAGGAAGGAGGAAGAACGAAACAGATTTAAAATTAATCGTAGAAAATGAACCGAAACGATGTAGATTAATTATTGTACGAATGTATGCGCAAAATTGCCAAACGATTTTATCGCCCAGACAATTCCTTCCTTTTTCATCATTTTTACGACATTTAGAGATAGCAAATAATTCCTTGGTATGCAGAGTCGTTTAATCCTCTCAGTAGCAAGGTTCTTTCAACGCCTGGCCGCTCCTTTCGAGCGAGCTTTTTAACGATTTAATGTAGTAAAACTGTAATACGACAAACAGTACATGTAGCGTGAAAACCCAGGAGAGGTTAAACGTCGATCCAGCATGAAATCCTTTCGAGTCTTCGACATGTTAATTTTGATTCTAAAATTATGTCAGAATGTTTACGTTAAACGCACACAGGCACTGCTTCTTTCGTATTGTTACCATAATCTTCCGTTGAAAGGAAAAGCAAGTACAGACTCGAGAGGGTTGATTGAAAAAAAATAATTCAAATGCCGGCGAGAGGAGTTAGAAAATTTATTGTGCTTTTATATCCTCGCTGTCTAATATTTCGTTTGTTCGTTTGTACTCCGACGTAAGATACATAGACAGATATTTAGTCACGTTCTTCCGACGAGGTACGCTTGATTTCGTTTCCGACAAGATTTCACCATTAACGAACCAAGTTTACTTTCTTCCGAATGTTTAGTTCTGTTCTTCTCTCGACCACGATCACATAGTGTTCGTTATATACCGCGTGTAATTAGAATTCCTGTATAAATACGATCGTTCGTAGTAGTTTAATCATTATTATTATTATTTTTAATTTGAGTATCTGTAAGACGGGAAGATGGTTAATGGAGGAATGCGCTTCTTATAGCTTTGTTCATTGTATTTAAGGTTTACTCGAAAATTTACCGAGTAACGCCCTGGTTTTTTTTTTTATAATTAAAAGGAAATTTAATTTTGGAAACCAATTTTATCTTCCGGCTTTAACGATCCTTATTTCCTTACTGAACTGTATTATTTATTATTGTAACGTAGCCGCGTGAATTTTTTAATTCTGTTTGAACAATAAATGTTAAATCTGAGGTGTATGGTTTTATCTGATACACGAGTCACCGAACAATTTGCTTCGTTTTTGGTGAAATTGAAGGTGTGCGAAGGAATGTTGTGGACGAATGCCATCCGCAATTTGTTATAATTGGCATGAACACGTTGCGACTACTGCTAGTTCATTGTAACGGAGAAGATTATCACAACAACACTAGTCTCTAGACTGTTCGTTATTTTCATTCACGATTCGAGCGTGTTTGGTTGCGTTTCCTGTGAATTCAGAATTCTACCATGGAAGCGCGACACGCAGAAACACACACCATTCAACGCTTTTCAAATCTGCCACCGGTAGGCAAACAATGCGTTTATTCAACTATTCTTCGAGATATTAATACTGAACGTTCGTTATTAGCGCTCTCAAAATCATTCATTTCCTCAGCTTTAAAGGAGCAAAATAAGAAAAGCCTGTATTCGAATATCTTTGTCGCTTAATTGTGAATTCAATACAATTCCGACTAACAAACACGTGAAAGCAGAAAGATTCAATAAACTCGTTGTCATTGGTATTATTGAAATTACAAAAGTAGCCATGTATCTTTTAAATTAATTAAACGCCGGCCTTAAAACGAGTGTACTGAAATGGAACAATGAACATTTTTCAAGGTTTAGGATAACAAAGTAATGTGTAACATGTAAGAATTTTTTAAAAAGGGAGGAAAAGAACAAAAAAAAAAAGAGGAAAAAGAACTGCCACCGGTAGGCAAGAAAACAGATCATATAAACGAAAACGAATAGAAAACGAGCAACACGTTTAAAACGTTCATCGTGCAAACATGAGCATAAGATACGTAAAATATCAACTAGGTATCTTACGGTGTACTATGTAACAACCACGATGGTGTATTACCGACGCTGAGATTTTGAAGGCATTGGCAACTTTATTCTTCTCTTCCGATCAAGTTCTTCGCACGTATACAAATACGACAACACTTCACGTAGAAGCGACCGAAATTCAAATCGAACGTAGGCGAAGAGAGGCGACAAATTTGTATATAATTACGAGGTTATCAACAATTAAACGGGAGAGGACGATTTTATATAATACACGACGAATCGACGTATCCGTTTCTGTGACTCATTCGTGTACTCTAGAATTTCTCGCATGTTTCCGGCATTATGCCCCCTGTCTACATATACAATTGTATTATTATAATTATACTTTACCACAATATCCTATGTACAGTACACATTCCAACACAACTTTCATTTTACAAAAATAATATCAAACATGTCGCGGATCAATGTTTGCAGTCAGGAAAAATTATGAGCCTTGAAGTTAGTTGTTAGTTCGGAATCTTCTTTGTACTGATTGGCTGCAGTCAGTCAAGTTCTCTAGTTTGATGTCGATATGTACATATAATTATTTATCGAACTGTTTTAGGCATACAAATGATCGTTTGATTCGAAGGTGAAGATTTTTTTTGTTTTTTGTTGAATTTGGACCTTTTTACAAGATTCAATGTTATCGAAAATGTTCTATGTCGACGAATGTTTGTTTCAAGACGAAGTTGTGTTTGTTCTATTGTATAGTCAAGGATGCATTTAACAGGGTACATAAAGTGCACTTTTGGTCAATTATTTAGCAGATACTCTAAGTAACAGTAACAAGTTTAGCGATCTTTTTCAATTTACCATGTAGAAAGAATTAAATTGACCTGTAGAAATACCCTTTGCCCAGAATTATCGAACGATTAGTTAACGATGACTTTTGAAACATGCAATAGAAACAACATAATAACGATAGACGGTCCCTTAGAAAATATCGAAGAAATCTTTATATGTTGTAATCTGACGAAAAGTTTCAATAGCAATTGAATCATATTTTTTTCTTTCTTTTTTTTTCAAATCTATCAACTCGAAGGTAAACGAAGCTGTTTCTTCGTTTGAAAAGATTTTTAAATCTATGATTCGCGATGTGTTACATGCTAATCTATTGAAACACGATAAATCTAGCTTAATTTTCGAGCTCGACCACAGATATTCGTGCGTGGTCCTCCGATATAATTTATATCGCGTAAGAAATATCAAATTCAATCGTATCATTTCGATGATACGAAAGAATCATTTTTAGTCGGAATTTTTCTTTCAACAAGATACAGGTGTACCATCGTAAATAAATCGCTACAACTTCGATGCCGCTAGCAACGTACGACAAAAATTTCGAATTTCTGCATGGTGATTAACGTGCGTCACGTCATTTCCAATGGCATCTCCCTCGGTGAATTTGTATAAAGCGTCTCTGTGATGGGTATGCTCTCGTGCAACGCATTAATTTCGTATTCATTTGTATGTCACGGATATATATATAATTGAGTACTCGTTAACCCTCTGTAGTCCATTGTACGACAATTATCTGATCGATAATCAATATTTAAACCTACCAATAAAAATATTCCCAAAAGTACATTTGAACATTGTAGAAAATACACGTGATTGAAATATATTTTAACCTATATTCGATATACTTTCTAAACGTTGATTTTACTTTTACGAAGTGGTCCATGGAGGGTTAATTAACAAACAATAACCTATGATTTGTCAATTAACGTCAAATTCAATACGATGCTGATTCACATAATTGCTAAGTTAATTATGCTATACCCGTTGCCTGTGCCTTTAAAAGAATGATTAAGTCGTGACCGCCAATTTCGAAACCGTCTATATGATTTTCTACAAGCAAAAAGTGCTGTTTCTCTCACGTATAACCTTTTTTTGATTGATCATAACGTGTCTTTAAGTTCGAACAGGGCTTCCTTTCAATATTTATTTCTTTCCGCGAGTATTTATTATCCATCGTTCAAAAACGCTGCCAAGACACAATGAGAGAGATCACACATGCTGTAGAATGGGAGAGTAAAGGACGAGAAAATGAAGAACGAAGTGGAGGAATGTTCGCGCGAAAAAAGTGAGGTGATTATGAGAATGTGGCGTTAAAAAAGAAACGATTAAAAAATGAAGATAAAAAAAAGTAAATAATAATAATTACTTAGCGCTAGGAGTAAAGAAGACAAAAAAAAAAAGAGCGTGTGAAGGGGTAGCGCTACCGAATGTCACCACCTGCTAGTCTCGTCTGTATCGTTATTCGGTTACACAGTGCATACAAGGAAACAATATTTAATATAATCGATTTAATTAATATTATACTGTACTACTATAAATTACATTAAAAACAATGAACCATTGCAAACGAATCTTTTAACATGCCCTTTGGAACAATCGATTAAATAAAAGTGAATTAAAAGAAACGGATTGTTCGATCTTCTGAGTGATCCATAGAATTGTAATTTATAAGAAGAATATAGAACTTACGTACATAGAATTGTAACTTACTGTGTTTCTAAAAATATCAGTTTTAATAAATGTGACATTTTCCTTCAAGCTTTTTTGATGCTAAAAACTTCGTATTAGAAAAGTGATATAAAAGTAATTCGAAGTATAGGAACATGGGATAGCAAAAAGTAATATAAATATTTTGCAACTATACAGGATGGAATCGGTTAAGACAGTAACGCAGTAGAATAAAACGAGTTACCAAGACATCAGGTAGATGGTGTGACAAAACGACGTAATGCAAAGTAGAACGAGACCGCACGAAGTAAAACGCAATAGAACACTAGTCAGACGTAGAGTAAAATAACATCGCGAAGGACAAGGAAAGGTAACACTCAACGAAAAAGGACAAAAAAACTAGTACGATCTTGATTATCGAAATGCAATAAAGAAACAGAAATGCGCAAAAAAAATATTTCACGATTTTTTCCATACGCTTTCTTCGATACTCGAAAATTTAATATTAAAAATATACACGTTCGATCATCTCAACGATCCGTACTCTGTTATTATGGAAAACAAATGAAACAAATCTATTGATTTCCTTAAAAAGTTTAATGAATACGGGACACAATGAACATTACAATACATCCCTGCTATGTCCATTCAATTACAGGTCATCATTGCACACATAGTTACTAGCTTCTGTCGACGATGATACGGATGTTCCCAATTTCACCAATCCAGAATCTCTTATCGCGCGTACCGACTTCCCTGACGATCTTTCGTTTGTATGACCATTAGAAATATATAAATTTTTTTTATGGCGTAGTGAAATCGCAACCAACGGTGTGTACACCTATACATATACGTGTATGCGTTTTAGTCAAAGCTCGAGCGTGTCGCTGCTGTCAGTTTTTTCCATAGACACCGCGTCGTCGACGCGTGTTTTGAAACGGAACACCGTAAAGCAACCGAAAACTTTGTTAGATATCCCATAAGATGTTCGCGTCGCGCGCCATCCGTGTATAAATGGTAAAAGCGAGAGAAACGATTGGTCGTGGCGCGCGAATAAACTGTCTGACACTGGTGCCATAGTGCCGTTCATTGATTGCGCTTGTCCGGTGCCATATTCTCCTCGTTCCAGACTGCGACGTTTATTGCGCAAGATCCGATCAACAGCATTTCGCCATTTTCGTTTGGCCATTCGTCAGTTTCGGCTAAAACGGCTATTACCTAGTCGAGCCGGCTTGCTGGCTCTCTGGATATCGATTTATCTCGATCGGGATCGAGAATCGCGATTAGGTTCCCTGAAGGAACGCCAGAGAACCGTTCCTCTTTGTCGTATTCTTTCTTAGGCTCGTGATACTTTTATTTATACATGTATGATTGTACCATGGACGTTCCTGCTGATTTTACGGATAGAATTACGTGTCAATAACACGTGAGTATTACTACTTGATACTCTATGCTCGTGTGAATAAACGATTTTACTAGATGGTACGATAAACTAACGATTTTAGGCGGAAGTTAGTACGATGCTTTTATTGATACGTTCGTTGAAGTTAGAAAAATACTGTGCCACGAACGTTTTAATTTAAAGCTTCGCTTACATTTTCTTTTTCATCATTTTTCGTGTTATTATAAAGAGATAGAAAAGTAAAGTATTAAAAACTTCACTGTTTTTCTTTCTTTTTATTTTTATCGGAAGTATGCATTTTTTGATTAAAATTATGAAAGTAAAGGTAAAAAAACATTACACCGCAGAGAGTACGATACTAATTTTTTCAAGTTTATTACAAACACAGTTTTCAATATACATTTGTGTGTCTGCGAAACCTTTGCACTTTACACAAGAAATTAAATAAAATCTTCGACTAGTTATATATAGAGACACCAATATTGGCATTGGCATAATGAAGTGACGGGCATTCAGATCCAATACTTGCCTGCTGTCCTGTATTTTTCCACATTTATCGAATAGCACAAAGCAAGACAATATAAAAAGATGATAAAAAATGCGTTAAAAGAACAACAAAAAAGACAATAAAAACTTACATATATTCGACACATGAAGGAAAAGATATGGTTGAGGATCTCAACATTTAAAATAATATATTGCACAAAATGTAATCTTTTTAGCAATAATTTTAGGACGATTTTTCTCTTACGAAATTACAAATATATCATTATCTGTAATAAAGATACTAATTTATGAGTTCACTATTACTAAAATCTCGAACTTTTCGTGAAAATATAAATTTTAAGTTCACGAATACTGTGGCAAATTAGTATAACAGACAATGTTCGTTTTTAAAATTAACATCAAATCAGACGGGTTTATTCGCACGCTTCATTGCGAATGCCCCTCAAGATTGAAAAAAAGGAAACGGGGAGGGAAGAGGAAAAAGAGATATTGGTCCGCAAACGAACACGAGGCAGACTGAAATTTCTAGCACGCACGATTTCCGAGGTTCTATAGACCCACTGTTCATCTCTTCGTCCCGTGCTATTTTTGGCGCGTGCATAGGTACGGAGACGTTTAAACGATTTCACAGTAATAGAAGCTGGGCAGACAGATGCAATTGCGAAAATCGCGTCGGTATATCATTCGAAAGATCGGTGGACTACTCGACCAACACGATCGAGAAGTCGATTTGCATTCTCGTTCGGAAATGAAATTCCATATATATGGCATTTTTTCGAAAACATTTTAGAGAAAGATTTTATAGTCAACCATGACTTTAATCGTGAAGTTAAAGTACATAATTCATTCATCTTTATCGAATATATGTTGGTTACTTTACGAAACGGTTTTAATCATACATTTTTTTTTTAGTGGTAACAATAACTTTTTAGGTCAATGCCACGAACAATGGACTGTTAAGAGCTTGCAGTGTTTACTATAAAGGAGAATAGGAACGTAACGTGAAATAAGATGCCACAACGCGTGAGAAGTGCGTCCAACCAAAACAAAACGCAAATCAAGGAAGAAGCATCCACGTCATCTCTTCTTGATGAAAATTCTGGCGATGATGATCTAAACGTAGCCGAAGTACGGAACAAAGAAACTTCAAAATCACGCAATCATCAGCTGTCACCGCTTTTAAATAATTAAAAATGTTTCGATTTCATTAGAAAAATATCACATACTCGTATATGATTTTTATTGATACTACAATGCTTAAAATCACCAAAGGACCTGGTATTAGAATGAGTCAAACAGTAACAAAAGAGGAAATATTATTTAATCTTAAGTGACAAATATCTATTTTATTTCTAATTACCATCTTGTTCATGTTTTTTTTTTCCTTAAACGATGAATAATCTCCATTTGCATTTAAATTTCCAATACACTAGTTACCATGCAATAATTATGCACATTCTTTCAAATTCCATTCAGCATGTTATTAATTATAAAATACCTGATTAGTATTAATAAGAGTTTAATTACAAACTCATATTAATATTGATCTACAATTAATTCATACCGCAGGTTGTGCTATCAAATAAAGGTGGCCCAAAATTGATACACCGTGGTTATATGTACACGCTGCACAAGAAGCAACCGTATAACATTCGATGGAGATGCGTCGGTAGAACGATGCACTGCAGAGGTAGCCTTATCACTACCACGAATTGCACAAAACCGAGGGTGCGTATGGAACACAACCATAAGCCAGATTTCGCAGCTGCTCAGGTTGCCAGGAAACGTTACTTGGCTCTTGGCAAACCCTGCGTGTTAACAAGTAAGTATACTAACTTTCCATCGACGTCGACTTTACCCGTTCGCGAATTCACGACTGAAGTTTAGAAAATACGATCGAGAACAAGCTCTGGGCTTCGGACCAGTCGAGGCGAGATGTTTTTATCACGCGTAGTATCTGATGGAAATTTTATGTGTTCCGTAGATGTAGAAGGGAATAGTACTGTGAAGTCCAAGAATGTGCCGCAACGTGTATTTCACAAAGAGAACGATATACCAGAGGAGCAAACAGATAGGAAACCGAAAACGCGGGCGAAAGCAAGGAAAGGTAAGTATTTCGAAGCATGGTATTATGTATTCATCATTTATTACAACTACTAAGTATATGGTTTATATATTAAATTGAACGCGTAGCCTTAATATTGAAATGTTTTTTTTATTCGTTAAGTTTTCGTTCATTTTCTAATTTTGGTATATGCTGTGCTTAATAAACGATCGTACATTGACATAAAGTATTAATGAAACTCGTTGAATAATTCTCCAGAAGATCGGTAAGAGTGTAACCGGTAATATAAGTGGTTCTAATTGTGTAGAAATAATTTGAACGATGTAGAATTTGAGTAACTTATTTTTAAATTAAAATAGAATTGATATAAGTAAGCGTACATCATTCGCGAATAGAGCACTATATTTCCTGTTGTATTTACGATAAGATAAAACTGAATAATTTATTATCTAAATAAAATAGAACCGATTGCACCGTTAATTTCAAACTATCTGTATTTATCGATATGTGAAACAAGAACACATATAGTTCGATAAATTTACAGAAACGATATATTTGACATAGCTCTGCAAGGCGAATGTTTCAATCGTACGAATTAATTTCACGAAACTAACCATAAAATCACACTTCAACTATTGAAGATAATTTCAACGATCGAACCGCATTACGTCTAACCATAGTTCGGGAAATTCGGATCGACACACGTGGAAATTGTATCGCGTGTGGAACGCGTGCAAAACGTTAAGCAATTAACGAGCGACGCATTTCAATTGCGTTCTCTTGTCCCTGTTCCAAGATGGCGGGCGTCTTGAAGATGCGCGCGAAAAAAAGGGAGCCGTAGAAGCGGCACCCGATCGATGAGAATTCGCGCGGCGTGCCCGAGCGAGAGAGTCGAACGTGATCAGGTCGGTTAGTAATTCCTTAGCGAGGAGAGACCCGGGAACGCGCACACGATAGCAACACGAAACACGGCACGGATAATATGCGTCGACGACCGGCGGCGCCGTCGCACATGCGCGCCCTGACGCGCCCCTGTTCGTCCACCGATTTCGATTTTAGTCACTCCCGGGTTCGGCTTCGGGGAAAATCGTTCCGCTCTCGTAGCGAGTACATACCGTCGGGACGCGTCGTGAAAAAAACTCGCTCCGAACTCGCTAACGATTCTGTCGATCGAGTGGAGATAAACCGCGTCCCTCAACACGAGCACTCTCTTACGCGTTCGACGATCTTTCGCTCGTGACGAGTATTTGTACGTTGATCAACGTACAAAGAAAGAACGGAATTTTTTGGCGAATTCTTTTCTCGTGTCGTCGTCGTGCCATCCACGAACGGCTGAATTCGATACCGGTTGATCGTGAAACGTTTACACACGACCGCGAGAGATAGGCACACAAAGAGAGATAGGAAGCCAGTGTCGATTTCGTGAGAATCCTCGTCCACAGCGAAAGAGGGAGAGAGGGAGAGAGAGAAAGAGAGGAGGGAATCGAGAGCACAGAGAATCAAGAAATCGAGCGATTCGTGGTGTCGTTCGAATATCACACTCCTGGGAATCGTGCGTCCGAGGGTCGATAAATTGTCGCGTGGTCGTCGGTACAACGGCTCTCTGACGCGACGCAACACGAAATCGAACCGGTTCGTAGTCGCGAATCGAACGACTGGATTGGGTTAAGTGACACCGCGACAAACGACAAAGAGAGAGGAACAAAGACAGAAAGGAAAAGAAAGCACAGAGGTAGAGTAGGCGAGAAGCGACGTAGCTGTGGCGTGTGCCACTCGATATCGTGTTCGGTCGCAACGGTTGCCATTTTATAGCCGGTCGCTCAAGAGTGATCTTCGGGGAGGCAAGAAGGAGAGGGAGTGACTGAGTAAGAACAAAAGAGCGAGTAAGAGAATACGAAGGAGATAGATAGAGATAGAATGAGCAAGTGTGAGAGAGAGAAACAGAGAGAGCGAGAGTGATAGATGTGTAGTGAGGAGGATCGAGGGAACGTGTATAGAGACGGGCAACGTCGTTCGATGGTGGGAGAGAGGGAGGGGAGATTTAGAATCAGGAAAGAGAGGGGAGAGAAGAGAAGAAAGAAAGGAACTTTGCAGATGGTGTAGAACTTCCGTAGATGTTTTTAGATCATTTTCGATCAATACACGTATATTTTTGAAAATTTTCTTTTTTTTACGATTATCATTGATCGTTCGTATTGTAACACGTTGCAATGCAATATCGATCTAGTCCGCGTAATATGTGTGCTATATGTACTACTATCGCACGTTCTCATCGGATAAATCGTTAATACGTATTATCCGTGTGTCGTCTGCTGAATGATGCCACGGTGTGCTAAAAAGAGAGGGAGTAATAGAGAGGCATTCAGAGAAAGATAGTGCGAGAACGGGCAACATTTATATTTTATCTACTCACTGGACGATTATCATTCGCGCTTTTTATGGAAAAGCTATACCGCAAAAAATTACTACTGTAGTCACGAATCGCGTTAATCGATTGATTATGTCGCCGATTTAATTGTTAGATTTATTTATTTGAATTTATAGCATCTTATATTTAGGATTATGCAATACGCTGATTGATGCATTCAAATATGATATTTATATCGACACATAGGAAGTACTGTACCATTTATTTATACTTATATTAAGTAATATAAACATTACTTTTTAGAACTACTCCCTCGCATTCTCTTACAAAGCTGCACAATATAGACAGACGTTATGAATTTAACATCAAGGTCATTAATCTGATTTTCCATTCAACTCGATACTCGAAATGGGTTAAATGGCGTGACATAGTTCTTGATTGGTCCAACGTGGTAAATCAACAAACGTCGTAGATCCACCTACGATCTCGATACAATCAAACCGCCAACGCAAAATTCACCTTTTCGAACCTGCTCGTAAAATCTTTATATGTAAGCAGCGATTAGTTTACTCCAGTTAACTCCACGCGTCTTTCCTTCCCTTTATTCTTCGAATTCCCGCACTTCTTGTCGAAAATAGAAACGTGACAAAACGCGAAACATCTAATGCAAAGTTGGATGTCAACGAGCGCGGGAAATCGATTCGCGTTTAATACAAGGATGTCACTTTTACGGATGTCTGAGAATGTGTCGCGTTTTCGTCCCGCAGAACGGAACGGAAATACGATCGACGTAGAATCGGGATCGGGACAGCTGCTTCAAGAGCAACGAGCACAACGGCTACGACGGCGGGTCGGCTTGTACTGGTGGCCTGCAAGGACACCGTGAAGCTGACTGCTCGCCGTCTCTTGCAGGAGCAACAACGGGAGCGAAATCGCGACGCCACGTCTTCCAACGAGGATATCGTGGAGGGCATCCGGCTCGAGGACGTCGCGATGAAGCAAGAGCCGGAGGACGAGGAGGATTGCTATCTGGAGGCGGCAGAAATGCCGTCTCCGTCGCCGCCCTCGTCGACAAGCCGTCACGCGGGCACCACAGATCGTGTTCGTTCGCATGCACGTAGCCTACGTGCCATGACAAATCCTAGCGCGGTTTGGGCGCATTTTGACTTGTGTGCGAACGATCCTCTGCGTGCCCAGTGCAGAATTTGTGGTGCGGTCGTGGTGAGGGGCGGCGCAAATCCACGACAGTGCGGTACAACGAATCTTCATCGACACCTCAGGGTACACCACGGTGGCAGACTCATTGGCAGTCGCTATCACGGTAATGATAGTTGGTTATTGTTGGTGATTTACAACTGAGAGAGTGATGTTGTGTAACTTTGACAATAGTTTGGAAGTTGTTGATGAGCATATTGTTATACTGTGTGTATGAGTTTAAGTAGGATAAGATTACAATTTAGTTTGTATTCACTGTATGAATAATATTGAGATCTGTTACTGAAGGGCTTTTTATTTTTTGAGTACCGAATAGTCTGTACGTATATGACTATATATACATATATATATTATTGGGATATACCTTTCTGATATCTGGAGAGTTATTTTAATGAGTACAAAGGGATAAATAATTATTCAAACGTTTATGTGATTTATTACTTATGTTTTATAATGAGAATAATAAAAGTTTCCTTTTGCAGTATTACAGGCACCTTCTCAGACCAACACAACTGGAAAGGCTATAAGAATAGCAGCACAATCATTGGTAAGATCTCATATTAGAAACATTGCACCAGCACCTATATCACAACAGCAACAGCAGCAACAACAGCAACGACAACCAAAGACTCTTGTGTTAAAAACAATACCTCTGAAAGTAAAACAGGTTGCACCAACAACCATTAAAATGCCACCACGGCAGACCAATCAAGGAATACCTCATAATATTGTGCATCAACAACCTACGGAGGTATTGATCTGTTGAATAATAAAGAATGAAATGTTTCAAAGTGTCATTTTTTATATTAGTAATTTAAATATTCTACATTTCTGTGTTTCAGGTTTGTTTAAGATGGAACAGTTATCACAGTAACATGCAGAATAGTTTTCCATCCTTATTGGATTCCGAACAATTCGTCGATGTTACTTTGGCCTGCGAGGGCCGTTCGTTGAAGTGTCATAAAATGATACTATCGTCGTGCAGCGATTATCTCGCTGATCTGTTACGCGAGAATCCGTGTCAGCACCCGATTATTTTAATGAAAGATCTTAAATTTTGGGAAGTGGAAGCGCTAGTCAAATTTATGTACCGTGGAGAGGTAAACGTTGCCCATGATAAGCTACCGCAATTGTTAAATGCAGCAGAGGCATTACAAGTGAAAGGATTAGCTGGACCAAATCCTTCATCACAGGTGAAAGACACGTTTGGTTTTTTGATCACACATAAATTTTGTTTTTTTAACACGGTTTCCATAAAAGAATATTTTACTTTGCACAGAATCCAAAGCCACCTCTACTTATTCCTCAATCAAAGCCAGTAGTGTCACAACCAGTTCCTCGAGCCGCTTCAGAGACCAAAGAAAAAGCTTCCTCTTCCGGAGTTTCTATGCCTTCTAGTCCGAAACGTGCACAAAAACGGCAACACTCAGAACCTATCGAGCCGAAACCTTTTACGAAGATACGCTTACAACGACCTGTTACGCCTACATCACCGAGTGCTACAGTTAAAATGGAACCTTTAGATATACCTCTTAGCCCTACGGAGATATTTCCGGAGAATAATGAAGATAGTTCAACACCATCAAATTTCGACAAACTTATGAGTTTACACGAGGAGGACGATCCAGGTGGTAATGAGACAACTGATGGCGAAAGGGAAATTCATTTCTGCGAGATACCTGAACCACCTGATATAAACGACAGCGAGGATCAAATGGAATTTGTACCTACGGACTTTCTAGAACAGGAACAGGACATAGTCGAAGAAACGGAAATAGCATCGAATAAGGATAGCAAAGAAGAATCCAGGGATTATAGTTCTGTCGAGCTTGAGGACGGTGAAGGAAGTGGAGTTGAAAAGGAGAAATGTTCAAAAGAAAAGAAGCCGGTTTAGGAAGGTGATTAACGAAAACTCGGATCATTCGATGGAAACGTGAAAAGAACGAGTAGATATCTATGTTTTCATTTCTTAAGGAGCTCTTAGAATTATCCAGTATTGTCATGAGAACAATAGTTCTCATAGACTTTTATTTTGAAACGTGAATTCGTTCGTTAAGTATTGATTTTGATTATCTTCTTTTTTGAATCGATAATTGCATCAATCTTAATTTCCTATGTTAACAGTATAGAATATCTTCTGCAATTCTTATCGCGGAGTATTTTGCTTTCTGTTTTTTTGGCTGATCACTCTTCTCGTGTAGTTCATTAAATTAACATTTAAATCATCTATCTTGATCGCTTTTTTTTCAGTTGTGGAAAATGTGTAACGTTTCTAATAACATTCTTCTTTAAAAATCCTGAAATCTTTAGGAACTTATAACCAAGAGATTAAGGACATTTTAGCGAGTTTGAACGATAAGTTTGTAGGGGCACATCTTGCGGCCAAAAGGACGGAAGTCATTAAACAAGATCATTTTACTCCAAAACCCAAAAGAAAAAATCAAGCAGTATATTTCTAGCTGTGTTCCATGTATATTTTGTGATACCGCCTTATGTAATCTATTATTGCATTAAATCATTTAGGCGTACATGCAATCTCAGCTTTGTTTTCGATCGATCGAGATGTAGAATAATTATAATATCGAGACACTATCACTTGTTCTCGGAGAGGTACGACAAATATTTCATCGATACTGTAAATAGAACGTAAACGATTAAAAAGTAAAACTATTTTTACCACTTACTCTACGGATCGTAGTAGCTACGTATATCTTTCGAGCATTTTCTCCAAGTTCAACTGTTCGAAACAGATATTTCTATACAAACGACTATGTCAGAAAGTATGATTATAAATGAAAGATTATTAATTAAGTGTAAATATTTATAAAAGTACCTATAACCAGTTTTATTGTGTGACTTGTAGAAATTTGAGTACGATACATGACTTTCATGTCCTTTTTGTTATAATCGTAATTTATTTGTCAACGACAAATCGATCTAAACTTTTACAATCATGTAATTTATCAACCACGTAAATCATGCGTAAGTTGATCAATTAATTTTATTAATATAGTTTTTAAATTCGAAACGTTACCGAAAATTAGGAGGTCATTTTTTTATTTCAATCACGGATACGTTGAGTATTATAAAAAAAAGTGTTGCTTCGTAAACAGTTGTACCTGTTGACTTCAAGTCTGTTTGCAGTATCATTTAAATGATAAACAGTACAACACATTGATACTTGTAAATCATGTAAAAACAATTTTACAATTCCTCTTTTCTGTTATTTGTGTTATATAAAATTTATTATAGTTGTATCCCTTTTAAATACGTATCTATTATATGAAATAAGATGTCTGATTTTACCAATAAATTAATAAAATGTTAATGCATTTATATATTAGTCATAAAAGATTCATTATCAGATAAGCTTGCAAAATCGGTAAATTTACGATTTAGTGTCATAGTTTCGATCATACTATAACTTCTTTTTTTTAGCTTCATAGAGATTATTACGTAAATCTTTTTTTCAAAAACAATTCTTCAGATTTTTTAAACGTTATATCTGTATGTGAGCATTATGTAAAAGTAACATTCTACGTATATGATACGTACTAAATCGACGGTAGAATGGAAATTATGTTTATTGTAAAAATCCATATATGATTGGAAAATATATGTACATTGTAACATGTGAAATTATGTCTTATAAATAAATTGCTATAACAATATATAGCAAAATGATTCGTGTTATATTTTTCATAAAAAATGTGTTACTGTATTATGAAATTTTTACATTTACATTTATTCGCACGCTATAACTAAAAATCAAATTATTCAAAATTTTAATTAAAGTTTTCTTTTTCTAGTATATTGCCTTTGATACTGATGTATAAACGGATATTAAATTCTTTTCTTCAGTTTTATTACAGAGGATATTATCTAATTATAAAAAGGTTTATTATAAAAGAGTAACGATGCATAAATATGCAGCAACAATTTTCAGTCCACAAGTTCAACGATCGCATTTAATTAAAAATGTATTTATAATTTTTCGTTTCAGTTCAACAACATTTAGAACAAAAAATGCACATTTACATAAAATACATTGTACGATTAAATTTCCTATGTAATTAAAACTGTTTTATGTATTTACAAAATGACTTGCACTAAATACAAATTAATATTTATACCACAAACATTTCAGGGGGTTACAGTATCGATATCAGCTCCGATATAAATCGAGTTTCTGTGTTCGCTATAGTATCTTACAAAATTAATGCAAAATAGAATATTTTTTCCATTCACTATGAATTGTAAAAAAATCATTTCATTCCCTATAATACATAATTGTGTATTTTAAGTCTTTTCATTATTAAAATTATACCAAAGGAATTGCTGATTTGATCCCGAAGTGGGTCGCAGACCGTGATGGCGCCACGTTATCTCCACCCCTCCCCTTACCGAACTGTCAAATCGAGGAACGTTGTTTGTATACGAAATTTTTATCAGTTTTCAGCCTGAAGTACGATCCGGGGACTTTAAACAAGTGAATAAGATCAGGTTCGTAATCGCGCTTATTTTCACGATGTTAATCCTATTTCGTGGAATCTTACGATCCATGGAGATAAACGGAAATGTTAAGAGCTCGATGTGACCGGCGTTGCTACCACCTTTCTGTCAATTGTTTCCGTTCCTTTTTCATTTTTCCTGACGACCCTTTTCATTTATTTTTTCACTTTTGAATGCACAGAGAAAGAACAGTCTCGTTACGCCTCGTGCAGAATTACGAATTTAACAAAAATCCCTTTATTCAATGCGATTTCATTTTAGACTGTGCATATCGGTTTCGCCTTATTTCTCTTAACCTAACTGGAAAAGCTAATCGCTAAAGTACGATTATTCCTCGAGGATGAAGATTCGAACGCGAAATTCTCACGCGTGCACAACTACTTGTTCGCTTTCAATTCGAAAAGAAGCTGAATTACTGCGCAGTAATTCGAACTCTGCTTCGGCAAGTTCGTATTAGAATTTTGTAATTCATTCACTTTCATTTTCAGGACATTGTTCCGATAAATTTTTATGTAAATTTTTTTTGCAAAAAAAAATTGTTGCACCTCTATTTTCATGAAAATACTTCAAATAAACGTTAATTCTTTTTTATAAATAAAATTTCTAATGCTTTGTATTGTAAAAGATGATTTTGTTTAGCAACTGTATGTCATCATTCTTAGCTTTACTTGTGAACAATCGTTAAATTGTTTCGGATCGATTGTTGAATGAAAATTTAGTTTTAAAGAAGTAAAATGTATTCAGTGTTAAGTTTTATGAGATATTTTATTCTTTGAATAGATTAATCATTTAAGTTTAGACCAATTTATGTAAAATTGAATTTGTAAAGAATGAATTAGGTTTGTGCAAAGTTTTCAGTGATAAATGATGTTTAGGAAAATACAATAAACAGTATTTCAATAAGTCATTGTGATTGTTCTAGGATGAATCGTACAAGGGATGAAAAGGAGGAATTGGTTAAAAAGTCTTTACTTAGTTTTGTGAGAAAAGAAGTACCCACTGCCCAATTGAGGTAAAGAGCTGAAAAAAATCTCTTTTCTGTATGATTTGAAAGATGCACACGTGGAATCTACACACATTCATTGTGTTTTTGTGATTCATAAAGATATGCCTTTCAGTTTAATAATAGATGATATTGTTCTGAGCTACGTGGTGAGTATGGTAGAAGAAAGTGCACTTGAGGAAGACTTGGATGTTGATGGATTATGTGAAATGGTATCTGCTTGTCTTCCTGAATTTTCTACCATTGAAAAAGAAGCTGTGTCCAAATGGTTATTAGATATTGAAAGTAAACTAAAGCAAGGAACTAAGGAGAATGAAAATTGCCAAGCTCAGGATCCTTTAAGTCACATAAGTCTATCAGCTTTGTTACCTCCTGATACACAAAGAATGAGAGTTCATCATCTTTCGGAAACAAGCGATGCTGGAAGTGATTCTAGTGGAGAATACTTCTCAGAAGTAAGCTGTTTTGCCCTTTCCCACAAAATCATCATCTTTCTTTTAATTGGATACAAAATTTCGTTTGCTACATACAATACATTTTTAAATATCAATGTACTCTTTTTGATCAGGAATCTTCCTGGCATCAAGTTGCACTTTTACAAGAAATGTTCCCAGCTGCAAGCCCAGCAGAAGCCAGACATTGTTTGGCAGTTGCTGGTGGTGATATAGCAAAGGCAGCACAACTTGCACTTCATAGACAAGAAGCAGGACAGAGCATTGTTAGCAATCTTACATTTTTAACAGTAAGTATCAATTTTCCATGATATATGTATAAACTGAAACATTTATCTAATCTATTTCTTAGATAGTACTTAATATCTGTATTAACAATCTGAAACACTATTAACGTATGCACGTATGCGCTTGCATTTCCATAGTAGTGGAGCAGTTAACTAACAATTATGAGTTAAACGACATAAAATAGCGTAATTATCTTGCGTAGCCAAACGGTCGTAACAAGGCCAGAGTGAACGACGAAGAACTGAAGTCACGTATCATCGCACGGTATAGTTACGTTGACAGAGATGACGATTCGCGCGAGCATCGTCCAGTTGCCCCGAAAACGGAACCAAAAAAATTAGTACGCTATCTGGACAACAAAATCGTAAGCGTGAAGGGTGAACGTTACACCGAAGTGAGAAGGGGCGGTGAAGAGGAGGATGGCAACGAAGGTGGTAGGAAAAGGGGTCATTGCCGACCGTAACCAGTCCCTTTGCCTCCACCCCCCGATCCACCCCCTTGGAGGCATCTAATTTCAAATTAAAGCTTTCACTTAGATTCTCTTGTCTTGCTTATAGAGAAATACGGACAGGGTGTTGAATTTATACATATTTGCAGCACTATCTAATTCGTTCCTTTCCTCAGTCAGATTTATCACGTCAACTATTATTGTTTTTATCGATTTGATAATTTTTTTTAAGAAACTTTGTCGTGGTTTTGTTTTTCTTTCTTTTTATGCGTGATATTATCTTTATTGCGATCTGACACGAGACGATCCGTAGCATTTTAAACCGCATACATATGATGTACCGTTTACCGACATGAAAGAATGGAAATTTCTCTTGACGGTACATCGCGAATATTATTATTATATCGCAGTATAAGTACCTGTTAACGTATAATATTTAACTTACGTTTGATGCTTTTTGTTCATTATCAAGCATATAATGATTACAAGATAATTGTATAATTCTGGTTTTTAGTTTAGATGGAGACGTGATTGAAAAAAATCAATTTTAATGTTAATATACATGCGAGCTTTACGGTATTTTTTATCATTTCTGCTTTTTTTTTATCTGTAATCGATTCGTTAATTTTACGAAAAAATTAAAATTATTACTGCAATGTGTGAATTTGATTTACTAAGTAAGAAGTGATCACTGCAAGCTCGCTTCTTTTTTAATTGAAAAATCAACATCTCCAGTACACTGTCGATAATTTTACTTCGCATTTTCTTGCGTGCATATTCTCCTCCCTCACTCTCGAAAACAATATGCACATTTTATTTATTAAACTATATGTTGTGTGTCTCATGTTATCAGCGAATATCGAACGATTGTTGGATTATTACTATTATTAAGTCTATGACACGTGCTGATATTTCTTCAAGTAGGTTAGAACTGTATATTTTATAATGTTAACAATAAGAATAACTCAGTTGGTTGCTTTGAAATGTTATTGAAACTGAGTGAAAAATATCTGTCTCTCTTTCTCTCTCTCTCTCTCTCTCTCTCTTTCTCTCTCTTACTATGTATGTAATGAAATTACATTTAAGGATGATAAAACGATAAGTGATATGATATCCTTGCAAGGAAATCGGTTTCTTGCGAAATGCACTAAAATAAAACTATATATGACAAAAAGAAAAAAAATTTAGGAATTTTTATGTGCACATCTACACTTGAGAAAACTCGAGAAATTCCAAATAAGCAACTATTCTAAGCATGCATAGTAATAATTATTGTCTATATTATAATCAGAATTTACTGAAAGTTCAATACAATATTCACTTGTAAAAAGAAATATTGTTGCTCTAATGGAAATGAATTGTCTGCATATTGAAATTTTTTGGTATTGGCAAGAAAAAGAAGAAAAAGAAAAAAATGATTATCAAGTTGTAGATTTCGGATAATAAATTTTAGTATACGTGTTAGGTAGGTAAACAAAAGATATATATATACAAGAAAAGTATATATATATACACATATACTGAATAATACAAGCGGGATAACAAATTGCTTACCGCGCCATATAATTTACCAGTATTACTATTGTTATTGCTATTATTGCAAACTTTAACGTGTAGGCGGATGTAATCATTGAAACATTAGATTATTAAAGTGATATACACACACGGTAATATATCATATTAGATATATGCGATAGAGTGCGTGTTTTGACAATGAATTCATAGAAACACCAAATTTTTTATGAACGTATATTACAATTGAACTTATTATCAAAGAGCGTAATTAATTGGAAATATGAATTTATACTTTCATATTTTATTCTGGGCCCATTGTTCTAACTAATTTAGTCATTGGTCTCGTTTCGAATTTTATTTACCATTTTAATTATTCATTCTATCGAATACATGATTTTCCTAATTGATTTATTTTGTTTTATGTTATACTGATAATTTTAATAAAAATGAAAGAAGAAATACATACATATATATATAAATACAATTTAAATAACTTGCAGTTCGGGCGGGTCCTTGCCATAGGTAATTATATAATACTACAAACGAGTCATATTGTTTCTAATAATTGTAATTACCGAATGAATATATTGTATTCGCTGTAAACTAAATGTACTCTACTGCCGATTAATCTCGGATATAACAACGTTGCTGTAAGATTTCCGAAAGTATGTGTAATAGCATAAGATAGCGATACATTAAAGAGACATTAATGAAAAAAAGGAACAAAACTAAAAAAAAAGAATAAAAATAAAAAATGGTAGGATAAGTAATTAGCATGAAGTGGGGCACTTTAGTTTCCTGCGAATTTTTCTGTATACTCTTTACTGTAACATGTGTGTATTTTTCATCAGCAATATTGATTACACGTATGATTATTATAAGTAATTTCTTATTATGAATGTGAAATTAAGATTATATAAAAATTAGCATTTATTAATACATTTATACACAATTTTCTTTTTTCTTTTTTATAAAAACGTCATTATTGTCTGAGAGGACAGTTCTGTGGCTTATTTTGTTATTGTTCACAATATGCGTAATAGTCTTAATGTTTTGTTCGTTTTCAAAGGATTTTATTCATACTAAAATAACTATTAACGGTATCATTATTCAAACGATAATATATTCTCCATTATTATACAATTTTAAATAGTTTATTAATTAGCACGATATACTTGAGAAACTCATTAAAAGAATGCTGTTTGCTTTGTAGATTACAGCATAATCGACACCATAATTAACATTCTAACAATGGGAAATATATTGTTAGTTGAATAAATGGTACTTCCTCTGTACACATTATGATATTGATTTTGAAGGAACTGAAACATTTACTTAAATAAAATTTTATTGCCATTGAAGAATAGCATTTAAATATAACACTAAATACAAAATATATAATTGAAATATCCCGTGGCGATACTGATGAACTCCAGGGCCTTACAAAGTATTTCAACAAAGAGCAAAAAGAAAAAAAAATTAAATGAATAATTCAATTCAAAAATCTATTTTCGATGACACTGATATAAGAATCTGGTCAGCGTCTTTCTTTGTATTTTGAAAAAATATTTTTCTGTGATCCTGTTTTGTTTCTTTCTTAAACTTAAAATATATTTCATTTTTCGTATTTTACATAATACTTTCATAAACAGTTGTTTAATAGTATTCTTTTCTTATTAATTACTTCGATTATCGGTATGATCAATTGTAGATGATAATCATTTATTTCTAACAAGCACTTATAAAATAATGCAATAATTGTATTAATTAAAATACTTTCAACATTGCGATCGTAACCTAACTTAGCAGGAAACTGTTGTATAAAATAACTATTATGTTGAGATCATTGAAAATCCATAAATTTCAATAAGATGTCATTTAACAATAAAGAAAATCAATACCATAAATAACAAATAGTAATAGTAGTTTTATAAATAGAGTGAATAGAGTTTCTTTTTTTTTATATAAAATTTGTCACAGAAATGGTTTGATCGACATAAAACTATATTTAATCGATTAATTCAATTTATTGTTGCATTTCTATGTAAAAATTAGCGAGACTCGAGGTGTAAAAATTTTTTTTAGGAAACATACTAGTTTTAAGATATTTTTAGGCATTTTAGAACGGACAAGATGTGTATGCAATTATCTGTTTTCAAATTTTCGCACGAAGGGGGTGGAAATCTGACACATTTAACCTATTATATTCATTGTATCGATTGTTTGTGCGTGTTCTACTTTTATTGTCCATCATGAAATATTTGCGATTCATCCTATTTCGATAGTTGATATTTTTTAAATGATTGAGAATTTGTTATTTCATATACATATATGTGTATGTATGTATAATTACGATCTTATATATTACCAACGATTGTTCACTAAGAGCCGACTTAGAAACGTGTATACTGATTTATATTCCTTCCCTGCTCGTAGCTAAGGATTTAAAAATTTAATAAATATATACATACATACGAATACGTAACTCATCTTTTCGTATTGTTTTTCGCTTTCACGAATTTTTAATCTATTACTTTTTTTTTTTTTAATATATTATAAACTTGCACGTGGTAATTAATAATCAACAGTCAAAGTATGTTAATTTTCATATGATGCGGCATATGATATTTTATTCGTAAAACGAATTACAATGCCTTTTTCTCTTTTAAATCGTAGCAAATAAATAAAATTATTCACGTAATAATGTGATACAATTATCGGTGTAAAATTAATTCAAGGTACGTATGTGGTCATGTGCAATACATACATGGTGGCGAGTGTAACGTTTCCGTAGTAATTAAGTGTGAATATAAAAACAGGTCTCTCGCTTTCACCTAATTTCATCGGTGTAAAACAAAGTATCACTACGAGACATTTATGAGATGACGAATCGAATCTGGTATCACATAGTACATAAAAATATAAAAAATTAGTGTTTCGATGTTACGTTCGAAACCATTTTAGAACATCTTTGCTATCAATCTGATAATGCGTATTCGTTGGCATTGAAAAATACATTGTTCTTTTTTCTACAAGTGTTTTCTTTTTCCTATACTTTTTAAAAATCTATCGGTTACCATTAAAAGAAAAAAAAGAGAAGCCAGTCAAACATAATTATACCGAAACGTAGATCGCGAGGGAATGAAAAAAAGCGAAGCTGCGACGGTTACAGTCTCACTTCGAATTTGAACGACAACGGATCGCTGATGTTTGGAGAAGGATGAACGATTGAACGATTGTTACAGTATTGTAAAGTCCATGTTTTTCTCGAAATGGTGGTCGAAAATATCTCTTTATTCAATTTTCTTACTTCTTCTTTTTCCGCGGTTTATCTTGCGGTGCCGGTAGATTCTCTTGTTTCCGTTTCGACGCGGGTTTCGCACCGATGCTGCCACCTTTCTTTCTCCTCTCCTGTCTCTCGCGTTCTTCCAGCTCCTGATTCTCGCGTTCGATCAGAGTGATCAATGTATTGCATCGTCGTTGCAATTCCAAGGCTGTGCGCGATTTCACGAACCAGTCGAAACGGAATTGCGGCGCCGATCTGACCGTTGCTCGAAGTTCCTCGTACACGTTTTCCTTGTCGAAGCCCAGTTTGTGTAACATGCACACGAGGAATCTGTCTTCCTCCTCGGTGTAATTCTTACCTTTGTTCGTACCGTACGCTATCCTCAACTGATGAAACGGTGCACGGTATCTTGCCATCTTGGCATCTAAGGCCTTTTTAATTCCGGCACGTCTCTGTATCTTTGCCTCTCCTCGTTCAATTTGTGCCATTACCCTGTCTATATCCTGCAATTCGTGGCAACGTTCCCAAAACACGGCCGAGTACTCCATAACCTCTTCAGGTGTTTTTCCTTCCACTTCCTTGGCTATATTTTCGATGTCGTCTCTTCCGTATTTCTCGTTAGCCTTTATGAATTGATTGAAGTCCCTCTTCGTCCAGTTCGTGAAGCCCTGTGTAAGCAGTTTCTCTTTTTCCACGACCTCTTCATCAGTCAACGGTTGAGCTTCGTCTATCTTACGTTGCTCTTCTTTCTGAATTCTAGCAGCGTCGGATCCAAGCTCTAGATTCTTTGGAACCTTGTATCCTACCGTTTGACGGAAGTAGTATATCTCTTGGTCGAGTAATTCGAACAATCGCGGCGGGAAGAATTGGAAGTCCTGTACAATCGGTTGTTTCGGAGGTCTGGGTGCCTTTGGAGCTTTCGGTTCCGATACTCTGAGAGCTTCTCTGAAATAAGCGTCGACCGCGTAGTTGGCTTTACGTTCACGTTTAGGTGGTTCTATCCAGTTTCCTATTCCAAGGATCTTTTGCTTCTCGCGATAATCTTCACCTTCGAACTGATAGACGGAATCCGTGGGTGCGTCGACGGTGAAGTTACGCAATGACGATTCTCCTAAGCTTTCCAGTTTCTGTTTCATTTCTTCGGTTTTTGCTTCGCCCTTCTGTAGAATGGTGTCAATATCTTCGTCCGTGATGGCGCTATCTTTTGACGCAAACACTTCGTTAGCACCGTGCCTGATCATGTTCAACATTTCGTCCTTGTTCAACGCCGTTTGCTTCGCGTCCACCAGTCGTCCCTGTTGAATAACTAACTTATCTAAACGTAATTTAACCTCTGCACGTTCGACGATCTTTTCTTCCACGGTGTTCTCCGTGATGAACCTGAACACACGGACTTGTTTCTGTTGGCCTATACGATGAGCTCGATCCATTGCCTGTAAATCCATCTGTGGATTCCAATCAGAGTCATAAATAATAACTACATCGGCCGTTGCTAAATTAATACCTAAACCACCGGCACGGGTCGACAGCATGAAAATGAACTTTTCGCTTCCCGGTGCGTTGTACTCGTTGATCTGACGTTGTCTGTCCTCGTGCGCTGTGTTACCGTCTAACCGGCAATATTGAAAACCCCTCCAATGGCAGTAATCTTCTAAAATGTCTAACATTCTAGTCATTTGACTAAATATAAGAACTCGTGAATCCTGTTGTTGTAATTTTGGCAACAATTTATCTAAGATTACCATTTTGCCACAATTGTAAACAAGATGCTCATCAGTTGTATAAGGAGGTCCTGGTTCTGCACCATCAAACAAGTATGGATGGTTAGAACACTTGCGTAGCTGCATCAGAATATTTTGTAGCCTCATCTTTTCAATTTTTCCAGCACCATTAACTATGTCTATGTCTTTCATGAGTACCTTGGTATACCATTCTCTCTGCATTTTACTGAGTCCAATGTACACCTTGATTTCCTTTTTAGGTTTCAGCCCTTTTTCTACATCAGACTTCAAACGTCTCAAAAGGAATGGTCGAAGAACAGCATGTAATCTTTCAACTAATGAATTATCACCTAAGAAACTATTAGTATTAAACCAAGAATCAAAATCGTCCGAACTATTAAACACATCTGGTAATAGAAAATTGAGCAAAGACCACAGTTCATGGAGATTATTCTGTAAGGGTGTTCCTGTTAGTAGAAGACGATTGGCTGTCTTAAATTCTCTCAATATCTCTGATAGCTTTGACTTTTCGTTCTTTATTCTGTGAGCTTCATCTATAACCATATAACGCCAGTTGAACTTCTTGAACACTGACTTCTCCTTTATGACCATTTCGTAAGAAGTCACACAAACATCCCATTCTCCAGGCATCATAACTTCTCTAATGAAAGTATTCCTGCTTTCTGCATCTCCTATGAGACACACTGCTCTCAGTGATGGACACCATTTTTTGAATTCATTCATCCAATTAGCCAATGTGGATTTTGGAACAATGACTATGTGTGGACCAGGAATGTTTCTGAAGTGTTTCATGTACCCCAATAGTGAAATAGTCTGCAGGGTCTTACCAAGACCCATCTCATCCGCCAAGATACCATTGATACCATGCTCGTACAACGATATCATCCAATTTAAACCTCGTATTTGATAATCTCGTAACTCACCGGATTTGATGTAATGCGGCGACGATTCGAAACGAGTTGTAGGTGCGACATTGGCGTTACTTTCAGCCAATAATTCTTCATCCTCCTCTTGTTCCGTTTTACGGTGCCTGTGATCACCGGAATCGGCTTTCACGGGATTCTCTGGCTGCTTTCTGGGCCTGCCAGCTTTGATTTTTAACGGACTTCCAGCCTTGTCCTTCTGATTGTTCGTCATAAAATGGGAGAATATTTCCGTCTGTTTTAGTAAATAATCGAAACGTTTACTTCGGTCGGTCTCGAGTTTTGTTTCGAAGTCTCCACCTCGGGACGACGTGGTCTCCGCCGAAGATCCATTCGAATTGTCTCCTGTGTCCCCTGTGTCTGCATTTTCATCCGCTTTCGACATTTTCGTCGTTTCTTTATTATACCTTCTCCGTGAACGAACGGAGTTTTAATCAATCTAACGTGTATCTAAACGCGTGGTCGATTTACCCACGATTATTCGTCTATTACACCCGGCCTTTACCTTGACGTTCACAAACGAACAACATCAATCGCCGCCATATTCGATTGCGTTATCCCTCCAAAAAGCACTTTATCAACGCCATCTATAAGCATCTGTCGACTGCGTCGCGGTAATTGAAGAAATATTTGAATGTATCTTAAACGAGCGTTGTTCGCGGATGCTGTTCTCCCGATAATGTATATTATTTTGTCGTTAAATAGAAAGTGTAGTTTCAGAATAATTAAAATAATTAATTTGTAATTATTTTCATAATTTAGATTGCTGAATATTGTTATCTTAGAATGTATATCGATCTTTACTTATAAGTTTGTACATTTTGTCATTTAAAATATCACGTGTTATGTAACATTAAATACCTTATCAAATGTACGAAATTATTTTGTTATTTATTCATATTGGGAACAGAGAATTAATTTAATTTTAGTATTTCTAAAGTACAAAGTGAAAATAAGTCTGATAATAATACGTACTTGAACAATAAAAAGACTGATTGTTTACCTATTATTTGCTTACAACGTGTAGTTAAGAACTTGAAATAGAATACACAAGTTTACAAGGATAAGAGACACTTTTCATACCAAAAATTGATCTCCTTTCATCGATATTGTTTCCTAGACGACGAAACCCCGCGAAATGGCAACAAACAATACACTTGACGTGGCGTACTACGATACTCAAGTTAATCTCGGTTTCGTTTCGTACTACGTAGTACTGTTTTCTTAAAATCTTCGATTTGTTCCGAGCACGAAGAAGTTTTTTCTTCAGAGGATAAGAATATTCGGTGAAGCTTGAGAAATGTCTATTACAGAACGATCGGCTTCTGAACAGGAAATTACCGTGCCGCCGAATTTGCCGTTAATTTTAAAGGAATTCTGTAAGGCGGCTATTCGAACGCAACCGTACGATCTACTTAAATGGTCTAGTTCATATTTTCGTGCGCTGGCTGAAGGAGAAGAACCACCGACAAAACTAAGGCTGGAATATCCACCACCAAGTACCGTTTCCGGTTTAACTCTCGGCTTCCTGAGGATTTTGCTCCGACAATTTGGAGGTGCAGATAATTATTGCGCTATAGACAGTTTTACACTTACACTTTTACAGTATTTCAAATGTAGAATATATTAATTGTTATCGATTGCTCTCTCTTATTATGTTTGAAAACATTGGTCCTTTATAGTTTCAGAGTTATTATTCAAAAGTAACTTTTTACACTAAATTTTTTACTTAAGTATATATTTCTTTCTGAACATTTTTGGTAAGAAAATAAGATTTCAATGAAATACATTTTCGGTTGTATATGTATGTGATATCACGTATCTAATATTATTATATTATAGATTATAACAAATCGTTACCCGTGGAAACAATTCTTCGTCGATGGGACTGCTTATGCCTGGATCGTCGAGATTTGAATCTGATCCTAATGATTGGGAAGTTTCGACGAAAATGTCAAGTGAAAAAATTTCTAGCCATCGCTGTCGGGCTCCTAGGCTCCAGCCTTTTTGAAACGATGATCTTAATCTGCGAGTTATTTACTCACGAACCTGAAGGAGGGTCTGCTATAGTTCCCGTCACATTTTTCATGGAGATATATGGGTATGTGCAGAATTGATAAATTGAACATTTATTGGGATATTTCTTTAGGAAGCTAGTATTTATAATGGAAATATTATTGATAATTTTCTTTTTATTTACAGATATTTAGCAGGACTCCGTTGCGACGGAAGTGAAAGGGATCCCACTGACGAGGATCCAATAGAATTTATCATATGCGACCCCGAACCTTTTATCAATCAAGAAATCAACGAAGAAAAATCCTCCGTGGACCGTGTTTGTTCGGCAACGAGCCAAGATACAGAAGCTGACGTAAATTTGGACTTGGAATTAGTATCGAAAGGAGATACCAACTCTTCGAGAAGTAAATTCACGCGAAAGCTGTATTCTTGAATTTCTTTTTTTTTACATTATTTAGAATAAATGTATATTTTCCAGCTGATATAACACCGCAATTAAGTGAGAGTTTTTCTTGTCAGAAAAGAATGGTCGAAGATAAACTAAAGCAGGATTCTTCTAGCGAGGGAACATTGAAAATAAAGGATAACAACGAGACTTCTATCGACGAAATGGAGTGTAGCAGAAAATCCGAACTTATCGATGCGAAAAGATCGAGCAAGGATGGAAATATGTCTGTGAAAAGTATGACTAGTAGTAGTGGTACAGCAGAAAGTTCCAGTAAAAAGCAGAGCGCTCGAAGTACGGAGGATAAGGTCTTAAGCGAGAGAAGAAGGAAGAAGAAAATTATAGATCCAAAGTTGCTCAAGTACTATCCAAATGTTCCTGGTGAGACAATAAAGAATCACTAATTGTATCGCAAGTCGAGTAATACAATTACTCGAGACTGTTTGCAAAATTATTTAGAATTTTTTATGTCGTTATTATTACGGTGTAAAGCTTATAAATTAAGAATGATCTATTCTAATTTAACATCAGGTATTGGACCTCGTCTCTCAGCTGAGGAAGTAGCGAGCGTGGCGATATGGTTGAGCGAGTGCGCGAGAATACAAGAAGGCATGGTCGGCCCGCGAAATCTTCGCCATATGAACTGTCCTCCTTTAGATAGACAACAGTTATCAGATTCACAATAAAAACTAACAAGTTTCTAACCCATGAATCACAAACTACTACTACTTCTGCACTGGCTAGAGAAACGATTACAAATATTTTATTTGATAAAAGTGTTCAATAGTAGCGGTACTTGAAATAAATTTTAAAGCTAGATTCTTTTATATCTTCACTTTAAAACACGTTTGTGTTCATCTTATTATAAATAAGTAGGGGTAGTATTAACAATAGATATTTTTTAATAAATTATATAAATGAAATAGTGAATGTTAACAAAAGTATAAAGTAAGTAGTTTCTTCGTATATTTATTGCTAATTTACATTTCAAAGTATTCCATTGTTAATTTAGAACAGTTGGCGGTTTTGTTTTTCTGAGGATGATTATAAATAATGTTACATGAGTAAGAAATATTGTATAGTTTTATTCGAACGAGGTTATTTACATGATTTTCTAAAAATAAAATAAATACATTGAAATTAAAACATTATTCAGTGTACTGACATTCCCCGTCGATTATCTTTAGTATTTTAACAATTAAGTACAAATTTGGTATACCATAAGTCTTTAACGATCAATAATCACACACATCAGAAGAAAAACATTTAGATAAACTAGACTAATATACCTTTTCAAACATTCTATGCAACCTTCTAAGATGTCAGCGTAATAGTAGTCGGTTACATTGCTTATTTAGAATTTAATGTAAGTATATTTAATTACACACGCGTCTTGTAGAAAAATTCGTCGTACCTACGCTTTCATTTTATTAAGAGAGAGAGAGAGAGAGAGAGAGAGAGAGAGAGAGAGAGAGAGAGAAATAAAGATTATCAGTACTTTATCAATATCACAGGAACGTTTTACTTAATTTTAAAACACCACACTAAATATCTATATGATCATATACCTCTTTATATGCTACAGAGTAACGATTCTTTACAATAAATCGTACTTTTTTTAAACAAACGTTATAAAATGACCATAGCGAGTTATATATCATTCTTTCAAACATTAGTTTTAAATTGTGGATGGATTTTCAAATGTAAACCACGTAACAGTGAATATGAATCATCTGTTAAAATAGTAAAAATTTCTAAAGAAATTAGCTGTATAAAGTCTTATATATATATACACAATCCTATTTAATAATAAACTCTTTAAAAGACACTGCCCTCCTTATCATGGAAGATAATTATCCATATCTTTTAGATCAGTTATCTTATTCTTTTCATTTGTATCTTATTGTTAGATTTAAACGAGCAGAGTGGGCAGTGCTCTCATCCTGAACAATCGTCGCATTTGATGATAGAACAAGTGATAAAAAGTCGTAACAAGTAATAGAAGGATAAGACACAACAACAAATTCCTGGCTTTTGCTCGATTGGCTCTCCATTCAAAAAGTTCGCGCCGATGAGTGAACAGATTTCGATATTGCAGAGGCAACTCGAAAGTGCTACGCAGTGGATAAAGAGAGCGATAGAAGTCGTTCAATAATGCCCTAACTATTTCGTTTTCGGAACGTCGAAGAGGATTCATATCGTCGTTTAAACAAATGAACTTTCTAGAATTTATCAAAGTAATTTCATTTAATTGATGTAACTATTAAATTTATTATTAACGATAATGATTATGATTACTTACTTCGGATCTCTACGTATCTCATCTAAAAGTTGTACTGTTAGAGACACATTGCTCGTTAACATTTCGAATATTTCATTTTTCCCAGCTTTAATTATTTCGTGCGGATAAAGCTTTTCTTCGCCGAATTTTGTTGCAATTTTCCTCGCCACTGATTCACACTTTGTTATCAACTCCTTGGTCACAATTGGCTGTAAAAAGAAAAACAGATGTAATTAATACAAGTGAAAATTCTTCTTGTTATATTTACATATCTCCCTTAACAATATTTTGCTAACAAGAGACGAATCCAGATATCTTTCCCCTGGTGGTGCGTTTAATACATCAGCAAGTTTTACGTGGTTCGAACAATTTGTTATTGCATTTTCAAATTCAACGACTAGGCTGTAATCAAGAGGTAGCGGATAGAGTCTGGATAAAATCGTCCTAATCTCTCTGTCTGACCATGTCCTGATAAGAATGTGTAATATAAAATTTATATTTCTAACAATACTTTGAATTATTATTCTCTATTATCATTATTTTATAAAATACTATACCCTGATTTATCTGTATCAAACATATCGAATATCTCTTCTATTGGCACTGTTCTTTTTTCGCTTGTTAGAAAGTAGAAGTAAGAAAATGCGAATTGCATATCCTCCGAATGCCTAACTGTATGACTAGACGTCTTTTTGAATTCAGACTCGAATTTCTTTTGCATGTCAGCAACAATCCATTTATCTATTAAATGAGGCATATGAGCGGGTACTCTTCTGCGTTCAAACCCGTACGCCTTATTGTATATTCTATTCACATATAACAACGATTCAGCGTATGTGTCGAGTTGCCTTGTTCTAAGTTTCCACTGATTAATATGACTGGGTTTATTGTTAATCTTCATGGTACTATTAACTTCCGGTAGGCTTATGATATCGTCATTTAAAAAACGTTTTAATTGCATACGCCTTTCGGTGATATTCAAATTATGAATTCTCATTTTATTCATCATTTTAAATAACATAGACTTTTGGGTAGATATGATCTGATCGTTTTCGTTACTTGTTTGTTCATTGAAATATTTCTCAATGGCGCTTATGTGTTTATGTTTGACATTATGAGATTTATTTACACCATGCTTTGAATCTGTAGTTTCATTTGGCCATGTTTGTTGGGTAAACGTTTCTGCATCATTCCACACAGTACTTATACTCTTGTTTCTTAATATATGTAAGAATTTCAATCCATAGTTAGCATCTTCTTGAGGATCTTGTAAAAACTTGTGTGGATAATCCATTTCTTCATCCAGTGCTTCACTGTCAGTAGGAACTGGTGTACTATCACAATCTCCTCCTACAAAATAAATCATGTACATTAGATTGAACATACATGTGATACATTTCAATTGTTAAATTATTAATATAATTATTATTTTGAAAATAAATGTAAACAATGAATGCTACCATCAAATTCACATAATGTTGTATTACAAGCAGGATCACATGATCCATCACCCACCCAGGCCCAAGGACAAACATCTGAACAATCAGGAACCCACCATGCAAGATATACTTTTTGACCACCTGCTTGAGTAATGAAATCTTCTGGCCACACTTCAGCTCCTAACATTACATCATCATTAAAGTATAAAAATTTATCTGAGATTCCAGGAATTCTGCAGAAGTAGAAATTTAATATGTTAAATATAGATTGCGCACAGTTGCTATCTATTTGAGACAAAATGCACTGATATTACCTATGAATGTGACTTTCAATAGCAGGACTAGAAAATGTTGGGAGATCACTTTTGTTTAAAAATATATCCTCATGAGTAATAAGAGTAACTCTAGGGTTATCCATGTCTAACCAACTTGGTATTTGACCATTTGTAATAATATACACATGTCTAACCCATGGTGCATACATCTCCAATGAACGTAATGAATATCTTAACTCATCCTTGTCATTAAATCTGGAAGCAGCTGTGTTAATATCCATAATAGGAACATGCTCCTGAAGATCCTTCAGAAAAGCTGGATCTGAGCCATTCACCCATGTATATACAACATCTATTGGAACATGTTGACATAGTTTCTTTTGGAAAGAGATACCTAATATATTATCATTGAAAGAGTGAAACACTGGTTCATATTTCTCTTTACTCCATGTCTGAAAAATTGCATTTCCAAATTTAAAATTTAAATTTGAGAATTACAAATTCGAATTTTAAAAGTTCGAACTCTAAATTAAACGTTCGCATTTTAATTAATATATTTTGTTTTTTAATTGAAATTGAACTTTAGATCAAAATATGCGTTTAATTTGAACGTGAAGTATATTTCTTGAAAATGAATTCTTTAACAACGTACATTTCACAATAAACGATAGAATATAAATTTTATAACAATCAACAAAGTAGATTCAGTAGGAAAACAATAGAGGCAATAATACATTTTCTAACCTGTCCAAGGTACATAATACCGATAAATATGCAAGTATAGACTATTAAAATCACCAGAAATGATTGTTTGTATAAAAGTAAATCGTAACGTCGACGCTGCAATAATTTCCATGTGCTCATTATATTGCTGAATATTCTACATGTGATTAGCATCGTTACAGTGGCTGTACGAATCCATACACCACTGTTTACACGTCCGGCTGTTTTCGACCGGTAAAAACTTACTAATGCCGGTATACAAGTAGCAATAGAAGGGTTAAAGCTAAATCGTCGAGTGCAGTTGCGCCATAAGGCAGCGCTAAAAGCGCGCGTTCTTTTAAAAAAAGCTCTCGATCATTGCCACTTTAAGAAGTGCAATTTAAAATTAAAAATTTAGAATTTTTACCGATTTTACTTTAAAATGTATTTATTTCTCACCGTCATTACTTGCCACTTAATACATTATCCATTGTAAAATTATCCTTATTGTCGAGCAATGATTTTTTATGGTTTTTTTGAGGGGTAAAACGAGTTCAAAATTAAATTGCCTTTATTACTAGATGGAAAATTATATCCGTTCTGAGTACAGATATAATATACAAAATATTAGTTACAAATGTTGCTATATTTCTCCGCACAATTACATTTCCTATGAAATGTCGTTTCCCGTTTTATCGAACAAAGAAATCGTTCCATAGGATCTGTTTACAATCTTGAAATCATGCACGATGAATATGCCAGTTTATTCAAAAAATTCATCATCGGAGTCTGTTCAAGCGTGAAATTTTACAATAATCATGGTCCCAAGAATTTACAGTAGACAAGCAGAGAATTTTTCATTTCTAACGCATACCGCAAACTCTGAAGTGATCGTTTAAAATATCTCTTTCATCTTTTTGAACTCATCTCAACCCGCATACGGCAGTATTCATCACCATGTCCTATCTCAACTATAAATACCGAACAATAGCAATAGTTTTAGAATTTTTCTTAAAACATTTTTGTAAACGAAGCAAACAAATTCAAGCGGTACTTCGTGTCGGCAACGTTGATCCAGAAAACACATTTTTCTGGAAAGTTTTATTCAATCATCTCGCAGAAAATTAAATCCGCATTAGAGGAACGCGTAAAAACTACGCGTCAACGATATAGGTGATACCGCGTTTAACCACTGTTAGGAACTATTACAATGTCGTTGAAAAAATATTATAGTCCATACAGTATCGATACATTCTCTTCTTAGTTCGTTAGAAAATATCTTCTTGTATGATCCTTTTAGCTAAATGTTCCCGTTATTAGAGTGTTAATTGTACCCGGGGTGTAGCATTTGCAAGTAAGGCGCCGATGTCTCGTGTATTATGCATTAGGAGTTGAAATAACTCGAGTGTAAACGATGCGTTCTATTAATACTTATTATACAGAGTATCAATGGACAAGTTACGGCAACGTATCCAGTTCATTGATGTCCCGAGAATACGAAACGAGATGGGCGTATTACCAGAATAATATAAACGATAATATCTTTTTTACCGTACAATTTTATCTATCTTATATTCGTTTCAAATTGAAGTCGAAGGAATAACGTCGAATTTTGTGGTCAATGACCGACACGCATTATCATCGAAAGTAATACAATTATACTCGAGAATTGTATTATTCGATGTACCCAGTAAAACCTGCAATAAACAAGAATTTTATAAATTAAACGTGTATTATTTTATTATTTTAAAATTTCAATTTTATCAGAATATATCTTACATTAATAGTCGACTTCGAGCCGTATTCGATGAATCTGGAGTCTCGTTCAACACGTATTTTTTAATGCCTGATAGATAATCTTCTATGTACGAGTCCCATTCCAAATCTCGAATATCAACGTTGAAATTATCGCAGTCCTTTAACAACTTCACCTTTTTCATTAAATCGTTCATATTACTCCTGTGGAAGTTCCATTCGCGCATGATGAAGAATTGCCCGCTGGTCGTCATACGTTCGGCACGTTTGATGGATTTCATTAGTCTAAAGTCACAGTTTTTTTTTTTTTTTAGATGTTCATTGCTACACAGAAACAACTTTAAATACACAGTCAAGTTGCATAAATAGTTAGTATACTTACTGAGGTTTACTACCGACAAGCTTTAAGAAAAAGTCACCTATAATCGCGGGAAATATATGTAATGTGACGGACATGAAATTGTGAATTAATTTGTTGCTTGTGATTATGCAACCTGGATACCACATTAAGTATGTCGATGGGGCTGCTATAGCGTGTTTATTGATGAGCTTGTTCAACGTGTCTAATCTGGAAAATGGAAACGTTCATTTTGATATTAATTCGAATTCCCCGAAAAAGAAGAAAAAAGAAAAGAACAAAAGGAAGGAAATATTTTTGTACGAAGTTTTCGAATAGAAATGGAAATATTGATTTTCATAGGATCTAGTAAATTGTATTTGAAACAGTAATAGGATTATTATCACCTTAATGGATTTGCGTTGCTCGTACAGTTGTAAATTTTAATGGTATTATTTTGTTGCATCGTGCTGTGCCACGTAGCGCATATTATTGTGTCCACTACGTAATCGATAGGCACCATGTCCAGCTTAAAATTCGAATTGCCTAAGATCGTTCGAAGGATACCTCTGCTAATTTCTGTAATGGAACCTGTAACGATGAAACAGTTTCCGTAGTTTAACGTTCAATGTTATTCGGATAACTATGGTAATAAAAATGATCGATTATTCGAACGATCGAGGTACTATAAGCTAAAGTAAATGAGAAAGGAAGGAAGAAACAGAACGCAGCGACAACGTCGAAGAAGACAATGATTAAAAAATAAAATTATTTATCTTCTAGAAAGAAAAAAGAAGAAAAATGGAAGTAATCTAAGAAAAAGAAAGGAAAGGAATTTCTGTCATTCAGAAAACTCTTCGCAGAAAATAAAAAATTTATCACGGCAGAGGAAATTGATTTAACCCTTTCGCTACGGCAGATTTTAGTACGTAACGTGCAAAACGAAAGGTAGATATTGAATTTACAGTCATAAAATTTGTTAAATGCTTTCCAAAGGTTTGGAAATTTAAAGTTTGTTTCGGTAGTTAAAACGAAAGTGTGGCAAAGGCTAAAATTAAGGATTAAATTACGATAAAAGAGCGATATCGCAAGAGTATAAAAATAAAAATGTCGAAAGAGCCTATAGGCGCCAACAGTAATGAAAGGGTTAAAATACCTGTGATTCCACCGAAATTGTCCACCCAACCGGGGAACGGTTCCCTCTGTGCGGCGCAGACTATACTCGGTCTCACTATAGCTATTGGCAGGTCCTTCCCTTTGCTCAACAATATCTGTTCCGCCAGATTTTTCGTAAACGTGTACGTGTTCGGGTGATTTTCTAAAATCTTCTTCTCGAGGACGTCAAGCGTCTCCTCGTCGAGACTCTCGCACATATCGATCACCGTAGAAGGCTTCACCTTTGTGCTGCGGTATTATTAATAATAAATGTACGCTCTTGTATTGCTATAGACATTGTACACGAGTCAAGGATGCTAGTTGTCAATTCGATTCGAACGAAGACATGAGTAATTAAACGTTAAAGGACATTTCAAAGGATTTTTCAAAGAGTTTATTTTGTATAGGTTTGAAGAAAAATGCAAATTAATTTTTCACTTACGTGTAAATTGACTCGTGAATGTCCTGTAGATTTGCGTTGCTGTAGGCTGTGCTAATGTGGATTATGTTGATTAGATTCTTTATATTTTTACATAGTTCTATGACACGGTCGGTGCCTTTTGTGTTCAGATTGACGGCCACTTTCAGAGGTTCGTTGAATTTCACTGTGGCAGCACTATGGAACACTATGTTCACCTTCTGCGTTAACATATTTCTATCTTCTTGCGACAGGCCTAAGTTCGGTACAGATACGTCGCCTTCTACAGGATAAACCTTGTCGAAGGCGGAGGGGTTCGTTGTTCTAAGTTCAGTAAATACCTGAAAAGTAGCAATAGAAACTGTCTGAATAATTATCTAAATTTAATTTAATTTAACAAAATGATCGCACACGATAAAGTTGTTATAAGTAATCGATACGTAGTATTTTCTACTTCATAGAACAATGGAAGTTCAATTCACCAAAATTTCATGCAAACTTCAATCTCTAAGTATGTACGTCATTCACGCTCAAATTCTTTACTTCATTTGAATTTTTCATTTGAAATATGTTGTTTCTCAGTTAAGAAAGAATCGAAGTAATTTGAAATTTCGCGACTAAATGTTATAAACGTTACTTTATGTGAACGTTTAATAATCTCAACCGTCTGAATTTCCCTAAATTTCGTTTTTTTTTTTATCTTCGTGAATCTGATAATAAATTCTAGTCGTTAATTTCATTTTTAATAATATCTCGCATACTTGTATTTTCATGCTAATCACAAGTATGCATAGCGGTTTTGAAATTGCAGTTCTGAAAATACACGCGGCGCTATATACTCTGCGATCCCTATGCTGAAAATATCCGCGTTCGTATTAATACTTCGGAGAAAATGATTATTCAACAGTGTGTCGGGATTCGTTTGCCAACATAAGTCGCGTGTACAAGAGTATGCCGCTGTATTGTTACATGTATACGTTCGAAACTTTCATATCCATTGCCTCGGCAACTTGCACGTTATACGTAATCAATAGCGCAATTATTCGCTTTTACTAATAATTCCCTGCGACATCTACGTTTCTTAGAACGTTTTCCTTTGTTTCTTCTAATTAAATCCCGATTTTGTTCCTTATTTATTGCTAGATTTTCACGCATCACGTGTCTCTAATGCCTTCAAGTTCTTTCTGTTAAGGTTGAAGCCTTACGAGGCTTCAGCTATCGATTTCAGCGAAACGTTCTGTAAGCGGATGTACAAATTGGAAGATAATCCGTTACAATTTGTGTTTGAACGCCAGGGGTAGTGTTCGGTATATCAATCTTTCTTTTTTTCTGCCAAATGAAACTTCTCTCTCAACATACTTGTTAAAATTTGAATATTGCTATATTAAAACAGAAATAAAAAAAACTATTTTAGGTATATATCAGTTTTCGATTTATATAAATTGAAAATTAGAAACAGATGTATTAGACTAACGAATTGATGATACATCGATTTAAAAAAAAAAAGATTCTTTTTTCAAGTTATTAATTATCTCTTAAACTATGTTCTTATAATATCCATTGCACACTATTGAATACGAAATGTGAATCTACAAATTTTCTAGACACATTAGCACTCTTCGGTACGGAATTTCCTGTGACTGGAGAATCCATTTAAACAGTACAATATTATGCACATTTTTACTTCTGGATTCTACGAAACTAATAAGCAACAAGACTTCGTTGTACTTAACAGTTGTCAATTTGTTAGATAGATTGAGAAAAGTATTATTAAATATTATTCACGTACGGAATTCTGTAGGAGTTTCTTAAATCGTTGGTCGATTGTTTGACCCTGCTTTGAACGGATCAGTACAAAAATGGTGGCCACGTGTGGACACGAGCGCAACAGCTTTTCCAGAAGAGCTTTCCCCAGGAAACCGGTCGCCCCGGTTATCAAGATCACCGTCTCGGCGAAGAACGCCTCGATGGAGTTTCCCTTAATGTATGTGTCTGCACTTGTCGTGCCCATTTTTCAGGATATTCAATCTGTTCTGGTCTAAATATCTGTAAAAGTACGAAAGAATACAATTTATAAAATCAAATATTTAATTTTTTCTTTTGTCTTCTCTCTGCCTGTGTTTTCTATGAAAATAAACGTGTAAACAAACAAACAGGTATTCTGTATATTCCTCAGTTTTTTTGTTTTTTTAATTTTATTTAAATTTAATTTCTACTGTAATCTGCAGGTTGAATTGTTCTGATTTACTTTGCGGCAGAAGCGAAAGTTTCCCCTATTCTCAGTTCTATCGGTGTTCGACTAATTGCGCGAAATTTAGCTTGTCCTTTCATTAACGATCGATAATCCAAAAATCGTTGAATACCTGTTATTGTTACGATACAGGTCTCAATTACACTTCGAACCATTCCTTTTAATTGTTTGTCTATGTGTCTCCACCTCATTAGTGCTGTATCAGAGCTTCCTTTCAAACTGTTAATCACGTAGACGCTAATTATTACGGATGATTCGCTAAACCAAATTGCTACTTTGTTCCTGTTATTTGGTATGTTAAGAATTTTGAAACAGATAATCCATAGAATGATTGACTTTCTATTTTATAAATATATACGAATACAAACAGGAATTTGTAAACGAAGATTAATATCTTCTTTCGTGTTTGTAACAATTTTCTGATAAATAAATGACAGATGATCAATACGTAAAGGTTAGTTGCTACACGTCTGATTAAACGATCAATTTGTATCAATGAGTCGAAGGTCTTGGAGGAAGTAGTACACCGCGTGGCCTTGTCCTAGAAGAGAGAAGAAGTATTATTCGTCGTACAGGTGGACGTGAAAATTGTCTTTCGCTAAATGGATTGCCTATTTACACGGGAAGCTTAATAACGCCTTTTACTAAATGTTCACTGATTCTTAAAGGATCTATTAGGATTTATGACGATTTTCATACGTTTCATTGGAGTTTACTTTTTCCTTTACTTCATTACGGAAATTACTATCTTACGAAGTTCCTTACGGTTAGCTTTATCTTTAAACGCCGAAATGTCCATATTTTCTTTTTTATCAAAAGAAATATTAGAGTTTTATAATTCCGAAAAATGTAGTTAAAATAAGAGAAAAAATATTCTCGAGAAAAGAACACTTTTTTTTAAACATTATTTACGTAAAATTAAATCGAAGTGTTGAAACGAAAAGAATTTATTGCGTTAGGCAGATCTGTGATGCAGAAAGCTGATAAATTCTATAAAAAGAATTTTTCTTTCTAAGAAAATATTAAGAAAACAAGAAAGGAGGAAGAACAAATCGGAGGGTTATCGTTGTTATCGGTATCGATACACTGACCTGTCCCACAATTTCGAAAATTAAGGCTCTCTCTGTTAAATCGTATCTCGACGGGGGGGAATTAATTTTTCGCCGATCGAATTTTCGATTCACCATATCGATAACCATTAATCTAATGCTGACTAAACCGATTTTCACGGGAAGGATTAGTTTCTCGTTAAAATTCCATTGAACATATTTGCTCGAGCGTAGATAAGCATAAAAGGCAACGGATTAATGTCAGTGTCAGACAAAAATCATTGTACCTATTATCAAATCCTTCTTTCCAATGAACGATCCATCATTTCAATTATTTTAATTCATTTTTATAAATGATTCGCAATAATAGCTTCAAATATTTAGTTCATTTTAGTATCAGCATTCTCAGGTATGAAATTTTTATGCATTTGATTAGCATAAAAGGTATATTGATTTTTTAAAGGTAGAAAAAGAAAATGGCTCTCTCTTCTCTAATTTCCTCGGTGAGGAACGAGAAGAAAAGTCACATTTCACGGAGACGAGTGACCCATTCGTAGTTAATACGTGTGACTTTCGAAAGAATTGATCGACGCGTACTTGGACATATTCTAGATATTGATCGGTCTTCATTCCGCCACCCACATTCTGCGCACGTACGAATGAAGCATGATTATCATCGAATTTGTAGGTAATCAAAACACAATTTTTACAATCCGCTGATACGTTCAAATTCAAGTGTTCGAATTCTTTAAATTGATTAAAAAGTATAATATTATAGTGACAAAAAGGATAGTGAATATAATAAACAAACTATGTACTATGTATTTCTTCGAAACATTCATTTGAAATGCTAAATATCATTTGCAAATGTAAATTAACGATCTTTAGACGATGAACAGGAAACCTGCTTTTTTCCAAAAAAATAAATTTTGCTGATTATTGTAAATCACGATAAATATAGAAGAGATGCGAGAAAAGTATTTTCCTTCTTAAATAAAACTTAAGAAGGATTTCGTTCGTTGGTAACGAACGATAAAGTAAATGCCACATTGGACTTTAGATATGCGAATCTTTTTAAGTCGTTTGGCTTCGTAGATCCAAATCAGCTAGGATTAATTGCGCAATGATAACACCATTTGAAAAATCATTTTCGATCTTATCACGCGCAACACGCAACAGGATAGTTTCGGCATCAAAATCTTTTCATAAGAAACATTCTGATTTTTTTTATTCACAGTAAAACACTATTATAGACCTGCTCGATTGTATCAGCACTCTTTAATCTTTTAATATAAAGAAACATTGAATAAAATTCTAACTAAATTGAATAAAACATTTCTTTAAAAATTAAACATGACGTTCTCGAAAAATTGAACAAGAAAGTTCTTAAAAATTCAATAGTTATATAATATAAAAGGCACAAATTAAACACTTAATTAATAAATTCATAAAAATTAAATAATATAGAGAGTGTAGAAAAAAAGAAATAATTAAAATCTTGGATAAATTAGTTGACGGTAGGAAAGGAAACATTTTCGAGATTATTCCGAGATAAACTTTACATCTTTAAATTAAATTTAACGGCTTCTACTAATCATAAAATAACTGCTACTTGCAGAAGGTTAATGTAATCATTTTCGAACTCTCTCCATCGTGTTCGTAAACAAAGATCAAACAAGTTGACTCTCCACTTTTCCTGGCAAGCTCAAGTACGCGCATTTGACACTGTCGAGGTTGAAAGCTGGCAATTCATTCGCGTGCCAGTTCGAGAGTGAAAGAGAAAGCGGAAGGGGAACCAGCTGAACTGGTATCGGGTAAATTACGTCGAGTTGCTCCTTTTCCCTCTCGATCATTGAGCTAACTTCTTTAATTACGTTCTATCCAATCCTTTTTCTTTTGTGCAAAGAGAAAAGCTTCACCGAGGAAAGTTACACCCTTGAAAATCAAATCCAACTCTATTAGTTAAATTGTTAAGGAGAACAAGTCTGTTTATTTCTTGCAAACGATTGAATAATAATTAATAACTTTCTATCGCAAAAAAATTTCAAACTGATTTCTTGGAAAATGTACGTTTTCTCAGCTGTGTCCGTAAACCGATGATACAATTCAAACAAACGTCAATTCAACGAACAACAACCTGTATTCTCCAAACGTGTCGTTCAATTGGATACAGAGTTCTTCTTCTGGGCACGATTGCTCGAAATCGGCGGGAGCAGCTGTTTGCCGGCTGCGCGGAAAACACGTGCGAATTTTCGTGTGGCGCGTAACCCTTCAGCATCGTCCTGTACCTTTTCCCCCACGATTTTCACCCCCCTTGGACCAGTTTTCCCGCGCGACAAGTCATAGCCACCTTGTTTTCACCCTCTCGTTTACGTTTTCACCCGTAATTCACGATCGAGAACGTTTCGTGGCAGCAGAAGGGGCGAGACTGGCTTTGTCGACGCTCGTCGATCGATCCTCTACGCCCGCACTTGATCACAACCGGCAGATGCCGACACCCGTGGGGGCTGCTACTTTCCCAAAACGAGTCGAATTAGAATTCCAACGTCTGATAGGAATGATAGGGAATTTTTTTTTCCCGGCTAAATTTTTACCTGAATGTCACAACAGTCACTGGTAGATCTGACGAGATCGAGGAACAATCTCATTCAATGACAACTAACTAATATAATTTCTATCGAATTTATGGGGTTGCGGAATAATTTCGTTTGAAAATACCCAAATGCATACGCTCTATGGAATTTATGACATTAAGGTATAACCACATGTATAGATATCCGAATGTGTATATTGAATTTCTCAGTGAGTCATTTTCATCACCCGACTGTTGTAATAATTAACTATCTTACTTGCATTCTTTATTCTTAACATCTTAATGTAAACAATCACGTATTTGGTTCAGTGTATATTTTAACCACTTCCATTACTGTACTAATTTTTCGAGATCATATTTGAGAAGAGTAACGAAACATTTCACTTTTTAGTTTCCTTGGATTATCCGTATTTTCAAACTTAAGCTAATTACTTATCGGAAATGAATAATTTTCTGATATTTAATAAAGGTTGTAAAGAAAAAAGTATCTAAAAAAAAGTCCATTCTAGAATGAGTATTCTATGAGAACAATGAAAGTTTTACGGTATAAATCGAGTATGTGCCATTTTTCAAAGTCCGCGAGTATTTAAGTCGCTATCAGAGCGCATGAGGAGAGGTATGCATGTACATATGTCGTTGGTGATTTTAACGATTTATCACGACGTTCTAGTACAGGGACAATCTAATTCACGAGTTGCAAAAACCCATTGAAAAATGTGTAAAACCACGTAGGAAATTATTCGATAAGGATAAGAGCTGTTAAGTATGCTGCAATATGAATCATATTCTACCCACTGTTGTAATTTCAAATGGCAGACAGCTGATCGTGTGACCAACTGTTCTAGTGCTTCACGGTAAATTTGTTTTCACACGACGAACCATCGATCTAGTGGAAACTCCGCCACATAGATGGTGCTACATACAGGGGTGGCTTTTAAGGGTGGATTTAAATGTGTACTCTTGATAAGATATTTATATTGGAAGATCCAAATGTATTCATTTTTGGAAAATTAATGAGAACAGTGGTTAATAAAATATTTTTAAACACATGTCTAAAGTATTTTATTCGATTAAAATCTCCATACCCTTTCGATATTTGAAATTCCCTATGTCGTTTCTTTACTTTTCTTCTTTTTTTTTCAATAAATTATTATTACCTTATTATTACACTTAAAAGTGAATTATCAGATATGTGTTCTTTTTAGAACTTTTTTTTCTTACATTCAATGCTATCTATAAATTAATTTCGAAAATTTATGGAGCTATTTTCTATTTGCAGTTTAATCTCGAATTTACGGTGATCTATGGATAATATTAGTTTCAGAGTTTCTTATCAATTTTTCAGAAGGACGATACGTATTTCCTGACCGTGTCTACAATTCCACAGAAATTCCCTTGCTATTCGTAAAATCTTAAAAAATTTCATTTCTTCTTCAAATGTAGATACGTATCCTTAGGAGTACTTTTGAGATTTAGTATATAAAATATACAAATGTCAAGTTGTAGTTGATTAAAGAACGAAGGGAATACAATTCGTTTTATTAACATTTCACGAAGAATTGCGAATAATTCGACGATGTTTTACATAATTTACAGTAACAATTTACTCGTCTGCGTCTCGTCCTATTTTTCAAACGAGAAATTACAATTGAACACGCTGGAACTACCTGTTCCATAGATTTAATCACCGTTCTACCCACACCTCTCACCGGACGAATGTTGGAAATTAATCCCAGCTGAATTCGCTTCTCTTGATTGTAAGCAAATTGCTGTAGCTCTTCAATTTTCATTTCAGAAGAAACTTAATTCAATGTCGTAACGTTTTAATTCTTTCGTTTCGCACTTTAATGGGTATACTTCGTGGGATTAGGATGAAAACATTTTCGACTGGCATTGAAAGAGACGTTTCGTCGTTAGAAAATCATTTAAACAGCTTACAATTTCTTTTCTTTCCGTCATTTAACACGGAGATTCTCTAATTCACACCTACTATTATCAAAACGAATTTACACACGATAAATTTTAGCTGTGAATTAATTTTGTCGTAATACGTATTGGCAAAGTATTCGGTGATTTCGAATTTCTTTCACTTCACACTGATTCGATACGATTCTTGATAATAAACCGCTAAGTTCGTTGCCCACTTGACTGGTAATTCCAACTGATTCAAAACAATTGGCCTTTATATTATACAATAGAAGTGCACGTACTTAGCTATGATGATCGATAACGATTGATACTTGTTCAAACGGAAAGAAAAAGATATCAGCATTACGATAGTGAACAAACAACTGCTGATAAACAAGTAATAAATGTTTTGTCACTTTTGATGTGGTCATAAAAATGTTAATTTTTTGTCTAATTTGTGAGATTGAAACACATTAAGCAGACACATATAGCAAATGAACATAGAAAATGTTTGTTCAAAATACGTGTAATTGATTACCTCCTGTCGTCGTAAAAAAAAAAAAGAACCTTTGATTCTACTTTCATTATGCAAACTCGCAACAAAGTATCACCTGACCAAAACTATAGGTATGTCAAGGCTATTATATCGGTAATCCAACAAGGTTTCGAAGTCCATTTAATGTAATAAATAGCTGAGAAGGAAAAAACAAGATTTTGTTTTGTATATTTTGAATACGAAATCGTTCAACTTGTGCAATAAATCATCGTAATTAGTCAACGATATTACAAATTATACATAATGGACATAATTAAACTAGTTCTTTTTTCTTACAATGAAAATTGTAAACTGCTACTTTAGAAAAAAGAAAAACGACTCATTATATTAGCATAAATAAAGAGATCTGACATATTCGGATATGAGGTGGTAAGTAAAAGAAAATGTAAATGAGCATAGAAAATGTAGCGATTTCTTTTTTTACCCTTTCACACACAATTATTTCCAATGTCAAAGTCGTGCAACTCAAGACTCTTCATGTATATTAATTTATTATGATCATTATTATTATTATTGTTATTGTTATTATGAATAGGATAAAGTCCCATTAGCATACAAAGAGGGTACAATTTTTCTGCAAAGTGTTTCGGCTGAATATTTATTAACATAAATGCTAGTATTCATAAAAGTTTTTCAAAAGAATTTTTACGAAAGGATAAGGTTAATCCTGCGAGAAGATCTAACAGATTGCAAAATAAATTTGCTCATTGTTGCAAAGACGACTTACAGGATCAGAGAAACCGAAATTTGAATTACATCGCATTGAAGTGTTCTGAAAGATTTAGCCGAGGTATAAGAGTGAATTTTCTCTGAAAGTTGCACACAATGCTGCTAATCAGTTCGAAGTTGAGAACTAGATCACAAGCAGTCCTACGAGTTTCAAGTGACATCACTTATTACGAAGTCAAGTGACATTAATTCTCCTTCTACGTTATGGAAATGATCGGATAATGAAAAAAATGTTCGCGCGGTTTATCCAATTAATATGATTAAACAAATGGTGAAATTGCGCCGATTCTTTTGGTTGCCTGATAAATTACACCACTTGAAGCGGAAGGAAAAAGAAATAAAAAAAAAAAGAAACAGAGAACTCCATGTCCACTTCGCTAGAAATTCTAGGACTCTCAAAGTTCGTATGGAGTTGTGGGATACTCAAGGAACCATTGATTATTATCGATGGTGGGTAGAAGGAAGGAGAAAGATATCAATGCTTGGCACTGGGTTAATGGAAGTGTAACTGCATTGCGTGAGCAACGTCGAAGAAAGTTCTTCCGTGTTGTCCCCGGAACGTCGCGGTACATTTGTTTCGTAATGCTTCCTTTTCCCCCCTTTAACCCTTCCGCTGTTGCTGCAGCGGCTCGATTCGGTTTCTTTCGTCGTTTTTTCTTCTTTTCTTTTTTTCAGGTGATTTTTGCCGCGTGGCCGCTTCGCCGAAATTTTGCGCGGCGAAGACAAAAAAAAGAAAATAATAACGATGAAAGTTCGTTCACGTAACATCGAAAGATGAAATCGAAAGGCGGGGGAATAGGACATTGAACCACGACGGAAGCACGTATCGTTGTATGTTACGAAGGAAAACTTCGTTAATGATTTTGTCTTGGTTAGATAATCGATTTATGTGGAAAGAAAGTCGAAATTTAATTGTAAGATTAAACACAGAAACGGATATTTGTATCGTTCTATTTTACGAAGATCGAAGATTTCATTTGTCTCTTCGGCGTTTCCCTCCGCCATTGTTTGAGATACCGGACCGTCAATGTGAACTTTTAATTTGAATTCATAGAAATGAAAAGTTTCTTTTTGTGTTTCACTTGTGTTTTCGATAAGCCATTTAAAGATCTGTTTAAATTGTATTGTGGACTTGATTTGAACAGATTAACGATGCTAAGAGTTACTTTAATTCATCTTACAAAATGAAACCTACGAGTTCAAAGCACCTTAACAATTCAATGAATTTTAATTTACGGATTGATGCAATGGAGGGAAAGTACTCGTAGAAATGTCACAGGTAGGACGGTTCCTTTGGTAGCAGTGAAGAAGTTGAAGTTCAATATTTGAAGCGAGGACGAAGCACGTGTTTAAACAGGACGATCATTGGAAAATATTGAGAACACTAAACAATCTAATCACCTATTCATTAAACGTCTCCTTTCGAGAATCTCGTGTTCAATGGCGAAAGCGTTTCAATTCACAAAAGTCTGCAAATTCTAAAACGTTAAAACTCATCAAACGAACATCATTCATCTGAGAAAATGATGAATTTTCAATTGGCGGGAAAAAAATGTAGATCCAATATTTGAGGAAAAGATAAAATTCGCGTGAAAGAAATGCTTCATACTCGATACTTGATCAAATAGAAAATAGACGTAGTTTATCATACGGTAAATAAAAATTTCACATAGAAACGATAGAATCACCACTGGGAACGATGCACTACCTTAACTGTTGGTTAAAATAATCACTGAACGAAGTGACGATCGGGTGGTTTAATCGTTGATTCGTAGTCAAGATGTCTGCTGATAATCCTTGCTTACCAATCGAAGTTCGCACACGGTTGTCCCTTAATGGGTAGAGAGAGCAAAATTAACGTGGCGAGCAATTTCACGATGCTCGGTCCCGTAGCACCTTTCCTGCACAACTGGAACCAGGCTCAGCATCGTACTCTCCTAAATACCTCTTTCAGTTAATACGACCGCCCCTACTACTGATACATCAGATGAACCCCTCAGGCGAAACTTTGTATGTATTTTACAAACTTTCAATACCAACCATTCAACAATAACTTATCATTCCTTTTTTTTCGTCTCACTTCGATTCGAATTGACATAATGTTAGGCTTGTAAGATTTTCATTTTCGAATATTTCACCGTATGATGAATACGATGTTCATATGCGAATAGATGAATTTTATGTGAATTTTTATTTCATGAACATAATCGAATAACCGTGATATCGATCATTATGCTAATGAACCACGCACGAGTCATCGTAGAAATAAAGCGAAGTGATATCGTTGAAATTCGAGCAATACGTGTTGCTCGATTGTGGCTAGTATAATGGAACCATTTTGAACATGTTATTTGTATAAAATTATTGGATAAATGAATTAATTGTATTATATCGCTATTTTTCTAGTAAAAATGTTTTATTTCACTTTTACGCTGGGTATTCTACAATAGCCTTTTGAAAATTGTCACAATCTCGTAATTTCACGGCATGTTTATTGTGCAAAATCGTATTTTCGCATGCGAAATATACTGAAAATTTGGCGAAATTTGTTGCTCACGTTCCTATATTACACGATTATTATATGCTATAAATTTTCACATTTCAAAATATCTGATAAAAAAATTGACATTTAAGATAAGGTTACCATGCGGTTAATATAATATATGTTCATGTTAATAAAATGCAAATAGTCAAATAACTACTGAATGTTTGTTTTGGATATACCGACACGTAATCTTTATTGCATTTAATTAATTTTTACGTGTTTCTCGCACAACACTTTATTTCGTACAAGGTGGCTGAATGACATTTTCAAGAGAAAGTGTTTTTGTCTAAACTTCTACAATTCTATATAGTTTTCCATTGAAAAAAGTTTTATGACGTTAGTCAGGGTTTATTTTTTTTTATCAAATTTCGTATTAACACTCTGAAACACGATGACCAATGGAAAATTCGAGTGCTGACGTTCCAGCAAGGAAAAATTTAGCATGTTCATGATTCTGTGAGAAAACATTTTCGACTCGCATTCATAGTCAACTATATAATGTATCATTACTTAAAATTCCTTTAGCAAACGTTCTCTATGATGTAAGTCGTTAAAATTCTTCTTTTTCCGCTCAGCTTACTGTCAAGAACACGGGACTAATTTCCAAATGAAAAAATTTCAAAGGTGACCGTTTACGTTTCGCTAGTTCTTTTAACAGATGAAAACAGACAGAAAAGAACTCATAAAAAAGAATTAATTGATAATTTATTCAGAGAATATTTTAAGGTCACCACCGTTTATGTTTATGGTATTACTTGGCTAAGTAAAAAAGATTAAATGTACGCGGTGTAAAAATATATATATTTTTAATACACGTATATATGAATATTTAAGTATTTATCCACGTGTGTTTGAGTGAAATAGCTCATATCCTATATTTTTTGCCCCCTCTATAAATCTCTACATAATATCGAACTTTTTCTATATTTTGTAAGCTCGTCCGCTTTATAATTTTAAATTATTAAATCTTCTTTCGTTATCGTTTTACACACGATAAAAACAAACGTTACGCGTGAGAAACGAGTCTATACGTATAATTTGAGAACTTCGCAGTTTATACTGATTTGGTGAATAAAATCGAATTTACCGTATCTGGATCATTATCTCCACGATTTGTGCATCATCTCACGATTCATCTACCGTGCAATGCAGTTCCGTAAATTTCCTTATTTTCTGGTGCTTTTTTTTTTCTTTTTTAATGAAATTTGTATCCTCTGTTGCGAACGTATTTCCATAAAATAGGGGAATACCTTGCAGTTTCATTCTTCTGTTGCACAATACATATTTACATCCTCAAAATGAATATTTCGTGACGGAAAGATTGTTTTGAGATAATTAAAAAGGAAAAGGAAGAGGTAGACAAATCTTTCAAGATTCAAGAAATATTCACGAAAATAAAACAAGAGGATGGAGGAAATAGAAAAGAATTCTACCACGTGGCATTCTGAATTTACAAAAACAGAGAGCGTTCGAAAATATGTTAATAAAATACACGAATGAAACTCTAATTATTCTCGATCTTGTACGCTTGATGAGCTAAAATTGAAAATGGTGGTTTAACGAATCACAGTTAAGTATCGTTTATCATGAATCTCTGTTTTACAATCTCTTCATTGCATGCTTCAAAGACATATTTTCGTAATAATTTATCGATGGAAAAAAATCAGTTTGACGATATTTCATGCGTACCTCTTCGTTCCCGATTCTCTCTTTTTCGCGTTCTCGAGAGCAGACGCGAATCGTCCATTTTTCCTATTCGTAACTACATTAGGCACGCTCGGTTTCATTCGCCACGTGATCCAAAGAGTGCTTTCAGCGGGAATATTCTATGAAGGAATTTCTCCTACCATCCCGTTTTCCGTCCGAAGAATTTAATATCGATAGGTTGCTGTATACGACCAGAAAACTCGAAATCGTCGCGATCCCATTTTTCCGATCTTAATGGGAATTTTTTCTCACTAGTGTATCATAGTATCACATTTCCGAGTAAAGTATCGCTTGAGATATTCCTAAATTTATTAGGAACCAACTTACTACTGTTTAATTCAGCGAAAAAATCCCAAGATTTTTTTCATTATATCGTCGTTACGATAGTAATGTTGCGAAACTACAAAAATTGAATTTTTCCAAGAGAGAAGATCACCATTTGTGTATTTAACTCAGATTAGCGAAATATCGTTGTTTCGTAATTTTCTCAGTTCATATCGCTGATGAACGGTCCAAAAATGTATAACACAGTTGCATAAAGATATAGTGATTCGCCTCAAAGTTTACTATAACGTTGTCGGTTGCTGCTTACTTTCTCTACTGTTACTTGCACGATGCTCCGATGTGTGTCAATTTTCATTGCTAAAAAATTTCACGAATTCATTCAATCCCCTCGTACAATAAATATTTTTCTCTTTCTCCGTTACGCGAATTTCGATTGCTTTATACTTAATCGCTTCTTTTTTTTTTAATGACTACTTTGGAATGTTTCTTTTCCATTGGCTAGTTATCTACTAACGAAAATTTATTACAATGATACAGAGTATTATGTCGGTATAATGCATTACGTTACGTATAGTTTTTGGTGTAACACAGTCTGCGGTAATACAACAGAAAGTAGTAGAAAGTTGTTGGAGTCACTATAGCATAATATATGATGCTATCGGTATAAAACATCGTAGTATTGCATAATATCGTCTAACACAGTGATTTACACTGACAGGTACAGTCGTGGATAAAATTAAGTGGACAGAGCGTAAAATTTGGAGAATCTCCGGTTTCATTTACTATGTTATAAATAAATCGGAAATGTTCAACGTGAAACATGTTTATATGCATCGAAAATACATATTTAGTATATAAAATTATAAAGATGTTTCTGTTAATATATATGTGCATGTATTTGACAGAGAGAAAATCCGATATCAGGAGGGAAAAATATAAAGAAACATTGACCTTTTACAATGTGCAATGTCACTGCATCTTCAGTGAACATTGAGCTTTCATGTACATAAAATTATAAATGTTAAATGACCATGTCTAAGAAAACAGAAGACATTTTCGTTAATCTGCGAAACTTAATTGTTTCTGAACTGCAAGCACGGACTGAGTTATTGAAAAATAGTTGAAAAATATCAAGTTTCAAACAGTACAGTATATAAAAATTACAAAAAGTATTTACATTTAAACCTGCTCACTTAATTTTATCCATGACTGTATATACACCGGGTGTCCAAGAATTTGACAAAATTTCTTTTTCTAAATTATAAGTAGAATTCGTGAAACAATTCTAGAAATAACTGTTTCAAACTGTTAAGTAAAAATTCTTCATAAAACAATTACGAAGAACCTTTGTTCTAAACAACAGTTATAAGCGAACCGAAATTTCTGACTATACATCTATTTCAATTACGGTTTCTCGATCATTACTCGAATGAGTAATGAACACGAAGTTGAAGAAGCAAATTCTCCATTTCAATTATTTACATCGTTTAATGAATAAGTGAATATCGAACAAAGTTCAGGCTTAGACATTATTATAAACTGACTGTTAGAAGTCAACATTTATTGTCTTTTTCTCCTAAAAAACAAGCGTTGACTCTTCTAGCGTTCTCTCTGGAACTAATCGTCTTTCTATTCTACTCAACTGGCCTTCCCCTACTCTTCTCTCTCGTTTCATTCAATTTTGCAGGAGGGAGATAGGTTCTTGCCCGGCGTATCTGTCAGCCTGCACGTTTCGTCGGCTAAAAATACACCGATTTCGACTATTTTTAATACCGCTTCACGCCTGCTTTCGATCATGGAGAGCACGCTGGGGAAAAAAAAACGATGGAGATCATTGGAAACTGACCTTACACCTTCGCCACGGATTGTCGGACACGTACGAAGAATCACGTAGGCCCTCGATTCGAATGATTTTTACAGGGGGTTTCATCGACATGTCCCTAATCATGCCGGAATTATCTCCTATTCGTTTCCGCCAGTGTCAATATTTTTTCCCAGCTTTCTCGTCGATTTTTCTGGCAAGTGTTAACCTCCCACATCTCGAACAAATGATCTTATTCATCTCTTAATTCCTTTTCCGACTTCCTGAATTTTCTTTCCTAGGTCAATGGTTCCTTTTGTTTTTCTTTTCTTCCTTTCTTCGTTAGATGAGTGTGTATTTTTGTTTTTGTTTTCTTATTTTCGATGAACGTCAAAATGACGGAGAACATTAATTCACCGTAGGATGTTAGATTAGGTTCCGTTGTGTTACTTTATAAGAAAAGGACGATAGTGAAGAATATTGAGGCTTGAGCAACACTTTTTTATATATTATTTCGTTGAAAGAATATGCGTATATCTTACACTATAGTGGTAAAAATGCAAATATTAAATATCACATGTGTCCCGATATCGCGGATGTGTCATTCAAGGTGTGAAAACTTTAATGCCAGATTAAATAGCACATATCGTCGGCTGTCGAACGGTAGCTGTTATTTATCCAAGCTGTAGAACGATCAATTATTACATTTCATTCAATGATGACAAATCATACTACGATATCATATTCAATTTTCTTGATTTTTCAATGGATCTTTTATCCTACTTATAACACGTATCAATCATTATGAAAATTACCAGTTTTGCATCTTATTCTCTAAGAAAAGAATTCTTCCTTTAAATCACCGATTACGTTCGTTTCCAATATGTTTTCCGGAGAATTTAATGACTCGTATATTTTTTAACGAACTACAACGGAAAGTTTTTACTGTTATTGTAAAACAAAGTTATTGAAATACCGTTCATCTGATAATTTAAGTAACGAATATAAAACGATTTGATTTAAACTTTTCAAATAATTAGAGCAGAAAATAAATTATACATTCACGTTTTACATTTTAACCCCTTAACTGCTTTACTGCTGAAGTTGAAGCTTTTTTAGTTTCTTTTTAGCATAATTACTCGTGCTTCATGTATACTTTCGTCGATTAAAATACGAAAAATCCAATGGTTCTGTTATAATTTACAGTTAGTCGCGATTCTGTAGCTTTTTTCACCGTTTCTGAACCACATTTCTTTCTGATCTTGCCTCAGAATCTGTAACATCTATCAGAACTCTGTCCTTCTTGTTATCTGTCAGAATCAGTTTCACATTTTACTGTTACTCCAATTTTCCGTTTTCTTGAACTGATTATATAATTCAAATCTCTTATTCATAAAATTATTGATCTGGTCTTTAAATATTTTTAAAATTGAACTTATCTTCGCTGTTACCGGTTCCGTTATTTAGCTCGATCTTTACAAGCGTCAGAAACAGACTAAACGTATGAAATAATTTTAATTAAATGTAAAGCAGTATTACAAAGAGCGTATACGCAAGTCGTTTAAAATGTAAAGAGGAAGGACACCTGTTTGAAAAAAAAAGAACAGTTATGAATGGCCCTTTAATTGTTGTTCGAATTGCTGTGTCGAAAAATAATTGAGATTCACTTCTCGAGTGCAAAGGGTTAATAATCACCTCTGCACGCGAATCATTCGCGAGATGTAAGCCTAAGATTTTCCAAATTTCGCGATCGATATATCACCAACGTCACTCTCGACTATTAGTCGCGTCTATGAATATAACTTCGTAATCATCGTTTGTTGCTTTAGCGAAACCGGAGATTGAGCAGTTCTGCGGTAAAGAAATTGTAAAAATAAATGAGAACAGATTCTTTAAATGAACTTCCCTGATTTATATATAGCCGATATTAATGGTTTTAATGGTGAACCCGGAAATATTGTTCCAACTAGACGCCCACGCGTCGATTTTATTGAACGAACGCCCGAGAATCATTGGATTCGACGATTGGAAGCCGAATCTATTTTCCAGGGAACACTACTTTGTGAATATCAATGTAAATCGTGTTAATTATGTCTCCATTCGTGCTTAACTGCATTGTACGTATGCGGTTTAATTAGCGGTACCACTTTCTGCATTTATCACTGGAGAACATTTCCCTGCAAGTTCTCATCTAATTGTTCATTCTAGTAAATAGAGGTTAACGGTTGGTCATTCTCTTACTCTACGATACGTTGTGTATATTAAGCATAGAATTTATGCAAATGAAATCTATAAAATTTATTTCATTTTGAATGAAATATATCTTGTAAACATAAAGTCGAAACCAAAGTGACCAATTTAATTAACTTAAAAGTTTCACAATAATATGTGAAACAATTGGATCAATTACGTGGTTAATTGATAATACAAGAATGTTTTTACATTTTTATTTTCCTTGAATACAAGAAAAGAAAAAGAAGAAGGAGTAAGAGAGTGACACAGATACTGTGTACGTTGTATCATTCTAGTGTTCAAGTAGAATCGAGATCGGGGTCCATCGATGATCCGAATTCCAGGCACGATGGCTAGACTAGCCTCGATGATTTTAATTTGCGCGCACTGCGTACCGAGGATCAAGATGCTCCTTTTTATGAGATCCGATAGGATCGTCTAGCTCCGACGTTTCTCAATCGTATCGGTTCTATCAATCTAGAACGGATTTTTGTTCCTTTTTTTTTTCTTTTTTTATGCACAGCTGTAGTACATTGATTATTCTTAATTTTTGTGTTAATGCTTGGTGATGGAGCTAAGTGAACAACGATTAAATGATTTATAATTGGAGCAACGTTTGAAAAAATTGGTACAATTATTTTCTTTCGATTATTTTCAATTTGGTATCTGATAATTCCAGATTCGACAGTACGATTCGCAAAAATTCGACATTTAACGATTCAATATTCAGCAAGCTTACTTCTGATCGTTTAATATAGGAGAAATCAATTTTGTTCATTAAACAATTGAATGTTAAAATGCTCAATGCTCGGTAATTCAATAATTAACAATTTAACGCATAATTATTGGGGAAAAGGAAAGAAAACCGAAACAGTGAAAAGGCAAATTTATAGATCTTCAACAGAAAGGGAGCAAAGGTGAAAAATTGACACGTGTGTCGATCCCATAGTCAGGACGTCAGCAAACCAACCATTTAATATTCAAAGACTGAATGTTAAATAAAACAACGAGCGGTAACTCAGTAATTGATCATTTAACGTTTCGTCATTGGAGAACGGAAAGAAAAACGAAACAAAAGTCGTGGTAGAAAAAAACATACGCGTGTTTGTCCGAAAACAAATGTCAAGCATAAAAAAAGGTGTCCTAGGATATAGGTATATGGGTTTACGCAAGGTTCAAAGATGCTGGCGTAAGTTAACATCGTTTCTCGAATGACGAGGGGAACTTTCGTACGCACAAGTATGACGTAACGCGGAATCGCGGCACGTCCAAGAGATGCTGAAAAGTATCGAGTCATTGCGTTCTAATCCGGACGATTATCAGAAGCGCGTGACGTAGGCCACCTCTGGCGTAGCGACGTCGTCGCTCGGCTTTTTGTGTTACTTAATCGCTCCTTGTCCTACTTCAATGTTTAATTTTCGAGCGCATCGGCCGCGGAAAAACATTCAACGCTTAAAATAGCGTTTTACACGAAATCTGGTAACAACGACGGATCTTTTTTACTCCGCCCGAGGCCCGCGTGTCAGCGTTCTGACCTCAGAATCTGGTTCGAAGCGATCGTGTTCTTCGATTTCGTAGCGTCGCTTCGTATCACTTGCAACGGCAAACATTTGTTTCAGTATTTTTCTCAAAGTTTCTTCATATCTTTGAGAATTTCTTTTAAGAACCTTTCGCAGTATCTTTCTTCCTTTCTCTTTTTTTTTTTTTACAATTTTTGATGTTCGAAAGTGAGAGTAGGGTTTATCACAACATTCTGCATCGTAATTTTTTTAATTTATTAATGAAAACGGTTTTTTTTGTCTTGGAAGAAGATACGTCAGTTTATTTTAGAATTTAAGTCCTATTTTTTTTTTTTTATTAAATAACCAGAAGTTTAATGTTTTGATTTCCCTGATATTGCATCATATCATCAGAAATCACGGTCACAGTGTATCTAATCATGAATCTCTGGCGCGTTACTGGATAATCGAAAGTTTGTTACAACCTTGCGCTGTAATTGATTGTTAAAAAGAAAGGTAATTCCTAGAAATTATGTCAGCAGAAATCGAGCACTCGATACTTCGAGATGCAGCTACTATTAAGTTGATCAATCGATTCATTTAATTTGAAGACAAATAAGCGTGGACGAGGGTTATTTTGTACATACATTTATATCTGCAAGATGGCTTGTATCGCGTTGATAAGTTCATTAAAGAAATATGTAAATTTCCAAAAATTTTACGAACTAGTCTTAAGAAATATTCTCTTTTCTTTTTTTCTTTGCACAAAATTCTACATCATTTAGAAATATCATTTGGTTTCATTATATTTCTTCTTCTAAGTATCAAAACAGATAAAATAAATAAATTGTAGTAATGGTTACTGATATAACTATTATTTATATATTAGTCATAGCGATACACAGATCTATTTATCATTTTATCAGTCATACTGGGAGCTACCCTGATTCTATTTAAAGAAATATGCACTCCGGCTTCTTTGTATCATCCACACGATAATACAGCTACGATAATGCCACGGCAGCAACAAATATCACGTAACATCCGAACAACAATAAAGTCTAGATAATTAATTCTGCTCTATTTGTACACTGTTTTCTTCTTTCTCGCGTAAACGAGAACAACTAGAACCGAGAGCCAATCGATTATATACTTTTTCTTCTTGCACCCAGGTAGAATTTACGAAACTTATTGTTATCGTTGGCTTGTCTCTACGAATCTATAAAACGTGACAAAAATCTCGCTAGGATTATCATGACATTTTAATTAGAATAGAAATAATTTATTAAGTTAGATCGTAAAATATGTGTACCGAATGAGTTTGCAAGAATTTGTTAATTTGACAAGTAAAAATTTCAAATTATTTATTATGCTTGCTATTTTGATGATTCAAAATTTATCGACTTCGGTGTGGACCATGATTTGCAGACGATAACGAATGGTGAACGAACAGAGACGGGCCTGCATAAGAACAGAAAAAAAAGTACTGAAATTTAATTGGTAACATCGTGGAGTCATTTTGGAGCCAATTATGTGTATGACGTAAAATACTAATAATATATTTGTAAAAACACAGGTTGTGAGATGCTTCGCAGAAAAGTCTCATACAAATTAATGTCGGATGAAAGTCAACAGTTCGTTAGGTGTTGAGTGGTTACTGCCTCTCTACATTTAGATCAACATAACGGTTTGATTTGCATATCCTTTTTTAACGCCTAGCAGACTTTCTATTACAAAGTCTAAATTACTCATTTATTTCACGAATTAAAAGTCATCATTCTGAGAATTTTTTTGATCACCGGGTAAGGCTTGTTTCCAGTTCAATATCCTGCTTATAACCAGAAATACAAATCGTATAATGTACAATTGTATGTTTCTTTCAATGAATACATATAAAAGAGAAGAAAACACGATTGTTTTCTTAATTAATGAGTTCATTGTAATGTTCAGGACGGGACACGACATTTCGCTTTCAAATTTCTCTCTTTCTTCCTCGAACATTCCGCCATAGTGCATTTGCAGTTTTACACGAAACTGTACGATACCTGCGTCATCATTTATGCACGTGTACCTTTCTCACTGCGTCAGAATACCACTAAATATGTACATGTATACGCTTTATGGCTGATCAGAGAGTATCAAAGTGCAAAGAAACGCGAATTTTTCAAAAACCCTCCACGTTGGGCGATAACGTTTTCAATAGCTTCCAGTTCCGAGTAAAACTTATGATTTTACATTGCATGACGCCAGACTTGTCAAGTGTACCGAGAAACAACACGCTGTGGCTTGTTGGTATAGTATATTAACAAAGTGATACAATCCTTACGGTGTTCGTGTGCGTTCTCACAATTGCTTGTACAAACTTGACCGTGCAGTTTGTAAATGCAATGGCGACTTCCTGGTACTTCACGGGGGTGGGTTATTCACGAATTTCGAGAAAAATGAGGGCAGATGATCGTGTTTCGTAAAAATAGCTCGACACGAGACGAAGATAGACGATGAGGATTTCCATTCATTTTACGTCAGGATTATTCTTTAGTAAGGATTAATCATTGGATAAATATACTACGGAAAGCTTGAGGTCGATGTCTTATCTTTAGATAGTGAGTAGGGAGTTTGAAAATTTCTAATCGAATCATTGACGTATTGCTTGTAAATTATAGAAGTTGTGAAATAATTATTACTCGATAAAAATGTAAAGTAAAAATTATATGGAAATTAAATGAAATTATTCAGTTATACAATTGTTTCTATTGTAAAATGTCTAGGTTACTACGAATAAATATCGAAGTTTCGATTTATGTCCTTTTCTGTTTTATTTGTTGAATATTTAAGTGGAGTGAATGTTTCTTGAATGATCGATTTCAAAGTCCAAAATTTACGGGTTTTTCTGCAGGCAATGTTCTGACGAGGATGTCGCGCATGCCAATAACAGGATATTAACATTTTCGAATTCCTTCACAGAACACGCCTACGAGAATCTCTGCCACTGAGCAGTCGCGAGTTCCAACACGATGTTTCACATCTTTTATTAAAAGTTTTCTAGGAATTCCGCCGAATATGGACCGCGGATCTCATCGAATGTCGTGGCCGCTTTCCATTCGGTGAATTAACCTAAATTCCCCTTTCTCGTACTTGTTTTTTTTTATTTGCAATATGTATACGTCAATGATTGAAGACGTCAGTCTTTGCGGAAAAATGTTGCGCAAAATTTAAAGTGAACAGAACAACCTGTTTGAAAATGTTGAAAGTCAGATTGCAGCCATTAAATCCAGAAACAAATTGACGTCATTTCGAGGGTATCGTTTATCTAATTCAGATTTATCTTAAAATTGATATCGAACGAACAAAGATTGTGAGAATTTTTGGAAAAAGTGAATGACGATTTATTAGCTTGAAATGTTGGAAAATTGTACTTAAAAATTTAGGATACAACTAAATCTTTTGTTCCAACGATGGTACATAGATATATCGAGGCACATAATCTCAAGTACGAGCAATAACTCTAATTTGCAAATTTCATCGTTTGTGTTAGTCCGAGATTTATTATTACCTTTGAGATATTAATATATAATAATCTGGTAAACAGCATCTTAATATCAATGATGCTATCGATCTACGTGCGAAGATATGAGCGAACGAGAAAGTATGCTACACACGTAATTCAATTACCGAGAAATATTCATCTCTGTGACGTTCCCATGGTGAAAGGTGAAAGGAGGAAGCGAATTTTAAAACATCCAGTTCAATGGGAAGCTGTTATATGTAACACTCACGTTTCTCGAAAATTGTAGTTATTAATTACAATTTATTTCATTTTAATGAACATTGGTATTGCAAACTTTACTTTCACCATGAATTTCTTTTCCAAAGAAAACGCTTCTGTCGATACTGTTAATATTGTATGTACACTGTTCACATAATCTTAAAAATAAAGGCATGACTTGGAAAAAAAATTTTTTCAAGTCTCAAAATCCTGAGCAAAGGCTCGATAGATTAGGATTAGATTATAAAATAATTCGATTAGAATGATTTTCAATGACAGAGTGAACACTTATACGTGAGTTTTAACACATTGGCGCTCGAAGTTTTCCGACATCTTATCAATGAGATTGTTTCTACGTGAATGGATAAGAAGCGATTACTTCGATCTTATATCAGAAAATAAATTTCTTGACACATTTCGATTGTACAACGAGAATTTCTAATTTCTACGAATGTTCGATCGTGATTTGAAGATTTTTTGAAATAATATTTGTACAATGAGACGTCTGAGAGAATTTTCCAAAGGCAAATGACAAATGACGTGGAAACGATAGTGTAGAATGTGGAAAATAAATGCGAACGAATAGCCGCGTTCCTTGTTGTAAGGGAAAATTATATCTGCTTGCACAGTTGATCAGAAACTTTTAAGTGGAGGAACGTTTGCATTCCGTGGATCGTCGAGTGAAACTTTTCCGAGACGTTCGACGCGTAAAATTCCCAAGTATCGAAGTACAGGAATGTAACGACGTTACATTTGTTGCTTCACTTTTTTGTACTCAACTTGTGAAATGTGATAGGAGACGTTTAAAGTAGCCATTAAATTACGATTTGCTACTAAATGTTGTTGGAAACACTGGAAAAATTGACGTAAAAAATCATAGAAGGATAATTTCATAAAAGAAAAAAAATCATTAAGCTACAAATCACATTAAAAAAAATTTCACGTACAGTACCTAACAATATATTTTACAAAATTTTAAACATTTAATGTCATTTAGCTGAGTTGCTTTTTTTATTCTCTTTTATTTTAGTACAATAAATTATTAAACTCAGCTTCTGGGAATTTTCATTATGTACATAATCTATTTTATAATACTATCGTAAAACGAAGGAATTTCCACAGCTAACCCATTCAACTATCATGTTCTCCAAAATGGCCGACGTATTAGTCATCCATCATTAAAAGCTACGCAAGAGAAGGCACATTCTCAAATAGAAAGGAAATTAAGGGGATTTTATCTGTATTATCGCTGACTAATACCACTTGAAATAAAATTATCGACACCATGCTCGAGGCGCTTGCTTTGAATTCCTAGAAAATCATCGGATATAGGTTTTGATTGTAACCTTATCGTGTACGCATCGAATGTGAAACACGTAGATGCGGCAATAGATAAATAGATGACATAATTTATCCCATAATCGAACTTGTCAGGATTTCATCGAAGGTGAACGATGATTTCCACTTTTGTCGTGACGCCTTTTGCGTCATCGTGCAAGACAGGAGTCCAAGCAATAGTATTCGAAGCGTTTCGTATTGTCGAAGGAAATTTATTCATTGGGAAGTCCAATCGAAACACCTTGGACGAGCTTGAAAGTAAAACAGGAAACTTTGAGATTATTTCCTTTCCTGTTCGGGAAACTTTTGCTGATGTTTTCTAAGCTGATGTAAGTTAAGTTGATGGTTTATGTGAGGTAGTACTCGGTTTTTTTAATTTCGTTGCTTATTAATTTGGAAGAGAATGTTTCTTATAATTTTATTGCTTCTGAATCGTTCGATCTTTTTTTCACTTGCAATATGATTTTTAATATTTTTCAAATCTTAGAAATATTTTAATTGCTGAAATTTGATCTATTGATCGTTGAAATATGATCTAAATGTGGAAGTAGTTTTATATTTCTAATATAAATGGCAAATTACGTATAATCAGGATTTGAAAAAAGTGTTCCTTCTTTTTTTTTGCGGATGTCTGGATAACAGGAAAAAATTAGGCAAAGTAGCATTGTGAAATTCATATGCGCTAATCCGGTTTGTGCATAGTAAAGCAGCTTCAAATACTGGTTTCGAAATTATCCTACCTGCGTTCTTAATCTTCTATTTTAAGACATAGCCTCGACTAAAAATAACAGATGAATGTAAAAAATTCATTAAACTATCGTTGACAGTGCAATAATTTCCGAAAATCTCCAAGTTGTAACTTTCGTTTTCAACGAATTCACGCGACGATTGCGTGACAGAAACCAAACGATTAGGTTTGAACCGCGTGTTTGCTGACTCCCCATGATAAACACGTGTAATCGTGTTCGACTAAAATCGAGACCTTCATTTCTGAAAAACTATCGTTTAACAAATATAATTCACATGTATAAACTATGAAAGAAAGATAGCATTTAAACGATAAAAAAAAAATTAATAAATTTCACAGGTTTGTATAAAAATTCACAAATCTCTTTAAAATATTAGGTAGAAGAACTGCATGAAGTGCAATAGTTGTGCTTTTCTGATGCATCGGCGTTACGAATTTCACGTAAACGATAGTAGCTGGTTAAACATTCCCGTAGAAATGTGCTCTCGAACTGAAGTAGAACTTGACGTGCGAAGAATTTCAAGTATACACCAAGAGGAAGGAAGCCATTGCACTGGACTTTTATCCGATTTCTACGAGAGCTACTTCGAACGTTACACGCTTAGCCGTCGAACGTCGAACTTCCGCAAACTTTTCATTCGAGGATCCAAGTGAATTTTTAGCTTGGCAAATTAAAGTTGTTTTACGAAAAAAAACATATTTTAAAATCGTGTCGGCCACATGTTTGCACATTAAGAATAAGAGGGACATTTTCGAGTGGCGGTAACCTCAAGAAAAATTTTATTACGTTTCAGTTGCAATTTAAAGTTAATCATCTCTTTTTAATATTCCTATAAATAAAGGCAAATGGAAAAACACCATGTTAAGCTTTTGTAAAATTCACCAATGAATCCTAGAAGGAAAGTATAAACTTACTATTATTCTGCGAGCGAAATGCAGAATAAGTTAAGTTCAATTCTTTCAGCATTGAGCGCAACTTGTATTTTTGCGTCTTTAGAAAAGTGCAGAGTTTTTTAGTCAGCCATCCGGAGTTCAGTTTTAAAAGGGGGACGTTTTAAGAAAATTGATGCTGTACAGCCGTACAGTTTGAGGAAAGTTGCTTCATAAAGAAACCATGAAAGATATTTTTTCATAGTTTTATTTTTCTTTATTTTGTCCTCTTTCTACGCTATCAAACGTACACTATCTATATTTTATGTATTAACCTTAGGAAGCACAAGCTGTTGGAAGGCTTAATTTAATTTCAAGAAAAAATAAAAGAAATAAATACGACACCGACAGTGCCCTTAAGTTATTTTATAGAAAAAAAAAATGGAAATGAACGTGTAAAATTGTCTGGATACTTTCTTACTTTACCGTGGGTTTTCTAAGGTTAAACACCATTTAAATAATAATTTTCTCAAATTAGTCCCCTTTGTTCTCCACTGTACAAAGTTTTTAATACTTTACTTCTTGATATACGGGTGCATATTATGTTAAAAGTATTGAAAAAGCTGTCATAGACAATTAATTAGTTTGAAAGTTTTCGTGCAGGAAAAAGTACAACCAAGAAACTTCATCTACTGGAATCTCTACTTTCATTAAAGTCTTGTTAAGAGAACTACTAATCATCGTGTAATTCGTGATATATTTCACGAATGTCACATAATGTCACATATAAAGAAATACAGGTAATTTCTGGTCTTTTGAAGAGTAACGCATTTAATTGAGCGTTCACGCACCGTAGATATCGAAGAAGCTATTATAAATTTGAACATCTCATTGTGTACACAATCAATGGTGAATCACGTCTATGTGACAAGTAACGACGAGCTACTGCTGATGATTCGCTTGGTTTTTCTCTAACTTTTCCCATTCACGTCAGTTATCGTGTAAATTTATCATTCACAAGGTTGTACTAATGAAAAAGTTTATCTCAAGTATTTAAATTAAAATGTCATTTACAAAACTTATGTTCGCAAAATTACTGTAGGATGAGCTTACTAGAGAGAGGGAAGTTTGAACAAAACTAAAATCCTTCTGGCAAAATTGTTCCGGTTTAGCTGCATTACAGAATTTACTCCATCGTTTTTTCGATGTTGTTTAAGACAGAAGTTTTCGTTGCAAAAAATACTTTAACCTGTACGCCAACGCTTTGCCTGAAGATAGGTCAAAGATGATAAAACATAAGACGATAAAATGCAAATAACATTCGCAAATTGCACGTTTTCTTTTAACTATTTCAATAGTAAATTTTCAAAGAAATCATTGCATTTCTTTTCCTTTCGTAAAATCGAAGTTTGCTCAGAAAATTTGTGGCTCATAAATTTAGAGCGATAATAATGGAACAATAATTTTGAATTAACTGATAAGCGTTTAATGGGTACCGGACGATTGAATTCATGTAACACGAAAATTTATCGGATACCTATCGTTTGCATGAACGGTACAGGTTAATTACACGCTACTGGGTCTATGTATTAATTCGTTCAATAAAATTCACAACCAGACACCGTTTTCAGAAGTCGTTCGATAAGAAGTTGTTCTGTTTTTCGCACGGCCAAGAGCCACACGCGGAAATTCCTCGAGAAACGCCATATTTACCGGCGATTCTTTGAAAATCACGAGAAAAACACGAGAGAAACGCAGACGCCTCTGTGAGCCACTTAAAATTCATCATCTTTTCTCAGATCCATTGAGAGAAGGTTGTCTGGCAGGAAACAATACTTCTTTTTTTTCCCGTTGAAAATAACCTACCTCAAGAATATATCATCGAGTTCGAGGCTACGCATGCATTTGCACCTGCATCAAGGTCAGCCATTTTCGTACGATGAACTAACCTATTTCATCGTATCAAACGTGACTAAAAAAATTAAAAGAAACGTTAAATGAAAGAATAAAAAGAACAATATTAATCGAGAGATCACTCTTTCGTTGTTCACTAATTGCACGATACTTGAAGAATCCATTGCATCTGGAGAGTCATCGATTGTGAGAAACGAAACTAAAGTAACGTGAGCGCGATTTATAGGACGGAGAACATCGCTATGGGAATCCCGTGGCGCCTAGATTTAAGTCTGATCGAGTGACGTTCAGGATGGGAAAAAATTTAGCATGCGACAAGAGATCTGTTAGAAAATATTGCAGTAGAGTTGGATTTTGCGATGATATATACACAATTGGGATTTGTTTAGCTTGTAATATGAAAATTCATAAGGTTTTTTGAAAGATAACAGTTTTCTGTAGAACTAGGAATTCGAGTGTTTCAAAGTTGAGGAATTTATTCGATTACAAAATTTGATTACAAAAAGTTTAGTAAAACTGTGGATATTAAAACTGTTCTTGAATAATGATAGAAATTCGAAATCCCAATGTTGCTAGACTAAAATAAATGGAAAGTGATTAGTAGCTGTAAATATGTTGCATCATAGTTGTTTCCGTTAGAACATAACAATGACTCCGCATTCCGATACTATGGTGTTTCATATTAACTATATAATATAGGTACATAATTCACGGCATTCTTTATGTAAGTGATGATGACACGTTTGCACTGGAAATTACCTGAAGGGAATTGTACAGTAACTACGTTACACCTAATCTACGATTGAATCTTTCCAATGCTGACAGTCTATCAGCCAATTCACTTTGTTACCTTTGTATAGTAGGTGATCAAATTATTATGAACACTTCAAAATTATGCTTATTCTTTTTATTACAAAAAAGTATGAATTATTTGAAATTTTTCAAAATACATACTTCGATATTTCGCATTTATAGTTACTCGAATACAACTCCGTATAGTTTCAATATTTTTCCACGCTATTTTCCTTTATTCCTGCGTCATGATGTCATACTGATGTACATTTTTTGAATCATTTGCTATTTATTAGTTATCACTTCTAATGCAATTGGACGTTTTAATAATTTTCATAGATTTTCTATTGGATTTATACGTGGTGTGTTATCAAATCACGATAAAATTTGAATGCTCTTTTTTAGCTTTGCAAACTACTAAAATGTAGTCAAATATGTGTCTCAATAAGTGTTAAGAAACAAAAGTGTATATTTTACTGTTATTGGAATAATAAATACCATCAGAAACATAAAATATGCAATTTTTTCATCTGGTAATAATTTGATCACCAATTGTAATAAGAATTTCGAATACGATCATATTTACAACCGTGTATTTTGATATAAAATCCTTCAACGAGATTATCAGACAAGCATACGTGCTTCATACGATCGAGAAGATGTTAAAAAGCGTATCTTTTCGTTAGATATGTAAGTGGACGTTGAATCATTGAACCACCTGTTTCACGAAAAAGCAACGTTATAAAGTTCCTTTCAAGCTTAAGTCTATCGTTTCCCTTGTTCGTTGTCGCGGAGCTTCATTTTCTAGGGAGAACTAACCTATATTCGCGATGATTCGTTCAAAAATTCCATTTTCCCTTTCCTCGAGCTTAAATCTCATGATAAAGATCCATTATGCTGACAAAAAGAATATAGGAGTTTTCAGAGAAAGTTAGGAACACTTTTTCCAAATTGACGGTAGATTCGATATTGATACAATCAAATTATCAACTACTTGTCCATTTATTCCATTTTATTTTAATTATGTATATGATCATTTTTCTACAAAAACTATCTCCTTTACATTAATGGTAACCAGTGAATCTCATGACCTCTCTAATTAAAAATTCAAAAGGATCTTTTACCTACACAAATGTCTTTAACATTCTTACAAATTCTCTTCGAACTAAAGAAATTTAAAAAAATACAAAATCGTAATAAAAATATTCATTTCTTATCACCAATCTTTGTCTTCTTTCAGAATATCTATCTTACTTACATTACACAAGTATTACCTTTCTTGGCAACATATCACAATTCAATGCATCCCTTCTTCATATGAGTCACGTATTACACATCAAAGAGTTCACACCGATAAACAAAGTTTTCTTATCACATCTGAGCAAACATTTGTTTCATTCGTCTTCCAGGAGCCCTTATGGAAATCTCCAGAAACGGACCTAAAACGAGGTCATCCTGGCCATCGTTCCATCTAAAGAAGCCTTGAACTCGTGGAACGTCTGGACCCGTCAAGTTGAATCATAAGCGCATCGTGGTCCCATCGAGAAATTCGAGCAGAGTTCACCATGTCACGTGTATGCATCGTGATCGTGAGCCTTCAGCAGTAATTCGTGGATCGCGAAACATGGTAAAGGTGCCTTACGAGCGAAACTCTGTCGATTATCTCTTCTACTCTCCCTCCCTTCTACTGTTCACCTATACGAGGACAGTGACGAGGATGGAAAGGTGGATTCAGGGAAAAGGGTCGAAGTCTAGGTAAAGAAATAAAAGTGAGGGAGGATCTGGTACGAGTGGGGAATGAGCCACGAGCTGAGTGGGGAGGTGGAGGCGGAACTCTCCTTCGAGTATATATGCTCGAAGCGAACGAAGCTACGCTACAGTTCACCAAGAGACAAAAGCGACAAGGAATAGGGACAGACACCCATAGGGAAAACGTGATTACTATAGATCATCGAGTAATACGTGAAGTAACGAGCGGTTTCGAGCTGATCAGTTAGTTTTTGTGAAGCTGTTCGAGAAAGTGAAAAAGTGTACCGATTGAACGAGGAAGAAGATCGTGTTACTTTGGATTTATCAAGGGATCTCCTTGGTTCTGGACTGTTTTTCGTTCATTTTTATTTCGTCCTCGTGGGAGATAACAAGTTGGCATTATGTCTGTAAGAAGCAACCTCTTCGTTACGTTGTTGGTGATGTGTGTTCTCGCCGTGGTCCTGATGCCAGGAACCAGCTACGCTAGGCCACCCCCTTTGCTTAGGTAAGAATGTTGGTTCTGTAGTGTGGCAAGTTTGACGATATCAGTTGTCGTTTCTTTGTTGCATTTTGAGGTAGACAGCCGTGGCTAAGGAATTTTTCTCCATCTTTCTAATTCAAAAGTTAGAATTTTTATCGGAAATTGTTCTTTAATTTTTGTTAAGAAATATTAGAAAATTCGGTTGAGAAATGTTCTGAACAACCTTAAAAAACGGTACTTCTTATAATAGCAAATGACATTAGAATCACTGGATTCAAAATCATTTTTAGTTCTCGTGTAATGTTAGAAACACCACACCAATGTTCCTCGAGCTACTGAGAACAATGAGAAACTCCTTCAACTTGTTGCACATCCACGTGAAACCACAGAAAACGCGTACTTTTCACATATTCGAAAGTACGCAATCTATTTCTAATTAACCAGCGAAACGAATGAAAGAAGCTCGAGCAAACATCCATATAATCCTTTTATACGGCTAATTATCGAATAATTATATTTTCCATTGAAAATTTTCCTCTATTCGTCAAAGGAAAATCCCACTTGAACGTCACGCTAGTGAACCTTTCGAATCTCTATCACGATTGCTATCTGACCGATTAATTTTATCGAATTATTTTCGACTGGTCGCGACAATTTTTAGCCGTATCTCAATGTCTGATCTCTGTAAAATCGCGTTACATATCGAGTCACTCGACGAGGGCCTCGACAAAAGAGGGATGGTATCAATGGATTTCGATTAAGGCTGTGTTCTTTTTTTTCCCCTCTATGGATGGTGATAACACGACATACAGATAACCAGGGAGCTTTGTTGCACATGTGGGAGATTAGCATGTCGATTAAAAAGATGAAATTGACGACGATCGACAAACACGGCATTATATCCATCGTGCATCCTCCAATATCACCGCAGCGCCGCGGCCTTTTCTCTTTTGCCTGCTAATATGAATTCGCGCGGGATTTAGCTATCGGCGGAATTACTCGAAGGGGTTAAACTCAAAGGGAAACGATAGATATCGGGAATCAGAGAAATTTCTTTCAACTCTGCGAAATTACTTTCGTTATCTAACTAATGTAATATGTCTAATAAAGCAAAGAAAATTGCTGAAAAATTTTCCTCTGAATATTAGAATTCTTAAATGCATATTATCGATGAAGTTTATTATCGTTGTACCCTGAGAGAGTGTATCGATTTGTACATGAAACTTCTGCAAATTTCTAAATACGCATCACTTTTGATATTTTTTCAACAAAATATAATCAAACTTGATAAAGCTTGCGAGAAGTTCTCTTGGAACATTTTACATTTAAATATTCGCATCAAATTTGAGTTTAAAATATTTCAACCGGCACTATCACCTCCAGAATCTCAGATTTCACCAATCACCTTAGCCTCGTCAATTGTTAATCGAGTCACGCGCGATAGAATACAGGAGAATGTAAACGCGGCTGTAGTCGGATACGATTAAATATTGAGGACTTAAAAGAAGCGGGAAAAAACGAGGATACGGCGTTTGGTGCCAGCCTCCAGGGGGACGTGCAAGTATCTCGTGAATGTTGAATTCGCAACAGGTTGCAAATTCGCGAAGAAACGATCGCTAAAGGACAACGACCGCCGTGGCAATTAACCACGGTTTTTCCTTAAACCAACTCCTGCACATGGGAATGATTTGCGACATCGATTTCACGGCTTGACTTGTGAAAGTTCGTTCACTGATGTAATTACACGTCGCGTTGCTGCGAGTCATCGTTGGCCTGTGTAACACAGTTGCAATAACTCTTCGCTTCTCTTTTCAACGATTCTCTTTCACGCCTTGATATTACCACTCGTACAGGGATTTATCATAATGTAATCGAGATTTATCGTGTCATCGATATCTCTGCCGTGATATCAGCCACCTTGTACCCGTTTATTTTACAGTTTGCACAATTATGCTTGAATGGAATTTCGTTATAGAAACGTAAGAATCAGCGATCGATGAGTCATTCTTTAAGGCACGTGAAAATTGCCCCGAGCCTGTCTTTTAGGAAACCACCGGTGTTTAATTATAGAAACTAGTTTCGAACATTTCAAATCTAATACTTCAATTTCTCTCCTCTCCTTTATGCTGAACTAAATATTGCTCGTCGATCTAATTGTGTGACGTATGTTGAATTAATTATAGACACCTGTTCTGCAAATAAGTCAATATTAAAGAGCGATAAAGATAAGTTTTGTCGGATTCTCTGGGCGTGAAGGCTCTTCGAAATGTGACAAAATGTTTAGAAAAAATTAAGACGATTTCTGTCCAAACCTTCTTCCACTTTCCTCCCTCGTTCTCTTCTCTTATTTCTCATTCTTTGGTAGGAGAAACAGTTACCTTATCGATTATTATAAATTTATCAAATTGATGGTTAAAAATATATCTCACGTTCCCGAGATAAAAATATAATTCCGCTAATATTTTTGTGTCTTACTATCGGCGAGGTACGATTAACATTTATTTTAACTCTCGAAATTGAAATCCCCGAAGAAATTGGTCTATTTTTATCTTTCCTGTGAATATTCAATCCCCGTGAAGTATCGAAAATACCACGAATAACTGTTTTTCTTCGATTCTAAATGTATTTATGGGGTTAAATTTGTATTTGTTCATTTTAGTGAAAATATCTTTTCACTGAATTGACATTGCATTGTTAATATCATTTTACAGTAGACAGAGAAGGGTGTCAGACCAGAGACTTGCTGAAATAGAGACACTTCTGGGGCTGCAAAACGTCAGGGGCAGAGTGGTGACGGTTCCCGTTGCATTCGGCATGTTGGATCCAGATAAGATGTAAGTAGTTACGTAATACGTCGCTCCTTTATCGACGTTGATTTATTGTTCATCCTTATCAGGTTTGCCAAAAATTAGTAATACAACACTTCCTTCAATTGCAACTGCAATCTTTCTTCTATCTTGATACGAATTTTTTCTAAATATAACGAACAGAGTGTTCAAACGTTATCTCGATGTGCAAGAATTTCGATGATTCTTCAACTTTTCCCTTATCTCGATCGAAAAGTTGTTTATTACGTCACTAATGTGTTTCACACTACGAATCAAATTATTCGTTAAATTCAAAAAGCCAGTGATTTACGAAAAAGAAACTCATACAATTGAAAATCTTTGCTGTATCTCTTTTTGTTAATTTCGTTTTGTATTTTTAAATAGTTTTAACGGTTTATGTTTTAAACAAATCAATTAGAGTGACAATAAGTGTTATAAACTTAGTACGAAGAAGTTGTAGTATTTTTTTTCATTTTGTAAGATATATTCTCGAAATGGTGTCGTAAAATTTTACTAATTATTGATACACCTGAAAAATAAAAAAAATTAGTAGAATATATAATAAGAAAAATTGGACTGTCGATGATACTCAAGAGGAACCAAAAAATTTTTCCGTCATCGATATTAGTTATCAGTAATCAAATGAATTTCTCATGATCGATATAGGTTATCAGAAACTAAAAATGACCACCGGTGACTGAAAAAACAATTTTCGTCATCCATAATGTTTATCTGTGAGCAAAAAGATTTAAATCATTTTTATTAGTCATTTCTGTAACAAAAACCTTTAACAATTAACATTTTTTAATAGTGTTTGATTCTGACAGATCTCCTTCGACATAAGTGAAAAAAATTCTTTTTCAATGACTTTTTCAATACAAATTTTTAAGACAATCATCTTGTTTGGTTAGAACGTATGAACCTTTCGATTGACGTAAAAATTTATCATTAAGCATCAAACCTTATCGTCCTAAAAGTAATTCTTTTACTAACCGTGGGAATTCGTAGAGATGATACACGTTACTTTATCGATTTCTCTAGGTTAGACTTACGTAAACGAAAGTCCGTCGCAAACAGGACGTGTAGAACTCGATTTTACATAAATCAACGTAACTGTCCAAACTATTCGATGTCTCCCCCAGTAAATTTTGTTTAACAATGCCTCATAACACACCCTCACGAAATTGAAATAAACAGAAGATGAACTTTGCTAATTCTTCAAGAAATAGCAAAACAGAAATATCACGCGTTGCATCATCGTGTATACACATGAACCAAAAATAACGATCTATTTAAAAAAAAAAAAGAAAAAGTAAGAAAGCAAAGAGAAAAATTGTAAGGAAGCTATTCCTGTGGTGCAACGATTCTGATTCTAAGGTTCAGGAATCCTCCGCACGGAACACGTCACTTGCCAAACATCGTCTATTTCTAGAATCTCGCCTGGTTGCTTTTTAATTTCCATCTGTCGTGAATTTCCGTGTGAAATATCTCATCGGAAAAAAGGAGAAAGAAAGAGAGAGAAAGAAAGAGAAAAAAGAAGATGAAATTCGCGGGAAATGTGGCGCACGTCCGCTAGCAGGGATATTGAAATTCAACTTGTTGCTTCGTGTCCGCGTGACGAGGCGGAAAACCACCCTTGAATGAGAGAGAGAAATATGATGGATAACGAAGGAAGAGAAGAGTATGTGGGTGGTCACGTAAAACGAGAAAGAACGGCCTACTAACACTGGAGGATATGTTGCGGAATAGTTTCTAGCGTATCGTTGGACAGCTTGCTTGAAATGTTATTAACTCCGTGTCTCACTTCCGGGGGGAAATTATTCTCTCGTTCGCCGCGAGGAAATTGTTTTGTTCGTGGTAATGGAAAGATATGGTTTTTCGGGTAATATTTCGTCGAGCTTGAGCGAGGGTGAGAATTGAATTTAACAAACGTGAAAAATGGTATTTCGTACAGAAGGGTTGATTTCCGGGTTTGTCGATATTTCGGGAAATTTTTATTCGTTTCATCTCGTGAGAATGATTTTGGAGAAATTTGTGAGAAAAACTGCGAGACTTTGTGAAATTAAGTGAAATTCTTTAAAATAGTATATTATTCGGTATGAATGTACGATACAAGATTTTTTTTATTTTCGCTGTTCAAACGAAACGTTTTATTTTTCTATTTTTCATTATTCGTCTAAAACTTGGGCTCTTCGTTGGCATTTTTCTGAAGTAAATTTTGAAAATAAACATATGCATGTTGTACATTTAAAAATAATGTTATTAACGGGAATGCAGGACGATTCGCTTAAAAAAATTCGAATTATTCGAAGTTTGCTGTGTTTACACCGAACGTTATACTTTCTAAATGGCACTTTTATTATTGTAAGCGGTTGCAGTGTCAAATTTGTACAAAGTTGTACATGATATTATTATCATAGTAGACTGTACTGTGGAAAACAGGCTTGTTCCAAAGGGAAACAAAATATAAAATTAACAGAAGAATACACGATAATTTAGGCGAGTAATCTCGCGAAAGGGACTCTTTTTGCTTGAATTCAAAGGAAATAAAGGATGGTGTTTGAAGGAACAAGCTATCAAGCGTGAAACAATTTCAAAAAGGAGAATCGCGAATTTTATTAAAAGATGATACAGTGTATTATTTCAACCTAAATAAATAAAAAGAAAAAGAAAGCTTAAGAGAAAATAAAAAATTAAAGGTCTTGAAAATAAAAAAAATTATACATTTTGAAAATCAAAAATTTCGAAAGCAACGTTTACGATACCAAAATACAATATCGAAGTATCAAAGAGCAAAGATAACACATTCCCACTCTAAGAGGCTCGTCAATCGTTCAATTGCTAATGCATCATCGATGGTTATCAGACGTACTCGTTCTACTCTATGTATACTATCGTATGAAGCTTCGAATAGGTTAGCATATATATGCGTAACGACATAGACTGAATAAATGGTAATCGGAACGTTGGTCCATCGGTACGAAAGACAGAGAAGAGTAACAACAGAAGGATGGAACGCTAATGGAGTACCTAACCGGGTTACTTCTCCTTCGAATGCCTTCTGAATAAATTTCCATTCAGCCTTTGGTACGCGAAAATTTGCTTAAAACCGAATGAAACGAACAATTCCTCTTTCCTTGTTCATTTCGTCGTGCGAACGTTTGCACTGTCAACGAGCTTATCCTTCAGAAACATCTCTTTCCGTCATTTTCTCACACTTGTTTAAACCGTATTAAATGCGTCGAAGATTAACTCTTTATACATCCAGCATTTTTTCTTTTATACGATCGATATCATCGACTTCAGCGCACTTTTGCAATGGAACTTTCGAAAACGGGAAGTTTTAATTTGAAACGAAACAATTACACATGCTTATGAATTTGTATATTTTTCTCTATTTTGCCAATTTGCTTTATTTCTATGTAAATAAGATTTGTACAAAGTAATGATTCGTGTTAGGAATTTCGTCATAGCGGAATGCACAGGGTTAAAAGTGTATTCTGTGTTAAGGAAAGAAACGAGAATTCGAATAATTGAAGCACGATCTAAGGTTCCTTTTGTGACTAATGAAGCATTCATATGAGAATTATTTAAGAAAGAATTTTATGCAGTTCGATTTAAAGATAGAAAAGAAAAGGGACTAGATATTCTTCTTCGCCGACGTTCTCTTTCGTACTGAAAGCTTGATACAGTGGATCACTGGTGGAAGTGGTGTTTTTTTTATTTTTAAACCGAGATATTCTTCGGTGTGATTGGAGAGGAAATCTCTGGTCTCGCCGCGACCAATCATCTTCTTCGATAATTTATCGTCGAAATTCGCAACGCGTTTGTATAAAAGTAGGAGTGAGTGGAAGAACACGGATTAAATGGATGGGCAGCATTGGCAATTACGCGAGGAATGCGAATCGAGAGCCAGGAAGCGTGAACTGTCAAAGGAAGTTAACGTTTTAATACTCGTTGCTAGGAAATCGAGACTTCAGCTATCGATTCCGGATAAATTCGAGGGAGATACCTGGATTTTCAGTTTAACTTCGAAACATGAATATTTGATCAAGCATTGCGGAATATGCAGATGTAAATCGTTGCTGAACATTGTGTTATAAGACCTCGGTATTTCTTTGTTTCTTTCTTTTTTTTGTCTTGGAGAAACTTTTTAATTTAAATTCTATTTTTTTATGACAAAGATCGAGAATATTGTACGTCGTTTAAACGACAGGCAATGCGTTCCAGTATAATCGTAAAAATTCTGAGATCCTTTTCATAATGCATTTATTAAAAGAAAAAGAAAGATAGAAAATTCGTAGAAATTTCTAAAAAAAATGGTAATTATCAACAAAAACATTTCAACAAATAACCACTCGAGAGAGGAATTATTTTTAGAATTTCCAAAGGAATAGAATATCACGGAATAAATTCATAAAGAATTGGGTTAAAATACGGAATTAAGAACGTCATAGTGCGTCTCTCTTTATAAATAGCAGAAGAACGTCATACGTTGTAAAATCTTCTCTTTTTGAGGATTAGCTGATAAGAGAACATCAACGATACAACGCCGTTGCGCCAGCATAGTCATAGCTTGCACAATTCTAACGATTTGCCGGTCGTCTAGAGTCTAGGCCGATAAGGCTCTTCGAGTAATTTGTACCAAGAGAGATTCCCGGCGATTGCATGCTCAACAGCTATTCTATTGGCACGTGTCACCCTTTCCTTACATACGACACGTGTGGCACGCGTGATCGCGTGAAATTCCACGGCTGGCTGTTCCTAGTATAAGAGGAAAAAGGACGAAAAAGGGTGAAGAAAACGAAAAACGGAGAAGAAACGAGCTACGGTGGAAAAGATCGCCCGATTTATTCCGTTCGCCTCGAACATATGGCACGAACATTGAACCGCGTGTAATCTTCCATTAAATCCTAGCAACTTTTTTTTCTTCCCGTTGCTTAATTTAGCGTGTCACCCAGTTATTTTTATCCGAGAGCATCAATCTAAGAGAAACACAAGCTTAAAGGTATATGTTCATTTGAGTATGAAACTATCGCAAGTTCATACTCTCGAGAGTAATTATCAGTGTCCACGATATTGTGAGAGTGATGACGGAGAGTTGGACATACAATTTCAGAGTATTCTCGAGAGTAGTTGTAAAAAAATTCTCAGATTGACATGTGCCATAATCGATGATTTTAAATGATGATATTAATTGATTATTTTTTTCCTTCGGATTTTTTCAGAGGTCGCAGGCGAAGATCCGCCACGAACAACAGACTGGAAACTCTGCAGCGTGTCATGAAAATCATGGTCAATAATCCTGAGTTGGCCGATGAAGAGAAGATTCTTTCTTTACCAGGGGTAAGTTTTCAATTATGTACGATTTTCTAATTCGAAGTAGAGAAACCACGATTTTTGCGAAACTGAGTTAAATCCATGATTTTATTCAATTGCCATCAATGAATAATATGATTAAGTTGTTTAAGTGTATCAGTGCAAAAATGATGTTACATTCGTTGATAAGTTGGTTCCCTTTATTTTTCTTTTTTTTGAAAAATTAAGTTTTTGCATTATTGCAATTCTACCATTGGAATGATGATATCTTTTCGAGGGCTCAACGGAAGACATACCTTTACAAACTGACAACCTTACTAATTGACTCCAAATGCTTAAAGTGTTTAAAAAAAATGGCAAAAAAAAAGAATGCGTATTACAAAAATTTCTATTACAAATAATTGCACCGTATCTCTCCAATGCTGAAGTAAACAGTTCCCTGTTTTACCAGTAATCAATTTAAAATAATCGTTCTAATAAAATTTTAACAAGTGATCAATTAATTGTACAATCTTTCTGAATATTTCACGAGACTGTGAAGTCGATAGGATTGAATAAGATACACACATCGTGATTATCCTTTTTCCACATTATTATGTAAGTAACGTGACTCGAGTCACGATGTATAATCTATCACAATCCTGCACTTGTGTAATACCGATTTTTTATTGATAAACACGAGGCGCTATCCGGATCGTTTCGAATTTTTTCAGTGTTAGCTAATTTGCACATGCAGTCAGCAGCGATAATTGGCTGATAATGAAAAATGTTACTAAATCATTGGCACGCGCCTAGCCTCAGTTCATAATCTCTTCGCTGAATGTGTACTTATGGCCTTCTCGCGATGGAAGTCATTTCTCTCTCACGCAATATGCATACACAAGTATGCAATTAATCGTTTCTATTGCGGTTCTTCTTTCGATTTCAATTTACGTTTCGTCGTTGTGTTAACAAAAATTGAAATCTCATGATAGAAACGAGAACTTGATTCGTGATTATTGAAATTCGCAGTAACAAAGAATGAATTTGATTAGAATTCGATAGTTTTATGAATGTAAGCTTTTCTTTCGTAAAATGCATGATGTTCAAAGTTAACCTTGTTTGACAACTTTTTTAATAATCGAATAATTAAAACATTATTGAATCAATGACTCGTGCTATTTTCTAATATGTATTTCGACTTAACATGAACAATGCTTGTTCGTTTTGTATTTTAAATGTACATTTCTTGCAAGTTGAGTCTTCTTGAAACCTGCAAGTCGAGAGGAGAATTTTAAGTTTAATTTTCAATGAGAAAGAAAAAATGTCAATGAATATGAATTTCCATTTAAATCGTTGTCCATTCAGATAACTTTAAAATATAAAAACCGCAGAGAACGTACTCGGAATGAAACACTCTCTAACCACGAATATTCCCTTTAAATTGCAGAAGCTGAGGGAGAGCCGGCGAAGCGTCAACGACGAGTACCAATTCATTTAATTTCAATGCACGACGTCGCGCTGAAACACAGGGCGAACACGGAGACAGAGTCGAGAGAACGAAGACAAATAAAAACCAAATAAAAGAGGAGAAGGAAGAAGGAGAATAGGAAGAACATCGACGGATACGTTTATGAAAAAATGAAACAAAGGAGAAACAACAGAAGAAAGTACATATGAGAAAAAAAGAAATACAAGAACAAATGTACATATAACGATCTCTCGACCCTAAAACGCCGCCTAAACAGTATTACGGACCGTCCTCCGTCCGAGCTTAAATTCTTTAAAAGAACTTACACTATTAGGATACTAAGTTGACTAACCGCAGAACGGAAGAAAGAATGATCGTTCTTTAACGACCCACCGTCCTGAACGTTCGAGGGAATCGCGGCCATTTTGGAACGTTCGTCCTTTTTTGGCATGATTTTCCCCGATTTTTATTCGTTCCTGAACGTGCGTGTGTATACCGTTCCAGATAGTTTAATATTTCTTCTCTCTCTTTTTTCTTACATTTTTTTTTTTTAGTTATTTAGTAATTTATTCAATTAGCTTTATTTATTATTTATTGTAGTTAGACTGATTATACCGTTCAAGTAACCTACGTGAAATGTATTTAAAGTTGCATGTGAGAAAATTAATTTTTTCTTTTCTCTTCTTTTAACTGAGATTTTTTTTTATTTTTTATTTTGAGTATACGTGATGAATGAGGAGATTCATTGGTCTGTCGATCGCCTTACAGTATTCAGATGCGTCTCGACTTCGTAGGTTTCTTTCGATATTTTTTTTTAAGGATTCGCAGTGGATCAACGATCAAATCTCGAGAATGGCTGAAGAAGTATTAATGAAATTAACATAATTCGATATACAGAGAAATTTGTGTTAAACAAAATTTCAGAAAGGCTATAAGTGTATATTATAAATGTTTGAATTGGCATAAACAGATTTTGACGTTGAACCGCTGCGAGATAGAAGTAAAAATTAGTTAATTTCATACTTGATTGATTGATTTTCACATTCTTTCATCCGATATTGTACATTCGTTTCTCTCTCGTACAGCAGTTTCTAATGTTTTTTGCAACACCTTCTCCTCTTCGAGGAGAAGTGGAAGAAGACACGAGGCTGTGACGCGAAACGCATTACGTTGCTTCTCACAATTTTGGAACGTTAACAAAGGAATTCTTATTTCCTTTTCTTCGGTTTCTTTTTCCTTCTTCTTGTTTCTCAGAAAAGAGAAACGCGATAAATTTGACATTTAGAAACTGCTGGGTCGAAAGATTCTTTTCTTTTCTTTCTTCTAAGAAGCACACCGGCATATTTCCATTTGAGACACATATCTCGCGTTTTTATTGAATGTAAGATTTTATGCGTATTATTTATTTTTTTTCTGTACAGATAGTATATTAATGTTGAGCGATCAACGAAACCGAGAGAAAGAGAGAAGGGAAAGAAACGACGACGACGATTAATATTAACGCTGCATACATTAATTGGCAATTGTGTCGAACGATAAAGTCGTGTCGTTTCGTTGTGTCCAAGCTATCTGTAATATTGTATAATTGTATTCGTCGACGCGTTACATTTATTTTCTTTTTTCTATAAGTTATTTATTTATTTATTTATTTAAAAATAGTGTACGTAGAAACCATGCAAAGTATTAAAGACACTGTCGCGAGCGAATGCGACATAGACGTGTATATCGATAACGATGCATTCGAGATAATTTCGCTGATCCTTTTTCGATGCGATTATGCGTGTTGTTTTATTTATTTGAATGCAATAAAAAGAAAAATAATAATAATCAGCTATACACGAAATACCTGTGTCCTTGTTTTCATTATTTTCCATATTACCTTCCCTTTGAGTTTCTATATTTTGTGGTATAATGAGAATTCGTATGGTAAGAAGATCGACAAACGAAATGATCGATTAGAAATTTTCATATTTCGCTTGTGCTGTGACGAATTAATTAAAAATACGCATCTGAGCTCCCTCTGGAGAAACCATAAGTGAATTATTCTTATGCTGTCGGTAAATGTAGAGTTTATTTCTCAAAATTTTCGAACGTCCCGACTGGGGAAGGACTCGTGTTTCGTCTGAGATTCACGAGTTTCGACGCTGGCGCCGGAGGAAGCGGATATTTTGCAGAAGATTCAATGGAGTATTTAGATGGTCGGGCTAAAGACGAGTTGTACTACTGAAAGTGAAGTGGCTAGTGGAATTAGTCGTGCTTATTCTAACCCGATAGTAATTATGTATTTTTTGCGAGAACACTTTTTTCCCCTCTTTTTGTGGTGGAATGTAAAATGTGAATGAAATGAAAAGTGTAACGATGTTTGAGAAATTGTAAATCATTCTGTATTGAAATAATGAAAAGCAACACGTCCACTGAATAATCTATTCTCTCACAGATTCACATTTTTTAATTGGAAATGATCAAACTACTTTTTTCGAAATTCTAAATTTAATATTATCCAAATTCAGTTAATCGAAATTTCAATATGAAGATAGAAACGAAAATATACAAAATTTTGTTTTTATAATTTTGTATTCATTATGTTCCCTTTTTTTTAAATTTTATTTATTCCATAAGAAAAGTCCAACCCAATATTTTTTATCTTAGCAAAATCAATAAAAAGGAGAAGAATATCCCTTGAATATATTCTATTGTCAAGCGTATTGAATACAAAGGGTGCAACCAACAATTAGTATAACACGAACGATATCAAATTTCCTTGTATAACAAGAATTCTACGAAAAAGTCGTTTCCTCTACTTTTCAACAATCACAAAGCAATTTCGTCGTTCAGAAAATGGAACATGTGGAAAGTCAGTGGAAAATTGAATCAAATTCTTCAATTATTTCTGCTTCAAGCTTCGTCTTACCAAAGAAACGCAAAATGCCAGCGAACCTCCTGAAAAAGAATAGAGAAATCCGATTTGTAATTTCCTTTATTCTACAAGAACAATAGACTTGGTCGGTTGACTGAAAACTGTCTAATAGAAACACGGTTTAACATTAACGAATTTGTATATACCATCGAACGAAAAATCTAATAATGATCAATTAGAAAATGAATTTCTTCATTTATACTAAAATCATCGAACCGCGTGAGAATATTCCAGGAAGAGTTTCGAGGTGGAAGAAAGCGAAACGAAATCGATCGGTGGATTGCAGTATCTAGTTTGATTCATTTCCCGATCGCCGCGATTGCTAACATTAGTACACGATAGTTCATCCGTGGCGAGCGTGATTGGCGAACGTGTCTTGATAGATATAACATTATTTCATAAATACGTACACATATGTCGCGTGGGTAGAAGATTTCGCAACGTACACGCGACAACTCTAATAACTGCGCAATAGAAGACAAGCGTATCGTGTCGACACGTTACGTGTTCTGTCGAGGAACGGGCCTCCAAAGTTGCACAATTCTTAATTTCTGATTAGTTTGGCTCACGTACTACGTAAAAAGAACGATTTCGTCGCGTATCTTTAACCCGTGTTACGGAAAAAAGAACAAAAAAGAAATGTCCATATCGATATCTGGTCGCGTGGTATATGTATACGCCCTCCGCTGCTTGGTTTTCCTCGAGTTGCCGCCCATTCTTACGTGAACAATGATGGGGTAGATCAGCGTCCAACGATCTTATCCTCCTCGTCTCTCTTTGTTAGCATTTTTAACCATTTCACTGCTAGTTGGTCGAAAGTACAGTGATTGTTCAATGAACGACCGTATTAAAATATTAGTAATCAATCCTTTCAGTAATATAAATATAAGAGTTTCTAAAAATTGTTTACTATGCACGATGAACACTGTACGCATGTCTGCCTTGAGTAGCAGTAGTAAAACTTTGTTCATATGTGCTTTAATTATCCAAAAAATGACTAAATAAATACACAAGTCAAATTTGAAAAGTTATTCAATCCACGTTTTTTTTTTAAATAAATAAGCAGCGTGTAATACAGAACGCTGAATAGGTTAATATACAGGATGATCCGTGTAACGTGATTGCCTTGGATTATTCTATTGTTACTAAATTCATCTACGTTATTTCTTTTCTTTTTTTGTGTCATATAATATCGTTCAAAGAAGACTTTAAGATTATAGTATATTTTCTTTTTTAAAGTTTTTTAAGGCCACTTTTAAACTTTTTTAGATAAACGTATGATTTTTTGACAACCATCTTTCAGCGGATGTTGACACAAATATCTATTAGTTTCGGTTTCAAGCAAATGATGTATATCAAAAAATTCTTCTGTCACAGTGTTAATTATCTTCAAAGTTCAGAAGTAATCGTGTAATAGCAAGAAGCCGCAACAACTGACAATATTTATACTGATGTAATAACTGATTAATTGCTCGTTGCTCATTTTGCAATCGTTAATCGAACGAAACTCGTGAAAAACTTGCAGGAAAAATACATATGGCTTATCTACATTCAGAAGCGAGTACATTTTGATTATACTTTACAATGTTACATTCGGTGAAAGATTAACTGAAGTGACGCGTGCCCAATCGAGCTCGTGCTTTAAAGAATCCACTATTATATCTTCGTTGTGCATGGTTAACCGCCATTATCGTCGGATATCCGCTTTAATTACACCCGTTATCATCCTCGCGGCCATCTTTTCGCGAGGTCAAAAGTTTACTCTTTCGCTCCCCTGTAGCTTTTACGGGACCATTATCAAGGACTTACCATTGTCAAAGTCATTTTGAAAGTAGTGTGGAATTTCTTTCAAGGACTTACCATTATCAAAATCATACTGAAAGTACTGTGTAATTTCTTTACGCTTATGTAAATTATGTTACTCTTTCATTGTCTAACACTATTTGGTTTTTATTTGATAGATCGGAAGATGACTAAACTACACGAAATTTTATATCACTCGTTTTTAAACGATTCCAAGAAGACTTTCGCGGAAACTCGTCCATTAGAAACCCACAGATTGCGGGAAACCCGTTGGACAAATTAGAAAAATTCATCGAACAGATTACACGAATCGATTAAAATCGAATGACGAAATGTAACATTGTAATTAAATCATATATTTTATCGAAGATTATAGTCCCCACTCTGAAGTTTATCTTGATCTGACCAATGAGAGGCATCGAAATTTCAGCATTTTCTAATAGATAATATATGATATATTATATTTTGTTTTATTTCTGAAATATTTTAAAACTATTTTTAAATTATTGAAATTACACTTTTTCTTTAACAAATCCATTCTTCTTTTACTGATCATTCACTGTTGAATATCTTTAAGTGCGTCAATTGAACGAAATTCTTATTTCCCGTTTTTTCTTTCCATTCTTTGTTTCGTTTTTAGCGTATGAAGTTATATTTAGAAAATTGTATTTGTGATAACTACTTGTTCGATAATATATCTGCCAAGGAGCGTAATAATGTAATATTTTCTTCAATTTCTCAAGAGTTTTCTGTGTGTTTTACCTTCGTGTCGACGAATTGAGGTAGGGAAAAATTTGTCTGTCATGCACACGTGGAAAGATATCAAGTGAAACGTGAATGAAGAAACTGGCGAACTAGTTACGCTGCAGCAGTTCTTTTGCGTATAGAAAACGCTTCAGATTTCCAATAGAACCTTCACGTGCGTCGCTTGTTGTTGTAAAAAATCCAAAAGCGAAAAAACGATTATTATCGAGGCAACTAAGCGTTTTCTTTCTGACGTATATCAACCGATAGCCAATATATTCTAAAATAATGACTTAATGATCAAAGAGACTACGCAGAAGCCCCTTCCACTTTCTACTTCCGCAACTGCATACGATTTCGATGAAATAAAGCATGAAAAAAGTTCGTCGAACTCGTTAAAAATTGAGTGCGTAAAATTTAACTAAAATTTCTATCGATCACCTTCAAATATTTTCAATAAAAAATAGTGATTAGTGGATCATGTATATTGGTAGCGTTTAAGAACCTTAAATATGAAAAAAGAAAAAAATCCTGCAACATTTCAAAATATTAATAATATAAATTCAGAATATAAAATATAAATTCACTTTCAGAATATCAACTTGTACCTCCACAAAGTAGCGAAAGTATAAATATAACCACTTTCTATCTGCGAATATTCGATACTTTTAATTATCGATCTTCGTATAAGTAAATCTTGAAGAAGATTGATCTTTTCCAAAAACAGATCTTTTTTCCAAAAAGTGTCTGAGACGCGTACGCCAAGCGAAAGTTCCTACGTAACTCTTGCTCGTTCTTAACCAATGCGTATCGTTACTTTCTTGAAAATACGCAATTGTTCGATCGTTACAAAATCATCAACGTTTCAAATTATAGACTTTCCGATGGCTTTTATCGTACCACCAATTAAGAAAAAAGAAAAGGAGAGGAATAACAGAACGCTCGAAGTAGATTAACCTTGTTTCAGTACCACTCACATGACCAACGGGAGATATTACAGAAAGTGAGGACAATAGAATGAAATTTTCGGAATGGTATTAAATTGATAAGTGATTTATCATCGTTAACAACGAAAGGAACGTGCCACGAGATGATAACCACGAAAAGGGGTGTAGAAACAATGATCATCAGTGGGTTTTCAAGCGAGGGTGGAGGGGATGCTCCTTAAACAAGAATATATACGCGCACCAGAGGCGAGTAACGTTACAGTTTCACTCAGAAGCAAACGAACGAGACAACCTGTGACTGATTTTATTTTCGAGATTGTGGAAAAGGTTTTTCCTGAAAAACGTGGTCGTGTTCTGTTTCGAAGCTCTTTTTGTTTTTCCTTCGTTTTACTTTTTTATTATTATTTTCTATCGTTTTAACGTGAAATATGGACGGTATCATGAAGAGAAACACTTCCGGCAAATCCTGGATGGCAATAATGATAGTATTCTGGTTGTTTCATTTAACTGGAATAGTGACCGCACAGCCTGGATATAACAGGTGAATATCCTTTTTCCTTTTTATTATATTTTCGAGGATATTTTTCAATTGGTGTTCATTTATAATTTATAAGTTCAAATGATATTTGAAAATGTAAATTATTGTTCAACATTTGGACGACTTAGCTGTTTCTGAGAGTGTTTAGATAATACCTTTGATTATTCGATAGACTTTCAAAAATTGAAGTGTTATCAAAGAAAACAGTTATGTTAATTCTGAAAGAAAATTAAAGTACTATTCTTTTTATACATAGATTGACAAATGACAACACAATCGGCATGTACGACTCTTTGTTAAGTTTTGCAAAAATGGAGCAGAAGGATATCACAGCACAGATGAACGAAGAAATATCTGGGCCGGTTACAGAGTAAGTACCAATTACAATTTTAACGATTCCCTAAAAAAATAAAAAAGGAAGATTATTGAAATAATTTCCATTCAACAAGACCAATATCTAATCTTCTAGCTAAAAATTCCTCGAATATTACTGTGCCCAATCAGAGCATACTGTGACAGAATTCTGAATAAAAACATTTAGTAAAACAACTACCACCACCACCGCAACAAACCAACACACTTGTAATTAGCAATGAAAAATCTCCGTTTTGACGATAAAGATATTTCGCAAAAAAATGATTGCCCCTATCCAAGTGGCACATTTCTTTTAACAAATTTTGTATCGCACACGCAGACGGCATAAACGGCTATCGGATCAAAGGCGAGCAGAACTAGAGACCCTGATGGCATTATCCAAAATGACGGGGAAAATGGTGAACGTGATGAGGGGAGGTCGTCAACTGCAAGAAACAATGAGAAAGTGGGTATAAAATTTCACCTATTCATCGTGAATACAAATCACTCTTTATAACATCTCTAATCTTCCATCTATCACTCTTCTTTCAGTGGGCGGAAGAAACGATCGGTCTTCGATCTAAACTTGAAGAATTTACAGAAACTTTTCCGTTTGTCTGGGAAACTAGGCTACAAGGGATCTGCGGAGTATCCTGTTGTTAGGTAAGCAATTTTAATTACTATATCTTCGTTGATATTAGCGGGTCAGTAGACTTTGAATATAGATAATGAGAATCACTATACAATGAAATTGAAAACGGGCTCATCAGAATGTCATTAACCTGATTAACAGTTTCAATATACGCTTTTGGAAATTGTAGCTCTATAAAGATTGTTAATCTTCTGATTCGATGATCTCTATCTAAGGAAAGGTGAGACTGAAAAGATCGACCGGATATTTCTCGTACGCGTGAAATTTCTAACAGTAAAGTAGAATTAATCGGATGTTTCTCCATGATAGTCATGCGCCTCATCCTAAGTGACGCATTTTATCTGTTTAACGGCGAAACGATCGCATAAAAACTGCTGAATCGCGCGAGTCTTCGAGGCTCGAGCTTAAAAAAAAATGTTTCTTCAAGAAAATGAACTGCGCCACGAGACTGATTTTTCTGCTGTCTTCTTGTTCTTCTGCCTTTTTGATAAGATCACATTCACGTATTCGAAATTCGTGATGCGAGGCGCTTGCATGTGTAACGAAGTATCGTAAACGTGATGTAAGACGAGCGTAATGTTAGTCCAGATAAGTCCTTGTCGAACCGAGACGAACTCGCGCCATCTTATCTGCCTATATGTTATATGTCGCAATTATGCCGATTCGCATCAAAAATAATTTGACGATAGCGCGTATAATAATTGGCGATATTTAATCAGCACGCAGAACGTATTTCTTTCGTTCATACTTTTCACTCCTACTTTCTTTTCTTTTTTTCTTTTTTCTTTCTTAGAGGCTACTGGACTACCTCAATTAGTCCAAAGAATTTATCCGAATACTTAGCTGATAATAGAATGAAATTCGAATATTCCTTCTGAAAAGTATCTAATACTTCTGCTAACGTCCTTACCTGGAAACTTTTTCCTTTCTTTTTTGACGTGATCATGATGTGCAGACATGTTGATTACCTATGTGTAACAATAGATTTGTGTTAAACTCTATCAAAAATTTACGTTAATTTTAGTCAGCGTTTGAATTTTATAAAATGTTTGGCAAAAGCACCTTTCAGGCTTGATGATGTCAGATTAATTTCTTAATGATTCACTGTGGTAGTTGGTGTTTATATTTATTAGTTTCGGTGTTGGGTTTCATTCTCTCGTTTGGGTGAGCATTGAATATACTGAAAATAATTGAAACGTTGAATGGTCTGAATTTCATTGAGAAAATTGAGCGTATGTGTTTTAGCGTTGGTACAGCAAAATTTATAGCAAGTCCCGTCAGATAAACTTGATGACCCGATATCTTTGTAGTATTAAATACGGTCAAATACTACAGACCTACTTGCAGTGACTAGCTTCTCTTTTCATTGATATTTAAAGTACACTACGTTCTCGATAACATTGCAGAATCGAGACGACAAATGTATAAATTGTAGTTTCGTACTGATTGCAATAGGCGAGTAACTAGGCGAAAAATAATATTCGTTTTCTATGTTATCGAAAATATAACGAAACGTTTGTTTTGTTACGTCTTTTATAATTTCAATAGACATTTTTTTATGCAAAACGTAATTTATTATTATAGTTAAACTTATAGTTAATTGGTTGCTAAATAATGTATTTAATGTAATGTTTCTTTCTATGTGCAGTTGAACCTTCAGAATAATGAAGAAAACATTGGCGAAAGTTCATTTATCCGAGGTGGTACACTGAATCGTAGAAAAAGGATGACCCTGGCAAATAAAGAAATTTGGCGTAACAATTTCGTCATTGGGTACTATTGACGAATCACGAATTAGGCGACTACTTAGAAACCACCACTTGTGCACACTATAGGAATTATAAAAATTCCAAATATTTAACTTATTTATTCATTGTAACGACAAACTGTTGCAAAACCTTCTGTAAGATATTTTATAGTATTCTTTTTATGCTTTGAGAATAAATTTGTACAATGTAAATCATTTTCCCCTTGTTCATTCACTACCTTTTACAATTTAAGAATAGTATACACTAATGAGAAAGCAAAAGGATATTAACGAAATGTATGTTAATTAACGATCAGTAAATGATGTGATGTAAATTTTTTTACATAGCAATTACCATTTTTATTTCTTCTTTTTTTTTCTGAAGTAACGTATATATAATTACACAACGTAAAATACATAACGACACGGATTTCGTAATTTCAAATAATGAAATGTCCGTTAACGATTACATTGCTGCCATCTAGTGACAGTTAGTCAAAGTATGTGCAACATGCAATGGCTAAACTACTAAATAATTCATGTATCGTAAATTACGTAACACAGTTCTTATTACATAAAATTGTATATTAATTATTATAAAATAAAAAAATATAATGCTCTGTGGAGACATAAAATTTTATATTACCATATAAAATTCTATAAAATTGTTATTCGTAAAACTACTTCATTTCACTACCTACTTATAAACTCCACGTTTTCTGTATTGATCTATTATTTGAAATTTCAATAATTTCAAGCTTTGAAAATTTTTTCTTTTTGAATAATTAAAATTAACAAAAAGTATACAAGTGTATTTGAACGAAACGTTACACAAATCGAAATTTTCTTCTCTAAGCAAATAATTCCCGAATGGATTTGAAAAACATCTCGAACGGGTGTCGATCGTTCAACCTCGATATATCTCGAAGTCTCAGAATCTCGTCAAGATGGTACTATCGCATTTATCGATCGATGCGAGTCGCGCAATGGTATCCTTTGATAGTAGTGGTGCTCGCACTAGGTTCTGACAAAAATTCAAGTAAAAGGGCGTGTAAAATGCACAAACGGCATAACTCGGGAACTCTCGGGTTGGCCTCGGAGATGCTTCGAATAGTAATAAGCGGAAGAAGCGTCCGGATCCCGGGGGACTATCACCGAGTGGCTTAGCTGTCGCATTACCCACAGAGATGTCTGCGCCCTGAAAAACGGACTGACGGACAGACAGACGTCTCTGTCAAGTTTTTGTGATTCCCGACGAAATGCTGTTTGTAAAATTCGGGAACTCTCCGGAGCGTGTTCTCTAGCTAGTGCGCGTTATTCTGTCGGGTGCGTGATAGCCTGTTCCAGTACGTGGAGATGTTTTCGTCGCCGGCGTCAGTGGTGGGCGAGCCGTCAGGCTACGACTTTCAGAAGGAGGAGAACGCCGCCAAGTGGAAGGGAGTGTTTGTCAACTCCCTACGCAAGGTATTCTTCTCATCTTCGAATCATCTTCTCCCGAATTTGCACGAGCTCCGTTTTACTCTGCTTTGATGCCGTTGATTACCTCTCGTCGATTCGTTTTATTGTCATTGTCGCGCGATATGCGTACCAGCATTTAATGCCTTTCCAGGTTCCGCCAAGTTTGTTGTGTCTCAGCTGCTTAACACAACGTCTGATTCCGCAGTTTGTTTTAATTGCTACGTTTCGTTATACGTTGATATCGATACGAAATAAATATTTTAAAAATTACCAACTGCATGTAGTTCCTTTAATGGCACAAAACATTTTGTATTTGTAATTGAATAAAGGGATACACTGTCTTGTGATTTGTGCTTTGATTGTTTCTTTATGTTTATTGAAATATTTATTTGTTTGAACATTACGACGATTTCTAAATAAATATAATGGTTCTAAATAAATTAATTAAATATATTGCACAAATAATTGAAAAATGAAATTATTCTCTAATAATTTAGCTATTCAATGATCAGATTTTTTAATTAATTTTAATTGTATGTATTGTAATAAAATGTAAGTTGCATGACAACTGTTAAATCAATATTAAGTTTTAATTATAAACAACATTGTACATACAATACCTTGTACTTTAATGCATTATAGAATAATATATCCTAATATAACAGTTTTATAAACAAAAGGTAACATACATTATATGTTACTTTCTTAGTATGTATTGCCAATTGTATTTTAACGAATAATTAATATGAAATAGGTATTGGAGCAAGTACATCCTAGTCTTCAAGCACGTCAAGATGCCTTAGACTATGTTGAGAGTTTAATCTTAAGGCTTTTGGGAATGCTTTGTGGTCATCCTCCTCCGCATACACCTCAAGATGTAGAAGAAAGAGTAAGGCGTACATTTCCTACTCCCATCGATAGATGGGCACTTAGAGATGCAAGAGATGCCTTAGAGAAAGGGAAAAAGAAATCACCACTAGTTCTTCCAGTTGACAAAATTCATCAACTATTACAAAAAGTAATAATAAAAAACTTTTTTGATTTAATGTATATTTTTATCTACTTATTCATAGAGATTATAATTACATATTTTCAAATTAACAGGAAGTATTACAACAGAAAATTGATTCACAAGTTAGTCTTTTTGTGGTAGGAGTCTTGGAATATATTTCTGCAGATATTTTGAAGGTTGGTAAAATCTGCTATTAATTATTTTCGATATTTTTATCATTAACATTTTATTTTATTAATTGATTTTTGTGTATTTTGCATCAGCACTAATTCCTCAAAATGTTTAAGACTATTTTCTTTTCAGCTAGCTGGAAACTATGTCAAGAACATACGCCATGTGGAGATATCTTGTGAAGATATAAGGGTCGCGATGTATGCAGATATGGTAATGTTGTTTTCAAAATGTGCAATTTTTGTACTATAGCTTTATAGTACATGTACTAATAATTACGATAAAAACACGATCACAATAAACGATAAATGGCTTATTAGTAACTTATTAATAGGTATTAATGGACTTGTTTCATCAAGATGACTATGCAGAGGGTCCACAAAGTGGTTTGGGTGCAGTAGTTTCTCAAACTTATGAAGAGTCTGTTCGGGATCTCATACATGATGAACGACATTATTTACGTGATCTCCATATGATCATTAAGGTAAAATAATTGATTAATTGATATAATGTACTATTAATTCAAAGAGAATTCAAATTATCTCATTTTTCGAATAGGTATTTCGGGAAGAAATTGCGAAGTTAGCACAAGATAGAACTGAAATTGAAACACTTTTCAGTAATATTATGGATATTTATGAAGTTACTGTAACACTACTTGGTAGTTTAGAAGATATAATGGAAATTACAGAAGAAAAGCAAACGCCTACAGTTGGCTCATGTTTTGAAGAACTTGCAGAAGCAGCAGAATTTGATGTTTATACAAGGTAAGTGCAAAGTTATTAAATAATTATATAATAATTATTGAACTACAAATTATTGAAATTCTAATAATAGGTATGCAAAAGACATTAACAGTCCAGCTAGTCGAGAAGTTTTAACAAATTTATTGTCAAGGCATGAAGCTAATGCTGCATTAAGAGCAGCAGGGCATGGATTTAAAGAAGCTGTCAAATATTATTTGCCAAAACTTTTGTTACAACCAATATGGCATTGTTTTTTGTACTTTGACTATATAAAGGTACATTTTAAATAGTTTTATATCTGCTCGTTATTTTGATAACACAGCATATACCATTCCAATAATTGAATGATATTTTATTTAGGTATTGCAGAAACGTACGCCAAATGTAGAAGATGGAGAAACTTTGGAACAAGTACAAGGTCTTCTAAGACCACTACAGATGGAATTATTACAATCTATGGCGAGTCTTCCAAAAAAAGATACAGGCCTGCGAATGCAAAGTAGAGCGAGGCGGCAAGCAGCGCTAGAAAAAACTAGTGAATTACAAAAAACTGTTGATGGTTGGGATCAAAGGGATGTTGGGCAATGTTGTAACGAATTTATACGTGGTATGAAAAATAAATATCACTTCTTATTTATCTCTCCATCGATGTTATGCAGAACTATCGTTTCATTACTATATCTTTCAATGTGCAGAGGATATGTTGGGAAAAGTAAGCAACGGAAGGAGGCTAACAGAACGAAGGGCTCTCCTTTTTGATGGTTTATTAGTTCTTTGTAAACCGAGTGGTGGTAAAAGAGTTAGTGTTACCGCTGCAGCTGTTGGTGTTGTGGGTCATCCACCTCACCAGGGCGAGCTGCGTTTAAAGGAGAGATTTTTTATTAGGAAAGTTGATATTATCGATAGGGAGGATACTGAAGGTAAATGTAAAAGAAATTGTAATTTAAAAATTAAACGATTAAATTATTTTATTACAAAAGGCGAACAATTTCTTTCCAGAATTAAAAAATGCCTTTGAAATTGCACCAAGGGACCACCCTAATGTTATTCTTGTTGCCAAATCCGTCGAAGATAAAAATAGTTGGATGGCGGATCTTGTAATGTTGAATACAAAGAGTATGTTAGAAAGAACTTTGGACAGTATCCTTTTGGACGAAGAGAGAAAGCATCCTTTAAGGTTACCTCCACCACATTTATATAAATTTGCCGAACAAGATAGCCCAGAAAATATTGTTTTGGAAGCCAGAGAAAATGGTGGTGTTCCGTTAATTAAGGGCGCAACTTTGGTTAAATTGGTAGAAAGATTAACTTATCATATATATGCTGACCCAGCTTTTGTACGAACATTCCTTACTACTTATAGGTGCGTGAACGGTATACACTTGTATATTAATTAAAATTGTATTATAACAAGCAAACATTTTCTTCTCTTTTAGGAGTTTTTGCTCACCTCAGGAACTATTGACTTTGTTGATTGAAAGATTTGACATACCAGATCCTTCGTTAGTTTATGGTGAGGAGGAAAAGTCTTCTGGTTGTAAAACAACCGCGAGAGAAGATTGGAAAAGATATAGAAAAGAATTTTGTCAACCTGTGCAATTCAGAGTTTTGAATGTTTTAAGACACTGGGTTTGTAGTATTTCAATGTATTAAAATTAGTTCAAGGTAAATTTTAAAACTCATTTAAATCTTTCTTCAACCAGGTTGATCATCATTTTTATGATTTCGAACGTGATAGAAGTCTGTTAGAAGGATTGCAATCGTTTCTAGACACAGTAAGTGGAAAATCGATGCGAAAATGGGTGGATTCTGTAATAAAAATTGTGCAAAGAAAATGCGAACCCTCGGAACAACGACCTATAACGTTTAGTTTCGAACGATCTCCACCACCTATTGAGTGGCACTTAAAAGTTCCTGAAGAAGAATGGGGAATATTAACGGTAATTATAAACATAATTAATATTATCTGTACTATATAAACAGTTAAATAATTTTCTAACAATTACAGTTACATCCAATTGAATTAGCGAGACAACTAACTCTGTTAGAGTTTGAATTGTACAGAACTGTAAAGCCTTCAGAATTAGTAGGGTCAGTATGGACTAAGAAAGATAAAGAAAAGACATCTCCAAACTTATTAAAAATGATAAAGCACACAACAAACGTAAGTTGCACTTAATAATACTTCATCCAAATTTATGTTTTGTAAAATCACTTTTTTACTTTTACAGTTCACACGGTGGCTTGAGAAAACTATAGTGGAAGCTGAAAATTTAGAGGAGAGAGTAGCGATTGTGTCGCGAGCAATTGAAATTATGATGGTGCTTCAAGATCTTAATAACTTTAACGGTGTGCTAGCCATTGTTAGCGCTATGGGATCTGCATCCGTTTTTAGGTTAAAATTTACTTTTCAAGTACGTTTTCTCGTTGTATTGTACTTTCAATTAATTCAGATGAAACAAGTTAGACAAAACGGTTTATTTTATTTACAGCAAATTCCGGCACGACTGGAAAAAGCTCTCGAAGAAGCACGAGAACTAAATAACGGTCACTTTCGAAAATATCAAGAAAAATTACGATCCATCAATCCACCTTGTGTACCATTTTTTGGTAAATAATAATGGATAAAACATTATTTGCATTTAAAATAAATGTTCAATATTTTTTGTTTTTTTTTCTTCAGGCATGTACCTGACAAATATTCTACACATTGAAGAAGGAAATCCGGATTATTTACGGGGAAGTCCGGAACTTATAAACTTTAGCAAGCGGCGAAAAGTAGCGGAAATAACAGGAGAGATTCAGCAGTACCAAAATCAACCTTATTGTCTTTCAGTGGAGACTAGGATAAGACATTTCATCGAAAATTTGTCGCCATTTGATCCTAACATGAAGGAAGCCGATATAAGCAATTATCTGTACAATAAAAGCTTAGAAGTAGAACCCAGAGGGTGTAGGCAACCACCTAGAGTAGTAAGTTTTATTCGAATTCTCATAAACTACATGTATAGTAACATTGCTTCTACCAGTTGTTACTATTTTTGTAGCCCCGTAAATGGCCAGACTTGAACTTAAAGTCACCGGGCATTAAAGCTAGAAGTTTAAGCGGTAAATTGCCAGCCCCATTGCAAGCTGTAGCCTCCAGTGTAAGATTACACGATCCTCCACCGGAAGCTCCACCACCAGAATTACCGGAAACTCCTCCGCACACTTCACACATTACAATTTCTCATGTAGGGGACCACAGTGTCTTTGCACCTGTTCTATTAGGAGGTTCGTGCATCATAAAATATTGAATCAAGCATGTAGTTGTGGGGCTGCTTTTTAAAAATTCTTATTTTTTTTAAACAACAGAAAGAATAATTACTATTTCGTTGCTTAGTGTGCTTGGATAGGTAGTAGATGTACTTTGCTGTTAATACAGGTACAGCTCAACCTCCAGGTTCACCAGGTCCTCTCAGCATGACAGGACTCTCGATCAGCTCGCCAGGTAGCAGTCCGCAATTGGGATCGCCTGGACATTTGCCTGTCCCACATCATCAACCGCAGAATAGTCATTTTGGCTTTAATTCTGGTACTATTGGTGTGATGGGAGCTTTAACTGGTATGCCATCGTCAGGTGGAAGCCCTGGCGCTGCTCTGCCACCTCCACCGTCTCCTAGCCACGTACCTCCCAATCAACCTCCGCCCCCTTTGCCACCCAGATCTCATAGGAAACGAGAGAGTTCCATAAGCGAGTCACCGCAACAGGTAAATATAGTTGGTGAATTTTTTTTTTTCATAAATTTTACAATTGTATGTTTTATATTATTTTATAGGCGAGACAAGCTCCGAATGCACCGATACTTCCTCCACGGGATGGTACGTCTCCACCACCATTACCGCCACGAAGAGATTTGCCTCCAGTAACGTTACCGCCTCGCCTTCCTACGACGTTGAACCCAAGTTGTTCGGCGCTACTCGCCAGGCGAAATTCCACGCTGGAGAGCACGTGTTCGAGTGCCGTTCATCCACGAAGACACATGTCTTTCAATGGACCCAGTCCTACAAAACTTCCACCTACGCAACCTAATGGTAAAGATATTAATATCGAAAAAGAAAATTGTTCCGTAAAATATTAAGTAATATTTTTCTAACACTTTGCACAGCTTTTAGTATATTTGTAATATTTAATATATTTTAGGATCGGTAACACCAAGACTACCACCAAAACCGTTGCCAGGACGTCCACCAACCACCATGTTTAATTTCAATGCTCCTCCTGGATCTAGTTAAGTGTTACATCTTCCTACCTCTTACCTAAATTAAAACGCATCTATTGGAAATCGAGATTTAGTCCACTCAGGAGGATTAGTCGAGTCGGATGTTTTGCCTATCCGGTATGGTTGACATTGTGAAATTGACACTTGTTATTGCGTAACATTTTCACAGGAGGCTTCGTTGGAGCACAAGATTTCATTCGAAGTTTCGTATTAACGCGATTACCGTGACTCCTTTGGCTGAGCATACGAAGCATAATCGGTAAACGCATTAATGCATATAATTTAACGAAAAACTTTTTCGCATAGCGGCTCATACGTGATGAGATGCTGTTACATTCCTCTATTACGATTTGTCTTTTTAACAACACGTGTGAACACTATTTTTTATTGAAAGTTTATTTTTCGAGAGGATATAGAATGTTTTATCGCAAATAGTATATTTTTAGAGGGTTTTTTTACGAAGCGAATATATAATCAGTAAATATAAGGCTTTATATCCTGTTCGATTGAATGAACTCAGTTGAAGCTGCTTATCTTAAACGATATCCAAAGAAAACGAAATCTGTACAGATCGCCTAATTAGCAGAAGCGTATCAGTCTCCGTTGTTCATATCTACGAAATATTTTTACAAATTGACAAAGTCGAGAAGTGTTTCCTTGATCATTTTTGCATACTTAAGTCTGGTATCGCGATATAAAAACATATTAGTTTTAGCAGACAAGGAAAGGGTAAAAAAACTGTTTCTGCAAAGATAACCTAATTGCGGAAAGTTCGTTCTAAACAACAGTGGAAAGAAATTTGTCTAACTTTTGCGAATCACACGTACATACATGCATACACATTGCAATAATAGTGAAATCAATATGTTGCAAAGAGTATAACGATGTAACACTTTTTGCTACGAGATAACCTATAAAAAGAGAACAAACAAAAAATGATCGATATAATTTTAGCACAAAAGCAATAATATTATGAGAGTATATTTTACTGTAGGACAGACTGTTATAAGTAATCTTTACTTCTAGACAATTTAGGGAAAGAAAAGGAAAACAAAAGGAAACATGGAGATTCTTTTTTTAAAATTGCACAAAGAGATGATTTTCTATGATTTGCCTTTTCGAACGCCTACGACACACGAGGTATATTTTTCGAGAGGGCGTAGACCGTTTTATAAAGTAGGATAAATATCGCTTTTACATACAGATTATTAGGAATGTAGTAGGATACATTTCATTGCAGCCGTTTACCGGAATTATGGCTAACGAACCTTGGGTTTATGCGTCCGTCAGATCCGAGGAGATCTGACTGAATGGACTATGTATCGATTTCGGTCGTCTGAACGGTCTCCTTTTCTTTAAAAAGAAAAAACAACAAAAAAAAAAGAAAAAGAAAACGATCCCTGTCTATCCCTCAACACAACTGTGATACACTTTTAGATTTTAAAAAGGAAGCAGAAGACGCAAGAAAGTGCAGTATGGAATGAATCATAGGCCAATATACATATAGAATTATACATATAAATTGAGAATCAATAGCAAAACAAAAAAAAGTAAATATGTACATGTATATTATTATAAATATATTCTATAGTAATTATTGTAATAATGTCAAGCGTAAGACGGAGTACGAAATATTGAAATTATGTACAATAAAGAGTATATTGTGTAGATCTTAAGAGAATCCTTTGCCCCTTCTTCATTTGACAAAATCGTTAGTAGCTCGCCGAGAATAATTTCTGCACACAACACACAGCTCTCATGTAGTATAAGCATTTACAAATTTAAAAAAATTCCTGTTATCAGTAGGATGCAGAAACATACGTTCTGAAATTCTCAAAATTACACTTCACACATTCTCAACATGACATTTAATTAAACGACAAATTTTTATATTTCTGCCATAATTTTAATGCTTAAAAAATCCTAGATTCTTCGTTACAGCGATACTTTGTACTGTACAACCTGTTATGGTTTTTGGTTAAACGCATCATTCAATATTAATCGGTAAATGCTCGAGTGAAAGAGTTCCAAAGAGTGAACCTTAATAAATAAAAGCAATTTTTCAAATGTCTATCGTTGAAAGAGCAGAGTAGCGTTATTTAGCGGTAACTTGAGGTACTAAATCAGTGGACAGATTTTAACAGTGTATGTGGTTCCATCTAGCGGCGGAAAATAGGTACTACCGACAGGGCTAAAACAAGAGTTGATTTTCAAAATTTAGTAATAGCACTTCTATATTAGATGGCGCTACATATACTATTGGTTTTGCGTACTTGTTTGGTTCCTCTGCTCACCGCTAGATGGCACCGCATATACTGTCAAGTACGTGGCGCCGCCTTGCAGTATTTGGTGATACTACGCCAAGGGGCTAAATCAGAAGTTGATTCTGAAAGTTAGTAATGATATTTTCTCGCTAGATGGCGCCACACATACTGTCAATTTTTAGAGGTCAACTTGATACATCAAATTACCGCTAGATATCACCGTGATGTTCTTCGAAGGTGGGATTTTTGAAAAATTACTTTCAATTAATACAATTCAGGCCAAAATGTACGGCGAGCGAAAGACTGCGTTGCTTCTGAAAATTGACTGAAAACAGCAGTTAATTCCCAAGTTTGAATTAAGTAATCGGCACTTCTATTCGTATCTTTATCATTAATACTGAGGTGATATTATCTTAGAGAATGTATGATAGTTTAGAAAAAAGAGTATCGGATTTAAGCATTGTAAATGAGGTATATAACTCCTTCTTACATTAATACTGATAGAGTTTTCGTTGCTCGATCACGCACACGTATCGTCGAGGTAACAACTGAAATGTTCTTAAGCTAACATTGAACTTTTGTTCGATTTTTAAAAGAACGTTGAGATACTTTTGGCATATATCACTTTCATCATAGGTTAATTTGATCGCTTTCGTCATCGAGTATACACATCATACACGTGTTTCTAGTATATCACAATTACTTTCTCATTCGCTTATACCTAATGGTCCGATATTCAAAAAGTACTAATTTAAGAGATTAAGTACAATTTTCACAACGGGCAGAGCTAAAGAATCTTTGTACAAATAACGGAATTCTTAAAAAAGCTGTTCTCGAGTATGTCCCTCATGGGTCAAACGTAATATTTACGTTTAAAGAATTATGTCACTTCCCACACGGTTGATCCGTCGCTGTTTCTATTGTGTTTGGAAGTTATGTCAACGTGGGCGTCCAAGCCATCGCTCACTTTGCTGAACCGTCTTGCCCAGCTACCTCTGCCAGCTCCTGTAGGTCTTCCAATGCTTCCTGCTTCCCTCAGCATGGACAAAATATCATCCTCGTCTTCTCTGCTCTTTAATCCTTTCTCGTACTTGGCCTCTTGAGCCAATAAACTTTCTCTTTGTAATTGAGTAGATAACGAATGAGGCACAGCTGGTATCACATAACTCATTATACCAGTCAGGGCGAAGACCTAGTTGAAAATTTGAATTACAACAAATATACTATATTCTAGTTAAATACGAATATCATAAACAGAATTGAACTAACAATGTGTTCGAAAACAACAACGAAGGCTAAACGTGCTGCGAAGACATGCCAATATTGAGGGCTGAGGCCGTATGGATCTGTCGAATGATCAGGTCCATTTCTATAGCCTCTATACTGACAAGTTTCCGGATGATTTCTATCCATATCGCTCTTCATATCGTCCCTGTAATCCGACGTGTTGAATTCCGACAGAGAACTGTCGATGTAACCCACTAAATCCTTTGTCGGCGAGTAGACGATGGCATAAACGCTTCGTGGAATGAAGTCTGACGTATATGCAATAACGAACGCCTGCATATAACGAATTTGTCTTCAATATTCGCTATATAATTGCAAATGTCGAATAGCGAGTGTTTTTATCACTTACGTTCGATACCACTGCAACATAAGTTACACCACGAAGTATGCCATACCAAGCACCTATGTCCTGCACTCTCTCCGCTAATGGTCTCCTGGCTTCTTTCACCATTTTGTACGCGTCCAGTCGTATCTCAGCTATGTTATTTAATAATGCAAATAACGGTGCTAATGGAAATGCAGCGACGAACAGGGTGACAAATCCATACTGCAAGACTGTGAAAATAATACTTTATACTAAAGAAAAGAGAAGAGAAAAATATGGTGATTTCTTAACGTTGAATGTCTCATACTCATTTCCAAATATTCGTCGAATAAAGCAAGTCTTCCAGGATCCTGTAATTGATAATCCTTCTCCCAATAAGTGTACTGCCTAGCGTGATCTTTCGTAGCAGCAACGTGATTCCTTTTACGCCACCAGTTCCACATTTTCGGCGACAATATTTCTACGAAATTGTTGAAGCACTGCTTGCCCACCATTATAATAGCGAGCTGTATACAAACTTCTGACAGACAACCTGCTGGATCGCATACGTCCGTCTTTATGCGAAAGAATTCGGTAGCTCTGGCATCCGTATCTCCAGGATGAACGAAGAACCTTCCCTGCAAAAAATAAATGGTTTTTTCTTTTATTTCAATAATCTTTTGTCTGACTTGATATATAATTAAAAGCAGTTATGACTGTTTTACCAACCTTAAAGAAGGCGATGTAAATGAGTGACGAATAAAAGTTGACGAATTCGAATAGAAATATTTTAAACGTGAAACTCGATTCGTATTCGGTTTGCGTTCTAGGATTCTCCATATTCACCATCCATCGCGCTAGACGATGGTAAACTCGTGTAAGGATCATAATGATCACTAAGTTAACAAGGGCAGCTGTTATGGATGTAAAAATCTTGGCGTGATTCTTTAAAAATGTACCACCGCCGCTGTAAAACACGGGCACCAACGATATTCGGTACATAATGGTTCCCAGTACAGCACCCAGAACTACGCATATCTAAATATGATTTAAATAATAATTATTCGTTGAAAATTCTATGAAGTCCTGATTAAATCTGTTTCGGTTGCTTAATCACCATAAAAAATACTATAGAACCAGTGGCACAGAAACGTAAGGCTTTAGACCACGCAGGTAAATAAGGCTCTCTTTCTCGAGTCACAGGATTTATTCGGAATGTTTTCACCGTAGTTTCGAACTCGGGTCTAGGCTCCTCGTCGTTCTCGACATTTTGAAGGTCCCATTCCCAAATTATTACAGCTTGCCTTCGTTTCCACAGTTCAAGGAATGTTGTAGCTGAAAGAAAACGTAAATAATTAGTGAAATATAGTTTTTAAAAAATGGCATACTTGTGTTTTCGTATACTGTACCCCAAAACGACATGAAGATGGCGAAGAAGACAGTGGCAGGATTATCGAATAAATAAGTTAACTTTGAAAATAGGCAAGAATCGCCCAGTCTTTGATAAGAACATGCTTTGTCACACAGGGGACACAATGTAATATTTCCTAACAAAAAAAAAACAAAAGAAGAAGGAGAATGACATCACAAAATAAGAAATTAAATAATAAAATAAAATTATTTGAAACAAACATACCAGCTATATTATCATCGCATATTTCTTTACTGGGTATATTGTCAGCTCCTTCCATGCTTCCTACACCGTACATGAAACATAAGAAGCCAACAATCGCTGGAGGGTACAGGCATTTCGTGTAAAACCCCAACCAAGCAAAGTAAAGTGCCACTTTCTCGCCGAAATATCGTCTAATTAACCAAAGGGGTTGTTTTTTGTACCTAAGAATAAAGAGCTACATTTTCATCTTACGTACTCGTGTTGAAAAAAACAATTGATACAGTAAGGTAGAAAATCGATTGAAATTATTTGGTCGTATATCACTGCTTGATAGAGATAGCGATATCATTAAAAAAATTAAATTTTCATTTAACTAATAGTTGAATTTACTGATCATATGTGATTAAAATTGACATTTCATCAATTATGCCATTGTCAGTGCCAAGCAGAGATATCTTAACTGTTAGTTAATAACTATAGAATCTTTGTTTAAATAAGCGTAACTATCTGTCAAATTACCATTGCGAAGGTCTAGCCCATATTAAATACAACAAGTGCCTATCAAGAATTTCTCCGTTAAGCCCCGGTTTATTATACGGACCCTCGTGAAGGGAAAAGCAATCAAGATAAGTGCCATCCGCTAACAATCTACGAATACCAGCTTTCTCATGATTTTCGTCGTACCTCATTCGTAATAATATTTGCATTACTATTAGCGACCTTTGAGCTGGTGTGTAAGCTGTATCTCTGTCTTTCACTACAAATCTACAAAGAAAAGAAAAAAAAAATGATAATTAATTTCCACATAAGAAGTTTAACTATTTTCTTCGACAACACTTTTACCTCTCTTCTCGATCGCTAGAATCGATGCTATCGTAAAAACTAGGTTCTTCCGGATACTTCTTCACATCCCAAGTGTGTATCTTCTTTATCCATTTTATCCAACGTATACATTTTTCCCAGAGTTTCGGTCTTTCTTTCGCGTTCTCGTTACCTTGCTAATAACAAATTCAGCGGTTGTATTTCCTTGTATTTGAATTTAAGTTTAACAAGGCTAGTATTTTTTTTATTACCTACCCAAGCTTTAACAGAGATGGTAATAAATCTTTTAGTGGGTAACTTCAGGTTCATAACTTCGGCATATTGAACCTTGATTTTCCATGGAATATGCAACTTTAAAAAATAGGTTTTCCCATCGAAGGAATTTTCCTTTGGTTCTAACTCCAATTGCAAGCCTTCTTTCAATAAATTCTGCTGGAAAACGCGTCTCTGCTCCTTTCGACGCGCTTCTAATTCTGTCATCACACCATTGTTGTCTTCGTGGTACACTAACACCATGTCAATCCGTCTGCGACCATCCCTGCAGTACGATACACAAAATTCCACGATAAAGCTTTAAAAAATATTAAAATATAAATATTGTAAAATTATTTCCGGTCTTTCAATACAGAAAATATTTCAAGGATATAGTCATCAAGGACAAGCTTATCCAAAATTATCTTAGAAACTTCCTGAGTCATTTGAAAAAAAAAAAGAAGAAAAATGTACAAAGAATATGGTTTCTTTTTCTTTGTAAGGATAAAATATTAAAGGGGGAAAAAAAAGTGTACAAATCATTACAGAACTAACGAAATATGTATAATTTTACGAACACGTGATGGCAAATGTAAATAGCATGAAAAAAAAGTACGGAAACCCTCGTAACGACCCAATGGTAAAGCAAATAACGTGATCGTAACGTGACCGTGTCTAAAATTAAACCCGATTCGGACAGAAATAAGTCACGACTGACGTAAACTTATTAAGATATAAAATCGTAATAATCTAATTCGCCGACGGTTCGGGCACCACGCGATGAAAAAATTAATTATGCATATACACCCTTTCCTCACGTGTTACTGACTTCGTTACGTTACACGCGTATTATTGACTAATTATAGGAATGTTCACCGTGAACTACCACTTTATAAACTCTCTGTGTTATTACATAGTAATATCCACAGGTGAACCTGCATGCGAAACTCTTCACCACTTTCTCGTTCGTTCCCCTAGATTAATGAAAATAATAAAGGATAAAGAACTTGGACAAATAAATAATAATTTTATTCTATAAAAAAAAAGACATTAACGTGTTGAATATTACGCTAATTTTACATAGCTTGTCGTCACATCGCTTTATGTGCTCATAATATTTAAGTGTATATATATATATATATATATACACATACATACACTACATATTTTTATATGTTCTATGTGGCATTAATTTTTTCACACCATTGTAGTAACAATGATAATATCGAAGAATTTGAAAATATTGAAATTTACTCATTTACTCGAATTATGTGTTTCTAGTAACCCCTATGGTATTGAACGTGTTAACCCCTTGATTTACGATCTCTTTTGCTGACTATATAATACATTTAATCATCAGCTATTCACCGTTTTAATACCATTTTACATAAAACACGCTAATGTACTATAGATTAATTACAAGTACCAATCCTCAGTCTAATAAATTAAAAAAAAAGATAGAATTAGATTTAACGTTTGTTACTAATATAATTGTTTTTGTCAAACTTTAGCTAGAACCTATGTCATGAGTTTAGCATGTTGTTATAGGGCAAAGGGTTAAATGAAAAAGAAACAGCGAAATCGAGAGTGTAATTTAAAAAGAAAAAATTATGTTTTACAATTGTTACACACCGGAAATAGAGTGTCTCCGGGTCCAGTTCGGTTTCCGAAGACGAATCGTTGTGCAGCAACGAATCTCTCGGTACATCATCCGGAAATATAGGCGTTTCGAGCAACGGTGGTGTACTCTCCGGTGTTGCCGTTATTGTAAGCTTAGGACCTATGAGAAATAAAAGTATGCTCAATGTGATTTCATGCTTTCGAGACGAAATATAAAATAATTGTGGCATTAAAACATTCAGCGAACTAAAAATATAACTAAGTAAATGTGCATGTTTTACATAAACGCCTCTGTTCATTACAGTTTTCCTATCGATCATACTTGTGTGTGTAAAGTGATTGTTCGGCACCTGTTGCGTAAAAATTTCCCTGCTACTATATCCCGACTGAATTGATTTTAATGTTATAGCTGTGCAAAAATCCTTCAACCTTGACAATTTGTATTAGAAAAAGAATACATAATATAAAGTCACATTCGAGTTTGAAAGTGACGTCACAAACTAGAAAGGGTGTAATTATTGTTATCAAAAGTTTCACGTACTGCGAGACAAAAATGGGGGATAATAATAGAAGATACGTGTTTGTCTGACAATGGCCTGACAGTTGTAGGGTCTTTACGGCCATACTGAAGTTGCATGTACATTATTAATATCCATGATTCGTGACATAGACATTCTCATATGTATATTGATCGTAGTTTCGTTAGGCCTATCTCAACTATTACCAGGCTGAAACGTACTATTATCCTTTACGCACCGATCATACAAATACTTAATTAATCGAACTTTATCCGAACGAATAAAATATTCATAAAGGCGATTTTCTTTCTTTTATTCAAAGATGTGATAAATGTTCGGAAATAATTAGTTAAGTGTTACAAAACGTAAATACTGAAAATTAAATGAAATTACTTATTAAAATAATATTGTAAACAAATGGATGGACAAATACTTATGAGCGGTAATGTATGTAAATGAACTCCTTTGAAAGAGTATGATACAACTAAAAAAATTATCATCTTTCTCCTTGAAATGGTGAAATAATTGCTCTTTGTTTTTTTTTTTTTTTTTTTTTTTGGTTTTCTTTCCAATAAAAACATTTTCAGTACCAAAAGCATCCCGAGCGGTCAAATTCGTTCCAGAGGGGTAAACACCGGACCTGGATAATTTTCTGTTAGTTTTCGGCGATCCATTTGGCTGAATACCATTTTTATCCATTTCGTACATTATTTCTCTGCTACTTTCAACTTGCGTGCATTTGTTCACGCTTGGTGTATTCGATTCAGTCGAGGAATTTGTTTTTTCGGGTGTCGATTTCGCTGATGCCACTTTCGACGGCGGATTCTCCGTTTCCATCGCATTCACGCTCGTTTCGAATTTTCTTGGGCTGGACACGCTAACGTTCGTGTTGCTCGTGGACAAACTCCGTCGTCTGCTGTGATCTTTCTGAAAAATAATATTAATAATCGTTATATTCCTTCGAATACATCTTTTTTTTATTTTATCATAAATTAACGTCAGAAAATGATACGCGCGTTTTAAATTCTTTTATATCACACATGAAATCGTTCATCGGTGTGACAAACTCTTCCCTCGTATCTTTTTTTTCCCCCGTTTAAAGAATTTCAATTGCACGCTTCATCGATAATTGTCAAAGTAACGTAAAATCTGAACGTTAAGGTTCATTGTTAATTTAAATTCTTCGATTTGCTGCATATTTCAACGTGCCGCACATGTTTTATGGAATTTTATCTATTAGAATTTCGACGTTCGTCGAGATCGATGAAATGTACAGCATTTAGCCGAGAGGAACGTCTATCGCGCAAACATAATTTCCTAAATAATTCAATAACGAGAGCTTCGTTTTTACGTTGCAGCGTACACCTAAATGGATAATCTAAATGACGCGTGGTCGGTATAGATTTATTATTTAGATAGTACCATTGATGAGATTCATCGATTAGATAAAGCGAAAATGACCGCGATGCAATATTTAAAATATTTATTATTTTCATTTATGCATGATAGCATTGGAAATAGACGCAAGGATATTTCAATCAGTCTACGCATATATATATACACACATACACATACACGCTCACACACTTGTTCTATTGTTAATAATAGTTGAGCTTTTATTTAGAAAAGAAACAACATTAATTATATATGGTACCTGCGTTTCATCTTCAACTCGAAGTTTACTGTTATCCATTGCGTTCAAAAAGGTTTGACGAATAATATCCAGAAGAATCTTCTATCACTGGTGACAGTTAAGAAAAATGCAAACCCCGCAATAATCTCGATCGATGCTGTCATTTTGTAAACCGTAAAATGCTGTCTCTTTTAACAAGTCCGATTTAGTTATTTTCATGGTAAAGATTCACAATAAACGATGCACTGTGCAATATACACCATAATCTTCGCGAAATTGTCATCGTTATACTCATGAAAATCACAGAGCAACATAGTTTCCCATTTCACACACTTTATCAACAATGAAAATTCGTGCTTTCGTAGATTCTTTTGTCGTTTATTGCACACATTACGAACTCGTGGAAAAGAATACACGTTGTTGAATCGTCACGCGTAAAAAAAAAGCGGTTAATACATATCGGTAACAATGAACTCTTGGTATTTCATAGACAAAGATCAGTTTCTATTCTGGAACGAAATGCAGCTATATCAGCCAATAAATCGTCCTCGCAACTTTATTATGCGGTTGTTAATCGATCGATAACATGTTACGAGGCACCGACGACGGATCGACGGAAAAGTTAGATTCCGGTTCGATCGACATTTGTAAACCCTGTAGTAATCAGCCCTGATCACTCATCGCTGAGTAAAAGAGATCGATCACTGTTTGAGGCTGCGACCTCGCTATGGTTTGGCTCTCATTCTCAATTATGAATGGAATACTAGCCGGCTATTCTATAGTTATCACCTTTTCTGACTCGAGGAGTTTTGTATGCCCTTGGCCCATGAAGAAATGTGCTGACATTCCAGTTAAGTCCTTTTCCTATTGGATCTAGGGTAGATCTATAAATCCATAACACGATATGAAAACTTTTTGAACAGCCAACTACGACCACTTGAGAATGTATACGGATACTTTATTGTATGCATTCATTGGAATATTTTCTTCTACCATATTTACAGTTCCTTTCTTTCTCTTTCTTAACTTCCGTTTTACTCTTACATTTAATTGTTAGTTGTTATTACGATGTCATTCCTCTTGACCGATGGGGTACGTTGCTATTTTATGGGAGAAGACATGGTATCCTATATCGATAACTTGTAATAGGTATTACGAAAGTATATTCACAAAGCTGACAGAATGTATTGTAGTATAAATTGACAAGACGTGGATCATATTTCTGGATGATTAATACGATCATATTCTGTTCGGAAGACGGACGACAGTGCTTGATCCTCCGAAATATTTAACGAACTTTTCCCCGTGTTTTTGATCATCTTGACGTTCTTTTAAAAAAAAATATTTTTACGCGAACTAATTATTTTGTTACAGTTGAAGATATTAAAGAACACTAAAACAATCAGTTGAACTTCCTTTTAATTCTTAACTCTAAATAAAACAACTTTTACAACTGTTGCACTATTTCCGAAAAAAATGTTCCAAGTATTTCAGGCTGTCAAACGATGTTCGTATTTTTCAGGTAACGCCGGTTGCTTCCGCCGCAATACTGTGACACATACTGACCTCCTCATGGCAGGATGATACTTATATGTTGCACACATGACCATGCGTGTGTTATTTACGAATGGTAACTATACACATGCCTGTACACGAATAGGTACACACATGTAATTGCGAGCGTAGTTCGTGTTTCAATATTCTTCTACGATCAACTCTCGTCTATTTGCACTCCACACTACAAACACGTGTAATTTTATTCGTGTGCGTAACAGATGACTACGAATATTTCTCGTAAGGATTTAGCATCGTATTGATGCATCATGTTACCTGGCACATAGAAGCATCTTGAAAGCAACACTTTTTTTAATCATTTGCCGCTTCATTAAATACATTTCTAATTATACATTTATGAATATATTCGTAAACGTGTACGTTTGCGAATACAACCGCCTAGTATTCAATGCAGATCCTAAACGATGCACGACTCGTAGCTGCACATGGATGACCAATAAATAGTGTGTGTATCATACACTTGCGTAAGCTATCAAGGATTTTAACCCTTGTGTAGGTATACGATCGAGGAATGCACGGGACAATAAGGTTTTCGAATCGCTATGGTTACCGAACGAGCACAACATATGTTACGTATCTTCATGAGTACAGAACTGTACCTTGTTTGTGATAGAACATTACTGAGTGGCTCTTTTATGAACTTAAAATATCAACAGAGGGATGAGTATAAGCTTGCACGCAACATCGACACTAAAGTATATTAAATGTTATAGTTCTCTTCAATGTATAATTCGGGTAATGTACGATAGTACCATTAAGGATAATAGAATATCGTGGTTTCTTTGTTTTTTTAAAGGTATGCTTTTTATTTTTATAACACACGCGGTTTCGATAAAAATAACCATAGGATAGGAAAGTGTAACGCTATAATTAAAGTATTTCTATTTTTGAGGTGATCCGATTTCTTTATTGCCAAGATGTCATTACGATAATAAATTTGTCTTGAACTAGTTACGCGGTTAGATATCGCCCGCTTTTCCTGAAATAGTACAGAACTAGATTCTTGACATTGTCCATAACTTAAATAACGTAACCTTTCTAAGGCAACTTACTTGAAAGTCACGTAGAATACTTGTTAGTAAAAACTGATCAATAAAAAATGTCTGTCAATCGTATAATACTTTGACATTTTTCTATAATTGTTAATATACATTTTTCTATAATTGTCTAATATTCTTTATTCACTTTTGTAATTTCGTAGCGATGAAATATAACAAGTTAATAAAATATATGACCGTAGTATCTTTTAATTGCAATCGAATATGTATTACCATTTATTATTAGAACTGGGAAAAATAAAATTGTAATTTTGGAATATTTATTTATATATTCTTATAAAAACTTTTTATATAAAATGCATTGAAAGAATGATGCTTTTATTAAAATTAAGAAATATAGTTTACCGAAGTGTACCGTTACATACAATATATTTTACACGAGAAATTTGAATGGACCCAGTAAATCACTTGTACAATTATTAACCTACGGAAAATCGTTATTTTCTACGATAACAAATTATACAACAGATAAAGATAAAATATTTAATTAAATAATATACAAATTAAGGAAAGGATTTGGGTAGTTTGTAATATAAATTTGTAACTTCTCCCTTTCAGTATTTCGCTTGATCATGGATGTAGCGTCATTCGCCATATTTATTTTCGGTCAACAGACACCTGTGAGCATTACTTCCTTTCCATTGCTATCTACTTGCGTTGTTTGACAACAACGGAAGCGATATTTAAATTTCTTTTAACATAGGTCGTTGCATTTTGCAACAACCTGTTTGCTTAAAGTATTAAGTAAACGAAACGAATAAGTATTATCCTATGTTGAGTGAAACAAGTGGATATAATATCGACAAAAAAAGGTGAAGATTATTCGGGCGTTGGGTGAACCAGTATTGGGTGTGTCATAATGAAGACTGTTTATACACTTTTGGCGTTCGTCTTTTTACAAGCAGGTAAAGAGTAAAGAGATTTATTTTGCACGTACTGCATTGTACGTACTTAAAATGTATATTTTCAGAAATTTACGTCTTTATTGAAAGCTAATTAACGAAGCGAGATACCGATAATTTATACTTCAAACTGTTTACAAGATCTCTGTGTTACATTCAATTAATGTGATATTTATGCAAAGTCACATAAAGGATTGCATGTTGTATTCATTTAGGATTTTGTTGAATTGTAATATTGTATACTATTAAAGTGAACTGCTTATGTAGAAACTTTGCTCTCACATTTTTCAGTAAAGGGTCAACGTACACCAACAATATCTTATATTTCCCAAGAGCAAATTAAAGATATTGGTCAGACTGTAGAATTCCATTGCTCGGTCCAGTATGCACAAGATTTTCCAGTTGTATGGACAAAAATTAACAAAGTTGTTGCCAATGACCAACTACCTCTTTCGCATGGTAGCTCCTTAATTATAAGAGACACTAGATTTGCCCTTAGGTATGATGATGCTCTATCTACCTTTGTATTACAGGTAATATTTTGTTATGTTTAATACATGTATACTTTTATTATTTACTTATGTTCTTTAAATGCTAATTGATAACACATACTTCAGATAAAGGATATACAAGAGACTGATGCTGGATTTTATCAATGTAAAATTGTAATATCCTTAAATAATTATGTATCTGCAAATGTTGAACTGCAAGTTCGTAGACCACCTATCATAAGTGATAATTCCACCAGAGCTTTGGTTGTTACTGAAGGACAACCTGTGCAACTTGATTGTTATGCAAGTGGTTTCCCAACACCTAGAATTTCATGGCGTAGGGAGAATAATGCTATCTTACCAACAGGTGGATCAATTTATCGGTCGGTAATTGTTTTTCAATTATTACATATTTATGTGAGCCCTTCTTTAATAAATGGAAACATTACAGTGGCAATACATTAAAAATTCCTGCAATTCGAAAAGAAGATCGTGGAACATATTATTGTGTTTCTGAAAATGGAGTGGGAAGTGGTGCTAGGCGTAATATTAATGTTGAAGTTGAATTTGCACCTGTGATCACAGCACCAAGGCCAAGACTTGGTCAAGCCTTACAGTATGATATGGATTTAGAATGTCATGTTGAAGCTTATCCTCCACCAGCTATTATTTGGTTGAAAGATGATTTTCAGTTGTCTAATAATCAGCATTATAGCATTTCACACTTTGCAACTGCAGATCAATATACAGATACAACGATTAGAGTAATAACAATTGAAAAGAAACAATATGGAGAATACATTTGCAGAGCTTCTAATAAATTGGGAACTGCAGAAACAAAAGTTGAATTATTTGGTATGTATCTTGAAGTATATATAGTTGTAATATTAGTTATATGAAGCAGTATATTTATAGATTTATATGTATATGTTTATATATGTCTCTATTTATAGATTGGGAATGCTAATGTAATAATAATGTTGTTACTTTTATGAAATTTTATGTAATTGTATATTTCGTTATTTTATTTTCGCGTACGATAAGCGGCCAGTTTATTTTATATTGAGTTTGGTAGTTAGCATGCTCTAGATTTCCCTTGTTTTTTTTTTTTGCGCAGAAACAACTGTCCCTGTGTGTCCGCCAGCTTGCGGCCAAGCCCTTTATTATGGAACTGGAGTAGTACCAGTTTCTTCAGGACTTATGTTAGTCTTAGTTTTATTTATTACAGTTGTTATGAGGTATGTTATTTGAAGAATGTTTTTGTTTGCTTTGCACATGAATCTTTCTGACATCTGTATGTCATAAACCCACTTTGTATTGTACATAAATAAATCTTATAATTTGCAGAAATTTCTACACCAAATATTAATTACCCAGGACTTCAGTGGGCAGCAGCAAGTCGGTGCAGCTTATCTTCATGGTTACTGATAGTACTGTGGTTCACCATTCTTAATAGATATTAGAAACATCATTAATAACATTAGGGGCCTGATTTGTTTTAAACTCTTACTAGATGATTATTTTTGTAGTTATTTACAAATGAAATTGAATTATTAATAGCGTATAGAATGAAATTATTAGGGGCCAGCAGTTTACTAAATGTTGGCAAGGTACAAACTAACATTCCAGAAAAGAACATAGTGATACATAGTAAAAAAAAAAGCAATAATATTACCAATAGTTTGAGATATGTATTGTATATTACATAGTCTTTTTTCATATATGTCAGTGCAACTGATAAACATGAAAAAGTGATTGATAATAATGTTACGAATATATATCAATGCAACCTTTAACATAGTTTTTTAGTGGGAGCTCAAGAATACATTGATGCAACTTAAATACTTGTTAACGATCTATTTAGAAAAGTTCGAAATAACAATACTTTATAGCTGCCTTGTTATAATGTTTGGCGTATGAGAAGAGGAAAGATAAGAAAGAAAAAAAGAAAAAAAAAGAAGAAATTAATATACATGTTAGTACCTTGATCGTGATGCAAAGCATATAATTTGTTTTTAGAGAGCTAGATCAACGATTGTATATTGTAGACGAAATTATTTATATGATCGCGTCTAGGCTATTTTATATTGTGTCTTATATCAAGCGCATAGACTGCATACTCATAACAGGGATCTTAATTCGTCTCTTTTGGACAAACTTACAGTATCATAAGTGCAGAGAAATGTTAGAATCTCAAATAAGTAAGATTTTTTATGACCTTTTTACGAGTTTGCAATTTTATATTTACTTCTAGACTAATATGAATTTTAATAAATGACAAATTCCATCAGAAATCAATCGTATGTTCATTTAATTTCTTGTTGTTCCATTTATGTAACACCGAATAATCGATTATCATTAAACAAAATTTTCCACTTCATTTGCCATGTTAATCGTCTGATTTATCTTTTATTTCTTTTTCTTTTTTTTTACATTTTGAACACAGCCTTGCTAATCTCTCCTTTCTTCAGGCTATCCAAAGCCTCACGATACTGGGATAACGGGAATACTTTAATTCCTAGCTTTTCGTAATTCAGATATCTTTCGGCCATCGCGCTTAATAAACACAATCCTTTGGGGAACGTGAAAGGATTTATGTTTACACCTATGATTTGCAACTCCTTCATGTAAATCTGTCGAGAAAGAGAATAAGATTAAAAGCTATTCAGACTTGACCATTCTCAACGTCTTAACGCTAACTATTTACTGGAAGAATAATGACGCAGGTACTCAGAAACTTGATGATACGGTCGTGAGTAACTTACCTGGAATGGTTCGATGCTGAACTTCGCTTTAGGATTAGCGACACCGAATACACATAAACGGCCACCTCGTCCCAACAAAGATACAGCTGTTTCCATGGCAGGACCTGAACCAGTACAGTCTACGGCCACGTCGAATTGTCCCTTCAATTGTTCCGGGCTTCTCGTTTGGAAACCCAAATCTAAAAGAATTCAAATCGTCACGTTCACTTTGGTCTTATGAATCGTAATTAAATTTCTTTCAAATATGTTACAACGCAACAAAAATCTGTCAAGTATCAAGATTTGTTACTTCAAGGTCTATATGATAAATCGAAGCTGTACTTTTGTCAGTGTTAAAAGTACGGCAACGAAAATATGGTAGCTCTTTAAAAAAAGAAAAAAAAAAGAATAACATTATTTATCCCTTTGTACGAAATAATTTCCTCTTCAAACATTTTTTTCCGTTTTCTCGGGAGGAACGAAAATACATTACTCCGTGATTTTTATAAATAGTTCAGATAATAATCTGAAGTTTTTCACAGAAACAGAGAGCGAATTTTTTCAATATTTTAATTAAGAACAATTTGGCGGTTGAATTATTATTACCAAGATTCGACAATAGTTTTCGACGCTTTTCCTGCGGCTCGCTGACCGTCACGGTTCTCCTGAGTCCGTGCAAGTGTAGCATACAGGCCCACAAAATGCCAATTATCCCAGCCCCGGTTACGAGTACGTTGCTTCCAACATTGATGCCATTAAGTTTGTCCCAGCCGTGTGCCAAACACGATAGTGGCTCGGTGAGAGCAGCTTGTGCGAGGTCCACATCATCAGGTATCAGGTGAACCTGAAAAAAATGTAAAAAAAAGAATATATAAAAATAAATAACCTCCAAGAATGAAAAATTTCTTTGTTATTTTTTTTTTACGCAATATTGTATACACACGCATTTTCCACGAAATTGCACGTGAATTAAAATAAACGCGATGTGTACCACGGCTAGATTTAGCCGAGCCTTATTAAAAGGGTGCACTTCGTCCCTTTGACTCTGATATGAACTCCATGAACTTCGTAAAATAACTCTTTCCACCGTATTTTTAAACTAGATTGCACGTGAAAGAGGTGTAATTTCATGGAACTTCGATGAACAGCCAGGATAAAAGTTTAAAAGGAACAGATATTTATGGGAAGCTATGCATGGCGCAGCAAAACGATGGAAAATATGAACGGACCTGATTTTCCGGGACGATGGCGTGTGTGGCAAAACCACCGTCTTTGTAGATCCCTATCGTGCTGTTTATGCCACCGGAGCTACAAAATTGATAAGCTCCGCTGTGGCAGTAGGTACAGGTGTTGCAACCGTTGTTAGGGTCAACAGCCACCTTTTGGCCGACTTTTAGGATTTTTACTGACGAGCCAATTGCGTCCACGGTCCCTGAAAATTCGTGGCCCAGGGTAAGGAAACCTTCCTTCTTGCATGGGAACGACCCCTGAAAAAAAAAATAATTTAAAAATATCAACGTTTCGATGATGCTGGATTTAAAATATTATCCTATTGTTAGAACTGAATTATCAACAATTCGTAACATCATTGTTTTTTCATTGAAATACGCAGAGTTATTATAGCGACATTAAAAAATAATATTTACATTCTGTCTTTACACATTTCCATTCTTTAATTATCTCACACTTTCATTAATTTGTTTTCAAACTCAAAGTAAACAATTTTTCTCAAAAAAAAAAAGAGGAGAAAAGGAAATTACGAATATTATTTACATTGATACTAGCGATATTCTTTGAGACTACTTCCAATGTTAGTTCTACGGTTAAGAGTAAACACACAAGAATTTTCGACACTTCAGCATTCTTATTTCTCAACAAGATATTTTACGAGGCAAGTGTTACGAGTTCAGCTCGGTTAACAGAGAAAGAGAGAGAGAGAGAGAGAGAGAGAGAAGGAGAATTGTTGTCATGCCTATGGTAATATTCATATTAGTATAAGAAGATTACATGCACTGGAACGTGTGATCGATAAAGTACATTGCATATAGTTGATATCGTGTCTCGTGAATATTTATCGAAACGAATGTTATGTCACGCGGTCTTATAATCACTATCTCTCTCGGAATAGTTGTACGTGTCAAGAAATGATGTGACATTCTTGTTGCCTTGCCACAGTGATTTCCAAGCGTGTGGAAGTCACGTAACATAGGATTAAAAATTTCCCTTTGTATAAGACATGCCAAGAATGAGATTACCGCAGTTCTGTTAGTCGTACTGCATCACATTATAGTTTCGGTTTTAAAAACATAATAATTTCAGTTAGGGGCGAAAGTGTGTTGCGTTTTCGCAGTGAATGGAAAAACACGTGCGATATTTACCGATTTATTATTGTTACGTAAATACCGCGAGAAATTGTGTTTCTTTAAATCGTAGGATATTGTAGCGATATGTGTTTGAATATTATATCACTTCGAGGAAAATGAGAATACCTGAACGTAAAGGGCTCCGAATCTTGGAATTCAATTGAAGATTAATATTCGTAAAGTAAATAGTTATCTGAGCGGAATTTCAATTAAGAAGAACGAATGATACTGAATTTCTTATTACCCATGAGTAATAGGAGTTTAATTCTTAACAGTATTGTCTTTTCTTTTTCTCCTTTTCTTTCTGTAATGACAAAATACTTTGACATATGTTAACAGATTTTTTTTCTTATTTTCCAATGAAAATCACCCTTAACGCAGATTTTTCTTATCTCTTTTCCCTGCAGGAGAATATTTTAAGCTTGTACGGAAAAAAAGCTGAAGAAATCTTAGAAATGAAAATTCAGTATTTTCTTTTTTAATAAATTTTGCAAAATTAATCATGACTGTGATTATAATTTCAAAAATGAAAATTCTTCAGTCAGAAATTATCTAGATTAATTTACTATGAAGGAATTCGTTATGTTCATTATCCTTTATCATATCGTTCGTTTGGTATTAATAGTATCATATCTAGAAAGAATATAAATTTCACCGTAGGAATCAGTTTGAAATTCGCATTTAGTGCGAAACTGCGTGTGAACTCTCGTGTGTGAAACTAGCATAAAGTTAGAAATGTGTCGTTTCACACGATAAGAATACTATATCTGTGCAATTTATTTATGCAAGAAAAATCTTTTTTTACTTTCACACGATAAAAGGAAAATAAAACACTCTACAAATGGTGTCTATTTATACAGAGACTCTAATTAATATTCGGATACTCTTTAAAACAGAATAACTTTTTCAAAATTGGAGCAAACAATGTGAGTTCTTTTAAGAAATTAAAAGAATTAGGAAAACTTCGATTTATATAATTTTTAACCATTTATAAATCACAGTAACATTAACCGATTTTGACAAAATTTTCAACATCATGTTCAACAATCCATAAAACATATTTAAAAAATTTTCCGATCGAAACTATTTTCTTGATAGTTCCGACCAATTGGAATTTTTCAAAGTTCTTTGTACAATCATCTAATAAACTTCTAAAAAAACTTATGTCATTTGATCCAATTAAAAGAAAAATTATTCTGCTTTAAAGGGTATAACTGTACAAAAAGAAATCAAAAGGAGAAAAAAAAAAGAAAAGCTTCTTTTGTAACTACGATTCCAGATATTCACAGGTCACAAACAGCTGTGTAATACGCGAGCCTCGTAAATAAAAAACGCGATTTCGCGCGGTTCGTATACGATAACGTGCACAGAAAGCGTATCAGTATGGACGTACATCAATTATATGAAGATCGGTCCCACAGATCCCGCAATAAGCAACTTTGATTCGAACATCGTTAGGGCCTGGCGTTGGTACTTCCGCCTTGCGCAACGAGAGAGTTAGATTCTTCACGTCGAAGCTGAGAAATTCCATGATATCGCTTGTTCCGCTGTGTGAACGTTCGTGTACTAAGGGATAACAGCATCTTTATCCAATATTTATATACACGTCTTGGGTCATATTAATGTTTATATATTGGTGCCGTGCGCCAATTATTAATCTCTATATGATGCGATGCGTTACGTAGTAACCATCCAGATCAAAGGAAAGTGAGGAGTCGCGTTTGTCAATGAGATTTCTAAGCGTTTGATCGAAGTTGATGGTGTATAATAAGTGTCTAAATTGATTAACACGTTCTGTGCCTCGTGTATCGCCGGTTAGATTTAATGAAACGCCATCCAGGACCGTATATTACGACATTTTGTTCTTTGGGTCCGTAATATGAAAATGTCAATTAATATTTTTAATATTTATCATTTACTTCTATGTGAGTATTGCTTTTTCTCGACGTGAGCGTAATATTAGGTATACGAATAAATTCTTTCGAATTTATCGCTGTTAAAATATTCGCGATGGTATTTCGCAGACTATCAGAAAAATGGCAAAAGGTCATCAACAATAATGGAGATTATTTTCATGATTGTTCTATTTTCATTCTTTTAGAATACAGCTTCGATTGTGCCCAAAAGTCGGGAAGAATTCACGGAGGAAACAATTCAGATATACTACAGAACATAACTATAACACTACTATAATTTTCAAGTGTTTTGAAGTCCTATGTAATGATTTCTAAATATTATTAATATCACTAATATTACTAATATCGTGCATATCGGGATTGGAAAGAAATGATATATAATGAAGAAAATGCAAAAATAACATTTTATTGTATTTTTTCCGTGGTTAGGTTATTAAAAGGTTGAGGTGATATTCATAAAAGCAGTGATAAATCTTGCCGACTAAATAGGCGCTATTTCAAGCATCTGATAAAACGGCGCTTATATTTAAGCCATGACGTATTTCACTTGTGTTCCAATTTTTCTGCATAACGAAACATATTTCTTCTTCTATTCCCCTGGCAAAACATCGCTGGGACATTTTTAACCAGCTTTATTTCCATCTCCAAAACCACCAAACAACATCGACCAAAAATATATATATAAAAAAAAAGAAAATCAAATTTAAATAATTTTTAACAAATCACCTTTTCATCCATTTATAAAATACATTAAAATTCACCTATCGATTACACTCGAAGTAACCAGAAACAGGTGTTCGCCTAATCGTGTTAACTCGTATTGTCTCGAGGTTCAACCTTCCCTTTTTCCTTTCATGATTATCCATGCAAAACTCGAGAAATTCCTGAAGTTTCGTGAGTATAAAACCCTCTGGGAGGACAGGTGAAATGACGAGCAGCTGAAAGGTCCGAAAGGTATTCGTCACGTGTATCAATTGCCTCGTGAAATTTGTACGGGCTCGTAAATTTTCAGTGGGAGACACAGAAAAGTTTTCCTTTACGAAGAAAAAAAAAAAGAAAAAGGAAAGAAAAAAGAAAGCTACAATACCTTTGGCGAACTGGCCAGTCTCTAGGGAGGAATACCTGTATTCGATTTGTACGCTCGTGATTTGTGGACGTTCCCGACGTGTACCTGAGCCCGACACCTGAACCACTTCGCTAGAATAGTTGTTCCAGCAGGTACGCTACGCGATTCATGGTGTAAATTTCATTGGACAATCGACTTCGTTAACAGGTAAACCCTCAAAAGCCTGGCCTGACACCAACACCTTGAATGAGCTTAAAAAGCAGGGGTGTAGCTGTTGCTTTCCGACCCGGTGCAATTATGATACGATAGATACGTAGAAATTTTCTTATTTTCCTATGGATTGTTGAAGATTAAACGATCGAGGTATTAAAAAAACTTTGAAATATGTGCAGTTTTAGTAAGAATATGATTCTGGGGTTTTAATACACTTCTGTGATCATGAAACGAAATTATTTACTATACTTACTTCTCGTTTGATAGAGTTATATGTGAATTTATAAAAGAAATCGTTTTCTAAAATAGTTATTTTATTTTTTCAGATTGTTGTTCTACTTGTTGATCAAAGAATTATGCTGTTCGAAATTTTACACGTCACACTGCTTGAATTTATTTTTTAAATAATCGTTTCTATTTTTACTCTACCCAAAATGATTTGTACTGATATTCTGATTTATTATTTATCGTATTGTCGATTACATTCGGGGCTTTTCCGCTTTGAATTTCATAAATTGCATAAATTTCATCGAAACATCGCTCAGTCCTGATCTATCGCGAATCAATTCATCACTCTTTCTATTCGTTATTAATAACGAATAGAGTTTTCAAGTTTATTATGTTATATGTATAATATATACCACGACAGCAACTGTACGAATGATCGAAGTCGTAAATTACACGACGTAGTTTTATCGCTAAAAAGAAATTAAGAAAACATATATGATTTTTCAGAAATTGAATTGAAAATTTCTTTTGAACTATGATTAAAAGGAAACTTTTATTTATTCTATAAAAAGATATCTTTTTTTATATGTTTCTTCGTCATAAAGTAAAAATCGGGATTTTTCGACTAAGTGTTCTAAAAATTTCCACTAGCTTTGGTATATACGAAAAATTCTGCAGAAATTACAATTTCAAATAGCTATCTCATTTGTGAATTTTTATTCGCTATGTTCGCTACGGTCCTGCGAGGGATGTTTCGTTTAATTTACACCATGACGGCTGTAAATCTTGTGCTGGAAAGTGATCCACGTGGACAAAGGGCATCGCATTACAATGTAAACCTGGTATCGAAGGTTCAACTTTGAAAGTGAGACCCTTCGAAACGATTAGCCCTGACAGCGTCGCGTTTTTCATCCTCTTTCCGTGCGTCGGCATGTTTTCACGGCTGGAACATCCACGATATATCGAAAATATTCCATTCTGTATTCAAGAAAAGATTACGTTCGAAAAGCATTGAGTAAGTTAATAAGTTGATACTCGCTTATCAGCGTAGATTAATAAAAAAAAAAAAAGAAAAAAAGGAAAAAGAAAAAAGAAAACGAACGTTTCGTAGGAAACGAAAAAAAGATAAAGATAAAGCCATCGGGCGATTCTGTTTGCTCGCGCAAGTGTTTGAAGAACTCTTTCGAGAGTGTAATTAAACATGTTATAATTAAATGTATACAGAGCTCCATTAATTAATAGTAATTAAACAGAATGGCGTTTCACTTGCTGGGAAGTGTTACTCGTTTCGGTGTTTGTGTCTCGTTTGTGTACAGGCAATTACTCGTTTTATAAGTTAATAAAGAGAGTGTACATATTAGATTGGCCAGCCACAGCGAGAAAATATAAGTATGCGGATAAATAGACGGAAATTGATTAAGGTTACACTGTGTTCAAGGAACAATCTGCGCGCGAAGGATTGCTCGTTCTCGATCAACCGGAAAGCCACTTGAACAAACATCGACGTAGAAAGAATTTATGTTTCACGTTCGACTCTACGAAAACGCGAGAATATCGTTGAGAATGTTGATAATCGATCCTAAATATTCCATTTGACCATCGAAATTCTGCGAAGTTGAAACTATTTAAAAATTCTTCATTTCGCGTGATTTATTTCTATACGAGAACACGTAAAATTTATCATAAATTTGTCATGATAAATTTAGATACTCTTTTCATCTAGAATAGCTTGCAATGTTATTATTATTCAACTTACAGACATCCTTAATAGACATACAGCCGAGAATCCGTGCAATATTAATTAAACAATAATAAGAACAATATATCTTCAATTTTATTCACGCTTCATATCGAAAATTTCATCCAACTTTGCGTCCATGCCTAACCCAATTCATACGCTGTCCACGTCCGCTCAATGGAAGCCGCATTTCCCTTGATACCGCGTCAAAATATCATTCCCGATGTTGCAGAATTTCCGAGGCCACGTTAGTCGAACACATTCATCTAGCGTGTGCGATTCGTATCGAAAATGAGAAAAATCACCTCTCGCAGACGGATTTGTGGCATGTACACGATGGTTAACATTTTTTCTTCTTTTTTTTTTTCTAGTTTTTCACGGTGTGTAACGCGTGTATGCGGAAAATTCATTCATAGCCGTTAGAATCGCTGGGGATGAACGAGCGTCCTTCGATTCACGAGAAATTTCGGGTCAACGGGACGGAGCTGGGATAGCTGGCTGTACCGGGAACCGGAAATGAGGTCGGGAATGACGTCATCACGTTCAGTACCGTTCATTCAACCCCCCGGGAATAAACTGGGTCACCGGGGCAACACTCACCCCTTCCTCACTTATGATCGGGATCGTGGAAACGATACTCTCTGTTCGATGGAATACACGCGCAGTAGAGACTTTTCTCTAACCACAGTTTCATGGGATTTTCGTCGTGAGCCTATGTTCATAGGGAAAATTATGTTCTTCAAGTTCCAATCATGTTGGATTTAGTTGGTTAACCCTTTTAATACTCTAACAGAAAGAGAATTTACAATTTCTGAATATCAAAAACGTGCATGCCTTTTCTGTGTGAAGAATGCTTACAAAAATCGAAACTCTATATATATCTACACTCGATATATATCTAATAGCAACAAACGCAGTGTACCGAGAGAAAATTGCACAGCGTACGAAGATTAAACGTCCCGGTGATTAGGAAATTATCTAAGCCGTGTGTTTTGAGATATTTAGATTTAGAAAAATACAACTCCAACTGTGTTAAACAACTATTTTGCAAAAGTGCTTTCACGCTAGTTCAACGTGAATCGATGCGACAAGGAATAAATCATAAATATCAAACTTTTTAGATTTTTTATTTGAACCATTGTTTTTGTTTTTTACACATACATTTTTGGATGTTTTGATATTGTAGAAAGAAATTGTCGAGAATGAAATATTATAGAAATGAATTGCGGTTTGATAAGTGTCTTTTAAAGGGTTTCCTGGGGAAGCTGATAAAAATTGTATTTGGGGGAGTTAGTATGCTTCAAAGGTGAAATGTAGAAATGAACTTTTCATCTTTTTTCGTGTTTTACATGTTTGTTAATATTTTGTTGTTCGACGAAATTGTAGTGAAACAGATATGCCTCTATTGCCACGGATTCTCTGTTAAAATTAATTAACAATACGAAATTTACGAGGAAAGTTTGTTACATCTGTCTGACAGAATTACAAAACAAAATTTATCGAGAATGAAATATTATATGTACATAAATCGTAATTGATGTAATAAAGAATGTTATAAAATGTTTCTTGGAGATTTATTGTTGCTTAATTCGATCAATTAATTTAATTTAATCAGTTTGATCGACTAGGTGTTAAAAAAAAGAAAAAGAAAAAGATACAGTTACGTATTTTTGATCGTGCATTTAATGAAATAAACATTTATCCAGTCTTACGTGAATTTGTTGTTCACTAGTGAACTCGGTGTATAAAGTCAATGTGAGAAGGGGATCAATCAAGTTTATCATACATTCATAACGTCTTAGGTAGACGACCGTTATAGCTATTCATACGATGCAGATTAGTGTAGATCTGATTCCATCAGATGAGGATTAATCATTCTGTAAGAAAACAAGTTTCAACTATGGAACAAAGAAAAGAAGGTTACATTTCTGCATAACAAACTCCTGATGAATTTTACATTCGCGTTTCAGTGAATTCAGACAACAGCATTTCCATTCGATGACTACGTGTTACTCATAATAATTAGAAGATGACTTCGAATGACTTCATCGTTTAATTAAGTTTATAATAGCAATTAACAAGTGAACTTACGTTTTGTTTATTTTATCTCTGGTGTTTTTATCCAGCTAACATTTTTCCTTTATCTTTCATAAAATTTTTCAATTTCGAGTAATACGAATTTTACGAGATAAAAATGGCCGACTACTTTTAAACATATCACTTGAAGTTTGTATATCCTGTTCTTTCTATCGTTGAAACTCAGAAGTACGCCTTAACCCTTTTATTCGCGATTTACTATACTGTACATTTATTACATTTATATTTTTCAATTTTAAAACATACGACATTTCAAGAAATAAAAGTTGGAAATTACTTTTAAATATCTCACTTGAACTTTATTATACCCAGCAAGCTGAAAACTTTACATTTATCTTTCAATGCTCTTTTATTTTCGCATCAAAAGACTTCTATCACTATATCCATCAAAATTAAGAGATTTGCACATACTATCAATAATACTAATCAATCTAATTTCGATAGCAAATATAGAGACTCGAATTTCAACATAATATCTAAAAATTCATCGACGAATCCTTCAACCTTGGTATTAATCGGTATACAGTCGCAAAGAGTGTTGCAACAAATTGCAAATTATATTATCAAACTGGATCAATCAATATTATGATCAACGTTTATTTAGATTCACGCCGGGAAATTATCGCGTAAATGCATTTTAAATTCACAGCCAACGATGTGAAACAGCTTGTGCAACTATTTTCTTCGTTGGTGTGCTGACACGACGGAGATCAGCGTTTTCATAGGGGTTAATGCAACGTGCAACGGGACCAGAATAGATGCTTGGCTGACATTAGAACGGACGCGTCTAATGGCGAATAGAAGAATCGCGGTGGGACAGATGTTGGCCAGACGGAAGCGTGAAAGAAGCAGGGGCAGAGACAGGAAGACGTGGGCGGTTTAGTTGCGAATTAATCGCTGTGCTAGGGAACAGGTGTCACTTGCATTTCCGGATGTCGCGCAACGTTCGATTCTTCCCCCTTTACGAAGAAGAGTTCGTGGCAGCTTCCTTTTGTCTTCACCCACGTCTTCTCCTACGAGTTTACTTGTAAATGGAACTTCACTTATTGTTCGTACTGTTCTTTTCAACGTGTCGACGTATCTTGTTATTATTGTGTAGACTTTTAGGTCACGGTGAAGTTTGTTTGCTTTTCTTCTTTTTTCGGTGTGATATTATTGACAAGGGAGGGCAGTATTGTATATTATTCGTTGAAATTTCGCTAAAATACGTAAAATGGATAGAAGATGATATAATGAAACACTAATTTTTCTAAACACACGGTGCTTTACCAAATTTTTTTAGGAATCTTTTTAACGATCTTATAGTTCTATTTAACTACAGTTCGTTCGGTTGGTAACGTATTAAGATGTTTGAATAGATTTGTTTCTTCTTTTCTTTCAGATTGATATGACCTGATTGATAAGTTATTCACTTTTTGGTTCGTAATTATATTATAATTTATTTGATGTTGTAATTAAATTGCGCTAGGAAAATGAGCATCGCGTTAAGGGAGAAGAGCGATGAGCAAATTTATCAAGATCAAGATTTATGGTTAAACTGCATCCTGAAAAGAATACACGAGATCGTAGTTACTTTTATCTTCCGTTCAGACATTGTTTCTGTTCGATTAATTTTCTCCCAGCGCCTGATGTTTTAAGAACAAATCAATCAACATGATAAATGTCTATAAAATTGGAAGTATTCAGACACATCTTATTCCACAGATTTTTTGAATATATTAAAGAAAGCAAAAAAAGAAGGATGTATTAAAGTGAACGATACGTGTGAAGCTGCTCCGTTACTCGCGAGCTCTCCCCCAGAAACGATTTGCACGAAGAACTTTTCGATTATCATAATAGTTCCTGAAATAACAGACGCCATCTGAGAATGTTTCATACTTTTAACAAATCGAGAACAGCGTTAGATTTCAACAGATCGAGGGGGCAGCTCGCGAAGAATTCAGCAGCTCATACATCCGCGAGTTTTATTCGTGATCGTGTACAAAATGTAAAAAGAGGCGAAACACCGGTTCGTCCTTTGAGAATCTTCCCCAGCCCCACGTGAGCCGGAAATGTGCGACCTTTTTCCTTTTCCTACGGAAAAAGGGGTTCGAAGGACGAGGGTTAACGAGAATAGAAACCAAATATTCGTTTGTAGCCGCCACTTTCAAGCATATTCCAACGAAACTTTCGGCGAATTCAATAGTTTCTTTTTTGTGTTAGTAATTCCTCTTTTGCAAAAAATAAATTTGGTTATTCGATGATATTTATCAGTCTCGGTAATTTGTTTTTTTTTTTTTGAAAATAAAGCGCGCAGAGATCTTTTTCTTACATTTAATTTATCAAAATTTATCAAAAGTTTTTGTTGCTCGATAAAATTTGATCGTGGTAGGTATGGTATCGCGTTTCGTAACATTCTGTTTTATAAATAGGCGGATCGTAGCTTCGTGCGTGTTGTTTGTTAGTTAATTTTTACCATTCGACATAATTATCAAGACTGACTGTGACGAAACCACGTGTCGAAAGTAGACTTTCGTAACGGCTGAATGTTGTTAACCCAGTGACGCTTGGGAAAATAACTAACGTCTGCCTGGACGGTTATCGTGTCTACAGATCAGAGTGCAAATTTTCCGATTTAAATAGATCGTTTCGTTGTATAAAAAAGTGTATACTTTTAATCCAATTTATTTTATACATTGATAACGAAGAATCCGTGAATTAAACAATTTTTCCGTTACATAATAGAATAGCATAATCATAGATAAGTAGTTATATAAAAGGAGTTACTTTTGAATTTATAAAACGTTCAAAAAGATATTCAAGAAAATATACGAATTAAAATCTGAAAGATAATCACTTGTAAATTCATAAATAAAAAAGAAAAGTATATAAACTGATTAGGTGTATTTTTTCTTTCTGATTATTGATTTATTCCTAATTGTTCTGCAAGTTTTTTTTATGTTTTTTCGTCTGTCAATTCTTCGTTAACACATTATCGAGTTGAACGTTCACAATTATTACAATCAAAATCATTTTGTTTGTTTGAACCAATCATTGCACGTAACACACGATATTTACTATGTTCTTATCGATAAAAGAATGCATTGATCTGCAAATTAATCAGTTTACAGTGTATTTCAACTTACTTAAAGTACATTTCCAATTAAAATCACATTTCTAACTTATTAGAAAGGAATACTAAAATGTCGAATAAAAAGGTGAATTTCAAATCCACAAACGTCATGCAATAATTCATTCCGTTCATCAGTATTCCCGTTTCATTTCGCACAACACACGTCATCATTGAATACAATTTCCAATGTTGTTATATCCAGTCTAGAATCAATGTAATCTCTATTAGCAAAACAACAGGTGGAACGTACACGGTATTCGACCAAACAATGCATAATAATTCCGACCAAACGCGATCGTTCTCCCTTCATAACTCTCAACGCTATAATCATTAATGAAAGAAAAAAAGGAAACCAATTTCAAATTGTTTTTCTCGTTTAAAATGTTCCTTTTTCTTCGGCACAATCCAGCGATAAACTTTTCCCTAATCTCTTCGGGGAGATAAGATTTGTATAGGTCCAATTTGAAGTCCTATATGGAAAGAAAGAGAAAAGAGAACACGCGTCGAAGAACGAATACGCGCGCTTTTATCGGCACGATCGCGTTTAGCAAAGCCGGGGCTCTATTTTTACGACATCCAAGGATGCTGAAAGGGATGCATTATACGAGGATGACCCAGTTTCGCCGCTGCGACGGCGGCACGGTGTTCCTGGCTGAACTGGCTGGTTGAATGGTCTCGTCGACGTCACTATTCGTGAACTAGGTCGCCATAGAATTTCCGTATAACCTGTATTGTACCGATCTTCAATCAAAGCGGGTCCGCTTGTCACAGAAACCGCGACCTAACGAACCGTCGCCACGCAATCGAATTAACGAAAATACCGTAGCTTTTGAGTGCTGCGAAAAAATTCGCACAGAACACTTTTATCCATCTAGAATTAGCGTAGAAATTTTTGGAAGTTTATGACAGGTTAGTTATTTGTTTGATTAAAAAAAATGTTTGTTTAATTTTATTTTTAACAATTCTATGGTTATATAGCTTGGTTGTATGGGTCAGTACTTTTGGATCTTCATTTATTTGTTTTTTTGAATTTTTGTCTTCAAAGTGACTTGAAGGTGAAGCTCAAGTTACCGAGAGAGTTTCTTCATTCATTTATTTATAAGTATACCTAACCTAACCCAACCTCGCCCTTACGTGTCAATAACATGTATCTCTCGACTCTGTACGTTCTTTTTTCGCTGTACCCGTAATAAAAACGTTAGCTAAATAAATAAATAAGTAGATAAATTTATACAGTTATGTGTTAGATAAAATACGAATAGTATATGTTCGTTAATGTAACTGAGGATTTATTAATTAATTCTTAGAGAATTTTCACTTTTGTGTAAATTAAGATGTAGGAACGAAGAATTAATATCAATCTACTGATGCAATTTAATAATTCACTGTATTAATACAGAGTATCGTGTTATTATAGTGATATAAATTATCGTATTTGTTTAAAGATTCATATTCAACATTACACAGTGTCATATTTTATTCAAAAATTAACGAAATTTGAAAGATTGAAAAATATGCGATTTAATATTTTATTACAGAGTATCATATTATTATGTTAATATAGAGTATGATGTCTGTCTAAAAATTAACAGAACTTAAAGGATCTAAAGAAGATTTCACACACACTAAAGAAAGAAGTAACTTGCAAACCAGCCTGATCAACACTATCATTATCATCCCCGCCTCTTTGTGCCTTTCATCCTTTCCACCGTCCTTTCAGCCTTTCTTTCGAAATTATCGGAGACAGCGTGAAGGATAAAAGTGGGACAAAGAAGGACACGATTTCTACACGGCGAGGCTTCGATTTTCCGATTCGTGTAAAGCAAATCCTTTCACGGGATCCGCTGTCACGCGAAACGTTTGAAAGCACGACGCTTATAAAAGAAGCCCCGGCATGAATGAATCCATCGACATTGCAGCTCTCGAAATAGGTCACCGTAGTATCCGCTCTTTCCCGGTTTTGCTGTATTTCGTTTTTATAAACAGAATAGCCCGCCAAGAGGAATAAAAAGCACGCGTTGCTTTTTCACGAGCGAACGGAAAATGAGCATTCACAGAATTTCTTCTCCCTAATTCACCGAATTTCGTACGAAAAAAAGAATACGAAGGAACAATATCATTTTGATGCTTCATTTAAAAAAAAAAAAAAACAGCTGAATTTGCAATTTCCCTTAAATTCGTTCCTTTTTATAATATCGTATTTAAGTTTGACGTTACGATGAATTTTATTTCGAGCATTATCCGGCAGCGGTATTTGTACCAAAGACATTCGAGAAGGATAATTTTATTTTCCCTTATTTTTACGGCTCGACAAACAAGACATTCAGCGCCACAGTTCCGAAAAACAAGCTCAATTTCCTCCATCGACATTGTCCAAAGAGAATTTCATCAGATGGAAAAACTTCATTTTATAACCTGCAACAAATGTTATATTTTCTTTGTGCTTGAAAGGACAATGGAGACAATACTCTTGTCATTTTTCTTTCAACGTACAAATATCAAATAATTCACGAAAAGTTTTTTAAGAACACTGAAATTTTCTTTCTTGTTTTAATCGTACATGTACTTGGACATTTTTAAAGCAAGTTAATTTTTATCACGTAATGAATTTTTTTGCTGTTATTCCCGCGCATCTCGAGAGCGACGAATTAAGCGTGAAAATAGTACATACAGTCGATTCACGGCGACGCTCATTATCGAGTTTTCGCGAGGAACAAAGGGTGGCAGAGCGTCGTACCTGAAAGAAACGCGAGGTGAATGGACCAGTCGACGTCACAGCTTTCGAACTAGGTCAGTCCTGGAGATTTCAGTCCGTATTACCCTCGCGCCACCCTCTGATGCAGTGGCGATTCATTGAAAAGTCGAAAAATGCTAATTCAGGAGATTGATTGCTATAGGTCAAGATCTACCACATTTCGTGACCTCTTTTTTTCCTCTCTCTTTATTTCGTGACTCTTTTCAGACGAAAATAAGAAAGGGAAAACATAAATGTTTCGTTTCTTTGAAGCGTACAAATATGAAATTCAATGAGTTTTCTAGATTCATAGATATTTTTATCTATCCAAGATTATCTTCTTTTATTCTTTTCTTTTCATTTTTCGATGAAATTCAAACATGACGAGAGTGCTTTAAACTTTCAAATATAAGTAAATTTAGGTCTTGTATTTAGCAAATTGAATTTTTTCCACTGGCTGACATTTCTCGTTCACCTAAATTTCGCATGGCTGCTACGAAATGAAATATCACGCTTCTGACAATTTTTTTCTGAAATAGAGAACGATGGTTTCGGTTCTTTTCCTCCTTTTCGTTTCTCTGCGGAAAATAATGGCGTTTCGAGGTGTCGCACGAGTTTCGCGAGATAATGAAATTTTTGCGAAATTAATGTACGTTCCGTTGAACCAATCTCGCGAGGAATTAATGAAATTTCGAACTATTTGAATATATTCATCAGATGTAGGATGGATCTTCTTGATTTTCTTTGTGAAAACTATCGTAACCAGATGATCGTAATGCTGACCTTTCGACTCCTCCATAAATCCACGTCACCCCTGTAATTTGCATACGTGTGCACGTGTATCTCTCTTATAAACGTAACGAAGAAGTTGTCACCCCGATAGATTTATCACTTCGTGTATACATATACGTGTTGTATCTGCCTTGTTCTGGACGATAATCGTCCCGGAACAAGATTTCAACCTCAGCAAGACGTGGTGTTCTTGCAAATGCGATTACGATGTGTCATGCAATTCCATTCTATGTAATTTTAAAAAATAAAATGTGAGAAAATGTGTATCGGATTATCTAAGTATTATAATTGACAATGATATTTCATTATATAACAAAATTTCCATGGTTATTGTATTACTCATATTATTAATCATCGAACAATGTACATTTAAATTTACATTGTTGATCGATTATTTTGCGTTACACGGAACTTTTCATTTAATCAAAATTTTACGATAGCTGTATAAAAGGGGCAGACACTGTTGTGCAGGATATCGGTAAAAATATTACACGAAAGTATTAACTTTTCAATTCATTTAATCTTTCTTTTTATTTCTAACTGTGTATACTTTGTCTGCTCTCTGCCTATGTTATAAAAATACTTCAAATAAATTCTGTTATTGAAACGAAAGAAGAAAAATTGTATAAAAATTCTTGTACAATAATAAAATAAACTTGTCGATATTATGAAAAAGTATTTTAAACGGTTCTATCCCATCCTTCTTTCACGAGGCAGAAAGAACACAAATCCACGCCATTTTGAATACGCGACCCTGACACTCCAGCACGAACGGCGAACTAAAACGCAACAAAGCCGAACTATCGAACGATCCTCGGGCCTCGAACAATATCCGTGAAACGTCCAATAAAAGCTTCCACTTAACGTCGATATTCCGCCCTTCCTAGTGCAGCCTGTAAAAGCCTGAATATAGCGGGTGAAATTATTTATAACCCTTCGGTTACGGTCAAGCCCGACTCGTAAAAGAGGGGGGTGAACAGCCGTAAAAGAGCTCGATGATAATCAGTCTGAAACACGATGAAGAATAATTCAACGAAGGATGAGTAATTTATGCCTGGTGAAATGAACACATCACGATTCAACCATTTACACGTTCGAAAATCTGTTAGGAATCTTTTTCATAAATCCAACGCACTAATTAGACACTCGGTATTTGTGATCAAAATATCTTTCATTTTATAATTGACCATAGAGCAGTGTTAAACAACAATTACCTTAAAGTTTTCACTAGATTCGTGTGTCTTACGTGTGTATTTCATTACGGAGAAAGCAAAACTAATCATTATTCAAAGAAATCTTGTATAATTAGGTAGATTAACTGTAGTAGAAGAAAAATGTTTGAATGAGAAACGAGGAGGGTAACGAGGACGTGGTGAACTTAACGAACGAGTGAACGAATGAACGAATTAGAAATCGAAATCGAACGAGATCCAACATTGGCGTTGAAACGCTATCAAGAAGAAAAGATCATCGTTTGATCATACATTTACATAATCCACACTCACTCTATATGTTGCCAGATCGATAATCGACGAGGACCAACGCGGCGATCGTACGAACGACAAGGACGAAGAGAAAGATTGAGAGAGAAAGAGAGAGTGAGAGAGAGTGAGGGGGGAGGGAGTGAGAGGGAGAGGGAGAGAAGGAGAGAGCAAGGAAGGGGTTGAGGGTGGTTAGGGGCGATGGTAGAGACCTGTGTGATGGTGGTGGTTGGAAAGCTTTCTCTCCGTGAATCGTTCTTCCTCGAGTTTGTAATTACCAGGCAGGGTTGTTGCTAGGGGCAAGAGAACGCCGTAGAGGCAGAGAGAAATAAAAGGGCGACGATAAATTCCCAACGGTGAGAAATAAACGTCGAGGTCGCGAGCGGTTCTCTCTTTCTCTTCCTTCTTCACCCACCTCCTCTCGTCCTACCCCCCTCTTTTCCTCGTTTTTCTTCGCCGATAAATTTTCCATCCTTCTTCGTCGCGCGCGTTATTTCACCTGATTTCGGAATCTCACGAAAAATGTAAGACAGGGGAGGTGAGCGAGGAAACTGAATTTATGTCGAACATGAAACGAGCCTTGTAATTATTTCTTATCTGACTTAAAAGTGAAAACTTCGATGAGCTATATGTTTTATATACTTTTTTTTTTTATTAAATAGAATTAAGGGTGCATTCTATATGAGTTGCATTTATTTTTTTCTCCTTTTTATTTATCCAGCATTATCTCGTTCGTGTAGACTCGTGGTTAAAACGAAGTTTAGAGGATCATGAATAAATACGAGACAGGTATTCCGCTCTAGTATGATGACTTTGCGGTAGTTCTATTCGAGGATCTACGGTACCTTCAAAGGAAAATGGTCCCGCAGAAAAGTAGTAAACCTAACCGAGAAACAAATTAAATTCCACGCAAGAATAAAAAAGTCTATCTTGTCCTTTATACCTGGGTTAGTCTGTGGGGATTTGACAAACTCAATGTCATAATTTCATTTTTGTTATTTATCCAATTGCAACGAAGCAGATTCGATTTGTCCCACTCGTTGTAAACTTTAAATTTTCATCGATGTGACTTCAGTGGATTCGAGGTTTTAGAGCAATAAAGATAAAAAGTAAGAATGTCATTAAAATTCATCAGGCTAACTTAATGTTGACAATGTTTATAATACAAAACAAATACTCGTATAATAAAAATTTCTCTTCCCAACATTCTTTAATTTATTCGAAAATAATCCGAACCGATCAAGTTATCGAAATTCTAATGTTTATAATTTTACAGCATCCACCGAAATTTCTCGAGTTTCCTGTTCTCTCGGTATCGAAAACTTGAAAAAATAGCAAGATCCTTTATCTCGGTAATTTTTCAATCTACACGCGGTTATCAAGCAGGCAGATTGTCGAGGAGAACGCGAGATGGCCCTCGCCGTCGACGAAGCCCGCCGACGGTATAGAGGCGAAATCTCGCGAAAGAGGAGAAACGATCGCGATGGTGAGAGATAGAGAGGAACAAGGGCAGGCGTCGAAGAGAAAGAGAGAGAGAGAGAGAGAGAGGGTGACGCATGAACGAAAAGCGGAAGCGACGGAGCCGCTCAATGAAAGAGCTCTACCCCTGCAACGGATGCGAATGGGCAACCGGCCCATTGAAGATACCTCGGATATTCGCAATGCGTATGCGCAGGGTTGACGTTTCTCTTTATCGAGCAACCGACTCCCCCTCTTCTCCCCTCTCACCCTCCCCTACTCTTCATTTTCCCTCTTTCTCCCTGCGTATTCTCTCTCTTCCACCCCCTCTTTTCGCTTTTCCCCTTATCCTGTCTTTCTCTCTCTGTTTCCACTCCCTTTCTCTATCTCTTTCTCTCCTCTTCCTCTCCCTCTTTCTGTCTCACTTTATCTCTCTACTCTCCCATTCCCAGTTTCTATCTCTCTTCGACTTCCTTCCTTCTGTTTCGTCTCCTCTCACTTCATCCTATCTTGTTTCTGTTTTGTCTGCCTTCTCTCACTTCGTTCCATCTTCCCTCACTTCCTTCCGTCTTCTATCTTTCTCTCATCCTCCTCTTCGTCCCTGACTTCCTTCCTTCCTTCCTTCCTCTTCCATCAGTCGCTCCTCTCTACATCGAACTTCCACCGTCTCTCTTCCTCTCTCTCTCTCTGTCTCTCTTTTTGTCTCTCTTGCCTGCATATAACAGTAGCTGCACGATTATTGTTTATTTTCATCTCGTGCTAGGTTTTATTTGCCCCCCTTTGCCCCGGGCGAATTTTTTCTCGCTCCAAATTGTTCATTGTTCGAGGACACTGAAGTTCCCCCGGTTAATATTTCTCGATGTTTCGGGGCTGCTCGCTGAGTTGTTCGAGGGCACAGGTGACTGAATGTATACGTTGGGTTATGGGGGTGGGCTTTTTCGGATCGCGGAGATTACTTTTTTTCTTCTTTTTTATTTGTTGTCTTTTTTTAGGGGGGATATTCGAGTTTCGTTCTGACGTTTTAGAACGATGTTCTCCATTTTCGCAAAAGGGAACTGTAAATTGTAGACTTTAAAGTTTCCGAAACGTTCATTTGTCGAAGAACTCGAGGCCAAGCGAATTATTCTTCCTTGATGTTTCGGAGATTGTGTCGTTTTCGAAAGCCGATTAAAATGGCAAGAATTGAGCAGAATTAACATTCTGTTATAATTAAACACTTCAAGGTGGATTTTTCAATTTCGATTTGAAGCTCGTTTCGAAACTTGTACTCTTTTTTCCCCCCCTGTGAATTCCTTACTATGTTCCAATATACACACTTTTCTATTTAACTAATTACTTAATACTTCCTTTCGGTATACATAACAAATTTCCTCGTAGCTCAGCGTTTCAGACTGAACAAACGAGCGAGATTGTAACAGAAAGCAGATGTCTGCCTCGAAGATTATCGGTCGAATCGATGAAGCGTATCCGGTTCTGGTTTAAAAAAAGTCGCCTGTTACGGTTCGTTTACACCGTAATCGTCACGCTCGCTTTTGCTAATTAGTCACTAATTACAAATGCCCATCGACATTTGGTCCTGTGTAGATGGTATTACATTCGTAGGAGGAGCAGCTTAATGAACGAAGCCTTTTGCTCGATGTGGGTGTACTTCCGTTTCACTTTGAGAATATAACACGGTATCCGGCGTGTTCGGTCGCGTTCCGGGGTAGAACGTATAATTGCTTGGAATAAAATTACGAACGATGACTCATCCCGTCCTCCACGCAAGTGAACGAAAGTCGATCGACGCTTTCGAACGTTTAACCATTTTATCCGGGATATTGTAAACGTACAAACGAAATTGGAAGACGATCATTCTCGGAGAGAAAGATTTTACAAGGAATCGAAATTTCTCTGAAAATTAGAAATTCGATAGTTTTTCACCTTTTCTTAAATATTAACATTAGAATTTGTCTGTTCGTTGCAATGAACGATAGAGAGCTTCCTTTCTTAATCTAAAAATGGCCGAAATCGGAGATGTTCCAATTCCGAGCCAAAATCATTCGACGATTGTGAGAAATTGTGACTAGAATTTAAAGCATGCCATATTATTCTTTTATTTTGTTTGAGAAATATAGAGTGATACAAGTGTTTCAAGCGTGTTAAACAATTCCCTTCTCCTCTGTTTTTTTTTTTTTTTTCAATGAAATGCATTGGTGTTTTTATTATTGATTTTTTAAAAGCTTTCAAAAAGAATGTCTTTAACTGCGTAATAATAGTGCAATACCGGTGTTTAATTGTTCGATTAACTCTAAATGTAATTGAAATAAGTATGCGCGCGCCTGTGTGTATTCCATTCCATGAAAAAGAAGCGCGGTAATGGCAGTACTGTTCAATGAGCATAACAGGACAGGAAGACTATCTTTTATCTCGTTTTCCTTTAATTAAAGCAATCTGCGGCTGTTGCTTGCAACACCAGTTCACTTTCGTGAATAGAATACTGCCTTTAAAGTGTCTTAATACCATCGATAGCGTTCACATTGAATTTTACATTCTATCAAATTGTAGTATACTAACAAGTGAAATATTTTCCAGTCTTTCTTTTTGCACAAGTGTATCTTTCAATCGTTACTACGATTATCACTTTCATTAATATTAAACAGAACAGTGCACACTTCGATTTACGATATATACGTAACAGAATGCATAATTAGAATTCAATTGATTTAATTAAATTAATTTGATAATTAAATACCGATAAACTGTTATGGACCAAATTTATTCTAGCTACTATAAATTAGCCAATAGTTGAAGAATTTAAAGTAAAACTCTTTCAAGAGCTACGTTTATATGTACACTGATCAATTTGTGGTAAATTAAAAAAACAAAAAAGAAAAATGACGTACATCTTACATTAAACAGAGTCGAAAGTTCTGACATAATTCAGTAATTTCTAACCCTTGCAAAAATATTACAGCAACCGACGGAAAGCCAATTACAGTCGTAACATATTACTGTTGCAAAAGTGATACAGTGTTTTCAATAATATACGCCACACTTTTACATTTCACGCCTCGCGAACCGTCCAAACTGTACAGTAACCGAGATATCAACTCGACAACCTCGTAAAAGCTCGTGCTAATATCATTTCTCCGGTTCATTTTCCACAATGTGGCATTATCCTTGCAATGCCTGTCGTTCTACGTGAAAAGTGAAAAATCACGGAGCAAGGGTAACAATTGTTTTTAAAAATTTCAAATTGGAAGATCGTTGAAGGTAGAAATCGAAGTGGTACGAATTTTTGAATGTTTTGTTTACCGAAAAACAATGCTGACGATGGAAAATTTTGATCAAATAATGATGAAAAGGAAAAATGTATACACACGTAGGTATAGAACCCTTTACTGTGCTTCTGCACCGCACACATGATATTTTCGTGAATAATACAAACAGCTCCATGGTATATTTGCCTACCTACAGGTAATCAAAAATTTTGTTCGTCCTCGATATCGATTCTCAACCTAACCCGAAAAAAAAGAATTCTTTATATGGGTTATCAGAGATGGAAAAATATTTTCGTAATCAATATTGGTTATTGGTAACAAAAGAAAAAAATGTTGATAGTTTATAATGATTATTTCAAACCAGAAATATTTAAGTCGAGAAAGTCATTGTTATATTACAATTTTTATCGTATCTTTCCTGTTATCTTAGACACATCACTATTTTGGTACATTCAATTTAATCTAATACAGATTGTATAATAGAAAAATTAATTGTTAAAATAATTATTAAAATTAAACTTCGTTTTATATTTACAAAATGATTATTTCCTAAATAATAGTGTCTCCAGGTTGCAGTTATTCCTGATATAATTAAAATAATTAAATGTAATGAAGGAATGCTGCAAGGATTGAATTGTCCAATTATTTCCGAAGGTTATATTATTCCAATTCCAATATTTGACATGTATGATAACAAGCAAGAACCTTTTTATCTATTGAAGTTATAACAGTCTCTGTGGAATGACATATTTTTATACCTCGTTTTCAACGTGAACACATAGAGAGCACGAAAGCAATAGGACAACGAGAATTTTTGTTCCACGTGCTGCACCAGCTACATACGTGGATTTCGAGTTGTTGATGATTTATGCGCGAGAGGAAACGGACGGTCGTTACGAGGGATTCCGACAGAAGAAGTTCTTCCAGAAACACGTGTCCCGCCTTTTTCTTTTAGCGTAACTCGCCGACGCGTGATTCCTGTCTCTCACGTAGGTATACTGCCTAAAAAAGAAGGAAAAAAAGAAAAAAGAAGAAGAAGAAGAAGAAGAAGAAGAAGAAGAAAGAAAGAGAAAAGAGTTGCACGCTTTTCGACTCGGTTCTCACGAATAGTCGAGCCCACTGATCGAACAGCAATTTCTCACGCGAGTTAATTGCATTTTCACCATGATCCCCATCAAGACGTTGCGCTTATTCGTGAATCATATCGTCGACAATGTCTCGTTTGCTGTTGAGAAATAGCGTGATGTAAACGACGAAGACGCGAGAGATACGTCTCGTTTATCGTGTCGGTTCTCTTTATCTTCTTACTACGCGCCGCGAGAACTCGATCGAGGGAGATCGGTGTTATAATTAGCTCGACCCCTCTCGAAGTTTCGCTTCGCCTCGGTGAAGTTCTGGAGCAGAGGAAACGATCGGGGTGTGGCGAGTAGCTATCGGAGAATTTCGAAGAGGTAACAGTTTGACAGTTTGCGGAATTTGAGAATTGGTGGATTTGCACCTCTAAATATCGGAAAGTTTGAAATTCGAAAGTACCGAAATTGGAATATTTGGAAATTGGGGATTAGGTAATTCTAAAACTGGAATATTCTAAAATTCGGAAATTGGGAAATTTCGAAGCTGAAATAATTAGGAATTCAAGAATCCCGAATTCGGAAACTTTGGAAATTCGGAAATTCCAAATTTGGAATATTCGAAAATTAGAAAATTTCAAAATCGGAATATTCTAAAATTCGGAAATAGCGAAATTTCGAAGCTGAAATATTTGGGAATTCAAGAATTCCGAATTTGAAATATTTGGAATTGCGGAAATTCCAAAATTGGAACATTCAAAAGTTAGATAATTCCAAAATTGGAATATTCGCGAATTGATTAATTTCGAACTTGGAATATTTGGAAATTCGAAAATACGAGAGTTTAAAGATTCAACTGTTCGAGAATTCGAAAATTTGGAGATATGAATATTTGAAAATCCCAAGCTCTTCTAAATCATTTTCTATAAGAAAACGGAAATTATAAATTCGTATTCCGACGACAACAGGAAGAAGGAAGGAGATTACAAGTGATTCAGTAACAGGACACGTACGCTGTTCCATTCTCTATTCATTCTTCCCTTCTTACGATCTATCCCAAGAAGAATCTTGTTACAATTAACTTATACGAGACTTCATTTCGAATCATAGAAATTCCATCTCATCCTTATCATAACTCTCAATCAACCTAACCTTCTTCGCATCTCTTTCACGATATCATCAAGGAATACAATACACAATAACACAGACAATAAATCTCAACACAGAGAAAAAAAAAGCAAAACAAAAGGAAAATTAATATCCCATGATATATTTCAATTTAAACTTATTTCCATAAAATCGACATTAATTTACGATAAATTAATCTTATCTACAGTTGCATTAAACACTATATAAAATTTCTTCTTCCGTTTTATCGTCAAATGAGATCAGGAAATTCAACGATACGTTAGAAAAGTTTGATACACGGATCAACGTAAACGGATCATCGTTCTCAAGTGTTATTCGTTCAGGTAGAAGGAAATGTAAAATCCGTTTCCGGCCGTAGAAAGGGAAGCGCCAAAACTGTTTCCTTCTCTCTGGCTGACTGTCCCAAAACTGGTATATATAAGGAAACAATACTCGTGGCGAGCGTCGAGACGGAAGTAACGACGTAGGGGTCCTAAGAGGGAAGCCGGATGGACCTTTAAACGACGATTCGAAGAAAAACGGACCCCTCGACGATCCTATCCTTTGGACTGTTCGCAGAAACCCCCGTGTCTTTTGTTGTTCCTTATGGCCCCTGTGCTCCTCTGAATAGAAAATCAACCCTCTGTCCGTTAAAATCTCTCCTCGGTGTGGCGTTAAGAGAAAACGGAAGGTTGTGTTCCATTTTTAAGGGAGGAAATAACGCTTTTAACGCGTTGTTGTACCGTACGGTTTATGAAGTTTCTCTGTGGATTCCACGAACCTCAATCTAGAATTCACTTGTGGAAGCTGACGGTAGAATTTGTTGATGCGAATATTAAAAGTTTGTTTTCCCGTTCGTCGAAGGCTGTTGGTAATTTTAGTGAGAAACGGAAATCGGATTTCTAGCTTGAATAGCGTAAATTTTAGGTTGGTTCTAATACGATGTACAATTCACGATCGTTCTTTCTAATTGAGATATGTTGACGATGATTTACTTCGTTAACCGTTTTCATTCTCACACAGATACGCTGCTAGTAATAGGTATTATTGGAGGAATTGGAAATTACACATCCGGGACAGGTCGCCATAAAAAGAAGAAGGAAAGGGAATATTCGTAATGTAATTACCAGTCAGTGTGACTAATATTTTTCCATAGTAACTGACGTAAATGTTACGGGTACAAATTGAGATCGGCCAACATCGAACTAATGGTCAAAGATAATCCGCGTTCATTGATATGAAAATTTAATGTTAAAAAATTTCTCAGAGATTCACGTCTTTATTGACACCCGATACGAACTTTTAAATTCTCTAATGGTAATTCAACAAGAATTTCATTAATTTTATGTTGACAAAAGCGAGATTAATCGAATTTTTCGAACGATCGATACGTGAATGATTAACAACGAAGCAAGATAAATTAACACCAAAAATTATCGATAAATGATTATTACTGCTGTTGTCGTTTGCGTGATAAAAACGTCAGCAAAGTGTTAACAAGAAATTGGGTATTGGCGGATCTAAACAGGCAAGTGACTCGAAACGTTTCGTCGGCAGTGTAAATAGACACGATCCGGAAATAAAGCGTAGATAGTACAGTAAGCAGTCAGACAGTTCATACGAATGACTAATCGAAACAGTGACACTGGTGAACACAAACTTGGACTCGAGATTATGCATAGACGATATATTTGCCGTTGTGTCACAAGGACAAAAAGTCCCGTATAACAACGAGTTCATTACGTTTCCGTCCCCTGTGGTATAGTCAGTGGAAGAAACACGGTGAGATCAGTCAGAGAAATCTGAGAAGACGAAGCCTCGAAATCATTGACAAAGCATGAAGTATACTTTGACACATTTTTTTGGTCAACATAAAGAAATCCGAGAGTTTAAATTTGAAGTTCGAGTGTAAAAATTTGCATTGAAATACTGAATTAGAGAAAAATAACGATTGAATTTAAAAAAGTAAAAATTTAAGAAAAAATAGGGAAAATAAAAAGAAAACTCATCTCGAATTAAGCAAATTCCAATGTCTTCATTTTTATTTTTTTCATACCGTTTAAGGTCACTCCAAGGTAATAACTTCACAGGTCACTGAACTCGTCCCGATGCCACTCATCAACGTCGCAGTATGGAAAGCAGATGTTAATACGAAGAAAATGTCGATGACCTTGGAGTGACCTTCAAAATATCTTAACTGACATTTTGTTTTTAATCATCAACAGATGAATGTCTTAAAAATTGTATAAACTACACTTGGTAATTTTTTTCTTATTTTTAATCAGTCAGTGAAAATAATTATAAATTATAAACGAGACACTCTGTGCATTATAATGGGAGGACCAATTCCAAGTTGATTAAATCGAACTGGCATTTACGGGCGTTCCAATTTCTACATATACTTTCACGCCTGACCGATTTCACGAGCCGACTGTTATCGCTTCTGCAAACTGTACGCTCCATACTTCGCAGCAAAAGTGAAACGTTGGCGATCTCCTTTCCTCCGCTTTCGCAATTATGCATTCCTAAGGTGTCCGCGTCCCGATTAATCGTCGATCATTCGCCGTGTTACGCGCGGATTCGCGGCGGTACGCGCGCCTCGTCGAAGGACGCTTTTCCGTCGCGCGACCGGAAACCGGACGTGACGTTCCGATCAATCACGGTGATGCTGAGGAAGCGGCTTCGTTATTTCCGAACCGGGGATCGGTTTTACTATCGAAATCCGATATCCCGTGCACACTTGTCGCCGCGACTATTTGTAGTTGGAAAAGTTAATTAAACAAAAGGAACAAAAAAGAAAGAGGGAAACAGAAAATGAAAAAAGTATCAATTAAAATTCTGGGCAATATATACATATGAATTAGTATGTTGGAAATTGTTCCAGAACAAATTCACCAAGCGTTAATTACGAAAGTTTTTAGAAATGCACGCAGCGGGTTTCTGAAAGGCTCGCGTAGATCGTTGCGCAGAGATTAGGATTAATTAAGTATTAGGTATACACCTGATATCGTACGGCCGTTCGAGCATCTATGAACTCGTTACGTAAAGGCTATTTTCGAGGAAGGAATGTTATTAAGCGGACGGATGAACGGTTCTATTCTTCATTCATCTATTCGGTTTCCGTGCGCCGCCGCTTTCGATGCTCTTCAATGGCGGGAAAAATTCTAAAGCGTGTCATTATCCCTGTTGCGTGGATTGTAATTAATACCATTACGTCATGACGTTGCAAAAATTGTTTAGAGAGTATGGAATTTTTTTTTGGAATGTTCATCTCTCTGCATATTTCTTGTTTGCACTTTGAAAGTGACACGCGGGAATCGTGTCAGAGTTTCGAAAGAAAATAAAAGGTTATTTTAAATCTTTTACTGAACCTGATACGACGTACAGTGTTTTCAAAGTTAAAAATGATTTAAGTATTCTAAGCCTTTATCGTTACAAATCCGATGATCGACACATATGTAAGTAGTTCTTTGAAGAAATATTTCGGTCACGATACAGTTAAAATCGTGTGTCTATAATAGTAGTAACCATATCAGAGGATTAATAAAATATGCAATAATATACAGTAAATCATGTATTTTATTTATATAATCCTTCTGTTATAAAAAATTTAACAATTAATTCATGTATGTTTGCAAAATGTTTCACAAAAATCCATCGTACATTCTCTACTAATTCTTAAATCGCTGCATAACCGTGTTACACAATCTCAAAAAAGAAAAAAAGGAACAGCTTTCTCATTGAACCGTTAAAATATCCAAATTCTTCGTTCTGGTTATTTTCACGTGGTTTTTTTCCCGCGCAAACGAGCGTCAAACGAAGTACATACATACTGTAAGTTGAAACAAAGGGACCGGAACTCGAGCGGAAACGGCTCGAACCCTGACTTATTGACAAGCCGGTGGTCGTCGTTAATTCGTTAACCGGTCGATTAATCATTCAACGAGCGTCTGCTGGCTTTCATGGAGGCGCTCACCATCGCGTGAAACTTACTCCGAAAAATCTAATTCTAGTGAACCTTGACCTTCGCGAAGGAGGGATCCTTTCGTTTCGTGGAACCACGAAGGTCGTCGTGTGTCTGTTACATGAACGACCGGAAACGGATGTGACGCGTTCAGTGGATCGTTGAAAGTAGCCATGGAAAAGAAAACATCGGGATTTCGTGGGTGATCCGAGGATAATGGCGCGTTTATCACCACCTACTGCGCGGCAGATCGTGAAAATAGAAACATATCCAAGCCTCCGTCGATGTTTCGATTCGTCGAACGTAATCCCGTTCGCCAATAGACTTTCTTCTTCGACCGCTGAGGATCGTATCGTTTTCTGTGTACATAACGCGCGAAACGAACGGCCGGAACAGGAAATGACGCGGTCAGATCGGCTAACGGCTGAATAAAAACCGCGATATCACGGACAAACCGGAAGCGTCTCAATCCCGGATGTTTTTTCCTTTTTTTTCTTTATCCATCGAACTGCGAAATAACTGCCGGATGAATGGCAGCCTCCAGCTGCGTCGTTAACACGTGCTTATGAGGTAGTATTGCCATGAGTTATGATTAAAAGTGATCGTTTCGTATGACTGTCAATATTTAGAGGGAAAATTCTCGTCGAGTTTCTCGTGGAACGTAACGTTCATTTATTTATTTTTATTTTGTTTTATTAAACCATGCTAAATCGATCGTTGAAACTCTGTCTTTCTTTGATCATTTTTTGATAAACTTCGATTCAAATTTAGAGTTTTTACAAAAATAATTATTTCCGAATTTCGAACATTCTCGTCGAAAATTCTTCCTTCTCTTTTTTACAAAATGTTTTTTTTTTTTGCTCTTCAGTTAAATACAAGGAGCTAAAACACTTTTTCTCGAAAAAAACTGATCGAATACGATTTTGTATCTTTTTCTCTGCTTCATAAATCTACCGCAAATCGTTTCCAGTAATTCGAATACCCTTCCGTATCATTCGTCGAAAGTACGATACGTCAAGGATACGGGAGAAATGTTGAAAAATTCCCCCATCGATACCTGTCACATCCGGTGCCATTTTTTCCGACACAGCCACCGTGTCTACCCCTTTTTGCACCTCACCACTTGGTAGCACTGGCGCAATTGCAGTTGCAACCTCTTTTTTTCGCCACCCGATACGACCCGTGTGTGTCAAAGCACTTTGTCAATCACCTGTCCGTGGCAGACGTGAGCATAGTCCGCGACACCTAAGCTCGAACCTCATCATTCAAAAGTCTTATTAATTCACAATACATAGACGAACCAAAGAGAAAAGAAAAAGAAAGATTCAAAGTAAATCAGAGTTTGTTACGTACCAAATTTAAACTTTACATTATATTTTTTATTATTTTCAATAACTTCTGTTCACCTTTCTTTGTGGATATCATGAACTATATCGAAATTTGTATGAGCAAAGTGATATTGTAACGAAACTTGTATTCACAGTGACTCCCATTAATATTCGGACACCCTTTAAAACAGAATAACTTTTTTAATATCGGACCATACGATGTGAGCTTTTCTGAGAAGTTAGAAGGATTAGTATACCGGATGACGTGTACAAAAAATTTTGATAATATTGCAACTGGTTGGAATCGTAAAGAAATTAGCGAAAGTCGTTTTTGCAACTTTTTTATTTGTGTCTCTAATGAAAATTTAGAAAATATATTTTACTAAATTTATGTTAGCTATGTGCAGCCTGAAAATTTCATCGAAATCTAGTAAATTAATTCTTCGAATTTCCCAAAGAAACACACGTCGTCCAGTTCAATTTAAAAAAAGTTATTCTGTTTTAAAGTGTGTTCGAATATTAATGGGAATCACTGTATATGTGAAAGAAGTTCCCAGCTCAAGGTGAAGATGACTTCTTTAATTGCACGAGCAACATGCAGCCGAGACTTGTCATGCAACAGCATGATTTTCCGGTTTCCTCGATCAATGAACGGTGTCCCTTTTTTTCCAATTCGTCCTCTAAATTCATCAAGAAAATTGTTTAAACATACGAGCTGGAAGATATTCTTAGTTCGAAGTTGTATTGTTGAATTGTATAGATTGTTAAATGAAAAGTAGCGAACTTCTGCACTTCCGAGCAGTTAATAAATTCGTAAGATAAAACCGTATAATAAATCGAATTAATTTCTCTTCAATTTAACTCGTTTTCCGGATTAATTAGCGAACCAGACAATTTCCTTGATTGTTTCCCGTAACAGTATCACAGTTATTAGAATCTTTCATGGCAATTTGATCGTTCGAGGATACCGTTTAATTCGGAATAATAAATCGAGCCTAATCACAACGGAAACGCTTCGGTTAAATTGATTTCGAGAAGTTCTACGAAAAGGTGGTCCTGTGTAGTACAAGATTTCTTACTTGTCTACCAACGGGAAATAAAATTAACTCGCTTTCCCCTGCGTGTTACGTGCGCGTAGGTGTTTCCTCCGTTGTGTATCCACAATAATGGAAAATGTGTGTGCACCTGTGTATGTTGCGGACGTTAATGGTACCGTGTGCGTTCCACTGTTGGATATACAGCGATCGTTTCTTAGGCTGCGATGGAGCTTAAGTGGAGAACAAGGGACTTGTGTATTAAATAAAGGAATGAATTCTGAAGTAGACGAGAATATTATGTTCCTTTTCCTTCAGCTCTCACATGGATAGGTATATACGTATTTTGTAAGTCGCGTTTTATAGTCACCGGAAACTTTTATTGGGTAAAAAATGACATTTTTCAATTAAATGGTGAAAAAGATAAATGTAAAAAAATGAAAGGTCTAATGGAACTTTCTAATTCTGTTGAATTAAATTTCAACTGCATAAAATGAATTAGTCAACGATGGAAAACGGCAGAGTCAAATTGACGATTTAATTTGAAGTCTTTCTAATCTTACAGCAAAAGTAAAGTATTTCAAGTTTTACTCAAATTTATCATACAGAATCGAAGGTTAATGTATTTTACCTTGCACACCTACTAACACAAAGTATTAAAATACATAAACAATTGAAAGTTTCAGGAGCTATAAATATAGAAATGAATAATTCGCTCAATTATCGTTAAAAACTAATTTTCATATGAAAAATCTTTTCCTCTTTGCGAAGTGCAATGTTCCGTGCTTACTTCATATTCAGCCTATCAGAATCAAACTTGCCCTACAAACCATCCCTGACCAAGATACATTTGTACGACATCAACCATCCCTCACAAAAAAAAAAGAAAAGAAAAAGAAGAAAAAGGTGCTCAACTTAACTCAACTAAGTTCATAATCGTCTCACAAATTACATAAGAGTTAAAAAAACAAAAAAGAAGGATTCCCACCAAGGATCACCGCGGTCAATTTTTTTCTCTCCCTAAAATCAAAAATTTCAACAAGCGAATATATTTGTATATATATTTATCGATAGGGGATCGATAAAAGCCCGGCAAATTCGATTCGAAATCGTAACGAAATCAAAAGTCTGGGACGAGGAGGGGAGGGTGCAGAAGTAGTTTGCTGCGTGTGTATCGATTGGGGACGCGGTTCGCCCACGAGACTAGCCTACATTCTAGCCCCTTGCTTCGCCCTTCTCGGCCAGCTTGTTTTCCCCCTGAACCACCCCACTCTGCGCTGCAGCCATCTCTTTCTCTGCCCTCCATCCCTCCGGTTCGTTCTTCGGGCTGAGCCTCGAGTCCTCATTCAACATTCCCTCCTCTCAGCATTCTGCTTCCCCAACATCCCCTTTCTAGCTACCTTTCAATTGCTACTCGGACATAGATGAACGAAAAGAGGGGCAAGACAGACGTTACGGGAGGGGGGGGGCTGAAGGACGAACGGAGGGAGGAGGGGGTTGGAAAGAGGGTTAAAATCAAAGAAACCGAGCAGCCTCTGGAGATAGATATTGAATAACCGAAAGAGGTATAAGCTTCTTTCATGGTCTGGTTGAATGGACGGGGTCGAGAAACGAATTGGGACAAAAGTGGATCGATGATACGAGGCTAATCGATCTAGCTGATGTTGAATGTTTGGTACGAAACACCTCTGGTTGAAGTTACTTTTCATCCACTCGCGTCTTTCTGTATCGTACTATTCGTGTTCTTTTGTTATTCTTCTTTTTCTTTTTTTGTTTTCTTCCCCGGTTTTCAGTCTCGCCCCTGTTCTTCCCTTCGCATTAGTATAATGCACCGTTAAAAGGACTCGTTCTCGTTCAGAGGAAAGGCAAGATGGTCGAGGGACGGTCTCCGGTTGAGGGTCGAAACAGACGCTTGGTGTTTTTGCGTGAGCGAAACTTGGCGCACTTGGAACAGAGATTGAAGTGAAAGGAACCGATGTACGGATTTTGTTTCGAGTATAAGCTGAAGATTTGTGGAAATGTAGCTTGTATCGTTCGATAATAAACGAGATCAATTTTCTACGTATTTTTTTTTTTTGCATATCTTACAAGTTCAATTTAGCAGAACACACTTGTGAGAAAATTACAAATAAATACAGCGACTATTTGCATTTTCAATTTGATCGATTTTGAAATTATCGTTATCAAAAATGTCACCTGACGCCTCATAAGTGTATTCACTTTTAGATTATTTTTTTTTCTTTCTTTACGAATTATACTTTCTTTAAACAATCGTTGCGAAACAAGTTAAATTCGTTCACTTCTTCCTCGTAAATTGGTTAAACAAAGAAGCGTAGACTTGCTATCCCCTGTTTATCAATCATCCAGAGGAATAAGCATCCCATTTACAAGACTCGTTCTCAAGTCCCAAAGCCAAATAAACACCCTCGGATCCACAGCATTACCGTAAATTCATTCTAAAAGTGTCCCAGATCGATCCGCCCTTGCCTTTCCGCTTAGTGATTCGTTCGAAAACGCCTTTCGAAAAGCGAATTACCCTAACGGGCTGACGTATAAAATAGGTCGAGTCGACCCGATGAATCTCCACCGAGATTAAACCGTCCCTGAACTATCCGAAAATAATGTAGCGTGAAGCTGCTTACCGACCAACCGTTGAAAGACACACACCAAAGACACATCATCCTCGAACATTCCCGATAAAGACGAACGATGCGTGGTAACATCGCCTACAAGAGTAGGAAAGAAAATGCTTTAGCTACGAGGGGTGATACGAAGAGAGAACGGTCGGAAAATTATGCAGGTAGTAACCAAGAGGGGTTAGGTAGAAAGAGAGCGACACCATCAGTAGCCCACCGCCGCAGCACCCTGTGGTACCGTGTGTCAGAGGGATGAAGAGGGGTAGTCGGTAGCACTGTGAAAGAGGGGAAGGTGGGTCGCCTCGTATCCGTGTCACGAATGCGCACGTCTGCACTCCACCTCACCACCCTCCACGGCCACCGAAAGAGGTGAATGCAGTTGGCCGTCATTTTGCAATCCGTTCAGACGCCATTCAGATGCGTCCGATGCAAGTGGCCGGCGTCGCGCGACATCCACCTTGTCACTGATTTTCATCAACACAGTCGCAAACTCTCATCGTTTATAATTCTTATCTATTCCGCAAGATTATATACCGCAACCGATGATAACATTAGTAAATCGTCGCGAATGTAAAGAGAACTTGATGGAATAACATACGAAGGAAAGGGGTGTTCCTTTTCTCACGTGTGAAGAGAAAGAAAGGAAAAGAAAAGAGGAAGTTAGGGCACGGGTGAGCAAAAAAGGGGAGAGATAGGAGCAATTAGAAGACGTTCTCACAGAGGAGTAAAACCGGTGGCTGATGGTCACACGCGTTCTCGTGAACGAAAGAGGGTGAATCGACTGAAACAGAGAGATATCTCAGCCGGTGATCCACTGAATGGACCGTCGTCGTTGCGGTGGTGTTTGCCGTTCGTTCCGCTTGAAACGCGACAGACGTGGAACGATGAATTTTTCAAGGATCGCGTTCAGTGAAAGGGGACACGGAATGGGTAACGCGATGTTGACCGAGAAACAAACTGACGAGTGTTTTATGTGTACTTAAAGGTGAGCGGGTGAAGTTGCCTGGCAGCTTGAATTACGAAGTGGTAAGTTGCTATGTGTTGGTAGTTCGATAGGATTGTCTTACGGATTTTAGAAATTGTTTCTGTATCCTTTTTCTTTTGCAATTGAATTTTCTTCCGTCGTTTCTTTTTGAAAACATCGAATGAAACTTTTCTTTTTTTTTTACCTTTTTTTTTTGTATAAATCGGTGGCTCGGTTAGAGATATTCGCAAAGGGTGAAATTCACCCTCGCGTGAATCCGAGGGTAAGCGATGCTTTAATTAGAAGAATCAGCCGGTATATAGTCACGTAGATTTCCCTATGAGTCATTCTATCGTGAGACAACCCAACCGCCGGGAAATCGATTTGGCATAGTCTAATCTACTTTAACCGAGACGGCTCGTATCATCTCTCGTTATAAATGCAATCGCGCGATTGCACGTCAAATATGAATATTCCCGAACGATAACAATTCAGCTCACCGACTCTCTAATTATTTTACAAACTTTCCCGTATCGTGTTGTACGTTTACCTTTTCTTTTTTTCTATTTCAAACGACACGGCGTGGCTAAGTGAATTTTTTAACGTTAAACAACAAGAATTTTTGTACAAATGATTTTTTCTTCTCTTTTTTTTTTGTAACACGATTCTTGTAAGATTTCAGGTGCGGAGTGGAAGGAAGAGAATCAAGAGTGCAGAGGAAAAGAGAGTGGAAGAGAGTACGTTGCACGTGCTCGACGAATAAGCATTGAGAAAATTGCTGTAGGATTATCCTCTTTTCTTTTGCTTTCCAACACGCCGGGACAGCCACTTTTCTGGACGCAGAAGTCTTCGATTGGCCAGTCAGAACACCCTAAAAGGAAATATCAAGGTACTACTTAGAGTGGTTATGTTTATTGCCCTTGGAAACCGTCTCCACATTACACGATTTTCTTTCCAACCCACGCGTCTCAAGAACATCCCCCGCCGCGAGAACTTTCGCAATTTACTCCGTTTCTTTTTCCCTTGCTCAATCGTTAAATCTCGCCCGTTTCTTTTCTTATTCCTCCTCTTTTCCGTTGCCTGTTAGAATTTCGAGCAACTCGCTCGTGACTGATTAAACTATTCCACCGTGTACGGTACGTCACGGGAAAATTCATGGTTTTCGAAAGTTCTCGGAAGTTGTGAGTTTAGAAAATTACAAAGAAACAGCGAACTCTTTTTTTCCTGTGTATTTTATTACGACGAGAGCTAAAAATTGATATTTGTAATTGAGTATTAGTGAAGGTACACGGGTTGTTATGCGAGACGAATCTAGATAAGTTAATGGACAACACGCCTTGAGAACTAATCGATGATCTCATTCTTCGAAACGTCTATTCTGATTATCTCTTTAATAATTGAACGAAAAGTACGATATCACGTCATCGTTAAGTAACTCTTAAATAGCTCTTCTATTCTGGGTAACTAGGTGATAAAAATATGGAGATCTTTGAAAATGTAAATCGAAACGACGTATCAAGTAGAACGTCGGATATATTTTTAAGGTAATCGTGAACGTGGAAAACGTACGAGGGATAGAATTATCGACGGGAACCTTTGACGAACGATTTTCAAAAGCGCTTTATCAGCGCTCGTCGCAAGGACTGTTTGCGGCCAATGACTCACGATGAATAACGAACGCTTTATAGTAAACGTTAACCGAGTTTTCATTGAGCACTCGCTCAGCTCTGCTGGATGCGTCTATCCAGCCGTGCAGATGGCGAAATCCTTTGACTGACAACTTATCGTGCCTCGTTGCACCACGTTAATTATAGGGTGATTTGAGATCTTTTTCTTTTTGCGTGCACGGAAACATCAATGCACCGTGCTGTACACGTATTTCTAATTATCGTTTAGACCTTCATACTTCAAAATGAATCACTTCAGATACCTCGGTGACCGAATTTTTCTTATCACGTTTGTAAAATAATACACTGCGCGCTTCAAATGCGGGGGCCATTTTTTGATTTTCACACTACAGTTAAAATTGAATTTCAAAATTGCTTGCTTTTAGAATAATTTAAAATAAATAAATGTATTAATTTCTTTTTACGGATGAAACTTTCGAAATGATTGAATTCATCCTGGTTAAAATACGGCACCTACGTATTATAGAAAGAATATATAGTAGAACCATCGGAATAGTTTGAATTCTCGAACTACGAAAGTATCGATTTATCGAAGTTTTCGAATAAGAGGGGTTAACGAGGGATAACGAACGAAAATTCGACTTACAGAGGCTTTATGCATGAGTTAAGCCTTTCTATTTATAAATATTCAAAGAAAGACAAATTCAACTTTCAAAAATCAATTAAGTACTTATTGCATTATGTATTTATTCTTATAATATATGCAAGATAAGTTTGAAGTAAAAAGTAAATGGCAATTGGAGTTGCATCTAGGCATTATTATTAAACTCGTCTAAACGTGGAGAAAATAATTCGAGTTATAGGAAGTTTTTATTTCAATTTACAACCGGAACAGAAGAGAATGAACAAAACTCTAGCCTTACAGAGGTTCGACTGCATAATATTAACGCTAACGAATGAAAAAAAAAAACATTTCCCCAAATAATTTTCTTTTTCGAATAAAAGAAACAAAAAAAGAAGTGTTCAACGAAACGGTTAGGATATTATAAATAATTCTCGACGATTCACACGCGACACGAATTCGCAATTCTATCTCGATAAATCCAGAAATTTTCTGCCCGTATTTTCACGTCTTCCCCTAGCAAACCTCCCTGAATAAAGAAAACAAAAAAAACCCTCGAAAGACGTCCCGATACCACCCACGCGTACCACATTCGAATCGACGGCACGTAATTTTACGCAAGTGCGTGTCTGGCTGTGTGCGCCCTACGAAAGCTCGCAAGCTCCCTCCGAAGGGTGAATGGAGCCTCTAATTTAGTCGGTGCCACGACCGCCCTACGGATTCGTGCAGATCCACCACGCTCGCGTACCATCGTCAAACCTCGCCTTTGCCGGCAACTTTCCCTCTCAGTTAGTGCTTCGATCTGTGCTTCTTTTACTATACAAATTTTTATCGCAATTTTGCAATAATGATCGGTTTCATCGTGTCTTTAACAACAACAACAACAGCAACTACGACGACGACAACGAGGAATAATACTGTGATTTATCAGAGAACGTTGAATCTTTTCTACAATCGTTTCATGTCTTCTTTTTATCGTTAGATCAATCGACATGTTACAAAGGATTAACGATGTTATTATACGATGACGTCACGTGGAGCTTCCGTTAAATGTCAATTCGTTCGCGTAATCAATGCTCCGTGTGTTATCGAACAAATGTGATCACGCACGCATCCGTAATAGATTTTTCAACGTTGTACAGTGTAGTATATACATGAATAAAACGAGTGTGCACTATTTGACGTGTTCAATTGTGCAATAGATAGAGCGGTATTTACCGATACCGCGGGAATTGCTTTCGTTCGGCCGTGACTGGACTCGAATCAATTAATTTACGTGTCCATCGGGTGCGAGAGGCTCGAAGATTCGGTTCTGCCAGGCTGGTTATTGATTTTTCAAACCGGTGCCGGTGTTGCAACAATGACAGTCGGTTAGCATTGTTGAGTGACAGGCATCGGTAGGCAGCGTGAGCTTCAGAGAAACGGGAGTTCGTTGAACGTCGGCTACTGAGGAATACAGTACGAGTATTGTGTAATATGAGTAATCGGTACAGCATGCGCCCAGTTGATTATAACAACTGGAAAAAATTGTTTAAAAATCTGACTATGAAAACGTCAACCCTCTTATAGCTTCGGTTCAATCGTCACATTAAACGTTTATAGTTTCACCGAATAAATCGTGTTTGATGGTTGAATATACAAGTTTGTACACCTAACCCTCCATTTATACGGTTTATATTGATTAATTAAAATTAAAGATACATTATGTTGGTTAATTGAAATAAAAGGTAGATAGATTTTGAAGAAATTTATTTTTCCAAGTTGCACCGTGTTATCCTTGTTTGTCGATAAAGGAACAACATTTCCTCTTCTCTTTATCATGTGGAAATTCAGAAAATCGCGCGGTATCATATTTCGTCGTATCTTCCGTTAAATAAAGATCCTCCCGAGGGTTAGGTGTGTATAATAATTCTTGACTTTATAAACCGGTCTTTGTCGAGTTTCAATCACAATGTGCGTCACGAGTGTGACTCAACGCGTTGAGACAAGGGGTTAAATAAGAAACGAAATCCAACGATAAAAGTTCGAATCAACGGTTCACCGGTGAGAAGAAGAAAAAAAAAAAGGAAAACAAAGACGGAAAACTAAAGTAAAGAAATCTGAAGGAGAGAGACGAGAAAATTTGAATCGTTATAGAATAATTCTTTCGCAAAGCGTAAGAATAGAAATATAAACAGAACCGATTCGACAGAGCGAATATTGGATGCTGGGCGTATGGCAGGGATGAATGGGCAACATCCGGTTTTCTGAATCACCGAGATATTCTTGAGAAATGCGTAAGACCTACGCGCCTAGACGTTTTCTCGGTTGATCCAATATTGTTTTAACCGATGAACAATTGATAAAGTGAGGCTAAACATGCCTGTCGTTTAGCATCGATGCAAGATCGACCCTGTTTTGCATCATGTGTCGGTCACGAGATAAACGAAGATTATTTCATCGCTGGTTATACATCGGTCAATCGGTATTTTAAACTTTTAGAAGGATAGAAGAGGAACTCTGTAGACGTTTTACTGGATGGAAGAGTGAAGTACCTATACAAACATGAGGCAATGTTTCGACGGTGTTTTAGCACATGGTAATTCAAACCTATTCTCCGTGTATAATACCAGCAATTCCCTTTCTTTCTTATTTTCTTGTTTTTCTTTATATTACGAGAAACTTTAATATCACATCGTACAACTATAGAATGATTCATCCCTAAGATGCGTCAGCGCGGCAGAAAAAAAGTTCTTTTTCTTTTTTTCTTTAACGTTAACCACCGTGACGAGTATCCGTGACCCATAAAGCGTTCTTAGGGAGATGTATCACGATGTTTTTCTTTGTATGACTTATTCGTAAATTGATTCCTTTATGCGTGCGCTTACTGATGATTTCTACGAGCGCAACTTCATTCGTATAGAAAGTTGCTCTATACCAATCGTAGAAAGAAGTTTCTACCTATTGATGTGGTACAAAAAGAAGAATATATAAAACGGAAGTACCGGAAGTGATCGCGACACTAACTGCGTGAGAACGCGAATCGAGACAAGACGCATGTATCCGTATAGTTCGAGACGGAACAGAACGCTCCTGCCACGGTCTCAATGGGCAAACGTAAAACTTCATTCCGAATGCACTTTACTATCATTAGTTGCACGTGCTTCGCTTTCATTCACCTTGAGACCCTCCCGCCAAATTCCCAGTACTGGTAGTAAACTGTTCGCGGGATTGGTTGCCGTTTGCGTGCGGCACGCCGCTGATTGGCCGATATTTCCTCCCGTACGTAACCGAGTGCAAGGCCGAAGAGAACCGAAGCCCAGGTCAGGGTACACGAACGACGTCTTCGGCAGTTCGAATAGGAGGCTTGCGCAGATGAGACCGGCTAGGTCTAACGACGATATCTCAACATGGCTGTTTACAAGTCTGCACAGCCGCTACTTTCAAATTGCAACTCGTACGTTATATCATACTGCACGATCTTCGTGTTCCTCGTGTGCCTGTTTCTGGCTAAAGGTATCGATCAAATTTTTAATCAAGGTGTTTCCTCTTTCTTGTTTTTTCTTTTCTATGTGTTTTTTTTTTTTCGTTTCCGTTAATTCATCCACAGTCATGCTCTATTCGATACGCACACGTACGACTTTAGTGGTGTGTACACACGATTGGAAAACAGGATGTAGTTTATTCGTGTTCCTTGTTTTCGTGTTTGTGTGTAAATGGGAAGTGCGCGTACGTATGGTGGCCGTGGTACGATTGTGTTGGTGACTGCAACGACGTTTATTCATCCACTTATCACATGCAGTTCTCTCATTGGTGTATACTCCATCTGCTCGTTACCCTGTCACCCTTCCCCACTTCAGAATTTCCTTGGTGCTCCGTTCATAAAACTAACGCGATGTTTACTTCCTGTGGAACGGCACGGAAGTTAGAAGGAACTACTTCCGAGGCTATTTTTTCCGTTAGGCTCAGAATTCGAGTCGTTGTTTTTTGTGGAATACGTCGTTGCGTGATAGATTGTACGAAAGAATGGAAAAGTGTTTGGTATTGCGTTAATCGGAGAGACGAAAATGTATAATGTCGATAACTCGGTGAAGATTCGTTCAACGCGTGTGCTTCCACGTGTAACGTTGCGCAAATACCATTAGTACATTACACATGTTAAGAATATCGGTCATTGTGTTCATTAGATAAAGACAAATTCAACTGTTATATGGACATAAGGCAATGACTTTATATATTGTTATTAATGCCTGATATCTGATAATGTTACTTACTGTGGATATAGATACAACTTTTTGCATAGATTATTTAGATATTTTTTCGAGTATTGATATCAAATCTTAAGTACATATGATATATATAATAACATTATTATGTTACATATGTATTGTATACATATATATATTGTTATGATATTGAGAGAGATATTAAAGAAAAGTTTTATTTCATTCATGTTTCAGGAGGTACAAGTACTTCTTTGACTACTCATTATGTAAATGATGCAAATTATTATGACACCTCGAACAATGATGACAATTCAGATCCTTTGGAGAAGTTTTACTTAATTACTGAACAAAGGTGGCACACAGATACTGTGCTGCCTATTCCTTTATTGCCATCTACCGAGGGAATGTCTGCTAGATCTCATCACAGGTACATCATTGAATGTTTTATATTTGATGTATATTTGAAAAATTGACAAGAGCAACATTGATTAATGTAGCAATCAATTTGATATCAATTTAAGATATCACCTTTCTATACATAGGATCCCACAGTCCATAACGGGACTGGATGATGCTGGAATGGATTTGCAAGCAGCCCAATTTAGTACGCGGACAGGTCAGGAGGTACGCTCCACTACAACTTTATCATGGCTAGACTGGCAATTGTCCCTGTTCGTAGCACTCTGCGCCATCGGTGGCGCTATTCTCTTTACATTCCTGGTATGTTTTCATGAAATTTCAATTTTACAATGCTTGCTATGTATGCTTGATCAAGATAATGATAACCACTTCTTTTCTCAGGTTTTGTTATGGCTGCGGAGACAAATGTCGCGTGAAAAGGATACAGAGGATGGTGATAGGAGAGGTTTGGTAGAGGAAGGTGCTGTAGGTCTTCCAGAAAAACTTATCAAACCTACAAAAGGATCTATTGAATGGGTTCATCAACCTACTGTAAAACCATCTGTTCAATCTGCCAGACCAGTTATTCAAGCTACAGGCTTACCAGAGGTATGATTGTTAAATATTGAATATAGATTACTATGAAACACATGTTATTGAAACTAACAAATTGTGTTTCCTTTAGGTAATGTCAGTAGCTACACCAGAACGTAGACCGGAACCGATACGTATAAAAGCTAAAGGCTTATTAGAACGACGTGGATCAAGTGCAAGTTTAACTATAGAATTGGCACCTCCTCCTGAAAGTCCGCCACATATTGTTACACCTACTCGAGAATGTACCGCGGAAGAATTTTTATTGAGTGCTGGGAACGTTCTATCTAGAATGCAGCTTAAGAAAGCTATCAGCGATCCAGCATCGTTGCATAAGGAATTTTGGGAAGTGCCACTCAACTTGCCAGAAAAATTAGATATCTGTGGATCCGGGGTAAAGAATAGATATTGCTCTGTGTTACCGAATCCACAGTCAAGGGTAGTTTTACCGGGAGCTTCTGACGATCCTCTTTCCAGTTACATCAATGCCAATTACATTCGGGTAAGTTTTAAACATGATGAAACGAACGAAACTTGAAAGCTCACAGTACGTTATTATTTATTTATTGTCTTTACTGTAATAGGGATATGACGGAGAAGATGCTCGTTACATTGCAACACAGGGACCACTGGCTCATACAGTAGGTGACTTTTGGAAAATGGTCTGGGCAGATAAAGTTCCCGCGGTTGTTATGATGACGAAACTACACGAAGCCGCCAAAACGAAATGTGAGGCGTACTTCCCGTTGGACAAAAACAATCGCATACAAGCTGGATCTTTTACTATTATTGTTAACTCCATTGACACAAGAGACGGCTACACGATCAGAGATTTAGAACTTAGATACGAAGGGGAGAGAAGACACGTGCAGCATTATTGGTAATTAAATTGAACTCATTTATCTCATTTATCTTGTATTACGTACGGTTAATTAATATAACGTTGATAAACAACTATAGGTATGATTCATGGCCGGACCATGCTGTACCTCAAGCTGCGGATACTCTCGTTAGTTTAGCAGCGGAAGTTAATTCTTTGCCAGGACCGGTTGTTGTTCACTGTAGTGCAGGAATTGGACGAACTGGTTGTTTCATAGCTTTAGCCACAGGAATGACACAGTTATTAAGAGACGGAAATGTTGACGTTTTGGGTATTCTCTGTCAAATGAGGTAAGAGATCTATATTGAATTGAAATTTATTTCTGTTAAAATAATGACTTATCTAAATGTTTAATTTTGAAATATTATCTGTTCAGATATGACAGAGGAGGTATGGTTCAAACGGCGGAGCAGTATGAATTTGTTCACCGTGCACTTTGTCTATACGAGCAGACGTTAGATGGTGGTAAATTAGCGAGTTCAGGTGATTGAAGCGACAAACAAGATGACTATGGGAATTGATAAGAGTTCACTTGAAGAAAAATTCGTCTGAGAGTTACTATGGAAAAGGTTTAAGAAACGACTGTGGGATGTAGTCTGCAACATATTACTTCGTCCAGGTCTGAATATCTCTATCACGAAGAAAACACTACGAAGGAAAATTGAGAATAAGGAATCTCAGTTTTTAACCAAAGACCAACGGATGTCCCGCCTGACCTTCACTTATTCAAGATGAGTTTCGTCTCACTAAATAAGCTGCCATTTCTATACTGCCATGACGAATCGTTGACAATTAATATCAGTCACAAAGCTCAAAACAAGGATAAACGGTTTATTGACTCATGTTCTAAGGAGTACACTATTCTTAAACGGAATTAAAACAGTTTGATAAATGAGAAGAAAATTTTTCGACTTGACTCACGAGATATCAGGGATTGTCAAAATATTGATTCAGATTTTTATGCATTCTCTGTGTGCTGTAAATTAGATTTGTCAGTTACAAACACATTTGCAATTACGATATCCTCAGAGTCCTGTACTTTTCACAATATATGAGCAGTTCTTTCTTAGCTTTCTGGTGCAGTGAATCATTGCAAAAAATTTAACGCAGCTGTTTCAGTATACAGTTACAGAAACGAATGTTGACGGTAACGATTACTTTTAAATGATAAAATCATAAAACGCAGAAAGGCAGATAGTTATTGAAAATTGGGACCCAGATCAATTGAATATTTTTATCCTATTTGTAGTTCCTAGTTAATTTTATAGTTATACGAACACAATAATTTCCATGACGTTTAATTAATTTATCAACAAAGACTGAATGCAGGTAGTACAATACGTTTATTATATAAGTTATAAATCTAACTAGAAATAATATGCTTCTGTAATACAAAGGAAAAATTCGTGACATTATATGGTCGTAAAAAATGTATAATAGTTTCACTTAAACGAAGCAAAGAAAAAACAAAAAAAAAAGTATAGCAAATTGTAGGGTTGGTTTGTTGACTTGAATCTCAAAGCAAAGTTTATCAATTCCAGATATAGAAAACAAAGATTTAAAGTTGTATAGCATTCTCTCTAAGTATTATGTACAAAACTGTAATTATTTATTCTGTTCGCTACTTCGAGTATGAATTAATATTTAATAAAAAAAAAAAAAAAAATTCCAATGCAGTCTCATGAAATAATAACGAAGAGAGCCACCGCTTTTTTCTGAACGATCGATCGGTTTTTGCTTGTTCGAAATATTAGCCTGTAGCTGACAATAAGTGTGGTTAATGAACTTCGAAGATAATCGGAAATGAATTTTACTGACAAGAATGGCAATAGTTGAACAGCAACATTTTATCAGCGTAGAACTTTTACGGCTCGATTTCGACGTTGTAACAATACCAAAGTTGTTATTAGTATTCACCAATATTGCATACTGTAACGAGATATATTGCAGACTCTTGTAAGATTTACGATGATCGATGATTGTTGTGTGAAACTATGATTCATCTTTTCTTTCTCTCTTGCAATTGATTCTTATCGACGGTTTCGGTTTCGATCTGATGGTTCTGTTAGGTTATGCGTTACGATTTTAGATTGTCGCGAATAATCTTGGCAAATTGTTTATGTATGGATGTGTCGTAGTTGAATTCCAGTGTTGTTCCAAAAAAAAAAATGCATAATCAGCCTATTCATCGAACGTGTTGTAACATCTACCATTCAAAATATCGATATAATGCCTCAGAATTCTTCTATCTTGTAAGTGAACGGGTGTGAACGTGTATTTTCGAGCGAAAGATTGTGATATGTATACATATATATTAATATATATACATATATTATATGTACTTGTACATACGTTGTACAGAGAGCAAAATATATTTAAGAGACTATGTATTTGTGTAAGCAGATCAAGAGTAAATTATTTATGAATATATAACGCCTTGAGCAACTTTAATGTAAACGTATTAATAACGTAACGATAACAACAATAATAATAATTTAGAAGCCCTTTGGTGTTCAATTGTACTTATGTGACGTAATAAATGTTTATAGTCCCATGCAATGCTTATGTGTACTTTCTTAGCAAGATGGAGTACTAATCACGAGATTGCGTTTAACGAATGTCGTTTTCAAGTCGTAACGAGAATAATTGAATTTATAATTATAACAATCTCACGATACGATTTAAGTTAATATTCTGTTTATTGAAACTTGTGTATTTTATAAATTATCGTGTATTTATATACAATAATAAAATTTATTAAATTTGAAATAATAGCGTGAAATTGTAGCCCGCCATGTTGATTAAAAACACCAATTTACGCGGGAAATGTTATCAAACGTTTGCATTATGTATTACGGAACACAATTTAGTCGTTAGTGTATATTGTCATATATATATATGTCTATTATAAAATGATTGTATTTATCTTCCCTACATATCATCCGCTAACGTTTTCTAGATTTTAAGATGCGAAATGTAAATACATCGAGATAATGCGTTATATCCATTCTAGACCACTATTGCCATAAAGGATGATATCGATCGTTATTTATCAACAATAAAATTTTATTTTTATAGCCAACAATGAATTTCCATTCCAACTTCATAAATCCAGTATAATTGTTTACCGTTGACAAGCAAAAAAACAAGCGTAGTGACGAAAAGTACACGTCATTTATCTTTCGAGTTACTCATGTCTATGCATATAGATGCAAAAATGCCAGCTATAAAGTTATCAATAACTTACATTTTCGCGGACACGTACAGCTGACGTCGAAGAACTCGCTTTGTTGTGCAAAAAACATTCGATTTACCGCGCGATTTGCAGTCCGGTGCCGCCATCTTGTGTACCGAAAGTTTCTCTCTCGACATTCAAAGTTACTCTCCCACATCGAAATACACTGCACGAATCGTCGTAACGTTGCAACATACACACCAATGCAACGTTATCACAACCACTACTGATTATCCCGCGATAAACAATCGGACGGGCAAAATTTCACCACAAAAAACAGAAGAGATTTCGCCGTGCGACCAACAATGCGCGCTTCTTTCAAACTTCGCACAGAGTAGACTGAACCGTGTCACGTGACCAGCTTGTTCGCGGCGCGACATGCACGGGGCGCGTTTGCATGTATTACGTATCGTGCGCGTGTGGTGTCGGCACGGAACTCAAGTTTAGTCCGCGCCTCGGGATTCGACACGGCTCCTGGGTGTACGAGCCAGCAGCAGAATAACGCACGGGAGAAATCGTTCTTGGTGCAAGGGAAAAGAAACAGAAAAAAAAGAAAAGAGAGGAAAAGAATACGGGGAAAAAAGGCGGCGTACACAAGTTTGTCCGTAGTGGTGCACAACCGGCGGTTCGTTTTTCGGATTACCGACATTTGTTTCCCTCGCCGATGCTCTCTGATTGTCGTCGCTTCACCGTGCCGATTCACGACGGCATAGATCGTTCGTAGATCGTGTCGCTGCAATAACAGAGGTGGAAAACAAGGAAACGCATAGTGACCACACACGGAAGGAGTATCGGAGATTCGTGGAGCTGTTTCGTTTGGTGAATTTCGAGGGAAAACACGGTTAGAAAAGGACAGACAGTGCGGTTGGTTACCGAGAGAAAGAGAGACAGTGATAGAAGAGGCGGGTATAGAGAGAGAAAGAGAAAAAAAACGGAAGAGAGTTACATTAAACGTCGCGTACTATGTGGGACGTCGCGTCGAGTGACATCGTAGCCTGGAGACAAAATGGGGCCCGTTGATCGGGCCCGGAAGATCTCAGGGGTCCGATTATCAACGGAGGTATGGATGTCATCGGGGACGGGGACGAGCAAACCCTCCAGGCGATACTCGGTGAGTACAGAACGTTTGCTGAACTTGGATCTCGAGCTACATACGATCGAACCGTTTGCCGCTGGAACGGTTCGCGGCAATTGACAAGTGTGACAGCCTACGGGAATGTCGCGAATCCGTCGCGTTCGCCATATACCTTTCCTGTGTGCGCCGTACAAATGCGTTCGGTTGCTTCGCGTTCCCCGTGCGTTGACCTTAAATGCACCGGACACGGTTGATCGTGCGTTTTCGTTCTTTCCAACTTCCTTGGCTATCTAATAGATGACGAGATAAACAGCGTTATCCTACTCCACTTTGTCCTTAACCGTTTGACCGTCTCTTTCTCTCTCCTTTTCCGCCGGAATATTCTCGAGTTTAATAGACAGATCGAATCATAGAATGTTTCAGTGTCGATGAAAATTTTCCCGAAAATCTAACATATGTAAGTTTCGAGAAACAGTTTTTTTTTTTCAGAGATGATGGTAGGATCAACGAATCACGTAGTTAACGAGTGCGTAGAATTTAACCGCGGAGAAGCAAGATATTGTAGATTATTCGGGGAATGTTAATTATTTCTCTAAATTGAAATTATACGAAAATTTTTAAAAATGATATAGACGACAATTTGTACAACGATCGTGAAAGTTACAATGGAGTTGTTGAATAATTGCAACCATTGTTTGTCGCGGTGGTAATCATTCACAGGATCCACAATGAGCCGCGCGAATCCGGAGAGTTCTGTTTTGCAAAATTCTTAGCTCGCTCTGATTGATCTCCAAAGGAGAGTCGTGTGCCTACGTGGATACATTTACCCTACTTTTGCCTTGACTGTGCTCCTCCCCTCCATCCTCGCGGAAAAACCGCCTTCGCATACCTGTTACACGTTTGGTTCAATGCATCGTGCTGCATCATTTCTTGCCATTCTTCCACTATAAATACACCAGCAGAGGTACAGGTACTTACTTACTTACGTTCGTCTGTGCGGAACGGGAATAAGCGTAATTTCGCTATTTTCTTAATATTTCACGTAAACTTAAACGTGTAACGTCGAAAAACTATAAATTAGAATTTTAATCGACGTTCGCGTACGTTGAAATTACATCGCGATAACAAATATTTCGTATATTAGATCGAACAGATTTCCCTGAAAACGTCGAAGAAATATAAATTGACACTGGATACATATTTTATACGCATGAGGTGTTATTCTCAATGTAGCGAGGAATTTCAACCAAGATCCAAGCTACTACATATTTTCCACGATGCATTTAGAACCGCTGGCGATAAAAACCGTGCTGGCATTATGATACCAGTAATTTAACGCGTGCAGCGGATACTTAATATGGAATGATCTTGTTTCGAAAAGTTTCACGGGTTCACCGAGTAACGAGCAAAAACATTTAGTCATCGTCGAAATACGCGCGAGATTAGATATTGAACTCTGGATCATTTTGATCCTCTCGTACGAATGACGTTTATTCACCGAGATCACTTATGATATATTCGACGTTTCTCGGTGTGTTTACATATTCTTTTTTTCTTTTTCGATATAATCGAGATCCCAAGCTGATCTCCCGGTGCCGGGTGCATTCACCTGCAACGAGTGCACCGTGTAGCATTCTTTATCTGGGTCGGAGGTTGCAATGTAATGCCAGCTTCTCTCCGTTTAACTTGATCTTTCCGAGCACGCTCTATAGGAGTATAGCAGCTCGTTTATCCGATTACACTGAATTATTCGTTCGTGGATAAATATGATTAAACACATCGAGCACAGTTAATGGCTACGACCGGCCAGGTTTCACTTCGTTTGTAGTCGGAGTGTTCGGGAATAATTGGAGTATCTCGTGTTCAGAGAGTAAAACGAGTATGGAGGTGTTGCAGTTTGAAAATATTCACTATTATCGCTAGACCGAGATTCCTTTAGATGTTGTCCCTTTTGTACGTTTTAAATCGATGACTCGTGTTGGGATTATTCGAACACTTTTTACAATTGTACCAATAAATTGTGTACAAGTCAAATTTATAGTCGAAATTTAATTAAATTTACGAACTTGTGTAGCTATATTAAAATGATACAAAGAGGATTAAAATGTTTGCATTAGCGAAAGTAGAAACGAATATATCTCCACGCTTGATAAATAATTCCAGCTTGCAAACGATGCTTCTCATAACTCGTATATTATTCTTCGTTCGCGAGAAATCATGGTCGATTACAATTTTACATTTTAATGGGAGTAGCGAGGATTAATAATCATTATGTATAAATTGGTGATTACACAATGCTGCGTGCTGCATAACTTTCAAGCTATGAAAAAGAACGTGTACAACGATAAGTCTATTACTCAAAATGTCAACGATTTAACTTACAATTTACTTAACAGACAACAGGTTCTCCAACGTGAAACGTCCACTTCCTTGAAACCTTCTTTAGCAACCGTACGAAAACAGCTTACAAAGCATCGGTAGGTAATAGGTGCCACGTAAAAACTTAATTTCCTATGCTTATAACATCTTTGAAACGAAACTCCTGGAATTCACGTGTAAGAAACTTGTAAAAGAACCAAGGAAATGTACGGAATCAATGTGTGCGACGTAAATGGCGCCCGTTTCCAGTTACTTCGTACCTCTCGCGATTTCTCGACTAAAACCATTCTGTACCATAGCGATTTCATGTTCCGTTGCCTCGTTTAATAACACCTGTACGACGTTTCTCACACGGAAAAACCGCGAGGAGTAGAATAAAAGGAGAGACTCATCGATGCACGATCCCTGAGATCCGCCTTACGAATCGAGGCTCTCTCGGATATTACCGCAATTCGTCGGTCTTTGCCAACAATTCCAGTATTCTCTGTACTCTGCCGTGGCAGCCAGACAGTGAAAGTCGCGCCGGTGAACGTGCTTTTCCGTTTATTTGAAATTAACGGCTCGATACTTGGCCGTAACACCGTGCACCGACGCGCTTTACGTTCACTTTTTGATCATCGTCCGTCAATTGATATTCGTAATCCTAATAATGCTGATGCACCCTCTGCGAGTCTCTCACTCCTGTTAGGTTTCACCGGGAAACTTTTTGTAGTTTCTTTGAACCACGTTTATCACTGATATTTAACATTCTTCAGAATCTTTCCTTCGAATTGTCGAATTATTTCATGAAATTTATGAGCATGTGTATAATGTAGTCAACATACTAAGAAAGATTATTGTACATATAAATAGGAGAATGAACCTAGCAACCATTTGTTTGGTGCGGGTGGACGCTAATATTCTTCTTTTTTTTTATTTATTCTCTATGCGCGTTGTTAAGGATATAGATAAAAGACATATAGATGTGCCTTCCTTAAATATAAATTAAAAATAAAGATTTCTTTTCGTAAAAGCTAAACTAATAGACTTGCATTATTGCCTATATATCCAATATTAAATTTAATCTGATTTTTATCAATCTAAGGTGAATTACAACATAGTGATCTAAGTAATGAGTACACAGTTTAATAAGGTTATCGTTAAATGTTGAACAGTAAACATCCAAGTGGATAAGATACATTTGTAACATTGTATCCTTTAGAAATAGCAGAGAGGAAGTAACGTTACTCGTGTACCGTTTCTGGAGATAACATTGTAAATGTTGGAATAGCGCAGAGGTGGTTGACAAAGTTTAAAAGATGAACCTTGTTCGAGAGGTTTGCGACGTGAGAAGAATGATTATTTCAATGAGCAGACAGATGATTTTTATGTTGACACGTTTAGGTAAATTATTAAAGGGATGGATAATGGCGGTACAGAATCGCGGCGGTTATAACTCAAAATGAAAGAAGAAAGGATAAGTTCTTGATTGAATATGTTAGAACAAATGATAAATACTGAATGAAAGTATACGAAGTTTGTCAACGTATTCTGAAAGATCACTTTTTTCGCGTGTCTTTTGAAAGTACATTCACTACAGTTACCAGTTTCTTCTTGGAGTTGTACGCTATTTCAAACTTTGAAGAAAGTAGAGTAAGTTTCCTTAATGCTTTCCTTTTACTAAGAAAAGAAAAATGTCGCTGAAATAGCAAATTAGTTGCACAATGTTTACTAAGAAAGTAGTTTATCAGAAAGAATTTATTCCAACTTGTTTACAAAATTCATTAAAATTTCATCTTAATAAAGCTCTTGGCGAAAGAAATTTCGGCAAAATGTTAATGTAGTAGTCAAATAAACTATTAAGTATATCTTTTTTTAATTTGGCTTAAGTATAAGACTACCCTAAATTACAAAATTAAAGAGACTGAATGAAACTCTCAGTGATCATCAGGAAACATTATTCTCTTTCCTAACGTTTCATAATAAAATCTAATTTCCCCGTAATATATTTAGTTCCAGTTATCGTCGCTAATAACGACGTATGAGCGACGTTAAAATTACAACAAAAAAAGGAAGAAAAAAAGATACATATTTTATAGAATAAAGAATAATATAATTTGCATAGTTACTTAAAAATCGCTAAAAAATTAATGCAAGTTCAATAAGATGGTCAGAAAAAGTCTAATAAAAGAACGATCGACGCGCATTTGATTTTCGCGCGGTGACCGCCGCTGTGTTTCCGCCATTAATCACTCGGATTTCGTCGCGAATTAACGATCTTTCCGTACCACAGTGATAGCCGTGAAAGCTAAAAGACGAAGAGGAGGAATGACTGAGGTGCGTCGAAACGACTCTTAACGGAATTAGTATAGCTGTGTTAAATATAGCGACGCGAACTTTCCTCGTCGCTAATTAATTCTCACACCGGTAAATTATGCAAGCTCGCACAGTTCTTGCATGATCGTAGATTCGAAATATACAACTGTGAACGTCACGATCGTCCAACTATCGTGTCATCTAGTATTCGATTTTATCCACGACTCTGTACGAATGATGTAGATCGGAGTGGATCTCCCCCTAACGTTTAGTCACGATGCAGCATGGCTGTGCAGTGCATAAAGTCAAAAGCGGTTTTGCAGAACGGCACAACGACGCAAAATGAGCGTTAATGGCAACGTGCTTGTGCACGTGTAAGTCCGATGCGTGTACGTGAACGCGTCTATGCAACAACCATGGTGTTGCATGCGTGCACCACGCGTCATTGACTAGATTCTACTTGATAGAGAAAAAGAGAGAGAGAGAGAGAGAGAAATAGAAAGAGAAACACACATTGTGTGTGCTTATGTGTGACGCGATCCCGTTCCCGGCTGTTTCAAAACAGTCGATTTTTTAAGTTCCACGCGGAACGCGAGGCGGCGTTATGAAACGTTGTCTCTCCGCCGCGCTGAATAGATAATCGAGACCGTTTGGCCTCAGGTGGAAGCGAACCAGTGACGTACATATAAATTACGGAGAAAACGAAGCTTGTTCCACGGTTCGATGTTCGTTGTATAACGATATTGGACGTTCTTGTTGTATGTACGAAGTCTTTCTGACTAGACATGCTTTAGCATAGCGATGAGCAATCGTTTCTTTTTTCTTCTGCTTCTTTCCCCCTCTGCGACGGATCAAAATTGAAACTACAATGAAAGTAATTTGTTTGTTTGGATATTGTTAATTTAAAGGATGGAATGTGAACTTTCTGATGCTTCGAAGGTTGTTCACGTTGATTTTTCACACATTATCGTGTCATATCGTACTTGGGTGAAGCGCCGGTATTATGCAATGGCGTTATGATTCATAAACGAATGACAGGGGTTCATTTTTCAGAAACACGATTGTGTCAGATGTGATTATTGTTTTATTTACGGTGATTCATTTTTTTTCTTTTTTTTTTTTAACGAAGATTAATATTATTACGTGCAGTTGCTCGTGTTAAGCCTTGCAGGGCTCACGGTCGAAATTAGTTGGGTCAAACAGCTGACTCACCCGCAATCAGTAAATTTAGAGTGAGGATAAATTTATATTACAAATTCGTGTGAGCGAGAGGTTCATATTAGAAAGTTCCGAGGAAAGTCTCTCGTTTCAGTGATTCTTTAACGGTTTAAGAAAAATCCATATAAATGGTAAGATAACGTATATTGGAATTTAGAAGAAAAAAGAAATGTTATAAGAGGAATCTAGATCGTTTGGACCAATTAGGATCGATTAAAAAAAAAAAAAATAAAAGAAAAAGAAAAGGGAAAGAAGAAACGAGAAGATAGGATGAGGAGAAATTCGCTTCTCTTGAACATCGAAGGATTTCTCGATTCATATTGATCTATACATTGTACAGATTTATCACGGTCGATCGGGTAAAAAAATTTGACTGACTTTCTTGGCCATCAAACTTTATATCCCTCCCCACTTTAGACTTGCTTCTTTTTGTCGCGAGAGAAAAAAGAAAGAAAAGAATAAGAAGGAAACAGAGAACATCAAGGCTAGCTGGAGACTTCGCAGCGCACGGTGTACAGAGAACGCTTTACCACGAGCCATAACTGTAAACCTGCTGCTAAACGCGAGAATAAATACCGGTCTCTTCCGATTTTCTGTAACGCTCCTCGCTGGATACTTAAGTGGACTGAGCTGTTTGCCTCGTTTCAAACGCAAATCCTTGAGAATCGTCGATAAAAGAAGAGTAGAAGTAAGAGATGAGAGCGTGAAAATCGTTTTTCCTTTGCATGCGTTTCACGTGTACGCGCGAAGATCACCGTGCGCTACAACGAGGCTGTTTGAATATTCTGGATAAATCATTCTATTCTACAGGCGAAGGTTCTACCTTTGTCTCGTCTTTCTATTCATCGACTTACGAGCCCCGAATATGCAGTACTTACGAAAAGAACGTTTCTTTTGTTTCCCTTTTATTTCGTAGGCTGAAAGATTGAATTTATATTCAAATGAAGAACTATGGTGACTCGAGTATGGAAATGATAAGCGTGGAATTTTTGTTTTTCTTTTACCAATTGAACATTTTATATTCTAAGAAACTAGAGTACGATTTATTCCAATTATTGGAGTTATTGTAAAATGACAACAGCTTCTTCGTGTAGTTTCTTTATCTTAATATAATAAACGATTCGTTGAATGCATATCCGTTCGCAAGTCGAACGCGCGAAACGCAGCAGTAACGATAACTGAAGCTATTTATCGATTAGACGAATATCCTCCTACATTTCCGTTCTTCCGCGGATGAGCGCATCTGTCGCTCTAGTTTCACCTTCGTCGAATTTGTCTATAAATAGGAACGAATGGTAGGTAAGCCGTACCGGTAGCACTAGTTTATTATACTCCATATAGTAATGGCGGCCATAAATTGCAGCAAACGGTGTCGTCACGAGAGCCAATTTACTACTTGCTACTCGCGCCCTTGCGTCTCTGCGAACGCGTCAACTTTCCTCGATGCTCTTACTAAAATCAATATCGATGTATCTAAGCTGTATCGTTAAATTCAATGTTGTCGAGCAAAGTTGCAAAAGTTCGTCCAAACTGAGCTGTTCTTTAGCAGCAAATTTAATTCGTGCAATTACTCCTTCAATTTTCTCTTAATTTCATCTTGCATTGTTCCGTCGTAAGTTTTTCCCTACGAAATGAAATAATTCTATCGTACGAAATCTTGAAACTTAGAAGACAACAGCTATTAGGAATTATGAGAATGAAATTTCGGAGAAAGCAGTTGTTTCTCTGTCATTCTCGACCGTGTTTCGTTTGCTGGGAGAGATTAGATATTCCAGCAAGATTCTTCATCTATGAGAAACGGCACAACGATGGCTGGAAGCGAATTTACCAGCGTTCATCGCCTAAGAAGAGTGGCCATTAGGTTGTGTTGATCTTAATCTCTTTGATTATCGTCTGTAGAACATTTTAGAGGAAAAGACTGTCTATTCCAAGTCTTACTGCGATCTTAAGACGTTAAAGCTAGATTTGACGAAGGTAGAACAGTTAATGAGTGGTCAAATCGTTTAAAGAAACACGTGCAAGTAGAATATGGCTACTTTGAATAGTTTTAAATATATTACAAATAAGAGATGTTAAACGATTGCGTTTCTGTTTTAATTGAACTGTTATATACAGAACTTTTATCAAGTTTTGTGTACAGAAGATCAAACTTTTTACGTTAACCCTTTTTATCATCGTTTACTATAATCATGCAATTACATTTTCTGTTTAATTTATTCATACGTTTTAAAAACACAGCGTCGAAATTCGTTCGAACGTTTCAAACATGATGGCAGCGAAGTGGTGGCAAAAAATGATTACAGAGCAGGCAAAATGTTTGCGAAATCAGCAATTCACGATCCGGAATTATATCTTTTCCTACTGACAGCTAATAAATGCGTACAAAAGAAAAAATTGTACACTCGAAAATGAAGAAAAAAAAAAAAAAGTAAAGAAAAATGTTCTAAAACTGTCGTCTTGAATGTCATTACTCATCCTTATCGAATCCTCGAGTTACACTTGAAAATTTATGTACTGTCCAATCCGATCAATAGCTCGTTCTCCTCGAATCGACATTAATCACGTGCCATTTCTTTCACCTTCGACGCGTCGTTTCCTTTACTACCACATATTTATATGTATATATATGTACCCAAGTACCTAATCATGAATTCACGGTGATTTCATGCCGATCCACCGTTACATCCTCAACTCTTATTTTCCTTCGCCGTTTGAAATCGCATCGATCGTAGTTGTTGAAGGTTTATTTTCGACAACGGACGCACGCCAGCGACAATAAAACCGTTCGATCCGCTTATCGGCGATCGGTAGGCTTGAAGGATGAGTTATGGGACCGGCTCGCGCGACATGGCCGTCCATGAAACCACCGCGCAAGCCAGCCATCGTCCTGCACCACCCACAAAAGCACATTGGTCGATGAAAAGCTTCGTGGTTCCGCCTTTCGGCGAAAAGCTCGGGCATGCGCCCTGACACATCGTACACAGGTCTAACGCTATTGGCTATCTTATTATTGTTATTATTATCATTGTCCCTTTTCTCTTCCTCCTTTTCGCTTCGACCCGCTTCAAACTACTTTCCTACCATAGCCACAGCGGACAAGTATGAAACACCGGATATAAATAACGATGAGACACGAACGCGTATTTTGTCAGTGAAGAGAGTAGAATTCTCGTTCGTAAGAAGATGATAGATATTAATGCATGTATAGTGTATGAAGTGTTTCTGCCGCTCTTGAGATCTATTTTCATGCTTGTTTTGGTTTCTCGCTGATGTATGGAAAGAGGGGAAGCTTTTTGTTTATTATTATTTTTATTCGCAAATTTGATACTTTTCGACGAGGTATGATTTAGAAGATTGGATGTTTTTACATGATAAAAAAGAAAAGAAGTTTCTGGCAGATTAGTCTGTTCTTGAGAAAAGGTTAACTATGTAATGGTAGGTGTCTTGAAACATCTTGAACGTCGCGAATAAATCGATGTCAAATAGGAAATTATAATGTTAAACATCCTAGGGGATACGATTTAGGTAACTTTCACCTAATATGGAATGCTGGATTTCTAATCGCTCGCGAATTGATCCTTCAAGTGATTAATCGAGTGTTAAAAAGTTTCAAAACTTTTTTTTCAAGCTCTGACACTCGCGAAATTTTTGCTAGGTTACCGTTTAGGGAATCTGCGGGTTCTCCTTAAGACGCCAATCGAAACGAACGTGACATTTCATCCTACACGATCCGACAGTATCGAGTAACGATGCGAAACAGAAATAGCGAGAGAAAGAGTAAAAGAAGATGAAAAAAAAAAAGAAGAAAATTATCAACGCAAATTGTTTTCGTCCCTGTGACCCGGATTTGTGTGAAAATCTCTGTTATTTATCCGGGCGGAAGTCAATGTGGAACGCCGCTGTTGATGACATTCTCGTTTTTTTTTCTTTTTTTTCTGCAATACCCGCGGCACATGCACTTTATTCACGTATGCAAATAGGGGAACCGGTAGCACATGACACACACGTCGCGATGACAGGCATTCAATTACGGTGATTTTGACACCCGATCTTTGTTTACGCATGTAGGGTCGTTGAACACGCGGCCAGAAGTTCAAATTGGCGGATTTGCCGGAAATAATGACATTAACGGTGCCGTCATGATTTATTACTTGCAAAACAGCAGCGAGAAAAGTGTGTACTCTTTTTTCTCTCTCTTTTTTGTTTTAAGGATAATAAAAATGTGTAAAAATGACAATTGCTTGAATTTTAAAACTTGACGTGTAATTTTTTAACGTATATGTATGTATTTTTCTTCAATCTTATCCTTACTTTGCCTCTATGGTTTAATGACAGATAGAATTCAAATTGGATGGATACATTCACTGACCTAGATCACGGTGTTTTCATGCTCTTAGCTATTATTAGGCTCGACGTACCGAGATTACGGTGAGACAACAACATATTAAATATAATAACGCTTTCACTTTTGAGAACGGTCTTCGTTAGTCCCCGAGGAAACGCGTAGAATTCATTAGTACAATGAATACTTATGCAAATTACTATCCGTCCGCGTCCGTTACAGCGTTAACCTATCTATGTACACCTTGTACGAGATTCTTTATTCGTTTCCTCGTGTCAACACCGATTAACATCTTCTTTTTAACATGTATCCAAAATATTCGGTTAAATTAGAGTCGTTACGATTTCAAAAATTCATCTCGACACTTTTGGTCACTCCTAATAGATCACCTTGTTCAATAATGCTTCAGATTAAAAATAAGCAAGATCAAGGTGTCGATTCTACTTTCAGTGTCTCGAAGAAAGCAAATGAACGTGTGAATTGCTCTACTTAGTGTGTCGATGTGAAGTTTCGATGTTCTAAATTACACACACGAGAGAAAAAAATGTGTGATACGAAAAGTAAAGAGAACCATGTAAATTCGCGTAAATTATTCGTATAATATCGATCAACTGATTCGTTTCGATATGTAACGGCTAATTTCACAACGAACTAGATACGTTCCTGCGTAAGGCACCTGTGGGTGAACCTGTTCGCCACAGCTCTACAAAGCCTGTTTACAGCTATAAAGTTCCCTAAGCTGTTCCCTTTTATCATGCATGTGTGCGTGTGTACCGTGAACTTTGCGTTCACGATGGTAGATAGATCCCCGTTGGGGATGTGTTGGTGCGAGTCCTTTTCTGGACGGAAGAAAGGGGACAAACTAAAGGGGTGGTTTGTTTAATCGATGCCACGACTCTTTGATCCCGTTGTGTCCACAACGTCGTGTTCCGTACGCTTTCACAATCATGCGGATCAGCCACAACGCGGCCTTTGTTTCCTTTGCATGCCACCGTTTCGTGAAAGTAAACAGCGGCCTATTCTTGCGCTTGTCTATCGAAAAATTCACTTCCGCGGTTATTCGAAGACAATCTTTCTGGGACAATTTTTCATTCTCCGTACTATTGTTTGATATTTAAATCATGGGATATTTTTCTTTTTTTTTCTTTTATCTTGCAGATTATTGTTTACTATTGTTGAAACGTAGACCTCTTCAGACATTGAATTTTTATTATTGTTGGCCTTTCAATACGTCAAATGTTTCCTTTGATTTTTCTTTTAGTTTCTGCTGTTGTTGACCATAGTTTTTTTCCCTTTTGTGTGCTTTATTTTTTCTTTTCTTTTTCGTATTATTGCAGAATGGTTAATTGAAGTGTTCCTTCTCCTTTTTTTCAGCTTCTTCGACCTCTTCCTTTTTTCCTTTCGTGGTCCTCGTCGTATTCCTGGAAAGAAGAGTCCGCTCGAACCTCGAGATCGTCGTCGTCTGCCTACGTGCACCGTCACGATGCATGAATTAGAAAGACCGTCTTGATTGCAGATTGACGGAGATCCTGAAATGGAGAAGCGAGAGATTTCAAGGACACGCTCTCGCTGTTTGAAAGTCACATTATTCTCAAATGTCCCGGTGCACATATATTGTTAAACGCGCTTCTTGAACGTGTCTCGCGAAATTCTGACCTAACGCGGTATTTTTCAATTTTTTATTTTTTCCTTTTTTTTTTGTATTGCTAATACCATCTTTATACGTTTCATTTTAATTCCTCTCACGAATGTTTTACGTGTATCACGCGACTCTTTTTTTTGTTTCTCTTACGTTGTTCTGTCTTTATTAAATTACACATTCACCCGACAAAAGACAGTCAGGTAGCGAGGTATTGTTGTCTGTGGTGACCGTAGAGAGGGATTTTCTATTGGTCGGCTCTGTCGTATCAAAGAAATTGTCGTTGCACAACTTTGAGGCAGCATGAACGAGTATAACGAGATACGAAAATCGTCACTAACCATTATGACGGATAATGTTCTCGTTGCCTCATACGTCAATTGGTGTAATAGCGCTGGAAATGCCATCCGACGAATCGATTTACGAAAGATTTTCACGTTTTTCAACTGGAAAGGAAAAAAGGAAAAAGAATAGAATCTGATCCGACGTTTCGTCCAACGATCCAGACAATTTCGTCTTCGCGGTACGCCAATTTCCGTGAATCACCGCGTTACAACACGGAAAGTTAATCACGAGGAGGAGGGGGAGGTGGTGGAGGAACATTGTTACACCGCGACGGTAACTTCACGAGGTTAATCAATGTAATTACTCTTACGCTTTGAAAAGCTTGAATTTTCATTTAGGGACACGAAATATTTGAAACAACTGATAAATTCGCAGCTTGTGGAATAGTTCCGAAGAATTCAGCATTTTTACCAATCCATTGTGTATTATAATATTTCTCTGACATCGAATAATACTTTCAATTTTATTACATTTTCAATTAAAAATCAAAAATACGGAAAAGGATATTGTTTGTAAATTATCCAATTTTAATTATCCGTCACATCGTATAACCCATAAACACATTTACCGTAAAGGATACTATTCATAAATTATTCAATTCGATCTTTCAACCAATTTTTAACGTCCATCAGATCTTGCAACCTACAAACACATTTTACCAAAAGAAGAAAAAAGAGAGAGAGAGAAAAAAAAGAACACGATTCCTCGCACCTGCAGCATTTATGTCAATGAAAAATCTCCATTTGAATCGAAAAGTGATATCGAGGCTCGTTCGCGAAATTAAGCCGGAGAAATCATACCATCGATCAAGTAGATCGAGACGATCGAGCACAGACTATCGGTGAATATTCTTCCCAATGCGGAAGCTGGCTGTCCGTGTCGAAATAATTATCGCCTTAGCAGTCGATCCAGGTAATGAACGTGGGAGGTAGGAAGGATCGTTTCGAGCTCGTCCTCGGCGAAAGTCGATCCCAATCACTGAAAGTTTTATCGACCGTGAAATTGTACAAGGTGGTGATAAAAAAAAAAAAAGAAACGGTGGTCGAGTAATAAATTTCGCGAATGGAACACGTCAGACACCCGCATACGTTGATGAATCCTCTATTCACTCTCCTCTTTTCTCTGTGAAATTAATTGGTTACCTATAGGCGAAGAAAGTTTTCGGTTTGTTCGTAGAGAAAAATCGTGTTAGGTATATTTGTAACCATATTAAAACGGTCATCGTTAAATCTCTCCTCGAGATTTTTCTGTACACGATTCTTTTCCTATTCTGACAAAGACCTCGTGCTCTCCTCTTGGAAACTCGATTACGCCCACGCACGAACCTCTAATTTAGTATTACGTCAAACAGGGCGGTACGCGCCACTTCCGGGTTAGATGTCAAAGTCATTCGTCACCACGCGAGCGCTCGTTTCTGGAAAACGCGTGGACAGAATCTGTGCTTTACGAGTTTCGGCGAGTTTTGACGAATCTTTTAGTCGATTTTGGTTTTCTGCGACTTACGCGTGAATTTTAACGAATTTTCTTTCAGTTTCTGCGTGTTTTTCTATGAATTTTTGTATATGAATGTTAATTTCAGCGAATTATTAGAAATTGTTACTCCATTTTTTTTCTCGTTGGACAAAGTGCAAGTCTACGTTTCTATTTAGAGGTATACATCGTTTGCGGAATGATTTCGAATGTTTCAAACGAAGCACAAAGTTGCAAACGGAACTGATGGAGAGCCAACTTGGCGGGAAACTTTCGCTTCGCGTAGTTTTCTAAGTGGGAAGGTTAAATCGACGGTGAATGCATTTCGAGGAAACCGCGGAAAGTTTCGCAAGTGTCGCAGCTTGTTGTTGGTTTAATGACGATTCGCATCACTCACGGTAATACTATGTATGTGGATATACACAAAGCTACTTGAGCCTCTTGCATAGCGTATTTAAGCAAGGAAATACGCGAATTCTTTACTTAAAGATGTGATCAAGTTCCAAAAAGAATTCTATTTTTTTTTTCATTTTGTTAATTAAACTCTGAACTTCTTTCTTGTGAATCGGTTGAATTACCTTATGATTACTGATTAAAATAAAGAACATGGTGATAGTTGTTTTTATATTTGTTTCTTTCTTTCTCCTTCGCACTGTTGTGACAATTCATTGCGTATTACAATTATTTATGTGAGTGCATAGAACTTCGTTAGTCACCGAAGAACAGAATTTGCTTGATGTTTTCTTTCTGCAGGATTTACGTAGCTACGTGTTTCAATTTATTCGTGTTTATTTATGAATTAATGCGCCATGTGATCTGGGTAAATCTTTAGTTTTCGTTGAATTAGCGGATGTCTTAACGGTGTCTGTTACTGTAATTATCACCGATTCTTACTGTTTTCTTAAGTACTGTTAAACCGGCTTTTCAAGAGATCTTTTGCATAATATTGGACAAATCTGGAATATTTGCGATAATGAACGAACCTCCTCGCTATATCTTTCCTAACACATTATGGTTGAATCATAAGACTGTCTTAATGAAAAACAAAATATTTTGTTGCAAAATTAAACATCCGTAAATTGAGAATTTTCGTTCAAGATTCAACTTCGAAGAAACCTTATTTAACATCCAAGCAAAGAATCCAAAATGACATAAAATGAAATAAAAATGCCCGCTTTTCGCTAACAATGGAAATCATTAATGAGAATCATAGAAACCACTGTAAATCTCGAAATAAATGACATTTCTATATAAACTAAACGTCAATTAAATCATCTGCCACCAGTTTTTCTTTTCACTTACTAATCTTTATTTTGTAATAAAAGCTTCCTTAAACTCCATGATTAACAATCCTTATCATCTCTCAACTCCAGAAATAAATAAAAAAACTCTCCGACTACGCGAATCAATTTGACGAAATTCAAATTTCCCGCTCGCTCGCACTTTCGGTCACTTCAACTTTCAATTAACCTGTACACAAAGATTTGAACGTGTCCGAATGCTAAAGACACTCTGGAGATTTATTTCCACTCGAATGAAAGTCGAGAAAATGTAACTACAGGTTTTAATTGTATCAATCGTCATTGTCACTTCGATACTCGAGGACATTAACGCGGTTCGCGACATGGCGGCGCGCAAACGTGCCAATGGCGGGTTCACTACGGCCGGTCGTTCTAGATTTTCATGGGAGATTGTTTATAATGCAAGAGAGAGGATGTGTGGACTACTTTGCGAGCCGCGAGTCGTACCGCCGCGATCGCGGAACGCTCGGACGTTCCACATGCAGGGGAGAGAACGGGAAGCTCGTAAAAACCGAGGGAACGATCGTTCTCTCTTCTCTATGCAACCGTGTGCCCATCTCTCCTCTCTCCGCCCGTGTAAACATTGTATACGCACCGAACGATACCAAACCGACAAATTGTTTGGATCTCTATGCCGGTTGCCTGCGTACGAATTGAAGTAGGTTAAGACTACCGTAAAAGGTCGAAGCCTAGCGTAACGACTGTGTCAGTAACTATTAACTCCATCGCGGATTGTGATACTCTGATTCAACTATTGCGGTCCTTGATAATTCGAGGTGTTCTCAAACCTTGTTGGCTTTTCAGGAATTTTTTTTCGTTTCTTCTCATCTTTTCTTTTTCCTCATTATTTCGTTTGAGCTTGAAGATTAACTTATCGCGCTTCTTGTGATCAGGAGAGAGGAAAATCGAGGTGTTTTTCTATTATTGTTATCATGGGATAATATTTTATTGATGTACAAAGAAGGTGTAAGGTTTTTTGCAGTGAATAAACGGTTGTGAAAATTTCTCAAGCAGTTTTAAAGATAGTATAATTGTAAAATGAATTTGCTACGTTGTGCAAGTTCGATTTATACGCGTCTAATTGAGTTAAGAAGATCGTACTGTTTCGAACGATTTAGCCAGGGTATTAAATTTTAAGTATATACATAAATATATAAATTTTTGATATTGTTTTTGTTCAAATTTAAAGTTGATTGAGAGTTACGACAATTTGGCTGAAATATTCCACTGAATTTAAGAAAGGCAAAGAATTAAGTTTGAAGAATTCTTTTAGCAATGTAATTAGGTTGTTCTTCACGTGTATCTATGAATTGAAAACACACCGGTCTTCCTCCGTCTCTTTTTCTCAACACTTGCATAGTGTTCTGAATTTCGAGTTGGGAATTCCTGCTACACTTACAATCACCATAATTTCAGGTTGTCTTCCTGAAATTTCAGTTTGACTTTTGAATACAGTCTAGTTTGGCTAATTTGAGAACAATATCTGGTAAACCTTGGTTTTAATATTGTATGCTGATGGGACACACCACCCACTATATCTTCTTTCCTAATTATCCCGGAAACATCGCATGATGTATGTAGGAATTTAAAACAGCGACGTTATGATTAATATCATGAATGGTAAATGAGTTTCTGAAGCATCGCACGGTAAAGAATGGGTTTCGACGTCGAGGAAGTGTCGATACCAATCTGCGAAGCTTTTCGAGTTTTATTTCGACTTCATTGATGGATTGCATTTTACATTTCAACGATGAAACACTGTAACTTCAATTGACACAGATCTATTTAACTTTAAACTTGTTGTACAGTCTGACAGAGAAAAAAAACGAAGTGAACATGAATAGTTCCATTTTTCGAAAAAGTAACATTAATTTTATGAAAAGAAAACAGCTCGAAAAATCTGACTTCGTGTATGCAACAGTAATATGGAAACAAATATTAATAGCATAATTACTTCGATATCTCGGCTAGAATCGGAAGCATAGTGGCTTGGGAACTTGAGTTTCCGTCGGTTCTCGTAGAGTTCAGGTATACATATATACGACTGTATTCCGTCGCTTGGTAGCACATTTAGACAAAAAAATTCTACCAAACGTACATTTCTCAGCCATTTAACCATTTCTTTAATTACCATCATTTTTTATTGGCGAGAAGAATTAATTAATCCGAAAGATTCCGCGAATATGGTATAAATGATACACAAGATCGTTAAAAAAAAAAAAAGAAAAAGAAAGAAAAGATTTTTCATGTAAAATTTCGATTTAAACGAAAGAAAAATACCCAATATCGGTAGAATCGAATAAAGGATGCTGTTTTGTATGTGTAGTTTCGTAGAAACGCACGAGCCGCGTTAATCATTCCCACCACAAAACATGCTTAAGCAACACCTTCATTGATCGCTATCATCTTCGACGAGGATGCACCAACACCTCGGTGTCCCTCATTATCTCGGCGACGATTAAATTCTTTAACGTTGTGCACACAAACTGCTATTTGTTCACGAAACGATCTTGAATCGAATTATTACGTGACTAGGTTAGGAATAGTCCAGCAAATGGAAATTCAGTTGAACTGACAAAAGCATGAAACGATGTGTCCGATTGTATCCTCGTTTAATCGCACGATGGATCATCGTATGATTCAGTTTCCGCAAAGAATAACGTTTGTCTTCTTTGTTTTTTTTTTTTTGCTTTTTTATTACTTTGTTTTCTTCTTTTCTTCACTTGGAAATGATGTGGAAACAATTTTTCGACGCGATGTTACAAAGAGATGATCTCCTTTGGTGTTATTTCACTTGCAACGTTAATTATCGTCGGAGAGGAAACTTTGCACTGTTTGATGTAAGATAATGGAGAATGTAATGCTTGAATCTTCAGTATCTTGAACCAGTTGTAGATTTTTCTTTCGTTAGTTTCAATTTAATTGCACGGTTAGAATGTGATTTTAAAATATTCTCTGCTCAGATTTATAAGAATGTTATTTGAACATTTTGTATCCTTATTGTTGGTTACTGCAAATTGATTATTTCACTTTGTTGAAAATTATTAAATTAGTACATTTTTTTGCAATATATTGAAAATTCCAAAAGAACTCGTGTGAAAAATTGTTCGAAACGGAAAAGTGTTTGAAAAGTGCTTGGTAGTTATGGTATATCGGCGTGATAAATATCCGACAATGTAATTCTGGAGGAGGTACAATCACTTCACTCTATCTACACGAATGAAAATCGGTTATGTACCAACTATCATACGTCATAGTCGTAACACTAATTGTACTATAATGTTTTCTTATCTTATCGATGTCATTCGTAATTTCCATCTAGGAACACCGAAAGTTTGTACTGAAATAGAAACCAACTACGTAGAAACAAAAATCTATCCTGAAATGGACATAATTTATGTACTCATCATTTTTCATTTGTAAACTCTTTCGAATCTTCAACTTTCCTATTCTTTTCTCGAATCATCTTGTACATGTTATACACATGAATATTTAAATTTACACGTTTCACATGTTAACGAAGATTATCTGTATCTCCTACCTTCTACCTTCTTATCTAAACTTCAAGATCTTATTTATACAACCAAGTTCAACGAAGCTGCATATGCAGGGTGTTTCACTTACACTAACCGCTCATAATTATTTGCCTGAGTATTTGTTAACAATATCCTTTAACAAATATATTTTGTCGTCAGAAAGTCTCTTATTAACAATACATTTTTGGAAATTTCTTCTATTTTACAGAAAAAAGAAAAATATGTATGTAATATAAAAATTCTGAGTGCAAGTATTAAGAATAGTTTCGTGGTATTCTGCATAAACACTAAAGGAGCACTTTCTGTCCCGAAAGTATAACCCAAACAAATAAGGGAGCAGCCGTGTATCGCGCGGTACAAACAATTACCACGCTGATTTCTCGCGATCGAACGGTATTTCTCGATCGATTCCGGCCTGTCGCGTCCATGTGTATATACGTGGCTCACGTGTCACGCTGGTATTTCACGTGGGCGCAACGTTCTCCGATTGTATGACGACGCGTTCTCCTCGCGTTCGTTCTTCCACCGTCTTTCTTCGTTCGTTCGCGTACTATAATACAACCAAGCGCGGGAGCCTTGAGAGAGCGAGAGATACGGGGACCAGGGGAGGAATGGAGGAGAAAAAGAGATTTGCATCCCGCTGAGGCGTGGGTTTCTCCTCGAAACCCATGCTCGGTTGCCGTGTTCCTTCTATCTAAGTGGATGAATTCGATGCAGTTTTCTTACGTTCCGTATTGGCATTAGCGTTTGTGGCTGGATTTGTATCATCGTGAAATGTGACGCAACCGGGTGAAAGCCGGGACACCAGGATTCCACGAGGTAAAGTTCAGCGAGCGTATCAGTGTGGGAATCAGGCGACTTTTCTACGCTTCAACTATGAGAGGAACGCATCGATCACCCGCCAACCTCTGTTGTAAGGTGATCGGAGCTCTGTAGATCGATTTCGAACGATGTTTTCCTTCGATTGTACAAGATTTCTATACAACAAGATATTACACGTGCAATTTTTAGCGGTGACAAAATTTCATTGCAAAAATAGTTTATACAGATACTACGTTGTACGCTGTTATGAAGTCATCAGGCTTGATACGAAGTGACTGACATTTATTCACGCGAATGGAGTTTAGATTGAGATGTTAATTGGATCTAAGAGTCTCGGTATACAGTTTCAAATCGGTAGAGATTTTAATTAGATACTCGTCTTTCATTTATTGCAAACGTAACGTGAATACAACTGTATATGAAATGTGTATAAAGTAAATTACCGGGTGGTAAATGTTGATCTTCTCAACGACGAGTTAACTCGTCTTACTCGAGGGTTAAAAGGTTAAGTAGTTTGTAACGTATGGTAATATTTTTAGACGGTCTATATATGGGAACATCGAGATCGCGATTAAAAGATGATTAAATGAGAGGAGTCACTTTTTCCTCGGATATACCTTTTGGTAGGATGATTGTAGAAAGCAGATACTGTAATCAAGGTGTCCCCGAAACCTTAATGAACATGCCGCATCAGAATTATCTCGTGGAAGGGCACAACTTATTCTCAGGAGATTCTAATAATTTTAACTGTATTCTAGGTCACCGGTGTCTCGTAACAGTCCCCGCGAGTAAAACTGCCATTCCGTTGGTACACTTACTATTCAAACAACGTGACACGAGACCGAAGTATCATTTCCTTCAATTAAACATTCTCCTCGAATTTTAAGATCCATCGAGACCTTCAAATATTAAACTGTTATCAAACGTATTACACTTTTTACCATAGCGAACGTTTGTCAGAAATGATCATACACTGACAAAATATAAAAAAAGAAAACGATGAAAAGTTAAAATATACGATTTCGCGTAATAATGTCTTCTGATTTCAAGAATATCAGTGCGACATATTTTTCGCATAAACATCGATTAAATTGATTAAATTCAGTTTCAATTTAAGTCTGATGATTGTAAAATATAATTTGTATATAACATTTCATTTTACTTTTATATTAATCCTGTATTAACCGCTGCAGAGATATTCTTAATACGAACCATAACTTCGTTCAGGTTTTATTCAGATTGAAATAAAACAAATTAACAAACTAAATGATAATAAAAATATTCATAAATACGTGTAAATTTTTCCTTCATAAAATCAAACTTCTTATTTTCAAAAGTTTTATTGCGAAACTGTATTCGAGTTGTGATGATCGTATAAAAAAGTACTCGGAGTGCGAAAGGCTAAAACAACAAATAGTTGAAGCTAACATACTTAGCGATAAAAAAAATCGTAAAGCAAGAGGTAGATAAAAGACACAAGAATCTCGTAAAATACTTCGAACGACTCAATTACAAAACAATCCATTACTAAATATAAAAAAAAGATCGATTCAATTTACTTTACCAACGATCACGTCTATCAAATCTAACAACATGACGTTCTCCGTGCACAAATTCCACCTTCTATTTTTACCCGACGCTAAATCATCATTATTTGCAACGAAGAAACAGAACGATCGTCGGATATCGTGCTTCTGAATATCATTTAGGAAAAAACACAGAGGCTACGCTTCGAGTTCGCCGCGATTCTTCTTGGCTCGATCTCGGAACATGTTAAACGTGAGGTGAATTCCTCGATGGATCGTTCGTCCTGTTTTCACAAGGGACGAAAATTAACGACCCACCTTTGGAATTCGATCGAAAACGAAAGGGGCTTGCATCGTGGAGGAGGCTGTTGTACAATGGAAGAATCGTCGTTGGAAAGAAAGAGAGAGAATAAAAAGAAGAGAAATGAAAGAAAGAAAGGAAGGAAGGTTCGATCGTGCCTCGAGGACGATTATTGTCCGTGAATCGTAAGATAAATGGTCCTGAACGGTTGTTTTGCGATTTAACGCGTATTGAATGCCGAGATAGAAAATCCGTGGAACATATCCATTACGGAAGAAACATGGCCTCGTCTGTTCCTCCTGATGCCTCGATTCCGTGTCTTCTACTTAGGTCACGCTAAACTCTCTCCCCTCCCTTTGCCTCTTCACTTCTCATTCCTCGATGGTACCTCTTCTTATTTGGTCCCTACTCTGTATCATACATTGACTTATACGTTTCACAAACACACGTACACTTATCGAATCTTCTTGTTTCGAGTTTACACGCAAACGTTTGAACGATTCGCGAGGTTTTCATGTAAATTGGATTTTCCTATCGTGAATCGAATGTTAATGGGATTGGTAATGAACGCTATTGTGCGGTTTCGCTTAATTAGGAAGTGGAGGATTCCTTTTGTTCGAATTCCCTGTTGCTCGATTGTTCGTGTATTTAATGGAAAGTGTGTGGAAGATTAGATATTAGTTTGGGAATTTTTTTTTTAGCAAATTTGGATTTTATATTTATTTTTATGATTTACTTGGTCGATCTTTCGATTATCCTTTTGATTCATTTGTTGAAGAGGTACGCCCGCCATTTTGGGGAACACTAATGTAGGGTTATAGCATTTTAAGTTTCACATAGGAATTATTTTTATTCAAGAGCACATAATTTCGTTAATTTTTGAAAGTTTCAAAGGTACTTTACAAATATGTTTTCGAACACTCGAGTAATTCAGTGTTACAATTTCCAGGAAAACAAGATACAGACTTATCTGCGAGCTCATTTCGGTATTCCAGCTCAGCCTCTCACCGTGTACATATCTAGTCAATTAATTTATCCAAATCGTTGAACTCACTCGCTCATTGTCACTATTCCAAATATGTACCACCCACGCCAATTAAACCAGTCTTGGCAATTTCTATTTAAATATACAAACCTTTGCGTCATCGAGATTATAAAAACAGCTTACACAAAAAAAAGAAAAAAAGACTTCGCTTAATAGTGTCTCAATTTCCTTTTCCCGTATCATAATGATCTTTAATTAAAATTTAATTCATCGATTGAAATGGTTTCTGTTCTCATTCGCAAAATTATTTCTATTATCGAGGTCAATATAACAAATGTAAATTTACAAAATTATGTGACAAAAGCTCCTAGAAAAAAGTTTTCCATAGCATCATTAACAAAAGAACAATTCAAGGTGTTCATTTTACACGGTTCATTCTGTATATTCAACTGCACAAAAATTCTGTTCTCTTTGTACTGTAATTTGACTTCACAATAATAATTAACAACAATAATAATAGTAATTATTATTATCTGTTTCTATGTGGTGTACTATCTAATCCAATTATGTTTTTTGCAACGTTCGATCCTTATCGATGTTTTGAAAACACGTTCAGCTGGGTTTGTAACATCGAACGTGAACGATTTTCACGAACGTTCGCAGGGTTACGTGAACAGATTTGTTTTTTTTTACATAACATCGGATTCTTTGAAAGATAACTGTGTCACGATTGAAACGAGGCTGTACTATATGCATAGACACGAGCGTGAACGCACCTACCTCGTTTTTGTACGTCAGGTATAACACATATTATATTACGTATGCACGCCCACATTAAACCTATTACCATATTTATTGCCTGGCCGGTTACGTTTATGCCTGTAGACAGGTACGTCACGGATGAATGATGTGCAGATCGGTTCGAGGCGTTTAGGGTAAGTGCACGGAGCACACGTGAACATCCTCGGGAATGGGATCAGGGTGATTTTTCTTATCGAGGAAGAGAAATTGCCGTTCTTTCCCTGTAGTTGATTACACAAATTTACGATTTATTTTCGTTTGATTTATTCGTTTGTTTACTTTCACGGGTATAGATTTATTTGTATGGAAAATAACGCGGCCAAAACAGTTGGTTAGAGAAAAGTTAAATTAAATCTAAATTATAGACATTTTGTCTTCAGCGTAGTTTCTCAGACTACTTGGCAATATTATTTATTAACCCTTTGCTGTCCTATGTCGAATGTGACTCTATCATCATATACTACATAATAAATAATATGAATGTATAATAAAGAAAATATATATAGAAAAATAAAATTATAATATTGCGGACCGCAAAGGGTTAAATCACATTTAATAGAGGAGATGGTCTAAATATAGGCTAATATTTCTTTGTTAAGGTTTCTCGCAAGATTTTGTAAAAAAATAACATGGTTATAATATTTTACGAAAAAGTTGAAAAAATTGAAAAAGGAACGTTTTTCTTTCATGGAAATAAAGTATCAGCAGGTTTTCGAGTGTTATTCGAGCAGATTCTTCACACGGTATCACGAGTGCAAATAATTTCGATTAATTTAAATTCTACCCTACGAATGGGTAAGGTCTTTCATTCAACCGTTTGCACGATTTCTCCGATTCAATATACCTGTACGATTTCCGTAAAAATCGATCGTTCTAAACACCGTCGGTTCGTTCCCACATTAAAACGGCAAGAAAGGGAAGAAAAAAAAGGCATCCGCAAAATGACTCAGGCAGCATGCGCGATCGTTGAAACGTTGAAACAAGTGAAAGTACTATATCATATTGAAAGGTGGAATTGCCACGTTAATTTCCCGGGCAATGTCGCCTCTGTTCTACACGTGAAAACTCATGAATCACGGGCCACTTTTACGAATCACCGTTGCTATTTCGACCAGCGATAAAACGCGAGCAAACAGTCACGCCGTGACTCCACTTCTGTTCCAGTATGCAAATTAGCCGAGATTAGAGCGCTCTATTGGAGAAAAAATTTTTCCCGCGCTTGTGTTACTCGCTTCTCCAGTGTATCCTCGTTGCACACGCCACCGATATACCGTTACTAACTGACAATTCACGGATCTATGATCGTGAGCTCGATCGTGCGTATTTTATGTACCTATATTCTCGTCCATAAGTTACCGTATAGACTTGGAAACGTTTAGAGCAAGAATAAATTTATATTACGATCATTAGCAATGAAGGATATGAAATTTTATCGTGTAAAAATATTGGTATAATTAATGTTTCAATTATACCGTATAATTTTACTGGACATTTGTAACTTTCTCGGTGTGTAAAATATTTGCATTGCCTTTTGTATTTTATATTTTAAGTGTAATGCCATGTGTATTTTATATGTTTATACGTATTTGAGAATTTTTATAGAAATTAATGTTGTCTATTTATATGAATTTAAGTTAGTGTATGAGAGCCTTGGAAAAACAATCTGATAAAAATTATACTGTAAAATAATAAAGTACAATTGAGTTATTTAGAACAGCTCTAACTTATTTAATTCACCATTCGTCCATTTTAATTCTAATTGCGCGCAAAACTGTGATATTTATGTTAACCCAGAAAAATAATATTAAAAATTATCAAAGTATATTTTAACCACTTACAATAGTTCTAACTTTTTTAATCCTCCGTGGACAACCTGGGTCATCGATGATCCAAGAGATATTTCACTCTTGTACTTCTTTGAAATGAATTTTTATATTTACTAGAAAATATTTGAAATATTTCACTTAATACACAATTGTATAACGTAGTATAGTATAGAACAGAATTTTTGCCAATTGTTTGGAAGCTTAGAACTGCGAAAAAATTAGACTACTGTATACAGAACTCAAATTGCCTATGAAGTGTGAGGAAATATATTTATTTAGGAAGAATTAATTCATCATTCGTCCATTTTAATTTCAATTACGCTCAGAACTGTAATACATCGTACAAGAACTCTAGAATTAATTGTTTGCTCAAGAAAAGTGATACTAAAAAAATGTCGAAATAGATTTAAGTAATTTAGAACAGGTCTAACTTCTTTGGTATATCGATAAAAATTCATCATATAGCATAAACTATCACTCGATACAATCTGAAATGATTTCACAAATTATTTCCTTCGTTGTGATCCAATTCTACCAGCAAAAACCCGTCGATTCAAGTAAACGTTACGTTCGAAGTAGCAAAGCATTCTTACTCGAACGAGAATGCATACAGGAGCGCAGTAGCGTATACTATCGGATTGTTGTGCGTGTGTACGACTTCATTCAATTACGTACGTGCCAGCGTGCTCGGTGAAAGGTGTGCAGGTGTGGTTCACGTACAATGCACAATCGTCGATACACGTTAAATAATTCGCTCTGTTAAACGTCCAATTACGGAGACTCGATCTACGAGTCGAAGCTATCCTCGTCCGTGCGACAAACTCGATGACAGATAAAGACGAATTAACGTGGCGGTTGCACAAATTTTCTGTCAATTCGTACTCGTCGATTCCGAGCGTAGACGTTGGTTCATCGATTTTTCTAAGTTGGATCGAATTGATCGACTCGTCGATAACGATTCTAAACGAATAACCTAATAGAACAGCACGGATCGGTATTTTACCACGCTTTTCCAGTCGTTTTCGTAACTTCATTTTGTTGATTTACGTTTCTTATATTTACCTCGATAATAGAGACAGTGTTGGAATGAATTTGATTAATTTGTAAATTGTCTTTTACTCGAATTGGGACGACGGTGTGTATAATTTTACGAATGAGAACAGAAACTTTGTGGTTGCTCTTCGTGAAATTCGAAAGTGCTCGAAGAAGACTGAACTTCTGATTAGTAAATTGCTACCCTAGTAACTGGTTCGTGAGATCGTGTAGAATTTTATAATTAACTGTTGTCCTCTTTGGTTCGACATTCTTCGCCGATCTCTTTGAGTCTATTCTTTTGGGGGAGACTCTAACAAGTGTTCGACAGATGCAAAGAATAAGTGCATTCAAATCTCTTGCAACATCCATAGAAAATCCTTTGAAAAATTAATTGTGCAAACATTTTAAAAATTTGTCTTAAAATTTTTCCAAAAATTTGTTAAATGATTGAAAAATCTTGGAAAATTAATTGTAAAAACTTTTTAATATTTTCTTCTTAAAACTTCTCCAATAATTTGTTAGAGTCTCTGAGAACTCTTAGAAATCTCTTACTGTTAGAAATGTTCCAAAAATCCTAAAGAAACTTTTGAAGAACTTCCTTTAGCTAATTCGAACGTTGTTAATTCAAGCCAAAGAAACAAGACGTCCAATGGCTTCGTAATATTAACTTCCTTCGCGAATGTTGCAACAGTTTTGAAACAGAATCCTCTTTGTTAGCCACTGCGTTGAAAAAGCCGGGGAAACTTTCTTCGCGGGAAAACAAACTGCGGCGAATTTTCTAGACACCAGGTATGCCGGCGTGAGTTTTACCACTTTTAAAAGTTTTCCGAGAATCGATATGAGAAACGAGGAGGAATGCGAACAGAGCAGTTCCTTCGAGAATTATTGCGCACGTCTGATGCAGATGCGCTCGATAATACCAATAACGTTAACAAACAACGATAATGACGACGATAATTCATCGTGTTCGAGTCCATTGGACGTTTTCCCTGTAACATTGTCCTCATCGACGGCAAACCTCTTTTCTTACCTTCTTTTTTTGCCTCCTGCGACATTAATGGCGTTTTAAATTCTTTGGCTACGAAAGGAAGACAACGGGAAAGAGTATTGCGAATTTATGAAATTTTTCATTGAATTTTTTATTCGCCAAATTCATCGAGACGAAGTAGATTGCAAATCCATTTAACCGAAATTTCATTTATTGTTGTATGTCACTTATAATTCTTGAACCCTTTGATCGCGGAGTGCTTCAAACTTCAAACGCTCTCGATGAACGGAATACTTTTTCGCGTAGCGTGAACTTCAACTAAATTACTATTTTGTAATAATACGCCAAATTCAAACATTTTCACTTTTTTCTTCGTACGTGTACTGTTTATTTAAAAATATCAATGTCTTAAAAATGTGTTACAATACTCGCTCAAACCTAATTCTTCATCTAGTTCACTATCGTTTTTTAGTACAAGTTCTTCAAAACTACTTGATATTTTAAGGTTTCACGGTAATAAAAAATAATGCAACAAATTATACACACTTACTACGCCCTTTCTATTCAGGCGTTAATATTTCCTTAATATCGACCCGTTTTTACCTATTTCGCGCTAAAAAAAAAGGACAAATGAAAAATAGCAAATAACAAATGAATTGTTAACGCGATTGATAATCATTAACAACAAAAAGCAGATTAATAAGATCCCGATTGGTAAAAGTTGGAAGCAAAGAGCCGATTAACAGGCTTTGGGTAGATAAAGCGTTAAAAGTTGATGATTTTTGTTCTCATCCGACGTGTAAGATAGGAAAAATCAAAGGGTTAAAGAAGATATATCCTCAGAAATGTATTCTTCAGCGAAACGCAAACTTTTGCAAAATTTGGCGGGAAATTTGAAATCGTTAATCTGCCTAAGTTTATTAACTTGCACTTACGATCTTCTCTTGGAATTAAAGATTTAAGTGTTACATCGAAATCACGATGATTCACGGATAAATTCAAGCGAACTTCACTTTGATATTAAAACAACGCTGTTTCGATGTTTAATTTTCGCGATAAGAAAAAAGTTTAGCAGAGTAAATCACTATTTATTCCTTTCACACGTTAACTGGAATGTAGTGATTAAGCGAATTCTATGGGTTATTTTCTTTTATACGTTTGAAATTTACCTCGACGCGTCTTCATTGCACCATGGATAGAAGAATCTCTGTCTAATGCGTATAGAAAGTATGAAAGGTAAACGTGAAGAATCTAATTATTGAGTTGAAATGTGAGAATGGCATTATTATGTGTTTATGCGAAATACTCGTGTCGGGTATCTAATTGATTCGTTCATTATTCCATTATAACTCTGGAATTATTACTTTCAACGCCGTTTTTATTGAACGCTGCAAGACGATTCTATTTGAGATGCGATAAGATCTTGGCAATAAAACAACGCACGCCGTTTGAATTAATATTAACTTCATTTCTTCTTCAATTTAAGTTTCTTTCGTGTTTTCTCTTTGTTACGAATCCTGTTCTGTCCACTCTCCGCATGCTGGTTGTTTTATATACAAATGGATTCACACACGAGGAAATAAATGAATAAAATTAGCTGATCCTTCCTGGAACTATTGAAAACAATAATGTTTTTTTCTTTTAAATACTTTGAACGTTCCTTTTTCATTAATTCAGAGATTTGCTCGCTAAGTGCGGCGCTTTAGCGACAGCGTGCACTGTAATCAGTGTATTTTTACCATTATCTCTGTGCAAAGTTGTTTTAGTTCGATGTTCTATCCTTCCGTGAAATTCACACCTCTTGTTCAACAGGAAACTGACCTTACCCTCTTCCAATTGTATATCAAATATTTCAACACTATCAAATCGACACTAACACGGTTCAAATCTAACCAGGTACAAAACTGAAAAAAAAAAGATATGGCTGCAAACTCCATATTGTCTTCGTTAATCGTTATGTTTCTTCATATTAGAATGGTATGAAAATAAATAAAAAAAAAAGAAACCACAACTTTACAGAACTTAAGAATTTTTTTACTTTCTGTAAGAAAAAAAGGGGGGAACAAGTCAAAATCTGACAGTGTGAAATTCAGTTACACGTATAAAATGTATTCTTCGGATAATCCACATTGGTCACATCGAACAAAGAGGAGGAGAGGCCTTTTCGAGTCGTTTCGCCTCAACTGCAACCGTCGATCGCCAGAGTTCGTTTTCAGACACGAAACGATGATAGACACGTGCACGTGGACGTCAAACGTTCGAGCACGATAACACGGTTATCGTTGTACCTCGGGGAATTCATGCTTGTCTCGTAACAAAAAAGAAGAAAAATCTCTGATCGCATGTTTCATCGTTGGCGTGTCCACACGCCAGCGTTCTCTGACGAATAATGCTTTATTAAAAAGAGCGCCTACGTCCATAAAGAAGCACACACTGACAAATGGATGGAAAATTGTGACGATAACGTAAATATAAATCTTTGCGTTCGATAAATCGTTATATACACATAGAGAGAAAAATGGAGAACAGTGTAGAAATATGGAATAGAGGTGAAGCACGGATGACAACGTATCATTTAGGATGACTGCATTTCATTTGAGAATTTAATTTTCGCGTACGCGGCTTTCGTATTAGCTCGAACGATCGTGTAGGATGATTGCTTAACGACCGTGATAATTTTCTCGTTGCCACACTAATTCCAGTTAGTTAAGGTCACGGCTTGCAAGCTCTCGGAGCGTTGCCGGAGACCAGCCACAGTGAAATTTTTCTTTGACTGTTCGTTCGATCGATAAACTTGCATTTTTCCATTCGTCCACTTTGTGATTTTTTTATCCGCCTGATTTTCTGCTGATTTATATGGCGATTGAATGTCGAATAATTGAATCAAAGAACGAAAATTAATTTAATTTTGTATTATTAGTTATATGCCATCAGGTGTTTGTTAACTTTGAAACGTTAAAATGTAAAATATAAAATTATTTTAATTAGTGATTTATGACAGCCAGTGTATTGATTGTGCGAGAAATTCTGAGAAATTTTCAAGTTAATTGTGCATTGTGATTTTGTGAATGTAAAGAAGAAAGAAACGTCAAAGTGTAAAATAGCGTTAAGGTAATTGTAACGTCTTCGAGATTATTTTATTAGGAAATATTTGTAATTATTAGGTTACTTTTACTGTTATTACATATTATTATATAGAATAAAATTGGAAAGAAAAGATTTGCTTTTGTATGACAACAGCAGTCTGCGTAAAGCGCGCGAAGTTCAAATTATCATTTAAGAATCCGCATTCTTTGAACTGCAACGTTCGCTATACATATTTTAGATTAACCGCACTGCAATTTCCTTTTGTTAAAAAAATCTGGAAAAGAATCTCAGGGGCAAAAGATTTCTTTCAGATGATGAATTGAAAATTTTTTGAGGTTTTGAAAGAATTTTCCTCCGGGAGGATACGGCTGCTCGAAGGACGTTGGAATAAGTGTGCAAGCGTAGAAGGTAGTTTCGCAGAAAAACAAAATTTGTCAACGTGCTACGTGCTTTTTTTCATGGCTAGGTAGATTACATAAAAATTTCTCCTCGTAATAACATGTGATTATCTTGTAACATTCTTATCTCTTCTTTTTGTTTAATAAATCCTTCAACATGGTCGATACATATTTTCTCCAGACATCTGTGTCTTTTTCTGAGATAATTTAGTAGCAGAAAGTGTTGCCGTTTAATGTTGAAATTTAATTAAAAAGGGAAAGATCGACGTCGTGAAATTTTTCACGATTTCCTTTCGTATTTTGCTCGTACCTTGCAGTTTCCCTTGAAAACAGCCTTTCGATACTCCATTCGCGGGTGATAACGCGTGTTGTGTTACAATCGACGATAATAAAAGTCGGTTTCGCCGAGTGGAACGAAACAACTCGCGAAACAAACGCGGAGATTGTTCCTAATCCTGATAAGGAGCCGATAAAAGCTCAAACAATGAGATCACCACGGCCAAAGAGAAACTTGGGAAAACCGAAAACAGCTGCATGTAAATTGCATCGCAATCGACGTATACGTCGAAGTCCTCGTCACTCTTTCGCGTCTTGAAACATTTTAAAACTTTACTAATCGAAAGCCTATTAATTCACTTTTTGCTGTCAATATTTATCAACCTAGGGAGCTTAGTAATCGGTTTCTTATTGCCACAAATTAATGAATTAACTTATAATAAGAGAAAGTGAAGGATATATAGAAAGCCCTCTCACGAGTTTCGATTGAAAATTTTTAGAGCTGTAAGGAAAAGGAAAACCTGTAAGAAAAGTCATAGGAAAACCTGAATCAGCAATTGGAATTGAATGTGCCGGTCGTTAAAAAGTTAAAATGAAAATTCGTTTCGTTAGGAATAGTAGACAACATATGTGTAGATATACTAATTTTCCTATTTGCTATACGGAAAATTGAAAGGATCAAGTTTTTAAATTCTTCACATTAAGTTGACATAGGAAAACTACACGTTTGGCTGTTGGGAAATTGAGATTATGTCAGATCTGTCGTGTTTCCAAAACCATACACTTTTGTAATTAGACTCATGTAAGGCAATTGCAGTCCGTGGACAGGTAAATATCATCCGAAAAACGCGAATTCATCCTGGCTGTTTTCGCTTTATAAGCAATCATAAGAGTAGTCTTTTTCAACACTAATTGTTTTCGCTAAAAAATTTTTGAAGCTTCTCCAAATGCATGACATAATATTATACTTCAACATCCATCGTAATTCTGTATAAAACAAGAAGTACTGAGTGTTTTTTATAAACTTTTTAGAAAAATTCCTGGAATTTTCCTCCATTTTAAGCGAAACATTTTTGCTACCTTTCAGAATCGATATGTTTCAATCAAGCTTGAATAATATTAACGAAGATCGCCATAATCGTCGATAAGATTGGCTATTAATTGATCGCTAATCGTCCTCTTTTTTTTTTTTCTTCGTTTCAAATTTCAGCTATTTGAAACATCTTTTACCCGGTTGCACAACATTTTTTCTGCTTCTTTTCTTGCATAGCGGTCGTAGTGCCGCAGAGTGCATGTGTAATGCAAGGTTGGTCAACGGTTACTCACTGTTTATTATCATAATACGCAAGCACGTGAACACGGATTAGTAAGCCTTTCCTACTCTGTGTATATCGATTCAGAGTGAACCGGCGTTGGAAAGGAGAGAAGGAAAAAGAAAAAAAAAAAAACAGGACGTTCCGGAGGAGTGAAACAGGATTGATGATTAAAACATCCGTCGTTTTTTGTGCGCTGGCGAATTAACGTGAACGTTAATCTGTCATCTGGATTACCTACTCGATTAAGCCTGCTAGACTTTGCGGAGACCAGATTCTTCGTAAGATTGTACTTAAATAGAATTTTATCGTTGCATCCACTCATTGATATTTTAAAAATATTTCACATGACTTTGTATACAATAATGCAGCTCTTTTATAAATAATAATCTCTTTGGCTCACATTTTGTATTCTGCATTTTTTAATACATTTTCTGTATTGTTTATGTTAGAGTAAAATTGAAATTTTCAATTTAACACACAATTTTAGCAAGTATAATACAAAAGAATATTTTTTGCAAGAAGATAGAAATTCTAATTGTGAAAGATAAAGTTAAAAATTGTTCACACGATTGAGATATAATAAAATAGCAAGAATTCGACGTTTTTATTTCTTTCTTCGTGAAATAAAACGTAACGAAACTATGTTGAATTACTTTTCCAAACGAAAAGAAACTAATTTCTGAAGACGTTAAAACTCGTTTCGTTTAATTCTTTATTTTTCAATTTTACTTTATTTATGTACTGATATAAGCAAGAAAAACCGAAAAAACGAAGGTGGAAATTAAATAACGCGAACGTTAACAACACTAAGATTCGGTTCTAACTTAAATTCAAGAAATAATAGCAATAAAATTAAAAAATTGTCCATAAAAATAGATTAGAAAATAAACGATCAAACGAACATACGAAATACCAACAGAATGATCATATAATCTTTCCCAACACAAAGCTTAAACATTATAAAAAAAAAACAAAATTTGCATCCGAACAGTTTCGTTCAAAATCTAACGATTGAACGTTTCGATGGAGCAATACTTTCGCGATTAGATCATAAAGAACGAGAAGGAGGAAAAAATCTGATTAATGTGTGCGTGTATTCACGGTGCACACGGAAAGTGAACGATTGTGTAATTAGGGGTCGCGAATGGCCGCGCCATTTAACCGGGAGCAAACATTTACATATTATCGAGCCGTTTACATTCTGGTTGGAAAGAATTTGTTCGTGGGCCTGGGAATGATCGGTGATCGTTCGATGGGACGTGTGTAACGGTGATAAAAACCGAGGGGTTGATAGAACACACGCGGCCACTTAATGCGTGCGATTACACGCACCCATGGTTACACGCACGCGACTGAACGAACAGCAGGTGGTTACCAAAAGAATTTCACAATTTACCGATCCAGACACCTTTATTTCGCTTGACACGTCACTACTCTCGTTTCTCCTTCGTCACATCCCCCTTTTGCACTTTCAAATTATCGTTACCGTTGCTATTACTATTATTATACCTCTTTTAATAACTACTCGAGCGATGATTTTTCAAGAGGCTTGGAAAGATCTGTGTTATTAACGTTAAACTTACCAAGTTTATTCACTTTTTACCTCAGGGACCATAGAAATTTTTTCTACGTCCTCTTTTTATCCACTTTCGTAAAAACTGATATATTAGAATTTGAAAATATTGCTTGAGACTATAAATATAGCTTTTCAGAAAATATTTCAATTCATTTTTTAATTTTTAAGTTAGAGAATGTTGCTTATGAACGAAGAGAAACGAAAGAACGTTATTACTCTGTTTGTTCGTTCATTTTTTTTTTCATGTTCAAAAATGTTTGTGTATCGTAGAAATTTCTTTCAGAATGATCTTAGGATGCGAGATTGTTGTACGATTTGTGTGCAATTTATTTGATCAAATTATTTATTATGCAATTAAAATATGAGTATCTATATTTATATTTTCATATTGTTGCTCTATATTATAGTTACTTTCTTGTGGATTGAAGGAGTACAAATGTTACATTTGTAACACAGTCTTGAAAGAGGAAAACCGATTACGGTATAATTGTCATTTTTTCCTTCCCTTTTTTATTATTAGCAGAAAGAGCGAAAATAGTATACTTTCGCAATAAAATTTTGTCAATTCACTGGAAAAACTTGTGCAAATGCTGAAATAGATGATAAAGGAATAGAAAGGAAGAGTTTTTAAGATAGCTTCACTCGACGGTATGAATTCAATTGTTATCCCTTAATTTTCACGGTAGGAGTTAGGTTTGTCACGTTTCAAATGGTTTTCTAACAAAACGTTGTCGCCAATCCGTACCCTGGAGATGGGAAAAAACGGAATCGTTTACGAGTTTCGTCGCACCTAAATCCTGTTCTTCCGTTTTTCTCGGTGTTACAGCAACCGGAAACCGCAAATGGACCGGCACCTCGGGGCGACGAAATCGCCTCAAAAATTATTGACGAAATTCGATTGGACTTTTAACGATCGAACGCAAAAAGGCTTGTTCCACTTCTTTTCCTAAAACAATCATCTCTCTGTTCCCTTCATTATTTCCATGAATAATTTTAGCGAAAGAGAAACTGACTGATCGAAATTAGAATTCCAGAAAAAAGAGAAAGATAATCGTAGACTCCGAAGAAAGTGAAATTTCCATGAAAAGTAAATTCTGGAAAGAGTGTAATGAAAAAAATTGCGAATTCTAGAAAACGATGAATTTTGCAAAAAACAAGGAAAGAAAAATACACATTCTAAGAAATGTGAATTCAAAAAATTACGAGTTCCAAACAAATGAGAATGTCGAAAATGATGATTTATAAAAAAATATAAATTTCGAAAATTATGATTTGTAAAAAAACGTGCATTCCAAAAATGAAGAAATCTAAAAGAATATAATCTCTGAGAGGCGTAAAATTGCAAAAAGTAGTAAAATTTATACTTTGAATATTTCACGAGTTGCATGAATATGTGTAAATAGTAATTTTGCATTCTAACAATCGCAATGATCTTTATCAATTTATTTTTCAGCGTTTGCTTCCATTTGTCTATGTTAATACGACTAAACGTGACACGTTACCATTGCGATCAAATTTGTGGGTTTTCGAATTAACGAAACGTTCCGGGGTGCTTCGAATTTATTTGTGGATTTCGTGTCGTCAAGTTGTTCCCATTCGTGCACTGCGGATAGCTCTAAATGCTGGCCATTAGCGGCCGTAATTGGTAATCGATGTCGCTCGTCCCGTTTCGAAATTCAGTCCTATCAAGGAAGCTTGTTCCCCGATAACGAAACGCGAACAAAAACGTCTCTAAAGCGAGAGAATACACAGGGTGCCTATAAAAATCAAAGCACCATTATCCTTACCGTTTAACGTCTATGAAAGTTTATTTTATTGATCACTCTATTACGGTGCAATTTGTACTTTATAACTAGGATATACATCATTGATAATAAACCAATTGCATTCTTGCTTTTCTTCTTCCTTTTTTACCTCGTTCAAGTTCCATTTGTACTGAAATACAGCAAATCAACGAAAGACATCAAAATTAATACATTTAATAATATTATTTTTCTTCCGTAAACGAAATTTCTGTTTTCGAAAATTTCGCTGCAAAATTAGGCTGAAGTTACTCGATGGTATAAAAATATACTCTGAATGCAAAGAGTTCGTGATTTCTTTATTTCTTTTCTAATAGAAAGATTTTATTTTTAAAATTAACGTTGAATATTTGATTAAAATTGAAACGATCGAAGGTAAACTTAAGATCGAGAAATTATGCGACAAAAATTATGGAAAATGAAGGATCTGTTTGTTTCAAAGGAGGAATATATTTGAATATTATACACTTTTATAGAGAAACAGTGTCATAATAAACGCACACACGTGTATGAATATGAACTTTGATATTTCAAAGTGTGACGAGTCGGAATTGACAATTGTTGTCGATAGTGACTAATGTGCGTTTTAATTTTTACTGACGGTTGATGAAATCGTGGAGTTCAATTTGCTGGAAATATTACACTCTTAGAAGTAACTTGCAATAATTGCTGTGAAATATTTTCGAACGATAAAAAAACAGGGTTAGAGTTTATAGAGGCGATTCGTGCTGCTCCATTAGACTCTTGCGATACCTTCTCTTAGTTTCTCTTTCTGCTTATTGATTTGCCTCTTCTGTTTTCTCGGATAATCGAAATTTATCTAGAATTTGGAATCTCGATCGGTTTTACCAATAATTTTCATCGCAAAATCGTCTGTGAAAAGAAAAAACAAAAGATTCCGTAAATATTATCCTCGTTTAACTCGATGATCGAAGCGTCGCCATCTTTAATCAAGGGTGGAATGCTGTCACGCTGCAAATATGGTAGACGAACGACGCAATAAAGGAATCAGATGGAAACGATACGCTCGTAAACGGTTGGTTTCGTTGCAAAATAATACGATGCAAATTGTTTGCCGTTGATGCCGTTAATTTATTCGACGTCTTCGAGAGCTTATTGATTTTTAATGTACATCTGTTTTCCATCGAGGGGAAATTTACGATAATTTCCCGGACATTTGTCGTGTAAATCCTCATTCTTCGATTATTTACCGTTCATTTGCAATTATCCGTTTCCTTCTTTGTTTTTTTTTTTGTTCCATTAGTCGCAGATATCTTCTTTGTTTTAATGTATTTCTCTTTTTCTTAAGTTCTTTGACATTATTTAAAAACAAACTTTTATTCCGGATATTTGTCGCAACTAAAATATTAGATATTTATTTCAATATTCTTTGTTGCTTCTTGAATATTTGAGAAATGCCAACGAATGATTTGCAATTATCTTCTAGTAATTAAACAAAAAGTTTTCTATTTAATAGTACACCTATTGCCACTATCAAACATCTTCCACAATTTCATAATTTTCAGTCTTGCAAATGAAAATTAATTTAAACTAAAAATTATGATTTATTATTATTCTCTAATAATTAAAAAAAAGAAAAGTTTTCTATCCAATGATGCACTTATTGTTAATATCAAACATCTACAATTTGATAATTTTCAGTCTTGCAAATGAAAACTAAATTGAAACTTAGAATGTAAACTTAGAATCTTTATTATTGATACAACTATATCTGACACACCTTCGCGAGAATCTGCCGTAGCAGAAGTCTAACTCGTTCTCACAAGGTAAGTGGTTAATATCTAATTTCTAACGAACCGAAAGTTCCAATTTCCCAGTCAGACTTGCCAGCAACAATAATTGAACGTAATCAATTTAACGAAGCAAGACAAGGTACACGGGGGTGAAAAGATTCTGGGGCATTTTCACAAGGGACAAAAAGGGGTTGCACAGAGCAACCCCTTTTCGTCTCGAAGGCTCAATGTAAGCACCGCCCTCGAACCAACTGGGGAAACCCCCACTATCCTTAGAACATGGTGGTGGCACAAGCGACCCTCGTCGATACTTCCACGATAATGCCGTTTCGTTTCCCCACGAGAAAACAAGGGCCGTGTACCATCTTCGTCCAATGTTCAATTCGCGTTCTCCTTTCTCGATCAGTTCACCGTCGATCGTTATCGAAAATATCATCGATCAACTGATCGAACACGATCGCAATAGTGTGCTTTAAAAATTGTCGAAACTCTATGTTACATCGATCATCGAAAAAGGTGTTCTAAATCTTCGAAAATTGTCGCGAGAAAATAATTGAAGCAAATCGAATTTTCCCATGGACACACGCGATGTGTTGAATGACACAGCTATCTAAAGTCACGAAGATAAACGTTTAAAAAGAGAAAGAAATTTATAGAAGTATTATCCTATACCTTTTGTAATAACGATTTGTAATTGGTTTGGAACATGGAGAGAGAGAACGAAGTGGTACCATGTATTTTCTTCACGGTGAATTAATTTCTCCGAGGGATAATTATGTAGTGATAGAGTGTGATTTGTGATACTTCACGAGACATTCCTCGAAGATCGTTTCGTCATGGAATTCCCATGGAGCCTGCAGCACCAGACTGCAGATCCAGTGCACAACACGCGGAATCATCATCAAAACGAACACCATGAGGATTCTGGGATGAATCAAGTTACCGCACGTCGATTATTAACTGTCCCAGGTAATTCTTATCAGGTTTTTCTCAATCGTGACAAAATGTTTATCGTATGAATAAGCGGACAAATGGTGGACTGGTGTTGTAAAACCGGTAACTTAAATTTAGGAAAAATTCAATGGAAACGGGAACGTGTTGTATAACCGGTTGCTAAATATCAAAGTAGTTTACAGAGAGAAAAGAAGCATACAATTTTTTCCCGTTCTCGAACCTCACGATAATTGTAACGCGCGTCGTTTTCATCCGTATGTTTTGTTTTCAGCCATCAGTCAGGTGAATTTTACGACGTTGGTTATTAGTACTTCCCGTCGAATCGCGATTTCGCGAGATCGTCGCATTGTTTCCACGTATCGCGTTATGCAATTCGCATCGCGTGGCTCATGTCGCACTTCTCTTTGTTGTTTTTTTTTCTTCTTGATAACGAACGAAAGCGGCAAACAATATTGTTCGAAACGGTTTGATATTTCGAATCCTTTTTCTCTGCTTTTTTTTTTCTTTTTTGCTTCTTCTGACGAGAGAAAGGAAAGGGGGAAAGGTATAATAAAAATAGTATAAATAAATGATCTGTCGTGTTGGAATGAGATATTAATTAGAAAATTGAGGCAATTATTTGTATCATGGCGAGGCGTGTAATGGTAGGTATCCTATAAAATGGCGTAATGGTAAAAGTTCTCTTGAACAATAGAGAAATGTGCCACTCTCTCCGGCTATTAATGAAACGATTTTTATTATTATCGTTAATGACGATCCATAGATCCGTGGCGCTATTTCTTCTTGTCGAAACTTCCGGGAAGTAATATCGTTCGAAATCGTTGAAAATGAATTTGAACATGCGACGGTCGTTTCTCTTCCACTTCGTTCTTTTCTTCAACGAGATCCACGTCGATAATGACAGAAATGTAGAATCTTTTTATCAAGTCTATACGTTTTTGCCATAGAATCATTAGTTCGCGTCTTGTATCTTTGATTAAAAGCGACTTCTAAGCTGCTCAAAGAACTGTAAATACTGTTCAATGAAATAGATTCAATTTACGTTTCTTTCTTTTAACTTAAATTATATTCTATTTAGGAAAAAGCGAGAGAAACGTAAGTGAAAAATGTCTAAGCGTTCATTGGAGCAATAAAAATACTGTTCCATCATGAGATGAAAGGAATGTTATCACCACAATTTCGTCTGAAGTTCTTTCTCTATTTTAGAAGCGTAGAATTAGTTAAATCAATTCTACATTCTATATTTAACTAACTTTTCATTTATACAAAACGAAAAAGGAAGGTAAGAAACTCAAAAGGGTCAAAATAAAAGTTGCAGTCTATTTCCTATTATTACAGTAGAATTATTAACTAATTTTAATTAAAGGATTCCACATCATAACGTTGAATTGTTAAATTTCCAAAAATTGAAATAACGGAATTACAACGTTATAAATATCGTTGTATATAATTAAATCTTGATATTAGAGCGATTCTAGCAGTAAATAACCAGAAGAAAAGATTCTTAAATAAAATAGATTTTATACGAATATAAATATTCGTAATATTCATTTCTACGTTTCGTTTATACATACACACTATTTTCCTAAACAATAATTACACGATAGTTAAGTAATATGTTATACAACAGGTTTCTTCAGGAAAATTCCACTTTTTAGTATTTCAAACGTGGTTCGAACAATGAAATATCTATCTAAAAATTCTGAGAACAGAGATTTCACAGAATCGAGATAAAGAAATTATCTCGAAATTGAATAAAATATTTGTTTGATGTTGTACTCGATTTGTCGAGCTTAGATTCATCGATGTCTCCGTGAATTCCCCTTTCAATCACCACGCGACGTTCTTTCAACACCTATGGAAGCGTGTGCCGCGTTTATCGTGGAAATCGCATGGATTGCGTGTCCTCGAGGGGTTCCACACCTGTCCGTGGCGAGTTCATCCCCCCGTGACCCTGTAATTACCGTGAAAAAAGTTGCGTTCACCGATCGTTTAGGTGGTAACGCGGCGAATTCGGCAGCTGTGCTCACCCTCGACCGATTAAGGGGTGAAATCGTCGATTCGCCTCGATTAACTTCCTCCGTTTAAGCGTTCTTCCGGTTCTGGGCGGACGTGGCCCCGGAGGTATCATAGGCGAGGTCTCACGAGTCAGCTGGTTGAAAAGCGATCCCGTGGAAAATTAGTTCCAGCGACAGGTGATCGCTTCAATTTTTATATTTCTGCGTAATCGTTCGCGTGGTAGATTTTGCTATTGCGGTTCGTTTGCAAAGCTGTGGGAATAGATCGTTGGAGAACATTTGAGAATTTCCACACGATACTTTCGTGCGGAGATTATTTAAAATATAGAGAAATTTTTGTTCGCGAATGTTTGGAACATTATGCAAGATTTTATTAGAGAATATTCGCAATATATTGTGCAATATCGTTCGCCTCAATTTTAATATTTCCGCATTGTAATTCGCGTGGTTCATTTTAATATCACGTTCGTTTTAAAATTGTGAAAATACTTGAAATCCTCGACAGTCTTTTTATTCGGGAATATTTGAAACAATGAGAAATTTGTATTAAACAACACGTTGGATAATGCTTCACGTTGTTGAAGAGAGTTTTTAGAACACTGAGTGATATTTTATTCGAGAAACATTCGAAATGTTGCGTAATACTTTATTCTAGAAAATGGGGAATATTGCGCAATATTTTATTCGAGAAAATGGGGAATATTACGCCATATTTTTCCCCAAGGAGTATTCGAGACGTCCAAAAATATACTTTTCAAGACTTGCGCTCTATTTTTCGAAGGACGTTATTCTACGTCGAATTCCATTGACTTTTGCCGCAGTCCATTAGTATGATTGTCAGTTCTGCTGGCAGCAGGCAAACTGTTTTTTACGAGCTCGAACGAAAGTGAGCTAATTTTCATAGAGGCGACACGGCTCGAACTGGCCATTTCCAGCGCATTTCTATTTGCTTTGTCGGAGAAAGTCGGCGTAGTCGTGTCTATGCACGAGAAGTCGTTTTGCATCGTTTCGGGCTCGATCAAGCGAACCGAACAAAAGTGTGCACACTTTTACGCCCGGTGTGCCACAATTAAAATCCAGAGTTTTCTATACCCTTAGCTAGAACCAGATACAACCATTCGCCAATGACACTTCCTACTTTATAATTCCAAACAGAAGTGAGACACGAAATCGCGATTAATCTTACTTCGAAACAAGAATTAATGAGAAAAAAGAAATCCATCGTTTATAATAAAAAGAGCGACGAATATCGTTGATTCAACGATAAAATTAACTGAAACTGAAAAAAAGCTGAATGTAAATACATTAATTAACAAAGTTGTTATTTTCTATCCTGAAAAACTAAGTGTTTGCATACGATTTCTCGCTAGTATTACTGTACAAACGAATCCCTATGATACTTTACTTACAATATTTACATAAACCTCAGCATTGTAATTGTCCACTTAAGACACTAATGATTCTCAGAAATAGCAGTGACGATTTCCCGTTGCTGATCGTTAAAAAAAAAAAAACAATCAATTAAATGACAATATCTGTTTTAAATAGGATATCATTTAATCATTTTCCAGGGAAAAAGTCGAGTGTTTAATTTGTTTCATAGTTATCGTCAAAAATTATAATTCCTTTGAAAAATTAATCATATCTATGAATCATATTTCTGAATCACATCTACATGGCCAAATACTTACGAATGGTATATTAATTTCATTTAGAATTTCGGAGACGTTAATTGCCATTGTAAAAATAACACCTGTCGTTTCTCATCGACGAGAATAATCTGATACGAAACGTTTTTATATTTTTCCAACTTTACAATTGCGAAACACGCCACGTATCATTGAAACACACGGGTTGGTCGTTTGATATCATGCTATAGTCACGAATAAAATGACATTCCGCTCGGTGAGGCGACGTTCGACAATAGGGACGATAAATTTTCGCGACAAATCCTGCACCGCTACACGAAACGGACACGTGCGGACTGTTACGTCGTCGTGCACATACACGTGACATTACTTCGTCACAACGACGAATCCCACGTGTACGCACATATAGCCATGATTACGTCGCGAGTGTAATACGTAAATTTCGCTGGTTTTATCGTAGATTTTCTACGGGAGTAATAGCTCTTGTTTCAGAGATCACTGTAACACAAATCACTGTAACGCAAGTGCACTGATAAGAGATTAGACGAAAATGGTAACGTCAAAGTTCTAAAAATATCTAGGCGAACATAAAACGAGATACTTTAATTGCTTGTTTATTGCGCTTGATACTTTGCCATTTTCAAAGTCATCCATTAATGCAATTCTACGAAAATATTTCTAAAAATTGAAGCTTCGAAGAAAGAATATCGTTTGATAGTTAGTTATAATGCAGTTCGATGTTGAAATTTTATAGTTTTTGCAAACTTAGAAATATACAGTATAATGTTGATGAAACGAAGGGTACAGGGAAAAGCAAGAAAGTTGAGAAAATTCATAAATGAGATTATGACGGTATGTCACTGTTTTTATGGGTAATTTAAGTACGCCAAGTCACAGGAAATGACCAAGTCAAGTGATTGTTCAATTAAATAATTAACTGTGGAAATAAATTGAAACTTAATATTAAAACAGTAAGAAACGAACGTTTAAAAAATATTCTCATCTGGAATGGTAGAAAACTATCTAATATTTTTTTCAAGTATATCAAAGTTGATTTTCTTCTAAAAAATTTCTGTCGGTTTTTCACCCTTCGGTTGCTTCGATCTCTTTTTCCTCCAATGTTACTCATCGCTAAAACATACTAAGAAATCGATAAAATCTAAAGCAAGCAAGCAATTTAAATTTTTTCTAATTTCAAAAATTACTCTCAGCACTTAGATTTTCTTTGACCAAAATGTATTTCGAATCCTTGACCCACAAAACGTCCACGAGGCATCCGAACGAAATCGATTCGAAAAGATCCGATTCGAAATCGTTCCAGTCAAGGTTGCCATCGTTCGGTCCATCGAAACGCGAAATTCGAACTTGTTCGAGCACGAACTTACGTAAACACGTAGGTACAACAACGTAACACACCGCATTCGACGCTAATTACACGGCTGTGCACGTGAAACAAGCTTTAATTCGGACGATTCCGCGGAGTTTCGATGGTCAGAACGATAAGCAAGAAGAACTTTCGTCTCGTTCAGAAAGTTCGATCCTCGAAACTAGTCTATTGCCTGTAATTCCTACGATATGTATTATTTTCCTTTCTTTTTCTTCTTTCTTTCTTTTTCCATCACGATCAATCACGAACAATATTGGGAACACACGCGCGGAACAATCGTTGATAATTTCGCGATTTTTACCCGGTTTCGTTAAAAGTCGGTCGATTTAACGTACAATCACGACCGTTTCGTCGAGTCGCTTAACGACTTCCTGTTGCTTTGTTCCTAATAACAATGTAATTATTACGCAAAAGGCAGAAACTCGGTGAAACTCCGCATGGCCGGCGACTGGTGCGCACCCGGCCCGCTCGAGCACCGTGGAAAAAGACAATCTTTTCCTTTTTTCTCCTTTTTTCCATTTTTTTCTTTTTTTTTTATCTTAGAAAGTTATTCATCCTGCCACAACGATTTTTCCGCGGACAATGAAATTGCCCGCGCTCCCGTCTTGTTTCTCACTTTCGCATCCCGCGTTCCTTCGCCATTTCTCTCCTTTCCCCCTTGCTGAATCGGAAAAACATCGTTCCCCTGGTTCCCAAACGACTTTCCTTGGACTTTGTGATGATTCTAGAAATAACTTGCATCTGTAGATTGAATTCCATTTCCCTTACTTTCTAATTGAGCATTTTTTTTCCTTTTTCTTTATTTAGTTATTGCGATAATTTGCAGCAGTAGAATGTGACGATTTTCAGGAGATAATTCAAGTTAGATTGAAATAAAATACTTCTGTTAACACGTTAAGCGCCACGTGGACTTTTCGTTCAACGGTTCAGTTTTGAAAATTTTGCAAAAAGTGTTGCAATTAACTCAGAAAGTTTTAACTTTGTAACACCTGCAGAGAAAAGACGGTATCTTTGTTTAAACAGTTCTAATAAAACCCATTGATGAAAAATAAGGTATTATTTTGTAAATTTGATGCAGTTCGTTCTCAAGTACCAGCGCTTCTTAAACGAGAAGTCTAGCGCTGGTTTGCAAGGATTGATGTCGCGTTTAACGTGTTAAAAGGATAGTAAAGAACAGGTATTATGCAATTTAGTTACAAATCTACGTAGGATTGAACATTCCCGAAAGATTTATACTAGACGTCGTGCTTTTGTAATTCTAATTAAACTGTACACGAGCATACCTATTCAAATTTGAGTAACGAGTTTATATAAGTGATTAAAATATGATTGGATAAAGGTGTTAAATATTCATTACAAATTCATCAAGTTGACTTGAAGCAGATTCGCACGATACGATGCAAATATACTTTCACCTCTGATTTATTATTCGCATAAAATATTTAAATATATTTTATTCCGATATAACGTTATTTCTATTAATTTAACCCATTTTAAGCGAGAAGGGATAAATTAATCAAATATTTACGAGCGATTTATTAATAAAATAAATAAAAGGGAGAAAAGTAAAAAAATTAAGTAAAATCAAGTTGAAATTTTCATTATCGTGAAAATAACAAAAGGTTAAAAGAGAAAGATTAGAAAATTAAATAAAATGGTGTAAAGATTGTAGAAAAAGGAAAACTAGAATTAGTTGAACACAAAGAAGTTCTTCGTGTAATTTGTTTCGTTCGTGAAATTGAAATTATGATCGTTTAAATAATCTACTGTTAGACTGTCGTAATAATATTCAGATTCAAGTCCATCTTGCCGCACAGGGGCGGTGTTTGATCGATAGTTCGAGGAGGGATTGGTTGGCAACGGCCCAACCACCAGCGCAATTCACCCCTCGGATTTCTGTCGCGTATATTATATTAGTCTTGGCGTATATATGCCTCCTGCGATCATTTTTCTTACCATTTCAAAATGGCGAACTTCCACTTCTTATTTTTCAAGTTTAAGTTCAAAATTTTTGTTTCAGTACAAATTTAAATTTTCGTTCAAACTAATACAAACACTTTTCTGTAATCCTCTTAATTTTTTGCTATATAAACGAGGATCGGAAGCTTTCAAATGTATAAAAAAGAAGAAACAGTGAAAGGAAAGAGAGTTAAACTTCAAAATAGAAAAAAAGAAATTGTGTATTTGTCCAATAAAGATGGACTTTATTCTACCTTCAGAGAAATCCCCAAAAAATTCTCCCAGAGTTACAGTGTGAACCACTGACGCGTAATTATCGATAATTTCGAAGCTTTCCAAACGCCGAAGAACAGTTGCTCGTTTAAAATTCCACGATCATTCCCTGGCTATATCGGGAATAAATTCCTGTAAAATGTGTAACGCTGCCGATTATGCAAAACGGCTGGCGTGTAAGTACCTTTACTGCGGGATCGTTTTCACGGAGGAATTACGATTTTCCTCACGCATCCACGCCCGTCCCTCGTGTCTTCTTTCACCTTCGACGACGACCATCTGTAATTTTCCTATGGAACCAGTCAAGAAAGAAGAAGAAGAAGAAAAAGAAGACGGAGGAAAAAAAAAAATAAAAGAAAAAAGGAAGAAAAGAGATCGAGAGAAACGCATCCACTCGCAGATTTCCATATTACAAAACGAATATCGTTTCGAGCAAATCAATTTCCTCTCGTCTCACTCCAATTCCTTCATTTATTCTTACCATCGATTCAATTATAATCCATGACGTAGTTCGTGCAAGCTGGAAACGATGATCATATACATATGTGTATAAAATGAAGAATCGTTTTATCATACACGCCGTGACAAATAAATATCTGCATAGGAAAGACACATCGATACCAGTTTAGAGTAATATGTTGATGAGGATTCCGTGGCGATTGCAGGTTTTCCTTCAATCGAATTCCGTACGTCCGTTTCCAGATGCTTTCGAAACTCGATTCGAGGAAGAGCCGCACAGAAAACTGTTATGCGACTACCTGAAAACAGGTTCGCTTGAAAACGTAAACTTGTTTTAATGCATGCCTCAATGCGTGTCCTTGTTCTGCCTTTATATTTATACACATCGCGAAACGCAGCTCCGGATCCTCGTTACATTGTCTCGCAAAGAAGAGAGGGAGGGTAATTATGTTCGGCTAATTAAGACGTACGCTCGCTGTTCAAAAGTTTCCAAGTGATTAGCTTGCCGCGCGTCTTACAGCGAATTCGAAGAATGCGAGATGTGTGTTTCCACGGTAATGTTCATGATCTGAGGATTGTAAAATAATTTTCATTGAACTAAGTATAGAAGTATATCTGAAGTGTAATTAGTCGATTTTACTCTGATTTTCTTTTTTGACAACTCTTTCATTTTAAATAATTTTTCGCGAGCAACGTTAACAAATTTGATGTCGAAAAATCTAAGATTCGTCAATTTACATTGTTCCTCTACCTCTAATATTGTTCGAGATATTAGCTCAAGTATCTTTACTACTTTTAACTTCGAGAGAATGATTTGTTTCCCTTAATTATGCACGATTACCGATGAAAAAAGGAAAAGACTAAAGTTGCATCAATATCGATGATTATCGATATTTTATATTTGAGTATCTATGAAGCGTGCAAATAATAAAATAATAATTACATAATATTTTTGAAGCGAAGTAAAAATATGTTAAACAAGATAACATTTGTTTAAATGTCTACTAACGTTTGAAACAGATAAATTTATGCAATGGTATATCACAAAATTCACAAGTATGTCAAGCATATCCATTCTTTTCATAAAGATTTCGGAGTTCTCCTCGATTGGTTGACAGTATTAATATTGAAAGATGAAACCTCATAAAATGATCAACATATTTGCAAATTTTGCATTCGTACGTCAAAATTACAATCTTTTCGACGATAAGAAATATTTGAATACTAAATCATCGATATCCTAAATTCTATCTTTCTTTCGTAACACAGGGAAAATCATACTTCAAGTATAATCAGATTGAAAAGACTAAATATTCACATTATGCTTATTATTATGCAATATCTTTACATATCGAGATATCGTAGTAGACATTATCCTATTTTTAGTCTATCGAATTTCTTAAATAAATTCTTTCCAATGTTTAAGTACGATCGTAGATGAAACAGATCGATCATCAAAATAGTTTCCGATTATCGTCGGTAATCTTTCGCAATTTTTCTATCGACTTGCGAATACCATCGCGAATACTTCGATATGAACGAACTATACTAATTATATGACTTCACTCGGAAAGAATTTATTTCTACACCTAATACATTCCAGCGATTTTTTAATCTTCTTTCTTTTTCTTTATTTTTATAGTCCGTTTGTTTATGCATGCAGCGCGCGTACGACCGCGGTATTAACAAGTAAAGTTGCGCACGTTTTTCCCGTATCACGCAGTATTCCAATTTGCATTATGCACACGTGCAGAAGTTCGTTTAATTTTGGAACTCGCGAACATGTTCTCGTCGTCTTAGGTTAATTGGAGCAAGGATACATCTCGACGAGAAGAAAACTATGTCGTATCTTTGCTTATTGGTTGATATGTTTGTTGTTGCGAACGTGGCAGCGTTCATTGATGGGCCGAGTAGGCTCGTACGACGCGTATTTTCAGGCCGAAGCCTTAAAGGCGCCCTTACACTTGCCCGGCTCCGTGAATGGCCGACCGGAAGCGACGAGTTATGACACTTGACATGAAGTCTTAAACGCTTAAGTGTGGCCAGGCTGCATGATCACATTGTATTCCTCGACGCGTTCTATACACACGCGCGCGTTTACGCTCGCTGTCGTGAAACATGGCCTGATTCTTTGGCACGATCGCGAGACTTTTTGGTGCTTCTGCCAGCTTGGTCGAATTTTTCGGCCGTTACACCTGAAGAAAGCTACAGTTCGTTCGAAGGAATTTTGTGAAACGCTTGCTCAATATTCTGACGTAGTCTAAAAATAACATTGTAAAGATCTAGACATTTGTCTTTTATTTATTTCGAACAGTATAGATTTATCTTCGGTTTGAAAAAATTAAATTAAACGAGAAATTAATCGTGGATAAGATTTTTGAAGTTTGACAAGTTCACTATGATTTGAGATTATTTACTGTGGTATCAGATTTCTCAGTTTTATTTCAAATTTGTTGTATATCTAACTTTTGGATCATCTGTTCGTTTTATTCAAGAACACGTTTCAAGGGTGATAAAAAGCACTCTTCCTCGTAACCAGCTACTGTAACTACGGTTATGTCACATTCTTCTTAAACTCACGTCCTTGCATTTACATTATGATACAATTTCAACATCGTATATACACATATACGTTCAATTTCAAATATTGAACGTACAACTTAACACTTGCGTCCGATTGAATTTCAACGTTTGCCCGCTTGAAGGTGTGATTTGCGGCCGATGAATTTTACGGTTTCCCAGTGGAAATCGTGATTTCTCCCGATACACTTCGACGATCGAATTCTTCTCGTAAGTCGAACAAACGATCGAACGAAACGAAGGGAATTTATCTTAACCACGACAATGAACAGCTTTGTGTACGTTGACATTTTGTTCGTTCGGCTGCGTCGTCTTCGAGCTCCAATTGCTCGTGAAATTCGCTCCACTCAATGAATCTGCACTTTCTCTTACGCTTCTTACGATCATTACGGTGCATTACCGAACTCGCCGCCATTAAAATCCTCAACTATACTTGCAACATATTTTTGGACACTGCGCAGCTGTTTTTGAGAAAAGAAAAATAGCGCAATCTGCGATTCCAAAATTTTACCACTGATATTTCTCTTTTCTCTTCAAATTAAGACGAAGAAAAGTGTCGGATATTTGTAATATCTTGTTGAATTAACTTCGCTGGTAAAAAAAAGAGAAATAAAAAGATATAGAAATTTGAACGTCAATCGAAAACTAGTTTGAATCCTTCGAAAGGGACTCAAGGAAGTAAATTTCGTATAATTAACAAGATTTGATATCACGAACATGTTCAGATCTCAAGGTCATCCACATTTCGTTCAAATTTATCCCCTTCTCTTTAAGACATTGCTACCAATAATCAAGAACGATTCAACGACCTATAACAACATGACCTTCGCGTGACCTCTCGGACACAGGTTTCCTTTCGAATCAACTTTAGCGTTTCCGGTTACGGATACATTCGACGAACGAAAAAAAAAAGAAAGAAAAAAACGTTGAAATTAATATCGACGTCACGGTGACGGGCGAAAATATTCGACGAGCCCAATTTTTCTAGCGATCCTCGAACGCACGTCAGTTTGGAAATATTTTTGCATAGAAATTCGACAAATGTCCGCCTTTGAAAAGAGTTATTTTCAACGCGGAAACACGAAGCAATAGTATTTCTTATTCTTTGCTTCTTCATTTCTTCCCTTTTCTTTCTTCATCCTTTTTATTTATCGTTTCATTATCTCGATGAATCATCCGAGGTCTACTTATTCCGAATTCATAGAATTCTTTTATTTAGTCGAGACTAAAAATAGGCATGACGTTGCCAGATTCTTAGATAGTATAAATGAGATTAGAATTTGTAACATGATAAATCAAATTAAATCTCGTTGAAAGAATTTACATGTACAATCGTCTTGTCGAAAATTATGAACGCATGTTTGTTCGGATCTCGACGAGAATAATCTGTAAAACGGGAGAAGAGAATGATTAGGATAGTAAAAATACACAGAATTCCAAGGAGACTTGGCTGAATTGTGTGTGCATAGACCTACACGATTTCGAAATGAATCCCTTACGCGTGTTCGGCCGAAAGACCTTTACGAAGACCTCGAGGTGAAATATATTCATGCCTTTGCGTCGGTTGTTCTCACCTGCAACGCCTCGCTACTCCCACACGGATATCTCTCTCACGGAATACCTGAATTACTTGCATCCTCATTCCTGAGCCAGCTCGTTGCAAGAAATAACTCAAACACGTAGACGAGGATGCACGCTTGCGCCATTTTTTCGCACCCGCCTCTCGAGCGAAACGATGGAAATTCACGCTGATTATGGGACCTTCTTATTTTCATATTAAAATGTAACATGTGTATGTGTAATATTCGTTTTACAACGCTGTATACATTTTTTGTTATCGTTGTAATCTGTTACTGCGTATTGTGGTTATTCTGTAGCTGTAGTGGGTATAATTTTTGCATCAGAATGTGTAATTTAGTATGATAAGAAAAGAACAAATACAATTTTCGTGTTAAAAAGTATAATACGAAAGTTTCGTATATTTTTATGTATTTACGATATTTTTTCATAAAAAAGTTTCTTTTTCGTGAATTTATGTAACATATATTATGTGAATTTGTATACTATAGCTGTTTTGTGGCTATCGTATAATTTCTGTGTCAAAGTGTGTAATATAATGTGATAAGAAAAGAACAAATAAAATTTTCATTTCAAAAAATATGATACGAAAGTTTCGAATATTTTTCTACATTTATTAATATAGAACTTTTAGTAAACCCCAATATATGAATATTAAAGTTAACATTAAGAATATTAATTCTTTTAAATCTATCCTTCGGGAGAAACATTCCAAAATTAACGAGCATAATTCATCGCAACGTGTCTTTAATCATCCCCGTTGAATTTTTACAGTTTTCTTCATTTGCTGGTTCGAAGAAATTTCAGAAAAAGAAGAGTGTACAATTCGATTAACAGTTACGCTCCGTTGTTTTACGTCACAGTAAGAAGTTACGCGTAGATATATTTTAGTCGACGTTATCGCGATATTTTAAGATCGTTATCATTCAGTAATCAAAAGCGTGTAAGGACCGACTGAATCTTGGATTCTTCTTATTTTCACTCAGGTCGGGGTGATTTCGTCGGAGGCATAGACAACGAGGCCCTGGATTTCTCGCAGTTAGAAGATTTTATCAACAGCGACAGCGAACAACCGGCCACGTAAGTGATTTTACTCTTGGATATAATTATTTCCATTAGTGAGGTAACTATTTCTTCTTTTTTTTTCTTCAACCGAAAAAATTTCAATTAAAAGTTCCATTCGAAAGATATCGAATATTGTTACGTAAAACGATTGAATAAGGTATTCGATGAATTTTCATTGAATTGTATTATACCTACGAAATCGCGTGAAATTCTCTACCTTACAACTCGGACTTAATTTATAATTAACCAGTTTCAAGGATATCAGAAACAACAATGTTTTCCACGCCTTTGCGCACGATCTTTCGAGAATTTAGAAGCGACTGCTGATGAAAATGATAAACAATTGAAAATTCTTGGAAAAAAAAAATATCAATTTGTTCTACGTTATTTGTTGCGTATGAAAAAATTCAAGGATGCGCAAACGAAAATAATTTTTTCACATTTTCACACGGTTACGTGAATAAAAAAAGGAATTAACGCGTGTTTTATTTATCGATGCAATTGTTAATTGTTTCTTAAATGCCAATTAGTGGAGGCTGTTGTTTTGCACGTTCTCTTCAATTCATCACGTTACAAATATTATACAGCTGATTGTTAAGGAGTACGATTTTAGGAGTCTCTTTTTTTTTTCTTTTTAACGACACCAACGTGGACGTCCGATAGGAAGCCATCGTTGACGCCTACATCGCAGACACACGTGCGCATGTGTAACATTCCCCGTAATCAGAATCTCGATTTCCATCATTCATCAATACGCAGCACTTATTAATCTTCCTTTTCTTTTCCCGTCGATTTTCCTCGACTCTCGATAAAACAAACTTCGAGCCTACAGACAAACTTAAACGATTTGTAAACTAGTATAAGTATAATGAAAAAGGAAACAATAACAGAAATATATAAATTTAAAGAAAAATAAATATAATAAAGTATATAAATATTATGCGACAAATTCATCTTGTTAAATCTCCAATCTAACAAAATTTAACGAAACAATGATCCATTATATGTAAATTCCAAAACCATTGAATCAGAGAACATTTCGATGAATTTAGTATCTCTGTTATCTTCCAGTAACAATAGCATAATTTGTTACTCTTATAGTGACAGCTGTACCGCATACCGATCTATCAGTAAATGACTTAAGCATGTCTATAAAAGTGAGGTAATTCCAGTTTCCAACTGACCTAATGAAATATGATATTTACGTAGGGATTACAAAGAAATGTCTACCATAGAAACAGGAAGAAATTAACATCTTTTGATTAATACTTAACTGAATACCTAGTACTTATCTGTTTGATAACTAACCACCACCAAGCGAACATTCCACACGAATGATATTCCATGCACTGGATCCGAAAATGTCGTTGCAAGTGTAGATAATCCAGAACTTATGGTTGACAGTGTACACGTCTGCATAAAACGCGCGCAGAAGAAAAAGGATGGACGCGACTGTGGCAGCAAGCGAACGCACACCATTGAATACACTGTTCAACACGATTATATATATATATATACATATACATATGTGTGTATTCGAGTATCGAAGTGTGCGAGTGTGTGGAAAGAGCAGACAGATATCATGTGGTAGCGACCGCAGAGGTGTAATGATATAATGACAGAGACAGGCTGGACGGAATTGATGGAATCAGTGCTTGCCGCGTTAGGCCTGGTAATCCAACCTAACGCACTCGTCCCATTAAAGGCCCCGCGCTGATCTCAGAAACAGATTTCATTCACGGATCAAACGAATGGAAGCTCTTCACCCTTGATCCCTGTTGCCTCGTCGGCCACTCGGATTAAAACCACGGAAAATCGCCACTTCTAGCTTATTTACGATCCTCACGAGAGAGACTCTATCGGGAACTAGATGTAACAACGTGTTAAAGAGCGTGATGATAGTTAGAGAAAGGTTCACTTGGTGAAATTATTACAGTTTTCAAGTGTATATGCGTGTAACTTTTGTCAGTTCGATGAGTAAACTATGGATGTTATATGAATCGATCAGTTATCATGGGGATATAGGTAAATTAACGTGAAAATTAGTAAACTAATTTAAATAAATTTTGAAAACAATCTTTTATGATCATTCTTAGGAGGTATGTACGCAAAATTTTGCAATATAGAAATATATGTTTCTACTAAAGATAAACGTATTAAACAATTTCCAAGGATTTAATAATATAGAAGTATATCAATATATTATACTTAGAACATGTTTTATATAATTATAATTATTAAGATGAATATTTTAACCAGTTTCCAAGGATTTAACTTATTTTGTAACACTTATTTAACAAATTTCGGTCGACTTTTCATTCAGCGATTCAGTTTCGATAATTTTGCAAAGATTTCGTTACAATAAATTTAAGGAAGAAAGTCGTAACTTTTAACGCCTGTAGAGAGGAGCCTTATCTTTGTTTAAACTGTTTCAATAAAACCCGTTAACGATGGATAAAGTATTATTTTTAAAATTTGATGTTGTTGGTCTTCAAATATCAGCGCTAAACGAAAAATTTAGCGACTGTTAACGTTTAGGACAATTTAGCTTTTTTGTATTTTCATTTTTAACGACGATCAAAGATTATTCTACGAATAACACAACATGCACGTTCGAATTATTATTTTAAATAGATTTCTGTGTTAGATCTGTTATGAACAAAGCATTTCTTTGTTTATATTATTCACTGTCACGAACGAGAGACAAAAATCTAGGATACAAAGTGTCAGAGTATCGCGTGAATGAATTCTCTATAGAATGCATGAAAAAGCGTAATCGTTCCCGAGCCGGCAAGAAAATATTCAATGGTAATTGGTACAAGTTTCAAGGATCCGTGGATTTGAAATCGCGACAGGATAATTGCATAATTACGAGGAGCAATATAATAGTACGTATTATTCAACGTAAATCGTTGTTCAGATCGTGTTGCGGAAGTGGATTTCGTAGAAAATCCAACGGGAAACCCAAAAATTAAATTCTTTTCTCCATTAATGAACACCGTTATCCATGAATCTGTCAAGCCGGCAATATAAATCAACGATGTTGATTTGATTTTATAAGTGTCGATTTCGATTGATTCGTTAAGCTTGATTTTCTCGAACGTGGAAGCTATTACGAGACTGTAGAATTTTATAAGATCGCGGAAATTATTATCCATCGATGCCTGAAAAAAGTATCGTGCAACAGTTTTGCAACTGTCTTGTCAAGAAATTTCGTAACCGAGTGCAAAAAACGATTACCGAGTCAATCTCTTGCGATCGATTAAACGATAGTGCGTCTGATTAATTGATCTATTCGCACGTTTGTGTCACGTTTCTCGTGGGGAATTCCAATTGATTTTTGTTCTCTGGAAAACGAACGAAGCGTCTCAATTTTCATCGAAATTAAATACCGTAATAATAAAATTTCGAATCTGCAAAATTCAACATCTCCATGAATAAAAGAATCACAAGTGTCGAAGGTTCTGCATTCTTCAAAATACGTGTATTCACAAACTCTGGAAACTCAAATTTCTTTGCAAAAATTTCCCATATCTCAATGAAGAAAAAAATTTCATTGAAGTCAAGATCTAAATGTTGCAAAATTCAATACTCCTACGCATGAAAAAACTCACAGGTGTCAAAAATTTTGAATTCTTCAATCTTGAAAAAACACTCAATGAAATAACGAATGTTTCAAAAAATATATTCACAAATTTCGCAAACTTTCTTCGCACAATTCTCACTTCATAGAAATCAAATGTCACGATGTCTCGAATTTCTCCAATTCGTCTTTCGTTGTTTCCAATTTATTCGTTTCAACATTAACGAATACTTATTTTTATACTGAAATTTCACGGCAGATATTTCGCGGACACCCTTGCTCACAATGAGAACGGGGGTGGAACGACGACGCATGGTGGTCGCGTGGAGGCGGCGGCCGCTCAACAACCACCGTCTCGATTGCCATCGCCGATTACCCAAAGTCATCCGGTCTCGAGTACGTGCACATCCGGTACCACGACCGTGCCAAATGGCGCCGCTTACAAGGATCCACAATCGTACGTTCACCCGTAAGTCGAGTTCGCCTAAGGGCTAGAATGTCAACCTCACGGGGATTATGTCATTTGAGACTTTCGTGGTTCGAATATCTTCTAAGTAGATACCGAGACTTTTCATTTCAGAATCCTTCTCTTTCGAAAGATTTTCCTTTTCTTTTCTTTTTTTTCGTTCATTGTCAGCTTATCTTTGCAAGTTAAAACCACAATCAAACGAATTTTTCTAACATCGTTAGCTACTAAAGGAATTAGCTACTAATGATTGTCTATTTGGAACGTGTTATAAATTAACCTTGAATTTTCTTCAACACTGTGTTCTTTTTAAAATTTTATTTCTCCGTTTCATTACCGAGAGCACTGTAATAGTAGGTATAGAAATAAATTCTTTCCGACTGGAATCGCATAATCAGTATACTGTTTATTTTTCAATTCGAAATATGCCAGAAAAATGGTAGAAAATTGTCGACAATAATTTGACGATGGATCGAAAAATTGTTAATGTATCCAAAAGTTGGAAAGAATTAATTCCTACACTCGATATATTATTATACAATGGATTATAATAACGCGGGTTTATTATTATCATTAGAACGAGTTTATGCATGCAAATAAATAAATGTAATACTTCGTTTTTCTTCAGGACAATTCGATATTTCATTTACAGGCACGCGCTACCAGAAAGTCCACCAGATAGTGGCAGCGAACCTCCATATTCGCCGCCAGGTCACAACGACACTCAACACGTACATTCACCGCGTAAGTTCGCCAAATATCCCACGAAGAAACACCATCGTATTAAATTCTTCGTGCACTATTTATATTTTACCATGTCGCGTAAATGTTCAACGTAACTGCATATCCATTTTCTCAAAATTTCAGATCAAAAGGTAGCTCTACAAGAGATGCTTCTTCATCATCAAGGTAATCAGGCTAATTACGCGCCAAATTTACTACCGTCCTCGCCGAGGACATTAACATCGTCCACGGATCCGATGTTACTGACACATTCGGTGCTGACGTCTCATCTCGCGTCAGGAACAGCGAATATCCCATCGCAACAGCCGATAGCACAGACATTAGTGCCTTTGCCGCACGAGCATAGTCCTGGTAACATTAACACGCTGTATTCGTCGCTGCAATCGGCGCCGAAGAAGAGAAAACTGAGCCAGGACGGTCTTGTCCATGTGAAGCAGGTGCAACGAGTAAAATTTTTTACCATGTCTATATCTCGTAGAATACGTAGACACATAAGGGAATTTCAACACGTTCACTTGCCAAGGTGTAATACGAGTGCAGTGTTAATTGAACTTAATCGTTCGATAAAACGACAAATTATCTCGCCTCTTTCTTCTTTCCTGTAGGACACGTTCTTTCAATTTAAATCACACTGTTAATTTCATTATTCGAATAACCTCTTTCTGTATCGAAGAAGAATGTATTATATATGAACAAGTTGAAATTATTTTTAGTTATCGTATAGTTCAGTGGACAGTGAACGTGGTGTTGTCCATAGGTTACTTTTTTTTCTTATTTTATAACGCGAGACAAGAAAATTAATTGAGAAAAAAAGAGAGGGGGGAAGAGTGTAATACATTTATCACTTTTTGAAGAATTTTGTTCTCGTAAAGGGCAGTTTGGATTGTTAAAACTCGTCTACTTCAATTTCTAAACTTTTTTGGAACTTAAGTTTCATGTATTTATAAGTACCGTAGTATATCCAGTTCACTTTTATGTTATTTTTATTTCTTATCGATTTAATGTTTGGCATAATCGAGATTGAAGGCGTACGAAACGATCAAGGATATCGATCTGACTTTTCAGGAACCTGAATTAGGCACAGTGGAGCACAGTTGCAGCAGCAGCAGCGCGGTTCTCGATGGAGACGAGGTGGCGGACAACAGCTACATCGACGCGAGTTACCAGTGCATCCGGTTTCACCCCTTTCAGCAAACTTCCTGGCACGTTCTATGCGACCATAATCTGAAGGAACTTCCAGTGCCTCATTATCGCGTGGACGCGGATAAGGGATTCAATTTCAGCAACTCGGACGACGCGTTTGTGTGCCAGAAGAAGAACCACTTCCAGGTACGAAGAATCATTTCCAAGATACGCGAAACAATAGTCATCATTTTTCAACAAATCTTCTTCTTCTTTCTCTTTTTTAATATTTAGATTTAAATAGTAAAATTTTGAAATTTTCAGAACATGTTGTCGCAAAAGTTCTTCTTGTTATCTTCTGACAACGTTTTGAGTAAACGTAGTCTGATTTTAGTTTCATGTAGCCCGAGTTACCTTCTAGCTACTCAATAGTATGCTTCGTTCTTAGTCACGTGTTTCTTGGATTTTTCTGTGCCGTTTTGAAAGATGGAAAATCAGGAAATGCATTTGCGACATGTTGCATTGCTTTAAAAAAAAGATTTAACTTTGTGTATAGAGATCATACTGTGACTATTCAAATAGTTCACCTACAGCAGTTTTAGAAAAATGACATTATAAGTCTTCCAAGGATATAAGTCTTCAATATAATTCAGTAGAATTATACTAAAAGCAAAAGATTCTACTACTATGTCAGGTTCAAACAATTTATAATTAACAACTCACATTGAATTAATAAATCACAACAGTTTTTGGAAAAATGGCATCGTAAGTCTTCCAAGATAAATCAAAATGATAATTCAGTAGAATTATACCAAAAGTAAAAGATTCTACGAAAAGAACCTTTGGGACAATCTAATATTTTCATAAAGCATCTTTTGACAGAGATGAATAGTTATCTATGCTGTCTAAGAAAATTAAATACAAATCTACACAATTGAAGATTAGAAAAGTATCTGTGGATGTAATTGGATAAAATATCCGTACTTCAGATTACCTGCCATGCTCAGTTGCAAGGCGAGGCGATATTCGTAAGGACCGGCGAGGGTTTGAAGAAGATAAGCAGCTTCCAGCTGCACTTCTATGGTGTGAAAGTTGAATCACCGACGCAAACGATCAGAGTTGAACAGAGCCAGAGCGATAGGAGCAAGAAACCGTTCCATCCAGTGACGTAAGTACACGGGACAAACTTAGAAAAATTGTCATGGTGAATCGTTTAATGAAATTGAACATGTCTTTTCTCCTTTTGTTTCACATTATTATATTACACATGAAAATTATCAAGCAAACTTTTCGGAACCTTTGGTGCGAAATTCTATCATTTTTTTCACATAAGAGGCTCAAAACCGTTACGTAACACTAAAGTAGAGCTGCTTTTAGGGTGGAATTAGGCGGCGAGCGTGTTACGAAGGTAACCGTTGGCCGTCTTCACTTCAGCGAAACTACCAGCAACAATATGCGAAAGAAAGGGAAACCAAATCCGGATCAACGATATTTCCACTTGGTCGTTGGTTTGCATGCTCACACTGCGGACCAGGCGAGCTATCAGGTGGTAGCTCATGCATCCGAGAGAATAATCGTTAGGGTAATTATCTCGGTATTCGTAGTACCGTTCGAAATTGATCTAGAATTTCACTCAGAGAAAATGAAATTCTGTTCTTAATACGTTCTATGACTCTTCTATTAATATTCAATCGTTTGAGATATTATTAAACCCAAAGGAAAGTGTATTTTCCAGCGCAGTGTTGAATTAATTAAAAGAAAAGAAAGAAAAAGTACACTTGAATGGAGAACAATTTCTTGACGACTCGAGATACATATTTAATCTATCATTTTGTCCTTTTTTCTGAAGTTTATACCGATAAATAATAAATTGTACATTCAGTGCTTTGCAGCAGATAATTAGAATCGTACATGATCTTTCTGGTATCGTTTACACAACTTACAATTCTATACAGGCAAGTAATCCCGGTCAATTCGAGTCAGAAGGCAGTGGCGTAGGTGCAGAAGGTGGCTGGCAAAGAGGAGCAGCTCCAGATAGCGTTTACCATGCTGGTCGAGTTGGAATCAACACAGACAGACCTGACGAAGCTCTAGTTGTCCACGGGAATATGAAGGTATCTTTCATTTTAATGAAAATAACGTTTTCGCAGAATAAATATTACGAATTCAACAGAATTGATGCATCCTAAATATTCTTAGATAGCTATTTCGAAGTAGCGTTGTTTGATTTTTTACTCGCATGTTATTAATTAATTTTAACAGGTAACCGGCCACATTGTTCAACCCAGTGACGCACGAGCAAAGCAGAACGTTCAGGAAGTCGACACGCGTGAACAATTACGAAACGTGCAGCAATTAAGAGTTGTTCGCTACAGATATGCGCCAGAATTCGCGCAACACTCCGGTCTAGGTATCAAGCAGCAAGAGGACACAGGCGTTATAGCGCAGGAAGTGCAACAGATACTACCGGAAGCTGTGCTACCAGCGGGAGACATTGTCCTTCCAAATGGCCAAAGGATTGAGAATTTCTTGGTGGTGAACAAGGAGAGAATTTTTATGGAGAATGTCGGCGCTGTGAAAGAGTTGTGTAAGGTAAGATATTTATCTATTTTTTCACAGCTTTGTCAAATTTTCGAAATGTACGGTAACAACGCTAGAAGATTGTATCATTGCTGGTGATAGTAAAACGATCTTAACACGTCGTTTATTGCACACATTTTTCGCGAGCGACGTTTACAAATTTGGTGTTGAAAAATAAAAAAAGTATTATTCTTTTAACAATTTTTCTGATGAATAATTGCACGATAATTGACCATTTCTTTATGGCGTACGTATGGTTCCTCTGTACGGAACAGCCCGCCACGAATGTGCACTTAGATCAAACGAAACGTGTGAACAGATACTGATCAATAGAATCGAAAGTTTCACTAAAAATATCATAGAATTAATCATTACTCGAACTCAGATCCTTGCATGAATATAGACTATGCTCGAATAAAAGGTTTAAATACAACAGATTTTTTGGAGAATTGCATTTTTTGTTAGTTGAAACGTTATAGTTTCACTCTGTTCAATTATTGATTTCGTTTTTATTTCTATTGGGAAATTTTGTTAGGTGACAGACAGTTTAGAGACACGCATAGACCAACTGGAACGGATAAACAAGCGGCTGGCGAAACTGAAAAGAGGCGACAGCCTGAAGAGTTCGATTAGTACAATCTCTAGTATATCAAGTAACAAATACTCATCCTCGATCAATAGTAAGACGACTGTACAGGGGAAAGGTAAGAAGAGTGAACGTGAGGACGAACTTTTATGCAGCAATAAGTTCATCCAAATTATCATCGTTATACTTATCCTTATCATGGCGTTTTGGTAATTATTATTGTTCATATTCACTTTCAATCGCTCTTTTAAAACTATCTGAACGCTCGAACGAGAATCTTTTACATTTGTAGCTTAGTGGCAATGGCAACGTTATACTTCTTAGAATATCAAAAACGCAGCAGCCTTGAATGGTCCGCGGTGGCTAGTAATGGAATGCTAGCTATAAGACCAGCTCATCCTTCGACAGTCTCGAGTACGCCTAATTACGATCCTCGGTATAATTCCTTATTGGACAGCACATTGTCTTCGTACACTAAACATGGATCGCACAGCAGAGGTTTGGACAGCGGTTTGTCCGTGAAAAGTAACGCGTTCTCCACGCAAGCTCCTCACACGAAGCAACAGCTTTATTCTCAAGAGATAACTTGGTACCCCATCAGCCATTCTGGGCCACAGCCGAAACTCGAAAAGAACAGGTTTGTTCTTATCGATAGTAAAATACTTTGTTCTCCTGTTTTTTCTTTTTTTTTTTATTCAAAGTATTTTTATGGAATTTCTCTTCTTTTTTTTTTTGTAATTATCTCAGCGAATTTCCTGGAAATTGGTTGAGTAGAAATGGCGCTGGAGCAATCCCCAGCAACGTAGACGAGAACGATCAAGGATCAGAGGTGGATTCTTCTTTGAACAAAAGTCCAATTCCATTGGGTAGACCGACGAACTGTCCTCGACACTTCAGCGAGTTTGAAAATCAGTGTCAGGTAAGATTTTTTATATCTTTTTTTGCGTTTGAGCGATTCTTTGACTCTTGATGCGAAGTGAAAATGTTACGCTACAGGTGTTCTGTTGCACGGCCAAGATTCATCAATTTGAAGAACCTCAACCTGATCATCCTCCGGAGAAAAAATCAATTTGTAAGTCTCACATTACACTCGAAATGATATTTCTTAATTTATTAAAATACTATAGTAATCAACGAAATTGTCGTTCAATTTTTCAGCAGATCACATAGAACAACCATTGAACGTGCACGAGGAGAAGCGTAAAATAAGCAAGAGTTTCCAGAACGGCATCAGTCCCTCCGATCCGAGCACTCAGACGCTTGTAAAAGAGGTAACAGAAACTACAAATTAACATTTCCTATATCAACAATAAATCTAAAAAATGAAAACTAAAAGAAAAGAATGTAATGTTCGTAGAATAATTACAAGTACCTACACAAGAGAACAAGGAGAGAAACAGGTGGTGGTGATTGGGCGGAAGTCGCCAGTAATGCAGCAGGATCTTTGCCACCAGAGCCTAAACCACAACTGTGGATAGTGGCAGAAAGTTTCAACACTTCGCTCGATCAAAAGTATTGCTCCGCGTCCTCTCAAGATACGCCTAATAATATTACTTGCGTCATTCCTTTGTCGAAGTACATGCCAGACGTGCATCTTACGTTACATTTCGTGTAAGTATACATTAGTAAAATTTGCTAAATTAATTCTAGCACATATTGAAATAAATAATTGTGATAAATTGAAGACCTAATTAAAATGAATTCAATCTTTAACCGACCGTGAAAATTTGTTTGTCATGTGCCGTCTATGAGATTGGTATTTTTAAGAACAAATCAGAAACTAAATCCTACCAAAATTTCTTGGATGTTGATATATACTTAAATTGAACAAAATTTGCAAATTTAGATTTAGAAATAAGATTTTCCACTTGATCCTTCAAAATTTTCCTTCGTTACTACAATATCAACTCTTCATTGCAAGCAAATGAAAGGCGTTTCATTTGTTTTATGCACAGTGGAATGCCTTGGTACGGGCAAGTAGTGCAACAGTGTTCCTCGCCAACGAGTCCTGGCGTCGACGAGTCCCTGATGTGCGGACGAAAGTACACGATGCAGCAACCGGCTCAGTTGAAAATCGATATCGAAAGTAACAATCAACGGGGCGACCAGTCATTTTCCCTCGACGTTGCTCATTATCTAAGGAGAACGTTGAGGTTTCGTGTACCTACTGTACAGCCACAAGAGGTGATTCATTTTATTCGAGTAATTTATTAATTATACTGAAATATCGATGCATTGTAATGTTCAATTTTTCATTTTCAGAATATATGTAAGAATAAGCACGGTGTCGATTACTTCGAGTACACGTTGCATTTCTATCGAGACTGCGACGAATGATGAGTTTCCGTTAGAACGATAACAATCTACAGTGGACTTGAGCGTGAAGATTTTGCGTTTCTATTTGAAAGATTGTTGAGTATTTCTGCAGCAGGACCTTCTTGTGCCTTCGTAACGTATTCCATCTCCATCTCCTTCTTTTTTTTTTTCTTCTTTTTTCAACTATGAAATTATATATAATATGTTTGGTAATATATACATATACATACATATATGGAGATATCGAAGAAATAAATCTAGTAATTGTATTTTATATATTATAACGTGTAGCGTGACGATTATGATGATGAATAGAAACGGATAGATCTTACGAATTCGAACAGTAGATAGTATTCTAATAGGATTTAGAGTCTCTATTTCGTCAGTTAGGGAAATGTCGAAGAGAAGAATTTCGTTAATAGATGGGTGATTTGTTACAAATTTTCTGTAAACCTTTTCTTTCCTTTTTCCTATTATAAACATTATTGTACAAAAACGAATTGAACTCGCGCTAAACACGTGAAATCTCGAAGATAACCGAATGTAAATATATTTTCATCCTTTTCTTTTTTCTTTCTTCTTTTCGCCAATTAAGAATAATCGAGAATAACACCTGTCAGCTATGATCTAGAATTAACGTGTCGTTCCAATCCAGTTAACACTTTTTACTTTATTTATACTCATGTACAGAATATTATTATCATCATCAGACGAATATTCGATATTATGTTAAGACGAAGAATTAAACGATTGATATTTACATATCGGATCTGTGTCTTTTGTTCTAACTTAACGGACAGCATTCTGTGTACAGTATCTATCTTAAATCCTTAAGTATCGATTATGTATGAGTTAAAATATATCCTCTATAAAATTAAAATTAAACTTTGTGATCGAGGCAGTGACTTTGATATACATATACATATAAATCATGATAATCGTCAAAGTATGCCTAATATCTGTTAAAAAGTGTACAAAGTAACGACGACTATTAATTATACAGTTTAATTCCTCTCTTTTAGGGTTTCGCTTGATCTTAAAATTCCCCTCGAATTGAATATCGCTGCTTTCACGAGATGCGATTTTGTCATAGAATTTTCAAGTTCCTAAAAAAAAAAAGAAAAAAAAAGAAAAAGTATATAGAAAAGAAGGTGTTTGTATAATATAATTGTCCATTTTCCGTGCGGTAGAATTAGTTGCGTATATATACACACTTTTATCCATTGCACGCGAGTAGATCGTCACGATAATATCATTAAATTCCATTATCGTTAGCTATTGCCTTTATTATAGTTGCTGAATACAATATGCAATTAAGGACTACTATTATCGCTACTGTAATTCAAATCAATACACAGTTTACGTTCCACGAAGTTCCAAGTGCTATTCGTTGTTACTAGACGCGTTATGTTTTTAAAGAGAAATAATTTAGAGAGACAGGACAACAAAAAAAGGAAAAAGTGTCGATTTGACAAGATAAAATAAATTTTTCTTTTTTATGCATATATACATATAAATACGAATATATTTAATATATTATACTGTTCGTTATTCTATTTTCTTCGAAACTAGACAGTGTGTCTTATTAAGTGTCGTATATACTTTTGCATAATTTCGTTCACTGAATGACTATAAAAAAAAAAAAAAATGTGGATAAATCGAATGATGTATTTTACTTTTAGCGATTTTAATGATTTATGCGCGAGTATATACGACGTAAACGCGCCACTTCTGCCGTCCATACGTTCTCCACGCGAGAAGACATTTTATTATAAGTTTCGTAAGTGAATAATCTATCCACGTATATATAAATATATATATACATATATTATATATTTTTACACAAAAACTAAAGCTCACACGCACGAGCTTACATTTTTTCGTATTACGTGAATCGTGTAGAAAAAAGAAAAAGAAGAAAAGGAAGACGATGCTCTTGTACAGTAATTATATTGTATGCGCGAGTGAAACATTGAAAAAAAAAATCTTCATTGTAGCGTAAAATAGTTTTGTAATAATTTACAAAAATACTTTTCGCGCGGTTATTTCATTTGCAATCTGATTTCGTTTTTTTCATAGCAATCGTCCAGTTTGACAATACGATTAAATGAAAATTAAAAAGAAAATTATAGTTGATGTATTACCAGTAATACTAATATTCTACGTATCGCTGTCTTGTTTCTTCCTTTCTTTATTTTTACACAGAATCTAAATAGAAAAGGATACTGTACAAGAAGCGTATTAATTTTATTCTAAAGATTCTGTATACGATCGACATCTGTATATTCTCCATTTTATCATTTGCGTAACACTTTATCGTTGCTTATAAGCTCATTGATTAATTATTATCGGTTAAACGTATTACTAGAATTATTATTACCGCAACTTGTTATTGTTTTATATTCTAAATGTATCATACCGATTCGTATCTTGAAGGGAAAATGAATTTATCGTCTGCGTGTCTTTGTTTCGTCTCGCATTGACGACTTGGTTGGAGAATATTATTCACGAACTTAGAACGAGAATGATCGCAGACGTGTAATCATGTTATAACAAAAAGAGAGGAAAAAACAGAAAAAAGGAAAATGTCACGGTATTATTAAAAAAACAAAACAAAAAAAAGAAAAGAAAAGAAAACGGACAGATTCGCATATTTCGCGAAGAAATGTATGTTCCCTTTGACATTAAGGTAGCATAATCTATAGGCTCTAAGTGATTCCAGTAGGATTTGTACATACAATTTATAGAATAGCGATGGTATCTGTACTACTTGCGGTAAAATATTTGTATCATTAAGCGGATAGAAATTGATGAATCATCATGTCTGATCGCCGTCAACGTTTGCAAAAAATGGACAAATCAATCGTCATTTCAACTTAACAGATTTAATTACGGACGATACTGGTCGAATGTTTAAACATTCGACAAAAGGGGGATAAAGAAAGAAAAACAAAAAAAAATATATGCGAAAAATTTGAATCTCCGTTTCAGAAACGACGTTGCTCGAAATGATTGTATCGAAATCTCGGAATGAAATGATGATGAAAGAAATCGTGATCTCTGTGAACTCTGTGAGAAAAGCTACGAAGCTCGGGAGTTATTAAGTGAAATTTACTCTAGCGTTACGAGTTAAAGTGCAATTTGAAAGAAAAGAAAAGTAAAGAAAAAGACAGAAAGCCTTGATATCGTGATTAATTGACGAATGCAATTGAACGATTGATTCACTAGTCTCGTTATACTCTGTTCTAGTGTAACACATTTCCCTTTTCTACTAATAACCATAACATATCTATCGTTTAATTAATCTGAGAATTTATCGAATAGTACTATTTATGTATATTTGAACAAACAAACAAACAAACAAAAAGGAAACGCATGTAAATGTTATATTCACGTATTTATGAACGTATTCGTTAAGACAAATACATATATACATACACGTAACGAATCTGTATTCGTAGAAAATAAAGATATTGCTCCAAAATGTGTGACTCCGTTTTATTTTTTGTACAATGTAACAAAATGAGGGGGTAGAGGAGAAGAAAGAAGAAATAATGAAAGGTAAAGTATTCAAAAGTTCAAAAAGGAAGGAGAATTGAGAAGACGATGAAGAAGATGATAAAACTGACGATAGAAAATGTAACGAAGAAGAACAAATAAAAAATAATTTAAAAAATGTAAAAATTGCAATATTCTGAAATTCATTTTCTTCAGCTGCTGGCGCAAATTTTCAACATTTCTGATTTTTTTGCGCTTAGGTACTGCAACGAAAAAATCTAAAAAAATTCACAGCCATGAGCAGCCATGTTTACAATATTCTAGAATTTTTTCAGAACGTTTGCATACTATTAAATATGGAAAATATGGTAAAAATCGATAATTCGTTTTTATCCTGTAATTTCTCTTCCGGTTGACATAGAGGGTTGAAACTTGGCGCACAAAAAATGCAAAAATCAGTTTAAGGGCATTTTTGATCCTTCGATAGTAAATTTTGAAATTTCTGAGTTTCTATTTGAACTCTAGAGACATATCGTTTCACAAATCCTGTATTGTTTTATATCTCTAAATCTTTCTATTTCATGTATATTTTATTTATTATATTCAATATGATATTTATTTACTTTTGTGATTGATACAGCATTTAACGCCTTTTTCTGTCTCATGCAAATACGAGTATCGTTAAAATCTCATTAGCATACCCCGACGTAGATTTTCACCGATTAACGTCTCGCATTCACCAGCAGCGCCGTATTTATTTACCTTCCGGTATGTATATCTGCGAAATGAGCGCAGCATGGGTTAAAGAGGATCCACTATGTGAAAATTCGTCGATTAGCCGTCTCATGGAAGCCAAAAGTGTGACGTGGACGGACGAGAATATCGTTCGTGGATTGAAAATAGCAGACGCCGAGCGTCGCGATTTCCGCGTCTGCTCTTGATTCTCGTTTGTCTTTGCGTTCCGGCTACGAGATTCATCCGTTATTTCGATAAAACTCGAGCCACCACGATTGACGTGTCTTTGATATTTTCGTCGACGACTCGTTACTAACAATGACACCGTGTCTTCTTCCCCGTCATTCTTATTGCTGACAGATCTCTGCTCTATTTCGCTGAGTCTTTGTAAACACAAATGCAGTTTTCGTGACGCTTTCAAAATCCCACCATTAGTACAGTTAATATAAAAAGAAAAAGAATCAGACACAACGAAAGAAAAATCGACTTTCTAATTTTTGAGAAAGTATATCTTATACCTTGAGAAGTCTTCGTCATTGCGAATAATTTGTACCTAAGTTCTTCAATTTAGAAATTGAACAGTTCAAAGATTTCAGAAATTCAAAGACTAAAAGACACCAAGGTTGAAAATTTGAAAAAGACGAAGTTTCAAAATTCGATATACTTCAAACTATGATATATTAATACGAAACCCAGCGAAACTCTTCAACTTCGAATTCTCTAAAAACAGTTCTCGAACTGTTTCCGTTTCACTTCACACGGGAGCCTCATCTCGCAATTATTTTTACAAACAACGTTCGGTTTTGAAGTGCGTCTCAAAAACGCAACGTCCAAGAATTCACCTTGATCTGCGATGCAACAAGACCGTCACGTCGCTTTGCATCATCGCGGCACGTGCGAGCATCGTGCGTGAAATTGCAACTCGAGGATTTAAGCGTTCACGCCACACCAGCCGAGATTTACGTTCACGATGGAGAGAATAGGGGAACGCCAGCAAGCGTATACTCGAGGAACATGAAACAACGATGTTGCGACACGGAACAGTGTCAACGACACACGGTTTAGTCCATCGGTATTCGACGATTCTCAGTCGAGCGATTTGGCAATCGTATGCATTGCATTAGTCACGAATGGTATTCGCCATTAACAGTCTATCTCAGCTGGACCTGAGCCACGCTGGCTCATTCGAGGTAGATGATGAGTAGAATTCTGCATATTTCCACCGACTTGTACTACCTCCATCAAATATTCGAATTTTATTTTATAAGAGAATGAATAAACTAGATGAAATGTTTGATGTATATATAATATATTGATTTTTTGAAAAATTTTTTTAGTTTGGAAAATTTGATACAGTTTTGTTCATTTTTTTACGTGGAGAAAATAGGAGCGATATTTCTGTTTAGCGATCGTTGGAGATTTTGCAGGCTTAATTCGAAAAATAGATTTCTATGGACCTGTAGTAAAATTTCATTCTTTTTTTTTTTATGAAAGATTTGATAGAAGAGATGAGACGCACAGTTTATGAAGAAATATTTGAAGCGATGGAGAAACGTGCATACATTAATTTTTTAACTTTTAGTTCGCAAGATTGGATTTCATTCTTTGTTTTCTGAAATTTTGTATATTAAAAAAGCCAAGTTAAAAAACCATGCAGTAAATTATATTCGGAACTTCGAATCTACACTTATTCTATTTCCTTCATATATGAATAAAATTATTTAAGCAAAATAATTATTAACGAATGTAAACAAAGACACACGTGCATCATAAAAATATTAAAAACCTATGATAAAATTATACACACATTTATCTGAGACTTTTCTAGAATGGAATGGTAAAAAGAATTGCAAATTACGATGAAAATAATCACTGAACAGACAAAGAATCGAAGAATGTAAAATACTACATCGAATAGTTTGTGTGTTACTGAACGTATCCCTATTAGATGGATTCATGAATGAAATTTACTGTTTGCTATGTCTATTTTGGCTTAACAATGAAGCCTCTCGATGCTCGCTGAGTAAGTAAGATCGAACTTGTCGAATATATTTCGAGCAGGGGCACAAAAGAGGGTCGTCGAACACTCGAAAGGTCGTAAATTCCTTCATTCTTGACCTTGGTTAGGCGCCAGCGATCTTAACCTTCTCCAGACTCACCTCGTAACTTTCCCCTTTTTATCCAACTAGAAACGATCATGGTATTCGTTTAACTTTTAAAAATATTCCACACACTTTGCAATCATTCTTCTCCCAATATCAAAATAAAAATGTCTATTTCTAAAATTGTTTATCTCTATATGTTACAGGGTAAACAGACAATTTTTACGTACGGAAAGTTTGTATGAAAAATTTCTTCTTCGTATACAAATTTTTCAAATTTTCAGAAATATCAAACATTTCCAATAACTTGATCTCACAATATTTTTTTTTCACGTAAAATAATTAGATGAAACTTTCAACAACCCCCTGTATCGGATTACCAGATCCCTAATAATTGATCAAGATTTTTCTACAAATTCCTATAGTTCTGTTTTACATGTTCACCGTGTTCTTCCTCGACAAGAAATTCTACCGGTATAAATAACCAACGTCTAGCTGAAAGCTACGCGAGAAATGGTAGAAACTCGTATATCTTTCGGAATGCTCGAGATTTTTCTGTCGGGACATTCTCGAGGGTCCCTCGAGATTTATTTATAATAACCAGTTCCCCTTATTCGCGACGGATTTCGCCATTCGAGTAATCGACGACGACACGGTGCAACATCCCGCGAATTTTATGACTCAAACACGGTTATGTAACCATACTTCACGCGGATTCGCCTAATTACTTTTGGGATTCAGCGTTCGGTGCCAGCCGCTGTCGAATTCGCTGCGCAATTCAACGCTATCCCAAAGAAATTCGCCACGAGGAACTATCCCTCTTTGTTCTCGACGATAAATCAATCGTCTGTTTTATTGCTCTTTGTACTAACAAACTTGATACCGTAATTGTAATATAAATTATGGTTGTGATCGTTGCCCTTGGATAAAGGGACTGAATTGAACTTCAGTTTTGAAGAATTTACTTTTGGACTTTGACGATTGTTTAAAGTTGTTTGCAGTAACAATAGTAACTCGAAGAAACAACTGCTATTTAATATACAATTCGACATCAAAATAACTATTATTTTTAACAAAATTTTACATTAAAGTGACAATTATTTGTTCGAGTGCACATATGTAAAATATGAAGTCCTGTTTTATGTTTTGTATTTCTTTGGATTATGTTTGCACATCTTACACTTGCTGCATTCAATTTAACAAGATTTCTTTTTAACGAATGTTCCATTAAAGCTTCTTCTTTTTCTTCGTGTATATGTTTTTTGAATGGACTGTATATAAAAATTAAATGCCCTTTTGTTATCACGAGTTCCAATATTCTAAGTTAGAAATTCCCACCAAAAGTAACATATGTATAATTAAAAATTTTTAAAGTGCAGCAAACCAAAAGATTTCTGAGAAAATTTCCTTTTTTCTTTTCTTTTTTTTTTGTGTTTCGTGCCTTTTGAAGGAACTATGACCACGTTCCACCTTACAAATTCACGCGGAACATTCACCGTCCAGTAACAATACAAAGAGACAAAGAGACAGTTGAAAAAAATACATTGAAATACAAATCAATACTTTATACGCATTTGTGAACTTTTTCAATTTTCATTGCCAAACGACAATTAAGAAAAAAGGATTCCTGGCGTCGTGTTCTCAAGGACGCGTCTGTCAGCTTCATTCAGACAAGCAGAGGAACGCGTTCTTTTGGAATTATTTATATCCCACACGTACTCTCGAGCTCCGATCTCGAGCGTTACGTTAGATTAACTCCCGGCATTTTCTTTCATTTTTCCCGTCTTTCTCGTACCGTGACAGCTGGTGAAAAAGAGAGAAGAATGTCCAGGAGCATCGCCACCGTGGAGGTCAACGTCGAGAAAGCTCAGTCGAATTCTTTAGAATTAATTTTAGACATTTTTTTCTTTCATAAACGCGGAAGGACGGAGAGGCGTGTATTCAGCATTTGGCTCGCGTCGCGTTGTTTCGTTCTTGGCTAAACAGTGTAAACAGTAGCACGAGTTGTATTAATACATATACATTTATTTATTTATTTTTTTAAATAAAACTATGAATTTATTATTTCACGTTTCTTTGAAAAAATAACGTTGGACATTTTTATGCAGAGTTATACTCTGTATTTGAAATACTTTGTTTAACAGTTGGTCATTCGGTGTCTATTGATTCAAGAAGAATTACACGTTCAGTTAGACGCAGGTACTCTGTTATCTATTGATACGATATTTACTTTGTGAAATCGCTATTACATTGGTGTAATTCTAATTTACTGGAAAATGGAAAATTCTAGTGTTTAAATTGGAGTATCTTATGATATCGTAATTGTAACTACGCGGCTTCAAGTAATCACACATATCGTAAATCAGACACATGTACATTTGATTACGAAAGATTTGGGGAAATATATTTATGTATGTTTATATGTTATATATGCTTTAACTATAAGCAGAAATTTAAATTTGGAAAGTGGATATAATCACCATCACTCAAACACTGGTGTTATCAATTTCACAAGAACCGAATAGAAACATTCATACCTTTATTATTTAACAAAAAAAAAAAAAGACTACATAGTTAATACATCGATATTTCAGTACTGTTTAAATAAAAATGTTCAAATTCGAAATTATATACAATAGAATGTTAAAGATGTCGATAAAGATCACGTATTACTTGTCTATAAACAAATTTAAGTGAATATATCAATCATAAGTCAGACATTGGCTACTGCACAACTTTATCGAATCTTCTTGTATTTTTCACGAACTGTTTCATTATCGTTCCTAAGCGTTTAACAAGAGAAGCTATCTAAAATTATTAAATCATCATTGATGAATGCGATAGTTAATTGTGAGTTACTTTAAAATTGAAACGAGCGAAGACTTTCACTCGCGTGTGTTTTCAACGCCCGAGTATCACGAAACGCATAATATAACTATTATAGAATCACAGTTACGATCTAATCGCGATGAATGGGTCCAAAGTGCAATTTTGTTCGTAAATAAATAATCGCATTCTGCAACGTACGGCTCGTATTTTTGCTACGTCGACGCGTAGCAGGTATTTCGATAACGAAATTTTCGTTATAAACAGGCTTACCCTTTTCTTTCAATCACCACTGAGAATCGCGTAACGAAATTTTCGTGCAAATCTCTGCGAATCATGCCAAAATTTCGGTCCTTTGAGGAAGTAAGGAACAGTACATGAAAGTATAATACTACGACAACATTTCTTTCTTGAGACTTAACAGATCGAGGAGAAAGAATGGATATGCTTAAGATATTTGCAAATTGTACTGTACCATTGCATAAATTCGTCTGCTTCGAACGTTAGTGCACTTCAGAAAAATACTACGTTGTTTAAAACATTTTTACTTCGTTTCAACACTTTTCCAAGCAAATTACTTCGATTTCTGTAATTATTGTTTTATTATTTCAAGTTATTTGCACGCTTCGTGGATACTTGAGTGTAAAACTATTACTAAATAGAGGAATAATTTTATTAATTGGCTTTACGTCGATATAGATAAAATTTGAACGGAGTTATGGTCTGTAATACTAATGTCTCCGTAATAGCGCCAATGGAGCACAAAGGGTTAATATATAGATCAACAGTTTTCTACAATTCGTTCAATTATAAACATAATTGAGATGAATAGTGTTTAATTTACTGGAACGTACATATTAATAAATGAAACATAATTTCGTGCTTCGTTTCGCTCGAAATAACCTAAAGACTCATCTCGAGATTTTACTTCAAGATTATTCCTCGTTGAAATAACTCGTTCCTTTTCCCCTGTACTCGTAAATTATCCATTTTCCAAAAATTCCACATCCTCTCTCTATAGTTTCTCCAATACAATGAAATCTCGTAGACGTATCTGACCGTAGTAAAACGAGGATAATAAACAAAAGGCTCCACCGTGAATGAACGAAGACGTCGGCCGAGTCGTCGGGACGCACACGCGTCGCTTCTACTTAGCCTTGGCTCATTCTTCATTTAGTGTGACGTCGTGAACGCGTTCCAAGTGACCGACCGTGAAACCGTAAAAGGGAGCATCCCTGGGTGGCCGCCGGAAACGCGGAATTAGATCGAGTTTTCTGCGTCGTTCAACAAAAGCGATCAATGAACGTTCACGTCATCGGACGGTGGCGTCGCCTATAACGACGAAACTATGCCGCGAATTCCACGCGGTTTTAAGCGTTCCTTCGAGGACGTTGCACTAAATTTACCTACGACGCGTCAGAATTCTCGGTTTTTCAATAAGGACCGCGTGTACGCCGGAGAATTTGTGTGTTTAGAGTCGAACTTACCACTGCTTCTGATTCATCGTGAATAAACAGCGATCATGACCTGTTGCGTGGGTCAGTTACGAGAACGTTTCGTATTTCAGATTTATCCTTGCAGTGCATCTATCGTGGATCTATAGGCAATAATGCAAGTTTATTAGTTTAGTTTTTACGAAAGGGAAATCTTTGTTTTTAACCATTTGAGTGCCAAGTGGTGGCGCTTCTCCTGTTCAGTGCCTAAAAATGTCAGCTATAGTCGAACAAACTGCACGTTCAGAGTTTGTCAATGCGTGTTCTTTATTATTATTAACGTTTATCGAGATTCCGTTAAATTGAAATCCTTGCTTGCATAAGTTTTAGAGCTGTTGTTGAGGAAAATTTTTTTCATTCATCAACCTGCAGATGTAACAAAAACGAGGAAAGAAAGGAAAAACGAAAGAATGTTATAGCATAGATAAGAATATAAGCATATTTTTCGAAAACTGAGGGTGCTAGAGAAATTCTGCTTTGTTCGTGTTTAGGCCGAGAAACTCTGCAGAGACTACGCAATGGATATTGCAAAATTTTCTAAAGGTCAAAAATTGTTGGACAGTGATGATAGAAGTGGAGATTTACGATCTGCACTAGATCTGTCGTTCCCATTACAAATCTCGACGTGTGTGCATGGCAAAACAGTTAGGAAAAGAAATCATAGGTTAAGGAATTAACAACAATTAGAGAACAAACGAAAAAAAAGAATATCAACGTCCACCCACACCAAACAGATTCTCTTAATTATGTTTACACTAATTTTTCTTAGTATGTTGACTCATTTTTGTCATCTTACACTACACATACAAATTTCATGAAATAATTCAACAGCGTCGATGTAATCTTCTCTCGAATTTTCATTCGTTCGTTAATTTGTACAGTAATTGATTTGTGGATTGCAAATTACCGCATAATTATCGATAAAAAGATTTTACGTACACAAATTTTTATTCGTTAATTGAATGATAATTAAAATTATAACATAGTGCGATTAAAAATAGAATTTTTGTATTTTGTGAGATATTCTACGCGAGCTATGGGATTCTTGTTACCTAAAGTATTGTGGATTCCTATCATGTGATTTTCACGTAGGTTTTAAAACGGAATATTGTAGATTACTATTCTTGGATTTGATACGAATTTTATTTCAGAAAGTATTAGGTGTATTTTTTGATTTATTATAGAAAATCCTATAGGTCAGTTAGAAAACCAGTTCGAGGATTGAAATTGAAATCATGATCAAAGGAGTCGATCGCATATTCAGCCTGTAATTTTAGTATCCTATCCTATACGCAATTAGATGAGTTATAAATTCTGCATATAACAGTGACTTCCTGCTCGTTCTGAAAATATTACACTTCCGAAAATTGCACTTTCCTTATTCACCTTAGCTATTTGTGGAACCATAATTATAGAAGTGTATGAGTGACTCAGAGTAGTTAATTAGGTCCTCTAAAAATCGAATAATACCAACGTTATAGGAAAAATACCCGATGAATTGCACAAAATTAAAATTCGCCCGTTCAAAATGAACGCTTCAATCGAATTGCCAAATGTTAATAGCATTTGAAAAAATACCATAAGTAAAATTTAAGAATAGCTAATAAAATAATCTGAATATTTCATAAATCCAGAATTCCAAAAGAAAATCTCACGATGAAACAAATAAAAACATATTTCATTCTTTGACAAAATTTTGACATATCAAATGCTCAGGTTAAAAATCAAGTCGCAAAGATTATCCTGATGTCATAATTACTGTTTAAATTTCTATTTCCTGGAATACTTCTTTCTCGAGTTTGTCTCGTTTGACAAAAGCCACGCCGATAAACAGTTTCGCTCTGAATTAATGTTCCGGAACATCGTCCATAAAATTGCCCCTGTCCACGTGACGATCGCGTGACAATTTAGGAAATGTTAAGTCTTCGCGATCGTTGCCAAAAAGACACAGGAGCTAGTACGGTCACCAGTTTCTCTTAACGAGAAGGATCGCAACGCCTATCTCCTAAATTAACTTCTTCACACCAGAAACGGTTTGTCACTGACAAAACGGCGATATTTCGAGCTGGATCGGTAAAAGGGGAATGGTGTTCGGATTGTGCATAAATCAGATCACGTGCATGTTTCACCTGACTTTCGAATTAGCTAGATCTTCTATCGACGTTGTCTCGAGAGATATTGTCTCGAATCGATGCTTCTAACAGGCATTGTTCGAATGCCAAAGCGAATCTTGGATTTCTATTAATTATTCCACCTGTGAAATTTTGTCCAAGGCGAAAGAACTGTGAGATTTACGAACGATGTCGATTTGCGTTTTACCTTTTACCTTGTAATTTATTGTATAAACGAGATGAGACGAAAGGATGCAGTTATTACTGTTAGATTCGATATAGAAAAGTCATGAGTAGCGAATATTAATTTGCAAGTAATGAGACAAAAGATAATGAAGAACATATAGGGAGTAGTTAATGACAAATAATACAAATTGAGTAGGAAACAGTAGGTAGAAATGATGAGTAGTAATAAGTATTCAATAACGCGTAGTTAGTAATAATAAAATGTAGATCGTAGTAAGTAAAAATAAATAGTGAAAAATAGTGAGTAAAGCATAGGTTATAACGAGCAAAAGTAAAGAGTAACGATTAATAAGAAGGATAAATCAATAGATAACAGTGACTGAGGTTAAAGAGTAGAAAGTAGCGTACAGTGAGTAGTGAGTAAAACGTAGAACATGAGTAAACTATCAAACCTTAGGTAATAGTGATTGATAGTAAATAATAAAGAGCAGACAGTAGCGTATACTGAGTAGTGAGTAAAGCGTAGATCAGAATGAGCAAAAGTAAAGAGTAGTGAGCAACGAGTAGAATAAATGAGTAGGTAATAGCGACTGAAAGTGAAGAGTAGACAGTAGTGTACAGTGAGTATTGAGTAAAGCGTAGATCAGAATGAGCAAAAGTAAAGAGTAGTGAGTAGGATAAATCAATAGGTAACAGTGGCTGAGACTGAAGAGTAGAAAGTATCGTATGGTGAGTATGGTGTAGCCAATATTTGATAGAAAATAGTGTTGAACAGTACTTAACGTCTAATTAATAGCGAGTAGTTAGTAGTAAGTAATAAGTAACGCGTAATAAATGTCGAATAAAGTGAGTAATAAACCTGAAATACTGAACCAACTACTATAGTCAATAAGTATCGAAAATGGTGGATGAGTAGTAGATACTTAACGAAGAATCAACAAACCATCCGAAATAATGGAACTAAAGAAATGACTGAAACGAGAAAATCCTTCGAAGAGCAGATACACTTTAGCCTCGAACGAACAAGTCATTCAGTGGTTCATGCTCCAAATGAACTGCGTATCGAGCGTCTAATTTAGCCACCGAAACGCCCAAAACGATGGCCATGTGCAACGACTGGAATTTCATCGGAAGATGCTAGCATTTAAAATTAGCATCGAAACGCGAAAGATTTGCTCGTATCGGTTCAAATCAAACCACCTCGATCCCGCGTTATTTGCGTATTCTCACTTTTAGACGGACACCACGGGTTTCTTTGAAACGCGACGTTCCACGAAAGAACGTAACTCGGATTGATCCTAGCGTACGCACGCGTTACTCATCCCTGCGAATTCTTATGTGATTCGCTACTTGATAATAATAAAATAAGAAAGAACTATATGAGAACAAATAACGAGACAAAGTGTAATTCGTAGAATACGAATTAACATGGTAAAAGTACAATTTATTTCACAGATTTGTCCATTTTAAAATACCTCCCTAATCAAATTACCTTTTCTGGTCCCATCGTGGATTCCTTTCTTTCCTTCCTTCTATTCTTATCTCTGTTATCTTAGACAACAGTCGAGGCGTTTAGAATAGAAAGGGCAACATCTCGTGCAAAATTTCAGTTCACTTTGCCAATTAGATTTTCGCGATTCGTCAAATTCCAGGGGACAAGAATTTTCTTGCGAAGTAATTAACAGGCGTACACGGTGACCGATGTCATTTTATTACCAACAGAGAAAAATTTTCTATTCTCGACGTGTCGATCAATAGTTCGAGCATTGTTCGAATAATCTTCGATCAAAAGCTATGAACGAAATCGAAGTTATTTCCACTCCGATTATTCTGCATTGGGAATCTCCATCGATGTCTCGTTTTTATTCCAAACAAACCGCGAATTCCAGTGAACGTTCATTTATCGAGAATCCGTTTCGTTCGGCGAGAACGGGATTCACGATGGTTAATGAATGAACACGGTGGAAAAGGGAGGGTGCAACGGAAGAATTATCATTTCCGGTGCTGGCAGCGGCTGGCGCGGCGCGGAATTGGCTCGTAAACGCGGCAAATATTTCGCCCGGCGGAATTTCACTTGGTGGGAGCGTTTTTGACGTAGCTGGCATCTTATAAAAAGACGCGCGGCGTCGCGACGCTGCATTCAGACGAGAGAGAGACGCCGCGGGATAACGTAGTAACGAAAAGTCTCAAACAAATTACTCTTTCGATAATAGTAATCGAGTTACAACTCTACCGAACAGTATTAATTAGTAACTTAATCATTCTTTTATCAATCTCTCTCTCTCTCTCTCTCTATTGTTCTTCGTTTCACTCTTTTCTTTTTTGTAATTGAACTTGTAAAAAAAAAAACTATACGGTGAAAAGATGTCTTCGGTGATGTATGTGAGTATCCTCTTGAAGATAGTGTTTCATCGGATTGAACAGAGTGTGCATGCTGTTGTTAAGCGTGCGGTAGATTCGCCCAACCTTGACAATGAACTCGCTTCGTCTGGCTGCACGAAACGGGACTATTCTACTGAATCGTCACGTGTGCCGAGGCATCTTTTTATTTCTTTATTTTTCGAGTACAGCCAGAACTTTTATCTTCGTCAAACTTTCATTAAAAATTGAAATTTGAATTTTGATGCCTCTTGCTACTTTTTTGTACTGCAAACTTTCTTGTAACATATTAACTTGTAATAGTGTAATTTTGCCGCTATATAAACCACTAATTAAACTAGTTTTCTCTAACCCATCGAAAAATCATACAAAATATTTTCCACAGCAATAGAGAATATATGTGTCGTTAGTATAGATCATGAGAAAGCTGCGAAGAGTATTTATTACTACTCAGATGAGTGTAACAAAGGTGATTGTTGGTGGAATTATTTAAAATTGCAAAGAACGTTGCAAAGTGAAATATTGTGAAATATGAAAGATAAAAGTTGAGGAGGAGGATACAATTATTTTAATAAAGAAGTAATTAGTTTTCGTTATATTGCACGAATTTTCCATCCGGTCGGAATTTATTCTGGTGCAAATAGCGAGATAAATTCTCGCTACATGGTAAAAGCAAAAGTCAATGTATTCATCGGGCATCGTTGAAGTAATTGATACGCGGTCGTGTGATCATTTTTCTCGATTCATGAAAACGACTTGTTTCACGTGCAAAACGTATGCAACGCGAGAATTTGTCAGGATGCCATGCAGGTGTCCTTTATGGCCAGGGCCGCTCTTTAAATGGTCCAGCTTGGCCAACGTCCAACATTCCTCCTCCCCGACGTCGTTGATTAGGCGACACTGTTGTCTTTTTAACACATAAATCGTACAATAGAATTAATTTTAAACTGAAATTTGCTGAAGAAACTTTCGATATTTCAGTCTTTTAGAATTTTCTACACGTGTAAATGGTGCTTCCAAGTAGAACTGACTCGAAATTGATGCGGCAAAATAATCATCTTTCACGTGTCGTTGCTTCTCTTTGTACGCGACACTTTTGCTTCATCTGTGAATTTCTGTATGTTAGATTTTTAATTCTTCCATTGTTCCTTTAAGAAACCACCTTTTCATCCACGTGTCCTCGAAACTTTTTCAGCACAAACTATTTCAATTCTCTTTTTTACTATTTCAAACTACGAAATCTCTATTTTTGACATTTTTCCATTAACATTGTATGCCTTAAATTTTCTCGCTGTTTTTTCAACTGACACTGATACACAGTTAAAATAATTTTTACATCTGAATATCTTTGAAACTTGATTTAGTATAAATTTTTCCTTATCATTCTTTTTTTTATTTAACTGTTTCGAAGTGCTAAGACTGACAAGTCACAATATTTATCTGGTTAATCTCGACGATTAATCAAGAAGCATCGAAAAATTCAAATATTATCCCAAGTGACTGTAAATACATCAGAGAACGATGCATCCACGAGCTGCTTTCAAGATTAGGTGTGACGAATGCTTTCCTAGCCAGATCATCCGGGGATTAGAAGCCCCAGTGTTGCTTCAAACAGCGCGGTGTTAGTTCTCGCTCGACTGCGCTGTGTTCCTTCAACAGTCGTTCCTCTTCTCGCTTTTCAACAGCTACGAATACTCTGTAATACGTCGTTAAAAAGGTGTTCTCGTATATTTCAATTCGTCGTTTCTTATAATTCACTATTCCAATGTAATCGTAACGCAACGAACACGAAAACCAACTATTATGTAATAATTTTTGAAATTTCTCTGTTTTCATAGAAAAACAGAGAAAGAAAGAACGAAATTTATCGAGTGAAGGTGATCCTAATTTTATCGAAATTATATAATAATTTTGCTGTGCAAAAGTGTTCAAAACTTCAGCTTCTATTTTGTTTCTATAATAATTGTATAAAATGTATCGTGTGAACGTGGTCAATTTTGCTGAATATTATACATCGGACTTGTGTGCTCGTTAACCTAAAGACTAATTACAATTTAAACGATACTATGCTTCAGGAATCGCTCAGCGACAAAGTGGCGATGTTCGACCAGTATGCAAACCAGCACAAAGACAAGCAGAGCAAAAATCCGTTCACGTCTGGATTGAACCTCGAGAAACGAAAGTTCTCCAAGGAGGAATATGGCAGGTGAGGCGAAATGTCTCTCAAACTTCGATTCCTCGAAGAGATCATTAAAAATTCTTCAAATTTTTAGGATGAAAAAAAGAAATATTAACGTTTTAATAAAATTAACGAACGTTTCGTTCGTTTCAGACCGAAAGCTGGCTCCCTGACAGACATTCGTGGCCGCAAAGCCACGGCACACATTCTCAAAGAAGTGCTCGAACTCTGCGAGATCATTTATCAAGAGGGTACACCGTGTCGGGACCATCCAGAGATCACCGCGATAACGTTCGGCGATCTGTTCAACATTTACACTCACATTAGCGACAAATGCGTGGGTTTGCTATTGAGAGCAAGGAAACAGAAGTTCGTCGACTTCGAGGGAGAGGTTCTGTTCCAGGTATTTCACGTGAATTTCATCTTTAATCAAATTAATCTATGACAAATAATGGCTGAACTACGATGATCTATTCTTTAGTGAAGCTGAAGTTCATTATCACAGTCAATTTGTCGAGTTTAATCGAGACACTCTTGGAATTATTAATAGGAAATTTTACAAATTGATGATTAATTTATTTCAATAGATTAAACCGAGATTTACTCAGTCGATAAAGTAGATTGACAAACGAAAATTAGCACCGAGTGTATCGTCTATGTTTCAAAAATTTTGAAGATTTAAACATTTCTTGATGAAGAAATGCATTTTTTACGATTAATTATTGCTCGTTTGTTACAGAGGCGGGATGACGATGTACCGATCTATCTGGTGAAGCCTATCAATGAAATCCGTGAACTGTTCAACCAAAGATTACAGGAGATCGCGAAGGAGACGCCGTTAAGTTAACGACAATCTTATGATAAATGATTCCACATCGGAGAAAATCGGGATTGAAATTATTATCCTGTATTTATTTACAATCACACAGCCGTAGAAGCATCATGAACGACCATTGTATAGTTTGTAATTTTTATTCGAAGTATGCGTGACACGAGCGAGTGATTATCATCGAAGAATGTTCTGATATGGATGAGATTAATGAGAAACGAATATGTACAATGTGATATCTCTTATAGGATGTAGGAAATAAAGAGGGTTTTGTAAAATCTGTTCTATCATTTTCTACCTGAACATTCAGAATATAGACTCTGTTACTTCCAAACCTTTATTTGTACAGAACTGTTCACGTACATTGAAAAATAACGCAAGATTTGCCGTTGTTCTTGAAAGCAAACAACGGATTTCCTTCGACTGGACGATTCGAGCGAGAACGATTAGAGAACGTCCTTTGGTTTCAATTGAGGATGGACTTGAATACCCAATATGGCGTCGAATTCGCCAACGTCTCCATTATCTTCAGATAAGTTTTCTTCATTTTATAATAATAACAATCGTAACAATATCCTTAACTTACTTTACAGTAGCTTTAATAAGAGTCTTTTTTAGTAGATCCTTGTTTACAGTAGAATTAATGAGAAATTTATAGTTATAGTTGGAAGATATTTTTAAAAAGTGATAACAACTGACGATATTTAGAAGTTATAAGTTTAGAGAAAGACAGAGTTTAAAAAGGTGTTGAATTAGAGAAAGTTAGAACGATATCGTTGCACGTTTCAGTGTCTCTTTTTATCTTACCGATGAACTCTGCACTTGAATCGAAATCTTTAGGTATTACACTACCAACCAAAAATATGAAATTACATAATCTTACAGAGAAATTTTACGATATATTCATTGGTTGGCAATTTTTAGCTGTTCACTGTTACTTGAAAGATGCAAAACTCTATGTTACTCAAATTCAATTTAAAGATACTAATATCTATGTAATGCAGTTAATTTGTAACGTTAACTAACTAAGCTACTGTTGTTCCTAAACGTTTCACATTATCATAAACTTACAAGAATCGATTTTTATTATTTATTGTTTAATTTTCCGATTTTAATCGAAACGATACAATTCGATCAAGGTTTATCTCGGTCTGTGGAACTTTTCGTAGCAAAATCTCCGAGAAGAAGTCTTCCTGGCGCAAATAGTGAAAGTAACCGATTCCAATCTTCACGCTCGAGTTTCACCAAGGTTCATCGCCGCCATCGTGACTCGAGGAAATAATACTCGAACGAAAGTAAAGTACTTTCGAGCCAACCAACGTTGTTTCCGAAAGAAAAGCATCGAAGTACAGGCAGCATCCATCAGTCTCGGATCAGAAGAAACACGGGGGTCGGGGGGTAAGATAAGAAGGAATAAAAGAGAGATAATATTTCCTAAGAATATTCACAGAAAAAGTATTCACAGGCAGTTAAATTCCATCTTAATTAACGTTAAAAACCAAGAAACTCCAAACGAAGGAAACGAAGGTGATTAAAATAAAAAAAAAGAAAAATAAAAGTAAAAAGAAAATAAATAAATAAGTAAGAGAAGAGCACAGAGGTCCAGCTATCGTCGATTCGAATCCTTCTCGCTCGAGAGGCGTCCGTTTCGACTGAATCGAAATCGCCTGTGCGCTTTCTTCGCGAAGAAAAAAAATATATGTATATATATATTTAATGTCTCTTAATTATAATATATATATATAATAATCAATTTCTCTTTAAACGTCGCGCGCAATGTAACGTAATCTCTTTTTGCTTGTTTTTCTTTTTTTTTCTCTCTTATGTACAATATGGTTAAATCTCGCGAGCTTCGTCGATTTATTTTTTTCCTCGTATCTTATTTCTTTTTTTTTTCCTCTTTTTCGTTTGTCTCTTTATAGTGGCGTAAGTTTCGTGAGCGATTTCTAGAGGCTTCCGTGTAATCAATCCTAATCGAATCATCATTATCGTCATCATTATTATTATTACTATCAAACGACGAACCGGAAGCCTCTGTTGAAAGTTACGTCACCGATCAGAATACACTTTTTTTTTTGCTTTTCGGTTTCTTTTTTGTTTAAACACTCGTCCTAAAACAGTGTACCACTCGATCCAACGACAAATGGGAGGTAACGCTTCTTCGACTCTTCTTTCACTGCTTCTTCACCGTTTCCGCCGTCGTGCTTGTCCACCTCGGCGTTTCCGGTCGTCTGGAGCTGCCATCTCTGCCTCTTTGAACATTCGGATCTTCTCAACTTCTGACTTTTCTTTCTTCATCGCTGACATCGATATTTCTGTTCGGTTCTTTTCTTCGTTTCTTCCGACGTCGACGGTCGATTCTCTCTTGGACAGAAATCAACGAAACAGGCGTCCACACGTTGGCAGGGGAATCAAGATTTGTGGGCTGATCGTTAAGTCTCGTGTTCGAAGAATACGCAGGAATATAGTGAAATCGGCGTTCCAGAGGTTGTTCGGTGATGTCGATTGGAACGTTCAGTGGTTACTGGAGAGTTTTTCTTTTCTTTTTTCGATGGGTAACCCTGAGTACGATTCAAGGAGAGATCTTTCGAGATAATACAGAGCATATTGTTTCTTGTTTTTTTTTTCTCTTTTAAATAGAAAATATAAAGTATTCCAGTTAGAATAGTTAGAGTTGTTAGAAAGAAAAGTAGAAGATTAGAGAGAAGAAGTGTTTGGTAGAACTTCAGAGAGACAGAGAGAGAGACAGACAGAGAGAGAGAGAGAGAGAGACAGAGAGAAAGAGATAAAGAGAGAAAGACAGAGAGAAAGAAAATGGAGAATATTGAAATAGAAGAAAGAAGAAGAAAGAAAGAAGAAACCCGAGGAAAAGAGATAGACAATAGCAAAAGTAATTTTGTTAGAGAAATTAGTTCCTTGCTCAGAATAGTAAAGAAAGAGAGAGAGAGAGAGAGAGAAAAACATAAAGTAAAATGAAGTCAAATAAAATAAAACTCTACCAAAAGAAAATTAAGTAGAATTATATAAACGGAAAGATCTAATAGTCTTCAACTATTATTTCGTTACTTTTCCTTCTTTCCTTTCTGTCGCTCGTACCAATTACCATGTATGTACGTTACACTCTTTCAATTTAACTATCAAAATCTCGACCCAAAATCATTCACTTCAATCGCTGTTTCTCGTTCGCTCAACGATCGTAACAAGAACCAAGGAAAAAATAATTGAAAAAAAAAAAAAAAAAGAACACTTGGACAGGCTCATTTCCGGTCCACGCAGACGACGAAACGGAAGAGCAGCGGCAGTGCATGGTGCCATGATAGCCAGCTAGGAAATCAAGGGAGGCGTAGAACACGATTTAAGGGAGGGGGGAGGGGCGATCTACCATCGTCATAATCACCCTTCGTTAAACTTTAACGACGCCTGATTCCATGAAATCGCGAGCGTCGTTCCTCGGAATATCTCTACTAAAAATCATCTGATGCTTCTTTCTTCTCTCGTTTCACTCGGGCGGGGAATTGTTCGCGCGAGTTTCCGGTTTCGTGTAACCCTCTTTCCGCCTTTTCGCAAATTTCCGCTGGTTGATTCTTTTCCTCCTATTGTTCGTTACGTTATTATTATTATTATATATTATCATCATCGTTACACTGTTATTAATTATTTCTTGTTTCTGTGTGGATTTCTGTATTTGCTCGTGCTTCGACAGAGGAAATTCTCGTTTCGCACAGCGCGAGAACAAGCCTAAGCCCACTTGTCGACGACCGCTTCGTTTACTGTAACATAACACAGGCAGAAGCAACATTAAATTCAATCCAATCGTCTTTTGTCGCATCTTCTTCTTCTTCTTCTCTATCTCTTTTTCTTCGATGATCTTTTTAGATCAAGCTGCTCCGATTAGACGTCCGATTTTTGTTTCTTTTTTTTTCTGTTTTGTTTTTCGATTCGTGGACCACCTCGAGAATTAGAGGTTGCATACTCTACCCTTTGGATCGTACTTCTCTTATTATTATTACTTTTTTAGTTTTCACTGTGTACGTGTCTATATGACGTGTACCCTCCCTCCCTCCCTCCCAGTTTGTCTCCTCGAATTACATTCCGATCACCCTTCTAGTAGGGCACGGTCACTATGAATTGAGCATTATATCGGAGTGGAACGAGTATAGCGAGGAGTTTTTGATTTCTTTTTTTTTTTTTCTCCAAAGAAGCGTGTTTTTTTCAGATACGTTTATTTCCTTCTTTTGTTTTTTATTAATCAAACTAACATCTCTCTCGCGTCAATCGTTTATATTATTTCTTGTTTTTTTTTCTTTTTTTCCCGTAATTAACGTATTACCCAGTCCTTCCTTTTTCCATTTGAAAATATTTAAATACACTCATTTTTTTTTTTTTCTCGTGAACGACGTAACGCGCCTCGTTCTTTTTCTATTTAACAAAAGGACTAAAGAGAGAAAGATAAACAGCCCGAAGGGAAAACCGTCGTGAACACCGAAAGAACACCCACGAACCTCGAGACAACCACGAGGCGTTCGATTTTTCCAATGAAAAAGAAGATTCGCTATACTCGTCCAACGAAAATATACACTTCGACTCGAGGAAGAAAGATAAACGAGCCCCAAAATCGTTCTTTGTTTTTGTCATTCTGTTCCATTCTCTGTATGCAACATGTTAAAACTTTCGTGTACGCTTGTGTCTAAAAGTGTGTTTTCCAGTGTCGTTCTGCTAGTGTATATTAGTGTTGTCCCGTGTCGATCTCGATCCCATCGGTCAGCCTGCGGGTTCTTGTTGTTGTTGTTGTTGTTGCTTGGGTGGGTGTTGTTTAAGTGCCATTTAGTTTTCTGACGATTTTCTCTGTGTTCCGGACTGGTGTCGATTTTTGCGTCCTATCGCGTTCCCGAGATTTATTTCACCGGCTTCACTGGCGGTGCCACTGTAAGCATATCACACGTAATCTCGATTAATTTCAAGGGAAATTCGCCCACAAAAGACAGACGTGCCAGGACATTGTTCCCCCGGGGACCGGATGTACTTTCAAACGTTATGTATCGTCGACGTGTGTCTTTCTTCTTGTTTGTAAGATTCGTGTTGTAAGGTTTCTGGTCCAGTGCCGTCATCCGGTTTCGACTCGAAAATTGACTAATCCGACAGCCAGATCGTCTAATCGGAATACTTTGAACTTTCAAATGATCTCTTTTCTTTTGTTAACGCGTTGCGTACGATTTCCGGTTTCTGTGAGAATCTTTTTCTTTTTTTAATCTTTTGTTAGAATTATTTTTTTTTTTGTAATACAAAGATTAATTGCTTTATGCTCAAGAGTGACTTTGCAAATGGTTGAAAAATCGATCGAATGAAATATGTTTATTAAAAGTTTTATTTTCTTTAAATTCTCGATTCGTCAGTTTTAAAGAAAGAACTGTTAAATTTAAATTTCCAGGAATGAACGATAAAATACTATACCATTGTTTCAAAAAATTATGAAAAAAGCAAATATATTTCAGACTCCGTACGCAACGTGTTAAACAAACGAATTTCACATCTACTGAAGCTTCACGCAAAAGTCAATCACGGGAGAGAACAAACTGGAAAGCTACTTTGTGGAATAAAAGCAACTAACTACGATTCATAAATTCGCTTTCGTCGAATCTCTTCACTGTCACAGTAATTGTCGCAAATCATCGTGTCCAGTATTGTAATATTTTCAAAGGGGGGCAAATTCGGGGAAAAAGGGGGTATAATAATAATAATAAAGATATAAAAATGAACCAATGGAAAAGAAACATTTGGAAAAATAAAAATTGTTACCTGAATTCTCCACGATTTGGATTGGAACGAGCACCTCTTCCATTTTTGCCCCGTGACTGAATTGTTTTCACACACCAGCAGGCAGGAGTTAGCAAAAAAAATGTGTGTCGGGGACAACTTCTTCGATTAGGAGTTTTTTGTTTTGTTTTTGTGTTAGCCATTCCAGGCCAACACACGACAGTTATCGTATTTTGTATTTTATTACATTTTTTGTTTTGTTTTTGGTTTGCTCGTCTTTGTCGATCCAGAGGATTGCATGCAAAAAAATTCAAACAACAATTCCGGGAAGACACAAAATGGCCGTGATCGTGATGATGGTGTATTACGAGACACGAAATGGCGGACGTTCTCGCGCTTCGTGCCATGAATTTGTTGCTCCACTTCCGGCTCCGTGATTGATGAATTTCTCCATTCGAGAGGATTCTTTGTACGTCCATGGATGATGAGGTCCTCGATGATTTTTGTGATTAGAAGATTTTATCAGTGGTTAAAAATGATAGAAGTCTCTGAGTGTGTATTGCACTGTTATCAGAGTTTCTCGATGTTTTAGTTTGGATTTTAGGAATAAACTAAACATTACTTTTTAACGAATAACCTCAGTTTCTTACGGTTTCTTCGACTAGGAAAGCTAAACTTACGGTTTCCTTGACTTCGAATTAGAATGGAGAACTACAGTGTGCAACAAAACCTAGAAAACATTTCTCTTCTTCTTCTTCTTCTTCTAATTTAAAACCTTTTCCACATTTAACGTCACTCGATAGAGTTACCAACTTATGAAGCTATCATGTTCTATCACAAATTATTAATCTCAAGAGACCTGGAGTTTTCGTCACTGTATAAGAAAAAAAAAAAAAAAAAAAATGCAATGCACGTTCAAAGATCTCAGTCAATTTTAACCACAAAATGGCCATCGTAGTAACAGTAAGGGTAAAAAAAAGAATCGTCAGATATAAAAGGAAGGAAAGGGGAGAATGATATATGAAGATTCGTGAGAAATTCATTAGGATTGTGGTGTACGTAAAACAAACTGGATAGCTAAACACTTATTACAGTTCACATTGTATTAAGTGTTCGATGTTCGTACACGCGGCAGATGCCACTCTTTTCGGGCAAGATAACCGTACTCTGTCGAGCGACTTCTAACTCTCGTGCTAGTAACTAGGCCGATCGTTGAAACTTCGAACACGCATTAGTAACACATCATACCATATTACTTCCTCTCGTTTTCTCAATTAATTCGTTTTATTGTAACAAATAACGCACTAGAGGTCGGACCGTCGCTAATCGTCGTATCAAGATAAATCGTAGTTAGCCACGCGGCCGATATATTACTTTCACTCGTTATAATTCTCCTCTCGATTTTCAATTCGATTATTACGCGTATTACTCTGTGTGTTTGCGTGTATGCGTTACACCAGCGAAATGCGCAATCCGTCAATGTGCACACTGCTTGGGCAATGTGTGCATTGCCCCCTCTCAAAAAAAAAAAAAAAAAAAAAAAAAAAAGAATTAATTCTTCATTTTCTACCTTGATCATTATAATTTTCATTTTTCTCAACTTCCAATGTATACACTACCGAAGAAACTGAATTCTACACTTCTTGTTTTACCTCTAATGAGTTTGATTTTTCCTTTTTTGTTTTGTGTGTGTTTCTGTTCATTTTTTCCAAAGTTATTTCGTTCAGAAGTGTTTTTTTTTTTTTTCAACAAGTGGAAAAGAAACTGAATTTGAATTAAAATGTTAACACGTTAAGCGCCATTGCGGACCGATGCCAAACTTTTCGTCTAGGTACATCGGTTCTCGAAAACTAGAAGTTTAAATTTTCGAAAATAATTCCTTATCATTCGTTAATGAGGTTCATTAAAGCAATTTAAGTAAAGATACAGTTTTCTTCTGTAAGTGTTATAAAGTTACAACTTTCTACGTTAAATTTATTGCAAAACTTTCAAAACTGAACGGCTAAACGAGAAGTCGACCGAAATCAACGCGCTTAACGTATCTGTACTCCGTTTAGAATTGTTTTCGGAGATGTATAGATACATTAACTAGACAAAGCACGAAATCATTGTACTACGAAAAATCTCGGCACTGTATACATTGCTTAGGCAGTGTATACACTGTCTATAAACTTCACACTTCGCCCGGTAACACATGCGCGCACGTATGAATTGTTTATGCAAACGGATAAATAAAACGAAACGATAAATAAACGTTTCCTTTCGTTCTAACGGCAGATCGTATTTTATCGTCACATTAATTTACAGTCGTCGAGCGATTTTTACGTATACGTATATGTAGATTGTTGTATATACTTTTATCGTGATTTGTTTTTTTTACTTCTCCCTGATTTTTTTTTTTTCATTACGATCCTGCGAGTTTACTCGCGATCATTCATCTCTAGTCTTTTTTCTTTTTTTATTCCTGTCTGTGTGTATGTGTGTGTATGTACGTGTGAATACATGGAAACGCCCCGGTTACTCGTTAGACCATGAAATATATTCTTGGGTCCAATTAATTAGGATAATCACATCGTGACACCGTCGCACGACAACGTGCGTCCGTGACGGTGTTACTATGCATCGAAAACTGTCATTCAACTGTAATCGCACTCTTCTATTATAAGTTATTAATTATTAATATTATTAATATTATTATTAATTATTATTATTATCTTATTATCATTAGAAATAGGTACTTCCTGCACGAACGATGCGACCGTGGTTTCATCATCGTAGCTTTATCCTATTAGATTAGGTTAATTGTAGCGTTCGGCAAGCAATTCTCGCGATTCACCGGTTAAAATCGCGAAACTTTCCTTTTTTCTTCTTTCTTTTTTTTGGTTTTTCGTTAATTCGTTTCGAGTTATATCTTCTTCAAACATGGAGGGGGGAGATGGAGTTCCAAGAGGTGCGGGGTTAGGTGAAAATAGACATTTCCGACAAATTTCAAAATAATTTCTCTCTCGATTGACGATCGAAGGAAATATACACTCGAACATACGTGGATCGCGGTTTCCAACTAGCGAATCAGCGGACTCTAATCGCTTGCCCAGCGCTCCTTTATGCTTTCTCGTTCCTCTGTCTTTCTCTGTCCCTTTCGCGAAAATCCTTTTTGTATCATAGAGACAGAGGGTGAGAGAGTGAGAGAGAGAGAGAAAGATAGACAGACAGAGAAAGAGTAAGAAAAGGAGAAGAACGAAGAAAACGGCAGAAGTTAGAAAAAGAAAAAAAATCAGAAAACAATAGAATATAAAGAAAAAAAAGAAATGGAAAGAGGAAAACACAATTCACACAGTTATATATCCAAAAGTACTTACAAACGTTCGAAACGTCGAGTGAACGCAAGAAAGAATGAATTTTCTCTCGTCAACGTTTATTGAGCGTCGATGAAGTGCTGTCAGACCGTTTTACGTATATACACATATGTATGTATATATATATATATATATCTATTATCTCTCGTTTTTCTTACTATTTAGTTGTCCCTTTTTGCTAACTGTATCGGCATCCTGATCTCCGCGATTATCTCTGTGCTTTGGATTAAAATACACGAGAAAACAAAACGTGCACGGCGTTCTTTCCGGACGATCGGAGTTTGTGAAAATGAACATAAATAAAGGAACAAGATTTGTACGTTAACCCTTTCGCGACAAATGTAACGTATCACGTCTCGTTTGAGTACTTGAACAAAAATTGATCTCAATTTAGATGATATATGAATAGAAAATTAAAAGAAAAAGAAAATAACGATGAAGAAAATTATATCGTCACGAAAGCGTTAAGATACTCTGAAAACGTTTCATGCTGATTTCCGGTTTGTCTCGTGATGAAATCCGCACAGGGTTCGTCGAAGAAGATCGTGATGATCGATAAACACGCTGTACAAGAGAACGTAGATTGCGTTACTTTCGAAACAAAACACACAAGTTAGTCAGGCTTTTCGACATGTTCCAAGGTAGGCGATGAGAGAAAGATGACAAATTAAATAAAAAATAAAGTATCGTCGAGGACAACGCTGCACCCCATGCACGTAGATACGTGTTTACACAAAGTATCGTTTTCCTATTCTTTTCATAATTCACACGGGTCTGATTAGGTTTAATTACGCCTATACCAAAAGTAGTATCACGCCCTAATCGATAATTCATTTACGTGTATGTGTATATATATATATAGTACATTAGTCGTTAACACTGCGGACGACGCTGCTTTAACACGCAGAATTAAATTAATTATGCACTCCGTGCAAAAGGAAAAAAAAAACGAACGGCGGAGAAGTGAACAGAGAGAAAACGTCCTCGCCTCGTAATTTCTCTACACGCAAAAAGCACATGAACCGCTCCTCGAAGCCACATCGTCAGTCTTGTTGCGTTTGCACGTGGTCGAGATGCGGCTCGCCTGGATTTACTCTTCGCCTTCTTTTTTTTTTTCAGTTAATTATTCTTTTTTTCGCAGGAGAAAGAAACAGATAGACAGAACGATAGATAGATAAAGAAAGAGAGAGAAAGAAAGAGGGAGGGAAAGGAAAAAGAACGAACACGGTTCTCTCGACACGGACGAACTACTTTTCATTCGTAATTGTCTATAATGTCGTACGATTTCTTTATAAAACCCCGAAACATGAGAGAAATGACTAAGAGACAGGAGTTAGATGCGTTAAAAAGGCCCACGTATACTCGTGACGACACCGAATCTTCCGTTTTTCGCATGTGACGCGTGTATATTAGAGCGTGTATATGTGTAGGTATGTGTGTGTGAATGAGTTCGATGATCGGTCTGAACGCGATGTTTCGTTCGATACTCGAGCACTATTCTTTTAGAATCTTGTCAATAGGAGAAGAGGAGACGAAGGTATCTACAGAAGAAACTATAGTTCTCTTTGGACACGAGGCTGGACAAAGTAGTTTTAGTAAATAGATGATCGATCGAGCTTTGGAACGTCTGGTAAAACACGATCAAGGTATTCGGAATTTTATCAGAGGTGGGTCTAAATGCGACTATTACTCGGTAGAGAAGGTAGATCGCCTACTATGATACACTTAACACGTTCACCATCCGAACTATTACATTTCGTTAAATTAATCTTTTATTATAGATAATACTAATTACTTTATCCCTGTAACAGACGATGTACGATTTAACGGATGATGAACGTATTAACAAATACCCGTTAATCGTGTTTCGAGATCCCTTTCATCGTGGTTGTACATTTTCATTGACAACGTTAGAAATCGACTAAAATCGACTTTGTGATTCTATTTATCGTCGTTCCTAGTCATCATTATCGTTATTCCTTTCTTGTAAATTCATCGTTATTTATAATTTATTTAAACTATTGTCCACCGCCTATGCAACTCCACGATGAACGAGTCAATTCACCAGAAAACTTCGCCGTCTCGAATCGTACTAAATCAAAACACCCAGCCACTGTCGTTATTAGGAACAGAGATGTGTACCTCCGAATCGAGCGCCCTCGCGTTCAGTCCGCCATCTGGAGAGTGAGAAGGGTTAATACAGCGAGACACGGACCGCTTAAAGACCGTCGATCATTCAGTGTTTTTAATTTCTCTTCTATATATCTTACATGCACCAGTCTTCGTGGTCCGTGTCACGCTGGGAATTAGTGGTATTACAAATCTATTGCGTGGCATCAATCGTTCAGACATATTATGTAAATCACACCTGGTTAGGTACATGTAAAGGTAACAGAATGGATGCAATGATAGTGCAAAGATGTTAGATATAATCCTGCCGTGTTGATGTAATTCAATAATAAAAACTAAGATGATTTCTCTTTTTTTTTTTTTCATTACCTGTATACGTTTAACGTCGTCATATTTGAATCAGGTAATAATTTCAATCGAACGATTTGTAACGTTGTAAACGAAGGATAATTGAGTATCATCTAAGGAAGCACAGCAGGATTAGCTAACCGTTCACAGTGATTGCTCTACGAGAGTGAACATTTCCTTTTGTTTTAGTTAGGATGTATCGTATCGGTAATACAAGTTGTGCATGCAATTACTCGTCTACGGAGGAAGGAAGACATAGTAATAGACGGGTTCGGTAAATGAGATCCATTAGATTTGTCGGAACTTCATGCACAATCTCTGCGTTGACATTTCGGCAACGGATCAGGCAGTTCCCATTCTGACGTCTTGAACGAAGCGGACACTCCTGATGCTAGGGATTAACCAACAATAACCAGTGTTTTTTTAAAAAGGTAAGCAACAACTAAAGCGGTTATAGCTAGACAGAAGAAGATAGTAGTAGAACGTGTACGTGGGAAATAAATTAGAAAGGGTAAAACGTGATACACCTAATGATACTATTTAAGTGAATTGAACAGAGGTAAATCATATAGTGGTGAGCTGCCATGCGTGTGCGTTATAAGTCAAGTGCCCAAAAATAGAACTACCGAAAAATTCAGGTGCAACATACTTTCTAAGGACCCTGTTCTGTCGATGTTTTAACTAATTCTTGAATAACTCTTACACCTCAACTTTACATCGTAATATTTTGCTACTAAATTACTACCGATAAAAAAAAAATAAAATAAAATAAAATTAAGTATTGAAAAAAAAAAGTTTCTCTTATCTGCGGCTAAGACATCGTCAGATATATATATGTGACATACACCGAACACTAAGGTGCAACCGTTTCGAACAAAAAGGACCGTTGTAAACTATACCGAAGAAAAATTAGCGCATTCTAGAAGTGCATTGTGCTCAAACATCATGCAATGTGTGTATGGTGTTGGAAAGGTTGACAGGAGTAGGCGTGAGGGGTGGGGGTAGGGTGTACTAACGTATCATCAGGGTTAGAAAAAACATCGATGGGTGTTGTTTCATTTTTTGTTGCGGAGGAAAAGTTAATGTTTAAAAGGCACTCGTAGAAAATAATTTAACAATCACAATTGTTTTAATTGCGATGGGTCTCTCTCTTTTTTTTTCTTTTTATCACTCGAAGCCACTGAAACCCGTAATATGATTGTTGAGAGCGACGTCAGGGTACGGTGTGATGCGGGCATGGTGGGCCTTGGTGGCAAATCTGTATTGGTTGTACTAACACCATGCACAACAGTCAAACTGGTTAAAATCTCACTTAAACGCACTTCAATTAATAACTTATCTTCGATGCTTCCCGGGCAACGGGGAAGAACTTCGGTGTTTTTTTTTTTTGTTTGTTTGTTTTAAATGCAATTGCAAGTCCGAGAACTCAGTTGCAAGAATGTTTTCCATGGGAAAAACATTGTCTGTTAGACTAAATGTTTGTTTTCACGGACGTTCTATTTGGAAAAGTAACTTAATAGTCCAAAGTACACAGCCCACATTGGAATGATCCAATGATGCACTGTCTTAAGTGGATTCTCACCATCTGTGAACTTTCTGGCAACGAACTTCAGGGTTTCGTCGAGAAGTACCACTGGAATGGAGAACTTCATAACGGTAAACCACTCCTCACCCGTTAAGGGGGTAACTTGGAATACAGACTGAAACAAACATTAACAAATGACATTACTATGTGACATTAATAAAATCACTAGGAGAAAGTAAGAAGCAAGTTTTGTTGTTGTTGTATGATTATACCGAAAGGACATCGACGTAAAGGATGACAAAGTGGAGTGTGAAAGAAAGAGCCATAGAGGCAATGAGCCACATGTTAGACCAAGGCGGCATAGTGACGAGAGACTGATTCTCAGATAAACTGAAAGTAAACAAAAAATAAAGCATAAATTAATGACACAAAATTTAAACATTTGCAGAGAAAAGTCCGTCTAGATAGTTGGTACCTGTTCATGGCGTTCAACATTTCAATGGTTACGAGTACAGATAGAGCCATTGTCATGGGGTGAGGATCCGTGAAGATCTTGCAGTTAACGCCTTTGAATTCCTCACCACCACCCAAGCACGCCAAGTGATGAGTCTGTGAAACAAAAAACATTCGTAGTTATAATTAATAAATAAAATATACATTCAATATTTGAGACGTAGGTATTGTAATAGTAATTACCAGTTGATAGTAGTTCATTTGTGGGCCATGAGGACTGTACAAGAACCACCATGCAGCTGATCCAACAGTTGCAGCACCTACGTATCCACCAATAGCCAGATAGCGGAAGAACAACCAGCCAGAAATGAGAGATTCGTCGGCTTTACGGGGAGGCTGCAGAACATCATAAGTAAATTCATAATTTTACGTATATTTCAATTTATCAAATGTAATTTCTTCATTGATAACATTACCTTGCTCATGATGTCCAAGTCAGGAGGATTGAAACCGAGAGCAGTGGCTGGAAGACCGTCAGTGACCAAGTTGACCCATAGAAGTTGTACGGGGATCAGAGCTTCGGGAAGACCAAGAGCGGCAGTCAAGAATATACTGTAATTAATAAATAACAATTTATAACTCATACATATCATTTTACTCGATAACCATTAGCAGAATATTGAAGTTTCTCTTCACACACCTCACGACTTCACCAATGTTGGAAGAAATCAAGTAACGAATAAATTGTTTCATGTTGTTGTAGATGGCACGACCTTCTTCAACAGCGGCGACAATGGAAGAGAAGTTGTCATCAGCCAGTACCATCTCAGAAGCGGATTTCGCCACAGCGGTTCCAGATCCCATAGCAATACCAATCTCAGCTTTCTTCAAGGCTGGGGCATCGTTTACACCATCACCAGTCTACAACAGAATAATTACTCGAGATTATAGTCATTATTACATTTTATAATACACATACAACAAACAACAGACAACTCACCATAGCTGAGATTTCGTTCATGCTTTGTAAGAACTCAACGATCTTAGATTTGTGAGCAGGTTCTACACGGGAGAATAGACGAGCTCTCGCGCAGGCAGCCTTCTGTTCTGACGAAGGAAGGTCGTCGAATTCACGTCCAGAGTACGATTTTCCAGTGGTATCTTCATCTTCCTCGAACACGCCGATACGTCTGCAGATGGCTTCAGCAGTGGCTTTGTTGTCGCCAGTGATGACAATTACACGGATACCAGCCGCACGACACCTGGCAATAGAGTCGAAGACTTCCTTGCGAGGTGGGTCAAGCATACCAACGACACCAATGAAGGTCAGATCCTTCTCGTACGTGTAGAATTTGGTGGAGTCACCAAGGTCCATATCGTCAGGCTTCATTGGATGATCAGCAGTGGCAAGAGCAAGGCAACGCAGAGTGTCTCGTCCAGTACCATATTGGCGAGTAAGGTCTAGGATACGATTCTTCAAAGTAGATGTGAGAGGAACCTTGGTAGATCCAACACGGGCGTGCGTACACCTGTCCAAGACACCCTCAGGAGCGCCCTTAACGAACAATTTCGGTCCAGTGCCCAATTTGGTTGGTTTCAGAGGTGTACAGTAAGAGGACATGGATTTACGATCACGAGAGAACTCCAGAGTGAATTCTTTCTTCCATTTTGTTTCCATGTCCTGTCTGACAATGATGGCTGCGTTACGCCTGTCCAATCCACTCTTCGAGACACCGTAGGGATTGATCTTTTCCGCAAGGACGATAAGGGCGGTCTCAGTTGCCTCGCCGACCTTCTCGAATGCTTGTTTGAATTCGTTGAAATCGATGGCGGAGTCGTTGCACATGATACAGATCGTAGAAATTTCATGGAGGGTTTCATAGTCCTGGCCACGGATCTTCTTTCCTCTTACGTAGATATCACCAGTTGGCTCGTATGTCGAACCGCTGATTTCGAACTCGTGGAAGCTGCTGTCGTTACCCTCGATCTTTTCGAAGATGAACATTCTGGAAAAGGATGTTTTCGAAGTTTGTGATTTGGAGATCAACAGAGTACAGTCAGGAAAATTTGTTTGTCACAGAATTAACGTTTGGAGAAGTTTGGAAATCGTGAAACTGATCATTGACGCTTACAAAATTAAAAAAAAAAAATCGTAAAATTGGCACTTAGAAATTTTGAAAATTATCAAAGTGATGCTTTTAAGATTTTAAATTAAATATTGACGTATCCTACCGGCTAACAGACATCTGGTTAGTAGTCAAGGTACCAGTCTTGTCCGAGCAGATGACAGAGGTACAACCAAGAGTTTCGACGGATGGCAGTGACCGCACAATGGCGTTCTTCTTGGCCATACGACGTGTACCCAAAGCTAAGCAAGTGGTGATGACAGCCGGCAAACCTTCAGGAATAGCGGCTACAGCCAGAGCGACAGCGATCTTGAAGTAGTAGATGGCTCCTTTGATCCAAGATCCACCATGAGCAGGGTCGTTAAAGTGTCCAATGTTAATAGCCCAAACAGCGACGCAAATCACAGAGATAACTTTCGACAATTGCTCGCCGAACTCGTCCAACTTCTGCTGTAGGGGCGTTTTGATTTCTTCGGTCTCAGACATCTCAGTACGGATCTTACCAATAGCGGTGTTCAAGCCAGTTCCAATTACCACACCGCGAGCCTTGCCCGCGGCTACGTTGGTACCAGAAAAGAGGATGTTCTTCTTATCCTGTTCAATGAAAAAAAAAAAAAAAATTAAATATTAATTACGAATTTAAAAAAAATTGTATTTAATATAACGTCTCTGTTTTAATATGAGTACTCAATTAACGAAGTACCAATTCTCTGGAGAATTAAATCACAGACGATGAAAGCGATATAGCTCAGGTCGTAAAATCGATCAAGCATTAAAGTACACAGTAATATGGACGCCGAAATAGCAGTTTAAGGAAGATGAGGAGTTCAAGCCTCGTTTTAAATTGTTCGATATCAAGTTAGAACTGATTATTCCATCGCAGGATATGTAAACAATTTGTCTGCGCTTTAATCTTTAACGCTTTGACTACGAAAGTAAATTTTTCTTGATATAACATATTTACACTTTTTTAACATAGCAATTGCAAATAGCTAAATATTGACAACCGTTTCAATATTCGCATATCTTTATTAATATCGTTCAATCTAAATATCGTGAATTAAATCGTACAAACTTATTCTTCTGCTGTATATATAAACGTTTATTTATTTCAATTTGTGATCAGTTTTATAACTTTATCCATTCGTTATTTTTCTAAATAATACAATGTACCCTAAAAATGTTTGATTAGAAGAAAAGACAACGAGTAAATATGATAAGTACCGATAGATCAACAGCTACATGTTAATTTTGATCCTTATGGCAATTCCATAACTTTAAACTTAAAAAAAAGAAAGTATGGAACTCCTCGAATCCTCATCTTTGTCTTGCTAAACTTTTATTTTCCAATTGCAATCGGAAAATGACTTGTTCCAGTTTCGTGAAACACCCTGTAGATTGGAACAGACGTGATCAATTATACTAACCTGGTTGACGGCACGCGGGTCAGGCACAGGATCAGTGTGCTTGATCACCGAGACAGATTCACCGGTCAGGATGGACTGGTCGATCCTGAGGGTGGTCGAGAAGATCTTTGTGAGACGGATATCGGCTGGGATCTTGTCACCGACAGACACCTCAACAATGTCACCGGGCACGATCTCCTTGGCGCGAATCCTCTGGACACCGGACTTGTCCATTCGAAGGACCTTACCCATCTCAGGTTCATACTCCTTCAACGCTTCGATCGCGGATTCGGCATTACGTTCCTGCCAGACACCAACCACGGCGTTGGCGATGAGGATGAGCAAAATGACAAAGGGCTCGACGAAGGCCGTGAACGCATCCTCGTGCTCTTCAAATAAAGCTAATACCTGGAGGATCATAAATTCATCGATCAAAATGTAATCTTGGTTAATCTGTTACACGGAAATGACTTGAAGAGAATGGAAAATAGCGATTATTCAGTTTTATCTTTCCACAGCGCTACGTGACTTAAAAGTTACTGTATTTTATACATTACTTTGTTTGTTGCTATACTATTGCATCGTTGTATTGTTATATTACTATCAGTTAAGTTCTTTATATTAACACATTGAATGCCACGCTAATTTTACATGGCCAACATGAATTCACGACGCATCGCAATATGCGCCCATAATATTTAAGCATACGTGTTATATACGTAAATAAAACTATTTTTATGTGTTCTGTGTTGAATTAATTTCTTCGTATCATTTTAGTAACGATGATAATATTGAAAAATTTTTAAACATTGGAATTTACTCGAATTATGTGTTTTTAGTCATCGGTGACCCCCGTGGCATTCAACGTGTTAATTATCAATTTGTCAAGATGTGAAACTTTAATCAACTGTAATTTTTCTTCTCATAGACACAGAAAAATCAGGTTACAGAGAGTTAATTATACATTACAGGGATTTTTATTTGAAAAGTGAAGCTCGAAAGAAAAAGACTCGGTAGAGAGCTAAATAGCTAAAGAATTTCTGTTCGTATTTTTTTTGGCGGATAAAGATTCAAACAGAAAGGAGAAGAATTCTGATTAACGTGTATTATTATTACCAGAGAATTTTTGGATTATTTTCACGAACACTTTTGCGTCATACTGTATATAACGAAGTAAAAAATTTCATCGATACGTAAATGTAGACAATTTTTATGCGATGACGATTAGAACGTTTTGAAATTAGTCTGATTATTTGTATTGGGATATATATTAGTATACCGTGTGTCCTGTATATACCAACATAAGCGAAGGATGTTACGCGAACAGCTGAACGGTATGAAACGGTAAAGAGAAAAAAGGAACGATAAGAAAAACATTAAACAAAGGAAGCAAGAACGCGTTTGTTGTCGATACGTTCCAGCGGAAAGAACAGGTCGGCGACATTTATCTAATCTGTTTATTCAAAACGTATTTACTATACATAAGCATTGAACGTGATCGATATAACACCTCAGTGGCAATAACAATCGCTACCTTGTACAATCTGTCATCGGAGTGTCTAAATATTTACACAGTATACAAAGGAAAGTTTTTCATTCCTTAGATTTCGACACGCCCTGTATATTCACTTTTATCTTGAAATTTCTTTAAATTGGTTTCACTTTGGTTTCAAGAATATATAGAAGAAGATTAAATTTTTAATCCTCTATAACCCGATTTCCCTGGATTTGCGAGAAGAAAAATTGCAGTTGATTACAATTTTACACCTCGACAAATGCTGAAAAGCAAGGATTAATGATTAATATAAAGAAATTGAGCGGTGATAATTAAACTGCGAATTTTTATGCAAATTGATATTTGTGAGAATACAATGAAAATAGTAGAACTTCGGTAGAAAATTATTTCACCTATCGGGTATCATAAAAAGCACTATAATTTTGATATTTTGTATATTTTTTCCTATTGCGTGCATTCGGTGCAATTTTTCACCGTTAACTTTTCTATAAATGTACAAAAATCCGTACTGTAATAGCATAGCAATAAACAAATTAAACGTGTCGTATAAAATGTAGATAAATGTACTACAAACGGTTAAGAAAGTGATGAAAAATATTTACGGTTGAAAAGTTAAAAGGAAAAATTAAAACATTGAAAAAAAAAAAATAATAAGGAGCTTGAAAAATCGATTTCTTTAAAGAATATTTATAATTAAACGGCAAAGTAGCTTGAAAGAAATTAACTTTTTTTTAGCTTTCTTAGATTTCATCGGGTATTTTTACACGAGCTGAACTTATACGCCGTGTATTAAACGACGAATTTCCTACACGTGCGTAAGGATAACGAGAGTCTCGTTAGCGTCGAGGTGGCAAGGGGGTAAAGGGATCGATGCGCTATTTTTTCACCTTTGAAACCACATGTATATTTATAATAAGTGAGCCTTGAACCCCCTCGTAAACATAGTACGACTTGAAGCCGACTAATAATTACTTAGAGGCTCGCATACGAGCATAATGCACCGCTTCGATTTTATTAATTACCGCCGTTTCGCGTCACGTCTAAAAATAAAGAACGACAGCTCGCGTTCGATCATTTATCCACGATAAAGAGCCACGGTTCAACGTTTTTCGAACGTCTCTTTACACAGATTTCGTGAGAAAAATTTCTCATTTTCCTTCCGATAATTTTTGTTCCCATTTTTTTTCTTTTTCTTTTTTTTTTTTTTATTATTTCTTATCGCGATTCAGATACTATATATCATCACGGTAGACGTGTTTCAGATAAAAAAGAATTACCGCGATCGATCAAACCGTTAACTCGACGTTTACCGAAAATAATCTATTTTCTCAAGAAGACTGTTGTAAGTTTTCCTGAATTCACAATGTACCGATTGATTATCGGCGAAGATAAATCAGATCGAAGCAGAATTATCGTTCTTACTGGTATTAATGGAAATTTTATGGTGTGACAAATGGATTGGTATACGTACAAAAGAAATAATAGCAGCTAATAGAAGAATCTTAACTAGAAGGTCGTCGAATTGTTCCAGGACGAGTTGCCATATAGACTTTCCTGCAATTACATGAAAAAGAAAAGCGTTAATTTCCCTCTGTTCCGTTATAATCTGTTTGAACGTATCAAACGACGATCGAAGGTTTTTACTTAACCATTGCTCGAATGTAAATTCGAGCTTATTATTTATTCGACATTGATCTGCATCGTGAATCCTTTTCAAATTCATTTAAACAATAAAATGTACAAGGAAAAAGCTATTCAAGTGAATCAGGAAACAAATTGGCATTTGGTATTTCTTTTTTAATTTATCATCCTCTCTGATTTCTTAATGGAAAGACGATTCGTTCGTTATTGATGTTTGACGATCCACTAGAGTTCATAACAAGTCACTCAACTTCGTATCTTGCGGCGACATCTTCGAAACTTATCATGCTTTTTCCATTGACACATGATCGAGAATGATAGATCGGGTAAGATCAAGTTTAAGGGATAATAATGGAAGTCTGTCTTCAAATTCACGCTATCCGTGTGAAATCTGTCGCAAAAGAATTTCCTCCGCTTTTTCTAACTTGACTTGAACGACTTTTCGAGATTGATAAGTGACATTCTCTCAGTTTAAAATTTTAATCACATGAATAACGAAAATTTGTTAATTTTAACGGTTACAAAATGTAACAAAAGTTCCTTACTTTTAGTTTTATAATTAATGACAATTAAAAGTAAACAGTGAAATAATTAATTAATCGGAGAAAAGTACAAATCAAAGCTCGAGATTCTTTCTTGAATCGACAATCATGAGTATTTTCCTTTCAGTCTAAAATCGTTTGTAATTAAAAGATTCCAGCGATAATTGGACATAATATCTCAGCAGAACCATTTAAAAGTAAAAAAAAGATTTCGTCTTTGAAGTCCATCGAAGGGTAAAATATTAGCCCGATCATTCAGGTGAAAAAAGAGGAGAATCGCAACCTGTTGACTTCGCGATTCTTCTTCCACGCGCGTGAAAGAAAAAAAGGAGAAAAAAAAGGAAAGATGGCGGAACTGAGAGTAATCGGGGGCAGGCCCTGGCGTCCTTGATGGCAAGTGCCTTTTGCCAGCATGCAATTGACGTCACGTCGGCTCCAACGTGCTCCACGGTTGACGATTTCATTAATTGTAATCTACGACCAGAGACGAGTGAAAATCCGATTGCCGACCAATTATAGGAACGCGTTTCTACCTCGTCATTCATGTCTACTACTGCTTTCGGCCATCCTCTTCCTCGTTCATCGGCGACATTTTAACGTTCACTTTCTGCACTACCAATTTCCGATTAATCATCGAGCCACGATGAAAAAAAGGGCTTGGTTGAAAGGGTCGCGTACATCCTTGTTAAAATACACCTTTTTACACTTTTTTCCTCGCCCTTATTTTCAATCCTTTCTTTTTTAGCGATAAAGTGGCTTTTTTTCTTTTTTTTTTTTTTAGGGAACAAGTGAAATTTTCAGTACGGTGCTCCCGTTTGAATATTCGAGGATACGTTAAAAAAAATTTAGCATTGCATACGAAATTCTAGTTTGATAAATTTTCTGTTCATTTTGTTCATTCCTTAATTTTGGAATCAGAAGAAATTATGGGAAGATTTTTCATCAAAATTCACTTAACCTTAGAATATTAGGATCGATTTTTCGAGCATACTATACCACATAATCGTAAAAATAATGAACTTTACTAACACTGAAATTGTAAAGATCGTTAATTTCAAGTTCGAAATGAATTAATTATCGAATCTGATGCACTTTTAATGCGAAACTCTAAAAGAAAAATGTGTACGAAAGGAGAAGTCTCTTGGGACGCCATATTCTCTGTATTAGCGTTCTAAGAAATGCTATTTCATCTGCTGATTCTCACAAAATAAAAGACAAACACGAGACGTAAAAATTTCCACTGTAAACGAAGCATAATTTCTATACCCATTGTAATTATCAACAACAAACCTGCCGACACAATGCTACTAATGTTCACGACAAACATTAAACCACGCTGTTTATTATAATTTTAATAAACGTGAAAGGAAACAAAAAAATCCTTCGTGAAAATTTTCCTGGAAATGACAAAAAGGAAAAAACAAATGTTTACCAGTACGCATTTTCAAACAAACTGCGAAAAGGAACAATACAAATACGACCGCTTCAATCAACGCGATGTGAAATCAAAAGAGAGAGAAAAAAGAAAGGTAAAAGAGCAACAAACGCTGTAGAAAAAAACGTTTCGAATTTGAAAGGTAACTCGCGTGGGGCATTTTTATTCCGTTGCAATCAAGGTGACGCGACAGAACGCGATTCCGCGGCGGCCATATGTCATCAGCCGTCCCTTTCGACGACTCTTGTGCAAGCATCAGTTTCATCACTGCGTTTGTCCACGTAATGCGGATATTGTTAGTCGATCAATGACGCTCGAACGTTGGACGAGCACGTTCGACGAAGGGAAAGAGAGGTAGAGTGACCTGATATCATTAAATTATGAAAGAAATCTCATTAATGCGACCTTGATTGCTCCCTCGACGTCGAAGGAGCATCTTACTCTCGTGACGTGAAATTGACGATAACAGGAAGTGCGTGGTTACGTGAAACGAAGAGCAACGAGCAATGGTAGATGGTCACATAATATTTAAACAATTATCGAATAGTAATTTCATTCTATAATAATACAAAAAAGATCGAAAATTTGAGAATTCCACTACGAAGTTCTCCATTTGTCCTTAACCCTTTCGCTACAACAGATTTTAGTACATAACGTGCATGACGAAAGGTAGATGTGGTCTTCGCAGCAAAGTTTGTCAGAGTGTTGTCGAAAATTTAGAAATTTCAAATTTTCAAATTCATAAAAATTTTTAATTTGTTTCGATAAGTTAAAGTAAAAGCGCGCGAAGGATAAAATTAAGGTTTAAGAAGAGTATGAGGGAAATTTTCAAAGAGCCTATAGGAGTCAACAGCAACGAAAGGGTTAAAGAGGATGAGAGACGGAGCTCGAAGATCATTTTAAAGTTAAATTGAGTTATACTACTTATTTTATCGTACTTCGAATAAAACGATAATTTAATCCTGTATATCCAGATTTTTCTTCGTTCGTCAGAGGATAAACACTTGCCTTCGGTTCCCGGAAAAAGCTTGTAGCTTGAATTAATCGTTCCATGGCTAAATATTCAACGGCGGATAGAAATGCGAACTTGGATTACTCGCTATCACGGATCGCGTGCCACTCTCTTCAATTACGTACAGTTGGACGAGGCGATTCACGTTTCGTTGGTTGGAAAGGGAAAACGCAGCTTTCTTGAATGAAAATTGTAGAGGAGTAATCTACAAATAGGAGGCTGCTATTTGTAGATTTCATAATCTTCCTAATAAATCGTCCTAGTTGATCTTTCTAACCCAAATTTATGACCATCAAACGAAAAATAATTTTCACCGGTGAATACAATAAAGGATCTAGCAGGATAAGCATGGGTGAATGAACTATTTTCCATTTTTGTTGGCTGCTAAATAATGCTTTTTATCTGAAAAACTATTCTGCAACATTTTAGATCTTTACTCCTTCGTTTAAGGATAATATGAGTGTAAAACCCCTAAACTGTTTTATTCATTTTCTCTTTCTTTTCAAAAAATTACTACATATTCGTAATATTCTTTAAATTGTTTAACAATGTTCCATCCACCTGAACAAATTGAAATTTCTACACATAACTCGATAATAGAGCATTATTTGTAATTTTTTTTTTTAAGTAATCACTCTAAGGATTATTTGCAAATACCACAGAGAAAATAAATAAAACAGTTTAGGAGTTTTAGCCTCATATCACTCTTAAACGGAGAGGTAGAGATCTGAAATTTTGCAGAATAGTTTTTCAGACGAAAAGTATTGTTTAAGCAGCCAACAAAAGTGCTTTCTACAAATCTGACCCATTATATCCATACAGATTACTTTTACATAAAACACCGGCTTAGAAGAGAGGAATCAATCCAATAAATGCTCTAGAATTACTGAAATAATCCTCAGATGATCCACCTCGGTACAACCTTCGACCCAAGCAGTACATACAGTCTAAACCCCATACGTCCTTGGCAATCATCCTATTCTCAGGGCTGAAAAGCACGAGAAACGCTGGAAACGGGTCGATTTAGAGAAGGTAAAGAAGCACCTTGTATAGAACTGTTAGGTAACCCGATCGAGCGTAATGTCCGCGCAATTAACCCTTTCGCATCCATGCATAAAATATCTCGCGAATTGATTTTTATCCATCCGATTCTTTGAACGAAATATCCCACGTCTATATCAAGACTGTAACTCTAGCTTTAACATTGAAATTGTAAAGATCGTTAATTTCATATTCGAAATGAATTAGTGCTGCAGTAACAAAGGCTCGTCGAATGAAAAATCGTATTATCAGCGATAATAACAGCGACAACGATGTTAACAATATCAATAGGTAGTCGTTAACCCATTCGCTATGAGGAACATTTGTACACGCAGAACGAATTGTACAACGAAGCAGAAGTTGATAGTACATACAAAAATAGGCCAAAGATATCCAATGAAATTTTTCAGAAGAGATATAGCTTTCGAGAAAACTTAGAAAGAAAGTTGTTGACTGACAATCAGACAACGCGAGAATGCATCTGACGTTTAATTATCACACATTAAAAATTAACTGTTTCTTATGCAAGTCTTAACTCTTTGACTGCGAAAGGCGTAAGAGAAGTGTATATATACGCTGTGTAATTTTCGCTCGGTACACTATGTTTATTGTTATTAGATATATATATATATATATATATATATATATATATATATATATATCGCGAACTGTTTCGATTTTTCTAAGCATTTTCGCGTTTCTGATTTTCAGAAATCATAGTTTTTTTTATTAGAACGTGCCGCAGTCGAAAGATTAAATATCATGCAATGTTAATTAATATTAATACATCGTATGCCGATTAAATATCAGCTGATGAAAGTCTAAGTATCGGTGGTTACATTGCTTGTTTACGGGGAATGAACACTCGAAAGAAAATGTATTAAAAAATTCTACACTTTCACAAAATTATTTTTCAAAAAAATATACTACTTCAACAAAAATCAGACATCCGTCGGAACCGATAGACCGAGAATCCCGCAATGTGTTAAATTAATAATACATACGTTTAGAATGCAGCGAGCACTTTTTTCTTTAAGCACATCATAGGGAAAGAGTTAACAGTATCTAGTCGCGAAAAATGTTGCATGCAGTGTCGTTAAATACTTAGTGTAACGTGAGACAATTTGTTCGAAAAGTGAAACGAGTAACTTCGAGTCGCAAGACTGGGAAAGGGTTAATGGCGACCAGCAGGTTGACACGTTTATTCCTCCTCCTACTTCACGTGTGCACATGAAACGTTAATGCAATGTGCAACGAGTTCTGCTTTAATAGTCTTCCATCGTGCACAGTACCTATCTTCTTCTCACGGAGCCTAAGTGCCTCGATATTACCGTGTCTAACGTTTTCGAAGACGCCATTCCTGCGTCTTTGAACGCCTCTGACCATCCAGTTCCCTTTGACGTATGCAGTTTGCCTGATCAGTTTAGGCGCGATGATAACGAGATATCCAGTGCATAACAGGGAAATTAGGTCGTTCGATTGGGTTGATTGGTTAAATAGGGAACCATTTCGAGGATCTGTTCGGAAATCTGTATAGCCTGGAGAGGAAGTTATGTTGAAATGAGTGCCTTTTGAAGTTTGCCTCGTCAGAATTGAAAGCTTCCATGCCATAACGCTCTAAGCATCATCGTAGATAATTGCCGTTGATATTAGAGCGATGTCTAACACTTCGCGAGAAGAAATAAAATGGAGTTCTCGAATACCAACAAAGTTTCAGAAAATTTTACTTCTTGCTACTTAAAACACATCGTGCTTTGGAACAGAATGCTTAATTATTTCGCAATGATAATGGTTGCTCGAGAAATGCTAGAGTGCCTCTACGACAGAGTTATATTATTTAAACAAGTGGATCGTTTCATCTATTATACGAAGAGTGGCTATAGTAATTTTTCATAGCGAAAGAAATTAAGAAATGTCTCCTTTGAAGTATAATAAAAATTAATCTCTTGTGAATTGTCATATATCACCAAACAAATATCTTTTTTTTTTTTTATAATTCTACGAAAGATTACGGTGATATTTTCACGTTAGATTGTCATTCCTGATTTATTTACGATAACGATTTATCATACTGTTGAATACTCCACGTGCTGCATTTATGAATGAACATTGATGAATATTCACGATTGTTTTGACTTGGAACAAACACCAGGGAACAGTTATCTTCGCGAAATGTTTGCCGTTCCCTTCCTGAATTTCGCTAACGAACTTTTAAATCCTCAGAAAATACTTCGAACAGGATTACGAGTAACGGAAAACGAACTATTCTTCAATTGAAAACTAAAGAATTCCACCTCTTCGACGCGCTTAATACCTCCCTCTCTCACTTTGCTAAACCGTTTAACTCTATCCTCGCACATTGCAAAAACGAAGAAAAATCATTTGTGTATAATGACATTATCTATACCTTTCGCTCTGTCGAAATTAGACTAAAATCCCTGGAAGCTGGTTAACCGACGACTAGAAACAACTAAACGGATAAAACGTCTGATGAAAGAGGTAAGTCCCTCTAAAAATAATCACCAAGAGAAAAAGAGAGTTAAGAAGTCGATAATTAGACCTCGACAAAGCGTGACCACGTACAAGTGCGTCTATTTTTAAGGGATTGAAAGGTACGAGAGATTACGGGCGGAATAAGTAAACAAGGTGGAGAAGGAAGCCTTGATTTTGCAATGATCCGAAACCTCGCGGAGAACCTATGACTGCTGGCGGGGATTCGGTATTACATCGTTTCGCGACGATGCTTTTGTGTCATCATGCGGTTCTGACGTGCGATCATGAAACGATGGTAGGTGTTTGTTAGCTCGGAAAACGTCAGTAATGACGTCGTGGCATGGAGTCATCCGACGTAGATCAGAGCTTGTCAAGTGCCACGTAAAGTTCTGCGATAAGGCTCCTTTTGTCTGATATTTTAATTGACGACAGTGCAAAGTAAATGGAAGCCTTTTTTGCACGATAGTCTTTGTTCATCTACTTTGTTTACAGTAGTCGAGTGCATCGGTTATTTGCTGATTGCACCGATTCACTTTTCTGGTTCATTGAAAAAGATATTGCTAGAATTGTTAGTAAAATTCTTCGAAATCTCTAGAAATTTTGATATTGCAAAAATTATGTAACTCTCAAATTCTAGCCTTCTTAGAATTTGCAATGAATTCAATTCCAAAATCCTCCGAAATTTGCACACTTATAATTTTTCGAATTACGAACTGTTAATGTTTGAAAATTAATTGAACGATAGAATTTGAAAAATTTCAGAATTCTTTAATCTTTGGATGAAAGTAGCAATTATAGAATTGCAAACGTCTCGATGTTTTCAATTTTACTTCAGCCGAATTACAACGACCACGACGAACGATTATTTCCCAAGTTTATCGAAAAATCTCTTTCCACCGTTATTCCCTAAAACCATCAACTAAACCCTCCTTTCAAACGACGCTTATCCCTCGACACTCCATCTAAAATCGATGCCAATTTGTTGCCAGAACAGCTTACCGTGTCGATCGTCGCTGGGAAAAGAAAGCATTCGCCATAAAAAGACTTACCCTCCTCGGCTGGCAATTCTGAAACAGACAAACAGCAAGAAATAAAGTAACTGTTGCGTGAAATTAAGATGCATCATCTGAATATTCAATGAAAATCCAATATCAAAATTCGTACGTGCAATATCGAATGCTTAAACACTCGCATAACCTCGTCGAGAAAAAATTTTACACGAATAGCTGTGGCTGGGTCTCTTTCAACCCATATCATATAATTTTCATATTTATATAAAACTTTTTATACGGTTTAATAATTTAAAATATTTAATTAGATTTCTATTCAAATATTTTCCATGTTTATTAAACGAAAACTTTCTACAAATCATAAATACAATTTGTAACAACGTGTTCTCGTAGAGTGTAGTTTACATAGAAATTGTTCGCGCTGTATGCACTTTTCCATGGTACATAAAGCATCTGTATATTAAATTAGATTGTTCAGTATATATGAACGAGCAAAAGTGTAATGCGCGAGACTCATATAGCCATACTACATAATTACATATTACAATAGGGTTAAAGAAGAATGTGAATGAAAGAAAACTGATTCCTGGGTCCAAAAAGACCCATTGACATATTCAATGTTCTTCGAACCACATTTTATGTAACTTAGAATTTAATCTCACTATCATATAGAAGTAAGAAGTAGTACAAAAAAAAATCTACGTTTGATTTATCATGAAAATAATTAGATTAAGTAACGTGTTTTTAAAAATTCCGAGATAATTTGCCATTTTCTTTTTTCTTTTGCGATGATTAAGTTAATTTTGTACCGACACTTCTTAAGCGCATTAAGCCAGCCTAAATCGCTGCATCTCCTTTAAGCTGGCCTAATTCGAATTGCCGAAGCACCGTTCGCATACCGACCGTCGCAAACAACGTTTTCCTCATCGATAGTAAACGCCCTTACAGGATGACGGGCCATCGACGTGTGTCCCCGTGACAACCAATAGAGCCGAACCACGTCAGAGGGGGAAAAAACGCGAAAAACTCGCGGGCGATTTTCAACGGTGAAGAAAGTACATGGTTCTCCGCGTTGAAAACCTGGGCTGGGTGACGCATGTGATTTGGCATGCAATGCGTTTGACGCACTCTAAGGACCGAGAAGGTACTGGCTGACGTCGATTGGCCATGATAGACGTGGCGGAAAGGGTGTTTAGTATTGTCGAGTTGTTAATTTCTCTTGCAATTCAAATGATTCTGGAGAAGTATGGGGGAAAATGTGCTTTCATGTATTATTTTCTATATTCTTGATTTTTGTAAAGCTAGCGTAGATTCTTAAGAACGAAAAATTTAGAAATCCGTAGGAAATTTGGAAATTTTCTTTAAGAGAAAATTTTAGAATAGTTCAATTTGTAAGGTTTTCAGAATTTTCTCTTAGAAACGGGAAATATTTAGACATATTTCTGAGGAGAAGGAAAAACGTTCCGGTAACGTTCCTCTGAAAAGGAAAATTCGCAATTTTCCCAACTTTCCTTTGGAAAGATGGAAATTCCACAAAGAACTTTTGGGAATTTTTCAAAAATTCCCCCTGGAAAAGTTAAAATTTTACTAAGAAATTTCGCGAGTATTGCAAATTCGCAATTTTACCAAATTTCCCTTGGAAAAATGGTAGTTTCACAAAAATTTGCAAATTCACAAATTTTCTCAGATTTTCCTCGAACCAACAGAAATTTTCCCTAAGAAAATATATATAAAATTGACCAACTCTTAATAACCTGAAAATATGTTTCTTTTAAAGAGAAAAAGTACAGAAATTAGAGAAATTGATTTTCTCGCAAAATTCAAACATTCTTCTGTCTAAGAAAAATATTTCGAAATTCAGTTTACGTATTTCCCATTGACGGAACGGGACAAACGAAATGAAAATACAGGACAAGCAAGGGGAAACGGGTCTACGAATGCAAACGGAAAGCAAATCCGATTCTCCGGCGTAATTTACAGCGGATCCAAGGGAAGCGCGAGATTCTATCGGTTTTCATGCCGGGATCCCCGGGAAATGTGCCGCAAGATGGGGGCGAACCCTCGTTTTCTATCGACCGTCGTCGAGAAACGAAGGCTGCTCTTGCAGATACTTGCTGCAGGAACCCAACTGCGCTCTGGCTGCTTACAATTTTAACGGGGAAAGTTTATGGGCGTGCAAAAGCTCGCAAAGTGCAGAAAAGATGATGTAAACCCGATGCAACGGAACAACCATATAACTTCTACTATGGTTTCATTAAAATGTTACGCGTGACTGTAACAATTATCAGTCAGGAATATATTTCACCGTTTGAATCATCCGTGCAAAAGTACGAAAGATAAATGAGCAAATAAAAGATAGCTGAAAGTATATTTTAAAACACTAATATAAATTTTCAAAAAAAGATACTTCTATATTTTTTACGGAAAAAACATAGAAACAAAAGTAGAACAAATTATCGCGTTGAAGATAGAACAGAAGTAAAATAAATGTTTGTAACATAAAAGTGCAAAAATGAGATAAGTTTTCATGCGAACAGTGACGCGAATATGAAAGTATTCTCAAAAGAGGTGAGAACGAGAATAGAACAGTTAAAATGTACAGAGAAAAAGATCAACGCAGAAATGAGAATAAATTTTCGCGTTAATAGCGAGAGAAGGAGATATAAAAACGTCGAGAAAGGAATAAGGATAAAATGAATTTTCACGTTAACTGTGATACAGTTGCTAATGATTTCACGAAAGACGCAGCCATCATCGATCGACACATCTCGAAGCACTTAAAATAACTTGGAAACCTTCGAAGCGTTCGCGAAGCAAGCTCGTTCGGTATTCATCCGCGCTATTGCTATCGCAGTATTCGACGCTCGCGACCGCTAATGGATCCAACGTTTCGATAGAGAAGAGGCTTACGCAATTTTTCGCGTGCGCGAAACGTTTATGCAAACATTCCCTCTCTCGAGCCCCTCTCGATCATCCGTAAAGTTCCCCAAGTCGAACTGGGTCGACGAACTGCCTTTCCCTCGACGATCTATCCCTAGACCCGTCTTCATCCTCTGAATGAACTATTTCCTTGGGAGAAAAAAAGAATTCTAGCAACACGGTGGGGACAACAAATGAAAGAGGATGGAAATGGAGCGAATCTGTTTTCTTTTCCTGTTTTCTTCTTTTTTGTAACTTGAAAGAAAGAAAGACGAGAGAAAAGAGGGAAAAAAGGAAATGTAACGAGGATGTTGCGAATTTTTGAACGAGGAAGTGGCGTGTCGCCAACAGAACTCAAGCTGTTTGCTTTCTGTGGTTGACAGGCTTAAAAAGAAATCGAATTTGTGATGAATGGATCACGTGGAAATATTAGGCGATTTTTCTGCACCCGTATGGGAACTTTTGGAGGGAATTTTTGCAATTTTTTACAATTTGTGCTTTTTTACCATTTTTTGTTTAGAAATTTGTGTATATTTTCTTAATATTTATTTTAATTAACGAGATGAATTTATTAAGATTCAGAATCAAGTAGAAGAATATAAAAATGTTAAGCTAGCAAAGGAGGTCGTCAGATAAATTACCGAAGAAATGTGGGGAAAATGGAAAGGCGTAATTTATTATACACCACTATTCTGTACTGATGTATATTTTATAGAGATTCTGTATATTTTTCTATTTTTAGCAGAGATTCCTTATATTTTCCTTAGTGGCAGGATTTTCGAGAAATGGACCGAGGAAAGGGGGAAAGAAATAAGACAAGAATGAAATACGACGCGGCTGAAATGGAACTATAATTTCATAGCAAAGTGACAATTTCCCGCAAAATTTCCCCCGCGAAAGACTCTCCCGACTTCTAGTCTGGTTTAATATTATTCAACACCAGCTCCATTGCATTTTATATGGAATTCTATATGAAAATGATAAGCTTAAAAGACTTTCGAACTTGACATCAACTTCGAAATACTTTGAACGAAAGAATCATAGGGTTTAAAAATTCAACAAGATCTACTTTCTCAACAGAAATTTTTTTTTTGGTACAATTTAAAGTATGTTTCCACTTTTCAGCTTCATCAACAGTTCGATTGAATAAACTTCCTCTTCGTTAGGAGAGTTTAATAAACGTTCTTTTGCTTGAATACGCGAGAATCACTGCGTACAACAATTATGCTCGTTGTGCTTTCTTTCAACGCGCTTACCTTCTAACATATAATGCAATCACAGCAAGTTCTTGTAAGTGGAACGAGCAAGAATCATCGTTAGCAAGAATTCAACGTGAATTCTACGTGTAGATTGTGTGTGTATGTGCTCCTATAGCAAAGTTGCGAAATTGTAAAGACTGAATTTTTCAGCAGAGAAGAAATTCACTTTGTCTTTCGCGCTGATTTTTATTACTCGCCAGCTGTACCATTTATATTTACTTTTTCAAATAAAGTCAACGCAAAAATGATTTTACATTAACCGACAAAATGAATTTCTTCTGTTCTGAAAAATGAAGCTTTCGCAGTTTCGCAACTTCACCGTTGCAACGACGATGTTCAAGTGAAAAGTTTCGCGGAAACGATTTCAGGTTCCAAAGGTGGAAGCTCGTTAGGTTACCCGTTGAAAGGAATCGTTATCCACTCTGCAAGTATCTCTTGAATAGAGCTCATTCCTTTAAAAGGAAAATGTGAAAAATATTCTTTCCTAAGATTCTCGATTCAACCATATCCCACAAATTCCGAAAAATACCATAAGAATATTTATCAGAAATCAAAGCTCAATTTATCTCTTTTCATATATGTTTTGTTACTTAATTATTCGATTGTATTATACCGCAGAGTTCTTGTTCTCATTGAAAGGCAAATTTCTCGATTTATTTTCTTCCTCTTCCCTTTCATTTTTTTTTTCTTTTTTATTCACTTGATTATTCGATACCGCGAGCGATCAATAGAAGCGATATCCTTATTTCTATTTGTGTCCCATTGAAATGCATTTTTCCATGGTACGTGAATTCATATTTTCCAGAGGTGCATTAATTTCATCGTCTGACGCGTCGTGGATAATTGGCATTCGAATTCTACCGCCTCGATATTGGATTACTCGAACGCTTAGTGGCTGTCGAGCGTGCATGAATTACTCCTCGCGGTTAAACATGCGGTTAACTAACGTTTCAATATATTAACCGCAATACAATATCGTATAATCTACCACGTAAAAACTATCGATCAATTAACCTGCATATTATACTGTAGAAAAGTATCATCTTGTCTGCAACTTTAATCAAGTATACGGTGAACCTTGACCTGAATAAAATTGGAATTTCATACGTGCAATATGGAACAAAATTGCTTGAAACCACTGTGCGTTACAAGCTAAGCAGACATTTTAAAGAAAGAAGTTGAAAAACTTTAATAGTACTCTAATCTATAAAAAAAAAAAAAAAAAGTAAATTGCTACTGACCTCTGCAAACTTACAAAATTGTAAATGTTTAAAACTTAAAAAAAGATGTCGGTATGTAGATCAAACGAGGTTTGCAAATTCTTGTGTTTTAAATGAAAAAAGTTATTTTAATTTAAAATATTAATAGACATTTGGGTGTCATAATTTCCTTTTTAACGTCTTCCATTCAATAAGATTAATAAACTCAGAGTTTACGAACTTTTGCTACACGTTGTACTTCTCTTGAAACATTTACCGGTCGAAGTAAGAGTAACAAGAGAACTTGAACTATATAAAGCAAATGTTTCTACGAGGATGAGAGGGAATTTTAGGGTTCTGTTGTACAAGTAACCCTTCTGGCAATCTAACCCCCACCCTTTGACACCCGTGTGTTTATTCTTTCCGAGTCCTGAGGCCAGATGAAGCAGGCAGATCCCATTCAACGAGGGTCGTCCTTTCATTTGTGACGAAGCATTCTTGGCCATCTGCCTTTACAGTTCCACCTATCTTAAATCAAACATCTCTAGTGTCCGTGAAAGTTTAATATCATCTGAACATTTATATTTTCAGCATAACTTTATTTACATTAGCCTATACATGTAAAAGAAACATATTTTTCTTGCACACGTTTAATTCTTCAATTTATCATTTCATTATATCAATTCCACCGATTTATACATCAACGTGAAAGCACGTTCCGCAAATCCTACACGATCCTCCTCTTACTATACAAACCGAAAGGCGGAGTCGTGAATTTTCCGCGCTTATTATCGTTCATTCCGATTGGCCTCTCTGTGCACACATCCGCGAGTTAACGGAGACGTTTTAGAGCGGGATCGATCGTGGCCAACGCACGTACACCGAGAGACACGTGTCCGTGGCGAGAACAATACGGCATCTCCGACGTGTGTTGTACACGCGGGGATCAGAAACTGACCGGGGAAAGAGGCACGAGGACGTGAAAAAAAAGAGAGAAAAAAAAGATGTCCAGTTCTGTTGTCGAAGCGTCACGGTTACGGATTAATCACGCGACACCGACTCGATGGAACACACCAGGGCCATACAAAAGCTGCTGCTAACATTATCGATGAAATTCTTCGTCGTTGGTTTGTCGACTAGCGTAGGTGTGACGAATAGAACCAGTGATTTTGTTGCTACACTGTGCACGAATGTTTGCAGTTCGTTCGTGTGCACGTGCACGATTGGTATTGAGAGTGACATCGAGAGATGTTCGAGGGTATTGATTATAACGATTGTTTAGATGGTGCTATATACCGACGATGACAAGTTTTATCGAGGAGATATGTTATTGGTGGAATTCAACGAATAATTTCATCTCTGTGGAAATTGCTATTGTGTGGTTGGTGTAGGAAGAAGAATATATCGATGATGACCTTTGGAATTATTCACTTTTCCTCGGAGAGAGAGAGAATTTTTCTCAGTGGTTTAGAGAAGATTTGTGATTATCGATTCTGAATCGAACAACTTTTCTGCGAGAGAATCTTTGAAGCACGGAACTGCGTGTTTACGTCTTCCATTGTATCCTACGTAATAGTATAATTGAAACATATTGCGTGTAATTGGATAAACCTGCATATTTTTCTACCTAGTGTCACTAAACGTGAATTATTCATGCGAGCAAAAAGAATGCACGCTTTTTTCTTGCATTTTTCATCATTTCATTCCACTGTTATAGGTTTGAAGTAGTTAAATGTCTTTATCAGATGGATAAAAGGACACGTGTTCAAGAAGATTGTAAAAGAAACAAGGATTTTCTATTATGTTTCACGAGGTGCTTCAATGGAACACTTAAAGTGCATTATGGCGGAAGTGGTTCTGCGTCCTTGAAGAATGAACACCTTTGGTCCAAGTTGTAAAACTTAATTCTACCAAAATGATAGATTCTATTTATCCTCAACTATTAATTTACGAAACTTCGAAATATTCTGTGCAAAAATCTCATAAATGACACAAAAATAAATAAATAATACTAGCGAAAATCTCAGCTTTTACAGATTTTTTAATTTTTTTAAAAAGAAATTCGCGAAAAAGAAAAAAACAAAGCGCAGACGACCTTATAACATAATTGACGAACGAAACTTTCGTCGAACTCAGACGCATAACTGATGGCGAATAATTTCGCAACGCAAGAGACCTTGGTTCACGCGAACGAGCCGAAAGGTGGAAAGTTTCCTACCGATGGTCTCGCGGGGAAATTTCGAAAAATATATAACGAAACATCGGTCCAGATATAAATATATCGGCGAGCATTTTGGTTCTTCTTGTTCTTCTTGCGGCCGCTCCTCAAATCTGATTGTGTATTTTTGAAATGTAGGTTACGGAATGCCAGCGAATGCAAGTATCTGATAAAAGGTTACGTAAGTTTTGGCAAGTGCGTCGACGGAAATCTATTTGCGTTGTAAAAACACGAGAAGCCTGCGAACCTTATTGTTATTTATTAACACACGGTCACTGCATAATCGTAATTTATGGCATTATAATTAGAATGTGTGCGTAACGTGATTCGTTAAAAATCCAACCGGTTGGAGGTTTCTGACCAAATGAATCGGGAAATTGTGGATTTCGAAAGATCCCGAGCGTAAGAAATTACCTTTCTTATCACTGTTGCATAATCAATTTGCTTGAAAAATGCACAATTTCCCAAAATCGTACTTGATCAATTTTCCTTCTTAATCCGCAGCCGTTAGGTTACTTTGCAACGATCGATAACCTGTGCAAATTATTTCTTATTATTCTAAAAATTATTTTTAGACCGCAAGTAACTTTTCTTTTTCAACGTTGACATTTTCCACTTCTGCATCGCTGTTCGTTATTTTCTTCTTCACATCTTTCGACGTGGATCACGAAAGTTTGATTATCATGCATAGATCTGATCGTATAATGACATGTTTTCACGCGAAATGATTAAATTAGCAAATTACAAGTTGCAGGGAGAAGGTCGTCGATTCCGGTCTCAACATCACGGGAAAAATGTTAATTGGATCTGCTTTAACGTAATTACGCTTGCGGAGTGTGAAGAAGTCTTTCGACGATCGGATTCGTTGAGGGAGATTCTTTTCCTTCGAGTTATTTCTCCTCGCCGAAGCCGATTCGTGGAAGCATTAAAGAATTGTGTAAACCAGAGTAGTTTAACACCTTGTGGACTAAATCGGTGCTTTCGCGAATCTGCCAGCGAGTAATCATTACGAAGCATGATATTTCAACTGCCTTTCGTTGAAATCCTCAACCTTAACGTTTATTTTTAATAATTCAAAATTAACTCTTCATTTTTAAAATTACATGGAATATTGTGAAAACAGAAAAATATATTACACATGAAAGATTTTAAAGGAAAATCGTAAAAACTCATCGTAGACTATAGTCAGCGATATAATTCACTAGAAAATGAGTAATGTAAGAAGATTCAGATATCACTTGGTTTTTCAAAATTAAAAAATAAATACATATACAGATAAAAATAAGAAATTTCAAGATTAAATAGAATTTCAAAAACTCAGCTATAAATATCGATCATTTTTCCAATATATCAACGAAATTCAAGTAAATAACACATCTAGAGAATCTAGAACACAATCTATCCTGATCTATCAACAAATTAAAGAGCGCGATGACCCAAAATCAGCTCGAAAAATATTATATAAGAATATTTCTACACTTTGTTTCACTCTGAAAATAAACCGTGCTCTATCAGAAATTCTTCTATCGAATTTTTGTACCATTCTCTCTCTCTCTCTCTCTCTCTCTCTCTCTCTCTCTCTCTCTCTCTCTCTCTCTGTTTTTTTTTTTAGCGATGATCCAATGTTTTCCAAACCAGAAAACGACTAATTCTAAGTTTCTAACTAAGTCACTCTGCTGTTAGGATACTTATTTCTGGTGTGCTACATTATCGTACACGTGTCACAATTTATCAACATTTCAAAGGAAGGCAAAGCACATCTCAGGTCTAGCATGCATCATGGAAACGGGACCATCTGCATGCATTTTTCCTAGCCAATTACCGGAGATGAATAACGATAATGAAACGATCGAAGATATAACGAACATCTCCTATCTTTAAACCCAGGAACTGATCTGAGGATATATCGAAGTTACGGCATTTTGTGATTTCACGTAAAGAAGTTACGTTGAAATGAAATTGTGTGAAATTAATATTTTATCGGTAAACGATACGAGATAGAAATTAGAAAAATTACGTCGAATTAGCATTTATTTTATAATAGCGACATATTGCAACTGTATATATGTCGAATTATTTCTTATCGTTCAAATTAAATTCCGGGAAATTTGAATTGCAAATTCATATAAAATTCAGATCTATCGTTGATATCGATCTGTGCAAAAGAAAGTTGCGAAGGAGAATTCCACTAATTTATCAGATTCGTTTTTAATACCGAAGAACAGGTAGATAATGCACCTGTCGAGGATAGCTTAAGCAACAAAGTAGCAGACCACATTATGTTTCTTATCGTGAAAGAGTATCAATATTGATTTACTACCTTGTGATATCAAGTTCACACTTGTGACATAAATTATGTATACACTTCAAAGTAGAATATTAAATTACAATCTAATTAATACAACAATAGGATAACTACGTTTCCTTATTCGACATCGTTTCATTTAATATTTCACATCGTGCTTAACCTTGTCACACTAATGTAGTAGAAGCGACACCTAAGCTCTTGTTTTTACTAATTTATTAACATTAAAATTGCGAAAGTTGTTCGTTTCAAATTTTCAAAAATCTACAAATACACATTTATCGGATCTGCAAAAAGAAATGTACGAAACAATTTTTCTTTCTTATTCCTCATAATACTGTATCAATACTACTGCATTTATTTAATACATAATTAAAATTTCTGAAATATTAGCGTAGATTTTTACGGAGTTGCCATTTGACATACTTCGCATGGAATACATTTTGAGAATTGTTTTATATAATCGTCTCATTAAAAGAAACAAAGAAAAAAGTAGTAAGAAGATTGGTAAAAAATAATAATAATAAAAAAGTAAAAACGTTCGATTTTTTTACCCAATTATTATATTTGTCGCACACTTCTCACAATTTCCCAGTGTTTCCACAATAACCATGAAATATCGCGTCCACTTTGAGTACAACCCTCTATACAATAGAAGTTGCCCACAGAAACCTTTCACATTTTAATCCAATTAACAAACGCTTCAGTTCTCCACAGAAATGAATTCATATTTCAACTTCACGTCAGCATTATCTCTCCGGACACTTACGGACAGGATGGAGTGCATCGTCGACACTCTGTTCTGCACGCGACAATCGCGATATATTTGCCGTCGTCCGCGAAGAGAGGCGCGTCGTCTAACATGCAAACACACTTGAAGAAATTTCCCGGGTGATCGATCGATCGGATCAATCGAGGCGTGAAATTTCTTTACTAAAATCGCCGCATGCCTGCTACCTGACCAGTAGTGAATTAGAAAATTCAATTTTATCAAGCCCAATAGCTATTTTTCTCGCTCGACATCGTGTTTATTATCCGGTTCCCTCGAAATATACGATAAATCGTGATTTTTCACCGGTATTTTAACTTGGTCGCACAGGTGAAAGTTTGTTTAACATTTAGACGTTAAACATTACCAGTTTTCTCTTCGACAATTCCACACACTTGTGGATCGCGTATTGGAACTTTCTACTTTCGAATGGACAGGCGTGCTTCACTCTATGAACACCTCGAGGAATGTGCAACTTTTGTTTTTAAAATATGCACGCGATTTTTTGCACGAATAGATGCGATAAATTTCAACGCGAATCTTAATTATTTTTCTTTTTAAGAAAATTATTATTGGCGCTGTTGTACTTTTTAGAGGAATATTTTCATAATATTTCTTTAATGAAATATTTTTTACGATATTTTGCAATTTAAAATATTTTGCATTTTTGCAATATTTTAATATATTTTTCGTTTGTTTTCTGTTCAGTAAAATATGTAAAATTCATAAAGACACAAGAAGCGTACAAGTACTTACTTTCACAGATGTTTAATTATAAAGATTCTTTTTTGCGATATATTGCTGTTTATTATTTCACTACTCTCACGTGCGAATTACGAAATTCGCTGCTTTCTTCGCGAACCGTCTGGATACCTTGACCAGACTTCATAATAAAATTCCTCGGCTAAAAATAAACGCTCTATTCAATATTGAACGAATTACATGAACAATTCAGATCTCTGTGAACGTTCAATTGACGTTGCTGACGGAGACGTAATGACTGGTTTCGCGGCAAACTGGAAAATCATTAACTCGCCTCAATTACGTAAACCAGTATATAATTAAAATGTAAACTATCCGATCGACTTGATGGCTGCCTGGATTTCCATTGTCGTATTAACAGTTGACTGCTTGAACACACTCGATTAACCGGTTTGTCAAACGTAGAAAGGAGAAGTTCGCGTTAATTTAAACTGTGCTTTAAACCCTTGGACGCTTGAATGAGAAACTCATTCACACTTTTCATCTTTCAAATTCACTTTAAATTATCATTAAAAATTATATTATTAATGTTAGCATTTAACTTCGTTCAATAAAATTATTTTTAGCGAACGATTAATTGTAGAAATTAATTCTACGAAATTTAACGTATGTATTAAATTGGAATAATAAAGCAAGATTACGTTTATAGCAATTTTTATACTTATTCAATTTTATTATTTTTCTTATCGTTATTTTTAATAATTGACTAAACTCAAATAATTTCGTTAGTTTCTTAGATATTCACTTCCTAAATGGAAGTCAAGGAAAAATTGTTCAGGTTTGAGAAAGGTTAATCGTAACAGATCGCGTCAAAAGTGTATAAATATTTTGAAATATTTTCTACTTGCCACGCGAATATGCTCATTTATATGCAACTTAAACTGCGCCAATCTACTGTATACGCAATACTCTTGGCCAACTCAACTGTGCCACGTTAATTCACAGATGTACGTACACAGAAACGCGTAGTGGCTCGTTAGGTGACCCAACATTAAGCTGACATTAAAAGCATACGGTGCAGCATTCACTGGTACAAATAGTCACAGATCTAGTACAAAATTTAATGAGATTCCGCGATATTTTCGTTAAAAGCGTGCCCACCGTTTCTACGTATCGAACAACACACGATTCATTTCGCGGGAATTCAATTAACGCGCGATAGATATTATAACCTGGACTGAATTAGGTTGAGTGGTAAATTGAATTTAAAAATGGTAAAGAAAACCCCTTCTATCGTGGCAAAAGCAAAATTGCCCTAAAAGGTACCTTAAAAAAAAAAATTATCCAAAATTCAAATACATACACTGGACATGGTAAAGTACAAGAACTCAAAGAAGAAGAAAAAAATGTATTCAATTGCTCGACTAAATCCTTCACATTAGCAAAATCCAAATTCCCTTAAAGACACCCTTAAAAAATTATCAGAATTCCAAAAACACACATTGGAAAGAATTTCAAACGTATTCAATTGCTCAACTATATTTTTCACATTAGCGAAAGTCAAATTACCTTAGGAAAGTATTTTTTTAAATTATCAGAATTTCAAAAACACACATTGGAAGGAAAGAAACAAAAAAAATGAATTTCAAATGTATTCAATTGTTCGACCAAAATTTCACATTAGCAAAAGCCAAGTTACCTTTAAAATATAATTTTTTAAAAATTATCAAAATTTCACAAAAATACATTGAAAAGAAACGTATACAAATAAAGAAAAAATGAATTTCAGATACGTTCAGTTATTTGATCAACCTTCTTTTCGCAGTGAAAAAAAAAAAAAAAAAAATTACCCGAAAAAGAGAGAATCTGAAGAACTGTTGATATTGGCAAATAAAGAGAACAGTCTCGCAACGAAGCAAAGTAACAAGAATAAATCCTCGTTGCAATAATAGACAACCATAAGCAATTACAAAAGCTATCATTTATTCCAATTACCACCGAGAAAGATATCGCGACGTTTGTAAGCGTTCTCACACAAACGTTCTCATCCATCCATTATCATGCTGTCCTACTGCCACGAAAATTGAAACGTTTCACGGCCAATCAACGTCTGGTTCGCGATTAAAACGAGAGGCACACGGTGAGGAAATACGGAAAGAGAGGCCCTCGGTCTCGTCTTGTTCTCGTCTGGTGTTCCTGTAATAGGCATCGATGAAAGATACGAGGCGGGCAAGAGGGACTCGGCTAAATGCCGCAACGAGCCTGTAACTTTGAACAACGGCCTTAAAACGAATTAACCTCATTTACTGCGATAACTCCTAATGCAATTTCACTGTAACACGCGCGATTTACCAAGCGCCGGCCAACTTTTTTTTTTTACGCTATCTCTATGAGAATTGTTGCGCGTATCGTTTAACGAAACGGCGAAGAATGAATTCCTTCCGCTGTGGAGGAATTTTCATTGAGAATTTATACGATTAATACAACTTCGAATAACTTCTGACGTAATACTTCGCACCTTTGATGTTTGTATTAACTTGAAACAGATTCTAACGTGATCGATTCTGTGTTATTTTCGTTGCTGATGGACGAAGGTTTCCTCTTTCTTCCTTTTTTTTTTTTTTATAGATGATTTCAAGGACCTTTAACGTTAGATTTCAAAGGACAAGTCAATTTCACAGATTAGAGATTTCGCGAACAAAATTATGATAATTATTGCCATTATTTTTCAGCAATTTTTGTTGACTTTTAAATCTTCTAAGTTAGTAGTATATAATTAATTTGTTTCTAAATTAACCTTTTAACTACGGGAGACGAGTTAACTCAATTCACTCTGTATACTACTCGAGAATAGATAAAGAACAGTTTCTTTATTATCGAAGAATTTTGAGAATGTAACGCAATCAGTAAAATTTTTAATCATTTCTACGATAGTTTTATTTAAACGAAGATCGCAATTTTTACATTCCTAATGTCTACATTAACAAAGAATTGTTTTTAACTTCTTGTTGCAATTTCGCTGTGATTGATGTTTATTTATTATTTCATTTTATACGTAATTTCTCTTATCTCACTTATTATTATTCTTCTTACCCGTTTATTTTTAATATTTATAATAACGGAATGTATACATGTGAATAAGAAAAAATTAGAAATTCTAATTTCGCGCGTGGAATATCTTTCTCGTTTTTCGCAGAAGGAATTTTCTTACGATTCGCAATAAGCATGTACTCATAGGCTGGTATGCTTCGATTAAAAGTCTGATGCGTGGCACAACGAACAAAGGTGCTGCAAAACGTTTCCTCCCCGAGTAACTTATTAATAATAAATCAGACGGCGAGTTACTCTGACGTGGTTGCTTACGCTCGAGCTTGACCACGTCAGGTGTATGCTAGACCTGCTATGGAGAGCCAATAAGCAGGAAGATTGTTCGGATTCTTACCTGGTGAATCCTACTCCGAACAATTTACATTTCCCCCTTTTCTTTATTTTCCTTCGAAATTTTTGGATTTTCTGATTTCTATGCGAAAATTTATATAATTCCACGAAGATTTGTAATTTCTCAGTCAAATTATTAATTTATTAATTTTTAATCATTTAGCAAAATGTGTCTATAGGTAAAATCAAAGAAGAAAATAAAAAAAAAAAAGAAAGAAGAGAAATAATTTCGAAGTGATTACAATTCCCTCCGAAAATAAACATCAACAACCGATGGGAAGAAGAAAACTGAGAAAATAGAGAAGAATTAACTTCACAAATGAAATAACGATAACAGAGATAAGAAGTGCGTTATATTTCAATGATATTCTATTTGCAATGAGTACTCTACGCGCGAGGCAATTTACATCTGGCGCACTAATAACGATGAACATTTCTGATAACGACACTGCAGATAACACGGTTTCACATTGTGCTTCTCATCTGTTATCCACCTCATCTAATCGTCTACCGAAACTTTTACTAATTCCTTGCTGTTGTCGTATCGTTCCATTGTCACGTTTCATAATTATATACTCAAGTTGGAGTAAGAAGATGATAAAATAACATCCTCAATTGCAAGTGAGACTATTACGCGACAGAAATGTTCTGGCATTCTCTTTGATTAATTAAACAGAAGAAAATTCACGAATAATTCTCTCACGTGTCGCTAATTTTCAATTGCAACGATAAAGTAAAAAATGTGTATTTAAGAAATTCGATCAATTTCTCAATTTTTTATTTAATTTCATTTTTAAATAACCAACGAATCTACTAGAGCACAGAAATGAATTTTTAATTAATCCCGAGCGTGAGGTTAGCATTTTTGTTTGTTCAAAAATGCGGATTTGAGGAAAGCAGAGTCATTTTTTTTAATCCATCATACTCGACAACTGCAAATGCTTCACACTGAACGTCCAACAATGCGGCAGATAATTTACAATCGTATTGTTATAGTTCCTGATTAAAAAGCGCCCGGCAGATTAGAATCTTCGAGATAGCTGACGATATCGCGCCAGTGAATTTCCAAAGCGTTTTTTACGAGGTATTAAAGGGAGTCCACGAAAAGTGTCTGCATCCGCCACTCTATAATCAAACAACGATACCGTGGAATAAAAATAAAAAAATAAAAGTCGCCAACCAACTGTGCACGTATTTCATAGCATAATAAACTCTCGTGAAAGATGAAATTACACGCCGGTCACGGTTATCGGTCGTTGATTCAGTGAATTTCATAATTAATTACTGATATGGTAATTATTGTATAATCGTGACCCGTTAATTGCAACGAGATGAGAATAGAATTTGATCAGTAAATAAACTTTTATCAAAACCTCAATTTTGTTTCAATCAGTCTGAATACTTTGAAGTACTAAGGTCCTTTTCTTTTTTTATTTTTAGTTTATTTTATAGCTTTCGCGCTTTTTACGATGTTCCACTTTCTCATGGATTTCTCGCTTCTCTTCTAATTTCTGTAAACATTCTCGTGATTTCAGTTTATTCTTCTTTTTTCTTCTGTTTTTCATTTTATGCGATCTTTCACGGTTTCTTCCTCACGTTGAATCAATAAAATTGCAAGAGTATTTTGCCTCTCTGTAAGTATCATTTATACCTCTGGTAATAATCGAATTAAAGTCTCGACCGAGATGTAAAAATAATTCATCTGAAAATCACTTCCATTGGAACTTAACGTACGAATAATATTACGATCGAAAATTACTCGGAAGAGCATAAGTTCTACGTGAATGAGTCATCGGTTTAATACTGAATTTAGATACTTCTAGCAGATCGGCTTTATTTAAAAGAAACCTGTTATTGTTTCGAATGGAACGCCTATCTTGATGACGTCAAGAATCTCTAGAAACAGTTCCATTCAATGCAAACAGCCGATTTCCGAAGTTCAAATTCAACTTCCTCGACTATCTTATTCCTCTACAATCTTTCTCTCCTACTCGAAAGTTTCCGGACACTTGAGCTCGATAATTTATTGTATGCTAAATGGAGAACAATAAAAAAGAAAGCATATATTTGTTTACAATAAACGGAACGTTTAAAATTTCTAAAATTAAAAAGAAAAGAAAGAATGCCATTGTGTAAATCAAATTTGTTTTTATTGAACTATAAAACTGTAAATCAATTTTTGCAATCTGAATCTAAAAACTTTCGTTACACGTTGTAATCCTCTATTTTAACTCGAAGTCGAGAAAATAAAATTCTTGAATTTTCGAAGCCACTTGTTCAAAAAATAACAATTTTTGCTAAGTGTTTTATTTTTAAATTCTAAATTAAAATATTGATTTTTATCACTTTTAACCACTCATAAAATTTTAATCACGAAGTCATCGAACTTCTTACATAGTGTAATTAATCACGAAAATTGGTACATTAATTCTGAGGAATTCACAGAATGCTTGAAACGGAATATCCACGGATTAATGATGATTTTAAGACGACTGGTAAATGTGTCCCATATTCTAGTAGGCATTGTCCACGAAAGAGGCAACGAACTCATTGCAACGTGTACCTAAATGTACTCTCGTCGCTTCTTCGAACAGTTCTGCCGTTTTCTCGAGCATTTTCACCGAACAAAGGAAAAGCCAAGTTTCGCGAAACAGTGTGTAATTGTTTCTTCTTGCTGCAAACGTCGCGCGAGTTCGTCCACGCATAAAAGGCTTCATTACAGAACTTACTGAATTTCAACGTACTTCTATCCGGAACGATTATATGCTACTTTTCTGAATACTTTTTCTCGCTGAGATTGCAAAAAATTGAAGAAATCACGTTGTGCGAAATTTGTTGAACGTATGAGTGAAAATACGCGAAAGAGAAGCAAATACGATCGAGAAAGAAAACAGAAAGGTGAATTGTATAATCGTTTGTAGGTGTTCAAACAATTTTTGTGCAAAAATACATCTTTTGGTGTATAAATAAAATGGAACGTTTCCGAGAATATTACAATGGTTAATAGTTAAACAAGAATCTAAAAATTGGAAACTTTATCAACCAAGTCCTGAATTACAAATTATTCGATAAATTTCAATAAATAAGCCTTTTTGTTTAAGTGGTATAAGTCTATTTTTGGAAAAAATGAGTTAATTGTAGTTTTAGTCAGATATAAATATCCTTTTTTTATATTTATAATCACACAGTTAGTGCTGTACAATATCCTCGTAAATTAATCAAAAAAAGTTGAACTGTAAAATGTTATCCATTCGTAATAATAACAATTGACCATAAATACTTCACTAAGTGTAAAGGAGAAATAAGATTGAAATATGAGCAAGTTTGTTATTATTAATTATTTTAACGAAGTAATTTACTTTTCATTATAAATTCATTATAACTGAGATTATTTCTTAATAAACTCGATTATTCGTTTACTTACGTGTCTTCATTTTACTTATTATTTATTATATTAAAAAGCACATTTCCGAAAAGTCAACTTCAAATAAAATATAAATTTAAAATTGCCATTATTTATATTTTTCATAATATGTTATTACTGAAAGTGATATAAGTCTATTTGTAGCTAAACAATCGTTTATTTTCTTTAACATTTTTATTAATCATTATTGCATAATAAAATTTAACAAGATTATAGTTTTAAAAACACTACTCGAATTGATTAACGTTTGCCAATATTTTTAAGGTAATTAAAACGCAAACCCTTAACTATCTCGGGGTATGAATAAATTGGACTTGTACCACTTTCAAAAACAACAGCTCAAATACGAAGCGTAGTGAAAGTTTGAACAACATAATTGCTTCGAAGTTCTGAGAATATTTAATTTAAAACGTGTCTCAGATCTGAAAATATATAATTCTATTTCAACACCAATTATTTCTCCACGCAGATTCGTATTTAACCACTGAAAAAGAATGCTCGTAAAAAAGGCAAAAATCAGTATTTCGTAGAAGCTTGAACCTTGACACGAATTTCGTCAATTAAAATTTTTACGAGATTCTTATAAATAAAAAAGAAAGAAAAAGAAGATAAAATTCCCACCCAGAAGCTCTCTGTAATTTTACACCCGTAACGAAATCAACAGTTTCCCTGCAATTAATGCTAACAACATGGTTGAAACATGGTTTGAAACAAGATGGTTCCGATGAATTAGTTGAGAAACAGGCTAAATTATGAACGTGATTCAGTTGACGGTGACTTAACGTGATACAACTTGTTAAACAGGACACGACGGATACGTGTAACGACAGATTTTTCTACACCGGAAAACCACGCTGTTAATTAATATTTACGTAGCACGGGCGTAGATTTAAAGGCCGTTCTGTCCTATTTAAAGCGTAATTTCGTTATCTGGCGAATGTGCACGCGCACACAAGGATACACGATAAAACGAAGCCTGTACACGATTACGCTCGCACGTTTCTCTTAGCCGAGGCGTATGGACAAAATAGGCGCATTTTCAATATCTCGAAGTAGAAATAAATTTTTGCTGATTTCTTTGGGCACAATCAAAGTGTGATTTAAAAAGAATAAAAATAAATAATCGAAATAATTTCCATTATTGGCCATGATCTTTTGCCATATTTCTGTCAACTTGCGAATATCATCGCGAGTATTTCGATTTGAATAGCTATACTGATCGTGCGAATCAAGCCTGAAAGAATTTACTTCTACACCTAATATTTCTTTTTTCCTTCTTCTTCGTCTGTTCTGTGGGAAGTGAAATAACGCGAATCGATGTTTCATAAAGAAAAAATTATGATGTTTCGCGGAGAACACGATGTACTATGTTCTTTTAATATGAAGGATAATGCGTGGTATACTACGATTCAGGCAGAAAATAAAAATTCTGAACACGTGCTATATCACGTGGTCACTGATGGCTCATAATAGTTGGCAGAAGCGAAACTTTCACTGGGTGAATAAATATGTGTGACATACGATCGGTGTGAAATATGAATATCAGCGACGTGTGTGCAATAATAAAATATCCTGTATAAAAAAAATAGAAGAAAAATTTAAAAAAGAAAAAAATATGCGAAACATTCGAGATGTTTTAAAAATTTTGCGCAAATTTTCTGCTTCTTCTTTGAACTAAAAATCACGCTAAGACCAAGTATTATATTTTACAAGAGCTTCGAAGATTTGAAAACTCTCGAAGTAACAGATACCGTTTATCAGACAGATAAACTTGAACTAAATCCTGATAATGCTAGCTTTTATAAGAGATTAATAGATATAGTGTACGTAAATGAATTTTATCGAATTTCTGTGGGTTTATTATACACGTTGGAAAATTTTTAGAGAAACGATGGATTATTACGAATTTTCCAAACAGTAATTCCTACAAAGTTTGTTTAATTTCAATGAAACGAAGGTACAAATATTAGAAAAAAATTCTTAGATCATCGTAGGAAAAACACAGTACAACTATTAACACGGTTTTCCTCCTCTAACGGACACATTACGTTAACGTACGATGTAATATTCCCGTCAGGGACTAGGTGTTAAACAACATGAAATACAACAGCTTCTACCGAGAAACAAACTAGCTCCAAGTCTCTGCCAATGGAGTAACAAATCTCAATATTCTCGACGTTCTAGTTTCTTCAACAAACAGTACCTTCGGGTTTGAAACAAAGTCGAAATATAATAAGTTCTCGATGGATAAATCATTCGAGTGTTTTTTTTTTTTTTTTATGATAAACTATCTGTAGATGTTATTTATCTAAATTATTCGAACGATTCTCTATTCCGAGCTCAGTATATCTTTTAGCGAAATGTGTGCAATTTCTTTCTTCAAACAGACTCCGACCGGTAAAATCTTTTCTGAAATCCTCGTTCTTTCTTCCTCGTGAATTATCGATTATATTATCTCGATTTTTTTCTTCTTCAGAATTCGATATCGTACATTGAGATTGCTTTAACGACAGATTTGCAAAGAGATGTGAGAAAGATAGAAATTTAGAAACGAAAGATCGCTTCGATATCGTACATCTAAAGTGTCTGAACGTTGAAATCGTATTTAACGAACTGGTGTACGCTTTCCACGATACTCAGGATTTGATAAACGAGCCTCAAACGTAACACGGTCGATTTACCATCGAACAAAGCGGAGTTTCAAATGATCGCTTTAATTTTCAGGTTATTTCGCCAGCCATCTGTAATCCACCTTGCGGATTTATCCTGTCGCGAGGAGAGACACTTCGACTTATTTGCATCGTATCTCCGGTTAGTTTACAGTCGCCGCATTGGCGCGCTTTCAACCGAGAATTAAAAATCATCGCAGCGAAACGACGCGTTGCGAATATTTCTGGAACGGAATAAACGAACCTCGAAACAGGCACGTTAACTCGTTTAACTGCGAGAGGTGTTCCATTCAGAGCATCGTATACGATGTAATTATCTACGAAGGCATACGAATTGAAAGTGTGGAACGAAAGTTTTGTCGTTCGCGCGTTCGCTTTCGAAATGAATCGAATCGAAAAAAGTGTGTACGTTCGTGTAAAATTGAATACAAAAAAATATATGATAAATTTGTTGCTCGTGGATACTTGGTTAGAATAAATGACACGTCGAAATTTGTCACACTGATATCGATAAAATAAGAAAAGAAAAAATACGAGAAATCAAACGAGATTGTTAATCATATTCAATCACGTGCAACTCTCTTGCAGAACGTCCGAGAGGAATTTCCACGAAAACTCAAACCGCGTGCGTAAAAAAACTTGACTCCATATTTTCGATTTATTTTTTTCCTCCGAAGAATCACACTTCGTGTATACATCCAGTGAATTTCACTTGGTATAACACATTTCTCGCTAAACTGTTATAACCTCAAATATACCGTTAAATAACTGTAATAATTCAGAAACAAACGAATCATTCTCCAAACACGATGTTTACACGAAACATAAAATCTGATGGTAAATTTAACGCTTCTAATATTCTTCGGTGATAAATCTACAAATATTATTCCGCACATCGCCCATGCCTTTTTTTCTTTTCTTTTCTTTTTAGATCACGTCGTAACTAAAGGGTTAAGTATACTTCGAGTGTTATTTCTAACCAAACAGACACTATTCCGTGCAACGGTGTGAATCGTTTCCACGAGACCACGGGACCGAGATATAGCTTACCTATCGCAGGGAAAGAGTGAGGACATCGAGGCCTCTCGAATCTCCGCGCTTATCGGTCGCGCGAAGTCGAGATGGGATAATTAAACGAACGGAAAGGCGAATCGAACGACAATAGCCGATAATGTTCAAACGGAGCGCCGTGTATTAACCCCGGTTGTTGCGTTACGATATCGTTTATCGAGTTTCCACGATAATCGATGTAGGTCGCGTGCTAGTGTTGGGATACATTGAATCTTGAGAATTGGCAGTGACCATTCTTTCGATCGATCAAAACAGATTTTTTGTAATTGCACAGATAATTGTGAAAATGTTTCTAATGCTTAATTTTCTCTCCCTTTTATATTTTAACAAATCTCGGTGACTTCGAAAGTAGATGAAACAGAGAAATTTACATAAATCTCTCCATGAAGACTTTTAACGAAGTCAGAAATTAGATACTCTTAATTTCATGTAATTTTTCTTCCTCTTCCCAGTCTATGTTATTTGATACAAATAGTGACCTACATCTGTGAAAATAAATAAATAAATAAACCAGAAGGGTTTTCATGAATATATTTCGTAATTTGTAAAAGTAATCAAATAATTCTTAAGAGAGAGAGAGAATGAGGCTTTCATCTCATCCTAAGTCGAATTAATCTTGGATCAAATGCAAGATTGTACGTCGGTCCAATTTTAGCGTTCGCCGTTTCCAGACGTTACGACGTTCTTCGGAACTATGAAGGATCGTATTGTAAGCAACGGGAACCAGAGTGCGTTATAGCCTGTCTATTCGATTAATGCGGCGATTCGTAACGCTTCTCGGACGATAGACAAATCAGAGGGTGTCGTTAAACAGGTTTAACAAACCGCGTGCGGAAATGAACACGAGCGACGTCGAACAACGAAAGAAATGGTGTAGCTTGCACAAGCCGGACTTGTTGCTCCCTGTATTTTATTTTCGTAAACGAAAGACGATACTTCGCGGCGCACTTGCCTATTTTGTGTAGGCCTCGTAATCGTCCCTCGTAAACGCTCCGATTCGACAGCGCCCCTGTTCGAAAATCACGGATTTCCCGCTGAATAACAGCAGAAAACATTCTTCCCCGTTTCGATGTACGTCACGTGAAATTGCAACAGAATCGAACATTCTTCTCGATTGTGTATTAACAAATGCACAGGATGGTAAATATTAAACGAGTATCAACAGGGAAAGACGAAAGTTATTTTAAGATAAACTGTTCGACGGGAGAGCCACTGAAGTAGTCGACGACTGGTTTGTAATTTTTTTTTTTTTGTGGAGATTGTTTAAAATTTTATAAAGATATTTTCTATGTGATTTTTAACTCCTTCCAGTATAAATTATGCAGCATATTTTTTTTTTTTAAGAGAAGGAAAAATATTTGTTCTTTGGTTGTTACGTTTCGATGTTTCTGTTTGATCGAGGAAATTTCCTGAATGAAAAAAAAAACATGAAATATTTGCATTACTAAAAAATATATATTTGTATTATTTAAGAAAAAATTAAATATTTATAATGGGTTCAAAAGTTTGAATTCATTAAGCTGGAAAAGGTTAAAAATTTTGTCGTCGAGATGTGTTCTTTCTCTTAAAAATTTTGCTATTTTGTGCTTCGAAAGAAATAGATAAACACCATTTTGCTGATTATTGCATACAAGAAATATCTCAATTTCATATTTCAACCGAATAAAATTTTTTTTTCGCGATATCGTAGAACCCCATATTTTCTGAAAATTTTACCTAGAATCCATTTACAAAAGTTGCAGCCGAAAATGCGTTCCAAATCAACAATTCAGAATTTCTTTTGATCTTTCTCTAAATTTGAAACAAAAATATGTATCGACAAAGATACGAGAATAATTCTAAATAAAAAATCACTTTAATACTCCAAATATTATCTCAGAAAGCATCTTTCCAATATCAATCTACTCTACTCTATCAAGAATTCGCATTCGCAATCAATCGAGAAACACGGCGACCGCAGAATTGACGCGAGCCATGACTAGCAGAATGCGTATCGGGAAATATGTTGCTAATAATCAGAGTCCGTGGTTAGAAATCGACCGCTGATAACGAAATATTCACTGATTTTTCCAGCTGACGTCGATCACGAACCGAGCAAACACGTCATTCGCAAACTGATGAACAGACTTTCGATACGATGTAAAGAAAATTATTTAGCTATTAACGAAGTGAAGTACACATCGATGGAATCGATGTAACGAGGTCGTCAAGTTAGTTAGGTGTGAAAACACACGTAAAAAGAATTCGTAATTTTTAATTACTATTGTCGAGAAAGCAACAGAGGCTTATTGAAAAATAGTAAGTGAAAATTTTTAATATCAACTCGCGAACGACGTACGATCTCTGTGAAATTTTCCACGCATATTTGTCCAATGTACTATTTCAATTTTACTCGAGTTATAAATAAACAAATAGCTACGCTTTCGCGAGAAAGGTAAATTTTCATTTTGTTACTCTTCAATTAAACAAACAAAAAAAGAAAATCTACATAAATCGACATTTAATTCAGTTTCATCGTGGCATACTTTCGATCACGTTTCTTTCTAAAGAACAAGTAAAAAATAAATTTCTCGTATACTGTTTGTACAAATTCTTATCAAATGAAATTCAAAATAAATCCTCGAAGAAGCGGCACTTTTCGAACAGACTAAGCTAGTGTCTAATACACCTTAATTTACAACCTTGCTATATATCGATTCCATCAACTATACCACCGATAATGGACTGCACAACGAAGTTTTCCGGATTATCTGCGTTTCGTCAGATTCTCCTGTGGTATAGCGATCGTTTTTAGATCCCGTAAATCACCAGGATTATTTATCGGGGATCCTCGAGAAGAATATCTGGCACTCGGTGTTTAGCCGACTAAACAAGCGTCTCTGTGAAAATAAACCGCGAATGCACATGTGATTTTGCTCGGTTCGATCAGATCGGTTAATGATAAAAACAGAAACAACGAGAGAGAGAGAGAGAGAGAGAGAGAGAGAGAGAGAGAGAAAGGGTTGTTCGTTAAAGTAACGGTGCTTCTCTTCGTGCTTCGCGAGCATGATGGAGGCTTTTATTGGAACGTGGGCTCATTCGTCGATCGTCAAATCGTTTCACTGCTTTCGATAGCGGATCGAGAATGCACAGAAATACCTCGATGTACTACACTACACGTGTGTTTACTGTTACGACCGAATGATAAAATCGTTCGCCTGTTGCTGGTACTAGACACATAATCCTGGCTATCAAAGAACCTAACTATGGCATGAATAATTGTCGAACAAATTTGAAAAGAATTAATATCTGCTGTATATTAGAGAAATAAAACGTTCTCACTGAACGCTAGAACAAAAGTTGAATATTTAATTATAGAAAGGATCGTCGCAAGAATATCTTTCTTCGTCATTTTCTACAATTACAATCTATTTGTTTGTTTATCCGATAGATCAGACGTAGATTTCATCTTTGTGTATACAGAAGTAAAAATTGCCATAAGGTTTTTAGCAGGTGTTATAGATGTGCTATTCAGCTTTAACTCTGACAGCCATTGGTGGGACATGAGTGACCCACGTGGCACCAGACACACGTGTCAAGAATGAATTAAAATAGAATCACGCAATCGTGGATTCGATGATTCCGTGTTACACGTGATAAAATTGGCTCGCTTAAGATGTTCGAATACACGATTCGATGTAACCAACCGTTTATAAACAATATGTTCAACTTATATTACTCATGAATTATTCAAGCTTCTCGCTTCGGCTTAATCATGGCAAAGGAGCGACGATCTTTTTTAAGGAAAGAAAGAAAAAGAAGAAAAAAAAAGGAGAATCACTAAGAAAGAATTCACACAACCGTTTGTCTAACAGTATCTGTAGTTTCTTTCTTTCACACGGTGTTTAAGAGTTCAACGACAGTTTGATAGAGAGAATTCACAAAGGTTTCAGGTGGATGACCATCGTCACGCGATCGAACGTGACATAGATCACTCTGTTAATAATAAAGAAAATTGAACACCTCCGATCTGTTCGATCGAACCGATTTAAATGAACTATTTAAGGATAATCGTATAATAATTTCGTTTAGAAAGAGGAAAAAAAAAAAGACGGACAAAAATCATAATTGACGAGATCATCGAATCATGTACCGTGTACTTGAGGAAAATGTGATTTCTTTATGATTCCGTTTAAGAACATTAATTGTACAAATATCAATACCGAAAGTATTCATTTTCTCAGAATAATTGGACGTAATTTCGATTAATTCGTTTCTCAACGTGATACACGAAAATGGATTAAACTGACAGCGTTTAATTCTGAAGTGTAATAAACGATGTTTCGTGAGAAAGCATATGATTCGACAGTAGGAAGTTGAATTTACTTAGCATTTAAATATCATCAGGAGTGACTGTAGTTCGTAAATACTTAAATTGAACGTTTCTAAATCGAGACACGTCAACGAGTTTCTTTCGACGAATACTGGTGATTGCAATCCACCGATGGTTTTCATTATAAAAACGATATCTAATTACACATAGTCGTTTATTAAACGCGTCTTATATCGATTTTACGTCAACTGGCAGGTATTCCAGGCTGCTTCAGAAAAGGTGTAACGCGTATCTTCCGACTGGACGTCCATGAATGCCGTGATACTAATGATTCAAGGCTACTATTGACAATCCACGACCTATTATTATTTTCAAATGAAACAACGAACAACCTTGTACTTTTTCTACTATATATTCTTTTCCACTGAATGACAATGATTTTTAATGAAAAACAAAGAAGAAAAGAAAAACAGAAACAATGTTATTTAGAACTGGATAAACAGCCAATTGGAATTTTATCCGGAGAACTGTTTGATCAGGCAATGATTACGGCAATAAGAGTGCCTTATCGAACTTCCATCGACGAGGCTTAACTCTGATGCTATCGTTCAATGCTATCGTCGATCCTGTTTCTATTTCTGTTTATTATCGTCGAAATAATCATCGAATTTCAGGATAATACGTTCGAAACGGAAAGATAAATATTTCCGCGGTGTAAACACCTAACAGATATTAATTCGAATATCGAATCTGTTAATTAAATAAAATCTCATATTTAATGAAAAATAAATATAATTATATTATAATTTATATAATATAAATGTACCATGAATGTTTATACCATCGAGATATATTTTTTAAGAACGACCATTCTACAAGCATTTTTACAGATATTTCAGCAGTACTACGATCGATATGTATAAAGTGGTATTATAATTAAAACAGAATTGTAAGGGAAATCGTTGAAAGCATATTTGGTAGCACTTCACGAAAGGCCACCTGGCTTCTAACATTTTAATGGCGATAATACCGTGATTACAGGGTATTATTAATAGAAATATTCCACGCAGAGGAAGAATAATAGGCGTTTTTAAGAAGCGACAGAATGATTCAGGGCATTTCACCGATGCGGGCCATTGAGGAAACTTCGAACACGTGTATCAGGGGGCTGGCAGTGGAATCGTGCACGAGTGGGGATAAGTATCGCGCGTCGTGCACGGACCAATGCTAGCAAGCAGCTCGATAAAGTCACTTTTACCGCGCTGCTCGACTTCGTCGGGCAAATGGGTTCGCGATACACTGAACTCTGACTGCGTGACATCGCCTCTAAACGAGCATCTCGAAGCTAGCGCGGCTTTTCAAACTCTTCGCATACGAGATACTCTATGAAATCTATGACTTCTAGTGTTTGCAAATTAATTACAGCAGTTAGAATATTGTTATATTTGAATTAAAATAACAAATGGTATTTCTGTTTGAATTTTATCCTAGAAATGTAGGTTTGATTTGTGAACAAATGTTTATGGGACTCTGTTGCACGTACGAATCTATAATATTGGTAAAGTGAGAGCAACAGTACGTCAAATGAAGTCACTTACCGTTGAGACCATATTTTTCCTGGTTCCTCTTGACTTGATCAAGGGATAATCCTTTGTCAGCATCGACGCTGAAATAACTTAACACCTCTTCCACTGTTTTGCAATGGCCGTCCTCCATGGTTACCTCTGTATTAATATGTCACTAATCTTATCTGTTCAGTGGTTGTCCACGTTCATTCACACTGTAGTTTTCTGCAATTCAAACAGACAAAGATAAATTAGAGATTAATTGTCTGTTATTGATGAATATTAATGTAGTCTAGCTTAAACAGAAGTTAACTAATATTCTTAATATACATGTCATGTAGAAAATATACAAATGACAAAATTGTAAAGTAATTAGTAAAGTGAACTTGATACATAAATCAATAACCAATAAAACACACACTGACAGGGACGAATGTAACTGAATTCTGACTGATTACCATAAACGTTCCAGTATGTAACCAAGAAAAACTGAAACGTCTCAAACAATTCCTATCCAACTGTAGAATTTCATAATGTACGAAAGAATACGACGAGCTAAAGATTCGAAGAAAACAGGCTCAAGAAAAGGCAGCGAAAAATCACCGCGTGCACGCGCCTCGCTATCGTGTTGCGAGCTGTTTCAGGTTAAACCCTAGTCTAACTCTGGAATTTTTCCAGGTGCGCGCACCTTGCTTTTCTCGGATCGTTGTTATCCTGAATAAATTCACAAACGTTCAACAACAGGAGAAAACTCACCAGGGACAAGCACGCAGTATTCGTTGGCAACGTGTCACAGAGAAATTACGTTACGGCTGTCGAATATTTAGGTTAGCTACAGGTCCCTAAAATGCACTCGAGCACACAGGCAGAAACGTGAGAGAGATAGAAAGACGGATAGGGATAAAAACGAAAACGAACTGGCCACGAACAAACTCGCCGGACACTTAAAGAAAATGTTTTGCGCACGGGGCACGAAGTATCACGACACGCGGGCACAGAAATTTGAGACGCACGTCATTTTCTTAACGATATATTTTCCCTAAATGCTAAGCAAACCTCCTCTTCCGTGAGACTGACACAGCGAACGGCGACTCATTGCACACGTGCGCCACCTCGCGGAATGCGCCATTAACAAGTTGCAGCGTAGTTGCCCGCGCGCCGTCTGCAATCACGTCCCAACGTAAATATCGAGCTAATCGACGATATAGAAACGCGTTTAACGCGTAAGATTACGGTGTACTTTCGCTCGCGAATCTGTAGATTTTCCACGGCGACCGTTCCTGTCCGTTCACTTTCGTATTTTACAAAAACCGCGTCGCGTAGCCGCGCAGTAAGCCGCAGGAAAATACGTGCAAGTCGAACGAACCGACTATGTGGAGCGACGCCATTGGCTGGACAGCGTTCGTCAAGTGTGACGCACTCAGTTATTTTCAGTCTTCTGCTAGTCTATTTCCTTGGCGCGTATTTTAAGACATTCAAAGGACATCGCTATATTGTCGTTATATAACTATCGCTCTTATAATTTCATTTCGACCGGTTTCGATATGGATCGAATATCGATTCACAAGGGGCCATTCGAGAGGTTCGATAAAAATGGCCGACAGCGAGCGGTCTGGGCGAAGTTTTAGTCTACGTTGTTTAAGTTGTCTTGTTACATAACAATACAACCCTGGTGACTGTGACAACTCTACGAAATCTTTCAAACTTGTTACGTAACGGGGGAAGATTCGAACGTGTATTTTTTAATTGACGGTAACAACACCTTTGAAGTGTATAATTAATTTGATCAGCGATAGTATGCACGAAAGAAATTCACACTTTTCCCATATACTCGTTTTCATTTAACTCGTTTTTTTTTTCGTTGTACGATATTACGTTACGTAATGTATGCAAAGTATCAAAGAAACGTCAACGCGCGTGTCTGCAACTGAGTTTATAACTTTCCATGGTTACAGCGAGTGCAATTCGTCGTAGCGCGGCAACGTTTCAGTCGTGAAACATAACCAAGCACATCGGGACATTCTAAACATCATAAACCAACGCTGAGCTTACACGTGGCGGAAAACTACGAACGTGTCCGGGTTTCACTGCGAATCTAAATAAATACTTGAAAAAAACGACACTTTTACTAACTGGTTTAAAGGCGGACGGTAATTCAACGCATCCTGTCAAAACGATTCTATTCTACGTTGCTTGTCATTCAACCACACATAACATGAAGCTCGACAATTTAAAAAAGAATTAAAAAAAAGAAGAAATAATTCCCAAAGCTACATTAATACTGAAGCGCGCGCAAGCGTGCATACACATACTACGTACACTCGCCCACACAAAATTCATTTAATTCCCGAATGTCGTCGGGCACGTTCAAGGTCAACGGCAATGAAAAAATTCGACACGAGTGCAAAGGTCGCAGTCAGCGGCGTAGCAAACGTTGAAGCCAAGGTTAGCGCGGTAGAAGCGTGAATGGAAGAGCCGTGAGAGTCCGGATCGGGGTTACGGTCGTCGGAATCGGTCACCAGCGACTCCGCGTCTTTAGAACCCGCCCTGTGTTTCTATTCAACCGTTCGAGCAACTCTCGTAAACAAGTTTCTCTATTCAATGGACGAAAATGTTCCCAATGAAATTCTATTTGTATAATCATTTTTTTCTTTCATTCTCTATCCGTCTATCTATCTCTCTTTCTCTGTCAAGTAACACGAATACGTTGTAATATAACATAACGAAATTATTCGAATAATGCCCGCCAACTAACCCTTTCACGACGAGACAGCAGCAAGGGTGGTGCGTAAATATCGATCATATCAAAGAGAACACACGGTTAGGAAACTTCGAAGACAGTCGCGCGCCAAAAAAAAAAAAAATGAACGAAGACAGACGAACAGTCAGACAGCCGGACAGACGATTCAAGCTGATCGATTGGTCGCACGGGACTGCGGAACACTTTGGAACCGGTCCGTAACACCGTCCGGACGATCAGCTCGCTTGAACGCCCGGGACGCGACTAGCCGGCCAAATCGCGCGTGCCCCAGCGGACGATTTTAGCACATCTCTGACGACGACTTCCTAATTATTTTGGCAGAGATGGCCACCAGCCACTCTGATTTCCCTACCTCCAACCCCCTCTCCCCACCCCTACCATCCCCTGGCTCTCCCTCTTAGCTACCCTTGCCTGGTTGTCCCTGTTCCACCAAACGGGATCTCTCGAAGTTCCCAATTCTCTTTCTTTTTTCTTTTTTGGCAAATGTACGTGTATATGTGTGTGTGTATGTGTGTGTGTGTGATTTTTATGAATAATTGGAATTCCGAATTCGCCCTTTTGAATAAAAGTTCGATTCTGATTTCTCTTCTTTTTTTTTCTATATAATATTTGTCTTGATTATCTGTTTGTTTCTCTTGGCGCGGGCAACGGAAATCTACGAAACGGAGGGATGAGTCATTTAAATTAAAACTGACTTTAAACGTTAACGGCATAATGCCGGTTAGGTAATAGACTGGCGGTGATATAATATTCGGAATGGTTGGCGGCTTGGCGGAACAGTTTCTATTTGAAGATTAGATGCAACACGGTGGACGGGCTATAAAGATAGGAAATGTAGTACGTTTGTTGGCAAACAAGTAGAGGTCGTGTTTGTATGTAACGTGAGCCTCACATCGACACGTTCGATGAAGCAATACGCCTGTTATGTTAGTCTGGCTGGGGCTATACTACTCTTTGGCTTCGAGTGATACACTTTGTTGTAATCAACTGTATATATGTATTCTGCTTCTCGTGTGTTTAACCGTGGTTTCCACTGAATAACGTCTGACGGATGATCCTCCTTTCAGGAATTTCGAGTACATACTTAGAACGCGCACAGAGAACGTATCGCTAATGTATGCTCTTAATCGAAACCGTTTCAACGATGACAATTCCATTTGATATTTGTTTCTTTCATAACAAGAACCTAATCTTCAAATTTGTTAGACACGATTTTCGGAATTTACTATTTCCTCGGGATCCGGTACAATCTGTATCATCACTGGACACCGAACAGCGTATCAAAGAACGTCGATTCGATCAACACACATGCGATCATCTGTTGAAGAAACGTTATCCATTGGGAGAATCCACAAAACTAGGATATTCCATAGGCTAGTCCCTCTTTCTCTTTTTCTTTTCTCCTCGTCGTCGCACAACACTTCTCTGTTATACGTCCATGTTTCTTTTTTTGTTTTTTTTGTTTTTTTTTTTTGTTTTTTTTTTGCTATTGCTCCCGTATACGAACGTCACATCGTCGTCACAAAATACACTGTAGGTGTCTCGAGAAACTCCCATGTTCACCTGGTTGGTGGTGATGCTTGCGCGGAAACCAAACTTACCAATCCCTCTTCTTCCTCTTCTTCTTCTTCTTCTTGGTTTTAGTCCTCTTCCTCTTCCACTTCTTATTCTTCAATCACAGGACCTTCCGACGAAACCGGCACCGGTGCGGCTGGTCCTGGTCGCACTTTGCGGATACTTTACGAGCTTACGGTATCTCGCGTGTGTATACGTGCGGAACGGAAAAACGAAACGGTTTGAAAATAAAATAAAAAAAAAAAAGGATGTCGAGTGTAAAATGTGTCACTTGTGGCCTCTTCCCCTCCTTTACGGAACAACTCGATTGTCTTCACGCAACGATAATCTCAGCTACTCCACCCTGATGAACATCGTATCGTGAGAACGCGCGGTTTCCTCTCTTTTCCACCTTTTTACATGAAGGGTGTCGAGGGCGAAAACAAACAAACATTCAAAGGGCAACGCCTGCGCTGCTGAACGAAACGAAGCGACGAACCTCGCCGAAATTCCTTTAAATAGTCCGTAGGAGTCGCTACCTGGCGGCGAGACACCGAACGAGGGAAAACTCTGGCCGGAAGCCAGTGGTCCCGGCGGTAGCCTCCCGGTTCGCGCCTGTCGTCGCAGTTTTTTCCATTTAACCTTCGAACACGACCAGCAGAGAATCGGTTACCAGCATGCTGCTGCTACCAGGTGTTGCGAATTTCAGAGAAAACCCGTGAATTCACGTTTTCGACGAGGTTTTCCTGGGGACTTCCGGTACCAGGACACTGGCGGCCGCCATTACTGACATCCTGGACGACGAAGCAGCTCATGTGTGCTTCCATCGTGTATATGGGATTAATTCCATACTTTTCGTACACGGGGTGTATTACTTTGAAAACGAGTGATTTTTCTTTTCGAGAAAAATTTCTGGAAAATTTCGAGCGATTTTTTTCTTTCTGTTTTACGAACAATTTGAGGTGGAATTTTTTTTTGGTTCACCTTTTACGGTTGAACACAGCTTCAAGGTTAGTTTCAAGGTTACTCTGATTTTAACCGTGACGTAAGGAAGAAGAATTCAACGACCTCAAATAGAGTTACATCAAAGAAGCTCAAGGTCCCATAGGCGGGTGTTCCGAACTTTTACGGAGTAACTTCGACGATATACGTCGCGTTAAGTTCAAGGACCTGGTTAATCTCAGAAATTGTGAAATCTTATGGTTCAAGAAGAAACAACCTGGACATCTCCTTTCATCGTTCTCCATCTGAATTAAACGTAGAATTAATTCTACGATTTGATCGAATCGATTTTTATTCATCCTTACATATCAATCGTTTTGGATTCATCCTCTTTTCGAAAGCTATCGTTCATCGTATGGAGACATAGTTTGATTCCAAGTTGCAGCCTCAGTCATCATCGATTTCATCTATCGAGTAGGGCATGCAAAAATCGAGAGGGTTTCGACAAACGTTCACCTAGTTTTCCGACACATAATGCTCTTATTGGAAACGTTCAAGGTACGCATTTTTCTCAAGATCGAAAATAGTCGGTTGGCGTATATCCAAATGCGATATCAGCTAGAAGCCTCGAAGACAATCTATCGACTTGCGACCCCCTCGACGACGAATGCCTCTCGAGCGGGGAAATTTGTTATTTCACGAGTGATCCATTCGCGGTAATCGATCGTTGAACATGGACATTGTCGATCGATCTTTGCTATCGTCGAAAAATCGCATCGCTGACGAATCACGCTCGTGGAAACCACGAGCTGGTTACGTAATTATGGTCCAAACAAGCGGCGCAAACCTAAAATAAGATCGTCCCTTCTTCGTTTCTGTAATTGTTCCGCACTAATTTCGCTCACGAAACTCCTTGTCCCGAGGAGCCAACGGAGTTCTGCTATTGGTTGGCCTCTTCTTCCATTTCGTCGTTGCCGACGACGTTTTTCGAACGTCCTTGCGATTTTCTCGGAAAATTCGAATCATCGATGGATTTTGAAACGGATAAATTAATTTCGTTACCTAACGAACCGAGGTTTTTGATCGACTTCTTTTTCGATAGATACTAATTTCAAATACATATATGGATGTTCCATTTTTGTGAACATCTAAACTACAATTTAATCTTAGATTCTGTTTATATATCAGTTAACGTTCCCGTGCAATTTTGCACATATTGAACGATCGATTTCGTTCATCGATGTGTCGTCAATTGGAGAGTTTAACGCGTTACCTGCTGAAACAATTTTGAGTAACTTTCCGTTGAAATGGCGTGGGTCGTGCTCTCTTAGCACCGATGAATCCAATAGTTTGATTCGTAACACTTATGAAATATTACTAGAACGTTACAAATCAATTGCTACTAAAAACAAGCAGATACAATTTTCAAAATCCAAAATTAATTCTTTTCCTCTTTAATTGTTACTTCATCACGTTAAAGATGCAATAATCGAACGGAGAATTTTCAATGGAAGTAGTCAAAGTGGAATGATCGAAACAGATTTCGTAGAGATAAATCCACGAACACATAGTGAAAAAGAAAAATGAGGAGTACAAGAACAAAGATGCACCTTTCTAAAACCTCTCGAAACGCAGTTTCTTGGCAGGAAGTGTCGTTGCTCGACGCTAAGATTCCCGTGCATCAGGATTCGCGCGCGCAACAGGAGCATTATTCATAAATAGGTGGAGAAAAGAAGCGTTGGCCGCCTACGCGACGGCGCCTGAACGATCACGATTGTGAAGGGGGCAAGGGGTGGCGGCGGCAGTCCGCAAAGAGCAGATGGGGGTAGAAATGGTGGAAGAAGGAAGAGATAGAGATAGGTGACGGTCAACGTTCCGCTTCTTGCAAACGGGATTCGAAATACATTTTAATATACGCGAGCGTCGCGGTTCGTCGTCCATGAGAACGTGGTTCGCGTTAAATCCGTATCATCCAGGCCAGCTGATCGAGGTAGCCGATCTCTGCGCGAATATTGGAAATAAATATATTAGCGGCTGATCGAAAATAAACCACGCGTGGTTTCGGGGTAAACGTGAGATACAGGGTGTCCGATAAATGTGTATTTAGTACGAATCATAAAGAAGAAATAAGTAAAAATTGTGGAATTAAGTTTGTTGATTGCTTGGCTAGGTTTTGAGAACTATTTTCCGGAATGTAGAAGCCATGCAGTTTGGTTACGGTTTATGAGACACATCTTGCGTGTAATTGAAGTTACTCTCAAAAATATTTGCTTGGAATTCTAATCGTGTATTTCGATTAATTATAAATTGATTGAATTTGTATGTTTTTTAGTTATGCAACGTCATTTATTGTACTTTAGAATCATATATGGTTAGTTTAATGTAAATTTTCGTGTATGATGTTGTAATGCAAATTAATCGAAATTATGTCCAATTACCCTGTTACACACATATTCGAATACTTAGTAAAAATTAATATTTTGAATATTGGTAATATAATTTTCGTATTATTTATATTCGTAGTATTTTATATATCATCAATGAAACTCAACTTTGATGGAGAATTTTAGATCCTTCACTGGAAGAATGATATATTTATTGCTGCGTGCATTGTACAAAAATTTTCAAAGGATTGAGATTTCGAGTGTTTATAATATTCTCTGGGATGCTGTTGAGTAATGAATGCCACGGTGTGCAGTATTAGGGAGTGATCAATGATAGAATGCGTGGGCGAGGAAAACAGTGGAGTATCACGTGAGAATCGCGTCGAATATTATATAAAAGCTACAAAGGGAAATATCACATAAAGAAAAATTGTAAAGAATATCCCGCAAAAGTTATACGAAATCCCCCATAAAAATTGAAAATTAGAATATCATCGTAGGAATCGTCGAAAAGTTGCGTACAGCCACGTTTCCACGAGGAAAAAAACAATGGAACTATACTTTAAAAAATTATAAACCAGATAACAAAGAATATAAGATAAAAATCGCGAAGAATATCTCGCGAAAATTGTACGAAATACCGCATAAAAATTGAAAGTTGGAATATCACCATAGATATCATCGAAAAATTGCGTAAAGCCGTGTTTTCACGAAAAGAAGAAAATGTACGCTAAAAGTCACTTTATAATAAATCTATAATTAATAATTTCAATGTGTATAAAATATTACATAAAAATCGTGTGTCGATTAATTTAAGTTTTCGCAAAACACAGTATTGCCGCGTTTTCATGAAACGACGACGAGGCTTTGGACCGTCAATGGGATTATCTATTAATTAGTCCTACGAAAAGTACATGATTCATCGGTATTCTCTCTCATTATGGACGAACAAAAATAGACATCGTTATTTCGACGCTTACCCGAAACGGTGGTTCAAAGCATGGCGTTATTTTTAGTTAAAACATAAACTGTTACGTAAAAGTCGAGCAGCGTACCGATGTTCCGGGACATCATTACGCGAATCACCTATTTTTCCTTTCTCTCTTTCGCTCGTAACAGGAATTACTGCGAGAAACTGAGGTTACATCGAGCTGGAACGCTTTCATTTAAAGAAAAAGCAGCTATACGATGCAATTAATTAATAATTCAACTATCTTTTTCAAAATAACGTTTTCATCAATAAAAACCATCATTGGGAAGTTAAAATTAAACGTAACCGACGAAACTCGAGCAACCTCGATTATGCAGAATTTTGCCATCTGACTGTAAAAATGTATTCGCTATCGTGGAAGACTACTTCGAACTATTCTTTTTTTAATACAAACATTTCTTTTCGTTATACCCGGAGTATCCAACAATAGCTCGTTGAAAATAGTCACATTTTATTATCACATTCGTTAGAAGTGATATGTTTGAGTTTACTGGGTCAGTATGATTGAAGTTTGCAGAAGGTTTATTTTGTTCACTGATGAGGATTATTTTTGGTATAATACTGATGAATTTTCAGTTTGAAAGATCCACCAGATTTAGTTGATTTATCGGCAAGGTTGCAGAAAGTCTGTTTATTTTGTCGATAAGTATTTCCTATCTGTAACTTTTCATTTTCGAGTTGTCCAAATATCACGTTTAGTAGTTGATTGATTTTCAATTGAGAAGAAGTAAAACATAATAAGCTACTTGTTTACTAAAATTCCTTTAAAACTGTCTTTTGAGAATTTACTTTAGTAAATTAATTTGAATAATCCCTAACAACTCTGAAAATTCCTGATTAACGAGATTTTGTTAGCGTTTGTTAAAAAATAAATTATAGGAATTGGCGAAAATGAATCATTGAGTAGACATATTTCGAAGAACATTAATCCACGCAATGAAAACGCAGAACACTTTCACGTTTATCGGGCAACATTAATGCCGCGATCAAATTCTGCCTCTAACGATGCTGTATTAAGTGGAACACGTGTTCCGGAAACTTTGATATTCCACGCTAACGTGAATTTCACCGGGCATTGGCCGAGAGTTAACCGCCTCGTGTGCCGCACACGCCGAATCTTATTTTATTTATGGACGTTTTTATAAATGAAGTGCTAAATATCCACGATGAGACAGCGTGACAGCGCCCAGATGATCGATAGGACGTGCCCAAGCCTGAACACATCAATGATAAGAAGAAACATCGTTTCGACCATCAAAGCACCGAGGAATATAAAAGCAAAAAAAAATTTAAATTATTGTTATTATTATTGTACTAGAATGAGAATCCTTTGATAAGCAAATTTTACGATTTCGAAGCAAATAAAGCTTTCCTTAAATGAAGAAATATTTGATTACGTTTTATGCAGAACATTATTGTGATATAACAGTAATAAAACTACTTATTTGATTTAAAACAAAAGAAAAAACAATACAAATTTATGAAAATATCTTTTACGAAAGAATGTTCCTTTTCTTCGGTAATTTCGACATTCCGACGATTAATTTTTCAGTCGTTTCCGGTTTAATATTACTCTAGACTTTTTGTAAATATTTCTTTTCATGTCTCTGTCTTCTTCTGACAGTCTAAATAAATATCTCTGACAGCCAATTGCAATAGGTCGTGCAAGATAAAATACTTTTCCTCGAGAGAAATTTTCACCCTTTCAGTATGAACAATTACGATTGGAAAAAAAAAAGAAAGAAAGAAAGGCACGTGTGAAATATTACCAGGTGAACTATCTCCCACGCAAGTTTCGTCACAATCGTGTGGGATGGATATGTTCCGTAATCGGTAAAAAAGAAAAGCAAAGAACACAACGCTCTTCGAATGAAATATCCTCCAGCAAGGTACATCAAAGTTTCTCCAAAAGTAAACGGAAAGAAGGAAGTAAAATAAACCATCGGTTCACAAGTATGTATATAAAAATCCCTACGGTCGTAAAATCAGTTTTCAAAGTTGAAGATACAGGCGCAAACTTTTAAACATCCTCTATAGACCCTTATTCAAGTTCTCGATTCAGCCCCCCTCTTCTTGAATGATATAAACCAAAGGAAGACAGTAAAGAAACGGATCGCGTGAATCAGCCAGGCCAAGACATAAAGCAAGGAGATTATTGCACGTAAGAGTAGCCACGAGAAATCACGAAGAGCCGACGTTCGAGCCAACAAATCACGTCGAACGCGCGGAACACGGCCCCGTGGTAAGATTTATAAACGGGCAATCGGGAGGATCAAAGTTGAGAGATTTCGGATGACAGATAGGGGTTAAGGGGGACGCAGAGCGTACAGGGATGTACGTCTATTCTGGATTTCTGGCAACAATAATGCCTCCCAGGGACAGAGGCGAGTGGATCGGGCGTAACACGCGCCTCGCGTAGCCCCGCAAACAACTAATGACGCGGCTCATACAAAGGCCGCCCGTTCTAATTTCGTGTTATCCTGTCGGTTAGACTAAAAATAATAGCGCCTGTACGCGGCTGGGTACGTTCACTTTTTAACAAGGAAGCGGAAAGTTGTCGCATATTCGCAGCATCTTCTTTGCGTTTGCTTCCTTCCTCCCCCTGATTCTTCGAGAACGAAACATCGAGTTGACGTTTCTGTAATCTGTACAAATGGCGAAGACCTCGCGATAGTCACTTATTTACTCTGTACTCGTTTATTCGGAATGTAGCGAAGTGCTGTGAAGAGGACAACGATACAAAGTGCTTTTTCTCATTTTTTTCACTGTGTGCAAATTTTTTTTTTTTTTTTTTTAATATTCCACTTTTAGTGGGAGGTACCATTTTCACCAGAAAATTAGGGTAGTAGTAGGTTTTATCTATGTGAGATAGGTTTGATGAGGTGTAAAATATAGAATCATCCAAATGCGACGCCTAAATGTCAGGATTGTATAATGTTTACACGTCATGTCTTTTCAAATGGCATAAGCCGTTTTGTTTTAGTAGATGAATTTTAACCGTGAACAGGTATACATTGCAGCAATGCATCTATATTAGTTAAATTTATTATGAATATAGGCGTTCTTTGTTTCATTGTTTTCAAGTAAAAGTTTCTTCAATGAATAGATTCGTTAATAAGCAAAATTATCGTATCTAAGGTGACGAAAATCCTCGTGTTATTCATGAAAAATCTCTACACCCGCAAAAAGTCATTGTTTGATGTGCCTTTTGAGCAAATGGGATTATTGGAACATTTTGCTTCAAAGAAGATGCTGGAAATGCTGTACCGTGAATTCTGAGAGATACCAATCAACATTGAGTGACTTTTTATGGTCAGAATTGAATCATATCGATGTGTTTGATGTTTATTTCCAGCAAAATTGTGGTACGTGCCACACAGCTCGAGCAAGTATTCAGTTTTTGCGATCGAAATTTCGTCAACGTGTAATTTTATGAAATGCAGATTTCAATCGGTCTTGAAGATCATACGATTTAACATCGTTAGATTTTTTGTGTGGGGTTCTTTCAAAAGTCAAGTCCATGCTAACAAGTTAGAAACAATTGACGGCCTAAAGAACAAAACTCGAGTTGCAATTCGTGAAATAATCCAGTAACGCGCTGAAAAATCATTGAAAATTTAGATAATAGAATTGATACCTGCAGACGCAGTCGTGGTACACATTGAAATGATATTCTATTCCAAGTATAATTATAATGGATCATATTTTCAATAAAAAAAGCAACTTTAAAGAATTCCAATTGGTTTGTGTTTTATTAAAAATAAACATGTAGGCATGTTTTACCTCTATTTCTCTTAAAGGAATCAAAGACGAGGGATCAAAATAATTTTTTATGGTCTTTAGTCTACTTTTTCGAGTAGCTTCGTGTATAGTAAAGGAATCTATCTTTAAGCTGTACTTTTATTTCGTAAGAATTTTAGAAGTCATCGTTTTTCAGCTAAATAGTAAAAAAATAAAAACAGGTTAAAACTTCCTTTGAATTTAGGCGATGGTTAGGTTTAGTTGTTTCCTTGAGACAGGTTGTCGTTGATTGAACGCGTTGACAGATATGCGTGTTGCACGTTTCAGTGGTTGACGCTGAATCTACTGAGACATGGGGGACAGTTGGACGGAGTCATTTATGTGGCTGGAACTGATTGACAGTTCTTCAATTCCTGATGACGAAGGTGTTATAAATTTAGAACTGAATTTTGATAAGTATAACTTTTTATTAAATCTGCGAAGCGTATAAAACTCATCGAAGTACATTAATCTTAATATATATGTTAAGAACCAAACTAGACAAAGTTTATCATCTCATTTTCAAGAAACTTCAAATTGTCCCAATGTATAATGTCGCATACATGCTTACCTATCTCTGAAATTACACTTTTAAATCTTTTTAACGAAAACGTAGCTTCCTTTGAAGAAGTTATAAACTGTAACATACGTCAGTTTATTTCTCACCATTACCAGTCTTTCTGGATCAATCGAAGTGTCAAAAAATCCTCTATCTTGAGTTTCAACAATCCACCACTTAACCTATCCATTACACAGGACTCAAAAACCCAACTTAATCCTCCTCAAACGTTCAGTTCCCATTAACCAACCATGTCAAACCAAAATCAACATCCCTCTTAAAAGAAGAAAAAAGAGAAAGAAAAAAAAATGAAAGACAGGGAACAATCGGAATCGTTCGAGTGTACTCGACGATATCCTACACGCGTGCATACTCGTCGATGTGAAGGAACAACAACGGGTCTTTGGCTCGTCGATGTTGCGTCACGTCGACGCATTCTTTCCGGTCGGAAGTCTGAGGCACGGAGTCGAGTCGTCTGTCAAGTAGCCGGTGACAAGCTGCGAATCGAAAGAACGATCAACCTTCTGCTATTTCTCTCACTTTCTCTCTCTCTCTCTCTCTCTCTCTCTCTCTCTCTCTCTCTCTCTCTCTCTCTATCTCCCTTTCTGTGTCGTTCACAGTTTCAGGGTTAACAGCGAGGAATATCGGTGCAGCTTATGTAAAATCTTGTACGAGTAACATTGGCCACTCTAATAATAAACACGGCAGTCAGGCCTGGTCCGCAACGCGTAGAAACGCGTTCATTACCTGCGCGTCGAGCACGCTCGTAGTCGCTTGGTCAGAGAGTAATTTGCGATGCAGGGATAGCAGTGATCTATGTATACATGTGTGTGCGTGTGTACGCTGTGGTTTAGAGGTGCTTACGACCTAAACTAAAAATACGTTAGGGGTCCGATCAACGGCCAACTGGGCCAGTGAAGTAACCGTAGCTCAACGTCCCAAATATAGTCCGACATCTGTACATAGATGAGTGCCGATAGTTGGCATCCACGGCGGTAACGTACAAGACCAGCGAGAGTATAATAGCGGCTGTCACCACGATTCCCTAATGACATGCCTATCGTTGGATCACGTACACGCGCCTCTTCTCGATCCACCAAGCTTCTCGCCAAATTTTCGTTCTTGTCCTTTACCGAAATCTTCGCCGATTTACTCGTCGCATCTCTACGCCATTCAGACACGGCTGAAGGTGACGAACAAGACGAAGAGGATGATAATGGGCTATTTTTGGATAATCTAGTTAGCTGAGAATTTTGGTGGGTTTTGTGTAGGCTGACGGTTCAACTCCTCGCGTTCGATTTGATTCGAGTGAGAAAGTAGGTCTTGGAATTCGGTTGACACGGTCATTTTGTTAAATTGAGGAGGTAAGTGTGGATGTTACTGTGTTTGGATACCTTTTTTTTTTCTATAGGGAGCAGAAGGGAATTTTATAATGTTGAATATTTTTGCGAAGATCCAATTTTCTTTTTCTCTTCTTTTTCTAATAGGTATTCTGTTGTTTAGGTATGTTTGAAGACGGTTGAAGAGAAAAGAGGAACGGTAGTTGTTTATTTTAAGAACCATTAGGTTTTGTGTAGAACTATGTTGAAGTTTGGCGTTAAATTTGTCACAAAGTGGGTCTTTGGAAATTTGATTAATATGTCCCACCTTTAGAATTGATTGTCAAGAGCTCAGAAAACTATTTTCTTCGACACAAGTGTTATGAATCATGTAAATATGAAAATGACGAAGAGGAAGAATGAACAATCCTTCTTTATCTAAATATTCGATAAATTTTGTTTAGAATTATATTAAACATTAAAATAAAATTTTTAAATTTTAGTAATCACATACTCGTTTAAAAGTTCTGTTGCTAATTTTTTCACTTACGCAGCTTCAATGTAAGTTGTCCACAAATGACAGAAAATTCGCGTCGAGATACAGATTAAAAATACGGTGTAATATTTTTGGAAATGTTATTTGCATATTTCATTTAATTTCTCAAATGACGGTTAGGTGCTAAAGCAGCATGTTTTCTCGAAGGTCGAGAATCCGCAGAATTCTCTTTCAGGTCTTGGCTATGGTCTAATTTCGGTGACGAATTCGTGTTCCCGAAACTCGGCGTCCTGCATTCGAGCGTGTCTCATTGGAACCGCCACGTGTTCCCACGTGTCTCTAATCCACGCACATCAATTCGTATCTATCGTTTCAGAGGATAGAGATGAAACAGATTATCCATGGCTAGCATATTTCATCGGAGTGCTTCGTTTATTTTCCTAACTGTAATAATTCGTGTGATTCATTGAAATTCCTCTTCCATCGAAATGATTGGAAATCCTTTCGGAAAATCGAAATATTCGATACTCGACATTTTTGAGTAAACGTAAAACCTTGAGGATTCTTTCTCACAAAAAGAAATTACTCTAACAATTATCATTACTTTCTCTTGTCGTATTAAATATTACGATTAAAAAGAAAATATTACAACTTCATATAAAAAAGGCAATATTTATATCTCCGGAAAAAGTATAGATAAAGAAACTTTGGTTAACGAAAATTGTACTTAAATCTATTGCAACTCAATTTTCTGGTACAATTCTCTAAGTAGAAATTCGTGTACTCGTTATACTACGAGATTTCAGACTGAACAATTTTCCTCAAAATTTTCATAATTTTTAAAGACTGCTTAGATTTGCTTCACATTCAGCAAGTGTCCGGAAACTTACGAGCGGAAGTGTTTAACTCAATTTCAAGCAATTACGAAGCTGCCTCCTTTTTGCAGCAAACTCTTTAATCAGCGAATATCACAGAATATTCCGTGTCTATTGAAACTTCTTCAGTTGAGAGAACGGGTTGAGAACGCTTCGAAAAGTGAGTTTTTCGAGGGATTTTGCCGAAACGGACTCGTTGCCAGGAACTTAATTTTGCGATTTTCGCCAGTGGCGACTACTCGTGTATCCGACAGCTGCCAAAAGACCTACACGATCGTACGTTTGCTTCAATTCGATCTCACCAGGACACGTGGAGATGTTATAAATAAGTGACACGCGATTGTTTGGACATCGATATTGACTGATGACATCGTGAAAGTGGTCGTGAATGTCCATCGCAACGATGATACGGGTAACATAAGCGGAAGAACGTCTTCTCTCCCTTTGCGATGATCATAATGCATCGTAGAAGGGTTGCAACGGAGAAGGAAGCAGGGTCGACTGTTCAAGGAAAATTCAATATAAATAACATGGGAAATTTATACATACGCGACCCTGTTCTGAGATACGCGAGTCGTTTTTTTATTCTGATGCGGGATAGTTTCAAGGACAATGGTTTCCATCGTTGGATCGATTCGATGAAAAGACTGTTAGCTAGTTCGATTGGGAATTCAATGTAAACGGTACTTCAAAAAGTAGTATTAAAAAATTATTGTTCAAAAGATAATATTAGAGGTATTTTTTTTTTAGCATACATAGCTATTTTTAAAAATCAGTATTAAAAGGGTATTTTAAAAATAGGACTAAAAACTCGTCCCTAAAAGACAACGTTAAAAGGTTGTGGTAAAGAGCTATCTATAAAAAGAAACTTTGAAAAGTAATATCGAAGACGTATTGAATAATAGACAATGTTGAAAAGGTTCTCATCAAAAAGAAATTAAAAAAAAAAAAACAAAACGAAAAAAGAAACAGGTTTAGAAAGACTGTCCTGCAAAGTTCTTTTAGACAATAAAAGACATTAAAAAAATGAAAAAGATACTATCATAAAACAGAAGAAAATACTAATAAAAAGAAACCATTATTTTAAAAGAAATGTTCAGAACAGAATTATGAAAACGTGTCCCAATATTAATTTTCATAAATTTTTAATTTCTCGATTTTAATAAAATTATCAAGTATCCTTCAAGATCTTTTCACCGAAGAAAACGAAATCGACAGAAGAGTGGTTTCAGTTTCACATGATTGGTGTACTGTAGCATGGAAAAAGCAAAACAGTGGAAGAGAAGAAGAAACCGAACGGAGCTAATGTAACGAGGATTGGCGACGAGTCAGCGATTACGTTTATAGAAGAGCATTACGTAGGTATCCGATCTGATTCGGTCAGAACTATGCAATTTAAACAAGCTCGCCTACATTCGAAATCAATCTTCCTGCATTATGTTAATTATCCCTCTTTCGATAACAATTATTTACTCAGTCGTCCATCAAGAAAATAAGACACTCTTGATAGAAAACTGAACAGAGAATATTACAAGAAGTAATTAATAAATGGAAACTTGTGTGAAGGTATAGAGAGGGTCACAATAAAGCCTAGTAGTGGCTTTCATTACACGTGTTTACGGCTCGACGAAAGCATTAGAGTAGCTCTATTTTTACGCCGGGAAAGAAATACGTCTGTAATCAAACACGTGGCGGAGTGAAGAACCTACATCCGCCCTTACAAGTGCCACGTCACATTTACACCTGTGATGTGTACTTTCTTCTGATTATAGAAAAGATTGCTAATAGAATTTTATGAGAGATGAGAGACTGAGACAATAAAAAAGAAAAAAAAATAATACATTTCGAAAACTACCTATCCTCCATTTTGGTTCACAGCGAAAATCGATTAACACATCTCAGGAAAAATGACGAAAAAATTCCCCTTGTTTAAAACTTGTGTTTTCGCACAATTTTACGAAATCTTTTTCTACATACTATGGTTCTAAAGATATTTCAAAGAATCTACTTTCAACCCTAATATTCGCGACTATTTTCACTCCTTCGAGAATAGAAATAATAATAAATCATTCGGTCGTTATATTGTAGGAGATTCTTGTTTTATTAATACCAAGTAATTCTTATACTCTCACTCTGCGAACTATCGACAGTGAAATAATGTAAAACTCGAACGGCGTGGAAATGAACGCTGGCAAGCGTTCACGAGGATAGCCTGAGGGAGAGCGTGCGCGACGCGCGAGCAAAACGACAGGTATTGTCCGCGGTCCTAAATTATTCGATGTTCCCTGCCATCAGCGCGAGCGTGAATCTTTGGCAGGTTTCGAGCAACGACGACGTCGAGGAAACGCAGAAAACTCTCATCTATCATGTCGAAACGCGTTACGCGCGAAAATAGTCACAAGGATACACCGAGGTCGGACTTGGCGAGAGAGCGTGGACGAGATGCCGGCGTCAAGGGTGCCGTGCAAATTATCGCGTACAACTGCCGCGACGCTGCTGGTGTCACCATGGTCACACATGGTACGCTATAACGTTAACCAATGCGATTAACAAGGTGTACTGAGAGTGGTATCGTTTCAAACGACTGAAAATTCCAGATTCGAGCATGGAAATATGGAAATCGCGTATTCGTGCAAATTCACCAAATTGACAATCTGAAATTTGTAATTTTGTCAAACTGAAGAGCCGACATTTTCGAAATTTCATAGTTTGGAAATCGTCAAATAACTAAATTTGTAAATTTGAGGATTCAAAATTCGACAACTTGAAAGTTGTAAGTTGTGAACTAATTGTAGATAGCGAACTAGAACTGGCTATCGCGGTACTTAAAATATTCTCTTAAACGTTGTTGAATAAAACGAAGAAGTTCCTTCGAAGCTTGAAGAACTTTCCGAGTCTGCGGTATAACAGTTTTTGGGGTGATTCCTCGTACAAAGATAAATTGAAGATACGGCACAAAATTGGTCCACAAGAAGGCCATAGTGTACTAAGTACACGTGCACTTAAGCACGATATAATTTGTCGAATGATACGTTAGCCAACTCTTATGTTTACGCACAGAGTTTACGAGACTCGTAATGATGATTATTATTAATATAAAGTAATAAGATCTTTTAAATCTATCGACGATTTTCTACTAGTGTAGTATCCATTTCGAATATAATAAAACATTTTATACTTCAATTTAAAAGTAAAATGTAATTTTTAAATATTACAAAAAAAAAAAGAAAAGAAAAGAAAAACAGGTACTGTACAAACTTTATACTCAATCATTCTTATCAAAGAAACCATAACTATTTATAGAACGTTCTAAACACATTTATAAATAGTTAGCAATGCCACAAACGCGATATACAGCTGATTGCAAATATCTGAACAGAGTTAATTACGCCTGACACTGTTTCCAATTATTATCATAAAACGGAACAATCATTGTGACTTGAACAAACATTAAACGGAACGTTTAATATTCCCATTTCACTTACCTTCGTAGCTGTATCCTCAATTATATTTCATCCTGCGTAATCTGGAATTGAAGGTGAGGTATTAGGAACTGGTGAACTGTATGCAGGAAACGTTCGATGTAGGAAGAAGGTAATTTCAGTTCTCAAAGGATCAACTACGCTAGTTTCCATTGATGAAATTCTAGAACAGAGTGTTACACACTGTTACAGAATTTACTGCTCTGAAATCATTTCAATTTCCTTTACTCGGATAATTTAATTAATTCCATTAAAGTATTGCATATTTCATACTTAAGAATACGTTACTTAATTCTAATAAGATCACAGAGGATAGATCAAAGAGTAGATTCTACGCAACTTAAGTATTCTTTTTTGTTTTCTACAAAAAGACAAAAAAAAAAAAGAAGAAGAAGAAAGTAAAAGCGTTCATTGAAGGAACCAAGCGAAACCCGTTTGTGCAAGACGAATGTGCTCAAAAGTATTTATAATTCCACGCTTCTGTAAAACGTTGGATTATTTTTGTGTGCTTTCAGTGATCGGGAAAGACGTAACGTCTACCATTCTAAGACAGACAACGCGTTCGCAAGTGTTTACTGTAATGTTCGAGCTTAAACCTAATAAAACAACACACACGCATGAATGTTCATTCCTATTAAAACACATTGTCGCGTATAATTATCTTTGAATACACGAATATACGCGTATTTGTTCAATTATATAAAATAATTCATTTAATAATTTCGAAAAGGTTACAATTTGTATTTCGTTCTTTCTTTACTTTTCTCTCTTTTTCTATTGAATTTATCGGTAAGTAGAAATGTATGGTTCCAAGAGCAACGTCATTTAGATAGTCACTGACGCGTGATATTTCTCTCTGAAGAAATCACGACGTCACGATACATCCTTGAAAGAGGCGCTATTATGGCCGGTCAAGCCTACGCTCTAGGCCAGGGGCTAGGCTAGGCTATTTCCGCTATTCAGCTTATGGACAAAAATAGTCCTAGAGAGCTTTCGAACAAGAAATCGCTGGGACCTCTAGTACCCCTCACTCAGCCGGAGAAAGATGATTTTCGTACTTCCGACACTTCGCCACTTCATCCTTATCGCTTCCTCCGTTTCTCTTATCCGTACAAACGAATCAATGAGATCGGAAACACAAGTCTACTTTTTCTTTATCGTTTTCTAAATAAATCATGCACTGAATCAAATAAATATTTCCCTTGGATTTGAGAAAGGTATCACCTCTTCAGCCTTGTCGCTTGCTCAGTTTTTCTTATCTATATAATTGAATCGGCGAGATCAGATAAATAATCTTTTTTTCTTTTTTTCTTTTTTTGAATGAGTTATGCACTGAATCATGTTGTTCACATTTATACATGTCAAACAGATATTCCTTGTTTCTGAAATGTTAGTTCCAAGTGACTTATGCTGTTTCTGATCTCATTGAGATCATTCCAAGCGAAAAATCTAAAAAGAAAATCGAATTTATCGTTTACTTCGCGTTGCATCGATATATTCACAGGAGAGAGTTGTTAATTTACAACAGCGAATATTTTATTTAAATATTTCATTATATAATACAGAAATGTTTTCCACGCTGTCATATCGAAATCAATATTTCACACTCTGCATGCTAAAACTACATAGTCATTCTCTGTGTTTAAAAAAATAAAAGGAATCATGAACTTCTTTTTCGGTTATCTTTCAATTATAATTTCTCAAGAAAACCAGGAGGATTTTGTTGCTTTTTCGAAATTTCTTTATAGGAAGCAACGTCGATCGCAAGTTCGAATCGAGAAAGAATCGATCTGTTCTCGAGAGGAGCCATATGTCGCAATTACGATTTAATTATGCCGATGTCATTGTGGGTACGCGAATCGTTTACCATTATTTCAGTAATTGGTACAAGCAATTAATCTCGCCGCACCCACGTAATCGCGTTACTCTCTGTCAGCGGGCAAGCTAGGCGAGCTGGCCGCGGCCGCGCGTTTCTTCTCGTTGAAAACGGCTATTTCCACTGTCGGCGAGGCGCGACAGGTGCTTGGTCCATGCCAACCAGGCAGAAGCAAAGCCTGGCCCCCGATGCCGCCTCGTGGAACACTACAATTCTCGGCTGTTACGGATTTCGAAACTGAGAACCAGAACCGCCGACGTGGGTATTTTCAATCGTCTCTTCTTTTTGCTGGCAGTCCGTTCGAGGGTCCGCCTCGTCCTGGCCGGACCGATAGGTGAAGGCGATCGAATCGAGTCGCCTCTCGACGTATTTTTGGGCGGCCACGTGATATCGCGATGTTGCACGGGCAACAAAGTGCTCCATTTCGTTTCGACCAATCAACATTTTCCGATTATCGAAGATAATTATTACGTCGGTGGGATTCCTCTGAAGATTCCTGGATTTAGAGAATTGAACGATCGTTGTATCGTGATTGAATCGAGATTCGCAAAAATTTGAGAGATTTTGAAGAAATGTTACTGTCTTTAAAGAGTTGCCATCTAGCGATCTAACGGATACGTTAGTATACAAAATTTTATATTGTTATTAGTATTTTGTATCTTCGTTTTATCGTTTATTATCGTTATCGATAATTTTATTATTAGAGAGATTTTTTTTTGTCTTCTGATGTTGTCATTATCAACTTCAATCTTGTAGTTATTAATTTTACACTGTTACCGTTCTCTGATTTTAATTTATTGGTTTCTTCCTGTCCTTTCTATCTTCCTTAATTTATTGCATTTAGTTTTCTCTTTTTTGCTCTTGAATTGCGTTTAAGGAAATAAATCGTTAAGTTTTCTCACGTATGACTCTCTACGAACTCTTCTAAGAACTTTTCCGAAAGTCTCGTACAAGTATAACCTTATGCATTAATATACAATAATTTAAATAACATTTGTAACATAATTTAAAACATTTATATAAATGTAAATATAAAATAAAAAGAAATAAAATTGCGAATATATCGCGGAATAGCTTGAACGAAATTGCGAAAATATCGCAGACAGCAAAAGGGTTAAGATATCAATAAAAATTCATCTTGATGGGTAATAATCGTTTCATACAAAGCTAACAAGCATTCGATGATTTATAGGCACGAGAGTATCCACTATAGCCTGCGCAAAATCAGTCAGGCGCTCAAGGTCACCGCGCGAATTACCCCCACAGCATATTCCTGCATTGCTCTTACACATTTTCATGCTCCAAATATCTCGACACACTGAAATATTTAAATAAACTTGCAATTCAAATACCATTCGAACTAGCAATTTCATATTATAACACTATTTCATAAAAGATAAAAGGCCTTCATCAACTACACCTTTGAGAATACACCACTCAATACCATTTACCTTTTGCCCTATTGCACTCGTACAATTTCACAGAACACTTTACACATGATGCGTTGAAAAAAAATAAAAAAAAAAATAAAAAAATAGAGAGAAAAAACGGTGGTGGTGGAAAGAAGCGTTGACCTTGAAGGCAGATAAACTTCGAAGGGACAATAGGCAGTGTGTAAGCTCGCGATATAAACGGCGTAGCAGTGGAAGGAGAAAATAGCGAATTTGGTTAACCCAGTTCCATAAGCCTCGTTCCTGGCGCTCGCGACCTTTACATCTGTCGTTGATTCGTGCCGAACCGACAGAGGCGACAAGAGAGAGAGAGAAAGAAAGAAAGAGAGAGAGAGAGAGAGAGAGAGGTATCCACCTCGAAAGCTGCTCCACCTGCCACCGGACACCAGTGTGACCAGGCTTGATCGTCCGGCAGCACGCCCACACGAATTGCTACTGTGTTATTTCGAGTGTTTTAGCCTTGGGTGGCGGCCAGAGAAAACTTTTGAAATATCGGGGAACGCTTGGCCTCTTCCTCGGCCATCAGGATTTCGAGATAAGTACAGAGAGTAGCACCAAGTGGACCGCGAGTAGCTGTAACGAGCTCTCGCCAACCTTCTCCACTTGTACAGGGTGTTTCAAAGAAATTTTTATACATGGAAGCCATTATTTTTTATTTTATTTTATTTTTTTGGGGGGGAAATAGAATTGACAATTATAACAGAATTAATTAGAACAAGTTACGATAATTTTATGATAATTTGTAAATTAATCCTTTGCAGTCCGCGATATTGTCGTAATTTTATTTTATTTCATTTTACTTATTATACAATTATAATCGCTTTTGAAGTATGATATTGTATCATATTCGACATAGGAATATAAAGGGTTGAACTGCACAGTATCAACTGAACGTTCAAAATGTCAAAACTCGCTATTCCGCCTCCTTTCATCTTGCTGAAATCCCAAATTCCTTAAATCCCAATTCGAAGGATCTTAAGAAACATAAGCGAGCTGATCGACTTTGCAAACAATTCTACCCCGGAAAGCACAACAACAGGCTCGCCGAAAACGTGCCAGGACGCGAAGCAACGTGAGAGGAGCACGAGCGAGAAACTTTTCAAGGAATTCAACGACACCCGCGACGACGTCACGGGCGTCTCGTATTATTTGGCAAACGACCGACCGTGACGCGTTCGACGAAAGGCAAAAAGCTTTCTAGACCTTTGCACACGTGTGTACACGTGGGAAAAAAGACACGCTGGACGCGAAGGTGCGTGACGATCGGTGGCCGTGACTAGAGATAATTGGACTTTTCGCCAGGGGGGTAAATCTTTTGGCAACGACTGGACACTTCCTCTCGAGAACGAAAACGAGCCCTGGCTGTCGACAAACCAGAACGAGAAATAATAATAACAGCTCACGCAAAGATTCCACTCGCGATTTCGATCTAACGTTTAAATAGATTTTGCAAGCTGATGTTCGCGAAAGAACGGCGTGTGTAACAGGGAGAAAGATGGATGGACGAAGATCTTCCTCGTGATGGAAAGCTGGAAATCAAACCGAAATTTGTTTCGTCGTCTCTGCTGTTTCTCTTTTTTTTTTTTGCTTTCTTTTCTTTTTTACGATCATTCACGCGTATACAAGGTGGTCCACGTAACTGAAATAAGTCGTACCTATTTTCTGATTGCTCAATTGAAATGAAAAATGTTAGAGAAGATGGACGAGCGCTACGAAGGCAGCATTTTCAAAAAAGTATTAAAATGATCGATGAACGATTAATTCGGAAGATATTTTAAATAAATTTCTCAATGGAAACGTCGTCACTTTACCCAAATACTCACGTAAAGTGACTGGAAGATTTGATTTGTGGAGGGAAAAATAGTATACTTTAAAAAGTGGTTTACAAAATATGCAAAAATTTTTAAATTCACTTTACCCAAACACCTTTTTACGCTAAATAACTATAAAGGATTTGATCTACGGAGGAAAAAATAGGTTACTCCACTTTAAAAAGTAGTGCAACTATAAAATGCATATTTTGCAAAATATGAAAAAATTTTCGAACATTTTTTTTTTTCTTTTAATTGTAATCGGAAAAGAGATTTGGCTTGTTTCAGTTACGTGAAGCACCCTGTACACCTCGAAGGAATTGCACTGCTTGAATGAAACGTAACGGCGGCACGTTTCGTCATTTGTTTTAGCTGGACGTCAGTGGAAGCGGTATTCCTGTCCGCCATTCTGGAGAACGCGCTTTCCAATTCTTTGATGTATATTCGTTTCTTTGGTGAACTTTATTTATGTACATTGGGTTGTTCCGCTGGCACTGCTCGATGTTTTATGACGCCACGCCGATCATTCTGTACAGTTTATTCGTCGTTTGTGGTTTGTAATTATGCTTGGATATACATACTTTCGAGCGGGACATAAAAAATTCATAGGAGTAAAGAAAATTTAAAGGAAAGTTTTCAACTAAGATGAATTCTGTCAATTAAGATTTTACGTTAAGAAAAGTAAATGACAAAGAGATTTATTCGATGTTTTAATTTCAGAAACTGTGTCGCTTTTGTTTCTAAGATATTTCAATCATAAATAATCACACAGTTTGTACAATAGATTTGAAAATACCAACTGTACTCTACACGGAAAATAATTTAAATTAAATCAATGCTCGATTATTCTTACATTTTATATTTTCTTGATTAAATTCTAGTGACTATACAATTACCTATTAAGATTATAACGATGAATTGTACTAACTAGTATGTTTTACAGGATCGTTCGGATTATGTAGATTTTAGGTTCAGTTTATTTACCATCCAGGTGGCAACTCCTCCTCCAATCAGCACAAATCCGCTCCTGTAATTAAAAATTCATAACTGCGAACTTTTAAAATAAATATACTCGAGATTTTATATCCAATGTCGATTTCTATTTAACTTCCTTCCTTCCTTCTAGATTTTGTACATAAGGATTATATGAAAATTATAAAACACACATTTTCAATTTTGAAACTTTTAAATTTAATAAAAATTTATTTATATCCATTCTATACAATGATTCTCTATATTTTTATTAATTTCCCTTGTTTTAACGTTTTAATACATTCTACTGTTCTATCATCGATTGTTTAATATATTCGTAATATTTGGAAAATGTCCCAATAAGATCATCGATTGAACAAATGCAAAAATTAACGAACAAAACAAATCAGTAATAAATTCTGCACCTTATTTCTCTCGAAAAAGTTTACATCTTACCACGATATCGTTGTTCTATCGATATAATTGCAAAATTTGCAAAAACTTTATTTTCCGAGAGAGAAGAAAATCACTTTGCCAATTAATGTAACACATCTTCGCATTAATCGACAAAGTAATTTCTTTGTATCTTGAAAAATAAAATTTTTGTAAATTCGTAACTCTACGAACTTGCAAAAATTCGAACGACGATATATTCAATATTTCGAGGATTAAAATCTGCAACTCCGCGAAACTAAAGTACAACGAAGCGATTAACGCACGATTAAACCATTATGTAAGTGAACGTTTCGAAATGATTTTAATGGTCATCAAATAAAAGAGACGGAGAGACGAATTCGTGGATTTCAACGATGGGTGTCGCGATGGTTAGCTTCGCAACAATTGGCACCGTGATCGGCTACTTATGCATCTACGGCAATCTTTGTGCTAATTAGAGATTCTGTGGGCACGCACACATCGTTCGTTGGAAGGGCCATTAATTTGGTAGACGTAACACGGTGTAGCCTCGTACAGGTTGAGACACGACGATCGAATTTAGGGCTCACCGACAACGTTGAGACTGAATTTCAATCGCGAACGTGTTACGGCTGTACAGAACCTCACCGAATTAGTGCAAATCCGAAAATGGCCACGAACGACGCCGGCCAAACGACCACATCGAGAGCGCGTCTTACTCGAGGACGAATCCGCGAATCATTTGCCCGATTTTCTTTGGTAGAATGATTAATCGCGAGTTGGGATGGGCCACGAAATTTTTGGATCGAGCAATGACGGAGTAAATTCTGTCGAATTATTTCACTCCCTGTTTTGTAATACGTGAGTCACACCTGAGATACGGAGGAAGTTAATGTTTATTTTAATTACAGCTTTAATTCTGAAAATCAAGAACTTGCTCGGTAGATATTTCCACGTGTTCTTTCTGCCTTTTTACTTTTTTCCAATTTTCCAATTTTAAATGCTCGAATTGTTAAGCATCGAAATTTTCTAATATACGAAACATTCAAATTTCGAAGTTCGTGAATTTTTAATTTTTCGAGTAAAACAATTTTGAAACGTTGGAACTTTAACCGTTTCGCTACGATAGGCGACTATAGTCACTATCCGTAAGATACCATTCATATACGACGGACGATTATAATCGCTCGCTATTTTACACGCTTCACAACTTATTCTGAGCTTGCAGTTTAGTTGTTCAAATATTTTTTTTAATTTCATTTGTTTCTCACGGGCGATACATTCCAGTAATGATAAAAAAAGCAAATGTTTTTCGAAGAGATTAATCGATTTTTGTATCGATTTCCACGCAATATGTACAATTTTGTCGCGGCGTCTCATTCAGTGGAAGTATCTCGGCGGAAAAGACGTTCGTAGCGAAAAGGTTAAAACAGAGAATTGTTAATTGTAAAGTATGTAATTATTGAAAAGACTAAGGTAAGAAGTCAAGATCTAATAACTTCAAATCAAATTCACAATGAGAACATAATTCACGTTTAACTGGAAGTAATTAAGATATAGTTATACTTCCTTTTTAAATTACTTTTAAAATTATATAATCTATAGTTGATCTGAAATAAACAAATTTAAACAGTATAGAAATTTTTGGACATACCACAAGAAGATGCTAGCGAAAGCCGTGTGTTTTATGCGACTGTATCGTGCCACCTGGAATTCTTTGTTGCCCTCGAAGTGTTCTAGTATACGTAGCGCGCTGCAACAGAATTTTTTCAAGCGACCACGATTCATAATGCATTAATAATACATGGGTAAAAATAATTTCGTATCGATTATGCTAAGCAACCTGGCCTGACAGACACGCTTTACAGAGTAGCCTGATAATTAATTTTACCCCGTTCAATTTTTCTTGATTCTAAACATCAACATAACCTCTTTACCGCTTCTTCGTTAACACCTGTTTACAGGTGTTAACAATTGTTCTATTAGCAACTGAACAAATCACACTTATTTCGAGAATTTGGAAATTGAAAAATTTTGAAAATTCAGTTCATCAAATGGAACACAATTTTTTGTTTTAATTTCAATGTGCATAAATTCTTGAACTTTAATTTAATACACAGAATATTTTTACCATCCTAATTATGTTACTTATGGGATACTTTATTTATAATAACTGATTCTTTCAAACATGTTTTAATATTTATTAATATCTCTTATCAATTGAACAAATCACACATATTTCGAGAATTTGAAAACTGAAAAATTTTAAAAATTCAGTTCATCAAATGGAACATAATTGTTTTCCAATTCGAACGTGTATAAATTTTTAAACTTTAATTAGATACACAGATTATTTAACAAATAATTCTTTAAAATATTTTAAAAAATTTTATTCTTTCTTACTTACCTAATTAAGGCTTAATTCGCCATTTTCTTTGAATAATACTAATAATTACTAACCTGGAATTATTTTTGACAAATCTTTACGAAAGATCGATGCGGTGATGCAAAAAGAAAATTCTACGGTAAAATTTGTTCGACCAAGATTATAACTTTGATTCGTTTAATTCGAATAATTCCATACACGCGCAAATACAAAGGTTTGTTGTTAAAGAAAAAAAGAAAAAAAAAAGAAAAAGGTACACATGCACACGCACGGTTACGTTTGGAACAATGCCAGGGGCGAGGAAAATCTGACGCTTATAATATATGAACGCGTGGTGCGAGCCGCGAGTGAATTGTGCCGGCCGCTTAACGCTTCGAAAGAAAATGCACCGGGCTCGTGAAAATGCATACTTGATAGCGGGGCACCAAATAATTCATTTCGATCTAATTCGAGCACGATGAAGTCAGCTGATTCGCGCGCAACCCCCGAACCGCGTGGTAGAACGGTTCCGTTTCGCGCTACCGTGCAAAGTTATTGTTCCACGGTTTCGAGAGTCGTTTCTCGAACGTGCACGACTATCCTTTTGGTATCTTTCCTTAGAGAACGCTATATCTACACGTGCATCGGTGATTACTAAAGTGGCCACAACTGAAAATAGGAAAAAGCTTGAAATCTCTCTAAAAATATTATTTAAGTAAAATATGTTAGCCACGTAACTTTCAAAATAATCGGCACACAGCTAAGTAGAACTTTTCTATACAAATTTTTTATATAGAAAAATACTTTTCTATAATCTTTTTTTTTTTAATAATCTTGCTTGTTTTGTGAAAATTTTCAGACACTGTTGCAGCCTAATGAATTTTCGCGTAATAATTAAGCGACTGACATGTGTCGACGTAGCCTGAATTCATTCGATTTCAGCAAGTTCTGTGGGGTCTCGTCAAGTGGCAAACGGAGCAATAAACACCTAGGGACAACAGGGAAATTTACGATCCGAAACGGTGGGGCGCACGTGGATTTTCCAACGTCCGATATTCACTTACATAAGTGCTCATTGTTACGACAGCTCGTGCGAATATTCGCGATATCATAGCTCGACGGTGGTTTGTAGTTTCAAGCTGTCTGAATTAAGAAAACCCGGCCGATTGTTCACTCGAGCCAAACCGAAGAAATAAACCGCGTGCAAGAGTTGTTTCCGTAGGTTAAAACGATTCGATACGCCTGTAAAACAGATTCATCGTGTGCTATTGACTTCCTGTCACGAACTACATTCCCATACAGTTCAAGATTCCACCCGATCGAGTGGTTTGTGTCGTCGATGTGTTTCCCTCGTGTCACATTATCCGTGATATACTGTGTTCCCATCATTATGAAACAGTGTACCGACTGCGAACTTTCACTTCACGTGTGCACAGTTGAAATATAGCGGTGTTCAGGCGTATACAAAGCGTGGTGCACTCGGACGCGTTGTGATTAATGTTATTTTTGTAAATAAATTATCGTAGATAGAAGAGCGTAATGTGTACGAAATTATTCGTTCATGTAAGAACATCAACGTGGCCCGAACGGAACGTTGTTCAAGGGATCTTGGGTCGTTCACCTTTTCCACCGATATTTATAGTTTTCCGGCTGATGCCCTACTGACAAGACGTACGATTATAATTAATCTGTTTCCTGGTAATGCTATATCGGTCTCGTTGCGCCTTCGAGAACGAACAAGCAAAAAAGATTTCACGCCCCGTTCTGCAATGTACTTATTTAAACCTCTCGATGTCAACGTCTCTCTCTCTTTCTCTCTCTTTCTCTGTGTTTGTCAGACCGGTCGAACGAGAGAAAAACAAACTAGGCATAACCTTTACGCGTGATCCCGCGCGAAGACAATGCTCGATCGAAAATACCAAACGACGGATTAACTAGGACAAATTTTGGCAAAATGAAAATTCTGTTACGTCATATAAAATCACGTGCATCAATATCACACATTGTAAGTGCAATGATGAGTATACGCGGTTGCCCTTGGATAAGATCCAAAATAGTTCCGGCACCTTCATTCGAAGCAGCTTCATACTAAAATACCAACTGCGTACTTAATACCTAATTATATTTGCTTGATGCGTGAAATGAGATATAACGGAGAAACAAAAGACACAAGAAAGGACTCCAAGTTGTGTTCTATATTTTGGAGATTATTAACGTGTTACGAATTTCACCCGAATTCGCCGTATCGGTCCTTTCTTTTCTTCTTTAAAACCGCCTCCCATTGTTTTGTTAACCCGAATACCGCGATGTGTAAAATGTAAAATACGAGTTTCTGCAAGCCTGCTTCGTGTCAGCTTGACGGCCGGCCGAGGGGATATTTATGCTGGACGACAACAGAGTTTAAATTCGCTTTGCGCTAAATGAGTTGGTCGCTTGAAAGTATCTGGGTGCGTGTGCTATTATTCGCGGGATCGTCAATTACACCGGATGGCTCGCGACCGTCATTTTGAAGAATTCATCGAAACGAGAATATTTTCTTATTTTACGAATTAATTTGAAATTTGTCTATTGCGCAAAAGATTCTTGCAAATAATCACTAACCTTCTGTGATTAGAGACTGCCACTAAAATGCCCTTTTGAGAGAAAGGCATCACATCCACCGGGCCGAAATGTGAAAATTTCTCGATCAACTAGTAAAATAATCGACAGTCAAAGAAACGATAATAGCAATAAAGTTTCGATATATTAAGTTGGTAATTCGAGGATACCTCCTTGGTGTCTACAGTCTGTGACTTTAATTTCACGTGAAGCCATTCTGGTCTTGACAATGGTGGATCCGTCCCGTCGAATTTCTGCAATAATTCACGATTTAGTTTAAGCATTATCCAATGTTGTATATCGATAAATATATTTTACTCACCATACATAGTGAACCACCTTTTGTTATATTTACAGAATTTACAAAATCCTTTACCGCACTCATTAACTCAGCATGTGTCACAAACCTTTCTTCCAAACCTCTAAAAATAACAAATTTTACAATCATCTAATAAATATAATCATGAACATGTTAAGTGTCGAACGTACTTTCCGTATTTCTGTATAGCGAGTATGTGTCCTATTTTTGCAAATATGTATCCAGTACAGTAAGCATCCCATCCTGCATTGTGGGCATATCTATAAACTGAAATGAAATTTCAAATGAGAAGAGAACTTGCAAATAGTATTTACAATGGTGTCTAAATGATTGTTAGACTTATTACCTAGAGAATTGTCCTTTAATATAATTTGCGGCGTATTAAATACTAGCTGTCTTCCTCTGTTTGATGAGAAAAATTCGTATAAAAGACTCAACGAATTCTGTTTCCATATTACTTGAAAGAAAAATTAAATTTCTACATAACACAGTTAATTTTTTTATTTCGTTTTATCAGTATTCTTTACCTTCGTTCCTGTTAAGTAATCTTTGTAATTCGTAACTTAAGTATTTTGTATCGTATATTTGTGGAAACAACGAATGTATATTTTTTTTGAATTCTTTGTATGAATCTGAAATACATATCTAGTTTAATTATACCTTCTTTTCCACATTATACATAGCAGTACAATGTACCTGTTTAATACCTGGCAGTGGTTTATAGAACTGTTGATGGATAAACATTAAATCTAGAAGCATATTGTGTCCCACTATTGGCTTCTTACAAGAGGATAAGAGTTTGAATACCTTAGAAAATCCAATACATGTGTTTAACAATTCAGATTCCAAACAGTCACTGTCCTGTTTTTCTAAACACACTTGCTCCTCATTTGTGACTTTTACAATATCTATCTGAACAATACAAATGAATGTATCAATGATATGAAAACACAGACAACAAATAATAACATGTACATACTGATTTATATCCTGAAGTAGTCCAAATATTCTTAAAACTGCTCCTTAGCTGTTTGTGCAATACAAATTGCAAAGTAGGATTCATAGTTTCCAATTTAAGCGATGTCTGGTCTGACTTCTCTGCAATCCATTTAAGAACTTTGTCTTTGCATTCTTTCAAATGGTCTTCCTCATCATATGTCAATTGTGTATAATTGTCTAATATATTTCCTTGCTCTATATACTCCTTCAGTAGTTTCTCATCTATCTCATCGAGATACGAAATACCTTTACTTATGAACTAAAATGCATTTCAAATTTTCTATATACACTTGAGATTATTAAGTAAAAATATTCATTGATTAAAGTACTATAAGTATATCAGAGATGAGTTTTGATAACATACTTTATTAAACTCAAAATTATGCTTATACAAAAATTCTAAAGCTGTCACTTGAAAAGAAAATTGTCTGTTTTTAAATGGTACAGGCCTTGGAAACAGGTAGAAATTAAAACTCTGTGCAGTGTAAACATTCTGTTCAGATACATGATGAAATGTTCCAATCCCAAATTGAATTATTATGAATGGTTGAATGTTCCTCTTTAAGATATTATAACGATCACTGAGTGTATCGAAAAAGCTGAAATAAAAATAATATAAATGACAAAGGATACATTCAAAATTAGCTGTTTCTTTAATTCTCGAGTATACTTAACCTGTGTCTCAAGTTTTCCTCTGTATTGATACCCGTAAATTCTGTATCGATGGTGATGAAAGACGCCTTGCTGACAGCATCGAGCAACATTTGGAACGAGTTCTCAAAGTTTTCATCCAGAACTTCGTACATAGTGAATACTAATTATTCACGTGCACGGTAATTCTAACCTCAAATGACTAGTCGCATAAATATAACCTAATTGATGCAAAATAACCATTGGTATTTCATAGAAGTGACATTTGAATTTCTTTATAATAAATGAACGATTTAATTATATTTAATCCGTATTTATGTATTTAACAGTTCTTCCCTTTTATTTTAACTGTCAGTTTCGAAGATTATTTCATGATTTATGGGAGCGTTACTCAAGGTAAAGATAAACGTTTGGACACTGAAAGCGTGTAATCGCATATGCTCACAATCAGAACCGTAAATGAGAAAGCCACATTGCAATGCAAGTGTGCGTAGTATTCTTTTTTTTCTCAGTTATTGCGTTTATCTGTTCTATCATTTATCATCTTTTCATTCATTTGAACGAACATTGCCGATCATTGGTCGAAATGTTTAACCGCTATTAAATTCTAATAAATCAAACGAAAGCGCGCTCATTAAAACATCATGTGCACACGTTATTTTAAATGTTACTATTACAAAACAAAAGTAGCAACTGTACAAGGCTAAATACATAATCGATCGTAGTATCTCGAAAGCGTATAAAACTTATAGCGACAGTTTGAAAAATCGAAATAACCAACTGAACCATTCTGATTAATCTAATTCCACTTTCTCGAGGGGGAATAAATTTATGAGAATAATTGGCGTATTTCCTAATTGCCAGCGAGGTTTCCATTCGTTTTGAAATTGACAGGTACTTAACCGTATATAAGATTTTTCGACATGTAACCACCAGATTCGGTCTAATAATTTTCTTTTATGGTAAACTTTCGTGCTCAACATTTATTGAACGGTAAACGCAACTTTTTGTTTGTCATATAACGAGTCAGAGACAAAGGAAAAAGAAAACAAGAACTTCAAATATTTTCCGAAAAAAAAAAAAATACTACAAATTTCAATCAAATTTAATCTGTTCATTTGGAATTATGTATTTTCTCGTACAAAATAATAAAATTCCTTCATTCATTTCTCCCTCGAATTTACTTTAAAATACACCAGAGTGGCGAATAAATTACAGTTTGCAATAATTTGCGTCTTTCAACCACAACTTCGAGGAAAGTAAAATCACCTTGTCATTATCATTCTTTACTTCCCTGAAATTTTCTTTTTTGTTTCTCTCTCTCTTCATCGTGGTAGTTGCAAGTGCAAGCATTTCCGCTCGACGAATAATCATCGCTGTCTGCACCTAGTCAGCTGTTATCACGTGTACTGAACGACCGTGGACAATTTTTCGCGCGATTCGCGTGTGCAAAAAGGAAAAAGCGATACAGGGAGCCGTGCGCGCGTTCTAAGGAACGAGGCAAGCGTTTCCGCGGTTGAAAGATCTTTCTTTTTAATCGGGAAACAACTCTCTCCCTGGCAATGAACTTGCTGCCATCGTGCTAGTGTAGCCGCGACCACGAAACCGGCCAGTTCGGCTGTTGATCGTTTCATTTCTTCGCCGCTGTTCCGTCACCGCTGTACAAACCTATCCCCAAATCACAACGTCGAAGTTTGCAATAATGTTCTTCAGATTCGCGATATTTGTTGGCCTGACGTCCGTCGTCGCGACGATTATCTATTTGACGCCTATCCCAGGTCAGTATCGTTCGTTCGTTGTTTATTAAATGAATTGCAATTGAATAGGATCTTTGAAAATCTATCGTAAAATCTGAATAAAATCGTAAGAAAATTATTTTGAAGCAAGTATGGAAACAAAATGACAGAACAGCTTACAGTATGAATTTTTATAAGATTCAATTGGTAATTTGAACGAGGAATTTTTCTACATTTTTTATAAATTCACAAATTTTTTGATATAATAATTTTGCTCAACGTGAATTTAAAATGTACGCTTCGGTAGTGACGGAGATGTTACTATTGTTATTTGAGAAATTGGATTAATTAGATTAAAGAAAACTTTCATATTAATTCTGTTAAAAAAAGAAAAAAAAGGAGAGAGAGAATTGTATTTCGAACTGCAAAATTATATTTATGGAGAGTTTTCAATAAAATCTAAGTAAAGACTTAAGATCGAACTGGACGAGGTGAATGAACTCGAAACAAGATTGCGTACCTCTTAGCTACCTCTGCGTGAAGATATTCATCCGCAAGAACTAACATTGTAGTCAAAGATGCAACAACCGTTATGTATGCTAGATATTATTCAACTTGTACAACGTCACTCAATTTTGTATGTATGATACAATCCTTTTATGGGACCTGCACAATGGACTCATAAAATGAATATTATTAAACGATATTTTTCGGTGGAATAAATTCAAGTCTTCGGTTCGTGAAACAACCATAAAGTTGCATCTTGCAATGAACATTATTGCCATTAAAAATAAACGAAATAATAATAAAAAAATTAAAGCTAAAATATTTCAGTAAAATACGAATTAAATATTCTGAACATGTAAGTCTGAATTGATGTAATTATACTTTGTGTATTCTCGAATGGTCTCATAAATCGGCTAGTTTCCTCATACACTACTTACTTGTGGTCACTAAACGTCTTATCTGATTCATGGATCAATAAACATTCATGGACCACCGATCCCTTACCACACGTCGAACTTTAAACACACACGCATTCATCGAAACATTAAACTCCTGACGAAAGTTGCATGTGAAAGCGCGGCAATCCACACTTTCTTCCGCTTTTGACGCTCGTCCCGCTTCCACCCATGATCTCGACCTTCTCACTAATTGTCATTCCCCAGCTTGAATTACCCCCTTTTTTTTTTGTATCGTTTCATCTGCACGTGGTATTACGTGGTTTTCAACGTTTCGCTTTCACACTCGTGCGTTGGTATCGAGAATCCAAACAAAATCGAGAGAAAATTCAATTATCTCCACCGCTGTCTGACAAAAGTTATTCCCAATAATAAATAAATTTCATTTATTGGTACAGTTTGTAATAGATAAATTAAACTCCTCATACGGAATAATTTTCGTTAAAACGCTGGTGTATGCACACTTACGAGGTTTGTTTAACAAATAAAAAATGGACATCGATAAATTAGTAAAAATTAAACAAAAAAAATTGGCAAAATTTTTAGACCCGAGAAAGATTGAAGAGCAAAAAGAAGAATACAAACCTTTCCTTCAAAATGAACCGAAAATGATTATTATTTCGAATAAAGTTGAAAACAAATAATAGATAAAACTTTACCTAAAGAATTCTCAATTATTTTTTTTTCTCTATTAAAAAGTCTGATAAATTTCTTGGAAGACTTAAATTTCCTTGAATAAGAGTTACCAAAGAAAAAAAAAAATGAAATCCTTGACTCCTTTCTCGGATACTGACTAAATGAAGTAGCTTATTAAAATAAAAAGACACTGCGAATAAGTATGTGTACGCGAACGTATTATTTACATACAAACTCCATTCTGCTACAACTTGAGATCTTTCTTTTGTTTTCATTTTTAGACGAAACGATGCTAATATTTTCTACACGTGAAAACGGAAAAGGTCACCAGGTAGATTAATCGACTTCTCCAAGCTGGTGTAATATCACACAATAAATCGCGGCGGATCCTCCTCGAGACATAATTAGAGGCGAGAAATTGAAATAGGAAACCTGTTCCAGTCTCGTCGAGGAAAGTAATTCGTGCTTTGTTGTGTAACACGGCGAAAAAGAAAGTGTCTCTTTTTTTTCTCTCTTCTCCGAGTTTCCCTCGATGGAGGAGGAGTATATCGTTTACGAACAATAAAGTTTCCGTTTAACGGTTCGAACTGTCGAGATACATTCCATAAGATAGAGAACTCGTTGAGGTTTCTGTGCAAGGTATTTACCGTTGAAATCGAGAGTTTCGCACGTGAAAAAAAGCTCGTGGAACAAAAAACAGCCCAACTTACTTACCCTGCCAGGTGAAAAGTGAAAGGGAATAAATAGTGTAACGCGATTGATTCGAAACTTATGCATAAGTGTATATCGATGTATTATTTCTTCTCTTTTCTTCCGGTATTCATTTTTCTGCAATTTTTACTCCGCGTTGTTTTCATCTATCGGTCAACTTAGCGTTGCTTTCCTTGGACCCAGTTTTATCATCGACAAGAATTAATTAAACGTTTCGCGGTGAAACTTAATGCTTGCAAACAACGCGACCACCGGTTTACATTTTATCGATCGGCTTTCTAATGTCTTGGGAACGAGACACCTTCGTACAGAGTGGAATGAAAAGTTGGTATCCGCCGCTCGCCAATTGTCTCTGTACACCTTTTCCCTGAAAGCTCTACTGCGAGGTAGGCGAAAATTAAGGAGAAAATTGTTCCTCTGAAATTTGAGAAAAGAGATTTGTTTCTTATTTTTTTTTTTTTTTTTTCAAAAGTTGAATTGTTCCTTTTCATTAGAGAAAATTGCTGTGCTTATTGTTGAGAAACGGCGATATTAGTGTCTGCCTTAGAAATCTGATCATTTTACTTATACAGTAATGATGCAAAAGATCTAAATTCTTTTTTTTTTTAATTTAGCTATATTCTAAACATTTTTTTTACAATTTACTGCAGCTATAATATTTAATTTTAATAAACCTGTGTAATAATATTCTATTTATTTCATCTGTACCTTTACACGTTTGAATTTACTATGGTGTATTAATTTTATAACACTTTTATTTTAATTCAAGATTTATGTCGAAATTACGTCACATCGAATAATTTCTATTTTTACAAAACCAAAGTTTACATTGTATAACTTCTAAGTATACTAATTTAAACTTTACTTTGTAATACGTCGTATTAAATAACCATAAATTATTAGATGCTCACTGGGTACGCATTACCACTCCATAAATTGCAACCATAAACGTTATACCTCCACTTGCACATCGATGGAAAACGAGAATCGTACATTTACCGAGTAACAAACGATCGAGAGGCTTTAAAACCTCTTACTAGCAACTGTGCTAATGATTATAATATACGAACACGATTTTCTAGAAAACAGTGTCCTGTACGAACAAAACTTTATACTTTCGACTTACTTTCACGTGAAATAATTATCTCCTTTTCTTGTACCACGATTTTTGGAAATCTATATCTTACATTTTGAAATAATCAATTTGTCTCCTTTAAATTACACTTTAAAAACATTTAAATTTCTAATTATTTTGAAAAAAAAAAAGAAAATGGTTCTATATTATCGATACGTCATAAAAACGAATGATAAAATCAATTTTTTAATTAGACGCGTTCATAAAAGTTCTTAAGCTAGTTAAACGAATTTCGCGACGAATAGAAAGTGTCGTCGCGTCCATCTTGGTAGAAACGAGACTCGTTTTACGTACGGTATAATATAAAGAAGTCAAAGCTCCCTAGGTGGGCATCAGCGAAAGCGAAATCGAAATCTCATGGATCCGTTGTGACCTGGTCGATGGGCCAACGAAAGAGATAGAGAGATTGGTGCACTGGTGAAGGTGAACGTAGGTGTAGCTGTAAGGACAGATGCACGTGTAGGTATACATGTACCGATAGCGACGAATATACACTGTCGCACAAAAGTTTCGGATCACTTGCATCACTATCGAATTTATCACCAATTTTTAATTTTGCAACGTTGAAAACCTGATAACCGCAACCTTAAAAAACTTAATTTGTTAATTTAGAAACTATTTATTTATCGAGTGAAACTTTTTATATTCAACGCAGGTGATAATGAAAATCGCGAGTGCTTTAAAAAATTTTAAACATTGTACATTTTCAAGTAATTTAAAGCAAGAATTATTCAGATATATTTTAATAAAGAAAGAAATTAATGTACAGGTGAAAATGCAGATTCTGAGAGTTTACGAGTCACTACTGTCGACGTTATTATTATTATATTATCTATACTGAAAATATAGAATACAAAAAAAGAAAATCGTTAAAGAAAGGAAATGTTCTTCGACCTAATACTTATGCGAAATATATGCAAAGAAAGGTTAAGCTGTCAAGAATTCAACTCTACCGATATTTACCTATAATTAAATACTTTAACCTGATATTTTAACTTCGTTTCAACATTCTGCTACTTCTTAAAATTACTAACTTCTTACTGGGAAAATTTGCCCTAGTTTGCAGTACACAATGGTACTAAACTTTTGGGCGACAGTGTAGTTACGGAGATAGAGATGGTGAGATAGAGGTGAACGTAGGGAGAGAAAGGGAGAGATAGATGCATTGCGGATCAAGAGTTTGAGGTCACGGGTTAATTACTGTGTAATTAAAGATCGAAGGTTTGATTATTGACTTAATTCTACAAAATCGAATTTGAGCTGCAAAATGAAATTTGTGGTGCATATTGCTTAATAAAGAAACGCAGAAATATTTAATTATCGATACTAAAAAATTTAGTATATAATGTAAATTACCAATCGTCGAAATTATCGATACTAGAATATTTTGAATAAAATCTAAATTACATCAATCATCGAAATTATCGATAATGGAATATTTGGAATAAAATCTAAGTTACACAAATCGTCAAAATCTTTGGACAAAGTAAAGATTTTAGAAATTGAAATGTAAATCAGAAACCATAGCGAGAACTAAAAGAATTGAAGAAATATTGAACTTTCGATGCTAGAAAATTTATAATACATCTTTTACACGTATAGGTTGATACGTTCCATACGTTCTACACAATTTGATTCGTGTTGAATTACATTTATCACCGTAAACAACCGATATTTTAAATTAAAAATTCCTCCATTTTAATCACTTACACGTTTATCAATATGTGCTCTTATCTTCCCACTAAATATAACCTTAAAACCGTATTTTGCATGTTTGAAAACCGGTTTTACGTGTGTCACACTCGCACACTACAATATAAACTATACCTCGTTATCCAAAAACGTTTCGATAATGAACTTTATAACAACAACGACAAATATAAATGAAACTCAGTTCGTGAACTGTGTTCGAACAGTTCACAATAAAGTATATACATAAAATCTGTTAATTATTCAAACTGGTTATCCAGACGGCGGATTCTGCATTCATAAAGGCAAACAAAACTCCAAATCAAATACCTGAAGTAAATAAAAGGAAAAGCTACGTGAACAACTAGATAAAGAGAGAGCACGCTCTCTCGTCGATCGGACAAAGACGGTGAAATTCATAAAAATAGGAGATGAAAGTGTGTGTGTAAACGCAACACCCGTTGGTGGAGACGCTGTGCCTCCTTCAGGCGTACTTTCACTCGCCGTTTCGCCGTCTCTGACACATATATTCACTTCATCCAGAGATGGTTGTCAGACAACGGAGGGAATGGAAGAGACGTGTCGTTTACCATCGACATTGTCAACGCAACCAGTTTCCCGATCATTGTGGACGTATCTTTAACGACTCTCGAATCAGCCTGCGATAAAAGCCGGAGAAAAGAGTAAAAAAGAAAGAAAGAAAGAAAGAAAGAAAGAAAGAAAAAGAAAAGAAACGGAAATTCGCGAAATGCAGCGACCACGATGGGGGAGGGAGGGTCAAGATAGAGAGGGGAAAAAAGGTTACCTCCAGTTCTGGCAAACGAAATTTCGGCCAAAACTACTCGTTACTCTCGTCAGTCGTTCACGAGAACCGCGACAGTGTCTTCCATCTCCTCCTGTTTCGAGTTCGACGAATAATTGGTATCTGTGCAGTGAAATTGAAAGCTTACGCGCCTGTTTGGTTTCGATCTTCATTCTCATCTTCATTCTTCATATACGTTTCATATATCGTTTTTCGCCGATTTTTATTCCTCCTTTCGTGCAACTGGAGTGTACATCGATGGAGTATCGATTGAATTAACGAAACGAGGAAGTCGTGTTACGCCAGGATGGCTTTTTAAGGCTCCTTTCGTTAAATCCTTTTACACGTGTTTTATAATGCAACGTGAATATGTTACTTCGTCTAAAAGAGATTTGTTTGTTTCTTCACGTTTCGCTTTCGTCTGGATATGTGTATACGAAGCGGATGTTCACCAAATTTTCCGAGTCTAGCAGCGAACAAAGCTTGGACGACTGTCGCGCCAACGTTGATTGCCATCGCTTGTTACCTAATTGAACGTAGACTTTCATTTAGTCGTTATGGGACACTGTTCAGCCGCTCGACTTTAATATTTCGTACGACGAATTGCGTTTAGAAGTGTCTACTTTAGCTGCTGGAAGGGGGAAAAGTGAATCGAACGTTGCATTGTATTTATGAAGTGAATTTTTAAATTAACGCTTCGGTGTAATTCAGAACTTTGTGCTGAAGAATTTCCCCGTCTTCTTTTAATTTTAATTATGTAGAGCAATCAATTTTCTTTTTTTAATTAAAACAAAGAAGCAAAGATTTAATAAAACTCTATTACTGTACGACAGTAATACAATTTAAATTGCTGTTCTCAAGTTTCAGAATAAATTAGAAAAATCAACGTTGCAGTAATTACACAAACAACTTGATTTTCCAATTAATATGTTCTCTTCTTCATGAAATAACGTCGCTTATTTTTTCTCTTTTTATATAATCTTATATAAGGTTAGGTTACAACGATATCAGTCAATTTTCACTTTCTCCGTTGAAAGAACAAATTAAACAACACTCGTAACGAGTGATTATAAATTCAATACAAATTTTCACCTATAAAAATGATTTGTCGTTCTCCATTCAATGTTTGCCAGTCGAACGATCATAGTGAAATGACGTCGTGATGATCGAAAACATAATTACCACGGACACGTCTAGAAAAGAAACTAAATCCAAGAGGAAGAATTCGACCAACTTTCTTGCTCGTAAAAAAGACCTTCAATGACTGATCTGGAAGCGGTACGAGGTCGTGTGTGAATAAAAACGTCGACGGAGAAAGGGAAAGGGAGAGAGAGAGACAGACAGAGAGAGAAAGAAAGACAGAGAGTGTTAGGTTCTGGCTATGAAAATTCGGTCGCTCAGTTGTTCACGAGAAAGCGCAACGGTGTTCACGAGTTCACGTGTGCCGGGTTCAGGTTTGATACGGGATTCCATATTACTCAATTTCCTGTTCTTCCACATCGTCATAATCGAATTTTTAAATTTACATTCCTTCCAGTGCTACTTTTCAGTGAAAATGAACGGAAAACACGACTCGATCGTTCCGAATAGTTTGAACTAACTTCATATTTAAATGTTGAATTTCTAAGAAGTATCAAAAATTCAACTTGAATAGCCTGCCAATTTCACGTTTCTTTAAATCTTCGTCTAGAAGATCGTATAATTTCGATTTTACTTCTTTGATGAACCCTTCGTCGTATTTTCTTCTGTTATTGTAATTCGTTTTATCGGCGTACAAATGTGTCACAGTTTTTTTTTTCTGATCAATTTGAAAAGTTGCTTCGCAGTTTCGAAGTTTCAATTATATCCTTCATAAAAATTCGATTAAATTTTCTTCAAGGGCTAATTAAAAAGATGCTATGTACCGGCTATGCTATATAACACTCGAAGCACGCTACGGGGGTGCATTATGGAAAGATTATACAAGTTTTTACGTAATGATAATGACCCGGTTTAATCGGAACCGGGGACGTGATTAGATGGCCTTCATGCATCTCCCTGAGACATTATTCAATATCCTTCTCTGGTTTTGCCTCTTTGCTCGCGATACTGTTCATAGAAAACTCGTTAAATTACATCATCTATATTCACCCGGCGAAAAACAGGTTACATAGGAATGTCTCTTGTTCCTTCACCGACGATGTTCCGCTTTCATTTTGCGAATAAATCGTCCACTCTTCCTAAATGATTTTTCTCTCTTCGTGAATCATTGAAACATTTTCATACTCATGATCGAGCGAAAGTATCTTATCTTGATAAATAAATATTAGGTACCGGATTTATAATAGAATATCCAAGTAATCTGTACTTTATTGAAAAACAATTTTACTTAATAAAATAACTACTACTTATTTCTATAACCTTTTCCTAATACTGCTGATACATTTCAGTAGTATTAAAGTCTTCAGTTTTACTTGAAAAAATAAATTAATTGCTGTGTTGATCTTGGTATCGTTTTTAAGTTGCTTGTTTGCAAAAATGTTTGACATTGGCAAACATAAGCGATGAGTTACAATGAGACAAGTCCGGACTATAAGGAAGATATAGATCAACTATCTTTGACCAATCAGAGAAGCAATATGTAGTCGTACATACATTGTCGTGAAAAAGAAATACACTTTTAATGTTAATTAATGCTAGTTGAATATTTACTAGTTTAGAATTAGCTTCGGTGACCATTTAAATAAATAAAATCTTCCACTAATACCAACCTTGTATATCAGATATTGCGAAATAGTACTACAAGAAAATGATTTAAGTTTATCATTGATAGAGAAACCGCACGAACATTTTCTGGTACCTAATATCTTATCTTAACAAGTAAAAGAAGCCAGGAACTTTGGAAATGTTAATAATCAAAGTCATTAACCTAGGTGGCAAAACAAAAAGAAAGATATTACACCAGCTAGTATCGTAATAAGTACGATTACAGTATTCATACAAACGTTACATCAGCAGCCGTTTTTTCTTAATTAGAGAAACGCCTAGAGGAACCGATCAAATTATTTCTCTCGCCTCATCCTTCTCCCGAAGAAAGAAAGAAAATATTTACTCGACAATTCAACTCGAACAGCTGTGACTTTCATCTTCACCCGAAAGATATATTCCTTTCGCTTCTTTTACCTTCGACGAGACTTACTTTCACCCCTCTGACATCAGTATTTCATGCCACGGCTATCGATTTACCATCGTTCTTAAGTCAGCGAAAGAAATCATTTACATAATGAAACATTCGATCCATTTGTCGATACGCTTTTCAACATCGATCTTTTTTCAGTTGTATTTTTTCCCCTTGTTCTTTTCTCTTTTTTTGTTTGTCTACAAATAAACAGAGGGAACTCGACTACGATTCTCAGAGGTCTAAGCAACTGAACGTTGCTTCTCAGATATTTCTGAGCTAAATGATCGCGAGGAGAATGCAGTCACCTGCTGTTATCGTTACATAACATACCGGGTAGACGATGCGAACTACGAAGAACACGGACTACATGATGATGCTGGCTACCTACGGGCTACGATTCCTCGTAGTCGTTTTCATGATCGCGGCTGCGGCCACATTTTTGCACGTGAACAATTACAGGCCCAGTAAGTAAGTTCGCGTCACGTGCGAATTTGTTGTTCGAGAGACGAAAAACTCTGGTCTCATCGAGTTTATCCCTTCTCTAATGAGAAATTTTGCCCGGTGCTTTCACTGTGCTTCGTGACAGAATTTTATTGATAGTGTCTTATTAGAGAAAATTGTAGGTAATTCTGTTCCTTTTTTTAAAGAATTTTTGCTGAATTTTTATCGTAATCAAGTAGCTGTTTCAAGTAGAAATTGATGTAGAAATTTAGATTCTTCTGTTTCTTTTTAATACTCGCACTAAGCTGTCGCTAGACATTCTTATCTATTAATGCAAAATCGCCGTTTTAAAAATACCAGAGAAATATAATCAGTCATGAAGTGCATAAGAAATATCAGAAACTTTAAAATTACAGAAACTAAAGGGAAAGTACGAATAAAAAGGAATTAATTCCTGGGTCTAAAAGGACCCACCGATATCCGTGCGAGTGTTGAAGAGAATTTCTGTTGATTCTGTTTGTCTATTCTTATTTGAGAGAATTTTATAACAATTCTATTTGCTTTCGAAATAACCTTTATTTTATTTTTATTGGCAATTTCAGATAACTGTGTTTCTCTTTTCATTTCTTTTTCCTTCAGGTTCAATTCATTCGTTTGGTATATTTTTGTATTTATATTCTTCGTTTTCTTTCTGTCATTTATAGAGCAAATATTCCTCTCCTGCGACAGACCATGCCATCACTTAGACTGGCCCATGATTTGCAGAGTGAAGCTCACTTTAGAAGTGTTCCAGTCACTTAGCAAGTAAGACAACTTTTTGCATTCATTGTTCGACTTTAACGCTCGCAACTGCTTGTAACACAAATTGTACCACGCGTTTCCTATTTTTCTTATCATTTACTTCTTCTGCATCAAGCTGTTCCTGGTTATTTTCTCTTTGTAAAACTGTGACAACCAGCGCTTAACGCCAGAATATTGCACTTTCCATTAAATTAAGTTAGATTATATATTCGCAACATAATTAAATAGTCATTCATTCAAAGAACATAAGGTAGAATTTATATTACCTAATCTACATCAGTAGTATTAACAGAATTTAATATAATGTAAATGTTTTCGAAATAACTAACTAACAACCTATTTAAACAGCATTTAAATAAAATCATCGAAAAAACTCTCAGCACTTTCAACGTCTTACACATTAACCTGAAACTTAATCACTCACCAAGGGAATACCGCATCGAGCATTAATCATACCTCTCATCTTTCACTTCTGGTGAAATATCTCTTACCATTTAGAGAAAGGAAGATTGTCTAATGCTTTCGAATAATATTAATACAGTTTTAAGACGAACGTTTTATTCATTCATTTATTTGTTTACTCGTGAATTAGCCAAGAAATAATAAAAAACTTTGCCCTACATTTCTTTCTTCATTATTTTATTGTTGTTATTAATGATTCTTTTTAAACAGTCTTCACTGTTGAGGCTTTCGTGTGTAAACTGTGCTCTTGCGGAATTATTTTTCCAACGTTTTGCCAATATTGCAACTAGCTTTATCAGTTTAGATTCGTGTTTTAATTTTTTAATTGTTCACCTGACCAATTAAAAAGAGTTTTTTTCCTTTCTGATTAATGCTCGCTGAACCGAAACACGAGCTTGTTACACTATATTAGTGGAGTAACACGAGGCGCACACCATTAGTGTGTCTTCAGACTCTCTGATGAAGCTAGTTGCAATGCTGGCGAAATGTTGGGAAAATAATTCCACAAGGACGCGGTTTACACTCGAAAGCCTCAACAATGAAAACTGTACGATATTGGGCTGTGAAAGTCTCAAATCTTTAATAATTTTAATATTTATTAGTAAAATTTTTAATGTTTATTATTAATAATTGTTTATATATTAATACATTCGCGATCTGCGGTTTTCGGGTGAAAGGTTTAGCAGAAGTAATTTCCAAATATTTATAGCTGAATATGGAAAGGATCTGCTATTTAAATGTGTGATTATAAAAAATGTTATTCCTCGATATGATGCTTATAATCATTTATTGTTCAAAATTAAAATAGAATTAAATATTACAAACGCACGCCTAAAAAAAATTGATGAAAAATTGCTGACAATATTAAAAGTGATAAATTTATTAAATATGTTTTTCAGAAACAATTATGAACGTAAGACAATAACATTTATTATAGATTTATTTTACATGATTTTGCGTGGTATCTAATAATGCCTTGAAATATGAAGTATATTACTAGATTGAGAAATAATATTACAGTTTATGTTGTCAATATTCAGCTATAGATTTTGAAATGACGTAGCAGTAAGCGACCGACATTCTTGGATAAAAATGTAAAATGACGTAGGATTACGTTACCGGTATTCAGCTGAAGAATTTGAAATGACATAGGACTACGCTACTGGTATTCGACTGAAGAATTTAAGATGATTACGTTACCGATCTCGAATGTATTAATAAATATTACTACATTAATATTTATAATATTAATTATGAATTATACTAATATAAAGTATAAAATAAATTTGTATTAACACTAGGTTTACGGGACACGTCAATTTGACGCATTTGAGATTTCACAAGCGAAATTATAGAAACAATTGCTATTATTTTCCAACTTTTTTTCATTTTTATTAATGAAATGATACAAAAGTATATTCGAATTTATAAGTAAGTTAACCATACACATTTAAATTATTTCTAAGAACTCGATTTCTTGAAGGAAAAATTCGGTTTCTCGTTCATTCAACAGAAGCCTATAAAACTAGTGTTAATAAATAGTATGTATTAGAAAATCACATCCTTATCAATTGTATTATGATATATCAAACACCCTGTATATAAAAGAATTCAAAGTAAATAGGAAAAGAGAGAACAAGAAAATTGCATTTTTTCGAATGCTCAAAACGTTCGGTTATATTAACTACGTAACGATGCTCGTGTTTAGGCATTTCCATTCGAATCATCAATCGGGGTTGCCCGTTGCAACAACCGTTATGCAATCTCTGAAATGCGGAAGGCTATCGCGAGCTTCGAGTTATCCGATCATGGCGTTCACGCTTCGTCTGTAATCCCTGTAATTTACGTTTGTTTTTTCTTTCTCCTTTATTTTGTTTCTACTCTGCGTAGATCGTGTGGCGATTGCCCGCAGAATGAGACGGCTTGTTTGTCCAAGCATTGCGTCTCGGCGGATGGACACAGGCGAGGAATACTAACAGCGAATCGTCAACTACCTGGACCAACCATTCAGGTATTCTTAGAGTTTACGACGAGCACTGAAGCTTAATTACGGATAGTGATCGAAGAATTCACTGTACAGTGAAATTCCCTTTTTTTTGTTCTTTTAAAGGAAATTGTAAATTTTATAATGCAGTGATTAGAATCGAATGTTTGCTGTTTAGGTTCAGCTTGAGATTATGAAGAACGTTGAAGTTTAATTGCAGATAAAAATTAAAGAATTTACTATTCGGTGAATCTTTTTTAAAGAAACTTTTAAATTTATAGCAATTTGATGATAAGTATGAGAGTAGAATGAAATTTGGAATTTGTTTCAAAGGATTTGAGTGTTGTATGTACAATTTTTAAGTAACTCAAATCCTTTTTATTATTCTTCGAAAATTGTTATCTTCTTTTTGATACACAGTAATTTGAATCTGTTCAAATGCTGAAAGTATCAGAGGTGTGTGAGAGACGGGAAATCTGGGCTGTGGAATTGGGTCAAGATCAGTATCCACTTTAAAATTTTTCGTGTAGTTGACATTAATGTTGAAACGAATTACATTTCACGAAAAAATATCGAAATTTGTGCACAATTGAAATTGTAACAAATAACAAGTATTCTTACTGAAATCGTAAACGTTTTAAAAATGAAGTACAAAGAAACAAAGAAGATAAAAGAAAGTTGAACATGAAACACGTGAAAAGACTGAATTTTCTTTCTTCGAGAAATGTAGCAGGTTGCATGACAGATAAACTGTCTTTAAAGTGTGATCAGTTCGTAATCCTTGAATGAATACTGTAAAGTTTGCAGTATGCAAATTCAGATTGGCCTATATTCGCTTGCAAGTATACAGGATTATGGCTATTGTTCACTACAATGTTTGTCCACAGCATTGTCATTTATGTCACGTCCTATGACTTTAAAACAACTACCCTATTGAATCGTGCAGCTCAATATCAAATCGATACTATGGCTTTCACGTGATTTCGATTGTCCCTACGCTCTCCCACGTGCTGACAATTGTCACATTCTACTTCGAAACTTCGTGAATCCAGTGTACAACTAAGTTACCATGTCAATTATTTATCTACGCCAAATTGAAATAAAGCATTTTCATTTTTTTTCCCGCCGTATACTGTTTTACTTAAAAATATTAAAGTTTGAAAAATACATAAAGCGAATATGTGTATTCGTTATTACAATGTTGGCTCAAATTTGGCTCCTCGTCCAGTTTACTATCGTCTCATCGAAAAACCTTTTCAGAACTACTCGACATTTCTAAGGTTTCACAGTAATAAAAAACAATATAACAAATTTTACATAAACAACCGTCTGTCGTATGAAGAAACGAATAAACTCTCTCAGAAGCAAATAGTAACTGAGCGATATAAATACAATTCTGTTTATTCTTGTTGGTATGCAATGTGAAGGTGTGTGTTTATCTTAAAAGTTGATGATTCTTGCTTTCATCGGATGTGCAAGATAGAAACAATCATCGAACGCGTATATGCGTTTATAGTCCACATCGATAGCTTTATCCCCGAAAGAATAATAATTTCTGTCTCATTTCAATCAAATAAAAGACACCAATGCATAAAACAATATTTTCTTTTGCGTCCGTGTCGAATTATCAACTCACGAAAAGTGATCCAATTAATTCCATCTAACACTACCAGCCAATGACGTCACTCGAACGTTACATAATCTATTACTTAACCGTGTATAATTTATGAATTATTCATATACCGTGAGAAACATGCGTTTCGTATAAATGCTCGAAAGGTTAATAGTACAACAAGAACGAGAACTTTTCATACATGTAGTCTTCAGTTAACGGACGAACATTTAGAAAACTCGTCGATGGAGAACGGGTTACGGCTAACGAGCACAAGATGTGCTTTCGAGCGATTGCAACGTTCACGTGCAGGTTTTTCCTTTCGTTCTTGTTTTCCAGGTTTGCGAGAACGACATCTTGGTGGTGGACGTGATTAATCGACTTCCGGGTAAAGCTGCTGCAATACATTGGCGTGGTCAATCGCAGATAGAGTCGCCGTATATGGATGGAGTTCCTTTGATCACACAGTGTCCAATACCGAGCTATACTACTTTCCAGTACAAGTTCCGTGCCTCCGTGGCTGGAACTCATCTTTGGCACTCACATGCCGGTAAATGAAAACAATTACAAACGTTTGAGAACGCTTATCGATTTTTACGTCAACATACGTAAAATCTACTTATTTTTGTTTCTTCTATTAATTTGGAATCGGTATTGTGGAAACGAGAGATTTATTAAACCCTTTGCAGTTCTATGTTGAGTGTGACTCGACGTCACATTTTGAAAATGATTCTAGATATTCCGAGAAAATTTCTCGTTGCATTTTAATTATATAACAAAGGAGAAAATATATATGGAAAAATAAAATAAAAATGTTGCGAAAATATCGCGTGTCGCAAAGGGTTAACTCTCTATAGCACCATGTGACTTAAAAGTTATACATCTATTCATCTATATTTTATACATCATATGTGATTTGTTTGTTGCTATACTATAGGATCGTTGTACTGTTACATTATTACTAGTCAATTTCTTTGCATTAATTATCAATTCTTATTTTTCTGACGTTTTGTCTCATAAAACTAAAAGAATCGGGGTCTAGAGAATTAACAAGGGTGTTTGAACCAAATAGATAGACGAGTGGAAAGTCTGAAGTGATAGTTGCATGAACGAGGAATATTTGAGCTGAAGCAATAGAGGTGTGAACGAGAAAGTGTTTGGACCGAGAGCGTGAGAGGATCGTCTAAACGCGAAGAATGCGTGACTTCTCAGTGATTTTGGTGGACGTGATCGAATGAAGAATAAAAAAGACAAAAAAAAAAGAGAGAGAAAAGAGTCTCTTGTGCGATTAGAGAGTAAATCAGAGCAGATCAGAATACGTGAATACATACAAACTGAGAGGTAGCAACGAGAGATCAGAGTGAAAGTTTCGAGATAGCATAGAGATAGACATTATAAGCTACCCAATATTCGAATAAACCTCTTTACAACCCAAGTTTCCTATAATATCACAGGGGTCGATGATCCTTTCCATAAAAATAACGAGTTTTCGTCCTAATTTCCAGGAGCTGATGTCGCTAATGGCATATTTGGTGCGTTGATCGTCAAGCAGGCAGACATACGAGATCCACATCGTCCACTGTACGACATCGACGACCCGAATCATGTGGTTTTAATCAGTCAGTGGCAACATTTACCTGTAATCACGTTCACAGAGGGTGACGTGGAACCGGCGACTCTTTTGGTGAACGGCAAAGGACGTCAACTGAATGGCCCTAACGTTCCTTACACGCGATTCACGGTGATTCCAGGACGTCGTCATAGGTTCCGCGTTGCGAATGCTGGCGGTGCTGGAACCTGTCCAATAACTATCTCTATCGATGCTCATCCTCTTCTTCTGATTGCCCTGGATGGGCATCCAGTGGAACCACGGCAAGTTACATCGATTACTTTGGCCAAAGGTGAGCGTTGCTGTGTATATTGGTTGACGAGATATAGGACGAGGGTTGGATATAATTTTGTGTCAAGGTGGTTTAACTATTGGTTTAACTTATTCGTTAAACCAACTGAGTATCGAATATTTTTGTGCCGTTCTTATCTTCGATTCTTTTTGTGCCGAATTTATAGGGGTCTTCCAATAAGAGCGATAGATCTTTCAATTATCGCAGCCGCCATTTTTGTTCTTCAATTGTCAGAGTCATGTGATACTTCTACGCAGCGGGGTTTAGCATATTATCGTGGATAGATACTCAGTTGTGTAACGCGTTAAAATTATTAAAATTTATCGTCAAAGTTGATCCTGATTTCGCAGAAAAAATAAGCTTCAGTGATTGAGCTCACTTTTTGATGGATGGCGTATTCACTCCACCAAACGCAATCGTGGTGATCATTTACATAGCATTGTATCTCGCGCATAATGCCATCGAATGTACTTTAAAACGAAATAGTGAGAACTAGATTATATTTCTTACGTTTCGTTTCATTTTAATTCAAAGTTCTATCACTCTTATTGGAAGACCCCTATAAATTCGCAGAATCAACGTATAATTTCGACGCTTGCATTTGAAGGCTGACTGTTTTAATTACTTCAGGCGAAAGAGCAGATTTCATCCTGAAAGCGAACAAAGCAATCGCTTCCTATTGGATGAACTTATACACGTCGAAGGAATGTGGAACAAATCCCATAAACGGGGCTGCGATTTTGAACTACAAAGGAAATTCGATGAAAGAACCGCTGCCTGTGACGGAAACCATCGATCAGTTGGAAGTCGAGGAATCGTTGCGTCGACTAGCGATGACGACGAATCCCGCGGAGAACTATGGGAATCCTGAAAATCTGTGCGTCACGGAATTGCAAGCTTTACGAAAAATACCCACCGTTCTTAGAGCAGCGAAAACCGACGTCACCATTCGTTTGCCTATCAATTACAAAATGCAAGCGAACGACATCGTAGGTAAGCGATATAATAATTAAATATGGATAAAATCTGGCGTGATTTATTGATCATTATTGTATTTTTTTTCTTTCTATTCAAAACAGTGGATCAGAAAAGTTTTAATTAAAAAGAATCGTTAGAATTCGAAATATTTCATTCTCGGTTACGACTAAGAATTCTATTAAATCTTAGAAACGATATTATTTTAACGTTTTCAATTTTGAAAATTATTTTTCTTGGGGAAAGTAGATCTGAAATCTCTTCTTTACGTTTCGATAACGTAGTTTCGTCGTTCCGTTATTTTTAACATCCTAGGATTGAGTTGATCAGATTTACCAAAAAGACGTCACGATTGATTTGATACGAATAAAAAGTGTCGATGAGAGATAAGGCGAAACGAGTATTTAGGAAAAAGAAACCGATAGCTGTCAATTCGAAAGCACAGCAACTCGAATTTATTTTTTAAAACGTTCACATCTATTTAACAACCGGTCTTCATTTCTGACCTTGTCCATCTTATTTCACTTTCGCCGGCACGCTCGCCTTTCTAGGATTACCGGTCGTTGAAACAATAATTATTAGGGACACACGTCCAGCATGACAGGCGAGAAACACCGAAGGGAAGTTGGCTCTGTGTTCACGTGACTTGTAATTTCTAAGAAACGTAAATGTCATAGTGACGCAAGAACGGGAGAGTTGGACGTCACCGGATATCTTCGTTATTAGGGCGTATTTTGCGTTATAGAGAGTTTTATACTGTATTATGTAACAGCTTGTAATGTTTACGTGCTATTCCTGTAAATTTTTATAGCTGCTTTATTTTTCTTTATCTTTTCCTCTGCTACTTCCTGAATTAAATTACGGATTTCAGAAATTCTTAAAGGATTTTCTGAATGAATATTTTCTGTCGTAAAGGAAAACGTTGGAGAAAATATCGTCGTGAAACTGTAGAAACTTAATTTTTCAAGAATGTGGAAAACCTCTTTGTCAATTAGTATAATTAACACATTGTACGCTGGCTAAATGTCAGCTGCTGAAAGCATGAATGCTGGTTGTCACGTTGCTTGTTTACGGAGAACAGACACTCGAAGGAAAATACATTAACCCTTTGACCACTAAAGGCATACATACGCTCTTACAAATTCAACAATATACATGAAAGGTGTATGTATACGACAAACGAAATTCGTTTACTACAATGTTTTACTAAACTGGTGTAACAGTAGGCCTTTTGTTAGATGACGAATAGCAATTGTATCCAAACGAACATCGAATAACAACTTCGATATTGTCGCGTGCTTACGATGCATTTTTCGGTTTCAATTTTGCTACCACTTTTTAATAACGCAAATTTTACGCGAATTTTACAAACGCAAAGTGAACGCAGTTAAAATGTAATGTACGATTTCGTTTAACCAACGTTCATTCGCAGAACCGAATGAGTAAACGGCAAATCGATTTTCTTATTTTTACGTAAATAACCAGTAATAAAATGCAAATTTAAAAATCAAAGATGGTCGAGGACACATTTACTTCACCTGCTTTTTCAATTCATTCGGTAACATATCTTTTCAGCCTGTGCAAAGTTGTAAATTCATGAAAAATACAGGCGGCAAGTGTAAATTTTTGTGTGATAGGATCGACCGTCAAAGTGTTAGTTAAAGAATAAATTAATCGAAAGAATATCCAGGGATTTTCTTTTCCACATTTGAAATGTATACGTGTACATGCATAATTTTACTTTTCTGTTAAGGAAACAGTGGAGTGGAAATGAAAATTCCAAACGTGAACAACGTGACGTTCACGTATCCACCATCGCCATTGTTGACTCAGGGCAGTGATGTTACCGAGGAAACTCTCTGCTCTTTCACCTCCGACGACGACGACGCTCGTAACGAAAGCAACGAAACTACCTCGTTGTCGTCGCGACGCTGTCCTCGCGCTGACGGTCTCGCTTCAGACACGTGCGAGTGTATCCATGTGAGATATATACCTCTTGGGGCGACCGTCGAGATCATTCTTCTCGATCAAGGTATGAAATTTTCATTCTATCTGTGATCAAATCTGAGTGAACGAGTAACAGAGGAAAGTATTCCTTCTTTTTTTAAATTTGATTTTGCGATAGAAAGTAAAGGAAATTGGTCGATCTAATTTTAGTTACTGTGTTACAAGAAATATTCAAGAGTATTCTATTCCTCTATTACAACTTATCTCTTGAGTAATCGACGTTGGAATAATTTCGAAAATTAAACCAACACTATTCTCTATCCATAAAATGCTGTTTTTCTATCATTCCACATCGTGCATTTTGAAATACACTTAACACTTTGCAAACTGACCAAGATCCCTCTGTTTTACGAGAAGAATGGATATGTTTGATATATTTGTGAATTTTGTGGTGCACCGTTACAATGTTTCGAACTTTAAAACACTTGAAAAAAACAAAGAATGTTATGCTAATTAGATATATTTTTACTTTATTTCACAATTTAATCCAAATTTTATTCATAATTATAATTATAAATTTTATTCTTTGAAGTTACTTGGAAAACAACGTTGGTATATAGTAGTTCTCAGAAAAATATTCGACGTGCATAATTTTTTTCATTTGCGCTCGTCCATAATGAAAATGAAAATCGTCCTCAAAATTATTATATTTAGATTAAAATAGAAGAACGGTGTAAATTAACGAGTATTCTATTTTTCAGCGTGCAATTTTTAAGCGGCGTTCGCAAAAATGCACGCGGTCAGCAATGTGTTAAGATCTTGTGTTTCTAATTTCTGATACTGAAATTTCATTATACATTATTTTACGACAAATTGTCGCAAAAAAAGAAATAAAATAAAATCGTTCAAAGATGTTCTATGTATAGTAGTGAAGAAGAAACAAATTATAATTCGAGTAAGTTGTAATATATGATAATTAGTATTCGATTAGTATTCAATCGTGATTATATTATCGACATTTTACCGCCATCTTCCTCAAGATACCTCATATGTGTACCGCCGTGGGGCTTCATTTGTGATGGAACGAAACGAGAAATTAGATTTCCAATTACCATCGCGGTAAACACACGCAACTCACGTCTCCGATTTTCTGTTACCTGACATCGCTTGAATACCGTCGTGATTAACGATTCGCTAACGTCACCGGCAAACTTTCATTCATTAACAGGATTGTCAGCAATGAAATTGATAAATTATTCTGTTTTGCAATATAATCGAAGGAATTTGTATTGATCTTTAAATTGAATTCTTTCACATTTTCACGAAGCTATGCAAAAAGTTAGCTAACAGCTGTCATTCTAATTCAATCAATTCTTTACTCTTGGTATTGAAGTATTATCAATTACAGTTTCAAGATATCATGTACCATTACTTTCACCGCTTTCACGTTACATACCTGTACAATTATAAATTTAATTGCGATTCAAATCTCATTCGCGAGTGTAACATCAATTCTTAACGTTGAATAAAGTAAACCGTTTGTCGAGAAATTTTGGACCAATTTGTAATTCTGACAACAACATCCGTTAAATAAATCGAACAATTGTCGTTTCTAATTAACTTGCAATGTTGAGTACATGTGAGAAATGTACATGGTAGATTATGGAAAAGTTTCGGAACGGCGTATTTGGAAATTGTCTCAGAGGAATTCGATGAAACGAACGGGGAAATTCTATACCGAAGCATAGCCTTGAGTTAAGAACCTTGATCTATATTTCCGTTAGTTGCAAAAGCTGGAAATATTGATCGCGACTTTCTTCCATCTCTGAGAATTGTTTCTAACCGAGAAACGGAAATGCAGTTTTCTCCATTAATATTTTGTCCGCTTTGTTAACGAATCTCCCCTGTCATATTGTTCACGTTGATTGTCCGCTGCTCGGACTTTCTTAACGTCTTTCGAGAAATTCTGATGAAAATTCAGCGGAACGTATTGTACAAAACTCGAACAATATCTTTGAAATCGTGAAATTATATTCGAAGATTTTTCGATTTATTCTCCGAATGAAGTTGAAGAAATTGCACAAATCTTAAAAGTTGCAGGAGAATTATGTTTTAAACGAATAGACATGTTAAGAGATGCGACACGTGCCTCGGGATTATGAAAAGAACGTGATTTATCGTTATTCTTGCACATTGATCTACGTCTGTGATCCTTTGAGAGAAAGAAATATCTTTCAGAGAGAAATTAAAATTCTTTCTTTGTTTTCGTACAAGGTGGCTTCGACGATCTTGTGTACCATTTGCACGGATACAGTTTCTACGTAGTGGGAGCGAGAAAATTCGGACGAAGCGTGCCTCTACAGGAACTGAAGGATCTAGACGAGAAGGGGCAACTATTTTCTCGAAACCTCGACTGTACCGTCGCCAAAGATACCGTGGTTGTACCAAAATTTGGCGCTGTTGCCCTCAGGTTTAAGGCGGACAATCCAGGTATTGATAAATTCTCCGTTTTGAAAAAATTTGTAAATTGGCAAATTTTTACTTACTATTTGAAAAAATTGAGAAATTAGCAGATTTTTATTTTTATTTAAATAAAACAATTTAAACTTATTATAGTCGAAAGCTTCAATGCAATCTACATTCCGAATGGAAATTTTTCTGTATACGCGTGCAAGTGAAATTTTGATCTTTACTTCACCGTACGGAACGAAAGTTTCTGAGCTCAGATTCTAAAAACCTTTGATTTACATATTAATATTTTTATTTTCAATTTTTAAACATTTTAATCTTTCGACGTCTCTCAGCGTGCTTTCTTTTTTTATTATCCTCTATTTCATTGTGATAAATTATTAAATTCAACATTTGAAAACTTTTTTGGGGAATTCGGGAACTTGTAATCGTGTAATTATACTATTGAATTGACAATGTTATTCAGGTTATTGGATGTTACGAGACGAACATGCAGCTGAGTGGACGCGTGGTTTGGATATTGTTCTTCAAGTTGGAGAGACGAGTGATATGGTGCCTGCGCCACAGGATTTTCCCAAATGTGGATCCTTCGTAGGACCTGACTATTTTCTCATATAGACTGTCATTCTCTTAAGTATCGTATATATATATGGTGTATATAATTGTAAATAGATGCGTACAGACTGAAAGTATATATACATGCTCTATTTTATTTTTCTCTCTTTCTCTTTTCTCGATAAACAAAAAGTTACTTGAAAAAAACAAACAAAACAAATGTCTCTTTCTCGTTCGTTCGAACCTTTCCCTTTTTACTAAGAAATGTATATATTCTGTATTTTTCCTTCTGTGCTACCATTAAGTAACATTACTGAATAAATATTATTCCAAATTTTACACCGTGTTGCATTATTTAACCATTGATAAAATCCAATCAAACGAGAATAATGAAACTTGCACGATGAAAAAATCTACCTTTCCTTTTTTATTATATATTGCATACATTTTCTCTTTCTTTATATTTCACATTTCTTATTTCAGTCTCGCAATATCCTTTCCCTGAACATTTCCTCTTCAAACATTTCAAATTTCTCCGATCATTCTCAAAAATCATTTGTACGCATCCACGCTTACGAATTGCACTCCGTTATTCACCGATTACTCGATTGCCGTTCCAAAATATTCCTCCAGCCAGAAGAACAAAAAGAAAAAAAAAAACAGACTAACGTCGTGGTTCATTTCGTTTCTAACGTCACGACTATGATTTCATTGTGAATTCTAACCATCGTCGTGACAATCTGGCGTGAATAAATAGCCAGGGATCAGGCTGGTGTACACAGCCTTTATCGTGATGTCCTGTCTGTCCGCCATTGATGCCCAGATCGTCACCCTGCTTTCCGTTCCCCACGAAATCCTCTTCCTCCAACACAAAGTTTTCCGAGAGTATGCCAGGATCGCTATTGGAACGGATTTCATCCATACTCTGCCCTCTTTCATCATTTTAACATCGACGGCCATCGTTCTATGGAGAAATCCTCCATCTTACCACGGATTAGCACAAATTCTAGCTTTGACGATGCTGTACAAGTCTCTTCAGGTATCTCGGCTGAGATTTAAGATAGTTCGTTAGATATTACGTTAAGCGTATTCGTGTTTGAAGCTAATGGTCAGCTGGGTCGTCGTCATCACGGTTTTATGGTTCTGGCTGATGATACAGAGGTTGCTCTACTGCTGCGTTTGGACGACTTGGAGCAGTGTGAGTAAAAGAAGTTGAGTACAAAATACTTTTTTCGTGGTGTTGAAACAGGGTTGATCGTAAAGTATCTTAGTTGTTATTGCGGAATTATAATAGTTAGTCGTGTATTTTCTTACTTTTATTCATTGTGTTAGGTGTTTTAACTGACAAACAAATTCAGAGTAACACTCTATATAACCATAGTACTGGTAGTTATAAAATAACTACGAAGATCAATAATTTAGTGACTCCGATAATGGAACTTTTTATTTTAATACATGAACCACGAAAAGTCTGTACTCTTTCTAGGAAACGCAGTACCGTGACGTTTCTTACCAGTGGTGGGAACGAGTTTGGTCCTCTTATTATCCCCGGCCAGTGGAGCCGCCAGTAATGTCAGATGGACTTATCAGTTGGCTCATCTCAATGTTGATCGCCACGATTGCCCTAGACTGTGCGGTTTCTGCGAATCGAGTGTGCAGTTTTATCGTCGGATCTCTAATTGGAGCAAGGGATGCACTCGTGATGGTGAAGTGTTACGCGAACTCGTATTTCAAGAGGTTATTAAAGCAAACATCCTTACGTGCAAACAGTACTCTGATTGGTAAATCGTTTACCGCGAAAAACGAGCTAATAAAACGAGAACACCGGAACAAACGTACAATATTTAATTTAGATTTTATATCTAATTTTATCACATACTTTCTTACGTTTGATCTTTCAATTTACAGAATTAATTACAAGCATTCATAATGTAGTATTTTATTACAAATTATTTTGTGTTCCAAGAATACGATTCTATCATTTCAGATTCCAAGAATTTTGAAATTTACAATTTTATTAAAATTCTTATAATTCCGTCATCCCTCGTTGTGAATTCGAAAAGTTTCATAATCTATCATTTCATATTCCAACTATTTTACCATCCAATATTTTATACTCTTGCTTTTATATTCCAGGAAATCTGTCATCTACTATTTTACATTCAACAGAGATTACATTTTAATAATTCGATCACATACGACCAGCTTACATTTGAAAAAGTAAATCAACTCGATCTGTTCGATTTTCAAATCTAGAATCCTAATCTGGATACTGCAACCGTACTGGTCAGAAGAAGAACAGCACTTAATAGAGAAAAAGAGCAACGACCCACTGAACGACAGCGAGGCGAGTTCAATTTGTGACGAGTGTCGATCAGAAATTTCCAGCGATCCAGTTCCACAGACACGAAGGGAAGTGCACCCAATCTGTTACGGTACAAACTGGTTGCCAAAACCAAACTTGAGCTACAAGGATGCCCAAAGAAAAGCATCGATGAAATCTATGCACACAGTGGCGGCGGTGAACAATATCCCAGACACTGATGATTTGTCGATGCGTGAGATGCGTTACAAACGCGGTTGTCACACAGTGATACCGAGCAATTCGAGCAATCAATCGAGCGGATGTTGAGGAGAAATGGAAGATGAAGAAAAACGAAAGCTCCATTGACACAACCGGAGGAGATTTACAATGAGAATCGATTTTAGATTCCGATGGAAAATTTCTACGGGCGATTTTCTAGGTCATCGTTGCACAAAAGGGAAGCTTGAATAGGGAAATTGATTTTTTTCTAATGACACGCAGAGGTTGGTCGTGCTTGCGGCTAATAACACGTGGCCGTGATGGATATAGGAGGATATTTATGATTCAATCGCATGTTGAACGTTGTTCGACGAATTTCACGATTTGAAACATTTGAAGCGGTCTGTGATTTCATGGATTTTTTTTAACGATGCACAGGTCGACCTGTATTTGTAACGTATAAGTTAAATGGAAAATCGTGTTGAGGATATTATAGATTAGTAGGTTCGGAGAAATTAACAAGCGGAGGGGTTAAGAAGCGTTTGAGAAACGCTGGAGATTGTATCTACATTTTTTTGTAATAATCGAAGTTTGTATCCGATACTTTTGATAATTTTTTGTTTTGATTGGTAAAAATCGAAAGTTTCGAGAAAGAGTTGAAAATGATATAGATAGAATAGATAGTATAGGTATAAAGATTGTAGAGGATATTGTATTATACGATATCGCAGAAATTATACGATTACGTATTTTTATGAAACCTGTGTCGACGATTTTTCTATATCACGTCATTTTCACATATTAATTTATTATTAAACTATTTTTCACTCACGATTTGTTACTCATTTTTCCACAAATCGTTCATAATTCCTTGGTAAAGGGATTACAAATTTAAGAACTTTTAGAATCTGAAAGATCGAAACATTTTCAATTTCTCTCTACTATTCGTATAATCACGCTGCTTGAGATCCACTAACCCATACGAAAACCCAATCTACTTAAAACCGAATCCACTTCTTCGACCCTTCAAATCTAATCTTAACCATCCACTTCTTCGCAAAGGAAAAAAAAAAAATTTCACCTCACACCTACGCGTCCTCTAGTTCCACTTCAACCATCTTCTCGCCTCAATCTACGGAGAGCGAAACTCTTACATCAAATGCATTCACGCTCCATATTTTCAATTTGAAAACGAAGGTAGAAAGTGCTGAGCACACACATAATTCGCGTTCACTGTCGCATATAACTTAGGACAGTTTGAACTCGCCCACGTGCATAGATCTTTCATACAAAAAGAAGTTCACGCTCGAAATACAACGAAAATAATTGTAATTCATAGATTTTATCATTCTTAAATAATGAACAGAATAATCTAAAATTTGCTAAACCATCGTCACGTTAAAGTTTCGTATCGTTTAACCTTCCGTCATCCCCTTTGATGATTTACCGCGGAAAAAAGTCCGAATCCTAGGAACAGATAGAGGTGGAGTGGTGATTACACCAGCGCATGCGTGCAAAAAGGGGTAACACTCCCCGTATCGCGAGGAAGTATTATTCTGTAACGACAACCCTCGTAGAGTAGGTCGACACGAGACTCACTCGTCACGTTCTAACACACGATTAAACATTTTTTAAACTGGAAGTGCGTCGAAAAAACACCATTCAGTAATTTTACCCGAATATAACGATAAATTAATTTTTCGAAGATTTTTTTTTTTTCGCGGATCAGATCAAATCAAATTTCGGCGATCTCGACGTTCGAGTTCGGGCGTGAACGTATTGTTTTCCTCCGCGGACATCGTCCCCAGTGTTAACGTTGCCTTCCAAGGATGCAGATGCAGAAGGCAGTAATTTGAAGAATTTTCACTCGATATTTACTCGATACACGTTGAAATATATTTTTCTGAGAAATTTGTGTCGAACTGAAGTTTTTCGCCGATCTCGAGGCTCTACTACGCTGGAAGTTCATTGCTCCGAGCTGCACTTGGTAAGATACAAACACTCGCATAGTATTCTTAACCCATTTCCTAGCTATTCACCGTAACACAAGTGTACTAATATTAACTTCACTATTGGCGTATTATCAAATTGATTCGTATTATCTTTCCTTTATTATTTAGTATCATTTTATATACTTTAATTTTCTATTAGTATGCACATGGATGATACAGCAGCATTTGAAGCAGTTTATTTCCTGTCAGCTGTATCTGAATTTTCGTTAAACAATTGCACCGTGTAACACCAATTCTATCGTTTCTATTAAGATTCAATTTCTGTGTTGGTTTAAGTATAAAGAAAAAAGCTGGGAAAAACAATTGGAGAGCCAGTGAAAAGTAGCGTTAGACTAAACACAGGTCCATGTGAACGGCGTAACGTGACACAAAGCTTGCTATTGATTTTGCGTTCAGCATCCGTAGCGCGCGCACGAGTATTTGTGTACAAGCGAAGGCATCGCTCTCTGGCTCGCGCGTGCTTTTACTCATATGTATTGTATGTATGTACGTTGAATTTACGCACACTCGAACATAAGTACATCACCGGCACGTACAGCGTGATCTACACGTATACATTGAAACAGGTGTGTACACACGTGCACACAGAAGCGGGCACGTGTGCTCCCTCTCTTTTACCACGCCGCCTCTGAATCGTTTTCGACGATAACAAGGGTAGCGGGCCGCGCATCACGCGGGAACCAGCCTTCTTCCATCGAGAAAAGGGGGACTTTTTCATTCACCGTAGAGCTGGTTTTCACAACTGTACTTTCTGAAAGGGAGAAAGAGAGAGAAGTACGATTGAAAATAACCCCACGGGATCGTTCGCTGTGGAAATATAGACAGAGGGTGGATGAATTCCTGGCAAAAGAGAGTAGTAGAGGTTTTGAGAAAACACGAGTTTCTTTGAAAAAATATTTTTTTATTTTTTTTTTTTTTGTGTTCGATGAAAGGGTTGGGTAGACTGAACGGTGGATTTGAAATTACAGGGTTTTTAGAATTCTATGTTTGCGAACGAGTTGGAGCTTGTTTCGACGTCCGATGAAACGTTGACTTGTTCTACTGGAGAATTTAAAGATGGAATGTTACAATTTACACGTGTATATAGGAGGTCTTTGAAATGGCGGTATAATACCAAAAGGGATGAATCTACATGAAAAAATGCGTAAAAACTGTAAATGTTTTTTTTCCTTTAGAGTAAAATTTTGAAGAATTGTCACATATTTTCCAATTATCCTAAAAATTATGTTCCAAGACCCTTATCTGTATTATTTTATTTCACTAAATAAAAGTAAAATCATTTGGTCAACTTAGAAAAATCATGAAACCTCTTTTTTCTTCACTTTTACGTTTAATAATAAGTTACATCTATAATAAGTTGTAATAATCTTTAATTCCACGTTTCACAATAGTCTTATTCATACCTCGATGCATTTTACTATTTGCACGAGGGCTTCATTGTCGACGATCGACTGAATGAATCCTGGTTTTAACCAGAACAAAGGTCACTGTGATACACGTGACAGTAATGTACTAGCAAATTGAAAAGTTTCATCGGAGAAGCGGCGTGTAAACGTTCGCATGTCGTCGAAACACGAAATCCCGGTGTCGCGTGTTACGATCAGCTAGACGGTAATTAAATTTATTATTTACGTCGGCTACAATGGAAACTTTATGGAATATTTCGCAAGACAACGAAAAGTTGAATCAGAACGATCAACGTTCTGCAGTATTGTTAGCATAATTAATAAAATTTGTAACGTTAACCTTTATTTATTCTGAAAATAAATATTCTTTTTTCGTATGAGAGAATAAACGTTTATTTTCTTGTACGTTTCAGAAAATTACGTAAATTTTTCTATATAATTTGATTGATTCTTTTTTCAACCCTCTATAACTCTATGTGACTTGAAAGCTACGCGTCCATTTATCTATATTTTATACGCCACATTTTAATTGTTTATCATCATATTATTGCATTATTCAGTATTCAGTCAGTTTTCTTATAATAATTATTAATTCATGATGTCAGTATATTTAAACAAACAAAATTGTAATCAATTGTAATTTTTCTTCTCGTAAATGGAAAAAAATTAAATTATAGTGGGTTAATAATATAAAATTCCGTTTATATTAATTACGCGATGAAACAAGGTTCTACTACTTTCATGCAGCAAATTCATGCTTGCAAGGTATACACATAATGATGCAACGGTACTTACCGCTTTCCTTATGCCTGCAACTGCAGATGAAACGTCCAATGACGCACAGTTGTTGGATTTTCTATCTTCGTTCTGAAATAAAAACAAACGTAAATTAATAAGACAGAAAATGTGCATAGTAGAGAATTGATCGATTTTTTTTTTTTTTTTTTATATAACATCCTTCTGTACTTTACGATTCCCTGAAAATTATGCAGTACGACATAGATAATGAGATTCCTTTATTTATTCACAAGGTAATAAATATCGACTTTACGTTAAACGATGGAAGCTAGATTATCGCTATTTGCTTTTTTTCCACGTAGCAATTTGGTGTGTTTGTCTCGTATATTCATTCGAAATCGATCTGTGTCGTATGAGTAATCAGCGGTCGAGTTAATTCACTCGAACAAAATTTAGAAAGAAAATCGCGTAGCAACCGAAGGACAAAAACTTCCACGAAGAAAGGTTCCATTGAACAAAAAGTATTCCTCGATTAAATTTGAAAAAATACGCAAAGGAGAATCAGACATATTCCCTTCCTTCCCAAAGAAAAAGAAAAGAAAGGGTCATTAACAGCAACAATAACGTTAATTATATTCCTCTTTCGAAGAATACGGGAACCTTTTAATTAAAATTTCAATGAACCGCGATATAAGGGTAGCCGTGTGTTTAGAGGAAAATATTCTTCAATTAAGCGGCAACGGGAGCGCGGGAATAAAGCGAAAGAAAATTCAGCAGATCTCGTTAAGAGCACTGTAGAAAAACGCTGAGCTATCCCGGAAGCGCACGGTATCGTTCAGATGTAACCCACTTCTACGAAACCTAGCAAATTCTAACCGACCATCTGCAAATTTCCAACCTTCCCCATCAGCCATAATATCAATTACTTGATAACGATCTCTGACAGCGAGCTCCATTATCTCCGATGGCCTGCATGTATTGTACGTATCGTACCTACGGTATCGCGTGCCATTCTCGAACAGTAGGATAATTCTGCACGTGCAGGACACTTTTACGTAACTTCCAGCTGCCAATTATGATTGATTACGAGGGATCCGGCGAGTGGCACGTCGAACCATGTTCAAGGTCGAGAGATGCTTGTACGACGATAAATTATCGCGTGATTCCAGGAATTATGGCGGAGAAGATGTACTACTGGGGAGAGGAGAAGGATCAGGTCGATCCGGACCAGGCCTTCATAGAGTTCAAGGCCAAGACTGTTGGAACTGAGAAAAGAAGAGATTCCTCGTGCGCCGCCTCGAAGATGACCGTTTCTTCGCCACAGGGTAGAGCGGCGGAAGTTGGAAATAGAGAGGAGGACGCTGAGCGTGGGGGATGGGACAATAAGTTGGATTTCCTATTTTCTTGCATCAGCGTATCTGTGGGGCTGGGAAATGTTTGGAGGTTTCCATATCTGTGCTATAAGAATGGTGGAGGTGAGCTTTTTTCTTTTTTTAGGTTGATAGAAAACATTTAATGAATTTTGGGAGTTACGTTCTGATGGAAGATGAATCTATGATTTCTGAATGTTAGAAACGGACGTGTCTTCTTCGCGTGAAAAATGCTCACAAAAATCGAAATAATTCGCGATACTCGATATGCACCGTCCATAAATATCTGGACACACATCAAATTCATATAAATTGTGTATTAATGCATAATAACATGATTATACGTTAATGAAAGTAACATTTATTCACGATATAATTGATATGAAAATATTTCAACTGTTCTTTCGTCTATAGAATCTCCCTTTTCTGAAATAACCGCTTGCATCTGTTGCAGCAGTTTTGCGATATGCTTTTTTAATACCTCTTCCTACCTTGTTTCCAACATTATTTATATTAATTTCTGGTGCAAACATTCGCCTGTTACGTTTGCTGAGTTTCGGTGCATTGATTTTCTGCATTAGTTATCTTTCGAGGCCTTCCCGCTCTTTTTTTCGAAGATAAATTTTCCGTATCACGGTGCTTCACTAAAGTACAGGTTCAAATAGAACTCACAAGTTAGCAAATTTCGGTAGATTTTAGTAGATTTTGGCGAATTTCAGCAGAGTTTAGTAGATTTCAATAGATATCAATAGAAATCTCTAAATTTCAGCAGATTTTAGTAGGCTTCACATTCAGGTGTCCTAATACTTATGAACGGGAGTGTAATTGCACTAAAGGGCATAAAGTTGATCGTGGGAGATAGAGGATACGGTAAATTAAAAAACAAAAAAGTTAGATTAAATGAAAAATGAAATAGTGTCGACAGTTCAGTTTCTTGGAATATCACCAATTGTTTAACCTGTGTTATTTTTGGAGAGATGGAACGTGACGTTATAGAACGTATCGAGGAATGTACTGAATTCCTAATGAACAAGGATAATTCAATTTTTCTACGCGGCTACAGCATCGATGATCGCGTATTCTAGCCGAGTTGAATCGAGTTACTGGTCAATTAAAAGTGTTCGCGTATAGCATAATTGAAACTGAAGGTGTAATTCAAGGTTTGAAAACTCGACGGAATATTTACAGGCGCGTTTCTGATCACTTACGGAATCGCCATGCTGTTCTGCGGGATTCCTATATTCTTCCAAGAAGTGGCTATTGGCCAATACCTTGGAGCTGGAGGGATGACCCTAGTTGGACAATTGTGTCCTATTTTGCAAGGTATTTCGATGCATTGATTTTTCCCCCCGCGGTTAAAGAATTAATTCAATTATTTAAAAATAGATAAAAATAAATTTGAGATATATTCGTAGAAAATTATGAGAATTGTTAAAAAAATTAAATGATATGTTTCTTATATGTACTGAGAGTATTTAGAACATTTTAATGTGAAAGGATATTGTTAAAAATGCTTCTTTTTAGGTGTTGGATACGCTACTATGACGATCGTATTCTTCCTAGATGTGTATTATTGCATTATAATTGCTTGGACACTTTTCTATCTTATAAGCACCTTGACCAACATACCAGAGGTACCTTGGAACGGTTGTGGTTAGTAAAATGATTAAAAGTAATAAACTCTCTCAGTAATCTTTTGAATATTTGTTAATTACTCCGAAACATTCACCAATGTTGCAGATAATTGGTGGAATACCAAAAATTGCTACAGTGGATATGACGAACCCGAGCAATCGATTATGGACGTTTCAAATTCGACTATGAATTCAACTATAAATTCGACGATTAATAACATTACTCTCCATCATACTACGCCAGTCGAGGAATACTGGGAGTAAGTACAATTATTCTTTGTGACACATCTTTTCTCATAGTTGTAACTTTCCAACGACAGAACGATCTTTAGAAAAGACACTCAGAAAGAAACTTTTCCATTCCTAATTACTCACCCACTTAACATTCACCAATAAATATCGCGCTACGATCAGAAAATAATAACGTTCAAGCACGACACGTTTCGTGATTTCTTTAACTTTCAGCTGAAATTCGACGAAACCTTCGTGTTCTGGTAAACAAGGTAAACCTTCACGATATAAAAACAGCTGAAGAAACTTACAGGAGGTGGTTCCTTTGAGAAACAGAAAAAGTAGCCCCTCCTAAACTTTTACCATTAATCTAATAAACAACCTTAGTACGAAAGCAAAACGTAATTAAAGAAACCTTCGGAGAAGTTTTTGAAAAAAGAGTGGAAAGTTGAAAAGCACAGATGGAAATTGTTCGAAAATACAGAAATGATAATCGTGATATTATTTTTAAATTCCAGACGACGTGTTCTTGGAATCTCCTCCGGTATCGAGAGCATCGGTGGCGTACAAATGGAGCTGTTGGGTTGTCTAATCGTCGGCTGGCTGATCGTTCATCGTATCATCCGGCGTGGTCTCCATCAGAGCGGTAAGATCATCTGGTTTTCAGCGTTGTTCCCGTACGTGGTGCTTTTCATTCTTTTGGGAAGAGCGGTGACATTGGACGGCGCGAACGAGGGATTGCTATACTACGTAACGCCAAGATGGAACGAGCTGCTCTCACCAGGGCCATGGATCGATGGTGCCACGCAAATTTTCTTCGCCTACAGCATTGGCACCGGGGCCCTGCCTGCTCTTGGATCGTACAACAAGTTCCATCACAATTGTTACAAGTGAGGATATTATTTCGATCATTTGCACGATTATTTTTTCCACAGTTGATGATTAAATTCTTACGATTAGATGAATAAATTAAAAATTTTATGTTTCCGTGAAACTTCAATAATAATAAAATGAGCCCCTTTTACATAGGGATTCTTTTACATAGATAGACAATTTGATTATGTTATGATAGCTTAAATCCCTCTCCTACAATAGCGAGTTAGACTCGTGATATAGATTCTGATTAAGATTCGATAAAAACAGTTGTCTTACCAATAAACGATATTTTTAATTCTAACTTTCCTTTTAATTTATAAGACTGAAGATTACTGATTGTAATTAATCTACAATACATTAGCGTTTCTTACGTGAAATGCTATTAAAACAGCTAATGTTTCGATGTATATTCAGCAAAAAAAATATCATAGGTCGAAGAAATTAGAAATTTTATCCTGACAAATTTACCGAATGTGAATTCAGACTTATTGTCAATTATGAAATATTCGATAAATTTCAAACAACATTGTCTTGGTATAATTCTACTTTAGAATGATTTATGATACTGCATCTAAGAATTTTAGAAAATTTTACCTATTATGTTTGTGCAAGTTAACCGATTATTCACACTTTAGAAATTTCGTTTCTGCAATGGAAATGTCTCTTTAAAAAATTGTACTTTAGTGTATTGTACAATAACTTTCTTTGACTTTTTTATATTTTTATTTTACCAAGAAGTGTCTGGTGTCTACTCTTGTGCAATAATAATTATTTTTCTACAGAGACGCACTAATCACTTGCATAGTGAACACGTTAACCTGCTTATTAGCCGGTTGTGTCACGTTCTCCATTTTGGGTCACATAGCTTTGGAACAAGGTACAGAGGTATCTGAGGTGGTGAAGAGTGGACCAGGATTGGTGTTCCTCACCTATCCAGAAGTGGTCCTGAAGCTTCCTCGTGCCCCAATGTGGGCAATTATCTTCTTCGTCATGCTGCTCGTAAGGAACACTTAACTCGAGCGAAGGAGTGTACTTCGCTTCTTCTGTGATCAATGTCTGTTTATCAGATTCTTCTATGCATTAATTAGAAACAATCGATCGAATTATTTTGTATCTTCGAATCTGGCCTCTTTCATCACTTGACAGTGAAACATATCTTCAAATTAACGAGATTGAGCATTTTTCGTGTATTATTATTATTTTTTTTAAAGCACTTTGGGAAATGAGTTTTTCTCTTATCTTCGAGCGGTGAAATAAGGTCAAGTTGAAGGATATTATGCAAATTGCATGAATTGCTTCTTTTTTTATCATATTTTTCACAGTTGTAGCTTTGATGTATACATTTTAGCGAATATTTATAATTATATTTGTTACTTTCACTCCTTCCTCGGCAGATACTTGGAATTGATAGCGAAGTCTGTATCGTGGAATCCTTTATCACTGGTGTCGTTGATAACTGGTCTGATCAGCTTCGTCCACACAGACATAAGTTCACCACAGGAATTTGCGTTCTCATGTTCGCTCTGGGTATTCCCATGGTGACCAACGTTAGTAGAGAAATTTGCAAAAATCCCTTTTCAAAAGTAATTCACAGATTTTTAATTAAATATCACAGTGATTGAAACTCTTGTACTATTAATATTTCAGGGAGGAGTTTATATATTCCAGTTGATGGATTTCTATTCAGCAAGCGGTATGTCGATCTTATGGGTCTGTTTCTTCCAAACGATAGCAATATCATGGATCTTCGGAGCGAACAAATTCTGCGACTGTATTCATCAGATGATGGGCATACGATTGAATAAATTCTGGTACATATGCTGGGTGGTGTTCGCACCTGTGATCATGGCTGTGAGTAAATATTCAATTTCTAATTCTTCTTGAAATAGAAATAATTGAATAGAAAGATCAGGTGATATTACTTTGGACGTATGTTTTAAATAAATCTTTAATATCTCGAAGATTGATCAAAGAGGTGCGACAGGTGGACAATTTTTCAATTTATATCTAAGAGCAAAGCGATCAATAAGCTTCTGCAAAATTGTAATTTCCTCGTAGACGAGAAGATGCGAAATAAATTGCATCGATCTGTCTCTGTCTTCATTTAATATCACGCTGCGATCGATAATTTAATGTCTTCGCTTGGAAATCGTATATGAAGTTTGATGAAATTTATCTTTGAACGATCGAATTGAAAAATTCAGAAAGTTAACAAGTTTAAATATTAAAATATTCAAAAGTTCAAATATTTAGACTCGAAGGTTCAAATTCAACCAAGGAAATTGAATTTACGAGATTTCTGGCAAACCAAGCAACCGAATTTCCAGAGAACTATAATAAATCGGTTTATTTTCACTTTTTCTAGTTCATCTTCGTGTTTCAATGCGTCCAGTATAAGCCGCTGAAATACGGAAGCGATTACGAGTATCCAACATGGGCGGAATTCGTCGGTTTTTGCCTCAGCTTTTCATCCATGATCTGGATACCAGCTTATGCTATCTATTACGTCATCGTCAATCCAGGATCTATTAAGGAGGTGAAACATTTATAGATTTCAAGCAAACGTATTAACTGTTGTCGTCTAGTACAAGAATCTTCAACTTGCTCGAACTCTTTTCGAAATTAGACAAAATCTGAATGAAGACACACGTACAAACCTTTCCAAATCTTTGAATTTCATTATCTATTAAATAAAACATTACAAGTTTTACACAACATTATGTTCATTTCAAAGCGATAGAAAAAGTCGACATTGTTTCAAGTGTATAAATATTTCTAAATTTTTGGACGACAGTAAATTTGTAGATATTCGACTTTTTATTTTATACAGTTTAAAGGTTACGATATTTTATTCACACAATATCGCAGAACACTTGAATGTGCGTAAATTTGTGCAATTATTTTCAGAATATCTTGAAAGGTTTGAAACCGAATATGAAGTCGCATCCGAAGTTGCCGAAAGGTGAAAAATCAGCAGTAATACCGATGTCAGAAAGTAGCGCCGGCTTGATCACCAAGAATAACAGCTTTCTGAGTCAAACATGATCGCCGTAAAAGGCTTTTCTATCCCTTACCATAGGTTGTAATTACTGTAAGCGTAGTATTTTGAACGGGATTTAATGAGCGAGGTCGTACACGCAGAAGAGCTCGATTTCTTTCATCGTTGATGGAAACAGTTATTGAAAGAAACTGGCGGTACTAGTTGCCTTTATCGATCGGTCTGAGAAAGTGGAAATTCTACAAGAAAAATAACGGTAATTCAATTTGTTTGTCACTCTTGAGATACACGTTTGAAGCAATTATCGAGTACAGCTTGTGAATTTGCTGCTGGACACAGAGAACTTGGAAATTTTCGATGATCTTGACGTCGATACTGACAACTTTCGATCAAATTTGAAAATTTGAGAATTTGAAGATTTGACATTTTATGAATTTAGAGAAACGGAAATCGGAAGTTTCAGGAATTTTGGAATTTGAAACTTCAAAAGCTTGAGAATTTGAAATTTCAGAAATCTGAGAATTCGAAATTTCAGAAAGTTGAACATTTAAAATTTCAGGAATTTTAAATATTAAGGATTTAAACATTCGAAATATTAAAGTTTCAACACATAGAAAACTTTGATAATGTTATCGTTCAAAAATTACAAATACTGCTGCTCTAAATCGCGAACTTTTAATGGACGAATTTGCATAAGGTAACTGCAAGAAACGCACTTCTCAGTCCAGCTGAGTGCAAGAAAGCAGCAAGACTGGCGACACTGCATACCAACGATGAAATTCGAGCTAACTGCTGCAACCAAAACACCGACGTCGTTCTCTCTATGTTAAACGATACTAGTACCATGTAAAAATGATTGCTTTGAAAAAAAAAAAGAAGAAAAAGAAAGAAACGAGAGATAACAGAGATTAAACGCGTAACTTAGATTATATTATACTATAATAGCAGACAGCGCTAGTTTTCGGATAATTATTAAAGAGAAGTTGAAGAGCTCTATATTTTTCTATCGCGGTTTTCGATCGCGATGCTCCTACAAAACATAATTATTAACACGTGAAACATAGTTCAGTTAATAGTCTGGTTGGTTTTAAGTAAAGGTAGAGGTGATTTAAAAATGGAAGTTCTCGCGATGTTGATGAAGTTAGAACGTAGATTTGCAAAAGATATGGAGATAAATGTTAAAAAAAAAAAAGTACTTTTTGCGACACGTGAGATAATTTTTGATGAAAGAATTATATTTATATTTTGTGAATAGACGTTTAAAATCTGAGACGATCAATTTAAGAGATTGAATTTAATTGATATGCAAGACTAAAGAATGATAAAGAAGGATAAATTTGATATAAAGCAGCATTAAACGATACGACGAGAATCGTATGTTTTAATTCACTTTTTAAACGCTCAAATATATTTTTAATCGATCATCGTGGATTTGAAGCGTCTACTTGCATTTCCTACGATTAATTGTTCAACGTGCGAGTTTCGCTCAACGAACATTTTACGGAATAACAAATTTGCGTGAACGATTTTGTACCAGAATTTGTACCACAGTTTTCGATATCCAGCGAACGCTTGCTTTTATACGACAGAATTTTTTAAACGATATATAATGAGTAAATTACAGATAAAAAAAAGTAGAACAATTTTTCACTGAGCAAAATTAACGAAAATGTTGATTCTATTAAACAATTTCATCCAACGAATCAAAATAAATCATAAGATTAGAGAATTTTTCATAGGAAAATATTCGAAACATTCAAATTTCACGAATTTGATTCTCATCGTTATCTTTAATCGCACAAAATTCGACGCATTCTTTTCAAGAAAACATGGAACACTTGAATTTATGCATTATTTAAATATCAAAATGGCGAAAGAGCAAAGTGCGCTTCGCAAAGAATCTCGGTTAATATTTATTCGTACATTTTGCAAAACTGTCGCGTTGAAAATGGAAAATCTCGTGGTACATTCTTAATTCTACAACGAAGAATTCACACATAAAGCTTCCAATACAATTACTTTGAAATTTCACGTTCGAACTCTGGTAGAAATTTCCACGCTACCGAATTTCCTCGAACGAAAATCTTCAAATATTTTTAGCCACGATCACAATAGTTCGACGATTCGTAAATCCGAAATTAAACGTAAGAAAAGACAAATATATAACTAGTTTTATCGAGAAATTATACAACGTACGATCTTAAAGTTACTAACAATCCTGTAACAGCTATTTGCTCCAGTATTCATTATTCGAGACACTATTATCTGTATGAATAGTATTTCGAACGACCAATTAATAATATTCGAAAAAAGAGAACGAATCTACGATGTCGTTTCGGAACGAGCGTGAATTTTAGCAAAAAGCTTGAGAAGAAAAAGATTAGAATGGTAAAATAATTGTGTTTTCCTGGGAAACTGGAAAGTTCACGATTTACTTGAACAAGAGCAATAATGACATTGCAAGTATTGAAAATGGGCCTAAAATGATTATTAATTTCTGTCGTTTTGATCGTCTACAGACTACACGTGATCGCTATGCGCTCTATTTAACCCTCAGTAGACAATCTGGGTTATTAATGATCCAAGAAATATTTGACCTGAATTTTTATTTCTACTGGAAAATGTTTTAACACGCTAAGCGCCACAGCAGTCTCTGCAGATCAATGCTAAATTTTAGGTAGCACTGATGTTCGAAAACAGACAACATCAAATTTAAAAAATAATACTTCATCATTCACAAATTAGCTTCATTAAAACGGTTTAACCCTTTGCGATCCGCGATATTTTTCCAATTTCGTTCCAGCTAGTCCGCGATATATTCGCAATTTATTACACTACAATTATTATACATTCATACCTATATTTTTTATTATTTAATTCTAATAAATTACAATCGAAATATGATGTCGATTCGCACTCGACATAGAATTGCAAAGGGTTAAATAAAGATACAACTTTCCTCTGCATGCGTAACAACATTACTTTTCCGCTTAAATTTATCGGTAACACTTTTTGCAAAATTGAAACGAAAAGTCGGCATGACGCATAACATTTGACTCAACGAAAAATTGTATGATATAGTAGAGACTTCGATAGTATATAACAGAATTTTTATAGATTTTTTGAAAACCTAACAGTGTAAAAAAAAAAAAAAAGAATAAACTTTGATAATAAAGAATTCAGGTTGCCTATGGAGTGCGAGGAAATATGTTTGCCTACGGAGGGTTAAACGAGTTTTAACAGTTGTTGATGTTGTACGATATTGAGAGATTGTCTGAAAGCTTTATACGACGTTTGTTTGTATTTTATTATCGTATTGTTACGCCGAGAGTACTTCCAATAGCGAGCTAAGGTTACGATGAGTCCGTGTGATTCCGTATTATCCACGAAGCTGCGTGTTATGATAATTTCGATCGAAGGGAGAAAGATGGTTTATTTTTGTGAACGTATTTAGTGGATTGCGTGTAAGGTAGTTTGCAAGGGTTCGAGAGGATTAGACGTAAGAGGATATGGAATTTAAAAGCTAAGAAAAATTTTCCTTCTTTTCTTTTTCTTTTTTAATATTTATAACGTCAATTTCGAAACGTTCACATACTTTCCTAAAATAACACAAAATAAGCGAAGGAACAATTATGAATTGTACGAAGTAATCCTTTAGTTTCTGAAATTTCGATTTAATTACTTGACAGTTAGAAAACTGTATACTACACGAGAAATTTGTGGAAAATATTCAGAGACCTTTTTCTCAATACTGTAAAAAATAATCTGTTTAACGTGGTTGTACAGATTACTACGTTTAACTGGAAAATTTTTTTTATTACAAGCTCGAAGTTATATGCGAAACATTTGTTCCTAGATAAAATATAATCTAGTAAGAAGAGTACTTATAAAATACCGCGTGGCGCGCATAAAACCAGCCCCTAGCGTAAGATACACTTTTATTCTGTAATAATGCGCTGTACATTTGAGTTACATCTTGCGCGATAAATAAACGGTACTTTCAACATAAAAAGACTCTTATTTTGAACAGTTTGCTCGTTCATCGGTATTTTTAATTCGGTACGAAATGCAACTTTAAAATTGTATTAAAACCCTTGGGGAGCAGTTTCATGCACGCCAAACGATCTAACAACTAAGAAGCGTAAAACTGCATCAACGTAGTTAAGTAAGTGTAACAAAAGAGGAGTGTAAAACTTGATTCTCGAAAATGAAGGAATTACTAGAAACGAAGTAATCACGACATCTCCGTTACTCGTTGGCTATTCAAACATAATTACAACCGCGCGTTTAATCAACGAAACGACGAAATATTCTACGCGACAATAGACGTAAACCAGTATAAACGCGAGTAATGGAGTGATCCAGCGTCGAGTTCATTGAAATTCCACACGATGCGTCCTCGTGCGTCTAATCCCGTTCATTAATCACTGCAACGATTACACAAGCATAGAGCAATTCATCGATTGAACGGCCGTTAATTAACCGTGACGTTAATCAACATACTTCTGATCGTTTCCCAGTATTAAGCTGTACACGATGCGTGACAAGTATTCCCATGCACGAATCGACAGGTGACCGCATGCATTTGCGACACGCAGTGATACAAATCGAGAACGAATCGCTCTTGTCGGAGTTACGTTACGTTTAGTATCGATATGTTCTCGTAAATTAGCAAGTGTACGTATATATGTGTGTGTGTATATACCGTACGATACACAGGGTGAATAGAATAACGTGGTCGCTGTAATCGCTTGAGTGCCACGGACATTTGCAAAAATTCTGTCGAAGAATACCTCTTCTTTTGTTGTTTTTTTTTTTAAACTTTCAATTCTTTATAAATAAAGCGATTCTTTTTTAACAACAGCTCTGATACCTATGAAAACATCGGTTACTATTTAGTGGAACTTCGATGAATGATAACAGTAAAGATACACATTGACAAAATCCAAATATTAGTTCGACAGATTAGCTAGAACTTTTAGGCACTCAAACGATTCAAGGGTGTCGAGAATTCAGGCGAAAGAATGTCGCTTTTTGAGAAAGAAGAAAATATATAAAAATAATATATACATAAATGTTATTCTCTCCGTAATTTGATGTTTAATGACGTGTAATTTATTAAAATTAGAGGAACAGAAATATTTTCATAGCATCATTTAGATATTATTGTATCGCTGAAAATTATGAATATGTATTATTTTCTTTCAAATTGTTTTCTGTCATACTTTCTAACTCTACTTTTTTTTTTAAGCGATTCTATTTATTTCAGCGAGGAAATTACAGGCTTTGTTCAATGATAGGTAATGATAATATTTATTTTAGCAAGAAAATTACAAGTTTCCTTCAATCGTAATTTCCAAACGTTGAAGATTAACAAATGAAAAAGATTTGATTTTGGAAAATTATAGACTCGTTTATTGAAATATTAAAAAAAAAGGACAACTATAAAATGTATACTATGATTATTTTAAGGATTTTTAGGAAAAAACTGTCGATTGGTCCACTGACGAAAGAATAATTTATAGTGGTCACGTTACGCGGTTCACTCTGTATGATAAACTCGTTGGACGAAGGGTCGTTTGTTCGGTTAATTACCTGATTTAAATTAGCGGATTAACCGAATTATTTTGATCAAGAGGATACGAGGAATTATTACGATACGCGATGGTTTTGTTTATTTTTCGATGTTACTTTCAAGAGTAATAGATTTTCGATATTCTTTGAGAACGGGATTCTTGGAAACTAAATAATACTATATTTTCTATTTTTTCAAAAAGCGACATCCCTCGTTATTTTTCGCATTTTGTGAAAAAAATATACCTCACTGTTCTTTGTATTATTTTTCAAAAGTGATATTTTTCGTTTCGATAGAATTTTTTACTCGATTTCATTTTATTTTGGTTACAATTCTTAAGAAACTTCTTAAGTAAATTTCTTGCTTTCGGTGAATTTCGAAATTTCATCTGTTAACTGTGGAATGAGAGTTTCTAGTTAAGAATTCCTGCCAGCTAACGCATTAATTCTATAACGAAGAACTCTAGAATAATCGGAATTTATGTACAATCATGATCCATTTGAAATCAACTTGAATTGTATACCTCTTCGCATTTCACCCTCCTAAACGCTATAATTTCTGTAAGAAATTCAACTGTACCGAAAATTCTGTGTTTTAAAATCAATACGATTATTCGACACACGTTTTGCATGTGCACCGAAGAATTGGAATTTATCTCGAAGCAGCATTGTTTTTTAAAACGACAATTAAATGCAATTACAATGGAGTCAATGAGCTTTATTCATTGTAATTTGTATTGACAGATGATCCACGCTAGAAATTCCCCCCCCCCCCCCTGTTTTTCAATATTTTCGCTTGAATCCAACATTCATCCCGTAAAATCGTTCGTTTTTCTTTATTTTCCTTTTTTATTTATTTACAATCTGCAAATAAAACACGGCAGATTTATTGGTATTTTCGCAATTAAAGTGGAAAAACCATCGGATGCGCGGGAAAACCGTATTGCTCGAATTAAAAACGCTTGAAACGAAGCTCACTAGATTTTATCCCAGTTTAAATACCTTTATTTACTTTTTTAACATTATTAACGTAATTACAGCGTTTAGTGTAACATTTATAATAATATATAAAGATAATTAATTATCGAGATTACTTAATCTTGCAGTAATAGTAAAATAGACCAACGAAAACATTTGTTAAAAATATTTTTCGATCGCTCAAAGTAAGCTCATATTTTAGTGGCACTAATTGACTCTACGTTTACAAACGTAGAACATTCTTTGTAATTTATATTTTCGTCGTCCGAGACATCGTTCTTTGCACGATTTCACCGAAGCGAATGTATTTCAATAAATGAACCATTATAAACTAACTGTTGTGTATACTTTTCATTTCCGAGATATTCTGATTAACAGTTTCCCAACTCCGAATTTTAGAGGACTATTTCACCCTCAAAATATGAATATTAGCAAAAAAGAAAAATGCTAAAAGAAGGTACGAAAGTGAATCTCGTCTGACGGCCAAATGTGATTTAGCGAATTTTATAGCTATAATCCGCCAAACCGAGGTTTGCTCACGTTTGCCTTTTACAACTTAACAAAAAGATACGTGTCCAATATTTTTGTATTTTCTAGTTGCACGCAAAATTTTATTAGAATCAGCATGTATCGGTTAACTGATGTCCCTTGTTAGTATCAAACGCGGTAATTTAATCGTTTAATTATTGCACGGTAAGAACGAAATTAAAATGTGGAGAAGAAAATATCCTTGATCGACCAAATGTATTTGTCCCTTATAATCAACCGATTACACTTGCCCAGAATTCGTTTCACACGGAACGAAGCAACGGATCAGTTCGTCAAATTTCGCAATGTACACGCGAACACGTGAATAACTGCTTTTGCGTGAATGGATTCACCGTCACGAGTGACAAGATTTATTTGCCTTTTGAAAAACTGATACAGCCCCTCTCCATACGGTGTACACTTCATCCAGCGTTGCATCTGTGAAATATTCAAAGCGGCCCCTGCAAAGAGAACGAACCGGCGCCGGAAAATATTCGAAAAAGGAGAATGGAACTGCATGAACGAGGGACGCGTTGATTGTGCACCGTAGGTAGGGCCTTTGTTACGGAACGGATTCAATCGGAAATTCTGTACAGGGCTTCCAGTTTCCCTCTCATCCTCTTCATCGTCCTGCCAGCTTCTGTTCACTCTCTGAACCTCCTACGTCTATTGTGGCAGCTTCAAAGTCTGAATCTTGACTGCCTGTGTGCGTGTGCGTATGTGTGTGCATGTGTGGGTGTGCTTGAACTTTGAAAATGAAAGGTTTGACTTTGCAATTGCTTAACTGATGTTAAGTTGAAAGGATTACGCGAAGGATTTGGTTTAGATTTTTTTTTTAAGATTTTAGGTCGAAGGGTGGTGAACATGTGGATGATTATTGGTAAATTAGTTGGGTGAAGAGGTGTGGAAAATATGGAAAGGTGAAAGTTTGAAATTTTGTAGCATCGCAATTTTGAAACTTCACAATTTTATAACCGTGTAACTTTGAAAATTCGAAAATTAAGAATTTTGACAGTTTGGGCTTTCCAAATTCAAAAATTTTGTAACTTTAAAATTTCATTAGAAATGTAATTTTCTCACAATTTTGAAACTTCACGATTTCATAATTATGCAACTTTGAAAATTTGAAAATTATCGATTTTGATCGTTTATGCTTCTAAAATTCCAAAACTTTGAAACTTAAAAATTTAACTCTAAACATAATTTTCGACATTTCAACTTCCACAGCCTCTGTAATTTTCCTCTAGCTAAATTAACGCCGAAAATTTTTCATGAAGGTATTAAATTTCACGAAGGAATGGGAAGTTACGTGACCATAGTAAATTTTAACACCTCTCAGGATTTCGAGAGCAATGGCTAGATGAACCGTTTAAGCTGAACGTGGACAAATGTGGATTGACAGTGTGACTTCACGCCGTGGTGCAAAACTGGAACCTCGTCTAAAAGGGAACCTAAGTACGTTTGACAAACGTCTGAAGCAATGATGGGAAAGCCATTGGTCCAGTTGTACACCGCGATCAATTAATCTATACTTGGCAGATCACTTAGTTCACTGTCTCGTGCAATTGCATTGTTCTGTTTGCACAAGCAGCAAACGAACGGAACTCCTTCTGAAAATAAACTCCTAACTAGCTCGAACGAAGGAGAAACTTTCTCGATAGTTATCATCTCTATCGATGGGATCATCCTTATCACATTGTTCATTGTTTTTACGATCCATTCGATTCTACTGTCTAATCCATTTATAAGAATCGAACAAAATATAATGTTATATTGTATCGTGAAATATATAAGAAATTGTACTAATATTTATATTTCATAAAATAATGATATCTTTTCAAATTGTAAAAAAAAATTCTTTCATTCTCGTTGATCTAATATCAAAATTATTCCAATATTTGTCTAAATTAAATTCTTTCCTTTTCTATTGAAGTTTTGTTGTAAGATAGTTTTAATACGTAATCATTAGGATTATTTGAACGTGTCGTGGATGATTTGAAATAAAGAAGACTATTTATTATAAAGAATACTAATTATTAAACAATCATTATTTATGAATCACTCTACGTTTGAATAAAGGGTACCCCTGGAACTATGACGAGCAGAAGCAATTAATATTTCAGTATCTCCAAGAATCTCAATGTAGCTGTGCGTTAATAATAACATAGATTACCATTTTAAATGTGCAGAGGAGATACAAATAAAAATTTATTTCAACACATAATTTCCCCAGTATCATTACCACAAAGTAGCGTTTACTTTTTTTTATTGCGCTATTAACTGAAACAATATCAATTTCCGTGCACGATAACGGTGCAACTTATCAAACTTTCATTCGATTCGAGCAGCTCTCTCTCAGCTATTTATACATCCGATCAGCGTTATTTAATTTTCGAATTGATTCTACGTGAATCGAAGTAGTATTTATAAACGCCTAATTATAAACGCACAGCGCGATGTGTATAATGTATTTTTCGTTTTTGCAACAACATTACCATCGATCGTTTCTTTCGATTGTAACTTCATAATAATCACCGGGGGGATTCGAGGAGGAGTATGCAAATTTTCTTCGATTCAATCGCCGACTTCGAGCTTTTCTTTTGTCCTTCGATTGGTCGCAAGCAGTCACGCTGGACACTAGCGATCGATCGACAGGAGTTCACCGTCAATTTTCCCCGTTCGTAAGTTTCGTACAATTGCTAATCGAGTTTTATGCAGTCTTCATTCGAACAGCTTGGAAATAATAGGGTTATTTGTTCGATCGAGGGCAATTCCATCTTCAAAATTGAACCTCTCTTTTTTTTCGCTCGATCGAACTTTAAACTTATGGCTGAGAACTATTCCCTGCGTTCTCCTTTAAAAATGAGAAAATATGTTCAAAACGGGAATATTGATAATATAGGAGAAATCGTCACGAAAAATTCTAAGAAGGAAAAACAACGATGAAGATAGTGATATAAGAAATAACCAAAACAAAAGGTCCATGCAATGAAAGTAACAATAATTCGAGAAAGAAAACGTGTATGGAGTTCTATAACAACTTTTCCGTTGTTACTGGAAACACAACTTCACCAACGAACAATTTAATTACTAGATAAAATCGCGATGAAAGTTTAATTTAACTTTGAATCCTCATTACGTATTTAGAACGAAAGCTTTTCTATCTGAATACAAATATTTCGAATAATGAATGCTTCATCTGCGAAGGGGAGACTTTTATCTCAGCATGAAACGGTGGCTATTACATATTCGTTGAATTTATTTAACACGCACGATTTCAATCGACGATGGATCATCGCGTTTTTAACAAGTCCGGTTGATCCGTCGATACGCTATTTCATTTTCGGTTCAAAATCGACGAGGGATTAGTGTTACACGTGTAACTTTCGTTCTTTGAGGATTCAAGATCTGAAGAATCGCGAAGTGAAACGTTTCGGATGAACATCCGATAGCGAAATCTAGTTTACAGAAGGGTGGACGGCAACGAGGTGAAATTTTCGACTCCTGAGATTTCGAAAATCAACTTGCGCGACACAAGCATCGATCCCGTTGAATTTCGACCAGCGTAGAACCGGTTGTCAACTTTTACACTGGCTACATCCTCCCGGGAGCATCGACCGCGCAATAACTGTTCAAACTGTCGCTGTTACTCAAATATTTCCTGTTTCTATGTAACCAGTTGTGTGTTTGTTTAAATTGAGCTTGGTCAGGATGAAATTCAAGTGATGGGAATAGTTAAGGGAAAGTCTGTTCGCAACTGTGCGTGAAGAACAATTTTGTGCACAGTGCAATATTTTTGTTTTATTATGAAAATGATTGCTACAGATCCATGGTGTTTTTGTATAAGATAGATTAAAAATTGCAAAAGAAATACTTAGAAAATAATAAAAAACATTGCAGCACGATGAATTACGGAGATTTTTACATTAAAAAAAAATTAGATTAAAAGATCTTGCTAGAATAATGAATTTGAGAATGAAAGAAGCAGTTGTGAATTTCACCGAATTTTTAGCGTTCGATGAAGTATTAATAAAAATTATAACGAGGTGTTGATGAAGAATAATTTGTTACGTTCTTAATTATATTAACTGATATTTAGCTACAGTTTATGGTTATTCTCTCAGAGATGAATCAGTCATTTGCTAAAAACGTACATGCACGTACGCTCCTCTAAAACATACAACTATTCGTATTAATATTTATATAAAATGCACCTTTAATTAATAAAAGTTACCATGATGCGTGCAGGAGAAACCTTTCCAACTTCAACGCTATTATAATGAAAGGTTTAATCAGTGTAAGTAGTACCCACGTACGCGAATAAACAGTATTATAAAATCAGTATCAAATATTCGACATTAAAAACTCCAACGAAATGAAGCATCGAAGAATGGAATCACTTAACAAGGAAAATAATTCCAAATAGTTTGTGTTTTATCAAAAAGAAACATGTAGGCGTGTAAATTGGATGGTTCTATACAAGCATAAGTTTCGTGTATGATGATCTTTTTACCTGTATTTCCCTTGAAGAAATTAGAGATTAGAAGATACGAAGGATGAAGATTATTATCCTCTTTGATGAAGAGTTTATGCTCTTTGGCATACTTTTTCGAGTAGTTTCATAGTAAAGAGATGTATTGTACGTTCTGCTTTTATATCGTGCAAATTTTAAAAGTCATCGCTTTTCAGTTAAACAGTAGAAACAGAAGCTCGGGTTAGAAACTTTCTTTTATTTATGTGATAATTAACGCGTTGACAGATATACGTGTTGCACGTTTCAGTAATTGACAAAAAAGAAGCAATTTGAAAAAATTCCAAATAATTTGTGTTTCGTTAAAAAGAAACTCATAGCCCTATAAGTTAGGTGACCCTATATGAACCGTTTCGAAACTGAAGTGACAAATTTCGCCAGACAAAATTTAGCAAATTTATTTCATTTATAAAAAGTTAAGCACGACTCGCGTGCTTTGGTATTAAAATTCGAAAAACATTGAAAAAGTGGATTTAGTGATTTTTGCTTTTGAGTGACACGTATAAAGAATCATTCCTGAAGCTAATTCGAAGAGGTTCAGTTAATTTTGTGTTCGTATTCGCCGGACAGGGAACATGTTAAACAACGTGTCGGGAAACGAGCTATGATTTGCTCGTGAACGGTCTAGAAAGGTGGTGAGCATGCACGAAATTATCATTCGTTTGGAGGAGAATGATTCACCGAGGAACGAAAACAACGGGTCAGGAACGAATAACGCGGACAGGTAGTCACGCGAGAATGCCTCCTCTAATCAATGATTCTTCTTCGCGTGAAAGAGAGATTGCGAATCACCTGTGGATACGGTGGTGTGTAGCAAAATCAAGCTGGTTCTCCAGTGGCATAGGCCAAGCAAATACGTTACCAAGATACTATCGGACACACGTAATCCACGCTTCCGTCCAACCAACGACGCTTATAAATCATGCAACACGTCGCTTGGGTGGTGCCATGCTGAAAAACCGAACTCTCGTTCCGCCAAATTGATTCTGTATGGTCAATTGGAGGTGAGCTGCTGCAAAGGATTATTTCGAAAGTGCAGAGTTTCTGTAGAAAAGGTGCAAATAAATTTGAAGGATGAAAGTTTTTAAAGTAAAAGATGTAGAATCTGTATCGAGAGCAGTCAATTCTGGGCTTTTTTGGAAATTAATTCGAAGTACTTTTGTGAAGAATATAAAGTAGAAATGTTTAGATAAAAGTTAGAAGTTTATACATCCTTCTTCGAGGAAACTGATGGAGAGATACACGGCGAAAATATTAATGCAACAATGCTGTCGATTAATTCTTTCTACGAGTTCGGAACTACTTAACCCTGAATTATTCTAACGAAGTCTGGTAAATGCCACAGCTTTTTTGTTTTATTACAATCACAATCGTAAAAGTCTGTAACCCGCCAAATAAAGGGGGCTGAATTTACCTCACTTTATCAGATTTAAATTTTAACGAAGCTTCGGTGGTTTGAACCTTCGAAACGATGCAAATAGAAAATGAGAATTTTAGATTTATCAAATGTTAGAAGAATTTACAAGATTAATCTCAAACAATCTGAAAAAAAAATGAATCATTACTTCAGGGTAGATTTTCATTAGTTAAATTAAATCGGGAAGGAGAATTATCTAATTTTCATCCATGTTCAAACAAAAATCTTCCTCCTTCATCAATCTATGAAATTTCATCAAAATCAGCGTTTCACCACTTGGTACAATCTCTCTCTCTCCCTCTCTTAATTAAAGACCGATTTTCATCCATTGTTCAGCGTGTTATTTACATTCAAGTAAATTCAGGAGGGTCGGGATCGATATTCCGATAATTTCGGGACGATTCGCCGTTAGAAACGTAGAACAGCAATCGTCCGATAATCACCGCGAACTGACAATCGTAAAATCAATTTCTTCCTTCGCAATCCTCGTTAAGAAAATGTTTCCACGCCTCGAGTAGTCTCTCACAGATTTCGCATTTTCTCGGAGCGTCGCGACGCCAGTTTCAAGGTCGTGATCCCGTATCGTTTGTCGTCGCCATGACAACACCCTTTGTACACGCGTTTCTATTTCGAATAATGTAATTCGTGTTGCTCAAAGAATGCAGCCAAGGAACCCTTGGTCTCCCCCATAAAACAGTAACCCTCATTGGAAATCCTGGAACCACAAAAAAAAAAAATCCTCGGAAGAGTTTCTTCAATTAACACGTTCCTTATCTTCGATGATTCAGGACACTTTACAAAAATGAAACTTTCGTTAACTGAAAAACGATATTCCTTGACTCAATGTTCATAGAATGTTTAAAATATAGTGAAATATAGCAGAGTACTTGAGACAGATTTTTTCAATTAATAATGATAGGATAATCGATCTCAGTTATGCTTAGACAATATTAAAATACAATATGATAAGTATGTACTGGTAAACCATACTAACTGTAAGAGCAGAAACGCCTGTTTTTGTTTTATAGTGAAAGAAATATTATATCTAGATCTGTGTCCTATAAAATATATCGAAGAACTTAATACGTTGTACATCGGTCCTGCATTATTGCAGAATTTCTAGCTTATCGGTTTTGACGGACGTTTAATTTTCGTTAAAGCGTATATAGCAAATATTCAGTAAAAATACAGTAAATTTTTCTGAAAAATATACTGTCTACTATTTTGTGAGAATACTTGAAGTTTGTAATGTACTTTCTCTCGAGTGTTTATTCCCCTTAAAAATGTGCGTAACTGAGGATACTTGCGGCTACTTGGGCTTTCGGCTGTCGATATTTTGTCGGCGTACAATGTGTTAACTTTAAATTCAATTTCTACAAAACCATAAATATTGACTTACGAATAGCGCGTTTCACTATTTTCATACATCGTTAGATTTAAAGGGGAAAAAATAATTTTCTTAACAATAATATAAATATTCTGAAGGAAAACTGAAAATAAGCGCATTGATTGAAAGATCGAGTTGTCCTTTGCTCAACAGTAGTTTCGTTGACATAAGACGGCGTGCAAGAAGTTATTCGGAGGCAACTCGCAGGGTGAACACCAGAGAAAAATGACGAGCACTCCACAAGAGAAATCTAGTTTAAATCCGTGGCGAAGTAGCCCTATATTTTTTACCGCGTTATGGTCGACCAGGTGGCGAAAAGTCAGGCAAACGTTTTTGTTCCGTACGCGGGATACGTGACTTGATTTACAACTGTCTCTCGTCGACCTTAAAGTTACGAACGCCACATATCTCGTGTATTCGCGCGTGTACACGCGTGTCACGGGATTTTAGCTAGGAAATGGGCGTACACGGTGGTACATCCACGTAAAGGAAGTCGACATTAACGCGAACATCTTCTTAAATGAAACTGATAACCTCGATACTTTACAAACGGAAAAAGACACTCGTCGATGTAGTATTTTTATTTATTTAAACTTTAAATATATACTTTATTTATTTCATGATAAATTGAAATTTTATCGTGAACTAGCTTAAATTGTCCAGTTTTGCCCATTCCTTCTATATTCGAAATATACTTCGAAAATTAACTTATTAAAATTAATTTATTTTCTATGTATATACCAGACTCTAAATTATTTCTCCTTTTTCTATCTCTTTACTCAGACTCCCTTTTAGGACTCTGTCTCTCTTTCACCACACTCATCCTAGATTTTCTTTCTTTCCCTGGACTCTGGATGTTTTCTTTCTCCCTCGCCCTGAACTCTGCTTCTTCTCCCCCCCCCTCACTCTTTTTTCCTTTCTCTCTCTTTCCATGGATTCTTCTCATCTCCTATCTCTTACCTCTCTGGACCCTCTGTCTCTTTTTTCCTTTCCCTGGATTCCGATTTTCATCTCCTCCCTTCTCTCTCTCTTTGAACTGCTTCTACTTCCTCTTTTTTTGTCTGAATTCTGCTTTTCCTTTCTCTCTTTTCTCCTGGACTTTGCCTTCCCAGTTTCTCTCCTCTCTTTTTCTCTTTCAGTGGCGGAAGCTTGCAATAAAATCATGCATCGCAGGCTTTTTCCAACACACACACACACAAGCACAGGCCTAAACTCTGTAAAGTTCGTTACGAAGTTATAAATTGAGGGATTATTCGACGAAGGAGTTAGTTTGGAAAAATTCCAGGTGTGGCTCGATTCGATCGGCCGAATCTTCGGATTATCATCGTTGAGAATCGATCAATTCGCGCCCATTAACAATCGCAATTCCCTTGTGCCATAAAATCCAATAAACCGATATATAAATGCATTCGCTTTAAACTCGATTCGACGTCAATCCCTGGCACAATCAAATATCCGATGTAACGTAAATCAACAAACTAACCACCGTTCATCTTCAATTTATCTTTCAACCGATTAAACGCTCCGAAAACATCAAAATTCTTTCGTGAAATCTCTATAAATAGTTCCTGCAGATGTGATTCCTTTTTCTGATCAAAATATATGTAATTTAAAAGTGATAGTTTCATCATTGTGAAAGATTGCACTCGAATGTGACAATCTTACGAGTTTTCGCGAAGAATATCGAGGTGGTGCAATTATACAGATATTCTTGTATAATGTATCTTCCGACCTGACGTTCTCTGATTCCAAGTGTAAATTTTATACTGTTCAAATAGAGAAAGATCAGGTGAAAAGGTTTAGTTTCTGTTTTACTGTTAGGCGATTTAAATAGTGCCGATTTTTCGCAAAGTGATGATCACTTGCAGTTCAAATTCCATTTTTTCACTAAAAAAGCTCTTCTCGTATAAAACACGGTTTGGAAAAATTCCATAAAAGTCAAGATAATCGAAAAATAATCGAATTTCATCGAATTTCTCTCAAATATATTTTCAACACTCCTGAAACCATTTTTCGTAAGACGATTTCAGGAAAAACTGCCTGTAGACGCCATAATTAATTCACATCTTTAAGCGTAAATATTGTAAAAAGGAAAGTTTGTAGTAGGTAAATAATGAAACGATTGTCGAAGTATAAATCTCTTCTGGGAAAACGTTTTTCCATGGGAAAGGAACAAGGGGAACGCGTCGTTCAGATAAATCAGCAGACGCTCGGGCATTAGATCACGCCACTTTACGGCGTTTCGAGTTTCCCAGCCGCGAAACAACCGGCATGAATCTCGAAGATTATGACGCACGGAAGTTCCGGCAACGAACGGGCTTTTAGTTATGCACTTCTTGGATTCGTCCGATATTTTACGCTCACTGTGTAGCCCGGGTCGCATTTATTGCGAAACGCAGCAACAGAAGGGACCGTCCCGCGGGATCCTTCAAATATTTACCAACCTTCCACGCTGCGAAACAACGACCATACGTCCTGCTGTTCCCTATTTCGTTTGTTCCAGAGATGTTATCGAGAGGTGCTTCATTTTCCCGGGATTTGATTGGCTGAGAATTTGAACATGCTTGCACAATAATTATTCCATAAATATTAAATTAAATTATCCTGAAATAATTGTTGAAACATAATTATTATATACATAGTTAGATTTACTCAATTACAATTAGATAACAATGTAAAGAATTATTCGGTAGAAATGTTAATAAAGTAAAATTCTTTTTTATTTATTTTGTAATTATTAAAGGTGAATATTTTATTTTAATTAAAGGGAATTATTTATTTTTGTAATTATTAAAACGGAATTATTGTAGTTTGGGTTTACTTATTCTTTAATAATGTAACTATTTTTTTGGTATTTTATTACATTTGTAAGTGAAAACGGCCAAAAAATATCACATGCGTTCGCTTGACGTTGATGCCGTAATTAAAAAGAATGTAAATTTTATAATTTCGTCATGCGAGGAAACATATTTCTAAATTAATTACGCAGCTCACATTATGCAGTTTTCAATTCATCAATTCATTAATTACACAGTATCACATTATGCAGCAGATCAAACTGTACGATTAGTATTCAGCTATCAGCCCAACATAAAATTTTACCCTACTCTTTTTAAACAATTTACATATTCTTTTAAATTACGTCACTGTCAAACGCCAATCAGCGATATGACGTTTCTTCAGATAACTGTTTGCATAAAAAAAAAAGAAGAGATTCATTTAATAATCCAGGTATACGTCTCTAGTCGGCAAAAATGAATGTCGTTAGGGGATAAATGAATAAGTAAACGGAAACTTTCAAGGAGTTGTTAAACCCGGAGTAATCCAGCGGCTGAAAACGAAGGGTGTTGTAATTATGGCGAGAAGGATCTTTCGAACGAAATATGATTCTCGAAACGGGTCTTATACAAATCTTTTCTAATCCCTTGCGCGGCGGCGGCGTCGTCCTCATCGTTTCCAGTTTCTCCGATTTCTCGAGTTTCATTAAGGACGCTTGTGCGGACATAATTACGCCGTCGTCGCGATAAACACGTCCGTTCGCTTGCTACTCGACGGCGTTTCGCTTCTTTCTTGCAAACGCGACACTCGAAGAAACGCGTCTTGAGGGTGCTTTAAGGCCAGTTCGAATGCTTCCCTGTGACCCCGATGTCGCGCGATATTCTTCAAAATTGCAGAAACATCCTTCGAATGTAGACACGGATCTCGATATTATTATGGTTTTGCCTTTATTGCATGTGCTAAGGTATAATTCAAATTGATCGGAGCACTGAGACGAAATGTTCATTTGTTTACTCTAAGCAGTCAAGTTAATATATTTGTAAATATACAGAGAATTTCATCGACGTCAATTTTGTTCTTTTCTTTTTTAAATAAACATATAACTGTTTATGAGAAAATTCGATAAAATAGCGAAGTATCAAAGTACACTACGGTTCTCCCGAAAGTAATGCTTTCGTTTGTTACTTGAAATAATAGTGATATAAAGTGATAGATATATAATACTTAAGTTAATATCGATACGCAAAATTATACACGTGATTTACGTTTTTCTATTAAAATTGTCTCATATTTTTATTTATTTTGCTTTAATATAGAACGAAAATATACATCAAACTAGTAGCTAAAACAATTGATACTTAAAAACTGAAGTACGACTTTTCGACATTAAAAGCTGGGATCGAAATGGATCGGTCTGTTAGAATTTGCAACGAAATTCAACAATGAAATTTGCTATGTTTAATATTCCAAATCCATCCAAACGTCATTTAAATAAAATTTTAAGTTTCCATCAGTGCGAGATATTCTTTCAACTCACACTGTCGCTCATGGAAATATGAACACTTCGCTAAAAAATATTTTTCGATAAATAATTATTTATGATTTATTAGATATCTTATTTTCTTAAAAACTGCATAAATTTCTTCCTGAAAAGAAGGCTTTTCTCTGCTTAACTTGCGTTCGAATCAAACCGAAAGAAAACTTGTCAACTTTACGTTTATATAATGAAAACCTGATCAGAAATAATATTTATTTTGCGCTGATAATTTTTGTTTATTTACTTTTTACTTTTCAAGAGTCCATATTTCAATAAGCCGTAATAAACATGTGCCTAATAAATTTTGTCAACTCTTCTAGCCAACAGACGAAATCGATAATCACGTTCCCTCTCTCACGATGATAATCTAACATTCCTGATGGCATCTTATCGCGATCCAACGCGATTTAAACGCGCGTTAAACACAGCGTCATAAATCTTCGCGAACCACCATCTTTCGAATATTTAACGTCTCGTTATCGTTCAGGTATTCGCGGTACGTTTATCTCTTCGCGAGAATAACACTTTGACGCGCGAGTTCGTCATAACTGCCGCCACCTATCGTGATATATCCTCGTCGAATATTTATCGACGAAGGTTTATTTACCGCCGCGTCGCAGTCGCTGCATAATTCATTAGGCTCGCAATTATTTCTGTTCGCCCGGCTACCGTTTTCCCAACCGGCGTCATAAGCTCGTTAAAACGGCCACCGAATCTAATCGGATTTTCCTGTCGAAAAAATTCCATCCCAGAGTTTCGTTTGCCCGGAAAAAAGCTCATCGTGTACACTCGTACGTTATGAATTATAAATCTTGATTATTAGTAATCTCGTGACATTTACGAAATGAATTCGATTGTCTCTGGTTGTTGCGTACTGCAACTCCAGGACTGATTACTTTTAAAACAAAAAGATATTCATTCACAAATAATTTACTCGCATATGTATATTTCAGATGAGAGTAAATAAAATTGTAAATACACCTGAATTTTACGACTTCAGATAATTTTGTTATTGTGACAGTAGTGATGACAAAAGGAAACACTTTAGTATATGAAAGTAACTTTTTCACAGAAATAGAAATGGCACAAACATTCATTTCTGCATATCACACTTGAGAAAATTGTACAATTGTTCTATCAATTTTCCTCTATACAAACAACGGAATTTTTCTTCTTCAAACTGGCCCACAGAAATTCAAAAATCACTTTGCCAATTGTTACACAAGTAACCATCTCTCCATCTTTTGAGAGTGAAAAATGACAAAAATTTGCAATAATTACATATTAAAATCTCGCTAGGAAAGTTTCTTTAAGAATATCTTTTAGCTAAGAAAGCCGAGATTATTACGATACGCTGAAAAAATCCTAAAAGGCTATCGCAGAAAGTTCTTCGGCAAATGGAGTCGAAGCTAACTTTGCTAATAGAGGAGTTTCCAAGAGGGGGTTCGTTTTATATTCAGAGGTACGATTCGAGAGGCTTTTTAATAGAACATAAAGCAGGAAGATCGATAAAACAGTTGGCAGGGAACGAAAGATAGGCTAACGGGCACTAATGCGACTGACTGTGCAGAAAGCATCGAACGAACGAGCGAGTGAACGTTACTCCGCCCCCGCTAAGACCAAAGAAAAACACTGGAAACCCTTGCAATTACGCCGCGACTTTTATCTGGCTCCAGTAATGAAAATAGCAAAAAGGCACGGAATGAACAATGGGACCTTTACTTGTCGCACGGAGAGGAATGCCCCCCGTGAAACGTCCGCACCTGTTTGAATCTGTAATGAGCGGACGAAGGTGAAAAAAGAAAAATGAAGAGGGTGCGGACACTGATAGAATCAAAAGTTATGTGTACTTTTATAAAACATGAAAACGAAAAACTCGGTTGATTACATTTGTAGAATAAACTGTTCGCTGATATACACGTTTGTACGATGAAATTTGAACATTCTCTTGAAGACGTACTAGGAGTGATAGAAAAGTTTCTCGATTGGAAACGAATCGTTCGTATAGAGTTTGCTTCATCTGAAAAAAACAATCAATCCATAATTTTATGCAAATTACAGTCTGAAAGGTTGTTACGATTTGCGTCAATGGTTTTACGATGCCAATCTGCTATTTTTGAGTGTTTTCTTCTTTCGAAAGATTGATTAAATTTTTTTTTTAACCAACGGTAGGATCAGAAGGTATATTATGGATGCAGAAACTTTACGTTTCTGCAACCTACATGCCTCCTGATGTCCACTCGTGTTCGCTCAATAGTAATTGACGTATCGTAAACCCACTTAAAACTAAGTCCTACTCTTGGGCCTGATTCTCTCGCTATGATAACATGCCACCACCACGCCAACATGGAAAGTACAGGGTGGAAGGCATATTTGTGAGCAAGAAAGTTTGCTTAAGGAGTTAACAGATGCTATTGATTAATTTTGGAAATATCTAAGTAGGAAATAGTACAAATTAGATATAATTTTTGAGTTGATAAGTAAAAAGGCAAAAATAAGTAGATTCTCATGCGTGATTCGAAGTTTCGAACAGTTTGAAACAACTAATCGCGTGCAAAGAACAGCGTGCAGTATCACAATCACGATAGATATAATTTTCGATCAAATAGTGATTGAACAAAGGCGATAGCCTCCTTTTCATCAAATTTTGTCCTTCATAAATATATCATATTTAAATATACTTCTAACAACTACCACGTGTCAAGGATATTCACGCATTTTAAGCACACTTGAAAAAAAGTGCTCGTTCGTAAAGAATGAAAATTAATTATTCCAGAAACATCGTTGTCACCCCCTGCACTCTGGTAAATGTGCCAGTGAAGAAGGTGGATTACTGAAGTAGTACACCCTTTGATAATTTCATTTCTATGTAAATTTATTTTTGCTCAGTATTTATGTTAAAGTTACAAAGTGGAACTAACGGCGTATATATTACAGAAGAAACTTTAATTAACCTGTCTTTGTGAGACCATGACAGAAAGTAAGGATCTGTAATATACGGTATGTTCGAGAGCAACAAGTCTCGGTTGATTTATGGATGAGAATGTAAATATTCGATAATACAATACCCAGGATTTTTTATTTCTTTTTTTTTTTTGTACTTCACGCTTCACTTCGCACAAAATACTATATTCCGGATATTTGCTTTACTTTCAGAATTGTTTTACGAAAAGTCTGTTTCAATGGTAGTCATTCGACTCATTTTTCGACTACATTTATACGTCAACTGACTCATTATACTCCCACAGTCACGTACAAAACATTCGCGAGATTGCCTCCTTCGGAGAACTGTGATACTTGCGAACTTTCAACGCTGTAGCCCGACTTCAATTGACTTTAAGACTCCGAGCCACGATTCTCAGCTGAACTTTGTTCACAGTTCAAGCTCATAAACCCATCAAAACTGAACGAAAATACTTGTGCACAAACATAATACAACGTTCCCCTTCAAAGAATAATCAGAACAATAAACTAAGTTTTTATTCCGTCTTTATAATTTTACGGAGAATTTCGAATGCTCCAACGTTTGAGCACCCTAATTTCTTATATAACCTAATAAACCTTTTTTTTTTTTTGTAAAATGGAAATCATTAAATAAAAGAATTATATTTATGATACAGTGGTTTAATGAATAAAATTGCAGAGTAATCTGAGTAATATGGGCAGATATCTGAAATTCAATTTCAATAAAATACTAAAATTTAAATAAAAAAATTCCTTTTTAAATAAATTTAATACAACTATTTTTTTAAACATTTTTCGCGTGTTTTCTGCAACAAGAAATAAATTTTCACAAGTTTCATCAGCTACATTTCGTTTTGCCTTCACGATAGTGCATGGCTTATTAACATAACGACTGGTATTGTGATTATGAAACTGTTATCTTCAACAAATAATTGAATAAATTACATTACACAGCTGCTTTCACTATAAAACGATTCTATTTCAATTCTACCTGAGCACAGAGCACACGATAGCTCGTTGAAAATCGTCGCACCCGTTATGATCTTCCTTAAACGTAGCCAAAGAATGTTCTTGAGAAGAGGCGAAGCTTAACGATCGAAACCAGCGATCCGAAGTATTCAGCAACTTGTTGACACCAGAAACTCGCCAACTCTTCGAACTGGACGCAGTCCTTGATAATTAATAAGCCTCTTGACATTTACTACCTTACACAACGAGCTTTTCCCATTGATCGATTTCCTGTAATCTCAACTTCTCAACGTTGTTCTTCCTTTTCTATTTTTAATACCATAACTCGCGTTAGAGGAGGAATATCCGCGGGAAAATTCCGGGGACCACGTTCTTCAGGCGGAGGAAATAAATGTCTCGACCGGAAGTTTGATTAGACTTCACGAAGTCGTCGCATAAATCGCGGCGGAAACTTTTCGTTTTAACATGAAAATGTTGGTAACGGTGGCTGGCCGTTGCGAGAGAGAAAGAGAGAGAGAGAGAGAACGAGAGAATAGTCGTGCGTTGATACTAATTATCCGTGTGATTAAAATGAAAAGTTAACGAGGGAGTGGTAGCAAACGTTCCGCCAGCGGCCTCTTATTCGAGCTTTACCACCCGAGCAAGCCCTTAACTTCAAAACCAGCCAACTTTTCTTTCATTGCGTTAAAACTTTGAGACATGGTAGTCGGCTCGAGTGTATTGTCGTGTTACGCTAGCAATGGAGAAGAGGGATCCTGCGATCGTGCCTCCAGTTTCGTCTAAGTATTTACTCAGACACGCGTGAAATTAATGTTTTCTTTTTCCAGTCGTTTTTCACTTTGGTAAACAGAATCTTCGTTGGGTTCGCTTTAATTGTTTCAACTCGGAGTTGATGGAAGTGATTCTAGCAGGATAAGCATGGGTAAACAGCGCCCAGGCCATTTTTCATTTTTTAAACAATGCCTTTTGCTTGAAAAACCATTTTGCCAAATTTTAGATCTCTACTTCTTCGTTTAAGGATCATACAAGGGTAAAACCCCCAAACTGTTTTATTTATTTTCTCAGTTATTCCTTAAGAAATTTAAATGAAAAGGAGCTACAGACTAGCTTTACTTGAGATATCTTTTTCAGAATTATATATCAATTATTAAGGGTAGAAAACAAATAATTGATTTTTTGTGGGTTGTTTTTGTAAACAACCCTTAGGGTTACCACCTTGAAAATCGATAATTCGATTTTTGATTCATTACAATAACAATGATAATAACAATAATAGTAATAATGTACGAATACTATATTTATCGTAATGAGTCCGTGCTAAATTATAAAAAGTGCAAGTCTAACTGTTAGAAACAATGTTCGTAAATGTCCGTGTATAAAGTTCTTGTACGTGAAGTCCAAAAATAATAATAATAATGAAACAATGAACCTGTGGAAACCCCATTTAATGATAGTAAAGAAATAAATAATGAATCTTTTTATTAATAAATAAAATAGATAACGAATCTTATAGATGCATATACTTTCGTTTCGAACGTAAATTGTCATGTAAGAAATGTTTAAAGTTAATATTCGACTTGTTTTTTTTAATCATTCCCTCGCATCAACAATATCTTAAAGAATAATAAAAAATGAATTCGCAGATATTTTTTACTATTTCTTCAATTCGTAGAAAAACAAATTCACTGAATATTAATTAGTTACATAAAATTTCGAAACATGGAGAATTCAATATTTCCATTGTTTCTTTTCGAAGCAGAGAGGAAGAAAAGGGAAACGGGACATGGGATTCGTTAGGTAACGTGTTATTCTTCCACATTGAATAAAAGTGAACACTGAGCCACCAGACAATGTTCACGTAATGTCGTTATGAATCGTAACGGCGACCCTCAAGGCAAACCCTTAAAGGAAAACGCGCCTCTGTGAAACTATGAAAAGTTCATGAAACTCATAATGGATGCCGCGAAACGCCAAATAACGAGCCAATATCGTAACAACACACGTGAGCCTCTTACCCGTAGGAAAGTTTTGCATCACGTCGCGGATTTAACTTTCCCAGGCCAAGTTCTGGCGTAACGTTTCTACTTCCGGTTAACATATATCGTTCTTGGTTCAATTAAAAGACGCTAACCGACTTTCACTCTTTCTTAACATTAGAACTACCAGCGTTGAACGTATAACTGATTCTACCACTCAATTTGACGAAGATTTGAAAAATGTGCTTTTATGTGTAATTGTTTTTAATAAAAGTTACAAATAATCAAAAACGAAATTTAATGTATTAAATAATTCATTTCTAACTAGAAAATATGTACAAATATAATTTTTAATTGAAATATTTATTGTTGAAGCAATTTTTCTTTATAATCTACTTACGAAACACTTTTCTGCAGATAGATCTTATTTGGAACATACACTTTCCACAAATATGCTTCTTGCATTCAAGGCAAGTTGAATTCGTTCTGTTTCTGTTGTATAATACAATTTGGCAGAATTTGCGTGTATTCGAAATTTTTTTTGAACTTTTTGAAATGCATGCTCTTGAGCTACATTTCTGTTTCTATAAAGACAATTTTTCAATGACAAATAAACATGAAAATTTTTGATATTAATAACGTTAAATCTTTGTATAAAATAATGAAAAGATATCGACGTATATTTTTTACTCTAAAACTCATTTTATAACTCATTTTATGGTAGTTATTTTACATTTCCTTGGTAGTTTTAGTCTTAATCTCTTTCTAACTTCGTTACATTAAAATTACCATTCACATATTCTATTTAGAGACTAAATGAAATTGCAATTGTTTCTTCTTCGAAACGGATTACACTTGAATGGCTGTTTCTGAGAAAGTTAAGTATAAATTAGTAGAGAATCTTGCCTCATGTTAGCTAACAAGAAATTCGAAACTGGCAATGTACAATTTGAAATTTAAAAAATTGGAGCTATTAATTTTACATTACAAATATTTCACTTAACACGTTTAATTTTTCACTCGAAACGTTCAATTACAGTTTGAGAATAAAAATCATGATATCAAAAGGGAAAAAAAGAAGAAAAATGAAACGTGATTTACAGTAGCTGTTATCTACTGCTTCTAACTCGTTTTTCCGCAATGAAATACAACAACCAACTAGTTTGAAAAGTCCTTGTTTATTCCGTTGAAACTACATTATTGCACTTTCGCATGATCCTGCATCGAAGTGAATTAAAATGACCAAACGATCAATGTTTCCTTTTATACACTCGCATTAGTTACTTTGTTTCGCAGGTCACCGTGTAATTTGTCTCTGATTATTTATGAATCACCGTTCTCTCTTCCACTCACACACTCCTACTTTCTCGCGTTTTATATTCCATCCTGTATATCGAAGTTGCTCGGAAGAAACAGCGAGGGCAGTTTTATGCTGGGCTTCGTTAATGCAGCCCGAGAGGATCTTACCCTAAAAGCTACGAGTAATCTTTATCGCCTTATCCGCACCAGTATCTTATCTGCTTGCCTTCTACGAAGATTATACGGTACTTTTATACATCGAACGCGAGAGAGGTGGAAGAAAAGAATTCGTTCGTTTTATGGACAAATCGAAACTTCTGCCCTTTTAACCAATTCACGTTTGTCTCATCAATTCGAGGCTCGAATCGGCAAACAACGCTTCGACAGCTACCAAATGAGTGAAATTTATGCCAGTGCTCGGCGTATTCAGTCTCCTCGAATAACGTACGAGCATTTTATGGGATTAAATGAATTTCGTGCATGTCGTATAATATTCGACGCGATAACAAGGAAACGTGCAGGCGTATAGATAATGCTCGCGTTCTTGGTGGTTACGATAGAGTGATTGCTCAATTTTTTTTTTTATTTCCTTCTTTCTTAACGTACAACGTTTATAGGTAAGAAAATTTGAACCTTGTCTCGAGACATGAAGTTATTAAATTGAATATCGATTTTATGGTGCTCGTACTGTCAGTATACACGACAGAAATGGAGCGTAACTTTCTGGGGAGCTTGCAGAATTTCTCGAGTGCCTATATAGAATTCATTGATTTTTCTTTTTAATTGAAATTCCTTTAAGTGACACATTTAACATATTGAGAAATCTGAAAAAGTTTCTACACGAGCTTTCAAAAATTTAAGTTTGATTTCTACCATCGTTGAACTCTACTTTCACGATTTTCATTTGTCAAATATATATATAAATTTGTTCATCGAATTTCTCGAAGTGAATATCAGCTGTGTTTCTTCATGATCATCAACCTGTCGTGGACTGTATTAGCAAAGAGCTCTAATGAGTCAGTTAAAATTCTAATGTTCGAGGAGGAATGCGAGATCGTTTGGTAATACGACCGCATAAAAAAGATCCATGCTACGAAGAGGACGACGTCAATTGCTATCAGAAAATATAACGACGCGGTAAGATGTGGTTTGCAAGTTTTCCGGCCGGATAAAAGCCGGATAAAGCAACGACACGCACGGCACTCGGAGGCTCGATAACGGTACAGAACGATGCACAAACGAGCGCGAGCTTTCTTGCGTGCGACACGAATGTCTAAAATGATCTCGGATTTATACTTCGAGTCCCCCGTATAAATCTGCGCTTTATGTATCAATAAAAATTCGCACATGAAATTCAGCTAGTCCTTCCAATTTATGCAGATCATGAATTTTATAAAATTCTTGTTTTATTCCCGAATTCAGAAAATGCCAAACGTACGATGTACAATATACAGTACACAGAGAATAGTGTACAATATTCAGTACACGATATACAATGTGTTGTGTAGAGTAGACAATGCATAATATTTAGTACATAGTATGCAATGTATAATGTATATAAAGTACAACATACAATGTATAATGTACAATACACAATGTGTACGTAATATTCAATACACATTGTACAACGTACGATATACAATTTATAATATACAAGTAGAATGTATACAATATAATATATAATATACAATGTGTAATATTCAATATACAGTGTACAATAGACAATGTAATTCATACAATATACAATACAGAATGTACAATACACAAACTGGAAAGTCAACTTATTCAACTGATTTACTAATTTCCTTTCAAATCCAAAACTTACACGGCCCAACAAACGATTGAACATACAATTTCGACAGTTACTTGATGTAAAATAATAAAAGACACGGTCAGCTGAATAATCTAACGTGTTTCACGGATGAAGTATCGAAAATACGTGTTCAGGAAATACACCGTGGATGTCAGGTTTTAATTGCGCTTCCGCGGCCCGGTTTTCACGAAGTTACGTACAGAACAGATATTTTGCATATTCAGACGCATGGGCCTGGCGAACGATCGTCATAAATATTTATATTTTCCAAGTTGGTAGACCGCTGTCTATCCCCCGCGAAGCACGAATAATGCATGTACACGCGGGCTCTTCCGCGACTTCGTTCTGTAACGATTATGTTAAATCGAAATGGTGTCGACGAGAGGAAGGGGAAGAGAGGGGCGCCGGTCGAGGAACAGACATCGTTGAATTGTACGCGTCAACGTTGGTTACTTTTTTTATTTCGAAAGGGTTGAATAGATCGTTAGCGGAAAACCTGGCGTCCAGCATGGAAACGCTCGTATTCGATTTATTACGGCTCGAATTGTTTCCTGTTCTTTTAGTATTTTAAAGACCACTAAAGATGGAACGATTAGAAATTTAACAGTTTGAACGTTAGAGGTGCGATCGAGAAATATCCTTTGAAGGGAAATACATTTTTATCACGACACTGTTTACTTCCAGTAAACGCAACATGAGTACAATAGCAACACATTCCAAAGGAACGTCCCACCAGATTCCAACTTTGACGTTCCATTTCTTCAAATCCACGCGGAACAATCAAACTTCCTATTTACTTTCTTGAAAAAGTGTTTATTAAATCAACCGTTTCAATATAAAACACCGACAGATTTCATGAATACGCCGGTTTCAAAAATAGCTTCTCCGAGGTTTGCCGCTTTCATGTTTCGCTTCTCGAAACACGCCGTGAAATGGCCAAACTTTCTATTTATCTTCCTGAAAGATCGATATTACACAGAGGGAACAATGTATATTCCTTCCTTCCTCTTCACCTTCTTTTCCACGGAACAAATGATCGTTCACCGAGAAGTTAGCCCATATATTAACGTAACCACACGATCAAGCAACAATATCTCGTACCGCAAAACCGATCGAGAATCAATCGACAGCAGCAAAAGGGGATGCTGGAACAAGTGTGGATGATCATCGATCCCTTCGGAATCTCGCCAGGGATCGCGATAAATGGCAAAGAGTAGAAGGAGGAAGAAGAAGAAGAATGGGTAGGTGTCGTTTAGAGGGGAAGAAAGAGAGAGAGGAAACCGAGGGCCTTTCATCACGAACAGGATGCACGTAATACTTTTGCCGAGGTGTACGAGCCAGCTGGCGTAACGAAGAAGAACGGAAGACCGGGTTGGACGTAGATAGGGAGGCTGAAAAGAGCGAAAATAGGTGGCGAGTTTCTCGGTTAGAACTCCGGGAGGAAGAGGAAGCGTAAGTGACTAGCCAAGCGAGACTTTTGTGTGTTATATTGTCTTCGAGCTCCCCTGGCCGTGTCAGACGAGCTGCTCAGACAGAGAAATAGAAAAAGAGGGAGAAAAGATGAAGTGAGGAAAAGAGGGAAAGCTGAAGAGCAACGGAAAAAGAGGGAAAGAAAGTTCCAGCAGTGTAAAAGAGAGCAGAAAGCATAGAAACTTGGGAAAATATAAAAAGTGGGAGAGGGGGGATGAAAATACAGGAAAAAGAGGAAAAGAAAGTAGGAAAGAGAGAGATAGAGCTTTATAGAAATGGCGAAAGAGTATACAGAAGAGGAGACATCTAGAGAAATACAGAAAAGGAGGTTCGGCAGAGGAAATGCTATAGGTGTAGAGAGGATAGGAAATGAACGAAATAGAATAAAATAGGATAAAGGAACGAGAGAAGCTACTGAAATGGCGAAAAGAGAATACGTAATACGAAACGGCGTAGAGCGATAGAGGAGAAAAATCTAGAAGAGACCGTATCCGTAAAAAGAGAAGAGAGAAGAGAGAAGCTAGGGAAATAAAGAGCGAGCTGTAAGAAAGAAATGGAAAGTAGTAAAGTACGAAGGAGAAAACTGGATAAATAGAAGAAAAAGCACACACTTGTTTTAGGGGAAGAGCTAGAAAGGAAATCTAGGAAAATAGAAGATAATCTCGTAAAAAAAGAACAAGTAATACGAAAGAGCACAAAAAAAAAAGGAAGGACGGTACACGTGAAGAGAAACGATAGAAACTTAAATAGAGACAGAGAGAGAGAGAGAGAGAGAGAGAATAGTTCTTCTCTCGAGGAGTCCGTGCGATTCGGTTTCGTCGAGGCCGGGCTATTCGTCTCTAGCGATTCGTGAACCGTTCTATAAAAGGCGAGCCATGCATTTGTATGCATTGCACGGAAAGATTTATGAGCGATGTCGCGGTCGTGGACCGAAAGTCTGAGAGTCGCGGAACAAAAGAAGGGCTGGGCTACCTCTTTTTCCCTTACTACCCTTCTTCTACTATTCCCTTCGACGATCCAGAAATATGTATATATATATATACACACACGTACAATACAACCGGTCTCACGCACAGCAATATCTTAACCGACGAATCTTTATTCTCTTCTTTATTTATATTTATTTTATTCATTCCTCAGCAGGTTGTTCCGTTCGCTGTCGTGATTTCGAATCGAATTACAGAAACGTGGACTAGCTAAGATGGCGCGTATTTTAAATAGTCCCAGACCGCTTACTTCCGAACGAAAAAGACGCGAAATTATTAATCCGGTCGGAAGGGATTTCGATGTTTCTCGCGAGCATCAGTCATCCCAGAATGCACTCCATTAGCGAGCGGATTAATTTGCATTGTCGTCGACAGTTTCACCGGGATTCTACTTAGAAATGCGAGACTCCTTCGCGAAGGATTTTATTCGATTAAAGCCAGATACCATTTCGAGTTAGGCAGAAATGTAATTAGTGTTATGCGAAGGATTTTTCTCCAGAAATAGCTTGAAAGTTTGAATTAGAGATCGTTAGATACATTATAAAAACACTGTGAGAAAATTTGATCAGCTATTTCCGAAGAATTATACCAGCGAAATATACCAGCGCCGATATGTACTGTTACTTTGAGTTAAACAGTCATCGTTGCTTGAAAAGTTCGCCTAGTGACTAACTACGCGTCAAATTGAAGTCTGTAAAACTATCGAGACGGGGATTGGAAGAAATAACGATCGAAATATAGAAATTTCACGAGAACAGATTTGCTAAAATAGATTTGTTGCGTTGAATGTAACTCAAAAAATTATTATTATTATAAAATCGTTCTAGAAGCTTCCTGGGAAATTTAACATATAGCATACGTAGAATTCAAAGAAAATTGTTTTCTGATTATATGACACGAATTTACGAAGAAAGTCCAAGCACGCGAAAAGGGACATTTCGTTCGCTGTAACGATTGTATAAATTCATTTGCATAAACCTCGAAATTGTCCCGTTTTCGTGCTGTTCCGTCACCGATTAAATCCTACGCGCATCTTACTTCTCATTTCCCTCGCAACGTGTCTCTCGCTAGATCGTGGTAGGTCTAGTTACCAGACTCCTGCTAACACTTTAAACAAATAACAATTACGCCATTTAACGAGGTGGCTGGTAACATCATAACGAGAAGATTAAGCTGCCGCGTGCTATGTAGGTTATTGCGATTCGAAAAGAGCGTACGAGAAAGGGAACGCGTGAAAATTGCCCGATGAAAGAAAATTATCGTTCCATGAAGAGGAAGGGGAGGATGAGAAGAAGGTGGAGGGGAGGAGGAGAAGCGATAAAGTTACGATGATATGTAAATTTATATTTGCCCCCTTTAGCCCCTCGAGGACCTATTCCTTTATCCCTCGAGAAACGACTTTCGTATTTCAAACAGCGCCATCATAGGGATTTACATATACGTCTATGACGCGATTTGATGTTCCCAGCAAAGAAGTTTTCCACGTATTTTCCTGTAATACGAAACGAAAATGATCAAATTTTACGACGCACGCAGGCACGCATACACTTTTATCCATTTCCATTGGTCTCGGTTTGTTTCTTTGTCTGCCTCCGCTCGGAAATTACGCGTTTTCTATTTCCCACCCGATGAAACGCGGTTGTCGCGTAAAAGCAATGTTGGATTGTTACTAATAACATTCCGTCACCTAGTAAGCAAAAATGAATTGTGTTATGAATGACAAACACTGCTTGCTAGAATAATAGAACGGACCAGATGTCATCGGGTCCATAGGCCTGTAGCAGTTTATACCTAAGGCCCTGGAAAATAAACAGACGTTTTCCAAGTTTCTTTTTCTTAAGTGGGCAGCGGACTTTCTGCGCGCCCTTTCGGGTTTTCACTCACTCGTTCTATAATATTCAACCAGTTAAGACGTCCTTCCACGCCGCTTAATAAAGTTCTATTAAAAGAATCACAGTCTTTACTTTTGTTTTATAACCCATTTCCAATAGGTTATGGGCCCAGTTAAAAGTTCCATATTAACTTTGTGTTTTTAATAATAATAATAAAAAAAAAAAAAAAAAAAAAAAAACATTATATTGTGATAGTGTTTTGGAAACTATAGTGATTAAATATAGTGATTAAGTCTTTTATTATTAAACAGTATATATAACTCTATAATCAGTGGTATTTTGTTTATTTGTGTTATACGTGTGATTTTAGTGTTAGTTTATTAAAAGAAAAAAAAAAAATGGAAAATCTAAAAGTGAAAAGAAACATTAAACCTTTCGATGGTGAACGATATAGTGTCTGGAAATTGAGACTGCGTGCTCTAATGAGCGAACTAGATGTAATAAAAGTGATTGACGAAGAGGCTCCAGACACGTTAACCGTCGAATGGATAAAAGCTGAAAGGATCGCGAAAAATGTAATCGTAGAATATTTATCTGATTCCTTCCTTGGGTTCGCGAGTACAGGAAGTACAGCGAAAAATATTCTGGCCAGCTTAGACGCAATATATGAAAGAAAAAGTTTGGCAACGCAATTGGCTATAAGAAAACAATTGTTAAACCTGAAATTGCAAGGTGATACACCTCTCATACGACATTTTGCTGTCTTTGATGATCTCATCACCGAATTATCAGCAGCAGGAACAAAATTAGAAGAAACGGATAAAGTATCCCATTTGCTCCTGACACTTCCAAAATCATATGACGGTGTTATAACAGCGATCGAGACATTGTCAGAAGACAATTTAACTCTGGCTTTTGTAAAAACTAGATTATTGGACCACGAGATAAAATTGAAAACCGAAAGCACGAGTACCAGCTCCAAAGTACTTCAGGCTCACCAGTGGACACAAAATAATGAAAATATAAACGCAAACAAAAATCAAAAACACTACAGAAAAAGTTACATAAATAAAACACAAAGAAATCATCCCTTCAAATCAGGGAAGCAAGGGTCACACATAAAATGTCACCACTGTGGAAGAAAAGGACACATGATGAAAAATTGTTTTTATTATAAAAGAAACAACCTCCACCATAATCAAGAAAAAAGAGTGCAAACAATTCAAACTGTGCACATGAACGAACCCTCGGCAACCCAAGAAAGCACTTCTGGTTTTGCTTTCATGGCAGGAGATTATAGAAAAAGGGAAACGGACAAATTAACATTTTTATTAGACTCCGGAGCATCAGACCATATAATAAATAGAGATGATGTATTTTCAAATTACATTGAACTGCAACCACCATTAAAGATTTCAGTTGCCAAAAATGACACGTACATCGTAGCAACGAAGAAAGGAAACATTGAAGTAACAAGCAATATCGGAGTCAATGGAATTTTAGAAGATGTTTTGTACTGCTCAGAAGTACCGTATAATCTTTTGTCCGTGCGAAGGATGCAGCAGGGAGGCATGAGTGTTGTCTTCGGTGCAAGTGGTGTAACCGTCGCAAAAAATGGTAAAACCATCATGACTGGTAAGCCCTTAAATAATTTAATTGCAGTGGATTTAGAAATTGATGCAAAAAGGGTAAGCAAAAAAAATTTTCAAATAAATCATGTAGTAAATAATAATTATGAATTATGGCATAAGCGTTTGGGGCACATGGGAAGATCAAAATTCTTAGAGTTAAAGAATAAACAGATGGTCGATGATATAGAGTATATCGATAAAATTGTACCTAACGATAACTTATGCGAAGCTTGTATAAACGGTAAACAAGCACGATTACCATTTGAAAAGGCTAAAGAAAAGAGTCATATAAAGCGACCACTGTTTATTGTCCACTCTGATGTTTGTGGACCTATCACTCCGTCCACAATTGATAATAAAAATTATTATGTACTGTTTGTAGACGAATTCACTCATTATTGTGCAACATATTTAATCACATATAAGTCAGATGTTTTTTCTGTCTTTAAAGATTTTATTGCAAAAAGTGAAGCTCATTTTAATTTAAAAATCGTAAATTTATATTGCGATAATGGTAGAGAATATTTATCAAATGAGATGAAAGACTATTGCGTACAGAGAGGTATTAGTTACCATTTAACCGTTCCACGAACCCCTCAATTGAATGGTGTTTCAGAACGAATGGTTAGAACAATAACAGAAAAAGCACGCACAATGATAAGTGGTGCCGGTTTAAATAAAGTATTTTGGGGAGAGGCAGTTCTCACTGCTACATTTTTAATTAACTTAACCCCGACTAAAGCTTTAAAAGAAAATAAAACACCATTCGAATTGTGGCATAGTAAGAAGCCCAAATTGAAATATTTAAAAATATTTGGTTCTACTGTTTATGTTCATAACAAAACAAGAAAAACCAAATTCGATGAGAAATCTTCGAAAGGTATATTGGTTGGTTATGAACCAAATGGTTATAAAGTGTGGGATGTGGAAAATGGTAAATTCGTTGTAGTCAGGGATGTTATAGTTGATGAAATCAATTACTTAAAAACTCGTCCAATAGTGAGGCTTGAAGGGGATAATGCAGATCCCGAAAGTAAAACTGATGCATCTGACATACAGTCAAAATCAGTAAAAATTGATGAAAAGTCTCATAAATCTGATAATGATAAATCAGATATATCTAAGTCGAGTGTAAAAGTAATCCCTGAAGTAGAATTAGGTGACGAACCTAATAAATCTGTAACAGAAACAGATTCGCAATGTCGGCCTACATCTCATAATGATAAAGTAGAAGTACAAGAAAACTTAAATAATAAACTTAGAAGGAGTGATAGAATAAAGCAACATCCTCTTATTTCATATGATGAGAGTAAAATACAATACGATCTTCTTATGTGTGCACAATCGTTTGTTGGAAAAATTCCCAATTCGTTTGATGAAATAAAATTAAGGGAAGACAAAAATCAATGGGAACAAGCCATAAATGACGAGATAAACTCTCTTTTATTTAATAAAACTTGGATCTTAGTAGAAAGACCTAAAAACATTAACATTGTTGATAGCAAATGGATATTCACTATTAAGCATGACGAACACGGGAACCTGTCAAAATACAAGGCACGGATTGTTGCTCGTGGTTTTAGTCAAGAATATTTAACTGACTATAATGAAACATTTGCACCAGTTGCTAGAATTTCAAGCTTTAGATTTATAATTGCTTTTTCAAATCAATTTAATTTATTGATACATCATATGGATGTAAAGACTGCATTTTTAAATGGCATATTAAAGGAAGAAATTTATATGAAAGTTCCTGAAGGAGTCACAAGTAAAAGCAATCAAGTGTGTAAATTAAATAAAGCTATATATGGTTTGAAACAAGCAGCAAGATGTTGGTTCGAAGTATTCGAAAGAAGTCTTATAGAAAAAGGTTTCCGAAGTTCATCAGTTGATCGGTGTATATATATCCTGGATAGAGGAAATATATCTGAAAATATATATGTTGTACTTTATGTGGATGATCTTGTGATTGCTACTGGTAATAAGGAAACGATGATAAATTTTAAAAGTTATTTAATGAATAAATTTAGTATGACTGATTTGAAAGAAATTAGCTTTTTCTTAGGAATAAAGGTTGAAAGAATTGACGATACAATAACCTTAGATCAAAGTACATACATAAAAACAGTCTTAGAAAAATTTAATATGCATGAAAGTAAAGCTGTTAGTACACCTCTTCCGAGTAAACTGAATTATGTAGCTTTAAATTCAGACGAAAAGTATGAAGCACCATGTAGGAATTTAATTGGTTGCTTAATGTATATAATGATATGTACAAGACCTGATTTAAGTGTTGCAGTAAATCTTTTAAGTAGGTATACTAACAAAAATAATCAGGAACTTTGGCAAAGTTTGAAAAGAGTGTTGAGATACCTCAAAGGCTCGAGTAGCATTAAATTAAATTATACAAGAGGTAATTATAATGAAATGATAAGTGGATATGTTGATGCAAATTGGGGAGGTCACGATGAAAACGATAGAAAAAGTACAACCGGGTACTTGTTTCAATTATTTGAACGTTGTACAATAAGCTGGTCGACAAAAAGACAGTCATCAACGGCTGCTTCCTCAACCGAAGCTGAATATATGGCACTTTTTGAGGCCGTAAGAGAAGCTATTTGGCTAAAATCGTTAGCACTCAGCATTAACATAAATATTTCAAAGCCGATTATAATTTATGAAGATAACAACGGCTGTATAAGTATAGCAAATAATCCAGGCAATCATAAAAGATCGAAGCATATTGATATCAAGTATCATTTCTCTAGAGAGCAAATAGAGAAAAATATAATAAAACTTGAATTTGTCTGTACAGAACGGCAAGTAGCAGATGTGTTTACGAAACCATTGCCAGCAGCTAAATTTCTGGAGTTCAGAACAAGGATGGGGCTGCAATAATTTTATTAACAATTATTAATTGCATTTTTATATATATAAATATATAATTAAACATTTGAGATGGCCTGATTAGGTTTTACTGGGTTTTCCCTAATCCACGCAACAAATGTTGGGTCATATGTAGTTCCCAGGCAAGGCAAGGAAGGATGGTCTCCTTTTATTTTGTTTTGTTTTTAGTAATAGATATAACTATTATCATATATACTATATTAATTATAGAATAGTATATTAAGTTTAAATATAACCGATTCATTTTTGAGGGGGCGTGTTGGATTGTTACTAATAACATTCCGTCACCTAGTAAGCAAAAATGAATTGTGTTATGAATGACAAACACTGCTTGCTAGAATAATAGAACGGACCAGATGTCATCGGGTCCATAGGCCTGTAGCAGTTTATACCTAAGGCCCTGGAAAATAAACAGACGTTTTCCAAGTTTCTTTTTCTTAAGTGGGCAGCGGACTTTCTGCGCGCCCTTTCGGGTTTTCACTCACTCGTTCTATAATATTCAACCAGTTAAGACGTCCTTCCACGCCGCTTAATAAAGTTCTATTAAAAGAATCACAGTCTTTACTTTTGTTTTATAACCCATTTCCAACAAGCAACGTATCGAATAACTATACAGAGTACTAAAAAAAGAAAACAAAAAGAAAGATTTAAGATTTATAGTATTCATAGAGAGAAGTAAAAAAATTTTAATCGACGTTAACATTAAAATTAATCCTTTTCAAGATTTCGTAAATTTCAAACATTTTCAACAATTCCAGCCACGCTTTCTTTTTTCCTCTCTTCCGTTCCGTCGCAATGAATTATGAAACTGAGATTCCGAGAACTTTCCGAGAACTTTTGTTACACACGGTATAACATAACTCATCGGTATCGTTTAAAAGTTCCATGGGGAATAATTCTCGAGTGATGCTTTTGTAACCTCTAATGACAGGAAAATTGTAGTCGATTCGGCGCAAAACGAAGATGGACGAGAATGATTCGATAGAATGAGCTAAGAGGGAGAGGAGAATGACAGAGGAAAACTTGAGTTTCGAGCCGTGAATAATACCTGATGGAATATTTCGTCGTCGCTGCGTTATAGCTAATTAAACGAAAAGCTTCGCACAGCTTCTCGTTCGTACAATCGTTCGATATGAACACTTAGCAGCGCGGTCATCGCTGTCGAATGGAAAAGGCCAGTAATTAAGTAAGATTGACTTTAAACAAAGCGACCGTATCGCTTCCAGCCGCGAGCTATATTAATAATGAAAGTTCCATCGAGTCGAAAGGGTGAGGAGAAGGGGGTGGACAGAAAAAGGAAAAATTCGTATTTACTCGAACATTCGAGTAATACGCAAGAGAAGTGTAGTCGGTGTATCCAATGATAGCTAAGTAATTGCTTGGACGAACGTGCACGCCGCGGGAATCTTTGTTTCGCCTCGGATTTCAATTATAAACGTTCACGTAAAAGTTCTGCTGATATCGAAAATAATGCTGGACGTACGTACGCCGATGTTGCAAATTATGCACATAATAATTTATGATAAATTGATACGTTTACTTAATTCCATTAGCTTTCGCTATGGGAAAAGTATCTCAGCAAGTCTGAACGTTTCATTCGGTGAATATAATTTAAAAAAAATTCCTTTCCATCGTATTGTAAGGAACATCAAGACGAATTTAATCGATGGAAATGTAGCAATTTTACTCGTAGAATATTATATATATATATATTATAACACAATTTAAAAAATAAATACTTTTCTGTCGTATTGCAGGGAATATTAAAATGAATTTTATCAATGTAAAATATAACAAGTTTACTCGTAGAATATTATATATGTTGTAATACAACTTGAAAAAACAAATTATTTTTTGTCGTATTGTAAATAAGAATAAAACAAATTTAAACGATGTGAAATATGACCATTTTACTCGTAGAATATTAAGTTCACAGCAGTGGAAGTTTACTTGCGTGTTTGACTCAGTTTACTTTTATCGAGACCACGATGAAAAAGCAGTTTTTTTAATTACATTGTTGCAAACGGTTGCAGGGTGAACAGCCTGTGTGTAAGCTTGCTCCCCCAATCAATCAAGGGGTTAGATCTATAGGATTTTATGAATTTTGTAAAGAGACTTTTTATTCACATTTTGTATGTTGATATCATGTACAATCGTGAGCGAAAGAGTGATATTAATTAATATTTCCATTGAACGAAATCTGTGTATACTTTCATCTAACGTTAATTTTGGAATAGCGAAATGTCGATTGACGAAATGTGTACGGAAAACTTCAAATTATAAACCTGTTGGCATACTGTGCTCCAAAAGCAAGGGAGATGGAGAGAGTATCGGAGCATTCGTGCGTGCAAAATGGAATTTATAAAGCGTATGGAACGCGTCGAACGCAAGAAAATGGCTGCCATTCCATTAATGCGGTACGAACAGCTGCTATTTATCAGCGAGAAAATGCCCTGCAGAATTACTTCCTTGCAGGCTATTCTTGAGTTTAATTGAGGCACTCGCTATCCACTAAGTCGATATTGCCACTTGTCTACATTTTTCACAGGACAAATCTTCTGGGACTTATTAATCGCCCCTTGATATACCTAGGAAATCTAGCGTAAAACATATTGTCCTACATTTTACGACTCACATTCGTCTCAACTGTTCAAGAATTTTTCACTCGTAAATTTCAAATTTAAAAGAGCAGAAATTTCGAATTCCAAAATTTCTAAACCTAAAAGTTCGAATTCCAGAAATTAGGAAATCTCAAGATTCAGATTCCGAAATTTCAAATCCGAAAGTTAAAGGAAATTCCAAGTTTGAAATAAAAGAACGTTAAAGCTCATCTATTTTGGAATTCACCGATATCCAATCTCCCGCTAATTCTCCTATCGATTTCCATTTAGTGAAGGCATTAACATTGATTTACTCCACTTCGATAAATTTCAACGCTGTTCTACAAATTCTCCGAGCCACCACTGAGAGAGCATTAATTTTTTCAGCAAATATTCCCTCTCCTTGAAATTCATATCGTATACCTATACACTTGGCGGGCAGTGTATTTTTGCAAATAGCTGCAAGCGAAACAACTCAGAGCGTATATCCGAAACAAGCTTGGCAGAGGAACCGCGCATCCATCAGCGGAGGAAGTGGAAGCGAAGCAACTGGTTTGCGGTGCTTTCACGTGGAAAATTCATACGAGCTTCAGGGAGTGACACTCGATTCGGTGAGCGGATATAAAGCTCTAGAGCGCGAGCGGAAGATCAATGCGTTCCACACGCAGCTCTGCTTGCAACGGTGTTCGAGGTAGAAATCGTGGCTTACACGGTTGCATCACGTCTCGCGTCTTTATTTTTCACCGTAGAAGGCATCGATTAGCCTGCTGACACCGCGTTGGTATTCAAAGCGGCCACGAAAGCACAGCTTTCGACTCGTTAAGCAGTGTGCTCCACTTTGCCGGAAGTGGAAGCGTGTGCCAGCGGTGTTACTCGGGATAAACTGTCTGATACTGTGTAACTTGTCGTCGTAAGTAGATTCGGTGGAATTATACGACGTTATCTTTCGCGATAATCTATTATCTTATTTTCTTTTGCTCTTTCGTTTCACTTTGCTCGAGCTTGGTATTTTTGTCAATTTTACTGTAACCGTTAATACATAATCTATTTCATTATTCTATTGTGCCTGAATGTTGTTCGGTGAGAAGACCTTTTAATTTATCAATGAAAATTATGTAATTGATTGTTACGCATCATTGTTTTAAGTGAATTAAAATTGAATAGAAAATTGTACATCGTTTTTGGATATTGATATATTTAATTATAAGTACTTTGAGTCTCTACAATTGACAAAAAATGAAAATCTGGCATAAAACAGCATCTCTGTTACATTAGTTTGTCACATATTGAATGATCTAATTTGCTCGATAAAATTTGCGCAGTTCTAAAAAGGCAATAATAAATCCAAGAAAATCTTATATAAAAATCTACCTTTCAAAAAATTGAAATCTCACATTCGTCTTGATTGGCGCTAAATATTAAGACTGAGATTTAAGAAAAATTGTATGAATTTTAAGCTAACACGAAAAAGCTCAGAAATGTCCAATACTCGACCAATCGTTCGAAATTGATTAAAAATGTAATATTTCATCTTATTCTATTTAATGACCAGTAGCATCTGTAGACAGAGTCTAGGTTACGCATAAGTAGGTGACAAGGAAAGAAGTAAACTATCGTGATAGCTGGTAGTTTAACGAACCCCTAGTTGGCCAGCTACTGGGTTATAATTAACATGCCGGAGTAGTGCATGCGTGCTTGATGCGTTGTAAACATGCAAGCACGTTAGGTCCAAGATGAATTGCGATAAAAATGACACGCTGTTATAATTGAGACCTCTTCAAAGACTCAACCGTGAACATTCACAGAACCGGAGAAAACAAAAAAAGGGAAGCAAAACTTCTTCAAGTGAACCTTTAATAAACTTCTATCCTCACAACCCGTAACCACGTTGAAAAAAATGTCCTTCGAGTAATTTCACGTTGTGCGACATCGATCGACCGTAGAATTTCATGTTTTACGCGTTGCCCAAATTATCGAGCGTGAAAATTACCCCAGCCTTGTGCAAGTTTCTCTCGTTGTTTGCATTTCATCGTGATTGTTATCGTTCTCTCGTCGAATTAGATCACGTATTTCGCTTGTTTTCCCAACGTTTTTATCCGTCAATCTTGAATTTCCCACGAAACCTTCAGTTTTGCATTTTTCGTGTGATATAACCGGTGTATAAGTTGTGTGTGTGTGTGTGCTAACTGAGAATTTATATGGATCGTGATAAAAAAAAAGAAGTATATTATTTTCGGTGCTCGTCAAGCTCTCAATTGCGATAAGCAAGAAAATAACGGAGCAAAGAGTGAAATTACGGTGATTTAACTTGGCGCCGAATTAGAAACAGCTTGGCAATTAACAATCTTCGCCTTACCCAGTTTTAACGTAGATACACAGTGGATGCCTGCCTAGCAGTGCGTTTTGTAAACGTGTTAATGAGCGACCCCGAACTCGCCACGAATCCTTCAAGATTTATCGTCCTCTTCTAATCATTAATATTACCATTTAACCGGGCTGACGTGTTCAAAACCCGGATGCTGCAGCAATCAATTACACCTTGGTGCTTGATTTACGCCACGAGTAATTGACAAATATCCTCTTGTTCTTTAATCATTTTTAGGAAGCGGCATTAATTGCAACGCCTTTCCGTATCGTCAGAATCAGTTAATTTCCTTATTATTCGTAATATTACAGTTTTTCTTCCTCTAACATTTACAGATATTAAATCTAAACGTTCTAATTTCCTTTCTGAATATCAGTAATATACATATACTCTGTACGATTACACACATCTCAAAGTGCTCTCGTTAATCTGCCTAATAATTGAATTTGCCAAGTAACCGAAGCTCTCTCCGAGTACTAGAAACTGACACAAACGTGGCGGGAAATTTAATTATGAATTTCTGCCTCATTCCTGAAAAGCTACCAATGCGGTTGAATTATTCACAGAATTTCTACATGCCGCGTTCTACGTTTAACAACACAACATTCCTTCAACTTCCTCTATTCCCTGATACATTATGCGATAGCAGAAGGAGAATTCAATTCTCTCTGTCACCCGGTTACTCTTCAGTCTCATTTTACTTTCAATTTGTGAAATTGACATACGAACGACCTTTCGACTTCCTTCGATTTTCCTCCTTTCGAATGGAAACAAAGTGACGGAGAACGGTATGCATTTCATTGTTTCCATGATTTCACAAACTCTTTGCTTTTTACGTGAGAAAACAGATCGAGCATTTTACGAAACAAACTATGCTGCTCTTTTCGACTATCTTACGATAGAAATAAACAAGTCACATCGGTTTATGTTTGATTTTGTATTTAATACGGAATGTAAGTTAGTACTGTAAACAGCAAATGAACGTACGATATAGAAAGAGGCTTTAAACATTGACTAATCGATATATCCAGGCTACTTTGCATCCAGTAAGTAGCGAAGAACAATGATGCGTGAAAACAGGTTCTGACACGGCCGGGAATTACGCGTTAATTAGAACAAAATGTGAACGTAACACGGTGTGGCTCTTTTTTCATCGCTGCGTTGTTTTCCAGTGTAACAAGAGAGGTGAAAGCAACAACGTTGCGAAGAATGGTGTTTAATTAATTTCTTTCTTCTTTTAGATTTTTTTTTAATCTCCTCCGACAAAGGGTGAAAACGATCTAACACTCGAGCTCAGTGAAAAAAATCGTTACGTTGCTTATACGTTATCTTTTATTATCTATAATGACAAATTGTGACGATTGGATAAAGTATACTTCGTTTCTGATCTTTTTTTTTTAATTTTTAAGAGATTTTTTATAGTTTCTCTTCTTTTTTTCTCCCTTATATTTTTTTCTTATCCTTTTGGGTTTGATTCGTTTTGATAAGATGGATATAACGACTAGGTTTACTCTGGCAGGGTATTAAAGGTTCCTATCTGAATGCGAAGTTTAATCAACTAGGGAAGTTCCGTATTTATTATGGATGAGGTTAATGTAATTATTTACGAACACGTTGGAATCTCGTTTAAGCATTAACGAAGCGACATCTAACGCTTACGAAAATTTCAGCAAAGATGAAGTTCGTTGAAAATGCCAAGCTATCTTTAGTAACGATGATCCGAGTAAATAATTAAACGAGAAGATACTAAAATATGAAATAATCAATTACGATAACCTCAAATTTCTTTGGTTCACTTTGCTTCTCTTGCAATATTTCTCATGTCGAAGTTATTCATGGACATTCGAAATTATCGATTTGAGAAGATATACTCGCACCATGTTGTTCCATAAAAGTATAGTTTGTTTCCAATTTCCTCTGCTCGTCGAAGAAAAAGAAATATATTTTAAGTAGAAATTTTATCAGAGAGTCGAAACTATTCCTCAAGGGATTAGTCTACCTTGGCTCAGCTGAAAAAGACTGCCGTTTTGAGAATTTATTTTAATTTCAAGTAACAAAAATACATTTTCTAACAGAATTTGATATACAAAAATTTTTAATATAAAGGAACGGAGAAAATAATACTTTTCTGTAACAAAATCGAGAAATTAAATTAACTAAATACACTCGAAGCTTGCAAAAAAAAAAAAAGAATCTATTTCTAAATTTCCTGCTAAAACGCAAAACACAAATATTCCAATACAATACTTCTCATAGAAAATTTATCTCTTATTCCTAGAGCTCGACCTATAAAGCAAGATCATGAAGCTCACATTTTTCTGCAACAAGGTCAAGATGTTACCAAATCGTTTGAAAATTACGTATAAGAACAGACCACGCTCGAAGCTACCATCCTCAAAAAGTTCATCCAAAACCTATCACCATTTAACACACCCAACCTGCCTCCCATACAACTCACTTCGCATCTGCTCTCAGCTCAACGACCGTTGTCGCTCGTTCGACGATTTCAAGCAGAAAATTAGCCCCGGACGATCGACCAACGAGCATCATCCTCATTCTCTTGCCCGGTGGTTCGCTCTCGAGCCTCTTCTCATCCCCCCGGAAGTCGAAGCACGAACGAGCGTTTTCTTTGGCGTAGCGACGCGAACGTTGGTTCAGAGGTGGCGAGAACACCCGCTTGAACAGCAGGAGGATGAGAAACAGAAGGAAGGAGAGGGAGGCGAAGGACAGGGACGTCAGTATTGACCCAGTTGGTGGCGCTCGCTGTTGCTTCACCCTCTGCCAACCCCTTCCACTCCTCACGTGGTACACCGCCATCTAAGCGTGCGCGCGCGCGCGCTCTGTCGCGCGCAGCGTGTGCACAACCGCACGAAGTGTCACGTTGCGCAATCCCCACAGACGATTAAACGGGGCTGCACGCAGCGTTGACGCGTGATTGTAGCACGGCCACTCGCAACTTCCTCAAAGTACCGACCACCTGCCACCCCACCACTCCTCCAGGACGGATCAGCCACTTTTCAAGGACTTGTTTGCGTTACACGAACTGAGCTGAGAGGGTTGATTGTGCATTTTAATAATTAATTATGAAAGACTGCTCCTTGGCGATGCTGGTTCGTGTGATGTGCTTTCCTGATGAACTTTGGGATGATTCTTGGACTGGCTGCATTGGGTATCTTGATATTTTGCTTGGATGAGGTTTCATTGATACATGTGTTCTTTTTTTACGGAACATGATTTGATATACAGGGAAGTCTATGTTTGAATATTCTGAAAAGTGTTGCTGAAATGTCTTCTAAAAGAGATAATTAGTCATTCTTTTTGATAATTAAATTAACCCTTCTATAATCCGTGCTTTCTTCGTTCGTAAGAAGAAAAGTTACGATTCATTATTATTTTACACTTTGACAGGCGAATGATTTTTTGCATTTGATCATTTTATATATATAGCTACTTTGTAATTTCCCCTGCTACGTTTTTTTTCTTTCCTACTAAATTCACCGTAAGCTAGGATACGTTATTCTTGTTTATCGTAGTTCCTTGTACAGTCTTGCAGTCAAAGAGTATGATTAAATGTTAAATAGTATGAATGAACAGGGTAGCTTGAGGAATTAAAGGTTACTTTAAGTGCAGAATACAAGGGAAAAAGGTTCTAGGAACATGGTGTCAAAAATCAATACTTAATGAAACGACCGTCGTTAAATGTTAGTGCTACTTGAGTCGCGAAGCTATAATAATGGTTCAAAACCATTTTCTTACATAGAGGATAAGATGATTAGGATGGTGAAATAGAGGAAAAAGAAAGTTCTATAAATACGATGTCAAAAATGTACAAAGGTTGACATTATGAATGTTCGATAACGATCCTAATTTTCGCGTAACGATGGCTTAACGAATTCGTTAGAATATATTTGGCGAGATATTTTGACTTGTTATACACGTGAGGACCACTTCCTTGACTTGAAGTGCGGGAGCATGACGTAGAGCAACAGTATGTTAAATGTCAAGTTTCGCTTAATCGCTTTTGTCCACGACATCAGAAGTTATTTAATTTGACATCACAAGCTCTAACGAATCTGTCACTTACAATTACCCTAGCAAACTAACGTCATTAACCTTCCACTTTAGCACACCTTTACATGCGTCCAACTAAGATTCAACTATTCCTTATCTGACACACCGTAAAAAATGATAAGAAAATATTACACGAAATATCGTTAGATGACGTGAAAATGGAAAACTGAAAAAGTGTTCATAAAATTTACATCCAAAGAGGTAACGTGTATAGAGATGGAATAATTATCGTCGGCAATAAGTAGTACACGAAGAACAGTTGTTCACGGAAGGAGCTCTTTGTTCCGTCTTCGTTCTGAACGAAACAGTAAGGAGAATCCCCATTCACGGGGATGAAAAGGAGGATCCTCGTGAGTTGATTCGTGCATTATAAATCCTCCGACATGACTGGCGTGTCTAAAACGAATCGAATCATTGTCCGTAGACACGATTTTCTCGGGCAAATTAAGCAACGGAGGTGGCCCGAAGACACTGGTGCAACTTGTATCACAATTAAACGATCATTTATAGACGACGCGACAATTACGGTCTGTCTGTCTGGATGGTCTTTGTTAGTTTTAACGAGGGAACTTCTTTTCGCGGCAAGTAACGCGCCGTGAATTATTACACGGGCGAGCATGTGGATACATTATGGAGCGACGGAATGGCCGTTCATAAAACCCGTTGCATAATTTATCTTCGTTCGCACGGTTCATTCTGTCGGACCTGGCAACTTTGCATTCGACTAGACGAGAGCTTTGAAACGTACGAAAGAATAAAAGTCGGAAGAAAGAGAAGAAAATTGAAGAAATGGAAATAGTAACGTGTTTGAAAAGGTTCCGGACAAACTCGTTTATCAATTATCGCCATGCAGTACATAAAGAATTTCATATCAACTGGTCAAACAGCCGACCAATAACTTTATTTCGATGTTACGAAGTGTTTCAGTGAATTTTTTTTATCATAATAATGCACCAGTTGATACTTCAACACTTATTCGCGACTTTTTGGTAAAAAAAGGAAAAAAAAACTTGACTGAAAACACCGTGATTATACTGAAATTTTGATTTAATTAAGACGATAAAACAAAATTTACCAAATCAGCTAAAAACTATCCGAAAAATTCAATTTCAGCGATGCAACGAAGATTGAAGAAACTAATCATTTTTCATTTATTTCGATTTGTCCTAGAACTTTTCAAATGGAATGGTGGAAGCAAGGAAATACACAGTTCGACGTGGTGACAATTAAAAATCTACGAACAATATTGTGATTGAAGGCTAATCACATTGCTGCTCGCGACTCGTCTATTCCGGTGCTAATAAATTGTGACGGGTTTCGTGCATGCGGCACAATCGAGTTAATTAAGAGCGAACCACGATCACGAAGCTTGTGAACGTTGTTAACTATTAGGAGTGATGAACGCTAAGTGGTAGGATTTGCAAAGACGGCGGAGGATACGCGTAACTTCCGGTTCCAGAGGAAGTTCGCGAAGAACCTGAGGATCGAATAGTATACGCGCCGCGATGAATCTTCCAATTGTTCGAGATTCTTATCGAGAATTTTCGTGAAAATGAAATCTTCCTCGTTGCAATAATGAACCTTTATCCAATTAAATTTTCTTAATAATTTTCTAAACTGTAAAAATCGTTTCTCGAATATTCACTGTTTCGAATTATAGCACGTGTGTTATTTGAAATAAAAAAATGTTGGATAGTACTTGTACGTGTGAACGAACCCAGTCTATACATGTATAAATTACAAAATGGAATATCCTCAATTCGATTGGTTTGTTCACCTTCTATTTACATGATTAAATATATCCATTAATTTTCTGTTTGCCGTTCACAAACCCTACAAAATTCTAGAAAAAAAAAGAAAGAAAGAAAGAAAAAAGGAATAGAAATACTCCGAAATTTTACAGCGAATTGAAATATCAAACTGATCCGGTGTTTCGTATAATAAAATTTGTAACAACGTTCCTAGACGGTGTATACAAATGATTAATGAGCGGCGTATTGAATTATTCAGAACAAACGGGAACGAGTTCCAGGGAGCGTCATCGTTAAACCTATGCTAATTTGGCACGGTGACGTCGATGAAAACGCATCGATTGAAAAACCCACAACAGGAAATGCAGAAATCCAGAAAATTGAATGGGCCTTGACTAAAGGATCAGTAAACCATTCAACCAGCGTTGACCGTGCGATAATTTGACAGCAGACGCGTTTATTCTCTCCTCTGCTTTTGATCATGCCGCGTTTCCAGCTATACGCATTGAAACATTTATAACCTACGCCCCGATATCCCGTGTTACAAACTCTCATCGCGGATTTAACCATCTTTCATCGTTACGTCTGGTAATTTTTATTAAACATCCACGTGGAATCGATAACCGTAGAACAATCACCGACCGCTATACGCGTGGAAAAATTTCCTTTTCTTTAATAAAGAAAGGATCTATCGTAAATTAATCTTGAAATCGAGTTAATTCCCGTCGATTGATTATTCGCGGGGGAAAAAGTTCCTCTGGGAAATGTAAAGCAAACGTTGAGTAGCAAAATATTATCACTCTCCTGGTGAACCGAACTTCGCACGCCTTTTCTTCGTACTTTCTTCCGCGTTCATACGAAGTAAGATGGTACTTCTATTATAGGAACACTTCGTTATATAGATTGTAATATCTAAAATCTAAATCCTATAGTTAAAAACGTTACGCTCGGAAAAGTACGAAAAAAGTGTGATACTTATTATCAATGTGTTGATCATTCATGATTCTTAATTGTATTTTTAAAACAAATACTGTTGATATATAGAAAACAATTTTTTAGATAAAAATTATTATTTTACAGATTATTATAAATACTCAATTCTATATATATATATATATATATTCCTCGATGATAATTGATCTCCCCTTTTGGAAAATTGAAATTGAAAATTTTACACTTTGGTACTTGAAAGGTTATAGTTCGAAACCCTTCATTTAATTCAATCTGTTTTTATAGATAGAAATGACATTTGGTAGAAATACATCGTTAAATTTTATAAAATATAGATGAAGTGGTCCAAATATGGATTGGCACTTTTATTTCAGGACTTGTTAGTATCATATAGTAGTTTACTAAGCTGAAAAAAACAACGTGTGTTGAAAAGTATGCATTCAAAATAAAAGGGAAAATCTTAATTTTTAGAAGTATGGCCTAAATATGAGCCACTCGTAAAATAATTGAAATGAAAATTAAAAATTGCATAGTTTCAGATTGGAATCTGTATTCAGAGTCTTCATCATCTTTTCCCTAATAACTATGCTAGCTTTCTCTATAACCTCTTCATTCTAAAATATTCTTTTATTTTATCTAATATACTTTGAACTAGTTCCGGATATTCTCAAATATGTATCAAGAAATGATCTAAATCTTGGCTAGTTTCATCTTATTCTCAATGGGATCAAAAACTTCATATACTTTAATATTTCAACTATCTTATATTTAAACCATTTCTAATACAAAAGTCGCCAAGCAATCAACGTGTTAGAACAAAGTTAACAATACAGTTGAATATCACATTTCCCGTGTTCGTTAATCTTTCCCTAATTATCCAAGTAACAAATCTCATCAAACATTTCGCTAGATCAACGAAGAAACAACAGTGACATTCGTTTGGATAACTGACACGCTTGACGTGAGATCAGTTTATGAACTAACGGCAGAGAGTAGCTTTTATGTCGTGTAACTGGAAGATCACAGACTGAGAGATCTGTGCCTGTCAGAGATTGGACGAGCAACAAGAGTATACCTAAGGAACGGAGCTAGTTCTCGAACGATGTATCCTCTTCAACTGGAAACGCCTCTCGTATAGTCTGTCTATCCTTGTGGTTTGGCTAAAGTAATGAAGATATAACTACAGCCGTTTGTACACGAATTTATTCATCTCTACCTAGAGCTCTCAAGACTTTCCACGTTTCTGTTCACCATGGTTGAAGGATAAAATGTGGCGTAAAGAGATTTGTCTGTTAAAGGGGAAAGTATGGGTGGTTTTATTGCCGGGGATACAAAAGTTCTTTGATGGAAAGCACGAGTAATAGATAGCTTATTTAAATTAGAGGGAATCGGGATAGTTTGATGCGTTGAAAATTCTGAAGTGAAAGTTGGTCGAATAAATACAACGTGTAACAGAAGTTCTCTGGATTTTGTGTTTAATAATTTATCATGGTGAGATGGAAAACAGTGAGAAAGGAAGAGACGGTACCTTCTCGTAAGTTGGCAATCCTGCCGAGTGAATTCAAATGTGAAAAATTTTTAAAATAAAAGAAAAAGAAAAAGAAAGAAGTGTCTGAATGTAAATCAAAAGTTCCTGCAATCTGAAACCAAGAACTTTGGTTACATACTGTATACATTTGTTTTTCTTCAATTCTTTATTTTCTCTCTTGGTAGTAACGCAATATTCTTTTCATTCAAACATGAAATATTGAGATTCAATTGTAAAAGATAATTATTACGTTAAACTAACTCCAGTATTAATATTCAGTTACTTCTAATAAAGTTCCGAAAATGTTTCTCCTCTGTATTAATATCTCAACGAAGATCTAGTTGCAGTAAAACTCGAAGTTAGCTTTCACGCAAGCCAATCAAAAAACCTTATTCAACATTTTCTATTTACATTTCTATAGAAAATCACTTGCTTGTGTTATAATCTACCATCTCAAGTCTATCTATGAACCATACATTCCATCCAATGGTACAGTAGGAAAAAAAAAAGAAATTTCGATCGGTCCACTAGGAACGGAATAATTTAAGGTGTTCGCGTAACGCGGTTCACCCTGTGTAGTCGTGAAAAGGTTCAGGTGTGGCGAAGGGCGAGCTCAGGTGCTCGATCCACTTCGGCCACTCGGCTAGGAGGACGAGCTTAGCCAAGGCGCAGGTGCACCGTGTCCTCTTGGCGTCGGCGTCGGCGTCAGCGTCGGCGTCGGCGTGGTCGCGCGGCCCGCTTAGGTACGCGCGTTCCGCCACGGCACAGAGCGCGGCAGGAGTCCAAAGGATCACGAGGTCCAATCACGCAAAGTTGCTCGCCGGTAGCCCGTTGTCGCCTAAACGACTCTTGACATGAGCCTCGGTTCCCGCGCGTCCGTCAGCTAGGAAAAGCCAACTTCCGGACCAAGGTCAGTGATACTTCCGATCTTCATCGTGATCGTCGTCATCAGACGCGCTTCGAACAACGCTGCTCGATCCTCCATTCAACCATCTCGCATTCCCAAGTGAATACACGTTTATAACATTAACACGGTTTATTCTAAAACTGGAAGATCGATCAAAGAAGAGTATTCCGTTGTATCGTGGATGTGATTATGTTTTGAGGAATAACGTAGATAATGGATGTTTGATTGGATCTATCGAGAAGCAGTGATCATAGTCAGTGATCGACGCCCGTGAACAAGTGAGCACATAAGATTCTCGGGGGAGATTAACGACAGTGAAGACCATGTGCTTCGGTTTTTTGTGGATCAAGAAAGGTTCTTCTTCTGTATAGTGTACGAGGACACTCGTGGATCGTCGGATTCTTTCGTTAATTGTGTCTATCTGAACCTGTTATCTCTCTCTTTCGTCGTTGAGAGAAGTTTCACGATGAATTATCAAATGTCCTATGAGTTCTTTTATCGATTAGTACGATCGGGTATGTCTTGTAAAGAGATTGGTTAGAAGTTACGTATAGATGATGGTTATTTGTTCACGGGCACGATGAATAGCAGTCAGACACCTGTTAACTATGCTCAGCCTAAAGGTTCGCTAAGTTGACAGCGTTGAAGTTGTTGGTGACGAGGGAAATAACTTCACGGAAGATTTTCACCTAGTTCGGTTAAGTGTACCCTACTGATTAAAAAGATTATCCGCGAAAAATTAACGTCACCGAGACGGAACTAATTATACGAGCTGAAAACGGACGTGAGTAATTATCCGACCTCCTATCTCACTATGTATGAGACTCTAAAAAAAACTAACTGTTCGTTCTATTTTATCTTTCGTGTCGTTTCCTCTTCCTCTACTACTACTTCTTTCTTTTCTGAACTTTTTTCTACGTCATTTCCCTGCGTGTGCTTTTTATCCGTGCATAATACATCCGGTCTAGTTGTAACTTTGGAAAGAAAAGAAAAAGGAGAAGAAAAAGCTACAAGACACGAAGTCGAAAGACGTTTTTCCTTTCCAAGAGATGGTAAAACTATTTTCGTTGGGAATATCGCGAACGAAGGTTCTCGCGCACGTACGCTCGGTCGGCCGGAAGTACGAGAGGACCAACGACGTCGACGTAGACGATCCGTCGTTATGGTATACTTGAAAATCATACAGTGCAGAAGTTTAAAGAGTTTTCGAGTCGTTTTTCTCGGAGAGCCCTTCTGAATTTCTTAAAACAAGAGTTATCGATCGTCTCGCGGATACACGCCTACACTGACAAGAAAAAATATCCCTCGGCTCACACACCTTTCTCTATCCCTCTCTCTCCCTCTCACTCTTTCTCGCCCTCTCTCTCTCTCTCTCTCTCTCTCTCTCTCTCTCTCTCTCTCTTTCTCTATACCTGTGTCGCATGAAAATTTCAAAACGTGCGATAGAAAACAGCAATGACGTTACGTTTCGTCAAGTTCAGTTAGCGAAATATCGTTCGTAGAATTTGTCATGGAATAAAATTCGACGAAAAGAAAGCGTAGAAAACGGCATTTGTCACTGAACGTTACGTGTCCATTTTTCCTCCACGTTTCCATAAATGTGTTCAGTCATACAGCGCGAAGGTATACGTTGAAACAAACGAGTGTACGCCGATTAAGTAAATATCGGAGGTCGAAATACGTGGTATCAGGTACAAATTTCGTGTTTCATTTCGTTTCGTCGCTAATGATTCAAACGTCAAATGTCAACGAGCGTTGTGTCTTAACATTGGAAACCCTTCGTTTTGAAAACCGCTGGCCAGGGGACTCTGCCAGAATGAGCACGATGATATCGATCGTGACGGGAATTTCACCGAGTTAACGTACGACGAACCGAAGAAACAACTTCCATCGCGCGTAACAAGTGGCTCCGTTCTTCCGCTTCTGTCCCTTTACCCGGTTGCTTCCATTGTTCGCTCCCTGCTTCCCTACTTTTGCTACAGGAACCGTAGAGGAACACGTTACAACGATATCGAGACAGGCAGAGATGAGACACGTTTTTCCTCGATACACACAATGGCGTCCATTGTGCGCGCAGTACCGGCAACCTTCTTTTTCCCTCGTTTTCGATTGCGTTCTTTGGGGTCGTTTGACGATACACAGAGCTGTTACAGGGTTGTGCAAGGATACTCTTTTCGACGATAATTTTTCCTAAAACGCGTTCGACGTAGGGGAAAGGAGATTTCTGTGGAATTTCTCGTTTACGAAGAGAGGAATATTTTATGAACGACATTTGCTCGGATGTTGCTAAATATTTCCCCCGAGTTTTACTCAATGCGAATTTTAATCATACTTCTTGGTTAAAATATTTTTGAGAAGAAGTAAATAGATTTTACGTAAAATTTGATTGATGTTTGATTTAAAACTAGCAAGTAATTTATGCGCGGAAGTAGTACAATGTTTCTTAACAATGTTTGTAGGACAAGGGTTAAAAATGAAGCTTGATTGAAACGTGAGATATAAAGGGTAGCTTTCTACGCCGTTTGAATGTACAGGTGGCGATATTCAGAAGTTTCCATTCTTTCTGACTTACAAACTAAGTAAACTAGATACGATAGTAGATCGTTTATTCCCGATACAAGGAAACCTTGTTTTCTTCCTGGGGTGTCCCTAACGTTCCATTTACCTTCACGAATTTACACAAAACCTTCCAACATTTTTTAGACCCAAAGTGGAACATCTTCTTGTAGGTATAAAAAGTAATGTGCTTGTTACACGTTTACGTACTGATCAGATTAAAACTAACTTAGCTGCTTGATTTACGATATTTTAATAGCTGTGTACATTGGTATAGTAGTTAGTCACCCCTTGAATACTCTGTCAGACGAGAAGAATTCAAATATTGCATGCAAATTGTGCTTAGTAACCTTTAGTCACATAAATTAAAATTAAGATCAGAGTTATTAGGAACTTTTATTGCGGATGTAATTTGCCTGTATCTTACTTCAACTAAAATCTGTCATAACGCATCAATTTAACCAGAAAGTAAAATATTAAAATCGAGAAGAAGTAAAATGTACAAGCTGACACTTGTAACCATCGTGTACCTAAGTACATAAATCACTCATGGTTATGAAAATAATGCAAGTCAAAAATCCAACAAGAAAGAAAAAAAATTAAATATATCAGTTAATTTATGTTGCATCAATTTATGTTACAAAAATATGAAACAATTTCTAACAGTAAAAATATCAAGAAAAAGCAAAACAATGTATGACTTAAATTATTTTCAACTGCTTGAGAACTAGATAAGTACGGCGTACATAATAACTTCTATGTTAGAAAACAGTTAAGAAAGCAGTAAATGTGTTATGGTAAGAAAAATTTAGAGGGCCTATATATACACGCCTTTCATAATCAAAGGGTTAAATGAATTAAAAAATACTCCAAATAATTGGACAAATATTCACGAGTGTATTCCTCTCTATAAAATATGAGTATAGCCCGATACAACTCTTCGTATCCACTGTACAACGAAACCACCCTCTGATCATCTACATCATCGAAACAACCCCTCATAAAAATATCAAACTACCCTCACATTCTCCGAAACGTTTCCAACAAAATCAACCACCGTCCCTTTCCAATATCTTCCCACAGTAAAAACATTTAATACCAATCGCCTAATCCCTACAGTATACCTAACCCACGATCCATCAACCCCTTACAGCTTACGTATTTTCCTCGACGTATACACGACTCGACCACGCGTAATATTCGAAAGATGGAAAACGTTTCACCGGTGGTAAACGCGTGCAGTTACGTCACCCGCGACAGTGAAGAGTTATGGTACCGTGAGGAATTCAACGACGCCCTCACAAGAGAGGCCTATTTCACGCGTATCCACGTCATCAAAGACATCCCGAAATTCCACTGAGCAAAGACACAGGGTGCGCCACGATTCGAGTGTGCGTGTTTCGCCCACGGTTGTTTGTTTAATCCCTCGGGGTAACTTGCAACATGGCCACTTGCTGTTTTCTCTTCTGTCAATGCCTCTTTCCCCCTTGACGACATCTAGACACGACATCTTTTTTCAACCCTTTCGACATGGTTTCGTGGGTTTCCTTTCAACTGTATCTGAGAGAAAGTTCTCTCGTACATTTAGAAATACTGAGAATAGAGATATATGTATTTCGTATTTATACAATTTCACGTTTATTGTGTCATTTCACGTATAGCAACGTACTTCTCGATTTTCATTCTTTGTTTCGAAAGTTAATCTTTCGAAATATCACGGAAACAAACAGTATCGAGGAACTCGTGAATTGTAATATCGTATTGCATATCTCACGCGCGCTTTCAATCAGAAAGAGGGGAAAGGAAGGAAAGAGAAGAAAGAAAAAAAGAAAGAGGAACGCGTTTGAGAGCTCGTAAAGCTAGTCAGCCGTGGCCCGAATAAAATCGAGGATTTTAAGTTCGCCTTGTTCCATGCTAGGAGTTTTCTTCTTTTTTCTTCCTTCCTACGCTGAATTTACTTGTTGCCCCCGGCTGGAACGGAGAACTTTCTTCCGTGCAACACTAATAGAAACTTCGTAGCGGGAAAATCGATTTACGAAATTGCTTTCGTTAGAAACGCCCGATGCGTTCGAACATTTTTAATGGTCCAGAATCTTCCGTTACATTTACGCTATTCTTCTGATTCTTTCAGATTCAGACTCATTATATTGTCCCCTTTGTCGCACGATTCTTTTTATTCTTTTCTTTTAGGCTTGCACAGGGTGTCTTCGAGCAAAATAAATCGAAAATGTGGAGGAACACTTTTTCATAGGACTTCATTTCTTAATAAATTTCCTAATAAACGTTTCCCCAGAGTATTTTCTGCTTTCAAATGTTTGACAGCAAGAATAATTTCCTCTTTCAGCTATTCCCTGCTTATATTTTCGTCGTAATACGCAAGATAACTGACGTGGTTGAAATTGTGACGACCAAGCTATTTTATCGTAACAGCCGACTCAACAGGGATGTTCATTCTTACTTTTATTTCATAATTTACATTTCGTTATCTAATGTAATGATTACAAACAACGACAGAAGTGGTTTACTGTGAAATTTGTTAGACGTAGGTGTATTGTTTTTAATAATGAAGCTTTACGTGAAAAAACGTAATGTTCTCCGCTTATTTCTTCATGTACAGTCACTCTTATTAATATTCGCACACCCTTTAAAACAGAATACACTTTTTAAAGTTGGTTCGAATAACGTGACCTTTTTTTTTTTTAGAAGTTAAAAAAGATTAGTTTACCAGATGATGTGTAAAAGAATTTTAAATAATAAAAGTCGCTTTTTACATTTCTTTTTATCTGAGCCTGTAAACAAATTGTTTAAAAACGTCTTGTAGATTTATATCAATTACCTACATGCTAAAAGTTTCATCGAAATCGGTTAAATATGGCGAAAATCGAAGTCTCGTGACTTTCAATTTACAATTGCGATGGGTCTAAGGATTCTTATGTTTTTCAATGCATCGATCAATTTCGAAGAAGTTTTCAGCATGCACATTACTGACATAAGTCTACAAAACATATTTTTTAAAACTCTCATTACAGATTTAGGTTAAAAAAGTTGTAATAAGCAATCTTTACTAATTTTTTTTGTGTGTTTACAATCAATTGCAATTTTTTACAAATTTTTGTACACAAAATCTAGTAAACTGATCTTACTTCTTAAAAAAAAAAAACATGTTTTTTGATCCAACTTTAAAAAGGTAATACTGTTTTAAAGGGTGTGCGAATATTAGCGAAAGTGATTGTAGATTCGTCTATTTTGGTATTACTCAACCAGTTTGGAGACATCCTGTATATATTACTGAAATCGTGCAGGGCTGTGTTCACCAAGTCTGTACTAGGCTGCTCGCTCCCTTGTATAAAGGAACGTAAACGCACCCTTGTCTTTGCGTCACGATCGATACTGTTATTATATTCTAGTCACCTTAACGGGCTTTCGAGCTGGCAGCTTCACCCCTCTGACAACGTTAACCCAAATTAAATAGATGGACACGCAAGAATGTGGGTGAAACGCGCTCATTTCGTTCCAATTTTGATATTTTTCTGATAACTCATATTTTCTAATCTGTTTTATTCTGTCTTAATATCGGTGAAACGTTTTTAAAGACAACCTTTTTGCGACAATTTTTACACGAATCACAGCAGTGGCAATCACCTGCTATCTTCCCTTTGCGAACCTAAACCACGTTCCCTTCGCCCGTGCTTTTCAGAAAGTCGTTTCTTGCACGAGAAAGGTTGTCTCGTTTGTAAAAATGCTTTCCCCGTTTTTTCCCTCTTTTTGCCCCCTTTCTGTTTCACGGAACAGATATACGTACACCCGAAGATAACATCGCGAATTTGTGTTTTCAGAGAAAAGTCTGTGCAAAAAGTCGAAGCTTTATACTGAGTTCTTTTTCTATATCGTGCTTCTGTGTTCCTGTTTTAAGTTTTTTGAACAATAAAAATAGCGATTTTGTGCTATAAAAGAATATTTCATTACTTCGGAGAGAGAATGGTAGTAACAGGAAGTTCGTATGATATTATACGGTTGTTTCCGAAGGTTGCAGTTACACACGGGATTCGGAAGTATACAATTCGATCCAATCTTTCGATGGTTATGAAGGGAATGGAATATTAACTTTACGTTAGTCTACTGAATTTTTATCACATTTTAAAAATTCACAATTCTATTTTCTATTTACGTTGTTTCAAAGACTCAAATAATTAAAATCTCATTGGTGGATTCAAAAATAAGAGGAAAAATTTGAAACAATCTGACTGATACTACAACCAAGTGGGAAATAAGCATAAAAAATTTAGAAATTTTTAAATTTGATCGAAATTATAGCTTTCACGGTTACTTCTGAATACAAAAGAAAAGTTGAACAAAAGGTCTATTAAAAAGATACGTCTAACAAAAATTACGGAGATGAAAAATGATTCTGAGCGAGGTTTCTCCGTTCTAATGAGTGTTACGTCGGCGAAAAATGATTTCGAGTCAATCTTCGTGTTCCACCTTTCACGAGTCCAGAAGAAAATTAGCACCGTCGCGGAAACGAGCTGACAAATCGATTTCAAAGCTTCTTACACCGGTCGATCGGCGAAAAGTGCTTGAGCAAAAGCGATTCTGAAAAGCCACTCGCTGTCCGTTACTGCAAGCACTTCCTCTACTCCGTTGAATATTTCCCTAACGAAAGAAGAAACGTCCCTCGCGAGATTTTTAACTATCGTGCCGACGCTCAGCGGAACTGGCAACTTCCACCCAGGGTTCTAAGTTCAACTTTAACGCGTTTTACATAGCGCAGCCCGAGAGGATCCGTGACAATTATTAATTTTCGAGAGTGAGTCGGTGGCGCGTTTATTAAAATGGATGAGGCTTAGGACACGGTTCTAAGGTACGCCTGGAATCCCATGAATTCGATGCACACGACGATTTTCATGATGCATGTTTCGTGTTTCGTAACCTTTTTCTCCGGTAAATCTCGAGAGAGCCTTGGAAGTGATGAAATTCAGTTTTCAAGAATGATAAACATCATACAGAATGTGTTCTTGATGAATTGAATCGGTGAAATCAGAAACGGTATAAGGTAGTTTTAGGTAAATTTTCAGAAACGAGAAGAAACGATTTTAACAATGTCTTCAATCATACAAATTTTATCAATATAATCCAGTAAAGGTAGTATCAACCCTGCACTACAATTCAGTTAGTACACTTCAGTTACTTTACAGAAAAATTATAAAAGATGAAGTCGTGGATTAGATTCATTTATTGAAGTATTCCTTTGAGAAAGTTTGAAATAAGACGGAAAAATTTCTCGAGCTAATATTTATAAGCGAAACTGCATTTACGTTCCACTTAACGATATCATAATCCCAAGTTCTAGAAATTAATTTCCGTGATTGGAAAAGTAAAAAATAAAAAATAGACAAAAAAAAAAGGAAAGTGGAAAAACTTGTCTGACTTTCAGACGCCTAGCGTATTCCATCGCGAATTTAACTTTAATTTTCAATTCACCGCGTCCAGGCCTCGTCAAAACTTTCATACTTATAGTTATCCTCGCGAGCGTAACCCGCGTCGCGCACTCTTGAGCCAATTAAGCATTTCAAACCGCGAATATAAATCCTCCTCGTGGTGACTTATGAATCAACTACCGAGAAACAGGTTTTCTTTTTCGCCTGTCTGAATTTCTGCTTCAATGAAATTTTAATTAACGCTCTTTCGAAACTGTACGGGACAGAGAGAAAGGGAAGTAAAAAGGAAGAATCGGTGATTGAAACACGCTAAACTTTCAAGTTCAGGACGCAAGAAATTTTCAGAGTTCAAAGAAGAATATTTGTTCGTGTTTAGACGTGACATTACCATGCGACGCAGTGTGAGCCGAATTAAGCGAAATTAAATGTTTCCAGAAGCAACGAGGCCGACTCGTTATAACGTTAGAGTCGTGGCATAATTACACGAGACTCGACCAGACAAAAATGCTAAATATTTCTGCTTTGGGAAGTAAGATAAAAGGGGAAACCCGCTTCCAACCTCGACATGGGAATAATCTACGCGACGCGACGTATCGCGAGAAAGAAGTGAGGTTTCAAGTCTCCGTTCTCGGTTCTGCCCGAAGGGGATTGCTCATTTCGTTTCCTGATGTTACAAGGACGATTTCGGTGGAAGTAATTCTCCAAGGAGCTTCGTTAGCGATGTTGCACAAGTTTCTTTTCTCGTATTTTACATTTTTGAACGTTAGAATGTAACTCTTATCGTGCCTCGTTATAGTGGAATAAAATGGGTAATGAGGAGAAATATTTTATGCTTGATAAAAAAAAAAAAAAAAAAAAGTGAAGATGAATTCTAACAAACAATAATTTAATCTCTTTTTCGTGTTTCAAAAATTCTCAATGGTATACGTAACACAACGGTGAAATAGATGCTTTCAGAATATTTTTTTTTTTTTAATTTTAGACATTTTAGATATTACGATTTATTTTCCTTTTCAGTGTCTTTCACTCCATCGCACTGAATTATTTTAACGTCAATTAGGCTACGCCTAAAAGACTCTGTACAAATATTAATTACGATTCTCTCAGGTGAACCGTTTACATTTTTAATTCAGCATCAGGCGAGTTCAATTTCTACCGGTAAAATCTCTTCGTCTTTGACATTCGCGCGCATCCCCAGTCAGGCCAGAACGAAGATCGGCCGATTCCCATTGGGAACGAACGCTCGTTTCGTTTCTCAGAAGTTTCCGCTCTATCGGTCTAAGTTTCCTTTCTCGTCCACTGACAAATCCCAAATGTAAATGCGAATCGAAGGGGCGGCTGAAAGGGGGGAGTAGCAAAAGGAAGTAGGAGAAGAAAAAGTGGAGGAGGAAGAAGAAGAAGAAGAAGTGTGATTCCATGGTGAACTTTTCCAACGTTGACATTTTCCTGATTATCGATCTGCCCCCACGGAAAGATGGATGTTGTAATTTATGCCACGCATATGGACTCATTTAACCTATTTCTTCCCACGATAGAAACCATCTCTACCTTTTTTATCCCTCGAAAGAAGAGTTTGTACGATTTTTATATCACCGACTTTTCCGTAGGCGTGTGTATTTTTAACCATGTGAGTATTTCCACCGGATCTATTGATAGTGGGGACGTGCAAGATGTCAGGTGGAAATAATTGTACGATTACGAAGGTGATAGAGAAATCAATTGGTATTTAAAAAAAAAAAAATGTCGAAGGGACGAGGAAAAATGATGTATCAAAAGAGTTAATGAACTTGAATAACTTCATATTTTAAACGCATAATATAGAAATAAATTTTTCGTTAGAATTACTCATTTACGATATAACAACTTCCATGTCAAACTTTTATTACATAAATGTACATTGCGTATATTAAAGGAATGAATAGAAAAATTAACAATATATGAAGTATTAATAAATATTAAAATATAAATTAATGTAAAATAAATCCACGGAATATTTCTGTGAAAATAAATCTGATAAAAACAGTACTTGAATATTCTGATTTAAAAACAGAAAAATAATCAAGAATCTTTTATAATATTCAAAGTTAAATCAAAGAGTGATTTTCATAAAATAGAATATTATAGTTTTCTTGATTTTTATAAACCACTCCCTTCTTTGTATTCAACTATACCATTTTCATACTGCGCGATGTTTTGCAAACACCCATACTAAATGTCCCATATACCTAATGTAACTTCACATTAATTCACCTACGAAGAAAGCATCTTCTCATATTCAGTGGACTTCTGTTAATACATCTAACAGGATCAATCACGAGCGTGATAGACAGACATCATGATCTATCCTCTACACCTGGTCAGTCGTGTATTTTCACACGAGAACCACGTGAATACGATTACGTTTATAAGATATTCCACAAACATGTCGAATTATTATACATACATTTTAGATATAGAACACGATTAGTGTGCAATCACTCGTTAATATTCAGATACCATTTAAAATAGAATAACTTTTTGAAAACTGAACCAAACGACACGAGTTTTTTTTCTAGAAGTTAGAAGAATCAGTTTACTAGATGATGTGTACAAAGAATTTCGAAAAAACTGTACAGAAGGTGACAAAAATTTGGAAAATGTTGCAATTGAGAGTGACTGTATATAATAGAATAATAGGACACGATTGTTTTCATGTATTGTACTATTTTATCATCACAAACAGATAAGATAATCGACGATGCGGAAACTCTACCTCCGGGCACATGTCGACTTCCTTCTATTGAAGCAGAAACAGTAAATTAGGAAACGAACGAAGGTTCGAACAAGCAGTTTCACGTTGAACGCTTTCACGATGGCATTTCGGTAAATATCGATCGTTCCATCGCAAAGATGAATACCGTTGATCAATCTTTTAAGCTTTTCATAGCGGAAGTTACTTCACGTACGGGTTCACGCGGTCAACATCCGTTCCGTATGAACGAATTCCTTCTTACACGGCTTGAGAACCCTTCAGCGTATATTTTCAAAGGAACAGCGAGACTTTAAGGATGCATGGAAAATGCGAGGCAGCTTTTGAATTAGGCGCTTTACGAGGATCGCGTAGGTTTCCATTCTGGCAGAATTTTAGAGCTCTTGGGTTCCTTCAAGATCTGAACTCTCAGATTTGGAATATTTTAATTCTGGAAATTCTTTAGAACGTAAATTAGAAAATTTGAAGCCCTTAGATTTCTTGAAAATCTGAACTTTCAGATTTGGTATATTTTCATTTTCGAAATCCTCTAGAACGTGAATTAGAGAATTTAGAGCACTTAGGTTCCTTCAAAATCTGAAATTTCAGATTTGGAATATTTTCATTCTGAAAATCCTTTAAAACATAATTTTAGTATTTCATAACTTCATGCCTACATATCAGAAAATTATCAACTCGAAAAAAATAATACTTTCTCCAAAAAATGCATCCTTCGTGTAATTTCAAAGGGAAAAATATCCATACTGTGAGCAAAATGTATCAAATTTTACTGAAAGCAGAAACCACATCTTCCTACGAGGAACCAATAACCGACCACAGCATAGTGTATACGTTTTACACAACGAAGCGTTTTATTAATCAGCGTGTTTCGAGTGAATCCTGAGAATTATGAAAATTGGCCGCGTAGCATCGAGATTCGGTCGAACGGCAGCGTGAAAATCGTAGCGTTCAATCCGTTGTCCGAATTCCGACCTGTTCGATACGATTCAAAAATCAATATTCAATTACTCGTTACGCCGCGTAATTACGTTTAACTTGGGCAACACGTTAATTGCGCTCGCGCGTCGAAAGGGGCTGGTCACAGTGCGCGAAAATAACGAGGAGCATGTCGAATTTTTCGACTGCCGCGTCGAATCAGAGAGGAAAATTTCTATTAAACCTTTTGAGTACTTTACAACATGTCGATTTTAGGTTACAAATATGTTTCAAACGAACGGAAATGTTTTTTTTTCTTTCTTAATTTATTTCATCGTACATTCCTGGAGAAAAGGAAATAGAAATACCAGATAGAGTAACTTTGCTTTGCAAATAAAACGAGATTTCGTTAGAATTCCTTATCGTCGCGTACTTTAGTATTCAGTGTACAGCACTTACAGGATTAAACGCGGAAGAAAATTCGACCGGTCGTTTCACAATCCGGATTACTCACGGCTGATGAACGTTTCGTCGATTCTAACCCTCCCCGTGGATTAAAATGGAATTTACGATTTTGATCGTGGACGCATGACATTTACGACACTTAATGGTTACTTCTGTTCGTTTTGTCGAATGTAACTCTTTACGATCGTGTTTCACGTACAAAAGACCTTGCAATTCGTGACAAGCAAGGAAATTTGACTGTATCAACGATTTCTTGATATTACGAAATGGAAAATGCGATACGAGTGTTTGTGTATGAATTATGTAATGATCCACTGACGTGAGCGTATTACATTAACCTTTGTTTTACGGTTTCTGGGGATTTTCTGCGCGTAAATTGTTCCTGGTAATTTTGAATTGTTCAAACAAAGTTCGAAGTTAAAGTTGAAACTAAGCTTAGAACGTATTATGCATTCATAGTGTCAATTTGCATTAATAAAACATTTTACTTAACATTTTTACGACAAACGCCAGCCTCAAATGCAAAGTGCAATGTTACACTTTTATTTGGGAATAATATATTCTACGGTTTATTATAAGAAATAAACGGTATTTTCAACTTGTAAAGGTTTCGATTTACATAATATACGTGTTTATCAACATTTTTATTTGCACAACGTTGCGTTAGAAAAGAACAAGTGAATTGAAATGAAACAGAATACTTTTGTGATTCACTATACGTAAGAACGTTGAAACCTCAGAGAAAGTTGAATTACTTCTTGTATGTGAAAAGTTCAGTTAACAGGGCAGGAAGTTCAAAGATCATCTGCTCACACGAAAATAGGGCGTATGAATTTAACGATTCGAAAAGGAGGGAAAAGGGCCTGATAAAGGGAGTTTAATGGTTCAAACTTTAAATCCACGAGGAAATTCTCTTCTAGTGCTCGCGATAATGAATAGCTTCGGCGCATTTTAGAACAACTTTCGTACGCATATCTGAAATATGGCCACTGCCTGTGATTAAACGTATGGAAGCAGCGAATTATCAATAACGTGTGCGTTCGCCAACTTTCGAACTTTTTAATGAAACCTTGCTGCTTCGTTCGTTAATCAAGTGCTAGCATAAAAATGTAACATCACGAGTATCTTTGCTATATCTAGCAATTTCGAAAATTTGACGAAAAACGACTCGATAGGAGTATACGAAAAATGTTCATCAATTAATTCGTTTCCTAATTCCGCAACACGTAGCCGTATTTATTAATATAATAATATCTCGAGTTTATCCGCTGGTTTTTACGGCGCATCGCCGGAAGTCTACAGCAACGTCGTAAAAAAGGCAGCAACCCTTGTTAATCCGACGCTTTTAAAACTTCTCCCGGGTTTTTTCTTCCTTAAAATCAAATTACTCCTCAATTTTTCATTTTATCCTCTGTTCGCCGGTTACGTTTCCTCGCCTACGCAGGGAAAAAGGAAATACTTCCGCGTGCATACATCAACACAGTTTCGCGTTATTCTGTTTACTCCCCTCTGAGGTTAATTATCAACGTTTTAATTATCGACCTGATCCCGCGTGATGATATCACGAATAAACGTTATACGCCACGATAGTCCTGGCTGACGAAGGTAAATTGTTTAGACAAGATAATTACCATCCATGTGGGTTGTCGCTGTTTAGAACTATAATTTTCTTAAACTATACACCCACAGAATTTACGAGCTCGCCGTGTAAGTAAATTATTTTTTTTGCTCGTTTAAATATTGTTGCATCTTGTACTTCGAACAAACGATATATTCAACAGTGGTGGTGATGAATTATTGTCGCTGGTTCAATGGTTAGGTTTGATTGATGGTGTGATATGGGTAGAGACTGACACCAAATGGACCACGTATTTGAACCCTTAACCAGGTTCGGTTAGGTTAATACACGGGCTGATTAATATATAAGATTTTCCAATAAGAGCGATAGAACTCTGAATTGAAATGAACCGATAAGTACAGAAGATAATCTAGTACTTTCTGCTTTACTTTAAAGCACATTCAATGACATTATACAAGAAATACAATATCATATGAATAACCACCAATTCCAATAAAAATTTAAATAACGAAAAATTGAAAAGAAGGCGCTTTCAAAAATATTATAAACAGGCGTCCATGTCATAAACCCAATTCATAACAGGTATATTATATTAATTACGACGTTAATTTTTGGTAGAAATATTGTTGCATGTAGAGATTAATTAAACATCTTTTCGAAACATTTCATCGGAGTTAGCATCGTTGAAGCATACGTTATATAGCTCGGGTTCATAATTCAAAATTCAAATATTACGCCGGCCTTAAGGGAGGCGCCTGACTCGAACATCGTTCACGGGTTAGTTGCATAGTTTCAGGAGATTGCGGTCATAAACTGGAATATCCTATTCGGAATAAAATTTTCAAACTGATCGTTTCCAACCGCCGCTAATCCAAAAACTGAAATGAACTCGCATGAACATTTATTAATCCGTGAATTACTTTCCGCGCGTATACAACATGGAAATGTGTGACACTGTATCTGAATACAATCAAGAATTCCATCGAGTTACTACGCGAACCTTCCTCACGCGTTTCCGCTCCCGGAGAAAACTCGGAAATGGAAACACCAAAGACAATTTCCCTACGTGCTGAAGGCGAATATTATATTCCATGAGAAAAGTGGACGATCGAGACTTAAATTCGAAGGGACAACGGTTGATGTGAGATTCGAATTGGAATTTTTAAAGGAGGAAAGGAGAAAGACGATATAATTGCCAAGAATTTGGAAGAAGGAATCTGCTAGGACAGTTTTCTCGCGAGTTTTCAATTTCAGCGAAATCTTTAGTCCAGGAATAAAAACTATAATCCTGAAATTTTAATGACTATATTAGAAAGTATTATTTGTACTTTCCTTCTAAATAACACTAAGTATAAGACAAATAAGTAATATAAAATTGAGAGCACCAAATTATGCAAATTTGAAACTGTTGAAATTATTCCCTTAAAGAATCCTCTTCGTTAATTATCTGAATGACATTCCTGAGTTCTGAATTATGATTACAAAAATTGAAAATTTCCACACCACAACTTTGCAAGTGTCACAAAATACCATAATTCCACAAGAAAGAAAACAATTAAAAATGCGAGAATTATTACTGATTTTATTTCTACACACAAGAGCTCAAAATACTGATTTTTTATAATTTCGTATATAATACATATTTCTCACCTGAATAGTTGCATAATAATTACATATAATACAACAGGTCTCTCCATTTTTTCCTTCTCTTTTTTAAGTTTTACTTTTCGTTACCCCATTTCGAATATTTCAATTATATTCTGCAAGTCGTAGAATAATACTCTAAATGCAACGTAATAACAGACAATCGGAAGTTTGAAGAGAATCTTCATGCAGGAAACGAATGTATTATGGGAAAATGGAAATTGAATTAAATGTCGCAACGTGTACGCGTATAGAAACATTGGAACGAAACCAACAGACTGAATAAATAATTCTTAGACTTGTGGTACTTGTGGTTGCTTGATCTTCGATTTCTGAATATTCCTTAAAGCGAGGTCGGCCAATGGTTCCGACAGGCACATTCGTTTATTTATATCCGTTCGTAAATTGAGAGAGCTTATGAAGGCATCCGTCTAGAAAATTTGCATCAGCAGACACTTTTCCGCGGGTAATGTCTACCAGCGGAGAGGAGTTCGCGTAATTTAGCACGCAAGATGAAAGGTTATATTGCCTCTCCTTTCGAAATATGTACCGCGTTTCTGCGGTATCCAATGAAAGTACACGCAGGCCCTTCCAACTGTGTGAATTTCTTCTCGCGGGTAAGTTATCGCCGCCGGTAGAAGAAAAAACAAAACGAAAAAATTTCTTACCAATTGCATTTGCAACGGGAGAAAGAAACGAGAACGAGAATTCTTGATTAGACGCGAAATATTCGGCGCGTGAAAATTAAAAAACCCTTATGGTTCTTCGTTGCATTTTTCCTAGTTGGCTCCGTGTAATTTCATAATCTAAACGAATTTGATTTTTCTACATAATTGCTTTCTACATTTATACAGTTATCCCGACGTTTCTCGAGCTACCGCATTTCCTGGAGAGAAATATTCCTCCGACAGGTCTTCAAAATATTCGTTCGCAGCAATTTTCTATTCATCATCCAGAGAAAACTCTTTTCCCCTAAGATTCTTTTCCAGACTTTCGAATAAATAGAAATAAAACGAAATCTGTTAGATGAATTTGGAATTGGTATTTGAAAATGTAGATTTTAAAAGATGATTCAATTGTTACACGATTAATCGATTGTAAGATTCAATGGCAATTAGTTCAAACGAGATGAAAAATTCGAGATATAATTTGAATGTGTCTCGAGATTAGAATTCATTCAACTATCTCGTCTTGAAATTCATGATATAATTCCACGGTATGGATTCGAATTCGTCGTTTGAAATGGAGATAACGTTTCGTGTGTATATAGACGCTTGGTAACTACACTCTCATGTAAATTACGCGTTAAGATCACAAACTCCCGGATGAATATGTATCGATGCGTAAAACTGAGCTGGTCTGTAACAACACTGCCTTTTCATTCTAAACATTCCATCGAATATAGTGTAGGTGGTTGCTGATTCATAATATGACGTAAATTTTTCAATATGCATAATCCCCTTGAATCTATCTCCACAAATTGAAATTTCTAATTGTCAATAGAAGTCACCAAAATCCACTCCATAAATGAACTGAAGAAAGTTCTCAAATTAAAAGCGTAGAAATATAGATATTTCACATTTTTCTTTTCTTAAAGAAACTATAGTGCCAATTAAATTACATAATTTATAATCATCTCAAACTGAACTGTAAATATTGGTAAAATAATAGCTGTTTAAAGTACAAAATTTTTGAATAAAATTTCCATTGTTTATTGATAGAAAAAAATACTAAAATTCTTTAGGACGTTTCGTGATTTTTGTGACAGAATGTATGTCATCAGTATCGATCAATTAACCCTCCACCCCAAAATCAATCATTCACGAAAGGACTTTAGGTCACTGTTTCCTCTGAACAGAAATTAAAGGAGAGATAAACGCGTCATGAATTAAGAAGTATCCAATAAAAGACAATATGACTGTCTATCACGCGAGCTTTCGATTGAATTGTGTCGTACACACACGCATATCGTAAGAACCTGTGTACTGCTTTCCTATGTAGTTGTAATAAGTGTGGCAAGAAGAAGATTATGAAAATACTATTATCAATACCAGCAAATATTGTTAATATTGACAGTATAACTAAAAGTCAATAATTTCCAATTTTCTGCTGTGTATACCTTTCACTTTACCTACATTTATTACAACCCCATTATTCAATATTTCGCAAATAACCGTACCTTTAGAATGATGCCTTATTAAACTTTCAAGCACCGCCATCATCCTTCTTCCCAAAAACACGCTAACTCCAACCATAAAATCTAACAACCCTAATAAAAAATTGACACGGGTCAAGTTCATCGTTAACAACTTAACAGTAAATACGACGTAAAGCTAATAATTGAATAAAATTAAGAAAAGGAGAAAACATATCTTTACAATTTTTTCACAGAACGTTCCATCGTTGAACAACAACGTAGCCGAAAGGAACGAACAAAGCAAAAAAAAAAAAAAAGAAAAAAAGAGGGGAAACGAGAATAATCGAACACGTACTGGGTTCGTAGTGGCCATTAAAGAGAACGTCACGAGGCGAAGTAACGCGGAAGCGTAATTGAAAGTAATGATAGACAAGCGATAACAACGCCGTCGGGAGAAGTCGATAACATTTTTCGTTCGAATAATTGCTATCGAGACTTTCCCCTCCCTTTTCCCTCTTTTCATTTTTCTCCCTTTTTCAATATCCCTTTTATGCTCTCACCATGACTGCGCTATTGGCTCATGCATATGCTCCGATCTACGTACGACGAGCCGCATTTCCAATGCAAAGGCGTTACACGGCGGTGCACGGCCACTGGAGAACACATCCTCCTCCCTCCGCATCGGTGAAAATCGAACAGTGTTCCCTTGAGTTTCGAACGGCCGGAGAGATTCGCTGAACTCGCAGGAATTATGCATCTCGTTTTTGTTCCGAGGGACAAACACACTACAGAAAGAGGGAAACAGGTTATTCGATGTTCTTCGCAGACTTTCTTGGATGATCCACTGTAGCGTGACAAAGTGAAACTCGGGATATCGGGGCCAATTTATTTTGATACACTGAAATATTCTTGAGAAGGTACACAGGTAGACGCAAGACCTTCTAGGTGAAAGCACGAAGCTACGAAAAGGGAATCGTAAAAATTTTTCATCAATTTTTAACGCGATATGGAAAGTTTGCTCTGCGCTCTTTCTAACGGACGTCGCTATAGATGTTTTCTGGATGCGAGAGAAAGGTTTCATATTTTTCTGAGATGTCCTAGGAATGTTTAGGAATTGATTTGATTATGGCTGAATTTGAGGTGTTTTGAAGATTCGATTTGACCTATTTTATTAATAAAATTCAGACTGTCTTATACTCTTTTCTTTAAACAATATGGAAATGATAGTACTGAATTTTAATTTTGTACTTTTGGGAAACCCAGTAGCTGAATTTCTATTCTACAATAATCAGGTTTAAATTCTTTTAATGTATACAGTATAAGAATTGAGAAATTTACAAATCGTTATTTAATCAAGGCACGAATTATGCTCGTGGATGCTTTTAGATTTGCCCAATCGTGTTGGACTGCAATATGATTCCTCAGTTTTTAGGCCGTAACGAATGGGAAGGTAATAATTAAATTTCATCTGTTTCTAAAATCGTTGTAAGACGATTACAAATATATGTAAGCGCTTAAGTCTCGTACGTGACATGTAATCTATAATCTTAATGCACGGACAGACTTATCTTAACAACGCAAACCTAACTAGGTTGCCAAAGTAAATGCATCAGAGCGGTTCTGAGTAATCTGAAATCATAAACCCAGTTCACCGACGAGAGAATTCAATAAAAAATACGAGGCCACTCTTCCGCATGCAAGCTGAATAAAACGAAGTTACGATCCTCTTTCGTGTTCGTCTAAACGCCATTTTCTCGTCTATTATCTCCCTAAAAGAATCCAGCAAGGGAGCAAAAAGAAAAAGGAGAGAGAGAGAAAAAAGAAATATATCTAGAACTAGAGTTTGAAATTCCATTTTATATCAGAACCCAGTCTCTTCTCAAAAATTCATAGAGAAAAATTCAATTTACACGCTAAACAACAAAAATTTAGAATCCTAGAGTTGCTTCAAGACTTCAAATTTAAGACGTAAAACTAAAGATTATCAATTGACAAAACTTCTTTAGAGTTCGTAACATGAAATTGACAAATCTGAAAAATTCCACGGTTCTTATAATAAAATCGGAATAAAAATTCACAGTTAAAAAATCTCCTCGAATAAATTTCAACAAAGCTCAGCATAGCTTTGAGATTCTCTGAAAATAATGATTTCCTCCTTAAATAAATAAACGTGAAACGACAATAGTGACAATTTACCGAGAAAATTCCATTCCCTGGTTAACCTCGTTTACCAGCAATATTTGCGTTTAAATACATACGTAATTCAATATCTGCCGGTAATTAGAGATGAAATTTTTTTTAACGGGGTGTATTACAACCAAGGAGAAGTTCACTATCCATTTCCATCATAGTAATATTCGCGCGTGTATGAACGTCGAGTGAGATCGTCTTCGTCACGAAAGATCTTTACTCGTAACACACGCAAACGCGTGGAAATAACATTTAGTTAACGTAGAATCGGCCTCGTTACGTTCTACATACCTCTCGACGATCGCAATTATCGTCTCCCTAGACGATTTCACGGCCGTGACTGTTGTAACGAAAGAATTAGCTCAAATACGACGCAACAGAGACGCAATTATCGTTCGCGCGACGAACCGATCGAGTAACGGTGAAATTAAATCGACCACCGGAGAATTGCCGCGATAACACTAATGTAGAAAGTATTTCTGGTTACCGCCGGATTATTCTGTTTAAAGCTGGCTAACGAAAACGTCGCTATGGTATTTAACTGACTATATCAATTGAAATATGTATAATCTGATTACGTTGCAATGGCAAATTTAATTCTCCCGCTGCAAGTATCTCGGTTGATTTTAAGGATTTCTCCTGTGAGTACAAAATTCATTAGTTCTGTTAGTATCAAGGAATTTTTAATCCAAACACATCGTCAAACATTTAAGCAAATGCACCATAGTATGCTAAATCATTTATAATAAAGGATAGATTTTATTTTCCATTTTTGTTTTTCTCTCTTTCGAATGATAAAGTTCAAATATTCGAATTTTTAATCTAAATAGAACACATTTGAGTAAATGAACTATAGTATGCTAGACCATTTATAATGAAGGATAGATTTTCGTTTTCCTCACTTTCGAATAACAAACTTCAAGTATGCAAATTTTCAAAGTTGCTAATATCGAATTTGAAATTCTGCTGCTATCGAATTTTCTCATTTTCACATCTGAATTTATTGTTACCAACTTCAACGACATATGATTCTCTACGAGTTGTTTAACAAATTTTCTAAAATCATCCCCTTGGGTATAATTCACTTTCTTGGCAACACGTTAAATTAATTTCCAAATGTTCCTCACCACACATGCTTATATACTATTCAGTCATTCAATTTTCGCTTCTGAACAACCAAATTAAAGTTATTTGCATATGTACATCGCCTAACCAAAAGAATACTCTCGCTCCTACGTCAGCAGTAGAAACGATACAATTTCAATTCTTGCACGTCTCTCGAACTCTGAGAATTACTCGTAAGAATAGAGGTAGCCAGAACAGCGAGAAATTCGACTTGGAAAGTTTCATCGTGGACTCGATACGAAATCGGTACGAAGTTTGCGTTTGAACAATGTCATGAAACTTTCAACTCTACCAGTTGAAACGACGATATTTTCTACACGAGCCTGAACTAACGAAAGAAACAGGTTTCTCGGAACTCAGATTTGACCCGGATTCAACTGCTAGTTAAGAAGCCTATAATCTAGATCTGACCCAGACTTCGGCTAGACTCGTATCGCGTACACGAAATCCAAGCTTGTTCTTATCAAGCCAATACAACATTGCTTTACGCAATGATAAAAGAGAGTTAGAACGAGTTATTAATAATTGACCGTGCTCGGTGTACCGAGTTATCTGGTAATTTGATTAATTAAAAGTTTCCTGGATATTCGATAACGAAGGAAAAGCTTACAATTAACAAAGTTTATTTTACTCTTCTATCGCAATATGTTATATACAAGTGTTTGATAAAATAAAAAAAAAGAAAGATAAGGGAAAAATGAAACGAACGTGAAGAAAAGATCGTTCGAGCATACGTATTTCGTTGTGAAAAATTATGACAGGGACCATTAACGTCATGTCAATTACTAACAGCCAACGAAAGTACAGTTTTCATTAAGCAAACAAAGACAGTGTTTGTCATTGTCAGGACTGTAATGTAATATTTTTTACATGTGTTTCAAACCCTGTTAAATTACTTACTTGCCTCGAGATTTTATCAGTGAAAGAAAAATGAACGTTAGGATCTTAGAATCTTATTAACTCAGGATCCGAGGACATTCGTTACATTCTACATGTTCAGACAGTTACTAGAATCACGTTTGATCAATACTCTCGTTCACAACTCCGAAGAAGTCAAAAGACGTGCTACAATGTCGACAAAATTGTTAACGATTTAACTAAATACAACAAGAAATTGTCGCAAGTCCCTATTTTTCCCCCTAAAATTTCTACTAATATAGTTAATTCTAGTTTCCATCTTTCCAAACGTTGATCGCCAATTCCGAGCAACAAGGAATCCAAACACCGGGGCGAAACTTCGTTCGCCATTCTCCTGTAATTGCTGGCCATGTTCTAAGAAAGAGTACACCCTCAAATCTAATGTTATTCGAGTTTTCCTTTCGACCCGAACTTAATTGCACGTTCGACACTAGCGTAGGATGGGAGGTGAATTTGCATTTCTCGTTTGAATCGTCTACCTGGCTATCGAGAAGCAACAGAGTGGTGGAAGAGAGAAAGACATACAAAGCGGAAACAGAACAAGGGAGGAAGAGTTGGAGTGCAATGAAAACGCTTCAATTTGGTCATCAGGTGTTTGATCAACTGATGAATGGGCAGCGAAGTTAACTTTCGCGTTTGTGTACCAACGACGTTAACGCGGCCGCTACATGACAGACGTTCCCGACCAAACAATAGTGGAGAATAGACTCTAGGCTTCTTGACTTCGGGTAACATGAACAGAAGAATTTTACGACCGTTAACCGCTCGAGGTGGACGTTCACGGAAACGGTCGACATCCCTCGAACTGTAAAGTAATTCTCCCTTCCGTCTATCGTGCACTGTTGGAATTATCTGTTGAACTTGCACGTGGCCCGTTACGTGCATGCAACAATTACCCAAGTTGACGCGGTAACTTCAACGTGATGGAATTTATCGTTTTCTACTCGCGAGTCGCAGTAAACGTTAGACTACTTTCAACCGAAAGCAAAAGATAACGAATTGCTCTTCAAATTTTTTCTTTCAAAGAAATTATTGAAAAGAAGTTGTTTGTTAGTTAAGTTGAAGATAGTAATCGAAAGATTTTGAGATTTTTTAGGACTTGCTGAAGATTTAGAATTTTTAACTTCTGCTTGCGTTGCTTTAAAGCCTCAAATCAGTGAAATTTCATTGATGGCTCTGAGGATAATTTAAATATAGTAGGGTTAGATAAATTCACTCTCTTTCAAAATTGCAGCAATAATATAATGAGAAAGTTAAACTCACAGATCCCAATTATAGTTGGTCCTTGTTTGAATTTTGATAAGGAAATTGTTACGAGAAGGAACTAGGAAGAAAATTGGAATGGAGAACTGTTTAGAATTTAAGACAGTGAAAATTGCTTAGTATGTAGTAAAAATTGCATGGAATGATCCTTAAAATAGGGAAAGATGTCTGAAATGTCGTAGAGCAGAGAGTCCGAAATTTTTCAGTGTACTAAAAATTGCACAGGAGTTCTTGGAATAGAAAGAGAGCAGCCTGGAGTTTCTTACAACCTGAAGAATTGTTTAGAACTTTTAAAACTGGGGAAAATTATTCAGGATTTCTCAGAATAGAAAACAGCTGCTTCAAGTTTCAGTAGCCATTTCTAGGCTAATGACAACTGTCTAGAATTCATTAAAATAAAAGTTCTCATTTAAATGCTAATTAAAACTGAAACGAAAAAAAGGCAACTAAAATTCCTAACAATACTACAAATTTCTCAGGATTCCTTGAAAAAAAAAAACACTGAAAATTGTGAAAATTGCGACAATTAAAAAAGGAGGAGTTAATTTCTTTTGTTTCTCTTTTATGAAACTTCACACCGTCCGCGATGCCTAACAATTTTCTTTCTTAGGAATTATAATAAAGTAGAGGGCTTCTGGCAAATAATCTTGTCCCTGTACATAATGATCGGGGTGGTCAGAGAAAAATTACGCTTAATTCGCGGCGCACGTCTGTAATCGTACGAAAAGTGCATAAAACAGTCGTTTAGATGGGACGATTTTAATCCGAGAAAATGAAACCGAGATAAGATTTTAGTTATTGCAGTAGGCGAGCCGCGATGGCGTGATGTGTGTCGCGTGCTTCATATTTGAGCCTTCACGCAACGCCTGCATTTGTCTGCTTTTTACCAGCTCGATTCGAATCGTCGTTTAAAGTGTTTTCACGGAACGCGATATTTTCCTACGGAAAATACTGTACCTGACCCGTGTGTTAAAGAGTACAGTTCCATTCGTTCCTTCCTTCTCTCACTCTCCCTCTTTCCGTTAATTGCACACGAAAATTCGTTTCGTTTTTCTGACCGCCATACTCCCTTAATATTCTCAACTCTGTTCTTCCTTAACATCCCCGGTCGAATATAAATGAAACGTACACTTAATCGCCGCTAATTGTATTCCTCTATTTTTAATGAAACGTGAATTTGTACGATTCGTATCGAATTTAAAGTAATATTTAACGACGAATTTCGTGTACTGCTAAATTCCATATTAGAATACGAGTGTCCTTTAACCTTTTCGGATATTGATATTTAACGTACAAAAATAATAAGCCTACAGATTGAAATTCCTTTTTAATTTGGAAACATGGAAAAAAAAATTACGAGATTTTTTAGTTCACAGAACAATGCATATTTTTATACAGTTCTTAGACCCAGTAAACAATTAATAAAGAATATGTAGCAGCCTATTTTTCTTGGCATGACGTAGTCATATGGATAAAGTCAGAATACCCAAAGGAAAAACAGGATAATATAGAACTAAAAATTGCTGTATGGCTCGTACATCGATAGAGTTTTCGTTCTCCTCTTCCTTCTTGTTCTTCTTTTTCACGCCAATGAAAAACGAGGTGATAAAATTTCCGTTATATCCTAACGAAACACAATATTTTCCCACGGCAAACTAGTTAACGTTTTTTGAATCGGTATTAAAGGGGACATACCCGTTTCCTCGCTATTTCTATCGGCGCGTGGGTTAATTACATGCAAGAATTCATAGCTGCTGCTCGAATATAAAGATTCTGAGAACAACAAGAACACTATTTTTCGTGGTAGAGCGAAAGTTTAAGGAAAAATAAAAACAGGAATTTCAAAGAAAATAATTAACAAAGTTTCATAAATGAACCGACACACATGTCGCATGAAAATTTGCGAAACCTCTTTAATTACCCTAATTCATGATAATTCCGCTCGATGTTTCGATGTTTTGATTCACCAATTAGACCAGTCGCGATTTATTGGAGTGGCCAGGTACGTTCGATCCACAGTGCACAATGCAATTATCTAGATTAGTACCGTGTTGCACGATCTGATGTGCAATTAATAACGATGTATCCCACTTCTGACCTTCTAGAATTGGATAGGATCGATACGATACGGCGAGACAACTCCACGCTGGTTTATGTCCCCTTACTGAATATCGTACTTACAGTAAGCTCGACAGAATCAGGCCAATCGAATCACGATTTCCATCGATAGCGTACAGCAATTAACAAAAACCCCCCTCCGCGTTAGGAAATTCTATCTTCATCGAACGTACCCACATTTTATACGTTATATAACATGAACCGCTTTCTTTGAAAGTGGTGTCAGTCCATTATTGGAAAAAATTGAGAAATCACATAATTTACGTATAGTTTAGTACGAAGTTTTTATTTATAAATAATTCATGCCTAATATTTTAAAATATCCATATGTTTTGATCAACTGAAAATTCGAGTAGTATATAAGTACATAATTAATATTAAGAATAAACGACGCTATTTGGTTTCTGGCTCTTTTCCGAAATCAAAATCAGAATAAAACTACTTATTTCAAGTGAAATCAAACTTTAGATAACTGAAATTTAACGATTCTTACAGTTCAATAATTATGAAAGTGTCGATAATTACTAAACTCACGTAGAAATCGTTTATACAATCAATTTATATATATATATATTTAAGTTCACAGAAATATTGACAAACTTAGTACACTTCAATCAACTGAAATGCAAACATTTAAATATCTTGAAAGATGAAAAAATGGATTTACACCACTTTCGAAATAAACGATTTATATGTCGAACTACCTTTGTTCGAATTTATATGAAATTCAAGTAAATACAAATAAAATTATTATACTTCCTGATGTTCAATATTTATTCTTCGTTTCTACAAACAACTCGTTGATGAAACGAAATGTATACCAGTCTGAAATATCAGGAATGTTTTTCCGCTTATATTCCACCGCGCGCATCTTTCTCGTGGATGTAACACAACGGCGATCGATGAATGGTAATTCTTCAACGCTTGAAATACACGTCGGAATAGGAAAACAGTGGCGGTTTTTCGGAGCCACTTTTCGCCCAAGATACGCGCCGATACCTCATATCGTTTTACTCAGCCCGACGATAGATTTGCCTCTATTCATTCTGCAGGCTACAGAAGACCGTATTCGTGACCCGGGGATATTTTCTCTCTCGAACTGCTCTATCAACCTCGACGAACGAGAAGCAACTTGCGCGAAAAGCTACTTACACGCGAGTACCACTACGTTCATTCTGTGACGCAAACAGTTTTCTCTTTGAAATATGTTTGCTGGTTTAGGTGGTTTTGCAATGCACTTTGAACATTGTGTGTGTGTGTTTTGCAAGCAATATGTAGTGGCTATGGAAAAGTTCCTTATGAAAGAACGAGTCAAAAGTGAGGAGTAACAGTTTTCTTTTTTTGTGCGAGAACATCGATTTCTTTTCTTTTTCTTATTTGAAAAATTCGACAATTATTTACTTGATACTGACAGAATAAAATAAAAAAAAATCATATTATATAAATAAAAATTAATAGTTTAAAAGTCTTCTAAACTAATTTTTCCTTGTTCATGAGAAGAAAAATTACAATTAATCACAACTTTACATTTTAATAAGAAACGAAGAAATTAATAATTATTGTAAGCAAATTAATTACTAATAATACAATAGTACAACAATACTAACAGTAAACAGAATTAATTCAGTACCTTCCCTTCATAAAGTCTGGACTTTATCGACTAAAAATCGCCATATATTTTCAAAAAAGTAATTCCTTAATTGCTTGGATAAATGGAAAAAAGGTGATCCAAAGTAATGGAGATTATTCTGTACATTACAAATGTATTCGATTTTCTATTAATTTTTCATTTGTGAAGAAAGGCTAATTTCTGAGTCACGTGGTTCCATGGAGAGTTAATATTCTTCATTTATTTCTACCGCGCGCACATTTCACTAGATTTTCAATATTAATATTTTCGAAGAAGGAAAACTTGTATCGATTAAAAATATTATTTCACATTTTTTATTAATCTTTCCACGAAGAATCAGTTCTTTCGTACTTTGCCTGTGGATATTACATACACACATAAGAATCTTTTCAAAGTATTGAATATCTATTAGAAGAATCGAGAAACTCTGAAACGCAGCGAGAAGAAGCATGCTCAAAGCTTGAAACCGCGTGGAATCCCATTTAAATATTTATAACCCATAGTAAAAAGAAAGAAATTACGGAGGACCGTGTTCAGAAATGGGGTTGTTTTATATTTAATCGAATCCCTTTGTGCAACTCGAAACCTAACCGGTATCGCCGGGTAATCCGAGGAAGCTCCGAGGATCCCTCTCATTTCCTCCCCTGCGCGTTTTCCTTTTCTCCTTTTCAAATCTTCCTCCTTTGCGCGGAGGATATTCGCGATAAAATTTACGCCCACCGGGAATTCATCGTTGATACTTTTTCTCCTTTCGAATCGAACTTTATTCTTTAACTCGTTAAAGTGTCGTAATCTTGAGTGCTCGACTGTTCAAGTTACAAAAGAAAGTACTTAATTTCTTGATACGATCCTTTAAGAATCTAATTGATGCTCCTTTCACGCGGCCATACGCATTTGAGGAAATGTTTAAATTTCCTATATTTTTTGAAAGACATTTTCCAAAGTCTACTTGATTCAGTAAGTATAACTACTACGTTCATACACGTTGAATTTTGTGCCGGTATACATCGAGTTATATCTGTCCGAAATTTGTGTCAAGTATCAAACATTATATAAACGCTGAAACGGGATCATGAGGGTTTAGTTTAGTCTAAAACGCAATAGTGAACAGTTTCCTCTCGAACCTGTGTTTGTAACTATTGTAACAGCACTGTCAGAATGTTCAACGAGGATATATAAGAATTACGTTGATTCGAATAATAATTCAATAAGCTAATAACGCGAAAGTTACTCAAAAATGATAAAGGACGAGCGTAAAAAAATTAAAGTAAAATATTATACTCCATTAATCTAAAATTGAATGTTAAAACAATTCTGCAACGCGATCAGACTAACACAAAATGAAAAATCTTCGCTTAATCGAAGATCTGATGAGTTTTTCAAAAGAATTATACTTTTATTTTAAAATCAGTGTTACAAAACAAACAAAATCTAAATTTCTACCTCGGAAACAGTTGCAAAACGAAGCATTGTGAATAAATGTGTGAGCAAATATAAGCGGTAGTGTACACATAGAGAGACAAAAGGCAAAGGACCGATAAAAAAAATAGCGGAGGGGAACAGGGGGACGCATTAAAAATTTTCGCGCGATCGAATCGTGATATAAATATGCCCGGGTGCATTTACATTTTTATCGAATCTCGGCTCCTACGTACACGTGAAATAAAGCTATCGTATGACGTGCGAGCCACGACGAAACGATAATGCCGTGGGACGTGTACAGCTGTACACGGAGCCTGGCTGAACTCGAGCCTGAAATTGAGACTAAGTGGCTGTATTCCGTAAAACACGTACTCCGATATCGTCGTTACACCACACACGCCCCTGAATATTATCTTTTGTCCTTCTGCCCGAGCAACAGAGATAACAACTCATTGCGGTGGCGATCCTCTAGTATCTCACGGGTGAACGTTACGTAGGATGCGTTTTAGCAATGCGCAACTGAAGCGTGGGAGAAAATTTATATGAACAAGCGTAGGTTGTCGAGAAAAGATGATTGAAAAACTTGGACAAACCTGTCACTTTATATACCAAGCTTTAAAAGCTATTACTCTATTTCTGTTGTTTTCGATTCGATCATATTTGATCTGATTTAACAGAACGTATAAAGATTACCTCTTTACATACTGGAAATACATAATGGGTGATAACATAAGGAATGAAAGATTTTTGTACTAGATTAAGTCACTTAATCTAGATGTACGTCGTGTATGTTAAAGAATTTAATTGATTTCTCCGCTAAGATTAATTGTACAGATTTACTCGGTGTGTTTTACCAATAAACTTACGATATGAAAGATATTCGTACCGATTTGCATATCGTTTATCGTAGCTACAGAAATTTCTCATAAATCATTTCGAAGAAATAAGAAGCGTGTAGTTTTCGAAACAATAGAATCAAGAGTATAGCCAAGAATCAAACGGAAATCAGAATTCCCTAAGGCGGTGGTTACATTTCCAACCAGTAGGATTGCATCTCTACAGCACTCACGTAGAGTGCTAAAAGGCCAATAGATTTGAAAGGGGCCACCTGTTTCTAGCAACGACGAAATAATGACCCAGCAGGAATGAGAATCTTTACGTGCAACGATATCCACCCGATCACCCTCGATTTCGTTCTTACACTGACCAGATAAATTTCCCAGTAAAAATTTCGCTCTGTGGCTAGTAACTATTTTACGAGCCAAGGAAAAAAAGGTATGACAAATCGAGGAAAGAATTTTCATCGGCCTTTTGTCCACGAGGAAACTTCGAAAACGATTAATCTTCCGCGAAAGTTCAACACGACGAAGTTCCACGTTAACCTGTCGTTCAAAAGATTTTTCAAGTAGATACATATATACACTACCGAACGCGTTTTATTCGAAAACATCGTGATAAACATTGTTTAGCTTCAATATATGGAAATTGCCTATGAAATGGCAATGCAAAGCGAGATGAAATTTTACTTTTTTACGATAACTAGTATTTAATCGTTTCTAGTACGTATATTTAAGAAATGAGAAGATAATTAATAAAAAAGACAATTTAACCACTAGATGAGAAAGAATTTATCGCAATCCGAATGCGATAATTTTTTCTAGAATGAATTTGATCACCGTTAAATGTCTCGTCTGACAGCTATAAAAATTGCTTCATTTAAACTCGCGAAATAGCTGCCGATAACGCCGACTTCATAAACTTCTTTTACGCATCTTTGATTTAACCTTCGAAAAAAACAGCGCAATCGAACGTCCTTTCCTGACGTTCGTAAACTTTCCTGTGTTACGATACTGTCTATTCGATGTAAACGCTTTAACGTCTAATTTCACCGTTGAACAGTCTTTGGCAACGGAAAAGCTAAACGATCTATGGAATATCAAATCTGCTCGCATCGTCGACTGCATACGTTCGCGTGTATGCACATAATATGAGCATTGACAGAAATTTGGTTACCTTATACGGCAGATGATCGCTGTTTCACGTTCAATGATTGCATCTTGCACGTCACGTCTGGCATTGATGAAACATTTCACATGCACAACTTGATTCAATGTCACACAACACTACCGGATGCTGCACAACATGACTAACGATATTAATTAACCGATTTTTAAAAATACGCACTATTATTACTACAGCAACGACGTCACAACATCCGCACGATAATTACATCTTACTGCACCGTGCATTTGTACACGTCACACCCGTATGCTTGATCATACATTTAGCAATATTTTCCCATAATTCTGTTCGTGCCCTCAATCGATATATGCTCGGTCGATATTAACGCCAATCGATGGGTAACATTGATAGCGTAGCACGAGTATGCATGACGAAAGACGTGATGAATTGTTCGTTTTACGTCGTTCCTGGCTAGATAGATTTGTGTCCATGGGTATTTGCGATTTGAAGCGTGTTTAGCTACCGTTTGAACGCGTGATGAACGATCCGATGAATATCTTGATAACCTACGTAGGTGAAACACGACAAACAACGATGGCATCGGTAATGGTGTCGAGTGGCAGAGAATCATTTAACTTTTATGTGTACCGTTTACGTCTGTTAAAGAAATTGAAAATTGACCGCTTTTTTCAGTGCTTTGTGAGTGTCAATTAACGCGTTTACTCGTGTATCGAAAGGTTATCGCGAAACGATACAGAACGGAACCATTTACGAAAATCATAGGTTAGTGTAAATACAGAATACGTACGTATGCATCGGATGCAACACAGTTCCTAAATTATAGAACATGTTTACCTTACAAACATTTGCACTTTATATTGGTGAAAACAAGAGCAAAGAACACATATTTGAGAAGTATTCGCGAACTAAAATACTACATTCTGAACGTTCTGATTTGTATGCTCTTGTCTGCCGCGCGGTAGACAAAATGAACTCTCGTATATCTGAACATTTGGAAAATGCGAGCCACTTATCGAACTGCTGCCGCAAGCACAACGAGAAATAACGTGGCGTAAAATGTTTTGGAGGGAGATACACATGTACGTAGAACCGGTGAAAGAAATAACGTTGCAAACGGATGTGTGAACGCGAGTATAAACCGACGAAAAGAATACACGCGTAGAAGCAACATATACCTCACATCAAAGCGAGACAAGTGCAACGAATACTGGTAACACTGAATACTGTAAATTCGGAAATTACAAGTGGCTAGTTTCAGAGCATCTATAGTTACCCCCACCACTTTTTTTCGAATTTCTGCAAAATCCTACAGTCTGACAAGACGTTCGCGAGTGACTTTGTCGTGAAGTTTCAAAAATAATACGAAATTATAAATATTCATCAGACGATTAAGGTATTTATGAAAACATTTCACCATTTACGTTCCCTTTGCCTCGAACATTGTCCAAATAGAATACTAAATTCTGAACACCGTTAAAATTGTATAAATGCAGTCGATTATGTGACACTAATGAACATACTAGATCATCTATTTCATTCCCATTAGTGTAATACGGTTCGTTGCGCGCGTGTGTGTGTGAGTAGCGAAATGTAATCGTATTGCGAAAATTGAACAACGCGATTAATCATACTGAAAAATGTATCATCGGGGAATATGCCGTGAACGAAAGGTTAACTGGTAACTGTCATGGCGGTGATATATCAAGAGTCATATAAAACTTTATATTGCTTCACGTTCATATTGTACCACGTTACTGTTGCAATATTAATTTTTCACGTTATTATAACATTTTTTTAAATTCGTTCTTATACGATACTTAATAATGTTAAAAGTTTCAAACGATATTGAAATTTTTATCGATGATATATAAAGTGCACAGAAATAATTTTTTTTTACTCGATAACCTTCCATGTGTTTAGGTGTTACATTGGCTTCATAAGAAGTAAGCTGGTTCCGTGACAAATCGCCTAAACACTGCTTTCCTGGGTACATCTCATGCTCTCATAAGCTACTACCTCATACATAGTGTCACATTAGCCATTATCATCTTCGTCATCAGTAAGTACCACCCATGCATACCATTTATCAACCGTTTATTTCCAGCGTTTATTTATCTTAACATAAATACGTACGTTATCCGATGAAAATATTCATTTTGCAAATTGACAAAAATTAAACGAGAAAATTCATTTACAATTTACATGTAAATCGTTACATCGTTATATATAATACAGGCCGCGTGGGGATTAGCTCTAAATTAACGGTGTTACTAATATTATCTGATCAAATTATCAATTTACCGGTTTATCAGAAACATTCCAGAACTGCAGCAGAATACTGTACAGTGTTCATAGTAGCGCGATAAATATTGCATATAGCGATGTCACGTTTGCAAGGAAACACAACTTATATGTTGCATTATATACGTTAACGTTTAATATACAATAATATGAAACTCTGATAAAATCGGGATCCAACATGTCTATTAAAATCACAACTCTCGATATATTTAAAAAAATGTATAAATAAATGAGTTTGCAGGATATCTATTTTAATAACACATTGTTCCATTTCAATTGATTCTATCGTTCGTGTCTTTTGTTTCTTCTTAACACAACGCGTGATTTGTTAATCAGTCGGCTATGCCGATCAAGATCGAGGCAGCAATGCAAATGCATGTTTGTGAAATTGCGCATTCGCACATTAACGTTCTAATTATTATTCACTTCGTTATTATTCCCACAGCAATTTCGCTCGATAATTACGCCCCCGTTTTGTCAGGTAGGAAGTTGATTGTGCTAGGCAGAATATGAAACTAGACGAAAATTTGTTTGGAGGGAGGGGACAAAGAACATTACATGTATGCTATTAGTAGTTCCATACTGGCTGTGAAACAACAAATTTGTGCACTGCGTATAGGAATATTAAAAGCTCCAATATAAAATTACCGGTACATTAATGTAGGGTTCTGAAGATTATTGGATTATGAGGACTGATTGAGGATTAGTGTCTCCCCAAATTCAGCAATTGTGTTTATTGATAAAGCCATGCATTCAAAAGTGAGCTTCATCATTAAAGATGATTTCTTTAATGCGAACATTGGGTTTGTCGTATTCACTCCACTAGACGTTATTATGGTAGTCATTTATATAAAATTGTATTTCATGTATAATGCCATCGAGTATACTTTAACGTGAAATAGTAAGTACTAGATTATCTTCTGTACTTTTCGTTTCATTTCAATTCAAAGTTCTATCGCTCTTATTGGAAGATCCTTCATAACAGCGGATTTATGTATATGACACGAGAAAGGATCGTCAGTATCAAACTCCAAGGTTGTATTATATACTTTGCACCTACTCGTTTGTATCCCTTGTTTTGGATCGATCTGTCTGAGGAACTTATACTGATTTGTGACCTCGAAATACTGTGATCTTGAGGAATCTTGTGACTGATTCCACGTGGTCAGGGATCTCAGGGAACTCTGAAACAGGTCTGAAGTACCTGTGACCGTGGACCTTGAGGAGCTACGACCCCAAGAGTCCCTGAGGCTGGTCTCAGACACTTTGTGTCATGGTGCTCGAGTGTCTTTGAGTTCAGGGAAGAACGCGACATAGATCTTCGTGCTTCACAATTCTTGAGTATGCATACTTTAAATATACTGTACACACTTATAGCCTTTTTTGCATTTTGAAAGCTTTGTTTAGTGGCAATCTGAAATAACATCTTTAGAATTCATTTTTTTCAAATTTCTTTTTCAGCGTTTCTATTTACAGTGCCATATTGGTAGAAACAAATATATCTAACAATGCTGTTATCGTATTATTTATATGTATTTATACGTTCTTACGGGGAATTATTTAGGTCACACTGGTTCGACAACGCCGCGTAACTGCTCGGGTCTATTACTCCAAGCATCTGAAATAACTCCTCATGAAAAGTAGACGGTTATTCTATCGACCAGTCGACTTATATTCCTGACATTATCGTTTAATGACTTTTCGTCTTTCGTCGACGACGAAAAATAGCACCTTTCATAGCTAATTTTATTCCACGGCTATAAATCCTAATGTACCGTCTAATCCAAGGTATATTCTACCCTTCTGTTGATTCTGAACGAATAGAACAGCTGTCTAGCTCTAAGTATATAAGTCGAAGCTTTGATGCTGGCAAAGATATTTCCTCATTTTCAGTTGTCTCAAAAATATACCACAGTATTTGTATACTCTAACCTACGATGTTTAATGCACGTTGAAAACGACGCTGTTTCCGATTTTATAATCGCTCGTTGAATGCTGCATCGTGAAGGATTATTGTATTTTCTGCTTTCGTGAGCCGGGTTAATTGTCGATCAGAGATCAGCGAGCACGGAACCGGCGTTTAGGCGGCGTGAATGGACGATTACGTTTGGTAACGGAGGAGGGGATGGGAATCGATAAAATTTCTCGTGCCTGTAACGAGCGCAATTATCTTCGGACGTCCTGGAATCGAAATATCGATCACGATGCCTCTAAGTAAAAGCCGTGAGTCATACTGTTGATCTCTTTCTCGCCAGCCCTCTTGACGTCAAGCACACTCGCTCGTCGAGCGGCTATGAAACAGCGATAGATATCTCGCGTAACAACCATTCCGCGTCAAAACGCACAGAATTGCAACCGCAGCTTCTAATTTATTTCAAACTTGTAGAATTTCTTATTAACCTCGAGACACTTAATTGTGTAAATAAGTACTTTTTTTAACTTCGAACAAAACTGGAAACGTCAACGTTGAATATCTCGAAACCCGGATTCAAGAGATGAAGGTGAACTTTCAAACAATCGCGATAAATGTACCGTGAGTTTAAAAAAGAGTCACCGAGTATGACCGCAATTCCGTGCGTTTTAACGTGAAATAACTCGCAAGTGGCCAATGTAGAAGAATCAAGTAGGAAAAACGGAATGTGGATATTGCGGTGTTTTATTCTTACCACAGACACGACTGTCGACGAGCACCCGATAACTCCTCCTCTATGCGACGTACAAACATCGCGAAATGTCATTTTCATTTAATCCGGGCAAACTTCCAGGAAACACATCTCTGGATTGAATAACGAAGAAACACCCCCTCCATCCCCAACACGTCCGACCGTATTGTCGAAAATTCTGTGTATTGTCGATACGTCGAAGCAATAGCTGCAAGGGAAGATACTATATTTGATACATCTTTTTTTCACATGTAACATACTTTTTATCATTTAGAAAGTTTGGATTTCTATTATATATTTATTCGTTAATACAATTTTTAATACATAGTACGTTAGTACGTTAGTTTGATAAACTTTCTTCCCACTATTATTAAAAAAATCTAAACTTAATTTTTCAAGAATTTCATTTAAGAAAAAGCAGCTATCGAACATTGTACACAGAATGCAAATTACGCCGTTGAGATTTTGCAAGATCCCGCATGATTAAACCAACTTTAAAGGGAAATATAATTTATCCTATCGTGCCGCTTTGTGAATCAGTTTAACGATACAATTTATCCTCTCGGCACAACAGGTCGATACACTTCACCCTACAAAACTGCTATAGCACTCCACTTTCCCAACAACGTCCGTCTCCATTATTTTTTCAATCATAACTCTGCTGACACGGAATTTTCAAAACTAGATTATCAAGCTTGTACCGTATCGTTTCAACCTCCTTCTGTTCGATCATAGACAAAACGGGGGGTGGGGTGTAAAATCGATATCATGCTTTGTCTTCTTCAACCCCATTCAATGGTAACGTTCTAACACTTGGTTCAGCTATAGACGTTACACTGACGTAACCATTACGATACGTCGATACCTTATCTAGCAACGAACGAAGCTCGTATTCTTATCATCTATATATCCAGGTTGAATCGTATCAAACGTATTTCCCATCGAATTCGAAGATCAATCTCGTCGATTACCCCGGAAACGATTATTCCCCGTCGCGCTTTCCTTTAACGACCGTATTTATGGTTGTTCACGGTGTAGCTAGATACACTGCCAGCAGGCGTAATATTTCCTGGAGACAGTTGCGTGTGTACAGCCAACGGCGACATATTCACGAGCAAACTCGTTGGAATACAGTATGTATATAGACGTTGGCTAGTGAGTAAGAAGAAGAAGAGCAACACACGCGACAGGAATAACTTTGCACCTCGGTTAGGGTAGGAGTAGTGGACGCGGTAGAATTTGATAGACAGGTTATTGAGACTTTCTCATGTTGCTCGACCGACTTAAAGGCCAATTATCGAAAGTTTTAGAGGAACAAATAACTGGTATTGCGTAGAAATTTGAGCTGACTTAATCTGGTATGGTTAGTGTTCACGAAGGTAGACACGCTAAATGGTAAACTGTACAAGGGATTACTTCTTCTCTATTTAGAGTTTACGAACTGTTGTATAATTGCTGAAGGTGTCAGCAAGAATCGTCGTTTCATTTGGTTCACGAAATTTTTCAATCTTTTACACAACAAATACGCCGCGACTCAACACGAAGACTTAAGGTTGTGAAAAGTTTTATTATAATTCATTGGAAATTGGTTCCTTCGAACTGTTTTATTCATTACACCTCTGGTGTATTGATAATTAGGAAAGAAATAAAAGAGAATGTGGATGAAAACAAAAGTGTGAATTATGGAAATCTAGTGATCTGCTATTTTAGAAAATATTAAATTCTAAGAAAAATTTGATAAAAATTACAAGTGTAAAAAGTTCGACAGTTGCGTTTCAGAAAATCTAAATGAGTTTTATACACAAAAAGTACGAAACAAATATTTCTCGTGGCTCGCAAGAATTCTTTTCAGTAATCTAAGTGAATTACTGAGCGACAATTTCATCGTACGTTCGCTGAATGTTTCTTTCATTGCTTTTACGCTGTACAATAATTTTCAAATAACTTACGTATAGCTATCGATCGTAATAAATTCTCTATACAAACGTGTAACATCGTTTCATTTTTCTGTGACACTTTTAACCAGGTTTCTATAATCGAAAGGTTTTCAGAGACATGTTATGGGACAGTTATGCAATACACGGAATATCACGTTTTTCCGTGAGGGCAATTCTCCTTGGTTCAGGGGTCGAAGGTAAAAATAACAGAAATTCAGAGGTGACAAAGAGATATAAACATTTTTCATAGCAAACCGTTTTTCGCCGTGAAAACGCGTTCTCTGCTCAGCTATTCTTGGAATATCGCGAGCACACACAGCCACAGCCGCAGCCGCAGCCGCTGGAAAATGTATTCCCTCGTATCTGTATTTTCACAAGAAATGCAGGCACAAAGCTATATTTTAATCTTTTTTTTCCCTTTCCTCCGCCCTCTCCTGTCCCATTTATATATACGTTCCTTTTCATCCGCGGTTTCGATACTATTTCGAGCAGAGTTTTTTAGAAAGGGTTTTAACGATTGCACTTGTCGCTATAGGGACAAAGGGAACCGTTAAACGTATACGTTCGTGTTTCGTCATTCATTAATTTATCATATTTCTGATTTTTCGCATTTGTTCACGCGAGTTCGTTACTTAATACACAGGTTCGTGTAATTGTCTATATGAATTTTTGCAAATCTGAAAGCCGTACTTTTCAAACGATACTAAAGAGAAAAGAAAATTCAAAGGCTGAATTGTTTTGCTAACAGTTTCTAGAAATGTGCCTACAAAGAGAGTTTTCGATAGTGTAAAATGCATTCTTCCTTTTTTTTAAAACAAAGTTTAAAACGCTAACTTAGATTACTTTTTCTTTTTTTCTTTTATCAGATCTCGTGTATGCGTATTTAAATTCATACTTCTTGGAACTTATGAAACAGTTGTTAAAATCGTCGCTTTTTTTTCCTTTGAATTTCCATTCGAGCTGAAATACAGAAAATGTATTCGCTGTTTTTTTTTTCTTTTTTTGAAAAAGGATGCGTAATGTACACTTTGTAGGCTGGAATTTGTTATCGTTGGAAAATTCGATAATGCGGAGGAATAAGTAACACGAGGTTTTCCCTTCGCGTATTAAATTTCTACGTAAAATGCAAATTTTTTGTGAACCTCAGCGTCGACACTTGACACTCGAATCACGTGTGAATATTTCGGACGTAGAAGGCGCACCTTCCTCGATTTCCTCGTCTCTTCCACCGAATGTAGGCCAGATGTACACGAATAAATTTGGCACATATAAATATACATATCTGTGTTTCCACTATTGATATCCGAATTTCTATACAAGCTTGGTGTTCCGCGTCGGGGATGTCCAATTTGAAGTTTCGAGTGGCCCCGTTGCACGGTGACAAGCTTAATTGATAACATAAATTTACAAGGTTTCTCCCTTGAAGGAAAAATGAAGTAAAAATATTTACTCTATTGGGTCGATGAAAAGACCTGTATATACAGGGTGCTTTTAAAGAAACATTTGGTAAAAAATATACCGAATGAACGTAGGACAAGAAATCAACCTTGGCAAGAGTTAAAAGTATTTTTCAAAGTTTGCTTTTATCCACTATGAAATAAGTGAAAAATAGAGAATTATCGCGTTATATTTTAAAATGTACATTATTTGTTCTCTGCTTTGTTTCTATGAACATTTTGCTACACAATGTTTCAAAAATGTTTCACCTATTTTGATACCTTCTAGAAAACAGCTAATAGAAAAAGAAACAGCGTTTACGGAAAGTAGAGACTTCGTCTGAAGTAGAACACACCTATCCATTTATCGATTAACTTCGTAATTGCATCCATTTTCCGTTTCCCATGGACGCTTCGTTGTTCCCTATTTCCACATTGGAAGCTATAGTTTCGATCCAAGTTTCATTGTGGCGGTAACGTTTGTCCAACTTTCCGCGGGAACTCGTCTTTTTCGAAATTTAAAAGTTTCCCGAACTTTCAATAAAACTGTCGGCTGCTGACGTATCTGTCTACGTGGACTGGCACTTTAAGAACCTCACCTAGAAACTTGTCCACGATTCTGTCTTCGCATTCGCCGTATGAATTTTTACTCAAACTCGAAGGGGGAAGTTCCGCGAATTTCCTTATTTTTTTCTTCTTCTTCTTCTTCTTCTTATTTTTCTCCTTGCTCTCCTTGAAATTTTTAAGATCAACGGGAAACAGCGGATGTTCCTCCCGCTGATCTTTCGTGTTTGAAGCGGAAGTTGCATCAGCAGAACCGCGAATACGTAATTTTGTTTGCTTCTTCGTGGAACATCGTGGATTTCTGAATTTTCCTCTCCTCGAAAATATTATCCGTTCTTCGTTTTCACGTGAAACATTTTCATTCGAAAAGTTTTATTACTTTTCGTATTTGAAACGAGATAACCTTACACCTTTAATCAAACGTTTTAAATTTAAATTTATCTTAACACGTTCCGTGCCAAGCCATTTTTGCCTGACTTGTCGTTCAGGCCATTTGATATTTTGACTAAAGATTGATATATTATCACACAATATTTCATTACATCATCAATACATAAGTAGTTCTCTTGTTTAGAGTAGCTATCACATCGTGTACCACTTATGGTACACGTGGCGCTGCGATCAGTTCGATTGCAAAAGTTAGTCGGTTCGAAACTTTTCGATTAATAAAAACCCTGCTGCATTCGAATTTGTTAAATAAAAAACGAGAGAAATAATATATTTAACAAAAGAAGGAGTAGGTAAATATACGGAGATAACGGTTTTTGTTTTTCATTTGTTTCTGTTGGAAAAGAAGTTTCTATTATTTACTTTCATTAGATTATTGTTTACACATTAGATATTCATATACAAAAAACTATAAGAGTAATGACGTTTTGCAGCGATTGCCCGAAAAAAATGTTTTTATGCCTCCCTTGCTTTAACAAAATCCACCATTAAATGTAATTATTAATTATTGTATATATAACAATTAAAGAAACTTATGTGTTTTGTTCTATAGTGCATTTTGTATAATGCATCATTTTTTTGGTTGAAATATATTTTACAGAATTACATTTGTCATAAAATACATGTTTTCAGCGCATTAAATAAATATGACTGCGTGTACCACCGGTGGTACACGTGGCCTGAAGATCAAGATTAACGTGTACCATCGGTGGTACACATGGCACGGAACGTGTTAATCGTTTAATAGTTACTATTACAAAAATTCTAGAATTATTCGTTTTTAAATAAATAGCTTTTGTATCGTTCCAAGATACGTGTATACATGTGTATATCTATAATGTACAATACGATAGAATTTTATCGAACAGAATGTAAAATGCTTTGGCATACGTTTCGTAACGGAAATGCACAGTCTTTCATCGGATGCATTTACCTGGCGAAACAAGATTTCCGTTTGAAGTAAATTCCTTTATCCGAATTTCGTTGGAAAAACTTTCATCATTCCGTTGCATTCATGTATTCGGGCACCAGAATCGATGGAATACGCGAGTCAGGAAAATTATTATCAACCTTTCGCCTGATTAAATATTGTTGACCTAATATCAGCTATCCCACGCATTTCATACCGGATACACTGATGAAAAGTCGGAAATAGAAAAAGGACTGCTATCAGCTAAAATAGAACAGCTTTGAATTTCTTTCTGTGTGTGTACATTTTTATATCTCTGTTTCAAATACCATTCGAATAGAATATCAAAGGCGCTGCAACAACTTCGCGACTCGTCGTGGAACTGAAGTATATCATTGAAAATTTGAAAGTGCTTCAGGGAACGTCGAAATACTGCTGTTACAATATTGTATTTTGTTCCCGATAATTCTTTGGATGTTTTTTCTTTTCTTTAATACCTTGCAACATCGTTGAAAGGTATACTTTTCCAATTTATCGAACAAGTTTCTAATATTATTTTAGATTCTAGATAGATTTCGAACGTATTTCAATATTGTAGGAAATTTCGAAAGTCTTCGGAAGGTTTTAAGATGTTTTGAAGTAGTGCAGGAATGCTTTGAAAACTTCAGGAGCGACGCGGATCCCTTTGAAATGTTCAAAATTTTTAAGCGCCTCGAAGGACGTCACGATAGTCTTAAGATGTTGCTTTCGCCATTATAAATACTTTAACCTAACCTTTCGCAAATATTATTTACCTAACCTGCTTTTCCCCCTTTTTGGACTATTGAATATATTTTAAAATGCTTCGCAACATTGCTATAGAAAATAAAATGCCTTAATTTCATTATTAATTGATCCTAGTTTTGACAATCGCGATTTATACAATACTCTGAATAATTACAAGATGAAAGCAATTTTTACCGAGTTTCTTAAATATAAAAATAGACTATAATTTTTATAGCTCTTCGACCATATTTTTACCCGAGGTAAACGCCATTTTGTTTCGAATTAAACAAAGTTCCCAGTTCATCAACGGGGATAAAAATTTCTCCTCGTTGGTCCGAAAAACAAGGAGGGGGAGGAGGAGAAACAATTTCCCGCGAACAAATTAAAAATATGTAACAAGTTCCATAACAGTTTGTTTTATATAAGTTAAACCTCGCGTTCGTCGGCAAAACGAACCGGTAGACAATTTTTCCAGTATCATCACGTGGTTGTAGCAAAGAATAACGTAGGGAAAATCCCGGCAGGCGATGTTGCAAAAATTAAATAACTTTTAATGGCGCGTATTTTTTTCCCATTGAATTGCAAAATTCTATTCGTGCCACGACTCGGTTACCCCCGTCGAATGCATAAAACTGTGATGGAGATGGAAGAGTTTGAACAGAAGGAATCTTTCGTAACGCAATGAACGTATTTAAAACTAATTTAAGTTATATGAAAAGTAACATCTTTTTTACATTTAAATACTCACGAAACTCTGACTCTGCCTTCCTCCCTGTTCTTCGTTCCCTCTGTCCTGTAAATCTGCGTAATTAATTCAGTTGCCGTTCATTCCCTGTTTCCTCTTCAAAGTGTCACAGACACGTACGACCATGTATCACGTATGTTTTTTGTAATTAAATATTCTGGAAATTATTAGATGGAAATTGGATAAAAGGATGGAATAAATGTCTTGTTTATTAATTTAAGTGCCGATTGAATATTCTTCGTCCGGTTTTTTTTTCTTTCTCCTTCAATTGAATTTTAGGCAGCGTTACTCTTTATCAAAAATATCAAATTATCGAGCTACACATATCCCACTAAAATATTCGACTAATATTTTTCAGTGTTCATTCATCATGTCCTTAAAAAATAGCTAGAAGATTCTATCAATTGTCCATTATAAAATTTTCACAAAAATAAAATTTCCTTTTTGAGATAGAATTATCGATTCTGCTGGGTGCCTAAGATTCCCATTTATAAAAGTGTCCTAAATATTAAGCTAAATTGTATTTTATTTTATTTATTATTTTTGTCACATCTGCCAAACCATTTACAGTAGTCAATTTTACATTAGATCTAAATCCTTCGTGATGAGAATCTCCTTTTACCATTTTAATCTCAAGCATTCGAAACATTTTGCGATTATTTGTAAATGTTTAGTCAATAGCTATATTTTCTACTAAAATATCTTTTGCTTCTTCAAACAATTCGATCGATACTCTAATTTTCCCGTGACAGGCAACATGTTATATTCCATCAAGATGTCCGTTGAAATGCGATAATTAAAAAAATATGAAAAACTATTCAAGCCCAAAAGAGAGGTATTCCTCATAATCCGAAGAAAGGAGAACAAGAAGAAAAAGAAATTGTAATAAACGTAAGAGAGCGTGGCATGAGCGAGGAAATTGAAAACATTCCCGAAGACAAGTCTTTCAGAAATTCCCATTTTCTTCGTCAGTACCTTCCACCCCTTTCCCCCCTCTTCACTCCCATATAACCTTCTTAACTTCTCGTCTACCTATTTACCTGCATCCCTTGGTCTCCGGGAAGAAAACATGCTCGTTCCTCGGTTTACCTAAAACTGAAGTAAGCTGCGCTTGACAGAGTTCCGTTTGCCCTGTGTACATTCATTCTTCTTTATGTTTACATTACGTTCAACACATTCCTCCACTCTATGCCTCTCGTTTTCCTTCTACTCTCTCATTCGTCAAGTATGATTGTACATACTTACGTGCAACTTAATTCGAAGAAAAAAAAGAACAAAAGAAAACAAATTTTTTCCGCGAAAGTAAACTTATGTTTTTTGTTCCTTTGAAAGCTGTAGGGTCTTGAAATAAGAGCGATAGAACTTCGAATTCAAATGAAAGGAAAAGTATATTATTAAAACATAAGAGAAACTACCCTAATATTAGTTACGATGATTAACGATAGTTTTTCGCTGGTAGATTAAACGTAGGTCGATTAAGCCTCTCTTAGAACGTACGAAGCTCCCTTAAAGAATGCAAAACTAAATCACGCAAGATTTCCCAAGCGTGTGATTCGTCTTGCGTCCGCGAGACAGTTCACTCCCGCAAGCCTCACACTTTCATAGAGTTCCCTAACCATTTGTTACCAAGCAGAATTTCACCTCTCGACCATCCAAAATTGGCGAAAGTAATGCGAGATGAATCTGATGATTCATCCTCGAGATACAGTCGATTTAATTCAAGAAAAGTGATTTCACTATCCCCTAATTTAAAATAGTAAATATTAGTTCTATTATTATCCTGCTAACAGTGAAATCACTATTTCTTTACTTTTACCAGTAAATTATTTTAACTGGTAAAAAAAATGGTACATTAATACTATCTTTCATGTGCAATTTTATTAAAATTTTTTTTAATTTTAGTTAATATCTCGTAACGAGAAATTGCGATGTAGTCATACATTGTAGTACGCCAATATCAGTATTAGAAGGTTAAATGAAATTTGAAAAGATTTATTCTCGTTTATTCAATTTTTCATTTGTTCTGAAAAGGAGGTCAGTGAGTATCCTCTTAAAATAGCAGGTCCTTCATACATACGTATTTTTCTGACAAACGTTTAAAGGACGAAAAACCAGGATTGTACAGAGGTATTTATATAAAGTACCTGAGCAATCTTGGCAGGTTAAATAAAAATGCAAACGTCACATTTACCCAGATTTATTTGAAAATCGTACAATTCCATTTGCCTCGTAAGCGAAGAACACGTTAAATGTCCAACGAAAGTTCCAATATTCATATAAACTTACCATTTTTTTTTTAGCAATTTCACCTGAACGTTTATTGCTATCTCGAGAGAAAAATGAACAAGCTTCGGTATAACACACGTATCTCGTTGTCAAATAAATTATTCGTTCTAACTAGCTCAACTCGCGGAGTACCTACTTTTAATGTGTATTCTCTATTATTAAAATGTGACCCAGTAACACTGTGCTGCAGAATTTAAATGTCCCGAAAGAAGTAGCATCGGAACAGCTCGATATCTTTTTTATCTTCTTCTCTGTTGAATCTTCTCCTCGATTGCAAACAGCAGATTTCAAGATTGCTTTACCAATGATACATTTCCCAACCGTATTTTCTCGGTTGTACTTATTTTGTAGGTGAAATTGTTTTCGGACTTAGCCTCTGATGTATTGCCCTTTCTGGCGGCTGCCTCTTTTCCTTTTTTCCCTATTTTTCCAGTAGAATTCAGGAGATATATGGCTGCCTGGGTGGAAGGTGAATCTTACGGATATGTTACTTTTATACAAGGATCCTGCAATACACGAAAGCCAATGTTTGACCGAAACATGGTACATTTTATTCCATCATCGAATATTTACGCACGGTGTCCAGTAAATTGTAGCACAACTGACGAGGAGGTGATTCTTTATAAAATAATTAATAAAATTTTCTAACTACAATTTACTGGGCATCTTATATATTTACAGCGATCTTTCCGATCTTCAGTGATGTACAATGCACCGTATTTCGAATTTATTATTCGCGTATCTTCAATCGAAGATACATTTATCCGAACGAGTTCCATAAGTACTGCAATTAGCAGATTTAGCATATTTCTGAAATCTATGAACACTGTAAAGATTTTATATAGTTAGTAAATTGGGATGTAAAATAAAGTATAACGGAGATTCATAAAATTTCATACAAAAATTAAGAGGGTGAAGTAATATCAGTATAATTCCAGTTGTAAATATAGTCATAATTGTAAAATGTGAAAATAAAAATAAAAATCTCAGTATGAAAAAAAAAGAGAATATAAAATCGGAATTAATTTAAATATTCATTTTTGGTGGAATTGAAAACCAAACGGAAATTTAAATAACAGTACTACCCATTTCGATAAATTGTATTATTTATAAGCCACGATACTTTATAATATTTACACGTGTAATAAACGATGTGTATTATATATACATCAAGTTCGAGTAATGGAAACGAAATCCCTATTTCCTAAGAATCGATGTTTCTCTGTGATTTTCTCTCTGTATTTGGCTTCGCTTTGTATTCCACTTCTGGTTCCGAACGATCGATCCGTCGTCTTTTCTCCGTTGCTGTTTTCCCTGTAAATATTACTTTACAGACGAAAGTATTTTCAGTTAACAGTTTCCCCTTTGAACGAGCAAAGTTTTCTTCATGGTCGAAAAACCAGAGATCATTTTCCATGGGAAAGATGGGCGAAAGTATTTCTGCCAGTTGTTCCTTCTAAGATTCGAACCGAGTACGCTCGGTGTTCTCTATAAATCAGAGAAAATTGTTGCTCGTTCTGTCTCGTGTTCCCGTTCCTTCTTCGCCGTGAACGCGGGTGTCCTTCGAGAAATGCCGTGACATCGGTAACAACGCAGTGTGACGTTGTTTCTAGCTGTTTGAATCTTATTCACTCGAAATTTGCAACTAGCCTACTTTCTTTTCGTGGATGATCGAACTTTTATTAGAAACGCTGAGAATATCTACGTAGATCTGCACGATTCCAGTCTTATTCGACTTATGATCGATAACTGAGTTTCACTGGAGTAAATTGGAAAGTATAGAATATTAATAGAAATTTGGAACCTTCGGGAAAATTGCTCTACGAATAGAAATTCGAGATATTCCGAGAATACAAATTCATAAAAGAAATTTAACATGTTCAAAGAGACGAATTTTACAATAAAAGTTTGAAACATTTGGAAATTTAGGATGTTAGGAGAAATTCGAGTACGAATTTTCGGTATTTAGTGATTAACAATAAAAATTTAGAATTTTTGAAGAATTTACCTTTGTAGTAGAAATTCGAGATATTCGAAAAAATTACTTTTACACGCAAATTAAGGAAACCAAAGATAAATTCGTATTTTTAGAATAAAACATTGTAATCAATTACTTCTTTCTCGCTGTATTTCTTGTTATCATTAGCGAATTATTGTCAAAATACGTGTTTCGCTATTGTAATACGATTCGACATGCTCGTTCGTTAATTCAGTTCCTTCGAATCGATTATCAGAAGGAATATAATTGCAGGAGAGGCAAGCTAACAAAGGTCAGAGCGAAGCGTAGAGGTAAAGAGGGCAACTATGCTTGAACTTTTTACAGCGTGACGTAACAAGAGGCGCGGGGCCAAGAGTGGCTGGGAGGGGAAATTTTCCCAAAGTTATTATCCTTCTTTTCGCTCGTTCAACAGGGTCTGCCTCTAAAAAGTCTCATTTCGCATGCTGTTTCGTTGCCGCCGCGATTTCTTCGCAAATTTTCCACCCTTTTGTGCCACTCCCGCTTACGTTCCCGTTTACTTTGCTCTTTTCTCCCTCTGAGCGAATTATAGTTTCCCAAGTATTGCATCTTTCATCCCCTGTACAGTTTATTTATTCCTCGGGAGTGTAGACTTTTACATGCAATTATCAAGGATTTAATTAAAATAACGTCAACACTTTAGAACCACATTCACAGTGGCCATTTCAATTGTTTGAAAAATGCTTGTTTGGTATATACAAACTTTTTTCTATACAAATTTCGTTCGAGTAATTTATAAAAATATAATCGTAAACATTTCTTTCTTTAAGTTCAAATATTTTTAAATATTTGAGCTCACTCAACAGAATAATCAAGTTGTAACGGTATCACGATGTTTGTTTTATTGTCTTTCATTTCTCTACAGTAAATTATTCAATCCAAAATCCCAGAATTTTTGTTACAAACTGTATGTATTAAGAACAACTGAAACTAACTAAAAAAATCCTGTATTTATTTATGTATACACATATGCGTGCATTCTTTTATGTCACCGTGAGTATATTCCAAGTATTCTAAACTATCGAAGGATGAATTATTAGCATAGAGCAGAATTTTCTGCGAAATGGTAAGGCTGTAATCCCGAAAATAACACTCCTAGAGCACTTTCGTCCAGCCAGTCGAGACGGTGTTCGAGGCTTAATGCCTCTTGAAGAAATGTCACGTAATAACGAAGTCGTTGAGGCGAAACGACAGGATCTCCTACGCGTTTCCTGACATTTCGACGGGTTGGGAATACGCCGTTTCCTCACAGCCAGTATGTACCGTGTTCGAATTGGGTCATTCACTTGCATCGATCCTCAATCGCCGTCCAAACGGCGCATCGATGAATTCCATTCAACTCGTTGCAATGACTTCGAGTTCGAATCCTCTGGTTCCCTCCGAAAATGTGCCTGAATTCGTGTTATATAGAATGCAACTGAAACGATACTACATTTTGGAATATAGTGATTCCAGAAAATGTTAATTCCTCTTCACCAACATTTTACTACTTTCCATTTTATAATAAAAAGAATTTCTATGTTCATATTTCGCTCACATTCCAAGCGTGATTATTCGACAAACATTTAACCTTTTCATTGATTGAAACGAACAGAGCTAAGATTATTAGAAACATAATTCGAGTAAATTTCAATATTTAAACATTTTTCAATATTATTATCGTTACTACAATGGTATAGAGAAATGAATGCGATATAAAACATATTAAAATAAGTTTATTTATATATATACAACATGTATGGTTAAATATTATGCGCATATATTGCGATGTGTCGTATTAAAACACTCCAAACAAAGTAAAAAATTAATATATCGTGTAAAAGCATAACAGATGTTATACGAACAAGTGAAATAATAAACGATTGCGGTAACGGAATGTTGCAAAAAAATGGAAAAATCGCGCAAAGCGAACAAATGCATTTCAGCGCTCAGAGGGTCACCAGTGACCCACAGTAAGTTAAGCCCATTCCACATGATTATACATTCTAATTTATCTGTTGCTAATAATATCTCAACATAATATACGTTACGCCTAATAAATTCATGTTGGCGCTACGGACAAGCCATGTAAAATTAGGGTGGCATTCAAGGTGTTAATCAACGCTTAGAACGTATTAGCTTATGGTATAAAGATATTGATAATTTTTAATTGTACTGTTATGCCTGTATTAAGTATAATATACATCATATCGACATTTCCAAAAATCAAAATGAAGAAATTGGTAATATTATTTTCACTAATTTTCAATTACAAATTAGAGATATTTCAATTTTCCGAAACGCTGAGAAAATTCAGCGTGACGATGACCAATTCTTGCGTCACACTTTCAACTTTTATATCTTTTTCCACGAGGAATCATGCTTAACCTGCTCGTGTCACAATTTCGTATAAAACCGCGAAAGAAAATGAGAGAAACGTTCCACGTGTGCGATGCGCTTAATCGACCATAGTAACGAGCTTCCTGGCCGATAAAAAGCGAGGCGCTTCTTCCGTTGGCGGGCCACGTCGGGTATTATCGGTGCCGTTTCGCGGCGGGGATCGATGTCGATTAACCGCCACCGTCAGCGATGTCAGTTTGACAAAGTACTCGGAGGAAAAAGCGTGTCCGCGGCGGTGGTAGCTCTGGTATATCGCGATCTCGTCCCGCGACAAAAATTCCCGTCGCAGGGTCAACTCGATGCAAATAAAAGCTCGACGAGTGTTTGATAAATTGTTTCGCCGTTGGCTTCTTTTTTTCCGGTTACGTTGCTCGAGAGTGCCGTGAAAACGGCGAAACGAACGAAATTAGAATAAAGGAACTGTTACCTGGAACATTGCGAAATTGATCACGTGGATTATTTTTCTTTCTCGACGTTGTAAAGCACCGAAATAGTCATAGTAGTCGAAAATCTACGACCTGCTGTTATATGTCACGTTAGAATTAGACAGCCGTTTTCTGATCGAAGATTAAATAATTCTACATGAACCGTAATCTACACCAACCTAATGGAAACTGAAATAACTCAAATGGATAATACTTGAATCATCCGAAAATTTGATAACGACAATTTCGACAGAATTTCAAACTAACTTCAATCGTCGGAGGATACCAAAATAATTCACTTCCATAAATGAAAGTTTGCTGTCAGAATAGATGCGAGAGAACGAAAGAAATAGAATAGATTGTCAGTCTCGTTGCAGTAACTTCGATAGCTAACGATATCAATAACTAAGCTTTTCCTCAATTCAAACATTCTCCAGCTTCTAGACGAAGGTTCTATCCGTCAGAAACGAAACAAAGAGTGAAAAGAAAGAGAGAGAGAGAGAGAGAGAGAGAGAGAAATGAGGAATAGGTTGTCGGTCGCGTAGCAAGAAGCTCGTATCGTTCGAATACCAGCACGACGTTCCTATCGAGGTTAGTGATCGCAAGTAGCCGACCTCAACCGATACAGGCCAGAACGCGAGCAAGTAGGGTGAAACAGGGTGAGAAGGGAAGAGAGTAAGAGAAAGAGAGAGAGAGAGAGAGAGAGAGAGAGAGAGAGAATGAGTGAGAAGGTGGAGGAAGGGAGGAGCGAGAGGGAAAGCGTGGGGTGTGGAACCGTGTCGGAAAGAGAGACGAGGAAAGCGGCTTGGAAAATCGATAGAACGAGGGTCGCGTATACGCGCTGTTGGAAAATGAAGGCGCAAAAGTTTCGGCCATAAAATCACGCCTGTAGCAGGCTCAGACAGCTTGTGGTAGCGCCGCTGGGTGGCTGGCTGGCTATGCTCGTCCCGACGCCTGTCTTACGGACCACCGAACAGGCTTATCCGACGACGAAATCAGAAAATGCGCTTGAGCCGGCTCCAGACTGTAAAAACGACGATAAGATCTCTCCCGGTTGATCCTGTTACGAGGGCACGAAGTTTCCACTGTGGCGATGCCATCGTTATAAAGTCGCCACCCCCGAACTATAAGGGACTATCTTTCTCCTCCTACGAGACAGACGGTCTTATTCTCTCCCAGTCTTCTACTTCTACTTCTTCTTTTTCTTCTTCTTCCTTTGGGTTGTGTGTGATCCCGAACTTTTGAGATGAATTCTTGGCGGCAAGGTACCCTTTATGCTTTGCCCGCAACCTGCTTTTAAATAGAGGGCTCGAAATTGATGCCTTTGATGGTATTATCGCTCCATGCGATGGTAATACGGAGTAATCATTGCACGTTGTGGTTCTCCATCTTTTCGTTGGAGAATGGCCGATAGGATCACGGAGGTATTTTTTATGTGATCCTTTGTGTCGGTGTGCTGTATAATTTTCTATGTTTTATTCGTCGCTTTTTTCATACTTTTCAATTTCGTCTGTCATTTCTTTTCTTTTTTTCAGGAATTGTCTTCCTTTTATCTTTAAGATTGCTTAGTATTGTTATTATGTTGAACATTATTTAACTCACTAATTGAGAACACACGAATTCGTCATTCTTCACGAATCCTCCGTTTTTAATTTTATCTCAATACTTGAATTTTCAAGAATGGAACTGTCTAATAACTTTCTATTTAAATATTTAAAAGATTCGATCAATGCGAATGAACATTTCTACTCGTTCTAGATGTTATTCGTTTAAATCATGAAATTTTCTCATCTTCAATGGGTTTCACGAATCTTCAACTTTGAAATACTCCGCGATTATAGTTTCTCCATCAATATCAAATGTGCGAACGTATGCTCGATCTTGATCGAGAGATCGTTTCACCCACGATTCGAGTTATAAAAGTCCAGATAAAAATCTTCCTTAATCCCGTTTCGAGGGTGCGATGAAACATAAGAACGTAGTTGCTCGAAATGGGATTGTTTTGGGGTCGATCTGGCATTCCGCTTTTGTGTGACAGTTTCTTGCGTGTAGGCAGGGTCGAGATCTCGCTCAAATCCCTGATATCTTGGCACAGATCTGCTCGTTTTGTAGAGATTAGCCCTTTCGGATACCTCGAGAATTACCATGATTTCCTTTTACATGTGATAACAAAAAAAAAGACAAAGAAAAGAAAAGAAATTCGTAGAAACAATTCCTCGTTGAACTTCGATAATAAAATGAGACATCTATTACATCTCGTTTCAGTGGCAATGATCGGAAATTGATTAAAACCTGAATTACTTCCGTATATCGGAAAAATATCTTCCTTCTGCAATTTTTTGACAGCTCAACCAATCTAAAGATAAATCGTGACACGACGGTATCCGTGCCAAGAAAGTTTCGAATTATCAGAGGAGCCACGTAGAATAAGACAACAAGCTTCCTTTCCATTTAACGCTTGATATACGACCGCTGCTAAGAAGATAGAGCGTATCCTTCGCTCTAGTGAGTTTCTCTATAACACAGCCACACTGGTTGGCCCTTGTAGAGAAAGACTTGATTAGTCTCCGGTTTTGCTCCACCGCTTGATAAATATTTCTAATATAACTACACAGCTAAACCGTGAATAATAAACAGCTCTTGTATTCAGAGAGGAAATATACAATTTATTTATATATACAACAATAATTTCCTCTTTAATCTCCTCCTAATAAATTTTCAAACGAAATTTGTTAGATTCCAATACTTAGTATTTTTAAAATAATAATTTTATTTTATTAAACTTTTGTAGACACAAAAAGATCTTATAAGTTTAAAGGTGCTTTAAACTATAGTTCATGGATCTGTATTTTAGCGAGTTTTCTGTGTGTCTGGCTCAAGATCTTAGACGTTGTAACGATCGCGAATCGATCGTTGTCCCCGTTTTTGAATCAAACCACTTAAAGAATTTACTCAAGATAGAGAACTTTGAGAATGAATGCACGAAAAAGTTTACCATTTTAACACGAAGTATAAAAACTATCGTATTCACTGCTCGGAAATTATGATGTATCTCCTCGTGTCGCTGGAAAAACTGTGTTTTATTAATTCGTACTAATTCCCTATTAATCTAAGGATGTATGTATGTGGAGATGAATGTATGTTTTGATGATTGATATAAGAGTTTAGGTTTTTTTTAGTTGCAAATTGTTTAAAAAATTTTGGAAGTGAATTTGCACGGTAGGTGTTGCAAAATGGTATCTGCAATTTCTCGCCCATGCGATGACTGTCCAGACATCCTAGATTGAGAGTATTGTTTTATTGGTGGTTGCGCTTGGGTACGAAACTTTCGCCGGTTTCCTTTATTGCGCTAGAAGATTTACTGGCTTCCGAACGATGTCTGTTACGCGTGTGACAACGTCAACGTTCCCTAATTTTTAGCATGTTGTTAAAAAATATTCTAAAGCCTGGTTTTAAAGGTAGTAGGAATAGGAAAGCGTCCAAAAGGCATTCTTTGATAATTCTAGCAGTCAATGAATAAGAGGTTCAAGCATTAACTCGAAATTGATGAATAACAGATTCAAGTCTCGTACATGTAATAATGTGTGGAAAATAGAAGAAAATTTTGAGATTATTTATCTTAAATTAACTGATAAATATAAAATTGTTTTCTATCTTAAAGCGGTATATTACAAGATTCTTTAAACTTGACGTTTAAAAGAAAATTTATAAAATTCTAATGAATTACTGTCAAAAATCTTTCTTTATGGCTGCGTAGTTATGCTCGAGTGTAGAAGCCACGATTTCGCGTAGTTTTGATGTATATCTCTCTGGCCGTCGTATAAAAAAAACTAACGGCATCGTCGAATTTTTTCGTCGGCTGGGAACAACGTGAATCCAGATTGGCGGAACGGTCGTACGAATTACATAAAACGAAAATTTATGAACGAAAGGCTTCTCGTATACATGAATAACCGTGATATTCTATTTGCGCGATAGCAGAGGATATTGTCAGTGTAAAATTTATTTCGCTCGCGTCGGGTATCGGATAAAGTTTTCCACTTGCCTCGTGTCACGCGTTATTCAGACTGTACATTTTAAAAGAGGAGAGAGAGAGAGAGAGAGAGTGGCAGGTGTGTCTGTTTAATTAAAATCCTTTCGAGCTTTTTCTCAGCGAAGGTTTCCTTATTTCACGAAATAACGCGAGATAAGATGTTTAATGAAATATCAAAACATTTAGCACCAGCGATGATTTTCACAATTTGTTCAAACAATCTTTCGTGTTTGTTTTTTCAATCGTTTAATCACAATTCTCATATTTTCTGTATTTCTAAAAAATTGTTCCAGTATTTTCTTAGTATTTCTTTTTCAACTAATCATTCGAGGAAAAAACCACCGCAATACTACATGTATCAGAAAAGAAACATTATTGCATTCACCTCCAATTCTCTTATCAATTTTACAACCACAATTTCTAAAATTGCCACCTGAATCGTTCCATCATCTACTTTCTAACATTCATCACGGAACTCTACGTAAAATCGTGTCAGAAAAGAAATACCGTAAAAACCCATCATTTCAAGTCCCGTTTTTTTCTCTCCCCCTTTTTTTTTTATGTCGTAAACTTCGTCCACCGTTCAGCTATGAATGCTAAACGGCCAAATATATTTACAAAAATACAATATTTTCGGTTATAGTGGCGTCATCTACGATCTTGCCTAAATTTCACATCGAATTGTTCCTCGTGAAAAACTGGACAAGATTTATGTTTAACATTTCAACGTCTATCCATTTTCGAATTATTCTAATTCATATCACTGATTAAGTATTTTTTTTTATGTTGTATGTTTGTGTTTGTTTGTACAAACGCAAAACAAGGAAAAGCATTTCAATTGCACATTTCTATCTAGAATGAAACTGACAAATCTTACAAAAGTATTACGAAGAAAATTGTACTCAAACTATTAAAAAATCTGGGTAGCAGAATTCACTTATTATTAATCTTAGACAGTGTTAGACATCTTCCTATTATTTACATTAACAATAAAATAAAACTGAAAAGCGCAGTAAGGACGTGCACTGTTTGTTTTAAAAATGACATACAACGACAAATTTATTACTCTTGTAAAATTTTGAAAACATGTAGGTGCACGTATACATCCTTGTTTCAAAATTTTCCCCATGATATTATAATATTAAACAATCTTTTAATTCTGATTACTCTGAAACGCGTTAAATTTATATTGTATAACAAAGTATCAAATATTACGCTCTCTTCGCGGTGAAGTGTATTTTCACGTTAAAATTCGAGTATTCGTACACTAGAAACATATTGATGAAAAATTTAGCTGTATCGAAAAGGTTAAGCATGACTATTAACCGTTTACTCTCCGCGATATCTCGCAATTTCGCTCCAGCTAATTTTATTTTATTTTACATATATATTTTCTTTATACATTTGTATTTATATTGTTCATTATATAATTATAATACAATTATAATCGTTTTCGAAACATGATGCCGAGTTACACTCGACATACAACTGCAAAGGGTAAACACCAAAAAAAAAAAAAAAAAAAAAAAAATACACGTGTCCAATATCTTCAGATACTCGAGCTGCATGCAAAATTTTACGCTCTCCCTTGTTAGTAATTTTCTCCGAAACGAGATGTAATTCTTACGTAAATGAGACACCTTGTACATATATGCACCCACCTAATATCATCTATTCTACGACCTGACCTTTCCAAAGAAGTGTCCTGTTTCCGCGTATCGAGGACGCGTTTATCGTTCGATGTATCGAGGTGAACGCGTTTCGTAGACGAATTCACCTGTGCCAGGCGGTTTCATTAGCAACGAGCTTAGCGTTCCTCATTGGCATACGAATATATCGCCTGTAAAGACGCCGAGGGACGAATATGGGATTCCGACGGCATTGTGACGCTTCGGTATAGTGAATAGAGGCCTGCATTTACCACGCGATCTAACTCTGTGTGTAATGAAAGGCACGGTCTAATAAATCAGGCGAAAGACGCCGCCGACTCCTTTGTGCCTGGCGCGACGCGAATAAAATGGCCGATAAAGGAGGCGCCGGCACGCGTGTGTGTTTACGCGGAGAATTCTCGAGTGCGCCGGAGTCTTCGAGATTTCAGTCGAGGTCCAATTTCAAAGGACCACCCCACTCGACTCGAATCCAGGGCTGAATTGTAAACTGATTTCAAATGCAGAATTTTGCGTTTTCAGCAGGAGTAGAATGTGATTTTCCGCTTTCTAAACTGAATTATTCTCATATACTGTTTGGAAATTCAGCTGTTTTGCCTATACACAATTGAATTTCGTAATTTTCCATGGTAGAGATGACGCACATACAACTGATCTAGTATAATAACATTTATGCGTGTTTGTATAAAGTGAAAAGCTGTTTCACCTGTTTTCGGTTATCTGTTTGTTAGAAGTGATTGTAATTACTTGTTCATTTGTGTTCAACTCGATATTTAATTGTCTGCATTGTTTCGGTATTTTTTTTTTTTTGTTAGAAACAATTGCAAACATTAGGTGTAGAAATAAATTGTTTCCGAGTTTTGGATATAACCGAAAGTTTATTCAAAATAATTGAAACCAGATCAATCATTGAAGTAATTTACATTATCATCGATGACCTTTTGCCATTTTTCTGCCAGTTTACGAGTACCATCGCGAATATTTTAATTTTGTGACTGTGATCGGCAAAAGTTTATTTCTACACCTAATTTTATTATAATAGTCCGATTTTATTATACGATAGTGTCAGAACTTAAGAAATATCTATTTTAATTTCTTTGCTTTTTATAGATTAATTCTGTTTAATTATTGTATACTTTGTTCCTTTTTATTCTCAATCAGTTATTCGTAGTACCAAAAATATATATGTAACGGAGATGAAAAGTGTTACTTTAAATTATTAATCGCACTCTCTGTTTCGTATCTTCTTCGTCATTTTTACGAAGTTCACCGAAGTTGTTCATTGTCTCAGTACTCCAAACTTCCGATATTCAACTGTAATTAACATTATGCGAGTTCATATCGGAATTTAGCTACTATACAGTCGGTCTAAGTTTGTCGGTACAAGACAGAGCCAGAAACTTGTAGAGTTATTTTATAGATTGAACATCTCGGTGCTACTTGTATCAGCTAGTCTTCTCCTGAGTTAAGATCACGGTACCAACATGAATACCCTTGCTCTTCATGTGTCTAAGAGGAAACTTTACTACTTACAATTAGTTGAAGTTAACCATCTGGTTTCACTGAAAATGATCTTTCACTATCTTTTTCCTCCATTCTATATAATTTCTTCTTACTACATTGATTTTACACATCGATCAAATTTCCATATTCGTACTATTGAAACTAACAATGATTAATTGAAAAATGTCATTTTAAAACTGGCTACGTTCACTTTGAATCACTTTCGAGATACTTATGGACTTTATTTCTAGAATATACAAAGCGAAAATTTAAAAATATTTTTTAATTAATTGAAATTATTGTACAAAAATTAAAAAGCAATTATTTTTATAATTTTTTAAACATTAATTGTAAATTGTTGCACATTGCAACTTGGATATGACCAGTTTTGGTAACAGAACACCTAACTGTAGTACTCAAGAAAATATTCAACACTTAAGATACAGAAAATTACAATATAAATGACATTTGCACAGAATTAAGTAACCTGTGTGATGTAAAATACAACAAAGGACTTAGGTTTATATTCAGTATCTGAAAAACCATGCATATTAAGATCGTGCGTAAACTCGCGATATTTTCCAAGCTGTTCATCCTTCGTTCTGTATTAAGATTACTTCTCGTATATTCAGAACTTTTCCTCGCGATAATGCTCTTTAAATCTTCATCTAAAATTTCACGCATGCACGTAAAACGTTCCGAAAGTTCGATAATTTGACTGGTAATAAATACGAGTACTCGGAGTTCGCTCGAACAACGTAACTTCCAATTTAATTGTAACGCGTCGCGAGCACCGAATCGTACTTGTTTAAGCGTACTGCAATTCAAACTAATAACGTTATTAAACAGGGACTAGAGTTTATAATGACGGTTCTTTCGCCGCGTAAATTGCATCTCGCCGGTTTACGTGCTACATATGCCTGCGTTACGTTACCACATTGCCATTGAGTCGTAAATATATTCAGGAGCCATGCTGCTATAATCATTTTTACGACGTGTGCAAACAAAGACTTCAATTCGCCGATTTTCACATTACATCCTCTGGTCGGGAAAAGTCGTGGTATAAATTATCCGGATTAAATACGTAAAACGTACGTTAACGCGTTCTGTGTCATGTATACAATAATATAGTTTGGTGAAAGTGATACAGGGAGATTGTAAAATCTCTCAGACGTAACGCGGAACGTGTTAATCTGAAACGCAGCTGTTAACGTCAGGAGGAAAAGAGGGATAAAGCGTGCAACTTGAATGAGCCGTCGCGGAAATTACTCGTTTACCGACTCAAGGGTGCCACGAGAGTTTTTGTTTGAGCAATTTCCGTAACATGTCACGGGGTTAACTATGCTAATAGACGTTTTTGCTAGTATACCTAACCAATACAATTTTCCCGTCGTCTTTGATTTCATAAGCATGAAGTCATTAAACGATAATAAAGTGACTTTCTTTTCCTTTCTTTTCTTTTTTTGTGTGTCTGTAATGTTGCTATTACGCTATAATCTATTCGAACTAATTGCAAAAGCACACTTTTCGTGGCTTCTTTAAAATGTGTAGAAAAATGATAAAGAAGCATGTATACACTGCTATATGCATTTACTTACAATGTTCATTACTTCAATAAGCTACTTCATTTAACCAGTTATCCAAGAGAAAGGTTAAAAATATAATTTATTTTGTAATCCATATTTTAATATAATTCCTCTAAAAAACTGACCATAAATTGAAAAACAACATACATGAAACATGGTTTGCCTATACCTAACCTAACCGTTACTTTATACAAGCCTTATTTATACTAAAATAAAAGTGATAAAATAAATAAAAATATATAAGTATAAATTCATAAGTACCTACCATTTTTCCGTTTCAAACTAAAAATTTTCGTTTTCAAAAATTCCATCTTAAAAGTGTGCTGAAGTCGATGATATCGATTACATAAAAACAATACTCAGACTGCAACGTATTAATATACGTTAATTTAAACTCGACACATCGAAAGAAGTAAAATAACCTCTAAAACCGGGTCAGCATCTCTCGCTAAAGTTAAATACGTCATTTTCGCGAGAGTCCTGTTGAAAATCACGGTCGGAAAATGCTCCGGAGAACATTAATTCCCGTGACCATCCGGTCGAAAGGAAGTCATCCGACATCGTAGTTTCAGCTCACGTCCATGAGATTTATCAGTCATCAGAAATTTTCCATGTATGTATTTCCGGCCGGTAGTCCATCGTGGAACTTTAAATCCGCCAGTAGAAGACGGACAGGAAGTTGAACAAGTTGGAGGTGACCTGATTTTCCTCGAGTGCGATACACTCACGAAAATTGTATCGGGAATTCTATTTCTTGCAGAGTTACGCTCGAAAAATGTTCCAAGGTGGAGATGGTTCGTGTCAAAAAAGTATCAGAAAAGAAAATAACATTAGAGTGATAGCCAGGTGAAGAGAAAATTTACAAAAACTTTCTCTATTCAGCCGTACGAAAAATCAGACAAATTTTGTAGAATTTTATCATTTAACACTACATATATGTTTTCATATAATAGTTTGTTCGAAAACGACGATTTTAATTGATGATTTTAGTAATAACAATTCAACAGAAAGTGCAACACAAAAACAACGACTAGCTAGGCAACTCTAACGACTCTAAAAACTACTCTCACAACTCTAACAACACTTGTAAGACAACTCTGACAACAATTAGGTGACTCTCTAAATCAGGGCCACTCAAGTAGACTTGTTTCGGGAATGGTTGCCCGCCGTTGCTCTCGGGCAAATGCTGTGGGCAAAGTTAAAGGCAAATGATGTCGACAGTCATTAAAGAGAAATGAGGAAACGTAGTTCTGATTCTCAGGTCGAACAAATCATTTCGTACAGTACTCCACCATAGGATCGTTGCCCGAGAAGACATGGTTTACTGACCGAATATCACTGTTTGCTCGAGCTAGCCTGACCATTGTTCTACGGGCAACTTGCTGAACGGTTCTGCTTGAAAAATTTCGAAGACTTAGAAAACATTGATTCTATGAGGTCTTCCAATAAGAACGATAGATCTTTCAATTGTCACAGCCGCCATGTTTGTGGTTCAATTGTCAGAGTACCATGATATTTGTAAGCAGTAGTGTAGTTAAACAAACTGTGGCATAAAGTCCAAATTTAGAGAATCTAGGTCTAATGTCCAGAAAAGTTTGAAATAATAAATTTTAAATTTTAAATTTTAATTAATTACCAATACCCCAACCAATTTTCTCTCGGTCTTTTCAAATCATCTCCATCCTTCGAGTCTTTTTCACTTCGAGTCACTCCTTGGAGGAAAATATGAAAAGTGTGACCTGGAATTGTCCACTCAGAAATTGAGACGGTTTGTTGATTGCGTAATGCTTACAAGTCACGTCGTTTCTGCAGTAAACGCGACCTGCAGAACGTTGCACAAAGATCCTTTGTTGTGGAAACCGGCCCATAAATTCCCTCTTTTCAGTGGATGTAGGCTTGCGATAAGTCAATTGCCGTTTATAGTGATCTGGTTGGACACTATTATTGGTGTCGTTTTCCAGCGAGATTCAAGTTCTCTGGAAAATTTATAATCCATAGAAAATTGACTTTCTATTCTAAATAGAGCTATTCTATGTCGGTTGCAACACAAGCCTGAATACGTAGCTCTAACATATACGTTTCTATATAATATTATGTATAATTATCGATTTTTACTTGGTTCACATGCTCGTCCTTTCAATTTCAACTATAGAGTCCGTTTCTATAAGTAACAAGCGGCAGGATCATCGAATTTTCGGGCCAAAATTAAGCTGGTTGATTTCAATCAACTATAATCCCCTAAGCTATATCCCTGCGATCCACTCTTCTCGTCGAACGGAAATACACCGCTGAAAGGAATCCTGGAGATTCTTATTATACATGCAAATCGACCCCGACGATCCTTGTAACCCGGTTCCGTGAATGAACTCACGTTCTCTTCTGCTTCTTGTGTCTGATTTAATTGGGGAAGTCGAGGACTCGGTTTCTGGACCTGACGGATTCGTGATAGAGATTCGGCTGTTAGCTGAATTAATTTGATAGATCCTTATGGGGTCATGTATACTCGGTGGGCTATGTCTTTGTGCTTTTGTTTGAGAAAATTAAATGTATTCTGTTTGATAATTTCGTTGATTTTATTTAAAAAATCAGTAGACTAATTCGTGCAATATTTCTGGTACCATTTTTGATAGAAATTCATCCGACAGAAACGCCTTTATTTTATTATACACTTTTTGCGATCGATTTTATTGAACAGACTAGAACTTCGTTAGTTTTAAGAGTTTTAATGTGATCATCTTGCAGAAATATTATGCAACTCGATTTTTAATCGAGTATTTATATTTCCCGAAATTTTAGAATAAATTTTTAAGGGTCAGTTCGGTGACGATGGTGTTTAAATGATATTTTTGATTATCGAATAGAAAATGAGAGGAAAATACATATCAGGCAGCCGAGTTTCGGTTTATACCATCGTAATCGTATAAGTAAAGCGAGCATAAAAAGAAGCTAACGTTGCAACGAACGTTACGGCTCCCCTACGCTAAACATAATCGTAAAGACAGGGGGTTTGAGTATCGATGTCTCTTCGTTGTCGGCGTCCTAGATATCTACCAGGAATATTATTAAAGATATATGACTAATAAAGAGCAGTTTAATGTCTGTTTGCAAATTCTATGTACACGGTGTCCGATAAATTGTAACACAACCGACAGGAAGTAATTCTTCATAAAACAAAAAGAGAGAAAGTATAAATGAAAGGTAACTCTAAACTTAAAATTATACGCAAGCAATGAAAAAAACTTTATGTTAGATTTCTTACTTATTTTGCTGGAAGGAATCACCTCCTTGACGGTTATTTTACGGTTTATCGTACACCCTACATATTCGTACGAACATAAACTAGCCTACATTAACTTTAAAACGAGACTCGAATATGTTATAAATTTTATTTGAGAATAATTTTGTGAATAGTAAATTATTCGATGACCCGAAATCTCGAAAAACTATTTTTTTCTTACTGTATTCGTTTAAAAACTTGACATTTACGTATTAAAAAGTACATAAATAAACAAATTTGAGAATGAAAGTAAATTATTGCAATTTTCTATCAAGTGACGTATGAAAAAGTATCACTCTGTAATACATAATTAATTAAATTTCAAAATCAAAGTAAATTATTACAATTTTCCATAAAGTGACACGTATACATATCTTATATATTAGTGATTTATTTAAATTAGGAAGAAAAATTAAGAAAATGTTATTTATCTCATTTTTTCAACAAATTCAATGATCAACAAGAATGTTACCGTTCTATCCTTTTCAATATTTCGTCTCCTCTATTTCGGACTGTTCCTTCTTTTGAGATTCTCGACCCACCGCTGACGTAATATTTCATGATCAAATACGAGGAAAGCTCGGAGCGGAAACTGGAAACGGAAATGCGTTTCTCTCTCCCCAGTGTCGAAAGCATGTGGTCGCGTGGCGAAACATTCGCCTAGAGGTTGAAGGCGTAACCGAGAGGATTCCTACAAAATTCACGCTACAATTACTTCGGGTAAAAGCCTCTTAGAGTCCTCTCATTCGGCGCAATTATAATTAGCACAACGGCTACGCGGAAGTTCACCGAATCGATAGAGATTTTCTCAGAAGGTTTTCTGAATAAACGGTACTGTGAAATCACTCGTAATATTTCATCGAGTGCATCTCATCCCTGGTCTCTTCTGCTTGAACATCGAAGAAAGGGACATGACGCGCAAGTCGAAGATACTCGATACTCTCGACTCTCTTCGTCTCTTCCGTCTGTTCGTTCGAGTAATCAGAGATTAAAGGTGAGTCGGCTGAATGGAGAATCTTCACGTTCGAGCTAACCTCGGCTTTCTGATTACTCTTCTCTACTCGAACGACACTTGAAGATAATTTTAACGATAAAAATGCGAAAGTTGAAGGAAAAATGTTAATAAAAGTGTTTTTGACAGTAGTCTGTTTCAAGTTTATTCAGACAAATTTCGATACTTCGGTTTCTTTAGCATGTCATCAACTTTAACATCGGGAGAAATGACGAAAACTTAATTGATATTTTAAATACCACTTGTCTTGGTCTCTAGCTGAAGTATCGTAATTTTATTCCTCGTATCAAGGACTGAGTACTATAGGCAAGTACGTGAACAATAACGAGTGATCAGGACTTAACGAATTATTCTGATCGTTTGAAACTTTCGCGACTTTAGCATTGATATACAGAGTTTCTTGATTGTGTCATTTTTCCCGTCTCTCACTCATTTCTCATAAAAGTGTTAAACAAGCAGTGACACAATACTGCACTTTTGTCTGATTTGCTAAATAATCCGCTACACTAACTATGTCTTGGAGTTAACGAGGAGAACGAATAGTTTGTCGAACAGATAACAGTGTGTGGAAATAAATTTCGGTTATCTAGAACATCTATTACAGTCACATTAGCGTGTCGTCGATCATCCACAGTTGAGAACGTATCCACCGAAAAATCCTTTTCTATCTGTAACGTCACGAGCTCGCGGAGATTTACGGTCACGCGATACTTCTATAAAAATTAAATAAATACCATGCATTAGCTTCACTCCCAGTTTTTTCCCCTTCTTTTAAGGTTAATCAATGGCTAATCAACGGGTTGCGCCACCGGTGGTTTCTGTGCATGTACATGGTCACAATCTCGCTTTCGTCTAAATTGCCGCCACTAGACGGATTTTTTCGCTATAATTCAAATGCTTCATTAGCATCGCATTCGGGAACAACGACACGTGAAAGTTTGCGGTAATTGCTGTTCACCGTGCGACGGAATTGACTTGCACATGTATATCACATCAAATCTATGTTCGAGTATATTTCATCGCTTTTCCGTACTGCAGGAAGGAAGTTAGAAAAAAGCAGAGCGATCAAATGTTTTTTATATTACACGCTTTGTGAGGGGGAAAAAATGTTTAATTTTAAAAGAATTCTTTTAATTAACGATATTATCAAACTATTTTTATATAAGAGGAACGCAGCAATTATATATTTTAACTGATTAATACATGTTACGATAAATTTTACTTCAACGTCCGATTTATGACTGCTTTTACTACTGAAAATTTAACTGCTGCATATTTCATTGAGTACTTCCACTGATTTCACTTTATTTAATATTTTACCATACATTAATCCCAGGAATTTGATCTTGCATCAAATTTGTATTCGAATATCTCTCAAATATCAAATCTCCCTGAATTTTTTTCACTTGCAGAATGAGAACGAAAGGACAGCGTTCAAATTTTTTACGTTTTCCGTTCCAATAATAGAAAAGAAAAAAATTTGAAATAATTCTTTCAGCGAAAAGGGTTCAACGATTTCAATTTTAAATGATTAAATACATCTTACGGTACGGTTTACTTCAATGTCTGACTTATCGCTGCTTTTACTACTGAGACTCCTTTCTGTCGGATATTTCGTTGACTACTTCCACTGATTTCACTTCGTATGATCTTTTACCATCCGTTAATCTAATAAATTTCCTCTTTTCACAAAATATAACGTCAAAGCGTTCTTTATCTTCCTTTCCGTGGTAGAAATTTAGTATTTTCGCTGGAAGATTTGCCGGAATATTATCGAATCCTCTCACAGGGAATTTCATCTGGCACGTGAGATACGATCGTCGAGGCACATTATAAAGTCAATAACATACAGCCGATATGTGAAATTCTACGCACCGTTTAGCTGACGCAAGGTTATTCACTGTAACATGTAGAACACGCGGTTCGAATCCGAACGGAAGCATTCGCTAGTCCATCAAACATTGGTCTCGTTATCCCGTTGACTGAATTCGCGTTCAATTCGCGATACATTATTGATCAATGCTGCACGTTCGCGGTCTTTGACAAAGGTACGAGTTGTTCAATGGTTCTATTTGTTGGAATTGACATATGTACTTTCATTACGTGTAATATATCAAAGAATTACGTCGATAAAACGTTTAGCTTCGATATATTTCAAAATATAGAATATCGCTTGAAAAGTTCCATAATAAAAATGTTGCAGCTACGGAAAATTGGCGAAACTTTATTCAAAAATGTTCTGAATTATTTAATTAAAAGAAATCTACATTTGACAAATTTTTCTTTCTCAAATACTATCTTGGTTACTTGAATAAGAGTGTTTTTTGCACGAGGTTCTGGTAATCTTCCTTGCGTAGAATCGCGTGACGTGTGATCTCAAAGGAGGGTAACATTCTTCTTATGGGGGCCTGTTACGTCTGAAGTGCATCGTTACGATAACGTTATGTGTCTCGACTAGGACCATTTACAAAACACGAACGAGACACGGAAGTACGGCTAACGGTGTTATAAGATAGGCAGCGATAACCAACGTAAAAATGACATCATTTGTAAGGGGGAACGTTCTGTATGACAAGCTTGACACGAAACACCTGTCATCTCGTACGTCTTACCCTGGTGTGCAACCGGTGCGCACGATACATCTTCGTGTTGCTCTATGCATTTTTGCGCATAAGCATTGTCGATGCGTTTGCTTTGCAGATTCGCGTGCTGTGACCATGACTATTTCAATTTCGCTTGTGAATTAATTATTTCTTACTTTTTAATCTTCTTACGCAAGTTTCTTCGTTGATAATTTAAAAGGAATATTCGAGAGAGAAATTTAAGTGAACGAGCTTTTCTACGATCTTACAATTTTTGGAAATTCATCTTTCTAGAGTGTCGTGGCAGATTAGAATTTATTTCATTCTTTATTTCGAATAAAAGAATTTCAAACAAGACCCAAAGTATCCGAAAATCTCCTTTCCTTTTAATTTATTAACGAAAAGTACAGGGAAAGGAGATAGGGAGATTTCGAAAACCGATGAACAAAGGGATTGTGTCAATTTAAGAGCGTGATACAGGATACTCGATTTGCATAGCTGTACACCACACACAGAGCAGATTTGTGTGGAAGGTATACAATATTCAGGAAAGCGCCAAAGATATCCCTACTGATAGTCCCACGCCTCCGTTTCTCTCCTTAATCCTTCAAGAAGCACTTGAAATTTAAATCTTACGTGTAATATTAGATCGCTCGTTAAGGTTCAACTTAACGTAATAAATAATCTATGAAATACCGTACTTTTGCTCTTTGCTCTTTGCAAATTTATCTCTGTATCGCCCTAAAACGTACCACCTAAACAACAAAATTGTTGATAATAATAATAAACAATGAAAACGAAAATCCAAATAATAATAATAAAAAGAAATAAATCATGTTTAAAACAGTAATATATAAAAAAATAATTAGGAAAGCATTACACGATGATATGGAATATTACATAATTATTATTATTTTAAGTAACTTACACTCGTCATAGGTGCTTACGTATATTACTAACAAGGAAACATTCCTAAATGATAATCGCCAATATTCATGAAACCTTCATAGACAATAATTCTAAAAAAAAATATTTTACACGTATTTTTCTTTTTGATCCTCAATCGACCACAGTCAAGAGGCAAAATTCGCCATGAAAGTTAAGAGTGATATAAATATTTGAGTTAATATCTCGAACATTATTAGAGACAGAGAAACGACATATGTATATGGACGAATTGCATATTTTCCAACATCAAATTTGTAAACGTCGCTCGCGAAAAATATGTTAAAATGTTGAATTGAACCAATCCAAGGTCTAGGACATCCTGAGGTTAATGCATCGTTCGAAATTCACATAGCCGTAGAGCTGAAATTCCTTCAGAAATTTAAATCACCCGTAACAAAATTCATTGTCTAATAAAACGCAATATAAAACGCGAATGAAGCCACTTTCCAACAGGTAGAGTCGTAAATCGAGGCGCTAGGAATAGGAGGAAGATGGGATGGTTATCAAAGGCTTCCGTTAAAAGGTACATACGTGCACGCGGGGTGCGTGTCGCGACTTCGGACGTGTCGAACGTAACAACTTCGCATAAACGCCGTAGCATATCCTGTTCCCGTGTACGGTAAAACTTTCCATCGAAAATGTCGTGGCTATTTGTAGCTTAACGAAACGATCGGCCGTTGTAACGAGGTTACGTAAAGCCTGCGCGCAGTATTAAACAGAATTTCCCCGGAGATAAACTATCTGGAAGATTAGCGAGAGACACGATTTCCCGAATCGATTTCCCACCGTGTGAAATTTCGTTTAATAACTTACGAGAAAGGATAGCAAAAATTGAGAAATCTTGATTTTGTTGCTTTTATACACACACGTGTGTCCGATCCTTTAGGATTAACGATAGAAAAAGCTATGTAAAAATATTGCTGTTATTACAACGTATCATGCTATGTTCACGATACTTTTTTGAGGATTTAAATATTTTATTTTGCGGTATGTTGTTCATTTTACAATCAGGAGGAACGTCAAATGCTTAATTGGTTTTTAAGTGCTCGGTGCCTTCTGGTTAATAGCAATTTATGCATCGTAATCTTGTTCTTCGGATTAAGGATTAACGACAATAGGACGACATTTGAATTTCTCCCAACTTGGACATTTACCGTTCCTTGACGTATCGACGACAAGGCAAGACGTGAACATTAGGACCACTGTTCCCCCGAACTCTTTAATTTTCATTGGATTAGACAGTTTCCCCACTTTTTCAATATGTAGTTGAGACACACATATAAAAGGACTAGATATTATAAATAACATGCATTAATTATCATTGTGTTCATCGTTACATTATTACTTTCGGTCTTTACGTACAAGGACTTTGTACACAGACATTCGCGAATATTTACGAACATTATTTTTAACACTTGAATTTGTACATTTGTAATTTAACACAGATTCAATGCGATAGATAATCATATTTGGATACTGTTATTGTATTTTTTGTGCTGGCAAATAAACAAAAGTTTACAGTGCTAAATTACGTGGCTCCGCGAACTGTGAGATTGAAGATTGAAAGTATTGTTGTTAATATTATCCATTTAATAAATCGAATGTACGTGAAACCAGCTCGATCGAGATATTAAAATTCATGCCATCTACTTGCTAAACCCCTCTCTCTTTGGTGTGGATAAAATAGCGACGTGGCGTAAAAATTTCGGTATCACGCTACTTCTTTTACACCTTTCCCTCGCGAAGCAGTTGCGTAGCACGCCATAAGGTTAACTCTCCTAGTTCTAGTCGCTAGTTTAACGAGTGTGCCTCTCCTTCGGGAGCACGCAAAACCATTTTCATTCCTGCACGCTCTCCTCTATGGTAGAGAAAGCATGCTGCCCTTATTCGCGTTGTAATTTAGTCGGGCCGTTGCGTGAAATTGTAACCGCATGAAAAATAAAAGGACGAAAAGTTTGCGAGTGTATAAACGGGATGCACTCCGAAATGGCTTCTTACGTTACGAGAGAGAGAGAGAGAGATAGCGAGAGTTTTTAAAATGGGGAACTTTGCAGGATATTCTTCGTTCAATGGTTATAGAAGGATTGAAAAATTCGTTTTTTCGGGGAAATTGTAATTAACACAGTCTATGTTGTGTATATTTGTTACTGTAGAATAAAAAAAACTATTAAGAAAAAATTAGGAGAATCTTTAATTAGTAAATTGGTAGCAAATTAATTGATAGTACGCCTCGATAGGCGCATAAAAGTCAGTCAGTCAATTAGTCAGTGTGTACTGAACAAATTCTGTTTTGTTTGTGTCATTTATGTTTATTTTACCAAAGAAAGGAAAAGATATGTACTCTCAACATTCAGACAAAATAACTTCTTTAAAATTGGACCAAACGACGTGAGTTCTTTTCTTTCAGAAATTAAAAGAATTAATTTACTAGATGACGTGCAAAAGCATTTCTGAAGAAATTATAGTTGGTCAACATTACGAATAGCAAAAGTCGTTTTTTACAATTATTTTATATAAGTTTGTAATAAAAATGTAAAATGCGTTTTGTAGATTTGACATGCTGAAAATTTCATCGAAGAAGACCAATCGCAAATTTAATAAACTAATCCTTCTAGTTTCTCAAAAAATACTTAAAAATATAAAAAATATAAAAATATTTAAAAAGTTATTCTCTTTCAAAAGGTGTTTGAATATTAACGAGAGTGACTTTATGTATCTGTAGAACTGTAACAACGTTAAACAAAAATTACTTCGGATAACAAATAAATTCGAACTATTCGTTATTCACAAATCAAAAATTCTACGCGAAATTTATTCAATCATTCCATTAAACACATAAGCACTATATCATCTTCAGCTAAAATCCTTCGAACGTGAAAATGTCGACTACCGTTCTCAAAGTCGACAATAAAAGTCACTTGAACAGTCTTCCGATACTCGTCTCCTGTCTCACATCCTCTAGTAAGTCTCTGGTGTGTTCGTAAGTAACGAGTTAATTTGGACAGGATATCGAACGTGTACGTATGTAACTCGTAGTGTAATCGTAACACGTCCGAACGAAATTTCGCGGCGACGTTTAAACGCTGACTCCTTGGAATCCTGCTGATGCTTCAGCGGATATGTTCTTTCGGTATTGTCTACGTGAGACAAGGGAAACGTCGGGAAGAAGAATTTTAGTGCTACAGGTGTGTCGTGACCATAGTGGCCCCTTTTGCAACGTCTTTCATCCGTCCAAACTTCTTTTGCAACGCCTGTTATCCGATTTTCACGAATAATTGGGAATAATCTAGACAAACGAGAATAACCCACTCGTTACGGATCTTCGTCCTTTCGATCGACCTTCTTCAAAGTTCCTTCGTTGCAGTAGGATTCAGATAAGATTTACATCACTATCCTTTTCTGATAGGTTAATACTGCAAGAATTTCGCATTCTTCTTTTCTATCGTAAAACTTTTCTGTTATTATTGAAACGTTTTCTAGCTTCATGGAAAAATTTATACTGCTGACTTTTTGTTGCTGTTATCGGTGACAACTGCAAGGAAAAGTTTAACAGTTGAAACTGACTCGCGAATCTAGAGCACGGAGACTTTTCCTACAGATTGTCAATAGATATTTCAATAAATTGGTTCAGGTTATCTTTGAAGATAACTCTACTGTCTTCTTCTCCAAGGTTGTGACTTTTTTCAATTTCTTTAATAGAGGAGAAAGGACCAAAATTTTCGAATCGAACTCAAATAATTGCTTGTACACTGTGAACGATGTTCTCTTGTCAGTAAAATTCCAGAAATAGCGATAACATGCGAAAAGAAAAATATTCTCGCATCATAAATATGGAACAGGCCTGTAATCTACTCAACTTTGATATTACCATGATAGAGTGCTAATTACACACGCTGAAGTCTAGCAATCCACCATTTTGCCATTTAACCTAGCACTGCATCTTTAACCGGACACTGAAAGAAAGGAGTCGGACTTTCTTCGAAGCAATTCGAACGGTATTTCGTCGTTTTCTGGGTCACGGCTAATTGGATAACGAGCGTAATTACCGTAGGATGCGTCGGTGAACGAGTCATTATGCGAACGACGCGGAAACGAGCTTGTGCAAATTGCTGCAGGATAATTCAGACGATTGCAAACCGAGGGTGAATTATGCACGTACTTCTACTGGTAGATGCTCGTTTTGAATCGAAGTTGCGGATCAAAGAAAAAACTCGGGGCTAATACGTAGTGACTTTAGATTCAGGCTATTCTTGTTTAGCATGGATTCCATGAAACTGCCATTGGTTTTACTTTGTCACCTGGTTATTTATTGTTACGATGGTTGGATGGATCGATGGATGGATAGACAGGCGATATATATACATATATATATATACATGCACACACGACAAACTTGAAATTTCGCGTGGAAGGATATTGTGAGGATTTCGATGTTTTTTGATGTTTCCGATGACTTATGGGTTACCAAAACAACCCTATCAATCTTCCGTTTATTTATGATACAGCTTCGCTTCTATTTTTCCGTTCGTACGTCATAGTTGCATGTAAATGAAGTGGCCTTTGACACGAACATCCCGAAACAATTTTCTAATAATAGTAAATTAAAGTTGTTTCATTTATTTACCCTTACCGTTGCCACTAAATCATTCTTCTGTGGTAATGCAACGTCGAAAGTTCGCGTTTCGGTAAATCACTATGACTCCGACGATTCAGTCGGAGATGATAAATCATCGAAGTTTGACACGGTCATCGCGTACAATATGGGAGAAACATTTGTCTGAATGTTTACGAAGATCGTTAAATAAAATGAGAAAAAAGTAGAAAGGGAAAGGAAACATTATCATAATTAACGTTAACGAGGTTGAATCTGTGTGTAAAAGTATAATAGAACTATCGGCGAGAGGGTCGGCATAAAAATTCCAAGTAGTCCTCACGCAGTGTCCTGTCCGAGCGGAATACAAATGAGACTGTCGGGCGTAAATTGAACAGCTTTAATCCGCTTAGAAACTATTGGAAAAGTGCGGACCTCAATTTAGTCACGTACGTAAAAATATCGGGAACTCGCTGACGAGACAAAATTATCCTCTCTGTCTGTCTGCCTCTCTCTCTTTCTCTCTTTCTCTCTCTGCTTTGAACATTCACATTCAAGTGAATGCCGTGAATTTAATTAAAAAGAAAACATATGAAAGAAGTACAATGGTAAACTTTCAAAACTGCAAAAAATGTAATCTTTTCGAAAAGAGAAGGAAACAATTTTTGTAGATTCAAGTGGCAAAATAACGAACAAACGTACAGAAAGTTTCGTAATTTTACCATGACGAATGTACAGTAGCGTACCAATTATACCGTCTTGCAGTAAAGTTAAATTAATGTAATATATAATTAATTTGATCGAATATATGTATACATATGTATATGACCTAGCCTCAAAAGGGAAAAATTTCTCATTTGGAAATATTTCAATTGTTGTTTTTCAGCTCGATGGCTTCGAACTGTAAAATCGTAAATTTCTCACTGCTTCGTTAATAATGCACACGCTCTGCCAACATTTTTGTCCTGTATTACACATACCATACGAATATCTTTTTATATTATCTCTTTCATTACTACAGATCTCCTTTGTAATTGGAATATTTAGGTTGGAATTGAGTGAGGAATTTCGATGTTTTGTTTAAAGGTAACTTTACTGAGGATGTGTTTTCATTTCCAGCTTGGAATATGTAGGAAATATGAATTTTGAATGCATACTTTTTATCGTTATCTCATTGTTTCTACAAATCAAAAATTCCACAGTTTATCTGCATATCTCCTGGAATATAAATTACATTCTTTTAAAAATATGTCGCTACGAAATTAATTATCCCTGAGATAATTAAACTCGATAATTGAACCCGTCAATTTGTCGAATTTGGAATCTCACAAGCAAAATTACAGAATCCGTTACTATTACTTTCCAGCAAATTTCCTAACATTTTCGAATGGAACGATACGAAAATATAAACCAAATTTGTACGTAAAGTAATGGTGTTTAATTAAATTGCTTCTAAATTAGGTTAATCGATTTTTTCAGAAAAATTCGTATTCTCGTTCACGCGTCAATTTGACGGATATCAAGAAAAATCCGTAAACCTAGCGTTAAAGTTTCTACAATTCTCGCTAAATTAATTTTTACAATTCTCGCTATTGTACATTAATTTATAGAATAGCTGAGTCTTCCAAGAAACAATTCAACAAACTCTATAACTCCAACTTTACTCTCTTCCTCAGCAATACAACACACGTTAAAAGACCGGAAAGAATTAGGTTCACGAAAGTGTGGGAGAGGATAGTACATTATTTATCAGAAGTGTGAAAAAAAAGATCGATTCTGTTCAGCGGTTGGTACGGCGATAGTACATAATTAAATTGCTTCTAAATTAGATTAATCGGTGTTTTGAAGAAAAATTCGGGTTTCGGCCTGAAACGTTCCACGCGAATAAAAGGATATCTAAAAGATCGGCTAACACAATCGTAGCAATTTCATAATAATAATCGTCACTCGTGAGAACACCAGGCGCCAATAGGAAACCGCGTGTTTACGGTAAATTAATTGAATCGCTTACGAAGTAATTAAATCGGTTGAATGGAATTTAAACCTCGAACTCTGTGAACGCTTTCGAGGGTGTTTGTGCTTACACGGGTTTGTCTTCGTGAAATTTCAATCCACCAATTGCGGCGTGGGCGTTTCTGTTTCCATTTCGAACGCAACAAAACCGTTACACAGCAATTCGTTATGCAACGTACACCGTGTATTAGCGGGTCTGTTGAATTTTTCATTCGAACGATTACGCGAGTGGCATTTAATTGCGCGAAACAAGCGCCCGCCCTCTTGTTTCTCGTTTATGAAATTATATTAATATCGATTTTTGATTTAACGATGGTATTTACCAGATTTGCCTGGTAATATTATTGCATGTGTCGGTTGCATCTCTGATCGTTACATTCGTGGTCGTTTTATGTCACGTCTCGTTACAACGATAAAAAGAATTGGTACACAATTAGATCCTACGAGGGACTAATTATTGGAATTTCAATTTGCGTATACGCGTTTGATAAAATGACGCATCTAACAGTTCTAACGACTTCGATTTTATATACGTACCCGATCTAATTGCAATCGTATTACTTCCGATTTACCACGTAATTCTCCGTGCTTACGTTACTCGATGAACTATTATTTCGCCATAATGGCGCGGCCGTGCGTAGGTGTGACTATCAAGGTTAACCGGAAACGATACCTACCGTTAGTGTAGATTTATTTAATTGAATCTACCCTAATTGAAATTTCTCCGAATTTCATCGTTGCTCGTTGTTCATGTAACCCTTTAGATATATCATGAACGGAATAAATTTGATGGTAAAATAAGTCCTTTTCCTTCTTAATATATCGTCTGATAAAAAATCTTGAAAGCATGAAATTTTTGAAAAAAGTGAATAGACAATTTTTGTAATGGAAAATTACTTAATTACAACATTATAAAACTTAAGCTAAAAATTTGTTAGTTGAAATATTACCTTTAACTTCTGACGTTTCTTCTGATAGTAAATCTGTGTATTAGATAATATACCAAATAATAAAATGAAAATGGAAAATTTTAGACTTCCGATATTTTACTCGTTTTCTTTGTACATGGATTTTCTTTTTACCTCTGATTGGATTAATTTTTCCTTCTTTATTGTCACTCTAAGTAGGTCTGTACAATATATCGAATAATAATTATAAATAATACTAAATAATTAATAACTATGAAAACATTGTAATAATAATTATTTCTTATAGAAGGGGTTAAATAAAGTATTCAAAATATCATGTAGGAACACGTAACCCTTTGAAATTATCGTTCAAAGATTGACGCGATGGTATATACATAGTATCGAAAGATTTTCCAGCTTCGAGACAAAGAAAGCTCAATACGCAGAAATGTTCTCTGTAATGGCTCATAAAACGAGAAACCTGCAAGAATAACTGAACTGAGAGTACGACAGATTAAATAGAAAATCTGTCCCGTGTAGAAGCACTTTCCGCAAGCATTACACTTCGCTTGTCCCATTTCCACCTCAAAATCTCTTCATCCTGTATGCAAAATATGCATTAATAAACGTTCGAACATTTTAAGCTTTCGTTTTTTCAGTTTTCCAATCTTTTCGTTGACATTTCACGTTCTCGTAACTTGCTCAACGAATCGTTGCATGGTTTTCGCCGCGAAAGACGTATGATAAATCAGACTCGTGGTAAAAGAACTCACCTCAAGTGATTAGTATTTTGCCATGTCGAGGAAAAAAGTTCGATTGTCGTTTTTCCCAGTGGAATTAGTCCGTATCTCTTTGGTGCATCGAGCAAAACAGAAGGGTCGCGTTTCGAACGAGATTAACGCAAGCTTAATTGCTTCGATCGTGGTGTTAATCCGACTCACGAAAATCTGGCGGCTTAATTACCAACAGTTCGAAGCCACGGGATTAACATGCCGCGAACGAATCGCCGGCGCAATACCGAATTGCAATTAACGCTCAGTCATTTTGCACGCTTCTCGCGAAGAATAATCGAAGCAGAACGCCTTAATAGCGTTTTAAAGGGCGAGCCATAAGAAAGAAAGAAAGAAGAAACAACCCTTCACTATTGTCCTTGGTGCTTTTATGTTTTTTAGAAGAAGGAAGATTAAGGTCGAACGTGAAAAATGATTCGACGCAAAATTGGAGCTCGACTGAAATTGTACTACAGCGAGATTTCAGTAATTTATTCGGTGTAATCGGATTTCCGTAGCTTTATGTAAAATCATAAAATTGTAGGTTTTGTTTATTAACGGAATTGGATCGTACTTTACAGCTATACAGGTTATCCCGCGCGAAAAATATATATATATACATATATATATGTTTTCGAAATTTTTGAAAGGCAAAGTTATATTCGTGCTCTACATTTCTTCGTTACTTTTATGCTTTAAGTGCAGTTGAAAAGTGCAACTGCACTCTTCTCTCAAATGGAACTAGATAATTTATATTGTAAAAATTGGTTTGTTTATTCTGCGTGTAAAAACATCGAGTTACATGGTCGAAAATAATTAAAGGAAATATTTCAGTTCTCTTCGTGAAACGTATGTATAATAGTATAAAGTATTTGTTCTTATCTAAAAACCTCTATTTTTCATATATTACAGATGCACTCTTATTTCAACCGCGATTCTGCATATCTGGTTGTAGACGAATCAGATAATTAGGAATAATATTTCTCCAATAAACATTCAACTTTTCGCTCGTGATATTTAATTCGACTTGTAGAACAGACGAAATACCCGATCCCATAATTGCTCGGGACAGTATGCATTAATCCTGTTTTTCAAGCTTATCAAGCATCTCATTCGTCTTCCCACTCGCTTTCACCCTTGAAATCCTCTAATTTCCTCGATTACTAGCTTCCCACGTTTTTGCTCGAGCAAATCCCATCTCACCTACTTGTTTCCATACGCTATTCAGGGATTAAATTCCCCTCCATGACTTTCCCACTCAGCTGATGGGTTAATTAATTACTCACCAGTGATATTTTCCATTCATAAGCAAGAGTTTTTCATTAAACACTATTGGAAATGGGTTATTAAACAAAAGTAAAGACTGTGATTCTTTTAATAGAACTTTATTAAGCGGCGTGGAAGGACGTCTTAACTGTTTGAATATTATAGAACAAGTGAGTGAAAACTCGAAAGGGCGCGCAGAAAGTCCGCTGCCCACTTAAGAAAAAGAAACTTGGAAAACGTCTGTTTATTTTCCAGGGCCTTAGGTATAAATTGCTACAGGCCTATGGACCCGATAACATCTGGTCAGTTCTATTATTCTAGCAAGCAGTGTTTGTCATTCATAACACAATTCATTTTTGCTTACTAGGTGACGGATTGTTATTAGTAACAATCCAACAAACACAATTTAGCATCAATTGCAAAAAGAAAAAAGACAATCTACCGTTACCAGATTTCACTTTGGTAGCAAAAGCAATAAATTAGTATAATTATTTATTCACAACATCTGTTCGTAAGCACAAAATTATTATTTCTATTAAAAGAGTAAGCAAAATTGATAATTTACTGTTTACACTATCTCTCGTTCATCAACGTCAATTTTCCCAGTAATTGAAAAAAAGAAAATACGTGAAAATAAATGAAAAACGTGACAAAAGAAAGCAAAATGAAGTAAATTTGTGACGATTTACGATTTACATTATCTTCCATTTGTCGAGGTGGATTTTCACGTTAATTAAAAAAAGAAAACACGTGAAAATAAATCTTTATATATAAAATTGTGTCAAGGAATAGCGATATATCGAGTGTATATGTACCTGTTCGTGCATCGTTACATCTCGTCGAGTGCCAACTCGATGAAGAGGCTTTTTCACGGGCCTGTCCTTTTCAGCGTCGATGACATAAATCAAATTCAGCCGAACATTCGCGGTGTATATGCTCACACGCCGTTCGTTTTTGTTTGCAGGTACGTATCGCAGGTTCAGTGAACTGTTTTCGGTTCTCTGCTAATTGGCTACGGGCGATCACGGTTCGGTAAGTAAACATTATTTCGAAGGATGTAAAAAAAAAAGAGCAAAAAAAATTTCGCGGACCGACCAACTAGTCTCGAGAAACGATGCTGTTTCCATATCGTTTTTTGCCGAGTACCATTGATACCGTGTTTCGAGTGAGCTGAAGATTATTGTTCGTACGAGCAGCTCGACTCGATATCGGAGATTTTGATTCTTGGAAAATGCTCGAGCTCGTAGTGTCTTCAGCGATGAATTTCGTTCGACAGTATGAAAGGATAAAGTTGCGTTTTGCTTTTATTTGCATGTGTGCATACTTGATAAAAAAAAAAAGAAAAATTGAGAAAAAGCAGAAAAGTTTCGTCGCTTACATATTGTTCAATCAAGTCAAAAAATATGAAATTATTTTAGGTGTAATAAAAAATATATTTTTAAGAGACAAATTTATCGTTACAAAAATTTTCTAAATCGCATATTTTTCATACAGAGATGTATAAATTCAATTTCCGAGTATTTCGCAAAAATCATCCACGCTATTCTAATATAAATCGATGCAACGTAAAATGAACGATAAATTCGATATTATTCGATTTCTCAGCTTCGATCGTTTTCAAATGTTCTCTTATTAGATGGCCTGATTACATAATTCTGCGTGCAAAATCAATCATACGAACGAAAGGCGGGAAGATTAATTCTTCGAAAGCGTCCTTTTGGGAGCATGCATATTAGGTATCAGTATCGCTTTATCTCGGGGCCACCCACCGGGGTGAATGAAAAATTACCCGTTGCCACGATTTCGACCGTATTCGAGATAACGATACGAAATGCAGAAGTAAAGGTGGAGAAGGATTAACTCCGTGGAAAAGTTCGAGAACGCGACGATGTGTAGGGTGGTCGAACAATTTAATGCAAGTTCCGGGGTTGGTAGTTGTGTTCGAATAACGAAAAAATGGAAGAAAGAGGAAGAAGGAAAAAAAGGATCGATAACGGTGGCGTGACAATGGGTGTGGTTTCCGGGTAGTAAATCTTATTTCGTGACAATTAACGGCTCGACGGGCGAAATAACTTGGGCAAATGTAATAAAATGTTACCACCGCGCGTTGCACTCTGTTGCACAAATTGCGTTCACCAGTTTTCGACGCAGGTGCTTTCAGCGTTCCTTTTAATATTCACGCGCTTTCATTTCGTTATTTGCTCGCGGTATTGTCGCCGTGGCCTCGTAAATGGCAATTAAAATGGCGAGAGATTTTTCTCCACCTTTCATGCGAATTAATTACACGATTTTCCTGTTCTCTCTGTTTCTTCGTTTCACAAGGAAAGATGTAACAATGGCGCTGGGCTTATTTCGATGAATTTTGTAAATGTTAACGGTAGTAAAATGATTCGGAACAGTCTACATTGGTGCTTTTTATTATTTTATCATTGCTTTCTCCTTGTTTTCCTTAGTTTGTTATATTTCACTTTTCTTCTCTTTTTGCTGGTTTTTCTTTCTCTCGAAGCGTGTTTTCCATTGTTTGTAATACAGTATTACGTACTGTAATGCATAGTACTTCGTTATGAAACTTTTTTCCATTTTCATTAAAACATTTTTCGCCTTCGAGATAAAATTCTTGGATGACCTGATACATATTTCGTTTCTCAAAAAACTTTCTAAAGGATCGAGAAATTTTTAAATGCAGCTCACTGTTTTAATACGAAACGTAAGAACTTTGTTGAAAAGAGGATTGAAAAATATATCGTCGACTAAGAGCAATAAGAGCAATAAATAATATTATAATATTTCTATCGAAAATTAAGCCGCTGAAACGAGATCATTTACTTACACGGTGATCTAATTTATCGTCATCACCGGTGAAATTTAGCTTGGTCTTCGAGCTATAATTGCAGCTAGCGTAATTGTCGCTTCGCGTTGCCAGATGTCGTACTCGGACTGTCAGACAGTAACAGTTAATTATCATTAACACGAAGCCTCGTAAATCATACAGCGCAGCTATGTTCCGTACGTGACGTTAATCTGATTAGGAACGCGCGATTCGTAAACGATCCCTTTTAAATCTTCGACGATCCCAAGGGAAGATTGATCGATGCAACCTTTGTAAAAACCTCGCTGCTATTCTCTTTGACTACTGTTGGATCGAACCTCGATGCAATTATTTACGTGCAAAAGGTCGACGTGCTCGCGATGGAGATTAGAAGGTAAATATTTTTAGACAAACTCGCGTCACAATGGCTGGTACAATCGATACTCGCCATTCTTCTGTTGGTAAATGAACACTATATTTTATTGACTAATTCCAGAATTATTTCGGTTTTCAACTGGTTAATTGAGAATTATCTAACACGTGAATATAATAAATTATGGTTTTTAAAAATTCTTCACTTCGTGTATTTAAAAATCCTTCACTTTTAAGAGGACAAAATTAAAGTATTTATTATTAAAAAATTAAATCGGTTAACAGGTTAAAAATAGTTTAGTCAGATTAGTATAGAAAGTCCTTAATATGGAATTATGCATTCAGAGTAATTCTAACAATTGAAAAGAACTGACAGAACAAGAATTTTCTTCGCTGTTTTTCTCTGATTTTATGTAAAACAGACCTATAGTCCAACTTAATTACTAGAATTACTGTATATAATTGCTTAATATATTTTTATGAAAAATACCAAATGCAACCTGCAATTAAATATTTTACTCTGTTTCCTTTACTACGAAAACTTTCAAGTTTATCTTTAATTCGATTAGCAACAAACGAAATCTAATATCTTTTTACTATCGTGTATTATAACCTCGTTAAGATAATACGAAAAAGGTGACAATAGTTGAATCACACATTTACGCTAAAAATTGCCAAAGTAAATTTGATAAAATCAGCATTGAACTTCAGACAATCTGTTTCTCCGATGCTAATGGAAATGTATCTTGATAAATTAACAACGTCAGTTTCACGTCTCTTTAACGTGTTATTTATTCAATGTCCCGTTAATACGTTTTCATTTCTCTTTTAGCGGTTGCAATTTGCGAAACAACTTCGGCCAACTTTTTTACTTAAATGTCATACCAGTGAAATTTTGCCGAGCAAATATAATTCTCTCCTTTGTTCCTGTGTTCTCGGTTGCTTACGTGGAAGTTTACGAAGGTCAGTTCAGTGGTAATAGTCAACCTATCTTCGTACAAAATCGTGGCACAGTAGAAAGAATGTTCGCGTGCGAAAGATTGACCGAAAATCGCCGCGAGTTGAAACGAAATTGCGGTACAAATGTGTTTAGGTTGTTATAGGAAACGGGGCCGCGAACCAAAAAAAAAAAAAAATCAGAAAATTCATGTTTGCAACTTCCTGTGAAATCAAAGCGAAATCTTATTCTTCTTCGCGGTCTTTTGTCGATAAAGAACGAAAAAGATTTAGGTTAATTCGAAATTAATACTTTCTGAATAATATACAACGCTTCCTCTGATTGATTCTTATCAAAAATTGATTTAGTCATTTTGTTCACGAACTTTCCGGACAGACCTCGTATATTAGAAACAAAGAAAAAGGAAGGATCTCGAGGGGAGATGTGAAAGGAAAGAATCGACGGAATTGTTATATTCAAGGAATATGTTATTCGCTAAACGACGTCTATTGCAAGGTTAATTAGTTCTCCTTTGTTCGTTAGAACGAAGTTCCATAGCGTAGCATTCACTAACATTTCTCACGAGTACAACGTGAATTTTACGGTATTAAAGGACGTTCCTTGTGCCGCGATAACGAAGACAGAGTGGATGTTCTCAAAGTTACGAAGCTTAGTTCAGATAGAGTTAGGTGGAAGATTTCAAGGAGCCAGAGTACGCGATTCACGCGGCAAAGAAAAGGTAATATTAGAGGAAGCTGGTTGAGCGATTCCAAGAATTAATTTCCTTGAATTGCTGCACGGGAATATTCTCGTTTTAATTGAAAGACTGCCCAGAGCTGAGTACTGCTATGTCTTAACACATTATCTGCAGGGTCATGGAGTTTTACCTGTTTTCAGGGCTTCTAAACGTCCACGATATTCCCTCGGAATATTATATTTTTGTTGAATATACCTCCCTTTAATAACGACGATAAATGCATTTTATTAATTTATAGTTGACGCTTATGATTTATCTCTTCTCTTCTCTTCTCTTCACAGCACACACCCTTTCATCTTCCGCGTATTCTTTCGGTGAATTATCTGGCAATTTTCTTAACTATCACAATTGAACTGTTTTGCACTTGATTCTGCATTTTAATGAATTTTCGTTTGTGAAACTAATTAGTTCTATAGACGTGTACAAATATGAAAGAATTAGCAAAATTTACTCGACAAAAATGGGAAAGCAGGGAAATACTCTTTCATAAATGCAAAATTTTTTGGGAGTTGAGATTTTGGAAAATGTAGAAATTCGGTTATTAGATTAGGATGTTTCTAAAATAGACGAAGAAGGTGTGATAGTGGCGATAGAAAAATTACATGTTTACTTTTTGTCAAAACCCGTTAGAAAAGGAGATCGACTGTAATGAAAGAAAAAGCTTAGTAATTTTGAAATCGATACAAAGAACTGTAGAATTGTGTTTGGATAGTCGTTCGGTTATGGCTCTAACAGCTCCGTTAATCTTATGAATCGCAACTTTTTCAAATTCGTTTTACAACTTTTGGAAAAAGAATTAAAATAAATATTCCGACACGAAACATTCACCATAATCCTCTCTTCACAATGTAGCAAGCATAATTCATGCAAACCCGAAGGAACAACAAATCGAAGAATTGAAACAGGTTAATCATCGATAAACCTCTTTCACCCACCAATTCTCCATTATTATATTCCCATTATAACCCATGGTTAGCATGGTTGATTCACGTGTTTCGTGTAGCGTCGCAACAAGCGAATCTGTTTTAGCCACCGAGGTCCGTACACGGTGTGCTTTGTTTCAGCATGCGACGCGTCAGTTAATGATAGTTAATTATCATTAATGCTGTGCATAATGCGCTGGTACGACTATAATCTCATTACGAGCTCAGTCCACCAGTGAATGCGTTTTCATGCAGCCTAGATCCAGCATGCGATCCGTGATACCGTCGAACTGTTGTTCAACGCGAAACAACCCTACCATGCACGCGTTTGAACCGCCGATCCTAAGCGACGTATATGAAGTCGTGATTTAAATATACGATTCGCCACTTCAAAGAGTAACCCCCGCGTAAATCTGAAGTTTTATGAGACCACGTAACTGGTTATCTGTCGACAGTCGTGCAACGATATTATTGGGCTTTAAACCACGTCTAGCTAATATTACGGGTACAGTTTGATGGTGAAACACGTCGGCCATTGTAAAAATGACCACGAGGAGATTAATTGCAGGATTGATAACTCTTTTAACGGTTGGGGATTTGGTAAGGAATTTTTTTTTTATGATTTTTTTATGGGGGACTCCTCGAGGCCGTGTTGTTTGGAATCTTTAATAGTTACGACAATGTAACAGGACTTTTTAAATAATGGAAATCTTTATTATTACAAGAGGAGAAGGGAAACAAGTGTATTAGATGTTAAAAATGATAGTTTCTTTCATTCTATCTTCAGAGAAAAAATTGTCAGAAAATACGGAATTTTATGCAATCTGCGTGGTTACATTGTAAATCTTCAGTCATTGGTGTGTGCTCTTCCATCTTTATCGCAGAGATTTCGAAAGAACTTTCTGGCCCTGTAAGATCATTAATTTACTGAAGTGGCTATTGCCAATCGGTAAAAAATATTCGTTATCTAGAATGTAGATCGAGGAACCTTTAATTAAAGAAAAAAGAAGTTGACAGTACGCTATGTTTTATTAACGGAATATTAATTTTCCTGTAAAACTCAAAAATATTCCAATACTGATGATAGAGAAATTCTCTTAAAAAATTCGAACATTTTCACAAAAAATAGATCACGTTGATTTAATCTGCCAATAAACATTTTACGGTTTCAAGTAAAATTCAATGGAAATTCATGGTGTTTGGACGAATTTCGTTCGGAAACTACAGTCGAAACAATAGAAACCGAAACTTGGGTGAAGGTGATGGAGTGCTTTTTCGGAAGTCACCTTCGTTTATCAGATTCGATGATAATCATTGATCGTCGGTGATCTAATGAGACGTGCGTGACCGTATCCCCTTATATTTAGATCGAATGTAGCTCGTGAAAATGTATGAGTACGCAAACACTTCCTGGATCCATGCTTCGAGTTATTCCACGTAACTACGTGACTGAAATGACTGCGTGGAGACCTCTTTTTCTTCCGTGAAATTGGAATCGATTCGCGTCGACGAGCACTTAATTAAGTGTGCGAAGAAACGCTTGAAAAGAGTAACACGAATATTATTATATTTACCGAAGTGGCAAAGAAGTATCCAATTACATTTTAGTACATTTCATATGATTCGATCGAATCTTTTTTCCCCCCCCGAAGAATAAACAATTATACACATTGTGAAATGAAACGTGAGATTGACCCACTATGCCAATATTTTTCTGTGTATTTTAAAATATATTTTAAAACAATTTCGTTTCTGTTTGAAAAAAAGTAACATACTACTAACGAAATACTTTTTCTTTTCATAAAAACAAATTTTTATTAACTGCAGGTAATAAGCCGTAGATAAATAAAATTTATAACAGAATCGAAATTTAGTCGAGGATAATTTGTATCGACTTTTTCAACTGATTTTATTTTTCGCAATTTAACTTTCAGTTGCATAGAAAAAGTGACTTCTGGTTAGCGATGCAATAAAACATATAAAATTACAGTAAAATAAATTACAGTGTTCCAGATGATTGTTAGAAACGAGAAATTTCACGAAGATACTCGATTAAAAATTTTTATAGTTTTCATCATTTTCGATTTTCCGGAAGTTCGACCCGCTACACTTTCGTACGTCTAAACTAAATTGTTTGGAAACTAATCAAACATAACAATGTTGAGGGCTTTGCAACAGAGAGAGGGCCAATGTTCCCGTTTGATCGTTCAAGTTAAGTTGCGTTGAATACGGTTAGTACTTAGACGATACTAACCATAGAGGTAACCTACTTCTGGATGGCGCTTAGATCGTGCAGAAACTCTGTGTGTTATTAACATCGATAGCTTGGCTCTCTCCTAAAACTGTAAGTCCATGGCTAATGACCACACCAGTACGTACAGTTGATACTGACTGTAATCCCTGTATTCTCTCAACACCGTAGAAACCATGAACGTCTTAGGTCTTGCACAATTGCGTTTCCATACTCCAGCAAACAATGAGAGAATTTCGAACGTCAAATTCGATTCATTCAAATTTAATCGTTGCATTAGACCGTTCGGAAAGTTTCGTATTACGTTGTATTCTGGTTGGTATTCTGCGGCTGCTGTCTTTTGTTTTCCACAGATTAAGTACTCTGGGTGAAACGAACGCTGTATAATTCTCATCATAAATATTCCATAATTGTCATTTTAAATACATTGCCTTTTGTTGGCTTTCAATTTGAAAAAAAAAACCGGGGCGGAAATAAAACGGTTAATTAAAGAATCTTATGGCGACGATATTTTATATGCAGATATACGCAAACGATAATATAAACGATTAAAGAAAAAGAGATATCGAGTTATACGTTAAATCAAAAGTAGAGACATCGAATCATACTTTAAATAAAAACTTTTGAATCCACTGGAATCCAGCTTCTCCCAGATAAATGGAAAAAGATGATAGAAACGGGTAGAAATTACTTAAGAATAAAATTATTAAGATCCAAATTTTTTAATCCATAATTCGGCAGAACTTTGTTACAAGTGAAGGATTTTAAATCATTAGAAAATGCGTAGTAAAGCGTATAATTTTCAGAAGAAAAAAAAACGGAGGAGAAACGAAACAGAAAAAAGGAAAAAGAGAAAAAATTCTAAAACAAAAAATGTCCGAGCCACTCGATTCTTTGCAGAGGTTGCCTCAAATCGTTCGATCGAATCATCCCCAAGGCACTGCAATCCTACCACGGTCCGCCTTTAATCCCATTAAGTCAGAAATCCGGAAGGCAGAATTCGCCGGGGTGTTTACGATAATCCGAACGGAAGGAGGCAATGGAGGAGGAATAGCGTAACGTAGGAATTCTACTGGGATTGTTATATCCCTGCTGGTTTGAAGGAACTCTCTATCCCGTTTCCGGAATGTGGTATATACGGTATCACGTGTGCGGATGCATGCGTACGTATTTCGTGTTCCTCTATCGTCCAGCTCGAAAATACGATTCGGATGTCCCGTGGGAGGCATGGTGAAACTGCGACTGGAATTGCCAGAGGAGGAGCCCTGAGAGGCGTAAGGGGAAAATAAAATAGAATCGCCACGAAATTGTCTTGGACATCATTCCCTGCCATTATTTACCGGACTATTCGCCGGTTCTGTTTCTTCATTTACGACAGAGGAAATTCAACGCGCAGATGGACAGCAATTGTATTTTATCTTTTTTTTTTGTCTCTCTTTGCGTTTCTTTCTATCTTTTACGTGATGGAACAACAAGCATGAAATACTTACGCGTTTTTTCGCTTTTACTCGATCGATATATTGAGCAGTTTCTTGAAATATTCCTTACATGTTTATTGCTGAAAACGAAGAATCGTTTTCTACTTCGGGTTTACAGGAAAGATATGATTGCAAATGTGGAATATGTGTGACTTTCAGAACTTTGTACGTAGATCGTGACTTTCTCAGGTGTGTTAACCCTTTCGCTTCGACAGATTTTAATCCGTAACATGCGTGGCGAAAGGTAGACGTTCAATTGCTAGTCGTGAAATTTGTCATATTGTTTTCAAAAGTTTGAGAATTTCAAGTTCATTTCGTTGAATTAAAATGGAAGGGCGCAGAGGATAAAATTAAGGATTAAATTGAAGTGAAAAGGCGGTAACAAGAAAGTACGGACAAATTTTCTAGAAAATTTCATTAAAATTTTTTTTTAGAGAGCAAAATAAGCAAGAATAAAGGAGAGTCTATAAAATATACAAAAAAGTCGTTTAGTATGTGCATCGAAAATTTGCCAACTCGGGCATAGTTTCCTAGATTAGTAGAACTGTCTGTCGTCCGAGACAGTTCTGTCTGTCTGTCCGAGGATTAATATAATTCTCAGTGCTTACGGAATGCTCGAAAATATCTCTCTCTCTCTCGAACAACCTACATCCATCAACTAACTATACCAACGAAGAAAATAATTCCAACTTCCGTGCTCGAAATTCGCATTCGTAGTTCGCAACCTCGAAAACACATTAGCTACGCCGTTTCTGCTGTAACTGTAATAACTTTAATAATGGAACACTCCTAAAAACACGAGGCGTTATTCCAACCATTTTCGTGCATTCAGCGTAATTCATTATTCACACTCGTCGTGTGTTCCGGAGTGTGATCATTCCGTTTTTCGCTGGGAGAAAAACTTGAATATGTTTAGAACAAAGGGGAAAGATGAAGAGACTGAGAGAGAAAGAGAGAGAGAGAGAGAGAGAGAGAGAGAGAGAGAGAGAGAGAGAGCTCAGGGATATAGGAAAGTACAGAAATGCCAGAGAATGAAGAACGTAGCAGTGGACTCTGAAAAATGATATAACCCGGTTGATCCGCGAAACGACTCGATGGAACCTTAATAAATCATTCTGGCTGGTACACAAAGCCGGTGACATCCAGCCGCGTTAAAAGAATACGGTACACTAGTATAAAACGGACACGAAGGGAAGAATTATACTCCACGGGGACTCGTTACTTCGACGGGTCGGCCATATTGAAACGAGCCACGTGGAAGTGAAGAAACGTCGCGATTTATCATCGCTGGAGACACTTTTTGTCTGGAGAAAAGATAATACAGAATGGATAAATTGAAAGAAAATGTGTCACTTTTAGTTCATCCCTTTTACGTTATCTTTCTTTCGGACGAAAATTGTCACTTGCGATGAGAAGAACACTTGAGTCGTGTTACTTTTATTCATGTTTTCAATGATACTTGAATAAATCTCGCATTATTACTTTTATTTTAGTGTATGTCTAAGAATAAACAAAATAAATTAGTCTCAAATGGGTTAAATGAATCCCAAATAGAAGCACAAGTTCCAATTGAAAACTGCGTTAGAACGAATAAAATTGGAATAGTATTGAGTACAATGTATGAATTCTATTCGAGAACAATTGAATCAATTTTTGCTTTGAATCTAGCAAAATACAATGACAAACAACGAACCAAGTCAGTTTGCAATGGCTACCCAAACCTAACCAAACTTCACCTCTTCGCAAGCTCGCGTAATTCAATTGTGTACAGAAAACAAATATTTCTCGCGGTAGAAAAATAAGGAAGCAGCTAAAGAAAAAAGAGGAAAAGAAGAGAAAAAAATGAACAAGAGAACAATTGCCAGGTGAGATTAGAATTTCTAAAACTGGTAAACAGGATTTAACTGACGCGGAGCTCTGGTTGATGGGGTCAGAGCAAATGTTGCTCGTGTTTCATCCGGCGCGCCCTCTGTGTACAGTGTACCGCAATTTTCCGTTTGCTTCTCTCTAACGAAGAATAATGGAATTTGCTTCCGAGGATGCTGCAGAATTCCGGCCTGAAAATTTACCACCCTTTTACGATGTGTCGATGTACCTATATACACAAACGAGCGCACACCACGATTGCTGCCAGCGTTATACATCTCGTGAAAATTATAACGGTATGGAGCTTGAGCATACAGAGTGTTCGAGAAGTATAGTTACAAACTGTACGAACCAGTGAAACGTTAAAGAAAAAGAGGACAAATCTCAGTCGATGTATATCGAGATATGAATTTTTCAAACTTTTTCTGTATTGATTTCCATTGCAATTTTATCTTGTGAATTTTATCTTTTCAAACTTTTATCAGGACTTGGTATTTGTTAAAAAAATCCACTATGTTATGTACAATATTTGCAAAAAAATACAGAAATACTGGTCTGATTTTTTTTTTTAATGAAAATCGTTTTAAATTCAACTAACGTTACTCTTAAATTCTCCAACAATAGCTAACTATAAATACATTCGACATAAGAATAGGAAGGGTTAAACCAGAAATCTCAGAACTTTTCAACACTGAATTAGTCGATTAAGAGATCAATTTGTAGTAACGTAGAAGTACGAATTTCGTCTCCAGTTATACCTTTTCACACAGTTAAAACTTCTTTCTTTTTCTTACACGAACCTACACATTTTCCGCCTAAACTTTGGAAACACCCAGTAGAATTATGAAAGAGAATTTCACGAAAGTCGGGGATGAAAAAGGCAGGGAGAAGCGGAGGAAACATTTTCAATTTAACGCGCGTGGCCGGGGTAATTTTTCACGATTCGCGCGATATCAAATTTAGCCAGGTCCCGCATTTTCGACCGGCGTCGGTTTTCACGCGAGTCACCGCCCCTGCGGGCTTTAATTGGATGTTTATTTAAATAGATCGACGATTTTCTCGCGGGTTTGTCGGATATTAACGCGCTACCCTGCGATACGCTCGCGTGAAACTTGAGTTTTAACTATGGAACAAATGGCTCGAATTATTGCTCGAAAGAATGGGTTGTTGCAAGATTACGAAATTATTCAATGTGATACCAGTTGTCTCACGTGTTATTCGTCAATGTGATTATTCCCCCGCTTTAATAGCACGCGAGAAATTCGAGAAACTCGTCGAGCATGAAATTCTCCAGTACACGTTGCGAACTGTGACGTACGGAACGTTGCTATTGACGTTTATCACGGGCAAACTCGTATTCTGTAATCACTTTAGGATATCACTATCTTTCTCCATATGGTATAATACGTATGGTTACGAATTCTTAAATAAACAATTTCTTAAATTTTTCCTTTACAGAAACTTCGAAATAAGTAGTCCTGAATTAGTTAAAATGACTGAATGACAAACAAAATACGAAAAATTTAAGTGACATAATAATCTCCGTTCGTGTCAAAGTTATAAATTAGCAAGAGAAGAGTTCAACTCGCGGCGTTCTCTTGAAAGCTCCTCTAGCTCCTCTTTTTCCCTTTAAATCCTTTCTCACCTGGCGTGTCGGCCCTTAAAAGGCCTCGCACCGCGCACACAGATCCACAGTAGCCATTCAGCTCACCCGTCGCTCGTACACGTTCCTAACGATCCTTACTCTTCATTCTCTCCCCTCACTCTCTCTTCCTCTATCTCGTTCTTTCTCTTAAGAAGTCTCACAGCCGACGTGTTATTTTCTTCAAAGTGGCAAAATTTTCTCGACCATCGGAAAGTTTCGCGCGCTGAATTACTCTTATTATCACTCGACCCCTTGCACAGAGCGGTGACGAAATCATGGTACAACACATACTTTATGCAAAATTAAGGGGAAAATGTAGAATAAGTCTTGTTTGCCTGAGTTCTTTTATGAATGCGAACTCTCTTATTGTTTAAAATAATGCATTATTAATCGTAGTTAAAAAATATTGAAGAATAAAAATTATACAGCAATTTACACGAAAGACTTTTTAACTGAGGAGGAGGTAATCAATTATTTTTTTAATGCAAATTAATAAATTGATCTCTTGACGTTCGAATTTTTAGTTTAGATAATGTACATATATCTTCGTCAAATATTTCTAATCTATGTTTTAATTTTTAATACAGTTTACTAATTCATAATTGGAAGTTCGCAAAAATTGTATCCTTCAGTAGTAACATTTTTAAAAATTATCGACTTTTCGCATCTTCTAAATGTATGTATAGATATACGAATTCTTAAATGCACATATAAAATCTGTATACTCCATCTTTGATTCTCCCAAGAACAAAGTCTGAGAGAAGAAAAGCTTATTTCCGCACTTTTGCCTTACTTCTGCATAAAAGACCTTGTCTTACCACAATTTCATTCCCCACTTTGTATGTATCCACGTATTAAACACTAGATTCGTATCTTAAACAGAATAGTAAATACGTTTTCGCAGTTTATTTTTCGTAACGAAGGCACTGGGAGAAAGTTTAATTAACTTTAACTTACCATTTTATCCCGGATAAAAAGCTTGTATTTCTTCAGCGGGTAGAAAAGGAGGTAGCCACTCGCACGAATGAATTAAAGTTCGTTATTTGTTAAATACTGGAGAGAATAGCGAATGCTGTTCCATAAAACAATCCTCGTTTCGAGAGATACAGGCGAGAATACTAAAATATCCGCCATCTCTCGTCCACTCTGTTTATGTGCAAAAAAGCAGAATTTCCGGATTGATGTTCCTTCTTCCCCTGATTCAAGAAACTGAAGATACTTCTACAAATTGCTGATCACAGTGTCTTTTATCAACGCTAGATTTTTACTACTTAATGATATTCAAACATTCTCATTTGAATATTCGACATTTTAGACATTTCTAATGTGTCACCGTGATCTGAAGTAACATTGAAACAATCGAAATGAGATAAAAGTACAGAGTATCCGGTAAAAATTAGGGAAAAGTGTAGAATAAATTTCACATCGTCAATAAATTTCAAATCATCACATTTTATTTGTAAGCTAATACATAAACTTAAAACAACCACTCGATTCTTTCGTTTCGAACACTTTTCATTCGATCACTGCTATCGTGTGCAAAATTTACTGATTTTTACACGAGAATATCAATGGTACTTTTATATTGAAAACAATTAAAAAAACTGTATTCTACGCTTTTTATTTATTTCTTTGTTTTGTAAGAAATCATCTTCTTAAAAGGAAAATAGAAGTGTTAAAAAACATTTACCAAAGAATATAAAAGTTTGAAGGATCAGATTACGGATTTCAACGAGATATTTACCGCGGTAAATTAAGAGATTAGGGATTTTCATAATTTTCAAAGGTGCAAACGATTAGGTATCCAAAGATTTACATTTCATTCATTGAAAACGGCGGACAGCGGATAAAATTCGTCAGGTTCAATCGTTCTTCCTAGAACGGAACTGGTGGTTATCCCGAAATTCTCGATTCAATTTCGTAAATTACCAAGTTCCACGGTAGCAGATATTAAACGTCCGCTGTACCATCGGTATTAATTCTCTTTGTAGTAACGCAGCTACCGTGAAATACTCCTCGGAGGAATCTTATCCTCCGCGTGCACGTAGCTTCCTTTGTACCAGTTTGCTCTTACTTTCCATTACCTTCAATTACACTTTCTTTGGATTAAGTAACGTCGGTCCGAGACGTTCAAAGGACGCAATTTTAAACTTGGAAAGTAAACGTCGCGTAACTTAATATGCAGAGAACTGTTCGGGAATGGGTTCAGCTGTTGAAGATGATGAAATAAGTTCTTGTGAATGAAATATGTCCAATCTGATCTTATTTTATAGTTTCAAGAGATTTCGTAAGTTTGATTCTGCTCTGAGATCATTCTTAGGAAAGTTTGGAGAATTCACTGTGCGTCTGTGTGTTCGTCCTTGAAGCAAATAACTATCCTGTACTATTCTAATCTATTACTATAGAAACAAAACTTATGCATTATACGATTGATAGTAAGACAATCGAATAAATGGAAAAGAAAATCGACGATTAAACGTTTATAATCATCCATACAAATGCAAGGTGTCTATTTTGAACATTTTAAATGCAATTTTCTAAAAGATAATCTTTTATAATTAAGAAAATATGAACAAATGACAAATAATCTACACACACAAGTACGTATAACAAGACAAAAGAATTTTTGTATGATTAAAAATGAACGTCAGTTGATTTTGCTACAATTTCCACTGCACCAGAAAAAATACCACATCTTCGAATTCCCTCTGAATAAGAAAAGTAATTTTATTCGTACATTTCAATCATCTCGTTATTTCTTTTGTACTCGAACATTCTTCCACTTCACTTTCACAATTCTAAGCATGAACTATATTATCCTGGTTGGGTAATTTTCAAAAGCCACCCTCCGTGTCTTCCTTCGACGCACAAAGTCACGCGATAAAATTTCTATAAATATACATCTAATAAATACGACATTAACGACCATTAAACGTCGAACAGGAAAGCAATTTACCCGCGAAATGAACCGATAATAATTAATCGTCGAAACGCGCAAGGGGTGGAAAGTCTTTCGCCTGGCATTCGTACGTCGAAGGAACGTTACCACTGTATCCAGCTCATGGAAAATTAATTGACGTTCTATTACCGAGTGGCCACGTAGTTGCTGATGAATTTCTGATTAATAGTGACGGCGTGATCTGCAACTAGGGAACTTGGGATAATGTTTGAACATAATGGACTTAGACCAGGCCATTACCCGACCGCATTAGCGTTCCACTAAGAAAACAGAGGGTGTACATGAGTCGAGGGAGACTGTGTACTATATTATTGGAGTCCAGTTAATAATACTAACCAGTTGATGAAACTGAAATGAAGAGGAGAAAAAAATAAGGAGTGGTATACCTTGGCTTTCTAAATATCTAGAAATTCAACCCTGTGTCGTGAACCTAGTGTGATAGAATTTTAATACTTGGATAAGCTAATTTTATTATTATTAGCACACTGCAGATTTCTATGCTTTTACAGGAAATCTAACGGTGCAAAATTGCACAGAGTGTGCCTAATATGAGGAAATGTGCAAAATATCTAAATTATAGTGCTTTTTATAATATAATGGCGGGTGAAATAATTTCCTACCGAAATTTTACTTTTTTAAATACATTTTCAAAAATATAAATTTCCATAAAAATTCGCAGTCTAATTATTAGAATACAAAGTACGGAGATCGGAATCAGAATAAAATTATTAAACAGTAACTTCTTTCTCATTGAAAATTCGCGCGTGAGCGTTGATATAACTTGGGTAAAAGTTACTATTGGTGCTTGATTGGTTATTCAGAGAGAGAGGAGGTGGTAGTTTCAGTTTTTCAAGAGGAGTGTAATTTATAATGGAAGTCCTTGAGACCCAGAAACTAGCTAATCCTCACGTTTTAAACTAATGCGCGAACAGACATTCGAGAAGGTCTGAGAATTCGAAAGAAACCAGTAGTAATATTTTTCAGAACCCTCAGAAAAGAAAGTTTTTGAGTTTTCTAACATCTAAACACTTTTATTCGCTATTCTCGATCTCATACAATAATGAACAAAAAAGTGGAAATAACTGTTTGTTTTAGATTTTATACGACAGCTTTTCTTAGATTGACAGAGTTGCAAAATAAAATTGGGCGTTTAAAACTGTACTTATCACGCTTATGATTCCAGAAACATATTCATTGATATTTGATTGGAATGCAAGATCAATGAATTGTTAGAATAATTTTCATTTCGAGAAAGGTGACTGAATATCACCATAAATTTCTTCCTGCGCCGTTCGCGAAAACTGAATTTTGATTTTTCGTTTTCGGTCTTTAACGCGCAAAAGTTAATAATCGCGTGTGTCGGGTATTAGTGGTTTAATACTACTCACGACTAAAATAAATGAGAATTCCTATTCGTGTGAAATAATATAACAGTTTATTCAGAGGCGATGCACGTAAATTACCTACCTGGTGAAACACGTCACTGAAACGCGATTCGATATAATATTCATACGTAATTCGACATAATGTTATATTGCGAATTGATTACGCTCAGAAATCAATCTATAGATAATTCAGTATAGAAGTACCGGCAAATTTTGGCAATAATTGATTTTCATCGATATTTTAACGTGACGATTATTAGGAAGTTTAATTAGAACAGGAAAAGTAATATGTTTTTCTTTTCTCCCCTTAATATTTGTGATGGATAAAGTTTCGAATACGCGTCAGCGGAAGTTTTCAACAGAAATGCTATCTGATATTCGATTACTTTCCCATTTAATATCGCATGATCGATGAAATTCCAGTAATTTCGTGTAAATTCGTAAAAGAACGCTTGAATTTTCAATGTTCACCCAAATTTTGTACTTGTAACATTATCCAAATGAAAATATTAATTTCTAGAAGTCGCGAGAATGATTGAAAACTCTTTTCTATTTTTAAAATAAATATTATATCGTTTCAAATACGTTTAAATTCAATTGATTAAGATTTTAGTTGTAAAATGAAATTCCATCATTTTGTTATTGGAAGCAAAATATTAAATTTATTTACTCGAGTAGATTTTGTAAGTTACTGTAATTAAGACAAAATAACGAAAGTATCATGTAATGATTCTATATTTAAATATAATCATGATTTCTATATTTGTGCGTTACAATGAAAAAATATCCTCTATTCGTGGTTAGGTTGCAACAATACGTGTATTCGACTCCATGAAACGATTACAAACTATCGTTGCTTTGTTTGTGAAGTAGCGGAGTTTCCCAAAGGTCTCAATCCATCTTGAGAGGCATTTGAGTTGGAACAAAACTCGAAGCACTAGTAGCCCTCTCCATCGGCATGATCCTTTGAGAGAAACGGGTAAAGAAAGGGAAGGGGCGGCACGTAGTATCAAGCGCGGAGAGAAACTTTTATCGATCTCTCGCGTGTTGCTCTTCCTCATCGTGGTGAGAGGTCGGTTAATTCAACGCGATGTGCAAGCCTAAAGATAAATATATACGAGACACGAGAATACGCAACACGCCTCGATTCTATGCCGAAGCGTAAGCTCTAACTATGGAAAATGATCTGCGATGGAAAATTTTGATACGTCGAATCCTTAAATATTCCAAATATTGTCGAATTTCAAATTTTCCAGCTTTCAAAATGATCGTATATTCGAATTTTCGAAGTTTCAGATTTTTTAATTCTTCATCTTCAAATATTCCAATTGTCAATTACATATTTTCAAATTTTCAATTTTTCAAATCTGAAAATATACGGAATTCTCTAATTTTCAAATTTCCAAATCCTCCATCGTCAAATATTCCAAACTTCGAATTCCAAATTATCGCATATTCAAATTTTCGAATTTTCAAGTTTACTGAATTGTCAAATTTTCGAATTTTCGAATTTTCAAACATATATGAATTCTCAAATTTACAAATTTGTAAATCCTTCATCATCAAACATTTCAGTCGTTAAATTTCAAATTCTTTAACTTTCAAATAATTGAATATTCAAATTTTCAAACATACTAGACTCTTGAAATCTCAAATAGGTATATATTGAATTCTCTAATTTTCAAATTTTTAAAATATGTCAATCTTCGAGTTTCGATTAAAATGTCAATTCGATAAGGAGAATTCTAAGTTTACTACCACCTTTAATCTACTGAAATTTATAGAAATATTCTGTTTATTTATACGGAAGCGAATATAAATATTTTACGGAGAGATACAAAATTGCAGAAAACTAATCTAAATGGTACATTACATATTACAATATATAAGAGATCTTTAATAATTCTTCTTCACTCCACAAAAAAGAATTGATCGTATTTCCTGAGAAGGTAGACTCTCCCCTTATGATAAATAAACTCTCTCACATCGTATTTCATACTGAACAGCATAATAGCTGCTTTTAAAGGATTCTTGTTAATTTTACTGTTCTACTTTTGAAAGTTGAAACTGCTGGAAAGTTCCGGACGTGAGGATCTTCTGGGTGTGTTATTTCTTTACAAAATGATTTCGACATACCCGGCTACCTAAAAAACAACGTTATAATGCGGCGCAAACTTGGCGTTACTGCCGAAAATTTCAAAGTGCATTTGCGATGCTGGAATACGTTTCGAAACGATTATACAATTAAAATACATAAATTTATCTAATAACAATAACGCATGTAAAAGAATAATTTACGACATTAACAGAATAATGATTATTGTAAATTAATACGCCATTCTATTTATTACTATATCTGTTGACTTCGAATTCAATTATTAATGCTCGATTACCGCTGTGATTATTATCAGTAATTGATAAAACACCAATATTATTACATCTCGAAAGTTCACATAGAAACCTGTATATTTCTACGCTTGCTTATTAACCTCAATTAACTCATTTGGTATGATTAATTGTTTAAAAAGATACGTTAGTACTCGTTCAAATTAATTCGCATGTAAATTTAAATTAATATATTTATTCTAACGTAAAAATAAATTTACAGAGAAAAAAGGATAAGTTTTCCCAAAAACAGGAAAATGTATGTACTATCAAAGAAAAACGAAGCTTCGTACTTTTGGTACTTGGACAAATTTTCGTTATAACCAATCGAACGAACGTTTATTTTCTTCTATTTTTCTGTAAACTTCATCTGACAGTCGCGTAAATTACCGTCACATCCAGATTCGTGTTTTCTTCGTACAATTCAACGATAGACCGAAACCCTGTAATTAGAGGGAAAAACAATGGTTGTCAGCGCTTCCTGTTCTACCTGAACAATGAAACACCGTCGGCTCCAGTGTATTTAGAACGATAATTCGAGCAAGCGAAACGCTATCGACGCGAAGTTTGAATCGTCACCATGCTCCCTTGCGAGCGGCGTAACCATTGAAATTTAATTACGATTCACGCTCGAATATCCGCTATTCCTACGAGTGTTCACGCATCGTGAACGACGCACCATAGGCTAACCGTGAATTTCTGGGATAAACTTGATGCATTACTGCAAGCAGGATCATCGATAATCGAAGGTACGTTTCTTGTTTCGCTGACGATCGAAGGAAATTGGAAATAAAAGTATTACACTTTCTCAATAGGGGTTTTCCTTCGAATTTATATTCATTTTGCTTTGATGAACTTTACTATAATACTATAAAGTTGTTCCAGCTTACCTAAAGTTTCTAACACACGGCGGTTTTAAACTTTTTTTTTTCGTCTTTTACGCTTTAAAACTATCTCTGGTTTATATCTTTTTTATAATAGAAAGGAGGATGAGTTAAGAGCAAGGAGATCCTCACCAACCCCTTCTTAATCCGCAGACCACTACTTTTTCCTCTTATAAGCCTAGCTAAAGGCTTTCAAACAAATTCTTCTAAAACCATTCTCTGTGCAGAAACATTTTGCGATAGATGAATGAAATAAGAAAAAGATCTAAATAAACTTCGAAGAGAAAGTACAGCAGAGATGAGGAATAAATGTCTGAAATACTGCAAGGGCGTGGTACTACTATCTACCACACGTGTCACATAGCCATAATGTAAAAACGCGAGGAACCCATCAATGCCCAAAACGTACAGTATTATCCGCACGAAACGAGCTATTCGTCAAGAATGAACATAGCGAATATATCGTCATCAGAAGACGAAACACAGCCGTTGCTTAACCACTTTACAGCTCAATTCAGCCCGGAAGCCGCGTCCTGATAGAGTATATCAGGCACGCGTATCCGTTTTTACTGCGGGCCCGTTCTCAGTCGCGTTACGGCCACCATAAAAGATTCTCACCGGATGGAACATAATGTTGCTAACGTGGATAGAACGGCGACGAGGTGATACACGAAGATGCTTACGAATTCCACGTACACGCGCGAGTACGTATTTGTAAATATTTGAAATCCGGCAAACCATCGCGAATCTTTATGAGCAAAGTGGCTAGTCGGACTGTTTCACGTGATCCCATTGTTTTTTCAACAATGGTACGTGCCTCGTTACCCTTTCCGACTCTTCTCTCTCTCTTGCTGCGTCTCTCTCTCTCTCTCTTCCGCTTTCTCTCTCTCTCTCTCTCTCCCTTCCGCTTTCTCTCTTTCCCGCATTCTCTCTCTCCCGCTTTCTCTCTCTCCCTCTCTCTTTCGCTTTCTGTCTTTCTTGCATTCTCTCTCTCCCGCTTTCTCTCTCCTGCTTCCTCTTTCTCCCACTTTCTCTCTCCCCCTCTCGCTCAATATGTCCGTCTATCTTCCTTTCTCTAATTGTTCGTTTCTCTCTCTCTCTTTCTTTCGCTTTCTACTGTGTTATGATTACGAAGCAGAGTTTCCTGCAGTGCAGTCGAGTTTCCGGTTTTGACTAGTTTAGAAATTTTCGAGAACTGTAGTTCAGAATATTTGGTTATTGGAATATGAAGCGAAGAAATAGTTAGGCTGACGGGGATGATTGTATTTGTAATTGCATTTCAGCTGGGTTTCCCTTTTTGTCCGGAGATCATTGTCGGGAGATGAATAGATATGAAAAGAGCTCCCCGGGAGTTCTTTCTCTTTCGTGAAATATTCCTTATTGCATTAATATCGTTGTTCTCTTCTTTTGTCTTTCTAAAGCATATGTATTATAAAGTATAAAAATGATTTTAAGAAATAAATTATACTTTATGATAATGATTCTATATCACATATACTTTATGCAAAGAGCAAATTACAAATAAATTCCATAATTTAAACGCGAAGTTAAAAATATATAACATAATTCAGTTTTTTTTTTTTTATATATATATATATATGATAACGTTCCAAAAACATAAGTTTATGTAGTAATAGTACAATATAATATTTTCAAATATATCACGTATATGTTGCTTTTCTTTTTTTTATTAGCGGAACAACTTCCAGTGGATATTTCTTTTACCATCCTTTACAATCGTTACAAAATCCTCAATCGTTCACGCAACTACTTGAAAACGGGAGAAATCTCCCCATGCGGTTAATAATGTGTTAATGTTCACATTTCCGTGATTCGACTAGAATTTCACTGTTCAAAGACTCTCCTTGTGAAGATGCAAGAAGTTTTCGATAGGAAGACTCCCTTAAAGATACCCTACAGAGACGTTTTTAACTGCCAGCTTCGAAAGCTTCATCATTTCTGATACTTTTAATCCCCGAGTAAACAAAATATTTGCCCAAATCTGAAGCAGTAAATTCAGCACTTTCGGTCACGTGAACATTCACGCGATCACCCATTAAAAACCACCAACCGAGAGAAAAGCTCGACGAATGCAATTCCTCCGGGTGATCCAGAGCGGGAATTCGATTATCGTGGGAAAAAATGATATCGAACCCCCTACGAAACACGATCGATCGTAAGCCGATTATAAATTGATCCTCGCGTATCGTTCATTTGTAAACGCCACTTTAAAATGTATGAATGTGTGTATTCCCTATGAAGGATGTACTATTAGACGTCGAAGAAAATTTGTACAGTCACTTTTTAACACTTCACTCCTCTTTCATTACGCTCCTCCATGCTATTTCACAATACTACTTTAATTTCGTTTATGAATACGTATAATTGGATTTCATCGAACGAAGAAACGTAAACGACTATTAAATTACTCCCTTCTTGCATATTGCATTAATTGAAATTCATAAAATTTATATTGCATTAATTAAAATTCGTAAATGCTCTTTATTAATTTGTTTGAAATGTTCGTACAACGTTATTTACGAATTCGAAGAAGAAATGGTATTGCCAAAGGAGAACAAGAAACGCCGTACTATAATATTACAGAAATGCTCCAAACAGATTACTTCTACGCTTCGAAAAAATGAAATAAGAAAAAAGAAGAAAGTTCTCCGACACCCAATAAAAAAGCAACCGGATCAGACAAGATAAAGCAGAGCACGATGTTTAGCAGCGTGCTGGCGATAAAGAACAGAGTAACGCGGCATTAATGAAAAAGTTGCCGACTTTGTTGCGTACAATTATGCCAACTTGGCGGCGGAAGTTTCTCGTGGCGATTATTTTCAAGCATCGGCGTCGTTCGGCGAAGTCGAGAGTTTAAAACGACGTGCCTGGCACTTCCGGGAGCACAGATATCGAAAGTTCCACGCCGCCTTTTCGGTACAATTCGAATTTCGATCGGAAACTTTTAATTAAATAGTCCTCGTATAGCATTCACGATGAAAAGAAATTCATAGCTCGATGAACTACAGCCGAGGTGATTTTTATTTGCACAGTTTCCGTAATAACACTATCTGCGTTCCAAATAAATTCTATTTTCAATAGAAAGTAAAATAGAGAATAATCTTTTGCCATTTTTTTTTATTTTTTTGTTTTATGTAAGATGTATGATAGTATGAAAACTTGTAAAACTATTCAAAATGGTCTGCCATTTGCTTGCATATACTTTAACTTCTTCTTGTACGTCTAATTTTTTTGAAAATTCCAATATTTGTGATGAATATAATCTCCTGACCGAAAAGGAGTTTAAACTTGCTATCGATTTAAAATTGCTACCATTTGCACTCCACAGGCGACACTATGACAACATTTGTAACATGAAGCATTATTTCATACAAATTTTATTTACATTAAAGTAAAGCAAATTGACAAAATAAATAAAAATACATAAATTCACAAGCATCTATCATTTTTTTTTTTTAATTTACAATAAAGCTTTCCATTTTCAAGCACTTCATTGCAAAAATGTGCCGAAGTCGACGATCGATCATGTAAAAAAATGTTTGGAGCGTATAAAAAATTAGATCATTCTTTTTCTAACCTTAGAAAAATCGTCCCTGAAGAGGTTAAACAATCTGACTACTTCACATGCGTCACTGTTAAAATATGATAAATAATCGTATATATACATTACAAACATATTCTTATTCGTGGATTTTATCGACCATTGTTATTATCATACCTAAATCAATTTAATTTTTCTTTCTGTTTGCAACTATCGACATTTTTTCTGTTCACGGTTTATTTTCTACTTTACACACAGATGAAACCATAGCCGTGGAAATAAATAAACGAAATTCCATTAAACAATTATTTTACGTTTCCATCAACTGTCGAGAAAGAAAAATATACATGTATGTATTCCTGTTGCTTTTAACAACGATCACGCGAACACCCCGAAACGTGCTAGCAGACGCGTAAAATCGTTGTTGGACTATTGCACCACGTTGATAGAGGTGTATGAAAATATCAGTACGTCCGTGTTGGCTGAGGTTTGAAGAATTCATTTTCCGTGGAACGTGACACGGGAGCACGTCACATCTCGGCGTGATTAGTGTATAACTAATATCGTAATTAAGCTTTCACGGTGACGCGAAGGGAATACGAGGAAGCATTGCCGTGGAATTTCACGGGGTCGAATCTAATTTCAGCCGGCAACTATGCACATATTTGATTGAAACGTACACATCCAACGAAGCTCTTCGAAACCCGATGAATATTCAACGACCCGTCAGGATCCTTAAAACGTGTCGCTCGAACGTTCCCGAACGCACCATCCCACGTTAATTTATCGAGCATCGAATTATAACATACACACATACACATGTATGCACGCCACGGAAATGGAAGAAAAAGAATTTTAGAGCGTTCAGTAAGCGGTAATGCGACGTAGTCACGGAATATGGTTACATACGGTGGTTCATGAAATCTTTTAAGAATTTCTTGTTAACCTTCTTTTTACACTTTTATTTATTTATCAATATCATGCTGCCATAAATATTTTTTTTCTTTTTTATTTAATTTAATGATATATGTATATAAAGAGTTATTCAAATGCGACGCCTAAATATCAGCATTGCATAATTTTTACACATCGCGTATTTTTAAATAATGCAAACCGTTTTGTTGTAGTAGAAGGTAATGCAATTTTATCCATGGATAGGTACACATTGCAATAAGGCATTTACATTATTCAAACTTTATTATGGAAATGAGCATTCTTCGTTTTATTGTTTTCAAGCAGAATTTTATTTAGCGATGCAAAACAAGCATTTTTTATATTAACAAAAAGGAAAATTTTCGTATCTAGGATAAGGAAAATCCTCGTGTTATTCGTGAAAAATCTGTACAACTACAAGAAGTCATCACTTGGTGTGCATTTTGGACAAATGGAAGTATTCCATCATTTTTCTGTTTTATATATAATTGTAATGGATCACAATTTCAATAAAAAGAAAACAACTTAAAAAATTCCAAATAGTTTGTGTTTTATAAAAAACAAACATGTATGCATATTTTTTGGATGACCCTATAATTACCTTAACGTGAGATCAGTATCTTCTTAACCTAATTTAAGCCACCTTCCTCGAAAACAATTTTTTGCAGGTGAAAATTGCAAAAATTGAGAAAGAACCACATGGAAAATTATATAAAAAAAAATTTTGTCAATTTAATCATTTATTTCTTTATTTACAAGTGTAAACTTATCACAGTAAATAATGTGTTGGAGTTATTCAATAAATAAGAAGACAAACGACTATTATTTGGATGTGGTTTATTCGACAAATTACGACATTTCACACGTTTTTCGATACATCGATGGAAAATCGAATTAACCGACAGCACGAGCATCAGAGAAAGCTAGAGAACACCTCCCTGCAAAACTTTCATCCACTGGCTTCCTTTTTGATATATCCATTTTTCAACGCCGACTACGTTTGTTATTGCTCTGCTTTCCCGGCTCGTTAAATATTTCAATGATTACTCGACCATCAACCCTTTGCATTTGTAATCATCTACGCGGTTTACAAGATGCTTCGACGTAACGTGCTTTCACAGTTATCAAAAATGTAGCTGTAACTTTGGAAAAGAGAACTGTGCCACAGTGATGATGTTAAGAATGAAAAATAGGAGAAAAATTGGAGGGAAATTTTGTTAATCATAGAAGAATTAGAGAAATTATTGAGATGTGTGTGAAAAATCTGAAATATTGATGGAATTAATATTGTACATTATAGGTAATTCAAGTGAAAATTGCTGAAAAGTTTTCCTCACGTTTCGGTGACTACATTTGAATGAGAATTTAGATGTGTTCCAAATCGACAAGTCTACCAACGCACGAAGTTTCTAAATAACCATCTGTGTATTTAAGCGCTAACCATGGTCAAGGCGTCGTAACTTTGGTGATTAGGCGAGCTCTCTACTACCGTGCTCTCTGTGCGAGAGTGTTGAATTTTCAAACCTTGCACTCCCTTCACACCTTTGTGTACTTCAGGAGTTTACAATTTCAAAGACTAACTTTAAAAACACATCAAATTTCAGTATACTCACCATGTACCAGGTTACATAATATTTGCTTCTGTTGTACCTACCGTCGTTTTCTCGTTATCCGGTCGACGTAAGGGATAAAGTACATTAATCTCGATGTAATGTCGATTTTTGTACTTTAGAAACAATTATTCTGTCGCTAAAATTTAATTTTTGAAAAAGGGTTAGAAACTCTAACTATTAAAATCCATGTCGGCAAAGTTCGAACTATTTCAGCCTCTTGTAATTTATACATTAACACAGCATTTAACACTGTTACTAAACAAAACTATCTTTTCTCTCTTTGGTAAAGTAAATTTTCAAAATTTAAAATTACCTTCTTCCTCCACAAAATCGTATAAAAATCTACCTATCTCAGATCAATTATTGCATTATAGAATCTCAGTCTACGCCATTTTAGAAAACTTAGAATGCACCAATCTATATAAAAAAAATTTTAAACATCTACTAAACAGGCTACTTGTCTTGATTTTCGCATTAAAAAAAAAGTGAGAGAGAAATACAGTGAAAAATATATTTGCACCTCTGCAGAAAATAAAAAGCTACAAAAATTCGAAATACTTTAAGCAACGTATTCCTCGAGCGTACACCGGCGAAATCTCGTTTTCAAGACAGTGTTGAAGTCGGAAATAGCAGGTACATAAAGTTCCAGGGCGCGTTTCGTGAAACGAAAATGGACATCGGCTAGATATAATCTTTGCTTTAGCGGGGCCGCTCGTAAAGCTCGTTGATCTGGAGGCGTCGTGTTCGTAAGAGACGGTAAAAATGAGACGGTCAAATATCGGGCGTCAATGAAACTTGCACACGTCGCTTGAAACCTGATAAGATCGTTGAGATGTTCGCGCATAACGCTCCTACCCCTTACAGTGTTCTCCGTGTTTCCTTGAACCTCGAGAACCGGATACCGGTATCTCGTCGTCTTTCCACCTCGTTCATACACACTGAAAACGTGGATTTTGCAGTTCAACATAATATAATAATAACGTAATAATGAGTCTGTTTTAGCGGAAACATACTATGAAGGTACTTTCTCTGTTAGTTGTAAGATTAGGTTTGCTAACAACTCCTCTGTTACAGTAATACCTTAATCACTACAGTTAATCGATAAGTATACGTATGCATCGTATAGTAATAACGTTATAAGGAAAATTAAAATTTGATTGATTGCGAGTGAGGAGAGGAAGAATTCATTTTTGCAATAAATAATCTTCTACTAAAAAAACAGAAATCCATTTCCCTCGAAGTTACTGTAAAACACCAGCACGATAAATTAACTCCCCAGAACATCGTTTTCTTTCGTGAGTGAGTGAAAAATTTACAGACGAAAAATTAGAGACGGAAAAATTACACTTTTAATTTTTGACGAGAGAAGCGAGAATGGATCATTGTTATAATAGAGTTAAACCTTCTACGCTGAAAGAAGAAAAAAATAAGAGCGAATTTCCTCCACTGCGTTATAATTCAAATCCCCATGTGAAACGTAATTACTTTCACAATAGGAAGAATAGACTGCAATCGTATGGAAAGTGCAATAGTGAAAATTCGCGTTACGTCGTTATTTCGTGAATACCGAGGTGGGTTACGCGAGACAAGTATTCGCGTTTTTTTAATATTAGCGTGTGTGTTGTACGCACCTGAGTGTATACCATGGGTAACCGTTAAATATTTCAAGTGCACGGTGTTCCAGCATAGACGTGATGCTTTCGCTTGGCAACGTAAATTGAGCCCCGGGGGTATCGTCGTAGCGCAAGATTGGAGAGCGCCACCAAGATGGCTTCTCGTTGCAACGAGATACGTTTAGCCAAGTCAACTATCATCTTCCCAAGCTTATTATTATCTTAGCAAGAAAACCAGCAACCGCGTGGATGCAATTAGCGGTTTCATTAGGCGTCACCCTCTTCCCTCTTCAACGGGGAAACGATCCACCTCGAGATTGCCAACCAGTGTACCAGATGTTTCTTAATCTGTGGCGAGCGTGTGTTACCTCCGAAAGAATAAAAACTACGAAGTTCCCTGCGTTTAGTTTTGGGAAGGGAAAGCTTTTCGGCTGAGGTTTTGAATGGTGTTGGTTTCAGGATACGTGATTTTTCTTTGCATTTAGACTTTGTGTTGTTCATAAAGCACTTGTTTACTCTGGGAGAAATGATTATTGGAACATGTACATACGTAATTTTCTAGCATTGTTTTATTACTTTATTTGGGCATTTTATTTTAATATTTGTTAATTTCACCGGTCAGGCATTTACGTAAAATATGTAAAAATATACATAAAATAATGATGAAAAATATGATTTATCTTTTAAATACTTTTTCGTTATATTCCAAATGTTTACATATTTTTCTGAACATTTTATTATTACCATCGATACCACTTTTAAAAGTAATTGATGATCGGACATCAGGAGTGCTATGTGTACTAGAAATAAACGTTTTATAAAAATGTTAATTATCAAGAAAATATTTTCATTTTCATATTTTTTTATTTTCATTTTAGCTTCGTGTTATTAATTAACAAAAAGGGAAAGTTTATGTTACATGAAAAGATGAAAGAGATGATAGTTGCAGCTTTCTATATATCCAGTCTTTAAATGCAATATAGATCGACAACATTTTTTCACCGTAATAAAGCCACGAACTTCGTTACTGGAAAGTATAGCGATTCGGGACAGAGAAAATTTAACGTCCAGCCGTTAACGAATCCTTTAATCGGTTAGTAGCGTAGGAAAGGTTTCCATTAAAGCGACGAGCTTGGTGTTCGCGTTGGTATTTGAGCCACGTAATGTAAACCGTCAGATTCAGGGTTGTGGAATTGAAGGGGACAGGGAAAAGTGTGGCTTCCCTCTAGGATCAAGTCCAGTCACGTGCGCCGCCGTTGTTGTGAAATAATTTTCAAGTCTACGTCGTAATTGATCAGGAGTTTCGGTTGGAAAATCCTTACTATCGACCACTAATATCGTATTCTCTCGTTCCGAGGTTAATTGAATAATTGAATGGGGTGAGAAAAAGAAGGAAAAACATTCCGTTGAATCTTATTATCGTGAAACCGAACAAACTCATTTGCAGTTAAAGCAACGATTAAACCGGAAAGCTTTCTATTATCAAATTATGCTTGAAGAGGATAGTAAGAATTTGTAGGTGATTATTTTGAAATAATTTTAGCGGATATTCAGCTATAACTATAAAATTTGGAATATTTTCCTTCTCATTCGAATGAATTTCACATATTTTTGGAAACTTGTGCAAATGCAGACCGAGAAGAATTTTTGAAAAGATAGCCTCTAGAATAAATCAGTTTCTAAATTTTCAGATACGAAACTGGACAACTATAATGTGTTTCTGTATTTGCATAATTGAAGTTACAAATTTTATTTTTTTACCTATTTTAAGTAATTTATCTCAACAATAAAATAACAGTAATAAATAAAAGTGAAATTCCTTAAACTTAATTCTAATTACTATACGAAAAACAAATAAACGATGTAACAATTGCGACGCGAGAATAATCACGTAGAACGGTTGGGTTCTCTATTAAAAATCAACGTAAATTTCGCCGGGAAATTTCCGGTGTTGCAAGCCAACATCCGGTAATCCGGCGGAAATACTTCTCGCCGTTTATTCCCGTTGCTGGCGTAGCCACGTTTCGCGCTTCAGTCACGTATGAACGATATAAGTGGATTAATTATCTCCGAGAATATAATCGGCCGGTTAATTTCATTCGTCCAGGATGGTTTAGCTACGTGACCACCATAAGTCAAGGTAACCAAGCATATACTAACGTCCATAAGTGTCGAATAACTAGGATATTAATGCTCTAATAATGTAACAATTTTTCGGAAAATTAATATTTATTTAATGGTCTGTTATCATAGAAAAAATAGAGTGGATAATATATAAAATTCTTTCAGCTAAATGTTTCCTTCGTTTCACTTGTACATTACACCTAAATTACTTTCGTGGCTATTGAAAGGTAAAATAAGAAAAAATTACTGAGAGGACTTTTATAATTTCAGAACATTCATTTGGCGATGGTAGGAAAAAAAAGTTTTACCAAAGTCGACCACATTATGCATATTAATATCTATATTTTATAATGCATTTAAGGTCGTAATGTCACAGATCCTTGAATGAAACAGTATAGATTTTGTGGCGAAATTTCACATGTTCTCAAACCATATTAATTATTTATAGTAACCTTTTCTTACTCTCAATAGCAACAGAAATAATTTCAATGTGTTTTATAAATGGGATACCCTGAATTTCTCTACAAATTACCTTAATTGTACAACGTTTTGAACTATTTTTCTGTATAAATACTGGAACCAGGCGAATTGTGCTTCAATTTGTTACGTTCATCGTGGAAATTTGACTTACGACGAAGGTATCTGTTCCATTATCATTCGTTTCCTCGTCTTATTGATCTACTCGATATCGCGATCCGTGGAGAAATTCCTTGGTATACTATTTCAGGTTCGAATGGAATTTATGCGACTTCAACTCCGCCCATTTTCTATTTTTCTGGCGTTCTTCTTGACTCAACGATGGATTGGCCATTTTACACGGTACGCTGGAACGGAAATAGCGACCGGAGTTGAATTTCATTGAATATCGACTCGCAATCTCTTGAAATGCTATTTTCCTTACGATTGGGAGATTTCTAAGTGAGATGTTTCATTCAACAATCCTTTTAAATCGGTGAAATTTATGAATTCCGCCAGTGTTCTATGATAACATATAAATTGAATACAAATTTTTAAACGTCTTATTTCTCGTCGCTGTTATAGGACAAAAACTGTTTCTCATATACGCTTATCTTTATTATATCAACGAAAAATAAGAAAGTGTGCAAAATAAAATGATACGTATCATGAAATAAAGAAAAGAATTATATATGATTACAGTTAGAATGAGTGGTGAAGGATAATTCCACTGTGAGTTTTAATTAGTCACTTTTCCCTAAGTCTCTTTCTTTTTTTTTTTTCTTTAATCATTTTTGTGTGCGTGACGCACTTTTTTCTCATGACCACGCGAAAAACTCTAGGACGAAGGTGTTGCATATTTTAAACGTCGTACACCGTAGTGAATCTCGTAACGGAATGTGTGGATTACTTCGTGAATTTTTCTTTATACCACCGCGCAGTTTAATTTACCCGTTGCTTAAACAGCTTGGTTGCCTTCAGCCGGCAAGGAAAAATTAAATTTTCATTTTTCTTTCCACGTTCGTGAATAATGTAAATTAACTTTGCGGAGTGTCAGTGGAAGCAGTCAACCGAAGCCCCGACGCTGCGTCTGATCGTGGTTGACCGTTACTACTTAGCAAGCAGTACTTATTTTCCCCCACGTTGGAACAATTATTATTGCACCATCGTAATTCCGTATTCTTGCAAAGTTTACCGTAATGAATGACTGCAGAAATTACGAAACAATTCAAGGAAATTATATTTTCTGCTTCTGTAATTTCTTACTTATAAATTACGTTGCATATTAAAGTCTAATAATTAAAACATTCTATAATTAGTGATGCGTTTTGCAGCATTATCGAAATTTCTTCGTTAAAATATCGAATACTAAATTCCCCGAAAGCTGACAAATTTCCAAAATTATAAGGGAAGTAACAAGCAAGGAAAAATTAATTCCTGGCAGTCAAACCGAGAAAGTCTATTCTACCGAGGCTACTTAACAATTGCTCTTTGTCACACACGAATAAATCTCCCAACGATTCGCCAAATTCCCTTTGACACGCGTTTAGAGCCGTTTGTCCGACGTTGTTACTGAATCATCTAAGCAAACTCACCTGTTTACACGATCGTGAGTTTTGCAACGTAACATCGAAGAAAGGAGGACTGCAACAAGTACATTCGCGGTGGCAATTCGCTCGTAACAATTTCACTGGAAGCAGGGGGACAACGTTTATATTCGAGTTCGTTGTACACTGCCCTGTATACACGGCCAAACCGTGTTCTTAAGCGGCGTTAAGCCCGTTTGAATTCGCGATAACCGGAGAGACGTTGTGACAGTTCCCCGAATAACAACGGGAGATTGTTAAAATCCTCCGTTGTCGGGCTGAAATATGAAGTGAATAGTCGTTTATGGTCACGGTATGGTTCTAAATTTATAGCCGGAACAGATGTAGAATTTTAACGTGTTTCGTGTTACATAAATCACCGGTGACTGGCGATGGCAACGGGAAATGAAACTTTCATCGGACAGAAGAAGATATTCTTCCACTTTGTATTCAAAGAAAATAGGCAAAAATTGACGAAGTTATAATGAGATATGTTTAAATAACTTTTGTATTCGAGTGAAATCGATAAAAATAGACAAAGCTGTAATTAAACATTTTATAGCAATTTTTATAACTTCGATTTAACATTCTATTAAATTTCTTCCTTCTTCTCTGAGGTTATATTTATCAGCAGGTTGATTTCTGTGAATTTGTGATTAACACGCGATTAGATTATTGATTAATCTTGAATATTAATAATTAACTGACTTTACATTCAGAATTATTCATTCGCTCCGTTTCTATTTACTTTTTTACAACGATTCTGCTTTACGATAAAATCAATTGGATAAATCAAACCAACAAATTCCCAAAAATTAAATATTCTGATACAAAGAAACATATTATTGAAGAGTGATATATTTGTGCCGTCCGTTAGAAAAGGAAATTCTATTCTGCAAAGAAGCTAAGCACTTTTGATTAGTTTACCAAGTACCAACAAAGAGATCCAAATTACTTTCCTTAATTTATTTTAAAAATTTATTTTCCTCTAGCACAGCGACGCGTGAAACGATATATTTTAAACGGTTATTCAATCTATCTAGCATTTTTGTAAATAGCATTATTCGTGCTGAATGTATACAGGAAAATTCGATTTGCTATGTGGCGCGTGAGAAGTTAGGATGCGCCATGTTATTAATTACTTTTCTACGTTGCAACAGTTACAAAGTAGAAGTCCTACAATGGACACGATTCGATTGTCCCCGAAAAACCATATTTTCTTTTTCCTTTGTTTTCCCTTTTTCATTTTCTTTTTTTTTTTTTTGTTTCGAATCGTGCATCACGAATATTTCAAACAAGAGGGGAGAGGCTGTTGTTCAGATTGTATAGCGAAGCACAATTGAGGGCGCGACAAAAAACATCGCTGCCCGTGCATACGGTAGCTAGAAATCGCAATTACAACACACGTTGGAATTCGATAATTTATCGGTGTCTCGCATGCAAATTTCACCATTTCGCCTACTACGTGTGTTTGTCCTGTAACGCGTAATACAGTAAATAAATGCAGCGTGCAATATTAAATTCATAATTAAATTATATAATTCTCCTGCTGTACGGTTCGTTCTGTATTTTCATAAACTCCAACGTCCCTGAATTTTAATATTCTCTGCGAACTACGGAATTCCGTTGCTCTCTAAATTTACTGTAAAATTTTCGCAGTTCTACGACACTTCTTCCCGAGGAAAGTATCAGCGACTACAATTTACTAAGTTCTTTAAAAAAAAGTACACTTGCCTCTACTGTATTTCATTCCTTCTGAAAACACTGATTGACAATTTTGGAAATTATCGCAAAATTCTCGAAAGGAGAAATTTCACTGTGCCACGCGAGATTTGTTTTATTCGTATTTTACATTACTCTAGTAATATAATAAAAATGTAACGAAAAAATACTGAAGAATAGATCTTAACGATAGAGTAAATTTAGCCTAAAGAGTATGTCAGTAAATCGTACACATAGAAATGACAAAGAAAGTAAGATTATTAATGAATCGCCATATTCAACGACTTTAAACATTTATTAAACACAGCACTATTTTTTTTTTTTTTTTGTTAAGAAAGCAAATCTAGCAATAATGAGTGTTTACGTTTGTTTCTCATTCAACAAGTGTTGTAATACTTGTGAACGGAAGTATACATCCCGTAACCTTAAAGACATCGTAATGGGTGATTCGTTTCCAAAATGAGAGCCATTAAAGCTCTCCTGTGCTAGTTTTTAACCGACAACGTTCAAAGGGTGATAGGTTGAAGAAGATACGAGGCATATATTGTAGAACGAGCATGGCTACACGTTCTTTATCCCTTACTCAACCGTAACCCCATAAAACAGGTAGACGAGGAGAAACACGATGCTGAGGTGTTATCGATTTCTGGTTAGAGCAGCAGAACGTTATGATTCAGCCTTTGCCCATCTTCTCTCGCTAGCTCTTTCTCTTTTCATCGTGAATCTACCAATTATTCTTCCCTGTTTGGTTTCCCACCCCTGACTTCGCTTTTAATTCTCCCTCGTTTTATTTCTCTTTGACCAACATTATTTCCTTTCTTTTTGTCTCTAGTCGTTCCTTCGTTCTGTCTTCCTAGCTCTTGTTTGTCCTAGTTCCTATCCATTCCATGCTCGTTTGACCATTTTAAAGTGTTTGCTTTCAGCCGGAATTTCTTCTATGACTACGAGGTTCAGAGACCTTGACTTCCGTGAACCAGCGAAGTTGAAACCTTCACTTTCGTGCATTCACAGATACGGTATCTTCGTTTATACGAATTGACGTATGTGCAGTTTTATTTTCTGTAACTGTAAAACTTCACTTTTGCAGATTTTGAGTTTCACGAATTGCAGATGTTTTTAGGTTTTAACTCGTAGGGTTTTAACTCTGTAAAGCTCGAATCGTTATAAAACAGGGTTTTATTTTTAGGACTTGTAAACTTCAGAATTCATAATCTTAGTTGAAATCGTGATGTGTTAACGTGCGTGACTTCGAAGTCGTAGAATCTCAACTTCTACAACTCTGTAGTTCTGTAATAACTTCCGGAGACTTCAGAGTCGTGAAATCTTGACTTTCCTGTTTCTAGGAACTTATTGAGAATTTTTAAAAATAGGTCTATCATTTATTATTTCATTTTTTCTGTTTTAAGATTTCCAAGTTTTCTATTACTTCTTCTAACTTTGCCATTTAACTTCAGATCAAATTTTCACTTCGTTTATATCTCTTTTTACAAACTTCCAAGCTTACTTAATCGTTCTAATTCCATATTTCACTAACATCTTCATTCTACCATTTTTCGCTCAACATATTCTACCTTCCACTTCTAAGTTTGCTTTCCTTTCCCTCTCTCCACCTAACCTGCACATCAGTTTGCCCAGGGTTCAATCTGAACAGCCAACATCCCACGTAGCGTAATCGGGAACATCCATCATTTTGTATCGAATGAAAACAGCAGGAAAGGCTGCCGGATGAAATACGAAAATCACATGGCTGGTCGTTCCGTGTTTTCCTCGAGTCGTCGGATTTACCACGACTTTTCCGGAAGGCGGGTAATAGAAGAGAATAGCTAGCGCTGATCGTGCTACAAGGGATCGATCTTTAACCTCTTGGCAAGACGGGATTCTCGATTGAAGAAACATTCGATAAACTTGAGGGAGGGACTGTAATTGAACACTTGTCTTACACAATTTGTCTGTTCTTTCCTCTTTTGCGCATAGAACATAAAGGAACAGAACCTGTGGAAATAAGAAGTTGATTTAGAAAATATTTATCTTATTTCTCCCATTCCTCCTATTTCCTCTCTATTTTCTCTCGTTCTATTTTTCAGTTTCGCTTCTCTTTTTCTCTGCTATTTTCCTTCTATCATGTCCGATTGATTTCGTTCTTCAACCTTTAAATGAATAATATCATAGATTCGAAGAAATTTCTTCAGGGAAATTGTCCTGCTGTTATGAAGTTTAAGAATTGAGCCTTAAAACTGATCCTCTACTTGGTGCTTTTATCTTCATTGTCTACAATGCTCCATAAACTTCAAGTTATACGTGAAACACGTGACGCGGGTGTCACTTAGGGCTTACTGTGTTCGTTATTATCCCTCTGCTCCGTTACACAATATACAGAGAAATGTCTTCGTCAAGACTGTTGTAAAACAAGTAACAATAAAACTGGTTACTACTCTTAATGCAACGAAACTAATAACGCACTCGAACGATTGCAAATGTATTTGCAAATGTTTGTTCAGACGTTTCGAAACCAACATAATTTCGATCTTGACGACGGTGAATGTTCGTTTTGATCCTTGGAAAATGGGACAATGAAAAAGTTACTCTAGCATAAAAATATAAAATGGTAGAAAATGAATAAAAAGTAACCGTTGAGATGGATAAAAAAGGAAAAATGAAAGAGGATTACTCTTTCTTCATACGTTTCGAAAACAATATGATTCCGATCTTAACAATTCTAAACGTTCGTTTAATCCTCGGAAAATGTGACAACGAGAAATTGCAAAAGTTACACCAGCATAAAAATATGAAATGGAAGAAAGTGAATAAAAAATAACAGTCGATTTTGACAAAAAAAAAAGGGGGGAGAAACAAAAAGGAGGATTACTCATTAGTACACTTGATTACGTGTAGATCTAAGTATTTATATCAACGTCGAGATACTCGTCAAATTGAATCGTACAAACGTGTTCGCAGGCTAGTCCAGCGCAACTAGAAACGATGTTTGTCTTGCATTATCTTAGCTGCATTTGCATTCTTATTAAATGCGTCGCTCGGACGACAGACACGTAGAAAAAACATGAATAGAAATGGTCGCATTAATTTTTTCCTACGCCGGCAGTTATCTCTATGGACAGAGTCGAGTCCGAGTGCTCGACTTTCATTCTAAACGTAATATCGCTTTTTCATGTGTGTTCTCGGTCCCATTAGATGATTTCCGCTGCAACATATACAAGTGTAGTAAACTGATCTCGTGGAATAATTATATATCACACCGGAAATGTTATCATTCATGTTTTACGCCGCTTTATTTTCCTTGCTATTTTTTTTTTTTTTCATTTCATAAACGTTCCCGTATTTCATATTTTTGAACGAAAATTTGCAATTTTTATCATTTTTCATCATTTAAACTTTTTTAACTCGGTTCACTTGTATTTTAAATCAAACTTCCGCTGCTAATTAAGTCACTCGGGTTTTATTTCAGATGAAAATTACAATTCCTGCAATTTTTTTATTATTTAATTCGTATTTTCGCACTTTTCATTATTCTCAAACCGAGATCTCCGATTTTTACCATTTCTCCTCGTTCGATTCCCATTGTCTACCAAACCTTCGCACATTTCCCCTATTCGAAACGTAAGAACTGCAATATTTTAGCATTTTCTATATATCTGGATGTATTATCAGCGGAACACTGCTATCTACCGTATTTCTCGAGTCAATCAAGCAATGTTTGCAATCGAACAAATATAAAACCGAACGGAAGCTGATTGTATGTGGCGTTTAATCTCGAGAATGCTTCGTTTCTCGCTTCTGTCCACACGGTCGCTCAGGTTGCCTCATGTTTTCTTGTTTCATCGACGTTGCTGAATGAGGCATGCTGTAAGAACATCCGACGGAAATGGAAATATGAACGTATTGACCGGTGTTATTGCCGTTCCCCGGGGGGCCACGATACAATCAGCCACAAACGGAGTAATTTCTGTTTGCCCTTAGAATTCGTTTCCGATTGGTAAACTAGCTTCGATGCCTGCCTCGCCAAGTAATCAACTATTTCAGCTTTTCGTTCAGAATTATCGTAAAATTCTACACATACATGTTTACACGCTGATTGATTTCTTTAATTTACATTTCTACTCAGTGAAATTTTAAACAAATTTCAGCTAAAAATTTGTTTAGAATTCATATTCAAAATTTAGAATTTTTTTAATGATCCTCATTGATGACTACCTTTCTTTTCTCTCTTTAAAAAAGTAGTAGGTCATATATTAAATATGAAATTTTTAACAAATTTTAGCTAAAAATTTTTCTCAATTCATATAAAATTCAGAGCTTTTTCAATAATCACCGTAGTTTAACTACTTTTTGTTATTTTTTGGAAATGTGGTAGGTCCTTTATTGGAGAAGTAACAAATCAGATATAAAAACAATTGACGCTATTACATTCAGATTCGCGAAAATTCTTTGCAAAATATTTTATGGAGATATTCATTTCCACTCTCAACGTGACACTTTCCAGATGATGTTCTGAAGAAATAGAAGAATATGATACGTATAATATTTCACGAGTTCCATCTTCGTCAGTTTCCAATAAATCTCCGCGCGAAACAATATTTCACGTTTCCAACTGAGACTAAACCCCCTATTCTCAGCTAACACTGCACATTTGTATCTACGACCCCCACGGAAACACGAAAATTGGAACAGATACAGGGTCGTAAATACTTAAACCGTCGAGCATGATTAGCTCCCGAAGTAGACTCGAATTTCCTTCGATTTCGATTTATCGTACGTTTCCTACTGTACTTCGCGAGAGAAAGCATGATAGACCATGGTCAACCTAACGTAAACAGTAAAAAATTTCGATCATTTTCACATCGCGATAAAAAGCTATCAGAAATAATGATAAAAATCGAATTTTTAAATCGAACTTTTAATTAAGTTTAAGAAATTGCATTCTAACGGAGATAATTTTTTGTAGTAACTTAATAGATCGTTTCTGCCACATCTAAAACGGAATTTACGCTACTGGTCTGAATTGTTGTTACAAGGTAATGGGTTTAAAGAGGTTAATTGATATTCGCGAAACATAATTGGAAAAATGTTTGTCAAGACGTCGGGATTATTGAAAATGCAATTACGTTTTCGTCGTTCGTAGCGTATTTGCCATGGGATTAACGTTATGGACCGGCGATTGTGTTGGCATTTAAACAGTGGTATTTAAATAACGTCAGTACAAACACCGATTAATCGTCTGCAAACAGTTTTCAACAGTCTGACCGTAAATTCTCTATGCATCATGTCACGCTCATTGAAATTCCACCAATGCATTCTTGTAATCGAGCAAGACGATTGAAATGCATTACTTTTGTAGAAAAACAAGCCAAAACTTAATTAAGTAATCTATTTCTATACACTGTAAAAAAGGATTTTCTTTTTCTTGTTTTATAAACTTGGAAATTTAACAAATATCCAATTGTGAAAATCCGAATAAATGACGATTGAAAACAAAAATTGTTTAATGTTGAAAGTAAATAATACAGAAATCAATTCCCCTGACTGTTGGAAAATTTAATATTTTAATACTCGTAATTTTTGAAAAGAAAATACTTTTACATTTTTTACTGAGAAATTGTGCAAATTGAAATAAATGAAAAGTGAGAGATGAGTTTCTTGACTCCTGAGAAATTTGGAATTTTCGCACAAAAAATATATATTCCAATTTACTTAATCGATCTAATTCCGATTTGTATTAAGTATACTAATTCTCTGCCTGAGATTGTCAGGAATATGCAAATCCTTTATATCCCCGGTAGTGGAAGTTTGATTCGCAATCTTCACAAGTGTTTGGTCCGCCGAAATCCCCATAATTAATTACAACCGGTAAGGGGATAAGTTCTAACTCTCGGCTCGAATATCAGGATAGCGTGAACTTAGCCTGAATTATGATCAGAAATTCCGGATATCTAAAGCCACAAACCGTATCGTTTGTACAGAAATAGGGAACTCGTTAGCAGATTAAAATTTTGACGTATAGCATCTGCTCTAATTTCGTAATTTTATTCTGAAAAGTACCACAATACAATTTAATTTTATCTTTATTATAATCAGAATACCGTATGTAAGAAAAGTTCACTAATTCTGAGTTTCAGAATTTATTATAGCGATACGAAGAACGGTAAGAAGGAAACCATGGCGTCTTCATAAATTAGCAACTTCGCTGAGTAAAGTCTAATATTTAATTTTTTCAAATTAAAAAGAAAATGCGTTGATAATCAAACTATTTTGTATATTGTCAATGTTTGGTGTTATTTTCAGTGCTTTTTATTTTTCGTACTTAGTGTTATTTTTACTTATTTATTCTTAATGTTCGAAAGTGAAATAACAAATTAACGAGAACTTCTCTACTTTTATATTTTTTCTTGTATCATGCGTCGAATTATATTACGATTGCTAATACACTATCTCTGTTATAAATTAACGTAGCAGACATGAGATACTGGGTGAAATGAAGAACGATTTATCTGTAGACTGATTTGATTGTTCGTGTCGGTTCAGCTGAACTATAACTTCACGTTGGATTTGTGTTCAGCTTGTTGGTTATATTCTGCTTCTGAGGGCGGAATGAATTTATGTTTCTTAGGTAGATCCTAATTCTACCTTGCTGCCGGTAGAATTTTCTCTTTTATACGTGTAACGCGAACGTAATAGAAGCAGTAACGAAAACATTAACGTGAAGTTATGGCTGACGATTTCCTATAAAGTTATAAATATTTATTTCCAACGTATTTTATTAATATGCACTTCTTTATACTTCACAATAATTTAAAGTAAATAAAGTTTAGATGTAATCATTCAAATTCCCATTTTCTACAGGGACGACGAATTCGTTAAGCCACAACTAGCTTATAAAAATAAAAATAAAAAAATAGCAATAAAATTCCTATCGTAAATGTCAAACTTTCAGCTTAAACTCCGCGCAACACGTAAACAGCCAGTTAGAACGAAGGTTCCCCAATAAGCCGGTGACGTTTTCGCATCCAACTAGCAGGAGTTCAATAATTGGTATGCGAGAAGCGTCGCGACGTCGCGCAGCCGCTTAACGAAATATTAGGTGCCATTTAGAATTGCACAGGTACTCGGAGCGTTCTGCTTTTCCAACGTGATTACTGTTATAACACCAGAGAAAGGAGAGAGAGAGAGAGAGAGAGAGCTTTAGTTAAGCCATAGAATAACGAATGTCGTAGCGATCATACAAATGTGGCCTTAAAGGGCAGCCGCTGCCGAAGAACAATACTTAATCGTGAACTAATAAAACTAATCTCGTTCGCGGTAGCCACTCGTAGAAACTCGCGAATTTGCAATGAAACGGCGAAAACCTTAAACGAAGCCGAACTATGCCAGCCATTTGTACGTGATCCTTCACTCGTTTCGCTTGTGAACGCTCGAGAATCTACGGAGCAATGCTGAAGGCCGCCCAAGAAATCTCTAAATGTCTCCGCCTAGACACGCGAAATGCATTCAAAAGTACGCGGAAAAGTCGCTGTGAATACGATTTCCGGTGAATAACCCGCGAAAGGGCCTCTTTGAAGGTTCTCATGCGGTAAACAATTGCGGAAATGAGAAAAGAAGGGGCCGGGAAAAAAGGAAAGGATGAAAACACCGCGAAACCGCGTATAATAGCTTTGTAGCGGTGCATAGTTCTGTAGTCTACCGTTAATAAAAGAATTAGCTTGCTGTTTTCAAAGATTTGAAGTTACGAGAGAACATACGAAAGTCGGACACGTCGATTTCTGATGAAATTTATGTGGAAAAGTAGTTCGTGTTAAAAGTATTTCACGCGTAATTTCTTTTTTTCGTCGAATCTTTTTGTTTTCATTAATTTCTTTATCGTCCGAGGCTATTTTTGACCGCATAATTAATATAACAAAATTAATCGAGTAGCTTTTAAGGTTAGTTTAGCAAACTTTCTACATATTTGCTTGATTATTGAAAAAGTAAGCTTTGGAGGCTTCGTATTGACAATATGAAACCAAAACTGTTCTTCTTTTCAATATAATTACCTCGAATGTAACTTAATTGACGTGTAAAAAATTAATTAGACTCTACAAAAAATATGCGTCAGTATCAACAAAAAGGAGAATGTATAAAGAATTTAAAATGAACGATACTTTCGATTTATACTAAAAAAGCGTGTGTTTGTCGTAGCCTTCACAATACTAACTTGTATTATTCCCACTTGCCTGAGTATTCGGTCTTCAGTCCCCTTGTTTGACTAACCGCAGTCCACCTATCCTTTGTCCGACCAGGCGCGAAGCTAGTCTACTTGCACCATCAATGGCGGATCTATTCTACGTGAATGACATGAATTTGTTCTACTTCACTAGCTAAGAACGCTGTATTCTACCTCACTGATAAGATATTGTCCTATTCTACTTGTCTCTATAGAAGTGGAAGTTAATCTATTTGTATAACCTGAAACGAGTTCTGTTCGTATTATCTATGCAGAGACGAATACTATACGAAAAGTTTACGTATCAAATCCTTCAATATTTTCTAGACTGGTGATCTTATACTTTCTGTTAATTTTCTATTCTATTTCTATTGTAACATCATATTTTCTACAATGCGAGAATGAATTTTCATAGCAGCAAAATCACGGTGTTTTAAATTGCACAGTTTTTAATTGTGAAATATAAGATCCTGCAGATGCAAGTTCATTATTACGAAAATCTGAATTCCTGAGACAATTTGTATCACGTTTCAGAAAGAAGCATCGAATTTCTGTTGCTTCAAATCGTCTCTAACGAGTTTCTTCCTTCTTAAAGTTGCTAATGTCGTATCTTTCTCTGAGAGGATTAATAGATTAATAGTAATAGGAATATTCCACCGATATTAACAAGAAACTCTTACCAAATTATCTTCGTTATAAAGTTAGTTGTACAATAGGATCTTAATATTTTTAACTCGGCTTTCTATATACAGGGTGCGCCGTTAGAATCCGGACAGAATTGAATTTGAAGTTCCCACCATATTAGAATTCAGAGGTAGGTGCTAATTGGCGCTAATGTTAGTTAAATATGTCAATAAGACTTCTATAACCTCAAAATGACACAGCTTATCAGGCCAAGCGTGGAATACAATAGAAGAGCGGTGATTATAAAAAGCCTTCGCGCCGAGAGAACGTCAGTTGAAAATATAAAATTCTTTGGAGCCCAAGATCGACGGTATACGATGTTGCGAAAAGATATGCAGCCTCAGAGAGGTTCGAGAAGGGTTCTCCTTCTTCGGCGAGAAAAGTACAGATCAGGGAAAAATCAACAAGGACGCCAGAAATCATTCAAAGGGTCCAAGACATGATTTTGGAAGATCTGGGGACCTCGCTTCAGAAATTGGCCTCCGTCTTGGGGGTGAGTGAAACGATCGTCCGTCGAATCGCTCAAGAGGATCTTAAATATACCTCCTACGTTCTGAATGTCCGTCAGATACTCTCCGAGGCCGCCAAGCTTAAAAGGCTTGCAACATGTTTTTGTAAGACTTGTCGACATCTTTTGGTCGAAGGATTTCTGGCCTTCTAACAGTCCCGACCTAAACCCACTGGACTATTACGTGTGGGGCGTTATCGAGAGGCAAACTAACAAATGCAGGCACCCCAACGTCAACTCCCTACGAGCTGCTATCGAGTCAGAATTCGCGACAATTAAACGCGACCAGTTGAAGTCAGCGTGCTCGCGCTTTAGAGCAAGAATAGAGCAGGTCATAGAGGTAGAGGGTGGCTACATAGAATAAAAGTTCTCAGCAAGGACCCTTTAAATGAGATATAACAGCATTTTTTTGTATTTTTGTATATTGACTTAAATAAACAACTTTCTGCACAAAACTTCTTTTGTCCGGATTCTAACGGCGCACTCTGTATATCCATCATCCTCCGACACCTTCTTTAACATATTCACCTACCTTTAAAACTAGTATATTATTCTTTTTTTATCTTTCTTCCTTTTTCTTTTCTATTATTTAATTTAGAACAACCTAATATCATTTTACATTCCAGTCTTTGTATTATTTTCTATAAACATGTTAAATAAATAAATACATATAAACCTTCGGTGTTCTCTTTTCCCTGTAAAATCAGAGTCAATAAACCAATGTTTACAAAACCAAATCTATCAGAATAATTTCCAATCGTTAGCAAACCACCGAAAAATTTACGAGTGAAAAATACAACGTAGATGTCGCCAAAAATATCCAACACTCGATTAAAATATCATCGATGTCCAACAAAGACTTTCATCGGGATTCGTCAAAGAAACACAACCAGCTGCTCACAAAACCGACGTTGTTGCCCAATCAGCATTTCTACCCCAGTATCGCGTGTATTTGTTTCTGTAGTTTATTGCAAACGGATTTAACATGGCGGGTAAACAAAAAGCCGGAACGCACAGGCGGCAAACACGAGGCAAACTTCGAACAGGCCCGTTGCGCAGCGCGTTTGTAATTTCGTGCAATTCGACGAGTTTTACAGCACGGTCACGTGGAAAGAGCACGAAATTGTCGACATGACCCGAGAGCTTTGTAATTGTCATTCGAACGCCCTTCGACGTCTCTGTAATTTCACGTTGTTAAACCATCCAACACAACCTCGTCACCGTGTCTCCCACGTAGAGATTAAAGCGACGGAAGCTCGTAAAGAGCAACGAAAGTGCCATCAACGACGGAAACGAACGTACCTTTCGTCTAACGTGTCATTTTTCCCGCATGAACATTTTCAATCGTAATACTTTTAGAACTGTGTGCCATTGTGCGTGATACGTTCAACGTTTTGTTACTTTTGCGTCACATTCACCAAGGTGAACTTCCGTTAGCTTCCTCGAAATTGTGCTTTCAGTTAACGAACAGTAGACGAAATTTTCGTTCGAGGAAAAGTGTTCTTTCACCTGTACAGTATGAAAATAATTACATTAATAGGGTTTGTATCGTCCATCTGATAGAAAAGGCTTGACTATTAGACTTTCACACCTCTCCAAATAGCCGAAGCTTTCCATTTTTAATTAACGATGATTTTGTTTGTCTGCTTAGTTGCGAAACATATTGAAACATTTTCATATATAAGTTTCATTAACGCTCAATGACACAATAAAGCTATTAACGACATAGACGGTGAACACTCAATTAGAGCAGTCCTGTTAGGTGATCGTTAACCTCTTTTCTTAATTTTCTAAACATAAACCAATCAATCGTTACGTTTTTGAATTTTTCTCTCACCAGAATTTGTCGATCAATTCCTTCCTTCGTTTCGGCTTTCAGAGATCTATAAATTGACATTAAATTTTTCGAAAAAACGAGTGTATAGACAAAATAGAGACGATAAAGAATCTGCCGAGTCAATTGACTCAACACAACCTTCAACTAACGTCAACTAGCGACTTCCATCTAGTCCACAGTCGCGATCATTAAAATCTTAATTGTGATCATCTGACAAACCGATCGAAATAAATAATTCAGTGTATCGAAAATCATAGCAGTATTTTTATTATTCCTCCCCCAGTATCTGTGCCAGTATAATTTAAATGTAAGGTCCTTATTTTAGATCAAGTTAAGTTAACTTTATTATGCTCCTTGAATAATGAACATTTCTTCACGCAAGAAAACCGAAAATTTTAAGTTTTGCTCATATATGGTGTAATAAATCTAATTCAAATTTTCTTGCAATTTTAATTAAAAAAAGAAAAAATGACTAAAAAGTAAATTTTGAATTCTACAATGAAAACGAATATATGGATTATTTATTGGTACGTCTAATTAGAAAAAAACTATTAAAGTACCAAGTAATGCATTTATACAAGTTACATCGTACGTTAACAACATTCAGAGCAGTTCAGGAGCGTTTTCATGGCCACCGCTACGTTTCAGCGTAACTCCATTTCGATGAAAATTTTCTCTGCGACCCATCTGTCTCTATAATCGACGATCGTTTGATATCAATCAATCGTCACAGAATTCGCGTTACGTTTCGATATCGCTAGACTAGAGAACGATGGATCGGTTATCGGCTATCGAGAGTTCGATTTCCTGAGCTATACGATGCTAGTATTCGTCTAGCAAGCAAGCAAGAACGTTATAAGGCGGAAAAGGTGTTCGAGATTCATCGAGTTATCCCGCTCGGGTAATTTTCCCATTACCCTGGCCGGAAAATTACGCGAAATCCTCGAGCGCCCGCGAGTAAGAGAAATTTTATGGGCTTTCCCGGCCAGCGTCCCACCAATTTCAATCCTCCTTCGCCCACGTGGATAATATCTGTCACTTGGATTGCCGGATAAACTTTTGCAGTACGAAAAGTTTCCTCCCTAGGTCAGAAGTATATATATGTTGTGCATTACACGCTCCAGTTCGCGCACCATTACCAGCCGAACATACTTGAAACCGGTTCAGATTTATCTTACGATATCTCTCCTCTCATATTCTTTTTAAACTAAGTCTTTCGTTTGTGATACACTTTGTGGCCCGTGTCTAATGGTCCAACTATGAAGCAGCTGATTCTACGAGAGAAAAGATAAATTGAAGATATAGAACAGAATTTTTTCATAAAGGGCTTAACTTTCGAGAAAATTATAGGATCAGCAGAAGTTCGCACCTTTACGTTGCTAATGATTAAATTTAAACTTCGTTGAGAAATAGATGCAGATTTTCAAATAATTACAATATTGTTATTTTCATATTTGAACAGTAGATGTACCAAGCCCGTCAATATGACAGGTTTCAGATATTTTTTTTTTTTCAGATTGATTTCTACTACATTATAAGAATTTGCATTACCAAAAGTAAATACATATAAATCAGGTTAATTCTTTTTGCGTTACCTGAAAATTGCATTCTCAGAACACCATATTACAATGCATACGGTTATGAAATAAATATAGATACAAAAGGCAATAAATATATGTTTACATATTTCAAATTATGCTCATTAAATTTACAAGTTTAAATAAGAAAACTAGAAAATGAAGATTAAATATAAACTAAACAAACTATATTCCAACGTAAATAAAGAACTTAAGGTTGAAATCAAACTTGGAAGCAATGCTGCATCCTTTCTGCATTTACAAGGAACTTTCTTAATAACTGATATTGAAAAAACATGTTAAACAATGATGGAGATATTGCTTTGTAATGGAATTAATGGGACGCCCTGTATAATATATTGTGTAAAGAAGAAATACTTCCACACAAAAATTGTTATAAATGTTTTAAAACCCTCTGTATTACCAGTTGCTGTCAATAATTTGAGATATAATCCTAAAAGCGAACAAAAGATTAACAGAGATTTCTTCGTTGGAAAATCACCCTTCGAGCTTCTTCTCCGGTTGAAAAAACGACCAGATAAGCAGAAAACAGGCTAGTATCCTAGAACAAACTAGCGTGCGTCGGCATCGAGTAGCCTCAGAGAGTGTCCACGATGGTTCGAATGTTGAAGTTGCCGTTTCAAAGCAGCGTACAATGTCAAACGAGGCTCTGACGCGGACCTGATCCCATCATTAACCCCCGGAAACGCGGTCGTCATGGATGCCGCAGAGGACATTCAGGCTAATGCCCCTGCGGCCAGCGAGCCTCTACATTTTTACAGCTATGCTGATAAGTCCGTTTCGTTTTATCTGCACGCGCTGTAAACGGTGAAACATCGTCCGCAATTCGGAAGGAAATTAACTATTGCCGTTTCGTGTACAAAAACTCTGTGAGACAATCGGAAATGGCGTGATCATTTCAAAATTAATAATTAACTAGAGCAAATGGCGAATTAATTTTCTATCATCTTTTCGTTTTAAAAATCTTCACTTTTTTCCGTTTATTTACCAATCATTTTTCATCGCGAAAGTTTTGTAATGTTATCGAGTGAATTTTTTGAAAGAAACTCAACGACTCGTTTGAATATTTCTTCATGATTTACAATTGTACAATTGTATTCTTTACTTTTCTTCGAATTTTAGCGCAAAATTGAAAAACTGGTTAATTTTTAGTACAGAGTCTTCCAATGAAACAACGAAAATGAAACGAAAAGTACGGAAGATAATCTAGTACTCACTACTTTATTTTGAAATGCGTTTGATGGCATTATACAGGAAATAAAATATTATATAAATAACCAGCACGATTGCGTTTCGTGGAGTGAATACGACAAACCCAATTTTCGATGACACTGGCACGTAAATCAGGTCGTATCTCACCGACAACACGAATAATGTTTGCTTTGAGATCAAAGATGAAAGACCCTGTATATAAGTATATAATGTATAACTTCTAAGAGTATATATTTTTAATTGAACAACTTTTGCGGGAGCTTGTAGCTGTATGGATGGTAAACTTGAAAAATTCTTCGCAGACATTATTACCTCCACGTTCTCTCTGTCGAAAATTCTTTTTTCATCCGTGATCATTTGCATAAACGAAACGATCGTGGCTCTAATTGCCAGCGTCTTCCGGCAGCCATGAAAAAAGCACGTCTTTGAGAGGACTAATTCCTTAATACGCTCTCGAAAGCTTAAGATCTCCGTGGAAAACGCAAAATGTACGTGGAAAGTGTGCAGTGAAAAAGAGAGCGGTAAATGTTACCACGCTGGATATATTCTCTTTCGTCGAAACAAACTGTGAATGTACATTTCGTTGCACTTTTAATTATTTTTACATTCGACGTCTGAAGTTGTACTCGGTAAATTATGAATTATTCTCAAAAAAATTCGATCTTCTTTATTATACAAGTGTCACGAGGCTAGTTCGATGTTATAATTGCTAATCCTTTTCCTTCTTTCTTCTCCACGATGGAAGAAAGTTTTTCTAATTCTCTTGTAATATCCGGGGGAGACAAAAGAAAACAGAGAGACACTTCGAAACGCGTTCGTAGAAATTTGTTTCTCTGGTTGAATACCAGCGGTGTGTGACGGATTGAATGGCGGAAACGCGCTACGAAAAACGCTGCTACTGAATTGGTATTCATACAAAGAGCCGAGGATTGTACTTGAAACGCGAATTGCTGTTGAACGAAGTTCGATATTTCGCTGGTATTACACTTGGTGACAGGAAATCGACTGACTGTGTCTAACGCGCTCTCTCTTCTTGTTTCTAGTCCAAGAGGCGATTATGTTTTATTCATACCTCTCACGTTCGAATACAAATTCGCGTTTTATTTTTTTATTTTCAGTTTTCCATGAAATCAAATATTTTTATCTGAATTATTATTTCGATATGAAGGGAACAGATAGAATTAATTAATTATACTTCTGAAATATTGAACATCCGTTCAATTAGTATTATCTCGGAAAAGAATAGTTGAATTTTTCTGTCGTCTATTTTTGAATTGTGGATTTTTAGAATTGAAGTCCTAAATTCGATGCAGCCGCGGGATATTTAGCATGAAGCATTTTTTTTTTTCAATGATATCGAATTATAAATATTGAATAACATATTTACGAGGTGTCTCGTTCAAATCATCAAACGGTCGAAAATCAGAGATATCGCGATGCGAAAGAGTTAAAAATTGGAGTAATTGATTATTAAAGTGGGAAATAATTGACAGCGGTGTGATTGAAAGTTTGCGAATAGAAAAGAAATATTTTTAGTAGAACGTATTGGAATATTCTATTAAGTAGAGGTAATTTCAATTGCGGATATTTTAAAGAACGTTTAATCGATTTTGAAAGCTTGGTGAGGATAAAAATAGGAATACAAATATAAAAAATTCGCAATATGAAATTTTAGAGTATCTTTCAAAGCAAACGTGAGACTAGTTACCGAAATTTTCAACAGAAGAAGAAAATTCCTCTGAAGTATCGATAATATTTCTTTAAATATCATAATATTTTTTTTGCGACATTCGAACGTGTGAACATTTTTTTCATTCGAATTGCTGTATATACTAATCGAGCACGCGTTGATTGTTCGCGATCGAATATTCAGATATCCGTATCGATAACGCGTAACCATCACTCTGGTATCGCGTTTCGAAGCGATTTTTTAAGAGTACATAGTCGAGCTCATAAATGTTTGCGTTTATCGCGGCAGATGGTGAACGGGGTTAAGCCTTGTAACGATATTTCACGAAGCTGGTTGTGCTCGTACACGAGCCAGGCTTGTTAGCGACGAACCATTTCGACCACGATATCTATCCTCGCCTTTGATGGCGTGCAATTGATCGCGTTTTTTTTTTCTTTTTCCTCCTTTTTCCATAGATCGGTCAAATTAGGTGGACGATTCCACCCCGAATTTTCCACTCGGATGCCAAATCACGTAGATATTGAAAAAAAAACTATTAAAAAAGGGGAGAAAGGGTGATAAAAATCAAGGATACACTTTAACAGTGATTCCCGTGGCCTATCATTTTCTAAGTCGATATTTAATATTTTCCTCACAGAGTTTAACGTCGATTTACACGTTTTCTGCAATCTTCTACTTCTGACATTTTTATGATTCCGGTGTCTCCGTAACGTTGCAGATTCCAGTTCTTCATCTTAAGAACATTACAATGCTCTTCGTAACTTTCTATTCTTAAACCTGAATCGCAATGAAATTTTAAAAGTCTATTCAACTGCGAAGAATGTTGTTTTCGTTTCATCGATATTTCAAACGACGTTACCTGTTCATCGGCAATTTTGACAATTAAAGTCAGCTTTACTTCAGGATCTATTCTCCTTTTGTATTCCTATTCTTACCCCGATCAAACTTTACAAATATTGAGACGCAAATATTCATAATTAATGACACGTCTAGACAATAAAATATTCCAATATATCTTATTAAAGATATTCTCATCTTTTCCATACTTCTTCGCCAGTTATAATCAATTTTTAATCATCGAAATACATGTTCCATCTGCTCTTAAATCATCTCTATTTCGTCTTCTTTTTAATTTTAAAGCACCTCAAAATTCCCCTCGTCTATTCATCTCCAAACCTCTCTCCCTTGCACAATCATTCTTGCAAATTCTTCTCGCCACCAACGAGAGATGGTCTAGCGGTGTGCATATAATTGCCACGAGAGCGCAATGTATCATTGTATTTCGTACTGGCACAGTTCATTGTAAACCGAGTGGGTTCGTGGGTCTGAGGTGAATAGGGAGGAGCCTTGTCGCATGAAGCAGCATTCATTTTCCATCTCAACTCTCCTTCGAACAATTTGCCAACCCTCTTTCTCTCTCTCGTACCTGTACGCCAGGAAACGCATATTGCTGAATGAATTAGGTAAGATAATGACTGAAATAAATCCCCTGAACGTTTATGCCGTATCTCTTCCCACGTGCAACCGTACCGTTGGAAACTTACGCGACGTTTTATGCAACCACCCGGTATCTGTATAAATAATTACCGGGGAACGCGGTCGAAGTTGCGCAGCTCACGAACTTCACCGACAGAGAAACAAATGGAACGTCCGCGCGACGTTTTTGCGCTTGCTGGAAAATCGTCCGTGTGTTATTTGTGATTTTCAATTAAAGCTGGCCTCGCAAGAAGCGTGACGGAAAATCAGTCGACCAGAAGGAAACAATCGTACTACTTGTACAGCTACGTTGTACGTTTCTTTTTGTGTTCGCTTGATTAATATTAGCAGGGAAGAAAAATGATTTGGAAGATCGATGATTTGATACTCCTTTTTCTCTAAGAATCCATTTCAAATTAATCAGGAATCAGTACGAGTGTCCGATCGCAACTCATTTTACTTCTACTCACGTTTTCATCTGCCTCTATCATTGGAAAGAATTAGACTGCTGATTTGATAGTTCTTTTTTTTTCTTTTTTATTATTATTATTAGCCTTTGTGCTGGATGTGAACGGATGCAATTGCGTTTGTTCTTTTAATATTCGTTTAACTTATAAGCAAGCATCTTTGAAAAAAAATCTGCTTACAAACGTTTTTATTTAATCAAGAAACACCTGTCAATGTCTGACCATGGACATCTCATTTCACTTCCACTCACATTTACATTGTCTTCCAACTACTCTTACAAACAATGATTTCACCATTAAAGTTGCAGCATTCTCGATAAGAAGGAATTCTTCTATTAAAGCAGATAATAAAGAAAAACATTATCAAATAAGTAACCATTTTACCAAACTAATCTACAACTAAAAATCAAACTAATCAGACTCTGGTAGTTGTTCTAATAAAGTAGAAAAAAGAAGCATTATAGTAATGCATATCAATTTTGAAAAAACTAGACGAGTTAGTCTAGCTGTTCATCCAGTTTAGAATAGCCATTATCATTGTAAAAGAATCTCAAGTATTCTAGATTCCTCTGATAAAAATAAACCTAGTGAGTTCGAAGGTTTTAACGTTTCGAGATAACTGAAAAGATCTAAAGCAGGACGATGGTGAAGAGATATTTGTCGAGTATAGTTTAGTTCCTCAAAATCGGGCCGAATGGCGAACGATCATATCTGCGGTGGTGTTAATTAAACCTTCGTAGCTCCTAGAACGCTACCTGATACGCATGATTTGCAATGGTGCTCGTCGTTTACGAGCATATCGGAGAACACCTGCGTTTCCGCTAATGAAGTTGCTGCACCAGTCCTGTGCATCGCGTTGATCATCGATCAATCGGTGAACGCGTTCCTGTATTTGCTTCTGCTATGTCGCTGGCAAACGACAGTGCGAATGAAATGAAAATTAACACTGTTCGTTTGCACCTCTATCGAATTAAATCGCTTTTCGAATTCTGTGACAAGTGTTTACTTTGAAATGAAACAATCAGTCGATAGAATGATTACAATAAGAACGATATATTTTTATGTATTTATTAGGAAAAGGAAATTATTTATATCGCGTTTAATAATCATCGAAACATCTTGAATTCGACGAAAAGAAACCACATTTACGCTTATAATGATACAACGCTCTGTATATAAACGAATTAAAAGGAAACACTGTTGATTTAACGGTAAACTAAAATTTTTCGAACGAATAAACGTTCGTTTTTCACGATTCCGTGGTACAACTCTTCCCACGAAATGTTCATCCAGCGTATCGAATTTATTTCGTTCGATGCTGTGTAACTTTACTAATTGTCTCGTTATCTACAACATTTTTCGTACGTATCAGAATAGAGGAATTTTTACAATAACCGTAACTTTTAAAAATTACAACAGCGTGTAAAATTCAAATAATGTGTATGTAACTTTATTTGTTCGTGAATATATTAATAGACGATTTTTTGGAGAAATTACTTCATCTCTTTTTTTTCTTTTATTTGAAATTGTCGGGGAAACTCTGTGTATGTTTTTCCATTCGGAAGTGGTGTAACACACGTGAAAGAAATAACTGGTGGATTCGTTTGAAGAGATGGAAAGCACGATTTCAGAATGAAATCGGAATTATTATTTTTGACCGGATTATCCCGTTAATTAGAGAATTGAAGCACGAATTCCGAATTATACCTCGTATTAATTAAACTGTTACGCATTAGTGGCGCGATTAATCTGCGCCAGAAATTTGATTCAATGTGAATGGTTCTTTCCCGCAATATTGGAAGGAAAAGAGTAACTCTGTTCCATAAATTATGTTTTCTAATTAACCTATCGCCGAGCTTCTCCTTATCGATTATTCCCAAATGGCAATACAAATCATAATAATCGCGTATTTTATCTTGCAATGATAAATTGTAGAAAAGGAAATATTTCTCCAAACTGGAAATAAACAAGTACCTCCATTACTCATCATCAATGACGAGTATTAATCGTACAATGATAACCATGGTAAATATGAATCACGTTAGTGCGGTTGAAAATGGTTCGTTCAGTTAACAAATTACAAAAAATTATTCATCCACCACAAAAAAAAAAGGAAGAACAGTTTGTAAGCGTATTCGTGATGCGGGACATCGATTGATGATTCGATTTAATCGCAGAATCGGGATGGTATTGTTATCGTTTATCTGACCAACGCTTATTCATCACGCCGATCGAAAAATGACTTTATCATAACGTCAGAAAAGATCAAGAATTAATTTTCACGAGAAACAAACACACAGTTTGTCATTATCCTTGATATATGTGTGCATTCGTTGTATGCATAACAATCATTGATCATAATTATCTGGCAGGTACAAATAAATTTCGTCATTATGCAAATATGTTATTGAGCATGAACGTTCGAAATCAATATTGACCAAGAATGATTCTTGTTGTATATACCTTACAATTAACGATAACAACATGTTTTAACAGCACACGAATTACATCGGTTATTAATCCTTTGACTGTTATGGACGCATATATGTGTCTGCCTAAAGTCATCGATGTGGACTGTGGGTATATGCGTTATTGGACATATGCGTTCAGCGATTATTTCTGTCTTACACCTCTCATGAGGTTACATATCTTTGTATTGCATATCAATAAAAATAAAAGAATTCTATTTACATTGAACATTTATTTTTTTATTTCTTTGAGTTATTTATTTCTTCGGACGACAGATGATTATTTTCTACATATATCACACTATTTTATATGAATCTTATAATTTTAATATAGTTGTATTAACTCTAATGGCTCTTCCATTCTTATTTACTGATATTGATATTGGAATATGCATACTTTCTATAAAAAATAATCATTTTTCTTCAAATAACACTTTTCTGTATCTTTAATTTGTTAAAATTATCAATATTAAACATCTGTCGTGTACATACACACATTCGTCGATGTTCAATATTGCATCAGGATTACCTCATTACTAAACAAGTGCATTTAATTAAAATGATACTGGAATAATCGGAATACATCATGCAAAACTTGCTTCTTCACTTCGAAATTACCAAGAGGAAGTATTTACATATGCAACAACACCATGAGAATTAAATACATTCTTCAGTTTCCACCATTCCATCTTCAGCACCAAACATGCCTACGAAAAATTCTAATCTGTGTCACAAGTAACCAAAAGTTACTCGACCATCGACACGTTAAAAAAAAAGAAAGGAAACAATTTCTCTACATTCAAATAGTAAAACAGCCATAAGAAAACAAAAACAAAAATGGGAAATGACAACATTCTCATCATGAAAATGACACGTTAAAAACAAAGAAAGGAAACAATTTCTCTACATTCAAAGAATAAAACAGCCATAAGAAAAAAAAAAGAAAAAAAGAAAAATGACAACATTCTCACCATGAAAATGACACGCTAAGAATAAGAGAAAAGAAACAATTTCTCTACATTCACAAAGTAAAACAGCCATAAGGAGAAAAGAAAAAAGGAAGGGGAAATGACAACATTCTCGCGAAATAAGTAAGAAGAACAGCTCGTAGATCGCGTTGATCTCCGTCGTGTCGGTAAGATTGCGTCACGAAACGAGCAACGGGTGAGGAAATTCGACGTAAAGATAAACGAACTCCCGATCCTCGCTCGTAATCCACGGGATGAATTCGAGTGATCACGATCAAGATTATGTGGTCAGGTCACGTTATACGTGGCCGGTAAGGTCTGTACGCGGCGATCAATATTGCAGAGGAGGAGGAACGACGCGGATGGCATCCAACAGGTGAAGTTACATTGCGGAAGAAACCACCGGTACGAGGCCAAGGAGAGAATATAAAATTACCTAGCTCTAGATAGAAGGGTTCCTCGCTCCAAGCAGAATCAGCTCACCACGGGTGAAACACTTAATGGTCTCTGACCTGAGCTTACAGGGTTCCCATACTCCCCGATATATGGATGAACGTCGCTCAAGCTTCCCATACCTATGATGTATCCACAACGTGCCTCATTTCTACTCGACTCTATTTTATTTCGGAATAAAATTTGTCTTCTCCTCTGTTTTTCTATCCTTCCAAGTTCGGATTGTTTGAAAAATTGAAAGAACATAAATGTGTACCGTGCTCTTATTTTCTCGGTTCTAAGGCATCATGGTCTTCTTTCAATCGAATGAGAACATGGGATGCAGGTTGTAGTGAATATGTTTAGTTGAACAATTGTTGTTCGGTTACTATGTGCTACGTTTTGCTTTTCGTTATAATGTTTTTCTTCTACTGCTGATATGTTGAACGGGTGTTATTTATGTATGGATTTTTGAAGCTACAAGCTGAAAAAAAGAGCCAATCAACGCTTTTCTCTAGGTAAGGTCCTTTTCATGAACTTTCTATTCGCAGGTGTCGGCCGCGTCAATATTCCGCGTTTTAGAACACGGCAACATGGAAGTTGAAATTTTTAGTTCTTGAAAATTTGCATGATTTATTTTCTTGTAAATAGATTTAGTATTTCGCAGAACTGTTGGTACTTAGCTTATTTTTGAATGTTTTTTATTTGGAAGATTAAAAGATCGGAGATTAATAGATTAAAGTGTTTAATAACAGATGAAATTAGTATAATATTTAAAATTTCGACGTAAAAGTCATCATTTTCACCCGAAATTTCTGCTTCCGAAATAGAAAAACTTCCGCGAACAATACAAACGAATCTCGTAAATTCACCGTAAAAGAAAAAGGCCGTGGAAGATGGCAGAGTGGACAAGGGTAGTGACATTGCTACGGGGCCGTAGTCCTTTCTCTTCGTTAGCATTTGAATCTGAAATCTTGTCGTGGCTGTCACCGAGTCGTACCATTAGTCGAAAGCAGGTACAGTTTGCCCGACTCGATCTATTTTTCTCTTGGCCGGAAGAGCTGACGGGATCCTCGCCCGTGCTACATTTCCGCTTCCGTGACACGCGTTTACGATTCCTGTCTACTTATTATGGCTGACGCGTCGCCGAAAGCAGCTCAAACGAACGTCTTCCCTCGACGATATCTGCTCTCGTTTTTCGGTACAATTTTCTTTTTCTGTTTTAGAGGCTTTTACACTCTGAGGTCAATCTTATAATTTGGTGTCGTTGATAGCTACAGACGAAGAAATATTATTTTATCATAAGGTAAATTCATGTCACAATTTTTTTTTTAATTTGAAATTATTATGTTTGAAAGAAAATTTTTGTTGAGGGAAATCAGTTCAGAATATTCTAGAAAAGTTCTATCGAGGTAAGATATAAAAATATATGTTCCACTATAACATGAATTAGCACTAAAATTTACTTATTTGAAATAAAAGTGGATTTTAAATTTTTGTGATTATAACATACGACAAATTGTGCTTGACAAATTTAATATCCACTTAACATACAAGCAGATATCTTCAATGAAGTAATATTTAAAGAAGGAATACTTTCGGTGTCTGACTATATCGATCTCCTATCACTGTCACACTTCGTTAATACAAAAAATCTGTATTACAACACGATTTACCAAAAATTGCATCAAATCGAGAGCACTGAACTAATCATTCTTAGAGAAAAGAAGCGAATAAACCTAATTTCTATTAAAAAGAAAAAAGAAAGGAAAAGAAAATCAAAGTCTCAACGCACAAATCTTCGACTGAAAGTCGAACGGTGCCAAATTTTTAATCTGTTCTGATATCACTTTTTATCGATTTCTCCCATCTGTTTACAGTTAATCGAATAAAGCTTGCAGTAATGCTGTAAATATTATTCCATCGGGTGCAACGCAGCGACGAGTTACCGATTTTACAATTGAAACTCCTGTTCAGATTCCCACGAGTTATTTAGCCGTGGCTCGATCACGATCCTCGTTGTTGTTTTTTCTCCCCCTTTTCCGTTACTGTTGTGCTCGTCCTCTCTTGTACGAAACCGTGATCGAGGAAAACGGAAATTTACCCGATACGAAATCACGAGGAAATGTTTCATTGAAAAACACACAAACACTCCAACAAAATACAACATGGAAACGACTGTGTTCAAAAAAAAAAAAAAAAAAAAAAAAATGAAAATTAGATTAATTTCATTCACTGCCGTGTGTACCAATTTTTTACATAAAAAGTATTTATCGAAATTTTTCGAATTACCAGACTTTTTCAGTGATCGTAAAAATTCAAATGAGAATTACTAATGTTAGATTGAGATTAGGTTACTCATTGTACATTTCTCAATACATAATATCAATTATAATATACAAGAGAAAAAAACAAATATACATTTATATGCAATAAATATCGTTGACGTTGAAAACTAATTTAAACAACTCTTCGAGCACAAATATTCGCGAGAGTATTATCGATATCATCAATAGAGCATCTAAAATTTTGTTGCATACCATCACAGCTAGTTTCGTTTAGGAACAACACCATGTATATCTCCAAGAAAGTCGCGTGAGAGGCGCCGTAAGTTGGTGAAAGGAAATACAAGGAAAAAGTCCGAAATTTTTCAGATACTCTCGAAGATGGAATAGCGTAGCGTGGTCGTCGACTTCTAAGGGCGCAATCGTACAACTTTGATAAGCTTCTTTCGCTCTGATAAAACGAACGAGGAAGGTAGCGTGAGATATAGGAAGTGGAGAGAATTGGTATTGTGAGAGTTGCTCGATATACACTTTCTACTGCTGGTTGATTTTTTTTTCATGACGTTTGATGTATAGAATGTCTCTGGAGGAAAAGGTTCTCTTTATGGGAAATGTTTGTGTTGATAATACAAAATTGGGGGGAAAGGTGTGGATGAAATGTTTAGGGAATTCGTGTTCATTGAGATGAATGATTTCCGAAGGAAATTGGCAAATGTGAGTTCTAGATTGATCGATAGATTCGTGATGTTCGAAAGTTAGAGAAACTGTCCAGAAGTTCGTGTATTCAGATATAACATTGATACATTTCTAATACACTAAAATTTACAAAAATTTGAAAGTGCTGAAATCAGATCGAATAGAAAATTCATAAATTGTGTTTAAAATACAGTGAAATTTGCAAAATTTAAAAAATTAGAGTGAAATAGAACAGTAAAATTGTGATTGTCGTTTTCAAAAACTTTAAAATTGAAAATATAATAAAATTGTAGATATTGTATGACGGAAACAAGTTTGATTGATAGCTTCATAAATTTACGTTTAAAGTCTAAACAGATTTCAGCTGGAAAGCAGCAACTGACGTAAAATCGATCGATCATTCACGCAAGTTACGTTTAAAAGTTTAAAGTATACATCTAAAAGTACTGAAATGAAATCGCAAAAAAAGATAATCAATATTATTTCGTTTACCAAGGGTGTGTGCGAATAATGTTCTTTCCAAAGACACAGTGTATATTCAGCCACGACACACATTCACGGTGAGTCATGAAGATATTTGAATTCTTGCAAGAAGAAAAATCGCGGAGGAAAATGAGAGAAAGGCTGAAGAAGAGTCAAGACAGTGAACTTCACTTGCACTTTGCCACGTAGACTTTGCCTCTGTGTATGTACACTAAGATCTCAGTTAACCATTATGCCCTGTTTATCTTTTTTTTTTTCTTCACGCTTCTCTGTCTCGCGACATTATCCGCGAACTAAAGCATCCCACAGTTACTTTGCACAAATTGTGCAACGTCGAAAGAAACCGTAATACTTGGTAAATTAAAAAAAAAAGTGTTTTAAAACTACAAAAACGGAAAAAAAATTCCTCATTATTCTTCAAAAAAATGCTATATTTCTTCTCCGACGATACAAAACAACTTCTGATCCCTTATCCTCCTCAAAAAAAGGGAAAAGATCATATTAAATTATAATAAATAAAGTTCCAGAACAGCTCTCGCATCCTTAAAAGCTCTCGTTACATTTCCCCCCGTTCGAACATTCGAAAATTTCGAACTCTGAAACTCGACTAATGATGGCTGCAAAAGGAAGGAGAAATACTAACGAAGTAGGACAGCCACATGTTAAGTATTCGACGAAATCGTGCCGTGGAAAGACTAGTTCAGAATTTCCCCCTTCGCTCTATGTAGGTTCTTCAACTTTCGCAGACGAGAGAAAAAAAAGAAAAGAAAGGCGTTGCGCGGCGTCGCGATGCTTTTGTCACGCAATTTTCACGACCTCCCTTGTGGGTTAGGACAGGAGACGGGAGGGATGCGGGTGGGGGAATCCGATAAAGCTTTTCGAACGCGTTCCTTTTTCATTTTGTCGCGAATCGTTGGCAAGAGCCTTCGACGGCAAGTGAAATGCGATTTAAGGCGAAATTGAAGGAGTTCCCGGGGAAAGATTTTTCTTTTAAGAGGTGACGCGGGGCCTGGTCCGTGAAAAATGTATTCAGGAATCAGTTTGAAAGGAAAGGGAAAGATTACTTGATAAACAGCAGTCTGAAAACTACTTTGTTGATCGAATATCGATACTTGAATTATTCTTAATTTTCTTCCTCTTTGCAAACACAAAAATTACCTAACCTAATCTAACCAGGACTATTTTAAAGAAATTCTAATTTTTTCGTTTGTTTCGATAGTTAAATGTTTCAAATAGTGGAAGAACATTTATTTCCTTATTGTCTTTTCTTTCGGTAAAAATGGAAAGCCAAAAAGCATAACGCAAATATGAGTATTTATTCGTTATGTTTTACAAATAATTCGTTTATTTACCATTAGAACATATCGTTTAATGCATTTAACCGCGATTTCAATTGAATCTTTGGAATCGATTGTACAATATATATGTATTCTCTACCTTTCTGTATTAATAGAACTAATTCGATAAGAGAAAACCTGACAGCTTCGACATGTATATATTAAGGTACAGAAAATAAAATAGTAAAAAATTCAGCATCACATCGATTATTCATTAAAATTTCGAATTTCTCTCGTACTTTCCGTAGCCGTGATCAATTACCATTTAACCGCAATCGTAGAAAAACTTCTCACCGTCTTTCAGGTCTAATTGCATCCCGAAAAAAACTCCCAATAAACCCAGAATAGACGAATAAATCTCCGAAAACAGAGTATCAGCAATTTCGACCACGCTGTAATTCAAGCTACATGATCCCGCGAGATCGTTTATTCGTGTGCAGTGTGCAAATTGCTTCGAAAAACATTTAAGGCGTCGAAACTGGGTCGAGTGGCGCTAATCAACGCTTCCTTCAATTAAAACGAATTGAAACTACGAAAAAAAAACAAAAAGAAGAAAGGAAAAAACTCCAACGTAAAGATGCATCGCGGTTTTTTCTCTCGAGCACTTGCACGTAATGAAAGGGTGTAAAAGGGAAGAAAGTGGAAAAAAAAGGAGAACGGACATGGTCGAAGATATTCCTACGACCTAATTGCTAAATCCGTTCCAACCCTGATGCATAGATAGATCGATACCCCCCGTTATTCGATACGTCCGTAGACAAACAGGGAATATTTACCCAACCTGTGTCCGAGCAAAGGGAGACTGGCGCCATTGGAGTGAGGAGAAACGAGAATCACTCAATGGACAAAGAAAATATTCGAAATTGTTGCTTTAGAATGTTCCATATTGGAAAAAAGAAAAGAAAAATAAACAATCCTATCGTTCGTATGAAAATATCTACGCAGTGTGATAAAACAGAAGGAGCTAAGACTTTCAGAGAATATAATATAAAACATTGTGATATATTATAATATAATATTATATTATACCTATAATATAGAATGTTAGTCGATGATGTTCACGAATTATTTGTTATATTATTTAGGTTTGGAACTCGTTTCAAAGAATCGTAATGATGTATGCAAATGAAAGGGTAAATGAGATGGGTTTGTTGTATTATTTAGCGACAAATTTGATAACGGGAAATCAATCGTAAATTATATTCGGGAGGAGTAAGTCTTCGCTTGAATTGCAAACGAGGAGAATTGCTTAACATATCGTGCCGTACGTGCTGGCAATTATTTATGTGGACAAACTGAAACTTATTCCCTGTTCTGCGTTACATCGACATACAACGATAATACGAAATCAATTTCGAACCGACGTTGAAGAGACACATTTCTAAATACACAGAAGTAAAAAGTTAAAAATATCTCGTAACAGGAGGTACGCGAAATATTCGTTAATAGAGGGCAAGGAAAAGCTGTTGAATATTAAATCCAAGAGAAACAGTCCTCCGCAATTGAAAAAAAAGAAAAGAAGAAAAGAAGAAGCACCATTGAAGGTTCTAGATTCGAAAAGTTCTGTCATCTTCTAGGCGATAAACTGTTCGAAAAATTGCACTGTAAGGGAAAGAAAGTTTTTCGAAAGTTTGCCAGCCTTTCACAGCTTAACGATACTTTATTGGAATAAGAAGGCAAACAGTTACCAGCCGAAATACGGAAGTCTACGGTACGCGACCATCTTTATAAATGAACATGCTTATTCATCCTTGCGCTGGCGAAAATTAAAGAAGAAAACAGACTAGATGTAAAATTTCTATAAAATCAGAGATTTACTCGTTTGTGGTACAGCGGTATGCTTATAACACACGATCCAGCAGTGAAACAGGGGTCGTAGAACCTAGTACCAACGACCTAGAGGCCATTTGAGTGGACGGTGATCTCTTTTGGGTTCAGACAACGACATACTGTTCAACCCTCGGGGACGCGGAATTCAGTGACCAATGGCTAGGGGTTGCGAAAGATCCCAACTATGGGGTCATGGAAGCCGATAGCATCGACCCTCGAGATGGTAAAACCGTACACTGACCGGCCTGGGGTCATAGAAGTCGATAATCTCCCGAGGTCGTGGAACTCCATGTTGTACGACGGTGAACTGTGGAACCTGCTGTCTTAACAAACTGGAATTATTATGGATGGTGAAAATTCAAATGGGAATGGAAAACTTCGGTGGGTTTGAAGATATAGAATTTGATACTGGAAATGTGATGGTGTGCAAATTTTATTTCTTTTCAGAAATTTTTCGACGTTTCGAATGTTAGTTTTGGTTAGACTCAAGGTGTTAAGTCTTTGAATTTGTGACATACAGATGCTTGAATATACTAGGATTAATGTTTATTAACTATTACTCTATTAATAATCAAACTAATATCTTATAATGTGTAAATAAATGATGTATGAATGTAAGTAAATATTTCTTATACTTTAAAGTTGAAGTTGATAGTGACTACTGTAAAAAATAGTGACAGTTTAGAGTTGGCATTAATAGCTGTGATACTTCAATTTTTATCTGCAATAAATAAAATAATCGAATTTCTTGTAATTAGACAGTGTTATTATCGAGGACATTATTATTGACTTGTACTACTGACACTAATTTTCATCTCCTGTCATCCTACACTTTCCTCCTAAAAATGAACAAATTAAATTAAATTAAAATAATTATATTAAAATAAATTAAATCATGTGAAATTCATCTTTGTAAAAATCTACCAACTCCAGAGGAAATACTATTAGTATTCGTTTACACTGCTCACGATTATCCATTCTTTTCATACCATTCGATATTTTACAATTATAATCTAATCGTCAATATTATGTTCCACAATTATGGAGTCATTGATAATTCCATGATCTGAAGTGTTCTTTACTGAGTGCTGCAACCTCGGTGTTGCTGATATCGACTTGGATTTCCTCGAGGTAGCCGGTATCAGCACGCATGATCCGCCAGTTGTTATCCTCTCATAGCACAGTTACTAACAGTAGCTCTATCTCTGCATGAGGGTACACGATTCTGCACTTGGAACCACGTCTCTCTATTTAACGTATCGATAGATCTCAATAATCACACTTCACAATTATGACACTTCATCGTATCTTTCGCACCTCATAATACCCGATAGATTTCGTTCACTTACCTTCTGACATTTGTCATTAATCCTGCATACTTCGATGAGAGAAAAGAACGAATGAAAATTAACTCTTCATAGTTTCGTAGAATTAAATATTTTTATATCGGAGTATGATATAAAATATTCATTGTTAAAATGTTAGGATTATGATATGATTATTAGTGTTAGAATACTTATCGAACCACTAGAAATACTTTTTGATCATGGTACTTATTAAAATAGTAACACATTGACGCACTTTTGTCAATATTAAAATACATATTATAGCACGTTTTCACCTTTACTAATCCCAAAAAAACTCCGTCGAATTTTCACCTGAAATCCGCCAAATCCGTCACACACATCCACGAAAGAGAAAAAAAACAAGTACAAAATTTCAATTTTAATCGCTTTAACAGCACGCACTAAGCTCCGCGGTAAAAACCACCACTTTGCCACGCAAATCTGTTGAAAATCCCAAGCGTGCATGATCGAATCAATCGCAGATCCAAACCCAGAAACAATACAGCTACGAGGAAACATTTTTCAATTTTCAATACTAGTCAGTGTACATATCAAAATGAAACTCCCGGTGGATAAAGCACTAGTAACCAGAGCTAAAAAAGGGATTCTGTCTAACCAAGAAACTCTTTACAAGCATCCCACGGGTACATCAGAGGGAAACACGACGCGAACGACGTACGATAGCGTCGGTAATCAAAAGAATGCACGGTCCATAGCGTGTCTTGATCAACATGATTCAGGATTAGAGTCGTTGGACGTTACTAGTCGACGTGAATCCGCCTATGGATTGGCATTTTTTTTCCGTGTCTATTCTACGGTATCGATGCACCAATGAGAATCCCCCAATACAAAACGGGGCGAGTATGCAACACGAGTAGCAAAAAAAAAAAAATGTGCTGGCTGCCGTGTGCTCTGATGGATTTCCAACGGAAATATGAAACCGACGTTACGTGAACGGAATGAGACACAAAGGGGATCCTCTGCTGTGAAAGAAATTATTACACGCCGGATGAAAATGAAAAATAGTACTTGAAAAATGAGTGCTTGATTGAATCCCTTCCTTCGTGGTTATGTTTTTTTTTTTGTCTTTTATCTGAGAATAGAAATTTAGTTATTTATTTATTTCACGCGTTTTTTTTTTTTTTGCGCGCGTAAGTGAGAGGTAGAAAAGAGAAAATAAAGATACGAAAATTAAAAAGTATATACAAATGTAGAAAAAAGAGAAAGAATGAATAATTGTAGTTTGAGAGAGGACAGAAGTGTTGAGGAAAATAGTGAAAAATAAAATAAAAAAATGTATATGAAAATACAGGAATTTTGAAAATTTTCAAAACCTTAACGCATCGTTGTGTACTAAATTAACCATGAAACACTTGTAACTGTTGCTGTAACTACACCTCACCAATTCTTTATCTTAAATTCTTGTATCTTACATTCAGTACCGTTGTTGTCCTTTGTATTTTCACATCGGCGACAGTTATCCGGCGATGATTTAAGGCTGGTACACATCTGGCCGTGTGAACTGAGGCACACACGCGTGGTCACGTTTGGAGAACTAATTGACAATATAAATGCAAATTCTTCTATAATAAAGGTTTCCCATAATAAGTGCGCAACATTTTCTGGTGAAATATTACCGCAGGCAATGGGAAATATCATAGCGGATCACATTTCACCGGGGAAATTTATTTTAAGCCGGCGAAAGCGAGGCGTTTGAGTTGCTTGCGCCCAAGGAAAATTTATAGCGAAATTGTACAAATAAGCACACGTTTCAATCCATGTGAAATTTCTACGGGATTTCATGTTTAATCGTAAATCATCGACGCTTGAAGATTGATAATCATAATTTTTCATTTGCAATTGAACGCTGAATTGAAAGACTACAAAGAGAAAGAGATATTTATAATGCAAGAATTATGTATAATTAAATATATATATATATTTATATATATAGGTAAATTAATAATAATTATAAATAAATAAATATTGGTAAACATAGTGATACAATGAAAGCATGCTTTTGGTTTTTACGATCCGTTTAATTGAAGTACTCGTAACCAGTGATGTAATACCACGTTTCTTGTTTAAAACCAACCGGGATACTCTAAATGTCATAGTAAGGTTTTTACCGGTCGTCATTGTATATTTTGCTACTTATACAAACGATGTAGCTGGTAGTCAAGCTGGAGGAAGAGATAATTATTTGTCTCAACGGAAAATTATATACCGTCTTGGTACATTATCTGATATTTACTGTAGGATAATGAAAATCTATTCGAAGAAAGTTTTAGAAGGATGCAGGAAAATCTGTGAATATTTGCAAATTCGAACATTCGGAACATTAAATATTTGAAAATTTTAAGAATTCGAAAATTTGAAAATTTGAAAGCTTGGAAATTTGAAAAATTAGAAATTTTAAAGTTTGGAAATTTGAAAAATGAGAAATTCCGAAAATTTGAACGTTTGAAAAATCAAAGCTCTCTAAATTCAAGAATGCGAAATTTTATAAATTCGGTAGTTCGCAATTTCCTAGATTCGAGAATGCAAAATTTTGTAAATTCGAGAACTCACAATTTTCTAAATTCGAAAATTCGTTTTTAACACGTTCACTGCGTGTAACGCGCATTTCGGATGTCGTGGATTTTTCTGCGTGCTCAGAGGTCACGCGAGAAATATTCTATTCGAGCTTCCAACGTAGTGTGTAAGCCCGAAGCAATTACAAAACAAAAGACTGCCTAAAGAACCACCTACAATTCCCAGGAACAACTATTTAAAACCACGTTACACTCAGCAATAACATTTTCAGTAAAACCTAACCATTTAACGAGAACAATTCAACGCTAACAGGTACTATCCATCGCGGCTACGAATAGCCTGGTTCACAGATCTTTTGTCTCAAAACTCGTCAGTTTATTTTCTACTCGATGTTATTGAGACAACGAACAAAACGTTGCTCTGTAACGTCAGAAACAGCATAGAGAACAATGTCACATTATTAAAACGAAATCCATAAAAGAAACTGCCACACGTCGGCGAATAAGAACGAAATAAATTATCTGGGGTAATGAACTTATCTTGGACGACTACCGAATCTTAGAATAAAGCATGAAACAATGAGAAGATTTAATTACATAAAAAAAATAGCATCTTAAAATAATTCAACAATAATTATCAAATTATAGTAATTTGAATATTCATATAATGAACAGAGAAATTCAAAGAAAAGAAAATACACGTTTAAAGAAACAAAAATATTTATGATCAGAATAAATATGACTAACGTGAAAATGATACAGTTTCAATTAAGGTGCATTTTAGTTCAGCGAACGTATCTTAGAGAAGAATCGTTCAGGTTCTCGAGTGGTAATTGTCCAATCCTTGAAATGGATCAGTTTTAGATAGAAGAGAAATTACAGCTGCATTGAAATTATTAATGACCGCCATCAGTCCTACAACAGGGTGAATTTTTCAAAAGGTTCGGAGGTCATTGAACAGGGAACCGAATGGAAAACTTCGATTGGTGAATGTCCTGAGAAAACAATTCTCTCTAATTGAAGTTTCACAATGTTTCTAAATCTCTTCTGCTTATTCTCGATCATAAAAGAATCGGGGAAATGTTGAACGCTAAAATTCATGCAGAAATTTTTGATAATAATAATTTACACAAATTCTCGTCACAATTTTTAAATACAGAAAAATAAAAAAGATCTTTCTGTGTTTTATGATCAATCAAATTTTTATTAATACGTATTACCGATCATACTGGATCTTTGCATAACACAATGGATCTAATAAAGACGAAGGATTTACAGTTTTGACATTGGCCAATAGAAGGAAATCTTCCATAAAAGAAATCTCTAAAAAAGGCGTGTATGTACAATATCTCGGAGGAATAAAAAATTCTTTTAGCCCCATGTATTTCAAGGAAGAGAACTTACGATTGGGAAATATTTACAGGCGATTTATAAACGTTCGATTACCTTGGCTATCGTGAAACTCATATCCGTAGGGCTGATGAAATGGTAGTTTCCACAAATATGCTTTAGGGACCATGAGGGGAAGCTTCCCCGTGAAATTTATTGCGACATTGTCCCCGGGTGGATCGGCTCGTATCAAGGAGTTCTGAAGTTTATGGCACGCTAATAAAACGCCTATAAAATCCACAGGCAAACGACGCGCATCGGAATATATTGTATTTAAGCTGTGCCCTCCTTATTCCTGCGTAACCCGCTACGTAACACGCCATCTTGTCGCGAACGATCTTATTCCTTCGCGAAATGAACGTACGTCTCGAATGAAAGATAAAATAGCAGATTGAAACATTTCCAGGGAAAATCTTTCGCTTTCCATCAATTTAATTTTTGCATAAAAGAGGCTTTATTATCGCATCGATCGTATTTAGGCAACCGATCGATTTAATAAAATAGAAGGAAATAGTGTAAAATATTGTAAATACGAAGAAATAGCTCTACTCAATTTCAATTTAACTTTTTTTCTTCTTCTTTGGTTGCAATTATTAATATTTATTTTTGAAATAAATCGACGATAATCGGTTCCATTGGTTGATTAGCTTATTAATATTTTCAGATTCAAAATCATGAAAATATGAGTGACCTACAAAATTTTACCACGCTCGAACATTCTTTTAGGTTGGTTGTTCGAAACTTCAAGCGAAAATCGTACCGTTGGGATCATCCTGCTCGTCAAACTGTAAATCAATGCAGCAATAAACATTCATTTTAGAAATGTAAAAATTAAATAAATGATTGAACAATGACAGGGCTGGAAATTACACACGAATTCAATTCGTGAAGTAACGTTCGATTCTGTAAGTAGGAATCTTAATAACACCATGAATAATATGCGTAGATCGAGAAAGAAACCGCAAGTTCGAATCCCATGGCTTTTTCCCTTGCTTATCTACCTGTAAAATCAAAAATAGTCTTCCACGAAAAGGGAAACATAAATTCGTGTATCGTAAATGCTTAGAAAAATCAAACGGGAAAGTCTGGTATTCTTGGGTTCTTATTTGCAATCCCAAAATGAAACAATTTCGTGCACGCTCAGTTTTTTGTGTATCTTTACGAGAGAGATACAGTCATGTAAAAGAAAGTGGAATATTAGGTAAGTTTTAAATTGAACGATCATTAATACGAAGGGATGAAGATTTAATCATTAGAAATGTAGTAAAGCTTGTACACTTAAGAATTAGAAAATCTCGACTTTTTAACATTAAGCAAAATTTAAAAAAATTGTTTAATTCTGAAATATCGCAGTTTCAAGCATTCAAAATTTCGAAATCTCGAAATTCCTAATTTTCAAGACTCCAACGTTCCGCAATTTCAAAGTTTCAAGCCTTCAAAATTCTGAAATCCCAAAATTTCTAAAACTTTAAGACTTCGAAATTCTGTAATTCCAAATTTGCGAACTTCAAAATTTCAAAACTTTGTGTGTCGAGAATTATGACTTACAGGGCTCGAAAAATTCATGTGTCACACCGAAAACACACACTTTCCAAGCAATGTCAAGAGCAAAAACCAAACCACGTTTCATTCCCCAAAACCGAATTAAAGAAAAAAGTGAAAAAAAGAAAACCAAATTCTGCCAACGTCAAACGCAGATTTTTCATAACGGAAGTTAAAAGCAGCTGTCGTAGGACAGAAATTACCGTAGAATTATTCGACGTAACATCCCGGCAGAAATTGCTGTTTACTCGCGCTCATATAAACAATGCAAGTGTTAATTTAGAGGCGAGCCAGCCTAATTAGGACCGGAAGCTACGTCGGCTCGAGGAAAATGCATGGTTACGAAGGGAAACTACCGTTGTATTTCCCATGTGCATTTTCCACACGGCGGCCTGCCACCGTTGTTATACTCTGGCTTTGCCTCTTCATTTTTCAACAAAATTCGTCCTTTTGAAACCTGTTACGCGTACATTCGAAAGATTCGTGGGAAGCTTATACTCTCTCCATTTCCAGTAGACGTTAAATACCTCTTTGTACTATTTCTCCGAGTACCTGTTGCAAAGGTACTCTCTCGATTTGGATAAGAAAAGAAAATATTCAATTTCACTGAAATTGCAGCTTTCGAATTTAATTTAAATATAAAACTGATTGACCGTAAAATTACGTATTACCTTAATATTTAATTTATCAAATACCTTAAAATATTCTAAAACACTAATACTTTTTATTAAGTGAACGTATAAAATTCAAAGTGCTTTGAAAATTGATCAAATGTAATTTGCATTAATCATTAATATTATTTACCTTTTATGTTAAAAAACGAAAACCGCAGAGCAAGTGTGTAAGTGTGCACAATTTAAAATTAATTTCGATAAAATTCACAACCCTATAAAATAGTGTATTACTTGGAATTGGCGGCACGACAGAAAATCTACAAGCTTATGAACAATTAATTGGCACAAGTTGAATTTTCTTTTTCTATCACAGGGAATTTTCTACATTCCCGGAAAATGCTACTTTCGTGTGCAATATCAAAGGGAATATAGTAAAAACATTCGAAGTAGTTTCGCTAGTAAGTATGCTGTTGAACTATCGATCGATCGTTCTCTATTTGTGATCCACTTTCTATCGTAGACATTTATGGTTAAATAAGTTTTCATTTCGCAGAATTTTAACCTAATAAAATTAGCTATAGGTGTCGAAAAAAACAATTTGAAGAGATCAACGTTAACAGGCTAGACAAATGGCAATCACGTTATCCGAACACTCTAACGTCGTCACCTATTACAGAGGATCCATCTTTACGACTGCTAGTGGCGTGAGATTAAGTTATTAACTTGAAATATAGGTTATTGCAAGCTGTGCGCGACGACTAACTGGTATTTATACAGCACGATGTGTGAGATTAACGAACAAAAGTAATGGAAGCATTTTGAAACAAGAATGAAACCTATATAAAGCTGTGAAACTCGTAAATACGATTATTCACTGTTCAAAAGCATGATTCGTTTGTTCCTCAAATAAACTTCCTACCTTTCAATTTGCAACTTTCGTTCCTAAATTTATCAAAAATTTATCTTAGCGCTTATTAAACATTGAATGATTTATTAACCATTCATCATTTTGCGAATCGTCAATTTTAATCGTGGAAGTCCGTGCAACATTTAAGGGTACAATAGAACATTTATCGATTACTCGAATTTCCAATTCACCTGAGAATTACAAACTTTAACGCAATTCATTCTCTTTCGTTATCATTTTTATGGAGAAAAAAAATTATTTTCCTACATTTTCAAAAAAATTAAAATTTATAAAACTATCAAGTATTGCAAGTAATTTTAATGATACGTTATATAATAAATTCTATTGGTTACTCGAATTTCCAATTTCGAATTATTTCTCCATTAAGGAAATTAAAGATTAAACATTTTCATATGTCACAGAAGACTTTGGTATCACATTACACGGTAATCTCCACGGGAAATTCGAGTTTCTTCGTTCACGCTGAATATAATGGTGGACGAGCATAAAATCTAGGTGAATAACGAAGGCAACCGCGAACGATTCGGCAAGATCGCGTGTTTCTTCGCGCGAGACTCGCATGAATAAAAGATCCATGCAAATGTCGCGATTCTATCGTGTACGCGTGTTCAAGTTATTCAAGACGCGTTAAAATCGATCAATTAACATTACCATCACGTATACGATGGATCGATTTTCTCCGCTATGTAATTAAAAATGACGGTATCAGCCCCGTTTGATATTGTTTCGCTGAAAGTTAAATTTCACCGGATCGTGTACGCTTCCAACAATGGAAAAACCGTGGATTAAACGAGAAAGAACTCCTTTAGTTCAACGAAGCGAAAGGAATTTACTACTGACGTTGGATTCTTTTCCTTCGTGTTAAAAACTTGAAAAACGGAGATAGAAATTTCTAAAATATCCGGTCTATTTCTGTCGAGTTTATTTATTATGATAAATTGATTTCCATCACAATCTTCAGCACACTTTCTAATCTTCGATTTTGTAAATAAGCGATCCAAGCTTATGATAAAGAATTTAACAGTAGTATTTGTTAAATGTTAAATTATATTTTCTGTGAATTATTTATTTTTTACATAAAGGAGATCTTTATTTCAGGATTTATAATCAAACCTCCTCATAAAATAATCGAAATAAAAAGTAAATGTAAAAAGGACCTCTGGCAGTTTATTGCTTCTGATACAATTTTATTAAAGTGTTACAGGAAGGTAAAGTTTGGTCAATTTAAGGTTATTTCTATAGCTCGTAGAGTACACGAAATGTGTCATTGGTGTCCAAATCCTCGTCATACTGAGGATATAGAATCGTTCTGGCATGGAAGATATATCTTACAGCTTACCACTTAGAGTAGAATCAGGTGTTAGGACCTCGTAAATGTCGAAATCTCGACTACAGTAAAGATCAGAGATTTTGGTTACTCGGGAAAAGAAAGCGCCGTCGTTGTTGAACAATAAACAAAAATGACGCTGTAATAATATCCTAAGGTTCCATAAACGTAATATTTTATACCTCGCTGTGTCATATAATCCAGTATTACAAGGTAGTAAAGATTCTAATCGCTGCTATAATAAAACGCAGGTTTTTACTGTTCTTGACTTTTCGTGCATTTCCAACGAAACAAAGTTAATATTCCTAAACGTTTGTAAATTTCAACAAATTAGATACTTCGAAGTGTTTTTCAAAAAATAATTAAATATCACACTTTTACCGATCAACTCTTCACTCAACTTCCTCTGGAAAAATGAACGTTGAAAAGGTCAATAAAAAGTTTACCATTTTTACTTAATTTCTTTCCTCGGTGAAAATTGAGGGAACTTTATGTAATATAAAATGCACTGAAAAACAGATGAAAGATAATGAAAAAATTCATCGTTGAAAACAAGAAAATTTTATCTCATCTTCTTTAGGAAAAATCAAAAGAATTCTTTTTGAAAAAAAATAAATAAATGATCAACGAAAAATAAGTAAAAAATATACCACGGAAAGATTAAAATATCACAAATGCAATGAAGGTTCTAATCTAATTAAGGATATTTTTTTCGTCTGTCTTTAAAAACAAGCAGTCAAAGTGACCTAACTGTAGCACGATGATCGATAAGTTTCCTAATCACCACGTTTCCGCTTCTAACATGCTCCGTTAATTAACAGTCGCGAGAGTTTGCTGAATATTTACCGTGGTAGTGATTAGAGGCCACAGGTATTCCGGTCTAAGCGGTCGTTTTACGAGCTTGAACTTTATTGTGGTTTACGCGAAACTTAAGCAACTGACTGGTAACGAGATAGCAAACGGGTCGCAAACCGCAACGAGATAATGCGCCAGCATAATGGACCGTCAAGCACCAACGCCGCCTGATTCATAAAACGCGTATTAACGAAACATCTGGATTGAACCAGTGCAGAGATATAGAACGATTTCATTATCGGTCGTTCCACTCGTTTCGCGAATTATTTGAAAATTAATAACAACGAAAATACCAAATGAGAAATCAGATTTGTGAAATTTTTAGAATCTCCGAGTAACGGGACTTTTCACTCTGAATTACTTAATGGAGAAATAGAAGTGTCAAATGAAAACTAATGGAAAAATGTTGTTTTATTTATATCCACATGACGAACCCATTTATAGACAAAATAAAATAGACAGAAAGCAGACGAAATATCAACAGTCGCAAACGGAAAAGAAGAATTGAATTAATTCCAATGGAAATTTGATCTGGAAGTTGTAGCTCTCTGGTTTATGGTTTGAAACTGTAAATGTACGTTTCACTTTGCAGTATTTTCATCATAATAGTTCACGATGAAACAGAATAGACGAGAATAATTTTCAACAAACTCGTCCAGTTTTGAGAAGAAATTAAACAAACTCGTTTTTTCTTTTCAACAAACTCGTCTAGCTTGAGAGAAAATAAGATAAATAGTTCGACATTTTAAGAATCTCCAAATTGTTATACAGAATTCTTACAAAAAAAAAAAAAATATTAACACTCATATGGAAAATTAGGCTACCCATTTTTAAGTTGCGTCACTAGTTCAGAGACGTCCTGAGTAAATTCTTCAAATACGAAAATTTTATTTAAAAAATGACAAAAGATAGAGTGGAAATAAGAAGAAACTTTTTCTAGATTACAATCCAGAATAAAAGAATGCAACAATCTCTTTGTTTATCGCCTATATCTGTTTCCGGTTACCATTTGCTCGTGCATTTGTTCTTGTTGAAGAAGGAACGCGTTGTCCTTTCCGACACGGTGTAAAAGTTCGAATCTTCGGCGTCGATCGATGGAACTGAAGTATTCATGCCACGAGAGCGGTCCCTCCGCGAAAAGATTTTTCCGCCGTTGCCATTTACCGATTCCCTTAAATATTGCAACCGACGATACAGGAACTTCGTTACGTTTCCACGTTTTGCCGGGCATCGGCTACCAATTTTAACCCAGAAGTCTTTTCACGACCGCGGTTACAAATTTTTCCACGTTCCTCGAATCTTTCACTCGACGAAATGAATCCCTCCTTCCTGATTACATCCGTTTGGATATATCGTTCGATGTAATTAGGTTAGATTTGGTTAAATTCTGCCAAATATTATTCGATAAACAAAAATAAGCAATTTTTCAAATCTAAAATCCTACTTAATATTATTCCAGAGAAAAAGAATTGGAAGATTAGCAAATTTAGAATCTGTAGATTTTAATACTGGATTTTTGAACAAGTAATACTTCTTTATTTTTTATCATCGTTGTTTGATGTATAATTATTATTGTATTATTTTTTGATGAATGAGTTTAGGAAAAATTTGAAGTATTTTAAAATTAACGTGTTGATGTTTTAAAAGGGGAATTTTTGTTTTAATTTAGAGTACATGTTTGAAATAGCAAAATGACATACAATGACTTGAATTCGCGAAAGATTTACGTGGAAGTATCTACCATATGAATATTATAATTCCGGTTATAACATTCCGTGGAATTATCTCGTTAGAGTATTTGCTCCTATGAAGCGAATTGAATTGCACATTGATGGCGGTGTTAACAAGTAACATTATCGAGGTAATTCTACTAAATGTATAATTACAAAATAAACGGATATTGTTAAATGCTCATGAGTATAAACAGTTTCAACTATCAAGAAGTTTAACTTTCCAGTTTAGAAGCAAACGGTCTGTTTTGAATTTCTCGAATAATTTAGAATATTTCAAGATAAAATATTGAATTTGTTGTCTGTTCATTTCCAAAGTTACCACTTTCTGAAGTAAGTATAAATATCTCATATATCTGTCCTAATATTCTCAAAATCCTGATTAATATTATTTCACGAAAGAAAGGATCCAAAAATTTACAAATTTTAAATCCAAAAATTTTTGAAATACATAATACCGAATTTTCCTAACAAATTTTCCCTTTTGATCTTCAAACACCAGCTACCAATATTCTACCACTCACGTTGAAATAAAATTCCAACAAATTGCGAAATACAGAAAAAAAGAATATTTCGTTTTGCAAAACTATGATAGGGAAGAAAATTCTGAAAAATTCTAGAGAAAATATTTCTCAACTAAATTTACCAAATTCCTTACGTCCGTCTTCCACTTTGCCTATCCGCGAGTAAGCTATTTCCAAAGTAGCCGATACGAAAAAAAATAGCGCCTTGAACGAAGCGTCGACGTCACTCAACTGAACAGGCTATTTCTTCTGGCAGATTGTACAATTTGCCCTGCGTCGCTGACCGTGCAAACAACGCCAGACAACGAGAAACGAAGCGTATCGATTCACTTCGATACCGTGCAGTTAACACCACGAAGCTACTCTTCGTTTAAATACTTGTGTTAATTGATTAACCATGAAGAACAAAATCCTTCCCACGAATCTCTATCAGGGTTTCGCAACGCGTCTCCAATTTACCGCTGCGAGTCGTTTTACTCCGTTGGATGCCTGAGATTTCCAGTGGGTTCCTTACTTTATCGCTTAATGCTGCTAAAATGGATTGGAAGAGGAAAAGTTCACTGGTTAGTTTAGCTGAAAGTTACAATGTGATTATCTGGAATAGCTTTGTGTGTACGTGTGTGTTGTCAGATGTTTTGTGATTAATTATCGACAATACGAAAGAATAGAGGAATAAAGGATTATATTGTACTTCAGTTTAGTTAAGTAGCTTTTAGTCAAATTTTCTAGAATTGATAATTTAAGAGGATAGAATTTTGGAGATATCTGAAAATTAAACTATGAGGAACTTCTAACTTTACTGTAGAGATAATAGAACATTACTTTTACAATTTTCTTCGAATAACCACAATCTTCGTTAGTATTAAATAATTCTAGGATACAAATCAACTTCCCGAAAATTTTATTCGATTGCTCTTAAAGGAAAATTCCAAATTTCCACAGTTTTGTTGCAATTAAGTTTCAATTAGGCTCGTTAAATTTAATTACAAGTAAAAACACTTTACTGTTGAGAACAGGTTCAAACACACCCATTTTACCACGACGGTAATCCAAGACGATGTCAATCATTTTCTCGCTCGAGAAGGTTCATTACCTAATCCCAGCGCGGAAGTATCCTTAAATGTTTTAACAGCGGATGGTTAAGCCAAGGCAGACGGAAGTTACGTTACCATAATTCGCCATAAGGTTGCAGTCAGAGTGTTGCTCCTTTGGAGATAGTTTTAGAATTAGGTCGGAGAGTTTAACGCGCTCTAACAAACACATATTCTCCATGAAAGCTGGGGTACAAGTTTATTTGACACACAAATTATTACGGCTTCAAGGGAGTTTTACGAAGATATTTCCGATGAAATTTCTAAGGAAGCTTGAAAATTCAGTCAGGAAATGTTCAAGATAGTTTCTGTGCATTTTGTAAATTTTATGGGATTCAGTTTAAGAAAGTGCGAGATTTCTTTATTAACACATTGCCTGTCGAGCGCATTTTTCGCGAGTGATGCTTACAAATTTGCCGTTGAAAAATATAAAATTTGTCCTCTGTTTTTGATAAAGTTCGAGATATCAGCTCAAATATGATTACTAGTTTTAACTTTAAGAATGAATTTTACCCCTTAACTGTAGACGATTACCGATAAAAAAAGAAAGAAGAAGAGGAAAATATTTTTGTAACGTGCGAGATCTCGATTTGTTGGCAAAATGTTAAAATAAAGGATGTTCTCAATAAAATTGAATCCTCATTTTAGAAAAAAATTAAAAAACAGAAACGGAGAATTATTTCCTACAACTAATTGACAGTTTCTTTATTTATATATAAAAAGTTGTTGTCCACATCACAAGCTACTCTACAATTTTCAATAACTTGTATAAAATATTATTCCGAGATTGATCTGTGATAAATATTAAATATCCAACGTCGGTGAGTTCGAGTATGCGATAACTTCTAGTCGAATATTCTATTAGTTCTCTTTCAGAATAAGTCTCTCCTTGCAACGGAAATTCTCTGGCTTCTCAAGATTACTCGAAGTAGTTCATTTAGTATGAGCAGTACGCGCATTAGCTCCCTTTCGAGTGCTTCCCGTAGTTTTCTTTCGACTTTTAAATGTCGTGTGCATCTTAACAGGTTCCATTTCCTCGGGCTTTCTTGGCTTTTAAGAGTTCATCATCTACGCATTTTCTATTCCGACGTTTTATAAATAGCTCCCCTAATAAAACTCATGAATGCGTTTTATTATTTATTGCTAAGGAACTTCGACGATGTTTCAATCTTATTAAACTATTTTCCAGAAAAATAGATTAAACAGAGGATACGTAGGAATGAATTTGTCAGAAAGCCAGATTTGTCCAATTTTAATTTGTATTGCGAATCGAAAATCGAACTTTCATTGAAAGAAAAATAATTATTTCTCGACTCAATGGTAAAACGTGTACAAAGGAAAATTGTAGTGTTGCAAACTCAATTCGTATCGATATTTTTATGTGACACTTTAACTACGTTTCAACACTCTGGTTAAGCTTGTAATTCTCCCGTGACACGGAACGCGTTAAAACACCCTGCCCTCGCAGTTTCACACAAAGAATACATTTAAATGTATTTTTAAGAAGAAACAACCGTAGTATCTGTCTCTCTGCTGCTTTCTAGGCCCAACGGAAAGTGATACAAAGATAAATTCAACGTAAATTCAAATGTATCCGACTAAAAGGACCATTATTCCTCTGAAAACCCTTACGAAAGAATACGCTTAAGTGTGCCTCTAAACAGAAACAACTCTCCATTATTTTCTAAAGCTACCTAAGAATTGTGTACAGAAAGACAGATTTACCTAACTCAAAGAGCCATCAAAGCCCTCGAAAACAAACGACGCACTGAACCAAACTTAAAAAAAAAAAACAAGCTGTCACATGGACCATTTATTAAAAGTAAATCATGTAATTTCTCAAGTTTTTTCAAAAGTAGACTTACATCTCTTAATAAACGATCTTCTTTTTAAACTGACTTAATAATTATACAAAAGAATTAATTTAATCCACTCTCTAAAAAGAATTCCTCTCAACTTCACGCGACAAATCTTGAAGGTGCAAGTTCTCCGTAGGATTCAGAACGAATCACCGACTCCTTATCTCTCATTCAAATAATTTTTTTCATCGTGCAAGAACCGATAACAGCCGCCAAAATGGAGTTTCTTCAAGCCTGGTCGCACGATCGACCGGGTAAATGCATCACGCTGAAAAGAAGAAAGAAAGAAAGAGGGAAAGATAAAAGCTCTCTTAGAATACGCGTCGAATCGAATTTTCCACTCGACGATCCATCCGCCGTCAATAAATTCAATTAACGTGGAATCTCTGGCGACCCTGGGAATTTTCCCAAAGGAATGGGAACAGACGGACGCGCATGATAATGCGTCGCGAAGACGATCGATCGATCCAGCGAATCGCAATTACAACTAGCGGTAATAGCATAGAGTAACGCGGTTTTCCTTTCTCCCCCTTCCCCTCCCAACGCGGTGAAAACTCGCCTTTGTGTCGTTAACGGTCTCTCTCCCTTCTCTTTTTCTCCATCCTTTCTTTTCTTTCCTTTTCTTTTCGCTTTTTCCAACCCTTCTTGTTCGTTACGTTACCGTGGCTCAGACCACGGGAGTTTCAAAAGCGGTCATTTTATGTAAAGCAGAAAAAAATTGCGCGACACAACGAGCAAATCGTTCGGCTGTGTTCGTGACGAAAATTAGGCGAACGGCCTCTGTGGAAATTGGCAAGCCTTGATAAACCAACGAATAAAATTGAACGACCCCTTAAATAAAATTGCGCGCCACGCCTGTTGAGACTTTCGTAGATCTCCGTGCTGTTTTCTGGTATTGATATTGTTATCGTTATTGGGTTAAAATAAGTGATAAGTTCTAATAAGTGTGATAACGTTCTTCTTTTTTCTTTTTCATAATTTTGTTTTTATTGTTACTATGAGTTCCTGAGTTCTCCCATGAGAGAATAGTAAAACTCGGTAGTATAATTCATTGTTAAAGCTTCGTATTGTGTCTAACTAGATACATACGTAGATACTTTAACACGTTATTACAACACGACGATACATTCAACATTTCTCTGCAAGTTTTTTTCACATTTAACGTATACATCCTCTTTTTTTTCAACGTGCGTACACGTATCTTTTTTCTCGTGCTTTCTTGCCACTAAATGTTTCCTCGAAAAAACCATAAAATATGAAAATGTTTTTACAGTAAAGAAAAAAAAATAAGAAAAAGAAATTTCGTTATTTCACACCCGCTCAGGAAAGAATATCGCACGTGAATCTATAACACGTCAGATTGCACGACAAACTTTAATCCTCCGTCAGATTTAAATTATCCTCGAGCGTATTTGCTTAATATGAATTTATAGCTGAAAAACGACGATTTCGCGTAGCTGGATATTGCACGCGCCAGCAAAATAATTTCACCGAGCTATTTTTGCGAATATTAAAACGCATATTCAGATGAAATTATTTTAACAAACAATACGAAAATTCACAATATTTTCCGTAACATTCTCGCTGCAGCATTTTCCTATTAAATTCTCTTTGTAATCAGAGTATGCGCTTGTAAAATTTACAAAGTATCTTCGTAATTGTTCGAAAAGAAATAAGTGGATAGATAGACTTTTAATTATATACCGTCAATTGTAATACAAATACAAAACAAATGAATGATATTTATTAATGAATGATAATTATTCAACGATCACAAGCTGTATAAAATTTGCCCGTTCGATAAAATGAGAAATTATTATCGCAAACTCTCATCGCGAAAAGTGAATTTCCTCTGAAGAAAAATCTTCGTTCCCTTTCGTTTAAAACAAAACTGACAAAGAGAGTAACACTTGAGAATGTGTAAAAATAATCTCTCCAATCTTCGAATCTACCTCATCAACTGTTCCACCATCCAATTCTCTTCTTCTATACAAGCTCGCAAACCTTAACTAACCACTCGATGAGCTCGCACACATGTACACCACCGTTTCAAATCCCACAAAGCAACGCATTACACGAAATTACGCTACGCTGTGCACCGACGCCTATTCGTTTCTAGATCGGTGGCATCTGACGAGATAACCGGACACCCAGAAAAGAATCGTGAGATCTCACGTAACCGCGGACGTCGCCGCGTATCCCATGATCCCCTGAACGGCAGCTGCCCATTAGCTGACCAATGATGATGCTAATAGTACAGAGACGAGACAGTACAGAACAGAGACCGGCACAGACGGCAGCTTTCGTTTGTCGACCGGTCTGTTACAGCGTTGAAACACTCACCATCCAACCACAATATTCTAACATTTGCCTATTCGCGAGAAAAGACACCTCAGGCCTATCACACGTCGATTTAAGAAAGATAAAACATCGAAGGGAAGAGAAGAACAAGTTTTTCATCTATCTTGATTTTTTAAATTAAGAAGAATTTCCGTACCACTTAAAAGAAAAATTTTTATGAAATTGAACAATCATATTGGATTCTAGAAGTGTGTGTTAATTAGTTCGTAGTGTTCTGTCGTTTCTTTGTGTCGAAAGTATTGGATAAGTTAAAACTGGATCGAGAAAGGTACGGACAGGTGTTGGTTGATTGTTGATGATTTGGTTAAATTCGTTTTAGACTGTGTAGTGCTGATCGTCAGTTGTTTATAGAGAACTTTTTTTTAGAGATTAGTGACAAAAAGGAGGAGATTGATCGTGAATTATTTTGATTTTGTCTTGGTGATAGAGTGATAAAAAGAAGAAAGTTGATAGTGAGTTCTATTGATTTTATATTGACGATAAAGTGGTGAAAAAGGAAGAGATTAATCGGGAGTTCTTTTGATTTTGCTTTGGTAAAAGTGGTTACGTCATACGGGAAAAGTGTGTCGTTATGCTCGCCCCCTGTGCTTAACGTGAACCCCCGTTTGGATTAATCGAATGAGGAGCTAAGTTTTTTAATACGCAGTGACATCAATAAGCGATGACCAGTGATCACGCGAGTGCGCGTCGTTGTTCCGCTTCGCAGTTCCGTAGCAAGTATTCTGTATTTGAGAGAGGAAACCGCTACTTGATCTACATGGATCGGTATGCTTTTTTTTATGTTTCTCTATCCTTTTTCATTTATTCTGTCAAAATTGATTTTGAACTGGCATTTCATCGGGATCTTTAACCTCGTAATTCTATCAATCGTTAAAGTACTATTTTATTGAGATAATTTCTTCTCCTTTTTCAAAGAAAAAAGATTCCACTTTGAAAAAATTCTTTAATCTTTTAAATAAAACGAAACTTCAACACTTCCTGTCACGAAAGTCGACGACTAAAACTATAATTTATTATGAATAATTTACGATTACCTTTTAAGTATTAGATTTTATTATTTATACAGAAATTTATTTAGAGAATTGCTCGAATTTTACATTTCATAGTCTTTCAAACTGGGCGTTGCCGAAATCAATGAAATATATTTTAAAATATTTTTTAACGAAATTTGAAACATCTGAATAAATTTTTATCGAAAAATATTCTTCGTGTATGATAATCTTGTCATGCAGAATTATTTCTTGAACGATGCTTTTTACTTTAACTTCCGCTTTCTCGGTGCTGCGGCCAAATACTCTACTTCAGCTTTAGCATCGTCACCTCAAACATACATACACGTACACTCGCGTACCTAAATTTACCCTCTCTGTTAGGTCACGCGGTCTCTCAAAGACACACCTACGTGAAAAAAAAAAAAAATACAGCGAAGTCATAAAAACAGCGGGGGATAAAAACGATAGCTACTTGATTATCGAGAGTCAAGTTTGTCCAGTGATAAATATATTTTGGCAACTTTTAATTCACGGAAATACATCGGTCGAATTATGCATTAATCGAACTATAAAAAATCAAATATACAAGCCTCGCGAAGTGACAGGCTCAAAACACGCTCGACGACAGGTTTTTTCCGATTTTCCTCGTCAAAGGTATCGCATCGCGCGACGATTGAATTTGTTTCAAGTATTTCGCCGCGCCAAAAATTTCCAAAACGCGTACCGACACCTCGTTCAAAAGCCGTCGTCCGTGCAGATTTATTTTTGCTGGGGGAAAAAAAATATATAGCCAGCCGAAATAATGGCGCACCTCGCACGTCGAAAAAGAGGGAAAACACGAAGAGAAAGCTAAAAGTTAAAATCGCACGGAATCAAAAGTTAGGTTGAACTTGAACAAACTTTCGAATTAAATAGTTTTTAAAGAAATATACAGAAACTTTCTTTTTCGTTGAAAAGGAGAATTTTTAAAACGGTACTCTAAACAGATCGCTCGAAAACCCTTTTCACGCGTCGAAAATATACATTTGTAAACGATTTCTACGTATTTTCACACCCTTCTTCCTATTGTCATTCGATCAATGGCGGCATGGAACAATAGTGCTCATCGAAGTAACAAACAGCGGCGGACGTAAATTATTATCCGAGAACGAATCGTGCTGGAGACACCTGGAGGAAGGCTAGACGCGTAAATTTTTCGAAACAATGCCGGAACAGGATCGTTATATCCCATTCATACAATCATAACGAGTAACTTACAAACCTCGAAGGGTTTTATAATTAAACTCTCGACAGAGGGAGAAAAGGGATAGGGATGAGCTCGAAATCTTTAAACTAACGAAAATAACGCAGAGATTATCTCAAAACGTTCGAAAGTGGAAGCCATTAATTCGGAGTCAATGATCGTCGGCGCTTGATACCAATAATTTATAAGTTCTGTAAAACACTGTATTGCATAACGTATTCTAGATTATGGTTATTCATAGAAAAATCAGTGAAATATCCAAATAATATAATTTTTAGCTTTTTTCTTTTTTCATAAAAATTGTATCTCCTAAATTAGCACCTCACCGATTTCTTTGTTATTAATGAATAGAAATCAGTGCTGAAAATATGAAATAAACGGGCAACGATAAATATTGATGAAAGATTTTCAGATTACATTTGATTATCGAATAAAATTGTTGAATGAAAAAGAAATTTCATTATATATATATATATATATATATATATATATATATATATATATATATATATATATATATATTTAATATCCTGTCTTTTTGTCACCATAAAATTTTATTGCCATTTAAATGAATTATTTGCAAATTTACCAATTAATAAATCACAGACACCGATACTTTAGAATCGTGTTTTTCAAATTCATAAAGTTTCTTCGATAATAAGAACTGAACGTTCGAAATGAATTATCCGCTTGAAAAAGTTTCATTTTCCCCAAGAAGATACACTGTATAAACGTTTCGTCTTCGCGATTGGGATAATCGATGCGTGATGTAACGACGTAATGCTGCTTTCGAGCATCATAAATCAGCTTGTTCTGAACGTTCCCTCCCCACTTTGATATCTGCGACGTTTCTGTACAGCTTTTCATCGTTCCACGTTAATTAATGGCATTTCCCAGCGAGTTAATTACGGCCAGGTGTAGCTGTAAAAAGCGTTTCATTTAATTGGAGGACATTTTGTCCGGTTTTTGCAATGCTAAGGGCTCGCGTAAATGATCAATCGAATGTCGTTTTTTAGGGCTTCATTGATGGAATCGTTGAAACCGGTAAATTGGTATAATTTTGCGACACAAAATACGATTCGAAATTGCTTCAATTAAAATTAGAGAAAATCAATTGGGAGATTCTTCGATGAATCTGTAATTTTCAAATCGTACAGTTGAGATCGCAGAGAAATTTCAAATCGTTAATTTGAAATTCTAATTTTTCAGTAATCAAGTAGCAATCTTGATTTTCAGTATAACGAACAAATTTCACGATTCACATCGGAGAAAACTAGCATCTCCTCGAATGTTCTAAATTCGTTTCGCTCAATTTACAGACTCGGTGTACCGGTGCACCGCGGAAGAGCGAACAATGGATATGAGAAGAGGAGAGGCTAAGTAGCAGGCTGCAGGTACAGGAACAGAGAGGGCGAAGCAAGAGGAAAGAAGGAACCGACCGAGCGAAGGATAAAACGTGAAAAGATAGATAGAGCAAAAGAAGGAAACAGAGTGAAAGAATCAACCTGATAAAACAAATAGAAGAAGAATTTCTATTCTTTCGAATATCCTCCCTCCCTAAAAAGAAAAAAGAAAAAGAAAAAAGAAGAAGAAGATACAATCTTTAATCAACAAGAACCAACAAGAAGAAAGAACAAACTAAAAAAAAAATATATCTTTAGAAGAGAGAAAAAAAAAGAAAAAGAGCGGTCGAATAAAAATAAAAACAGAAAGAGAACAGACGAAAAGGAAGAAGAAAAAAAAGAAGAAAAGATGAAGGAGAACGGCTTATGGTCGCTGATTTGCATGGTGTTTGTTATCATGGGTCTGACCCTGGCACAAACGTCGCAGATCTGCCCCTCGCACGATGCCATCTCGCCCTGTTCCTGCACCCTGAAGAAATCCGGCCTGGACATCGTATGCGAGTTCACAGAACTCACTCACATCTCGAATGTGATGACGGTACTCAAAGGGAGAACGAACACGGTGATCTTCTATCTGAGACTCAGGCACAACAGTCTGCCAAAATTGCAGCCGTACGTGTTCCTCGGCCTGGACATCCGTCATTTAACAATCCATAATAGCAGCTTGGCGAAACTCGAGGAATCATCCCTGAGTTCTATCGGTGAGTCATTTTTCTTTCCTTTTCTTCTAACGTCTGTTCTTTCTTCTTCTTCTTTTTTCTTTATTTATCCTTTTACTTCGAATGTCCCCTTTCTTACTCCTTAGTCCTTAACTAACCGAGCGGAAAACAGTTTTAATTGAATCGCACTCGAAACGCCCCTTGGGACATTTTCTTTCGTACGATTCTTCCATAAGCTTTTTCCCCCCGATTACTCGTAGCTTTTAAACGAAACTCTCCGCCGAGTATCGAATTGTGAATTCTATTTATGTATATACATACAGTGAGTCATGGAAGTATTCGTACTCCCTTGTAAAATAGAATAACTTGTTTAAATTTGGACCAAACAACTTCAGTTCTCTTTTTTCTTTTTTTTTGCTTTTTAGAAGATAGTAGAATTAGTTTACTGGATTATGTGTACAAAATATTTTAAAAATGTTGCGATTGGTTGGAATCGCTGGAGATTATTAATTCTCTAGGAGAGTTGCCTTTCATTTTGGAGCTGAATGAGATTATATAGCTTGGTTTTAAATGATAGTATTTATTTATTTTTTTTTGTTATTTTCCATCTTTTCGAATGTTACTTTTTTTTTTTTAATTATCCTCCGTTTGTAATGGAAGAGAATATATTTGAATATATAGGGTGAAAACGATTAATTAGAATCGTTTGTAACGTTGTTAAACAGGAACGGGCCTGACGCAGCTGGACCTGTCGCAAAACGCTTTGCTCTCGGTACCGTCGAGCGCGTTAAAAGATCTTCAGCATCTGCTTATCCTGAATCTGAACCGCAACAAGATTAAGGCCATTCATAAGAAAGCTTTCGAGGGGCTCGACACACTGGAAATACTTTCCCTGTACGAGAACGAGATTTCCACCATAGAAGAGGAAGCTTTCACGGGATTGCACAAGTAAAAATCACTTACTAGGAGAAATCACGTGATCGTGAAAACAATTCCATTGAAACTGAATCGACAATTTCGATGAAAGAAGAGAGGCAGCTCCAAACGTACTAATTATTCGGAAAATTAATAAATACAGTATAAACAAACTATTTTTGCACATTTAGCATTATTACTAATCAAAAATACGTTTTATTTCTACGTGAATTTTCAAAATTAGTGAGCTGCCCGTCTTTCTTTAATTATATTTTATCAACATTGTCAGAGAAGGTTCTGGTCTTGAGGTAATAATTAAAAAATAAATATTTCTTGCGATTATTTTATTTTAACACTCGCTCGCGTTACGCTTACGGAACATTTCCGGTATCGAAGTCAGATTTTTATTTCACGGGAGCAGATTTGATTTCAATATTTGTTTTCCGCCCGCTAGACCGGAAACTCCCCTTTCAAGTTGCAAACTGATAATGACAGGATGGTAAAATTAAATGTGGAATAAAAATACCTCTGAATTGTAGTAGAAAGTTGAAACGATTGAATCTGGGGGCTAACGAGTTGAACAAAGTGCCGACGCAAGCATTGCACACCTTGGACACGCTGAAGAAGTTGGAGATGCAAGAGAATAGGCTCACCATCATTCAGGAAGGTGATTTTGACGGTACGTCTACTTTTATTTCCGCCGTTTATACAATTTCCTAATTTCATTCAAAAAATCTACGCTATGTATTGTTATCATCCCGTTCGTTAATACTTCTCTTCTTTAAAATTTTCGAATCCGTTATAATCAGTAAATAATAGCGAAAACTTCTCAAAACTTCAAACTTTAATAAATGGAATAATGTTAATTAGTAAAATATCACAAAAATCGTGGAATATTTTACGTTTGCAATTTTAAGAATTATCAAGTGAATTGTGAATATTACATTTTATTCTGAATATTCAAAAATTTAAATGGTCTTGTTTAATCTCGTAATTTCGATGTTGAGAGCTACCATTAGAAACAGTTGTAATTTGAAACATGGTATATTCAGTAGGTTACAAATATACTACCAAATCTGCCAATCAAGCTGATCGTTGATCCATTAATTAATACCAACTTCATCAAGACTCGTCCCATGTTCGATTAACTTCAGAACTTTACGCTGCGTGCACGCGCGTGCATCCTCGACCTTTCACCGTACAAGCAATAAGGTCAACTGGAGAACTGATACACTATATAACATATGCACATCTACTCTTGGATGCAAATTAGTTCGTGTCAAAAATCAGGAATAATTCTCTATAAATGATCCTAAAACTGATATCCTCAAAGATATCAATTCCAACTAAAACAAACAACAAATCCAAAGAATCTTAAATCAGAAAAATATTAATATACCATTTCTTTTTTACCCACAAATTAACCAAAAAATCATCGAACAATAAAAAAACCTATTTCTTCTGAAATAACTTGAAACATCTTCCAGAAGACGTAAAAGAAAACAAACGTAAATCAGAGTAATCTCAATTCGAGAGAATTGATATACCGATTTTGATCCAAAACGAATTTCTTTCGAAATGAATTTAAACATCGTTTGAAAGTTACAAATAGCAAAGCAGAAACGAATATCGCCTTTTCTTTGTTCACAGGTCTGAAGGGTCTAGATTCGTTAGTATTGGCGCACAATCAGCTCCGCGAGGTTCCAGCCCGTGTGTTCTCCCATTTGACGCAATTAAACTCTTTGGAGCTAGATGGAAATCAAATTACCCACGTGGATCCGGATGCGTTCATCGGTCTCGAGGGTAAGCGTAATCACAAGTTTCATGGGATTCCGTTGAGCCCGTCTGTCTGTACACCGGTACCAACGGTATTATTTCTGTCGTGCGTGAACCTCGTGACACGCCTCGAATAACCGATTACCAATCCCCCTACCCTCCTGCCTCCCCGCCTCTTTGCATCGATTTTCCATTAAAGCTGTACGACAAATTTCGTCGAACTCGATTTTCCAACGACGTGAGCCCCACCGTGACGAGGGGACCATGTGATACTGGAATTGTTTCGAATACTCGCGAATATGCGGTTTTGTAACTGGTTAATCGGTTATTCTAGCCGAGAGTAATTACGCGAAAGCAGGCTGGATTATTGGATCGACTATTGCGGCATTATGTCGCGTTGGAATATGGAAATTCATAGTGGTAATTTGCCGTGTGGAAAAATCTTCTTTGCCGCTTCGAGTGTGAAATACAGTTTGACTCGTAGGAAATATCGATGAAACTGGAAAATCAATGAAAAGCAGAGAATTCCAAGTGGATAATAATTCAGTACCCTGTGTAGAATTTGAGGAAATGTTATATTTGTTAGCATAGATATTTTCGCAGAGAGATATCGTGATGGTAAGTAATATATTAGTTTAAAAGAATCGTCGCAGCTTTGTGAACGAAAAGAAAGAAATCAGGCTCGATCGGACTTGCATTATGGTTTCGGTACAAATCGAGCCAGCTTGAAATTTCCACGTTCAATGAAATTTCAATGAAGTATACATGATATCGTTCGTGACGATATAAACGCAATTTCGAAAGATTGCTCGGTTTCGTAAGTTGCATCCAGAATGATGTGAAACGAAACGCGGAACACAGTGAAAAGTGCAACGGTGTTTCGGTTTGCGATTTCGACGAAAAATACTAGGATAAGTTGGTTAAAATTGTCAACTAACAGCGTAAACGGAGGAATTCTTTGTTTTCTTTTTTCTTTCTTTTTATTTTGCGACGAACCAATTTTCCGATAATCGATCGACGGTAATATCAGCTCGAGCGAAATACTCTTTATTGCATGAGAAAAAAAAACCAAAAAAGCAAAAATGTTATTACCACATTTTTATAGCTCTCTCAACGATGCGAATATTTTCACATCTATCCATTTTAAACTAAATTATCCCGCGCTACAATTTTTCCACAATTGTCCGATGTATCTCCTCTCTGTTCCTCTTCCACTTTTTCCACTCACAAACTTCTTACGACAAAAAAAAAAAGAGAGAAAAAATGTATCGCTCGTACCAACAGGTTTTATTAGAAATAAATTCAAGCATATTCTGAACGCATAATATTTATCATTCTCGTGCTTACTTTTCCAAAGATAATTTCACGTGAATTATTAATATTTGTCGGACGCCAACAACCGGCTCGAGCGTATCACAAATGAAGTACACACCCTTACGAAAATAAAACGCGTCGGTTACACGGGACGGAATGTTGAATCTTCGAAAACTTCATTTCGAAACCCTCCATTGTTCGTCGAATTAATTTCCACCCCGATTGTTCTCGTTTAATTCTCGGAAACACACGGCTCGTCACAGCTTATCGCAAGCTTGTGCATATTTTATTTTAATTCCATTACAGAGAACCTGCAATATTTGCGGCTGGGCGATAATAATTTACACGCGGTGCCGAGCGACGCGTTGCGCCGTCTACATCGATTACGTCACCTCGATTTAAGGGCCAATAACATCACCATACTCCCGGAGGACGCATTCACCGGATATGGAGATTCCATTACGTTTCTGAATCTTCAAAAGAACTTGTAATTGTCTCTGTCAGTTTGTCTTATCGTCACATCTCCCTCTCTCTTTCTCTCGCTCTCCTCTCTTTCGATATTTTCTTTATTCCTACTAACAGAGCAAGGAATAATCTTACTATATGTACATAGGATTAAAATGTTGCCGCCGTTGGTCTTCGAGAATTTGAACTCGTTGGAAACGTTGAATCTGCAGAATAACAAGCTCACGCATATACCGGAGGAAGTGACTGAAAATATCGTGGACACCCTACGGCAAATCGATATCACGGGTAAATGTCAAGGATCTGTATGGATCTCCCGTGGAGTGGGGGAATATGATTCGTGAAAAAAAAGAATGTTTTACTATGGAATCGATGAAGATCGAACGAGAGATTTTAATTGAAGATTTATAATTAATTGAATGGGGAAAAGTGAACATTATGAAATGAGAGTTTAGAGAAATGTAAAAATCGATTGAAATATCTCTGGGAGAACGCGTTAATGAACTTCAGACACTTACCTAATTGAAAGACACTCGAGTGTGGAGAACGTAGTTGTTACAAGTGAAACAAATTTTAGTCGTTAGAAGACGTCATTATTACAGACAAGTAGGAAGTTCCTTTTAAATATCAATTAAACTTTAAAACTCTCTCTCTCTCTCTCTATGTAATCTCCAAATGAACACGCTTTTAAGAAGATAGCGAAAATTTAAAGATCTGAATTAGGTTAATTATTGTTCAAATAATTCAGTTCTAACAGCATTTCTATTAAAGCGAATATTTAAGAAGAGTAAAGAGAAATCTAAAATTACAGTCTGTAAAATTATTCAACTATATATCCTCACTCCAAATAAATCAGATCATGTTTCCCTTCTTTATATAGAAAGGCAACATAACCTGACCATATCGTTCAAAAATTTCTAAATAAAAAAATATTAATTTTCCTCCGTTTTCTTTTTATATACAGATAACCCTCTGATCTGTGACTGTGAGCTACGATGGTACTCGGTGTGGCTGGGAAATCTACGTGACAAGGATGACGAACGGATGTCGAGGAAGCGTACGGTGTGCACCATGATGAACGAGCGCCGGGAGTATTCAGTACAGAATATACCGTTAGAGAGAATGGGCTGCGTCGGGAAAAATGCTGGACGGACATCGTCGACTGGCAATTGTCGCGTTTATCTCGACACGATGCTCCAATTATTAACCGCCGCTATTGCTATACTCTAACTGCTACGTTCGGTCACGTTAACGCTCAGTTTTCCAAAACGCAAATCCGTTCCCTTGGCTCACGAACGCGAGAACCAGCTATCAGCAGCATTTTCCTTGTTTTCACCACTCACGCTGCTTGCTCGCTAAACTTTTAACATCGTTTCTTTTTGTCATTAAACAATCGTGCCACGGTCGCGGAGACGTGACACGATTGAAAACGATTAATAATGTTTCTTTTTCTCGTAGAGTTTCTTCACGATAATTACAGCTCCACTGTGCACGTTTTCGATCACTATTTTTGTGATTCAGGCAAACGTAGAGATAAACAGAGGTATCGAGAGCTGGTCGATTGTGTTTAACCTAGATTGTTAAATTTTGTGAGCGAATTAGAAATATTTTTTCACATGCTTTTGATGTATTAGATGATTACAACGTTTCCTTTCTTTTCTGTTTCACATTACAAATGAAATGAAAATGATAAAAACAAAATTAATACTTCGTTAGATTAAATATTTATGATCTATATTTAAGGTAAAAATAGTAAAATGATCGAAATCGATTAACAATCGACAAGAGTCTCGATATAATACCGGTCATGATAGAGAGAATCATTCGGTAAGTACGACATGATTAAACATGGCGCGCACGAGTATCTCGTTCGTCACGTCTGATCAATCGAACTTCGATCGTAGCTCTCGATTCTGTACGTATCGACAAATCGATCGAAAACTACGTTCGAAGAATGTCTGAAAGGGAGAAAGAAAAAATCTCGATCGTGACGTACGATAACAGGGTGAAGGAAAGGCCCTTCGATGTATCAAAATGATCGTACGAGCCTTTTTCACCGAACGTTACATATCAAGATCGTTGCCAAGTATTTTCTGGATGTCTGTTAATGCTCGCGTGAACGCGAGACGCGTAGTGTAACTGGATAGTGAATTCGAATGTCTGTAGCTTAGCCGTCATTCTATGGTTCACGGACATTCATCTTATACATATCAACGCGTTCCTGAAAACGTTGGGACGAAGTTATCAACATTTCTTGATGTTGCACTTCGTACGTCACAATCTTCACGTAATAGCATGAAAGGAAATCGTCACTTTCCAGTTTCCAGTTTGTTGCTGAAAGTTTCGGGAATATTCATCAGTTAACCAAACCGACGGTATATTTACAATATGGACATTTAAATCAATAAATTGTTTTAGGTTATGTCGAACACTAATATCGTTTCGTTTCAATTTAATAATTATATAAAACTATATTAACCTATCGTTTGTACAATTTTTAAATTCGTCTCATTTATTAACTTTTATTTTTAGATAACATTCCCAATGAATATTGCTCGTTCGACAAACATGCGTACGAAGCACAAGCAATCGCGTAATCGATCTTCTTCAGGCGGGCTCTTTAGTAATATCTTGAGATCATTCAGATGCTTAACTCTATTCACAAAGGACCGGTCGAAATGGAATAAAGACTGCTGATGAAACGTAATATACTCAACAGGAAACCGACACTTGTCAATTCCGTTGGAGCACGATACGCGATCATTCAAATGGATTGTCGCTTCTGTTTCGTAGCCTCTACTGTGCTCTCTTACCATCGGACACTTAACATACGCGCATGATAAAATTACTAACCGTCTTTCAGCAACGTCGCAAGTTGAAACGATGAAACGGTGTGGTATAGGTACGTCGCAGTTACGCTTTTGCAACATGAACTTTTATTTCAACTGGACTCTTTTTAAACCCCCCTATTTCTCTAGTTATACATATAGTATAATGACACGCACAGATTGTGACGTGCGAATACGCGCGTATACTTATATTTCGTAGTTGCGAAACGTGTTCGAGCGTTCATATGGAACACATAGCGTCAAAGTTCTGTAATATTTTTCGACAAACGCGAAACGAGGAAAGTATAATGACAAATCCTGCACTTAATATTCTATCAGATAAATTAAACAATATAGAATTATATATGTACGTATATCCTAGGAATCAGTTGATCGATCTGTTGCAAGTATTTGTTGGTAAAACACTTAAGCAACCATTATCGAACACTTTTCGTAAACTGTATATCGCGCGATATTATTCTTATTATTATTATTGAAGACACGTTCACAGAACGTAGTATCGTAAAAGCATTACACACGTGGAAAGTATATTGTGTTTTACAATTCGATAAATAGGCTAATTAAGAGAGTAATATAATTAAAATATTAATATTACGAATAATACTGCATATCGAAATTAGGTTAATGATGACGATACGTCGATACACGAACCGCCATTCTCATGAAAATCGAAGGAGTGTTTCGAGAGAACTTTCAGCTGATGTATTCTTAAACTCGTAGTTCCGTAGAGTTATATTACCATAGGTAATGAACATCTTGGCTTTTGTAACGTTAACAGGATTACTAGTCGATAAATTGATAAATCAAGTAGATTGACGCGTTAATTGATAATCTTTTTTTTTCAAAAATATTTTATTACACTCGAGATAGCGAAAAGATGATAAAATATTAACAAAAAATTCTCTCCTTCGGTGAAGGGACAAAAGGTTCGTGTCAATATCACACAACACACACATATCATTTATACGCCCAAAATTTTACCTGTAAGATAATGAATAATTATATCAATTTAAGGCTTCACTGATATAATCTCTAAAGATCGTATACATATCGTCAACGTATGAGATTTAAAAGAATTTATTTGTTAATATATATATAATATATGTACGTTACGTATATACACATTATTACGATCATCAAAGATATATTATATACCTATATATTATATACATATATATATATACATATACGCATTGGATGTTTTTTTTTTTTTTAAGAAATTTCATCGATATGAAAATGTTATTATTTGCGTACTGTTGTTACAAGCAAATAATTTAATTATAAACTTATTTTTTGCTATTTGATTCCCCTTCCGATATTTATTTTTCAAAAAAAAAAAAAAAAGTATACTTGGTTGATTAATATTTGAATCGAAGAAAAGTTAGGTTAGATTTAATCGATATGCCGAGTGGAATTCTCTGCAGGCCCTACACATTAGCTTAGGATCCGCAAAAAGCATATCGAGAATACGTTTCGTCGAAGTTTTACGTTCAAAATAACTACTTGGTTGAAAGAAAAAAAGAAAAACCTTTGCTTGATCAACAGAACGCGAATAATCATAAGTTGACAAAAAATATCAGTAGATACAAGAATAGAAAGAAGAAAAAAAAAATAGTAATGTTAGCATAGATGCACTTATCCAGTGAGACAGGAGTTTAGATCCCAAGATTAAAGACTGAATCGAAGGGAAAGAAAGTAGAAAAGTATACAATGTAACATTTCGTCAAGCAATATCAACCTGCTGTTTCGTTCTATTTTTCTCTCTATGATTTACGCTTCTAACCAGAACAGTTTAATTAAAGATATACCTCGATTGCATGCGATATTAATTACTGTAGAATTCACTTCTTAGTTGTACTGTAATTTTCATCGATGAATTAATCTGAGGCAAAGAACACGAGACTCCTGACTCACGTAGTGAAACATATCCTTTAGGGGATCGTAGAAACGATGAAAACGGGCTAGTCGCTTGCGCGTATTCGCGTTGGAGACACCCAAAGAACCATGTCGAGACATATCTCTGATGGCCGTAGGTTTGTAGTCTCGTCGGCTGCGTTGTTATTATTACTAATTATTATAAGCGGTATTTTTGTACAGTGTCTTACAATGGTCGGGTCGTTGCAGGCGCAGCCGACGAGCCGTTCACGGCTTAGCCATATATACATATAATATATATATATATATATAAATATACATACATATATTTATTTCGATTATAATAGCGCGTAATACTCTGAGAACGTTTCTTTCGCGTACACATATACATACAGAGATGCGTGTACACGTGTAAGCGTAAGTGAATAAAAACAAACAACGTCAGTCTAAGGAGAAAGAAATATGAGAAATAAAAGAAACGAAGAAATAACTCAAAGAAGGAACTGTTCACACGAAAAACGGAGGTTTACTCTGCCTCCCTGTCTCTCTCTTGTTTCTAACTGAACTTCGATGGACAACTTCACTCGTAAATATCTCGGTGCTCTCTTATACTATCCGCTTCATAACCTATCGAAGAGACTCATACGAAAAAATTCTCAATTTACAGATAGTGTATACGCTGATGTAACACATACACACGCGCGCATACACGTACACAAGAGAGCATGCAAGCATGTATGTACACACGTACAAATAATTTTACAGAAGCATAGAACACGCATATGGTAAACTCTACGGATACGTTACCACGTATGTACCTATATGTTATTTCCTCTTCTGATTAAGCGTAATTAATGTGCATAAAAGACACGAAGCTCGTGTGAAGTTTACATACGAATGCAAATTAAGTATCAACTTGCATAATACATAACACACACGCGTGGATCTAAAAAATCACGGATTGATACACGTATACACACGTACACGCGCACAGAACAGGAACTCTCCATGCCTAAAATGACATATCGGTGTTATACAACGTATAAATATATAAATATAAATATGAATATAAATAATATCGATAATAGATATTATGTGAAACACAGATACACAATGAAGTTCGTCTGTATATGTCTATAAATATTGTTACATATATATATGGTCATTAATGATGATAATTATTACGTGATATGTATTATGAAACATCTTTTTCTTGCAATGGCCCGCAAAACCGGGCGTCTACTCAGATTCTAATGTCTATATGTCATTGTTTATTATGTCGTTAACAATTAACGTGTATATGTGAAACTTTCAAAACGAATAAAAAGTACCTAAGCATACGATCACGACAATTCTATGTATCATTCTCCAAATGCGAATCTGCTTTTCTATTTTCATTTATAATTTCTGTTGGTAGATACTCGTATCAATAGATTTCCACATTACCCATGGGGTACTATTATCGGTAATAATAAGTAGATAGTTAATAATTACCAACTTCTTAACAACCACCAATTCTAATTCCAAATTATCAATTTTTTTTTTAAATATACGGGGTTAGTACATTGTAACGCCATCTAGCGGAGAATAGTGGTATCAATTATCGCCCAAATTCTGAAAGTCGAAGTGGCGCCATCTAGCGTAGAGGTGCTATTACAAAACTCCAAAATCAACTTTCGATTTAGCCCTGCGTGTAGTAGTGACGATCGCTATCAGATGGCACCACTTAGTTGATAGTATGCCTGGCGGCATCTAGCAGTGGTAGCTGGAACTACGCTAAGGAGCTAAATCGAAAGTTGATTTTGGAGTTTAATAATAGCACCTCTACATTAGATAGCGCCACAGGTACTGACGCTTTTTTACGCGCTACTTTGATACCGTTATTAATCGCTAGATGGCGCAACAATATAATAACCGCGCGTATATTCCTTTCAAAAAATGAACAATTTGAAATCATAATTGGTACTTATTGAAAAAGTAAGGAACTATTAACTAATAATAATTTATTATTATCGATAATAGTACCCCATGACTAGTATGAAAATCTATTGATAAGTATGCCGCCCTTATGACCCACGCATAGTACATATGTTATGCGTCTGAATTATATTAAACACTTAGTTTTGCGCAGGGACCGAAACGCACGTCGGTAAAAGGTGTTACTTCTAAAAATCGTCGGAAAAAGTTGTTCATTTCCAAATCTGCTATAAGCAGCAGAAAATAAATTAATTTCATTCTGTAAATACAAGGTAGAAATGATTTCTTTTTTGAAATGTATAAGATTTTTTTTCAATGTTTTCGATCTCTCGAATAATTTGTACACTGGACAACAATTAATTTGACCAACAGCCTCTAACTTTACTTCTCACATGTAAAAAAGTGAGGTTATTTCACGTGTAGTGAATAGTTCCCACTATTACTTACAGTGGATTTAAAACTTTAAATATCTCTGTTCGTTATATGATTTTTCTTACTTTTTATATTGCAGTAAACGGTAAATCAATTTACTGAATTTAATAACATAACCTTTCTAAAATTTGCATTAAGAATACGTTGGAACCAATATTGCATGATTGAAAACAATAAATTAATAAATTTAAAATCTTTTTAATATGAAACTTTTATAAACGCAAATGTTTAGACACAGTAATAATTTTTGTTTGGCAACAATTTTTATTAAATTTGCCAATTTTAGTAACTAGAAAATTTATATATAATCTCTTCCTGTAACAATGTAATATTTTGTTACACAGCTGCAATGCTTTATAATTTATTTTCATATAAAATTGTAGATAAAACATGACTCGGTATGCAAGAGCTATGGGTTCAAAGGCTTCAAATGAAAGAGCACCTAATGAAGCTACACCTTGGCATGAAATGAAACAACAGTTAGTAGAAAATTTATCTAAACAACAAGAACCCTCAAGAAAAACTAAATCTGCAAAAGAATTACTAGAAGAGAAGCAAGTTGAAAGTATTCATAATGATTGGGCAGAATTTGAGAATAATTCTAAGATGAAAAATAATTCTAAGACAGATAAAGCCAACAAAAAGAAGAAGAAACAGTTTAATGCAGAGCAGGAAAATCAAAATATATCTTCGAATGAGCATGAAAATAATATTGATGGCAAAAGCAAATCTTCTTTGAAAAGACATATCAATGATGTTGATAATACTGTAACAAAGATAAAAAGTAAAAAACATAAAAAGGATAGGAATATTTCTGAGGACATAGGTAATAGTAAAGATGATGAACATCAAGATAATAAAACAGTTAATGAATCTGATACATACAAACGAAAAAATAAACATAGTGCTTCACAAATTGAAGAAAACAGAGATAACACATTAGGTAGTGTGTCTGAGTCACAAAATGAAGAATATACCCTTTCTAAGCGCCAAAAACGTAATGTGAAGAAAAAGCACAAAAATTTCAATGAAAATGTTTCTAATGCATCAGAACACAACGATAATGTTAATATACAAAATAGTGAAAATAATGGTGGAAGTGATGAAAGTAAAGGAAATAATGAAGTAACAAAAAGATTTAATAAAAGCTTTTCAAATAAATCAAACAATTTTAGAAATATACCAAATAAATTTGGTATGAAAAAGCTTGATACTCAAAAGAAGCAAAGAAAACCTAAAATTCGAGATGATGGAGAACACAAAAGAAGAAAACCAGATTTAGGTCCTTTAAAAATGACAATTAATGGTGTAGAAGTAGAAATTGTGAAGTTTGATGGTTTTCCAGTTAAAAAAGAAGATGCAGACAGATTGAGTGACTTAAAGCAAAAAATGATTATGAAAGGTATATAGAATAACTTCGTGTTTTATAATAATAAATTTCATATTCTTTAATAATTATACATTCTGTATTTTATATATTTCTGTAGGTATCCGAAAAAAGGAAATAAATGCAGCAATGAAACTGGAAAGAAGAAAAGCAGAAAAAGCATTGGCAAGAATTAGAAAATGTGTTTGTTTCCATTGTCGTAAATCAGGACATAATTTGTCCGATTGTCCGGAGCTTGGACCAGAACAAGCCGGTACTGGAATCTGCTTTAAATGTGGATCAACGGAGCATACGCATTTCGAATGCAAAGTAGCTAAACCAACTGAATTCAGATACGCGACTTGTTTTATTTGCCGTGAACAGGGACATATTGCTAAACAATGCCCTGATAATCCTAAAGGAGTTTATCCTCAAGGAGGTTGTTGTAAAATCTGCGGTGATGTTACACATTTGAAAAAGGATTGTCCAGATTTGATTAAAGAAAAAGAGGAGAATGCTGTTACATTAAATACAATTACAAATGATAATATAGAATCCTTAGAAGAAAACGCAAAGAACACAAAAAACACAAATGGAAAAGATGATAAAAAGACTAAGAAAGTAGTAATATTTTAATAAACTTTTAGAACGTTGACAATTGAACTTTTACATAATGCAAAACATCTTTTTTGTATATATTTTAATTAACTAATAATTTGCAATGTAAACATAAGATTTATTGAAAGGTACATGTGTTCTGACATGTATATACATATACATTTTTTTTCGTACATATACTTTTAATGTTATTTAAACCACCATTATAAAAAATCTGATATCAAACAGAACATAATACCTTCATAATTTATATATTGCCTATTTACATTATATTCGAATTTACAAATCAGTTAAAACTTTTTACACATTGGTTATATAATGTAATCATGAAATTAATTACTTGTTTAAATAAATTTTCCTAAATTAAAGGAATAAATTATTTATTAATCTCTGTGATATCAGATTTCTTTTTTTCTTTATGTACAGAAGACAAATTATAAAGATGTATTTAGATATACGAATATTATCTGTACATAGTAGCAACTTCTTATACATATACATCAGTATCTTTTGCAAAATTTGTAATATTAATTTAAAATTTATATTTTCATATTTTACTTGTTATGTAAATTACATGTAACAAGTAAAAACATACGATTAAATTTTTATTATTACAATTTTCATCAAACTTCATTATTAAAATTTTCCTTAAGATGTTTCAAAATTATATATTCAATTCACACAATTTCCACCTCATTATTATATTATGAATCGGTAATCTGTACAATTTGTATACTTAAAATAAACATTGTTCTTCGAAGTACGAATTTTATGAATATATAATATATATTTATATTTGTACCTATATTACATTTGTCCTTATACTATTCTATGTATAATATATAATATAAACTCTCTATACTTTATATTAATTTCCTACATAAAAGTTATACTTTTATCACCTCTAATGGCAGACAGATAGTGTTACTACTGCAATGATGATTAATTCAGTGCATGATGAAAAGTATTTATCCATCTGTGCCTATCAAACTGGTACATCAAACAATTATATTCTTGATATCTTCATTCACTTCAATGCTGTTCATTGTACCACGAATTATTTAGAAAATTATTGTATATGTATCATTTAGAGTACATAATTATAATTAAAGTAAATGTATGGATGTATTGCAACGTGTAACGAAAAACTTTTAGAAATGAAAGAATTTATCTGTTATAGAATTTTTAAAAATATAAAATTTTTAATCTTTATATGTTAATAAGAAAATGAACGAAACATATTTGCACAAAGAATCTAATATATTCATTTCAAACTGCTAATGTTTCTTTTTGACAAGTACGTTTAGATATACAAAAAATAACACAATGAAAAAAAAAATCACTTCCCAACATTCTCTAAACAAGAAAAACCATTAATACCAGATGAGAAACTAAATAACAATAAAGAAAAAAATGATAAAAATGCAATCTCATTCATAAATGACTTAAGTAAACGTTTGTTTTCTATGAATAACGCAAATTTCTCAAATATTTTTAATAATAACAACATTTATGAATAATTTCATCGTTCTCGAAAGTATGAGGTTTCTTTTCACATACCTTCTTGAAGCTAAAATATACACACTGAAATATCAATTTATGAGATAAAGGGAATCATTTCTACAAATTAAAATAAATATGTTAAATCGACATGCAATATGAAAGTTTGAAATGATATAATTCTATTTGTTAGATGAAATTAAACATATTGAAATTTGCATTCATCATTCATATTGCCTACCGATAAAAAAAACATTCTGTAAAACTCTACCATTACCAATATTTCACGAATACATGCATTTCCCTTAATAAAAATGTTTGAATATTCATGTAGTAAAAAATAACTAATTGGAAATTCAAATTTGGTACAGAATGTAAATCAGAAATACACTTACTGCACACAAACTATTCGATAAATGTATCAAATTATAGCTGTTTTGCTACTTTAGCCTCTTATCCTCATTTTGAGAAAAATCTGAATTTTTTAAGTATGATCAACAAATATATAAACACTTTTTATGTCTTGTACACTTGTGTTACAATTTTAATGTCATACTGCATTCAACCGAGCTATTTCTAAACTTCGTTTTACATCATTGATCTGTTACGTAATAGAATAACAGGTTTTAAATTTAAATTAAATCCATCAAGTTTTCGGTAAAGTAAAAAATTGAATAATTTACTTTTTTTTTTTTTACTACACTCAACTGTTCATTACTTTCTCATACTTTTGAAAGTACGTATGTTTAATTTGTACACAGGAAAAAAGCTTTTTATCTTTTACAAATGCAAAAAAAAAAAGAAGAAAACGGTTGAATGTATTATGTTCTAATATTTTTACCATCATCTTTGGTATGTAACACTTTATCTTCTATTTATTATGACCAATTATTAAATTAAGAGGTACCAATAATCAACATTTCCAATTTCGTGACTTCAGAATACGTTCGCAAAATTTGAAAACTTTCAATGTTAAACTTTTTCTCAGAATGTACCTGCTAGGTAGCTTCGGCTTTATGTGCTGATTCTATGATTTCTTTGAGACAACGACCGAACTCTTCAATTATAAGTCTTTGTGATGTTTCGTCATCAAACATATTACGTTCTGCTTCGTCAGCTTGTGCCATTAAACATTGGCATGTTATTTCTACAACCTTATCAGTCAAGAAGTTAAACGGTTGTCTGTAAAACAAATGTAAATTAGAAACATGTAACTTCTTATCCTTCCTTTCGTTTTTCACTATCTTTAAAAACACACCTTGCACCAGTATTTGATGCTGCAGGAGGCCTAAAAGCCATTTCCGATACCTGCAATTTCGCTTTATTTAATGTAAGTTGTGCTGTTCTCACTTCAGCTGCTTCTGCTAGGTCCTTTAAAGATTTCTTTTCCAAATTTGGTTCTTCTACATTTCGACATCCTATGCACTTACAATTAGCAGAACAAGGAATCTTGGCCTAAAGAAGCACATTATGTTTTAGGAAGAAAGTTTTATCAGCTTTAAAAATATGTATACATATAAGGTCATTTATAATACCTCATAACATTCACAGTAATTCTTTAAACATCCACTTCGTTTACAATTGCAACCTTTGTTATGTCTACGTACATCGTCACCAGTTTCACGACCTTTGCCAATTTTTGGACGAAAAGCATTTGGATTTCGCTCCAAACAGGACTTGATAGCGCGTTGTCTCTCTTCTTCATTTCCAAGATTATTAGAACAATTATTGCAGTTACACATGTGACAAAATTCTCCATTCGCGAAACAATCACAATATCTGTAATGATTGTATATTGACAATTTATTAAAACGCATTTAAAATATTAATCTCATAATTAAATGTTTCTTATACCATAAGACAATTTCTTAATTGAAGATAGACACTTACATTGTAGACTGTTATTTTTCAATGGATATAATAAAAAAATGAAGAGCAATATGTGATGTTCAGTTTTTAAAAGTAGAATCATAGCAATAATAATATACATATTTGTATACATTCTAGTATACATCATACTTACAACTTAAGACATTGTGATTTAGTGCAGTTACACGGTTTCCTTGGCCTGATACCATTTGGCTCTACACTGGTATACGATCTTTGAGAACTCTTAGTTTCTACAACAGATTCAACACATAAATTTCCTGTTGAATTTTGTAAATTTTGTGAATTACCTAATAAACTGGGTGTTGCCTGTTGAGGTTTCAATTTTGCATCATCCGCCGACTATAGAAAATAATTATTGTTATAAAAATATTATATATTACAACTTAAAATTATAATATTAACCAACATATTTCTTTTATTCTGTTTGTATCTTTCTTTAAATTAATTGAAATATATACTAAACCTGTTGTTGAATATATTGAGCTGGCAAAACAACAATGTTTCCCACATTTGAATTAGTTGAAAGAACAGCCTGTCCAGATGCTAACTGACTCAGTGCAGATGCTGGAATAGCAACTGCGCTTTTCGATTGATTTCCTACTGTTGCAGTTGCGGGAATTAGTAACCTTTGACCACTTCCTGTTAATGTAGCTTTAGGTGCAACGGTTCTTAATGACTGATTATTAGTATTTAGTGGAACTACCTGTATTTTATTTGAATGAAAGAATATCGCAATATACAATAAAATTAATAGTACTTTCTTAAATAATTGCATAATCTATTATCATCACAAACCTTGACAATCTGTTGCTGGCCTCCTATTTTCTGACCTACTCCAACAGTTTGTAAAGTTGTTTGTGACTTCGTTTTTCCTACAGTGACAACATTTGTAGTGCCTGATGATGGGGTACTAACTAATCTCACATATTGCACCTGGAAACAATGATATAATTAAAATTTGTATACTTCAAATATTATTGCAATAAAATATCATAGTATGTTTATATTTAAGGAAATATATTACTTGTCTTCCAGGCATTTGTATCTGATGTACTTGATTAGATCCTGTAACAATATTTTGATTAGCTGGTATTCTGATAACTTGTCCACTTCCAAGAACAGTGCCAGGTTTCAATGAACTCTACAAACATGTTATATGATTAATATAAAACTATATAATACATTAAAATCATCTTATATTTTATGACCAACCTGTCTTATAATGACTTTTTGTGGACTTGGTTGGACAGATGATTTATTGGAAGAAGAAAATGTTGATTGCTGGTTTGAAATTGTTGTAGTTTTAACTTGTGTATTTACTGTTGGAGCTGGTAATATTTTTGTGGGTGATTTAATCGTATTACTTGGAACTATAGTCATTTTAGAAGGTTGAGAACTTGATGACTGCACTAATTTATTTACAATTATTCCCTTTAACAATAATAAATATAATTATTCGAAGTAGATTATTATATTTTAATTATTCATTAATTGGAAGAAATTTATTTATTCTTCCATGATGTAAAAAATGAGAAAAAGAATACTTACTTTTTTTTTAATACTCACTTGTTTTTGCGGTGATGAGGGTAAAATATGTTGAACTTTATTAGTAGAAAGTAATCCCATTTGTTGTGCTTGTGCCCATGTTATAGTTTTTGTTGGACTTGTAACATCCTGACTTGATGCACTATTATTTAAAAATTTTATTGCTTGTGTCTGTTGATTTTCATTTTGAGAACTAGTTATAAGAACTTGTCCTGATTGTGCTTGATTCCCAGCTAATATCATTTTTGTATATACCTAAAAAAACATTTATATAGTATATGGTTCAGTCTTAAACATAATAAATTGAAGAAAACAATATATTATTAAACATCCTACATTTCGATTTTGAGGAGTACTCTGTGCAGTTCGTTTTATAGCTGATTGAGCTGTTTTTGCATTCTGAACATTTCCTAATGTGATATTTCCTGAATGACTTGTTGCCATTACTGGTTTGCTAGGTTGTGCTGATCTTAATTGAACTATATTACCATCAGCAGATTTTGCTGTTATGAGAGTCTGTGCTAATGACTGTAATTGACCAGCTGATGCCGTTGATGGATGTGAAATTTTTAAAATTTGGCTAGTGCCTTGACCACCAGCAGGAGATACTATCATTATAGACTGACTTTGTGTTACTTGACCAATATTTGGTTTTACCTATTAATAAAAAATAATATTATAACTGCTAGAATACTTAGTCATTATATGTACATTTTATACCTGTACAGTGGATGCAGGAAGCCTCTGTAATGTTGGTTTTGTTTGAAACACAATATTTTGATTATTCTGATTTGCTGTTGTATAGATAATATGTTCCTCTTGAGCTTGTTCAGAAACTTCAGTCATTTCCACATCAGGTACAATTGTTTCAGTCTCAATATTACGTTCAATTATTATATGCTCTTCCTCTGTTGCCATAACTTCTTCAGCATTCATACATTCCAATTCTGCCTGAATATTTGCAAATGCTTCAAAGTCATTGGATGAATATTGTTCATTATTATGCGATAGACTCAGTGCACTTAAGTCTCCATCACCAAGTGTACGTGAATCAAGAGCTAATGGTTCAACCAAAGCTCTAGCATTTTGCCCTTTATTTACAGACATGTTTACGTCCCTAGTCAAAATGTTACTTATTGTAGAAACTCATACACATTTAAAGTTTAAATAGCCATACATATAGTTCATTATCACTTAATTTCTAACAATATTATTGAACATTCTATCTTAACATTTGCATGTTTAATACATAAAGTTAAATTGCACAAACTTACAATAATATGTATAAAATAATTGTCTGTTTTATTACTACATTTGATTCTACTTTTCTCCATATAAACATTCTTTCATCATGAAACAATTATGAATAAAACAACCATTTGCACATGTAATACACATTTTCTTAAAAGAAATGATTTCTTAAAATCATGATTTCTATAAAAATCATAGGTGAATAAATAAACCTTAGAAATTCATTATATAACTAAGTACGAAAACAAACATACGATAGAAAGATTTATAAGTATAATACTAAATACTATTATAAAATACTAAATTATAAATTTCAAACTGTTTTAGCAACATTTAATATCTTATCATTATATACACTTATTTATATATAAAACAAGTTTATCTATATTTAAAAAGTTTTCCAGATGTCTATATCTTCCATCATAAACATGTATTTCATGCATATGCAGGTTAGAAATTCATAGAATGTAAATCGTTTTTGTCGGAGAGTTTCAAACGTTGTTAGACTATACATAAAAGAAAATATCATAAACCAACGGAAAAATGTAAAACGATTTACGAAATGACGTGAAAACGAAACGAATCAGCGAGAATTTAAAAATTCAAAAATTCAAATCTGTAGGAAGTAGATATGCCCTTCCTCGATACGAAGAACAATAGGATTGTCTACGCGTGCACCCAACAATATAAAGACCGGATATAATTCGAATTTTCGAAAATTCGAACAATAAAATTTGAATAATGAAGAAAAATTCGAAGGATAGTCCACTTAGGAACATTAGCGCCATTTATTACTGGAACGCGCCATTTTCCACGAACTGAATTTCTGCAAGTATTTTAATAACTTTTACAATTGTATAACAGATCGACATTGACAGAAAAGAAAAAAATGAACTCTTAGTGTTCTAAACGATAGTAAAAAATAAACTTTTTCCTAATATTAACCTTATAATCGTACAAAATTCAACTTAACCTATAACATATCAGTTCATATCAGGTACGTACAGTGCTGGGTGGGGGCGTGCCACGAAGCTTACTTTAATTATAACAAAATATTCAAAATAGTTTCTTATATGTTTTTCAAATATTTTAATTTTAATCAAACTATTTCATAAACAAATTAATTCTTTTTGTAATACATACCTGGGTGTTCCTTCAATACCTCGAATTTGTTCAAAATCACGCGCCCACCATTGCTGTCCCACAGTGCACTACGCACCGCTGTGTACAAACAGACCCAAAGGTCGTTCGGTATTAAAATCTCAAAGTGAAATGAGAATGACAAGTTCACTGTTACTATAAAGTTAATTTTTTTTAATACGTAATTCGTCAAGAATGAATATTTTTTTTTATCAGTCAGATATTACACCAAAACTGAGCAATATTTTCGCGCACTTTGCAAATTTCGATTTCGCCATTTTCGCCCTTCCGCGGCTAAAAACACGTCAGCCCTTTAGCGCCCTCTTAGGCCAATAAAAAAGCAAGTGTTCCAAAAACTCGAATGTTTTAAATGTAAGGTATTTGATTAAAAGTTCCATATTGTTACATCTATATTGGTTTGCGGCAAATTATCAAAGATTTTACCTTTAGAATAAAAAAAATGAAATTTGTTTTATTTATATGTAGACATTAATACTAATAATAGTAAGTGAATTATGTACCTAGAAAATACACTAACATTCTTGTATCGATAGAAAAAAAACTAATTAGATAGTCCTTCTAAACGGTTAGTAATATTAGAAACTATTCTTTATGGCAAATAGCATTTTATAACAAAAATATATGCAAATGTTAAATATGAATTGATTCTGTTAATTTTACATAACCATGAAAGAAAGGTATATATTTATATTTGTTGCAAATATTTATATTTGTAAAACTAATTCTATATTTATAATTATAATTTCATTTTCGTAATTTATACATATTTTAAGTAACAACAAATAATAATTTAACAATGAATTCAATTTGAATTTTAAATGTAGCGAAATCTATTCACTCATTGGCCAATTTTGGCGGCTGACATATGGAGGAATTAATAAACAGCGTGATATAATAATATGTTAGAAATGTAATTAAATTGCATTCGCAAATATATTTATACTCGTTAATTTTCAAAGAGATAGAAGTATAATTAAATATAAATTACTTTCGATCTATGTATAAAATAAAAAGCTATTCAATAAATACCTGTAAAAACATTACAAATTACACTACGTTGCTTTTCACCTTTCTACAGATATTTGGACAGTGAAGTTTTGAAATTTATATATAATTTAAATTATTTTCGTTTAATTATAAATTTTATTAACTTCTTTTCCATTATTTGTAAAGTAAAAATATATTATTCTATTTGTATTTAAATTAAACACTTCGATATCTCTTGGAATCCTGAATATAAACTACTAGAGTAGATTTATAAGTGAGCCCACACTGATTGTATTGTACTTAGTCATGAATTATTCATATAAAGTACGTCGACAACTAATCTCAATATTATTTTTTAAGCGCCATCTTTAAACATGTTATGTTTCTATGTAATTATATAATTTTAATAATTATATGATAATATTATATATTTTAAAATAAATAAACTTTACTATTATAAGATATGCTGCATAACGCGTTATAAGACAATACGTAATACGAACGTTATTATTACGTGATTTGCTTTTAACAATAAAAATGTATATATTTTATTAATAAATAAAGAAATTCAATATCTTAAATGCTGTTATTGTAAAAATTTACATATATTATTATATTATTCTATGAAAAACTTAATTATTTACTTGTATAGTTTTATATTTTTCTAGTGACTAGCTTTCATAGTTCGTGATCGTAATAGGCGCAAAAGTCATTTTTGGTCATTCATGTAGAAAAGATGGTGGTGACGGCAGCTTCTGTACGTCAACAGCTCACGAATTTAGCGTATTCCGGTGGCTCTCATAAAGATCAAGCAGCAAAGTAAGCCTGTAAAGTAGGATCAAAAGTATGTTTTTGGAATATTCCATACAAACGGTGGTACTTACAGGTATCGAGCGATTTTGGACTCAATAATGTTGTCGTCGGACGAGGAATTGGTTGATGCTTTGAAGATATTCATTGAAGCAAGTATGTTATTTTTCTTTCGATATGTCCTTCCTCATATTGTGTATAAATACGTTTTTCAACTACTTGTGCAGCGATAAAAACTTATAAATATATATAGATTGGGGTACTGTATGTTTTATGTACATATTTGGTTCTGTGTACCTACTGGTTTATTAAATTAAACACCATATCTTTGAAATTGTTTACATATATTATAAATCCTTTTATATATTTATAATCTCATTTTTGCAGTTTTTAGATCGTCCTAATTTTTATTCTAAAACATAATATTCTTAATATTATAGTAATAATAAAAAAGGTTATTTTATTTTACAGTTGTAAATGAATATGTAAGTTTGGTGATCTCAAGACAAATTCTAACAGAAGTTAGTAGTCATTTATTATTTTTACCTGATGAGATATCAAAGGCTGTTTCACATTACACATTGGACAAGGTATATTTTACCTTACTCATGTAAAATATAAATAAGATGTTATATATAAATTAATGTGTAACAATCTTCAATTGTATCTTTTAGATACAACCAAGGGTAATTTCATTTGAAGAACAAGTTGCTAGTATAAGACAACATTTAGCAGAAATTTATGAACGGAATCAAAATTGGAGAGAAGCAGCAAATGTGTTAGTTGGAATACCATTAGAAACAGGACAGAAGTAAATATAAAAACCTTTCTTACATGTTATTTGATTAACAGAAATTGCCAATTGTTTTATTTAATATCTATATTTTTATTCACAGACAATACACAGTTGATTATAAGCTTGAAACTTATCTTAAAATTGCACGACTGTATTTAGAAGATGATGATCCAGTGCAGGCTGAAGCATTTATTAATAGGGCATCCCTTTTACAGGTATGTAACAGGGATGATCCTATAACTAAAATTTCCTGTCTGAATATAATAATATTGTGTTTATGAATACTTTTATCAATATATCATTTTACGTTTTTCTAGGCTGAATCAAAAAATGTAGAACTACAAATTTTCTATAAAGTTTGTTATGCAAGAGTATTAGATTATAGAAGAAAGTTTATTGAAGCAGCTCAAAGATACAATGAATTGTCATACAGATCCATTATTCACGAAGATGAACGTATGACTGCCCTTAGAAATGCACTAATTTGTACAGTACTAGCTTCTGCAGGTAAATATTTAACTTTGTTTTGTATCCTTTAATTACTGAAAATATACGAAACTTCTATCAATATTAGGTCAACAAAGAAGTCGTATGTTAGCTACCTTATTTAAGGATGAACGTTGTCAACAACTTCCTGCTTATTCAATTCTTGAAAAAATGTATTTGGATCGTATTATACGACGTTCAGAATTACAAGAGTTTGAAGCCTTACTACAACCTCATCAGAAAGCATGTACAATCGATGGATTGGGATCAACTATTCTTGACCGTGCCGTTATAGAACATAACTTATTATCTGCTAGTAAATTATACAATAATATAACTTTTGATGAACTGGGTGCTCTGTTAGAAATTCCACCAACGAAAGCAGAGAAAATCGCTAGCCAAATGATCACAGAGGGTCGAATGAACGGTTACATCGATCAAATCGATTCTATTGTACATTTTGAAAGTAAGTTTAAAGAAACAAATCAAGTATATCTTATATTTTTAATATAAATATTCTTTATCAATATTCTATTTCTTTTTGGACAGCTCGTGAAACTTTGCCAACGTGGGATAAACAAATACAATCCCTTTGCTACCAAGTAAACCAAATAATAGAAAAAATCGCTCAAACTGAACCTGAATGGATAGCAAAAGCAATGGAAGATCAGATGGTGCATTAAAATAAATTTTTTTAAATATTAAATAAGCATACAGAACGAAATATAAACATTAGATGAATATTTGATACATACACACTAAAAATTTGGAGGCAATAAGGATTATTCTAATTCTACAGTGAAGCAGCTTATGCATTGCGAGTAATGTTTTATAATACTTAACATGCTCATTAATTTGTATGTTAATTGCATGGAAATAATTTTTATATAATGAATAAATTCTGATTTTTCATAATAGAAATTCAAGTATCAGAAAAATTTGGAAATCGTTTTATAATTTAGGTTTTGCTGCCGTCATAGATAGTTTATTATTTATAAAAACTGAAAAATAAAATAAATATGAAATGTGGAAATAAATTTTATTAACAAAACACACTTAAAAAAATCATTTGTTCAACATTGATCTACGATTGTTACGAAGTTCACACGAAGCATCATATTCCAGCTAAGGGAATACTGTAATTTTCTCTTGTAAATAAAGCATTCACACTGCACATAAAATGAAATTTTCTTTATTTTATGAACTAATGAAAGCTTAAGTCAGATTTTCTCAATGTTTAACAATTGTTGATGTATAGGAGAATAAAATAGTATGAGTACAAACCTCTTATGCATTACAAGCTTGCTACGTAAAACAAGACTGTGGAATTATTTATAACTAAAAGTATTTATTATAATATACTATTTTAAAAACGTGAAATATTCATATAAGACGCCAGACTTTAAATTATTGGAATATTATCTTTGTAATTAAATATGTATTTCACAATAGGTTCAATCCTAAAAAATAGCCCCACTGGCAGTATTGCTTCACATTAATTATGTAGGCAGGAATGAATATTGTTTCATTTTGAAAATGAAAACTGAGCATACTTAACATTTGACATTATTTAATCCAAGTCCCTGTACGTAGCTATTTATTTAGCACAATATTAAGTGCAGGTTTTTTACAATGTTTTCAGTCATTAATGCTATTAGTGTAGCTACAAAAACATATGTGCAGCATACTGTCTTATCTCAAAATCAACCACAGATCTTACAATTATTTCATAATTAAATAACATTTCTTATTGAGTTGAAAAATATATACTTCCATAGAAGTTTAAACACATTTTCGTTCTAATTTATCACTTTATGTATTTGCAACCAACATTATTTCGTCTATATTTTTTAAATTATGTTTACAGTAATTAATCTTTGACTTTATTAGACTACGTGATCAACAGGAACTGGTAACAGGCTGCACCATATCAAATGTAAGAGGAAAGAACAATAAATTTCTATTTCATTCAAGAATTTGTAAATCGTGTTGTTCATGATAAGATACTGTTACCACATCATGTTTATACTTGTAATTGTGTATATTTTAAACTAATACTCCTTGAACTACCTTTAAACGATGCATGATATCTCGTGACATATTTTGGGATAAACCTATCTATATGTTATAGGCAATACTTTATCTGAAGCATGTACTGTGATACTGCCTTTATGACACAAAGATCATAAAATGACCTTTCATTGAGTCAAGTCCTTTTGTGTCTGTAATCATTCATATTTAAGCTTGAAGATCTAATGCAAGACCAATCTTGTGTCCACCAGAGCCAAAGTTCTTTCCATCAATATTTGTAGAAAGTGTTAAAGTTATACCTAAAAGTATCAAAGATAATGTAGGCTCAATACTTAAGGTGCTCTTGTAAAAGAGAACATATTGCGTAATTATTTAAAAAAATTTGTTCATATAAATTTAATGGTTTTGAAAAAACAAATACTATATTGTTATTCTACTAAAATAAATTCTCTAGAATAACACCTTGAGCAAACCATAATATATTTATTGCTCTTACTATATTAAATTTCAACTTACCTTCACGCAATTTTTGTTGATATCCCAAACCTACTTGAAGATTAGAATTGACCTTAGCTCTGACAGATGCATCTTGATCAAGATTATACTTAGTAGCAACTCCAAATTGTGTAACATTATTGCTTGAATTCCATTCAAGATTAATTGCACCTTCTAATTCTGGTTTCACCTTATGATAAATGAGGCCACTAAAGTCACAGCCATTATTCCTAAACAAATAAAAAATAAAATATTTAAAAATTAAGAAAACTTTAATTTTTATACTTTGATCTTGAAAATATTTATGATAGTATTATACATACACTGCTGCATGAAGGGTAAAGTCAGAAGCTGTGTAACCAAGTGCAAAATTGTTCTTTGTCAATTTATTTCTTTGTGTATCAAAACAAGCTTGATAACCAGCCAGCCAGCCTACAATTTAATTATAACATTTTAGAATTTAATGAATTAAATCTATTCTATTTTATCATACCACAGCCTTACATTTTTTCTTTTTCTGGAATGTCTTAGGTATTGGGAATAAAAAAGAGGAGAACTCAAATGGAACTACTAGGAATCACATGGAAGCAAATACATCAAAAATATTAAATATCAGAATAGTCTTTAATTTTTCAATTTCAGTACTAGAAACAACAAAACATATTAATAATTCTATATTATAGAATTGAATTAGAGCAAATGAAAAACATGTATTCAATAACATAGATCACAGTAAATCAATAATGCATATCTTCATCTTACCTTGATATCCTACAACAGCTGATGCATTTACCAAAGGACCAGCAGTAAGGCTAAGATCAAAATCGGCATTGGCAGATACATTATCATGTTTGTAAGCTGTCTTTAATTTTCCAGTCTTACTCCTGTAATAAAACAATTACACTTTCATTTTATGAAGCATTAAAACAATCATCTATTTTAGATAAATCCAATGTTGATAAAGAAAATCAATATTGATAAGATTAAGTGATATAATATTTTACCCTGTTTGTGGAGAGAAAGTACAACCATAACCAAGGGTAAGTCCTTTGAGCAATTTATCAGAAAAAGTAACATCAGTAGCAAGTGTATTATCAGTGTTCCATTTTTCACTGAACTTTAATCCATAATCATCAATTTTATATTTAGTTTCTAAGGTACCAAATACTTTGCCACTATCTTGATTAGATACCCCACCACTGGAGAATTCTACACCAGATTTAGTTTTTGTGTTTACATCTAACTTAATTAAACCAAAGTGATATCCATTGGAAAATAAATCACGAGCACTTTTGCCTAATTCACTGTATGATGGTGGGGCCATAATCTATGTAAACATATTAAATTGTACATAATTATTTGTTAATTTTTGTAAAAACAATATATATTTATACTTTACATACATATTAAAGACAAGCATTCATTTCATTTCAATATAAATATTACATGAATTTTTTGTAGGTAAATTAAAAAAATAAATATTAAGAATATATAAATTTTATAAAATACATGTTTTCTTGAACTATACATTTATATAAGTATAATATCCCAAAGTAACAATCTTCAACTTAAATGCAATAACCAATCTCCGATATTCTAATTCAAATATTCTAATCAATAAAAATATGTGTCAGTCATAATTAACTTACAATCGACAAATTTTTCGTTTATAATATAAATGAAAAGGAGGATTCAATTCATAAAAAAGCTGCTAATAATACGTTGTATAATTATAGCAACTTTTATCGAAAATTATTTAATCAGTTTCGCAATATTTAGTATATGTAATAGAAAAATGGATACCGAATTATTTCATAATACATTTTTCATATAAAACAGTTAAAGGAAAATCATTATGCGGAAACGAGAATACCATTGCTTACAAAAAATATGAAAAATGTGTTAAGTAATCATACACTGTTAACTTAACAATAATATAAGGGCGAAAATGGTGTTGTATTGAACTAGGTAGGTATTACATAAGGCGTAAAACAGTGATTTTCAATTTTCAATATAGGTGACTTGAATTGTACATTGTTAGACATAAATTTATCCTCGTTCAACAATGAATTACTATTACGTAAATCACAAGGTACAGAATACAATATTCAATTTCATACAAATTCGCAGAACAAAAACGGTAATTTATAAAACTGCTAGACAACAGCCGACATTATCAGTAACTCATGCCGGCTTTGCAAAAATTCAATTTTTCTCATGAATTACGTGCTTTATACGTGTAAACCAAGAGTTTAACTTAAATCTAACGTATACGGTTATTACAATACGTTAATACTTACTGTTTTATGTTATAAGATACGAGTGCAGAAAACTGCGTGGCTTCGTTTCAGAATTGCGTACGTGAGACGATATGCTAACCCGGAGAGAAGATGGAACCTGCGCGCAACTGTGCTTACGCATGCGCAGAATAAATACTGAAAAAAACTGAAGTCTATTTTTACGAAAATGTTAATACAATATATGAAATAAAATTATATTGTATACTTAGAAAAATATTGGATTTTCATTAAATAAGATAATTTCTGCATTTTAATTCTTGTGTTGAATCAATTTCTGGATGTTACGTAACCTTGAAGATTACCCTCATAGGCGTGGTTTTTACACATATCCTGATCACCCGGTACCGTTTATTGAACGCTTAAGAAATGTTAAGAATATTCAAAAAAGAAAACTACCCATCACTTTTAAACAAAGTTTAGTTAATGTTTAATAGACAATTGAAAATCCGTAAACAATTAGCCAACAAGTTAGATAATTCTTTATCATTACTTTGAATTGTCTTTTTATTTACAACAAAGTATTAAAACAACAATGTAAAAACTTCTAATAAATGCATATACAAATACAAATGAATAGAAAGATGAAAGACTTGAGTATTTATTCTCATCCTACAAATCACACTCTTCCATATACTTGTAAAATTATATTACTATGAGCATTCAATTCTCTTATTAATTCTACAAATCGTAAAACTTTCCTATTCTATTCGTTAAAATTTATAATAAAAAAAACCACAAGTCGTTTCAATTTTTCCAGAATTTCGACGTCTGAAAATAATTTCGTACTAAAATACATGCCCAGAAATATCTACTATTCTAGAAGTTGCTCAAACTCGTCAACCTTTAAATTTTCGATTCCATCCCATAAAATCCGATAAAGGTATGTACCAAGGGTGGATTCGAAGATTATCGAAACTTATAATTTGATACACATAATTAGACAACAAAGAATGAAAGTATATAGTTTTAGTTTTCGATCATCTCGCGTAGTTGTCGAAGTAGTTGGATCTTTCTCTACATTTCGAAATCTGAAAATAGATCATGTAGCTCCAATGTAATGCGCGGTCATAGTTTCTACGCGAACTAAGACTCTTCAAGAAAGACGATTGCAGCTAGCACAGTTTAGAGCATACCTTTGGCAATCTACGTGGATAGTATATTTTTAATAAGACATTTATATACATATGAACGAGCGCACAGATTTAAATTTTCAGTCTATCTGCATGCTTCCGCATTCGTGGATCGCAGAATTCAAGTTGAGCGTGAAGAAAGCGCGCAATACAAGCGAACGTGAGGAAATTGTTTCGGTGTCAATTATTGATTGAGAAGAATTGATCAACCATGTCCCAACAAAGTTCGGTATGTGATAGATTTAGTTTATTAATAATTTATTATTAATTAATTTTATTCTTGCTTTCATAGAATTCTCTTTTTTTTACACTTGAAAATTACTTTAAATTGCTTGCAATTCATTTTGAATAAGAAAATAACATATATCTTACATGTTTTACTAAATGATAAACGGTCACAATTCAGTCTGCTAATTAATTTATTACGAATGAACGTTTCGCGCCCCAGTTTTCTACCGTTTCTATCTAGTGTACTTCACTTTCGCGTCATCCTCTTATAATAGACAAAGTCTACTCTAATCGCTGGCCGCACATTATTAAAAAAGCAACAAGAAAACAATCTATAGTATGAAACATAACGTACAAGTCTTGTGAAATCGATGTACCAAATTGATTCGCCGTCCATATGTCTGCAGCTATAGAACACTTACGATTATACTGTCTCGCATTGCATGCAGATAATTTTAATGCACATTTATTTCAAGTGTAAACATGCCACTTCGACGCCTCTGATATAATTTTGTTAATATCTAATGATTTACGTTTAATTAGGGAATAACAACGGTAGAGGTGAAAAGCTCGACTACGTACAAAATTCTAAAAAATGACAGGGTTGGAAGGTACGTAAAATAGGGTTGTTGTTAAATTTTTAACAATTATAATAGATTTTATGAAAACTGTTGAGAATACTATCCTTTTTCTTTTTTAGATATATGGTGGCAAACAAAGATTTACAGCCAGGTGAACAGATTATCACAGAGATGCCTTTTGTCGTAGGACCAAAGGCGTTCACATACCCTTTGTGTCTTTCTTGCTACGTACCATGGCCCTCAAGAATAAATGCTAAGTACCTTTGTTCGAAATGTGGCTGGCCGGTTTGTTCAGCAGAATGTGAAAATAAACCGCAGCACAAAGATTACGAATGTCCGGTACGAAAATGTACTTAGAAAGTAGAAATTATCTGTTGGAATTATTACCGATTCGCGGATATATTTAACATGTAAAAACAGAAGGGAAAGTTAAACGTGATAAATCTAGAAAGTAAAAAAATTTAATTATTCAACGGTGTTACAATGATTTTCCTTCGTGTTCTGTTTTGAATTATAAGTAGTAATATTTTCACATATATTGTTCACAGATATTCGTACAAGCAAACGAGAAGTTTAACGTGCAAGCTGCTTTAGAGGAAACTAATGAAAACGGAGTTCCGCAATTGGAATGTATAACTCCGTTAAGATTACTGTTACAATCAGAGAAAAGTCCTGAAATATGGAACAGCGAAGTGAAGACTATGGAAGCACACAATAAGATAAGAAGCCAAAAGCCGCATTGGAAATCAGATCAAGTAAATGTGGTAGAGTACATAAGGAACAGACTTAAATTGGACAGGTGATTACTAGGATAGGATTCCTTTGAGGAAGGATACTGCTTCTTATCACATTTACTTCATTTTTCCGTGTTCATTTTTTTTTTGTTGCAGATTTTCGGAGGAACTCATTCAAACAGTTTGTGGAATTTTGGAAATCAATACGTTCGAAATTCGAACCGAGTCTAGTTATTCCGCGAGAGCCCTTTATCCAACGGTAGCTCTGATGAATCACTCATGCGTCTCTAACACATGCCACACCATTTCACCGGTTGATTACAGGTAAAATATAAATTACTTAGGCTCGATAATAATTCACACGAGTTACTTAGTAGGTGGTACTTGAAAATCGTTTACTTTGTACTTATAACAGTTTGCGGCCATAAAATGTAACGATTTTCAAAAAGCTATTACAGGATATTCAAGTTAAATTGAAATAAAACACTTCAATTATTTAAAAAAATAATTATACACTGTAATTTATCAATCATTCGATCATTTTCGTAATTACAATATCAATCATTATGTCAACAAATCACAAACCATCGTAAAATTAAATAGAACGAAGAAAAGAATAATTGAATAATTAACGAATTTCATTATACAACTATCGTTTTTAATAAAACCTATTTTATTTTAATTTAATCTGAGTATTCTGCAATAGCTCTTTGAAAATCCTCAAAACTTCTATTGTCGTGGATATTTTACCCAGAAAAGCATTAACACAATGTTTCATTTTATCTACAGAATACAACTTAGAACCACCATCAAAGTTCCTCCAGGTGGTGAACTTTATGCAAGTTATACTCATTCGTTGCTTCCGACAATGCTGAGAAGGGAACATCTTCTCGAGGGAAAACATTTTGCTTGTGCCTGTGCGAGATGTTCAGATCCTACCGAACTTGGTACACATATGTCCTCGTTGAAATGTAACAAGTGTGACAATGGGATCGTACTATCTTTAGATTCTCTAGGTAATTGTCTTGAAACAGTGACAACTTTAGAATGATGTAGAACTTCATTGAACTATCGTATTAGTTTATCATAAGTGAAATGATCGCAAAACGCACATTACAGATCCTGATAGCACGTGGAAATGCACGCATTGTGAATTTACGACAAAAGGACCAGCGGTTCGAAAGGTATTGCAAATTATACAGGCGGATGTGGATACAGTGGAAGCTATTAGCGGGGCTGAAGGTGCAGACGCCATTCAAGAAAGAGAAACGATCATTAAAAAATATCGTTCGGTATTACATCCTCGACACGCTTTCCTCACAATGTTGAGGTAATTGCAATTTTACGAAAATTATTCATTTCACTAAAATTTTATATAACCAAAGCTAGATTTGTTCTTTTTCTTAACAAATTTTCTATTCTTACAAATACTCTGTGAGTTAACGAGAATATGGATGTTTATCTAATTGTATAAATTCTGTTTCTATTTTTCAGACACTCGTTGACGCAAATGTATGGTCGTGTCGATGAATATCTCCTAGACGATTTGCCGGATGTCGTGTTAGAACACAAAATCGATATGTGCAGGTTACTACTTCAAGTGTTGGACGTCATAGAACCTGGCTATTCTCGTATCAGAGGTAAAGATTTATAATTATCTGCTAATTTTCTTATACTTTTCAATACTATTGCAATTTCTGTTTCTGAAATATTTACACATGTGATATAATTAAATAATAGTTCAAGGAATATACGAATATTTGATTTTTATTATTACAGGGATGACATTATACGAGCTCCACGCGCCTCTCCTCTTCGTCGCGAAAACTCTATGGAACGCTGGAGTGATCGACGAGGCTGCCTTGAAATCGAAAATGATAGAAGCTTCGAATATTTTGAAGGAAGCGGCAACGATTTTATGTTTAGAACCGCCAGAAACGGCTGAAGGCCAAATAGGCATCGTCGCTAAAGAATCTCTAGTCCAGCTTGAGCAATCGATCAATAATTTATAAGTATTCATTGTAAATGTGCGAACCTTCGTACAAACGTGTTTTCATTCTTCATAAACTTGTGTAAATTCGTATGTGATATTAATAAATATATATACAACTAAACAGAATTCATTTCAAAATTATTTATTATCACATTGCCACTTCATCGACACAATTTTTTTTTTTATAATTTACACGTAAATCTGAATATTAAAAATTATAATAATACAAATTTGAAATTAAAAATACAAAATTTCGTTTTTTCCATTTTTCACCTTTCAATATTTGCACACAGAGTGTCCGCGAATTTTTATACGGGCAATCTTCGAATTGTGTTACCGATTTATTCTTTTTTTATATAGACCCGTTCCTTTTTCGAATGATACCATAAGGATCGAAGAAACCCTGTATATTTGTTCTAATAGATGGAGTTCGAAATTTCGCGTAAAGATTGAAACAACAGAAAAACTGTAATTACGAGGAATGTCGATAATCCTGTATCGTTACACTCTCTAATACAATGTATAAGCATTGTTTTATTACAAGCATCCAACAAGCACACTCTACGCTTCGACTTCTAATAATATAGCGTATTGGGAATACCAAACAGAGACGGCTCCCGCTACAACTTCCTGTATTTCGGTGTCAGTTACAGATCGTAGGAAATGCACGATACCACGAGACTCTCACGGGTTTAAGTATCGTATGAAAACGGTAAATTTCATTCAAAGAATCCGTGGAAACTGTTTGAGTGGAATATGACGACGGAAGGAAGGCCAAGGAACACAGCTAGTCCCATGTTAAAGTACAAAGTTGCTCGCTCCGAGAAACTAGGCAGGTATAAATGTATAAATCACATCCGGTTTGATTAACTGTGTATAGTAGTCGCGTGTATCTATAAAGATTTTAAAATAGCATGCATCCATTGGCAGTATCGTATTAACGAATCCTTGGATTATATTTAATCTCTGTCAAAACGTAAAAATAATTGAATAATTGAATGGATCAATCTTGGAAGGGCAGAAATTATCAAAATTATTTAAATATCGCCCAATTCTATTGTCATAGTTATTCTAAGAAACTAATTTTATACATGTTTTTATACATTAACTTAAGTTAATTCATAAATCAAAAGAAAAGGGAAAATATGATCTGAAATATGATGCGGACATGCGTCGTTTCGACGATAAACTTGTTGCTTGCTAAAGAAAATTGTACGTGAAAAAGAAGACAATGTAACAATTTTACGTAAAAATAAATATTTAAAATAAAAATAATTCTTACAGGAAATAACACGAAAATTGATGGAAATAAACAGGGTAATTGACAAATGTAGGATTGTTACAACGATACATAAAATTGATATATGCCCTTTCAATGATAAACGATTCAATTACTATGGACATCTTCCATTCTTTGATATCTTTTTTACTTTTTTTTTAATTTGCGACTTATATACAGATACTTAAAACCTATGAAGATCCACTATTGTTAAAACTTGTCCAACCAAATAAAAAACCACATACACAGACTCAAAACACACTCCGTTCAACTTGATTATTAGATTTATCTGCCATCAAATTTGCTAAAAATTCACTTAGTGGAATTGATTGTAAATATAATTGAACGAATGAAAAAAATTTGCGATAAATATAGTTGCGTCTCGTGTGCTTTTAAGTATGCCGTGTATTGTTCTTTTTTTTTCGAGGTATTTAAAGGCTGCGAAGAATCTAACAGCCGGCGAGGTGATACTCCGAGAAAAACCGATCGCTGTTGGCCCGATAACTTCTAGCAAAGATCCAGTGTGCTTCGCCTGTTTGCGTTTATTATCAAATATCAAACGAGAAACTCAGTACGTTTGCTCGAAATGCAAAATTGCACCTTTGTGCAACACTGACTGTGAGGTAATAAATTTCAAAATAAATCAAGCATATTATTCAAATTTAGAAATTCAATTTCCATTCAACAATTTAAACTATTTAGAAAGATTCGAAGCATCATACATCAGACGAATGCGAAATCTTTAAAAGTAATAAAGATTTACGGACCAGTAATATACAGAGTATTATCGGAGTTTTATTACCCTTAAGATTATGGCTTCTGAAGCAAAGGGAGCCAGAATTGTGGAAACGTATACAATCTATGGAATCTCACGTAGACAAGAGGAGGAATACTTCCGTTTGGAGGGATAGAGAAGTAAACGTGATAAATGTAAGTGAAATGAAAAAGTATATGAAAAGAATTTATTTATTTCCAATAAGAATATTAACCTTTATTACAACGATGATATTCGTTGTCACAAGGTGATGAGATCGCTACATTTAATTCCCGAAGATGATTCATCCGTCGCAGATCTTTTACAACAGCTGTGCGGAATTTTAGACGTTAATACTTTCGAGCTGAGATCCCCGGGAGGTCTAGATGGACTTCTTTTACGTGGTTTATATATGGAAGCCTCCCTGATGGCTCACGACTGCAGGGGAAATACTCATTTAACTGTTGACAATGATTATCAGCTCACTGTTTACGCGAGTATGCCTATTAAAGAGGACGAAGCAATTTTCTTCAATTATACATCATCACTTTTGGTTCGTTCTGAAGATTTCCACACTTGTAAACTATAAGAAACCTAGGAAACTTTCTCTGTACAAAACTTTCAGCGGTTATCAACACGTTCCGTAGTAGAAAGGCAGAGATTCGTAGTAAATGTTTGGAAAAAGGAATATTTAACAAATCTTTTATAAATCTTACTTTTCGTAATCGATGTGTTAATGATTGCAAGGCTAACAAATTATTAAAAAAAAAAAAAAAGAAATGTACTGATCATTCATGCGTTTCATTATTTTAGGGGACGTTAGGTAGACGAGAACACTTGCGCGGAGGGAAGTACTTCGAGTGTGAATGTTCATTATGCAGAGATCCTTACGAAATGGAATCGTATATGAGCAGCATTCTATGTCCACGATGTAGAGAGGGTTACATAGGAATGCAAAACCCTCTGACAAATTTTCCGTATGAGAAAGGCACTAAATGGCAATGCGACAGATGTAGAAAATCCATCGGAGGTCGCCTTGTAAGAGCTACTTTGAATATAACCAGGACGTTGATCGACGAAACAGACGAATACGACCTCAAAGTTTGTACTTAATTTGGAAATTTGACTAAGGATATTATGTAATTCTTGAAAAATTCACATTTTGTTGATTTTTAACGATCATTTTTAAGGGTCTAGAAAACTTAATGACCAAATTATCGAGATCATTTCATTTGAATCATTATTTAATGCTGTCCTTAAAACAAAAATTGTTGGCTGCGTACAGAAAGGAAGTTGCAACGCCAAACCCGCAGAAAAAGATTATGCAAAAAATGTTGGATATGTGCAAAGAGATGCTTAATGTATTGGAGATAGTTGAGCCAGGAATATCTCGATTGAAAGGTATTTTTTATTAAATAGTTTATACTCTTATGTGATAAAGTATTAAATCGAATTTTAATTGGATGATAATAAATTTAATTAAGTAATAATTTAATATTAGTACTTTATGATATTTTATTGATATAAAAGATATTTTTAGGAATAATGCTATACGAAATGCACTTACCACTGGTATTGCTGGCGAATCGTGCGTATTCCGCACGAGAAATTTCTTCAGTAGAATTGGCTTCACGCCTTGAAGAAGCTGGAAGTTACCTGAAAAAGTCTTTAACCATGCTCCTTTTAGAACCAGCGGATACCCCAGAAGGAAAACTAGCGAAGCGAGCATTGCAAGAATTAAAGACACTGAATCAGAATATAGTCGACGTTAAAACGACTAGCGTTACCCAGAATACACGTAGTCGTGATAAAAAGAAATCACAAAAGAATAAGTTTAATAAGAAGTAAACGCACCGTTTAAATTTATTACGCGAAACTAAATATACCGTAAATATCTTTTTTATAAAAAATAATATTTATCAAATTAATTTCCATTGTTCTTCTCAAATAAGAACAACATGGTATTAAAATTAAACAAACATGAGCAAAAAAGATCTTATACGATTTTATACTATTTTAATTATTGTACAATTGCAACTGGAGTTAAAAAATATTACCATTATTATTTAAATATTCTGACAGAATAAAATGTTATCCTTTCTGTTATTCACTTGGACTTTTATAATTACTTTTTAAGCATTTTATTGTACTTCGAAACGTCGAAGACTATTACTACCTTTCCATAAATTATATTTTCCTCTTCCTTTGAGGTTGTCCTACCTTAGTAATACCACTAGTTTGTAGTACTATTAAATGTCCTACTTTAGACGATATATGATGCATTGTATATATAACATGTATGTAGAAGCAATATTTAAAGGAAATTTTTAAAAGTTTATTTAATTATTCAATACATGTATGTAACATGAGCCTCGAGAACAATTTAATTTATAGTAAAAATCGATACGTTAACAGAAACACTGCTTCAGTTGATTAAAATATAAAGCATTGAAATTTTATTCATCGAGGAATTAAATTTATAAATTTATCATTGTCTAATATATTAATTTTCCGTCGCAAATTACAGGTAATATTCCAAAAGTTTACAAAATTTTGTGATATAACCTCTACGATAAAACAAATACATAAACTATTAGTGTTTAAAAATAAAATTTACAATGGTTATTGTTTACATGTGTAATGTGATATTAATAACATTTAACGTGTCCAAATATACAACAGATTATTCATTTCTTTAATATATACATTATAACATTTTTTTATTTCAGTAAATAAATAGTATGTTTGACCAAAACATTATTGGAATATGTTTTAGTCTCTTTTTAACAGTACTTTTTAACATTTCCCTGCATCGTATAGAAGAAGGTCATGTTGGTGTTTATTTTAGAGTAAGTAATGTTTATAAGTAAGCAATAATGTGAGCTATATGGTATGACCATAATAATATTATGAACATATATATTATATGATATAGGGTGGTGCATTGTTGCCTCAAGTAAGCAATCCTGGATTTCATATGATGATACCTGTATTCACAACATACCATTCTGTTCAAGTTACATTACAAACAGACGAAGTAAAAAATGTTCCATGTGGTACAAGTGGTGGTGTTATGATTTATTTTGATCGTATAGAAGTTGTAAATATATTAGATGCAAATAGTGGTAAGAATTTTATCCATTTTACAATTATAATTATTGAAATGAACTTATAAATTATTACAATGTTCTGTATTCATAATTTTTTAATTACCCAGTATACAATATGGTAAAGAACTTCACAGCAGATTATGATCAAACATTAATATTTAATAAGATTCATCATGAATTAAATCAATTCTGTTCAGTACATACATTGCATGAAGTATACATAGACTTGTTTGATCAGATAGATGAAAATTTAAAAACTGCTTTACAAAAGGATTTAAATGATTTAGCTCCTGGTTTAAGTATTCATGCAGTTAGGGTTACTAAGCCCAAAATTCCGGAAAGTATTAGAAAAAATTATGAATTAATGTAAGGATAAACTTAAACCAGTGTTCAAGTAATGTTGTTAATTTTACAAGTAAAATATGTATATATTTATACTACTACAGGGAAGCAGAAAAAACAAAGCTTTTGATTTCCATACAGCATCAAAAAGTAGTTGAAAAAGATGCGGAAACTGATAGGAAAAAGGCTCTTATTGAAGCAGAAAAAGAAGCACAAGTAGCAAAAATACAGTATGATCAGAAAATAATGGAAAAGGAATCATTACAGCGAATAGCAGCAATTGAGGATGAAATGCATTTAGCAAGGCAAAGGAGTCATTCTGATGCTAAGTATTATGAAATGAAAATACAAGCAGAGGCAAACAAGCTTCTTCTTACTGAACAATATTTAGAACTGAAGAAGTATGAAGGGTTGGCACAAAATGCAAAAATTTACTATGGTCAAGATATACCAAAAATGTTTACATATGGAGGTTGCTCAAGTAGTCCAGAAATTTCAAATATGGCAATTAGTAAAGAAGGAAAGTAATAATAGAAATTAATACTTTTATCTTCTTGTTTAGTAATAGACAATGCAACAATTGTTTTGATTAAATTTAACATATACTAGGTCCTATGTACTTTATACTTATTGTAAATGTGATATTGATAATTATACATAAACACTGTGAACATTTTATTTAAAGAAATAAATCTTCAATGAGATTTTCATGATTCATCAATTCATCTATCATAATTAACTATTATAAATGTTTCCGATTGAATTTTGTTGTATTTCATATACAATTTTCGAATAAAAATGTTAAAAGTTATATTAACACCATATTACTATATATATATATATATATATATATATATATATATATATATATACCGTACAGAATTGTAGTTTCTTTAAAGTAAACAATATGAATTCACCTTGTAAAATGTAGATAAAAAATATATAAGTTAGAACGAATTTCGAATTCGACAAGTTGCATTATTCATTTTAACGAAGCCAGAATCAAATGTTGACACACGTTTGTAATTATAAATTATTTTCGTAGTATGTAAAAATTACTGCGTAAACATTCCAAATTTAAATAGCAATTGAAAGATTCTGGTAGTATGGTGGTTTAAATATGATGCGCGCGCATTCTACACCCACCATATGACAGATTGTCAAAAGTACCATTTTGATAGTGTTAATGTTTAAGATTTATCAAACTTTTGTAGATTTATAAGTTATTACTCAGCATTTTTCAGCATAAATATTAAAAATGACAGCAGTAAGTTTCACGATTATATGAAATTGTTTTTTTAAATTGTGTGGTTTGTATTTTAAGGTTATGTATAGATTATTTGAGTAAGTAATAAAATAAGCGTAAAATATTTGGATAATATATGTTATCTAAGAAAGGCATTCTGATATGTAACAGTAGTGTTATCATATGACAAAACGATTTTTATTATTAATACTTATTTCTTTATCTGTTGTGTCTCAGGAATTAAAAAAGTTTCTTTATGGACTTTTAAGTAGTGTGGAAGGGCTTCACAGTATATTGATAACAGATAGGGATGGAGTACCTGTGGTATTAGTAGCTGATGAAAAAGCACCAGAGTTAGCTATGAGAGCAAGCTTCTTATCTACATTTGGCATGGCAACAGATCAAGGAAGTAAACTAGGATTAGGAAAAAATAAAACAATTATATGCATGTACAGCAGTTACCAGGTATTGTAAAAGTACTTGTTGTTTTTATAAAAAAAAAAAAAACTGTCTTTTCTTAATTTCTATATAGAAAAAAAAAAAATATATATATATACATATATATGTGTAAATACTTACAGAAATATCATATAAAAACATGTAATTTTTTTATAATTCATTTGTAACATACATATCATATATGTGAAAAGTTTAAATATTAATTTATGTTGCAGGTAGTTCAAATGAATAAATTACCATTAGTTATTAGTTTTATTGCAAGCCATGATTGTAATACAGGTCATATTTTATCTTTGGAAAGTAAAATTGATCCAATCCTGTGTAATTTAAAAAATGCAGTAGTGGAAGCCTGATGGTTACCTGTTGTGCATTATGGGTGATAAATACCAAAAATTTGCAATTGAATTTGGTAAACACTTGTAATGAACAAATTTTATAAATCATGCTGGAGAGATTGTTGTATATTCTTTTTCTAATTTACAAGGAATTCAAGTTACATTCTTTTATATACTTGTATTTTCTTTAATTAACATTTTTATGTATTTTAAAAAATCAATTTGAAAAGAAAGAAGGAATCTTAAATCTTTTGTGGGGCAATATAAGAAAGAAAAAGAAAGAACTAGATATTAAAAATTTTTATGATATACAGAATACAATTTGTATCATAAAAGCATCAGAGACAGTTCAACACTTTCAGGATACATTTAAAGTGTTTTTCAAATTTTACACGTGTAAATAGTATAAATTTATGTAAAAAGAAGTAATGTTAAAATACATGTTATATATGTATGTGTTAGTTAATATTCTTAACTATATTAAGAATATATCACTTATATATCATTTTACTACTTTAAATGAATATACATATATATAGACAAAGAGAGATAGAAAGAATAGAACAAATAATACATCATATATATGACAAAATATATTTGTTACAATTCATACAACAATGGCTTACCCTCTAATCCATTAAGAATATTCTGGGCTGCAGCAAGTGACATGTCAGCTCGAGTCTTCACAGTAGCACTACCCAAATGGGGTAAGATCACTGCAGTATATCATATATAAATATTAATGTATATAAAACTTTGTTACACATTTCTACGATTAATTAACGTGTATACATTATATAAGATTGTAGATTAGAATTTCTGCTAATAAAATTACAAACAAACAAAATATAAAAATATTGGTTTATTTCTACCTTTTATTCATTAAAATTTATTTTATACAATTCACTATACTTACCAGCATTAGGCAGTTTAAGAAGTTCATGATCAGGAGGCAGTGGTTCAGGATCCGTGACATCAAGACCCGCAGCAAAAATTGTTTCATTGCGCAATGCTTTAATCAAAGCATTCGTATTTGCTACTTGGCCGCGGCTGACGTTTACAAATACCGCGGTCTTTTTCATTTTTTCAAAAGTACTATCGTTAAACATTCCTCTGGTTTCATTAGTTAACGGAACGGTAACGATTATAAAATCGCTTTGTTCAAGAAGATCGTCGAGGGATACAAATTTAGCGCCAAGCTCATCTCCTACAGAAAATTGAAATAAAAAAAATTTAATAAAAATTCATGTTTTACTCTCATGTATATACCCACACTTACCTTCTTTTTTACGAGAATGTCCGGTATAGAGGAAGCGATCTACTTCAAATCCCTTCAAACGTTTAACAATAGTTTGTCCAATATTGCCCAAACCGACAATACCAACTGTTGATCCTCTTAATTCTTGACCAAGTAACCATTTAAGACTTCTATCCATTTGGCCCCTAAATTTTATGAGAATTATACATACATATATTAAATAATAAAATATTTTTCATAGATAAAGTTGCTAAATATATTGTTCCAAAAAGAAATTTTAGCTTAAATTCATAGTTTGTAATTGAATTAATTGTATACTTTAAAAAAGAAAGAATTAAAAAATCGAATTCAGTTTTAATTACTCTTCGAGTTTTAAACGTCCTTCGTGAGTTCGTCTTGCTGCACTCAGTGCTAGAAGTACTGCAATCTCTGCAACTGCAGCCGATAAAACCTTGGGAGTATTACCGACTTTGATACCTCTCCTTTTAATTTCAGGAACATCCAAATGATCGTAACCAGCCGACATTGTTGAAACAACTTTGAGGGTTCGTCCTATTTATTACATATATTAACAAAATCATTTGCAATATTTTCAAAAATTTTGTCTATAAAAAAAATAGGATATTATTTAAATACTTTTTACACGCATAAGCGATAAAATGTAATTTTTTTTCTTTCACATATTGTTTTATTTAATTAATTGTTAAATTATATTAATGCAGTAACTTTTAAACTGTATTTATGCAACTTAAAGTTCCTTTGAAAGATGTGTCATACGTAAGACTATTGTTTCCGTAACTTTAATACACATTGTTAGAAAAAGCTAATATATAATTAATAAATTCTTGAATACAGAACTCGAGTATTTGTAATTACTGATAATATTTTTCCAGATACTTTTCAATCAAATTTTAAAGAGTAATTTGATTAATTTTGTTACTGGTTCCCGGGTTTAAATTCAAAATTCTGTAAGAATGAAATTTACCTGCGGTATCAAGGAATTCACTATTTACATTGAAATGACCAGTGACAAAGATTGCATCATGACCGGGAACAGCTTGTAATACATCTTCGCGGGTCGGTGAAACAGTTTGAATGATTGTGACATCGCACCTGAGTTCAAAAAAATATGGAATTACAGAAATTATCAAATAATCTCAAACTACATTTACGATTACGTTTAAATCTTAAACAATCTTGTAATGTTGTACAGTTAAATTATTGAACTTGTAATGTTTCTTTTAAAATGTGAGAATATTATTAAAATTTTATGAAAAGTAGATATGTTATTAATGATTATTTTAGAGAAACATGCTCACTTTGTACGAAGGAGGTCTATACCAGCTGACGGTACATCGTTACTAGTGACCAAAACACGTGGCTTCATTGTTCTTTCTCGAAGTGTCGTTTCTAGCGGCAAACACTTTGTAAACTGATAGATTCGGCTCATTCTTCGCATTATATAACGATGAGATCTGATAACACGCGCAAGCGCATACGATTCGATGGGCAGATAAAAAGTGAAACATGAAAAATATGCCATGTTCATTGTTTCCTTATAAAAAATGTCAAGCTTGTTTACTTTATATGTAACTTACTAATATGAGAGATAATTTTTATGGAAGATTAAATAAAAGACAACAAAATTGCGTATATGTTAAAATTGTAAACAGAATTACTTAAGATTAAGATTATACTAGAATCCATTAAACGTATATACGAGATTAAAGAATCTAATTCTCAAACAAATTTCGAACATATTTTGAACAGCATTTTTTTATACATAGGTAGAACAGTGTGTAATTATCAGTCGTATACGTTTATGTTTCTGCAGTGCTAACACATGAGTGGAAATAGCAGGAATCAAAATATGGCGGGACTATTTACTGGAAATGTACTTCTTTCATTGTATGCTTTCCTATTCACTACAGACGCCACTTTCTGTGAATGATGGACAAGTTAGCGCGTGTCTATCAATTGTGAAAGCCATCTTGTTCTCTAGGCGATTACACGTTAATAAATGAAACGAAAACATGTAATAATTATCGCATTCAGATAGTAATATTAGTATTTTCTAGAAAGTAAACAACTTCATAAGTATATTTCATACCAGTGTTTTATTACACATATACATTATATATTATGGTATGCATATGTTACATATATACTTAATCGACGACACATCAATACACTATAACATAACATATATATGGGTACCTTGTAATTCAGATTAAAATTGTAGCTAAATATTATTTCTTCCGTTATACATTTTAAACAAAAGGAAGTACTAAGATAACTTATAACAAATAGAAATGTTCTCGGATATTAACCACATCCTGTTATGCCTATGCAGTTGATACATAAACCATATACGTTTTTAATATAATACGCTTCATTTGAATATAAAAGTTTACAAAGGTGTTATAAACCTTTAGTGGTTGCAACCTGTGATGTAACAATTTTGTGAGCAATTTCTGATTTTTTTTAGACACATTCAAAATAGAGATTTATGAAATCTTCTGGGATGTTCAAATTTAAACAGAACTACTCAATTTTGCATGATACAATTCTAAGGACCAAGTTCGTTATTTTATCTTAGCAAGATATTATACTATATATTTTCATATTTCAATAAATACTGTAAACTTCATTGATATAATTTTAATAATTTTAGATAAATCGTGCTTTTTAACGTCATACACGATGTATTATTATGGACGATGATAAGTTGATAATTAATAATTTCAAATTGTCCATTTTAGTAAATGGAGTGCACTGTGGTGTCATTTGGCCGTGAACGGTGGTATCGAACCAACGTGCAAAAATTCAACTGTACATGTAGCACCATCTAGCGTATACGTACTATTACTAAATTTCAGAAATCAGTTTCTGATTTACCTCCTTTGTGCAGTACTTGACAATAGACGTAGCGCCATCTAATAGCAGAATATAGGTACTAAGAAAGAGGCTAAATCAAGAATTGATTTCTGGAGTGTAGTAATAGCACTTCTACGCTAGATGGCACCACATGTACTATTAGCTTTTTGCATACTGATTTAGTACTGCAATTAACCGCTAGATGACACGACGATGTCTTTAGGGAGATGGAATTTTGAAAAATTGTTAATAATTAGTGTATGTCAGATTTGGGAATTAACTGCTCTTTTCGGTTGATTTTCAAAAGTAATGCCCTTTCTCCCCCTTCCAGCTACGGTTGAAGTGTTGATTATACTGTTAAATTCATCGCTAACGTAAACGATACATTTAAATTAACCGTAATGTTCTAAACTTGGTGTCTACGTCATGACCCCTTTTGTACTGGTACCAATGTAACAAACGCAACTAGTATAATTTACAATTATGTTCAATTTAAGAAATGTTTCCTAACATTTTATTTATGATCAATATAATAAAAGCTAATAAAAAATAAAAACTGTATCCATAAATTGTTCGTATTTTTTAATATATATCCAATTTGTTGAAACAAGCTTTAATTTCACAGTTGGTAATGGTACAGTTTTAAAAATACGATTTCCAATCTGAGCTCAAAAACTATTCGATATTTAAAGGCGGACAGAATAGATCGATTGAAAACTCCTCCAAAGTCATTTTAAAATTGTGCCTAAATTTGTGTCAACGTTTTACGGTACCTACCTTTTATAACCCGTGCCATAAATGTTTTTTTACAAGAACACTTTGAGGTTATGAATGTTTATGAAGCATTGTACTTAGCAGTTGTAAGGCATGCTTTATATATAAAACAGAATTGATTTACATGGAAATATCAAATAAAAATTAAACAGCGCTTATTGAAACGTTAGAACAGAAAATGACGTGGTTGCGACGACCGTTTACATTACCAATTTTACTTGGTTTATCTTTAACAAGTGTTAGCATTGCTATATTATATGTATTGTTCAAAAAGGTAGGATTGCAAGTATAAAAATTTATCTATTATTTAATTGATACGATATTAAAGTATTTCTTCCATTATACAGGATGAAGAAGATATAAAGTCCAGAAAAAAAAATATTGAAGTTGCAAAACGAACTTCAATAGAATGTAAAGTACCTAGGCAATTTGTACCTGCAGTTATTGGAAGAGGTGGTTCAATGATAAAAGAAGTACAGAATAAAACAGGGACACAGATATACTTTAAGGAAGATAATATTGAATGTCCTGATCGTATCTGCACCATAAAAGGTAGTTATGCAGCTGTACATTTAGCAGAAGAAATGATAAAATCCATAATTCAAAATCAGCCTATAATTGAAACATATGAAATGTATGTACCTCAAAAGGCCTGTGGAAGGATAATAGGAAGAGGTGGTGAAATTATACAACAAATTCAAACAATTTCTAGTGCAAAAATCATTATTGAAAAAGGTTATATACCTTATGATCCAAGTATGTATACTTTGCATATAAATTGACATTAACATGTTTTTTCTTTGGTTTTATTTCTTTTAAATTTTAATAACTGTTACTAGTATGTTACAGATGCTGAGAAAAGAATTATTATAAGAGGGACAACTGAACAGATTGCTATAGCTTTGTCACAGATTGAAGACAAAATCAGAGAAGAGAAAAGAGCACGTACAACATTAGAGGCTTCTTCTGCAGCAAGATTGCCCAGAGGTAAATTGTCTCCTCGCAACACCATTGTCAATGCATCAGAACCAAACACTGAATCTTTATCATTACAAGGTATGTAAAATGCATAATGTGAACAATGTCTTTATTTGTCATGTAATGAATTTTCACTATATTTGTATGTTTCTCCCTAGTTACTGATGGCTTGATGGAAGTATATGTATCTGCAATGGAAAATCCCAGTCAATTCTGGGTACAAGTTGTAGGTTCTGGAACTACAGCTTTAGACAAATTAGTTTGTGAGATGACTGCATATTATAATGATGAACAAAATCATGAATTGCATACATTGCGAAGTGTAAGCATATAATTATACAAAGAATAACATTCCAAAGGTGGTGAACTGAATTTTCATCCTAATTATATTGTTTTATTTCAGATAACACCTGGTCAAATAGTTGCAGCGAAATTCAGTTTTGACGAACAGTGGTACAGAGCACAAGTTATGTCTGCACCTGAAAATGATCAGTGTGAAGTGTATTTCGTGGATTATGGAGATCACGAAATGGTTCAACTTGGTCATGTACTGGAACTTCGAACCGACTTTCTCAGCTTACGATTGCAGGCGATCGAGTGTTCGTTAGCCAACGTTAAACCGAAGTAAGTTTATTTTTAATTGAATTAATTCGATTAAACGCAAAAACAGTCAAGTATATCGAAGTTTATAAAAACGTTTATTAAAGTTATTCGTTGTAATCGAATTCGTTGAATTCTCAACGAGTTATTATAAATAATCGAGGTTCCGCATAAAGTTATTGTTGCATGACATATTGATTCCTCTATTTGAGAAACATAAAATCATCGATAATGATTTATAAAAATTTACAGTCAACTATTAAGTTGCTTATACATGAAAAGAGATGTCAGTTGCTTAATTCACTGTCGTCCATATTACTGGATCTTGAACTGCCAATACCAGCTTCACAAACTTCATTGAACAATTCTGGGTTCACTTGTTCCATCATTTTCCATGCTAAACTTTTGTTGAGCATCGTCATGTTCTCCTCGCAATATGCTAAGCTCGCCCTTTTCAGCGCGTCACAGCCAAACTCATCCGCAATGAAAAGTCTACTCGCTATATTTTCTGGTGTTATCGTTTCGATGAGATTTCTCTCGCAGAGCTCTTTCAATCCTGAAGGATAATTATCAGTAATCACGTTAGTCGATGTTAGACTTTCGTCAAATATATTTTCCAACTGAGTAATTAATTTACCTTGAAGACAAAAGCGTCCAGCCAAGGATAACAGTTGGGGAGCAAAGTTATCCAAATTATCGACGTGATCGCTGTATATGTATCGCAACAATTCCTCCGTTACTTCTTTACTGAGATCCAACAGTTCCAAAGTAAACGTGTAACGATCCTAAAATATTTCCAAAACCATGATATTATAAAATGTTTTACGTATCGAGCAATCGTAATGACAAACAACGTTAAGTACTCACCCGTAAAGCTAGCAAACTCGATTAGAAAATTATACTCTTCATAAAAAGACAATTGTATCGCACAACGAAAACTATTTAAACTTCGTAATTAATTACGATTGTTAGTTAACATACAAAAAAAAAATAGTAATAAGCAACGTAAGAATTACTGTAGAATACAACTCTACAAGATTATAAATTACAGAAAAATTACACTTTACAAGCCAAATGTTTAATGATAAAACAGAGCTGATATTACTGTTAGGTATTTAAAGGATATTTATCAAAATGCAGATTCGTTAAGCTATTTTGTAGGATTTAAAACAGATCAATTCGAGCATTCTGTAACACTGGTACAGAATAACGCCTGACACGTACATTGGTACGTCCGTTTCCTTTGCCCATTACATTCTTTTCCTCCCGCGTATCCGATATATTATCTTCTGCGGTATCCGCCTTTGAATTTTTCCTCCGGTTGAATCCGTTTGTGGGCAAAATCATTTCAGCTAAAACGTTGCTACGAGCTGTTAGTACACTACTGTGAACTGGAATCTCTGTCGAACCTCCACATGTTAATTTCGTGTCTGCACCGTACGAATATTTCAATAGTCTTGCCATATCCTGCAATGCGTCGATTCATCACTTAATTTGCATTCGTTACATTTTGTTTTTCTTTCGAGAGAAAATTAAAAATAAAAATAAAAATTTCATTTAAGAATATTTTCACGATCGAAGTAACTCGCCTGTGGTAAATTATGCTTTTCACTGTCGTATTGGATTATTTGGATCTTAACCATTAACACCACCTCGCCGTTCTTCTTTAAATGCCTGTCGACGATGGATAAGTCCCTGTAGCCCAAGGAAATAATGTCTGTGTACGATTTCAGCTCGAGTATTGTCCTGCTAACGTGACAGTACTCCCAGTATTTAACGTCGGCATTGAAAACTGCAAATTGAAATCGTATCTTCGCTTGTTCCGCTTCATCTACGGTGCAGTTCAACATGTTCAGGCACAATACCACGGGGTTTATCATTCTTTTGCCTGTTACCAAACAGTAGACCATTCTTTCGTTTAATAAAGTCGATATCGATGATTCTCTCGAATGAGAAGGGAGAAATGAATATGGGAAAAAATGGAAGAGAAAAGAATTCGATGAATTCTCAAACAGCATGATAAGGACAGAAATTGATTTCGTTGTTTGTACCTTGAAACAGATACAAAGGGACTGATTTGAAAAAGAAAAAAAAAGAAACAATAAACAGAATTTTGAAATTTTTACGATTAGATCTGCCGAAATTGAAAATTTCTTATGTTGAATTATCAATTATTATTAATTTTCTCTTTTATTTCTTAAATAATTTCAAGGTACAAATTATTATATTTTTTTGTTGAAAAAAGAATGATTAACGGTAGGATCACTCGAATGGTGGATTTGCAAATGTGAATCGTTCCCCTTACCATCAGGATTCTTCCAAAATCTGATGGATAAATTCCACGTGCTATGAATACCATTCACGTTGACATCGAACGATGGGCTATCTATAGAGCTCTTCTTTATAATAGTCTTTTTGTAATTTGGAATGGGCCATGTGTACTTAAAGACGATATCAGAAACTGCTGGTACCAGTAGCTCCATTTTATGGTGGTTTTACGTAAACAGGAACACCTATTGTAACCAAGAACCTATTAAGCATCTTCGAGACGTGTTGCTGCTTCATGAATTCAATCATGGTTAATCGTGATACTATCTACAGAAACATATACTTTTTTAATTATCTGTGTTTCATTATTTTTCTTATTCTTTCACTGTACCCCATTTATACGCTATTATTACTCGTGCTATTTTTATTTTTATTTTTTTTTTCAATTTTTGTCTTTAACAACCTTTACCATCATCTGTTTTTCGCCATTTCCCCTCATTCTTCGCGTATGTTTCGACTTTTCCGCCGAGCAGTTTTTTCATTTCGCTTCACATTCGATTTTCTCGCGACCACATCTGCCTACCGGCAAAAGTAATTCTCGTGGCGCGGTACGATTGCGGTGTACGGGAGTACGATAAAGCTCTGTGAAAGTGCGCAAAACGCTTTTGCCGATTGTTAGAGTCTCGTGCACATAGCAAACTTTACGGTATAAATCGGAAGTTCAACGCTAGACACGCGTGTGTATGTAGGGACGTTTGGCAGCCAGCCAATTTCTGATCTTAATTTATCTTTATTTAACAGAAGTTCCTTCCCGGTTTATTCGGCACGTTTAACGCTTTTGTTTAGATATTTCACCGAAAACACGTTTTATTCCGGGAGGAATAGAGCTTGGCAGCGAATCGAAAACAAACAATTGGATAATCAAAATCTTCAAATCTGATCTCGTGAAATTTATTGCCAGTGCTTATAATATTTTCAAACTGTCGCGTTCACTGTTAAAATTTCACGAAGTTCTCTATTCTGCTCGCGGTAAAGTTTGTAAACAATCGAATAAACAAACTCCGGAAATATAAATTTATAACATAAATGTCAATAGTGTCACGAGTTATTAAAAAAGAAAAAAGAGAAAAAAGAAAAATTGCAAGGACGCGGGAATCGATCGAAGTTTGTTAAATGAAGAGTTTAATTGGTGCCAGGAGAAGATGGGAAAATATTTTAATTGGAGCTTCGAAACGATGAAAATCGATGATAATGACATTCGTTCGTCACCGAGGAAACGTTTGCAGTCGTAGTTGAACGACGAACGAAGGTTCAATTAATTTTTCATTAGTGACTTTTGATTATAATCAATCGGTATAAAGTGAAGACTGTTAGATACTTTATGGCTGTTTAGCTCAGCGTTAAAGAGACTGAAAAACGGAATTGAATGTTAATTGTAGTTATCGAAACAGCAATTGTGCAAATGGAATCAATAAGGTTTCAAGCAGATCCCGACGATGCAATTTCAATTGCTGCTGCAATCGATTGAATATCAATTATAGAGCTTCGTATCTGTTCGAGGATACTCTTTCTATGTAACGTTATCACAATTTTAATTGGAAACTAACAGAGGGTACAGTACATGGGAATCTGTTGACTCGTTTATTGTTTGTTTTTGATGTTAACATACACTATATTTCATTTCTAATTCTCACATATTTGGAGAATAATTGAAAATTCGATTTTATTCGAAATCTATCACAAATTTTATTACAATTACACTTTTATACCTGACGAGGTCTTGAAAACCCTTGCAAACATAAGTTGTTACACACGATTTGTAACTTTTGCATTTAGAAAGTTTACAAATTGATAGTTCAACTTAACGAAGATCTTCCTCCACTACCCTTATTTTACAGAATTTTAATCTCTTCGTCGAGTCCAAAGATGTGCATTAAATTTTCATTCTAACCATTTCTTCATACCTACTGGTGTTTTCAAGGTATACAGGAAAATAGGAACACGCGTATTAACCTTTAAATGGTGTTCTCACTTAGAAGAACTAAAATGTAGTGAAAAAAAGAAGAAAAAAAAAATTACGTGACACTTCTACCGAGATCCCTCTAGATACCTGCAAAAATTTTAAAAATAAATCAGAATTTTCCAGTTACCGAAGTTTCCTCACGAGTGAGAAATTTACAACACGTAAATAACTATCGACAACGAGGAATCGAAGTCGCTTAGATGCGTCGCATATTGCGATTTGCGGTGACAGCAGAAGCGGAGATTTCTTTATCCACAAAAGCAATCTTAAAGTCTAAATTGTTCATTGAAATATTTACTCTTAAACTGATGTTACTCAAAGATAGCTGATTTTCATTTGTCCGTGCCCTGTCCCATGTATTGTTCTAACAGTGGATGAAAAATCGAACCATCCTTGTAATGCTTCGAACGATCAGAATGGGATTAGATTCCGCGGCGAGGAAAAGGGGGAGGAGGTGATGGGAGGGAGATGGTAACAGTCGAACGCGAATTTAATCAATCTGACCGAATACCGTGTGCCTCACATCGCGTGCCGAGAAACAGCTAATCACCGTTCCAACCTCGAAGTAATGCACACACGATGGTTTTCGAGTTGGAATTACCGCGGTGCCGACGATCTTCGGTTACACGCGACACGACGGCTTTCGAGGGCAATACCGAACGAGTACCTCGTTGCCAGAAACCCGCAGACCACTCCGAAACGTTTTCTATTTCTGTTACATTCGTTTCTCGCCACTGTCCTCCCATGAACTTCGATTTTCCCCAATGCAGAATGACGATTCTGCTTCCTGTTCCCCGGCGGTAAATCATTCTTGTACAATTGGCTCGGTTTTCTCGAAACGTGCGCCTCGATTTTTCACACGGTGAAACGAGGACGTTTTTTTTTTTCGTTTTAATTACTCCTGCCGTTCACGAGATTTTCCTATTCGTTCGTATTCGGATTAGAATTGAGAAAATGACCATTACTGGAAAATTTATTAGGAGGAACATTATTTAACAGAAGATTTGAGATTTTTTTTTATACGATTTAAGTTTTCCTGAGTATCATTATTGAAAAGAGATTTTCATGATCGATAGTGATTATCGGTAACTAAAAGACTCGTAATTAATGATTTAGTAACTAAAATGTATTTTTCGAATTTTTATTGTTGCCATTTGTAAGCTATTTTTATGTTTAATGTTTAGTTACGAGAGTCGGTACGGATTAGACGAGAAAAATGACGAAATTATTGTACTTTAGTTGTTATTTTTGTAAAGGAGTGCACCTTTGTTCACCTTTTCCAGCGGTAACGTTTTTTCTGCATTATTCTTCTTGTTTAGAGATCGTTTGTTTGTTCACGATGCTTGGAACTTTTTCAAACACTTTGTATGACAGTGGGTCAATGCGACAACTGGGTCGGGTAAGAAGAGTGACGATATAATTGTTTTCCACCTTTTATATTTCATAGGGAACACTTTAACTGACTTTAAATAAGTATTTTCTTAACTGCTCTCGTTGCTTGTGAGAATTTTTTGTTGTTCACTTTATTCTAGGCCTTTTTAGTCGTGTTTGCGATCTTTGCAAAATTTTCTTAATTAGATTTTTACACGATATCGCGTTGAATTTGGAACGAAGTTGATCACAATGGGAAAAAATCCCACCAGATTTATTATTATCTTTGATTTGTTATTTTGTGTTTTATATTATTTAACCCTTTACCGAGATAATAACGAGTCTCACTCGTGTTGTAGATTATGGTCAAGATGTGACAAATTTGTATTTTTATTCCAACTTTAGTTTGAATTCAAGATAGAGGACTTTCAAATAAAAATTGATATATAATATCTCGATTTTCTTTACTTAAAATTGTATTGGAACAGTAAACATTCGAGACTAACATACGTAGTAACTAAAAATTCGTATGGCAAGGGGTTAAGAAAGCGAAGAGAATTATTTTGAATTAGTTTACAGAGCAGACGCAACGACAAATTTTCAGAATTCCGTTCGATTAATTTAACCGCTTAATTCGTGAAAGTATCAGTTTGAAACAGCTCGACGTAGTTTCATCGTGGCTCTCGAGTGCGTTTAGAAAAATTCTCCGAGGCAATAGGAGACGCAATGAAAACCACCTGGTAATTCAAGATGGGATTAACAAATGGGGTAATCGCGTTAAACGGTTCTTAATTGAAGACAATAACGAGCTCGAGGGCTATTTGCGTTACAAGTGCATGGCATCTAAAAAGCTTGATTACTTGCCTTCGTTTCGCAATTTATTTTTCACAATGCTTCCATTTGTTTTCGACAGAGCTTTACAAATATTCTAAATTCACTTACTTATACCAGAAACATTTTCGTTGAAAGAAATATAATCCTCCCTTTTTAATAATAAAGATATCGTTATTATTAAACTGTTATCAATTCATACTAAAAAACTATACTTTTCCACCTATTACAAAATGACCAGTAACCTCCCTTTTTTATATTTTACAGTAACTTCCGTGCAATACAGCTAACACAATACGCTCTATGCTAATTCAATTAAATTGGAAATAAAAAGTATACTTGTATTTATTAAAAATTAGCATATTATTGTCCTATTATATTTTATCGTTATTTTTCGTACAACGAACAGCAGAATATTCTCTGTACTAATTCAATCCACCGTTCTAACAGCTCGATAGTCAGAGTAACATTTCATTCCATGATTACTTTATAATATCAGCTTTAATATTCATCGTTTAAAAACCGTACGAGAAGCTTTCCCTTGGCAACCAGCGGGGAAAGCTGTGGGAGTATAACCATCTCTTTCTCGACATTCAAACTACCACTTGACACTGTTGCACACTTTGGAAAAGCCACGGTCGCACACGAGAGCGCACAGAATCGCGAAATTTAATGCGTACTTACGTAAATATAACACACGCGTCTATTATGACGTTCATTAATGCATCGGGTATAAAGTGCATCGAGCTAGCAAGGGTTCTTGCCAGCGTGAATTCCCGTGTTCACCTTTCCACTCTACACTCGACGTTTCATCTGTGTTCACTGTTTCAATGTTACGTAAAAAATCGATGAAAAGAAAAAAAGAAAAGAACAGCGAATACAAAATTCAACAACCACTGTTTTCCTTCAATATCTTTTTCTTCTCTCTCTTTTTTTTTTTAAATTGCTTTCAATTTTAACAACTGAGATGCTTCAACTATTATCTCCTTTGAATTAAATTCAATTCTGTCACTGTGAACGTCAATTTTTTAGATTATTACTCGGAGTATTTCGCGAATGGAGTTAGATTTTGCAACGTTTACGTAGACACAGAGTAACGGCGATCCCATTTAGCGGAATAAAAGATATTCAGATCTCTTTATAATGTTTTTTCTGCCGGTTGGACAAGAATATTGTTCAGCACGAAGAACGTGAAACGACTGAGACCCTCTGACCATTGCTGAGGGTCTACGTTCATCGTCCACTTCATCTTCTCGCACGTGTACACTTGTGTTGTGCCGTTTATAAATGGAACAAGACGTCCCGAAAGTGCTTGAGCCTCGCTAAATGGGGGTGCTTCACGCACATGTTCTTTGTTTCGTGCACCGATATCACTATCGCCCCTCGAATTCGTACCGAATCCCAGCAACGGAACAGGGTTAATGGTAATTGCATCAAGAATCGCGGTTACGTAAAAGTTGCGCATGTAATTAGGCCGCGAACAGGGGGAATCAGGAATACGTACAAGTGAAAAAAAGTTTTCGGTGATTGACCTTTTACTTCGATGTCTCGTATTGCGATCTAAAAAAGACATGAAACAGTTGAACTACTTCTAGACATTTTAAGATGAATTACTTGCATTAGGGGCCAAAATAATTTGGAAATCGCAAAACAACAACAGATTCGTTCATAGATATTTTATTCGTAATATTATACGAAAAAATTCATTACCTAAAACTAATGTATATTTAGCGAGTTTACGCAGCGTTCTTTGTAATACGAACATTATATTGAGAACAAAATAACGTTTCTGGGCATACGATTCCCTTTTTGCTGCCAATTCACCGACATATTTATTACTCTGTGCTTCGTGTAACTTCGCAATTCGGGCACCCGCAATTGCCAATTGCCCGGGTTGGAAAATTAATCAACGAAAATACTTCATTCAACGTGTTACGATGAATATTAAATAATTGCGTAACTTGCACGTTTTCGAGTTTCGTATATGGCATTCGTGGAATGAATACAATCAGAAACTTCCAGCAAAATGTCGCAACGGTGACAGTGCTTATTCATGTTACTGACAATTGTTTCGTTCGTTCGATTATTATTCCTCTGATCATTCTTTACATAAATTGTATCATATGTCTGTTTTTTTTTTTTTCACATAATTTAGAGAAAATGAGTGGAGCAGCGAGGCTTGCGATAGATTCACGGAACTCACTTGGTTGGCTCAGTGGAAAGTCCTAATAGCTAAAGTTAGGGGTTACAAAGAACGAGCTTTTGGTTATGGAAGATTTCGACGTGAGGGCTCGCCGATTCCATGCGTCGATCTTTACGATAAAAATGACGATAAGGTATTTTATACGAGGATTTTTAAGTTGAAAATTAATAATTTTATTCACATTGAAATAAAGCAAATGACAAAAGAAATAGAAATAAATAAATTCGTAAAAACTTTCACCGCAAAAGTATGTTGGAAGTATTTGCTGGTCGATCGCATCGAAAAATGTTCGTAGTGCAAAGGGTTAAAATCACTTTGTACAACTAATTACTATTTTTTCTTCTTTTTTTTTTTTTAACGTATACAGGACATCAATATCGGTCAAGAGTTAATAAACGAAAGTTTAGCCGAGCCAGAAGAAACTCTATCATCAGCAGCTTCTTCAACGTTGTCGTTATCCACACGAAGCCACGAAATGACGACTATTTCAAGTCCTGCGTCTACTTCGCCGTTAGCGAAACGCGCTCTGAGCCCTGAAACGTCAGTAAACACTTCACGTAAATTGGATTCGACCATCGACTCGCCAAATATATCGGTCACAGATCTCGATACGTCCAAGGATGTACCATTGCGCCCTCAAGTTGAAGAAATTAATCTGGTATCGCCACATGTGAGCACATACAACATCAATTCTATTAAAGTATACTTTTTCAGGCGTGTTCTTGTAACATTGAAGAGTTTTTCGTTCGTTATTTGAAATTTTGAACGAAATGGATTTTTGTACATTACTTAAAATATCAAACGAACATTGTTTATATTATCTTCTACCGATTCCTTACCCGAGATACTTAAAAAATTGAGCTTAGTTCAAAATTATACTATACTCAGTTAAAAACACAACTCGATTAACCATCTTTTTAAAGATGAGAAATAAAAAAGTTTCATTTTCTAAAGATAAAAAAAGGGACATTAATCGAAAAACAAGTTCGTAATTTAAAAGTATCCACAAAACTTTCAAGTTTCTACATTTCATTCGAATAAATGAATAAATAAATTCACTCCTGAATATTGCAAAACTACAGTACAAATATGCTACGAAATCAATTTCACCGGAAGTCCCTCGAGCATCCAGTCTCCGAACAATAACCAGACTTCCTCCGCGAAGCGGTAAAACGGGATTGAGCGTAGAAAGTGCGCGGTGAGGCGATTTTTTCGCCCTTTTTTCTCGGGGAACACGCTCGCCTGCGGTTAACCATTAAATCGACGAACACATCGCGATCATTACCAGCGTCTGTATCGATTTCTTTCAGAAACCAAGCGGACAGATCGAGGAGATCGATTTGGTGACGCCGGTGAAGGAGGAGACGAGCCGTTTCATCGAGACAGAGAGGAAAGTGCACCACGAGGACGGTGCTAGTGATTATCTGCGTAACGGAAGCAGTAATCAGCACGGGAAATCCAAGACTCCACAGTTCAAAATCAGCAAATCGTCGCGTGTTGCTCCAGCTGGCTACGAGAGCGACATATCCGACGATTCTGACGAATTGGAGTTGGGGTAAATCGAAAGAAACGGCCATTTTTTTCTATGGAATATGCTTCTTCTTTTCCTATTCCTTAGCCTCGTAGATACTTAATAATGCGAATGATACGATGTAAAATTGCAACGAAGTATTACTTCCGATGAGAAAAGAGAAAGATAACACGTAGAAGATGCGTAACAATCTGACCCTTTCCACTTGTACGCTTTTTTCCATGTTCCATTCTATTTTTTTTTTTTCCTTTGATTTAATTGGAGTTTAATAGAGATATACTTTTTATTCTTTGTACGACGTACCTTTGTGATACTTCGGTAATTATTATAGTGAATTAAAAGAAAGAAAAAAAGCGAAGAGAAAAAGAGAAAGAGAGAGAGAATTACTTTTTAAAATGGTAATGGTTTTTATATGTAGTAAAACGTCTTGCCGACGTTTGTTAAAATAGCTAGAGAATCTCGCTTCTGGCGATGAATTAAAAAGTAGGATAGAAATAGTGATACATAGCGGAATTGTTTTATTTATTCTTTTTTAGTCAAGCTTCATTTTTTTAACGCCTTCGCACTGAACTTCTATTATAGTGATTTATTATTTAATATTATCTTAAGATAAAATGCTCGATTCTCAAATTCTCGATTCTCTAATTATTTTAATGAATGTGCTTTATATTTGTCGGCCGATCAAGCGGGGCACCGTTTTTTCTTTTTTCACGTCAATAGCCTGCGATAATACATCTTGTAATAATCAATTAAAATCAAATAAAAATAGAATAGTTTCTGCACGCTTTCGAGAAGAAGGCATGCAATGAAAGAGGGAACTAAAGAGCCTAAAGACAGCCGAAGTACATATTAGAGACATACTGAAACCATTTGTGTCTGGGAGTACGAGAAACCTTGAAAAATCTTCCTCGCTCTTCTTCCAAGTAGTCACGTAGTGCTACTTTATAAGTCGTGCATTGTTTCCTTTAGAACACGTACGCTTTTAATAGTATGCTCAATATTAAGAAATCGTGTGCCTTAAACCGCTTCGTAACATAATTACCATTATTATATTATACATATACACGTATATACACATATATATAGCAAGTAAGAAACGGATGCAAGTATTAGAAGGTGTATAAATATTTAAACGAAAAACAAACAAACAAAAAATATGAAGAAAAAAGAAACACGTAGATCGTTCTATTTTTATAAGATAATCTCTTAAGTCAGCTCGTTCTCGTAATTGTCCGTTGAACGCGACATTATTTGCTATTTAAACAGGGGATACATCGTTAATTTTATTGTATGTAACAACGTTAAGAAGAAAAATCTATATTGTTGCCTTCTTAGTTTATCCCGTTTTATTTTTACCGTTTCTCGAGAAATTTACTCTTCCTTTTTTTTTCTTTTTTTTTTTTCGAAGAATACAATTGATTCGTCGCGAATGGTTCCAAATCGCGTCAAGCGAATCCGTTGGTACGTGAAAAGAGATTTGAATGCTTTGTTTATTAACTGTGTATGATAGAAGTATAATAATCCGGACAAATAAAGTGATCGTTCTATAAAACTACTTACCTGTACCTGGATGTCCTAACGGAACCCTAAATCGTCGTTTCCTTTCACTTTATCCATCGCGCTCCGCTGCTTTCTCGGATTACGGCATCGTGATACAAGAGCGGCGATTTTTCGGAGCTTCTTGTCCACGGGTAAAAGTCGGAACCGAGCGGATGACCGCAAAAAAGAGGGGACAAAGCCCTCAACGAGCACCAACGGTGGCGACGACGACGACGGCGGCGGTGGTGGCAAGAGAAGGAGGAACAGGACGAGGAAAGAGCGATATCGGAAGTTACTACGCTGGAACAGTGAGTAGAGAACTTGCTCATCCGACACAGACTGCGAAACCGTATCTGCTTTTATACACGTTGTATCGAGTATGAGTTTCTTCGGTTAGAAACCTGACCGAGCAATTTCGCGATTAATGGCCGCTCGAGAGGCTGATTCAAGAGTGTCTGAATGAAGGATAAATATTCACAACAAGTTATATCCGATTCGGATAATTTTCCATAAATTGCAAATAATCTCTCGAACTCGATAGAATCAACCTAGATTAGTATTTCTTTCTTTTTTTTTTTTTTTATAATTTCTGTTTGATTGATATTGTATAATATAAAATAAAGAAAGAATTATATAGGAACTTTCTTATTGCAAGGTGTTGTTAATTCAATTTGTAAAGGAAATGGATATTAATTGTTTGAAAAATGAATTGAAATCACGGAATTTAGGAGCATAGATTTTCTGATGGATTTAAATGGTTTTACAGTAAAATGCTTGAATGTACAGAATGTCTCAAAATTATAGGACAAATGGAATTCAATAAATTCCAGCTGCCATAAAAATTAGCTACCTTTTTCATGTTTACCTAAATATTAAACCCGATAAATACAGTATGTGACAAAAATGACTTTTTGTCTCTTTAAATTAAGCGAACAGATGACATTGCGTCGTCACTGAACAGAGTTATCAACTTACGAAGATATACTTTCCTTTTCAATATCTTCCATTAACCACCATGATGAATTATTAAACTCAGGGTCCATAAACCTATATTACACACTGTATTTACGAAGATTTAGGAAAAAGCTTTCATATTGTTCCATAAATCGCTGAAACAATTGATCAACCTGAGAATAACATCGTTTAATTAAACTATTTTAACAAACCGGGAGACCGGAAAGTATATAACCGGAAGTAATACGAATAATGCTAGATTTCACGTCTGATGGTACGATTAGCCAATTCTGTCTGCAGTGAAAGACGAATCTTTATTTCCTAAACGAACCAAGAGGAGAGGCAAAAAAAAAAGGGGGAAACGACTGTCAATTTTCGCGTTCATTGTAGCCACGAACACGACAATTCGGCTGGAATAGAGTAAATAGCGAGTAAAGAAGTACCGGGAGTAATTGCTGTCGCCTGGAAGCCGGCCGGTGTTTGGTGATCGGGAAAAACGAGAAAGCTGCGGCCAAGCGAAACCGTATAAAACGACGCTAACCCGACCTTCTATCATCAGTACGACGAATATCTAAACTGTCTGCGCGACAACCGGCTAAACACCACGATGAATCGTTTGGTAAATTTTTATCATTCTTATATTCCCTTAATCCTTTGATTAACATCAATGCAGATAATACGTTTTGAATTTTTGCGGCAAAATACTACTGCCACTTTATACATCAACTCTTGATATTTCAATACATTACTATTATTATTTCTAATTCAATTAAGAGAAAATAAAAATTCACTGCTAGAAGGGTTAACTCTTTGGTTAACTTTTTACTCATAGTCGTACAGTTTAATATTTTATTTAAAGTTTTTCATCCACTTGACAATGCAAACGGTAAATGCGTAAATGGGTTCCTTTTTTCTTTAAAATCGTGTACTTCAAAGAGTTAATACGCTTGCTTTGGCTGATCCTAACTTAAAAAGCGCTGTAGAGTTATCTTTGGAAATTTTGCATCAATGGTTTTGAAAATTAAACAATTCCATAAGCGTGAAAATTGAGTTTATGATATTGAAAGATAGAAGGTAGTTTAGTTTGTTGGAATTTAAAAATTTTTTTATGGAAGTAATTAGATCAAGACTACACAGTTACGTTGCAATTTATTAAGTTTCAGTTATATATACTTTCGATGTAAATTTGGATACTCAAACCATCAAGGGAGAAGGTATTTTAGATATATTTTGCATTGGTTGTTTTAGTTTCGGTTTAAATTAGGTTACGAAGGGATTTAATATTAATCATAGCTAAATTTCGATCCTTCAAACGAGAGTTTGGATAGTTTGTTAAGCTGGTAATTGATTTTAATCACGTCGTTAGTATCGATAACTTTTCTGAATTATTGGCCGCTTAATGAAAGTACATGTAATGTTAAGAAGTCTCGAAAACAGTTTTGATCGGTGAAATTGAAGTGTAAGTAGAACGAGGTTGAAGGTGATCAGACATTTACTGTTTCGCGTTTCTTGACAGATCATACACAGGCGGCCTGTTGATCATCAACGTGATTTTACCTTCGTTGTTCATATAAAACGTGACTTCCGAAGAAACGGTTCTTCACATCGTAGTGTATGAATCTCTACTATAAAAGATATTCAAGATACTACAAGTAAAATATTATAGAAATCTTACTTCTACATTAAAATTCTTAATTCTTTATGTCAAACAATTGTGAAATAGAAACCAAAAAATTAAAGAAGAACAGTACTAATGTAAAGACTATAGTTAAATTCTAAGTAAAATTTAAAGAAAGAAAAAATAGTACTAATACAAAAAAAAAAGATCATTCATAACAGTAAACGATAAAACAAAGATGCAAAATAGTAATAATAATATGATAATAAATTTATCTAATTATTATTTAAAAACATATCTTTTAGGAATGTTACAGAAATGAAAGTTACTAATTTCAAAACATTCTAACTTAAATATTTCTCACCATAAAAATAAAGTTTAATTTTACTCTTGCCATAGTATCAGTGATTATTCTAATCTTGAAATATTCTATATTTGATAATTATTAACAAAAAGTGAAGCTTCTGACACGGGGGAGGGAGTAACAACAAAAACGAAATCGATGCAACGATGAATGTACGTCAATATTATTTCGGTTATAATTCCCAATCATTCGTTACGATTCCTTTGATTCTCTTGTTTCTTTAGCTTGGCATAACGACCAGGCCTGGTACCGCGCATAAATCAACCAGCTGGCGTTTTCGCAACAGTGGGACGCGCTCTAATTGGTTCCATTAGCTCAACTGCTAATCACCGGATGAAGTTATTCGTTGGTACATCGATGATAACGTGCTCTTAAATTGCGAGTACGAGTTAATTGGTCGGTCGATGAAATAACTAATAACCAGCGAAACATGCTTGATCGATTATTATATGATTAATATTGTATCGACGTCGATACCATGACAAACTATAAACTATTAATTTCCACTCGAGATTAACGATATTAACGATATTCATAAACTGTTCTTAGCTCGCACGATGTTTTTATTCACGTGTCACGTCGCTGATAATGTTATAACTTATGCTTTTTTCTCTTTTTTCACCTTCGATGTAATTAAAAAGCGCGTTCCAATTCGGTATCGCCCTGTGTCATCGGAATTTTTTTATACATTTTCATTTGAAATGTGTCACAAATAAATAGCAGGGAGGTTAATTGGAATCTTTCCGTCAAGTTTGTCCAAGGGTGGCTCTCGGTAATTACATTTTCCTACCTTGACCTTCTTGACGTATCTCTCGCCGCTGTTATTAAATAATTATGCGTTCGTGCTTGAAACGACCGGTCTCGAAATTATTTACGTCACCGGTCGAAATGAAAAGAAAGAATGGAATCGTGTGAACGACTCACCCTCGTCTGTTTTATCAACGTGAAGTTAAGTGAATTTATAATTAAAGAAAACTTTATTTTTATAGGTGTCTAGCTTCTGTAGCTGTACAATTGTGTAATATAATTAAAATAGAAATTCCGAAAGAAGAGAAAAAATACGTCACAAGAATCAATATATTTTTGTTATTCGCAGACGGGCATAGTGAATTAGTAAATCTAATCATTTCTTATGGGAATTAAATATAAAATTTCACGAAGATAAATTGAACGAGTTAAAAAAAATTCATATCACATTTAAATAATGTTAGCGAATCCTGCGAGAAACATTATCGTTAGACCACTTAGATTAAGGTAGGTTAAATTCTTAACGAGACAGGTGAAATTGTCGAGAAACATTTCAGCAATTAGATATGAATCAGAAGATTTTAGTCGTGTTTAATTATAATGATCACTTAGTGGATCATTCCTGATTTTTGGTACCGTTCCAAGGGTAAGAATTTAAAAGTTAAACGCCCTCTGAACTAAAGATATCTTTCATCTCTAAGAACGCACGATATAGAGGATGTTGAACACCTTTCAAAGGATTCCCCGATACTCTGAAGTTCAATGTTCCGTGAAGTGCATGGTCCAGTAGCACATCCTTTGACGTGGCATAATGAAAATTGGAGGCCACCAGTGAACGGCGAAACTGATAACTTAAATCGAGTAGAAAGGTGGAGTGCACAATGCATCCCAATATAAATTTCTCAAATTACTCTTCACTTCTTTTGATTAATTCCTAATTTTTCCCATCTCCGAAATTCCCCAAATTTTCCAATTTCTAAGATTTCTCACCACCCCGATCATCACAGTTATTTCATTCCCCAAATTTCAAAGAAATTCGATCGCACACAGTGATCCAATTAATCTCGTTCCTCGTTGATTTTGAAAGAAGACACACTAACTCAATTTTCAACTACACCGCAGATCAAGTTCAATATCCCTCGTTATACCGTTTCAGAGTATAACATTGCTTCTTTTGTGCGTGGTCTACGATGCTTTGGCCGCACATCGCTACATAGCCATACCGGTAGACGGAATCGACGTGATCGAGCTGAGTCCTGTGGCACCACCATCCAGGATCACCCGGCAAACCGATGCCTACGTTCCCGTAGCAGTTCCTAATATTCCCCAAGAGGAGTTCAAGAGTCCACGAGCAGAGAGGTCAACAGCTCACATTCTCGATTATGTCGATTTTGGCGCGCACACCGGTTCGAACGGCGCCTTTAGCTGGTACGCTGATTATCCAGCACATCATTAACGATTCAGAAAGAATCGTGGCGTCTACGTGTATGATAGATTCTGCTGACAAACGAATCGTGACCAACGAATTTTTATTTCTCTAGAAAATTGTGGAACATCGGCGGTGGTATCGATGAATATTTAATTGGTGTTGGTGGCGGAACGTTGGTTAGTGGGAATTGTTAAACTTTAATAATTGTTAAACTTAATTGTTGGTACTTTGGTTATTCTGTTGGAGATTATACGTTAAATAATTTTTGAGGAATCGAGGGAGGTCCATTGTGTATTTTTTTTTTTAAATTTATTTTATGTCTCTTTTGTTCAATGATAGTCTGTAATGGTCTTGGATAGAAGTTGTTTGATGTCTTGATTCAGTACTGAAGTATGTCGATTATCATATAGCGAGACCAATTATTGACATGATTTTCAAGAGACAGTTTGAATAAAATATGAAGTATCCTCGCTGATTGAAATTCAACGACCTCTTTATCGAGTGTTCCCCAAGTGAATTGTTGCAACGCTGTGTGTTCAGATGTATAACGATGTTATAGCTGTTTGTGATTATTGTTACAATAAAACCTGTAAACCTACTTGTTCAAAACTTTCTTTAACGACATATTCCTAGAAAGAAAGCAAAAAAAACAAAAATGATCCTGGATACTGTAAATTCTTGCGAAGATTGGCTTGACCTTTGTCTCACAGTATTCAGTCACATTCATCACACAGATTATGATAAAAAGTGATTAATAAGTACTAAATTTCGACAAACATAATCAAAGAAACATCGCGAAGCAAAGAATTAAAAAAAGAATAACAGTGACAAGACAGGATTGTATTTATCACACGATTTCGAAAAGCATTCGTTTAGAGTAATAATAGTTTTATTTTTCCGGTATAATGATTCATACCCATCGTTACAATACAATAAATAATAGTGAGAGAACGACAGTGTGTGTCTTTGTGTCTCATCTTTTTTTTCTTTTTTTCCTTTTTTTTTGTTTTACGTTAATATCTATAGCTTTTAGGTACAACGATAACAATCTCGTCGAGGCGAGCATCATTTCTATTTCCGAGGCGGAATTCAATTTAACGAGCCGGCGAATTTCGCGAATCACGAATCTTCTTAAGTACTTACCTATACATACACATATATTTTCTATGTATATATGTATATCGCGGCCATCTCGCGTCGGCAAACGGCGAGAAACGATAGGATCGATCGAATCACTCGTTATTATCCTCGTCACGCTCTTTACCTTCGATCTTATTCGGTTCCCTCGTTCTTTTCACGCTCGCTGCAAATTTTCGGAGATCTCGTGAGAAACCACGAAAACACGCGAACCATAATCGACGATCTAATCGACTATGTTACATCGTATATAAATCGTTTCAAACTCGTAAATATCTGTTATCACTTTTTTTTCTTTTTCCTTCTTTTTTTTTTTATCAATAAATCCAGGAACTTAAGAGCACCTCAGTGTGAAAAGATACGCGTACAGTTTGTCAATGGAAAATTCTTTGGAGTCCCTTTAACGTTGTCACTACAAGGTATAATAATGGAAACAATTTGTACGTCAAGTTCAAACGTTCGATAGAAAAAGTATAATATACTTGTAATTAACTGAGAAACTTTCTTGTTAAAATATCTGTTGCTTTGTTCAAATAAACTTGATTTAATTTTATTTGCTATTTGTGATAAAAATGACGTACAAATTGTTATCATTGTTATTGCTAGAGTGGTCTAAGTGGGTATAAAAAGTATCTGCGCATATTCGTGTTCTTCAGTTACGTATTTTATTGGTTCATTTTCCTGCGATAGTTGATCAGAATAGAAAATTCGTGTACACCTGTGATCTAAGGAGAATTATCGTTCCGATAAGAAAATTGAACGAGTTTTAGAAACTGTTAGAAATAAATCACTACACTCGTTCATCCGGTAAGGTATTCTTTCTATACACCACTTGTTCCATTTCTGTAAATAAAATCGACGCCATGTTTGTTCCAAGGATGCGATGAATAAAATAATCCTTCGCGTTACGACAGCGTGAAGAGGATAATAAATTTCTCATCGAATTCAAGCGCACCATTTTCAAACACTGTCCGCTATTTATACGTAGCGTCACATCGAAATACTTAAACATAAATATAATTATCGCAATTAATTATATCGATCAACGTTTTACTCTCTGTTAATTACTGTCGTGTTCTCCTCTATACTGTTTTCACATTGTGTTTGTACATATACATACGTAATCGATAACAATGTAATTGTATAGTCTTTAAACGCAAGACTGTCCCCGTTGTATTTGGTCAAAGACGAGATAAAACGATATTTTCGTTTTCAAGAGAACGTCATTTCTCATCACTTCTGATGGTCTTGCATTTTCGATAGGTCGCTGCAGTCCGCCATTTCATACAGAGAAATAATCTCACGCGATTTATTTTCACAGATATTTTATACTTAAATTTATGCAGCTTGTTACAGCTGAGCACCTGAACCCATCGGTTACTTTGAACAGTATATTATATTCCTCGATTTATTTCAATTAAAGTAATACATAGCTTTATGGTATTGAATAACATTTGAACACGTCGTGATTGAAAATATATTATCACACATACTAACATTAATCATCTCCCGAAATCCCATGATTTTTGGATTCGTTATTCCCATTTCTATTAGGTGTATCACGAAAGTGAATAATTAATATTACCTTCATCGCAATCTGTTTAAATGTTATTCGTCACTCTGTAACAGCTTTACAATTTCACATGCAGACTAAAAGTAACATTAGCCTACTTAACCCTTTCACAGTGTACAGAATTCAATAGTAGCTGGTACTTTGATTATAAAGAGAAAGAAAGAAAATAATAAGAAATGTTATTTTACATGTTATGATGTTAAAAGTACATTTTTCATTTGATATCGTAAAATTGATGTAGTATCTTCTTTCTTATTTCATTGCATTATGAAAGGGTTCGAGAATACCAAACAACCATCGTATCGTGATCCCACAAAGATTAATCGTTATAACGAATCAAGGCTTGCGGTGAAAATAGTAACTCGCTAAGAATATTGTCATAGACGATACATCAAAGTATGATGGAGAATCGACATGAAAAGCGACGTTGAAAACATTCAACTTAAACATTCGTTTTGTCGTTCGCAATTGATTGTACTTTTCTTTTACGCCGAGGCCTCTGTGCAAACGCAATCATGGCCGAGGCAAACTATATTAACAACGATCGCCTGAACATTAATTACGTTTCCACATCGTGGAAATGTTCTCCATCTCTGTAGACATTCGACTAAATGATTTTGCGCGGAAAAAAGAGAAGAAAAAAAGGAGTACGCCGTCTGTCACTGGTCGACGGTGTTACATAAACGCAACGTAGCTTATAAAACGCTTCTGTTTGCCGTGAAACATCTCTTCCTCCGCTTTGAACGCGTTTCCACTTATCGATAGCTCGTCGAGCGGAAAAAAAAGAAAAAAAAACAACTACACATTACGTGTATGCATGAAAAAAAAAAACGTACGATGAATGTAAGCAACTAATGAAATCCTCTGTGCCGCTATTGTGCAAAACGCGTGGCAACGCATTCACGAAGGATTGATCCGTTTATGCGAGTTTGATGAGAGGGAAGCACGAGCGTGCGTACTATAAGAATTTTCACAAACAACCATTAGAATTGAAATTTCTTTCGAAAATTATTCAAATCACCAGAATATATAGATGTGGAGAAAAATGTAAAGTATTCTTTAAACACACTGAAAGCTTCGATTTTAGATAGTCTTTGTAAAATTACAAATTTGTGATTTATGTACGAAAGTAATTCGAAGAAACCGGAATCCTGGCTTTCGCGTAGAAAAATAATTTCTACGAAACTGAAAAATAAGTAATTCGTATGAAAGGATAATTCTGAAGAAATGTCGAGAGTTTTACGTGGAAAAGTAATTTCAGAAACTTGAAAAGTTTACGTTCACAACCAGGAGGGATAACACGAAAAATCCCAGAGACCAGCGTTTCACCGAATCACCTAAGGAACTCCTTGATCCACCCTCGTAGACATCGAAAAAGAAACTTCTAACCCTGGTAAAACTCAAATATCTCGCATAACCATCTTATCGTGTACTATTACGGCTGAATAGAGCAAAGCTAGCGAGTTTTTCTTAGAGTTTCATCGACAAACGCACACTCTGCATTCGGATCCACACATATCGTGCGTCTTGGGAACGAGAATAGAGAAGTATCTTGAGCGCGATCGCAAAACGTAACGTTGCGCTGAATGTATAATAACGAGTTAAGCGTACACGCGGTCGAACGCGTTGCTGTTGTACTTAAATGGCATTAAATACGGCACCGAGGCACGTGTTCGTCTCGCAATGTTGCGCATAAGCATATTAGGTGTGTCGTGCCAGTCGGATTTAAAAGTCGTGCCAATTCAAACGAGATCCGACGACGCGGAAACGAAGCGATTTCTCGATCGAGAGATCGTTTCTACAGAGGAGTTAACGAGAACAGAACTTTGCAGCAAGAAATTTTCAACAACTTTTCTTATCTCCTCGAAATATCGCGGGAAAGTAATTTTGCATATTCTCCACTGAAATCGTGATGTTCAGAAATTTACTTAAATTTACAAAGTACAATTTCTTCTTTAGCCTCATTACTAGGAAAATCATGAAAACATAATTTTGCATATTTTGCATTAAAAGGACGATGAATTTAACAATTCTCCGATCCACGAAAAGAACAATTTCGGTATTTTTCTTTTAATTCTTCTTTTTTAGAAATTACAAGAATGCAATAACGTTGCATTCGTTTAGAAAACTTCAGATCAACAAAGTGAACGAACTTGTTATTGGAGAAATCTTGAGTGATTTCTGAATGAACGTAATTTAACCTAAGGGTCTAAGGGAACGTTGAAAAATCTGTTCGATGACTTTTTCGATTCAATTTAAATTCAAATCAGATCTGAAATTCAAATTTAAATTCGTGGCTTTGTTCGGAATTTTCCTATGAAAACTGTTTGACAAAAAGAAAGAAAAAATAGGAAAACTCGCGAATTTTAATTCCACGGGTTTTAAGGTAAAGCCTGATTTGAATGTAAATGCAACTTTTTACGAGTCCGCGGGTAAAAACATTCAATCAACTTTGCAAATGGAACAAAGGGTGGGATTCGAGGTCTGAAGCAACGTTGAAATCGTGCTATTTCAGTCTCGAAACGACGAAAACACGATGGATACGTTAAAAAGAGGGGAAAAAAGGATTAGAGGAAAGGGTTAACTTTCGCAGACTTTTCGATCCTTCTTTCGAACAAAAGATATTACATACGGGTAGATGGTATCGTCTCGTATAACATAACTAAATTTACCCGCAGTCACGCGAGAGAGATTTGGTATTCACGAAGTTGCTGCCGGACGCTAGAACCGTGCGCTTCGTGGCAGGTGTTGCGGGGAAAGGATTGAACGGAATTAATTGCACAGCTTTTTGCTTCGCAGATAATAAGCGATAATAATACCGGTGATAAAGCTATGCGTTATCTTGGTCATTCTTACAGGTCTACACGTTCCAACCCTTATGCTTTTTCCTTTTGCTCGAATAACGATACGTCGACACGATGGAGAAAAAAGAAATAATTAACAATTTTTTACTCTTTCCTCGAACGATGATAATTTTATTTTGTAATTCGACGATAATTCGAATGTATTACAAAGAGATAACAATTAAAATTGTAAATTGCATTCCAAAGAGATATTTAAAGAATCAGGAGAATATTAATTGCACTTTTAATTTACAAATTTTTTGTCACCTGAACGTCTATTTGCACGTTAAAAATAAATGAAATGTGGAAATCTTTTAAATGAATGTTACGACACATCTAGTACACTTATTGTTGGACACACGTGCATGAAATGTACTAAAATGAATGATCGATCATTCATCTTACGATCCATACGAACGAACAACGTGATCCAGGTACAATTGTTTAAGATCAGCTAAAAGCGTGAAACGGATTCAGCCTATCATTATCACTACCATATAATCATCAATGGTGTTTACGTGAGAATCGAGAACGATACGAGTAGAAAATTATCAACTATCATAACCCTTATAGAATCCATAACTCTTGCTAGTTTTGTAAAACTGCAACGAATTTATCTCTATGGCTTAACTTAACGTATGCAGAGTAAAAGATACGCGTAAATCCCGAAACATGGTCCTCGAAAATAAATTATCTTGTAATTGTATAATTAAAAAAAAAAAACAATACATTATATTTGTAGTGTCAAATATTTAACATGAAAAAGTAAACCTTATTTTTACAATCAAATGACAACAATTCTTACAAGAAAAATAACAAGAACAGATTATCTTGTGATACTACTAAGGAAAATAATAAAAATCTAGATTGAAATGAGTTCGTTTAAGAAATCAACTACTTGAATTTTAGATTTGTCACAGAATTATTTGAATTTCGGGATTTAACGTAAGATGAAGATGCAGGTACTAGACACAATGCGTAAGAAGCAACATCCACGTCGATGATTTCTCGCATAAAACGGTTATATTCGCTATTCGACGCATCCAGAACAACAGTCCTACGCAGTATACACGATTGTTTTTCCTTTCTTTTCATAGTAAATGCAATTCCAGTTGAGTAACTTGCGTTTCCTGGGAATCGAGACGCTAATGGCAGATTACGAGAGATGTTTGTCCTTGATTCTACTACCGTTATTATCTCAAATTATGACAATCAACCGCGAACAGTCTCAAGAGTTACTCCACAACATCTATGAATATGCAATGAGTCGGACACGTCGGCAAGAATATCATCACAATACAAAAATAACCACGTTTTTCCCAGTGTTTTTACCCTTTTTTTTTTTAAAGCTTCGACATAGATAAAAATTGCAAGAAAATGTGTGTGTATATCTCTCACAAATAAATCCTACAATCGGTGACGAAAAATCGAATTCTATTCCTTAGAAACTTAAGGATATATCATATCTTACGCGAAACGAAAGATGATTATCACTAATACACATTTTTATCCAAACGTTAATTCACAATTTGCCTCTCTTTTTCTCAACGATATTTCGTAAAATATTATTTGGCATAAGCGACATCAAATCCATACACTTCTCAACGAAACAAAACGATTACACATCGAGCTCGATTCTAATCAACCATCCTATATTCGCGAAATTCCTTTTTCACCAAAGCAATCCTCTTCTGATCGTTATCATATTCAATCCGAACAATATTCACAGATTCATCATCAACAGCCACGTAAACTCATTCCAACAAAACAAGAACGATCCATCGACAAATTCTCACGATGTTAACAACACCATCGTGCTTAGATCGCCATTTTAGGAGACTTGTTATTAGACGAAGACGCTTGATTTATACTCCTACACAGCTAGAACTCCGTTAGCTTTAGTTGGTTGGTTAGTTTATACTGTTTCATATTTTATTTTATTTTTTTTTCGTTTTATTTTATTTAATATCCTTAAAACGGTACTTGCAACGTTATCATGTCAGTTTACATGTTGCATAGAGATACAGACACGGACACAGACACGCGTTTAAATATATGTTCCTCCATGGATGCACAACGATTAAGATATACATATCTCGAATTGTACAAGTGTCCTATAGCCTCTTAAATACTCCGATTATGAATATCATCCCTTTTACCTTTATATCCTTTTTCTCCTTTGTTTCCATTTCTCTTCTTGTTCCTTCCTCTTTACAACCTTCGTCGAACAAACGACGGAACAGCGTCGCTTCGGCAACGTCCTACCTTTTTACACCGTATCACGCTCTTGACGCGTTCTCTTTTTAAAATATATATTATGCACGGATGTACAGACGTATTTTAGGTGGAAGAAGTACAGCGCGGTCGTATATAAAACCTTTTAAGTGACGACGAAATCGGTTTTCGCTTCAGTAGCGGTTCAGACAGAGTAGAAATGCACAGAGTGTCACCGAAATGATGATATCTAAAAGTGGACAAGTCTACACGAAAAAAAACAAAAATAAGTTGAAAATACAGAGTCAGATTTGTTCAGATAAATCTTTGTCTCTGAAAGAAGAGAAATTCTTTGTAACGTACAAATGATACAATGTACAGTCTTTATGCCACAATTAAACACTGAGTAGCTAATAAAAAATTATACGTGGCATTAATTCTAGCCAACAGCGCAGGTGTACGTACATTCTATAGAATTTTCAACGTTAATACACTCAAAATCAAAATTATTTGATTTACTATTCCTTCAGGCTAGTCTGAAAAATTCTTCGACAAAAATATAGATCTTTTCAGAATTGTCACATTATAAGTGTCTATCCTGTTTCTATCATATAGTAGATATCAAATTGTCGTTATAAAATCGAAGTAACATATAAGAAAACGTAACTCCAAATTCTCCACTTTTTCTTTTACAATCGTCTTCCACGAAATTGTATCAAATTCGTTCAATTAATTCAGTAGGCACCCTGTGCATTTTATATGTATATACCTTTAAGATCTCGAAGTCTCGATATTTCCATTCGAAGCAGTTTTGCATTCCAATTTTCGATGAAAATTTTATAGCCAAGCTATATTTCTTCCAATGAGTGTACACACCAGGTGTAAAACACGCGATGTTTCTCGAGTGTTCCTTGAGATCACGCGAATGCGTCCGATCGGGAATCGCAGCCATGTTAGTTGCGGTGCGCACGATATTTCTGTGCCACGATTATCGTGTCCCGCGAAGACGTCGATTCGCTGATAGTTTTGATTATCGCCGGCGAGGCGTTATCACGAAGTAACACTTTGCGTGGCCGAAGTCGCAACGAGGAATCGATATTGTCACTTCAGTAACGTGTGTTCAACGCGTGTTGCACGCATAGGTGATCGTAACAAATGCTACCAGCTCGTGGAAACAGGAAGGTTAATTATTCCGCATGGAAAAGTTGAATTGAAAATGTGACACATGAAGTGTTATTTATTTTATGGTAACTTTCTTTTCGAGAAAATCGAGTTTCAAACAGGAATCTATAATAACGGGAATGAAAAGGGAAAAAGATTCCATCAGACTCTATTATCGGGAAATTGAAAAATTGATACAGCTATTTATTTAAAAATGATCACTCAAGGATTAATTGTTAGCATGATTTTGAAGGATAACATCATAATAGAAAGTTTAACATTTTGAACATTAATTCAGCGGTGGATCAGTTTCGACGATTTTCTGAAAATAAAGTCCAGTGGAATATTTCTCTTCTTCTTTTCGCCTATTTAATCGATAAATGCCTTAAAATATATTGTATAAGAATGCTTAGAGATTTCTATTATATTTATACGTAAAATATACAGAATGGATTGAACATTCAGCTTAAATTCTTTTTATAATATTAATGTTAGGAAATCGATGAAGATATTGTCAAAGAATAACAGGAACTTTAATACAGATATTATAAGCGTTCCTTGAGAAAATAGAATATATTTTCTGTTATAGATCACTTTTTATATATTTTATATATAAATATGACAGATCTATGTGTAAATATTCCACATATTTATAAGGTTCATTTCCACGAAAAGAATGTTTACAATGTTTATCCCGCACTATCGATTCACACTTTTCCACGCGGATCGATCATCCTACTCTCATCTATTATGGGATACTCTGTAAACGTTAAGTATTAAACATAAAGTGTATATATAAAAAATATAAGAATGTGCTATATATCTCGAGCTCCTGTGGCTCTGATCTACTGTATAAAATATCTGGTTTAATTGTGCAAAACGCTTCGTTATTTCTCCGGACCGAGATGAAACTTGTTCTCCGCTCGAGAGATGAAAAATCTTTCTTAATTGCTCAATTTTCTTTCGAATACAAAAAACTCGAATTGCTTTGCTCCGATTTTTTTTTCTCTCAAGTAAGAGGAGGAAATTTCACGTATTTCCTCGAAAAATTTCGTACAGTCCGGGAAACAAATCGAACTTGCGCAGGTAAATCAGGCGAGCCGTGTAAAAAATGGTCCAAGTAAAACGATATATAATATACAATAAAAAAGACAAATACAAACGATTTCACGGTGGTAAGATTACCGATAAAGCTATCACAAATCTTCTAAAAGTAGACAGAACGTCATTAAGAATCACTTCCACGTACATATCGATCGAATGCAGAGAGTAGAGTGTCGCGTGATATTTAACGTTACTCGAGTCCGCGACGTTTCGAATCTTCCTCTGTCCAAACATTTCCACCCGTTTCTCTATTCTACGGAAAAATGTCTCGTTCTGTGAATTTAACGAAAGTAAAAAGAAAGCAAAAAATTACGATCGAATAGAAAAATTGATTTGAGATTTGAATAATCTCCTTTCTATTCAGGTAAGTATATATACATACACTTCGAATTCTATCAGAAAATATATACATACATGTATTTTCTCGATCAAATTAGAAAAGAAAAACAAATAGAGAGAGAAGTGTCTTTTCCTTTTTTTTACTCGCGTTAAGAGCGATCCTCTATAGCTACAATTAAAAAACGCTCTCGGCATGTGTTTCGTCTCTCTTCAATTAAATTTTACGGTTTTAAAGTGTTACAAAAATAGTTTCGTATTTGTCTACTTTGCTACCAGTTCACTGTTGAATGCACGTTTTCGTTTTCTTTCTTCTTCTACTTTTTGTTTCTTTTTTTTTGTTCACGGAATGTATCGCGCGTCGTTCGTTAGAGAAGTTAAAAACATGATTGAAACAGAGAGGATGAATTTGAATGACAATAGCGAATCCTTCATTGCGATTGCGATAACAAACGATCAGTACGATCCTGACTAAGTCTATCTGGTTAAAATTTCTTTTTTTCTCTCTCACACTCTCTCGCTCCCTTATTAAATCTCAGTCATTCGGTTCAAAGGTTCATCAATCACAAGAGATCCATCGACACGGGTTTTTGTGCATTTCTTCGCCAACGATGCGCGTCACTTTTGTAACTTAGATTCCGTGTCGTGGTTCACACGATAATAATAATACTGATTCGCTCATTCTTCAGAGAAAAATCGCTCGCGAAGATCGACAACTAAACATCTAGAGTACCTTCTACTCACATTAAAAGAGAAAAAAAAAAGAGAAAAAAAATAAGAAAAAACACACGCTGACATTTATCGCATCTTACATCGAGTACTCTCGATTCTTTGCAATCGTCAACCAAAATTTCATTTTGGTTTTGGTATTGTGAATATCAATATTAATACTTGTTACCATTTTAAAGTACCATCGGTGAGATCCGTTTGATAATACCATCGAAGAATTTCGGTGGAAATGTTGTTCGCATATCATGCGATCGCAAAGATGGAAGAAGATTCGAGTGAATCATATAAGTGAAACCATAAATGAATAAATTATTTTACTTCTTTTTTTGTATACTATGATACAGCGGTATTTTCTTCCCATTCAGAATTGCAAAGAACGTAGAGCGGCCTGAGTAGATTAAATACCGCGAAATAATCCTTTCGTGGAATGTTGGAAAGAATCTCTTTCAGCCGAGAAACTTACCCGCCTCTTCGGTGTTAACTGGCGTATCGTGGATCATTACGGTGAAAAGAAGTGTCACGTACCCGTTGAAACCTCCGGGAGTCGCGTTAACGTATGTGTCTCACCGTTTCGATTCACATGGTGTACTGAGACAACAGAATTCGGGGAGTCGTTAGGTTGCTCGGTGGCTCGGGTCAAGTGGTGCACCAGGCAAGGATCACCTTCTTAAACGGCACAAAGATCGCGCGATCAGGTTCGCTGAAACAGAAAAGATAAAAAAAAAAAATTCAACTTTTTAATGTGCACATATTTTCTATTTCTTTTTTTCTTATGTTGGATCAGGTGCTTTATTGTCGATAACGATAAGGAAAATTGTTTTCTTATGTGACAGAAATGGTAGGAGATTTGACGCATCTTTAGAAACTGAGTTTTTATGAAAATACGAAGATTTTAAAATACAGGTCAAAGATTAAGGAATTTTATGTATTTCATAAAAATGACATTTTTCCTTTTTCTTGACTTTTCATCAGAATCTATGTCACGATACTACCTCGTTGTTATAAGGGAAGGGGTTATAATAGTACTGAAATATAGCGTTCTTCGTTAAAATACGAAAATTTTTCTTGTTAATTCCTAAAATCTTTTCAGAATAGTTAACCGCCTGTCCCTGTCAACACGAAGAAAGAAAAGTTACTCGTGAGAAATTCTATCGCAACGTGCACGTCGAAGAGACGGTGTGCATTATTACAAGACGTAACAACGGTTACGAGAGTTAAGAGGGCAACAGGGAAAGAAAGAAGAAAAAAGAAAAAAGGAAACCGACGACCGGTTAAAGATCAATGTTGCACGGTTCTCGTGCCGTGGTTCGCCTTTCTCAGAAGAATCGAAACGAAAACACCACGTAACACGTGCATTGTAACCGAGGGACCAGTTGCATGAGCCAATAAGTCATTTGCATTTTCCTTGTACTTCAGCTTTAAGAGCGTGTGCACTTGAATTTTTATCACTCTGTAAATTTCGCGAAATAAGGTCGAGTCACGCAATTCGGACAGGTTTCGGCTACCTTGTTTTCCAGCTGAACTATATATAAAAAATAGTTTTGTAAGATCTTAACAACTATTCAACTTAATCCCTTCGTTGCTCCTTCAATACCAGAGTAAAAAGAAGGATAAAATGACGAAATCTGTGTATCGATTTAATACGCTTTAGCATATTCATAATTAACCCAGCGTGAATGACACGAAAATGATATCCTCGAGAGGTTCCATGGAGAGCAACTTTACATAATCTCACGAACGAGTCGTTGAAGTATCAACGATTTTTCTGACATCCAACAATTTTATGAAACATACTAATTTATACGTATTGGACATTTTTAGAGAATACCTCCATAATACGCTATATAAGAATACAAAATGTAATATACGAAAGTTGAGACATTCGGAATTGAAGAAGTTTCCAAGATCCACAAAAGATCTCATAGAAAAATCCCGTAGAAAATAATTCATAAATATAGCATAGACCACAAATTTAATAATTAGCACACTAACAAATTCTTTACTCGTGAATTCCGCAACATTCCTCCACGCAGTGGCAAATAGAAAGTGTACTGAAAACTCGGGACAGTAAATTTCACAGGCGTTCCTCCCAAATCGACCGTGTCTTATCAAATGGTCGAAAGCTCCGACAGGAATTTCCCCTCGGCAGTGTTTCCACGGTTCGAGTTACAAGACGAGTCTTGAAGTAACGCATAGGTACGTTCTTGAGATCAAAATCAAAGGAGGCACACTTTCAGGGACGACGATCGTCACGCGAGCATCTTCGAGCCAAACTTGGAGCGATTTTCTAAGGCTCCTTGCAGACGGACGTTTCTCACGATAACGTATGTGACAGGCATGGCTATCGACCGGCCGCGTAAAGCCAACAACGTTTCATCCACTGTCTGCCTGTTCGTAACTTTTCGGATTGCTATCTTGCGTTACGCTTTTATCGCTGCTTTCGCGCTACTTACTATGTACCACGAGATACTTTTACTATCTTATCCTAGATAGGGTCCCTGCAGTCTAATGATCGTGAAATATCCTGTTTCTTTCGGGACAGCTCTATTCACATGCTTCCCTGTTTCTTTCGGGACAACTCTATTCACATGCTTCCCTGTTTCTTGATTATGTAATATTTTATCATGCTATCATCACGTTCTTCTTTTTATCACGAATACTTTCTGTGGCGTAATTTTCATTTATAAAAGCATCATTTGTATGTATTCATTTCTTTTCGGCTAATAAATAAATGAAATATTATATCGTTTATTTAACATCTTTATTACGTGTACAAGAGAAGGACACAGAATAAAATGAAACGTGTTACTGACAAGTAAGGGTGAGATATAGCTAGAGGCTGTCACAATTTATCCCGCTTATGTAAGAAAAAAAGAAGTAATAAAACATATGATAGTAGAGAGAGGATAAATTTAGAATTTGAAGAATTGCGAGGTAAATTTGTCGAATGTAATGACAGGGTGAACAACAATTTATTGCTCGATTTGCATCTGCCTGTTTTATTTACTGATATTTACTGAATGAAAGTTCCATTATAAAATTAGCCGAGGACAGATATAACTCACGCTAATATTTTTTTTAAAAAGAAGGAGGTTAAAGAACTTTTACCGTATTTCAAGTATTCTATAATTAACGAGGTGAAAAAGGGTGGAAAGGAGGAATTGATAATGGAAACTAGACGCACTACTGGCTAAAAGTACACGTATATCTCATTTTCACACTTTTCGTAACCTATGATTAAAACTGCTCATTTTTCTGTTACGGCAATACGTAAAAATATCATAGAAATAATGCTGTCGCAACTACAGAGCAACAGTACTAATGAAAGAACAAATGACATGAGAAAATGCAATAACGTAATACGCGGGGAATTGTTAAACACACGAAAGAATACGCAGTTCAGATGAATAATACATCGTGGCCGAATGAACACGTTATTCGGCATTTTGTAACGCTTCACTTAAAGTACTATGCAGAAACATAGTTACGAGAATAGCACAGTATATCCCCCTGGGGCTAATTATTTCCTAATCTTTTATGCAAAATTGCATGCGCCCTTATCGCAATCAAATACATTTTAACGAGTGTTCTTAATTTAAATTTGTATTGTAGTAAAATTGGGTCAACTAACTTTGCATGCTAATTATTATTCATCCATAACAACCTGTAGTGTTTTTTTTTTTTTTTTTTTTTTTTGCAAAATGGCATTGTTTCTTTTTTTTCACTCTCAGAATAAGAATACAGACAAACCTTTATCGTATGATACACGAAGCACATCGGCTAAAGTCTCCGGTTTCAATGCTTTACCATTCTATGTATATGAACGGAATGGTACTTTTATTTCTCATCTCCTTTAAACATTCAGTCCGGACGTATTTGGAATAACATGCAACGTGTATCCTTCGTAAAACCATCTGAGAGTATTAAGTGTAAAATTTGAAAAATTTTCAAAACTACCTTCGAATACCATTAAAGAAATATTACAAACGTTCCATTTCACAAACGTTACTCGTAGAATTAATAGGAAAGATGTCACTCTACGTTTCGAGAGTATTTTCTTTCAATTCACTCGACGTTATTCTAATTTACTTTGTGACTCGAGTTTCAGCAAAATATACGAATTTCAATCTTGAGGATCATTTTAAAACACTAAAATGGTACACTAGTACATGTTATTCCAATTTTTCTCCTACCTATTTGAATTCTTACCAAAGTGGAATTGTAGGTATTTAAAGTTTTCCAACTTTGTTACTTCAAAATGTTACAATTACTGTACCTTCACGTTAGTTTATGAATATTCGTGTCAAGGCTTATCAAAAAAGATACAGAAAAATTAATCACTGCGGTACACCGAAATATCATTCTATATTTAACGAGCATTTTGTCCCGATTCGATCGATATCGTTTCAATTGCGGCGCGGAAAACCAACCCGCAGGAAGCGCAAAAATAGCGTAGCATTTTCGCTAGGCGTTTCTAGTTTAAATATACAACATATCCTCGATACAGAGTTGCATACGCCATTGTATATAAGCCCGCGACGTGCAGCTCGGATCTCGTCGATCTACGGCCACGACACGATGGAGCCTGCATTACTTATTCATTGTGTTGTCGATCGACGAAACACTTCGAGCAAAAATGTCATTGCAACGAAACGTTCCGTTCACATGTGCCAGCTAAGTATAAAATCTTCATTTTAACAACAACTTACACTTTCATAGAGCTGCGATTAAATTTTATTTTGCAGCCCTGTCATAAAGAAAATAACATAAAAAAAGTGAACTGTAACGGATTTTCACTCTTTAGAGAAGATGTATAAAAAAAAAAATATATGAATGATATAATTTCAATATGATTTAATTGAAGAAAAGAATTGAAATATTGATCTATCTATAGAAAAATATGTAGCAAGTTTAACGTTACTTTAGTCAAGCATAATGTTTTCATTTGTTCAGAAAATTTATCTCTGAAACTATAAGTCCGCCTTTAGAAACATTCTGATAGCTTGAAACAGTAAAACACTTAGACTAGACATGTTTAATTCATTACACTATCGCCAACTACAGTTTTTTCTTCACACTACTTCATTTACCCTACAAAGTTCCATAGATAGCTTTATGGTATAATGGAACACGGTGAAACATATATTTATGTAATTTAACTTCTTACAACTTTCACAAACTCGCGAATCCTACAGCGTTGAGGAAAATTTGAAATCGCTAAATCCGTTTCAGCAGAAGCAGAAATTTACAGAAACAGATCTTTGTTACACGATAAAGTGAAAGACGTGGTAGAAGAATCGTCCAATAGAATTGGACAAAGTATCGAAATTTTTCACTTGATGATGTAAAAATACATAATTATTTTGCAAAAGAGATTCAAAATTCGTTGCTTTACTATTCCATCATTTCGTATTACTTCACGGTTTTAATAGAATCTCGTCATAACCCAAGAAGCAGCGGTAACAAAAGCTAGCCTTTCTTTCTGCACGCGAGAAAAGGGGTATATTTTTGAAAAAATTTTTAATGCCGCTTCAAACAGCCTCTGTTCATTATCCGGCGGAAGTGAGCGAATTACCGTTTCTTTTACGTCGAGAAACAATAGTTGAGAAAAGTGGCGGGGAGTTATCGAGCGGCGTTCATAGGGCGAACTTTGCATTCTTCTACGGGAAAGAGAGAGTATACAACAGGCCCATATTCGCTGCGCTGCATGTGCATACGTGCAGGTGCATGCGCGCGAACTTGCTCTACAAGTGAGAAACAGAGAGGGAGTAGAACAGAGAGTTTATCGCAAACGGAATTGCTTTTGTCACGCAGCTCGTTCTACGTTCAGCCTATTAACTCGAGGAAAACACGATGCAATTACGAAATTAAATACGTCGCCAGTACGATTTGGAAAAGGCTCCTGCCATGCCGTTCTGTTGCTGCTGGCTGCTGGTGGCGTCGATTTAATTGAGAACTCGCCTGAAGAAGTCGTGACAGGCCGTTTTGTTCTTCGATTGCCACCGGTGGGTGCACGTTAAAAGGGGAGGAACATTGCCAAGACGTGGAGCCAAAGCCTCGTAAACACCGGTAACCGAATGCATCACGAAAGCTCGCGCTGCTAAATGATCACTATTATTCCGTAACTACAGAAATTCGAGCAATCTACTCGACAATCGGCGTGCCTCGTTCATACGCCGCTGTATTATTCCTTGTTATGGTTGTTTCGTTATATGGACTGATTATTCTTTAGAATATTTGTACTTCGTTAAATTTTCCAATGTGTTCACGTGATTGTTAATTATTTCTCGTGTTGTTTAATCTTAGAATACTAATATTAACTTCTTGTGACATTTATGGTAATACTGTTCAACTTTTTTTTTTCTTATTAATTTTATTAAAATTAAAATTGTAAAAATTGTTTATCTTATGTTCAAAACATATTAATAAGTGATCTGAGATCTGAATAAATTGCAGAGTATAACAGATTTTTGTTGATAATCAAAAGTATTTGTTATGAAGGATTATGATTGGAATTTATGATCTTTTAAGGAATTAATGGAATAAAAGTGAAGTTTCGAATATCATACAGGGTACTTAAAATAATTGTAACACAAGAAAAAGGAAAATTTGTACATGTATTACGTTTTCTTTTGTTTTACAAAGACTCTAAAAATATGTTGACAATTACGATGAACAAGTAGAGACCCTTTTCGTTTCTGTTAAAAAAAGTTATTTTCATGTGAAAACACCCTATATTAAGAATGCACGATTAATTATTTTTCTGGTAAGTATGGATGTTCTCAGAGTAGTTTGTCAATTACTTAAATAAAAAGTAGCTTCGACCAATTTTCGCAAGATATTCTATCCCTCGATTGTGCGTTGCAACGCACGAAGTACCAGTTTTTCGAAACGAAAGGTTTCGCAATTTTCAACGAAACTCTCCCGTTCAATGTCGCTTTATTTTTATAATTAGATATCCGTGTCAGGTTTCCTAAGCGTTTCGTTAACACTATTTTCACTGCGGTAACAATGCAGAGTCGCGACAGTAGCATTGTGTTAATGGGAACTGCTAACTGCGAAAACGCGACCAACGTTCGTTCGATAAAAGGCCTCGTTATTGTTCCAGTGAAGCAACGGAGCTCGTTTCATAGAAGTCTGCGACTTGACGCATGAACCAGCAGTCGTTTGTATAACGATTAAATCGTCGGTGTCATGCAAACACGACGAACATCGTTCGAAACGAAATACCATCGAAATTTTTCAAATTTTTACAATACTATACCGCGGAAAATAATTTCGACTAATTAAAAGTTGTATAATACAAAAATTATAAATATAGAAACTTACCAATCGAAGAATCTTCTGCCGCAAAAAGTGCCATCAGAGTATCCATTCAAATAGGGTAACTCTACGCCCACGTGTATTTCATCACGACCTGGTACAGGTCCCACGTATCTGACTCGTCCTTGAAGAACTTTACCCTCAGGCGATATAACCTTCACGAGATGGTCCAGCTTGAGATCTCTTGATATCTGTCGAGATAATGATCACGGGTTGTGAACAGAAAAATCATGCTACGAATAAGGAATCTTTCGTGAAAAGTGTGAATTCTATTCCGAAAAAAATGAACTGTTGTTAAAAACGATTCCAGCGTTGATAACCGCAAAATTATGAAATTGTCATCGACGCTTAGTTCATCGATCTATCACTGACACGTTCTGTGTCATATAAGTCGACGGTAACACACACGATAGTCACCTGAGATAAAACTTTCATCGAGTAAACAAAGATACCTTTTGACTTGTTTCTTAAAACAAACAGCGTTAAATAAAAGAAGATCAAAGCTTCAAGTTTTTCTTTTTTTTTCACATTCAGCTGAAATTCTTAATTTTAACGAAGCATGAAAAGTTTTGGTGTTAGCATTACTTCAACAAAGTTCGTTTCTCGGTCAGAAATAGAATCTCTTGAGTATTTTATTAAGGATCAGTAAAACTTTTAATTGGTCACTTTGTTCTAGTTCTTGTGAACATGAGTATGGTATACTTTTTACGTTTAATAAAGTTCCCTGTATAAAGTTACATTGCATTTCAAACATTAATCACTCGTGTGACGAATTAACTCACTGTACTTGTTTAACAAGTTAATAAAAAACGTTACACCATAAAATCATAAAACTTTTAATTTTCTTTCTTCATGATAATGTACACTAACTTTCTGCAACATCGAAAATAGGAAATACCGATATTTACACCAATAATTATGAAAACTGTCTAAGAAAAAAATCTAAAAAGACTAAATTTATCACTTATATTGTATTGCATCGATTTTTTCATAGTAAAAAAATTTACATTATAAGAATACATATTAAAGAAACAAACTCAGGACGAAAAATATATGACTCGGATCATTTTGATAATTACCGGCACATTTCGTTGAACAATATCAACAGTTCTGTCACCCAACCATTCTAACAATAAGTGACGCATAACCATGATGTATCCTAATAAAGTGTGCAACAAAGGCGAATGGACAGAGGCAGATGTTAATGAAATTTACCTTTGGCAGGTACGGTCTGGCGTCTTGTGGCGGATGCCAGTCACGGATGAGATCAGGCTCAGAGTAACGTCGCGTGCGTCTCCGCCTAGCAGTCTGCCGATTCCAATAATCCGTACTGACGCCGCTACTGGATATTGTCAGCATCGAGTCGATGCTCCGTCGCAAATAATCCTCCGCCTCGTCGATCAACGATTCGGTCGAGTCGCCGCTGTTATCACCAGCCACCAAATCCGAACGTAAGTTCGGCAAACTGCCTCGCGTCATCGGACATTCTGCAAGCAAACGTACGTATATACGACCGATTGATCCTTCACTGGAGAATTTTTACTGTAAATGTCACGGAGAAATTGGCAAGAGAAAAAAATATATTTTTAATTGGATTAATTCATTTTTGTCGATCATCAATGTGAAGATGAGTCTAAGGGTGTTTATTGTGAAAACGTGTCAAGAAGTTTGCAGAATGAATAGGCGGGTTGATAATTTTTGAATTATTCTGAAAATAATTAAATTAACTATAGAACAAATACGAAATTTTTTTATATTAACCTTTCGTTTGATATTTTTGCTTCAAAAATATTGTTAGATTAAAATAAACAATTTATATAATTTTAATGTTAATAAAGTTAGTAAAACCAAATAAAAATATTTTCATTAGATGGTGTATTGCGTGTCCCGTGGTAGCATTAATGTTACAGAAAATTAATGTTAGCGTTCTAAATTGACAGTCCTGTTTAAATGTAAAAAATGTATTTAAAAAAAAAAGCAAGACGATTTGCTGGAATTCTGTAAGATGTAAGATATTTTTATGAGAAGTTTAGTTTTGCAGGAACAGTAAGTTGATCGAGTTGGTACAATGTACTAAAGCAATATTAAAAAGCACCAGCGTAACGTAGATTAGTTACGATCAAGTTACTCGTTCGTATCCTATAACGTTGCACGGAAACTCGAACCCGTGATACGGCTCCATTCGATGCAAGGCTGCTGCGCGCGATAGGAGGCTAATTTAGAGTGGCTGAGCTTGAAATTCAATTAATCGTAACCAGCATGTCTCTTTTGAATTGTTGCAAATGTGCTTTACGACAATCTGTACTTATTAAAATTAACTCGTCAAGCATCGTTTGCATCGAAACCGCAAATAAATATTCCTACGTCTTTCCTACTTTTCTTCAATTGATGGAGAAACCGGATAATTTAAAAATTAAAATGAAAATTGGAGTATTGAAGAATTGAAAAAAAAAAGATCACAGTCACTCGTTAACTTTTATATATCTTAATACATTACCAACCTAAAGAATTACTCTTGAATAGATGTCTAAGGTTGCTAAAAAGATTTCTAGAAAAAGATTGTTAAAGAAATTTGTGTTAGGAAAAACGAATAATGCAACATGGAACATTTAACAATATTATCGAAGAAAAATTTGTTGAGATAATAGAAGGTGGCCTAAGTCATATATTTCCCATTTTGAAATATCATACTTTTTAATATTGTGACTAGCAACTATATTTAACGATACAATTTCTAATTATTTTACAAAAATTAGTGCAAAACAACCAATAAATTCAATATTTCTACATTTTAACTTATACCACTTTCATAATCACCAGCACATATAAAAACGAAATATAATTCGTTGTGAATGATAAGGTTAGATGATAAATCTCAAAAAAAAAAAGTGTTCAACAAACTCTGTATGCCCGCAATTAAAGATAAAATAAAAATCGGACATACCTTGGAAAGTGACCTTTGATCGTGTCCTCTTCGGAACGTTTTTGGAAGTCTTCGAGGATGTAACAGGTGGATTCACGTGGGTTGGCGAGGATGGCATGGATGACCAGGTCGGTCTTGGGGTAGAAGTGGCCACGGGAACTCTCCAGGTGTCGAAGGATGCCGTGGTTGCTCTCCAAGAGTGTCTTCGTGATGGGCCACCGACAACTTCTAGTCCAGGCGACGGTATCGAAGACAAGGAGCCACGATACCGAGAGGAATAGAGGTCGGTGGACAGGCGACAGTCGCATGGACTGGGAAGTCCTGTGCTGGGGTTGCAACGAGGCCAAAATCCTGCCGGAGAGCCGAGCGATTCGCGTCGGTGCACGTCCGGTGTGCGGAGACCGCAACCGCGAGAACTAAAACAAGTCTGAAGAGGAAAAGCAACGTGAACGATTATAATCGTTCTGAAGTGGTTTAAAATGATCTCTGGATCGATTTAAAATATTAAGTTGCTGTAAATCAAATATCATTCCATCAACCTGAAATTGGCAGATCGACACGGCATCATAATCGTGTGGAAATTATTTGGATTAAACATTATATTTTGAAGGAACAAAACGTATCTGTAGGTTCATTAAAAAAATAAAATAAACTATATTTCATATGCACAAATTTAATAGAGTAGAATGAACGAGTTTTTGGAATACTTTGAAATACATTGATGATATTAAAGAGTAGAACGTTTGTTTACAAATTGATTGAATCATGGATGGGAAAAAATTCGATCGGTAGAGCTTAAGAGGTATTTATGCTTCAGCAAAGTTTTATTAATAATACTTTTCCCTATGTTGTTAAAAATGACACTGTTAAAAATAAAGAGAATTGAAATACCGACGAGAGAAGAATTCCAAGGTAAGGATGAAATGATTCGGAAAAATTCCGAGGTATAGATGTTAAAGTGCTATTTTCTCTCGTGTGTCGTTGAATCACGAGTTCCTCCCGTTGAAAGAAAAAAAAATCTGGTGATTGATTTTCGAACACAGAATCGATCCCACGTGTTTTGTCGACGCAATGGAGACCGGTACGGTCGTAAAGAAACAAGACGAAGACAGTAATTAGTCATCCATGTTGGCGAATAGAGGATGGAATTGCGACGGACGCCAAAGTAAATCACATTAACTTCATTCGCTCGACCTTCTCCCACGCGTATTGTAAAGCTTTTCCGCGTGTGTATTCACAGACGAAACGTTTGTTACGCGTTTCAAGTATAGTCTACCACATTGACAATTTATTACGTACACTTTATACACACATTCTTACACGCGTTCTGATTGTCTTTTGCGTAATGCCCATGAGAAACGATTTCAAAGGCACTCGCGCCTTTTCTTCGATAAAAAAGTGTTTCAGTCTTTCGTTAAGAGATATCTTGCTTAAACATCAGAATTTAGGTTTATGAAAATTTATCGCTTTTATATTAGTCTACGAGATAATTTAAAGACGCTGAGTATAACGATTCTATGTTAGGATAAATTTAGAAAAATTTCTTTTAAATTTACGGCGAACATTTTTCCCTCGTATTTAAACCTATTGTTTCATTTAACGTATTAAGTAAAAAGAATTATTAGACACCAATAAAATATATTTTATTATCCATCATTAGTTGTGCGTACAAAATATTCACTGGTATCTAAAATGTAACGAAAATTCTACCCACTACGACAAAGTATCTCTAATAGAAGCTGTAAAATAAATCACTAGATAAGTAATTAAACAGCAAACGTGGAAAATCGGAAAACCATTGCATTAAAGTACAATGCATTAATGTGTAGATATAATAGCAATAATCAGAACCCAATAATGTAAAGTGCTGTAAAATTCAATTAGTAGAGCATCTGCTATCGGTTAGATAATGGAAACAGATTTGACTGATATGAAAATGAGAACCATAAGCACGTAGGATATCCTGATTACCATACCAAAATTCATATAATTCAATAAGATTCATCCCCGAGTCAAGGATTTCAAATCAAGTTACCCCAGATTCTGGAACCTTGAATCAGATTGCTTCGAGATTGTAAGTGCTTTCGCGTTAAGATTCATCCTTGATTATCCGAGGGTTAATGGACCACTACTTCCATGATCAAAAGTTATATAACTTCGAGTTTATAACTTCGGAGTCGTAGGACTTTAAACTCCAAGCTTCTAGGATTATCGAATCGACCGTGGACCATCTAAGATAGTGGGACAGTGAAGCTCGAAACTCTGGATTTTAATTTTTAAACAGACTCTGGATTATTGATCCTTAGACACCGGGATTCTAGATCTTAAATCATGAATTCTGAACGCTGGATCTCGAGACCTACACTCTCAATTTGAAATTATTGATTTTGGACCTAGAATCCTGGATCTTAATCTCTTGAGGTTATAGAAGTCTAGGTCCCCGAAATCAAAAATTGTTCAAGACGAGTTTTACAATATCAGAGTGATCCATTTTATATTTCTCTAGTTTCGAATCGTTCAATTCGGATCTTTCGACCATAATATTGTTCAATCCGTCCCCCATTATTCTGGAATGATCCAATTGGATATCCTCGTCTCTAGGATTATCCGATTCGTGTTCCACGTCCCTCAAATCACCCAATTCGAATCCCATGACACCGGAGTGACCTGATTCGAGACGTAAAATCCCAGAATGGTTTCGGTTTACCTCCCACGCTCTCCGAATGATCCGATTTGGCTTCTCGGAATCTATCACTATCGAGCATTATAACTCTATAATGTCGTAGCCTTTACTTTTATTTAAACATAAAATAGTAATACTTTGTAATTCATGTTTGTCAACTGTTAAGTTTTTCTTTATTTAGAACCAAACTTACGATTCGTGTGAAAACAATGAATTTATCATACTTTTTACATAAACTACTACGTTAGTCTTGTACTCGTGCTTGCAAAATTATGAGGATTCTGATCCCAATTCGGATCCTACCTGTGCGTGTGGTTCATGGCAAAGATGATCGGCGCTTCTGGACAGCTCTGGCACCATACTGGTGAAATTAATGTCCGACAGCATCACTCTTCTAGCTTCCCGGGTCTTGTCGGACAATCGAAGTCTTCCTGGCACCCCGGTCGGTAGAGCAAATTTGCTGGGCAACGTGGTGAACGTGTGGGCCACTTTGTGCGCGAGATAACTCTCGGAACGCCAGTGGGCTGGAAGCGCAGAAATATCTGTCTGAGCGCCAGATTCTCGTCTTACGCCGCTGATTCTGTCCATCACCGGTCTCAGTGGTGCAGCACTCTTTCGTCGACTGCCTGTCAGTGCTTCACGGTGGATGATCGGTCTGCAAAGAGAATAATTATTTCACTCTTAAAGCGTTGAACGATAAACAATTTTCTCTTCATACTCGACGAAATGTATAATTACGAAGAAAACCAACTGACGCCTGTAGGATTAATTTTTACGGTTATGTAGAAATTATCAAGGGATAAATATACCACCGGCACCTCTGCCAATTTTTACTTTTGTCATGTTTGTCTGTCAGGTTTTTCTGATGAGTTATGATTTAGGATGAAATTTATTACAAAAGAAAAACTACGAAGCAAATTAGAATGATTCGTTCAACACCTCTAGCTGTATTATCAGTATTGTGTTAAAAGATGGTGAACGTTAAACTCGTAATAACAGAATTTCACATTGAATTACGTGCAACTTTGAGCAATTAGCAGCTCATTATTGACTCTGGAATGCCATTAGACCCTAGACCAATAGCAGCTTTGCGAGACTAATCTAATTTCTAACTTGTGAGTCGGTCAATATCAAAGGCAATTGCTGATACAACACTTTCCTAAATTCTTTCGTTCAACGAATGCACAATCTCAATGAATGAAAGAATAAATGAATATTTTATGAATATTTAAAAGGAGCTAATTGTTACGGTAATGTAATAACTATAAATAAACATAACGTGACTCAGAACAAAACCAGGGGTTAGCAAATGCATTTAATAAGTGACAAATTGCATACACAAGCCACATGTGTAGATATAAATATGAACAGGAAACATGATTAAAGTGTCGTTACGTTTTATATGTACGTATCAGTCGTTACTACGATGCTTCACATCTGGCAAATTGCGGTACGCTAAAAAAGAAAAACAGTTGGATGTGAGCGAAAACGTTTTATAGCTGTTAAGTACCCAGCAGCTAATTAAAGTACTTTCGACAAATACATGCATATATTGGCGTGAGAGTCTTTCATCAGATAAAGAGCTCTACGAGATGTAAAACATCCGTACGAGTCTGTTATATCATTCTCCCTTGTCTTTCTTTGTTAAATCAATTACGAGTGTCTATAATATCCCATAAATTCGTCTTTAATTATAAAAAAACAAACATACATTAGCAAACATTCGTGAATTTAAAATATTCGCAATAAAATCATTAGATTTGTCTAAGAATTGTTATGCAATGCTCGTTGATAAACCATTAGAATCAACGTTTCAACGTAAGTTCAGTAAGAGACATGAAAAAGAATAAATCTTTCTATCAGATCCAATATTACAGTGCCGAATGGTTCAGTAAAAGCACCTACTGTGTGCAACAGACGTAGGTACAAGCTCAAAAGAAATCGATACACAGTCAACGCTAAAAAACCACCCAGTTACCTGTAGGCAGTGGGTGGTGCGGCCAAAGTGTTCCTCCTGACCGCGTGTCTGGTGGTGTGTTCCGGTTCTTCAACCACGCCGCATTTGCTGATGTCTGTCTCGACCAGCACCGAACACTGCGACCACATTTTATTCAGCCTGGTGTTAGAGCTTTCGTCGAATCTGTCCACGCTCTCCTCACGATCGATGCTCGAGCTCTGCGAGGAAACCGCCTCTTCCACAGAACTGGTCTTTTCACCATTGCATACCAAAGATTCGCCTTCAGCCGATTTAGTGTACTTCAGCAATACTGGTTGACCAGTAGTGGGTGCAGGCTGTGGCCAAGATTCTGTCTCTGTTATAGAGACAAGATCCTCTTGAAGACCAAGATCTCGACAAGTTTCATCCGTCGTGAATATTAACTCGATGTCGTCAAGCTCTTCAGACTCATTCTCCGACTGATCATTTGGTTTCGGTTGATCGGTAGTTTGATTCTGGCGTTGCGGTTGCTGCGACACTTGAGTGTCTGGATTATCACTGAATACCGAATTATCTCCATCAGAGACGGATTTTAAACTCAGATCCTCAATATCTTTTTCCGGCACCTCCAAATGATCAGCCTGCGATTCGTTCGCATCCTCTTCTTCGATATCATTCGACTGTCTATCGATCAAAGGGGATGTCACCTCATTAGCAGTATCACTTTTCACCGTATCGTCCAAACTGGCACCAGACAACCGCGATTTAAAGGTGCCGCTATCCTTCGACATCGTGCACTTCAACTTCTGTTCCCTGGATTCTAATTTACTCAACGATACTGTACGGCCTTTCGATGTTTTCTCGAGCATACGTGACGGCAAATCAAGATTCTCGTTGTCACTGGCAGCGTTGGCGTCGATGATCAGTTTAGATGCCTCCGGCACGTCCTCCGCGTCGACTTTGTCCCTGGACGTGTCCATGAGTACGCCTGCTTGCTCTGACAGACTGATATCGTTCACAGGGTGAGAATGACAGCGAGAATGCGACCGCGTATGCATGCTACACGTGGTTATTAATAGGTGCATCGAGAACGGGACGCGTTCCTTTTAATTAACGCTGACGCCGCGAAGCATCGCCGTTTAGCGATGCAAGCTGTTAACTACCGAATTACACGAGTTTGCTCAACTATTGTCATGAAAGTTTCAAACGATTTTACGGATAATTTTGTATATATTTTTTTTTTTTTACGAAAATGATAAATAAACTATGAATAAATAAAAGAATTTTTTATTACTGTGACTACGTAGATTTTCATCTTTGCTGTTGGCAAACATATTAACGCATTTTCTCTCAGTGTAGCCCGCTACTAAGCCCGCATTGCATCCAAAAATTATTTGCATTCTAAATATACAGATTCGTACTGAAATTTTCAAGCAAAATGATCGCTTGTAAAATTTGATTTCTCGTTCACCTAGCAATCGTCGTTTTTACAATTTGAATACACAATCATCTACAATTTCTAAACGAATATCGAAATTCAAGATATCATTCACGAGCCACGAACGAAGCGCGTGTTGAAAACTATGATCAATAATAAGAATCGATAGAAGTATCATTTCCTCTATTGAAATAAGCGAAATGATATCTAAAAGCGTAGGTAGAACTGGAACATCGATCGTCACAATAGAATCCACGAACGAACAGTTAATTGCTCACAGAGACGCATTTCGAGACTCACTCTTTGACGTCCTCTACTGCGAGTGGAAAAAGACGGGCCTGAGGCGGCGGGCTTGTGGCAGCATCACTAGAAAACTCACTGTTCCTGCTTAGGATCTTCCGCCTAAGGACGTGATTCTCGAGAGCGAGCCTCTCGACGACGTCAACGTAGCTCTCACCAGAAAAATCACCGACGCTCTCCTTAAGACGGCGAAGCTCTTCCCGCGAGGAATCCAGCGCGGAGCGCAGTGATATTACAGTCTAGAAAAGTCATTAAAAAATCACATTTACCAGAACGTACTATAGATCAAATATTGAATATTAAATTTCTCAGATTGAAATATCTTAATATTTCAAATTTCATGTTTTCAAAGAAATAATTTGCTAAGCGTATAGAAACATGTTTCTCGTTATATATAATAATGCTGTATGTTTACCATAGCAGCAAAAATAATACAATAAGGAAAATGATAAAAAGTAACTAAAAAAGTATTAAAATGTGAAATATCGTAAGACCTTGATCAACTAGGTTAAATATGCCGGTGATTATGAAGGATTATTTCGAAACGAAAATTATACGACTTAAACCACTTTCTAATCACAGAATTTTGCTCTTCGGTGGTTGTAAATTTTGTTCAATGGTGAAAGATTATCGTGACGGAACACGTTTAAGTGCAAAATTGATAAAATAAGAAGAGAGAAGTTAGAAGAAGTGTACAGATATACCATAAGAAAAGATGAATTTCCTGTCGTGTAAGAAACCTATTATGTACACAAAATATGCTTTCAATCATTTCTCCTCGAGTTTCGACTACCCGCTGAGTTTCGATTTATGCGACTTGTTTCAGTCCCGGTTAAGCCGGTTAATCGGGGTCGTAAGGTATTATGAGAAAGGTCCTAAGTTTAAAGAAGTTCAAAAACGTTCGTTGGTAAGATTAGACGTAAAGTGAAACGGCTGATTTCGAATTTCTTTCCAATCTCTAAAAAGCGTATTGAATAACAGTAATTTTATCGAATTATAATATTGTCTTTTTTCTTTTTTTAACAAACACTTCATGTCTATCATTACAAGTGCGCGAATAGAAAAAATGTCTTGTAACACATCTTTGTTATCGTATATTATTAAAAGTTGGTAAAATTGCCAAATAGAACTTCTTTTATTTCGTCGTGCAATTGCAAGGACAGTTTGCCTCGACTCGTCGTGTTCGAATATGAAAGCGGAAATTCGTATCGTAAATCTTTGAATCGACAATGATATCTGTGATTACAGAGTTAATAGCGCTGTGCCAAGACAAACCGTGCGCTTTCTAAAGCAAATGGAATCTCGAGGGAATAACGACGAAGAATGGACCTACTGTAAGCTCTTGTGAGAGAAAAATGTCGGCGAAAGCTTCGCTTTAAGTTACAATGTATGACTATAAATTGAGCAGCTTTAATAGGTGATATTAACAGCTTTTGATTCGTCGAGCTCGAATAAATATTCGCTACCAATAGAAATATAAAACGTCGTTCAATTTCACGAAAGGATAGTGATTAAAAGAAAAGCGCTATTTTCCGATTTTTCTAACTTTGCATACTTCACGATTGTGTAGATTGAAAAAAAAAATAAAATAAAGAAGAGGAAAAAAATAATCAGATTTGAAATATACACATTTCTAGCTGGATATATGTAGATATATTTTATCGGAAATAATACAAACATTTTGTAACATGGTAAAAAGATGCATCGATACTGTAGAATTTGATTGATCAAATCTCTTGGCAAGACAAACGACATATACCCCTTAATACGATGGGCCTTGAACGTACATAAAGGAAACCCAGCATCATAGACTATTCAAGGTCAAGGGATCACGGGAGTAAAAAGATCGAAAAAGAATGAATAGCATCGTATACATGAAATCGATGGCTCAAGTAAAAGTGCATAAAGTTACCTGCCCCCTTACCAAGCGCTGGTGTCATCTAACCAATCATGTATATATGTACATACACGTGCACGTAGGGAAATTAAATGAGTCAGCGTATATGTTACAGAAACATTTATTTTTTAATAACAACATCATGCCTAATTTAAATTCTAAAAGATAAGCATCGATTCTAATTTAAATGCGTAACATTTCCCGCAAATTTCAAACAAAATTTTTTAGTACGCAAATAACATCGTATTTGTTTTAATAAAATGCGCAAAAACATCAAATAACGACAAAATTCGATTTTCTAAATTTGCTATAATAAAAGTATTACATTCTTTTGTTATTTAATTCCGGCTGTTGTTACGAAAGTGTTTTATTCAAAAAGGTAGGGAAATATTTGATTTAAAAAGGTAAAATATTTTATTTAAAAAGGTAGGGATGAAATGAACACATATCGAAAAAAATTGAATCATTGTAATTATCAACTGTAATGACATTGGTGCAGCATGCATTAATTGAATAGTTGTGGCTCAAACCTGATGCAAAGCTCTCACAACGTCCAGTCCGGGGATTCCCGGGGATGGCAGGGTAAGCTGCAGCCCCTGATGGTGAGACTGCCGGCCAGCTTCAGCTTCCATGCCTCCTCCTCCCCGCCCGATATTTCAAACGAGATCTTGCCACCGCCACAGATCATGCCGAAACCGTCTTTCTCTTTCTCCGTTTCACCACTTCAGTTAAGATTTCACCGATTCGAATCGATCGCGTTATTTCCGTTATCGCACACACTCGAGACCAGCAATCGATTCCCTTGCTCGAGCTCGAATCTTTAAAGGAAAGACCAAGCGTACGATCATACAATGAACTATCACAAACAGTAATCTTAATTTGCGAAAACGATTCTTTTATTTTACGGAAAGGTAACGAAGTCGATCACAAAACACCATGGACACCCTTAAAATATAACGCTATAAATAGAACCGAAAATGTCAGATAGTTAATACACGCGACGCTACTTGCTGCGTTATTTTAGACACGAAATTAGAAATAACCCGTGATTTCTTAAGATGTCAACTTCATACACGAAAGAGAAATATGAAGTAACAGATCTGTCGATGATGTTTATGGGCAAACAATAAATGCGAAGCATCGACTATAAACAAACGTCACACCTTTCGTCGCTGCTCAAAATACTACGTTTTTGCGCCGTATATGAGTTACAATGTGAAGCGAATTTTCTGCGCGCAACTTTTGATTTCCAAATAATCTAAATGATGTCATTTCATTAGTATACGTGGTAAATGATCTTTTAATTGATGGATGTTATACCGACCTATTATTACATCGAACAGGAATGATATTTACTTGAGTTTGATTGTTGATAAATACCACGTCTTTAATATACTGCGAAAAACAAAATCTATCGGGAAGATACAAATCTGAAATCGAATCGATTTAAAGGGACATAAACCACTGCTTAAAAATACAATTGTTAAAGCTGTTTATAGAACAGAAGTTTTTCTTTTATATAACATAAAATTAGATTGAAACTTACTTTTTATACAAGTTTTTTAAGTTGCATCGAGACGATGATGTGAACTGAATGACAATCAAGGAAATTGTTATTTTTCTATAGAAAATGACGCCGTAGTTACTACGCGTAATACCATACGGATTGATTCACTTTTACACACGCACTTTATCGTTCACTGTCCGGTACATACTACTAAGGAGTACATCGTTTACGACGATGCTTGAACAGTGTTTTCCAGTAAGCAGTCATTGTTAGAACTACTAAACGATACTAATCAATACGAAACAATCAGAAAGTTTCGAGATACCACTTTAAACGTGATTGTTAAACGTTTGAAATCTATTAAATCTATGTAATTATACTTCCTCAAACACTGATTATCATTTAATCCTGAGCTTTCTTTTTCTGTATCCACAATTCACCAAAATCGTTTAATTGAAGTTTTCATACCAATGAAAACATTCTCTTGTATTTTAAACTTAAATATATAAAAAATTACTTTTTTTTTAAGTACAACGCGGCAGAGTAGTTTTCATACGAATGTCAACAATATAGCTCGAGCTGTCACTTGCCCTTTAATGCAGACGACGGGATAGAAATACATATCCAATTACCAGGCTTGCCAACGTTATGTGATGCTACTCACACGACAAGGGGCATTTTCACTAGGAGATACATGGCAAATATCGCAAAATTTTATAATTTCCTTTTGTCACTGCACACATTGGCGCGGATACGACTACAATTTAAGCTTAACTTAATGTCTTTTTATTATTATATATTTACGAAACATGGTACCCTTTTACTTTTATATAGCAAAAACATAAACTTACACGTTATAAAGTGAATTAACATTGTACCGACAATTATTCTTACATTGAAATTGTTACTTTTCCTTCCTGAATTATCATATATGCATAATACTGTATGAATAATTTAATCATTGTAAAAGAATTTTAATTTTATTTAAAAATCTACTCTGTAAAATTATTTAAAAATAAAACGCATAGTTGAAAGAGTAAGTAATGTGGATAGGTACATACGGCAATCTGTCCGCGCAAAGTTCGGTTTTATCCGATTATACACGAGTGCACTATTATTCGTGACGTTGACGTTATACTGTGAATAATAACAGTTAAAAAATAAGGGGAAAAAGAGGAAGATTCTATAAAAACGCAGCAAGGACGTAATGTACTTTATGAAAAGCGTATTCTAATTGAAGAAGTAGATCCGCTTCGCGAAGATGGAGTATAAAACAAACTTAAGCATTCTTCTTGTGATTTTCCTACATTTATCGGTGCTAAATTGTGCTCACTTGACAGAAACCTATTTTAAAGATGTATCCACAAATAATGGAGAAAATATGCCAAAAATCAGTTGGTTATTCAGCAATTCTGCTGATAGTTCCGTTAGGGTTAAGAGAGCAAGCATAGTCAAAGTCGATCTATCTGAAGACAGTTTATTGAGATTTATTAAAAGTTCTAAATGCCGACAAAATTTGAATCACCTGTGCGGCGATATAAGTGAAAATAACGATGAATTAATGTTGCTGGAGTGTATTCAAAACTTTAAGGTAAAACTTCTTATTATTGATAATTAATAAAAGTTATTTTGTATGGCAAAGTACACAATGAAGCAGCTGAAGAAAGTTATTAATTTTTCTGATAATTCCTTTATTTTACAGCCAACTGAAGTATCTGGTATTGATGATGAATGTCGTCAAGCAATTTGGGAATATATCTTAAATATCACTGATAATTTAAATATAGAGCGTTTAGCTAAAAGAACTTGTGGTAAAGAGTTAGATTTATTAGATTGCTCTGCCTCTGGTGACAAACATGGAGCATATCTCTCTTGTTTAATTGATCAAAGGGAAAAAGTAAAAAATCCACACTGTATTACATATATTCAAAGATTAGAATGGATTGCATTCAGTGATTTTAGAATTATAACACCATTTTCTTCAGATTGTGAAAATGATATTAAAAAGTTTAAATGTGATAAAATACAACCATATAGAGACATATCTCAAGGACAAATATTAGCTTGTTTACAAGAACATGTTAATGAACTTCAACTTCAATGTAAGAGACATATACTTCATGTGTCTGAAATACAAGCTGAGAATATCAATCTAGATCGACAATTATATTTGGCTTGTGAGGAAGATCGTACAAAATTTTGCCGAAATATTAGACCAGGCAGTGGTCAAGTATATAAATGCTTAATGCAACATAAAACAGATAGAGCTATGACAGCAGTATGTCAAGAACAGCTCACAAGAAGAGGAAAACTAATAGCATCTGATTACAGAGTCAGTAAAGGATTAGTTAAAGCTTGCAAAGATGACATTAAAATTAATCATTGTAGAAGACCTGTATTTGAAGATAAAAACATAAGGCTTGCACAAATTCTTCTTTGTTTGGAATCAGCAGCTAAAAATGGTAGCAAAATCGATGGAGATTGTCAAGCTGAAATGTTTGATCATAGAAAACTTTTAATGGAGGATTATAGATTATCTCCTGAAATAGTAGATGGATGTGCTAATGATATTACAACATTTTGTAACAGTCTGGAAGTTGGTGGAGCAACAATTCATTGTTTAATGGAACATACTAGAACAAAGAAAAGAAAATCACGAGTATCCAGCAGATGCGAAAGAGCGGTAATAGAAATATTTATTTGCAAAATAAAACAATTATAAATATTAATTAAATATCTTTTGTTATAATAATAGTTAGAAGAACTAATTATGGAAGCTGATGCTGGAGAGGATTGGAGAATTGATCCAGTTTTACGAGAACAGTGCCAACCTGTTGTCAATTTAGCTTGCAGAGATGTAAGAATTATTCTATTAAACATGAAAACAATAAAAAAAATCAAATTGCGTAAATAATCTAATAACTTACATAAATAATGATCCATATAATTTAATTTAAATTTAGGTACATGGAGGTGATGCTAGAGTAATATCCTGTTTAATGGAACAACTTGGTACTGGTAGAATGACAGAAGCCTGTGAGACTGCTTTAGTTCAGGTACAATATTTCGTAGCTAGAGATTTTAAATTGGATCCTCAGTTGTATAGAGCATGTAAATTTGATGCCACGAGATTATGTCATGCAAGAAATGCATGGGCTAGTGATGGAAAACAAATGGATCCAGAACGAGGACCCCTCATTTTACCGTGTTTATATAGACATGCTTATCATCCTCAGAAAAATTTAACAGTAAGAATTTACTATAAATATGAAGTGCTTCAAGTAAGTCACATTATGTGAAAGGTAAAAATTGTTCTTGGATTAATTTATTCCAGTTAAAAACAGAATGTCTTGAAGAAATTAGACGTGTTATGCGACAGAGAGCGGTAAACGTTGATTTGCAGCCTGAGATTGAAGAAGTATGCTTGAACGAGTTAGCATCATTTTGTTATGACAAAACAGCAAAAGGAGAGGAGATATTGTGTCTTCAAGATAATTTAGATCGGTAATAATAGATACATTCCAGTATATGAATATTTATATTATATGTTTTTAATTCATGTACTTTATACACAGTTTGAATAAAAATTGCAAATTAGCAGTTGGCAATTTTACGGAAGAACAAGCCGAACGAGTTGAATTAAATCCAATAATTACTGCTGCCTGCCAGCACATCATGGAACGTCATTGTGAGGTGCAGTAAGCTTTAAAAAAAAAAAAAAAAAAAAAAAAAAAAACAAAATGAATTAAATATTAACAAACTATGTTTACGTGTATAGTTTTTACTTATAATATTTATATAAGACATTTTAACACAGGAAGTGTTAAAATACGGTAAAGATGAAGGTGACATGATGGAATGTTTAATAGAACACAAAAACGACTTGGATGTGCGATCTGAATATAAATGTAAAACAGCAGTGGAACACTTTCAATTGATATCTTTGAAAAATTACCACTTTACATATAAATTTAAAGAGGCCTGTAGACCTTCTGTTAAAAGGTGGTGTCCAAAGTAAGTATACTTGTAATAACATTTTTTCAATGTGTCAGACAAATTTTTTAACACAAAGAAATATACATATTTACATATAATGTTTAGATCAAAAACTAAAGCGGAAGTAATAGAATGTTTAAGTACAATAGTGCAAGAAGATATAATGAAAGATACACAGCATCATATACCAAAAGAATGTAGACAACAGTTAAGAGCACAACTTTATCAACAAAGAGAAAACATTCAATTTGACCCTATCTTAGAGACACAATGTAGATCTGACATCAAACAGTATTGTTATAATATTGAACCAGGAAATTCACAGGTATTGCATTTACATACCCTACTGAATTATTGTACTTCAATACTTTGACATTTTATATTAATATTAATAAAAACACAACCATTTTAGATTCTTGAATGTTTAGCAAGACATAAGTCAAAATTATCAGATGCATGTCACAAACAATTTTTTAAAGTAAGAAAACAGGAATTTCAAGACAGCTCAAGTGATTTTGCTTTATTAAATACTTGTCGTGTAATGATACGGCAGTTCTGTCATGATATTAGTCGTTCACAAGCGTTAGATTGTTTAAAAAAATATAAAGACGAGCAAACATTTGATGAGAAATGCAAACATATTGTGATTCAAAGAATGATTGAGCAAAATACAGATTATAGATTTAATACCGCACTACAAACAGCATGTTCATATGATATCAATAAGCATTGTAAAGAGGTAAGTTTAAAAATATATAAAAAATAATGTGTCGTTGCATTCTTATTATCTTGCTGTACGTATAATTCTTTTCCTTAGGTTTTACTGCATGAACCTACCGATAAGGAGCTTGAAGGGAAAGTTATAAGATGCTTAAAAATTAAATTTCGCGAAGCTAAACTAACAACAAGATGTGAACATCAGATGACTAACATACTTAGAGAGGCAGCTTTAAATTATCATTTAAATCCATTGTTAGCCACAATGTGTGCGCACGAGGTACTATTAATAAAATCTGTTTTTAATAAAAGTTTATTTAATCTGGTATAATCATTATTATTTACTTGGAATAGATTGAAACAATCTGTAGGGCAGATGAAAATGATCTTGGAGCAGTAGAAGAATGTCTAAAAATGGAATTTAATGCTGGTAATAGAGACATGAAAGAAGAATGTCGTCTTGAAATTGCTGACTTAATAGAGCAAAGAAGAGCCGATATTAACGTTGATCCTTTGTTACAAAAAGCATGTGCTGTTGATGTTAGTAAATATTGCAGTGATGTTCCTCAAGGCGCAGGCAGGCGTACGTTAAAAATGTTTTACATAAATATTTACATAAATCTATAAATTTATCTTAATTATTAGTAGTATCAACTTAACAAAATTTTTTTTAGATATCATGTGTTTACAAAATGTATTAGAAGACAGTAACAAATCTTTACAACTTGATTGTTATAAAATGTTGACTACAAGGATTGAAATGTTTAAAAATTCGGCAAAGGTAATACAGTTCATACTTTTTGCGTTATTTAGAAAAGTGATGAAATAAGAGTTTAGCACATTCATTCAGTCCTAATACAGATTATGATATATATGTACATTTTCATTTCCAGCTAATTCTACCAAATTCGATACAAGAACTATATATATCGGTAAATCGATCTCCTGCAAGACGATACTTTATGATTGTCGCATTAACGTTAATTGGCATAATTTTTATCACCGGTTTATTTTGTGGAAGAGTGACGAGACGAACAATGATAATGAAAAATAAGTGATAAATTATAGTGAAAAAAGTCCGTCCTCGAAGATATTCAATCGCTGTAATTAAAAAAAGAAAAACAAAATCACGATAAAGTAAACATCGAAAACAAAAAAAAAGGAACAAAGTGACTATACAGGTGACCTTTCTGCAAGATATCAAACTGTGCAAAATACTACTGGACGAAAAATAGTAACTTTTTTATATTTTCTTTTTTTAATATATACTTATAAAAGGGTAATGTTTGCATATTATGTCCATGATTCTACGATCTATCACTCATAGTATTATCATAAATGTAAAAACTGTAAAAGTTGAATGAATGGAATGTATGATAAACTGAGAGTGATTTGCAATTAAGGTAGATTTTAATAAAAACAATATATTAATAGAGAATATATATATATATATATATATATATAATAAATTGAAATGGAGAATGAAATTTTATGTCAATATTCTATACATTTGTGATATATAACAAAAATTCGTAAAAAAATAAAATGATCACATTTTATTTAAGACAAAACATATTATCTGGGCACAAATTACCTTGGTCTTCCATTTTAGAACATTAGAAGTCATATACATATATTAGACGCTGTTAGGAATCATTTACAATGAATGAACTTGAATGATTATGTAATGTGCACACAATAAAAAACGTATGATAATATTACATATTTCTTTAAAAAACTTGTGCTCAATTGATGGTAATTAAAGATATCTAAACTTGTCACTGAATACATTACTATTGTATTATATGTTAAAATATAAGACAAAATATTGTGTTACACAAAATATATTACAAGTAAAACATCAAGGTAAAAATACCCGTCTGTAGTTATGTTGTTGTTAATTATAACAAATAAATTTTGTTCGTACCTTTGTTTATACTGTAAAAGATATAACCCAAATATTACAAAGATAATTCAATCTCAAAAAGTTTAGGATTTCAAGATCGTTTTAATATATATAGGCAATTGAAACAAAATTTCATTTAACGAAATTATTGAATTCTTTGCTTTGATATAAATTTGTTATATCCCCATGAAATATGACGATATATTTAAATTAATAATATATTTACAAAATTGTCCATGTACACATTGTATATGAATCTAATTTACTGTGACGACAATACAATTATTCATTGTCATGAAAAAAAAAAACAACTAAATACAGTAACACGATTTGATTGAAAAATTTACCTATCTGATACAAATCAGTACTAAAGTTGATCCATGCCGCAAAAGGAAAAGAACGAAAGCCACGCACACCTTGTTTTGCTTTTATGGCTTTAATTTTTGAGTTCGAACGCTGCGCAACGGTCGTATACTATAGTTTAACTAAAGACCGCAAGGAGACGCAACAGTAGCATGAAATGCAAGAGCCAGCAAAACACTGTGCATCAAAAATCTCTGTAGCGCAGGTCCGCAACGCTGTTTGCGTTGAACGGACAAAATTATAGCTCCGGTGTGTTATGAGAGATGTACATCGTTCAATGTTGTGTGTGTTAAGTGTGTAACATGATTATTACGAAACTTTTCCAAAATTAGTATCGTTACTGATTTGAATATCAACAAATACGTGCATCAACTTGTTCGGACAGTAATCTGAAGTTCATTGTTGAAAAACTGATGTGCTATGTGCGTTGAAGGACATCGTCGTTGAACTCAGAAACGCATTCAAGGAGCACATCATACACGACAAATGTCGAATCGCAATGAACTGCGCAACGACATAGGTGTGGCGCGCAAAAGAGAGAGCATACATACACGCATTAGTAGTACGTACGTACAATACGTACTCCCCTGGAATGAAGGCAGCGAAGAATTGGATTAACTTTCCCCAGTTACGTTTACATTTAAAAAATCGATTATTCATTTTCATGTAGTGTTTAGTGTAATCTGACACTACTAGATTAATTGTATGTACACTGTAACAACTGAGTTACTGCTTTCTTAAGATTGAGATAAATTTTCTGCCAATCTCTCGAAGTAAATATCTCTTTGGTGTTGAATACACCGTGTGGGTGCGTGTGCGTGAGCGTACTCGTGCCCGTGTCTGTGCCTATGCGTCTCCGTTCGCCGAGTTGTGGTGATCTTCGCAGAGGTGGCGGCGGCGAAGGAGACAGTGAAGGTGGTGGCGGCGGCAGCGGCAGCAGCAGCAGCGGTGGCGGCGAAGGAGACGGTGGAGGTGGCGGTGGTGGCGGCGGTGGTGGCCGCGACAACGTTTGGAGGGAGAGATTTCGTACATCGTGACTGAGTGAGTGAGTTGGTGCGTGTGCGTGCTACCGCGCGTATACGCTCTCTCATTCTCGGGATCGTGCGCGCGTGTGTTGTGTATGTGTGTATGTACATCCTCGTGCGCGCGCGCATTAACGGAATTCACGATCAGACACGCAGGGACTCTCAACAAATGTTTAAATGGACGCATCGTCCATTATCACCCAAGTGTCGCGGGATGACGAGCTAGGCCAGTTTAATAATGGGAAAGGTAGGTGTCTGCTGTGAATACGGCTTGCCGCCTTACATTTTTTTTTACGTTTTTCTTCCAGATGCTGGATGGAATCTGCACCTGTTACGGGACTGCACCGCACTCCTCCTCACCTTACCTCACCTAACTTCACCTCTCACCCCCCCCCCCCCCCTGTCTCTCTCTCTCTCACCGCTATTCGCCGTTGCTTCGTTTCCAACGTCTCTTTTCCTCTCGCCCTCGTTTTTGCCTGGCCTCGCCTCGTTTTGCCTCGCCTCTCCTCGTCAAATCGTGTCTACCCCTCTCCCCTCTCTTTTCTTTCACCTAAGTTTCGCGTGTAACTTATTTCATCGTGTCGGTACCATACCTTGCCGCCGTTTTAATTCACTTATGATATTCAGTCAAACGATCCAAAACAATGCAATTAAACAGAGGCAGATGTTTCTTTCCCGCTTCTTAGAACTGTCAGAAAATATGTTTACATAAAATATTTTATTAAAATGGTAATTTTGAGTAATTCTTTTAATTGTACATTAAACAAAAACATAACGTTTCATGTGCAAACTTTTTGTTTAATTGGCATCCGTTGTAAACAATTTTACTTTGTTCTATTTCTCATATGTGCAAATATATTTTCACTTTTATATAAATTTAAATAATTATAATAATGTTTATTTACATAATGTTTTTTTTTCTTAATATATGCATATTCATGAAATGATGTTTATTTTTTCCAAATCTAGCTCAGTTACCACAAGAGAATGAAGTGGCCAGCAATGGTCCAGCCAGTGGCAAAAAGCCAAGAGGGCGTGGACTTCTGCGATCTCTACTTTGTTGCCTCGGTAGAGGACGTGGAAATAGTTCAAAAAGTTCAAAAACAAGTTCTTTACAAGGCGATGGACATGGTTCTCCATCGCTAACAACTGGATCCCCAGGGTTCCTTCTCCCACCTGTCAGACATCAGGATATGCACAAGAAGTGCATGGTGATTGATTTGGATGAGACACTAGTGCATAGTTCTTTCAAACCAATCAACAATGCTGATTTTGTTGTTCCTGTAGAGATTGATGGAACAGTGCATCAAGTGTATGTTTTAAAGAGGCCTTATGTGGATGAATTCTTACAAAGAATGGGTGAACTATACGAGTGTGTATTGTTCACAGCAAGTTTGGCTAAGGTAAACAATATAAATAATTCTTATAAATAATTTTTCATTTATATGGAGAATTTTGTTTGTATATCTAATATTTCTATTATTTACAGTATGCTGATCCAGTAGCAGATCTGCTTGACAGATGGGGAGTGTTCAGAGCAAGACTGTTTAGAGAATCTTGTGTTTATCACAGAGGAAATTATGTTAAAGATTTAAATAAACTAGGACGGGATTTGCAACAAGTTATTATTGTTGATAACAGCCCTGCCAGTTATATTTTCCATCCAGATAATGCAGTAAGTTTTAGGACAAAGATATGTATATATACACACAGAAGGAAGTAAATAAAAATAGGTATCATTTATAATACAAATTAATTTCTAGGTACCAGTAGCATCATGGTTTGATGATATGACAGATTCAGAACTATTAGACTTAATTCCATTTTTTGAGAAACTCAGTAATGTGGAGAATATTTATACAGTCTTGTGCAATAGTAATCACCCTTATAATCAAGTACCTCCAGTTGTACAGAATAGTCCAAGCCCAGGGTCAGGTTCACTTGGTGCTTCCTAGCCCTACCTAAATTCTGGCTATATAGCCAGTATTATCATCGCTCAATGCACTCTGAGGAGAATTTTGACTGGAATATTCCACATTGCTCGTTTGTTATGTGGCAGTGGACAACCAGGTATGATCCACTCAATGTTGGGTTTATAATATAAACATACCTGCTGAAGAATCATCCAAAAAGGAGGTGAAAATCCTGAGTCCTCCTATGCATCATTTATTTTGTTACAACATGAATCACAGCTGCTTTATTGTTGGCTTGAGTTCTCTTTCCTGATAATTAATAATATAGTATACTGTTTACAGTATGCTAAGTACAATGAACTGATTGTATTGATATAATTATTGACATACAGGTATTTGAAAAAAATTAAAAAAGTAGCTCAATTGGTAATAATGAATAACTCTTCCAATCACATTGAAATGGAACAGACTTTAAATATAATTTATTGGTTACGTAACGAATCAATGTGCGTGTTTCCGTGTTTGGTGTACTTGAGAAAAGGAGCAAATGGCAATGGTAACAGTGAGTGTGAAAGGTGAACATACATTCTATATTGGGTAAGTGCATATATTTGGGCTTGCATATGATCTAAATTCGTGCAGAGTACCTTAAGAATTATTTGTGCAAGGAGATAAATCATGTGTAAGAAATCAAAGTGTAGTGTTAAGTAACATCGAGAGAAAAAATACCAGATAATTTAGAGTCTTTTGATGGGCCATTCTATTTTTTCCCTCTGTCTGTTGCCGATTATTTACTATAGTTTTGCATTGCTTTTACTGATGTTATGTGTGAAACTTTAATGAATTCTTACAGTATAATCATAAATATTAAATAACAAAACAAATAGTTTTTATATAAATTTTATGAGGCTGATAATTCCAAATAATTACAAAAATTAGTACACTCGTGAAATTTCTTTTTTACTGTTCATTAGGATTTGCTAGAATTCATTGAAGAATTATGTTTGATTTAATTGAATCAAACATATTTTATGAACAAATAAAAAATATTGAGATCTAACACTAAAATAATGATGCAACTATAAGAAAGATTGTTTTTCCAATTTTTTCTTTTTTTTCTTTTTAATTTTATTTTGTACTGATATGATATTTCCAACAAATAGGACATGAAATATCGAATCTGATGATAAAAGTGTTAATAACTCGTTCAAATGAAGAATATACAAAAGAAATTACTAATATTGTGTTCCCATCTTTTTGATAGTATTTTAACTTTATTCCAAAGAACATTGAAGGAACAATGCAATGAGAATTGTTAAGATAAAAAGGATTTATACATGTTTGCACATTAGGTCAATGCATATCATTCTCTCCCTCCAGGCAATTGTGTGGATAACGAAGCATTATGTTAATTAATCATTATGATATCATTAACAAATTAGAATTATTTAGATGTAATTCATCAAGAGTAGATGTATGTTTACATATGTAAATACGTTTACTAACAGGTAGTTGTCAACTTTGTACGCTTAATCCGTGCATAAGAAATGTACAGATTGCATTATACTTTCATATCCAATCAAAGTATCGTTACTCATGCTTCTTTTTTTTATTTTATTAGTATGGTTAATAATATATTTATCATTATTAATGATACAGTAAATCATGTTTTATTGCACTGTCGTCATTATCGACTCAGATTCAAATACCGTGCTTTAGTAAAAATATATGTTGTTCGTTATCGAGTCCTTGCAAAAAGATTTCAGAAAAACGAACAAGCAGACAGATTAGGTACAGTTTCATAATATCTACAAGAGAAATTTCTTTCCCTGTTTGTCACTCTCGTCTATTAACGTTTCTCATTATAATATCGATGTATTTCTATCATATGTTTTATATGATACAACTTCGAAATCTCGAAATTACATTATAGCTTTTCTATTGGAAATTCGGTATTCATTTTCAATTTTGAAACAAGGCAGATAAGATATTGGCAAGCGAGAACGTTAGTTAACGAACATTTCACTCCATTTGTTTTTATTAAGCGAAAATAAATTGTAGAATATATTTTATAAATTTTATAACAGAATCGTTGCTATTTTAGAATGACCACTCGGAAAAATGTTTCAATATTATATATTTATAACGAGACAGTTTTTCTGTAATTTTAGCTTATTATTATTAGCTATACATTTTTTTTCTTTACTACTTATCTAATATTATGTTGCTATTTATCATTGAATAAAAAATAAGCCGGCAGTGTTATATGTTTTCGTTTCAGAAAAAATAAAAAGGCTAGGGTATACAGAGATAAGAATATTACATAACAACACGTCTTGCACATATTGCATAATATTAAGTGGCTTCCAACTACATGTTCTATCAGTTTTTTGTTACATATTGTATGATTATTGTTTACATAGATCAATATCATTTTGCTACTGCATCTTATTTTTAAAACAACAGATACGCGACAATGACATAATACATGGATAACAAACAGATGAAAATTAATTAATCGAATTCACTCTTATAGCCATCATTTTTGTATCATTATTATTTTCTTTTATTTAAGATCGGAAGATACGCAAGCTTATCACAGAACTATACATAAATGTTGAAAGTTCATACCTAGACGTTAAATTATTAATGTCACTATTTATGTTATTGCTATTCGTATTTAAGGAAGAGCAACATGTTATGAAACATTTGTACTTAGAGAATGTACCTCGCCACCTATGTTCAACAAAACTCGGAACCTCTAGAATGTCTGATTTACCGATTCTTAAATCATAGCAATACGCAGTAACCCTGTTTATACGTGCTTTTAATAATCGATAGATATACGTCGAAAAGAAAAATCGAACGTTGTTAATGCCCATGATTGTTAATAATAACTTTCAGGCTTTGTTGAAACTTGCAGACAGATTTCACATCGGATACATGTTGGGTGGACTCTGAAGTTTCGTTATTGTACGGTATTGATATACGGTGCTCATATTCGACGATGAGAAGCGTAGTGAGTGAATAAAATCACAAGGTGTTTTCAGTTATATGTTATGGGCGCATTACTAAGTTTTTCAATGGCTTTTTTTTTTGGCAAAAAAAAATCTAATTCGAAACCGAACTATTCTCCCTGGACAAATTTTGCTATAGGAAAATACTTTCCTATTGATATTTTGTATTTCGTAAATTTTTTTTGAAAAATGTACCCTCAAATTTATCTCGTTCGTCACAATGGCAATACTTCAGAGTCCGAACGCGTTACAAATATTTCAATTTGAGATTGAACTTCGTCAAATTTGTCATGCAAGTCTTTCGTATGTCTTTATCTTTTTCTCTAATGCGTCTACGTTCATGTCACTTGATGATATTTCAATGAGGCGGTTCTTAGGCTAACGTGAGGTGGGTGAAATTGGCAACGGTACGGAATTTCCTCCAGATTTGAATCTTCGGTCATCGTATCGTTACAGTCACATCTATCCTTCAGAAATTCTGGTTTATACGTTCTTATGCTATCGAGAGCAAGAGACATGAATTTTCTTAAAAACTTCAACAAAATAGTTCGACACGTGTAAGCAGCAAAATGAAAATTCTGAATTCAAAAATAGCCTTTCCTTACGATTGTGCCATAAACCGTGCCAACGAAGACCTAAGAAACGTTGTACAAAATACGAAAATTCGCACAATTTCATCGACTCGAGCGAAACCAAGATTACATAAGTTTTACGATGCTTACGGTAATACTTTTCGTATAAAAAAAAAAAAGTTTGATCATTTGCACTTGTACAATGCCCATCGAAATGACTCTACGAACTGTGTGATGCGCCTTTTCCGGAAATACGTACAAGAACACGGAATATCTGACAAATGAAACTTTGTATATTCCAAAATTTTGAACCAGACCTTCGTTAGATTTTTATCCGTAATATCTTTCATAATGCTCTCGTCTGCCGGTCTTGAAAGCAGTCATAAATCTAAGATACGATACACGAGCGATATAATGCGATATACATATACAGTCATGTGGCAAAATCCTGAGAAACCACTTTTCAGTTCTTCGTTCATTTTTCTTTTATTCTATGTTCTTTACTTTCTTTCTTTCTTTCTTCTTTTTTCTTTTTTTATCGCAGAAGATCGTTTATCTCTGATAGTGCACGATAACGAGTCTCGAATATGGAAAATATCGCTAATGCTGTAATGCTTTATCGGTTAGAAAGATCGGAGGGACGGCGTGAGACAAAGAAAGAGAGAGTTAACAAGGTTAATGTTGCATCCAATATGCGATATTCTTTTAATGGATTTAACATTACACACATAAAGTTTTATATCTCGCATCGTACGTCCCTAAGCATCCATCATGTCGTGCTTCCGTGATTAATTAACATTAACAATCCAGTGTATCGCTTTTATTGAACGCAATATATTGGATGCTTGAGAAACGGGTGTCTTAGTATTTCATAATATAATATACGTACGGTTCTTTTATCGTGTTTCAATCTTTTCAGGCATTTTGTTTTGTTTTCTCTTTTTTTTATGATTAATATTATTATTATTATTAATATTATTATTACTACTACGATTATTATTTTTATTATTATTACTACGGAATTGTAACATGATCGTAGGCACGCAATAGCAAAACTGAGAAATCGTGGAGACTCGCCTGCTATAAGTTTAACACACAATAGGAGTTTAGATTTATTACGAGAACGTGTGCCGAGAAAACTGTTAGCGCGGAGGCGTAGCGAAAACGATCGTGATACGTAATTAGGGGTGTGTGTGTGTGTGTGCGCGCGTACGTGCGTGCATGTGTGTTTGTTTATCGCGCGCGCGCGTGAGTATGTGTGTGCGTACACGTACATATTATAAATATATAAATATTTAGGTAGACCAATTAATTTTTAATAACGCGATACTTTTGTACAGCGACGCAACGATGTCTTCGAATTCGGATAATCTAACATATATATATGTGATACATATACATATGAAAGTACAAGAGCATGATGCTCTTATTTGTAAACAGGAACATACAAGTGGTATATTTTCGATTAAATTCACTTGTACGCGATTGAACGTTTATTCGCTTACATGATCGGATGATTCACGATATATCTCTCATCGTGGTCAATGTACAGAGAAGCTTGGGGTCTTGAATTTTTTCGAAAGCCCACTTGTATCGATCGATGATTTTAATGAAAAAAAAAATTGTCACTTCTTTTTACACTTTCGCGTAGGAACGTTCGTTCCGTGAGGTTTACCAACTTTGTTAAGTACAAAATTACTTAAAGAATCACGGTGATATAGATAAAACGATAGAATTTAACCGAAAGAAGAAGAAATACAAAAAAAAAAGAACTTGAAGAAGAGAAGAACGATAAGTCGCGAACATTTTTCACGTGTTATTTTCATTATACATTTATCATTGATTATTGTTACCAGTTTAGATTCTGTTTGATGGTAGAGCTACTATTTGGTGATAATAACTGTGCTGCAACAGCAATAAGGAGCCGCTAACATTTTTCTCAGTGCCGAAAAGAAAAGAAAAAAAAATTAATAAGTAAATAAATGAATAAATCGTTACTTCGAGCAGCCTTGCTGTGTTACGAAATGTGCGAATATATATGTAAGGGGATATACTTTTGGAAAAGTAGAAGAAAAAGAGAATGCATTCATGTATGTATGTGTGTGTGCGCATGTGTGCTTGCGTGGTGGTGTGTGACTACGCCAGAGGTACGCAAGCGTAAGATTGTAGTTTTTAAAGAAAATAAAAGAGAAATGGGAAAAACAAGGAGGAAATAATGGTGAAAGCCGTTCGCCGAGCGACGGTCGTAGAATTGAAAATGAAACTTTTTATATGCAAGCAGTTTATATGAGAGTGATTGAAGAATAGAAGAGAAAGGAAGAAAAAGAAGAAGAAACCCGAAACTTTAGCTGTTGCCCTATCGCATCCTGGACGATTAATAAATTATTGTATTATTATTATACACACATTGTACAAAAGAAAGAACAATTTGTCACAAACGAAATGGAATTATATACTAGGGTTCAAAGTATCTTGTGGTGAAGAGTGAACGCGTGTTGTAGAACAGAATGAACAGGAAAGGCGGAAAAATGAAAAAAAGGAAAGATAAATAAAAAAACCTAAAACAGAATGAGAGAGGCGTGAGTATGCATGTATAAAAAAAAACATAATTAACGATATTGCCTTGATTTGTAAATAAAACTTAATTACTTCCACTAATGAATCTTCTCTGCGGATACCGAGCGGGCCGCGATTGGCCCCCATGCGGGCTCACCCCCTTCGATTTCGTATGTTTTTTACTAAAACCGCGGCTGATTTTTTAACAGCGAGAATATTTTGTACAGTAACAAGACATAAAATATATATAGATATATATATATATATATATATATATATATATATATATATATATATATATATATATATAATATATGTAAAAAATATATAAATTAAAAACAAACCATGGAGGTGAGCCCCATGCGTCGTACCAGAAAAAAATCAGCTAGACTATGTAAACATCTCCCGCCCCTCTGACATGTCCAGTTTGCTCTGTGATTCTGTGTTTAATAAAAAAAAAGCAAAAAATATAATGTATATACGTGTATGTATGCACGTACATATACACACGCACACACACACACACACACCCATATACGTTTGATAAACAAGGTCTAGTAGTTTTTGCATGAACCCTGTTACAAATGTTTTCCAAATTTGCTGGTCATTGAGTATTATACGTATTACAAAAACTTTTAAGTCGCTCATTTATAATGTCAAATGTTGTTGAATTCTTCCTATGAAAATTGTAATTTGATTCGTTCGATTTTATATAAAGGGGATACGGGAAATTTTTATCGCTGGTCTTAATTAAATATTTTATTAACATGAAACTAGAATTAGACTAAAGAGCTATACTACTTAGTTGCGACCTGAGATAGAATGGGATTTAATGATTTTCATTATATATAATATGGTATTCGAGAGATTTATGTTTGGCAGACGGAATTGATCACGTGAAATTATATTATTGTACGAAATAGTTTTGGAACAAAGGTAAATACTAGATTGATAAATGTTGTTTATATTTATGTACACATGCCTATATACTGATCTGAATGACACCGTGGTATTTAGGTCAACCTGCTCGATCGCACACGATTAATCTCGATATTGGATTTCCGCGGGCACCTCAGTGTAAAGGAAAATGTCATGATTGACGTACAGTGTGCTATTAATTTGTGGTAAACCATCGCTCAATGAACAGAGCAAATAGCATACGTTTCAAAAAGAAAAAGAAATAAAAAATGAACCTGACATGACGGAAAATCATAGTTTTACACGTTAACTGATAAGAAATTGAATAAAATAATTTGATAACCATTGGAAGGAGAGTATTTATAATGATTTGCAAACTTGATAAACATAATTTTTGTATGCTTATATATTTTTAATATAGGCGTACCTTTACGTCATAAATGTACGCTGCTTTCTATGTTCTTATACCACAATTATCTAGAAAGTTTCTATATAGGCCAGATGATTGAAGTATACAGCATATTGTAACCGTATCTTACAATGTATTGTCATTTGAACGTGCAGCTTTTCTATTGAAGTTGCCTAGTACTATTATAAATATGGCTATTTTGTGTTATTTTATTTGTATCTTTTCGTGAGAAACATGCAACCTGTGTCCACTTCAAGTTGGATTAATTGTTAGAATGAATATTTAAAACTTGCTGTCGTTTTATATTATTCTTTATTTGATATATTTATTAATCCATAAAATACAGTCAAATTATAGTAGCTACACGTAAATATTTGAAAATTGATTATTTCTATAATAAACTGAAAAGAATAATGCATTTTATAAGTAGTCTATTTTTATACTGAAGATATATGCTAAAACTAATTATAAACTTTTACATAAATATATGTAACATATGAAAATAAATAGTTTAAACAATTGTGACAAAAGATACGTAGAGAGAACAGTATGTCGATATTGCAGAACACTGTTACACTGACAATTGGTAAATATAATAAATAATATAAATTTTAATCTGAAAAATCATTTATAGACTAAAATAGAAAATGTAGAAAATCCTGTTAAAATAATATTTGATATTCTTGAAATTTAATAAAATATAAAGTAAATGTAAACAATAGAAAAGTTTTTCTTTTGAATTGACAGTGGAATAGTATTACCATACACATTGAACGAAGGCATATGTATATATACACAATAGAAACTTTGTATTTATATCTAACCTATTGTTTATTTGAAACATTAAATACATCATTCGTTCATATTTTTAGATAAATAATGAAAATTTGTTTCGAAACGTAACTTTGTAATTTAAATGTTGAGTGAATCAATCTTATATTTCTAACCTCACAATTAAATTCAAAGCTGTCAAAAGAAGAACATTTAATATGAAAATATTGCAACTTAAGATACAGTTTAAACAAAAGAATATTTTCAATGTTCTTTAACACATATTTAATTTCATTTCGTTTACTTTCTTTAAACGTGATATAATCCAAACATAAACAACAATCATGTTGTAAAATACTACTAATAATTAATGTGCTTATAATTACTTGTTTTACTGTGAGGAAATCATGAATAATTTAACAGATGCACATTGGTTTCCTTTAACATCACAGGGAAACATTTATTCCATGACAAAATTATGTTATGTCAATGGTTCCAATAAAGTACTAGTGGCTTCTTTGAAACGAAAAATATATTCCTGTGAATATCACCTGATGTCAAATCTGCACTTGAGACCATTGGTTAAGGAACTGCTTTTTACATACATTCCCAGTTTGTAATCTTAAGCCGATAGATCTGTCAGAAATTGAAATTTTTTATATATAAATGAAAGTTATTATTTTTTAGGTGGCGCAGAAATTATATCTATTGATGCCTATAATAAATCTGACAGTGGTGATGGATTTGTGATAGGAATAACTATTTTAAAAGCAAGTACAGACACATCTGTAGAAAGGTATTTAAATATATATACAGAAGGTGCTATAGATGGTGAAGGAGATGAAGGTAATTCAATTGAAGCTATAGCACAAAATTGCCTTATGGTTGAATTAGCATATACACCATACCATTTATATCATACCATACTACCACAACAAAATTCTTCCAATGAGGTAATTTTTTATATTAAGAATTTTTCTAATATCACTTCTGATAACGTAGTATATGTAAAAAATAATACTCAAAGATATGGTAATTTATTATTTTTGTAAACTCACAACAGAATTATAACTTCTAAGATTTCAGGTTGTTTGGTTACTATCTGGAAGTGATTACAAGATACATATGATCAAAGAAGATAAACTGAACCACAGTTATAGCGAATCACCAATTGAAAAATACTTCCCTGAATTACATGATATCCAAGGAATTGCAATATGGATAAATATTTACTATTATGATAACTACAATTGGTATAGTTTCAAATGTTTTGTATACTACATTAGAAAATAGTTTTAAGAAATTATGTTAAACATTACATTAAATTTTCAATTCATTTAGGAGGCTGTCAGTAATTGGTTGTGAATGTGGGCTAGTCAAAGTAGCTATAACTCATGTTTCAGAACTGAAAATCTGCTATAGTTGGAAATTAAGATACGATAGACCTATCTCTAGTGTATCCACTTTTTCACTGCACAACAATATTCCAACACCCGCCTTTATTAATTCTAAAAGTAAGTATTATAATATTTCAGAGGAAAGTACAGCTTGGTTATAAGTAAAACCTAATAAATGTTTTACGTTTTATAGATACAAAGTGTTCCCTAAACAATCAAGAAACAAAATTGAATGTTCTAGTTGTAAATACAAGTAATGCAGTTGTCTTCATGTAAGTATATTGATTTTATATTATGTACAACCAGAAACAATAACATAACTTCATTAACCAGGGATATTCTCAACAATGGAATGGATGAAGATATAACGTTAAATGGCAGTGAAACATCTGATTGTATTTTATGTTCCTGTATTGCTGACATAAATATGGATGGTCAAAATGAAATACTTTTAGGAACTTATGGCCAAGAAGTCTTAATTTTCTGTTTCATAAACGACACATGGGAATTAATTATTAGAAAATTGTTTGATGCTCCTGTGCATTCCATATGCTATATGGATATCACCAATGATGGAATGAAAGAACTTATCGTTCTCACACAGCGTGGGGTCCATATATTGCAGGTTGTAATTTTTATTTATTTATATACTTACAACACCGTAAAAAATAATTATCAAATTTGAAACATTTAAAATAAACATAAATTACAGCACAATATTACGGATGTTAAAGATAAATGGAAAAAGAGATATAAAAAGTTTCTTGAAGAAAATAAAACGTAACCTAAACGTGCAACTTGAAAATGCTGCCAACAAAAATTTAAAGAAATTTCAATCTTCGGGGATTGATAAAAATAAATTTTGTACAAAAGATTAGAAATTGCGTATGATTTGATGTTATACATATATATGTATATAGAGATGGATATGTATAACATCAAAGAGAAAAGAAGAAAATTTATTTTTATTGTTACTGTACTTGTAAAACTGAATGATTTTAATAAATATAGTTAATCAATAATTATTGCTGTTGATCTTTAAATAAATTTAAGATATAGAAAATTTATATAAGTCTAAATTGTATATCTTGTAGTATTTTTATTAAAAAGTGAAGTGAACGTTTTGTATAAACCACCAAACCTGCGCGTTAACGTTAAAACGAGTGCGCAGTTGTGCTAACGTTTGAATCAGTCGGTTTCATGATGTACCGTATCTATACTTCGCAGAATCAATGACGTGACAGACAGTTCAAAATAGTTTGGCACGTGCTCGAAGTGGAGATTGTTATATGTGTACTTTTACGTTGTGGTCACGTTCGTAACAACACTGATGATCGATATATTACGTTACATCTTGGTGAACATTACGAAAGAATTTAATAGCTTGTTACATTCTTTTTTCTATATGAATTAGAATGACAAGTAAAAAAGGACACACCCTACGAATTGAATCAGAAATCGATAAAAACCGTGAAGAGGGAAATTGGAAAAAGGTTATAGAATTGGCGGAACATCTGAAAATACAGTACCCAAGTAATGGTAAATGTTCTTTTCTTTTTTTTTTTATATTTTGATCGATGACGCTTATTTTAATCTTTCTGTTTCTAAAAACAATATTTGGTCAAGTTTTGTAAAAATCAACTGTCACGTCGCAAGTTTCGTAACCTGTTCGTATAAAAAAAAAAAATCGTTAAGTCATGTTACAGATTATATGAGTAAAGGTCAAATGTAATTACTGCTATAAAATATGTATTTGAGTAATCAATATTTTTTCTCATATAATTTGTCACTTCAATTCAAAATAAACATGTTATCAGTGAGTCATCAAGTACTTGTAACTTCAGCGAATACTTTATAAACTTATCTTTACTGTGGAAGACAAAATATTTTATATACTCATATAAATTTTAAGTAAGATAATCCTGTTACAGTGTATAAGTTATTATATTATTAATACACATTTAACATTACTTAATATTTAAACAATAATTAACAAAATGTGATTGCATAGTAAAATGAATAAAATAAAAGTACACATTTTAAATTGCATATATAACATGTATAACTACATTCACCGGTACTTTTGATTTTAGAATGTTTAGCAAACTTTTTATGTGGTGAAGGAAGATTAGAAAGTTTTTTGGAACAAACACCTCCTATTGATGCTAATATTGCAAAAGCTAGAAATGGGTTACAAGAAACTAAAAAGTATTTAATTCTTGCAGCAAATGAAAAAGATAAACAGGTAATTATAATAATCGTAGTTACATATTTCTACATTAACACAGTACAAGAATGTACATATTAAATGATTTGAATTTCATGTGAAAAGTCATTTAATTATATTTCAAATTGTAGGCTTTGGTTGTATTAGATGCACATTTACTACTTGGAAAATTGCATTATGCAATGGGAATGTACGAAGAGGCCCTTCAGCATTACCAACAAGCTGAGTTGCACACACTTACAGAAAAACCATTACCTTGCAGGAGTCTACGCATAATTGCAGAATCATATGCAATTAAAGGTTTGCATCAGAAATTTTTTTAAATTACTTAGTACGTTGCTAGTATGTACTAGTGCATTATTATTTCCAATATCACATATAACAGCTTGCTATTTGAACAAAGGAATGATTTATATCTATTATAGTTTTGGTGTCTTACATATTTTGACTTAACAATTGTTTTTTAATTAATTTTGTACTTTAGAACGTTAAATTTGTGCTAAATTTGACAATATTGCACTTAATGTAGATGTTCTAACAAAATGTAAAGAACTGCATATTTTTTTCTTATTGGCAGTCTGTACTAAGTATAAATCTTCTCATACACCAGTCTGAGATAACATGAAATCCAAAAACTGGTATTTATAAAAGTGATGATTTTAGAAAATATTTGCTATCTATTTAGTATTATAACCAATATACAACTTAGAGAAAGAAAGATTGTTTACTTTAGCCACAAAGAAACATTTATCCAGCCGACGACTGCGTATTATTGCCGAATCATACACAATTGAAGGTTTGTATTTTGCTTCATTTTAATTTCTTTTTGTTAATTTGCTGTGTGTAAGTGTATCTTCTTCTTGATTTTACCTTGATTAGCTATTAGAATGTTATTATATGCTTCATCACAGTATAAAGTATCCTCTTAATGTGATAGTCCAAATCAGAAGGTGTTTAAAACGTGTATTGTGTTTTTAAAAATTATTGTATCCGTGCTAAAATTATATTTATTTCAACAATTTTCAATTACTCAAGTAGTTTTATCAAAATTGAGGAAGGATCTGTTTATCTTCAAAGCTGAGAGATATTGTTCTTTCAATGGTAACTATACTTCCCTATCTCTAACTGAATTCTCTGTTTATTTGTATCTTTATGGAGCCTTAAATGCTGAATGCATACTGTTTGATAGAAATTATCCTTTTCCCTTTTATTTATTACCTTACTACATGTCTTCAATTTTATTCTAATTTTACATTATACTCTTGCACTAACAGTTTATAAACATTGTATCAATTATTTTGTAAATATTGCCAGATGGGTTTTGTATTAACTAATATTTTAATGAACTCCTGTTATGTAATAATTTGCACAATTTAATTCGATTGTTTGATTTCTAAAACCCTTGAAATAATTGGAGTATATTTGTTTGTACATAAAAGCAACGTGGTTTATTATACTTGCTGTGCCTGCAGTTTGTTGTATAAAATGGAAATATAATGTATGTACTGTAGATAATCTACATGTTTTTTATATGTATGTATCATAAATTATGTTAATATAAAAAAACATTCATGTCTAATTTCGCTTCTGTTACATTTTTTCGGCACAAAAGTAATAGTATTTTTTAATGTTATAATTATAACTTTATTCGATGAAATTTTGTAAAATAAATAATTCAAAAATAAAATTTTTCTGTATACAAAGTATACCTTATTGCCGAGAAAATGTTACTTTCCTTTTCTGTTAAATATACCTTCGGTTATAACAGTATCCCCATTTTAATGAATCCTTTTATTTATGATAGGTCTTTGCCTGGAAAAATTGCCACCAAATTCCAAATCAAAATATAAAATAGCAGAATGGCAAGAACAAATCATCAAATGCTACGAAATTGCTGGAGACCTGACATTGGTGTATTTACAAGAACAAGACAAACTTGCAATGCAACATCAAAATGGCACATCTACCGTAAATAGTAACAATACAGGTGACGTAAATTGATTTGTAACACATTCCTTTCCATTCAAAAATGTTAATTGATACCTGCTGTTTCATAATGAATGGATGAATAAATGAATAATATTACAATTGAAAGTGACAATATTCAGTGAATGAAACAAAGACAGCACTAGCAACACTATTGTAGATCGAGCGGAAATACTATATTAACTATATTTGTTTAAATTTTTTTCAGGTGATTTTATAGGGTTGTTGGTGGAATGTGACAAAACTTGAAATTTGAGTTTTCTAGTTAATACGTTAATATCATTTGATCAACAGGTACATGTTCTTCTCAGTCTTCATTTTGTTCTGCAAAACATATTGGGCCAATATTGGAAACTGCACTACAAAGGGCACCCATATTATACATTCAGATTGGTAATATTCAAGGTGCAATTAATCGTTATAGGTAATCAGCTACTCCCTATTAATAAGAATATAAATAATAAAGTAATAGTAAAAACGTGGTAAACATAACGAATACAATTTAGAAAAATGTTCAAAAACTTAAATAACAAATTTTTATTCATAAAATTAAATAACTTACAAGGGAAATTTTATCTGCTGTGGAATCTACAACAACTCAAAGTCTCAGAGTTACTTTAACAAGACAGTTGGCAGAAGTATTAGTTCGAGGAATTAGTGGTGCTGAATACAAAGCTCCAGAAACACCAAATGAAGCAACAGGTTTTATTGTCATAAAATTCAGATAAATTGAGAATAGAACATTATCATTATTTTAAATGGTGACTTTCTTAGGTTCACCATGGAAGCCAAAGAAATATTTAGGTCCTAATATGTTTGTGCCAAGAAATGAATATGAAGAAACGATCTTATTATTACTAATAAGTGAAGCTATGGCTGTCAGAGATGCTGTGCTTAGTCAGTCTCCGGAATTTAAAGATGCAAGAATACACGCTTTTGAAAATGCCACTGCAGTATATGATCTTCTCACAGAAGTTGTTGTCAGATGGAGTCAAGTGGATTTGTTATACGAGGTTGATATAATTGAACAAGTTGCTCAATCTTCATTTTTAATTAAATCTTAACTTAATCTTATATTCTAACAGTCATTTGAAAGAGCAATGAAATTCTCTCATGAAGAAGCACATGTATGGACTCAATGTGCATTATGTTTAATTAGTATGGGCAGATATATGCATGCATACAGGGTTTTGAAGGTGGTAGCAAGGTTATCGCCACAGAAAGTAATGCCTTGTCTTTTAGCCGCGAGATTATGTTACGAACAATTAAATATGGTGAGAATTATTTCTTACTATGTATGCCTGTGTGTATTATCTGAAGTCAATTTTTAAAAATGTATTTAAATAAAAAATAGATAAAGAAGGGTATTGAATGGAGTCAAAAAGCACTTCAAAGAGAAACAACAAATTCACAAGGAATGCAATCGAGATGCCATCTTTATATCGGAATTGGTCACAGTATTCTTGCTACAAACACAATAGTGAAAATGGATAAAACTTACCATACTAAGACAGCTTTAGAATGTTTTCAAAAGTATGTACAGTTAAATTTCAAATAAGGAATATATAAAATATTATGTTATATATTCATTACTAGGGCGCAACAGTGTGATCCAAATGATCATTTGGCCGAATATTATTTAGCTCACGAATATGCAATTAACAGACAAATTAACGACGCAATGATCCATGTGAAAATTGCGCTGAATCTTCGAGCAGAACACATTCCATCATTGCATTTATTGGTATTATTACTGTCGGCTCATAAGCAATATTCAGAAGCGTTGCATTTAATAAACAGTGTACTAGAAGAATATCCGGATAATTTGAATTTTCTTTATGTAAAAGCGCATCTCGAATTGCGAAGTATCGGTGGTGAGCAAGCGTTGTTTACTATAAGACACATGCTTTTACTTTGGAAAAATCTGTACGAAGACCAAACTAATGCTAATTGTAACGAACAGCACAGTGAAAAACGCAGCGAAACTAGAAGTGTCTTTCAATTGTATACTTCCGAAATGTCTGATAAAGATTCTAGTATGTATTTCATACATTTTCTTTTAAATTCATATTTTTCAAAACTAATTTGGTTTTTATCAATGTCGATATTTTAAACAGGTTCTATACACGCACAGTCATTAGCTGCTTCAAGAGTGGAACAAGCTTTATCCGAGGTCGCATCTTCTCTTAGTTCTTTCACTCCAAAACCTGGGCCACAAAGAGCATGGCTCTTACAGTTACAAGTCTGGTTATTACTTACCGAAGTATATTTAGTTTTAGACCAACCAAATGGTGCTGTTCTTTCTTTGCAAGAAGCTACAAATATTTTTCCACTGAGCCATCATATCATGTATATGGTAAATTCAAGTAATATTATTAGATAACATTCAAAAGACGTTTTATTTTACATAAGTTCACTATCAGAGTATAATATATGTAAGTTATCTTTCATTCTAGCGGGGTCTTCTTCATGAATATAAATTGGAATATATCGAAGCAAAACAATGTTATCAGAATGCAGTTGCAATTAATCCATCGCATGTCAAAAGTTTACAACATTTGGTAACATTTATAGTAATTTATTAAGTAATAATTCTTTTAATAGTATACAGTTATTTTGGAATTATTTATAATATCAGGGTCTGATTTATCATTACTTGGGAAGTCAAAGGTTAGCTGAAAAAACATTAAGGGATGCTGCAAAAATTGATCCGAATTCTCATCAAACATGGTATTTAAAAAACTAATAAAATTTTGATTGGGAAATATTTTATATTTGTAAAAGTGATTTAATTACGAAATTTATATACTTTACAGGTACTATTTGGAAAAGGTATTGGAATCCTTAGGTGAAGTAGAAGCAGCAAGTGATTGTATGGCTACAGCACTGGAAGTAGAAACAACAAATCCAATATTACCAATTCTCTCGATACCAGTAACTTTCGAATGATTCAAAATTATAATTATTCAAATCAAGATTAAAGATCACAATTTATTCTGCAACACTGGCATTTGTTTGTCCTTGTGGCAATAGTACCTACTTACCTTTAAACTGTTGCATTATTGTACAAATAAATGGATTCTTTAAAAGATACTAGAACTGTGCAAATAATTTAACAATAATCAATGTAAAAAGACTAATAAAGTAATAGGTATAAGATAAAAAACTATTTTTCTTCAATATACGCTATCAAAAAATGTCAACAAATATTTAAAATGTTATGAACATATTTAAATTAAATAAAAAATATTACAAATAAGTTATTCAATTGTTTATTCATTTCAATACAACGCAATACCTGTTATACTATTTTTATTTTAATGTCACTATATTTTGTATATGTGTTACATATTTTATATCGTATTGTTAATGTATAACTAAAAAAGGCATTAACAACTATAATCAAACGATTTTAAAATAATAAATATTTAATAAATGTTAATGAAACCAATTTTGTTTCGGAAAATTCATATGCTGCCGAAACGTGCATTTTATTAAGACAAATTAATTTATTTTGTATTGTATGAACACAAAATATCTATAATTGAAAAAATTGATATATTATCATATACATTTTTTTATAATATCAAAATTAATCACAAATATAATTTTGCGATTTAGGTTATTTCACATTTCTATTTATATTATTATTCGTTTGTAAGACAAATACTTTTTATAACAAGGGTGAAATAAATATATTGACCATTTTATAAGTTACAGCTAAATGTGTACCTCTATAATATATTGTGGTAGAAATATTTATATATTGGATATTGATTAACACAATTTTCATATTAATATTTATAATTTAACGTTTTTAAAATAAATAGTTACAAAAATAATATAAAATTGAATAAATTAATATAAATAAGATAATGATCTTTATTTGTAAGTATTGTTCATTTCAACGTTTATATTCACCTATTTGTTTTGTTTTACTTTTTCGTCTTAATTCTATTTCTTATTCATTTTAATAGTTTATTTTAACTCACTATTTTTCATAAATTAAATGGAAATTTTATTAAATAACAGTTTTCTTGCAAATAATATTATTAAACAATGAACTATCTTATATCTGTATATAAATTAAATTTCAACGAACACTATTTTCTTAGAATGTCAATATTTATATGTACATATATAACATCTATGTAATTTATCTAAATTACGTAAGTATTCATTATTCGTAATGTAATTTATTTAAAACGCAATACAAAAATATAACATGTTAACCATTAACAAATTTGTAATGTTTTCCTGTCCAACGTTCAAGTAAAATTTTCAGATTTTTTCACAAATACAATAAAAACTCAACATCTTTTTCTACAGCAGCAGGCTATTCGAATACAGAACGACACAAACTTATACTATTTTGTAAATTGAACACTTGAATAGTCTTTAGTGTCGCATTTCCTGTTAAATTAACACCAATTAGGCGTTACATCGATGAACGTACGGTATAAAATTAACATTCTTTGCCGTGACATCCATTAAATTCCCTTCCTTACCGTTAATCGTGAACGCCACTGTGCGCTTCTCCATCCCCTGTTCCGTCTCTTTTTAACAAGATTACCAGTCTTTCTATCCTACTCTATCGCGTGTCGCATTGCGCGTTTATTGGTGCGCAGGCTCGCTGCAGCCGAGCCACAGAAACTTTTTCGAAAACCTTGCTTAAAAACAGGCCGACCCTTTGAGGAACTGCGTCATGAATCCATATTTTCTGCGTCCTATCAGGCTAAGCATCGATTTTTCCCGGTAACGATGCCCAAAAACAGTGTTCCGTACACGGTTTGCCCGTGGAACGTCGGTGCCGCGTCACGTTTAGCGCATCACGCATCTGCAGAGCTTACGGCTATGCGTAATACAATCGACCAACTATTATCATCTTACTCTTTTTTTCTTTTCGTGCTGGTCGAACGGAACCTAGAAGGATACAGGGCTGCAGTGCACCGGAATGACGAAGATGTAATATGGAATACATATATAGAAGGCATGACTATAGGTTAGGAATCCCAACATTTTTTTTAACGTAAGATATTCTTAAATATAATAAACTGTAATTGGAGGAAGAGGTATATATCATAAGGAACAGTAAATGATGGATGTAAACCAATGAATAAGTGGTTCTTTTTTTTTGTATTATGACAGAGAGTAAGTAAAATTAGTCCATTCTTTGATAATGCTACTCTGCCTATCAAACGTGTGGATCACCAGCTCATTACCTCTTGAAATATGCTAAAGCACGCCATGAGAAGTAATTAACCTTAAGTGAACGATATTTTACTTTAATAAATTTTACCAATAAAAAGTGTTCGTTTCACATTTAAATAATTCGTCTTTATTGTATTTGTACGGTTTATCTGAAAATACTATTTTCTATATTTTGTAATTTTGTAAGGTACGAAATAGTAACGATACAAAGATATATTAATTTCTTAGATTTTTTCACTTTCTCAATCGACATTTATTAATTCCCAAGATAATTTATAATTATATATCTCATAGCTGCAAATATTCCTCGTACAATTTACGTAGGTTTAGAAGAGAAGTGGAACTTCATACAGAAAAGGTCCGAGTTCTAACTGCGACAGGGGGATTCCGACGAATGAAATTTTCAGCCCTTCCGGAATCAACATTTTATCACATCAGAAATTGCATAACGATGTTATATTTGTGCTTGTCACCGATGCGTGCTTTTGTGCCATAGCTTCCTTTAACAAATCCAAGGTGACCTTAGTATACTCTCGAAAAAATTGTCGTGGGAACCATCACTTTCGTCAGGTAGCTACATACGCGAACGTTCTTTTTTGCCGCACGCATGCTCATCGCTTATTATTGATATCGCGAACATCGTGCGACGGCGTTACCGCATATCGGTCACGGCCACCGGCGAAATCGTTAATTATCTATTAGATACGAATGAAGTTTACGAATATCAATACTTACGACGACACTGTAATTGTAGATGAATTAAGTATTTTAACAGAAACGGAAATAGGCAGACCAATAATTCACACATCGATAAAGAAAGCTCGTGCCGCATCGCATTTTACTATGACTTGAATTAGGATTCAATGGAACGGCTGGCTTTAAGATTATATTGACAATTTAACTTCATGATGATAGGCGTTATCTCGGTGCTAAAGAAATAATTTCGCTATATGCTGGTCGAAGGGATATCGTGTTATTCCCGTCAATAGGCCAAGAAAAAGCTAAACAAGCGTAGATCTATGTACGTGTAAACGGCTTACCCTCAATTAACTTGTTTTTACCGTTATAAGGTATATCATGCAATTTGTAATGCACAACACCCTATCACGTTGTATATTTAAGGATTTAATACCTGTGTACGTGTAATCATAAAATACGCAACTTACAAATCCTCACCTTATCCACATCTAATTGTTAATCTGTTCAATAGCGAAATGTTACAATATTTAAATTGTGTTTTTTTATATTTTAAAAAATATATTTAATTTTTCTTCAATGACATCTAGGTGAAGGTACGACGAAATAAACGATAAGGTAGATCGGGATGTAATTGATATGATATTATGTATTGTATGAATTAATGTAACAATAATACAGTATATTACGCAATATGTCATATATACGTATACGATAAAATTATATAAGTAGGAGTGTATTCTGTTTTATATTTCTTCGAGTTTTGAAATTTTAGTAGACTAAATGTTTAGTTTTATATTCTACTTTATACATGTATTTCGCATTGAATTTTTCTTAGTTCAGAAATAATTGTTTTTCAAGATTTCTACAAATGGAGTCTTAATCGTTTTGATTACATATCTGTCGCACTTGGATAAATACTAAAAAAATGTATAATATTGAACAATCGTATTATAATCGCAGTTCGAATTATAGTATGTAAGACTGTATGGTAACTACCGATTTATATTGGCAGTACATTAAGTAACACCTAGAAATCATGTATTTTTTAAATTACATAAAGATTTCATATAAAAAAAATATTTACCATATTATAGTAAATGTCAATCGAGATTTCGCATTATTAAAATTAATTTCCATAATGTTTTATGTATTATTTTCTACTTTAAATTATGTACGTAACTGTTCTTTTGTCGAAATGCATTCGAAAATGAAATAATTTAAGTTCAAACGACAATGCAATACCTAATTACCTGCAACCTTTTAATTGCAATTGTAACAATTAGTTTATTGGACATTTCCTTTTTTCCTCGTGGATAGAATCCGTGAACTTGTCATTCACATTTTTCTCTTGCGCGTCATGCGATGATCACATTCAACGTAATCAACCAATACAAACTCGCGAATCGAATTTCTATCCTTTTAGTAATGTGTTCAGACATTCTGTATCATCATTTTTCAAAGATCTTCGTTATTCTTACAACCGGTATGACTAATACTAAATTTATCTTGAAATTCGTTTCATAAATCGTACTTAATCATCAAACTAGAATGACGAATGTAGAATTTTAAAATTGACAATGAAACTTGTGTTGGATCAAGATCATATTAAGGAACTAGTATTTAAATTTATGTTAAATTAGAATTTCTTTAATAAATTAATCAAAAACAAAATGAAAGTATCGTGCATTAATTAATTCTTATTCGATACTTTTTGTTCTAATAAGAAATTTAAATAAATAAATTAATAACGCAATGCAATTTGCGTATTGTGTCAGTTTAAATTGTCTGTCCCGTTGATGCAATGGTACGCAGTCCAATTAAATTTATGCGCATCTTTATGATACGTGCAAACCCGAATGCTAATTTTTTATCAGCAAATCATTCCTGCGTATGTATTCTTCGCTTCTTCTGTTTCCATTGTTCTCCTCCTTTTTTTCTTCTCTATTGTCTTATACAAAAACTTCTAACTTCCACAGAAATTGTACGAGACAGAATGGTGTCTATTGATTTTTATGCATTTGAATTACGAAATATTTAAAATTTTGGTATAGTTTAATAATAATAAAATCTCTCTTAAGATGCATCGAGACCAGAACGCTTCTCACTTTCTGATCTTCATATTTTAATCTATAGTTGCGGTTATCGTTTTCCCCCGGCAAATTTATGAACGGTTGCAGTTAGGAATAAATTTTTGAAATCAATTAAATGTTACATACGATAGTGGTTTCTTGACCTGAAAACGACATCCACATAATCGCACTGTATTCCTTCATACAACAAGCGCGTACGCGCATTATTTTTATTTAAGAAGATATCGACCGATTCTGTGAAAGGACATTGAAACTCCTGGCACTTCTAGAGTTAATGCAAGAGATGGTCCACGTGGAATAGGCCACCTAAATATTTTCTTTCCGCTAAACTTGGTAATAGAATCGAGCAATTTCGTAAAAATTTCAACGTTACGTAAAATTATTACTGAACCATAATATAAATATAAGAAACACAATGGAAGTAGAACTTTTCACGAGAGAAATAAATTAAGGACCAACATTATTAAAAAATAGTTGAAATTTTTGTCATGCATGCATAGTTAGTAAAATATTGTTAGTAATAGCTGATGTGCACACCGTTTAATATATTACACTAGGATAAATAAGAGATATAATTGTCGAGGGCGTGAAAGAGTTCGATTCAACGACAAAGCATGTATGTATTTGTTTTAACATCACTCTTTCTTACACACCATCGATTCACGATTCAGCTGTTCATTAACCGACATCGTTTTCGGGGATGCTGAAAGCGTTTTAAAACGTTTCGTGTAGACTGTAAGCATTAACCCATCGTGACCTAATATCGTCCACAGGACGAGGATACAAAACGGAGTCGAGAGAGCTGTACCGCCACTCCAAAATGCCCGAGAGATCCCCTATTTTCCACCCAGTCGCTATGTCATTTAAGCACGGATTTCCAATTATGCCAGAAACAGAATTTAAATGGTGACAGCTGATTGAAAATTATAAGAATAATCGACAGTTACGATACTTTCTGAACGTCGTTACCACTACAGCTGTCCCCGTCAGTAATACAGTAACGACCAGGGGACTAACGATAGAAATCGTAAGAAAGCGAAGGGAAAGAGAATAAGAGAGAGCGCGCGCATTAAAAAGAGAGAGCGAGAGAGCGCGCGAGTGAGCGAGCGAGCGAGAGAGAGAGAGAAGAGCAGGTAAAGTGGAAGGAGAAATTGAGGGTGAGGTAAAAGACAAAGATAGACGGATAGAGAGGAAGAGAATAAAGAGAGGGAGACAGGAAAGAAGAGGGAAAAGACAGAGAAAGAGAGGTGTAGGGCTAAACGCACCCGAAAAACGCGCTCATTGCATTCGAGCCATCTCTCGCAGGGAAGCCCGGCTTTGACCCGGTAGCCGGCGGCGGCACAGTCCGCGCGGCTGCCTGACGCATTGCAGGTGCGCGTCGGCCAATCACAGGCCTGGTTAGTTCGCCCGGACTTGTCCTGTAAACACGACCGCACCCACCCCGCATGTAAAGCGGATTTGCACGGTCGTCCGTGACGACCATTCTGTACGTCGGATGTCGTGTCGTTCCTACTTCTTCCCATTTGTCCAATTAAAAACCAGTCGTTTTTTCAGGGTTTTCGCAGAGGAGAAGCCGCACGGAACTATTTGTCGATCGCGTAGGAAACGACACAGCGCATCGCCGCGTGAACTCCCCTTAACCCCCGTCTAGACCACCGACCAATCACGAGAGCCCGTCGTATAGTCCGTTAGGGGCGGCGTAGTGATACCTGACCGAAACAAGCGGCAGAGAGGCTCGTACACCGAGAGAGAACGGTGGACTCCATTGCTGTCCCGAGTGCGTTTCTCGTCGGCCGTGTCGTATTGCGTGTCTGTCCGCGCTTTCGTGCACACTAAGTTTTCCTTTCCACGTTCGGCGGAGAGATTGTGAATAGTATCCTTTGTGTCCAGTGCCTGAACGATATTTGAAATCGTCGAGCGTACCGAGACGTAAAAACGAGCCAAAATGGTAAGTCTGATTCCTCTTTCCTGGTGCGTGTGCCTATGCGGACGTCGCTCGCCTCACGGCCCCTCGCCCTCGCCCTCGCCTTGGCTTTCGTTTGCCGCATTGACGCGCCGAGTGCACGTGCAACCGACCGATACGCATTTACCGAAATACTCTTTTTCCCATACTTTCTCCTACAATTTAAAAAAAAGATTCTCATTCATATGATGGTTTTCATCTCATCTGAATGTTTCTTTTTGCCTACGAACTATTACGATATTACTACTCGTAATGGCCGGTATGTGGAGATGGACCGAATATCGATCCATTCCGCTTCTAGTAGTTACGTACAATTTTCTCCAGTCTTTTGAGATTCACGAATCGAGGAAATTCCTCAATAAAACTCATATATACGTTGAATAATTCGAAAATGAAACAAAGATTTTTTGAATCTTTTGACCGCATGTTAATACGTGTACCATTTGTGATAATTACTACGGTGAAAACTTTCGTGAGCCAACGTCGTTCGTACTGCGTTGTGTGTCAAGTATCGATGTTAACATGTAACGGTAAGTTCAGTACTGAATGACACTAAAAGTTTTCCTTAAAATCGTCAGTTCATCAGTTTTATCGACTGAAAATAACTTATCTTTGGATTATCAAATCTCTTGAAAGATAATTGCTATCGGACTTTTCTTTGGATGTCACAAATTCCATTTCTAATTTGTGTTAAGTCACCAGTGCTAAATCACTTTTCAAATAATGGATTTTATTAATTGTTCATTTAAAAAATTGAAGCTTCGTTAAAAATGTTAAAATATGTCAAATCTACAAAATTTGCAATAGTTATGCATATGGTAGATTCAATTATCACTTCTATGTTCGATAAACTTTTAAATACTATTTCAAATTTGAAAGAAATATGATCTTATCCTTAAAATGAAAACTTCAAATTTTGTCTCATTTTTGTTTTATATGCATCCCATTATTCTTCGATAAAATTTTGTTAGAATTGCATATTTATTAATAAAGAATGTTCTTATGTATTTTTTTCTTACCACGACGAAAGTCTTTTTTTCGAATTTTTATTATTTTTCTTACGTAGCGAAATAGTATTCGACAATCAACCGTTATACGGTATATCTCACTATTGATTTTCGCGGTCTCGCCGTTGCGCCAATTTCCCCTATTCCTTATATGTTCTTACACTCATCCTTCGATTAATTTTCACGGACACTAATTTTTCTTTCATAAAAACCGAAATAAATTCAATTCTAACTTTGCTTTTATGCCTAACCACAAGCATTATTGAAATAAATTCCATATACGACAAATTTTTTTTAAATCTATAATTATACAATTTCATTTTATAAGTTTTAGATTATATAAGAATAGATATTCTACAACATGCAATATTTAAAAAAAAAAAAAATTTATTTTTAACCCTCCGCATACTGTGCCGGAGTCATTTTTGACCCACCGCGCGCCGGCTTGAGAGCGATAACGCACACATTGACGGAACTGTTTGTGTTGGTCGCAAAATGACGATAGCATTGCCATTACACAAATCCACAACGGAAAATGTAGAAACAAAGGATACGAATCAATTTCTTACAACGCCCTGAGGAAAAGATGCTGTGACGAGTTGAAACATTTTATTCTGTTTGAAAAGTGTATTTTTTATTATTTTTTTGGCATTCTTATTAAGAATGTATGCGGTTACTGCAAGAAACATGTGTGTAACACCCACCCCGTACATAATTCACAGGATCATTATTCTTTCGTATATATACAACGAAAATCCTACCGTGTAATTATTAGTATATATGTATATCGGTTAGAGTCTCTTGAGCTCGAGCGACCGTTGCTACATTAGAATATCGGTGAGGAGCTCGGGCGATCTTAAATATGTATTAGTGAACTATCGGTGTGAGTCAGAAATGACTCCGGCACAGGACTGCGAGCTTTAGTAGTTGGAGGGTTAATTGCAATTTTTACGTGTACATCAACCTTACTGTATAACCTAAAATACAAATTTGATCGTTCGAAATTGTTTAATTAAATGTAGATGCGTAGACAAAATAAGTACCAGCGTCGACAAGAAGTGTGTTCAAAATGAATGATCATTCGATAAAGTGCTATTTTTTTTTTTTTTACTAGCAACGTAAAAAAGAGTGTACGAAATACATATGTCCAACTAGATATGTATATGTGGTATAATTTTTTAGTAAATAGACAATTGAAATATTGAATATCAGATTATTGTTTTATTTATGACATTGAATATTTTATTGGATATTTTTGTATAAAATATATAAAAGAAAACAGTGTGTTGCAGTGCATATACGTATACAGTTGACCTATATGTAAGGTATTTTATTCTCGAAGTCATAGTTCGTCTTAAAACAACTGTTTATATTAACTGATACATTTTTTTTATAAAACAATGTTTTATATATAAGTAATGACAATATTTAATTAATTATTTTAGTTAGAATGTGATTTTTTCAAAGATAATTAAATTTTTATAAGCAAAATTCAGAAGTGACTTATTTTACGATATATCACGATTAAAAGAATTGTTTGATATACAAGAAATTTACAGCCTTGTTACATGACTTATATAAAAGTAAACCTCAAATGTAAAATTGATAGGAAGCTTTATTTTTATCTCTATGATATTCTTTGTTTATCAGTGTATGAAGAATTTGTCTATGTTATAAATGAAGTATATAGTTATCTTAGATATGTAGTTACATGTATGAAATGTTCACGTAAGAAATAAAGAAGTACTTTTGAGAGAGATATTTTATTTGTAATATAGAAAGTATATGTAATGAATTTTCATAGACTTTCTATAATACTGTGTTAATATAAACGCCGAAATATATCTATTTAATATATAATAAACTTAATACTTTTGTTTAAAGGCTGATCAACTCACGGAAGAACAAATTGCAGAATTTAAGGAAGCATTTTCGCTATTTGACAAAGATGGAGATGGTACCATCACAACCAAAGAGTTGGGTACAGTTATGCGATCGCTAGGTCAAAATCCTACAGAAGCTGAGCTTCAGGATATGATCAATGAAGTGGATGCAGATGGTATTTGATCCTAATTTTCATTTGTAATTAATTTACGTTATATTTTATTATTCATTATGCAACTTTTTACATTCATTTAGATTGCATGCAATATACATAACATTATTTACAAATTTCTTTTTGCATTTAAAATACTTGCATAATGAAAGACTAATTTTTTTATATCCTATCATTATCTCGTCATTAAGAATATTGGGAAAAATCTGATTTCAGAAAAAATCGAAACTAAAAATACTTGGAATTGTAGGTAATGGCACAATCGATTTTCCGGAGTTCTTAACCATGATGGCTCGCAAAATGAAGGACACTGACAGTGAGGAGGAAATTAGAGAGGCGTTCAGAGTATTTGATAAGGATGGAAATGGTTTCATATCTGCAGCGGAACTCAGACATGTTATGACAAATCTTGGCGAGAAACTCACCGACGAGGAAGTAGATGAAATGATTCGGGAGGCTGACATTGATGGTGATGGCCAAGTGAATTATGAAGGTTGTAGCCAGACCTTTCTATTACATATTACGATCTATCTTTTATATGATTCAAACTTTGTTATTTCTCATTTTTTAATTGTTATAAACTTTCTCTAGTTAAACATTCAAATATAATTTCTAAGTTGAAATTGCTCATTTTTAATAACAGATCTAAATATCACCATTTGTTTGTCCAGAATTCGTCACAATGATGACATCAAAGTGAATGCAACCTGTGTAATGGAAAAACTTGCAACTCGGAGTGGTGTTGACGTATTAAAATAAATCAAGAAACAAAGAAAAATATAATGTTAACAAAAAGCGAATCGACCAGAAAGTGAAAAAAATCTTGTATCTGGACGCAAAGATGTCTATAAAACGCGATAAGTCAACGTCCAACACGCGTTAATCATCATTAACGATAAGTAATACAGGGCAATTGTTTAATTAAAGAGTTATACCACTAAAATCATTATCTTTAAATACACAAAATACTTAAACTACACACAACATCAACATAAAAACACATATTACACGCGCACATACACAAACAAAATTTACGACAAACATACACACACATATACATAAAAGATGATTTATTTCCATATAAAAAAAAAATATAAAAAATGTTTTATATATATATATATATATATATATATATATATATATATATATATGTATGTATGTATGTATATGTATAAAAAAACAGGCGCGCATGTTTGTTGATGATAAAAGCAAATGGTATCTTTCCTTACTGTCCTCTCTTTTTGGCCTTTTCCTGTTTCTTCTCTGCATGCAGGACTTTCACATGTATATTTTCTTTGTAAATTCTGCTTTTGGATGTATTGAGAAAAATTATTGATCGGTAGATAAGAGAGAGGAAAAGTATTAAAAGAGGAAAAATCTGCAAGCTATTATAGCGCATTATATAGGTGCGTTTGTTGATCGAGATGAATTAGAAGGTTATTCTGCTTGCTTCTCGATCAAAAATAACATATGTCATCGATATAACATTTGTCATAGCAAAATTTTTTATCAGTAACGTACATGTTAAGCGTTTGTTTTGTTTTGCCAAAGAAAATTCGGATTGGACATCGTTTTCCAGAGCTCGAAGAACAACGGCTTCGATCTTTGGCTTATCGATGACTCCGTACACGCTGGATTATTTATTGCGTCATAATGGATAATTTAATTCCTCTAATAGTTGAGAAATGTTATCAAAGAAAAAGTGTATGAGGGAAAATACAAAAAATGGAGAAACCTCGAGAAGCTCGGAGACACGTAGTGTTATCTTGAACCTACGTTCCCGTAGAGCAAGAGGATCTACGATTTTATTGAAATCTCGATACTCCTAAAATGAAGCTTCTCTATGCTTTTTCAACTTTGTTATGCCTTCAATCTATGTATACATGACACGTATTTTAGACACACACACACGTACACACACACAAAACATAAGACATATTTCACCAAGTGCGTTCTGTATCCAATTTCATTATAATCTCCCGTTTGTATCTTATCTCCACTGAGAAAGCCTTAAAAACGCGTGCGCGTTACACAACGTCGACACCACTTTTGTTGAAATATAAAAGAAACCACAGAGAAAATAGGGATGAGGGATTAAAAAAAGATGGAGTCAAGTCACAGTGATCGGTGCATTATATTTTCCTTCGCCCAGGGGTGCGTGCCAGTCTCGCAAGCGGAGCAACTAGAACCGGAGAAACTGGTGTGATTTTGTGCGATTCGTACGATAATGTTACTTATGAACTAAGAGTAAAGAACAGACACCGAACGGTGGAAACACATCGTATCGGTGGTTCAGTCATAATATATATGTAATATATATTATATATACATATATATATAAAACTAATTTACGGAAAAAAAGGAAGAAAAGAAGAAAGAATTCCTCCACAGTCCTTTATTATTTAATATTGAAGTGAACAAAATGAGAAGTACTTGTATTTCTGGTGACCTAGATCGCATTGATCATAAAAAGACAAAATAAATGTATCCTCATTTTTAGGTCACAACTACTCAATTCGTTTCCTTCATTAACCAATGGACCTCTCGTTTCAGCCGTTTTTATCTTCATCGTCATTTTCGATGGCATCTAAGAATAGTTTGCCAACAAATGTAAATGTATGATTCACTGTCAACAAGATTCGCATTAACATATCTACAAAGTTTCATCGATTCGGAAGCCTTTCATAGAGATATTAAGGCATGCGAATCGCAGAAAAGAGCTCTTAAAACTATTTTACTTCCCTTGCGATCGTTCTGATAGCTGTTATCGTTATTGTGAACATAAAGTTAAAATTTAGCAGTTTACGGCGAAAATGTTTTCACTTTGTAAAAATGCAAAAAAAAAAGGGAAAGAGAAATCGCGACAAAGTCCTTTTGTAAATGGTGATATAGAATTTATTCAAAGAACATCCCTATTTAAATGCTTAAACAAGTTATTGCTCGTTTCATCGATCATTGACAGTTAGTGTTTAAGTCTAAGTTAAACGAATATATTCCAATATTTAATATTAATTTTATATTCGTGTCGCAAGTTATACATAGTTTAAACTATAATTTTATGAAAATTCTTTACAGCGAGCGCCAAGAGCCGAGATTAAGTTAAAAAAGAAAAGATCAGTATTGTATCTCAAGAATAATTATTGCTCGAGGTCTGTCGCAAAATCGCGGTCTTGTTTCTTTAAAGATCGTTTTCTTGAGACGTTCATCCTTCGTAAATAAAATAGTAAAAATTCTATTCGAGTCACTCTTGTTCTCAATCTTTCCTTCGAAAATATAATATAAAATATTAAAGTGCGGTATTTATGAAGCTCCGTCGTAACGCGAATAAGAAGTTATTTATTTTTGATGTTTATCTTTGAAAAGTAATTCCAATAAATGTAATTATTCATTCGGCTAACATGAAATTCTCGCTATATGTTTCTTTCTCCTGTATTTGAGATATGTACGTTCATTATTTCTATTGTATGTGAGATATTCTCCGCCATATCAAAGGCATACTTCACTTATCGTGCGTGACGAAGCGACACAGTTTGTATAAAGTGTTGATATTAAGTTAATAAATTGTTCCCATATATTAAAGAGCCGATTAACTATTAATTCTTTTAATTTTTTAACATAAGAGTAACAGGCTTTTTACTTCTTCAATGAAGATTGTTTTAGACACTTTTTTTTATATATAATTCTTATTTTAATTTATTTAACGATATATATCCTAATAAAAACTATATATTATATTTGAACAGTCAAGTATTACTAATATTAACATTTTATATAATGATGATTTTAAGTTAAAATATAACTACATGTTGAATAGACTTTAAATTATATTTATGCATATTAATAGTATATAAAAAATATTTTTAAGAAGTAATTGAGTTTGTTCGAAAGTTCAAGATAAATGGAACTTAAGATTTAGTGATTTAAATTTTCCATTGAAAATTTTTTAGCCAAATTAATAACACATAAGTAAAAATCATCAGTTGGTAACAATACAGCAACTTTAATTATGTAGAATTTGAAATTCAATTTTTTTTCCCGTGTAATAAGAATAAAAGTAAGATTAATTTTAATTGGATTCTAATTTTCGAGATCTATGTAATTGTAACTAAACTTGGAACTTAATGTAAACTACAAAAAAAAAAAATAACCATTAATTCTTCCATAAAATATATATTGGTACACAATATGTGCACTTATTTGACATATTTCATTAATCAAATTTACATTTTCTATTTCGTTTTTTCTTCTTAAGTTAGTTTAAAGGCATTCTTTAAAATTTTAATATTCATTAAATACATAAAAATTTACGTAAAAAATACTGTATTTCATGCAAATCTGTCAGGAAGATATGTTTTATAAATACTTCATGTTTTTACAATATACAACCTTCTGGCATGATTTTAAAATGCAGGCATACTTCTTGTAGTAAATTTTTTAATATCCTTGCTTGGTTTTCAGCACTCTGTAAATTCATATATATAAAAAAATAATTTTTATTTTATTTCCACCACATTGCATTGTGTTTATAAATTTTTTTTTAAATATAAAAAACTTACCCCATCTAGTATAACAGTTGGTATAAAAGAAACTCTTGGTATTAAAGAATTTGTAAGTTCTCCATATTTAGCCAGAAGTTCTTTGCCCTTATCTTCAACAAAACACTTAAAAATGGGTTTATAGTCTACATTCAACTTTTTTGCACAAACTTCCATAATATTCACTGGCTCCATGTTATTTTTAATCATACAAGATACATGCTCTAATTGGATGGAAGAATTCTTCAAAATATTTATGGAACATGCATGAATAATATTTGCTTCACATTCAATAGGTCCATGTTGGCACATAAATTCATCACCACTTTTTGTTTTTACTGTCTGTAAAAATTTGTTTAAACTTAAATAAACAACTCTGAAAGCTTATATATACATTTTCCTTCATCTATAGCTATATCTAAAATTTATAAAATAAGTTAAGAAATATTTAAATTGATATATTTAAATAATTAAATTGCTTTTTAAGTCAAAGGTAATCTTTACTTTTTTTTTTATATGAATTTTTCTATTTTTCTATTATTTGCATGCTATACTGTTTGAAATGAAATATATTATTTTCTGTGAACAAGTTATTACAAGTTACAATGTTAAATCTCAACAGGAGTATTTATGTAAGAAAACTGTACACTGTATAGTCAGATGAGAACATTTTCCTATGTATATTATTTGTTGTACTAATACAAAATATAGTAAGCAATTTCTGAGTTTGAAATTAATTATTATGTAACATTTAAGTACTAAAAATATGATATTTATCAATTTTCCTTCCTTTTTATGAAATATTTTACCGTAGCTTTCCCATATGGTATTAATTCTATTTGTATGTTATCTTGAATTTTGTAATACGTTGGCAGTAGCTGTTTTATGAAAAAGCTGCGCGAATCTGGACATAGTGCTTCATAATACACGGCTATGTGAACTTTTTGTTTACTCCATTCATCTCTTTGGCTTAATGTTACCAACTGGTTGTCCTGAAGCTGTGCTATACAAAACTTAGCAGATATCCGAGAAAATCAAGAAAGTTACATGATTGTGAATAAAAAGTTTTATTTAAACCATTGATATGAAAACAAAAAATTTATTTATTACTTTATGTTAATATAATACTATCAAATAACTTTTACACTTGCAAAAGTATAGTAATAACTCATTTTTACAAAATTGATTTGAAACTATAATTCAACTTATTCATTATTAAAACCGTATAATAATAAAATATGTACATTAACTATTTATTTATTGTGAATAATTTACAATTACACAACATTCAAATTTACAATCAAAATAATTACTGAACTAATTAAATTTACATCAAATTAATGGAAGAAAAATGAAAGTAATTATTTACAAGTTAAAAGAAAAAAGTAAATTTAAAAAATTAAATGAAGCAACTTTTCAAGATGTTTACATGGGCGTATTTTTACCTTCTATGCCAGATTTTTCTTGTGTAAAATTTAACCACACTTTCGACGACTGCCAAAGAAGTACAACTGATATAACAATCAATACTATCTTCCATCGAAAAATTCCTAGTCCCATTATATGTGATTGTAACCGTAAAAACTAGAACGATTTTACGAAGTAAATTTTTCCTGTGATGTAACTATTTCAAACGAATACAAGAAACCCGTGTTGTCTCATCGCAAAGAACATGGAAGTCAATGTATACTTCAATATTATTTCACACGACCTACTCTCAATTCAGAGCTCCGTTCTGTCATAGGAACTAAAAACATAATCGATAATCAAATATAAAATTTGATTAATATGCTTCTAAATAATAGTAGTTCATTAATTATATTTTTAATGTACTTTTTACATAAAAATGTAGCAAATAATGAAGTTACAAATTTTTATCTTTGTGTAGAAAAGATTAAAATGACTGTAACTTTTAGCATCGTATAATGTATATATACGTATATAACATTTGTAAGTTATATGTATTAAATTTATAAGAAAAACGTAGTCTTATAGAAAATAACAGCTCATAATCATAACCTTAAAATTTTAGTAAATGATTATGAAAATTATATACATGGTATCAGTTGAATTTATTAGATATCATTCAAGTATAAAAATGTGATATGCATATGCTAAATATAATTTCTTTAATCTAGTTATAAAATAATTAATTAAAATGATACAGTAATACTGAGATACCTACAAACATAATTTGTATAAGTGGGTATTTATAATAATATTTTTCCTTGATAGGCTTTATTAAATATATAGAAACGTTTTTATTTGATATTATTAAAAATAATACATTTATTGTCCAATATTTTCAAGTTCTTCTAAAAATGTTTTACACTTTCCTTTCAGAATTTTAACTGCTTCTACAAATAATATAGATGGAGGCAATGTTCCTACAGATTCAATTGTAACTGTAACAATAAGATAACATTATTAACATTCATATAATCTTCAAATAATAAATTGTTTAATAATAATCTTTAAATACATACAAATAATATGATTTCGTACTCTACTTAATCGTACACATGATTTAAGATCTTCATGTTGAAATACATTTCTAGAACAACTATCATAACGAGGATTTTTCACCCTTGCTTCACGAGAGTCTGGATCACCTGCCTTATGTTCAATTACCTCTATAACGCCAATACTGAAACAACTTTTTAAACGATTTGCCATTTCTCCTCTAACAGATTTTATTAACTGTATATCTGGTAATAATCTGTAGGATGCTGTGGCTAAATAAAACAAATAAAAATTCAGAATATAAATATTCATAGTTTCATAACTTAGAAAAAAATATTTTTTGTAAAATTTAATAACAAAGATATGTAAAGTATCTTTTAATAAATTTAAAATTGTTTATGTTTAACTTACCTACAGGAGAAAATTTAGCATGATCTTTCCCAATTCCTTTAACTGCATGCATAAAAGCATGAATTTCTTGGCCAGGACGCATTTTGCATACTAAAATATCATTTTCCAGGACACCCAATTGCTCTGTTCCTTGAGGATAAAGTTCTGCTTGACGACCGATTGGAACCCATTTGATGTCTTTGCTGTACACTATAAATAAATTATCTTTTGTCCTATGTTTCTTATGATTTGTTTAAAATTTTACCAAATATTTATGTACCATTGCTATTTCTATACATGTCATTTGTCCTTCGAGCATCTTTAGGAGTTTGGGGATTCCAAGTGCATGAGACTTTCAGTTCATATCTCAATGTATCTTGATCACTAACTTCATCTTCATCTTTAGCATTAGGAGAAGGATACTCGAATAATCTTGGATCAGCTCGAAGTGGTATTAGTCCCAATCTTCAATATTATTTTTGTTTAACAAAAAGGAATGATAAAATAAAATTCAACAATAAATGATTCTTACCTATGAGCAAGAACTTCATCTTGAATTAAACTTGTATTATTTATAATATAAACTTTTTCTATAGCCATAGATGGTACTTCGCTTAAAAGAACTCTACGAAATGCATTAGCAAAACCAACAGGATAACCAATTAAATCGAATTCTAACTCCCGTTCGTCATCAGATTCTCGGATAACCTCTATTTTGAATTCCTATAAAAATTAGAAATTAATATAACGTATAAATGAATAGGAATAAAGGTATAAGTAAAAGTGTTACCTTTTTGAAATTATGTAAATTCCAATCCTGTTGTGGTTGATAATTTGTATATTCGGAGGCCTAGCAAAGCGAAATTGTCATTAATAATTTTATTCAATTCAATCAGAAATGGAGAACACTTTAAATTCTTACATTAGGGATGCCATATTCTTCAAGAATAACGCGAGATCTCCTATTTTCTTCCATAATAGGATATTTGTTGACACTGAGGTTACATTTACAAATGTCTTGAAAAACGCACGTGGTATAGATCCGTGTTCCTATTACATTTAATTATAATCTATTACATTTTGCTCAAAAATCTAAAGCGTTTCTCGTGGTTAAAATATAAAATAACGATCAAACCAATAAAAAAGAAATATGAATATATTAAGAGTACTATTATGAAGAGTATCTTATTCAATAGTGAACATAGAAATTTATATCAAAAGATTCTATAATAATTTATTTACAATTAAAATTTTATTTCACACTTGAATTAAAAGTTTACTTTCTTCCTTAGTAATCGACTAAAACATACTTCATAAATTTGTATAGGTATTTACTGCATTACATTTTTTCATGATACTTTTATGCAATAAATGAATTTCATAAAAGCACCAATTTCAATTTTAAGTTATCCATTTTTTAAAAGCATATATTACCTACAGTTAATCTTTTGTTGCGCTATCTAGCGGTCACCAACAGTATCAAATTAGCGCACAAAACTCGTTGTTGTGGTTTTAAATGTTTATTTCTCCGGAGGAATAATAAGGAGGACACTCTCTCTTACTTTTTAATGCTTGGCTTTATTACACACTTCGTTATGCTCACTAGTCTCGAGGAGAACTGGCGCGTCTTTTCTTTATTCGTTTTAGCGCCTCTTAAGAAATAGAGTTACCAACTACTTAACCCTAAAGATCTTAACCTAGTGACTAGTGACTAGTAACTACTTAGCCTACTTAACCTAGCTAATACTAGATGGCGTGTCGAGCGCTAATAACGCCGATCGCTAATCCCTACATCGTTGTGGCGATTTGGTCACACGTTGAAGCAAAATTCCCTTGGATCTTGATGGTAAAAATAAATGCGACGTCGTAGACCGTAAACTCAATTAATTATTTAATATTTACATTTATACTATATAATACACGAAAGTTAAGAAACGTTAAATGTATGTACATGAATTAAAATAGCTTTTTAAAACTATATTTAGATTTTAATGATTGCGTATCGTGTGTATCGCGTGACGGTTCAACAGGGAATTAGCGTTTTTCCTCGCAACCGTAAAGAAAACACCCGCGCTGTTTTCCTTCGCAACCGTAAAGAAAACAACCGCGCCGGAAACCAAAGCGTCTGGATTTTTCAATTTCCGTGGGTTTTCACTACCGTTGAAAACGAACCTTTCTACGGAGCAGTGCATTGTGCACTACATTGTCAGTGCATGTGGCACCATCTAGCGTAGAGGTACTATTACTAAATTCCGAAATCAACTTTTAATTTAACCCCATCACATAATACCAGTAGTCACCGCAAAGCGGCGCCATCTGCTTGAATGTATACGTGACATCATTTAGTGGCCGCTGTTAGTACTACGCGAGGGGGCTAAATCGAAAGTTAATTTTAGAGTTTAGTAATAGCACTTCTATGTTAGATGGCGCCACATGGACTGTCAATTTTTTGCGCGTTAATTTGATACCTTTATCAACTGCTAGATGGCGCCGCAATAGAGTAAGCGCGCGAATTTAAAAAATGGACAGCTTGAAATTAGAATTAATGCTTCTGCAACAGTAGGGAATTATTAACTATATACTTATTATCACCGATAATAGTACCCCATGGGTGATATATGAAAACCTATAAAGTGTATTAAACTCTTGGGCGATATGGGGCCCACGACGCGTGACAGAAGGAACGCATTGCTTTAGAAAATCGACAAATTGACTGACTGAAAAAGAACAATTAATTCTCGAAACCTTTGTTAATAAATACAAATGTTAATAAAATTATCTGTTTTATTTGGCAGTTTTAATCATAATTGCAACAAATAAAATACTTCGGTAACATTTTCAAGTAATTTATTTGGACGTTGCGTTTATAAGTGACCATATTTTCGACCGTTTAATCGTTTATTATAGCAACGTTTGGTGTTCATGAATTGAAATTGTCTTTACAAAAAATGGTATAGTCAATCTTCAATTGACCACAACTTTGTGGATCTACTCCCCAAACTATGGTGTATTAACTTTTTAGTGAGTTGAATGTAACCCTTCAATCCAAAGCAGCGGCACCAGAGATAATTTCGATCAATTCTCTAGTAATTACAGCCTGCCGAGTACGGTTAAATGTCAGGGTTAGTTTATCTATCATCTCTCCTGCATTCTTGCTAGCATTATCCATAGCTGTCATACGACTAGACTGTTCACTGCAAGCACCCTCTTTCATAGAATAAAACAATAAAGAAGCCAGGGAGAATTCCAGATAGCTTTGAATCACATCTTCATCGACTGAGTCGTACAGACATAGTTTAGGTGCGCTAACTACAGAAGTTTTGTCAAAGAGAGGCAACTGATCAACAGAATATGATACTACAGATTTGAATCGATTGTACACAATACGCCCAGAACCAAAAGTGTACCTGTAAATATCAGTTTGTTGGCGTTAATATAAAAGTAAGCATATAGAACTAATCTAGTATTTAGTAATAATATTGTTCAAACATAAAACAAAGGAAACATACTCGCTATTCATAATTTCAATTGCTACTTTAGCAGCATCATTAAATGTAGGTGGTTTACGTCCCACTTCAGATGCAACAAATAATATATTATTAGCAAATAAACGAGACAGAATTGCTCGTGATTTTTCACCGACACATATAATTTTTGTATTTTCGCGTTCTTTGGGATCTGCTAAAAGGACATCCCTGATATTACGTGAAACTCCAGTGTGTACAGCACCACACAATCCACGATCGCTTGTTATTGCTATTACAAGCTTTTTCTCTTGTTCTGGTGGTGCTTCAATTTCAGCAGCTTCATAGAACACCTTTGTACCAACACCAAGTGGTCGAGCTTGTTTCAAATCTCTTTCTGCTCTATTATATTTGGCAGCAGACACCATTTTCATTGATTGGGTGATCTTTTGAATATTCTTTACCGATTTCAATCTTATAGAAATAGCTTTAAGGGTTGCCATGCCACGGTGTTGTTGCTGCTGCTGCTGCTGTTGTGCAGCAAGCCGCACAATTGTTGTCATACGATGGGAAAACATTTTGAAGTTGAAGGATACCCCTGTGAAATGCAAAGAGAAACATATTTTTAATCAAAATTTTGCAGAATTTTTTTGTTTCAACACTTATAGGAAATTAATTGCAAAACTAAGCATTTTGCAATATTTAAAATATTTAAGGGAACTCATAATGAAAAACTTACTTATTAAAACCACAACCAATTACTTTTTTCATATTACGTAAATGAAATATTCAAAAATAAAATGTCAAATAAATAAATCTTTAATTTTAGTTTGAAATTTACTTTCAACATAATACAAGCAAAATTTAAGAAACTTAATATAATTGAACAACAATAAGATAAGAACTACAATATATACTATTATCAAAAGTAAACTAATAAAAACTATACAAATTGTACTATTTAAACCATTTAATACAATCTACTGATATACCTTTCAATGTTTCAAACCTATAATACATTAATAATATTAATAAAAACTAAAAAAAAACAATTTAATCAATACAGTTGAAAGTATAAAAAATAAATAGCCTCATTTATTCTAATGTGAAAATCTAGAACATAGTATATAAAATTAGTAAAAGTAAAATTAAAGAAAAAAAAAATACTAATTATTATTACCGAAAATTTATGTGAAAAAAATATTTTAACTTACCAATACAGTCATTCAAGTTTTGGAAAATAGAATAAATTACATAAGACAAAATAAACTTATAAATGTGATGGTATAAAATACTAGAATATATTCCCTTTTACCTTATTTTTTAATGCATAAAATTTTATATTATATCTATTATTGATATTTACTCGTTTTACTAATAATATTATTATATTAAAAGATAATTGTGTAGTATTCTAAATAATACATTCATCTGTCTTCTTGATAATTCGATACCAATTATGAGAGTAAAATTTAGCACATGCCAAATTTCGAAATAATATGAGAAGCAAATAGAAAATAACAAAAAATAATGATGTTAGTAATAATAATATTAATAAATGTGAATTATTTTTTAATTCACTGCAATATTATCGGATTTATATAATCATGATGAGGATACCATTCAGTTATGCTTACGATTAAAGCAAAATTAATTTGTCTTATTACATATTCATCGTCGATTATTTTCTTATATATTAATCTATTAAAACGGCTACGTTAATCTTGATCTGTTGTAATGAATTAAACTCACCGCACGACTTAGAACAATACAATAAAAAATGAAAGAACTATGTTAAACGGGACAAGAATGATCATAGGACATGAAAACCCCTCACACACAAGTGTAATACCTATAAACGTGTGGAAGTTCTACCAGAGACGATCAATAGGCCCCCTATATGCGAATTCCTTATAGGATCTAGGGAATTCAGCATGCATAAATTCTATGTGTGTTTCAGTTTTATTCTTAAATAAAACCTAAAATAACTTTTTTTTTCGTATAATTTTATATATTTTTATAGCATTTGCGGTACGTTTAAATTTTAAGTAAAATATATACACTACGAAGTATCGATGACAAACTTATAATAAAGTATGTGCGTTTAATTGATGCAAATAGATGAGTTTTTTCCATAAAATATCGGTTATATAAAATATTTGTAATTTGTATAATTAAATATATTTATTTATATTTATTACACATGGTCTTATTATATATTTTAATTGTTAAAAAAACGTCGACAGTTTGTTACTTTAAAAATTTTATTTGATCCTTATTACATAATAAAGAAATTATGTACTTAATGTAGAAACTTCATATTTTAATCTTTCATCAATACTAACACATTACTAAAATCACTTACAAGAAAACAAAACTAAGTATTTTAAAATACACAATCCATTCATTTGCATATATTTATATAATACACATGAACACATGTATATATACATATTTACAGAGTATCAGTAATATTTTCAGAGTTTTAATTTCTGTTAACATTCATTATGAATAAAAATATGTGTTATTGACAATATTCACAGATATGCTTGAAAGTTTCATAAATTTTATCGGTGAATTAATCAGCTTTTTTACTTCCTCGTGTTTTCCAAGCTACTAAAAGGTTCCAGGAAAAGAACAAAGAAAATGAGTGAACCTGGGAAGCCAAAAGAATAAATGCGTACCACAATAACCCATATGGTAGACCCTAGAAAGTTAATTTTTCTGAATTTTATGAATACTTCACATGAAAATATTTAATATTAAAATTTTCCAATTTAATAGTGTATAATTTATTCATTTTCAAGCGATAAATTATTAAAACAAAATAAATCGTTTTTTATTATTTTGTGAATTCATACCTGCCAAATAAAAATTTCATCTGATTTGCCAACAGTTAAATACTTCCAAACATCCTTGAAGTAATATATAACTGCATATAACAATGGACCGTATCCTAATACAATGATACCTATCATATATTGTTGCAATGTTTTAATTCTGTTTCTTTTAATAGCAGATAATGCAAGAAAGCTTAACATCAAACTTGTGCACCATATGTATTCCCACCACAAAGGCTATAATAAAAAGAAAGTTATTTTAACATGGCCAATAAGTTAATTCTATATTCTATACTTAACAGTATATACCTGAGGTACTTGTAACTCTTCAATTTCCAAAATGAATATGTCCAAATGATCTAAAATGTCTGCAGATAATTTGGCAAGCATAACGAAGAAAAGAAGATAATGAAAAAATATACAATACTTCAGTCTTGATTTATTTGTTGCGCTAAAAGGAATACATGTTTCATTCTAATAATAAATAAACAACAATTAAGGAATGATTTATTATCAATTTTTACTTTTATATATGACCAATTTTAATTTTTCAAATACTACAATAAATAGTGTTAAGGTACGTTTATTAAAAAAGAAAATAACTGATATTCTGTTTTTATTATGTTTTAATTACCTGATTTGATAGTGACTAGCAATTTTTTGTCTATGATTAAAATCACTTCCATCTGTACCCAGAGCCTGGGACAGTGTAACTTTTGAAGCCATATTTCGAAATAATTGTGACTGAGATATGAGAATCACGTTCCTATATTAATAACAAAATCTTACATAGGAATAATTTTGGAGCTGTAAATCAAGATAAACTATTCGGTACTTCATTACCAACTATTTAACTATTTTTAAACTTTCAGAAGCTCTGTTAGTGGCCTCATGGGTCACGGTGCTCTGCAAATGTGTCACTTTTATTAAGTCACGTTTCCATTTCACAAAATTTGACTGTTGTTTCTGTTGATTTCCATTTTTAAATGTTTCTTACAAGTGTCAATTATTAATTGTTGTAATGTATTGTTCCTTAGTTTTCACAAATATACAAATTAATTGATTATAAATTGTTGCTTGTATTACATATTAACATATCGATAAGTTAAATGGAATAAAATTTATTATCACAGATATTACTTGTATATCTATTAAATTGCATAATTAGAATATTAATAAATTTGTAAAGTAAGAAATACAGTTTGATTTCTTGAAAATATGTATATTTCTTATTGCGATAAATTAGGGAACAGATGATTCCTAAAGTGCATTATTTTAAGCTTATGAATTGCAAAATAACATAACCTTAATCATTGTAATATTGAATTTGATTGAAATTTTATAGAATATTAAAAGAATGTCATGACATTTCTATTATGCAAGATGTAATGAAGATAGACGAAAAATATTTTTGTACATATTATCATATAAACCTTTACACACATTACACTAATTATTATGGTAGTGATGAGAATAATTCTTTAAAGATGCCTATTAACGTTTATAAATCCGAATAGAAAAATAAGTTAATAGTATTATAATGTAAGTTATATATATGATCAAAAACTGGACAATATTCATTTCTTTCCAGTAAAATGAGTTTCAACAAAGTAAAAGAAGTCATTGAAGAAGGAGATGTGGTAATTTTATATTTAGGACCTAGTAACATGCATTCATTAGAAATAAAACCGAAAATTATCAATAAAAAAGGTAAAATGGTTGACAATATTTTCCAAACAATATATGGAGCACTTAAAGTTTTCTCTCTTGTTGGAGAAAAGTATGGTACTAAGATACAACTTTCACGCGGATGGGGATATGTGTTACAACCAACACCAGAACTTTGGACTTTAACAGTACCTCATAGAACACAAATTATATATAGCCCTGATATAAGTCTTATTATATATTTAATGGATTTATCACCAGGAAGCACAGTTATTGAAACAGGTTGAATCATTTTTCATTATCAATTATTCTTACAACTTTTATGCCTGTTTTAGCTCCAAAATTAATATAAAATTTTTTAAAAATGAGTTCTTTAATTTTAAATGTGATAAGCTTCTAAATTATATTTAATTATTAGTTTTTATCCTAGATGTTTTTAAGTTTTACATTTTACTCATTTAGGTACTGGAAGTGGCTCTCTTTCTCATACTCTTATTCGTGCAATTCGTCCTCATGGTCACCTTTATACATTTGATTTTCATGAGCAACGTGTAAATATTGCTCAGACAGAGTTTGAAAGACATGGTCTTTCTAAATTTGTGACTTTAAATCATAAAGATGTTTGTGTGGAAGGCTTTGGAGAACAATTAGAGAATAAAGTAGATGCAATTTTTTTGGATCTTCCACATCCATGGTTGGCCATTGATCATGCACTATGTACATTAAAAAAATCAGGTACAAATGAGTTATATTTAATTTAGTATTTTTTTTTCATTTTGTATTTCATTTACATTTCTTTTGTTACATAAAAATATGTAAAAACTGTCGGTTTCCTTAATTTAAGAAATTGATTTTTTTTAACAATTTTCTACTTATACATAGTCGAATTAACATAGTATCGTAAAAAATATTGTACATAGATATGATTTTTAAATAATGTATGAATGTGTTTTATTTTTGTGTTGTTAGGAGGAAAACTTTGTTCTTTTTCTCCTTGTATTGAACAAGTTCAACGTACTTGTGCAAAATTAGTGTCAAAAGGATTCACTGAGTTGAATACATACGAATGTTTACAGAGAGAAGTAAATGTACAATATAGAAATCTTTCTATATTAGATTTAGAATGCCTAAAACATGAGGTATGCATAAAATGTAAATGAATGCACTTTTTATTGTGTTATTTTTTTCTTGATTTTTGTAAAAAAATAATGTACATATCAGGATAAGTCAAATGGCATGTATTACATTTAATTTTAGTTTAAAACAAAGCTTAACAATAATATGACATTTTTAACTATATTTTAGCATGTGAACAAAGATATGGCACAACAAAGTGAAAATGAAAAACAAGAACAAACAAAACTACTTACTGTAACGCATGCTCGCTTTTTACCCGGTCATACAGGATTTATTACAATTGCTACATTACCTCCACTTTATGCACGGAAGTTAGATATAAGTTTAGAGTCTGAGAAAATCACAGTCCAAGACTGAGAAAATTTTAAATTATGATAAAAAAATCGCAAAATGTTTGTTCATTATATTGAATTACAATCTAATTTGCGCAACACAGTTTTGATTTATGATAATGAAAACACAACGGAGCTAACATATAATGATCAGATCTTACTCTTATTTGTATACAAAATGATCTTCTTCAAAATGTTGAATATTTTATGTTTCTGCTTTGTTCGGATTCCAAGACAAGTAATCGACCCGTGTAGCAGCCTGATACTCTTTTACCAAATATTCAACAACCTCTCTAGAGTTATCTAACTCATCCAAATTATCTTCGAACATTTTTTCTTTGCGAAATTGCTCTAAAAATGCTTCGCGTTTACGTAATTTATCATATTGTTGTAAGGCACGGTCAAATAACTGAAAAATTCAATACAGCAGTTATTTAAGGAGAACATTTTATGAAGTATGAAAATATGATGTATTTAGTAAACAGTTTTCTAAATAAAATTATTAAACAATTTGAAAAATGTTGAATTTCATAATACATTAATATAAATATATTAGGTGAAGATGATAATAGTATAGCAATTTAATATTTTTTAATAAAAATATTTTTACAACTTACCGATGATATGTTAGTATGATTAGCTAACATTAAACCGGATACTCGATGCGTACTTTGAATGTAAGGTGATTTTCTTGAAAGAGCTACTTGTATGCTAGCAGGACCCCAAGGTATAAATTGCGCAAGTTTTCTTTCTCTGATTCTTTGTAAAGATTTATGAACTTGAGTTGGGTCTACTTCACCCTGAAATATTGCATTTGTAAAATTGTAGTTTTATGAACATTTATATTATTATAATTCATACAAAACTTACTTGAATGATATTTAAGATAGATATATAGCAATGAGATGCATTTCTGCCCAATGCTGTAGAAACCATCATATTTTTTGGTTGCAGTAAACGTCTCATTACATCTAATACAGAAGTTTTTCTTACAGAAGCTCCCTATAATTTGCAAGAAATAAATTAGTTTAACGAAAGAAGTTAATTGAATTATTTCATTAGATTGTATATTTTTCAAATAAACATTATAAGACAAAATTACTTTACATTTTATAAGATTCATACTTACTTCTTGATCTGTAGTGAGAGGAGTATAACCAGTCATAAGAAAATGTAAACGTGGTGTTGGAATTAATGGGGCAATTAAACCAACTAGATCATTATTCATATAAGAGGGGTACCTAATGTTACAACATATAAATTAACTAAACGTGAACTAATTCATTATATTTCATAAATTTATACAATAACTTCTCTAATAAAATAGATATAAACAATACATTACCGAAGTGTGGTGGTGCTAACAGACATTATTGTGGAAACAAGCTTATTAATTTGTGTAAAGCTAGGATTTTGAATGTGAAGTCTATCTGATGCTATTCTGTTAAGCGCTGTATTGTCTAAAACAACAACACAATCGGCACACTGTGTTAATCTTTTTAAAGTTAATAAAGAGTTGTATGGCTGTACTACAACATCACTGTAAAGAATTTTCTCTTGCAATTAATTGTTATTAAAAATATAATTTTGTTTTAAATACTACAATACAGTTCTGTTACATGGATACATACCTTATTTCATCTTGATTTGGGAAAACACTATATGTTTCAATTAATTTTTTTGGGAACCTATCTGCAAGAGATTCAAGCATAAATGAACCCATTCCTGAACCTGTACCACCTGCAATGGAATGGCACAAAACAAATCCCTGTAAATGAAAATATGACAAATAATCGAAGTATAAACAATACCATAGAAAATAAAATGCTTATACCTCTAAACTATCACTTCCATCTGCCTCTCTATCCAAAATATCGAAAATTTCTTCTTGAAGCTTCTCTCCTTGGTGATAACCAGATGCCCAATTATTTCCAGCACCACCTCCATGTTTTGATAAATAAATATTCTCTGGATTGTATAACTTGTAAAACATAATTTTAGTAATAAATATATGTTTTAATGGATGTGTTTATGAACATTTATCTATACAAGTTAAAATACCTTTGAATACGAAGAATTCATAATTGTATGAATTACTCTAGGTTCTAAATCTAATAATACTGCTCTTGGTATATAATGTTCATCATCTGATTGATAAAAAAATACATCTTTCCTGTCTGTTCCTTCTGTAGCATAATCTTCTAAAATACCCTCTGGACTAATACCATGTTCTGCACACAATTTTTTCCAAAACTCAAATCCAACTAAAAATAAGATTTCTTTAATTTTTCTTCTCTTTATCATGTAATTAAAATATAATACATTATACAAACATGTATTTAATAAAGAAACATTCATTTACAATAAAGAAATATTTTATACAATATTCATTTACATTTATATTAACTTACAATATATAAATTTACAAACTTAATACTTTTAGTAAAGAATTAAAATATGTTTAAAAAAATGTAAAAACTATAATATTCTAGTGAAGTAATAAAAATAATTGAAAATACATTATCTGTTTACTTTTATAAAACAATAACAGAAAACCAAAATGACATTTTAATAGAAATATAAAATATACAATTACTTACTTTGATTTCCACACTGGCCAAGTTGCAAAGTTATCATTTCACAAGGCATCTTAAATTTATTTGATTTTATTGAAATTCAGGTTACAATTATTTAGCCTTTAATTTTACGCAGGATGAAACTTCAGCTTGATTGATATTTCACATATTACCAATATATTTATCATGAATATTGTATAATAACAGATATGATTGTTGTTATATACTTATAAAATAAGTGCAAATATAATACAAATAAAGAATAATAGAGTACAAATTAGATATTGTTATTATATTCAGTACTCTAGATGGTGCTATGTTATGTTAGTATTCTTCACGGCTTAAAATTTCTAAGTTAAAGTTTGAAACGTAAGTAAAATTTACATGAGTAATAAATCGAAATTATAATTAAGCAACAAATGTGATAAGATTTTCAAATTCTTTCAAATATTTATTAAAGGCGTTATTTTATTTTACACATGGAAGTAATAATACTTATATTCAACAAAGTTGTATATAGTGGGTAGATTGTAAATTCAATAAGAAATTAATTAAAATTATATTTATATCTTTATTTATTGAATTTCACTTTATTATAGAAAAGATTTACATGAAAACTAATCTTACGTTCAAAGGCACATTTGCATGGCATACTAAGAAAAAAGTCATTTAACGCATTGTATACATGCACTTATCTTTCATGACATTCTCCGTGACATTTTTGCACCTAACCCTTATGTCATGTTTGCAGTAATGTGTACTTTCAATCTAACCTATCAATATTATTTTGTCAGATATAAATTAAATTTACACTTACACTGATTCTACGTAGTTTTACGTAAACCGAAGTATAACAGAGTATTTGTTTAATCTTATGTCATTATTATGTGACGGAATTATTTAAATTTTAATATTTAATATCTCATAATTTCAATTATAAATTTGAAAGTGAACGTCAAAAGATATAAAGAAAGGTAAAATAAAAGTATGAACTGAAAAGTATTATTTCTAATTATTATTATTTAATATAATGAACTTTTTTTTTTATTTGTACAAGTTGAAGGAAAATTGTAAAAAGTTCTACACACTTTAATGTTATTATTGTATAGATATTTCAAATTAGACATGAATTACTTTTATTGAAGAAATATTGTTTCAATTTTTATTAATGACAAAGGCATATTTCTAAGTAACATTATTAAAATTTGACAGATGTCTGGAAGTAAATGTCGGAATTGTGGCTCCACAAACATTGAAACAGATCCAGCTCGAGGAGATGCTGTCTGTACAGAATGTGGTTTTGTACTGGAAGATCAACTTATTGTCAGTGAAACAGCTTTTAAAGAGACACCATCTGGGAATATGATGGTGCTTGGTCAATTTGTTGCTAGTGACAGTACTGGTGGAGCTACTGGATTTGGAGCAAGTAATTAAAATAAAATAAATAAAATATTAGCTATTATACATCTATTATTTATTAATATTTATCTGCTACTATAATATACTTTCTTAATTTTCGTAAAATGAGTTAAATATTTTTCCTAATTTCAAAAATTATATATTTATATTTTTTTATTTACAGCATATCATGTCAATGGAAAAGAATCAAGAGGAATAACATTGCAAAATGCAAGAAAAGGAATAACTCACTTATGTATGCAATTACAGTATGTAGTTTCAACAACATTAAACATGATTTTACTGATTATGCATATTATACTTAACAAAATATTTAATATGTATATTATTTATTATCAGATTAAACCAACACTGTATTGATACCTCCATGAATTTTTATAAAATGGCATTAAATCGTCAATTAACTCGTGGAAGGAAGCAGGCACACAATCATGCAGCTTGTGTTTACATTACTTGTCGTACAGAAGGCACTGCACGTATCCTTTATATTTTCTTAAACTAAAACCAATTAATTTTTTTTTTATAAATAATTCCCAAATTCATATTTGCTAATTTATGTCTATTTAATATAAAGTTTTATTAAGCTACAGTTTTTTACTTTTTATGTATAACTGTTCATGAGTGAAGTATATACTTAATTACTAAATTAGATATGCTCATTGACATCAGTGATGTTCTTCAAATTTGTGTTCACGAATTGGGACGCACGTATCTGAGGTTTACACAAGCTCTTTGCATCAATATACCTTCAGTAGGTAAGTACTTTGCATGTTTTTAAACTTGCATGATATAAAATATTTATTCTTTTTACGTTCTTATTACAAATTAGATGGTACTAAATTAATTTTTAGACGCTATTGTATTTTCACTATCAATATATCACGAGGTTATTTAAAAACTACGATTTTTGTTATAAAATTCTAATTTTTTGAGCATAGGAATAAAAAAATTTAATTTAAGGATAAATATAGATGTATTTTACACTGATCTTAAAACTTATTAATTTTTGGTGAAACTGAATAAAAAGTGATTTGTTAATTATACTGGAGTTATTTTGTCATAAATTTTAAAACATACAATATGAAAAAAATCGATTCACAAAATGAAGCTATCCATACTCGTATTTGAGTTATTTGTTACATTAAACATAACATTTGTGTCTTCAGATTTTTAGTAATAGTACAATGTTGATTTAAAAACTTTATTATGTTACTAACGAGATATCAAATACTTTAGTTTAATATATAAAATATAAGATTACTATTTCTACATGAAATTTCTACATTTATTTCAATTTATTGCTTATATGGAATTTTTCAAATACATCTTGCATATTTTATATCGCAATGTTAACACGTTCATCGCCCAGTTCTCTAGCATAGTCGTTCATCATTCGTACGTCCAGCAAAGCAACAGAGTGCTTAATTTAAACATTCGTCTTTTCAATCGAGTATACGATGTATTGTTATTTCTTCAATTGCAAGATAACGAGCTTCAGAATGTCAATGGAGTGAACAAAAAATATTTGCACTTATATATTATATTTTTGACTGTACTTGTTCATCAAATGTTATACACAGACGTGGAAGGAAGATTGTGCATCACGTATGATGCACTGGACAGTGAACGTGTTAAAAAATATCGTACAATACATCGTATTATTTTAAATCGTTTTTTTACTTATTAGTATCAGGGATTTAAAGTACAAAATGTAAAATTAAACTTTATCAGTAATAAATTAGCGTAATTTAAATTTGAAATTAAATTTGCTTATTGCATAGTAATTTTACAAGACAATAATATAATTGACATTTAGTTTCCTCTTAAATGCCGATCTTAAATCAGTTACAAAGATCTATTTAAAATTTATTTTTTTCTTTTGTTAGTACATACCGGATATAGTAATAGTAGGAAGGCATTATTTTGTACATTTTATTGGTATTATAATCCATTGTACTTTTTTTAAATGGTATTGACTATTCTGCAGTGCAAACTTTGGCGCCGAATTCTATGGCATTGCTGGATACAATATAACGTTTATTATTTAAAAAATGTAATTGCTACACTTAATTATCATATGTATACTCTTTTCTGAAACTATACTAGAATTCTACTTTTTACATGAATTATAATAAACTATAAAATTATGTAAACATGATTGATGTTTATATGCAGTATTATTATGATCTTTATATTGTATACAAAAAGGCTATTTTGTCTAAAAAACTTATATTTAAATATCTGTTTTCATAATTTAGTATCATTTTTTATGATATACAATTGTTTATATTAAAGAATCAGATCTATAAAAAGAAAGAAAAAAAAACGAATATCATTATGCACATGCAGTTCCAATTGTGATACCATTCTAAGATTGCTTATAGTGAATTTTAATCACTGTGACATGTTTTAAAATATATGACGTATGAACGTAACATTAAATTAATATCATTTATGTTAATATAAACAGTATATTCTTTTTCGTAAAATGGTAATGTACATTGTTCATTTGAGAGTTTTTTTTTCTTTCATAAACATAAACACAATATTACTTTGAGTTCAATTCATTTGGATTTCAAAAATATAATTATAACGTATTAGTATATTTTAATTAAAAATTGATCAGCCATGATGATAATAGAATTCTAAAAATTAAATAATCTTGGTTTACGTTTTTATATTGTTTAATAATAGTTTTAAAGAGAGTCAATTTTTTTAAGTAACATTCATTAACTTTTCCAATCTTTTTCTATTAATTTGAAAATTATTTTTTACATTGCTACCATCTCCAAATTATCTATCGAGTATTTTATATAAATTCACTTGTTGCGTATTTACAAATGGTTTTTTTTTTAAATATTAAAGTGATACAAAAAAAGTAATTTTTTTTCAAATGAAATATAAAATAAAAACAATTTGAATGCGTTGAAATTGGTAATAAACACACTCTTTTTAGAATGATATTACTTATTCTTTTAAAATTCAATTTCATTTTAGATACAATAAAATTTATTTGCTTATCTAATAGATAATACAGTACTTATATGATAGTGTTTCAGTTTTAAAATTAAATTTGTAAAAGCAAATATAATTTTATGTATTTATACATTTGAGTATATATTTTTGTTTTACGAAAATAATTGTTAATTTTTATAATTCACATTTAGTGTCTTATAAAACTGAGAATTTGGTATAAGACTTTGGATTAAAATAAACAAAATTTCCTGATATTCAATAACAGAAAGTATATTTTGTAATTTAAATATAAAAGATAAGAAAAATTTATGAGAACTGGAAAATAAAAATATAATTAATACAAAAATAAACGAATGAGAAGAAATCATTAATATTACTTTTCTTTACGAAGTATTCGTTATGATTCTATACAAAATTTAAAATATAAATATTTGATATTCAAGAGTGCATTTATTACGCAGCTTTTATCATAGATTTAAAAATAGTACCTAAAACAATAATCGTACAAAATGTTGAACAACCTCGAGGTACATATTTTTGAAGACCATCAGTTAAACCATTATCTCTGTGGTAAATTTCCGTCAGTCATCTACTGGTGGTCCATAAAAAATTAATTCAGGTATTTGTCCTCCTTGTACACCAGTACCATTTGTACTTTCTGAACTACATTGAAATTGAAAGTTTACATTACCCACTGTTATCTCTGACATGCCTTCTTGACCAAAGTAACTTAATTCGCCACCATCTAATATTACACTAGCTGTATAAAAGCATTCTGGTTCAATTTGAATTGGATTTTCAAAATAAACGTGAAATGTACTGCTTGAACCATCTGAGAAAAATTTAGTACTATTTTCAGATAAAACACATCCCAATCTTTTCAGTTCAATTCTAACATTATAATCTGCAGCACCGGACGAACTTCCATAAAGCCCAAAACCAACAACAAAAATCCTTTTATCAACGCTAAACTGAATTGAATCACATCTGCCTCTGTAGCGCCATTGATTTGATCTATACGCACATGATTGAAACCTATGACATACCTATAAACAAACCATTAGACAGTTTAGTTTGTATATTTGCCTATACATACATTTTTTAATTCAGAGTATTATAAGTAGCTATTTAATATTATAATTAAATAGATACCTTTTTGCTTCATAACATTTACCTGAGTTTTCAAACCTTGTCGAGGTTTAATAAGAAAGCAAAGTTGTGGCTTATTACTAGCAGTGAAATGCAGAAAAACGTCAATTGTTTCTTGCTGTGTTAAGATTCCAGTCTGAGCTGCACTATTGGCAAATTCTTCCAAATTCATAGCAGGAAGTCTAATTAAATATAAAGCAGATCCTAGAATAAAAAAAGTACTAGTGATATTAGGCTTACGTTTGGAATTTCGAATGCTAGTATTTACCCAATAATCGTCTTTGATTCGCTGCCGATGGTTCCAGTTCTTGTCGAATGCATTCTGCTGTAGCCCATCTTAAAGCAGCATCCCATATATATATTTCTTTACAATTCAATGTTTCTCGGGAAAGCACAGATTTAAGAGTGTGAATATCAATATCCACAAAGCCATCTGATCTTAGCGCCATTTCTGCCTGCATTACATTAATTTTACATTACAAAAGATTAATTAGTTTACTAAAAAAATGCTTTAATATAACAAAAATCTTAATATTTAATAATACATGTGTACTTTAACAATTTATCTTCATTAACTTCTTTAAAATTGTACAATACAAATTAGAATATATAAATTTAACTAGTATTTCAAACTTTGTTCATATCGTAATTTAAAAATCGAAAAATACTGAAAAGTCTATTTATGGTGTAAAATAAAAATAAAACAGAACATAAAAATTGGTTTCAAAAATTGAATTAATACTTGATACAAATTGCACAAATTTTTTCTTATTTAACACAGGTTATTCTTTGAAAATAGACACAAATTTAAAAAATATGTCCTAAATGTTTATATTGAAAATACTATTTTTATTATGAAAAAACTACTTTTATAATCTTTAAAAAGTATTTAATTTGATTATAATTTGTATGTACCTTAAGATTTATTATACAATCAAAATATTTTATGAACTATTTTATGTAATATTCATGCATATATGCGAAAAGTTAAATAAGTGTAATGCAGTATATAATTTTACAAAAACTCGCATTGAATTAGCTTATTCTGATATTTTATAAAATTGCTTATTAGTCTTTTTTAATATTATATTCAGTAATTAACGAGTGAAAGTGTGAGTTAAATTTTAAGTAAATTTTTGATATTATGAAAGCATATTTTCAAAATTAAGAAATATATTTTTACATTTTTCAGTAATCAGTCTTTCAAATTCTTAGTTAATTAAAAAACGGATAAGCAATTCTATCTTTGAAATTTTAATATACATGGTAAATGTTATAAATTTTTTAAGTAGTTATTGGACTAATATTACATGTTATTCTAGACAGATCATTATAATCGTTTTTGTTATATTCATATTCTTCTATAAAATTATCTTCATAAGTTACATTTTGCGTTACTTCAATTTCTAACTTATTATCTGCAAAATAAGGTTCGCTTCGAGTTCGAAACAAAGAAAATGATAATTGTTTGTTATTAAATTTAGAGCAGCAATTGTTTTCAGATAAACTGAAACAATGTGACACTACAGATAATCTATTCTTTACATTTCCGTAATTGTTAGTTCTTGTAGTTCTCTGAATAAACTGATGTTCAGAATCCTTTAGTTTATTATTTAAACAGTTCGAGGAGTTTGATTTACTTCTTAATGTTACATTTAAATTATCATTTAAAGTAAGGGGCCTCAACATCCCTTTATTTAAACTTACTTGAGCATCTATAACTTCCCAGCAACGTTGCATAAGATCTGGCTCTTCAAATAAACGAGATTGGCTTAAAAGTAAACATGCATTTTTTGCAGTTAGACTTGTTTCTAAATAATTAACACATGCTCTTGCTAGATGAGGGACTATATATTTTTTAGCAACATATAGAGTTGCTAACACTGTATCAGCTTCTAATTGTACTTCATCACAATACATATACCTGAGAAAAAAGATTATAAAATATGAAAAATAATTTACTTCACAAAAAATTAAAATATTTACCTTAGCAGAGCAAGAAAAGCGGCAGGCTCTACATCTGGTACCTCTATATCTCTTTTATTCTCTGCTAATCCACCATAAAACATAGCATAAAATACAGAGCTACCAGTAGCTAAAACATACTTGTGTGCTGGTATAGTTTGTGTGTGACCTATATTTCACAATAATATATATATTTAACTTGAAGCTAAACTATTCTTACAAATCATTAAAATGTTTTCTAAATATTTATAATTAATTACCTGGACTGCCAACAATGAATATAATATCAGCCATTAAATGATTGTTAAACATGGCAGCATTTCGTTCACGAACTGTAGGTTTTGTTGCTTGCCAATTTGGATCTTGTGTACAATCTTCTGGTGATGATAAATTTAATTGTGCTATGGGGGATGACAGGGAAGACAAGGGTGATGCTGGTGCACTAAGTGGCTGGTTTATCGTTCCTTCACGTTGTAATACAATGGAAGAAGAAAGTGGGCTTACTGTAGGTGGTGAATCTGATACAGGAATTGGTGATTCCGCTAAAACATATGTAATATACAAATTTCAAATATTTCTCTTTTCTCTTCCATTTAATATATGCATTTTTATAATTAAATAATACTCTCAGATATGATATATCATAATTTTGTCAAAACAATTTGAAACATGAAATATTACATAAAAATTCATTGATATCCTTTTATTTATAATATTTAATGAACAATATATAATTTAATTTGTTTGTAATTAAATATGGATAATAACCACTAAATATATATCTAAATGACAAATAAAATTACAAAAGTAATATTTGATATTAAGTGGTTTCAATTAAGGCTTTAGTAATATATATAGTAATATATATAAAACTAACTTGTTTTACATAATTATATTAATTATATTAATCCAAAAGAATATTGGAAATTAATATCAGCTATAATAGAATTTCATTTAAAAAAGTGTCTCTTTTCAATATTAGTAGAGGTTATGGAAGTCAATAATATGTAATAACTTTTAAGGTATCTAAACTAAATTATTCTCCTTGTAATTAAATAAACTTTGCTTTTGTTCATTCCCAATTTTTATTTGTCATTGCCTAAAGGTATTGTATAATTCATCACCCTTTGGCTACGGTTTAACTAAAAGAAACGCATACCAAAATCATCAAACTTTTACCGTTAGTATACATTATTCCACAGTTTTGACAATAATTTGAAATAGTATCTTTTGCTTCTGTTATAACATAGTAAATAGTTCCTATCACTGTAACTTCAAAGGTCTCTTCTCATTTTCAAGTATTTCGAACACAAATATACACGTATGTATACATACATATGTTATATGCACATGTATAATATATGTAACATCTTAAGTAAAATTCATCTACGGTAAGACTTCAAATGATACTAAGTTCGGTTTATTCCGCTTTCATTCGTGCTGTTTCGTACGAGTTTCGTATGCACATGATATGTATGTCAAATAAATACATACTTATTTTAAGTTTTCCGTTTCAAGTTTACTTAAATTTCGTATAATTTTATATTTTTATGAAATTCAATGAAGTTTTGATTATTATGCAAAATGTTTAAATTTATAATATAATATAAGACTGTTCTTCCATGATAGACAGAATTTCATTATTTAAAACATAGAAAAACCTATAATCGAATAGAATTATACTTACAAAAAATAGAAAAATGTACAATGATTTAAAATGAAATATACATCAATAAATATCTTATTATTAATAAATATTACAGATTATAATTAATTTCTTTGCACTCGTCTATATATTTTTTAATTTTATTATTAAATAAAAATTCATAATGAAACTTAAAACATATACATGGTATATACTTATAAATATATTAATCCACATATCGTTAATTAAATCAATTTAATTATTATCAATATTATTTAAATAATGCGTTAAGTATCCAGTTTAATATGTGATAAATGCTTTTTTTAATATAAATACAAATCATATACTTCTTAAATTAAATTAGTTATACCTAACAAAAAATTGATGTACTAACATAGTTCGATACAATACAATTGTAAGGTTTAAATGAAAATTCATAAAATAGTTTATATCAATCATATTATAATTTGAAGTTTGTATTTATATATCTCATTGCTTTATATTTTCTGCAATTCTAAACAGATTCATTTTTGTAACACATTGTACCGTTTATTATTTTTAGTAACATTTTTCAAAAATATTTGTAATGAATGCGTTTTCGAGTGCAAAGTACATTGTCAAACTGTAATACATCGTTGCATCTAACGAAACAGAAAATAAACACCATGAAAGAAACAACGTTGTTCAAATAATTTGAAATAAACTGAATGTAAGCAATATTCTTCATCTATTGTTCTTTTCATAATTCTCCTCAATAAATGCATGGACAGCATTTTAAGGTACATATTATGTTTATTTATATCTGTAAGTCTCACCGTTTAACCATTGATTGGTTTGCTTGACTGTGATGTTGTCTTGGAAGCGTTTCATCGGCTTCGTCGATATTTTCGAGTAAAGATTCGACATCGCCATTGTCACTATTTTTTAAACTCAATGCCAGGTTTTTCTTAAAATTCAACACGGAACGATTTTGGATTTCAGTTACATGGGCGCCATGTCAGACGGGCGCTGGTTAGATAGTTCTGCACGTCGGTCGATAGACAACTTAGGGCACGCGCGTCCATATATCGGGTGTTTCTCAAAAACGCGGTCTTCGATCTGCGCAGTGTATACATTTCACAAGCAACGTCATGTATATACAAAGCATAGTATACAATATGAAACTAATTCTTAAACTTTTAATTAATAGATAAATTCCAGATAATAAATTAAAAGATGTCATATTTTATATGAAAAATTTAAAGACATTAATTATGTCATTTTGAATCCTTTTTTAACATTGTCACTCTATTTCACATGTTCAGATAGAAGCAATGTACGAAAGAACTATTTTTGCATTTATTACATACAATTTAAAAGTAAAATATGTTACGCAATATGCGAATAATTTAGCAAAACTATAATGTAGTTTTAATGAAATTCTCATAAGTTTGACATAATTATTAATTATTGAAAAAGATGACGACGGCAAATTAATAATGTAATTTTTCTTTACAGATCCATGTTTATATATTATGAGATTCGCAAATAAATTGGAGTTTGGTGAAAAAACTCACGAAGTATCAATGACAGCTCTACGAGTAGTTCAAAGGATGAAAAGAGATAGTATTCACAGCGGACGTAGGCCATCAGGTTTATGTGGCGCTGGTATTTATGATTTTAATTATTCGAATTTAAGTTCGATGAAAATGTTTAAATCTTATTTAATTTTTGTATACCCTGCTTTTACATTGATATTTTATTTAACTTTTTAGAAATTGCTTTTGAAAATAAAAATTACATCATCAAGTATAGCTTCCTAAAAAATTAAATAAATTTAATTAGATGTAATTTATATCGAAGTGAATGAATTTCTTTTTAAATTAGCATTGCTGATGGCTGCCCGATTACACGAGTTCAACAGATCGCCCGCTGATATTATTAAAGTGGTAAAAGTACACGAATCTACATTACGCAAAAGGTAAAAAATATTGAAATAAATTTAACTTTTAGTAAACTGATGACTTATAACAATTTATGTATTAAAATTTATAGGCTTATAGAGTTTGGCGATACACCCTCGAGCGCACTGACCCTTGAAGAATTCATGACGGTCGATCTAGAGGAGGAACAGGATCCTCCCGCGTTTAAAGCTGCACGCAAAAAGGATAGAGAACGATTACAAAGAGTATAGATATTTTGTAACAATTTACGAGATGAAGTATTATTATGAATACTGTTTAAAGCAATTTTATTTAATTTATATTTGCAGCTAGAAAATATAGAAACAGAAATAAATGAATTGCAAGCTGAGATTGATAAACAGCTGGAGGAGCATAGATCAGGAAAAACAAGAAAACGGAAAGATGGTAATCTTAACATTGATTTAAAGATGCAGAATAATTAGTTAAATATTTTTAAACGAAAATCGAATATTTTATTTCATTATCGAATTATGCATTCCTTTACTGTTGAAAAATCTCGTAAAATATTAATTTTCAGCTGCTTGCATAGAAAGAGAAGATAGTGAGAGGTTTGTAAGGGAAAGTAATTTAGATGTAATTAAAAATTACGTTGAAAATGATGTAGATGATCCTGATAGCGAAATTCAAGATTCCGAGTTGAATAATGTAAATACTCAATTAATAACTGGGTTGGGTAAGAACACAAACAGTTTTTTAAACAGATTCTTATTGTACTAAACGTTATATTACAAAATTTGTAATATGTATATATCTTTGTTTAAAGGCCCAAACTTTGCATCCATGGGATTAATACCAACAAATGATCGAGAAAATGAAACGAAGGAATCGACAAACTTTGAAAATGTATATAAAATTAATCTTGAACTATTATTTTGTGTCGCATTTTTAATTTTTTAATTTTTTTATTTATTGTCTTCTATTTTAGAATTCTGGAGAGATCATTGTCACTGATTTAGATGACGAGGAATTAGACAGTTACATTATGTCAGAGAAGGAAGCGCAATTTAAACATAATTTATGGAATAAAGTAAATGCTGAGTATTTAATTCAGCAAAAAGAGAAAGAAGAAAGACGGCAGAAGGAAAAAGAAGAGGGTAAACCTGAAAAGAAAAGACGGCGAACTACTAAACGTAATAAAAGTCAAGCACCGGCAAATACGGCAGGTAATATTGTTACTCGAATCCCATTCGTTATTTTTTTATGTTTCTTCTTGTTAGAAAATAATTTTTTCTTACATTCTTTAGGGGAAGCGATTGAAAAAATGTTGCAGGAAAAGAAGATCTCATCGAAAATTAATTATGAAGTGTTAAAAAGTTTAAATGTCGGAGTAAGTACTCCGAACAAAGAGCAACAAAAAGTTGAAGAGCCAGTCCAATCGCTGAAAACAGAAGCAGATAGTGCAGCAAGTACTAGTAAAGTGTTAGTATTATATATTTCTTAATAACAATTATTATTATATAGAGTAATCTAATTAGTGCTATTTTTAAGAGAATTTTATACAAGTATTACATTTTTTATTCACAGACTTAGTAGTACTAGTCCGTCGAAGATACAGGGCAAATCAATCACTCAAACAGTAAAGAAACCTCGTTTGACTAAACCACTTGTTCAACAAGCAAAGAAAAAGGAATCGGAGACGCCTGTTGAAGTTGAAGTTAATACGGCAGAACCTACACTTCCAAGAGAAGATATCTGTGATATAGGTAAGTTTTTATTTATGACACATTGATTTTAATGTATAAAACTAGACTTTCTAGTAATGTATACATTATTATTAATTACATCTTACAATTTATGTATTTTAATCTTGATATATTTTATAAATAGATAGCTTTACTTTTTAGTATTCTTTGTGTATGTAAAATATTAATATCTGTTTTTATTTCACAATTTATTTTCATTTATTCAATTAAGCTAATTTAAAATTTACATGTGCAGATGAAACCGATGATTATATTGACGAAGAAGTTGAAGCTGATCCTACAGAAATGACGGTCGGTCAAATGCTTGAACGGAATGCATCAGAAGACGAAAATGACTTTGGATATGGATATGATGAAGAAGACTATTAAATTATTTGTAATTTTGTATTCAATTATTTATTTTAACCTGTGACACTATTAAGAACTATATTATGTACAAATAAAGCATTCATCGTCACAGTCCCTAGTAATTATACAAATTCTTCATTTATGTTTTAAAGTATTACAAACGAGCTACAGGGTAGACCAATCACCTTTTTGAAACACTGATCGTTTTAAAAAAAAAAAAGCAGAGATTTGTTATCTCAGAGTTCTAAAACTCCGTTACCATTTTCGTGTCACATCCTACTATATCAATTGAAACTAGTATTATATCACTACGCTGTTAGTGGTAGGAATTAAAATCAAAGAACATTGCAATGCTTCTAAATTATCGAAAGGAATTTTACTCGGTTGTTCTGAAAAGTGTTGCATGCAAAGTACTAAATAAATAAAAAGAAAATTATCTCAACGTGGTAACTATAAGAAGGTATACTTATAATCCCAGATTTATGAGAATCTGTGTGGATTGCAGGTGTGCGTAGTTCTTAGCTTGGTATCGCTTTCCAATGGATAATTTTCATTTTGGAAAACGATACCAATTACCAAGTCCCACCACGTGGAGGTGACTACGCTAGGGACCCAACAAAAACATACGCCCTACTGGCAACTTTCTATCTTCAGAGATACGCGTTTCTCATTCGTAGCAAGGAAAATGGAAACGCAAAAAATTCGTGTCTTTAAAAAATAATAGTTCGTGGTGCATGATACAAGAGGTGAGTTATATTTTATTTTTAATTGAAACGCGGATCTTTTTCTTATACAAAATATCAAAATTCGAAGATTCGAGAAAATTCAATACACTCTTTTAGAGGAAATTTAGAAAGATTAATCAATCGCGGCCGAAATAAATGGTAGTAGATATTTATTTAATTGCGTTACGAATGAGACGCGTATCTCTGTCAGAAAGCGCGCACATAGTATTTGGTATATTTTTCTATCTTAGAATTATTTGTTCTGTTTTATGAATTATAAACGCACGCATCCCACGACGTCCATCGGCGGATGAGCAGAATGTCTTCTATTGTCTTATATTAACTTATTTCATCTTATGAACTAACTTATTTATCAATTATTTAAAGTTAATTATTTTTTAATTAATTATTTATTTAAATAGAAATAAATCGCATACATTTCTAACAAAACGCACACATGGCACTCAGTACAGTTTTCTATCTTAGAATTACTTAAAATCCAGGAAATTGTTTTGGAACTTCCTCCATTAATCATTAGAATCTTCTTGGTATTGAATCTTGATCGCATCAGACTTTGCAATGAAATTTTTAGAATAACGAGTTCAGTTACCAAGACCTATTACGTGTAGGAGAATTGTGAAACTATTGCGCGAGAATTGTGTATGATTCGTGATTTATTTCAATTTTATTTTAACTCTATAGTTCAAATAGATAGGTAGTACACATGTATAATATTACTGATTAATATGAATGGAGTAAAGCCTTAAATTTACAAATAAGCTGTGAAAAAAAAAGATTAAAATTTAATATATATGAATTTTAATGAAACATTAAATAGAAAAAATAAGCTGTAACAGAAAAGTTTTAATTTACAAAATATCATTTTTAATAAATATTGAACTTACCAATAAGCTGTAAAGGAAAAGATTTAATTTGCAAAATATAATTTTGAATAAATATTGAACTTACCAATAGTCTGTAAAGGAAAAGTTTAATTTGCACAGTGTCAATTTTGATAAAATATTAAACTTACTAATAAGCTGTAACAGAAAAATGGTTTGATTTGCAAAATAACAATTTTAATAAAATATAAAACTTACCAATATGCTATGCAGAAAAGATTTAATTTGTAAAATATTATTTTAATAAAATATTAAATTAAAGATTATGCTGTAACAAAGAAAGATGTAATTAGACAAATCTCAATTTTTATTGAATATAATTTTACAATGAAAGTCAAACGATACAACTTCAAAGATAAGGAATAGATGGGAAATGAAGGAGCAAGGGTATAATCAATTGTTTATTATCAAAACAAGTTGAAATACATAGTAGAGATATTTATACATTATTGATTCATAGTAATAAAATAAATGAATTTTGGAATTTGTATAAACTTCGGATATTTGGACAAATATTATTACGACCTAAATAATATGTAATTCTCCAATTTTGAAAATCAGTAAACTGCATCATTTAGAAGAAAACTCTATTATAAATTAAAAGTAGAATGAAAAGTATTACAATGTATTAATTAATGATAAATATTCAGTAACTCACTGTTCACTCACATACACTTACTGAACATCGAAGCATAAATTTCATTTGCAATTTATTTCTCTCCAATTCACCAACTTTCTCAATTTCCATTTGACTATAAACATTCAGTATCCTCTGATCCATTGATACTTGGAAATGATTGGTTTTGACAAAAGATTATATTGATTCCAAGATCCACCGGGCATTAGAAAAGCTGTGAAAATAAAATCGCCCGTGCGAAGTTCACGATTCCGCGGTAGTATTTTAATTTCTTTTTAAGTCTCATAAGGAGACGTGCAAATCCGCGGATTTATTTAATTTCTCCTTTTTGGAATAAATCTAAGTTTAAGTGGAATCCTCTTCGAAAAGTTTTGGGGGAAGATTTTATCAAAAAAGAAACGCGATATATAAAAAAAAACAGAAATAGGGGAGGAATTCGCGAATCTCTATTCTTTCTTTCGATAAACTAATGAAGCTAACTTTCGATAGAAAAGTGAAAGAAAAAAAAGAAACGCGAATGTAATCTAGTCAGCAAACGGAATGGGGATGAAGCTAGCATCAATTTGATCATTTATTGCGAACACTACTTGGGGTATTTTAATGGGCGAGTACTTTTTTCGAGTACAGTGGAGCTCCTAGGAACAGAGCTCATCTTCGAACTCCAGTGGATCCAGCTCATATTTGAGCTCAAATACTACTCATGCATAACACATAGAACCCAATCACCAAAGAATCCAAAAAATTTTCACTCACCAACCGCAGATTTCACGGTTGGTTGCTGGATGTCCTCTCATGGTCCACTCATAGTCCACTGGTCCCTCCTTGAATGGAATTCCCTTGGCCTTTGATCATCGAGACTCACGCAATGTGAGTCACTGTGGAGTGGGCCGCGCGAAAATTCGTACGTTTCTCGCGAATTTTAATTTTTCTGGGAAACCGCGATTTTATTTAAAAAAAACAAAAAAAGTGAAGTTAAATGTAAAAGTAAACGCGAGATATAAAAAAAGCAAAAGGGGGAAGTGTTCTCGATTCGATAACGAAGCTAAATTTCCGGAATAATATACGCAACACTAATTTAGATAAAAATAAAAAGCAAGTGAAACTGGACGCGAGAAAGGGAAGAAGCTAGTACTTGTAAAGACTCTAATAAATATATATAGGTAGTGAATTTAAGCGGTAAACTACTAGATAATTTTAATCGGCGATGGGGATTCTTCACGAGTACCATTTGTACTCGTGACAGTGGAGTTCACTCGTGAACTCAGTTTCAAATTTTCATGCACAAAATATTCCCAAATACCAAGCACCAAAAAATAAAAAAGAAAATTCATGTGACTCACCAAACGTAGATTCTTACGGCTGGTCATTAGGCTCCATCAAGTCCATGGTCTTTGGATGGTCCTTGGCAAAGCTCACGGAATGTGAGTAGCTGTAGAATGGACCGCGCGAAAATTCGTACGTTTTTCGCGAATTTTAAGTTTTGGGGGAAACGCGATTTTATTTAATCTCCCGATTTTATACTTTCGCGTAAAAAAGAAAGAAAAGAAAAAGTGAAGTGAAACTAAACTTGAACATGAAAACTCGCGAGAAATTAACGTGAAGCTAATGAAACATGCTGTAAAACGCGAAAGAAGCTATATACGAGTGAAGTTACTATAATTACGGACGCGATCGTTGCAAAAATCGATTTTTAATTCGAACGTGAAGCTAATTCGGACGTTTTAATCATGGGTGGGCATTTTGCACGAGTGCAATGGCACTCGTGGCAGTGGAGTTCTTTTTGAACTCGTCGAAATCACAATGGACATACACAAAATGTTCAACTAACTACTAAATATCAATGCATGCAGCTGGAATTTTAATATCAGATTAGTAAATGATCGAATAGCAGAAACAAGTTTCAAGTGTTTCAAAACTAAAATCAATAAAAATGAATAAAATATTAAATTTAAAAATCATCTGTAATAGAAGAGGTTTCATTAGAAAATTTTCAATTTTGATTTAATATTAAACTTAAAACTAAAGTGTAACAGAAAAATTAAAAATTAAACTGAAACCGGAAAAGAGTTAACAGGTACAATTTGTCTTATGAATAATCACTCATTAAATGGAAATAGAAAAATTTTGAATTGAATTCAAATTAAAATAAAAATTTCATTGTATTGAAGTTAAGAAAGAATATTTATAATATATACAAATAGTTAGGAGTTGTTATTTTATTGTAAAAATATTAAAAAATAATTTTTAAAGTAAATAATTAATTTATGGAAGTGACTTTAATACACTAGAGTCAAAATAGAATATTTGTGATATATACGAATAGTTAGGTATTGTAATTTTATTGTAGTAAAATAAAAAAAAATTTTAAATAAATAATTTATGGAAGTAACTCTAGTGTATTATAGTTTAGTTTAAGTTTAACAGGAAGACAGAGTGTGTATAGGGTAGACATAGGCTAGCTAAGTAGCCCTCGACCACCCTATTCACATCCCAGAACCTCCAAGTAAAAATTAAGAGGTCTGCCCAACTCGAAGGCGAAGGGGCAACTGAGTTCTCGAAAGGTTGCAGGTTCCCTATGTTTCTATGTTACTTCTATGTTACTTTCTGCCAAAAGTCACGACCAAGGGCGGGCGAACTCGTGTTGATGTTCGCTAATTAGCTATTTCACGTATCTATTAGAATACCGAATAATTTCTTAGGTTTCACGATTTTATCATTCATTTATACTCATACCAATTTGTTACAACATTATACATTATTATTTATACATTTTTATAAGTTTCTTCATCGAAAAATTACATTATACTGTTCTTATTATTTGCTTCTACTGAAATAAAGTTTGCATTAATTGAGAATTACATTGACCTGTGGTCACAGATTAAAAAGAACCAAAATGAAGATAAAATTAATAATTTTAACATTAAATTAATCATTTTCCATACAAATTTATTCTACGTTTATTTATCGTAGTATCGCGAAACAATTTGCATCATACATTTTCTTTGTATATATTGAGTTACAAATTCATAACTATTAAGAATGAAATTGACCTACGGTCATCGATTGAAAAGAATCAAAGTGAAAATAAAATTATTATATTAAATCAACTTTTCATACGAATTGAAATTTTATTTAGCATTTATTTATTGTAATATCACAAAATAATTTGCATTATATATTTTCTCTATTTATATTAAATTTAAAATTTGTAACAATTAGGAATCAAATTAACCTTAGTGTCTATCGGTTGAAAATAGTCAAAGTAAAGATGAAATTATTGTTCAGAAACATCGAGTGGTGTCTCAGATTTATGGCCTATTACAGGTAGCATACTATTTTTGACAAAAACCAGTACAAAGATTCAGAAGGTCTTTTTGGTACGTTACAACCAGAAAATCACGACACTCGAAAGTTTTAACTTGGTAAAGTGTTCAATGTTTATTTTCTGCGCGGGAAAAATGACCGTCAAATTACAGAAAATAGAAGGCTTGGAACCTTTTTAAAACCACCTTAGGACAACCCTTCCTGAAGTTGTTAAAAAGGGAATCTTGGGAAAAAAAACCCGTTTTCATTTGTTCGTAGGAAGGGCGGATTAAAAAAAGGCTATCAAAGACTGAACAGCAAATAGATCCCTCTTTGATAGTCGAAGGCAATACCATTATCAAATAGAAACCTATCTTTTGGAAGGAACAGTCCCTCGATAAGCACGTTTTCAACCAAAAATACCAGTCCACTCAGTAATTTACCATTCAAAGTATCGAAATCGCGTGTCTGTCATTTCTTTCGTATAATATATACTAATTTATTTATTTATTTATTCCAACCACTACCAATATTATGATTCTATGCCATACTGAATCGGTAATGATGGAAATTACAGATACCGACACTACTTTAACATAACCAAATGACGTGGACAAAAAATGTATTGGATGATGTCTATTTTGTACCTCATCGGTACCTGTAGCTCATCTGTGTTACGATATTTAATACAATAGTATATTCGTTGTTTTCTTAATAGATGGCGCTGATAACGTCGAAAAATGTGGTGACAATCTAAAGTTCTATATACATTCTATTTCGCTTTGTCTCAACATGCGCGTTGTCGACCTTTGTTGCTGGCTGTAGCCAATAACGGCAATGCATGGAATAGAGCGAGAGCGTAAACATTTTCACTCGCTAACTCATTCCGGACAAAGTGTATACGACAGACGTACTTTACGTGACGGTTGTAATCAACGTACGTTCTTAATAAATTTTTAATTCCTGCATCAAAAAATTTAGTAAAGGTATAAAAATGTAAGTAAAAGTAGTATACGTGTTTATAAAATATATTTACAAAATAAATTCTTAGATTTAAGTCATATAAAAGGTCAATTTTATACAGTAATTTGACATTTCATTATTGTTTTTAATTTCTGTTTATGAAATGTAAACGTTTAACGCAATAAATACAACTTTACTTGCTTGTTTTTAATCGATGCAATTATAATCTAAAAATATCTATAGCAAATATTATCATATATGTATTCTTGTATTAAGATATTTGCAAATAAAATATTATTGATACGTAAATCGATTAAATACCAAAAGTGCACATTAAATTTATTTCATAATCTTTTTATCTGTTTCAGAACCTTAAAGTTTTGGCAATAATTTGTTAACATGGCAAGCAGTTCTTCAGATCAAAGTACTATTGCTCAAAAAACATGGGAGATGACAAATAATATAGAAACAATCAGTACTGTTGATGAAATTTATAGATATGATCGTAAAGAGCAACAGGATATATTAATTGCAAGGCCATGGGAAAAAGAGTATGTCATTTACATTTTCTTTATTACGTTTTATTAATTTAAAATAATTCAATGTAATAGCTATACTAATAATAAAATTGATTCTTATTTGTTTTAACTGTATATGTTTGATCATGTTTCAGTCCTCATTTTTTTAAAGATATAAAAATCTCTGCATTGGCGTTATTAAAAATGGTTATGCATGCTCGTTCTGGAGGAACATTAGAAGTAATGGGTCTTTTGCTTGGAAAGGTTGCAGCAAATACAATGATTGTTATGGATTCATTTGCACTGCCAGTAGAAGGCACAGAAACAAGAGTAAATGCACAAGCCCAAGCGTATGAATATATGACAGCATATATAGAAGCAGCTAAACAAGTACAATTTAATTCTATACAGTCATTAATATAATAACAAAATTTTCTATATAGATAAATGTATTTATTTTGCTTATTAAGGTTGGAAGACAAGAAAATGCTATAGGATGGTACCATAGCCATCCTGGGTATGGATGCTGGTTATCAGGTATCGATGTATCTACTCAAATGCTCAATCAAAATTTTCAAGAACCATTTGTTGCTATTGTAATTGACCCTGTGAGAACAATATCAGCTGGAAAAGTTTGTTTGGGTGCCTTTAGAACTTATCCAAAGGTAATATATATAATTTATAAATATGTATATATATTTGATAAATTAAGGAAGAAATACGGAATATTTAATATAATGATTCATTTGATACAGGGATATAAACCAGCAAATGAAGAACCATCTGAATATCAGACAATACCACTGAATAAAATTGAAGATTTTGGTGTTCATTGTAAACAGTACTATTCTTTAGAAGTTTCTTATTTTAAATCATCATTAGATAGAAGATTATTGGATTCATTGTGGAATAAATATTGGGTGAATACTTTAAGCTCGTCTAGCCTCTTAACAAATGCGGATTACACTACTGGACAAATATTTGATTTATCAGATAAATTAGAACAATCGGAAGTTGCACTTGGAAGAGGGTTCATTTTAGGTGGAACAGATCCTCACGATCGCAGTACTGTAGAAAAATTAATTAAAGCAACGAGAGACAGTTGTAAAACTACCATAGAAATTATACATGGCCTGATGGCACAAATAATTAAGGACAGATTATTCAATCAAGTTGGGTGTAATCCCATTGAAGCTCAGCAACAATAAATTGTATATATCGCACGTCATAACCATAAAAAGAAATTATCATAATAATTTACATAGGGTGTAAATGATGTAAAGAATATTTTTTAATTACAGTATAATAGGAAAAAAATGTTTGTCCTTGTTTTCACTATAACTGGTGTTCTCTTTATTAATATCCTGAAGTTAGTGCAGAAGATGGTTCAAGAGAGATTATAAAATTTTAAAACCTACAATCTACAAACCTATGATGAAAATTTCCCAATACTAGTGACTATAAACAATATTCTAAAATAGTGGAATAAAAATACATTTTATTTTCACACCTTGATTCTCTAGAAAGTATATATACAGCATCTTTATCATCATTGTTCAATATCCTCACAGTTGATTTATATATATTTATAAAACTAATATTAATATTAAGAACAAGTAGGCAGAGTACACCCCACTGAAAGGCTGACACTGTGTCACAGACTTTAGGACAAGGCCACTCAGAAACACACCCACCTGTTCTAGAATTATACACCTTCGCATTCATAGCGCACAACATATAAGGGACGGAGCTAAAATGCATACAGTTATACTGATAATATACTTACTAGTATGTTATGTTATTTATGCTTTAAAAGAAACGTAGGATGAAACTAATAAAAGATAATTTGTTAACTTAGTAAGTTTAAAATACTAGACATTCTGTAATACTAGAATTAACCGCGCTTAAAAAACTACGTATTCATACAATTCTATTACATTAACGTAAGTTAAATACAATTAAGTACAACGGTACCGTAACTTCATTTACATAAAATGATGAGAAAGGGTGAATACTTGCAAGTAAGGTCGCTATTGCTACTTTTTGACGCACTTATCGCGTACATTCGCATGATTTAGACGCACATCCTTCAAGAACTTGGTTCACACAATAAAGAGAAATAACACGTATAAAAAGATATGAATTTTTCTCGAAGGGTTCAATTCATACATACAGCTTTTAATAAATTGATTAAATTAATAAGAATTGAAATTGTTATTCCTTTTAAATTTAATCTTACACTTTTTACAGATTTGAATAAATTCTATGATAAAAAGGAATGTAAAAATACTTTTTTTATATTATAATTTTCATTTGATTTTTTTGTTATTTCACAAAAAATATTTAAAGGTGTTTGTTTTTTCTTTTTTCTTCTTTTTTTTTTTAATTACACGTTACTAAACAGAATTTTGTATCAATGACAAATTATAATTTTTTTTTAAATCTTTGTGCATGATGTTTAAAGTAGTATTTAAGGCAAAGTATTTTTAATGATGGTAAGCACATGTTGCAATGTAAACTTGTTTTAATAATTTTACATATCTTCAGAAGATATAATTCTCATATTTTTAATATTCAGTTTTTACATAAACTAATCGAAAATGATATACTGATAAAATAATACCACTTTTCAAATTTTAAACTTTTACATGAATTTAATTTTCTCTTGAAAGGGAAAAATTAGTTAATAATTTTAAATGATTTAAGAAATGAACACGCGTGTAAACAATAATTTGACAATCAGAATTCAGCCCTCCAATGACATCATATACTCCAAATACATTCAAAACAGTATAAACACCACCCATAACAGACGTAAATATGGGGTATAGCAAACGTACACGCTACATGTATATGTATTTATATGTGATCTCCCGCTCATCTAAACAAATTTTTTGTGAAAGAAGCAATGTTTCTCTACTAATTATTGACATGACAATTGTATCATAAACACATGTAGTAAAGAACCCCATTTTGCACCCCTCATAATAAGAATTTAATCACTTCTATGTCATTGCAATTATTTAATTATTTACAAGGCAATCACGTCGATTTATTTACTTACAAATATAGTAGAAAAGATCAATTATTACAGCGAGATTTAAGTGCTTGTCGTTGATAATCGGGCAGCAACATTTTTAGTAACAAACACTTTTTTTTACCAGCATTTTCAAAATGATTTTAATACTTTTTGTTACGTATGTTTTTTTATATGCATTTTTGTTTTAATTATTCTATAGGAGAAATTATATACTAAATCAGAAGCTGTAAAATTACAAATTTAACAAATTAAATAATGTTGCATGTAATATTATTGTTCTATACTTCTATTATTCAATTAGAGAAAATATTTACACATCTCGCAATACATGCAGCATAGTACAAGAAAAATTTTACATTCCTTTCTTTCTTTGCTTGAAATTTAATAATTTCATTCTAATAATAAATTTTACTTCTTCTGAAAGACTTTAAAATAAATATACCATCTGCTCAACAAGCATCAAGTTAAATCAATTGTGCAAATAACTCTATTTTATGAACAATATTTGCTTTAAAAATACTAAAAATAATTGCTTATTGTATAAATTTTTAAATGTTTAAAACATGTTTTGTTTTGCTACTATACTGAACAGTGTAATTAAAATTTGGAAATCATTTTTATATCGAAACATATTTACAAAAATTATATATACAAAGAAATACTAAACATTCAAATTCTTTACTACTATAAAATACAGCCCATGAGCAGATGAGGAACTTGTTTATACAAGTTGAAGAAAAAAAAAACAATTTTTTATAAATTCGAATCTTATTAGGTTCGTGTCCATATGTGACGAACTATCAAATTAATTAATCGGTAAATGTTGTTATCAAACACGTCCCTTTACCAATGTGTTCACTTTACCCGATGAAAAGATGAAATTGGGTTTCAGTCTATTTAAGACTCAATTACTTATTTAAACAGGCATATATACAATTGTCTTCCTTAATATATCTTGTCACTGTGATGTTAAGGGAGGAAAATTATTTACTTCCGTTTGTTCCAAAACTGGTCCTGCCGGTCCAGTATAAGATATACGTAATCTCATTCTTAGAGGTACCTATATTTAGAAAAAAAAAGAGAGAGAGAGAATTAAAACACAGTTATGAACCCTTTAAACGAAATGTTATAAAAACTTACTTTGTTGATATTTGTAATTTTCAATATTTGAGTAACTTGTCCAGAAGGTGGAATGACTGTGCTTGATGGAGACAGCATTTGTAATTGGAATGTCTAAAAATGAAAAAGAAAAGAAAAAGGAAATTAGTTTTGCTCTTTATACTGAATATACATACAGACATTAAGTGTTTCTACCTTAGGAACTGCTGCTTGGAACAGGAAATCAGTCAGTATAGCACTTCCAGAATTATGAGCCGACATATTGATGATTAATAAATCAGCAATATCTGGTGGTCTTTCTAATCTAAAAGTTATTTTAAGTCCTGCTTTGTCCAATACAACTATAGCAGGAGTATCTGAAGTTATGAAACAAAATAAGATTTATAGTCTACCGTTACCACTAAAAAATAAATATTTCATCGAATTGTGCAAACCATTTTGAACCGATGACGAATTAAGTAAACCATCCACTAAAAAGTTGGTTGTATTAGTAGGACTAAATATTTGCGATGGCGTTTGTGTCTGTGGCAGCACAGATGTAGGTGTTGGTGCACTTAAATCCAAACTGCCAAGTAGGTCTAAGAGATCGTTATTGTTTACTATTGTTGTTGCATTAATAGGTGGATTTTTATTTGATACTGACGGTGTCATGCCTAAGTCAGTAGTTCCAAGCAAATCTAGAAGTGCACTCTGTAAAATTTGACATTGTTATTATAACAACATTTTTTTCAAATTATCTCCTTAGTTATGTTAATTATATTGCACAAGTTATTGAATCGATACAATGTCCAATACAAACTTACTGAATCAGATGGTGGGGTACTTGCTTCCAAAACTGATGACTTTTCTTCTTCTGGTTCTGGTTCTCCATTCACCATACCGATAATTCCATTAGCCTGTGGTCTTGCCGTTTCCATAGGAGGCATTCTTTCAAGCAGCGCAGGTCGTAAATGATCATATTTTCTAAACAATTGTGAAAATTCGATACCTCGCTGTTGTAACTCTATGTGTAAATTGCTCCCAAATGTATCAATTATTTGACGAATTTTTCTAAAATATAAGAAAATAAGTATAAATTAATGTCGTTTACGATATAATAAATAATAATAGTAAATTAAACTTTTTAAATATACGTACTCATTACCCTTTTGGAATCTTGTGCTCAATTTTGTGAGTGACAATAAAGTGTACTGTTTTGTAATGACTGTGTTTTGTGGATTCCATAATAACCTTTGATAAACATCAATAACTTCATCTTCCATTAACTGGTAATAATAGAAAGATAAAAAATTATATTTATTCTTTTTACTACTTTAGTGGCGATATAAAACTTAGAAATATGTACTAGTATATGAATAAGATTAAAAAATTTTGAAGAAAAAAGGAAAATAAACTATATACCACGTACATTGACTGGAGCATCTACATCTTCTGACGGTGGACCATACAATAATAAATCGCCATATTCACCGATACACCATGTTGCTACTTGAGCTAAAGGTTGCTTATCAGCTGTATCCTTTTCTAATGCTTTCCACAATGCGCTAACAGCAAAACCTTGTTGCGATTGTGTTTCTGAAATTAACTGAATGGTGCAAGCTACCACATCATCTCGAACATAATTTCCAGCCTGAAAAATAATAAAATTACAATACACATAAATAACAATACATAATAAAATAAATTTCCTACAGCAACAAGAACTTTGAAGAGCGTTTCAAGGTGCCAACGTTTATTCGGTGCGAATCTTTCTGCAGACATAACTATATTACTACTACACTGTGCTTTAAACTCTGGATCAGCACGTTCCAAAAAAAGTAACAATTCCTTCATCATGTTTCTAATATTGTTTGAATTTACAAGTGCAAAACTAAGTTCCATTGCTCGTCTTCTAATCGATACATCTGGATCTTTTAAACACTCCTGAAAAACAAATAAATGTAATAATTAGATAGTAAAGAGTACATAAATGAAAAAATATAAAACAGTGTAATATTATTACCAAGATTGTTGAACGATGTCTTTGTACTGCACTTGTATCTACATATACTGTCTTTAATAATGTATTCAATGCAACATATCGAATATTCTTATCATTGTTCAATAAAAATCGACCTAATATATTCACTGCTAAAACTCTGAGTCCACTTTCGGATTTTATATCCATAATAGATAATACAGTTTCATATAGTATTGTATTTCCAACATTTTTACTAGTTTCGGTATTGGTTGCAACTTGAGCAAGTATATCATTCATTGCTTCAGATGCATCGATATCATTACGTCCCAAAATTCGAAGGAGACGTAATATTTTTACTTGAAGAAAAGGGTCAGATACCCCAGATACATCATGTTCTGGAGAATATCCTGCTAGTATCAGATTCTTTAAAATCCTCACAAGATTTGGCACAATCTGAAATAATGATTTTGATTTTATTAAGTAATGTATCACTAGCTTTATATTATATATAAAAAGTTAAAGGAAGAAATCTGAAAATATGTATGAAGAAACAACTTATAATTACACAGCATATTACTTATTTTTATTAAAATTTTGTTCAAGTTACGAAAAAGCAATACTTAATACCATATACAAAAACAAAGATGTATATGTACATTATCATATTTAAGAAAGAGATATAAGCAGCTAATCAAGATCACAAAGTAAAGTTAATTATGTCACATTATTTATGCATGGGCATACCCATAATACAACTTTACATACAAACACGCAAGCGCGTGCATACATAAACAACACAGATAAGAAACTATACATTAAAAAAAGTATATAACGTGTTTATCAATGTATTGTTTAATCAACAATTTATGAAATAGTACCTAAAATTAATTTTAGGAATTTAAATTGTTCCTAAAAATTTGCTCGATATTAACAACACACTTATTACATAGAAATAGCTATAATAAAAATACGTTTTGACTAAGTGCTTCTTATTATACTGTATTTTTAAAATGCATGCACATGTTTTTGTATTTTACACATATTACAGAAGCAATTTATGTGAACAGTCAAATACTTGCAATAAAACAATTATATAAATAAAAGAAAAGAATGAAGTCCGTAATAAGCATAACATGCAAAAATATAAAAGATGCGCGTATGCATTTTACCTCTCGATGGCCGCATTCCTAAGAAACATAAAACCATACTTATATTATGAATATCATTATGAGTAAAAGATATAATAAAAATTGCACTTATTCAAATTATTTAATATTATTTACAAAATATTAAATGCATCTTTTTTTTTTATCAATACTAAATAGTATTATTTTATTCCATTTATATTATATTATTGTCATCACTCACATTTATACAAAATGACAGACTACATTCCTTTCCTAAACTTTTTTTATAAATTCAATTTATTTAATATGAATTTTTATTAATACTATGAATTTAATGCTTCGGTTAGTTGTTAATGTTACTACAATCTAGCTTGCAGCTATTTAACTAGTAGACTAGAAATGATGTCAAAAGAACTTAAACTGTGTTAAAAAATATATATATAAATATATATACATTTTTTTTTTTATGCAATGACAAAGTGTTTGTAATACTAATTTAAACATCTAGGTATTTTACTAATTTTTATATGGTATTCGTATTTCTTGTTATAACATTGAAAACGTACCTTTTTAAAGTAATTCAATGTATCAACACTGTTTTCACACATTTCTGTGATAAGGGTAACACCTGTAATTAACACACCATGATTTTTTTCTGTAATCAAACTGCGAGTAGCAGGTAAAAACATTTCCATCAATTCTGGTACACGTCTAATAATTCTAAATGCACAAAGAGCAGCTTTTTTCCGTATATATGCATTTGGTGATTTCATTAGCCTATCAACCTCAGATGCCAAGTCCCTTGCCATTTCTGGTGATGCAATTGCACCTAAAGTGCATAATGCCAAACCAATAACAAATTGTGTAGAACTATTTAAATCACTGTGAGCAAAATATTTAATATTATTATAATATATGTACATACTTTAAACAAATATTAAAAATTATTTTATACGAAATTTACTTCTTTAAACAATTGGTAATTAGAAGGTGAACATCCTGTCGTTCATCTAGCAATAACATTGCACCCAAGTAACCAATTCGTTTATCTGTAAACCTTGGAGATGCAATAAGTTTTAAACATTCTAATTGGCCAAAATGAGCTGGATATCTAAAAAAATAATATAGAAATTATACATTAAAAAAAATATTTATTAAATGTATGCAAAAAATTTAATACAAACCCAAGCATATGAATATATAAAAGTTTTGCAATATTACGACATCTCCATACACTATCTTCTTCTCTAAATGTTGATCGAATGTAAGCACATTCTTTGTTGACAACTGTTCTCTCTTCTGCTGCCGTTCTAGCAGCTCTTATTTGTCTGATGAGATCCCTCAACCGTGTTGGTGCAGGCATTCTAACTGTTGAGACTTTTAAATTACACATGTGTTATAAATTTTAGTGTTAGTAGAATTTAATGAGTTACATGCTCAAGCTATGAACGATGACCACTGCAGGAATTATTTTTCTGTGATAAATGCAAGCAATGATATGAAACAATGATTAAATCTACATACAGAGCATAATGGAAAAATATTAATATTATAATGCATTTAAAGAACTTAACATTATATCTTTTTAATTTTACCTTTATATAATTAAATTTTATATCCATCTAATGCAATTATATCTTTTTAATTTTTAGATATTAAACATACAATAATAATAAATTTTATAAACATTTATTTTACCTTCAAATAAATGAAAATTCACAAATAAGTCTTTCAAAGATAAAATAAACTTATGCTATTTAATAACCAAAACTAACAATAAGTATGAAAGTACAAAATGATATAAGAACCAATAAATATATTTATTAGATATTTGTTACATAAACATTACACTTACCTCTTTCTACTGCTTCATTAAATGCTTGTTTTATGGAGGCCATGTTAAAGGCTGGGTTAAACCTGCAATGTACACACCCATGCTATTTTATACGCACAAACTATTTACATACCACTTTGTTTGTTGTGCAATGACACCCATGATTTTGATTATAACCATTCTTACTTGTTTTAAATAAGCAATACAGTTTTAGGTAATATTATAGAAATTAATATATAAATAACATACTTTTCATCATTGCAATAACAAATTGTTTCTACAATTAAAATTTTAACAAGAGTAACTTCACTAAAATTAGTATACCATTAGAAAAAAGGTACAGAAGATTAAAAGATGTTTACATTTAATAAATTTTTAATATTCTTTCATTATATAAATGGATATTATTGTCATTACTGATTAATATTATTCATTAAGGATATTTATAATGATAGAAATCGTATATTACCCGTGCTCTGAAGCATTCATGGTTCTCAGAGAAGTTTTTCAAATGTATGATGGACTTCAGTAATACGAATGAAGTATAGATGAGAACGGAACACACACTGTTTTCCTCCTATTGGGAAAAGGTCTGGTAGTATTACGGAACAATGTAAAAAGTCATTTGCAAAACTCTTAAAAAGCTAAAAATATAAAATAAAAAACATAAGTTAATGTTCTCTATCTTGCTCTATGGAAAACATTAGTCATTATTTTTTAAATTATTGTTGTATAAATATGGTGCAAAATTCTTCCAGCAATGGTACAGTGTCATAAATTATACAATATGGATAAAAATCAAAATTGTATCTATATCACATAATATGAAAAATGAACATATATATTATTCTTATATAATTGAATAACATTTTTTCAGTTTCTTTCCACATAGTTTCCCAATTAGAAACAATCATAAATAATATTAATGGAGAAATATCGCGTACTTGAATATATATTAAACATATTTCTACATAAATTCAATTTGTCAATAATTATACATTTACGATAAGAACATCGGTGTTTAGTATTTAAAAAAAAAAATATAAGTATCATTATTAATTCGTTTATTGAATAGAGAACATAAACTTAATATCCTGTTATTCTTTTTAACGCGTTATAAAACGTGCAAGTGAATACAAAATAACCGGTTTCGTTGACGAAATCTAAGTAGTCGATCAGAAGAGTGCAAATGCATGCAATGGATATTACCTAGTTTTTGAATGTCATTCGACCACAAATTCACGTGCTATAAAAACGCGTCGCGGTCGCACGCTTGCACAAGCTGGCAGCATATTGTAAAACGTGTAAACCGGTTATATAAAAGATCGTTTGTACTGAAGGGCATCGAACCAAGGGTTAGTTTTCTAGCTGTCAAACAGTACCAGTCAAGGACGTCGTTTTCAGGAAACTCGAGTTCGGAAATCGAACGACGTTTACGACGTACGTATAAGACGGCACAAAGGCGCGTCGAATGTACTGTCGTCGTGTCGCCCACCTTTTACACGCAAGTAGTATGACAAATACGGCGAGAAATGCCTCGCCTCCCAGGGCGCGAGTTGTGCGCCCTCACTCACTTTTGCATAGTCTATCTTGCACCTGGTATATTGCCCTGTATCGGTTTGTATATATGTTGCATTCCGAGTATTTTCTTCCACCTTAACTTTATACCGCTAATAATACGTACCGTACGAAACTTTTATTCACAATGATGGGTTAATCAACTACGGAAAAAACCATGGACATAGTTAAACGTCCACAGTCGTCTAGCCTATCACACGACAAACACTCCTCACGATGGTCCGCGGTATTCATACACCAAAAACCAAAATGGCTACCCATTGTCACTGACGTTGTTCCTGATAATACTGTGACTTTTTGGTTAACGTTATTGTGGTCATTTTTTCCGTTGCGTATACCTCATAATTGAAACATTAATGAACCAATATACCGACTATTCCATCTCAAAATCCAAATTACTTCAGTTGCTTATAAGCGTAATTACCGGTCTCCTACTTACGGTTTTGCTCAACGTAGTGAATAACAATAATGTTCGTTTCTAAAGCGCGAAATTTGTACTGTTTCGTAAATTGAAATAATACGATCTACTTCTTTCTATATCCCGATAAGATAATTGATTATTATAATATTTTAGTGATGCGTATTTCCTTGTTAAAAATAAGACGGTTTAGCAACTTATGTTGAAATATTAATATACAATCTGAGTATCATTGCACAATTGTTGTTAAAAATAATGAAATAGTAATACACGTATACATGTTAGTCTGCCTAATTTATTTAGGCTAACATTATTATTAAGTATTTATCTAAATATTCATCAAACTAAATTAAACAATGCATAATGTAATTATTATAAAATAAATTTATATAAATAAAGCTTTCTAAAGTTGTATAAACATAATTGCATATTTTTCGAAAAAATATTTTTAAGTTATTATTGTTAATAACGCAATCACCAAATACATTCAATGATGTATTGCATACTTATGAATAAACATTCTGAATTAATAAGTATACATATATCATTATATGTATATAATTTACTCATGTCTTGAAAATCATGTTTAAACAAACAATTAAAAATAGTCAAATTATCACCTCCTATTCAATTCTGGTGGTAAAACACTCCAATCTTCAGATTCATAATAAGGCCACATAATACACTAATAGTGGATAACAAAAGAAATTAACACTGAGATTACAATTCATATATTTTCCAGCATACAGCTGTACTACCAGTTTTATACACTTTTTATCACCAACATAACAGAAGAAGAGGAAAGGTGTTGGCATTATCTCTTATCTCAGATGCTACTTTGATAGGAGCAATATAGATCAGTTATATTATCAAAGTAATTGGAAAACTCACTAATTGTACTAAATGTAAACACAATAAAAATTCAACATTATTTAATTGTGACTAGGTATAATAAAGAATATTATATATTTTATATTTTATATTATTATTACAATATTTTGAAATAATTACCATATAGTGAATAATAATAATTCAGATTTTAATTAAGCAACGAATAATAAGTAAAACATAGAAAATTGTTTTAAAAAACCAAAATTAATGACATATTTCTGTTATCAAATGTAGGAATTGATATAGATAACTCGATTAGTTAACACAGTTTATAAAAAAAAATTTATTGGTAAAAATGTTGTTTCTAATGTAAATGTATACAATTTTACATTAAAATACTGTTTAATACATTTATCTATATTTATAGAATAAAACAGGAATGTATTTTTAGGATAGACAACTGTCATTTTGGTTACGAGGAGGACGAACATCGTTGTTTCTTTTGACGCAATCGACAAGCCAGTGAATTCCTTCATCCACGCCATCCCTTTTGTATGGTTATACAAATACATAATTACTTAATATAATTATTTTAAATAATTCCTACAGGCTGTATAAAATGATTATTTTACTAAGGCAATATTCAAGTTATTTTAAGCTATACAGTATAATATTTAAGTATATTTATAGTTTGTCATGTTTAAGTTATGCGATATAATTTATTTTAGTTTCAGTATTTATATCACGGATATTTTATAATATTACAATTTCCAATGTTGAGATTAGCAATAAAATACATAATTACATATTTTTCTATACAGCAAGATATGTAGTGAAATAAACTTACTAAATTATGAAGGTATTAAACTAACTTTAAAATTCATAGTATTCCATTACTATTAAGTGTAGTAACAGCTATGTTAAAATCACTGATATAGTAGTATATTAATATGTTGAAATAAATTCTTTGTGTATCATGTACATATGTATAAATACTTTAAACTTACTTGTATGAGAATTTGTGTGATGTTAAATTATTTTATGTAAGTATTAATAATTGCTCAAATATATGATTGTAATAGAAAATAATTTCTTTGTTTAAGAAGGAGCAAATATAATTTTGTATTCTATAATATGAAAGAGATATAATATGTATAAAAAGAATACTTTAAAGCAGATACTGTTAGTTCAGAGATTAAAAACTGTTTACTATCTTAATTGTAACTTTGGTAATATAAAAATAGAAGTATAAAAATTAATATATTACTAAAGATGTTACCATATGATGAAGTACTATATTCTTGTTTATTTTATACGTGTTATATTGAACTTGAAATTCAAATGAATGAATATAAAAATTTACATACCCATTCAGAGCAGAAACAGGCATTACCATGCAATCTCTTCGTCCTATTAAATGTGCATTTTGATTAAAAATTGGTTTTACTTCTCTAACACCCATGCAATCAGGCACATCCTGCTTGTTTGCTAAGACCAAAAGTGGTACACCTACTAAATGTTCAGATGATATAACTCTATCTGCAATTAAATGTAAATATTAGTTAAATCAAATATTATAAATAAGGGGATATAATAATTGTTTTATATTTTACCAAATGTTTCTTTAGATTCAGGTATCTTTTCTCGATCTGATGAATCAACTATGTAAATCACAGCATGTGATTCTGCATAATACTGTAAATACAAACATATGTAACTAGTAGAGTAATTAAATTCAACTACAATAATATATATTAAAATAATATTTACCTTATCCCATAGTGATCGAAGTTCTTCTTGTCCACCAAGATCCCAAAAATTGAAACAAACACCAGCTATGTCAATTTTTCCGATATTCAAGCCAACGGTTGTTGTAATTTTACTAGGATTCATACCTTTATAATTTTTCGTAAATTTTGTTTTCGCTGCCTCTAAATAGGTCTATATCAATGTAAAATATCACCGAGAAATTAATTTGTTTGTATACTTAACCTCACTCACATAGTCTTTTTGATTTCTTACCGTTTTCCCTGCATTATCGAGTCCTAATATTAGTATAAAATATTCATCTTTTTGTACAAGATATTTGTACAAACCATGCAAAAGTGTGTACATTTCAACGTATTTAAATATCCAAAAATTTATTTCATATTGTTTACATGTTATATTCACAAAAACATATTCGCTCGTATCATTCAACCCATTCTATATGTAGTGAAAAAGCTCGTGGTAAGATATAATAATAAAATTAGATACTTTCGGTCGAACAGAATGTATAATAAATTATTCAAATAGAAAACAATATATATATATATATATATATATATATATATATATATATATATATATATATAAAAAGCTGTATAACACGAATGTCAACAACTTTAATTATTTATTATCATAAGTTGCAGAGAATAAATTATTTTGCGCTCTTCCTTACTTTTATTATATTTTTGTTTAAATATTTATGTAATGATACAATAAAGTTTCTGTAATATAATTTCACGCGGTAATACACATATTTAAAAACATATTTTATTTTAGGATGTTATATTCCATCAATACTTGAAACTTGCAACCAATGATAGCACACTTTTGCCGTGTTATTGGATATATTGGATTTTGGCTTCGTTTTTAAGGTTTCGTGACAATATAACAATTAATTTAAGGCAGACGACAGTAGAGTTTGTGGCAGCACAGATGAAGAATGTCAGAATTGAAATGGCTTTTAATTCTGATATTTGAAATGTTTCTTGTCACAAATGCAAATGGTTCGATTGGCGATAGATCGCAATTTTACAGTTTGTGTCTTGAAAAATGTTGCAACGACAATTGTGTTAATGGTACGTATTTTTTTAACATATTAAATAAATTGATAAATCTTTAAAATTCTGCATTTATAATTTGTGAAATTATTACAAATTTCATATTTTCCAATTAGAAAATAAAGATAACAATAAAGAAATTATTTTAATATTTTACTGTCTACCATACAGTTTATTCAATTATTATTACTCATATCTTTCAGATCAAAAATTTAAAGTACAACCTTCTTTATCACTGAGATTGCTCCTTTGGTCTTGTAAAGAAGATTGTAGTTATAATTGTGTCTGGAAAACAGTTGATTACTTTACATCTCATGGCTTAAAAGTTCCTCAGTTTCATGGGAAGGTATACATGTTTAAGTATAATATATATTAATATACAAAACAGCGTAAATTATTACATATAATATAATATATAATTAATCTGATTTCTATTCCAGTGGCCATTTATTCGCTTTTTAGGATGTCAAGAACCTGCTTCTGTTATATTTTCTATGTTAAATTTTTATGCTCATATCACTATGTATTGGAAATTTAAAAGAAAATTTAAATCTACTTATCCTATGTTTTACATATGGACTTATTTTAGTCTGGTATATATATACATATTCATTTTTTATGTTATTTATATAAAAACAATTAATTTTGTTATAATATAAGTACCTTCAGCTTATTATTGTGTAAATTTAAAAAGATTTAACTTTAGATATGCATGCATGGCTGGTTTTGGGCATCTGTTTTTCATGCAAGAGACACTTTATTCACAGAAGTAATGGATTATTCTTGTGCATTTATGATGGTTCTTACATTATTATATTGTATGTTGTTAAGGTAATTTATCATGTTAAATATAATACAATATTGATAAAATAAGTTTAAGAAATATTCATTTTTTTTATTTTCAGAATAACTTACAAAAGCAATAAGTTGTTTGCTGTGATTACATGTGGATATCTTGCTACTTTATATTCACATTTAACTCATTTATGGTCTGGTTACATTAATTATGACTATAACATGAAATTTAATGTAGTCATAGGTAATTGATCATTTTTTTTTTTTTCTTTAAGAAGACTTTTATCAATCAAAGTCCTAATGAACTGTAATGTTACAGGGTTTTTAACATTTGTTATAACAATGATATGGTGGCATCGTAATCATAAAAAATTATCTTATATATCTCTGATTGGTTGGTTCAACATATTAACAGTATTTGTTACTATATTAGAAGTAGCAGATTTTGCACCAATTTTTTGGATATTCGATGCTCACTCTTTGTGGCATGCTAGTACAGTTCCTCTTACAATTTTGTTATACAGGTAAGAGAATGTATGTCATTCATATTTCAATGTAAAAACATTTTAGTCTTTTATGTGTACTTCTATATAAAATTTTCAGATTTATGATGGCAGACTGTTCTTATTTGAATACATATTATAGTAAATTGACATTAGACATTGATCATCATATACATTAATAATGTTATTAATGCTTTACATATTTTTTTTTTCACGTTACTGCAATATCATTCCAGTGATACTTCACAATATAACAACTAGCAATGAATGTTTTTTGTTCATTTCTATTATTGTTATTTAATTCTTGCATTACATTCTTCAAGTTATACATTTTTTTGTTTTTAATTTGTAGATTATAATAAAACAGATTTCTTTTTTACGAATATTAAATGAAATTTACAAAACAAAAATATATTTAATTTATATATTAATTAAATATATAACGAGTAGTATACAATATATTTAGTTCTGCTTTTTGTAAAACACTTATTTATGTAAAGTTACGAAATATGTTATAGAAATACAATGAAATTGTAATATAAGATAAATATTATCTTTTAGATTGAAATAAATTAATACATTTCATTAAATCGAAGATATTTTATGCATAAATAATCAAGTGTTTTGTATAAATGTATATTTTTTCATTTCCCGTTTTTATAATTACTTACTAGAAAATGATATTAGCTTTATTGGCAGTACATTGTAAATTAATTTCAAATATAACAGTTATTTTCGTGTTAATACATGAATATAAAGTAATATATATCAGTGATTTAATAATCAATCAGAAGTTTATTATGTTAAATAAAACTTGTTATCTAATATTTATGCTTTATGCAAATATTAGCGTCTTTCTTATTGAAATTTAATTAAATACCTCTCAAAAATATTTTATATGTTACTCGGATACAATTATATATCACATTGCATATCTTCAGAGCTCATTGTATGTTACTTAATACATGAAAATATATAAATACTCTGAGGAATGTGTTGCATTATGAAAATGTAATACATAATGTTTATGATAATTAAATCATTGACTGATTAATAAATCAAGTTTTAAGTACCTGCTTGTACGATCAAACTATTTGTATATCTTATATATGTAGTATATATTATATACATCATTAATATGATAACTATATAGATATAGTTAGTAAGATGATATTTATATTTTAAAGGCACATTAGATAAAAGAATTCTTCAATTTTATCAGTGTATACGCGCAACTGATAATTGATAAAAAGATATAACAATATATTTAAGAATTTTGTATACTGTCTTTATATAGATGAAAATTTTCATTATATACGAACAGTAAAAAATTTGTTTAACCTTTACATTATAAATAATATTAAACGTTTCATTTCCTCCTACACAAAGCAAAGGCAAGCTGTTATAGCAACAATTACAGTAACTGTATGTATTAATCGTTGATTTCGAAATAAAATAGTAAACATAAAATCAATTGAAATTTTTAACTTCATATTTATGTAAGCAGTTTTCAGCACAAACTATAAAAAAAATTAATTTCTTTTTATTTATTCAAAGCTTCTTTGCAAGGTATCGTTAGTTTTAACTTTTTAGTAAGAAATTGTATACAAATTTTGTAAACTAAAAATTGCATTCCGTGGAATCAGTCTTATTTTCACAAATATTAATTAAGTTTTATACGACTTACGTAAATGTTTAATATTACTTAAATGCATTTTCTATATTTAAAATTGAAAAGTAGTATATAAAGTGTCGCTATTCAATTATAAAAAATTTCAATGAAGAATTTGAAAGAATTTATAAAAAATGTTTTATATTGTATTGTGAAATATAAATCCTAACATACTTATCAGATAGAAAACATGTATGAAACGCTGGAAAACTGCACTTTCTAATAAAAATGCATGTAAATAAGTCAAAATATCACAATATGGATATAGTAAATGTTTTACATTAACTGCTTTTAAATTAAAAGTTGCATTGTAAACTTCTAAATTCTTTTTTTTAACGATTAATTGTTTGCTGGTTTTCATTATAAGTACTCTAAATTTAAGTAAATGAGATAGTTTATGTAAAAATGATACAATACTTTCGTTAGGATATTTAGCGCTTAAATAACGCTTCACTTTCTGGATTATCGTCTCTATGTTTCTCGAGATTTCCTGATAGTGTAGGATCTGGTCGTCGCCTTTTGAAGAATCCAAGTTTTCGCAGGATCAACGTCAGTAAAACAAACAATAACAAACCTGCTGCAACGGCAACTATAATTATCCATATTGGCACTGGTTCAACATCTTGGTGATCAAGAAGATCTGGATACACGACCGTCTCAGCCTATATATTTAAATATGAATTATGTTCGAAAGCAAAGATAAATCAATATGGAAATGATATTAAATAATAATACTTACAATTGCATAATCATCTTTTAAATTTTCTTGTTGTATTACAACATTAGATGGTATAATTATTTTTGCATTAGAACCTATTTTTACTTCATCTACTTTCGGATAATCTTCTACAAGAGTAGAATTCCACAGTCTAAACAAATGAAAATGTTACTTTAACAAATGATTCGAGTTAAAAGTTTACAGAAAAAATGGTAAGAAATGATGAATATTACCTTGCTTTTATAGTTATAATTGCTTCTTGTTTTCTTTGTAAATTATATATAAAGCATGTGATATCAAAGCATTTGGCAGTTCCCGCTTTACAATTCTATAATATTTATAAATAATTATTAATATAATATTATATATTCTCAGTATAATAATTTATTTTAAATTTCATTCGCGCATTTACTCACCATTGAAACTACTTGATGTCTATGACCATCTTTGTCAATAACAGTTCGTGTGTTAACAACTTTCTCTGTATCTCGTCTAGTTCTTATATGATTAGTATGATTATGTGATAATGTAGTAGGAGTAGATATTACAGATTGGAATACATCAAGATCATCGTAGCTAATACTATCTTGTAACTTTAATGGATTAACCACTTGTCCTGGTGGCAGTATACATACACCATCACCTAAAGCTATGAAGTTGCAATTAATAAATGAGTATATGAATATATTTTAATATTAACTAGAATAAAGAGAAATATTAAATTAATATTAAATAGAATTTTACCTTGTACAGTTGGCAGTTCTTCTAAATATAAAAGCCATTTGCCGTGAGCTTTATCATTTGCGACCTCATAAGGCCACGAAATGCGAACTTCTAAGCTGCTTACTCTCCATGGACCTTCGTTAAATACTTCGTATACATGAGAAACTTTAGGTCCTATTTCATTTAAATATTTTATAGCAGATTCACCTATAACTGGCCCACCATAAAAGGCCCATTGAATTTTTGCACTCCTATAATTTTTATAATTTGTACATAATTAATGATTTTATTGTGTATTTCATTAATATTTCGTGTACTATACGGTAAAAATATTTATTACCCTTTAATTGACAATTCCGCTCGTTTCAATACCGTTGCTTGTAATCGTACAGGCTCCTTTTCTTTTACTTCTTTTGAAGTAGAATTCGTAAATATTACAAATTCTAATTGTGATTTGTTATCTTCCAATTCTTTGGGATCAAATCTTACTTGTATGTTTACTAATTTATCTTTTTTAAAAGGATTTCCAATGGAACAGCTTACTAAAGTAGCATTGTGTAAATTACAAATCACAGAATCATTGCTTTTACTAGCAATATAATTTAAACTTTGGGAATGAACAATGAATAACTGAGCTTCATATGCAGATTCTCCAACATTGGACACATTCACATCTACTACAACTTCTTCTCTTTCACCCAGTAAAAGTTCATAGAAATTTGGTTTTATAGAAGAAGCTAGCAAATTAAATATGTTATTAGTTTTCTTGAATACTTTTAACTTATATGTTTTGATAACAATCAGCTTGTATTAATTAAAAGGATACCTGATAAATTCAATCGAGCCTTTACTTGTAAATCACTTTCACAAATATCATTATTGCCACAATCTTTTTGAAAGGTTGCTTCAAACACACGAGCAGCTTCCTGTTGATTTAAAATAGGATACTTTTTTATATCAGGCAAAGGTTCTCCTTCAGCAGGCATAATTGGTTCTTCTTGTACTAATGAATAATTTAAGCGAAATTTAATAGGCGATTGAATATCGCGCGTGTTTTCCTGAAAGGGATCGAATAATTGCCATTATATTTATTGTTTGTTTAAAGGAGATTTAATATTGAATTTATTAAGAGTACTATATGGAAAAAACATATTTACCTTCAAATAAACTATTTCTTTTTGACAGTGTTCCAATTTTGTTGTATCTAAAATAACAGTGCGATTTACATAATGTGAACGAGAATATCCAGTTTCAAACCAAACTCTAGAAAATTTCTTTACTCCAGTGTAAGTTTCAGCTTCAATATAATAATTCAATTTTAAATTCTGCATATCTTCTTCTTTCACTAACGATTCTGTTTTGCAACAAGCTTCGAACGAGAAACTACAACAAACGAATGTAATTTTATAAAAACAATTATGAAGATCATTTTTTTTTTAATATTATTTAATTATTCTTACCATGTATGATTTGAATCTGGATCCTCTGCACATCCAACTTTATTAGGATCTATAGGTTCTATTTTTTCTTGGTATGTGCCATCTTTTTTTAAATAACGAATGTAAGTAGTGATATCAATTATTTTCTTTGAACGAAGAAGCGCTACAGCATCATTCTCATAAGCTCCAACCAATAAATCTGAATATCCATTTTGATCCATGTCAATTCCGCCACTTAATGAATAGCCAAATGTCAATAATGTCTCTGGCATATCATCTGCGTGTATTACCTGAATTTTTTTAAATTTGCATTTGAAAATGTAAATTTGAGCTTTTCAATTGGAAAATACGAAGTTGATGCATTTTAGTATCATAAAAAGTGTATTAAGTAAAGATGATAATTTATTTCTGTAATGCAATACCTGTGATGGTACTGTAATTATTCCATTTTTAGAACCAAGATATATATACACTGTTCCTTTCTTTTCATAAGGTGCCCCAATAGCAATATCTTCGTATCCATCTTTATTTAAATCTCCTAGATTCGTCAAAGCAAATCCAAATCTATAATTAAATTAACATGCATTTATTAATATATATCTATTCAAATATAGTATATCAAAAAACAAACCTCGACTCTTCACGACCAACAAGTTTAACAGGTTTACTTTTTTCACGTTCTTTGTAAGTTTTTTCTAATGTTGTATATATATACACTGCACCCCCTTCTGCTTTGTTAAAATAAAAAGGTGCTGCTACAATAAGATCAGTAACACTAAAAGCAAAGAAATGAAAATAAAATAAATACAATAACTTAATAAGGGTTTATTGTAAGAGCTAAAAAAAGAGAAGAGTATACTTGTCTCCATTAACATCTGCAGAAGTAATTTCATATCCAAAACTTGAAGCAAATTGTTCACCATCCAAAATAAAAGCAACATCCATATCTGGTTTAAAATCACGTCTTGTAAGTAAAATAACTTGACCTGTTCCATTTGAACGCGGGGCTCCAGCAGCATAAGCTAATCCAGTATTAAAGAAATTACCCACAGTAACAGACATTCCTGTAAAAATCATTTCACAGAATCGTCAGTATTTTAATATGTGTGATATATTTATGTAATTATATTAGTCAATATTAATTTTGAAATAAAAATATTTACCTAAATAACTATATTTACTAACAGGAGAAGAGTCTTGCATTGGAGCGTTATAAACAGTATTGTCTCTAGTTAAAAATTCATCGGAAACGGTAAAAAGGTATAAAGTTCCTCTCCAAGTGTGTGGACCAGGTGTGCCAATAACAACACGATCTTCTGAAGTAAGTACACCACTTGTTCCTGCCTGACAATATCCAAACTGTTCATGTGCTCTAAAATATAGATATCAATATAAGAAAAATAAAAATTCATTTAAAAATAATATAAACATAAGCATATTTTTGATTGCATTAGATTATTTTGTGTTCAAATATTTTAAATTACTTGTTTGTAGGTTTTCCAGAGCAAGGCTTTTTTAAGTCTTGATATTTTAAATCTTGTGTTAGTATGTAACATTGCCCTTGACCCCATTGAGAATCTGCTGTTTTTACAATATGTCTATGAGCACAAACCTAGAAATGGATTATACAGAGTCATATTGAATATAATAAGGGCCAAAAAAATTTGATAAAATACATACCATTACTTTGCCACCAATTCCTTGGCTGCGTACTGTTACACCCAACCATTGGTTATCTTTAATTTCATCATTACCCGGAGGTACTAAGTCGTCAGATTCAAAATCTAAAATTTCGAAAATAATTTATTAAATAACTGATAACAAAAATAATAAATAATTTACCGATACATATGTTATTCATTTTCCAATATGAATATTTCTAGTCAGTTATCTTAAGTCATTTCTTCAAATCACTTAACAATTATTTCCTGCCCTAAGTTATATAACAATTTTGTGTAACTGTGTGAATAAAAAAAAAAAGAAAGCAATATAGATATTTGCATATATTATAAGGCAATAAATATATTTTGTAGAAATATAAAATAAGATAAAATAAAATGCTAAATGATCAAATTATTGTATATAATATTTCATGCAAGCAAATAAAAAATATGCATAAGAAAACTGTTAAAAAGCAACAGCAAGTGAACACATTATTTATAACATAAATAAAAGAGTATGCAACTTTCATTTTTTATTTTGTGCATAATTTAAATATTAAAAATCAGCAGATATCTGAAAATATTCTACAAGTTAGTAAGAATACAGTTGCAAATTTGAAAGGTAGGACAGTTAATAATACACTTGGAAAGTATATATTTTTTCCAAAGAATTACATAATACAAATAATGCAAGAATATAATTTCCAGATCATAATTTAAAATATCATGCTAATATAAAAAAAATAAATGTAACAATTGAATGCAAAACATATTGCAAATTACAATAAAATATTTCATAAAAATTAGGTAAAATTGCTCATTCAAATAACACCATTCAACGACTTACTTGTGTCATACAGACTCCCTTCTGCTGCTCGTTAACCAACACATAAATTAACAAATAAATAATCTTATTATATGTATAACATAAAATAAAGCACAATAACTTAATGACTTTATCAAATTATAACATCAAAAGTAACATGCACACTGATTACATCAAAATCATATGTAAAATACATAATATAAAATATACTATAAAATATACTCTAACTAAAAATTAAAACAATATGATATACATGATTTCAATGGTTAACTTTTTCTTGTAAATAAGCTTTAATAGTAACATAATTAATTAAAAATTAATTGTAATCTGTTTGAAGCATAACAATTTTCTAATACCTGGTAATATAAAAAATATAAAAGTATAAATAGTATAAATAATATAAAAATATAAAAGTACCAATACTTTCATTGATAAAAAATTAATACAGTAAGTTTTAAATGTTTAATGAAAAATGAATATCTTGGTGTAACATGAAAATAAATTTCTAAATTAATAAATAATACTTGTATTAATATATGTGGAAAAGCTTTTTTAACTCAGAACATACTTAATCGTCCATCTGTGATCACTTGAGTGCAATCTCTCTTATATGTTGTTAAAGGACATTGCCATAATGCACCAGATCTGTTAGTTTTTGGTTGTCTATTTTGATCTAAGGGAGCACCAATTAGCATCCTATAAAATATACATTTGTTATGTTTTCACAATATAATTCTGTAGCTAAAATACACAAATAAATAGTTTAGATTAAATACATAAATTACCATATAAATTACATTTAATAAAAGTCCTAAATAATAAAAAAAGTTTTTATAACAATCTTTCAAATTATTTGAATTATTACTTACATAAATTTTGTCTTATTATTAAATTAATAACAAATAGACAAATTAATAAAGACAAGAAAACAAGGATTGTTTATATTACAAATTAAAAGTATAATAACATTTTATATATAGTATATTAAGCATGTATTGTTATTATAGAATTTTTATATGATAAGTAAGTACATACCAACTTTTTGGTTTTTCTGTACCATCGTCAAAAATTTCTTGATGCTCGGCTACCGAATAACCGAAATAAGAACCGTTCAGTCCTTTTTTAATAACAGGTATTCTTGGTTCTAAGTTAAAAGTGTTCACTATGTATACGTTCAAGAGGAACCAAAAAAAGTAATAACTTTTCATTTTTGGTTAATTTTAATCGTTTCTACACATGTGACTTAATATTTTCAAAAAGTTACAAATAATTTCGGTACTTGTACAAGGTTTTATGGTTAAAACTATTTTTGTGTACTTTTCCTAATTTTATTGCTGTGCCACTCATCTGCACCTTTTAAACATATATATACCTACAAGATACACCGGATCCACCCACACAATCTACACACTTCAAGTTTTTTTTTATGGCAGCTATATTTCGTAATTCTATAGAGGGCAGTATTTAATGAAAGAATGTTATTAACAATTTATGTTTAATAAAATTTTAATTATTTAATACAATTATATGTTTTCACAAAATGTTTTGTTTATAAACGGACATAAATAAGTAAATTGTTCTATTTTATACTTAAAATAATTGACTTCTCATATGTACATTTTTATGATCTATTTTAGTGCAAGCATTGTTTAAAAAAATGACTAAAAGTTGTCTCAAATAAATATTTGTGATTTATAAAATCACAAAATGCATTGTTTAAAAACAATACATTTGATCGTATAATATCGGTAACTAATGATTATGATAGTAAACGCTATAGCTACTTTGGAAGCGTTTTCACAACGTGTTTGAAGAGGAAATGAAATAATATTTATGATAAACAGTATTTTAATATTGATTAAAAATGCATTATTTTAAATATAGAAAGTTTGTTACAGTGTTTAGTATAGTAAGAAACATGGGTAAATATATTTTTTAAATTACAAAATCTTTTCTAAAACTTAACCTTATCTTTTGCTTTTATATTTTTATTTAGTTTTGCTAATCAGATTAAAATATTAAAATATAACGATTCGTTACTGATTCAGTCTTTGTATAGTATACGAATTATTTTTTAGCCACTGTGAAGAGATTTTACCGAAAAACAAATATATTGTCAAGTGGTGGGAAGTATGAAATTACACTTGATCAAAGAAAGCTGAAAACACCACAAGGAAAGGTGTTTCAAGTGGACAGCATGCCCTTAGCTTTAGCAGTAGCAGCAGAATGGGATATGCAGAAAGAAATTGTGGATAGAAGCAATATGCATTTGGTACATTTATGTTTCAAGCGACATCTAAGTATAATATAATTTAACAATATATTTATGTATTAAATTTTATAGACAGCTTTGTGTAACACTGTAATAGACAATCCTCACAATTATACAAAGGAGAATATGGTAAATTATATTGTGAATTGTTTGGAAATGGATACAGTATTATTTCATTCAAGTGTAGGTATGTTAGTTAGAATTCTTTACATAGTACAAGTCTTTTATTAAGTAGAAAATAATTGTATTTTAGGAAAATGATGAATTATATAAACTACAAACAACAAATTGGGATCCACTAGTACAATGGTTTTGTGATAATTATACTGTGAATATAATGAAAACTCAAAGTATACAAGCTCCCACAGTTCCTCCAGAGACTAAAACAGTATTGATAAGACATTTAATGTCTTATAATTATAATGCAGTTCATGGTAATTTTATTGTTAGTATGTACAAGTAGGATGAATGTTAGAATACTGTTTTATTTATAGGTTTTATGTATGGGGTGGATGCAGTAAAATCAGTAATTCTTACTCTAGCTGCAGCAGAGAGAGTAATTAGTATAAAAGAAGCTGTAAGACAGTCGCGTTTAGAGGAAGATTATCAGGTATGTACATTAATTTATATTCAAAGATTTACAATTAGCACATATCTTAATTCTTAATATTATTTTTCTTTTAATTGTAGGTTTCTCACTGGGGATCTGTAGAATGGTTTCATGATCATAATAAGTATGATTTACAAGCTCGTTTAGCTGCAGCTATCTTATTTGTGCATTTGAATTCTTACTCAGTCTCATATCAACCAAAAAATGATAATACAAATTCCAATTAAGATATGAAAATTAAGGGAATGAATGTTTTACAAAAAATGTATTGGGATGAGATGAAACAATAACAATATTTGTACTAGTTTCAAGTATGGCAAGAGGATGTTTCAACAGAGGATGATACTTCTGCTGGTATGGAACAGTCAGATCCCATCCATTCTTTTGTGCAAATACAGCTGAAATGGTTAATTAATATTTTAAAACAAAGTAGATATTAAAAACTGTACTAACTTTGAGTAACTCACCTGTATGTAGCGCCATGATTTAAACACACCGCCCCATTCTTACACGAATGACGGATGCATTCATTCCGGTGACATTCACCAACCCCACGACCTGTTGCAGGACTGGAACTGGTTATCGGATAAATTGCGCTTTCAGTGCGTAATTCAATGTCAAATATACAACCAGAAAATCCAGTATGAAGAGGTAAATCATGGGGTAAAGATTCAAAGTTTTTCGACTTATGTCCACCTAAATAGTAATATTGATATTTTTAATATTGAAATTATACATTTTTCGTGAAATAATAGTTGTTTAATAAGTTTTTTAATAATAATTTGAAGACATAGATAAAGTATCAAGATATTCTTTATAAAAAGAAAAAAACATTCTTCTTTTAACCTAAATCTTACTAAATAAGGTTATAGAGAATATAAAAGAACGAACCAATATAAAGAATTGGCGATACATCGAGTCGCGTCATGGATCCTACCACTTGCCCGGTTACGTTGCCTATGCCATCTACTGCAAGCCATGCATCTCGACCTCTTCTCCCAATTCGGATCGTGTAGGCTATGTAACTTTTGCTTGCTGCTGCTGTTATTGCTATAGCACTTAGAGGAACAGTTGTAAATATTCTACGAACGCCTACAACACATTTTTATGAAACTCCAAAAAATCGTGAAATCTTCAAATATCGGAAATATTAATGTATATATATCATACCTGCTCCTAAATCCCACGTTAACATAATATAACCACGAACATAAGTTACGGAAAGATGATCGGATAAATCTCGACGTGATCCGCTTTGGCCTAAATAAGCTATTAAAGATATTTGTTCATAGGTACGTGGTATAACCTTCAGTTTTAATTCCATGGCATCCTTTATAGAATTTGACACGCCGTAAGCAATGTACGATGAAAATCCTGGCACAAGTACCGAAAATGTTGGTCGATTTATGACAGTATCTGGAAATTTACGACGAAAAATAATTATATGCTTTCTTATTAATGCAAAAATATGTAATAATTTCTGTTACCTTCTTCGCACAAAAGTCCATGAGTTCCAAGTGGACAAACACAAACAAATCCTGTACCTGGTGAACTGATGCAAGTTGCACCTAAGGCGCAAGGATTTTCATCGCATGTTGAACGTTCGCAGAACGAACCTGTATACCTATCGAATTAAATAATATTCGGTTTTGCGATACATCTATTAATCTTACGTGTTTGAATATGAGTTGAAATTTATCTTACCCGGCTATGCATCTGCAACGCACCGTGTCGTTTATTTCTTCGCACGCACCAAAATTCTGACATGGATTCGATAAACATAGAAATGATACACAATCTTCGATTTGAAATGTCTCTGTGGAATCGTGGATGAAATGACGTGGTATATCGTTTATCTATGATAATGAAATGAAATGTAATTCCAAACTTTTCATTTATTTTCAAGTGCGTTTTAAAATAAAACGAACCCTCAGAGAATCCATGCAACCGGTAAATCCCATCGCAACATGGGCAAAATAGTGAGAAAATACCATTGGTATGCCGCCTAGATGTAAATTAGCTTGTCGCGGAAGATTTCCACGTAATGGTAGAATTTGTTCACCGCTAACGGCCGTTGTTCCGTTTACTAATAAACGGGCGGAACATTTGTTGGTTTCGTTTCTCATGAAATATTGAAATCTGCGCGTATAAAATAAGTAAATATAATTAGATACGTTTAACGGGAATATATTTTATTATAAATATAGAATATATTTTACTTTACTACTGTTTTACCTTGTATCGATATCCGCTTCGTATCCATTGTCGATGGGCGAATCAATCTCACCAAGTAGCATAGTCTCGAGTCCGCAGGAGAATTGAAACTTCAAAGAACCATACTCCAGATATACTAAAGCGTATTTTTCATCATCGAAATAAACGTGTAATATAATACCATCCTTGAAACTTGTTCTAAGTCTTACGAAAATTCGAAGTGTTGCATTATTGCCATTTGAAATTTCTACATCCACGTGTTGTCTCGCGTATGATTTTCCATTGAAGGCCGCTCGTTTTATACTTGGACCAGGTTTACAATTTTCATGGCGTGAACAGTTGCACTAAAAATTGTACAAATAAAATGAACATTTCTGTTATCGATGAAGTAATGAAAAATTAAATTTTAATCAATATAGAAGAGCTTTAATACTTGCATCACTATCGTTGCGCGTAGGTGATACTGTTGTACTCGAGCACAAAGTTCCATGGCATTCAGTAGTGACGGGACTTTTTGAAGTTGTTGGCGATTCAGTTTTCGTTGAATACTGTTCACGTTCATTATCAGTGGTATATTCATCGAATATTGCCTTTGTAGGACTACCGCTTGTTACAGATGAAGAAATATTAGTGAGTACAGATGTAGAACTTTCCGTTTCGGTACTTGAAGACCTCGTTAACTGCGTGGACGTCCATTTATCTGTGAACGTATACGGTGTAGTTTTTGGCACTTCTATTATTGGTGTATTCGATTCTGAGCTTTTATTTTGCCAAAATTCTATAAAACTCGAGGGAGATGTTATGGTAGAGAATGAACTGCTACTTCTTTCACTTCTTATCGTCGCAGGTTCTTCTGTCGTTTTTTCGAAAGATGTAGTTACAGTTGGGTAATACCTAAATGATAATGAAATTTACTAGAACATTTATTTCATTGTATTATCACTTATACGAAATGACGTTTAAGTTAAAAATTACTGTTACCCTGTACTTGAAACGTATCCTATCGTGCTACTCTCTTCATAGAGAGAGGTATCACTGATGGACGCGAACGTTTTACCACCGTTCTCTTGATAAATCACTTCAGTCGCAGTGGTTTCATTGTGAATTGATTTTTGTGTTAAATACTCAGCTTCGATTTTTAGCGTCGATGTCACCGAAGAAACTTCGCTCAAGATAGTGGATAGTATTCGAGGTTCTAACGAAACTGTTTCAGTTTGAGACATTTCTTTACCCGTAACAGAATACATCGACGAGATATCGGTAACAAATGTTGGGGTACTTTCTGTACTACTACCACTGCTGCTGCTGCTACTACTGCTACTACTGCTACCAGTACTACTGCTAAAGACGTTGATACCATTTCTGTCTAAAGTTGATAACGTTGCCTCAGTGAAAGGGTACCATTTTGTGTACAAACGACTGGTACTTCTGGAGGAAGTTGAAGATTGTGCAGTCGTGGAAATGGTCATTAACGACGATGCTTCGCTATCTGGCAGTGTTGATGATTTCGGTGAGAATAAAGTGAAAGGTGTGGTCGTTCTATCATTATCAGTCTCAAAAGTTTCCCCGAAAGTAGAGAAAGTGGTCGACGGAAGATCGTGGACATTGCAAAATGGTCCGCTGTAGAAAGTTGGGCAGGCGCAGGTAAAACTGTTAATACCATCGATACAGGTACCTCCGTTTTCACAGTTTGCAAATTTCGATTCACAGTCGTCGTACTTTAACTCGCATAATGCACCGTGATAATCCGGTACACAGTAACAAACTGGCCGTTCGTCCTCGAATAAACACACTGCATCATTTTTACAAGGATTCTCTTCGCAGGGTATGATGGCTTTATCGCAATCTTTCCCCGTGTACCCTTGTAGAGAACATTAGAAATTTACACACTGTTTGCATTCAATTTATCAGGTTTTATTACCGAAACGTCATTCCTCTCAATGAGGATAAATAATTGAAATTTACCGAATAAACAAGCACAAGTATACGATGCAGGAATGTTAATGCAAAGACCACCGTTTTTGCATGGCGATGTAACGCATTCATCGACGTCTTTGTCGCATAATTGACCTGTCCATCCTTTTTCATATGAAAGATTAATTTCTCCAATTTAGTTCGACAATCAAAAATTGAAATAGAAACTGCTTAAGGTAATTCAACAATACCTTCGGGACAACGGCAAAAGAAAGAGAACCCAGGTCCTTCCACACATTCGCCACCATTCTTGCATATCGTGTCGTTACAAACCGAAACATCGATTTCACAGTAATCACCTTAAATAGGGAGTAAAATGTAGAATACGATAAAACAAATTGTTTTATACTTTTCTACCTGAATATCCATCAGGACATTGGCAAACGATGCCATCGTAATCGAGACAGATCCCGTTATTCAGGCAGGGTTGGTTCGAACATTCGCTATACCTTTGTTCACAATTTATACCTAAAAGTATACACTAGCGTAATATAAAATGATAAAAATATATGATTATTTACATAATTGACGAACACAAAGTGTTCGAAATTTTTCAGACGTACAACAAACGTCGAGGCACGAAACTTCATTTAAATTAACCCTTGTATGCTAACACGTCAACGCGTTGTCCTTAAACATGCAACGAAAAGTAAACGAAGGAATCATGAATTACCTACAAAACCCTCGGTACAGGTGCAATTATATGCTGCAACAGCGTCGTTGCATGTTCCTCCGTTGTAGCATGGATTAGACCAACAATCGTCCCAATTGATTTCGCAATTGATCCCAGTATAACCATCGATACAGTAGCAAGAATAAGTGCTGTATTATGCGCACGAAATAAATTGGCTATTTATGTTAATCATAGATATTTCGCACGAATATTATCGCGTTTAGCGATATTTCTTTTCAAGCGAATAAAACGTGGAATAAAATCATTTGCATTTTATTCGATGATTTATTTCATGTACCTGTTTGCGTCCTCTAAGCAAATTCCATACATGCACGGATCTCCGCTGCAATTTAACCCTTGTGATAGACCAATGGTCGAAAGGAAGACTGTTGTCAGAATAAGAGTCCTCTCTTTCAAAGATTTATCAGTAATCACCCTTGTGTAACGCATTCTATATAAAAATAGCGTAACTCTTAATCATGTGCATTTATTATGGATGATTAAGAACATTCGTACGAGACATGTAGCACCTGCTGACTCGATTAGTGTTTGCCATTCAAATCCATCAAGGATAAGTAAATCATTTTGCATTTATAGAACAATATATTTATATATGAATATTTTAGTACAAATGATAATATTAATTAATTAAATATTTTATATTTTTACACGACCGTAGGTCATCTTTTACATTTCGATTACCTTAGTGTATTAGATAGATATTGAATTAGACTAAAGAAATGCGAATCGTGAATAATACGCCACTTCTATCGTTTTACACTTTTCCTAATGGTATAACTATCCAAGCGGAGTATATGCATATGTATACTTCTTACTTTAGATAGTATTTGTTACAGGTAGTCGACTACCTGGTAGTCTTAGCAACGCTTAGGACTATACAAACGTTGATACCTAGCCGAGATATACGCTTGCGTGAAAATTTGCGTCGTCAATAATAATTTTCATTCAATTTTAAAAATACTGTTTCATCGTGTATCAAGTTGCACGCCATTTCTTCACACCTTCTCTTTCAAATCGTTGTAACACGATAACTAATTAGTTTGATAGATTAATACAAAACCAGTACATGGATGCCAGTAACAAATTAACTTTATTTTAATATTTTACGACATATTTATAAAATATATTAAAATTGTATAAATACTGTATGAAGTAAAAACACATTATCTTACATTATAATTTTTCTGTCTCCTCTATAAAAGAATGGGCATTAAATTGCGGATATCGATTGCGAAATCTGAATTCTATTTTAGAAAACGAAATAGCGCGTATTAATGAAGATAAAATAGCAATACTAATCTTTCACATAATAATAGTGCTATTCGTAAAAAAAAAGAAGGAAAAATTAGTTTTCCATATGAATGAGTAAACTTGGCAATGATTCAATTAATCTGCCGAACATTCATTCTTCTTCATTCATATTCTCTTATGTAAAGGTCAATGCAATATATGTAGGTATACATCTGTATACAAATACAAATGCATTACGTAATTTACATATTTACTTAAACCCGCGTATGTGTATATATATCCTAAGAAGATACTGATCGTAGACATTGCAGTGGTCACTCTTGTTGGAAACGGTCTTCTTCAGTTTTCTCTTTCGATCCCAATACAAATATAGAAAACTTTCGAGTGAAATCGCTTCGAAGTAAGGGTCGTTTACCATGAGTCTTCAGGATATCATGGAACCGGAGAAAGTGGAAGAGTTGTTGGTGAACCATTTGAAAGAGAATAAGATTTTCTGCGAAGGTCCGCAACCGTGGACTATTCGTTGCTCACCGTTGGGTGGTCGTGGTATATTCGCCACCCGAGACATAGAACAAAATGAATTGATTTTCATCGATGCGCCTCTGGTGATCGGGCCGAGGTGTATGAGCAAACAATTACAAATGTGCGTATGCTGCTATAAGAACGAGTGTCCGTTGTTCCCGTGCGACAGAGGTTGCGGCCTGCCGGTCTGCTCTGTCCGATGCGAGAACTCGCCAATGCACGTGAATTATGAATGCAAATACTTGAGATCGTTGGTACCGACCTGCGGAACTGATTGGTCCTTAGACTTACTGATGGCCGTGGTACCGATCCGCGCTCTCTTTATGACGGGACAGCAACGCAAATGTTTGGCTGCTTTGCAATACGATCAAACACTCACTACCACTCACGAGGTATGAATTATGCTAGAAACTTACGGGAATGTAAAGAAAATTGTATTACATAGGAATTCTGCATAGTGTGTTTAATGTTTAAAAAATTAATCATGGGATTAAAAGTCGGATTTAATACTACTAAACGTCATTATTAATATTTGCATAATAATGAGTGAACTATCGGACATAGTTATGCCTACACTTAGAATATGAACGCAACTGCTTCTCGAATAGTTAGTAACATACTAATACGATAACCGTAGCTAACATTAATATCATGCGAGATCTAACGATGTTCCAAGAATTTACAACACTTTACGCTGTTATCATCTGCTATTATAAAATCAACAATTTCAAGATTGAACTACTAAAAAAGAACGTGGCAAATCCCCCGAACGAGGAGGATTTAGAGCTGATGAAACGGGTATGCGGCGCTTTTAATACGAACTCGTTCGAAACGGTTAGCGTTCAGGACAAGGATCATTCCTCAAGTTTACGGGGGCTTTATCCCATGGGATCGTTGCAAAATCATTGTTGCGTACCGAATACAAGGCATCATTTCGATGGAGAATTCCGATTGTACGTTAGCGCTGCCCTTCCAATTTCTACTGGAAAGGAAATTACCATGACCTACGCCAGATTATTTTGGGATACAACATTACGAAGGCAATTCTTAAGCCTCACCAAACATTTTTCCTGCATATGCAGAAGATGTAACGATCCTACGGTAAATCTTTAAATTATCATTGTCCTTAAGTGTAAAAATATATCGATACTTGAAATAAAAGTAGGTCATGTATCTTTTGATATTAGGAGTTTGGGTCTAAATTAGGTGCGCTTTTATGTGCATCTGATTCATGCTTCGGAGAATTATTACCCCGAAATCCTCTTAACTTAGGGTCTCCCTGGGTCTGCGATAAATGCGCGACAACTATAAATTACCGGCAGGTATTTACACATTTATACAAAGTTTTTCTGAAAACCATGCCAACTAATAATTTGGTGCATATTTTCTGATTGATTTTTCATTATAATTGTTTCATTTATAATTTCTATTAATTTTTGCTTGATTGTATTGATAGGAAAAAAGAAAAAAAACTTAAAATTTGTAGTTTCGATAACTTTCTCCCAGTGTCAGGTACTTTGTTTCTTCCTTCTTTTATTAGATATGTTCGATTCGTTCAGGTATAGCAGCTATAATGGAAGAAATTCTGTACAAAACGCCGCGTCAAATTGTCAAGTTTATGGAAAAGGAACTTTCAATTGTGGTTCCTTGGAGCAATCATTTCATCATGGACGTGAAATTTCGAATTGTTTCATATTACGGCAGAAGTGAAGGTCTTACATGGGAAGGTACGTAGGATATAAAAGCATATCTTATTTGAATCTTATTCATTTGAATATAGCAGTTTCTTAAATTATTGTACTAGATTTAACCGATGCCGAACTGAATATAAAGGCAAAATATTGCAACGATTTACTTTCGGTATTGGATACTTTAAATTGTGGTGATTGTAAAAAAAGAGGTAAATCAATTTAAATTAACTATGTTTATATTATCAGTTTGTATACACATAAAATATTTCAAGTTTTCCTCTGAATATTTCAGGTCTTATTTTATACGAATTGTATTGCACAAATCTTGAAAAAATAAAACGACTTCAACAGCAACAAAATATGGAGAATGTATGTCCAAATTTTTCTACATTTATATTTCCATATTATTTAATTACTGTTGTATTGTCTTAATGATTTTTATTCTTACATTATCCATTATTTTAGGTAAATGAAAATCAACGTTTATTAGAAAAAGCAATTACTATATTACAGAATGATATTGTCTCAGCTGTTAATTTCCAATATGATCAAAAGTATTTTAAACAATTAATTACTGCATAAGGAATTATATAAAGAAAATATCTCCTATAGATAATGTACAATTTAATTAATCGCATAATAAAAATACTTAAAAAAATAGTATTAGAAAAAAATATGAGAAAACACGTAAGTTTTAGAAAAAGACGTTTCTGAAAATATGTTTGTTAAAACCTTTTGCTTTCAAAGAAACAATGATATAAGATATGTTTAATTGAACATTCTTGATATCAAATCGTTATATTTTTCAAATTTGTCACCGTTATAATATATGTATATCATCACTTATAATTTCAATAAAGGATACACAAAGATTTAATAATATACAAAAAAACATTTAGTTATGGACAATTAAAAAACTAGATGTTAAGAAGAACGTATCAATTTAATTTCTTTTTACATTGCACCGCTGATGGCTAAGTTGGCAGCAGCAAATGGCTAAATAGCTGAACCAGACTAGCAAGTAACAAAATGATGCACTTATGCCCTATATTATATTGTATGTACTATAGTAGCAAAGTGCAATTCTGGGAGTTATGTCCTATAAATAAAAGCGTTTTTTTCATACAGCTTGTTGTAATAAACATTTTGCTTCTTCGTACAAAGCTGTACAAGGTCTTAACACTTCTAAATCGTAATCCACATCCTCATCATTATTTACATTACTATTTCTGCAAAGAAATAATGTTATGTACCGTAACATCCTATTATTTGTTAAACAATTATGTAATGCTATTTACCTATACAGGAAATCATCCACAGTGGGTAGCATATCGTTATTTATGTCATGCAGCAAGCGATTTCGTGCAAGTGCTGTATGCATAAATGCAACATTATGAAGAAAAAATTCCGAGTGATCTGAAAAAGAATCTTAGATAAATATAATTACAATTATTCGAATTAAACTATACTTCATTATGTATAACACACCGTCTTTCCCATATTTTTTTGCCAATTTTTTCATTAGATCCTGTCCCGCATATTTCGCAGAAACACCAATTCTATGTAGAATTGCTTTACATTGCCAACGATTTTCTGAATTCTGATTGCATGATGTAGATTTCCGAGGCTGTGTTTCCTTAACAAGACTTTCCCAATCAACTCCTAAAGCATCACCTAAACCTTTACCACTCGTCTTTATATCTTCTTCCAATTCACCATCGGAAATTTCTTCAAAATCCATAGTTTCCATATTTTCATCTTCCATGTTTCTATGTAAAATTTTAGTTATGTTAATACTATCAGTATACATTGTATAGAAAGGTAGTGTGCAAACTTCAGAAATTGAAAATGATACCTAAATGACATTGTGTCAGTATTATCTTTTCCTTTTGCATGGAAAACTGTTTCTTCTATTGCTTCCTTTGGAGACGAGGGATCTGTTTCTTGTATTGTTGGCTGGCCCTCTCGTTGTGCAGTATCGGGAGTTTTCTTAATTGCTCGCGTTTTGTTTGCGTCCACATCCTATAAATACCAATAATAAAAATGTATCCATACAGTGATCTATAATAATTATGTAAACAAAAAGGGAGAACATACTGTAATATCTTCCATGTTTAATATGTCATCTGGATCATCGCTAATATCACTAAGATCGCTTTCAGTATGAAGCGTTTGTAGAAATTCATCGATACCAGAACGTTTTGGTTCAGATGTAACAGTTTCCTTTGTTTCAGACTTTTCTTTTGGTGCTGGCTTTTTCTGAAACGTGTCTGTAGGTTTTTCTCGAGTTGTAGACAATTTACCTTCTGCAAGTTCCATTAGCTTTTTATTGATAGGTTCCTCTTTCATGCTACCATATAAAGATGCTTGCTTGGAACTATGAATTGTGCATTCATCTCTAGTTTCAGAACTGTTGTATGTTCTCCTTTTACTGAAAAGCGAAACAATGTATCTGTATTGTAAATGTATGGTATAATATATGAACTAATCAAGATTGGCTTATAGCATACTTATGTGATGTAGATTCTGCTAATTCTAGTTCTTTAGATCGATCGTTTCTATAGTGACTACGAATATGCACCGATTGATTATCCCATTTTCGAGAGTCACTTGACTTCCAATCGGACACAGAATTATCATATCGGGAATTCCAATCGTCATCATGTACTTCTGATCGAGGAAGACTATCTCTACTATCCCATGGTGCTCTTACACGCCATTCTCTTTCTTCCCAATCAACAGGACCATAAGTACGTTCTCTAGCATGTTCTACATCACGATGGTGACAATCCCAATCATCATTAGGGACATTTTCATCTCTAATTAAAAGTAAACACAACAGTTTAAAAAATCACCATTTGTTGTTATACTTTTCAATGGTAATTTTTCTAAACAGAAAAGTTATTTTTAAAAATTTCGATAATTAACATACCGAATCGTAGTATTACTTCTTAATTTTTCTCCAGGATAAAGTGGATGTCTATGGTGATGGTGATGATGTCGGTGATCGTCAAAGGACGTTCTATCTGTAGTTTGAACAACATATCTAGATTCTCGAGATCTTTCTTCGCGAATTCCACGCCTCTCATCAAACGGACTATCATATCTCCTTCCATCCACAGGTTTCCTTCTATCATCTTCGTGAACATGATGATCACGATAATCTATATGTGCAGATGCTTCCTCCGGTTCATCCCAATGTTCCGACAATCGCCCATAATTTCTATTATAATTTCTATCGATTTCAATTGTGCGTCGTGGACTAGTCTCCCGTCTTTCGATTAAACGATCGACTTTTGTCGGTGTAACGCGTGACTGTTCGTGTTCAGATGTATGAGTTCGATCATATCTTGTACCAAATCGCCTATGTCTTTCACGATCATAATGTCCGACATCTATTCTATCGATCAAATTATCTCGTGATGTTGACAATGTAGGTGGTGCAGATGAAGTTGCAGAGGATGCTACAGAAGACTGAACGGCTGGTATAACAGGTGTTTGCGATAACGGTGGAGCATTGTGAACACCTTTGTCAAGCAACGATACTCTGTCCAAAGATCTTTCTCGTGGGAAACGATCAACTCGATCTCTTGGTGAATTTACACCAGCTTTACGAGTAGGTGCATCCTTATCTACAGTATTTCTATCATATCTGCTATCAATACGTTGGGATGTTCTGTCTCTATCAGAAAGTGCTTTCGTTTCAGACCGTTCCCTTTCTCTATCATTTCTACGTTCTCGAGTACCATTCTTTTCAAAGGCATTATCTTTCACCACTATTCGTTCTTTGTCCCTACTATAGCGAGAATTTTTATCTGTCGTTAAACTCATTGACGTTGAAACTAAAGGTGGAACATCTCTATCTCTTGCTTTTATCGATTCTTTTTCTCTATCACGATCCCGATCTCGATCGCGATCACGATCCCGATCTCTGTCCCGATCACGATCCCGATCTCGATCACGTTCACGATCCCTATCTCTATCTCTCTCACGATCCCGATCGCGTTCCCGATCTCTATCACGGTCACGATCTCTCTCCCGTTGTCGTTCGCGACAACGTTCTTGTAAATCTTCTTTATCTTTATCACGAGTGTCTCGCTGGTCTCGACCAAGTCTCGAATGACCTCGCTCATCTCTCGGATGGTCTTTATCACGCCGTTCTCGGCTCTTTTGTCGTGTTTTATCAGCCAAATAAGCTTTATCATCAAATTCTTTACCAATTCTTCTATGACTTTCTTCTTGACTTGATATTGGCCTAGTTTTACTATTCTGTTCGTTCTTTCTTATATCCTCTCTATCTTTAGTTTTATCACTTTTATGCGATTCACGATCTCTTTTCTCCGTATCTCGAGATCTGTTTGTTGTACTAATCGGTCTTTCCTGAGCTTTTGACGGTGTTAACTCTCGTTTGGATCTTGATTTTTCAGGCGTACGACTACGACGAGCTTTTGTTGTAATTGTTTCTTTCGAATGTTGATGTTTCGATCTTTCAGATGTTGGAGGTGTTCTAGAACGTATATCTTTATCTTTACATTTCACCTTTAATCTTTCGTCAGTTTTTATTTTTTCGTCTATCGTACGATTTTTTTCTTTATCTTGTTCTTTGACTTTATCAAAAGATTTACTTTTAGCACTATCTTTAGACAATTCATCTACATCTCTTATCTTTTTATAATGTCTATCTTCCTTTTCTATATCTCTACTTTTTGTTGCCTTGGGAGATTCACTTCTGTTTCTTTCTCTAACTTTATTAGATGTTCCATGGTGAGGTACAGATACAGAAGAACCTAATACTGTTGTTGTTGTAGAAGTTACCGCTGTAGACACTTGTATTGTTGGTGATCTTGCACGAGGTGTTGAAGAATGTTTTCTTGATGTTGAAGATGAACTGTATTTTTTTGCTGTTCTGACAGTAATGTCCTTTTTTGCAGAACTACTTTCAAATTTACGTTTTTTCTTAATCGATGATTTTTCATTTTTTGTACCAAGTCTTTTTAACTTTAATCTGTTAAGATTATCACAGTTTAATAAAATTATATTTCAAGAATTTATGTAGTTAAAATAAAGTAAAACAATTTACAAATATACACTATTCATGCTATAACAGATAATATATATACAACAAAATTTATTCCTAAGCCAAAAATTAAAAATTTTCTTAAAATATATATTATTTTATGTAAAACATTAAGAATGTAAATACTTATTTATATACATATTAATGTGTACACCATTTAATAGTAACATACATCATAACTTACTTTCTTTTTCTTTCTTTATCTTCATCATAATCTGTAGAGCCACTGTGATGTCGTTTAGATTTAATTTTTTTAACTTTTTTACGTGAATCAGATGTGGAACTGGAAGATGAATCTTCACTGCTAGAACTACTACTACTGCTAGATGTACTTGAAGTATGAGAACTGGAGGAAGAAGTCATAGCCTTTTTCTTCTGTCTCACTTTGTCTTTCCCATGAACTTCTTTATCTTTCTTCATTTGTAATTCTAATTCACGCTGTAAAAGTTGTCTGCGTCTTTCTAACACTTTTTCGTCCTCGTATTCCAAATCTGTTTGATTCCACTCTTCCAAATTTAAATCAGGACTGTGCGATGCCTTTTTTACAATCTTAGAAGTAAGCCTTTTAAACGGATCCTCAATGAGCTATACATTGATAAACACACACATACATATATATATATATATATATATAAATATTTATCTTCAAATAAAATAAAAATGCAATTTTAAATCTTTACTTGGATATTATACTCTCCAAGTATAATAATAGTACATTATACACTTACTCCTGCTGTACTTGCAATAGCATTATCCTTTTTGGCACGCTTGGACGGACTTATTAATGTGTGAGTATTTGCATATCTAGTTGCAATATCAAGAAAAGAAAATGTTGATCATCTTAAATTGAACGAGTGATAATTCTTACTCTATTCTCTAAATAATGAACTTGACATGTAATTTCATTATTCATCAGTACAAGGGATAAACATATTATTTAATTCTTTTTTCGCAAAGTATATTAACTTCAAAATTATACTTGCTTGCAATTCTTTCCGTACGAACAGCTGCCGTTTAGTGCCCAGTTTCTACAATAATCCGACGAATTTTGGCCGGCAGTAACTGCTGGTTTGGTCCCCAACCTCTCAAACACACTTGGTCGACGAGAGTCTGTATTACATTTCGTAGGGTCAACCGTTATCTTCCTTATGTTTGATTTTGACATATTATCACCATAAAACAATTATGTTTTCACAATGGAAGCACATAACTGCAGCATGCAAATATTCATTTGCTACGGAATCACCATTAATCAATTAGGCATTGACGAATATAAGCACAGTCGACGAAATATCGACAAACCATTTAAAAGCTAAATAATAAAAGTCGTTCGTTACGTTTTATACAATTATTTCTCTTGTGAACGTCACTATATTAATATTTACACTTAGTTTTCTCTACATATTCTTAAAGGCTAACCCTAGGTCGCCCTACTGCATACGACTGAAGTAAGTACTAAAATGTACAAAAAACAATACTGCTAGCGCTATGAAGTTGCGTATAAAACGTTTAATATTACCAACTTACAGTGACAAACAATGATAACAAATGTGTTCAAACATTTTTAATACATTATAAAATATAAAAATAGCTTTCTAAAAACTATTTTTTCAAATATAAAAGAATCTTTACATCTTACATAAAATGTAATATAAAAGTAAGTATAAAATATAACTACTGTAATAGCAATAGAATACATATATTTGCTCTTCTAAAGGAAACGGAATCTTCGAGGAATATATCAAAAAAAAAAATTCAAATGTATTTAAATTAAAATACATATTAATAAATAATAAATTGAAAAATTAATCTTTTAATTTTTACAATAATGTTTAGCTTGAAATAAAACTACTAAACAGAGAAATATTTGATAATTTTTTCATATCACTTTAAAATTCAAAAATCTTAAAAATAATATATGAACTTATAATTCAAATTATCTAGAAACATTTGTTTTAACAGTTCATTGATAATGTCGATCGTATAAGTAATTAATTCTATTTATAATTTATTTCCATGTTACATATATTTAATATACTAAAATATAGTTTATGTTCGTATTACGTTCCGTTAGCGGATTTTGGGGGAAAGGAGGTGGGGTTACTGACCGAGGAGCGTTGAACCGTTCTGCTCGACAAAGTGCGCGAACAATTCAAACAACGATTAGCTTTGAATATAATCGACTATTCAACTCTAGTCTTGCATAAAAATTGTCAAGAATTCAAGAAATAAAATGATTCTGCGCTCTTAATCGTTCGAAAATTGAAATTATTCTCTTTCTATGCAAGATATTTCTTCTGATATTAGCTTTGATTCTTCTGGAAAATTCTGAATCCTCTCTCTCTCTCTCTCTCTCTCTCTCTCTAGGTTGCTCTGGCTCAGTCGTATGTTGTTACGTGCAAAGAGAAAGTACCAAAGATCCAAAGAGAAAGCATGCTAGCGAGATAAGACAACCCTTAAGGAAATTTATAACCATCTTCGAATATATCAATGGTAATACGAGATAAACATTGCAAAGAACTCGATGCGTCTCAAGGGTTGTCTTTACATAAACTCTACCATTCTCCAAATGAAAGTTTGTCTTTCATTCTTTTGAGCTTTAACTTTCCCTTTGTTCGATTGCATACGTTGAATATTTAAACAATGATATTCTGTGCTTAATACGTTAGCTTGATTTTGAATTTCGCTCTTAATTTATATATCGATGTTACTAGATACAGCAAGTGTTGTTACGATAAGTTATATTCATGTGTAGGTAGTATTACAAATATTATAAAGCCAAGTTCACGCGATAGCGAGAACGTAATTCTGATCGTCATTTCCAGTACCTTAAACGTCGCTGTCACGTTGAACGTTGCGTTAGTTCTTTGATACATTTACCTTTTCAGTATTTAAAATTCAAATATTACTAATTGAATTGTATTCTTCTTAATGTACGACTATTTTCTTCACTTTATTTGCTTACAATTTATGACAAATAACAACTAATAAAAACATGACAATAGTAATTGTATAATTTACACATTACCAGTAACGCACGAATATGTTTTATTAGATAATTTTGTCTTGCTATCAGTAAAATATTTTGAACGAATAAACTTATTGCAATTTATTATTACCATGTTTTGTTAGCACATCGGTTTATTATTGAATAATATAATTACATTGTTTACAATTTTTATAGATATTCTTGCAATGGCACACCAATGTAGTTGCGGAGATTCGCATAATAATGTAGACCAGGGTGCGCAGAGTAGTTTATACGGCAAAATTGATAAAGAAAATATAGAATGTTTAAATGAATGTGAAGAAGGCAGTGGAGTTTTTGTATTTAAACCATTGGAAGACAAATTAGACAGAAATAAAGTAATGACTTAAGATATTCTAACATTTCATACAAGCATTTTTTAAATTGTATTAATACAATATTTTACATTATAATTAATCTTTTTTCAGTATGTTGAAAGTGATGTGGATAATGAACTTCTATTTAATATCCCGTAGGTTTTTTTATTCTAACATTATTTCATTAAGAATATATAAATACCATTATTTTTCTTCCAGTTTCACAGGAAATGTAAAACTGAAAGGCCTCATTATTATTGGAGGAGAGGATGATTTACATCCAAACAAAGTAAAGCTGTAAGTATTTCCACATTTTATATTTCCAGATGCTTGAAATAAAATTAATCTTCGAATTTTGATTTGATTAATATTAGATAAAATATTTTATTGATACAGATATAAAAATCATCAAGGTATGACATTTGATGATGTGGGGATAGAACCTGAACAAGAATTGGAACTACATGTAGATCCACATGGAGTACACGAATATCCCCTTAAGTATGTATATATTGTATGAAATTATGATAATACAAAAATTAAAAACAATTTTTATTACAGGGTGGTCAAATTTTCATCAGTGCAACATCTAAGTTTACATTTTACTGGTTTTCCAGGCTCAGATAAAATCAGAATTTATTATATTCAATTAAAAGGAGAGTGGACACCTGGACACCAACAAGGTGTTATTATTTGCAATTATGAATTACGTCCACAGATGAGTGATCATCCTAAGGATCATGAAGATATTGATAGGGCAATTAGTTGATTTTATCATAACAAGTTAACAAAAAAACCCACTCTGTATTAATAAGTGAAATAATTATAAATCTGTTTATATTCAAATGAATATTTCTGCTTATTCTCCTTATTTGAGTTTAACATTTTTTTTGTTATACATTAAGTACCATTATTTACCACTCGCAAACTAAAGAAAATCGCATTCGCCCGAAAAATACTGTACGCGGCGAATTTATTCGAAAATAAATCAATTGCAATTTAAAAGCTCAAATTACACAAGATAAATTACTTTACAAGTTGAATAAATATTTTCAAATATTAAATTTCTCCATTTTAAAGTTCCACATGGTCACGTGAAATCGTACATAAACGAAAAATGTGTATCACAGCAGGGATCGCGGCGCGCTCATTCAAAAATCACGTTCTCCTATCTAATTTTTAAATTGCCACAATTGATACTGTTTCTCAATAACACAGCAGAGATAGCGTATTATTTTATGGTAAAAATAATCCTTTGTTTCATCCATTGAATTTCCTATGAAATCAAATGTAACATGTTTCTCGAGTTTACTTTGATCTCCCCTTCTCTTCTTCGTACCCTTCCACTATATGGGCACCAACTTAAAACTTCGATACTTGATATCGCGAGAAACAACGTCCACTAAGTTCGACAATTCCAGCTCATGGCACACGCGACCGATTGCTCCTCCGTCGAGGCAAATAAGCAAGATAAAAAAAATGCAAGTGAAAATATTGCCTGTACATCAATGGACTACTCAGTGTCACCAGCAACTACGCAACCTTTACCACCCGACGGAGGATGGGGCTATTTTGTAGTTCTAGCATCCTTTTTAATTCACGTGATCGGTAAGTAATTGATTTATCATTTCATTACACCTTTTTAAAATTCTAAACATTCAGGTATTTCAAGAATATATCACGCGTTCAGATTTTACAATTTTCCATTTTTTTCTCTGAATTTAGACGGTTTTTTCAAATAAATCAATTTCAATGCGAATGTCATCTATACTTTTTACATTTATTTTAATTATATTTTTCATTTATTTAACGGTTTAATTATTATGCCATTGATTATAACAGGTACCCCCGTTAAACTATATTTCACGCTGATTTATTTTTAAACATTTACACTTCTTTTTTGCGGTAGCTTTATCGTTATTGTCATGTTGTTAACATTATGGTCACGTTTTGGTCGTGTTAATCGGGTGACTCCGTATCTTGTTAAATTCAAACAAATAAACTACTCCCCGATAAAATAGAAAGAACAAAAAACTACTTACACGAAAATTATTTTGATGATTCGCAGTATAAAAAAAAGGCAATGTAATTTTCGCGAGAAATTCATTAAAGTTAATCACTGTATAAAGAAATCTTCTTCTCTATATTTCTAAGGAAACGTTAAAGGAATATTATTAATTTTGAATTATCGATCTTTTTAACTTCTTCTAATATATACACACGAAAAAAGAAGATATTTTAATTTATTATACTCTTTAGGTTTACGATCATATAAGCAATACATATAATACAGTCTCATACGCGATAGTTCAGTTGAACGTAATGGACAAATCAAACAAAATCAACAGAGAATATTTCCTAATCTTTAAACTCTCTATCTCGTTTAAAGCATAGATATGTAAATGTTAAGTTGCGAGAGAAGAAGAGCGTTACTTACGGAACATCGCTCAAGTTCTCTCTAATACAGGAATATACAAAACTTGCAACACGTGTTCAACATAACAGAATATCACCAAATATAATAAATTAAATGTGCGTTGCATTATGCAGAAAAGCAAATACGCATGTATGTCAACGTGTAAGCGGACGATTTGAGAAAAAAGAAAAACCGGCCTTGGAAACATGCTTATGCGTACGTCTTCTTCGATTTCTTCCTGGTTTTATCTTTCGCAATAAAAAACATGAACATCTTGATAAAATCGTGAAATACAATCGGTTTCTTTTCTTCTGATATTAATACACGTAACAATAGCGCGGAAAACATTCTAGAAATATTTACATCATCAGGATCTTATTATTTCTACATGGAAATGTTAATCTTAAACTGGACTTTTTGACAAGCAGATTTTAATCGTTAATTGAATTGTAGTATTGCAGAAACGTGTCTAAGTATCCTAGAAGTTGTTGAAATAAATAAAAAAAAAAAAAAATGTAACGATGACCGTGACATTATACAAATGTCTAAATGATATACGTTTTATCTGTTTTATTTCGCCGTCTTATCTGTAATACGCATAAAAATAATATTTTTATTATATACGGTTGCTTATTTTCGTCATAGATCCTTATCAGACGCCGTATTAAAAGTAGATTTGAAAAAAAAGAAAGAAAATGAACGTATCTGTAACAAAGAAATGATGGTAACAATGGTTATCGATACCAATAAAAGTACAAAAGGGGAATTGTAACGATCACCGAAATTATTCTCGTTCGTACAATAAGTATATTTCACCTAACGGATATATTTCAACGATGACGATTTCATCGCAAAGACAATCGAGTTGTACTATTGTTGAGTTATTGCACTTTACTCATCACTCATCGTATATGTACATGAAAATATACACATACAAAGAAACTCTGATTACGCATGACAGTAGTTTTACGATACGTAAAATCAGAACGTGATATGAACAGTTTGCTTTTTATGTATTGGTAACTAAATAGAAGATGTATTGTACTTATTTTGAAGGTGGAACGTTGAGTATTCTTAATTATGGAAAATATGGAAATTGTGGTACTACCTAACACACGGTTACGATACATTCTCATAATGTACGTAAATATTTAGTTTTGTACAATTTCAAATATTTCTTCGACACTGAAATATGAATGAATTGAAAAGAAAACATACTTTATTACCCAATTCTATTTGTAATAAAATTCAAATTTACATATTTACTTGAGTTATTTTGTTCGTTTGATATTTGCGTTAAATACTGCGATTATTCTTAATATCGCAATAGTTAGATTGCACATATTGTAGCTAGAATTGGAAAGAGAATAAAACAAGAACAGCTTCGCAAGAAGAGCTATAATGAACTCATATTAGCGATAGCACAAATTGGAGAAAATTATGTTGTACTTTTCAATAACTAAATTATGCTTAGACCGACTTCAATGTGATTCTTCCAGCTAATGATTTGTCTCCGTGTTATTTTGCATAAAGATATTTATACGTGTTAAATAAAATATTTCGTTATTGTTACAGCGGACGGTGTCACGTACTCTTTCGGCGTATTTTATTTAGAACTTTTGTACTATTTCGAGGAAGGAAAAGGAGCAACTGCATGGATCGCATCGATCTTAGTTGGAGTCACTTTGTGTTCAGGTAAATCTTTGACGATACGTGATAATATCGGCTTTACAAGAAATGCAATGAATAATTTATCGAAGGTCCAATATCAAGCTTATTTGTAAATAAATTCGGATGCCGAGCTGTGACCATAGCTGGTTCAATATTGGCGAGTGCGTGCCTACTGGCGAGTATGTGGGCTCGAAGTATTGTAACACTATACTTTTCGATCGGTATAGGAACAGGTGTGGCGAAAAAAAAATATCTTTATTATATAAAACAATTTTTTCTCTCAACATTTTACATAGTGATAAATGAAAAATTTCAGGCCTAGGTTTCGGTTTAATTTATTTACCTGCGATCGTAAGTGTAACATGCTACTTCGAGAAGTATCGTTCTCTTGCAACGGGAATCGCAGTATGCGGTTCGGGCTTAGGCACGTTAATTTTCGCCCCTTGCTTAGATTATCTTATAGCAATATACGGATGGCGAGGAACAATGTTGATTTGTTCCGGGATCGTTTTGAATTGTACCGTTCTTGGGACACTCTTCAGGCCCCTTGAAACGAGCAAACCGATAAAGAGAAGTTCTTCAGAGGTACAGGATTTTCGTATGTATTATTATAAAAAGCTTAATGACAAAGTGATACAACGAGTAACGAATGAATACTGTAAAATAGAATGACGAAAAATGAAAATGCCTGCAATTTATAGAATGTATATGTTTGAGTCGGTATATTGAAACACAATTGTAAAACACGCGGTTTAACCCATTCGAGACGAAGAATTATTTTGAAGACGATCCTCAGGAGCTAAAAATTTTTTTTTACATTCCTAACGGTTCTGGCTGTGGGTTACTCATTTTAAGATCTAACTTAAAACTAATAAAAATTTTAATCTTTGCTTTATCTCTAAAAGATCTTATCTTCACAGCTACTTCTTCACTAATAACTAATAACTCAAGTTCAAGATCATTAAACACACAGTGTGTAATTCGTCTTTTTAGCTAAGAAATACATTATACATACGATGTGTAATCCGTCTCGAATGGATTAATCAGGACTTTCTTTGTTTATACTGAAATTAACAGTATGATACTATCCTCGATACAACGTTCGATTTTCAGAAATCGTTACCGAACTCGAAGAAATGCCTTCGAGAATACTCGAACAGTTTGTCTACTAAGAAATTACACAGCGTGAGTTTTCGAAAAGAGGAAAACAGTACCGGTATAAAATCTTCGAGTCAACCCACTTTAATTTCAAACGATGCAATACAACAAGACAGTTTGGAGAATATTAGTAAAGAGCAGTCGGTATTTCTCTCTGTAACTCTACTTTTTTCGAAGTTTAATTTATTCTTTTTCTTTTATACACTTACACATACAAGACATCTTTTTCAGGCAAATATTTCATACTCATGAGACTTCTATAAGTTTACCAAATAAAACAGAACACGTGAAAACGGAGAATAAAGAATTTAAAGTATATATCGAAAGGAAAATAAATACTTTACAAGAGAAATTAGATATTTCAGTGTTAAAGGATCCAGTATTCATATTATTCACATTCTCAAATTTTTGCACCAGTATTGGTTTCTACGTACCGTATGTGTATGTATTGGTATGTATATAGACTTTCATTGAAATAATTTAAAATCTCGTATTAAAAATTTTCAAATTATAAATATTTATATGGTACTTACGTTTGATTTCTGTTTATTATCTACAAATTTTCAAATCGATAATTAATGTTATTTAATTATATATTTATGTAGCCCCAAGCTGAGGAACAAGGAATCAATAAGAAAGATGCAAGTTACCTTCTTGCAGTAATTGGAATTGCTAATACTGTGGGCCGTATAATCTTAGGATATGTCTCAGATAAACCATGGGTTAATCGATTGCTCATATATAATTTATCTCTTACAATATGTGGTATTTGTAAGTATTATTCTTAATATGTAATCAAATTCCTTAATTGAATAATATTAACACTTTACCGACTAGCTCATTCTATTCAATACTGGCTCGATTTTTGCTATCGCACTTATACTTACAGCTCTAAAAATTTTAAATTAAAATTTGCGAGAGGGCTTTACCATATCATTCACTTTCTCTTGTTATACGGTAATTAAGACATAGGTCAAAAATGAGCCGGCATTGGCTGGGAGAGGGTTAATTAATTTATTGTGCTGGCAGAAAAATGCTGATTAATAGGCTTCCGCCGGTAAAATGTTAACAAAATTAGCGTTACTTGAATGAAAACACGCATAATCCTTAAGCCGTTCCTATTTTTTCAGCTACAATTCTCAGCACATTTTGTACATCTTTTACGTCATTCATACTTTATTCTTCGATGTTTGGATTCACATCTGGCGCTTATGTCGGTCTTACATCTGTGATATTAGTAGATTTATTGGGTTTAAATCGCCTTACGAATGCTTTTGGTCAACTCTTATTATTTCAAGGCTTTGCATCACTTTTAGGACCACCTATTGCTGGTACGTTTATAGTTTATAATATTTACCTTCGTAACTTTTCTATAACATACACTTTTTAGGGTGGTTATATGATGCACTAGAATCTTATAATCCTGGATTCTTCACTGCTGGTGGTATGATTACTGTTAGTGGACTAATTTTATTCTTTATTCCTACTATTCAACAAAAAGCACAAAAGAATGTTGATACCAAAAAAGCAAAACCTGTAATAAATCATCAACTTGTATAAAGTATTCATCTTTTACTTATTCTTACTAGTGTTTAATTTACTAGCATATTTAACTATGAAATAAGTATGGTAATAATTTAAAATAAAAACAAATTGTGATAAATTTAAATTACGTTTATGACATTTCAGTTTGAAAAATATATTGCATTATCTGTTGTACGTTCCTCTAAAAATTCATGTATTGTTTGCATTGTTTGAGGTTTCAAATTAATACCTTTAAGTTTTAACTGATTTAGTACCTAAAACAGTAATAACAAATTATTCAATATTCAGTAATTTAAAGTTCTGTTTTCAACAAATCATAAAGTGCTCTTTACTTTAATTTATAGGCACGTTGTTTAAAATGTTATGAATAATAAAAATAACTTAAGAAGAAAACAAGTATGACACAGTAACTGAAATAACATTTATAATCTACTTTTTAATTTTGTACCTTTTTTAACCACATTTTATGTGCTGGAAAATCAATCATCAAATCGAATAATTGTTTATCCATAGGTACAAATGTTGCTTCAAATGATTCATTGCTCAAGTTAAATGTTACATCCAAATTCATGTTTTCTATTAAGTTACAACTAATATATACAAAATTCTGTACATCATTTTTATAAACTGAAGTGTATCTGAGGTCGTGAGCAATTACTTTATAAAAATAGTTATCCGGAAAGTTTCGTACTATAATCAGAAAATAATATTAATCTATATATACTTATTGCATGCATCTTATATATATACATATATATTTACATATAAAATATCTTACTATGTTGGGAAAGTTTTTCACTTACTATATATAGCAGCCTCTTTTATCATACATTTTTTTAACATTAATAGAACATAAGCATTATTGATTACTGATTCATTTATTCCATATTTCATTAATAAATTTCTTATATATGATAGATTTCCAAAAGTAAATGGTAAAACATAATCAGCAATTGTATCAATACAAGGTGGTATATTAAAATCAGTGATCATAATTTTGATAACATCTAAAATGCCTGAAAGTAGAAGATACATTTAGTTTCATTATATATAAATATACGTGCAGTTATGTTGTCAATATTGAAAAATTGTGTACTATTATATTCAAAATATATACCTTGTAAATCATATTTATATGCTTGTCTAACTAAAAGTGGCCAAAAATAATGCGGCCTTATTGTACAATGACGTTTACATTCTCTAAGTAAAAGAAGAGATACATGATTACTCTTCAGTAATGCACAATACAATGATATTAACATTGACATCTTGAATTTTTTTCCACAATTAAAAGAAGAACATTGTTTAACAACGTCGTCAATTATCTAACACAACAAATATATTACAAATAATAACAAAATACTGAGAAATTAGCAAGAAGAGATGTTATACTCGCCATGCTTTTATTAACTGTCTGTTCTAACATCAATCTCATAATGTTTTTAAATTTCGATGCATTATTATCCAAACCTGTATGAGAAAGGACAGTTGCAACTACATCTATTTTATTAAGAGCTGCTAATTTTAATAAAGATCGTAATTCATTGTTGGAAACATTGGATTTTTTTGTTAAATACTGGCACATCTGAAATTAAAATTATAAATGCTGAATTTTTAGATTTTATGAGTACATATCAGTAAAATTTTACTATAAAATTTCTAAAAGTTCTTACCATTTGAATAAGTGTCGCATAATCTTTTTCTGAATTATTGAAATTTGCTGCTATCATATAAATCATATTTAAAATATAGTCATTAGTGAAATGTATATTATTTAAATTACAAATTTTAATTATTTTTTTTATTTCGTTAATATTTCTTGATTTAACATGAGCACACATAATAGCAGTATATGCTTCAGCAGTCAGTTTTATCTTTTTTAGTTTCATACTTTCCAAAACTGCAAATATGCCTTCTATATTTCTGAAAAATGTATAAATTCAAATTATATTTGGAAATAAGTCTTATTTTAAATTTTACTTTATTCCTTTTTGAGTTATTTACCCTAATTTAGAATATCCTATCAATAATAAATTGAAAACAGGTTTTAATACAGAAATCTGCATCCTTTGCATGTCTTTCAAAAATACTAGTGCCATATTTACATTTCCTTTCATACAGTAATATGCCACACACATTTGATATGTCAGATCATCTGGATAAATCTCATTATTTTTCATATCAAATAATAGTTCCACAGGTGAAAAATCCCATTCATTTTGTAAATATAATTTTAAAAGTGCATTGTAATGACATACCTTCAAATTGAAATCTTCAGACACAAAGTAAAAACAGTCATATATTTTACATTTCTCATAGTTCTATTAATAAATTTTATTATAATTAATAAGATTAAATTATTATAAACATACTGCATGCATTGAGAATAGACCATAAATATTCTCCAAGTTTAATTTTATCTGATGGTAAACAATCCATCACTTTATTACACCAGTTTAATAATAAAAGTACTTCATATTCAGTTATAACATCTGTAATGAAAACAATTTTCTTTTAATATAAATTAATATATATACCTTCTATTATACAAGCAAGGTAATTCTAATTATTATAAACTTTTCAATATTTTACTAAGAGAAGAATACATAAATAATATGTAGAAATTGCAACATTAAAATAGTACATATAATTTACATTATAAACTTACGTGCTGAATCGATATGATCTATGATACTTGCAATTTCTTTTTTCTGTATCCACTGATGTTGCTGTATACGCTTGAAGACAGTAGCAAATTTGTTAGATATGTTTGTCTGTGCTTCTGACTTTTCATTTTGTAAGGCCATATTTAAATTCCTAACAACGTGTCATTTCTTATTATAAGTTATACGAATAAATATACAAATATTAAAAAGAACTAACCTTCCTAAAATAGGAAACATTTTACTGTATTGTTGAATTGTAAAGTCTATCATCTTTTTACTTTCATTCTGTATCGCAATCCTTGAAAAATGTCTAAACTGATTTACACTACTTAATAAAATATTTGTCATGATAAATAAAGATTAGTAACAAGACGCGTGTATGCTGAGTTTCTGTATGATATATTTATATACCATAACCTTCTCCGAGCTGCAGAACTTAATTTGATAAATCAAAAATGTGTTACGATAAAAATAGAAATATCTCCTTACATTTTAATGATTAAGTTAAATTTTTCTATCCAAATATATTACTTGCTTAAGTAATTGATATGGAAGAAAAATAAATTATATTTTTACAAAAAGTATGCTTATAATATTAAAGAATGAAAAATAAAAATAATTTGTTTTCTTAGATTTTTTTATCTTTATTAATTTATTCCTATGTACATTAACGTTAAACTATAACATATAAACTAATAATTTAAAAACTATTAGTATTTGAATCTTTTTGAGATAAGCGTAAGATAGCGGCTTAGTCTGATAAATTATCGCCGATTTCAATACATGAGAAATTGATATCAAAGGAAAATAGAAAATTCTATTGAAAGACAAATTTTGGTTTCTATTGCTTGCGTTTAACTAAAAAATTCTTTGCGATGTATTCGTATGTATATATCTGCCTAATTCTTTCGCATTCCTATAGGTTAATTTAATGAATTCATACGTTACTATACGCGTAATTATAGATAAATATATTTTCTTATAATAAAATGTATTTAACGAATTTAGAATTTAAATTAAGAAAAGATAATAAAAGTTATTTTATAAACATTAGCTATTTGTTTTTTAAGTAATAGTGATATACAACTTATATATTTTTCAATTAAATATAAACTTTATTATAGGTGTAATTCTATAAATTGTAATAACTCTGGTAATACATTTAATTACTTTTAAGATAGTAATTTCATTTATCATTAATAATAAAATTACAATACAAATTGTCAAGTTGTTAATAACTTCATGCAGGATAGTTGTGAAATTCTAAATGAAGCCTTTTCCTAAAGGTGTAATAAAAACAACTTTAATATAAAACCATTATTTTTACTTTAAAACAGCAAACCCTAAAATTGCTACTAATCAGATACATGTGATTACAATTGTAAAATTGTACATATACATAAATAGCCTTGTAATATAGCTATATTAAAATATATGAAAAAATATTACTTGATAAAGTATTATTTTCATATTAGAAATATATAAAAATATATTACAAAAAATAGTTTTGTTAATATTTAATTTTAATTTCAGTTGATAATTTTAAAGTTAGATAAGTGCATTCCTACTTATTCTAAAATATTAATATAGTTTTATGCGTGTATTTGTGGTATACTAAAAACATCTGGATCATTAGATATTATATTCAAAAATATATTTCCAAATTAAATTTTTTTACTTACTCCATACAATTTTGTACAAGAAATATAAAAATTTTGTTAATATTACTTATAAAACATTCACTCCATTGAATGATTTATATATAAGATTATATGCAAAAATGTAGAAAATGTAATGGTTTAAAAAGTCTACAAATATTGAAAAATAAATAACGTGTAACTGAAAATTAATACAAACATAAAATTCATGCACAAAATGACATCCTGCTAGTATCCAATGTTAACATTAAGTAAACCTATATATCATTATGCCAAACTTAAAGCATCTTTTTTTTAGATACTTGCTTTCATTATATTATAATAAAATTAGCTAAACTGTATTGAATTCACAAAAGTGAAACCGTTTTTACACTTTGCATAAAAATATGATAATAGATATTTTGCTATATTAACAGTTTCATTTATGTAATATTAACATTAAATTTTATAATTATTTTACAAAAATTCTTCACACCAATCAGAGAGACATCCGTAACAATCATTAGACTGTTTTGCATTAGCAGAACATGCATCTTTCATCCATTCTTGGAATAATTCTTTGTTTTTTTTTAAGACCAAGAATTGTCCAAGTACTACATATGCCTGCAAACATATGAAGAAATATAGATATATCATATTTTATGTTTAAATAAACATATGTATATATATTTTTCAACTTTTAACTATTTATAATATATTATCTATAATATTAATGATCCATTTTCAAATACTTTTGCAATATTACTTCTTAATGTCATATTTTAATGATAAATAAGTATTGATAAAATAGAAAGTATATTAGATGTATGGTAAAATGTTTCTTTACTTTATCAAAGCCAGCTGCTTCTAGTCTACGTCCTAAAACTTCTCCAACTCCAGCAAGATCTGTAACAGGTTTATCACCCATTGGTTCTGCAACAAAGTTCTTGTGCTTCTGCGATGTGCTAGACATGATTCTTCTATAAATAAAAGGGACCTTTTAATTTTTATAATATTACACATTAATTACTTAGCATATTAAGTAAAAGATAAAAAATGAAACATAGTAATATAATAATACAAAGTAGAGAATTAATTACTTCGTTATAATTTATGTTTCTATACTTCTAAATATAATAACCAAAAAGTTAAATTGCAATAAATAATACATGTATTTTTATGAAATACTTACGAGTTTTGGTTTGCTTTTCAATAAAATAAAATTCTTTGTATTGATTACTAGTTAATTACAATTATTTTTGTTTCACTTATTGTAAGTTACAAAGATTTAAATATAACTTCAATTAATCATTCACTTTGGAAACGTAGTGTATTTACTCGTTGATAAAATACGTACGTTTAAAAAAATTACTCAAACACAACACTATCGAAGCTGCATGTATTATACAAATTTTACGTAAAAATTATAGAACGGAAACTTGTGTATCATTTTCTGCACGTAATGGCTGATTCCTATGAAATAAATATGCTTGCATTTTTCTACTATTATGTTTTATATAAAAAGCAAATAGTTAAATCGTAACTAAATTTTAACGAAATCTAAAATATTATCTACTTTTAAAATATGAAATAAGCGTATAATTTTTATTACTGAAATATTTGCATGATAACGTTTAAAATTGCAATTGATTAATTTGTATTTGTATATATTGCAATAAGATATAATTTTTTAACGTACAAAAATATTATAAACAAATCTTACTCGAAAAACAAGTTAACTCAAAAAAAAAAAGTTTGATGATACATATACACAAATTATAATTGTATTATTATTATTATTATTATTATTATTATTGTTATATGAATATTTTATAAGAATTTAGTTAAATTTAACAAAATACATCCTATTGCTTGGAAGTTCAACGTAACATAAAGTGTCGACACCATCGGTACCTTTATAGGTACAAGCGTTTCGTTTCTTGTCTATTCGTTTACAAAATTGGGTTATTGTTGGAAAGATGGAGCGGTCAATATGCGAAATATAAATAGAAATGTGCATTACTATTTTAACTTTTCAATTTTCATTGTTACTCTTCACAGTGATCCTATAATTTTTAAACTTACGTGATTATTCAGGAGATTATTTAAAAATTAGAATTTTTGACATATATTGTGCTCCAATCACAGAAGAGCCATTATGTTGTGTCAACGTAATCGACGGCAGCACTGACGCCTCTTCAGTAATTAACCAAACAAAATGGACACCAAGATAACGATTAAACGAATATTCGTGCAATAGATTTACATGGAATGTCCTGAAGAATGGGATTAACGTATATACTACAGTGAGTCATACTTAATTATCGTTAAATGTTGATTTTGAATAACAGTATCTTAAGAGTTTGTATAAGTTGTTTAAGTCCTTTTTAATTTAACAATATTGAAACTTAATTTTGACACTTTAATCTAGAACAAAATTCTGTGATGTTATATCACATTCATAGTTTAACATTCAGAATAAAAATGTGTAACTTTGTTTAAATTTAGATCACTTTTTTTTATTAATCTGTTGTAGTTTTACATCATAGTTTTCTACATTATTAGTACCCTTTTTTATGTTTATTATAAAAAATTATAAACTTTTCTTCGTTTTGCATTGTACAATTTTAAATAAATTGTAGTTGAAAGTAAATTATGTAGAAATGTAAATTGTTGTCAGTTAGATTACATTGTACATGATATTTCATTTAAATATTATTGTTTCACGTTGTATCCCTTATGCTTGTCAGCTACAAAAACTGTTTATTAATGTAATGTGTTACAATACAATTATAACAAACTACATAATTTTTACTTTTTGTTAAGTATTAACTTGCAATAATTATTCTTTCCTATATATTTGTTTAAATTCATTGTATTGTGTTATATATTAATTACCTTATTATAGTTATGGAACTTTTACAATTTAATTAAAATTAAGGATAAAAACACTTTCATTAAAATAGTAATCTTAGAACAATAAAACTTAATTAATTATCTGTGTGTTATAAGGTAAGCATGAAATTATTTACTATAAACTTTTAATAATCATATTTTGTTAATATTATTAATTTATTTATTATAGTGAAAATATAAAATAAATACTATCAGACTAGCTCTTTTGTAATTCTCATTTTATTAAATAAGGAATTGTTTTCTTTTTCTATTACAAATGATAAAAATCGTTAAACAAAATTCTGTCATAAATAACTAATCGTAAAAAGTAAAATTAAAAAATTTCCAGAATGAAGTTTTTTCGTAATTGGTAAATGATTATTATTCTGGGAGTTGCGTAATTTTATTTCTTTATTACAATTTTCATGTAATCCAAACTTATATTTGCGTACAATTAACAAATAATTAAATGTAATGTCAAATACGGTCGTGATTCATTAAAGATGTCGTATATACGTGTACATTCAAGCTGATACCTAAAGGATAGGATTGGTTAATCGAATATCCTGCCCTGGTATCCTACTTTATAAGGTAAAATCTGATTGGTTCTCTTTGTGGTATAATTCGGACTCCGCCTTACTACCGCCAATTGCGTTGTGTGTTTTTACCATGATACCGAATACTTTATGCGCTAGGAGTGTAATTCTTGGAAGGTTGCAGCGTCCAATCTCCTTTCTTCTTCTCCGTGTTTTCTTACTGTTTTCATTCAATGAATATATATATATATATATATATATATATGGTACAAAAGGACATAGAAATTTTATTATACTCGATATTTGAAAAATTAACACGTATTTCATGTTTATCGTAAATACTTAAAGTATGATGATTATCTTTTATGAAGTGAATGAAAACATATTCAAATATTTGGTGTATATATAAAAAAATATAATTTTTATTGTTTTTCTATTTTTTGCAATTTTTGTTTAATTTTTTCGTAATATTATTTTACAATATTGATAATCAAATTAAATTTACTTTTTACTGTACAATGATATTTAGATAATGTAGAGTATTTGATTATTCTTTTAATAAATATATCAACCGGTTTTATTTTGTTAGCAATTTACAAAAAATTATACATTAAAATATGCATGCGTTCATATAGCTATGTAAATATAATTATTGATTATGAAGAATATTTTTTTTAATAAAATACGGAATATGCGGTATATGAATTTAATATATAAATGTCAATTATATCGAACTACTTGAATGTAATTATTAAGTGATTAAAATTGAATAGGACTTCTCGATTATTTTTTAAGATCAATATGTTTCATACTTCAGTTGTATAATCACGATCAGAGTCGGAAATTTTGTTCTTTTAATTGAATTTAAATGCGAGGCTTCCTTACATCGATCTTCTGTGCAGCTAGTAATTCTGATAATTAAAAGGGAACATTACTGCAGTTTTAAATTTATCCTATCAAACAGATACATAAATTAATTCATTTTTCATATAAATTATTAATAATAATTATGCTTTCATAAATGAAACTTAATGTACTTTCGCAGTACTTACAAAACAAAAATATTCCACGTGTTATAGAAAGAAAGTGCTTGAAACATTTCAATTCTCAATATTTAATGAAATTGTTATTAATATTCCAGTTGTACTAAAAGAATTTTGAAAAATTACATCACACTTGAAAATTAATTAACAGTTCAAATGCAGAAATTTAATATAAGAAAATAACATTTACAATTCAATTTCTTCAATCATTAATACGAATATTTCGTTTCAATTTTATTTATAATTTTGAAATTGTTACAAAATTTCAACTGCTCCTGTGAAAGTTTATATTTCTTCGATATAATTTGTTCATTTCTTTCGGTTTCAAATAATTGTGTAGCATCTCACCCGATGATAAGCTAAAAAAAATTTTAACCAATTCAAACAGAATCTTATTTCTTTTTCGTGTACATTCTACACGCGTGTGCATGCACAGACGTTCATAAGTAGCAAAGAGAGATGCGCGCGCCACCAGGTGGTGCAGTGAGTGAGTGTGCGCGCATGACGTGAAGGTGGCTGTGTAAGTTTCTACAGATGTTGCGATGCCTAACTAGTGTGTGTAGCGGCCTCCGTTGTACAGGACAGGATAGGATAGGGTAGGGTAAGAGAGAAGAGTAGTCCTTCGTTGTGAACTCGGCGGAGGAGGAGGGGGAAGGGGGGGGGGGCAGAGATGTGTAGAATGATTCGGACCTATGGACACGCTTGCACCTCGACGGTCCGCGCCGCAGCCGCAGCCGCAGCCACCGTCGGTGAAAATCGTGTATACGCGCGCGCAAACAAGGGTGGTTTTTCGATAAAACATTCACATATAACTACATTCAACGAATAATATAGGTTTCGAGACGCGTTTGTACGAAATATAGGAAGAAAGAGTGAATTGTGTGAAGTGAAGTGACGCTTTGGTGCTTGAATATCGAGCGTCGCGGTGGCCGCTACGAGTTCTCTCGGAAGCCCAAACGGAAATCTCTCACGATAATGGCGTACTTTCCGACGATCCGTGCTTTTTTTTCACGAAGTCGCTTCGATTGCCTCTGACATTATACTACACTCGTATTTTACATTCTGCGTGCGAAAATTTCTACGGATTTAAAGAGAAATTCTCGTGAATAAAAATAACGGTTGAAATAAAGTGTGAGAACTTTCTATACTTCTCTTATAGTTTCTTCTGTTCACCCTTGTAATATACTTAATGTGTGTATTTTAGTTCATACTCTAATGAGAGCAAGAGTATTCTTTCGTATATTTTAGTGCCGCTGTCAGTGCTTCAGGTTTGTAAGGTGTTTTTCAGTTTCTTTTTTCTATTTGTGTTTATGTAGCATGCATTGATATTTGATGATTTTACATGTTGGTTTCTTATTTTTATCAGCGTGTCAGTTAGCAACGTGCAATAATACCATATTGTTACTTAAAAAAAAAGTTCATTTTGCAAGTTTGACCAAATAATGGTAATCTCAAATTTGATTTATACTTTTTAGATGGATAGAGCACCATAGTACATTTCTGAATATTTAAAGGTTTCATAAATAATATAACGCATTTTTTTATAATTAATATTCATTTTAATATTGTTTAAATATTCGTAAATTTTTCGTTAAAATGTAACAAAGAATAATAGTTACCTCACTTTTAGTATACTGATTTCACTTTTTTTTTTCTTGCATGTAATCATATAATTCTTTTTTTCTTATTTTTATTAAATTTTTGAAGTCCAATTAAACTTGTCTTTAACTTTTATACATTATTTGTGTATAATTCATAATTTTCATTTTGTAATTGTGTCTTTTTTATGTTAGGTTATGTTAATTTAATCATATTAAGATAATATTGAAGTATTTCCAGTGGTTTAATAAAAATGTTGTACCCAAATGTACAAATAAAAATGTGAAAACGCAATTCTTGTATTTTTAGGATAAAAAATACAGCAAATATTAAATTTCAGTAATTATAGCTATAGTTTTTTAACATTAATTGATGTACATAAGAATTTTATTTTATAAACAAAGTTACAAATGGTTTATAAGGAAAGAATATATCATACATTTGTGAACTTTAAATAATTCAAAATTTCTACAAGTTGAGTTATTGATCAAATTAGTGATTTTCAAAATATAATATCTGTAAATAGAAATTTTGTCTTAATAAGAAATAAAAAAATGAATAGTAATTGTATAGTTTTATTATATTTATTTTTAAATGTGCTTTGTTGTTTACATGTATGTAAAAAGTAATATAATATTATATAAATTTAAAGACACCTATGTGAAATTTCTTTCACTTTAGGATTTCTTTTCATTTATAGGCACATTTGAAGACAATTTGTGTACATATGAATATATACATATATATTTTTTATTTACATTTATGTTTGATATATCTGGAACTAATACTAAGGCGTATTCCAAGGGGGAAAGGTTATAGCGATTATGAGAAATTAAGCCATAAGCGTATAGCTTTTTCCCTTTGGCATTTGTCAGTGTCATCGTATATATTATTTAAAAGTTAAAAATTATAATAATTATATAAATAGTTAAGTAATAAGTTTAGAATATTAAAATTCACTTACAATTATTGATATATATTCTTCATAGAGTCATAAGTATTTATGAACATTGTTTCAGGCAAAAAAGACGTGGATTAACAATGGGCACGTTAATGACTAAAAGAGAGGCTATACGATATTCTCTTAAGCCTGAAATAGAGGCGAAGAGTCCTGCAGCATAGACATGGACTCGTACGATTTGTTTGGTGAAGATGTTAGTGGCTCGATGCTTGATGCTCTTCCTGACCTCGGGGGGAACGATCATTTTGACCCTGCAGGCACAACTAATTCTGTGGTAGTATCTAGAGATGGTCCAAACCCTGGCGTTAATGGAGGAGGGAGTTACATTAGTCAATCTTATATATCTCAAGAATCTCCGCTTCAAAAATTAACTTCATTTGGCGGATCTGAATTTGGAAGTTCTAATCAATTGCAAAATCCATCACAACGCAACATGTTTAATCAAAATCTTGGAACATTTGACAACGGTGCACCACAGCGTGCTATGGTGCCAGGAGCATTTCAAAATCAAGCTCGAAATATGGCACCGCAACATAGGGGGCCTCATCCTGGTAGTGGAGGACAATATCCCAATTATAATGATAATATGTATTCAATGGAACAACAGCATTCAATGACTAGAGCAAATATGTCTATAGATCCAAGTATGCAAAGTTGGCCAGGTGGTGGAAGTGCTTATCCACAAATGCAGAGACATTATAATCAGATGGCACCACAACCTGGTACTTATAGACAACATATACCTCCACAGTATTCTCACCAACAAGATCAAAGTGGAGTTATGAATCAAAAATTACAGCAGCAACAACAACACTTTGGCAATCAGCAAAGTATGATAGGAAATATGGGTGTACCGCATCAAACAATGCAAGCTGGTGGAACAGGTGGTGTTTATCAACATATGGTTGGACAACAGCAACATTATCCTCAAGGAAATTCTGTTACAATGTATCAAACATCTCCTGGATATCCAGGCTTTGCCTCAGCTATTCATCAACAACAGCAGCAGCAGCAACAGCAGCAGCAGCAACAACAACAACAACAACAACAAAGTCAACAACCATCTCAAAGGATGCCACATCATCATCCAACTCATCAAACACATCCTTCACATCCTCAACAGTATCCTCAACACACACAACTTCCTAATACACAACAACAACAACAACAACCAATAGACTCTCAATATTCTCATCATGCAACTTCAATGTTTAATCAACCTCAACATTCTGGACCAACAACACAGTTTGGCACGACCAAACATGCCACAAGTCCACAATATCGTGCAACTTTTCCACAATTGTCTCCTCAAATGTCACCTAGACCTCAGATGTCACCACGACCACCAGCAGTACAACAACAAATGTCTCCTAGGCCTATTATGTCACCAGCTAAATCTAATACATTATCTCCACACCCACATGTTCAACTTCCACATCAGCAATCAAATCAGCCAGCTACAATGCCTGTATCACCCTGTCCTCCAACTTCAATGCAAATGAATCCAGCATCACAACAGACTACTCTTCAAGCATTAGAACAAATGGTGATCCCTGGTGTTGCTGTATCAAATTCAAATGTTTCCAGTCAAGATTATAATCAATTTCAGGCACGTCCACCAATGTCACAAGCAACAAATGTTTTATCTCAATCTACCGCACAAAATTCTATGCCGCCTATAACAGGTCCTAGAATGCCAATGCCAACTCAATGGTCACATCCACAACAACAGCAGCAGCAGCAGCAACAAATAAGGCCGAATGTGAATGAAGATAGAAATGTAGTAGAAACTCAACCTCCAGTATCTGAGCAAAGTCCATCAATGTTTCCAGTAACTGGAACAGAAACGGTTCACAGTGTTGCAGAAACTACATCTAGAGATTCCACAGACCCTATTCACAACACAATTGAATCTTCAAAACAAGAAAATGAAGCATTGCATCAAAATGTACAAGAACAGCAAGATGTGCTTAGTCAACAAGCTGATACTTTGATTCAAAGTAATTCACAAAGTAACTCGCCTTTGGAACATACACCTGGAAAAATTTCTCAAGAAACTGTACAGTCTTTACCAGCTTCTAGTACAAACGGAAATGTTGAATGTCCAACTATGTCAACATTACCTCAACAACAGCAAATAACTCAAAGTCAGGTTCAAAATCCTGTTTCTACCATTGAAAATCCGAATACTTGTGATAAAAAACAGAATGATCAACATATAGAAATTAATCCAGTGAATTGTCCAACTAATAATAGTACAACTGCACATCCTCAACAACAACCTGCAGTTAATAATCAGACAGCACAACAGCAGCCTATCAGTTGTCCACAACAACCAGTACAACAAATTCATATGAATCAGCCTCAAATAGTGCCAACGCAACAGTCTCCAGTACAGTCACAACCTTTGCAGTCTTCACAACAACCTCAAATGAGTCAAGTGCAACAACCTCAAATTGGTCAACAACCACCTCCACAACAATTACAACAAATAAATACTTCTCAACAACAAGCATCAATTACTCAGTCCCAACAACCTACATTAAGTCAAACACAACAGGCACAGCCACAAATTTCTCAATCTCAGTTAGTACAGCCACAACCATCTCAACCAGCTCCAACTTGTATTACTCAGGTTCAACCAACACAGCAGCCTCAACCACATATAAGTCCACAAGTTGGTATAATACCCCAAAATGCACCATTAATTTCATCTCAAATATCACAATTACAAGCTCCTTTACAAAATCCAGCTCCCCCATTGCAGACTCAAACTAATCAAGTTCCATCTACACATTTAAATGGCCAACAAATTCCTACAGTTAATCAAAGTGGTAATATAGTATTGTCATCTCATCAAACTGCAGTGACAGTGCCAAATTCACAAACTCCACATCAAGTACAACCAAATTTTACAGAATACACGAATATTCAAAAAAGTAATATGTATTCAAATGAGATATTGGTGGGTTCTGGACAACAATATCCTTCTGGTGGTGAAATAATTAGTGGTAGCACTATACCAAATATGTATAATATACCACCAAATCCAACATCAACAGCTGTTACATCTGGTGGCTTTAATACTTCCTGTGCTCCAGTTACACACCACCAAGAGAGAGCTGCATTACAACAACAGTTACAAGAATTATACTGTATGCCTCCAGCTACTGAGAATCAAGAAAAAATTGTTTCCATACAAGAAAAATTACAAGCTCTGCAACAACATGAAAGTAATGATCAGTGTAATGGTGGACCTCAATGTATATTACAAACTCCAATGTTTACAGCAGCTGTTGTTGATAGTCCACAGGTAAACCACAAATGTATTTTATTTTTATTTCAAATATTGTACACAAAATTAAAAAATAATTTTTTTTATTTTTTCATAAATAGGTTTCAAGTACTACTGGTCGTGGTCGCAGTAAAGGCACACCCAGAGCTAAAAAGAGTAGAAAGAAAGCTGATAAAGAAGCAGTTGCTCCTGCACCAATTACTCAGCCACAGCCAGAGCAACCATTGTCAGACAATCAAGTAACACCTGGAGATAGTAGTAATGTAGTTGATAGCGCCGCTGATTCAGAGGATATTAAACCATCTTCTGGTGATATGGAGGAAGAATGGAATAAAGGTAGAAAATCGCGACCTCCTCCTAGAAAACCACGTAAACCAAAGGAGCCGAAAGAACCAAAAGAACCAAAAGAGCCAAAAGTTAAGAAAGAACCAAAACCACCAAAGGAAGCAAAATCTCCTAAAGCGCCAAGAAAGAGAAATAAAGATAAAGATTCAACAAAACGTAATAGAAAGTAAGTTATCTCATAAATGCTGATTCGTAATTCTTTTTTTTTTTTTCCAAAGTAATTATTAGATTAGAATAAGATATAAGAATACCCTTCTATATTTACAGAAAAACAAATCACTCTGAATCAGCTGATGATGAAGTTGCACAAGAAACAGAAGAAACTGCTGTCTCTGATTCAAGTGCAGTTAAAGAAGTGGATACAAAAGCGTCTGAACCGTCCATTCAAGGTGATCAAGAACAAGTACATTCTTCAACTACTGAGCCTTTAGTAGTTGAAACAAAAGAACAAACTAAGCAAAAAGGGGAGTCAGAAGATAGCCCACCAGACGAAAAGAAAGAAGAAAATTCAGATGCTGGAACGACTGTAGAAACTGCTACACCTAATAAGAAGAAAGCTGCTGCTCGCAAAAGATCAGTTGGAAAAGTTTCGTTAGGAAAGTCTCCTAGAAGTTCGAAGTATGTTGTTTTAAAATAGTTTAGTTTTGTATTATGCAATACACTTTATTGTTCTATTTATAACTGTCTTTTAACATATGTTTAATTTATTTTCGATATTAATAGAAAACGAAAAAGTCGTATTGCACCCGATTCTGACGGTGAAGAATTGGCAGCAACGCCTCCGCCATCACCAGAAGCGGGAGATGATAATAAAAGACGTTCTGCAAGAAATACACATCGTAAGAAATACGTTGACGATGTAATGCTTAGATTTTCAGATGATGATGTACCTCTTCAAGATTCTCAACTTTCTAAGAAAGTAGAAGGCACAAATACAGCAAAACCTGTTTCTGTTAAAAAAGATAATGAAGGTGGTGAAGTTGGACCTAACAAGCCTAACTTTGTATACATAGTATGTATCGCATAATAGCATATTATTCATATATTTGATTTGAAATTAAACTGTTTTAAAAAACAATCTTTATGTACTGTAGAATACAACAGATGAGGATTCCATGGTTGTGCAACATATACTATGCTCTCGCATGGGAAAAAGAGAAGTGAAACCAACAATCCCAGAAGTAAAAGCAGAAACATCTGACGAAAAAAATGAAAGCAGTACATGTGATACAAAGGATAAGGAAGATGAGACTGAGACAAAGGAAGAAACTTCCGAAAAGGAATTGAGCTCAGAAACAAGTGATAAGGATGTGAAAGATGCTGAAAGCTTAGAAGATAAAAGTAATAATGACAGTGCTGGGAAAGACAAAAGTAAACATGAAGGAGCAGTTACAGATTCTAAACAAGAAAATGTTGTGGTAGATGTGAAGCCTCAAATAATAGAAGTTGAGGAATATTTTGTTAAATATAGAAATTTTTCATATTTGCATTGTGAATGGAGAACTGAAGAGGAATTATATAAAGGCGATAAGCGAATTCAAGCCAAGTTAAAAAGATTTAAACAAAGACAGCAACAAAATACTAACATCTTTGAAAATGTAATTATATAATTATATATTGTACACTAGTTTAGGTTTATTAATAGCTTACCAGCTACTTAGATTGTTTGGTATCATTTATTTGAAATATTTTTCTAACAACGAACATCAGATATTTTTCTTATTTGTTAGTGAGGCATTTGTTAATATGAGAAATCTATACGTGAATAATAAAAACAAGTTTTTTGGATTTTTTCAGACTGAAGATGATCCATTCAATCCAGATTTCGTAGAAGTTGATAGGGTGCTTGATGAAGCAACACATACTGATCCAACAACTGGAGAAACTTTAAAACATTATTTGGTTAAATGGCGATCTCTTCAATATGAAGATTCTACTTGGGAATTGGAAGAAGATGTCGATCCCGAAAAAATAGCTCAGTTTATAAAATTTAATAAAGTACCCCCGAAAGATCAATGGAAGGTAATATATTGCAGATATATAATATAATTATGTCTGGAAATAGTTACTATATAATAAATAATCTTCTGTTTAGCCAAAAAAGAAACCAAATGCTTCAGCTTGGGTGAAACTAGAGGAATCGCCAATTTATAAAAGTAATAATAGTTTACGACCGTATCAACTAGAAGGTCTTAATTGGTTACTGTTTTCGTGGTATAACGGACATAATTGTATTCTTGCGGATGAAATGGGCTTAGGAAAGACAATTCAATCTTTGACATTTGTGGATGCAGTATACAAGTATGGAATTCGTGGACCATTTTTAATAATAGCACCCCTTTCAACCATTCCAAATTGGCAACGTGAATTTGAAAGTTGGACTGATATGAACGTTGTAGTGTATCATGGATCGTAAGTTCCAATTTTTTTTACTTTTATATTCGAGAATAAAGAAGTTTTTGTTATATAAATTCTTATTTACAGTGCAGCAAGTCGAACTATGCTTCAAGAGTATGAAGTTTATTATAAGAGTGAAAAAGGGCAACAAATTAAAGATTTAATTAAATTTAATGTATTAATAACTACATTTGAGATAATTATAACAGATTTTAACGAATTGCGAGGATATAATTGGAGGCTATGTGTTATAGACGAAGCTCATAGACTAAAAAATAGGAATTGCAAGTTACTTGAAGGTCTCAGACAATTGAATTTAGAACATAGAGTACTTTTATCTGGTACACCTTTACAAAATAATGTCAATGAGCTTTTTTCATTATTGAACTTCCTTGAACCAGTACAGTTTTCTAGTAGTGAAGCATTCCTTAAAGAATTTGGTAATTTGAGTAGTGAAAGTGAGGTCCACAAATTACAACTTCTTTTGAAGCCAATGATGTTGCGTCGACTTAAAGAAGATGTGGAGAAATCGTTAGCTCCAAAAGAAGAAACTGTAGTTGAGGTGATGAGAATTACTAACAGTTTTTTTTTATATTTATCAGAAAAGTGATAAATAATTTACAATACATTGTTCTTTTTTTATCTTTCAGGTTGAATTAACAAATATACAAAAGAAATATTATCGTGGTATTCTCGAAAGAAACTTTTCTTTTCTTGCAAAAGGAACCACATCAGCCAACATTCCAAATCTCATGAATACAATGATGGAATTAAGAAAATGCTGCATTCATCCATTCCTGCTTAATGGCGCAGAAGATCAAATACAATTGGATTACAAGACTGGTGAAAAAGAAGATTCAGAAGCTTATTATCATGCATTAGTGAATAGTTCTGGAAAAATGGTTTTAATTGATAAATTACTGCCTAAACTCAAAGCCAGTGGACATAGGGTGTTAATATTTAGTCAAATGGTGAAATGTTTAGATCTGTTGGAAGATTATTTATTGTATAAAAAGTAAGTAACTTATTTTGGTTACATATATTCTTTTTTGTTGTCAATTCTCTTTGTTTTCAAGTTAATATTATAATCTTTCGTCTGGAAATTATAGTTCAATAATTATTCGAAATATCTGTTTAGGTATCCATACGAAAGAATCGATGGACGTATTCGAGGAAATTTGAGACAAGCTGCAATTGACCGTTACAGTAAACCTGATTCTGATAGATTTGTATTTCTTCTTTGTACCAAAGCAGGAGGTCTTGGCATTAATCTTACAGCAGCAGATACGGTTATTATATATGATAGTGATTGGAATCCGCAAAATGATTTACAGGTTTTGAATTTAAAATAATTTAGAAAATTTATTTTATTGTTGTTTTAGTCAATTATTTTATTTTTATATTAAAATATTTTACTAATTGGTAAATGATGAATATATCAATTAATAATTTTTATGGTAGGCTCAAGCTCGATGTCATAGAATTGGCCAACAAAAAATGGTGAAAGTATATCGCTTACTTTGTCGAAATACTTATGAAAGAGAAATGTTCGATAAAGCTTCTTTAAAACTTGGACTAGATAAAGCTATTCTACAATCTATGAATACAAGTCAAGGTGGTAAAGATCCTAGTAATAAGCAATTAACCAAAAAGGAAATAGAAGATCTATTAAAAAAGGGTGCTTATGGTGCTATCATGGATGATGATAATGCTGGAGATAAATTTTGTGAAGAAGATATAGAACAGATACTTGAACGGAGAACACAGGTAATTAAAATCTAATTGTTGTAATAGATAGTTTATTTTTATTTAGTACTAATTTACAAAATTCGAATTATGTAGATTATTACGATAGAAGCAGAAAAAGGATCGACATTTTCAAAGGCTAGCTTTGCCTGTTCATCTAATAGATCAGATATAAATATTGACGATCCAGATTTTTGGAAAAAATGGGCAAAGAAAGCTGAAATTGATACTACAGAGAAAAAAGAAGAAGATGAATTAGTAATATCAGAACCCAGGCGAAGAACACAAATTAAACGATATGGTCATGATGAATCTGTTGTCATGTCGGATCTTGATAGTTCGGATGATAACAGTGACGATGAAACAAGTAGTGGGTTAACAGGTAGAGGTATGTTCATTGCTAGTGCATGTTAAGACAATACCATTTTTAGTATTATTACTTTATTGAATCTCTGCAATACTTGGAGTGGATTAATAACCCATGGTAATTACAGTGGTATTGGGTCATATTTACATATTTATTTGCAAATACTTGAACACTTTTTAATCACAAATCAGTAAAATAGTTCTTCAAATCGATTAATTTTTCATTTTACAATTCTTTAATTTTTGTACAATAAAGGGTAATATGCATAAAATATTAAATGTTTAAATAAAAATTAAAATAAATATTACAAATGTTAAAAGTACCCTTTATATAAAAATAGCGTTGTGCATATAGGATTCGCGCATACTTTTAACAATTTTTTTGTTTTTGTACTCACATTAGTAAACAATGATTTTTAAATATTTTTAACAGATGAAAAACAATGTTTTACCAAACTTAATTTCACAAAAATAAGCAATGCTTTTAAAATAATCTTGTAACAATCAGTTAAATTATTTCATTGCATTTTTTATCTTCTTGTAGTGTCTTTTAGTATAATTAATGAATGTTATACACAAGCATAATCATATGTATGCATGCTTATAACGCTAATAATTACACTATTAGTATTATAATAATTTGCAGAATGTTCTTTTTTAAGCTATTTTTGGTGATTTTCTGCTACATAAAATGCCCCAAAATATTATTATAACATAAAATATTTGGAAAGTTCTATATCATTTTGCAATTTCATGGAACATTTATTCTTATATTGTGTAAAATCTATACTACAGTGTAATTTTGGGACATCATATTGTACAATGCATGACAAAATAATTATACCTTTTACTCTATTAATCAACGAATATAAATATTGTTTTATTGTTTTTCTTCATCACATTAGCTAAGAAATGTTTTTTTAATATCTATCAAATACTTTATTTTTCATTTTCTAACTTTGTGCAATTTATTATTTTTTGTCAAAATAGATCATTCTTATTCGATATATATATAACGAAAAAAAATATATGTATATATATATATATATTTGTAATTATCAGTGGTTTAATTCAATATTGTAGGGTAATTTAAAATTTTAAACAATAACTATTCATTGATAATTCATAACGAATAAAAGCATTATTCTGCTTATTGAATTTCGTATCATTGTTTGTTATTATTACAAAATCATTTACGTTTCCGTCGTGAAAGATAATAAGATTTTTCTATATTTTATGTCAATATGTTTAAATTTATGGTATGGAATCTAGTAATTAATTTCTTTTTATTATTATTACAAGGTAAAAAACGAAGAGATAAATTTGGTAAGAAGACCCGGAAATTCTGCGACGAATATGTTCCACGAGAAGGTGAAGTGGTGTATGGTAGTTGGGCACGAAGTGAATGCTTCAAGGTAGAACGAGGTTTGCTTACGTTTGGATGGGGTCGATGGGAAGAGATTCTTCAACATAGTCAATTCCGTCGAGGATGGCGTGAAGTTGATGTTGAAGACTGCGCACGAGTCATTTTACTCTACTGCCTTCGTTATTATCGTGGCGATGAAAAAATTCGTAACTTTATTTGTGATCTTATTACGCCAGTAGAAAATGGAGAAAAGATCAAAACTGTATGTGTTAATACTAGTGGACGAAATAATAGGCAAAAGAAAAAAGGTCGAGTCAGAGAAGGTAGAGAAACACGTGGATCAGTTATAAATGGAGGTCCAAATGATCCTAATCATTGGAGTAATGCTGAAAAATATGACGGAGACATATTTCTTGAAAGTAATTACAGGAAACACTTGAGTCGTCATGCAAATAAGTACGTACCATAAATAAATTTATATAATTTTTGGAGTAATGCAATTTCTTTTTTTTTTTTAATTTGTAATTTGTAAATCTATTGCTTAGTTTTATTAAAATATTGTAAATAATTTTTATATTATGTACAGAGTACTGTTACGTGTCCGAATGCTTTACTATATCAAGCACGAGATTATTGGAGACTTAGTCCAGCATATATCTGATGGTGTTCATGTCAGGTTAGTGATTTCACGCACACACACACACACACACATACTCTAATATATATATATATATATATATATACATACAAATATATACATACATACATATATATATATATATATATATATATTACTTATAAACCTCCATTACTCTACGCTAAACTGACTATCATAGAATATCATGCACTTACTTACACGCTTATACGGAGCTTTATAGTTGCATGTGCAATGTATTTGTTTATCCTGGGAGCTGTAATTGTATGAGGAATGCTCATAGAGCCGAATCATGTTTACTTTGTAGCTCTATAAACAGCTATTAATCGCTGATCCTATATTACTAATATAAAAATTTTCCCATCCTATTCTATAAATATGTATATGAATATATACACGATTTTTGAAATTACTGTAAACACTTTGTATGGCTTAATATGGTCAAAGATGGTCAACTCAGCAACATCATGGTAAGAGATAACTAAAAAGCAGTGCACTGTATTAAAGGGGCAAATAGAATAGGAAGTTTAAAGTTCATATATACTTCTATTTTTATTTTATTTTATTTTATTTTTTATTTTTTTTTTTAAATAAAAGCGATAAGAAAAATAAATAACGATTCGTTAAATTTATTTAGTATAATGTGCCTCTTTTCTATGTTTATTTAGTAACAAACTATAATTTATAATTTCATTAAAATTTATTAAAATGTAAAACTTTTATAATCATAACATCCGATTGGCATACATAAATTGGCAAATTGTAAGTGAAACCGCCCTACAGTGCGTTGCGGATAAACCCTCCACAGTTGACGGAACGACCAGCGAAGTGGTGGGACTCTCAAGCAGATAAATCCTTAATAGTTGGCTGCTACAAACACGGCTACGAGAATTACGACCAGATGAGGATCGATCCCGCGCTTTCTTTCATTACAAGCTGCCCTCCCCCTTCCCAGTCTCAGACCATACAAAATAAGTAAGTAATTATTCTCTTTACGTTGATTTTTTTTTTTTTTTATATCTATGTGCCACTGCTGTTTCATTCTAACATATTATGGCTTGCATGCTGTTTAAATTTGCTTAAGATAATGCCTCTGCTAGAATTAGTGTAAATTTTCCTTTTCATTTTATTCATACTTTTATTCATAATTTTAACAATGGAAGAATTTTGTATTTTTACCTGTTTTAAAATATTACTTTCAACTAGCTTTTATTTACAGTGGAGAAGGATGATGCATATGTACACCAAACAATATGCAAAAATCTTTAAGTGTTTTTTATAAGCAATCAATTATATTGTATATACTTAATAACTTATGTTTACAACGTAACTTTTTAGTACCTACAGCATTGTATAAAGTGATAAACGTGGAAATCCTTTTAATTTTGATATTGTATATCTTTAAATTATATTTTCAATATAACTATTATATTTATAATCGGTTAAGTATACGTATGTTTTCACGATTAAATACATCCTAGAAAAATTTGTTTAGTGGAAATTTAAAAATTAAGAGAATATGATTAAAATGTGTAATATAAATTAGATATTAACTTGGGGTATTTTAAAATTTCAGCAGCAGCAGCAGAGATGATACTAGTTTAGAAAATGACATTGAAGATGCTGAATCTCTTGGAATGATGAAAGACTCGAAAGATTCTGATAAATTTAATCGAGAAACACCTACTGATTCACCTGCTATACCTAATAAGGCAGATACACCTGGACCTGAACCTAGTAGTAGCCATGAAGGAAATGATGGTCTATTAGATGACGAAAAAACCTGGCCTTCCGTAGTTGACCTTAATACTCGTTTACGTCGAGTAATTTCTTCTTATCAGCGAAGTGTGAAGAAGGAAGATGTAAAAGTATTACAAAAATCTAAGTCAGGAATGGAAAGTGATACAACTATGAATCATGCTACTTCAATGAATGAACCACCTTTAAATATGCAAGGTTGGGACTTGCAGCAACTTGCTATGTATCTTCTCGTAAGTTATCATATTTGAAATATTATATCATATAAAGAATAAAAAATCTATAATTTAAAATATAACAAATATAACATATTATATGTAGAAAATGGAAAGAAGGGAAAAAATGGAGGCCATGGTAAAAGAAAGAGAACGAACTCGTATCGAAGAGCAGAAGACAAAATGGTCGCGTCGTGAAGAAAGTGAATTTTTACGAGTTGTATCAACATACGGTGTTAATTATGATAGAAAGAAAGCTCAATACGACTGGACTAAATTTAAGAGCATAGCCAGATTTGACAAAAAAACAGACAATGATCTTACAGATTATTACATGTCCTTTAGAGCAATGTGTAAAAAAGCATGTAATGCTAAATTAAATGATGAAGATGGTAGGTTTATAATTAGATTCATACATAGCTAGACAGTCGTAATATCACATAATATCATAATATTTATTATATTAAAGTTAAATATTAAATACCTTTAAGCATGAAAATATTGAACATGAAGTACATATCTCAGATTTTTCAGATGTTCCTGTTGATCACCTTAGTCCAGCAAAAGCAAGACAAATATTAGATCGTGTAGATCTTTTAAGTAAAATTCGCGAGGAAATTTTATCTCATCCTCATCTGGAAGAACGCCTTTCTTTGTGTCAACCATCAGGTGATACACCTGATTGGTGGCAACCTGGGAAACATGACAAAGAATTACTACTTGGAGCAGCCAAGCATGGTTTAGGAAGAACTGATATAACTATTTTAAATGACCCTGATTTCTCATTTCATAAACTTTTAAATAAAAATCTATATAGTAATATTCAAACATCTAAAGTTGCGGACAAATCAGAAAAAGCAATTAAAATTGAGAACAGAGAAGATATATTGAAATTTGATAAAGATGAAATACTTGTAAAATTAGAGAAAGGTGAAGGTACTTTAAAAATAGAAAAAGTAGGTGCAAAGAAAGACAAAGATATAAATAATACGGATAAGCGAACAGAAAACACAGATTTAGAAAAGAGTCAGGTGGAATTAACTATTATCAAAGCTGAAAACAAAATTGAAGAAAAATCTATTAGTAATGCATTAACTATTACAACTGTTGCAAGAAATACTTCATCAGATAAGGAACATATTGCAAAAATGAAAACTGAAGAAAAAAATGAAATAATAATAGAATCGATAAAAAGTGAAGTTTCTAAACCTGATCAAGTTATAGGAACCAACAAAGTAGATGAAACAAAAGTAAGTAACGTAACAATGAATATCGAGGAAACGGCACCTATAAAAACGGAGAAGGAAAATCAAAATAAAGAGAAAGAAATGCCAATAGAGGTTGAAAAGGAAAATCAAGAAGAAAAACCGAAAGAGTTGCAAGTTCAAGAAGTAAATGAGAAAAATTCATCAGAACAAAAAGAAACTATCGAAACAGCAGAGAAACCAGCAGAAACTAATCAAAATGTAGTAACATCTGAAAATGATAAAACCAATGTGAAAACGGATGCCTCAATTGTTAAGGAGGAGATAGAAATACAAGAAGGCAAAATGGTAGATACCTGCAAAGATAAGGCAAAGGTTTGCAAACTCGAAGAAAAGTGTAATGTTCAAGCAGCAGAACTTAAAGCAATGTTTCCTGATTTGGAAGTTATTCAGCCGTTGTCGCGGTTAACGCAAATTGATACATTTGTTCTTCGAGATAAGGCAGTAGATTATAATGAACCTACGGTGGTGCAACTTTTGTCACACAATAGTAATAATACTATCAAATGGCCAAAGGTAATTGCAATCCCATTTATTTGCATAATATTTTTATATATATTCTAACCTGATTCAGGAAATCATGGAACGTGTGGTGTCTGTAGTGTTTTTAAGCTTGCAAATATGTACGACCGATAGCGTGTGGAAAAGTTATATTTTTGGAGTTTCTGTATACTTAGTTGATGTACTAAAGCACATTCTAAAGAAGATTGGATAGTATGAATGCAAATCTAAAATGTTTCTATGAGAAAATTACACTTGTCAAATTTGGCTTGTGTAAGCAAGTCTATACAAAATATATATACATATTCATTTTGTTCGTTTAAATACTTTTATCGTATTGGTATTATTGCATTTTTTCATGTTATGTTTTATCTTTTTAGGAGCATGCTATCGAAGCTCGTTTAATGCACATCGTACATGCGATTGAACATAAAGAATGGCCTGTATCTGTAAACTTTAGTGCTGGTGATGAGTCAGATATCCCATCAAATGAGAAAGAATGTTCAGAAGTGATCACTATAACTACAGATCATGGAATATCACGCAATATAACATCTGGAAATAATATGTCACAATCTAAGAAACGCAAAAGACATATTGCTATTGATGTAGAAACCGAAAGAGGTAAAATTAACAAAAATTAAATTAATGTATAATTCTACCACTTTAATCAATTATAACATATAATATTTAAAAAAAAGAAATTAATTTATCAAAAATTTTTTTTTATTTTGTTTACTTATAGCGAAACTTCATGCATTATTGAATAGTAGTAGCCACACAGTTACTCAATCCCCTGCGACTTTAAATAAACCTGCTGTACTTTCTGGATCAAATACATGGGAAATAAATGACGAATCACAATCCGAAGAATCAAGACGTTCAACACCGGTTCAACCACCTCCAGCGCATCAGCAAACACGAACACCAAATATACCCTTTGATTTAAAGTATACAGTTCCCGGTAAATCAACTGTAATTCCTGGAACTTCAAGTACTTTAACTCCTATCGATCTATCTGCTGGGTAAGATATTTTAATCTTTATAAATATATATATTATACTATATATGCTTTCAACTACTTACCTAGATATAACATGTGCTTTTGTAGGTATCCAAAAACAAGCACCGATAATAGCAAAGATATTATGAATGAAGTTCAAGACTTTTCAATGCCAAATAAAAATAAACAAATTAGTAGTAATAAAGGAAAATTAGATAGTATGTTAGACAAATTAATGAAAAGAAAAAATTGTGTATGTATAAACATCCTGACTATTTATTTAAATAATTATATCATGGCTACCAATGGGAATTAAACATTTGTTTTGTTATTAGTCAACAGATGAACCTGTAATTGGTAAAGAGAAAAAACGTAGAAAACTTGACGAGATAGTGCTAGGATTAAGTGCGGCAAAAGAACAGCAAAGTAGTCATTATCCTGAACATAGTAAAAAAAGTACAATTACACCAAATGTAACTGTCACTCCAACTTCTGCGCCGATGGGTCTTCCAAATCCTCCAACAAGTACCCAGAAACCGTTTTCCATTACTGTTACTTCGATACCTTCTTCACGTGCATCAAATTGTACTACTGGATTGCCACCTCCGGCTTTACATTCGCACAAAGATAGTTTTTCTGCTTTACTTGTTCAAGCAGAGCAACAAAATCGCGAATTCAAAAAGCAACAGCAACATCAACAGTCTCAGCAGCAGCAGCAGCAGCAGCAGCAACAACAGCAGCAGCAGCAACAACAACAACAACAACAACAACAACAATCAAACTTCAATTCGACACATTCATCATCAGCCAGCAGTCATAAGAAGAGTTACGAAGCAATGATCGCAGACATTAACAAAGTTGCTGAGTACTCTTCTAAAATCGGATCATATTCTCATGAGGCTAAAGTAAACAAATGGTTAGCTGAACAAACTGCGATGTCCGAACAGTTAGGTGCAGAGTATCTAAATGCACCTAGACGGCGGCGACCACGCGTTGATCCATCTTTATTAGATTGGAAAAAGCTAACAGGAGAAGAAAATGTTGCTGTAATTAATAGACTAACAGGCAAAAAGGTTTGAATAAAATATACTTTTTTTTATATTAAATGATAACATTATTTCTGTATTTCAACAAATTGTATAAAAGATTTTTATTATTCTCTACTATGAACCTACATAAATTTCATCTATATAGATAATAATTTACATATATGTTTCAGGTTACGGGCAGTAAAGCACCACAATTAAAACGGCTAGGTCAATGGTTGATTGAAAATCCAATGTTTGATGTAGATCCAAAATGGGCTGAACTTGTAAAAGAACGCGGAAATCTTCCACATGATCTCCAAAAAAGATTATCAGGAAATGATAGAAGTTATGTTAATAAGGGTAAAAGCCCTGGAAGACCACCTATGATGCCAAGTCCTACTAGTCAGCAGTCTGCGAATCAAGCTAATTTAGCAGCTACATCGATGGCTTCTGGTTTAAACTTTCCTTCGCTGGGTAATTTGAATAACTCTCTTCTATCGGGTCTTTCTCTTGGCAATTTCGATCCAAAGAACAATCCTCTTCTAATGCCGTTCGGTGGTTTACCCAATCTGGGTGCACTGAGCGGTCTGGGCAATCTTAGTAACTTGAGCAATATGAGTTTAACGAATTCTTTGTTCGCAAATCTTGCTGGTCTTGGTCTACCATCTTTAGCGGGTATGGAGGCTGCTTTAGGTGCAACAGCAACCAGCACAGCAGCTGAAACCAATTCCGTTGTTAGTTCTGTCAGTAGCAAAAACACAGGTTCAACTAACATTAGCAGTACTGGTAAATCATCTCGCAGTAAACTGGAGCCTCCTACAAGTAAATCTTCGGTGCCTTCAACTTCATCAGCATCGTCTACGATATCAACAACGACGCCATTTCCTTTCTTTTTCCCAAACCCTAGTCTTTTATATACACCATTGGGTTTGGGTGGTTTAAATCCATTCTCCATGCAGCCTGGTGGAGTATCATCGGCCTACGAAAGTCTTGCCCAATGTGGGCTTTTAAATCCATCAACTTCAAGTACCTCAACAGTGCGTAAACCTACATCATCAGCTAGTAACTCGAGGCAACGCGATACAATTACCGAATCGACGACTAAACGGAAAGACGCAGAGAAGAAATCCAGATATTCTGTTGATCCTGCAATAACACTGCAGCAATACACAGATATGACGTTACATAATGAAGATAGACGTAGAATAGAGCCAGAAAAAAGAGAAATCTTGGAGCAAAACGATGTAGCAGATCTTTCTGAAAGACGAATTGAGAGGAAAAACAAAGAACAGGAGATGAAAGAAGCTTTAGAACATTTAAGTAGAACTAGTGCGGAACTTTTGACGAGGAACCTCGAAGATCAACGATTGAGTGAAAAGAGAGGTCGTAATGTAGATCATAATCAAAGTTCCGAACCACAAGCATCAAGTATGCTTGAAGTAACTCTTGAACCTGTCAATAAGAAACCAAGAATTGAAATTGAAGCTAGCGCAAAACCTGTGACAACAGCGGTAACAACTACGATAACAACAGCAGATGTGTCAACAGCTGAAATTGAACATGGAGTGCGATCATCGGGTGTAACAGTTAAACAAAGTACTCCAGAAGAGACTAATACTTGTAATGAAACATCTTCAAGTAGTAATAAAAAAGATTCTGACGAAACGGTTGCTACAATAACAACAACTGTACCAACATCTACAGTTACAGTTACAATTGCATCTACAATCACGCCTACAACTACACCTACACGTACACCAACGCCTACATCAACGCCTACATCTACACCTACATCAACACCTACACCTACGCCTACACCTACACTTACACCTACATCCATAACTACACCTACCTCTGTGGCATCAATAACAACAGTTTCAGAAGATGTAACTATCTCACAACAAAGTGTTACTAACAGTAAAAATGACGTGACAAAACTTTCATCAGAAATGGAAGAAGATAATAAAGGTACTAAAGGAAAGAAAGCACGAATTGGAAAGCGACTAAGTATAGAACCTCCTCCAGAAAGAAAGAATCTTCGTTCTAGTGCCGGAAGACAAGCGAGAGCAGCGGCAGAACGACAAGCAAGAATGGAAGGTGAACTGCAATCAGATCAACAAGAAACTCACACAACGAGCGAGTGAAGTGAACTTTTTAAGTGAATTCTAAATAGTATTGGTGATGTTAATGATCAAATCTTCCGTTGATGCGATTATTTTTATTGCAAACTTCTGCAGTATTCGCACAACGATTTCCAAAAACAAAATTGTTGATTCATAAACATTTACGGTACATGAATGAATCAACGAAAGCGACATTCTTAATTAAATAGAGCACAAGTGCATTCAAAGAACTTGGAAGATGAGATAAAAACATTTATAGGATTTGATTTCTCCTTCCAGTTTATACGGAAGTAACGGGACAAATACAAGTAAATCACGTACACATTACCATTGCTATCATTGTGAAATGTATAACATGAAGCTGTTAAGTATGAGAAGGCTGGCAATAGTATTTTATCATTCGATATATTGTGTGGTAATTAACTTTTAATTATATAACATTACAATAACAAAGTATAATTTTGTTAAATTTATTATTCTTTATGATCTTTATTGGTTTTGACGAGGGACTGTTTTATATAACTACTATCTCACTATTGCGTAGTTGCGCAACAGTTTGCGGATCATTCAGACATAAGATATAACCATAATGTAGCAAAGTAAATTTAGTAATAACTTAATAAAAAAAAAAAAACAGTGTAAATATTATATACATTATGCCTAGAGACCATAAGTGATCGTGTACTTGGAAAAATGTATATAACACAGTGTACTTTTAATTACATTAGGTGATACAATAAACAGCTTTTTTTGTTGTTTGCAAATGCCAACATTAGAATCTTTGTTTTGATAATTATGTATACCTTTATCAATGAACAGCCTTATAAGTAATAAATTATGAATTGTATTAATAGAAACAGTGGAAAATGTGCATGGATAATAATATGAACAATGAAAAACCTAAAAGTATAAAGGATTTTTTAAATATATAATTAGCGAATTGTTTTCAGTTATTTTTGTCGTGAATTATTAATAAGAAATTTCAAGTAAAAATGTTCGTTTTTATTATATTCACTTTGAAATTATATGCTGCCATGTACCAATGTTAAGGCACTAAAGATATACGCTTATTTATAATTGTACTTCAAGGAATGATAGTACTATAATACTTAAACAAAATTTAATATATTATCAAATATGTACTTTAATTTTTACAAACATCGAAATACATTGTAAAGTAATTATTTTTCATGTTTTTAAAGGATTATTTGTACAGCGGTTGAGGTATAACACGCAAGTAAGTTTTACCCGACGGTAGCGTCACAGTTTTAATATCGTTACACATTATTTTCGCTTCGTCGTCGGAAACAGTAGGTTGAATCATCACGTGTTCACCTATCTAAAATTCATTGCATACAATTAATAATTTCTTTGTAATAAATTATTAATTAGGCTATTAAATACGAACCTTCCAATCAACTGGAGTTGCTACTTTATAATTTTCTGTTAACTGTAGCGATTCAATCACTCGCAAAATTTCACTGTGTTTAAAAAATTATATTAATGAATATACATTGATGAAAATAAAAATTTAAATATTGAAAATACGAAGAGGAAATTACTCAAAATTTCTTCCAGTGGTTGCAGGGTATAAAATTGACAATCTCATTTTTTTAGCAGGATCAATAATAAATACTGCTCTAGCAGTCATAGGAATACCGTTACTATCGATTTCTGCAGGATCTAACATTCCTAACAATGTTGCAAGTTTCCGCGATTCATCTTCTATTATTGGATAGGGAAATTCTTCATCAGTCATTTCGGCATAAGCCTTTATATCCTACAATATAATCATGTTTTGCAAATTTTTATTAAATTTTTATTTTTTATAACGCGAATTTTTAACAAGAACTATATTAGAAACGTACTTCAATCCATTTACGGTGGGAATCGACTGAATTACAAGATAAAGCAATAACTTTCACTCTTAACTTTTCAAATTCGGGCATTAATTTTAACACTCGAGCTAGTTCTGTTGTACATACTGGTGTAAAATCATTTGGATGAGAAAATAGAATTCCCCATCTATGAAACACACATTTTTTTTAATGTAAGAGGAAAAATTGGAATAAATAATATTTGCGTATATACATATATGCATGTTATATATAATATGTACTACATAATTTGAAATAAACAATATCGTTATTTAAATATATTAATGTACAAAGTATTGATCAAATATTATGAAAATATAAAGACAGTTTTAATTAATTAATTATATAGAAATAAATGATCACTCTTCAATAACACAATATATAAGGTTTAAGAAAATTAGGAATAATATTAAAGGTTATGTTTACTAAAAGAAATATTGTCTTACGAGTCACCTAGCCAATCATGAAAATTTATTGGGCCCATTTGTGTCTCAGCCACAAAATTTGGAAATGTTTCACCTAATAAGACCATATTGGTACTTAAAATTGAGTTTTCAAATTAGTGCCTCTTATTGTACGATGTTACACAGTTACAAATATTTGAAAATTTGACTATCACTAATAGGATTGTTGGTAAGGTGATTACACAAACATAACATCTATTGAGATATGATCGTCATAATAAAAAGATATTAAAAATTTATTACTTAATATTTTACAAATGAATTTACATAAAATAAAAATAAATATTTATTTCTCCATAAATGTTTATATTTGTCAGTTAGAGATTATATTTAATAATTAATGTTAAGTACTATATTACATTAAATTTGACTTTCAATTCAGACGTTGAAAATACTTTTACAGAAATATGAGCTTTTAATAGAACTTGTAAAAATTTAAAAATTCTCACTATTCAAGCATCCTAGAGAAATTTTCTTCCATTACGTTTATTTGTAACGCTAGTGATTTTAATATGTGTGTAGGTATATGTGCAGGCTGAAAAAGCATCTTAATCACATTTAAGTAAATTTTATAATTTTCAAAAATGTATAAAAGAGTTTCTTTAAGATTTATGAACGACGCAGCTAAATTGTATTCCAACGCTTTTATACATTCTGTGCATCACAAGTACATAATTTCACAGTTTAAATATGTTACGAAAACACATGCATTAATAACACAAGGTTACAGTACAATTAATCCTACTGTTCAAGTAGTTCAAGAATATGATACATTGTATAAACAAGAATTAAATGAACTTTTAAAAGATCCACAATATGAGGCAGCATATGAAAAGTATAAGTTAGAAATAGAATTTTTAAGGCACACTTCAAATAAGGTACCATCAATTATAAGGGATTATGACTGGTTACAATTATTAAAATCAACAACAAAGGGCCAAAGAAGGTTGTATTTAACATAAAGTTCAAAGGGAAAATGCTTATTTGCATTAATATCATGATTTTATTTTGTTTTTAACATCTAGATCATATTTAGAATTTCGTTGGAAAATAGAAATAAAAGAGAAAAATAAAAAGAAAAAGAAAGAACTGAAACGGTTTCAAAATAGTTCATCAGAAGAAAAGGATGAAGATGTATATGGATTGAGTAAATGTACAATGTTCTTTCGTATACGTGACACAACAATAAACCGCTTTTATAACAGTAGACTAATAAGTGCTATATTGCATGAGCCAACGGTAGTATTTGACTGTGGATATGAACCATTTATGGCACCTTATGAGCAGCAAAATTGTGCAAAGCAATTGTTACTATCATTCTCTGCAAATCGAATTCATGATGATCCCTTTAATCTTTACTTTTGTAATACTAATATGGATGGATTGATTATGCAAAGATTACATAGAGTAATACCACAGATACGTAACCCAGATTTTCCATTAAATATTACTACAAAATCTTACTTGGATATATTTGATAAAAAGAAATTAGTATATCTTACTCCACATAGTAATACAGTTATGACAAAATATGATCCCAGTTTAGTATACATAATTGGTGCAATAGTAGACAAGGTATTTAATCATTTGTTTTTGTACAATCATGATACTTTTAATGTTAAGAATATCATATATTATGTTACAAGTTTAGCATTAGTTATATCTATAATTTTTCACTAATACAAAAATCGCAATAATAATAAGAAACCATTGTCACACATTGAAAAAAGAAAAAACACTAAATTTTATATATGTATGCTTGTGTAGATTAACTTTTATTTTTCCAGGTAAATCCTAGGGCAATTTCTTTTCAAAAAGCTAAACAAGAAGGTATTAGAATGATGAAATTTCCTCTGAGTGAAATGTTAGAGTGGGGAACAGGATCTGCAAAAAATCTTCCTCTTAATCAAGTCCTTTCAATTTTACTAGATTTAAGAGCTACTAATGATTGGAAAAAAGCACTGAAGCATGTTCCTATAAGGAAGTTAAAAGAACAAAGAGAAACTATGTTAATAAAGAAACTTGAGTATAGGGAAAAGAAACTTAAAACACTTTTGTCAAATACTGAGAAATATTAATAATATTAATCATAAAATTTGCAGATGTAAAACTAAATAAAATCTTAAACAAATTATTACAGTCAAGTCTGAATTTTATTGTACATCCTTATTTTTAATGTGAAAAAACAAATATTAGCTTGCATCTGTTAAAAGCATAATATATTTGATATAAAATTAAATATTTTCAATGTCAATAAAATATATCGGATGCGTATATGAAATACTTTGTATAACATATAATGTAGATACTTTTATGTTACGATGTAAAAAATACTTAAATACATAAAATTGTTACGTAATTGAATGTTACATGTGTACTGCAAACATAATAATTAAATACTGAAATACCTGATGGAAAAAATTATCATTACCAAACAAAACTGATGTTATAAAAAAAACTGGTGTAAAAAACAATGAGTTTAATATTGTTTATAGTATCTGTTTATAAAACAGAAGCACATATTATACATAAGAACAACTTGACCAAATATAGTTTAAACAATTACATACGTATTTATGTTCTTTAACGTTTCTTTCTAATTCAGCACATTAGCTTTCTTACATATAGTTGTTCCGTTGTCTATACATACATAATACATTAGTTCGTTATGAAATGTCATAATATATGTATTAGTACTTAACCCTTATCTCACTTTTCCTCATTTTGTCTTTTTACTAAAAATTATTTTTAGGACACTTGCTATAAGAACAACAATTTATAAAGAGTATTCTTTCAAGATTAGGTTGTACCAAATGTAAATTTTCGTAGAATGTTCTTTAATAGAGCAAGAAATATCGATGCACGGATGATTAGTGTGTTCAAAAAATTGTGATTGAAGACATGTTATGGATTATGCATTTTTAGTAACAAAACAAAAATAATAGACGTAAAAAATCACTTTTTCTTTGTGTATAATCGGTTGTTGGGACTTTTAATGTTTAAGTGATTTGTTATGTAGATTATATGTGTGATTATAAGAACAACAAACCTCAAAGTGATTAACCTATATTAATTATTTTTTGGAGTTACAACTTTCTGATTAACTATAAATGACATGATATCTCATGACGAGATAAAAGTCGAAGTAGTACCGATAAATGGAGAAAGAATTAAAGGGAAAGAGGAAACTGTTGTTTTTATTGAGCAATTTGTTAAACATGTGTGCGATTTTAGTTCCCAGTATGGAAGTAATATTAGCATTTCATATACAGCCTACAATATTGCTGGAAATCCCAGTAAATTCCCAGATTACGGAGATTTTCCACAAGCTTTTGTTATGGTATGTTAATTTTTGAAAACTGATGAATGTTAGTTCAAATAGTTATCAACAATAAAAATAAACATATTATGTGTAAAACAAAAGTGTATTTCAAAGTTTTGTTAATAAACTAGAATAGATTTAACATTTTAATATTCACTTTTTCAAATTATTAAAGCATTGTTAATAATGTTTAGCAGGTTTAACAACTTAAGTTATTATAAATAACATTATCTTTAAATTTTCTTATATATGCTATATATTTTTTTATATTTTACTAACTAGCAATACATTAAGAATATCTAACAATGGTTGGACAATTAAGAATATCATTTATAACATATTGTTAGATTTCATAATGACAATTTGGTAAATCATAATTTATATTCTTAATTAGTATGGTACTTTAAGCAAACTAAACTTATATGAAGTTAACAATGCAAATATTTTATACCTTTGTTATTATATATTGTATTTAAAAGATTATCATTTTAGAGAACCTATGGACAATGGTGGGACAAAGCACCTTCAAGACTGATAGATTACATGCCACAAAATAATACAAATGCTATGAGCCAGGACTATATAGGTACATAGTATTCAATTAAAAAATTCAATATTTACCATTATTTTCTATCCACATTAGAATATTTCAATAAGTTTTGATAATATTTTATGTTTTTATTCTTAAAGATATTTCTAACTTACTGGAACATTATAATGTGATATATTTCATACTATTAATATTTGTAATGTTTGAGAAATGGAAATAAATTACAATATCTTTTATGTTATAAAGATCTAGAATATTATCAAGAGGTATATCCAGTTAGAGTCTCGATATATGAAACTTACAATCCTGGAAGTGTAGTTGGAATATGGGCACAAAATTGCGAGGGCAAGTGGTATCAATTATGGAATGGATTCCCTCAAGTTGTATCGCACAAGCCACGAATATTTTCTCCACATTTGCAGCTATGTAATTTTAAAACAAAAATGATAAGACTGGAATTTAATCATAGTTTATTAGACTATTATACAGAGTTAGATGCTGTATTATTTATTGGCACATCAGAATTAGTTGTACCTAATAATTTACACAATCATACTTTAAATGATCTTTCACAAGAATTAGGTTACATTGAACAAAGTAATGATGATATTCATAATCTAACGCCGGATTATTTAAAGGCAAATCAAGATTTAACAATTCTCAAAAGGACACTTTCAAAGCACTGTAAACTTTTTAAAAGGTACATAAAACATCAATATCGTTGATATATTAATTTTTTTGAATAATTTGATAGCTCTAATGTATTTGCAAATTTTTATAGCAAGGTAATAGATAATATATCCAAGGGCAAATTAGTATCCAAGATAGGTCAACATTACCAATCTGTACCTCCTATAGAAGAAGCATTCAATAGTTTGCAACAATTTTTACAAGAAGATTTTCCGAAACTTATTAGAGATATTCATCATTCGATACCGAATGTATTAAACGAACGAGATAATCCTCCTCAGGAAAGGTTTTTAATGCCTTCAACTGACTCAGAAAATCAACCATGTGGTAGTTTCTCAACACTTCCGGTAAAATTTTATACTCTACCATCATATTACATAAGTTATTATAATATCAATAGTAATACTTATTTTAAATATATTTTTTTCAGGATGAAACTGTACTAAAAATTTTAAAGAATTTAGATTTAAAATCACTGTGTCATTTAAGCAGAGTAAATAGACATTTCAATAATATTGCAAGGGATGCTTTATTATATACAAGTCTTAATTTAAAACCTTACTGGCATTGTTTAGATACATCTGCATTAAATTGTTTAGCATCTAGGTGTCATTATTTACAACAGTTGGACCTCTCATGGTGTGGAAATTATAATATGATTAAATATCAAGATTTTATCAATTTTCTTCACACATCTGGAACACTTTTGACACATTTAAGATTAAACTGTTGCCAGTTTGTAAATGATGCCATTATATTTGAAATTTCGAAAGTGTGTAAGAATTTGAAAGGTAATTTAAAAAATATTGCTTAAATGTATTACATTGAAGTTTGTAAATTATTTTAAATGTATTATTTAGAGTTATGTTTGCGCAACTGTACTGGCGTAACAAACGACGGATTCTCGAAGCTCGAAAATTTGAAATTCCTCGAGCGTTTAGAACTTTATAGAACAACTATCGAAACTTCGACGTTATGTTCTATATTAAAAAAGAATACTCAAATGCGGCATTTAAATTTAGCAGGAATGCACGATCGTTTAAATGTAGACGAAGTTGCCGTTGTGTTAGGAAAATATTGTCCGTATTTAGAAAGTGTAGATTTTTGGAAAGCACAGACTTTGACTCCGCATGGAGTCACAGCTTTATCGCGATGTACTAATCTTCGAGAAGTGGATTTTGGATGGTGGTATGTTAAAAAAAAAAAAATATTTTATCATCTGTACAATTAATTAATTTTAATTTAATCTATTTCTTAAAATAATTACGTGTCTGCTATAGCGGTGGAATGGGTGCTCCTGGTGATTCTTTACGAACATTGTTATCATCATGTCGCTACTTGGAAAAAGTATTTCTAGCAGCGCTTAGAGGATTAACAGATCGTGATTTAGAGCCACTTCTATTATGCCAACGATTACAACAATTGGACTTATTGGGAGCTCGTTGCCTTACACCTGATATATGTTATGGATTTCTATTATTTTGCCCGAAATTGGAAATGATTGATCTCAGTTTCTGTGATGGTATTAATGACTTTATAGTACAGTTATGGCGACAACAATATCCACATGTTTCCATTAAAAGGAGCTTTCAAGTGTATAATTCGAGAGAAGAGGGGGAAAATACAAACTACAAGACTGTAATGTAATTGTATATAATAGTATGTGAAATATAGTTACTGAAATACGTGTGTATTTATATTTATCTTTTGTATAAGGATACGTATAATATATATTTAAAGTTACAATTTAGTATAGTAGAGGATAAATATTTATATGTACGAGAAAAAGTAGTATCACTAAGAAAAGTATATTGAAGTTAGATAATATGCATTATATTTAACTTGGTCTAATCAATCGTGAATTTTTATGAAATTATAAATGCATATATTAAATTTATTTAAGGAACGTCTTATATAATTTATCATAGAATTTTCTATCAAAGTATAATATACAATAATGTTATTTTATTGTAAGAGGTAAAGAATACTTAAAGGCTCGCTAAGAATATCTTAATACTTTAAAAACTATGATTAGATCATCCCTCGTTGTCTCTTTCCGTCATTCTGTCATTCATTCAGAATTCAATCAGAGATGCAATGGTGGAATTGATAAATGAGCTGGAACGAAGGAATTGATAAGTAGAATAGGTCAGAAAGAACTTCAAATGGTCAGGCATTATAAGTAGTATAGGTCCCTAGGAACGTTTAGGGCCAGACATTTTTAAGTAATATAGGTCAATGGGAACTTTTATGGTCAGATATTTCCGTTAGATCCGCCGGGATCCTATTTCCGTTAGAGATACTAGAGTCGCATTACCGTTGGAGCCGCCAGGGTGTCATTTTCGTTGTAGCAGCTGGGGTTTATTCATTAATTGAGAGGCTACGTCAGTACTGTGGAATCTTCTATTTCACTTTGTCTCGATGTGCTCGTTGTCATCCTTTGTCACTGGCTGTAGCCAATAACGACAACGCATTTGGTAGCAGGAGAGGTGGATAAAGTGAGAGCACATCTCATTTGCCAACTCGTTGCGGACAAATTATAGCAGGAGAGGTAGAACAGTAGAACTCATCGCGGATAAACTATATAAAAGTAAAGTACACGTGGTTATGTTCGGTATAGGTTATTTAAATCATTTTTTTAAAGAAACTGTTTTTCACATAATTAAAAATAAATAATGTGAATTTTTAAATTAAAAAGTTAAATTAAATTACTGGAAAACAATGAAGATCAATTTAGAAAATAAATCGGCTGATTTTGGAAAAAGCGGCAAAAAGAGGAAGGAACAGAAAGGTAAGGAAATACAATTCTAATATTTACATAAGTTTTTTATATTGTTATGCTAAATTTCTTAATATTTGAAATGTGTGTCCATCAAAATTAGATTTCAAACATTTTTCAAATTATTCTTAATGTGATAAAAGATTATTTAATGCATAACCACATGTAGTAAATTCTGTTTAAATATGTAAACCAAAAATTTTTAATTTCAGAAGTTAATCATGTAGGTATTAAGAATACCAATAATTTACAAACAGTTGATGAATACAGTAATACAAACATGCTCAAAAGGAGTTTAGTTTCTGATGAAAACAAACCAGTTAAAAAACAGAAGAGAAACTATATTACAGATTCATCTTCGAATAATGTAAATCACAATGAAGAAGTAAATAAGGGACCATCTCAAGTATCTCAAGAACATGTACAAATTGAATATTTAAAATTAGTTAATGGTATTGTACATATTTCTTTTTTATTTTATTTATGTAAGATGTTTAATATAATAGTTACACACAAATTTTATATTATAAATGCAGAAAGTATTAACAATAGTGCAAATTTAAAAGACAAGGAAGATGCAAATGAACAAACACAATATTTAGATGGGAACACTTTAAGGAAAATTTTCAATTCTCCGAATGGTATAGATATGCTAAGAAAATTTGTTAAAATCTGTAATGAAAACAAAGAGAGAGATTTGGCTGCGGAATATTTAAATACAGGTGGCAACATTTTTGAAATATTAAGATTATTAGATACCTCAGAGGTAAAAGCTATTAGTACTTTTACACTTGTATTTGCTGCAGTAAAGATATTATTAATAAAGTAAGTATGTTCTATTACTGTAAGTTCAAATACATTTTAAATTATAAATTGTTCATATAAATTTAATGCTAATTTCTGTTTCATTTCAGGATTTTAACAAATTATCCGCAATACCAATCTAGTGCAGAAGGAGCATGCCGTCACTTAATTAATTCACATTTATCATCGATACATTCAATGATCTCTGTACAAAGTAATGTGAAACAACGAAAAATAATTCTGCAGTTACTTGCTGCAATAGTTTCATTAGGTGGTAATCTACCACGTGAATTACTTTCTCACCTGGCTATACCTCCAGAAGTTGTTAAATCTCTGGTGCAGCATACAAAACCCACAGATAAGCAGAATATAAGGAACTGTTTTATTCATTTCATTCTTGCTTTTTTGATAGAAGGAAGTGTACCAATCATTAGGGCTCTTTTAGATAAACAACATTTGCTTTCTAGTATATTCTCTGATCTTATATATGATTCTAAAGAAGTGGTTGCTCTAATCTTGACTACTCTTAAAACTTATGTTCTTCAAAACTCAAATATAAGCAAGACTATGAAGTTGCAAATATTTTCTACTTCAGTTATTCAAAATCTTGTGTCTTTATATAATTGGAAAGGTCCAAATAATTGGCCAAAACATAAAGCTCAAAATACTGCATCGAATTCGGAATATCTTGAGGAAAAAGAGGTACTTACTGTAATTAACTTATATTTGATCGTATTTATGATTACGATTTTTAATAATTAATTATATTTCTTATGAATTTATAAGATATTTTTTAATTCAGATTATTATGGAAATTGTGCATGACTTTCTAATTTTATTATTAACGTCGCATCGATATGGAATTATTTTTCGCGATCGTATGCTTGGCACATCAAATGTTAAACATAATTACATGGTAAATGCGATACTTCAAAATTTGGATCGTCCATGGGAACATGAAAAACCATCAAATTTAATAATTAAAATAATGACAGCATGCCCGGACTTAATTAAATCTCAATTTATTTTGTTAGAACCATACATCGAACCCAGAGTTTCAGTGAAATGGATTGTTGCAATAAAATTTATAAGAGAGGTAAAGAATTTACATTTTCTATTTCATTGTTTGTTAGATATATATTTGTTAGATAATATAGCATGTTTATTAACTTTATTACAGATAATACAATCTGTAGATGTCGAAACCTGTATAAAGACAAGTTCATTGGAATTAAATGTATTGCAATTATCTAGTGCAGTGTTATCTTTAATTGTGCCAGGGATAATATTGAAAAAAGCAATTATACCTGCTTTAACTCATTCTAATATGATAGTACGACACGAAGCAGTACTTACACTTATATCTATGTTTAATCAGATACAAAAGTGCTTAATAGTTACAAAAACAATTTATAAGAAAGATGGTGATTTTTGTATTTTTAAGAATTTTGTAATAGAATTCATGTTAAAGGTACATATATATCATTTTAAAATATACAAATTAAAAGATTCAAGTATTATATTTATCTTTGAGTAAAGTATAAAACACGCTAATGCACATTTTATTATTTTGAATAAATGTTTTTGTAGAATGTACCTATTTTAAATACAATACTAAAAGTGTGGAGCTGTGCTTTTACATCAGATTTAATTGAAGATAATAACTGTGACAAGGAGCACATTCCAGAACCAAAGAAGCAGGAACATTTAACTGCTGTTTTAAATTTACTGCATATGTACAGTGAAGTGTGTCCAAAACTGTTGGACACATTACCTAATATGCAACCTGATACATTTTTAAATTTGCTAAATAAATTGGATGATACTGATAACACTGAATTTAATGCTATAAAAGTAAAAGCTATACAATTTTTAGTTATATTGCATCCCAATGAATTTTTACCAGACAAGGTATGTAAAATATAGTTTCTAGTAAACTTTAAGTTGAATCTTAGAAAATGAGTTCTTTTGATATTTATAAACGAATGTTTCTATGTAGGAAATATTTAAGGAAGCACTGTCATTTTTAATAGGTGCTTTAAATGAAGAAGTATCTGCAATTTCATTATCTGCAAAAGTAACAATTAAAACATTATTAAATGCTACTGGAATGTTTGAAGGATGTAGCGATCATTTGGATATTTGGATCAATGGTTTTATAAATATAAATGATAGAGAAGTCACGAAGTGGTTTATTCGTAGTATTAATAAAACTGCTCAGAATATTGAAAAGTATGTAAATAAAATAATCGAGGCAGAAGAAATTCTTAATCAAGAGATTGTTCGCACTGGCAAATTAGAAAACATATTTAACGGTAAAAATCTATTCATTCATTGAATGTGTACGTATTATGTGTAATTATTTAATTTAATTTTTTTTTAGAATTAATGAATAAGCCTAATGTTCATGAAAATGTAGAAACTACTGTTTTGCCTATGCAACGCTTTACATCACTGTCGCCACTTTTATGCTGTATGTTACACAAAACAAAGAAGGATCTACATCCTTCAATTTTAGCTTATTTGTCTTACATATTAATACATACGCTGCATTATCAAATATCGCCGCAATGTTTAATACGTTTAACTAAAGATATAGAAGGATTGCCGCTAAAAGAATATTTATCAAGCTGGCTAGACAGTAATCAACCTATTAATATTAAAACGATACTGCCTTCAATGACCTTAATATGTAAATTAAATTCAAAACTTTTAAGCGATACTAAGTTACAGATTAGTGAAATATTTTCTGGTAACAATACAGTTAGTTTCGAGTATAATGGTGAGCATATAACAATTTGTCACTCGTTGTCAACATATGATATTATATATTCGTTCAAAATGACTACATTCTATTTAGCACAATTTGCTAAGCGGGATGTCTTAACGAAAATTCAATATGATAATTACAAAATTTTGTTAATATCATTATTGTATCTTGCAAAGAATAGTCCTGACGATTTTATTCTCGTAGAAGAATGCGTAAAGTCTATTCTCACTCATCCTATAATTTTGCATTACTTTTCACCGATTAAAAAAAGCAAAAACATCATAAAAAATAAGATAACTCTCATTGTTATTGACGTTTGCAGTGTAACAATTGATTTATGTAAGAAATGTAATGTTAGAAGTTTATTTTTACATTTTAAAAATAAATTTCTTATTCAACTATGTAAAATGATAGACGAAAAACAGAAAGAGCGAAAGTTAAATAATTTTGAAACAGTTACTACTTTGTTAGAGGTATTGCAATTAACATCGAAAGATATTGTATATTTATTAAAGAGGATAATGAAATTAGAAAGTAGTATGTTTGTTTCAAATAATCAGAATGATTTATCAATATATGGGTATGTGAGTCCAAAGCTTTTGAAGTTGATCAATAATAGTGAAATGAAATCCGAACGTAATGCATTTTTTGAATTAAATGCAGAATTTGTTAAATTCTATTGTTTGCATTTGTTATATGTGAAATTGAATATAACTGTCAATGTTGATATGTGGGAATCAGCTCTACATGAATATCTTTTGAAATTTTCATTCAATATATCTGGTATTGATACAAGTAAGTTATTATTATAAAGTTTGATATTATGATAATATCATTCTATTGCTCTATTATGTTTTTATTGTGAACTCATATATTTATGTGATGTTTTAGGTATTTTTACATCATTACTATCAACGACAATTACTAAAACAACTGTTGGATTAATTTCGTTTCTCATTAGTAGAAATATAACGTTTATACCAATTTTTACAGAGAGTATAATGAAGTCTAATAATATAGAAAAACCCAATGTTATATTACCACTGATTGAGAGTAATTTAAACGTTAAATGGAATCAAGATTTTCTGCAGAAATTGAGGAAATATTACGAAACTGAAATTCTATCATACTTGTGTAATCCAAAAAATACAAAATCTTGGATAGAAGAGAATATTATGGCAACTTGCTATTTAATTAAAACTTCGTTTGATTTTAAAACATGTAATGAAACATGTAATACGATTTTACACATTGGTGATAAATTGGATATGGTATCTGTACATTATATAAAGCTTCTTCAAACTGTATACTATAAGTGTGCTGACTTAGAAACAAGGAGTGATGAATTTATTATGAATTTAACACAAGTTCTCCTCCATATTATTACTTTAACTTTAAAACGAGAGTCTAAAAATGTTGAAAAACTGTTTCTCCTTTGTGAAGCATTGAATAACGCAGTTAATCGTTTAAGAGATAAAAGGGAAAATTTTGTATTCGAAGCATTAAGCACTAATCATTCGTGGTTACAATTTACACGATTTTCTTTAAAATTTGGTCTTAAAAAATTGAGAAGCGGCGAAGAACCGGTTCCAATATTAAGAACCTTAAGTAATTTGTGTAATATCGCATACAAAAATGACAGTAATAATAAGTATGTTGAAACCTTGTTTGAAATGACAACTTCGCATTCTGAATTTATTAATATTATGTTAGAATCATCAAATACAAAAGGTATGTATATAATAGTAATTGAGTTACAAATATATTATGTACTTACATATATTTATCGAATATTTAGGGGATTTAGTTAAGTTATTATGGATTCTTATACAAAAGAATAAAACAGTTATGGCATTATCACATATACCTGTTTACTTGGCTGCATACAATGCTACTTTAACTGAAGCTGATCAATATATTTTACTTGTAAGTGTATAGGCAATGAACACGAATTAATTTTATATCATTCTTTATAAAAGTGTTAATATTTAGATTTATTTTAGATTTTGCAATACTACGAAAGTAACAATTTTAATATTTACGCATATCGACCATATATATGGGGGAATGCAGCTGCGATACATTATAGTGTAAAAGGTGAAACGCACACGGTTTTGTGGAGGCAACCGTCTATTTCTCAAGTGCTAAATTTATTTGAAGAAGATATGGTAAATAACACGATAAAACATTATCCAGTGGATAGAGGTTTGAAGGTAATTTCACTAAAGTATTTACAATTTTTGAAAATTTATTCAATACGTTCGAAACACACTGTTTTTCTTGACTCCGTGAAACGATATAAAATACATTGGATTGTATTTCATTTTTTTAAAGAATAATGACCTCTGCAAAACAAGCGACGTGTACGATCCAGCATTTTATTTACCGCTGTTATGTTTTCTATTGTCTGAAAATAATGTTGTGCCATGTTATAAAATTGTGCAAAGTGGTGCTTTAGCGTTGACGCTTGCTGCGTGTAGCAGTAATCATTCTGATATTCGTATGGTAGCTTATACTATCATTGCAAGATATTACATTCATTTGGAAGCTTCCAGGTATTTCATAGGAAATAATAGTGATAATAATAAAAACTGTACTTTTGAAACTGAATATTTGAGTCAATACTAGATTCTTTTGTTTTTAGAGCGAAAGCAAAGTTGTTATGGATGCGACTAATCGACGCGCTACGTTACGGCATTATATCTCAACAGTCTAAACTTACCAATGTGCGTTTAAATTGTTTAGTCTCCACATTTCTGGCAAGAACGTCTTTGATTGCTACGCATCCGTTACATCCTCTTTATTCAGCTTTACAAGCATTTTTGATGGCAAAGCCAGCAATGGATATAAATACAATACCAGAATTATTGCAACTTTTTCACAGTTCTGATGTAGAGTATAAAGCGCACAGATATTGGATTTTAGAAAATATTCGCGATGGTATGAAAACGGAGAATGAATTGGATATTGCTTTCAGATGTGTTTTGTTTAAAATGCTTTTAGCCTTTTATATTTCTACTCTTTCCGATGAAATTACAAAGGTAATATCTTTATTCCTTTCAAATCTATTATATTTTCATTTTACATAATTTTACGTATTGTTATTCCAGAAAACGATTCTAGAAATCATCGATGTAACATTAAAAATTACTAAAGGCTCTATACTGCTTATAGAGGGTCATGGATTACTTCCATGGCTGTTGGAAGTTGCAAGAAATTCATACAAATATGGACCACAGCATATCGAGATTATAGTGAAAATAATGGACAAACTTTTGAATACTATATTAAATATTAAAGGGGATATCGTCCACTACAAACTAATGCTCTTAAATATTGCATTATGTCTAAAGTCACATATAGTAACAAATATTAAGATTAGCACTTTTGTATTGTATATAAACACTTTGCAAAGATTACTTCTTTCGAAATGTATGAAAGTAATTGTTACTAAAGAGCATATGATAGAGATCCTTGAATTTTCTAAGAAATTGTTAGATGATACAGACGAATGTGATGATATGTTACGTTTTGGTTGTGAATATGTAACTAATGTACCTTGCTCAAAAAATAATGACGAAATCGAAGTAGCAAAAAATAGTTTAAGGACGTTAGTATGGACGTGGTGTGTTCACGATGTAAAATAAAACAGTATATCATTTTTTTATATACTATTTAAGTATTGTAATTAAACTGGATATGTATATCACGGATATTTTTTGTAAGATACGATGTTTTGTAGACGTTTAAACAAATTGCAAATATAATGAAGTAAAAAAATCTATAACTAAATGTAATAAAACAAATTTTTTTCAGAAATTTTATGGTACGTTCAAATTTTGCGCGAATTTTGTATATTTCACCCGATCCATTGTCGCATCGAAGTAATCGATATTGAACAATAAAATTATATCTAGGAATGTTCGATTACTTCGAACGTTTAATCCAAGATTGTGTTTATTCATGTTATTTGTGTTATTTACATTGTTAATAGTGTTTATTTTATATACTCGTGTGTTATATTAAAATGATTTCAAGTTCTGTTATGTCGGTACCAATTTCTAAGGTAACTATATTCTGTTAAATGTATTGTTTCAAACTTTCGTCTGTTAAAAGTATTTTATGCTGTAACTCTCATGGTACGTATTATCTACTACTCGGGTAAAATGTATGTACCAAAACATCTGCATTAGGATCCATATATGATCCTTGGTAATGTCTCAATACTATTGTAACTTGTACAATATCTATTTGATCAATCAATGTTTCACCGTTGTAGCATTCCTTCATTTTTGGTAAAGTATTTCCGTTAGTTTGCAATTGTCGGCTTGTTAACTTAACCGCCACAGATTGCATGCCGTTGTTTAAATCTTCCATTGCCTGTTGAGCGTTTGCGTGTTTTAAAACTAGATGAGCAACTTTATCCTGATCACGTCTACTTAGGAAACCAGATTTCATGTCTCCCGTTAGCCGAGAATAATTTTCAACGCTATCGTATGGACCTGTAGCATCAGGATGGGACGCGTGTCCTCTTGGATGTGCAGGATACCTACATCCATGACAATAAACATTTTGCGAGTTGTCGAGAATGATAGCTGCTGCGTTAGGTGATGTGCCGATATATCGAGCGCCACCGATCATTAGCGACGTTGTATTGTTATTATCATTTGATGATACATACGTGTCGATTTGACCTATTAAATGTTTCATGTTATTCGTTAGAATATCAATGGTATCTGTTTTTAAAGCGATAGCACTTTTCCCGGTTTGAGCGGCAATTACAGCGAATAGACACGCGTTTAAGTCGGTTTCGATATCGACGGGATCTTTATTATCCAATAATGTCCAATGTCCTATATAGTTTGATGGTTGATCATGATATTCAACATTAATGGTACACTCGGTCAAGCTCTCGCTCTTTTTTTCATTATTTATCACGTGGCATAAACGACCGCCCGGTTTCCATATTCGAATTGGTTTTCCCGTGACTCTACTGAGCGCTTTCATATGAATTAAGCCTGCGGGTCCGTAATTTTTCAGATCGTCAATCAGGTATTTAGCGAATTTTATTTTCCATAATTTTTGATTTTTTATTCTCTTGTATTTGTCGTTCGATTTTCGGTGACGTACGCGTATCTCTCTGTCCCGTTGATTTTGATCTTGCAAATCATCGTTATCATCAGAATTTATGATCTCGTTGATACCGCTCATTATTTTCTTCTTTTAATTAATTTATCTTTTTTTTAATTGCTTTTAAAATTTTAAACGTTTATTTCGTTACTGATTTCTTGAATTTTGTTTTTCCTTTTTTTATATCATTATTTTTTATTGTACGTCTTTCTTCATTTTATCGTCCGCTTCTCTTAAACTAGGATAACTTTTTTCGTAATTCTTCATGAAACAACGATGAATAATATCAATTGCGATAAGGCAGAAAATAATCAAGTAATAAAATTAAATGAACGAAAATTAATGGTACTTGCTTACTTGAAAACTGTACCGCCAGCAAACACCTTAGCACGAAAGAGTACATTTTAAAAGTTCATGTTCGCTAAAACTTTTGCAACAGAAAACTAAAATTTTGAAATTTCGGGGCCAGATATCTACGGCTGTGGACAATCTGAAATTTTTCGTTTAACCTTCATTCTCAACAGTCTGTGCAATTGTTTTTATTATGCTCGTTTCTTTTCTTTTCTGTACAATTTTTAAACATTTTCATTCGATTGATCGTTAAACGCGTCTCGATTATAAGAATATCCCATTATTTATCTATATTAAAACAGTTATAAAAGTGATCTACGTGATAAAGTTAAAGAAACTAAATTTGTCACTTATCCTGTGTTATTATTGCTATATTACAGGTTTCTTAATCGCTATCGCATATGTGGTCTAACTACGAAATGAACTCTCTACATTATTTCAATTCGTTATTAAGATAAAAACATGTATAAGATAGAAAACAAAAAAAGAATACTATTGTCCCTTATAAAGGAACGATCAAACACGTGTAATCATCAAGTTCAATTCTTGAATAGTGTGCAGTTTTCCCTGGAATTTTTCCTGATCGTTCGACGGCGATCCAACGATACCTATCGCTAGGATAAACGCGGGTTCTGAAAGTCGTGGACGCGATTGGAAGCTGGCCGTAAGCATTGGTGTAAAGCACGATGGCAGGAGCAGAAAGTACGAGCGGATCGGTTCCCGGTTTGCATTTATTGCGGCGCGGCGGCGTCTCCTCGCTGCTTCGGGAGGCGTGCTCAAGAGAGAAATCGTTCGCTGGTCGACAAGAAAAAGAGGGTTTAAGGGCCAGGAGAAAAAGGAAACCGTTCGTGGCGGTTGGAAATGAGCGGGGAATCGAAAGGCAGAAGGGGGTGAGCTGCAAGTGTGGTGGGGATTCTCTGGATCCTCGCTCGATCCATGGCTTTCGTTACTCCGTGCTACGATCCATGGATCAGTCTTGGTGCAACCGTCCCTTCGTGCTGGTTGCACATCACTTTTCAGTGGTCGTATGTCGCGCGGTATGCGATTCCATTTAAATGTTTCGTACAAGTATATGGTTGTTTGTGCCCTCGAACCAAACGGTACGAGATCGTTTTTGTACTGGTCGTAGCGTTTTTCCGCGAATCGTCGCCAAAGGATATCGCGTTTGCGAGGAGAAACGTTGTTGGTAACGGTTGTTGTTGTAAATACCGTATTACACGAGGAGTGGTACGTGGTGAAACGAAATGGTCGATCAACGTGAGGAGTGATGCGTGCATGGGCGTCCCTGTTGCGCGTTCCCCGGTGATTTGAATGCCCGTGCAAACGGTGTTCACATTTACATCATGTTCATTTTTCGGCAACGAAGATTTTTCATAGAATGTTTCGCGTTCGGTTTAGTTTGAGAATAATGCGTCCTAGGAAAGGGAAGAGGATGTGCGAATGAATTAGTTACTATAATGATCGTTGAGGATATATCTTATAGATATCTATTCGGAAATAATTGATAGCTATTTGTTATAAGTATAGTAAAGAATCGGTGAAAGAAAACTCGAATAGAAGTACAGTAGCTGGAAATTTAAACAATTTTTTATCGAAGTTTCTCTTAATGATACATGTACAAAAAATTGAGGTGTTCTTTTTGTCGTTGTTTCATTTAAATTCAACTTTCACTTTTGAATAATTTGTTTAATTCACTCGTATGTGGCGAGAAAACGTGAAAGATTTTGATGAATGTTCAATTTTGATTCGTCTGTGTCGGAAAAGTTCACTCGCCGCGTTTCGCTTGCCGTTTCGAAGAATATACGGTGACATTGATGCCGCAACGAAACGTGCTCGATGGTGATATCAATGCCCGCACGAGAGAGTCGCAACGACTCGTATATACCAACGTTGGATTCGCGATTACTTTATTTGAACGCGCTTCTGTACAGTTCCATCGTCATATCGTGGCCATTTTCGCGTGTAATATAAAGTTAAATTGCTCGACCAATTGATTCGCGCAATTCGTAAGATATACTAAAGGTATTTCGATAATTTTCAAGATTTTTCGAATCCTCCGTTTTGTACCAGTGAATTGTGCATGATACTTGATCTTATGAAATTGTTCATCGTATACGTGAAGTACTTAAAAATTATCATTACACGTGAGATTCCTATACATTTGTAAAACAGTGGTGTATGGTGATGTTTGGAAGTGTAAAAGGATAGAAAAGCAATCGGCACAATTATCGAAAACCAACAAATTACTTCCCTCTTTGTGGCTAGAGTGTTTCATTGACAAGTGTTTGTGATGTGTTTTCAGATCTGTAATTAACACAATTTGTTGCTAGTATGGTGTAACACACGTGACCGCGTTTGGATTACGAGTATCCGGAAATTCGCTTTCGACGAAATATGTATGGCTGGTGAGTAAGTTATGCGATGATATTAGCGAATAATTTACTAAAAAAGCTATAAGCGATGTTATATCTATCAAACATAAAAAAAAGTCGATTCGAACAATTTATATAATCACATTTAAAAAATTAAACATTTTTCATGATATCTAAACACTTTCATCTGCCATTTTATACATCGTGCATATCTTAATAATTGTTTCTTCAAAAATCATCGATGATTAAAATGCGTATCTACGTTTTCGCCGATCGGTACTTTAAAGAACAATATATACAAAATTAATTTATTAATTTACAAAAGGAAAAGATATTAATCACGTAACAGCAGATGCCTTGAACATCTATTTACTATTTTTCTCAATCGTTAATTTGCGAAACGAAACACGGGACGTGGTTCTGGACGAAAGGCGGCGTCGTTTCGTGGAAGTCATGAGTTTAACGTTCGCATTCATGCTGAAAGGGAATGACGAGCCGCGAAACGTGCACGCACCGCCTAACGAACGTACCCTGTACGCATAAACCCGGCACGTGTATATATTTTTTCTCTTCTTTATTCAGTATGCATCCGGCTGGCTGCGTGGCATAGGTAATAATGCGTCTGCTTGTTGGCCACGCAACAATGACGCTCTGTTAACAGTCACTTTTCCGGTGATGATCCATAGTCATGTGTGCATTGTTCAACGTCTTCGTGACATGTGCATGTTTAATAGTTCACGGGAACATCGAGAATACAGTTTCGTTGTTTCGCGACTACGTGATTTCGTCGTTGCATTTCGGGAGTTATATTTTGTGAATTTATCTTTCTTTTTCTTTTGTTTCTAACGAGAAGATATGTGAAAATATTGCGTGTCATATTTATTAATATTTCTCGTATCAAGTTTTCTTTACCAATGTTAAATTTGTCAACTTTATGTACCTTTTTCTGAGGCAATTTATATATTAATTTTTTTATTTGTTTGTAAAGAACGACTGATTACAGTTTTGTTTCAATATTTGCATCGTAAAGGGAAATTGGTGAGATATCATTTCCAGTTTCTGTAGAAATTCAAATTCCACTGATTTGCACGTTTACGACGCGATATTTCCACGTTGTTTCTTTTTTTTTTTTTATTACTTTGCAAATCTTGTAAATCTAGAGGAGAGTTAGAATTCTGGAAATAGTTAGTTCATGCGAGAGAGGATCTACGTAAAAAAGGTAAACTATATGTATAACAGGAAACCGCGGTGGAAAGATAGTGAGCACCTGCTGCGGCAACCTCGTTGTTGCATAATATAAACGCAATAATTCCGTATAGGACAGCGAAGGGCTTAACTTCGTGGAAAATACGAATCCTCTCCGGTAGGTCTTGTGAAGCCGTTAAAAAAAAAAAGGAAAAAAGAGAAATCGCCAAGAATAACGAAATCTTTTTCCCAAGCAGACGCTAATTTATAGCATTTCCGAAGGATGGTTGCATAAATATCGATAGTAAAATTAATTGAGTTCTGTTAGCGCAGATGATATCGCATACCGGTTTTCCAGGAATGTAACGCGGTTCATTCATGCTTTACATCGAACGCGAATACATTACGGTGTGCTTTGCGCATTATTCGCAGCGATTCAATGGCGGAGATGTGCATCGTAGATCGGACCTATTCGTAGATATCTTTTTCATTAACTTTCGACGAATATAGAAAGAGTTCGAATTTTTTAGAAAACGTTCTTCTTACTGTCCAGTAACACTTTTCACTAACTTCACAATATTGCGATCATTTTATTCAATCGAAAGGATAATCTTTTGATTGCGTTAAGCAGCGCGTGAAAAATGAAGGGTAGCTAAGGGTTTCGTTGAACAAAAAAGGGAAAAGAAAAAAGAAAAAAAAAGGCAGGAATGAAATAAAGTGGATATAATAAATCACCGTATCAGGATTGAATTTATGCTCGATGAGCTAAAAGGACGGCCTTGGAGGGCAAATAAATTCTAGTGAATTCCACGTGGCTGGTATCGTAAGCCGCAGCAGAGCGTAACATTTACGTTTGCTACGTGCAAAGATATATTATCGCGATTGTATCGGTGGATGCAACGCAGGGGTCTTGCAAATTTCGCTGCAATACATCAGCGACGATCTGGTAATAACGAGCTACCGATTTTTCCTGGTGTCGTTTGGTAGAGTTAACAAATCATGTTCGGTTGTTATTGGTTCTTGGCGATGACGTGGAACGTTTGCTTACAATCACCATAATTGTGACGAATTTGATAAGAAAATGAAAAAAAAGCACTTGCAAATTGTTCGATTTATCGTGAAGATGAATTTTCTCGAATTCATCAAGGTGGTAGTTTCTATGAAAAAGTTCAATAACGCAAAGAGGAATTGCGAAGAGCAAAATGTTTATCGTGATAGTTAATTTCATATGTTAACGTAGAAATTCTTGTTAACGCTATTGTTAATAGCTTGTCTTTATTTTTAGTTCTACAAATTGGTCTTAACCCACGAGACAAATTGCGTTGGACTATCTGAAAGATTTGGACGTATGTATATATATATATATATATATATATATATATACCGCGTGTAACAGAATTAATTAAGCGTTGCTGATGACTCAATTTCCAGCTTGATCGGTCACGTTGATTCGAATTGGCTGTTAGACAGACCGTAAAAGAATCCGGGGAAATGTGATTCTCCAAACGAAAGCCTGTCATTAACGACACCGTTTTTACGCGCTCAAGTAAAAGGTGTATCCTTAGAGCTGTACAAAGTTGCGTGACGAAGAAACTTTTTACGGCTGCAATTCCGTTAATATAGTTCATCAAAACAATTTTCTGTACTTTTATATGCGTACAGCGATTGGCAGAGATATTACTATCTAATAAACGTAAAAACATTTCGTTTAATCTATGAAGGTGACGTTACAATCTTACCAATTGTGCCGTGGTGTATCTAAATTTACTTAAATTAACAAAAATTTCAATGTTAAATCTAAATTTCACTTAATCGATCACAACTGTCACGCAATATTTCTAACGAATTGCAACTGTGATTAGAAGTCATATGAAATCGTCGAATATTCCTCTCGTTAGTTTTCCACTTCATATTTTCTACCGGTTTGCTCTAGGTCGTTTCCGTTGCGATTCTCCTTGCCAAGGCCGTTCTAGCTAATGCTCGAGCTGCATATCTGCGCTACATACTTACATCCGGAGTGGGATATTACTACCCTTCTGTAGAGGGACAGCTAGTAATTAGACTCCACTCTTTTATTATCTGCTTGCTTCGGGGATGAGCGTGGTCGCGGTGAAAGTCTGTACCGCCTTTGAGTTATTGCAGTTATAACGATAATTCAGTATTCCAAAGCACCAAGAAGGACACACGAAGTTCACGTGTACAGATTGATAAGCAGTTTAATACAGAACTGCTGCGTCGTATTTTATGCGTCAGGATGTATGTTTAAACCGTTATTGACGGTCCATGTTGCGTATCGTGTAGTACTTTGTACGTCATACTAAGCTCCCGCTGAAATACCGATGCGAGATCGGTTTTATATCCGCTTGTATCTTCCTTGCCCTATAATTAAAGTATTAATAAATCTGGGATTAATAGTGGTCAATGTGAATATTTCATTGATTAATATATCGTCTTACTCGATAAAATGGTATTATATATATATATTATATGTATAAACAGAACTATTAATTCTTGGAAAAGTTACTAATCGAAAATTAAGTTTCTTGGATGCAGCTTATAATCGAGGTATTTATTTGATTGAAACTGCTTACTCTCTCCTGAAAGAGATTCAAGCAGAGTGTTAAGTATCACGTTACCGTTTATTTTCTCAATTTGTTAGAGAATAACCATTTTAGAAGTATACTGTAGTATATCTCATACATCTTAAAAAATTAATTTTCTTTCAATTGTCACCACCTACGAGAATTCATTCCACTTATCATCAATTTATAGGTTTCTAACTCACAGTCACTTTCACTATGAGTAAAGATACAGTTAACATGAACATATAAACCTAAGATTATATTTCACATTTCGGCGCAACTCTCACACAGATCACGTAATTAGCATAAAAGGCCATTGGCTCGCAATAAACGACTTACGTTTCACGGTTTTCCACTAACCATCGTCAAATCTATCAGTGGCGCGTAAATAAATCCGCCGTTAATCAAGTCGCCATCGGTCGATAGGCGCTATAAAAGCCGTATAAATTATTCTCTCGGTGACGTACTAATATATTACATACACGCGATAATAGGTGTCCATTTTAACGCCTGTAACGAGAGACTAAGGAGAGTCGCGTGCACACACTTCGGCTATCGTGGCGGGTGTCGACGTTTCGAGATCGACTTTTCCCCGTGTCGATCTTTCGAGCGCCTCTAAGGAAATCGACGGGGGCACTCGAACACACCTCGAAAGGTACTCGAGCGGAAAATTTCCTGGTAGCGGTGGACGCGAAGTAAAACCTGATCCATTTATCTAATATCTCGTCACGCGTGTGTACATTCTTGTCGTATGCATTAATTAGCCTAATCGTGCCGGTACAATCAGTTTCGCGCGACCGTGTCCTCAGAATCCCGGAATAGATGCTACACGTAGAGATTCCGTATAATTAGACAGGATACACAGGCGGAGATGTAATCGTTGGATCAAAAGCGAAATTGCCTCGCCGCGTGTCGCTGTTTCGAAGGTTAGTTTCCCAGTGAATATTGCCTTCGGTCTGTACCGATGATGAGATCGTTCCTGTTCAGAGGGTTGAACAGACAGAAGACTGCGTACCATATCGAGATATCGTGTAACATACAGCTAGGTTATTACTCTCATTCTTTTCTTAAACTATGCAGAAATTAAATATTCTCCAAATACACAGGGTGTCTTATTTCCATATATGTGAGAAATTTTCATTTGTCCATATTTAGATAATCTCTCATTTGTTTTATACGATATTTTTTATTCGGAATAATCTTTTGAATGTGCTGGTGAAATTTTCCGGGTTTATTCAGGGGATGCCTGTTTATACAGTGACGAGGAAACGAAAAGTTTAAAATTATTCCTTTTACCTCTTTAACTTGTTAACTGAGCTCATCTCGGAAGTAGACATTGAATTTCTCTAGTTTATAATTAAATATGAGTAAAAATGGCAACAAATTACTTTACTTCGGTTCCTGCAAATGTGAATGTATTTTAACCGCAATTAGAAATGATCGATCATTCGGTAAATTATTGTGTTTCAAGTATTGAGCAACAAACAACGAGTTAACAATTTAAGACTATCTCGTAGGATAAAGTCTGAATTGAAACTGCAGGATAAAAGGAAACGGAGAGTGCACCGATTGCTATAAAACATGACAAACAACAGCGAGGTGTTCGCTTTCGAGAGCAACGTTTCTCGCGGATTTTCTGTGAACCGGTCTGCCCACTATGACCACAAGAAGATCAACAAAACAAAGAAAAAGAAAACAGGGAAAAAAGAAATGAAAGAAAGGAAAAGGAGAAAAAAAAAAGGAATAATCCTACCGTAGGAAACGGCGCATTACACGTTCTGCTGAACACCGTAGTCTTTCGTGGCGATAGCAGGACCTTAAATCCTCCTTGCGGTTTCTCGTATCTACGATACACGGTGACATTGCACATTTCTTAGGTGTTCGCGGTATCACCGACTTCTTAATCTCGGACGTGACAAATTACTTCTTCGTGTCGTGGAACGCGTATATTTCGTTCCCGCCCCTTTCCCCTCCCACAGCCGTTTTATTTGCATTTTTATGCTGGCCCGTGCCGAACGTGCTTCGAAAACAGCGTGAAAAATACCCCAGGATATAATCTGACTGTTTGAAACACGAATACAATATTCGCCGTTTTGCCGAAATTCATTGAATTATATTTTCGTCCGTTGAATTTATCTTGCTAAATAAAAGTTTACGTTGCGTCTAAGTTATTACATTCTTACGAACGGTTATTATCGTGTTATGCAAAACGTGAAAGTGACAGATGACGATAAATAAGAAGTTACAAAATTGAAATCTCGATTTGTATCGTTTTAAAGTATAGGCAAATTTCTTTTCTTTTATGAAACTGCGAGGGTAAGAGTGTGTCACTTGATCATAAGTTTATCTTGCGTTTTAAAGTCTTAATTCTGGGAAAGCACAGGTACTATCAAATAATTGTACTTAAGATGGTAGTGGAAGATCATAGTTGAGAAATTGTTGCTATAACATAAGGAAGATAATTTCATGGCACGAAGTTTAGCTGAAAATTAGTTCACCTTCGGAACTAGCTCCTTTTTCTTCTCACTTGTTCAATTAAAAAGTATGAAGAACCTGATCCCGTCTAACGTCTAATTTTAACGAAACAATATAGCCAGGACAAGGATTATCCTTTTCGATTCATCCTTTGTTGACCAGCTACGTTTTCCATTCGGAGCGTAAGCATTATATCTACGCGCATGTAGCACGGTGAATTTCGAAGGAACGTACCAAACCAACGATAATTTATTCCGCGGCCGTAAACTTTGCGGCGGACAGCCTTCCTACGCTTGTTTCCTCTCGAGCCAAAAGTGCTAAGCAAACACGTATCCAGGGGGTCTCTCCTGTTGCGCGTATACGTTCTCCCTTTTTTACCTTTCTCTCTCTTTCTCCCGTACTGTTCCCTCTTTTTCGTTTTCCTATTCCTTTCCCCCTTTCCTTTCTCCTACGCTTCCCTATCTCAGCATCTCCGCGTTTTACCTCCGCCAACATTTAACGTCTTTGCACGCGTATATACCACCTCTGTAGCCTTTTTTTCCCTCCGCGCGCACGCGTGTCTGCGTGAAATCAGAATGAATATTCTCGGTTCGTGTAAGCGAATTTTTACGCATGTGCCGCAAAGACACACGGCGCGCCTTTTTTCTTTCAGTAGGATCGGGTGACAGAGGCTTTTACGTTTGTGGAATTTAACGTACAGCCAATTGTGCCCTTTTGGCTCTGTGGTTCTGGGGAACAAAAGGATTTCGAAGTTATATTTTTCGATATTTCCATTTCGGCGGATCCGGTTGGATAAATGTTGGACTTCGTTTTCGACGAGCGCGAATTTCGTATTCCACACGCGCAGAAACCGTAACGCGCGGAATTTTAAGTAGACCGGGAATTTCAATTTTTTATTTTCACAAAATTTATTTTATTCTCAAACATTTTATGAATAAATAATTTATCAAGTATTCGTAATGTTACGTTGAAGTTACTCGTTTAAATTTGTTCACCATATCGACAGAGCGTGCAATAAGTTAATAAACACGCATCCATCTTTAAAAAAATAGAGTAAGAATCTTCTTCCTCCATTTAGCTACAAAGCTACAATCATCCGGAGAATGACCTCCAGTAACAGTTACTCGCGTTCTTCCGGTTAATAGTCAGTTGTGGAAAGTGAATTATACCTCTGCCATATATCGGAAGTATTTAAGTCCATCTTGCTAAGTGATACTCCGATGATATAAATAGGAAACAGATGCTCTCGAAAGATTCAATTTATACCATCCACTAGTACTCTTTACTTCTTCCTCACGAAACTTTACAAACACAGAAAACACAGAAATCTAAATCTTCCTTGCTTTACACGTACTTTAACTAATTACCCATCCTCTGAGAGAAAAAAATAAAGAAGAAAGAAAAAAGTAAAACAGAACCAGGAAAGAGGAATCTTCTTCCTCCAGTTACTTTCAAGGAGTCGACCTCGAGCCACAATTATCTGCGTTCTTCCGGCTAATCGTTGGCCGCGATCAAGAACGAAAATTCAAATTGCTCCATTCCCCTGAGAGCTTGTAGTACGAAGAAATCATGATACCGTAGCGGTAATTAATAGAACACAGGAGGTTCCGGATTTATCGCGACTAGCCTTGTCCCATCGGCCTCGAATTATCGAATTATCTAATCGTGCTTGTTAACGCCGTGTTTTCTCCGGCTTGGATACGACAGATTTATTGGGGGCCTGTGTCGACGCGATCCCCGATCATAGGAATCCCTGCTTTTTCATGGAATTCGCGTTGAAACAAGCCGGGAAAGGGTATAGTCGCTGTCTACGCTTGCGTGGACATGCGATATCTTCGTGTATGCAAAACGCTAGGGGCGCTAATCAAACCGGTGATCGTAAGGGTTTCTTAAGCGCCTCTGGCTTCTAATGCTGCAGCCTTTTTTTTTTTACAATGGATTGGACGATGCGTGATAACTGCGTCTTTCTTATTTGTTCGACACACAGATCACACGATGATCGCGTTTCTTTTTTACCGTATCGCTCTTCCGCATATAACGGTGAGAATCTGAAGAGACGCGTATTATATGGGTACCTACTCTGTTTTATATGTGCATTTTATTACGGGATGCTAAAATTATATATCGCAGTTTTATGTGTTGCAATATTTTTACGCTCACGGATATAATGGGTTTGATAGATAAATAAATAATAGGAACGGTCGATTAATGGAAAAAGATACTATGCGAGTATTCGGTATAATCTTTGAAATGATTTCTAAAAAATATTGAGAAATATTTGGAAATTTTGTCATCATCTTGACTGAACTGCTCTATTTCACAATAGTACAATTATTTTTCGAACAACTTTCATTCGTTCATCATCTTTGCTTTCTCTCGGTGAAACTTTATATTTAATTTTTACAGAAAATTATTAGATTCACTATGTTGATCTGTAAATAACTTTAACAAACTTATCGAGTTTTTTTTATGAATCTTTCAGAATTTTTATTTTAGCTAATTTAAATAATTATACCTTCGTTAATAATATATTATAATGTACTTGTTGATCTTTTCGTTTATATTAGACATATCAAAGATTATAGTCATCTTATAAACAAGTCATTTTCTACTTTTTAACAGATAGTTAAAGTCTTTCCTTACGAAGATTCTTCAGACACATTTTAGAGCCTCTTTATTTGAACTATTATTCTCCAAGGAACAATAATACTCTCTTAAATCAAACCACTTAATCAAAATTCCCTCATTATGTACTAAATAACACTCCCGTTGCCCTAATATACGGATCGCATTCCGCGGTGATAAAAAAATCGCGATGCATCCACAATTCTCGCTGGCGCCCGTGGAATGAGTTCCGCGTATTAAGTGGCTTATAGCGAGTGCACCGCGATTTGCATATGATATGAAATCCTACTTAATTCACGCGGTCGCGTTAACGAGCTCGATTAAATGAGTAGATAAATTCACGTTCGAGTCGAGTTTGTTATTAGATGAACTTTCGAGTCATCCAGAAATGTTGATGAAAATTCCACAATCTTAAATTTTCGTTGGATGAAGGATCATGCGTATAGTTTCGTCTCTGGACGAGATAATGACGACGTGCACGGCATAAGTAAAATAAAAGACGATGAGAGCAGAGGGAGGAAAAGGAAGAAGAAGAAGAAGCAGAAGCAGAAGAAGCAGAAGAAGAAGAAGAAGAAGAAGAAGAAGCAGAAGAAGAAGAAGAATAAGAAGAAGAAGAGGAAGAAGAGGATCGCTCGATCCGATCCACTGCACGCATGAATCGTTTCGAAGATCGTATGCATAATTACCGCTCCCCTGCCCGCCTTGGACCTCGTTTCCTTTCAGCTTATGGACATCAGCTTCGAATACGCTTCCCTCTGTCGTTCTTGCGCCGCGTAATTCGTCGTACGACCGGGCAAGGTGTTTCTTCCCGTGAAATTGAATCGAAAGCGGCGGAATTTTGTCTGTAGAAGAATTTTGTCCCTCGTTCCCCCGAAGAGCATGTGTTTAAGTACTGGTTAACGTATGTTGTAACACGGCGACAGGGGACATTTTTCTCAATTTTGTGCGTGTGTTTGCGAATTTTATTTTTCACCATATTCTTGTCAGTTATTAAGATAATAATTCATTCTTCGAAGGCATTACGTATAGGTATATTTAGACGCAGTAGTCGACGATTTATAGTTCCTCCATTCGTCAATACTTTTTAATTACATCTGAAATCTGTACGTGTTGCCAGATTTCGAGGATTTACTTCTAACTCAACAGATATTCTTAGATATAATGTTCGAGTGATATCAAGTACTGATACGGTACTATAATACAATACTTTTTGAAATATTTTCTTTTTTTCAGTCACTTCTTGGATGTAACGATATCGAAGAAAAGCACTTTAAATACTTTTAATTAGAAACATTGCTTTCACGTATCTGTGAAGCATAGCAGAAATTCGTAAATCAAATTAATCTTCCTGTCTTCGATCGAAACGAACCATTTATTGAACATTAGGGCTATTCACAGTAACAAGACTGGTTTATTTTTTCCTGTTCCTCTTCTCATTGTTAGGAGGGGAGAGGATTCGTTGATTTTCCACAGTCTTGTCGACCGGACTGGGCGTGGAGACTTTTTCTCCTTTTCACCGAGGGAAAAAGCAGAACGATTTAACCGGATTGCCTCCAGAAAGCACAACAACGTCAGCCACGACGAGAACATTGTCGTCTGGCTGATCCTGAGAAACGAAACGACACGATGGCACGCGTGTTTCCCCTCATTCGTGTCTCTTAACTGTTAGATCGCTAATCATCGCGTATTACGTTAATACGAGGCTCGTGACGCTCAATGGCCTCCAGTTATTCTCAATTTTGCACGTGTAAAAGTGTGCAACTATATAGAGAAATCGTTGGTAATGATAGAGCTTCGCGAATAGCTTGGCTTCGTTAAGCATTTAAAAGCAGCTCGTACAGCTCACCTTGAAGTTTCAGTCTAAAAGGAGTCATGGTGGTGGTGGTGGTTTAAGCAAATCGATGGTTGGAATAGATTGTTCGAAACGTCCTTCCATCGAACAGGAGGAACGAGATTGTTCAGGGTGTTCGTCGTCCAGTTTTTGCAATGGCGCAAATAGCATACTACTGTATGTTCAATCGTAATGACTGTAATTTAAATACTGATTATTAGGTCCAGAATTGTTCGAGTTATGCCTTTGGTAATGATTCAGGTTGTTAATTATCGTGATTGAGTACTTTGTACGTTTAATTGAGACAAAGGAGAATTTTCGTGTTTATTATTCGGCAATAATATAAGAATTACACGATTAAAATTAATTTAATAATAATTTTGATATAAATGAAAAACTTGAAACTTGAGAAAAGGTATTAGGAGAATTTTTAGGATTCAGTGGTCTTGTAGATTTCTACGAAGAAACGAACATGAACAAATTAATTGGTTTTCGTTTAAATTCAATTATTTTTAATTATTTCGCTTAATGTCATGCAGTAGGATGCAAAAAAAATAAAACGAAAACAAAAATTATCCGATGTTTCGTTTACTGTTTGAAATAAGAATCCTACGTTGATCCATCAACTCATAGAAAAGTGCAACGGCTGCTTATAGCATGGCGTACGCGTAATGTTGTATAAGATGGTTGATACAGTTGTTCGAATTAATGCTTTCCTCGTGTACGTACGCTTCAGCGTTTCATCGAGCACAATTACGGGTATAAAACAGCGTGAGTTTCCTCGCCGCAGTTCCTCTGCCGTTAATCGTCCTGCATTACGATAATACGAGGCCGACGATCGACGTGGCATTAAACTTAATAACCGGCGGGTTTGCATAAATAAACGCGTACAGGTGTATCGAAAAATCGTGGAATCTCGTACGCTTAAATTTCCATTCGCTTGAAATTCTTCGGTATATAATTGACTGAGCTTTGTCAGTATTTCAACTCTAATAAGTAATAATCATATTATCATCGAATCTGAATCTCTCCCTTTGCAATTCCTCTGCCGAAAGCTGTCGGCATTTAAGAGAGAAGACTCATTCCTGTCGAGAGGAGTGAACTATAAAAAATCGTGGAGCACGTAATCCCGAGGAATTGGTCGTAAGTCTCGATCATAAGGGATGGGGTGGAGTGAAAAACAAAGCCAGCCTTAAAGCGCTACCGAAGGTCGTATATCCTCCTCGTGCTTCTTCGTGGACGCTCATTAGGATCTGTCAGTACTTTCACGCCGATCGCATTCTCGATCGACCGGCTCTCCCTTCTCTCTCTCTCTCTCTCTCTTTCTCTCTCTCTCTCTCTCTTCCTCCTCCTTTTTCCTCTTTTTCTCTCTTTCTGTGTATCTGTCTGCCTATCTCTCTCTGTCGTGTGTGAGAACCGTGCGCTCGATTACTCGCGCGGTACAACAATTATACGCTGCTCGGCTCGAGGCCTTTCTATCGCGGTTCTCGCGGTTTCCGCGCGAGTTCTTAGGGGCGGATCAGATTCCCGGTAAGAACACCGAGGAATCACTTATCCCGCCGGTACCAGCGCCTCTGACTCGCGCCTTTTCTCGTTTCGAAGAAATATTACGAGGAAATCGTAATTTAACGAACCGATCATAGCCGGTATTAGCGGCAGCCGAGGATGCATTAGCTCGCCGTCGAGGCACGGTTTGTTGGCAGAATGTGGAACGGGAGTTCTATTACGCGGAATGGAACATTTAGAGCGTATCCTTTTTAGTATCTTCGCTTCGTTCTTGTACATCACGTCTGATGAATTACGTACGAGAAAGTGTTTGTTATAAAATTAAAATAGCAATTCGTCACCGTTGGATATTTTTAAAAAACTATATTAGATGGATTTTTTTTTAAAAACACATTTTGTGTATTTAAACTATCTTTCTAAGTCCAATAGTTTCCGAGATAAATCGTCAAAGAGTTACTAAGGAAATACAGTATTTGTAAGCTCAGTATAAAATTACAAGATGTATAACAAAAGTGTGACTTGTTTAATGGTGTGGAAAATGTAAAACTCTCAGTTTAAAGAGAGTTTATAAGCAAATCGATATGTCGAACACCTGCTGTCTTTGCTCGTACACATTACTACATCTGTATTCACCGCGAATCACCTAAAAAATGGATATCTGGAATGCAGCCACGTGTAAAGATAATAATAAACTCTCTACGTTACAACCTACTCCTTTTTCCACATTTCTCACGTGAAGCACATCGATACGACTACACACATATCCATAATCATTTCCATTCTTCCACCTTTTCATAACTTTACACACATCGAAGCCGTGTGTAAGCGTGCTTTCTTAACATTACTACTCGAACCAGTTCACTGTAATAACCACAAGCCGTTACGATTACAACTCTCGCAATCAGAGAGCCGTGTAACGCTGCAAACACTGTATTACCGTTAAAAATGCATTTTGCTTCAATCTGAACACTCTTAGCCACGGTCCATCCTGTGTACGTAGGTGTGCACGTGGGCAGAGGGAGGCGAGAACATTGCAAAATGATTCCATTGCCACCGGGATAGTCCTGTGTCGCGAATAGGCTTTATTGTTTCAAGCAAACCGAGAACGATGTGCTCATATAATACGAGGGTGAGCTAAGAATTATTTAAAATAATGTTACAACTTTTTTCTGGGGATTACTTTGCTAGTTGTGCGTGCCTCCTTAGAAGTTACCCAAAATCTCTATCTTTCATTCAAATTTTCAACCTTCTATGGACCGTTTATATCGAAAATGGTATAAATCCATTTTTTCTTTGCATTTTAGTTGATTCAAAAATATCAATGACGTATATTAAATTTGCCAATGTTTTTATGAAATTAAATATATGTAAAATCTGAATTTAACTGAGCCAATATAATTTATCCGGGTCGTTAGTGGACTTGCACCACTTTCAGAATTACTAAACTGTAAGAATCATTGAATTTTAATTATCCAAAATTCAATTTCACTTGGAACAAGTAACATTTTATTCTGATTTTCTTTATAAAAAGGAACCAGAAACAAAATAGAGCTGTTTATTCGCAATATTAATTATTTACCCTGTTACTTTGGAGACATTAAGAGGTCTGCTTGAAATTCAATAAAATTTTTTGTCGATCCAAAAAAGATCCGTCGCAGAAAATTTCAATATACTCTTTTGCAAATTTACAATAAGATCGAAAGATATTTACATCGTTATGATTAAAATAGCAGCACCTAAGAGTGTAACAAAGGCTATAAGAGAATTGGGTATTCCCTTTTATCCAACTTTCCCTTACCTATCAGTGCTTTAATAAATTTGATAAATACATTCTGGATAATTATCGACTTGCCCCCCCCCCCCCCCGTCTATTTTTTCCTCTGTCGTTGGTACATCGTCGTATTGAAGATAGAAACTATACCATCCAGTGAATTCAACGTACATACGAGGCTGCCTTTAGTACGACATCGATTCGCGCTGAAGAAAAACTCGTCCAACGTCTGGTCTTGCAGGATTTTCAAGAAAACCGCGCGCGTATCTTGGCTCGTTTCTCGGATAGTATCTATACAGGCCCGTCTGAAACGATCCCGTCGTTTTCTGGATGCTGTAGCACACTGCTGACACGTACGCGTTACGGAAACAGCGTCGTCTAATAAAACTGCGAGAGGAGGAAGGGGTGCTATCCGTGGAATGAGGTTTACACGACGCGTGATCGGAATCGCGGTTGCTCGACGCGTTTCGCTTTTGATCAGCCAGCTTTTAAACATATGCGGAATACTAGTACGAGAAACGACAGGGGGATAGCCGAGTGTGCTTCCTTGAAAATAACGATACAAGCTTGGATTATGTAAATAGGCTGCGTATAGTGCAGATCGTACCGTTAACGTCGATTAACTGGAACTGAGTCGACGATCATGTGATCATCTCGGAGTTCGTTCGGTTCTTAATTGAATATCACTTTATCATACGTTAAGTAGGATTAATTAAATGTCCCGATTAATATTCGTTTATGTTTCGTTTGATTCTTTTTGTCGATGAGACGATGACTGATTCGATAGGTAAGCGAGTATGCGTATGTTCTATCATGGATCGAGTAATCCACGCGATGAAGATTATGGATCAGCAGATTTTATTATCGTTTCTCTGTGTTACACCTTCATTTATTATATGAAATTTGCAATAAGGATTTTTGTGTCAGAAGTGTTCTGTCCCATAAAATAAAATGATATTATAATTTAGAAGTTTTAGGACGTTGAAATGCGGCAGAATTTCGAGAATTCTTTGTACAAAGACTGCAAACGGAAAGTGAATTGAACTCCTTTCCGTACAATTCATAGTCTTTCCAGTCACGCGTTTCTCCGTCTCTATATTTCCATATTCCTCGGTCATGCATAAATATCGTCCAACGATGTCGGCACCCCTACGCGTCGCGGAAGCGTGTGGCCGCTCGAGAAACAGGCCGGATAAGCGTGCAATTAATGGGCTGCTCGAGGAATTCATAAGGCGTTCATAAGGGCCGGGGAATTTCGCCGTGTTTCACGTGGATGTAGGCTTGATAAATCCACTGCAATTTGCCATGTGCCGACAGTACGGTAATTGAATTAATTCCGGCTGAAATCGAATACCTTGAGCGCCGATAGCTTTTTCCTACGGGCAGATCTGTTCTTCGATGGATATCGAAGACTCGTATGTCCGCGTAGAAGAAAGTTCTGCGCTCGTTGTAGGAACAGAAGGAGGAAGAGCTCGTGGCGTTTAAGTCAGAGACAGTTGCCTTGGCTTGTGAATTGTACGCGATACCGGTTGTTATCGCTAATTAGAAACGTTATAGCTTGTAATTATACCTTCGGTTAGGATTGATCTTTCGTATTATGCAATCTATTACTAAGAGAGCAACGGAATTAACGTCGGTCCGTTTCGACATTGCTACCACTGTGCAATCGTCAAGAAAAGTTGATTGGATGGAATAGTCGAGGATTGTATTAACCCTCTGGTAGTACCATTCGTCGATTACTGAAACCTGTGATTTAGAAACAGCCACTTGGCTTAAGGGCGTATGAAAAGGATATTAAAATACACAACTTTTTTGGTTTCTGGGTGGGTGATAATCAAAGAAGCCAAATGATTTTCTTCCCTTTTCCGTTTTTTTATTTTTTTTAAATTCGTAAGGGTTTTTGTTGCTTAACGTAGGTAGCTGGTATATTTCCTAGGTAATTATACCAGCACAGTATTTCAAGTGACATTAATTAAGAGTTTTTGCTCGACGTTCTTGTAGCAGGAAGTGGAGTTATTGCGGAACGGCCGGGAATACGATCCATAATTTGCTGCTGTGCGCAATTATGTCAATTTAGACTTTCACTGGATGCTCGTGGTCTTTATCTGTTTCAATTTCAGTTATGAATCAATAAGCTCGAGATTGAAACGGGATCTGCTTATTACAGTTGTATAACGATGAAAACACATATTGTATGTTTTAATATATACACATTCGTTCTATAGAAAAGTACATTGAAACGATTACGGACAAAATCAATCCAAGACACTTTCATACTCATATCACTATTTACCATACAAAATATTGCAATTTATAATTCAGCAACTTCAGCTACTATAGTTGAAAATTCTTTCGAAACTGAACTACCTCTCGTGAAGGTTTTCTATAATACATTACAAAATAGTCCCTCGCGTTGTTTCATCGATGCAAAAGGGTAAATTCGTTAAAATCGATGCTCTGCTGGCCGACCTTTGCAAGCTGGACGATTACACACCGCGATTTACTCTCATTATTCGTAATTGGTCGCGAAGGAAAAGGGCTTGCGGTCATACAGGCAGAGCCGGCCATTTGTGGCGGCCATTGTTGCGGGGATCTTGGTGCATGCAGAATGTGGCTAAGTAGACGAGGAAGCGGAGCGTGCTAGAAAATACGGTTGTTGTGCCTATCCACCGGTTTGAAATATTCTCAATTTGAAAATCTCCTCACCTGCATCCAAACAATATTGTCTCAGCATCGTAATATACCAGTGTACACAGGTACCGTTAAAAAAAAAAACTGTTAATGACGCTTCTTTCCAACTGTCGGACATTAGGGTGTTCAATGACTGTTACGGGATGATGATGATGATGATGTAACGTGGACAACAGACTGGTTAAGGTTGTGTCAATTTTTGTAATTGAGAGCATCTAGCAGAGCGGAGCAAGAGTTTACGTTACGCGAGTTACGCTACCACGTTAGTTGGTTACGGATGATTCACGTCTCTTTTTATTCCGTAATTCACGAGGAATGCCTCTTCTCACTACAGTTTCGTTTTTGTATTTTTCCAAAGGAGGAAGCTGAGGTTTATTTCTTGTGGGAAGTCTATCCTAGCGCATGGTCAATCACCGACGGCTTTCGTTTTGTTCGGTAATTCAGACGGATGCACGAGGTGAAATTGCAGATGCACGCGATTTAACGAATACCCGTTAGATTCATTAATTCAGAGAGGAGAATCCAAAGGGTAACTGTTAGTGGATCGTAGCGTAAAGTCCAACAGATTAACCTAATCGTGGTAATATTTCACGTGGTATTTTTTCCTTTTATTAAAAAAAAAAAAAAAAATGTCAATGAACGGTAAGATCAAGCCGGCCAATCAATCAAACAGCGACAACCACCTTTTATTTCATTTCCATGAAGCGGCGGAAAGTTCACCGGCCCTTGGTAAATGGTGATTGCAATAATATGGGTTGTTTTCTCCGAGACTGCATTAGCACATCGGTATGATAAAATATCTTAATGTTTGTAACGGCGAAAGAACGAGATAACTGCCGTTCCGTGCAATACATCACGTCCACGGCGCCGTAGCGTACAATACGCGCGCCATGTTGCCCTTAGCCGTGCGCTTTGTACACCTTGTACCGTCGATGATGTGTGCGTGTTAGATCTTTCCTGGTACACCTTGCTGTCGATGTAAATTTACGCATTTCTCACTCACGCCCACGCGTACGCCGATTTCGCTTTTACCGCGGTGGACGCGCATAGATTCAGACACGCGTCTCGTTTGTTCCAAAGACAAACTTAATGGGGAGGGAATGATATTTTCTTTCTTTTCCTTCCACCGTACACACTTCCTCGATTTTCTCGTGGTAATTTACGTTTCGAGGATTTTTACCATCGCGATCGTAGCATTAAATCGCATGGTTTATGTCTTAATTCAGCGATGACTGCGTACGTGGATATAGTGATAATTCCATAGGATGTCTCGCGAGAGTACCAAAGCTCTTGGAAGTGTGTTTAGCGTTCATTTCAAATGAAAAATATTCTGGTACACGGTGTGGTATATTCCGTTCCACGCGAAGTATTGTTTATGAAGGTATGGAGCATAACGCACAGTTTATTGCTATGTTTTGACGGGGTTTGTGGATGGTTTATGGTCTGCCTAGTTTTATTGTTTGTACTGTGGGTTGGGCTTACACCAGCAGAGAAAAGAGAGTTTAGTTCCACTCTGAGTGTTCCAATAATTTCTAAATGCTGATTGAACATTTTTCTAATCCTCGTGAGCTTTTAGGAATATTTTGTAATAGAAAAGAATATCGATTATCCAGCGATATGCATATGTCGGTATTCTCGAGGGAAATAAAGAAAAGTTTTCACAGTGTTTGTCACGGGAACCCAGAAATTTACCACGAAGCTAGCAGACATATTTTTTGTCCTGTTTACCCGGTGGCGTTCAGAATCACGTCCCGCCTCATGTGAAATACCCGTTCCTCAGGAACGGATACCCGACGAAATAATCCAGCAAAACGTCTCTGGGAACTTTTTCTGCTAGCGGCGGTAATATGCGCCGCTCCTTGAGGGAATCATCGCGCGATTTCCATTCATCATTTTAAACGAGCACGATTTTAACTTGCCTCGTTGCGTGTGAGCCACTCATAAGCTCTCGATAGGGCTGACTGATCGAGAATAAAAAAAAAAAAAGAAAAGCCGAGCACCTTGATTACGTTTCTTTACTTTCGTTTCTCTCTTTTTTTTTTGCTTCTTTTCGTGGCTTCTCTGTTATTTTATAATATCATCACTGACGATGATGGAAACCAGAGAAGGGGATTAATTATTTTTAAGGAGCGCAAGAAGTATGTCGGAAAATGAGCGTCATATACATACGCCGTCTCGACTTGGTTATTGGACGATGAATCAATTAATTAAGAAGAATAATCAGAGGAATGATAAGAGGGACTTGGAGAATACTAATTTTGGGAGATTAAATTGCTTAAAAGTGGCATATTGAAAGTTTTGTAACTTAGGAGGAGTGTCATTTCGTTGATATTTAGTATTTTCAGTATTTTTAAAATTCAGTAATTTTTTGGAATGAAACATTTTTTCCTCGAAGGAGTTTCTATTCAATGAAATTGTCTAGAAATCAAATTAGCGATGATCACTACACCAAAAAGTACGAGTTTTACTAGTACTTGAATCATATTGGAGAATCACTCAAAAATCATACGATTGCGATCAGATATCACCCACGTCCTATTATAATTTTTGTTTTTAAGAACTTTTATTATATTTCAATAATTTCGCCAAATAGCACACCAATTATTCCATACATCACACATAAATCATATCACCCAATTTACGCGCCTCGGTATTTACGCGCACATTGTACATCGATCACTAATAACCGACTTCTTGGGCGTAACAACTTAATTCCAGCTTGCGCATTATCGTCGATGAGAGCTTTCAGGCTGCAGTTATAATCTTCTAGACGCGAAACAGACGATGTTGCAGCTCCTTATTGAGAGACACTCGAGTAGCGTGAAAAGCTGCTTCAATGTAATACTATTTCGCGAGTTTATTGGTAAAACACACAAAGTCAATACAAATCAATTAAATCCCTTGATATGTTTTACATTATTCAAATCTAATATAAATTACTTAATTTCGTTCAAAATTCTGTTATTCCTTATGACACGACTTAGTGTGGAAGTACTTTGTGACATCTCCGAATTTACAAAAAAAAAAAAAAAAAAAAAAAAAAAATGAAGAGAAAATTATCCATATACGGGAAATCGAATGACAATATTCCGTATGGTAAATTTCCTCTTCACTCGTGTATCGTTGTTTTGGCGGTGTCTCGACTCAATCGAGAGCTCAAGTCACGCCCACGTTCATGCACGATGCTGCTAATGCTTGGTTCTCGAGGACGGTTGGAGCTAGGTGATGAGCTTGATCCGTACATGGAGCAAACATTTTTCATCCGGTCTCCCTTGAGAAAGCGACTGTCAGCCGGTCGAAACAACCGGCGAGCGTAATGCTGGCCACGAAAGTCGGCTGAGACAAATAGCGGTGCACGCGTATCAAGCGTACTCGAGTACGATCTTGTGCGTTAATGTGTGCTGCAAAATACGAGGAGAAGGGGGATCGCAAGACGGTCGAACGTGGCATTAAGCAGTTTTTACCACGAATTTTTACAGGGAATAGTGATTTCTTGATTATCGCGTACAGTTGGTTCGTCGTTGAAAGGATGAAAAGGGTTTAAGTTGAGATATTAACAAAACTACTGTGCTAATAATTAATGATACGATCATGGAACTGGAATTGGTCGGAATTAATTTTTGATGTTTCATTAATCTCGTTTCCTTCGATGCTTTCACATTTGTGAATTGTGATTAGTTATCCAGGTAAGTTTGATGTGCAAAGGGTTTCGTTGAATTTTATAGTTTCCGGTAATATTACATATTTCATTGTAATTCAAACTTTTTCGGTAATATGTACTATTGGCTAAAAGTTTGGATTACTTATTAATTTATGTCGATACTGAACTTTTTATCAATTTTTTAATTTTCAAATTTTCAAATTTTTGTTTACACTAAGTCTGTTTATTTTAGGCGCCAAGGGATAATATTAAAAGATAATTAACTCATTGCAGGATCACATAATTAGTACCATTAAAATCTAAATCGTGATCGTTCCATCGTCTCGTTTTTACCTCGACGCAATTTTTCACCCGACACTCATGAATCACAATTTGAACGCAATTATCGTTCAGTTGAAACATCGACGACAAGAAAACAAGTCTGCGTTAACAAACCGCCGATTAGCAAGCTCGGCAAGTGGGACTTTCCCCCTAATACGTCCCTCCCGGTGAAGTTTCATCGATCGAAGATAAAAAGGAGCCGGGGAGTCGGTTGTTCGCTCGCCTCTCTCGGGTGAATCGCAAGAAACGCGAAGAAAAAAATACGCGGCTTGTTCTCGTTCTTTGTAACGTGCATATCGTGGCGGACTGGACGCGATACCGGTTTTATGAAGCGGTCGACGTGGATCCTGGCTACGTCGCTTCTCCGGTCAACGAATTACGCAACGTGTTTTCACGTAAACGGTGAAATCGGGCCTGGATCATCGGCCATATTCGCCGCGGAGTCTCTGATAGGATCGGGTAATAAGCAAATTTCAACCTGTTAGGTGTGGATTGGCCAAGAACTATTATATGTTGGTGCAATATTTGCAATGCAGAAAGCGATGATGAATTCTAATACAATCTGAGGATTTTGGTATTGAACAGTGAAAACTGAATAATCATACTTAGCGATCCTCTTTTCTTTTTCCCTTTTTTAAGAAACGGAAAAGATATTAATATGAAATCTTTCGTGATATTTTGGGAAATGCTTTTACTAGATTTTATAATATGAAATGTTGGATATGAACGAGAAAATGTGAACCCTTAGATTTTTCAACAGTAGCCTATTCGATAAATCTACGAAGGATTTTGTATTATGCAATCTAAAGGTATTATATATAATTTCTATCATTATAAATTCAGAGATAAACAAATTTGAATATATCGTTGCTTTATATTAGAACTTTGAACGACGAGTATAATTTTGATCGAATTGTAATAATTTTATAGGGTGATTGTTAACAATCATCGATGTCAATGTAATTCTTTATATATTGTCCTCTTTGTTACACCGTAATAACAATATTACAAAATATAAAATAACAAAAAAGACAAAAACTACGTCATTATATAATAACACCATGACCGTGAAATGGTGAAGCTTAGGAATTGATGTTTTACAACCTAGTCTCGATATAGTTCACGATATAGCTTGGCAAAAATAGTCAGAAGTTCAATCAGAAGATCGTTATGAACAATTTTAATTATTAGACGTATTAGGCCGTCGGTGTGTAAACGATACTCTGGAATTCTGCTAACAACAACGCCAACAAGAACCAGCAATAACGATCTCTATACGTCTGGATAATTACTCTCGATCATTTCCGATTATTATCAGATACCGATACCGAGACGAATTGAACGCAAGAAAGAGTCATCAGTATCGGGTGATTCTGACCGGAATATCGGTGATCTTAACGAAGGTGGATCCGCTAATTACACGAGTCACGATCTCACACGACTTACGATCGTAACGGAAAACAGACGTCGGTAGATCGATCGAGATCTTTCGCGGCATTCGCCGATATACCGTTCTACGAGAGGTAATTTGTATGCATTATCGCGGCACGATATAAAATTGCCAGCGAACCTCAGATTATCGCTAGACCTGTTCACGTGAACGCTGTTCGATCGGTTAACGGATAAAAGCGAGGTGATAACAAAGTGTGTTTTAATTGGATTTATTGAAACGTGCAATTAGCCACCGTTGGAAAACGTATTTAAAACATGATGGATTCTATTGTGATAGTTTAGTCACTGCCCTTGCCAGCACGCTTTCGAAAAGTCTCTTTCGTTTCTTCTCTCAAACTTTCTCTTTTCTTTCTTCCCTTTTTGCATTCTCAATTTCTCGTTCTTTTGCCTTTTTACTTTCGAGAATCATGGTCTTCGCTCTAGAGCAGCCTTTTCTGTCAATTTTTCTCTTATGCTACTATTTTTAAATATATTTTTATATATCTTTAAGTTGATGTCACCATTTTGTATAACAGTATAGCTTGCAAAGAAATTCTGGTTATTAAAAAATAAGCGTAACCTATATAATAACAGAAGTAACCGACAGGATCACATATAAATTATTCAAAGAAGAGTCTAGTTTAATCGCGAAAATGGATATCAACTTTTAAAAACTGTTGTTGTGTTCATAAGTCTTTCGAACGATTTCAGATTTCATCGCGAGTCCCCTAGCTAGGAGAAGCCAGCTATTCCGAGTCAAAGTTAATCGTTTCGCCATTAAGAGAGATTAGATACAGAAATTACACGGTGGTCAGTTCGATTTAACCGTTTGCCACTTATCGAATGATCGAAATCCCATGGTAACGCCATTCGAAACCGATTAAACCTGAGTCAATTAGCCGTATAGATCATTTAATTCTTGTACAAGGAGCAAAATGTGCAGGGTGTAACTTGTGCCTTCCACCAACTTGTAAATCTTTTCGATTAAAACGACGGAGGGAAGAATGTTCGCGCGAGAGATAAGCGTTCGTTCGGTAAACATATTAATATCCTAGGGTACGTATTTGCCACGGTGCCGCGATATGTTTTACGAGCCGGATCGCTCGTAATTTGCCTGGTTAATTCACGAATAAAGCTCGCCACCGGCGGCGGCCATCATGGGAATCGGCAACTCTCGCTTGTATAGCGCAATGCTAACTAAAAGGAATCCACAGGAATGCATGGCAGAATGGACCGGTGTGTTTCATTCCCGAGGCAGTGAAAGGGATGAGTAGATAATTGTCCACTATTTCTTTCGGCTGTGGTGGACCGACACCGTGGATTCCGGTGCGTCTTCAATGCGCTCTTTTACGCTCGCCTGTATACACGCCCTTGGATAAAATCATTTTCTCAATTAACCACGGAACGACCTGAAGATGGCAATTTTCACATAGAACGTTGGAAAATCTTGTAAACGTTCAATGGGTAACGTGAAATTAAACGATGCCTTTATGGAGAGTAAAAATTGTTGTTCTCACCGAATGGTCTTAGTTATCTTTAATGCTATTGTGGTAAAATTTGATATTACAATTTAACGGTGGATGTGTAATGGAGATGTGATGAAAAATTGATAAAGAAAGTTACGACTACTGTCATATAAGATAGTGTTCAAAGGGGAAAAAGGAATTTTAAAAGAAAATACGCATGTTAGAGTTTGAAATAATGATATTTATGAATTTATTGTCCTAATTAGTTTCGTCAATGCGATTGCAGAGCAATATCGCGAAGAAATGAAGTATATTCTTCAATTTATCGAAAACTTAACGTTAAACTATTTCTCTACATAATTTGCATAGGAAAAAACGCTCGAATATAGGTCTCATTTATCATCGATCTAGATTCTTCAGGGAAAGTTAAGCGATTGCTACTTGCCAGTAGAAGATACATAAACTAGGACGACGTGAGTGGAAAACGATATTTATGGAACAAGTGACTCGACATACTTTGACCTTAATTCCAAATGCATCGAGCAGGGGAAAAAAGAGCGGATTAAAATGCGCGTCTATATACTTTTTGCATAATGTGCAACTTAATCTGAACGATCATCGCCTGATCTAACCATATAATTACCAATTAACCGCGACGACTTCACTCGAGCGGACATTTCCCGATCGTTCGCAATTTAACGTGAACGTTGATTGAATACGTGTCTCTCCGTTTAACTTCACTTATATGCATACGTCTCATTAACCTCCTCCCGTCTCTCGATACACGTCTCACTTATAGCATTTTCACGGCGCTTAATTACAGGTGACGTTTGTCAATTTCATCAATCAGTTCTCGGTTTCACCGCGGCCACGTTGTTACCATTAATTGCTTAATTTCGATTGTACGACCGATTACGCCTCTTTCGATTCCGTCGAACGAAAGTGCCCGATGATTTTTATCGACGCTATCTCACGGAAGGCGTTTCACCAGTGTGTGTTTCCGCTTTAGAAGCAGACAGGTTCGTTACGATCACGGCACGGTTTGTACAGTTTTATCGAGCCGCGGGGCAAAATTTTAATAGCCGACGATTAAGATAGCGAGGAAAGTAAAGCGTTTTAATTGGATTCCTGCCACACCTTTCTTATGCGGCTACGTCTTCATTATGCTTTCTTTTCGTTCGTTGGACGCGCGACCTTTTCGATCGTGGCTTGGGCTACTGGTTTCGCGATTCCAAACCTGTGTCGAGATAACGCCGTGGCTTACGTATCGTGTACGATACGCGTAAAATCGTGGGTCAAATTGGTTCGCATTAAAAAGGATGCGTTAAGCAATATTGGAACTAATGGGAGGTCGATAAGTTGATAAGATATTGACATGGAGAGACTGTTACTTTCTGTACTTTTATTCGATGCTATATTTTTCTGTCCACGGAATCAGTTTGCAATTTCGTGTTATCCAATTGTACATGAAATGTGAAGGTAGCTGTTACAAGGGTTAAAGTCTAGGGAATTGAAAAATTTTTCGAAATTCGTTACATCGAATGGGCAAGAAATTTTAAATGAATTTTTTAGCATTAAAAAAAAGGAAACGCATTTTTTTATTACTAGAAATTTATCGGGAAGTGGAGGAATTAGCATTAGCTAATAATTAAACAAATTTCTATTTAATTATTTATTTATTTTACCGAGAGATGCAGATCTTTTATCAAAAGAAAGACAAAGCAGAAAAAAGAAAACGAAGAAGCTAAATATTAAATTAAACCTACTAAAAGAGGTACGAATAATAGAACGAAACAGAATGCTAAGGAAGAACGTAATAATTTAAAAAAAAAAAAGAGAAAGTTAAACCAACGCAATAACCACGTAAAATTCAATTCTAAATTAAATTTAAAAAACAAGAAGGATAACGTTGAACAGAGGATAGAAATGTTAAGGAAAGTGTTGAAGGATAATGGATTTACCTGAAAACGACAAAAATATACACTCTCCATAAGATACATAATCACAATTAATACTATCCCTATACGAGAGCCTCCCTCATCTCTCATTCAAGTCCATTGGAGCAAGACAACTCGTTGCCGGTTAAATACAGCCGCTAGAACGTTCCTCGGAACCGAAGTGTTTCCATTAGCACTAAACCTTAGCATTTAATGCCAGGCTTGGCCGTGTTCGCGTCGTGCGTTCCGGTTCCAAGAACGCCGGATCCCATTCTCACGACAGCGAAAGGGAACCAGAGATTCTGCACGTTTGTTGCTTTTGTTCCACCCGGTTGGTGCGTTGGTACTACACGTGATAACGCAGCTATCAATATATTTTGCTGGCGCACGTGTGCCGGTCGAGTGTTTGCGACGTGCTCCCATATACGGTTGTCCCGAGGAACCACTCCCATAGGAGGCGCAATTAAACTGTCCATAGAGGATTAACTGCACAAAGGGGCAGAGAAGTGTTTCGAATCGTGGAAAAATCATACGGGGCCTTTGTTGCCGGAAAAATCGGCGTTATTAATTGGCGATCAGTCGTCGGGTAATAAGTTTGCGCGGCTTAAGTTAAAGGTACTCGAAGCGGTGCGATCTCGCTGATCGATCGAGCCGGATTTGTCCATCTTCCGCTTTAATCCGTTAATACGGCGATTGCGATTTAACGAGCGACATGTTGATTAATGGATAGGAATTATCGTGACTCGATGGTTGATAGTTTTGATTTAGAATTGAGCCGCTTTTTCCATTGATCTTCTCGATTGTTTCTGTGAAGAGTATTGTTGAATGGAAGTAGCTTAGGAGGGAAATTTCGGAATATTTACCGAGAGCTTGATTGTGAACGAACTATCGACGATCTCGATAACAGATAGAATTATTATTGAGCATAAAATATTTTCTTTTATTTATTTTTTTTTATTTGTCTGTATTTGTACGTATTGCCATGAAATAGGAATGTAATACGAGGAACATCGACAGTAGCATTTAACATCGTGTACGTATAATTATTACCATTCAATTTTAGTCACAGCAGACGGGATTCGTCTTCTGCGCGTTATCTCTTCAGATAAATACCGCACGAGAGTTATTCCGATTTTTCTTATTCATGTAGATAGTATCGCGATTTTTCATTTCGTTTTTCCTGCAAGGATGATCCCGACGGAGGATGGTGGACATCGATCACCGTCAATTCATCGCCAGCGTACAATTTATCCTCCTGTGGGCCGGAGATTATAGGAGTTGGTCGCCGCGTAGATTCTTCATCAGGATCGGTCTTTGATGTATGGTTAGGCTTGGTCGTGGCCTGTTCCCTCGGCTTTTAATGACACTCGAAAACAATGCGGCTTTCAGAACGATAGAATTAGCCTCGGTGAAACGTTTCGCGCGTTTTTGCCTGTATGATAAAAGAAGAAAAATAGGATGATATTCTTTGAAATTTCAATAAGATTGAGTTTTTCCTTTTCTCGCTGAGTATTTGAAAAACTTCTGGCTTCTTCTTCCTCTTCGTGTACTAGAATACACTTAAGAGAACGGAATGTGATTCAAAGCATATCCTACTTGCTCATACACGAAGACATGTAGTCATCTTTGATACCTTCAACGCGAGATATTTATATTTCTTTTCTTGTACAACAGCTCATATTGCAAACGTGATTATACATGAATCACGACGTAAGCTCACGTTCTTGCCAGTTGTGATGACCTGTTTTGAAGTTTCGAGTAGTTAACAATGCTCACACGAGGCATCGATACTACGATCTTCGCGAGTCATGAAGCGTATACAGTGGTACGTAAGATGACATCAAAAGATCAGCTTAGCAGATGCTTTTAGTCGAGTTCGTTATATACACTTTGCAATCAGATTTGCTCGAACGTGTCCCTTTTAGTTAGAATTGAAAATATCCGATGCATCGGAAGTATCGAGTGACATTTTGAAAAGTGTATGATCGTGAAAAGTCAAGTCGAGTATTCCTCTTCTTCTCCTTTTTTTGTTTCGTTTTTAACAAGGCGAAGTTATGAAATGAATAAGAAAGGAAACGAAGAAAGGGATCAGATAGAGTTTCAACAATCAAAATTGTAAAACAGGATAATAAGCGCGAGGATAAATTTGTTTGTTAATTAAACAGTATCGTGCAGTGGGTGTGCATAATACGATGAAGTATTCGTGCCAGTCATCGTTGGAGTACAATGGATTTTCACGGAGGAACGAACTCGAAGATGCGATCATTATGATAAACTTCTTTGTTTTTTTCTTCTAAGCGTACTTTTTGTTTATAAATATAACATTGAAAAATGTACCGCTAAAATCTATTTAAAAAATGTGCAAAAAAATTTTCAAAATTTTTTTCACGTTTTAATTTCAAATTATGGATTGTATTTGTCTATTTATAAGTCAGATTTCGTATCAATGGATTGATAATAGTATCGTTGTTGAAATAAATATTGTAGCATCGTGAGAATTGACATTTTCCATATCAGCAGAGGTTGTCTCACGATTTTAATGAAGCACGAAGACAATACCATTCTCGAACAATAAGCTCGATACTGGTTTCGCGTGTCCAGTGATGTTCCATGAATTCTATGCCGGGCCCTTTTCTTTTTCTTCCCTGTCCCTGGCTGCGTATCGCCACTTGTTATCTCCTGTATACCTCTTGCAGTCTCATCGTTCTCGACGTTGTACAATTGGCATACAATAGTGCGTATAGAATTAGAATCGACGATATGCCGCTTTGTACTCGTTAGGAATCGACTTACGAGCAGGACGATCGGCTTGGCCTCTATATTGATGTTCGATGTCCAGCACGATCGCGAGTAAGCCTCGATGTTCTTCCTCGTTTTTTGCTTATTTGCATTTCGATGAGTTTATTCTCAGTCGAGCTTAAATATTCGAAAGAAATTTACTGAAAAGAAATCGACGTCACAGAAAATAGGTAAAATATCTTCAGCAGATTTTTTGTAAATTAAACTTAATTTACGGAAAAATTTAGATTACATTGAGCTATTTTAGATTAGTCGATATAGAGAAATAATAAAGCCCAGAAGCAACATAATCAAAATCAATTAGAAATCAATACACCATGCTTCTTCGTCTGTATTTATTAATATATCGTTGGAAATAATTACACCACGACGACTACTGACTGATATACTTTTATGATTAAGAATCCAGCGAGTTAGCCGTGATCGAGCCTTCGATATTACGTGACAGGGTTGTTCGGTTCTCAGCAACGAGGAGAAACTGTGTCTGGCAACGGCTAATAATTAATAAAGACCTTGATATCGGTTAACGTGGCATTAAGTCGTTAGAACCGGTGAAATCGATTGGAAAATACTTACAACGGCAATTTTGTTAAGTTGGTACCGATAGCGCTTGATGGAGATGCGAAACCTGAACGGAGCCGATCATATTCCAGCCGGTATCGATCGCGAACCACTATGATCCATTCTCCACTGTGGTTTTGTGATCGTCGATATCGCGGTTAAAATAAATAGAGTGAAATCCTGGTCCACCGATCGATCTTGTTGTGCACACCAAGTATGAATTGCGTAGGATCGGTGTTAGTAGGAGGAACTTGGGTTGTTCCGACGCTTGTTGAACGTGATATCGTGACAAAATGGCGATATACAGTGGATCGTGACGCGAAATACGATGTGGAAACAATTCTGTCGTTCGTGTTCGTAAATTATTGTAAACGTTAACCTTCTACAACCTGATTTTCCTTTGTTCGCGAGAAGAAAAATTACAATTGATTACAATTTTATATTTTAACAGTAGAAGAAAAAATTAATAATTATTAGAGGGAAATTAATTAGTAAGAATGTAACAATACAATGATACAATGCAATAGCGTAACAGTAAATAAATAAAATGGGAGTTATAAAATATATTGGATACGCAAATTAATTCAGTGCCTGCTTTCATAGAGTCTGGATAAATTTATCGCTAAAAGTCGTCATACTTTTTCAGAGAAGTAATTTCTCAGCTATTTGATAAATGGGAAAGGAGATCTCGATAGTATTTCCAAAATAATGGAGATTATTCTTAACATTAATATTGTGCTTTATTTTTTGTTAATAATTTGCACACCTAATACGATACATGGTACGTAAGTAACTTAAAAAACTCATGGTGACATACAAGATTAAAGGAAGCGTAGGATTTTTCTTTAGGGTAAAAATAAGCATTTATTTCATGTTCCTTTTTCGCAAAAATTCCTATAAGCTTAACTTGCTATTTTTCATATTTTATTTAGAGTTATGAATCAGGAACAGAATTCCACAGTTTCTCTGAAATCTTGTCCACGTCTTTCTTTTCCTTTTCTTTTTTTTTTGTTTTTTTAAGAGTAATTTAATATTTTACTAAGCCATCATTCAAAATAATCAATATAACGGGTTGTTCGTTTGATCGTCGTATCGATTCTGACGTCGTATCGAATGGCAGCGTATAAATTTCAACGCATTTTAACATTTCGTCGAGTTTGCGGTTCGTTCAAACGAAATGAGCCGACCACGCGATACATTTATGTGAAAAAGCTGCGATCTGCTTCGGTTTCTTGGGTAGCTCGCATATGATAGAGGTCTCCGCGTAATTAAGAAACCGGTAATGTCAGGTTACCGCGGTTACTTAATAGCTTAATGTATGTAATTATCAAGGGATTATTTAATTTTCGTTGTAATTGCCTGGGTGGTACAGCGTCTCGACGTTCTCGCTCATTGTTCTTACTACGTGACGCAGTTATCCATGCGTGCGTAGGATGTGACGCAATTTTACTATGCATCTTTGGGCGTGACTATAGCTCAGACTTCCTTTCTTTCTAGTCATGTTTCATAACAATGATCGTAACTTTTTCAACCCTTTGAGGCCCGATTACAGAAAGTATCTTTCTTTTTTAAAATCAAATATTATATAATTTCAAAAAATGTATTATTCTAATAAACTACGTAGACTCTGGTTTCATTGTGAAATTACTGACATGTTTTACAGTACTATTTAAGCTTCATTTTACCTTGAATAGTGAGTGTATTTTTATCAATAGATATTTAAAGAATAATAAGAATTTCATCCTTATGCATGGTTAGTACATCATGTTTTTTATTATATTTATTATATTTTTCAGAGTATAGGGAGGATTTACTTTAAGCGACTTTTTTCAAACCATTACTTTATCAAGTAGCAGTATTTTCTGAACACCCTATATAGTACACAATAGTCAACATAGAATTGTCCAACAGTGGGAAGAGAGCGGCCAGACAGGCTCGAGTGTACATATAACTGGAACAAACGCGAACTCAATAAAGGGACGCCAGTAACCGCAGATAATTCAGGTAGCGAAGGAGGGAGCGTCCATTGAAGCGTCTCGCTTGTATTCAAATTCGACGTTCACGAGCGTGACCGTGTCACGTAATCGATAGGTGAGCACTGCTACCGGACGGGGTGCGTCGTCCTTTTAAAGTCAAGACGTAATCTCTCCCGGCCATGTCAGTCATTCCCTGTGCATTATCTCGCTCGCATCTCGTTGACTCTATTTTCCTCTGGCGTTTTAACCCTCGCGGCTTCGTGACAGAAGCGTGTTTCAACGCGTGCTGCACACTTCTTACTATAAATCCGTACACCACGCACACCATGCTTCCCCGTCTCACTTGTTGATTCCATAAACGCCGCGTTTTCTGCGTTACGTGTTTCTCATTCTGCGCATGCGCGCCGCCATTTAGTTTCCCCAAGTTTGAAATGTGACGCGCGCTCGTAACTCGGTTTGCGTAATATTTATTACACGAAAACATCTGTTTCATTTTCGCGTTACGAAAAATGGAAATAGCTGTGTAAAATGTTTGTGGCGATAGGGGTAGTGATTTTGTACTAATTAAAGAAAAGAAGTTATGTATGTTTTTGGAATGCCATAGTGACAACAACTAGGAATGAAATTTAAATTTGTTTTTACGTAGTTATGCTTATCATAACAGTGATAAAGTGAATGCACGAAAGTTTCGTGTTCCTTTGGATTGAAGGATTTGATTTACGCAGTTTTCTATGGTGAATCGATCGACGAATGTATGTACATATGTACGTTTTTACTATCATCATGTAGCGGTGGGCTGTGTATTTAGATTTCATAGGAAAGTTTCGATGTTAGTTGCTTCATTTAAATTTGAATTACCGTTATATTTGTCGTAATTGTTGTTTCATTTTTCTTCGATATTTGAAAGTCGACGAAAATTGATTGCATATTCGAACACATTTTACTCGTGCTAGGTATTTTAACGTAATACAAACAAAATGAAGATCGATCACGTGTATGTCTGTTGCAATCCAATTTCGCGAAATTCACAGAAGAAATTACATCTCGTTACTCCGATTTCTTCTTTCTCTACCAATTTCAAACCCGCCATTTCCGTTTAATTATGGTTCCTTTCATTTCTCTCTCTCTCTCTCTCTCTCTCTCTCTCTCTCTCTTTTCTTTTTTTGTTTCCCTGCTTAACCGAGTGAGTATTACATAGCACAATTTCTCCTCAACGTCCGCGTGCGCTGGACTTGCTCCAGTTTTTATCGAAATTAATTAAGATTCCTTTTTACCTGCTCATTAACATTTCACGATTTTTCTTTTTTAAAATAACCGTTCTGTCTCTTTTAGATCAAACTGTAGTACCGTCGTAAATTTAATTCACTCTCTCTGTTTCTTATTTTTCATCAATTATTTATAAACGCGTAAAACATTAAGAATATTATCAAGATTCAATCTGACACACTTCGTTTTGTCGTAAATTATTCTACGTTTGATTTCGTCGCTGTGAAAGCGAATTGAATTTATATTTTGCATTTTATATTTTGAAAATAACGTGATTCGACATGAATGACCATTTGAATTATTACAGTGTGGTATTATGCATAACACGATACGTATAATAAGCTTCATTATCTACCGAATACATCGTAATTGCTAAATGCTGACTAATTCACTTATCGATCAACAAATTTTTTGCTATCTTGTATCATTTCATTAATAAAAGTGAGGAAAAGTTTCTGAAAAATAATGATAATTATTTTTGTAATTTCGCGCGTGAAATCCCAAATGCGTCCAATTGATGTATCTCGTAAACCTAGTATTAAATTTTCTCCTTCGAATACTACGTTTATGAGAAGTTGGAACTGCCGCGGGTCATTTCGAATCGAAATGATCGGCAGTGGGCCAGGCGTCGATACGCGGAAAGAAACGAGATGGCGATGCATGTTGCCGCTATGCAAATATGTTACAAATAGTACCGAGAACAGCGCATTTGAAATGCCAACCAGTATCGGGGCTCGTGGATCGGTTTTGACTGAATACCTCATTAGAGCGGGACACCGGTTCTCGGTAAAACGTCGTTAGGCGTATCCTATGTTCGGTTCGTCGGCCACGGACGAACATCGTTGCTTTCCTTCGCTTGAAATTCCGTCACGGATTCTTTTTTTTCTTTTTCGTCATGTCGCCGTTTAAGGTAAATACATTACGCACAGATGTCCAATCGCGTAAAAACACTTCCGTTCGTTTCTTCATCTTTTCACCCTTTCCGTGATCACAGTCACCGTTAAGCGAATTGCAATGTTGATCGAAAATTTGGGACAACAGTATGCGATAAAATTTGTTTTTTTCAAATATAAAATAAAAAAGTAAATAAATTTTTTATTTTAACGATTTATTATCTAAATTATTGTTTTCGCCTGTTGGTTTTCTCAAGTGGGTATTAAGTTTTCGTTTCAAAATGGCGATTGTTCGTTTCGTATCGCGATAGTTTTCAGTTGAATTCCTTTGAAACGTGTTCGACGATATCGAACGTCGTCGTAAATAAATATCGCGATTATATCCAGCGCGTCTTCGCAGTGTGTGCTGCTCCTTTTGGTTACAATAGCGAACTGATAGCACTTTTCTTACGGGTAGAGCGAGAAGAACCGGTTTTGCGAACGCGTCGGCAACCTTGAGAGTAGAACAATCGAAATTACATCGGGACTGCCGTGAAACGTTTTAAATAGATCGATTCTTTTTTTTATTTTTCATATGGATCTTGGCTATCTCTGGTAGATTTATTACTACACTATTTTTTTTTCTTTATCTTGTCAGATCCTTTTTCGTTTCGGTTATTTAGCATTTCTTTGGTATCTTTTTTTAAGGCTGAAAAATATAGCCCCGGTGTGTCATGTGTTATGGCTTTTTCGACTTTTTGTTACACAGCCGACGATTCTACCTTGGGAAAGATTAATTTTCCTCACCTTTCCTTCTTTAATCTTCCGGAATGGTAAATCTCTTGTAATTAATATCGTCTTTAACAAACTTGCAAATTCACGTAGGTATTTGCAATATTTATGAGATCCAAGAAATTTCCATAATTTCAGACGAAGTGCTCGAAGGAGAACATATTTTAAGAACATGCAATAATTTATTATAACCCATCAAATTTCTAATAAAATATTTACCACAGATGTAAAATTCAAATATTATCAAAATAAAGCAAATAAAAAACAAAAGGAATCAATATAAATAAATTCACAAAAATTTATTATATTTTTGATATAAAGCTTTTCGTTTTCGAAACTTTCACTGCAAAAGTGTACTGAAGTTGCTGATCGGTTGTGCTAAAGTAGAACCAATGCTCAGAGTGTAAAGGTCAACTTGTACAGAAATAACGATTTAATTGAAAAATAACTATATCCGCTGACTTTTACGAATTTATAAATGTGTTACAACAACATCGTTCTACAGAATTTAATCTCACGAACAATTCGAACCATTCAAAAAATCGTGGTCGAATCAGGTTTGAAGTAGCTCACGTGTTTCTTGCCGCGACTCGCGGGTCATCTTGTCGAGATCGGCGTCAAGTTGACTTCTCAGTTGGAGCCTGTTCAACCGAGATGAACATTTAATTGAACGCTTTGTTCCTACAGTTTTTACCAATGGACAGTTCTACTCCTTCCTCCCTTCTTTTGGTCCTGTGACCGCGGAAGGAATGTTCCCCATTCGAGTTTCTGTCGCGGGGAGACGGATAACGCGACAGTGGAACCGACATTCTTATCTCGCGAGATCTCTAATTAAAAGATTTCTCATTGCCGCCTTCGCTCGGAGACAACGAGAAACGCGTTCAGCCGGACGAATGCCGATGCCAGTCCTTAATCAACCCCGATTCCGGTTAATCGGTAATTAGCGATACGCGGATGCGCCTTGTAGTCGCCGGGTGAATGATTGAAAACGGCGGCTTTTACAGTATGTGACAAAAGTACTCTGGTCTTTGAGTTTAATATTTTATCCTGATGGAATGGGAGACAGCACAAAGAAAACTATGCTGTCATATGCTACCTTAATATATTTGTTTGAAATGAAGGAAACGTTTAATACATTTTTCATTTAAAAAGGAATGTTAGAATGTAAATGGGATTTCTGTACAATTGGAATTTGAGAGGTTTTTGTTGTATCAGAGGTTAGGTATCCGTAATATGTGGGACTTACCTCAAAAATTAATTTAGCAGTTGAAAGTAATGAAAAAAATTTTATATGAGGATATGTTCTATATAATCTCATTTACGAAATATAGCAAGTTTTAAAATTGCCAATATGGCGGAATAGATGTGAAAAGCTGAGAATTTAAGATCGTGGTTTATTTTTGTCAGAGAACTTTTAATTAAATTTGATATGGATAACATAATGAATGATTCAGTAATTGGAAACAACAAATGAAGTTCTATTTAATCTCATTTACGAAATATAGCGAGTTTTAGAATTGCCAATATGGCGGAGTAAATGTGAAGAATTGAGAATTTAAGAACGCGGATTTTGTCAGAGAACTTTCAATTAAGTGTGAGCAAATTGCAGTCTTTCATCGGAGGATATTGATCTTTCTTTTTTAGATATGGATAGTATAATTTTAATAACACCATATAGGAATTTAACGCAACTTTTCAAATGAATTAAATCGATTGCAAGACAGCTAGCGCCACATTAGTATTATCTCGTAGCGGCACGCCGAGCACGGTGGAATATCATCGGCTTCAATTTGCCTCGTTAAAGTCCTCTCACTTTAAAGTAATTGCCACTGAATTTCGCCGTTTCGCGGTGGACATAAAGCGGGGTTAAGATAAATTGAACGTCCCGCATGGTAAATATCGTTCTTTCGTTTTCTTTATTGCGACACCGGGTATCAGAGAGGGGCCCCGGCTTGTTACCCAGCTGAAACGGTGTTTCTTTGCTTTATTCGGCCGTTTGGCGAATTAATTACGAGCGCCTGTGTATGCTGGCTACGAGTAGGGTAGCATTATCTAAATCATAATTTGCCACGGTCGTTGATACGATTTCAATTTATTATATCGCCCGTCGCGATCGTTTTACGAGTTCCCCCCTCCCCTCCACAGAAACACGTACACATTCCGCGATACTCATTCAGACGATGTATAATGCATTTTAATCGAAATACACGACGAAGAAACTGACAATCTTACGTGGAGTACGTGTACCACGGTGGAAACAGGGTCAGAGATGCCTCGAACCAGGGCCGAAGTCCTGTTGGATATGTACGGACACGCGGAAGGAGGGATCTCTCGTGCGTACGTGATGTAAGTTCGCTGCAATTAAGAATTCCGCTTGCCTGGTAACCGAGAAGAGAAATCGGCTACGTGTGTACCTACATACGTCACCAGAATATGTGTTTGTGTTAGAGATGAGATCAAGTTCAATATGTATTTACGAATCGGAATCAATTTCAATACCGAAGTTTCGTTTCATGGAGTTCAAGTACTACTTGGAAGAGTAGTTTTCTGATTCTATCGAATATTAGAATTTCAATGATTATATTTGTGATGTATTCAATGTATTTAATCTGATTTCGAAATTAGAATCCTGTAACAATTTTGGAAGGACATTTCTAATTAAATTTGACTTTGAAGAAAATGTAACATTCATCGATTTTCACTATTCCTCTGTCTTCAATCATTTTTGAAATGTTAGATTGAATATATATTCGCTACTTTTAATTTTGATCGTGGACGATTATGGATAAAAGGAAAAAAGTTTTCTGCGAACTACTATGTATCAAAGTTTCATCAAAATTGGTGATTATCATTTAGAAATGTTCCATTGTTAGTAATTTTCTTACATTAAAATGCCGATCATCATGTTCAAATGATGATGATCACATTGATGTTGTCAAATCCAAATAATGAAATATTAATTATCTAATAATTCGTATAACTTATGCAAATGAAAATAAGGTGTGCAGTGAAATGCGAAATAATGTGAAAATATGTCAAACAACATAGGATTTTTTAAAAGCGCGCTAAGTTGAAAATAGACAAATTTCTTCAACGGTGTATCACAAAAATCACAAATATATCAAACACATCTATTCTTTTCGTAAAATGTGTTAACAATATTATCTTTGTTTCCCGAAATGATCAGAAAAAATTCCAGTCTATCTCGTTTAAGTTCAAGTGTACTTAAAAATATTATTTTTATTTTTCGAAATATTTATACAAATTACATTTTTAAATAAATAAAATTAGTTAGATGAGCATAGAAGTAGAATTCGAATACTGGACGATACATATTTATCCAGATAAAAAAGTGATCATATTCAATTTTCCAATTTTTCAATCGAATATCATCGAATGCATCTCTCATCTTTTAATAGAATGAAAGTATCATTTCCATAGGCAATTGATTACATTCTCATATCCTGCAACATCTAGTGATTTTCGTCACAATCCTGTTCTAGGGTCAATTAATTTCTACGCCTCACATGCAAATAACGCGACAAGGAAATGTTTGAAATTAGACCCTTTGCAACTTTCATCGATACAGCAGGTGCTTCGTGGTCCGTACGGTAGACGATAATTTTCTGTGCGTTCCGCGACCGTTCCTCCGTGTAATTATTACCCAAAGACAAGCAGAGCCAAGAAAGCATGCTTTACGATCCTGTCTTTCGAGCAACTGCCTCTGATTACGGGTACATTGGTCGATCGTTTGCGCTCGTGATTCAAGGTTTCTTGCTATTCGATCGCAAGCAAACCGTCGCTTTTCCGCTATTCCTTGTGTCGTGAGCATTGCTGATTGAATGTTTATCCGACTGAGAACCGTTGCGATTAAATTTTGTTACCTATCTCCCATTTAAAGGGAATTTTCTCGTTTCGTGTATTGATATCATTGCTCGGAATTGTTCTTGGAAATTTAATAATTATCGAATGGATACTTTTATGTTCTATTTCTCATGTGTATTTCAATCACCGTAGAAGTATACGGTATTTAATGAATAAAAGAACAATTTTTAATATTTCTTTTCTTTTTTATGTTCTTCAGAAGTATGGAAATTTTAATGCTACTCTTCGGTTAAATTAGGTAACACATATACACACACAGCGTCCTACATACGCAACCTTTTTAATTCTCTCTTTAACCGAAGCATCGTACAAAGTTTCAGTGATTAATAACATCTTGTCGTTTATTCTTAATCCTACCTTAAGCAGTCGCATAATTATGCGGGCCCACTAATTTAAGTCCAGTTAAAACAAACATTTCTTGACAAACGAGCGTCATCAGAGACGAAATCGATGCTTCTGGAAATTATACGAAGGATGGTGACGGTATCGATAATCCTTTCATTAATGCAGGTATTATGAGCGGACATTTTTCCTCCAGTTCTCATCAAATATTTATTCTCGACGGGGTTTTGTTAATTCTGCCCAGACTGAGAAGGACGAAAGCGGTCGTTGATAAAAAGAGAAGAAAATAAATGAATAAAAAGAAGGAATGAAAAGAAAATGGAAATTCCAGGAGTAGATAGAAGAGAATGCTGTGTAAGCAAGGCAAGATGCACTGTAATTAAAGCCTTCGTACGCGTAATTGGAAAAAAGGATGCTTTATGAGGTTGCTTTGGATGAGCTATCTTGTTGCTGGCATCCTTGACTTAGGATCGTGACTGCTGCCCGATATTCTCGTCGCTTTTCCGATCAAGATGAAGTGATAACCTGATCAGATCGCGTGATAGAGCAGCCATTTGTGTATACTAACTATGTCATCGCGCAAGTCGACTTAATTCCGCTTTGGGATTACTGTCAAATCGATATTCGATAGATACTTCAAACTTCCCCACATCGAGTCCCGTTTGTCTTCATACATTTCGATCAACTGGGCAATTTATTAGAATTTTCTGCGACCATCGATGAATGCACAATTGAAATTCATTTATTGATCTCGGATTGAAACTGTGTAAAAATGCTATTGGTTGGATGTTTGAATAACTAATTGGAAATTGTTGGAGCAGTTAACGAAATTTAATTCTAGTCATATTTAATATAATGTATCATTTCTTTAGTTACAAAATATTTTAAATAAAATGTATTTGTTTTACGAATAAATTCAGTTAGTCGAAAATCTTGTGCAACTGTATTAAAATTTCCTTATTTCTCGATAATGTGATATGTATATTAATAAAAATAACCTATAAAAATATCAAAAGCAAACGTGGATTAAATATTTTCCAAATGTTAAAATGATTTTACGAAGAATTCATTTGTCATGGAAAAGTCGAATTACCAAATCTATTTGTCACGAAAACAAAGATACGGGGCGATACTTTCTCGCAATTGTTAAATAATTTCTAAATTGAAGGAAGGAAATTTTCCAGTAAAATTTTTCCAGAAGTAAACGATTGTAAATAAAGACTAATCGATTCTCGATTATATTTCGGCCAAGCTGACGACGATGCAAGCTCGAAAACTCGTGCCATATATTATACACGGTACTTTTTGTTCTCAAGTTATTAAGCTACGTTGTTGAACACGGTGATTGCTTCGGTGAAAGACGTTCCTCCTTTATTGATCGCGATGACGAAGGATGGATACGCGATAATTAAATCGCCGCCGGATCAGCCGGATATCCCCTTGAGCCTGATTCGTTGGTTGGCCAAGTCGCGTGATTTATACACGATCAAAAGTAAAATGCAACATTCAACCAAGCTGTTTCATGGTAAATGGAATTTCCCTCAAATTGCTCGCACTTCGTTTATGCAAAAGTGACGCAGACGTGTATCATTGCAACAATTTCGACGTTGAACATCTTAATTATAACGGAATATAAACTATGTAACAACCAGGTTGAGTACCGACGTGTAATAAAAGTGTCTAACCTTGATTAACAATTTAATAATCGAGAAACTTTCAATTATTTTTAACGACATTAACGTACTTTCTTTTCCTTTTTGTCTTCTGCAATTCTTACGTTAGAATTTATAATTCTTTAATACGATTCCCTTCAACAGTAGCGTTTGATACCTGAGAATTATCGGATCGATTGCTCAGGTATGTTTTAACGAGGTGTGATTGATCGATCGTCAATATCGTATTGAAATACGGTTTGTATAAATTGCGTACAAGAAATTTAATTACGTGATGAATGCGCGACAATTTGAATGACACTGGTATTCGCGCGTTTTAATTCACTTTCGTTTTAAGACACACAGTTGTACACAGCGGAGGATCTCGAGGTAAAATCTCTCTTTAGACTAGTAGATATTCATTTACCATGGTGAGGGTCATTGGTGAAGAGACGATGAGTCCATTAATCAATGTCGCCTGGTTGAAAATTTCACGTTGTATCGATGCACCTGCCTGCAACTGCACGTGTGTGACTACAACGTTTCGTTTTAATTTACGCTGAACGATGTTTGGAAATTTAATGCATCGTTGTATCAGAAGAAACTGGTAACCCACTGTGATGTAATAAATTCATCGTAAACTGTAAAATAAAATATACTCGAGAATTTCATGTTGGAGCATATTGGTATAATGAATTCACCAAAATTTAATCACTTTGCCAAATATTTCAATTTGATTACTTTGCAGTAATGTAATTTTTATGATAATAGAGCAATGAAATTTGATTAAGTTTATAGAATGTACAAGTATCTGAAGCTTTGGAGATTTACAAATTCTCAGGGATTTTCTAATCTTTGGGAATTTTTGAATTTTAAAAAATTTTGAGATTTTAGGACTTTCGTGATCCCAGAGATTTCGAAATTTCAAGAAATTCTAGAATCTTTAAAATCCATACGGTTCTGGGATTATGAGATCTCTGAGAATTCTTACGGTCAATTCTAAGACTTTTAGGGTCTCAAAAGTTTAAGATTCCTTGAGAATTCTGAGGTTTGAGAGTCTCCAGAGACTCTGAACTCTCTAAAGTTCTTGATCTTTTACGGTTTCCAAAAATTCGGAGATTTGTAGAGTTTCTAAAATCTGGAGGTCTTTAGACACTCTCAGATCTTTAAATCCCTAAGATTTTGGGCTCTTAGGAGACCTCTGCAGATCTTAAACTTCCTAAACGACCTAACCAGCGATTTTAGAATTTTTGGAATTTCCACTGTTTCGGATTCTCCGAAAATCTTAAGACTCTCGAAATGCAGAATTCCGGAGTTCTCAATCTCTAAAATCTCAAAAAACAACAAAACATAAACCTCAGTGTCATTTAACTTGCAACCTTAATATCGATTTTCGCTATAAAGAAGCTTTCGACATCTAGCTTCCACACTTTTCAATCTCTCCGCATCTTACATCCTCTATAAGTTACAAGTTATTAGCACCAGTTCTCGCGGGACTAATTAAACATCTGAAATACGTTTACACTCGTGTCGTCGTTAATTCTATAAAGATCATTTACACCGTTAATGAACCCTAGGATAGATAACCGTGTTCTCAATTTTCGTTGCACGAGCGGAATACTAAATAATTATCCTTGTGTTATTTTCAACGCGCTCGCCTGCTTCCCTATCGATTAATGATACTCCCTTTTTTGCATCGAAACCGAATATTACATAATTTTGTGTTTCACCCGATGATTAATTAGCGGCAGGAAAATCAGGTTGAAGAAAAAATACGTTATCTGTTACATGAATCGAACAGTTTAGTTAGCTCGATCTAGTTTCTTCTTTTTTTTCTTTCGTTATTTTCCAGTCCAGTTTAGATACAGAAGACTTAATAAATGGCCGGTCGCCATGTCAGTGCACGCCCTTATTGAAGAAAAAGCATCGAGAATCGTGAATGAGCGCACTTAACGTGTCAGCTGTATATTAGTTTCTCGTTATTCTTTCTTTTTTCTTCTTCCCGTTTTATTTCAACGAGATAACAGACTGTGAATTATAATTCGAACGCTTCAAGCGAAGAACTGTGTCTTGGATGTGGGTCGTGGATCGCTTAATGGCGGAGATACCGATTTGTGGTAGATTAGGGGAGAGAGATGCAATAGCGAAGACACCTGCCATTGCTCATGCTATCAGTAGACGTGGTGGTGGCGGCTTCGAAGGGAACACGTTGATTACACACGTCTTCGAACGACTTGAAAGTATCTTTTATTGAAAGCTCGGGACAGCGAGGAAGATGAAACAAGAAGCCGGTGTTTGACACAAGTTAACAGGTTGATTGAAGTGCTTGGTTATTTGGAACCGGTGCAATGTGTGACTTCTGTGCAATCGAGTGTCATTTTAGTGTTGAAAGTTCTAAAGAATTTATGCTCTTTGTGTATTTTTAAGGGGGATTATAAAAATGCAATTGAAAGAAAAATATTAAAAAGGCAATTGAAGAAAATCACTTTGTTGATTAATGTAAAATCAGTTTTGCACTGATTTTATTCACCAATTATGCAACGAAATGTTACATTGCAACTTTACTACATTATATACAAATAAAACCGCATATTTAGCTCAGATCTGCAAAAATTACGGTTTTGTAAATTTGCTATTGAAGCAACAATAAACCAACTTTTAACTTGAAAATTAACATTCCTAATATGAAAACGAAGCTTTATCCTATACTTTCTGTTTCCACAGTCACGTCCTTTACATTAAATCAATGGCTAACAAGATAGATTATTTCTAAAGTTAGACGCTACAATGTCCGTGGAAAATTTGTTCGAGAAAATTAGAATACATCGACGAGGGTTATTTAATATTCCTGTAAGCACGAGATGTGACTCAGAAGGGATCATCCACGGAACAGTTTTTTCTTCTCGACTCACGAGCCCATCGCGCGTCCATTGTCTCCGAAAACAATGGCGCCGTGTATCATTGTTCTTTTTGTGGAAGATACGGGGCTTTTTCTTCGTTGTCACGCCCTTTCCGTCCTTGTAATGAAGATCTGGCCGCGCGTGGATTATGAATGTGATTCCATGTGTGATATTAATTTAATCAGAGGCTTCGGTTTCATCGAACCGTGTCGAAGATTATGTGTCTCGAACGAGACTAGAAGTACAGGTTTATTGCTTTCTCTTATTTTCTGTCTATTATTTATTTATACTTCATTTTCATCTAGATACTAACTCTAGGAAACTGAAGGAACTTGTCAAATAATGTCTACAAAATTTTATACTTTTTCCATTTCGTTCACATTTACATTTTCTTCTTTTGTTCGATTTAAATTTCCATCGAGCAGCTTCGAAACTGTCTAGAACGTTAGATAAGTCACTGCAAATTGTGTCTAAGTGCTATCGAGCGTACCTTGGTACTAGAAAGTTTATATTTTATCGATAGAAAATTTGAGGTATGTTATATTATTTATTTTTATTAACTAAGAGCGCTAGAAAGTTCTAAGGAATTCGGTGAAAAAAAAAAAAAAAAAATAGAAGAATTCTCGATTCTCGACACGTTCGTCTTGCGTTTACAATTAGGTTTAGTATTCTCTCGAATATACTTGAATCTAACAGAGTTTGTCCACGTTCAGGCATCTGGTACACTAAGAGTTTACAACTGCACTAAAAACAAACTAGTCGTCGTGTGCTTATTCCTGTTCTTATCAGCTTATCCCAATCAGCTTCTTATGTTACAAATTGTTGTCGTTATCAACGTGAGTAATTATCCTGATTGTTTTAATCATATGATGATCTCAGTGTCAGGAAATTACACATGAAGATAGAATGGCAATTTTCTTCGAATTGGAACATATATATTTTATTTGGTTCAGGTTCGGTTATTTGTGATATTTATCGTAACTAGTTTCTTTACGAGGTGATGTTTAAATCGATTTTACGTCCATGTTCGTGATATTTATTTTTTGAAATTGATCCTCGACAGACGTGATTTCCGGTTGTATTAATTATCATAAAGAAAGTGCAAGCAACGATTGCATACGTAAACATCGTGCGAATCCTAAATGTCTCGAATTCTCAGAAATTTCCTTTCCTCCTCTATTTTTTTCTTGCTTTTTGTTACGTTCCCTATCGTGTAGCATGCGCGTAAGGTACTTAACCGGTTGACATCCGGCGGAAACTTGAATTCCCAGCTTTATCTCTTTACAAGTAACTGACGACGAATCGTGTACAGTGATAAAACTTATTGATTTTTGTGCATTTCGAAGGTCGGATTGTAAACGTGAGGCCTAATGAAAAGGTATTTTATGACAGCAACAAGGGGATAATTGAATTCAGATCATTACCTAATAATCAATGAACGATTTAATTATAACACTGACTTTTGTATTCTTTAAATGTCGAATGTTTTAAAGCATCGATACTTTTCCAAGGAAGAACGATATCTAACTGTTTAAATCAATAATAAGCAGCCATCTCGTTTTTACGGTGTGCTAAAATCAAGAGCTTCAAGAAACCTAATTTATTAATTAAAAAATAAAATAAAATAAAAATTGTCAATATTTAGTATAGAATTTTTTATTTTCAACTATATTCTTAAATAATTGAAACACTGGAGGTTTTCATTTTATTTTATAATTGAAACATACTTATATGAAATCATGATCTTTTTAAAAATGACTTCATACATCGTGCAGAGTGCAAAAATTGTTCACTTTGGAAACGATCCGTATTGGTTCCCCTCTGTTATTTCAACGTACTTATTATTATGATTACCTTGAGACGGTGAAAGAAATAATTCGAAGGAACTTCGAAAAACGGGGATCGTTCGTTGATTCGATGATCTCGTTTCAGAAGAAACTGGCATATCTGACGTAATAATCTGCACCGGTTGCATGAAAAGTAGCAAGCTCAAAACGAATTCCGCTAATGACCGACCATTTCCTCTTCTTTTACAGATGCGTGGCTGGAATGGCAGAAAAGTTACGCGAGGCGGCCGCACGTGGCGACGTTGCGCGGGTTGCACGTCTCCTTGACGAAGATATTAAACCATTGCCGGACGAGGTGAGCCTTTTTCCTCTCTGTTGTTTCCTTACGCGACGAACCTGTATTTCAAACGATATTTTACAAATGGTATTTCACGCACATTGGTTTTTCAACTTGACAATAAGCATTTCTTCTTATTCGCCTCCTAAAATTTCATTTAAAAATGTTTCTATCGATAGACGAAGAAACTTTGACACTTTGTTATAAATATTATTATTTTTAATTTTACCTTCCAAAATTCTTATTACGATCAATAGTAATTTTCTACTTTCCATTGTAGTAAATTATTAGAACGGAGAATATTTCCAAAGTATCTGTGCTCTTATTAAACAAACCAGAATGTTTCCATTTATCCGTTTCCCTTCCTATAAAAAAAAATTAAAAAAAGAAAAAAAGATTTAACCTCTAAAAAAATATTCAGCGAAATATCATTTGCGATAAATTCATTACCATCCGCTCGACTTTTTAATTCAACCAGATGAAGTCGCAGATTGATCGAACGAGAAGCTTACCGAGCGGATACAAGCATGAGAATGTAGTATATTAATTACGTTACATATTTAAATCTCCGTAGTGACAGTGGCCGTCGGTGGGAATGCAGATAAGCGTGTTCGTGGTGCATTTGTCAAAAGGTTCGTTCGCCAGCTGCGGGGCACTGTTGTCCGATTATCCATGCATTCATTACAATTACTTCCTCCTTAATTGCGCCGATGAAATTAATCGTCTCGCGGTTTTTTTCACCTCGCCGCCGGCGAACTTGAAGAACCTCTCAAAGTGCTTTATTACGCGCTCCCTCGGCGAATGCGTGGAATAATTGAAATTATGGAGATCGATAGGAAGATCAAAGGCAGAGCCAACAATCCCCGTTTCTGATAGAATCGCATTCGTTGCATTCTCCGAGTAATCTTGATGTAATACGATTTCACGTTTCACCATATCTTCCCAAGGAGAACGGGGGAACTTTAAAAATAGAAATTGCTCGAAAAATTGCTCAATTTTTTCATCGTTTACCGAACAAAATTCTTCACTTCACAGTGTAAGTAGAAATATATTTTTACTGTTTAATCCTGAGTGATATTAATTTTTTTACTGAAAGAATTATTCACATTCTTTCCTTTTTTTTTACCCTATTTTTTCCATGCGTTGGATATTTTTCTGTTTTGTTTTTTTTTTTCTTTTTACTGTAAAATTGTAGAAGAACTAGCTGAAGGCGTGGCTTTTAATTTTGCTATTGGTGAACGGTGCTCAACGATTTCCGCGTGAAACGAACGAATTAGACGATTTCACGGTATCGCGATGTTGGTTCAAATGATATTTATGTTGCCCACACGTCCCTAGCCCGGTTGATTCATACTCCTAACTATTTACTATTTGATATATTACGCTTCCTGCATCTAAGGTTGCGTGGATAAGATATACTTCTTCATTAACACGCCGAGTTGGTGCGCTCTATTACCCGAGGCAACAAGGCACAACCTTACAGGAAATCCGAACATAGGTTACTAGCCGTGTCAAAATGATGTATACTACCATTTGTTAAATTTGCGTAACCTGTGTCTTTAACATCGGACAGGAAGAGGCGGATAGTCGTACTAATGTGCCTGGTATTTAAGCCAGGTATTAAAGAAAATTCGATATTTAACGGGGATTACAACTTTGATCTTCCAGTGATTACAACTGTAATCTCGATGAAATTTTTCTAAAGTGTTACACGATAACGTTTCTATTTAGAGATGATTCTTCATATATACGATCAATGAAAAATTGATGTATGTACCTGTAAGGGGATAATTGGTAATATTAACCCTTTGGGCCTCGATTTAATTCGAAGATATTTTATACGTGATGTATGTGATTTAATTTCATTCTGTACCTTATAATACATCGTAGTTAGAAAAAGAAAAAAAAGAAACGATATATTGCAACGTATGATTCATTTGTTTCCATAAAACAAGTAGTCTCTTATTGCAAATCGATCTTATCTGAAAGAGTACCTAAATAAATAAAAATTATTCTGTATTTTGTAACTTTAATTGTGCAATGATCAAACTGCTATACACACACACACACACACACACACACACACACACACACATATATATTTATTTATTTACTGAAATATTTTAATATAAGAATTAATGAGAAAGTAACAGAAGTCAGATTAACGAGATTTTAATAGTGAAGTTAACGTTTCTTGAAGTAAGAGTTGTAATTAAATATGAACAGAGCAGATTAGGAACCCAAGAATAGGGCCTCGGTTAAGGTAGCTGCAAAGATGCGTCGGGTCGTGTTGGTTGAACCCCTGTTCGGCTAATTAAGCCCGCGTCCTGTCTGATCGTGGTAGCTAGTTCGACACGAGAAATGCGTGTGTTACAAACTGAAATGCGGGTACCTATTAATTACGTTGCTAATTGATCCGCTGGTGAATCAAACGGCAGTGAAGAATGCATAGGGAAATTTAATTCCTTGGTGAAATTCCCACTTTCCCTTTCCTCGTGTTTCGATTCTCGTTTAGAATTTTCTCTGTTGGGTGAATAACCTCTTGAAACGTTCGATGTAACGAAATACGTATACAATCAATTTTCTGTATACAAAATACAAATTTTTCTGTAATTGAATATCCATGAAAAATGTGAATTTTTCTTTCCAGAATGGCAGAAGTCCTCTCTCATTGGCTGCTGCAGCGGGTCACGTGGCCGTCTGCGAAGCTTTGCTTCTTCGAGAAATCGACGTCAATGCTGCGGATAATGTGAGCAAATTTTTTACAAATATATTTTTTCCGGTAACCAGTTTTTGCACAAAACTGCGTTGTATGATTTCGTTGTACGAATTTTCTATTTTAAACGTAATAAACGAATTTTCTATTTGGGGCCTCCTTTCTTTTCTTATGCATTGAGAAGATATTCGCGAAACTGCGGTGAGTGGTTGAAAAAAAACGAAAGGACAAAAATGCACCGAAGCGACGTGCAATCTGGAATTGGCTAATAATTCACCGGCTTAGGTGGGTTGTTCTGCGCGTCAGTCGTGCAATATATCAATACACCGGCTAATGAAGGGTGTAGAGATAATTACAGCTGTAATTGCCGGTTTACGTAGTTGACGAAGGGAAGATGTTCTTGTCTTTGCGTATCGTACTTGTATCAGGCCGAATAAACACCCGTCGATGATATTAGCAGCACATTCTTAATTTGATTTATAAAGAACCGTGATAATTATACATTTCTCGCAAGCCAGGAGCGGTCATAAAACATTAATACTTAGCGAATCTGTTATTACTAAAACTGATAAAACTTTAGACAAATTTTTATTCACTTTACTTTTTCATTTTTAAATTTAAAAAAGGATCGATCATTTACCATAAATAACAGGAACGATCTGGTGTATCAATTTTTCTTCATCGAACTAACAATGTTAGGTCACATTTTTGTAATAGTGTTTTTCTCCCATTTTCTTTTGTACAGAAAGGAATATTTTCAATTGTTAGGATATTCAAAGGATTGTCGATCACCTGCCATATTAAATATCTGATTCTTTTCATTTCCTTTTTTTTCACATATTTAGTTTTTTGTTTGCAATCATGAAAATCAAAATTACCAAAAAGTAACTGAAGTATACAACTTTTTAAACATTTCTTTTTACCCTCGGTTAGGCTACCTAGGAATAGGTATTCAATTATAAACTGTATTCCCTTCATCGAACTACAAAAAGTAATTGTACAACGTTCCATTTTTATCTTCACAATGGATAATATTTTTAAATCTCTATCCAATTCCAATCAATTTCCTTCAATCTATCCAATAAAAGTATTCCCTACACTCTTTGTCACAAACTATCTACTCAAAGGGCACCTACTAGGGCCAAAAATCTTATCACAGCTATCATCAAATTCCGTTGCTTCTAAAGGAGCTTGGAAACAGTGGAACGTAACTCTACGTACTATCTTATACGCGGTATCAAGGGAAGACAATGATTCATTGGAAAGATCGGAAAAAGCAATCGGGATCGTCTCGGTTATCGTGCAGGAAGATCCGGCTAGGCCGTGGCCACAATGCATCCATTGCCTCGTTGACTGACGGCCAATCTTCTCTCTCCCCACTGGCTGGTAGAACACGTTTGGCTAGATCCTGCCAGCAAGGGGTATCCTGAGGTGGCTGTATTTAGAATCGATATACACACCGCTGGTGGCCATGTATTCGCACTAAATTCCCGTGAATATCTTCTTGCCTTACTGTATACCGCAACACCCATGTTCCTCTTCTTCCTTTTATCTTCTTTTTAATTGTCATTTATACACCACGACTATCTTGAATCACTGGAAAGGTTAATTAATAAAGCTGGAATGTGTATCCTTGTAAACGTGAATTAAGACGTGTTCGGAGATTTGTTCTTTTTTTTTTTTGGGTGGTTTTAGATAACATGTTTATTTATATGTTTATTTCTGTTATGGAGACATTTGTGTACAAAATAACGTAGAGAGAAGATAAATAAAGTAATTATTAAAAAAGATAAGAAATGAAATGAGAAACCAAGTTGACCTAAGTGTGGTAAGAATAATGGTTATTGGTAAAACGTTGAAATCAGAACATTTTTTGATATCGTTTTATTATTAACATGATAGATCAGTTAAAATTGTTTTTGTCGAAGATGATACTGTTTCGAAGTGTGATATTTTCGAGTTGATGATATTAGATTTTTTATCGCTTTTTTAAGAACAAGTTTTTAAAATCATCCTCAATTCTTTTTTTTTGTGTATAACTTTAGATATCTAATTAAAATCATTTTCATAGATAATCATATTTTTAAGTAAAATTCTATTGCAGTATTTCGGAGAAAATAAGATGGTTATTTTATACGATATTTAGAAAATCGAATTTATCTCTAATTTTATTTAACAATTTTGCATATCAACACGCCGTACGTCCTACTAAATATTAAAATGTCTCAGTATACATTCTATCTAATCTTACAGTAGATCTTTTTATCTATTCACTCTACTGAAGTTCAACGTTTCTCACGAAAAATGAAACTTTCTCATTAATACATTTCAACTTCACCAACTTCATTTACTGTAATCTTCATTGATGTTTCTCACAAAAAAAAGAAAGAAAAAAGAAATCAAATAATCCCATACTTCAACTGTTACAATTTCAATATCTCATTCTCCTCTATTCATTCATTAACCAAACAGTTTTGATCTCGTATTCAACAAAAAAAAAAAATCCAACTTTCTCACCATTCAGTCTTTTTCCACGAATTTCAATGCCTCCCCGTGTCCCTGCATTGTCTTCAACGACAATACGGAACAACGGTATGGAAATACAGGGGTATTCGAGACTAACGTCGTTCTAAAGGTTAATTGGTTTTACGGTTAAACGGTTTTAAAGAGCCTGAGGATCTTTCCGGCAGCGATCTATGGTTCTCGGCCGTTTTTGTCACGGGCTATGCCAGGATAGTGGCGAGCGTTGTTGTGTACACGTACCTTTTGTCTGCATAAGGCAATCCAGTGTGGAACGATGGGTACAGAGAACGCTGGCCTCGGTATCTGCAAATGAAAGTTCGATATTTATTGGTGACCGATCGTAGAAATCTACCAGCGGCCCCCTGTCTATGCCCTTTTCGAAACCGTTCCACGTGTACCACACGAGGCTTATGGAAACACGCTGACATTATGCGTGATTCCACTGAACCTACGGACAACTTTTTTAATTCGTGGAAAAGATGAGCTGCGAGACTTTTCTTCGGACAGGTGACGCGAGCTCGGGATCATCCGGAGGCGTGGAATTCTTCTTGTGACAAGCAGAAGTTGTACGTGCGTGTAATGAGCAGAAACAGGCTGTTTCTTTCAGAGCTTATGGTCGTTACGATTGCCTTGCGAGTAGAATACTAATAGTTGCTAAACGATTGTAATTTCGTAGTTTTCGGAATTGAACTAAACGTTATTTTAGGATAAGCAAGCACGTATTCTTCGTTTTTCGATACGGAATAAGATTTATTTTAAAGTACTTAATTGCATAAAGTAACTTTCTGTTATTCTGAATGGAATAAATATTTTTTCAGGAACAACTTAATATTAGAATTTAGTAGACGAGATTTTCTTGAGTTTTTTACAAAAGTTTTCAGAACTTTTCTCGAGCACGTTCCACGGATAGTTGACCACATTGTGAATGATCTAAACAGGGAGGAGGAGAATTATGAAATATTTAAAAGAATAACGCGATGCAGTACCGTGGCGAAAGATTTCTGCAACTAATCGATGTTCGCTGCATGCAAACTGGTACGCTGAGGAAAATATAAAAGGGGATGCATGAATGGCATTTACAACCATGAAATTTACGACAATTTACCGGCATTCCTCTGCTGCTTTTATTTGCACTGCTTCGCCGCGCGCTGTGGTACGTTCGTCTGATACTCACGACGAATCTTCACGATATTCTAAATCGCCCGGTAGATTTACGACGGTGCTCTAAAGGCTACAATTTGAGGGATTACATTCCGGATGATGCTCGTTATTTTTTCAAAAATTGACGTTCGAAGAATTAAAAATTACGTGATATATTTTATGGAATATCCTGAACAGGCAAATAGACGTTTCGCCATTCGACATTTTTATGTTATAAAGGATATCTTGGAGTTTTTCGTAAATAAATAAATTTGATTGATGTGTTTCGAATAAAAATAAGATAGATGTAAAATGAATAAAACACAGCTTTATACATAATTTATTAAAACGTTATAATAAATAAACAGATGATAGCGATTTAAATCTTCAGAGTATTTATTAAGGATAAAAACAGAAACAATTTAGAATATAAATTCATCTATCATATTGTTACAATATTTAAATAAATCTTTTTTATAATCCTACATTTGTATAGTGTATATTTATCTTATTTTTTGGTTATAAAACAAGCTTATTCCGCAATCTACGAAATTGTATGGTAATATTTGTATACAGAGTGGTTTGCGTATCTAAAACATCTTCCTTATGAAAATGCATATACTCGTTATATTATGAGACTTCAGACTGAATTATTTTCTTTTTCTAGGATCATAATAATTTTGTAACGATTGTTTACGTTTGCTTCGTGTTCAGTAAGCGTCTTAATACTTAAAACCGAGAGTATTCGTGTCGTTTAAGAGTATCTAATCCAACGATTTACCGTAGTCCTAATAGTATAATATAATAGACAGTCGAGACAGGCGAGAAAGCTATAAGATCGTAACGTGGTTTTAGAACGAGTCCGAGAGTCTAACTTTGTCCCATAGGCTGTTTGCATTCGTTTAGCATCGTAACTCTTCCAAATATCCCTGAAGCTGAATCGTGAAAAAATCCGACACGGATGCTGGATAAATCCGATAAATTTCGACGTGGAGCAGCTTGGTCGGTTAGATAAACTTCAGCTGCGTTCATTCTTCAAAATTTCCAAACGATACTCACCAACCTCTTCTGCCCGCTATTCTTCTTTCGTCTACCAAACGAGATTTATACGTGAAACCATACAGGTCGCGCGTTTTTCAGAGATTCTGCCGCAAGGAATTTGGCACACATTCCTTTTGGTGCGCCATAGCAAAAGGTGCAGACGGTCTATAATTATGGGAGGCCTGAAAATAGCTTTTTAGAAGAACATAGGCGGTCATCGAGCCGATTTTTTCTTTTTCTGTTCCTTTTCTGCTTTTTTTTTCAAACCAAATCTCCATCATGGATCCTTCTGACAGAAGACGTCTTTCGGCCTTTCTTTTAGCCAGAAACGCGATTATCATACGTCCTTGAGGGGTTTTTCTCTTTTTTTTTTTTTTGACGTCTTGCCAATGGAGAGGATAGATGAATTGTGGCGACGGGTTGGAAATTGATAGGGTTTCTCGAGGTGCAACGCAGAGATTTTTATTTCGTTTCGCAACGAATGGCGATCTGGAATAGGTTCTGAGGAATTGAGATGAGGAAAGTGGCTGGTAATTTTGCGCGAATGTTTGAAATAGTTCTGAGGCAATCGTTTGGAAATTCTGAATAACGTATACTTTTCAGAAGAGAAAAAAGGAGCACTTTGTCAATGAACTTAATTCAAAGTCATTAAACTGAGCTTATCCACCGAAGAACACCATTTATATTTATTATTATATTTTTTTATATATTGGATCAAATTAATGCAAAGGTGCGTGTAAATAGTTCTCTTCTCACTTGAAAAATAAGGTTTTTGTATACTGAATTTTCCCATAATTTAAGAACAATCACCAAAAATGAAACGATTCATTAGTTTAAATATGAAGAATAATTGAAATTCTTCAAAAATTCAGATTGCAAATGAAGTTTCTATAAATTGGCTATATTAGTCATCTTAATTCACTTTGGATTTGATTAAAATTTTCATTTAACAAATTTCAACGTGATAAATAGCAGCGTCCATCTTCCGAAAGAAATATCACGTTCTACGCCATTGTAGAGTGGTAACAGGATATTAAAGGATCATGGGACGGGTAAAATTCAGTGGATCGATGCCGCAGGGGGTTCTATGGGGCAAAAGGAACGTGACACGCGCCCTCACGACGGTTTTTACGTGTCGAGTGAGATTTAATTTAGCAAACGACGTGACTTCGATCCCATATTTTTATCCGCCATGTCTCGTTTATTTTGCTCGAACGACTATACATCGGTTCTCTCTCTCTCTCTCTCTCTCTCTCTCTCTCTCTCTCTGCGTTTCGGCTGCTGTTCGACCCATAAAAAGTGACAAAGGAAAAGAAGAAAATGAACAGAAAGCTCATTTAACCCATGCGATTAGTCGATGCTCCTTGGAGCGTTATTATATATTTGATTTGACGCAAGAAATAATGGAAGCATCGAGGTATAAAAGATTTAGAAGCGAATGGAATGAAATACAACTGTCTGAAGGAACTGAAATTTCTTCTTGCTTCTGTGATAATACGCGACAAAGTGAAAGAAGAAGCGAGTAATTGAATTCGTTTTTTCATTTTCTTTTTTTAATCACAGTAGCAGTCTCTGGAAGTGTAAAGGAAATTAGACTTGTTAGAAGTTCTCGGTTTCTCAACGAAGATTTTTTTCCGTTATCCTAGAAGCACATTAGACGGCAATTTGTTAACTTTTTGTCTCTAATGAAACTCATTTTCCTCTCGGATGTATATCATCATTAAACACACGGGGTTATCTTATTTACTGTCGTTAGACGTACGCGTATAAGCTTGGTTAATTTACTGAACGATGGTTTGCATGTCCTTTCCTTCGAAATTACTAAATATTCATTTTTACGCAATGGTGTGAATCTCAATTATTCACTAAACAAAAACATCAATACCACACAATTGCTTTCACGTATTAAAAGAAATTCATAGTCATAATTGTATATATAAAATGTAGAAATTTCACATTAATTATAATTTTGAATATAATAATAATTGCTGTTTAAAAAAATGTTTTCACACTTTTTAAAGAAATTTACACAACCATTTGGCACGTACATTTTTCTCATTTACGCTAAACACTTCAAATTTACATTTCTCTCTCTCTGACCTTCTCAATTAGAAATTGAAACAGGTCAAAGATAGCCCTCGAATCAATTACAACATAATTCGACCGATCTGTCTTCGTGAAGCGTCGACAGCATGACAAATGGATTTTCACGTTCATTCATCTAAACGGAAAAGCGTATTTTACCGCATTAAATATGCACGGTGTCGCATGTTTCTTCCATCTGCCACTGTATAAACTCACGGTTGCGCAATCCGTATGAGAAGAAGGTGGACAGAGTCCACGTTCCTTTGGCGTACTTTCACCCGTAATTATACAACCCGCGATAAGACGAATAATCCTGGAAACGTGGTGGTAGGCCAGTAGCCAGGTTGTTGCATCATCAACACGAAGAGGTAACCGGCCTCCGAAGACGCTGTTATCGCGGAGACTGATTCGCGTATTTGTACCTGTAAATCTCCGTGTGCGGTATCAATCATGAAAGCGTTGCGCCAAGGTCTAATTATCTGGCCACGTTGTTGCTGATCATTTATAACGAATACCGTATTATTAACTAATCACGAACCAAGTGATATATGATTCAACGTTACACCCTCTCGAGTGTGTTCGTGAATTTTCTTCCTATTCCTCTTGTTTTCCTTTTCGGAAGGTGAAGTATTCACAGAATTCTGATAACTTGCGGTGATTACCATACGATTGAGAAGTGAAAATATGTTCGCGGTTACAACTGCTTTCACTTTTGCATCCACGCGTGTTGCGATGTATCTTGGAGGGATTTTTTTTTAAGATCGTGTACCGTGACGTTTATACGAAGGATTTATGGAGATTGAAAAAGAAAAAGAAAAAGGAAAGAAGAGGTTCGAAGATTTATAGGTTGAGATTCGAATTTACAACGATAAATAAGATTTTTCAGATGGAACGTTCGAAAATTAGCGATCGAATTTTGCTACTGTTGATTTATGGAAAAGAAAGTAGATAATCTTTGGGGGAAAAGTTACATAGACGAGAGTTTGAGTCGTACAACACTTGATATATCTGAATGAAACGGTGCGGTAACAAATCACGATGGTAATTAGGCTGCGTTGATATTTAATAATACGATCTTGAAAGATTCACAGGTAAGTTGTGCTCGAAGTGTAAAGGTCGGGTGTTTCAATAAAAAAGGCGGTACTTGTTTTATTAACAGCGCGAACGTTACGGGCACAGGATTACCGAGATTTATTCTCACGATTCGTGTTGTAACACCTGTACGAATGCATTTTCGCCGTGGCCCATTTATCCTTGGCGAATTTTAACGCCTTATCGCGGTCTGTTTTATAGCCTCGTTATCTTTAGCTTTTTAATTTCCCGCCACGGGCTGTTTTTCTTCGACACCGGCGTCATTTACTATTTTCCACCTGCCATTCGTTACAGAACGAGAGGATATTAGTTAAACCGACTTAAGTGGAACGAACACTTAAGGGGAATAAAGAGTTCATCAATTGAAGTTCCCTTTGAAGTTCTTTGATTAATGCTTTGTAATTATTTGATACCAATTACAAATTCTTCTTCTTTTTTCTTTCTTGGACGAAATTACGGCAAGGTTATTTTTGAAAAAAATAAAACAGACTAATCATCCGACGAGAAGAACTATGATTTATGACCGCTAAAATAAAATCTGGACTGGATAGAGATTTTAATGTGTATCAGATTTCATTTCGAGAGTTAATAATTCATTTCGATCAAGTGACACTCGTAATGATATTAAAAAAGAAGTCCATAACTTCATTAACGAACAGTCTATAAAAATTGGAATGTAAAAGTACCAACGAAGCTTTCAAAAATTACGCTAAAGTTTATTTTGTATATTTCACTAACGATCATCACATACGAATGTTAAAAATTTCAGAAATCACGTTAAAATTTACTCTGTTGTTAATGTTACCATTGTATTTATTAATATGTTAAATGCCATTATTAGAAACACATAATTCAACTAAATTTCAATACTTTTAATATTTTTCAATATTATCATCGTTAGTAGAATATTGTGAAGAAATTAATCCAACATAAAACATAAAAATAGTTTTACAGTACATTCGTCCTCGTTCTACTTTTTAATGTGTTTACCTGATACGTGATTGTTCCATTCAATTTTGTAGCTCGTTTTCACCGATTCCGAGAATTGGAAATAATTGATGTTAGATATTCGACGTGCTAAAAAATTCGAACGTTCCAAGGATAAGATAGAGAAGTTTCCAATGTTCTGTATGCATCCTGAAAGATGCAACCTCGAACTGTCTACATCGAGCGCAGTCGTATGCACACGTTGGTGCACGCCAGGAACAATGATACCAGTTTGACTGGTGTGCTTCTCCCACTCCGTAAATGCGGCGTGCATCGTGTATCGCAAGAGTCCCGATGCGTTCGCGTTGTTTTATGCAACGTTCAACCGTGGATATCGACGGTTGTACGACATTATAGGAATGCGGAAATATTGATAAGAACCAAGTGACACGCGTTCGTAACACGATTAGCTTCCAGTTTAAACGACACGAAAATGGAAGCAGGCTAATCGTCTCGATACCAGATGCTGGAAATGACTGCGTAATGGGGGTGTAGAGATGCGAGTTGAATCGTTCAGAGGATTAAGGAGAGAGTTGCATTAACGGAGAACTGGTTGGGATTTTTTGTTTTCTTTTTTCTTCATCGTTTCGCGAGTTCTACTTTGTTTGCTCTGAAACGCTTCTTTCGAGACAACGTTGTTTTAATCGTGCTGTATTAACAACAGAATTGATAAGGTTTTTCTTTCTTTAAAGCGAAGTAGTTCGTAGAATTATGAAAGTTGAAATGATAGGTTTTCAAGTATTGGTAATTAAAGAGTTAAGGTTTTAATAGGATTTAATTTTGTACTCTGTTTGGATTCGAATTTATATAGATTTTATGAGTGGTTTTAGAGAGAAAATAGACAATGATTTAGAGTAGTATATGTTCGATAAAAATATGAAAAATTATAATAATTATAATAATATCTAATAAATAAGTATTCCTAAGAACGATACGCAAGATGATTAAAAATTATGGAACATCTCAGATCGTGTAATTTAACTTTAATAAATACTATATATAAAAAAAAGTAATTTCGAGAGAATCTGAAGATATTTAATGTAGTGCTCTTTTAATTTATAAAATACAATACGCAGATTCGATGAACTTTTTACACAGACTGTCGCTTTCAACAAGGTGCTACAAATACAATTTTCACAGTTGCTGTCTAAATGAAATATATAATTTCTCCTCCTTTACAGCTCATTTGAAGCTGGTATACTGCTTCCTGAACATGCACTAGACTTGTAATCCTTTCATTTAAAAGCCAATTTACCTTGTACCAGTCGCGTGACAAATGAGACGTTTATGTGTTGTACACAGCTGTCCTACATCCATCTTCACGTGAAAATGTAATTGACTAACGACGACGTGAGGTCGAAAATTCGAAATCATAGAAATCACTGAGACAACTGTGACGTAACGATTATTACGATTTCAAATCCCCTTTTCCACGTACGAACTTATAAGAACGAGGGAATCGAGCGTTTTAATAGCGGATCGAGTAGCCGTTGATTCCAAGTAGAGTTGTCACGCTTTCGGTTTTCGTCAATTGAACCTCGTCAGGGATACGAATGTTTTAATTAGGAGAAAGTGCAAAGGCCTCGCTAAATGGGTCGTACCGGGCATCGACTTCTGTTTTAACGTGTTCTCAAGTTGAAGCCGAACCGTGTAAAAAGCTACTTCGTAATTAAGTTTCCTTCGTGTCGCTTTCTATTACTGTTCGCTATGTCTTCTTTTTGCAATCATTAATCTCTATTCATTTAACTTCCCCATTAGCCTCTTTTATAACGCATTCAAGCTACACATCTTCGATCAACATTACTCGTCGATATTCGATAGATCAGCGATTTGAAAGTAAGCAGGTGCCTTTTAAAAAATTTATCTTTGCGCCCAGATGGTAAAATATTTTATCTTTCTCAAATTTGAAACTTCTGCTTCGAGTAATAAGCAATATTATTATTGTTTAAGAAATTTCTATAACAAATGTTCTTTTGGATTTAATGCTTTTGAATTATTCAAAATACATAGAAGAACGCTTGTTTAATATGATTTAATTTTATTATAAATTTGTGCTTGTGTTATTTTTGATCTCACCAAAAACGGTTAATTTCTGAGTGATAAACCGATCTCTTCCCCATTCTACCCTTCTTCAAGAACCACATACCGAGAACAGCTGCTATCTAAATAATTTCACGCTACATCACACGCGTCCTACATGTATTTCGCCATTGAAAAAAGATGAAGAAAAGAAAAAATCATGCTTTACAAACGCGTCGAATCGTCGTTGGAAATTACAGCTATCTAGAGCCACGTTTATGTGTACTACAGGATACACACTTTTCTCTCCGCTATATTCGAGGTTGTTGTTGCTTAAGAACGGCATGGGGAGATCGATCGCTCTTTATGTGGAGCATCTTTCGAACGATCTTCGTGCACCGTCGCTCGCCTATTGTGCATTCGTTCGATGCAGCGGCGGATAAAACGCGCGGTTACGGAACATGGATAAAAACGGGACACTATGCGCGATTCGTAATTGGAGATTGGACACGGAATAGCTGGTTAATTGCATCCCTATATCACCGTATTGTTACCGTAATCTAGCATTAGTTTCTTTGACAAGCGCGTGGAAATTCCGTGTGAAAGCCTCTTTTTCTTCCTGGTACATTCTTTTCAGGAAGGTTACGTTCTATTAACGTGTTCAATGCCGTATGCAAAAAGAGATACAATGTCTAAGATGGAAATTCTTGTGTTCAATTTTTGTTATATTTTGTATGAATATTTTTCATGATTTTTAAGTATGTTTGTTGTGTTTTCAAGGTGCTTACAGATGAGAACACGGTTGGAAAAAGTTCTTTCAATATTCTGCGTCAGTATGAAAATCATAAGTATTTGCTCATCCAATTTTTTTTTTCTCTATTCAAAATAGAAAATTGAAATATTTTTTTTTTATAAGGTTTACGAAGAAAATAAATAACATTGCGAGTAGGGATGCATGTTAAATTTTTTCTAACATTCTTTAGAATCTGAATCCAAGCTAATTCTGAATTTTCAAGAATTATAATTTTGTGCTAACTTTGAGATGTTACGTAACATTCGTTTCTTATTCACACTACGGAGGCATTGTTTTTTCTTGCTTAATCAATCTTTTCTAGACTGTATACTTACCGTTTATTACGGTGATCCAGTCAGCAGTAATAAAATAGCTTTTTATATACAGGATGTCTCACGCAACTGGGCGGAGCTATCTTTAAAACGGTTAGAGACCAAAACCAAGAAAAAAAGTTCCTAAGGTAAAATTAAACGTAGTGTTATATCTACCACGTTTCTCCATTAAATACATTTTATAGACAATACACATTGAACTTTATCATCTTGTATTTATAACAAGAAAATATTCAATTCTTCCGTCGTAATTCGATCAAACACGGAAAAGAACACTTTACCTATAAATACTACTCTGTGGCGCTAGTTGTTTTTAGCCGCCATTTTCAAGCATGTGACTAAATTACAGTGTCAATGATTGTCATTTTTGACGCGATTTAAACACCACTGACAGCATATAAAAGATATTTCTCTATTATTAACACTACCCGTTGGTCTATCATCGAGCCACGTTCTTTTTCTGAAAAATTACACATTATCGCGTTGATAATTCTTAAGGGTCGATGGAAACGAGGCATTCATTCCGTTACAATATATCGAGGCATTGATTAGCGACGATCGATCGGCGGAAAGCCGTAGAATTTCAATGGGAACTCGTTCTATGAGTTTCTATTATGCGGCTCGATCGATTCGATGGATCGTTAACCGTCCGTTAAATAGGACGCCACCTGTTCCGTTTGTTCGTGCAACAGTGTATGATTATTTTCGTTCGCGAGCAGAACAGTATGTAGATTTATTAGCCAGAATAAATTACGAGCGCAATGGAAATTATTGAGATAATACTGCACGTCGTGGAGAGACGAGCTTGTCGAGCTAGTCGGCATAATTTAAATTGATCGCGTTCGCTACGTTCGTTTCATGGATTGATTTATTATACACGGTGATCCAGTTCCGCGATATACGCTCGTTCTCTGATGAAAGATCTCGTTGTACGGTATTTTTTATGCAGATTTCATTTCGTATACTTCGAGCTCGTTGAGATCCGTGAAAATAGAAGGCAGATAGACAAACGTGTAGACAAAGAAAGGGGTAATTAAATATTTAAAAAGAGGGGAAGGGAAAGATTAGCTTAGAAAGGAATGTATAGAAACGTGAAAGAAGGAGAATTACCTTGTAGAGATTAACCTGAAAAGATAACAACTAACTGTAAAGAAAAAAAAAGGAAAAGGTGGAAAGAAGTGTAAGAGGAATAAAGTAGACAAAAGGAAGAAAAAGAGACTGACAACGAACAAGACGTGAATGAATGAGGAACTTCAGTACCGCAAAGTTAGATAACGAAACGAGAAAAAAATATTGTTAAAACTGGTTCTATAAATGGAACCATTACTAAAAACGAAGAAAACCCAGAAATTATAAATAACCGAAAGAATCAGTTGATAAAAATTTTCCACGAATACTAATAAATTAAATTCCAATAAAATACGAAAGCTCCCATAAACTTTGGAAACAAGAACATACAAAACAAATGTTTCTCGAATAGAAAATCACAGAAAGCAAACGCTGTCTTTTTCAATCAGATATATTTTTCTCCCGTGTCTTATCGTGACCGATGTTCACGCCCAATTGTCATATAAATCGGAAACGAAAACGAGGCGTCGCGCGATAGCTCCTCATTAACCACGTTCTCAGGGCGTGCGCTATAAATTACGCGGGGTATACTCGGTTATTGGTGGTTTTTGGCGTGACGGTTCTTTGGCCCGGTTGCTTGTTACTTGTCAGTAGGACGGTAAAAAAGTGCGACGTTGTACGAAAATTTATTCGTACGCGTGGTGATGGCGCAGAGGAGGAGAAGGTCGAAACTCGTTACGTTTCGTTCAGCGAATTTCAAGCCGAAAAGAGAGCCACGTTAGTTGTACCGTGTTATACGTACGCCGGCTAAAGGGAATCAACTCGGGCTGGCCGTATGTCGAGAAAGGTAGACACCTGTACTCTTCGCCGTGAAACGAAAAGAAAAGAAAGAAGGAAAGAGGGAGAGAGAGAAAAAAAAGAAACGAATCCGAGGAAGACGACGTTAATTAACAACTGGCCTTTACGTCTCTCAGGCGGTCTGCTGGTCGTTAATACGGAACCTCGTGTTCGCGTTTCAAACGACTGTAATAATTATAAAGCATGAATCACAAAGTAGACGGAAAAATTGTTACCGACTGCCGTTCGATTTGATTGGAGCTGCCTTCAGAACTCGTTGCTTGAGAACATGAGTTGCAACTTGTTCGATGCGTGTCTTATGCGCCTCTTTCTTTGATCGGTTGGCAGTATTTTGACGTAGCTCAGAGACTTTACGTTCAGTTTAATTGACTTTTCATTTGTTCAATGCCCATTTGCTTTTCTTTTCTTTTAATGGATACCTTTTATGCGATGGAAGTATAGGATATCGGTGGTTGGCATTGATGGTAGCACAATTAAAAAAATTGTCGACGTTTTTGCACAGACTCTATAGATACAGTACTTTTATCATGTAGAATGGTATGTTTCTACGCTTAATTACGTTCACATCAGAGAGCTAATGAAATTATTCGATCAGTATTTAATTACCAGTCCAATGCAACTTTGAAACTTCTTTTCCCGTAAAATTTACATTTTTTCAGTCTTTCCAAGCGTGTTTTTCTATCATTTTGAAGATTATCGTAACATAACTGAGCAGTATAATATTTTATGATAGGAAAAGTGTTTCTACAGAGTATATAGAGTAAGCATAATTTCCAAAAGGATGCAAAGGTTCGTTAGAAATCGCATACTGGTGTAATTTAAGGGTCTCGTTTTAAACCAAACGTTACATTACTCGTTGAATACAGCTTCCTTGCATTTGTACAACGCGTAAAAGAACTTCTCTCAGGAGTTTAAGGTTAACAACATCCCTAAAGTATAATTCTTCAAAGAAATTAAATATACCGCTAGGTAGGTCGTTAGTTGTTACGCTAATGAACGAAGTCCATTAAAATTGAAGTGTATTCGATGTGCAAAGTCTGCGTACAGGAAGGGATACAAAGTGATGATAGGATTAGGTAAAAAAAAAAAAAAAAAAAAAGAAAGAAAAGAAAAAAAATTTCTCGCCTCTTCTTGCCTTTTAAAGAATTTACTGAACATCGCCGATTGCTATTGATTATCCCCGTTAGATTGTATTTAGCAGTATAGTGAAAGTTTCGCTGCTTTTTAACATAGTGCACGCTCGTGATTATCCATGAACAGCAACGTGTCGGTATTCTCGTTATGAATTTCAAGATCCAGCGCTTGGCTACCGGTTGATGAGCGGAAAAAGTAGTCGCGAGCTCGCCGATTGGCATGCTGGTTTTTACTTGACCGGTACGCGGTGCATCCCGATCGAGACTGTTGCCTCTCTCTTTACATCGACCAGGTTATTTTATGGTAGAAATTGTTCAGGTGACCGTGGAATCGATCGCCAGTTAGCTGTGCACGATATACACGAGCACTTTGGAGATTTAAGTTTCTTCAGGGACAGTTAACAAGTTCCATGAATTTTGTCTTTTTTGATTTCGAATGTTTGTACCATGATTAGGGGAAATAATTGGGAAATTACTTTGTTCAAATTTTGTAGGAAACAGTTTGCTTATTTTTGCGATGTTGGACTTAATTCGTATTAAAACGTTGGAGATCTTAACAAGACGAGACATTTGGAGAATTTCCAATCTGAATATTCTTCTTTTGGAATATTTTTCGATTCCACATATTTCATTTTTCACATTTTTCGATTTTCATATTTTCTCATTTCCATTTCTCCAATTTCTATAGTTCTCAGTTTTCGTATTTCTTGATTTATTATATTTTTCGTTTTATAGATTTTTCAATTTGTACATTTCCAATTTTCACATTTTCCTATCTACATACATATTTTCTCGATTTCCACATTTTCCGATACTATACGTTCCAATTTTTACATTTTTCGATTTCGATATTTTCTCATTTCAGTATTTTCAGATTTTTCCATTTTCCATTCTAAATATTTCCCAACTCGGTGTTTCTCAGTTTTAATTTCTTTTCTTTTTAAAATACGACCTTCGCAAAGATCAACCACCATAGTGAATTTTCTCTATTATTATTAAATTTTCCACATTGAGGATCGAGAAAAGTTCGATAGCGCTTTCTTACTTTCCATGGAAAGCCTTTTCTCGAGCAAAGCAGCAGCGCTAATCGACGAGGAAGAATCAAAACTCGCTTTAATAGTAAGTTAACGATGCTTTAATAACCCTCGAACGTAGCCCCATTTCTTCTCAGGGACTTCTTCTTTCGCATCATCTGGCTGCGCGTAATACGAATATTTAACGCGCTTACGTCGAAAAGAGGGATCGTTAAAGCGGCTAAGAAAATGAGTTTCGAAGGGCAATTAGGTTTTCTACGGTTCGACGTGTTCCAGGAAGCCACGCTTAATTATATAACGTTACGCGTATCCTTACGTTTTGTACGGTGCGTACGAAGCGTTGAAGAAACCGTGGATCTATATCTCTCGCGTTTCTTTTGATCAGGCAAAATCATTCGGAACGATGAAACGATTATTAAGCTGAATACAAACGTGAAGAAAGAATCGTAGAAATAACAAGAAGCTTGCATAACCATTGTACTTAAAAACGAAGATGACCAATGTAAAATCTTCATTTTTTATTCAAATGATCGATAAATTGTGACAGTAATACGTCGCGTAGAATCGTAAATGTCGGTGAGAAAAACGATAGGAATTATTAATACGATTTTCATTTCGCAATGAGCTTGTTCGAAAAGCAATTACACGATGAACTTTACCGATCAATCGAACACAAGAGATAACAATTTGTATCTTGGAGTCGTGGAACGAAATTGTAAATGTCGATTCACGGTAATGCTTCGTTGACATTTTATGTCGCGTCGTAGGTATTTTCTTCATGCAAGTTGTGCGAGTAACAATGTTACATCAGATTCTTACAAGGTGATAAACGTTGAAAATGTCGAAAATAGTTAGCGTTAATTTTAAAATGAAAATTCTTCAAATTTGTTAGAACTGATCGAAATTAGATGACAAATTTTACACTATTTTCATGGTAAAACATTTCTGCACAGTCAAACGACTACTTCGCGATTAATTCATGTGATTCTTTCTGTGTTATACTTTACGGCAAGAATGATAAAAATGTACAAATTACTTAAAGTTTTTAACCTTTACAAAATGTTCATTTTTCACTTTGAATGACAAGCAATCATATCTTTTTATCAAATATATATGTCACTTGAACATTTTAAAGTGCTGTTACTTAATTTATCTCTTCTCCTATTTATTCAAGTATATCAGAATTGAAAATTATAATTAAATTATTTTTTATTTATTATTCAAAGTGAGAAAAGAAAAAGAAAGATTGCCCAGACAAATTCAAGGACCTATAACAATGTTTGACACACTATCAAGATTTTATTTTTATAAAAACGTCACAAATGAAAATAGGTATTAAAAAGTTTTATCGTATGTACAACTGTATTGTACTACGAGATTCCAGGCTGTCTTTTAATGATTTATAATGACTGTTTGGGTTTGCTTTGCATTCAAAAACCGTCCTAAAATACTTACGAACAGGAGTGTATGTACATCCTACTCTATATTCTCTTCTGTGTCATCGAAACTGCGCTGGTAACTTCGAATCTAATATTCCAAATGTCAGTCTCATTTTGAAACTGGAAAATTACCATTTTCCTCTTTCATCCGTACAGTACTACTATGATAGAATAAAATAAAATGAAAGCACAGCCACGACGGGACGTGTCTTTGAAGTTTACTCGGTTCTCATTGCCGCGTGTTCTCCTTTTGCGCACGCTTCCGTGGCAAGCCTGTACGCTCGAAATGGTACTTTGGTTTCATAATACGCGAGAACGAAGAATTGCTGCGGCCGGTAACTCTGTAGTGAAGTCAAATATGAGCGCGTCGTGTCTGTCGGATGTCTGCCTATTATGCGGTTGATGAGATCCCAGCGTGAGATGCGACAACAAAGATAGTGGCGGCTGTGTCGCGGCGCAAAACGTGCGAAACAGTAACTGCATCGATGATACCAGCTGGTTACGCCGTTTAAGGGAATGCTCGCACGATGCTATCGCAGCAAAAATGATAATGGCCTCGGGCACGTTGACAAAGTGCAACGCGTCCTAGGGAACAGTTGGAATGTTGAAAAATTCAGGAACGAAAGAGTGCTGGTGGAACACGAGTAAATAGGCTTGTATTGCCGTGCTTGGTAACGACGGAGTTTGTCATTTGATTGTTTTAAGTTCACCGAGTGTATCTACGGAGGAATGTGACTTTGCTAGTTTTGAGATTAAGTTGTCGTTTGACTGTTTTTATTCATTTGTTTAGGAAACAATGAAATGAAAAACACAGTTGTTGGTGATATATCAAAATTTTATGGAGTATCTTCGGTTAATAATTTAACGTTTAATTTTGTATAAAAATTAGACGAATTATTCATGTTTTTCCTTTTAATTTCTGTTCGATTTTATATGTACTTTACGTATATTGTGTGAACAAGTGGATTTGCAAATCAGCTTACCATTCGATAATATATTTTTCTTGCTCGTAAAATTATTTACCGAGTATTGTAATAGAAAATGTAATTACAACAATTTTATCTGTATTTACTCGAGTATTTAGTACATAATTTTTAAGGTGGTTATTAGCAGTATTTATCGGTGAAAAAGGAAATTGGATAATCGAGCGTTAATAGGCATTTGCATTGCAAAATAGACGCGTATTCTAGGGTTGTCAGGTATGAATACCCGTGTAAGTTTCGCGTAATATTTCACGGAGGATGAATTTCGTTTGTAATGCTTGAAGTGTAAACGACATTCCATTAAGGGTTCCCCGTAGATGACAGAAGATTAGCGTGCATAATGCCTGAAGAAACCCATTCAGATTGTGAACCTGTTTAGTTCGTACATACCAGTCTATTCGAGGATTACTTTTCTCTCGGGTACACTTGTCATATACGCATTAACATTGCATTTACACCATTTTCCTATCCAAGGCTGACTTAGCGTTATTTTAAAAATTTGTTAAATTTTTTACAATGTTGAAAAATCATCGATGTTGTTAAAGGGATTTAGCAATTAGACGAGAATTATTAGACGAGATAAATCGCGCGTGTGTGAAGTTTTACAAACGTAAAAAAAAGAAAAAAGTAAAATCAACTCGTTTAGATTCCCCACTGTGAGACTCTCGCTTCTGCGTCACTAGCATTCAGATTACTCTTACCCAATACCAGCCACGATTTACGTCTTAATAAAATGCGCGTTTGACTGGTTGGAATAGGTTTCTTCGCGTAATTCAAATCCGAATAGAACAAACAGCATAGTTCACGAACAGATTTTCACATCTCTGAAGAACTTTTTGGTAATTAAAGGAATTTCTTAGATGAGCATAAATTACCTCTATCTTAAACCTACTGCAATTTCTCTAATTTCCATACTCGAATACGAAGGAAGTAACATTTTCACTTTCTAAATACTCAAATTCACATTGCTCTAACTTCAGATCTTACTCTGATGTAAACCTAATCTTCCGTATCGACCTAATCTCCATTATTCAATTTCAATCTCAACAACTTCATCCAGCACCTGCTATCCTATGTGAGAACTAATCTTTTTTGCTTCGAAACAAACCAATAGAAAAGTGATGTTCCTTTCCCTTTTGTCGTTTCATTTCCATTTCTTCGCTTTCACGCTCGTTCCACCTACACGCGCCACTAGCAACCGGGTAGCTTAAATTCCCCGCGGCATCCTGGCTGCCAAACACGATTTCACGTGCTGTCGAGCGGCCGATTGGACGTGTCTTTTGTCGACAGTGGTATCCCTGAGCACGACAGTAACTGCCACTAACGTCCGAGTTAATCGGTCCGCGGAGCGGTCCTATAACGTGTCGATGGAGGATGACTTATCGCGGAAATAAAGACTGGTCGTAACGCCGATCGAACCGCAGATTGTCCGTACAGTTACCTGTCTGGCAAGCGATGTTTTATTTATCGCGATTCGCGCGCCGCCATTTGATCACGATCGATTTCTAGCGATATACGCACGTAAAGTAACGTTAGAACCTTTGTAATTTATTCTATGATTAACCGTTTCGTTACAGTATTTTCAGGTTATTAACTTCTGTGTAAGTGTACAGCAGAAGTTTTGCGAAATTATTACTTGGAACTGTTTGAACTATTTTTGTTGCAGCGCAAGGCTAACCTAATCATTAGGGGACGCCTTTACGGATCATTTTCTCTTTTGAGGATGTTTAATTTTTGAAATCTTTGTTAACCTCTTACTATGGAAATTAATTGAACTAACGTGACGAATTCGTTTGAAAGAATCGAAAATTAGCTGTTGAATTGTTCGAACACAGCTATCAAAAATGGCTTTATTTAATGGAGATCAGAGTTATTCTTAGTAACGAAAGGATTAAAATTGGTTCCTTCTTTTCTCTTTTATTTTTCTCCTATTGTCAATAAATATGATTTACCGCGCGTAGCGATGGGTACAATTCCGTTTGCGGTTGTTTGACGAAAGGGGAGAGAGGCTTGGAGAACTGCGCTGTTTGCGGCTTTTACTTGCGGTTGCAGGTTAAAGTGCAACTTTGACAGTTGCGCAACAACCAACTGTTGATTGCAGGTTCGAGCGTATAATGTTCCCTGGAGAACACTATGGTTAGGTTGTCTAGGATAACGCGTGAGAATCGTTGCAGATAAGTGGGCCTGCCGAGTGTTAGCTTCGTGTCGTGACATGTCGAATAGGTTATATACCTTGGCTTCTATTACGATTCTTGGGCTGTTCATTGAAAAGGTCGTTTCGTTAATGCGTGGGTGCAGTTTCTGTATCGTGGTTGCCATAGTGATTAAAATTTTTAAGAGGCATTAAATATTGCAACACCTTGCGATTCTGTTCGATGACTTATTTTCAACTGAGCGTGGAGGAACTTGTTCTCAGAGCTTTAAAGTATAATGAAAATATTGAAATCAATTGTAGATCTTTGAAAATCTCTATGCAGTGCAAGCTGGTACTTTTAATGAATTTTTTAAAGGGGTAAAAAAATAGTTACCTTCGGTCACATTAACCGATTTCTTAATTTTTATAATTTTATTATAAATTTATGTAAAAATTTTATGTTAAATTATCTATGTTAAATAATTGCTGTCATGTAACTTTTTATGCAAGTTAATTAATTTACATCCTACAGTTTCTCTGTTTGCACAAAATTTGAAATTTGTAATAATTAAAACTCAGTTAAATCTGTCGTCATTAAATAAAAATATGTAATAAATAATCGTCTAATCAATAGGACGATGATTAATTTTTTATGGTTCAATTGAAACAAGACTTTCATATTTTTTACACTCAGATCGGAATTTCAAAATGTGAGACATAATGTTTCATAAGGTGATAAATTTATCCTGTATACATCTCGTCTATGATATATAACAGTTAAACTATAAATCAGCTCATCTTTATCGCGTGCCGGCCGTTGGTAATATATTCCGGCCAGGAGCAAGGAAAAATCGATCAGGGGCGGTTCCTTGGCCTAGGAAACTGCGGTAATTTCTCGATCGAATAGCCGTAAATAATCATCTCTAGACAGATTATGCTACGATACGCGTTATGTTCGTTAAAATAGGATACCACTCGATCGTATGCAAATTTTTGCAAAACTAATTGCTTGTTAAATGTTTTATTTCGAATCTATATTTTACAAGAACTTATATTTACACTTACAAGGGAATATTCAGAGATGTTACACCAGAAGTAAAAATATTACATATCCCTTACTAAGTATTTTTAACGTTGAAAAAAGTTGTTTATGTTAATAATGAGTGTCCCAACGTTTATGTGAATAATACTCGCGGTGCGTCGATGAGAGGAAAGCGGTTTCTCCTTTTTATTCACCGGTTTGAAGACGTTGATATCAGCGACATTCACCCTGGGGCGACGCGACGCTTGACGCGCGAGTAGTGCATGCAAAACGTGTCTTCTCCCTCAAGGAACGATCCCCTGCATACCTAGACTCCGATAATTAACCAGCCTTATGTATTTTGCACGTGTTTTACGGTAATGAATGTTTACGTGGAACTGATGGAATTGTGAGAAATTGCGCAGTATATTGGTAGACTGAAGACAAGTAGCTTGATCAGCGTTGCCAGCGAAAAATAATTAAACCGTAGACAATTTATCGGATATATACATTTTCCAAAGATAAACCTTCACGCGTATCATTCGTAATCCTTTCGTTACAGATTATTTTATCCTTTAAGTGCTATGGGCGCATATATATTTGTGTCTGGCGAAAATGATCTGTATAGACTATGAACTCAAGTTTAAATATTCAGATACATTATAATTTATTTTTATTTAATGGAATTTTCTTGAACCAGTAATATATTAATTTAATTTAGCGTAAATAAAGGATTAAAACGATGACTTGCAATTAGTCACATGTTGTACAGTCAATCTAAGGAAAAGTATTCCGTCTACATAAAATGTTTCATTTTAAACTACTCCACACTTAAAGGAGTAAGAGACATTTTGTATTCGAGGCATTTTTGCCAGAATCTACAGATTCTGTGTCACCATGCTAAAATAACCCAGAAAAATCTAAATTCCCCATTTTGACTCGCTTTTCATTCGCCATCGTTCGAACAATCGCGCGTTTAACGTGCCTCGCTACACCGAACGGTCAACTCGACCAATTAGCCTCTATTGTGGTGGCGAACGCGATCATGTTCGTCAAAGGATCGCATGGTTGCATCGGGTATGCGTGGAGGATATCTTGCCCTCGACCACGTGCACTCTCGCGACACACCCCAGCTCGCGCGCGTGTAAAAGCGGACGAGGTCATTGTAATGATAAATCAACGCCGGCATTAACGTCTTCGTTAATAAATAGCGCCGCTACCTACACTGCCGTTTACTCTTCTGATCCAAATCGATTCTCATGGATACCAACTGGCCGGGAGACACGCTTTTACAGGCTAATCACCGGGTACGTGTGGAAACTCGTTAGTATTAATATTATCGCGACTTCTGCGCATCGATAACGGTTCGGAATTATTCAACGTGCTGATTGAAAGGTTACCACGGTGCAGATAGCTCAGATGATTTATGGACCGATGGTGAGGAACGTTCAAGAGAGGCCAGCGAGGTCGACGCGTTTGGTTATTGTGCTTAATTTTGGTGGTAATGGAAATTAACCCTTTGACTTGTACCAGCTGGTGTATATAAATACAGTTTTACAGGTTTATTTCTGAATAGCGTACTCGTACGTTCGAGATACATTTCGTATGATAAATAAATGGTGTTTTTAAATTAAGAAAAGTTTAATTTTCGAAAAGTGGACTTGAGTTATAAATTTGGATATAAACTTGGATATATTATCGTATCATTTTATTAATAAAAGTCGGGAAAATATTACTGGAAAATAGTAGCAATAGTGCCTATAATTTTACTGGCGAAATCCTAAATATGTAAATTGAAGCGTTCCGTAAATCTAGTGTTAAATATACTAAAACACAGATCCTTAAATATTAAAAAAAAAAAAAAAATGGATACACTTTCAAAATAAACGGTCTAAACAGTTACACGAAGGATGCTTGAACTATCGTAAATTATCCTCTTTCTAATTCTTTCTAGGATAGAAAAAACAGAGATATATGTAAATTTTCACCGACGCAAGAAAATTATTGGCCAATGCATTTTTTCGCCATTTCTCGCCTCGGTTCGTGTCGAGTGAAATGAGTTTCGTATACGGAAACTACTTAGTACAAGCTTAGTACCTTATTCGATGGTGAAATACAGGCATTAACGTAATGAAATTGCATCGTTTATATACGTAGGAGCGTGCTCGGTGATCTCGCGCTTTGAAACGGTGTAGCTTAATTAAGGTTCTTCTAGATCTTAGAGGGCAACTTTCAAGGGAAATATGCGATCTTTCCTTTATTTTTATAACGGCCATTCTTAATTGGTACTGTAATACTAACTCTACGACACGCCCATAACTGAATCGAGCAGCGAGTAATTGTTTTATGTGTGCGCGAAAAATTTTCAATGAGACCTTGAATTCATATTTACAACTGTTTCGTCTCGATTTTCTTTTTCTTATACCTAACATCTTTGTCTTAAGAACTGTCTAGAGCCCTGATATTATCCCGAATTCTATAAAAAAAGAAAAAAAAAAGAAAGAAAACAAAATGAATCATATAATTCGTGTAATTCAACTTTTTTGTTTTATTTTTGTTTAATATTCTACGCGTCAATATAAGGTACCTCAGAAATGAATAATTCACATGGTTACGGTAAGATGGTGGTTAATTCAGTAAGTTAGAATTTTCCTCTGTGATTATCGGCTGTCAACTGATGGAACGTGTAAATTAGAGGAGATAAAGTGTTGGCGTGCTTTTGAAAACAAGTGCCATAAAAGTGAAGATCGTACGTTCCGGTAAAAAAATATCAAGCACCTTGTGAATTATTCATTTTTCGGGTGTCATAATTACACACGCAGAATGTTAAAAAAAAGAAAAAAGAAAAAATGAAAAATTAAACTGAACTTACTCGGTGTTTTGTTGTATTAAAGGAAAAACACAAAGGTACGGTCTTTTTTCTGCTATTTTCATGTGTCATTAATCATAGAGAGCTATCATGTCTAGTAATTATGCGGTTCACTTTGTACAATTTATTAATCGAAAAGTTTAAATTTTCATAATTTACACTAGAAGGTAAAGAAGCTTCGATGTACGGGTATTAATATTACAATATGATTTATACTTCCACTTACACGTTCATTGAAATTAATTATAACGCCGATGTAATACTTTCATCCGCGACGTTACATTAAATTAACATCCTTGCAGCGACAAGCCGCAAAAACTTCAGGCAATCATTCAATTTCACGAAACGGTCTCCGTGAGAAATTACTTCGGGGTACAACCCCTTTATTAGAAATATCATTCCACCGGGACGGTAATCTCTCATAAATCTCCGGACTTTCATAATTCTGCTAATACCTGCTTCTAAACACTCGCGAATTATTAACGTAAAATCGAGACACAGCGGTAACGATGTTACTATATGTACATAACCAAAAAATGCTACAGCTTTCACTCGCTTTGCGGTTACACGCAGGCGCGTCACGCAACTCGGCGCATGCGCACTATTAGACAGGATGTCTGGAAGCGTAAATTCGCGCGCGAAAAATGTCAGTGTCGTGTAATAAATCGAGAATATTATTTTCTTTCCATTTTTCCGCTGTGCAATCGTGAACGACTGTTAATTTCTCGGGTAAACGAGAGGCAAACGCTGGACAGGTTGAGCTCGTAAAATTATTTGCCTCACATCTTGGTTATTTACAAATACCTTCGACTCGTGCGTTCACGTTAATATACCTTCGTTATTGTAACGTAAATATCGTTTCACTTGCTGCTTCGTTACGATCTGTAATATGTTCGTGTGTGTTTGTAATCGAGACTTTACGCTCGTTCAGTGCTAGTGCAAAAAACAACGGCTTTCAATTTAATTACGATCAACTTGGATTTCTGTGCATGCTGAATTTTTATTCATTACGTGTAGAATTATCATCGAACACCATTAGAGGTTATTTACGATCTGTGGAAACGATAGTCTGCGAATGTAAGTGTTACCGACTTATACAATTTTTATTTCACTTAACAGCTTTATTATTTATTTATAACGTGGAGTTTTATTTCTTGTAAGTGTTGTATTTATGTATTGCGAGCCAAATGAAGATTTAATGTAAAATAAATGTAATCTCAATGTAGGTTATATTAACGATTCTAGTTAGAAATTAATTACCTAGTCAATAGAACTTCTATTTACTTTCTCAAATTCTAAAACAGTCCTTGATTTATTTTTTAATCTCTTCTGATAGAAATTTTGGCTTTTCTCTTACATGGGATGGTTAAATTTTCGAAGATCTCTACAGATTTGATTTAGAATCGTTTCTATCTTCGGCAACGAGATATTTTCTCGAGACACGGATCTGTGTTCCTTCGAATACAAAGTATTTCCAGGTATCGGCCTCGTTAACCGGACGCTGGCTTGTTTTAATAAGCAATTATAAGCATGACCTGTTGACCCGCAGAAACGAAATCATGAGTTCCAAGAAGAACTCGTGCCGATCCCTTGGAGGATCTTTCAGACAACATCTCTTAAGTCACGACTTGGTACACTTTGCGTCTGGTATCTTTCCGAGAAGGTATCTCGAGCGAATTGTTCCTTCTTTCGGTTATAGGATCGATGTGAATCGCCAAGAGAAATAGAAACAGCATCGAAGGGTTACGTCTATTTCGATTTCTTCTGAAAGAGAATAGGGAACGTTCTGAAGGTTCGTTCAACTCATTCGAAACTCCCGCTAAAAAATTTAACATAAAATCGTATAAAAAAATCTGAAAAATTAAAATTTTTTAACATAATGAAATTAAATTTTGTTGCGATAGGTTTATTAATCGAATCTGGCGAATTAATTATTTTAAACTTTATACACTTTTTTCTCGAAGCTTTGTCTTCATATTTCTCCATAAATTTTTTACGAAATATTGTTCAATACTTGTATATCACGAAAGTCGGGTTTAAAAAATGAACATCGTACAATACACGTGAAAGATACAGTTAATGAATAAAAGAGTGCAACATGAAATGAACAAATAATGTGATGAAATATTTCTCGACATAAAATACTGAATATTCATTAATCATTCAGTAATCAAGCTAATAGAGTAGGCGGTTACTTAAACAAGCACACGTCTACAAAGCAACAATGAAGAGAAATATGGAAATATCAGCATAAATGAATGCAGAAAAAAAATAAATAAAAAGAAATATGCACCTTAATACACCGAGAAATGTTAGTTCGAAGAATTATGAATCTAATTGGTATTCGTAGCAAAACAACGGAAACTGTCGTCTAATAGGCTAATAATTGCAAAGGTGTTAGAATCCTTAGATTAACACGGTAATAGATTAACGTTCTAATTAAAGATATCAAGCTGGTCCATAAACAGACACCTCGAGCATTAATTAATGCGAATCCCGGCAATCATTCCAGATAACATGATGCACGGATACGTGGCTTGCGTGCAATAGCATGAAACAAAATTCCTAAAGAAAAAACAAAATTTGACGCAGCTGTTTCCTTTTCCTTTCCGGCGAATTCTTATTATTTGCACGTGTATATATGTACACACTCAGCCGCGGTGAGCAGAGCCACGAAGTATTTAATCGCTTAGGAGACAGTGATGTATGCTGGCAGCATCAGGAACTCATTAGGTCGAGTAGCGTACGCGCGCGAACGACGCGGAACGGCGCGAAATTTAATTTCAACTTTTCCGTGGCTACCGCCATTTTACCGGTTTCTTTTTTTTTCTTCGCCGACGAGAAATTAATGGAGAGTTTATAAGTACGTATGCCTCGACTTTTGGGTACTGCGACATTTCGTTCTGACACGGTTTTCTTCTTTTTCTTACTGTGAAAAGGATGGTAGAGGAAATTTGTCAGCGATTGAAATTCTTTCATTTGTTTCGTGTTTCATGCGAGAAAAGGGTGTTCGCGGTTTTTGTAAAACGGCACAGATGTTAGAATGTCGAGAGTATAGAAAGATTTTTATCAACCGTTTCAGTGTCACGGATCTTTGCAGAAATTCTGTCGAAGAATAACAATTCGCCCTTCTTTGGTTTTTTTAAACTTCTAATTTTTGATAGTAAAAAAGATTTTTTTCAACGACATCTATGAAAGCATTGATTACTATTTAATAGAACCTCGATAAATGATAAGAGCAAGAGCATTGACAAAATCTAAACATTCGTTCAATTTTACAGACAGATTAGCTAGAACTTTTAGTTACTAACTAGGAGAAGCCTGGCACTCAAACGATTAAGAAAAAGAAACGGAAAAAGATTTCATGATTCTACAAATTATCATTATAAATATCTAGATTATAATTGTACATATTATTATTATTGTTTAAATTATAATTAGAAATATCTAGATTGTAGTAGTCAGTAGTGAAGTAGTAATATAGAATTTTTTACAATAGAAAATTCTGTTTTTATACGTATTTATCATAAAATTCATAGAATTTTTCATGGTAATTATACTACAGGGTTCTTAAACAATTTCATGTTTGAATATGTTACACAGGCATTTGACGTCATGTAGCTATTACTTATAGTAAAAATTTCAGTGGAACGTAGCGTGTAAGACATATAAAATACGTATTAATCTTCATCTTCTCTCATCCCTATATTACCTCAACCTTGATTCAAGCAGTACTACTTGATAAAATTTCCAGCGATCGTCTTAGGTTATTACTGCACCAACTTAGACTACGTTCAATTTCGCGAATTTTTATATAATTCTAAATATTCCTCGTCTTCGAAGCCTTAGAATATTTAAAATAAGTAAAATACGTGTTGGATCGAGCGGACACCTGAGTAATTTAGCAAGATTACCATGAAATTGACGTTTTCCAAAAAACGTCCATCCCCGAATGATTATCGTGAGGTTGGCTGATGAAGATTGATGTAAATTAGGGTTGTAGGATGTTGCAGTCGCATGTCTCCTAATTTATACCGTATTCCTCTAATGGCACGTTAATTGAACAGAGGTCGAATTAACTGGCTGCTACAATTTGCAGAAACGTTGTTACCTGACGATGGACGCCGGGTGGAAATTCGTCGATGCTTATGATAAAAAAAAAAAATTTCTCAAATTCCTTGTTGAAACGGTGCAACCAGGCGAAACGCAGGAAGTCAAGAGTGAAGGCTCAAGGAACGCGTTTTATTAGCGGCTATTAATCTTTCGCCGACGGCGCGTATTATTAAGGCCGGTATTTAACACCGCGGGATATGAAAATCCTTTATTTTCTAAAAGTGGACTATCATCTAGTTACCGCCGATATCAGTACAGATTCCGCTCGTTTCGCCTTCTCTTCTTCCCTTTTCTGATGTTTCGTGCCGTTGATTATCCATCGTCGGTTCATTCTTTTTATGAGAGTCTGATTTAGCAACGAATCATTAGCTCGATGTATGTACGTATATACATATACGGGTCGTGCCGTTTCTTGAAATTGAATTCGTTACCACTTAAAGAAACCGTCGGTTGGCAGGATAATTGATAATTATTGAAATTATTCTGACAGGGAATTGAAAGTCCGATGATGGAAAAGATTGGCGAATTGGAAATGTTAAAGTGCACTTAGTTTTTTAACGATCGACGTATTTATCCTAAAGGATATTGATATATCTCGTAAAGGAAAAGTTCCCGGATCTATGTTCATGTAAACCTTTTCTTCACTCTATTTCAGTGTCACTCTGTATGTTAATAGAACTTCATCCAATTTATAATGACAATAATAATAAGGTATTGAATTTCCTGTTTGTTGTAGTTTAAATAATTTGATACTTTTATATATAATAATAAATGATAATTTTTAATATCATATAAAATATTATATATAATAATAAACGAATAATTTTATGTATCACTCTGTATATTAAATATATACCATATAATATTTTTATAATTAATATATGGTATATTGGTTATTAATACATTATTGATACATTATTATTATTATGCATAGGATAAGCCATAATATAAATTTATAATATTAATTATAATGTGAATTTCGTCATCATTAAGCATTGTTTAAATAATTTTATAAACAACTACATCTAAGATTTATTTACACAGACTCAAACTAACAGATGGCATTATATAATTATGAAATTTGAGATTCGCCTGGAAGTTTGTACGCATAATCAACAATTTTATTAGCTATTAAAGATCATCTTTTTACTTCTAGAGCGACAATAATAATAAAATACTGATAATTACAACTTTATCCAAATTTTCACCTATTCGAAAAAGGAACCAGTTATATGAAAAAAAGAAAACCAGTTGAAAATCTTCTCAAGTCAACAACCACCATTTCCTTTCGTTCATCTCTTCTATTGATCCTGTCAATCCTTAGAAAGAAAGGTGCGTGTAATTAAAAAAAAGTCTCAAGGAAATGATCTTGGTCTCGAGTTTCCGGCTTTTTGTCCAAGCTCCGCCGAACTCTGTCCGAGCTGGCATTAAACATAATCGTAGCGCCAAATGTCTTACTCAGAAGTTAATCGATGTCCGCGCGGACTAATACAAGGCGATGCTCGCGAGAGAAACGACTGAGACCGGGTGTAATCTGTCGAGATGATTGTAATTTGTAGCTGGGTCGGGGTAGCGGCGACTTGGATAGGTGCTCAACTAAATGTTCCTCATCCGGATAATGAGAGGATTCGCTCGTACCGGCTGCATTAGAGCAAATGATCCGGTAGACGCGTTCCATCACTTCTCGCGGAGCGGCTCGTTGCGTCGAGACGTGTCCTTACTCGTTCTATTCTTACTCGTACGTACGTACAGTTATTCGAATGGGAGATTTAGTCCAACGATTTTAGAGATCATTCGAATAACCGCGAATCTGTGTTCGTATAAATTGCTGAAAGTTTGTATAATATGCTCCTTTTGGTATAAGATTGATGATGATTTCCATAGAAATTAATCTTATCAAACCTAAATATTAGCAGCTTGGAATATGTAGAAATTATGGAAAATTTAAATTCCTGCAAAGTGTTGAACACTTTGGAATTTGTATAACGAAATAATAAAAAAAATCTAGGAATTCAATTTACGTGTATTTAATATCAATTAGAAAGTAGACAAATCTAATTGCTATCATATTGGAAATAAAATTAATTAGCAAATAACTTAATGAAATATTTCTTGTTGTTGTCTTCTTTTTTTCATAGTATTTCTTACACGGTAATCAACAGATAAATATCCAACGATTGGCTTTTCATCCACGTGTTCCGTCTTTCTTTAGGCGAATGCGCATTGCTCATTTAGTAATAGCAATTATAATACACACGGAAATGCAGAGAAGCGTGTGTTCATTAACGGATCCGCACGTATCGGGGTTATCAAAACAGGTTTAATGTCGAGCCATAAGATTTAATGAATGGATCAACCCATTTTTTGTGCAGTACTCAGTTGATACCGCTAGTGAAAGTGGGATGGAAGAAGCTAGTACTGGTTTTGAGGGATTTACGATAAAACCTGGTCGGTTTAATAGGTAAACCGTGAATTTAAACCCTATACAGTTTCTTGTGTCTATCTAGTTACATCTACTTGGAGAATAAATAATTCACCTCGTCAGTTCTCTCATTCTCCACTTTTCCTCGCTTCTCTTCGTTTTCTGCAGGAAATGTTCTCGAAATCCGATACTTCGTATTAAAATTTCAAATGTTAAAGGATGTCGTAAAGATATTTAGATAAAAAAAGAAGAATGTTATTCTCCGTAATTTTCTGTTTAGAAGGACAAAAATTGTATTAAAAATAGATGATCGCAAGGTGTCTTGGAAAATTTTTTACACGTTACTCAGATTTTTTGAAAAATTCTATTTTTAATTACAAACATTTTCTAATTCTAACATATAAGTATGTATAAAAAGAGTCAAATTAAGTAATGAATTTAAAACATTGATAAGATAGACACTCGTTAAGAATAAAATTTCGAATCTCAGCGACGAAATATTTTGAAGAATGGCTTGAACAAATATTAACCGAAGTTCGAAATTAACACACTGACGTTGTAACTGACTCAATTCCAAGTATCATCAGAATTCACCCTCTCTTCCAAAACCTGTACACGAGGCAAGAAATCCTCATTTCTCGCATAACTTTCCAGCGAGTAATGTCAACGTCCCCGCCCGTTACAGTCCTTCCGATCGACTTCTCCTCGAAGCATTCGACGGTGAGAACCTCTAGGAGTCTTTATCGTTCCCTGTCACTTTTTACCATTCTTGATGAAACGTATTTATTAAGAACTCGACGTGGCCGCGTGCTCTTCTTCAGGCGTCGTACGGTTGTGTTACAGTTATCGTATGGCGTACGTCGAAAAACCGCTAAGAAATGTTCTAGCTTTCAAGATAGGATCACGTTCCACTCCTACGAACGCTTCTGTAAATCTGCATTCAAAAGTTTCGCGACTAGATCCTGTTCCCTCAGGAAAGTAATACGAAGTTTCGTCAAGATTGCACTTAATTTTATCAGAAGTCTAAAGATACTTAAAAAAAAAAAAAAAGAAAAGAAAATGAATAGTTTTTCTAAGCTAATATGAATAGTATTATATATTAAGTGAACAGCAAATATTATGAAGATAGATTTTGAAGAAAATGAGATAAATTTTTAATTTTTCAATGTATTTCGTTTTTAAAAAATTTTCATCAAATGGTCTGTAAACAAAACAATGTATACATGGTGTGTCAGTTATAATGACCATCTAGATTATTTTTGCTTCAAATTATTAAAAGGAGTTTGCATAGTTTAAGCACATGCAGATGCATCTGATAAAAAAGAAATCCTCGCGGAATAATCTTAAAAATCATCCTAAAGTTATCGAATTTTTTTTGTGAATTAATATTTTTTTTTTTAGAATGCGACGTTACAGCTAACATAAAGATGAATTTAACAATCTATAGCAATTATTTAAACAGTACAATGTTGGTAACATTGGAATGTGCTTCAAAGTGACCTCGATTAGACTTTCTATTTCATTCTCATTGAACGTATGTACATCATCAAACTATACAATTTCTTTTTTTTATTATTTTCTCTTACTTTCAAACAATTTGACGTTCCTTATAATTGAGACATTCAGTATACGTACATACATAAATTTTCCATGTTAGTATTACCATTGTTTCGAAGAACCCTGTATTTTTATTACTGAAAAAGCACACCTGGCGTATTGGTTGCGTGCATAGTGTTTTTTTGTGAACGCGTATATGGCTCCATCTTCCTCGAAGGATTAAATACGGCGAGCAATCCAGCCCAAAACCGAATAGCATCACGTCGTAATTGTCGCGCGACCGGACGACTTGATGATGTACTCAAGTCGCGCTGTCGCCTCTGATCTCTTCGCTGGAAGATGAGAGGCGAAACGGGTCGCGACGAGGCTCGCGAGTTTTTTTTTTCCGCGAACCGATCGGCTTGCCACGAGGTGAATCGCTTTGGTTCACTCCCACCAAACCCTATTTCCTCTTCAGCTCACGTCCCTGTTTCTTCTCTCGTGAATATGGACTTCCTTGTTCGTTCGTGGTCACACGTTCCCCGTGCGATTTTTCGATTTTCCAGAAATCGTATATCGCCTGGAGTGCTCTTATCACGAATCGAACGGTTCTCTACTTTGGTCTTTTTCTTTCCTTTCTCCTCGATCTACTGCAATATTCGTCTTAATATGTGTTGGATGGTATGATTGACAGGTTCGTTGGACGAGGATGATCGTATACAGATAAGGAGTATCTTGTCTCGGAAATGATCGTGTAGGGAAAGATTGATAGAATTGGAAATTGGAAGGCTGTAAATCTTCGATATTGTGATATCGATCGCAGCGTTGTAAGAAGAGAATTTATAGTTCGTGTATGAAAGTTAAGTTAGCTTGCACATATAGCGTAGTATCATTACTCAGTTTTCATTGATGAAATAAAACCTTGGTGTTTTGACAATTATTCTTTGCATTATTTGTTACGATCTTTCTTTCGTTGGTTAGGATAGAAAATTAATATGAATATCTACGAAAAGCTAAGGAAAAACTTCAGGATTCTAATGTTCATTCGGAAGAATACTTTGCACAGATTATAAAGGCAATAGAAGCGTGTGTGTATAATAATGTTGTTAGGCCCGCGGAGTTATTAATCGTTGGACGACGGTAATATATCGACTGTCAAGGATGCGACAACAGATCATTCTGATCTACGACACGAAAGCAGCTAGGAAAGGGAAAAGGCTTTTACATAGTAAATCAATTCGTAATCGTGGCCTTCTAGCCACGATCTACCACCGTTCGCAACAGACGCGAGGCAAAGGAGATGAAGCGATCTCCGCGGCGGCGAAGTAATTCTTCGACGCTGAATGATTTAGCTCCGTGAACCGATCGGAACGATTAAACGTTAAATACTCTAAAATAAGAGGAAATATAAATCAATCCGCTGCCATTTAGACGATCGTTCAACGTCGATATGTGTCGCCGATAATCATCTTGCGGTAAAACTTGAGAAACTGGAGAACAAATTCGGCTCACTTTCGAACCCCTTTAATTTTCATTTTATTTTCTTCATTTACGTGTGTTGTTATTTGGATTTATTGCATCTTAATTAATCAGGCAAGGATACTGACATACTTATACGCGTGTTAGTTTTATGTATTAGTAAAAAATATTTTTCAAAGGTAAGGTTTAATATTTCATTAATACTTTTAATACTCTGTAACCCGATTTTTCTTCGTTTATAAGAAAATTTTGCATTCTTAAAAATGTTATAAAAACAGGAATTAATGATTATTTTAAAGAAATCGATAGTGCAATAGTACAGCAACATAATAATATAATAATAAGCAAATAAAATAAAACATACAAGATATAAACGAATTGATATGTAACTTTCAAGTCATATAACGCTGTAGAGGGTTAACAACGAAAGATGAAGATACCACCCAAGTTCTTTTTTAAAGTCTTATTTCATTTATCGTTCCATTTCGTGCAATTTTTATTAACCTCTTTGTTTATTTCAACTCTACACCTATTGAATACCTTATAATTTTCACAGAAAAGAAATAGTCTGCAATATATTAAAAAATACATTTTTGACACGAAACGTAAAATTACATGGAAAATTTATCTTCGTTCATGATATACTTCCACAATAAACTTGCTAATGATGAAAGGGGTTAAAGTAATTCTACACACTAATAATGATCGAAGTATAAATTATTTATATTATCAATTGTTCGTAAAATTGTAAATTTAATAATAAAATGTACAAAGCTTCGAAGAAAGTGATTTAGTATTTTCATTAGATAAATCTATAGGAATACGAATTCACCGGTGAGATCACGCGTTGCAGTTATAATTCCTAAGGAAACAAAAAGAAACGTTTCGACACCCCGCGGTAAAATCAATTACTTGTCCGTGTGCATGTAAATAATCAGAAGGGAACTTCGACGCAGAACGTACGCGTTACGCCTACGCATTGATTTATAGTAAGTAATCCTCCTTCCACTTCTATCGTCGGTCTATTCCTCAACGAAGAAACGAATGTGTGCCTTTCTCGCGCCTCCATGCGTGCACGTAAGACTTCCGGTCATAGGTTAACTAGCGTCTCTTGCGTCTTATCCCTATTTTATTCTTTCCCTCTTTTCTTTTTTGCTGCTTTCTATGGCTTCGTTTCTTCAAGTTCTTTATTTCTCTCAATCTTACACTATCCTGTGTTTCGTTGCTTTCCATCATCATTCAAATACTTGTTAACTTTTTTTCTTATTTTTTTCGTTTATATGTTTTATAATAAAGGAACTTAATATGCTTAGGACTGTCAGCACTATTTATGTATTTATATTATTCAAATTTATGAAAATAGGTCATTATTTTAAAGAACAAAAATTGTTTTATCGATGAAGCTCATTTTACAATGGATAAGGAAAAATGTATCTGAGGTGATGAAAATTCTCGTGTTATTGATGAAAAATCTCTACATTCACAAAATGTCACCGTTTGATGTGCATTTTGGACAAATGGAATTTTCAATAAAAACAGAAACTCGACAAAATTCTAAATAGTTTGTGTTTTATTAAAAAGAAACGTGTAGGCTTGTTTTTTGAATGATCCTATAGATCATAACATTATTCGAATCCTCTGTTTTACTCGTTCTCTCACAGCAACCCTTTCTTCCCTTTTTACCACCGTCGACCATCGGCACCATCCTCGTCCTCCCTCTCTTTGTCTATTTCTCGTTCTCCCTTCATCGTGCACGTGCATCGTACCGCCTACTTAACGCGGATAATTTTATTTTCTCGCCGGGCAGCGAGCGTGGCCAGTTGTGGAGGCAACAAATTAACCGACGACACTATCGTAGCTCGATACCGGGTATGCGCAGTGAATTATAGAGTGTTCGCGCAACCTTTGCCGTTTTAAGCGGAGTCTGTGCAGAACGCGCTACCTAACGCGAGTCCCGTTTCCACGTGTAACAAACGTAATTACGCGTGGTAATTGCCGCTGGCTCTCTTTGTCGTTCTCCATAACACTTTGAGCCGGTGTTATCGACAAACACCATTAGCACTTAGGACGGCCGATTTTCCATTTTTTTTTTCAACTGAAATGTGATATAGGAATTTTTTCAAAATTGCTATGAATTTTTTATCCGTTTATAGAAAGTGCCCTTTTTCGATAACATCCGTTCTAGTATTTTGAATTTAATGAATTCGAATTTGATTTAATTTAAATAAAGAAATTAAATAAAACGTAATTTATTTCTTTCAAAATTGCTGTAAAATTCTCATCTGCTAGTAGAAAGTGTCTTCTTTAGGAAACATACTAATTTTAATTTTATGAATTTAATGAATTGATAAAATTTAGTGAATTTGAATTTGATTTAATTTACATAAAGAAATTAAACAAAAAATCATTTATTTCTTATGTTATATCTGAGTGTCTTTTATTATCGTACCTATAATTTTATTTTTTATAATAAATCTGTGTTGTCATCCGAAATTTTGAAATTTTATTAGATTTGTTTGATTAAAGGGGATACGTTGGAAATTTTTGTATAGGTTGGTTCCAACTCGTATGTGTACCTTTCTCGTCGAAGGCTAATCAATACTTGGATATTCCAACAATAGAACAGCCTCTATTCATGTGACTTACTTTTTCAAAATTGTATTTTAATTAGTGAATTATCTCTGTATAGAAAATAGATTTATATTGGAGAATAAAAATTGCAAATAGAGATTTTTCTCGCGTTCTTTCGTAACCTAAAATTTTTTCTGTGTTCACTAGTTTCACGCAGCTTTGATCATATGAATCATAGTAAAATTTATCAATGCCCAATACAAACGTAGGTCTTATCGCGGTACGCTAACTTCGAACTAAAAACTCATAATCGTTTCAGATAATGTGTGCTCTATTAGATAACGATACTTCGTTCTTCATAGTCAAATATTATGTTCACAGAGAAATACTAGCAGGAGAATAAATTTATCCTTCGTATAAAACACCAATTTATTATCGATTAAAATGAAAGAAATTAATTATTAAATGATCCAAAATTTGTTTATAAAATATTCCTGTAAATTTACCGTTTATTTTGTGTTTAAAAATATACGTAAAATAATAACTTTTGAGGAGGATATTTGGTAAAAATAAAGATTGGATGATTTTCCTTTGTTAGTATGTTCTCCATGATTATACGAAAACGTTCTTTCGTAGAAAAAAAAAAAAATTATCTCGACCGTGACAGGATTCGAACCTGCAATCTTCGGATCCGAAGTCCGACGCCTTATCCGTTAGGCCACACGGTCGTCTAGGGGTAGTTACCCCAAACATGAAAACTCGTTACATGTGAGACCTTAAATCTCTCTTAAAATCCATTAATTGTTCATAATTTCAAGAAACTCGCGTAATATATTGATTTTCTAAACCTGCCGATACTTTAGAATGAAAAAAGAAAAAACATGAAAATCATACGCGATATAAAATATTCTTCATACATTAAAAAAAAATTCAGTATTATATTCTATTATTATTAGCACAAATTTATCATCAAGAAAATATGTAAATATTTGTTGTATTTTTCTTTACGAACGCTTTATAGTATTTTCAAGCTCGACTGTTTCAAATTTATAGAAATTTGTAATATTTCAATAATGCTGTATAAACACTCACTTAAATTATCTTTACAATTATTATTAGGTTTACATGTGTATTATTCAAAGTTGCTCACGATCGATAAAATTGCCTTAATCTTTCTCATTAGAGTTAATTTTGTCGCAAACTACGGTAATGAAGCACCGCGTAATTCCCGTTTATTTAACACAATACCACAATATTCCTCGACGAAGGCACAAAAACAGGTACAAGAAAAATCTATCGTATCCATTAACTTTAATTCATAGAATACAACTTTCCAAGCTTCTCCATAAATTCTTCAGGCAAGACTCAACGCGTGTTCCATTCCGCTCCATACCAAACGAGCCTAATGAAACCGCGAATGAAACAGCAGACACGCAGCAATTATCGAGGCAAGAACTTTCAAGAACGTTCAACGCTCGAGGCTGTTTCCTTCCGTCGGAAGTGCAGTCTTGGAAAAACAATTTTACATGGGGAAAGGATAACATTTTGATCGACGATAAATATACGCGGGCCTCACGGCTCGTCCGCGATTTCTTTTCGAAACCAGAGGGGATCCTCTTCTTCTTCCTCTTTCTCCTCCTCTTTCACCTCCCTGTGGATCCAGCGAGATAAATCAAGGCCGTGCAATAAATTCAAAAGAGTCGGACGTTTTATCCTTCGGTAAATACACTGATACAGGATGATTTAACAGTTCCCGCCTTGCGATGTGTAGCTTGTTAGTTAGACAAATGTTGCTGTTGTTGAGACTTTCTCTCTTTATCTTTCCTCCTTTCTTTCTGTCTTTTATCTGTGTGTATGAATGTGTGTGTATGTGTATACAGTTTCATGCGGCGAGGCTGATGTCGCGATCTCTTCGCCTTTATTTGGACGATAAAAGCCAGGGCCGGTTTTATTCGGACAAATGCCAGCATGTCCTTCGAATTTCGCTCTGTATGAACCTTCGTTGCATCGTGTTCCATGGTGTTTTCACGATGCAGCCGAATATAAGGTTTAAGAGTGTTTAAAGTATGCTTGTTGAGCATCGTTCAACCGTGGTATTTCGTATAGTGGAATTGTGAAGGCTCGTTTGTTCAGGAGAGTTTATTATTAATTTATAGGAACGTTCGTTAACCCTTTCAGTTCTCAGCGTGAAGTATCGTGTCGAAATAACGGTGAATTTTTTTTATGAGATGTAATAAGATGTTCAATTTCTCTTTTACTTAAATCGAACTCCGCGAACATCTCGTTTTCGTTAAATATGGAAATATCAGGTATACGGAGGGATTCGTTATTTTGATTGGACAAATGTACGTGAATTCGTTGATTACAGTAATGATTTTTGCTGCATGTACAATTAGTTGCTTTATTTAATATCAACGTGGAAAAGTAGTGTTTGCTAATTTGTATGTACGTATACTACCACTCATAAAAGTTTACCCATACATTTCTTTTCCTTTTAATTTATAAATGTAATAAATTTTTCAGAATTTTTTATTGTTTGGGAACTGGTTAAATAAAATGACTTGCTGTAATAAGAAACGTTATGAGATGTATCAGAGAAATGAAAAACGTAGTGTATGAGAATAACTAAAAATGAGGAAAAAGTCGCACGAATCGTTTAATAAATTAATAAATTTTGATGGAAAAGTATGGATGATGATTTAGCTTGATGTATTTCATAGGTAATTAGTATCTCCATTATGTGCTACTTCGTACACAAAGTAATGAAAGTTGAAAGTGAGAGTATCAGAGTCATTCATTTTCATGTCTTCGTTGAATTCTGCATTACGCGAGCCCCAGTTGAGCACTGTTCCATACGAAGCTCGAGTTAAATAGTGGTACTGTTTCGTTGATTACGTTGAGTAACGATTCGTTGCCTCACGGTGAAATTTTGACGGTGTCTTCCTCTCAGGAAATGTGCAACGTTTCTTCCTCTGAACTCACAATGCATTTCTTGCATTTGAATTCTAAAACAATAAGGAATAATCTTTTTTCACAATATAAGAGCATCGTATGTGCAAAGAGACCAGAAATTATTAAATTTCTTATTGTTTAAAAAATAAATTATACTATTTTTTGGTTTTTATTTATGAATAAAATGTGTGTAACAATATCGTAACACAGAGATACGAGGCAAAATTTAAATTGTGTTTCACCATACTCCTTTTATATTTATCTCCTAAAATTTCAAATAGAATTTCTTCGTTGCAACGTGAATAATGATAATGTAAAAATGACGAGAGACCGTGATGGCAGACAGCTAAAATCAAACGAAATTATTCCCGATGTAAGGTAGAACGTGCCCAGAGAATCGCATGCCAACGCGGTATCCCACTATTGTCCAAAAGGCAATTAGCATGCCTCGGCTGACTCTTCTAGAAAAGAGGGGTGAATACATTAAACACTCCTCCGGATACTCGTCGATCGTGCGTGGGAGAACGTATTTCTGTGAACGTCGTACACGCACGCACCGCGTAACATATTTATTTCATAGATATATACTCACTACCTAAAAGTTTGTGAATTAACGGACAGACATTTTTATCGGTTAGGAGAAGAAGAAATGTTTTCGTTTCCACGTACGTGTATCTGTAATAAAACCTTTCCCGGTATCTTTCTTTATTTCGTTTCACTCTTCACTTTTTACTATTGAGTTATATAGCATTGTGAAAGAGAATTATAATAGCGAGAGTGAAGTGGGTGCATTGGAAAAATTTGAAGAGATATCAATTTATAGATTTTACGAGATTTTAGAGATTTTAAGAAATTTATTTATAAAATAATAAATTTTTTCGAATTGAAGAATTTTTGATTATTGAATTCTCAAAGATTCAGAATTGAAGTATATTGGAACCCAGAAATTTTATAACCTGAAGATTGAGAAACCTTAGAATCTCCCATGATCATAAACAGAAGTAATCATTATTTTAGTATGCAGAAATAAGAAGGATCTGTATAGAGTGATATATTAATAACAATATAAATTACCAGATGGAATGTATAAAGCACGAGAAGATAAAAGTTTCTTTCACCACGAACCGCCGTTCATACCAAAAAGAAAATAATCCGGACGTAGGCGCGCACAATGGTCAGTAGAATAAACTATATTAAGCGTTACCTACGAGGGGTTCGGCGCGGTGGGCTGAATGGCCAGGTTAATTTAGATTCCTCGGTGCACCTCTTGCGGCGTAAAAGACGTCGAAACGTCCGCGCGCGTTTCAACGTTACGTGATGGAAGCCCACAGCCCTCGCCATGGACTAAAGCGCGTAATTGACGTAACAACGTACTTCATGAACTTTCGCATAGCTGCTGCCCGTTCCCATTTATGGCGTTAACTAACGACGAGTGGCCATAACGCGACCACGAAGGGCTGCCATACCGATACAACGCCACGATTGCCCTGGTGAAAGCGGACCATTGTCTCTCTTCACAGTCGTTTCGAACGAACAAGTGTTTCCGCGGCCTCCATGCCACGCATCCGCTCTCTTTCTGATTTATTCGCGCTTTGTACGCCCAGAACTTCGCCTTGACGTACCTGTTAGGTTGCTTAGGCGAATCCTCGGTATATAACAGCTCTCAGAGTAGAATGTGACGTTTAACCCTTTAACTACGGCTCTAACGGAGATCGAATCTATGATTTCTGAAAACTAAAAATGCAAAAATTGAAGTAATTCATGATATTCGATATATATTCAATAACAATAAACGTAGTGTATCGAATGAAAATTGTATAGCGTAAGTATTACTATACAGGTAAAAACCTTTTGTAGTGAAAGGGTTAAACAGCTGCAGCGAAATTCTGTACTAGTGGAGTAAGGTTGTGAATTTTTTGATTCGTTTAAGATTTGAGTTGATTTATTCTACGGGATGATTAGAAAAGATTCACTTAGTTGGAGGATTTGTATATCTACAGTGACTTCCATTAATATTTGAACATCCTTCAAAACAAAATAACTATATCAAAATTGGACCAAACAAATTGAGTTCTCGTGATAAATTAGAGGGATTAGTTTACTAGATGATGTGTCAAAAACATTGTGAAAAATTCCAATTAGTTGGAATTACAAGGAAAATAGTAGAGATCACTTTTTATAATTTTTTTCATCTATTCATTTCATAATTATATTTGTGTTACCAGTTTTGTTTCAAAGTTTCTTTAACACTTAGAGCTACATGCAGGACATAAAAACACGAGATTGGATAGATTGTAGTATTTGAAATAATAAAATGTAAAGTTTCTGTTATATATCATTTTATTGAATCATACTTCTGAAGTGTTCCATTCTCTCTATGATATTTTTAAGGATAAAGAACGAGCTGCAATTGTTAATGAAAGCTTAAAATCAACGACGAATATTTTTTTTATAGTAACTCCTCTACTTTTATCTGCTACATTTTTAAACGGACATTGAGAAATCAATGCATCATTGCAAATTCTAATTTGAATTTACGAGGCGTTAATTGATCTGTAGAAAGACAGAGATATTAATTAAACTTGAAAGTTTCCTAGGTTGTAAATAACTGCAGGTACTTAATCTTCGGGAACAACAAGAAATTACTGATACCTTTAATTTTACGATAAGAAAGTGCGATTTCTTCGTTATTTTTCTCGAACTTTCAGTATTTATACGCTTTCTTGAACTGTTGTGTATAGAATATACCTCAATGATTTATAGATAGAACGATTTGCGATGCTAATTAGAAGTCGACGCGGCCGGAGTTTCGTTCTGCTTGTCAATAGCGATTAAAGTATCATAAACACGCGAGAACGGCAGAGTTCAAACGAAGATTACGTGATCGCAGGCCGGTTTCCTCAGTCAAGGGCGTGTTGTATTGCATATCTGCATACCTTGTGCCGCAGGTTTTATGCAAAAAAATATGCAAAATTCAGGAAAGACACGAAAAAACACCCATTACCTTTCCTGTACTTCTATTTACCCGATGCAATCTTGGAAGAACGCCTGAAGGAAGGGAATTTGAGCTTATAAAAAGCTCCGATGGTTCAATATTTAATTTTTTTTTTTAATATTTATCTAATTTACTAGCATGGGTCTTTGTACTTTCGGAATTTTTATTTAAGTTTGAATTCTTAACGAATCTTTGAATATTTAAATTCTTGACTCTTTAGATCCTCGAGTCTTTGAATTTATGAATATTTAAATTTTCGTACCTTTAAGTTTTTCAATTTTTGAATTCCTTAATCTATGTATTTTCGAATTTTTTTAATCTTTATATTTTTGAATTCTTATTCTAGTCCTTATTTCGTTGAATTCGTGAATCTTTGTATACTCGAATTCTTGAATCTGTGGATCCTTGAGAATTTGAATTTATAAATTTAAAAATTTTCGAACCATTGAATTTTTCAATTTTCCAATTTTTTAATCCTTGCATATTTTAATTTTTTTGGACCCTTGTATTCTTGATCCTTTGAATCTTTGAATTTTTTAACCTTTATATACTTGAATTTTGAGAACTTGAACTTCTCGTGAAGTGAAACTTGGATTTCCTATCAACTTCGATTCCATTGAAACACAGGTAACGAAGTAAACGTGATAAACACAAAGAATCTAGTAGCTCCGCGAAGAGATTACTTGTCCAGTATCTGTTACAACTAATCCGTAAATTCTTCAAACGTTCAACTGATTGACAGCAGCTCACAATGGCTCATCGCTCAGGCTTTCTTATATTTCCTACAGAACATTAGCTTTTTTTTACAAAAGAAAAATGTCTTCCTGTTAGTCTCAATTCACAGACAACTGGCGTCGTGCTGACGATTCTTGTACTGCCTTCTTGGTGATCTCCACCGGTAATGATTGGTACCGCAATGTCAAAATGATCTCAGCAGAATAGATGTGAGGCTACATTTTGTTTTACGAGCTGCTTCCCTATTATTACGGGTTCCAGGGATGCAATTGACTAGGTGGAGCTTGAAATCTTTCGAGAATCGTTTCGAATTGTTCGCATTTTAATTAAATTACCTCTCCGTACTGAAAGTATAGTAATTTTCGTCGCGGAAGTGCAACAATGATAATACACATTAAATATACATAAACAATAATTCAATATTTGCAAAAGCAATGAATTTTTGAAGCACAATATTTTCACTAAAAATAAGTAGAAAATCTTCGTTAAAACAAGTGATCTACTTCAATTACTATTCACAAACAAAATTAACCCTATCAGTTAGTTTAATAAAATCTAACAAATTGAATCCCATAATTTTCGCTCGTTTTACAAACTTCAATTTTACAATGTTTAATTTCTCTCTTTATTAAATTCATCAGATAAGCATTCTGTTGCTCATTAAAGTATATTTATGATAAAACACGTGGTTATAACTTTGAAAAACCCTGTCAAGCCAATGCTGAGAAAAAGGTTCTCTAGACTAACTGTAAAATTGAACAAAGGTAAAGTAATGACTTCAGAGTTTTAAACGATAGTGTACACGTGTACATATATCAACCTACAAAACGATCTCTCCTTAAGAATAGTCGCCATCAAGAAGAACAGGTTGTGCCTACCTATAATAAGATCAAACGAATCACATACATACATATGTACCTCTCTTACCTACGAGCGTATCTTCAATTTTTCTCCTCGTTGAATTCATCTATAAAAGGGGATCCTTGCAATAAAACGTCGTGCACATCGAATGATCCTCGATGGCTAGCTGGTAGCTATTTTACAGCCGTCGTTCAAGAGTAATCTGGCTCATTAAAATTAACGTAGGTGCGCGTACCGCTTAATTACGCGGCGCGTTTTACGACGTACGCCTGTGTAAATATCGTTCGACGAGCGAGAAACGTGCAACACCTTGTCCCCATGGTGCTATTCGATCGGTGGTTGTCGTTTAAATATTCAACGATTAAAAGCGGCCGAGGCGGCGGTTACGCCCAACTGATGAAGAGTTCGCCTAATCTCTCTGGATTAAAACGGAGACCGGTGTACAGCTGACACGAGAAGTCCTGCTTCCTGAGTAAGGGGAAAGACAAGGTGTTGCGTGCACCTTTTATTAGCCGCGTGTGCGTTATATACATGCGGCTCGCGTGCTTCCTGCGTTTCAAATAAATTTTGAAACACGTTGCTTTATTGGAAAGCTTATTAAACCTGAGAATTCTCTGATAGCAATTTACTGTAAAAGCTGGGACAGTTTATGATACAGATTATAAGCTGGATAATAATGTTTAGAATGAATGTTGACTTTTTATCTGTACTGTTTACGATATGGATACGAGTAATTTTCTTTTTATAGAAATTTCTTGCAAATCTGTCTTCTTTGCTTGTTGTGTTTTGTATACTTTTTACGATTTTTTTAAGATTAGACAAAAAATGAGAGAAACCTAATTTTTTATGTAGTTTTATTTTATCTCTTTGCACTCAATTTTTTTTTATGGTCGATTTTCAACTTCAGCATACTATTGCAACGGAACTTTTGAAACTGAAAACGCAAAGTTTTATTCTGATACGAATAAATTATACATGTTTATGAATTTACATATTTTCATTTATTTTATCAATTTGCCTTATTTTAATATAAACGAGGCTTGGATGAAATAATGATTCGTGTTACAAATATCGCCATATAGAATGCAAAAAGAAAATTTTAAATTGCTTTTCTGTAAATAAATTGTATTCCCTATATTTTCATATTGTTTCTATCGCAAATATTAGAATTTTCAAAGAAATTAAACGCACATATACGTATCAATGTCGTCGAAGAGATTAATGATTAGAAAATATAGTTCGAAAGACACTCTTTTGGAAAATAATGTTAATTGTTAATGTTTTAGTATAATTTTGGAATTGATTTCTTTTTTGTTTTAAAACTGTGGGATTTTTGGTGGAAGAATTTCTATCGGTACTTGTAGTTTCAGTATTGATCAAAATAGAATAGTTGCTCCTATTATTTAATTATCGTTTCGAACTGAATGTAATGTAACCGATTTCTCACTGGCATGTTTCCGTTCTCACGACGAATTCTTCGTAATGTTCTCGATGCAATACTAACAATTATAATTACAACAATTCCCCGCCAATTAGCCGTAACAGTCTTGGAATAAATTTCATTATTTGTCTTCGATTTAGTCGCGGAAATGAAGCACGTTCATATTTTATACGCCTTGACGAGATAGGAAATGTACATTAAATGCTTCCAACAGCACATGAGAATGATTATGATTAACCATGTCCTGTTCGTATCAAATATATTGTTCTCGGTAGACAATGTAACAAGAAGGCATACCATCTGAAGAGTAAACGACGATGCAACGTTAAAATGCCCGACAATTTCATAGAGATCGTGGTCGTGTAATTAAGATAGAGCTGTAAATTTATACACAGCATGTCTTGCATGACGTAAAGGGATTATATATAGGGTGTAGATATAATACCTTAGTATGTGTATTAACAACACTATTTTCGTTCGTAACAGCAGGTAAAGTAGTTGCTCCTGTCTTGTTAAGCTGTTACTCGCTCTAACGTCGCGTGAAATCGACACCTTCGCGAAACAGTTTTAGTTTTCTTTCTTTTAACAAGGTGATACTCAAGGTGTGGGATGTTTAAAGAGTTTCGGTGGAAACAGAGATTGAATTTTCAGATTTTCGAATTTTTAGATTTTTGGATTTTTAGACTTACGAATTCTCAGATTCTTCAATTTTTAGACTTTTCAATTCGTATATTTTTCAATTTTCAGATTTGCAATTTCTTAATTTTCCTATTTTCAGATTTTCTTATTTTCAGACTCTCGAGTTTTCAGATTTTCCAATTTTTAGATTTTCCAATTTCAGATTTTCCAACTTTCAGATTTCCAATCTTCGGATTTGCGAATTTTTAGATTTTCGTATTTTGAAATTCCCTAACCTTTTTCGTTTTCAAATTTTAACTTTTCTGAATTCCAAACTTGAAATGCAACTTTATGGAATACTGGTGGTACAGTAACCCGGATAAAACTATGTCCTTTATTTTCACAGTCTTTTTGCAAAGTGATTGAAATACCAGTTCTTCAGCAACTTTGTATTATCGGTCAAGACTACATCATAACGTACGAAGCGTCGGAGGATTAAATTGATCGATTAAGTAGATAGGGATTAGAAGATTGCGATTCCTTATCAGGCAATCTCTTCATCTCGCACTTCTCGATTTTGCATTCAATCTCCTAGTAAAGGCAAACTTCCAATCTCGCAACTTATAACTTGAACTTTGTTCTCTCTAATAATCTTTTCAATTTCTCGTCTTCAGGGTTTTCATAATCCAATCTTCATAATCTTAATAACTAAATTTTCATTAAAGCTAAATTTAAAATAAATGAGCTTCCAATCGTTTTCATCACAAGTATTATATGAATTATATAAATAAGTTTAATAGTTTAATTAACACAAAAAGCTTAAATGAACTACATCGAAGGTATACTTGACGGAGTACATATACACTTTTACATTGTGAACGAAGCTTTAAGTCGCGTTCTCCAAGTTAGAAGCAACCGGAACCACCGAGTTACATACTGCTAACCAAGACCATCTCGTAGACCGCAAGCTAACCGCTAGTTAATTAATACTTATTCGACTTGAAGCCGCTCATTTCCGTAATGACAGCAAGGAACAAAAGGCGAGTTCGCGCTCAAGGGGCATTTTATTATCCGCAAGACCCTCTCTGATCGTCGCGTGTAGCTACTTTCACGAAGATATTGCAAACGACGCCGTAAATGTTGATGAACACTTTGTAAAAACACTTTGTATGTTGGTAGATTGTTATGGACAATGATTCTAATAGACAATAATACCGTTGCAAGGTAACGTCTTTTTCGTATAATTGCTGTATCAGTGGGTTTATTAGTAAATTGCATGGAAGTTGGAAAGATTGTGTTTCTTAATTTTCTGTGTGGAACTAAAGTTGAAGAATACTTGAACATTATTCTTTTTTCGTAGATTATTATAAATGGATCGTTTATTTAAAAAATGGTGTAAGTTCTTTTTTCTCTTCTTTCGAGATATTTAAGGATTTGCATTTTAGTTGATTCAAAAATATCAACGAAATCTACTAAAGCTAATATTTCTATGAATTTAAGTATATAATCTGTCTGGATCATAAATAGACTTGCACCACTTCTATAATTATTGAACTGTAAAAATCATTAAATTTCAGTTATCTAAAATTCAATTTCACTGGAAATAAGTAATGTTTAATTCTGATTTTGTTTATTGACAAAACAAGAAACTATATATTTAATTTATTAACGAATTTTGATTAAAACATGGATATTTTAAAATATCAACTGTGAATTTTTTATAAATAAAAAATTTCCAATCAGTTGTATGATTTCTGAATTTTTTACAAATACGGACCTACACCACTTTTAAAATATACGGTTCAAATAATACCGTCTTCAAAATTCCCGATACATTGCTATTGATAGAGATATCAATATTAATTTATACTGTAATTAATATGAATTATTAATATCGTATCATCTAATAAATTCCTCCACCCATTTTCGGTACAAAAAAAGGATCTACACTGTATAAAGTATCATGTAAGTAGTACAATTTATATCAATATATACATGAAACCCATAGATATACGAGGCAAGAAACTGTCGCTGAAATATTATAATGTATTCCCATTATCACGATAAACTTCTTGCCCGAATTGCCCGAGATCAGATAACGAAAATTAGACGAGGAGATGCGACGATAAACAAACGTACAAGCCTGATCGTGATTGGTGGTGTAAGATCATATTTCATGTACAAGCATGATGAAATTAAACGAAAGCGAAAGGCTTTATGTAGGTAAAGGAAATGGCGTGAGTTTTCGTTGCGGTTAAAGAAAGATGGCCGTCTCCGTAGAGGGAGTTCCATCACTCACAGGCAATTTGAATGATTCATGAGTGCACGCGTCGTCGTACGGACAACGACGACGAACGACGATGTGAAAAAAATAACTTTCCCGTTTACAACTATAGGTATTGGCGATTTTCATGTAGGGCTTGTCGATGATTCCCCGTTCGCTCGTTAGAAATCTGTATCCAAGCGACGCGAGGGGGTGAAGTTTCGCTCGAAGGGATAGCTTCATGATTTATGGAAGATGCGTCCGGTACCTACCGCGTTGGAATTATTGGCGAGATCCTGATATGTCTTCGTCGCGGTTGTCGTCCTGATTGTAAGACGGTAGTATCTTGCCACGTCAAATGGCCTCGCTGATCATTTGTCCATTCGCGATCTCGTTGATACAACAGAGGCTCGACGAATATAGCTTGAAAATTTCTGTCAAGTATCTTCGTCTTTGAGAGGATATTTTGTAACTTGTAACTTGTATCTTGTAAGAAATGATATTCTTTATGGAGTAAATAAAATAATATAGGAATTTTGAGTCTAAAGGACTGGATTAGGCATCTTGAAGGTTTGCCATTTTGAGAGTCTTGAATTTTCAAATCTCTGAATTTCAAATTTTGAAATTTTGGTAATTTTTGAGTTTTCAGAACTTCGTATTTCTAACGCTTTGAATCTTGAAATCTTTGAGCTCTCGAGGCTTAGAACTTCCAATTCCACGAATTCTCAAAGGTTTGAAATCTCGAAGTTTCGAATTTCCAAATTTCCTAATTCCAAATTGTTTAATGCTGAAATCTTCGAATTTTTAAAGTTTCATATTTCTAACTCTTGGAGTTTTCATAGCTTTGAATTTCCCAATCTCCGAATTTCAAATCAAAAAATTTTGAAATCTTCTAGTTTTCGAAGCTTAGAATTTCCAATTCCAAGAATTCTCAAAGCTTTGAATTTTCAACTCTCCAAACTTTCAAAGCTTGAAATTTCCGAAATCTTCGAATTACAAATTTTCAGATTCTGAAGACTTCGAATTCACAGAGCCATAAATTTCCAAAAATCCTTGAAATTTCCAAACCTCAAATTTTTCGAATTCTCAAAGCCTCGAATTCTATTTATAATTCAAAGCTCCATTCTATCAGAATACACGATGAATTCGCAAAGAATTTTACTTGGCACACGCATACAACAAATCCTGGCATGAATACAACCTCTTCTAATTGCAAACGCTCAGACGAATAATGTAGATTTATTGATAGACACTTCGATGGATTTGATAACGTCTCTATCATATCTGTTTGCAAATCTAACGATTGCCCGCGGAACAGGCACTCGTGTTCCGCGTGTACAAATTTTTACGTAGTGTAATTGCACACTGAAATGACCGTGCATCACGTATACGATAAGTTAATCGTACGACTGGCTAACGTGTTTCAAACAACAGATGTGAGAAACACGTTTGCTTTCCTGTTCTTGTCTTTATTACCTCTGAAAATCTGAATTTCCCTAGAAATTCCGAAGTAAAACTAAGTAACATCGAAAACAATTGTTATTTGAAAACTGAAACACATATAAATAATGAAAATTAAAGTTTCGTTTGTGCTTTAATTTTAATAAAAAAAAATAATACATTTCTAAATTCTATCGATAGAATGCATTTAACCCAAGACAATAATCTCCACTTTGAGATTTCACGTGACATTAAATCGATAGATAGGTATCGTTTCCGACGCCCACATGGAATCAACTACTTCGATCAAACGACGATCGAAACCTCTTTTTCTCTCCTATTTTCTACTTAACGGTACCAGGTTACGTGAAACGTTGTACGAAGGAGACAGCCTTAAGAATTTATGCGTGACAGTTTCTTAGAGGTAGACAGTATGTCTATGGACTACTTAAGAATTTCTCTATCTTTATTGAACCTTTTCCTGAACTGTGGACGATCGCCTAGAACCCCCATAGTAACGACACAGATAACACGATTCTTTAGCTGTGGAATTGCTTAATTTGTGATCGTACGAAAAGTGTCTGAACACTGTGTTTGTGTCTCCCTTAGCTTTTAATGAGATTGAAGTCTCTAACGTCGACCGTTTTATTGCTCTTTTACTATTTTTATATCTTCTTCTACGTAAAATAATGGACTTTACTTACGCATTAATCATTAAATCGATAAATAAAATTATATTCAAAGACTGCTTCTTCTTACAATAATGCTCAAGGGTATTTAACATTTCTAGCAGAATAAATTTAAAAACAAAATGAATTTCTAAAGTTTTTTATAATAGTTAACATTTTTAACGCAACTTTCTAGTAAGCCAGACAAAACACAGGCTACTAACTGTCATAATTCATGGTAAAAATTCATCATGGAGTCAACGGTGAGGTTTAATCTCAGCGTCAAACTGGAATACAGGATCTCTAAGAGTTTAGACACGTTCCAACGTGAAATACATGACATTTCTAACGTAAAGATCATACGTTAATGTTTGCAATATTTATCAATGGAAGAAAGCGCGTCGATAAATCTTTCATGGCACAGAATGTCAACGGAATCCTGTGGAATTCTTGTAATACCGACACGAGAAATCGACGTGCCGCAAATATCGAATAAGTAGAAACGTGTATCCAATGGTATTTATTGGATGTTAATGTTTTTTGTTTCTAATTTTTATTGCAGACTGGCGTCACAGCTTTGCAGAGAGCGGCTTCGGAGGGCCATTTGGAGGTGGTCGAATTGCTGCTAAAGCACAGTGCGGATGTCTCTCGTCAGGATAACGTGGTGAGTGAAAATATTATCTTTATTAAATTATCGAAGACTGGCGCAAGAAGTCATTTTCAAAACGGAATAAAACTTCCCCAAAAATTAGAATTTATTCCTTTAAAAAATTCATATTTTCCAAAAATTTACTGTCTTATAGAAATTACTGATGTTTGCTTCAGTTTTTAAATTTTAATTAATAATTAGTCAATTACTATTTACTATTCAATAACTAAAAATATAGATGACAGATATTTCCACCAAAGTCTTGCATTCTGTTAAATTATTAGAATAATATTAGAAAAAGATATCAACAAAATTAGCAAAATTTCTAGACAATTTTTTTAATAACTTGCTTAAAATTATTTCACAAAATCCACTTATTCTCGTGGACACCTGATAAGTAATTTTTTCGCTGAAAATTGCACTTCTGGACGTGCGAAACGTTACCTTCGTTTCTCTAACCAATTTCGAGCTGGAGACTTCAACGCATGGTCGAGCGTTAAGCTTTACCATTTGCGCGATATTTCCCTCCAATAACCCATTACTTTTATCAGTTTTATCAAACTATTTACCAACATAAATTCGCCTAATCCTCCATGTAGGTTACATTTAAACCATGAACATGAATATTTTCGAAAAGAGACACACGAAAACGAAAACTGAAAGGGTTTGTGTCGAAACGGCAAGGTACAGCCTGGAAAAACGCGTCGCGCGCGTCAAAAATACATAAACGGATTTTTCTTTTGCCTGTTTATTTGTCTTCTCTATACGAATATGGGAATTTACTTGCATCGATACGCGTACCTTTGGTTCGCAAGAGCCTCTGGCGCGCAGCACGCGGTCCATCGTGGAAAAAGGAGGGAAAAAAGAGGAATAAGAAGCAGCGGCGAGGAGAAATCGCTACCAGGAAGGAGCGTCGCGACGGAGGATGGCAATAATTTCGCGTTCTTTTTAGTAGAAACAATTTACGAGGATTTTTGCAACTACATTGGCAACGGTCTTTTATCACTTTCTCGAAGGTGATCCCTCGGGGCGACCACGATTCCTCGTTCTACCTGGACGTTTCGTAACGCTCCGTGTGTCCCCATGGTGGTTAACGAGAACGCGACACTCGCAACGGATAATAAATCTATGGCGATGGTGGCGGTGGTGGTGGTGTGTCTGCGTTACCTGATAGATGCGATTACCGGGGGAGAGAATAAAGTATCCGCGACAGGGACTCCGCTATAAATCGGCGAAAGTAAATTGGGAAATCGCGCGTTTTTGTTTTCTGCGCAGGAAACATTTCGAATTCTTTGACCACGCGAATATGTGCATTACGCAGCCAGCGATAAATTCACCGAGAAATTTGATACAGGCGAAAAGGTACTCGTACGGTGTGTATGGTTTATCGAGTGACGTTTTACTGGAAACTTTGTGCTTGTCGTGCAATTAGGCGGATTTAATGCGAGAACGAGTAATTGGTTGTTATGAGGATTAAAAAGTGCATGTTGCTGGTATTATTTCGTGTGTGCGTTTTTTTTTCTTCTATTTTTAACATTTTAATCGAATGAAGAATCACTTCATTTTACGTATCTTTGAAACGATTCATTTGTTAACACACGATTATTAAAGATTTTCGTTTCTTAGGTACACCTTTCATATGTAGGGTCATCTATATGCGACGTCTAGATGTCAGCATTGTATAATGTTTACGTTATGTCTTCTCGAATAACATAAGCCGTTTTTGTTTTAGTAGAAACTTATTAACGAATTGTGAGCGATATCAATCAATATCGAGTGACTTTTTATGATCAGATTCGAATCATATAGATGTATCTGATGTCTACTTCACACACAATTCGAGAAGACACTGCAGATTTCAATTGGCCTCTAAGATCATGTGATTTAATATTCTTAGATTTTTTGTAGAGTTTTTTAAAAAGTCGAGACTATACTAACGAACCAGAAACAATGAATGACTTAAAGAACAATATTCGAGTTGCAATTCGTGAAATAACTCCAGCAACATATCGAAAAGTCATTGAAAATTTCGATAGTCGAAATGATGTCTGCAAACGTGGGTCATGGTGTACATTCGAATGAGATTCTGTCTCATGTGTAACAGCAGTGGATTATACTTTCACTAAAAGAAAACAACTTACACAAATTCCAAATAGTTTGTATTTTATTAAAGAAAAACGTGTAAACTTGTTTTTTTTTTGTGTGATTCTACACAATTTCAACAGGACGACCATAGTAAATGCAAATTAGCAACATCCAACTGTCGTCGTTGTCACAATCATCGAAACACCCTAGCAAGCATCATAATTTTCTCGGGACTATCAAAACACGCATCCACTTGTCCCATTCGCGAGAGTCACATGTGTCACCGCGATTACTCGCGTTTCATTTACACATTCGAGTGATCGTTCATATTTCAACTGCAACAGGATAAAGAAACAAACCACGGTGGCCGGTGTTCAATCAACACTCGGCCACGGGACTCGTTAATATCGTATGCAAATCGAATGCAGAGCCTCTCCAACAGCGTGCTCCTCGATCGTGTAAACGTTACGGCTGGTTTTCATCGACGATTATCTCGTCGACGGCCACGAGGACGTCGTCGCTTCGACAAAGGTCAGAATATAGTTGAAGCGATATCAACGCTATCATTACGTCGTAAACCACTTAATGGCTGTCATTACCGATATTGTATCGCGTTTATCCTGGGTCCAAGTTAAGGAGCCACCGTTCCCGGACGATCGGCGATAGCGATATTCGTCGTTTTTATAAGAGGCGGCAATTTTATAGAGACTGTAAGCTCAAACGCGAAATAAACGACACGAATATCACGGTAGACGTGTGTATTATACGTCTTAATGATGGCCACCGATTGATGTTCGAATTTGCCGCGATCGGTTGAGAAACGGGATTTCTTAAATGATATTTACAATGTGACGGTCAGAGCGTCGGTACAACAGAATTAGCGCGTTTCAACAGCGTAATTACATTTAGTTGCAAGTGATTCTAGTGGGAAGCTGATGTCGAAGTACGAAAGTTTAAATTAATTTTAACATTGGTTTCGAATTTCATAATTTTCTATAAAGGAATTACATTTTCATTAAACGTGACTTAAATCGAAATTGACAATATAATTTTAAACGATCAAAGTTGAAGCAGAGATTTTGATCCTTTTTTATCTTAAATTTTGAGATATCAATGTGACATTTAATTTTAATTAAGACGTATTAAATCAGAGAAATAGTTTGATGAAATTTCGATTACATTATATGTATTGAATTGTAATTTGTTGTCGATTTGGTAATTCTTATTGACTCACCCTGTATAACTTAACGCAAGTACATCTTTAGATCGCCGTGCAACTGATTGGAAGTCGATTAATCGCTGCCGTGGCGAAACATCTTTGATTGATTATTATCACGCCGATAATGATAGCTCGTATCGATGGAATCGTTTAATGAGTATCGAGCACGTACTTACGCCAGAAGGACCGGCCGTGCAAGGCCGTAATGCATGGTATTAAGCAGCAGAAAATATTTATCCTCTGTCCTCCTGGTGCATTTTCGCAGAATTCGAGGGTGCCAGACGTATCGGTTATTTCAAGAAGCGTTTGCCGCAAGAAGAAGGGAATTCGTTACTCCTCGTAGGGGAGGGGGGAAAAAGGACTTCGAATCCTTCGATGGAATTATGGAAATGTATGTACCGAGAAATTGTAAATTTATGCTTCTGGATGTGGTTATCGATGTATGCACCTTTTTGGAATATTTTATGCCGAAACAATAGTGTACATGAGTTTTTATGAGTCCTTGGAATATTTTACGTGGGAACAATAGTGTACAGGATTTTTGAGTTTGGTGGACAGAATAGAGGTTGTTTAAAGTGACTCTACAGGGTGTATAGGAAGTAGCTTTTTTAAAAAAATTGAACTGATAATACGATATATGATTTTAGCAAATGTATTTTATCTCCAAAAAGATTTTACTTGTCCATCATGGTTGTTAATATATTCTTCGAATTTTAAGTCTAAATAGATATTAGGAACTGCATTCAGCAATACACTTCCTAGTTCTTAAATTTTTTGAATATTCTTTGGAAAAACACCTTTTTATTTTCAAAATTGAAATAGATTTAACGATAAACCTGTGCTATTCACAGTCTCTCAGTTTGTTTTACTAAAACTTATCTTAAATAAACCTCTGAAAATGTAAGAATCCTAGAAATTTCTTATATTTTCATCAGCAAAAAATTTCACAAATTAGAGGATCATTTTCATTTCAGAAGTTTATAATCTTGTCCTGTTACGTTCCACGTCACGATCAATTTTAACCCTCTGCGACCCGATTTTTCTATGTTCATGAAAAGAAAACTTACAATTGATTACAATTTTACATTCTGAAAAATGTTGAAAAACGGAAATTAATAATAAATATAAAGAAATTGACTGGTAATAATGTAATAATACAACGATGCAACAGTATAGCAATAAAAAAAATGAGATGTGATCTATAAAATATAGATAAATGGATACGAAACTTTTAAGGCATATATAGAAAGTTAATTATAATTTTGTACTGCAATCTCACTTCCTTTTTGAAATTTCTCGAAACTACACGTTCGAATACTTAAATTCTCTCGAAACAGTCTTCCCGAGTATCGTCCCATGGTACAATGGCGCGCGATGGTTCTAACAAGGAGTCCATGGGGGAATTTCGCTCGACGGGGAGTCCCCGTAGCCCTTCCACCTTTTTCCAACGGCGCGACTCGCAATCCTCGATGTTATCCAACTTCGAGTGACGTCTCGGCGATATCTCGCCGCGCGTATTCGCGGCAGCCAGGATGCAAATGTCAAAAGACTCGCGGGACTGTGCATGAGCAAAACAATGAATGGAGAAGAGTCGCTGTGGGCTATCGACGCTCGTGAATCGATTCTCGATAGGGGACGAAAGAAACGCGCCGGTAATGCGCTACCAGCCACTCTCTATCACGAGAAAAGATGCATTCTCCGGATCTCCACTGCGTCTGTTTGTCGATGGTTTTGTTCGAACAGCTCCGTTCGTGCCTTTTGAAATTTCGATTATGTCCTTTTCTTTGGATGCAAACACCGAGGTGTTCTCTTCATTGGTATACAGAGTGTACACAATAATTTGAAACGTTTATTTTGAAAGTGGTGTAAGTTCTGTTTTTTTCTTCTTTCAGAATTTCACACTAAATTATACGTAAATTATGTGATTTCTCAATTTTTTCCACAAAAGATCTTACACCACCTTTAAAATACGTGGTTCATTTAAAGATACTAATTTTAGGAAGTGAAATCTGCAGTAGGAATAGAATTGTAAAGGTTGCTGATTTTTAAATTAATAGCTTTGATGAAAATTAGCACTTTTCATTAATTCTTAGATGTTTGAACGAACACTGAATATAAAAATTCTAAGTAACTAAATTCAGTAGAATTCTTTTATTTCCTTTTTCTTTCTTTTTCTTTCATAAGGTATTGGCTTTCAATACCTTATGAATATTAAAGAAAAATTGCTCAGATTTCAAAGGAGTAGCGATGGTCTCTCGAATATCAAATTTCCCGAATACATTTATTCAATATTTCGTTTTAATAAATTCCCATACCAGCGCGGTGTAACAGCCTGTTCTGCAGAGATAAGAGAATCTCGGGCTCCCGAGGTGATTTTTCGCTGGCGATAACGAGGAAAAAAAAAGAATCGAAAGATTCACTGACGAGATACACACATCCTCGAAGCAGCGTTCGACAGTTCCTTCTACCAGATTCTTTTTAACGATTTTCATGTCTAACACGTGCTGGTCCTTTTCTACCAGTTGACGTTGTTTCTTTGCCATCGAGAATCGCGATCTTCCTCCTCCGGGCGGTTCTGCTACGTCGATAATTGCTTCATTTGGATATAAGGCCGTGGATAGGTTAATTGTAAGCTTCCCCTTGATGTGATTGAAGAAGCGATTGGCAAAGCGTTACTTTGTTGCGTGCGCGCCCTGATTGATGTAATGTTCTCGAGGCTTCAGTGAAATTAATAACAGGCTGGTATCGGGATATTAAATATTAAATTACCGGGGTAAGCGATATTTCAGGAAAAAGGAACAAATAAACATCAACTTCGCCTCCCTTTAATGGTTACTTTAAGCAACAACGACCAGAACGACTATCCCTTGTACAAAAATTCCGAAGATATTTAAAAATTCTTATGAAACTATTTTTAAAATCGATTAGTTAGATATCGCGTTAACGTTGTAGCGTAAGTACTGCACAAGCTGCATCTACCGGGTGGTCCTTATATCACTATATTTTATAAGTACTGCTTTATGGAATGGAAATTGTTAATATTCCAGAGAATATCTTGAATCACAGATTTCATACAATTTTTTAGTGTGTAAAATAAAGTATACTCTAATGATTGGATAAAAAAGGGTGCACTATTTATCTTGAGAAAAATATCATAATTTATTTATTGTCGTGATGTTTCACGATGTTCTCTGTAGTACTACATTTAAAGGAAGTATCTTATACAAAGAAAAAGCATCAACAATATTAAAATGTTAGGAAAAAACGGGAGTTTAAAGAACATATAGTTTCTTGACATTGCTAGTGACATAAGAATGTCAATTCTGACTTGTTTGCACCAATATACTGCACAGTATTTTTATTTAAACAGCAAACATATTTTGCACAACAGGTGTACAAAATTTAAATTACTTTCATAGAGAATATTTCTTAGCTATACTTATTTTGTCTTTTATCTAACAATTGAAAGGTTCCAATCCTCATCGTTTCGAGTACCAAACAGTAAAATTTTCAGGAGAAACGAAAAATGAGTTCTGTGCTTTAATCATTGTACCATTATTTTTCACAAAGATTTGCAAAATAATTTCTAAGATAATAATAATAATACAAATTTTTTCCCGTAAAGTATCAAAATCCCTTTAATATAATTAATATGCTCCCTATAATAGCTTGCAACGTTGTACTGTCGTCTTCTCAGTTTTTAAAAATTTGTCACTTATAAAATTGCAACACAGAATCTTTCAGTTTCACTTACACATACGCTTATCAACACAAGAAACACGCTTAACAATGATATTAACACAGAGACCACCCTGTATATACTAATTACTTCTTCCTTACACTCAATAACCATAAAATAATTCACCAGCCTAATGCCAACCTTCGAATACCTCGATATCATAAGCGTTTCATAGTTCGTATCGCGTTAAAACATATTACGTCCTGAAATAACAATAAATTGGCTTTCTACGCGTTACAAGAGAAAGTACTCACACTAATCGGTGTACCGTGCTCGTTAGGCTCGCGTACCTTCAATGCAACCACCATAGAAAAACGTGGTAATTGCTGTTAAGCTAGGAACCACCGATAATTCCCGTACGATTTCGAGCGGGAATTTACGCGTACTCCATGGTTCGGTGACATCAGCCTTTTGTCACGTCCACTCGCGGCCATTTCTTTCGTTTTATGCCAGTTTCCTGGGTGCATCGGGATATAGAATTCCCCTTACAGAGGTTTTACACGCTCCTTCGAACCGCATTCCGCGAGTTAAAGCATGGAAGATCCACGTTACTCTTCTTGTTTGTTGTTAGATTGGAAAAGAAAATAGGAAAAATGGCGCGATAGTTAAGCTCCGTGGTACTTACACCATAAGAACGTTAACACGTGAAATATGCCGTGTTACGCTTTGTACGTAAATGAATAAATCGATAAACATTTAAAAGTATCCTTTCTCGAGATAGAATTCTTCATTTTTAAAAAGTTTCGCTAGAAAAGTGTGCTGAAGCTTTGCTAATCGAACGAGTAAGAAAGGTAAAAGGATTGAAATATTTCCCACTTTTCTACAGAATGATCTAATAGAAGGAAATTTTCATTTCGTAGCTTATGCGAACGACAAAACCGGTTTTATAGCGCGTTACTTCAAAACCTGCCGTAAAGCGAATATTTATTAGCGTGCTTGTCGCGTATAAGCATAATTTTACGTCGTCTATGCATGACGTATAAATCATTTTTACAGGAATTGTGGAAGTAATTTTAATTCGAGCGTATCGATGTGTAACTGTAAACTCGAGGTTTACCATGGATAGTGTATTTCACGAATATTCGTGTTTAACATGTGTACACGTCGTTAAATGCAAGGTTTCGCGGCTCGTGAAGAGGTGTCCGTGTAATGTACGCAAACATCGTCGACGTGCAAACACAAGGTGTTGGGAATTCTTATAAAACGCCGCTTTAAAGTCTGTCGAGGGTTGTTGAAAGACTCGAGGAGAGAAACCGAGGATCAAGGATCGTCAACATATGTCGAAGAGGCCGAGGATTCGAGTATACAAACGCTTGGGCGTTCATTTTATTCGATGCTCTTCGATTTTCTTTGCTGCTTCGAGAACTGATATTGGAAATAAGATAGAATGTATATAATAGGATAGAATGAAAGAAAAATTCAGCGTTGCATAAAAAGATATTGGCTCTAAGTATTTTTCGCGAAACCCGCGAAGTAAATATTTCAGATCCCGAGTATTAAAAGGGTTAATTATTATTGCAAATTATTAAAACCCAACATTGGACTTCAAGCATAACGAATAAGTTAAATTTTATATTTTATTTTTAATTGATTAATTATCATTGCAAATGATTAAAAACCTCATATTGTCATGATTCCTGTAGGATCATGAGAAAATAATCCTCTAGAGATCGGAAACGGCAAGCAAAATTCTCAGCTGTCTCGCTATCGCGAGAATCTTAGGTGAACGTTCACGTGAACCGCGATTTCTCGATCGTAGGGGACGCTTAGTGGGTTCTGTTCGTCTCATTTGTCACATTTACAACGCCTTATGGCCTGTACACTTGACCGCGAAAGTCGATCGGCGCGGTCCACGTCGAAGTCGGGTTTCCATGTTCGCGACAGAGATTTTCTTTGTAACATACGCCGCGTGATCCACTTTGCTTTTTACCAAGTTCCCGGTCAGGCACTCTTGGTACCGCTTATAACGACGCCGGTTCACAGGACTCGCGCGCGCGCGCGGCGCTGTCTAATTAAAAGGATCGCCTCTGTCACCGTTCTTCAGACACGCCTGTGGAAACCAACCGAAAAAGCGCAGCGAATCGACGCTTTTTTACAAGAAAATCCTCGAGATTCTACGAATTCCTGTGAAATGGAAGTTTTTAGCATTGAAAGACTTGTACTATCGGTTTACGTGTACAAACTCATTATAATACACGAGTAATGAAAAACACTCAACGACAATAATTAGATATAGAGTCTTCCAATAAGAGCGATAGAACTTTGAATTGAAATGAAACGAAAAGTACGAAAGATAATCTAGTACTTACTACTCTATTTTAAAGCACATTCGATAGCATTATACATGAAATACAATATTGCATAAATGACCATCATAATTGCGTTTGATGAAGTGAATACGACAAACCCAATTTTTGATGACGGTAGCATAAATTAGATTGTATCTCGCAGATAATACGAATAATGTTTACTTTGAGATCATCAACAGATTCTGATTGAAATATCACGTGACTCTAACAATTGAACGACAAACGTGGCGGCTGTGACAGTTGAAACATCTATCGCTCTTATTGGAAGACCCTATATAACTCAAAAAACAGGAGAAGAAATAAATAAAAAGTAAATACGGAATTTGATAAAAGAAGAAAGATTAGTTACGGGTACATCTAATATACTATTCGAATAATCACCAGCATCCTCAACAAACACACCGAATCATAAAACAGAGACTTCAGAGTCGTTCAACACAATTCCAGGACAACTACCTTGAACACCGGCCACACAAACTCGCGAAACATCGACACACAAATCCAATCAGAAACCGTGAAGAAGCGCTCGAAGATCTCCGGCAATTGAGCCTCCGAGCGACCCATTCGACTCGGACAAAAACGGTCGATCGCGTAAAACGCGTATCTCGCCGGTCTATTCCGTTGCTGAAGGCCTTAACGTCTTCTTCTTGCGCGTTTCCCTTAAACGCGTTCCAACGATTGAATATATCCGCGGAGTATCTTGTGCAGCCAACGGTCGACACGCCTCGCGACACGTGAACAGCACGCATGTAAAGCAAGAGGAGAGGAACACGCGATCGTTCGTCACGACACGTAGCACGGTAACTGGGAAATTACCGATCAGAGCACCGGCCTGAAATTACTAGATCGTAAAAGTTGCATGGCACCGACTCCGCTACACGCTCTTTGAACGCTCTAAATTCACTTTAGCCGTGCAGCTGTAACGGCGCATACACGGGATCATCGAGCAAACGCGAGTTTCAGGGATCATTCACGCTCGCGCGCACGATAGAAGTTAACGAAGAATGGGAGCGAATTAACAGTTTGCACGCTACATAGCGAAGTAGAAATTTAAAAAGAAAAAGAAGAAAGGTCAATTTTTAAGGAATTCTTTCAATAAAAAGACGTCAGAAATAAAAGAATTCTTTTTGCTATATTTTCTGGTTGCTCATAGAGAAATAGAAAGTATCACGAAGCTGATATTAAATTGATCAAATTAATTAAGTCTAATTAATGTCTTCTTAAAAGACATAATCCGTTATGACAGTGTTCTTTAGACGATTCTGTACGAATGCAAATCGTTCACCATTTACAAGCAGTCGTAAAATATTCAATTAGCCACAATCGAAAATATTTAATGCCCATAAAACGAACGCAATATCGAAGTCATTGAACCCGAACGATTTGTAAAAAAAAAAGGAAGCATATATTTATAAATATCTCACTGAGAAACTGTGTAATCGATAACGAACAAACAACGACAGTCAGATAAAACGTCGCTCGACCACTAGCAAGAGCCAGCACAGCACCTCTTCCTCTTTCCACGATGAGAGGAGAAAAGGTCCAAGAAGAATGAGCGTAACAGCGGCGTTCCAGCCGGCTGAAGAACACGAAACCGCGGAACGATAAGAAACACGATCTAAACGATGTGTAATCGTTAACTAATGCGAAACGAAACGGAGTCGATACCTTATAAATCGCATGGACGCCGCGCGAACACGCGACTCGCTCTCGCGGATCGTGAATTCTTTATTGATCGCGGCGCTACCCCCATAAATTGCTTCTGTAAATAGGGGTTCAGAGAAATTGTTGTATATCTCTGGCGTGCACGGGTCGATCGTTTTCGCGTAGCGAAAGTGCAAGCCCGAGTTGCACGATCTCTCTTCAGCTGCAACGTTTCGCTGCCATAATCGGCGTTGACGATGTGTTTGCCCGACTTGCGTCTATGGTAACGGATATATGGGAACTCGAACGAGCGCCATTAGAGCATCTGTGCGCACTTTCTATTACCTCGTGTATTTATATACGTATGTATATGTAACAAGGTAAAGCCAGCAATTTTGCAAATAGCAATTTATCGAGTGTATAAGAAGTTTAGTGAGATATTTTAATCATTAAAAAAAAAAAAAAAAAAAAAATAGTGAGTTGATAGTTTTAATATTTTTCATTACATTCTTTGCCTCTGATGGTTTTCGAAATATTAGACGAAATGTTTACTATAGTTTTGAAGGCGGTTTTTATCCTTTCATTGTGAACGATTGTGAATAAACAGAAATACATGAATATTTCTTTAAAAATTACTGTATAACAAAGTTTCATCGAAATAGATGATTAAAACAAACAAATTTATGCAATGACAAGCTTATCCATTCTTCCTGCAAAATGGAGAGATCTTCCCAATCGGTCAGCAATGTGTTTCAGGTTAAGATTCAGATTAGAAATACTTTCTCTGTTGCAATTAAAAAATTCGGAATTAATTGCTAAGGGGAGAAAAATTTCTAGGAGATTTAATGTAATAATGTAAACAGTAAATTAACTAAGATCATAAAGCGAGCAAACTTTCTTCTCCGCATAAGCAATTAATCTTTGCCATCCGCTCATCTTCGAGTCAGAAACTATACATTCATCAAAATCTTAAAAAAAAATACACGTTGAAACGTTGCAGTGAAGAGTATCGGTAGCTATAATACAGTGAAAGCGATCTCGACGCGTCTATCAAGCTTTTTTATACCGTTCACGATTTGTTGAACTTTCACGTGCAAACGTATTCAAGTGCAACCCGTTCGACCGCCGTAGAAACTTGCAAAACCCTTGGTGTCGCGTGGCGAGCTCGAGCAGGAATGTAGACTTAAACAAACACGGGCGTCGGTATGAAAAATAAGTGGTAAAAGCATCGTCATACCGGCGCCTACGCCACTGTTTTCTCTTTCGACTTTTTCCATCGTCTCGATCTGTTGTAGCCTCCAATTGTGGCATCGTGTCTAGTCGCCAGTTTTGGCTCAACATATTAGAAGCAATTGAATTAATCTTTATATGATGAATTAAAGATTTTTTGTTTTAAAAATAAAGAACTATTCGCATGTTTCTTACAAAATTGATTTGAAAAAATACGAAATACGAACGAAATGTTTATTCATTTTTTTTTTTTTTTTTTTTGGAAAATTACGACTTTCAGAAATTATTTCATTTTAAATCATTTATATAATTGCATAAAGCTACGTTTAAGCAAATTAATTCATAACTAAATAGCTCCTGATTAACAATTTCATTTGATTTAGGAATTCGTCTCGAAATAAGTAGATGTAGTATAAAATAACAAAAATGTTACATTCAGAGAGTTTGTAATATAACAGAAATTACATAAGCACTTACCTAATAATTTACATAAACAATTACAAATCAATCGTTTTAACTATTTTAGTAGAGTTGAACGAGTCTAAAGCAATGTTTGCTGTTAAACAATTGTCTAAGAGAAATACACAAATACATTTTGTCTTTTTGAACGTTTTTGAAACCACCATGCAATCAGTTCCTTAATAAAATCGATCTACACCATTTTCCATGTTATTTACTTTCAATTATCGAACAATTATCGTCGGAATATCCACCTTACAGAGAACTGCAATCTTAATTGACTTGGATGCTAGAATAAATTCCAGCGGGGATCACTTTTCATAGAAAACCAGTATTACATTAGCATAACCTAATTAATTGTTCATACCATAAACGGGCGTGAAAATCGAGGCTAGAGGATGTACCTGCACGATTGCGTAATTATCGCTATCATGGAAACGCGGCAACCCCATTACGCGAATTATTTCGTGTCTTTATATGGAACGAATTAATTATTCCGTATTTCACGATTCGCCAACGGTTAAGAACGGTCACTTTTGAAATGGCGATGATCGCAATACTACCATTCGCCAACATGGTGGAAACCACCTTTTATGCAATTAAAATACCACACGGCCACCGTGATGGTATGTGTTAATTTAAAAGACGAAGGTACGTTCGTATAAAATCATTAATTCGATTCTACAAAGTTGCTTGTGCGACGAGGTACGATGCTTTTCCTCACGTGGAACGCGTTAAGGATCGCGTGAATTCGATGTTTTATCGGCTATCGAAGTTTCTTGTTTACTGCGGTATTCGAAATATCGAAGATAGAAGTGAAGATGAAAGATGAAGTTTCTGATAAACGAAACAGAAATTTCTTCGTGTAGTATGTAATATATAATTATTGCAAGATAAGACGAGACTGAACAGGGTAATTGAAATGGAAGAAAAATATGAATATTTCGAATTAATTTTATTTCCTCGAGGTATTTGATAGATAAAAAGAAGAAAAGAAGAAAAGAATTCGTTTGTTTGAGAAACGTTTTGACGCTTTGTTTAAAGAGGCAGAAGAGCCTCGAGTGATTTTGTTTGCTCGATTTACTGCAATCTTCTTGCAACGGTGGTGATTCCAATTGTGGTTTCAGGGGAATCGCCGCCATTTATGGCTCAGCAAACAAAGGTGCGCCTTCGAGCATTGGGAAAAAATTGTACTGCCCGAGATTGTCTCGTTCACGAGGATTTTATACGAATACAGTAGAACGAGTTATGGTAGTTCGTAATTACTTTGTGTAAAAAAATATTCTTGGTCGAATGGTAATAAAAGTAATTCAACAATTGAACATTTGTGTCGAAGAAAAAGAAATTTTAACATCGTTGTCTGTTTTTCGAATTAAATCTTCGTCCGTTGTTTCTCATTCCTTTTGCATAATATACGAAGTTCGATTAGTTAGTTCGATTTGCCATTATTTTGCACCGAAGACTATATTACACTGTACCAAAAAATTACACGAAAAACTTAGACGATAGAAATAGCCTTTTCGTGTTTTTCTTTTAGACAAAACACGAGCTGTATCTCATTAACGACGCTATTACATTGGAAAAAAAATTATTTGAAAACAGAACTGTGGCGGTAATAGCTTCTCACGCAAAAAATCTCACTGTCGACTTCATTTTCTCGAACAAAATCCACCTGTTTCCTTTTCACCTTGTGCATTGATTCCAGCCAAGACTATTTCTCCTTAAATCGCAAAAAAATTATTTAAACACTCAACTATGTCGGTAATTACTTCTTGGTAGTGAGAAAGGTGCAAAAAGATTCCAAGTACCAACTTCATTTTCTCAAATAAAACTCCACCTTCTCATGTTACCTTATACAGTGACGCCAGTCCAGTCACTCCGCAATTAATCGGCACACGAGACTACTCTCTGTTACAGGAGAAAAAATTATTCAAAAACTCAAGTATGCCGCTAATAACTCTCCCATAGCCAGAATTGTGCGGAAAAAGTGCAGTTCCAACTTCATTTTCCCGGTCTAACCTTACAGCTTTCCTCTTGTTGCCTTATACATGTACGATTGGTCCCCAATTAGCTTTGGTTCAACGCCAACAGCTTCGAGGTGCACGGTGACAAATTCATCAGAACGCCAAACAGAATTATATTTAACCTTTTACACTCAAAACCTTTATGCTGAAGTTTAATTTTTTTTAGTTTCTTTCTAGCATAATTACTTGTGTTTCATTCATGGTTTTGTCAATTAAATTTCGAAAAATCCAATGCTTCTGTTAAAATTTACTGTTTAAACAGAAAATTAATCAGATGGTTAAAATTATCCGCTGTAAGTTAATTCGGGAGCTAACAATGTGGTTCGGTATAATTTACAGTATAGTCTAATAGCGAGGTGCTATCGTAAGGAGCAGAAACCACCGATCCCGAGGTTCTATCTCTTCCCATAATGATACGTGGTTCGTTTAATTAACGGTGGCGAGAAATTAGAAGGGAAAGGTAAATGGCATCAGGTGATCCCGCGAAAGTTGTATTGCGGTACGTTGTATCGTTGCTCTTTTCAACGTCGATCCAGCATCAATCAGAAGCAGCATGGTGCTCGTTATTTAGTTGGAACATATGCCACGTGATACAAAGTCGAGGAAAGTCGGATCATAAGTCACTAGCCGAATGACGGTTTGGTTTTAATGTAGGCCAATGACGTGGCTGTAAAGTCTACATCTCTCTCTCTCTCTTTTTCTCTCTTTCTTCCTTTTTTTCTTCTCTTCTCTATTCTTCTCTCTTTCCTTCTCTAATATTTTCTCTTCTTTACTCTTTTCTCTACTTTTCTCTCTTTTCTTTTATGCTCTCCTCTCCTCTGTTTTCTCCTCTCTACTCTTTTCTCTACTTTTCTCTCTTCTCTTCCCTTTCTTTCTGCACTCTTCTCTCCGTTTCTCTTCTCTTTATTTCTCTTTTCTTCTCTGCTCTACTCTGCTCTTCCCTTCCCTTTTCTGTGCTGGAAGATGTATCGATTAGACGACACAGTTTGATCTTTTTGCCTCGAACGGATGATAAACGAGCGTGCTTCGGCTTAGAACGTGGGAGTGGCACGGTTGATTAGCTTAGTCGGTGGACGTCGATAAGGTTTGACCAAGTCGTTTTTCGAGTTACCGTTTGATACGGCGGAACGGAGGCTCGTTGTTTTGTTAGATTAATGACGGTTGGGAGACATTTGTTGATTCAGATGATTGACGATTCTAGGCTTGAGAAGCTAATGGATAGGAGAAAATTTAATTACAAAATGAAATGTGGACAATTAGACTAGTTTGGAAGAAGTTATGCTTAAAACGTAACCTATTTCAAAATACGTATTGTTCAATGTTCGTCAAATTACTACAAGAGAACACTATGTTTAGAGAATTTTTATATTTCGCTAAGATTACGTTATTTTCACTGTATACATATAGTTCACAGTATTTTTCTGGCCATTTCTAAAGATAGCAAATGCATAATTGAATAGCCTGACGCAAGAATTAGGCAACACAAAATTGTCTTATTCTTTTTTAAGTATTATAATGTTGTACAAAGCTTTTTTATCTTTCTTGAAAACATTGTATAATTTTTAAATAGAATTATCCTACTTCCTAGGGAGAATCCTTTGTTCATGAGTCTGACATTCGTACTTCAGTTCGAATAAGCAACAGTACATCGTAATGGAAGTCTCTTTCACAGTGATAGTAAATTTCATTAACTGACGTCAGGTCAGATAACGCGACCCATATGCCAATTCGTTTCGTGTATTCGAAATGCCACACGACGCCTTTTAAGGGCATTATTATAGCACGCTGTATTCCCATACGAAGCCAGATTCATTGTGCAGATCGTGTCTATTGTGTCACGCCGCTCGTAACTATGCATACAGCAATCATGTGGGAAAGAGCAGAAAAAATTAGCTACTTCAGAAATAGGCGAAACAGTAAGACGAGAGATGGAGCTGTGGATATACTTAGATTGTTGTTATCGATGTATTATCTTCGAAATATATAGTGAATTTCGTAAGAGCAATTGTGTGTCGTGTAATAGGTTAAAGAAATCGTGTACTTATTTGCTTAGATTGAAATTAACATAGAAACGATATTTCGATTTATAACAGATTTTACATAAAAAGTAGAATTCTCTTTGATATTCATTATTATTTTTTATCAACTTCTTATTGTATATACAATATATGTATAAATATACATACATATATATATATAAATTATAATTTTGTTTTTGTTAATTATACACATATAATATTCTTGATATGATTAAAAAAAGAAAAGTTCATTTAAATAGCCATATATTACAGTTACATACTTTTAAATTATTTATTTTTTAAATTATTTTATTACATTTTTATTAATGGAAAAATATGATATTCATTTGCAAGCAAGATAAAATTGGTTATAATTGAATATATCAAATATAAGAAAATAAAAAGAAGTGATCGTAGGTAGTGGGATTCGAACTCGCGACAGATCTAAAGGCTCACGACGTTGCGTTTTAGTGCAATGTAGTGTAAAATAATTGATTATTAATTGCAATGCAATTGAGTTTTAATATTGATATGTACATTCTGACAATTGCAAAAGAATTTGTCAGAAGTGGGATTCGAACCCACGCCCTCAGAGAGGACCAGAAGCCTCATTTTAACCCGTTCGAACGGGCAAGGTATTTACCTTGAGTCTGGCGCCTTAGACCGCTCGGCCATCCTGACATGTTGTAGCGTATGTTTAATTTTACATTTATAAAGTACTATAATATATATATACATCCATTTATAACACGATTTTTTCACAATATTAAAAAAATATGAAACACATTTCAAGTAAAACTGAATAATATAGTTTTATATCAAACTAATATTATATAAAACTAATATAATTTTATCTACTACTTTTATTTTATGTCATTGACGATTGATCCTATTAACACTACATAAAAAAAAAAGATCTAAATAAGAAAGCAGTAACTAAAAACTGGGCGAAAATTGTTTCTTAAGAGACATTTAAAAGTCTAAAAATAATTTTCATTATATTTTCACGATAAGAATTAACAGCGTTATTTCCGCGATTTCGTTTTAGCCAGTTCGATCTGTATTCACAATTTTATTTTATCTATATGTAATTTTTTTTATTATGCAATTCTAATACAACGAAAAATATTTTTGTAATAACTAGCATCGCTTTCGAAATATCTTATTAAAATTATAATTATCATGAAGTAAGTCACACGCGACATAGGATAGCAAAGTGTTACAAAAAAACCGAGTTTCATTTAATGAAATTAAAAACACTTTGCTTAGCGCAGCTAAGAAATTTTTTCTGTGAATTTTTCAATGAAATATTTAATATCGAAAATCATATTTGCAGTAGGTACATATAATTAACATATATAAACGGTCTATAAATAAAACAAATTTGAAGGAATGCTTATTTTCAATTTATTTTTTTCTCTCTTCGCTGACTCGTTAAATTGTGAGTTGATACGAATTTTTTATATAACACATTTAAAATTTTTGTTAACAAAGTAGTACTTTAATATATGATCGATTGCACGACCTCGCTACATCATTTCCATGAACTGTACACGTTCCTCTCGAACTCTCGAACCACCCACAACTCCAGCAACAGCGTGGGAGCAGAAGAGGTGTCGGTCGCCGTGGCATATCTCGAGTTTATTACACGAGCTGTGCCATCCAGCCGATTTAGAATAGCCGTATCGAAGACACGCGCGTCATTACACAAGCTAGAAAGGGAGAGTTGCGAGCTGTAGCCTATTTTACGAGCAACGAATCGTCGCCTGGAAGAAGTTCAACCATATTACTCAACCTCTTCAGTGATCATAACGGGTGGATCGTAAATCTCGCGGAATGATTGAACGAACCGGCGCGAATCAGATACACTTATCGAAACTGGTGGAAATATAGCCGCGTAAATGGTGGTTAAACGATAACTGACGATTTTGGAAGGTTGACTATGTCTTTATACGCGAAGTTAACGACACTTTCAGTAGAATTATGAGTAAACGAACGATAGAGTTGGAAGAGGTTAAAGAATTTTATTTTTTTAGATGAAGACCATTTTACTCGGTATTTGAAGATAGTATTTAACTAAAATATGATTTGCAAGTGTTTTCTTTGAAATATTGGAATATTTAATTTTAGTCAATAAAGAATTTTAAGGTGCTTATAAATTTTGGAAATTATTTTGAAGTTACATAGTTCTATTAATTTAAGTGGTTATAAATTTTAGAGGATTTTTAGACTTCTGAATTGCAAACGTTCAATTTCAAATGTTTCACGGAAATATTTGCTATTAAAAAACAGTGAATAGCAATGTATGTATATAATACTATAGCGAAAAAATGTCTGGTTATTAGAACGGCATTAAAGGTATTAGAACAACAATTCTCTCAACAATTTCGTAGGAATGTTTATTACCGATGATTCGATTTCCTGTTAGCATCGAATCGACGTCTTCCGCTGTAAACACCTTAAACGGCGGGCGAACAATCGATAATGTATTAAAAATCGTCTCGTAAAATTTCATTCTTCCGATGTCTTGTTTCACGAGTGGTAATTGAAAAACGAGACCTTGGTTTCGCTAGATGGAAACACGAAGGATTAACCAACGATGATTTTTACCTTCGTGAAAGACTGGTTTCGCCAAACGATTGGTTCGATTACAATTTATTAGCAACGCTTTAGTCGTGTGACGATCGGCTAAGGTGAAAGTGCGACGAGCGGTTGGGAAAAAGTATCGTCGCGACGAACGTGGAATTACAAGCGCGATAATTAGCCGTGAAAGTGTATCGGTAAAAAGAGTTCTCATAAGAGGAGCGTCTTTTCGAACGATTATACCTCACGATGTGAGAAGAAATCGTCAGAACGTGCGCGTGGATTTTTCTTTCTTCTTCTTTCGCTACCTCGGATATAATCATGTTATCAATCTGCCGACTTGCCATTCGACCAGGAGAAATCGCGATGGAAAAACTGTGTCTAACCGCGTCGATACTCGATACGTACCGTAAACTCCCGTCGTCGCACTTTTATCCAATTAAGCTGAAGCGTATTTCACGTTGCCTCGGGGACACGGTGTTATTTTACACTAGCATGTGCCCCAGATTTCTCTGTGCTTTATATGGGAAAAGCGTAATTCCGGGATCCCTGACGGCGCGGCGTGTTAGCTTCGTTAGCATTTTCGTATCGATTGACATTTGTTCGTGGTAACTAGTTGCTCGCGTATAAGATAGTGGAATAAGTGAAAATTCGAGAATTTTTGAGTTAGAAAGGGGATGAAATAGAATAATATAAATTCATTAAATTATATTAATTTATATTAAATTATATTATATTATATTTACTAATTTATTACCATACAATTTTTAGATTTATATATTCTAAAATTAATTCTTGTTATAGTTTTATTGCATAGAATCGCATAAAAGTCCATTGATTTGGGTAATACAGATATGCAAGGGTTCAGCGACAAATTATCATGTACTTGATAGAAGAGTATCAATTTTAATCGTTTAAAATATTTATTTATGGATCTGTAGCATTATAATAGATGATATATATCGCAAGTATAAGAGAGAAAAAGATAAAAACTAAATACAAACCAGGGAACGGAGTATAGTAAAGAAAGAAAACTAAGTAAAGAAAATAGTACAAATGTAAAATCCTATTCTAACTAAAAATTCGAGAAGCAATTAGGACAATGTTGAAGATAATAAGAAAAAAAGTATCGGTAACGGTAGTAATTAGGTATATTAAATATTAATTAAGCATATCTACTCCAGCGAAATAATTAGAAAAATTGTAAATTAACAAGAACCATTTTGATCAAACGCATACTCTTTTTTGTACCACACCATCTCATACAAGAATCAAAAGTAGGTTGAACAATCAGATTTTTACCGGAACACTCAGGTTCTGTCTCGGCAGTATCGTTACGAGTGTATCCCGTTCTCCAACGTCAACTTTTCGCCGCGATTCCGCGAAAGTGTAAGGGGAACAATTTTGCGTGAATTTATACCAAGAGGAAGTGGAGAAAAAAATCTGTTCCTGTAGCGTGACCGACGTGGAATGCCGAGATCTTGCTGGTTCGCGATCAAACGGATGAGCGAATCTGCAGCCTCGAGCTGCAACTAGATGCAGCACCGGAGCAAGCGTATGCAAAGATGTTATGCGTCGACTATAGCCAACTGGCTACTTGTGCGATAGAGGTGAACAAACTCTCTTGTCGTTTCTCTATCTTTCTCTCTCTTTCCTTCTCGTCCTTACCTCACTCTAGACTCTTTTAATATTGCTATGTGTGTATATATATATGTATATATATATATATATCTATCTATATTCAGTTATGTTCATTTTATTGCTAATAAACGGGCAAGCTAATAGAGCTCAGCTTTCCTCTGTCTCCTTCCTAAGCGGATCGTAAAAACTGCGCGCTGGAAATAGCTTGGAAATCGTTGTCGTGGCTGATTTGAACTTTCCTCTTCACTTGAGACGTTACATAAGTCAGAAGAAGATAAGAATTTGACGAAGATAAAAGAGCTATTTCAATTCTTGCAAATGAGTCAAAGCTTGCAAAAGCTTCCTGATATTTGTATTTATCGAAAATTCGAAGATATCTAATTAATTCTTCCTTGTAGCAGAGAATTAATCTAATTAATTTATCAGGAAAGAGGAAGCAAATGAAAAGTTAAAAATCTGTTATACCATTTTTATATAAATTTAAAGTAATGCAGAGTAGCTGGTCTTTCCGATCTTGCAAATCGTCTGTACAACGTAGCAAATTCATTTTGCAATTCATTAGATATCTTTATACGATCTACTTCATCCCTGAAAAATACTCTTGAGAAACTTCTATGAACATCCATTCAACCTCGACAAATTGGTACAAAAATTGTACCTCCTTCATACGCTAATAACACTTTATCCTGTTTCTAATAATAATAATGCTAATAATACCAATCATAGAAACGCATAGCACGAATAAACAAAAATAAGAACAGTAAACTTCGTATACGGTATACGCAACGCAAAATTCCCATTTCCATAAACCTTCCCTCCCCAGGAACATCTCGTAAGAACTAGAAACACCTCGTACAGTATAATCCTCGCAACAACGATTCCCGCGATATCAAGGAGAATAACACGAGGGTACTAGCCACAGATACAATTATATTGACCCACCCAGTGCGTTTATTCTAAACTCACCGAATATATCCTCGATATTACGTATACCATAGAATATACGTACATGTGTATCTATATATCTGTGTGTACATATATACGTATATATTCAAAGCAGGATCATTTTCAAAGACGATAGCCACTTATCAGGCTGGAAATCCCGCGGGCTCTACTGCTGTAGTCTCGCGGCGTATGCACGTGAGATAATAGCGGAGAAGCTGCTGGCAACTTCTGACGTCGATTCTCTTTTTGGCCGTAAATCGGCGGCCCCTTAGAAGCCGCGATAAATTACTTTACGCCTGAATCAGGGCTAACGCCATGGAATCCCGGGGAAATGCACGCCGTCTCGTGTATAGCGTTCATTTCGTTCGCGGGGTACCTATCCTTCGAAACGCCTTAATGACTCGAGCTCGAGCGCCGGTAACGAGACCGAAGTTATTGCGGATGGCGCGAATCCGGCGGGGGTGAATATAAATCCGGGGGAAATTTTTATGGGGCGTGTATCAGTTATTTCGTTTCCGTTATTTATTACACTGTTTTCAGGCGGAATTAACATGCGAAGCGCGAATTCGATATTAGTGGTTCTTTCTTTCTTTTTGGGTTAAATTGTTAGGGTTCTGATGATAGTAACGAGCGCGAGAATAATACGTAACGATTTGCAAATGGAACACTTTTGTTTGAAAATTAGTGAATTGTTCAGTTATTTTCTGTAATAAATCGTTCATTATTTGACGCACTCAAGCGGCATCGAATTGCTGGAAATTTCATCAGTTATGTTTTGTTTCAATTTCGCGATGATGCGTGATATAGTGATTACGAAAATATAATTTAAAAAAAAAAATCGGTAGTCGAGCGTATGAAATTTTTCTGCTTACTTCTCGACAAAGCGTAACCATCGTACAATTTCTGGAAGCGTCCCGTTATTCTAAATATCTAGCAATCTTCTTCAGCAGGTTAACCATTACAACACGATTAAATTTCGTTCAATTTGTAGTAACCCTGGTGGTTAATTCCAATCATCGTCGTTCGTAACAATAAAAAAGCTCCTTAAATACAAGGTTCATCGACGACCTCGTACACCACTCATATAGAAATAACGAAATTCCCTATTGGTGCCTAACGTAACTAAATTTTACGTTCAATCAACTGCAATGAAAAACACTTAAGAGAAAAGAAAAGAAAATAAGAAGAAACATAAAATCGATACATCGTATGAAAAATTCCATCAAATTCTGTGGTCCATTATCGAACATTAAATTAAAAGAAGATATACATTCAGGTTTGGCCAGAATCTACCAACCTCCTTACCAGACACCCGTACCACAGAAATCGCGTGTAATGACGCGTAATTGCACGATCTAACCGCTTGTCAATTACAGTGTTATCAGAGCCCAAGAACCGACGGTCGAAGGTGTGGTAAGAATACACCGGTCGAGATGAATCTGCATTATGGCGTGGTATCCAACGCTAGATCCGTCTAAACGGATACGCGTCTGGAACTGGTTTCGACCTCACACAGAACGTTTCGTACGCGAATGGTTCCTGGAGCCCTTAATCCGCCATGCAGATGCGTTATCCAGTAGGAGGGATCTTTTATACCGAGGAGAAGGGGTTCGTCGCATTATGCGCTCGCCACGCTACCGTAAATCTGCCAGCAAGGACCCGCCGCTTGTCAATTATTTCGTTATCAACGTGATAAATCGGCCCTGTTCCCAGGGACAATTGTCAATTGGCCGGTTATCGCGTGGCTTGATCTGTCCGTGCCACTTGCCAGGTGTTCGTTCGACTTTGTTATCAGGCTAACCCATATTGATAACGAAGAAACAGAGCTCAGTGGTACGTGTCGACATGCAGAGGCGTAGCCTAACCATCTCAAAGGGCTTCGCCTTGACCTTCAACTTTTTATATCTTCTGAGATAGAATTTTTCGAATTTTGTAGCAGTTTGTTGTTTAGGCTGGTTAGAAGTTTAAGATTGTTCATGTTTGGAGTACTTTTGAAGAAGTCAGGAATTTTTATCCTTTTTTATTTTGATATTAAAATATAGTACTCCTAGGGATTTTCTTTTTATATACACTCTTCTTTTGTATCTTCATTTTAGGAAAATACCGTTCGCCTTACTAATTTGTTTCTTACTTAAAATCAAGAAGTTTTACAATTTTAATTTTAATACAGTTAGGGAAATTATGCAAATATTATTTTTACTACATTGAGGAGGATGTATGTTATGTTAACATTAATTTCGCTAGAAATTAGTGTAAGAATTTGGGAATTAGGACTTCTCTTAATTTCTTTTTTGTTTTCTGCTTTTTAATTAAAAATTTAATTTTGTATGAATTTCGAAATATTTCATATGTTCATTTATATAACTTAAGAAATATTCTCATTCGACATACTTTTTATAAAATGTCGAATATTTATCTTTTTTAAACTGGTTTTCAATTTTTCGTGAATATGTCAGAATTTCAAATACATAACTCAAAATACATAGCTCAAAAATGTTTTTAGAAAGTTGATTTATACTTAATAAAAGATAATTAATTTTTCAGTTTACCAATAGAATTTGTTTTTTTTTTCAGCTTCAATACGTAACATCCTATTTGATTCCGCTTCTATAATGATATTTCAAAGCATTTGTTTAACGACATTCACAATCTCCTAAAATTCGACTAAAAAAATTATAGGCAACAAAGAATGAGGAAACGTAGTCATCCAGCTTAAAGTAGAACAATGATTTGGTGGATTTCAAAGGACGATATGTACCAGGGTCCCGTAACTGACCGATTCTAATCTCGAGCGCCAAGCAGTCGCCAATTACCTCGTTATCAGACCGAGTGTCAGCCGCGTAATACGAATAATAGTAGGAGCATCGGTCGAGATAAATCTGTATCAGTTTACCACGGCAGTGGTGTATTCGAGCGGATGCTGTGGAACTGGTTTTCTCGCCGTGGATAAAAGTTCCTCCGCGGATCTGTTCAACGGAAGAGAGGAACTGTTGTTTTGGTCCAAGTGCACTCTGGGCTATGAAAGCCACGCGCATTTTTATGCAAATACAAAGTGTCTAAATACCGAATGGAACCGTATTGAAGCTCTCGATTCGAGCCGAAGCCACTTCGATGAGTGCTTTGAAAACTATTTCTGTTCAATGATTTCGAATTATTTAACGACGACAGGTTGACGAGTTAAAGGATTCGACGAGGAATGCAAAACCGACGAGTAATTTTTCACTTTTGTCGCCTCGATTAATGACTCTGCAAAAGTTTCAGGATGCGAATAAAAAGAGAGAGAGAGAAAAAAAAAGAGGAAACGTGATCGTTGGGATTTTAAATTAAGCTTTTAATTTGCAAGTCAGATAACGTGACTTTGAATGATACGTTACACGTATCACCAGCTATTTGACGTGATTTATCGTGAAGTAATAACAGAGTTTCATAATGAATTCTTTTATTCGTACGGTTAGTGCAAAATTCTTTATTAAATAATCTGGAAAAATTGATCGTCTTTTAATATAACCGATATAAAAATAATTTCATGTGTCTTTATAATATAATAATGTTAAACACAGAAATTTTATAAGAGAAGACGCACGAAAATGTATACGTTACATTCCACGATTAAATTACTGTTTTCACTTTCGATAAATTCCATTTACCTCGACAACTCCACCACAATACTAATCGAATGCCATTTAAATCTGAGTCCAACTTCTATACACAGAACACTATCAATTATTATCGAGCAAATCCAAACACAATGCACACAAAGTGGTGGTTCGATATAATGAAAGACAATGCAGGAATAAACAACGTCGAAAGTAATAGCCAGCGGCTCGATAATGTCTTCACGGTGAACCATGACTGTGCCAGGGATGTTAATGCAACCAAGAAGACTGGGGACGACGACGACGACGAGGACGACGACGAACTTCTGATCCTTGGTCGGTCGTCGTGACCCGGCATGCATTAACTCCTAACTCCTTCTCTGGCTTTCTGTCTCGTCTCTCCTCTTAAACTCGGTTCACACTACTCTGATAAGATCAACACGCGCAACGGCGCGTCATAAATATTCCAATAAAAGCACGCTGCTCTAAAGTGAAGTTAAGAGCGACCCACTAGGAGCCATTCGAGTTGAGAAAATTGAATTTTCTCGTGTAGTAGATGAAGTTACACAAAGGCTCGACGTCGTAGAATTCATTACTCGAGCGTGTGTAATAGTCAGGCATCAATTCATTCTTATTCTAGATTTTTACTTAGATCTTTACTAATGGAAAAGCATTTCTTTTTTCTTTTTTCTTTGGCTGTATTCTAGATTCATATTTTTCATTTCATTGAAAAATTTATTTATTTATTTATTTCCTCGGAAATGGATCCTATTGTATACAAAGTAACGCAGACTGAGAGCAAAGTATCGAAAATAAAAAGAGAGAGAAATTAAGTTGAAACAGTAATAAATTAACATGTTAGTGTTTCTAAACTCACTTTTGCAGAACTTTTTTCAATAACTCGACCGTGGTAGCAGTCTTAAGCATTTAGTTACTACAGATTATTATTACTTTGTAAAGAAAATATTAACATAGAACGAGTAAAAAGGAATTTGGATTTTTCCTTTAACATTGTACAACATATATAAATATATATATAATTATATATACATAATATATGATTTGAATGTTATTCACTTATCTACATTTCATAAATTTCTTTATATTTGTTTATTATTAAAAGTCACAATTTCTTTATAACAATTATTAAATGTAAAATGCTAATTTCTAAGTTCTCTATTCATGAACCAAAAATAAGAAACGAAGAAATACTTAAAATATTAAATACTGCGTTGAATGTGGCTGGATTTGATTCTATGCACGTGTGGGTAGGACTTTAAGATCCATAAAAGTTTATACACGAGGTTATGTATCCATCTATCTACGTTTCATAAATCTCCTTTTATTTGTTTATTATTACCACACACAATTATTACCACTTTGCAATAATTATTAAATGTAAAATGGTAATTTGTAATTTCTCTATTCACAAAAGAAAAAGAAAAAGAAAAAGAAAAATACTTAAAATAGTAAATACTGCGTGTGTGACGGGATTCGATTCTGTGCACGTGTGGGTAGAACTTTAAGATCTATAAAAGGGTTCTGTTGCTCTGCTGGTACGAGAAATGCACGCATGCATCAGCGCGCGAATACTCAACGCGGGTTCACGTGCGTGTCTGCACTTCCTTGATCTCGACGAAGTTCCTGTGCAACGCTACTCGCCACGGACTGACAGTTATTATGCGCTTAATCATTGTTTATCATTCCACGGTGTTTACAGTCTACATAATGCCGCCATATGCGTCGCGATACGAATCGCGCTAATGGCTTTTCTAACGGGAACGAGATTTTATTCCTCTTACTTTCTTACGTCGAAAAGTTTTCCCTCTCTGTTTTTGTCACTCTCTAATAATCTTGTGTTTCCTCGTATTCGATTTATTCAAATCGCCGGTTATTCAATTTTGCTTCGTCGTAAAAATTGGAAGTCAATAAACCACACGTCAACTTTCCATCTTTGTCATAATGAATTCCGAGATGAAATGGCTCCTGTGCAATGTCATTGTCACGTGAAAATTATGTCTCCATCTGTGTGTATTTTATCAGAGCTTGATCGTGGGAATCTGTCGTGGTTGTGCATAAAGAAAAAAAGAACTTTATTACAATCATGCTGGTAGAAATATACATATCTGTATACAGGATGTTTCACATAAAAGGCGCTACAAAATTTTTAGGATTCTTTTTGACTTTGCTAAAAAATTTCATTTTTCGTAGACTGAAGTTTATCTGAATTGTTTTCAGAGATACGAATATTACCTTTCGATTTTTTTTTTTTTTTTTTTTTAATGAAACTATAGCATTTTTTAAATATATCTTTATATATCAGCCTTGTGTTCAATTTACTCGATCGTGAATCAATTCGACGTGATCACACGTAAATGTCTTTTTAATCCTCCATAAAATTAACAGGCAAGGTGAGAGTAAATCGTTGACACGACGATTGACCTTTTCCCAATCAACCAGGTGACCATTGTGCGGCCAACGATTCTCATGGTTGTTCTGCTGTAAAGATACCGCTAATCAAGTACGTCCGATCGCGAGATGAGATGCACGCTCTTCTATTAGGGTGGAGATGGCGTGCATCGTAAATTGAATCCTCGTTCACGGTGAAAAATCTCACCTTGGTAATCGGAGGGATTCGGGTAATTGGATGCAAGAGTATCTAATCGGGCGTCTACTTTATGGGAACACCGTGTATTAACGTGCTACGTGTCTTCCATTTATTGAGCTGCATTTTATTACCGTTTTCTTTTCCTTCGTTTAATGGAGCATTATTAAATATGATTGATTTACTTAGATTGTTAATTTGTCGATTTATGTAAGGGAATTATTGGAGGTTCGAGTTAAGCGAGAAATTAAGTTGAATAAACTTTGGACTACCGTAACTTTATTTCAACGAAATGTATGAAATATTTCAGTGAATAACGGATTGAAGAAAATTTTAGAGTGCTATAATTTTTACTTTGAATGGGTAAAAGATTGGAAGATTTTTAAATTAGCTAAGTTAATATTCTTGAGGATTAATTGTTAATTTTAGTTTTTTTAAAAGAAAAGAAATTTTGTGTCGCCATTTGTAATATTTTTAGAAACAGTTAACATTTCTTTCTTCTAATTCACCGTCAAGATGGCTGATTCATTCAACTGTTAAGCATGCCGTGTGAAATCTTGTTTTTTCTTTTTTTATTGTCTGTAAGAAGACTTACAAGTTAAACAGCGCGTCAAATGGTGAAACCAAAGGGAACAAAACCGAGAAAATCGTAGTCGGGTAACTTGAAGGATAAAGTAATTAAAAGCACGATTAAAACCTGGTGGCAGGATCTTTATAATTCCAGAGTAATTGCTCTTTCGAACTATGCTTCCACTTGTAAGGGGAGTACTTACTTCTTTCTTGCCTCGAGCAACCACGTCGCTATTCGGATTTCATTAGAATGAATTATACGTAATCATAGTATTATTGTTTTGCATGTCGCTTATTTCCTTCTGAATTCACTATTGCGATAGTAATGACACAGTAAAAATGTTGAAATACACAATCTATTAAACCATGATATTTCTAAACATTTTCCCTTTAAGATTCTTCGAAACTACAGTATTAAAATTACCAATTAAAAATTTCTTTTATTAATTCTACAAAAATAATTAATCGATCCGAAAGAATCATCGTTCAAATGATCCGCAAAAGCTTTATATTTCTAACACAAGAATCTTCTATCAGTACGAAAGAAAAGTTATCCGTTCGTTTCAATTTTATTCATTCCTTTTTAACTTCTAATCGTCATTAGCTCTTTTTCCATTTAGTTTCCTTTCATCCAAATTTAATCAACGACGTTCCTACCGTCCTATCAGCCAACACCTCTTCTCAGAAGGAGAAAGGATCTATCGATCGGTTCGAAAGATAAAGATTCAAACCCGAACCTTTCTCTAAGTTAATATACCTAACCGATTAAGCTATCCGGGTCGTCGACAGATTTCTTCTCCCTAAACACGCCGTTCGAAACGTCTGTCGCCTACGTTATAGGCGCATTTACATATCATCGCGCGTTCTCATCAAAGAATCCCGCCGTTCGTAGTGCTCGAACGAATTCATGAGTCGTGAATTGGCCAGTCGCGCGAATTCCTGGCGCCACGTTTGATTTATGTAGCTGCATAAAAGACTAGAAGGAAGAATTCTTTTTTCTTTTCTTTTTTTCAAGTGCATAAATTTATTCTACAAAGAGAGGTCATAATAATTTAGAATAGAACGTTATTTTTCAGAACAGATCTTCTTGTTATTCTGAATCTGTTCGAAATTTTTGATGGTCGAATTGAAATACGTACAGTGAATATACGAAAAGTGACTAATGTTAATATTTTGCATAAATTGAACAAAAGAGAAGAAAAAGTTAGAATTATTTTCATGAATGTACAGTAAAAATTACAAACTCCTAGCAATAACTTTACTAAAGTCACGAATTTTTCAAGTGACTCTCGTATTTGTTAAATTTAATAATTAATCCTTTACCCAATCAAAATTTCAACAAAACGAAGGCTCAAAATCAGAACCTGCGTTACTCTAAAGTTAGACTATGATTCTTTTATTGATTATATATGTAACCATAAGCTACTTATTATCTTAATACTGTGTGAAGAGAAACTAATGTATTTTGAATTATACCTTGATTATTCTCAGTCTTACAAATTAAAATTAGAATTAAAATTAAACTTTATTATTGATACAAGCGATACAACTGTCCAGTCTCGGTTATAAGGCGAGAGGTTAAACCGCACACCATACGAGCTACGGTATTAAGTTTCAGAATACAAAGTCCTCGCAGGATGTATAGGCCGAGTATACATTTCGTTAAGAGTAAATTTTTCTGCGGTAGCTACCTTCCCTAAAGCAACCTTCGCGAGGACGTGTTGCAGCGTTTAATTCGTCGCCACGAGGCGAAGTGAAACGCGATCAGACCCCGTCGAACGGCTAGCGTCTCGTAACGGGAACGGCACCCGTTAAGCTGCGGTTATGGTTGACGGTCCCCGCGACTGGCATCGAGTTATGGTAATGTCCGCTACCCGCCGCGTAATCAACATGCGAAAAGACTACTTAGTGGCCTATCTGACACACGCACTGGCTTCCTCGAACACCTATGACTTCTATTAACCCTTTCGCGAACGAATAAATTTTTTATTCTTTTTTTTTTTTATTAGAATTTCTTGTTTTTCTTTTTTTCTATCGCTCGCTGCGTTTCAGATCTATTTTCGTTCATGAAACAGTTAACTACCATTATGTATTTTTATATACAGCAAGAAACAGATTTTTCCATTAACACTGTAAAAGTTTAGGTTTACGGAACATGTTAATTTGTCGCATTTGGGATTTCACGAGCGAAATTACAGAAACATAGAAATAATTATTTCTATTTCTTTCGAAATCATGGCAACGGTATTACTAGACTCGTCAATTTTTCTTTTACCATGTTCCTGTCTTATAGTGGTTTCTATTATTTTGTAAATTTTTGTTTGTGTAACCTGTGAATATTTCAATTCTTGTAGAATTTTAACTTATTCAAAAAATGGATCTTGCGAAAATGAATGATTCATCAGATTTTATAATAATATATTGTCTTCGTCTATTTTAAAACCCTTTATTACCAGAAGGACCGATATACATTATTGATTAGCTTCGTTTGAACCACCGGTGGTACAAGCTGCCCGATGGGACAGCCACGGGTTAAATGTGTGATAATTTGAGTGAAACAAAGTGTTTTTCGGAAAAATAGAGGATATATCTCAATCAGCGTATAACAAAAGTGGTCTATAAAATGGTCTTCTAACATCTTGAACATTTTGTTTAGAAAATAGTGTAGGTGTTTCTGAGAAATTTTTTATCACCTGTCGACGTTTTAATGAAGCTTAAATTCTGCGTAAAACAGTATAGGAGAGTGTGAATTGGTGAAATGTTTCTCTTGTAGATTCTCGCTTTTTCTTTGTATTGCAGCAGATAAATAAAATATCTTTAGAGGTGAATCAGAATGTGAAGGAAGAAATGGTCTATAAAATTCTCGTAGACTGGTTCTTTTACGACTTCTAGAGATTTCGTGAATATGAATGTCAATGGTACGTGGGTAGCTGTTCAGAAATGCTAAATCAATGCAACCTGCTAGAGAAAAGTATAGACAGCGAGGTTCCCTACAATGGTTCTGTTGTAGCTTTTTAGTTGTCTCGTGACAGAAGTGTCGATCGTACGTAGGTGTTTTCTACACGAATTCGCGATGCAACGCGAGCCACTTTAATAAAGACGGCGCGTTAGTGAAGGTCGTAAGTCTTCACTTCGATGTTTCGACACCGCGTATCGTACAGTAATTTCCTTACGATCGTTTCCGGCGGTAAGGAATGATAATTGAGATGTTCGTGTTTATTCGTAGTATGTGTGTGGTTATCGTGAAGGTTGTTTTTCAACTGACTCCTCGTTCGAGGAATCTCCCGAAAGTCAAGTTGAACGAGGTGTCTTAGCGGGGGTGAGACATGTGGATTGGTTGAATTGCATTTTCTCGGGAGTGGCTAGAGAATCGGTCAAATGAATATGATTGGAAGAATAATTTTGGTGGAAAGTGACCTCCCTCCAGCTAACGGTCACTCTCAGGTAAAGAGAGTACCTTAGAGTGACGTATGCGGAAATTCCACATGCCTCGCCCGCGACCGTAGCAGGCAAGAATCTTTATGATGCACTTTGACTCAGGCAACCCATGTTCGAACAAAGAAACGAAAATTGAAATTCTAAGCCATAAAATAAAGGCGAAAATATTGAAACTAAGAGACTAACGGTGTTCAATGGCCTTCATAAAGTAATTGTTGCTACGGACGGGTTACAGTTTCTTCAATAAGTAAAAGGCAAATTAATAAATAGAAGGTGGTGTTAAAACGTGAGGAAGAGATTAGAAACTCTGACCCGCTTTCTGAATAGGGAAAGAGGACAATTGAACAGTAGGTGTACCTTCGAAACCTCCAGAATATTTGTCTTACAGTATGCTTTTATCAAAAGGTACCTGTTCGTGGCATCTGTGTATGCTAATATACTTATCTCTACACTATAGTTGCTCTATCAAATTTATTTCACTTTCTAAATTTATTTCGCCATCGAGGTGTAAACAGGGGGTGGAAAAAAATAATAATAAACGAAAATTTTGAAGGTTTGGAAAAAGATTGTCCCAAAACGAATATCAATTTCTTTTTTTAAGGATTCTAATCCTTTTTACTTCTTATCTTTCGTACCGTCTGTTCCGCCATTTTGGTACCTCGTTTCTTAACCTGTTAGATTTCTCGAGACCACTTTGCGAGACAAACACACAGGGAAACGCAAACCTGTCTCCTATCTAAATCACTCACAAGGAAATATCAGTTGCGTTGGAATTTCAATCGAAAAATTGTTTGCTCCGCGCATTAGCCATGAGGGCAGCCATTGCAATTATGCTAGTTTCACGGAGACACATTTCATTACAGAAGATTGATCGAAATGAAACGTATCACCATCGTATAATTTGCATCGAAGCCAGATTTGTCTCATTTTCTTTTTCTTTTTTTTTTCGTTTCTTCTTGGTGCTTGGCCATATCGTGCGTAACAACGTCTGCATTTCGCGAAAGTGTGTCAATAATAAATGCGCGGGAAGAATTATGCAGAGGACGGGACCGGTCCGCGTTGAATAAATTAACCGAACCGCGGTCGTTTCGTTATAGTAAATGTTTAATGTTCCCTGAATTAATTGCGCTGGTTGTAAGGACACGGATCTCGATTTCGTACGCGAGCCACGGTATCGATCATTAAATCTGCTCGTTCCATGGATCGATTACTAAATTTTCAATGATGAATATTTCAATGATAATTTCCAATCACTCGAGGCTTCGGGTAGACGATTATAAACGATCGTAATTCTCAGAACATTTTCAACGAAATTTTTAAATAAGCTACAAAATTAATATCGATAACCAGAAGAGTACAAAATGATAGCAAGAGAAAGTAGTATTTTAATCCTTTCACCATTGCAACGTTAACCGCCTAATACGCTGTTAAACAGCCTATTAAACATTATCACGTAACGCAAATTATTATCGTTGTATAAGTACTAGTATCGAAAATTTTATCATCTAGTTAAAAGATTTTATTTAGAAACTTGATACGAGGATGTATTATTTTTCGAAAGATATAGTAGCTGATCTAGCGTAACATTAAAAATGATAATAAGAAGAAACAATGTTTTAAGAGAGATCAGGTAGCTGTAACAGCAATCTGATAGCTGTAACTATTTTTCTAAATGTTAGTTTACGTATCATCTAGAGATGTGTATACATTGAGTGTTATCAAAATATCGGTTCTTATCACACGCCATCTTGGGTTCGTTTAGCATTTATCATTACAGCCTTCTCGCCGTTGAATGCGTTCAGCTTGTACTAACTTGTTGGTTGCACGTCAATTACGTTCGATCCTCGATTAGATAGGGCAGATAAGCGATTGGAGTTATTCGAGGGATGTAATTTTACGGTATCATTGGTGGTTGTGCCATTTCAGGTAGTGGTTGTTCGCGATACTCGTTCATACGATAGCTTTATACTATGTTTTTAAATCGAAAGAATGAAAAATTCATTTCACCTTATTCCACGATGTTCAACAAATGTTTTTTTTAAGTTTGTCTTTCATGAACTTCCTTAATAGTAATTAACTTAATGCGTCATTGTATTTGGGATTGGTCATTTCTCTTAGGAATATTTAATAATTCTTTCGAAGAGAAATTAGTTGATCAGAGTATTTCAATATATTCAGAAACATATTCCTCCGATATTTAGTTTCTAATATTTTAACACGTTCACGATCCAAGGAGTAGAAATATAAAATTAACTTAACTATCTAAAAAAGATAAATGACAATATATATATCTTATATTTTAATTACTTTTGTAAGAATTTAAAAAAAGAACAAGTGCGTGTGTGAATGGTGAACGTGTGAAATTATAAAAAATCTTAAGCGCACATTTATCTTCGAGAATATTCCATCTGTTATGTTCATCTCTCGTGTAGAACACGAGAGATCGGCATTACGAGATCGCGATTAGAAATGCACGAGGAAATACGTATTGAAGTTAATCGATTCCAAAATACAGATTAATTACCTTGGAACCTGTTCTGACATTTTTTCTAGACCAGTGTGTACCGCTAGATTTATCGAGCAGTTCTTTTATTTGTTAATAAAATAAGTTAAACACGTTCCTTGCTGCGTGCACCACCTGTGGACGACAGTTTTCCAAAATGAAACTTTCGTTAGATGAATCAAGTTATCCTTCGGTACAGTTCTCACGCAAAATATCATGCAAAGAAAGATTAGAATATTGTTTTTTTTTTTATAATTAAATATTTTATTATTTTATTTCATCTCGCCTGTGAATTCTTATATTTTTCCACGTCGAGCGAGATTTCTGGTGACGAGGGGCAAATTTAATTGTGAAACCAACGGAAAACTCGCTTAAAACCACGCAACCAGTCTCCAAACGATTAATCATAGTAATGATTATGCAAGGTGGATCGAAGTTTCTGCTTCGTTCTATCTCGTTCGCCAATATCAGACATATCGTTCCAGATGATTTCATACGGTGGTTAGGCTGGCCTGTGTCATCGAATGATGCGACAGGAAACTCGTCTCGTTGGAAACACGAAATGATAGATGAAGAGGGTGAGATTCGTAACGATTGATACAATATTATTTTCGTTTCCTATCTACTGTTTCTACGAGCTTATTATTTCTCCTTCTTTTACGAGTTACAGATATAAATTAACGTCACGATTTCAGATATCTTAAATGAAATAAAACTTGGAAATGAAAATTAAATTCATACTGACACATACTTATGTGTCTTAAATACATGTTAATAAATTTCACTGATTTTAATAACGAATTAATGAAATTAAAATTCTTTTATTTCTACAATTACCATACTATCGATTATGTTATATTTAAAATTATCGAATCTTTCATTGAACATGAATTTACATAAAATTTCCTGTCCTTCACCGATCGATAAATCATTTCCAAAAAAAAAATATTCTCAGTGTAATAATTCATTTCGGGATATTCACAAGTTGAGTAACATCGCGAAAATTATCTAATCTTTCAACGTCGAAACCGTAATGACAAAAATATTATGATAATCACAGGAAAGGGGCAGAATAATTTTTCTCTTGTCGATGGCGGCTTGTCGGAGACCTCGACAGGTCGCTATTAACGTTGCAAAGGAAGCAGGATATTATAATCGGAATCGAAATTCCAGAAATCCTGGAAAAGTGGTGTACAAGTTTGCAGCGAGGACAAGTTCCCTCGCATTAAACGCGTGGTTGATTGAAATCCCGACAGCGGTAATTAATCACAGAACGTTCGCGCTGAAGCGCAAATGAGTCACGTTTATTCGCGATGGAACCGTCGCGATTTAATCGCTGAACGATCGAATTCCTGTTCGATGCGCGGCGAGCTAAATCTGTCGGCGATGAAAAGAGAATAAAAGTCTGAAGCCAGAGATGAATCCAACGAGAATGTGGATCGATGATTATAAGACAGAAAAGGGCGGAAGTATCGTGGGAAGAGTCTCGTTCTAAAGTGACCGTCTAACCGTGACGAAGAAACAGGTGATCCTGCAGTTAAACGAAAGTGACACGAGATTCATTACGCTTCTTTTTGATAGAAGTTCTGTTTTCTTTCTTTTCCTCTTTTTTTGTTGTTGTTTCGTCTTTTTTTCTTTTGCTGACAAGATATCGCGGCAAGAGTGTTGTGAATCTTTTTGCAATTGTAAAAGGGAGTGAATGATGCGTCTTTCTTTTGAGAACGTTGACGAGCGTGAAATTGCGACGGGGGGATTTAACGGTGGAATTATTGTAGCTTAGGAGTGAATGATCTGTAATTAGGATTGTGTGATGCTCTGATGAATGGAATGATAGGACGGCGAGTCGATTCTGCTTTGGAAATTGTAATTGGTACATGCAGTAGGGGCTGGAATAAAGGATATTGGATGTGGTGATGAATAACCTAATTGCGGTAAGAGATTTTACTCTTGCAAGATATGTTCTTACTACACTACTGTGATAATCACAAAATTTCGATCAACCCTCGTCCGTCTCTCGTATCAATTTTACACACTTTTCTGAAATATTTTATCTTTTATCTTTTCTTCACAATGACACAATGAAAAGTTATCTATCATATAAATTATGTAAACACTAAAAGTATATTAATTCTTTTCATTTAAATTATTCAGTATACTTATATTTGTTTTTTGTTTTTTTTTTTTTTTTTTTTTTTTAACCAATTACAAACTGCTGCAAAAAGGAAGTAACTCCATAATTTTCTCTAATTGAATCATATAGGTGACGTAATCTTTAATTGGAATAATTTAACGCAAGCAAGAGACAGATACGATAATTCAATCCCCAGTTATAGGAATAATTGTACCTTATTTTCTTCCTTTTAACTTTTCTAACATTTCCTCCATTCAAATTTAAATCCCTAACTTTTCAATTTATCAATCACCGTTACAATCATGAATGACATTCACGGGGAGAACTTCAAGCTGAATAACAGAAATGAAAGATGAGAAACGAAAGCATCACGCTTTTGATCATGTCGAGAAACCGCAGGATGACTAGAAGGATGCTTCCACGACGCGTTCGTTCGTCGTTCATGAGTGTAGTGACCCAACGCGAGAGCGCCTCATGGGACAGGCGCGTGTTATCGATGTTCAACGTAGTGGACGATAATCTTCACGACCGCTCATTACGTCGTTCATTAAAACGTTTTTTCCCTAAGTTCACCGCGTGCAGGAAGGAAGGAAATAAGTGTAGAAAATTATAAGTTTGTAAGCAGACGAAAAAAGCAGATACACTCCCCTGTGAAGTGTTATTTCGCAATTTTCTAAGGATCTTTCATGGTTGCGTGCTTTGAGGTGTTTAGCTGTCCTTAGAAAAAGCTTCGAGGTGAACTTGAAATATTTTCACCAAGATCTATGTACATTAAATGTACCAACAAATAATTCACCTTTCATTTTTAACCTGTCTTTTTCACTTACTCCTAAGCATCTCGCAAAAATTCTATGCGTTCGCGCTGGAATTTTTTATCACTAACTTTTGCACTTCTTCGTTACATTTTCTAGAGCAAGATCGTTAAGGTTGAAATAACTTGTTTGTACATTACCTATATCACGATGTTTTAATCGAGAAAAGAACATACCGTCGTAAGCAGTTTTTCTTTGTTAATTTTTGTATAGAATGCAGTATCAAATGCGTAATTTATCAGTCATCATCTTTGTTACTACGACATCGATCAATTTTTGAGATTAAGATCGTTCGATTTATGTTCTGATTGAAGGAACATGTCACTAACAAAGAACAAACTACATTTCTAACTTATTAAACCTTTCGTGACCGAATTATCTTTTGAAACAATTTCTTACTTATCCATCGATCATCATCCATTATTAATCTATAATGAATACTAGATCGAGATCTAATTTTTAATCAAATACTCAGATACGAAGTGTGCGCCATAATGGTTATGAAAGTGTTATTATTGCTACACCTAATAATAAACATTTCAACGAATTTACTTTTATACTGTAAACGTCTTTTAAAAATAGCGTAAAAAAAAGGTCGTCTCCTTAAATTACATCTTATATCACGGATAAGTGGCTGGAAATACTTCCTAGTAGTCAACATCGCGAGATAACAAGGAAGATAAGCATCTGCCTATATACTCCCATAATAAGGGTCGCATTACCAAGATTACAAAAGACCTTTCACGATCGGGGAATTTGAAAATCGATGCTGAATCGACGCCATCGCTGCCCGCAGCTAAGCTAACCAACCACGGCGTCAGCCATCGTAATATCTCGGCTAACCTGAACAAAGTATCTTCTATGGTGCTTCCATGCTCATACGGTATCATTATTAGATCAGCGGAAGTGCACTCCGCTGCTCTCTTCTTGAAGCTGTCACATGACAAGCATGTACCAACACTTCGTTTCTCGCGCTACGGTACATCAAACTTTTTGCGCACTTGATATTAGTATTCAACGACTGGACGTTGATGCTCCTGTTATAGGAATTTCCATTTATCCGTCTGATCAGTCATTTCCATGTTCATTCAATGGGAAACTTGTTGCTTCTCTTCGTTAACCCTTCTTTTTATGTTGGTAAATGATAAGAGTGCACACATCTTAGCGTATGAGAGAACAAATTTTTGCAAATTACCGTAGAAATGATTTGTAGCAAATTATTCTCTTTAATCTATTTGAAATTTTGTTTCTAAAGATTTTTTTTAGATATTTGTAATGTACTTATAAGATATAAAATTCTCTAAATTGAAAGGATTTAATCTTTCCTGTCCTTAGAACAAGTAGCTTAATTACATTTTCCTTGATTCGAACATTATACTACATTATTGATGATAACTTAAAAATCCAGCGATTTATGAATGGAACGAATTTTCAAGTATAGTGAAATTAATGAACTATTTTTAATGCTACGGTTCTTTTTCTCGTTGTTTATCCTACCATGATTATATTTAAATTGACAGAGTCTCGGTATAATACATAATAGATATCACGTTTTACCGCTCCATTATTTCTCGCATGCATTTTAAAGTCATACGATACAAGGGACAAATAACTGGAAATAGTAATTCAAGTATCGTAAATGCATCGAATAACGAGTCGTTATATAGAAAGGTATTGAAATGCGAGTTGTTGTACGGCTTACAATGGACGGGATAAGAAGTGATCGGATGGTATATACTCTCTCTTTCGTGGCGTAGCAGACGGTACGTTCTAAAAATGGCATAAAACGGCCACGGTACTGCAGACACTGTGTACGCGTAGCGATTCCGTAATGACGGAAAATAGTTGCATTACGTTGCAGCAGGTTTCTTGCTGTTACACGTATTTGAGAATACACCCGCCCACCTGACTACCTCAGGTAAAAGGGTACACGCAAGAAAGTGTAGCCTTAAACTGGTCGAATGAATCATTTGTGCAGCTGCAGATATCTACCGAAAAAGTTTCATGAACAAAGAAAATACTTTTCGGAGAATCGCGGTATATAATATAAGGTAAATAAGGTATATAATTGGTTTATTTAAGTTCTCAAAAGGGAGAGAAATGTAAAAATGTAAGATAGGGTATTCCAACTTTTATGAATTTTAATTTCTATGATAGTAAATTTTCGAGGTCCTGATTTCTGATTCCACATTTGAGATTCTCTGATTTTTATGATTTCAAATTCGGGATTTCTCGATTTCTAAAATTCCAAAGTTGGGGTTCCCCAATTTCTACGATTCCGAATTTAAGATATCCCGAATTCTGTGATTCAAAATTTGGGATTCCTCATTTTCCGTGATTCCAAATTCGAGTTTCCCATATTTCATAATTCCAAATTCGGAATTTTTCGATTTCCAAAATTACAAATTTGGTATTTCCCGATTTCCATAACCTCCAACTCGAGATTTCCCGATTTCTATAATCCCAAACTCGGGATTTTCTAATTTCCATTCTCCAAATTTGCGATTTTCCAATTCAGATGATCTCTAATTCTGAATTTTCGAATATCCATGCCTCATATTCGAGAAATATCGATTTCTGACCAAGCAATTGCTGTTTGAAGTTATTATTAAGAATTCCCACCAGAAAATGCACATCTGCAATATGTCAAAGTATTCAGTAATCCCGTGTATATCACACCAACCGTTAAACAACATCTCATTTCCAGCAGTATCACTCGAAACTCTATTTCTACCTCTCGATCAACTCTTCCACGTCGCTATACCACTTAGTACGACAGTCAGACCGATAGCAAAGTATCGTTGCTCGAATGAACGAACGAAACGACATTGATTCCAATTCCGTTGAATCGAAGTCTTGTAACTTCGTTCAGTACAAGAAGTGTAACGAACCGGATGCCCGGTGTTGATGGTAACAGCAGATGGTCAATTCCCCGCATCCATGGCATGCAAACGTTTCTTGTACAATTCGCGATAACTTGCAATAATTGCCGTAGTAAATTGTTGCGCCCACGGGCATCGGTTCCCTTTTAACTTACACATAGCCTACCACCATGGGCCAGCTAGTAGAAGATAGCTACCATTGGACAAATTTACATTTCTTACAGGCTATGTTCGAAAAACGTTTCACGTTCTCTCTGCTCTTAAACTCTTCTTTCCTATCACGCGAACGGATTTTTCACTCGTCTAATATTTTAAACGAAATATTTCCACAATTCTAAGTTGCTTACTTGACGCTTCGAATAATTTGTTTCGCGTGTATTTTCAACGTACTGCTTAAGGAAAATTTTAATATCACTAAAATAAAGAAAGAAGATATTTCTTTCACGTAAACTACTTCGAAACGCTGAAGATATACTACAAATACTATATCATATGCAAACCGAAGTTACAAACTCGTTAATGGATACGAGATTTCTCGTCTGAAGAGTGAGAAAAGATTAAGAGTATCACGTGAACATAGCCATCGAACGTGAAAAACAGACGTTGACGGTCTAAATAAAAATGTATATTTCTTACAAGCCACGTTTCAGAACGTTACACGTGTCCGTTTCTCTTGGAAGTATCACGTGTATATATTTACGTGGCGATGAAACGCGTGAAAGAGGCGCTAGCGCTCTAAATAAAATGATCAGGCCAGAGGAAAATACATACGTTGCACGCAACGAACGCATCGCGCACGATGTCCCGGAGGAATAGTCCGCGGCTACGATGGCGGAAAATCGAGCATGGAATTTATAACTAGCAAGGTGTCTTTTTCTTGCGGCTCGGTTCGTTGCACGGTCCACAGGTGTTCGTTAAGGGAGGAAGTGAAGGGAGCGTGTAACTGATTCTCGATTTCAGAGTGGTCATTTTGTTTGCAGCTCTCTCTCTCTCCTTCTCTCTTCAGAACGAAGAAAAGGAACAGAAAGAGGTGGAGGAGGAGGAGGAAGTTGAGAAGGAATTTTAATTCTACAGGAGATCGAGAACGAGAGAGAGGAATTTTTTTATCTCGAAGTGAGAGACATCGAAAGAAAGATGGTTGTTCGTTTCTTCTTTTGCTGTGATACTTGTTATAGGCTTGCTTTTTATAGGTGTTCTGAATTTTATTTAACGAGACGGAGAAAGATTTACGAGTTTGTTGACAGAATTTGGTGTATTCGGATAGAATCTTTTTTTTTTCTATAGATATGCTTTCAGCTGTTTTGTATAATTTTAAGCTGCTCTTCTAGTAATTTCGAAAATATAGATCATAAATTTTACGATGTAGTTTGAAACTAAAATTATTGTACACGTTGGTTTAAATCGATTAATTTCTGAAGAAGTGAACAAAAATGATTGTAATCAATTTCTAATGCCCGAAGAATTTTTATTAGCTCTAAGTATCCAGTATTTTCTTAATTATGCATTTTCAGTTGTAACCTCCCTCTTAAATTATTCAATCATGTTCTCAACAATACTTTCCCATCCTCAACCCTCGAACTACACTAACTCGAACAGCTCACGAATTCCATAAAGATTCACAAAAAAGAAAAATCCCATCTCGTAATCGCAAATCTCTCTGTTGATCGCACGGAATAGCTGTTCCAACTTCATGTTTCATAATCAAACCGTAAAACAGAGCTTAGGTCCGATCACGCAGGACTGAAAAGCCACTGGTGGCATGCAATGCGTTCCCGGAGCACAATAACGTACGAGAGAACCCAGTGGCTCTCCTCGATCCCTCGGCTTCCTGCATCTGGTTCGGCCAGATAACCGGGCACAATTGACTCGTAATTCATTTGCGTTGCCGCGCATCCTGTGTAATCGATGCAGCAGCCCAGGCCTCGTCGTCCACAGCTTCACCGACAATGAGTCGCGGCCATGGCACTCAGGAAGAGAGGGCGCAGCATTTGCATGCTGGAGCGATTATATCGTTCGTAGTTGTGAAGGGAGAGGGAGGTGGAGAAGGTGGTGAAGGAGAGAGGGAATGAGGTGGATCCAGCAAAGAGGACGCGAAATCGATTAAGACCCTCTTAATGCTCCCCTCCAACTGATCACTCATGGTCATTTTTCATCCAGGTCGTCCTTCCAGCTTCCACTATACCCAGCCCTGTTTACCTTGCACCGACTGGATGGATCGATCCTGCGGTGTTCGACGTGAAATGAGTTGGAAATGACTGGTGGAACCGTTAGCGTTCCACATGGCCTCGGGAACACGAGGTTTGTTCCACGCGAGCCACGCATTTTCAACCGCGGAATTACGGTGAACGAGCACCCACGGTGAATAGAGTGCTTATCGATCTGGAGATTGAACTTTGTTGAAATTTTTCTTCTCTTGGAATTGTGGTTATTGGATTTCGTGCTGTTTGAGAAAGTTTGCGCAGCGTGAATGTTCGATACGGTGAGAAGTGTAGATTTCTGTTAGCGTAGTTCGAGTAATTGGTGTGTCAAGGAGGATAACTATTGAAACATGTTGATCGGAATGATTTAAATGGTCGTTGTGTTTGAGAAGGAGAGCGATTGCAATCGTCTGAGATATTTTACACCGTGAGAATTGGGTTAATTGAAGTTTCAGATTGAGGCTTCTCGATCGTTGAACTGTTTACGTCGCAAAAGTTTGAATCTTTAGTGCGTTGTGAAAATGAACGAAGATATTTAGAAACAAAAAAGAAAATGTTTGAACGATTATCGTTTTGTTTGAAATTACGCTAAACGAAAATGTTGGAAAAGGAAGAGGAATAAATTGAATTAAGAAGGGGAATCAACTGGAGACTTTTTCATTAGCTCAGCAGGACGTCTTGCGTTCGCAACAGAGAGCTCGGGATAAAGAGAGCGGTAAAATAACTAAGGAATGCACTTGCCCTTGAACCTATAGGTCTTGGGGTGCTAACCGAGTCCCTCGAGTCCTGTTTACACGGTAAAATGCTTCCTTCAAGAAGATATCTTATTCGATAATAATGCAGCAACTCTCGCTACCTGGAAATTCTTCTTTGATAACTCTGTCGCCAATCGATAATCACTAACACATGAAGCAGATATTGCAATGAATGTAAAATCATTTTTATTGAACATGTATTGCAACATTCAAACATAACAAAAAATACAAGTAAAGAAAACAAAAAATTTTAATACTCATAGTAAAAGAAACAAAATACTTTCATAAATACGCAGTACTCTTAGAAAATTTCTATTTGTTACTGAAAGTAAGATGTTTCCACAATCATCGATCAATCTACAATTTTGTAGGTTTATCAATCTCAAACTATTCTCGTGAATAGTATAACTCACATCATCGATCTTAATTTCGGTAAACTAAATCTGGGATGGACCAACTCCTCATTGCAAAATCTTCGACAAAAAACTACTGGATTCGATGGGGAAAAAAGTATCAAAGGATGCAATTCCAGCTTTTGTTGATCTCATCTGAGCAACAACATCGCAGCAGCTGCATCTGGCCCGCTGAGCGCGTATATGGAAATATAGCGTGTACCAGCCATACCGAGCAGGTGATCCTCAGCCCTTCTTGCCACGATTAATGCGGGGCATTTTTGCCTGGGTCCCTGTGAATAATACTGGCGCATACTTCACGGTATTCTATGTCCTTTACAAATTCTCAGACTCTCATATGCACTATTATTCTCTCATACATACTTAAATTCTCAAACTTTTTCAAACTGGCAAAATTTGAAATTCTCAAACTTTTTCAAATTCGCAAAAACTCAAATTCTTATATAAATACACTATTATTCTATCATATATACTTAAATTCTCCAACTTTTTCAAATTGGCAAAATCTCAAATTCTCAAACTTTCATATCCTCGAAATCAAATATTTTCAAATTCTAAAATTTTCTATACTTTACAAATCTTTCGACTCTCGTTACGCCACGGATTTTCAAATACTCAAATCAACTTCTGGCAACGTCGATGAAATCTTATCAAAAAATCAAATATTTTCAAATTTTCAAATTTTGTATAGTTTACAAATCTTTCATATTTATTTCCTAACTTATATTTCCTTTCTTAAATTGCTTCATCCGGCTTCCATCATCCCCAGCACCTTCCTTCAGCAATTTCTACAGAGGCTACACCGACCGCATTTTTGCCCTGAACCCTTGTGAATAGTACCGGCAAATTCTCCGCGGTATTTCGTATTCTTTTCGAACAGCCAACACCGATTTCCGAGCGCGCGTTTGAAGAGGGGGCGTGCGGATGCCTCGCGCGTGCAATGCATCTTCTCCGAGAGAAAGGGACATCTACATACCGCGAATTCAACGCGGTCTGAAGACCTTGGTTAATGGCAGATCGTTGTTTCGAGTGATCTTTGGAAATCCAAGAGAAACTCTTGATTTCTTCTTCGTTTAAATACGTACAGTTGTAGTCAGTATACAGTAAAGATAGTAATAATAACTCTAATAAAGAATGAGCTGTGTTAATAGTAAAACGATATTTACTTCCATTTAAAAAATAAAATAAACCTGTTAAACAAAATCAATGTTTAAACTAAACCTCATCAACAAATTCTTATTATTTAAAGGATGCTAAGAATTAATATAAAAATTGAAATTCCATCCCAAGAAATAAGACTTCTAAAGATTTTTTCAAAACATTTGAATGATTAAGAATTCAACTGTCGGTCTGATATTAACATTTAAAATTGTTACAGTGACAAAAACAAAAATAATGAGAATCCTTGGTTAATTTAATCCAAAGTTATACAAAAGTTCCTACTTTCTTAGACCATGAAAATCATGTTCTCAAGGTATCGTATTATACGAGGATCACTTGTTTATGAATGACTGAACTACTAAAGCTTGATTCTACAATTACACGAACAGTCCATGTTCATTTTCAACCACCGAACCTTATCACCTGTTTCCAAAGAACGATCCTGACGGAAGCTTCACGGAAGCCGTCTCGTGTTGGACGTCACGTCGACGCCGTACGAAGAGTACCGTTCCCGTGCCTTACCCCTGTCGCCACTTTAAACGGCTGAAATACGTGTTACAGCCGCGACGCTAATTAAACTATAAATTCTGTTCCGGAAATGGCATCGTTCGACTTCGCCGCGGCCTAACGATTTCGCGAGAAAGCTTCTAACGAGGTGAAAAGAAAAGTAACACGAGAGCCGCGCACACAGACTGGCGATATCAAGGGAGACGAGGCGGTGGACGACAACGGACACGCAGTATATATCAAACACCAAGGCCTTAATCGGCCATCCAGATCTGTTCGCGGAAGCATCATGGCTTTTGCCGGTATGCGACACTAGCTATACGTACATCGTCGTTGTCGCGAATGTAACGATGACGATCGTGTGGACAGTGAGAACAGTCGAGGTGTTCTGATCCACAGCTCGTAGAATTGGTAATGACACATTAGATTCTCGTGTGCACTCTGATTTATAATAGTTCGTCTGATCGTGAATGTAGAAATTTTGCTTGGGACTTTGAAATTTTTTTCATTATCGATATCTACGAGTTCTGTATTCGTGAGTTTCGATTTTAACGATGTGAATTCTGCCTGTATAATTTTAACACGTTAATCGCCCATGGTAAATTAGGTATGTTTCCTGGGTGGCCCAAATTCTTCTTTTACCAATTCACTTCCAGTACAATTGGAATCGTTTTAAATACTTCTTTTCTAATTTTCAGTTTTACACATCTATGCATCTTTGTTTCTTCTTAATGAAACAATGATTCCTTGGAAAAGTAGACTGGTATTGACTGTATATAACAGAGAATGTAGTAACGAAATAATATTTTCGTTATTTTATTTAGAAACGTAACATTTATCGTTAGCGTCGAGAAAAATGATTTACATTCAACGAAGGGAATAGTGTGAAGTAACAGAAACGAGATGAAAAATTTTTCACTAGGAATTAAAAGAATGTGTACAAGGAATTTATTCGAGGAATACTCTAAAAGCAAATGCAAAGCAAATAGAAAAGGCGTTACAGAAAACATTTTTCCAAAAGATATTTCTATTTATTTGTTCAATTGTCAAAAACTGAATTTAAGTTTATTCTTCTTACCGAGACATTTTTTGTACGTATCATTTGTAGCATATATATCAAAGATACAAGAAAGAATTATAATTTCAAAAAGCAGGCACCATCCTTAGGATTCAACTCTAGGATCGTGAGAAAAGTGAAAGTTGGGAAAAAGTAGAATTTTGAGGAATCTTCGGAGTGAGGAACGTTTAAAGTAATTAGCGGCGGTTCTGCACCGGCGTCTTGAGAATGAAAACTTGCGTGGTTGTACAATTTAACGTTTGCTGTAATTAATGGTGATTGAATCGTGGGACTAGCGGAGAAAGTTGGTGTATTAGGGATTTGCAATAATTAATAATCATGAATTTGAGCATAGAGAAAGTTTTGCAATTTTACTTTAGGATGTGGTGTAAGGTACTCTGTACACGTGAATTATGAAATATTCATATGAAAGTTTAGATGAAATATTGGATTATTAATCGCAAATCGATATCGGTGTTATTCATAAAGCTAATATAATTTAGAGAGCGTCGAAAGTCGGTTTAATTTAAAAAACACACGGTCATCTGAAAACCGGTACATCTCGTTCAGAAGGTGCGAATTAGTCGTGGCTAACCGCATCATGGCGTAACGCAAGCCTAATTTGCGTACAATGGAGACAAAAAACCGGGACAATGGATTATCAAGATGTGTATCTATCGATACGCAGCGAGGAAACCGGTATTTCTGCGATTATTGTTCCGACGTGAATGAATGAATCTAATTGCGATGCAGCAGCAGGTTCGAAAAAAAAGGATGTCGCAAGCTTTTCTATGCACGCACCGTGCGCTCGAGTAACAATGAATTAGCAGAGATCGTAGATAATCGATAAATTATTCCCCGTAAACCTGCAAATATTTACGTACCAGCAAGCATAAATAGCGACCTAACCATGCAAATGCATCGTATGAATATTAATGTTAGAAAAACGAGAAATTGCAATTTTCACTGGAAAATAAGATTCGAGAATTGATATGTAATTTATTCCAAATAAAAACGATGAAATATTATCATACGAATAATCTTTTTTTTTTTTTATTGCTAATACATGATGTCCAATAAATCGTAGTACAACAAATAAATGAATAATATAGAATAATGTTTGTTTGATTTATCAGACATGCTGGGTAAGTCAGTTTCTATACACGAGCGTCGTAAAATTGATTTCAAGTAGGTGTTAACGCTAGTCATAAAATGATTCCATTTGAGTTCCACGCGAGAATAATCTGTTCGGCGTAAAAATCTGCTGACTATCGAGGATCAACGATAAAAGTCACATCATCAGGATAATCTTAAACGATGCTCAGCTAACTATCAAGGAAGTTATTTTTTTTACGTCCTCGTGGATCATTTAAATTTACAACGAAACGAAATGAATTCCTTTATATCCCACCGAGAAAGAAAAATCACGCAGGATTACAGAACTGGGAACTTCTCAATCTTGAATATTTAATTCAATTTTAAGTAATCAGAAGTTCCGTATGAGTTTGAACGATTCCTATTAACTTTCGCAGCAGCGTGTTTATGGCCCGGTAAGATGGGCCACCGAATAAGAAAAAAAAAAAGTCTGGCCGATGAAAAGGAAAAGATACAGAAACGCATCACGCGTAGAGCTTCTTGAAAATTTGTTTTATTCCCTCCGTAGGCTATCTGAACGTTGGCCTGGCCGAATGTATACCCGGCGATCGTTAAAATCTTACCCCGCTTTTATGATCTCTCGTAAATTTCAGGCGTCAAATGTCTGCGTTAGGCGTTTAAGACCTCTAATAATAGCGTGTAACCCCGAATCGTTGATTCGAAATGAATTTTTTGTTCTTTTTCTTTTCTATCATATCTTCTAATCGCGTAAAATTTTTTTTATAATTGTTAAAATTAATTGTACGTATACTCGAACAGAACGTAAGTCAAACATTTCTTCAATCTTAAGTCCGTGAACTGTTTGAGTCCGTTTAATAAGAATGTAATACGATAGAAAATAATAGATCCACTTAAACACGAATTTGATGCATATTTGATTTTTGTTAAAGTATACATCGCGAACTTTCAGTATATATATATAGTATATATATATAAATTTGTTTAAATATACCATATACTATTTTGTGAAGGTGTATAAAAGTTTTAATATATTTTCTTTCGGGTATCCATTCCCCGTAAATAAGCAATGTGACCACCAGCTCTCAGACTTCTAGCAGCCGATATTCAGCTGACGTATATACAATGAATTAAGGAATAATTACTAAATAAATATATAACAAATGTTTGATAGCAAAAAAAGTGTATGCGATAGACAGTAAGACGTGTGGTCGTTGAAGTGTTAAAATACTTCAAACTTAATCAACCAGCCTCTACAATCGGTATTTATCGTCCTATCCATATACCACGATTACGAAACACGACTTAACCCTGATCATAACGTTGTTACGTTGCTCAGTGAAACCGGGAAAAGGGATCCTCTTAGAAAGTGACGATCATGATAATCCAAACTCGATCTTCGCGTAATTATACGAGCCTGGGAGACTGTCGTTTTATTTCAACAGTTGGACGTTTCCTTTGTCGATAGGGGACTCGCATGGTGGTGCGTTTTTGTTGTCGATCTGCTGTCTCGCTCTCGCTCTCGCTCTTTCTCTCTGTCTGGTTTGGTTTATGCCGGTTAAGGGGAAAGAGGGGAGGCTGCGATGCGAGAACGTAATGATCCTTTGCAGAGGAGAGGCCATCGTGGCCGCCTCGACTCCTCTAATGACTCGGGACTGATAGATAGCCCCGCGACGATCGACAACTTCGGCTCGGTACCGTGGACCTTGAATAATAAGTTACATAAATTACACGCTTACGCTACACCGGCCCAGGCGATACGAGCATGGATAATGGCGGAGCTTTCGTGTGACGGTGCCACGTCAAGTATCGGGGATTTAGAATCAGGAAAAGTTCGAATTTTTTTTTTTAGACAATTTGAACTGTGGATTTAATTTTAAAGTTATTTCCTTCTGGAAGTTTTGGAATGGAAAGACCGTTTGTGTGAATTGTAAGATCTCTGACATGTGATGAATTAAAATTTGCAACGATTACTGTGCGTGAAATTGTTTGAAATTGGTCTTTTAGAGTAATTGATATACAGATCTTGATAAATCTTGAACTAACGTAATAGTAATACGTTTTTTATCGTGAAATTGATAATTGATAATTGAGATTTTGTAATGCATGATAGGATATTCAGAAGTTCCATACGATATGTGCGAAATAAGTATTACAAGCAAGGAAATCCGTTTCAATGTCTATTCTCGTGTATCTACTTCAACGATAGGTGGTGATTAATGATCATGTTATAGAACAGGAGTTTCATTTCAGTGAGTGATGGGTGTTATTCGAAGTGAGCGTTATTTTAAACGATTCCAGTGATTTGATCTTGTACGCAGTCGCCTATGGAGGTGTGGAAGCATATTGTTTCATGCATAACGTTGGAACTGTCTTAACGTGCCTTAAATCCCCATTGGAATGAGATTTCATCGTTCCATTTAGAGAATTGAGCGCAGATAACTGTGAACAATGATGACATTATGATAATGCGCAGAAATGTTCTCGATATTGTTCGACAGGAATGTAAATCTTCTTGGTGATATTTGGGAAGTGAAGAGTACATCTTTTTCAAGTGTGCAAATCCTAAGACATCCCATTCATTTTTATACTCCTAGTTTCTCGAACTCTCAAACTCTGAAACTCTCAAATTCCTGTACTTCAAATTCCCAAAGTCAGAAATTCTCAAATTCTCAAACGCTTAAACTCTCGTACTTTTGAACTCTCAACGTCTCAAACTCTTAAATTCTCATACTCTCAAATTCTGAAACATTCAAATTTTAAAACTCTCAAACGCTTAAACTCTCATACTCTCGAACTCTTCAGTTCCCAGAGTCACGAATTCTCAAACTCTCAAATGCTTAAACTCTCATATTCTCAAATTCACGTATTCTCCAACTCCCATATTCTCAAATTTTGAAACTCTCAACTTCTCAACTTCTCAAACGCTTAAACTCTTAAATTCTCATACTCTCGAATTGTGAAACTCTCAAACGCTTAAACTTTTACACCCTGAAGTTCCTAAACTCAAACTCTCATGCTCTAAAATTTCTAAATCCCGAAAGTCACAAACTCTCAAACCTTCAAACTGCAAAATTCTCAAATCAACGCATACTCTCTACAAACTCCTACCGAACTTCTTTCCCAACCTATACTACTCCCACTTACAAATTGCTTCATCCGCCTTCCATCATCTTCAACACCTTTCCCCAGCAATTTCCACGTAGACTCCACCAACCGCACCGTCAATTCACCAAAACGTCGCACAAAAACCGCAAAACAATACTGCACGAAGTTCTGTCTCTCCGCAAACCCCATCACGCTTATCGCAGAAACTCATTCTTCGATAATCATCCTCGAGTACTTTCATTTCTTCTCTCTCTCTTTACTCCCATCAAGTTTCTCTCTGGAGAACACCTTGCGAGCCGTTTCGACCAGCTGTCGCATCTTCGTCACGAAATAACGGACAGTTTCCACGGTATTCGTCCGAAGCTAGAAAACTAGCATTCGTCCGTTTTGCGTAAACGGATATCTTCTACCGGCTGATGCATTGCGACCGGTAGAAACGTCAGAAGTTAACAATGCCAGCTTTTGCCGGTGATTTAGAACCACGAGGCTGCCGCTTCGTGGGCGTGCGCGCATTTGTCCTTACTCGCGTGCACGTCTCTCCTGAGCTGGTACAAAGCGACCACGTACAGATGGGGAACAAGACTGGTCGGAGATTTCTTGTAATTTCTTTGTTTTTTTTTTTCGTTTCTTCTCGTTTCGTTAGCTTTTTTTTTCGATTCAAGAATTCCACGGAACATCCTCTTTCTTCTGGCCGTTTCGAAACGCTTGTCGCTTGGAATGATAATGTGCTGGCTTCGTTACGCTTTGAGTTTCGTTGCGACAAGGGGAGCTAGGCTACGTTGGTATCCAAGAGTTGTAGGGATAGGAGGTTGATTGATTTTAATAGTGGGTGGTAGTGGTATGTAGTTTGTATTTGTAAAGTACAACGTATAACTGTACGATAGAAAAAAATTTCTTTTCGGAGAAAAGGAAACCAGGGAAGAGACAATTTTGTACTTTAAGAATTTCAGAGTTCTAGCATTTGGATATCTGAGAATTTGGAAATCTGAAAATATCAAAATTTGAGTATTTCGGAATTTGAGAATTTCTGAATTTTCGGAAATTGAGGATTTTAAAATTTAAGGATTTAAAGTTTCAATATTTGGGAATTTGGATATTTGAAAATTTGGAAATGCAAGGATTCGAGAGTTTCGGAATTTGGCAATTTGAAAGTTTGAAACCTTTCAGAATTTGGACACTCGAGATTTTTCGATCGCCATAAATTTGAATATTTGAGAATTTCAGAGTTTCAAAGTTTGAATATTTGAAAACTTGAATCTTCGACAGTTTAAGATGCTTATACATCAACAATTTAATACACTTACTATCACTTTTCATACAATAATAAAAAAATACACATTGCCCTTATAAAAGAAACCAAAAGGAACTCAGCAGTTTTTGATTTTATTCTAATTTACATCTTCTTCCATTCAATCGTATCCATTACCTTATGATAAATGACACTACAACAGCGGAAGACGTAACTATCAATTAGGAAATAAAAAACGGGAAACATAAAGGAGGCCTGGTAAACCTTGGCAATTTTGTACTTAGTGTTTTGCGAGCAGTATCCTTTTACAGGCGGACAAACAAAAAGAAAAAAAAAAGGATGAGAGAGAGAAGATCCTCCGGTGCAGCAATGATCTCAGTAGAAACACACAGCTTGCTCGGTTTTTCGCGATTTTTGCTGGTGAAAGAAGCGCGGTGCACGTTTAGAAACCGGAATCGGTTTCCGTAATTTTCAGCGTGCCAGGACGGACAGCGATGATCAATCTTACGGTGATTCGACGCAGCTGGCTCGGAAAGAAGCGGACTCGGATGTCCTTCGGAAGCAAATGGAAGTAAAGGGGAATCGATTTCGATCGACGATCACCGTTCTCTCTAAACGCAGCTCCTTTGTCGGAAAAGTCAAGCTATTGCTTGAAAAAAAGAAGAAAATTCGAATTGTTTCTGTTTGAAATATCACACATAATAGTTCAAAATTTGTCAACGTTTATATCTTGGTAAATAGCTGACATTAACACACGTAATTATTAAAAAATATTAAAAGACAAGTAGTTAAATAACTATTCTTTAATCGAATACTAAAAATGTACGAACATCCTTGAAACAGGTTTAAATAAGAAGTTTATGTCATAAAAGTTTTATGTTCATTTTTCGTTTTATAGTACAGTTGGAATAACTATTCATCAATCAGACGTATATAAATACTGTGAAATAGATTCATATAAGAAGTTTATAGCATAAACGCTTTTTTGCTCACTTTTTTCCTGTTGCAGTCACACTTCCGATCAATGTTCGAATTTAGTACGAACAAACAGAGGCGAAACGTCTTGTAATAAAGCGTGGCCAAACAGCGAGTCGTTGTTCTCGAATCATTGAAGGGGAACCAAACGACGAATAAACATCCACGTTGGAAACGATCTGAATTCTCCCGGTGGCTGTAAAACCGCGAACGAGTTGCGGTTACGAAAACACTGTGTGTGTGTGTTTTAAATCTTGCCACCGATCAGATATCGCACCTACTGTATCGAGCGACCTCGCGTCCCCCATATTTTTTTCTTGCTGCCTCATAAATTTGTCCTTTTTTTTTCCTTCCATCGACAGTGTTGGATTTTCACGTAGCGATTTATGAGTTACGTTGCTGCTGGATCGAATGTTTAAAATTTTATGGGTTTGAGACTTATTTAATTTAAAAATTCAAGAATTTGTGAATTTAAGTGTTTAAGAGTTCGATAATTTAAAATTTTCAGAATTTGGAAATTTTAAAACTTCAGAAATTGTAAATTTGGAATTTTCAGAATTTGGAAATTCAAAGACTTCAGGAATTGGAAATTTGAGATTTTCAGAATTTGGAAATTTAAAGATTTCAAAAATTGGAAATTTAAGATTTTGAAAGTTTCAGAGTTTGAGAATTCGATACTTTAAATTTTCCGAAATTCGGTAATTTGAAAACTTGAAAATTTGAAAATTTGAGAGTTTCAGAGTTCTGAAATTTGAGAACTCGAAAATATGAAAATTCGAGGATTTAATATTTTGAGATTTTCAAAATTCGAGAATTCGAAAGTTTAAGACCGAGTAGTGGAATTTTCCTAATCAAAAACCCGCGCAAAAATCTGTCGACGTACCCGAAGCGAAACGTTCGTGGCGTGAGTCGATATAATGGTCGGTGCATATTATGCACATGCAACAATGCCGCGAGCAAGGATCTTCTTTACAAAGCCACCGATCGTCTTTCCAAGTGGTACGTGTCAGGGACGCATCAAGGGATCTACCTTTTGCATTCGTCAGATCCTGCTGCTGCATCCCCTACGTTATTGTACAATGCCATTGAACTTGCTACATTTACTTGAACAACATGTACTTAACCCTAGAACATTATACGAGATTGATTTCTTCTGCAACCTGTTACGTAAATGATGTGTATATTAGAGATGTATTGTAATACTATCTCAAACATTAAGAGAATAGCGAGAAAAACAGGGGAGGATGACTTTGGAGATCTTCGAGAAACTGCATATGAAAATTTTTAAATAAATTTCGAATTTATCTTTAATTCTTAAAAACTTTAGAAATTATTTTTGGAAACAAATTCAGAATTGAACACTTTCCTGTCGAAGAGTTCGAAACATTGAGAATTTTTCTGTATAAATCATTAGAAAATTGAAAATACACCTCTGAAAAATTCTCATTTTTCAGAGCATCGAGAGTTCCTCTTCAGAATTCGTATCTTCGTAAATTTCTTAGAAACAAGAAACTTGCACTCGGACCTTTCGAAAACAGAGTTCAACCTCTCATGGTAAATTATCATATCTTCCAAAATCATCTTTCAACGACTCTAACAGAGACGTAACAAGCCTCGCCTTAATAAATGGTGCACACACTCGTGCAGAATCACTCGCGCCATTCATTTTCTCAAAGATTTAATGAATCGGTATTAAAACGTTCTTGCTAAAAATATGACGACCGACAATATCTCTTCTCCGATCGAAGGAGGGTAGCGTTTAAACAAAATTGCACCGATACACCCGTTCATAAATCAAACAACAGTTTTGACGTGCCTGGTCTGATTACGACACACGGGATTTCCAGGTGACTGTTTATAGATGTCAGATGCCTATCGGACAGCGTCCGTTAGACGACCATTCTTACCATCAATTAAGCGTACAGCTGGTAGATCCGTTTTTTCCTACAAATTTTCCACTCGTAAACTCCTGTTAACTCACCTGTTTCTTCCTTAAACTGATTTGTTGCACACCTTGTAGCTGTTACGCGTATAACTGAGGTAAAGTTGAAGACAGATAAAATAGGTTGTAAGATACTCTGTTATTATTGTATGTTTTATTGGTGACCACCTGAATCTCATTCGTTCCCACGAAACTAATTCTTTTAAACACAGAATCTCGAATTTATCCGACAGAAGAACAGACTGTATACTACAAATCTTTAAATTTCAAGCAAAGCAACCACCAAATCATGAGTCCTATAGAATAACTATAATTGTTATAAACTTTTACACAGAAATCGAAATTTCAGCCAAATTCTCACCGAACTTACAATAAAGGATTCTTTGAGCGTTTCTTCAAAAGCATGTTAATGTTAGGTTTCGAAAAAGTTCCTTAGTTTAGCTCAGTCTGCATAGAAATGTACTACCATACATAACACTTAACTATAAACCCCTCGTTTCAGGAATGAGTGAACATTGTATTAAATCTTTCATTTATTACGTAGCGTAAATTACTTCCTGCGGCTCTAATAAACCGAGCAAACAACAGTAAGATAGTATAAGAAAAATCAATGCTGAAAGTGGTAGAATTAGGTTAACCTAACTTCGAGGTACAGAATTAAGGGGTTAAATTCCAAAAATCATGTATACTCATCTCTCGTACACCACACAAAACCCATTTCCCCGGATCAACGAACCCGAACAGAAACCCAAACCAAACTTCACACGCAGCTCCTCCATCGTGAGAAACAAAAGATACGAAAAAGTGAAGGAGAGAAAGAGAGAGGGTCTGATTATCGCGTAGCCGATCGCGCGTTAAAATTTACCAGGGTAAATACCATCGGACAACCGGTTCGTGAAGAAGAAGCGTGTGGCCTGGATCGAGCGAGGGTGGGGTTGGTGATGGTGGGCAGGGGTAAAATTAGAAGAATGTCAGCATGGAGAGGCGATAGGTTCGCGCCTTGTCCGCCCCTGGCCCGCTACATTGTGGTTTATTCTTCTGAGCAACCGCACGCTCGTCTGGCCGGTGCTTACAGAGAGTGTAGAGCGCGGGCAAGCAACAAAGGGAAAAAAGCCGATGGAAGGAAGAGCCGGCATTCGAGCTGGAGCGCAAGGGGAAGAGGAACCTGGCCGTAGCTGGCGAACGGCAGACGCCTCGCTGGTCAATGAACCGTGGGCACACGCGACGCTGGCGCGAGCGGTCGAGCGCAACACGGGCGTCGTTGCGCGTAGTACACGCGTCCACCGCCGCGTATCTCGTCTCGTTATTACGCACGATACGACCCACTGATGGATCGATCGAATCGATGCGCGGTCGGAATAAAGGCGTGATGCGAGTCTTCTTCTTCTTCTTCTTCTTCTTCTTCTTCGTCGTCTTCTTCTTCGTTGCTTTCTCTTTCTTCATTGCGTGTAGCCCGTTTCTGTTGCTCTTCTGGTACTGTGGATAAGCAGGAAATGGAACTCGAGACGTTAGGTCGATGGGTTGTGACTTTTGCTTTGGAGAAAGCTTTCCTTTTTCTCTTTTTTTGTTTTTTAACTTTTTTGTGTACCACCTTTGCAAGAATTCAGTCGAATGCCAAGCGACATGATCGCGATACTTTCTTTCGTTCTTATTACTTCTAATTTTTTATGGATAAAAGAAATTTTGTTAACAGTTCGGATGCTTATGAAAGCATAGATTTCAATTTAGTAGAATTTTGATAAACGGTAATAGTAAAGTCACATGCATTGATAAGATCCAAACGTGCAATTAGTTCGATTTTATAGACCGAGCAGCTAGTACTTTTAAGCACTGAACAGAAAATGTCTGACACTCAAACGGTTGAGGACAGTGTTTTTGAGATAATTATTAAATCGTTGAAATTTTCTGCAGTGTGAAGCATATGAATAAATGTCAATAGTGTATAATTTAGTGGAGATGTTCTTTCGAGGAATGTTCGCCATCTTGGTTGGCAAAAATCTTCCTTTTTTCTAAAATGTTTAGAAGATTATTGAAGTAAAGAGTTTACTTCCGTTGGAATTTATAACTGTACACAAAAATTTTCTGTAGTGTTAAGAGTTTGCATAATTGTTTCTTCTCGTAGTTTGTAATTTAATGGAGATGTTCTTTTGAGGTTAGATTAAGATAGACTCCTGCTTGAAGAAGCTTTTCCTTTCACTCTAAGAGGATGGTTTTTTGAGAGTATTAAAATAAGAGGCTTGTATCCGTTGAAGAACATGTTGAAAAATGTGAACTTTTTTCTTTCATTCGGTAGTTTATGTTTCAATGGAGATGTGTTTAAAAGAAGATTAATCTATGAATTGAGTAATGGTGGTATTATGGATGTTTGATAGTAAAATTACCGAGACTGTTATAATAACTTATAGAATGATCCATAACAGTACAGAAGAACGCGAAATGATTTTCCATAATTTTCCTGTGCTTTTTAATCTACTTGTTGAATTCACACGTTAAACACGAATATTGCAGTTTGTAGGTATTGTTAGACATTTTCCCAAGCAGCCGCTGTTATTTATAGAACTGAAGAAGCAATTAGTCTTGTCGAAGTCTCTCGGCCGTTCATACACCAGACAAATTGGATCTAAGATTCTAATTAAGTTTAGTCTCGTTGTCATGCGTAAAGTGCACCGGTAGATCGATGGAATCGATGCAACGTAAATTGCAAAACGAAGTCCACCGGCAATTTATAAGTGCCTTTAAATAGATACTCTTACTTTTAGGGTAAAAAACGGTAATTACGCTTTTTTGATTCTCGTCGAAGTGTATATAAATGCAACGCGAAATCTCGCGGCAATTTATTCAAGCAACTTTCTTCTTTCTTTTCTTAAATAAACACTTTTACTTTTACGCTCGGAACGGTAATTAATATTTCTAGAAGCTCTGAATAACTACCTCTTAATTACTTGCAAAAAAAATTCATTAAATTGAACACACTGAATTTTCATCGATTGTTTCTCTGCATTAGAAATTTTTTTATCAAACTATAAAATACACGTCGATGATCGATAATTTAAACGTTATAGCATTGAAATTCGTCATTTCGATGAAATCCTTCTCGTCGGTACGCGCGGCACGTCCCGCTAGATCGATGAAACCAACGACGCCTGAACGGTGGCATAATGTTCCAACATGAAAGCCACGATCTAACGAGCAGGAAATAAGACCCAACCTCGAAACTTCTTAGCTGATGGCACTGAAAGCCTCCGTGGCGATTGTTAAAGGTTTTCTAAGCAGACATTGCCGCTCGCTTCTTGAGGACCTCACTTTGCCGATTAGTCTTCTTGAAGTTTCTTAATCGTTCCGCTGAGGAAGCCTGCAGCGAGTCGATCAGAGATTTTGATGAAGTTCACCGGTTGTTACGCATAACGTGTCCCGATAGATGGATGGTCCCGACGGAATAAAGGTGTAATGTTCTAGGGGAACATAGAAACTGACGAGCAGGTAATAGGATACAGCTTGAAACTGTTGACGATATGAGCCGGGTAATGAATGTTGATACTTTTCGAATGGCAGTTGCGACGATAGAATATGATTATTTTCAAAGAGTTATCGTGGGATACTGTGGTTGAACTGAAGTAAAATATGTACACTTTCATTGGGAAAGTGTAATTTATCATTCGTTATTTTTTGAAAATAATATTCTCCAATTGACCTTCTCGACTCGTTGGAAAATCTTCCATTACGCTGAACAGATGATAATATTTAATTAAACGTGAATTCTGAATTTTGTATCAGTGTAAATATCTTTTTTGAACATTTGCCTTGTTTTTTGGTTTTCATAATTTAACAAATTTTTTAAATAAAATAGTTTTATTAGTACGTCGTCATTTTGTTGTCGCAGTCTTTGTATCTTCTTGCAAAAAAGATGGAGACGAGATGCTGTATATTTTCTAATGGAGACGAAGGATTGTTTTGATATTCGAATAACTAGACAAGATAGTATTCTTGAAATATCCAATCAGAAAGATTTTGCATAAATGGATGGATCGTTTTTAGTAGAACGATAGTTTGAAGAAGGATACACGAAGGGGGGAGGTATGTTATTATGTAATTTGTTCACGAAATTGTCCCTGCTCATGCCAGCGTGAACACGCTTCTCGATAATCATCGCGAACTGTACAGGAAATTCTTACGGCTTACATTCCAACACGATCTCGCTCTCGATGTTCGAGCAGTCACCATGACAATACATTATGCACTTCGAGCTGTTGCAAACCTGTCAATGGGGTTTACCTTAAATCCTCTCTCTTTACAAGTTAATCCAAATACCAACTATTATTTTGTTTATTATTTTTTTTTAGTAGTCAGTCATTCTCTATTGACACTATTATTTATGTAACATTAATTGTAAAGAGATTTGATTTAAAATATTTAGATCACATTTAAAACACAAAGGGAATTTTAAAAATCACAGTAAAAAGTTATAAACAATTTCTCTGGTTAAATTATTTCACCGCAAACTTTCCATTTTCAAAGATTCCAATCACTAAATTTATTCAGAAAAATATACACTTATCGCTAAATTTTCTTTTTATTAAATCTAAGTATAAATATATCAAGAAGTATCACAAACTTAATATTTCAGTAATGTTTTAAGGATGAAAATGAAGAAAGAAGTTCATATGTATATAGGTTCGTCTATTTTTTTGACTTCTTTCTTCGTTAAAAAATATAGTCACCGTGTATATGCATCATGTATCTATTAGTTCACAATAACAATCCACTACCTTGTAATAAAAACAAAAATGAACAAAAAAATACATTTATTTTCCATTCACTTACAATATGTAGTATGCAAGTATACATACGCTAATGATGCAAATGGATTAAACATTAACCTAAATCACTCGAGATCACCCGCACCTTAACCCAAACTAACCGTAACCTTCGTTAAAAGAAAGAAAGAAAAAATGGGACTTATTAACCTATCTCAAATTAATCAACCTTCAGTCTAAAGAAGAAAGAGGGAAGAAAAAAGAAACAAAGACTCCTCACACGAACATCAGGGGACAATACACGAGGAACAATCGCCGGAGGAAAAATCGGATGATGCATGGCCGTTCCCGTGGCGACTTCCGAGTCCTCCGGAGGTCCGAGAGCGTGCACGTACGTCCACGCGCTTCGACGAACAACGTTCTTCCTCCGGTTGAGCGATAGCATCGTGGTGACCTCTTGGAGCAGTCGCCTCGAAAGGCCACGCTTGACCCATCCAGGCTCGTCGTTGTCCACAGAGTATATAGCTATCGACGTTGGCTTCGCCGTCGAGGCGCGTCGTGATCGCGCCTTTCAGGGTCAACGAAGGCCTAGAACAGTGAAAGCAAGAAGAAAACCACCGTCTTGCATATGAGGGAGGGTTCAACAGCCTGAATAAATATATAATAAATCATACACGAGACTATCTTTGCTAACCTAACCGGCAGTTATTATTATCGCGTAGCTCGCACGAGCCGTTTAAGACGAAACGGGGGAAATTCATTTAGGAGATACTTGGGGTGTATCGTTGACTGAATACGAGTTTGAATACAATTGTGTATGGTATGAATGAGGAAGCTGCAAGTATGCCGCGGTGAACAGAGATGTTCGGTGTGTATGGCCGTCTTTCCGTGTGATTTAGAACCTGATGGCCTTAACGAACTGCTTGCTGGTTCGTTGGCTAGAATTAGCAGTAGGGTTACCGGTGACTTGAATTTTTTTTTGTACCGTTGATCAGTTAGGCTTTTTAATGGCGATGTTTTATTGACAGTCACTGCTACCGCGTCTTTCGCCCCGTGTTTCTGTCGTTTCTTGCGATGGTCGTTTTGCTGCTTGTCTCCGATGTAATGAATTTTTTTATCTTAGAACGATGTGAAATTACCTTTAGCGATTGAGGAGAGAGAGATTTCTTTCTTTACTTTTGCGAAATTCTTGAGGTAATTTATGTGTAGAACTTTGTGCGTAATTAATAACTACGTATGTACGTATAGCTAACTTGTACAACGTTGGGTTTCATTTAGTATAGAACACAAAAGTTCACAAAGTCAAGATTTGCAAAAACGTTTGATGTACACACTGACGCTCGTCAGGTTAGGTTGAATGTAAATTTTACGTGTTATTCACTTAATAAAGGCTCACAAGAATATTACAATAAAAGATTGTAATTATATTAATCAGATTGACTGGTTTTGTTCTTTTAATATATTAAAATATTGTTTCACTTTTTCCAAAGCACGCATTTTTAATTTTACTATAATCGTCGCATTTCTTTCACACTTCTCCACTCATTCGCAATTACTTTCTTCTTAGCTTTCGTATCTTTAATCATTCTGCACCGCGATTTATCGTGTTACGAAGATTACAAGAATCTCCCGCGTTTTTCTGAACTTCTATCTTGAAATCCACGTGAACCGATTGCGTGCAATGCAACGGTCGGCGAATAATACACGCAGAGGTTCAATCTTAACCCAGGCAGAAGGTAGAAACAAACACGAGAAACGATCGTTCGTGAACGTATATATCACCGGCGTGAAATTCATCTTCGGGACACGTGGAAATTTCTTTCTCTCCGCGGAAACGTTGAAAAAAGCGTGGTAGTAATATGGCGGCGCAGGAATCATCGACGTCACCGCATGAAACCAATACGTGGGCTGGGTCTCTTCGCCGCGGGACACCAGCGGCAAATTACCGTGCAGCGAGAAAATCGAGACTTGGAATACCGAGAGATGTGTGCGCGCATCGCACGGAGTTGTTTCCTATTGAAGACCTGACACCGTGATTATCCTTTTTGTTCAAATATCGATCGTTTATTGATTTTCAGAAAACAGTTTACGTAGAATGTTCATCGATGTTTTAACACTTTGCGGTCCTATGCCGAATATGACTCGACATCACATTTCGAAAGCGATGTTAGTTATTCTAAGAATATTTTTCGTCACTTAATAGAAATATAAATATTATTTTAATAAATAAAATAAAGTTGCGAATATATCACGGATCGACTGGAACGAAAGGGTTAATTTGCCTACTAAACAAGGCTTCAATAAAACGAGAAAATCTAGCATCAAAACGAAGATACTACCATAACACTATATTTAAGTGTACACGTTAGAGGTAGCAAAAGCATTTAAATTGCTACAAAATTCTCTACTTAAGAGTACACGATATAGCAACTCTCGTAAACTCATAGAGAAGAAAAAATGCGATAAGAATAGGATCGTTTCGATACACGAATCTGCAAAACGGCATATCGTCGACATTTATCCGGACGAATGGAACGGCATACGCGCCAGACTGATCTAAATTGAATAGACATTTTGTGATGTAGTGCGCGACATTACCCACCCTGAAGGGAACCGCCCACGATAAGCTTCGCTGGATTCCCCAAGCAATGGTTCGAACAGTTTCACGTCTCCATTTAGCTGGCCTTCCCTTCTCGACGTTTACGTGTTGCTATACACTCTAACTCTGGGGATTGACATGTTTACCAGGCTACAAATATAGTTTTATCGCGTCGAATGCGAGAGGAAGTGGCGGAAAATGGTGACATTGTAAAATACGATCCTTCGGTCTTTTGATAACGAAAATAACGGTTTAATTGACGGAAAAATTATAGATAAAACAAGGCAATTGAATTAAAAGGTCAATTCGAAATTTTAACATTCGAAATTTTAAATCATCCGAAATTTCACATTTTCGCACAGTTTTAAAAATTAGGCATTAAAACCGCTCAGAATAGAAGAACTAATTACAAATTATCACGAAATGCCCTAAATCCTATCGCTTTCACCGTCTTCGCTCGTCGAAATAAATCAATTAATCGTCATTACCGATCGATCGACGGACAGACACGATTACATACAAGAGCTCGACGATTCAACCAGGGAATAGAGAAACGGTGATTAACGATCCGTCGTCGTTTTGCCCGATTTCGTATCTGATCCATCGTATAGGCTGCCACGCCGCAGTGTATAACCTACGGGGAGAGACAGCGAATACCCTCTCTTCTTTATCCTTTTTCTTTTCTTTTTTTTTTTTTTTTCTTAAACCGGCGGCTGTATTCCCCCTGTCGATCGAGACTGACAAGCACAAGCTTTGATCGATCGATATCATCCCGGGACTACGTTCAAGTCTTTTCTATCATCAATCGGTCGGCGCGTGTTTCAGCATGGAAATTCAGCGCTGCACGAGGCATCCTGGCGTGGATACAGCCGTACGGTGGCCGCCCTGGCGAAGGCCCTCGGGACACAACGTGCACCCCTGCACACAAGGAATCTCGCCGGATTCGCACCGCTCCACCTCGCCTGCCAAAACGGCCATAACCAAAGCTGCCGCGAGATCCTGTTGGCGGGCTGCAATCCCGACCTTCAAAACAACGTGAGTAATAGCACGACTACCACTCTTTCTCTCTCTCTTTCCCCATTTTTCTCTTTCTCTCTTTCTGTCTCTGGTGTTCCTTCCTCTGGTGTGTTCGCGAAGCTTTTTAGCACGATTTAACGTGCCGTTAAATACAATCGGTGCAGTCGCCACGCTATTATTCCGCCTCGTTCGATCTTGTTGGCACGGTTGATTCAGAGGACTCTGGAGATTGTATGGAGTGAATGAAGAGAATTGCAGAATGTGTGTGTATGAATGTGTATTGTGAAAGAAGGATGATTTAATAGCTGCTTTTTTTTTAATTCAGTATGGAGATACGCCATTGCATACGTCTGCCAGGTACGGACATGCCGGAGTGACAAGGATTTTGATCTCCGCGCTCTGTCGAGTATCGGATCAGAATAAGGTGAGTTAAGATTGGAAATGTGAACTTTTTATTTTTATTATTCGAAACTGCGTTCACTGTTCTTGATTCATTTGAATTTGCCTTTTTATTTATTCGAACGTGTACCGTTTGAATAGTCATTTGTACATTTAAATCCAACACACTTCTTTTCCTACGATGTTCCATCTCTGAATTGAACAATTTTCATCTCGAAATTCCATTTGATTTTAACACATTCCCAGGAAGTTTCCCAAATAAAATTACCAGAACTGAAGAACATTCTAAATGAACGAGTACACAAATACTTGTAAATGTTAGCGTAAATCTTCACCGGTGACAGTGAACGCGTCAAATACAAGTTTCCGCAATTAAATATTCATACAAAATACCACCCAGTCTTCGACACTGCCTCTAATCCCTTAACCAGAATCTATCCATGAGAACGAAACGAAGAAAAAAAAAAAATAAATAAAAAAACCTCCCGTTCCATCGTTCATCCTGATATCTCCGCGCATCGATCGTAAAAGCTTTGCGTATCGGAGAGAAGCATTCGAGCAAAAGCATCGAGACCTAACCTGACCTCGTTGAAGAAACACGAGTAGCACGACTGACGAATCTTTTTGAATCGTAGAACGGCGACACGGCGTTGCACATCGCTGCGGCGATGGGACGTCGGAAGCTGACGAGGATCCTGCTAGAAGCTGGTTGCGACCGTAGCCTACGGAACAAACAGGGGGAAACAGCGAAGGACATCGCGCGGCGCAAGAACCTGACGGAGATATTGGAGATAATCGGTAAAGCGCGAAGCAAGAGCAGAACGCGTAGCAAGAGCCGCGAGGAGGAGGCTGCGCCGGTTGCGGACAAGGTCGACGGGAAGAACAGTGGCAGCAATGTCGGTAAGAGTGAGAAGAAGCGAGAGAAGACCGGTAGTGGGACCAGCGGCAGTAGGGACAGTTGCACGAAGAAGGAGAAAAAGAAGCACAAATCGTCCGGTAAGCAGAACAAGGTCCACTTCGAGAAGGCCGTGATGGGTAGACAGTGGTCACCGTACGGTTGCCACTACTATCCCGATCCGGAAGCGTTTCCCCAGCCGCGTTTGGACTCCCTACCACCGGATCCTCTGGGTCGTGGAGAACAGTACTATCTCGACTTAGCTGGGAACATCAGAAAGGGCCCGGTAGGAGTGGGATACACCTGTTACTGTGCGCCATTCTTCAGGCACATGGAGGCTAAGTTAGAAAGGGATAAAGCGGAATTGAAGGCTCATATAGATCAAGCTCACGAGAGATTAGATTTGAAAGTAGCTAATCTAGAGAGGAGAACCAGAGGGCAGATATCAGAATTGACAAGATGCGTGGCTGCTGAGAGGTCTAGATGTGACGAACGTCATATACATCTTCAACAACGTCTCTCTAGAGGTGGTAGAGGAAGACATAGCGAGAGACCAGCTAAAGCAACGTTTACCAACGAACAATCGTTCCCACCTGCTCGTGCTAGGTCTTTGGAAGATCTTTTGGATGACAGACCTCACGATAGAAGTTTCGAGATACCGGGTGAGACGCCGATTCATCGAGGCAGCCTGGACGATCTTGATATCCCAGCCATACCACGGCTAAGCAAGTCGATGAGGGACCTTCCGTCCGGTTCTGGTGTCTCGAGGTCAACGCTTAGGGTGCTCGACGTGCCTGCCAGATTGAACGAGACGTTCGACGGAGTGATCAAGCAGGATCGCAGCTCGCCGCTAGGGGCCGCCTCTTCGCCGTCGATCGGGTCGAGGCAACAGGTCCATCAGCAGCGCGTGAGTGTGTAATCGGGGGTTCTTTTGTTAGTTACGCTAAGCGGTCACGAGAGGTGTTGATTAAGCTGCGAAACCCTAATGACACCCTGCGCACGGCGCGGTACACGGCTATGGCGAGTCGCGTTTACGACCGGGTAGATCGGATCGTTCCTTCTCTTTTCATCTCTGATAGGTCCATTCTCTGTTGGTTTTAATGGCGTGGAGTTAGAGACGAGGCTAATTATTTTATCCATCTTTGTGATTCTTTTTGGATTACGGAGTTCAGGATGAAAGTTGCAATGTGATTTAGAGGGAGAGGATTAATGATATGACAAAGGTGAGGATTTTATCGAACAGGATAGAGGAAAGTTTTATGTTTTATTATGTAGTTTATGAAGTATCAAAAAGTATTTCGATTCTTGAAGATAGAAATTTTATTGAGGGAAATAGTTAAAGATTTTACGTTGAAAATGAATATTAAGCAGCTTAAGAAACACCAAACATAATGATTTTTCAATACGGTTAGAAAAAGTACTTAATGTTTTTTTCTTTGAGAAATTAAACAATTGCTGTTACATGGAATTCTTTTCATAGAAATATTTTGCAAAATAGAACATAAGTATTTTTCTTGGAATTTCGCTTCGAATTAAGAGGAACTTCGATTCAAATGTTATCAGGATCCATCATCTCGCGATCATGGCATAAGTTCATGCCAGGACGAAAGCAGTGCGACGCGGAAGAACGAGGACACATCGAACGATTGGAGATCTTCAGGTCGACGTAGCGTTCACGAGATGATCAAGCGATTTCAACAAGTACCTGGCATGCATAACGGGTGGCGGGGTCCGCGTTCAGGAAGCAGCGAACCCACGAGTCCAGAGAACAGTCAGTGTTCACAAAATCAAAGGGTCCAACCACAAGGCGGCGTAGGAAACAGCTGGCGTGGCGAAGGTATAAATAATAACTCTATTTTAATAAATATCTAATGAATTTTTTAAAAATTCTTAACAACGTTAAATTAAATCTTAATAAAATTGAACGATACATTCTGATAACAAAAGATTTTAAAAAATTACTTTTTAACCCTTTGCAGTTCTATATCGAATGTGATTCGACATCAGATTTCAGAAACGATGCTATTTATTCCAAGAATATTTTTTATTGTATTATAATTATATATATTTTCTGCTTTTATGTAGAAAATAAAATTACGAATGTAGCGCGGGCTGGTTGGATTTATTTACTTGAGTATTTAAATTGTTTTCAATTTTCTTCTTAATAGTGAAGTATTCTAGTAAAGATTTTATTTCACTATTTTGTAAAATAAATTTACTGCAAACAAATTAACCATAGATTAACGTAAAATGCTTTTATTAAAAATGACATAGGTAACGACAGCGAGAGCAGTGAAGGAGACGAGGACGAACAGCCGGAAGCATTGAGCGGAGGAATCTCTGGAAAAGGAGTGATATCAGAGCACGTGCATTACGACAGCATCGCCAGAATGCCATATAGGTCCCGTAATGCGGTTTATAGCCCAACGCCGCCTTTGCATGACGCACACAATGATTCCGGATATAGCACTCGCATGTATGGTTCCAGTAAAGGTGCTTCACCTTCATTATCAGGTATAAATATTGCTGTTCCACTTATACTGATTGTACAATCCTCGCATCATTAACTACTAAATCCATCTTTATTACCTTCTTTTTAATTTTTAATGGTTTTCCCTTTTTCGAAATTTATGGTTTTCAGGTCAATTGGAATGCGACGTGATCCTTCCAACCTCTCCAAATACATTTCCCAGCGGAGAACAACTGGCTGCGCTGTTAGAACAGCCAAGGAACCACGATCTCACGGTCTATGAGCGCGGTGTCGACAATTGCGTAATTAACATCGGAACCGCGAGCCTCGTGTAACACGTATCAACAAAATCATTTTGGAAACGAATTCTCGTGTAATTCCAAAGATATCGAAGTTTCGCAGTAATAAGTTAACGATACCGGCTCAGGTGTTAAGGAAATTGAACAGAGAAAAATAGACGTGTATAATTTTAAGTTGTTTTGTATTGTTGTTATAGAAGATTGTTCTGTACAAAATGATTCTCGTTTCAAAGATTAGAACGTTGTCGTTTTGTAAATAACTTATAGATATACGATGAACTATAAGATGTTAAGACTTTTTGAATCTGCTCCTTGATTGTGTATTTATTGTCAAAAAAAACCTTTCTTAAATGGAAAGGAGCAAAGTATTAAAGATTCTGTATAGAAATGAAATGGACTAGTAGAAAAAAAGATATAATATAGACAATTATTTTTTAATATGTATGTTACGTTTTGTTAAAAAATAAAAGCGTCATTAATGTCACCCTTGTAATAGGAAACATAATGTACCTATAGATTGCCATGTACCACAAAATTAGGTTAAATTATATCTATTTATTATGTACATGTATTATACATGCTTCCTTTCTCGTACATAATACTATTATGTCAGTAGTGAATACGTCGATTTAATTTTATACAATCGTAATTAAATGTTATCTGTCTTGTTCCAAACCTCTAATGTATTACGCAACGATAAAAGTGATTAAATAACGAATGAAATCATCGATGTTACAATCTATATACTTTATTTACATAGTAAATAAAGATGCATGCTCCCTTATTGATGAATGGTACAATGGTGTGCCTCTTAGAGACTGCGAAGTAGCATCCTGAATTTCCACAACGACGTAATCACCGCCCTTTATCTGCCTTTTTTCATTTGAACACTTTTTAATAGGTATAGGCATGGAGGGAATTATTACGCGTGTGTTACCGTCGTTTCTTCCTTGAAGTGATTCATTTGAACGCTTGCTGACCTAAAATTAAATTATAATGCGTTTTATTTATGTTACGATTTTAACGAAGTTATATCATAGTAAATTATAAAATTATCTCACCCCTTCGACGAGCACAAGCTGTAATTGTCCAATTTGTAATTTGTTCAATTTCGCCAACTCGGTTCTGTACAAGGTGTACATTCTTTCGATCCGATCGTGTTTCACACTCGGCTCCACGTCATCCTTAAAACGACGATGTGCGGTAGTTTTCTGAAATCGATGACAAATATTGAAGTGTTCGAAATATATTATAAGAATTTTGTCAGAGAACAATTACCTCTCGCATGCTGTACATAAAGAGGAAGGCTTTATTATATTTTATCAATTCCATCAGTGACAACGTGTCCTGAAATTCTTCCTCCGTTTCCCCACAAAATCCGGCGATAAAATCACTAGAGAGATAAATGTTCGGCAAAATTTCGCGTATATGATGCACCAAATCTATGTATGCTTCTCTGGTGTATCCTCTTCTCATCCTTTCCAAAACCGTCGAATTGCCACTTTGAGCAGGTAAATGAATTTCTTTGCAAATGTTAGGTCTTTCCGCTATCAATTGCAAAACTTCGTCCGGGAAATCCTTCGGATGCGGCGATGTGAATCTAAAAATGACCTTTAATTGAAAATATATTTAACAATGACTATTCTCAAACATAGAAAGCCCTATTACCTTATTCTCATCTCTGGATTAATCAGAGAAACCTCATCAAGCAAATCACAAAACCGACGACCACCCTTTTTGCTCTTGTATACCGTTTTGAAACCTTTGGCTAAGTGTGTTTCTATATCACTAGCCATGTAAAATTCTGACCGAGACAGATCTCTGTAGCTATTAACATTCTGTCCAAGAAGCACTACTTCTTTCACACCATTATCAGACAAAGATCGAATTTCACTGACTATACTATCAATTGGCCTGGATCTTTCTCTTCCTCTTGTAAATGGTACAATGCAATATGTGCACATATTGTCACAACCGCGCATTATCGTGCTAGAAAAATATTTGACGAAAATTACAAGAAAAATAAAGACTTGTAAATCATATGTTATAGAATAAAAATTAAAAGCAATTACACAAATGCACTAGTAGAGTCTGGATTCAATCTCACTGGTGTTATATCCGCATATGTTTCATCAAATGATAAAACAACATTAATAGCAGTTTCATTATCTACTACAGATAATAGTCTTGGTAAATCCTTATAACTGTCTGGTCCAGCTATCACATCAACAAGTTTTCCTCTTTCTAATATTTTATCTTTCAATCGTTCTGCCATGCATCCTAATAAGAATAAATTCATTGTAAAATTAAGTTACTATAAACCAACAATTTATCACTTTGTTTATTTACCTAACAAACCAATTTTTATAGAAGACTTTTTCTTCTTTTTTCTTTCATGATTTAAGTTGTTCAACTTGTTCCATATTTTTTGCTCTGCACTATCGCGAATAGAACATGTTACTAGCAGAATGATGTTTGCTTCATTTAGACTTTCCACTTTCTTGTAACCATGAGATTTTAGAATGGACCAAATCACCTCTGTATCATTTACATTCATTTGACAGCCATAAACTTCGAAATATACTGAAATGAATAAAGCATTTCAATGAATAACAGGAAATAAAATATATTTCATATGTAAAACAAGTATATTATTGCAATTAGCAACATGTTTTCACTTACCCTTTTGATCACAGCCATCAATGTTCTTTATGTAAGGAATATTTGGCACACTGATAGAATCAATAGGAATATCAGTTTTAGGTACCAAAAAGTCTTTAAGCGACGGTCCATTTTTCGATAAATCTCTAAACTGTTTCAAACCGGGCGTTATTCTATCGGTTTCTTTAAAAATTTCCAATTGAGTATCATGTTTGTGTATAGCTCGATTTTGTTGAAAATTACAAAGAGCTACATTATTATATGGATTAAATTTTCTAATATGCCACTTGTTTAACACAGTATGACAAGTCTCGGAGGACTTGATTTTTCTAAGTGAATTTAATACACTTCTTCCATTCATAGTTTATTGGTTATAATAGTACAGCGAGTAAGATGGAAATACAGCCGTAAATGTGTACGGACCGTTCAATAATGAATTAATAGAAACGAGCATCAATCCAAGTTACTTTTAGCAACTGACATTGCTATTAAAATTGACGAAATGCATCGACAGTAAGTATTCCGTTTCGAAACTTTAACAATGCGAAGATGTATTTGCGGATAGGTTATGTACGAACTAACAATTGCAAAAAATTATTTAAATTATATTCTGTCCAAATTCTTTTCTTGTGTATTCTAAACATAAAAACAATGACGGTTGAATTTTATTCTCAACATTTTTTATTTCATTGACAGAGAATAAAAAATCAACAGCATAAGAACGTTTGCGCGTTCGTGGTTCTCAATCCCGCGATAAATCTGGTAGAAAGTATGGCGCTATCTAGCGTCCAGGTGCTATTACTAAACTTCAAACCCAACTCTGGATTTTCCCTTTATCCGTAGTACCAACGACTACCGTCAGAGAGCACCACATACTGGGCTGTATATGTTGCACCATCTAGCGGTGAACTATTGGTACTACGAAAAGGTCTAAATCAGGAATTGGGTTCTGGAGTTTAGTAACAGTATATCCACGCTAGATGGCGCGGTATGTACTGCCAACTGTAGCGACATCTACATCCGCCCGCGAATCGGGAAAACGAGTTAGTTTTCGGGAAGCAGAAAAATGAGAGATTTGCGCGGGAGGAAACTCCAGCGCCCTCTTTTTATGTAGTTTTTGTTTTAGGCGAAATATCCGGAAAGAGTCAGTCGATCGGCGTCCTTCGGAGGGTACAAGAGTAAAAGAGCAAAAGATTCCAAATTATTGTCGCGTACACATATTTGTTAAGTTTTATTACAATAAAAAAGTATACCACAAAAAATATAGTTTGTACACATATATATATAATTACCGACGCAGTCCGCTTCATTCTCCCTTCAAATAGGTCGGTAAAATAGAACACGTTTGGTAGCCAAAACGCTACACCAACTATGTGACGCCGACTAGCGGCAATAAGTGGTACTACGCGAACGGAGTAAATCCAGAGTTGATTTTGGAGTTTAGTAATAGTACGCCGACGCTAGATGGCGCCGCATGTACTATTATATTTTACACGCTAGTGTAGTACTGCTATTCGCCGTTAGATGGCACCAGACGGTATTAACCGCGGGGATTATTTTTTTAAACAATGGGCAACTTGAAGTCGGAATTGATGTTTGTTAAAAAATGGTTGATTATTAATTATCAGCTTAGTAGAATCTATAATAGTAACCTATGAGTAATGTGGAAATCTATTGGCACGAAAGATGTCCTAATGCGTCTATGAGAGAAATGTTTTCTTGAAAATTTGTCAAAAGGGGCAATTAATTTCCAAGCCTGATTTGATACGATCTAATTTTTATTTAACGTTATTCTAAAATGTGTTTTTCAATATTTTTCATACGAAAGAAAAGAATATTTTTTCCAGATATATTTTATTAATTTGTACTTATTACAAAAATTTAACGAGTTATTTAATGATGTGCAGCTGCTTTCCTCATCTGGACAAGTATGTTTCCAAGTTCCTCACGTTTCCTCTTAGCTCTGATGTGTGTGCCAAGCTGGAAATTTATTCAATACATTATCTGACTGAAACATATGATACCTCAGATGAAGTAATTTAGTAACATGCTTACCCTCCTTTTCAAGAATTTCAAAGCACGCTTGTCCTTGGAAACTTTCAACAATTCCATAGCACGTTTTTCATAGGGGGCATGTCCCGTTACTTCGCGAATTAAATCTCTAACGAACTTACTGTGTTTGGTTTGTCTCTGGAATTGTAAAATATAGAAAAATTAACTACTAATTTCCGTAGAAATAATAATTATTTTCTGCTGCATCTACGTCTGAAAATTCAATTGTTGAATACGCATATAGGCGAAGTGCATAACGTAGTAGATGAAAACAGTGTTTTTTTTTTTGTTTTTAATATATACTTACTCCTTTTAACCTAGCTGGCAAAACGCACACCGTCTTTTTCTTCTCATTTTTATTCTTTGCCACACGAATCTTCGTCGTTTTATGACCTCTGTTCAGACCAACTGCTAATTCGTACCTCGGAGCCATCCTGGAAAAATAACACCATGACTTTTGTAGTTTAGGTTATGAAACGTAATAATATAAAAGTACATATATCGCACAGAAATATCAAACGCGTTCAATTCTAATGACATGTAAAGGTGCTTATTATCATAGAACAATTATATTTTCAACACGATCCCTTAAATATTTTACGATTCAAATTGACACAAACCTTCACGGCTTAAATACAAGCATAAAAGAAAATACGATCTTGTTTTCAACGTGAAGTTCTCGTGTGTTCTTTATGCGCGTGCGCCGCAAAATTAACTTATCCGATTTACAAATATGCGACAAAAAATTGTTTTATCTAAAGAATTAAATATTTAACGCAACACTTTGTCTAAAGATCTTTATTATCAGATATTAAAACAGATTAATTTTATATTTATCATACACAGTGAAATATAACAATTTTTCGATATACGTTTAGTGGTTAAACAAAATTCCCCATAAAGTTGGTCGTTTTAGATAAAATATTTCATTTTTTGTAATAGAATATCGTAACAATTTAGAGTAATATATTTCATTAATTTGTATAACCAGATTGTACGTAAGATTTAAATTAATTAAAAAAATTATTACACGTTGATATAGTTAGTATTTGATTCAATGGACGCGTACTGTCTTGTAAATGACAAATCTGTTCCAAACTTCACGATTATGATTCGTAATTGCTGCGGTGTCAGTTTTTGAAGTGAATTTTTTAACTTATTTTATAAAACGGTATGTGCGTGTCATACACGCTCATACCATTTTTCTTAAAAGCGTCCACATCGTAACATTTATTCCCACTGACAGCGAATCATGTCCAAAATGAAAAACATTCCGAATAACTTAACCAAATGGGATCTGTCAGAGGATTCTCTGGCACCGTTGACCGATTATCAAAAGGAATGTTTATTAAGTTTAGAAGAAGAATTATTTCCTGACAGTAAGTTCAAGACTGAAGAAGCAAGTGATACGACATGCACAAACGAAGAAATTAAGAAATCAGTACAAATCGAAACCTGTCAGGATCTGTTAGAACATTATGCCACATTAGAGAAAAAATGTATGGATAAAAAAGATTTGAAATACATATTGTACCTTAATGAACTTCAAGCTAGACAACAAGAATGTCATGAACTTTGTGTTCAAATAGAAGAAGCATTAGAAGATTTCACCATGTTGTTCAAACAGTATTCAGAAGTTTCTGACAAAACTACATCCTTGTATGATGCCAGTGAACAACTTGACTCTGATCAACGGAAGCTAAATTCTACAATAGAAAACATCACAGAATATGTGAAATATTTTAAAGACATTGATGTAATGATGGAGAAACTAGATGCACCTACGTTATCAGTGAACAGTGAAATGTTCTTTAACATATTAGATAAAATTGATACAAATATAGATTTTGTGCAAAATAATCCTTCATTTAAAGAAAGCAATACTTATTTAATTAAATACAAACATTGTCAGTCTAAGGCAATATCTATGATGCAAAATTATATTTCTAATCTATTCAGCAAGACAACAGAAAGTATTTTAAATTTGAGAGATAATGATGATTCCCAGGATAATACAGATGCAGCCTTGGCTCTTTTCTATGGAAGATTTCAAACTATTTTGTCAAAAGCTAGGCCAGTTATAAAACAAATTGAAGCAAAGTCTTATAAGCGACAGGAGTATGATAATTTATTATCTGAGTGCCACCAATATTATTGGAATCAAAGGGCACTGATATTAGGTAGTAGTGTACAAAAGTCCCTACTGTCTGTAAAGGAAAAATATAATGGTGACCATTGCAGTTTAGTACGAAATTCTTGTGCATTACTATTACATGCATCAATGGATGAATATAAATTATTTTATGAATTCTTTTCTAAGCCACCTAATGGATTAACAGCATATTTTGAAAGCTTATGTACCTCTTTGTATGATACACTGAGGCCATTTATAATTCATATTAATCATTTGGAAACATTAGCTGAAATTTGTTGTATCCTAAGAATTGAAATGTTAGATGAACATGTTCAAAATAATATTGAACCTTTGAGAGGGTTTGGAAATATTTGCTTGCAATTATTACATGATGTACAAGAGAGGCTTGTATTCCGTGCTTACCTTTATTTGCATTCCGATGTTGCAAATTACAACCCATCACCTGGTGATTTAGCATATCCAGAGAAATTAAAAATGATGGAAGATATAGCAGAATCAATCAGGGAAGAGACATGGCAAACGAAAATGAAAAAAATATCTGTTTCATCTAATGATGATAATAATATTGCAGAATCTATGTCTAAAAATCACATAGAAATGGATTCTATTTATCAAAAATCACATATGGGCAATTCACCAGCAGATCTCCATGGAATGTGGTACCCTACTGTCCGTAGAACATTAGTGTGTCTATCAAGATTATACAGATGCGTGGATAGATCTGCTTTTCAGTCTCTAAGCCAGGAGGCAATATTACTTTGTGTTAATAGTATAGAAAGTGCAAGCCAAGAGATTGAGAAAAGAGCAACATCCTTAGATGCACAACTTTTTCAAATAAAACATTTGCTCATATTACGCGAGCAAATTGCACCGTTTCAAGTAGATTTTACTATTAAAGAATATAGCTTCGACTTTTCTAAAGTGAAAACAGCAGCATTCGGTTTATTAGAAAAGAGTAAAAGATTTTTTACATTGTCGAATAACGCACTGTTAGAATTTGTATTAGAAGGTGCACCACAAATAAAAGAGCAGCTGATAGACTCGAGAAAGCATGTGGATAATACATTAAAATATGCATGCCAACATCTTATACAGCATGCAACATTTTTATTGATACATCCGATTTTAAAATTATTAGAGAAGGAGAAATTACACGCCGGTAATTCAGAAGTATCACAAGAGCATGCCCTGGGGAGTGCACAAGATGTTGCTGCTGCAATTAGCGAGGTATTGCGACTAATTAAGTTTAAGTGTCCTGAAATTCAACAACTGATGCAATTATATCTTTCTAATAAAGAGACAGAGTTTATTTTATTCAGACCGATAAAAAACAATGTCTGTGCTGCATTTACTCAACTATATCAGATATTGAGTAAATATTATAATTCAGAGGAACTTCTGTTAATTGCATGTCCATTACCAGAACAAATTTCTGTCATGTTAAGCTCTTCCAGCCTTACTCATGGAAAACACACACAGATTGTGAATAAAACGTAGCCAAAATGTACTAGCAAGCTTTTGTAATTAAGTATTGTACATTAACGCTACATGCGAATTGTAATCAAACTATAAATTTGTTTTCGTAATAAATATTAATATATATTATAAATATTTTATATTTTTAAGTGAATTATGTAAAATGTATATAAAGCATTTAAATTTCATATAAAACAGTTCGGATATTCGAAGAAAATTACAAAAGCTGCTGCAATTTATATCGTCCTGTATTAAAGAATATTACACGATATTTTAATTCTCTGTAATGTACTTTAAAAAATGTGTAATTTTTATATTACGAAGATGTACATATTTAAAGATATTGAATTAAGTTAATACCACAAAATTTGTACGTCCCTTTAGTCGGGATTTATGGTCTGAAATAAATTTTTACAGAAATCGTCATGAGTTAAAACAAAAAAAAAAGCTGTATATTTTTGTAGCGAACAGAAATATAGAGAGTCATAGTGCGGTAACATTAGGGATTAATTTTTAACGGGTGTACTTTAAAATATAATTAACTGTTAATACATATAACTGATAATAGTATATATACTGTCTACTTATTTTGGACTTGCAAAAATACGTACTTTCCTGCCCTTTTCTCTTTTTATAGAGGGAGGATATAATAATAATTTTTATTAAATATTAGGTGAATAGTAAAATTAAATAACTCAGAATTAATGTAAAAACTCGTATTTATTACATTAATTATAATTGATTTAATTTCATAAATTAAATTAAATTATTCATATTTTCATGTGAATTCATATACTTTTGACGACAGGATTGAAAGCTTTAGAAATTGTATCGAATTCTTCTCGAGATTTACTCTCGTACGATTCTATAGGGAAAAGCCGATTGAATTCATCGGTTACATTATCAGTTGGCGGGTGCAAATAATCCTTTACAGAGACATATTTCGGCCCGCCGAAAGTATCTAGTACCGCGATCGATATTATTTTCAGTTTAGCGAAATAGAAATGATGACCTGTAGTGATAAAAACAATGTTTTAAAATTAATATGCACGGTGCTAATTTTTCGTAATTAATGTTATTCGAAAGAATTCGTACTTTCTGGCATATTAGCTAGTCCTGGATGTCGCTCGAGGAACATTTTCTTAGCATATTCGAGTTCCATACTCTCATTCTTCAGCTATTAAAATAGAAAAATATTCAAGTAATTATTATTAATTAATTCAGCTATAATTATGCAGGAAGTCAGTAGTTTTTATTTTACTAACTGGTTTAATTTTGCCAGCCATAAGAATCCTGGCGCATCGAGGATCCATGGGATCCCATCGTTTGTCCTTGCAGTAATTTCCTTGGGCTAATGTCATTAACAACGAAGCCCGATTATCTTTCTGCGATAACAAAAGTACTGTTAAATTAATTTTTAACCTTCGGACTGAATGTAATTTTCTATTATCAATTAAAATTATAATTGATTAATTTCCTATTATGTGTATATAATACAAATTTTAAAAAATAATTAAGATTTGAAAAAGGATAAGGAAATCAATTTACAATAATATTTGCTATCTTATCAGATGACGGTAATATCGAATGTAAAACACGTGGATGTACTTACAATAATATATATATTACAATGACACTTACTGCGAGATCTTGAGCCGTAAAATCCAACGGAGTGAGATAAAGATATGGAATTCCTGATCCATTTCCTAAAAGTCCATCAGTATATGAAACTAACGTTACGGCCGGAAAAGACTGGATGTCTTTTCTCGTACTTATTGTCGCCACGGATACCCAATCTATATAATATAAAAATAAATAATTTCAATTGCACAGGGAGATGTTGCATTCATATATTTTCAATAATTAATAATTTAAATAGACGACAGAGGTAATAATATTTACTTGCTTATATATAAAATGAAAAATCATTTCCAAAATATGTAGAGAAGATAAATTAAAATTATCTTAAACATGTACTTAAATTAAACAATTGTACACAAACAGCATATCTTTTTTTTTTAAATAACGCTTATCTTTAATGCTATATTAATGTGAAAAATGTCTTCCTTATTATTGAGTTTTCAACTATCGTATTTCCATTATATCGTGAAATAACAGCGAATAATGTATAATTGAATGCTTAAATGTAGCGGATGTGAATTAATGTCATTGCCACATGAATGATAATTTGATATCACTGGTATTTCACAATATCGATAAATAACAAAGGTTGCATATCAACTGTAAGCAATATTATACGCTGTCCCCTATCTCGAAAATTTGGGAAATTGCCAAAAGTGTGCACACGGTCCCAATATTAACTTTAGCTGAATGTAGTGTAGCTAAACGTGTAATATGTACTCGCGTTATTTCTTTTGTTCGCTTCGTTGATTTCCAGATGATTCATAATTTAAACTGATATTCAATGTCTTTGTTTGAAAAGTAAATGTTTGTGCACTTTGAATTCATAATAAGCAAAACCACAATGTCACTTATCTTAATTAAAAAGCAATTGTTACTATAAAAAAAAAAAGTGTATTTTCTTTTACCAGCCTGATTAACGATGTATCTTGCCATTAAAGCTGCTTCATCGATAGGTGGTGGATTACTGACGGGAACTTGTTGATCTTTCCTGTACATTTTATGCGGATCGTAATTTTCATCGTGCTGTTTCTCGTATTTGATTTCCCGTGGACCATTTTCGTTTATTTCCTTCGCTTTCTTCCATTTCAAATACTCCTCAAACTCTTGCCACTGTTCGTCCTCCGAAAATTGTGAATATTTTCTTGCTTCGATTGCAAGGGCCAAAAGAGCGCCAAAGATTGCAAATCGCAAAATCATGGTTCGTGTCCGTAACAGTCCACTCTGACGGTAAACGTTCACTGAGAGCAATGGATGCGATATCTTTCGTATGCCTTCCCGAATAACGTCACATTTATGTTCCTCTTTTGAAATTATCACTTATATAGCCGCGTATCTCACAAGAAGTACAAATATAACCAATAACGAGCTCCAATGAGTGCTGAGTTTACTAATTCGAGGTCAATGTTTTGGATTAGAGTGTTATACTACATGAAACCTCATTCACTTCTATTTGGTGCGTAAACCTAACCTAATGTTTACGAAATATCAAGCGTTTCATTGTGTTCGCATTACAGTTTTATCGAAGTATATTATTTGAAAGTATCGATAAATACTGTTATATGGTGTTAGGTAGTTTTAACAAATTAATTTAAATTTCGTACAATGTAGTTATATACGTATATTATAAAGTGAAGTTCGTGATGAACATGACTCCAATGTTTTTTATAATTCTATTATATAGTAAATTAATTACTTTTTAATGATGATAATTTTGTAATTATATTATGCAGTTTTCATTTTAAAGAAGCATTTATAAAATGTATTTGTAACAGTAATGCAGTTTAAGGGGAATAGAGTAACAATACAGAGGTTATTAATTTTATATGGTAAAGTTTAGCAATGCTTCATAATTCTTTTTCATTAGTTTCAGTTCATTGTTAATCAAGTATGTTATAACGTTGATATAAGTATTAAAAGAATTAAAAAATATTTAATTTTATCATGTATGTGCAATGTATCTTGATTTTAATGTATAATGTAATATATAAAATGATATCAAAAATAATGATAACTTCTGATTATATATGTCAGTAATGACCTCTGATCACTAGATTTTACAGATTTCTTTATTTCTGCAATAAAAAAAAAAAGTGAAAATGCTTAAGGTAGTGCATAACAACAAAAATGTATAATTATTGCAAAATGCATTTGTTTGACAGTAAAGATGTAGTTGTTTTTCTTTTTTACTGTTACTGATCCAAAATATAAAATATAGTAGTAATGCACAGTACTCATTTGAACATTGGAAATAGCAAGCAAAAGAAAAGAATGTTAAATTTTCAAGTATTTGCAACTTTTAAAATATTCAGGTGTATTGCATTTTTATTTTTAAATTACATTATTGAATTTTCAAATAAGGAATAGTGTAAATATATCCATAGATATTTATATGCAATTCACTTTGAGACTACTTGTTTACTTATATAATAAAAGAGAAGAAACAAATTTATCATCAGTCTTATAATCCTTACACCTGGTTTTACCTTTTTATATATTTCTGAAGAACAATTTGGTAAGGCATATGTTTGTATACACAGCATGTGCTTATTTTTAGACTTTGCAAATTTATATAAGTACTTTCTCTATGCAGAGTTACTTTGTACATTTCTTTTTTTTTGTAATTATACATGGAACATTACTATTTGGCAAAAGCTGATTTTCATTCAATTTTAAGTAACTTCTATTATTAGAATTTTTTGATACTGTTCCAAGCATATAGATTAATTAAAATTACCGAAATAAACGTAAATTATAAGGAATGGAATGAAGCTTACAAATAATATAATAATGATAATAAAATAACATAGTTTATATGTATTTTAAATCTAAGTTTTAAACAAAAATATGAACAAGAAACGAATTCAACAAAAGTTCATTAAATTTCAGTAATATGTTGTACATAAGATTTCGAAATCCAATAAAAAAAATCATGGAATCATAAATTTGTTCAAATTTTATAAAGCATCCGTTACAATATAACAAATTTACTAACTGTAAACGGTCATATTTCTTTTTTTTTTTTCGAAGAATACTGTACAATTACAGTGGAAAGCAAAAGTTTGACATTTCATAATTTCATGCAGCAATTTTAATAAATCCCAAGGGTGAATACTGCACTTAATCATAAGGTTTCGTTTTACCAAGATGGAGACGTTATGCATATATTTTAATGCTTAAGTCACTGCCTTACAATGTTCCTTCGACGAAAATAAATTCCGTAGAAATGTTCCGAAAAATTATGAATAGAAATATTCAACAGGTGGATCTTACAGCACATAAAATTGTATTTACACGTGTACTCGTCAAAAAACAATTCATCAATTTACAACAAAACATAATAATCTCTTTGAAAGAATTCGCTACCTCTAGCAACATATACATTATAATATATAACCCTTTCTTTTAGAATCAAGCAAAAACAACGCGTTGTACACTCGTTGAGTGTTTTTCTTTGAGATAAAGAAGAATAGAGTGTTTTTTATATTTCAATTACATTTGTTTTTGTATGCGTATAGAATGTATAGGTATATATACATACATATTTTATAAGGCAGTGATTTATCATGATTGGAAAATTGATATGTATTAATCTGTTGACGGTAAAAGAACGTGCTAAGATTCGAACGATAAAAAGTAATTAACGCGGCTTCGAATTAGCAACGATCGATATTGCAATCGATAAAGCTATCGAAATAAGTTAACGAGAAATCGAAACAATGCTTCTTTTTTCCCCTACGTTAATAGAGATAGCGATTTCCTTCTTAAAATGTTACATTCTCTCTCTCTCTCTCTCTCTCTCTCTCTCTCTCTCTCTCTCGTTCGCTCGCTCGCTCGCTCGCTCGTTCGTACAGAAACAACGCGTTCCTTTCATATCGTTTTATAAGCAAAAAGGTAAACATTATTACTTCTCTATCCGATCCTCTTAAATTAACGCTAAAAAACGTGTAACGATTGCACTGTCGACTTCACTAAAGTCATCATATTTACGCAACAAAATGTTACAAGTATAAAAAATTTACGACAAGTACGGCTTCTCGGGTAAATTTATCGCTAAACAACCACGCAGGCGTTTCCACGGAAATAATGCCGCGATAAAATTCTTTTTTCTTTTTCTTTTTTGTTTGTCATCCGTTTGCTCTTCCGGTCTCTCGTGGCCACACGGGAAAACGAACTACATTACATAGTTATTTCGTTTCGACCATGCCACCATTCCTTCTTTCTTTTTTCACCCCTTTGAGCATTCGCACACGACAAACATACTCATACGTCCTCTGTCTCTTCATCATTTTTCCATTCTTCCTTCTCATTTCTCGTCTTTCCGTTTTCTTTAAGAAACGTCTACTACCCTCCTTGCTTGCTTGCGCGAATATCTCCGAAAATGTCAACATACATAATAATTTATTCTGTTTATATTACAATAAGTCGTTCTACATAGTCAAGAATAGAGAGCAGCGATTTTTACAGTTCAATTGGCACATCGGGTGCGCGCGTACGATCGCTGGATTTTCAGGATGAGGCGGGAAACGGGACCGAAAGGAATGGATTTAGGTTAGGAAAACGAGAGATGAAGAAACGATGATTTCGTTGTGGAAGAAAACAAGACGTAACAAGAGAAAACAGACAAACAAAAAACAAAAAAAAAAGGGAAAAGAAAGGAAAAATTAATGAACAGAAGAAGAATGGGAAGACGAGTGAATAGGGGGGAGGGGGGAGTCGATGTGTACAGAGACGTCGGGGTGAATACGAGATATCACTGATATGCATGATAAAAGGGGGGGGACTTTGGACTCAGAACTTCGTTTACTTAAGTACACGTCTCTCGCGTGCCGGCGCACGCCACTAGGACGTCGAACTATACCAACCGTTCGTCGTCGACTTATTCGTCGGATGGTAAATGTGGAAACCTGCACCTGCGGCCGGGTGATGGTAAAATTGTGCTTGCTCGCTCAGCCCGGCCGAGGCGTACGCCGCAGCAGCGTCCAACGCGCTTGGGTGAACCGCGGCTGAGTACACTTGTGGCTTCAAAGGTAACGGTTGCGCCGGTTCGTATTGATGGCGTAGCACGGGATCGGTATAAGCGGACGAGCTCTCGTAGCTGCTGATCACGTTCACAGGATGGAGCTGTTGTTGTTGCTGTTGTTGCTGTTTATCCCTCGGCGAGACAGACGACGGTGGTGTCATCGCGGAATGATAATCTACCGTGTAACCGCTAGCGGTGGAATAAGAAGAGACTAAACTGGTGAACGCGTCTGCACAGCTCGTTCCTGTGGAACTTTTCTGATTGTGCGCGGCTAATACGAATTGATGTTCACCATAAGTGCTAGATCCTTCAGAGCCAGGTGGAGTTGGTAAAGGACCGCTTGGCGTTGTGTCGCCTGCGTAGTATGTTCCACCGGAGGAAGATGTCCTCGTGCTACCACTGGACGTGATCCCGTGAACGTTCGCGCGTATCACGCTTTCTCTGTTAGCGTACAATTGTCTCAATAGAGCAGACGCTGGTAACGGAGCAGTGGTCGACTGCTGCGGGCTAAGATGTCCTAGATGATGATGTGCTCCGATCCACTGTATCGTACTCCTTTGTTGTTGCTGTTTAAGCAACGCATCCGTGCTGAAGTCCGTGGGTTGATGAAGCGTCGGTGAATGGGATTTATTGAGATTCTGACCAGGCAGATGCTTCGACATCGCCTGTTCTAGATCTTTGACGGAGGTACCGGTACTATCAGCGTTGCTTGTTCGATCTTCGACGCGTCGTGATTTCGGACTGGCTGAGCACAGTACTTGTTCACCTCCTGAAATTGAATGGTTCGATGGAGCTGGACTTAGAGCGTGGCTTCTCTCGTTATTCGTAACTTTCACCGTTGTCTCGTCCTCCTCGTCCTCCTCCTCGTTCGAACTGCTGTCGTCCTCGTGTAGCTTCCGTTTGTGCCCGCGTAATTTCACTACTAGCGTGCTTATATTCCCTACCGCTGTCTGTGGTTCTTGCTGGAGCTGTGCTATGTTGTCGTGGTGTCTGCTCCCACGTTTCTCGTTCTCAGAGCCACGTGTATCCTCGCGATCTTCCGGTGGTGACCTGTGAGGATGCTCTTGATGTTGGTTCGATGGCCCGCCGTGATTTCTTCCTTCTGCAACCCGTTATAACGAGATTTTAACGGGAAGAAACTTTCAGGTTATTTGACGAGGGTGAAATAGCTACATTTGGTCATTTTTTGAGAGGAATTATTAGGTAAACGTATGAGGAGTTTAGCTAAGTGTATTAAGCTGAGGTAGTTGCGAATGAAATAAAGTAGTGGATACGATTTGCAAGGGTTTTGGAGTCTGTACCTCCTCTGTCAGCATCAGGAGAACCATTTTCTGGATCATTTCCAGCAGCGTCCTCGCGTTTTACACCCATAACACCTTCTTCCAGTTGACAGCAGTCCATGATTAAATTTTCGTACTCTCGACCACTGGAATAATAGAAATAATTACATTTTCGTTTATATTTTAAAATTTTTCATTCGAATTTCTTTCAAATAGCGTACAAATTTACCTTATGACATAATTGACACAGATGATATTTTGCTCCTCGGCGTTTTTTGAATTGCATACCACGGTGGCACACGTTTGTAGCCACGTGTATCCTCCGCTTTTGTTCATCAGCCTATAGTAATGTGTCAATACCTGTCCCTTGTGAATCACTGAAACGAATTAAACAATCTCGGTGAAAATTAATTCTCTAAATGAATGATAATAATTTTGTTTTTTAAATGAAATTTCATACTGTACAAGATTCATTTGATGTACAAACTTACAATCGATATGAGACTTTCGAAGACGATTCGCGTCTTCCCCATGGCACAACGTGTAAAGGTTCTTCCCCGTTAATTCGTCGGCTGTATAATCTAACAATTCGGATACCCTGTAAATTGATAGAAGAATCTAATATTACACTATTCCGAATATCCTTCGAGTTGTAATAAAAATATAAGGAAAATAGTAAAAGGATTTACTACAAGTTTTTAATTTATTACATTTAATTTTTGTTTCTTCCTAATAATGTATTTATAACCACTAATAAACAAATAAAAATTTGACGGAAAAATGAACGAAACTTCGAGTATTATAGGGAAATAATTCCGTCCGTATTTATGAAAATGGTCGAAGTCAAACCACTAAAAGAAAAAAATCGAATGTATCGTTAATTATTTTATTGCATTGATTTACATTGCAACAATGCAATAATTTCCACAAAATACTGGGAGTTCGGTAAAAAGTTGAAATATCTCGAAACAAGAAATAGAAGACTTGGAACATTTTTATAATTAATTTTCATACAGTTAAAATACTCACCTTGGTTCACAATGTGCTATCCGAAAGTCGAAGTTGATTCGCGTGACGAACATGTCGGATTCGAGGCGAATTTCGTGCACACTCGGCGGAGGAAGTGCGATCGCCAAGCCAACCATGCCTATCAACGGTGGCGCGGACTTTCTTGTATGGCTAAACGTATACTGCGGTCTCAAACGGCACAGTAACAACACGACCTGAATTCGTAATCTTTAATTAACACCTGCGCTTTCGTTAATTGAACGGGATTGATTCACGAAAACTCTAAAGCGGCAACGTTGAGAATTCATGAGTTTCTATTGGGAACTATTATAAATTCTTCAAGATTGCAATTACAATGTTTCTTATTAAATGAAATTTAAATTAATATAAAAATAAAAATTTATCTATTCTTAAAAACTCGGATATTTTTTTTTATGGAATTCAAGAGATTTTTAACCCTTTGCAATTCTATGCCGAATGTGATTTGATATATTTCGAAAGTATTACAATTATATAATAAAAAAATATATATATACAAAAAATAATAAAAGAAGGATATGGAAAATAAAAGAAAATAAAATTGCGAAAATATCGCGGTGTGCAAAGAGTTAAGAGCATAGCGTTAAGAAAAAATAGCAATGAGTAATAATTACGGATATTTAAGAAAAATTTATAACTGATGAAAAATAGAAAACAGAATTCTTACCCTATAACCAGAAGATTTAAAATGGCATCCTCTTTTCGTCAAGCTGGATTTCATCCGGACGCAGAACGCTCGGTCGTATCCTTTATATAGACTATTCGCTGTTAACGACATTACCGAGGACACTATAATTAAATTAAAGACAATGTATAAATTTTTAGTCACTTTACTACAAATGTGAAATATTCCAAAACAACTATCTACATCTGTGTAAAACAAGATGTCTATTTGTTTATACATTCGCTATTAACTCCAAAAAATTTGTATCCTCCATCTTCTGGTATTTAAAATATTACGTATCATAAAATATTAGAATATTCGTATGTGTATGAATTCATAATTAATTTTCACACGCTATCAACAGATTTCCACATTTTCACAACTGCAACGTCGATGATAAACAAAAAAGTTACTTTTCCTTCGAAATTTCCTGAAGTGGAAGATACTTTAAATAAAATAAATGGTAAAACGATATCGTACAGAATAAAGTAGTTCGAATTTCTAAAAAATAAAGAATCAACAAAACAGGAATCTTGTTGAGCTCAAACATGTTTTCCAAATAATATAATAAAATCATATTCAAACAAAGAACAGACGTTTGTCATCGCGTCATCAACATTTCCATTCTACTACATTCTATCTACAATGACAGATCTATTTGAGATTCTTTTTACGGTTACTCGAAGTTTATCAACGAACAATCTGAACGTGAATGATCTCATCGCAACTCGTTCAGACGACAAGAGACACGTAGTTTAAAATGAAACGTTATCGTAGAAAACACTTACCGTCGGGATTCGCGGTGGAAGTTGAACCATGTTCTTCAGAAGCCGCGCTACTCGGTGACGCTAGTCCAGAGCTGGACGAGTGTGGACCGGAAGAACTGCTCGAAGCCAGGCCAAGGCCCAATTGTTCTGCGACTTCCACGTGGTCTTGCTGATGAACGTAATCGAAAACGCTTGACCCTGTCATTTCTACCTGAAATTCAAAGAAAATCGCCCTTTTCATATCTTCTACGAATACATTTTCCATCGTATTACATTTCTTCTATTTTTTAAAAATTTAACTATTTCTATATTGTTTCTCCAGTTTAATCCGAATGATAATTTCTATTATTATTTACTGCTTTAATTTCCCATCTTAACCTTAAATTTTCAATTTTTTTCGATTCAAGCTGAAGAATAAATGAAGCTCTTTCTAAGCATTTATCTTATGTGTTGAATCGTTTTTTGTTTAAATGATCCTGAAAGAAGTTGCTATTTGTCCTTGTCAATTCATTGTTTGTGACGTATAATATTATTACACATGATTCGTTTCCAATTTCCCGTAATAATGCGATCGAAAACATGTTTCATTACTTCAGTACTCGATTTCCTTTAGAGATGATTTCTTTATCGTCAAATTTTCTTCAACGGAACTCTTTTGAAATGCATTTCTCAGCAGTATCTTCCAGCAACACTTTCTAGAATATTAGAGAATTGATTCAATATGGGAAGGTGTCGTTTGATTTTTGCAGGAGAATTCGAAGTATCACACGAATGTGTCTCTGGTGGGGAAAACGTGTTTAAATATCGCAATTCTCTTGACAAGTTGCGGAAAGGTGACTTAATTAGAGGAAAAGCTGCAGTTGGGAATAGCTTTCCTAAGGTGACTTCACTGCAGGGAAACTATGCGGGTCTTAATATGATAGTTTCCGCAAAAAACTGCTTCGACGTGACTAAAACTGTGCTCTCTTTCGTTCGGTGAAAATGGCTGCAGCTTCTGTTGATACAGTTTCGGTATTAATTCTCTCGCAAGAATGGAAGAATCTTACAGATTCTTGACATTTACAATAATAAACTGAGTAAATCGAACTAATTCTGAAGTTTGTATGTCTGTACGGTTCTCTAAACTTCTCTCAGTGGAACTGAATTGAAAGAAGTTCTTTATTGGGGTGACCCTTGTCCCTTCCCTATGGTTTCAGAATTTTAACTATGTTTCGGAAAAAGAACATAACACACACATTTTACACTTGAACATTATAAACTGTGTTTGTAAAATATAATGAATAAATCATTACCTTAACGATTTTTACACTAAAAATTTAACTAACTCTTCAATTTAAATAAATCATATCCAAAAAGCGGTGCAAGATATCTCTGAGACTAGAAATTTATTATTGAAACTTCACAGAACAGTGGGAACAGAATATTAATAAACGTAGACCATAATGGGAAATAAAAGAATGTTGTGATTTTAGAATAACAACGTTCCCACTGTTTAATTGTAAGTATTTTAATAGCAGAACCTTTCTGCCAGAAACTTTCATTTATATCGTATTCATAGTCAATATCCTACCATTAACCTATTTCACGTATACCTATTGTCATTTTTAACACACTTTCCCCTCATCCTATGCAATTATCCAGGTACACACGCAGAATCCAGACACGTCGATTCACCTTTCAATCCCAAGATTCCCGGGGCTTACTCAAAGACAAAGCACGTAAGAGTATGTAAATCCCGCGAAGTAGATTACTAGCTCAGAGGGGCACGGTTCCACGATGGTTTGGGGGTGGCTGTCGACCAATATAGAGAGACAGAGAGAGAGAAAGAGAGAGAGAAGCAATTTCATCTGGCTGGGAAACTTTAATTTCAATCGAACTTCCCGACAGAATAATAATAATACTGAAACCAATATCCCGGTAACCAGAGAGAGAGAGAGAGAGAGACCTGTTAATAAAAATGAACCTCTCTAACCATTCTAAAAGATCCTTAACTACGATAAAATTAGCCATGAAGTCGCTAAAAGGGGGGTGTCGACAACAAGTGGAGGAGGATATCGTGTAGGCACGTCCTTAAAAACAGTTCGATTCCCATAGAAACGACTAAAAAGATCGTCAACGACGATGATTTCCATGTCTGCTCTCCTCTTTGATACGCATTCCACTGGTTCTTGTCTATCGCAAGAAGAAATACCTCTGGAACGCCAAGGGCTGCTGGCGGCCATGTTTGTGGCAACGTCGGCGCCGGTTTCCCGAATCCCCGAAACACCCTATTGATTGCTCCACGAGTCTCGCAGAACCGAGCTGGTACACCGGTCACCTCCCGCACGGTACACCTCCTGTTCCTCCCTCTCCCTCTCTCCCTCTCTCTCTCTCCCTCTTCCATGCTCTCCTCTTCGTCTATCTCTCTGTTCATCTCTGTTCCACTATTCCGTCCTCTTCTCTCCTCCCACAGCTATTCCTCTACTCTATCCCTGTCTCTCTCTCTTTTCTCCATCTACCTTCACGGGCAGCATTAGGAATGGCGAACACGCCGCCGTGCAGAGGCTACGTGAGCCGCATGCGACCACCCCCGCCCCCAACCACCCATCCTTCCCTCGTCTATGTCATGCTTGGTGCCAGCCAGTATGGCCGCCAACTCATACAACCTTCTCCTCTTTTCCTCCCTTGACCTCCCTCTCCATTTCTCTCTCCCTCTCTTTTCCTCTCTTTCTCTTTCTATCGTCCTTATCCACCTCCTCTTTCCCCAACCTAGCTAGCTCGTCTCTCTTCGCTTCTTTTCCCTTCCTCTACTCTTCTTTTCGCCGTTCGCCTACCGCGGCTACCACCTCCGCCACCTCCGCCTTCGTCTCTACCCTTCTTTTCTCTTCATCGAGCTTCTCCTTTTTCCACGGGGCTCTCCGTGTTCCCTTACTATGCTGCTATCTTTGCCCTTCCGGCTCGCGTATACGTGCCAGCCTCACGTGCATGCCTGTGTCTTATATGTCTTCCGCTTCATTTCACCCTCCTCCCCGCGCTACCTATCTCTTCTACGCGTCCTGGCTTCTTCGTTCGTTCGTTCGTTCGTATGTTCGTTCGTCTTCCCTACCGTACTCCCTCTCTTTCTTTTACCTATGGCCAACGTCTAGCTTCACCCTGGCCACCTCCTAGTCGAGGTTCCATCAACATCCCCGCGAACGAGTCACGCTTACAACGACGATTCGTAAAGGGAACGTATAGTAAGCTGCAACACACTCACCTGTGAGAGTCCAAGGTAAATTGAGACGGTCTCGGATATGTACAGGAACCGTCCATCAGCGGCGACCGCCATCGCGAACCCGTCCAGCGACTGAAACGGAAAATATGGGAGCAATCGCTCTTCAGACTGTTCCTCTTTCTCCATTTCTTTCGACTTGTTTCTTTTTTTTTTCTTAGTTGTGAAAAATGTAGCATCCTAGCGATCGTTTCAACCCCCTTCTCTACCTTACAGTCTGTTTCCACGATGCTGCACATGAATCTTCGTTGGAAGATTTCTTTTTTTAGAGGTTTCTCGTAGTGTTTCTCTACGTCTAATCGGTATTGTGTATAGTTTTACGGTGGATTTGTTCTTTTGCGAGAGATAATGTTTAAGCAGAAAATGATGCACAGGTAAAAGTATTTGAAAGTGTTTTTGAACGGGGAATACTATGAAATTGTGCAAATGGGGGTTGAAAGGTACTTGAATGGAATTAACGTAGATTTTTATTAATCGTTTAGATTCAGTTAGGTTTTGATAAGTGTCTTTCTCGAAGAAATAGAATTTTTTCCAACTTCTAACTAATGATTCTCAAAATTATCTCAGTTATAATGATGTTCAGACCTTTGATTAAATAATTCAAGATTTCACTTTTTAATTTATTTCATGCTACGATAAATTAACAACTATTTTAACTGAAGCCTCTTTGTAATTTCTGCGCGAATAATATGTTTCATTATTATCATAATATTTTTTCCAATTTAAGTCATTTGTTGTACAAAGTTATAGTCTTGCTATTAACAGGTTAATGTTGAAATATCATGAAAGTTGAAACAGATCTTTTAAACACTACTTTAAGTTCTTTTCTATTTTATTAGGTGTAGAAATAAATTCTTTCCGACTGCATTCACACAATCAGTACAGATATTCAAATCGAAATACTCGCAATGATGTTCGTAAGTTTGCAGAAAAGTGGTAAAAAGTTATCGACAATAATGGAAACTGTTTCGATTATTGATCTACTTTAATTCTTTTTAAATCACACTTTGATTATACCCAAAAGTCAGAAAGAATTAACTTCTACACTTAATACAAAGTCGTACACATTCTTAAATTATTGTAAATTGTAATTCTTTGCTTTAAACGTGTGCTCATAGTGCATTTAAAGATAAAATTGTGCACTCACCTGAAGTATGTGGGTGCCCTGATGTACATCGAAGTGGTCCATCGCGACGGATGCTGATGACCTCACTCGATTCGCACCTGGAATCAAAAATATCCCTATGATGCACATGAATTCTGCATTATTAAAAACGATGATGAAATGTGCATCCATCATAATAACCTAGTTCAAATGGATCATTCGTCATTATGTTCTTTCATCAGTTAAATTTAGACGCTTTCGTAAAGAATATGAGGGAACCATAGTTATCGTAGAGCAATATGTGTGTTAAAGATGAATTTGTATTCACCATCTAGCGCCAAACTGCATATTGCCGTGCATATCGCGAACGGTGAATAGTAATGAACAAACGGAACTCAATAAATCAAAATTCTACAGAGGTTCCTCTGGATCACTCCTTTCTGACTTAAATCTCATTCCAAGAGAATTGCTTCTATCCAATCAGGGATTACCTCATCGTTGAAAATCACAGAAAATTTATATAAATCTGCTTTTTGTTTCACCCAAATAAATTGGCGCCTGTTGAAAAGTTCCGAGTATTTTTTTTTTCGTGATAACTTAAACTTTTTAAGTGTTTGTACCAGTTGTGAATCAAGATGAAGGTGATATTTGAATATAATATTTCATATTACTTTCAACGATTTTTTTAAAAGTTAATCTTTCTTCACTAGGAAGACATATGTGTTTTATTTAAGTAAGATAAATCGGAGAGTAATAACTACTTAAATAATTTTTTGAAACACTCGTTGGATCAAAGGGTAAAATTACAAATAAAGGATAAAGTGTTTTCACAATAAATATAATCATGTATTTTTATTAAAACAGTAGACGTATATTTTATTTTTTCTTTCCGTTGAGGTCAATCTACCTTACATACTATGGTTCAACTACAGTGTATGAATAATTTCTTATATCTAGACTGCAAATTTTCATGAAAATCATGTTTTTTAGAATACAGTGAAAAAAGTAGAATCGCTGGAAAATTATTTCACTCAGCAGGTATTATAAAAAGCACTATAATTTGGGTATTATGTATATTTTTTCGTATTACGTGCGTTCTGTGCAATTTTGCACCTCTAAGTTTCCTATGAATGCATAAGAATCCGCAGTCTACGTATATGTTTATTTTGGAAGAAAATATTATAATGTCTGTATTATTAAACACTATTACTGTAAGTTTATTCAATACACTACATCCTAAGCAAAACTTTATAAAAGTTAATCTCTACAAAGAATGGTACCATCATTCCTCGATTTACCCTATTCAAACAGAATAAGTTGATCTTAGGTTAGCATCCATTGCAGACGCGATGATCAGTAGATAACTAATTAAATAACAAAAGAATTTAGTTATAAAGGGTTATTCAGATAGAATCATTCGATATTTCCTCAAATATCCCTCATCAAAGGATTCCAAACAGTAAGCCACGAAAGAGTTAATAAAGACGTTTGCTTCGGTCGAATTGATTGACGTCCAGCGACGATCATAGGCTACCTCCAGTTTATTCTGACCATTGTGACTCACTCTGGAAGTTCCCCCGTTGAAGATAGCCTTAGAACCATGTGACCCCTTTGTGTCTTCTTTTCTCCCCTCGTTTAACAAACAAGACGTTCCTGCTTCTTGCCTCGTAATAATAAACCCACCCACACTGCCCTCTACGGGCAGAGCCGTAATGAAAGACTTAGAAGACTCGATCAAACTCAACGGAGAACCGCTTAATCTGCTAAGCCCTACGGACCAGGAACGAGTCGAAGTAGCCTGGCTAACTGGTCGGATTGATCAGCCTCTGGCTTTCCGCTATTTTCGGTCAACAAGTTCCTTCTGATATTCCTCTGCCGAATAATCCAAACGGACTTTCGCCTGTTCGACGAAAGCGTTTCCTTCAACGACGACGCGCCCTGTCTCGTTTCGTTTCGCGCTACGATTCGTGCATACCGATTAAACTTTTACCAACGAAGACATCCTCTGTTTCGATCGTGACATGTTCGTTCACGTGGAAATGTGGAATTTTCGGTGTTTGAAGAGATTAATGTGGATGTTTGACGAGAAGTAGATGGATCGTTGGAAATAAATTTTTCTGTGCAACTGAAAACTTGAATTTCATGCATGTTTCCTTTTTGTAAAGATGGAGGATGTAGTTAGGTGGTTGCAGAATAGGTGAATAAATTTTTCGAGAAGAAAAACAAGTTGAGAAATCTTTAAATGAGAGATTTTCGAAAAATAGAAATTGAATCATTTTAAGTGAGAAAGATCGTATAATTTGTTCACGTAATATTGAACTAAGTAATGTTTTCGTCGAAAATGAATTTTCGTCAGGATCAAGCTACCTGGTCCTCGTAATATTTTGATAAATGTCTAAGGGGACGTTTTGCTCGATTATCCGACACGGTGGCCCGCAGATATTTCCTTGGGGATGATGGAAAAATATCCGTGCTCTCGGTGTGATCAATTTAGCGAAGATCAACCGCGGTAATGCGTTATTTTTTCGCGGCGACGAGTGTTGAACGAACAATGTGCCTGATCGACTTCTGTTATCTCACGAAATTCGGTTCAAGTGTCGAGAAATCCGCTCTTTTATAGTTACAAATAAACGAACATTGATATATCTTTATATTAAAATTCAACGAAGTATAATGGGGATATAATTATTTCAATTATTCGACGAAATATGATAAGAATGTACATAAGAATGTACATCTGTTTGGTCTCGCGAAGATAGAAAATACGAGGAAGTTAAATTGAAACGGTCTCGAAGCGATTTCCACGAGCAACGTGAAGTAGGAAACATAAAAAATCAATTTAAAATTGTATCAGCCATTGTATGTATGCCATTCAAAGACTCTAAAACGCACTCTGTTTAGAATGCATTCCACCGATTCGGATTGCTTTGCCAACTTCTGCGAGCGTTTAGCAGAAACGATGGACCCGTTTCAAGTTAGTAAGTGAAATTACCGTCTACAGGTTCTTCTTTGTTTCTCTGCTATTGTTTGACTCAGGAGAAAAGCTATTCGGTTTAGAAAATTTCAGTTCAGGAAAGGACTAACGAACGATACCAGGAATTTGTTTTCTACTTGATCTTATAATCCTTCGACATTAAAATTGAAGATATCGGCGCAAGAAGGTTTTTTGGAAAATAAAAAGAAAATTCAATTTTCTGTCATCTCCAATTTCTTTATACTAATTATACACTGATTATACCACTGATAGGAACTGACTGTGACACTAAACCATAGAATTTCTTTTTATTAATTAGTAAGATACCTTCTGATCTAAAAATGAAATTTCCAACCTCCAAATTCCTGAGCTTCAATTCTCCATCAACTCTTCAAAATCATCTTCCTAATCACCAGTCATTCCGAGTACCACTAACCCTAACAATTACAATCGCTAACATCAACCCTTCTCATTCCAAACGGGCGTACAGAAACGTTCCTTCAAAAGAAACAATGAAAAAAGAAAGAGGAGAGAAAAGAGGAAAGGAAGATAAAACCGAGTAAGTTCTTGCATGTGTGGTACGGCGGACGAGGAGGCAGAGAATAAAGAAAATAAATCAACCGACGTGTCTGGAAATCTTTAACGCATTTTACTTCGTTAAGTCGAGAGGTCTCTCGTTCCAGTTGTGCCAGTGACATGCGGCGAGGGGTGAAGCCGGCCGCGGTGGATTTAGTTTGACGAGGAGCTGCGGCAGCGATGTGCGGACGGTGCCTAACTCAATTTCGTTAGTTTAGTTACATTGGCGGTTGGTAACGCGAGGCCCACGCAGGGGTTGCCGTGATTAGATTTCCATGTAGGTAGTGGTGCAGCCACCTAAGCCTTTATGTGTTACCGCTTTATATGTACGCGCCAGACAGCCTCTGCCTATCCCCCTTCTCTTCTCACCCTCTTTCTTCACCGCCACGACAAATATTAACTCAACCAACCATCCCTCCGCGATTCAACGAAAGTAGCGACGATGAATAAGTGAATTCACTCAATGACTACACATCTTATTTTCCTTGTTCTGCCTCGTTGCGGCGCGGATTCCATCGAGTAGGCGGAATCTCCGCGGAGAACGGAGAATCGCGCGTTGATTGAGACAAGGTAAGGGTTCATGGAGATTTTTTAAAAAGTATACCAAGGGAAAGTAGTTTTTTCGTGAATTCGGGAGAATTGTTTGGGTGATTAGGAAAATGGCTTAAAATGTATATTTTTTGTCCAAATATGTAGACTTTTTGACTGTCGACGACTAGTTTGCATAATGGAAATCAATGCAGCACAGAATGAGTGAAAAAAATCAATTTTTTTTTTAGATTTCCGACTAATTGTTACATTATTTTCATAACGATTTGGTACAATTGAGGTGCTGAAATTAATGGCGATCAGTGGAATTCGTAGAAAAGTGTGAAAAATTGAACTGATGGACAATCAATCTTTTTTATAATTGAAGATATTGTAGAAAGAATATCTCAAGCTCATCCTATACGATTTTTCACAGTAATCATTTACTTTTTGTATATTGAGAGAGATAAATGACCGTGAATTAGCATTTCAGTGTCTCTCAAGTTTAAATTAATTTCTCAATCTTTAAAACACTAAATATATAGCTTGGAAATGTTTCTTCATATCTCAAACTCGTTCTACATAACTTTTTTATGGCAAATTATCTATTGTTTGTATACTGACAGGGAGGAACGATGGTGTTCTAGCATTTCAATATCTCTTGAATCGAGGAGAGGCGATGTCCGGCCATCCCATTTTCGTTAAATGAACCACGAAAATGAAGAAAGCCAATGGCGATGGTATCGCTCGATTATAGCCGAAAATTCTCTATTACTATGTATCTGTGAATCTCGTGCAGGCTGCGTGGTCACTCTCCAGTTATAAAGGATATCGCGAGGCTCGATCTATTGCTGGATTGCTTACGCGAATTCTTAAGAACGCCGCTCGACGACCTTTGTCCGGTTAATTCGATACCGGTGTACCGTGAATTTCCCTCGAAATTCAACCCCCCATACTATCCTCAACCCCTTAATCACGATCAACTAACTGTACACGGACAGCATGCGACTTCGTTGCAATTAATTCGCGACGCTGCTGAGATTACTCTGTTGTTTTTCTGATTAGACTATCGTATACGAAAAAGTATCCCTTTGTTTCTTGGTTTGAAAACATTGAGTAACCTTAATTATTAATTTTGCAAGACATTTTGGAGAGATTTATAATAAATCTTTTATAGAAAAATAAATTATTTAACTTAGGCAATTTAGTTGCGAAAAATTATTCACGGTTTTCAATCAAAGTTCTCATTTTAGCATATTTCTCTTTTAATGAGGATGTTTCAATGGAAAATGAATTGAAAATAGCAATGCCCTATATTATAGAATTTTCATTGGCATCAAATTCACAATCAAATGAATTCCGCTTAATCTCGAAAAAAGAACAATAATTTTTCCATGGAAAATGAGAGACACTCAAAGTAAAATAAGGAATTTTACTAGTTTATTTTATTTCAGCATCTACACACTTTAAATGATCATTAAATGATAGATTGTTTTCGCAACGAGGATCGCTTTCACCGCTATTTTCACACCGAAAAATGCGTTCCACAATGCGACAGCATGCTCGTCGATCTTCAACAGTGAATCGGCTCCCCTATCAGGGTTAAATACTGATCCATCAGCAGATATCACCAGCAGATACACTTTCTAATAAGCAAGGGTGGTTCCAATCATCTGTGTTGTTGTTTCCACATTGTAGCTACGTTAGAAGAGGGATTTGTGGACGCAAGAATTCTACGAGGGTTGAGAAAAAATCTTCTCTTTTTTCAGGGACAACGATCGCGTTCTTCCTGTTCACTGAACATTCGATAATATTTAATTAAACGCTGAATCGGTGACGTGAATTCTGATTTCTTTATCGTTATATCATAAATATCTCTTTCAACGTTTGCTTCATTGGTTTCCAATTTTCCCCACTTTTTCGTAAGCGTTTCCTAATAGAATTATAGGTAGAAAATTGATTCGAAATCTGAGTGAAATTATAAAATTAAGAAATATTCGTAAGTGAAAATATCTCGACGAAGATATCTTTGAAGAAACTCTTAACGAGTACGATTTCTCTTTTCCCTTTCAGTATGTTGAGACTACGCGTTTGTAGGTTGCTAGTACGGTCTCAATGGGTTAATAATGAGCTCTTTACCTTTGCCAGATTTATTTGGCGGTGGCCCATCCCGATTCCATGGCGGGTCTCCGTGACCCGAGAACTCTCGAAGTTTGAGGTATGAGATGGTTAGCCTTATTATAGAGGCTTTGTCCAACTGGGAGGTAATAGCCGCCGGTAATGGCAGCATTTTCGCTAACTCGTAGAACTCAAAGTTCTCCTTTCCCCTTCGACACCTGGCAGCATCTCTACTCTTCTCTTTGCGTAGCTCGAGGATGCTGTAACAGAGAAAGAGGCGAAGGTTAGACGAGCAGGAATCTCGTGCCACGAGGATAAATCTAATTTTTCTTCTTCTTTTTTTAGCTCGTAGCTTCGATCATGTCAAAACGCTTCCTTCTTCGCGGGCTTCGAACGAAAGGGATCGACGGTAATTTCGTAACGAGATAAAATTGCAACGAGAAATATTCTTTTCATTTTCTTTCTTTAAATACGCTGATCATTTAATAATGATGACTTAAGCGAATTTAAGGAGGAATAAGTTATTTTTGAAAATTTGGCTAACCCTAGAATGCTATGCATAATTTTCCTTAACTATACCTATGCTTAGTGAAAATTTATTTACATTTGAAAGCATTCGTTCCTTTTTTCTTTATTTATCAATGAGCTGTAAAATGATGGAATAATATAGCTGAAAGTATGTTAGTTGAAAAGTATGAAATTTAATATTGAGCAATCGTATTAGATATCTAAAGGTTGCAAAAATTTGGATACACGAAACATATTGTTGATTCAAAAAGTAGAGCAGATATAAGCGAATTCGCAGAAGATAGTATTTCATGACGATTAATTATAAATTTAAGAAGATATTTTAAATTATTGCAACGAATATTTTAGACTGAATAATATTTTTTTAGAATCTTAATAATATTGCAACGATTGTTCATTCTTTCACGTTCAGCAAGTATCTCTAATACTTACGAACGGAAGTGTAAGCCGTACGATTGATTTAAAATTAAAATTTCAATGTAGCAGAATGTTTAGCTATCAACAAGAGCAAAAACATGTTTTTTATGGGTGATCAGTGACGCTCAGGGAATCACGAGATATCCTGGTACAATGTTCCTGAAGATTCGTTGCTTATACAAGTTTACGACAAATCGAAGCATGTAACCGTTCACGCGTATAGAATCGAAACAGTCTTCGACTCCTATCCGAAATTCAATTATATTTGCTGATACCTTAAGATATTCGTTTCGCGTAGTCCTTCCGCAAGGACTCTTGTATTTGATATGCCAGCAACGAATTAACCGCTCTGCCGGAATCGCGTTACAGCTATTGACCTAGAGTACGTAGCACCCCAAGGTGCCTGTTTCTTTTCAATTCCACGGCAACTTCATAGTAGGTTAATCGATTGTACGCGCACACCTTTGAAACTAGGATTCAAATCTAACGATAATTAATACGGTATGTAAGAACGTTCCTGAACCGTGAGTTTAATGGAAACGAACGAACGATAGATTGAAATATTTCATTAAAGGACGCAGATCAAAATTTCAACGGGTTGTATTGATCATATGAGTGATAGAATTTTAGAATAGTATCGCCATTTCTAATCGTAGATAATTTTCATAATTACTTGAATTTCGAAAGAAAATCTCCTAGGATGTAACTTTGAAAATGAAATTTTTATCGTTTTCTAGGCTCGAAATGTCGAGTAGCCATCTTAGAAAGATTTTTCAGACGTAGAAAGTTTTTGCTATAATTGAGTTTTCACATGTAATTGTCTGCTTTTCTATATGGTTTCACTTTTTTGTCAAATAGCGAAACACAGAAAACTGAATGCATTTGAAAGCAGAAATATTTGTCAATGATGAGAATAATAATACAAAATCTCACTTGAGACACTTACTGATACTTTTTCTTAAATTTCGCGATTGTATTCTGTTCACGCTGCCCTTCATTTCATCACAATAACTAAACTTATTAAAATCAGTTTCTAATTCACTAAATCATTGCACGTGCCTATAAGAGACACATAAAGAATCAAAATTCGCCAAAATGTCCCTAAAATATGAGCTCCTTAATGCAAAATTGGTATAATTCAATTTCTTGCCTATTTGATTTAACACCATATCTCGAAATCTCAACTTTCTTTCTATTTTACGCAGAAGCGACGTAAGTAAGCATATTTTCATTAGTTTCTCAATGGATGACACAATAATTAAAAACCCACCTACTCGAGTTGCAAGAACGCTATACGCAGGAAATGGCGCAAGTCAGAAGCATATTGAATAAAATGATTTTATGGCATTATTATCTTCAGATATAATTTTACAAAACTTTTACTTTGTTCCTCTTCATCTAGAAATAAACTTTTCCAACTTACACCACTTTTGCATTAACTCTTTTCAATCCCACGTCGAATGCTACTCTGCGTCACATTTCGAAAGCAATGCTAATTACTCCGAGAATATTTTTCGTTGTATTACAATTGTATAATACAAAAGAAAAAGAAAATATATATTTTATATACATATTTTCTGTTTTTACATAGAAAATAAAATAAAATAATTGCAGATCCCAAAGGATTAAACAAATATTAATTAAACCTTTAAAATACTTTTCCATTAACAAATATCAATTCATTTTATATACTCGCTATCGTTAACACGACTTCATCTTCGATAAACCAACCCGAATTATTTTCTTAATCAATACCGAAAATAACATAAAAAATATTCGAAGTTCATTTAACCTCCGTTCAAACAAAGTACTTAATTATCCTAGTCGAGGTATCGACAGTTCGCGGCTAGACACAAGCTGCCATAGGCGTGGCGGTGAGTGTCCACGAGCGTAGAGCAAACGCGCGGCAAAAGCGGCCACCCGCTCAGCCGGCATACATTATTCAAACGCTATCATGCCTGTGTTTGCTGACATGCCAGCCGAATGTATCTGGGTGAATGTCGACGTAACATTAACCACGCCCCGTGGACGGCCCACCGATTCCGGTTTTGCATTTAAACATTAAACGCTGACCAATGGGAACGTAATCCGCATTATTCGAAACCCGTTCCCCTCTCTCCACTCCACCCTCTACACTACTCGTCACGGTCATTAACCTTTTGTTAACCAGAGAGGAATCGTTCCCGACTGGCTCGGTTCCGAGCGAAATTTTCGATTTCGCGCCTACGAGACGGATTTAAACGCGTACACGAAAATCGGCTTTAGCGAATGGAGTTACATTTTATCACAACACGAAATTTCTATCGGAGTGATGAATTGACCTTCGTGTTGGTTTGTTCGATCCGCTTCAATGGTGGAAGTTCAGTGAGGATTTTCAACGAGGGAATAGAATATTCTTGTCGAGTTTGCGATATTTTTAACTGAAAATGTTTGCTACTATTTATACAATTTTCGGATCGACAATATATTTTAGCGTATTCAAATTTTTGTAATTGTTCAGTGTTAAATTTTGTTGGAATGGTAATAAATAATTTGAGGAGTGAATGTTTCTGTTTTTTAAGTACGAGCGAAAGTTCATTTAAAGTGTACTTTAGTTAAGAAAAATACGAGTTAATTCGTCATCATTTTTATCATCTGTTTAATTTGCCTAAAATATTGAATAAAATGATGTAAATTATGATAGAATTAATTTTTGAATTTCAATTCCCCTACAGTAAAGGAAAATGCGTATATCTCTTTTTGGTAGAATCATTTAACGAGCAAGAAATTTATGATTCATCTTATCATAGATGTTTCAATTTATAGATTTGATATTGATATTGATTCACGGTTAAACGAAAGGAATCGAGTAGAACGAGTTTGCGTCGAAGATTTGGTAATAAAGTGTTGTGGCAGCCGTGAAAGTGGCTAAATTGCAATTTCATAATTTTATGAGCTACTGGAGCGGCTAAATGAATTAAACATGGGGCGGTAATCCAATTCGAGCCTTGAATGATCCTTAACAACCACCTTGACACACATAAAACTGAATATTTTCACGTGCACCTCGTCATTAGTTTCTATTGCATAATCGATCGCGTCTATGCGAGCTACTAAAATTGGATGAGTGATATATTCATTCTATCAACGTTGTAACTTTCCTGACATTTTACGACAATTTGAAATTACTCATCTGTTATCAATGTAATCATTTTTCACAGCTGATAAATTCGAGTACTCGTTCCAATTCGATATTATACCGAAATTTTGAAATTTTGACTGGAAATGTAGATTTCGAAGAAATAATCGACAAAATATTAAATTGTACATTTGATTTAACTAACAAAACGTACATATTTTAAAATGATAAGTATGATGATTCGTTTGCACTTTTTAAGTGAAGTTTCTAGGGGACAGATATCTTCTCTCGCTTTAAAATCAATTCAGTGAAAAATGTACCTATCAAAGTCAAGTTATCGAGAAGTGTACATATTTCAGAATATACACATTTGTCCCCCCATAAATCAAATCACGGATATCAAGTTGCAACGATTCGAGTAAAGTTCTTAAACTCAAATGGCTAGAAAAATACGTGTTCCTGTATCTCATCAGACAATTCACGAAAGAACGTACACCGTTGCATTTTTCAAAGTCAAGTAGAAAATAAAATTAGCATCTAGTTTGTCCATTAAGTACCCTATTACTTTTACTTTATGTCCAATTTTCAAAATTTTCCCTAAATCGCTAAGAAAACTCGAAGCTGTTCATCTGTAAATTAACTCTTTGAGTACAAAGTACTCAAACGCTCTATATGGGTGGAATATTTTTCCGAATACTATACAATAGGTGACTAAGTCACCGTTGTAGTCTTTTACGCTAAATTAAATTAAATATTTTCGTTTTTCTCAAAAATCAATATTTAAAAAAAAGGGCATAAATTAAAAATAAATTATCGAACTCGAGAAACGCATACATAGTCTATGTCGATAATTTTCGCCCATAACACTCAAAAGGTTAAAAACCCATCGATGTATGACACTTTCGAAATTCACAAAAGAAACTCTTCACCCTAACGAGAAGCAGCTTAATCCAACAACAGCGATTAATGAAGGAACTCGACATTGAGACCGCGAAAAAAACGTACGTCAATTAAACGCGCCATTTAGCTGGTCGGAAGGGTTGCAAACAAGATGGGATTTTTATTAGGCTGCTATCGCGCTTAACGGCTGTAAAACGACGATCCTCTGCTCTCCCCTTTGGTTGATCGCGGGAACACCATCCGGAACACGACGTTGCCCCATTATGGCCGCTCAAAAGTCGTAAAGAGCGTGGAAAGGAGGGAAAGCCAGGTCCGCCATTCGGTCACCGTCTTGTTTTCGCATTTTACAAGCGTCCCGTGACTTTCCATCGTCTTCACAGCCCCAAGACAACGGGGAGAGACACTTCTCGCTCTCCCATAGGGACAATCATGGGTAGGAACCTTCTTCTTCTTCTTCTTCCTTCGTTGCGGACACGAATTTGAAAACACGCTCTGTGAAGAAATTTCATTTGCTTCTGATACACCCCTCCCACCCTCCTGCGCGATTCTTTCTCTCGTTAGAGCAGGCTTCAGTGGTAATTTAAAGTTTCATCAAGAGGGGAAAGAGAGAGTTCAAGTTTCGCTTCGGTATTCTAAGGAATTACGGTGTTATTTCGTACAGTTGGAGAAGTGGGTTTAGGAAAGCGTGGTAAAACGAGAGTTAAAGAGTGTTAAAACGATCCGTTTTAGATGTGCATCGATCAGGTTGATGTTGATGAATGTTACGAGAAGTGGAATGATTTGTGAGGTAGTGGAAAATTGTACGTAAAACGGTCAGAGTATTGTGTAGAACTTAATTGAGTTATCCGTTGTTATTAGAGGCAACGAAGTAATTAGTGGGTAATTACGGCTGGTGTGTATGTGTGTGTGTATCTGTGTGGCACGTGGATAGAGAGGTTGCGAAGCGACGATGTTGGAAATTGCGAGGTGTGTGCATGAATACAGTGAATTACAAATTAAACGAGTAGCTTAAATTGTGATGGATCTTTCGAAATTCTCGAAGATTTCGAGTTTCCCCTTTTGAAGACTTTAGAAACTATTATTCTCGTTAAACTTCGATAATGATTAATAGAATACTGTAAAAAGCATCAAAATGAAACTCTAATATTTCAGTCACCAGTATTTATGTTCGTCAATTTTCTCGAGGATCATAAAGCCACGTTCATCGAGACTTGCAATACGTTCGAAGAATAGCTGTTGAATAGCGTTCGAAGAAATTTGGTGGACTACGGTCGTTGCAAACATTATCGCCTGTTAATACGTAATTCCGTTGTTTTACCGTTGAACAACTTTTGTCAGACGAGCAATAAGCAAACGCGAGATTTTTTTACTGCTCGTATCGGTTCAAGGGTTCCGTTGGAATTTGGGATAGGAACACAGTCGCGCGGGCAGACTTTTTACGACAGCGAATGCAGAAACGAGCGTGAAACGTGCATCGCATACGGGACCGTATGCAACGATGCTTACTGAAATGCGGGCACTACATCGTGAGTTACGTCAAACGGTGCCTCCTCGGCGGATCTGATCGTTCGTCGTCGAATTTCCACCGTTTAGCCGAGGAAAATCGTCGCGCGGCGTTTGCTTTCGCTAATACAACGAATTTCTTCGAGTAACTTGCACGATTTTCATTATCGTAAAATGCAACTTCCAATAAAAATGTATTCCAACGTATATAGAAAATCTTACACAGACAATTTTGCTCATTCGTTGAATTTTTGTTTGAAGAATAAAATTAACAGATCTCCTCTGTTTTTGTCTGTAAAAAAACTATTACCGCCGTATTATATCTTATTTAGAATCGCGCAATTTTTGTAATTAATTATTGTCTTTAATTATCACTTCAAATAGTAAAGATAATCGAGATGGACAAAGTTAGAGAGACATCCTGTACAGTTTCATCGTAATTCAATATGGTTGGTCGGAAAATAGGAGATTATTTTTTTATGAGTGTTCAAATGTTTTATAATGAATTATAACACCAACCTTTCTTCTTGTGAGTTTATGATTTTGTCGAGTTATTTCTGCAATTGTACTTCGACTTGTTTCGTTCAATAATTTGCGAGGAAATATGAAAGTTAATATTGAAATTTCTATAGTTTCACGAGGTAAGTGAATGAATTCGCGAAGTAAGATTTACGAGGGGAACGAGACGGAAGAAATAGGAAATTCATAAAGCTATCGTTTCGCTGTCCGACTATAGTACTCTATATGAACAAAAATTTAGGTTGCTTTTCCTTCGTTTCCAGGTGAAACGGTACAATATATTGTCAGACGCCTCTATTGCAGCCGGTTGCATGTGTTGCATAGTAATCACGTAGTAATCGCATAGTAATTGTACGCTTAATTGCGTATAGAGGAGAAATTCTCCACGTCTGTAATAACCAATTGGAAAGTGGAAATGAGAAAGGCTGCTAGTTCTATGCGGGTTATGTTCTTTCTTTTCTCATCGTTGAATCGGTAATGAATTTCACGAAACGAACAGTTTCCAATTCGTCTCGTAGTCATACCAAATAAACAGCATACGTTATTTCAAAAAATAGTTCCTTAGAATGATTCTTCAACGATATGTCGATTGAACGAACAGCTAACAAAGATTTGTGGAAATATTCCAGACGTATGTTTCAATTTCTTGTAATGTTTCTACGTTTTACTATTTAATCAAGTAAATTATACTGTCAATTGTGATGCATTTGACGTTGTTCGACAGATTGCCGAGTCAGAGCGGCGTGAATCATCCTTGAAAACTGCGTACTTATTTTGTTTGAAACTCATTTTAAACGTATACCTCACTTCTAACACTTTTGCAAGGTGGCACTGTTGCCTGCATTCGAATTGCAAAAAAATCCGCAGCTATATAGTCGCGGCTCGTTGTGTGCTAATGCAACGAAACGTACGATGTCCTTTTGCGAGTGAGAAGCCTGCATAACTGTGGAATTCCTGCTCGAGCCGGGAGTTCCATTGACACATGCCAAGATGACACGAACCGAAGAATATTATCTCTCTTCTAATGCAGAATCTTCAGAAATTATCAGAAATAACGAACTTACTAAATTCCAAATTTTTTAGACACCGAAAGAATTTCACGTGCTTTGGAAAACTCATACTGTAACATTGCAATTGTCATTCACAGGTAATTAATCTTTCAGATGACAATTTCGTACGAAGAAAAGCTTCATTCTACTCCTCTGTACTCCGTGACACCATGATTACAAAGAAAATAACATATTCCAATTCATTTACTTCTTAAAATAGAAAAAAAATATATAGATCATTCGTTATTACAACTGATGAAGTTACACGTGACAGTGCAAACTTCTCTAGAGTATTCAAAAGCTGTTACGAATTTCCCAACTACTCCTCACAAAATCTCACTAAATTTAAGAGAACTCCGAAACCACGCTCACAATCCTCAAATCTCGCCTCAATGCATTTTCATGCGTCCAATATTGCAACGAAAATCCACTTTGATCTCATCCACATTTGCGACCAAAGGGCTCGAAAGATATCTAACCGCTCTCTTCCACCAGATTCCGACGATCTAGGTCTAGGAAGAGAGCAAAAGAGACAGAGAGAGAGAGAGAGAGGAGGTCGGTCACGGAACGCGGGCCAAAGTGCGATTAGAGACGGCTTCCGCTGCTGATTGTGCAAAGATAAAGGAAACGGAGGGACGCGAAAGGAGGCGCGAAAGACAGCGTGTGGATAAGGGAATAGAGGCCAGCAGCAACGTTCGTTTTTCCCCAGAGGTATCCAGAGAAGCTGGCCGCCGCAGCAGCCGTCTGCAGACGTGCGAAAATAAAATTACGCGGAACTTTCGGTCAAATTTGTTGAAATTGGGCGGCAGCTAGTCGAACGGGGCCACGGCAAGGGCTCTCGCGGCTCCCACGGGATGCAGGATAGAGATGCCCTCCTCTCCCTCTCTTCTACTTCGTTTTTTCCTAGCCCTGTTACGGCTATATATCCGTAGCGATATCGTTGAAGGGTGGCAACGCGCCTTGGACACATAAGGATCCTCGTGTTCGGCCGTGCTAAGTGCCGGCCATCAATAATTCAGCAGCGGACCCTGACGAGGTTATCGAGGCGATCCTTTCGATCGAGGAGGCGCCGTTGGATTTTTCATCCGCCGATTTCTTGCTCCTGGAGCAGAATTATTGATGGATTGCTGCTTTGAACAAGGGACGGGGGTTGATTCTTTGTCGTTTTGCTGTTTTAAGTGGGAATTTGATGGGCGGAGTAGTTGGAAGATTAGAGGGTGAGAGGATAGTTGTATTAGGTTATCTTTTTGTTATTGTTTGAGAATGATGAAGTAGTGTTTTGAACATTTGGTACAATATTTGGTAGATTGGAATTCGTAAGTGTGCAGAAAAATTGAGTAATCGATGGTTTAAGTAGAACGGTTCGATATTGGTCAGACATCGAGTAACCGTATATTAAACGATTTTTAAATTGGTACATTATATGGAACATTATTTTTTAAGGAATAGTGTTAAATATTATTACTTAGTGAACGTTTTCAACAGGTTTTTGTATAAAAGGAAACATAAATGTTGGTGATACAATTGATACAATTGTTTCTGTCAAGAAGATGCTGCGTTTTTCTTAAGTGGAATTATTACACTGTTTTTGTTGAAAGCTAGTGTATATTTGTGACAAAGAGGAACTTGAAATATTCCAGTTCTTCAATTATCTATTGAAACATCCAAGATGTCATTAACCTTTTGAGATTTTACTATTAAACTATCGAACTACCTAGTAAATCCTTGTTCAGAAACTTTGCCAATCATCAATTTTTTCTTCTTCGTTTATATTTTTATATCTCATAAAGATCAACGAAATAATCAAATACTCCTTATACGTAACAGAACAGTTAATTTATAATTCACTTTCGTTTCTAATTTTGAACGTGTTCGAAACAAACGAAAACGTTGAGTTCATATTTTACCATCGTATCCGAGTAACCCTTAGTTTAATTTTACCGTGTTAAAGGGTGAAAAGAACTAGAAGAACCTAAGAAAAAAAGAACAACTATCCAACCATTCGGCAGAACGTTCACCGTTCATCGAGGCGCGTGTGACGAAGTTGAACGTCCATCGAAATCACCCCAGCCAATTGTTCGCAGTCCCAAAGCTCCCGAATCCAATGAAACTGCTACGTGGCACCGTTCGATACATAATAATCGCGGAAAAGAGGCGGCAATTAGCAGGCATCGAGGGAATTATGATGGTCGCGCGGTAGGCCGACGCAGCGTCGAGCTAATTCAATTAAACAATTCATTTGCCGGTCCGAAGCACCACCTGAGGGCACGTCCCATTCCCGTCCGCGCTTCTCTCTTGTCCGTGTGTTCAATTCCAAGTGTGCGCCGATATGGAGGAGAGAACGTGAGCTGGAGAAGGACCAAACCACCCTACCCCGTTCCCGGGGGAGCCGTAGCCTCCTGCTACAATACAATGCTCCTAATGTTACGGCTCCAGTTTCGACATAATTTTCTTTCGCGGCCCTTTTGGCTATCGGATGCCCAGCCTTTTGTACCACTTCGACAAAGAAAATGTCATTTCCGGTGGCCGTTCGATAACGAGAGAAAATTCGACGATTCTGGGCTGCGTGAATGTTACGTTCAACGATATTTTTTGGAATTCGTGATTTAACACATTTCATTTTCTCTCTTTCTTTTCTTTTTTCTTAATATTTAGTTATGTTTGCAGCGTGCATCGTGGTCAAGGTAAATTTACGAGATTGGAGACTGTTGATTATAAAATTAGGGGGAACTCTCAGGTTCTATACTTTGCTTTGTGGAAATCACTTTCCTAGTATGATAATGAGATGATGACGAAGATCTTTTTGGAGATTTGAGGCTTTTATGGCCTGGCAACGTACAATACTCAATGGTTCGTTAACATTGCAACTAGTTTCGTCAGTGTGTCTTCTAAAGCTAGTTACGATGGTGGCGAAACGTTGGAAAAATAATTCTATAAGGACATGATTTACACGTGAAAGCAGTGAGAACTGTAGGAAGACTTTTTGGTGAAATTTTGATTGTTCAAATATTTGCTTCGATAACTAGGTGGTTGATTCTTTGAAAGTTGCTGGATATACATTCATAGGGTTTTAAGTTCTATATTTCAGTTTTGGTAATACATGACTAAATAATCATCATTTCCAAGTGGTACTGCAACGAATATTTACAAGTTATAGCAAGCTAGGAATTATAAGATATTATATTAATTCTTCCCAATCAATCAATTCGTGAAATCGAACTTCGTCTATTCTCATCTATCCATAAATTAACCCCGCTTATTCTCCAAGAAATTGACTTCTTTACGCAAAAATATTTCCACACATTTCTCACTAACAAGCTACGACACATGCAACATTCAACTCCTACAAATCACCTAACCATCGAGAACATTTAATCCACCATTCAGAACCACGAAACGAATCCCTTAAAACGTAGCAGGAGCATCAGCAACAATTTCAGAATGTCCCGCAGCGCGTCCAACGTATCTTCCCAGTGAGATCTGCGACGACAGCGTGGTGAAGAGCACGATCCCTCTCCTTCTACCCTGAATTCTAACATATTCACGCAAACGTCAGAACACAAAGGGGCCCGCTTTCGGAAAAATATTTTGTCCACGGCGAGGCGGGCGGTGTCTCAATGAAACCCTTCCACCTTCAGGAGCACGAAAAAAGCGAGTCGACTGGTCGAGGAGAAAGGGCGGTGGAAAGGAATAGAAGTAGGAGGCGATGGTGGAGGGAAAAAAAGAGACAATACGATAACCAGTAAATTATCCCAGCACATCCGGCGATGTAAATCACGAGAGGAGTCGCGCGCATGTATACGTCGTGTGCACCGACCAAGTAGAAAGGAGGAGAAAGAAAAAGAACAGAAAAAAGAAGGAGAGAGAAAAAGAGAGATGGAAGAAAGAAAGAAAGAGGAAAGGAGAGAAAGAAATCGAGGGAAGACGGTTGGAAAGGTAGAAAAAGCGCGGACCTCTGAGGCACACGAACAAGACGCCACGAACACATAGAATAGAAGAGAAAGGAGGGAAACGGAGGGAAAAAGAGACAGAGAGGCCGGATAGAGAGACAGAGGGAAGTTGGTTCTTGATGACGCGCAGATAAGGGAGGGCTTAAAGTCTACGTGATGTGTTTCCCGATGCGTCCGAGCGGAGGTCGAGCCTGAGAACTTTCGGTAAACGTACTCAGGGACTCGGACGGAACGTAGCTTCCCTCAGCCGGAAGAACCCCTTTTGCATTTTCGATAGTGGCCACGCTCTACGTCTGGCACACGCTCGATATACTTAATCGCTAACACGGTACTGACCTCCGAAAACCTTCCGAGTCTCTGTGACGCGGACGTCGATTCATCCCTTCGGCTGCAAGGGTTTCCGGTGCTTTTTCGTGTCTATTATTTTTTTTTTCTTTTCTTTTTCAACGTTTTTATTATGTGTACAGGATGAAAAGGGTAGGGAGTGAAACGATATGTGTTATCGACAGGTAGAGTCGAATTGAATCCTCGAATGATTAATATTCTTCATCAGTAAGAAGGTTCTGTACCACGCAACCAGACTAGCTCAATTATATTTTCTTTTAAATTGTACGAAGACTCAAATGGAATTTCTTTATGATAAAGGGCAATTTTCAAGATAACTGTTATTGGAAAATTGGTTGAATTAGTTTCCCTACTTTTTGCGCTTTTAATTAAAGACATAGTTATTTCAAGTGTATGCATAAAGAAGCAGTATTGATTATCAAATATTCCATTAAATCTCAATTTTATAGTGCAATGTGTGTCGATGATATAGTACTTTGTACATTTAGGTGCACGATACCAATTGATTTTAAGTGTATTGTAGATCTATTATGATTCTGTTAGATTAAACTACAGATATTTTAGACTTTTATTAGTGATTCCTTGCTCTTTCTAGATATTTATGCAATTAATCAAGTTTTATAGCTAAGGAAAGCTCAATATATTGTAAAACATTTTGAAGTTTGAGTGGGTATTTCATGATAACAATCGCAAGCCGTCGAAACTGGACTTAACTCCTATCTACCTAACATTTATACGAAGTAAAATAAAATTCTTTCGAAAGTATCCTTTATACATCAAAAATTGAAATTTGATTAATGAAACCACGAATTTTTTAATTCAAGAAGCTCATTGTATACCTATTGAAACGAGCTTATGCAAGAACTTTTAACGGGAAATTATCCTGTGAGGTGTATGTCTCGAGAAATTCTACGTCGATGAATTTCATCACGTGACAATTGGGTGTAATCTTAGAAACAATTCAATGTGTCGTAATGCATACGAAAAAAAAAATCCTGTTTGACTTCCTGTCTCGAATAATCATCGACAGTTTGACGCACGAGGAAAGCTGGAGTCTAGTCTCCTAGGGGTCTCACGTTCACAACTTGCATCCGGACATTCTCATGTCCCTACTTCCGGGAACGTGAGGCCCGTAACGGCAACACCCTCGCCAAACCCAGACACAACTTGCGGTCACTGCTCTTTGTCCTACTATGCTTTTATTTGATAACGATAAGCGTATCGGTAGAATGTTGCAACCTTGTAACTAAACTTCAGCTGTGTTCCATTAAGTATTTTTAGACAGCTCTTGGAACTTAAGATTATCCCTTAGCAAGCATTGATACTTAAGTTTTCCAAGTTACTCTATGTTAGTGTACACGTGTAATTGTATTCGTTGGAGTACACAAAGTCGTACTTCGATGTTACCTTCAATTTAAGATAAGATAATGAAAAGTAAGCAACGAACAAACTGCACATTCTGCAGAAAAAGCAGAAAATTATGCGTTATCATGTAGAAATATATGTGCATTTTGACACAGAATGAATTAATGATGGAATAATTTTCATAGCATGGGAAGTAATGAACAAAAGTGTCTTCAATTGTATATTAACACTTCGCCAACCGATCGAATCTCTCCGTTTTATGAAAAGAATGGATATGCTTGATACATTTGTGAATTTTGTGATGCACCATTATACAAATTTATCTATTTCAAACGTTAGCATAGTTTAGAAAAAAAATATTATGCTGTCTAATATATTTTTATTTTATTTTACATTTCACCAAACACATTACTTAGATTTTCGTAAGTAGAGTGAAATATTAGATAATAATTATTTTATTATTTGAAATTACTTACACGCTTTATGGTTGCTTAAATTCAAGAATATTATTAAAGCAAGGAAACATTCCTAAGTGATAATCACTGGTATCGATGAAACGTTAGTATATATTTATTATATATATATATATATATATATATATATATATATATATATATATATATATATATATATATATATATATATATATAACGCTAGTATAAATTATCTTTCTCTTTCTTTTTTTATTTACAATTGTCCACAACGAAGAAATGAAAATCGCCCTCAAAGTTGAGCGTAACAAACGTATTTAGACTAATAGGGAGGAATGGTGTAAGTTGATGAGTTTTCTATTTTTCAGTGTGAAATTTCTAAGCGCCGTTCTTCGAAAATATGCGCGGTCGGCAAAGTGTTAATATACGGAGAATTCAATGACAATATCATGAAAGAAATAACAGAAAACGGTACAGAATGTAGTAGTAATAGAGTACTAGTAATTAAGCACCTAGCATTCTGGAAACGTCGAATATGAAAGTGAAACGCGACAGTACCTAGTCAGACGAGACAAATGTACTTGCTGCGACCAGACATCTAGCCGTTCATTCTCTGAACCTTGATTACATGAAAATATGAATGGAGATCCTTGTATTTTATGCAGGAATCCTTCTATTCATCTATTCTAATAACCTAACCTAACTGAATAAGACAACTCTTAATATATGAAGTGTACTGGGGAAAAACTAACACTAACATGAAACTCTACTGCTCGAAAATACGCAGAAACCTATTTAAATAACCACAAAATATTAAAATCTGTTCCGAAAAGAAAGATCTAACCGTACAATTTCTTCAATACACGAAATCGAACCTTCACTTGCCCAAGAATACACAGAAACCTATTAAAATGATCGAAAAAAATCAAAACCAGTCCCTATAAAGAAAATTCAACCGTACAATCCTTTCAGTACACGAAATCAAAGCTCCGCCATTGCACCTTGCCTCGAATCACCCCCGACGGTTCCTCTAACATCTACGAGCGACCGACTTCGACCGATATTAAGGCACTTTCATCCCGCGTGTGTCCTAACCGTGGTGTGTAACTATGCGCGCAATAATAGGACGATCGAGTCGAAGTAGCACGAAAGATAGAAAGAGAGATGGTGGTGTGCGGTGATCGGATACGTGGAACGAACAGCGAGGAATAATGGAAAGAGGGCGGGGTTGAAAATACGAAGGTAGTGTTGACGGCTCCCCGGGATGCCCCGTCAGCATCAGCGTTCCTCTCTAATCGTATCGGGTTTACTGCCGTGGCGTGACGTACTCATCTGCACCATCGGTTTACCAGCCTTCAACCCTCTGTACCCACCGTCGCCACCCATCACAATTCCCATTATCCACTCGCTGTGACAGAGCTCCCTTGGGACCAGCTACCAGCGACGCTATTTCATCGGGGAGGGGACAGGGGGAAATTCTTCGGGACGTACCTGACCACCCTGTCCACTTTGACGGGGAAACGTCAAAATAGGATCTCGTTTGCTTCTGTACTTCGACGTCTTTCCCTTGAAGTTTGAGGAATCGTCGTGGATTTCGATAAAAGGTGGTAAGGGAAAGGTGCATTATTTAATTAGGTGAATGGATGTGACCAGACTAATTTTTCTCTTTTCTTTTTTGGAATTTGATTCGCGAGAGAAAATTTGTAGGATAAATGTGTTTCTGGCTGAATGGAGGATGGAAAGGGGAGGAATGAATTATTTATATAGTGTATAAACAGTTTTGAATGATGCTTTTTTTAGTTTTTAAGATGTGTATGCTTTCAAATGGAAGTCTGGAAGATTGTACTTTCCGGATAATCAAGGAAATATTCTTGAGGTTTCAAAGGGTTATTAGATGAATGCCTGCGGCAAGAGTGATTTTTGAAATTCCATTCTCGAAAGAAAATGTGCATAATGAATGTATTGCTGCTTGATGAAGTAAGATTCATTTGTTACGTGGAAATGAAAGAGTTATAGGTTGAAATATGTTGCTTTCTTATGGTGAATGCTAAGTGATATTAAATTTCTTTCTTTGTTAATTAAGTTCTGAGAAATTAAGAAAGGTTTTGCGAAGTTGGTATTTGTTGTGAAATGAAGTAACGAGAAAATTAACTTGACTATAGAGATATTCAAAAGAATAGTCTGAATTTTAGATAACAAATTCTTGTCAAGATATTTTTTATGGATTTCATTGTTGATCTTAAAGTACTTATAATTATTTCCATAGTCTTTCGAATATATATGATGTATTTATATCGATGTAGTATCCCAACAGTATATTTTCAGAACAATGAAGCAATCTTGAAAGAAACAGATGCACTAATTTTCTAAACAATTCCTCTGCATTCGGTATAAATAACATCGCGGCTTATCTAACTTGAAAGATTTGAAAAGCACAGATGTTCACAGATAATGTGTGCATTCAAAACCTCGTTCACGTTGATGGAAATAAAGGGAACATGTTCACAGAACAAGTGTGGTTTTCCCAAATTTCCAAACAGCCTTCTACATTCAAACTTAAAGAAAAAGAACTCTTTTTTTTCTCCAATAAAATTAACAGTCGAACACAATGGCTACGAATTGATAATAATCGAACAAACGTATCGTTTCTTTAGTTTAAATTTAATCAATTCACCAAATCTAACAAAATTGGAGCTATCATTATTATAATTTAACGGAATGATACAAAAACAGTTTACCTAAATCTAATCTCGATAGGAGCAACTATCGTCTGTCGGTCGTTGAATTATTGACTCGATAATGGCCGCGCGCGAGGAACACAAGGGGAACGATATTACCCTATAAAATCATATCTGCACCAGCAAGTAAAAAGAAAAAGAAAAAAGCAAAACTCACGGTACTGATAGCTACTTTCGATCACTTTACAGCCTCGTAAAGCTTCATTACAATTGTTCGTACGCACGAAAACGCGATCAAGATCTCTCTTTCCTCCCCGCCCCGTCGTTCGTTTCCTCGCCTATTCGTGCTGTTTCAGCGAAGAAGTGAAAAGAAAGCAGCGGAAGGAGAATCCGACCGCTTAATTTTAATTAATCATCGCCGTTCGAGTTCCGTTTAATCGCGCGTGGCCTGTAATTTCCGAATTTCTGAACATCGTGTTCCGTAATCCAGAGGAATCTCGCGGTGGAATCGAGGAGGCACGTTATTTCCACGCGTAAAAGATATCATTACGGCTTTTATACGGAGATCGTGCTACCAATTAACGGAGAAGAAAAAGGAACACCGGGAGGAGTTCGTAATAACCGTCCAATTATGTAACTACCTTTATATGCCGACCGTGTATCACCGTAATATATTGCCGAAATTATATTTAACGTCCTTAATGCGACCGCTTTCCTCCCGGTAGCTTGCCGGGGGTTTCTTTTCACCGAGTGTGACTGTATTTGGAAATTGGAAAATTGCAGGCATTTCCAGCAGTATTATTACAATCTGTCAGAAGAATTTATAACATATAGCAACGTAAAAAATTGTATTTTCAGGCGATTATGTATCGCTTCGAAATGTAAAAATTCACTTCGATTCAAGTCTCGAATTTTCCACCCTTAGCATTTTCTGATCTTGAAATTTAAAAGTTTCAAATTTCCTAGTGTAAAATTTTAAAATTAATAGAAATTCGCAATCGATAAAATTCATGAATTAGATCAATAAAATTTCCAGCTGAATATTCAAGATTTCTCTGTGATGTTCGGCGAATTTTTCTCGCATAACCGGAAATCTTGAGCACTCGTAATTTCGTCGATCTTAAACGAATCATCAGACGCGATTTAAGGAAGCAACCTCGATACATCAGCTTGTACCAATAGACAGAGATTAAGCGTATCGTGAATCCAGAGGAATATTCAGTTCATAAGACAGACGAAACGAGTCCATCGGTGGACGTCGGGGCGCTCGAACGCAGTCGTTCGTCGTTCCGACGCGACGAATAAATCGTCGGAGTCACGTTATGCAATTCCGTTTAATCGAAATGAAAACTGGATTTACTGGTTATATACATATATGCTCCTTTGTCTCGTCTGTATGACGCGCAACCGGCATCAAGAAATTGTCGTTCACGTACGGACAATAAAAAAAAAACGACCAGCGTATGTAAATTGACGAGGATGAGGCAACGCGAACCGCGAATATTCGATTCTCGTTGCAAAATTCCTGCTTCGTTACCATTTTTTTTTCCTTCGGCTCTACGTCGTTTTATTCGGTTTTAATCATTGTGACCGATTTCTTTTTTTTCTTCTTTCTTTCTTATGCCTCCTTCGATTTCTTATTCGAGAAGAACGAAGAATGGAATTGTTCGATCGATGCGAAAAAAGAAAGGAATTTCAAACGCCATCACGAACTGGTGTGAGCTCTCGAATGAAAAAGGTGATTGATAGCCTGATAAAAATTCGACATCCTGCGCGCGAGGAATGATTTACAGTTATAACATCAACTTTACAGCGCACTATTTACAGCGTCGCCTCGAGTGACGTCATTGTCTCGCTCTACGTACGTCACATATTAATGCCCTGGACTCTCTTTGAATCGTAACGTCGAGACGTCGACGAAGACGACGGCGGTGAGCGCATCGACGGGAAAATCGATTGGCCGGGCCAAGACATTGCTCGCGCGCTGGACGCGTGGAAATTTTTTCAATTAGTTTTCGAGAGGCAGGGCGCTTCTGGTTTCGATGTTTCGAACAATTGAACACGCATAAAAGCGTCGGACATTATTAGAGATGAGAGACGCACGTGAGAAAAGTGAAAGAAGCAAATTTGTACTTTTTTTTTTCTTTTTGCGATTATTATTACAATTTAACGGAAGACAGAGATGTAAATAATATTACAATGCAAAAATTGGTGTAATGTAAAAATTTCTTTTTCTATAGTGAAACCAGAAGCACACTGTGTACTACACCGTTATTTTTCAGGCGTTTTGAGCTTATATATTATATGATAGTACTATGTGTGAAAGTATATTAACGAGAAAACTATCGTGTTTTTCCTAGAAAGGTAAAAGTGTTACTTGAAGGATTTTATGGTTAAGTGATCGAGTAAATCGTCGCGATCTACCTCGAGAGAGCAGTTTGCTACGCATCTCTAGCCCTTTCGCTGCTAGAAACGAATAAGTGATCCGGTTTATTTGCAAATCAGTGCAATTTCACTTGAAAACATTTTCTACACTTCGAGTAATTCCATTCTGTCTTTAGGTAACGAAGCGGCGCTTGTTTTACCATTTAACGATAAAATCTACGAAAACTAGAAATAAACTAGAAATCGTTCGATATAAATTTCATCGTAGTAAAATGTCGTTTAACAGATATCAATTTAAAAGCTAATATCAATTCTGAAGCTAATTTTTCGTCGCGATTTAGAACAAGAGTGAGCTTGTAACTGATACTAAATATTACTTTTTGTTTCAATGTCTTATTGGAATTAATTTTGCGTGAAATGTTCATTGTAGTCGTAGACTTGAAATCTGACAAATTTGTCGGAAACGTATACATAAAAACGAAAAAAATGGAAGTTCAACGCTTTTGCATTGTTGACGAACGCATTTGCTCTGGATCGTCGAACGTGTTTTCCTTGGTACCAGTGAATACAAATGTAAAATATGATAAAATATGATCTCATATGACGTATCGCCGACGAAATATTGCGAACGGTAGACGATAATTCAGTCTAGAACTTTCACGAAATCGTCTGCTGAAGACGCAGTTATAGAAAGCTCTAGAAACTTTGCATCATGCGACACACTGCGCTCGAAACCATCGAACCAAATTTAGCCATTGGAAAATTTAATCGTTTGAGCGTATAATACAATTTATCATTTACTTTCACATTCCCGTTGTATCGTAATAAAAATATCATGCCACTTTATACATAAATTTTACTACTCATTTTTATTTTATACAAAAAAATGATACAATTAAAACATACACGTTTCTCATCGAAATTGATTTAATTCCTATTCAAACTAATTGTTTGTTTTTTCACGTAAAAATACTATTCGTATAGGAATTCAACAAAATTTCCTTTCGAAACTTTCCGTCAAACTAAAGAAACAAATCCCCCACTCGAACGATAAATTACCATCAACATCTTCGTCAACGACACGAAAGGGTTGAGCCTGCCCTAAGAGGGTCGCGCCTCCTCCACCGACACAAAGCCACATTTCACCCCTCTGGCGATTAATGCTCTCGTCACTTGCGAGGCGACAAATCGAAAACAACGTTTCCCCTCCTGTTCGCCAAGACTCCTCACTAGGCTGTACGTCGGTAGATCGTTGCGACCCTTTTCGTTTCCCCGTGAAACAATGGCGATTAAATGTCTGAATAACATTCCGAGGTAACATCTAACGATATCAACGATCCCTATGTTTCAAACTTTTTTCAATCTACATCTCTCCCACCCGAAATCGTCGCGTCGAAAGGGCTAGGTAGATCGTAACGTCCGAGCAGATATAATAACGTTCTTTAACTACTAAAACGTCTAGTAAGATACGATAGTAAGAGAAGTAAGTATAAGAGAAACAACATGCCCTGGCTCGAGGAGAGGACCCTGACTCTGTTTGTACGGGACACAGAGGTCCGCCGGTACGAACCAGGAGTGCGTGAACGTGGGGTTGATGTTGAGCGCCCCAGCGGCCCCCTGATGGGGTCCGCCGACATCGACGCCGACACCGACACCGACCCCGACCGGGCTTTGTCGTTGAAAGCCCCCATAATCCATGGGCATCTGATACGGCAACATTTTTCTGTTCTTTTTCTTTTCCTCTTTACTCTTTTTCTTTCTCTATCTCTTTCCTTCTTTCTGTTTTTCTTTCTTTTCTCTCTTTATATATTTATATGTATCTTTTAATTTTCTTTTCTATTTCCTTCTGTCTTGCTATATAATTCTTCTCGTTTCTTCTTCAAAGATGATGTTATATCGTCGATGTACACTGTTCGTCGCACTATCGGCCGCGTTGTCCACCGTTTTTCCGTTTCACCACCAAACGAGCAAACGTGCTCACGTACGCGGAACAAAACACCAAACAAAACTAGCCAACACACCAGCCACGGGGAACAACAGTCATATTCTATCGCGTATCATCGTCCATCGCGCGACTCTTCCTCTTCCCGCGTCATCGTCCTCGAAGCACCGTGACTTCCTAGACATCCAGGTTGTACAGTGGCGTATAAAAACTGCAGCTAACGATCCCTTAGCCGGAAAACGAGGTGACAGAAAGGAAAGAAAAAAACAAAAAAAAAGGGGGATCGAACACCACGAAACAAAAAAAAAAAAGAGAAGGTGTGCGTGCGTGTCGCGGAACGTGTCCGTGTATACGAGCGTGGAGAGAGCAACGGGAGCTCACGCGCGCGCACGTGCGTGTCAACAACTCCGTAGCTCGGACTATCGCGTCGTGGACCAGCTGTTACGGGTCCTCGTCGGTCCCTTCGATCGGTCGAATCACGCGCCCGATGTGCGCCGCGGACATGGGGGTCGGCAGACAGCTAAACGGCTGCTTCGTGACCGAGCGACAGACTAGACCGGACTGTACCGGCTGTGTAACGTGAGCCGTGTCGCGAGCTCTGTCGGGGTGAACGAGATAGATGTTGCTGTAGGGAAGAGGAGCGAGAAAGAAGGCGCGAGAGCGTGCGCCGAGTGGCGGGCGTTACAGCCCCGCCCACGACACGACGCGGCGACCAGTCGCCGTGCTGAGCTCGTTCAAGTTAGCCACGCCTACTAGCCGCCACCGCGACACCGACACCGCGCACTCTCTCTCTTGGCCCGCTTGTGTCACTGCACCCTTTGTTGACAGACAGAGCAACCGTGCGGCGAGCGCCGCACACAGCCGCGGTCGCGGTTACCTCTAGCGGCCACGGAAGCCCCGCCCATCGCTACTAATGACATTTGCCGGATGGTTAAGAGGTCGGATCGTACACCTACGAGCGGAGCCGAGAGGCTACCTTGTCGCGAGCCAAGGGCGACGTTCCCCGGAAGTGGCCCGTAAGCGAGCCACGTGCGCGCTCGCCGATTCTTAACCCTCGACCAACACCATGGACTCTCTTCTCCTCGTTTTCGGTGAACCGCGTCTGATGTTGTCTTGTCCTTCAATTTTCTTTCTTGCTCGGTACTTCTTGGGTTGTTTCTCTTTTCTTTCTATTTGACAAAGGTTCTCTGTTTTTTTTTTTTTAGTTCGCTGATGCGAGCTTTCCCGTTGCTGGGAGTGATTGAATTCGAATTGCTCTGGCGGGCGGTATTTAGTGGGTCGTATGGATCTTTCAAGAGAATGAATGGACGCGTTAGGATAGCTGTTTCTCTGCTTCTTGATTCACTTTTGTAGAGTTTGTTTTTTTCTTTCCTTCTCTTTTTTCTTTTCTTTCTTTTTGGTACGTTCCACTGCAGTCACGTGTTCACTTTCGGAGCGAGCCAGTTTCTACTTTTTCGTATTTCGGTGTCTTTGGGTTTGATTATTAAAACAGTCACGTGGGAGTTGTTCGATGCTTAAATTGCATCACGGCCGGGCTTTCTTTTTGTGTTTTGAAAGCGTACGTTTGCCAGTGTCGATCGATCAAATTCGTTCTGCGGAAAGTCGTGGATCGTGTAACGTCGATCTTTTCGAAGAAACAAATCTGTCCAAACTGATATTTTACCATGTTTTAATTCCAATAAAATTGTACAAGTTCACGCGTGATTCCTTTTGAACACGAAGATATTTTCTATAAATAGCGCTTAAACATTTCGAGACGCGTTTCATTAAACTTTTAACGCGGCGTGTTCATTGTACTGAATAGAAAATCGCAAGGTTGGCGAATAGAAAACAGGAAGCGTGTTAGGACGCTAGAAATAACGCCGATCGTTATTTCCGTTTACCCGAGTAATAGCGAAACAACGAACAAGACAACGAATCCCGTCGTCTACTTCATGGTTATTCATAAACCGTGACTTTTTCTGTTACTCAATCGGCCGTCCGATCGTCGATTTATCTCACGCAGCGTCTTTATGCAATTACGCCGGAGAATGCGCGACACGTAATAAAATAGCCGAGAAATCGATGTGAAACGCGACACGGCCAGCGAGCAAAGCCGACTCGACACAGACACCGGGTGAAAATAACCCGCGACGCGTTATTTCGCCGTCCTGCCACCGCCAGGTGGGAGATCCACTACGCGTGTAATTGACTGCGGCACCCACGCCCTTCCCAGACGCCATCTTTCTCTCTGATTAGTTGCTCCTCGTGCAACTACCTGATATAATATCGCAGAGTGATGGAAGTTGTTCTGTTTTGAAATCGATGTAAATTAATGTTTTAGGAAAAAGGAGTTTTGAGGGGGAGAGTACACTTTGACAGAAATCTAAGTGATTTTTAATCATTTTTCTTTTTTATTACATTAGGAAATTTTATAGTTTAAGTTAGTCAAAGTGATTCGAAAGCAATGATTTTTTTATGAGGTTACTTCGTGCAATCTTAAAATGTACAATAATTTCATGGTGAATTAGTAAGGTTAGTTATTCAAAAAAGTTCGAAATGATGGAAATTTCAATCTAAACTAAGATAACTTTTATTTTTATCGAGAATAACATAATTGATATGCAATAGAAATGGAGGGACATTTAGAAACACAATTTGTATCAATCCCCGACGACGGTGATAGAAATTACGTTGTTATGATAAAGAGAATATGAACGAATGTTATTAATATGTTAGCTATTCATGAAACGATTTTATTAATTTTATTAATTTAAAGCGTGAATTATTCAATATTTTTAAGTAAGAACAATGGCTCATGTTGTATTAAAGGAAAGAGATAGTTCATAGTTATTACACTTACGGTAAAGAAGAATTTACTTCACGAAATAATTCAAGTCAGGGAACTAACCTAACGTTAAAACTGTTTTCATTATAATAGAGATAGAAATTACACTGTCTTTTTAAGACAGTTACCGAAAACTTACCTCCATGGGGATTGTGTTCAAAACCAGAAAACGTCCAGTGATTTATGGACAGGTGTATATGCAGTTAGAATATTATTTACGATTTTGAGAAATGAAACCGTAAGTATAGAAGCATTCAGAATTTCAATTCGTTACAGTGAACGGAGTGTATGATAACGATGTTTATTCTTTTAATTCTCAAGTATAAAATCGAAAGTTTCCAATAAACTTTGTTACAGCTGTTAATAAAGAATTTCCCCTTTTTTATTTACCTGCGAGTATTAAACTGTAACCGAAGAAATCTTTAAGAGAAGATGGTTAAAGGAAACAGTCAACCTCTTTAATATCCAACCGATCTATTTCCCCTTAATCATACTAGGAAAAATCTATACACACACAACCATTAAAAATTTCGAAGACATTAGATAATATTACTATCTCCTAACATTCTAGAAAATCTTGAATTTGATTATTATACATCGTGTTTGTTTTTACAATTGAATGTGGTGAAATATCTCAAAAAAATTGTCGCTAAAATTTAATAAGTGCAATATTTCCACCGCATAACTTAATTAATACTTTAGCCTTTCCTTTGATTATAGTTAGTTACATATATTTTCCTCTCTTTCTATCAAAAATGCTTTTTTAACCTTCCATGGTTCCATACACTTGGAAAGTTATCTATGCTACGTTTCATATGTTTTATTTTATTTGTTTGTTATTATCACATTATCAGTACCCAATTCTTTTACGATAATTATCAATTCTTGCTGCTTTCAGTGAAACCTAAAATTAAATTCGACCATTTTTCGTCTCATAAACGAGGAAAAGTCGGATTATAGAGGGTTAAGAAATATTTCCTTTTACACATTCGTATGGAATCTAAGAAAAACTTATTACCTATTTATATCAATTCACGCTTCCGTAACTTAAAGAAAGAAAAGCACAATGAATTAAAAATACAGCGGTATACTGACTCCTTTTCTCTTAACCCTTCCTCCTCGAATCCAAGTTCTAAACACAGTATCCTCTTCACCCAATGAATTTCGCACGAAGACGTCGAATTGAATCGTCGTGAACAACAGAGTCGAAGAAGCGTCCCATCGTTAAGGGGTTCGAGCGGTCGGGAATTAATTCATCGAACATCCAATCAGCGTTTTCCCGGGAACGCGTCGACGGGGAACCGCGCGGCGCGTTGCACGAGAAAGAATCGTATGGTGAAGAGAGTCCATGGCTGGGTGCAACGAGCGGCCAGTACTTAGCATGCATCCCCCGATACGAAGGATTCCTTATTGTATCGTTGCACGTGAGCGTAATGCACAAATATGAACTTAGAGCTGCGGGCTCGTTCCTCGTCGAGTCTCTCTCCTCCGTTCGGTGATAACTCCCGTCCTCATAATCATACATATGGATGTCCCGTGTTCGTTGGCTGCTCGTCTCCGAGCTGACCAACGGCGTGTGTGTTTACGCGGTGAACAATACGAACGAGGCATTGTTTCGTGGCGGGCAAACTGGCGGCGATCGGTAACGAGGTAAAACGGAACGATTTCTAAGCTGTTGTTGTAGTGTTGCTCGTTAATCGGTATGCAAGCGCCGACGGAGTAAACAGGGGCTGTTTCGAAGAAGTTCGGGAAGAAATGGCTTCCAGGGAACGCTTTCTAAATTCTCGATCGTCTTCGTGACAGACACGGGGTCGATTCGCTGACGCCATTGCCTTTGTGCGTCCTGCTCTTATTAGTTTGCTTCTTTGGTATTTTACAGTGGAAAATTGTTTTAGTAGAAATTATGATAAGCAGATGTGGGTAATTGTTGTTTTTTAATGATCAACAGAAAATTCAGATTTTGAATTTATACGGTTGATTTAATCGTCGTGTGTTTTAGTATTAAGCGTTGGACATTGTTTTCACTCGTACTACTAATTTTATTTCTTGTGTATTTTATAATAGGGAAGATTTTGCAGTTAATAGTTTTGGAAGAAGTCGAGGTGCCTTTAAGGGTTAGAATAAAATTGAAATTTGTGACTTTCTTTAAACATAATTTAAATTAACAGCCTGATCACATCTTGATCAATTGTACTTTTATTTTAAAGATCATTTTTCTAAGAAACTACGCAAGCAATCAAAATGGTTTTATTACAAATTTTTCATGTATTCTTTTACGAACAGTTACCTCGTTGTCAACTAAACACCCTGTACAATATAAAATAAAGCCTTACGTTCACCCTAAGACAATCTTTCTTTCAAAACCACTCCACAATTCCACACAAATTAAACTATCCTTTACCCATAAAAAGAACATCTTTAAATTTCCATAAAACACACTTTCAAATTACACACACCAATCACCGGGATCTCCTTCCCATAGTAATCGATCCCGAGAATTCCGTCGCGACCTCCACCATCCCCGAAGTAATCTATCGTTCGTAGCCAATCGGGTTTATCAGTAATAATATCTAGGAGAGATCGCCGCTAGACCGTTGGCTTCTTGAATCTCGGATAATATCACTTTTATGCGTAAAACGATCGCTATCTAACCCTTTTCAAGGGCCATGCATCAGCACGGGCATAAACGTCGGCCGTGGACTAAAGTGGCTCCCATAAAATCCGCCCTCGCGGACGCGATAAGAGTTATCTCCATGGTCTAATTGAAAGTTAATTGGTCCAGCGGTTTAGTCGCGAGCGAAAGGCCGACCGTTTGCCGCGGCGGATGCTTAAACCCCAAGCCTAGGGCGGCAATTTAGCGAACTGCGGCAGAGCTACAATAATGAGACCCTATCTTATGGTGTTCCCGGCGACACGGCGTCGTACACCGTCGAACCGACTACTCCATGCCACCACTCGAACCCAGGGTAACACGTATTACCTACCGCGTTACGTGCCACGCCGAGTCCTCCCACGTGCTCGTAATAAACCGGCCCTCTCCTCTCCCTCGCGTAATCGAGAATTTCCGACAAACACGTACCGCCCAGGCCTTGCTCCGCGTTCTACGTACCCGGCATCATCGCGGAGATTGCGATCGGCCCATCGGAACAAGTGCTGCTCCGCTTCTGCACGTGTCCCGCGACGCTTCCTGTTCGATATGAAAATTTGACTTCTGTTTGCTTTGCCGGAGAAGAACAGCATTTTGGGCGGAAGTGTTCTTTTTCCTCCTTTATTCTTCGAGATTGCTAGAGTTCAGATTTGAAATTGGTAGGTGAAGAAAGGAGTTTTCTTGGGTTCTTTTTTTTTTTTTTTAGGAGTGTTGAATCTTATTCTTCTTTTTAAGGTACTGTAGAATTCGTGAAGAATTTCTGATGAGAATCGAGGGAAAAGGGAAATGGTGGTAATAGATGTTACTTTTTAATATTGAAGGTAGCTTAGGGAAAAATGCATTATTTTCTGAATTTTGAGGAATTTTAACACGAGAGCCCAGACGTGGTTAAAATTATTATACTTAACAATTTTTTATAATGGCGTCATCTGAAAGTACGTATTCGCATTTTTTGGTAGCTTTCGAGGATGTTCACCATCTCACATCAACTGCGTTTCTCGTTAAAATAGAAAAGGAAAAATCTAAGAATAGTTTTCAAATTCGTAAAAAAGAGATTTAGCATATGCGCTAAATTTTCTCTCATGCGTTTGATCATGCGGTATATTTTTACGCGTGAAAATATAGAAAAGAAGAAAAATGATGATTCCTATTCTTTACAATTCGAGAGTAATTTCTTTCTAAGAAGATAATAATAATAAGAAGATATAATTATTAATTGTTGATATTGAAGAAAAATCCTCTTATGAAGAGGACAACAGAAAATATATCATGGAGAAAGTACCTGTCCCAAAATGTGGCAAAGAAAGTTTTCCTTTGTCAAAGAGATTCTATCGCTACACCTTCGATCATTGTAAATTAAAGTAGCTAATCGATTGTGTTTTCTAACGTTGGTTAAGTTCCAGGAACCAGGTTGCCATCGTTGTTTTAGAAAAGTTGCTTCTGTATTGGGAAACCGTACAGATTTATGACGTGCTTCCATGAAGACTGGAGTAAAAGTTTCGTGGTGAAGTATGATATAGTCTTGTTGCTCTCGGGGTAGATCGGACAACGCGATAATAATTGCTACGAAATGTCAAGTGTATCAACAAGAATCTTGCTTGTACCTTAGACTAACAGATAAAGAGATCCTTTCCTTTTTTTTTCTCGAGGAAAGTTTGACGTAAAAATCTTTTCAACGAGAACGTTCGTATTTTCAGATTCATCGTAAAAAGCAGATTTCAAATTTTGGTAGCTTTTGTGTTTATGAAGAAAGTGTTAAATATTAAACAAATTTTTAAATTAAAAGTTTCTTAGATTTTAAGCAATTTCCTGTTTTTTTTCTATTGCGTTAGTTAATTAATGGAAATTCTCAGATATTTTAAGGGAGGTGCAATGCAAATTAAATGGTATCAGGAAATATATCTGTAGACATTTTAAAAGAGGGTGTAAGGGTATCGAAACGAAGTTATAGGAAAAACAAACAAGAATCAGAGACAAGCGACCGCGTGAAAACAGCCGGATCGTTGCGTCTTATTCGGCTAACAAATTAATCCGATTAAACGGATTGATTATACGAGGGTTGCGTGGCGTGTTGAGTTGATCGGGGATTGCCCGCAAAATTACAGTTAGGGTACGTCGCTGAACGCGGTTCCGTCACTTGAGAATACATCGATACCTGCTTTCAAGTGAAAAACACCATAAATTACTACATATTGAATATTTTCATCCAAATCAAACGAATTTGCATAAACTTTCTATGTTAAAAACAAATTACTCTTCCATCGAAATTAATAAGTATCCGAATTGTATAAAATTTATATGCCTTCAAATATTAAAAATTCTTTAACATCGAAGTTTCACAAAATCATAAGAATTAGAAAATTTCTAATCATCAAAAAAATTGAATCTCTATATTGAAAAAAAATAAGGTATCAAATTCCTGGTTAGCACTGCTCTGCTGAAAATTTTCAAATTTCAGCAACAACTCAATAAAATTACAATTACTCAATTCACGAATTATTTTTCTGAATATTTCAATATTTTACAATCAAACAATCACACGGCGCGAAATTTCAAATTTTTCTCATTGAAACGTTATTGACATGAATTTATCATGGTTAAAGCAGCTTCCATTTTTGCGAAACGTTCGCCTACGAAAAAATGCAAAAGGTCTGTGTGTGGGTATGTGTGTCGCGTGTGGGGGTGCGTCGGCGGCTGTAATTTTTCAAATTGCAACGCAGTCGTTCATCCCCGACCTTCTGCCCCGTGGACGGAAACGGCGACCCCCACTTTGCCCTCATCCGCCTTCCCTCCCCTTCATCCACCCACGAATCCTCCCTGCGTTTTCAGTGGCACAAGGGGTGGCAGCCGGGCTACTAACGAGAAACGAAGTTATTTGAGGGTTCTGCAGAAAGGAGTCGAACAATCATAATAATCAAGTGCGATTCGCGTTTATTGTCGACGATTATTGCCTGGCACCCTCTTGGAAATTAAGCGTGTACACCGCGCCGCTCTTCTTTCGCCGGAGGGTGGCGCGCGAGCGCGTGCTCACGCGTACAGATAAATAACAGCAACAACGTGAAAGAAACATGAGTTGAAACGTGATGGAAGAGGTGACGGAAGAGTTGGAGAAGGAATAAATGGCGAGGGTGTTTTGCTTCAGGAGGAATACAAGAAATTATTCTATGGCCGCTTTGGAATGTTCTGTAAAAGGTGAGAGTTGCGTTTCGATGGAGAATCTTACAGTATAATTATTTTACAACTGTGTCTTTTTAGTAATTATTCTTCTTCCTTTGATCGTTGTAAAATGCATTTGCACGTGACTGTACTTTTTATGTTATTTTATATATTATTCTTTTTGCAGTGGTAATTGAATATTTAAGCATGTACTGATTAATTAGGTCCACCTTAAAAATTTGGTATTACAAAAATGAAATTTGGAATTGAGTAAAAGAGAAAGAACTGAAAAACACTAAAACTTAGTGTTTTATGATAGAAATTCTAAAATTAATAATACACGTATAGGGAAAGAAGGCGAGAAAACTGAAGTAACAGAATTTGTTCGTTCGTATAAATGGAAAATAAAATTATATTTCATTGTCATAGTAAGTTAGAAATACAAGACTAGATATCCCTTTACATAAGGGTGTATATGACAGATTTAATGCTGGACTATCGCAAAGATAGGTCACGTTATTAGCATACTTGCCTGCGCATCCCTTCCGCATTTACATTTTCCAGGTATCATTTGATGTAATTGTACAAAGTGAATCCGTGGTGGCAAAGGAGAGCCGCCTGTTTCCAATTTTACGTGAAACGAAGTCTAACCACAATCGTAACATCATTTTCGTTAACCAATTTACAAACCCCAACATTTAACTCTGAATAAAACATCTTCCAAAAAGAAAAAAGAAAATATCTTCCAAACAATTGCAATTGAAACGAACCAAAAGTTCAACAAGTTTCCTATTCAAACTTCAATTTGCCCCCAACAATAACTTTTTCTCTCGCAAAAGTACCGAAATGTACCACAAGTGTGTCAATATTACACGACACAATGACACATCAAAAAACGACTTAGATCCCTCTTCAAAAAAAAAAAAGAGAAAAAAAAGAAAAAGGAAAAGATCCATCAGTACGTATGGACCTGACACTTCTTCGATCACGTCTCGTTTCCTCCGAACGCTCGCTACACGCTTCTCTCTTTCCAATTATGCCTGTCGCCGAAACAGATTAGCAAGATGAATCCCTCTTGTCCCCTGACGTTCGCGTGCCACGATATACATATCGTGTAATTTTTTTTCTCTTCTTTTTCCCGCGTTGTCGAGGGAAGGGAGAAAAGTAAAGCGAAGAAGGAAGACTAGGTTCGAGGAGATGCGTCCTCCATGGGAAGAGCTACCCCCGCAAACGAACACCACCCCACTGCGTTACTTAATTATCCTTCGCCGGCTCTGTTCGCCCCGCAAGGAGACGATCGGTCTAACTTCGTTTCGCGACGACCCCAGCGACGAAATTATCGTCGGCCCGCTATTTGTCTAGGACCGAGGATTTTGTTAACGTCGTCTGCTCCGCGAGAAAAAAGCTGACGTGCGCGAATTCACGTTGATTTTTGTTGTACTTTTCTTTCTTTTTCTTTTCGTCCGCTAGTTTTAATTCTATTTTCAAAGCAGAACTGCTTTCGTAGAAAGCGCTCGTTCTCGTGTGTGTGTGTGTGTTTTTTTATAACTCTTTTACTGGAGCGTGGTTTAAAAATTCCCCTTTGAAGCGAGAATTTTATTTTATTTTATTGTGAAAAAATTGCCAGTGCTGCAAGAGGAAATTGTATTGTACTTCAGATTGAAGAAATTTTTTTTTCTAATATTTTTATTCTCTTTGAAGAATTTTCGAACGAATCTTTCGATCGTTTTATTCTCCTCCAAGTACTTCGTGGGAATCTTTTTGCTGTTGATTTTTACGATTTTTCAGTTTGAAGTAGATCGAACATTTTTATTATTCTTATTGAAGTAATTCTATTTTATTGTTGTGTATTAACGTTACGAAGAAAGAAGAATAATTGGACTGATTTTAAAATGGCGACTAGGAAGGTGCGACGATGACAACAAAAAAAATGTCACAAGTCCTAGAAGAAAGAGAAAGTTCCGCAGTGCCGTTATTTAACAAAGTAGGCGAAGCAGTCGAAATACCAGCGCGTGGAGTATACGAATGCGGTACAATGGGGCCATTTTAGGTCGAAATCTGGCCGATCGGCCAAGGCCCGCAGTTGATTAGACTCTATTTACTGGAGGCGAGTTTAGCAGCTCAAACCCTCTTCCCTTTAGTCTATTTCGTCCCCTTTGTGGCAAATCAACCGGCATACAGAGGCACGGCTTCTTCGGCCGCGTTTTTCCTAGCGCACCGCTAATTTCGACTGAAATACGGCTACATTCGATGGAGTGTAATGCCTTTGATAGAAAGAGAATCGACAAAAGGGGCAAATGTTAACGAATCGAAGGCAAAGTCTGATTTTACAGAGGAATAAATGGAAAAATTCACTGTCTGGAAATTTCGAAGAATTTAGAAGCGTGAAATTTGAAAGAAATATATTAATATTTATTTACACAATTTTCTATTCCAATAAGATACCTAAATGGTTTAAGTTTAAAAATGTACTGTATCCAGAATATTTATTATTATGAGTAAAATCTTAACGTTCCAATGAGACACAATTTTTATCGATTTTATTGTACTTCTAACAATTTCACAAAGCTTCCACCACTTCCTGTGAATAATGCAACATCATACACCATTCTGCAATGCAAAAATTCAACACAAAATCCACTGTAAAGGAGCAACAAATTAATACAAGGACTATTCAGTTATTTAGAATGAGATACAATAAATTGCTAGTCAATGTAACCATATATTTCTTTTCCTTTTTTCTTTCATTGTTAGTAACCCAGGCAAACGACGATAAATAACATAAAGAAAGAAAGGCACTTAATCTTGAACCTTTTACACAAGCAGAAACACCATTCTGCTGATTAATTTCAATCGAAACCTTGGCCAATAATTTATCAGTCACTTTTAACCTAACAAACTTGACTGGAAAATGAACGTTCCGAAGAAGAGTCCCTCGATCGACAAGCATCGACGTTTCTTTCGGCGGGATGAAGGAAAAAGTAGCTGTTTCAGAATGTGCGAAACGCGTCCTCCTTGTCGTCGTCGTCGTTGTCCGTACTAGACCGGCGCTGCCATGAAATAGGGATTGGAGAACGAAATAATAGGGTTCGACCCTTATCGGCGAAGCAATCAAATCCCCCTTCAGCAACACAGTGGCATTCACTGAACTTTAAAATCAAATAATGCCTATTAAAATAACAATACGCATCCACCGTCGACCAGGTTAAACATTCTCTCGCCTACGTTAACCCGGTTTCGGTACGCGACGTACACGCATTACCATACGGGATCGGGTTACGAAAATCGAGTTACAAATGCCGACGCGACTTTCATGCGTATCCGGACCGTTCCTGCTTCGGAACCCTTTAATATACCGAATCCGAGACGGTCGCTAATTAAATCTATCCAGACTAATGTCTCGTCGGTCCTCGTTTGCGGGCCATCGTGGCTTTTCAGTGAAATTTCGGGGTTGAGAATTGGTTTTTATTTTAAGTAGTTCATGTTTAAAATCGTTTTTGTTCTTTTTGTAAATGGCGTTGATGGAAAAAATTTTTCTACCAAATATTGGGTAATTTTAAAATGATTATTATAGAATTTACATTGGGGGTTGTCAATTCTTTCTTTTTGTTTTTGGTGTTTCATATTGCTTGGAAGAAAAATGAAGTTTTCCCAGAATTAAATTTTTTTTTAATATGAAGGGAACTTTTTCTTTTTTCATAAATGAAATTGAAATGAAATATAATTATTACGAAATTTATAGAATTTCTGCAACTTCGAGTTCTTTGGGGTTGAATAATTTCCTATTTCCAAATCGAAAGATAAATATTCTTTTGTTTCCTTTTTTCGTGGTTTATCCAACGATATACAAGTTTTACTTTTCGAAGTTCAAGTTTTTAATATTTCTAAATAATAGTAATATAGAAATGAAATTTTTCATTTCTATTGCGAAGTGTAGAAATTTGTATTTATCCAATTTCTAGGATAATTTAACAATTAAATTCTTCATGTTCAATGAATTATAAGTTTCAATTGAATTTTGGGAACGGATATCTTTTTTCCAAGGGTCGAGTTTCATTCATACGATGACCCCACTTTTGCCTGTGCAATAAATCTGACAAACATGGCAGAAGTGCAAATGATCGTCGAGAATTACGGATTCGCGTGGCGAGCAACCGGGTACTCTTGTCGGATCTGTGGATTGACATACGGCGGTATGGCAGTTTTCCGCTTTATTTAGGCGTTTGCAATATTTATAAGAGAACGAGCATCGTAGAATGTTCCCTTGAGACGAGGGAGGCTCGGTTTATCTGTGCCATTCGCTCGGGGTAGATTCACGACAGCTATTAGGACAACAGCTGATCGTACCGATCGATGCTCATTACCATATACATTCTTTACGGGGACCATTGTCACGATTTCTGTGAATTCTGCACATGTACATTAACATTTTCGTGCGAAGCATCGAATTCCAAGCAATTCACACAGTCTTCGGTCGAGCTATTGAAATAAAATCTATTTGTAAAAATAAGTGCAAATCTAGCATACGTAGGTAAAAATAATTCTAATTGGTTTAGATTTACAAATAGATACAGTGGTAGTTCTGTTATTTTGTAATAATAAATATGAACAAACTTATCAATCAAACTCAAAGAAAAACAAATTCCCAAATTAAAAATCTCATTCTTTTTAGAATAATTCAACAATCCTTTTCCAAAAGCACAAATATCAAAATCGTCAAAAGGAAATATCAGATTTCTCGATTTTCTTATAACAATTCGTCAACCTTTCTCTTATCAATCTCGAAAATCCAACAGAAGATCTCAAATTATAGCATCGACGATCATCGAAATCTCCAAAAAGGATCTCAAAAAATGTACGCCGGTATGATGTGCTCACTTCCACCCCTCCCCTCGTCTTTCCACGTTTCCCACGAGGCAGACGGTGGGTAAGTACTTTTCCACGTCGTCACCGAATCGAAGCGCGGATTTTCGAAATCGACACGGTTTCGATCGGAGGAAGTGGGTCGCCGTTTGTGGGTACCAGGCCGATTTCCGTCGCCCTCGCGTTGCCAACTTCGGAAAAGGAAGGTCTCGTGGAATCGTTGGCTACGTCTATACATATACTACACAACAGGCTAAACTTAGAATGGAAAGGTGAGCTTCGTATCGAGTGCCGTGGCGCCGGTGATCTAACGACCGGTGCTGACAACCGGATGCGAGAACAGAGACCGATACACGGCTACGTCGGTCTCCCCTGCTCTCCACCTCCGCCTCTCCCTTTCTCTTTCTCTCTCTTTCTCTCTTTCTCCCACCCGCCGCAACAGCCATTAACATGCAACACGCGACCGTACATATTTTGGGGAGTCCCCGCGAAGAATACCAATATTCCTGCTTTGACATTCCAATAAAACGCGGCCGTTTTGTTTATGAGCTTGTACGGTCGCGTCGGTGTGCGCGACGTGCGCTACGTTTATTTGTACATGGCGGCCTCGCGCGCACAAATGCGTACCGGACCCCTATCCCCCCTACACCGTTGCTACTCTTTTTGAAATTTTCAAATTTGTATTTTCTTTTTTTTTATTTTGGTTTTGAGTATCCTTTTTTTTTTAGACACAGTATGTTTGTTCTTTCTCTCGTTTTTTTTCCTGTTGAATTTTTACGATTGATTTGTTGGATCTGTGACAGTCGCATGTTATTTGTTGTTGTTCTCGTTGATGCAATTTAAGAGATTTTTATGGAGATTTCTGTGAGCTGTTTTTGTCCACGTTTCGTGCAGTTCGTTGTATGTTTCCTACGTTTGACGTTATTGGAACTTTATGGTGAGGTTTTTATTGGTTTTTCTTTTTTGTTTTACTGTTGGTTTAGAATTGTTTTGTCTTGTTAGTTTGTTGCTGTTTCTTCTTTTTTCTTTTACTGACGATTCAGTTTTCTTCCTGGTCTCTACTTCTCTCTCTTCGTTCGATGCTCGTCACGTATCTTCTCGTCTTTGTCACTCCTTTTTCCCTATTCTCCCCTCCTGTTTCTATTTTCCCCCCGATTCCTTGTGCTCGTTCTTCGATTCTTTGATCTTCGTCGTCGAAATTATGCTTGACACTCGGGTGCGAATTTAGTCATGGCTAAACGAATGACAATCCATGCTCACTGTACGAACGAAGATAAATGATCGGGCAGTGCAAAAAAGAGAGGAAGGGGAGTTGGAATAAATCGGGAGAATAGTGAGCTATTATCAAAGAGACTTGTTCGACATCATTGTTCCAATGGTGAAAAAAACTACTTTTTTCAGTTCTCTCCTGAAAAATTCAATTGTTACAGTTTTGCAATTTTATCAGTGGGACGATGAAACGTCAGAGGGTGCGATTAACGTCGGAACGATTGAAATTCATTTTCTACCATCCCCACTTCTAGGCGTTTACCGCCTAATGGCGCTCCATGATACTTTCAGCGTTCTTAAATTACGACGTTTTATCATTCGTGTACAGGGAAGTTATCAGCGAGACCCGGTGCATATTTCTTCTCGCTGAAAATAACGGAATACCGTGGAGAAACGTGGAGATCGCAGATAATTGGTAAATTATTATTTTCGCTGTCTGACGAGGGCGAGACTCGCCGTAAGTAATGTCGCTTGATGGAAGAAACTGTACTGAAACGTGTCTCTGGTGAAACAAGAAAATGAAACTAGAATCTTTCGATCTGTACGATCCTCTTCACCTGATTTTTCCATCACGAGACAGGCCGTGGGTTATTGGGACCGATAGAATCTTTCTAATTTAGTCGATGATCGGTTCGATCAGTTCGAACGCCGTATCTGAAGATTCTGGCAACTTGTATGCAAAGATGCCGAAGTGATTTTCGAAATTTCATGGCTTCTTTTTATTATCTTTTTTTTCTCAAAGAGGATCTTATCGGAGTTTATTTTGATTTAATATTTCTGTTCGTTTTTAATTTGAAAAATAGAAGAAATTTTTGGCGATTGTGGTATTTTTCAAATTGGAATAATAAATCTTGCAGTGCAATTATTACACTCTCAAACCCGTTAAAGTTTGGCCACCCTTTCTAATTGCCATTTCAGGAATCACAGCTTTAAGAAACATCTCTCTATCAAAACACCATTAAATTCCCTACTCTTTGTGAAAGGTTTATCATTCCGTGATTATTCAAGGTTTCAAGTGAGCTTTCAGTTTCTGTGAAATCTGCATGTTACTTAAAAATCCCTTGTTAGAAATTGAACAGTTTAAAATTAAAGTTTTGTGTGTAGTTTTATGGGGAAGTTTCGTATATTATGTACCCATGTTTCACAAGTTTAATTTTAAGTTATTGTATTATATTGCTGTACTATCACATCATTGCTAGTCAATTCTTTTATGATAATTAAGTATCCTTGCTCCACAAAATGTAAGATTATATTCAACCACTTTTCTTCTCTCGAATGAGAAAAAAAAGTGTTATAGAGGGTTAAATAAGTATCGTTTAGTGCAGGAGCAACGCAAGTCTGCTAAAGGATACATATTTCGTAAAAATGAAGACAAATTTTACAGTACTTAATTTTTGAAAATAAAAATGGAAAAGAATTTTTTTAAGAAGTGACTTATTCTCTTTCCGATCTCACTGATTCAATTCCTCTGCTGTTACCCCATCGAAACCTCGATCCTCGAACCTCAGCGTACGCGAGTGACAAACGAACCTAAGATATCCCGAAGTTGACGGTGGAAAAAGTTTGCGAAAAAGATGACGAGGCGTATCAAGAGTCGTAGAGATAATAAGGGGAGAGGCAAGGTAAGAGTCGCGATTCTGCGTAAAGTCGGCAGGAAATCGCGAATTACAAAGCACACTAGAACACACAACATGGTAGCTCGCGTTGGTGTCCGGCTCGCGGTCGCGGATACGCGCGTTATTCTCGTTGGTATGTGGCTTGAAATTGCAGCCAGCTCCCTCGTTACATCGCTCATTGGACCGTCCAGCCGCAAACCGCACAGTGGTGGTTTCTGCCACGGTTCGCATATCTATATATTAAGATTATTGCCCGACCGCCTCTATTTACCACTCGTATTCATTCTTTGTCTCCAACACCACCGAATACCGTGGTGCAAACGACGCCAATCAAACGCCACGGCACGATCGTTCGAATCGAATTGCAATCGACGCGTGGTCAACACGGAACCATTCTGTTGGTCAGCCAGTGATCGTGAGATGCGTTTCTCCTGGTCGGATTTCCGGTATGCAAATCGAACCGGAGCAGTTGGAAAAATGTCACGGAACCTAAATCTCGCTTCTCTCGGTTGTTTCTTCTTGTGGGTGGTGTTAGCATGATGATTGTCTCTTTTTTCCTTTCTTTTCTTTTTGTTTTTTTCTTCACTGTGTTTTCCTCTCTCTTGCGTATTGTAAATAACGTTAGCGGTTCAACGGAGATCTTCTCTTTTGGTTTCTGATATTCTTGTTTTCTCCGCTTCGATGGCATTCGTCGTGGTTAATTGAAACGGTGGTCAGAGGGAACGCGACTGCTATCCGTGTGGTAATTGTAGCCTTCGAGAAACCGTGGTCTGACCTGGTTTTTGTCGATCCCTTAGTACATCGAATGTTTCACTGACTACGATTGTGGGTGTATTCCTTCTCCTTTTTTGCTCAATGGATGTCGATTGGGTTTATTTGAAATTTGAAATTGAGCGATTATTTTTTTTTTTGGTTCTCCTGAATGGTCTGTGTTATTGATTGAAATTACTAGGGAAATATTCAATTTTCAATAACTCGAAGAACAACGTAGTAAGTACTGTTGTACACAATTGTCGATATGAGAACGATCCTTAGATTTAACAACTATTTTGTAACAAAAAGTGCTCAGAATACTCGTTTTTATAGTTCATTTGTAGTAATATTAACCCATTGTCGCAAACAACGGTTATAGCCGTCCATTTTTTGGCGATATGTAGGCAAATTACGGCTATAGCCGTCTTGCATACTTTCATTAATAAAAAAGTAAACATTATTAGTAGGGATTGTACTAATGCATTTATTTGTTAATTATTCAGTAATATATTGAACAAAAATGACTATAGTCTTCCGTATCGGTCATAGCTGTCATTTGTTCTGGGTACAGAAAAAAAGTAACGATAAAGAAGAAAAAAAACTGCGTCTCTGGGCACGACTTTAAAACTAAAAGTGTGTGGTAATGGGTTAAATGGTATTATAGCGTTACTATGTTGAAAGCTAGTGAAAAAAAGAAAAAATTCCACTCGTTGGTGATATCCATTTCATTGTCTTTCCTTTCTTAATTTCTCTTCAAGAAGAAACATTCAGAAAACTTCCAAGTTTCTTCCTGCTATCATCATTTTTTCACTTATCCTCTAAATTGTTCAATCTCCACGAAACAATCTGTCACATCGTCCGGAGCATCCCCAAACAATCCCACCGGTGACCTAAAAATTCTCGTCACGACGCAAACAAACCCACCCCCATTGAAAACCGTAAAACGGAACCAGCCAAGTCCCGTTAAAAAGTGCTGTCGTCACGCGAGAGCGTCGCAAAGATTCTGGTGCGAAGGCTCGATAAGCGATTCACCATTTCTCGCCCTGTTATCTTTCATCGTGAACGAGATATACCGTGTATATAAAGAGAGGCCACGACCAACGAGACCGGACACTGTGTATATTTTCCCCTACCTTGGGCCATTGTCGCGATGTGGGAGTAGCAGTAATCTTCGAAATCGAGCGTCGCCTTGCACTGGCACGGACAGTTCCAGAGAAATCTATGGCTCGATCTCGATTTTTCGACCAGCCGGCGCAGGGCGAGGTAACGGTAACCTGTGTCCGGCAATATATTATACCCGGTGACTCTCGCGCGAGACGTCCTAACGTCTCTGTTAGGCGCGACCGAAGATCGGAGCGGAGATTCGCCCTCCCACCCTTCCGTGTTAACGGTACCGTGCTGCCACTTCAACCTGTTACCCCCGCGAGCTTCCTGGATTTTTCGTCTTTCTCTCTCTCCCTCCCGCCCCTTTCTCTATTCCTCTCTATGTCTCTCTTCCATGCTCTCTTACTCTTTTTATCTTTCTCCTTTCCATTTTTCTCTTCTCTTCTGCTCTCTTGCGCTCTCTTCTCTCCTTTTCTGCTCTCTTGCGCTCTCTTCTCTTCTCCTCTGCTCTCTCGCGCTCTCTTCTCTCCTTTTCTGCTCTCTTGCGCTCTCTTCTGTTCTCTTCTGCTCTCTTGCGCTCTCTTCTCTTCTCTTCTCTTCTGCTCACTTTTCTTCTCTTCGCTCTTTTCTCCCCTGCTCTCTTTGCTCTCTTCTCTTAATCTCTCTGACTCTCAGTCTATCGTTCGATCGCGTTTTCTCGGGTCCTCGGAGATGTTTCACCCTAGAACTTGTGAAATTGATTCATTGTCGTGCTAGAGTGGACGAAGGCTTTTGTTGAAGGTCCTTTTTTTGGAAGTTACCTTTTTTTATGTTTTGAAAAAGGTTAAGCGATTATGCGAAGGTGTTCGGTAGCGAGGATATGGCCATAAGCGTGAATGATTTCTTAGAATGCACGTGGAGGCCTGGGTATACAGAGCACGTGGCTTGGATGTGTGATGGATTGGGTTTGGTGACTGAAGAATTAATGGGTCATTCGTGGAGAGATTTTTGAGTGAGCTATTTATTAATCCATTCACGGAACGTGTACTTTTTAATCACTTATATGTACCTTCGGTAATACCAAATATTCGAAGAAACACTTTTATTCGCCTTTATACATTATTAATTTCAATAACTTCTCATGGGATATAGTATAGTTTAAATTTTAATTGCATAATTTTCTTGCATTGTCAAAGTGTTGCAAAATGAGGGAAATTGTAAAATGAAGAGATTTACGTATTCTGCCAATTTTTAATAAAATACATACTAAATATATGAAATCCTCTTAAAAAAAGAAAGAAAGAGACAAAATAGTATTATTTAATTTCATTTGTAGTCCAAAAAATGAGTGAACGTCAGCTTCATTTAATAACCATGTATTAAATATCCCAACAATCGAGTCAATTAATTTACTATCCAATATTAGCAAAGGATCTTCTGTTGCACTGAAAACTAACTGTACCAACTATACAAATCGTACCTCATTACGAACCAAATAATAAATTACCATGATTCCAACTTTACCAAAGTACGTACACAACTCTTTCCTCACCATCAATCCTATTTCAATCACAAAAATCTACTTGTACGTCGAACAAAACGCCAAAACAATTCACATTCTCACAACATACTAGAAGAATATAAAATCTCTCTTCGCCTCAAGCACAAAGAATCTACCAAAAGGAATATACACTGCCCTAAATTCACAACCCCTGAAGTTCACGCCTCCGATGCAGAGAAATGTCGTTTTCGAGGAGCCACCAGCAGACCCATTTAAATTTACAAGGAAGCTAACACAACCGCCGGCGACATACGTATCTCGCGCGGGCAATATGCACGCGTGGACCAACAGTATATTTATCATGTAAGCAAGCAATTTAGGGGCGATCATTTTTCACGAGCCGCGTCGACTTTGGATCCCGGGGGTTCCGGCTACCAAGACACAGGGGGGAGAGAACGATGTTCGCGTTATTGGCCAGCGGCTGAAGACCAAACGGACATCACCCTCCCGAAGACCTTCGACCTGACTGATGGTTTTTGCTCTCTACTCGTACGGACACTATCTTCTTCTCTTTTTCCCTGTGTATGCTGATGAACCCCATTGATACGATTCCATCGTTCGTTCAACATGACGCGTTTGCACAGGCGAATCGCGATTAAACGGTGGTTTGCGGAAATGAATTGATTTCTGGAAGATCCGAGATAGAACAGCTGACCGTGGAAATTGGACAAATTAGAGGGTTTCGTGGGTTTTAGTGTGGTTAAGGATGGTCGAAGTGAAGCTCAGGTAGATCTAGCTTGTACAATGGTGAAAAATTTAAGATGAAGAATGTAAAGAATATTTGAAGATGAAGATGTAAAAAACTGCAATGAGTTGTATATTGTAAAATATACCTATAACACACTAGAAAATAGAGTACATTTTTAAAGTTGCTAACATAAAAAAAATGGACACTACAAAATTAGTCAATTAAGTGGATTTGATGAAAATAGATATAATTATTTTTCCTTTTATAGAAATCTAATTACTCTTTATGTAGTAATACATAAATCGTGGATTAATTAAATAAAGTTTTTCAGTTAATTTCCATTTAAAATATATCTGTTCCCAAGCCAGTTTAATTGAGACTTAACTTATATCTGATTTAGTTCACTTTACTTTGAAAGTAATCGCGTTTTTGCTAGTTAAAAAGTGAGATAAGAAGCGAGGGGAAAAAATTGAGTAATCTGAAGAAAGGTGGCGAAACTTGGTTATCTAAGTTGTTGCAAGTAATTTTATATAAAGCTACTAAGAACGATAATTCCGATTGTGTCGAGTTCTGAACGGCCAGAGTCACGCGAGCAGCTCTATCTCGACGTGATTTTGTCTTGCTTATAATTCTGCATTTCATGCCCCGCTCCTGTAATCAAACTTTGCTACTCCTACGAAGGAAATCGTGATAAAACTGTGAATGAAACATTGTTCTCCAAAGGTACTCATTTTCATTACCGTGAAAATTTACTGCGACCTCTTTCTAATTACTTAGTTATACTACAGAAACTTGTTCCCCTATGTTGCAATATTTTTTCCATAATAAAAGGAACATTGGAAATGTGTAGTTATGATAATATTAAGCAAACATTAACAAGATCACAAATCTCCGATAATTGAAAAATTCTGCACTCTTCAACAACGAAATAATTCAATCAAGAAAATTCAAAAAAATTCTATACATCCTCGAAACAAATTCTCAAAATTTCAATATCGACGAAAAGAGGAACAATTCGATCTCATTAAAAGTGATACGAATCTCTAAGAATTGAAAAATTCTGTGCACCTTCGAAATAAATTTTGCACTTTTTAATATCGAGATATTTTAATCACCTCGAAAACTTCTACACATCCTCAATTCTTCAACATCGACGAAAAGAGGAACAATACGTACTCATCAAAAGCGATACGAATCTCTAAGAATTGTAAAATTCTGTGCATCCTCGAAATAAATTCTCAACTCTTCAAACACCGATAAGAAGAAAAATAATCGATCAAAAGTGAGGTGAATCCTCAGCAAATTGAAAATTCTCGAGTAATTAGCTTTTTCTCGCGCCGCACGATAAGAGACTTTCCCTTGAAAAGAGATGGCAGTCGACCTACAGGCTGGTAGATGAAAAAAAAAAGAAGAGTATCGAGAAGCAGGGCACGGAAACGAAACGGCCTGTTAAAGATAAGGAAATGAGGTGTCGCAGGCAGCGATGCTCGAGAAGAAGCCGGAAGGGTCCTTTCGCGACTTTGTGTAGCACCCCTTGGGGGATTTTTCGTGTGCCGTTTCCAGCCGGAACGTTCCGCTTGCGTTTCGAATACCTTTACACTCGGACGCCCCGCTGCTGGCCAGCCCTTTCTCCCTTCACGAGAATAGGACCCCACTAGCTTCTTCCCTTTTTCGAATAACTAAGGAGCAACCGTCCGTCCAATCGTAATTCGACTCGATCGATCGTTCCGTGGAGAACGCTCGATTTACTTTGATTTTGTTTAGGCGTTAGGAATTTCGAGTAGGATCAGCTTCGACGCTCCTAGACTCTGTGAAATGAATCTTTGGACGAATTTGGGAAAGGTTTCTGTGGAAGAAAAATGAGAAAGCGCAAGGATTTAAGCGTTTGTATTCTGAACAATCTTCTTCTTTTTTGGCTTTCATGTGGGAAGCAAAACTGTGAAATGATTATTTAAGTGATTTGGTAAGGTTTTTGTAGAAGTTGGAGAGAAAAGATTGAACCCTTTCGAAATCTTAGCAATTTTTCCTTCATTTTCCGAATTTTCTTGACTTCATTTAGGAACGAATATCTCAGACAATTAAAAGTTTGAATGCAAGTTAAATGAATTTTTTTGAATTTTTCCCTCTACAAAATAATTTTCTGTAGAAGTATCCAAACTCGTCAATTTTGCATTACTATTAGCATCGATTTGAGAAATATGAAGATTACAGTATCCTCATTTTCGAATTCCTGTTTCCAACATTATCTTATTTTAAATTCCCACGAATCTTTGCACATTATTACCATTTAACTTCACTTCTCAGTATCCCGAAAATTCGTATCCCCAAAAATGAGGAACATTCGCGATAAGTCAGATAAAACGGTATCATGTACAATAACATTTATAGATCAAATAAAATTCGCGAATTCTCATTTTCGTCGTTTCTTTTTCATCTCTATTATGTTTGATATCGCATGTACGGCGGAATCATAGAATAGAATAAAGAAGAATTCCGTTTATCGAGAAACGATAAAAATTTTCAGTGAAATTTACTTTATCTGTCCCGTTTTACTTCCCTCTCCCCTTCCACCCTCTTTCACTTGTGTCTTGTTGCTGCACTTGTAAGTCACTTGCAAATTCGATGTTAGCCAGAGAATTCTTATCTTAATGTAGCAAATAACTGGAGGGACCGACGGAGAGCGCGGTAGATAACAGTACCTACCGATCTAATCTCACAGTTGATTTAACTCGCTTCATAATTCTTCAAGCTAATCTCAATCCACGTATAAGCATTACTTCTCCCTTATATGCTACACGGAACATCTACATACGCATTTAATTAAGTGTACCGAGAGAGAAACGCAGTCGCGACTCTTTGCCCCGTTTGTTTTTTTCAATTATCCCTCCGTGAATTCTGCTACACTTAGATATTGTCAATTTGCCCCACTTTTTTTTCTTTTTTAAGATACAGTTTCCAGTTTCCTTATTTTTCCCTTTTCTATAAGCGTTAATTTGTAATTTTTGAAAAGGGACTTTAATAATTGTACGAATTTTATCGCAATCCTGCTTCACCAATTCTTTGATGAAACGTTGCACCAATTTTTCGAATATCTTCAGCTTCTGAATATTGTTCTGAGTGATCTAGTGAAATTATCATCCAAATATGTTAAATCAGGATTACAAAAGAGCGTCTCAAGTAGCGTGGTTCTATTCAATCTTGACAAACGTCTCACTTGTTAACCCTTTGCACTTCACTCTGCTACGATGACGTTCGTAATATACACTATAATTTCATCCCAGTTTAATTAGTATTCAAATAAAGCAAGTTAACAAAAGAAATAAAACTGAATAAATTTATAAACGATTTATCATTTCTTCTTCTCGAAAGGAAACTTGCGGCTTTCGAAATGTTCGTTAGCAAAAGTGTAGCATTCAGAGTGCAAAAGATTAACAATTTTTCTGTTACAGCGTCTAACAAATTTAAGAAAAAAAAAAAAGAACCGATTTATACACTACCGGTCAACTAACATTGGCAGTGTAAAGCCTATTAATCGATTAGTAGTGTGTTAACTCACCCTCCTTGAAATAATTCGAAAATTTAATCATAATCTCACCAATTCTTAGACAATCGTACACATTCAAAACCTAACATACTCCAACAAAAAAATCAGCCACGAATCCAAGTTCAACAGCCATCACTCCCCACTCCTGATCGCTGATATCAGCCCTGGGGTATAAATAACTGAAAATTAGTAGTACGTAAATGTACGACACGTACGCTGGCTTCGATTGACCGGAAAGGGGGAGCGATAGCAGACGGACAGGCTTGAGAAGAAGAAGAAGAAAAAAGAAGAAGAAGAAGCAGAAGAAGCAGAAGAAGAAGAAGAAGAAGAAGGGAGCGTGAAACGAAAGGGGAAAACGGGGAAGGAACAGAGACAACGAATCGATCGTAACAATTGCGCACCCACACCGTTTGAACCCATCGAATCGGTGAATGAGACTTGCCCAATAAAGTGTGCACAGTGTTCGAAGCGTAACGAGGAGAATGCATGCCAGGATTGTGCAACGTGTTACGCAGCCAGCGATTTGTCTTGGTTATTAATGACGGGGTGGAACAGGGCGTATGCATTATTTAGTATACCATTATCCCTTTATTTGGTGATCGAATGATCGCGTGGATTCGCACTGATCACGGTGATCGTAAGCACAAAGATTTGCTAATACGGTGTGCTGTCGTGAATGTCGGAGAATGCGACCTTTCGGCGTTCTAGAGTTTGGAAAGTTCCATAGAAGAAAGGAAATTCGAAAGCTTACGGGTCTGTGAACGTTTTCGAATGTGTGTAATTTAAAAAAAAGGAAAATTCGTGAGAAAAAATAAGTCGAAAATGTGGAGTAAGATTTTTTCATAAAACATTTGATTTTTGAGAAAATCAACGTTGAAGATTTGTGGAATACATGATAATAGAATATGTTTGACAAGGATCACTGTAGATTATTTGCATTGCTGAAGGATACAGAGTGAAATAAAAGTAAGAATATTTTTTTGTATATTTTCAGCCTTTTTTGAGTTGTATCATCAATTCGGAAATATTCTGTAGATTCTATGGCGTATTTTATTCTGTACTGGTTAGAAATTGACGTGAATTGTAGATTAAGGGTAAGTTAGGATAATAAAGATCATTATGATTGTATTTGGAATAAATTCTTGCTGTATGAACCACTAGTTAGTAATATTATAATGTTCAATTATTAAACAGTAATTTTCCACTTTCTGTTTTCATTTTGTATCCACAATTCGTTAAGAATCGTAAAAAATTAGTAAACTTTCTGTCAGTGTTGATACAAGAATATTTTATTCAGTTGTTCACATTGAAAATGATAAAAATTATAAAAGATAAATAATAAAATTATAAAAAATATAAAATATATAAAAATTCAGAAGATAATAAAATTATAAAAAATATAAAAATTCAATTTTTCTGTATTTTCGTATACTATGAAGCATTACATTTACAAATGGCATATTTTACATTCTATTGTAAAAAGTTTCAAAGAATTTTTCGTAATTAATTTCACACTTTATTATGTATTTTATTAACCCTTTACACTCCGAGCATTATGTTTTTTTATATGATCGATCATCGATTTTAATACACCTTTGCAATGGAACTTTTAAAAACGAAAAGCTATATTTTGAAATGAAAAAAATGATACATGAATTTATATATTTTTAATTAGTTTGTTAATTTTATTTTAATATAAATAAGAATTGTACGAAGTAATGATTCATGTTACAAATATCGCCATAACGGCGTCTATGGAGTGCAGATGGTTGAAAACTAATTTTGTTCCGTAAAAATGGATATTCTGCAATGTTTCTTTTTCCATGGATAGAAATTTCGATTGGAATTTTGTGTATCATAGAGAAAATGTTTGTATATCCTCGATGTATCTTCTACTTTCACCCTCTTGGCTTCCCCTGCTCATCTAATTACCCCATAATGGATACACGATTCTTATAAGACATCGAGTCCACCCCCAGCGTCGCTTTAAAGCCAGCAATCACGCCGCATAATGCTCCCATTAGATAACATAATCGAAAGTGGATTTATGGTGGGCAACGGATGAAGCGGGATAGGAAGTTTCAAAGAACAGAAAAGTGTAACGACCCGATGGATTTTAAGGGCGGCTCGAACGCGAGCAAAAGTAGAATGGCTTCGTCACGGTTTTCGACGGTGAATGACTTTGGAAACTTTCCCTGAATACCTTGAAATCGGATTTCTCGGCCGTGAAATATATTCGATACACAATGGACAACACATTGTACAAGAAGAACCCTTTTTTCCAATTTTAACTCGATAATAATGGAGAATTTATTTTCAGCTTGTTCGAAGAAATAATTGTTTTATATAAAAGAGAAAAAAAAATAGTTAGTACTGATAATTTTGCGAAAGTAACCTATTTTTTTTCTGAATATGTCTAAGTTAAAATACAGAATAATCTCGATAATGAAGAAATACCCGAAATATTTTGTATACCAATTAAACTCAATTTGGAACACACTTTTCCTAGCTTTTTTTAATTATTCTGCAGATCAATTAAAAATCACATGATATGTCAATAATTCGTAATAAAACGCGATTTATACAAGGTGTCTCAGTACTGATGACACAATCGAGGAAAGATTGTAAAATAATAATTAATAATTATACGATTGTAACATAGAAATCAGCTTCGATTCTCTCGAAAGCAAAGTCTCGAATGAAAAACATTTATTGCACGTTTCCGACTTGTTCGCACAGAATTAAACATTCTAATCCAGGTGACGAGAGTTTCAAAACTTTCATTTTTAATTAATTTTTTTCGTGGAATTAAAAATCTTATATTTCTCTTCGATTCTATGTCGAACAAATTGCAAATACCATAGTTCAGCAAAAGATTACAAACCACAACGACAAGCGTGAAATGTATACTTTGTAAACCTCACAAAAAATTCCAAAAGCGTCTCCAGTTCGATTCGCGCCGCGCATTTCTCACCCCGTCAAAACGATCCCTTCTTTCGACTCTCCCAGATTGTGACTTCTGCCTCAATTACCCTCGATTCGAGCGTGGAAAGACGATTTCAGCGTGTGCAACGAGAGCTTGTTTCTGGCATTTCGTGTTCTGATGTAACGACTCCTACACATATACACACACACACACACACAAAGATATATATATATATATATATATATATATATATATATATATATATGTATATATCCATTGTAGAAGCAATGATTTCCATGGCGAAACTGAGGGTCGCGCGAGCCCTTAAACGACTGACAAGTCCTCCCTCGAGGCCTGTCCTCGGTGTCTCTTTAAAATCGTGAGATTTTCAAAACAGATGCACCCCCGACCGCCGTGAAATGGCTTTTTAAACTGCTCGACCAATGTAACACACCACAAGATACCCTCTTAGCTCTTAGTTCTGATTCTGGCAGTAACACTCTTAAAACAGCCCATCACGCGGGGAGTTTCACGCTTTTCAGTATTTTCCTTGGAAATTCGCCGATATTTATGAACAGCTTCGAATGTCTACAGAGAAGCGTGGAGCATGTGTTTTCTTTGAGCATATGGATCCCTTATGAGGGTGGTAAATGGAGATAAATGGGGAAAGATTATGTGATCGAAGAATTCATATTTTATTTATTCATTTAAATTTTTATTTAAATGTTTAGTATCTTTATTAGAAATTCGCAAATGTTTCTCTGATATTTTGACTGAATTTATTTATTTGGTAGATAGAATTACTATATTTTCTTATTGGAAATATTTTACTCTCGCTTTTTGCAATCTTTTTCCGTTTTATGCTAATACTTTGTCAATCAGGTCTCACGACGTTACAAAAAAAGTGGATATGCTTGATATATTTGTAAATTTTATGATGTGCCATTGCATAAATTAGTTAGCACAGTTAAAAAAATATATTATGTTGTTTAATATATTTTGTATACCTTATTTTACGTTTTATGAAACACGTTACTCTGATTTGCGTAGGTGGTATGAAATATTAGATAATTATTAATTTATTCTTTGAAATTACTTGCACGTTTTATAGGAATATTCCTAAGTGACAGTCACCGATATTGATGAAACATTGGTACATATTATAGCAGTTTTCAGAAAAATATTGCACATGTATTCTTTCTCTTTTTTTTTTTATTTACAATTGTCCACAATGAAGAAATGAAAATCGCCCTCAAAATTGGATGGTAATAAACATATGTAAATTAATACAGGGGAATAGTGCAAACTGACGAATTTTCTATTTTTCAGCATGAAATTTTTAAGCGCCGTTCGCGATAGGCAATGCATTAAAATTAGTCATTTGTTACAACTAGACTGCGGATATTTATGTATTTTTATATGAAATTTAAAGGTGCAAAATTTCACAGAATATGCGTAATATAAAACAAAGAAAACATACAAAATATCCGAGTTATAGTATTTTTTATAATATATCATAGGTGAAATAATTTTCTATTTTCTTTACTGTATTCTCAAAGACATGAATTTGCATAAAAATCCTGGTTGAAAGCAGGATTGTCAATACTTAACATCGTTAAAAAACAAATCCTTCGAAAAGTAGCGCAACTCAGTTTCAAAATTGCCGATGAAAATTTTTGAAAACACCTAATGTTGCATTTTTTTCTTCTTTCAATCTTTTAATCAATTCTTTTCTCGTTTTTTTTTTTTTGAGTTAAAGAGTATTTGTATAACGTGGAATATCACGCTATCAAGAAAGACATAATAAAAGTTACCAAATAGAGATCTACAGATTGTTCCACGTGATCATGTCGTCCCGAAATTATCCGCAATCATTTATTACATTGTTCCGCTAATTCCAGAATCATATGCCGGACCTTGCCGGGCAAATATAGCTGATATTGCGCGTCTGTCAGCTCGTAACAGGATTTACGAAGATCTTAATGAAGCGTGGGGCTGTAGGTAAGAAATAGTCATAAATACGTCGCCACCCTTGTGTATCGCGCGCGGCATTAATATCAGAAACGTGTCTCGTCGAATTAATGCGCGTTCCATAACCTACGTTGCACCAAAATATCCATTAATCGTGTTATTCCTGCTGACTTCTGTTTATCGTTCTGTTGATTGTGTAAATGAAATATTCATGTATACAATGGAGTTATTTGTTTAACAAAAAGTTTCTTGTAAAGTAAAATAATTTCAAAAGTATATGAGTGCGTTTGTACTATTTAAATTTTTCCTTTTTCTTTCCTTTAATTTTGTATATTTCCAAAGATATATCAATGTTCACAGCATTGTATACTATATACTGTAATATGAAAAATGTTGTGAAATAAAATTATAAAAGTGAGAATTCAATTCTTTCAGGACAGTAAACTCTTATACGCATCGTCCTATAAACTCAATGAAAACACAAATATTTAAAAGTATAATTTTCATACGATTTAATTTGAGAAAATGGCGAAAGTAGTAATTTAATTATATACTATCCGAGTAAATGGATTAAAGGGTTAAATTTAATGCAAATTTCGATGTGGATACAATTTCAAAAATAAAGAAAAAGACGAGGGAGTTTATACTATTTAAATTATTCTTTTTTTCATTTTGCTTCTGTATGGTGAATCTATTTTGAAATATACGTCAGTATTTTACAGCATTGTGTATTATATTTTGTAATACGAAAAATATTGTGAAATAAAATTCTAAAACTGTATGGTTAACAAACTTAATAAAACTAAAAATATTTAAAAATATAATTTTATAAAGGTTAAATTTGATATAAACTTCTATTTCAGCGGAAATCAAAAAATAATCTAAAGATATGTATATGAATAATAATTTACATTCATAAAAAGTACGTTATCTTTTATTTCTGATCAGTTGAATTCGGTTATTTAAGTTACAACTACAAATTTCTGCTTTACGATCATTCTGAAGATTAATAGAAATTTGCTAAAAAATGTGTATCATAAAAAGAATTAACATTCTTACGAGATCCACCACCATTCTACAATTTCTTCCCTCTCTACGTTATGAAAGCAATTTACATCGTTCTTCTTATTCGTTTTAAATCTATAGAAACGTTAATTGATTAAATCTTCGCGGTTGCGAGAACAAATCGGCAGGTCCGAGACACGAATTCGGCTCTAACTCGGTTGTAAACGTAGCACGTCGACAAGTTACAAAACGATCAAGACAAGAGGGAAGAGCATCGTGCCCAGGCAGCGTGACACTTTGATAGCGATTCATCACGATTTGCTACTTTTTCTTGCGCATTCCGCAGGCAACTTCGTCACTCGACAGCCTGAGCATCGGATCATCGATTTATCGCTTCGGTTGCTGGCTTCGCACGCACCGTTTATGGTTTGGGAATCGATCGATTTTTTTCACACTTTTTAAGAGAATTAAGTGCCGTCTAGAACTGCGGCGTGACGCTTCGCACGCCATTTGCAAAATCTCTCGACACCTTCCACTATTTGTGGTTCGATTCGATTGCTCATGCAAAATATATGAATATTCATACATGAAAAATATTTTCTACATTATTTCCATAATGATCGATTTATCAAACAATTTCTCGATAAATTTATGTAAATCAATTCACTGAAAATTTATTACGAATTAATGGTAATTTGTTCATTTATGAAAACTGTTGAATTTTTATAAACAATTTGTAAATAATTTATTATTTTGTATTATATTATTGGTATTAAATTGAAATAGAGAGAATGATTTAAATAGTAGTTAAAAAATTGTTGTTTCAGGGAAATTGTAATATATGCAAATTTTATTTTCGATTTCCGGAAAGTAATATTTAGTTTTAATTCATATTGTTGGAAATTTGATCGAAGATATTGTTTGAATATAGAGTTGGATCGTTTAAAGGGATCTGTAATACCAACAGAAGCGTCGAATTGAGATCCCTTAGTACTGATTTCCTCCGCACGATGGCAGACAGTTCTGCAGTGCAATTGCAACGCACTGCTTTCGATTGCACTTGTGCAATTCTCTGATATATTTCATAAGAAGAAAATTACTCTGGTAATAATTAAATAAAAATTCTGTCGATACTAAAAAAAAAAACCTACTCTTTTACACATTAAAAACGTTTCACTTATCAAATACATATCTTATAAATAACCTTAAAATAAACTTAAAATCTGCATAAAAATTTAGCATTTAGTAGAAAAAATACCAAAAAATAATTCAATTTATCAAAATACACTGAAATACCTTAATTTTACAAATTTTATTTCACATCAATGATACAAAATTTCCTGACCTCGTTTTATCTTAATTTTACTTAAATTTAGAGTGCAGGAATGTATTTACCATAATCAATCAAGCAAACAGGGGACAGAAATGGTTCACGTGACTTATTAGAAGCATTCACCATTTCTCTTTTTAACGATCCTGTTCTAGATCGTTTCGCTATGAGTTCATCATCAAGCAAAGCGTATTTCTCTGACCAGAAACTTTTCTAAAAGCTCAATCTCAGAAGTGTCGCGCAATTATACCCCTCGCTGGTCCGTGGTGGCTGATGTCGCGACGGGATATTCCGGACGATGAAAGGAGGGAACATGTAATCACGCTAATTGAGTGCAGATAGGCCTCGTTGACGACTCCTTCATTACGCCGCAAGAGGGGTTCCTAACCGCACAATTACCCGCTAACTTTGCCACTGTCGTTTCTCACCACTCTGAGCCTTTCGATGTTCACGATAACGTTCGAATATGTCACATGACACTTTTTGAACCTACTCGATAGCCTGCATGAATATCCGCCTATGGGTTTCGAGTTTAAGGGTGACGTTGGTGAACGCCCGATGAGATGAATGGAGCATCTAGATACTCAAGTTGGAGAAATTTGTGCAGTTTTATTATTTGACTAATTTATAATACCAGTTTCGTATACTTTTATTTAAACGATAGTTGTATAATGGGATTTGGAAATTATTCAATTACTTCTTTGAAAATAACATTTTTCAAAGGACCTCTTCGAAGGTAAATATATTTTTGTCATTGATCTTTGTTGATTTGCACAAGTACCTTTTGTCTTAATTCAATGGTAGTTATTTGATATAATAATGGATGCTAACGAAATTTCTTGGAATAGTACAATATATAGCGAAGTTCCTCGTCTCGGAGTTCAATAATTTATTACAATGAAATAATGGAAGAAAGTAAAAAAGAAAGGCAATACTGCAGAATGAAGTTAAATGTTTAAAAAGAAGAATAGTCAGTACGTAACTTTTGTTGCATACTGTATGTGAGAATGAGATGTAATTGTGAATACCTAATCGTCACTAAATTAATACAAACTTTCACTACAAACTTCCTCCAAAAGTCCTTCACTTCGCAGAATCAAACTACACAAAATCGTATCAAGAAGCATCAATCTTCCTTCATCAGAAAATAAAAAGAAAAAAGAGAGAAAAAAAAAAGAAAACAGTAACAAATCTCCTCGATCCTTTCAGGAAGCGTAGGAAAAATCCAGGCTGGTGTCGATGCGCGTCGTCTTCGAGGAGGGTCTAGGAAGTCGAAGTAAAGCGAAAGCCATCCGGCTTTTCTTATTAACTTCGAATTTTTTCGCAAAGTGCCGCGAGAGCACGGTTCTTCCGGAATACCAATGAGGCGGTGCCATAATGCTCCGCGGCAAACGAGAAAGGTACGAATCGAGTAACTCAAGGGTGACCAATGGTGGGAGGGTGTCGGCGACGCTTAAGAGTTTTGTAAGGTTCAGCAGTGGTGGTTGTGAGGAAAAAGAGGAGAACGACAAACCGAGCTCTTGTACAGGGTGATCGATCAGCCGGAGTCTCGTCATTCCTGTCAATTAAGCTTTCAGTGGTGTCAGTCCGGAACGGGACGAAATCTAATTCACCGTTGCCTTCTGATTCCGGAATCGGATGGTGCTTGATCGACGTGTGGGGATCCTGGTGAAGGACGGGTACAGGTTGTACGTGGAATTGTTTCCAAGAGAAGATTTAACCCATTAACTTATGAATTATTATTATCTCTTTCTTTTTTACGTTTGATTTGTAACAAACTAAAAACTCAAGTATAACAGAAGTCAACATTGATGTATTTGTCTATGGATTCATGTTTTTCTTTCTTTATTGAATTTTTATATGTGGATATTGTGAGCGAGATGAATAAAAAGCGAATCAGCTTTCAATTGAATTATTAAACATATTAAATTATTTTTTTAATTGATTGACTTCCAGTCATTCCTCCTCATATACATAAAAACAATTTTTTATTGAGAAATAGTGTTTAACAATTCACGTAAGTGTTAGGTTACGTATTTTTCATAGATTACTCAACGATCACAGAATAAAATTAAATAGCATCAAAGAATATCACACTTTCAGCCCCTTCAAACTTGTACCGTATATAAAAATGTTAAGTAAGCAAATTCAGCAGAATTTTTTTCTCTTTTCTTCAGATATTGTCTCCCAAATGAAACTCGAAGAAAAGAACCTATCATAAAATTAGCCACAATTTAATTTCCTACTTATCAAATCAAGTGGTCGATAAAATACTCAAACAATTTAAATTTAATCTAATTCTTCATCCATTATATAAAAGTGAAAAATACAATGAATCGTATCTGCAAATAAGCGTACGAAACACCTCTAAAGATACCTAAAATCACTCACCTAACCTTCAGAAACTGAAACCCCCGAAATACTGAGCTTCCATGGAACGTTCGATACCTCGTCATTTTCCAGTCAATAAAACGACGCGCACATAATAAGGAGACGAACCGTTCTCTTTTCGTCGATGTCTAATATACCAAAGAGAACCAGTAGGTTAGCGTCATAGGGTTGGACAACGGTTATGTACGATAGGAAAGACGATAGTGTAAGAGTCCGAGGCGATAGGGGTGACGTAGTGGGTGGGTGGCCCCGCCAATATGCCGTCGTCCATACATCACGCGAGGGCGACCCGACAAACTGGGGAAACCTGACCAGAAATATGATGTCATTTATATGGTAATACATCGGAATCCCGTCATTTAGATACTTCGATGATTAATGCCCCCGACAAGACAGCGCCAGCTGCTTCCTTCGCTTCTACGTTTCGACTATACTCGCCCTGTGCCCTCTTTTTCGTGAACTGTCCCCGTTTCACGCTGAAATCTGGACTCTCTCTCTTTCTGGGTGAAATCCAACTGTGGATGGGTCATGTACACTGGTGAACATTTGGTGATATTATTGTTCGAGGGATGAGAGATGAGAAAGTTTCACAGAGAGTTTCTTTAACTCGAAGTTTTGGGTCTTTGAAGATTTGAACACGTTAACTGGCAAGCTATTCCTCGTGCACTCATGCTAGATTTTTTATTTAGGTAATATTGGTATTTGAAGTCCAGCAACGTTAGATTTAATATTTCACAATACATTAATGGGTTTTATTAAACACAGTGTAAACAAAGATACGGTTTTCCTCTGCAAGCGTTACAAAGTTACAGTTTCCTTCGTTTTTATTATTGCAACAATTTTTGCGGAAGTTTTGAAACTGAACCGCTTGATCATTTCGCGGAGAAGTACGTTTGTGTTGTTTATTATAATATTTCGTTTATTTTACGAATTTTGCAAAATATGATTGTTCCTGAATATAGAACGCGTGGAATGGCATCTGTGGATAATATGCAAATAGTGACATTTTTCCAGAAATATTCCAGCTATAAAAGGTAAGCAAAGACCTCGAAGAAGGTGCAAGATACATAGCGAAATACAATAAACATAAGAAATATCTCGTTGCGTTACAAATTTCACGCTGTTTTGAAATTATTAATAATTTCTAAGAAAATGTTTAATATACTGTTAATCTTGTGCACACTTATTGAAGTACTATGACCATATATACTTTTACATACAATATGTTTCAAATTTGTCTAAAAATAATTTCAAGTAACAGCTGACTACCACTTGTTTTGACAAGGATCGTAACAAGCATCGTTCAATTAATTTTCAACACAAGGGGTCGAAGAAAACAGAGATTTTCTCAACAAGAACGAAAGTTCTCCGCTATATAAAACAATTTCAAAAATACCGCGAATATTTTACACAAATAAAACAACGAAAGGAAGAAAAAGGTGTCCAAGCGACGCGAGAGCCGACAGAGGAGCAAAGAGTGGACGGAAACGCGGGGGCGGAGCATAAAGGGAGATAGAACGCATCCTCCCGTTCTTGTTTCCCCCCCCTTTTTTTTTTCCTTTTTGCGCGGGGGACGAAATCGAAATTGGTTTTGGACTTGATAGTGCGCGCGCGCAATTATGTATCAACCCATACGCATGCACCGCAAAACTGGACCCGGCCAAGCGGTCTGGCGGGCACATTTCAATTATTAGAGGGAATTACTCCGAGAGAGCGTCCATCATCTTCTATACTTATTTTCTGCTCGCAACCACCACACTTACACACCTATACGAGCCACGTTACCAACACTAAAACCACGCCATCTTCATCGTTGTATTACCTTCCTTCTTCTATCCTCTCTTTCTTTCTCTATGCTCACCATGGAGATGATCCTATGAGGTTATATGCGAGAGGTAGGCATCATCAGAGTGCATCATCAGAGCGGTGAGAAAATAGCCTTCAATTGTGATTACAGGGGCGGCTCGGGTTCGCCTCGGCATGGCATCGCTCGCTCACTGAATCTGTCTACTTGTACACGTTCGTCCAGCAAGCTTGTCCATTCGTTCGCTTCGCCGCCGACTAACAGGGAAGCGTGTGGGAAGATATCGGGATTTAAGTAATACGAGTCTTGTCACTGATAGGGAGGTCCAGCCACGTATTCTGGCCTCTCTTTTTCAAGGAAATCGTTGCTGGATTCGACACCAGTTGCGCGGATCTTTAATTCTTTGGAAATTATCGATGAATCGTATTCGTGATGCAGATTGTGGTCTATCGAATTTATACTTTTGCTCTAATTTCAGTTGGAATTTAGAATTGACAATTTTCAAATAAAAAATTGTATATAATATCTTGACTTCTTCTTATTTAACGCTGTATTAAAAATCGCACGTCAAGGGGTTAATTATGATTTTGTGTAATTCAACGTGACTCATTTCGTAGAAGGATGCATTTTCAAATAGGTCGTGATCGATACTGATTGAAATCGTAAAATGTGTTTTATTTGTATTGTTTGAAAATGAAGAAAAAAAAAATTAATTTATGGATTGACTTAATATTTTAATGAAGTTCATTGGATACTTTTAACCTTCTGCAGTCTTGTGTCGAATGTGATTCCACATCATTTCGAAAGCGATTATAATGTTATCATAATTGTATAGTAAAAATTATAAATATAAATGTATAGATAATTAAATAACATTTATAAGCTGATTAATATAATTTACAATATTTATATGAATATAAATAAAATACAATAAAATTGCGAATATATGGTGGACCGCGAAGTGTTAAAGAGATTTTAAAACTTATTGCAGATCTGTTAGTATTATTTCAACATAAAAGTTGCATGAAGAGAATTAGATGTAATTCTTTAGTAGGAGTCTTTTAAAGTTATGTTAGCTTGAAAGAACATTTTCCTTGTGTCAAAGCATAGGTGTAAAGAGAAATCGGAATTGAGCAGTTTAGATCTTGGCTAGCTTTAAAGACATTCTGGTTTGGTGCCAGAGTGTGCTGAGTGAAAGCGTTTAATTGAAAGAAATAATACAAAGAACGAAGTATAGTACAATTTACTTGTATCTCACAATATATATTATCAGAAACAAAATATCTTGTTATTTTTAACATATATTAACATATTTTGTTGTTAATTTTCATATTAATAATTACGAACAAGAAAATGTAACTATAAGGATGACTTACCAAACAGGGAAACTACTGATAGAAAGTCAAACAGAAGACACATACCTGAAAACGAAAAATGAAGAAATGAATACGTGTAAATTTCATACAATATTATAAACTGAAATAAACATTTAAATACTATAAAAGCATGAAGATTCACGTCAAATTCGAACGTTCAAACGAGATTGGAAGTTTTAACAAATTCAACCCCATTGAAACACAAACTTGCTCACCTTAATTATTAAACTTAAATTGAAACTCAACTTTCTAAATATAAATCGAAATTTTCCAATTCGAACTTCTCCATTTACAAAATTTCTTTGATTTACGTAGAATAAATAATGAGCGCTGAAAAATTTGACAGAATGTTCTTCGAGCTCATTGAAAAAATTGTTCCAAATATTAAAAAAAAGTTAAGTTTCTCCGAACAATCATAGTTCTATCATATATTCCGGAAGTGATTAATGTTCAGCCGCGTTTCGCGGCGCTCGAGTTACGAAAAATGATCGAAATACACGAGAGTGGCCTAAACTAAGGATATAAGTGAGACAAACGTTTGCGTGGTATGTGTAAGTACACGCTCCTATGGGACGAAGGTGCAGAACAATAAGGCAAGAAAGTTATAAGTATGACTAAGCAAGAAGGTAGAAAGACGCGACACGATGATTCCCATTGGAGTGATTCCATGATGAAGGCCCCCTTTTCCGGCATGCCTGGACACGCTTTTCTGTCCCTAGGCGAGTCGCATTACTAGATTAGATGGAGAGCGACCCTTAGATAGTGCAACGTTCCCTTCGTCCAAATGATACCTTCGGAATTACGCGTCATATCCACAACCCTACTTCCTTTCCTCTATAAAACCGCCTCTTTCGTACATTCATACTTCCTTCACCTGTTTGTGTATCTTGTAACACTTGAATCGTCGAAATAGTATCTTCATCGAAACGATAAAAGATATTCTTTGATTTTTCAGTGTAAATTTTCAAACTGTATAACTATACTTCGATGTCTCCTGCATAGAACTTGTGTCTTAAGTAAAATCTATTTCAAACGCTTAGATTTCTTCTTTGGCTTCATTTACATACTTCAAATCATAGTATTTACTAAGTTCTTTCGAAGGGTGTCAGTTGATATCAGATTTCTCAATCTCTTTTTGTTAAACATGGTTTCTATTCTCAACGTTTATATACTAAATAAATAAAAAAGAATTAATATCCATAACATAAATTTTCGAGGAAAATACAAAATATGCAAACATAAAAAATTGTTAGACTCTATTAAACAGTGTTAAACTTAATTGAGAACGAAAATATTAGAATATCGATACAGACAGCAAAAGATATTCTAGATTCTTAAAACAAAGGTTTTTGTGAAATTAAAATAAATATTGTTTTTATGCTTGCTGTAGTATAAACTAACAGGTATTTGAATAATTAGAGTTGGCACACGCATCTCATGGAGCATTGTATCAGCCAAGAAACGAAACTGCGTATACCAAGGGAGGCGGCACCGTTAAATGCCAAGTTTTCACTAATGTTTCTTGTTCAAGGAACTTTAATATGCTGTTTAAGCCGGCCGAGACTTTAATGCCTTAACGCTCGGATTTAGGTAACGAGCGCTGTGGACGCCTCGCCTACAACTTCGTAATATAAGAATACCCTGTAATGCGGTCATTTAGTTTACAAGCCGGATACTTCGTTAATAGCTCGTGACTAATCGTCGCCTGCCTCTCTTTCGCGCTACGTGCGATCCCGCGTCCGTGAAATTTCGCTTTGACTCGGAAAATAGCGACGACAGAAACCATGAAAGGGGAAATTGTGAAAATGGAGGAAAATACTGAAATAAATTTGAAAGAATTAGCTAAACTTAGACTGAATAATATTTTTTAACGAAAGAGATAATGTGTTTAACATTTTGATAGTGCAATAGAAATGAAAAAATTTAATCCAAGAATTATGTACATTTTTAAAAATTGACTATGATACATTTTGCAGACACTTTATCGCTTTGTTCTTTTTATTTTTATTCGCTTAACCCTCTGTAACCTGATTTTTCCTTACCCATTAGAGGAACAATTACCATAGACTGTAATTTTATATTTTGTTTGACGAAGCAAGAGTTAATAATTATTATGAAAGGAATTTTCTGGTAAGAATGTAATAGTACAACAATATAATGCGGTAGTATAGCAACAAACAAATGAATACATAACTTTCAAGTCACATGGCGCCATAGAAAATTAATAAATGGCTGTTGTGTGACATATTAAAAAAATTAAATATATTGTATGACATACTATAAGGTGTTAAATCTAATTTCGCCTGACTCAGGTGACAATTGGAGTTTATTTGATTTCAAAATTAGTCAGAGTAATAAATAGTAATGAATAACTTACAAATTCGATATCTCTTCATTCCGACGTCATTGAAAATACACATCAAAAGTAAACACCGTTACAAGAACATTTAAAAACATGATGAACAACCGAACCGTCGAAGCATACAGCAAAAACCTTGTGTCATATATCAAAAAGCGGAGCATCAAGAAGCAGCTTCTTCTTAACAAAAAAGAAAAGACAAACAGCACACGTGAAAACACCAGCAAACTCGCGTAATGAAGATCCCGTTACGCACTTCACCCTAATTACCGTTCCTCGTTATTGGAGTTTCGTAACAGCTCGTCCCAGAGCTTGAAAAACCAACGAACCGACGAAAGAAAGAAAAGAAAACAGCAAAAGAGAAACAAAACAATAAACCAGAGAAAAAAGGAAAGAAAAAGCAAGGAAAAGCAAGAAACGTCAAGAAGAGTAAGAAACAAAAGAAATACGGTAAAAAAGAGAAGGAAAAAGGTAGTTTCACCCACCTAATTGCGAACTTCATCAACGCGAGCACAGTGGGCGCTCTTGATTAAGAATTTAATTGCAGCTGATTTACATCCGCCTCTCAAAAGGAACATCTATTTTCGGGCGCAAACTATCCTCTCCGCTAATTGGCTTTCTGATTTTTCCTCGAAAGGGCCGAGTGCGCACCACCGCGTTCATACTTCACCTGTCGGACGCTGATAGTCCCCCGTTAATAGTTTCTTTCTTGGTAAGGAGCGAAAGGGCAGATAAATTTGCGTAAGAGGCAGTGCATCATCGTAAGTCAGTCAAGAAAAGAGGGAGAGAGAGAGAAAGAGAGAGAGAGAGAGAGAGAGAGAGTTGATCAACGGTTTACAACTCGCGCGTGCGCTCGCGAGCGCGTTTTCTCATCCCTCTTCGTTCGCTCGTTTCGAAGCCGGTGAAGAGAGAAATAGACGGAAATGCGCTGGTTAAATTAATTACAGAGGCAAGATCGCGAGCAAACCACGGCCATAAACAAAGCGGGACGATCGGCTGATCATTACCTCGATAGGCCTGATAATAACATGCAACGCGATGCACTCTCGCGAGGTACACACGTGTGCACAACGCCGATGATTTTCAATGGAACGAACACCGGTGTATTCGCTGGAGTTAATCATGGCTACGGGAGACCCTAAATTTCACGCTGAAACGTTTATTCTATTTCTGGAGTTAACGTCGATGCCAAGAGGGCGAGAATGGGTATTAAAATGTGTTTGTCGGTGTTTTGAAAGATGATTCGAGGGTACTGAATAGGAATTTCCGCGTTGGTTTTGTCCATGTTCTGAATTAGGGGGAACATTCGAAATGAGAGTGAGATTAAAACAAGGCGGAAAGAAAGTAGGTAAAATTGCAATAATGTTTGAATGAGAGAGTTTGAATTTAAAAATTCAAATTCAAATCTTCACGTGGTAATTTCGGAATTATATTGAAAACTTTGTTCGTCATCAGCGAAACCACGAGATTATTCAAAATGAGACAATGGAGAATGGGTTTCCGCGTTGTTACAGTACCATACGGAATGTACGCTTCGACGGCTGCGGCAACTCGTAAAACTCATCTGCGGTCATCGCTCGATGTGTAATATTGAGCTCTAAATCACACGCAACCGACCCCGCCCTTCATGTAGTGCTTTATACAATTACCGAGCCAAGTTAATTCTAATGATTTTCATGTACCTTTTATTCTACACCGCACTGTATGCTGAATTACAAACAAAATGACTTGAAAAACTCCAAATTAATCGAATAGCTGATAGTAAAAAGGAAAAGGATCCTACTGGATTTTATATTCGAGAAATTGTAAAAGAAAAATTGATATTTCTTTAATAGTATTGCTAAAATAAAGCTTGCTTCAGTCTTCGACACCTATATATTGAAATTTACTGAAATCTATTGAAATTTAGAGAATTCTATTTATATCTATGGATCTGTTCTATTAAATTCTGAACTAAACATTAATTAAAATAACTAACGTTAATAAAAATTAACTAAAATAACTGATTTACTAAATATTGAACTTAATCTACTGAACTCTGCTGAAATTTAGCAAAATTTACTAAAATCTGCCGAGATCTGTCGAATTCCAATTGAATCAATTGTATTCTGCTAATATCTCTTAAAACTCAGACATCTTCCGAAATCTATTAAAATCTATTTACTAAATGTGAAACAAAACTTACTAACGTTATAAGCTTAATGTAAAATTATCTGACGCATAAAAAGCATTGCAAAATTATCCTAAAGAAGGATAATTCTGAAATTACCCTAAAATTATCTCAAAAGAAAATTATTCATTTTAGAATCTCGAAATACAAGTTCATATGTATACTTTTATTAATATATAACATATTTTCTGCTCGACCATGATGTTTGTCCTAATACTAACGAACGGGTGTATACGGGTGTAAAAATAGAAAGAAAAGAAGATAAAATTTTCCTTTACAACTCGAATTACTCTAGTTTTTCAATCATTATCGCATTCGAAGGCACCCGCGGACAAGCTGATCAATGCCAAGACCTCCGTCACAGATCTGAAAACGGGAAGAGAAAACAAAACAAGAAGAAAAAAGAAGAAAGAGAAACGAGACGATCTATCTGGAAGGACATCAGCCCGCAGCTCGTACGGAAGATCACGGGAAGCAAAGGATAGGAGGAAGAAAAAGAGGATAATCCGATCCAAAACGAGAGGAAAAGATAGAGGAAGGGAGTTGAGAAGAAACGGAGTCAGCGTGGAGGAGATGATATAAAAAGATGAAGATGAGAGACGAGATTGGTGAATGATCATCGGAATAGTTGCGGCGGTGGCAGCAGGAGACCCTGTTATGGCAGCGGCTCTCTTCTTGCCAACTGTACAGGTACACGCAGCGAGCAGTAGGACAAGCTTTGTAAAAGGGGCGTCACCACATCGGCCAGCTTCTACCTACGAGTGAAGAATGAACTGGCCGGAACGTGAGACGACTTCCGGAGCGATTTGACGGCTACCGTGACGTCATTGATACGAATCGAACTTGCTGTTAATGAGCCATGGGGATGATCGATCGGAAACACCCGCGACGCCTCGATGTTTCCTTCGTTCGAAAGGTCTGCCAGAAGGATAGTTATTTATTATAACTCGTGAATCGTGCATTTCACGATTACGATTACTTTAATCGCGAATTTCTGCAAGGGAGATGGAATTTTATTTTCTTTAGAAATTTATTATGCACAATTTCATATCTTCAGAACAAATGATCATTAAGGGATTTTTAAGATTTTGTCTTATGTACAATTTCATATTTTCAAAACAAATGATCTTTTTCAGATTTTTGAAATTCTATCTAGTTTTGAAAATAAGAAATTTCAAGTGAAAATTCATTGTGACTTTCTTCAGGAGTTCAATATATTTCACACTGAGATTGAAAAATGGAGAGAACAATAACTGTACTGCGAAAGGGTTAATTAATCATCGAAAGACTTTTCTATGAATTCTACTATTGCAGTAAGAGGAATTTAATCGAAATTCTAGAAAATATTCAAGTATTTTAATTTTATTGAACGTGTAAGATTCGCGAATGACGGCTGTCTGTGCTAGCAACACGTGAAGTGTAAATATATTACAAAGTAGAAGTGGATTTAAATGGTCAGACGAGCGAGTATCGCGCAGATCGAAAGGTGAATTAGATGATAAAAAGAAAAAAAGAAAATCGTGCGACGTCGTTTCAGCCGGCATGCAGGGAGGAAAGTAAAAGTACAGGGGCCCGGTTTGTGATGAAACACGGCCCCCAATGACCCGGCAACATGCGGTGCAGAGGTAACCCGAGACTTTAACGCACGGCAGATGATATCGTCGCTGACATCTACGTTAGCGCGGTGAAGAAATACCGGTTCGCCCGAACGCTTCGTCTGCACTGACTCTTATCACGTTCGTCAACTATTCTTCTAAAATGGAGAACAAGTGGGAACAAGTGGATGCAAGTGGAATCAAGTCATTTTTCAGAATTGAATTTAAATTGCGAAAATAAGTAAAATATTGATCAATTCAGTTCAATTATAATATTTCAATATCCAATAATAATTTGCGTTTTATGATTTTCATCATTTATAAGTATTGAGACTGGAATTTTAAAATATCTACATCTATATACACAATATTAATCTATCCTTTAATATTGGCAGTATATAATTAATGATATATTTAATACCGACACTTCTGGAATTATCTATAAGTTGATAAAGACTGGAAAAACTAACCAAAGATAATACAGATTGGAAAAATATTTTATGCAACAGTATCGAGCAGTGTTTTCCGAAACGGGTTTTTGAAAAGATCTTGTGATTTCGCGAGATAACATGTTTTTTAATGAAATTAACAAAAGTATATTTTAGAAATATTGTAAATGAAAGAAAGAACATCTTGTGGAATTTTACATTTGTGGAAATATTATAAATTGATAGAGATTCGAAAAATTATCGGAAATTAATGAAAATGGGAAAAATATTCTATGCAACAGTCTCCAGCAGTGTTTTACAAAAAGCGTTCCGCGAGATAACGTGTCTTTTAATAAAATCAACAAAAATATATTTTAGAAATATTGTAAACGAAAGAAGGAACGTGTACGTGTCGAGAGATGGTGCGAATTTCCTAGCAGCGTGCAAATCAGAAGAAGACGGGCAGACGTAATATAATGCGTGATGCATGATCGCGGCAAGACGGAAACACGGTGTTCGTAATAAAAGAATAAACTCGTTGGTATATGGGATCGTAAAGTCGGGAGCGATTTACGCGCATGGGGTTGCATGGTGTAACGTGACAGGGGGGTGAAAGCGTTGAATATGCAATAACCACTTTTCCTTTGCATCCGTCTTTTCATCTTCTTTTCTCATCGAAAGTCACCATTTTCTTCGAATCATTATACGTACACGTTTGAATGGAACATTTTGAAACGAAAAAAGAAAAGAGAAGTAAATAAATTATTCAACCGTTGATTGTATTCTCGTTTTAATTCTGCCTGAGAAAATAGATGATTCAGGGTCCCATAAATTAAATGTACATTGAAATCAAGCTTTAGGATTGATCTGTAATTTTGATCGAACCTCAATTAAGATTGAGTACAAAATCAGGCTTGAGGTAGTGCAACTGATTATTATGTAAATTTAATTGTCTTTAATGAAGGTTTATCTCGTATTAAAGAATCCCTAATTGAAACTGACAAACTCGAAAATTCTACCGCAATTATAGATAATTAACCGTTCATTTAAATGTTAATTACCATTGCTTCAAATTTTTGATTGATTAATTGTACAGTTTCGTAAATGCACTGTAATACATTTATACTTTCTTTTTCTTTTTCTTTCCCTCCCAAATGATTGATGCCTCCTTCTTTCTTTTCTTTTTTTCTTTCTTTTTAACAAGAAGGGGGAAGATAAAGTATCCGAAAGTGGAGGAAATACCTTGAAAGATAAGTTATTGAGGGCTCGATATGAGCCATCACGGTTCGTTAAATTTTCCATTGCACTTTAGAGAGACGAGGCTGCATTTCACTTTACGCCAAGTCTCCAGGCAGCAATGTTGCCTGAAGGTAAACATAGGTTGAAATGCTCCCTCAGGGACAAATGAAGTGGGCAAAATATGTGCGTGACAAAGGAAAGAACGGAAGAAAATAGAAACGAATTTCTTATTGTCACCGCGTATTGTAATTACATACTGTGTCTTTGTAATTCGATAATGTCATTATACATTTTCTTCGATGATAAAACATTAACATAGTGCTTTACATTTTATCAATTTTTTAACACACATTTAATACGTTTCTATTTTACAAAAACATTACCGATTAATATTCCCAATTGTTATTCTATAAATTAATCCTATAAATAAATTATTAATATTAATCGATCATTATCTGGAAGAATTCTTCTAATCTAATCAGACTTTTTCTTACAAAAATGTTCTTAATTCATATTCCATATTATTGTTCTATAAATTAATTCTATAAATAAATTATATAAATTGATGATTATTTGGAAACATTTTTCAATAAATAATTCACGGTTGGAAATTCAGGTATTAGTCAAATTTAATTATATTTTAATATTCGTACTACTTCTGGTGGTTTCATTTTACGCCATCGATCTTTTCTGAGTTATTTATTTACGAGTAAAACGTGTTTTTCCCGCGATTACCGAAGTACAGCAGATTCTCAGATACTCTGACGCCACGGGGACACGTAATACCCTCACCCATTTTCGCGACATGTGTGCGAAGCGCGCTCGAGCATTACAAATATTGAACTTGTTGGCGCGGCGTTCGACGAACGACTCCCGGCTGAAACGAGCAATCGCGTGTGATCAGGAGTTAAGAGACGCGAATTAACGAAGTTCTGCGTGAAATTCGCTCGTTTTCGAACACCGATACACGCAACCTTACATATCAGTTCAATTAGAACGTTTCATTAATATCTGATGGACTATTAAAGGAAAAAATGAATTTAATGTACGAAATTAAACATTTAAGGATAGTTCTGTAATTACACTTTAAACAGAACTAACTGATTAGTTTATGTTGAATTGGAATTGTAATTGAAAATCTTAATTTTCTTCCGATCATCGAGGTATAAAATTTAGAATAGTTTAAAGGTTTCACAAGATCTGAGAAATATTGATTTAATCAGACTAATTTACCAATTTTCAAAAAGTTTTTATTTTGGGCGTGCAAAATTTCAAGGCAAAATAAAAAATTCTAAAAGAAGTAAGAAGATTGCAATTTAAATTGAAAATAAAACACCCAAGAAAGTATACAAATTCTAATCTGAATTAGGAAAAAAGTGTATAGTAGATACTATAAATAAAGAGCTTGCTTTTCAAAAGAAGTATGAAGATTCCAATTTAAATTGGAGAAAAAAAGTCTTATATGAAGTATCGAGGAAATATTTCTTAGACGAAAATAAAACCCCTAAGAATGTATAAAAATTCTGATTTGAATAAGGAAAAAGTTACACAGTAAGATGCAATATAAAGGCACTTTGTAGAGGAAAATCTCTTAAGGAATTTGATTTGCAATTAATCAAATCCAACACTGTACACAGGATGCACCGGTTGTGGTATAAACGCAATTACGACTATAAGGGAAAATTGATTAAGTTAGGGATGAACTGACGAGAATGATGCAAGAAGACGAAGTCATTAACGTCCATGGCTGCGGGATAATGAACTAACCATTTCTTCCAAGCGATTCAGTATTTCTTTCGAGAGTAACGTCATCCGAAGCCTATGTATTATAACTGAATGAATTAACATCGATATAGTAGTAACTATTAATTTAAGTTCGAGGCCTTGATTAACGTTAACCGTGTTGCAACGTTTCATTTATGATAGACGTTGCTACAGCATAAATTGAAACGCTTCCTGTATAATGAACGAAGTTGTTTCACTATTGATAATTATACACTTATTACGTTGAACACTTTTACAGTTGATACGGTTAATAAGAAAATTACAAATATGCCTAATTTCTTATCGTAATTAACAATTTGCATATCGTAGAAAAAGTGCTATACTGCAATTATCTGATACTTTAAACGACGTTTTTGATTACTTTCATCCACATAGTTTAGCGATATCTGGCAAAATCTACTGTCATCATTTTCATTCTATTATTTTTACTATAAAATGAACGGGGATCAATTGTTTATTTTCCTGATTCTCAGAACGATCGACAAGATTTCAGTGTATTCGAGGCTTTGAAACAATGCAAACGGAAAGTAAGAATTGTAAATTTTCGAAATGTAGAGGAAGGTTAATGTCGAAGTAGAAAATTGGCGAAAAATTTCGCGAAACACAGCCTGGTTCGATGCCATCTCTACTTTCACGGACAGGCTCGCGTCTCTTTTTGTCCCTGACCGAGGACAGTGCGCTTACCGGGCCGACAGCGTTTCTTAGAACACGCCAGAAGTGTCCATCAGTGGCTCGGAAACTTTGCTCGGGGAAGAAAGTGGTGAGCCCGTTGTCTTTGTGGCTACCGCTTCTCGGAAACCATCGAGCGAAATTCAGAAATCGTATTTCATAGAAGACGCATGCCCGTTCCACTCTGGAACGGGTGTTAAATTTTTAGGGATCACCCTCGACCCTAACCTTAGTCACATTCTAGATGCACAAGTATTATTTCTTTCTTTCTTTCACTTGCTGCAATTTTTTCAAATCCTTGTCAAATAAATTGATATAGGATTCTGATAGGTAAACATGCAAATTTTTTAAACTGTAAATTAACAATGGTGCTTAAATTTCGCAAAATTGACACCAGAAATGTTTAACCCCTCCAATATTTAAATTTTCAGATACACAACTCTTTCACTGCTCAAAATTTCAATATTCCGACATCTAAAATTTAGCTATTAACAATTTTCCAACTTCCATATTCTACTTTTCTACACCTGCAACACCATTAAATTCCAAACACTGATTTAAAAATTCAAGCACGCTGAAGATAAATCACGAAATTCTTTCTCTTCCTGCGAAGACTTGCCCTAACCAACGAATGTTCCTTACTTCTATCTCAAACACTATATCAAATCTTTCGCTGTACCCAATAAACCTGAACGAACTTTCACCGCAACTAAAGAAGATCATCGCGATACCGAAATCAAAATAATTCTCGAAGAATTCACCCAAATACTTCGACAGTTATCTCAGTATTTCCTGAAGAAGCACAAGGTAAAGGTTGAAGTCGGTGATCGCGTCGATGGGCAATTTGTCACGAACAATTTGCATTGGTGGTACAGCCGCAGAAACGATTCGCTCACGGGGGTAATGGCTTACGAGACGGCCGAACGAACGATCGGGCAAACACATTGGCGTAGCCTGGCGGAGAACGCATGACCTCTGAACACCGCTAAATCAACACCACCGATCTGACTCGCGCGGAACGAAGCCAGGCAATTATTTGCCCCGAGATTTATGAGTTTGTACGGAACGGACAGGATCGGCTTCTTCTTCTTCTTCCACCGTGAACCAACTCTCTCCTTCTCTCACATGCCTTTTCTTTTCCCCGCGCTCTTTGACTTCATTTATCTCAGACGCACTTGTTCACCCGGCCAGGAATCACTTTTCGCATCGTAATTACACGTGGCCGCGCAATCTCTCAATAATTCAATCGCCGCGAATGATTACGCGCGCGAGCGAGTAATACACCGCTGTTCGAGTTGCATTTTTAATTCGATCCCTCCCCCTTCCCCTGCCTTTCCTTCTCTCTTCTCACTTCGATCGTCGATGCGCAGCTTTCTATTTGTTCCTTTTTCTGGTTGCACGGTGCGATATCGGGGATTGGTAATTGCCAGACAGGATTTTTCTTAATGTTTCCGCGAAACGCGATAGTTTGATGAACCGCTTTCTTGGATTCGTTCGGTTGGTGGTGTGGGGTAATTGATTGGAATCGTTTCGGGGAATGTTCGTATACATTTACAGGTGTTCTTTTCTGTTTTCTTTTCCTCGGATCGTCTGTATATATTGCTCCTGTTTTCTTTTCCTTAATTTTACGTTTTAGGATTGGAAAGTGAGATTGGTATTTTTGGGACATTGATATAATTTTTGGAAGAAATTAACGTGTTTATGAAAAATGAAGAAGTTAATGTTTTTGAATATGTTTATATTTGGAATGCGTAGAATAAGTTTTCTTTGGAACTGTTTCTGAAAGAAATTAAAAATTTAATTAATTAATTCATATTTTTCAATATTTGTATTTGATAAAATTTTTACTGTATATAAAGTTTTAATGTACATAATTTGATATTTAATATAGTTCTTCTTGTACTATGTAGGACGAATTCTATTCAATTAAGAATTTTACAATAACGAACATCTCTCGTAATGGAATCTATATGTAAACGTTTTTGGACATTACGCTATACACTTTTTATTCGTTCTTTCTAACAGAAAATATTAGTCAAATGCTTAAAAGAAAATAAGAACATTTTACTTGGAGTTTTCAGGTAATCATAATACTTCAACAGAAAATGAAAAAAAAAAAACAGAAATGTCAATAGAAAATATTAATGAAATCTCATATTAAAAAATTTGATTTTGTTGAAAATCGAAATTTTAATGAAATTGTTACGTTTTACATTTTTTGTTCAACACGAAACAGGTATAACAAATTTTTTGATAAAAATCCTTCCGTTCGAATTCAATATGCTCGAAGCGGGAAAGTTTTCGCGCGCCCCGTACAGATATGAAGATCAGGAACAGTGGAAGCGGCGGAAGAATGAATATAAGCTCGAGTTACGAGCAAGGAAGTTTTTTATCGCGCTTTTACGTCGCATATGCCTGGCCCCGGGGCGCCAAAACGATACTTCTAAGGGACCAGGATCAACCCCCTTCGCCCTTCGACTTACTTGCAGTGTAAACAAATTAAGGAATCGTCCACCGTCTCGGTTTACGACCACGTTCGCCTACAATACATGCAGTGAATCTTTTATGACGTTGCTACGTACAAGAAGGCAAATGCTTTTCGCCATTATGAGCGGTTTCTTCGCGCTGGATAGATGTTTTAAATGAAAAGAAAAAAAAAAAAAGGAAGAGAAGAAAAATTCTTCGAAAAAAGTCAAATCAACTAAAAGTTCGTCAATATTGAAACAGCCTTTACGAAATATCGAGAAACATATCACGAAACTTTCTCAATGTTATGTGTTTCACGAAAGTTAGAGTAGTTTCGGTATATTCAAAAACTTTCATCATGAAATTTTATTAATTTCCAAATTCACCCCTGTTGTATATTATTCTCTTCGAAATCTTCCTCAAAGAGTTCCCTCTTTTCTCTTAAGACCTTCTTCATCGACTTTTATCAGATTTTACATATATGCGCCTCGACAAACTTTCGAAACTTTTATCTCTGCTTCAAAATTTACTTCCCCGCCCAACTCTGTCCATTTTAAGTTTCGGAACATCCAAAATCACCCTTTCTCCTTTCTTTTTTCATGATATGTAACGATATCACCATTTTACCCTATAAAACAATGGTGTTTTTAATCCAAAGCCACTTGCCGCTCTCTAAACCACCAACAACCCTTGAATTTCCTCTCAGAACCCTTTACAAAAGGAACTCCTCCAATTCCAAATGATCCTGACCTCTTGAACTTTCACCAGAAGCCAAGAAGTTTTCAACTGTACCAGCTGAAACGAGGCTGTTCGAGTAATTATGACGCGATCGTGGCGGGCGGGTCCGTCGTTTCGAGGCGGAAATGGGATTCAAAGGGAGACATGGCTGATTCGTCGCCGGTCGGAAAGTACGAGACCTTCGGGGCCGTAGTTTTAGGGGCGAGCCCAGCCTCTTATTGCTCCCCGAGTGGCCGCAAAACGAACTTTGATCAAATTCTACTGCGGCCGCATAAAACTGACCGGTTCGCCGGCCGTCCCGGGTTATGGTCCCGATAAATGATTCATCCATACGTTAGATACGACGCGAGATACCGCAGTGTATTTTTCTTTTTTTCCTCTTCTTCTTCTCTTCCCGTGGAGATGTGCTGGTTCGAATCATCGTGTCTACGTTATTCTTCGTGGATCGATCCTTTTCGATCGTGGTGTGTGCGTGATCATTGTCGTTTTACGACTCGCGCTAAGTCCACAGCCGTCGTTTCTACGCCGGTGCTTCTCTTTAAGCCGCTAAATCCGCTTGATGGTGGCTCGTGCAGCGACGTCGATGGCCGATTGCGTATGTTTGTGCACGTGGGATGCTTAACGGTGCCGCTTGAAGATGCTCTTTCTACGTTTCACGGTGATTCGTTTGATGTTTAGTTGAGTTTTCTTCAGGTTTGCCTGAGTTTGACGCACGGTTTGTTGAATGTTTCGAAGGTTGCGCGATGTGCGATGTGTGCTGACAGATCGTAGAATGTTCAGTTTGTAGCTATTGTGTTGAGATTACAGTTTTATTGTTGGTCAATTGTTTGAAGTTGTTCATCGTTGTTGTCGAGTGGTTAAATTCTCTTAGTACATTATTCCCGGACTGTGGATACTAAGAGCAACGTTATCATTATACCGACTGTACTATTTTTATGTGCAAACACTAGCAATCTAATACTTATTAGATAAAATTGTAAAATTGTATTATGCTAGGAATTTGCTTTATGTGCACAACTCAGTGTGTGAATGTAGTTAAGAGATGAAACTCGTAAAATAGAAAAACAATATTATATTCAGCGCAGTTGCTGTTATGATATAAATTGTTATATTAAATTTAAGGTTACTGTATCAAGTGTTAAATGATATAATTAGGAGATATCAAAAATAACAAAAAGTTGCGAAAGATTCTTTGAAATTAAGTTAGAAATGACGATTGTTACGAAATCGCCAAGAGAGATGTACAAAGAAAATAATTTTACTATCAAAATTTACTTGTATTGAAATAATAAAACATTACAATCCTTCACTATTTGCTACCCCATAAAAATTTGCCAACAATATAACATCAAACGTATCAAAACACCGAGAACAATTTACATCTTCGCATACATAAAAGTCGGAATTAAATTACACTTAAAAAAACTTTTTTTCAAGAACCTCTACTTACCAAAACGACAATCCACGAGAGAAGATACCCTAATCCAAAAAATCTTCTCCGTCTACTTCCTCTCACGCTACATTGTCCCTTCAAACGTATCAATCCGCTCAACCGACCCTCCACATTTCACTCGACGAAAAAGAGACACGTACAGAGAGCTATTCTACACGGGAGCAAGAGAGAAAAGGGACCATTATGGCTAGCTAGATAGTTCAACGTTGAGATATTTCTTTCAATATAACGGAACATCCGTCAGACTTTGGCCAAGAGGCAGTTGCGGTGCTTTCTCGCGGACAATCTTGCAGAAACAATTCCGCAAGATGTCCAAAATGCGACGACCTCTGCCCGCTACGATCCCTGGATCACCGAACTGACCATCTCTTTTGCATAATGACACCGTGTCCCACCCCTGAGCTAAATCGTCGCAGCAGTGGATCCCGAAAGCGTCGAAAACCACGCGTCCAACCAACGAGAGGACCACCCCAAGCAGCACACACCGTGCTTACAAGCTGCAATAACAATAATATCTATATATGATGGCGGGTAGCGTCGCGTCATCTTCGTCCACGGTGCACGTGGTTTTCATACATAAGAATGGCCTACTATACTTGTGGATCAGCATTCAATTGTATCGAAATTTCGCCCGGCGAAATCCAACTTCAATTTCATACGGAACGTTCCTCGTACGAGTATGCGGTCATGTGTATGGGTATTTGGTAGCTTTTTGACTTGGTGTATGGAAACAGGTGTTTCTTTTCTTCAGGTGGAATTGATCGCGACATGATTTGGTTAGAGGATGTGATTAAAAAGAAATTTTTTAACATATTTTAACATATTGAAACCAAGATTAGTAGAAACACATAATTCGAGTAAATTTCAATATTTAAAAAGTTTTCAATGTTATCGTCGTTACTACAATGGTGTGAAGAAATGAATGTGTATCCAATTTTCTAGTTTATTCAAAGATCTGACAATTTTTGAAAAGGCGCTATTTTTCTTTATAACAAGGATCATTGAACAAGTTAAATTTATGACACGTTTTCCGAGAATGCTCAGAAATGAAATTGCTCAGAATAAAAAAAGGATATTGAATATAAATGGCGATATTTGAAAAAGTTTCCTTTTCCACTCTTTTGCACCGACTCTTTTGATCGAACGACGAGGACGCAGGATCGCGTAAAACGAACGAAATGCAAATGAGAAATTACGTTCGGTTAGTTGGCGTCTTCGAAAATTAGAGAGAGGCCTGGGCGACGTTACGCGTACGCCAGCCGCGTTTCTTTCTGCTAATTTAAATGTCAAAGCAAATTGTTTGATTATTTGCTATGCAAATGAAATTGTTTAAGACGAAGCCAGACCGAGAGAACCAATGGCGAGAGTACCTGGGCCAACAGCCACGAACCTGGGGATAATTCCGTCGCGTTAATTGGATCAAGAAGCCGGATTGAGGAGCGATCCTCCTTCGCTATGCCACAACACCATCGGGGAAGGACTCGACCCTAGTTTAATTATGCTCCTCGAGTTTCGAGCATGTCGCAATAATAGCGATACAATCCGCGGCTCGCGTTTTAATTATTATCCGTTCGCTTTCCTCGAAACGTGCCGATCGAATCTCGATGATAAGAAATTGTGATTGTTGTACGATTAATCCTACAAAGCTCGATGGAGGGTAAAAAATGTCCACAAAGTTTTAAACTTTAATACTTTTTTTCGTGTAACAACTCGTGCAGAGCGTCGCTAATCAGTTTTCGCATTAGAAAGTATTTAATTGTATTGAACGATTAAATATCGTGTTTATTTGTTTATTTTTTTAATTGAAATTAAATTAATTCTTTTCAATTTCCTTTAAGTTTTTTTTATACTTCCTTAAAGTGAAAGGTAATTAATGTGTTGGTTGGAACGATTATTTTGTATTTTCTCGGTTTACTAATAATTGTTTCTTGTAATTGTAATACAATAATTTTTTATATTTTTAAATTTACTATCGATATTATAATTTTAATTAATATCGCTCTTTTGACATTATTCGAAAGTAAAATCTTAAGACATACTTAAATACGAAAAGGTTTTAATTACCTTTGCAAAAGTTTTAACCTGTTCTTATAGGAATTTGTTACAAATATCTCTGTGACATTTCATATTGTAGTTTCATGTTTCGTTTTAATGAAAATTGTTCTCTTTTTGTAAAATTATACAATTTTTCAAATAAATGCTTTTACATATTTTTATACTGTCACCTTATTTGCTGCATCAATAATTGATTCTGACACACGACCAATTACTTCTGGTTAAATTTCACGAGCTTCTCTAAATTTTTATAAATGTATCCACTTGATTTCTTTTCAGTAACATTTTTAAATATTGAATTCTATACTCGTTCGGTCATTTTCGCTTCAGCGCAGCGTTTCGATCCCGTGATCAATGCTCATTAAAGTCAACATTTTCCCTCTGGCCCGGTGACATATTTATAATAATGTTAATCATTACCGTAAATAACCGTTTTCATCACGAACGTTGAACAAGCTTTCCCCAAAAAGGAACTCGTCGACGTTCCACTCGACGTCGTATCGAAACGAAATTGGCGTTTTTAACATTGTACACCAGCTCGTTGCGCCGCGATTTGCATAATTATCGTGCGTGGCCTAAAACGGCCGGCAGAAAATCTCTTCGTTCCTTTCACCTTTTCTTTCATCCTTCTTATTTTTTTTTCTGTTTCCTCACTTTATTCGTCGTAATGGTCATCTGTCTTTCCCAAAGTTCAGAGATACGAGCGTTTGGGAAAATTTGTATACACCTCGGATGAGTATTATAATGAATTTCACGGATAAGTATCGCGCGTAAACTCAGCAACGATAATTTTAGGAGGTTCTGATCGCTACTTGAATATTCATCCTTGCGAAAAATAATCTCGAGAACTTCCCTCGACTTTGTAATTAATAATTGAAACAAACTTTAAGGAAAAGAAAATTCTGTTCGGAATTTATCGATACGTCTTCGATTTAAATGTCATCAAAATGTCGATTGTCATTGATTAACTGCGATTAGTGATTTTTATTAGATGTTTCTCAATGGTAATTAACAATTGAGATGAACTGCAAGCAAAAGAAAATTCTATCCGCAATTTATATATACATATTCGTTTTAACTGTCACCCGTATGTACGTCGATTTCTGTGTAATTGTCATTGATTAACGGTGATTAGTGATCTTTAATGGATGTTTCTCAATGAAATTAAACGTACAATTTGAAATTTGAAATTTCTGTGAAATGAAAAATGAAACGAATTTTGTTGCGAAATTTTAAACATTCTGATTAAAAGAAGTTTTGTCAGCTCTCTTTCTTTTTCACGTGTAATTCACTGAATTATTGTAATTCATGTTAGTTAAAAATGTTCTTATCTCGAGTGATTTGTAGTTTTCCGTAATTCATCGTTGCGACAGAAGTCAATGAATGCTAATAGTTTCACCGCAAATGTAAACTTTGCATTATTAATAGGATACTCAGGCTCGTTCATTAAAACGAGAGGCGTGGTGTGAATGTCTTGGAAAACGTGTTCGAAATTTACATATCTTTTGCGCATCATTATTCACAGTCACGCGGTATTAATGTTAATGTTACAAATATGTTGAAAGCCTGCTGTCTCGTTCGTTACTTTGATTCATTGTTATCTCTGAGTGATAATTAGCAGTTCCTAGAAACAACATTTTCCATATTCATTAATTACGGAATATTTTTCTATGAAATTCAAAGCAATGATATTCTTTCCGATTCTCTTCTGAAGGAAACAAAAACCACTGCATTCTTATTAAAACGAAGTTGGTATAGAAATTCTACAAAAATCTCCTATTCATCCTTGGATTTACTAACGGAGTTCTTTTTTTATTTATTTTCTTCTAAAGTCAGGTAAGATAAAAATTTAACCTTATACTCTTAGAATTCCACTTGAGCTAGCATAAGTATTCATTTCAACAACTAAAGAAAAGTAAATGAAATAGAATAAATTTTACTAACACGCTGTAGTAAATTCTTTCCGATTAGATTTATGTAGTAATTCAAATTGAAATATTCGCGATGGCATTTGCAAGCTGGTAGAAAAATGGCAAAAGGTTACCAAGTATAATAGAAATTATTTCGACGATTAATCTGTTTTCATTCTTTTTAACTAAAACTTTAATTGTACCTGAAAGTTGGAAACGATTTATTTCTACACTCAATACAAATAATAAAACCCGATGTTCCCTTTTTTTCAACAAAAGCGTAATCATAAATTTTTCATGAAACATTACGCTTGTAATTATGGAGTTGGTAGAATGAAATATTGAAATATTAAAGGATTAACTGGAAAACATGTTTGGTATAAAGTGACTATTAATACTATAACGCATACAACAAGCTATTTACGAGTAGTCAGCAGTCAAAGGGTGAAATAAGAAGATTTCTTTCCTGTATTCTCATTTATCCTCAGCCTTTTACACATTCATCTACAATTCGTTAAATTAACGAAACAATTAATTTCCATGTTCCTCGAGCTTATTAATTACTCATTAATTGCGAATAATTCTTCAAGAAAACTGAGACAGCATTGCGGACGAAATGCAAGTGGTTACGAAAGCGTCTAGAGCTCGTCATTGGAAATTCGTGGAGGAGTCGTCAGAAGGGCGATGCGAGAGTCACCCTTTCGACCGCTTTCCACGGCCACTAGCTATTCCTCTCACTCGAGAGAGCACTCCGCGCAATCTGCCGCCCAGCATTTGCATACATAAGCTATTAAGCAGCTCTTTTCATTTCCTCCCGTTTATGACAGTTTAGTTAGAATAATGTTTTACAAGATTGCCGCGCGAACACTGCTCCGCCTAATGACATTTCTCCATCTGATTAATGCCCCTCCGCGTTATCGTTCACCCGTGCCCAGGCGCGATTTAAACGACCTTTGGAAATCAATCGACGTGAATCGAATTTTACTCGTTGTTTTATATGGAACTATCGAACGAATCTTTTCGATTATATTTTTCCCTTCTCGTTTAATTTTTTATGAATTTCGTTTACTTACGAGGGAAAATTTATATGTAATTTTATTTAAACACGAGAAAAAGAGAATATTGGAAAGTTTCTTTTTCGTAGAGAATAATTCTTTCGGCAGATTTTCAAGATATTTCCTTATTTTCTGAAGAAAACTTTCCGACTTTAAGATTCATTTTTAGATTTACGAACGAAAGGAAATCGTAAGTCAGAATTTTTGAATAACGATTTGAATTTCGCGCGTTTTACGCGCGCAGCAATTGTCAGTAAAAATTATTAGAAGCTTAACCCTTTGCGCTCTGAACATTCTTCGATATAATTTTGATCGGTAACTTCCGTACGCTTTTGCGTATATTTTTGCAAAGCGGAAGTTTCGAAATATTTGCAAATTCAGCGGCGCCAGTGGAATATAAAGGCTTAAAAGAAATTCAGAATTATAATTTTAGATATTTTTAGATTTTGAGTTTGAATAGGTATTCTTAATTTTAATTTCCAGCTTTTCTCTTGATATTTTCGACTATAGTAATCATATTGCTACGCGCATATGTTCCAGGTCAAAGTAATTGAATTTTATATCTGAAATTCTCATCGGAGGTTCACAGAAATTTCTAAAAAGTACCAAGAAAATTCTATGCAAGAATTGTTTCTACGAGTGTAACAAGTTTTTACGAGCCACTCGCGATATGCCGATTCTACGAAAGATATTAAACAATTCGTCGAACAATACGTCTGACAATATGTCGTCCGGTGATGCGCAAGATACAGACTGGCCGTTTTTATTGTCCTCTTTTATGGACACCGGAGGACTCGTTTTGAAGGCGCGTGTCATTATTTACGACGTTGCCTCTATTTTAAAATGATACCGCGGCTTAAGACGCAAAATTTATAACCGCGAGACTGCGCCATATGCGTTCCTTTGTGAACCAGCGAGCAATGTTTCGAGATATCCGTAACGAATACGCGGCACTTGTAATTCATGAGTTCCCGTAACATTATGTGCTAAATATCTCTCGTTACTCTTCCTAGCCAGACGTTACACCACTTCCGATGTAACATCGCGATTACGCAACGCGTAGACAAAACTTTATGCAAAATTTTCATCTTAGATGAGATTTGTGCCATTCTCTGAATATTTTCTTATATATTTTAAAGAAGATTTCAATTTTTGTTTTGTAAATTAGATTCATAGTTTTCATTTTATGCGAAAAATATTTTCAGTATTTGTAGTTAATAGGATGTACAAATAGTTTGACATAATTTGATTTTATTTGTCGAGGATTGTTTGTATCGATAAGTTTTTTAAGTTATTTTTTTGCATTGTAATGTGTGGCACAGTCTGATACTAAAATGAAATCACTTTAAGTGACCCAAAAATGTACAATAATGCGACAGTGAATAAATAAAGACAGTTCAACTCTTTGAGTAGCAAACAACGATATATAGTTCCCTTTATACTAGAGATAAAAACAGTGAGAATTAACAAATGAATATGAAAAGTAAATACATAATTTTAGTATTATTTCTAATAAATAATAATGTTTAAAAAAATTTTTTCATATATCAGTTTTTATATCACATTTTCAACAAAAAGCTTTTTCAGCAAATATCGAAATACTTCAGTCATTAATTAATTTTCTCTTTATTTCTTCACATATTCCTTTTTACGTTTCGTAACTATCATTTAAAAGTGAATTCTGTTTCTCGAACTTTATCAAATTACTTCAGTGTGGCTTAATATTAAAAGGATTAACAGAGTTGCACAAAGTATACACTAGAATAGGGAAACGTTAATTCTTCGCTAAAGCAAGCTGTCTATATTCCATACAAATGGAGACATTGAAATCTGTCCCATTTGTCACAATCTAACCTCTGACTGAATAAAGTGGAAAACGTGGGAATAAATTACAGCGAATTGATGTCATCGGTTGATCGTAAATGTTTGCATAAATGGAAACTTATACTTGGAATATTAAGATGAGACTTGTATTTCCTCGTTGAAGCAAAATATCTTCGTTCTATTTTTTAAAGGGTGCGGTGTGTAATGGAATTTCGCGAAACGAAAGTACGAAATGAAGAAGCTGCAGAAGGGAGATAACAAGTATGCAGATTCACCCTTGAACCGATCCAATATTTACAAGACTTTCAATGTTTCAGTAGAGCAGCGGTCTGCTGTATTATTTATGCTCCATTGCTTATGAATAACTGCTTCTATCCGAAACGCATACGTATCTGGACTTAAAGTGGAATTTATATCGCGGCCGTTTCTCTTTTTCCGCCAACGTTCCGGATTATTTGTATTCCTCCGCGGGATCGACCGGAGGTGGGAATTTCTGTCACTTTTGAAGGAATATTAAACGAAAAGAAGCGACCCTTCTTTTCTTGCTTTTGAAATTAAAATTCAATTTTCGATAAATATTCTACAAAGAAAAAGAAATTATAGAAATAATGCACTCAATATATAACACAAATTTCACAGAATTATTACGAAAAATTTCCAAATGATTCCATTCATAAAATATTGAATTGAGTTACAAATAGACTGTGAATTTTTATGTATTTAAGAAAATTTAAATTTGAAAAATTGCACCAAATGCACATAATGTTAAAAAAGATACAGAATATCCAAATTATAGTGCCTTTCATAATAACAGGTAGATCAAATAAATAGTTATAAGTAATTGCTGTTTCTTTGCATCAATTTTGTTTGTATTTAAAAGAATGTACAAAAAATTCATTCTAAGATGTATTCTCCATTATTAAACACTACTTGTTTCCACTTAGAGGTAGTTTATCAATTCTAAATTCCTAAAAATTTAGTGTATTTAACAGAAGACAATTTCTAACGAACTCTCCTTTACGAACAATGAACCACCCTGTCGAGATATTACTTGTATCAGATCCTTACACATTGATACATGAATTAGAATCATGTCCATTGTCATATGACAAAAGTGAAACCATCCAATCTACTATTTTAAATGCAAGTCTTATCTCGTTGAAAAAGCTTCGTTAACAAAAGCAAAATTAACCATCTTACGTTATGTGTAAAATAAAAATAATAGAGCATTTGAAACAATTCATCATCCTAAATGATTATTCTTTATTTTATTCCAAATAAAACTTACCTGACCTTGTATTCAACAACTGAAAATGAACATTTTCCTCAAATTTATGTAACTCTAAAAAAAAGAAACATATTCAAAAATATACGAGTTGATGATTTTTTCCGAACGCACGTACGAGTTCATAGACCTGAAAGGGTTGAAGTCTATCATCATTCGTTTCGCTATGAGACTCATTGTATACCAGTGTTTCCGTTTACGAGCAAACAATGTTGCAAAGAGCAGTATGGCCTCGCCGGCGGGATTTCATTAGAGGGCTAGGGGTGATATCACAGCAGAGGAAGAATAAGAAGAATAAGTTAGAGGTGCAATTAATAAACGCTCTCGATCGGCGTCGTATATCAGGATGGGTAATTAAGCGCGTAACTATAGAATCTCGAGGCGTGGCCATCCTTGGCTAACCTGTTGTGCGCCGCGACGAGGGAGGGCGTATTATTAGTCGCAAGACGCTATAAATATAAGCCGTTACGAATTAAAAGAACCACCCTGGCCTTTATTACAACATTTTTAATTACTGTGAAATGGCCTGAAATTTTTTTCACCCACTCTCCCTCCTCCTCCTTTCTCCTATTCGTTCGTTCGTTCGTTCGTTCGTTCGTTTACGAGCTGCGAGAAAACGCACGGCCGCTAATTAAACGAAACGTTTCAAATGCCGAACACCGAGCTCGCTAGATCAACCCCCAACGCGTCTCGACGCCGCCCCCTTCACCACCGCTCTCCTCTATTCTTCGACTTCGTTTCGAGGGGTGCACTCGCGCGAAGTCGAGCGTAATCGTTTCGAAGGAAATAAAAGTCGCGTCGAGAGTTTTCTGGAGTAGCTACGAAGATCAATTGCGGCGTTTAAGTACACCGTGAAGTTCTTATTGGGCTTTCTTTTTTAGCGTCAAATGTGAACTGTGTTGTTTCAGTTGAAGGGAAAAGCAGATACGCTCGAACGAATTAGATAGACAAGTGTAATTATTGTCTATGGTTTTAGATTGCGAATGCTGCTTAACTTTTTCTTCGTCACTGATTTGGTGGACTTTTAGTGATCCCTCTTTGAATTATTTACTTTTAAGATTAAATAAATTTATTAACCATTCATTTTATAAAATACGGAAAATAATATAATGTGTTTATTGCATTTGTTCTTTTTTTCTATATTTTTCTATTCATATTTATTATGGGGTACACTAATAGGCTACTATTAATTATTTACGAATTTGCAACTGATGTTGTAGATACCAATAACAATTCATTTCGTTCCGATACATTTGAGTAATAAAAAATTTGTGAATAAATTTTCTAAGTTGTTAACTTTCTTTTGGAAACTCTTGTGTGACTTGTAATGTATAATAATCCTAGTAGAACGTATGAAAATTTAACCATCTATCTCGTATAAATTTTATATTAAAAAAAAATCCAACAATTTAATATATCTGTTTATTACTCTACTCGCGATAGAAAATAAAACTATGCTCAGATGATATTTCACACTATCTACATAACATTCTTTTCCCAAAATAAATATTTAATAACGCGACAAAAATTTCTTAAAGTCTAACCAGAATCTATATTAACAAAGGTAAAGTTAAACAAAAATTGAAAAGTTTCATTGCGAGTGTCTTTGAAGGAGTAGAACGCGGATTCCAGCTGAAGGGAATGCACGTTAGCGTGTGCATCGTTTGCATATCCTTTTGAAGGCGGCCTCTCCACGGAGGAAGAGTGTAATCCGTTTCAGTCGCTCAGTTTATTCTGCATTGTGTTAATACACATACAATGGCCGACCGCATAAGATACGGTGTGTGCATGTAGACCAGACGCGCGACCTATTCAAAGGTGAGTATGCAATTGAAGAAAAATGCATGTCCTCTTGTCGGACCGCTCAAAAGTTCGGGAAAGCATTTCCATACATTTACAATTCTATTATGCATTTCTTTATGACACCGTCGTTATAATAAGCGCGAACGGAACGGGGAGGCTTATTAGCGGTTATCAGTCAATGTTCCACCAACAATGCTCCTTCCTTTTCTATTTTTCTTCTTCTTTTAATTTTTACTTCCTCATACAACAGCGTTAGACTCTAACACTTTTTATTAAGTGCATTCTTAGCAAGTTATTCCTTTTCTTGAATAGAATAGAATGAAAAATATACAAAAATTTTTCAGAAAACTTAGCGTCTTGAAGTTTGAATTTAGAAAACTTTTATTTCCTCACACAACAGAGTTAGACACTAACATTTTTTTATTAAGTACAGTCTTAACAAATTATTTTAGTTTTTAGTTTTTTTGGGGGGGGGGGGTAAATAGAACAAAGAATATATACAAATATTTCAAAAAAATTATCATGCGTTATTTTTTTAAATGTTTTGAATTTTTAATTATGACAATTTAACAGTTATGTGGATAATTCTAGAATTATTATAAATTAAAAGAGATATTGATATAATTAATTGTGTAACTTGTAAAAAGCAGTGGGCAAACCTTTTTTGTTTTTTAATTTCTTTCATATATTTACTGTTTATAAGAAAATAGTAATTAATGATAACTTACACATATTCTATGCACATATTTATCATAGTTGAATTAGCCGACATGAAAAACAACATAAGCGAATTACAAAAAAAATGGAAAAAATTGAGTTATGGACTAAATCAAGTTATTCATAGTTAAAGCAACATAAGTTACGAAAGTCGAAATAGAAATATCATGAATTGCTATTGATAAAGAAAATTGCATTGCTAAAAGATAGACAAATTACATACAAATTTCATAATTCATATAATAGAAATAAATTTTTCCCTTTTCACAAGATACGAGTTATGCGTATGCCATTTCTGATCTCACTGATTCAATTTCTCTCGGATTACTAACATCACAAAAAAAAAGAACATTTCATTTTCAACAATTCTTCTTACCCATCTCCAACCTAATTTGCCAAACAAACTGAACCTTCCACCCCTCTCTCATATGTCAACAATTTTCTTGAAACCGTGCTACTCGCTACATTGCCATGCAAACTGGTACCGGTGGAGAATGAACAAAATAAAAAAGGGACAGAGAAGACAGAAAAAAAAAAGAAAAACTTTCCACGGGGCATCAAAACGTTCAATTTCGACAGGGTCGATTCGCTGGTTCCTTAAATAGAAGGCAGAGCATCTTTGTCGAGCTCTACAGGTCTTCGATGTTTAATCGTCTGTCAAATTCACGGTACACAAGGCCTTCGCTATCAATTCGCCTGGGGAAAAGTCGTCTAAGAAAGGGAGAGATGGCTTGTATCGATAGGCGCGGCGAGTAGTACGCGAAAAGTTACAATCGGCAGAAGCGCCGCTTTTAATAACCATTCATTTCGATTCGCCATTAAGTCTCGTGAAGCGCGAAGAAATACGCTCCCTTTCTCTATCTCTGTTTCCTTACCCCTCTTCTTTATATTTCCTTCTCCCCCTCCTGTTTCATCTGCGTTTCTGTACTCATATTTAATTCTATTTTAGTTTTTTACTCTTTACGTCTTTAGGATGGTTCTTTTTCTTTTCTATACATCGTACTTGTTTTATTGTACTTTAATAATCTCAAAATTCTATTCGTCTCGCAAGAAATATGTAGATTGTCCGTATTCTATCATTAAAGTATTAAGGATCGTGAAAATAAATTAACTGGACTAGATGTAACAAGAAGACCAAAAAGACAGTGGTCTATTGATCTGCCACAGCAGGAGAAAGAAGAAAAACATTAAAATCATCATAAACCAATTATGGGAACTGCAGAGTGTAGGTGATATCTCAGCACATGTATAACTTTTAAACCTATTTACTTATTATCTTGTATATTAAGGAGTAGACTAAATTTGCAGCACTGTTAACAGGTTGACCGCCATTTTTTAATAGTTTAGAATAGTTAAAATAGGATAACTATCATAAACTAAAAAATGTTTAATAACGTGAATAACTACATGACAGTTTGAAATGAAAAGTGCAGTATTTAAAAATTAAAAATTTTTATTCGAATATATTTTACAAAACTTATATTACGATGTATTATATTCAAACATTTCAAGCAGAAATCAGGGCTGACCATCATGATTTTTGCAATACGTGATTACCTTGTCTGTACAATCTTTTGCATTTGTCGTAGTATATTTGACCAAATTTTTTCATCAAGCAGACACTTGTCTTTCCTTTTTTCGAATTTCATGGCATGACTGTTTTTTGGGTAACTGCACTCGATGAGCATAGATCTTGCAGATTTTCGTATAGAAAATAGAGAAAGTTTAGAGTAATGCAAATGTTTATGACTTCAGGGCAACATATAAAAAATTTGCGTGGCAGTCAATGTGTTAACAAAAAAAATTTATTGTACTCTTTCAGTTTTACTTCTGTCTTCTGTTTAGATTATGCGTATTTGTTTCTATTATTTTCTTTTTACACGACTATATTTGATCAGTTTTCCAATAATTTATTTTCAAATCTCTGTTTCCATTCTTTCTTTTTTTTTAGAATACTGTCTCTATTGTTTCTTAATTTTTTTTTTATTTTTGTCTTTATCTTTCCACTTCTTCTGCCTTCTTCTCATTAAGTCCTTACATCCTTTGGTCTTCGTTTCTTTCCCTTTTTACACCTTCGACCTTTTGTTTTTATCATCCTCTTTCTCTCTATTTCTATCGATCCTCTTCTACTAAGTTTCCGTTCCTTTCTTACTTCTGTCCCTTTGTCACTTCTATCTTTTTTCAACCTCCTCCTGTTTGTACCTTCGTTTCCTTTCTTTTTGTTTCTCCTCGCCTATCGTGAATTTCTAATATCGCATAGACAGTTTGATTAGAACGACACGAGGGCGAGAGGATAAATACCGCGAGCAGGAAGGCGATCGAGCTGTGTATTAATTTGCTGAACACGTACCACGCGTGTAAACTAATTTGCCGGAGAAGAGAGCCGACTAGCAGCTACCGCTAGATATATATTATAATCTATATACGCGAATACGAACGACTATAACCATTCGATCGTTTTATTTCTTCACAAAAGACGACTGTGTTATCTGAAATTGATATCTGCGGAGGGTCCATACACGTTTTCGTAATGTAACATGATTACAGTGTTAAGAAAATTAAACACAATGTATCGTTGATGAATTTGATTTACCAATGCTTAATAGCCCGGAGGGAATGAAAGTTTATTTTATAGTTTAATTTGTTTGTTTTCGATCCGAACGCATTAATTCCCCTTTCCCACAGTGAACACACACACACACACATCTTATCCGAGTGTTCCTTTTTTACTTTCTTATACAATCACTGTATATCGTCGTCACGGTGAATAAAATAGCGCATGTTAAAAGATCGATGTTTGCTCCATTTCCACTGTAAAGAAACTGGATTTCTCTTATTTAGTTTATTTCTACGGGGGTTGAGAGAATGTCAAAGTAAGTTTATTAGAACAGGTGGTAATAATTCATTGACGCGGAACGTTCGTTATTATTAGTATTAAATAGCAGTGCAAATAATAACCGCGCGTAATATCGCAGCAATCATACTATCCTTGGTAAAAATGATTTCGCTTCGAACTGAAAGCAATTACACACATATATCTTCCAGATACGAAATGTTATTTTGTCGACGTGTATCTAAAGCGAGCGTGAATGGTATTTTGTACATATCTTTGATATATATATATATACACAACAGTTACTTTTTAATTAATTTTCTGCTACTGTGCTAAATCAAAAACTTATTTACCGGAGGTTAACTGTTACACAGCTTTTGATATAGTACTGATACCTGTAACTATCACGCTTTGTTCTGTGGATTGTAATAATAGTAACATTACTAAACCTAATATAGTGTCTTACAATAAAAGCGATAGAACTTTGGATTGAAATGAAACGAAAGATAATCTAGTACTCACTGCTTTATTTTAAAGTACATTCGATGTTATTATACACGAATTTCCAACTATTAGGCATTTGCAAAATTTTCGAAATCGAGTCGCATTGTTCTCTGAACCAATTGTTTTTTTTTTTTTTTTAAATAACAGTGCTGATAATCTTGATTTCACGTATTAACAAAAGATAGAAGAAGATTATAGAAAGCGAGAGAAAATATTGTACCAATTCGGTGTGTCGAATAAATGAATGTGATTGAAAAGAAAAGTAAAACAACGGAATCTTTTGCACACACCTAATATAATAAGATTAAGTTAAGATCATCGGTAAGGTTACGAACGTTTCGTCGAACCAGCAATCTCAATCCTCGATCCTTTCTACTTAGTGTATACACAGAAAAGGCGAGTGCTATTAAAAGGCATAAATTTTCCTCGAGTTTCATCGTAAGATTGCAGAACTTGACGCGTTAAGTGACACCCTCCGCGGAAAAGATTCGACGTGGTTGTTATTACAACGTTGCCCACTCCATGTCCCGGGGAACTCTTCTCAATTAAAGCGGCCTTAATGTATGCATCGAGTTCTGTGTCCTGTAGCGGAAGACCGTGAGAGAGGGACTTCTCTAAGGAGATGGTCGAAGTGAGCGGAGACTGTTTGATTTAAGATGAGACGTCAAGTGTAGGAACTTCGAAAGGGCGAGGCGAAATCCACCGTGTCAATTCTCAGAGCAATCTGCCGATGCAGATTAGGATAGACTATCTTCGTCCTTTCCTCGTCCACTCGTTTCTCCGTTGCTTCTCGACTCTGTAGCTCGCGTGTCGAGATTAATTGGGCCGAATTGTCCTGACGGAATTAATGTCGCGAGTTCGATTCGCGGCCGACGTTTTGCAAACTAACGAGCCGCCACCGCGGTCTCGTTTTCCCGCTCGTTCCGACTAATTGTACCGCGTTCGCGACTGATTTACGAGACCCACAGTGATTTATACGACGTTCCCAGCTTTTTCATTGGCGACCACAGGACGTCTCGATGAGATGCGTTTGCGATGGAGAGTGTTCCGTGATCGATACGAGTGTGATGAATGTGTTGAGGAAAAAATGATATTTGGATCAAAGGTTCACGAATTTTTAGATATTCTGAGGATTGATCAATTTTAATGTTTAAATAGAGCCATCCAGATTACACGCCTACATGTTTCTTTTTAATAAAACGCAAACTATTTGGAATTTTTTCAAGTTGCTTTTCTTATTGAAAGTATGATCCATTACAATTACAGGTGGAACAGAATTGCGTCTGTCTACTAATCAATTCGATTGTTGAAATTTTTAATGGTTTTCCGACACGTTGCTGAAGTTACTTCTTTTGATTATTCATTGTTTCTGCCTTGTTACGATTAGCATAGAAGTTTGCTTGGAAACAATAGCGCATTTTCATAATAAATTTGAATAATGTGAATGTACTGCTGCAATGTATATTTGCTCATTATAATTATACTATCTTCTACTAAAACAACATGGCTTATGTCATTTTGAAAAACATGACGTGTAAATATTATATAATCCTAATATGTAGGTGTCGCATTTGGATGACTCTATACTTCATTTTGAAGTATAGTAATTCAAATCGTTGATTTCATCGTTTAACACTTTGATACATATATCTATGCTTATGTCTCATATATGAACAATTAATCAATTATGAAAAAATATGCAATGCTTTTCATTATTTTCTTTAACTTTCAATTTTACGTTATTCCTTTCATTTTTGTGAAAACGCACATCACAGAATCAAAATAATAAAAATTACTATTTACTAATAAATTTAATTCCTGTCTATTTAAAAAGAAATACCTTACAAAAAAATTATCTTCTGTTAATAAGAATTACTATGGATTGGTAAATTTAACTTCTGTCAATAAAATGTGTTCCTACATGTCTAAGAAATAAAATCGAGAAAAATGTGAGCGTTAAGGGGTTAAGATAATTTCTTTCAGTAAATTCATATCGTATTTCAGCGAGAAAAGTGTCGCAAGTAAAAATTTGCTAATTTCCATTTTATTATTTGGAATATTTTTCAATACATAAGTTTACTATTAAAAGAAATGCCAGACGTAATACGGTGATTCAGTAAATTATAAAATAAGCTTTGGAATAATTTTTAATTACTATCATAATTATCACGTTAGGAGAAAAATTGATAAACGTGATTCGACACTCGCGTACACCTCGTTAAAGGGAATCGTTCAGACTGACGTTAACATAATCGCCGTGTAACAGGTATATACGCAAAGCTTCTGCTATAAACGCCACGGCAATGTGTATGTATGAAAATTAGGTACAAATTCAAAGCTCCATATCTGTCGCCTTCACTACAACGTATAACCATTTCCAAACCGAACTGCCTGTATCCTACCCTCTAATAGCGCGATTCTTATCACTCTTTTCTTTCCTACCTTTCGATCGTCGCGATCTCATTGTCAGATAAGTTCACGCTGAATCGAGAATTGCTGGGCTCCCTTTCATTAACCGCTCAATTTCACGAGTATCTTTTTTCATCATTATTAAAATGCAAATGTCACTTTACCGAATTATAAAATTATAGAAAATTCGTCAAAAATTTGAATCGAGCTCTGAATCTTGATTATCGAGTATTATAAAATAATTAAATATCACAATGGTATTCTAAACAAAATTATTTTTATGCATGTGTCAGGAATTTAGAAATATTGATTAGCATCAAAAATAAACTTTCTCAAAAATCCTTCTCTTTTAAGTTTTTTTTATTAGGAAAGTGAGTAATGAATAAAGAAAAATGCAGTAAAAGCTACTTGCTCACAAGGAATACGTAACTGAAATTTTAATTCAACATTTCTTACGGCATTTAAGAAAACAATGCTAACATTCGAAAATTTGTTCTTCACTCTAAAATCTTTATTCAACGATGCATTGTAATTTCTCTACTAAAATAATTAAAATTATTCTAAAAAAAGAAAGTTCCTAATTTTTGTTCGTGCAGTCACAAGCGAAAAATACGATAAAAAGTGTTCCGCTGCTCCGATTTTAATAAATTACAGGTCATTTTAAACATCAAATTGCGGCGAATAATTGATATGATATTTCCCAAAAAGTAATTTTTTTTTAACCTAAATACTATCTTCCGTAAAGGCGTTCTCTTGTAAGGCTGCCTCGTAATCCGCACATGTCGGTGGCCGGTCGAATCCGTGGCGAATCGCCGCGTCGTTTAAAGACTAACGACAGTTGCGGATGCACAAGTATGCAGCCGTGGCCGTGAGGGCCCTGAAGCCACGTAACGACCAGCTATTTGGCATGGGACGCGTGCTCGCCAAGGGCTGTCGCCTTTCACTCCTCTCGTCGCTTGCACTTTTAGTCTCGAAAAAGAGGGGGCAAAGTTATCAGGGGTGTGAGCTTCCAACTGTTATGGTCAGGATTACCCACGGGGGTCGACGGTATTGGGGTTCACAATTCCCCTTGACCGACACACTTAGAACAACAATAACTCAGTAATCCACGCGGACGGACCTGCGTCCGTGCGCCGATGAAAAATGTAAAAATCCGGAAAACCGCCACTCCGTGACAGTTCAATACATTTTAAATGCGTTCCGGCGCATTTGTGGGATACGATAAGCAGTCAGGATATCCAGCCCCAATATGTCCGTTATTTATTGTCAGATTTATGGAATAAATGAGTAGCGTGTTACCAACGCGGGAGCACGTGGTTCCTTGGATTTGTTCTATTATTAATGCTCTTAGACGCCGATCATAAGGAATATCTGTGTATCAATAAGTTTCGTAGTTTCGAATATAGGGACGAGGGGTTGTTTTTCAGCGAATAGTAAGATTTTTAAGATATTCACGTCTGTGTGATTTTTGTAAAGCACAGCATAATATAATAATACCTCAATATGTACCAAAAGTGAAATTAAAAATAAAACTGCTTTTTCAATGTTATTGTAAAAATAATGCGTGTGCAGATACCTTCTTTTCTCGTATGTTTAAAGGTACGTGGAATAATTTGTTACATATTGCAATAAATTGTGGTTGATATAAAATAAGATATCTGATAACAATTTAATCGATAGCCATTTAAAATGAAACTTTTTTAATTTTTAAAGTACAGACATTTTTTTTTTTATATGTTTGAATTACGTGGAACAGTTTGTTATATATTGCCGTAAATTACGGTTGATACAAAATAAGATATAAGTGATAACAATGATTCAATGCAACGCAAAGACAATGATTGTCAAGCAACTCTAACAACACTCAATTGTAAAATGACTCTCAAAACACTTTTGCAACCACTTATCACACCTCTTCAAACTACGTAGGAAAATAGTCCATACGTTAGATACATTATTTTATAAACGAAATTTCATTACTATTAGAAATACACGTTTCTCTTCTATTTTCTTCTATTTTACTATTTAACGTTTCAGTCAAATTCTGTATAATCCTTTTCATACGAAACGATATATTAAGCAACGAATTGAAATCTTTAAGAAAATATTCAGAGGAATGTGACTCGAGTTGAATCATGTTAACAGAATTGTTTATTCAAATTTTCCAGCGATTGCTTCGACTTGGAAAAATCTCGCGCTTCTTTGGTCGGTCTTGTACAATTCGGAACATGGAAATATAGTTAGAGGGATACCTTCTGAAAAGAGTGCTTTAACAGGGTGCGGAGTTTACGCTGGCGGCGTTGAGTGGATCCTAATAAAAGGCCATAGTCGGCTTATCGAATCTCGGGTTTGCGGTGGCGGAGAGTGTTCATAGCCTGTAGCCATTTTCACCCCTCTGTCAACCTTCAACCTCCGCTCCATTATCCTAGCCTTCCGTCGCGGTATCATTTACCGATACTTCCAGCATCTTCAAGAAGACTCGACCATATGATAGAGATTTGAATGTTTCCGTACGGGAAAATGAAACGTTATAGCTGAGCAACGTAGAAATGAATTGTTTTCTAATTATTTTCTTGATTTCGCTGAGTAAGTAAAACAAAGGAAAAGATTCTATTTGATATAACTACTCATTTATTAAAATTATTTAAAAATTGTTATACATTTAGTGATAGAAAATTTGTCACTGCCATCGTCAGTTTAACTGTGAATTTTTCTATTTTCGAGTACAAGTCTATTCAATTATGTGACAATATAAGATCTTACAAAGGAGACAATTAATCTTCTCTTGTAATATACATAATTAACTAGTATTTAGTTCTTAATAAAAATGTAAAAACTTAATTTTAGTTCTTAATGATTCTTAAGAAAAATGTCTGTCCAGAAACTTATGGATGGGAGTGTAATTAACTGCGGCAGAAAATTGAATTATTTGAAATAAGTTAAAAACGTTTATACCCATTATACGTTTATACTAATTAAATGAATAATAACAAAAAATATAATAACAACGAAAAATTAAATAAATAAAAGAAAAATAAGTTAAATGAATGAATTTATACTTGGATTGTAATATTAGATAGATATTAGCTAAACGAACATATATCGGAGTACATTTAGAAAATTAAAAAGATAACACTTTAAAATAATGAATAATGTTTCTTGTGCAACAAAGAGAGTACACAAAGTGTCAGATTCAATTTTTACACTAAATGTAAAAATTTAAGAATTCTATGCATAAAAAATAGGTTTCGATGTAGTTCCCAACGAAGTAAATATATTTCTTCAAGAATAAACTTCGACAAAAAAGTTCTCGTATATATTAAAAAAGTTTTACGAAATAAATAAATATATATATATATACAGGGGATTCGGCGACTGTTGATAAAAAATTGAAGACATGATTCTAGAAGCCGATATAAGTCAAAAACTAAGAATAAAAAAATTGCGTTTGAGGCTTCATTGTTTAGTTAATATCTAGAAAAACGTGATATGCATATTTTATATAAATAAAATAATATAAGAAATATATATAACAAACATAATTAATTTCCTCGTCTCGTAACAAACTAAAAAGTGCGTATACGCGTAATAACAAGAAGAAAATAGACTCGACGTAGTTCTCTCTCGATGATGACGGATAGATCGAAACGGTGAACGACGAGCGAGGAAGAAGATGGGAAAGAAGAATAGAGAAAAGAGTAGGAGGGTGGTGGAATGCCTTTATACGGAGCATCTCTATGAGATTCTTTCACGACACGCCGATTTAAAATGCCTTTTAAGACGTTAGGTAGGGATTGGTGGAATTGTGCCGGGTTGAATCGAACGTTCAACGTCCGTACCCTCTGATGCTCCGTAAGTTGCATTCCTACTTTCTACCTTAATAAGAAAGTCGACGTGTTCGTGTCTATACTTATGCAACGAACCGTGCACGATTCGACGCCGTCGAAAGGAGCAATATTCGATTTGTCCCTTCGATGAAACGTTCGATCCTCTTGTTCCGTTTCTAATTCGACGTTAACACTCGTTATTACATTGTACACGAAGGAGAAGAAGAAAGATTCGTTCAGAAAATTATGAAATATCATATGCTACTTACAAAATATTAAATAGCATTGATTATTAATTTTAATCTCGAAATATATATATAAAAAATGATCTAAATTCTGGCTAGTCCATATTTGGAATCAGCTTTGAAGTTCGTATATAGATCATTTGGTCAGAAACACTTAGAGTGATGATATTCATTATGAAACTTATATTAAAAAGAAGCTTATTTTTAGTTAAGTAGCTCTTAATTTATATTGTACATAATAAACTGTAGATTCAGATTACAAATAACAGATTATCGTTGAAAGAATAAAACAAACTTATCTGACAAATGTTTAAAAATGGCGAAATAAAAGAAATGATTTGAAACATAACACATAAACAAAATAAAAGCATTATCTTCTTTGCAACGTTTCCTTTGTTCACAAATCGTACTTTCATCTGATTTTAATAGGATCAAGCACCTAATACGATTCAATACTTCAGCTAGCATATATTTAGACCATTTCCTCTCTTTGCAATAATAAGAGGATTTGAATGAATATTTTACAAATGTATACCAAAAAATATTTCTATCTTTCAAATAAAATAAATTTGAAATTGTTAATTAAAGTATTTGAAAATCTTCTTTTGCGATTTTTTCAAATTCGCCCTAGTTTCTGTCCCACTTTCTAATAACCGAAAATACAAAGCTGAGAAAAAAGAAGAGAGGAAGATCCGAATTGGCAAGAGGTAGAGGAAGGTATCGTGGGGAAGGGTAGATGGATTTAGAGAGGGGGGGAAAATGAAGCATCGCGCGACTCAACGAAGACGAACGAGAGGGTCCAAGCGGTCCTTCGGGAAACAAAAGCGCTCGTTTGGCCGCATTATAATACAACGACAGTAAACATATCCCGCAACTTAAAATCGCGCTGCTTTGCAATTCCGCTCTGCACCTCGAATTTTTACATAATCGCGTTTCAAAGCCGGATAATATTTATACGATAATTGAGCCGGCCACGCCGGTGCACGATAATGCACGCGCATTATGGAAATGTGTAAACGCGGTGCTTTGATCATTTTCTACGTTCGTCCGATTTTGTTGCCCGCATTTTTTCCTTTCAATATTTTAAGGACCCTTCGTCTGAAAGCTCTTATTTCAAATTGCATACAAAAGAAAGAAAGATAGTGTAGAAATCTAATGGAAATTCCATAATTAATATTTTTATCATTGAACTAATTTAAATGAAGATTGAAATGAACCTAAGAGTATGGTGTATGTTCAAAAGATTCTTTCACTGTCGAATTTTATTTCGAAGACAAATCTCACGGTATTTAATGTAAGTTAAAAGTACAGAAATTCAATAAAGAATTTTTCAGTTTCTGAAAATCATGTATAACGAGTAATGAAATTATTAGGATCATTTGGAAATTATGTATCACTGAATTAAAGTTTGAACAAGATTAGGATTTAAAATACACTTGAAATGAAGCCTTTTCTTATCATGAAAAGTATCGTTATACTTTTTACAAATTATTACAAATTTTCTAAACTATATATATTAATATTTTATCACTCCACACTTTGCATCTATAATTCCTTGAACACGTCTGCATTTTTTATTCCTGCATTAAAATACCACACTAATACAGATTTCTGGATCAGTCGCTGTTCATTAGTTATCATTTCTAATTCAATTGGACGTTTCTACAATTTCCACAAGCTTTCTATTGGATTAATATACTTAAACACTATAATTAAATTGTCCATCTATGCGTTAGGAACAAGAGAAAGTATTTTTACTATTATAGAAGTCACAATATTACTAAAAATATAAAATATTCAATGTACTCATTTGATCATCCGCTGTACATGATCAAATAGTAATTCTCATTCATTATTTTTGAAAACTTACTAATAATAATCTACCAGCATATATTCTCCATTTTCAGACACACTCTACCTTCACATAAACCAGATAAACCAACTCAGTTTATTTTTCTACATATACCTCTCAGATTTTTCATTCTTTTGCTATTTCTTCAAATCATGGCATCTCGATTCAGCTTCACCAAAATTCCATTAACGCGTCGATCTAACTACACGCGCCATTCACTGACTATCGTGCGATCTTCTTAATCTAAAACACGTCATAAAATACAAGTTAACGACGGCGAAACGATCTTTGCGTCGATGGAGAGCACGACTATGGTGGTTTTGTTGTAAGCCCACATAAAGAATCACGGGTCCACGAGACGTCTTTGAACCGGCCATTATGGAGATTCATAGGAAGTATTATGCGTTATATTATGCGTATGCAAGAGACGGGATTACGTGTTGCAGCCAGGCGCACGCCCGCGTACGCGCAGACGAAACGCGAGTCAGGGTGAAAATACTTTCGATACTAATGAGCATTATTATCTTCGAGGCTTGATTGCGAGCAAAACTCGCGGCCAGTCGCAGTTTAGTCTCATTTACATTGTTAATAGAATCGTTATTAGGTTATCGCGGCGATTTATCCGGCTAATTGGAAGCTATTGCACCATCCGAGAATGCCTTAAGGAAAAATTCATCTGCGAGCTCTTCGAGCGCCGGTTAATGTTTCTTCAACGACGTTCCGTTCCGACCGAGGAATATTCGAACGTTATTATCCCACTGATACAACCTGCGAAATCATAGAGCAGTGAGCGAGCGAGAGCGCGTGGGGAGCGACGCTCTGAAAAAAAGTTAATCGTCGAGCAGCGCAATAATTACTTTCGCCCTGACTCTGCCCTAACCCGCGCGAATTCGCTCCTCGTGGCCAACTTGTCCGGGGAGGGAGTATTTGGGCAACGATTACTCTTCTAATGGAAATTTATGTGAATTTTTTTCGTCTGCTTTTCGTATCATAGCGAAGAGAAAATGAAATTGACGTAGAGAACAGGTTTTCGAAATTCCTCGTGGGTTTTGTGGATTCCTTTTTTATATCGAAAGTGTTTCGAAGTGGTAGGGAATTTTTTATTAGCCAATTCCGCGTTATTTTGAGAGAGAAAATAAAGTCAAGTTTCATCCGATTCGAGCGGAATTATTATACAAAACTTTCATAGGTAATTATTAAAAATAAAAATATCACGGAAAATATTGTAGAGAAAATTTGCAAAAGATGATACATCAATTTAAGAAAATTTGGAAATATTTATCGTAACTGTGGGGGAAATAATGCGGGATTAAAATTTAAAAATATTTCTTCATCGAGGACTAATTAAACGCGAAATTCTGCGTCCCGAATATATGCAATACCATTTTGAAAATTTCTTGGACCACCGCGATCTTCTACGAATCTCGCCAGCACGAAAAGGTGACTGCCATTAAATTCGTCATCCTGTGAAGGATCGCGTACATGCGTGCTGGTCTTCTTGGTAATTTACATGCCGACAAAAAATCCTCGACACCTTAAAAACTCCCAACGTCGTTTACTCCTCATTTTCGAGACACCCGACCCCGTCGATTCACGCGGCAGCTGCCTGGAAATTTCGTCGAACCCCTTAAATCGAGCGACTAGCGTTCCTCACTTTTTAACGAGTCACTCGATCGCGACAAAATTACCGTAAGGTGATCCGGCAATGAACACCGTCCGTAACATAATTATCTCGACGTTTAGAAGTATAATATACTTTATTCGCACAAATACTTGCCCAGAAACACTATGTATACATGTACAAAATTATTAAAAAATGTTTGAATAACAGCATTTCTAACATCATCTTCGAAATGCACACAAAACCGTTATTTTATGTGGGTGTAAAGATTTCTCAGGAATAACACGAGGATTTTCATCACCCAAGATACGACAGTTTTGCTTATTAACAAATTTATCCATTGTGAAATGAGCTTGATCGCTAAACAAACTTTCACTCGAAAACAATGGCCCATTCTCATAATAAGTTTGAATAATCTAAATACGTCGTTGCAATGTATACATGTTCATAGTCAAAATTGTACTACCTTCTACTAGAACAGAACGGCTTATGTCGTATGGAAAGACACAATTTCTAAACATTATGCAATACTGAAATCTAGGTGTTACATTTGGATGACCCTTTATAAAATAGAACAATCATAATCTTTCAATATTTTTGCAAGTGCAAATTTGAAGGTATACAGATATGCTGTACCCTCACATCTCAAAGAAAAATACGTTTACAGTTAAATAAATTCCATGAAAAAAGAAAATTTACATTTTATCTTGAAAACACCTACCCTCGGTGAGATGAAGAGGAAAGAACAAGGAACAGAAGAAACGAACGCTAAAGAAAACAGTGAAACGAAGAAAAGAAACAAGGATGGAAGTGGAGGGGCTAATAGACAGGGCATGCATTCAAACTAAGTGCTAGCATACCTTTCGAAAGCGTAGTGTCTCTCGTCAAATCTGTAACACATAAACAAGCATCGTCACTAGAGAGCATTGGTGCGGGACAAAGCGCAAGGGGTCATTGGATCAGAAAAATAAAATGAAAAAAAAAAGAACATTATGCGTTTACGATCGACCCGTTTTATAAACTAGTTTCGACGTGCCTTTCCAACGTGATAGAGAAACAAGAGAGAGAGAGAGAGAGAGAGAGAGAGAGAAAGAAAAGAGAGAAAGAGAGAAAGAAAAAAGGAAGAAAAGAGAGAAAGAGAGAAAGAAAAGAGAAAGAAAAGAGAGAGGGAGAGAGAGAGCAGTGAGAAAAAGAGGGGGAGAGAAAGAAAAGAGAAAGAAAAGAGAGAGAGAGAGAAGAGAGAGGGGGAGAGAGAGAGCAGAGAGAGAAAGAGAGGGGGAGAGAGAGAGAGAGAGCAGAGAGAGAAAGAGAGGGGGAGAGAGAGAGAAAGAGAAGAGAAAGAAAAGAGAGGGCGAGAGAGAGAGAGAAGAGAGAGGGGGAAGAGAGAGAGAGGAGGATACAGTGGACAGAGGTGAAAAAATAAAACGAAAGAAGGAAGAAAGGAAAGAAGGAAGACCAGGGGAGGGTGGAGAACAAAAATGAAGGGTAGCTGGATGGAGATTCAAGTGGATAAAAAAGTGGAAGAGAGAAAGAGCGAAGAACCGCGAAGATTATTTGTGCCGGTAGACGGGTAGTTTGGTGCACATAAGTAGTTATACCTATAAGTAGACATAATCATCACCAGCGTAGGTAGGCAGACGGGTAAGGTTAATTTCCAAACCCCGTATTATGGTCCCCGAATCAACTTTTCCATAGTATAATAAGCAATTTTATGACGTGCACTCGTAATTATATTGAGATTAGATAAGACCGGCCCCGTTTAGTTTGCAGCCTCCTAGCCCTGGCATCGGCATTGTCCAGGTGGAAAAATTTATACCTGTACAAGATGTATGTGTAGCGCAGTTTCGTCACGAGTTTGATTATACCTTCGTTGCTCCGGGAGGATTAAATGGTACATATCGGTTTTGATATTAAATGTTGTAAAATTTACAGGGTTCAGATTAGTCGCGTGAAATATTATAGTATTCAAGGTGGTGATCCTTCGTAAATTTTATTCATGGATTGTATGTGTATGCGTGTTCAGCTGGTTGTGATTAGATATGAAATTTAAAAAGTGGGTTTAGTAGAAATATTATTCGTGTCTGTTTATTATATTTATTATATCCGAAACGAATCAACAAATTTGATGGACTTATTTGAATCCTAATCGACAATTTCTCTTATGTTTTCTTTTTTCAAGAAATATTGCAAACGTTACTTAACATTGTAAAAAAGGAAATTAAAGAAGAAGATATTTAATAATAAGGAAGAACTCATATAAACTTCTTTGATTACTAGACGCTTTCAAAATTAATCAATTAATACTAAAAAATTTACTAACAAATTTAAAAAGCTGCGGAGAAATTTACGCGACTACAGAATTCCACGAGAAAATAATTTTTAGAATCTTGAAGTTAATAAAATATAATTTCCCTCTGCAGATACATATTCAACACCATCGAAATATCAAACGCCATTGTCCAATGAAACGAGACAAGGCCAAAAACCCCAAAACAAACAGCACCCTTCTTTCAGAAACACCGAACGGTCACTCCTCACGACAATTTTCTCGCGGTGACCAAAAACTGTTCGCAAACCCGTCTTTTTCCCCCGCTGCCGCGAATCGATTTGCAAACTTCGTCAAATCCTCGATTCGATCGAGAAGAAGCAAGTGTATAACCCGGTCCTCGAGTTTTTACGAGTTTCGAGCTCGCGACAAACAAGCCCCGCGACACGCTGCATTTACAATGCTATTTTTCTCCTAAATGGAACTTCTTCTGATATCGCGATCGTGAAGACCGGCTGGTCGAGCGTTTTTCCGATCCCGGTGGCGAGCTGCGCGGTCCCGCGGACCGGAATGTCGGGCGAACCGATAAAAACCGAATCAAATATCCTACCATTCGGTCTCGTGGTCCGGTCCGACTAATGAAAATACCCATTGTTAACCGGCTGGTTTTGCGCCGAGAAATTTTCGGCCCCAGTATCCCGGTCTCGTGTGGCATTTCACTGCCGGACGTATTAGGCTGAACACGTAATTACTGCGAGTTTCTTTCCGCCCTGGTGTACGCTCTCCTATTTTGGACACGTCGATCGTTTCAATTGACTCCGATGTCGTGGAAAAAGTTGCAAAGGTTGCTCTCGGTCAATGGCGTGATCGTTTCGTTTTTTCGTTTGGTACTTTGACGAGGAGTTGATAAAACGGCGATCGAGGAAGTTTCGTTCAAAACTTCGATCTCTTTGAAATTACTTTGAGTAACAGTGATCAATATCCATCTTACGTCAGTATCTATCTAATAGACTGTGGATTTTTAAGCAAGTTTGATGTAACAGTAAATACTGATAGAATGTGGATTTTTATGCAAATACATATTTTTCAGAATACAGTGAAAAGTGTAGAATTTCGGTAGAAAATTATTTCACCTAGTAGGTATTATAAGAAGCACTATAATTTAGGTATTTTGTACAGGTTTTTCATATTACATGCATTCTGTGCAATTTTACACCTTTAAATTTTCTATAAATAGGTAAAAATCCGCAGTCTACTGATAAATTATAGAAATTCGCAATGGAATTTGTAACATCTAATTGGATAATTCTGAAAAACAATATTTTTGAAATTTCTTCCCAAGTATTAGTCCTTATTTCATATTTGAATTAATTATAAAATGATTTCTTATCGTCTCCTCCTTTAATTACATTCGATTCACTTTTTTACTTGAAAAGTGAAAATTTGCATATTCATGGTTTTAATCATAAGAAAGATCATGTACGCGTAATTGTGAATAAGAAAGTAATGAGTTGAGAATTATGCATTGGCCTTCACTGTCGTCTGATCTAAATTGTGTCGAACAAATTTCGAACCAATTAGATCGAAAAAAACCAATCAGAAAAATATTTAAGATTTTTGTCATAATATCGACGTTCCAAACTAATTATTTTTTTATACAAATTCAATGATAGTTGCTTCTAAAATAATTTCTCTTTTCACTTTTTAAATATTTGAGTATATGCATTTTCTGAATATTTTTGCATCAAGCCTCGCATTTTTATATTTCATGGAAATAGTTTTGATGATAAAGGAGGAAAAATTGTTAGTTTTTCTGGGGTGAGATCGTGGCTGAGGAGGAGTTTCGACGCGGAAGAGGAACCGTGGCCTCCGTTGGGAATGTCGAGGGCCCCGACAATCGCAGTCAATTGCCATTACGGGAAATTAAATCAGTCGTGCTTCTATTTACGCGGACCCTAATGTCGCGTAAATTGACCGACCACTGAGATAACACCGAGGCTTTCGATTGCAGCGATGGGAAATGGAATTGAAATTCTTAAACGATCCGTAGAAATTTCTACCTTCGATACATTTAAAAAAAAAAGAAAGTGCGATAAAACATTTTTTAAATGGAGTTTCTCCATTCATGGGAAATCTTTATATCGAAAAAACTAACAAATCTAGTAACGAAAAGAAATATTCTATAGAATCTTTCTCCAATGAGCATCAATTTTTACATTTTTCATTTTATTTTACGTACTTATTTTCCATGAAAAAAAAAGTTTCAATTAACCTTGTAAATTATATGCTAATTTCTACAAAGAAAGGAATCTGAATTTAAACTGAGCACAAAACGATTGAAAACTGGTAATAAAAGAAGCTGCAAGTGTCAACAGTAAAAATTTCAAGAAAATAATATTTTAGTTACCAAAGTTATTAACAGAATATATAAAAATTTATTTCGTACAACTGTGCTATACTACTTTATATAATGTTTAAAATATTCTGTATTAATTAATCAACTAATTAACAAGTCATATTATTTTGCACACATACTATGTTTAACTAGTTAACTTTTTACAGCTCCATGTGACTTAAAAATCACATATCAATTTGTTTATAGTTTATACGTCTCATTTTACTTGTTTATTATTATATTATTACATTGCTGTACAATTACATCGTTACCAATCAACTTTTTTATAATAATTCATGTATATATATACTTTTAAAAGTGTAAAATTTTAATCAATCGTAAACGAAGAAAAATTTGGTTATAGAGGATTATAATGAAAAACTCTTTTCTACCTTTCATTCAATTAACGTCGATAATAATCGAGGAATGTTAACATTGGCGACTATCAAAGTATATATCCATAATAAAAACGTTCAAATAAATGAAACAAATAAGAAAACCTGTTTTGCCTATCTCCTCAATCAAAACTAACAGTAAATCCAATCATAAACAGCATTCTCAATAATCTCACAGCACCATCCAATCCCACTATTCTCAACCAGAATACACAATCGCCATCACGTTCAATACAATCTCGAAAGTTTCTTATATAAGAGAAGGTGGTCTACAAAGTGTACCGGAAACGTGATCGTGCCTCTGTTTCGCGACGCCTCCGATGTTTGAAGGCGTCGCGCGAGCAATTGACCTCGAAAAGTAGGAAGAAGGCTTCAGCTTCATTGAACGGACGTCAAGAGGGTCGATACCGCGGGCGAACGGAAGAACGTGAAAACAATTTGAATCACGGGCCGGTTGCATTCATTTGGGGATCGGTTTTGGAACGGTTTCTCCCTGATCCGCATTTAAGTTAGCCTCACGTTCGGCCGCAGCACGTGATCCAGCTGCTCGAGAGGAATCCCACGTATCCGTGACGTCACTCTATCTCGGCCCTGGTGAGCCAGCAGCGAGCTGCACGAGCCGATATACCGGCGCGAGCGCGAGACTTCTGTCTAGTCGCTGACTTATTAGGAATTCCGCTCGTCCCACGTGCAGAAATTCGGCTGCGCCACGTGCATTCGCCGGACGCACGTTCTTATAATTTGCGAGACGTCCATGGACTGCTTAAACCGACACACTGATCTTCTTTCTCTTTTCTCTGTTCAGTTCTCGATGCTCATTGACTCGATCGAGAGGACTATGCTTGCTTCGCCCAAACCGAGCTGCGAAATCCGTTGGTTCGAGAGACTAGTGAATTGTCAGGTTGATATTCGTGTTTCTCGTGTGTGTTTGATATTATAGGAAATTTTACGCTCGGTGTATGTATTTCAGTTGATTTCTCTGTTAATCCACCTATAACCTGATTTTTCTGTGTTTATGAGGAAAGAAGTTGCGGTATATTGTAATTTTATATCTTGAAAAAGTGTTGAAAAACAAGAATCAATGATTAACGTAAAAAAATCTGGCAATAAAAAGAATATAGAGAAATGGATATATGTAATTTTTAAATTACATGACACTATAGGGGATTGACACTTTTATGATAGAATTATTTTGCTTTTAAACACCTTTTATTATCCACCTATCGTTTATCGTGTCTAAATTCAGACCAATCTTTATTCGTGTACACAATTATTGTAATTTATTAAGATTCGTAGGAATTATTTTAATTTTAAAATTTAGTTAGAGAAATTTTTAGATATGTTGATCCATAAGAATTGAATACGTTACAACGTTCAATAGGTTGTTCCAAACTGGCTTAAACACTTGTCCACGCGTATTTTATACACGTTTGCCCGCACAATCTTTTTAATCTACACGAAAGGGGAATCTTCATCACAAACCCCTCGCAAATTTGAAAGCTCGCTTCTTGCGCCATCGATAAACTCAGCCTGGCTATCTAAAATGAAATCGAAGATTGTCCTAATAATCAAATTTCACCTAAGAAATGACGTATGCTCCTTTCCAGGAAAGAAAAAGAACTACCATCGTGTGATCCTTTAATTTCTTTTTCACGGCGAGATATCTTTAATCTCGTAACGATAAGTTTCGTGGCAGAGGTACGGTTTTTTACAGGAACGAACGATCAGCAGCCTGCATCATTGCTATTAATCACCACATTATCATTTAATTGATACTCTCGCGGGATAGCGTATAATGGCAGAAAAATATGCGGAGCCCGCGTATTCTTTCGGCCGGTGCAGGAGAAGCTTTTTCAGCCTCCCCTTCCTCTACCCCTCTCTACTCTCTTCTTCCCCTAAATCATGTCAGATAATAAGTCTCCGCGAATGTCCCAACGTACGGTGTGATAATTCACGATGATAGATATTGTAGCCGAATATTCGCATAATCCTTTCTTTATATTGGTCGATCAAGGGAAAAAGATTTGTGATGAAGCATCGGCACCCCGTGGCTACGCGCATGCTCACTAGCTCTCTAAATCTTGCGCCATTTTGGTCCACATTCGTTCACGCGAATCTCCTTTCTTCTTCTCTTATTCTAAATCGAATGATTAATAGTTACATTTAAACCAAAGAAAAAGTGTACATTTCTGAGAGGATCATTGTATTCCCCGTGACTTTTCTTGACCTATATTCGTTAGTGTGAGCAGGTTTGTTAAGCTATAGTCATATTTTTAAATGTTAGTAACTAAACAAGAAAGCTTCGAACGTAATTTTTCCTATTTTTGATTTTCATCTCATATTCGCTTCTGGAATCACCCTTTGAATTTTCTAACAGTTGTCGAACACCGTGTATAATGTCTTATTCGGCTTAACCTCTTCAGGAACGATTCTTTTATAACGAAAAAGAAATGACTTAATTGTCTTTTATCATGTTTCGTTCATTTTATAACGATAACCGGGAAAAGTTATAAATCATTTCCAAAAGTCTGTAGCTAAGCACGGCAAGGTTCTACTATTTGTAGTCATGCGAATACAAGAAATATTACATCACAGTATGATACCTATAGCGATTTGCTCCAAATTTCAAAAAATTCAATATTACAAATGCATATTGAAAAAATATTAATTTTAGAAAATGAATATAATTTGAAATGACGTAGGACTACAATCTCCCGTTGTAAAAGTGTTAACAGTAATTCAGAAAGCTAGACAATATTGAAAAAACCGACGGATCACCCAGAAATCTCAAAACCGACTTAAACACCAGTTCACCATAGTCCTCTCCATCATCATCTCCGCGAGACGAGAAACCTCTAAAGACTCTACCGTCACTTTCAACTTAAAAAACGAAAAAAAGGAGAAGAAAGCAAGGTAAAAAATACAGAAGACAAAGAGAAGGGAGGGAGAGGAGAGGAGAGTCGCGGCACAGGCCGCTAACACATGGGACACGGTGAAGAGAGAAGAATGCACGGTATAGATCACCAAGCCGGAGCGTAACGCGGACCATTGGTTACGGTAGGCGAGAGCGTGTAGAAACGCGCATTGTCGACGTCTCATAAGACCAGGAGGAAATCGCGCGCGACAATAGAGGAAAAGAAGAAGAAGAAGAAGACGAAGAAGAAGAAGAAGAAGAAGAAGAACGAGAAGAAGAAGAAGAAGAAGTAGCGGCGTCTTCTCTCTCTTAAAAGCCAAACGAAGGAACGAACGAACATACGAACGGAACCACCACGAAGAGAAGGTGTTACTTGTCCGTTGGCATAAGAAAAGTTCCTGACCGAGGTCTTTCTGAAGACTGAAGTAGGGAAAAATCCACCGTCGTCATTGTTTCGTTCGTTTCTCGTTCCTTTCACTGTTATTTATCGGCCGGTTGAATATTCAGCCGGGCAGCGGGACAAAACCATGGTCGGTGGATACAATCAAGAGGACACACAGTTGTGGTTCTCTCTGCGTCAGAAGGAACGAGCGCTACCACGCTCGGTGAAACTCGCGCACACGCGTGGATATTGTCGTGGAACGAACGTTGGACGTTGGACGAGCAGCACCGTCAACGCGAGTACAATGCCGCAAGAACGGCGGAATGCATTAATATTAATAGTGGCACCGAAGGAGTCTCCCGTAACGGTGGCCAGAGTCAGGTGAGTCGTTCCCCTCTTTGCCGCTGGTGGAGAGCTTTCTGACCGGCGAAATCGGCCGAATGACAATTGAAGATTTCGATGGAAAAAGGAGGCAGCCTCGTAATTTGTTGGTAGACTTATATGTATAGATAGCATCGCGCGTGGAAAGAAAGTTGCTGATAGATTGGCACGAGAAAAAGATAGATCTGATAATGCAATCTCTCGATTTACACGGTACAGTTTCATCTTTACACAGTTTTCAAAATAAAGGATTTTCAGAAATAAACACTGTAAAATAATACAAATTTTTGCTGGACACATATTTGTACAGTCATTTTTTTGTACCGTTCGTTTGTTAACACTGGCATTAATCCTAAAAAAGAGAATTCCCCTCGTTTCTTTTGTACACAATGTTGGAGAAACTGAATTGCGGAGAACCAGTGATAGAAAAATCACGCAAGTAATCTTTAAATGGAAACACTTTATTGTTACAAAAAAAGAAAAAACTGATTTAATTAATTAGCTGATTTAATATTAACCTTATTCTATTTTTATCGTGTGTTGAAATAAATGAATTTAATTAAATATTAAAATTTAATTAAATGATGCTCATTCTGTTTTTTCTTCAATTAATACGGTTTTTTATGAAAAATGCCATAAAGGTGTTGTTGAGGGTATTAATATATTTATTGTAAACTTTATACCGTCTATTTTGAAAATAGACCTCTCACCCTGTTACTTCTCCAAAGCAGATTAATATTTCCAATTCAGCAACTACACGAGTTAGACGTAAAGTAATTCATCGAGAGTCTAAGTGACACAATCTTTTGATATTAGTATCATTTTTATGGCATTTCAACGCGTATACAAAGGAAACAGCCGGCTGCTTGTTAGGTTGGCAGCCCAAGCAGAGGCATACTTGCCATTCGATAAGGTTGTCGCCTGGAGCATTGGTTACGCCTCCGAGGTCGCCACCCGTTTACGCCCACGTAGGTACCTTTCCTTTATCATCGCACCTTCACGGTTACTCGTCGTTCCGCCGCGTTACACGAGCCTCCGCAGTTTAACTGTTAAACCGTACCTGCTCCGCCATTAGTACGTGCGAACGTCCAATCATTTCACCGGGATATTTTAATCTTTGCCTGGCTGAACCGAGAAATGGTAGCAAATAAACCTTTACGCTGAGTGAACGATGATGGATTGTGCTTTGAATAATTATTATTTCATAAAAGCACTTTTCCATTTTTTTCTTTCTTTTTTTTCTTTTTTCATATTTCTTTTTACGAAATTATGTCACAACAAACGGGACAGTTTAATTTTTTGAAAACGAAGGACTAATAAAAACGTTCATAAAAAATTACGAAGGCAATCGGAAAATTTGTATAGTTTGGAGTAGTAAAAATAATTGGCGTGATCATCTTATGTACGATTATTTCTGTAGGATTTAGTTTAAATGAAACGAGTTGAAATATTGACCTAGTTATATATTGTACAAGTAGTCAGTGCAAAAGTGTGTTTATTTGATCGATAACGTAGTGCAAACTCTAATTAAAGAAATTCTATCCTATCAAAAATGTAATCTCTAATCTAATTTTCTGCAATCACAAAGAGGAGAGTTGGTTTAGTTTAAATGAAAAGAATTGGAATATTGATCAAGCTACATATTGTACAAATAATCAATATAAAAGTGTATCTATTGTAAACTCTAGTGTAATATAATTAAAGAAATTCCATCCTATCAAAAATGTAATCTCTAATCTAATTTTCTTCATTCATAAAAAAGCAGAGAATGAAATAATAGTAACAATTAATATTTACAGAAAATCGATACACATTTCTGAATTTAATTATCAGTATTAACATCATTAACTGCGATCCTGGTAACACAACAAACTCGAGACAATGATCTACAAGCGAAAAACAGAGGTCGGAAATTTTGATGGAATCTCTGTGAAGATAAGAGAAACCGCGTCGTACCTGCGGCCTCACCGGCTGTACAACAATACAGTCTGATGAATTATTGTCAACATCAGAATGGGCTAGGACCTTCCGCGGAAATTTTATATATACATATATCTATCTACAAGGCGGCATCTTCATAACGCGAGCAAAGGTTTTTGATAGTCTTGTAGGTTCAGTTCTAAAGAACGTGGCGAGATGGAGAACGAGATACACCGTGGCAGATGCTTTGTTGCGCACCGTGGCGCATAGGTGCATGAGTCATGGTTGTATTAATTAAACCAAAAACCCAGAGAACGCATAATTTCTCGCTAAAGATCCACGATTCCTTGCAAAAGATATTTTCTCCCAGAATAAATCATCTGTTTATTTTTTCATTCGTTCTTCTTGAAAATTTTCCCTTAATTCTTTTTTCAACTTCTATTTTGTTTCTTAATCAGATTTTAACGCGGGAATTATTTTTCGAATGAAGGAATCGAGGAAAACATCGATCGTTACGAATTTAAATAGCTACTTCCGATGTTTTTATAGACTTTTTATCTTACATTATAGATGTTGAACGAGATATTCATCTGAACCGAGGAATAGATTTTTTGAGGAACAGATTCTGGTTACCCGTGTACAGGCTTGAGAGGGTACGCGTACGAGGGTATGCTAATTTCGTGAGTTAAACGCGTGTGGGGTAGATTAGGCTTACACTGATACTGACTGGGGTTATCGTGTAATTTAAATTAATGACAGAATGAAACGTGAATATCTCATTGTGTTCCGTTGCATTATTCTGAACATGAGAAGAGCTCCTTCTTTTGTCAATTTTATATCATAATCTCATACTATATTTTTTTTTATTGCTTTTATAATTTCGAGAATCTCCTTCAAAAGGTTCTCCTTTAACATTACCCCTTCATGTTCAAATTATTCTTTGCCCCTTTTAAATTTCTCAATTTTTAATTTTACCAAGTTTCGTGAAATTACTTAGAATTAAAAAAACAAAATTGTGAAACTCTATCCTCTCATAAATCTAAGTACTATAATATTTATAAGAAAAACATTGATGATTAATAGCATGAACACCGTATATAGTACAGAACATTAATTTTTAATTTCATTGAACTCTACAAAATCGTTCAAACTTCTGAAAATAAAAGAACTTCTACTATAATATTTATAAAAAAAAAAAGTTGATAATTAATAGCATAAACCTATTATATAGTAAAACATATTCAAAACAGTCACTAATAAGCATACCCAATCCCAATTTTTAATTTCACCAAGCTTCGTGAAAAAATAGTAAGACTTTATTGTCTCAGAAATCTAAGTACCATAATATTTATAAAAGAAACTGCTGGAAATTAATAGCATCACAATCTCGTATAGTAAAGAACATTCAAAACAGTCGTTAATAACAATCCCCAATCTCAATTTTGAGTTTCATCAAGTTCTATAAAATTATTCAAACTTCCGAAAATAAGAGATTGCTGAACGAGAGAAGGTAAACGACAGAACGGTTGATCTGTATAGCCAAACAAAGAAGTGACGACGGTCAGCGTGTGTGCGTGTGGAGCCCAGGGAGAAATAACGCAGCTCGTGGAATAGCTTAGAAGAAGAGCTGATCCGACTTCGGATCAGGCCACGGCGTTTCGTTGGACGGCTTGACCTCGTCGGGTAATAAGAATAAATGTGATTCTATTACGGGTTCAATTGTTACGACGGTAGATAGGCCGTCCTCGATGCCTCCTCCAACTAGAGAGGGCAGATGATCGCGACCGATAACACCGAGTGGAAACGTTTTACCTGCGCCACCGATGTGATAGACAATGATATCGATATTCCAATAGTCTGAACGATTGTTTGCCAGACGATTTGCAGTCATTGGTAGAATTGCGTTCGATCGTTCGTTCGTTTGATCAAATTTTAGGAATCTCGTGATGATTGATCTCGACACGTTTCGAGAATTCAATGACTAATTGAATTGAGATTTGATGGAACAACTGGAGGAAGAATATTTTCGTACAGTGTACAACGAAGTTTCTAGATGTCAGTTTATAAAAGTATTTTATTTACGTAGTGATACTTTTTTTTAAGTTTTTATTATTTCCGATTCTAATGTAATAAATTATTAAACTCAGAATTCAAGAATTTTTCTTCACGTACTGTATTTGTTAATTTTCTTTTATCATCTGATTTGAAATTAATTGTTGAGTTAGAATATTTTAGGGAAAAGACGTTTAAAAGGTGAAAGTTCATGTTGATATTTGTATTTTTATCTTACTATTGCGGAATTTATTTATATTCTCCATATTTTTGATCGAATAATTGTCGTCAGAGGGTTGTTTAACTTCGTTTGTCAATTTAGCAAGAACAAGTGTAAGAATGCTATGTAATATACAAATTAGAAACAAAGAAAATTCTACTGGTGTGCTCTAAATGTGCTTCACTTTAAAAATCAGTTATCCGACGTTGTTTCGAACGAAACAATGCTCACATCTAATAAAAAAAAACAAAAATTGTATATATTTATCATAAAGTACCATCAGCAATAGTTTCCAATATTTTTTCCAAACAAATCAAAATTTATTTTACTGATCATTCGATAAGGTTCGAAACACAGTCGGAGATTAATTCCCCACGCAAGTTATTTCAACGTGATAAAACGTACTCACCGTGCGTTGACAGAGGTAGGATTTCCAACGTCGTCCATGGACGGTTTCCTAGAATGAAACCACGAATGAAATTCGTTATTGTTCGGCTGGAGCTGCATTAGAGCGGGGTATTTATACGTGCTGTACAGATTTGTTGGCGTTTGCCACATTCTGCTGTACATTTGCGCGTCCATCGTTCTAACAAGTATCTTCGTCCAGTCTCAAAGAGACCAACTCGTCAAAACACACCCCATTCTATCTAATCTTATCCTAATAACTCTTAACGTTCAGCCATAATACAATCGCGTGATATTCACAAAACCAACGTGAAACGTCTTTTTTATTACTCTTCTTATATCAACCGATATCATTTCCCTAATTGTCCACAAAAATCACCAATGTCACCAACAATCGAATGAACTAATTAAAACAATAATTTGTTTATGTTGAATTCATGGGAATTCTTATGTTCGAATCACAGACACGTGGTGAAGCAACGGATTAAACACGACCGAACGCTGCGGAAACACAACCCCCGACGAAGGAAGAGGGATAGAAAGGGAGAAAGAAGAGGACGAGCGCAAGAGTCGGCGACTTTTGACAGGCGCAACACGCACGCGGTCTGAGGGCGTGTGCATAAGTGTCATCGAGCAGAGGACGCGTGTCGACCTCATGCTCGCTTTTGCCACAGCCACCCCCGTCAAATGTCATCCCCACCAAACGGTGGTGGGTCGCTGCGCGCGCTCCACGCTTGACGGTTTTCACGCGTCAAGCTTCCTACCCCTCGAGGTAAGGCCACGTTTAACCCCGTGACGAGAACAACTTTCCAGAGGAAAGGCTAATTGTGAGATATAGTGGAGTCTCTTGTGTGGTTTACAGGTGAATGGCGATGTTTCGGAATTCTGTCGTAAAGGCAAAGTTGTTTCTTGCGAAAATTGGAGATCTTTTTGAGAAACAGTGCTTTGGGTACTGAAGGTTCAAAAATAAAAGAACGTGAAAAATATATTATCAGATTTTGGAAAGTATGAGATGGGAAGGGATGCTTTGGAGAGGTTAAAAAATGAAGAATTAGTTTTCGTAAAGTATAAAATAAAAGAGAGTGCTTTAGAAAACTAGAATAAAAAATTAGTTTTTGGAAAATATAAGATGGAAAGGGATATTTTGAAAAGTTTGAAAAATAAAGAATTAATTTTTAGAATGTATTAGATGAAAAGAAATGCTTCAAATTTTTTACTTTAGAAAATTGAAGGACTTCAAATACTAATTTTTGAAAAATATGAGATGAAAATGCTGCCTGAAAAATTGAAGAAGTTAAGGAATATGTAAAAATTCATTTCTGGAAAGTGTAAGTTTAGGTTAAAATCCAGATGTAGAATATTAATGAATGAATATTTGGACTTTCGTGCAATATTAAGTTTTAAGGTACTTTTAAGCATTGAATATCGAGGGAAATATGAGATACAGTTTCCTCGTTGAATAACAAGATTATATTTATATCAGAAGTGTTCTCGCTTGCAAGTTACAACGGGTTAAGATCGAAGGGAGTTTTATCTGCGTATCGCAAGAAAAGAGCTGTACTAATCTATGGTTAGAGGGGTTAGAACGAACCCTTAGTTACTCAAGCCCTAACACGTCTCTAAGGATGTTCTTTTTGGCACTTCTCTGCAAGGGTCACAGGATCCTTAATATTCGCACGTTAACTATTGTTATTCCCCTGTTATAAATCATTTAAGATTCTTTGTATCAATTATCAATGTTATATGATTATAAATTTAACAATAAACAAGATTTCATTTCCCTCCTTAAATTAAAACAAAAAAGAAATTCTTTTTATCGAAATTGTGAATAGTTAAAATTATTTAAAGATTAAAATATATTCAAATATACCAAATTAGTTACTCAAGCTCTAACATATCTCAAAGTATATTCTTTGTGACACTTGTATGCAAGAGTCACAGAATATTCAATATTCACACGTTATTCTTCCGTTATAAATTACTTAAGATTTTTTGTATCAATAATCAATACCATATAATTAAAAATTTAATAACAGGTAAACAAGATTTCACTTGCTTTATTAAATTAAAGAAGAAGAAAACAAGAAAGAAACTAATTTTTTTTTTTATTGAGATGTATCAATATTGAAAACTATTTAAAGCTTAAAATATAGCCGCGAATATTTGCAAATCACTATCGAATACATTTGTAAAGATGACAGATACAGATTTGATGGAGAATTGCCGTGTTTCGCCGGATAAAGCTGTGCGATCATGTTTTTTTGATCAGGACACGCAAGAAGTCGGTGCTCCATCTTCATTTGCCTGAGATCAGAAGGGCTGCGATGCCAATAAAACCGCCTATCTCGATGGTGGATTGTGTATCTGTGTCTATGCCGCAACGTCGCCCCTCTTTCGACCCGAAACTTCACGTCGAAGGGAAGATCACCGATTAAAACCCAATGGGATTATATCCTTAGAGTATATCGACGCCACTGAATTTATACAAACCGATATCACGGTGACATATTTTTCACTGTTACCCTTGCAATAACGAAGGTAATAAATACCTGAACTATAGATCTCTTTGCATCTTGAAGAAATTCAAATCGACGTTGTCCGATTCTACTCTAAATGGAACGTAACTCTAATTAACATTATATTTCTATTATAATACTAAATTATAAAAATTTAACTAGACAATTCTGCAAATAAAAATGTTAGAAATTTCCTTGCAAATATTAATCTCTAGTGCAAACATAAATTTAATTATAAAATAATTTTTTATTGTCCTCTTCATCATCGGTCACAACCAGTATACATTTTTCCTTGAAAGGAGAAAATTTACACATGTGTAATTGTAGTATAAGAACAACGCAGTATCGCCTTAAAATTCTGCAACTGTATTTTCATTTTGCTCTACGAAAATCGTGAAAACTGAACGTTTCGCAGAAATTCAGATTGAGAATTAGGATAACAAAGATTGCAGGTGTAAAAAAGAATGATTAAATTTTCTAAAATTTACAAGAATTCGGATCTCTTGTTCCTGAAACCACCATAAAGAGACTCTCGATTGTTATATCACGCGAAACAGTACGCGAGCCAAACGATATGGAAAACTTTCACCGGTTTAATAATGAAGCACGACGGAGCAACGTCTCATTAGCAAACCCGTGATACTTTTCCTACGAAAGAAAAAGTGAAGCGTAGCCTGGTTACACTAGATTTTATAGCGCCTTAACCGGTAACTAGTCCGGTTGCTGGACGTCTACAGGAGAGGAGCTCGACAGCCTAACCGCTCTGTCTTCCATTTACGAAGACGTTCCTTATGCTATACTGTTACGACACGATGATGCTCATTGCCACCGACGATGTACACGATGCATAAGCGCTAATGAGCAGCTTCTTCTATTCGTTTTGCATCCTTTTCTGCTCTTTGCTGGGCATCAATCACCTGGCCGAACGGAATTTTAACGAAGAACGAAATTCAATTTCGTTACTAATATCATTGGAAGAAGTGGTTGTTGGTATTCGAGAAGGTAAACGAGGCTAAAGGATAATTAGAAAAAGCAAATTCATCTGGTAAATTGAGTTAGTTCTCGTTTCTTTCGTTATGCGAATGTAATAACGTATCGATAATAGGAACAATAAATCTATAATGATAATAATTCTATATAAATGAAGAAAATATTATTATATTCTTCAAAACAAAATTATGTTCTATAGTAATTCTATAAGAATGAAAGATTAGGGATATTGTTAGGATTTTTGCGGATTTTAATGCAATTTCATATTTTTCCAAAAATGTCGAATTTTCCCAGAAAATTATGTCATCCAGCAGGTACTATAATTTTTCCTACATTTTTTGGGGGTTCACTTTTCTAACAAAAATTAAATCTCTGCAATTTATAATTAATAATTAGCAAAAGTTATAATTGCGTTACTTTGATTTTTGCAAATGTGAATATGGTGTGTTATATATTTAATATGAACGAGACATTGCAATTGAAAAATGAGTAATTCATGAATAAATAACCTACCAGCGTTCTAAGTATTACTAAACCAATGACAAGTTAACAGATTAAATTTAGTTATAATAATACAATATTAACAATTTTTTAACAGAAATTTACATTTGTATTGATACTATTTTTTTAAATTTTAAACATTATAGATATTTTAGACTACTCAACAGAGTTGTGAATTTATGAAGGTATCATGCTTTTGTTTTTACTATATTTTAATTCATCATAATAAATGAAAAGCCTTAGAATTTTTGTTAAACATTGTTTTTCCAATATTTTTGAGGAAAGGAAACGCGTTGTTAATGTGCAAAATGAAATGAAAGGAGAATACAGCAGGGAAAAAGTGAATCTACGCGTAAATTAAGGTCTAAATTTTTTTATTCTTAATACCTGACACTATAATGACACCTATTACCAATATCCTTAATATATTCAAAAGGAAAAGTTATTAATATTATCAAAGTGAGTATAAGAAATAGAAAAAAAAAAGTAATATAAAATAGTACATGACGTTACGTACATTTTTCATTGAAATACTGGATAATTGTAGGTTATCACATTAATGTGACAGGATGTTGATAATCTATTATTGAAGAATATACTACGATTTCTGTCATTGTGTAACGGCGACATACAGAGTGGATTTAAATTCCGGAATGCAGACCCGGAAAGCGTTCGATCCGATTGATTAACGCGTATGAATAATGACACGTTTATCGTGCGAACGTAATTACCTATTACACGTTTTATATTGAACTAAACAGGCTACTCAATGATTCCAGGCCATTTAGCGGTAAGTAGAATCTTTAATAACCCATTCGTAGGCCTTACTTTTCAATAAAATAGCTTCAATTACGAAGATCATCGACCTTTAATTAATTCACTATTTAAAAGTAATCCCTTCTGGAAAAAGCTATAACAGGCGTGGCTGTATTATGTGACGATTTCTAAGAGTCAATTAGTTATTCAATTATTTTCTAAAAATAACACTTTCCAACTAGCCTCCTCTCGACGGTGAATACATTCTCACGATCGAGTTGGAAAATTCTCCAATCGAGAGGCATCGATTGCTCCAATTCCATCGGTTATATTTCAACTCTACACTGGTGTATGTTTTCTTGACACGATTCGTATCGTATAATGAGGAAAATCGTATTCTATTTCAATTGAATCAGATATTGTCTCGCGATAGCTCTTCAAAAATTCGTCACACACGTTACGATACTCCGAGAGTAAATATTCCTCGTAGAAAAATTTCCGAAGAGACCCTGAACAGATAAAAACACGATTCCCCAAATCGGTAGAAATCCACGTAAACGGAATACCTCATCGAAGAAAAGAAAGAACGAGAAATTATTACTCAAATGTGAACCGAGAATGTCTCTAGCCAGGATTCTCCGTAAACATGGATTTGGACCGAGTTCAGAGTAAAAAGCAGGTTCGCGGGGTTCACGGGGACAGCATTCATCCGGCCGCGGCGTATATGGGGGAAGGGGAGGAGGCAAAGAAAAGGCTTAAAGCCGAGGGGTTTCAACGGAGGGCAGAAGTAAGTATCCGATACCAAATTAAATGATAGGACGGCGTGCGCGCCGCTACCGGAGACCTGTCCTCATTCCAGCGCCATTTTCGGAAAACAGCATTTCATTGCCGCTCTGACTGACCGGGGATAAGAGAGGAAAAAAGCAGAAAAAACGGAAAGAAACAGAACAAGAGAGTGGGGAGTGAAGTAAAGAGAGCAAGAGCAAAACAGAGAGAGAGAGAGAGAGAGAGAGAGAGAGAGAGAGAAACTAGAAAAAGAGCAAGCAAGAGAGGAAAATATACAGAGAAGGTGAAAAGAGAGAATAAAAGCTCAAGGTACGTACCTACGTACATAATCGTGGACAATGCAATCCGTATAAGGTGATCGTTTGGTAAAAAGTTATTTGTCAATTAATACACGCATAGCGAGTAGTATTCGACATGAATACGCATGGACACGCGACGAAGCGAACGCGGACGGCGAAGTGGCCAGTGAGTTAATGTTGGTACATTACGCTGATGAGAAGAAGCCAATCATAGGGGATCTTTACGCGGCGGTGGCGGCGGCAGATGGCGAAAAACAGCACGAATCCGAGAGGATCGGTGGAATCGTTTCTAGAAGAGCACGGCCACTACAATGGAATGCTTTGACTGGATCCGATGCCCGTTCAAGATCCTACGGGACGGATGGATCTTGAAGCTGCCTCGTCAGCCTGTGATCCTCGCTGTCGATTCGCCACGCATTTTTAGCAGCGTGCCGCACAAAGCGCTCTCGAAATTGGCTTCAACCGCGATACGCGTGTCCCCCACGGCTATCCTCGCCACACGCTTTCTCTCTCTTTCTTTCTCTTACATCACCTGCCTCGGTTTTCTGCCTTTCATTCGCGCGTGTTTGGATTTTATCTGGCGGATACGAATGTCGTGAATATGAATGAAAGAGGAGTTTTGGAGAGTTCGGAAAAATGGGAAAAAAGGACACTTTGCTGTGAGAAGCTTTAATTATTATATTCCGAAAGTAAAAGACGCGTCGTTTTATTCATCTGTACTTATTTTGTGTAATAACGAATAAAAATGTCTTTTCAGTATTCAATGTTCTGTTATTTGCCTGTTTATCAGATTTTTTATACTGGATCTACCAAGGAGGTCGAAATGACTTGTTTGATATTTTATTGTAATAGTTATTCATTCTCAGAATATCTTATTTTCTGAAATTTTTCGTCGCTTTTGTTGTAGTATATAAATGGTTAATTTTATAAATTTCTTTTCTCTTTCCCTCTTTTCTTGTGTAACATTTAAATATTATGCATCTACACGTATCGAGATCATTTTGACTGTTCACAGAATGTAAGTAAAATTTTGATTTCATTGGAATTTAAAAAATTTCTCATAAAATTTCGGAGTAGCTTTAACGCTTTCTAGAAAATTGAATGTATTTGAAAACTTCTACGTTTTACAAAAACTGTACAAACAAGCTTGTGTATAACGTTTTCAGATGTCACACTCGGATGTAAATGATGTTAAATAGAATATTGAACAAATAACAGTTCAAACAATATTTTTTAGGAAATGTGAGAAATGTATTGCTAAAAAGATCTTGTAAAAGTGTGTTCATATAATGTTCATGATAACATGCGTATAGAAACGTTCTTTCCTCGGTAAAGAATATTTTCTACATGATTATTTTAGATAATATTACACGCATTTTCAATTTCTCATTTTACAAATCCACGTTTTCTTTTTCTTGATCATTTCAATTCTTCCGATAGAAATAGATATATCTAAGTCGTTGATATTTTACACTAAGTTCTGTGTTCATCGTGAATTACAAACTTAATTAATGTTCCTGTTGAAAAAGTCGAGGATCAAGCCTCTGAATAAATACTCGTGCTTTCGAAATATCCTTAACTCTACTTCACCCGGTGAAATATAAAATTACAATCAACTATAACGTTTCATCTCATGTACGAAGAAAAATCGGTTAACAGACAGTTAAAATCACGGAATACTTTTTACATGAACATAATGGGTGTCCTAATTAAATCCCATTAATCCACTTATAGATATCACACCGAAGATCAAAAGCATCCCTCGACGTACAAACGAGCAGAATCGATAACACGTTGCTCTCTGTATATACAACAGTGTGTCGCGATCGTTTCGCTATTCCCATCGCGGTCTTGAACACATGAAAACGATGTCCTCGACCCGTGGCGCGCCACACATTTTCCATTAAAGGCGCACAGCACAGGGCAAGAAGAGCAAGTTTTGCAGCGCGCGATTATATTAATTAGCGAATACCGTGAACCGCGGGGCCCGAAAAGAAAATCGCCACGTAGCAAATATATATCGATGACAGGGCGAAAAAAGCCGGAATGCAAAAGCTACGAGGGTGAGGGAAGCGGTTTGGCACATTTTTTGAATCGCAGGAATGCCGATACAAGCTATTAGAGGGAGAGGCAGGGCCCGTTCTTACGTGGAATCGTTAACCTCGGACGGTAGCCAGCCGATAAAAGACGTCGCGGACGAGCTCTGAATTAATGAAACGGAACGGATGTAAAACTGTCGCCCCGGCTAACTGTCAGAAGAAACGGAAGAAATTGTACCGGGACGAAGCTTGTAACGATAGTTTCGCGGCTAAACGGACACGACCGCTTTTACGCTCATTCGAGCATCCTTTTTTTTCTTTGTTTTTTCTTATCTTACGTTGACACACGTGAACGTGTACGTGATTAATCCGTGTTGGAACAAATCGACATGATTTTCGTATTTTATGTGGATTAATCCTCTATATGCCGATTTTTCTTTGTCTACGAGAAGAAAAATTACAATTGACTGTAACTTCACATTTTAATAAGAGAAGAAAAAGTTAATAATTATTATAAAGAAGTTAGTTATATCATAACAATATAATGCAATAGTGCAACAGAAAATAAATAAAATGAGTTATAAAATGCATATCGGATGAGGTGCAGATTAATTCGATGCTTTTCTCGTGAAGTCTGCACAACTTCCTCGATTAAATGTCGCTATATTTTTTCAGAAAAGTAATTTCTTGGTCATCTGATAAATGGAAAAGGGTGAGCCGAATTGATGGAGATAATTCTGAATATTAAAATTGTGTTCGATTTTCTGTTAATAAACATTGAAGTTAGTGGAATAAAGTACCAAATTAATTTGCACACCTAATAGATAAATAGTACCTAAGTAACTTCCAAGTCATATGGTGTCATAGAGAGTTAATTTTTTGAAATTTAACGCGTTCGCTTTCACGATTCCGTTTGAAGCATCGCATTATTCTTATTCATATTCTTAATACTGTTATATTTCGGAGTTTCCTCAGTAAATGACATTTCAATGGAAGCTGTATTAAAATAACAAACTCTAAATGTAAACACTTATTGACGATTAATAAATTTTACGATCGATTAGATCTTAGAAATATATATCTACTCCTGTTTGCGACTTTTATCATCAACAGATATCCAATCGTTTGTAACCACTCGAATAACTTTCAAACACTGGATTATTAGGGCTTTTTTACAACATTGCGACACTATGTTAATTGAATATTAGATTCTATTTAATTATGAAAGCATGCTGCCAGCGTCGCAATAATATTTATATTTTGATCAGTTTTCCACAATACAATTCGTGCTTACACGTATGTGTCTTTAACACTAGGTTTACGGGCTTTTCTTGCGTGAACCAGAAACCGAATTTTTCCTTCCAGAAATCGATTTGTTAGAGACAACATAATTGTATATTACCAACGTATTTACAAATTCGAATATATTTTCGTATCATTCCATAAATAAAAGTGAGAAAAAGTTGCTGGGAAATAATAGCAATTGTTTTTATAATTTCTCCCGTGAAATCTCAAATCCGTCAAATTGACGTGTCCCGTAAACCTAGTGTTAATACATGACATGTATTAAATATATATGATGTATTGCATGTAGATAATGCAGATCTAATTGATGTGTCGTGTTAAGATACATTGAACGCTTTCACTTTCTCGGATGGTTCAGATTTTTAGATATTTAAATGTGAATATAAAGTTTTAAATTTGACTATAAAATTCTAGGAAAAATTTTGTATGTATATAAGTGTATTAAAATTGAAAGATTATGTTAAAATAGATCGATATGGTTTTTGTGTTGCGTTGGGAATTTTTGTTGGATATTTTATGAGGATTCATTATTTACAATTTATGTCACTTTCTACGTTTACTCTTTTCCCATTTTCACACTTTTACATTCAAAATTTCAAGAAGAAAGAGATATATTTAATACAATTAAATAGACGAAAATTGTTTTTAAATTAGCGTAGCATCGTAAAAGAAGAAGTTGCACTTCTGTCACAGAAATTTTCTTCACAGTGATGTTTTATATTTTCATTATAACAAGCTGTTATTATGTAAGACGTTCAGTTTCCGAACTTTGTTCTACAGTTCATGAATTATTAAAATTGCTAATGTACTCGCGGTCCGTACAACTCTAACTCGGTCCTCCTCCTTTTTCCACAGCATCGTTAAACTATTACGCAATTATAAAATTGCGAATAAGAAAAAGAAAAAGCAAACATCTTTTATCATAAAAATTCAATACACTCTCCCCCATTGAAATCTATTCGAAAGAAAAGCTCAGACAAAATTGAACTTCCTTCTTTTCATACTTCAAATACCATTTTTCGCACAAAATTTAGTTTTCCTCAAAAAATCTTTTGTTACTAAATTTCAGAATTCACATAAGTAGTGATACTTCTACTTTCCAAGTCTTTACTTCGCTATATACTCTCTTTTTGTACGTAAAAAAGGAAGAAAACAAAAGAAATAGGAAAAAATTTCATTACTATAATATCAGTTACACCATCAGCTTCGATTCTGATCGAGACGATTCGAAGCAGACATCGCGGCGAAGAGTAAAACCTCGAAGGCGGATAACGTCGAACGATTTCATCGGTTCCTCGCCACAAGGGTCAAGTGTACGGAGAGAACCCGTATGTTGGAGGGAAAAGGAGATCCCGGCGGCGAAACGTGCAGAGAAAGAGAGAGACAGAGAGAGGGAGAACGTGCAAAAGAACGAAAGAAAGAGAGAAGTTTGTACGCGCGCGTGTGCCTTGTGGTCACCCGTGGGGCTTCCATTCAACCGGTGGCTCGACTCGCCCACTCATTCCTTCATTCATACACGCTGCACGCGATTTGAATCGATAAGCAAACCACGGAAGCGAATCTCTCCTATTGCCCAGGCCTCTGCTGTCGCGTTAACCGCGCTCGTTCGCGAAATTCCCTTTTTCTTTCGTCTCAGTTTTAAGAAAAGTGGAGACACTCGTTCTCCCGACGAAACGTTTACTTCCGAAAGAAATTATTCTGATTTCTTCAAACCTCTATAACCCCACGTTTTTTTTTTGTCTGTTTTTGAGAAGAAAATTTACATTTTGACAAACGTTAAAGAGGAAGGGTTAATAATTAATACAAAGACATTTTTTTTATGTACAAATTTAGAGTCACATCAACAGCAAAGGTTGTTAGACTATTGTTTGAACTTAAATAAACTTTATGGATAATTTTTTTTTTTATTAAAATTTTCTGGAAAAGCTGTTAATTTACTTCAAAATAGAAAATTTTTTTCCTTAAAGCAATGTCAATTCAAAGCAGGAGTTCTTTTGTAAATTATTATTTTGATAAGGTCCCTATTAAATAATTATTATTTACAGATAATTATGTGATAATAATGCAATAATACAATGGATATGTAGATAAATGGATATTGCGCTATCAAGTGTTAAAAATGTTTGTATATTTTCAACTGAGTGAATTTTCGAAGACTATCAATTTTTAATTTTATATTTTACAAATTTTATTTTCCTTTTTCTAAAGTACAGTATATGTACTCTTAGATACTGTCTGCTTGATTTATATTTTTAGAAAATATAGAATAGGAAATACAAAAGAGATACAAAATAGATCAGTATCTTCATATATCGGCGACTTTCAATATTTGATATCGATTATACTTTATCTAAACTCTTCACAAGTATTTATCCACGGATTCCGTTCTCTTTATTCATAAATCTAATAAATTCTTCGAAAGAATTCTGTGTTTTAATAAGTAAGACTTACAAAACAAACTAAATTTTTGACTCCTTCCTTCTAAATTGTTTAAATAAAATTGCTTACCTAATTAACAAGTTCACCATAAAAACAATTTAATCTCTATTGCTACAAAACCACTGAAACCAACAATATTACTTAATATAATTTTTTTCAGAGACTGCTGTAACATTATACTCATCCTCCTCGAATACTAAACGTATTAACCTTTTTTATCACCGCGAACGATAGGCCCAACATACGTCTTTTTCCGCAAAGTAACGATCATCGTTTGCTCGACGCGCGAGTAAGATACAGAAGCCAGTGATCCGGACTAGCAACGGATCAAGAGTAGCACATCCAGCAGCATCAACAACAGAAGAAGATGAAGAAGAAGAAGAAGAAGAAAGAAAGGAAAGAGGCTAGCATCGAGAAGGCAAAGAGAGACTGACGAGGAGAAGAACAAAGAATCTAAAGAGGACGAAGAACGTGGAGGCGGAGGAGGCCAAGGTGGAGGTGGAGGCGGTGGTAGGGGTGAAAGGGTGAACGAGGGGGATTACGACCGGTCGGCTGGACAGACGCATGGACGGACGGGATGGAAAGACAGACAGGACTGGAGACCGCTCATTACGGGCGGCGCATGCGCGAGGAATGCGGCGGCTCTGGTCTCCTCGATACAATAAATATAGGATCGGATCGGATCGGATCGGATCGGCAGGCAAGAGAAGACGAGGACCGTGTTATCGGGTAACATGAACGAGAGATGAGGACGGAAGTAAAGACGGAAGAAAAGATAGAAGGAAGAAAGTAGAGGACGGAGAGACGTACGAAGGGGCAACGTTCAGCCGGAAAGTAAGGATGAATCGATGAACGAACGAATCGGCGGACAACAATGCCGAGCGTAGTAACGACATCCAGTTAAATCGAACGCCAGCAAAAAAATATACACGGTTGTTTAAGAGGCCAACCAGTCTATATAGCCCCTCTGTACGATCGGTCGTCTCTGATCCGGCTTCCGGCAAACAACCGATCGGCAACCTCTGTTATTACGTCCATCGGGGGCCGATTTCGATCGGTGCGCGACCGATTTCTGATGGGCTACACTTTTTTCGTTTTCTTTTCCACCAGACCGATTTTGATCGGTTGCTTGATGGACGCGCGGGTGATTTCGTTATGCGAAGATCGATCGAGAAGTCTGGTATGAGGTATTAAACCTAAGTAATGGGAATATGAAATATTTTGCGATGCACGCACTCGTTTCGTAAGTTATTGGACAGTTATCGCTGGTATTTTGTTTCTTGCTCGAGGAAGTTCGTTCTTTCGTATTGTCGTTCTAATGGTAACGTTGTGAAAGAGTAAAACTATCACTTTTCAAGGAAGAAAGGGGCTCTGTTAATTGAAATAAAATATTACACACTCGCACACAACTTTATCATATTATACGTTGACAAATAAATAAATTTAAGAAGTTTCGGAACGATGACAGGAGTGGTCGGTAAGGGAATGCTGTAGGAAAATAGTTCGTAAACGACAGGAAGGAAAAAATAGGGAAAATAGAAGTGTAAAATACTTCCAGTAACGAAGGCAGTAATTCCAAATTAATTTACGAGAGTTACTTACATAATTTTAACATTAATATTAATAAAATGAACGTAACTTTTCAACACTTGTTACTATTTACGACACGAAGTTGACATCTGTTACGTCCTTGCATTATCAACGAAATTAAATCACACTAACATCATGAAAACCTATTTTCATAAAGATTCTCCTAAGATCAGATCAAGTCTTCAGTTAACATAGCAATTAATAACGCTTAATTCAATTATTCCTTCGTTCAAAGAAACGAAACAAATTCCGTGAAACGGAGTAAACACTAAACCAGAAAAGTGACACGAGTATTGGTAAATTTCGATATATTAAGCGGTGTCGCTTAATGAAAAATCTCATAATCGGTAACCACGGTGATCGAGTCATCGGGTAACATTAATTAAAACCATTAGCGGGACAAAACCGATCGGAAGGGGAAACAGCGCAACCAGCCTGATAATCCGGACACGTTTTTTTCTCCATTACCGATAATTTCTCCTGAACAACGCCATTAGGCGCAGTAGGAGAAGGCGAACGGCGCGCGCGAGCGAGTAAGCGTTCTCGCAAGTTAAAGGATCACGATGCACTTGAAAGATGGGCACCCGGTTTAAAATTGTAGGGAGCGGACGTGGCCGATGTATTCGCGATATAAACGCTGATCAATCAGCTCGCCGGAGCATTTAATCGATAGTTCAATAATTATTAACCTGGCTCTCAGAAACGGGCCTCCGCAAGATTGCCCGCTTTACGAATTCTCATCCTGATAGTTTTGTTTCGCGACTTTATAAATTGCCTGTCTCTAACGATCTCTTTCAGATGAACAGCTCATTAACGACGCGTATAAATTATTCCAACGATATTTCAACGATATCGCTCGATCGTGCGTGCGTTTCATCCTTCTCCTCCTACTCCCTTCTTCTTTCTACCCCTTCTTCACCTCTCCGCTTCGTTCCCTCGTTAAACGAATACATTTTTCTACCGTTCACCTTCGATTTATCGGCGAACGTTTGATTCTACGTTAGGGAAAACTGCTAATAATGTATCAATTTCGTTGGTGCGCGCATGTAAATTGCGCCGCAAGGTGATTACACGTTGTTAATGTTCCCACCTGGATCGTTCTTTGCGAGCTGGTTATCGCCGATGGTCAGGATTCAACCGGGAGAAACTTTCTTCCAATCTTCATATACAACTTCAACGTGCACACGTGAAACTTCAACGAGAACGATCATTTTCCTTTCCGAATGATTTAAATGCCTATGAATATTCGAAGGGAGAAACTTCACGTTGCAAAGGTTTCACACGGAATTGAAGTGTCGCGATGAAGAAGTTGGATAAGATACGATTTATTGTTTCGAAGCGTACAAGAGGAAGAGATTTGGATGTAGTTGAAAGAGTGTGCGTACGATTTGTGACAAGTGATTCGACGAGTGACGAGGTAGACGAAAGAAAAGGCTCTGATCGATGCGTAAATATGCGTTCGTTTTAACGACGGAAACTTCGTGGACCAATTATAGACCCTGTTCCTTTGCACCAAGCGTTTCATAAAGAAGCAAAACGATCGGTAAGATACGGCGACCCATACGCCGATAACGTCGTGAGCGTGTTATTAATTACCGTGGTTCGGCTATTCGCAATTAGCGTCGGATCAGTTTCGGTTAATTACATCGAGCCGAGTGTCGTCATTAATTACTTCCCATCGCCCGTTCAATTCATTTACAATGGCTTTCCCTGAAACGTTGCCGGGGAGGAATCCTTCTGTGCTCTTGCAAATTATCCCACCCCAAAACTCGTTGCATCGTAAAGTATTTCCCCTTCGTGATGTTGCAGCGCGATGTTTCGATGAGAATTTATAGTCAGAACTGCAATTTTGTATACTTAACACGTTAAGCACAACGCCAGTTTCGAAAAATTTGCTGTGTTATAATGAATTAAACGAAGGAAGTTGTAACTTTGTAACGCTTACAAAGGAAAGGTGGTTCAATAAATCTCATGAACCTAATGATAAGGAATTATTTTCTATATTTGACGCCGTTGGTTTTTAACATTTTGATAGCCGTCCCTATCACGAAAACATTTGCACTTGCCACTAGTATTTTTCACAAAGTTGTAAGCTTATATAGAATAAACTATATGTTTGAAGACAAAAAGTCGAACGAATTAAGAAAAGAGAGAGATAGATGGAACAATTATACCAATACGATGTTAATAATTTTAAAGAAATATATCTGAAACCCTTCATTTTGACGGGCTTGATAGATCTAGTATTAAAAAATGATTGAAACTGGTATCTCCGTACGTAACCAATTTTCTCGAAAACTAAACCGTGGATAAAATATTATTCCATATTCTTAAGTAATTTTTTCACGTTTCTGCTCGTTTGCACAATAATTTCTGTCACCCTCTGTATATGCATTTCTCGCAGTTAAAAGGTTAAGTTCTTCCATGTGCACATTACAAACTAACCAGCCGATCGTTTCCCCCCGTTTGAAACCGCAACACACGCAAATGAGCGGAACGATACATGGCGTCGAGGGACTGTTCGATGATAAAACAAAAAAAAAGAGCCAAAGAGGAAAAAAAGGAAAAAGTCGATTTGAAGCGGCGCGCGAATAGTCAGAGCGAAGAGAAAGTATTCCTTGAATGGCAAAAAGCCGGCATCGACATGTCGATCGAAAGAAGTGTCGCTAATTTGATGTAGCCGGTGTATACGGCGGATCGTATGGCGGAGTGGTTTGGTCACTCGCGAGTTGATTTATACCGGTGGGCAAGAACCTCGTGGCAAAGGCTCGTTGCCTTGCTCATTGCTTCTACCGCTGGTTCGCCTCTCTCTTTCTCCATCTCAGCTCACTTTGAACAATGGAATTGCGTCGCGACGTCAATCTCTCTGTATTATTCACCTCGACTCCTGCTCTCCTTTATATCCCTAGCTTGTTCCCCGTTTTCGCTACCTTTTCTGCCTTTCCTTTCTTCTCTTTTTCTCCCTTTTTTCTCTTACTGTCTTTGTTTCCACCGTGATTCTTTTCTTTCTTCTTCTTCTTCTTCTTCTTCTGTTTCTCCGCTGTTGAGCCTCTTTACCCCCGCGAGAGAGGAATAAATCGAAAGTTCGAAGGATCGTTTAAAACGGTGTTACGATCGTCCACCTCTTTTCGACCACCATTTTTCTCTCACCGTTCGCTGACACCTCTCCGCGTTCACTCTAATTTCACGGCTATCACTTCAAGGTTCCGTATGGAACACGATGAGTACGATCGATTGGCGTGTGTTTCTAATCGCGATCGAAACGGTAAGTCGCTCGAACATGGTTTAAAAGGTTTCGATAAATCGTGCATGATCGTGGAAGTGGATTAAAAATTGTGTTAGAAGAGCGAGAGAGAGAACAGGATTGAGTTGAGAAACGTAGAGACGAATGTTTGAAAGTTTCACTGTTTCACTATTATAGTTATGTCGAAATAGCTTTTTATGGTTTAAGTAACTTGCCAGAGGTGTTACACTTAGAGATGAGAAAAGATAGCCTCGACGAACAAGTAGAATATGACAATTTTCAAAGAGTTATCGTGGAAAAAAATTTTCGTTCAAGTAACTCTATATTAACTCGTTGAAAAATATTATGCACATTTTATCGCTGCACTAGTTATATGTGCAGAAAAAGATTGACTTGAATTTTCTTATTGGATGGATATTAAAGTGATTATATTAATCTTACCTGTCTGTCCAACAGAGAGCGTCATCTCGATACCTGAAACAGACAGAAAACCTTTTCGTTGATATTACATTCTGTAAAATAAATATTTCTCTTAGACATAAAAATCATAGTGAATGTCAGATAAATATTTCATAACAAAAAAAAAGATGTGAAAACTTTGTATTTATTATATATAAAATATAATCACGCAATAAATTCGAAGAAAAATTTAGAAATGCACGCAAGACGCAAAGAAAATGTTACATTTCTTCGCGAGTGCAACAAACTTGACGATATTAATTTGCCACGGCGCAGAATCTTTATGGTGTCCTCCTTGAACTAGCTTCGACGGCCGAAAGAACGTATCACAGCTTACAGGAAAAAGCTTTTATATGAAAGCCTAGCTATGAATAAGATCGCCGTCGTAAATTGTGCGCGAGGATAATCTCACGGTTGAACGCGGCCATAGACTTCACTTGGTTCGACTCTCCTCTGTCGAACGAATTTGCAAGCTATTCAATTCGTCACTGCTTGCAGTATACATACTCACATTTTAATCTTTCACGATTCGTACTGATTTTTTTTTTCTCGAGAAATCATAATGTCGAAAATATCGAACGAAGCAAGCGAGAAATTATTCTATTCTGTTTCTCGTGAGCATGAAAAATGATAAAATTGTGTTACTTTACTATCACAAAATTGTATAAACATTTGTCAAAATTGTACCTAATTGATTGTCTCAATTTTCATTGGAAAGAAAGAGTTTATTGCGAAAATATGACAAGTCTTGAACAGATACTATGAATAATTATCTTTTATTTGAAAAAATAAAAGTGGAGAATACGCTGCAAGCAATTCTTAATTTAAGCATAATTTAATTTGAACAATACAAATTTGTGCACAGTCAGAACGGTCAACATTTTGAAGAATATCTAAACTGAAACAAACTATGTATAATCCAATCGATTAATAAATTAAATTTGATTAAACCTAAAAATTCATTTCCAAATATAATTTCTTCAAAAACAAAGCCTCCTTCTGACTTTCATCCCCGGTGTACATAAATCGAACGTCCAGAAAGGGTTAACTCGCCCCACCAAAACGAAAAGGAAGAGCCACCCTAAAGCACGCTCGATCGAAAAAGAAACATCCAAAAAACAAAAAAAGAAGAAAAGAACTCCAGCCTAACATATTTCCTTCGAAAAACTCGAACGTGAAAATCGGCAAGTTCGAACAAAGAGGGCGGAAAGAAGTTTGTAAGAGTGAAAGGGAGAAGAGGCAAAGAACGAGGAGAAGAAATAAAGACTGAACAGGATCAGAGGCACGCGTGGTGTCGTACGGATGAATCAGAAGGTGCGAAGAAAGTGGGGCCTGTCAGCGCGACATGATTTAAAGCCAAATATTACGACAGAGCAGCACATTTCTCGAGCGTGGCGGGCCGCGTTCACCCTAGCGCAGCGTCGCGACGCGGGGTTGGTTTCTACGCTAGGGATGAGCCGTAAGTCGTGCAGATATGTTGGCCACGGTTTATTACCGGGATGCCGGAATGGCCCAAGCCCGTAGGAACATTGATTTAATGCGGGAGTAATTGGGCGACCGGACGTCTCTATGAGCACACCACCTTCCACCGCTAATGTGTTCCCGCCCTTCTAACCTTTCGGTTAACCACCATGCAAGCCGAACACCACGGTTCCTTTCAGCCCCCGGTTACACGTTCACCGTCTCTTTCTAGCCTTTATACACACCATCCACCCACGGGATGTGAGAAAGGCGAACGCTTTATTGCCGCTTTTATTGCTCGACGAGTTTTAGCCGCAGTTCGGATCGGCTTATGGCGCTTATTAAACTTTGATGTCACCGAATCGTTCTCTCGCGCGTCTCTACGAGGCTGCTGGTGGCATTGGACTCCGGTTCGCCATGGCGTGCATGCTTAACCGATAGGAATTATGGAAGAGAGAGGGTGAAGAAAGTTGTCGTGGAAAGAAATTAAGGATCTTGGTATTCCTTTTTCTTTTTTTCTCCTGTTTTTGGGATTAAAACGAGGGCGAACGATGCGAAGTTTAGCTGGAAATCGTGTGTTCATTTTATGGGATATTTGGCGTGAGTTAGTGAAATATTTACAAAAATATATTTCAGACATTTCTTATCTTCTTTATATCTTGTTACATATCACACCAATCGAAAATACTAAGAAGGGATATCGATCCAAATGTTACACGCCAATTTTAATGAAATTTATCTATGATGGTTGTTCTCGAGAAAATATTTCACATGTAGATTTTTTCATTCTCAGTTTTCCATGTTTAGATCCTCAGAGCAAATGTGAAAAACATAATCGAATATTTCCTTAAAACGTGAATTTCATTAATATCGACATGTGACACTTTGTTCCCTTCCAAGTACGGTGCCTCGTTTTAAAGTCCGATCGTTTACATAATCCAAGTACGACTTAAAATTCAAGGAGCAAGGAATAAAGCACTATATCGAAAAGTTGATCTCTAAAAAGTTCCTTGATATCGAGTTCGGGAGCGGAGGTAAGCCTTTAATATCAAGACGTTTTACTCTTGAAATGCGAAAGATCATTTCTGGACCCACGTTATAATCCTTGTGGTCATACATATTAACAGCCTATGATTTTCACCTTGGACGACGTGGCCGTTTATTTAACCACTAAGCGACAAAGTGTCTTTATGAGTCTAGAGGGCAGAATTTCCTACATTCTCGTCGAAACGAATCTCGTCTTTTCTGCCAAAGGAGATTCCCGTTAAACGGGCAAACGGTATTACCAGAATTCACACTGATTATCGGCATCGCGTGCAGCAAATTGACGGTTACACCGTAGATTTGCGTGCGATATCGATGATGAAGTCTTCGAGCTGCTCAAATTTTATTAGCCACGAACTCCGTAATCGCCGTGAAGTAAATGCAAATGATTTCGAAGGGGAAATAGGCGGTTGTGTCTTATTTTTCCTGCTTCACGTAACACGAATTAACCAGTTGGGGTAATGTCCGAAAATTACCGAGCATTTAGTCCACCCAAAGAATGCGCGAACTTGAACGTCAAGCGTCTCATCAAAACGGCCCACTATCTATCGAACTTGTTTACGTAATTATAATATACCCGTGAGCATTTCAAATAACCTGTATTTTTCGTAAAAGGACATGTATAATAAAGCGTAACAACTGTCGGATTATATGCCTGGTGAAATTAGAAGAGATGTTAATTCGAATTTAACGATAAGAACAGATTAAGACAAAACTCAGCACCAAGCTTTTAATTTTCCTCCTTTTTTTTTTTTAATTTTAGTGCAGATAATGTTTACTTCGTTTCTCTTGATTTATTAATATCAGAAGAAGAATTGATCAATTCACAATAAATATTATTCCTCTTAGTATAAAAGAAAATCTTCAGAGTTTTAAATTATCATAATTTCTCAACTCACATTAAATCAATCTAATCAATATACAAATTTAAAATTAAATATTTCAGACACCCTTTAATCCAATATCTAATTCACATTCCATCAAGAATTCCTAGAGTCCACCCTCGTCTAGTGACCAAAATGAGGAGGAACCAATGGAGAATAAATAATACATCCCAGTTCCAATATTAAAATTAGAAAATTGCAATTTTTGCGAATCCGAGCTAAATGCATAAATTTCATTTTCTTGCAGCGTACAGTACAATGAATTTGCATAAGTGTATAATAATGCGTTTTGCATAGTTGTTAAATAAAATCAGTGCAGAAGTATTTTCCATTAATTCTTAAAATGGTTCCCTTCACTCCTGAAGAATGAAGATTTTGCAGTTTTCGAAATGACACCGTTTTAAAACATTAGTCGACAGTTCGTTGCTGCACAGCGAGTAGAAAATCACCCGTTAGTGTCTTGTGTCGATAAGACGAAACAGATCGAAAGGCAGGCGTACCACAAACGTGCCCTACGAGGAGTCATAATACGTGGACGGGGGGTGACAGAGGTTCGCTTCCACACATGGCGCGATCACGTGTTCCAGAGAGAGAGCCGATGTAAACTTTAACTTTACCTAACACCGGCTGCACGAAATGTCTGTCCCTTTGGACTGGCTGTGGGCTACGTTTCGCGGGGGTTGAGAAACGCAGGAACACTCGGCTAAAGCGGAACGCTTGAACATGGGGAAACCGATTCGCGCGATGCAATAACTAAGCGATGTGTCGGCATAACAAGTGGCATTTTCGTTCGCGACACCTTGTACGCTGGAAGAAATCGAGGGAAGCGGCAGTTTCCTTTTGTTTCTCACCCTCTAACATACTGCCATTTTCGATTTTGATTGTTGGAGGAGAAAAGCACAAGGTCTTACAGTAAGAGCGATAGAACTTTGAAGTGAAATGAAACGAAAAATACGGAAGATAATCTAGTACTTATTTCTTTATTTTAAAATACATTCGATGACATTATACACGAAATACAATATCATATAAATGACCGCCTCGATTGTGTTTGGTGGAATGAATACAACAAATCCAAATTTCGCCACGGTAAACACAATTGCCAAATTTGGGAAGATGCTAATGATAATGACTATGATATTGTATTTCTTGTATAATGCCATCGAATGTACTTTAAAATAAAGTAGTAAATACTAGCTTATCTTTCGTACTTTTCGTTTCATTTCAATTCAAAATTCTATCGCTCTTATTGAAGGATCCTATATATGAATATGAGGGTGTACTGTTACAACGAAAGACCCACCATTTCCCCTTTGAGCCCTCCTCACGATCGGCAATCCAACACAGGTATTGTACCATACGATAATTGTAAGTTCAGAAAGATATCCCGCGAGCGGGGCTTCGGGTAGCCCGGATAAGAAACGCATTCCGGTTTTCGTTCGAAGACATCGGCGGAACTGGCCCGGAGCTCGATGGTATTGGGAGAGTTTTTCAGCATGCCGCCTCGTGTCTCTTCTCCCGACATCCGTGCGAATGTAGGGGCGCAGGGTGTGGTGTTCCACAGAGAAAGAAAGAGAAAGAGAGAGAGAGAAAGAGAGAGAAAAGCAGGCAAGCTACTGGTTCTCGTGGCTGTATATGCGGCCGCAAGAATGTTCGCCGTGTTGGTTCGATTAATCAGTCGTTTTTCGTGGCCACGCTCTGGGCCAATAGAGCCAGAAAAACTTAACGTATGTGATAATGCGCCAACTATGCTCCTCTGCTCTTCGTTCTTCCATTCCCATCGTCCTGTCTCTCTTTCTCTCTCCTTCTTTCTTTCTCTCTCTCTCTATTTGTCCTCTCTTCTTCCTCTTCTGCTTCTTCGTCTCAGTTACCGTTGCTCTTGCTCCCTTTCTACCTGTGTGCGTTTCGTCGCAAGCTGGAACGTGGATCGTGTGCCCGTGCTGAATATACCTACACCGAAACGTCCACGGTCGAGCCGATGCCAGGATCACTGACCGGCAGGATGCTGTCTTGCAAGGGACTCAAACTTTTTTCACGACGACAGCCCCGAGGACACGTAACCAGAGGTCCGGCTCAAATATACCCGAACGCACCGGGGACGCGATATTTCAGCTGTGGTCTTTAACGAGCACGCCGCGATCCACTCGCGAGACGCGCTCAAGGAGAGAGCTTTTGCCCCTGGCTGGGTCTACCGTCATCATTTTCCAATCGGATAAATTGATACGGATGACTGTGCCATAGTGTACTAGTTCTTCTTGCCGGGTGTTTTATTGGAACGCTTTTTCAAGTGATTTTAGGGATGATTCAGTTGCGGTAAAGGAATAAACGTATACTACGTTCTTTTTTCTTGATTCATTGACGTTCTACTGTGAAGTAGTTTTATGAAGGCGCCAGAGGGACAAAACAATTTACTACGGAACGGTTTCGTAGCAATCGATTCTCTTTACCTTTTCTTTTATTATATAAAAATATCGCCAATCACCACAGAGTGATTGCAGACTAGTAAAGATATCCATGAAGGATGTATTACAAGACGATAAGTCGTTTCTCCTTTGTATTTTGACAATTTCATTGGATTATGAGGGTTAGACCGTGCAGTCATGTTTTTAAACGTTAATAACTAAGCCTCAAATGCAATCTCTTGATACTTGATTTTCGTCTTATGTATGTACATCGATTCGAGAATCAACAAACACCCTATTGTATATCAGTGTTTTTCAATTAGTACTTCACATTTCTAAAATCGTAAGGTTCGATTATCTCGAGAATGCAAAATCATCTTAACTAGAATGGAAAGCGTACATTTGAACACTATCGAACAATCCTTCACCTACTTCTTATTCAACATCAAATTCCAGGAAATTCATTCACACCGTATTCCCAGCAAAATATTCACTACATCCTATCGTGCTCACAAAAAGGCATAATAAACACCATGGGGAAAAAAGAACCAATAAATGTATTTTTCAAAAGAAAGGGAAATATTATTCGCACAACGAAGTTTTGTTCTTGCGTCGCGTACAATTTCACCGGGTGAACAGTTTACGCAGCGTTTTCCATGTATCGACGCAACAATCTTTGGAAAGAAAGAGAAAAAAGAAAGAAAAACGTTTTGCTCTTAATCCAACGCCGCAAAATCGTCCAATTCCACGGCGAGTTACCACTCGTACGCGTACTCGCGACGGTACCAAGTTAGAAAAACAGCTGCAGCCTGGTGATTAGTCTTTTTACGTTAACCTGGTTAAGATTACGCTTCGCTAGTCAGCGATAAAGAAAAGGCCACGGTCTCGCTCGAACGCGATCAACTTTCGAGCCGATGAAAACCTTCCCCGATTGACACGCGTTATGACATTCTCAGGGAGCGGCACGCCGCGTTGTGAAACACGCGTCGAAACGATCTACGGCTGTAGAAAAATTGATGGGATCGAGATCGACTTGGTTGAACTGGGGAAATAAGTCTAACAACAGAATTTCGTTCGACAATACTCGTTTTCCCCATCCTACTTGCGTCACGCAGCACCTTCACGCTTTAATCGAACACGGTTTTTTACTTTGACTCGTTCTTCGGAAAAATTGGTACACGTTCGATTGTACTACTTTCCTTTTTTTTCTTTTTATTTCCTTTTTTTTCTATTGAATACGATTCGCGTATGGGAAGAAAGTTTTATAGACTGAGCGTTTTCGTATTACTGAATTGCTCGAAGTAGTAGTTTTTTTAAAATTAGGTTTTTATTTGTTTTATGATTGTTTAAATATTCTACGTGCTTCTGTATTGCAGCGAAATTTGATTGTACTTGCTATCTTTGTCAATATAGAAAGAATGAAATTTACTTTCGTAAAATTATGCAATTTCCTTGGAAAATGGTTTTTTGAAACAGATGAATTCTTAGATAAGCTTGCTGTAATATTGTTAAGGTGTATGATAAAAGTTCCTGGACTCAGATTGCAAAAGAACGTTTAATTTACGTACTGACGTTTCTTTTTATAATTTTACACAATTTAGGCATTCGACGTCACTGAGTAGGTTTGCTAATTTATGAACGTGTCATGCTTTCTTTCAATTGTCTTCCATCTCACCGCAATAGATCATTAAACTGTACAATTCAGACTAGAATTTCCTAATTAAACCTCAAAACGTACTTTATTAAAATAATAATAAAATATTAAAAGTAAGATATAAAAGTATATTAATTACAAGAAAACTATCCAAATTACAAATGGATAAAAAAATAAAGAAGAGCACAGTAAGTAAAGAAATTAAAAAATTATAAAGTACAAGGATTCGACGAGGATAAAGACAGTCGTCTCGCAATCAAAGGTTTACTTCCCGTCAATTGTACAAAAAAATACGTCCAAGTGAGCCAAGCTCTCATCAAATAAATTCTCTCCTACCATCACGATTTCCCTCACAGCTTCTCGAGAAACACTAGCCCCATAAACTTCCCCGAACCCTACTCGCAAAACCCAGAAAATTTCCACAGCAATAACAATTTTCCAACTCTAAACAATTCCCCTCCGGCATTCCCACGCTGTGAACGGGTTCGTTCCACCATCCTACTCGATCGTCATCGATCAGCAAGAAAGTCCATCCGCCGCCAATCGTAACCCTTGACAGTGGACTCTCGGTGAAGATCCGTTGTTGTACCATTCGCGCAAGCTTCGCTGAAAAAGCGCTCGAGTAGAACGTGACGAAGCGATTAGGCGAAACAACGATGAAAACGGATCACGGAACGTACGTTGACCAGAGGAGACGCATAAATCCTTTCGGGGTTCTGTCACAACGAGACTAAAACAAGAAACAAGGGAAAGAAGAAGACGAAGAAGAAGAAGAAGAAAAGGTAAAGGACAGGTCGATTGGTCTGGTCGAACGGGCGCAAAAGATATCGCGCGCCACGAGGTGTCTCCTCCGTTTCAGAGTTTTATAATAAAAGCCTGTTGAAAGGGTGAAGAAAGAGAAAAGGGGCGCGAGGGGAGTAGAAGTTCTCGCGGAGATCGGCAAAAAGGAGGCGTGCGTTTGGAAAAACACGAGATTTCAATTAAAGAGACAAGCTTAGTAATGAGGCAGCATGGATTTATTGGCTCTCGATTCACGCCGTGGCGCCTAAACGTCTGCGTGTGTTGCCCCGTTGCCCGTTCCGTTCTCTCCCTTCTGCTCGCTCGCTCGCTCGCTTACTCGCTCGCTCAGTCACCACCAGCAGCACCAACAGCAGCCAGCACGCGCGTGTTAATGTATGCGTGCGTGCACGTGCCCCCAGGCCCTTACACCGGCCCTTTTACTCGCCCCGACACACACTACCATTCGTTCGTTCTCCAACAGCCCGTAGAAACATCAAGGAGACCCAAGGAACGTTACTTTCTCGACCTACTCTGCCTACCATATTCCCTTGGAATTGGCTCATTTGCATCCTCGATCGAGATTCATTACCGTATTGCCCGGTAATAGGACAGTCTCGTTCGAGACGATGCTCTCGTCTCTCGCCGTGCAACATCTCGCCTTGCCCCCTTATCTATCCTGCCCCCGATACTTCCAATACCGACGGCCTTTCACGGACGTTGCTTCTTAATGCGTTCTTCTCCCGTCGAGTCTCGTGCACGGTTTCAAGCATCCGCGAGGTGGCTGAATTGCTTTGCTGAATCCTCCTCGGGTGTGAGAGATTTTTGGCCAAGGAATTGGAATTTCGTTGCTAAGGAAGAGATGTCGTGTGTCGATGGAAGTGGTTGAGAAATGTCAGGGCAACAGGTGTTGCAAAAGATCATTCCTCGAAAGGAAATTATAATTTTGATGTTTTAAATTCTGCTGTTTCTTGTGAAACGTGTCATCTTTTTAATATATTTAGTGCCCTCTCTTGATGACACTTTTAGGTTAATTTTTTAAGGTATTTCTAAATAATATAATGCAAAGTACACAATGTTGATTTCAAACGTTAAATATCAAAGATAAAAAGAGAAATAATTTAAACGTTAACGTGAAGACTGCGGATGTTTATGCGAATTCATATTTTTGAGAATATATTAGAGAAAATAGAACTTTGATAGAAAATTATTTTCCCCATCAGGTTAAGTTAGGCATTACAAAAAGCACTATAATTTGGATATTTGTTCATATTACCTGCATTCTGTACAATTTTGCACTTCTGAATTTCTTATATTAAAATTCACAGTCTATTAATGAACTTGCTCGCGAAAATTGTGAGTAGTCCGTAAATCAAAGGTTAATTTTTGTGTAAAGTAGAACATGTATTTTCTACTCCATGTATTGGAACTTTTAGCCATATAGATAAAGTCGATATCACATGGCTCAGTGAACTTTTACAGAATACGCAGAGCTGGACTTTAGAGTCTAGCTCCAAGTGGAATTGTATGTTAGGGAAGTTGAACGATGTATGAAATATTCGACGAATAGGTTGAATCGCCCGATACAAGCTACACCAATAACGAGAATAAGGCTATCTGAATTAAATATTCGATAAGCATGAGTTTCGTTGAAAGTGGTGCAATATTAAATGATACACTGGTTAGATGTATTATTACGAAGTAATCGAGCATCGGATAGACTCAGTGAATACGCGAGTGAATAACATTGATAATAAAGAGGGATCGTAAAATCGAGGTTCACCGAGGGAAAATCGACGAAAAGAACATTTAGAAGAGCCGAGGAGAATACGCGATGGGGAAAGGCAGGACGTTTAAAGTATCTTGTAACAGCGACAATCGATGTCGTTAACTTATCAGGCCGGACAGTGGTCGCGACACTTTGCATAATTGCCGAAGCCTAATTAACTTCTTTCGACTCGAGGTGGAACTTACTGCACAGATAACATTATTTTCACACTAATAAACGAGCCACGTCCGTGACTGCTTTTGATAAGGGACAACCTGTTTTTTGCTCACACTGTAGCTTTCAAATTCACTTTTTCCTCGCGACACTATTCTTTCGTCACGGAATCCCTGCTGATTTAATTAACATTCGCAATTTCGCGTGCTGCCAGTGCGTATTCAGAAAAAAATAATCTATTAGTATACAGGATGGATCGATAAACACTATTACGAAAAATTTTGTTGAATATTTTCATATCTTTTTGGTTTTAGCCATTGAAAAGAATACGAAATGATTGAATGAATTTATTTAACTTGTATTACTGCATGCTGAACGTGCGAATTTCTTTTACGTTCCTTGTTAAATTTCCAAGAGATCGCGTAATCAAAGAGATTGCGTAAAGTGTTTCCAGTTTAAAGGAAACGCCGGTTGAAAAATGCGTAACAAGCGTGTACAGTAAAATTACTTTCTCAGGATACTTTCTGGCATCGGTTAAAACGTATTCGTCGTTAATGCAAAAAGAAACCCAAGATCCGGTATATCGTTGGCACCGGGATTAAACGCATTTCCTCCAGATAATTTTCAATCAATGCCGTAACGAAACGCAAGAATGCATGTTACAAATCGTTTACAAAGCGTATAAAACCTATTCTTACGACGATCGATATGTTTAACGAGGTTCGTTGAAAAATTATTATAGACTGCCGAGCCTGATATTCATTATTTTCACAAGAGTTTCACGAACAAAATACAACAACGACCAACTTTGCAATCCTGTCGTCGCTTGTACTTTCAATGTATACGTTATAAAAAGAAAAAAATAGAAGAAGAAAAAAAAGAACTACGTAAAACAATTTTCATGTAGACACTGATAAAATATGCAGCGTGATTCGTGTCTTAGATTAAATTCTTAGAGGAGAGCGTTTAATGACGATTATTCCGATTGAAAAATATTAACTCTCTCGCGGAGGAATGGAAAATAAAACACGGTAGTTAATATACCTTCCGATCGCTGTAATTTCAAGAAAAATACATATACGCGTCGTGGAAGCAGGCCGATTCCTGTTACCGGGACGATAAAATAATAATACATTTAACACCATATCTATTCCAAGCTTTTATCGTTCAACTTTCCTTACATTGAAATGAGCACCATTGGCGCTATACTTGTAAAACTAGTAAACAAGAGAATTTCAAATTTTCCTTCCCATTAACAAGCTCGTTTGATTAAAAAGTCCTTTAATTTCTCGAACTTTAGCCATTCGTGAGAACAATTTCTGATACAATTTGCTTCGTTAATTCTACAAATCTCCTCAAAAAAAAAGAAAAAAAGGTTCAGTTTTCCTTTGGAAGCTTCTTCTACGCCACTGTCAGTGTAAAATTCGCGTCGAACGCGGACTGCAAGAAACGTCGAGGCGCGTAATCGCGAAAATTGTCCGATCGCGGTCGTCCTGCCCAGTCACAGTGATCGAAGTTGGCGTTTTCCCATTCGAAAAGCCAGCATCAGGAGACCGTTCGTTCACGGTGCATCGATTAACAAGCTTCTTATCTCGTTTAAGGATTTTTATGGGAAGAACGTTATAGGGCCGCGCAGCCGGCGCGGTCGTCGTGTCCACGGGGGAGAAAACATCGTCGGCACCGCGGCTTAAAGACATGATCCGCCGCGGTAATCGTGTTTCGTGGCCGGGGCCTGTTCGATAAAAACGCCACGATACGAATCGACGCAGATTAGCCGTGGGCTACGAATCACCCGACGTCCCACATTATATCATGTAATTTTTATCGGATCTCAAGTACGATCTCTCGGTACTCGCCGGAAATTATGCATAAGACTGATCATCATTTGCTTCGGATAGTTTATACGCAGCGGTCTTCTTCTTTGCTTGAACGTTGGCTCTCTATACGACGCTGTCCTGCGTCTTGGTCAAAATTGCTAATTTCTTTCTTCTCAGCTTACCTATCATGCCAATCTATACAGGGTGACAATGAATTTGATGGCTAAACTTTTGCATCGTGTTCTATTCTTTCTAAAGATCAAGAAAGATCTTCTATAGGGTGACTTTTGTCCAGTGAATGAACACTTAAGCTACAGATCTGTTAATATTAGAATTGACAAATCATTATTTAATCCCCTTGAATGCTATTAGGAGCATGCAAAAGTTTCGATCGCTTTTATAGGAGATTTCTTTATTAATATATTATTAATCGTATAATATTTTTCTGTCAAAATATATTCCATCACTAGCTATCACATTTTCCCACCATTTTGGTAAAAGGTGTGATGCAAACACTAGTTTTCACGCAATTTATATGGTTTCAAGAGACGAATCAGACGGAAGAAACAATTGTTTAATGATTTTTTTCAATACCACTTGTATTTGTTTGTATATAACTACAATTTACGACCAAATGTGCATAATACCATAACTTTGATCGTTAATGATTAAAGAATTTTCGAAATTTCCAGACCTAGGTTTATACACTTCTTTTTTTTCATTTTTAACCCTTTTGCAGTCCACGATATTTTCGCAATTTCGTTCCAGCTAGTTCGCGATATATTCGCAATTTTATTTTATTTTATTTTACATACATTTATATCTATATAAATGCTTCAAATTATGTCAATTATATTGCAAATGTTATTTAACATTATTATACATTTATATATGTGATTATAATACAATTATAATGACTTTCGAAATATTATGTGACATAGGACTGCAAAGAGTTAAGAAGAGCAGAATACAGTAGGAAATTTCGAAAATTTGGTTAGATATTTCAACGTCACCCGGTGTATATACATACATACACACGTTATGGATGATGTTTAAAAGAAACAACCCATTTCGATGGCGAAGTATCGGAGAGGATCGATTAAACGTGCTCTGACGGAACCTTTTAGCGTCACGAGGTGCGTACAGGGCAGTATCGATACGAAACAACGAGTGAACGATGCAAAGTAGCGACAGCTACCGCGTGCATCATCCGTTCCGCGGTTGCATTCTACGTGAGTGTTTGTAGAAGCGCCGCCGCCGGTGGTACGCGAATGAATTCAATGTAGCAAGCGTGAAGGCACGCCGTGATACCTTTTCGACACTGTAATCCCCCGTTTCGGATGTTAAACCGGTGTTTCGCGTGTGTTATTAGGGGCGATTATCATTGAGCTGGGTCCGCGGCGCGCGCGCACTCTGCCGTATTTCGAAATCGTTAGCCACGATATACGAGACCGCGGTTGTTATTAATAACTATTCCATCCTCGGTCATCTCGATGCCTTTTCCACAATATACCTCGTAAAATTATACTTCCCTTTTAGTTTTTGGTTTAACCCCCCCCCCCCCTACTTTTTTTTCGGTTACTTTTCGCTTTTTTGGTGATTGCGGTACAGGTGGATGGAAATGGGCTATGAAACGTGACGAAAATGCGGCAGATGTGGTAGGCTAGGTGATTTCGTGTGATGGATCATAAATTTGATTGGTATTCGGGATTAGATGGTGTGTCGAGCTACTGTGAGATTGTTACTGCGCCTAAGTGTACCATGAAGTACTCTTTTCTCTTTTTGTTTGTTTGCGAAGAGAGTAACTTTAAAGCGGAGAATTAAATTCTCGTTAGTCTGATGACTCAGGATAGTTTGAACTCGTTTATACATGCTGAAAGATGGCCGTGTTTGAATTGTTATGAATATAATTAAATTAAGGGTGTGTAGCTTAAAAATGGCGAGACAATTTGTCATTCTTTTGAACGATTAAATTAACTTTGTGCTCGTACTCCGTGGGCAGTGAACGTGTTGAACATACAGTGTTAAAGAATAAATTGGAGAATTTTATAAAGAATGATTTGAACAATATTTTGAAATGTAAACCTTTAACGCAATATTCTACTATTTGATCAATTCATAGTACTAAAATAGTTTAAATATTATTTATTATACTCACTACATTCAGCAATAGGAACATATTTCAATTACCGTTGAAGAGTATTTGTAGAAATTCATTTTCACTGTGTCAAAATATAATAAAAACTTAAGCTTGTCTCCAGTCCTTCGATTCTATCTTCAACGCTTATAAAACCGAGTGTAAGTATAATACATCTCGTTGAAATTCAAAGTAACAATGACTTAACCGATAAATTAAGCGTACTCACCCCCATAAGATATACCCCATCGAAATCCTCCCGCTTTCTCTCAATTTCAAACAAAAACCGCCATCATGTACCTCAATACCTCCCGCGTCTCTCGGCTCAACAAATTTCCGACAGCATTAAGGGAAACCCCACGGATATCGTGGCAAAAAATCGCAACAATTACGCTCAAGCCGAAAACGCTGGACTCGCGGCAAGAACGCGGCAGCAGAAGGAAATACGTAACTTTTTCTCACGATAGCGCCGTATTCGGCGGCTGTTCCGCGACTTGTAAAAACCGCGAGACCGCGTACGGTACCCGAGTACCGTACGAGGTGTATCGATGTCGTGGCCCCGCCGGATCCAATGAATAATACAGCCGCGGCACAATTAGCCTCGACGTTTTCAATTTAATCGGCGAATTATCAACCCTTCAGGGAATGGCCGGCTTAAGAAAAGAACCGACGGAGCAACACCGCGCAGCGGGTAGCGAGACTCGCGCAAAGAAGCGACGCGTTATTGCGCTCCCGTTCGACGTTTGTCAAAGCGGTCTCGTAGACGTGATACATAACTAGTTGTTTAATCCAGGGGAAAATTATCGAGAGGAAATATTGGTGGAAATATACCGGTTTGTACACGGTGGGAAATTTTCGACGATTATATGATTGTGGGGTAAACTGATATTGACGATTGTAAGAGGCGTGTTCGAATGGTAATGTGATGATGATGATGGAAAATGGTATGTTTGTGTGTAGAGGATGGATGGATGATCATGGAGAGCAGTGTACTCGTGTGATAGGGTAGTGAGGATGATGAGTGGTCTGTTTGAATTGTAAAGTGATGATAGAAAGTGAAGTTTGAAGCGTGGAAAGATGGTTTCGTCGACGCATTGAACAACGATTCTCATCCTGACAATTTAATTAGGAGTCGGTTCTCAAAGACACTAATTTTAGTGAATTAATAGAATTTTTAAATTATTTAGATTTTAATGTTTCAAATTTCGAGAGAATCTTTCGACTATAGTCTTCGTGATCAGAGTAATTAAAAAGTTAAAACGATATTTGGCGGACAATTTTCACGATAGTTGATTCGGACCTTGCAACCCTGGAAAGGAATCAATCCGCATACTTCGACTCGCGAACGACATATCTGTGTGATAGAATGATGAAGATGATGATGATGATGATGATGATGATGATGATGGCCAGTGATATATTTGAATGACAGAATGGCAATGATCACGGTGAATAAGAGCACGAAGATGACGATGACAAGCAATGTACCTATGTTTCTGTCATAAAATAGTAATATCGATTTCTGAAGAATGAATAAGCAAGTTACTAGAAACTCCAAACATAGATTGCTCGGCTGTTATAAAACTCGATTCGTGATACCGAAGATTAAAACGAAAGCAAATCGAACGAAGATGAAACGGAAAACGATTGATTGCTGCTGTACGATTATCGGAATGAAAACAAGTTCTTCCATGTTACGATTCACTGACTTACTACGAGCAGTCGGTAGAAGAAAAAAGAAAAACTGTTCCACTACTTGAAGAATCGCCGATAAATCGAACTATCCACGTCACTTCTTCCTGTTTCATTCAATCGTTACTTAACGAAACAAGAAAATGAAAAAGACACGATGATGAAAAAAAAAAAGAAAAAAAAAGAACGATTTTTATCGCGAAGAAAGTTTCGATGTAGTACCTCCGTGTACCTTAATGGTCGCATAAACGGTTTATAAACGGTGCATGAACTCTTGAAACGATTAGTATTCATTGAACACGATATTTACCATACCGTTGTCGTTAATCAACGTAAGTACAATAGGTATTCTGATTACTTAATGGCTTCATACACGAATACTACTGACCTACTCGTGTGTAACTTTGGTCATTCAACGAATGCGAGCATGTTCGACTCACGTGTATAAGAGATATGCAATATATGTGTATATATGTATACGAATATCGAAGAGGTGCGTTCGTTACCTGCGTGAGCGAGAACGAGGAACGTTCGGTTTAAATAAGGAAATATCATTTTTGAACAGAGAACTGCCAAGTGGATACGCTCAGAAGCCTTGTTCAACTCGGTCACAGTCATCCTTTCAATTGGCGCTGCTTGTTTGAAATTGTTCGCGATTAGGTCGCGTTCACACCAAAACTTACGTCTTGTTCAGAATGCAGGTGAAGATGGAACGCAAGATAGGCATATTTCTCTTTAAATCCAAAGTTTACAAGAGGACAAAATTTTATTTGTTTTCTAACGTAGAAGTAATTCTTTTTCTTCGTTTTAAATAATTGATAATATGATTACTTTGTTACTTTTTCGTTCTATATACGATTTAAATTTTAGTTTCATTCACCTCATGAAGTTTGTTATTTAAAGAGGGCATTCTATGTTGACTAAGATGCCAGCTAGTCTAATTATACATCAGATGATCACAAACTATGCATTCCTGACCTCTTATTTGACGATATTAACCCTCGTTAATGATATCAGATTCACGATTACTACCAAATCACAATTTTTTCCCGTTCAGATGTAATAAATCAAACGATTAAAATCAACCTAAACCCTTGGACGTTCGGTGTGAGCGACGCCAAAATTTCTACAGTGGAACTTTTTAAGAAATAAAAAAGAATTCTCAACTTTCTGTAAAACTTTTTATAGATATTCGAGTCTATACATTTGTGAATACGTATTTCTGCAATAATGAGTATTATATATTAAATATTAATACTTCATACACTAACATAACCTTTAGTACCATTTATTATCGACGATCTTTAGCCATTTTTCTGCCAGCTTGCGAATACCATCACGAATATTTCGATTTGGACACCTGTACTTGATTATGCGACTCCAGAAGGAAAAAATTTATTTCTGCATCTAATATATCTCGATATTTCCAAATTTTCCTTTATTTTATGTATTTAAAGAAAAGTAAAAATTGCGGATGACATTTTGCCATTTTTCTGCCAGCTTGCGAATATTTCGATTTGAATAATTGTACATGATTACGCGACGTCCAATCTGAAAGAATTGATTCCTGCACCTAATAATTGTAACTATCTTCGTCGTACTCTGATCAAAATCTGTGCCACGAGTCAGACACGTTGTTACAAGGAGAAAGGGTTAATAATAAACTGTACGTGAAGCACGATCGAAATGGTCGAATGTGGTCGAATTCAACGAAGCGAGAGTATAGGTGCGAGAAGACTCGTGAACGGAGTGTTAAATGCGTTCTCGGGACAGTTTAATCAGAAGTTCAGTCTAATCAGGGGTTCGCGCTCCCGCCGAAAGGCGCGTTTACACGGACGCACGTATACGGCGTACACGACATTAATCGCGCCGGTATGTGGCGACGACGAACAGTGCCGCCCACACAGTCACTTGACCTCCCTACGCCCCCGTATCTCTCAGTTAACCTTATCAACTCGATTCAACTCGACCTAACCGGTGTCGGGCCGATGCTACTCGAACGCAGACGCGCCGCTTACCTACATTCACGTTCCACCGTCGTTTCGCCATAGGGCCCTGTAACATCTCGTTTCACACGTCTGTGAATAAAATATCGAACGCCTATCGATCCGTTGCTACCGCAGCGCCAAGCAATCCCGAGCCAAGCTTGCTCGAAACGCTCGAGTAAATTGGTTATTGTTCCTTGAAATGTTAAGTGGTACGAGTTAATGTCTCTTTACTGAGAAACATTGATTTCGAATGGGTAGTTTAAAGCAATTAAGGGGAAAGTTTTGTGTGAGATTCGCAGATGATTCTAGGTGTAACACATATGTATATAGTTAGGTTAGGTTGTTATGAAAAGAGTGTTCCATTATGGAGATTGGAAAATTGTACGAATTGAACGAGTTTGTTTAATTTTTGTCAATTATCTGAATCGTGTTAAAGTGGGAAAGATGTTACGTGTATTTGAACAAGAATAGTAATTGGAGAAAAATGTGGTACACTTTAATTCGTTAAAAACAAACAAACACTCGCAGTTACAAAAATGTAATCGGTGTTGTGCTGTATGCATTTAAATTGCGACGCTTTTACGGAGCTCGTGTTTCTATTTTAACTTCCACTTAGTGTATATGCATAATTATATATAATTACAGCACATTCCCATTGGATGTGACATGTTGGCAAGTTAAAACATATTAACTCCGAGGAAAGAATTTGACTTACACCTTCGCTTTAAATCGTCGAAGAAAAGAAGAGAGTAAAAGGAGTGGAAGAGGAGGAGGAGGAGGAGCTCGTCAGCTGAGAATATTTCACAGATCGAAATCGCGTTTTAACGAAGAAATCCGCGCCCCCTTGTTTGTACGTCACGTGAAATATCGCGACAACTCCTGTGTAGAGGGAGCTCCAGCTGGATTTGTATGCGTTCGAGGCGACGTCGAACGGGCCCCGACTGTCTCATTATTATCTCGTTTCGCGCGAGTAATTCATTTTTATGTATGTCGAAGTTTCTGTTCGGTGATTCACGAGCGTCTCACGCGGTGCAGCCGAGGTACATTTGGAATTCTCCGCTCGTCTAATTGTTCCCGCTGTACCTACGCGACTAAATCTTTCGATCGAGCCAGAAGAAAGACTTGTTGTCAAATAAATTTATCACACTGTTTATTCCTGATTCTATTTTCTCCCTTTTCTCCTCCTTACGTGCGTATACGTTGAACGTAAAATTGTTACGATACGAAAAAAATTTTACCCGATATAGGTTAAGAATTTTCCCTTCGTATATTGTATAATGATACATTACTCGGTATATCATTAACGATTTATCTTAATTAAGTGATCACGACCATCGTAATCATTGCCCGATCACTCGTGTTTATCTAAATTATTCATCTTGATTACATTATTACCCGGTTAATTCGGACGAAATGCCGTATCGGTGTCTTTTAATCACGCCGCTTGAAATTCTTAACCTCCATAAATGTTATCCGACCGAGATATCGAACGGTAATTACCAACACGGCATACGGAAATCATTGACCTCATACGCGAAGAAGAAAATCATACAGGAAAAAGTATTTCAACACAACATTCGAAAGTAACCCATTAGTTTCACTTAGGAGATTAATTTTAATATTTAATTATACCCTGCAAAAATGTACGTGCAATCTTACCGGGAACGTTGAATGTCGTCTCGTTGCCACAGCGGACGTTCATCATGCCTTCGTTGAATTCATAATTTAGCACCGAGGAAGAAATGAAAATAACATTGAAAAAGCACAGTGGACACACGTACGTTGAGAAATAACGACATTCACACAACTGAGATCACACACACACACGGTTAAAAATACGCGAAGAATTTGCACTAACCGCAGTACGACAAGATCCACACCATACTGGCACGAAATGCGCGGTTTTCTTTACTTGCTATATCACTATCCTTCTTTACCTATGACTTCGAAATCAAAACAATGTCAAAATTGTTATGTATCATATATGTATTCGCACAAATTACATAACAACTTTGAATTGCTGAATATTCGTCGAACGAAAATTAAATAGAAAATCTAAATAAGGAATTTGATATTGTTTAATAAATACTTGAACAATAGATGAAAATTAAATACTTCATATGACTACCGTTGTGATTTCAAACAATACAATTCCATGAAAGAAATAAGAGATCAAATAATATCTCAAAAAATTCTTCGAAAACAATGTATTAACAAAACAAATAATTTATTTGTATTATGTATATACATTCGCATAAATTTCACAGAAACTTTAAACTACTGAATATTAGTCGAATGAAAATTAAATAAGAATTCTAAATAAAAAATTTTAAATTGTTTAATAAATATCTGTACAATAGATGAAAATTAAATACTTCATATGATTACCATTGTGATTTGAATTAATACAAGTTTCACGAGAGAAACGATAGACAAAATAATATCTCAGAAAATGTTTTAAAAACGGTGTATTTGAACGAGACAAACAATTTACTATTAATCTTCTTCGTTTCATTCGTATTATAACACAAGAATAATATAAATACCAGAAATTCCAAAGAAAACATTACCTCCGCGCCTCGAACGTGTACCAAATAAATATCGAGGAAAAGAAATCCCTTCTGTTGCAAAAACAAAGATGTGTAGCGCCCGTCAAAGATGATCCCGAAGGATCAGAGGGCATGCAAGAAGAGAAGGGGGGAGGAGTGGGTGGGTATCAATCTAATAGTAATGAGCAGTGATGCCAAGCGGAAGACTTTGAAATATACATTATGCGGGGATTATGTTTATGCATGCGGGAAAGGCGGCGAGAGCATTTTTCTTTTGATATGCCTTTCGCGGCTCCCGCGAGGAGCATCTTCGCGGCGGTGGCTATGAGATTTGAATAAAAGTATCTGGCCAAGTCACTCTGCCGGGGAGCAATTCGCCAGCTGCTTTTTACAACTGCGTGCTCTCATTAAATATGTATAGATTCGCGCCCCGAGCATATTCCCCCGGATTCGGCCGCCCCCGTCCGCTTCCTCGCCGTCTACCCGCTCCTCTCCCCTCCCTCCTCACTCTCTACCACCCCCCGATAATAGAACCGCGCAAACGATTACGAAAAACATATGTTTTAAAGATTGCACGCCGCGGGACAGATATATCATGGCTGCTATCATTTTTCGAGAGCCGCGATTCTGCGTACGCAGCGGCCACTCGAGTAAATCACTAGAAAACGACGGAAGACGAAGCGGAGAGCAATGTTTTCTTTATGTTCGAATGATCGATGCTGATGAGTGATTGTAACGTCTTCTCTTCGAGTAGTTCCTTAGATTATTTCGAAATTTCTTTAGGCATCTTATTCTATCTTCTGTTTGGTATTTAATCTTTCCTTTTTATTTGAACATTTTCTGATAATAATTTATGAATATATAGATTTGGATGTTGATGTGTTTGTATAGTATAAAGGATTTTAAAACATAACATTACAAATATCGTAAAGTAAAATTTGTGAGAGACGCAAAATACGAAGAGACCTGATTTATTTAATCATTATGCAATTATTGCAGAGAAACATTGCGTGTATGTACGAATGAAATGTAGAAAGAAATATTTTGTACATTTACCGACACAATATACTTATTAAAACAATAATAATGACAATTTTAATTTTTCCAATTTTCTTCTCCTTGCGAAGTATTAGGATCAATCTAAAATCAACTTATAACAGTATGGTATTAAACTGTTGTTACAAACCCTCCACTTCGATGCTTTGTAACTACATCAAAAAAATTTGTAGGCAGTAAACAATGTGTCAAATTTATACCTAACCGATATGCAAATAGAAGAATAAGAAAGTGTGATGAACAAGTGAAAATCACGGTATAAAATAGAAAATATTGTTAAAGAACCAGGAGATTCTAGTAACGTAAGTACCGAGGGCCAGAATTTCTATCAAGAAACCATCCTCTGTCCCAGCAGCGATTTACTGGTAACGCTCATAAACGATAACAACCATCGTAATGCGTAGGTACCCTGAATTCCGAAATTGCCCGTGCCCCGAGAAAAAGAAACAAGAGGGAGGAAGATGAAAATGTACAGGGAGCACAATGAAATTCAAAGGGGGTTCCTCTATACATATAATAATATTCGGCGATATCCAGAGCTGAATTGCGTATAATTGCAAAGAATGTACCGTATGATTTAACTTTTTAACGCGGCTCCGGACATTTTCAGGTCGATTAACTTCAGGCTCGCTACCAGTCAGTCAGTCAATCATTAGGTAATGAGGCCGTGTTTGGTGCCCGAAGTAACTGGACGTCGATTGTCCGTATAAACGTATCGTGGCTCGCATAGAATAGGCTTGGCGATCTTATCGTCATGGTTTCATGTAATGCTAATGGACGCATGGTAGCCCAATATGTACTTTAAACGAAAAGGTTAATATGATAGCGAGATAATGCGAGGACATTAAGGAGCCGGACGGAGCCACGGCGGACAAATTATGAAGAGAGCCGGACTCGGCGAGACGAGATCTCGTTTGCTGGCTATCGAAGGTAAGGCAAAGAAAACGTATCGTGGAGCAAATTGTCATTCGTGGTAAACTCGGATCGTTCGTTTCCATCTTTTAAGGCCACACGAGCAACTCGTTTCGGGGATTTAATTACACGTTGCAATTATTATCCGTGCAATAATTAGGGGAGAAGTATCGATTATGTCATGGTTGTAGCCAATTTGTGACTTCAAGAAATGGTTAATTAAATTTCAAGTGGATGCAATTATTTTGACATTCGAAGCTGAATGAAACCTGCTAATACTCTGTTTCTTTTTAATCCTACATAACGCCACGTGAGTGGAAAGTGTATCTGTGTTTTATAAGTTACATATTATTTATGCTTAATTCTTTCATCTCGTGAATTTAGGCCAATAGGAGGTTAAATAAATTTTTATCAATACGATGAAATTGCCTGCACATACTTTGCATCATTTTTAAAATTATTTCAACCATAAGAAGTAGTAGAAGCCTTTTAATTTTCTCCCCTAAAAGCAAAACTGACTTTTCCAAAGAATCTCGTATTATATAAAATGTAAATTTATAAAAAAAGAAATAACAGAATTTAAAATGTTAGACTTGCAATAAAGTACGCTAAGAATGCCTATTAATTTTATAAGTTAAAAAGGAAAACAGAATTTAAAATACTAGATTTGCAAATTAGCACGCTAAGAATGTTCGATACTCTATTAAGATGCAACGTCGCCAGCGGTTTCATTTCTCCTAGGAACAAATGGGCCGCAAGTTATCACCCGAAGAGAAAGAGAGAACGCGCGACCCTTCCATTTAAAAAATGTAAATTTGTTAATGCAACAGTAGTGGGAGAGAGCGTGAAAATTCGCTCGACAACCACCCTGCCCTTTTCTTCAGGGCTCGGTCTGAGCAGCCACCCTATTACCTGAGACTATTATCCAATACAAAAAATCAAATAAAGTATGCTAAGTTACGCTTCGAAGACTTTAGGGAGTCAGCGAGAACTGTCGAGGGGTTGTAGAAACATTTTTTTTACGCCCTTCTCCACCCCCACCCCACCCTTTAGAAGCACGCCCGGCCACGTCTGGCACTTGCACACTTTTCCTCCGCGCTTCCTATTAACTTTCAACAGGGTGTAAGAATTAAACGAGTCTTAAAGCCTCGCGCGCGATTTATAGTCGGCCGAACTCGAAATTGCCCCGACGAAATCTGACAAAATTCTGCTTTACATTGCCCATAGACTTACGGGATACAGCTGGAGGGCCAAAATCGTTCGAAGATTACAATTAAAAATACTACGTACAATAACTGATTCCCCCATAATGATCTCAAAATTCCATTTGTCCTGGAAAAAAAAATACGCTGGTTGTCCACACTCTATCATCAAAGTATTAAGGAGTATGAAAATTAATGAATTACTAGACGTAACAAGAGGAACAAAGAGATAGTGGTCTATCGACTTGCCACAGTCACTAGAAGAAGAAAACTAAAATTACCATAAATCAACTATAAGAACTGCAGAGTGTGTGTCTTTCTTTTACAACTCATTTACTTAGTACCCTATATATTAAAGAGTATAATGTAAATTTGCAGTAGTGTTAATAAAAAAAGAAACTAAAAAAGAATATTGCCTGATCGAGGTGCTCGATTATGCATACTTGTAGTTAGTGATAATTAGATAATGACGGAGCGAGTATAAAATAAACTGTTACGGTATTTTATTTGGAATAAAATATTACTCAAAATCCTGTTTCTCCTCATTTCTTTCATTTAAAAAGACTTCGGTAACGAAGAAAGAAGCCTCAATAAAGAAGATAGAACCTCTTAGTAGACTCGTCAGTGAAGTAACCTAGAAAATCTGTGCCTTAAACGCGGGAACTCAAGTTAGAAGTTGAACTGAAGTTGTATATACAAGTTGTACAAATAGGAGTCTTAGCGAGGACTAGTGGCGCGGAAATACCGTCACAATATAAAATTTTCTGGTCTTTCTTTCCGGAGAATTTTACAGAATTTTATACAAAATTCTATGCTCACGAAGTAAAGAATTACTACGTAAGTACGAAGGTTTATTCAGTATTCTCGAGAAGAGGAGACGAGCGGCGATTATATCACGAAAGATCATCGTTCTCCAACGCACAAAAGCGCTTACGCGCCGCGATTCTCAAAGCTATTCTCATATCACGTAAATGGATATAACTTTCTACTAAAGACCGGCTCTACGCACCGCAATATCGGGCTACGATTTTCTAACGTTCGTTGCATAAGCTGTAATAAGGTTGACGTAATGGGACCAGAAAAAGGTATTGGGCCCAAACGCCGCGAAGCACAGCGCGAAAGTTTCATGTAAAAAACTCACATTTCACGCTTCGATAAGTTTCATTATTCATAGTTGGCACATATCATTCGATGGACTTCTATGTAAAAAAAAAGAAAGAAAAGAAAAAAAAGTACACACAGAGAGGGAAGAAGTGGAGAAAAGTATGCATGAATTCTTAGGAGACGTTGTCATAAGTGCAGTTACAATGTTTGCCTTAGGCATGTTAATGATAAACGTTCACTTTAAAGTGAAGATAAAATCTATCCTTGTTTGAAATAAATCATAAAATAAACAATTAAACTACGCAAAAAAAAAGAGTTGAAAAGAAAGAAGAGAAAAAGTATTCTTCGACATGTCAGATACTGGTATTTCGTATCTTTATGAAGCAATATCAATTTGTAATCAAATTGGAACACAAATAAAGATACGATCTTGCAGTATCTGTTGGTATTACCCGGAAAACTATCAGCTAATTCGTTTCAAACGTGCTCGAACGATTCTTGTTTGAAGCAAATTACAACAACGAGTGACTTAATAAACGTTAAACAGTTTCCAATCAAAGACAGTGACTTTTACCTCGCCATTAAAATACACACCTCTCCTTGAACACGTTACACATACGTACACTCACGTATACAAGCACACTTTTACTGCTTTCCAGCAAATAACGACAAATATGGTACTTTGTGGCTCAAACTTAATACCCGGTCGTTTGCGAAATACGCAGCGCGTTATTACATTCCACGTTGTCGGACCTTGACTTCATCCAAGATATAGTTCTCGATTTATGAGAAATATCGGGTGTACGCTTGACCACGATCGCTACTCAACGCCGCTGGAATTCCACGAGAATTTAGTGGCCATTAAAAAAAAAAAAATAAAAAGAGAGAGAGAGAGAGAAAAAAAAGGAAAAGAAAAAAAGTCTATTCAGTTACATGTCCGCTTTCTTGTCCGCATTACGTATAACCAGCCGTGGAATACCGGTAGCCTCGACTCAAACGATCCAGTTTCTCGAGCTCTTTGACGAACATTTTAGGGGTGGAACACGCCAGCCTTGGATCGAATACAAATGAACCGCGGGATTCTTCCTTGAAATGGATAAGAAAGAAACTTTACATTGGCCAACGATAGTCTGAAGAGCTAGTTGAGTAAGATATACAGCTGTTAGATGTTTTGTGTGTGATATAGTGTGTGATTATACTGTGACGATAACAATTTTCAATTTCACGCGGTATCGTTTCCTCGGATTTTATATTTAGGATACATCTATCGATGGTCAAGTTGAGAGAGTGTACAAATTTTATGTTTCGGAAACGAAGAAAATCATTTTGATTTTTATTAACCGTGATTTTTTATAAGGAAAGCAAATCTATAATTCTTGGAAATTAGAAATGCACGCGTGTCTTTTCCGAATGAACAATCCAAATAATTCGCGATATTCGATATATATTTAATAATAATAAATGTAGGTGGATCGATCGTGGAGATCCCTGGGTTTTAGATAAAAGATGGATATATTTAATATCGTTGCATAAATTTGTCTGTTTTAAATATTAAGACATTCTTCAAAAATGCTATATTGTTTAACATATTTTTATTTTGCTTCACATTTTAAGTGTAATTTATGTGAAATATTAGGTAATTATTATTTTATTGTTTCAAGGTACTTGTACACTTTATGGGTACTGGTAAATGTGAGAATGTTACTAACAAAGAAACATTCTTAAGTGATAATCACTGATTTCGATGAAACTTCGTTATACAGTAGTTCTAAAAAAAATAAAAAAATCGTTCACAATAAAAGAATAAAAAGTGCCCTTAAAACTGAGGATAGTAAATATATATGGTTTAACTCCTCCAAAACTATTAGAGACAAATAGACGAATTTTGTATTTTCCAACGTCAAATTTGTAAACATCGCTCGCGGAAAATGCGCGCGATAGGCAATATATTAGTATACAAGTAAGATCGTTAAAACTGACAATTTATCGGTTAATGGAAAATCAAGTTTGCACTAATTTTATGCACCAACTATATTACAGGCATGTGGTCAAACCAGTGGTCTCCTTATAAAACTGCAATTAGAATATTTGTGGAAAATTGATCGGAAAATATTTTGCAATCGCTGACAGTAAAAAGTGCTTTTAAAGTTCTCGGCGAGGGTTTCGACAGCATATAAGGTTGATAGTTTTCATAGGGAATTCCTGAAATGGCAGGCTGAAAGGTGAACTCTAAACCGCACGCGGCCTTGATAACCAAGTGCATCGAAATAAAACGTAGCAAAGTAGCGTGCAAGACGTAGGGCTCCCTTTTTCTCAATGGGCGTTTTTCAAACTAATTAAAGCGGATATTAAATCACTTCTGCGGCACACACCCTTCGGTTTCACTGACGTACGACCCATTAATTAACGTTTCCGATGCTGCAGAATATTGCTTGCCCCCGTACCACGGCTAAGATTCTCGAGATATTTCTCTGATTGGATAGCGGACGCTCGAAAATTGCGAGAAACAATGAACTAAAGACACATTTAGTAGGCTTTCATTTTCATATTTACAGCATCGTTAACACTTTCGAGATTAATTGTATACTATTCTGTATTCTAGTTCGTGAGAGTTGGACACTGTTGTTTATATAGAATTTTACTTCGATAGGATCGAAAGTCCTTTTAAAGACTTTTAATGATCACATCAGGAATTTCTTTAAAGAATTTTGAGGAACATAAGACATTCGATATCTAGGAAATTATAATTTTTCGATTAAAAATTTTCAAATCATTCTTTCGAGTTTAGAAAATTGAATGCAAGTGAGGAGTGTCAGTAACTCATCGATTAAGAAATTCTTAAGGTGACTTGAAAATTTTAAAAAGTTCCTTCTAATCATGAAGAATTTTCCAAATATTCCTTCTATTTTTATCAGAAAGGTCCTCTTTGCCTCCAGAGTCTCCCTCGCCCGCAGTTCTCGCTTACTGAGTCCATTTTCCAAACTTACTCTCCTCACTTTCTCAAGAAAACCCTGTTTACCTCCAAACCCTTTCTCTTTTTCTCTCTCTCTGGGCCAGTTTTCCAACGACAATCGCCTAATTTTCTTTCCCAAAGGAAAAACTTCCTTCACCTCTAAAATGCTTTTCACTTACAATCCTCGTTCAGCCTGTTTTTCGAGGCGCGTAGTCTCGAAATTCGGGAAAAGGGAAGCAGAGGGGCGGCCACAGGCGGACCGACAAAGGACGAGAATCCCTCGGGAGGCACGGCACGAGTGGGTCAGTGACGTCGGGCACGGGACAGCGTGCACATCGAGGGGATAGAGGGGCGATGGCCCTCCTCGAATGATTTTGACTCGAGGGGGAGCGGACTCGTGCGAGTAAGCGAGTGAAAAGAAGCGTACGCGCGAGCGAGAGATGCAGCCAAGCCGCGGGCAAGTTGTATAATATGAACGCGCAGGGCCGCGGCGCAGTTTCGGCAGGCTATAATCAATTCTGATTGCAGTCCAGCATCGCAGCGCGATCCACCGGCCGATAGCTGAGAAAAAAGTTCGCGCTTCCAACTACCGGGCTGCTCGTGGTACCATAGCCCGTCGAGGGACCGAGGGGAATGAACGAGCTGGAGCCCATGACGGGTAGAGAATAGAGAGTGGAAAAAGGACGATGGTTTCGCCGAGGAACCTGGTGAATCGAAGGAAAATTGGGGAAAAGGATGGTATGAACGAAGTTCGAAAGAAAGGTGGAAGCACAGAGCGGCAGATCAAAAGAGGAAAAATGAGGAGGGAGTGGAATAGCATGGTGAAGTTTTCTTCTTCTTTCTTTTTGTAGCGGAATTGGCTGATCGAAAGGGTAACTGGGTGTGTGAAGGGAATAAATAGTGTGTTGGATTTTTTGTTCATTCAATACTTAACACCTTGCCTTGTAACAGCGAGTCGAACTTCGTGGTACAGATTCTAACGAAGGTGTGACGGAAATAGTTACATCAGTGAATAAAAATTAATTTTAATTTATAAAAACACAGAAAGAAGAATAGATGTTGTGGAAAAAATAAAGAACATTTAATGCAACAACTCTTTAACTCTTTCACTGCAAATCGCCTAGTCATCATTGTATACGAAAGCCGTATATATACGCCTAATAAATTATGTTCAATGAAAAAAAAAAAAATATAGTATTAGAAATGGTTATTATCAAAGGGTTAATACAAGCTGCATGTGTAGCAATCTTCACTCTTATTAATTTATAAATAAAAACTACAAAATTGATATCCAAAGCGGAAAATTGTCTTTCTCAACACATAGAAAAAGACCAAACATCAAAACTTCCTTCCCCTTCAAAAAGAAAAAAATAAATAAATAAAGAAAGGAAATATCCAAACTGATGTACCAATAAAAGAAGCAACAACTCCAGAATCCAATAAGACAAAACCCTCCCCACAACAAAACAAGAAAAGAAAATCCCCTTTAAACAGTAAGATGAAAAGATTTCCCCCCTTTGGCTATAGGGTGTCACGGATTCATATGTTCAAAGTTCCCCGTGTATAACTCGAATCTACAAGCTCGAAACAGAGATCGAACACGAGTGGAAAGAAAGAGGGAGACAGAATAGGCAGCATCGACTCGATAAAAACGCATCCGAGTTATTTTATTTATCGGTTGGTCAGCAGCCAGCCTGGCTACGCCTGCAGAGTCTCGCGAGCTATCGTTCCCGAGACTCGCGAGAAGGAGAGATTGAGAAGAGAGGAGAGAGAGGCAGGAGGGAGAGTTGGTTCAAACCAGGCTCGAGTCTCTTCGTGTTCTTCGATTCTCCTCCGACGTCGAATGGTTCGGAGAACGACGGAAGAATGCATCCATCGGTTGTGCATCGGTGCAACAGCAACAACGGCACAAGAGCGCAAGTTTCTTACGAGACCAGCCCTTCTGTCTTTTTTTTTTCTTTTTTCTCTTTTTCCTCGTCTCATCTTTGTCTTTCATTGTTAACTGTTCGTGTTCTCTCTGTTTGGCAGAGCAACGGTCTTTTTCTCTTTCTCTGGTGTGTCGCGCGAGCGTCCGGCCCCATTAGCAGTTGGACGAGCCATCATTCAATAACGCTCTCAATGCCTGTGCGACCGTGTCTCTCCCGCGTCCGTGTGCCGCTGACACGCGTGTCGTCGTACGACTGATAATCGTGCACCAGTTTCTCAACTGGCTAGGCTCGCGATCGAATTCGGCTCGCGTATCTTCGCGTTGATTCTGAAGTATCATTCTGTACCCTTTCGTCATCAATTCAATCGAAATTTCGAAGGATCATTATATTGGTACGATTGTTTTCAGGTTCCTTTACGTACTTCGAAACGTTTTTACACAGATTAGTTTTGCAATAACTTATATTATCGAAAGGTGCTTATTGATCTTGCTCAATTTTTGTTCAACTTTCAAATCTTTTTAAATTTATTATCTATCCAGAATTAACTTGTATCATTGAAAGGTACTTATTTTACTGAACGTGATTTCTTCTTTAAGTTTTTCACATTTCTTTTTAACTTGTTGTTTATCCAGAAATGTATTTATTCTATTCAACATGATTTCTTCTTTAGCTTTTTCACTTTTCTTTTTCTCTTTTTTTTTTTATTTGTTATTCATGCATTGGTCTGTAATGGATACCAAATGGAAGTTAATTTTTGTTCGAATATTCGAATGAGAAATATTCGTTCAATTGGTTACGAAAGGGTTAATTTAATTATTCCTTTTGCTTGTATTTTGTTTCCTTGTCTGTGTCATCTTGCATACAAATGGATACACGATCGTGGAAGTAAATGAATAAATAATAAAATTGATATTATCAGTCGATGGAAATTTTTGAAAAATTTCAACTCAAACATGATCGAAAATGAACGAATAACGTGTCAAAGGGCGAATAAATGTTAAAAACGTAAATGCACTGCAAAATTCGTGAAAGATTGAACAGGAAGCGTGTTATCGCATAGTAGAGTCGACGATAATTAACAACACGACGCATTCTTCTGTCACAAAGAAGCTTAAAACTTGATGATGCATCGCAGAAATATTAAACGCAGCCATCTCTGGTTTGTCCGTCAATCTCCAGGCAAACTGTCACGAGATCCGTGTGTACACATCGAAAGGCAGCAATTTAAGTCGACCTGACAGGTCCGACAATGACAGAGGCGCGATCGACGCGAGAATTATGTGCGTCAGATTACAATTTACATTCCCTATCTTAATTTAGAGTATATACGAACATAAGCGTGCAAGATAACGTTTGCTTATGATACGAGCAATGTTGTTCGAAATAATTTTAATTAGGCACACACACACATACACACACATCCTATTCGATAAACGAGACTTGATAAACGAGCCTCATTTTTATCGAATTTTCTTTTGAGTAATAAACGTCAGTCCGCCGGATTAATTTTCCAGAGAGAATATTACGATGAATTATGTGGAAGTTTTGCAATTTATTAACTTTGCGATTTGCTGTTTTTATGTAGAATTTTATGACAGAAATTATACTTGTAAAGGGACGAACGACGAGATTAATTTCCTTTCGAACAAAGCGACGATGGTTTTGCGAACATTCCCTCTTATTGCGGATTCAATATTGCGCGTGCACTCGCGTGATTTATAATGCTGATTAAATCCTTCGTATTTATCATTTTGCCACTGTCGGCACGTGTGTAACCGGTTCTCGCGCGCCGTAGCTTTTCGACAAATTTCGTGAAAACAACTACGGCCGATTTCACGGAATCGCAGCGTGGAAATTAAGCGTAACATCGGACAAGCTATTTTTCTTTTATTATTATTAACTTGCACAATTTTTCCATCGTTATTTTATAAAATACTAGTAACAGTGATTTTATTTTCTAAAATACACTCTGTAACGATTACATATATTAATTATGATACTCGAAGATTAATACAAGACCTCGTGTTAATTATTCGTCGGATTAATTACGAAAGAATAATAACGAATAATGCTCGTTTCACCCCACGTTGCTTAATCGAATTTATTTAAAACACACGGGTTATACGCGTCGCGCGGCACATTTCGACATCCGGCGACGCTTCTGTGTAACATCATTATCGATAAGATCAAAGAAACCCGGTCTACTCGAGTTTTCAGTGGAAAGTAGCCTGTCAAGTCGGTCAGTAGCGCTACACGTTTCTACGACAATGAGGTGTTGGACGTGTGTAACTCTAGAGGTGTTCTTAAAGCCTCGAGAACGTAGAAAACCGGCGAACATACTTAATGTTAATAATTTTCCAACGAAAGCGCACGTGTACTTACACATTTCATTGAATAAAGTAATTTCACGATGAAGATAGGTAGATATTTTATCGCCATCTATTCAAATATTATTTCAAGCGTTTACATAAGAAAAAGTTCGGAATTTTCGTCGAAGTGTGTTCATTTCCTTAAGAATTGTACAAAAGTGCAAATGATATTTAATCAGTTTTTATTTTCTTTTTAAATAATTTTGATGTTTGAGAATTTAATCGAATAAATTTCGACGTTGTTGAAAATGACATGTGCGCACGTTCGAAAGGTTTAATGATCCTTGTGTCACGATGTACTCGTACGAATTATAACAGCATCTCAGACACGTCACCTAAAAGGGCTCGGTGTCTACATTAGGATATTACAATTAACTTTAATGAACTTCATCATATGTTGACCTACTTACATCTTGCCACAAGCACAAGTAAAACGATGATTAACGATCTCAAATGGAGTATAAGAATACTCATTCTGATGCTTAATCGCGCTATTTCTCACTTGCAGCGCGTAAAATTAGCGGATCTCTAAACGAGGCGTCTACTTAATGCACTGTCTGTTAGTGCACGCACTAATTCTACTGATTACCCTCATCTTCAATTAAAATGCAACTTGCGCCGTGATACGTCCTTCTAATAATTCTTTCCTAATGAAACTCATCGTTAGATCGACGCCCAAAAACACGCTTCGTGAAAAAACAAGTCAAGTTTCGAGTAATTCGGAAATTAATCGTTCGACTAATTAGTTCAGTGTTGAAAATTTCCGAGTTTCTTCAAATTCGTGCAATTCTGTATACTTCAAGCATTTTAACATTTTCAAATTCCACTAAGAAGAAATTGGATTTCGTATCGTTTGCAAATTAATACTTCCTCAAGTGATTAGGTAAGTATTTCTTTTTTCTCAAATACATACAATTCTTATTAAGTTGCTAGTAGAAGATCTAAGCGTTTTTGACAATTGTACGTTAAGAAGACAAAATATTTCAATATTTTCCAAATTTCCAAACTTTCAAAATTCCACGAAGAAAAAGAAAAATTCGAAGGAGACCGTGAAATGTAATTTCCATTGAAATCAACGAATAATACACGAGCATTCTCAGCTCAATAAAACTTTCATTCAATTCAAATTTCAAATACTCCGATACACCGATCATTCGAGCAGCTGTGCACGAAACAAACGTACGTACACAACGGGACACGATAAATCCAATTAGGACGAGTTCGAGCAGCAACGATTATCGGAACTGTTTAATCTAATGCAAATACTGGCCGATTGCATCTGTCAATAGAGGTTCGAGGCCGTCTTGAGTAGCGGCCGCGTCGAGTATACTGACAGAAGTACTCAAGGTACGACACGGCAACAAGTGGTGCTCTCGACGCACCGCTAGGTCAACACATCGGTCCGCGTACTCTCGTTCTCGTACGTCGAAGGCGGGCTTCTTTTCACCGGGCAACTTCTGTGACATTATACTTCGAGCACCACTTCAATCTATCCGTCAAACATCGCCACGGAGAGAGAGGACAACGGAAAAGGCAAATGTTGTCTGAGTTCCCTGAAGACGCTTTACCTCGAATCCGGTGAAACGAACGAGTTTCGAGGATCGTTGAAGCAAGAATCGTTCAATCGTTAGTTTCAGTTCGTTGTAAAGTGAATTTACAATGTAACTAACTTAGAACTATCGTTGATTAGTTTAATGATATTTTTTTCAATTGTTTATGGATGTAAATTATATTATAGATGTATTAAGGATAAGTGACAAATTTTCAGAAACTCAAATAATTTTATAATGCTGTAAATAACATACTTTTGACTAGTTGAATGATATTTTTTCATGTCGCCATGAATATAAATTGTATCATAAACATAGTAAGGATAAATGGCAAATTTTCAGAAATTCGGATAATCCTACAATGTTCCAAGTAATACATAATTGTTGTATTTTTATTAGGACGATTCTAACAGTTTTTAAAGAGGAAAAAGAATTTTTAGTTTTATTTGAAAATCCTGAAAATACTTATTTGTACAGGATCATCCAAAAAACACGTCTACATGTTATTTTTTAATAATACAGAAAATATTTAAAATGTTTGCAAGCTTTCTCCTTTTATGGAAAGTACGATCCATTACAATTATACATGAAACAGAATATCAGTTAAATATGTACTACGACTGCATATGCAGGCATTAATTTGATTACCTAAATTCTCAATAACTTTTCGACATGTTTTGAATGTTGCTCTTTAGGTAATTCATTGTCCTGGCTTGTTAGCTTAGACTTAAAAAAAAACCCATCAAAAATCTAACAATGTTAAATTGCATTGAAATCTGTATTTCATGAAATTACACGTTGACGAAATTTCGATTGAAAGATTAAATATTTTCTCGAATTGTGTGACACATAGCTGAGAATAGACATTATAAATACACCATATTTTAGAATAATAATTTTACGATAATTAAATAAAACAGATCTCCTCCATTTCTCCTTATTTTAATCCTTGAAATATTACGATTTCGAACATTTCACTTATGAAATCTCCTAGAAACTAACATCTACATTGCTCAGACATACAAAGATACACTTTTAAACGATTATTTATTACTCTAAAACCTGCAGAATAATGCCAACAATATTCATCAAAATTTTTACGAAGATTTAACTAGCAACCATAAACGCGTGATTATTACCACAACGTTTATGCAGACACGTCGGCATTGCACAAGTAGCGAACATCCAGAAGCACCCCCGTTGCTCGTAATAACGTTTCGCGCGAGTGATTCAAAGTAGAATAAATTTCGTGGACGATCCGTATCGGCGAAACGTTTCTCGAGCGATCAAAGAGCACGATTATTCCGCCGATGAAAAGAAAGGAGAGGCGCATGGCCGTCGGTGAGAGAACGGTGGAGAACGTAGCCACCACGCTCGTTATTTCGAGCGCCTCGGCTGCTGGATAATTGATAGCGGAATGCTAATAACCTGTACGAGCCGCGGATTATAATAAGTTTCTTGCGTGCGGCTTCTTGCGTCCAGCTAACGCTGTCACAGCCGATCCTACTGTCAGCTTATCACACCGATGCTAATTAATCGGAGGAGAATTTAGGTGAACGGGGACAAATGGAGAAGTAACCACTATTTCGTGTTAGCTTCGACGTATACACTTTGGTTGAAAAATATCTAAAAGCAGTGCCATTTTTTCTTTCCAAGATTCAAAAATATGAACTGGTAGGTACCAGAAGGCAATAAAATTAAATAGTTACCAAAGAACTGAGTGAACAAGAGAATTAAATAGATAGCTAAATTAAATCGGTACCAAAGAATTATACAAGTGTATACTAAAGTATTTTGAAGATTTAAGAATATAAATTGATAGGTATCAGAAGTTAGCAAGAACGACAAAATTAAATAGTTATCAAAGAACTGAGTGGGCAAGAGAATTAAACAAATGGCTAAATGAAATGGATATTAAAGAATTATAGAAGTTTGTACTGAAGTATTGAACATATATAATAATTTCAAAGGTACTACAATTAAATAAGAATCAGGAAATTTGGTAAGCAGAATAATTGGTAAGATTTAAATGCAGATCAAAATTAGATAATTACTAAAGTATAAACTTTAAAAATGTGCGTGTTAAAGAATTAAGTACGGAAAAATTACGAAGGTGTCAGAAGGATTAAATATCTAAGAGTGTCAGAGGTACCAAAAGTATTAAGTACCGAAAAACTTGTTTAGATAAAAAAGCTGGAAAAGTATCAAAGGACTGAATAGGTACTAAACTCCAATAAATACTAAAAAATTAAATAAATTTGAAAATTTAAAAAGTAAAATTTAAAATTTGGGAAGAAAGTTTAAAAAATATGAATACCAAAATGAAGCTCACCACACCACACATGATCTGTCACCCTAATTCCATGCTGTGTAAAACGAATTACAAAAGATTATCTTTGTCATAGTTTAATGTATCCTAACTTAGTCTCTAAAAATTGTCTTTCTGCATATGTAAAAATAATGTTACTCTCTACGTATTAAAATCGAATTAGTTGCATCCTATTTCGTTACTCGAAACGAACTATAAACAACTATTTTGCTTATTTTCACTGTACTCTGACCTGTTTCGTAAGATCTACTCCTTACACCGCCTCCAATCTTTCTATAAATAAAATTACACCAAATACTATTACCGTCTAATGTACCATTTAAACAAGCTGATTGAATTCCAAAACAATTCTACCGAATGAAACTATTCTTAGACTCGTTCAATTTACATTTTTACGAGCCCATTACGGACACAGTATTTATTAAACGCAAATCTTCGTTAAGTGGATATTAGCGAGATTCGATATGATGAGATAAGATAGAGTAAAACCGAATCGAGTACAAACAATTTTAATTGAATGTTGCAACGAAGTTTTTCGGGCCGGCGCCGAACGTGTTAGAATGTTGATCGCGATTTCAGTAAACCTAGTATCAGCGTATGTCATTAAGCGGTTGAAATTATCCGAATATTTAGCTAATGGACAAGGAGTTCCCAGTCTAAACATTACCGGTACCGGGAACAAATTGCTATTCGTATTCCACGGAACCTTCATTACATCCCTGTAAATCTTTCCAAGTTACCACTTCCTCTTGCCGACATACTAACCACGCACACTAGCTGAAATAGCCAACCAATCCTGCAATTGTCTCGACACTCGTGCGTTACATGAATATCAGCTTCCTCTATGCTTTCAACCAAAGAAAAAATTAAAGAAGAAGAAAGTAGAAAATTAAAAAAGAAAAAGAAAGAAACAGAAGTGAAATGAAAATTATCAGAGAAAATAAAAAGAAGGAAAGAGAAAATTCGAAATGAAACTACGACGAGGCAAATGATACATAGGAACGATTAATCGAGCGGTATTGAAAACAGCCGAAGCCCATTTGCCCCTTACACGTATCCCATTCGCGGCGGCGAATGGATTTACGGCACAACGTGCGAAAATCCGTAAAAAATCTTAATACAATTTGCTAGGAGATTAAGCCCCGGCTGAGTGTATAATTACACGAACGGTTCGTATACTTCCTTTTCAGGCTCCGGCCAGGGATTACGTATCGCCGTGTACTGCATTATGGAGTGTGAATAATTATAGTACACGCGAGTGGAACCGATGAACGAGTGTGTGCCCGCACGACGATTAACACAAAGAACAACCGTGGCCACTTTTTCGTGGAAAGGCTTCCATCGTGAAAAAAAATAGAAACCCGAAAAAGAGAAGCAGAAGCTCGGAGAGAAAAGATGAAACAAAATGGTGGGATGGACGATGAACAAACTAAGAAAGAAAAAAAAGACGTCGTATCGAAGTGGCGTATCTCGATTAGATCTCGTATCGTAAGATCCATCGATCTTGTCTCCTGTCGATTACACGGAATTGTATATATCGAACCGCGTAAATTACGGAACACGCGTCTCACGTTCAAGTGAACATTGTACGCTGCGCGACGCTTGGTCACCGCGAGCATAAACGTGCTCGCGCGTTCTCGTGCACATACACTAAAGAAAAATGTAATTGCTGCCGCTGGAGAATCGGGAAAGAGCCGATATACCGTTCGCGTGCTTCGCTCCTAGGGCAATCTAGAAAATTGATAACAGGCCAAAGTGGCGCCCGTACAAGCGTGCATTACAGACGGGGAAAATTGAAACCCGCGCTCGCTCAGCTGAACATTGTTTCGCTCTGGAGTTCTCGTTTTGCTCGTGAACAGGATTGAGATTGTGCCTCTCCCGGTTTCGTAGCGAGTTTATTGGGGGAAATTAATCGTTTGCTAGTTCAAGAAAAGGGGTTCACTTCTTTCCTTTCTTTTATTTTTCTTTTTTCAGATTTTATGGTTGGACTGACGTTTTCTTGGTACTGTAATGTACTTCTGGGTATTGTAATTGTATTTCGTGTGGAGGAGAATTTCTAGAGGGATTGAAACGTTCTCTTTGATTTATTATTGACGTTATTCTTTGATTTGTAATTCTCTTTCTTCTTTTTACTGATTATGCATACAGTTTTAGTACTATATTATACAATAACCGTCGATTTTAATTTTCATTGCTGATATATCTGTTTTTATCAAATATTGACAAGAATTTGTGCCACGAGTGTGATTTGTCAGAAAGCAAAGCATTAACGAATTTTATAATACGATTATCCTTGGTAATTTTTTGAAGAATTGATAAAAATTTATGTGAATAATACGAGTGAAAAGAACAAAAATTGTATAGAATGGTGTTTGATGCAATTGAAACAATGATGTACCTAATTTAAACAATCATCGATATTATTACGTTGAAATTTTACGCGAATTATTAAAAGTAAGCAAATGTTTCCAAATCTCTAAGGTGACCGAAAGAATATTCGAATACAATGATAATATGACTCGAATTATCGTGACAAGTTAATACATAGAAGAATTACATTCTAATCCATACAGTTGTGTATATTTACGCAGTCAATCTTCGAGACCAGTATTTAAACAGTTGACGCACTAACTGTATCCACATGTAGCTTTCATAATTTGATTAATAAATAGTTATATTCTTAAGATATTAGCTCCGGTGATATGCAAAGAGATTTGACAGATGCAGCTCACAATTTAGAAACAAGAAACAATCCACAAGAGAGAAGAATTAAAAGAAAGTGTGTCCTCTGTGATGAGAAAAGCAGGTAGACTCTAAATCGAGGGAAATTAAAAAAAAAATGCAAAGAAGGCAGAAACATATTTGCGCCAGTTGCTCTAAAACTCCACAACTTTGTTTAAATTGTTTCAAAGAACGTCACGAGTAACAATAATGAGATTATATAGCCTTGCTAAAAAGAAAATAAAATAGTAATAAAAACTATGGCAAATTTCTTGTAAAATCCTACTTAATTGAACGAAGAAAAGCGTCATTCACTTACAGAAACATAGCTGTCACTCAGATTTAGGTGATGTGATGATCAACATATTAAAGTGATAAGATTTTTGATGATTTTTCTACCATGAAATAACATCGTCACGATGTTTTCAACTTCACTCGTGAACTTTCGCTGAAACTGATATTTTTCCCGCGGCACGGACCGTATTAAAGAAGAAACACCGACAGCAAAAGACACGAGGCAATCTTCGATTACTCTATCCGCGCGTGAAGTTCATTCGAAACGAAAGTTGTCATAACTAATTGAATCCTCACACGGACGCCGCGCAAGAGACCGCGATAAACGTTCGAGCCGATAGAATCGCTTAGCACGAGATAAACTTGTCCGAGCTGAAGTTTATTAACGCGCGCCACGGACCTGGTTACACGACGAGACAGAGAGAGAGAGAGAGAAAGAGAAAAGAAATCGGCTTTATAAATATTATATACGAGACACGCGTGTGCACTGGCGAACTGGTTTCACCGTGAACGTTGCGTTATCAGCGAACCAGTTACTCCAACCGCTACACGCCCCTCAATCCCGAAAATTTCAAAACTTTACGCACGTTTCACGAATACCGCGGACATTTCCACTTCCTCGAATAATATCTCGTCGTCGCGTGTCTCTTTGAGATCTCGTCGTGCTGGTTGCGCGTGAATTACGGCTTCCAGGCTGCCTTTCAGCGAGCAGAATGTTCACGTTGAACATTTGTACGCGAACATTGTTTCGGTGTGATTTGAAGATTCAGTTATGTACGGAAGATTTTCTGTCGGGCATTTGAAGAGATTGATTGTGGATTATTTTACAGAATAACAGTCCTGATGCTATTGATTAATCCATAACTGTATTGCGTAAGTAAATCGATCACTGATATAAAGACTTTTGAGGAGGATAAATGCGAAATTTCAGAAATTTGACTGTTAGAAATATGAGTATTTTTAACAAGAGCTATAGATTGATTATTTTTACTGTTTTAAACTATCCCAATACAGAGTTCCTGTGGCAGATTTTTAATAAAATTAAAGGGAAGGAACATTTAGTTTATCTCATGAATAAAGTGCGAATTTTTATGCATTTATAGGAAATTTAAAGGTGCAAACTTATAAAGAAGCTTTCACAATTATAGTTTAATAATTATAGCTTTTATGGTATTTATAATTATAGCTTTTTATAATACCTGATTGGTTAATTAATTTTCTACCAAAGTTCTACTTTTTTATTATATTCTCAAAAATATGAATTTACACCAAAATTCGTAGTCTACCTCTCAGATATCTAATTGGCAACTTTTAGCTTCATTTCATGATTGCAATAAAAATTCATCTTTCCAAATGTTAAGTGAAAGGAAAATGGTAAATTGACGTAATAACAAAATAAATCTTTAGACAACGAAAAAAAAACTTACAATTTTTCCGAAAGAAATTAAAATCCACCTTCAGACTTCACTTCATTCATACAATACTCGAAATTCAACCGCTAAAGTACAAAAAGAAGCTCCGTAACAGCTCAACAAAAACACTTTCTTGCGCTCTCTTTTTTCCCTGATATCTTATGCCCAATCACGAAGACAAATTGCCGCTTGTCAGTGAGCAAGCTTTATCGCATGATAATCGCGAGGCCGTAACGTTAGCGATTTAATCGTTCCCTAACCATCGGACCTACTACATAGTACAAGAAAAATAAACGAACCACGTGGAACTAAAGCAAAATTAAAAGAAACGAAAGAAGAAAATCGATGGTTCAATGGATAGTGCAACGTTTCTGTAATTTTTGCCAGCAGGCTTGTCAGTGTACGTTGCGTTCCTCCACCTCGTGCCAAATTACATTAAACCTGGTACGTGTCGAGCATGCTCGCAAGGGTTCCGCGAGATGCGTTAAGCGAACTAGCGAAATAAAATCTCTCAAACAAGTAGCGGTTGCTAGCATATTTTCCGTAATTTACGCACGAACAAGCGACATATTATTTCACGTAATCACGCTCGAACCGTATGAAAAGTTACTTTATACGCCCTATGTTTCGTTAAACCGCCACCGGGATATACAGAGCGAGAGAATATGGCGAGGAAGAAAGAAAGAGAGAGAGAGAGAGAGAGAGAGAGGGAGAGGAAGAGAGAGAGGAGGAAAAGGAGGATGGTTACGCATCGAACTACATAACCAGCTATTGGTCATTTAATTATTGTATCCTGTCTCATAAATTATTCAGTTCCGTAACGTTTACCGATCTTCGGGAATTATTTATTGCGCGCACGTGAAGGGGGTAACAAACGCGTCTAATTATTCGCGCGGAACACCGATATTTCTGCGCGATTTATGATCTCGAGATCTGATAGTCGCGGCATCGTGTCCGGTTTTTAAGACACCGAGTCAGAACCGAGTGGAACCATATGTTCTTCCACAACGAGTTCACGATTCTAGCTGATAGATTCTGGAGCGTCTGAGAGATTTCGTTGAGTTACGATGTTCACGAAATGATTGATAAAAAAAGAAAAAAAAAACAGTGATGATTTTATATGAAACAGTTGGGTTCGAAGTGTCAGACTGCTGTTAGGGAAATCTGCTGTCAATGAACCCTATCGTTCGTCTACTAGTGACATAAGGGACAGTCGGGTACTTAAGCAAGCTGTTTGCTCGAAATGGGTAAACATGGGGGTATTCGTTTAGTAGAGAAATATTTACAGGGTAAATTTCGAAGGCTGACATTGCCTACCTGTGCACACGACTGTGCACTCAATATGGAAACAAGGGAATTCATTGTAAAAGAAGCGATGTCAGTTGCAAAATAACGGAGAACCAAGGAAGTTTATTGTGTAGAATATTTCTGATTGATCGACTGCGTACATTTGTACAATTGTAACATGTAAAAGTGTATAAAATATATCGGAACAACGTTACAATCATATCGAACTATGGATTAACCCCCTATAACCCGATTTCTCTGTGTTTATGAGAAGAAAAATTACAGTTATAATACGAAGAAATTAACTAGTAATAATATAACAACATAACGATGAAATAATACAGTTTTAAACAAATAAAACGTGATGGATAAAATATAGATAAATGGATATGTAACTTTTAAGCCACGTGACGCTATAGAGGGTTGAACATCGTTGTTTACATATGCATCTCAGGAAGTTCTAACTTTACTCTCGTGTACATTTCATATTTATACATGCTACAATTGCATAAAGAATCTAGCGATTGATCTACGCATCAGATTAAATAAAAACCAACTACATCTGCACGATATGACAAATTATACTACAATAGATGAAAACAAATGACTTTCCAAGCAAATCATACAACAGGAACAACGTCTTTAATCTTCCACTCTAAGAAACAACAGTGAAGTAATAGTTTCATAAACAATATCTATGTTCCTAACATAAAACTCTCAACGGATCAACCTTATAGTATCAAACAGACGAATTTCTCCAAAGAAATAACAGCCTACAAAGAACACAGTTGTCAGGACTAACCTGTAGTAAGGGAATCCCTGATGAACGTGAAGGTCCATGGGCATGGCAGGGTGTGTGGGCCCATGGTGTGCCGGCGCGGGGGTGTACTCACCGGCCGCTGACAGGGGTGGCTGCATCATGCTCGCCGCGGCGGCCGCATGGTGGCCGGCGAGCATAGCCCCCCAATGGAAACCCGGTGCACCGGGCATCGCCGACGGATGTTCCAGTTCGAGGCCGCGGTGGCTCGTCGATGGTAACGCGCCACTTCCGGCCGATCCACCGGCGATACCAGCGGCTCCACCAGCACCGCTTCCGGCGACACCGCCGCCGCGGTGCATTAGCCAGCCCTCCACCACGAACGTCAATCTTGTCCGTCCGTCGAAACACCTTGATCACACTTTGCTTTTTTCTCTATCTTCTTATTTTCTTAACGATACTGTAGTGTGGCGAAAAGAAAAGAAAAAGAAAAAGAATTCACGCACTAATATCATCCTCTTTATATCAAACCAACAAACACTTCCTACGTCTGTTACGCAGATATTAAACGAAAATAGGCAAACTTCCTGGTTAATCTGATGCGTATCAAATTTAACAACTCGCCACGATATTTGTTCTTTTTTCTTTCTTTCTTTACTATCACCGAAATACTAACAATACAAGATCAATCAATCACTTTGACACACTGTTAGACACATGATATCGGTCCAAGCACGACGCGAGCCGGCGGCCTCTCCGTGAGCCTGCCACCGGCCCCGGAACACGGCTCACCGGACACTCTCGCGGTCCACCAGCGGGGAACAAAAAAAGAGGAAGAATAAGCGGTGCGTACGCGGCGGCGGCGGCGGCGGCGGCGATGATTCGCCTCCCTGATGACGTTCGGCCTCGTCGTCGACGTCGTCGTCGTCGGCCGCGCGGTCCTCGCCGGATGCTCACGGTTACGCGGGGGAGACAGGTGTTCCCGTGGGTGCCTCTCGCGAGCCGCTGCAGCTGGACGGACCCGGAGAGTGGCGCAGCCTTTAGCTCGGCCATGAATGACGCGCCGTACCTCGAGCTACTTCGCGGAGGCGGGGCCTGCTCGCGCCCACGTGACACCTACCGCCTCCACCACCTCCCCCCGCGCACCCCTTCGCCAGAGACCGGCCGGCCCTCCCCCTCGCGCCCCCCTACCGACGGCCACCGTCGATCGCGCCGCGGCCCCGCCGCTCTCTCTCGCTACGCCGCCAGCTGCCACCACCAGCCACCGCGCGCCACCACCACCACCATCATCACCACCTCCACCGCCACCGCCGTCGTCGTCGCGGCGTCGATACACCGTGTCCTCCGCCGCCTGCACCCGGACAACCGACGTCGCAGCTTCTACAGCGACGCTGTCGTGAGTGTGCATGCTGCATCCGATCGTGGATCGATGCGATCTCGCGAGGGAGATTTGAACGGTTTTCTTGGAGCGGTGTTCTTCGACCGCTTGTTGAAAAAAAATTTGTATATATGATATATGTATGTCATATTGTTTGAGATAGAAGAGGCGGCAAATGTACTAACTGGAATTTTTTGATATTGGATTTGACCCTTCCGCGCTGACACGCTTAGAATAAAATGTGATTGATGTGAGCGGAATGTGTTGCTCACGAAAGTAACATCGAATAAAAAACGACAAGTTTTGTTGATAGGGAATTATTTATATTATCAAAATGAATTATCCAAATTTTGTTGTATTACTGTAGTCTTTTTTTGCAAGCAGTAATTATTTGATCATGTGTATATATGTTTTTCATACATGATTGTACACTTTTCGGGCACGTGTATATACGTTTTTCAAAGAGAAAGGGTTGATAAATGAAGAATTGTCTACATTGGTGCTTTTTGTCTTAATTTTCAGTCGGTCTGTGGTACATTCCACTTATTTTCGCCAGTGGTGTAAAAAGGCTGAAAAATGCTGGTTTAAAGTAACGTTATTGGTTGTTTTCCAGGAAGATTTTGAGAACTTCATTTTCAATTGATGAGACTCGAGATTATCAATTCAAAGGCTTATTAAAATAATTAAATCCATATGATTAATTCCAACTTGAATATAATATAATAAAAATTGGTATAAGATTAAATATAAAAGAAATAGATCAGGGATTCAAGTGTTATGTAACCTTCGAATGATTTAGGTTATCTATGTTTTGCAACGGTAGGATGTATTTTATGTAAGTCGCAACAGATATAATGAAAGTGACAAAAAGTTTCTGAGATAAACGAGGCGAAACTTCTTACAGATATTCGCCCTTTCACTCGGCGCGTACACTGTTTTATTGCATTCCAACGGTAATGATCTATCAGTGGATACCATTTTGCGCCATTATTGTGTTCATTATCAAATTATCTTCAATACCGTCTGACCTTATGAAGTGCTTATTCGGTATATCTTCAGCTTTCAGACGCTAGGTCTTCGCGTTACTTCGAACTTCGTGGCGAACGGTGTTTCCCAAGGGACACGAATCTCTTTTTTATCATTTTAAAATAACAATGTGTCACAATTCTAGGAAATATCATAAATAAGAGGAAACATCGCAATTCAAAATGAATTTCTTCGAAAACCTATATATGTTCATCCTAAGAAATTTAAACTCCTCTGTAAAGAAAAGAATGATAAAATTTACAAACGTTGTTTCAGATAAAAGAAATGTATATAATTTTTATCATAATATCTTCGTAATGCTTTAAAATAAATTACTATACTAGAAATGTAAATTTTCTTACATCTCCACGAAACATTAATAAAATTGACGAACCTGCTTTCACAGATGAAAATTTCCATCACAATTTCTTTAAACGCCTTAAGATTCGTTATTATTATAAACACTACATCTTTTCGAGAAAAATTGCGACAAAAGTATACAAAAGTTTAACTTAAAAATGTCAAAACATTTATTTAATTTGAAAAAGACAGTTTTTTCCGAACAATCAGAGAAAAATTTCAAATTGTACAATAAGAATTCCAAGTTACATAGTATCACTGACATAATAATATTTAACATTTACTTAACATAAAAATGTTGATGACTTTGGACGCAACTCAACATCAAAGGAAAACTGATGTATGGTGCGCGGATGTGATGAAACTCGCGAGGTACCGCCTCCGATTACGAGGCGCGGAACGAGAGAGCACGTCGACACCCCCGCGAATCGACCGAACCGTAGACGCAAGCTCGTTCTGACGTAACACTTGTTGAGTCGATTCACCCCCGCAGTCGTCCCTCGGTGGACATTTCGTAAACGACCGGGGGATGTGCGAAGGAATTTCTGTTATCAGCCACTGGACCGGTTCGTACACGTGACGACTTGACCGCGAACGATTTTACTTCCTTCCACCTTGCTTCCTCGTGTCGAGAATTAAACATAAGTCGTCAGGTAAAGGAGTCAATGATAGTGAGAATTTTAAGCGTTGAATTGTATAACGAAATTGTTTCAATTTTAAAGTAAGCAAATTCACTTGGGAAATTTTTAATAGTATTTTCCCCTTTAATATTAGATTTTTCTAATTGTCTAATTTTGTGTGTACAATTGTGTCGTTGCCTTCTGATTTTTAATATTTAGAACATCTTAGTTTCTGTATTGCTGAAAGAAATTCTGATTGTATCGAATAAAAAAAAAGATAAATTTGTGAAAATGTTCCTGCGAAGAAATAATGAAATTTGTAATTGAATCGATCATTGTGGAAAGGGTTTTCTACAGTTTAAGTGTCACAGGGGGAGAAAGAAATTTATTTATTTCTAAATTAATAAAAAATTATTTTAAAGTTGTCAGGATTTAATTTCCAGGTCGACAATTTTTTAATGTACCATACATAAATTTTTTCTGAATTTCGCATAGGAAAGATAAACTGTCTGATCTGACCTGTTTTTCTATTAGAGACACAAGAATTAGGCAGATAAACCAAGAGGCGAAATATATAGCGGAAATCTTTGAAGTAGTACAAGTAGAAAGAACGATTAAACTTTTAAAAATGTTTATTAAAATAAAGGCTGTCGTATAAAGTAATCAATATTTAATAAAATTATTTTTATTTCATCCTGATAAAAGACACACGTGCATTTGTTCTAGTTTAACATCCCTGTAACACGCACGACTCCCAACAGGGTGAAATAAATATTGTAGCACGCAGTCGGAACTGCGGGGAACAATATATAAAATATGTGAGGCGAAGCACGTCCTCATAATTCTATCCAACTACCCCAAAGTGTCAGGAATATATCCTTCCTTCGACAGTCTTGACAATTCGTTCGATCGTTAACAGGCGTGAGCAGAATGAGGTGAACGTTTTAGATTTATTCAAAATTTTCAAAATATTCTACCATTGGAAATCTTTTGAACTATTATAATTAACGAATAAATATTAAGCTACAAGCTTCGTCTACGTAATATTTTCTTATAGGAATTCTTCACACGTTGTGTCTCGAAATATTGTCCTCAGATGAAAATTTTAGATTTATACAAAGTTTTCATCATACTTTTATGAAAAATGTATATTTCTCCTCAGTTGTTACAAAAATATTTTTCTTTTCTTTCGACTACTTTTTGCTATTTTTTAAATAATTGATTCTGTCATTAAAAAAGTATTATTGATTTTGAGGTGATAAAATCGTCGATGTACTTTTGGATACTTTCAATTTCTTTTTCAAATTAATAATCAGATTAGAACACGTGAAATAGACTAGGTACTCAACTCTATGAGATAGTGAACGTTAATTAAATAAAATGAGATCAAATCGTCAATTTGAAGGAACTGATATTTCACCAGAAAAATTTCTATGATTTTACAGCCATTTTGATCACTTTTATTAACAGAATGTTACCGAAAATATATCCAGATTTACAAGTAAATGAATAGTACACAACTAAGTTGCTTCTAAATGAAATATATTGATTTTTCGAAGAAAAATTAAGGTTTTCGTTCACTTGTCAATTTGAAATAATTATACAAAAGAATTCCATAAACTTAGTGTTAAATATACACGTTTTCGTTATAAAAATCCAACTCATTAATTTCACACTTTACTTAAACCTAATACTATCTTAAATTTACAAATTCACAAATTCCAAAAAAACATTAAGCAAAACAAACGTTCCATTTTCGCATTAAAACATAATACAAACACAGCTTGAAGTAACATTTCCTCATACCCCGTTCGGCCAGTTGCTTTTCATTTTCGCGGTCCTCGCTCACGAGGAGCCGAATTATTGCTTCTAATCAGAGATTCAGGTACGCGAACGGAAAATAAAAGCAACGGGGCTAGGCCGAGAGAAAGGGTTAAATCACCCGACGGTCTGCATCATGGCCCTCCGGTTGTAACCGGGCTGCTACAATAAAAAATTTAATCAAAATGCCCTCTTGGTAATTTACAGCTCGGCCAGTCTCAACCCTTTAGGCGGGTTAGGGTTGGAAGGAACCGGAGTACCGAAGAATAAGGGTCTACGGGACGATAGAGAGAAAAAGAACCCCGTAGGAGTCATAGAAGAGTGTGACACAGGCCATTTGCCTGTCCCCGTAAAAAATAATACTTCTTGTCTTCGCTCATTTGCCACTGTTAAGCCCGCGGCTCTCTCCTTACCTTCGACCCTACAATGCCACCTCGTAAATTACAAATTAGAACTGTCGACGTGGCGTTGTAAACGCTTAAACAGGGGTGTGTGAGTTTTTCGGGTGCTCTGAGGAATATTGATGTTGAAATGGGATATTTCCGAATGTTACTTTATAGCGAAATAGGTGAAGAATTTTTGAAATATATTTTTCGAACCTTTTCTCTCTGTATAAGTTAATTCGTTAATAATAACGTGTGCTTAAACATTTAGAAAATACTTAATTTTCGTAAGGATATCACTTTAATTTCTTTTCAATATTTAATCGTATAATTTTGTTTCTCATTATAGAGGGGATGGTTTAAATATGGGCTAGCATTTTTACTTCAGGATTTCAAGATATAATATTTGAGTATATATGTATAACATGTTTATTATATGATATGAAACCAATAATAAAAATAAGTTGAACGAAAGCAACGTGTGTTTCAAATTATACATTTAAAACTACCACTATTAGTAATGTGACATAAATGTGACGTATCGTGAAATAGAGGTTTACATCATTTATATAATTATTTTAATATTATTATCTTTTTATGTTTCTTATCATCGCCGAATGTAGCATATAGTGTAACAATGAAAAACAATATACATCTTCGCTTCACAATAATCGATTGAATACTGAATTACGAGTAGCCATTACATAGAAAAAAGAAATTCGTCCGCATGGAGTGATTTTGACGTCAGGTCACCAGTTGGAGGTTAAAAGATCGCAGAAAGTTACGTTAGCTATTTTTTTACCCGTTCGTTTATTAGAATGTGCATCGAAAACGTTCGGAAAAACGAGGAAACGAAGACGAATCACGATCAAACAGTATCATTCGACACGGTAACACGGAAGAATCTATGCAATCGAACCAAGTAAAGATCGTTTCTTCGTATTATTCCCGCGAAATTCGTCTTAGAATCGAACGGAACGGTTTAATGCCGTAATCCCGTTTCGAAATTGCAACGCGTTACTCGTCGCATGATTAAAGGGCATATCTATGCAACGTCGGATTAAAGACCGCCGCGGTCGCAGCAATAATTTATTTACAGCTCCGACTTACGATATCCTGGAACCATTAAAGTGGATTCCCCGGGAAAAAGTTTCGGCCGTGCTTGCCTACCTGTGGGTACAGGTGTGAGTCGTAATAACATAGCGGCCGCGCCCTTTAACCTCTAATATCCCTACCTTCGTACTGACTTCACTAACGCCGCCAACAATCGGCCCCGGGTACACCGCAATCATCCTCTACCTCTGTATCAATCGCCAGCGGATTATTATTGCGGATACACTTAGCATTGCGCTTTCTCCCTGGCCCTCACTCCCGCCCCCGTTACTTTTGGCACTAAACACGTGTGCACGCCGTTTGGATTTTCTCTGTGCTGATTTACATTAGTCTGTTTTATGGATGATTTCCGTATCCTTTGTGATATGTACCGTTTAGTGTGGTTTTTCTACTGGAGGAGTCATTGGTCCATATTTGAAAATGTAAAAGGTACGACTGTAACTGTTATTGGTAAGCGTTAGGTTCGTTTCGTCTTTCCTTTGGCGTGAATTGAATGGATTTGATTTGCCTGAAATGTGGTTCGAACTATGATGATGAACTGATGCCACACTTCTGCTGCAACTATCACTTTATCAAGATCGAAGCTCGATGATAGGATTATATCGAGAAATGAGGCTGTCAACTAACTATTAAGATTTTGCGATTTGACGCTATTAGACTTTTTCTTCTGGGGTCATGTTAAGTTTCTTATTTATTTCGACAACTTACAAACTGTTGATAATCTCAAAGCGAATATTATTCGTATTATTGATGAGATATGACGATTTATGAACCAGAGTCATCGAAAATTGGGGGTTGTATTCACTTTACCAAACGCAATCGTGGTAGTCATTTATATGATGTATTTTATGTATAATGCCATCGCATGTAGTTTAAAATAAAGTTGTGAGTACTAGATTATCTTCTGTACTTTTCGTTTAATTTCAATTCAAAGTTCTATCGTTGTTATTGAAAAATCATTTATGTTTCAATGGACACGCGTCTGATTAACAAGTGAACGAAAATCCGAATTTTTCTTCAAAAAATTGATCTATTTAATGTAGAAACAAGTGAATTATGTACTACTGTAATTTTGCTCGTGAAATTCGAAACCCGTAAAATTGACAGGTCTTATTTTAGTGTTAAACAAAATTTTTGGAAAACTAGCGAATAGAATTTATCAGCGTCTGCTTAAATCGTAAAATGGAAGTTTTCTATTTTTTTTTTCTATGGATTTGAAGGATTCTTAATCCCCAATTACAGAAATCTGTTCAAGGGCACAGTAGTTATATGCAACTATTATAATTTATGTAATTATTTTATTAAAGTTTTTCTTACAATATTTCAGAATTATTTTCGTGACTGACAATTGAAAATACTTGAATGTTAGAGCTTCCAAAATTGTTTGCGTGGTTGTGATAGTGAAATAAGAATTCACTTTCATCTCTGTAATGAATAGTTTCTAGTTAAAGATTAAATTTAATATTACAGAGTAGTTGTAATAATATATTTTAATTTGCATTAGTATATTTGGAAATTTCGTAATTTGTCACGTTTGTAATTCTATTTTTTAGAAATAGAATTCCACTGATTTATGAATATTTGAGTATATCGGGATTAATATAGGATTGGAAGTGAATTACGTGGTTACAAACGTCGTCGAATGAGAATAGGCGTTCTGTCGTCCAAAACTGTAATTTATTTCTCCACAGTGCCAAAATACACTAGAATACTTCATAATCGTAGAAAATATTATCGGTATTGTTCGGTTATAAGTATACAACATGTTAAAACATAATGACATGTGAATGAAATGATATTGAAATGGCATGAAATTTTCATACGAATGAGGGGGACGTACATCTGGAAATGGGATATTATGTCGTGAGAATGGCAAAATTCGCACAAGTCTGAGCAAATAAAATTAACGATTAACGTACATGTTAAAAGAAATAAAAGACAGTAAAATGTACCGTATAAAAACACGTTCGTGTAAAAAAAATTTCACGTGGAAATAAAAAAGAAACTGAAAATCTATCTTCACTTTTTATAAAAACCAACGTGCGAAATAAATTTATCTTTTGGAATTTTTTAATGTATCGATTGAAATACTTCTAAATTAAAATAAGAGTACAAAAATTCTGCGACTTACACGAACGTGTTTCTTTATGGTCGAAGAATCATACGATTCGGCGCTGCAATTGACAACATTTACATATCAATCTGTAAGAAGAGACAAAAAAAAAAGGGAAAGAAATCTGTATGAAAAAGAGGGTATAACGACCATAGTCATGCAGTAAGTTTTTTTCTTTTTTTTTTAGTCCGACATTACGGTGCGTCAAACTGTAATATAAAACCGTAAAACGTAAACCATACTCGAATAATTCGATCGCGTCCGCGAGGAATTCAAACGAAATCTTACAGATACAATCAAGTTCAATCCTCCGTGAACGAAATTGTTGCTCGCGCGATAATAATGTAAAAATAAGTGAACGCAGTAAGGGTCGTTCAAGAAAAAGAATACTTAGACGACGAAACGTCATACTGATCGATAATACTATGAAAAAATAATGAAAAGAAAGTTCACGGAAGGTTAATTTCGCTTGTATTTTTAAGTAAGGCGCAATACAAACAAGCATCATCGTATTCACGAAAGTAGCATCGTACTTTCGATAGCTTTGTCGCAAAATGGCTCGCAGTTTCATAATAAAAAAATAAAAAAAAAACATTTTCCATCGTCGCGTAAAAAACATGTCCAATTTATCGAAACGAAAAAAAGAAGACAATTCACAAGATAAATAATGAAATATCTCTCCGTTAAAAATTTCACATTGAAACGATTAAAATGGCGTACGAAAGAGAAACTGCGGGCCGTTATAAAAAAAGAAATATCGATTACCATAATACAATTTGCAGATGAATCGCCTTCGATTCTGCAATTAATCGTGTAATTCGTATCTTACTTCAACAAAAATTTTTTTTTCTTTTTTCTAAGATTTTCCCCAATAGCAATACACGTTAATATATTGCCCTATATCATGATTCTCATGTTTAAAAGTAAAAAAACCGCATGCAACGTATATAATCTAAGTAGCCGCTACAGCAACGCAAAGGTGAATACATTTCGCGACGAAATCAAGCTTATACAAAGCATGACACGATCATGTTCTTTTTTTTGTGGTTTTTTTTATTACTTTTTTCTTCGTTTTGTCATTTTAGTGGTCAGAGACACACGGCACGCACAATGCGACGATAATGCGGATATGAAACTGAACAGAGGAAAAGAGATATCCCTCTTGTACTCGATATATATTCATACTATATAAGTAATATTTTGATTTCTCAGGTACTTTATACACATTATCATAGGTGAACAAGACAAACGAGGGCAGGCCTCGTGTTCGTCGATCTCAGTTTCTCATTCAAACTTCTGTCGATATTCGAGTGGAAAACCGTAAACTCGATGAACAAAGACTTGAAACTCGATGGAGTGTGTCGTAGAACGTTCTGTTTAAACGATCAAGATCAAATTATCTCGTTCTGTTTAAATATCACATTCCACGACAGATCTTTCAAGGTGCACGATAATGCTCTAGCACTATGATCACGGAAACAGAGCAATTTCTATCGCTGGATAATGAATTAAAAATTACTCCGTGTTTTCTGTTAAAATTTCTCGTCGAAACTCTGAAATATTTCTCTTAAAGTCTCGAAAGAATTCGAAAGAGTTCTCTGCACCACTTCTTGTACCTTTATCTCTCGAAATTCCTTAAGAACGAAGCGTAACGTGGAAAAGATATAATTTCTCTGAGCAATTAATTCCTAAGAATTATAACGAATGATATCTAGCGACGAAAATCGCCCTGTTCTCGCCACTTAAGCTTTCCTCTTCGACGCGAACGACCCCTGAGGGTGTCGTCTCTCGTCTTCACAGATCTCAATGAAAAGTTCCACTCGTTCCCACGGGACAATCTGTTTTAATAAAAAATCAGGTATGCAGAGAATACAACCGGCTCGTTTAAGTTCTTATATAATCTGTATGTATCTGTGTATGTGCGCGTATGTATGTACGTGTATGTATGGATACGTGTACAGATAATTTCGTGTAGTTTGTGTATATGTGTGTACACGTGTGATGTCACCATTTGCTGTCGCCATCATGAAACACGTAAGTACAACAAGTTTCGAAGGGTGCACGAACTACGTGGATCGCATGATACATGCTTTTCTAAACACACAGGAGGAAGTATACTTCGATCCGTTCGTTCACCATGATCCTCCTCCCATTCTCTTCGTTTTCGTTTTTTTTTTTGTTATTTTCTTTTCTCTTTTCCTTCGTATCTTACTAAACGTATCTGTTATGTCTCTTTATCTTATAACGTAGCATGCTTACGAATATACAGTTTTTTTTTTCTTTTTTCCTCATTCAACTTCGATCAAAAGTTGATTCGCCTAACATTAGGCCCTTCTGCTCCTCTCTTCACTGACACGAACACAATACACAGTGTTGAAATTCAATCAAAGCCGTTCGAATAATACTCGGAACGGCTGGGTGCAGTGCCTTGGCAGATTAAAACACACAAATCTGACGAGACGTGTTGCAAACTGTCTTTTCTCAAGGACCATTTTCTTAACACTTTTTTTTCTTTGTTTTTCTTTCTTCCTTCATATTTTGGTCCTTTTGCGAGAAATCGTCTCGACAGAGATAATTATCGATTTAACGCTAAACGTAACAGAACACACTCGCCTAAAACTCGTGTACGCTTACACAGTAAGCATCGTGCGGAATTTTTCATGAAACCTATCAACTCCGGGCGAATCGCTCGTTTTTACACCAATCGTTCATTCTTCCCTAGTTCAATCTGTCTCTAGAAGAAGCTCTAACACGTGTGATCGTTCAATTTCTCTGTTGAACAACGCCATTTTACATGGTGTAGAGAAACAATTTATACATGATTAGCTTATTGATTATAAAGACGTCTGATTTTTTGATGCGTCGTTCATCGGAGAAACGAACGATTGTTATAATAGTTCACGTCGAAGCACAATATTAACTGCGTCAACATTATTAATACCTAATTATGAAATTTCAACTATCGCCTACGAAACCTTTTTCCCCTCGCAAAATATCTCATAAAATAGACCTCTTTAATTTCCCTTTCATTCACGACAATCAATAGTTGTATGTGTTTTATTAATTCATTCTTCTTTTTATCAATTCTTTTCCTTCTTTTTTTCGTAGAAAAAATAACGTTCGATCTTAGAGTGCGATCGATTCTTTTTTACACACACATAAGTATTTATTTACACTACAAATTATGTTTCTTTCTATTCGTTTCGTTTCACATTTGTAACTGTGTAATTCTAGCTATTCAAAATTTTCTCGCGTGTAAATTCGTTAAGATAATAATATAGCTGTATTTTTCATAAAAAAAAAAAGAATACAAAGTGATTTGAAATGGTAAAATGCAAAGAAAGATCGGCATCGTTTTTTGAGCTCGGATATTGTTCAGTCGTTTAAACGAATCGTTGTGAAACGTTCGTGATTATACTGTAAAATTTTAGTGTGTTCAGAGAAGTTTTGTGTAAATTCCTATCGCGTAGAAAATACTCCATAATATTCATCAATATTAAGAAATAATAATTACCTCTAACGATGTATAAAAATAAAACTCGTAATTTTTAGCTGTTTCTTTTTCTCTTTTTTTCTTTTTTTCGTTTCTTTTCTTTTTCTATCACCAGCTACACTTTGCCGCGCGAATCTTCCTCCGAACGATCATGCTCGATTGATAAGCCGATCGAATTAAAGTCGAAGGGTTGCGCGACAAAAATGTAATTCTTACTAACTCCTTATCCGAAGATCAATCATCTTGGAAAACCATCGAGATAATCACAGCGTTTCAAATTCAGCAAGTATCATCGATAATAGTATGAAAATATTCGATAAGTGTTTTATACAAGCTCACGTACAGGGTGTCCCCTTTCAAACGAACCACGGGAATTTTAATGTCGTGGAAGATTTCGAATGAAAAAAGAAAGAATTGGAAAAGAAAACTAAAATGAATATTAAACTAATCTTGAATCCCACTATATTTAAGTACTTCAAAGTTTTATTTTTTCCAAATTTTTTAACCCGCGAAATAACAATCTTTCGTAGAAGAAACTGAATAAAAATTGAAACGAAAGCAAAAATGAATGTTAAATTAATTTTGAATCTCATCGTATTGAAGTTTTTCAAAATTTTACTTTTTCTAAATTTTTTAAGCTGCGAAATAGCAATCTTTCGAAGAAGGAACTGAACAAAAATTGAAATAAAAGTTAAGATGAATGCTAAATTAATTTTGAATCCCACTGCATTTAAATATTTTAAAATTTTATTCTTTTCAACTTTTCTACCCTGTGAAATAACAGTCTCCTCTAACAATTACTTTCAATATTTATCTGAACCTGTTTTCGACATTAATGACAAGTGATTCGATTAAAATGGAACATTCTGTACATACACGAGAAAACGCCATTAAAACGCTTTGCCATTAGTGTCGTTCTATCGTATCGTATCAAAAAGAAGATCCTTTAAGCAACAAGTAGAAGCAACGAGATTATATATGTATATATTAAAAAAACGATGAAGAAAACACTACATTTATTCGTGTCTTCTCAATCATACTGTGTTAGCAAATCGTTAGTTCTTTCAAAATCGTACGAAACAATCGTCGAACTGTGATTAGTTCCGTTGCTCGTATGGCAAGAACATATAAAACGTTCTCGACCAAAGGAGCAACTCAGTGTCATTCCTGAAGTCTCATTTACATGTTTCAACTTCGAACAATTCGTTAAAAGTCATTCTAATTCGAAGACTATCTATCTTTCATACATTTCCATCATCATTGTCTCTCAAAATTATGCTCTTCTCCGTTAAGAATCAACCTGTCCAGCGATCATTATTTTTTTTTAGGGTGAGTTTTCATTCAACTTGAACCCCGTCGCTTTTTTTTTCTTTATCCGTTCTATCGGTGAATGTAATATGGATAAAATTTCATCAAACCTCCGTCCAACGAGGAGGAATATTACTATTCAACACCTATGACGATTCTTCGCTGGTGTATCAATCGGATGTGTGCCGATAAAATGCGGACGAGTTCGTGAAGTTCGATGGGAACTTCGTGAAATGGGGGGTAAAAAAGAAGCGCGTCTCGCGGTTCTTCGAAATTGGATGTTCGCGAAGAAGCAAGATGGCTACGCCTCGCGTTGTAACCTGCCGCGTACAACGCCTCTCGAACACGACATCGCTGGCATTTTAATGAAATTATCACGAAGAACGGTCCGCGCGGGCGTGTCAGTCCGAATGTTAGTTTCATTAGAATTCCAGAAACCTGTGTCCGTATTATTTCAGACCTCCTCTTGGCCATCTTTCTGTCTTTGTTTTTCTTTTCTCTGTTTTATTTTACTCGAAGTAAAGACATTTTTCTGCCCTTCTTCTTTCATTTGAAACGACCAAAAAGAGTATCTGAATATATCTGAACGAAGGAACTTCATTTATTATAATTCTAACTGTTCGAACTTTCGATGAAATTGCAATCGAATGTATGCAGATCATCGACTTACATCGGTTCTTTGAAAAGAAGAAAAATATGTATATTTTTTTCTTCCAGTGTGACAGCACTCGTATCAATTTTCTCGGTTCATCCTGTAAATTAGTTCTCGAGTTTCTTCAGAATTTTAGTAAATGAAATTCCACCGTGTTTTTTCACCGGTAGCGACGCTACCTGCTGCCTCCTTTTCCTAACTCTCGTGGGCTGCTAGCAGCCATTTTCTACACATAAAAAAAAAGACAAAAAAATTGTAAACAAAATTGCTGAAAACAACAAAACGATGGTATTACTATCATTTAACATCGCACGCATGATGCTTGTCATCGAACGATAGCGTTCATCTGTTCAGAACGTCTTTTTTTTTTCTCTTATTCTCCTTTTCTCGAGAGAACACATCTTCATTCTCCGTTGACGTTAAATTACAAACAATAATACGTATATGTGTATATATATATAATTTGCAACATATATAAATAAATTATTTATACTATATAACAAAAAGCGCCACTGGCTCACTGGTCAGTTGCGAAACTCGATTATGCGAGTGAAAAACCATTCGTTCCATCATCGATGGTTTCGTTGCAAATCCTCTGAGGGGAAAAAAGAAGATAAAGTTTTGCTCTTTATAAATATCTGTTAACCTTATCTCTTTCTATTCTCACGTGTCGTTCTTCTATTTTATCAAACGTATCGTCCCTGAAGAGTTTGCAAATTATGCTAAGACGCTTCGATTTAATCATCGTATTCGAAGGATCAAGGAAAAAAAAAAAGGATTGTCTTCGTGACACACTCGGTATTCTCTCTCTCATTCACTTTCAAACTTCTCACAATGGCTAGAGCAGGTATTACCAACCATACTTACCCTTCGTACAGTTAAATCTCGATCTCGTAAAAACGTATAAAAAATTCTTCTTCGTTGATCGTTCTCTTCTTATTTTTTTTTCGCCTTTTTGCTTTCGTCTTTTTTTTTTGACGTAATGCTCATTGTATCTCCCTCTCTTTCTCTATGTGTCGCGCCTCAGTCACTGTTTCCGTTAACATTTTTTCTTCCTACCTATTTTACTGGTTTTTTTCTGTATTTTTTTTGTTTCTTTTCATTTTTCTATCACAATTTCAAGGGAGCGCACATTGTTTTCATTTTCTTCCCCCGCCAAGTGCAATTCGTTGCACGCAATTGTGAAACAAAGAAGAGGAACTGGATTGAAGAATTCAACAGTTGGACGAAAACACGCAGTCTCGTCGTTGTTTTGAGCTTTTCCGTTAATTGACTCGAAATTAATGAACACTAAGGGATTCGTTATGGCAGTGCATAAACAGAAGGTGAAATCGAGGATCGATCGTTTCCAAATTGAAATATCTCTCTGTGCTTCTACGTTGCTTCGTGTGCATCGTTAAACAAGTATCAGTGTAGAAAATTGACGTTACTTAAGTGTATACCTTTGTGCATTTTCACTGGATAAGAATTATACTCTAAAACGCTTATAAAACCTTGAAATTAACACGAGGAACTCGAAGAAGTTGCAGCGTGAAGATAAACTGAAGTACAAAAAGAAAGAAAAAAGAACTGAACAAAATCTGAATTAAATAATCCACAAAGGTTCTCCATTTTTCTTCCAAGCCTTGTATTCTCTAAATTCATGAAATTCAAAAAAAAATTTCTGTTTTAATCCTACTTTGTAACCTCAATCGCTGCAACGAAATAAACAGTCTAACAAGTAAACTTCAAAGGAACAGCTTGTTTAAGCTTTCATTTCTAAAGGAACAACATCAAGCTCGTTATTAGCAACGTATCGATCCTCGATTCGTCGAATTTCACGAGAACCGTGCGCTCTTCGTGCCTAACCTCGATATTTATCGACCAAGAAACTCGATCGTGCGTTCAGTAGCACGATCTAGAAGAGCGATCTGTGCTTGGTGACTGAGGATTCGACTGGCTTCGATGTCTTCCGTGGAAGTTCCATGGAGCGCGACGCTGCTTCAGGCTTTTTCACCAAAAGGTACACGCGTCGCGACGCTCACACCGGTGGCGGTCCTCTGACGTAACGTAGCTGAGGCGTGAGCGAAAGGTTCAACGTGTTTGTCGCCTCACAGCAATGAGGTTCGAGCAGACAAGCAGCGCAGAATAACGCTACCAAGGCCAGTTGAAATGGTAATGCTGTCCTCAGGATACGCCAAACCCAACTTTGAGGAAGAACAGGCTCGTTGTCAGGATTTCCTCCGTCTGTTGCACCGCTCTTCGCCGCAATGGCTACGATTCGCTTTGCGCCTCCTTTCGACATCTCTGTGGAAGTGGCCTTCTTACGCTTGCTGTAGACAGAGGAGAAGGAAATTCGAAATTGTTTAAAAATATTTTCATTTACTTCGTGATTTGATTGCTTTGTAGTGGTACTGCAGAAGCTGAGGAATTTTTGTTGGTGTGGGTATTTGTTCGATTAATCTTCGTTTTGGTTATTTATTGCGCTGTTTGTATAGACGAGGTTTTGGAAATTTAATTGTGCTGTGTTTGGATGAGAAAAAAGGGTTATTGTGGATTTGAAATTAATATTTTTAGAGGTTTCGAAAGAAAGTAAATAGTATCAGAAAAATTATACATTCAAATAATATTCAAAATTACTTGAAACATTGATTACAATATTAAAATACGATAAACTATTCTAAACATGGAAGAATATGTAAAATAGATACCCGACGATTACTTAGATAAACAATAATCATATTAGTTCCCGTGTTCAAGATTAAATTAAACCTAAAGTCGACTAACCGCGAACTTCATTTAGCTATGAGACCTTAAGGTGTCCCTGTAATCAAGTAAATTAATTTACAGTGTCCCGTGGGTGAAAGTGAAGCCAGGAAATGAGCAAAAGGCAAGTTCTCAGGGAAATCAAATCGTCGGAGTATCTTCATGTCTTGAAACTTCTATTGTTAAACGACTTTCACTGTAACGTCAAATTTGATAATACATAATTATACAATTCTAATTAATTCCTTATGTTTCTACTGAAAAATGAAGGAAATTCTCTTTTATATATTTTTTTTCAAATAAAATAATATAGTAAAAATAACAGAGCCGAAGGCATTTCTAGAATTTAACAGAGGAGGGGGAGAAAAAAAGAAACGGGGAGAAATACGAGTCGACGCGAAAAAGGGAGGTTTTACAACTTTTTTTATGATGCAATATGGCCGGCATTCTATGCTCACGAAAACTAAACCTATTACCGTTGCCACCGTGCAGTGATTAAATGCGACTATAAAAAGCATCCTTCAAACAAAGTTAAATAAGGTGGCCTCGGTGATAATGGGAATTCGGAGTAATTGCGATTGAAAGAGCGGGTCACGAAACGGATTTCTTTTGGGGGAGTAAAGGTAGAACAGAGTACACACGTTTTCAACGCTCCTCCGTGCTCGATCTCAATTTTCTGCTTCTGTAAATATTAATCCCGAACGAAGAGAAAATCAAACTATCACTATCGGTAGATTAAACTTTAAAATCTAATTTCCCAGTAAATACATAAATTATTAGTTAAACCGTCTCACTTAACTCGCGTTTTCTTCATTCACAAGAAGAAACATTGCGATTAATTAGAATTTTACATTTTTTTTTTTTAGAAATGTTGAAAAACAGGAATTAATAATTATTAACCTTCTAACTGCGTTCACTTCTCGAACAAAAATTAAATCTCCCTAGTTCATGATAAAAAATGAATAAAAATTGCAATAAGTTACTTTACTTCGATTATTATAAACGTGACTGTGATGTATTTTATATTTCACAAAATTGAACAATTTCTGGGTAAACAGATTATTGTGTTTTAAGTGTTGGCGAACCAATGACAAGTTAACTTCTCCTCAGTTTAACAGATTAATATGCAATATTATAATAATAAACAAATAAAATAAGACGTGTAGAATATAAACGAGTGGATATGTAATTTTCAAGACGCACAGTGCTGTAGAGGTTGAATAAAAAAAGATTATAAATCAGAGAGATTACTATTATTGTGAAAATTAATTTTATAAACAGACAGCAGTGATTTCTACGTAAATAATTTTATAAAATTCAAAGAATTCAACATGGAGATAAATAAATGTTTTATTTTGATTTTTCTTTTTCGTACAAAGTTCCTTGTGTATCAATTTCTCGGTTATAAGTTAGAAAAAAAACAGACAAGTCGAATATTTATGGGAATGCAATTCAGTACGAGGCTCTTCGAAAACGATTTCCATGGGACAGAAGACAGAGAGCGTCACGGAGTGTTCATTCACAGCTAACTTCTTATATTCAAATGAGTGGACGCGTTATGGGAGCAGAACTATGAACGAGCAGGCTCTTGTCCCCACGTCTAAATAGACGCCTTCATTCTTTGCTTCTCATTTCGACGTTATGCAAATGGAATGCGCGCCGAGAAGGTCGTTCTTTATTCCCTCGAAAGTCTTGAAACGCCTGAATAAATTAAAAACCACGCGTCCGTACGTTTACCTCAAGAATATACTGTCTTTTCCCTTTTTTTCCTTCTTTTTTTCGCTCGTATGTTGGAAATGATCGTTCAAGAAGGTAATTTTCTTCCAATTGTAACAATAACTATGGTTAGAAAGTGTACAGCGTGAAGTATACTGAACGAAGGAAGTTGCATTTTGTTGAGGATTGTAAGCAAGTCTGTGATACTCTCTGCCATTTGAAAATTACTGATATAGATTTAAGGATAATATTAGATCATGTGATATAAAATATAAAATTTTTCAAAGAAAAAGGAAAATTTTGTTTCTGAATTGAAATAAATATTTTTTGTTAACAAACTGAACACTGTTTAAGCTTGCAATCTAATGCAAATGCGAAAAAACTTTTTAACGTTCAACTAATCGACTTGCAAATGATTAGAAATCCAACGTTTAATATTCTCACTCAATAGTTACGAAATGAAGTAAAAGTAACATTTATCACACGTTTTCTTCATAAAGAAAATTGAAATGTTTCTATAATTACACTAAAATCTATTTTCATTGATATTCCGCTTAAGACAAGCAAGTATTCAGTGACTTACGAATGAAACTATGTGTGTGATTTAGTCTAAATGCAATTATGCGAGGATCAGGAAACGTGAAAATACACTCATAGATATTTTAACATTATGTAAGCATTGCTACTTTCATAATGCCATGTTAAATAAAAGGATGTTAAAGTACTATGCATAATTTGTATTTGGCAAGCTTCAAACATGAATTCAAATTAGAGTTAAAATTCAAATTCACTTAAAATAAATTCTTTTAAATTACATATTTTAAAATTTGTATTTCAAATTCTGAAAGGAAGTTAATTCAACTTTTAAATGATGAAACAACTTATGTTTCACCTATACATTACTTATTTTATTGTATTTCGACTATAATCTATATCATGAAGGTGAATTGTTGTTATAAATAGTTGAAACCATTCCAAAATACAAATCGAATTTTAGAAAAAGAAAGAAATGAGGGCACACTGATAAAAAAAATGAAAAAAGGTATTTAAATGGTAAAGCAACTCGTGGCCCACCCTGTACATTGCTCCTTTTACTATATTTCTATCATAAACTACACCATAAGTGTGAATCATTGTTAAGAAATGTTAAAATAATTCCAAAGTACAAAATCAAATTTAAAAAAAAAAAGAAAAGAAAAGAAATACATTAATAGAAAAAATATTGCTGCTTTTACCATATTTTTACCATAAACTACACCCCAAGTGTGAATCATAAAATATATAGGGTTGAAATGAAAATATAAAGGAATGAAACCATTCCAAAATGTAAATTAAATTTTACAATAAAAAAAGAGACATTAATAAAAAAAAAAAAATGAGGAAAGGTACTCACTCAACAAAATGATGGACCTGGCTGCTCGTTCGTTTCGCGGCTCGCGCCTCGACGCTCGCGGCGGTGCGTACGATCAATTCGCGACAGTGTTTCTGAAGATCCCGAAGCTCCGTTTCCGCGTCTTCGACGCGTTTCCAGAGTTCAGAGAGCGCCTCACTTCCGGGCGCCAACTGGCTCTCCAAGGTGCGGGTCAGTCGACGAAGGGCGGCTAATCTTCGCTCTCGTTCGCTCAACTCTTGCTCGCTTCCGCTGTCGGAGATCCCACTGTCGGACAACGAGCCGCCTTCCTGCGTTAGACTGATCGGCGACGAGTCGCCGAATTTCGTTGCCACCCCACTGCTCACTTCCTCTGTACTCGAGTCTTTCAACACCGTGCCGTTCTGCAACAAGAACATCCAGAACATTCGACTTTGATCTGAATTGTATAGCTGATAATAGTTCATTTTCTCCTTTTAAATTCTTAGAAAGGTGACTAGTAGTAGGCTTTGCCTGTCTAACTGCTTTTCTTTTCCATCGTGGTTATGTAATCGTGTTATAATTGTGAAAGGATGAAAGTGGCGTGTTTCATTGTTCGAGAAAGTTTGAGGAAGTTGTTTCTAATTAGTTAAGTGTAAAACAGTTTTTTTTTTCTTCTGTATCTATATTCAGTATTGACAGGTTTTTATAGATCGATAAGATTAACATTAAATTGTGCAATTTAATTATGCATATAGATTTTTTTACGTTCATCGTAAAAAAGGCACGTCGATACCTCGAATTTCCCGGCAATCGATTACAGGGAAAATCACGAAAGGATGTGCTTAAGCCGTGCCGCTGATTAGATCGCGAGATGCTGATAGGTATAAATACACCCCGGGAGAATACGATATCGAATATTGCATAATCCAGCGTTGGTTATTGCCGCCGGGCAACCGGAAGGCGTATAAGACGATTATACAGTGGAAGAAGGGAGAGAGGGGGCAAGGATAGGGTGAGTGCAAGAAAGGAAGCAGACGGAATTCACAGGGGCGTACGATGTCAACTGGAACGTTCCTTTTCGGGTTTTTCGAACTTTCAACGGGAATTTATTTATTTTTGCATTTTCTCCATTAATGGAACAAGCACATTAAGATACAGAATCAGGTGGATAACACGTAGAAGAAATTTTAAGAAATTTTAAGAAATTTTAGCTAGATAAAAAATTAAGTAACAAGTTAGAAAAAAATCAATTAATAAATGACAACTATTTTTTATATTTGAAACTTTGAAAACCTAAAAGTTTCGTATCGGGAAAAAATTATACATGTTCGCGAATTGATTTCATTGGTTTGTTATATTTCAATATACATAAAATTTGAATAGAGTTATGAATGTCTCTGTAGCGACGTTAGCGAAGTGCAAAGGGTTAAATATGAGAATGTTAATGATGCATGATCGAAAAATATACAATAAACCGAATTAACTCCTCATCTTACAATTTTTTAATTACTATACAAATTAACGTGCGCTATTTTACTGTTTTAATACAGCGTTAAATAAAAAGAAGTCAGGATATTACATGCGATTTGTATCTTAAGTTGAAGGTGATAAATTGAAGGAGAAGTCTGAGGGAAAATACAAATTTAATATAATAATAATGTGCATCACAAGTGAGACTTATCGTTATAAAGCAAGAGCTTAAACGATATTTAATAGAACAACGGATTGAAAAATCTTGTACATTTTCGTTAATAGGAAAAATGATAAAATCCATGTGTATTTCCAGGAAGAGCTGAAAAATTTATTCGAGGTAGAAATATATCACTCGTTTTCGACTGAGAAACAATAAATCGTACGAAGGATACAACAGCGTGTGCTCATTCGAAGTGCCTTTAACACTAGACAGCAAATATAAAGAACGACACAAACCGAAAAATTTCTCTTCCTTTAAAAATACATCCGACAATCGTCGAAAGGATAATCGGATACACCTTAAAACGGTTCCACATATAAAACACAGCTATAAAACAAAAAACCTCCTACGACAAGTTCAAAAATTCACGAACAAAGCTTCTCTAGTATCCGTCAATCATCATTCTCAACGTCCTCTCGAAAACACCTCAGACAAACACCCCTATCACTCGTGACAAGATACCAGCGTCACGTAAGCCGTTTCGCCTCCGATATGAACTCGTTCCCCTACAGTCGAAGAAACCGAAAAGACAAAAAAGAAAGGGCGGGGGGAAATAATCGCGAGACGTAAGGAGAGAACGGAAAAAAGGGACACGAGGCCGCGACATGAAGCGCTGATACCAGACAGCAATGGTAATAGTAAAAAAAGTGGCAGGGTGCGGAGTATTTTCAGGTAAGAGAGAGAGAGACAGAGAGGGAGGACGCGAAAGAAAGGAAGAAAGAAGAAGAAAGATCCAACGCAAGAGAGATAGTGCGCAAAAGAGAGAAAGCGCGCGCGAGAGAGAGGAGACGCGAAAGAAAGAAAGAAAAAGAAGCAGCGCGTGAGAGAGAGAGAGAGAGAGAGTGAGCGGGAGGGAGGGGGGGGAGAGGAGACTCAAGAGAAAGTGCATGGGAGAGAGATAGTGCGCAAAAGAGAGTGCCCAAGAGAGAGAGCACGTGAGAAAGTGAGTGCGCAAAAAAAGAGCGCACGAGAGAAAAGAGGGAGAGGGAGAGAGAGAAGCAGAGACAGGGATGGAACGAAAGGGTGATGGAGCGAGAGGAGGTGAGGGGACGAAGAGGGTCAGAGGAACGAGAGGGTTGGTTTAGGCTGTTGCAGCTACGGGGCCGTGAGGAGGAGGAGAGCCTCCGGTAATGAAAAGCGCGATCCGCATACCAAGTAGCAACCTTCAACCTAACCTATATATAAGTCGGTATACTCCTGTATAACGGATAGTAGGTACGAAGTGAGTCTCCAGTCAGAATCCACGTTGCCCGAAGGACCAATCACGTAGACAGAAAACTGCGAGAATTCTTTATTTCCGACCGATCTAGTAAGGACGACTCGGTAACAGGGCCACTCACGATACTTTCCACTATGGCTAACCTTGGAATATATCGCGTGTCATTTTGCCGCACAGAGGGTTTAGGTCGAAGCGTCTTGAAGAGTTATCGATGGAGAAAAAACGGTTCGATTTCGTTCGTGGATATTGATGGAGTTTCCTTGGGTTCGTTTGGAAGTTGGCAACGGGTGGAATTTTCTATTAGCTGTCTTTGAATTGTGTGAATATATCTGTGAAATGATTTGAAACTTCTCGCAGTGGAATTTTGAGTTCTCTTTCTTATAAAATGACCATTTCAATGGTGACATTTTTTTGATTTCTTATTGTGAAAGTAAACAATAAAGTGCCTTTGAATTTCATCGTAAATATGATTCGAGTGTCTTCGAATTTCATTATAAATATGGTTTGAGCGCCTTCTTTGCGAATTCAAATTGAACGCACTCGAGGTCCGTTCGTTGATATTAATGAAGCTCCCTCGAGTTCTCTGTCCCTAAAAAGTGAGTTCCACAAATGAGAGATTACTCCTAGTTTGTCTAAAACTAACTGAGTGTTTTAAAGTTTTCTTGAAAATATGAATAGAATGCTCTCAAATTCTATTTTGCCGTTGAAATCGATCGAACGCTTTCAAGTTTCCTCGAGGCACATCGACAGAGTATTTTCGAGTTCTTCAGCAGGCACCAATTGGAAAAAAAAGAAAATATCGTATATCTCGCAGCGAGCTATCTGTCGAGCTTACGAATTGTTTCTATCGGATCTTATAATTAGACCTATCTAATTCGATCGCGGCGTATAATTAGGACTTGGCGACGGGAATGAAACTAATGTAACGGTCTAAAGGGCAGGCAGATGGAGAGGAAGAAGGCGCGTGATAAAATTGTTGCCCGGTCTCTCCTCGATGTCTTGGACGAGGCAACGCTAGAGGTGAACCTTCTCCCCTCCTTTTCTCTACCCGAGGAAGGTTCGCGGACTCTAAATTATTGCAGGTGAAAAGTAAAACTGGCCATTACGGAGATAATTGGCCGTGCAACGAGTCCAGCAATTTTTGCTGTCTCCTGTTAATTCGTGATATCGCGTTACATAAACTCGCGGTTGAACTCACGAGGCTCTCGGGGCAGCAACATCTTTTCCCTCCAAATGAAACGTTCTCCGTTTACCTTGTCGAGACGTTCCAAAGGATTGTACAACAAACGTTAACATTGTGTTTATGTGTTATTACAAAGAAGTTACGAAACTGTGGTTTACTTAAAGCGGGATCAACTATAATCGACGGTTTGTGTTTCTAAATTAAAGAGACGCGAGATTTTTAGTTCCGCGTAGGAAACGGATCCTATCGAAAATTTCATATTCTACGAATTAAAGGAAGAAAGGAGAGAGAACGTACTGCGTATTGGAAACAGATCGAAACTCTAAGATTCACCTAAACAAGGAAACTTTTCTAATTAAATCTACCCTGATCGGAAGTTCGAAGAATTGGGTTAAGTTTTCCTAAAGAACCTTTTCCCCGTGCTTTTCTCAGACACCAGAGTATCCGATAAAAACAAAAAGTAGTCAAAAGAAAAAAGAAATAGAAAGAAAGAACCGAATAAACAGTTTGATCAAACACAGGTGGTCATCGTTTTTTTTCACCACCGGAAGCGTTAATCAACGAGCTGAACCTGTTAGTTCTTTAGGCCACGTAGAAAGCGAGGCATCGTCGACACCGGTATATCCGCGGGCTACAATTGGTCAGTCGAGCGATCCGGCAGCGATATTAAATTTGTATTTTTACGCTGATTCCACGGGCCATTCCCGTACGTGAGGCGAAAGGGAATCGTTTGGGCGATTAACGATCCAACCTCTCTAGGGAGTCGCTGGCTCTGAAGGTAGCCAACACCATCTTACGACTATGGCGACTCGTATGTGATCCTAAAACTCCTCCTACGTCCGTCTCGAGCCGCTTCCTATTCGCTAATATTTTATTTAACGTCTATCAAAATTTATGGATTTCTCGCGGAGGCAAACGGTAGTCGGGGAATTTAACGTTCACCGGATAGATACTTTGGTCTCGTTTGCGGTTAAAAACACGAAACAATACACTCGTGCTCGTGCTATTAAATTAAATATACAATCGTGAGAGTGTTTGAAAAGAATCGTGAGGATCTTGCTACAAAAGTGAATCGTCCACTTTGGTCTGAATAAAAATAATTTCTCCTAACATACATGTACATTGATGATGATACAACTATAGAACACTTTAGAAATTTAGAATTTTTTTTCTCCTGTTTGTATCGTTATAAAGAAAACGCCGAAATTAACGAAATGTTATTTTAAAGACTACAGTTGATAATTCAAGCTGAATTGAGCCTCTTTGATTCGCTGTGTTAATTTCACAATTGTCGAATTTTTATTATACATCGTGTATGAACTATTCGTTTAAGCTTTTAACTTTTGTCAGGTATAGGTGGATTAATCCTTTCGCTATTAAAAGTGTACAAGTTTCGCGAGGAAAACCTTCAGTATTCGGGTATACACATACGCAATACCGCCTTGACTGTCTTTTGAAAGAAACAGGATTTTTTTAAAACAAAATATTTATAATTCCTCTATAAACGTGTTACATCTTTTTAACGTAATCTGGTTATAATTCCTCTATGAACTCGTTACATTCTTCTAACATAATCTCGTCGAAACTACGAGTGTGAACATACTTCGTGGTGAGTGACTATAGTCGCCTGTCTTAGCGAAAAAGTTAAAAATGGAGTACAAATGAACGACTGTACCAATGTTTCTTTGAATCAGTGCAATAAACAATTGTTTCACTATCCATTGATATTTCGATATTTAAATATAAGTAATATTGTACTAATTATATTTATAAAATTTTGAAATATTACTTATTAGTGATTTTTTATAGAAAGAGCGGAAATAAATACAAGCAGAATCGGTAGTCGCAGCGGAACTATTATCGTTCCATATCTCGAGCCGCCCCCGTTGGTTTTATCGCTCCAATCGGAATTCCTCCTTCCATTATCCGTTCTTATCCTTTTGTCCTTACGAGTAGCGAAGGTTTCAGAGAAAAAGAAGAAGGTGAGCTCGTAATGTCGAGCACTTTGTCGAGCACATTGGAACGCGTCTTTTCCACCGAGTGGTAAAGGGTCGTATCGGCAAGAGTAGAAAGAAAGATGTAACCTGGAGTGCATGAAATTATCCCCACGAGTGTTGTAGATCGACGAAACCGAGCGGATTATTCTGTTCTTGACGGGTCTTTGAACACGCTCGAAAGCAAGTCGCGAAATGAGTGCAGCTTCGTTCGTTCATGGGGGGTTTGCTTCTCGTTATACCCGCCTTCTCTTACCTTTCTTAGGGTGAAAATATCGCGTCGCGAGCCATACGTCTTCTAGACAGGCGAAATAAGCACGGGGACAATTGGTAGTTGCGACAGCTCGATTTGTGTTCCTGTTTTTTTTTTCTTGTTCTTAAATTGTTGGTACATCGCTCGATAGGAAATTTGGTAATTGACGAAGTGGAGGAATTTTTTGTTGGATGTCATCGAGATTTCTTATTATAATTTCATTAGCAAGAAAGTTAACATATTTCTTAAATCTTTGAAGAAAGAAGACAGCAAAGCTACAGAAAAAAAAATCTACTCTAATTATTGTTGCTATTGTTCAGTCTATTGCAGAGAACAGTTTCATCTGAATCCCTCACGTATCAATTGTATTCGAAGAAACTTACTAATCCAGAATAGCATAAAATTCCTAAATAGATGAAGAATCGAATTTCTTGTTACCCTCTTTGAAAAGAATAGCACACAATGAGCTTAAGTTACCCGAAATAGTTAAACGATTAAGATACTTCGATACTTGAAATCTGCTGCCATTTAACACCTGCTCGAACTCATAATAATCCACTTCGTACATCCTCTAGGCGAACTATCACTACACAAGCCCAGCCATTTGTTACATCTATTCCACCCCATAAGCTTCGTGTCCTGCTCAAAACTCCGTGAAGCCATGAACAACTTTGTTAATAAAGGAAAATTGCTCGTCGTGAAGAGGGATTATATACGCACTATAAATAGTCCTGCGATACTTTTCCGGAAGGAGCCGTCAAGAAGGGGAAAGACGGAGGTGGGTCAGATTAGAGGGGGCAACGTTTGACAGATGACACTTGTCGATATCGTGTTTCGGTTAAACGCCATCGCATCCCCCTATTTCCACCATATATCCGTCTTGCATTTGCATATAAAGTAAATCTCTCTCGGTAAGGTCGGCCTCGCGACCGGCTCCACGCTTTTATGGACTTAAGGAGAAAAGTAGCTCGAGGTGAGGCAGGTGGCAGGTTTGTTATCACGACTTCCGATTGGCCTGGTCCGTGTTCCGCTTGTCAGGGAAACGTGCCGCCCGCCACGCGATATTTCCACGTCGGCGCTGCTCATTTTTTTTCCCGCCCTTCTAGCTACGCGATTAGAATAACTAGTTCCTCCGTGATATCGCTCGACTTATTACTTGCCGTCTACGAAATCTCGGTGAAGCTTCTGCTATCTAGTTTCCTGCTCTTTAATTGTTTGTTTGAAACGATCGATGTAATTGAGTCCTCTGAAATTTCATTTAATCATGGGTTGGTTTTAACCCTTTCGCTATTATGATATATTTATTGAATTAGTTGCTCTTTTGCTTGTTTTATTTTATTATTATAATGACATTTTATTATAAAAATATTTATTATTATAATAAACAATTATTATTCGTAAGGATAACGAATTTATCCTTCGTTTATTCTAATAGATTTCCTATACAGTAGTGTATACAAAAATATTAAGAGAAATAATTTATCCTTAGAAAAATTAAAATTAAATTTCAATAATAAAAAAATTCGAAGAAGGGTATTGAGTATCTCGAAATTAAAAAAACTAAGCCCTAACATAAGACATAAAATTAACTCTGTACATTAGACAGTGTTTACAGAGTAAACTGTATCCTCGTATTAGCGAAAGGGTTAAGAATGCAATTCTCGAATAATAAATATCAGAAAAATCTTTAACGTCAGATTATGATAAATAATCTTTGTGTGATACTCTTAATATGTATTTCTATAATAAAATTCGACAATTAATACATAAATAACTATAGCAAAAAAATAGAATTAAAAAATATAAAATTATACTATTATATATATATATATATATATATATATATATATATATATATATATATATATATATACAAACAATTGTTATTTATGTATTCATTGTCAAATTTTATTTTAGAGGTACATATGAAGAGTATGTATATCTGGAATTATTATATTGGTTTTTGTATACAAAGAAAATTCTAGCTATTGGGTCAGATAAATAACAGCACGGTTCTTTGATCCCTTTGAGAGAACACCCTTCGCTATCCAATGTTTCTATAGAAGAAGAAAAAACAGAGAACCGAGAAGAAGGTTTTCCGCGGTGGAGAAGACGAACCAATAAACATGATTCGACTTATAATCTCGTCTTCCTTAGGAGTACCATATCCCCAAGAGTTCTTCCGCTCAGCCAATCTAAGCGGGGAAATGGTTTTATGCACACAAGTGATACCCACGGGAACCGTTACCCCATCCAAGGATGTTGAATAATTGCTAGCAGCTATCTAACCGATTGAAAATCAAGGATGCCGTGGGAATATCGGTTAAACGATTCAGCCAGGATTTCGTCGTTTTAACTGGCGATAACGCTTAATAGCTGACACAATTCATGATTTGTAATTATCAACGATCATTGAAATATTCATATAGTACATGAATAATTCCAATGATTAGTGAAAATGGTTCATATAGAAAATTTGAAACAATTGAATTCGTCGTATATTTTGTGTCGCATCGGTCGTTTCACAGGAAAGATTTACATTTCACAGTATATTAAAGTGGAAGATATGGGAATTAAAGGAGGCTTAAATTAAAGAATTAAAATATACAAGAAACCATGAAAATAAAGAATTGATTAAGATAAATTAACCCATACGAATATTGCGAAAATAGTAATACAAAGCTTCGTTTAAACAAAGTTTTACTTGAAGAATTTTGCATCTTAAAAAAGTGTAGAATCATCCACCCATAAACAGACTTCTTTGAAAAACTTGAAAAAAAAAATTGGATACCTCGAAAATCCGTGAAACGATGTTCACGTAATCTTTCTTTCCGTTTTCTTCGGAACAAAATCAATATATTTCTCAATTTTTCAACGATATCCCTCACGACTTTGTCAGAATTATCTATTACACAATTTTCGTGCGTGAAGAAAGCCCGAAGTGCAATCTTAACCACGATCCCTTCGAACAGGTGAATAGGAGGCGGCATCGTGAAGTTCCAGAGGTCCGTGGAAACGGTAATAGGTATCATAGCAGCGAAATAAAGAAGAAAAGGCGTGATAGAGGTGGGAAAGGGATGGAAAGGACCGAGCGTGGACTCGAGGATAGCCATTATCCATGCGAGGACGTGGATCACGATGCAAAACGTTCAGTCTGCGCGCACTTAAGCTACGCCGAACTCGCCTCTCGATTCTTCACTTTAGCCATTTTCAATGCCTCTAATCGTCACACGTAACAGACGTACACGTACGTCGTAATGGAATCGAACAATATTCGATTCGATCGCGGCTTGCCGTATCGTATCGGTGGAATACAATTTTCTGACCGATCTGAAGATAACTTTCGAACGATGTAGGCGATGTGGATGAATATTTTGTCGTTTTCTTAATGCAAGATACGAGCGCTCACATGTAGGAACTACATGGAAGGCTAAATTGTTAAATTCTTAAATTGCAGGTTAGTGGTAGTTGAAGTTTGAAGAGATGCTTTGAGTATTGTGATGTAGAAGCATTTAATTTTTTGAAACTCTTTGGCGTAGCCATGAAGGAAACTTGTATTACAGCGATTAGTATTATAGAGAGGTTGAAATAGAATTAGAAAAGAATTGTTGGAAATTTAGAGATCTGTTATCTCCTAGTTTGTTCTAATTTATTTGCTCTTTATATTTTTTATTTTGATATACTGAGTGATTCAGTTAAATCGACCAGTTGAAGTTACTCTACTATTTCAAATAGAATAGAACTTCTATTACTAATATTTCAATAAATATTCACTTTGCAATGCTCCTTTAATTATCACAAAAACAATATAGTGTTCTCTTTTACAAAGTTATACTAACTAATTTTTGCTTGAGATACTTTTTCGTGTAACAAATTGTTCAAGAATAAATTTAAGTCGTCAAGCGATGTGAATCGTTCAAAAGATTTTTTAAGTGTTTAAAGAAAAGTAACTTTGCGATTTAGCAAATATGGAGAGTATAGAATGTGAGGCAAGGAGCAGATAAATTCCTATTAACTGTTACATGTTTGCATTTGACCGCAACCGAGACCCAGATGTTCATGAAATAAAACGTTACGACATATTCCCTCTGCTTTGGCGAAATCACTTTCGACGCTCTTCACGCGGCACTGAAAAATTTTATTGTCCAACCATTTTCCACGATTACCGGCCTCACTCGTTTCCGCAACGCTTACAACGCGTCATTGAATCAATCGAATAGTCCTCTAAAAATGGGCGTTTCGCAAGAACGTAAAACGGTTCGCAGCGTTTACCAAGGCGCGAAGAATGTCGGTGCAAATTCGATCGTTTCTTAAACGTGAATCGCGAGAGATTAACTCAAATATTCAAGCATGAGCATATTTAATTATTCAAATATTCAATTAATTACAAAACTAGTGTACGAAATAACTATTAAAGTAATTAGATTTTTTACGTGACTATTATTTTAGTTACAAAATTAAAATTCAAAATCTCTTATCATAATACATTTTTCGTATTTCAAGTTCAGAATCTAGAGAATTTGAATGTAGAAAAAAAGAAAGGTAAGAAATCTCAGAGAATCACACTTCTCTATGTTTCTAACACGCAAACACATATTTTACATTTCTTTTGTCAAATTAAATCGAAGCTAAAAATACCGGCTGCTGAAAGCCTAAGATTTCAACTGTTAAATTGCTTACTTGCGAAAAATGGACACTCGAATGAAAATATATTAAAAATTTTATACATTTTCACAAAATAATAAATAGTATATATTTCATACAAATTTATGATTTGCTACAATTCTTTTTATTTTTGATTATTTCCTATATATTTTTACGTGCAATGGCATAATTCGAAAAATATAAATGTAAAAGAAGTTATATGATGCTATCAGTGCCAAATGATGATACAATACTACGAGTAAATAATGAGATGTTACATAGCTACTGTTATAATCCAGGCTATCTTACCTGACAACTAATGTCTTGTTTCTCGGACAACAGCCTGGCGACGTGACGAACAGACGAAGCAACCTCCGACGTGGCTCCAGCTTGTAAAGCCACATCCAAAACTGCAAGGGTGTCCTTATCCCTCCGTAACGCGCACTGAAGCTCCGCCAAACGTATACTGAACTGTTGAACGGCCTGTAGAGCGCACAATTGTTGATTGCCCCTGCAAAACACGGTTTAAAGTAGGTTAAAATCGGCAAGAGAAGTGGGGATTGGATTTCGGAACGCAACCTGTACAATTTCGGTGTCAAGAATTCTTGCACCAGTCCTATCGACCTGTTTCAAATTAAAAGAATATAGAATCACAATTATAATTAGAAGATAGAAACGTGAAGTAATTTCTCAAATGAAAATATATGCAATTTCTAAATGATTTTCAAATATAAAAAATTTCATCGATGAAAAGTACTCGTTGAGTTTCATGTGAAAGAATAAAAGTCACTTTGAAATAGAAGCTAAAACATTGTTCTTTTCACCGAAGCTTCCTCGAATGTTGAATATCGTATCGAACATTTAAACTGTCTGCCTTTATTAAATATTTCAAGCCTGAAGTACGAAGCCTTAACAAAGCATATCCGTTAGAATTTACAGAGAGATTGGGGCTGAGCAGAAATAGGGGAGATAAAGAAGGAAAGACAATTGATTCGAATCAAGTTAATCAACGGGGTCCTAATTTACTGGAAACCATCGTTCATCTTTTTTCTTGTTTCCAATAAAATATCAATTACAAATTTCAATTATGTTAATGGAAAATACAACGGAAACAAATTGGATAAGATGAATTTTAATGGGAACAATCGAGACGTAAAGAAAGCTAAAATTTCTCTTGAACTATTCGTTCGAAATGCCTGCCCACTGAAGAATTTACGCTTCTTCGCGATGCAATCGATTCGCGATGCTCGATAAACACCAGTTATTCCCGATTCTCGGAATCGGTGAAAGCGAGCTACGAAATTGAATGGAAAAATCGCGAGCCGGGTCAACACAATAAAAAGTGGAACGAGGGCGAAAGCCTCTCGGCAAACAGTAAGACGTCAAATTATTAGCGGATCTCCCCGATAGGCGGTATCGGTAAATAGAAACACTTTAGGCCAATCTGAGCGCCCTAGGCTCATCGTGTGTGAATAAAACCTAGGAAGACTACTTTCGTTTGCCTTCTGCATTGGCGTGTGATCGAAAAAAAGAAATATTCCCTCTATTTGGTGAGCAAAGATATCCAATAGATTAAACGAAATTCGAACTTTGTGAAAGATGAAATCATTTTAATATACGATGAAAAAAAAAAATGATCGCGTAGACAGTGGATAAAAGAAAGTAAAATAACACGATAATTAATACGACTGATTAATGCAGTACGTATTACTTGCGACAATTAAGTAAATGTAACACATTCTGATGGTTCTAGATTAAAATATCTATAATTATTCGACAAAGAAATATAATTTGAATCACATACATATGTCGAGGGTTCACTCTGGATTCAAAGCGAAAAAATACTAAGATTATAGTTTAAACTTCAAAAGTTGTTTTTTCTTGGGTAATTATTTCACGATTGATTCTCCTTAGCATCAAAATTCGACAACAGTGTGTCGAATACATGCCATTGTCTTTTGGTCATTGACGGAAATTAAAGCTATTTTACTGTTGGTCGACATAGAGTTGGGGTTGGTGATGATATTACAAGAATTTGTTGTATCGTTAATTACCAATTAAAAATTGTCTGTGATAATAAAATAATGAACTAATATTAGTGCAACATAGGTCGAAAATTCATAACAAAAGATGCGTAGACGAAGGGTGAACAAAAGGACTACAAGCAGAATACGAACCACTCAGAAGTGAAAATGATTAATTCCACTTTTGCAATGTATTCGAATTTCAGTATCAAAGCACACAATTCCTGCTCAAATTCCTGCTTTATAAATAAAATAAGTTTGATACAGTTTCTTTCACGGAGAAGTTAGTTACTTTGACTTCTAAGTGGCTCATATGTTCGATACAAAATAAAGAAACGTAGTTCTTTCTAACGAGTAAATTTATAAGAAATCAAGTGTGTTTATAAATACTTTTTATAGTTCATGGTTAACTACTTTATCACAGAAAAATAATACTTATCAATGTATAATAAAATAATAAGAAAAATACTGATTGCGTTCATGTGAGTCAATCGTCCTCGAAGGATTAGAAACTAAGAGGGCAACTGCGTCAAGTTACATCGAATCTTCGAAAAATAGCAACTGCATTGAGGTATCACTGGATGAACTCAAAATGAGAAGGAACGGAGGCAAAACCAGAACAATCTTGAAGAAACGAAACGTCGGGTGACATCGGTCGATTTGTACGTTATACAGAGGAGTCGCGTGCGCTCGTGCAAAGAATAGAAATTCCTGGGGAGCGTCCGAGGTACAGGATTGACCTTTGTAAAAGCCCAGTGGGTCAGTGGTAAACCCCTTTGCATGGGTCAGACCCCTATCAGACGGGGGAATCAAGTGCTCATACGGCAATTAAAACGCGACTCGGAACGCGGCGACGTGCCTCTCGCTTGGAACACGTATCAATTTCAAGGTCTGTGATTTGCTTGTTCTATACGAGAAACGCCCCTACGTTTAGAGAGGATTCTATTGGTTTGCGGAAAAATTCGCTCAAACAGGTATTCGAAAGTGCACACAGATTTATTTCTTAATAATCTGATAATATATACTGGTTTGAGCAACATCTGAAAACGTAATAATTTTCTGATCTTTTTAATCAACGAAGACATCGATGAAAAAAAGAATTATTATACTATTCGAGTAAATAACTGAAAACAAGAAAATTATATTAATGGAAGAAATTATTTTTGTTACTGTAGTCATGGTTCTTAGATAACCAATTAGTAGTTTCTAAATACTGTTTTATGTTCATACAAGTGATGAACATATATGAGATTTTTCTCTGAAGCAACTGTGCATAATTTTATTCTATGATTATAGCAATTATAAGTTTTACCAAAGCATTGAAACGAAGTTGAAAAGTCACAGAAAAATATCAATGTGGATTTTTAACTCTTCACACTGTAATCTGTTTTTACACGAGCATTGAGTACAAAAATAACGTTTTTCATTTAATAAAAATGTTTTCGAAAAATTGTTGTGAGGAGATATAATACACGTGGTATAGAAAGTGTTAAAATTGTCACTAAAAAAAAATTGATGGAGATTGTCGCTATTCATAAAACGATATAATATATTTTAGAAGGAGTTGAAATTATCCAATCGAATCCGGTGTCGTCTATTTGTCGATGATGTAAGGTTATACAAATCTATTCTCGTAATGATTTCCTTTTAGAAGACACATGCAAAACTTTTCATAATAATGTACCGTGTGGAATAGTTCAAATAGACATTTCTTTGGGCAGACGGTCACTTTAGAAATGTCCAAGATTAAACTCGCGATCCCGGCTAAAACTAGTAATCCCGTGACACGGGTCGAAATCCCAAAGATCCGAGCCCTCGTTGCCGGTACCTATGGTGTCCACAGTTCCCGTTGTGTTTGCTTTGGAGGCTTCATTGCCTCTCATAATATTTGCCCAACGTCACACGCCGACCAGAGAACGGTCAGTCAATGATCCTAAACCAGCTATTCCACACGCTCCGAAACTCGATAAAACCTCGTATACTCTCTCGAAGGGAAAAGAAACTCTCTCGACAAAGGAGGAAGAGACCTCGAGGAATTGTAAATGTAGCTAAGCGCCTAATCGCACGTTTTATGCCACCTAATTGATCCTATCAAACATTTCTCTTATTCGGATATAAAAAATTAGTAGGTTTCTTAATTTTTCAAGATCTTTTTCAGATTTTCTCAACGTTAGAAAATTGTTTACTAATTTTTTAGATTTTTCAAATTTCTGATTTTCCGAATTTTCTGGTTTTACTATTTTTTTTCTACTTTTTCAAGTCACAGAATTTTTTTGACTTTCTTGCCCTTTCTGGGAATTATCTTCTTTTGAACTTTTTCTGCTAATTCCTCAGTTTCTTTACATTTCTAAAATTCTCTAATAGGTTATTATATAATTTTCATTTACTTTTCTTAGAATCACTCTCTTAGTTGCTAAATATTTTCAGTGTCAAGCTGTTTTCATTTTTACTTTCGTAAGAAATATTCGAGTATCGCCAACGATCAAATGCATTTTCAATACTCACTTTTGGAAGGTTTCGTCCCAGACACGATACAGATCCGCCACGCCATCCTTAAGTGCAGTGAAGATCAACGAGGCGGAGTTACCGTGATCGGTAATCAGTCTGTGCGTCGAGACGTTCAGCGACAGCATCGCAGCCTTGCGATCCCTCAACGCAGCCAGTTCAGCCTAGAACATTAAATATACATTTTTAGTGGTTGCCTTCTTCGACTAACTCGAACGAATTGCCCCGTTCTCGTAGCTACGATGCTGGGGCTCGCTTTTGGGGTTGCGAGTGATGTATAAACTGGTCACAGCAGTAGACTAAACCGAGTCAAATGTATATCTTGCAACAGAAATAAAGAATCGTTCGTCACTTTTCTGAAAAATTATACTAAAACTACTACTCGTTCATCGTCTTAACGATATGGAATAAAATAATTAAAAAAAATTAAATACTAACTAGTTATAAATGAAAATGAATCAAAATTGTTCAGATTTTTGCAAAAGTTAAATGTAAAAAAAAGTAAAACGTTTAAAATTATTTTCTCATTCTATTCTTATCTACTGTTGCCATTACTGTGTACTTCGAACGATGAAATTAATTGTATATTCCTTCTTTCTTTTTATAAATTTACATAAGGTAGTAGTGTTATTGAACATAATCCTTTATTATTAACCTTTTATAGCGCCATGTAACTTAAGAGTTACCTAGACATTTATCTGAATTTCATACATCACATTTTATTTCTTTACTGTTATACTATTTGAATCGCTGCATTATTATATTATTACCAATTAATGTTTGTATATTCATTATTAATTCTTGTTTTTCAACATTTTTCAGTATGAGAAATTGTAATCAACGATAATTTTTCTATTCGTAAACACAGAAGAGGGTTAAATTTACATACATTTTGTTTAGTCCACTAAACTTTAGTGAACAGTCAGTCTTATATAAATTTCCTCGAACAAACTGATACTAACGACCACTTTAAACGACATTAAACCGACTAATTCCAACGATGAAATCTCCCAAACACAAATCTCCACGTACTAGAAACACGAAAGAAACCTAAATTCCTTAACGAGTACAAAAGGAACACCTAAGAACGACAAATACATCCTTTCATCCCCATCGAACATCAAAAACCATCGATCTGTCCAGATGTCCAACGAACACGTACCAACCCAGCCATCTTACGATCTCTGTTCGATATCGAGCATAGGAGGCCAGACAGGCCGACATCAAAACCGAAATAAGCGTACGTTTATCAGGAAGAACATAACCGAACTATAAGGGTTGTAAGAGTCGCAAGGTAGACGATGGAGTAACCACGTCACGTTGTCACGTCCCCGTCGTCCTACTGCAGGAGGCGACCGACGAGGGCCGCATAAATAAACCCAGCTTTACGACGACGACGCAGCCCGTAAGAGAACGAAAACGAGAGCCCCTCCGCTTTCTCCTTCACCCTCCTCTCCCTCTCTTCATGTCATTTCTCTCGCGTGACGAGAGCCGGAGAGTTCGAGGAGAGCCTCGTAAAAGCTACTCTTTTTCTCTCTCTCTCTCTCTCTCTCTCTCGTCTTTCTCTTGTTGCGGTCATCGCGTCTCTGTGTTCGTGCACCGCCATTCGAGTAATTTCTGCCGTCGAAACGACGGAATTTACTACTGTTTCCTTCTTGCATTTATATTGTACACCGATCTCCTTCGGAATTCCGACGAATTTCTTCCGCGTTCCACCGGGGCTCTTGGAAATTGAAAGTTCGAGACCTGGACAGGGGGTAGAGGAGGGAAATTGGTAGGATAGGTGGTTTTAAGAAATTGTTTTTGGGCGAGAGATGGAGAAGAAACTCGTTTTGTTTGATGGAGAAGGAGGGAAGTGAACGGAGGAGATATTAGTCAGACACGATTCGGTAGGTAGATGTGTGGTCTGACTGCGGATGTCTGGTTCTACTTGATTCGGTGGTGAACGAATCGTTCGAAGAGAAATTGTAGCAGATTCTAAAGGGGAAATTATTCAGGTGGGAGGAATGATAAATCTGATTGAAATAAAGGTACTAACGTTTATTTAAATACATTAATTTAACGGAAATTAATTTCTTATTATACAGTTGTTACGATTAGATCAAATTTCGCCTAATGTAGCACTGTATTGTGTAACATTACGTGATATTAGATAGGATTAATAATGACAAAAATTAACAAAAATATGTATTCTTTTTTATAAAAAAAAAAAATAACAAAAATATTTTACAAAGTGTATTACATACATGTCGAACAATTCGTAGATATTCTTTTAATATTTTAATTACGTTCAAGTGAAAACGTGCGTCCCAAAAAATTTCCAAATGTCTAACAAATTCCTGACAATTTGTTATAAACGAACAAGCGTACAATATGGGCAGATTTCGAAGGAAAGCTGACACTTCGCCCTCGTTCGAGATTTTCATCGCCCTCCATCAATCAACGGATTTTCCTTGGCTGCAACGGGAAATCATAAGATTCGCGGAACGCCACGACGTCACTGATAGGATTTGACATGGAGATTAGTTTTATGTGATATGTATGTCACACTCCGTTCTCCATTTGTTACGATCAACATAATATATCATTATTATTCACCACATTCCGTAAACTCCCGTTTTTATACTCTGACATACTCACCTTTCTTATCTAAATCCCTCACAGTTTTCACCAGAATTTTCTTCTCTTATTAACTTAACGCTAGAAACTCACATCCATCGTCAATTCTCTACTACAAAATTAAACTATAGATCCTTACACAAATACTCGAAAACGGAACTTCACATTCCAACATCCTCTAAAAAAAAAAAAAAAAAAAAAAGAAAAGAAAATAAAGAACACGAAGAAATTACCTTTGTCTACTCCCATCCGATATAAAAAACAAAACCCTGGTCGATGTCATCAACACACGATTTACCAGTAAAGTCTGTCAGGACCGAATCGATATTCCTCACAGCGGCCGATAATCGATGCAAATCCGTGCACGAGCAAACGACGGGCACAGCCATGATTCTGGGCACGCTATCAAAGAGGTCAGACGCGTGAAAAGCGCTGGTTCACGCTTTGCGTGCGTGAGACTCCGCCACCTCTAAACAGGCAGAGAGAAAAAGAGACAGGCAGACAGAGGAGAGAAAGAAAGAAAAGCTCGCTGTCCGACAGCGGTCGCGACGAAAAGTGGCTGGCATTGATATTCCAGGCACATCGCGAACGCAGAAGCAACCGTTCCCCTCTAACCACCCACCGCATTGCCTCCTTCCCTTTGCTGCTCTGGTCCAACCTCCACTAACCCTCTCTTTCTCTCTCTCTCACCCTATTTCAGCCTTTCCCACCCTTGTCCTTTTCCCTCGTCGCGGTTCCAAGCACACCAGACACGCACATTCCGATCTAATTCAATTTCCAATCAACAGCCAATCAATTGATTCGAATTCGGTATACAGAGCAGTCGACTGGTTGCCGTTGCTGCCTCTGCATGCCTATGAGCCTTGCCTCTCTCCTTCTCTCTCTCTCTCGCTCTCTGTCTCTCTCGTGTTTCGTGTTTGTCTCTGTTCCTACAGCCACGCGTGCAGCGTCCAACAGGGCAATTAGCTTTTTACATGCCTCCATACCGATGTACTCTGATCGGGACATGTTGAATTGCTCGAAGGAGAAGCTTCGAAGGATCTTTTGATGTTTAAGGTGTAGTCGCGAAGAAGTTTTTTCGAGAGGATTATTGACCAAGAGGGAATTGACTGATTTGGGTTTGAATCGAGGGTAATGAGGTCGCTCGGGATGCATGCTGGGAATGTTTGGAAGTAGCGGGTGGATGTTGCAATTGTGGTGACTGTGTTTGGTTCGATTATTGGTGGAAGATTTTGGGAATTTTGTGGAATCTATATTTTTAGAAGTAGTTTTCTCCTGTGTACTAATATGATAATTTCTTTGTTTTGCTATTTGATTTCTTTTTTAATATTAGTGTGAGTTTACAGCTTAGTGGATTATGATAATAGTCTTTTGCTGTGTAATATGCAGCAATGGGTTAATTAATCTTATTTCGATTAAGTGAATTAATTATATGAAAAATACGTTTTAAAGGATATCTTTTGCAAGAGTTAGTGAAACTTAAGTTTCAATGCTTATGAGTGAATTTCTATGATAAAATCCCTGAAATTAATAACACCAAGTTAACACTTGCACGTTATAATCAATAATTACATAGACTATAATATAATAAAATCTAATTTTTGGCCGTATTCAATTTGAATTTACAAGATAACAAATCAAGTATAAATTATACACATTACCAATCATAAATATTTATCTATATAATTCTTTTCCTCTTATTCACACATATGATGAATTTTTCATCAAAATTACAGTTCTTTGAACAGCTGTCACAAATTGAAACAACAAACATTTTGGTGGCTAAACAATTACAAATACAAAACTACAAAACTGACATAAGTAAACTTCGATTTTAATATTCTCGCATATCATGCGATTAAATCGATCAGCGTTCAAATACTTCTCAGAAATATTTCGATTGGAATCTAACTGGAGAATTCGAAATTCAACTGTCGTCGTTCCTCAACGTTCAATTCGAAAGTTTTGAGAGACGTTGATCAAGGTGGTACCACCGCAAGTAGTAAGAGTAAACGTGCAAAGCGTTGTTTCGCCTTCGTGGAACATGCCCCATCGTGCACCGCCACTTTTTGCCAACGACAGTACAGTATTTTAATTGCCGCGCGTCGCGGGAGAGACGCGGGCTTTTTAAAAGGGAGGCCGCCACCGGTCGGCGCAAGAAAAAGCAGCGCGGCGTTCGAACGCGATCGCACCGAATAAAGGCACGGCATCAGACCCAGCTCGAAATAGCTCTCTTCTCGTATCGACAAGCCAGCCGCTGGCTAACGAGCTTCCGAGCCGTGAAAGCCTTTCACGATTAACCTCTCCTTGCCCTGACGAACGCCACGAATCTGTATACGTAGCTCGTTTACGATCTTAAGCTGCTTCGAAGTTTGTTAGCCGTGGACGCGCGCGGAATTCGAGCGACGGTGATCAGAAAAGAATCGAACGATTACTACCTCTTTTTTCTATTTTTTGAGCTTTTCAGTATGAGTGAGAGATGTGCTTCTTATGGATAGTTTCTTAGGTAGAATTATCGTTTTAGGTGGACTAATGGTGAATTGAACGAGGTTAAAGAGAAACTTTTGTCGACGGTTGACACTTTGAAGAGGTTTTTTCTTTTTTGGTGATTGTACAGTGGATGACAGAAGAATTATGAATTTCGTTATTTATTACAGTGGAATGGAAGTTTATGCTGAACGGTGTGAAATATTTGAAATTGAAAAAAGAAAAGAGTCGACAAGTGAATCAATCGTTTTTGCAATCTGATTTCAGGAAGTTTTATTGCATACTGTATGAAAAAAAGAAACATTTACATATATTAATAATAATATGTTATTACATATAATGCATATAATAAAAATATTTATATAATATATAATAATTGGTCTGCGTGTTTTCATGCAAATTCATATATTTGAGAATATAGTAAAAAAAAAAAAAAAAAAAAGGAGAACATCGATAGAAAATTATTTCACCAATTATAAGAAGGACTATAATTTGAATATTTAGTATACTTTTCCTATGATACTTATATGCTCTTACGTGTTATTACAACATAAATTCATCTCTATTCCAAAAGTCCGAAAAATTCAATAATTCACAGAACACATGTCAATGAAGATACAGTTTCAATAAGAAAATTCAAAACAACATAGAAATTTCAAAGAATCATCGAATAATGAAATAAAAGAGAGCGAATAAAAAGTACACATTAACGAAAATACTATTTCAAGAAGACAATTCTAAAGCAACATCGAACAATGAAAAAAGAAAAGTCCAAATAACAAAAATTTCGAAGAATCATGGAATAATGAAACAAAAGAGAGGGATTGAAGACACAAATCTTCCAACGAGACACAAGAAGACTTCTCAAAGAGTTCTTCCTGTCTGTGGTAAAAAAATGCGAGGCGTTCCTAGAAGAACGAAATCTCAGACTTTTCTCACGGGTTACCAGGATCGTCCAAAGGCGAATCACGCAGCGGTAACCGCGAACGATCGCTAATGAGCGGAATATCGAAACGCAAGACGTAGCCGTCGTAGAGAATTACGCAATAACGTAATCAGCGGTTCGCCGTGTCGCACACGATCCGTCTGCAATGGCGTGGCACTGGCTCGATTGAAGCCTGTTTACGAATGCGTAATACACGGGGGACATTCTATTCGGAAACGCGCGCCACGCCGCCGCGTGCACACGCTCGCCCATTCCGTCGCGCTTTTCGCCGTACGTCGTGCATGCGAAATATTCGTCGGCGACGCGCTGCACCCGTGAACGAACGCGGTTAATCGATTCCACGACGGCTTAATACCGATTCGGTACCGTCTGTGCAACATCGTTCGTTGAATGTGTATGCCAGTGAAACGTTATGCACGGTGATTCTTTTTACTTTTTTTTCTTTTTTTGTTTCACCGCGTTTGGTGAAAGGTTTTTTACTTGGGAAATTGAAGAGTCTTGGTTAGGTAAGATTCAGATAATCTCAATTTCGATCGATTGTTTTTTCTTTCTTTTTTTAAATGTTGCAATTATGATGTATCAAATTGGCGTAACTGAAACGTCGCTTCTTCTCGATGGTTGAATTTGGTTAGTCGACTATTTGTTCAATTTTACAGCTCAGACACCTTATTTTTTTTTTGTTTTTCCTCAAAATTGGTTGGAAATTGGTTAGAAATTGCTTATTACTATACACTGTTACATTATTATTAATCAGTTTCATTACAATAATGCTTGGTTTCTAATATTTGACAAAATGTAAAATAATTAACTGCAATCTTTCTTTTAACGAATATCTATAGAGATTTGGAAAAATAGCTGTTGTAAATAGTAGCATTCACATTCTTTCTTACGTGAAATTTACGTGAGAAAATGGAAACGTACAAAAGTCCACATATCGTGACACAGGTAAAGAACAAATAAAATTACCTTTCCCTTTTGCAACGAAAAACTAAATTTTATATAAATTATAACTCTTACATATATAAAATTGCACTTTCATTTATCTATCAAACGTTACCAGCTCAAGCAACCCGTTCAATTACCCTCCGAAATGGAAACCAATAAAAATTCAACAATATCCTTTCAAAATCAATCATTCCAACCCCACAAAAAAAAAAAAAAAAAAAAGAGAGAAAGAAACACTTTCACCCGCGAAATGAATCCACAACAGCATCCCCGTTCGACAGAAAGCTAATCTCCAAAGCACGTGCTCCTCCATCCCTAGTTGCACGGCTTACCTCAACGACGCGTCAACCCTTTCTCCCTAAACCTTCCAAACCCCGAGCGTACAGACCTCGTGTACACGCTCGTCCAAGTCTCCAACTCACTCTCTATTCCCCTCCTCTTTCTCTCTCTTTCACTCTCACCTCTGCATTGAAACACGCGGAAGAGAAGCGAAACCAACCAAGCAACGAAGACCTTCCCCGCGCAGCATTTCCAACGTTCCGTTCGAAACGGAACAGGGTGACCGGTTAGCAAAGCGGCACGCGAAAAAACATGTAAAACAAGAAGGAAGACCTGAAGGCGGTTGGTTCAGTGTCGGTAGCTAGACAACGTTCGCGGCTGCTGCTGCTGCATAATGCAGCACAGCGACGAGTTCACCCGGCAAATGTTGGACGCTAATACATCTTGATGATAGATAGGGAGCATGTGTTTGGTCTTCGCAATGAGGTTGGGAGGGATGTTGGGGATATTGTGAGGAACAGGGGTGAGAAACTCACGGTATACCAGAAAGAGAGGAAGAACACTTTCCTGAATACAGAACAGAGACGGTGGAGGATGAAAGAGAGCAAAAAAGACGGCAAAGGGTGTAGAACCAAGGTAGAGGAAGCAGAGGTTCGAAGAAACTGGAGGCGAAAATGAGGAGGAGAGTCTCTGGTGTGGCAGAGAATGGTAGAAAATGAGCGAGATAGACGAAGACAGAGAAACATAGAGAGAGAGAGAGAGAGAGAGAGAGAGAGAGAGGGAGGGAGGAGGAGACCAGGGTGTTCCAGAGGTTTCCACAGCGGGAGGGAGGGGTTCACAGAGGGTAGAGGCAGGCTGGGGATGACTCTCGGGGGTTGGAAACTCAGAGGGTTGGCTAGGTTCACCGGCGTTCGCTCTCGCGAGTTGCAATGCCGAGCACGTCGCCGTCAGACGAGCGTACGTGCGACACGACTACGCTTTTACGCCACTCTCTGCCTCTATCCTTGCCTCCTGACTGCTCTCTCCCTCTCTTTATGCTCCTCTTTCTCCGCAACCACCACCTCCTACGGCTGTTCCGGCCTCCACCGTGCCCTACGCCACACCGTCTCTCCACTCCCACCTCCCCCAATCGCTCGCTCTTCTTTTGCACTTTTTCTTTGCTTCTATTTCGCCTACTTTCATCTCGTCCCTTCACCATCGCGCAGCTACCTTTCTAAGTTCTCGAGGATGTTTTTAATAATGCCAGGACTTGTTTCGCTCCCGTGGATCCTGTCTTAGATATACGAGGGGAATCGAATGTCGCGTGTTCGAACGGGGATTAACGGAACGTTGGTTGTGGATCACTCGGAGATTCGTGAAAGTTCTGTGGATCTTAGTAACGGGGAATTTGATCACAGGGAACTGTTCGTAATTAAGAGAAATGTTTGATGTTTCATTTAAACATTACTAGAGACAGCATTATATTTCGTTGTTCTTTGGTTATTAGCACTTTATCTACCGGAAGCCTGTTAATCCTTCGATTGAGGCGTACTTTTGCACGGACCCATCGATATTTGGATGCTGATCGCCACGACTGGCTGCCACTAATGCTTATCCTGCATATTTACTCGTTTTCTGTTCTTCTGATCAAACATTGTTAGGGTACACTACATTATTTTTGAAAAATAACGAATGAATAAAATTATAAAACTGATCACAAATTGAAATAAATAAACATTTAAATATGCAGCAAAAGGATAGGCTTGTACGATTTAATTCGCGATGCGATTTTACGAGAACAGCGAAATGGAGATTATACAGTATGTATTAATAAAAACATGAGGACATTGAAACAGTTGCCAATATTCAACTATTTGCAGTTGCTGTTACTCGTAACGATCAGTTCTATGTTAGAAAACAATTAAGAAAGCGGTAAATGTGTTATAGTAAGAAAAATTTAGAGAGCACATATATATACGCCTTTCGTAGTCAAAGGGTTAATCGGCTTTTTGCTGCCAAACTATCGATCGGTAAATCTATTAATCAGCTTTCTGTTTTCAGTGATTATCGATCGCATTAATGATTCGTTATTTACCATTTTCCATTTCTCTTTTCACTTTCCGCACGATATATTTGCGCCTGAATCGAAAATTCGTAAATAATGAATTCAACCACGAACAGTAAAGTGTTGAACGCGTTAAACGCATTCCCAGAGACTTACACCGCCAAAATGGAAAGTTCAGTGACAAAAGACTCTTGGTCCAATGTAAATCCAAATTAAAAAAATTAATCTTATAATTGATATAATATAAGAAGTTATGTTTACATTAATTTAATGTATTTTATTGAAACAGTTTAAAAAAAGACGAGGTTTGCCTTTCTTTTTCTTTTTGTATGCCGCCTGTGACGGAAAGTGAAGCAAAATCCATTCGGCGTCAAACATGTTAAATGAATAATCGGAAAATTTAGACATCGACGAATTTTTTTCGTACAAATTAAACATTATAGTTGAAATATTTGTTAATTTGGAAATATTTATACGAGAAGGTAATTACGCGCCATCTACAGTTTGTGTATTCACTGAGAAAACGTATCGGTTCAGTCGGTATATCACACAACCGATGGAAATAATACCGACAGAAGAAAGCAACGCGTTTTAGTTACCGACCAAGAAAATGTTACCGACATTTGCTATGTTATCTCAGACACAAACCGGAAGTAAAACACAAAAGTATAAAAATAGCTTAAAAAGTACAATCATGAAATTGTCATACAGTTGTCTTAGTTATTACATGAAGTAACAGAAGCTTACAAATCTTGCACAATCTTAAGAAAAGAAATTTCATAAAAGAATAAAGAATGTGTAAAATAAAATACAAGCAACGATTTATGTTGGAATATCTCGAATACTGCAACACATATTTCGCGAGATAAAATAAAGTCTTGATAGATACAATTAGAAATAATTTGCACGTTTTATGGCGTTGAACGCAGCCATAGGAATATAAAGTTCTTACCGTAATTCGATTGATTCGTTCGTCCAACACGTGGGGCTGCTCCAGAGTGATCTCATAGGAGAAAAGTCTGTCGTGGGCTGATTTGAATTCTGTGCGTAGAGCGGTCAATTCACGATGAAGCTTTATGGCCATTTGTGTTTCCTCCATTCTCGTAGTCAGAGACTCCCATTTTTCTAACATACCTGAAACACAAGAATGTTCAACGATAATGTGAATTAAATGAAAATAGTAGTGTCATTTAACGACTGCTTGCAATTGTCTAAATTACACGTAACAAATTAAAACCATACGGAAGAAAAACTTCAATTCTTTATAGAAAGTGTGATTTTAAAATCTTAATAATTTGTTAATTTATTAATTTTCATCTGGAGCAAGATTGTGTCACATTTTGCATATTTTAAAAAGAAAGTTCCAATTTTTATTTATTTTTTAAATTAGTCTTTGGCTTTCGTTTGCGTAAGAAAGAAATTTCGTTATCTGTAGTCAACAAGATGTGGAAAATCCTTTGCACAATCTGCTTCTATTAATCAAAGCTTGTTTACGTCGATAGATTTTTTATTAGAAAATCACTGTGACACAATCTGACCCCAAAATGAAATCACTTCCTGTGACTCCAAAATGCACAACAAAATCACAGTGAATAAACAAGGAAAACTGTTCGCAAGGGTTAAACAAAGTATCCATTAAAATGTAGCACAAATGGGAATTTCAATCTACGCTAAAACAAGCGATCTATGTTCAATAAAAATAGCGGGAGATTCAAAAACTCCACTTGTCACGATCTAATCGCTAATTGCACAAATTAACTAGATAAAATGATAGAAACGAAATTTGAAGAATGTTACTTAACAATTAGAGCTGTGTGAATAGAACATGTTAAAACGTTTCGTATTGTTCTGAGTCGTTTACTCGTAACACGATTTCACAAGGAACGAAGATCACGAACGGAAATGTTCTACGTAATTACACACAATAGTTTCCTTTCGCCTGACGATTCTGATATTGCTCTATTATTTTACGTCACCCACGATGCCTGCTTTCTAGACACCGTCTGCGTTATGTCAGTAAGAATAAGTGGTCAGACATTTAAGGCCAAGCGGCTTATATCTGCGTGCATGCATATATAGTTCGCATGGCTTCAATGACCTGCTTCTTCTTTGATACTTTCCTTCGGTACTTTCTTCTTTGTGACAACGATGCGCCCTTAAAAATATACACGCACGATTTCGTACACGACGCGATTTAAACCGCTGATACGATTTTGGGACAGCGGTCAGCTCCGTTTTAAAGACTTTCACTATTATGAAATTTCGTGCCCCGATGTAAATTCCAGCCTAGATTGAAGAAAATCAGGCAAAATGGCACTTTTAATTGCAATCTCAAATTGACAAATTTTTCAAGATTTCAACGGTTTTGTTTATATCGGGAAATTGTCAATTTTTATTGTAAATTCGAGAGTCTGAAATTTTGAAGACTCACTTTTATGGAGTTCCGGGACTCTGTATAGAAAGTCAGGCAAAACTGAGCTTAGAATTCGAATTTCATGTTGACAAATTTTTCAATACTTTCGCTATTTTAACTTGTTTTATTTAAATCGAGAAAATTGTAAATTTTTGCTATAAATTCAGAAGTATAAAATTTTGCTACAAATCGAAGAATATGAAATTTCGAATCCAATGTAAATTGCAGTCTAGATTCAAGAAAGTCGGGCAAACTGAACTTTTATTTCTAATTTCAAATTAACAATTTTTTCAATATTTTCTTTATTTTAATTTTTTTATTTAAATCGAAAAGTTGTCAATTTCCTTTATAAATTCAAAAGTGTGAAATGTATTTATACTAATTGTAGTATTGGCCGGTGAAACGATCAAAGGCAGGAACCAGTTGAATCGCTTAAATGAATAAATAAGTTTCATAGCTTCTTACATAGAAATCCCATTGCGGTCGTTTTCCCCGAGCAAAAAGTACAAAAAAATCATAGAACTCGTTGTAAAAATGTCACGGAATTTATGCTTTCCCCAAGATACCAGTTATTACAATTTTTTCCACTCTCCACGACATCCGGAATGTTTTCACGTTCAGCATACACGGATAGAATGATACGAAATTAAATGACACTTAATTGCCACGGTTACTGAACCAATTATACTTTTCCCTAGGTATTAATTATACACGTACAAAGTATATATCACTCAGAGAATAACAACACGATGAATAAAATCAGCAAACGTGTATTAGCATTTAAAGCTACAAATCGAAATTTCAATTAAAGCTTTCAAAATTAAATTGAACAATTTAATATCGAATTTGAATATAAACTTAAATTTCTCATAACGTAAAAGCGAAAGTTTTTATGCTTTTAATCATAGTACTTAAAGGTGGATAAAAATAAGCACCAATCCTGCTTCAAATTGTATTCCATATTCTTATTATTTTAGATCTCTGAGACTACAAGGCAATTTCTACTAAAACGAAAGTCAGATTAAAAAGTCTGGCGCGATTCAATTATTTCCAGAAATGCGGTTACCCGGTTAAGATTGAATAAATAATTTCGCTTCAATCTTTCATGGATTTTTCTAAGTCGAAATCAGTAAAATACACCACGAACACTTTTCATTCAAAGTGTATCCTGAAATAATCAAAAAATTTCTGCTCCTCCTACATACATGAAATTATTAAAATTATTGAAACTAGTATCTTTTCCTAAATGCATGAAATTATTAAAAATATTGAAACTAGTATCTTCTCCAGAAATTAAATATATCTAAAATTCATTATATCATTATAAATTCTATTCTATGTACTTATTGAAATTTGTAAGTTTCACAAAATTCCACTGAGAACGGTTGCAGGTTAGAAATAAAAATTCAACCGGAAATCGATTAAAAGGTGGTGATAAGTGTAAATTGTCCACGAATCAATTATATCGAGATTAATATCTCTACAGCAAAAAAAGAAAAAGAAGAAAAACCAGGACTTCTTAATTATCAGGTTCAAATCAATTTTCGACGCTAGAATGTTGCACCTTATCGATAGGTCATGCTTGATTACACCAGGTATCCTGCTTTCGTTCGATTAAATACGAGGTACCTGTTGTCCCGGTAAAGTGTCTTAGTACAAGGGAAATAAATTATTCGGTGAAAGCCGATCGAATTCTCCTTTCTGTGCAACATGGTTACCGTGACCGAGGCATCCGTGTAATTACTGCCCCGTAAATAGAAACAAGAATTGGAAGAAAGTGAATAGAAACGGGGAAAGGATCGACGGTATTTAGGATGATCGTGGATAAAATCCTGTACAACAGGTGCGATTAGCAATGATCAATGGTTTAATAGTGACTAATGATCGGCGAAACACAGTTTTTTTTTTCTTTTTTATCGTGAATAGGCACAACTGTGCGAGGTGTGACTATAACGATGTATATATCTGGTAATGATCATTTAATGGAGTAAAAAGGAATTGATACGTGGAGAAAGAAACCACGAAGACCGGTTGTATTCGACGCGGTAAATTTGAAAGTTCACGATTTCCACAAGATTAATTGCTGATCTTGGTGAAAAAAGTTGGTTAGAATGTTCTAAAACCAGAATGATATTATTCCTTTGAATAGAGAAAATCGAGTCATTTTGTTTTCTCTTTCTTTTTTTTTCGAAAATGATACTAGCGATTTTTAAACTCGCAATCTTTGAAAGCTTAGATTATTATTTATTGTTTCGTGTTATTTTTTCTCACTTAAGATTTCAATTTTCATTATGAATTTAAGTATATTGATAATTTTAGAGATTTTGAGAAAGAACCTGAAATTCTTTTCCAACAAAAATAAGAAAAATAATTTTTCTTCCGTTTAAAATGGTTCAAAAGTCTGCTGTGTATTTAAAATGCAGATCGTATAGATGAACTGAACTACTCTTCGGCAGAGATCTAATAAAGACATCCAATTCGTATCATTATCAACAATCATGACTATGTTGATGAAAATAGCTCGAAGGCCTTTTGTATTTTTCAATCTACATTCTCATCGTATGGTACTTTACGGCACGTCTACTTTCCTGATTCGTGCTAAGACAATAAAATAAAGTGTGATGCGATTTCTAAATTACGGAGGAAAATCTTCGGACAACTTTTTCACGATTTCCACGGGAAAAAGTCAACTTTCACTTTGTCACGGACAGTTCGTAAAAAACATCTGTGCCGTGGACTATAGTTATCAAGTGAAATCACAAATTCCACGGCTGCCATAAGAAACGGGTCCCGTGTTCACCTATCCGATCGAAAAAAAAAAAGGGAAATTTTATTCTTGAACTTTTTATCGTTTCGTACAATCGTTCTTCTTCAACGTGAATTTTTGATTGGATTTTCATGCAAGAAATGTGTAAATACAGTTTGCATGAAAACTTCATATCTCGTGAGAAACTCTATCCCGTAGAAAATTTGTATAATGTCAGATATTAGTAAAATTGTACTAACTTTAATTATGGAAAAATATTGTGTGGATACATAACCATAAATCCTTCGTTCCTGTGACATTTATGTTAATATACTTTGAAAAAAGAAACACTGCATACAGCGCCCTTGGATCTCGTTCAAAATTTTCCTAACATTTAGGTTAGGTATCAATCACCATCAAGAAATAATTATCCTTATAAAGAAGAATAAAAGTTTCGTGAAGAGATAATGTGATTATAATTACAATAACCTTAGGGGACAGTAGACTTTCACATTGATATTCACCTTAGAAAACGTCACTTTTCATTTTCCACAAAACCTTAACTACTCGGACGAAAACCATCAATTACACGTATTTAAAATTTCTAACCTTTCGAAGGATCGAGACAACACTTAACCGCTTGAATCAAACTATCAATTATAAATATTGAAAACTATTAGTTTTCCAAAGGATTTAAATATTAACTACCGTCTCTACGTAAAAGGAAAAAAATATTAACCTTTACATTCACGTTTTCAAAATCGCCTCATGAATCTTCTCCTCTGGACTTTTCATTCTCCTCGAGGAGTTATTCTCATTAAAAGGCCCACATGTATGACAATGTAAAAATTGTATATCATTTCACAGTTTCACAAAACCCGTAATCATCGAAACCTATGTATCCTGTTAGGCATGTATCATTAAGGACATGCGCGTTGACAAATGAAAAGGCGGGAACAGCGCGGGCTACGCATGCGCACGGACAAATAACAGAAAAAAGGAACATGGCGGGTATGGAAAACATTGCCGGTGGAAAGCAATGAATTTCACACTGACCTACAGGAAATGATGGAGAATGTGCGGGATAATTGTGGCTGCCACAGCAGCTCGTATCGTGTATTACATATAATATACGTCCCGTGTTATCACGCTCGAATGATTGCGCTCAGTAGAGCAGAAATTGGTAGGCGAGAGCACGCCTCTCTTCCTGCGACTATATTTTTTCCCCCCTGGTGGAACGTCTTCGATAAAGTGGAACGTGGAAATTCGAGGAATGATCTTCAACATGAAACGTTTCACGCGTATTATTTTCTGATCGTTAAACGAAATTAGTTATATGGAAAATAATGGAAAAATTGCTGAACGATCGACTTTGGAAGGGAAGTGATTCATCATGGAAATCGAAGATCACAAGATTACTCTCAGATAGTGCAGTTAATAAAGGCAAATGGAACGAGTATGATAAGTGTTATTAGTACATCGCGGATGTTTCGTGTGATATCTAGTGTGTCGTTTTTTAAACTCTGAAACGGTGAAAATGACAAGCGATGATAAATTGGAGGCTGCTTTTGAAACTGAATTAAAATCTGTAAGTAGAATATAAATTATTCGTCAAAGATTATTCGAGCAGAAATGTAGGTTATGTTAATGCTCGCTAAGAAAAAGGAAATTAATTTCTATATTTTATTTTAATGTTTGACAGAAGAAATTAACATAAATAAGTACATCGATATTAAAATTCTTTCTTAGCAAAATCAATTTTTAGGATTTCAAAAGTTTCACTGCAAAAGTGTGTCGAGAGGTTATTAATCGAACCTATAAAGAATTACTAAGCAAGATAGAGTTAGAGGAATACTATAATAAAGATTAAGATACATAATCTTACGAAATTTGCGAGAGCATAATAAATCTAGCATTTATTATCAATTTCTCTGTGAAGTCATAGCTTTATTCTCTATTTATCGTAACATCTTGTACACAGTTACAATAAAGTCTAGCAAATAAAACGACACTTCATTCGTCTTAATAATCTCCTAGCCGTAAATGTAGTTATCGAATAAGACATAGTTAAACTTTGCTCTACCCTAACACGTAAATCACAGATTACAACTAAATTACCGTACAAGGTAATCACGGTTCGTGTGTTCACATTCGTAACTGTACAATAAAGTCATAAAATAACCAAACACATTGATACAAAAACTACAGAACGACGGTAACGATGCTAAAACAGTTGCACAAGTTTCATACGTCATTCAAAATCACGTGTTTTAATAAAAAAAAAACATTATAACTAGATTTATGAGAATCTTTTCATCGGAATAGAATCACGATCGGTTCTAAGAACGATACATATTATTACGACTTTCTCTAAGCGTGTTCAACATTTATCACGTTAGAGGGAAATAAGCCGGTAGAAAGGAGGTATATATCTCGTTCCGTATCACGACTACGTACACGTCTTAATGATTAATTAACGCCCTCCGAAGGATCTCGAAATCCACACGTCTCAATCCTCTAACGACGCTCGTTCGAAAATAATTTATTCGTAAATCATTCGTTGAATCTACCACGAATGCTTTCGATCGTAATTTGCATAATTCCAGCCGTTAATTGGCCGACGGTCGGACGATCCTCGGCAGTTTTACACCACGAGCCTGCGCAAAGACTCGTGCGCGAATTGTTGCGAAGTTTCAAATATCTTTTTATAATACAAAAAAATTAATTTAAAAAAATAAAATTAAAAATACAAGATTCTAATGAACATTCCCAATTATTGTACAAGTAATAGTCATTTAGTAATAAAATGCAGGATCAAAGAATAGAGATTGCCGAGGACTTCTATATTTTATCTGTTGTTTAACACTAGATCTACCAGAGACGTCAAAATGACTTTTTCTATTTTAAATGAAAAGAAAGACATGTGGCAATTATAAACGAAAGTTAATATTTCTTCTTCCACTTAGATCCTACAATGTTCGAAAGTTCGAAGATATCGAAAGATCTATAACGCTAAGATAAGTCTATTTTATTTTATTTGTTTTTTCTTTAAATCATGGAAACATTCTTATGCGTCATTTTCATGTAGTAAGCTTTTATGTAGTGTCTAGTATTATAATGCATATTTTATATTTCTTAACAATTTAATGGCAATTCCTTGCAACAACTTTGCTCAAAGTTGCCGATTCAAAAAGAATTTTCGATAGCAATTCTATTTTTTTTATACGCTTTTAAAAGTAATAAAAACTGTTTTATTTCTCTACTCAAGACTTAATGGCTTCAAGTCACGAAACATTTCAGAAAATAAGATGTATTAAAAATAAGTAATTACAACCATATATCAAACAACTCGTTTTGACCCCCTTAGTAGATCTAGTGTTAAATCTAATACGATTCTTTTAGCTTCAGACAGCAGGAAATATTTTAAAAAGGCAATTTTCCTACTATTGAAAAATTTTTTAAAACAAATATTTCGAACGAAGCATTATCTTAATTTTAGAAAGGCAATTTGCTTGTTACTGAAAAGTTTTTAAGGATGAATCTTTCGAACGAAGGTTCAGGTATTTTTTCCTTAATTTTTGAAAGGCAATTGACCTGCTACTGAAGAGTTTTTAAAGACGACTTTTTCGAACAAAGCTTCAGCTAACTTTTTCTTAATTTCTCAAATTTTACGAATATGACACCCTTTAACAACGCAATTAAGGATCATCCACGTACACACCCACGTGCGACCACGCGAGAACATTGTGTATTATGAAAGCGACCGCGTCGAAACAGGTCAACGTTAACGCGAGAATGAATGCAAGCTCGTTAATCAAGTACCTTCTAAAGTTTCTATCAAGACCAGGGATCTTGGGACCAGGAAGAAACGGTCGCTGAACGATTGTGTTCCCCGGGCTTTCTAACTTTAATTCTTCTTCGCCGAGCGACCGATCTTCTGTCTCTCTTCCTTTAACCGAACTTGATAATAAAATTTAACGTCGTCTTTGGCTTCTGTGGTCTCGAGGTAAATACACCGCGAATAGAATCGATTAAATCAACGAACAAATAGGAATTTACGTTGAAATTGTAATAGGTCGCGATGGAACTGTAACGCGACTGGGTGTAACAACGTAAATGCAAATTGCCAGATGAATTGCTATTAATACAGATTGGCAATGAGCGATGGCTTTGAACTAGAAACAGATTCGCTTTGGCCTATTTTTCGATTCGCTGATTTCGTTGACATTGATCTTTGTTATGTAACAAGTCTTTTTTTTTTTTTTTTAATACTATAAATGTACGTTCCAATGTGAAATACACCTAATCTTTTATTACTCATTTCGACATTTATAGGTTTTCAACAATTCGATCTATCAACTCAATAATTATAAATATAATTTATTATTATTACTGCTGCTCTTAGAAAACGAAAGATTTCATTTAGATATTTGTATATCGATTCATTTGCAAAATTTACCAAATTTTTAGAAAAATCCTTAATTTTGCATATTTTATATTTATTTAATAATATATATTAACTAGTTATATAATTATTCATTCTTTTTAAATCAATTTTATCATTTTAAATTTAGAAAAATGATTTGTGTTTATAGTTTATTCGATCAATTTTTTATTCATAATTTTTATAAAACAAAAAATGGTTTTATTTAATCAAAAATCATACTGGTTCGAAACTACTGCAAAGTTGAAAATTTTAGAGAAAAAATAATGAGAAATGTAAAAGCTATTTTTAAAAATTAATTGCATCGAAACATACGAGACAATCGTTCAGTGGAATATAATTTTTTTTTTAGCAAGAATATTCTATCATTCATTCATTATTACATCACGGTACAAGAGTTTTGTAAATTCAATGCATTAGGGTTTTTTAGCATATTTGTCGGCAAAAATTCAAGGACGAAAACTCGCTTCGCGATGACTTAGAATTATGTCAGAAAGAAGCCGGCGATAAAATTAACCGTGAATTCAACTTGTTCCTCCTCCTCTGGCACATATGTATGTACTACGCATCAGAAATTACGAACGACGTAACAAGTAGAAAATAAAGCAATCGATAACTCAACGAACTAGTATCAACGCCAACGCTTACTACTAATTTCCACTAGGCTAACAAAATCAAACTGATCTACACCACGCCCAGTAAACGCTTTAAAACCTCTTACAATAATATTCAGATCGTGATTATGAAAATATGCATAACACGTTTCATTCGATTTTATTTTTTCATATTCTGTAGTTCCACGTAACTAATAATACCACTTACAGTAAAGTTTACAAATCTTTCAAATAATATTCAAATCGAAATCAAACATATTGTGTAATTTTTACGTATTTTGACGAATTTTTAAATTCGTCAGAAAATCTGTTTTGTGCAAAAACCGAAAAGTACATTTGAGGATTAGAATTTGATAAAAATATTTTAATCGAAATCTAACAAAATATGCAATTTTTGTGTATTTTTATGAATTTTTTAATTTAGCAAAAAATCATCTCTTTTGTGAAGAAATTGAAAAATAAATTTGAGAATTAGAATTTAAAAATAATATTTAAATCGAAATTTAACAAAATACGTATTTTTACGTATATTTAAATTCATCTGAAAATCATCTCTTTTGTGTAGAAACTGAAAAGTAAGCTTAAGGATTAGAAAGACAGACAGAAGTAATAGAAACGTGCATGAACACAGATACAGATCGGTAGATATTTACAGAAATTGTGTCATGCAATTCATGAACTGTGCGTGGTATTAGTCCCACGTTTGCCTCGATCAGTTTTTACGCAACGATAAAACTATCAACGAAGATTCTGATCTAATAAAATCGTCAAAGTAACAGAACTGTTTGAATAACCGAGAAACGATTTAGTTAAATTCTGATAAGACAACGAAACGAACACGAGCAATCGATTTGACAGGTAACGGAACGCCTGTTAGAGAAGAATACGAGGTTATCTTCCGGGATGATGTCAGAGAAATACTACCAATCGAACGTTGCCGTACTGAAACACGAAATAGTGTGTCCGAATGAAAGCAGAACGGTGTTGAAAACAAACTGGTAGAAATTTGGGGTAACGGTATATTGAGATAACTGGAATGAAATACGAGCTAACTTGAATTTTATGATGTTCAACGAATCGAGGTTGAAAATTTGTTGCTTCACAATGCAGAGCTATATTTTCGCACGGATCTTTATGCTGGAATTTTGCAATATTTAAATAATTGTTAAAAAAAAAAAAACATTTCTAGGCTACCAATTCTAAACTTCGAAATTCACTAATATTCTAATTGTACAAAAATCGAAGAAATTTTTGAATTTTTAAATACTGCAGTCTGTAGAAAAAGAGAAAATTTGGAATAAAATTTAGTAGAAACTTTTGCAATTTTTTAGTTTTTTAATTATAACAAAGTTTTTTGAATTTTTCGGTACCTTAGTTTTCGAAACAACGATTTTCAAAATTCTCGTATAATTACCCGGAAGAAAATTAAAGTTAGAATTCTCCACCATCCCGATTCTAAAGGAAAAAAAGGACTTCGCTAGTATTGAATCCACTTTCGTTTAAAATACAAACATTTTTCTGTGTTCCATAAAACAATATATATTGTGATTATTCATCGTTAAGTTTTATATTTTGAACACTTTATAACACCATATAACTTATTATTTCTATACTCATTTATCTACATTTTATAAATCCCATTTTATTTATTTATTGCATATATATGTTATTGCATTATATTCAACAGTAATTTCTTGACAATAATTATTAATTCTTCTTTCTACCATAAAAATGTAAAGTTGTAATGAACAATTATCCTTTTTCTCATGATCAAAGAAAAGTCGAGTTGTAAAACGTTAAATTAATAAAATTTCATTTATTTTACTTCATTGCTTTATAGTCCATAATAAATTTAAAAAAGAAAAGAGTGAATATTAAAGCTTTTCATACGTGATTGCATTTCTATTCGAAGTATTGTTAACACAAGAAAAATGTGAGCAACATTCCAAGATTAATGTATACTCGAAATACTTGTTCACGGCCAGCTAGCCTAACGTTTATGTAAAAGGATTTACGGGTGGAGGGTCTAACGTATACGGAAGCGTACGTACAGGTACCATCCGGCTGATCCTTCGCGATAATCTGCTGGTACGTGTAACAGGTATCCGGTGCATCTTTCCTGACAGTATCCTCCATTTTCGCAAACATCATCAAGAACCACGCTACAACTGTTCTCTAATTTACCGCACTAATTACACTTGAACCGCTCGAATGGTCAAACACGCCAACGAACTCACTTGAAACAAACTTGAAAAATTCTTTCGTTTTACGTCTATACTAATAATCTCGTTCTAGAACTACACACACTTCGAATTCTCGTACTAGAATCACATTAAAAATCTTCCAATTTCAAGTTTATTTAAAAATTCCCCAAAATACGCGAAATTTCTTCCTCAGAATTTTAGTCCCCTTCAAATGTCAATTTTCACCATCTTTCAATCGACTTTTTTTCCGGAACACAAATTATTTCAAATCACTAATCTAATTTATTCAATCAAACGAATGGGATCGATTGAAATTACTTGGAATTCGTAATCGTGTACACTTAAATTTTGATACTCGAACCACATTAAAAATCTTCCAATTCGAAAAAAAAAAACAGACACAATTGAGAAAGTTTATTTCCAAATTCTTAACAATACAGGAACTTTCTCCAGAATGTTCACCTCTTTAAATGTCAATTTTCACCATTTTCTGGGACACAAACTATTCCAAATCGCTAATCTAATTTACTTAATCAAACGAATGGAATCGATTAAAATTGTTTGAAATTCATAATCGCAACGTGTAATATACGCCACGGTTATTATCGAAACGTCAAATGACGCGTGGTTAGATCAGCTGTTCAACTTGGAAAGAAAGGTTCGAGGAACGAGAAGAGCTACTAAGACTCGCGGCAACGAAAACCGTGCTACTGAGCTGGTCCACGCGGCAAGTCCGTCGATTCTCCCGCGATACAAACACGAGCGCGGCCGAGTAACCGATTCGTGTAGTTCCGTCGTGGCTGTATAGTACTTCATATAAGGTGAGATAGACGAAGGTGCACCGGTGCACTCGCAAGAATCACTCCTACGCGGTTGCACCCACACACGTTCCGTCCGGATTACAACGTCCAAACAATCGACCGGTCTAATCGTATTTCCCCTTGGAGGCCAAAGCTTGATTCGACCGGTAATCGTTTTACTAGCTCCAAAGAAGAAAAACGGACGAGTTCAACGTTTGTTTAATGGACGGTGAACGATGGAATTAGAACTCTGTACTCGTTTCTGAGCTAATACGCTTGAAGGGATCGATCTTGTCGAGTTTAGTCAGGTTTGAGGTGAATCGAGGTGCGTTTTCAGAGATTGCAAGGTGAATTGGGTATTGTTTGCAGTTTAATGAAGAGATTATAGCGATGGGTTTGATATTTGAAACTTCGATCTAAATGCGTTTAATTTGATCTTTGAAGTCTATGGTTGAGAATAATTATTATAAATGATACGTTGGAGAGTATGTACATAAATATCGACAAATTATATCAAATATACATCTATTTGTGAATTTATTTCAATTTTTTGTTGGATGAAATGTGTAAGATTACTTTTGGGTGTTTTATTATATTTTATTACATTTGTCGAGTTTAATCAGGTTTGAAGCGAACTGAGGTGCGTTTTGAGAGATTGCAAGGTGAACTGGATATTGTTTGCAGTTTAACGAAAAAATTATAGTGATAGGTTTGACGTTTAAAATTTTCCGTTGGGAATAATTATTATAAATGATATGTTGGAGAGTGTATATATATAGATCTCGATGATGTATTTATGAGCTTATTTCAACTTTTTTATTGGATGAAACGTGTAAGACACCTTTTGGTTGTTTTATTATATTAGGTCGTGTAATATGAAATACGAACTAATGAATACCATATTATTTTGAATTTAAATATCCTTAGATTAATCAACAGTGACTTACCGAGAATTGTGTGAACCTGAAGTTAACAGAAAGAAATTAAAAAATTTCCAGTACTCAACTAATCACTCGAGCGATTTCACATTGCACGACCTAATTGTTTACGTCGAATGTTAATAGTTAATTTCAAGTGAAATGCACGTCTGTGTACGTGGTATAAATAAAAAAAGGAAAGATTCTACGTGAGAAAATAAATCGAAAATGTTAGGTTTTATTCGTATGAAATATTCGAGTAAATAGATATCAAAATTTTATTGTACACGTTTGCTATAAATTTCATATAATGTTGTTCATATTTATAGCATTAAATAACGAAATACTGTTTTCTATACACTCATCATTTTTTTTATTAATATAAAAATTATTACAAATATCAAATCTATTTCTCTATCAAGACAACTGTGCCTTACCTTGTTGCATGTTTTATTTAAATTTGAACATCGATTTAATCGAAAATGGAACTTCATACGACAAAATGTCTCTTTACATTTTCGATTCATCCGTGGAGTCCTTCACGTTCTTATAAAATAAATTACAATAACATGAAAATAACGATACCTATACTATTCTACTTAGAAAAAAAAAAGAAAGAAACGACTTCTGAAAAAAAAAACAGTGCAAAATAAAATTATCACTCTACATTTTCGATTCAACAGTTCAGATAAAATTATCTATGGAGTCTTCTTACTGCTTAAAAAGTATATCTATTAAATTATTATTATTATTGCTTAAAAATAATATCTATAGTACTCTATTAAAAAAAAAAATTATTTCTGAGAATATAACGATTCATCGGTCGAAATAGAATTACCTGTGGAGTCTTTCGAGTTCTTATAAAACAAACTACATTAGCATACAAATAATATCTGCGCTACTCTAAGCATTTAGAAAAAAAAAGAAAAAGAAAAATAATTTCTGAAAATATAACAGTGCAAAGTAAAATTCACAGTTCCTCATGGAAACTATTTATCAGCGACGCATTAATTAAAATACTTTAACGAAAAAAATAGTGGAGTTTCGTGTAGTATCGAGCAGTTATCGGATTCGATTCTGGTTTGTAAATTGAATCGAAGCCTGTTTTTGTCACGTTAAATTGCAAAAGAACGTGTTGCAATTTCCGTCGAATTATTTACGCTTCGAAAATATCCTCGCGATTATGTTAGAAATTGAAATTCTGTTAAGACTGTATGCAACGTAATCGAAGCCACTGCTTTCCTCGCCTAATATCTACTTGTTCGAGCAATTAAGAGAATTGGTTCCGCTGCTACGCGGAATACGTTTTTAGACATCTCGTGCTGAAAGTATACAAATGTTGCAAAAAGTATCAGCCATAAATTCGCTAAATTAATAGCGTTTTGACGTTTACTATTCGAGCGGGCTTGTTGCAATTAAACGAAACACCTGTAATTCAGATAAATGAACTAGATTTCGTTATTTTAATTGTAACCGTGTCTAAATAACGAATAAAATTATTACAATCCCGGTGTTCAATTAATTTAGCGAGGCTATATTGCGAAATTCGGCAAACTTATATTTCACGCTTTTTACGTTTCTTGATCTACCGAACGCTATAAGAAAATTCGATATTAAAATACAAAATTTCATATTATCGTAATTACCATAAAATTATATTAAAAATTTGACCGGATTCGTCGAATATTATTTTCTTTAACTGCTGTTAAATCAATAACACGGGGCCAGTGATCGAAACGTATTCTCTGCAGGTGAAAAAAGAGACAAGAGAATAATTAGTAAGAAGCCACAACAAAGCAGTAGTGTTTATTACATAATGATTACAATATGAACGGTATACAAAAGTTAACTAAAAAAAATGAAAATACTCTTAAAAGTGGTGCGTCACATTCTCGCAAATGTGCACGTTGTAAAAAAAAAAAAAAGAAGAAAGAGACGAGGAAGAAGAAAAAGTGGGGAAACACTAACAAAGAAAAGTATCGATTAAAAATTAAATTGTACAAACGAGCGACGTTAGAGAAAATCCCAATGTTCGTCGTGTAAAAGGTAGATGCGTACAATTTCCTCTCGCTAAAATATTTCTTCCGTTTCTTAAGATAAAATTAACGAACGAGATTACAACATAACCGTTTACTGATCGCAAAATTTCATATTATCTAGAGTATTCTTATCATTTTATTCAAAATTGCTTCGCATCTTTCCATTACTTTCAAACATAGTTAAAATACATTTTACATATGGTAAAATGGTATTTTTCATTTTGTTTTTTTCTATATTACTGCTTATCATTCAAAATGGACATAAATGTGCAAAAGAACGGTTCGCTATCCGGCATGCAAATGATCAGCTTATGATTCAGGCAAATTTAAACATGCATTTGTACGTATATCTCGAAGTTATAGAAAAATACTATTATTATTATTATTGTATCATACATTGAATCTGTGCGCAAGCGATATTGCTTAAATAATGTCCCGAACTTAAAAAGAGTCTCGAGCTTTCTTAGTATTTATCGATATATCATTGGAGATTTCAATCTATCTTCGTATATACATTTGAGCAAACGTATCACAAGAATTTAAATATTAATTATACCTTACATTACGAAATAATTTGATTCGATCAAATATTCTTCTTATTTCTTTTTACACTGTTCATTCTGAAGATACGTACAAGATATATAATCCTGGTTAATTATGGTTACAACAGTTATCACTAAACATCGCTTCAAATGCATACACTTTTCATATATATATGTGTGTGTGTGTATTTTACGAAGTACATCGAAAAGCAAATGATGCATACATGCTAATACTTTGCATATCAGTCTTTGTAAGTGACTTACAAAAGTGTGTACACACGCTAGTTAACGGAATATCGAACTTAATCTGTCTTAAAATTCTATAATGTTAAATACGTCAGATTTTGTCTTTTGTTAGTTACCACTCTTATTAAATACGATTGAACATCCTAGATGTAAGGTTAACTTAAATATTAAGATTACTAATGTGTCTTGTAATAAAATTTTAAGTATCTGAAAATGCCACGCGTTTCGTTACAGGTTAATACTATAAAGTATGCGAAAAGTTTCTCAGGTATCTTTCTTCAACGTGCATTTGGAAACGCAGAAATCTCGTTTGAAGATTTTATTTCGCAAAAAAAAAAGAATGTTTCAGACCTGTTTGTTAAAAAAAATTTTTATCACAAGAAAGGACTTGGAATGATGTCGCCGATTTCTAGAACAGCACTTTGCGACTCTAATTTTTTCCACTCTTTTCATAGGATTTCTTAAGACAGTCACAGTTTAGAAAGGGTAAAATGAAAAATTAAGAAAGAAACAAAAAGACAAGTCCGCTCAGAGCGGTAACTAATACAGCGGCCATGTACGACAGCGAAATAGAAAATGATCGACGTTCAATTTGATTGTACTCACCACGAATTTGTTTCACGTATTTTTCGCTTCGGAACGAATTGGTGACGGACTCCAATAACGCGTGAAGACATCGCATATTTTCTCTACATGCGCGCTCGACTTCGGTCTACAACAGAAAAATCTACATCAGTCTAGAAATTCTGCGAATTTTACTGGGATTATTAAGCAGTGCACTGTATACAGAAACATTCCATGAAACCAGACTGAACATTCCTCTACCTTTCTACATTTGAACGAAGGATGCATAAGGAATTTCTTTTTAACATGACAATATTGCTCAAAATATTAGGAGAATTAGAATTACTTAAAATTTTAGAGTTAATAAAATTCAGGGAATTACAAAAAACAAAATACATCTAATTCATAGAACACATATCATATGAAATAAACTAAAATACTTTAATCATTCATTTAAAATTAACATATTAAATACAGTAGACTTCCATATAACGCGGGTTAGATGAATTCGTGCTATACGAGAATTTTTCTCCTATAACTTGAATAATTTAAAATAACATGTTTGGAATAGTTATGGCCATTAACTTCTATTTTCTGTTTTATGTAATAGGATAGTTTTTAAAATATGAATAGCATATATATGATATTGATTATTATTAATGTATGTAATAAAATTTTTTCTATTTCATAGAAAGTTAACGAAAGAAATAATTAGACAAATTTATTATGCATTTATAATTAAAAAAAAAAAAAAAATAGGTGTGATGTGCAATTGAAGCAAATTTCATTTTCAAACGTAAGGAATTCCTGCATTTTATTATTCAGCATGTTGCACCTGGGGAAGTGCGTTATATGGGAACAGTAATCGTGAAATCTTTGGTGCGTTATATAATTCTATTGTAATCGTTTGAGTGCCGAAGAATTTTTTGTTGTTTGGGAAAATAATAAAAAAAATATTGAAAATACCCTTTCCATGATAAGAATTAAAGATTATAATTGATACGAATTGCTTACAATGAATACAAAAATTATGCGCCTCTCCTTTTAGCACGAAACACAAGAGAAGCGCGATCACGCTTCTTTGCACTCAAACGATTAATTATTTTGAGCAATACACCTTCGTACTATATATGTATCTCTATCCACCACCGTCGAAAATTTTTATTCAATAATAAATCTCTAATTCTTCAACTACTCAATACTTTACTTGAGCTATTGCACTATTTAAAAAGCAACGAACATGCAAGAGTCTATGATTTACAGCATACTTAAATTATGGAAAGCCTTGAATGCCACGACTATACCTTGTAAATTCAGCACTCAGAAGCACGTCACTCAATGATTCTCAGCGAACGTGCTCTTGCAAGTAGCAACATGGAACTGTCCATGAAGTAAGCCAGAAACATAAACACGAACTCGGGTATCTGTCGCTGTGATGTGTGAGCACACAATGCAAAAGCAGGATAAGGATAGAATATAGTAAACATGCAGAGGAATATTATTACACGCAGCTTTTTCTTCCTGAGCTCGTTCAGAATAGGGAATCGTGAATTTATTCACAATGAACGACATTTATTATGCTCGCTAGTCTCATTAATTAGATTTATAAACAATGAATGAATATTTATCGTTATTCTACATCGATGTAATTATACCTATCCTGTGTTTCATTCATCTTCTGAAACAATTCCGATGTCTGGCAAAATTAATATGAATTTTTTCAGACCTACCTAAAGATAGAAAAAAGAAAATTTTGTATTTTCAAAAGGGTGAAGAACAGGTGAACAAACACAAACACATAAGCAGAAACAAAAATTTCTGCTCGTATTGAAATAAATATATTTGATAAGAACATCTTTATTTATAATCTTACAATATTCGTCGTTCTATGAATTTTCGAAAGGTATACTTAAAAGCGATATATAAGTATGTCAGTCTGTTTATACATACTGTAACTGTATACATACGCGCGAAATAGTTCTTTTTCTGCTGTTACAAATGCATTAATAAATTACCTGTCGAAAGTAATGCTCGACAAGCGCGTCGTCATTCGAAAGACCTAAGGAAGCAGCGTGAAAATGTCAAAAAAGCAAGAAGCACAGATATATTTGCGTTGCAATGCCACATTACCACAGTTTAAAGCATTCGTACATACTAATTAATTATATTACAGATTATCATAAGTGTAAAACAGCAAAAGCGTTAATATGTCCCTTGGATTAAAATCGAAAGCGTAAAAAAAAAAAAGAAGAAAAAAAGTAAAAGCGGCAAAAAAGCGAAATTATTAATCGTACTTTGTGTAATCGCGCGACACAGGCGATACCAAACTCACGAGAAAATACTTCATGCGCTCGCACATGCGTACGATATTAACAGCAGGAGAAACTGCCTTCTGATAAAAGCTCGAAACGAATTGCTTTACGTTCTCCAGCAGACTCTTAAACAATATGTACACTCTATGCCTCATAAAGAACGAAAGCATCATCAACAACGTCATTGGTGGTATACGTACGCAATCATCCGGCATCGTGCCGTTGTTCGACCTCGAGAACAAATTTTCCGCGAGTGCTAATTGTGACTGTGACTTTTCGACCACGTTCCGGATGTCCTCCACGTCGCTGTCGCTGTCTTCCGTGGTATCAATTGTTTCCTGTAAACAAAGTTTCACATAAATTTAGTTACATCGTATTGTTTCACGAAATATACGATGTGTCGAAGGTTATTGATATTTGTAAATTGTTAATTAAAGTGAAAGTGAAACATTTGCAGCAAATAAGGAAAAACTGATTAATTTCGAGCGTTGGATAGTGTGTGTTAAAGGTAAATTATTAGATTATTTGGAAATTTTGTAAACGACGAATGCACATTATTAGATTGAAGATGATATTAGTGTCAAGCTGAGAAGCTAAACGACGACACTTTTGTCTGTTTGCTGTCAGTCGCGCGCAAAACCCGTTTAAATCAAGGACGATTTTTTTCGAGCCTAGTTATCATAGTTATCTGAGATTTATTGGTTCCGAGATAACGGATTGACGTTATTGTACACAGAGGTGATTCCAATACTAACAATATCTAGCTTAGTATTCCAAGTGTTTCCAACGTCTAATTTAATATTCACGGCTGTGTGCAAAAAATCACTTCTTGGCCAATAACAGACATGTACTAATGAATTTGCAAATTAAATTGCAATATAAATTTAAACACGATTTCGAACAAGTGTAAAATTAACGAAGTCGTCGAAAAGTAGGAAAAAAGGAGAAATTTTTTTATATGATATTAGCGCAATTCGTAGTATATAACTGCGTTCAGTATGTCATCATCAAATCTTGCTCTAGATACAGTCTCTGCGAGACAGCTTTAGCAGCAACGACTGTATCTGTAATTACATCGTTTATCCTCGTTAAGATATCATCGTCGCAGAGAGACGCGTTCGTCTCAGAGAATGTACGATAAGAGACGGAGAGATTCTCAACGGAGAAATGTGCTGCGTGAAAGAAAATTTCTTCCCAAGATAGCACCGTATACATGAAACGGACGTTGGCTAGAAAGTGCTATCCAACGATCATTACGTTCGAGTTACACTCGAGATGAATAGAAAAGAAACTCATGAATAATTTATACGTCGGATGATATGTAACAAGAGTAGAAAAAAAAAAAGAAACGTCGGTGTATATACATATAAACACATATATCTGGTGCAAGGTAATAATTTGGCGTAAGGTTACTAGGTAAAAATGAATTTATTGCAAATAAATCAGAATGACTTTCTTCGTTGAACACACACAAATCCACGCTTTTTATTTGCTGCAGAGAAATTACAAATTGTACCACGGCAACGCACAAAGCACTTCGATTCTTCTTTATTCCCTTTCTATAAAATATCATAATCTCAAGTAGAGACTCCTATGACTAAATTACGACACCGGTATATTCATGACTCTAAAGTAAAATCTATAAACTATATATGTACGAAGGTAATTAATTTAACTTCACTGGCAGAAAGCAAAAAAAAAAAAATATAAGGTACATGAACACATGGTGTGGATAATTACAAGATTGTTCTTTTTTTCTTCTTCTTCTTCTACTTCTAAGTGTAATCAAATGGAAGTTTCTTTATAAGAACTATTATATATTGGATACCAATGTCGATTTGAACGATACAATCGTTGATTAACAAATGATACCACATAATCACCCATACTATATATACAAAGTGGTGAAAGTCCAGTGTGCAAAGATATATTGTAGTTGCGGTATTATAGAAAAAATATTGACACTTGATCAAGTAAGAATAATAGAATGGAACGTACATGGTGCATACGACTTCTAGGCAGTGGAGAACTAGCGGGTACCGCGCTCATACTGGAGGCACAATCGGACTGACTATCGAGGAAGTTTCTGTAATCGTCCCCAAAGTCCAATAATCTTCGTGCCGTTTCTACGTCTGGCGCTTCGCTGTATGGCTCGCTCATATATTTCTCCTATTGGAAAGAGATCAGTTTAAGAATGAGTCATCGCCCGCGAACTTGACGCACGAGTAAACGTATTGCCTCCAATTATATGCATATTAATATATACACTATTTAAAATATGTAGATCCTTCGTTAAAATCATTCACAATTAAAGACATAAATTTTATTGTTAAAACATTGAACGGCGTTTCTATTTAACATTGAATGTTCATCATATTTGAGAATGTTATATAGCTGAATTTCCTATGAACCTATACCATGACAATGAATACTTCACTTTGCAACAGAACGTTCATCGAAAATAATTTGATTCGCAAGTAAACGTTATTAGCTCCAATTATGAATATTAATATACGCTGTTTAAAATATGTAGAAGATCGTTCGTTAAAATCATTCAGATTTACGTAAATGTTATTAAAAACGTGATATTTATTATTGAACATTGAACAGCGTTTCTAACTTTGTTTTCTAATGTTAAAACTAAACTCCCTATGAACCTATTCCATGACAACAGATATTATACTTTACAGAACATTCATAAACTCGTCGATCTCAGTTCTAATTATTCTTATTCACGCTAAAAGAAAAAATTAAAAAAAAGAAACTTGTATACAACATGAGCTTCATTAAGCAATACCAAAACCATCAACAAGAAGCTCAATCAAAGTAAGAACATTAACGAAAAGGAAAAAAAAAAATAAGAAGACAGAAAAGAAACTCTGCAAGAATCTTTCCGTACGATAGGCAGAACCTGATTACCTGATAATTATCCCAAGCCTGCTCAGAGAACGAGTTGTTCCCGAGGCTGTTCATTTCGACGTCGCTGTCGACGTTCAGCTGCTGATTGCACAGCTCCTTGTTGCTCAGCACAGTATCGAGCAGGCTGTCGTCATACGCGAAACAGCTCCGCGTACAATTACGCTGTTCTTCGCCCTCTGTCTCGGACGTGGAAGCCACTGAAGTGCAACAGGGTAACCTGAACGGTGGTGTCGGATCGCTGACGATCGTCCTTTCTGCAGAGAGTTGCTGGTGTGCGGTACACCCCGAGAACGAGCCAGACTTCACCAGTGTGGTCAAACGACCGTGACAGTCCCTCGAAATGGTGCGCATCGCACGACTTCCGTTCACTTTTCGGGGCGATCGTTGCTGATTCGACGAGCTACCATCGCTTCCGGCAGAATTGTTCACGTTCACACCTTCTGAACTGGAGTCACCACTCTTACGTCCCTAAATTATATACGATCAACAGATGAAGAAAAGAAAAGGAAACAGTACTGAGAGAGAAAAAGCTGTTGCTTTTGCCAAAATATGTTTCGTTGGCGCGTGTATTTGCTCGAAATTCACGAATCTTACCAAGTTCTTCTTGCGCAATCTGCTCTTTTTCCTGCGCAACGAGCTGTTCCGAACCACACGACCGTCGTGGCAAATGATCGACTCCTCTAACAACGTGGACGTCGAATTGTTGAACGATTTCCGTGATCCTCTGTAATTTTAAAAGCGGTCGAATGAAAATACCTGCGGCTCACAGATACGGTTATAGGGAGGGAGGTGTATTGGGTGAGCAGGGTTCTCCCTAGCTGCGACGTCGCGGTTGTCGGCACGCGATGAATCGGAATTGAGCTCGATGTAAATCGATTATGGCGTAACCGATACGGTGCGCGTCGATACGGTTTAAATTACGCGCGCCGTCAAGATATTTTCGTTCGTGCTTTTTATGGTTCGCGTGGGCTGCTGTTTGATCGCTTATGATTAACATTGAAAATCATATAATACGTGCATTTAGTTTTAAAAGGAGGACAATTAGAATAAAAATCTAATAGTGCTACTTCTGGCAGCCTATTAGGTACCGGAAAAATTTCGTGGGGATTTATAGAGCAGAAATTTAAAGTAATCTGAAACTAATTTATAACTTTTTCCTAACGCTCTGTAAGCTGATACATTCCAGTAGTAGAAACTTTTTAAATTTTACTTAAATTAATTAACCGCTGTATTGCTCGTGGTATCGTTTTTAAAGGTGCTTATTTGGAAAAATGTTTAGCACTGACGAAAATAAGCGATAAAAAGGACATGGTGCAACTACCTATTCGACATCTTATATTTTTTGACAAGTCAGAGAAAAAGAAATACATTCGCAAGTTTAGAATGGGTTTCAGTGACCAAATAAATAAATAAAATCTTCTAATGAAACGAACCTTATATATCAAATATTGCGAATTAGTACTGCAAGAAATTGGTTTAAGTTTGTTGCTGATTTTTCGGTACCCAATATTTAGGGATTCAATTAAATTGAATTCTATTCTCGAAATGTAAGTTCAGAAACTCAAGTTCTAATCGTTTCTCAGATTCTTTCATTCTACCAATTTCTCTGTACACTACTTTTACAATAGAATAATTAGAAGATAAAAAAGATCAAGAAAAAACAGAAATATCTACTCACGTTGCGTCAAGGGACACGGATTTGGTGGGCGGAGTAGCGATTAACTGATGGAGCGCTGTTTCGCTGATTGAGAATTGCGATATCGGGTCGTTTGTTTGATTCAAATTCGAGTTGTTCCCAATCTGCGAGATACAGGAGACGCTCCACGGCCTGGGACCGTTCGTTTTCTGCTTGGAGCGCATCACGACTTTCGGTGTGCTCGTGTCCAGCATCGGGTGTGCTTCGTTGATCGGCGTTTTATCAGCGTCGTCGAATATTTCTTGCGACATCGACTGTGACGTGCAACCGAGTGCACCTTCGAATCGTCGATACGTTGCAACGCTGCTCTGTAGATCCTCCGATGAAACTGACTGCCTCTCCCCATCGGATTCTTCTGTCGTGTACTCGCCGCTGGCATCGCAGCTATCCAACGGCTGTAATTCGCGCTGATTACAATTGTTACGAAACGTTATAATTCCCCCTTTAGACCTCGTTACAACTGACGCGCATGATCAGGCAAAGACGATTCGGTTACTTGAACGCTTTATATATCTTCTGGAATTTCTCGCTCCTATTCTCTTCCATTTTTTAACATAATTTCTCAACGTTTTTTAATGCTAACGATTTTTTAATTGCTACATTCGTTAGTCTTGAATATTTACTGTTTCATACACACTTTTTATTTGGAAATCGTCAGTTTTAATTTGAAACTGAAGTTAGAGCAAAAATGCAAATTTGATAGACGTGTAATACTTTTTTTCGTCACACCTTTAGCATAATCTATACTACGAATATGTGTTGTTATTATACAGCAAAAGATTAAGAAAGAGAAAAGTATTTTATAAAGCGATATAATTCTTGTTTGTATTAATAATATAATAAAAAAGAAGTAACTGAACCGATATGAAATTTAACTAATTCAGTTTTCATCAAGTAAACTTATTTCAAAAACTGCGAGGAGAATCAACTGTATACAGTGAAATTCTATGTAATTGTAAAACACTAAATTCCACACTAACAGGGATAACTTCCGATTGATATGAAACTACGTTCCCTCCAATTACGAAAAAAAAGCAATTACGAAATCCCACGCGGTTACACGGTAAAAAAAAAAAAGGATGACACCCATTGACAATGGCGATAATTACGAAAATTTCTTACCTGTGACGTGGATCGTCCATCGTGGCCGCGTACAGAATTCAGCTTCAACCACTCCTTGATCCTCGCGTACTTAGCACGATGATTATTCGTTATACCCTTCTTATCGTCGAGAATTAGCTGCGGGAACGTCTTGAACGCGCCGGTACGCCTCTCTTCCCCGACCAACTTCTCTACCTCTTTAATGAGCCTCTGGATGCTAGTCTTGTCGTTTCTCGTTTCGTCGTCACTGTCTTTCTCCCGTTGAGAAGACGCGTCGGTTTCGTTTGAAGTCTCGTCGACACCCTCCATATTGGGTGTCTCTTTCACAGGCTTCTCGCTCGTTTTCGTATTTCTCTCGTCGTCGTTTGGCCGAGCTGGATGTTCACTCTGTTGTTGCGCCTCACCGAAGTCTAGACGCACCAGCACGTTCGTTTTCCGCTGTTGCGTCGTCATGTTGTCTGTCCGCGACGATGTATACGTCCACTCCTCCTCCGACGAATCCTCCGCCACGATCGCCGCCTCTTCGTTCTGCTCGGAGTCGGTGTCCAGGTGGCGGAAGTAGAAGGTCGCACAGTTCTTCGATTTCCTGTCGGACCTTAATGCGAAATGACACGGCTCAATGACGCGAAATTCTGATCGACCTTCGTTCTTACATCGAAATATGAGGAACAATTTGAACCGTTTATCGAGGGATTAGTTTTCTTTGATTTGAAATTGCCGCCACAAGGTAAAAATTTTGGTTGGCGGTTACCAAGCGAAAGTTTTCTTTGAATCGATTCTTTTATTCTGTCGAGATGTTCGTTCGACTTCTTGACCAATTCGCGTGAACGATGGTCCGCGCGTGTGAAACTTTGAAAATTGGAATATTAGAAATTAAGTGGAACCACGCTTGACACGTGTCTCTCAGATATGCAATAAATCTAATGAAAGATTATAGAAAAATACTTTTTTTCTGAGCGTGTAAAATGAGATCGTATAAATGCCGCGCAAATGAAGGGATAATAAAAAGAAAAAAGCTCGCGTAAAAAAAAGTACTAGGAGGAATGGAGCGTATTTCAATTTAGTAGAACCTCGATGAACGGTAACAGTAAAGGCAAGCATTGACAAACTCCAAATGTGCATTTAGTACGACTCTACACATCCATTAGCTGGCACTTTTAACCCTTTAACTGTGGTATTTGCATAAGATTTAATTCACAATGCAATTTTACGAGAACCGCAAAATTGAGGCTGAACAGTATTAACCCTTTGACTGCAGAGTTCCTCGAATTTGAACACTCTATGTGTACGGAATACTTTTTTACTAGCGTGGACAATGTGTAACTAGGTTACTGTTTTAATTCTTTACCTGTCTCAAATTCAAATGAAACATTTTCATTTTTAAAAATATTAATATCTTAAACTCATATGGAGTCCCTTCGAGTAATTCCTTCGTAATTGACAGTTTTAAGGTTTCACAATAATAAAAAGAAAAGAATAATTGTGAAAAAAAAAAGGAAATGCTACTGTAACAATCACGACTGTCCGTAATCGGAAGAAATAACTCTCTGAGAAACAAAGATTAAGTGGCTGATATAAACAGAAGTCTATTTTGTTCTCATTTATATGGAATGTAAAGATAAGTGTCTATCTCGAGAGTTGACGATTTTTGTTTTTATCGGATGTATAAGATCGAAACAATCGCCGAACACATATATACGTCCACAGTCCACATCGATAGCTTTCGGCGGACGCATATATGCGTCCACAACAGTGAAAGAGTTAATAAAAACATGCTACATTGAAACAGTCGCCAATATTCTATTTGCAATTGCTACGTTACATGTAACGATAAATTCTATATTAAAAAACAGTAAATGTGTTATAGTAAGAAATATTTAGGGAGCGTATATATACGCCTTTCGTAGTCAAAGGGTTAAGCACTGAAAAGGAGAAGCGCGATCGCGCCGTCTGGCTGATATAACTCAAATAATTAACGAGAAAGAAAAGGAAAAAAAGGAAATAGTTTATTTGAAAAGTAAGTGGACTCTAGGACAAAGAAGAAACGGCGAAAGGATACGAAGCAAGCTTTCACCGAATAAAAACACATTGACAGAACGAACTTTCCGGACGACCTAGTATATTCGTGCATGTCAACCGGTCGCACACGCCTACGAGATAAAAGCCCGATAAGGTGATCTTACGTGTTAAAAGAGGCGACCTCCTCAGTCGTTCTGCGACGTTTCACTGGCTCGTTAGCGGCTAGATTCCCGTTTGGCTGTTCAACGTTTCCGGGCTGACCGTCGATTTGATCGCAGCTCTCCACGATGACCGTCGAATTTGTCATTGGTACTGTGTCGGGTGTCGGTGGCATGTCGTCCTCTTCGTCCTCGCTTAACGCGTCTTCCTCGATGTCACCTTCTTCACCCTGATCCCCCAATGTGCTCGCAATTCGATTAATTTCTTCGGGATTTTCCACTCCCTCGGACTTCGTGTCCATTACACACAGCTGACATAATTCATCCTGTAATCACACGTTGCAAACTTGTTGTTTTTCTTTTTTCTTGTAAAAGTTTCACTGAAATTACTAGAGTTAGGAAAGATATAAGGTCGTAGTGAGAATATCGCGAAATATAATTTCTATGGAACTGTGTAAGAAATTTTCTTTGAAGTGTTCGATATCGAAGCCAAGCATAATTGACTGTGAGAACCGCACGTTCACATCTCTCCGCGGCGACTGCGTGTGCGCGTCCCTCGGTCAGATTATGACGATAATTTTCCACGATAAGAAGTTAATTATCGATCAAGCCGCTAACTGGCACGCTAACGCAGTCGTTTGATTTGATTAAAATATTGCGACCGATAATGAATCGAACGTTCTATTAGACGGTAGATGAGCATCATAGAGAATTGTCTGTAAATGTTCAGCATGCAATTTTCATTTGAAATTTCATTGCTTAAAGAGTTATATTTCTTGTTCGATTTGTACCTGAGATACACACTTTTTCGAGCATACTTTCTAGAAATATAGTAATTTCGTGTTACGTAAAACAAAGGAACGTTTCCTCGATGTGTCTTTTATTACACCGTAAAGGGCAATTCGATTCTTTCGAGAATTCCTCTGCATGATAGAAAATACTTCGAATGAGAAGAAAGCAAAAATGATCAAATCGATAGAAATTGGGAGTCTTTTTTTCGATAGAAGAATATTAAATTCAAAAAAAAAAAAAGAAAAAGAAAAAGGAATAGGAATTCAAGTATCAACATATTCGAGTAGAATAAAAAGTGTTCAAGTGGCGAACGCGTGTGTCTTATTCATTTTATAATGGCGGCGTGTGTACGTGCTCGTTTCGCGGGAGATTTCATTCCACTTAGCACACTCGGAGCGCCATTCCATTATTATTTGTTCCTCGACAAAACGGATCCTCGCTGGGCGTGCTACATAAAATCGACCATGATGCAACCGTGAAAATTTCACGCCTCGAACGATTCGCGTTATACTCGAACACTCGTTGTAGACGAGTTTCGTTTGACTGCACACACTCGTATATATGCCGACGAATCGAGAAAAACATCTCGATCGATCGGGCAGAGCAAGAAACACACCGACGCTATTAAGATTTCAGGTTATAGTTGTTTTCACTCCTGCGTGGTTCTTGCAGCTGCTATAGAGATAAAGTAGGCAATTCGCTTCATTAATTCGTTCGATTTACGTCCTCCCTTCTTTCATTGAAAAATTTCTAGGATAAACATTGAGAAAATTTATTCGGCACGATATGAAGGAAATTTTGTTACGAGAAAATAAGTTTTGGGATTGTAGATGAATTTGAATTTGAATTTTGATTTTTTGAGCAAAAAATGTTTGAAAGTAGAAATTAGTGAAATAATTTCATAAACGTGCAATAATTTTCTTTTTTCTTTTACAAATCGAAATTTTCGATTTTTAAAAGTTTCGTCGCAAAAGTGTGTCGGAGCTAATAAATTGATCGTACAAAAAAAAAATACTCGGAGCATAAAGGGTTCAATGATCCTGAAAGTGTCCGAAGTTAATTATCAGCAATTAAATTAGCTGCTAATCGAATATATAAATATATTAAATGTATAATAAATTTAATGACAACTATAAAATTTAGGAGAAAAATGTATTAGAAAAGTTTGAAGTGTTTTTTCGTACTGAGTGTCTTAATATTTTAATATGTTAATGTGTCTATAAATTTCAATCATAATGGCAATGATAAAATTGAATTCAACGATACGTGTTTAGCAATTCCAAAAATATACAGCATTAATCCAAATAAATTGAATAGTATGACATAAATTAGTAATCAAATAAAACTGTTCCATCTAATAAAACTGTCAATCGACAGTTTCACCTTCAAGTTTTGGAAAGGCTTCGCAAGCAAGTCGAACGAGAATGACCTGAAATTGCTTCGTCGTGAATACACAGTATTCCCGCACATTCAGCCATTTTAATAAAAAAGTTTTGAAATTTTGAAATCGACTGCAACGTTAAAACGCTTCCGACGTTCACCCAATTTATCTCCTTGTAACTTTGTCTATTTCCTCGAGCAAAAGAAACCAGGAAACGAACACATTTTCAATTAATATCTGAAATTGAAAGTAACACAAATGCAGTAATAACGATAATTCTGAACTTTAATATAATTCTGATTAAAATACGATTTTCCTGCGAATTAATAAATGAAGTATATGTAAAATAAAAGAAATTCGACGAAAGATATTAAGTCAGTTTATAAATTTGCGGTTTTGAGAAATTCTGAGACAATACAAATAAGAACATTTTATTATATTAATCATCGATATATTTTCCTTCATTATCAAACAACTTCTCGCAATCTTGCAAGTAATTTTTCAGTTCTATCTGTGTAAAATAAGTTTGGTTTTGATCATATATATATATAATAACAATACACACGAATTTACGAACTGACCCGATACCTCAAAAGTATTTTCATCAATCAATCGCATCCGGTTGATTAAAGGGAACAAAGACGAAGACGAGGTGACATGACAAAATAATGAGACATAATAAACGTGCAGTGCAACAAAAAACTGGTTTCCATCGCGAAGAAAACGCGACGTTGCAGAATAAAGAGATGAAAAAAAGAAACTCTGAAATATAAAAGAAATAGGTGTTTTCTTTTCTGACTAATCACCGATAAGAAGGGGGAACTGATGCAATGCGAGTAACCAACCACGTTCCATGGCATCACGTACGCCTAATTACGCGTCAATTTCGATTTTTATTTGATATTTCGCCTTGTAAATATTTCAGAAGGTAAAAGGCCCCGCGTGGTGCACTTTCTCCTGCCGAGTTCTCATTCCGCTCGAGCAGAGCAACGCGCTTCGAACAAGAAAGATTTTCGAACTTCCTTCATGGCAGAAAAAAAAACACACAAAAAAGAAAAAGACGAAGATTGGCGAAGAAACGAAAAAGAAGAAAATAGAAGGAGTACCGTTTGTTTGTCCGAGGTTTCCCCACTCTCTTGTGCAACAGTTTCCTGAACTAATCGGGACTTTTCAACAATAAACGGAGACAATATAGTTCCGCGTGTTTCGCGAGATTCTTCCTCGCTTTTCATGATCGAGATCGGGTCACAGAACTTGGGAGAATTCGAACGATAAATCGTCGCGTTTGATTTGTCCTCGAATCGTTAATCAAACGTACCCACGAGAACGAATAAACCTGAGGTTACCTCGGTGTGTAAATCAATTTCACCGGCCGACAAAAGAGATGGAACGAAAGGAACGCGTTCCGTTCGCCGCGCGATCGCGTTGCCAGGCGAACGAAAAAAATTGCTGGATCGGCGTTCGAAATATGCATTGAGAAATAGACAGAAAGAGAAAGATAGAAAAATTGAATAATATCGTGTCGAACGAAGTTTGACAAAATTCCAAAAGTTATCGCATCGTTCAATATTTCGCAAACGAAAGTTTATACGAATTTTTATCACTGCTCACGTGTCAACTTTGGATACGTCTACAACAGGTTCAACAGAAGCAGAGAGAAAAGCACGAGTTCGACATCAAAGATTCGGCTCTCGAAAGAGAGGAACAATTAATTCGTTTCCAACGTCCAGAACGAGAGTAATAAATCAATTTCACCGGGCAACAAAGAGATGAAACGAAGGGAACACCGTGGAACCGTTCAACGTTCCACTCCACGCACCGTAATCACGTTGTTGTTGTCGTAGCTCGCGAACGATAGATCGTTCCCGCTGGTATATAACGCGCGTGTGACGAATAACGTTACAACCGCGTGTACGCGCGTTGCACTCGCGATCAATTCCATCGGCACTCCGCGAGGTAAAATCAAATTCTTCTCGTAGCTTCAATACTTTCCACAATGAAACAATTTCGTTAAAACTTTTTGCTTAGACGACGTTGATTCTCAAAAAATGAATAGCTTCGAATTTAGAAAATAATTTCTTATCATACGTTGATGGATTTCGTTAGAACAATTTAAACAAAGATACAACTTTCCTTTGCCAATGTTATAAAGTTTAACATTTTCTTCGTTGAATTTATTGCAACGCTTTTTGCAAAATTTTTGAAACTGAACCGTTGCACGTGGCAGATGACGTGTTAAAATGTTAAAAAGAGAAATGTTTCTTTTTAAGTTTGCAATCTGAGTGCAGGAGCTTCAGTTCTGCATACCGTAGAAGAAACGAATCGAAATAAAGAGTTGTGCAAAGTGTAAAAGTGCCTCGAAGCACAACAGTCAGCGGAGCATAGCGATAACTTTTGTTCTTGGAACGAGACAATGGCCGCTAATAAGGATCAGGCTCATCTCCATATTCAGGTATCCGCTCCTGGGCCCTGAAACCGTTCTCCTAGAAGAGTTATTCTACAATTCGGTGATATCGAACGCTTAGAAAGTGACCATGAAGAAAGAGGAATAATAGTTGAACGGAAAGATGGAGGAGAATCGTTCGTGGAAAACGAAAGTTGATAGATCTGTTAGAGTCCAGTTGATAACTGTGTTACGTTAGAAGAAACGAACTTGATATACGTTTTGCTGAGTGTCAGACGATTATATTACAACTTGGAACGTTTCGTCGATTTCGATTCGTTCGAATGTTTCTTTTTCTTTTTTCACGAAGCTACAGAGAAACCGCAACGATAGAAGTTTTCGAATAACAATTAATATGAAAGTAACGGTTTTCTCTTCTGAAAGTAATTCCTCATATCATCGCGTAGACGTGTGAAAAAATCAATTCTAATTGAACGACGATTATTTATTTGCACACATCGCTGAGAAGAAAACTATCGTTCGGTTGTCGTAGTAGCAAAATTGAAAAGTGCCGCGCACGGTTTTTGAACTTTGCGTGAACAGTAGAGTTCGCGGGAGTCACGTGACTCCGGATAAAAAGCATTATGAAACGCGGCTTGGAATTCGTTCGATTCGAATCAGTGGCGAGTGTAACGCTCCGCATGAAATATGCAAAATAGTATTCTTCGTGCTCGAGACGAGACAATAGCCGTTAGCTAATAAGGATCAAGTTCACTTTTATAATTCTCTGTTCATCCTCGAATTGTCCGAAAACTCGCGACGTTTCCCGAAAAACTGTATCAAACCTGTATCAAACTGTGGCAAAAAAAGAAAAAAAATTTCACTCGTCCGATCAACGACGCTTACTTTCCTCGCTAAACAGAAAGATGGTTTACTTTCGAATGTAACACATTATCGAATCGAAATATAGAAAACACTCCTCAAGAATAATCTTCCGTCAGAAACGAACGAAAAACTAACCAAGAAACATCCACCACTGATCCACGAATCCATCCTCGTTAACGGATCCACAAACACACATATACACGTATAAACACAAGTCACAACAGCACGGTTCGTCAACCGAACGAGTCACCGCGTTAATCAAGCAAAACTTCCTCCCGGCGTCGCGTGCTCCATTGTTCCTCCAGAAACAGTTTGGGAAACGCTGCCATACCGGTTTCACGACTCGACAACCATTCTCCAGGTGCTTCTCTCGACCAGTCACAGCGAATCGAATGTAATATACATACACATATATATACATACATATCCAAGTGAAGTATATTAAACATACTGTAAAAAAAAGGAGAGAAAAATTCGTAGATTAAAAATATTTAGTTAGTGTAACGTTACCTCGAAGTAGGATCCGTCGCCGATCGATCGATTCTCTGAAGACGCGTCTGTGTCGGATAGATCAGCTCTGCTCGCGGCTGGATCCTCGTAGTATCGCGATCTCGTGGCTCTGTGGCGTTTCGAGCGCGTCGAACGAGCCGACTGACCCGGGGATTCCCTTCCAGAACCCCGCGAGTGTCTGCGACTGAGTCGAGGCTGCTTCGTGACTGGCTCCTCGTCGCTGTCGCTACTGCAGCGGTAAGGCACCACGTTCTGGAACACACCGAACCGCCGAATCACTTCATCTGATAATCGCCACGCCTGCCCACGGACTTGTTTCACGATCCTATCGAATAGGTAAATCGGTACGACGCGACGCTAGCGAGATTCTGAGTTTTTCCTTTTTTCTTTTCTTCGCTAGAGAGATTCTTCTTTGAAGGAGAATTAAAGGATTCGACGGTGATCAGTTTCGACAACGGTTTGAAGTGTCTTTTTTTGGGTGGAATAGATTTTCTTTAGAAAGAATGAATTTTCTTTGAGAATTGGAAGTTTGGAGAGTTTGGGTTCAGTGGTTGATTGTGGAGTGTTGATACTTTTTTACCGTTGCAAATGAGATGGTTTGAGGAGGAAAACTGAAATTTATAATTGGCGATTTAAAATTAATTGAGAGAAAATTAGAAAACTTGATGATAACTTTGTAAAGGTTTTGAGGATTTTTTAAATAGTGGACTGTGAGCACTATTTTCTCTAGACTATTCGTTCGAAATGGAGACGGTATCTCCGAGAGAAAATTAGAGAAGCTGAGAGTAATGCAATTACTATTAAATTTAAAAAATTTGACATTTTGAAAAAAATTAGAATTTTGCAGGATTTAAGTTCAATAGTTAATGGATAACAAGAGTATTTCTTTTCTGAAAATTTATAAATCTGAATGTCTTAAAGTTTATTATAGTCGTTGACCGAATATTGCATTAACTCATTCGTAAAAACTTTCCTTTTGAAAAGCAATTAAACTGTCCTGAAATTTCTATAAAACAAAAATTAGAAAGTTTTCATTCTTAAATTTAGAAATCAATTTTTTTCAATAATGTATACGAAATGAAAACAAAAAAATATAAGACGTATATTAATTTTCATGGAAGATAAATGTACTTTAATAGACAGTTTCGTGATGGACAGTAAGTGTAGCTAATAATTGTAACCCATACAAAATTGTTCCTCTTTTTTTTTCCTCCTCCCCATTATATGTATCTTGAATGGAAAGTAAAAAAGGACCCATTAAAGTCTCGAATCTGAAAGAAGGGGAATAAAGGACGGAACAATACATCCGTTTTAGTAACAGCAATTTCTTGTTGGGTATCTAGAGACGCGTCCATGAAATGGAACCACGTCGTGCAAGAAACTGGGCGCGGCAAAAATTACTCCTGCTACGTGTATCCACAAAGCACGAAACCATTTTTCCATGGCCTTTATTCTTATTTTCGAATCAACTAATTTTACACTGGCATGGATCCAACTCGAGTTTTCTCTCGATTCGTATAAAACACCGTTTCCTCCTTCGATATCGTCCAAAAATTCCTCCGCTTGCCAAATTTCGCGCGAACAAAAATTTCCGCTGGACACACGTGTCAGAAATGATCGAGACAAAATATTTGCTGAATCTTCCATTAGATGCGACAATAAAATGTGAAGTTCTACGAAAGGCTATTGCAAAATAATCACGTCATCAAAAATGCAATTTATTAATTTTTCAATAATTTCCTTATTATTTTGATTAAGTATCATCGTAGATTTAGAATGAAAAATTTTCAAGAACACTACTTGGAAGATCTTATTTTCAAAAGGCAATTAATTAATATTAACAGAAGTGTCTTATTTCAATTGAATCTAAGCATCCCACAGTAGCTCTTTGAAAAATCGCTAAATTCTATTGTCGCACATGTTATTTCGAGTAATTCAAAATACACACTTACAGAGATAAAGAAGAAAGTACGAAATTTTTATTCCTACATTTGAAGTATTACAATTCAATGTTTATATCACGTCGGTTGAATCTCTAGAAAACCATTAACCCGCCATTAACCAATAAAACGAAAGTATAAATCACGAGTTATAATTCAACGTTGTCTTCGATTATTAGTTTCTTCTTCGGGGAGAGTACAAAATCGACGAATAATTACATCTCCGCTGTGCAACGGTTAATTACAATCCGTATCGTCGAAATCACGTTGAAATCGAACGATTATCCCGAACCTCGGTGCTGCAAAGATATTTGCGAGGCGCACAGCTACATACGCCATTGGCAGGCCGAACCGAAGCGACACAACGTGACTAACGAAAGACGTTCGATGGACGCGACAGATACGGTATAAAGAACGCGTGTGTATCGGTCGACGAATAAATGCAAGATTAATGGCCGATTTCACCGTGGTTCGACTAAATTTAGAAACCAGTGATTTATGGGATTAACTGCACGCCTCTGAGTGCCGTGGTATTGTCGTATCAATTAAACGCACGCGTTAATCGGACGTTTGAGCTTTTTTAAAGTTTCGTGATTTCCTCTTCCGTGAGCCGATGGATTAGAGTCAATTTACAAACTGTTTAAAAAACGATTCTTTCAACAGTTTTCCATCGTATAGTCTTCTGATCTAGAAAGCTGTCATTTATTTCTCGATGACGAATTGAAATTTTGTAGCGAATATATCTGAGTCGAAATTCTTGTTCGTATTGCTCGATGAGAAATTTTATTCTTTTTTCGAACAGGATTAACGCGAGAAAATTGAGATAGTGTAACGATTGCTACACTTTAATTTAGTAACTGCAGAAGCTTCAAACTTTCAAACCGTTTAAAGAACGATTCTTTTGACAATTTTCCATCGTATAGTCTTCTGATAAAAAAAGCTGTCATTTATTTCTTAACGACGAATCGAAATTTTGCAGCGAATATATCAGTCAAATTTCTTGTTCGTATTGCTCGATGAGAAATTTGATTCTTTCCTCGAACAGGATTAACGCGAGAAAAATGGAATAACAGTAACTGCAGAAGCTGAGTAATTGAAACAGTACGATTCGATAACAGAGATTGAAACTAAATGCACGTGGCAGATAAAAATTATGCCAGTGACGTTTACATGACCACGTGATTGGTGATAAATCCCTTTCAATGAGATCTCATTGTTTAACCATCTTTTTTTCTTCGTTTATAAGAAAGAATATTACAATTGCTTACAATTTTATATCTTTGAAAATACTGAGTAGTGAGAATTAATAATTATCAGAGAAAAATTCACGTGTCACGATGAAATAACGCAACAATGTAAGCAGTAAAAAGCATAAAACGAGACTTATAAAATAGAAGTAAATACACACACACACACAACTTTCAAGTCACGTGGCGTTATAGAAGCGTATTTCTGCGAATAGAGAAAATTTCGTCTTTCAATTTCGAAAATATCTATGATAATTTAACTAGTAAGATATAAATTTCACTGTTCAAATTTCTGTTGGATTTTTCGTATTTAAACAGCGAACATTTTTCCGTATTTACACGAAGATTTTCACACGTTCGATATTCAGAGTTTAAAGCGAATCCGTAAGGAACGTTTGACGCAACGGTTTAACATCGCGCAAATGATCGTATTTCAAGAGTTGATCTTAAAGGGTTAATTTGATTGCTGGTCAAAGCCGGGTGAAAGGCGTAACAGTTGAGGCATCTCGATAACAATCGTTACATCTTGCTTAGATCGCTCTTAAACGAAGCGGGTGCTTACGAAAGACCGTGAACAATTTTTCTCTCAATTTATCAACTTTCTACGATCCTAACGTAAATAAATCGCCGCGAATGAGATTAGCACAGTGGAGAGAAAGAATTTACCGGCTACGTAACAGAGGAAAGTATTTTCTTCTTTTTTAACAGCAAATTATATCTGCTACAGAAATATATTTAAGTTTCAAAGTGTAATTAGTTACTCTGACGGTAAAATCTCGAGTTGTCATAGCGAAGAGTGGTTAAAGATATGCGTTTAATTAAGTTCCAAGTTGATATAATTACTATCTTAAGGAATTTTTAATGTTAACGCTTTGATAGATTCACTTGACAGATAAGATTCGAGATTCATAAATCTAATCTCGGACAAAATGCGCACAAAATGTGCGATATTTTTTGTAGTTTCCTCTTTTTCCACGAAGTACAAGAAAGGATCGCAATGTTTGACACAGATAATGCATCGTCGTGTGGAATTCTCTAATTTTTTTAAGTCATCATACGGTAAAGAAGAAAGAAAGATTCTCACCTGTAGCGAAGATTATCAAATTTCAGAAGATTCGTAGTGTAACAACCTAACCAAGATAAAATACCGATGGCGAGAGGAAATCTTCGTACGTTCACGAAGTGCTTCGCGAAACGCTACTGTCTCGAAGAACAAAACACGAGTCCGAGTTTCACGTTGAGACAGAAATCGTGATCACGAGGATTTCGTTTGTTAAAATTTCATGAAATATTCAACTCGAACCAGGAACTCACTTCACGTGACTGACAACTTACTAGAAACCACAATATAAAAATTCCGTGACCAACGAAAGAAAAAAAAAAAGGTTCTACAGAGGTGAAAGCCGGGAGAATACACGCGTCTTACTCGTATAATTCCGTAACAAAGCCCGAGAAAAGCCACAACCGTTAATCAACGACCGCCAGAGCTCGTCAGACTTTTCGGCAACCTGCAATTCCACTCGAATCCCAGTGACCCCCTTCGAGACTCCCCATTACCCTTCTTCCTACCCTAACTGTTTCCAGCACGCATAATCTCCGGAGAACAAACGGAAAATTTATGAGGAATTTCTTAAATTTAACATCGTAATCAAAGTTTAACAAGCGTGTAATATCTTTTTTTAAAGAAAGGATACAGTAATATTTTTTAAAATAGAAGAAACAATACAATAGCAATTTAACATTACTATAGACAAAATACATATAAAATCGGTTATATTTAGGTTACTTTTTCTTCAGTACTGACTTTAAAATATTTTAAAAAATTATTGTTTTCAAATTTTTCTATGGTAATTAATTTACAATTTAATCGAAGATTTTCCCTGTTTCAATACCAATTTTAGTTTTAGTATTTATCATAGTATTTTTTGTGTTTTCGAACGTTCAGAATTAAAATTATTGTATATACTTTTTTAATCGAATAATCAAATTGTAATGGATTGGAAAGAAATTATCAAAATCCGAGAATGCTCCAAATATAATAAATTAGTTGAAATATTTTAATATTTTATTATAGTTTGAGCGTTTTCAACTGTCTCCTCCCCTATAAACAATGAATTTTCCAAAATAAAAAGATTTCATTTTTCACTCACTTATACACTACATAGCATAAAGTGAAAACAGCCATTAAAGCTTATAAATGAAAAAGAAGAGAATGTACGGTAGAAATAATTTCTATTCGCGTACACATGCGTGTCCTAAAAATATCATTCAAAAGAATGAAGGAAATAATTAACTGTATCGTTATCTAACCATTGTACATATCGCTTGAATCATATTTACTCCTTAAAAAAAATTCTCAACGACTCTGACAGCTTCAATGATTGCCAAGCGCAATTCGAAAGTGTCGAATGTCAATCATAAACGATTACCACAACAGTTAACGCGTTAAGAATACAAAAATATAGCACCTGATGATATAATACGACACATGCAAAAAAAGAAACAAACGAAACACTCGGTCGACTTCATTGTCGTGAATTCATCTCATTTTCAAAATAAAAAAAATAAAAACTCGTGAAATATTACAACCGTTCTTAATGCATCAATAACCTGCTATCATCGACTTGCGCACACGCGTGCACGCGTACAACCTCCGCAAAGAAGGCAAAAATAAGTTCACCACGAATTTCCTGAATTGATCACCGATATATTTAACACACCATGGAAAACCGGCAAGATCCACGAGAAGTTGGATTGGAAACCGACTGTGATAATAATCCACGCACTTATGCAATCCTCTCTCGCCTTCGCGTTTCTCAGAATCATTTCCAGCCGGCTGGCTGTTATAAGCTGCGCCCGTAAATACGTTATAAAGTTCAGCGGGATCAGCGGGCCAGAACGGCCACGATTCGAAGGTGTTGTTTCGTAGAGGGAAAAGTAAATCACTCACTCTCATGTCGACTGGTCACGGTTTTTGCATCAGGCGACGACAACGACTAGGATACCAAGAGAAAAGAAAGATAATCTTTGTAAGTAGCCAGTAAAGAACACAAGAATCTTCGAGAGGTCTAACCTCTAGTAGGGACCACCTTTGCTGTCGCGTACTCCGCAAAGAACTGACATCGATACCGGGTCGAACGACGATCGTCACCTCAGTAACCTGTTGATACCGGCTACCTGAAAGCGTTTCGAGGCCGAACTACCTGACCGTAACTCCCTATGTAACAAAAGCCCCTGCCGCGGTTCGACAGGTACGAAACTGGCAGGATAACGTAGCAGCCAGATTATCAATGCTTCGAGAATTTTTTTTCTTAGAGAAAAATGGTGATTCTAATAAAACTTTAGAGCTAAGCATGAGCTAATTATGCGATTGAAAAGTGCGAATTTAACACTTTCGCTGCGAACGCCCTTTTCGTCGAGATGCAAATTCTTCATTTTAGAGGAAAATGGTAATTCTAATAAAGATTTGCAGCTAAATATGAATTAGTTATGCGATTGAAAAGTTTGCGAATTTAACACTTTCGCTGCGAGCGCTTTTTTCGTCGAGATGCGAATTCCTTCTTTTAAAGGAAAATGGTGATTCTAATGAAAGTTTAGAGCTAAGCATGAGCTAATTATGCGATTGAAAAGTTTGCGAATTTAACACTTTCGCTGGAGCGCCCTTTTCGCCGAGATGTTCTTCGCTGTGATGCTGCGCCAAAAGTTTTGCGCGGAAAACAATACAAAAATTAATCAATCTTTAGATGGACAAAATCAGAAATTTTCAGCATGCATATAATTGACATAAATCAACAAAACTCCATTGACTCAAATAAAAAAGTTGAAAAAATGACTTTCACTAATTTCTTCACGATTCCAACCAATCGCGAAATTTTCAAAATTTCTTTAGTAAACTGATCCTTATAACTTCTCAAGAAAAAACAAAAAGATACTCAAGTTGTTTGATCAAAATTTGAAAAAGTTATTCTGCTTTAAAGGAAATACGAATACTTCTGTGACTTATTGTACATCCAAATATAATGGAGAGGACAGATCAGTCGAACAATCTTACAATTCGTTATCAACAACATCGAACAAATATTCCTATTGTAATTAGGGTTGCGGAATGCTGCATGGGAACCAAGTGACTGGCGCTGAAGGGTAATGGTGTTAGGGAACAATTAGGGGATTACGTAGTACAACGTAGTAAAAGGTCGTTTTAGCTTTCGGTACAAAGGGTACACAAAAGACACTGTGTACTTGATACCAGAGGTATTCAGTGGGCTAATTGCTTCAACCTATAGAGCGGATTACAGGTGTTTGGACAATGGTTATTGTAAGCTGTAAAGGATATTCCTTGAAGAATGGCCGAATTTTAAGTTTGAATGAAAGAAAATGGTTTTTAATAATATAACTTTGTTACTGGTACCATTTACCATAGTGTACATTTAAATTGTGAAACCAACACGAAGAATTTATTCCTCCCTATAAAGGCCAGTCTTACAGAAGACAATAGTTCGTTCATTCAGTAATTGCTAACTGCATTTGTATTTAAACCAGATATTAAATCTCCGAAATATGTTACGAAAAATCAGTGAAAGTTCTAACCAGTCGTTTTAACATGATTTATTTTACATTAAATATAAATGTAACGTATGCACAAAAAAATATATATATATATATAAATTATTGCGTTCTAAAAAGAAACCAAAGGAAAGATTTTTTAATGGTGAAAAACTGATCCCAAATCTGGGATATAGTTTTACAATTTTATTTCATAACACCTGTCCCTCAATTTACGCGGAGTATTCGTTCCACGTGGATTCGTTTTACGCGAATGAAAATCGCGTGAATAACGTCTGTCAGTACAAAAGAAAAAATATTGATATAAATAAAATAATGACGTTTCAGAAAACAAAAGTAAATTTTATTCGATGCCACTATCGCTACTGTAATTCAAAACAATCAACCTTTTCTCTTTAATTGGCTTTAAAAGTTATTGTATACACTTGTTACCTTTGAAACTTCTAGGAAAATATATTTTCTGGCCGCGTAAATTAAGATCGCGCGTAAATTGTGTTATAATTTACCACGTAAATTGAGGGAGGGATGTATTGCATTTTTAATATAAAAATAATTTTATCCATTTACACGTTCGTTAGAATTTAATTTTAGAACTAAATTTCGCGTTTGGAACTGGTTTCACCTGCATCACCCAGTACATGCTCGAGATACGAACCCCTATTAACAGGTTAATGTCTCAATTAACTATAATTGTACGTTACAGGAATATTTTATCCTTTATATCAGATCCTTCTTATAAATTGAACATTTTCCAAGCTTTCACGAGAGGTTCGTCGAGCGAACCGAGCCACGAGAGTTTCGCAAAAGTTTCGTCTCGCAGCGTGCGACGTGTTATTGCTTGAATAAACTTCCGTCGAATGGCCGCGACGGTCCGGCCATGAACTACACCTTGTTCATCGCTATTTAGAACCTACACTTTCGCCTTTTCGAAACGAGCGTTTTCCCCCGGAACACCAGTCGTGTCAAAAGATCGACCAACGGAGATAAACGACGACTCGCTTCACCACTTTGCACATTGGCAAAAATGCCACTGTGAACAATTTTTTAAGCTACTTTCCCTTTTTCGTACTCTCCGAAGTTATCTTTCTTAAAGGAGAACAAAATTGCGGGTATTCAACTCTCGACCTGCTCGAAAGAAAAATTCATTGCTCCTTTATGTATAATGTATAACAGAAGTTCAGATTGTGTATAATAATTTATTATGGTGGAATAAAAAATTAAAAGTACAAAAGGAAAAGATGATATCTTCATAAGATGACAATTCTTCTGAGTGACGTCAAATGTCTAAGATGTTTGAAATTTAAAAATACTGTATCTTTTAATAAGAACTCTTTATTTATATTTTAATATAAAATTAACATTTTTAATTTTTTTTTCCCCTGTCAACTGGGCTCATCACTTGAACGAAAATTGAATTTTTCTTTGAACCTCTGTCTCTTATAATTAAAAATCAGTGAAAGTTATCAGTAGATACATTATTTTTGTTTTTGTAATGTGAATATGACGTATTTAATATTTAATACAAGCATAATACAAATTATTTATTTTTATTTTTAGTTTAAGAATTATTAAAAAAAAGAAGAAGAAATCTTTTAGTGTAATTTCATCAAATAAAAATTGCCCAATTTTTTAACCTGTGAACTGGATTCATCACTTGAACAAAAACTGAATCTCAGTTGATCTGAATTTTTCTTTGAATCTCTTTCTTGAAAATTAAAAATTAATAAGAGTTGCAAGCAGTTATATTGTTTTGCTTTTCATAAATGTGAATATGGTGCATTTAATATTTATTGCAAGCGTAACAACACGATTAGAAATGAATAAACTATTGCGTTCTAAATATTGAAATATTCAATAAACTAAAAACTGAAAGAAGAAGAATTAACGAACTCTGAGAAAATCAATTTCTAATTTTTAAAATTCACATAAACATCATTTATATGAGATTGATTTCGATTGAAATTCCTGATCTTATTAAAAAATGCAATATTCGTGATTTCTTCCATTTTTTTTCTCGATCTGTCGTGAGTTAAGCGTCAGCAGCTCGAGAAACGCGAGTTTTTCATCGGCGAGGATGTTCATATGGTCGTCTGTTGATTCGTCTCTGCCAGTTATTTATAGCCGCCATAAACGCAAGAGGACGAGACATGTGAAACGATGTCGTTAGACACGAACAAACTCGATCTGTCGTTAATCGGATGCGTTAGAATCTTCTATATTTCACGTGTCGCGATTACTGGTACGCTGGAAAGGGAGCTGTGTGCGGTTGAGGAACGATCGTTCACCCCAAGGAGCTTTTACAATGCATAGTATGGGGCTATTGTGAACAGCACGCACGTCTCTCTGATCCTACCTGAACTATTCCTGGAAGGTCGAAAGCTCTTTGAAAGCAGGTATGCCCATTGTAATATAAAACAAGGTCGACTTTCGGTGTCTTAAAACCATCGATGACTAAACGAGAAATTGTCGTATGTATACATACACCCGAGGACATAACGAACCGCTTTCTTTTTCCACATCCTTTGTACCGAGTGATGGATCCCTGTACGAAAACGTTTTCATTCGCTTTGTAATAAAAGTGCACGTGTTGGACATGGTGTCGTAAACCTGTCCTTCGTAACAATGGCAAAACTCGATGATTAAGGTTCTCTCTATCATTGAAAGAGGAAGTTCCTTTGTATAATAGCGCGTGTTTTTGAATCAATGCTGGAAATTAAATTTTCAGATTTCTTCTTTTTAAGAATTAAATCGCCTCAAGGGATTCGAAAGATCGACTCTTCCTTCTGTTTTCATAAATTGACGCTTAATTTCATTAAGAGTAGGATACAATTTAGTCAAATTCGAAATTTTAATTCGAAACTTTCGTAATCCGTTGAAAACGAAAGAGACGCGTTATACATTCGTGGCGGGAAGTTTAAATATTTTCTTGAAACCACGTTTTTTTAAACGTTAAAACTTCGATAAAATTCAACTGATTTTTATAGAATTTTGCATACAGCAAGATTTTTTCAATATTTTCAATAAAATGTCATAAATAATTCATTGCATTTCCGCGGAAAGGACGAATCCATTTTTCAAAGTGCTGCTGTTTCGTCGTATTTTCTGTCAGTACGAAATTTAATTTTAATTATTTTCCATCAGACAAATTTGGTGCAAAGTATATTTTTAAAGAAGCGATATTTTTTAAACAAATCAACGCAGTCTAACCCCTTAATGTTCTTTATCGTTAAAAAAGGACGTTTCTTTGTTTCACAATGGACACTAGAAAGGAAACTTTTAAATGTTTTTTCTTTTCGGGAAGTTATCAAACAGTGTGTGTTCTCTTCGTTAGAAGTTACGATTGAACAATGAAAAAAAAAAAGAAAAAGAAAAAAAGGAAAGGACGTTTTTCTAACAGAAAGATAATTAACTGCCTGTGAAACAGGTTTTCACGGAAAACTCGGTGTAAATTGTACAGAACCTACGCTGAATAAGCACCGCAGTTCCTCGTAATGCGTGCATAGTAACGTTTTATTATCTGTATTACTCTAGTTTTATAGTCTCACGAGTGGTCGTAAACAATTTGAACCGTGAAGGTGTTTTCCAGTGAGACATAACTGTTCGAAAGGGGAAAAAAGTCGGAGAAGGAGAAGTTCAAATCCAAAAATACGAAACACGAGTCAAAGAGTAGTTGTAAACGTGGAGTAAAAATACGCGAAACACTTGAGACAGTGGTGTACAGCAAGGACTCGAATATCCTCTCGTAGACAAACGTTTATATAACGAATGAGAGGGAAGGGGATAGAGAGAAAAAAATGTCTATTGGGGATTATAGCGCGTTAAGCCGTAATACAGAAACGACTGTAGTAGCAATCGTTAGACTTGCAAATAAGTAACCACGCGAGGCTTAAACGCTGCAATTTAATATCCCTGTATTTCCCTTGGAGAGGTTAAATATATGCGGACACACACGAGTAGATATGCTCCATTATGCGACCCTCGCGTGGACTTTCCATTTGACTCGGGAGAAACGAAAAGGCCATCGAAAGGAAGAAAAAAGAATGGAAATCTCAATAACGAGCGGTTCAAGCTGAATCTCATTGTACTGTTTCATTTATTACCCTTTCTTTTTTTTTTTTGAGCCAAGTATCAAGATAATACTAAACGAAACATGATTGTTCCATGAAGTTTGAAAAAGTCATACCTTTCGTATTTTTTTAATCTTTTATTTCAGAAGAATATTTTTTTTTTTTAGAAGAAATAATTTTTTTTTATAGCTTGGTTGAATGAGTTATTTGAGATTAGGAAACTTTCGAGTCAAGTATCAGGATAATACTGAACGAAACGTGATTGTTCCATGAAGTTTGAAAAAGTCATACCGTTTATTTTTATTTTCTGTTTATATATTTCAGTTTAAAAAACAATATTTTTTAAGTGAACGACATATGAAGAAAATAAGTTTGCTTGGTTGAACGAGTCTTTTGAGATGCTCGAAAATAATGGATCAGAGAATAAAAGAGACGAGTGTAACCGTTTTCTTTTGAATCACGAGGACATATGGGTTAATGAACATCCATTAAATAGAATTAAAATTGTTCAATGTATCGCCCGCTTCTTCTCGACCCAATTTCTAAGAACTTGCTGGTATAATTTCAGTTAGACAGTTACAACCATGAGCATAATTATTCGATTAAAATGGTATGCATTTATCAACTGCATTCAGCTTGATAATTCATACAACTGGGGATCAACAATTCTATTTAACTGGCGTCTGATAAAACTCTTTAATTACATATTAAACGTTTAATTAATTGTACCTAATTACGACGATATTATGCTTTTATAATGATTTACATTATAATACCTAGAACGAGTTCAAAGAAGTGTGACGAGCTATGCATGTATCTCTCTATTTAACGAATTATAAATTTTCTCAACTTTTAAGTAATTTTAATAAATATTTATATATTGTGACTGTTCTCTTAACCATTTTTCATCCAATGCAAGCATCTTAGCTTCTTTAAAAAGAAATTTGTTATTCACAAATCGGAAAGTAAATATTACGACATACAATACGTAACAAAAGTTCCTAGGCTCCAAGTTTAATTATTTATTATACCGAAATGGAAAGTGGTAAGAAAAGAAAAATGTCAATACGTAAATCAGACACTTTCGCAATCTGAATCTATAGGGGGGAACTTTTGCCACACTCTGTATCGGAAATGTTCGAGACGAAAATTCCCCGATTACTTCGATTCAAACAGCATCTGCTTGTCAATCTGAAACGACGTTCATTATCGACGTTCATGAAGATACAGAAATCGTGCACGGTTAACGGAATAATGAGGCGTTCGGGGTCTGAGTCGCGGGTATAAACCATTAATTAATTAAAGTTCGATCGGGTGGCAGTCGTTGAGAGACAACTTATAGGACGACGTCGCGCGCTTTCCATGCGGAATGAGATCGTAAAGTGAAGTTGACTCGATTCGATGGACGAAGAGAAGATCGTCTGCCTTATGTTCGCACGCTTTCCACCACGAATCGAACCACGAACAAGTTAGGCGGGCACACGATGTCGCGTTGAATAAACACACGCCAGGCAAATTTACGGCGTCCAGTAAATTACTAGATCAACCGGCGTGCAAATCATTCGCGAACACGAAAACACGTTCATTCAAATCGACTAACCGAATGGGTGGGGAAGCTGAGTTATTGCCGCCTAGCCCGGTTCCTTGGGAATATCAGGACTGGTCACGCGACAACCAATCAAAAGCATATGCAAAACGAGCAACGCGAAATGAAATCCCGGTCCCGTGTGTCACGAGATAACGATACGGTCTCTATGGTGAACACGTGGTTGCCACTTTCACGGAACAAAGTCAAGCTTTCGCGTATTCTTAACGCGAATCGAGTAAAAGAATAAGTGTCCGAAGGGGATTATGAAAGTGGTCTAAGTGAAAAGTCATTTTTGAAAAATAGCCGGAAATTTTGAATCGTTAAGGTGTGTACATTTGAGAGTAGAACTAGCGGGAGTTGCTCTCGAGAGTCCAATTTATATGGGTACGCGGTATCGAGAGTCCTCGCGAAGAGCTGAATACAATATGAGAGTAAAACTATTGAAAGTTACTCGCGAGAGTAGAAATTATCTGGATAAGTGGTATCGAGAGTCCTCGCGAAGAGCTGAATACAATACGAGAGTAAAACTATTGGAAGTTACTCTCGAGAGTAAAATTTATTTGGATAGGTGGTATCGAGAGTCCTCGCGGAGAGTTGAACACAATATGAGAGTAAAATTATTGAAAGTTACTCTCGAGATTAGAATTTATTAGGATACGCGATATCGAGAGTCCTCTCAGAGAGCTGAATACACAATCTGAGAGTACTCTCAGGAGCAACTATTTGAAAAAGAAAAATGATGATTGTTTAGAATTTTACATTTTCTTTAGATCAGCGATAACTAATAATTATTATAAAAATAGTCGCTGGTAATAATGTAATAATGTAACAATAAACAAATAAAATAAGACATGTAAAATAGAGATAAATGAGTGCATAACTTTTAAGTTATATGGTGTTATCGCAGGTTAAATCGCGAGTTAATCAAAAGTGAAAAAAAATGAACTTCGATAAACAGAGTAAGAGAAAAATGAGCGAAGATTAAAGAATCGAAGAAGAAGAGAATAAATACCTAAATTTCGTGCTCATAAGAAGAAAGCTACTGTACACATTCCAATTTATAATTTTTTTTTATAAAACGAGAGATTCGTTCTTACACATTGATTTTAATTCACCCGTCAGATCACTGTGCAGATCTCAGCACAAGAAACGCATGATGAATCAGTCTCGTTCAAAGTACCCAAGTAGTTTATCTCAGGATTCCGTACATAAGGATAAACACGTTTCTCGAGTAATACTTAACACGTTGTAAACGAAGCGTAAGATATTCCGTGTTCTGTTACTACCGCCTTGACACGTCATCTGCTCATTAAATGTTACGTCTTTTACCATCTGACATTACCGTCAAATTTTTATAAAACCTGTTCGTAATATGATTCAAACTGAACAACGATTAACTGTAACATTACCTAATTATTATATCATTTAAGTTACATTTATATTTCTCATATGAATTTTAAATATTGTCAATAGTATCAGTAATCATTAAAGCGTTATTAGAAAGTCGTGAATGTCACTAATGAACAATTGTCGTGTCAATCCTCGTTTTGAAAATAGAAATGGCAAAAATGGCACACGGTTAGTTAATTTTCACTCATAATAATAATCGTGACTGAAAGTTCCAGCTAACGAAGATATATAGGTCAGAATGTATCTGATCGTAAATTTATCGTAGACTAAGCCATACAGAAAAATGATCAAGTTCCTTAGTGCGTTAATAGAGAGGTTATCGTCGACTGGTACGTGCGGAAAATTCTCTCACGGTGAAAACGACGATTTACGACTGTTCTACTCACGAACGGTCTATTAATAAGAATGTTCCGATCATTCTGTGTGTTCTACAACTTCGATAACGTACTTTATCGCCTGGCTCTTTTATTTTTTCGTTCTCGAAAGACAAAACATATCGAAGAAAGGCAAATATTGTCAATGAATCGCGGAGAAACGTGCCGTTGGTCACATTACCGATCTCAGTATTTTCAGACGTATTACTATAAAGTCTGAGAGTCCGATATTTCGAACGATGAGTCACCGTGTTCCGCGATGAAATCGCGACGATACGCTATTTCTGAAAAGATCCGTAGGAACCAAAAGTGAACGCTGTCCGAGAGAGACTTATGTTCCAGGAAACACGATCTTTCCGCAATTCGAAATATTTCATTTCACTTTTACCACTTTTACCGCTTTTAAAACATTGCCCATTACCGGCAGGATCACCGTGGAAAAAATTAATCGAATCGCGAATTTCTCACGAACACGCGAACAATTAATCAAAAGAAACTAATAGTCCATGAACTTACAAGCAAAACTCTATTCACCGCAATATTTCTTGCTTTCGAACAAATTGGACTTGGGAACATTTTATAAATCATTTCCTGCCTCTGGACAACCATAAAGATCACCGTCGCCGATTTCTATCGGATACTTTTGTGATTTATGCGATAGTTAGAATCGTTTTCGTTTTAACAGAGTCGGAGAGGTATGACAAAGTTTTTCAACGTTTGAGAGTAATTCCTTCGATCGAAGTGTGAGATATTTTACTACTACTAAATTCAAGTACGACAAAACGTACACTTAACTCGTACATTGCGCATTTGTTGAAAAATTCAGTGATTTTGAAGAGGACGTCACGTAAATTACAGCGTTTTTTGAAAAATTGCAGAGCAACTTCGTTTCTGCAAACGTATTTTTTACATAACAGAATGTGGAACTTTTAGTGATCCTAAATTCGATAATTAATGATGTCTAAATATTTGCTGATTAAATTTTCAATTTAAAATTTTCGACAAACGATGCAAAATAACTCTGTGTATAATCCTTGTAAACCGATCAAATTTTCTTAGATTTTTCATTAATAATAGCTACTTTGAAGAAAGGTTACAATTTATGTTGCACATTTACGTACTTCTTGAAGTTTTTATTAAACACGACACCGACTGACTATGCAAATCTAAGGTTAGGCGCACCTAGAATTTCCCCACGGTAGTGCATCACCGAGGCACGTGGAACACTGAAACCGCCTGTTAAATATTCCACTTTCGTGTGCATCCTGTAAGCAGCAACGCGTGAACCACAAAGTATCGCTTAAAATGAGATAATTTTCACGAACCGCGAAATCGAATAATTACCAAGAGCTACCTGGTGAAACAGAAAGGAGACTGACCTCCTCGAAAACGTAGAAAAATCATCAGTTTAAAAATAAATAAACGCATCGTTGGATAATCCAATTAACTCCGGGTCAATCACCCTCTCTAACACGTCGTACATAATAAATTGCCTAACGATTAAAGCTGGATCGATTAGCCGAACGATTGGACTCGTTCCAATCACGTTCTCTTACGTGTAACACACATACATACACAGTATCGCCATAATCGTTGTTCACGTTCGTCAATGAACACAAGGCTGATGTCACGTTTCACTCGAAGCTAGACGAAAGTAAAAATCCTCCTAGACTATCCTTTTACCTGCGAGAGCTGCCTTCACCTTTAACAAAACCTTCGACCACCCCCTGTTTTTAAACGAGAGTAATAGTTCTGTCGATTTCTTTATTACTTACCGATTACTTTTATTTTCGCGAACCTAATTACGATCGACAGAAAGTTAGGATTGTTTTATACATTAACTCTTCGCGGTTTGTGACATTTTCGCAATTTCCGTTTCAGACGGTCCACGCTATATTCGTAATTTTATCTTATTTTATTTCATGATATATTCGCAATGTTATCTCATTTTATTTTATGATATATTCGCAATTTTATCTTATTTTATTTTGTGATATTTTCGCAATTTTATCTTATTTTATTTTCTACATAAAAAAAAGAAAAAATATAAAAATAGCACGTTATTACCATCTTAACAGATTGAACGCCACCTCCGCATTATTGCGGGATTTTTAACCTATCGATTTTGACGGATATCTGATTTTCGTTAATGGCGAATATCTCATATATAGGGTCTTCCGATAAGAGCGATACAACTTTGAATTGAAACGCAACGAAAAGTACAAAAGATAATCTACTACTCACTGCTTTATTTTAAAGTACACTCGATGGCATTTTACATAAAATACAATATTATATAAACGATCACCACGATTGCGTTTGGTGGAGTGAATACGACTAACCCAATTTTCGTCACACAAATCATCTTCAGCGATGAAGCTCGAATGTACTTTAAAATAAAATAACGCGTATTAGCTTATCTTCTATACTTTTCATTTCATTTCAATTCAAAGTTCTATCGCTCTTATTGGAATATCCTATATTTTCTTTGGAAAATATGCTACATACTATTTTGTGAAAATTTATAAAGTTTTTAATATACTTCCTTTGAAGTGTCTATTACCGGTAAATAAACAATGTGACTACCAGCATTTAGGCTTTCAGCTGCCGATATTTAGCCGGCGTGCAATAGGAACTTCTGCAGTCGCGCGATGCTTCATCGTAGCCGCGTTTTCTCCAGAAACTTCGCTTTCGTACTTCCTCCTAACATCGTTACGGACGTGTTTTTCACGCCTCTTTCACCGTGTACAAGTACACGATCCTCTTAGTTACCAGATCTTAATAGTACGTGCTTTTCATCGTGATACAGAGGATCGCGAAGCGGGGAAAGCATTTTTCGAAGCGTTTCCTTCCGACGAAAGTCGCGGTTCTCTCTTCGAAAGTGATCAACACACGCAGAGACAACATCGATCGAGGAAACGAAATCGAGGAAACTGTGAAAAGTCCAAATTTAGAACAGATAGGAACGCCTCGCGTGAAAGTTTTAAGCTGCATCTAGCACGGTCCGGAGACTCGCGTTTGCCAGTGAAACCAGCCTTTGTAGTACAAATGCGACAGGCTGATTGCTCACGTTAATCGAACTTTATGCACGGGATCGTTTTACCCGTGGCAACCCGGCCGACTGATATGAATGGCCTTTTGCATCGAGGTGTTCGACACGAATGGATACGGAGAAAAAACGAAGAGACGAGAATAGAGAAAAACGAGGAGTAGGAAAATTGAAGAAGGTGTAACGATAAAGTTTCGAGAATAATATCGGAAATTAATCGTCCAGGAAAAGTGTTATTTAATGGAACTGTCAATCGATAACTTTAGTTTTAACACATTGGCTGTCACGCAAATTTCTCATGTTTTACCTTGGAGGCCACAAGAAATCATTCATCATTCTAAGCTAATATAATAATTGTTTGATAAAGGTTACGCCATGAAATTTAAAAGAAGAAAGGGACAGTCTGTTTAGCGAAAAAATTTCATCAAATATGTTATCAGAGAAATATTGCAAACTTTGCTACGAAAAATTCAAAAAATTGCATAAAATGAAGTAACTTATACTGCAAAGATTGCAAAGGTCTGTTTATTTCTGTTTGTCAGGTTTTAAATATTTTTCTTCACAAGTATTAACATTGTGTTAGTAAAATTTGTAAGAATTTTTAACGACTTTTAATGAGATAGAATAACTGTTATATTCTGTTATTTGTTTCCTTTCAAATGTTTTAATTCTTAATTAACTATCTAAACTAAAATTAAAACAACAGGTCAAGAAAATGAAAATATGGACATCAGAAAATATGTTCTTATATATTTTCTAGTTAACAATAAATTGCTTAATACATTAAATGTTAGTTTTGATTACGTATAATTTTTATCAAAAAAAAAAAAAAAAAAAAAAACTACTCGTATAAGTACATCTTTCAAAAACCCGCCAAACTGATATTTAAATGAAATTCTAGTGTTGAAATTTAGAAAGAATTTGTAAACCAGTCTCGAATGGATTTCACACAAAACTGTTTCGTTTAAATTTACGATCGAGTAAATTTTACAACTGCGATAATGCTCAAATATATTTAGCTAATTTAATGAAAGTGCTTTTAATTCAACGGTTTTTTGCGTTTTATGCGGAACATATGATCGATCGTTAATTACAAAATGAATAAATAAATAGTTAGAACATTTAGAAAACATCAGTAATAGAGGAAGTACATTAGGTGGAAGTTTTTAAAAAATCAAATGCAAGGGATCAGGCAAAAATCAGCCGTAATTTCCGGCTGCCTGTTAATCATGCTGAACAAGACACGCTTCAGCCGCACAAATCTCATCTCATTCGCGAACACCCACTGCTAAAACTGTTCAACGAATACCGAGGCATTATCATATTCACTTACAAGCCTCCTACATGGAGAGGCAAACATACTTCCTCGTTGCACGAAAATTGCGGTACCTTCATGCGAGCCAATCATCTGGTTAACACACTTAGTGATTCAAGAAAATGTTTCGCGAAAATAAGCAAGAAACATACAATTGACAGATATTCGCGAAAATACTTCAAAACCTTCAAAAATACGTCAGATATTTAAAAAAAAATCTTTAAATACCTTTTCTGGATAGTTCCAAAATATCAAATTTTTGTATTTCATAGAACAAATCTCCATCTAGCTGTTTCCACAGCTAAAACTTGGAAATTAAATCGTTCTAAGCCAAGGATTTGTCGTGAAAGTGATACAAAATCATTCTGAAACTTCAAACACACTTTTCTAACCTCCAAATTTAGTAATTCATATTTCTGGAGAAAATCGAGCTAGGAAAATAAAATAGACCATCAACGCAACAGTCTGACACGAAAACATTAGTTTTGTGATTACGACAGATGAAATTAGAAACTTCAACAAATATTTGAAAACGTTAATCTCTTCAAGTTCCATTTTTTTTCTCCTTTTTAGAAATTTTCTAAAGTTACTATAGAATTAAGATTGTTTTTATATGCGAGATGATTTCTATTGAAATATCAATTCACTTAAAATTGCGAGTTAGATTGCTATTGTGTTAACAGCCTCAAATGAGGTATCAAAATGCTCAGCTATTCTTATACTTTCACAATACGCGACTGAGTAAAAAATATTTGCGGACAAGAGTTGTTCAATTACGTGGAAAATTCACAGGTAGACGATTCTCGTGGAATAAAATAATAATATCGATTCGCGTGCCATACCGTGAAATTAATACATTTTTGCAACCGGGGTTAGACTTTCACGTGGACTTCGAGAGGATGAATGAGCACGAAAAGGAACGCATTCGCTACGCGATCTCCCCGAGTTAATGGCCGAACAGAGAGCACCGAACGTCTTGGAATCTTTTTAATAGCGTGCATTCGTTTGTTCCTCCGACATGGACACTCGTTCCATTCGATGACGCGAGTTTTATATAGCTGCTAAAACACTCGGTATCAGACGCGGAGAGAAACCTCTAACAGAGATAGAGAAGTCTTTGAAAGAGCCTTAGAAGATATGTAGATAGTATCTGCATATCTTCTAAAGTACATAGATAGTATTGTTCGATGTTACTGTCGGAGTTTATGGTTGTTATATTATTCCTGTCTGGAAAATGTATGAAATTGAGTTCAGGAGCGGTGAAAATCTTTTCTGACCACTGTGGCAACGTGCTTATGGAGACACGAGGGTTTTATGAACAGTTGTTGAATAATATTTCCTGTTCAACAAAATACCGTTGACAGAGTGTGATCGAACTGAGAAATTGAGAAGCTGCGATTTGAATTTGTTCAATTTCCTTCTTTTGAGAAATTCGCGGTTTTAACTCATTATTGATATTTTTTTAATGCTATACATCAACTTGAGAAATTGTGCTTTAAAACACTTTTGTGATAATTAGTTTTCTAAGTAAACCTGAGTAATTTTTAAGTATTGTAGTGTCGAAATTTTAGTTTCGTACTGTTTCAAAGAAATTTCTTTTTAATATACTCTATGCTATTATAACACTATATCACTTGGAAGTTAGATATCTATTTATCATTTCATTTATTTATTGCTACACTGTTAATATTTTTATACTATCAATATATTTATACTAGTTAAGATTTTTATAGAGGAGATAATTTAAATATAGTCCTATCGAGAATTAGACGAAAATGTATTGCGGAGAAAATAATGATCTGCATTTATTTTGTTTACACGTTGCTTTCCAAAACGTGTAATTTTTTTTTTATCATTACTAATTTCTTTTCCTTTTTGTATTGTAAATAGCATTTAAATTGATGTACATATCGAACATGTTTTTAAATATTTCAACCTGAAAGTGTGCAGATTTTACTTTTCATTTCGATTATAATACAAGTCTATCCATATTTAAGCCACACTTTCAAAACCCGATTTTCCCTTTCATGTTAAATGTATAATTTTAGACACACGTTGCTTTTCTTCATTTTGATTTCATATGATACAGCAAACATGTTCGTACATACTCAAGTGTTACATCTTAAAAGTCATTAAAAAATTTTATAATGAATCTTGAAATATTTAGACCATCTCTATTAATTACGAATTTGGTAAAATTGCAATCGTAACTTTTCTTCTCACAAATCACGAAAATACTGAATTATGAAAGGTTAATATGTCCTGTAAATCAAACGTAATTTGCGCAAAACAGCAACATCAACCTCGATACTGCTCATACATGAAAATAAAAGCAACGTTGCATTTATACACTAAAAAGTCACACATAAAGCGGTAAACACACCTTTCTCCTAACCCACAAATCCCTATTAATGATTAAATTACCGAGAATGCATGTAAACTTGAGCATAATGACAACGGTAACAATCCATTAAGCTAGCACGCGCAGAAAAGTCGACCAAGGCAACGATCCCGTAAAACGTTCGATCGCGTGCACCGGTAGATACGTGAATTTCTCAATAAAACGCGGCGAAAACGTTAAACATCTTAAAATATACTGATTATAGAGGAAAAGTAGAAACATTTTGATATGGCTAATGACTGTCATTAAGGATAATACACCCCCCATATTTGTATCGAGACGAAGATAACACGAACACGTTAGGATCGGCTCACGTTCAGCATGGAAATAAATATATATTATTATAATTAATGTAAAATAACGATCTACTCTGATGCGGAGAGTTTCTAATTTCAAGTTTGCACCGACAGTAAATCGTTTCGCGAGATCTTTTCTTGCCCCCCTTCTTGGATATGTTTGCAATTCTAATCAGCGCGATTATGAAGTGTATAAAAGTTTATCAGAGTAACGCGTAAACACGTTCATTTTTCTCGGTGGATGTGAACAAAACAAATTACCGTTTCGTATTAAGAACTGCTCTGTAAGTGGGTTTCTCGTTTGAATAAAAGCAGCGAGGTTGAACGTTTCAGCGTTGGCAAATCTTTATCTCTGATTTATATATCAGTTGTGACGAAGTAAAATAATTATTCAATAATGCAAGTGTTTCGAATATTTTGTGCAAAAATCTCTAAGCGATTTTCACGTGAAAAATACAAAAATTCGATTTATACCGTGTGAAACCAGGATTATTAGAATTGCAAGAAAATTTGATCGAACTGAAATCTTTTTCTCAAATTTCTTAACAATTTTTTCGTAGCTTGCCTCATAGTTACAACCGAGACACGCGAATTTCGATGAAACGTTGCATATGCAGCTGAAGAAATAAAAAACATTGAACGTGTACTTTTTTTATTGACAAATATTTTTATTCAGAGGGTAAAATCATCTTTCAAAGTCGAGTATTGCAAAGTTATTAATTCGAATAATTCCTTCCTCGTAATTATATGTATGTATACATAAAAAAAAAAAGATAATGTAAATAAAACATAAGGAATCGTTCTGTGACCACAAACGCGAAACCTGAGTCTTTCTCCAGCTGCTGCGACCGTTCGTATTAGGGTTCGAATCAATGATGCTCCTAACACACGAAGCTTCACATGATCGTTCTTCAACCAACAGGTACTTACCGTGGTTAATGTAGCTTGACATAAACGGTACCATAAATACAAACTGTTCGATAATTTGAAAGCAAAAACAAAAAAAAAAAAAACAGACGAAAAAAGGAAATTTTAATAAATAAAAAAAGAATAAAAAAAAAAGACTCACCTTGCTACTTATGCGTGATACAAGAGTTTCAATGTGACACTGCCATTCTAAGGCTTGCAGAAAGAGTAAATGCCACCTGCGTTCCAAAGATCTCGCAACTCGCAAGGCTTGCGGCGGTTCTCGTTGCTCCTGTTTCCCTTCCTCTTGTTTCTGTTCCTCCTGTTGCTGTTGTTCTTGTTGCTGACTGAAAACTTTGTCACCTAGCTTGACTACCGAACTGACTATTCGACCGTGCGCCTCTATGTCTCGTTGGAGTACCTGTAATTATAAAAAAAAAATCAAGTTAATCAAATGCTGTTCAAATTCGTCGATGAGATGCGCATACACACTTCTTACAGCGCGTAAGCGAAGAGCGATTTTTGACCTAGGGTTTATTGCACCCCTTGCTGGCTTGAGAACTGCAAACAATCAAAACACTACGCTCAGAATCGGCGTAACAGTTTATTTTTACACAGTACTTCACGGACAAGTTTACATATAAATTAACCCTCTGCGCTCCGAATATTTTGTTTATACGGCTGATTTATCAATCTCAACACACTTCTGCGGTGAAACTTTGGAAAAACAGATTTGTTTTAGGAAGGAAGAATTATACACGTTCGTGAATTTATTTACTTTCATTTATTTTAATTTGCTTTACTTCAACATAAAGAAAATTGAAATCGAGTTATATTCTATATAAATTATTATATTCTGTATTCCACTGTTACTATAATTTTAGTAATAAACAATCTATAAGAATTGCGTGTTATTTATTTATTTTTTTTTTTTTTACAGACATGCTTCTTCCCTATTCTTAACTTTTAAATTTATTCGATACAATATTACATTTAATATAGCGCGAGAGATATAAATGTCGGATTAATAAGAAGCTATAAGTGGTACAGACAAGTATTGCAATATATATATACAAGCTTATTAATAAAAGTCTTGTAACGTTTAAACGAAGAAGTCTTCCAGTTGGTTGTAATATTGTAGTGATTTAAATACTATCGTTTCACGTTAAATTTCAGGTTACAGCAACGGGCGAGTGTATAAATCAGCTAATGATAAGCATCAAATTAGTATCATCTGTAGTAGTGGAAAGCGTGTAAAATGAACCGCGAAAAGTATAGTTATTAAGTGGAGGAATATTCGAAAGTACCCGGAAGCCCACGCAAACATCGATTTATGGGGTTTAAATTATATTTCGAGCATGTACCGTTATCCGGTCGGACGATCTTCCGAAACTCTTTCTCTCTTGTCGGCCACCGCGGCCAGATTAAGTTATGCTCTTTACGAGCGCACGCCGCGTAATAACACTATTAAAGGGTGCATTAAAGTGCGTACAAATTGCCGATCGGAAAATTAATGACTCTGAATAATTATTTGGCCGAAGAAAGAGCAATGTAGTTTGCAGGTCGTGCATAATTCCATGATTAAGAAAGAACGATTATGTGCCTCTGGATCCATGAAGATCCTTTCGTTCCACGGTATGAATAGTGTCTGTAATGGTCTCTTCATAATTGGCGGAATATTGTAAGAAGAAATTAACAGACGTTGAAATATGGGTGTCTTTCAATACCAAAAATCTCGAAATTATCAAAAACGAATGAGAAAATTTCGTTTTTGAAATCGTAGAAGATTAATAGTTGTAGTATTATATTTTTCAGAAATAGATAGAGAATATAGTTGTCTTTCAATATAAAAAATCCCGAAACTGTCAAAGACGAACGATACAGCCTCATTTTTAGAATCGTAGAATACTAATCAAAAAATTGTAAAATGGGAAGAAAATCTCCGTTTGTATACAAACTGACCCACTTTGTATTCCTTGTACACAAGTGGAACTACCCTGAGGTCACAAGACCACAAGTTGCGAGCCTCCAATGTCATAGGACCTGTTCTGAAATACCCCGAGGTTCTACGGCCTCGATTTACCTGACCCCAGAGAGTCGTGAAATCCGCTTTGGACCACCCCGAGGTTCCGGGACCCTAACTTCCATTACCATTAAGTCGTTGGACTTAAGATGGATCACTCGGAGATTCTAGGACCCCAATTTCCAGTTTCAACGTATCTCGTGAAACTTCAGATGGATTACATTGCAACTCTAGGGTTTCAATTTCCATTAATTCCAAGTTGTCGGACTTTAAATGAATTACAATAAGATTCTAGGACCTTAATTTACAATTTCATCGTGTCACGAGGCTTAAGTTGAATCATTTCGAAATTTTGAACCCTTAACTTACGTGGAATTCGAATCGAGAGAATTATGTTGAATCATATCGAGATTCCAGTACACCAATTTTCACTCCAGGCAAATTGCAGGGCCCAAGTGGAACCACTTCGTGTTTCTGAGGCTTTAATTTCACCCCATAATTCTTGGACTCATCTCGAGAACGCAGAACCACGAAACCAGTAACTTCTGAGTCACGAAGTCCATTCCAAACCGGTCTGAGTTTCACAACTATCGCGGAACCGAAATAAAACCACCCTAATATTAACTCTCGACAAAGTGTTGGATACTGATTAGCACAAAGTCAATCTTATTATCCTGAAGTGATCTAATCAGGTTTGAAAATTCTGAAATCAAACGAAATCAGGTCCTATAACACTGAAATATCCCAAGGCGAATCTCACGCCCCAGAGGTCAGGCAACTTGAGGTTGTTCCACACCATCAAGGTGGTCAAAGACGGGTTCTACGACTTTAGGGTGGTCTCAGTTCTCACAATTGTTGCTCGAACAACGCGAATGTGATTTTTTTCTTTCTTTTATTCGAGCTGAGCATCCCAGAGATTAACTCGAGTCCAGCAGAGACATCAGACTTGAGTTAAGTTATCGTATTCACTCCACCAAACGCAATCATTTATGTGATATTATATTTTATGTATAATGCCATCGAATGTGCTTTAAAATAAACCAGTAAGTATTGGATTATCTTCCATACTTCTCGTTTCATTTTAATTTAAAGTTCTATCGCTCTTATTGGAAGGCCCTATATGTTTTGTACAAGTGTAACACTTTGGGAATTCAGAGCTCGAATGATACGAAACTCGCGCACGACCCACTGCAACCAAGCTAACCCAGCCACACTTTCTCGCTTTTCAGTCTCGTCTTTGGTTTCCTCCTTTCTACGAACTCCAGGTGAAATTCATCAATTCGACGCGTGGCAACCGGGCGAACGAGAGAAAAACGAATCGTGCCGAATAGGCGGCGCACACAAGAAGGAAAGCGATACGGTGGTTCAACGGTAACACAACGCAGCGGAGTTTCCTGCTCCGTGTGGAGCATCGTACAAACACGATTCCCAGCCAGGAGGAAGCATAAAGTAGGATTATGATTTTCCTGCCCACGGCAGGATTGAAATTAGCGATAAGAACAGCCTCGACGTTGCTCCGTTCCTTTTTTTCCCCTTCATTCCACTTTCCCATTTTATCCACGCATAATCATCGTTTGCACGTAATCAACCGGAGTTTTTCTTCGAATTAACCGTGCTTGTTATTTCATTGGTCCTGTGGGTTTTATGAAAATACTAACTTCGTTCGTTTGAGCTTCTTGTTGTACGGAAAATCAGCGTTTGTGGAAATGTGAAAAAACAAATGATAATATATTGAAATTAATTCATCTTCTCTGTATATATGTGTTATAAAACTCATGTGGATTTATAGAATATAGGCTGTACTTGTGCATCAAAATCATTCAAAGATTACAATTAAAAATTCACCCTATTATGTCTCAAATTTTATAACGATCTCAAAATTTCATCGATCTCAAAAGAAATACGCAGATTGTCTATACTTTATCATAAAAGAATTAAGAACCATGAAAATTAATTAATTGTCGTAATGAACAACTCACAAAATGTAAGAATTGCATACCTATTTCTGCGGATACACTTTAAATTAACGAATGAACGAAAACGTGATTTTTTTTTTCAAAAAATCAATTTATTTAATTTAGAAACAACTTAATTATGTACTATCATCTTGCTTATTAATTTCAATATATTTTCGTGTCACTTCGTTAAGAAAATAATAGCAACAGTTTCTGTAACTTTGCTCGCAAATATTAAAAGAAAAAAACTAAAATTTCTATAAGCCAACTACGAAAACTGCAGAGTATCACCACTGAATGATATCTTATGGAGTAGATTCTAAATTTACAGTACTATTAAAAAAAAAAAAAAATTCTATATACGAGATTTGATAAAAAAAAAAAAGAATGCATAGATTAGTGACATAAAGTATTAATGAAAAAATTATTCTAAATTAAAATTGTCCCTTTTAGAATAGTTCTCTGGAAACTTTGACAATTTTTGAAAATTCTCTTCGTAAGAATGTTCTAAATCAACTTTAGAATTACCCTTTGCCTTTAGAATCGTCAGAAAAGTGCCTCGCTTTTAACGAATCCTTCAGTTTTCAAGTTTCGTGAAAACCTGTATTTTCCACAGGATCCTACCCAACAACTTTTCGTAATTTATCTCAGGTCAGTCGAGTGGCACAAGAGTTAATAAGGAACACGTAGACATACACAGGCTGTAAAATTATCGCGCAGCGAAATTTTACCAAACATCGGTGAATCCCACGATCACGCTAGTGCATCGATCGACCGTCGATTAGAAACTAATTTTCGACTCTGAGAACAGCGATCAGGCACTTGGAAAACCGTGTAACTAAGCCTCCTTTGATCGATCTCAAGGTGCAACGAACAACGCGAAATTGCGTTTCGTGCTCCATTGAATCTGACTCTGTAGCTCGATGATTTACGCGGCCCCTTTTTTTTTACTGATTAGATCGTTATCAGGGAGAACGGAGGAGGGATAGATCTCCTCAGTTAGAAATAAATCACGCTTCAGGGCATCGTGGAACATCGCGTACACTCCTCTGGTGCAAAGGTTAAGCACACGCGTACAAAAGAAACGTTAAAAGCCTTTATTGCTTCCGCGAAGCAAGTCAAGCATCTCGACGCCGTGCTCATTACGCGTCGACCTGAGAAAGAGAGAAAGAAAACGCAAGTCCCTCTGGCTTGAAAATTGTTCTTCGTTATTTCTCTCTCTTTAAGCATAATCGAATTGAATGAATTTGATTGCACGGTAACGAGAGGAACCTAGATGAAATGGTACGGCGACGGGAATTTCGTTGGATCACGACTTGATGACACACGCGTGTGTTTTGATCTAACGAGGTCGATGAAACGAGAACGAAACAGGGATCGTTAAACTTGGAGATGATCGTGTGTTGGTGTTGTTACATCGAACGTGTGAATGAACGATGGAATTTGAAATGAGAGAGGCGAGGAACGGATGAAATAAGAAAGAGAGACCTGCCGTTGCTATTGTTATGCGGATTTAAATGAATCAAAATGTAAAGCTGAAAGCAATTGACGAGCGAGCTGTTGTAAATCTAAGATCGAAGACTCTGGAGAAGTGTGAAATGAATTTTACAGAGAAGTTTTCTTAATATTGTAAAAATAATGCTGGAAAAATGAAGTGAAATGAAATTATGTTCGTATAGAAAATTATAGACGTAAAGAAAATGAAGGATTTTTCTTATCAAGTATCATGATAGATATATTAAGATATAATTATCAAAATTTATTTTGGTATAATATTAAATTCGTTGCGTTTATTTTCAAAATTGCATTTTACTAAGCTCCCATAGTTTCTACTGTAAGCCTAACTAGACATCTTAAGAGAAATAAGAGACTTTAAAGATTAGATAAAGATTATTCAAATATCAAAAGGTTAATCAATTGAACGTTTCTCTAAAATAAAAATACTGTTCTTGTAAATAGATTTAGATATTTTCAGAGTATTTCTTCCTTTGCTATTCTGTCGGAATTGCTTCGTTCAAGAGGTCATCCTTTTCAGCGACACCGTGTACAGTAAACTACCTCCGCTTCGATAAAGCTAATAACCGTCGAATTTTACGACGCATCAAAACGCCAAGCGAACCGTAAAAACCATCAGCAAGTCTAACAAAGCTATCGACTTTCTCATCTAACACGTGTACATATATATACACTCAGAAAGTTTACGCAACTTCTCGCAGGAACACCCAAGTTATCCTGACACTTGCACATCATAGACCTCATAACAAGTAAAATATTCTCATCTCTAACCATCCTTCACATCCATCTTCTAAAGAATCGCCTTAAACAAACGTATAACACCATGATACACAATTAAACTCTAGTAGTTGTAAAAAATATTTATTAAATAATTTTAAATTATCTAAAATGAAGGATAAGAATGACATAATTCAGAGAATAAAGGAGGTTACAAACAGTGTCCAACTGTTCTTGAGTTCCAAGGTTTCACCAGAATTACAGCTACCATCATCAAGGTTAAAAAAAAAATACTGATAATGATAATGAAACCTCGGAACAATCCAAGTCGAGAAAGTCTCAAAACTCTCATTAAGTTAAGATGATCGCGGCGCTCATACTGGTTGGATAGTGAACATGCTAATAACACAGCTAGATAATAGGACAAAGGACAAAAAGAAACCGCGAATGTTCTTCTTGGAAGAGGCCACTCTTTCATTCACGAAGCCAAGTAGCTGAAATCATTGTGGAACAAAGACGTTGTGCGTCCTGGGTCTATCCAACAGCTCGCATTAGCCCACTTTCTCCGATAGATTGCGTACGATTACGCGCGATTGTTCCACTTTATCTATTCGCGCTGCTGCTCGCACCGCGTTACTTTCGACCATCCGGGGGAACAATACCTCGGAAGGAGCTTCAGAATCTTATCTGATATTGAAGATCGACGTTCAGATAAAGGGGTAATTGGTATTTCGCGGTTAGGATAACCGAGTGAAGCTGAGTTAAGAAAGAGAGAGAGATTTCAGAGGAAATTCTGACGCGATTCCAAAGATTGCTTCACGCTGACACACCTGTCGGTCTCGTCGAAGGGAAAATCGCGTGAAAGGCAGAGAAAAAGGCCGGCTAATTTATTTCGATTGTAGCCTTCGATCCGGAGGATTCGATTTTCTAGCTTCTCTCGGGTGGCTTTGATTTCTAACGCTGGGAAAGTGTACTCACGACTGCGAGGGATAGGAATACGAGACGTTGAAAATAGAAAAGACGAACTTGATAATAACAATTTTTTTTTTTTGGAGAGAAACAGCTTCGAAATTTATTTTTACCTAATTTGCCGCTTTTTATCTTGAAAATAAAGCAATACCAGCATTATTTATATTATATAAATATATCGTAGGGAAATTATTAATGAAAAAATGACGATATCAGAAAATTGAATAAAATGTCAAACAGTATTTATGATATTGCTAATAATAAAATAGGAATTTAATTATTACGCGGAAAATAATTTTTATTAAGGTAATATTTTTTATTTGATGGAATTATTCGTTTTGGTAGCAATGAGGAATCAGACGAGTTTCTGGCTGAATTTTTTTTTTTTTTTTTTTAAACCATGTAACGTAGATTCTCTGTTATATACTGGGAGAGTGTTCAGTTTACTGTGGATATTAGCAGGTTAAACTCATCGTGCGAAAACTCGCACAGTTTGAAGAGCTAAGACTTCGTGAGATTTTAAACTGTTTTCGTTGCTACGTTGTAATACATATTTTATACTATTTTACAAAATTACAATATTTCTGTGATTCATTTTCATTTAGTATTTTTTATTTCATCCTAGACGCATCTTTGAAAAAAAGTAACCTATTTAACAAATTGAAGATTTTTTCCTTTCTTAAAGTAAAATAGTAACTTTTATTTTTTTAACGAATGCTGTGATTCGTTAGAAAATTTCAGTCATGATTTATACCGTTAGACTTTTCATTTCACATGTCACGTATACAATTTTTGCAAGTAAATAAAAATGATATATTTAGGATAACAATGCTAAGGAGATAAGCGATCACGAGTGATAACGCTTTTCTGATCAATCTTTATTATTACTATGTACCTGAATTTCGTACGTGACTATTCGAACAATCTCGAAAAAATGAAGACCTTGAAGCATGGAGAACGATCCATTCAACGCACAAGCGGTTAAATTTTAGTGAAAGGATAATACACACCGTTGCCTGTATTCCCAGAGAGGCGTAAATATTGAAAGAAAGAAGATGAATTCTTCTTTTGTTAGCTACTGCTGCGGAAATTCGTCTTCACATTTCTATGCAAAGCGTGAATTTTCTACACAATGACGCTTGGCATTCTTTTGTAGTCGCGTGAAGACTTCATTTCCAAGAAAGAAAAAAGAATCACGCGTTTACAACCGTGAAACGAGACATAATGCTCCTTCAGAACAAGGAAATGATTTAAAGAGAGAAAGAAAGAAAGAAAATGAAATGTTAGGAAAAGGGAAATAAAATAAGATATTAAAAGTCGAAGTTACGCTATAAAATGCAGCACTGTACACCTTGTTCACACTTCAACAAGGTTTTTGCATTCCAGTAAAATTTGCATTTCCTATGTACACGAGTGAACCACGACCTTGGACACATTTAACAACTCGTTGAGTTAGCTGATCAAATATTATTCGTCGAGCATATTTAAAAAAAAAAAAAAAAAAAAAGAGGAGAGAAAAAAGTAGAAGTACACACTCTAATAAAATATTCTATAGATACCTTTTGAATTCTATGTGGCTATCTTTAAAATAATCGAACGTAATCAATAAGTCGGCAAAATTCAAAGAAAATCAGCGCACAGAAGCAGTAGATAAGAGAATATCGAAAAAGTTATCTGAATCGTAGCAAGAAACGAATGCTCCGCGACCCTAAAGCAACGAGTTATGCAAAACACGATTGAACTGGGTGAAATCGCGAACATCGACTATCGACGCTTATAAATTTATCGAATCTCCATTCCGCATGGCTAAAATATCATTGAAACACGCTTGTACGTTAATGAATATAAGATATCGACCAAAATGTTCTGACCATTTGTCAATTCTTACCCTACCATTCGTTTTATCGATACAGAATTAAAGCAAGCGGTTCTGAATTTCTCAATCTTCGTAAGAGGAAATTTCTTAAACCAAGAGAAAATTGTTTAAAATTAAAAAACTTTCTCTTTGAAGATGTTTCATTCGAGAAAACAATTTTCGTTCAATTCTTCGCGTGTCCTGCAATACACTGTGGTACTAAAATTCTACATCCATGAGAGAAAAAGGATTTCCACTGAAAATCGAGAGGAAGAATATTTCTTAAAATTAAACATTTTTTCTTTGAAGAAGTTTCACTTGTCAAAACAATTTTCGTTAAATTCTTCACGTATTTTCCTACACGCTATGTTATTAAAATTCTTCATTTTTCTTTCATCTGGAAAAAATTTCTTTCATCTGGGATCAAAACAGTGGAAAATTAAAATTGAAAAATTTTCATCTTAAAGAAATTTCATTCGAGAAAACAACTTTCGTTAAATTCTTCGCGTGTCCTGCAATACACTGTGGTACCAAAATTCTACATCCACGAGAAAAAAAGTTTTCCACTGGGAACTGAGTCAGAGAAAATTTCTTAAAATGAAAAATTTATTCTTTAAAGAAGTTTCACTTGAAAAAGCTATTTTCTGCAAATTCTCCGCGTATTCTGCAACACACTGTGATACAACAATTCCACATCTCCGAGAAAATCGTGTCTTTCACCGGGAAACGGAAGAGAGAAAATTTCCTCAGAGATCTTTTCGGCCGAATAATCGAAAGTGTTCGAATATCGTGAAATCCGTGATTGTTTATCGATTCGAATTTGAAAAAATCGACGAGGAAGCATGGCGTACGGATATCTGGTAACGTCGTAGAGAACGTAACGGTGTTTGGTTTCCAATCTGTTGAATTATCGGGCCACTGATCGAAAAAGATTTTCGAGACGACGCCCGATCGCTCCATCTCGGCCCGCGTTACGCTGCTTTTATAGTAGAAAGTCTCAACACGTGCCGATACATCATAGAACAATGCGCCATGCGCACTATTCCTCGTTCCGACTTTACATCAACTCGTTCCGAGTACTTATTTCCTGCCTGCCTATCGCGATACGATTTTACGGACCAACAGATGTTTTTTTCTTTCTCTTTTTACTTTTACTTTTCATTTTACTTTTACAAGGGTGAAATCTTGCATAAAGCAACAGCTCGTTATCAGATTGCTCTGCGTTCGAACAAATGAAACTATTAATCTTGTGAAATTTTCAATTGTAACACAGCTTGTCTTTTTTTCCTTCTTCTTTTCAAGAACGTTCAAGCTCGTTAGTTCGGTAATTACGCTTTATTAATTATCCCTTAAAAAAAAAAAATACTGTGATTTCGCAGAGATGTGTAGATACTAGCTGATTACAGTGTGAGATTATTCTTCCTCTGTTAAATATTCCTATACGAAAAACCTTGCTCTTAGCACTTAACGTTAATAGCATCTTTCACTCGCAGACAAAAACCGCGTATATTTGCACCTGCTCCACGCTCGATCATTCTACGTAGATCCCTGTGTGGTCGAAAATCTCACGTGTCAAGCGAACTGAAACATCCCTGCTTTTTGTTGAATTCCCTGCAACAATTTGATGATAATTTCTGAAATTAGCTGCGCGATAATTTACCTCGAGCGACGATAATCTGTCAAATGATATACTAAATAATTTGTTACGGGGATGTGTGGAAGATTATGCGAAATAAAACGAGCAATTAGAATCTTAAAGGTTTTATCGCAAAATTTTGCTTGAGAGGAAATCTTGACAAGTGTCTAGAAAAAGAAAAAGACACTAATTCGTTGATTTTATCTAATTCGTCGAAAGTTTCATTTTCTTTTCTGGAAAAACTATGTCCATAAAAAGTAAAATCTAATTCGAAGTTAAGCTAGATTAGGTTAATTCAATATTACGTTTGATAAATGTCAAAAAAAAAAAGAAGACACTAATTTATAGATTTGATTAAACTCGTACAGTTTGTCAATTCTGTTGCAAAATTTAATTTTCTTTTCTGAAAAACTGTGTCCACAAAGGCAGATCCCAATTCTTAAGTTAAGCTGGATTAGGTTAACTCTATATTATACCATAGCACTTCGAAACAACGTATTCATTTATTATTCTTCTACTGTTACATTATTAACAGCTAATTTCTTTCTCTTTAATAATCGTCAATTCTTCTTTCTCCCATTCAAACGAAAAATTATGGTCAACCGTACTTTTTCTTCTCAAGAACGGAGAAAAGTCGGGGTTAAAGACAGTTGATCTCGCAGAATGCGATTTTTTGCGAGAAGATCTAGGAAGTGTTAGAAAAAATAGTAATGCATAGGAACATGTTAGCGCTGTTAGTTTTTACATGTTCACCGAGTATCGTTAAAAGATTCGTGCAATCACGTCCGATCCTTTTTCTCTCGAACCGAGTAATCATTCAGCGTAAAACGTTTAGCTAAATGTACGTGTGAGGAATAAGCGGTAATAACTGCGCGATACACGCAGAAGCTTGGTCAGATCCGAGGTTAAGATAATAGTTTTTATAGAATTCGCGAAGAATCGTGTATTATCCCTTAAATGAAATTCTCCGCGGAGAGAAGCGAATCTTACCAAGCGAAGGCAATACAATGTTGGCAACGAATTGCGTGCAGGAAACCTTTGGTAATGATGCATCTGATGACGTGTCAAGGATATTTTGCAACGGTATTGTATGATCGATTGGGAGATATAATCCTGTGATTACAGCGAGGTACCGTACTTTCAATTATAAAAGAAAGTTCGCGTGCAAGGGTGAAATGCGTCATTTTAAGGATGAATAAAAAGGTAATTTCCTTTTCAGTCTTACTTGCTATAATACGTGAATTAAACGAACATTTCTCCAAACCGTACATAAAGTAACTTTTATTAATATTCGGATACTCTTTGAAATAGAATAACTTTTTTCTTAATGAAGCTTAAATTGTTATTTTCTTTTTTTCTGAGAAGTTAGAAGAATTAATTTACTAGATAATGTGTAAAAAGATTTCCGAGAAAATTGCAATTGGTTAGAATTGCAAAGAAGATAGTACAGGTAACTTTAAATACATTTTTTTTTATCTAAGCCTGTAATGAAAATTTAATCTTTTGAATTTCTAACAAAAGTTCAAGTTGTCTGATCCAATTTGAAAAACTTATTTTGCTTTAAATATTAATGAGAGTCACTGTATATATTTTATTGAAATTTATTACTGATATAAACAAGTTTGATACACACAGAATAAAAACAACACATTTTAATAACAATATAAATAGTTAGATACACACTAACAAAAATGAAAATATAAACATTATTTCCTTAAAATAAAGATACGTGTGTTTAATCAATTTTAAAAAGATAGAATAGCTCAATTTAATCTAGAATTAAGAAAATATTAACTTCTACAGAAAAACATTCCAAATCTTCGTCAAATGTAAAAAGAATACAATTTTCTAGAAAGTGTAGAGGGAAAAAAAAGTAAATGCACCAGTTCTCGACTGAAAAATTGTGCAAAAACTATGATTTCCTATTAGTAACGTTAAATACAGTTCGAAAAATTGGCACACACGCGTGATCATGGTCACATGTTGCGCCTAAACGCGAAATAATCATCCTGTATTTGTGTTTCTTGTTCAGTAGGCCACAACGGCAGTAAAACTCGAATCATGCTATCGCTAATTGCGATCATTTATGTCGCTCTTCGGGTAAAAGTGATTGATATACCTGAACGATGACGAACAGGACACTACAGGCTGCTCGTACAATTTACATGACATTTCTCCAGGCTCGATTTATAATACACGACAGTGTATCGAGTGTCGCGTTATGCAAAGCACGCTACTTAGTGTCACATCGTATCCGTGAGACACTCGAGCAATCGATTCCCCTTATTGCTACTTTATCATTCCTGAATCCTACTACTATTACAATCCACCATTTATATCTCTCGCGACATGGAAAAGAAATCGTATAAATTAATACGAATTAGTTTTTCATCGCATTTTTTTTATCTTCGTTCATAATGAAGTTAATTCCTTAAATTAAAATACTACAATTATGACTCAGTTTGCATTTGATCGTATGAAAAACGTGAAACATCTCGACAAAATTGTCAAATCTTTTTCATCAATTTGTAATTATAATTTAACATCAATTTGAATGATCTAATGATTAGGTTCTTCTTTTAATAAGACTTATTGTTTAAACTCGCTTAATTTATCTCCAGAGAAATTTTATATTTATTATTGATTATGTTGGTCTGTATTAAATCATATTAAAAATATTAATCGTTCCCTGGAGAATTTCTGTTTTGATTATTTCGCATAATTGCACCCCTCATTCGCATCATATAGACACAATCTCCAAAATTGCACGAAACTAAGATAATCTTTCATCTTAAAAATTTCCACCAATAACACTTCTTCCTTTTTCTTCCCCACATTTTCCCTAAATCGTCACTCGAAACATACAAAATGAACCACATCGTAAAATAACGTCTAAAAAAAAAAAAGAAGAAGAAGAAAATTCCACACGGAAAACAAATCAAAACCTCCAAACAGAATCACTAATAAAAATTCCTCCGATCTACGTAACTACGTAAACAATGCAATTCCGGTCGGTGGCGTTGCGTTCGAGGCCATAACTGTCGCGTAACGAAATTTCCACGCGAGCAGATAAGCGCAGCCGCGACGATTGCGTAACCGGCGGGAAAAATAAAAACAAAAGGAAGGAAAACGGAGTCGTGGCGGCTGCTTTTACCTCGAACAGCCCGTCTGTCGTGGCACCGCGCGAGACTGAGCCGGATTTTTCATCAATCCGAACGATAAAACGATATCATCGAGGGGAGAGTTTCGCGGCCGCGTATGCACGCGAGCAGCAACGAAGCATAGGGAAAAAGGATCGAGACGATTGACGAGCGACGGATACGCTCTGTACGCGATAAAGTGACTGCCCCGACTAAATGGGTCGTGCACGATGCTAAAAGCCGCCGCTCTGACACGCTGCACCGAATCTCTACGAACAGCAAGATGCTTGTCCGCGAGAAAGTTAACGATCGATGCTGCGGAGATATACTCGATGCTTTGGCTTGTATAACATTTTCTTGTTTTTCCTGTTTCCGTTTTTATACTTCATTTTTGTATCTTACTTTTCGAACAACAGGAGATATAGGATTCAGGCGAAGATAGGGTTTGGACGGTGAGTTGACAGACGGCTGATAAGGTAAATCGTGTGTGTAATTTGTAGGGTGTGACGGATATATTTCGAGATCTAGATGAGAGATGTGTTACTCTGTTAAACTTGTTTGGAGACGGGTTGTCCTTTTTTTTTTTTTTTTTTTCTATAACAGGGAATCGTTTGATTGAAAGAAGCAAATGTTATGATAGGATTTTATTTATGAAATTTTTTTCTTTTCCTATTTTGCTCGTTTATTTGTTGAAGTGCGTCAGTATTAAATGGAATACATAACTGTTTTGATGTAATAATCGTGCTGGTAATTATTACGAAAGAACGTAGTATATATTATTGGAATTTAAATTGATTATTTAAAAAAAAAATTATCATCGCTAATCATGTATACAGTTTTTAGAGAAATCGATTAAATCTGTCTATATTTTCATATTCCTTGCATTCTTCTTGTCTAATTCCCCTTAATTCTTCTCTGTTTTGGGAGTTACGTCTACCTAAAAATTGCACAGAGTACAAATTTGGAATTTCAAAATTTTTATATTTCGTCAATTCTGGAAATTCGTTCAATTTTTTATCTTACGATTAAAAAATTAGCTATTTTCTTATAGACAAATACACATTGACAACTTTTTTAAGAGACTTCAATGCCATTATAATTTCAAGTCTAAAATTTATTCTCCCCAGCACTCTTCGACTGTCTACTAAAAATCTGACATTTAATAAAAACAAATTCCTACTTAATTTTCCAAATCTACACGAACACATTCGACTTTAACAATAGGTTTACGGAACACGTTAATTTGACGCATTTGAGATTTCACGAGCGCAATTACAGAAACAATTTCTATTATTTTCCAACAACTTTTTCTCACTTTTATTAATGGAATAAATATAATCAAGTTGTTTCTAATAAATCGATCGTTCACCCAAGAAAATTCCGTAAGCCCAATGTTAAAATTCGAGCCATTAAAGAATCCATTGAAACACATCAGAAAATATCAATCGACGAGAAAGTTAGACGATAGGTGCTACAGTGTCGCCTTAGATAGCACATGACTCGAAGTACCGAGGACACAAACGTTCTTATCCTCGTAGCCAGCACAAAGTAGACCATAATTCACGGTTGAATCCACTCTGAGATTACGGTTACGCTGAAACCGCTGGCAGGTCGGTAGACTCCGGTAGCCGGTTGCCAGATACCAACTGACAGTTATTGACTTTCATACTGATCCGTGGATTCCGTCTACACTCCTTGGAAAACAAAACTCGCGGATCCAGCCACGTGATGCTCTTAGAATCTACAGTATAGAAGAGGATGCTACTGGGTGGCGCGCGTTAAACCGGCGCCGAACGTAAAATACAGTTTTCAAGTTATATCCACACTTCCACATGTCACGACTGCGCGTGTAGGAGTTCAGCAAACCACCGCCGTACGAAATTGAAGGGTGCTCAGAGGAAAAACCAACAGAGTAGAAAAAGAAAAAAATGTAAAAATCAGATTACGATAATATTGTGCTGCTTTCATTGGGTAATTTAATCCTTTGCACACTCGAGGGCACTGACAAAGTTTCGCTTTGTACTCCAAGTACGCCAATAATAATAACAAACTGTTTATTATTGCGAAACCAGGCTTGTATCTTACTGATTTATTTTTCAAGTACATCATATATTACGCAGCTATAAACAGACGAAAAAATGTTCGAGATGCTGTAAGTTTTAGTGGAGAAAAAGTTCGAGTGCAAAAAGTTAAATATGGCATATAGCAAAGTGGGAAAGACTGTGTTGAAAATTTAAACAGAGGGAATAATAATTCTGACTCGCGTTCTGATCATTTTATTATTCTAATAATTACTGTAGCAAGTGCGTTCTGTTTATTGCAAAATCCAGGAGAGAAACTGACAATCTAGTTGCTTAATTGAATAATTAATCGTAAATTAAAACTAATAATTCTGACTCGCGTTTTGAACATTTTATTATTCTAATAATGGCTATAATAAATGTGTTTTGTTTATGGAAAAATCCAAAAGAGAAACTGACACAGACAAGTGACTATTCAATCAAATAATTAACAGCAAATTAAAACCTAATTTTATAATAGTTTCAAGGGAAAACAGTAACAATTAGGTCGAATTTATCGAAAAAGAAATATAAGAATATCTGACAGTCTTTCGAAATTTATTTTCCTTTTTTTTTACAAAAAATTCCAGTTTTTGCACACTTCGTTGATTTCTCTACATATTACCAAATAAAATTATCGCAATTTGTAAAGCTGTATTTTGCGTTTGAAGTCAGTTTTACTAGCGCCACCTGGTATAATTGGATGTTCTCCGGTAGCCAGCGATCGGAATGGAATTATCGCATACCTAGCCACCGGTTCATTTATCCTCGATGCAAACTCCACCAGAAAGTGGAAAAGTTTGTCTCGAACGATGAATTATCGTTAGATTATCATTAGTTCCTAAAAGGTTGCACGATGTTGCTGGTTCATTGGCGAACTGCGATGATAAGATAGAAGTTCCAAGATAGAACGGAATATTAGAATTGCCGTGCTACGATAATACGGCGGTTATGTCGCGATGACGTTTCTGATGCTTCGGTACAACGTCAAGTTTGTCGCAATTAATGTAATGATAGGATAATCGAGATAAAATAATAGTGCTTCGCGATTGGGATGACTGGTGCAACAGAGATAATTGTGCATTTCAGAAAGGTCACGTTGTAGGCTTTTCTTAAAATGGATGTGAGACGATTAGTAGATTAGGCTTGGACAGTTAAAACGTGTCGAAATATGCAAATAAAGTAATATGTAAAATATTTAAATATAATTTGTGAATATATGCAAAAAAAAAAAACATGGATATGTGATAAGTATTTTGAAGATACACCATAATAATGGCACCTCTGTTACTTAGAAATTATAATTTAAATTATAATGAACTATAAACATTTTTTCAAATTTTTTATATTTGTCGTAAATTCGTTCGAAAATCGGATTTTATAAAATAAATATGAAAACAAAGATACACCATAATAATAGTACCTCTATAAGTTAGAAATTATAATTTAAATTACAATAAACTGTAAGCATCTTTTTTTTTAAACTTTTCACACTTTTAGTAAATTCATTCGAAAATCGGATTTTGCAAAATTAATACGAAAACGAAGATACACGACAATAATGGCAGCTCTATGATTTAGAAATTATAATATAAATTGTTATAAACTATATAAGCACTTTCTCAATACTTCTCACATTTCCAGTAAATCCGTTCGAAAATCGGATTTTACAAAATAAATATGAAAACCAATTTGAAAAATAGTAGCAACGCTCTGAAAACAAAATCATAGGTACCATTTTATTACCAATTTCCTGAGAAAAATATGCACCTGCATGAAAATACTGAGTGACCAACATACAAGATAAGTGTAACACTTTCCAATGAAGTTCGGAAGATAACGTCGGAGAAATATCGAGAACAAGGTGCTGGCAAAATTGGGCCAAAAGTTTTGGGCGAATAGGCCAACGAACCCAAAGAAGAAGCGCCTCCGAAAGTGATTGCCCGTGGGCGTGCCGAGCCGCCATCCTCGATCACAAGAGGCATATACATAAGACAGAACATACGCGTTGATCTTCGCCGGTGTGTATTCGCGATGTGAAATTGAACGGGTTCACGGCGTGGGCGTACAAGTGCGAATACATCGAAAACTTCATGCACACGAGCCAGGCTATAATCGTGGCCAAAGCTATTTGAATGGGGAGTCGCGGGCCGATTACCTTGGTAACATGTTTCTAAGCGTGTTATCAAGAAAAGCCTGAAAATCTAAGCAACAGGCGCGCAAAACCGCTGCAAAACGCATTACCGAGCGGCGGTGCAAGCGAGAATTATGGACACAATTATGTCCCTCCGTTTCGCGCGATCATTCGAATATACGCGATTTCGAACCACCGCTCAAACACGATTTATCCGCGATTATTTCCTGCATTTGTTCACGCGCGCCGCTCGTTACTCATGCCGACTGTACGCAATACTGTTCGTTGCTCCTGAGGAAATCGAGATAATGGAGGCTGTTTGGCGAGGAAGAACTCTCTCAAAGAAACGTTTCCTTCCTTTTCTCTTTTTCTTTTTATGTAGGTACGATAAGAAATAGTAAATCGGTGATAAAACTGACAAATAGAACTATACGAGCTTTTGTAACGATACTTCGTTGAACGTTAAGGTAATAATGTAGGAATCCTTGGATTTCTACGAGTTCTACGTTTTGAAAAATTCGTTGGAACAATAGCGAACACTTAACTGTATGTTAATACAAAATTCTGTGATCCTTTTTTGGTTGTTGGATTTACTTAATATGTTAAAATATTGTGAATAGTTCAAATATTAGGAATCTTTCAATTTATAGGTTGGAACTATAGCTAGAATCAAAATTGAAGTATATTACAAACATAGCTAATCCTTGTCATACGGTTCCATCCTAACTGGCACCATAATAGAGGCTTAACAATATAAAGAAAGAGGTTAAGAACAAAAATTCGTATCTTTTTATATTCAAAATTGCTAATAATTGTTTCTTATTTATTTCGAAAATAAATACTTCTCATATGAAATATTTTAAATCACAGAATAAATTACAGGTCCACATCATCCTGATTAATTTCCAGATACATTAAACTGTTAAAGTGTTTAAAAAAACAAAAGTGAACGTTTACTATAAATTTCATGGGGTTCACAATAAAAATTTAAAATTGATTTAAATCACTTTTAAGTGCAATTACAGAACTGCTAAAATGTTTAAAAAAACAGAACTGTATATTTATTATAAATTACACGAAGCTCACCATAGAAATTCGCAATTCATTTAAATCATTTCTAAGTGCAATTACAGAACTGCTAAAATGTTCAGAAAAATAAAGCTAAATATTTACTATAAACTTTACAAAGCTTCGTATAAAAATGCAGAAATACAAAATTTATCAGATACCAATGCTGCATTACGATGAAAAATGTACCACGTTAAAGGGGAAAGGAAGAAAATGGTCGAAACAGTGCTCGAAAACGATACCATCGACCACCGAGGAGGACAGAACCTGGAAAATAACGTTCTGCAGCGTAGAATGGAAATTCCCAGAACAGCGTATGCCGCACGAACATAGAACAACGTTCACAGACCATGCTAATGAAGTTACTAACCCCTGTGCTAATATTAAAGAACCGCTTCCGCCGTTTGAAAACGGTTCCCCGTTAAATGCCCCGTCAACTGCAATTAAACCGTGCTCGTGTTCTCTCGCGGATACGTTTAAATTGTTGTTAAAACATCGTTTAGACAACGATGAAATTAATTCGCCGCCAAACTCGCGTTTACCCCGATGTGCGAGATCCGTGGTTATGCAACCGGTGTTTGTGCATTTTGCGAGGAATTGCATAACACAAGCCTGATAGAAAATCTGTAAACTGCGTGGAACATCGATTGCAAAATGAAGCACGCAACGCGTGTAATACGGTGAATAAATTTCGTTGAACGTTAACGACGAGTGTTAGAAAGTTGATTTCCTTAGAGTGAAGATTTATTGCTTCCAATTTTCACTGAATCCCCTTATTATTTTTCTATTGAATGCACGAGAATCGGATTAAAGAGAATTATGTTATTCATCTTTTCATATTTTTATTTTTATTTTTTGTAAATATAATATCGAAAATAGAAATGGTTCGAAAAATCTTTTTGAAAGTGGCTTAGTTTCGTGATGCAAAGTTTCATTTCAGTTTGTAATTGAGAAAATGCAACCGCCAATAAGGCACCGTGCATAGGTAGCACTTAGACACCTTTGTTAGAACAGCATCGACGACATTCGTTAATAATGGTCTCCACCTTAGGGCATCGACCAGGCTGTTACTAAACCATGCAACACTGCCGGTTTTCATTGATTTATCGATCCATTGAAAGGGTGGAGCAGGCAAGGTTTTGTGGCGTCTGTGATAGGGGTTACTCATCGACTAATGGAAAAGATCGATGGAAATGGAACAGGATATAGGAAACACAAGTCACCGACTTTTTTTTTAATCTTTTTCTTTTCTTGATAAAAAGCTAACTGTACGCTGTAATACTGTCAACATCGATAAATAAGGATAATACTATTAATCGTGTACGATCGATCTTGAAGAGAAATTTAATTGTATTTGATACTGAGGTTGAAGAATTCTAAATACTTTTCAATCTTAGTCTCGATATTATTAACAACCTGCATCGATCAAAATTCAATTGTTAAATAAAATTGGTAATTAAAATATTTAAAAAATTTAAATATCTCCAAAAAGAAAAAATAATAATTTAGTCCATTTCCATAATCACCGACATATACAGGGAATTCGAATGAAATAAAATTTAATTTCTGGAATGATAATCACATTCTGGAAATTCAATAATTTATAACAATCTTTCCATCGTTACTTAATCCCGGACACCACGTCGTCGAATAAAATATCCGAACTAATTGATCGCTCTCAATCATATCAACCAACATAATTCAATTATATCAGCTAAACCCTCGGTCCCAACCGAACAATTACTCAACGTCGTTATACAACCCACTACCTATCCACGTCCACACCGAACAGCTGACCGATTTCCTAGCACGAATCGTGCAAAACGAGCATTCCGATCGCACCGGATGAATAGAAGATCTCGATCTCTAACTCTCGACCGCTTTCCATTTCCACGAAAAACAACACGGATAGTAAACGGAAGAGGGCGGTCATCAATCCGCGGGGCAATTCTATCAAAATAGGCCGTGACGATTTTGATTGAGTTTCACCTATTCGTAGTATCCGGCTGGTGGACCGTGACTTACAAACTTTGTTCGCTTTCTAACAGCTTTATCGGTCGAGGGACGAGCCTATGGAGAGTTTGGTCGTGACTGGTTAAAAACATATCTCGGCCAGATCCACGGAAAATCAACACGGAACAGTTGAAACGGTAGGCCGATATGACCGTAGGCGTGGCTGTTCCTTGCCCTCGAGCCTTTCGAACACCACCTAAACCCGTTGAAATCGTTTCGGGGAACGAGTCTTGTTGGGCTTGGCCAATTTACTTCGTTCCTTTCTACCCATTCGCGAGAGGATTCGACCATTTATCAAAACGGCATCTCTTCCTTCCCGGACGTTCCGCGGCTTCACCCGTGCCGCTTCCGACCTATCGAACGATCGATCGTGATGTCTGGTCGGTTTAAGTTATGAAGAAGTGCCTGGTAGGATAATAAATGGCACTGAAAGTGGCTGGTCCGTATATACGTGTAGGTATTCAAGCACGTTTAGTATGTCGAGTGTTTGGTGGGAAGAGGTATACCATTTATGACTGGTATTTAGCGGAGAAGAGGGATGGTGTAGCAAGTGCTGGTAGGGGTGAATTCGAAACACCATTGAGAGTGCTTTAAGTTGGGTGACATTTGTTACGATTATACTTAACCGTTTAAGTACTGATTTTTGAGTACTGAATTTTTTTTTCTTATTTGTTTTAAGACGAAATATTTTATTCATCGCATGACACTTTTATGCAGTTCATAGTATCAATGTTCCTTAAATAATTAATGAATAAGAATTATATTATAATACGTCATCTTGCTTAGAATGAAACGGTCGTATGTGTGCGTACGATTTATACAGTTCTCAAAGGGTTAATAAGACTATTTAAATTTCTCTCGCGATTAGAGCTCTTTCGTTAAATTTTTAGTTTTTTATTAATTTTTAGGACCTTTTTTACATTTATTTTTGTTAACGACGAAATGCCACTTTTCTGTGGAGATTCAACTTGAAACTCTTCGAATTTTCTCATTTTTTTGAAACACTGAATACTTCTTTTTCCTTGTTAAGGGAAAGATATCGAAATGTCTATTTTAATAGTTAAAATTTCAAAGCAACTATTTTCGTGAAAATTGCAGTGTTTTAAAGCTATTACTTCGACGTTTTTAAAAATTCAGTTACTGTTCTAAATTTTTATTGGGATAGGAAATAGCAGCTGTTGACAGGAAATCATCAAGTTCCAATTTATACTCGAGAGAAAAAATGAAGATGCTTCTGCTCGAGACCCTTACGTATCAGCAATCACCTACCTATCTAACTTCTATTACAAAGTCTATTGAAAATGAAAGTTGTAAAATGATAAAGTAGAAGAGACGATTCTTGAATTTTATAAAAAAAAGAATTGTAAAATCTCAGAAAACCAGAAAATATATTTAAAAAAAAGAAGATCGAGCATGATTTTCATATAGCTTTATAATTCTTTGCCTTAAATATCTCTTACAAACTCTCGTACTCACGATCAGATATAACAGTATACAATCTTCGAACCTCGTTTATTTAATACCCTATTAAAAACAATTTAACCTATATTCCAGCCAGAAATAACTGTAGCTACGCATAACAAAGAAGGAACAACAAAAGCTGTTTGTAATTCCCCCTTTCCAACCGATCTTCGTTATTTAGTTCCACGCTAGATCACGCTGAATAGTCTTCACCCTGCCTGGCAATTAAATTTTCCACGCGGAATCGTCAGTTTCCGCGGGAAATGGGTCTCGAACGTTTTCAAATCGAATCCGAAAGATAAAACATCACGAGATACATACACGATTTCACCCTCGATATTTAAATACCTGAACATCAATTTTCTTCGCTCAAATGCTCCTTTTTCCTTTCCCTTCTTTCCACGAGGAAAACACTACGATGTGTGTGTGTACACTAGCTTCCTCCACGACGAATTCACCATTAAATCGCGACGATCGAAGCTGCCATAAAGCGTCACGAGCTAGCAGAAACTGTTTCTTGTGAAATATTGCAAGAAGATTGACGAGCTACATATCCTTATCTCGCCACGGGGTTCTCTATCGAAAAGATAGAGGAGCGAAAACGATATCTGAGCATCGACCGCGATACACGACGATTTATGCTTCACTATTAACGCTCGGTTAATTTTCCGGGAAATATTTTTACAATTTTAAGACGCCTGTTGTCTCGTAAAACGACGCTTCGAACGCTTGGATTCTGTTCTGTTAGTTCGAGAATAAACGGAGAAAATTTCTCGGTTATCAGATCAAACGTTTTTACACTATATAAACAAAAGAAAAGTATTTAGAAATAATGTGAGATTTATCTGTCTTTGTTTCGCTGCTTCGACTTCTACGAAGGAAATATGATTGAAATTCAGGAATCGAGATTCGAATCTTGATCTATCGCGTTGATAGGTTTTCCCATTTAGATTTAATTTCCTCGAAACCTCTTAACCCGAATCACCGCCATTTCAGACTTCGAAATTAAACTGGAGTAAATTTCCGTCTACTTATACAGACCATTGCCTTCAATAAACGCCGCAAGTTATCAATCATCCGCGTGCCATGTTAATTTCTAAACGAAAGTCTTCTTTACTTTTAACCATTTGACTGCGGCACACTTCAACGGAGAACTGTCCACTGTAATTTCAGTATGTCAAAAATTCGCTGCGTGCATTTTTAATGCTTGGTGTTATGTGTCTTAACGCATAACGAATATTTAAACTACTTTCTCTGTCGTTGAAAACTTTAAAAATTACTAAAAACAATTATGTATTAATGATTAAAAAAAAAAGACCTTCCAAGAACGTCGAAATTGTTTCGCATATAAATTTTTATTTTTTATAGTAATACATTATAACCATTATCTAGATCAGTTCAATGATCCATGGCATAATAACCTCGAAACGTCTTCGAACAATGTAAAAATATTGAAGTTATGTGACTCACGCATAACGGACATTTAAACTACTTTCTCTGCTATTGAAAATAAAGAAACTATTTCAAGGAAAATGAGGAAAATAAATATATCATGTACTAAATGAAATACCAAATCATTTGTAACCTTTTTTTGGATCGCTAAAATAGAGTGCAGTCGGTCTGAGTGCCGCAACATCAATCGGTGTCGATTCTTAACCCTAGAATGCTTAAGGAAGGGTAAAAAAATGTCCACAGAATTAAAAACATTAATTTTTTTTTTCAAAAATTTGCGTAAGAATCCCGTGGTCTAGTTTTGTAGCAGAAAGATATTGTATTTAATAATTATAAACAAACAAATTAAATGTTGTTTCTGAAATTACAGTTTAAATTCAATGTGGACACACAAGGTATACTTATGACAAATCAAGTAACTATTAAGCTGTAATGAAATGTAATGTTGAACTACATGAACAGCTTATAATGTGTAATTGTATATTTTCTGAGGTCACTACCAACTTATATATTTGTTTTATTTTATATTATTACTTATTAATTGTAATAAAGATTCTTTTAGTGAAGACTCAGAATAAATAAATTAGTTTTATAGTTTTTATATTTTATTTTTTGAATAAGACACTAAATGCTGAATATTGCTTTACAATATAAATAAACGTACTTCAAACTGAAAAAAATACATTTTTAACGCTCTTTCTTATATGGACACAAAATGATCCTCTCTTAAATTGACCCCACCTTCTAAAACCTTAAACGTCCTAGGGTTAAAAGTTCAATTTACGACATCGCTATATCGTGGCCCAGATTACACAAAATTTAGACGTTCATTACAAATAAGACACCCTGTTCATACGTGTATTTTACAGTGGAAGGGTAAAAATTACGAAATTATTCCTCCCGATGGAAAATCTTGCGATCTGGTTCGCGATAATAAGTAACACGTACTAAAAGGAATTTTTTCGACGGGAATAACAAGAAATTCGTTTTCCCTGCCGATGTGTTTTATTCGAGTTCGATACTTCCTGGTGGAGCAGATCATATCGAGGAACATTTTACCGTTCTACTTTCGATAACATCTGAAACACAATACGTTCTAATTCCGGGCCACGACGTTCGTTTATGGGCTGTAAAACTAGGCACGTTCTTCTAGGGGTACCATTAACGGCACAGTTTTTGCACCGCAGCCGGACAAAGTCACGAAACTCCCGTAGCGGTCTCGTTCCATATTTGGCGGACTCGAAAAAGAAGCTACCACACCAGTGTGTCTTTTACCGCGCGTTAATTACCCGCTGAAATACGATTTGCGCCTCCTTTGTGTTTCTCAGCCACTTCTTCGAGATTAATTGCACGCCGTGGGTGGACTGTTCAATGTTCGCACAGTAGAAAATACAAGAGGAGTTTAATTAGCCCAGAAATAATTGGAACATTTCGAAAAATTCGACGATAAAACGGAAAATTTCTGGCGGGAAATTTGAAAAGATCCAGTATTTTTTCAAGATAGAAAAAATATTTGATTTTACGATTACCTCCTTGTGTAACGCTTTTTTTACATCTTAAAGTGATTCGAGTATTTTTTTCTTCTTTTTTTATTAATGAAATATGTATTAGTCTTTCTTGTGACACCTAACCTTAATGACCGAAGGCCTGAATGCCATTCAGTGCCTCGAATTTATAATTTATTTTTAACTTCCACAACTTGAATGCCAAAAAACTTGTAGAATCGAAAGAAAACTCACTTGCACAGTTGAGGCACATCGTTAAACAAGAGAGAGCTTCGTAGAAAAAAAAAAAATCCCAAGATGGATGAATTCTCGCGTTCAACACCTACCTGTCGCAACAAGATTAATAACCCCTCGCAACGTTACACAACAATTAACCACAGGTGAAGGTATAAACACACAAATCTAACAATCCCGCAAGAAACACTTAATCCTGACGATAAGAAGGGGAAAAAAAGAAAAGAAAAACCTAACCTAAGAATCCATGAAATATAGACGCAACATCGAACACCTTGGAAACCTCGGGAAATCAATCAAAATCTATTAAAGATCTCACAACACCAACACACGACAAGCCTGCAGAATCTCTAAAAGCGATGATAACCTCCGAACCTAATTCAAACAGCTCATAAATCTCCCCTTAACCAGGAATAACGTTATCGACTGTTACATCGCGAATTCGGTTGCAATTAAAATTACATAATTTCCCGTGCTGTGGACGGCGCGCGAGGTTAAACGCCGTGGTTGCGCGCGCACACGCGCACGCGCACTACGTGCAAAGGCAATAATTTAGCGAAACGAGCGCGTGCAGCTAGAAACCGAGTTGTACGCGGACGTAACCGCTCATAAATACGCGAATGATGCCGTCGCATGACTCATTGACTCGTTTTCTAAAGCGGTCCCCGCGCATTGACACAGCCACTTGGCCGAGACTGAAAGTCTTCAAAATCACTTTCCATCGCCTCTATTCGCGCTCCCTCCGTAGCAAAGATAAGCAAGATTTCTCGAGGGATTAGGCTATGATAATAAACGAACCGGAGCCCAGGGATAAAAGCGTAGAGATCGTAAATTATCGATTTCTACGCGTAGATCCTCGACTTTATTCGTTCACCGTTTTACTTCAACTTTCTTTCGTACACGAGAAAAAAAAAGGGGGTTGAATAAGTGATTAACGAAATTTATACACGTTTGCTCTAGTGTCACGATCGTATGGAGAAATTGAGGTTAGGTTCTTAGAGTTCCACATAGTGACATGGATTTTGAAATGTTAGATAGTAAATCTGTAGGATTTGTACTGGTGTGTATTGGTTTAGATTGTACTTCACAGTTATGTATATATGCATATATACACGAACTGGAGTACAGAAGCGGAGAAGAGTAGTGGTGGTAAAAGTGGAGTGCTCGTTTCCTGCGAGCAACGAGGATGAGCTGTTTGCATTCCTAAGAGACTTAGGCAAACGAACAAATATAATAAAATAACAATATTTATTTTAATACAAAATTAGAAATTCGACGAATATTCAAACGTTCGTTGTGTTTTCTTTTAATATTTCATATTTCTCGTGAACAGTTTTCCTTGCAAAGATGATTATCATTCGAGTATAAAAGAGGGGACGTGAAATTCTTCGTTTCTGCGAAGCCATAATTGCACTGCGCGTCCCTTGAAGACGTGCTAACGTGTCCCCTAAGGTTTCGATGTTCACGGTTACACATACTTCACACTCAATGGGCATAAAATGATTTCTTAACGGCTGCTTATAATCCGTGAAAGGAATTTTATACATGCAAATTCACGCACGTGTTAACAATGTCACAAAAATCCACATGGCTTCTGCGCATACTTTCCTTGATTACGCAACCCTGAATTTTATCCCCCATTTAGGAAAAAAACAGAAGAAAGAAAAAAATACGAAATTCCACTGAGCAACGGGGTTTAACCACCTTCGAAATTCCTACGATGATAGATAGATCTGAACAATGCGCCGGTGTACAGATTACAATCATTCCAATATGAAAACAAAGAATTTTAATTATCACTGTTGGAAATCATTACACGAGTGTGTTATCCTTTGTTGCTGCGTTTACAGAGGCCACACCACCGGCGTGCATGTTATATTACCTTATTGCTTCTATGTTTAAAAACTTGTATATCTACTCTTTATCCTTATCTGATCCGACGAACTTTTTACCTCTCGCGAAAGATTCCATCAATGTATCCAACTCGAATGCCACGAATACCATCGTGTTAGAACATAATTACAAGCGGTGTTCACAATCTAATTTACAACTTCTGATTCATTCCACGTAACCCGTACGTGTAACAAGAATAAATTGAAAAATGATAGATGAGGAAGGGGATAATCGAAAGAATTGAAGAAAGAAAAAAGAAAGCAGAGGATAAAGAAGAGTCGAAATACAACTACCTATACAGTAGGATAGTGACAGAAGAAAAGCGGAAAAACAGGAAAAGATAGAGAAAAGAGAAAGGTGCTTAATAGCGAGGTCTAGGTGTGGCAATAAGATTAGGGGAAAACACTGGAAAGAGTGGAAGGACAGAAAATGCAGAATCTAATCATGCTAGAATCTTTAAGTTAACACTTGAAGTACCTGAAACTTTACCTAAAGCGCCGCAATATTTACTCTTGATCTTGATAAAGAGATTAACTACCTTAATTTGTACATTAAAAATGCATTTAGGGTAATTCATATACTACGCTTCGAAATGTGTCAGGCGCTAGAAGTGTTAAGAATAGCTGTAAGATATTGCAAATAGAAAAAAATGCAGCTACGGGTTATTTTAAGCCGGAAAAGGTAAGGATTGCGATAAATAATAAATAAATAAAATAACAAAAATAAATTGAAGTTTCCAAAAAGTCCAACGAGATTCCTGTTGAATAATTTCATGAAATTCCCGGCAATAATGAGTCAACATACTAAGATTATTGTAAATATAAATAAAAGAACGAACCTAGTAACTATTTGTTTGGTATGAGTGAACGCTGATGTTCTTTCTTTCTTTTTCTTTTTATTCTCCATGCGCGTTGTTAATAATATAGATAAAAACGTACAAACTGCGTTTCTAAAATATAAATTAAAATAAAAATTCCTTTTCATAAAAACTGACGTTATAAATTTGCATTATTGCCTCTTTTCCCGTGAAAAATCAACGACAGAGAAGTACGTCCTTGAAATAGAGATCATTCCTTTGACGTACACGGTGTGAAAAAGCGGATTATCCACAAGCGAATAAATCGAGAAACCTCAGCCACGACGATGACTCGTTTTCTTTTCTTTTTTTCAGCCGCTTAAATGCAAATATTAACTGGTAACGAAGTAATCAGCGAAGCCCTAAAGTTCAACCAAGGGGAGAGAAAGAGAGAGAGAAAGGAGAAGAGGAGGACTTGTCGTCGCGCGAACCTCTACCGAATGGTTTAAAACATCAACCGTCTCGTTCGAAGGCTTCCCTTCACTTTAAAAGGATCAACGGTAGCGACATTGAATCGCTCTTTTTACAAACTCAGAGAGCACATACAGCAGCAGCAACAGCAGCAGGAAGATTCTAAGCAATGGCGAACGCGTGGCCCGTGGGAAACGATACACGCATAACAGTCAGCATCCTGGATTGCATGCGCTTTATCCACGCGATACATTAAATCCCGCTGCAGCCAGACGACGACGACCATCTACTTGTTCTTCCCTTTAGCTCGACTCTCTGACAAAAACTAGCAGAACACAGTGTCGCTCTTTCTCTAGTCTTCCTTTCCGTCTGTCTGGCCTGTGAAGATATCGGAATCGGTCGTTTCCTTTGTGCGCGTTGGGAATGGCGTCACGGTGATACGATTTCTTTATCGTTCAAGCGAAACCTGGAATTTCAGCTGATTCAACCGGGATCCGTCTGTCATTTATATTTCTCGGTATATTTTATTCGAATGGAATGAGTCAGATTTCGCGGTTCACAGGGATAGCGTGATTCCTTTTCTTTTTATTGGACGTTGTTAATAGCGTATAATTAATGATTCATGAGAGGAGATATATTGAATCGACGTAGTTGAAGTTCATAGAGTGTAAAGTAGAGATTTAACGAGTAATACATTTTATCGTTTAACTTCCTCCTTAGTTCCTCAATCAAGCGGTTAAACGAGCAGCTCCTCTGTACGATTCTATTTTCTCGTGTATTTTATAGAAGCGATAAAGAAGTTAGATGTACTATAAACTTTTTGCGCGAAATTAACAATCTACGAACACGTACTTCCGGTGAGATCTCGAAATGCATGTAGTTAGACGTATAAAAGATGTCTGAAAAGTTCAATTGGATTATATATATACACACATCTTTTTACGACAATCTTCCTGTATAATTTATTTCATGGCGGAAAATTTATGTGGATCGGTGGATCTATAAATTGAAATTATTTCGATCCAAATTATGCGAATTAACAAGCAGTGTGCACAGCAATTATTTACCACTTAAATCGAAGTATGTTAACGCCTCTACGTATGTTTTTTCCTTCGCTTTAATAAGAGATGGAAAATAATAAATTTTTTGTTTTGTTTAACCATTTTCTTCTATCTTGGAAATAGTATAACTACAAGAAGAGACTAGTAGCAAAATGGACTTTCGAAAGACAAAAATGAGCAAATAATCTCTTAGTATGTATTGGAACTTCATAACTTCAGAAGGAAATGTTTCAGGAAATCGTTTTGAAATTTTTCGTGGTAGAATAGTTGTTAATTATTCAACCATTTAGCAATGCAACGAATTTTCATCCTTTTACAATGTTCAGGTTTCGAGAGTTTCTAGTGAAATATTGTTTACAAGTATTACTTACTATTAAACGTGACTTGAAAGTTACATATTCATCATATTTTATTTATTTATTGTTATACTACTAAATTGTATTACTACATTATTACCAGTTAATTTCTTTATATGAATTCTTGTTTTTCAACATTTTTCGAGACGCAAAATTGTAATCAACTGAAACTTTTCTTCTTACAAATACAGAAAAATCAGATTACAGAGGGTTAACGTAAGAGAAATGGTTAAAACAGCCCTCACTATGAAATACGACGTTGTCCGTGTTAAATATGAGGGGAGACCAGGGTAAGTTGATACAGTGAAACCAACTTGCACAAAAAATTTAAAAGAATCCAATATTTTAACGACCATGTATCTCTTATCAAAATCCTCGATGAAAATACTTTTGGTCTTTGATAAATGATCGTTCAAATATTCGATTTTCTGAAATTTCATTGTATCAACTTACTTCGATTTTCCTTATAACTTTAATTATTAAAATTACTTTTTACAAATCTCTCAATATTCACGATCTCTTCGATATTTTCAAATCGAGCTACTTTTTGATTTCACTCTATCAACTTATCCTGATTTTCCCTATAATTTTAATTTTTAAAATTACTTTTCACAAATCTTTCAAAATTCGCGATCTCTTCGATATTTTCAAATCGAGCTACTTTTTGATTTCACTCTATCAACTTATCCTGATTTTCCCTATAATTTTAATTTTTAAAATTACTTTTCACAAATCTTTCAAAATTCGCGATCTCTTCGATATTTTCAAATCGAGCTACTTTTCTCTCTGCTTCTATTCAAGCGCCAAAAAAGCAATCCAAATAAAATACGTCGACGAAGTAAAACGTCTAACTGAGAGAGACACGAGCGTGTGTAAAATACATTTCCCCACCAGCATTACACTTTACATAATTACAACCAATCTATCTCGTTTCCTATTTCCTTCCACAGCAACACCCGTTAATTCCACAAAACGAACACACCCTGCTGGTACCTCCTCTGTCAATCTCGTCGAAACCTATCAGTCGTCATTATAACACCGTAATCTCGGAAAATAACAGGCGCGGTGAATTGACCGCGAAACGGTCGTGGACGTTACGTGGAGAGAATTCCATCTAGCGTATCGCGAAAAGTTTCGCCGTGTAGACCTTGCACTCCGCGGCATGCGCCGCGAGCGAAGCGTGTATACACGCGTCTATTCTAAACGAATAGAAGAGGGGAAAAGGAGGAGGAGAGAGAGAGAGAGAAAAAAATGGGCATAGGCAAAAATTTTCAATTCCCTTTCACTTACTAGCGGCGCGCGGCTACGAGTGACGCAACCGCCGACAATGTATCGACGTGCAACGCCATTATATTATGCACGTATTCTCTCGTGAATCGTGCATCTAACGGCGCGAGTTTCTGGAAAACGTGCAGAACCGAACGTCCTTCTCCCGAGGACCAGTCAATAGCCGCTGTACACAGATTCATAAATATTTCACCAGATTCAACGTAATCTGCCATTCCTGCAACTCAATTTTCTTTGCAGTCTTTAATGACCTCGCTAAGGCTATCCAGCACGATTGGATGGATCACGTCGAGAATTCGTGATTAGAATTTAACCGGTGGTCGATTGATGCTCGGAGGATGGTGAAGTGTAAATGTAACTTGCTGATGAAATTGACGAGTAAAGAAATTCTTTCTTTTTTTTTTTTTTTTGTTCTCGGAAGTATTGTTTATTATTAACACTTTATAACGCTGTGTGGAATAGAGAATTTCTTTATGAGGAATATTCGTTCTTGCTTCTTGTGAACAAAGGGAAATCGAATAACAGAGAGTTATCGTATGGAAGAATGATTTATTTATTGACACAGAACAGAAAGATAATTTTGACTTTTGAATTTTTGATTAACACGCTCGTTAAACTGGAAAAATTTCCACTATAGTCCATGATTTTCTTGCAATAAGTTTTTCGTAATAATTCAAACGAAGCGTTCTACATAAATGCCACACATTCGCCATTTTTAATCGTTTGTAGCTAACAGCAGCGTTAACCGATTTCGATGAAATTTTCAGCATGTATATAATTGGCATAAATTTACAAAAGGTACTTTGAACATTTTTATTACGAGCTCGGATAAAAAAGTTGTAAAAACGATTTTCGATCATTTCTTCACGTTTCCGACCAATTGTAACATTTTAACGATTTATTGTACACTTCATCTAACTTCAAAAAAAAAAAAAAAACTCAAGTCGTTTGATCCAATTATAAAAAAGTATTCTGTTTAAAAAGGTTTGAATACTTTCAAGAGCTATTTAATGTGACACTGAGTTTTCGAAACGAACCGCTATAACGCGTGTTAGCGAAGATAATAAAATATTCTATGGTGTTCAGGTGTAATTAATATTTTCATAGAGAACTATCACAATTGAAGAATATAGAGGGAAAAGTATGAGTGTTTACTTAATCTTAGTTTGAGAAAAACGTACTTTAAACGCTGAAGACCTAGAACTGATCCATCAGACATTATTATTTTAACACATAATACAAAAGTCTTAATGTTTAAATGTTATAAAGACACTCAGAATGTACAAAACCTGCAAAAATACGAATTTCTCGAATTACCAATAGGGAAACAGTAAAAGAAAAAAAATACAGAAGATACCGAAAGTGATAGGCACAAAACCATCTTATAAAGCACATTTTTTGCTCGCATTATTTCGAACAACACACGATAAATACTAGCTATCAACATTGTGAATAACTTTTTACACAATTCTTTCCACCTTCGTATCGGTCGATTTATCAAAGCTTCGTGCTAGTGGAATTATCTAAAATAAGAGACATATACTTTTCTCTGTTTTCAAGTTAAGACGAGAATCGAACCGAACATGCTATACATAAAAAGTAGAAGTAAAATTTTATTACATCGTAATTACACAGCTCGGAAAATTACTGCTTTTACGTGATTTCCTTGAATACAGTGGCTAGCATTAGTTGAAACAAAGTTACGCGTAAAAGATAGAAAAGGAAATCTCATAATGATAGTATATACACTTTTCTTGAATTTTATTGTCCAACTTTTGCGATGATGTTAAATTGTTGCGTACGACTCGAAAAGAAAGAAAGGAAAAAAAAAATGAAATCTACGGTTGAATTCGAATTTTCCTTTTGCGAATCTGTACTTTTTCGACGCCACTGCGAGAGTCGCGAAAGCCGAATAAAATTAAAACGCCAGTCACGAAATTGTCCATTAGCTGAATCGTGCACAGTTTAAAATAGTTCGATAATCCTGGAAGAGAAATTACGGTAATCGTTGAAATTACCGTCTCGAGCTCGTCTGTAATTTCAGTTTCTCCAAGTTTCAACTTCAATCGGTACGATTCTATTGACTCGTGGAAATCCCAGCTGAAGGCTCGATAACATCGCGGATTTCGTTGTAAAACGTTCGAACGGTTAACGGTTTAGGTAGCCGCTATTCGCAACCGATTAGTGTATCAATTTTCATGGAACGTGTGCGTCTTCAAACAGATCTCCCTGTTGAAATAATTTTCACATCTACGTTGGTGGAACGTATCTAACTGCTTTTAAAACAGTAGGCCAAGTTTAATTTATACTTGAGCGTTTTCATTGCGGAGCAATGCGATATTACGCGCATAAATACATGTATAAGTGGCTGAAATTATAACCTGACGTGCACCCGTCCCTCGTATTATTAGAAATTGCATGAAATAATACACTTCATTGGCTCCCCATCTAGGGACCCCCGGGTGCTTCTTTCGCACTTTGAACAGTAAATCATCGATTCCGTTACAAAATTCACCACGGCCATACCGACTGGCTGTCCAAGTAATCGAAACACGAGCCGGTACGAAGCGAATCGCTCGTGTAATGACTCCGGGGGCTGCTCGAAAAGAACTCGAGTACGTTGATTTAATTCGAATTGCACGAACTTAAATTCAATTCTTTTTTTCTGACATTTTTTCCCCCGCGTTGCAAATTTTTCGATGATTGTTCTGAAGCAATTGAGCAATTTATCGTTATTACGCTTATTATGTGAAAGAACAGAATCCACCAAGATGTACGAGCAAAAGGTTGCAAATTATAAAAAAAGAAAAAACAGAAATGGCGACAAGACGACGAAATTGTTACTCAAACGCGAAAGAATAGGAAAATTTTGTGGATTGTAAAATTGAAAAAATTTTTAATAATTAAATTTTGATTCTTATATGCAAACGAAACACTTTTAGTCTAAGTACAATTGCTGTGTTACAAATTATTCCAGTTGCAATGGAATTGACGAGCAATTTGTACCGCCTGAACGAAACTAATTTAGAATTATTCTTTGAATTCTTTTGAATTTAGCCTAACCTAGAATCGATACTGGCAATCTTACAAATCCTACGAATAGAATCGTTAAAATGGAGACTAGAAAGAGTTTGCTAATGAAGTAACAATTCTTCATCCGCGATTTCGTACAGCATCGATCAATAATTCTTCCACACTTCAAAGCTTCGACATAATTCAACCCACTGTGAACATCTAATTTTATTTTTCACGAATATCGAAGTGTATCTAATATATCGCGGCTACAGCTTAGCCAACTTTCCACGGCAAAAGCTATCTAAATTCGTTGCTCCGAGAAACGCATTTCCAATAACGCATCTCGTTACTCACTGCTACGCCTTGCAAATCCCCTTAGCTCAATTATATTACTTATCGTGTTCCTGAATAGCAATATTTGCGCGACTTTCACTATATTCAGAGAAATATCGCCTCGATTGAAGCATCGTTCGACCAGCTGAATTAGGTTCTATATAGGTTCTCCATATTCGAGAGGGATTAACGAGATCGAACAGCGTTAAAAAGAAAAAAGAAATTTTGATTTTCTGCCATCGTTCATAGTAACATAATTATACTAACATCGTCGATATTTCCACCTCTTCACACATTTTTCGTGAACGGCGAAACTTAACACCAAAGAACAGAAAATTCGTCAATTTACACAATTTCTCTGTATTAGTTTAAATACGTTTACTAATCTCAATTTTGAGGATCATTTCCATTTCTTCATTGTGAATGATTGCAATAAAAAAAGAAGAAAATACGCGTCGAATATTTTTTAAGAACTATTATAAATATACCACTGTTTGGTTAATATCGATGATTATCATTTAGCAGTATTCCCTTGTTAGTAATAATTTTACATTTAAGTACCCATGAAACGTGCAAGTAACTTGAAATAATAAAATAATAATTATTTAATATTTCATACTGCTTACACAAATTAAAGTGTTTGGTAAAATGTGAAATAAAGTAAAAATATATTAAACAGGTACATTTATACATTGGTACAAAAGTTACAAATCATCAAGCATATCCATTCTTTTCGTAAAACGGAGAAATCTCAACGATCGGTCTGTTCAACCTTCGCCTCTGCTGTCCCTAATTCATCAACCGCTACAAACACGTAACATCCCTGCTTCCGTTTCTTTCTGATCGTAATCGTAGCGAACACATCACGTCTACCTCAGAGAATTATACGTTAACGTTTAACACCTGACATACGACGTGTTAACACGTTGGCTTCGCGGCGTTTAAAGCTGCTCTTGGCACAGGAGAGATTGTGCGGCTTTTCTTTCAATCCCGTTACGGTGGAAAAAATCGCTATGATATTTCAATTGATTAATACTTTTCAAAGGTTTGTTGAGAAAAGTGAATCACTAATTAAATAATAATTAATAAAAATAACTAAAAAGTAAATTGTTCTTCTACATTATAATTTACACTTTAAAAAAAATAAAAATTTAGCATTCTTATCATAGTATTATATTATCGAAGTTAGTATTTCTTTTTTGTGTGATCGATACTACGATCAGAATTCGATACATCGGAGGCTTCCTTCAAATCATGCTTAAACTGCATTCAGAAGCAAACTATGGAAATTCATTTTTCACTGTGGATTAAAATTTGTGTTAGAAGTGTGGATAATCACGATATTAAAAGTTAAAAAGTTATAGAACTGTTTCAATTCGTGAAATATCTGTTGTGGCATTTACAAAGAGAAATTGAACTATTTAGAGCGTTTTATGAATTTATTTTAATACTTTGATGGCTACACATTTCAATTATAATGTATAATTATGGTAGAGTATCCATCTTTACAATTTAATATAATTTTAACTTATTCTATTAGATACTTATACAAATTATTTACCATCAAATATTTATTACACATTTACTCCGTAATAATTTCTTAAATTAATAGCTCCACTTTGTATGGTACTTTACAAAACACTGACCCGGATGTAGAAAGGAATAAAGAAACAACTGAAAGTCAGATCGTTTGGTGTCATGTTTGACAATCTTTGCGACTAACACAAAATGAACTCACACTTGTGTCTGACAATCGACAGATATCACGTCAACACGATAGCAACTGACAACCGCTGGATTCGCGAAATCACGCATACGTGACAGTAACCATCAAAGTTAAGACCGATATGTGAAAATGACGTATTTCCGCGTGATCAGTGACCAAGTCGAAAAACTTAATCGAATAATCGAGCAAACATAGGGAAATTCAATTCGCCAACTACTTGCAAAATTTAATTACACCCGATGAATCGTAATAAAATCGTACAATTCGCTTCTGCTAGACGAACAACAACCGAAACCCTATCGCAATTATTGCTCTTTCTTATCGAGTGTACAACCGATTCAGAACACGCGTCGTCGAACAACATTGAAGAGTAAACATTATCGTGAGATATCTAGCGCAGAAATCTAGTACAACGTCTGTGAGAGAGCGTGCATAGATCTCCAGGTGGACGTTTGAAGGCGTAGCTCTTGCTTTCTGTACGCGCGATCTTAATAACCGATGATTATGCCTGAGCAGAAGAGTAATATTCACGGGGGGATTGGAAATGAAACCACATTTAATACGTAGATTAACGGTATCTGAGACGCGGAGGCAGGTGTTCAGAAAGTTCTCCCTCGAGACGCGAAACGGAAGAAAAGAACCAGAACCTTAGCTGTAATCAGACACCATTAGGTAGGTCTGTTCTACTCGCCTCACTTTCTGCGCCTCTCGGATCTTTCATTATTCCATATCTTTCTCCGTAATTTGAATGGAAAGAAAACGATGGAAAATAGAAAGAAAAAAGAAGAACACATAAACATATATAAGATACTAAAGAGACACAAGTATTGAGAACGAAGGGAAAGCCAATTTTCCATTGACAAGACTAAACAGAATTTCTAACGTTGCGTGACCATCGCGTGCAACTATCGAATCTGTTGTACCACAGTCAAGCTTTTTTTCTACGAATTTACAGTCCGTTAAACGGGAATAGAATTAATTGGATTATTAGTCGACGTCAGGATTAGACTGGTTTAATTGATCGATCGCGGATCAAACTGACTCTGTCGGGTTCGACGGGGTTCGATGCGTAAGTAGAGGAACACGGTGATTTGCTCGAGCTCATCTCAAGCTTAACGATCGTCTCACTCGAATGAACGCGTTGGTATGATGTCATTGTGAGAGACACACATTTCTAATTCGAGAAACTTGCCGCGTCTGTCCGGTATACTACCGGCTCGCATTTGTTCCGGCACGCGTCGTTGAATTTGTCATTTCTTTACTGAATACAGATACACGAGCATCGGTGTCCATATGCTGCTAATGAGAACTTCGCATATGGTATCAACCCTTTAACGGTATACAGGAAGTTTCATGACTGGTGTTTCTACATAAAAAAATAAACCGAAAATATATAGAATAAAAAGCACAGTTTTTCAGAAAGTGAGCTAACATTTAACCCTTTGAGGAATTACACTTGTGATGTGAATTATAGTCAAAATGTAACGAAAATAAAATGGTCTTATTTAAATCTATATTCCTCCTGTAAATTTGGCTTCAATTTACGACTGATGAATACTAAGTATAAATTGTATATAACATTTTCATTTTCTTTTTTTTTTTTCTAACAATAGATAATCGAGGCTAATATACATGGTAATAAAAAATCGTGAGAATAAGTCTTATGATTGTATTTTATTTTGTCTTAACCTTTCCTTTCCCTATATATTCGTTTACACGTCGAATATTTCGAGTAACGAAATAATCATTGTTCAGAGAAAACAGTGGAAAAATCTGCATTTATTATATGCTAAATATTTTTGTACACATCTACAAATTCCAACCGTGACCCAATTTTTATGAAATATTCTATCTGGCAGTAAAAATGTTAATACCGATAAATGAGAAATTATTTCAACGAAGCGATCATTTTCGTTTTAAGTGTAAATTAGATTCTGCATTTAGTACAAAATTATATTCGATCGTAAAATTATTTTCCGGAATAATATCTGCGTAAAAATACCTAATACCCCGATGCGTTCGGATCGTTGAAAATTTCTAACGAATTCGTATCCATCTACTTTGTTACACTTCATTTGTGTTGGGAAAACGATTAAAAAGGTGGCATATTACACGGCGAACCGATAACACTCTGTTTTATGAAACTTATCGGTTCACTTAGTTTTATGAATTCCGTTATATCGCGCAAGCGGAATGAATTACGGAGAATCAACGTGGAAAGCTTGACATATACATACTGTTTACATTATCGATTTCCGGTACAATATCGTTAATCATCCTTATCAATGGTTTTTTATACTCCACGATGATTCATATTATACGTGTATCATTTTCACCATGAATAAAATAAGAAGAAATTTCCATAATTTATTAAAAAATTCATAATTCCCATCATTTTTATTCATACAATTTCATTACTGTCAATTTCTGTACATATCCCTGGGATATTCAAGAGCAGCCAAAGCTCGATCATTCGTAAATAAACCAGTTGAACGAATAAATAACGTAGCGGTTCACTTAGCATGCAACGATTTCAACACGATCACGATTGTATTCAAATACGCCTAAGAGAAGAAACTGTTCGCCGTGTAAGCATTACATTGTACAAGTTGTTTTATAGAAAGTTCCTTCTTGTTTACACTTTTTTTTTCTTCTTCCTTTTCTTTTTTTTTTAAAGGGGGCTGTATAATTAGTGGCTCCGAGTCCGGAAATACTTTCAACCGGAGTCGACGCGAAAAATTCCATGGAAAAGGAACAAGCCTGCGAGGCATAAGAGGGAAAAAGCGAGATGAAGGGAAAACGCGTTAAAAGTTTCAATTGATTAGGCGTGATGCAGGAAGCTTCATTATCCGCACTCACGTCCCACGCGTTTGTTTTCACCAACGGAAGTTCTCGATCAATTACATCAGGGTAAACGCATCGTGGATAAATAATGAGTCAGTGTAAACAGTGTAATCAATTCATTTAGATTATACCGCGGATGTTCGAGAGAAAAGTCAACAAAGAACACTCGGGAAAACCATTGTAGAAATCAAACATTTCTATTGACGAGAGAAACTACGATTTTCTACTTTTTAAACCCTATTCTCTATGGAACCTTTCCAAGTGTTATCAGAAGTATTTCACTTTACTTTTTGTTTCTTTATCATTCGCGATACGCGTTATCTGAAAATACGTGAAAATCGATTGCACGATTTAGTCACACCTCTGCTATTTCCCCCCTTTTTTTTCTCTCTCGTTGCATTGCTGTAACGAATATTGGCAAATCAAGAACTACTTTTTTTCGATGATTTCGTAATAAATGTTACGTAGAAAGCGCGGAGTAAAAATGCATTGAAAATTTCATAACATAACGAAATAGCAATTTCTATGTACACCGTATTACATTGCTGATCGACGTTATACGAAATTTCATTAAGAATTTTTCCTGCGGGCGATTACACGCTGAATATCATAAGGAACTAGTAATAAGCTGACTGTGAAATTTCCAATGAAGATTAAGAAAATCGTGTAAAAATCATATTCGATTTTATTGCTCGATTTGGCCAACTTTCTAACAGCACGATAGCCCGCGATTGTAACATTCCACAGATTCGATCCAAGTGAATCAAGCTCATCAATTAACATTTCACTTCCATCGTACTAAGCTCGAAGACACAAGGATCAATCAGGCAAATTACACAAAGGTATACTTTCATTACGACGGACAAACGATAAATCGGAGAGATAAGTTCGTCAAATCACCTTTCAACGCGAGAGACAGCCGCCAAATGGAAGAGCAAAAACAGAATCTGACTATCTATATATCGCCACACGTTCCTGTCTCTCATCTAACTCTCTGTACACATCTCGAAGTCGCTTTTAAACATCTGGAAATCGCTTCAACACGTTCCGTGGTAGCAAGAGAATTACAAGTTTCACCATTTTGATACGAAGTTAAAAAAAGTCGCATTGAAGTATTCAATTACGAGGAAATGCCAATAGTGTGTTAATTCTTGACGCTTCGATCTTCTCTTCCGTATATTTTGCATTTTTGTGTCTCGTTTGATGAAGATGTACCGTCCATGAAATTGAAACTATAAGACATCGAGATTTGTATTTAAGAAATTTCGCTGCACCTTAATTCTTCACTTTTACCAATACTAGAATTACTAATGAGCAGGCGGCGATGGAAAAGCGAGGAAAGAAGAAAAATTGTAAGTAGAAATTTCAAATATCAATTCACAAATGACGCACAACCCTAAGTGTGCCCACATCAATCAACGTCACCGCTTAACCTCTTAACGATCATGCCTGTGTCTCACGCCATCATTTTTGCCGTATGAAATTAAAATAAATACGAGTGGTAAGAGGTTCACATTTGAGCCCTTTGAAATTCGCTGTGATTTTTATTTTTCGCTTACTTGCAACAATCGAAGCAATGTAACAACATTTTCAATGTAGATGAATCTATCGATGTGTAATACTCTCATGAATTGTGATGATAAAATTTAAATATATTGTAAAATTCGATATTTTGAAAAAAAATTTTCTTAACGAAAATAGTAGACTCTCTTAGTTTCCGAGATATTCGCAAAAAAATATCATTGCCACTACAGTAAATTTTACCTCTACGTATGCGTTCGTGGCAGCGTATATGCAACTTATCTACTGTTCCTATGAGCAGCTGTATGGTGACCATATATACAACAGGTGAACTTGAAGATCAAGTTTAAACAATTTCAGAAATTTTCAATTTTAGTTTGCGTAATCAGTATATTACTTTTTACGAATATTTGGAAAAGTAAAAGAATCCGTCACTTTCGCCAAAGGAAAAAGTTGCTCAAAATATCAAATTTTACAACGTATTTAAAAATCATCGAACTCTACAACAGCGTCACATATCGGTAAGTTGACCAAATATGTACGCTTTTAAGAGTCAAAGGATTAATTTACGACTTCGCTTCCACCAACTGTACACACAACACGAGGCGTGTTTGAAACGCTTCGATTCTGTCGCAAAGAACGAAAGTACGTTGTCGTTGTTGAAAAACGACGGTGAATCTGTCTAAACCTACGAGTAAACCATTCGAGTGTCTGTATACAATACACCAGCGAAGAGTCTGTCGCTTGAAAAGGGCGCAAAAAGCTGTACAGACACCGACGATCAAGGTTTCCCGCCATTTTTAACCAACATGTGAAACGCAGCCTTCCGCCACACGGAAGAACAGCTCGACTGCGCGTCGGGAGAGGGATACACGCGTGGCCGGCCACCAGACATTCAACTCAACGACCATAGAGAAGTATTTTTGGAATCGCACGGGCGCTCGTCACTCCACGGAACTCCATCCCTACGCCGACGTCAGAATTATTGACCCCTTTTCGTCGTAACAAACCGATCTCCCACTACGAATCGTGTCTTCTGCGTCTTCGTGAAACGAATTCTTCCATTTTAATTTTTCGTTCTCCGCTGCCCTCTTTTTTTTTGGAATACTTTTCAAACGATGTTGAAATTTTCTTTTAAATTACGAAATTTATTGGGAAAATTAAGTCCTTGGTTTTTCAGTATTCACTTTATTTTGGTCGATACATAGAATATTGGAGAAATTCTCAAACTCAGATTGCAAAAATATATACTTTTTTTAAGTTTAAACATTTTAGACATTTATATTGTGATTATGTAGTATTATGATTTTCCATTCAACAAATTATTGAAGTCGGAGTGAAGGTACTTTTGTTACACACTGTACTTGTGATAATACAGTTGATGTAATAGTTGAGTATTATTTTGGGTGTGTAAACGAGTGATTTATTAAATTTTCTTGTACATTCGATTCCATTCATTTTTATATTAAAGAACGATCGCGAAAGCATACATTTTTATCTGCCGTCACTTTCGCAATTCTCATTTCTTTTATTTCACTGTGTATTACGATAAACAATGTACACACAATGTAATGAAAATACCTGTATATAAAATTCATTTCAATTCTACTTCGAATTGCTTCTCCATCGAGAAAAAGGCTCAATTTCCAGTATGTTTTTAGTCACGATTAATTGCGTCGAATGTCGCCACTTCCATCACACTCCGTGCACGAAGTTTCAAGATACAAGTACTTGTCACGATACAAGCGAGAAGAAAAAGGTCGTTTGATAGCGTAAGAACGATAAACGAAGCTCAACAAGTAGTAGCGGTATGCTTCCTCGTGAAGACAACCGCGGCACGCACGGACGAGCAAAACCAAAGCAAGCATAAAAGAAATATTGTCACGGCTGGGGCTGACATCCATTCGAAAATAGCAGGTGTCGTTAATTCTGGATCGCCGCGCAATATTCGGAGCAGCGAACTGTTAAGTCACGTAACTTAATATGCGTACGCGACGCGAGAGGTATCGTGCACCGCGGATTCCCGAGTTGGCTCCACTTTTTGGCACCTGCCGATGACACCACCTTGATTCACCGAAATCCAACGAGATTACGCAACCACGGCAGAAATTTCCCGGAAAAAATGAAACAAAGCCACTAATTTCTTTCCGCTTGAAAAAACGAACGAACCCTTTGAAAAGAGTCAAGTTTCATTTTTTTATTCCCCTTTCCTCCTTCTTCCTCTTTCTCTTTACTTTTATTTCAACGAACATCTTGCGATACTTCGAAAGCTAGCCCGTATAGTGATTTGCATAAGGGGACACTTGAGTTGATTTCCTTTTTCTTTCTTTCTCGAGGGAGTCTCGATTTTGTGCATCTATAAAGGGAGATAATGAATAGGTTGGCGGGTAATTTTCCGCGGAAATTATTAAGGAGGAGCGTGGCGCATCTGTCCCTTTCAGAATGGTAAGACGATGATTGTATGGTAAAAAATGTCGGCGCACAGTTATAACTGTACAGCGGAAGTAATCGAGTGACAATCGAGAGGGGTTCCGCGGAGCGATTATTCATGCGACGTTCAATTCTGAATAAATGTACAAAACATTGAAAGAAATCGTTTCAATATTCGTATTCGTGTTACCGTGATTCGACGGTTGTGTTACCCAGTCGCTTTGAAACGAACGGAGGAATTTCAAATGAAAATCTAGTTCTTGCGCGTGTTTTTCCAGGTAAACGGGAGGCCGTTAACACGACGGCAACGTGCACTCGTGCCTGTTTGTTCACCGATATCAAGGCGAGTGTTTGTCCTAGGAAGGATTGAAAACGGTTGGGACAAAAAAAAGGAATTTTCTTATCTGCTTGTATTGTGATTTCTTCAATTTACTTGTACAATCTTAACAATCTTCTCAGGATGATGTAACGAGAAAATCATAGAAGTCTGATGTCGAAATAGTTTAACAGAGAAATTTTACTATTTTCCTTCGTATATCTTTCAAACAAACAGTAAAACCACTATTATGGCGAATTAATAATCATTCATTAACAATCATCTCGTAAAAAGAACACGATACCATGTAATTAACCCGTTCAATGCCACATGACTCAATCACGATTACATCAATTACTGAACGCTGAACTCAAGAAGACAACTTTCTCGTTTCAACACTGCAGGCAAACGAACTAAAAAGGCATCGGCTACAATCGATTCGATACTAACCGTAACTAATTCCTCCTCCCCGCGATTAAATAACCTAACTAAGGTGTAACTTACTGTTACGAAGCTTCGTTACCGAAAGAAAGAAAAGAAAATAAAAGAAAAGGATATACAGTTTACAATGGCCGCTGAAAGTATCATCATCTTTCATATCGGGCGAAAAAGAGATAAAGGAAGAGGGTGAAAACCAAAGAGAGAGGTCTAAACCAAACAAACGAAACGAACAGTTTGTATGTAACGATGAAATCCGGCCGGCGATAACAATAAGTAAACGAGGAAACGGTTCGCCGTAGATAACAGCATTCTTCCGTAATTCTAAACGCGACCAGCTTAATTACGTGGCTTGCCGGGAACGTCGTCGCCCGCTGCCATTATCGTCTGCCCGTCGTTGGCGATCCCATAAAAATTCGCTAAGATCTACTTTCTCTTTATATGGACAATTCCAACATGAACTCGCTCGACCTCAAACGACCGACTTCAACGACCGCGAATGTCGTTCATCCGATCGGAGCCTCCACGTGGTTACACAAGGTGTCAGTCGAACACACCGGCGTGCCACGCAACGTGTCCCCCCACTCTCTTTCGTCCTTACCTCGTGTTACAATTTTTAATCCCTTCCCCGCTCGATTTTATAACAGAGCATGTATAATCGAAAAACGGATATTTATTCCTTTGAGATTAGATTTTTTTAAATATATTTTTGCTACTAGGAAACGATCTCTGTACACTATGAGCGATTATGGTCGTTCGTCGTGAAATATCCACTGTATGCTATTTTCTATTATTAGCAGTTACATGTCTTCGAATTATATTACCTATTAAGCATTTTTTCTTAACTTCAATAGTATTTAGATGCCCATTAGAAATGAGACACTCTGTATAAATGAACAGAAGTGTAAATTGCGCGATGCACACATTTTTCAGCAGAGACGATCTTATGGAAAGGGTTAATAATCGTAGGAATTTTTCCCATTTTCATTCACTTTAAGTATTACAAGCTCCATACTATGATAAAATGAAACTTTTTAATGAAAATTATTTATATTAATTGAGAATTATTATTTGATGATAAATTATTAATTGAAAATTATAATTAGGGGACTTTGTTACATACTGCACTAAATATGTATTCAAAGGACACGAATTTGTCGCTCACCCTGTATACCAGCATCCGGAAAGGATTCAAATTACTTATTTCTCATTTGAAACAACTTTCACTCAACACCGATAAAACGAAATTTTTCAAAATCAAATTGAAAAAGGTAGACAACATTTTAAGGACTAAACAAAAATGTAAAAAGAAACGAATACAAAATTTTTCTCGAATAAAAAAATACAGAATGAGGTATGAAAACGATTGAAATTTTATTCGTTATTCGAGTAACACCCTGTATACTAAGAGAAAGAATCCATGGGGCCTTGGATCGATCCCTGTTACTATCCTATAGCAAACGGCAAGAGATACGCGTTATCAACTGAGAAATACATATTAGTAAACACGCTAGCCTCCAGCGAGGATACATTAACTTTACTATTTCTTCCATTCTGCAACAAAACCCCTCTAACTACCGGGCACTGAGTTAAAATCTACATCGACGCGAACACACATCCTGCAGCGATCCATCGAGCCGCTGAACCTCTTTCTCTTTCCCCATTCGTGTTCACCATTACACGAAACGAATAGATCGATCATGGCAGACGAGCAACGTGTCCCGTCTGGCTGCATAATCGCGGATTACTTCGGCTGGTACGCGTCCCTCCCGAAGAAACCGGTACCACACGATCAATGGATAGCGCGCACAGTTTATAGAACCTTTATTCCAAGGAAGTCTATTCGCCCCTAGAAATCGATACATCCGCGACGTAACGAGCACTGAGAGATCCACGGAGACGATTGTGTAGAACGCACCGTATCCTGAACCGCGCGAAACGCGATACAGATACGGAGTGTGGTTGAAAAGTTCGGTGAACTATCTTTAAAATTAGTAGAGAAACCAGAACGGAAAACAATTGAAGTACATTTAATCTTGTGCGTGTGTTTTTTTCACTCTAAAAATTGAAAGGATTCGTGTGAAATTTGTATCATGTTTATGGAAAATCTTCAGTGGATATCGTCAAATTTTAGCGAAGAGATTCCTCGAAATTAAAAAAAAAATAAATAAATCTATATTTTCGAGAGGTGCAGATGATCGAAGGAACTTGTTTTAAACTGATTCAATTATTTACTAAATTCATCAGATAAAGCGTTCCTCGAAAACCTCTTCACTTTGTTACAAACATAACCTAACTCGCATATCTTCGTATCACGTTACACCGGATACAATTGTTATAATCAAAACAGTCATGCACTCGATGATATTCAATTCTATCGCATACGTACTAACATTCCTACGTAAGAGTGTATGAACTTTTTAAAACAAAGATGAACTACTGTGATCAATACTAGAATACACAAGGCACTTCAAGAATAACGACTGAAGTTTGCGTTAGTAAGGTTAGCTACCGTCGTGTATATACCCACTAGTGTACATATATCGCGATACGGAGCGTTGGCGAGCAAGGCGAACGAGCAGCTGCAGGGGAACGAACGAGTCGGAGAACGAGCGTCGTACCGGCTATCGGGGATTCCGGGAAAACGCATTAACCGGCGCGGAACGCGAACCGGCCCGATAATCGGTGGGACGGAAATCGTTCGTTTCCACAGGTCTGTGGAAAAGCAGGAAGTGCGTCTAGGTAGTGGTGACGCAGTCAATTTTACGACTGTTTTACCTGAAACCACGAACGACCGGGGCTGATTTTTATTTTAAGCGCATCGTGCGCCTACCGCCATGAATCTCCACTATCCTCTACCTCTGTCTTTCGTTCAGTTTCACCGACAACTCTTTCCGTCTCGTTCTTCTCGATGCTTCTCAATTCTTCTATCTCTTTTGATCTACATCTATCCCTCTTCGGTCACTCTCGTTAAAAGCATGCGAAAATTGCGGTTCGTCGCGTACGCAACGTGTCAGACGTTCCGAACCTTTCGATCACAACCCTATCTTGTCTCTTTGTACGCAAATATAACAATGGAACGGCGATACGTGGAACGAGGCTAACATGGACGAGGCAGCGGCAACGTTGCCTCGAGGACCAGACGTAGTCCTCCTCGACTGCTAGGACTACAACGATCCCACATGGAATAGGCTCGCGAAGAGACCATATAATTATACGAAACTATAGTAGACAACGTGTCGGTAAAATAGTATCTTACCGAAATGTATATCCACTCCAATGCAGATTCGTCGACAGTTAGACGACGGTCAAGATGCACGTCATTCACGGATGATCAGCAGGAACAAGTCCCCGTCCGGAGTAAACTGGTCGAGTTGATCCGCGTACCGTCTTTAACGGATGGAACGAGAACAGGAACCGAGCGAACAAGCATTCACGAGGAAACCACCAACCGGCATCGTGAGCAACACTCAGCAGAGCCGCGCTCTAAGAACACTGCTGCTTCGACTGCCTCCTCTTCGGCTCGCTGCTTGCTTGCCGGCACATTTCGCGTGGCCGCGTGCGCCCCGTTTACTCGCGTGTCACGCACCGCGCGGACGCCGTGAGCGGTCTCCTCTTCAGCCTGTGGCACGCACGTCGAGCACCGCGTGCGCGGATTCAGAGACACACAACGAACGCGCTCGCGAGAAGATTATCGTAATATAATCCTTCTTTGTTAATATTTCGATGCCGATGTTTATTTCGCGGCCGGTAAAACCGCGTCGTACGAATGGAACTAGCGACTACCGAGAAGATAGCCAGGATAGGCAGGGAGAACTAACTCAGGTAGATAGATAGACAGGCAGACAGAGAGGAAGAAGCTTCGTGTGTACAGTAAGATACGTTGGTAAGAAGGAGAAAGAGAGAATCGGTTGATGATAGAGAGAGAAAGAAAGAGAGCGAGGGGAAACGAAAGGAGGGGAGCGAATAAAGAAACGGTTGGAACGGTTGGACCGAGCGGACCGACCAGCCGGAGGATGGCACGAGCGTGCCAGAAGGGAAGAAAAGATCGAGAAGAAAAGTCGCCCGGCTGACCCAGAGCTCTATACACCGGTGCTATTGGTATGATATCAAAGGAACACACGCGAGATAAACAGACAGAAGAAGACCCTTAATACTTTAAGAAGAGGTCGATCGGGAATCGAACGAATATATATATACATACACACACATATGTATGTAAAATAAAAAGAAGGCTGAAAGAAAGAAAAGAGAAGGAACGGGAATCTTGGAACAAGGTGCGCGCCACTGCGTCCGTCCACCGACGGCGACCGTGGAACGGCGAACTCTGTCGGTTCGTGCAGCCGGCGGCCAGCTGGTGCGCTCTAACACGCTACGAAGCCTGTCGTTCGCGGCCGAACGCTTGCCTTCGGCAAAGATCGGCTTCAAACAAAACTACAAACTTTATTCACCGCCCCTTACGCCTCCTGCCCCCTCGAACCACCCTAGGTACGCCGCTCCTGTTGCTGCGGCTGGCCCCGCGTGCACAACACCACGCACCACGAGATCGTGGCTACGCGTTCCCTTGATACACCACTGCTCTTCTTCTTTATACATGTATATGCTCGACCGCCAGAAGAATACGCGTCGCGTTGCTTGCTTTCCCTCTACCCAACACACATGCTTGTGACGACTCCTGAGACAGGATACTCGGAGCTTCTCTTCCTCCTGCGTCGCTTTTCTCTATTATTCTACGCCATTGTGTTTCTTTAAGCTGAGCTTCTTATTCCCTAACGCGTTGCGTTGTATTTCTTGAACGATCGAACACGCTTTGTGAGAAGATTACGAGGACGGGTTGCTCCTTCGGTTTCGAACCGTGTTTCCATGACGACGGAGGTTATATAAGCTTTCTTATGGTTAGAAGTTCGTTTGAATTATTTCTGTAGAATTTATTTCTTATGAATTGTATAGTTTTTTTTTTTTTACGACAGCAAGATGAAATTACGTGGAAGGAGATTACTGGAGAGGACAAGGTTAAAACAGGAATTAACTTACATAATGTCTTTGATTCTTGAAGCTGCTAAATCATGTATTACACTACATTGTTCCTTGTTCTTTCTATACTATCCGTCAATACATTCTTTTAAAGATTAAAACCACCTTTTTCTTATTTTATTCCACTGAACTCGATGAATTATCTGTATATACCCAGATAAAAAGGAATAATTTGAATATTCGTTCAACTGGTAAAACTCATTTCGACTTAAGTCATAAGTCATAAGTCTAGCTCGTTAATAACGTGTGAATAGATTAGACAGCGTGGGTGGATTGGAGTACATGCGAGAGAGCTTTTTCGTGGAGTGTTGATGAATATTCGAAAAGAGGAGAAAGAAAATAGGGAAACATCATACGGTAGCGGTGGTATAAATTGCTTCTCGCAAAACCTTGATCGTTAATGGAAAAGTAAAACGGGATAGATGGCGAGATGTAATCGAAAAGTTTCTCAGATGGGGTACGGCCCGTTGGTTTTCGCTTTTTCTTTTTCGATCTGTTAATGCCATGATATCATGGCTGTTATATCACGGACACCAAGGTGTACGTTTCAGCACGCTCCTTGTAATTACGCATGGATTGTTCGTGTTAACGTGTGTAAACCGTGGCGAACTGTTTAAATGCCTGTACACGCTGTTACCAGTTTGCAAAATAGTGCTCCTACATACATACAGCGGTCATTTATCCCCGGGACTGCACAATGTGACACGTTTGACGTGTCTCGCTGTTAAATGAACAGCGCACTCTAATCCAAATTGGATCGAACCGGAATAATAACTTTCAATTTGTGTCACGTAATACGTGATTTAGAAAAAATTAAAAAAAAAAGTAAGGGGGCGATAACACGTTGGTAATATTTGTAAAAATAGTTTGAAAAATATCAATAAGGTAAACCTACAAGTAAACCTTGATAGAGATAATACGTGATAAGGTTTGCCTGTTTTGCAAAATATATCGTACATACAGCGTGTCTCGAAACTATCTAGCAAGGATTAACGAGAGAAATTTTTCTTTCTATAAGTTCATAATGGGAGGTGATTCGGTAATATTTGTTGTACTATATTTAACTTTCTCCACATTTTTCTTAACGTGGCAATACAAATTTTGTGGACCTCCCTGTAAGCAGCACTCCCACCAATCTCAGGCTCTTTTTTTAGCTCGTTGTAATACAGAATAGTACACACAACCCGAACGAAGAATAGAATCGCTCCGTTTCTATTCCATGAATATTAACACTTTCCAATTAAATCGAACGTCTGTTGTTGATTCACCAACGTAACGAACACACTAACGCGGCACCGCCTCGATTAGCAAACAATGCGTTACAGTTACCATTCCCGGCCAATATATAGTAACATTGTTACGGCTCCACTTTCAGGATTAATCAGCCCGACGATTATCAAGCAGCCTGCGAACCGTGTTATTCCGATTCTCGGTGCGCCGCGGGTTAGCTTTCTTTCCGCCGCGAAAACGAATTTGTCCGACCGCGGTTCGATTTTACAATAGCGCATTAATCACGCGGCAATAATCTATTTGTCACGCGCCGCGAATGCATCCAACACGGGGACACCTCCGCAATTCCATCGAAAGGGGGAACAAAATTAAAAAAAAAATTGTACAACAAATGAATGGCAAATTGAATATCCACACGTTTGCCGTTTCGAACGAAAGATCTCGCGACTTTTGACATTTCGCTCAGTTAACGATCGTCACACGTGACGCTACTTCCGATCTCGCGAGATCTTCGTCGATCAATCACCTTTGAAAACACCGGAGGAGACTTTCACGATTTTCTTTTCTATTTTTTTTTTGTTTTTTGCTTCTTCTTATTCGTAACGCTTGTGGGAGGGTTATTATGTCGATTATGCATGCGGTGCAAAAAGGTTCTCGAAGGCGGAGCAGAGTTTTGCATTGTTTCCTTGGTTTATTATTTTTCTTCTTTTTCTTTTACATTTTTCGAGTAAGTATAATGAACTCCATATTTCTGCATCGTGAACGTGAACGTTTTTTGACAAAATGTCTTTTTTTTATACAATCACGAAATTATTGTAAACTTAACTCTTATAAGTAACAGAAATAGTAATACTTAGGATCCTCGAGTGATATTCCACTTATTTTTGTTTCACACTTAAATTAATTTTATTAATTACATAAATAAATAATCTTGTTATATTATTCTACAATCACCGCGATTCTAAATCGTCACTGAAACATAAGACCGTCTGGAACGTAAGGAGACTGTCCAAGAAGCAGTTACGAGCAGAGTATCGCTCTTATAAACATTGTCATAAAACATTTCCAGTGAACCTTAAATAGTTCTTAGAATATAAAACCTTGACGAGTGCATTTCAACAGATATGTGAACAACAGAAATAACTTTATAATTTTTTTTTACGATAGTATGTAATAACATTCATGATAGTATATATTCAGGTGAAATTTTCTTATTTTTTACTATATCAAAAATCAATTGCGTATTATTATACTTATAATCTTACATTTTAGACAAATGCATTAAATGACAATCCAATTAGAGAAAAATCAAACATTTTATAAAACGAAAAATGAGTGAAATTCCATTCAAGGTTCGTACAAGGGTTAAGCAAATGAAAAACGATAAAAGATATTGAGATAGTTTGAAGTCCAATCTCTCCTTATTAATAAAAGGAATTAAACTGATCGATCACATGAATTGATAGCACCGAATGAATTACAGAGCGTGCAGATGATAATCGCAACTAATCTTAAATGCCAGTGTCTCCAATAAAGAATAGAATTTATCAAGCATAAACGAGTTCAGAAAAAGATTTCGAGGACATGGTGAATAAGCACAAAATCCTGTATATATCCTGTCCCGTTCGAAACGGCCATACTTTTTCTTCACCGATGGAAAAAAAAAACACCATCCTTCACTGAAACATTAAATTCACTGAAGGGTAGGCAGGATGAAAAGACTCCCGGCGGATACTAATTAAGGAAGTAGACACGCTATGTTGAATCTAGCACGTCGCGACGATTAAAGGATAGCGGTGCCTAAATGCCTCGGTTAATTACTCAAAAAATAAAAAAGGAAAATGTTAAAAAGAAAGAAAGAGAATACTTCATTGTTATGGATTTGATTTAACTACACGTTTCGAGTAAAACAGTAATGCCATGCTCTTTTGCTCGACTAATCTAATTACCGTTGCTCACGCGACTCGTGCAGCAGCAGCTGGCTTTAACGAAACCGTGATTCTTCTTGATTCACCGTGAATAATGGGTAATCGTGAAGCACGAGCAAACTGAACGTGGACAGATGGAAATTGTTTTTTTGGGGGGGGGAAATAGGAGGAGATGTTGGAAATATCGTAACGAAATTTCTCGAGTGAAATTCAAATTCTCCCATTAGCATTTTTGGGTCTTTGTTTATCGCAACAGCGGTCCCCCATTATTATTTTCGTGTGGGCCTTAAAATGTCCCTCGACGAATTTCGTATGCGCTCGAAAATACTTGAGACACCGTGTGCATTATGCATGCACCTTTGTCACGGTGTTTGGCCTGCCCAAACACTGTTGATAACACCGCGGACACGGTAAACATTTCGGGCGAGCCTGTGTGAACGTGAAACGAGCTCAAATAAACCAGAATGAATATGCAATTTGTGTAATATTTCAAACAAATTGTATTCAAATATTCGAAAGGGAGAAAAGAACGACGATAAGAAATATAACTGTTTTTTCTGTTTTATGAACTTCTCCTTTGAATCGTGAATGTCCTGGATATCTAATTAATGCTTTACTGTATTATGAAATAAGATGAATCTATTTTTTTTTTCTAATATTAAAGAAAACGTTGCATTTGTATGTTATCGAAGAAAAGAATTACGTGAGGACGATGACAAAGACTGTATCAAACCATAAAACCTAGTACGTCCAGCTAATTTATTAATAGCCTATACTCTTATAAATTATTCATGCGCTAATCTAATTGATTTACTAAGAGACACTATCCTGAATTTAATGAGCGCGTATTAGCTTCAATTCACGTCCGGAGATCTAAACTAATTCGAAACTAATTTGCACCGTCGAATGGTGTACATATTTTCTTAACACCTGAATGATGCGTTCGCCGAGTAATGTAATTTACTTTCCATCTTTTACAAATTTTCACCATTTTTTGCCGTTTCATTTTTTCTTCGTTTTATCACATTCTGTTTTATCACCGATTAGTAATGTTAGCAACGGAACGTCGCTTTTATCATGGAAAATTTTCCAATTGCATAATGCATACTTGCATTTACAAATTGCAGTATAAAAAAATTATAATAAATGCAAATAATCGATATTTCAATAAGGATAATTAATTTCAGATTATATTAAATGTTTTGAGCTTTACTTATGAAAGTAAAGGATAAAAGTTCCAGGCTACCGTAAACTTTTTCGAATATAAAAGCGCATGTATACTCAGATCACGTCGAGCGGAGAGGTAAACTTCCAGGGAATCGTAAGTTTTTCACAGAAGGGTTCGCTCGTTTCCAGACAAACTGGCTTCGTGTGAACCATCGGCACAATGCAATAGGCCCTCTGTCGTAAGTCGGAAACAGAATCCCGTAATGCAGAGAAGCGCAACGCATCGATGCGACTGACTCGTGTAAAAGCGAACGAACGTGGGAAGTGGCACCCGGAAATGATTGGGGAACAATAATCTGACGCAGCAAAATATGACAAAACACCCTTGTAATCGCGATGATATTCGAATGACGAATACCATATGGAAATCAATAATTCACTCCCGAACTTACAAAAACATGAGCTTCAATGGAGGAAATAATGAACGAGATTCGAGAGAAAACAATTAGAAATAAAATAAATTCAACATATTATAAAGAATTAAATTACAAAAGTTATATTCGAAAGAAGAGTTCCAAGTCGATCTATTCGATGGAATAGAACACTTTTTTACAGAGGGAAAAAATCAAGATTAAAAAGGAAACAATGTGTACAGGTACAAATCATTCTTGATTGAATAAATTGTTGAAACATTTACACTTGCTGCATGTTCTGAGAGAAATATTTCACAGCCGCACAATAAATCACATAAATTGACGTAATAAACATGTTCGTTTAACGTGTTATTAATGTTAACAGCATCAAATTTAGAAAATAATACTTTATCATTCGTTAATAGGTTTTATTTCTGTAGAGATTAAAAATGTTTCGCTATTCTTTTGGACGAAATGTTTTTAAATTAATATTGCAGTACTTTGCAAAATTTTCGAAACTGAACTTAACGACAAACCGACCAAAATCGATATGATACTTAAAGTATTAATTAGTTTTCAGAACACGTAGTACATAAAATAATATAAAACACATCAGGTGCATAAATGAATTCTTTCCAACTGGATTCACGTAATCAGTATACCCATTCAAATCGAAATATTCGCGATGATATTCGCAAGCTGACAGATAAATTGTAACAAGTCGTCGACAATAATGAAAATTATTTAAATAATTGATATATCTTAATTTCTTTTAAATAAAACTTTGAATGTATCAAAAATTCCGAAAGAATTCATTTCTACGCCTAATACCTATTCCAAGTTACCACCTTTCGATTCGTTCTCTAAAATATCAAAAAAACACCATCATTTCCTCTGACTATTAGTGTACCAACCCTCTACAACCTTCACATACACACACGCGCGCGCACAAACGCTATTTTCAGCCCGCGAAAGAAAAAGAACCAAGGAAGTTCGCAAAAGAAACAATCTCTCCGCGTACAAGCAGTGATAAGGATAAACAAACTTTCTTTTGCAAGCTTGTCTGCGCTTGCTTCAAACCAATCTCTCATACAGAACAATAATAACACGTAAAAATCCCTCAGTCTTATCGACGAGCTTTTGACAGAAAAGCACGTGAATCAACGAGAAGCGGACGAAATCAATTTCAATCAATCTGCCGAGCCAGGTGTGAAATTGCGAGCGGCGTTCCGCGAGCCGGATAGCGTTCTGACGTGTCTCTAGTAGGAGCAAAAGGAGAATTGATACGAGAACAGGTTGTGTATTCAATACGCAGCCTTGTTGTACACCGTTCCATAGGATCCTGCGTCTTGTCGTTAGCCCAGCCGCGGCAATAAATCAACTCGCGATAGAGGGGACGTTCAACAGTCAAATAGTTAACGTGTTAACATAATCGCAAACGGTGGGAAAGTATAACAAGGATAGGCAGGGTTGTATGTATAGTACTAGGATCGGTTATAGTTAACGGAACGAAATCGACGCGACGGAACGCGTAATTAATTATCGAAGCCTGATCGAATCGTATCTCGTTTCTAGATCGAGAGATAATTACGTCGGCCAAGTAATTCGCTGTCGATGATAATTTCGTTGGTTCAGTTTAGTTGTACGTAGACGGTAATGGAAGCCGATTACTATGTAGAATAATTACATTGCGTAATTGGATAGATTTCGAGAATAGAATCACGATGGATTCACTCGGTAATCCTCTTGGCAATGGTGTTACGTGATTTATGGATCGACGGTTTGTAACTTATCGCGTTGTACGTCCGCTACGAGAGGCTTTAGCCGATCGAGCAATTAGCCCCGTGGTGACTTACGCTTAGACATGGAGGATTGTATTTTCAGGCGTTAATGTGTAAAACGTAAATTGTGGGTAAGACTGTCGTTCGTAAGTTAGTTGAGAGAAACTGACAAAGTTATTTCCGTTATGGTGTGGCAAAGGAGACGCGAACCTTTGGTGTTCATGATTTATGATAGCTTACTAGGTACCAGCATAGGCAAGGGGGGAAAGTGAACAGAGAAATCCTCATGAAACTTTACCGTTTATTATCGGATTTATCGAGAGGATTTTCGAAAGTTTGAAGAAGTTTGAAGATGACAAAGAAAATTGAAGGTATCTTCGAGGCATCGATCACCGAAGAGGATTATTCTTTTTTTTTTATTAATTAAAAATGTTTTCATGTGTATAATTTAATGTACTGGAGTAACTGAAGAAATGTCAATTTCAATACCCTTCAAAAATTTCGAACTTTTCCAGATTTATGAGTTTTATAATATATGTAAATCGAAAAAAATAAACAAAATGTGCATAATGTAGTTAGTTATTTAATTAAAAATTAAATATAACGTATTTGAGTAAAGTAAAAATAAAATAAGTTAAATCAATGTTTCTTTTTGTTATAACAATAAAGCTTTTCCTTTTAAGGATCACTCACGTGCTTTTTCTATCATTATTCCTCCGCCATCCAGTTTCTCCAATATTGTATATAAAAGAAAATAGGAAATTTCCTTTTATAGATTTAATGCCAGTGTTAACAAACAAATAATACTAAAAAAATTACTGTAGAAATACGTGCGTAGTATACACTTTTGTCTTTAACAGTTTTTATTTTTGAAAAGTGTGTAAAAAAAAAAAGACTGCAAAATAATTTTTGGTGTACTTGCGAATAAAGTAATTACGTGTAAATACGAATCAAGGTATCACATCCCAGCTGACTACACAGACTTTTTTCCTACGCGAACGATAACAATGAAGACACGTGTAAAAGTTAGAATTTCCATTCGAATAATTATTACAGACAACGCCATAAATGTCCAGACGAACGATCGTCCACGCGTCTCTTACCGGTCATTTAGAAACTCTTACGGTGTTTCTTATCGCCTACAACATCCTACATAAATCACCGGGCAACCCGTGGACGCGTTTAGATACAGTTAATCGCAAATCCAGAAAAAATCCCTCGGATACGTCTTCATTCGTCCACGCCCAAATGGCCTCGAATAACACACCTTGCTTGCCACGCGTGTTTCTTTGTCCTGCGCTAGAAGGGATACAGGTTGTCCGTCGCGACCAACAAGGAAACCAGAAACGACTTCTTAAAGCCGTAACGCGTAACACCGGTACATCTGGTCGAAAAATCATTCCCTCGCTATATAGTACCTGTTATCTTTGGTCGGGGAACTGAACGTGAGAGAGTTATAGGAAGATAACGTATCCAATGTGCTCTAACCCTTTTACACGGCGTTCAGTTCCACGATATACAGGGTGGGCCACGTAAATCGGGTTACCTAATTATTCCCTTTATATACGATGGTACGGGAAACTTTTTATACATAATTTAAATATTAGATTAATATTTAAACGGCAGATTTATGAGAGGAACTTGACACCTCGATAATACAATTAAAAGTAAACTTACTTAATCAAAATAATTATGAAATTATTATATATTATTTTATATGATATACTTTAAATAATTATAAAACTATTAATATAAAAATCTGAATAAATTCTTAAAATATATTTTCAATTGTCGCCTCATTGTTGAATTTTTGTTTGTTAGAAAATCAGTTATTAATTAAAAAATTATCTAAATACTTAAACTCATATTATGCTGTCAGTTCACTAGCTGTTCCAATTACGAATACTGTATTAATATTTCACGTTACCTCTGATGCGCTAAATTGCAGTTTGAATTCATGTAAGAAAATCATTTCCGTTTGATTAGAATCCATTCTCAAATTTTAATACAACATTAACACAGTTTCTTCAGCGAAACAAAAACAAATTATTTTTTGTAAATGTATTCTTTTTTCAAGATCACCAATGTATTTTTATCTACTGTATGTTACAGGAGATATTGATGTGCATTTAAACATGCATAACAGTATAAACTTAAGATGATCGTGGATTCTAAACTTTATTTCAAGTATGAAACCTCTTTCATTAAAATCCCAGGTTTTAGTGGCAGTAGAAGTCAATTCGAGAACGTAAATTGATGAGTTTTTCTTTCAGTTCATTCTCTCTTTAAAATTATTTAAATTACGCATAAATATTCTCTCGTATCACTATAGCTACAGATGATAATTAGACGGCTTATCGTTTTACGTGGCCCACCCTGTATAACAGGTCAATGACAACTCGTCCAGCGGCGTATCGAGCCGCATGACGATAGAAAGGAAGATACTACCTAGTTGATCTTTGATAGTTCATCAATCCCTATTACCTGAGATATCGTAAGGGTCGATGGATTTTCCATGTAAAGTATTATCTTTGATTTCGATTCAGTGGAGAAGTTCCCCGGCTATTTGGCTGAAGATTAGATTTTTGGGGGGAGATTGATTAAACAGTTTGAGGTATTGTTAAATATAGTTAAATATTGGCTATGCTTGTACTTAAATCTTTAAACTTTCGAAAATTGCAAATTTGATATATACGAATATTTAAACATTTTTAATCCCAAAAATATTTGAATATTTAAGCATTTTTTAATCATTTCGATCTTTGATTTTGGATGTTATTGCATATCGAATGATAAAAAAGCTTTTCAGGCAAATTGAAATGTTTCTTCAGAGCACAGAGTTCGAAGCATGGAAAAAGAAAATTACAACCTGTTGCTTTTTACGAACAGATGTTAATTAGAAATTTATCAGCCGATGCTGTTCTTTGGCGCTTCCTCGATCATAAAAAGTGTTCTAATTAAATAAGACAGTTATAATCACAGGGAGAGACGAGAGAGGAAAAGTATATCCGGCCTTGAATGAGTTTGAAGAATAATTACAGACATTACAAAAATTTTATATCTTTTTTCAACTTTCCGTTCTTTACATCCTCCATTTCCATTAACAAGGTATACATAAATAATAAATGCAATATGATTCGAGAAATATGACGTGTTCTATAACGAAAATAGAAGACTCGACGAAAAACAGTATACCAGATGTACCATGTAACATCAGAACTGGTATTCAAGTAGAAACTAGATTTTTCCACTCTTCCTTTAAATTAAATTTTCACCTTCCATTCTTTTTTATATACAAAAGGCAAGAAAATAAGAATATACATACAAAAAAAGGTGAAAGTTACATAGGAAATTTATTGAAAGAAAAATAGATAAAGGTTCTATTTCTTTTTATTATAAATAATACGATTACGATGGACCTTTAAGTTAGTAATATTAAATTTGTCCAGTCTTCCTTTAAACTAAATTTTCATGATAACTTTCAATCTTTATATATATATATATATATATATATATATATATATATATATATATATATATAATATATAATATATATATATATATATATATATATATATATATATATATATAAAGCAAAGAAACTGTAAGGATATACATAAAAAAAAGGTCATACTGAAAATTTATTCAAAGAAAATAGTTAAGGTCCTCCAAAAATTTATGATTTATAACAAACAACAATTTTGAACGGTTCACTAACAACGAAAACAGACACGTTACACGATTCACCCTGTATGCAATAACCATCAACCATAAAAAAATAACAACTTTCAATAACTATCTACAAATGACAAAGAAAAAAAAAAAGGCTGAACGATACGAAGAAAACTAGGATTACGATCATGAAGAAGATAAAACGGTAGAAAAGTCAGTGCTGAAATTATAAGAGAGGAAAGCTCAATTTACGTAACGTCGTCGTTTCGTCTGCGCCCGATTATAATAATCTTGGTCCTTTCGCTCGTGCTTCCTGCAGCAGCCAGAAAATACCTTTCTCTTCCGTGTGCCTTGAAAAGCAACAAAATCGGCAGTGGTCACGGGAGACCAGGTGTCGCGGCATCGATCCTCCTCGCGATGAAAGTTTTCCTAATTCCATTGATCTCAAAGCGGTGCCGCCACCGCTCGCGTACGCGGCGAAGAAAAAAAATAAAGAAAGAAAGAAAAAAGCACGTTACCTAACGCTTTCTCGTCTAAAACTTTCATGCGTGCTGGACACGTCGTTGGTCAGCTGCGTTAGGACCATAAGACAGTTCCGAACGTTTAGGAACGAAACAGACGTGCAACGAGGAAACAACGACACGCGGAAGAGACATTTGAAATGGCCGGCTCGTTCCAGGAACCCGCGAAGGGACCACGTTTCGACGACAGTTAACCGGTCGACACGGCCAGATCGATCGAAAAACGATCTCTATGGTAAATCAGGATGATTGATCGAACGTGGACCAGAGTTCCATGTAAACTGTGCATAATGATGTTTCGCATAGGAAACACGCTGTGTGTAGGTCCTTGCTGTCTAGTCACTTTCACGCGAACCATGGGGATAAGAGGCGATTCTATAAAGCTCGCAGGGATCCTACACTCCCCTGTCTCCTCCACGTTTCTTGCTCGACCGGTGAACAAGTCCTGAAAAATTCCTATCCATGTGTGGGTAGCTGGTACACGTGTGTATACGTATTTGCGTGAGTGTCTGTGTGGCAAGGTAGCTGCGCGGGTGGTGAAGCCGAGAGTCCTTTCGGTGATGCTTTGTTTCGTTCGGGACCGAGGTCGACCGGATAGGAGCCAGGATGGTTTTATTTGCTCCTTGAAGGGAACCGAGAAGCATCGAGTTTCGGTAAAAATTACCGAATGGATAAAGAATGGAAAGATGAAATTTTCAGGATGTTCGATAAACGATGGAATTTTTTTCAGCCTACTACGTTCTTTTGTAGCTTTTAATATTTTTCATCCGATGATAGACAATTTGTAAGTGTTGAAGGGAAAATTAATGAATAAATGAATATACAGTAAAAGAAAGAAAAAAATTATTTACATCATGCACGATCTGATAGATATCGTTAAATTCCACGCTTTCTTTCGCGATAATGCTAAAAATATGCGGCTCAAAAAGAGGCACTTCCGCCATCGGTACGGAGAATTAATTAACAAGCTGATAATTATTCGTCCTTTTATTCTTCCTTGTTTCTCCATTTTAATTCTCGAATGGCAATTAACTCTAACTTTATTGACGTGATAAGATATATATGTATACATACACAGATAAATAAATGTTACATACAAAGTCGGCTAATTCCAAGTTAAACTGAACGATAAATCTAACCAATTAGCACCTGTTGATTTATTTGAGAAAATGAAAAGAAACATTTTCTCCTTTCGTCGTACGATCGATCATTCTTTTCATTTCCATTTTCCACACGCGTGTCGGATAAGCATAGTGAAAGGTGCACGCAACATTCCGATAAACATGTTTCCGTTCGATTCGTAACGAGCTGTGCTCAATTACGCCCAAAAGGAACCAACCGTGGAAACAATGTACTTCCTTTAACGCGAAATTCATTTCTGCCGTGCAATTAACGCGTCCCTGTCGCTGACTAATTAGCGAACACCGAGGAAACAAGATCGCGATCGCGAAAAGTGCTCTCACGCAATCAACGATACGGCTTAAATATACTAAATAATGAGAAAGAAAGAAACATCAAACACGCGTAATCGTGTTCTTCTTAATACTCGTATTAACCCTTTCGCATAAATGATTGCTAATATTAATCAATTTTCTACTATTCTATAAATAATATACTTCAGCGTTTAATTATTTAACTTGCTATCGAATTTTATTTTTCAGTCGAAGTATTCTGAATATACAATTACAAATTTCGTTAGTCAACAATTTCAACTAATTAGAAAAAATGGTCTAAATGTAGGCTAAGATCTAAACAGGGCGAAGAAAGTTCTCGTTGAAAGAAATTAAGGATCTTGGCTTTTTTCTGCTATTGTGGAATTAGGATGAGAGTGAACTGGAAATCGTGTTCATTTTTTATGGTATATTCGGTGTGAGTTCGTGAAATATTGAATTTTAAGATAACAGTTAGAGTAGATGATTTAATTATAAGGTCTAAATATGGGCTAGCATTTTTGTTTCAGGATTTATTATCAAATCTAATTATGATTATTCAGATACAACACTTGCACAATGTATGCAATTAAAACATAAAGATCAGCGAACGAGTACATTGTTACATTCTAACGACGGGTTAACGCGTCTTCCTAAATGAACAGGTTCAGAAGAAAAAGGTTACAGTGACTTCAGAATGTGTATTTGTTTAAGTAATAACCATGCAACGTGCGAAGAAAGCGTCAATTAATTTTAATTGGTTGTATGATGAAGCAAGAACCAAGTGTCAGACGTGAATAACAAAAGTATCCATCGAAATATTACCGTTTCAACATTCTCCCAAATAAACTTCGAAATCCATTAAAAATATGAAATCTACAAATTCAATAAAAAAAAAAAGTAAGCATCTTTAATTATCATCGTTCACAAACAACGCGGAAGAGTTAATCGCGAACAGTAATAAATGTTTTAATAGTTACAACAGCTTTCATCGGGAAAAAAACGGAGATCCGCCACGCGATTAGAGCACCATATCAAATAGAAAGCGTTCACTGTGTCGGTCCGCATCCCACATTTCATTTTTCAAGAGAAGTTCCTATTCTTTCAACAACGACGTAACTCTCTATGACCTACTGTAACATTCAAATAACATTTCACGGTGCCGCCGTGTACGGAACACGTCGCCGTTGTACCTCTGTCCGATCTTTTTTTCCGCTTTTCGAACGGGATGCATACAATCGCGACGAGAAAATTTACGACTGCCGAGCATCGTGCCGATCGTTTCATTCCTTTTCGACGATTTCTTCTCCGTGTTGTCGCGCCCACGTGGTAACGATCCTCCGTCGACATCGAGCTACCGTTCGAGTGCTCGATGCCGAGTTCACTTTACAGGTTCGTGCAATTTCAACGTGTACCACAGCTTGTGCATCTAAATTCTCATACGTATATAAATGGAAACTTGCAAGTGACACTGGATAAAAATTTAACTATAGTCCAATCTATTGCTCTCGGATAATTAGCACAGAGCTGAAAACGGAATTCATTCTGTTTGTAGCTGTGGTACCAAAATGGACGACGGTGGATGATAGATTCTTGGAAAATAGAGTTCCAAACTACAATGTTTGCAGTATCAATAAGTAAATTTTTCAGAAAAGTACATATCAGGCAAATCCGATTAACAGTTAACACTTTAACACTTTCGTTCAAATGGTGTTAATCACCAGAACATGGTTTCTGTACAGGACAGTACTATCTGTTACTCTATCCTTATTCAAGATATTTCAAACTAGTATATCACGAATTATAGATACATACAAACAAAAATTGTAGTAATACAATTTTATCACCATGCTCAGTGGTGAGTTACCATAGGCACCTTTAGTAACGAAAGGGTTAATATCCAAACTAGACTGTTACTAGCACGCGAATTTGACTCTACGCTATGAAATGTCCAACTCGAATCAATATTAACAACGAATCGATACGACTGTGAATAGTCCCTATAGACGGTGTTGTTTAAACAAAAGTTTAAAGAAATCGTACACATTATCAAGTCTACCTTTCACGAGTTAGCATTGTATGCTTCCAGTTTAGTGTTTTTTCCCCCAATAAAGTCAAATAAATTATTGCATCAATTTTTCTGAATGTTCCACAATCAAAGGGTTAATACAAAATTTTTCTAACACAAACACAGGAGAGTACTATGAAAATCGACGTGGTACAATTCCTATCCTCCCCTCGTTCCTTCTCAGAACGTCGACTCGAGCTCGAAGTAAGGGGTAAAGCTGACACCCGCGAGCACAGTTAACGGCTGCATTATAATAATGTGGCCTGGTACAGGAAGCTGGCAGAGCGTATCTCTGAACCAGCAGCCGGTACACGGTTCGCAGCCACGGTTTATTATAGCCTCAAATTGTTTCAATTGGTCTTACATGCGGGACTGGCTCTTCAACAAATTCCTCTCCGCGGCCATTGTTCCCCCCCATGAGTCACACTTATCTCTCAACTGCCTCCGTCTGAGGTACCTGACTGAACTTTCACTCGACTGCAAAGACAAGCGAAGGGTGAGAGAAGAAGGGAAGAGGGATAATATCTTTTCATAACGTTGATAAATTCTAAGACTAGCTCCTCGTATCGAGAGGACTCTTTGTCAACAATCGAAGCTGACAATCTGGTATTGTTTAGATCCAGAACGATTTACAAAGAAGATTTCACCGAGTCATGCAAGCAGAGAAACGTTGTCGGTCTCTGTTTCTTATGATTGTTCAAGTACCATGAATGTACAGGAGCTGAAGAGTTGGGATTTTAGATTAGCGCGTGTTCAGATCGGGATCGTGGCACGTCATGCTGTGATAAGCGAAAAACTGATGAAGCCGCGAGAGTAATTTTACGGTACGTTCCCGTGTCGCAAGCATTTGAAGATCACTGGACGGCTACGCCATTGCGGTGTTTTATGGAGAACGGTAATCAAAATCAGAAGAGGTAGAGGCTGGGAGACCAAGAGAGAGAAATAGAGAGACTGAAAAGGGGGGAGAGAGAGAGAGAGAGACTAAGGGAGATTGAAAGGGAGATAGTGAGAAATAGAGACTGAGAGAGAGTGAGAAACAGAGAGACTGAGATGATAGGGGAGAGAGAGACACTAGGGGAGATCGAGAGGAAAAGAGTGAAAAATAGAAACTGAGAGACTGAGAGGAAGAGAGACATATTTCTGAGGCAAAAAGTGATCACTGAAATTTCACAGTAACACAGATTGATCTTACGAAATGGAATTTTTCTAGAGCTGATATGCTATGGGAAATTGTATGCTATTATTTCATCGAGGTATTCGTAACGGTACGAATTAATGGTTTCTAATGGAAAGTTTTAACTGCTAATGGAGTTCTAAGCCGGTAATGTTTGAAAAATTTCGATGTTTCGTAATGGAGTTATGAGTTTGACTGGATACTGTTGACGGTTGCATTGGAATGTACGTAGAGTAATAGACCACTTGTTATATGGCAATAAATAATCTGCGAGTTGAAATATATTATTTCTTCAATAACCACCGGTGTATTCAAGAGATAAATCGGATCGATAGAAGAGTTCCTCGAATGAAATCTAATAAAGGGTTAATTACTTAATATGTAAGTATATTAATCGAAGGAAGTACAATTTTCAAGGCTGATCATCTGTTTTTTTACCAACATCCTGTTACATCTATCACATCTCAGCAACCAACATTTAATACTCGTCCCTCGATTTACGCGAAGGATGTACTACGCGTTTCCCTTCCCAGCAAAAAATCACGTAAATCAAGTTTTTCCGTGTTACAAAAGAGCACGTGAACTTCTTTGACACATTATACAAACATAAATCCTAATTTGATTATTCCAAGTGCTTCAAAATTATCATCAGAAACATTTCTTACGTTTAATCCATATTTTTAAAAAATTTAAAAAAAAAAGCTCAATATGATCATCTCTATTTTTCATTTGCAATAATTCCACATTGTCTTTTCGTTTCTCGTTTCTCCTGAAAATTCCATTCTTTTGCTATTTCAAGCGTTATGTTTCGTAACCCTTCAATCACAAAGATTCGAGACACGCAATCCAAATACACAATGTAAATTGTACAAATACGAAACAAGCTTTGAAAGATGCACACAGCTACCATAGGCATTCTGAGCCCCCACAGTCTCGGTGCAACCACTAACTAGTCAATCGAGACGAGTCGCAAAACTGCACTCCCTTATCCAAACATCATCAAGCCTATTAGCCACGTTTGTACGACTGTCAACCATCGAAAGTGGCGAAATTGAACGGGGAGACAGTGGAACTAATTGGGGACCCTTTGAACCACGGCCAATCTTATGCACCTTTCAAAACGTTCATTCTAATCGCCTCCCACATACGCGTCACGCCCGAACACGTCCGACAATAAATTCCATTCTCGGCCGTGGCGGTCTATTGCTCAACGTTCTTCCTCGCCTATGCAATATGTTTTGCGTAAACATTAACCTGCGCATCGGCTTCCTACTATGGCAATGACCAAACGATTTCTGTCCATAATTTAAACGCGAAACATCCCCCTTCGGTCCCAAGCAAACTCGTCCAAGGAGCACGTGGGCGTAGCAGTTACATCGACAGGATAAAATAAGAACACCATGAGGTTAGGACAAGGGGGAGGGGACTTACGTACGTAAACCGTGCGGTCAGTCGACAGCAACGAGCATTATACTTCATTAGATACCAGTTTCGTCACGCTTTCACTCGAACTTGTCCAACAATGAGACGCTGAATTTAAAATGCATTTCGCCACGAGAGACACACAAGAGAGGCGCACCAGGCAAAGGGGGAAAGTTGCAGTCGTGACTCGTGACTTTCCACGATCTACATTGTCATTCACCAGGTCTCTCCCTATCGAATAGATAGGAACCAATGATTCTCACCGGTTGACCCGATTGATTAGCAAAAGTCAACCCATTCCTCACGTACACGGACATCGAAATTCACAAGTTAACCCCCTGCTCGTATACCCGTGCCTACCTTCGTAAATAGAGAACCTACAAGGTGGAAGAACCTATTAAAAAATCGCTAAAGGTCGATTGCCATTTCGAACCTTTCCTCGCCCCTCGCTGTTGCAACACAATAGACGATCGAACAATGCGCACCGTGCACGCGACCGTTCTTCCTGCATCAAGAGACGTAGACGATCGGTTGAGAGTAGTTGCGTCGCGACTACCGTTATTATCGATGCTTGACGATTATTTTAATGCGACAGTACGTAACGCGTCCGTGATTCCTGTTCCAGGCGTTATGTGTTCGCAGACAATGCCACACCGTGACGAATCCAATTAAACCCTGACCCCGTTGGTGTCTGCAAAGAGGGATGACGGAAAGTCAGCTTCCCGTGAAAATGAACCAACGCAAGATTCGTCGAAGTGAAGATGATACGATCGAGCGTTAAGTTAGAATGAGTGAAACACGAATTAAAATTTATACGAGATAGGCGAACGGCGTGATTCGAACGTAGTGTGCAAATAGACGAGCAAATTTCGCGAAACGATCTTCACGGCGCATCAGTCTTTCGCTTTCAATTTCACCCTCGTTACGCGCGCTACTGTGAGAAAGTCGTGAGAAGACGTGCTCGCTTGCCTGACTGCCAGGAGGTCGCTCGTTTTCGGGACAGACTGACACGAGACTTACGCCGCAGTTTCACGTGTAATATTAATGACCAGCTTTGCCGAGGTTCACAGGAACTCGGACGAAATTCGTACACCGTGATGTGTTCCGCTGTTTAATTAGAAAGGATATCGAGATTTCGTCAGGCTCCATCTTACGTCGAAATTAACGAGCATCACGTTCGTGAACTCTCGTTAACTTGTTCCTCTAATAATGTACTGGACTGATCGGGATCAGTTCTTTGTCGTTTTATCTTCGAAGAAAGTAAACCAAGATTCTTTTCTCCCAGTGAAATATATAAATTGATTTATGGTAAATGGTATTTATCGTTACGTGTAATTGTCTCACAAGGATCTAGCAATTTATTTATCCCCGTTTATGTAAAATTTCTCGTTCTTACGATTGAAATGTTCATGGAAGAATTTTATTAGATAGTAGTAAGAGGATGTAAGATGAAAATTATATAGGTGACGATATATTGCTTTTCATAATTTTTCTATTTGGTGAAATTGTATTTGAATTTCCAAGTTGTTTTATACTAAATCGACATTTTGAAGGCCGCTGTCAATTATTAATAATAATGGAAATTACTATTGCCATTTTTCTAGCAGCTTGCGTATATTTCGATTTGAATTTATTTGCAATTATGAGACTGGTTATGTGACTCCAGTCGGAAAGAATTTATTTCTATACCTAATATTTGTAACTTCATTCACACGATCAGATGAGTAAAGAACATATCGATTTTCTGATTTTTACGTAAATAACGAGTAATAAGATGCAAATTTAGAAATCAAAGATGGCCAAGGACACATTTATTCTACCTCTCTTTTTTTTTTAATTCGTTCAATTTTTTGTTTTCAAGCATACCGTTTAGTCTACACAAGGTTGCAGACTCGTGAAAAATACCGGCAGCAAGTGCAAGTTTTTGCGTGATAAGAGCGGCCGCCAAAGTGTCAATCATGTCTCACGGTGACACAGTTGTCACGCTTCGTTGCCTACAGTTGAAATCCTTTAACAGGAATTTGTCTCAAAAATTCGATTTAAACTGTCAACTATTTCCCTCTTCCTAATATTTATCGAACAAATTACCAAAACCAAGCAATTTAAAAAAAAAAACTGCACAGTAATCTTACAGTTCATATATCAACAATCAGAATGAGTTTACTTTCATTAAACCTTCCGTCATTTCTACAAATCTTTGAACAGAATTGCAAAGATACAAGTGAAACCTTGGATGAATCTAATAATAATAAAAAAATCAGAACGAGATTATTTTCTTCTTCTTTAACTAGCAATGACGGCACTGTCGAGCGTGACCAATCAAGTAACATAGAGTAAACTTAAACTGTATTCGTTTTCTAGCCAGATCTGCTTGTCTCTTATCTAGGTCGTGAGAAACTTACCGTAGCGTTACGAAAAAGCTTTGCACACGTACATATGCGTCTAATATCTAGGTGTTTCTTGTACACAGCTTATATAAACAAACGAAATTTATGGTGAAACGTTTAATCTCACCTCGTACGCTCACAGAAAGCTGAGTATTTCTTTTTTTTCGTATACGAGATGGCTAATTATAAGGCGCCGGGGAACATCGATCTAACGTTATGGTCGCAAACGCAAATTTCACCGGATAAGATACGACGGGAGATTTGCATAATAAAGTTTATGAAAACACTGGTCATCAATTAAGCCGCGTGATGCAGCACGTTTATTCGTTTAGATACGTTAATGCCCCGCGGTGAAACTGCGCCGAAATCGTCGCAGTTCCACTTGTAGATCAAGGTGCCTTCTGTTTTGAAAGAGAAATCGCGTAAACGAAAATGTGCACGTGGTTTTCTTTCCAACGAGAGAGAATGGACGATCGAGAAATTTTCATCTCGTTAGGAACATGAATGATTAAACGAACGTATAAGTTCGAAGGTTTGGAAAAATTTGAACGAAATTTCGTCTGTTATAATCTGAGGATTTTAGATACCAAGCGTAGAAGTTGTTATAATATACGTGATTGAATTACTACATTTAAACTAAACCTCGAATTGTTTTCTTAAACATACTTATGCATCGCAAGTATCGCATATACTTTTGTTTACGCAATAACAAGCTTAAAGTACATGTGAATGATAGTATGAATGGTATATTATAAATTCTACTTATGAGATATTAATAAATGTATACAAATATATCTCAAAACTTATAAATAATTATATTTTAATTTAATTTTTGCAATTTATTATATTATATAAATATAAATTTATACATTCTATCTATAAATAAGAAACATTATTTACAGAAATATATATATTACTTATTTATTAATTAATAATATATTAAACGTATAAACTTGTTCCTCTAGAAATCGAAACACGAATTCGAAAAGTTGTACACTAATTATCACATTATTTGTGTGAATTCCATAAATATTCGGATAATCTTTAAAATAGAATAACTTTTTTAAAATTAGAACAAACGAAATGAGGCTTTTTTTAGGAGTTAGAAGGATTAATTTATTCGATAACGTGTAAAAACGGTTTTGAAAATAAAGGTCGCTTTTTATAATTTTTTCATTCGAGCGTATAATGGAAAAATGTTTGAAATATGTTTTGTAGATTTATGTTGGTTATATGCATGCTAAAAATTTCATCGAAATTGGTGAATACATGAAGGATGTAAGAATGTTTCGATTTATTGCAGTGTTAGGCCGAAAGTTGTGGAAAACTTCGATTTACGCCATCTTTCACCGCTTGTAACTCATCGTAACATAAATCGATTTCGATTGGAATCTTTTTAGAAATATTTTCACACGTCATATAATAAACTGATCCTCCTAGCTTCTTACAAGAAATCAATTCGTTTGGTCCAATTTTAAGAAAGTTATTCTGTTTTAGAGGGTCTCTAAATATTAATGGGAATCACTGTATCAAAAACTTCCTCAAATACTACCAACTTGATACGTCAAAGACCAGATAATTATGTTCACAAATCCCCTTACAGAACAAGCATTCGATTAAACCAACTTTTACGAAAAACCTGTATTACAACTACAAATTTCCTTTTAAATTTTCAATTAAACCGATCATTACGGATCAGCAAGTATCTTAACTAAGTATTTCAACTAAACCGATCTCTTTCAAAAGAAACCTACCATTCACGATCTCATTTACCATTTTCACCACATCGTTCCAAAAGAAACGAGAAATAAGATAATCTCTTGATCAGTCAGAAATTAGTAAACAAACACCGGTATAAAATCCACAAGCTCTCCTTCACCGTGGTTTGGCCTTAAAAACAACATCCAGAGCGATCGGCGATAAGAAAGAGGAAACGGTTCAAGCGGCGGGACTTTCAAAGTCGATGTAGATTAGAGCTCGGTGAGCAGTCGGGGAGCAGGAAGGATAAATTGAACCGCAAAGGGTTAATTAAACGCGTACGTGCATGACGCGCACTGAAACTGGTTGAATCGACCCGACCGACCGGCTTGTGTTTCGGTGATAGTGACCCAGTAGCTGGAAGCGACGTAACAATTCTGATGCCAAGGTAGCGGTACCCATCGGGTACCCGATGGCTTCACCCTGCGGACACTTCACCGCTTCCCGGTAAACAATTAGACGCGACTTGCTCCAGATGCAGCAGCAACTACCGTTGCTCGTCTCGATGATCATTCGCGGTAAGTAGAAATTGGGAGTGACTTGCGGCGTCAGACGTGAGATCTGATCAAAAAGTTCACTTGTTCCTCGTTTTATCAATCGTGATGAAAGGGAAGTATATAACGGGTGTTCGTCGTGAAATAATTTCAAACAAGAATGCGATACTCGAAAATTAGAACAAAAATTCTCGAATTGCATTTTCTTAACCGTTCGAGTGGCACGGTCCTTTGAAAAATTCTATCGAAGAATACCAAGCATCGCGATCGCGCTTCTTTCGTTTTTCAAAACTTTCAACTTTCGATAGATAAAAAGATTTTCTTTAACAACAGCTCTGACATTTACGAAAGTATAGATTACTATTTAGTGGAACCTTGATAAATGATAATAGTATAAAGACATGCATTGACAAAATCCAAATGTTAGTTCGACTTTATAGACAGATTAACTGGAACTTTTAGACGCTGAACAAAAATGCGATCACGACGTCTGGTACTTAAACAGTTAAAAGAAGAAATTTCGTTTGTACAATTTGTTTTATTCGGTATTACAAGTGATATCGAGACGAAATTACAATCATGTTCGCGATAATAAAATTTAATTAAATTAAATGCAATGGTGAAATTGACGAAGCACTTTTTTTGCGATAAAAATAATCAGGGTTATTTGCACTTTTTTTAAATGGTATTATATACACAAATTTTTGTATCCGGTGTGCGGTGTTGGGACAAATTCAGCGATGTTAAATTCGTTCAGAAAATCGTTCTCAAATGTAATATGTGAATTGCAAATTTTTATGAACTTATAGGAAATTTGAAAATGCAAAATTACATCGAATATACGTAATATGAAGAAATATACAAAATATCCAAATTATAGCATTTTTTTCAAAACATAACGAAGTGCTATTTGTTTTTTATCATATTCTCAAAAATATGAATTTGCATAAAATTCACAGTCTAGTAATAAGGTTCTCAATCAACGCATAATACTTGATGACTGTCATAACTCTCGAAATTATATTGCAATCGTGTTTTTATCTCTACACTGATAACAATATATAAAAAGAAATTATATAGTATCACTCAAAAAGAAAAACGAAGGTGATCCCGATTTTCTGTAAAAGAGAAAATGTTTTGAGAATTTATTATTACAATTTTTGCCAATTGAGTGCCGACTACTTTTCGTTTTATAATTTTCTTTGTCACATTAAGTGTTTAAAAAATCGCTAGAACAGTTATGACGAACACCCTGTATGCAGCTGCGAAGGTTCGATGAGAAGGGAGTGAGGAATGAATACTGGTATGATTAGTAGGTCGTTTTACATCTATATCTTGTGTTTTGGAATGAATGTGGGATGGAGAATGTACGTGGAAGTGAGATTAATTGAAAGAGGTGTGGGTATGATTAAGAGTTTCGGGTTCAACGGTGTCAGATGGTTTTGTTTAGATTGGAATTCGGTTCTTCGATAACTTTCTGGAATCTATTCCTGGTATCCATTATTCAACATTGATTCAGATAGATTTCTTACCTTTTCTAACATATTATTCGCGATAAATAATATCTCACTTCTACGAATTTTATTTTCTACTATTGTAACTCAAACTTGAAACTGTTTATTTTCATGGCGCGCGAATTTTTCAGCAGCTTCTTTTATAGAATCTTTACAGAATTGTCAAAATATGAAAATACTCAGAAATTTTTGAGATTTCAAAAATTTGATAATTTCCAAGGCTTTGAAAATTTTATAATTTTTGAGGTTTTGGAAATTTGACAATTTCTAAGGTTTTGGAAATGTGATAATTTTTGAGGTTTTGGAAATTTGACAATTTCTGAGGTTATGGAAATTTGACAATTTCTGAAGGTTTCGGAAAACACGATTAAAATTCCTTCGAGAAAAGAAGCTAAATAAATTCTGCCATCGGTTTCCCATCAAACCGAACCTGTTCAATTCCTTTCCAAAGCAGAACCGCGCAATGCATCGAATACATTTCAATGTCGCAATTCATCCTCCTTTTCTTTCTATTTTTTTTTTTCTTCCCGTTCAAAGTTTCAATATCAATTTCAAAGGATAGGAAATACAAATAACTCGAAGACAAGTAGTATCGGGCGATTCTATACCGTGGAATGAGTGTCACATGGAAATTCAATCCTTTGGATTGCAGCGTGAGCCTAGCGAAGCATCAATGCTATCTAACATTCTAGTTGCATAGCGAAGTAAATAATCTTGATCAACTTGCAGCAACATGTCAATGACTTATAGTATTCTCATATAGTTTTCATTTATTACGCTCTTTATTTTCTAGACGAAAACGAGCAACACAAACGGAGGTCAATCAAATCAGTCACCGATTGATTCTTACGACCTGCATTCTGCATCGACAAACGTTACGAAACTTAATTAAATGATCGTGACTATGATCGTGGGAAACACGACACATTTGTAATAAAATTATGATATTAGATGTCAGTGTTTTGTAATTCCTACAGGATAGAGATAATATTTCTGTTACGAAGAAAATATACTTTTAAGAAAGTTAACAGAAAAATGTTTCCTTTTTTGCCCATAAAAATTCTTTGCAAAATACTAGCGAAGGTAAATATTATAATTAACGAATCGGCGTATGATAAATGTATAGTAAATTGATACACGCATGTTTCTAATAGTATATCATTACCGCTATATGTTAATAAGCATTAATTAATCCCCTGGTAAATGAAATTAAATAGCAAACTCGAACGAACGTGTTCCTTTCGAAGCAACAGCGCACGTAAACATAAATGATTAAGCACATATTGTATCTATTGATTTATGGTCCCGATGAATGCATCGTTTCAATGGAACAACAAATATACTACAAAAACGAAATAACGATTTACGATATGCAATTTCGACACGTGCAATAATAACGACACTTTCCCGTCGTTTAGGATGCAAACGAACGTGTAATCTGAACTTCGATAAAACAAGAATTTCACGCAGACCGTTGCATAAACCTTTCAGCGACGTGTGTAAATAATAATGTAATATTGGTTCTTCTCAGCTCGATACACGGTGTAATTTATGCCAGGCGTGAAAAGGTTGAAAGATCACGGGAGATTTCATTTTACGCGAGGTCGTCGATCGATTATACGGAACCGAATGAAAGTGAGAGCTTCTTCCTGTCCTTCGAGATGCAAATTAACCGGAAACAATCATTTCGTCGTGAAAGAAATCAATGGAAATTTAAATATCGCATATATAAATTCGCATATTTCAAAGGGAAAGAAAGAAATTAATTTTCTTGGACAGTAAATAACATGGAGAAGGAAATTTTGTCGAAAATACAATATTAGATTGTCCCAAACATTTTTTTTGTTTTGTTTTAATGACAGACGCGAGATGTAGAATCTTTTATTTTCGATATAATTCTGCTAAATTACATACGATCGATTCTGATTTGTCGTTCTTTATCTCTTCAAGAGATAGAGGAGACTTGCGATGCTATTTTTCCAAAATTGCTATGATTTAATAGCAAAATATCGTTCAAGGTGGTTTCTTATCTCATTTAACACGTTAAACGCCACTACACAACATGAAACCAGATTTTTCATTTAGGTAGCATTGATACTTAGGAACTAATATCAAATTTAAAAAATAATACTTCTTTATTTATCGATGGAGTTTACTAAAACAGTTTAAACAAAGATCCAATTTTTCTCTGCAGGCATTACAAAGTTTTACAACTTTCTTCGTCATATTTATTGTAACACTCTTTGCACAATTTTCAAAACTGAACCACTGAACGAAAAATCGACAGAAATCAACGTGGCCCAACATCACGTGTCCTAAATGCATTTCCTGATTTTCCATCTTCCGAGACGACACAGAAAAATCCAAGAAACATTTTGCTAACAACGAAACTGTATTGTTGGAAAGCTAGAAGATAACTAATTATTATAAGATCAATTTTAAACAAATTAGATTGCATGTTAATTAAAAATATTGTCAGACAAAGCGGATAACGAAAGGAACTTTTAAGATCCGAATATATTCGAAGCATGGAAGCATTTGCTCAATGGATTCTAATTATGAAGGAAGTGAAATTACGACGGCGTGGTAATTATAATTCGAACAAACTCATCCGCATGAAAATTTATGAGAAGACTCTATTCAACGGTGTATTGTATAGATGGTGAATAATATCAGTGAATCATGTGAATTCGGGATATAGGTAATGCGTGAAACAATATCCGGCATTATCCGGATATTTTGGAAAAACACCTGTACAACTAATTATTAAATTAACATTTCAAGTAAAACCTATTACTATCTAACTTTCTACCAATTAACAATTTCACAATTAGGAGGAACGTGTGTAATTAAATACATTAAATTCCCTACTGAATCACCGTAACACAATGCACACGAAAATCCGCCATATTTAACCTGTATTATTTTCTTAATCAAATTTTAGTCACTTCCGTTTCTACCAACCGTACATTCCTATACGGTGAATATAAATTTAACAAAAATAAATAAAAATCTGTTCATTTCTATTTTAGATCTAAATTAAATAATTGGAGCGTTTATTTTAAAAGTGGTATAAGTCCATTTTTGGAAAAAATGGAGGAATTACATAATTTACATATAATTTAGTGTGAACTTTTTATTTATAAATAATTCACGCTTAATATTTTAAAATATCCATTTGCTTCGATCAATTGAAAATTCGTTAGTAAATTACTATTGATCATGAAAGTGATGTAAATCCATTTTCATCTAATGAACTTCACAGTTCAATGATTATGAAAGTGATGCAAGTCCATTAAGACTCAGACACATTATATTGGTTTAATTAAATTAGAATATCATTTATATAATCAATTTACATATGTTTAAATTCATAGAAATAAATTCTTTCCGATATTTGAATACAATCAAAAGTTTATTTAAAAAGAATAAAAACACATCAAATCATCGAAATAATTTCCGTTACTGTCGATGACCTTTCACCATTTTTCTGCTAGCTTGCAAATACCATCGTGAATATTTCGATTTGAATGTTTGAATATTTCTATACCTAATATTTTCGAATCCTCTAAAAGGCAAACTTCTATAATTAAAAATTAACAAAAATAATAAGTAATTACATTATTTTGATTTTTTGCAAATGTGAATATGGTGTATTTTATACTTAATACAAGCATAACAGTATAATTTAAAAAATGAGCAATCTATTAATAAATAAACTAATAGTGTTTGAAGTATTATTGAACCAATGACGAGTTAACAGGTTAACCCTTTACTCTCGAAGCTTTTCTGCTGAAATTATATGTTTCTTAGTTTCATTTTCGCATAATTACTTGTATTTCATCTATGCGTCCATTAAAATTCGAAAAATCTGATAGTTCTATTATAATCCACAGCTACTTGTGATTCCGCGGCTTTTTCATCGTTTCTGAACTTTATTCTTCCTCATCTTTCCTCAGAATTTGTAGCATCTATCTGAAATCTATCTTTCCTGTATGCTGTTAGAATCAGTTTCACTTTTTATTGTTATTCTAATCTTCCATTTTCTCAGGCCAATTATTTCATTCAAATCTCTCATTTATGAAATTATCGGTTTCATCTTTGAATAATTTAAAATCAAACTCATCTTCACTATTACCAATTTATTTAACTCGATCTTTAGAAGCATCAAAGACAGACTAATATATGAAATAATAAATTTTAATTAAAGACAATACTATATTACGAAATGCATATATTGTCGCCGCTTAATTGTCATTCAAGTTGCTGTATCGAACCAAGTAGTGACTAAGAGTCATAAATAAATAAACATCTCGAAAGAAGAAAATTGACCTGCACCATTTTCGAAATAAACGTACCAAATAAAAACAGCAATTAACGGTAAAATTAACAACAAACACATATGTTCCCACTTATCGTACGATCGTTAATGTCAATCCAGTATCAGTTTTTAATGAAATTTACACGATTCTTACACGAGCATCAATGAGCATCCGTAACACACGTCTCTCAAGGTAGACACTCGAACGAAGACAGCTTGAACGGGGTGTATTTCCATCGAACGACACAAGTGCCGCCATCAATCTTCATCAGTGTACTGAAATTCTATCGGTCGAACAATCCGTACGTGCAACGATACACGACGTTCAAATAAATTATGCGTTCCCATGCGTATATATCATTATCGTGGATCATGTCACTTGCATCTTCTTCTCTTTTTCTTCCCTCCCTTCTTTTGTACTTTTTTTTATTTATTTTTCTCTTCTCTTTCTTTTTTTCTTCGTTTCATTTCAGTTCTTTCAATCGTACATACGTTCGATTCATGCGCGACCTTAATAGCAACTTTCATTTTATTTTCACCATTAAATCGAAGAACCGCGCGTGTATGATAGATTAATCGCTTTATCTCGGGATTCAATAACCGCGTATCGCAGTCCGGTAGTACGACGGTGAGTTTAATGAATGGCGCCGTACCGAAACGTTCCCAGTTGCGCGATAAACACATGAAAAAAACAGCTGGCGTGCACCTGGACAATGAGTTTCTCGAAATTAATTAACCACGAGCCAGCGAGCTCAGATGAGAAATGTACGAGTTGCGCGGTAGCTTTCTTCGATTTTCAATTTTACTTCATATTTACGACGCTCGCCAATGAATTTCGCGGTAATATTAATTAAATATAATCGGCGTTTTAATGGAATTTAAATCGAACTTCGATTTAACAACTGATTGAAATTTATCCTCGAAACGATGAACAATTCTTTTTTTTTTCCATCATGATTTTTCTGAAATTTCATTCTCTAGTTCTGTGTAATTGAATTTAAATCGATTTAAACTTAATTCGAATTTCATTTAAATTTCGCTCGAACTTGATGTAAATTTGATCGAAGTTTCGTTCGAAGTTCGATTAGATTTTCGTGTCGAATGCTCGCGTTGCTTTCACTATAGCACCACGGGAAGAACATTGCGTAATAGAGAAGTTCATCAAAGTTAGCGAAGCAAGTTTCAACCTTGACTGCTTTTTCATGCGCGCGTGTTTCAGGGAACAATTTTTAAAACGATTATAAAATACACGAATATACGAAAGCAGTGAAACCGAAGTGGCGAAATTTTCGAAATTTCAGTGGAATTCGCTTAAAACAAACAAGCTCGCCATGTGGTGTTGTCAGGGAGCAACGAACCGAGCTGTAAACAAATTTATTCGCGCCAGCCTAGAGAGCTAAATTTAAGTTATTCGGTCGATGCTTCCGTTCGATTTTATCGATCAACGCGGTGAGAGTGAAACGGTGTTGAAATTTTCATATAAAGTCATATTCGAGTTGTTCCAACTTATAGAAATTGATATAAACAATCGAAAGTTAACCATTTTCTCTGAAAAAATTAGAAAATTTTATCTATGTTCTCTTTCTTTCTCTCTCGTAAGAATTTCAATGAAAGAAACATGAAATTCCTTCGACACTGTTTTGAGATCTTTTCAGACATGAAAGAGCAAGTGTATCAAGTACGAAAAAGAATTCGAGAAAAAAGGAGAAAAAAAAACAGTAAAGAAAAGAAAAGAGAAACTTTCACTGTACTCGTTATCAAGATTCCTCAAGATCTTTATGAGAATGGGAACGTAAGCCACTTCCAACATGTATTAAGGATCACCTATGGGTCTTGATCGATCCTTAATTTACCACTCATCGTGGCATCCATGAGAAAATGCACGTTTCTCTTGCACCGAGAAACGAAACCGTTTTAAATTGCTCTCTTTTACTTCTGTCTAATGTACCGAGCAAAAAGGGATAAACGTTATGTTCATTATGCGTTTTTTTCCCCATTTGCCAACATATCATTTCGCCTATCTATAAAATGCAATCCAAGTCTCTTGTTACATAACGTTCCTTTCAAGCAATAACGGTCTCTTTATGACATAAATTTGAGTATCAAGTACTATTTAAGCGTAAAACAGATAATGCACTTCTTTACAGTTTCAAATCCGACGAATTTTTATTGTTCTACCAGAAATGATCAATATATAACATTATGTGCGTTAAATAAAAAAAGGTATACATGTAAAAAGAGTTTCATACATCAACCTGCTTCATGAAGATGTTAAAAATGTTACAATTACACGATTTGCATTCGCATTTGCAATTCATGTTCTAATAATACTTCCACTTCACGTTCGCCGTTAAACTGATATTACGATGAATGAGATCGCGTGAATTGCAATCGTGTTAATGTACACTTACACCTAATAAACATGTTTCGCTACAGGAGAATGAGAAATTCGATGTGTAATCAGGACACAGAATCCTTGGTCGATAAAACTGAAAGTTGTTCACCATTCATTCTACTAACACCTTAATTCAAATATGAAATGAAACAAGATTCACTGCGAGGATTTCAATTTCCTACATGATCGAAATTACACCAGCAAATAGTTGTAATTTTACTTAAGTTATGATCAAACCATGTTATACAGGCTAGCCCTTCTTAACTTTGTACTGTGTTTATTCATATAAATTAAGTTAAGTTAAATAATCTATCTCCGCAAATAATAATACAATATAGAAGATAATGTGACAGTGTAAAAACGTGTGGTAATTAATGGCGAACAAGTTGATGCAACATTAAATAAACAAATGGAAAAAAAAAAGATTCACTACATATTATACGATGTTATGGTTACAATACCATACCACAAATTTACTTGCAACTTCTTGCAAAATTATACAATACAAACGTATCATTTGTCGTGCACCTACGAATAAAGTGAACTTACATCACGTCGAATAATATATCACACGCCTATGTTAATTATCGTGTCTGGTTCCATCTGTTGCTAACAATTTATTATCTTAAATAACAATATACAAAATGTCGACGGATAACATAAATATACCTAGAGAAACATTGTTTTGAAATGCGATAGTACAAGAATAGGATAACACTCTTTCTATTAGTATAGAAAAATTCGAAAATGCACACGCTCGCAACATCACACTACCACATTGTCGCGCCATACAATACACACCGTAGTTATGCATACGCGTTCGCGAGGTCCAGTACGTATCATGTTTTGTGTTGAGATGCAATTAAGGGGGGAAGGGAAGGAGCGAAAGAAGAAGATAGAACACACGGTAGAAAGATACGGAACTAACACGAGTCGGGTTCCCGACGCCCACCTGATCATACAAGCACAGAGAGTCGAAAGAGAACTCGTGCTGAAACTGAGCGTGCCTCGTCGACTCTCGTCTCGCTGTGACAAAAGTAAAACTCTGCCTCGTTATTCTCGCTTTGGTGTTGCACAATTTAGCGAGAAAATGTGATCGGGACAGAACACACAAGGTATTAATTAGACGTCTGTTTAATCGTTACGCATTCTATCGAAGATAAGCCTAGATTCTGCTTTCTTATACCGCTTTGATAGATTCGTGTACACACGTTACGTGTATCTCAAGCATGCCGAGCGTAATTATTTACTATTACCGGCGCTTATCCTGTACGCCTGCTTAAGTGTCCGTTGTCGACCGTTTCCGTTAACAATAAAGAGATATATCCGGCTTCCAAACGGAAACGACGTATTTATAATATTGATTTGTCGCGTTAATGATTCGTGTAACGTGTAAACGGCGTTGCCCGAGTGCCGTTTTGCCAGAGTTTACGTTTATCGTTTGAGTATTACGCGTTTTATCCTAATCGTTTTTTCTTTTTTATTTTATTTTATCGTTTAATCAATTTTAATTTCAGAGAGAGATTTAGTGCCGCGAAGTTTTATCGAAGTGTCAGTATACATCGGACATATTACTCAATGCAAAAGTAACTTTTCAGATAGTGTAAAAAAAATTGCTCTCTTTATGTCACTCACCATATGCTCCACTGCTTTTTCTTCAAGCTCTGCTAACGTCCAGTCTACATGGAAACTCAAAGGCTGAAGGCGGGACTCCATTTCACGAAGCCATTTCCTCAAACACTTCACTTCATGCTCGAAATCTGTAACAGAAATTGTTCACGTGAGAACTCTCAATTTATGAATTGAAGATACTTCTTGAAAATTGCGGTACAGTTAAAGAAAATTACCTGCTGACATATCCTGCTGATTAGATATAGGCCGCTCAACGGGTGCCATAATTTGTTCGACTAATTCCCATTTCGCGTTTAAATGGTCAACACGCCACGCCACTTCATCTTTAAAAGCAGGGGCACGTGACACTAATTTACCAGCCTGTTCGTTAAATAACTTTCTTCTATACGCCCTACGTCGCAGCTCCTCCATGTGAGCCTGTATATGAATCGTTTCGCAGTTTAGTACATAGCTTACACGTGTTTTCAACGTAAATTCTGTGTATCTAAACAGTACATACCGCACGCAGACTTTTATCTAATAAATTTTCTTCTTTGCAGTAGACTAACTCTTGTAGAACTCTTAGCCATGAATATAATTCTGAGAATTGACTACTAACTTCTTTGAAACTCCACGATTGTGTGGATACATCAGTCTCATCCCATGTTAATTCACCATTAGCTTCCTATTAATATTAAATTGGAACATAAATATCATGTATAATTTATACTCTATTATATTATGTATATGCAAACAAACTACAAACCTTACAACTATCTATCAAATTAGTGTCCATAATATAGTCATAGTTAGATCGTATCGCTGCCCAGAACTCATCTTTGCAGTCTTCCCGATTTGTCCATAAGCGTTGATTGGGGAATTGCTTTGGATCTTTCCTGTAATATAAATAAATACGTTTGTTCCTGTACTCATATACTGTAAAATAACAATTTTAAAACAAAACATACTAATAAAAGTAAAACATTCACCAAAAGAACAAATCTTTTACACATTAATCAGAATAAGTAACTAATAACTAATGAAAGAACTATATTTTTTATGATCAAAAAAAAGGTAGATTAATATAAAATGTGAAGTAATGAACTAACCGTTTTTTTGTGAGACTGTTGTATGGCCTTTCTATCGCTATCCCCACTTGGCCATGCTTTTCCAAGCCATGGCTGAGTGGCTGAAGCGAAGATAAGGAAAAACTCATCTTCATGGCTTTGCAGTGGTCTGTAATATAGAAAAATACAAATTGATGAAGCAATTATTGTTTATTGTACAAAAAGGAGAATATACAACATGAACATATATCATGATAATATTTTACAACAATCTACAGGAACTAATAAATAACAACAATATTGCATACAATTCGAAAGTTATATTTCATTTCAGAAGAATTTATACTATCAAATTGATATATCTTTAACCTTAAAAATACAACAAGTAAAGTACACAACACAAGTGTTCACACATATATTTATAATGTTTACTACAATTATAATAAAGGAGCATAACATAGAAACAACATAGAAAACTACCTTTTAAAGATTAATAAACAGTAACACTTAAAATTACATGTTCAGTTTATTGAAGTTTCTACACCATTTTAAACAATTATTAACGCTAGGGAAAGTTTAACGAACATAATGTATCGTATATTCTCATGCGCACTTTTTTATTTGTAAACATGAAAATAGTTGTGCCTAGTTATATTTAAATTTACAAAGGGACAACGAAAGAGTCGCGAATATAACCTCTAGGCTGCTTTGCACAAGGCTACTTTCCTCTATTTCAAAACTGTCAAATGTCTCATACATAATTTACTTGCCACGTACAAGAAACCGTATCTCACATATGCTAAAATACGAAAAATATTTAGGGGGACAAATTTTTCACGCCATTCTTTGAATTCCTAAGTCAAAAAATGAAAAAAAAAAATACTCAATTTCAGTGCGTTAGACGCAACGCAACGTAGTCTTTTCTGCCGGAATGATTTTAAACACATTAGCTAGGCACACGTGTAGTACAACATTTTGAAGTGTTAATGTGTACACACTGTATACATGTGCAATTCGTACAGGTAGAGCGTAAAAGTGTGTACGCTTTATCAGAAATACATGAGTCTTGTATATGCTCCGGCTTAAGTTACGAGATAAGCCACACAAGAATTTACAAAGTCGTTCTAACGTTTTGTGTCTCCCACCGGAATACTCACTCATTCTTATCGTAAGTAGTCATGAAATAAAGTTAGCATTCCTTGAAACGGTTTCAGTTTAAATGTATTATTCAGCACAGGAGAAAAAAACGTGATTGAGGAAACCGGAGAACGTTGCAACGAGAACTCGAGTTGGAGGGGCTGCACTCCACTGCATACATCCAAGGCACAGCTTCTTGCCTTGGAAGTAGGTATGCAAACATTATATCGATACATAGAAGTTATCGATACACCTGTGCCGAGACATTAATCCAAATATGCGTGAAAGAAACTTCGTTCAACATTTATACAACACCGTCATTTTCGGTTTCGATGAATCGAATGTAATATTGTATCGATATTTGAGCAATGGTTTTTACATTCTTTCCCGAGGGAAACGTTACTGAAAATTTTTGGTAATATTACATTCACTCACTCATATTACTCGTTGCAATCCTGAACAGACAGACGATCCATTTGGGCGCACTGTTAATTGCTCGCAGATAACATTTGCACAATTTTTAACCCAACGAGACCGCCAATTTTTTTTAACAAAATACCGCCTTACACACCACTGTGCACACCGACATGCACCAACGTGCACTGTCGAACTACGCATGCGTGTTCGCGACAAGTGTAAGCAGCTACGACTCATGGCGGATTCTTAGTAAGATATCTATTCTTGTTATTGGAATAAAGCGAGATGAACTGATGCGTAAGAAACTAAGATAGGATAGAATTAGGAGAGATATTCTTGTATTCGCAATAAGAAAATAGAAACCTGCTGCAATAAATTATTAGACAAAGTACTTCGCGGAGTGTATGTATCGTACGTGTACGCTTATTTTTCAAATGTATTTCGATCGAGAGTGTTGAACCGTTCGAGATGAAACGTTTGAACTACTCGAAGAGAACGATGTCGATACTAATAAGATGAAAAGAAATTGAAGAATGTGACATTATTAGATACTGATCTACGACAAAATCAGCGTGAAATAAAAATAAAAAGACGTTTTATGAAAGCGATAATGTCTTTTATTTTATACCAACTTTCTTGTACATTTCTCAGTTTAGAAGTTTGGATGTGATTTACAAACAAAATTTAACCTTTTACTATAAATAATTTCATTATTCTCTTTCAGATGGCCTATAAATTATAAATAAATTAAACTATTGAACATAAACTTCGCATACACAAATATATGTATTGTATCGATAAGTTGACAATGGATAGAAAACCACAAATTTCCGCGTTCTTATATTTCAACATATCTTTCTTTCCTAGCGCCAAGTCATATAATCTTTATATATAAACATATCAATTCGCGTTATAACATATTACGAGCATATATAACTGTAATTTTTACAATCCTTTGAGTTAGTTTACATATGTAATATCTCGTTATGTAAATGAACAAACATAAATATTCCTCATTCTCAAATATGTAAATTAAACCATTACCCATATACTTTCTCTTCTTATACATTGAAAGAACCCGTTTTTAAATTTTGTAATTTCAGTATGCGATTTTCGCGAAGTATTAAAAGAACTAAAAAAAAATCGCGTCATCTGTGTCTCAGATCTCTTACACGATCTCGTGTTCCTGTTAAATTATTCGAAGTATCACATTCATCCAAACTGGTCAAACTCAAATTATGTAGGAAAATAATTGAAACGTTTCGGGAAAATATAGAAAGGACAGGCAAGATGTATGAAATAGTAACAATTGCAAATCAATTTGTTTATTTCGAATTGTACGTCATTGAAAAATCTCAACGAGGATCAGTTTAGTATTCTTCGGCTCCTTCTCCCTCACCTTCAGCGGAATCCATACCAACCTCCTCGTAATCTTTCTCCAAAGCCGCAAGATCCTCACGTGCCTCAGAGAACTCACCTTCTTCCATACCCTCACCGACATACCAGTGTACGAATGCTCTCTTGGCGTACATCAAGTCGAATTTATGGTCAAGCCGGGCCCAAGCCTCTGCGATAGCAGTGGTGTTGGACAACATGCAAACAGCTCGTTGTACTTTGGCAAGATCACCACCCGGTACAACAGTGGGTGGTTGGTAGTTGATACCAACTTTGAATCCAGTTGGACACCAGTCGACGAATTGAATAGTACGCTTAGTCTTGATAGTTGCGATGGCTGCATTAACATCTTTAGGTACAACATCTCCTCTATACAACATACAACAGGCCATATACTTTCCATGACGAGGATCGCATTTCACCATCTGGTTAGCCGGTTCGAAACAAGCATTCGTGATCTCCGCGACCGAAAGTTGCTCGTGATACGCCTTCTCTGCGGAAATGACTGGCGCGTAGGTGACCAATGGGAAATGAATTCTTGGATAAGGTACTAAGTTAGTTTGGAATTCCGTCAAGTCAACGTTAAGGGCGCCATCGAAACGAAGTGAAGCAGTGATCGAAGAAACGATTTGACCAATCAGTCGGTTTAGATTCGTGTATGTAGGTCTCTCGATATCCAGGTTACGGCGGCAGATATCGTAAATAGCTTCATTGTCAACCATAAATGCACAGTCGGAATGTTCTAAAGTGGTATGGGTGGTGAGAATTGAGTTATAGGGTTCGACCACAGCAGTAGAAACTTGTGGTGCTGGGTAAATAGCAAACTCTAGCTTAGACTTCTTTCCATAATCCACAGACAGACGTTCCATCAACAGAGATGTGAAACCAGAACCAGTGCCACCTCCAAAGGAGTGGAAGATAAGAAAACCTTGGAGTCCAGTACATTGATCTGCAAGTTTGCGAATACGATCCAAGACAAGGTCAACAATTTCCTTGCCAATTGTGTAGTGACCACGAGCATAATTGTTCGCTGCATCCTCTTTGCCTGTGATCAGTTGTTCTGGATGGAAGAGCTGACGATAGGTGCCTGTGCGAACCTCGTCTGTGACAAAAAGAAAACATTTATAAATGAAGGATCTTATTCAACTCACATTTACAATTAAATAACAATCACATACCAACTACTGTAGGCTCTAAGTCAATGAAAACAGCTCTGGGAACGTGTTTTCCGGCACCCGTTTCACTGAAGAAAGTGTTGAAACTGTCATCACCTCCTCCAATGGTCTTATCTGAAGGCATCTGACCATCAGGCTGAATGCCATGCTCCAGGCAATATAATTCCCAGCAGGCATTACCAATCTGGACTCCAGCCTGGCCAACGTGGATTGAGATACATTCACGCTGAAAAAACATAAATCATTTTAATTAGTTGCGGCTGCTACCAATGAACAAATATGTTTTAATATAAAAATTGTTCAAAAATTTTGTAAAAATTCGGTCTCAATTGGTAAAAAAACAATCTTTACTAGTCGTAAACTGCATCACGTTTAATTTCAAGTAACATTCATGAACGAAATCTTTATGAATATTTGACAGGCATCCATTCGTGAAGTATCGATCGCGTCGCCAAAAACGACGCGCACTTCCCCCGCCTCTCGATAGACGCGAAACAATGAAATCGCTGATTCCCACATTCTGATATCTATGTACAATTTATGACCGATGTCGCTTACAAGACAGACACGGAGATTTATTGTTTAAGAAATGGACGCTTCGACTCTTGTAACGGTATCTGCATGCTAAATACGAGCCATAACGGAAGGGGCGGAGCCGGCCGGTCCGTCGTAACTAAGCCGTCTTTTCTAACACTGCCATTTTACCAACGCGTCGTTTCACGCAAGAGAAATTTCTCAAAATTGTTCACTTACCATTTTGAAGTCTGGGGATGTGTTTTATGTTCTTGTAGAAAGTGGATAGACGATAGTTAGAGCAAGTAATGGAGCTTCTGCTATCAGCCACACGAAACGGTCGAACACCAAACGATTAATGCGCGATGTACGCTAACCGCGAGATCTTATACCACTGACTATCGACTCTTTTGGCGCACGGTCATTGGTCGGGAGTGACCTCATCCTTAACTCCGATTGGTCCACGAGAGACCGCAGAACGCCACAACGTCTTCACGCATGTTTTCTACTCGCAAAATATAGTACCTTGCTCCCTGTCATGCGACATTTATTTTATTGATTTTACAAATTTCGACGGGCGCAGCAAGGAAATTGGTATCTAATGACCTGTCCATTGACTGGATAACGATTGATTCCAGACCGTATATTTGTCATTGGAGGTAATGTTACAATCGTGATCATTTATTCATAGTGTGAATTGGACCATAATGCAATGGAATATAAACAGCCATGTACAACGAAGACTGAATACTTTTTACATGTTTTTTCAAGTATTTTCGAAATTTCTTTCGACATCGTCAGGTTATATTTTAATATATCTTTTCAACGTAACTTCTAGTTTTTAAGTAGGTTATGCTAGGAACTGGTGACGTTGCTAGGGAAATGCGTGAACTTTCCGTTGATTACACGTATGTGTAATGTAATTACGTCCTCATTAACGAAGTATCATGAATACCGGGGTCGTGTAGCGAAATATATTAAACGTTACACCGGTAGCCGGTACAAATTTTCATACTAACTGCTACACGTTGAAATATTACCTCTCAAGAGTTCTAATTAGAAACTTAGAATTGAGTTGTTCTCTGATTTCTAATTACCCATTAAAACAGTTGTTACTTTTTAAGATATATTTCACGCATGGTTGATACTCATAGCTGGTAATCTCATCGAGAACTACTTTCTATGGGATTTAATCGAAGAACGACATTCATTACACGCTACATATGCCAGATGTGTACTTAATCAGAAGTCGATTTTCTTGATCGCAGTGTGTTAAAGAGTGATCGTCATCAAGAGTTTCGCGTTGCACGTGATGAAAAGATGCTCTCGAGAGAAAGTTTCGCAACCGTGTAAAGTGGTACTTACCTTACTCTCCTAACTCATAAATAGAAAATTATTTTTCATCAATATTTTATGTCACGGACATTATATTACTTCGTTGTATATGCAAAAAAGAAAGAAAAAAAAGAAGACAGAAAATGTGTAGGTACTGTTACTTAGCCGAATTTCTCCAATTGTATGCAAAATTTCCTTCAACCTCATAACGAAAAACGGACACCGGTGTAATGTAAAACAACGCGACATTTATTTTTAGTTGCAAAACTACCGCGGTTGCTTATGGGCGTTGAACTTGCCCATTGGTTAAGAATAGACATTGCGTCGTCGAATTTCTATTCGGAAATTACCTGCGTATACCAATCGCGGAAAATCATGGAAAATAATATCCCACTTCCTATCTTATCATAATATTCATATCCTATCGTAAATTTGCAAATAAATATTTTCTTAATTAAAAATTCGAAAAGAAAGAATTGAAATTTTCGAAAAACTGTATTTTCGATTTTATTGAAAGGCCGAAAAAATATGTGAAAAAAATTGTAGAAAGTATATTTTAGAAAAGTACCCGAGGAAAAGGTACACATAAATAAATTTAGCAAATTTAACACTGGTAAAATAGAAAGAAAATTATTCTTTTGTTCAATTTATTTTTTATATTAATATGAACAGTGATAGAACTGAAAAAATTAATTATGTAATATAGTATGGCTCTTAGAAGTACCGAAGATATTGATTACTTGCATCCTGGCAAAAATTGCCATTTTTCATGCCATTCTACTAATTTCTACGAACAGATCAATAGCTTCTGGGGAATCAGTTTGACCAAAAGAAAAAGTTGGTAGAACGAAACAGGCGAACTGCTCATTAATGTGACTAGAACCAATCGATCAATAGTTACACCTTCCTTTCTTCGTCTCTTGGATCATTTCCACGCTTCTTGACGTGTGGTGGTGACAAGGAAGGATGAGAGTCTACATGAGAGAGCGCATGTGCCGCATGGCCGCTCACTTTTTCTAAAATTGGTCACAGACGGTCGGATCTTGTCTAAGGAAAGCGGTAAATCGCGACGATCCGCACCTTCGGAGGACTTAACAGGGTGGGGCACGGATTGTTGCCGCTGGAAATAACTCATCCGTACTCAATGCACGCGAAATAATTGCGTACTCCATGGACAAAGTATCAGAAACACTTTATTCTTGCTAGTCTCTCACGAAAAATAAAGGAGTTATTCTATTTACCAGTGATGAGCAACTCACGACTCACGGATGTTATATATGCGATTTATTTCAATTAGCTAAAGTGAATAATTTTTACGTTTAGCACGATATAGAAATGACAGAAACCAAAGTATACAAGAAAACTCCATAGAATAAGTTTTATTAAATTTCTTTTTTTTTTTATGAGAAATTAAGCATTAGAAAACAGGAAAATTTGCAAGAAATTAAGTTAAGCTCATGTGGGAATCTATATTTCATTATTATTAAATATAGATTTTCGAATAGAATGTGTAGTTTCAATGTAGATAACACAATGAGAACTAGTAAATTTTCAGAATCTGCGTCTCTTTTTTTCAGCTTTTAATTTTCTTTTTTTTTAATATTTTTTTGCTTTCGATTACACGTGTTTTACTTACTTAGAATTAAATAAAAACTTTCAACGTTTATTAATTTGTATTAACAATATTTTAAATTATTTATTTATATTTTACTTTTAAAAAATCAGTTATGATTTTTATCAAAATGAATGCTTTGAAATTACAGTTGCAACGACTCGTACGGCTTAAGGAGAAAAAAAGATTGCTCATCGCTGTTTTAGTCGATTGGAATTAGATACATACGTATCTCGTTGAATAAGTGTTTTTTCAGCTTTTAATTTTCGTTTTGTTTTAATATCTTCTAGCTTTCGATTACACGTGTTTTACTTACTTAGAATTAAATAAAAACTTTCAACGTTTAAACTTTTTTCTTCGATTTTTTAACTTTAAAAAAATCAGTTACGATTTTTATCAAAATAAATTGAATTCTTTAAGATTGCAGTTGCAACGACTCGTACGGCTTAAGCTTACAGTTTCGTTTCGTCTGCAGAAAAAGATTGCTCATCGCCGTTTTAGTCGATTGGTACAATGTAGGACATAATCTCAATGATGCAGAAAAGTGTGCAACTCTGTAGTTACACGTTTACTGGAACGCGAAGTTCATTAACCGTATATTTATTCGACATGCTAGAAAATTGTTAGATAAGTTCTCGTTTCGACAATGAAAATTTAACGTGTAAATAATTTGTAACGGTTGGATATATCGTTATTTTCAGCGAATTCCATTCTTAGAATGTTAATTACTCTGGAATTACGGTTCGTTTGCTGTTGTTACATTTTCATTTCTTTGAGTGGAACTCCGTGTCGCTGATTTGCGATAAGACTGACATAATTAGAAAGTATGCTATTTTTTCGATTTTTTTTCTTTTTAATGATACAGTATGGACGTTTGTTGTCCGTGATCATTGAAATTTTAGATGATTATTATTTTTGTTGAAAAGGAAAATGAGAAATACACAAATTAGAAAAAGTTGCTTGTTTCGATTATTCGATGATTTTTATAGGATAACTTTTTCCTTTTTTCTTTTCTTTTCTATAGTAACATCGTTCTCGTACATGGTCATGAAAGTCGATCGTGAATATTAACATAATCACTGTCGTTACAACTGTGCTCGATGATGTAATAGAGCGACCACGCGCTTATTGTCCTTGCATTTGTACCGATCTTGTTCACCGAATATAGTTAGCTAGAGATTCAAGGTTCTTTTATGTTACACTTCATCCTTGTAAATAATTTATATCATCTTTAATTAATTATCGATAAACATTAAACATTTCCTCTTTAATCTCTTAAAATAATAACTCAAGATAAATTCCATTTTATCTTGCATTTTTTTTAAATATTAAATTAATATAGAATCTATTCGAATAATAAAAATAAAATCTCGAAAGAATTACGTAGCACTTACCTGCAGTCAAATTGCATTATTATAATTATCCTTGACAGTGCTGCTATATTTATCAATGACTGATCGTGAACTTATGACATTTCATAATTGCCAATCGCTGATTATTAAATTGACATTAATGAACGGATTTGAACATCGCTACGTTCATTATAATGCTGGAACAAATGACGTAAACAACCATCGTTCAGAACTGATTATGCATGGGTTGTTTCTCGTTATCGATACATTTTTTACTGCAAATTTTTTTCTTTCCATTTGGCTCGTCAGAATGTTAAATATAGCAACGATAATAACACCGTTTTAACCGTTTCTGTGATAAATATCAATAACGAAGGAAGCTAGTTTAGGTGAAGGAGTATTTTTCAATAGAAGAAACGCGTGTATTGGTTGTATATACTTGCTTAGTAATATATATATATATATATATAGAGTGCCTATAACGTGTATTTCTGAGAACAAATAAATCACATATAATTTACAAAAAGGAACTTGACGCGGCGCTTAATATTGCTCTTATCGTCAGATAATAGATAAGGTATTATTATCTATGCGTGTGATCTTTTCTTTTCTTTTCTGTTTCTTTTTCTTTTTTCTTTTCTTAGGCGTGTTTTTTTTTTTTTATACTCCTCTGTTCTTCCAAAGGATCAAGGAGCGTACTCCGCTCGCACATGTACACTTGCACAAAAGAAATTCAAAAATTTGATCGCATATGCATACATATATTTCAGCTCGTGTCTCCCGTAATAAATTACGCTCTCTTCGTCCAATTGATATAGGCCTTGTTCGTTTCGTATAATCGATAAAAAGAACATTTATAAATGAACGTTTATCGCTTTTGGTAAGACTTTCGTGTACCATCGGTGAGAATCGTACACCAGGCAATGTGTCACGTAGAAAAATTCGCCCCAAAATTTTGGAAATTTCGTTAGCGTTGAACGACGTTTGTTCTTTTGGCAGTTAATAAATAATTCGCCTTTCGGTGTGATATACAGTGTACAAAGAACAACGTTTCCCCGCTGTTGGGAAACGCGAGTACTTCGATGAATTCGAAAAAAGACACATCTCAGTTTTCTTGTTCTGTTTTTTTTTTCTTTTTAATACGTTTTCTCATCGTGTTTAGCTTGCAAAGTTTAAATACGAGGTGTCCAATACTCAGATCGCGATTCCAATAAATTGGATGATCTACGATAAAATCATTAAGATTTCTAGTTACCCTAGGCTGTGTACTTCCACGTAAGTACCGAAAATTTTCGCATCGTTTGTCTTCTTTTTTTTTTCTTCGTATGCTATTGTCTCTAGTCTCAAGTTAACTTAACGATTTTCATCTATCATATCGATTTTTCGACTGATCTTATTGGAATCGTTTTATTCTGCAACAAGTTACTGTACGATTACTGACAATATATTTATATATTTATATATATATATTTTTGTTATTTGTTTTTTTGTTTGTTTAAATATCGTCGTCCTTTTTGCGAAACGCAGACGAAGAAAGTACAAGGTTTGGAGAATCGTCGGGAGGGGGAAATTCGTGGATCATCCACACACGATATTATTAGCGAGACATCTTTTTCCATTTTTCGTCGTCAATCCTATAGCTACGATATAAAACGGCACGACGTCTACATCTAAACTTTTTATCTATGTACATTAAAACGCTCGGCGAGGCCAACCCCGGCGTATATAAAACGCTGAACAATTTCGATCCAAACGGTCGTTCAGAGAGTGGCGCTCGCCGTAAGATTTCTATTGCTGAATTGTTTCAGGATCGATCAGCGCTATGTCTAAATTTATGTCTAGATTATTCCAAGTGTTTCCACAAGTCTGTCGTTCGCGAAGAATTTTCATCGAAGGTAGTAACATCTTTCTTACATTTTCATTCAGCTGCTCGAAAACACACAATCTCCTTTCGTTCTATATTCTCGTCGCTTGACAATATTAGAAACGTTATTCTTTTTTCTTTTTGTCTTTTCTTAAGCGAAACACTTCGAGAAATGCAACAAACGATAGCATATTCGTCGAGATAGAAAGAAGAGGAGTCGAAAAGTATTACAAACGACTCGAGAAGAAAGTGGATGATCTTTCAACGTGATCGAATCGTTCTTTTTCTTTTTCTTCTTTTTACACAGGGCAGTTTTCGAGAGAAAAACGTCGACACTTCTGACGTTTTCTTATCGGATTGGTTATCGATTACTTAGAATAATTTTCGTACATCGATGATACTGTTCGATTATATATTTATATATTAAGAGAGAGAAAGAGAGAGTGAGAGAAGGAGAGAGAAAGATAGAGAGAGAGAGAGAGAGAGAGAGAATCACTTTGGCAACACCCTCGTGATATTCGTCTTTCTTCTTGAACAATGTTTGTTGTTCACTGGGGTTTCTGAGGATCGTAGTAGTTAACATTATAATGCGCTCTACCTAAAACATACAATGGCACGATCGGCCTGATTCTAGGCCGAATATTCAGGGTCGTACACGCTAAATCCAAATGGTTAAGCCGTTTAACTAACGCCATTGCTGACGGAATAAATTATCCTTGACGCTTAGATGGTCAGATTAACACAACGAGCAACGACTTGTTTCGTTCCTTTCGTTAATCGTCGGATTCATGTCCACAAATATTTCATGATAATCATGAGATTCATGAGAATATGAAATCATGAGATTCATTTAGAAGAGAATAAGCTTCACGGCCTCGGCGATCTAGCAAGATTTTGCATTTGCCAGGGTTACGTGTATTCCGGTTCAAACGTTCAGGGAACGCTTAACATCCGAGTAATCATAATTTACTCGTTGTTGTCACTTTGATCGTTATTTTGCAAAAGTGAACCGATGTGGAATCCATAACCCAGTCGATTGGCGAGGCCTGTCACGGATCAGAGATTCTCTTCATCCACGTCTTCGTCCTCTGAACCTCCATAGTTCTCTCCGCTGTCCTGTCGGTCGACCGCGACGAAAAGCGCCATGAAACCTTTGTTCGATATCGTGTCGTCTGTTCTGAACCGCACCAGTAACGCCTCGTTTATTGAGATGAAATTTGTAGTGTTCTAAAATCACATGTTCAAGTTTTATCATTTTATCTTTTATTTTTCTTGCAGTTTAATTTTATTTTAGCATTTCACATTTTTATGGCAATTTGATTTCAATATTATAAGTAACAATTGGCATTGCAGCTTAGTATATTTGAAACAGGTTAATATTTCTTTTTCATATTTATCTTTTTTCTTTTAATACTTTTTTTTTATTTAATGAATTTTATTATTTAATAATTAATAAAGTATTTAATCTTTTAAGACACTACTTTTTCAAAGGGCAACAATAAAATGTGTAGTTTGTTTAATGTATACTATTTGTTCCATAAGTATTTTCCTCCAATTATTGTATTTGTGTCTAATTCGTTTGTGTGCAAATTGTACAAATTTTATTCTTCAGAAGAGAATACTGTTTTATGAATCTGACGTACTGATTTCATCTGCTAACTATATCATTTATATTAGTCTCTTTTTAGTTCGTGGATAAAATCAGTGCAATTTATATTAAAAGTGGCACAATTAATGGTAAATTAATCATCAATAATTTATACTAAAAATGGTTTTCTTCTTTGACAAATTTAGTTTTTGTAATTTTTGCACTTTATGATTGGAACGAAAATTTGTTAGTGTAACGAATTTTAACAATAGTTCAAATTAGACTTTTTAATGGCTCTTCTTCATCTTTTCAATATTCATAAGAAAGTCTGAATTTCAATAATAATAATTTTTTTATTAAAATTAAATAAAAATTTCTATTTATTCACGTTTCATCGCACATTGTAATCAATCAAATATCAAGGAGTGAAAATTTGAACGACGAAGATGCACTTACGCTATTTCCACAGTACCGTCCGTAGAGAAGACCAGATGTGTCCAAACCAGAATAAACCTCGACGAAATCGTAATTACACTCGTTCTCGGATTCAAGTTGGAACGTGACGAAAGTCAAATGCACATTTTTGCCAGACGGTGCCTCGATCGCCCAATCACAGTCGGTTCTGTGGTCGTAATTATGCGTGCCGTACTTCGCGTGTGAGTACAAATGCTTTACCTCGTTCGTTGCAGTCAGGAGACCACCACAAGCTACGAAAAAAAAAGAAATTAAGTGAACGAAACTGCGCTCTGCGAACGTTCGAGATTACTCGACACTCACGTACGATTTATGTATTTTGTTAAATGGATGTTTACAGTATTTATTGCAAGTGTTGCGCTCATGCAATTTCGATGCTCGAACGAGATTTAGCGAAAAACCGTTACGCGGCACGATACACTTTGTGTTTTATGGGGTTTAGACTATTTTGGCTGGTACAAAAAATCGACTTTCTTTTTTGAACAAGCGGTACATTTTCGGATATGGTACGATAATTTAATTCTTTATAGGCAATGTTGAAATTAAAGTTCTCGTTGGATTGCGTAATTTTTCGAATGACACGATTGCACGATTACTTCGTTCAAACCAATGATTTTCTTACCGGTGCTGTGAGTCGCAAGGAAACCCTTTCTTTGGACGGAAGCGTCGCTCTTGAATACCATATACATTTGATTTCCAGTTGCCATGATTGGATGGGGTTCTTTCGTACCGCAAAATTTACCAAGAACATGGCTATCTGGAGAATCGCCATCGTAGATAGCGATGTGATCGTAGTTGCATTCTTGATGAGATTCCATCTCGAAAACTTTGAAAACCTGCAAGACATTGTTTCGAAATAGAACAAGATAAATAATATAACTCAATACCTGTATCTTTATCATCGAGTATATTTCAAGATGATAACAATGTTATTAAAAGAAAATCTCAACCGAAAATCATTAATCAGGCGTAGAAATAAATTTTTCCCGACATTTTGAGTACAATCAAAGTGTTACGAAGTAATTTCCATTATTATTGATGATCCTTTGCCATTTTTCTAACAACTTGCGAATATTTCAATTCGAATAGCGCGATTATGTGATTCTAATCACACCTAGTATTTTTAAATCAACTAAAATGCAAACCGTTAACCTTTTAACTGGTTTCTTCTCTTAAACAAGAATTAAATCTCTGCAGTTTATAATTGCAAATGTGAATATGGTGTATGTTATATTTAATACAAGCGTATTAAATCATTTATCTGGAAGTTTGCGAATATTTCGATTTGAACAACTGCACTGATTATGTGACTCCAGTTTAGAAGTTATTTGTTTCGGAATTTTGGGTATAATTAAAGTTTTCTTTAAAAGAAATGAAACCGGATCAGTCATCGAAATAATTTCCATTATTATTGATGATCTTTTGCAATTTTTCTAACAATTTATAAATACCACCACGAGTATTTCAATTGAAATAGCTTGATTATGTGATTCCACTCGGGAAGAATCAACTTCTACACCTAATACGATCGAGAATATAATTTTCTTAAACACTGACCAACTTGATACGGTGTCCTGGTTTAGTAACGAAGTGCCAGACACAGTCTTTGAGGCCAGGATAATAATCGGGATAGTTCGGCGATGTTATAGTGCCCATTGGTGCGACAATCTCATATTTGCAACCACCCTCCTTGCAGTCGTGTCCATTTTCGTGAAGCGTGAAGCCGTTATGACAGGAACATTGATAAGAGCCTATTGTGTTCCTGCATTCGTGTTGACAGCCGCCATTGTTGTTCGCACACTCGTCCATGTCCGTGAAGAAAACGGCGGCGAAACCAGTTTTCTGAATACTGTTTTCATGAAAATCGAACAGAAAGAAAAAGAACAATTGTGAAAAATGTCGACAACTTAGTAATTGTAAAATTTTGAATGAAATCTTCGATTAATCGTATTTACCTATTGTCAGACGTGAACATCACTCTTATAGAGTTACCCTCTGACGTGATTAATGGCGGCAGTCTCGAGCCGCAAAAGATTCCGTGCTTCCTTAAAATATCATCTCCAAGTTTACTGCTCACTTCCACGGAATCGTATTCACATTCCTGTTGACGAACATTATTCCCCTCTAGATCGAAGTGAGTGAAATTCAACGTGATACGATATTGAGGCGGAGCTATAATCTCCCAGATACACTCCTTGTTTCCTGGATATATCACCGGAAACGACGGGCTCGTGATAGTTCCGTTGCTGTCCTCGAACACTCCGCCACAAGCATCTGACAGGTATAAATGTACACGTTAATTGACAGTGGATCGACATATCGAAAGCACTGTTTTCCATTAGGTCGTTTAACATGAAATATCGAATTTCTAATCATTCGTAAATTAATTAATAGCTCAAGTGCTGAAAAATTCTAATCTTTCTCGTGTCATCCTCAAGTTTTTCATAATTATTGTTAAATTATTGTGGAGGAATTTAAAATTTTCATTCCTTCTTGAAAAATTCGACAATTGATCGATAACGCGATATAATAACGTCTCACGTAACCCACCTTCGCAGTGTTTTCCATCGGAATGCAATTCGTAGCCAGGTTTACAGGAACATTCGAATCCACCGAGTGTGTTGATGCAATTGTGCTCGCAACCGTGCTCGATCAGAACACATTCGTCGAATTCTAAAAGATCCGTTAGAAAAGGGAGAAGAAAATCAATTAACAAATGAATCACCGTATATCTACTTATTCGAAAAAGTTTCACTCCTCTCATCCGTTGCTTTTAATTTCACGCACACTCTCTTTCTTTCTCTACGTCTTTCAGCCACTCACAGAATCCATTTACTCTTTCTGAAGATATCTCTCTCGAACGTAACTAGGATCAGGATAAAAGGACGAGGCAAATCCAATCGACAGCCATTGAAGCTCGATCGAAGTTGAATCGGTGAGCGTACCTTTCATGAACGTGGCGGAGAATCCTGCTTTCTGCACCGATCCGTCGCTAACGAACTTCACCAAAAGTTTGTTCCCGGTCGACTTAATGTCCGGTGGTATTTTGTAGCCGCAATACACCCCGATCAACGGAGAGTCCGCGTAATTACCGTCCCGCACCTCGACGTAGTCGTATACACAATTGTCGTGGTTCTCGATCTCGAACGATTGAAACTTTAACGCCACTTGGAAGTTCTGAGGTACGGATAACTTCCAGACACACTCCTTGCTCGATTGGTATCCTTCTGGATAGTTTGGCGACTCTAAATGGCCCGTGTCTTCAACCTCGATTTCACCGCCGCAAACGGCCTCGTAGCTTGCCGCGAATCCACGATGACCCGTTTGATGGCTCGACGTTACGTATGTAACCAGCATTCGACTTCCGGTCGAGACCACCGGTTCCTGCATCTTACCGCTTCCGCAGTATCGACCTGCATCGCGATTAAGTCGCTTCTATGAGTAGGACTTAATAGGTTTAAACGCGTTGGGTTAGTTCATGTGAAATTGTCAATCTTGGATTGTATAAAAATTCCTTTTTTTTGTGTGGCGGGGATAGAATAATAATTGGTAACGTTGGTTCGTAAGAGAAACAATCGTTTTTCAGTTTTCAGATTTTTTTACTGCATTTTTTTAACCCTTTGACTCCAAATTTTTCTTATTATAACACATTTACGGTTTTCTTAACTATTTTTTAATATTTGTCGTTACATGTAACATAGGCAATTGCAAGTAGCTGAATATTGGCATTTTTTTGTTAATATATACTGTTTAGTCTCAGTGTCGTTGTTCTCGTAAAATCGCATTGCGAATTATATAAGGTAGACATTCACTTTCCAGTTGCAAAATTTGTCAAACTGTTTTCAAAGGCTTGAAAATTAATAATTCTCAAATTTGTAAAAGTATGAAATTTGTTGCGTTAAATTAAAATAGAAATGCACAAACATTTATTTATTTCCATTTGCGATCAGTTTTATAATTTCATTCATTCGTTATTTTTTTAAATAATATAGTGTACTCGAAAAAGGTAAATTATATAAATAATATAAATTATATAAGGTAAATTAATTAAAGATTAAGGTAAATATGATGCGAAAGAGATTGGTTTGAAAGAGTTCGCTTCGGTATGCAAAATTTCAGTAATGAAGAACGCGATTGGTTAAGTCATTTATTGGATTTAGATGTTTCGCGACTATTAGTGGAATCTGATGATCAATCAAACGACTCTCACTTTTGTCCATTATTTTGTTTAAATGAAATGGTTGAAAGAGAAGATACTTTCGTTCAAACTTTCGATTAGGCTAAACTGTAACTTCATATGAACCAACATGGTACTTGTATCTTATAATTATCAAAATCTAGCAAACTTACCTAGTACGCTACTTTTGTACCAGTATCCATCTCTAATCTCCAGGTAGTCACTGCGGCAAAAATTACTCTTAAATATGTCCAACGACGTGATATTCAGAACGATTCGTTCTCCATGCGTCGCTGTGATCCGCCATTCGCATCGTTCTCCTTCCGGTGGCGGAGAACTATTCGGATGAGTAGGCGATCCGAAACTTCCGCTGTTTTCTTGAAACGTTCTGCCGCATTCTGTACAAAAAAGAACCAAGCAAATTGTTATAGATAATTAACTAAAAATCTGAAACGGACAGGGATTACTTTTAGTAGAAAATAATGATTTTCTTTTTATTATATCTCGTTGAATAAACTAGTTATACTCGTCTGATACTTATTGTATTTTTAAAACAACGAATTGCTATGAAACAAAATTCCTTACAATAGTATATGAAAAAGGACTACTGGTTATAAATAATCTAGTAAAATATGATAAATATACACATATGATCAATTATAATTTTTTTTTTTCTGGAATACTAACATTAATAATAAAAATAATATTTGTACTACTTTCACTAATTTTAAAATGATACAAATAGTGTTCATCAATTTAAATGTTTATTAAATAACTAAATACTTAAGTAAAGAAATAAATAAATAAAAATTATTTATTCAATTGTTTAATAAACATTAAAGTTGTACAAATTATTTATTCCAAATTGAAAACAAATTAATAAGTACACATTTATCAAAGTGAAAATATAAAAAGAAGAAAAAAAAATTCTTTGAGGCACTGTATTCACTATATTAATGTTCCAGGATTAAGGATAGTAAATTGTATTAAGATTAGTATGGTAGAACAAAGAATTGTTAATAACTTACTATGACATTTATAAAGAAGGTTCGTCTGAGCGATATCACCCTCGCTAAGCCGAAGTCTCTGACCAATTTCTGGTCGCTTCTTCCCATGAATTTCCATCGGGAGAATAGTGTCCAAGTACGTTCCCCTCGAGAACGTATTCTTCGCATAATGCATGATCGAATCATAGTCATAGGGCAGACCGAGCGAGTTCACTTCCTCCTCCGTCAATTTGTTAAAATTGTACTCCTGACCTACAAAAATTAAAACTCAATGAGACACCCGTTGTGTTTGACTCTCAACTATCCAAAGAATATAAATCAAATCACAAAATGAAGTATTCCGTATAAAAAAGAGTTCGCTGATTTTTCTTGTTGTATAATCTGTAAAACGATTTTAAACCGAGATATATTCTTTCTAGGTAATTATTGATGAATTTAACCCTTTACACTCCATAGGCGCTGGTATGGCGACATTTGTAACATGGATCATTATTTCGTATAAATGTTACTTACATTAAAATAAAGCAAATCAACGAAATAAATAAAAATATATAAATTCACAAACATGTATCATTTTTTCGTTTCAAAATAAAATTTTTCATTTCCAAAAATTCTGTTACAAAAGCGTGCTGAAGTCGACGATCGATCCTATAAAAAAATGCTCAGAGTGCAAAGGGTTGCTGCTGCATGATCGTTAATACCATTAAAATATCACTCTATCGATACACATTCCAATACAGTTGGTGCTATCCTAAAACTTATAAAACCACAATGTCCTTAAAAGATATAGAAAAGTCATTGAAAATCGTGTCTCATTTAAATTGATCAAAAAACAAAAATCGTATTTCTCCTCCAAAAAAAAGCAGCGAGCTCTTTCCTACACCTAACATAAATCACGATCGTATCAGTTCATCCGAAGGAAACAAGCATACGTAAAATTCCAACATAACCACCGCTGCCTAAATTAACCACCGTCGAGCCGGCAAACATTCAACGCTTAATCGATCGAGATTTCGCGTTGAGCAACTAGCCTCTCTCCCTTTATCTACTACCCTGACTTCGACGTGCCATTGAAGAAACAAAGACGATCGATTTCTCGTCGGTCATCCACCAGCTGCTTCCAAAGCGGCGTTCGATATTGTCAAATCGTTTCCGGTACACATGGCTTCCGCGATTGTTGTCGCAACGGCTATTCCGCGTTTCAACTCCAGCTACCCGCGTTTCGAATTGTTATTCGATCGGTATTTGATCGTCGAAACGGCCACCCCTTAAACGTAACCGCAACAGTACACTGGCCACGTTTCACTGCCAGAATTCCCAGTGTCGTTTCGTAGCTCAAGGTGTAATTTCCACGTGGCAAACAGATGGTGTTCCGGGTGTTTTCCACCCCTTTCGTTAATTAAACAGCTCGTTACCATTCTCGTTATGAGTATCCATTAATCGGGACACCGATCGTTGGCTAACGGGGTTCCGTTCCTGTCCAGGGAATCCTGTCGCGCTTAGTGTAAATATTAGAATACCGGGTACCCGATTAGTTGTCATCGCTAATGATTGGTGAGATTTGTACGGTGCCCCGTTGGCAAATTGGCCTATTAATCTAAAACGGATAGCCGTACGCCGCGAAGGCAAATGCGATACACCGTTTCCAGCCGCAGAATCGAATAAGCGATTCAGCCACGTATAAACCTGTGGCACCCTCTTCTTCGATCATCATCCTTATCACGTTCGACAAACATTTGAGAGTTTCTATGGTAGCGTTCAAGTTTGTTTTCGCGTGTACAATGGGGTTCTTGTACAGTTTTGGAATGTTTCATTTAGTCTAATGATGGTTGGAGAACGAAACGTATTACTCTGTTCGTGACAGTCCCAGGAGAAATTCTTCGTTTGCGATTATCACGACGTGTGATATACAAAGAATTTGTACTTATTTTGGTTAAATAGTTAACACGTTGTATGCAGGATATTTTACATTGTCGCGGGCTATTTTTCACGATTTGATGCCTTCGGAAGAGGGTTTTAAAACTGTTTTAATTATTAACACAAGGTCTTCCAATAAGAGTGATAGAACTTTGAATTGAAATGAAACGAAAAGTATGAAAGATAATCTAATATTCACTACTTTATTTTAAAGTTTATTTGATGGCATTATGCATGAAATACAATATTATATAAATGACCACCAAGATTGCGTTTGATAGAGTGAATACGACAAACCCAATTTGTGAATATTCATTTCTTCCTTTTTAGTTCATCGCTGTGAAATAAACCGAAATTCAATCTGTACGTTTGTTTATGTCTGTCATTTAAAGCACTTTCCTGAATGATTAGATAAGATAAAATGAAGACCAAACTCAGTGCATAAGGTTTTCAATTTCACACGTTCAGTTCGCTTAAAGAAAAAGTTACGCGTCATAGGGATCTCGTTTCGACCACGATATACGTCTTTCGTATATAATGTGTTAATAAATAATATCACTTGGGTGTCGTGGGAAGTTTACGCGATTCGATCCGTTAGGACAACAGTCAGATTTATGAGAAAACAAATAATGGATTTCGCAGCGCGATAACGCACCGGATTACACTTCGATGCTTGTTCGCGACTTTTTTGACCGAACCAACGTGATCGCCTGCAAACACCGTGCGACTTTTTCTCGTTTCGCAGACTAGAACTTCCATTACTGGAATGCTTTTTCCAACCCTTTGCGTTCCGAGTAAATTTTTTTTCGTACGATCGATTCATCGACTTTAATACACTTCTGCAACGAAACTTTGGAAAATCGAGAGTTCCGTTTTGGGAAGAAAAAATTGTACAAGTTCATGAATTTATTTACTTCGATTTGTTTTATTAATCTGTTTTATTTCAGTATAAACAATATTTGAATGGAGTTGTGGCCAATGGAGTGCAAAGGGTTAATCGATCAATTCAGATGATCAAACAGAATTATGTAGATGAGATAAAAATCATGTCAGAGATCGAGTGTCAGCGTTGTTAAGATTAGAAGAATCGTTGGTAAAAATGTATTCCGTGCAGCGGGGATTATTTTGAAGGAATAGATTATCTCTGAGCAAATTATTTTCCATTTTCGTTCATTTGTCCTGGAACTTTTCGAATAGGGTAACACTTGTGGGATTGCAGGTAGGTATGAAATAGAATAATTTGCTTTTGTAATTTAGTTTTATTTCGTTTGTTCTTTTGTTATGCTGTATTTTCTAATCTATTTTACGTTCCATTTTTTCTACGTTCCGGATGTTACGCATGTAGAGGAAGGAAAGGGTAACAGTAGAGGAGAATTTCACTTACCAGACATGATATTGTCACGGATAATCTGTACATGACGATCGCGATCGGGTCTTGTGTGCTCGTGCCAGAAACCAACAACGTGTCCTAACTCGTGAACAACTATCCCGAACTTGTCGCAATTTTTCCCGATACTTATTGCTTGCGGGCCGTTTCCACGTTTCCCGACGAACGAGCAGCATCTGCGAAATTGTTTTCGAAATAAAATAAATCGGACTAGGCGTGTAGAGATTGCATGCCGTTAGAAAGGAAATCGTTTCTTTCGTTGCACTTTCTCAGCAGAAAATCTGATAAAAGAATTGTATATAAATCAAGTGTAATTTATCGAAATCTCTCAGTATAGTCTTTTGCAGCAGCAAAACTTGAAAAATACAAATTTGTTTAATCGTTTGAGTGTTAGATCTCTTGTTCAGTATCGAAAAGTGTAGAATCGAACTAACTGCAGTCAAAGATTTTGTCGATGAGTAGTTTTATTGTCACCGTTCGTCAAAGTTGCACTAAATTGAAATCTTTGCTTTCAGAAGCTTCGGAGCTATTGTTGAACCTTTGAGTATGGAGTACTTCAAAGTGAAACGCTCTATGTGAACGGAATACTTTTCCTCACCGTGTAATTAAGTCACCGTTTTGATCCTTTCTTTACGCTAAATTATATAAAATATTTTTGTTTTCCTCAGCAGTGTTTATTTAAGGAAGTTAATATTTTAAGAATATTACAACTTAAAGCTAAATTACAACGAATCTGAATACTCGAACTTGAAAGACAGATATATGAGTACATAGTCCGCGTTGATAATTTTCCATAACACTCAAGGATTTAAAGAAACATCCTAGAGAAAAAAACAAAACTGGTAAAAGAAAGAAGAAACGAAAGAAGCGCGATTTTTCGACTAAATTTTCGCAAAGATAAAAAACGGTTAAAAAAGAAAAAACTGTGTTGGAAAGGAAATGTTGAATAATGCAACTTTGAATAAGAGAAAATACCGAGAAGAAGAGTTTTCCTTAAATCTTCTTTTTGACAGTATTCACATTTTATTTCCTCTATTCCTATATTTTCTTTTTCTCACGTGAACGTTAACAAAAACGCCAAAAATAAAAAAGGAATATTTTTTATGAAATTCTTCGATTAAGAAACGTAGCGATTTCAAATTGACCAGAGCAAAAATTCCAAAAATATTCCCCGTCAGATCTGTTCAATCGTTTTTTTCGCAAACTCACCCGCAAGGTCTCTCCGTGAATAGTATATAATTAGGATGCTCGGCAGGGACCCTCTCGACGAATTTCACGCAAGTGAAGTTCTCCCAGTGTCTCATGGCCTGTTTGAACAGGGCCTTATGCGCTCCGGAAAAATTCCCATCGATCTCGTACGGTATCACCCCGTGATCCCATACGCGTTCTTTGCGGGCTGTCGCGGCTCTTCGCGTCCTGCTTGAAAATTTGTGTCTCGTGGTGCCACGTTTGTTCGCCAAATACTTTGGCTTATGCTCCATATCGTAGAACTCGATCGAGCGTAGCTGTCGATCGTGCAACGACACCACCTCGTCGGACGAGTCGTCGAAATCTCGTCTGACTAACGGAATCTTTCGACGACGGTGCCTTCTTCTTGTTGTTCTGAAAATTGATCGTTCAATATTTATGTATTTACATGCGAATATAAACTCATTATAATACATAATATACAGTCCATCTAAAACCATCCACTTATGATCTTTTTCTTTCTTTTTTTTGCTGATTTATGCATCTAAGTGTCGACTATTTACTATTTTGGTAATATATTAAATGTAGAAACAAATTTGAATCGAAATTCTCGCGATGATATTCGGAAGCAAATGGCAAAAAGTCATCAACAATAATCGGAATTATTTCGATGATTTTCGTTCTTTTTTAATAAAACTTTGATTGTACTCAAAAGTCGGAAAGAATTCATTTCTGCACCTAAAACTAGGTTAAACGAAATTTAGCATGTTGTAGATTGATTTAGAATGGCATTTTGAATTTAGAAAATTGGAATTGAAATTAATTTTTGTTACTGATATAACTGTTTCTATTGCATCTGTCTTTTTAAGTACCTGACAGGGAGGTACATTATTCTGTTGTTGATAATAAAATTGAAACATTTTTCACATCGTACAATAAGTTCAACGATGTAGTTAAGAAGTACTTAACGATTCTAGTATACTTTTTATCAGCTGTTTCTTCTGCAAAATTTTCAAGTCGCAGAAAGGACTATGTAATGTGCATTTCTTTTCAAAGGTTGTACTTTTAGAAACAATTTTCAACCGTAAATACGGCAGTATTTTTTACAGTGATACAGATATCATTTAGAAAATTCTTAGAAGAATTTTTCTCACTCGTTTTTATTGACTATTTTTCTTAAAATAATCATTGAATAAAGTATACCATGCATCGTACGAGTTGTCTATGAAAATTCATAGGCAGAACCTCTCCGTAATCTGCAATGAAGCATTCTCCACAAGAATCTACACAGTATTCGTCCAGAAACGAAGTAAAACATCGCAAAATGGACCGTTCACGTTATAATCGGATACACAATCGTAAGAGGTTTATATCACTTACTTCCTCGTTCAAGCCGCTTAAAGAGAAGCGTCTAAAACGCTCTTAAAACCAGCCGAACTAAATTCTCATCTTTAATTTCGCATAATTTTTCTTGAATCACGTTCCTTCCCTCCGCCATGTATACCTACTCGAAAACGTCGCTCTAGAGTTAAGGGGGGTAAAAGATACCCGGTTAATCTTCCCGCGCCTCGTTTTTACGATCTGTACGGTTATTTACGTGACGCGAGACCGGTTGAACGTCCCCGTATTTTTCTCCTCTCGTCCATTTTTGTTTTCCTTCTCATCGAAGAAGACGAAAAAGAGGAAGAAAAAGGCACTTCCGGCGTGGTAAAGTGGAGTAAAAGAACAAATCGCAAAAAAGGTAAGGTAGAAGAAAAAGGAGGAAAAAAATCAGAAGAAGTAGAAGAGGAAAGGAAAGATAGAAGAAAAATATGAAACGCCGGAAAATTTACTCGACAGTAGCATCGAAACGTTCAACGCGCTCCGGGGCTCGTTAAAAGACTGTAAGACCGGAAAATTTACGGCTCAAAGCGGCAACCATCAAATGTTTAATGTTGCCTGGCTCGTTAAAAGCCCTCTCTCCCGTCAATTATTAATATGCTATTAGCGTAATATCGAATATTACTATCACGAGTGTTCACGAGGTTTACCCTGGCCCATGGCTAGGTCCATTATTGTCCTGTAAATAGCAATTTCATCGTTGTACCAGAGACCAATGTGTCGTAAAATGGTTAGACGTGTTCCAAGAGATAATCAACATTGGTCACTGGCTGTTGACAAAGTAAATAACAGAGAGATAACTGGGATGAAGTTGACAGGTTTCTCCTCTCCTTTCATCTCTTTGGTACATCCAGTCACGTGGCTCGCGCGACTTCAATACCAGGTTGAAATAGTTTATGGATGCCGGCGCGAATTGTTGGAGCTGCGTCGCGTCATACGCGGAGGCTAAACAAACGAGCATGATCGTTTATTAAACGGAAACGGTAGTGAAGAGCTTAACGGCGGAGAGAAGGTAACGAGGGAACGTTGGTACACGGCGAAGTTGCCGCAAAAACAGGTGTTCGCGGTTATAAAAATGGCCGCGAAACACGACATTAAAGCGAGAGCTCCCTTCATCCACCCTCCTCTCTTCTAGCCATTGCTCGTGAATTGAACGTGGCTGCTAGGGAGAGCGCGTGCTCTTTTTTTTGTACTTTCTCTTTTTTTTCTCCTTTTTTTACGATATCGGATGAAATTGCCACCGGACCGGAACAAACGCGCTTTTTAGAACCCCTACGACCAAGCGGCATTCCGCGGACACCCTTTTATCGGCGGCAGAAGCAATCGTGGCTAACGAACTGACCGGCCAAGTGTCCAATTCCAACTTTGATGAAACATTGTGTATTTATGCGTCGCGCGTGTTGAACTTCCGAGCGGGGGAAAAACGTTCGAACTCACGGTGAGTAAACACCACGTGGAGGAGGGGGTGTGTAATTGGGACTATTGGATATTGTAAATTTTCTAACGCTGGAGACCTCTGTTTTATGCATAAAACCATGAGGGTGTTGATTATTACGATGACGGAAGATACATGTTGTTAAGTGATGAAAGGGAATTTTACGGATTTGGTTGGGGTGGATGAAGAGTTGGAAACATTTTAAACAGTAGTGAAAAATTAATCGAATCTCGTTCGAATTAATGTTTCATTACTCTCTCCGTGTAAAATGTTTCATATTGAATAAATAAAGGATTTTGCTTGAATTTTGAAAATGAACGAATTATTTAACACTTTGCCAACATTTTTCACTAGCGGTGCTTAGAAATTTAACGTTGAAAAGTATAATATTCGGCAATATACACCGTCCCTCTGTTTCTAATAATGTTCCAAATATTAACACAAATATTTTGACTACCTTCACCTTTTGAGGGTGATTTTCACCCTTTGATTATACATGATTATCGCTAAAAAAAAAAAAGAGAAATACACATAAATAATTCTTTTGAAAATTACAGTATACCAAAGTTTCATCAATATCGCTGATTATCACTTAGAAGTGTTCCCTTGAAATAGTAAAATAATAATTATCTAATATTTCATACCATATACAGAAATCAAAGTAACGTGCTCGGTGAAATGTTGAAATAAAGTAAAAGTCTATTAAAAAAATTGTTTAAAGTATGTTAACTTTCGAAACAAACAAATTTATGCAATGGTACATCACAAGGTTCACAAATACATCAAGTATATCCATATTTTGAGTAACACTTCAGAAAGTGTTAGGATGGAGATTAAAGATCATTTAAACGATAGTAAAATTTTAATTGAGTTCAAGTTCTACCTTATTTTTGTACAAAATTATATAACGCGATATACAGATATTGTACAGGAAAAGAGATACAAAAACAGCTTACGTTCGATTACCAAAGAATGAAGATTCTTTTTTGAAATTCTGCAGATCGGTGAGAGAATCTCACTACTGATAAAAACTGAGTTACCGTCAACATTCTATCCCAGAGACCTGATAAACTTGGAGTTGCGGGATCCAATACCTAGGATCTCGTGTTATGGAACTCAGTACGAGACTCCCCCGCTGTAAGATACAATACTGACGACCTGAGGTCGCCAGGGATCTCATACGAAGAAGAGAGCGGTAAAGCTAGCAAGGCCCTCGATATCGACGGCTAGGAACTCGAGGGACGCGATACCAATGATCGAAGAGTTTCGGGACTCGATATCAATAACTTCGAAGTTATGGAACTTGACAATGAAAACTCCTCGAATTGTAAGATACGGTATCGATAATGTTCGAATTCTGGAACTTGGTGAAAATGGCTCTCGAATTATTGTTGAACATAAACGTCCGTTCGGCCGAGGAAACTCCTTCCGGCCGATGTGAATTCACATTTAAGGAACTTTATACTTTTAAAATGAAAGAGAAATCTTTTGAAATGCATACATTTTTATTTTCATTTCTTTCCTTTTTTATTTCTCTCACTCTCAGTCTCTTTTTAGAAAAATTATCAATGAAATATACACACTGAGTCCGCAGTTTCTAACGTGGTCTATCTACTTGTTAGAGATGAAAATTTTTTTCAGAAGCATCTCTTAATTCGACAAAGAAGAAGGGAAGAAAAAGGAGAATTCAAAAACGTTCGTACGTGAGATTTGTTTTATCCCTTTTACACACCCGGTTATTTTATAGCGAGGCACGAACACGTGCTCTATACACTTAAAACTGAAGTACCATTTTACACGTTGTCGTACATATTGGGGTAACGCAGCTTCCTCGACGGAGAAGAAGAAAAAAAGAAAGAAAGAGAAGAGGGAAAAAAGAAAAATTTTCCGTCTCTATACCAGCCGCGTTCCCGTTTGCATAATACGAGGAAACGCAATAAAATCCTTCGGCAAATATCTCACAGGCACACAGCGGCATGCCGCATGCATATTCATTCGTGGAAACGAGGCGAAGTCGTGAAAAAAACCTTAAGCCACCGGGCTCGAGATACTTCTCGTATGAACAGTTTAACACGGGATCTATTGAAAGAAAATCTTCCCTCGTGAAAAAAAAAAAAACTGAGAACACGTGTGTAACAGAAAACTAACAAGGAAGTTGCATCTTTCAGTATTTCAATGCTCTATTTACCATATTTCGTAATGTACATAAGTATCCAAGTCTCGACGCGAGTAATGAATTATCTTGTTTTTAATATCTAGATTTTCGACAAGTTGGTTTTGAAGAAAGTAAGGACACGGATTATCGTGTGTTTCATTCAGAATTAATTTGACGTAGAAATTCAACTATTTTTTTGAAGAAATTCTTCAACTATTTGATTGTACTTTTGTTAAAATTTATATTGTTATACTGTTTGTACAATCCTTTGTACAGGGAGAACTGTGCAATTGTAAAAGAAAAAATTGTATCTTTCTATTGCTTTACTTTTTTTTATGGGTATATCGATGATAAAAAGATGCATTACTTTTTTCAAAATGGAATTGTATAATTTCTTTATGGAAATCATATCTGCAATATTCGAGATATTAAAAATTTTTGAATAAAGAATACGTCACAATCCGAAAAATAAGTAGAAAGATAGATTCTTATGGCCTTACCAATAACGCGACTCAACCTGTATATTAAAGTTTGATATAACATACTATATAATTCTCTCTAGAAACACAGAAAACTGGATAACACGGTTTCATACATTTCGCGGTATTTTAAACTCAGCGAAAAAAACACCTAAACTCAGCATAATAAAATTCATCGCTTTCGTTTCAAACATAAAATACCGAGTTTCAAAGAACCAGTCACAAAAACCACGCTGTAAACCCAATATCCCCTATCTAACAAAGACAGGAAATCCTCTTAATAAACTCCCAACAAAATCCCCGTCCAACCAAAACATACCCATCTCCACCCATCGAACCGTACACGTCTGTATCAATGCATTATCCTCTCTCAAAAAATTGAATTCCCTCAGTTTAATCTCTTCCTGGAAAAGTATCCGCTAAAAATTCATTAAAAACAAATTAAAAAAAAGATCCACTTCCAAAAACCATGTACACAATTTATTCTGTCCCCTGATTGCTACGAATCCGCTTAAACAAATGATACCCATCGAGAGTGAGAGAGAGAGAGAGAGAGAGAGAGAGAGAGGGAGGGGGTGAGAGGGGGATGAGGAAAGAAAAAAAAAGAAAAGAGTTAGGCGAGGGCGAATAGGGGAGGGAGTGACACTTTGAAAAATAATTTGCCCCCTTCGCGTAAACATCGGAGCTCGCCGCGGAACGAGCTCGCACGCGTGTGCCGGTCTCTGCCCCTCGTTTATTAGTACTAATTACCGGCGGGGGCGTAATTCTCCCCGGATTCCCTATCTCCCCACCCTGGGCAACCGCGCGAGGGGTGAACCACCCTTGTAGCGGCGACTCTCGACCGGCAGCAGTCAAGCTATGCGCTTCTGAATCGGCGCGGCATTACAATTAATTAACGGGGCCTCGAGCGAGGCGAGCTTGGCTCCATTAAGGGTGCGCCAGCCAGTTCCGTGAACGAACCAACAGAGAGAGAGAGAGAGAGAGAGAGAGAGAGAGAGAGAGAGAGAGAGAGAGAGAGAGAAAGAGTGAGAATGGTGGTTCGTGCACGTGCAAATCGTAGAAATTCACGGCTGCCGCAGGAAAAACCGGCAAGAGCCTCTTTTTCTTTAACGACCTACAATCCGCAAGGAGTCCTCCTTAGTGTTGGTACCATCGGGGATCCTTCTTTCTACTTACGTTCTCTGTTCCGCTGGTTTTACGATCGTCGCCGCAATAGAGGCACCTGGTCAGCTTCGAGCTTTACGATTGACCCATCTCGAGGCTTGCCTTATGAAATAAATATCCGTCGTGTTAGGTGAAATATGAGACGTAGAATCACGAAGGATTCTTATTATCGCGCAATCGTTTTATACGTTTGCTTCTGCAGCCTTGTTTTGTCGCGAATCGTGGTAAATTAATGTATTTCTCGCTGGCAAATGCTTGTGTCGGTGTTTACTGTTACGCGGTAATGAAACGAAGGTTTTATATCGTGATGAGAAAAAAGAAAATAAAGCTAGATTGTCCGCGGGGAATTGAAAATTGAAAGTTTTACATAGGGGAGTAGGGGATGTTGATTAACGACAATGTTACACTGGCCGAATGGGGATAACTGTTTCGGTTAGATGCTCGTTTTGATAGTGGAGGCCGATTTGTAATACTTGTCAGTCAATGTCGGCCGTGTTAATGAAGGGAAAAGAAAGATTATTTATGTTAAGGCGATTTGCGGCTGACGCGTTTGAAGTATGAAAATGAAAAATGGTGTCGGCCTGTCTCGAGAACAAATTGTGCCCGTGGACGGGGCTTAAGAAAGCTTCGGGAACGGATAACACGCGGATAATTACGAGAGTGGCGAAGTTCGTTACATGAATTTTTCGTTCTGCGCAGTTTTTAATTCTGGAAAAATGTTTGCGAGCAAAGTGCGTCGTTCTACTTTCTCCATGCTGTCAGAATCTGATTAAAAGTCACAGGAAACCATGCTAATTGGATGTACGAATATTTTTCACAATATAACATTGATCTTTCTTATCAACTCTGATTACAATTTCTTAATCAAGTGAAAAAACGCGTGATTATTTTTTTCAATGTACTGTTCACTTCGGTATTTTCATTTTGCTAAATTTACGAATCTATGCAGAATGATTGTAGCAACTGGGTCAAGATATAGCTCTGTTCCAACTGAAGTTGGAAAAAATATCGCGAAAAATATTTTTGCAATTGCACTTTCTTTCAAAACGAAACTGCATCATTTTATAGTGTAAATCGTCTTGTAGACATAAGATGAATCTCGTACACGTTTTTCAAAAAAGACATCTTCAACGAAACATGCGTTTTTCCTTGAACATATTTCCATAATATTTTTATACATGAAATATTTCGAAGAGACAATCTACTCGAAAAAGAAAAGTACAGCTGCACTTTGCACAAGCAACTTTGTAAACAGTTCAAAATTTTCTCCCCAAGATTTTTTTTCTAATTTCACGTCGAAAAGATCTATCATCTGACCCAGATTTTAGAATCATCCTGTACATGTTCGAACATATTGCAGTCCATACTTCCTTCGGGGTCAACTATTACAGCCACGAGTATATCCGTGGCCTGCAACGATACGTCTCGCTTAAGACCACGTCTAACAATAAGTGCAGCTAGCAACAAAACGTGGAACCCTGTTGTTTTGATTGTGGCGATCTTGTTCGGGTTGCCGCAAATGCAGTCCCGGATATATAAAACGTAACGATAATCGCGCGATTCGCTCTAATCTCGGAATCCATTAAATCCCTATGTCGAAACTTCCAACCCTTGGCGGTTCGAAGGTTTAAGCAGGTCTTACCGGTGCTAGGGAAGTCAATGGGGGGGTTTGATACTTTCATGGTAAAAGGAACGTGCCACTAAAAGGGAATAATTTTCGGTCCATATCATTCTACGATTGCCTTATCCTGACGACATTTTTAAATTTCAAACGAGCCACGATATTATTAAGGAACAAGAATTAATTTCTCATATTATTATCGTGAATGTTATATAAAATTATATAAATAGAATAAAATTCCATTTAGTGTACGAAGCAGATAAAATTTTCGTACAATCTATCACGGTTGAATAGATAAAAATTATCACGGTGATTATAGTATAATTATAATTATAGTATAATATATTTTAATAGAAAAATCTTTATCTGTTTATAAGTGTAAATAGATAAAAATATCGCACAGTGTATTTAGAGAAGTTTTTGAACAGTTAATAACATAAACCGTAAGTTCTCATATTATTATCTTACAATTTCATTTTTTAATGTTCAAGATCGCTTGAAGATCATTCTGCAGGCATATTCGAATATATTCTTTAGCCTGTTGTATAAAACAAGTTGTATAAAAAAGCTAAAAAACACCATGAGTAAACAAACAACTTTTCTCCGCGATATTCTTCTTTTAAAACCACTTACATTGTGCTAGAAACATTTTTCATAAGATTAGAAACAATGCAGACATTCAGGTGGCCTCCTATAGTTCGGACACCCTGTATATTAGATATAGAAATAAATTCTTTGCGACTGAATTCACGTAATCAGTAGAGCTATTCAAATCGAAATATACGCAAGCTGTTAGAAAAATTACAGAAGTCCATCAATAATAACATTATTTTCAGTCTATTTAAATAAAATTTTGACTGTACCCAAAAATCGGAAAGAATTCATTTCTACACCTAACACGAAGAAACTTGACAAATTGCAAAATAAATATGCCACGTTGCAAAAGAGATTTGCAGGATCGTAAAAATGAGAAATGGAATTATACCGATAGTTGGATGAAAAGAATTGCACTTCCTTGAACAATCTATATAGTTGTGACATGAAAATTAATTTCTTTTAATATTCTTTTTATTAAATCGTTCTATGGGAACAATGATCTTTTCGCGTGGAATTGTTCGATTAATTTAGCACTATTCCAAGCACGTTACATCGAAATGATTATTGCCACAGCGTGCATATATCTGACACGTGTTCGACGGAAGTGACTGCAATGAATAGATTTCGGGAGAGAGTAGTAATGCCGCATTTTCATTGACGACAAATGCTCTGCACTCGGGGATCGTTTTATTGGGTCGCGTATACGCGGAACGAGAATTTCGTCACGTTCGACCATGATCACAATTTGAACGAATTTTATATTCCCTCCCCCACTGCTCCTCGCGTGAAACTTCGATAACGTATTTCGAATTTTTCCAGCGATCTTTTAATCCACCATTTTCTAGTCGTTCGATGCCACGTTAATCCTCGCCTCCCTGTTTTTCGCAATATTCTGCACTGGAAATATTTAAAAAAATTTTTTTTTTGCTTTAGAAACGATTTGACGTATTACAGATGAGGCTATTAATTGCAAAACGTCGACGAAATACGACGCAATAAATTGTAAACGCAACAAATTACGGTTATTGTTATCGTGTTCGAAGAAATTTCATTTTATCTGTACCAAAGCATTCTTCAAATTTTTCATTTCATTCGTCATGCGATAAGTAATAAACGAAAGCATGGTAAAAATATTCTGTCCACAAACCTGATAAATAAAATAAAATAAAAAAAATTTACGCTTCATTCGTAAAACTTTACTGTGATACTATCACCTATTTTTAAAACTCATATTTTTTCAGAATTAATTTTTTGAATTCACGTTCTTCTTGAACTCTATCTTCAAAAATTGCGTACTGTTACGATTACTATCGAAAGATTCATATTTTACACACGCGTACTTGCACAAAATCCAGGTCGAAATACACGATAAAAAGCTAATTCATCGTGCTAAGATCGCCACGAAAAAAAAAGAGAGAGAGAAGGAAGAAAAGAACAGAATTGGCGGGCTGTGAATTTCACGAGCGTTCCACGGCCACGTTCCTGAACTGGCGTAAATTGCGGAAGTCTCGTCAAGTTCGATCGGCGAAACGTTAAATTCATTGAAAAGTCACGCAACTCGGCCGTATGTCATCCTTTTCTCTTTCACGCGGCATTCAGAGGACCATTCGGTTTCATCGATGGAATACACCATCGGGTTGACTCGACGTGGATTTCAATCAAACGATCGCGAGACGCATAGATCATTCGATTAGCTTTGACGTGAGCTAGTTACCACCCCTTCGAATGTCGATCCATCTCTCCCCAATGAAGGTATCCCTACCACAATATTCTATCACCCTCTCTTCTAACCACAGCCAAGCAATAAAGTATAATATAATATATCAGTGTCCCGGTCGTATTTGATATAATCGAACGGATCGTTTTTGAATTCAACGAATCACGATCTTTCATCAATCAGTAAACCAGCAAATGACGACAATGAATACGCCGGTTTTTCTCATTCATGTCTCGAAATATTTTCGACGCGGGCCAGTTTGTTCCACGTGGTTCCGACTGTCACCAACCCTCTGATTATAAGTTATCGGCGATGGAATAAAGCACTGCGTCGAATACATATCGATATTAACGTCAATCGCGAAACCCCGCCTCGTTGTGATTTGTTACGTCGTTTCGCGCGATTACTTTATCGGATTAATTAACGAGTCGAGTGATTGTTTGTTTGAACGAATCGTAAGCCGTTTTGCGTTGAGTTTTATGGATGTTTTGTATTGTTGTTCGTTGGATCGTGGGAAAAAGAAATTTGTGGTTCTCCGATGGTATGGATAAATTAACTGGTGTGAAAATGGGTGTTCATTTTTCCGTGATCCTCGGAAGCGAATTAAAATTAAAAATTAACTTCTTAACCTATGATTTCTTTTTCTGATTATACATCTGAGCATCGGTTACTTATTGTTTCAGTACCATATTATATACGAAACGGTAATGTATTATAGATTAATTACAACTGACAATCCTTGGTCTTGCAAATTAAAAGGAAAGTTGGAATTATAATTAATGTTTGTTACTAATATAACTGTTTTCTTTTTTTTTTGTCGAATCTCAGCCAGGATCTGTGTTACAAGCCTAACTCGTCGTTATAGGGCAAGGGGTTAAACAAATTGTATGGAAATGTAATACAGCACGTGTACATAGATGACCAAATAAAATCAGAAGAATAATTAGAATTATTGTGATCTTTATTGAAGAATTAAACAACTCTTTGAATTATACAATTTCTCAGGAGAGACAGGAAACATAATATGCAAATTCTGTAATAATAAATTTAAACCACTGCTATTGGTTGGGGATAACAATGAAATAAATATCCAAGTTTAATATTTTACTTTTACATATATAATTTAATTTATATTTCTTCGCTAAAGTAAATACCATGTAATGCTAAAAATATTATACGAGGTTTGATTTAAACAAAAAAAATACCCGAGCTGTGAGTATAACTCAATATATGACATAAATGTCGTGATTATAACTATTTCAAAGCAGATTGTTTTAATATTGAACAATTTTTTGTTAACAAAGTTTTATTCACATTAGCCCAGGTATTTTATTTTCATCAAACTTCATATAATATAAAATTGAAAAAAATTCTACCTCACTTACATTTCATACGGTTTTAAAACGTATCTTGTATTAAATACAAAGCGGACTATGCATTTTACATGACGTGTCGCGTATATACGCGTGACATCGGTTTGTCACGAGAATTGACGTGTCACACATACCTAATAGTAGTTGCTAGCAAACACGTCAAAAAGTAACACTTAACCCTACACACGCACCATTCAATTATTCATTAACCTGTTAACTCGTTCCGGCTCTTAAACAACAATTAAATCTCTCTAGTTTATATAATTAAAACATTGATAAAAATTATAATTATTTTACTTTAGTTCCTACGAATATGAGTATAACGTATCTTACGTTTAATCCTTTCGCTACGACAGATTTTAGTATGTAAAGTGTCTAGCGAAAGGTAGATGTTCAATTCTTACAATTAGTCGCAAAATTTGTCAAATTGTTTTGAAAAGTTTGAAAATTTTGAGTTCGTCTTGTTGAATTAGAATGGAAGATAAAATTAAGGGTAAAGTACCAGAAAAGTACGAGGAAATTTCTAAAGGCGTGAACAGCAATGAAAGGGTTAATAGAGGTGTAACAAGTATAATTAAAAATAAATGACTTCTAAATAATACTTCATTTATTTATAATAAATAAAATATCGTATAATAAATAAATTATCGTACTATATGCAGAGTTATCCAAATGTGAAGCCTAGATATTAACACTGTATAATGTTTACACATTATGTGTTCTCAAATAACGTAAGCCATTTTGTTTTAGTAGAAGGTAGTACGATTTTAAACATGAACAGGGGTATATTACAGCTATGCATTTACATTATTCAAAATAATTATGAAAATGGGCGTTCTTTGTTCCATTCTTCTCAAGCAAAATTTTGTTTTTGCGATGAAACTCATTTTGCAGTCGATAATTAACCCTTCACAACTTGATGTTTCTTAGATTAAAAAGAAGAAAAATTACAATTGATTGCAACTTTGCATTTTAATAAGAGAAACAAAAATAAACAATTATTATAAAGAAATTAATTACTAATCGTGTAACAATAAACAAATAAAACGAGAGTTACAAAATTATTTCGTTACAAATTAATTCGATGTCTTTCTTCATAAATTCTTGGACAACTTTATGAATTGAAAGTCGCCATCTCTTTTTTCAGAGAAGTAACTCCTCTGAAAGGGTGACTATTCTGTTCCACGTATAATTGTAACGAATCGTATTTCCAAAAAAACAAGTTGAAAAAAGTTCCAAATAGTTTGTATTTTATTAAAAAAAAACACGTAAGCGTGTAAGTTGGACGACCTTATATAATAAACCGCATCTTGCCCAATTAATAGGTTAATACACCTGTGTTAACGAACTACCAGAGTGAAAAAGGAGAGAGAAGAAATTCCAAAGCAAAAATAAATCCATCAAATCCTTCGTATTCTCTACGAACGTCGAATTCACTCTATCGAGCTGTCCGCTGACGCACGTACATACATACAAACCTGCTTTTAATCGAACCCATCGAAACGCGCCTTAAATTTATCTCCTTTCACACGTCCATCCGACTGTCCGTGGGATAGACAACAAGCACGATAATCTCGCGGCGTACTATCAGCGTCGCGAAAAGAGTGGTCTGCGGTGAGGTGCGGCCGGAAGCGCAAGAACGGAAGTCACGGAGGACAGTGAGGGAAATGATGAGTTACCGGGTGCGATCTACCACCGATGGACCGACGTATTCGCTGAATACGAAATTTTCTCCGGCTGATCTCGATAAATCACTCGAATCCGCATCTTTCTCCATTCCTAACCATTTTTTCGTTCGTCTTTATCCATCGGTTTATACCACTCCTCGCCCCTTTTTTTTTGCTTCTTCATTTGCACGAATAGGTGAAACGAGAGAGACAGAGAACGAACGTCGTAAGAACCGTCCAGAGGGAAAAGAAATGAAGATTGAGGTAAAATAGAGAAGGAGATCGATAGGATGAATTTTAGACCTCGTGGCGCGATCACCTTCGTGAATCCTTTGGCGAAAAAACCTCGCTTTAAGCTCCCCCCGCGATTAGATTGGGAACGGAGGTGAAATTAATGCGTCTTCGGCCCTTGGGTCGTTTTTACTCGATACTCAAAGTCCACTGAAATTTACAGCACGGACGATCTTGCACCGTTTCACAGGGAACGAAGAAGCAGTTCAAAACTTCCTTATCGCTGTGTAATTAATGCCTTCGCGCTCGATTTCTTAATTGGAATTCCTCCGTTCAATAATTGCGTGGTAATTCGATGGGAAACGGCGCTGTTGTAATTAATTCTGCCTTATGATTTATCTAAAGGAAGCTATTTATTTGTTCTGGTTATTTGTATTAATCGTACGAACTTAAGGAAGGATCGAGAAGTGTCTATAACATTATAAGCTTCGGTTCTCTTTTAAAAAATCACGTTTCCAATTGAGAACCAAAACACATTTTTTAGTGTATAATTCGTTAAATAAAGGGAAGTGATAGAATGAAGTATCAGAAGTATATAAAATGAAATTTTAAAGTTCTCTGTAATCATTAAAGGAGAACACAGCTGGAGGGATTCACGCGGAAATGTGGGTAGAAATTTCTGCGGATGCAAGGCTTAACCACGTCAAAGGTATCAGGTTCAGCTTGATCCTCTCCAGAATTCTCTGAAGCTTCATTGCAGAATCACAGTACGATCGTGTTTCATGGTGTCGAATACAGGCCATAAACAAACGCTTTCGTAAGCCTGTTTCACCGTAGAAGGGAAACGGAAGGACTATACCAAAACCTGCTGAGTTGTGAACGCTGTGCTGACAGAGGCGTGTATACAAGAAAATCGTGAAACGAATCTTGTGATTAATCGTCACGATATCGAACGAAAGCGCTCGCACCGAAATGTTTACTCACTACGGTCGGTCTAATTTCTCTCGTTAAATTTTAATTAATCATTTTATTAAAGTCGTGATTGTAATGGTGACAGAACAAACAAGAAAATCAGGAAAACGAATTTCACAAAAGTTTATCGTTCGTCGTGACATTTATTGTTCCTGTCTATTTTATCAAACGTTAATTTATTATTAATTCTATATGAAACATCGTGAAATATGTAGGTAGATATCTACGGTAACTTTCATCGAAGCAGAGTAGCTTTCTTAAAATTATACCAAGCGACATGAACTTTTTTTAAACGAGAAGTTAGATAAAGTGTAAAAAAATTTTTGAAAAAATTGCGATTAATCCAAATTGTCACGAAAATAGTAAAGATCGCTTTTTACAATCTTTTTAATTATTTTGTAGGTTTATGTTAGTTGCATCGCAAGCATGCTGAAAATTGCATCGAAATCGATTAACGTATCTACGAGTTTCTACGAGAGATTTCACGACTTTTGATTTACAATTGCGATAAATTTAAAGATTCTTACGTCTTTCAATGACTGTCGCTTGTTTCTACATTGATTAATTTCGATGAAATTTTCAGACAAAAATCCGCGAAATCTATTTTGAAAATTTTCATTACAGGCTCAGATAAAAAAGTCACTATTTCCTTCGCAATTTCAAGCAATTGGAATTTTTTCAAAAATATTTTCCCACACCGTTTAGTAAACTACTCCTTCTAACTTCTCACGAGAACTCCATTCGTTTGGTCCAGTTTAAAAAGAAAAAAATCTATTTCAAATAGTGTCCGAATATTAATGGAAGTCGTTGCATATCGAATGCGAACTTTGCTTTTCAATACGGGTAATTCCATGGATTCGTCGACGTTAACATAGAAGCAGTTTCACGGAGGTATCGACGAAGGAAAAGTGGGGGAAAAAAAAGAAGGAAGAAACGATTTTCTCGAGTACATTTTTCCAATAACATCCTCCCCATTCCCTTTTCGGTCTTCATACTCCGGAAGTTTTTCACAGAGAGACGTGCATAATCTATATACAAACACATCCGTAGCTGGTCGGAGGCACTAGCGCCGATGTTGACAGGTTATTGGCAGTTCAAGGGCTGAAAATGCCCGGCCGGCAGTATCGGTCCCCATTTTCCAGCTTTACGATGACGACCATTGTTATTGGCATAGCACGCCCTACCAGCGGAAAATTGTTGATGATAGGGAGGGTGCAAGTTAAAAAGAGCGAACTCTATTATCGAGGACGGCAATACACTTAATCACTCTTCTATCGGAAATAAAATACGGTTCTTTTTTTAACTTTTAAATGGGTCCTACACAGGTTGGAGATCTTTTGTCAGAATAGCTTGGTAATTTTATTGTGAAATGTGAAATTCAATGGTTTCGATTATTCGTCAATTTATGGACTGATCTGTTGAAAAGGAATTACAAAACATAACTGTTCGATTGAAAAGAAACCGAATTTAACATAATTTTATCGTGATAGATGAAATACAGTGCTTTCGATTATTCTTCGATTTCTGGATCGATCAGTTGGAAAAGACTTATTTTCATTTCATAAGAATTTCACTGAATTTCACTGTGGAAGGAAAAATTCCGTTTCGTTGATTGTAGAAAAATTATTGAATTCATGGAAACGGAATTTGAAGAAAAGGGAAGAAAAAAGCATCCAACGTGAATATTCGTTTGTATTTGGAATTAACGAAAATTCAAGAGCAAACAGTTCGATGTTTTTCATTTTTCTTTCTTTTAAATCCTCCTGAAAATTGAAAAGGAGAAAAACAATAGAAGCCCACTTGTATCGGTCAAATGTTTTGTATTCAGTTAACGAGATAGCATTGAACGAAAATGTAAAATACGATCTATTGGTAACACGTTAATTTATAACGCTCTGAGCTTTCCCATCTGCACCAGTACGTTGATCGAATACTAACATCCGGCGGAAAGTCTAAGCATCATAAATTTCTACTAGTACCTAAACCCTTTCCAATCGATCTGACAATAAGCTCCCTTGACAAATGTGTTTGCTCCACGGAATTGTGCCGAACTCGGTGTTACGCGACCGAAACGCGATGATTTTCTTGTTCTCTTTATCGCGGCTGCCTTTTCTAAAAATTTTTTACGCCCTTGTTTACGCCGTGAATTCGAACGATATCTTGACACGTGAAAATCGGTCACACTTTGTTTATCCGTATTATTTTGTTTTTTTTTTTCAATTCGTTTCTCGAATAAACAATATCAATAGTTTATTCACATTTGCACACGTTAATTATCAAATTCTTATTTCTCTCTGATATTCTACTATCTTTGCGTCGATTATTTTATTTCTATCGAATTGAAATTGTATTTAAAGAAAAATGTTTCAAGCGTTCAGATATGTTAATTTAGAATTAATTAATCAAAGTATTTCCTCGTACCTTCTACGATGATGACGACGATGACGACGCTTCGATATATTTTGCGTGCTGCTCTCCGGTTGGATGGTGAACACTTCTTCGATATTCTCCACGTTCAGATCTTTCATTTGATTCGTGCTCACGGTAGTCGTTGGAAATGCGCTCAACACTTGAGACGTTTTCAAAAATGTCTGCGTCGATTTTGTAGCGTTCACGTTCGACGAGGTTCGCGAGGGTTGGTGCCCCTGTTTTCGACCGGAATGCCTCTTCTTCGGTGGTGGAGTCGTCGACTCTAATCTACAGTTTAAAGTGAAATTTCAAATTAGCTCACCTCGCGTGTCATAAATATAAATTCGATTTTCGAAATCGGATAATGTGAAATTTGAATTCTGCAATTTGATAATCTCTAATTGTAAATGAAACCGTATTGTTACGGAACAAATGTTGGAAAATTTATCTCGCATTTCGACATCGTACAATTTCATCTTGGAATATGTTTAAGCAATATTTCCAGTGTGACAATAAACCAAGAAAAAAAAAAAAGAGAGGTACACGTGCAACATGCCATAAAGCTGACGAAGCGCGTAAAACTAGCGCAATACGTATCCCATATCGACCGCTTTTAATTAATATTGCAGATACGAAAGTCACCTTAATATTTTTAATTGGCATTGCGCGTGCATGCGTTCTATCGCCTCGTTTCGTAGCTCTCCAGATAAATTTATTTTCGTTCCTGTCATTAATTCAAAACCGTCCGGCCGATTTTTCACAATAGATACCACGAATGGAACAACTGCTTCCTCTACACGCAATAAAATACACTAAAATGGAGTATATGGAAAAAGTTTCACCCGACCTTCGTCGAAAATAATACAAACTACCTATAGTATTTCGGACAATTATATAAAAAAATTAACGCGAGCAAGATTAATATAGGAACGCGATGACCTAGAAACGATTGACGTTAAATAAAATTTTCCTCAATGCTGAAATGTGAAAAATGGTGAAAAGAACCCTATTATCTTCAACTGGTTCGTTTTAACGAATTTCTTCGTGTTGCCTCTTTAACCTCTTCAGAGACGATTTTTCCAAAGTTATAAAAAAGTGATCTAACTTTTTTATATAATTATATTTTAACGAACATTCTTTTTATTTATATAATCAAATATTAACTTCAGCACACTTTTGCAATAGAACTTTTGAAAACTAAAAAATGACACTATTTGCTTTATTTCAATATAAATATGATTTGCATGAAGTAATGGTTCATATTACAAATGACATTTCAAATCGGCAGCAATTTTAAACTGCCTTCCTGCCAGGAGATTATAATCATTATACTTTCATATTTTTTCTATCAAAAATATTGGAATTTAAAAAGAAAAATATACTAAACATACACACACGTGTCAATGTACTCGAAGAAGTTAAAAAAGAAAAATTGCCTAAGTAGACTGACATTAATATGGCACATATTTTAAAGGAGCAGTTGAAAATGACTTGATTGATCGTCACGCTGGGAAAATGCACGTAATTTTCACGTGTAAGTTTCGTAGGCCGCTTCTACCTGAATTCAACGCCCTCGTCCCTCACCCCAGGCCTAGCGTCGTCGTTCCTCGCGTTAAAACTGAATCCACCCTCGAGCTCCCCGTCCATGCTGTATTGATTCCGGTCCACCATAATTGGTTCGGATTTCTCTTGAGAAGCCACGATCTCCTCGTTCTCCTGATGCGCCTCGTTAGCGTCGTGCTCATTTTTAAATTGAAGGATCTCTGAAACGACACCTGTCGCTTGCACACACTGTCGGATTCGTCGGTTGTAACGTAGATGGGATTTGAACGGGGAGAAAAGTTCGTTCAAATGCGATGGAAAGGGAAGGAAAGTGTTTTTCTTTTCTTTTCTTTTTTTTTTTCTTTTACCTGTAAGACCCTCCTCCTCGACCTGGAGACCCTCTTTCAGGACCTCGTCCCGGTACTTCTCGAGCTCCTCGAGGTAACTCTTGTTGAGCTTTTGCTGTCTCCATTCTGTTTCGTATTTGATATTCGGCAAAGCGATGTCGCCCAAAAACCCGCCTGAAATGGAATAACAGCGATGCAGAGTTTTGTCTTGTTCCTGTATATACATTTTTATGGAGTAGTTACATATGCAAGAGAAACGTTTAGGCCGGTTGTAACAACGTCTTTGTCAAGAATAAAGAACTTATAAATATTTTTTAGATGAGATGATTGATAAATTATTAACCCTCTATGACAATAAATGACTTGGAAGTTATTTATGTACCTATTAGGTGTGCTAATTAATTCAATGCCTTTTTCACGAGCTTCAATATATTTTTTTTTTATAAACTATCGAACACAATTTTAATGTTCAGAACAGTCTCTACTGTTTTTTATTTGGCAACTGAGGAATTATATTTTCTGAAAAAGTATGGCGACTGTTAGTCGATAAAGTTATCCAGATTTTATAAAAAAAGGGGCACCGAATTAATTTGTACATCAGATACATTTTATAACTCTCACTTTATTTTTTTATTGTTACATTATTGCATTAAATTGTTGTATTATAATTTCTTTATAATAATTGTTCACTTTTTCTTCTCTTATTAATAACATAAAGTTGTAATCAATTGTAATTTTCCTTCTTATAAAGGATTAAGAAGTTTCTGTAATTTTCATCGAGATATATGATGAATATCGAATTCCACCAACTGTCGCGAAGCTTTAGAATTTCATAAGCAATTTCATCGATCGCGTTCTTCATTTCTGAGATTTTGCACGTCACAAAGATATTTTTCAAACCAATTTTTGATGATTCTCTCAAACCTCTCAGAGATGTTTCTTTTCCCGAAATACTCGTGACGTAAGAAATGTTTAGGATTATCCGGAGGTTCGTGGGACTTGTTAGATAATCGTCGAAGTTTGGGAACCAAGAATTCCACGACCCTGGGTCAAGAGAATTGAGTCAGATCACTCTGAGGTCGTAAGACCTCGAGAACCTGACATTGTGGTTGTACAAGCTCTCTAGTGTCAAAGGTCTTGAAGCCTTCGTAAGCTCAAGGCTTTCTATGTCCGTAGAGGTATGAAGATTAAGGTCTTAGAATTCTAAGGTCATAGGGTTGCAGATTATAGGACCCCACGGTTCGTGTGATTCACCTGAAATGTTAAATTTCATAGGATTTTCTATGTTTACGAAAGTTCTGGGTCTTACAATCTCGGAAACATGAAGATCTAAGTCCCAAGACTTTCTAAATCGTAAAATTCGAAATTCTAGAATTTCAGAGACTTGAAATCTCTTAGCTGGAGTATCGACAGTCCTAAGATTTTTGAAATTTTCAGAAGCTCCAGGTTTCACGAGCGTGAAGTCGTAAAAATTAATATCTCAAAACCCCTAACACAGAGTATTAGAGTTCGTGCCCGTTTTTGCATCGATTTGTCATGTCAAATTTTTTTATTAATCAATAATAGAATCTCCATTGCTTTGAATAATCTTTTTCTGGTCGATTTGTCGATGTTAAGTTTCTCTGCAACTTCTGCAGTTCAAATTTGGGAATTATTTTACAATAAATTAAGCAAGGAAGCTTTATCAGAGCGTGGCTCGTCGTTTAATTAAAAATCGTCATGTTAAAAAACCAAAAATTTGCTCTATAACATAAGAACTGTTAAAACACAAAAGACTGTTGATAAAATAACAACTGAATATCGTTCTTTTTATCCGCTATGAAATTTGCACACGTGACAAGAAGTGTGCAAATAAATAATTTACTGTCATCTATTGGAAATGACTCCGACCCAATAGAATCTGAAGTTCGAGAATTCCAAATTTATAGAATTTACAATATTTTCAGAATCTCTGAAATATGAAAGATTTGACATCACGAGGTCAAGATCTAAGAAACTTGAGTCCACCGAGCTTTACAGGACTTAATATCGTAAAATTCAAGGTCTCGCGTCTTGTAAGTGTTCCTACTTAACTACCAAGAATCTCATCAGCCTCGAGTTCCTTGAACCTGATATCGACTACCTTGTCTTGTGTACTCCAAGTGTTAACTATTTCAACCTGTAAAACACCGGAATGTTCTACTTCGCCTTTACGAGCCCCGGGGCTATTCGCTTTATCTTCTAAAACCCCGATGTGTCCTATTTTGCCTTCTACGACCCTTGCGCCCTTTATTTCACTTTCTACAACTCCGGTGTGCTCTATTTTGCTCACTGTGGCCGGAATTGTTCATGTGTACCATCCCATTATCCCAGAATACTCTTCTTCCACCTTCTAATTCTCTTTATACATCCGTAGAATGTATCATTTTCATTTAAAAGCTACATATGTTATATGTACACATCTTCTCTCACTGACCTTCTTTCACGTGCACATACACGCATGAAGTATTAACCCATCTAACGATTAATCACAGACAGGCGTCCGGCGAAAACGCAAACTCGTCCACTTTACATTCAGGAATTCGCGTCTCGTATTTGAGGAACGCGACCGTAGGAATTCATGCTTTTACGACAGCCACGTATCCGACGAATCTGCTCTCGTGTGCCCTCTACGGCTGACAAAGATTGAACATTACCCTCCGGCTGGCCACGTAATTCTCGAATTTACATTCCCCGTCTGCACGTGATTCGGACTTTCGACGATCGCCGACATACAATACATATGTGTATATGTACAGTCCAGATGTCTTCTCGGTGATACCAGCCAGCCAGCCAGCGTGCTTTCCAAGACACTGGCCTACGTACACCGTGTTACACAGGCCATCCCCATTATCAACGACCATAAATCACGGGTACGCGTTATCGTTGAAAAGAGAGTTTGTTCGGTCTCTGCAGTTGTTACGACCGATGTAAACAGCTTCGGTTTGCGTTATCGCCAATCGCGTCAGCCATGGAGACGAGGCAAGGAACGTTTGAAGAATATAAAGATCTCATCCAACAAAATTAGAAATAAAGAATGACTAGGAAAGGGGGGAGGAGGAAGAAGGGTGGGGAAAATAGGTGAAACACCGATTGAATGGCCTGAAAGTTCAAGCAACCGGATTAAAGGATGACCAATCCTCTGTTCTATTCTTACTCTTTGACCAAGCTTTGTTGAGACACGCAAAAGAGGATAAGATCTCGTTTACCACGGTAGAAAGACCGTGGTTGCTTCGTTAGAAAATGGAACCGCGGCAAGGAGGCAAAAGAAGAAGAAGAAGAAGACAGAAAAAAAAAACGATTATCCAATTCCACGACGACCACCCAGTCGATATCTCAGCGCAGTCCAGAGTTAGCCGCTTGGTGCGGAGAGATAATTAGATCATCGACGCTGAGGGGAAGAATGGGTTCATCGTCGTTGCTCTTCCCGATGTTGATTCACTCGAATCAAGAGTGGATTCGTTCTGTATCCACTGGTGATGTCTGTCCCCTTTTTCCGAAACGATAAAAATCGCTTCGCGATGGAAAGCGTGGAGGAAAATGAAGGAAATTCGTCGAAGTTTACTTCAAGTAACAACGAAAGACCTGGTGCATATAAATTTGTTTGTTTCTTTATACGTAAAAAAAAAAAATCCGTATCAATTTCGTTCGTATTAAATGTTGAATGGAAAGAATTTAAAACGAAATGGATATACATGTGCATTGAACGTGAATGAATCAAAAATTGGAGGACGTTGAACGTAAGGGAGTTATCTTTATCATCGAGGTACCATGAAAGAAAGAAACGAAAAAAGAGATCAACCACGTTGACACGGGATACACAGGATATAAAAAATTCACGTTCGAGAATTCGTTGCGCTCTTGAAAATGTATTATTCATCGTCGTGATTCTCCTCTGCGTTTCTACCTGTTCGTCGTCCGCGGAAAAACGAATTTGCTATTATTCTTTATTAAACTTCCTACTGGTCTACTGTTTTTTAAACACAAATTCCAACAGCTCTCCTATCAACTTGCTAAAAATAGCACGCTTCTTGACCTCCCGGCTTTTTCTCTAAATGAACGAGCAAACAACAATAAAACGTCGCGCGATCCAGCATCCTCCCGTTTCAGATATAAATTATACATGTTGCGTACACAGACCGACAGCCCATGTATCGTTGTATTTTCGATTCATGCAACTTGCATGAAACTGAAGCTTTGTTTTCCATGGTAAGGGATGAAATGGAACCGTATAAAATGTCTAATTTCGTCGGCTCGATAAAGTCTTACGGATTCCGATAAGATCGTTACGAGATCGCAGTTATTACACATGTCTAACGTTTCATTTTTTCGCCTTTGACCCACGACAACTTCGTCGCTTCGTTGATGAAATACCGTTCGCGGACAAGCTTATCGGTGTTTTCATAGCGGAAGAACAGTGTGAAAAATTCCGAATCATTTTACGTGCAGCCGCACCGACGCGTTCCTTCGAGTAATAATTTTCTTCCGTGGTACTCAAGCGTGTTCTCTCGTATTTCACTTTACCCGGTGAAAAATCACCGCCATGTATTTTCCGTTTAATAGATCTTATTTATCACTTTCCTCGTTTCCCTTTATTTTTTTTTATCGGGCGAGGAAATCATTCGTTCCGCGGGAAAATTACGGGGAATTATTTTACACGAATCCTGTGACTATTTCGAGGTACGAATTATGATTAATTTTCAGCAAGGTTGTGTTATCAAAAGAGAAATCGAACTTTGCGATGTTTTCATTGGGACAAATTTTAATGTAATGATTATTTTAAAATTTATTGGTTGGATGTTTAAATCAAAATTCGAACGAAAGTATCTTATCGATAGCTTTCCGATATAGAGAAATCGCAGGTTGAATTTGAAATGATCCTTACTTCGCGAAAAAATTTTTAAAATCTGCTTAGAAAATGAATCGTTCCTTTCTTTCGTTGTAACTATACGAGATGAATTTTAACAGTTCATAAATACGTGAATCAGCTAATATTTCTCAAGTGGGCGATAGTTGTATCTTTCCAATTCTACAGTACACGAAAAACGAAAAATTCCTTTTTCGTTCAAAACTAATTAAACACACAAATACCAAATTTCCTTTCAATCGACGACGACTGAAATTTCAATGGAGGAAATTAGATGCACTTAACTCACGTACTTTTAGATCTTCCAAGTTCCGTACCGCTTAAGTGTTCAAATTAAATTGTAACATTCCTGGTCCATTCATTTTTCATCGAAACGTTCGAAGGAACTTTCACTTCCATTCAATCTAACGAACGCTCCGTTTACACATTTTCGTTCGCGGAAAATCGCGCTTTTGACGGCGGGAACTTTTGATCAGTCACCATTGTTCTGTTTCCGTGAAAACGCTTTGAAATATGTTACACTTCTTTTTTCTCTCCTCTTTTTTTTCCACCGCCTGTAATTTCATAAAGTGTTTCGCGAATGTTTGAAAATATCGTTAGCCGGTTCGAGAGCGATGGGAACAAAAAAGGAAAAAAAAAGGAAAAAGAAGGAAAAAAGTTCGTTGTACAGAAATTTCATCGAATTATTCGCCTGGGGTGAAATTTCCTTTTGCCGTTCACGCGTATCGAACGCTATGGTATTAACAGAACTTCGCGAGCCGCGAGTGTTCGATGACACTTGGAAGCGATTCGTGTCAACGACGCCGTTGTTACTTCGCTTCGAGAGCCTTCGTTCCCATTCACAAATTCGGTGAGCCGGCGTAACGATCGCTCGAGAAGAACTTCTGCCGTTAGGTAGCAGCCTCTGAAATGGACCGTGCAAACAATGCTTTCTTCTTTAAATTTCCCTTTATCGGGCATTCGATGCCTTATTAAACCGTGCTTCTAAGCCTTAGAACCTCGAATCCGTCGAATATCGAAATACACCTTGAAATTTCGTCGTACTGAAACTTTAATAAAATTTCGCCTGTATTGAAATAATATTTCATTCGTGTTTAATAGCACGAGCTTAATATTCTCATTCTGAAAATTTCACGATTTTTTAGTTACTGATTATCCTCCGCTATTCATTATTTCAATTTAGCGTTAAATAAACAGATATCAAAGTATTATATACGGACATTATTTGGCAATCGTTAGACTCAAATTGAAGCTGAAAGTAAAGCAACAATACGAATTAATAGATATATAATTCTTCTTCTGTCACGTTTTGAATATAATCTGCACTACAGGTGTGACATCATTGGAATGCAAAGTGTTAATATCAAGTGAAATCTGTCCCTCCCAAAAAAAAAACAGAAAAATTAAAAAATAATATTCAATTATCGATATGTTTTCCACACGAAAAATGAAAATACAAAAGATGTTTACCAGGAATTGTATAATGTTCGAATTGAGCTATTATCGTGGTTTGCTTCTTTTCTCTAACGCTTAATTACCACCTAATTGTTTCTTTTTTATATTAAGGGGTTATCTTTATCGGGGTTAACCTATTAACCTTAATCAGAATTAACCTATCAACAACGAATACGAAGAGCATGGATTTTAAAACATTCGCACGAAGACAGTTTTATTATTACTTGTCTCGTTTCTCGTTATATGGAAACGCCTCTTTAAGGGGAGGTAGGAAAAATACATAGACCCTGTGCACTTTACCTATATACCAGCGACGATGAGGAACATTTATCGTACAATTATCAATACACGCTTTCTCTATCGATGTTGTAATATATTCAATGTATATTGTGTACCTCAAACAAGTACATGTTTAATCAGCTGTTGTTCTATACAACATAGTGTAACACAGAATCGCCTACAGCGGGTAAGTATGTACCATAGAAACACCGCCTCGTGGATAAAGATCGGAACCTGGTTATTAAGGATCCTGTTAGATCGAAGAACTGACAGTGAGAAATTGATGAATACGAAGATTGAACACGGAGGAGGAAGAATAGAGAAAACTAATTATGTAAATTGGTAGAAATGGATTTGTTCAGAAAATTTTTTACAAAATGTTAATTTTATTTTGTAAATTCGTATAAAATTCTAAAAGGAACTTTTTTTTTTTGTTGTTGAAATTTCTGCTTGAAATTACAACTTCTCGATTATCTGAAAGTATCATACTGTTAGGTGCTTGTAAAAGTGTCCATCGCTCTTCTTCTTTTTTTTTTTTTACTAAATTCACTTATTTGACACAGAGAATTGGTACAATATTTTTTCTCGCTTTTTAAAACCTCAACGTGAGTCTATTTCAAGATGGTCGAAACGGAAACTTTTACAAACGCTTGATATTTAAATATCCATTCGATCGTTAATCCACGCGAATTGAGTTCTACATTCCTCTACACAAAGCGCAAATATAAACGTTTAAAAGTGAATCGTTGCAAATGTTGATCTGAGATGACATAAATATTGGTCAAACATCGATGTATTATCCGACCTTAACATTAAATGCAAATGTTTGCCGTGTGTCAATATTAATTCGTTCGATGGCAGTTTGGTCTTTATATTTCCTCTTCCGTTCAATTGCAGAAAAAGAAAAAGAAGAGAGAAGATAAGGAAACGAAACGTGAACTGTTATAGAAAGATGAGCGAAATAACATTGTCGTTGCAAGCTGCCGTGAAACGCGCAAATTATATTAACGCACCGAAAGTTACATAAAAATTGTTCAAAGGGTTTTACGCAAAGTCAAGGTTTTAACCGTGTAACCGTTATAGAGTGTGTTACATAACATAAGGTTTATGCAGCACGGTAAATACATTGATCTCGCGTAATATCTAGGTCAATACAAAATCCCGTACATCGCGCAATTGAACCTACGCCAACACTGGGACAGGCCGGGTAAAAAATTATACATCCGCATAGAAAAAACTGCAATAAAAATCCTACATACCGTAAAGCGGACGTTACTTCAAAATTACAGCTTGTCATTTTACGAAATGAAACCAACTTTTTTTTAGACAGAAAAGTAATAGAGAATACAACAAAATGGAAAATAATTTTTGAAATTGATAATTCTTAGGTTGGTGCATATGGAATGTCATTTTTTGAAATGAAATTTTCGATACACTAATTTCTTAGAAAAAAAAAGATATATGTATTTAGTCAAAATTATTACCGTACAATTCTGTACACTTTTTTCATTTTTTGATTAACTGCTGTCGTTATTCCAAATTTATAAAAATTATTAGTCTTTGAATTCGAAAATTCTTTGAATGCTGCTTTTACAATGTCTTCGTTTTGGAGTAATTTATTTGTTAAAAAATTGTTGAAGTGTTGAAAGAAGTAATAGTAGCAAAATTTCGTATTCTTTCCCATGGAATGCTTGTAATAAATTTTTTTTTAAATTAGTAAATAGTTATCACCGACTGCCCAATGTTGAAGTATCGTAACACACGCGCAACTTTCTTCAAATGCTAAATTCATATTTTCAACAGTTTTCTCAAGTTTAAACTTACATGAAAAAAATTACACAAATAACTCAATTATCAATCACGTCCAATAATAGTGTCTAAACAATTTTATTATGATCTTCTTTTCACTATTCAACATACGTGTATTATAGTAAATTACTTCTTCTTGACTATTGCGTAAAAAAATCATCTCAAATTCAAAAAACGACATTTCATCTGCACCAATTAGTATTGTACGATCAAATAATCTCTAAAAACAGGATTGAAGAAAGAGTATTCTATGTTATCAGATATTTTGCACGTAACACGATGCTACTTGCAAGAATGCCACCGTATTTCTTCGCGTGGACTTAATAAAAGAAGATAGGAGGAGAAAAATGCGACCAAACAGGAGAGAGAGGGAGAGAGAGTGAAAGAGAGATTCTCATTGTGGCTAGGCCATATCTTATCGATAGCCTCGATCGATTTCCTTTAATTAATCCAGTCGCGCACCGCACACACCGGATCCACCCCGACATCCGCTGTAATGTTGGCGCGTGTCCCATTAACGGCGGCGAATAATTTGTCGATCTGGAAATTACCGAACACGATCCTGCCCACCGGCTCGCCTCGACGTCGATATCTCACCGTTCTGTTAACGAGGTCGCAATCGTTGAATCCGCCACGATGAATTCGGGCCCGAATCGTAAATACCGGCTACAATGTCCCCGCGACCGGTAAACCCATGGACACGCGCCTCGATTTATTCGATTCAATTAATTCTTCCACGTTACCGGTTACCATTCTGATCCTTCGTTATGTAATATTATTGTGATCGAAGATGTGACTTCGTGGACGTGGTATTTGAATGAAATTCATTTACAGTTCCGAAGGGTGCAATTATCGATGCAAATCGCTTGATTAATCATGTAAATTTTTGTTGTTCTTTTAGCTGATAATTAATATTTCTTAATAAATTTCTAAAGCAAGATTAAATGTACGTTAAGAAATATTTGAGGCGTATAATTTCAAAATTGACTATGTCTATTCTAAAGCAATTTTGCGATATTTTATGAATATGTAAAGTGAATACTTAAACATAACTTTTGCAAAATATAATAGAAATATTAATTGAAATTATTATACAAAAATTTAAAACAAAAGTTACTTTTATAATTTTTGAAGTATCAATGATAAAATTGTTGCAACATTTAATAATGACACTTGGACCTGACTAATTTCGATAACAGAGGATTTTATTCTTATTTTATTTTATTAATAAGTTTAGCTTTCACAAGTTTCTAAATCTTTCTTCACTTTATTAGATAAATACAATGAATACAAAAGATTTCATTGTTGTAACTGTTGAATAATAACATTGTTGAAATTAATTTATAGGAATGTATTAATTCACAAATTCATACAGTGGAGCCCATTTCTCTGTTATACTAACTGCGTGCCTATATTATTACAACGTGGATTAAATTATCACAAAGTGTCAAGAGGATGAAATCAGGGAGAGAGGATGGGCTGTCCAAGTTTCATGGTAACCTATATTATTCACAGAGAGTAACTATGCAAAATTTGATCCAGATTGGTCAAAGGATTTAGGAGTTAATAGGGAACGTGCATACAGACAGATAGACATTTTATTCGATAAGTATAAATCACGTTATCGTACCAATATCGAATTTCTTGGTTATTTAAAAAAAAAATTTCGAACATCAGAATCGATTTTGAATCAATATTGTAATAATTTATTTGCTATATTTTAGCAATGAGAAATTTTAAAATTGTTACTTTTTCTGTGGACTTTTACATTTTTTGAAATATATAATTTCGTTTTTGTTATTCTTAGTTTGTGCTGAGATTTTTAATCGACGATCATATAAAAATGTATACTTATTGTTAATTATTAATGATATTTGAGATTTTCAAGTATAATTTATGGTTAATATAGAGATTGATCGATTATAATGTAGGAGTTGGCGATTAACGATTCAAAGTATAAATATCGAAGTAACAATGTCAATGCTTCGGTGTATCTTTGATGAAGTTAACTGCAATGCTGGCAAAATGTTGGAACGTCGTTTCAAAAGGGAACGGTTTATAGTTGGAAGCCTGACAATGTCAACTATGCGGGTAATTGTGCATAATGAGGTTCGTAAAGTTCGTTCTATATTCCAAAATTAATTTGCCGAATTCAAATTTCTCGCATATCAAGTCAAACATGATGGCAGAGTGTTAATAGAAAATTCAATTTTCTACCTTGAACGAGCAAACTTCTTTTCAGTTTCATGTAAAATGTTTACAAATACAAATCCATTACAGAAATCAATGAATTTTTCAATATGCACAATATTTTTTATTATTTATACGTTTTTATTATTTTTATTTGTATTTAAACACGTTGCCAACCGCTTGGGATATTCCCTTATATTACGGAAAAATTATTAATACAATAAATTGTTTAATATATTTTTACTTTACTTCACATTTTATTAAACGTATTACTATAATTTGTGTAAGTGATACAAAATATTGGATAATTATTATTTTATTATTTCAAGTTACACGCTTCCTCCGTGCTTAAATATAGGAACGTTATTAAGACAACATTCGTAAGTGATAATCTCCGATATTGATGAAACTTCGATATGCAATAGTTCTGAAAAAAATATTTTACACGTATTCTTCCCTTTTTTATCGACACTCATCCACAATCAAGGGGTAAAAATCACCCTCAACGTTAAAAGTAGCAAACATATTCGAGCTAATATCTTGACGAAGTTTATATTTTCCAACGTCAAATTTATAAGCATCGCTAGTCAAAAAATGTGTTAAAAATCATATTACAACATAATATCAGAGGGACAATTTGATCATAGGCGAGATAGCAGCGTTAGTCATTAATCCATTGAACAATCGTTTACGATCGAAGAGTCGACCACTGAACGAGTGAACAACCCCTGTCAGGAGTCGATTTAAAAGCACCGGTGGTATCAAACGAAATCGCGATAAATTAGCGGAATTTTTCGAATCGCGGGCATTAAACGGGGCCGCCGGTATTCAGATGTCCGATCCGGTTAATTAATTAGGCGCGCTCACGGCAGCCGAGTTAGTACGCGTCCCTTGAGGGTAAGGGGACAGGGTTGAAATCGGCAGATTCACGGCGATACACTCGTAAATACGTCCTACCTGCCAACGAGTATTAGGAACGTACGTATTAGTCAACGGACCGTGCATGCATTTCCTTCCCCCTGTGTTCGCGACTCATTAATTTATGGTGTTTCACGATCGTTTCGCTAAATCTGCAACCGTAACGTCCATTTCCTCCCGTGTAGCCTCCTCTATTCATGTGACACCGATATTTTAATTATCATTCGCGACAGAAACGCCCGTACAACAACAACATCGTATCATATTGTGCGTCCATGTAACTGTATATATACATACACGGTCTATTCAAAAAGTTTCAAGATTGTTTTTTTGTGAAGACGTATTAGACACACCATCTATACAATTACAATGGAATTAAATAGTACAAACTTCTCTAAGTTTGTTTGTAATGTTTGTTTCATGATATTCGTTTGTTTCTTTAGTAATGCGTAGTGATAGATTGTTTGAGTTTCTGAATAGTCACATTTCCAAATACGGAACAACGAGTCGCGATTAAGTTTCGTTTCAAAAATGGAAAAGCTGCCATTGAAATCTATAAAACAGTGTTTTCCAACCTTTTTTGTGCCAAGCCCCACCTAAGCCTTTCTAAAGTTCATATGTCCCCTATTTAACATATGCATAATTTTTAATATTCAAAAACTGAATTGTTTACTGAAGAAACTTAAATTATAGGTTTTAGGAAGAAATCATTAGGAAATTGTTAAGGAAACACAGTAAGTAAATTTTCAAAACATATAACGGAGAACTGAAATTCAATTACGAATAATTTTAATGAAAGATTTTTCTATATTATTTTAATTATTAGTAATTATTTATTATTTATAATTTAATTAGATCCTTGCGCTTGATGCTTGCTGTAAAGAGTTATTACCATACGGTTAACTTAAACTCTGGACGAGTCCATTTTCGAATTGCCCCCCTTAACAATCTAATTGCCCCTTTATGGGGCGAGGGCTCCACCTTGGGAAACACTGCTATAAAATGATGCGAAAAGTTTACAGGCGTGATTGTCTAATTCGTGCAGCAGTGTTTCAATGATTTAGACGATTTAAAAGAGATCGTCGGTCGCTTGAAGACGATAACAGAGAAAATCGAGGCGAATGTGAAATCTGTTCGCCTCATACTGGCGAAAGATCGATGTCTAACAATAAGAATGATAGCTGATGAGTTAAAGATTAGTGTGGGCATTGTTCACACTATGGTGCACGACAAATTGTGTGCGAAATCGTTCCACACCTTCTCACGCCAGAACGTCGGAAAATCGTATCGAATTCGTTAATTCCAAACCCAATTCTTTAAACAACATCATCACAGATTTCTTTCTATACCCCAAGATCAAATTGAGAATGAAAGGAACTCGCTATGAAGATGTCAGGGCGATTCAATACGCCGTGACAGAGCATTTTCCAAGGCTTTCCAACAATTTTACGAACTTTTCTGTTGAGCATGTGACAAGAGAAGGGATGTATATAAAAAACTAAATAATAAAATTTTGTTAATCTACAGAACTCGATTTTTATTGTACCAATCTGAGAACTTTCTGAACGCATCTTGTATACATACGTATAGATAATATCTCATCTGGCATATCGCGACAACATACGTTCAACATTTAAATGAGTTTTTCTCCCTTCCCTTGGTTTATCATCCTACGAAAGTTCTAACTCCGTTGGATCTCGCGGCGTGTTTACCTTCTTGCACTTTCCGGGCGCCTTAATTCGGTCCTCAGATATTGCGAAAACTTTTCCTCCAAGAGTTTACAACAGTTTTCTTCACTGCTGGTTCCGCGTGTCCCGTTGTTTGTGCGAATAATTCTTCCGTATTAGCGCAGACGCGCATTAATTATGCCGTGTAATGGGTCATACGGGAATGTTTTCCCATTGTAACTTGTGTAGTAAACAGCGGATAGTGTACGTGTAATACTTTTAGAAATGTTCGAAAGAAAAAAGATTGGCGAATCTTCGGAATTCGAAATTCACGCGGAAGCGAGCCGAGCTAGTTTCGAAACTTCCGAATACTCGAAGCGGTAAAAGTTCGACGACGCTGAAGTATACCGAAGTATCGGAAGACCGAACTTCCGGATGTACGAGGAATATTTCTAGCGTCGCATAATCAATTTCCTCGCTCTCGAAAAGAATATCTCGTTGTCCTTCGTGTACAATGAAATTCGTCAGTTACAAGCTCGCTATATTCCAAAATCACTGTCACATGTAAAGTAAAAAGGAAAAAAAAACAAAAACGTAAAAAAAAAAGAGAAAGAAAAGCGATGGACGAATAAAACGGGAAAGAGAAAATAATATGGGAAATGATTGATCCACTTGAAATAAGTCAACTAGCATTGTTGCTTCCTTTTCGATGGCCATCGAGAGAGTTGCAGAAATAAATATCGATGCGTATCGGCAGAAAACAAAACGAGAATGTCGAATTGAATTTTCCATCGTGTCACGTACAGAAATGCCGTTGCACAGTAATTTCTCTATGAATTTTGTCGCAGTTCGCGCGCACACACCATCATCCCCAGTCTGTTACAAACCGCATAATGCCAAACCCCTGTTCGCTTCGAGTCGGTGATTTCGTGCCATTCAGCCCGTAGATTCGCCGGAATATTCGATGCTCGGTTAAAATCGCATCGATTCGAGACCTCCCTTTAATGAACCGGAACGATTAACTCTACTTACCGTCGAACAATTCTCAGTCAACGCGATCGCAATTTTCGCGCGTTCCCCTTCATCGATCCCACTTAATTTCCGTTAATACACTTAATGGGTTTATCGGCGTGCTAGCAGGAGAATTTCTTACCACGGCCGAATGTATAGGGTGTTTCAGAGACATATGCACAACGTAGAACAAATTGTTGGAATTTATTGAGAGAAAATGATTTTTATATACGCGTATCTGACGATTAATTACTTCAAGGATAGTTTAGATTTGCATTGTATGTTATGGTTCATTGTTAGACATATGTTAACTGATAAGTAGACTGGATTTTCCTGCAAATTCATACTTTTGTAGTAAAAAAGAATAGAATTTCGATAGAAAATTAGTTCACCTATCCAATATTATAAAATGCGCTATAATTTGGATATTTTTTTGGACATTCTATACAATTTTCCTATAAATGCATAAAAATTCGCAATCTATCGATAAGGAATCAATTTTTCTAAAGATGATTACATAGGTAAATTCGTCTTAAACATTCTTATAGCCATCTATGGATCCTTTTAAACTTAGGAATTCAATATTTCTTCGTCATTCTTTTTCTCTACTTTTTGTAATTTTAAAGTTTCTTATATATTTATGCATTTCACGAGCGATTACACTTCGTTGATATTTTTAAAGCAGGGATTCTGAATTAGTAGGTAAAACTGTTTTATTTACATAATGCAGTAACGTATACTTAATATAAAATAAAATAATTTCTGTATTTAAATCATCTTTCTGTCTCCAACAATTCCCGAAAAATTAGATTAAATATGTTTCGACGTACCTAATTATTGTGGTCTGTTTTTACATCATATGTAAATTTCACAAAAATCTGTGAGTGACAGTTGAGTACTTGTAATACTGTTGCTTTTTGCAATCAGTCTCACAAATGTGTACGATTTGTAGCTACTACTTTTAAAGCACGCTGTATAACTACGCGTAGGAAATAGAATTAGCGGTGTAGATATATTTCCCGGTTGAAATAAAGGAGGTTCTTTTCGGTGGGAGTGGAGGAATCGGAATGATTCTTTCGAAACTACATAATATTATCAAAGGGAACTGCGATTCGCTTGATGATACCGAAAGATTATCTTCGACTCCCATTTCCTCGATGAACGTTCCCTGCGACAACAAGATTGTGCCCGGTTATCTGGAGAAGAAATTTTATCGTATCTTTAACCTCCAACTAGCTTTGAAAGGGGAGGCATAACTTTATCAATTTCTTTTGTGAAACGGAGTTCTCTGACTGGAGAAGTAAGTAGCAAACGTACAACGAGAGAGATAACGTTTCTCTGTGTATCACTGAAACATTCACCTTTTGAATAAAAATAACTCGGAGAGAAAATAAGCTACTACTATAGCTTAATCTACGTTTCACATTTTCCATTTGAAATCCTTAAGTTTGAAGGATACATCTTTGCAACATATTACACGAGTTGATAATTGATTATACCTATTTATTTATTAATCGAAAATGAATACATTTCTATTTAAGGAAAATTACATCGAAACACAGAAATTTAACAGAATTTTCCTCTCGTGCTGTGAATAAATTCTGTAACTTCGTAAATCGATTAGAAGTAATATCTCTTATTACACACAGGATAAGTAAATTCAGTTCACGAGTTGAATCTATTATTATTCTAATATCAATAACAATTATTATCACGAGTAAAGTAACTTTTCCACTGTTCTCGCTGCGTCTGCTATCATTTCCCTTTCCCCTTCCTGAAATCCACTCCACGTGGTGAGCGTAATCTGTTCGAGTTACGTAGCGATTAATGCTGAAACGTGTAAGGAGGTTAAATAATATTGAAACTGCGATCGGTGCAACCACAGGATCGTGGCTGACAGCCAAACGGAAGGTCGGAAGTGGTCCAATCTCCGAATCGATCTCAGAAGCCTCCTTTTCCATTTCCAGGACATTTGCAAGAGCATCGACGTTATGAGACGGAGAGGGACAGATGGAACACTTTACAGACCGGGCCAGACAAGAGCTACTTCCGGTTAGCTGGATAGAACGTCCGGGTTTTCCTATTGAAGAGCTTTCGATAGTTCGTCGATTCAATCTCCGTTAAATTTTGCGGCCATCTACCTGTCCAATCTGTTATGTTTCTTTCTTTATAACTTTTTCTTTCTTTTCTTTTCGTTTTTCTTTCTGTTTCTACCGTCAGTATCTACATATATTCATTCATAGATATCGATTAATCTGTTAACTGAATTCACCTTTCAAATAGAAATGAAATATCTCCAGTTTATAAATTAAAAAATTCGCGAAAATAATAATCGGTTACTTTATTTTAATTTTTGTTAATGTCAATATGATGTATCTTATATTTCTTACAGACGTAAGAGTACGATTCAAAATTAATAATACCTTTATGCATAAACTATTGTGTTCTAAGTGTCCTAACCAACTGATTTTTTTGTATTTATAGGATAAATAATTACAGTTGATTGATTACAAATGATTTTACATTTTGAAAAATGTTGAAAACAAAGGATTAATAATGTATTAGTAATAATGTAATAATACAACGATGTAATAGTATTGCAATAAAAGACTAAATGTGATGTATAAAATATTTTAGTTAATATTTTTTTACTTACAACTACTTTGACTGTTTTTACGTAATTTTCTAATTTTATTGTTCCTTTACTGGGATTTTCTTTAGACGTCTATTTTAAATATTTACTTTAGCGAATTGGTTTTTTTATGAAAGATTGAGACGATTCTTGAATTTTCGTATAGATATAATACATTGCAAATAGAATAAACGTTTGGTTGTTTAAACAACGTTTGTTTGGCCGCAACACGAGCAAAAGTAATATTTCCCAGGAATTTGTAGGAAAATCATGCGAAAACGAGTTCCACTCATAAACTACGCTACTTCACGGTGAAACAGTCACTTTTGTCTTCCTAATTCCCTTTGTTTCATTCCCAGCTAGCGTAAAACAACAAGACGAATATATGGTGTATAAATCATAGTGTGAGTTATAGTGTTATTCCACAGAGAACTTTCAGCTCTACTAAAATAAATTTCAAGTATATTTCACGTCCGTGCCGAGAAACAATGTAATAACATCTAATTAGTATAATAATCGTCATTTTTTATCATTATTTCACTTACTTTTTCATTTCTTGTTGTTACACAATAGAGAAAGGAAACTCGCGTTACATTTCGTATAATTGTGTTTCATATGAATATACTAAAAAATTTGCAATCTGAAAAATTCGAAATATTTCTTAAAAGCTCCCATCATTTTCAAGCTTTTCTTTTTGCATACAAATCTAAACTGTCTTTCAATATGAAATATTAGATTTTTAATGATTCACAAATTAATCACTCAAGTGATCAACTGACCATTGAAAAATACTAAATTTTTTCGTGGTACCTTAAAGTTAACTGTTGGTTAGTTTATATTACACGACTAATAACATCAATAGAATACATTTAAATAAAAAAACTAGTAAAAAATTATTTAAAATGAATTCCTAACATTTCTTCTTACCATAAACCAATCAAAAATTTAAGATTCTTTAGGAAAAAGAAAAAAGAAGTATATCAAGCAAATCGAAGCAGCATCAACGCCATTGTGAAAAATTAGCACTTACGTCAAAGTTAAGAAGTTTGTGAAACTTACAAACTCCAAGAAGAAAAAAATTACAAAAATGTTTAGACAACCGAGATAAATCTTATGCTAAACAGTTTCTAAGCACAGTATTTTAAAATAAGAAAGAAGAATATTAAATGAATGAAAGTAGCGTCAACGCCGCTGTAATCATTGAAACACGCAAAAATTACAATCGTGCTCAACGTCACGGGAAACACGAACTCGAAAAAGAAAAAATTTTACAAAATATAAAAACACAAAAAAACAAAATGATCAGCTAACCGAGATAAATCTCATTTACTGGATATTTCCCAAGCATAACTCATTCGTGTCCTACGCGCTGCTCCATCACAAACCGTACGAATGGCAAAAGTGCGCGCTTTTTCTGGACGTGGTGTCTCTCGAGCCGATACCTCGGATTTTCGCCGATGAAACCATCGTTCCTTGCATGCGGGAACAGCGGGACCTACAGAGAGGTAGATATTGGGGAGAGAAAAAAAAAGCGCAGTTCCACCGACAACTTTTCGTAGCCGGGATTCGACGATAATGCGACGTGCCGCGTTTCATACAGATATAGAAGCCCGGTGTGCGTGTGTCGTATTGATTCGAATGGAGAAGCCTCTCGCATCGCAGCGAACCTCTATCGCGTCGGATTAAACGCTTGCGTACGCTACTGACGTCAACTTTCCGTCCCTTTTTTCTCTCTTCTCTGTCCACTTCGCTCTTCTGTCGAACGATCGAGTCGAACTTCGCGTCGATGTGAACGCAGATCCCTTCACCCCTTTTTTTTTATTTTCTTCTTTTTTTTTTTTATTATTATTCCCTTCGTTTCTTTCGTTTATCGCGCTTCAGAATCGAACGTATTAACGTCAACTGTCGCGGACAACGGGTATTATTTGCGAATCGAGATTGTTTTAGGAGAGACGCAGTTTCCACGACGCGTGAAGTATCTCTTTAGAGTTTCCCTCTTCGGAACTTCGATGTTACTGTAAGGAATCTGTGGATTCGAGAGGGAAAGATGAAGTTTGGCTTGAGGTAGATTATATCGGAACGGCAGAAGATGTTTGGATTAAGTGTGTGTTAAAGTACACGAACAATCCTGTTCTCTTTGTTAAAGTTCACGGATGAGAGATATTTGGGTTAAGGATCACGTGTATTATACTTCTTATTTCTTCAGAGAGCTTCCTTTCTGGTTCTGTTATAATTTCATTTGTCGACGGGGGTAAATGTAATTTACAGTTTCGTAAGAATGTTTTCTATTTGTTGACAAATAAAGTGTAATAATCTCATTGCTGTATTTTCGAAATCGTAATTCTTTCAAGTTTCTTCTCTGTTCAAAGGAAAGTTGTTCTAAACTTGGTTTCACTTGTCTCGTGACCGTTCTCAAAAGTTATAATTATATCTGAACCAATTCTTATTAATTAAAACTAACGACAAAGTTAAAAATAAAATTTATTGCAAACGTAACCCACTTCTGTCGTATCCTCGCCATAATCCGTGTCACGTGTATGACTCTATGCTATGCACTAAAAGATTAATGTAACCATAGAAAAAGAAATAAAAACCACCTTACACCATACGATTCATATACGTAAAAATAATCAAATAAAATAAATAAATAAATTTTTTATTCTTCTGTCATATACACTACTTCCTGTATTCTTTATTTCAAAGTAGAAGCAACAGTAATTTAAAAATTTATCATATTTTCAAATAAGTATTAGGTTTGTACAAAAGGTATTAATACGATTTAAATAATATTTTTCCAACTAATAAAAATGTATGTATAATTACTATATATTTTTTGTATCTTATATTTTTGGTATTTTATAAATTAATAATTACTTTATAAATCTCATTATACCTTGAGATTTCAGACTGAACAACTTTCTTCAGAATCTTAATAAGTTTCCAATTGTTCCACCTGTTAACTGGGTTCACTCCCCCTCAAATTAAATCTCTGCAGTTTATAATTAAAATTCAGTAAAACTGATAAGCAATTACGACATGAACATGATGTATTTTATATTTAATACCAGAGTGAAGAGTATATAATATACCAGAGGTAATCAAACTTTGTCTTAATAATAATGTACTCTTAAACACACATACACATATCTTTTCGAGACAATAGTTTGACCTGATAAATGTATTCACTATTTCTTGTATATATATAAATACATATTACTATTTAACAAATTATAGAAGCAAAATTTGGCCACCCCTGTAATAGACTATTGCGTTCTAAGTGTTATTGAACCAACGACGAGTTAAATTATCTTCACATTCAGTAAAGTGTCCCGATACTTTATAAACGGCAGTGTACAATTAATTTCCTCAAGTTTCCACGACCCTTCGGTTTCCTATTCCGTTCCATTTCACACGGGCCATTTAACCGAATAAAAACGGGACCAAAGATCAAACCGCCTCTCGAACCCTTTACCTCGAAGCACACCGGATATAGCGTGTATCCCTGGTACACCGGATATCGGCACACGACCGAGGATCAATCGTCGCTTCGGAGGGTTGCACGTCCAGCTTTTCCTCTATCTTCCGATCAACGAGCCAAGAGATAGCCTATCAAGCTGTAGCACACACACACATACACACACATACATATACACAGATGCGTAAAACCGTATGGATTTCCCTTAGATGCGGTAGACGCGGTGGAAATAGCAGTCTCCTGTTATTTATTCGTCGCGAACTGTCGAAGAAGTTTTCGCCGCTGCCAGCAAACGGAGCCGAGAGTTTCGTTATCTGGCCGTGAATCTGTTTTCGTGTCTCGCGGAATATGAGGCCGACGTTGAATAATGCATCCGTGGCCGCCCAGGCCCCTTCGACGAGCATCGTCGCGTTCGTTTCACGCTCTCGCGATCGAGTCAAACCTTTAATTGTATTCCGTTCCCTGTTCTACTCGCTCCTATTCCCGCGCTACTTGAAATGATTAGGGGCTCGGTTGCTTAGACGATTTTATTACCAGTTCTCGGTATAACGGGTCACGTTGGACACAAGATTTACGATTCTGTTTGCGTGGGGTTAAATTATTTTGTGCCGGGCGTTGTGGTGAACGATTCGTCGAGTGATTTGATTTGCATAAAGTGTACGTGTGTATTCGTGTATCTGTGGAACGAGGGAAAGTAGAATGGAGATGTTAAGATTGAATTATTTCTAACATGTCGATAGTTAGGATTTGATTAATTGGAATATATTAACGAATACTTTGCAGCTTTGAAATACCTCATAAACGTCTCGCTGCTTTAAGTATGCATGTTCATTCTTCGATAATAATTGTCTGTCAAATTTTACGGAATTATTTGCCTGTTTTTGCAACTGCCTGCTCTACATAAAGTATCGATTAATCTTTTTTTTTTCCTATCGAAATTGCCTCGCTATTCTCAGTACTACTTTCGCATCAATTAATCGAATATCATTCGGAAATGTATGATATTATTGTTTCATATTTTTGAAACATTCGCGTATTATTAATATCGGTGTCAAATAATAAAACGCGTAGCGGTATTGATACTTGAGAAACAGCAATTTAGTTGAATTCCATTTTAACATTATTTCCCATTCGTGTGGAAAATGTCTGATGGTCATTTCGGTCGAACGTGGAAGACGAGCATTCAACAGAATCAAAGTCAGGAAGCGCGCTGTTACGCAGAAGCTAGCCGAACGTGATGAAAACTTATCCGTTAGGATTAGGTCGACTTCTCACCTGGGATGAGAGACGACTCGCGGAAAAGGAAGGCCTCAAGTAAAAGGGAACGTCTGATGATCTCTGACACTCGTGGAATATTTTTCTGCTTTTATCTTTGACGCGGAGCGATCGTAGATGCTACTGTATTTACCTTCGAACATTTTATATTTATTTATTTTATTTTCAAAACCTAATTTGCTTAACATTACTTATCGGTTGCGAATTAAGTGAATAAATACGAGGAATTGTTCTATCATTCTGTTTTAGCATTCTATAAGCTGATATATTTCTAACTCCTATAAAAGATTGACTTATAAAAAAATAAATTAACTGTTGTGTTGATCGTTTTTAAAGTCTTTGTTTGCAAAAATGTTTGATATTAACAAAAATGAATGAAAAAACGCTAGGAAATATAATTTTTTTCGTTTTGGTTAAAACGTTCAAGGCAGACCTTCTACCTGAATCAGTATAATTCGAAATTTAGTCTCTCTGATTATTTAAATCGCCTTTATAGCGTAGCGAAATTGTGAAATGTATCGATACGTTCTGTGAGACGTAGTAATTTTATTTCGTTTCGTGTAATAACGATTAAACAATTGTTCCTCCGCAGTGTTACTCCTCGATGCTTCAAAGTTACACAGATAAAAGTCTATGAATAATTGTTTAGTGAAATGTGTCTTATTGAAACGCTTCAAAGCTTGATAATCGGGGAAACATTATGGGACATGAAAGAATTATCAAGGCGTTTCTTTGAATTTCATTTGCCCGCACCGGAAAACTTTCCGCGCGGTTACCTTTCCAAGCTTCGCTTTAACGCGGTAAAGCTGGCATGAATTTTAGATAATACGAAATTGAAATGCGACAGGGAAGAAACAACGGAAGTGTATTTCATTCGCTGAGATATTTTCGTCCGCAGAGCGGAACTAAATGGACAACCATCTGGAAACCTCTGCACTCCAGTTTCGAAAGTCCTGATTGTTTCCAAACAATCGTAAACTTTGAAAAATTCTCGAATGTTTAACTTCCACGTGGTTCTTCGCGGAAAACTCCTTTTCGCCTTTACGGTTATAACCTTTGATCGAACTATGTTAAATTTCGCATTTAAAACGTCGAGACACCAGAATAACGTCAGAATAAAGAAAACTGTGAAATGTACAAAGGATTTCGGAAATATTAACAAAAAAAAAATTACGTATTTATGAACTTGTATGTAACCGAAGAAAATTTCAATTTTCATTTTTTTCTTTTTTTTTTACACAAACAGATCCCAGAAGTACCTACAGTATTACTATTATGTAAAACGGCACATTTCAAGGTTCGTTAATCTCACATCACGGGGTACATCAAGTTGTATGATCAGTACTCAACCACTAGACAAATGCAAAATTAAAAATCTGCATTTTTTACGTTATGCTATAATCGATGCAAAGTAGAAATTAACATTAGTTTCGAAATATATCAGCTGAGAATTTTTTCAATGGCTCTCACTGATCTGTTCAGTTTCTTTATTCATGATTTTAAAACACTCTATATACGTATTTATCAGTGAACAAACCTCATATTACAGAGTAGAACAAATTATAGGATGAGTACTCTATTACTATCACACAAATGTAAAATAAAAGATTTGCATTTTTCACGTTACATTACGATCAATGCAAAGTAACTTTGTGCTCAGAAATTAATATTAATTCTCAAAATATATCGTCTGAAAACTTTTTTTTCGATGGCTCCTTCTGATCCGTTCTCTATTCGCTCTGTTCACTCTATTAGTGTACAATTTACAACATCAACTTTACTTTTTTCTTTTATTTAATGTAAAAGAATGAAACTTAAAATTTCGATGTTGCACATAGGAATTTCCACTTGATTCTCGAACGTGATGTTAAAACGTGATAGTAACTTATCGAGGGTTTCCCGATTTCGGTTAGATTCTCTTCACAGACAGAAATACACGTAGATATATACGTTTCAATGGAGTTCGGACGTATCATATAATATGAATGCACGGGTAAGTTGGGGCTACCGCTATTTTTCACGAAAGGAAAACGAGCACCGGCCATATTGTAACGTAGGTAATAGCATAGCACAGTGGTCCATCAATCTTTGCCGGGATTTATTGCCAGAATTTCTCTTCGTATCGGACACGAAGAATACCGCGAGGGTTTCTCTGATGATCACCGGTTTAACAGGCGGCCTCGGTTGACACGAGGCAAAAAGGGATCCTCGAGAGCGTTCGATTCTTCTGCAACCTTGTCGCGAACAAATTGCTCTGCGTGTCGTGTAGTTGACAATGGACACCTACCATTGATGTATGACGCGTGCAAAAGTAATTGGAAACCTTTGAGAGGAAATTGCAAATGAAATGGACCAACTGTTTTATTATTGTTGATACCATATTTTTATCATTTACACTTGAGTAATATTTCTACGTGTCCCTTCCATCAACTTGATAATTACAAATGTAATTATCTATTTTTTCGTTGAGTAAAGGAAACGTTAGATTCAATTACTTAATTTATTTGCAAAATCGATCAAATTTTTGTTTTCGAAATTACGTATTTAGTGTAAATTGCAATTAATACCATCGCGTATGCGTGCACTTGTTTTCTATGAACATTTCCTAGAGTTCTTCCAATTATCAAATATTTGAACAGAAAAATAATTTTCATCGTGGTTTTTGTAAAAATTGGATAGACTTTTGTGTATCTATAGATAAAACTGTAAAGAATTCAGGAGGGAGTTGCAAGAAGTACTTAATACATTGCGGACCAAATATTTTATATACCAACTATTTTTATATTATTTATGATTTATTAATAGTGAAAACTCTTAAATGAATTTATAAAATTATACGATTTACACTCTCTTACATCTTAAATTTTTTATATATTATTTACTTTCCATCATACCATGAATTATTTTATTTTCCTATCTAGTCATCCGTCCGCTATGTGTTAATTGCAGTCAAATACCAATCAAAGCATACAAAGTATCTCTCAAAGTGTCTAAATTTCGTTTAGTTTATTAAACCTCATTTTTAAAACATCCAACATAACGTAACCAACGAAAATCCTCGATTTTATTCCCATCGCCACTGTCAACTGAAAATCCGCCGGAAAAATCTCATCGCAAACTAATCGCTGATCCCGAAAACAACGACGGCGGCGAGCGCCGAACTAAAAGCCGGCGTCGTGCATCAAGCCGCGTCGTAAACTCGCATTTCCTCGTGCATTATGTGGCGCTAACAAGCAACCGTGTCATTTGTTCAAATTTCAGAGGGTATGGAGGGGGCGGAAGCAGCGTGCCGGAACAGCGAAATAATTTTCACTGGGTTCTGTCCAGCGCGGGAATCGTTGGCCCAAGAACGTCCGGACGTTCCTCATAACGTGACCGTGCCCGCTTTGTTCGCCGGGAAAAGGGCAAAGGGGAACGTTAGGAAGAGTAGCACGGACAGAGGTTGGAGCAGAAAGGGGGAGGAAGAGAGGACAGAGAGTCAACCTCGTTTCATTTAGTCTTGTCCTCGGCCCGTTTCCTTCGCGTACACGGGTTTTGTTCTCCTCGACTTTTCTATCCCTCCATCCTCTCCTGCCTACCTATCTTCTCTCTGCGATCCTCCCCTTCCACGGCCTGTTTCACCAGTATGAACTACCTCGCCCACTATGTGGGTCAGAGACACTGTTATATACAATGCTGGCGCGGTTTGTCGGTATCCGTGTACAACGCCCTCCAATCGAACAGGTTCAAAATTTGACTTGGTATTTCTGGGTGGAATGGCACGGGGAACGTGCGCGTACAACGAGAGAAACGGAGAACGGCTGCGACACGATGTCGGTCACAGACGGTTTGATTTCGTTCGCCACGACGGGCTTCCTCCTGCCGCCACCTCCCCAACTAACCAACAGACGCCGCTTTATTTTCGACGCCAAGCGACCGATAATTTGCCGGTCTAAACACGCAGAAAGTTTTTCTCCGGCGTTCTTTACCGTTTACGGCACACGGATACCGTTGGTATCATCGATTAAATGGGTGTTGATTTTTAACTGGTTGAAGGAAAAACGAAGAGCTTTTTATGCGTGTTTTATTTAGCGAAACGTCAGAAAGTTGAAGAAATTTTATAGAGACTTTTCAACGGTTATTTATTTATTTATATATTTGAAAGAAGATATGGATAAAAAAAGACAGAAAAGAAAAGAGTAACAAAAGCAGGAAGAAATAGAAGCTAATACATTTTAAAAGAATGAGATAAAAGGGATAGTAATAGTGTACGAACTAATTCTAAGTTAAATTGAAGGAATAATAAGGATAAGGTTAAAAATGATAATGGTAGAGGAAACAGTATTTACCTTTAACATAATTATCGACAATGCTGGTAAACGATGAAATGAAGATACAAAACAATAATAATATAATTAAAATAAATATTAATATTGAAATCCGTTTAGTGCTTTTGGCGTTAAATGAAGGTAATCTCATAATATATATGTAGAGAGATGTAAAAGACGTAATCGGTACTGGAATACGATAAATATGCGATTTCAAGTACATTGCGAATTTCCGAATAAGTATTTTGAATATTTCAATTTAAAATGTTATTCAGATATTTCCCATTAATATTGTTAGACGCACAATGCTCTTCCTTTGTATCAATCAATCTTAATTTTGCAAAGAATAAAGAACACGTATGAAATAGCAAATCATTCTTTTCTGAAAATATGAAAAGTTGAAACTCACATTTGAAGATACCACGAATTTTCTGAAACAGGCAATGCTCACAAAATACGCACGTAACTTTTAAACAAAGTCACGTAAAATTTAATTAGCATAATTATGCGTTAATTGTAAGCAATTAGGACACACAGGAAGCGGCAGCACGCGTAGAAAGGCGCACATAATTTCATATCGAGAACGAAAAAGAGGAAAGAAAAAAAATATAGGAGAAAAAGAAAAAAGAACGAAACGACACTTTTCCGTGACTTTAACGAAGTGAGAGTGAATTGAATTTTCTTTGATCCCGTCTAAAAGTCTGGTTCACAAAAGGGACGACTTTCTTGTGAAACAAAGACCGGATGTGATATCAAATCATCTCCAAAATTAATGTCCGTTACACACAAACTTCGGAATATTAAGAAACTAAAGCGTTCGTTCGTGTTTTACGAAAGTAGAGAAATAAAATAGAAAGCACAACGGAATATTCTTCAAGGGTGACCTTAATTCCCTCTTAATTAAACCTTCTAGCAATCTCTTCCATCATCTCGTTGCACCTCGTGCCACGTACATATACACTGTGCAAAAAAAGAAACCGACGAAAAAGAGAAAGAAAAAAAAACAACTCTTCGTAACGGAGATCGGTCGCGTTCGATAACATCGAATTCTCTCGAGCCTTTCCCAGCGAGAACCCGCTTAAAAGAGCTTACGTAGAAACGCGACAAGTTCCGTGTCGAGCGGAGGAGAGTGACTTTTCTTCCGGTCTGCTTTTTTGTCCTCAGCGACGATTCGAAAAGGAAGGAGGAAGAACGAGGTGGAGAGAAATGAGTAAAGACGGGAAAGGGGACGAAAGAAAAGAAGAGAAAAACAATCAAGCGACACAGTCACGTATCCAACGGTCAAGTCAGGCTCGCAAACTGCTTGGAAAAATGGTGGATAAAGGTGGTTTATCGCTCGGCCGGAAAAGGACCGAACGCGATCGTGGAACGCGTTGTTAAGTAGAATGGAATAATTAAAGCGGTATTCGCGGCTGGATTATTTCAACGGCAGTGGGAACACCGGAGAAAAAAACTGGCCGTCCATCTGACTAGCCGAGGGAGAAAAATCGTTGGAAAGTGAAGGAGAAGAGAGGAAGAAAGAGAAATGACTGGACGGCTGCCAAGTGCAGAGCAGAGAGAATGCCATCCGCAGAAATCGCCGATGAGGGTCGGACCAACCCTTAATTTCTGTTTACTTCGTATACCTATCGCCATGGGTAGAAACGGGGAGCAAAGCGAAAGATTGTATGTATCTCGACGCTTTATTGTAGGTTACTGGATTTCTCTGCGTTTATGTCTTTGCTACTACCCCTTGAACGAATCAATTTGTTACTTAACCTTCTGGTCCCCTTCCAATTCACGCTAGAGGGAAATATCGTTTCTTCGAATAAATTTAGTTACGTTTGCCTATGAGTCAATGGAGGGAATTACTTGAAATGGTACAGACGAAAATATTTTTTATCGATATTTGATTTATTGAACTTTTTGAGGCTCGATATAAGAAATAAACATTTTATTTGAAAAGATAAGAATGTATTACTTTGCTATATTTATTATAATAAAAATTCTCCAACAGTTAAGAAGTAAACGTGGTTTTGTTTGGGATGCAAAGGGTTAATCTTTCAGCGGTTTATGAGCAACAGAAGCTCCAAATTATTTTGCAGGATTTTTTAATCAGATTTTTGGTAAATGTTACCCACAGTTTTACAGAGATTTTCCAGATAAGAGACTATCCCATTCTACGCTTTAAAAGTGCTAGCTTTTTGACGCTCGCGTTAGGTGCTATCGTCTTTCGATCCTTTTTTTTTTCACAACCAAATTAGTGGCAGACGAATCGATAGACCCCTCACTTTTCATGTCCCACACTTTTCGAGGCACTTTAGTCGCTTTGAACTTGCCTCCGTTAATAGCGCGAAATGGATCTAATTTCGATACTTAGCTCGCTCATTTTAAAGCCTTTTAAAAAATTATTGATTGATTTTATATTTAAATGCGTGTACGTAATTTCGTATTTTCGAAGAAAAGGGGCGTGAATCGATGGAAATTTATTACTGGATTATTCGAATTTGCGTTAAATAAAAATTTCCATTTCATTCCAAAATATCGTTCGGATGTATGGTTACATACGTACATACTATTACATTAGTCCGCTGAATATTTTTTTTATGAGTGACAATATATAAGCCTCCAATTTTGATTTTACAGTGTTTTCTCTTTTTTACGTTTCCAAAATATCTACCGCCGATAACAACGTTTCTACGCTGCAATTTCGTAATTACATTTCAAAATTCTTTCCACGAAAACAATGAAATATTAATTAATCGCGATTTCACGTTCAAACAAGCAACAAACAAGAAGATCGATACCGTCAAAAATAATAATTCCTGAACAAAAGGTCTTCATCGGAGTTCATTAATTTCCACGTCACTTAATTATGTCATTAAGAACCTCGAGAATACTGACCTTAGCGATGTCGCAAACCCTCGACATTCTGTTACTATTGTTAACGACAGCGCGTATAAGTGTATCTCATTATAACAAGACGAGTGAAGGGTTAAAGCAAAAAAGAAAAAAAGGAAAGAAAAAAGAAGATGACACGATGGAAGGAGAAAAAAGAAAGAAAATGGTAACGAGAGGTAGACAGAAGGAGAATGTAGGTAGATACGAGAGGAAAATATAAAGAGAGATGAAAATCGGGGCTAGGTAAGGGTGGTGCGTGTGTTGCGCCTCTTCGAAATTAAAGCGGCGGAAAGTAATTCGAGTTGCCGCGAGTGAAGGGTGAAATTTCGTGTTTTGAAAGTTGTCTGTCGTAGGAAGAAGTAACGCTGGAGAACGAAATTCGCTCGCGTCTGTAATTCGTGTACACACGGTGTAAAGTGAATTTAAAAGGAACTTAAATCGTGAACAGTTAAGTTAACTATTTCACATAGAAAATATAAAACTATAAAACTATAAAACTCCGTCGTATGAAACGAAATCTTACCGTATTGTCCCTATTTGAATATACTGTATAAACAGAGGATTAATTACGGGGAATATTTGTAATTCTGAAGTGTGAGAGATGAAACTTTCCAATAATGCAAATTGTCACGATAATAAAATTCATAGAAGAAGGTAGTCGCGGCGAAAAGAGATCTCTGTCAGTGGTCTGTAAATCGTGAAGTTACACGGGAAAAACATTCAGGAACTAGACGACAGCGTTAATCGAATTACTTGATTACACTCCCGCGGGCGCGGCTTCGTTTATGCCAATTAGCGCGCTCGTTAGCGGTAAACGCCACATCGTGTCACGAGAGAATCGTCCTCGTTGTTATTTCTCTCTATATCTCGTTATCCCGTTTCGTTCGTGTCGTACACGCAAGAGAAGCGTTTGATCTGCTTTTCCGATCGATGCACTCGTTCGCTTGTTTAACAGAGTTCATTAAGAGATACATCGAAAATAAACAGACACAAGGGGGAGGGGAGAAAAACGGAGAAGAGCATTTCCTTCCGGTGAATTTCAATTAGTTAGTCGTTTAAGCGTCGTTCCGTTGCGCACTCTCGTATCTACGAACTTTTGTTCGCCTCTTTCGACCGATTTTCGTCCCTTTTAACGTCGCGATTGCTAGGCGTAAAAAGGAAAAGAAAAAGTAACTAAAGTGACAGTATTATCGAGAAACGATCGTCCGTGAATTTTCTCACGATTCGTATTTCTTTGTGCAAAGAGAGTCATTTAGGTATAAAATCTCAGGTGCAGAAAGTTAAAAGTTTCATGTACTACTCTCGCCGTGCACCTCCTCCTGCCACGCTTTCTAAAATCGGTACTATAATTGTATAAATTATCAGAGTAAGAACTATTGTTCGAAAAGATCATTTTCTTTTTTATCCCTCCTTTTTCATTACAAAATGTACAATTCTCTATCAAAAAAAAAAAAGTACAGTGCTTTCTATTTAATAAACGACAAATTGTACCGATATAATTGCTACACCAATTACAATCTATATATCGCATAACTTTACACGAAACGTCCCCATACATTGTATTACAATGCATAAATAGAATTGAATCAAACGTCACGGTATTCTGCACTCCGGCGAATCACCGTTCCATAAATCAAACCGCGAATGAGAATAACCGCTAAACCGTACCTCTTCGTCATCAACGCTAAATTAACGTTTCTGAAAACCTAGACGAAGTTCGAGTCGAGGAGAAAATTCCACCAAAAATAAATAAAGAAGGGGGAAAAAATCCAATACCATCTCCCCGATACCATTCCGAACTGCCTTTAGAATCACCTGGCCATAGAATTTCATCAAACCCCAACACCGCCTCGTGCAATATGGAAGCCAGCATTTCCCGAACACCTTCAATAGCAGCTGAGCGCAAGGATCGGAGCGTGCACCGTGACCGGTGTAAATCAAGACAAACGATGTTCGATTTCCAAGACCGGTCACCCTCGTTTCACGACGGAACGAAAGGCGTGTTCTCACGTGACGTGTGGAATTCCTCCTGGGGTTGCCCCGGGAATATCTATTCCCCCCCGCGCAAAGGCGTGTTCCCAACGCGTAACCGCGTGATTGCGCGGACGTATCGGAATACTCACATATACGTAACTGCCACGAGGTGTGATATTACATCTGCATTATATCGATACGCACCATTCAGCCCTGAGGGACTCTCGTTCTCTCTATCCCCTAAGGGTGGGATTAAGGTCGCGGTGGTCACCTATGGAAGCACGCGTACTACCTGAGAGATTCTCTACCTCCCTCCCTCCTCCTCCTTCTCCTCCCCGCCGAAATCGAGTTATTCTCGCCACTCGAATTCGGTATTTAGAGCAGCACATAGGGCAAAGTCCGCTAATTGCCAAATGGACAATCCTCAGGGATTGCTGTCTGACAAGGTTTAACTCGATTTATAACGTCGGGTTACGTTAGCAAGCTAAATTATTCTCGGTGATAAACGAGTTCTGGCTTTTGTGATAGTGATTGTGTTTATACAGAGTGTCTCTACGAATTGCTCGTGCAACTTGAACGAAGATGTAGAGTAATAAATGTGAATTATTATTTCTTCGTGGGAAGCTTCGTTTTCTGAATAGATCGTGTCTAAGAACATCCCTTTCGTTCGTAAGACTCAGTGGATTTACATAAATTTAGCTTTATCTATGGATTTATTATACTGCTTTTACAATTTTGGTATTGTTCTTGAGTGTTGTAAGCAATATTTATTATCAAATAATAAGTATTATATACTATGTTTATAAATGATCAAAAACGTTCATATAGAAGTGATACGAGGGCATTTATTTTATGATAATTACATCTTCAATAAACATTACGCTATAATTATGTTGCTCTAGCATAAATACACAATTTGTACATATAGCTGCGAGTTATGCGTATTGCTGTCAGGTTTTATCGTATTAGATTATAAAGGATAAACAACGATCACGTGGGATTGGTTGTAATGATAAAATAGCATTGACAAGAATTTTACTTATAGAGTCATGTTAAGTCTTTTATATGCTGCAACGTGAATACAAGTAGGTAGCAGCTTAAGGAGAAAATTGTTCTTGCATTTGAGCTTTCGAAAACGAGAAATGCTCTAGAAAACGTTCACAACATCGATTTCTTCGGAAATGAAGCTTCATATGGAAAAGTGATACTCTACACTTTCGATTTATTCCTTCATGTAGATAGGCTCCTTTTCAGGTTGAAAACATTGTATATAAAGTTTAGTAAAATTCTTTGTTGGGATAAAATTGTTTAATTAAGATCTCGAACACTGAACACTGAAATTCTTAGAATTTGGCAACACAATCCATAGATTTTATAATCTTGAGATTTTCAATTTAAAGGTTACTGTTTTATGTAAATTTTATATGTGTGTGTGGACATAATGTATCGCGGAGTAAAATTTAATATCATTGTTTGATAAGGAAACGATGGAAGTTCAGATACAGATAGAAGGATGGATTAATTGAGAAAGTTGTGAGGTAATGGAGTAAGATGATAAGAATTGAACGAGAATCATACTCGATGACAGAATGGAGGTGGACTTCTATGATCCCACCTTTAGGAAACGGAGTGTAACTTTCAGCTCTTTGAAAGCGAAGCTGAATGGAGCTTCATTGATTTTATGGACAAGTTCCTCAGGGAATCGCAGCGAAGCCGACGCGAAGTCTCAATTACGAACGAAAGTCGAGACAAGGAGTTTTGATTTTTAGACGACTGATTTATTGGCTCAAGCTGCAGATCGAAGTAATATTAACTTCCTGTTAAATCGATCGTGTAATAGCTTTCAAATGTAAACACTGTTATTCGTTGAAATTCGATCTTTCGATTTTATTAAAATGTGTAATTCGATGAAAAGAAAAAGAAGAAGAAAGAATAGAAAAGAAAGTGGAACATTTCGAAATGTAAATATGAATAGAGACGACGTTCTCTCGCTTTTCCGAAGAATTCGCGTCAATATCATGCAGACATCGTCGAGAAGTTTGAAACATTTCTCGTGAGAATTACGAGCATCGTTCTCAACCCTGGCTGCGCTTATTTCGCGCACGATTTTGACAAGTCAAATCGCAATTGTCGCAGCAATGCATATCGGAATGTATCATCATTTCTTTCGTTGCTGTCGTTCCGCAGATTGCTGAACGAGAACGTTAAAACGATCGCAGCAACACCGTAGGAAGTTATGCAAGTTATTCGACTGCTCAAGAATCAAGTGGAACGTTCGCTGTCTGAATAATCTTATCATCCACGGAGGTATCCGATATTTTCAAAAGGTTCGACATTCTGTACAGATTCGACGTAAAGTATGTTGCATTTCCGTCCTGTAATTTATGCCATCATTGAAATTCTTCCATAATAAGTGATTCCATAATTATTCCGAAGAATAATTTAACATGTTTTAATCTGATCCTTTAATCTTTTAATGTATATAAAAAAATCTTGAGAACACAAAATTGAATTTTTCCTCATTTCTGCTGGATTACCTTAAATTTATTCAGAAATATAGATTAATATTTATGCTTAACCCGATCGCGAACAAATTCGTCGATGTACACCTTTCCCATGTTTCTCATAACGTTCGAAATATTAGCTTAAGTATATTTGTTATCTTCAAATTCGAGAGTGATTTTTACTCTTTGACCATGAACGATTGCTAACAAACAAATAAAAAATTTGAGGATCGTTTTCTACTTATATTTAAGGACCCATAAAATCGTGCAACTAATGTCAAATAATAAAATAATAATTATCAAATATTTCGTATCACTCACACAAATCAGAGTAACGTGTTTAGTAAAGTAAAAATATTTTAAACAAAATAATAACTTTTTTAAACTGTTTTAACGTTCGAAATAGGCAAACTTATGTAATGGTACATAACAAAATTCACATATCCATATTTCACGTGATATGGACAAATTTTCCCAATCGGTCGGCAGAATGCTAAGAACTCGAATGAAAATCGACGCCAATTTAGCGTTTATTATCATTAGATAAACGAAAAATTAAAAAGGGGGAAAAAATTCGATCACGGAAAAGTTAAAATTGTACATAAATCGCAATAATAGAAACAAAAATTTCAAAATAACCAAGGTAGTATTTAAAATTTATTCAGTTTATTCTGCTGGAAAATCATCTCACGGAATAGAAACGAAAATATAATATCCTCCAACTCTGACTTTTTCGCGCATCACGGCTCTACGAATTATACACTAGTCAGTCGATTTACGGGAAAACAATGCAACGGAGGCGTAAGAGTGAATCGTCGGAGAAACAGTCGAGGGGGATGGTGGGAGAGTCGGAAAACCTGACCGCATGTTTTGAGGAGATAAAAGTTTAACGAAAAACAAAGTGAGACCGGTGAATAGGACACGAGCAGAGGAGAGAAGAAAAGGAACAGTAGGATGAGTAGGAGGGAGGAGAAAGAGAGAGAAAAAAAGAAAAAGGAAAAAAGTACGTCCATCCGTTAGGGGCAGTTCGCGGAACTTTCAAGCTGCCATAGGAAATGTCGAGAATGCTAAAATGCATTAAAATTCATCGCGTAATGACCGTCATAACCGGCTCGGCATCGTTGAAAAACCCTCCCTCTGAAGGAGGAATTCTTTTTCGCCGCGAAGAAACGAGACTCGTGTAAAAATCAGAGAGAACTTCGTGCTTCGAGCGCCGTAATAATTGCTGAATAGTGTTTTACATCAGTCCGAGGGGAATAAAGGTTGATATTAAAGAGTTTTTCATCTCGCGGAGAGAACTTTTGAAAAAAAAAAAGATTGTCTGTCTTTATTTCTCTCTCTCTCTCTCTGTAAACGGTTTCTTCTGCGTGAAACGCAATTGTCTATTAAAAGTAACGAACTATTTGTTTGTACCCATTGTCGATTTTAACAGCGACGACAGAAATCTGTTTGCTTAAAACACTTCCTCAACGACTGCAATTATCATGAATAAAAGCAAAGAATACGTTATAACTTAATTCAACCATGTCACCAGAGGTCTCTTTTTACTTGAATTATTTCATCGTCTCTAACTAAACGAAAGGAAAGGTCTTAACGAAGCGACGAATTTTTTCCTAACAATTTCTCCTTCATTTCTCTTGGTCATTTATAAAACTGGTAGTAATTCCTTTATTTTAAAAGTCTTTTAAAATCTATGTTTCCTCTTAAGCGTAAGTTACGAAACGCTCACGAAACGACCGTTTTCGTCGTTTAAATACCGTTTCATCTCTAAATTTCATATCTAAGCTCAAATAAGAGATCACCTACACTACGTACATCACTCACATTTGAGTGTTTAACACCGCATTTCGAAATCTTTCCGGTAGATACGTGGAGATCTACCGTTCGCGGACGCTGTCAGCAATAGATCAATTTTCCCGATGGAAAACAAAGTATCGAGCGTGGCTAAAACGGCGTCGCAATCGCGTGTAATCCACAATAAACAGCTGATAGACCGACGTACCGTGAAATCCTCTGAAACACGCGAAACCCTCAAAGTACAGCTTTCAATTCTATCTTTTTCACTGCGCGCGTTGAGAAGCCGGTCCTCCCCTGATACATATACAACCAGATCGATATTTATATATCTTCGCATCGGGCGCGTTCGCGTAACCAGTAGAAAGAGCAACTTTCTGAACTTTCCTTCGTTCTTTCTCCCTATACTGTTATCAACGATCAGAGAGTATCGTGAACGCGGAAAGAAAGAAAGGAAAGGAAAGAAGGCAGAAGGGAGATCGATCTGGAAAATCCTCGTCCACGTAAGATCCAACGTGGTACGGCCGGCGAAGATCGTCCCGAGCTAACGAGCAAAAAGCACGAGGTACCGTTCTGCGTGCTTTAGACTCGGCCCGATGAAAAGACTGACCGCTCGAGTATCGTCGAGCTCGCGTGCAGCCAGATGCATTATAGCGCACGCGACTGATGCACGCTCGACGAACCTCCTTTTCATGTCCCAATTGCGGCTAGGCCTCCTCGTCGACCACGCTTCGCGGGACTTTTCGTATCCACTGATACTTTTCCTCTTCCCTTCTTTCGATTTCTTTTTTTCCTTCTTTTTGTGTCCCTCTTTTTTTTTTAATCAATTCTTCGATCACATTTTCTCTACTCGAGATCTTTTCTTTCTCTTTGCGAGAGTTTCAGTTTTTAATTGAACACGAGGATATTGAATATGTATCATAGCGGAGAAACGATTTTGTTTATGATTCAGCGCGAAAGAGGATAAGTAGATACTTTTCCCGTGATAAATTTGCATGTTTAATTGGTCGATTAAATCTACGTTTTTTTTTAACGATGGCTTTTTTTGTAAATAAACGTACGGATATGCTGGATTTTTATTTAGAGACATAATTTTGTTATTAACCCCTTGATATACAAATAAAATAGGACTCTATGTATCCTAGAAATGTATTATAAAACAATATTATTATATATATAATTTAATGTTATAAAACAATATTAATGAACAATAATTTAGTAACAAATTAATAAATAACTTAATTGAGCTGTAGAGTATGGAAGCTTTCAAAACAGTCTAATAAATACAAAAGTATTAAAAAAAGAAAAGTGAATACAATAATCAGTATATAATTCTTGACGTTTCAAAGATGTCAAGCTTTAAAGTGGCATATGAAACAAATGACATTTCCGAAGCGTCTTTGTATATTAACTCTTTGCACTCCACTGGCGCCGCTACAGAGACATTCATAACAAGGACGATAATAGCATTCAAATTTCATTCATGTTGAAATAAATGAAAGTAAATAAATTCACGAACGTGTACAGTCTTTTCTTTCCAAAACGAAACTTTCGATTTTCAAAAGCTTCATTCATAAGTTGGAATTGATAAATCGATCGTATAAAAGAAAACGATACTCAGAGCGTAAAGGGTTAAGGGGTTATTAAGTGAAATTCGTTGAGTTATTCCAAGTTAGTTACCGCCCGATTAAATTTATTTTTGATTTATTTTCTAACAATTAGGTGTGAGGAGACACCTTTCTCTGAATAATATAGATATTCATTTTTTCAGCTATTCTAAGAAATTTTCTTCAAGTTCAAAGTTTTTTCGCGTTAGTTACCCCGTAATTAAAAGTAATTGCCATCAAAGTGAAACGATGTAGATAATTCTAATGCTACAGAATAGGAAGAATTTTTACGAAGAATTTGAAAATCATGACTTATTCAGGAGCATAAAGTTTAACATTATTTTACTACACGTACATTGTAGACAAAATTCTATTCGACTTGAAATTCTTTCGAAATCGATCCCTTCACGATCATAGTTCGTGAAATTCTTATTTCCATACGATATGTATTTACAGAAGAGACAGTCGAGTGCGTAAAGGACTACATACTTAAATAACAGAAAGTGTTTCCCTGTCATTTGCACGCGCCATTTTTTCCAGCCAATGAGCTCACGAAGAGGCTCCTCACGGGAGTCGTGTTGCATATTTTGTAATAAGCACGCTAGGCAAGCAAACCCCGACGAAGATTTTAATTGTAAAGCAACGTGGAAGAAAGACCGTAGAAAATTTCCTGTGTAATTAATGGTTGCGTCAGAATGATTTACTATTAGTGCGGTTATTTTAAATTGATAATTGCCCCGCAATTGTGGCCACAACGAAATGACTTCGCCGGCTGTTTAAATTGTAAAAGTCTCACGAAATAATCTTCTGACTGAATCATTCTCGTATTGTCTTCGCGAGTAAATCGTCAAAATTTAGATCAAATTTCTCCCAGGATAAGTAGTATTAATTGAGCGCAATTATTCTCCCATATATTTAAAGTAGCCATTAGGGTTGTAGCGCGTGTAAATTCCTTCGTTTCACGATCTTTAATAGAGCGGGAAAAAATAATAACGCAACGTCGTCGCTAATAAGCGGCCACGACGTCGACGCTTTCTAGAAGCCGTCCCTCTTTTATCCACGTCCATAATATTGTACCATGTTTTTTCGCTCTTTCTTCAATTTTAAATCAATAAACAAGTGAACAAGAGGAGAGAAAATCCTACGGAATCTTTCGTCAGCGCGGAAAGATATACCGAAGACAGAAGAGAATAGAAGAAGAAAAAAGAAAAATCAGCCGGAAAAGATCGATATGGGGGAAATAAAATCTCCCATTTCTCGACGGTCTGGTAATTTCATGGGAAGTTCCACGGAATCGAGATAGGAAAAAGTCAGTCGCGCTAATAATTGCCTCCGTAATGGCCGCGTAGTTTGATGAGAAGAAGAAAAAAAGGAAAATATTCCACTGGAGCGACTGAAAAATTCCTCGACGGGGAAGAAAAAACGAAAATCACAGAAAAAGAGTCATCTGTGCGAACAGGCGCGTGAAATTTTCGATTTTACTTAACGCAAGGATAACTTCTCCAGGCAATTTCGTGTGAAATTCATCCAATTTATCTGAGACACTTGCGACATTTTTCCCTTTACATTATTTTATATCGAACGTCACACTGCGAAGTTCCATTTAACGCTTTATAACGTTACCGTAAGCGTTGTAAGTACTTATCGTTCCTACCCGTTAAAAAATTCCTTTTCAATGTCAGAAAATCAATATAGGATGGAGATAAAACGTGCTATTGAATGAAAGCTTTATTACCGCGAGTCGCTTAACGTCGAGCTACGCGGTTTTCTTTTTTTTCTTCTTTTTTTTTTTATTTAAATCAGACGAGGATAAATTGTCTCACTTACGGAATATTTATTAGCAAGTTCTCGCAGTAACTGACTTAATAAACCTCCTCCGCCTTCTATCTTACCCAGCGAGGCTTTCAGCATTATCGTTGTGCTTATTTACATTAAGTGCGTTCAACTTTGTAGTTGATTATTGTACATTTAAAAATCAATGAACACTATCGTTCGAACGTGCCACGATATAATAATTCGTTACGTATGTCCTCGGTGCTAATTAACCTTGTGCGACGGATTAATTGACATTTCGACGTGTTAAAAGTGTGAATCGTGTTGAAGAGAGAAACAATGGAAAAAATAAAAGTGCATTGCAACGGTTAAAGCGTTATATTGTATAAAGATCTTTAAAATGTTAACATTATGCGAGAGAAATTTCACAGAGAAAAGAGGAAAGAAAAATTGTACACGGCTTACGGTTTGATTAGGGGACTTCGTTGCATACTGTATGCATATGTATATACAGTAAAGAAAAATGATCGACTCTCTATTTTTCTCAACGTTTACGACCGTTTCTTTAACAAAGTTTCCATCGTACGTGAAACAAGCGTGTTTCTATCCTACTTTGTAAACGGAAATGTAACAAGTACATGTAATACAGTTCGGCAAAAGTTTCGAGCCATTTGTTTCTTGAATTTCTTATAAATTTTCCATCGTAATTTCTTTCCTAGCAAGTTTCATCACTTCGTTTCGTGGTATATCCTAGTAGTATAACATTCCTTCAGTTAGCTTACAATTGTTTGATTGAAGATTTTCTTGCGAGATGAGGGCAGCTTCAAATGTGCTAACTGCTGTAGATAAAGTAATCAAAGCAGTGTTGATAAAATATTTTTAAGTATACAGTTCGAAGTATTTGATCTAGTTAAAACATATTACTAAGCAAAAATATCTTCTTTTTGAGTTGGAGTGAATTTAAAAAATTTAGAGATACACTTATTTTACACTCTACGCAGTTTCGGAATAATATTAGCGAAAGTATGAGGTGACTAATCAGGGGAACAAAAAGATAAGGTGCATCCTTATAACTTGGAACTGAATTATCGGATCTGCTTCTTTCTCGCATCAATCTATTCAGAATTTCTTTTTTACGTTCAAATCTACCTATAACTTAATTTCAGGAAATCATGAGGTTCTCCTCTTTTTTCCAGGAAAGTCTTCAATAGTTCTCTGAAAATTTGTGCGTTCAATAAAAAGTGTCTATTAATTACGAAGTTTTAATCCACAGTGTTGAGGAAGTTACATATCCCATTTTCTTCCTCACTACCAATCAGTCAATGCCCTACTCTAACAATTTCCAAAAAAAAAGAAACAAAATAATACGAGAGATGTACTTATTTAGATTACAATAATTGTTAATTTTTTCTTCTCTTATGATCAATTGTAATTTCTCTTCTTATGAACAAAGTAAAATCGGTTCATGAAGAGTTAACAAAACTATTCTACTGTCGACAAAAAAAGAAAAAAGAAAAACAAGAAATTACATCCTCGTTTATAAAACCATCAATAGCAAACCAAAATGCAATTAATCCGCGAACAACAAAGCCAAAAGCCACCTGATTCATCGTACAGCGTCTTCCTCCCTTCTCGAAGAACCCGCAGAATCGAATCGAGAGGCTGCTTCCCTGTGGCGCATAAGAAAGGTAAGTGTAAGCTAGACATAACAAGTTGTTCGCAGCAGTCCCATTGCCGGTAGGTATTCAAAAGCATTATCCGGTTGCCTTTTGATCTTAATCTAAATTGCTGAAACTTTCCGTGAAAGAGGATAATTCAAAGCTCTCCCTCCCTTCCTCCCATTCCTGATATAAGCCCTCCTACTTTCATCCTATCTCTTTCGCGAGTTCATCGAGCAAATTTGCAAACGATAAAGTGGAAGGCCGATCGTTTGTTCGTCGTCAAGCCGCAATTAGCAATAGCGAGGGACATAATCGATGCCGATTCGTCTAGCACTTTATTACCAGCCGCTTCGCCGTCCCTTCCTCTTTATCCTCAATGGCAAACACCATGAAGATCTCGTCGATTGGTTATACAGGGTGTCTTCGAATTGTCGATACAATTTGAAAAAAGGGGAATCAATATGAATAAAATAAATCGAAAACGAAGAGTAACCCTCTGAGTCGAAGATATTAACACTTTCCCGACCAATCGTGGAAATCTCCCTATGAAGAAAATGGATATAAATACTTAACGTATCTATGAATTTTGTGACATACCATAAATTTGTTTCGAACGTTAGTACACTTTTAAAAAATGCTACGTTGTTCAACATATTTTTACTTAATTTCATCATTTTATCAAACAGATCATTTTGATTTGTGTCAGTGATATGAAATATTAGATAATTATTATTTTATTACTTTAACCATTTACTAATTTATCCCGTGAAAATCGCGGGCAGAACGTCGAGTACCGAAAAGTTTAGATCGAGAGAGATTTTTGGGAAGAAAGTTAGAAAGGAATGAAATATTGTTTTTAGAATTGTGATATAGGGTTATGTAGAGTTCGTGCTTTAAAAATTATCACACATAACGTAGTTATTTAAAAAGCACGTGTAAAATATGAATTTCTTTTATCGTAATGCATGATAAAAGGATAAGTCACTTCAACGCTTCACGGGTGCATAACATGTTAAACGTCACACCGATTTCGGTCGACTTCTCGTTCAGCGATTCAGTTTCGAAAATTTTGCAAAGAGTGGCACGGTAAATTTCACGGAGAAAGTTATAACTTTGTTACGCCTGCAGAGGAAAGTCGTTTAAATAGAACTCATTAAAGATTGATAAAGTATTATTTTCTAAATTTGATGATGTAGATCCTCAAGTACCAATGTGACGCTTAACGTGTTAAATATAAGAATGTTACTAATAAAGGAACCATTTCCATGTGTTAATCATTAATATTGATAAAATTTTAATATAAAGTAGTTCTAAAAAAGAAGCTTAAATATATCTTTTCTTTTCTTTTTATTATCAAAGGAAGAAAATCACCTTCGAAGTTTAAAGTAATAAATATATTTGAGCTAATATCTTGAACATTATTAGAAATAAAGGAACGGTTTATATCGACGAATTTTACATTTCTCAAAACTAATAATTTATTATACAAATGTTACTCGTGAAAAAATACGTGCGACCAGCAATATACTAATGGGACGAATGATCGAAGTGAAAGGATCTCATGGACCGTTGGTGCAAACTAAATAGCAAGAATTTCAGCATCATAAATAGTCTAATTTAAAAATTCTATCTTGTCAAAAAATATTACTATCCTTCATATGCAGAAGATCTTCGAAGTGATGATTTAAATCTGAAGAAGGGTGAATAATGTTTTCTCAACTCCTTCTCGAGTTGTATCAGCGATTCGTAGACACCCCGTGTACTACTTGTGGCTGGTTCCCTTCGATGAATCTGGAAGGAACGGAACCGAGCAAACTGGGAAATTAATGTTTTCCCAGTAAGATACCGGTCTGAAAGAAAGTTCGTCCTACTTCGATCAAGTTCGCGTATTTTTGCGGAACACGGGCTGGAAAGTTGTAGTTTCCGTTGCGTTTTCTTTCTTTCCCTTTTTTTTTTTCGTTTTTGACACCGTGATGTTCATCGATGTTTAACTTTCCGCAACATGGAACTGATTCGTGTCATTTGGTAGCCTTGCTTGGCATTTTATTTGCTGGTGGATTAAAGGATAAACGAGTCTCTCGGTTAAACGCTTCGACAGAGATGGGGGATAGAAGATGAAAATGTTTTCGAAGAAACTTGTAAAATTTTCGTTAGAGGAGTAGCTTCTTGCGCTGAAGATGGAAATTTTGCAAAGTGATGGAGGACGAGAGGAGAAAATCGAGCCGCTGTCGACCGATATTGATCAAGCCTCCTCGAGAACTCTCAACTTCCGTCGCATATCGATTACAAACTCAATTAAGAATTAAGAAAACTCTCTGTGAGACTCGTGAACGATACAAGAGTATGCACTCTACTTTGATCGGCGAAAAATCTGCTGGTAATAAAATAGAAGCGTATCGTTCGGGTTAGTTTGAGGAAAGATTTGTAACCCTATCGGACACGTTACGTTCCTTCAGAAATTCTTCCCTAGTTTCAGAACTATTAAGAAAAAGAGTCAGCTTCTCTGCCATTTCTCTTTCCATTCTTCTTTCCCATTCCATTGTACACTCTTGACTTTGTCAGTCTGCCAAGATGTCTTATTATACTTCGTATTTTTATTTACTTTATTCTTAAAGTTAACTTAATCGTCATGTAAAAATGACAAATTATCTTGACTTATTTTTTCGCGATACATTCCTTACGTTTAAACAATATTGTTAATTTCCTTCTTTTTCATAACAATTTAAACATAGATTTCTTCCATATCAAACTAAAATAAAAAGAAAGGAAAGGAACATATGTACATATGTGAACGAGTTTGAACTGTCCTCGGACGTATGTATATAGTTCCATGGACAGTAAGCGTATTAATTGTCATTAGTAAAACAATAACAATAATAATTATCATTATTATTCGTGAACGAATTAGCTCGATATCGAATCATGCCAGTGGCCCCACGAAAAACAGAAACGTCGGTCAGTGTAACGATAAACCACGATCGTTCAACAAGCACAGGCTGACAATAACGATAATACCGAAGTGTATAAGTAACACGCTCTTCCCTCTTTACTTCTTTCCTCTGCAAATAAAGATTAGATACCGGGATGAAACTCGACGGAATGTTCTTGCCTCTCTGTTATACCTATTCTTTAGCCGCGTTCTTTTTATTTTTCGAAGGCCGACACCCTGTCCCAAGCATCATCGTGTTATTTTTCATTCTGTTCACGGTCGTTCTAGTTTCGTTGCTCTCTCTGGTACGCGATTCTCTCAGGAGGCACGCCCAGGATAATCACTCGAAAAGGATAAAGGGTTCCTACCACGACCATTCCTATATGTATAGCAAACGATGCTGGCTGAACCCTTCGAGTGTCGAATGCTCAAGTCTTTAGGTACAATGAGCATCCTAAAGGTTCTGGGAGAGCGAAAGATTATTGGACCGAGGTCCTTCAATAACGGTCAGTGGCTCCTTTCGGAGCCTTCTCGATTGGCCAATCTCGCTTGTCCCTGTGCTTCAGACGTCTGAGGTCTCGTTAATTCGGAAAATATAAGCCCAATTTATGCCCAGAAACTGAGGAAGGATCACGGTCTGGCCACTCGTTCTCTCCCTTCACTAGAGAGAGCTTGATGCTTTGCTTTTCATTTCAAACCTCGTGCAGGGAAATGGAATCAATGCGCAACAATATAAACGGTAGCTCGCTTTTGATTCACTTGACCAATTCGATCGAACCTCGACTCGGGGCAGCGACAAAAGAACAAAGGCAAGAAGCTTCTTCGTTTGAATCGTTCGGGTTACTCTTCGGGCAATACCCTATCGATAGTTCTTTTTTCTCGTTTTTTAGAGCAATATTCGTCGAATCGATTCACTATCGATAGATCGTTTTCTTATTTCCTTTCTTCTTTTTATTTTTGTTTTGTTTTTTTTTTGTAAACGTGGAAATTTAATCGAAATATTTGATTGATAAGTGAAACGTTTATTGTTTATTACTGTAAGTTTAATATTTTTTGGTGATATTTGAAGTTTTAGTTTGGACGTTAAAAGGTACGAATTTCCAGAGGGTAAAATTGGAGAGGCCGCGATTAATCGTTTATCGCGATACGCCGCGAATATTCGAGCGACGCACTTTATTGTGATCACCGACATGTTGCAACAGCATGCAAATTTTGTATCAAGCGTAACGACGCTTCTTCGTAATTATATCGTCCTATTGCTAGCCGTTTCGCAACGCGTATTACGAAACCAGTGGAAAAAGAGGAAAATTTCTTTGCTATCTTACACTATGCCGCTGATAACGTATACATTTTTATCATTTTCACAGCGATACGTATGCTTTACATAATTGCACTCGCGAACCACTTGGACGCTTGTGCTATTCTTCAACGAAATTAAAAATACATTCACGCATTCTAATTCATGCGAATCGTACGCTATGTTCCATACAACGATGTTTCATCTAAAACTCGTATCTATCTGAATACGAATATTTTCTCTAAATAAGTAACTTTCCCTCCGCAGGGAGAGATGTTCGAAATTAAAGGAAAAATTATACGAAACGTTTGTTTCTGATTTTGCATTCAGAGAAACTTCACTCGTGCGAATCCGCGAGAAAAAATTTTCTACGCTTACCCGCCTTACAAATGTCCACGTCCACGTCATCGCTGATCCCGTGCGGAAATTTCGTGTTCAACAGTACATCCGCGGTGAATTTGCGCCTGTGCCTACCGGCAGTATTGTCATCTTCCCTGGAATCGGCGTCAACGGCCCGGCAATCGGCAGACCGGCTTGCCAAACAGAGGATCGAAAGCAATGGCAGCAGTCTCATCTCGATATCGTCGATCGGCCGATACGACAACGAACGGCTTCCTTTCTGTACCACCTAGGCCATAAAAGACCAGTACGTCGTACTACCGTCTACACCAACGCATTTGCCACTATTTCTCTTTCACCCTCTTCTCGTTTCACCTTCGTACAGGCTCTCGGTCTCCTCCACTGACAACTCGAGAACCACCACTACGAAACGCGGGAAAAAACTTTCTCGAGGGGGATGATTTCACCGATCACATGTCCGTACTATTGTTTCGAACGTTGAGCGACGAGAACTCTTGTTCCGTTGAACGAATTCGTCCGTATAAAAAAGAGCAAACAAAAAAAAAAAGAGGGAACAGAAGAAAAAACGGAAAAATCTCAATGAACGAGAAGAGAAACAAACCACCCCTTGTACGAAACAACACGACGTAGTAAAGAAGAAGTCACGTCAAACGAAGATAACTTGCAGATCGTAAAGAAATCAACAAATTAAAACGTGAGAAAGAACGTGTCTGTGTTTCTTTTTTTGTTTCTTGTATATTCTCGTGTTAACACGATGTACGAACGTATGTATGTACAAACGCGACGAAAACGTAATCGCTACTGAGGTTCAGTCGACGACGCCGATCGAGGAACTTGACGCGTCCACGTCATCGGAGCAGAAAGCGATAAGAGATGATCGCGAGAGGAAGGCAGTAGCGGGAGCGCGGTCAAAGTTCGTGTCACAGATTAGAGGACGGATTGCCGGCGGCGATCGTCCTTGCGTGGAGAACGTGGAGAACAGACTGATCGTCCCTCGCGGCCGACACGACGCGTCGTTCGAAAGCGCGCGCTCGTACTGGCATTAAGTCGAGAGAGGGATAGAGGAGGAGGGGGATATGTATGTATATCTAGAGGGGATGCCGGGAACAAGCAGTCTCCTCCCTCGCAAACCTGCACGGCACGAGGGTGGCCGAGACACTGACCGAGCTTCCGTCGCTCGGCCACTAGCGAACCCTAAAGAATCCTCCTCCGAAAAACACTTGTGCCGCTCGTTTGTCTGGCGTCGCGCCGATTCTCCTCGAATTAAACGTATTACAACTGATTTTACCGAGTAAAGGGAATTCTTTTTTATAGGTAGGTGAACGTTGTTCGTGATACCCCGAACTCGCTGAAGAGTGGAAGAAAGTCTCGATGTAGATTGAAGATTCCGAAGATCGTGTAAAATTGTGGATATTTCTATCGACATTTTCGAAGATGTTCCGTTCTACTTTTTTTCTTTTTTTTCAATATGCATATCTTAACGAACGTGTTTTTTGTACTGATAAAGATAAACAGTTTCAAATTCTGCGGAGAATTCTGGGGGTAAATCGAGAGTTCCATTCTAAACATCGGTGTTCTAAAACTGAAATGGACTGAAAGGCAACGTGTTGTCAGTTAATAATGTATTTATAATTAAGACGATAATTGTATAATGCAAGGAACTTGTTAAAAATGTAATCAAGCGTTCTATTTGTGACAGTAATTAGAGTTTTGTTCAGAATAGAACAATCTTTTAAATGTAAAAAATAATTATACAACGAAGTTCTATCAGGTCGTGTGATGTGATACACGTATTTCTGATCACTCAAGTAATCGTTCGAGTGTTGAAAATTTCTGAATTTTCTTCTTAGGGATAGCTTAAAATTCATACTGACGTTGAAAGTTTGAATTAAAAAAAAACGATTAATAAATAAACCTTTTAAACTTTAATAATGTAGTGAAAACAAAATTTCATTAATCCGAATGAGCTCCAGTAAATTCGACACATTTCTTTAAAATTGATTCCTAATTCTCCAAAATTTACAAGTGAATTTGGCCTATTATTATAAAAATTTGATTATTTAAAAAATAATCTAAACCTTTAAACCAACGTTGTTTTGTTCTTTCCCTAGTTCTTCTACTGCAGTCTGTACTTGCAAAAAAAATCACTCAAATTTCATTAGGATCCATTTTCTACTTTCAAGTAATATCTAACGTTTTCACCGAAACAGGTCTTGCATTTAAAAACAGCCGACTGTGCGTTTCACATTTTCATATAATAATCGACACGATTCTAATTAATAAAAAACAATCTCAAATCTGCCAGTATAGTAACACCGTCATTTCACACGTAACAACCTAATACATCGAACCATTTAAAAGCGAAGGATATACTTCCATGTATTTCATCAATCGGCACTAATCCAAACAGGTGCAAACCAAATACCTTGAATATCCTCTGAACACGCTCGACCCCCATCTATAATTCATCGATCGCCCTTGCCAATCCTCGCCACGAATATCCAATAAACTTACATTTCCCATTAACGAAACAATTTTCTCGCAGTTTTTCACCCCAAAGAAGTTACACGAGGGAAAAAGCCGCGGCGTTACATCGTATACAATGTAGAACGTCACGAAGCGTTTTACATACAGTTAAAAACTGAACAGGTGCCACGAGGCTACTTAGAAAGGCGCGAGCGCGCGCGCACCATTTCCAAGAGGAAGAACTGGCGTCGCTTTCGGGCACATATTGATAAATATTCCAAAAGTGGCGGGGTCCTGTCACCCACGGAAACACGTGTTTCATATCCCACGCAACGACCTGTATCGGTCAAGTATCGGATTACTGTCATGGGATCACCCTTTAGGAACCCTGCCTGTCTATCCGAGGGTAAGTGCATGTCGACGCTGCACAGAAACCCTCCACGAGAATAATCTCTGAGGGTACGAGGGAAAAACCGAATTCTCTGTTAACATCACGCACGAACAAACGAACCAGAGTCCGCATTTAACACGAACGGACCAATGAAAAACAAATGAGCGACCGGGTGAGGCGGTGTTCGGGGGCCATCTGAACATTCGAGGATCTGGTGCATATGTGTGTTACATATGTAGGCGAGAGTGGAGATTAGCGAGAAGTAGATACGAACGAGCTTTTCTTCGGGAAAACTGTGTTTTCGTTGGCAGCCGTTGTCGTGGAAAAATAAAAGGAATTTAATAGGAAAGAGGAACGGTGCTTACGGTTTTACTTCTATCCCGGAATTCTGGTATTTTTTTAAACGTTAAATATAGAGGAAGTTGTGGTGGTTACGAAAGAAATTAGGAAATTATAATGGTAAAACGTTTTTATGAAAACGTTTGGGTTATTACAAGTTGAAATCACCCACAAACGATGTTTTTAATTATTGATATACGTGCAACTTATATTTATTAATAAAGTAGCGGTATAAGTGTGACAATATTTTACTATTCATTATGTTAATTTTTACACTAATTGACTTGCAAATACAAACGTTATTTTAATGGAATGGTATCGATGAACAGTGCATTTCAAGTAACTCAAGCAAATTGCAGAATGAATATTTAACGATTTAATATTTTTGATTAATAGCGTAAGAAGCTCAATTTGTATTGACATGGACGAGACACCTCAATGTTTTACAATAAAACAAGTTTCAATGAAAGATTTAGTTACTTATTTCGATATGAACTGTTTTATCAATAACAATTATATTTGAGGAATACATTTTTATCGATATGTCTGATATTTTATTATAATCAATACAAAAGAAACGGAAATATTTATAATAAGGTTCAACACCAGTTTATGGCATGCAAAACTGGTGTCAAACTATGTTGTACCCACTGTAAAACATGAAGGACAGATCATTATGATTTGGGAGTGCTTTGTAGGAAATTCCGTGGTAGATTTCATAAAAATCGACGGGATAATAAGAAATAAGCATTATTTAAATATCATAAAATCACACGTCATCATGCCGGAGGAGAGAATTATTGGCAATAATATTGTGCTTATGCACAACCATAACACCAAGCATCCTGCTAGAATATGTAAACGTTATGGAAAGCTGAAATTAATGCAATGGCTATTCCAATCACTAGATTCGAACCCCATTGAAAAATTGTTGGATGAACTAGACAGAAGTATTCGAAAACACTGTTTGTGAACACATTTGCAGCGATCCTAGAGAGAAATCCAGGAAGAAACTTAAAAAAAAAAAAAAACACATCGCAAGATTATCAGCACTAATTCGAGCCGTAATTGCGAAACGGGAAGCGCACATTAAAACTTCATATGTACAATTTTCAATATATTTTGATATTAAAAAACTATATTCGGTGCAAGTAATCTGCAGATTATCAGGAATTTAATAGTGTCAATTTAAACGTAAAGCTCAAATTTGGTGTCTCATGACTTATGGACGAGGGTGTATAGTAGTACCGTGAAAAAAAAAACAGTTTACTGAATGAAAGTGACGAAATGAGACAAATGCAGATTATCTAACAGTAAAATAATTCTCTTAGATTAACTGGAAACGATCAAGATAAACTGTTTGAACGAACTATTAGATTTGCGAGTAGCGTTTAATTAAAATCGTTAAGGAGAGGGATATTAGGAGTAATAAGTAAGGTGTTCGTGGGCACAGCTGTGCGCGAAGCGTTACATATAAAGGCAATAACATATCTCGCGGTATAATAACCGTGGAAACCTTTATAAAAGTTTCATCGATACTCATTGAAACTTTTACCATTCAATATTTTCATACTCGGCTCTCAATAGTCCCAATTCTCTTCCACAATAACGTTTAAACGATAACCAACGAATTTCCATTGAAACTACTCCTCTAGGTAAGGAGTGAAGAATAAAACAAAAATTCCACGATATTTTCTTTCTACTTTTTGTTTTTCATTCGTACAATTGATCATAAGAAAAATCATTTGCTGCAAAATCGCGAATAATCCAGGAGTTCCATAAAATTACACCCGTTTGAACGAACATTTGCAGACCGCGGCAGATTCCATGCGGGTCTATCTCTTTTATAACGATACCCCATGTACGAGCGCAAACTTTCCGACAATTAGCGTGAAATATTTTAAAACGCCCCGTGCCCTATGTTTCCACGATTTCGTTTCGGACCGGTCGTTTCTGCCGGGCGGTAGCGGAAACGAGGAGAGAAACAGAAACGGCGGGCGCAATTAAACCGTACGATAGGAGGTGGAACCTTTTAAATTTATTCCTTCAGGACGTTCCAATAAGAGCAAAAAGCGGCGCCTTCTCGCGGTCGTTTCGAAGCTTTCCGAAAATTCGTACCGGCGGCGAAGAGAGTAGTATCGCCCGTGAACCAGGCTACTGAAACTTTTCCGCTCGCGCGTACTCTTCTTAATTTCCGCGTTCAGTTTCTAATTTTCCTACGTTCGTTGCAGAACGCAGGAAAACTCCGAAAGTCCCTCATTCCTGCGATCATTTGCTCTGGTTCGTCGTTCGGTGCCCTTACACGCTGAGCTTCGACGGTGAAATAATTAACGTGGAAAGTTTCCGCGCGATTGAAAGATCCCGCGTTACGATAAAAGAGAGGGGTGACGTTGTAAAGTGGATCGTTGGCGAGCAAGCGACGATATTAATTAAAATCGTAGAATTCAAGACCACCTACTAACCTAACCTCCCTATATTTTTCCCTCGATCTATCCCCCTTTCTTGATCGGTTCAGTTCAACTGGCGAGGATCCTTTAAGAATTCTTGGCACGACCGGCCGAACGGGGCTAGTCGAATCGATCTCAAAGAGGTTTTATCGACACCGTTTTACTAAAACGGAAGATTCACAAGGTGGAAAGGGCAGAGACGCGAGATGCGTTTCCCTTGTAATTCGCGCAGTAAATTAGCCATAAGTGCATCCGGTCGATTGGTTCTTAGGTGGGAAGTTGCTCGCGTAATGGCTGTTTGGATGATAGTTCGGCGTGAAGGAGGAGAGTTGATAATTGAATTGTTAATTGAGGAGATTTCATTATTGCTTTTCGTGTTTGATTAAGTGAATTTGTTGACGGGGAATTTGCTTCTGGGTGAGGCAACGCGATTTTGTCGTTGATGGTTTTAGTTCGAGATGAAATTCGAAAAGTTCATTCGATTCTTAAAGTGACGTGAAGTGTTTCAACTTATGATGGTATTTCTTACGAGACGTACAATATACATAAGTCAAATATAAAATATATTAGAGAGAGAGAGAGTGAGAGAGAGAGGGGGGGGGAGATGATTTTCATCGCTTTGTGCTGGAAATTGTGTCAGACTAGTCATCAACGTTCGTTAGTTATACGTCATGGAAACGTAATTAGAAGCACGTGTTACTTTTCCTATCGAATGCAATTGAAATACGCGACGGACGAACTTAATTAAAATATATCAAATCTCCACGCTTGATGATCATCACAAAGGAAATTCAGTTTCATTCAATAATCGAGTGCAATTCGAACGAACGGTATATGTTTATTTCACTCGAGAATGATCGTATACCGTTCCTTTCCTCTTCCTATTTTCCATTACTCGTGAGAACTTTTCCACATCGAACGTTTTCCTCGTTTCATCGTCTATAAAATGTTCGTGCAAATACCTCGGTTAGTAACTGGTGATCGTGATACAGTGGAAATACGCTCGCCGACGAAGGTTTTACACGAGAAATAGTACCATTGTGATTTTAATTCATTCGCTGGTAGTTACGAAGCATCGGTAGCTGGGCGAAGTTCGCGACACGGCGAATAGAAACGGAAGAAAAGGCAGAAATGGCAAAAGGGGCGTCGCGTGGCAGGGAAGAAGAGAAAGAGAGAGAGAGAGAGAGAGAGAACCTTCCTACGAGGAAGAACGAAAAAGCAGCGCGTGTGCTCGTTTAAACGAGCTGCCAACGAGTAATTAATCAGCGTTAACATGCACTCTTTACTGCGCGCATAATGAAGCCGATTAGATGCGCGTCGAAGCTTTCATCTCTTCAGACTGCGTCTCTCGTTAGACGAACTCGTTTCACCGATACCTCGAAAGAAAGAAAGAAACCACGAGGATTTTGAAGGGACTAAACATCATTTGCGACCTCTCTAACGATATCGTCGGTTTCGAGATAGATTTAATATTCGAAACGCGACGTCTGCAACGGTAGACACGAGCACTCTGATGCGGCAGTGTTCTTCAATTTTTATTTGAAATTGTAGATTTCTCCGATGCTTACCGGGATGTGGACCAATTGTAAAAAAAAGAAAAAGAAGCTGAAAGAAAAGAGAAGATCTCTGTTTCGATCTGTTGTGATTTATTCGTATCTTTTTCTTCTTTTTCGTCCTTTTTTTTTTTTAATGGTTTTTTCGCAACATTTTTTCCCTTGATGAATACAGAAATGATTCAGTGAGATTTTCGGATGGAAAGCGAGGTTGAAGGACACTGACGTGGGGAGCAGATTATCTTACCAGCGACGCGGAAGTATACCGCCGGTATTACCAGTAGCTACACGAACTTACAAGAGGATATTCAGATCGATCATTCCGGTTGAATATTTTCTGGTAATGGAACGTGGAGTCGCGTAACGATGTACTTGGATGGAAATGTGTATCGTGAATGATTGCTTCTTCCACGGATCGTTGTAGATAAAGGAAGAAACTTTCTGACTTTTAATGATTGCAACGAATGTTCGAATTATAAAGTGATTATACATTAGCTGAATGAACCTGTGATGAAATTGTGGAAATATTAAAGAAATATCGACGTATCTTAAAATAGTTTTTTCCTTTTATTAATTAAAAATATGCGTGTCCATATGCCTTCTGTAATCTCAGTATCTAACACTTGGATTGTGCCAATAAAGAAATAAAAATAAAAGTAATTTTCGTTAAGATATATCGACATCATTGAGTCAATTTTAAGACACCTTGTAGATTCGATTTCGTGCAAATTCGATATGGGGGCGACCGTTTTTACGTATTCGTTACAGTGAATCCTTATGCAGCGCCATAAACGATACTGAATTCTTGAAAAAAAAAAAAAAAGAATGGACGATCTTTTTGCGTCCAAATTCCGGCCGCAGACGCACCTTGTCTGATTTCGCAGAAGTAGTATGCTGCGCGCGCAAAAAGGAAGAGAAATCGAGCGTGTTGCATACACGGCCCTATTCATTGACTAACTTATTGCTCTCGTCGAGCGAACGATAAATACCTTTGTATAACTTCAATCGCTTGTAAATGCGAAATTGGATACAAAGAATGCTTGTGTCACACTTGCGCGCTTACTATATGCGCTTGAAAACAAGGTCACACTTGTATGTTGACATGTCCTTCTACTATCTCCCGCCAAAATTACCATTCAAAGAAACAACTGAGAATGAGAAACTCACCAATCGCAGATCACACGAAGCATCTCCGTTAAATTTTTATTAAAGCTGCTATGGAAGATAAATTTATAACGAAGAACGAGGTAGAAATTATGATGGACGTCGAAATGTCCTTGCATGGTTAAGTATCGTTTCGAGAAAAATCTGTAACTGAAATGTGAAAAATGATGCAATTGTAATTAAACGAACAATGTTTCTTAATTATTAAATAAATGCTGTAGCACAAGATCGGTATTATTATTAATCAAAATTAACTGTAATAAAATGATAAAAGTTCGTAATATATCGCGTTGCAATCACTTTCGTTAGCTTTAAGGTGATTGAACCTTTAAAGAGAAGGAAATGTGCAATTTGTAACAGTATTGCGATTCAATTACGTACCCAGAATGCATTTCCGATTCCTCTTGTATAATTAACACATGTTCATTCTAATCTAACGTTGATTCAATTGTTAAACTGTTTGAGAAATGATGTTTTAAATTTAAAACTTCGCCAGCACATCGCACTTTCAGTCTTTCGATTGTTAGACTGACCGCTCTTCGTCTATAGGGTGCACTACAGTCTAGTTGCAATTTTTACCCACATCGATAATTCAGTTTCTAAGTCACGAGACTGTGTAAGATGTGAGGTGCATTCTGCGGCATTAGAATTCTCATCCCATGACGAACTAAAAGCCAAATCTATCGGTAAAACAGCACAGGATCGTCTCGAATTTCTTCTTTCCGTTCGTGTCTCGTTCGCCGAGTCACGTCACACAGAAATTCCGAAGGAAAGTTCAACGAAAATGGCACTCGCTTTTGGTATGTGCAAAACCCCGGGCTGTAAAACTATGGCTAGCCTTCAATGCCCAACTTGTCTAAAAATGGGAATACGGGGCTCGTTTTTCTGTACTCAGGTAACTATCACCCTGTATACTTATAGGTTAGCACACGAGATAAATATGCTCGATATTTAAACTTATATTATGTGGCATTAATTAGTAACAATTTGTGTTTTACACTTCAATTGTATTTACTTTATACTTCGAATCACTGCAGTATAAAATCGTCAGTAATCATTTTTAGTGAAAAACGAATGTTATATGTGCACGAGCCTTCGTAAGAGAATGTAAAAGAACCATGTTTTTTATGAAGTAAATTAACAAGAACTATTTTTTATACCCTTTCCGTCACATTTTAATGTACTTATTACAACACTTTGCACTACTTTAAACATATTCATATTTCGTTTCAGGATTGTTTTAAACGAAGCTGGAAAACGCATAAGGTTATTCACCAAATAGCAGGTGAGTTTATGAATTAAAAATTATATAAAATGTGGTCATATTGACGTAAAATAAATTTATATGTACAATTAGAAATGAAAATTTTATTAAGTGTATATTCTGGTATTTACATGTAAAACAATTTGTAAAATTTTATTCACATCAGAGGCAACACATGGAGACAACTCTTCCAATGAATATAACCCGTGGCCTTCTTACCATTATACTGGTAAATTACGTCCTTATAAAAAGGAACCTCGCAGGGAAGTACCAGAACATATCAAACGTCCAGATTATGCTACACATCCAACTGGTTCATCTATAAGTGAACAAGCAGTACAAGGTTCTGCCCAAATAAAAGTCCTGGATGATGAAGAAATTGAGGGCATGCGAGTAGCTTGTAAGGTACAACACCAAAATAAAATTATACACTAATAATAAAATTTTTTAGACTTCTGTACTTACAGAAAGCTGTTTCATATAGCACTATTATTTGAAATTTAACTTTTGAGCATGTCTTAATTTTTTTCTTTTCTTGTATTTTTTTTTTAATGAAATTCTTCTCATAGCTTGGAAGAGAAGTCTTGGATGAGGCTGCACGTACCTGTGATGTTGGTGTTACAACAGCCGAGATAGATAAAGCAGTTCATGAGGCTTGCATCGAAAGAGACTGTTATCCATCACCACTTAATTATTATCTATTTCCAGCTAGTTGTTGTACTTCAGTTAATGAAGTAATTTGCCATGGAATTCCTGATACTAGGCCACTCCAGGATGGAGATATTTGTAATGGTACATATTTTATCTTTGTGAATATAGGTAGAAAATATAAGCATAGTAATTTTATGATTCTTGTTTCTTACAGTTGACGTGACTGTATATCATAATGGATTTCACGGCGACTTAAACGAAACGTTTCTAGTCGGGAATGTGAAACCGGAAGTAAGAAAATTAGTTGAAGTTACGTACGAATGTTTATCAAAAGCTATAGACATCGTACGACCTGGTGAAAAGTATAGGGAAATTGGAAATGTTATTCAAAAACATGCACAAGCGCATGGATTCAGCGTCGTACGCAGTTATTGCGGTCATGGGATTCATCGTTTATTCCACACCGCGCCAAGCGTGCCTCATTATGCCAGTAAATATCCTACTCATAATCGTTCCATCAAGTCAATCGCTTTAACTTAACTTGTTTTCATTATTTTGCAGAAAATAAGGCTGTAGGTGTTATGAAACCAGGGCATTGTTTCACTATAGAGCCAATGATATCTCAGGGTACATGGAGAGACGAGATGTGGCCTGATACTTGGACTGCAGTTACCGTAGATGGTCAATGGTCAGCGCAATTCGAGCACACGCTATTAGTGACCGAAACTGGTTGCGATATTCTCACGAAACGACTCACAAACGATGGGAAACCGTGGTTTATGGATCGTTCATAGTAGTAATCATTCATGATTTCTCGTCAGTTTGCATTTCAAATTTTGTGAATATGTAAGCACTATACTGCTTAAATACCCTTATTTTCATTCTTGCGAGATTTGGTTTTTCAAGATCCAACTTCCTCTCTCGTAAGTGTTATGATAATATTAATATTTTCGATTGTATACTTCCTGTAAGACATTTTTTACTGTACGGCTGTTTTTTGTTGGCTGATTTTTTAAAAGAAAAAAAAGAGAAAAAGAAGAAAAAGAGAAAGGTGCGAGGTGAAACGCGGTCCTTGAAAAATAGAATCTCCGTGAATTTTTGTTTGTATCCAGAATGGCTCTTGTACCATATGAATAGATTACCTCAATGATACATATGTACATATATATAAATGTAATTCAAATTAATGATGCGCAATGATTGAAATAAAAAACAAATTCTGTAAATCAATGCCAATATCTATCCATCATTTTACAAATCTAATTACGAGTACATCAGCAGTTTTATTTAACAATAAATTAAATAAATTACTATGTCCTCCATGTGGCTGCTTTCAATGCATCACCGGTGAAAAAAAAAAATTGTAGAGAAATTAGAACGTAGCAAATTGTATCCTAGGCGAGACGTTTCGCCAGCGTACCTTGCAAAAAGAACAGTATAAAATTTCCCACTTTAGAAAAAAGCCTTACTCATCGTCGAGTATGTTTTCACACAGAAACCCTCGTAAGAACAAAAGCTGACAGTTAAATAGAATTATAATAAATACTCGCGTGAAATAGTATATACAAGGTATTCGATAACGAAAATCTTTATACTCCAGTCTTGGGGTTCAAACGCGATCCAAATTCAGCGTTCGACTGATCGTAAGACGTGTCAGACTGCGTATTTCCAACATCAGCTTCGTCGTTCTCATACTCGTATTCAATTTCCACGTTCTCCTTCGCCTCCTCGTGTTGCGGCTCAGTGTTGCTATACTCGTTCTCATCTGGCACCATAATTCTCAATGGCCGTTTGTTGCTGTAAGCGTTTTGTCTTTGACGATGTTGATGCTGTTGCCGATCGTACTCCTGTCGTTGTTCTTCATACTGTTGTTGCAACTGTTGTTGTTGTTGTTGTTGCTGTTGTTCATGCTCTTGTTGACTAAACCGTTGTTTCTGCCGATTCTGAACTTGCTCCTGATAATACTTCTGATCGTAACGCCCATCATCGTTAATTTGCTCGTTCGCTTTGTACTCTTCATTCTTATGATTAGGCGGCATCATTTCCTCATTTTGAACATTCTCCTGTTGCTGTTGCTGCTGCTGCTGCTGTTGTTGTTGTTGTTGTTGTTGTTTTCGTAATTGTCCGATCAATTGACTGTTAACATTCCCAGCAGCTGCTAAAGCTGCTAGTTTCTCAGCCGCTTCACGATTAGGCAGCGTAGTATAGAACTGTGTGGATATACCATCGTTGTTAGCAACTTTATTGAAATACGTCGTTTGACCCTTTTGATTGCTCGTTTCCTCATACTCGATGTTGTTCTCCAATTGTTCATTTCCGTCACTGATGTACGCGAGATCTTCGTTCTGTTGCAGATTACCACTCTCCTGTTCGTCCATTGAAGTCTCCGGTCCAACGTTGTAATTCGTATTCACTCTACCGGCCACGTAATCCTGATTGTACAACAGCTGTTGCTGTTGCTGCTCCTTGTTGTCCTGCTCGTCGTAATTGAACGATTGCATCTGGGGCTGGGAGAAACCAGTCACTCCGGTGGGCTGGAAGAATTGACCGAGTTGCTGCTGAAGAATGTGTTGCTGAAGTTGCGGCTGTTGACCTGGAATCGAGAAACGATTTCAATTCATCCTCGTTGATTCAACGATGCCATTCAGCCGGATCGATGTTCCACATCGATAATAAAATTTCATTTCTCGCGAGTTGTTAACGCCGGTATAAAACACGCCAGATGTTTCTTTTATCTTACGCTCAAGAGGGAGGAAGGAAAGACGGAGAACTTTCTTTCGTAATATTCTAATCTACTTTGTGTCTATGAATAATGCATGCTGAAAGTATGCTGCATTCAACGTTAAAATACACGATTACAAAGATAAAAGAAGTAAACGAAGCACGGTAGATTTTAGTATCGAACGAGAGAAATCTTCTTCAATATGAAATTTACCTGTTTGATACTGTTCGGGCATTTTCTGAGGGAAACTGTTCAACAGGTCGTAAAGTTGCGTCGCTGAAAGTGGAGGCCCAGCTGGAGCCGGATGACCAACATGGAGGTCAGGTATCTGTTGATTTATAATATACGGTGTTTGTCCAGCGGTACCCGGGAAACCGACATGCAAAGAACTATGAAGATTCGTTTGCATTGGTAGATGTGGCTGTCCAAGTTGTATATTCGTCCCGATCAGTCCCATATTCGATCCCGGATGAGTATTTAGGAAAACGTCGTTCGATTGTAAGTCGGGATTCACTAATGTTGAAAGCGTCGCAAATTCTGGAGGCAGGAATGTTGGTAGAACAGTTTGATACTCTTTCTGACTGATATCGTTACTTTCGGTTACTTCGTATTGATGTTGCGTGGGCGTGGGACTTGTTACCGTCTTCTGCGGAGGTAAACTGGTACTGATTGTAGCTAAATCGAAGTTTGGTAGCAATGCACCTGTGGAAGAAAAATATGAAGAAATAGCAAGTTTCGGTATAACTATATTTAACACTTTTGGTATTGGGTACTCGTTATCCGAATATTTTGTGTATATGTGTGTATATAATAATAGTCAGAAAATTGTATAACACATAATTTGCATTTCTTGTGTACTTCATAAAAAATAAAAATAATTTTTATTTTTCTGATACTTGAAAAATTGCAGTTTAAATCTCCTCAATTACAGTTAAATATTGCAATTCGTGGGATTATTATAATCTAAGGCTACTTCTAAAAGACTGGAAGCATTCTGTCTAATCGAAGGGTGCAATTACTCAGAATCAAAGCCGAAAGATAAACAACTGACCGTGTAGATTCACTTTATAAGTGGCATCAGTTGTATGCTGACGTTGAGAGGTTTCTTCTGTATTCGCCTCGCTGTTGAAAGGCTTGTCCATGGGGCTCAGATTAGGCGCTGGAATTGTATGAATCGGTCCTTTGTCGTCGTCGACGCCACCTCTGTGGGTTGATGGTAGAACAGCGGCTTCCGGTCTGTATTCTGGGCTATATTCTGGCATTTTATTCACAGAATGGAACTCTTTAACCGGTGGACGTTGCGGCAGTACCGCGTGATTGTTTAGAAATGCTCTTATTGGCATTTGATTCTTCCAAATGGTCGGAGGAACATTGAATATCGGTGGTCGTCGAATTCTGAAAGAAGAGAAAAATGATCGAAACGATCAATGATCGATCACGTTCGAATGAAAATATTCGTTGTTCGATGATAGTTGTAAATATCACCTGTAATTTGGTGGTTTTTGTGGCATTCGTTTTGGCGGAAAGTTCCCATTAATATGCACAGTGTTCCCCATTGAGATTCTATGGGTGATTGGCCAGGATTTCTTAAACATCAGTTTTGGCGGTTGTGGCGGAGGTAACGGAGGTCTTCTAAGCTTGTACCTGGCTTCGACGAGGCAAACACACGCGACCAATAGCCAACAGACCCAATTTGTCGTCTGAAATTTGGTTAATAGAGCATGTCGGTTGGTCTACCATCATTCATGAGAAACAGAAATTGGAAGTTGGGTCATTGCCAATTATTGTGATCGTAAACGGTCACTAGGTCTCCTATCTATATTTATCGTGTATACGTACGTTCCATAAAAGGAGTATATTCTTGATAATAGAATCCACATCTCGTGTGATGTGTTCAATATTTTATTTGATTTTTATTTGATTCTATTTAATTCTTCAATGATTCGTGCAAGGAAATTAAGGCTGAAATTTCAAATGTTCTGGAACGATGATTCTTCAACTAAAAAATATGTAAGGAATTCATAACGATCGGAAACGCGGACACACCGAAACCGGAAATCCAGACCTGTCTTACGGTATTCACATATCAACACGTGCACTTAGTTTCGTTCTTTGCGGCTATGGAGCACGTGTAAAGTACGATGTAACATCACCCAGTGATTCTCAGTGTTTGAAAGATCTCTTACCGTTCGAACGCTACGCTTTCGAAATGCACAAATTTCCCAAATAACGAATTTCATAAACACTTTCATAGAACTCAATTTGCAAAATACAACTCTTCACACTTTATCTACCGGAAGCCTATTAATCGGCTTTTCGTTGTCAATGATTATCGATCGCGTTAACGATTCATTTGCATTAATAAAGTGTTAATGATCAAAATTATCTACTAAAATAAAGTTTTAATGATCAAAATTATCTACTATCAAGCTAGAAAGCAAAACCAACATCAACAGAGAAAGAAAACGAGCGTTCCATTTATGATCTAACAATTGACAGCAATAAAACATCGTTTCTCGTGAAAACGACAGAATTTCGTATTCAACGCCATGCACGCGGCCTATTATATCGACTGGTGATTTAAACGGCCGTAACAATGGCCGTGGCAATGGCGGGCATTGTTGCGTTAAACGATTGCGTCGTGTTGTTTGAGAAACGCTGGCACAGGCAATGAAACCGAAGAGAGAAGTGCCGCGAGTTGTTAGCGGACAAAGTGGGACGGTGTGCCACATCGATGGAGGAAAAGCGAGGGTAGTAAGAAGCCAGGAGAGGAGCGAGGTCGCAAAGAAAATAGTCGAGCGTGGAAATGATGGTCTGTCCGGCATAGTATGGATTAGAAATGGTGACCGTGGATGCAACCTGTTGCATCGCGAATCATTAACGCTTCGTTTTCGCTCGGTTTGCGTTTCCGTCGTGTTACAAGCTGTATCCTTTCGAAAACACGAGGTCAATTATGGAAGAAAAGATTCGGGCCGAAAAGTCGAACGTTGTCCGGCGTTTCTACGGTTTCTGTTCACGATGCTACAGTAAAACAGCGGCTCGTCGTTTTCGTCTGATTTATCATATGTTTCTTGACAAATGAGAACGTGCATGGAAGTTTAATGCTGCGGATACTTTTACGAATGATTGATGACTGCTTTTATAAAAGAAGTTTTTTTTTTATTGTACTTTCAGTGCTTCGTTACTCTTACGTATGAGTAAATGTTCTTTTTCTTTTCTTTCTATCTTTTTTCGTCTGTTTAGTCTGATTTCTCTTTGAATTAAAATTCTGTAAGAAATTTGTAAAGTAATAAATAGTTTCATCCGCGTGTTCTTGGTTTGTAGATGGTAATATAGCAGCTATGTAATTCGGCACAGAATTACTAGTAGCGTAACTGTTTGATTTATTCCTTTTTTTTTTTTTATAACATTTGTGTGTGATAAAGAATTTCTTCGTTTCTCATAGCTGTTTCTCGATCGAAAATCGCGCTTTTCTGGTAAATGAACGAAGAAATGCGTAGCTATTCCCCGTTAATGATAATAATCAGGCATCGACCGACTATTCTTTTTTTGTCGTATAACGGAACTAGTTTCTATATTGGGTAGACAGACCTATTAACTTGATTTTTCAATCGAAACTATACACCTGTATACTTGTCCGTTGTGGTACTACGTGAAGAATATCATAGTGCAACTAATACAGAAGGAATTAGAAAGATTATGTACTAATGAAAGAAGTTCTAGCTAATTTAACAACGTTACAAATTGAAGTTACTGAAGTACAATTAAAGAAGACGTGCAATTATACGATTTCAGTAATAAACACGATAATACGCTGTTCTCCTTGTAAGTAAAAATTATTTACACGCTTGTTTTGTAGAAAGTGTGTATTAGAGCTTGTGTTATAAAAAGAAAGACAGGCAGTGCTTATGACGGAATAATAGTAACAATATAAAGTTCTTTAAATATTTTCTACTTTATATATTTCAAGAATTTGAACGAATTTAAAAATTGATCTCTACAGAAATATAAAATAATAAATAGAGAAATTAATAATTTACAGCTAGTGTCACAAAATAAGTATTTCAATGTCGCTCGAATTACATATCTTATATTTTAATAAGTTCTCTATTAAATAGAATCAAAATAACAAAAACTGTGTTACGCAGGAACAAACTACACTTCGTTTCCGGTAAAGAAAATGATACATTTTTTTAATTAAACTTTCAACAAATTAGTTCGAATCGTTACAGGTTTATCAACATCTAATTAGCTCTAAATTGTAATGCTGCAAACTTGAAGTGTACTTCACTTACCTTCATCGTGTTGTCTTCCGACGAACGAGTTCTTGGCAACGAATCAAGATTAGAATTTCCTTGATTTATCACCTGTAAACTTGGAGTTTTTTTCACTGAAAGAAGAAGAAGAAAAATAGCGAGAGATGGATGGAAAAAAAAAGAAATGTACCGGAAGTCACGATCACAAATAATCGAAGACGAGTTAACACGCGCGATGATTGGACGTTGAGGAAGCACTGCGTGTTCTGCACGCAATTAGGTCATTGTCCTTCATTTATACTCGCAACCGGCGAACGTATCATCGAAGGCCGAAACGTCGCCTCCTACCTTGCTCTGATGGATAACAGCTGCTTCGAAATGCGGAACGTAACCGGGAAAAGTCATGGGTTCCATGAAATTTACAAGAATTCCCAATTCTGTGTTTGTTCGTTCAGCAAGTGCATCGGATACACTGTGAATTGCAGCTAATTGTTCCATGTAAGTAGACACATAATCGTCATTTCCTTTCGTAACGTTCTCCGAATGGAAGACTGTAATAAAGCAATAAATTACCACCACTGTCCATTTTTGTTTTAACGCATCTTTACAGTTTCTTATGAATGAAAGGCATCGATACTTTATTCAGATTTTCTTTCTTGTAATATTGTTTCTTTAATACGGTTAAAAAAACAAATCAACGAAGTATCGTCATATTTTTATTTCCCTTCGCAATTTGTACGAATAATCAGCGCTTTTATATGAAACTCAGTTCTAGACGGTTGTCTTGATTACTTTAATAATGTAAAAGTTCTTATACTTCTTTCTCTGATCTCCCTTACTCTCCTTTCTCGCGTGTTTCTTGCTTGTATCGTATCTAAAATCATGTACAGTGAACGTCTCTCAGGAACGGTAGTTTGACTAAGAGCCGCCTTTCGAAAACGAAACACACTTTTAGCAGAAACTTCGTCTCGAATTAGTTTTTCTTCTTCTTCTTCTTCTTCGTTGATCTTTAGTTAGAAACCAATTTACTCGTTCAACTTCAACTACAGTATTGTTCTCTGATTAATCGTTTTCGAAGGTGTGCAAAGTTTACGAGGAACGAGATCGAACGCTCGGATGGTCGATCGTATTTTCGTAAACCAGTTACTGGACGGTCGAATTGTGGTGTTCGATGACAGGAAAGTCGATTTGCGACTGTATCAGTGGCCCTCTGCAAGTCGACAGATGGACAGAACGATTGAAGACCGGTCAAACGCCGTTTCTCTCCATATCCTGCTACTGGATTCCCTCGTGAGGATACACCTGTGTGCGTGGATGCGCGCGGACCAACGTGTGCGATCCAGTGACCCACTATATTCATCGGTGGCTACGTGAGTTTATGACTAAAATTATGCGACCGCGCCATTCAATCTTTCTCCAACCGAATGGAAATTTTTGCATTCCGGTCTGGCGTCCTTTGTTGCGTCGCGTGACGAACACAATTCGAGCCCTCGGAAACTTGCAACAAACGTATATGTAATTATTACTAATTTTCTTTTTTTTATGATTCTTTCTTATCCTCCTCGAACCTTATGCTCTGTTTCTTCTTCTTCTTTCTTCGCTATTTCAATTCATCAAGTTATAATATTAAAGTCACCGTTTTTCTAATTCTCAGTGTGATTTATTTTCGACAGAAATTCCGAAATGTAGAAAATAAGGATAACGAAGCAGGATGGATGAGAAATAAGGAAAATGATTGTAACAGTGAATTAAGTTCTAGATGAAAATTCGGTCCGCCTCGTTTCAGAGATACATGGTCTTTAAGGAATGGGAGTCGTTTAGGTTTTAAAGTTCATTGCACCCTATGGGAAGCTTTTCGAAAGGAGATCGAGGCTGGATGCTGCTCCAGACACTTTATTTCGTCAATGTCGCTCGTTGGCTCTTGACATTTCGTCGCTTATTGTTGTCTGTGCAAATTGTTAATGTTGTCTATCGATGAAAGTATACGTTCTTCGCTGAATTCGATTTTTGGTATGTACTAATTAATTATTTAAATAATTTCTATCGTTTTTCAAACAGGAAAAGCGCATCGAAGTAAAGAAAAAAGAATTAGTTCACCAGTGAGACCGTTGTATCGACGATAACAATAGCAAGATAATAAGGCTAAGGTAACAGTAAAAAGAGAACAATTTATTCAAACTTGAAAACGAAAAAAAAACAATATCAAGTTCATTCATGAATGTTCCGCTTGCAAACGAGCATAACACGTTGCGATAGAGTAATTAAAAACAACGTTCGCTCGTAAAGCGTGTTACAAAATATTAAAGGTTCTGTAATTCCGAATTCTAACGAGTGTTAGAAGAAAAGGGAGTGACGAATAAAGTAGCTTATTCGCATTATTATGGCCTTCATCGTTGCATAAAGATCGACATTTATGTTTCTCGAACTTCATTTGCATTTATACGCATAATGAATCGTTATGCACTTTCATACACCTAATTCACCTTTTCCGTGACGATTTCAAACAACTCACATCGTTGACAAATCGCAATCACGCTAATTGCAATCATACGACACAAAAGAGACAAAAAGAAAAGAATGAAAAAAATATCAGACAAACGCATTCTCGATACAAAACGCTTATCACAAACACCTATAACAAATAATTTCTATGCTAGCTTGACTCGTATTCGTTACTATTCGACATTATTCATCGTACCATCATTTGCATGTCGAGACCGCTTTCTTTTCCAGAGTAATTCCAAGGAGATTCGTCCACGAATAACTTCCGTTGATTCGATCCATTAAATTTTGTTGTGGTCTTCTTTCGTTAACGAGGCGAAAGCCGAAACACAATTGAACGCACACACACACATACACATACAACCACATACTTATGTAGGTAAATTATCCTTAGCGCAAATCTTCAAACTTTCGACATCGTCTTTCCGCAAAAATATCGCGGAATTTTTTTCATAGTGTAACACACTTCCACTGTAAATTCCCCTCTGCAGGCACTATAGTCTTCCACCGTAAGCATAAATGTGTACTGCTTTTAGTGCACACGATGCCTTTTGAATCCTACGTAGGGATAGTACCCATAAGAGTAAACCACTGTAACAGAAAATATTGTTTCAAAGATGAATATAGAACTTGCGAAGTGAAATGAATTTGCATGAATGAACACAGTGCTGAGAATAAGGCGCTAGAAGCATTTAAAATTTAAATGGGGCTCTGATTTCTAGACACTGCGCACGTGCAACATTAAACGAACGCTTGATAACTTTGAACTATTGATATATCAATGATAATGAAACATAAGAACAGATATTCACAATCCAGGAGAGACGAGACGCAATAGTTGGTGACATACGACGCGTGCAATTTAATATCGACTACCATTGTAACACGTAAGACTCGAGACGCGTAGTAACAGTTGAATGCAAAGTACGTAAATATTTTAAAAATATGTACAGAAAGATTAAACGAGATCAAACGAAAAATATATGAAATTCTTAAGCTTAAAACATGGTACCTGTAATCTTATACTATTGTAAGAAATTTACAATGAGAATATTAATATTTATCTTGAACAGAAATTTTTTTGTATGATACTCTAGAGATTCACTTTTCTATAGGAAAAAGAAATATTACAATATCTTTACTGATTTAGTCGAAAAAAATTTGCAAAGTTTGGTTATTTTCAGGACTCCAGTCAAACTGAATTTCCATTTTAACACATTGGCGTCGGAGCGTTTAAAGACGCACTTGACATAGCTACAGAAAGATTTTGCGTCTTTTCTTTGATTTGTGTTAGGTTGGAAAAAATTGCTATAATATTTCAACTAATTAATACTTTTTAAAAGAAATTTTGAAAATAGTGGTGAATTACTTTTTTTACATCAAAAACTTCACAAACATATAAGATACAATAATTTATTTTTGTAATATGGGGAGATCTCTCCGATCGGTTAGCAAACTTTTTAAATCGAATAAAAATAACTGATGTAAACTATATATTTCCCATTTCTACACTTTTTCATATTTCGACTGCTAACTTCATTTCACTTTTCAATTTTCAAATACTCTCCACATTAGTGAAATATTATAAAGAAGAGAGTTATAAATTCAACTTTTTAGATTTTTAGTTTAGATCACTTTCGTAATCTCTGTTATAAGTAACGAATCGCACATTAAATAGGTGTATAGGATCTTTGATATGTGAAAATCTCAATGACGTATTTCAAAAACCTGAACGTCGTGAGTCACTCGATGCCAAAGTGTTAAGATCAAAGGATTATCTTCGTTAACCATTACACCAACATTACAAACGACAAATACTCGTGCGCCAAACCATACACGATATCAAACACATCCAACATGTAGCATTAAAAATTCCAATTACCTGTGGCCACTCATTTCGATCTACCCTCGATGCAGTCTCATGCGTTTCGCGACCTCGCTGGTGGACCTTCTTCTCTGCGCGCTACTTCTCCTCCGATACAAGCCATGCATATCGAAAGTAGTTAACGGCTGTAGTAGCCCTTGATTCGGCCAATATGGCGTGTATGGTTTTAGTAAAGGTATCTTCAAAGGTTCTTGCAACGAACCGTAAGAATTCGGTAACAAAGGCACATTATGGATATTCGTCTGCGGTTGCAACTTGGTTGTTTCGATACCACCTCCGTGTTTCACCGTTGATATTTTAATCGAGTCTATTTCAGGATCTATCCCGATCGATAAGCTCGAATACACGGATAGATCGTTGCTAGGCGTATCACCGTTCGACAAATCGAAATTTCCTTTATTCGGAAACCCGTATTGTACGTGTAGCGGCGGATATTCGACACTCTGTTGAATTGAATACGGAGCGTGAAGATTCAACGGTGAACCGGAAGACAGAGGAGGATACGTTGGATATTCGTGTCCATTGTAATCGTCCAACGAAAGCTGATGGACTGGAACATTGTAGCTGGACGGTGGATGATCGGGTGGACGACTTGTCTTTATCACATGTTCACCGTGATTATAGTTTTGATAATCGTTGCCTGTCACTGTGTTCTCGATTTCTTTGTGGGGCAAATTCGGCGGTGGCCCATGGTAATTATCTTCCAGTTGCGTCAGAGAAGGCTTTTTGAAATCCAAGTCCACGGTGTGGTGATCGTGATCGTCCGGTTTCGTCGGTTTCACGATCAGAAGGCCCGCTTGGTCATCGACTGTAAACGTGACGTCTGTCAGTCATGTCTGAACCTTAATCCTTCGTTTCATGATTGAAATTTCATTTATTTCTTAATAGGAATTTATATACGATCACTATACTTTGTAGATATTAATAAACATTTATTCAAAGATGAATAAATAATTAGTGAAATTATGCTTTTCTCTTGTGAACGTATATACCGTTTCTTCGTTTTAAAATTCATGAAACGAAAGGTTAATTTATTCGTTATTTTAATACCATGCTCCTCGTATTTACAACGTGAGTGCATTTCATAAGAACATACAAAAAGGAATCCAGTTTCTGAACGTTCATTTGAATTTTTATTACAAATTTACGAGAAACCGTTTCATCAGATCGTGTAATATTCCGAAAGACCGATGAATTTAGAATGTATGCATCATTTCGAATTAATACAAGAATCTGTTTTACAACGGAGCATCCTAGAAAAATTCGTACGTTTAGAGAAAGCGCGTTACATAAAACTCAAGCCCATCTTGAAGGGTCAAAGGAGAGCGAAAGTGCGTGGAGCCTCGAATTTTGAGAATCATTATGGGGGAAGAAGAGTGGGAACAAAGGTTCTTCTTACAGAAGGAAATAACTGTGCAAAGAAAGTCGTGATTTGAAATTCAAAGCGGAGAAGAAGCGACAATGATGCGCGCGAGGGAAAATTCACAGAGAATTAACAAGAACGAAGTTCAAAGTACCGAATAATGACCACCGCGGAAATTTAAGATGGCATATATCACGTGAATGGCTGTCTATCCATTCTGCCCCACTCGATCGCCTCCGTACTCCGGCGCGGAAAGTCCCGGAGATTAGGATCTCGCTTGAAAGCGAAGATCGCTCTTACTTTCTTTATTTCAAAACGCGTAACAGTCACCTCCGCAGAATTCTTCTTTTTTCTCCCCTACTTTTTTTTACTCCTTTTTTTTAACGAATCACGAACACACACATCGGCGTTTATTATACGTTCGAAGCAATGGACTATATTTATTCCGCATGCATACCGCGATAACAACATAATGGCTGTCATGGGATATCATTTCATCCAGTTAAGCCTCTACGGAAGCTAGAAATATTAGTATTAGTGCACGGCTTTAATGATGTGTTTTAATCATTGTTTTTTTTTTTTTATATGCTTAGAAAGTCTTACCATCCGAGGGTGACTCGTAATTCGAACTTCCATGATACTCCTCGTTCGGTTCGCCATATTCCTCAATACTGGGCGGCGGTCCGTCGTAACTTTCTTCGTGACCTGTGCGTATCGTTGCGGTGTTAATGTAAAAACGATCGAGAGGTAAGGGACATTAAATGAATTTGCAATTCTACGCAAAGATCGAGACCTTTCGAAAGTGTCTTACCCAATTTTATCGAAATGTATTATGCTAATTTTAATTACGAAATAATTGTATACTCAATTATAATTATGTTATCAAAATATTATTCTGCAATCTTGAATAATAATGAGGACAACTTTCATCTGTTTGTTAGTTAAATTAGCACGATGTAACACTTAAAATTGGGTAAGACATTTTAGAAGACACTCGGTATATTCTTCTTCTTTATTGGATGCGTTTTAATCATGGGAAAGATATTTTTACGTTGCATAAGTGCAGAAAGAAGTGTAACATCGCTAATTGTAACATGAATACATCTAACATCTGATTATATTTGTTGCATAAGTTGTGGTTATTTGTATTTATAATTTATAAAATCAGAAATCATAAGACATAAATTATGCATAATGTTTCAACCTATTTCACTTGACACGATATTAAAATAATTAACACGTTCCGTGCCACAAAATGGGAACTTTCATTTACAAACGAGAAAAGTTGCTCTTCGAATCAAAAGTATTATAGATTAGAGTGTGAAGAATTCAACCCAAAATTTCGCGATTCTTATTTTCCTTTCAGTAAAATTTGTAATTCATCTGTGACATCGAACGTGTTAATAACTAACCTTTAAATATCTAGCTCCGAAAGAAGCGGAAATTAATTTAATACTCTTTGTCGATTTTCTGTTCTAGATCAAATTTTATTTAAAATTTATCCACAAAGAAGATCGAAGAAATGAAGAGAACGATGTTGGAAACTTACCTTCCGGAGGATGCTCGTACGAGTACCCAGAATGCACCGGTTGCGGATGAGAAGGATACACGGCGCTTTTGGCGATATTTCGACCCAACGTCGTGATTGCATCACCGGTTTTGGTCATAATCTTTCCCTTCGTCGAGACAAGGTAACCGCTTCCCTTCAGTAGCTGACCTTTCAAAGCAATCACACCGCCACTTATGGCTTTTATGGCTTGCATTAACGTGCTAATGATCGCCTTTTTGAAGTCCCATACGTCGAACGCCTTATCGCCGTACTATCATAGAAAAATTCCATTAACAAGCCGCGTGTGTTACACGCAAATCAATCGGGGTTGCGATATTTAATCTTTATTTTATTGATTATTCACAAAAGTTGTACGATACAGCTGGGATTAATAACAAGAAAGCCTCTATTGCTAACGTACAAACTACTTGTACTATACACTAATTAATTAATTATCTTTGTCTTCTCTTGTACAAAATTAACGTCTAACATGTCCTAGTTTAATCTATAAAAAAAAAGACAACGCCCTTGTGAATATTTCCAAGTTACAATACGACGATTCTCTTTTTCTTTTTCTCTCCATGATTGTTCGATATTCCCTTTGTCGTTGTTCTTATTACGCTATATGAAATTTAGATTATGACAGGTTTTAAACGATTGGCGATGACATATCACGGTCGACCTGTTTCACTTGATCACTCGTTTGTCGTAATTTCACGATGGAAAATTATTAATTTCAACACGACCGCGTATCCAAAGGCGTGACAGGACAGTTCGGAAAATTTGTACCACTGAACTAGTTTACTTTAATGGTACGAATTTCGTACCGTATATTTTGACAAAATACGTAACGTGATCTATTTTATTTCCATCGTGAAATTCTTTTAGCTGAAATATTCCACGATTAAATAAGGGGCGTGTGAAGACGAGAACCGGCTAAGATTTCCCTCCATAATTGCAACCTCGACGACCCACATAATGATTTTCCTTCGTGCAGCTAATATATATTGGTATAAAACTGTTCGGCCACTATGTTTCTACGTCGTTTGTTCTATTCTAATTCGTCCTTGACGAAAGTGACTACGTGATCCTTTTTAATTCCAACGGGTTCGTTCAATTGGAAAAACGAAAAATAAAAAAGTTGCTGAATAAACTTCACGCGTCCGAACGTTCGTATTCTCCAAAAAAGAGGAATGATCCCTCTTTCTTCGTCGATCCTAATATTTTTTTTTTTGCGAAAACTTTCAACTATGTTAAAACACAAAATATACTTTCTACGCGAATGAAATCACTTTCACCCGTATGTATATTACGTAAAATTCGTTGAAAGAAACAAAACCTTTAATCTCATTTCATACTACCAGCATCATTCGTATATTCCCCACTCTTTTCGATGCACTATACATGTAAGTACGAACATCCGCCAGCGGTTAATACACACGTGAATTTTTCTCGAGCACAGACTTTTACTTCTGCAGCGTGAAATTTCCATGTACAAAACGTTTCCGTACCTTTCGTTCCTCTTGCCAAAGAAAACAACGAAAAAAAAAAAGAAGCGGAAGAGGATAAAAAGATAAAAGAATCTCATCGAACCTCTCTCCTTTCTTTCCAGAGAGTTATTATATACATCGTTAATATTCCCAATCGAACCCGCGGCTATTAGTTGTAACTTTCAATTTTTTTCGAATGTTGTTACATAGTTACCGAATAAACTTGTCCGTATTCCGGCTTTCTGTGCTCGCCGCTAGACGCAGCGCTCGATTGAGCGCTCGACTGGGAACTCGATGCTGAAATTGACGAAGATCCTTTCGACGCGCTGCCTGATGCGCTCACAAGACCTCCAATTATACCTTTGGCTATACCACCGATCAAACTGGTGGATCCTTTTATTATTCCACCAGAATCAGAGCCAGAATTCTGTGGATATCCTCCTCCATAATGGTCGCCGTAAGGTTCAGGGGCGTATCCACCGTATTCCTCCTGAGGCGGATATCCTTCCGGTGGTGATTCATATCCATCTTGATTGTATACCTCGCGCTTCGATCCTGATCTCTTTATTCTATCTTGCATCATCTCCATATACTTTGGATTTGCCAATAGCTCGATCATTGCGCGATTTCCACCAACTTTATTCGCGATATCTCTCTGAAGATGTTCAGGGAGGATCCGATAGATCTCGAAGGCTTGTTGTTCGCTGAGCTCCTTGATCCCAGGATCCTTCGCCGCGTTCTCAAGCAACTGCCATTGTTCGTCTATTGGTATTTGATCGCTTGAAGTCCTTCGATAAGGTGCCAAGCGTTCGAGTTGCGCCGATGCACGTGCTCGCAATGCTTGCTCGCTCGATTCTGTATTTTCTGATAGGACTGCCATGATGGAGCAGCAGCAGAGCGCGAGCAGCGGCATTAACTGAAATTAGATGAAGTGTAAGTTAGTGTTTTTTTGCAAATTCTTATTACGGAGAGCGTTCGGAATTTAGGAAATGCGTGTGAAATTTTTGATATTGAAATTCTTGAAAATGATGTGTTTTTGTAAGACTAAGGCATTCTGTATCGAATTCTATAAACTGTCTTACGGCTTTCTATGTTTTTTAATTCTATATACATAAAAGTAACACATTTTCTCCTTTTTTAATAAGGAATCATTGTTTTAATTTGCAATTGCTTGTTATTTTGCTTGAGAACAAAATTTTTCTGTTTTAATTATGAATTATATATGCATGTACACACGACGCGTTTGAAATGCAAGGGAAAATTTACGATGAAATAATATTTCAAAAATTTGTGCCACGTCGAAGATTATACTTGTTCGTCTATCGAGCAAATCTTAAATTTTGCTGTTTAATATTTTAACAGTATGAAAGAACATCTTAAATGTAGAAATATATTCTTTCCAATTGAATTCACATAATTACGCAGAGCCACTCAAATAAAAATATTCGCGATGTTATTAATAAGTTGCCAGAAAAATGGCAAAAGGTTGTCTACAGTAATGGAAATTATTTCAATGATTGATCTATTATTATCCTCTTTATAATAAAACTTTGTATCCAAAGATCGCAAAAAATGTATTTCTCAGCTTAATGTATAGGTGAATAGCTTGTTGTTTGAAAGGGAAGTTTGAGATAGTTAAATTAGGAATTTTTAGCATTGTAAGTTGGACAATAACGGCTGTGAAATGGTAATTTCGATAACAAGATATTGCAACATATCAGTAAGTTCGTAAATCAGTGAAGCATGCAGCATAGGAACGTGAATGCAGCAAGTGGAGCGGTTCTTGGTGAAAGTCACACGAGGACGCACAGCTTAGGGTTCCGCTTTAGAAGATGTCCATGTGTGTGACCGCCGCACAACAAATAGCGATCTTGATGGAATTGCTGGTTTCACAAGCTGCATCGAGAGAGAAAAAGAAACGAAGAAAATGACGACGAGTGACAGTTAAAACAACGAAAAACATCCGTAGATCGAAAGTTAACGCCTATATTTCCTTGGGAATAAAAATCCTAATGTTGCTTTAACGCTTCTCGAATCTCTATGACTATTTTCTATATCACGAATTTCACATCAGTTGCTTCTTCTAGCATCTTGTACTCTGAATTTTTTTCAAAAATAATTACACGGCAAATTCAACAATTTCCTTCGTGAACTAATTATAAATATTATTTTAAAGCAATTAGTGAATAAATTGATTGGAAAAAAAGTGAATATAAATATTGTAACTGTGTGGAAAATATTAATTAAAAATTCAGCTTCTTCTGGCTATCAACCGTAAATAAAAAGTGAATCATTTCCCTCAGTGGAGAGTTTAAATAGAAATCTCGAATGATCTGCACTACTATATGAGCACGCCGATTTAATTACAGAAGAAACATAAATGTCGAATAAATTTTCACATATTCATTCTATCCTGCATTTACTCAAAAGTGAAAACACCGATTCCAATATCTATCCATTCTATCGATTCGTACGTATAAATTAACAAGCGATACAAGAACCTGGAAAATAAACCGAGATCGCAATTTTCATCGAAAACGGTATAAACGTTATCGTTTATACAGGTCCAGTAATTTCGAGTTGCAACGATTTTTCAAATCCACTGAATACGGTAAACGATTGATATCGTTTGAGTGTCACAAGTATAATCAAAGCTCGTGTGCGATTTAGCGAATATGAAAAACTAGGAAACTTTATTATTTCCGCGTTTTCGGTTAACCAACAACTCGGCCGTACGAAAGTGATCGAAACGTCCTTGCTCTTGTACTTGGTAGCGTCAACGTTCGACCCAGTTACCATCGTTCCTGCCAAGAGCCTAACGCATCAGGCACTCGCCGCGATTTCTAAAAAGCACCCAGAGAGTCGGTACATAGTTGTAGAAACGTCACCTCAAGCTAAGAACATCCGTTCCTTTCGAAAGAAAGGTATCCAGAACGGACCGGCGGTATCACGAAAATCACTTCCGGTTGTATCAGATCCAACAAAATTAATATCCCACGGCAGCCTTTCATCGTCCAATTCATCGACTTTCTTTGCTACGATGGACCACTCGAATCGTGTTTCACTTGATCCTACAATGAACGTCGCCGACTTTCACTGAATTTTTATTACTTTTATCGAGAAAATAAGTAACATTATATACTAGAGGAACGAAAGTTCGATTGATTAGACGTTGCAGAAAAGAATAGCGAAGTTTCGACAGATCTGATGTTCTCAAGAAGAGAAAACGGATAAATAAAAAAAGTAATAAGAAAAGTTATAGAATATTAGAAAAGGAAACGGAGAATGTGAGAATTTCTAATTATGCAAAAAATTCTAATTAAAGAATTAGCTTCTTTCGAGCACAAGAGACAATTTCGATTTCGACCGAAAGAAACGTAATTTATTACAGGTAAACGACCGCTCATTAGCGACAATGGTCGTAACGTTTTTTTCACACTTTTACCTTCGAAGTAATGGGAAGATCGAAAAGGAGATAAAACACGATTTTCTCCATTGTTGCTCGCTTATATCTCGAGAGGAGCGTATCTCCGCGAGGGGATACGAACGAACGCGTTTTACTTTCACGTAAGTGTTAACCACGCATTTACTCTCGATCATCGCCGCAAGAAATTCGCCACAGGAGGATTGTATTCGATCCTCGATCGAATCTCATGTTGATATTGACCTTGTTGCAAAGAAAAATCTTTGAAAACTTCGTTTGGATAAATTTGTGTTGAAAGATTCACGATTTTAAAGGGAATTAGGTTTCTGATGGGGAAAATTCAACACTTCACACATAGTCTGAAGATAATTCAGTGCACAATGATCTTGGGACGCCGTACCTTCATGGTTGACTTTCACGGTAGATCGGTAAAAGGATCACGGCACTCTCACTGAACTCACTGGCCATCGCCATCGAGTATTTCCTCTCTTTATACCAACTCCCACCTTTTTAGCCTTTATGGGAGAGTGTTGCCCACCTCTTGATTATTTTCTTTTTTTTCTTCCTTTTTTTTCTCTTTCTCTCTCGAAAATTTCGAAGGGACCATCTCACCTTTCCTTTCTCGTTTCATGATAGAAGATCCTTTATTAAAATTCCACAAGACCGCCGATCTGCATCTTATGAAATTCGGTTAAAAGTTCTACTACGTAAATTCCCATTGGATTCTTCTCGTTTCACTTCCTGAATCTGTAATTTAAACTCGTAATAAACAGTTTTATCGGCGTTTCTCGTGATTCTTCATTGCTTCAGTTGATGCTAGTAAAATGTCGTTTAATAACTATGCAAATTTGTCCTCGATATACAGTCACTTTCATTAATATTCGGACACCCTTTGAAACAGAGTAACTTTTTCAAAATTGCATTAAACGACGTGAGTTTTTTTGATATGTAAAAAAAATTTTTTGAGAAAATTACAAAATAAAAATTTTAAAAATAAATTTTTGAGAGAATGACGAAGGTCGTTTTTCACCATTTTTTTTATCTGATCCTGTAATGAAAATTTTAAAGATACATTTTGTATATTTACGCCAGTTATATACCTGCTAAAAACTTCATCGAAATTTGTTCATCTAAATTTAAACATATTGCGTATTTCAATGCCTGCCATTTGTTTGCCACATCGACCGATTTTGATGAAATTTTCACCATGTACAAAACTGATATCAATCTACAAAACGTATTTTTTAAATTTTGATTACGGACTCATTCTTCAAAATTTGTTGATTCACGTCGTCTAGTAAACTAATCCTTCCAACTTCTCAGGGAAACTCATGTCGTTTCGTCCAATTTAAAAAAAAAATTATTCTGTTTCAAAGGACGCATGAATATTATTGAAAGTGATTGTATATATTACACAGTAATCCATGAAACGATTTCAAGAGAATTGCAAAATATATGAAATAATTTTCATTGTAAAATTATTTTTCATATCTGCTCCGTTTATTTCATTTCCTTGCCATTTCTTCCCCAAGTTTGACGTGCATCTTGGAAAACTGCCAATCATGTCGTTGGCTTACTTTCCTTCGTTTTATCGAGCTACGTGTACTGTACATGCAACGAGACCAAAATTCGTAGTGCATCGTGCGTGCTGTATCATAACTAAAATACAGTTTGCTTCCACAAGCGGGCGGCTAAAAGAAAGAAAGAAAGAGGAACACGCGCGTCTCGTTTCTTTCATTTCTTTATTCACGTTCTTCAGTCGTGGCACGCTAATGAAAGCGATTTCAGTGAAATGCAAGCACATCTCACGGAATAATGAACAGTCAGTTTTGCTCGATCGTTTTCATATTTTCCCCATCCTCGCTCCACTATGCTCTACGTGGACAACATAATCGACCATCCACGTAATGACATAACTCGGGCCTCGTTAAGGAAGTTAACGTGTGTTCGAACGGGAACATCGACAGTGTCTTTCTGTACTTTGACAAAAGTGGAGCACGTTAAATCGTCAAAGAACGAATATAGAATTTCTTCAACGAATGATTAATAAAAATTTAAATTACCTCTTCGACAAATAATATATCTAATAAAAATCATTTTTGACATGATTTTATATGCTTATTACAATTTTATAAAAAGTTCTTGAATTCGAAAGAAGAATACAAATCGTTAACATAAGCGTATTTCAAGCAATTGAGATCATACCTATGCCGTGTTTTACACGGTACTCTTTTTACACGATTTTCGAAACTAAAAACTGTTAAAAACAAAAAATCATCCGCGCAGTACTTTAATTCGGGCAAAAATTGGGTATTCATTTTCTAAAAAATGACTAATGTTGAACGGACTCTAATGGGGGTATCAATCAACGTTTAGGTCAATATGAGATCTATAAAGATTTAACTAAAAGCCAAATGCAACTGTTAAATACGGATTTTATTACAAAGTCTTACCGATCTAAAATTATCACTTTCAAATTCAAATTCATCAACCATCGAACTAGAATCGAGCGATGAAAGTGAAATACCACTAACCAGGAAGGAAAGATTAATAATCTGTGATAGTGATTATAGTAATTAAACCTTTGGACTGATTTTTTATGAATTTTGTATCTCTAGTGCGTATCAAATATATTACATATAGCTTTATATATTTATTTTATGAAATGACTAATGTTGTTTATTTTGTTTTTTTTTCGATTTAAATACAAAAAAGCCATGATTTTGATTTTCAGCTTATTCTGAGGAACCGATCTTTCGTGTAAATTGTTTCTGATAGATATTATATCATAAACTATATAATAAAATATTATTACGAAAAACTATATCATGATAATTATTTATATATTACATTAACATTCATTTTTAATTTTCATATTATTTTAATATATATAATTAATATTTATACATGTACGTATTAAAATAATATGAAAATTAGTAATGAAATATTATAATAAAATTAAAAATGAATATTAATATAATATATAAATAATTATCATAATGCAAGTTTTAGTATATAATAGAATATTATTCTATAATGTGATCAAATGCACACTGCCGAATAAGTGAAAATTTTTTCATCTTATTTTTTTTCCTGAACATTTCTCAATGAAGTGGTATTATCTACGTGTACCAGTGAATTAAAAACATAATTTTCGTCATATCGAGAGCCACGATAACAGAATTTATACGAAGCATTTTATCTTCCAAATCGACAATCGGGTACAAATTAGCACACTGTCGACCGATCGCGAGTAAACTCGTGTATTCATACGCAAAAGTTATTGACCGGTAACGTGTTAACCCTCTATACCGCCATGTAACTTAAAACATTCAAATGAAAGAATATGTGGCGTGTAAACGACAAGAACTGAACTGTTTTAAAGCTAGAGAAATCGTTATACGATGATGTAGCGCGGCACACGTTAGAAGGCGAGGCGAGGACGAACAAAAATGCACGTGAAAGCCGCAGCATCGGAACGATGTTTACTGTGGATAAAAATAAAGGTTCCAGTGAAAATTTCAACGTGAGAAACTTCTGATTAGAGTGTATAATGATACAAAAAAAAAAAAAAGAAGAAGAAGTTATTGCATTTGTCAATGTAGAAAGCTGAACACATTTATGGTAATAAGAAAAAAACAAAAACAAAGAAGAAAATAAATAATTCCCGTCGATTCGTATACTCGATAAAGTATTTGCAATTTGCGTGACGAGCTTTCGTGGTTCTATATAATATACACATATATGTACATTTATAAGAACAAAAAGTATCAATGTAAATGTGTTAATTAATAGTTTGATTACGTTTGTTGTTATTCAGAAAAAATGTAATCGAACGAGATGAAAGTTCAGTTTTAACGTTTACTCTAGATAATCGCAATTAGATAAGAAAAAAGACCAAAAAAACTTTTTATTTACTAATTACAATATGCTGTTTTATTCCTACAAAATAGTATACATATCGTAAGTATACGTTTCATTTAATACTACGTTTACTATCGCACTCGTTTACTGTTCACCCTCGACGACTTTTCAAATTGAACGAATGCAAAAATCTGTCTGCTTGGAAATCGATATGACAGCAGCAACTTGTTGGGAATCGGAAAGATTCGCGGCTTATCGAGCCATCTTCCGCTATCGCTAACAGTTGCCGATATATGTACTTCTGTTTGCACTTCGTGTAGTATCCTTCAGCGAAACCTTCGATTACTCTGCACGGTTTTCCTTGTTCTCTGTAACGTTACGCGTTCGATTAAAATTTCGTTAGATAATTCATATTCTTACGTTATTGTCTATTTTACTTTATTCCTTAACACTTTGCCTACTGGAAGCCTATTAATCGGCTTTCTGCTGCCAGATTATCACTCGGTAGCCTATTAAACGACTTTCTTCGTTTATTAGTGATTATCGATCGCGTTAACAATTCGTTATTTATCATTTTCCATTCTCTTTTCTTTTTTCTTTTACCGCTAGCATTTATTTATATTGTTGCGAGAATTCTGTATAGTTGCAAGACCTGCTGGTGCTCGCACCGGAAAGAAAAAAGACAGTCGGCCTTTATCGACTGGTTGGATCGATTAATCAGAAGTTACCGTGAACCGCGATTGAACAGACGCGCTCCATTTTGAAAGCTATTGTTAACGTTGTGAATTACGTATACAAGTTCATTGTAAATAAAGTTATTTGCGAAAAGCATGGGTAACGAGAATTCGCTAGCACCGGCGCGAATACAACAATATATTTGTAGCCTGAATCGAAAAAGCATAGTAAATTCAACCACGAGCGGTAGATAAAGTGTTAATTACTCGTACAATATACTCGATTTACTTTTTAATTTTGGTGACATAAAGGATTAGTTACTTACAAGCATGTCTCGATGCGCACACTTTGCGTCAAGTTCTCATGGTTTACGATATACTTCCATTCCATGCCCTTTGTTACACCTAACTTGGGGAATATAATTTGCTCCTGAAGTTACAAAAGGAACGAAATGCTGAATTAATAAAACAGAAAAATTTCTTCTGTTTGTGTTTTCTTTTCTTTTCTTTTTTTTTTTAATAATTTACCGTGGAGACGCAAAGCGGCTCTTCTTCCAGTTCATCCTTCATTCGCGTGAATATATCCATCTACGAAATAAAAACGTACATGAAAGAATGTATAAACGATTGTTTAACTAATTAAGAGGAATATGATTGATAAAAGCAAGATACAATTAGCGCATCAACGAAGCTGAACTGAGAAAAAGCAAAGTAAATGCAGCTGTTCGTAACGCTTTGTAATTCGACAAGCGTAAACTACGCTAACGTGAATTGCTAGCAATATTTACCGGAAGTGCAGCCTTTTTCTTTAAACTGTTATCGCATCTGTTAATTGACATATAATGGAAAAGAAAAGAATTAAACGAGACTCATGATGATATTTTTGTGAAATTCGATGAAATTGATAATTTTACATAGAAAGCGATATACTAGCAATTTTAGTAATTTATCAAATTAGCAACGTTAAATACGAATTGTTCAGGTTGCGATGGAAAACGGAAGTTATCGAAGCACGCAGAAATTTCATGTTTAATAAGAAAAGGCAATGATCGTAGAGTTTATAAATTTTAGTCAATGAAACACCAAAAAATTCACAAACCTCGTCGCTATTCGCATAATCTCGAAGTTGAGGATTTTTCTCCAATGCTTGTAATATTGTATCTGTTGGATAATTCAGAGTATCTTCACAGTAAGTTTCATGCTTGCAAATTGAAACTGGTATAGTAACTAGAAAGTAGTTTTTTTTTTCAAAATTACTGAATACTTTCTTCGTATTTAGAATGATTCAAATTATTCTGTTACGATCATAGTACCTTGTGAGTAATCTTTAGGTGTCGCGTTATGCATAACGAAAGATTTCGAAAATGATATTTCAAATATGAGCTGTAATAAATTTGATTTGTTATAATTAATAATTAAAACATGGATTGTGAAATATTCAGTAATCGATTTTCGTACACAACTGTACACACTTTCTTGTATATTAATGAATATTTTAACATTTGCAGAAGTAATATTAATGAAAAAAAGTGTAATGATATAGCTAATTATTTAGAAAATTTATAAAAATGTTCATAAAATACAATAGCCCTATTTTTTGAATTTGTTAGGTGCACAATGATCGTAGATACGTTCACATCGTGACGAGAAGATCAGTTTGTAAATATTAATCCTTACCATTTGCGTTACAAGTTTTGGTAACTGATAAGAATAGATAATGGAAGATACTATGAAGCTGCGATTTAAACATAAATCGGAACGATAAATCACGAAGTTTAATCTTATCTACGAATTCGGCAAATACTTGGTTTATTTAAGTGAAAATCATTGTTCATGTTACAATTGCGAAATTTAACAATCGTGGTTAGCGTAATAAATAATTAACTTAACTGTATATGTATTGATACTATAAATTTCAGTTAGCTTAAATGAATTATAGCAATCTCACCAGTAAAAACATTCCGTTTAGTAACATTTTCGCAATTTTCCCGTCTAATCGTCACACTTCTAAGTAATCGCAAATTTTACTCTTTTACTATTTTAACGTTTCTTCTTTCTCGGTAATCTGTTGCTCTTCAATTGTGAACAAATGTTTTTTTATCAGATGAATGAATAAATCGGATACTGTAACGGTGAATATACAGGAAACGATTACGTTCCTGGTTACCAAATGACTTTTATTTACTATTTCAACAATTGTTAATTTCAAATTTGTTATCGCCTGTTCGAGCTCATTGTTTTAAGGAAATACAGACACTTTCGTGGTTTTTCAACGACTAATCTCGTTCCCGCTGCTTTATATCAACATCCTCGAGAAAAAGTAAGATTACGATCGCTTCTATAGACTTCATTTGTTTTTTTTTCCAACAAATTTATATTAATTTCCCTTGATAATTGTCGAATGAAATTGATTGAACTTGATTCATTTAAGTCGACAATTTTGATGAAATACAGCAACAAACTGAAAATGTTTAATAACTTTTCATCATAATTAGCGAAAGTATGAAATTTTGTATGCGTATTTTTGAAAATACTGTCACAAAAGTGGAAATACAGTTTTTAAAAATAAATATTACGACGTCACTGTGCTCAATATTACAATACAATTACATTGTTAATAGCACTTATGGTTTGTTTATTGTTTGTCTGATTATATAGAGTATGCTACTTGAGAAATTTAGTTTCTTAATTAATATCTCATTAAAGCATTGTGATTAAATTAAGAACAATTGCGTTAGAAATAGCAATTTTATTTTTATTCATAAACATAGGTATACAAATCTAACATGTAATGTAAAATAGTATTCTAAAAAAAATTAACATCAGTACTTGTGCAAATAAACGCTTTAATCCATCTCATTAAAAAAAAAGTATGAATAAGAAAGTAATCTAAAATTGAAGATTTAGATTTGAAACAGATTAAAATACGTATCTTCAGTATATGCACATTTAAAGCATGTACAATATGAAGTGTCAAAGAAACATTACCAATGAAAGGAAAATTCAACGCAGATTCAATTAAGATAGATTCGAAGAAATCTAATTATTTACGCTTGTTATTATTAAGAATATTTTATTGATCGAATCCAGTTCTTTTTTTGTTTTGTTTTGCTTAGTTGTTTTATTGTTTCTACGTTAGAAGAAAAATTCCTAGTAGTCCGAACATTTCCTTAAATTTCCCTATTTGCCGCAGGGTAGGAATACCGGTGTGAAGTACACCGCAGTTACTGGCGTTAAATTGCTTCAGTTCGGTCGATTTCGCATTGCGTCCAAAGAAAATCAGAAAAATGTCGAAGAGGAATCCAGGGGACGAATATAGAAAAGGTTTTATTCATTTTATTTATAAAAACGTATCAGTCGCATTTGGTGATATAACATTTACCGCGTACTTTACAGGATATGTACAGTGCTTTATTCTTGATTTGTTTTCGTTATTGATTTCATGCCTACAGTCCCATCGGTCGTCGGGAAAAGCAAATTTTCAATGTATAGTTATGAGAATTGATTACGAAACAGTTTATAAAACAGAACTAAATGTTCGAGACGTAATGCATTTTCTAAAACTCGTTTCTCACTTTTCATGTGCCATTTTTGGATGCACACATCCTACAACCATGTGCCAAAGGATGCATCACATTAATAAAAACGGAATGAATGTTAACCTTATGTAATAAAAATATCAAGTAAATATATATATATATGTATATACATCGTATTCCGTATTCGTCATGAATAATCTTAGAACATGTATCTTACATGCAAACTTGTTTCTTCATCATCATTTTTTGACTTCATCTGTTTTTTCAATTCAATCTAGAATTACAAGAAACTTGTGCTAAGCATGCCGCTTAAATATTTCCGGTTAAAGAAACAATGTTGTTTAACTTGATCTGAACTTTGCCAGTGTTTGACGTTGTCAGGGTCAAGTGTGTACAGAGCAGAGGACACCAGAGGAGATGACAGAGGAAGGGATCGATCGCCGATTAGATCGGATGACCGTTGTGAGGCTACCAATTACAGTCAGAATGATGCAAAGAAACAGAAGCTAGCGTTTGGATTTGGGAAGAAAAGTGGGACAGACCAAAAGAAGGGTATTCAGATAAAATTGGGTTCAACATCGGTGAGTAATGATATTTTATAGCGTGATTTCTCTGTGTAGATCAGTTTTCTTATGAAATCTTCTTTTTCAGAAACCTACGGTAAAAGCGACACCAATCCAAAGGCCAACAGTAGCATCTGTGTTTAATGCAGACGAAGAAGATGAACCTGAAGAAATGCCAGCAGAAGCAAGGATGAGGATGCGAAATATTGGTAGAGAAACACCGACATCCGCGGGACCAAATTCGTTTGGTAAAACAAAGCAGGGATTTTGTGACTCCAAAAAGATATTCGAGAAAACGCTCAAAAAAGCAATGGAGGAAGCAAATAAATGATTCCTTTCTTAATGTACTTGACAATTATTGTTAATTGTATATTAATTTTACAAAAAAAACAAAGAAAAGGAAAAGAAAAATGCAACAATAGTGAGGTTCTTGCTATAGTTATATGCAGAATATTTTTATCAATTTTATGCATCCTATTGGCAAAAACTAGATAACAATGTTCTAATTCACATTTAACACCACATTTTGAAAACTAATTAAATATTAGCTACTTGTTAGTAATAGTTAATGGATGAGAGACTGCACTTGGAAGTGTACGATTTCGTTGTGTAAATCTCGGAGGAATTATGCATATGTAATAAAATTATACTATGTAATTTTTACATTGTTCATTACCATTATACTAATTTGGAATGATGTAATAATAAATTAAAAAAGTAACTTCTTTAGGAAATATAGAAAAGTTGTAAAATACTTTGTCTTGTAATTTGTATAGCGTATGATACCGATCAGGCTTGGGAATTAATTGTTCTCCCCACCGAATTTCAGAAGCAACATCCTTTTTCTCCCGCCGTGCGTCTCGACAAACTTTCCCGACATTTGAACATCAACGGAAAACAGTAGTTAATTCCCAAGCCTTTTATACAATAATTAAAAAGAATTTTTCAATGTCCTATTGCATAAGAACGTTGTAATCCGGTATGAAATTAACGTGCAAAATCTATCGGGACATGTGGCTCCATCTAGCTCAGAAGTGCTATTACTAAACCTAAGAAATTAACCTACGATTCACCCTCTTCGTATAGTACCAGTAATCTACCACTAGACGACGCCTTATACTTGACAGTACACATTCTGCCATCTAGCGGTGGTGAATAATACTAAACCAGTGTATATACGCCGTTTGTGCATGTGGCGCCATCTAGCGTAGAGGTGCTATTACTAAACTGCAAAAATCAATTTCTGATTTACCCCCTTCATGTAGTATTGCTAACGGCCGCAAAGCGGCGCACTTACTTGACGATATACGTGGTGACATCTAGCGAGAGATCGTGGGTATTACTGAAGAGGCTAAATCAAAAGTTGATATTTGGAGTTTAGTACTTGCACCTCTAAGCTAGATGGCGCCACACATTTTGTCTGTTTCTTGCACGCTGATTTAGTACTTCTGTTTGTCGCTAGATGGGACTATAACGTCCTTAGAATGACGAAATTTCGTAAAAATTTCTTAACTGTAGTATTTCAAGTTTAGAAATTAATTACTGTTTTCAGGCGACTTTCAAAAGCAATGATTTCTTTTGTATGAAGAAAGGAAAGGTTGTCGCTTTTGAAAATTGACCGAAAACAGTAGTTTATTTCAAAACCTTATACAAACAAAACGACTTAAAATTGATTTTATTTTTTATTTTATTTAAAATTTACATAGTAAGTTATTTCCTGTTTTGTTGGCCCTGGCGTAAATCCTGCATAAATAAATGCAATATATTAGTTGAATGAATTTAACAGCTGTTTAATATTGAAAATAATTGTACAAAATATATAAAATTACGCAGTTCTAATACTTACTCTTGGGAAATTGCGAACTGGAGGCGTTCGGATACGACGATTCGCTTTAGATCTGTTACGTACTACCTTCGAGTGAATAGCACAAGACACACAGTAGTGTAATTTTGCATATAATTTCGGAAGTTGATACGCAGAATAAAAGCTTGCTTCTGTTATATCTCTGACAGCAGCTGCTTCTACAATGTTACGAATGACAAACTTCTTAATTGCCTTGTCTTTGGGCACACATCGTGCACAATTGGTACAACGAACAGGGTTCACATGGCCACGGCCATGCTTAGCACGTCCGCCGTTTCTGCGCTTGCAAGTCTGAAAAACAGGACAAAATAAATAAGAATAAATGTTAACTATGACACGCTAACTAAACACAATTCATAAAAATTTATAAACATCTGTATAGGTTCTATTTCTCGTTACAGCAACTTATTGCTTATTTTTGGTCTTAGATTATATTAACTATTCGCAGTATTTAAAACCTCGTTAGATACAAGGCAATATTGTGTTCAGTATTTAATTATATCAATATAAATATAAATTCGTGACCGGTACTTCGTTGTAAGGTTAAGTACACGATTTTAGTAATGCATAAAACGTAACGTCAAAATCACAAATAATACATCTTGATCCACTTCTTGTTTTTAGCTTTAGCGAATCATTATTTATTATTAAAAAAGATAACGTTGTACGAATACATAGTGTGACAACCACATGGTCAGTGATCGATCACTGAACACCTTATTTCACAAATATATCACTGTTAATGTTAAGTGTATCGTTCAAAAATGTATTTTGTATTCGTTTTTCTAAATAAAACCATATATTGCGAGTCTACACTATGCACAATACAACAAACTAAAGAAATTATAAATGATAAATAAGAAACAGTTACCATTTTGTTTCGTTAGCTACAGAAGAAGGATCGGAAACAACGTTTAGTGGCAGTGAAAAATGACGGTGAGTCAAATCAGTGTACTTCCGTTAATCTACAGTTGATGTTCAGTTTCAAACTGCGTTAGAATTGTATCGTCCGCGCGTTTCAAAATTGTGCTGATAATTTAGTGTTTCTTGCTTAGTTAATGTATTAAGTGTTAGTGCTGTGTTATTGACGGCTACGGCTACAACAATTCTCAATAAGAAACTGTTATATCCAGGTAAATAATATTATATTGGTATTTATGTACGCGCACTATACAATTCAAGGTTTGAATCATTAATTGCGAAATGCCGCGTTTTCATGTATTACATATTTGGAATTTCTGCAGATACCAAATACGTAATTTAGACCGTAGTAAGCATTTAAAATAATTTTGAAAAATATCTAAAATAATTCACAACAAATGTTGAACATTTGTGTGACAGATTTTAATTTTTTGAGCAAAAGTTTTACAATTAAATTTTTGGAGATTCAAATTCAAATAGAAAAAGGTTGTCTGCATTACAAATTGTATTTTTCACATCGTATAAATTGAAAGCAGCTGGATGAATGCATTTTCCAACTGCTAGTAATATAATATGTGAAGGTAGTTTGAATTGGATGCACTGCATAGTAATAAAATGGAGAAGTTTTGTACAATTTCGTATAGGGAACAAAATATTGTAATTTTATAATAGCAGAAGTTGTTCTAAGTTTTCTTGTTTAATTTTTATTCGTTAAATTCATATATGCTGTGCTTTAGTGTTAGATAATGATAATAAACTTTGGCGCAATAACTACACTTTCTATAATCATTCTGTCATTGTTATTATTATGGTATTACTACAAAGAAGCGAATGTAGATTCTGTTGACAGATACTGTCAGAAATATGTAATTTTCTTCCGACTTTATTCTATATGCTACTCTTAGATTTTTATAGTCTATTTTTGTTCTTTGTAATTTCATATTTTGAACTTTGTAAATAATGGTAGAAGAAGTAGTTAATTCTACTAATAAACCAAAGGTATGTTACTTCTGTTGAGATATTGAAATTTAATATGTTAGTTCTGTCGTTAAAAATTAACGGGCTTTATATATTTTTATTGAATTGAAGTGAAATGATTAAAATCACAGAACTTTGTATAGATTATGAATGTGTAAACAATTGCAGAATAAAACTGCCAGACCACGTCCAGTTTATTTATGGAATGTGTTAGATGTACAAAAATGGTTGAGGAGGCATTGTAGTGATTATTATCAATTATATCATGAAAAGTTTCTATATGTAAGTATTAAATTATTAGAAATACAGGAAGACATATGTTAGCTCCATTTATATTTTTGTACCTCTGGCATCAAGTATAAGACCAATGTTATTCATGTTTTTTAAGCATGATATCACTGGAAGGGTCTTGTTAAGAATAAATGAAAATATTTTATTGAGGCTTGGAATTGATAATGAGCAACACAGAATGGACATTTGGAGGGAAATAATGAAATTACATCTTAAGACAGATATGTTAGAGATTAAAGATATTGAAAGGCGTAATAATATGAATTTTGATTAATATATCAATAATCAAAGTATAAGTAATAATATACATGGAACAAAGCTTCATTTTTTCTATTAGCTTACATCTGCTGTATATACTTTTTATTTTTTACTATTAGTATTATAATGTTAGCAATATTTTAAAACAGTTGTTTTAAAGAAACATTGTACCTTTATACATATTTATAATAAAGCATTTTGTACCTTATATATATTTCTGTTGCTGTTGTTTTGTACCACAAGTAAATATAAGCAGTATAACAAAATCAGAAAGTAGGGATAGTGGATTTGAAGTATTTAGGAAATATTGTCTATTAACTTTAAATAATCTTTATTTTACTCTTTTTTTAACATAACTATTTTCATCATAGAATAAAAAGTTTCTTTTTACATAATATCAAAATTGTTCATTAATACGAGATGCTATTATAAAATGCTGAAAATATTTGTCAAAATTATGTACACACATATTTTATTTAATAGCAAAGGAAACTTTTAATGCTATAAATTTCTTTGACTAGAAACGTTTTGCTATTACTTTAACACCATGAATTACATCAACCTTAACATTTAGTTATGTTTAAATAGGATTGTGTCTTCTCTCTTTTTTTTATTTATCATTTTCCTTATGATCATTTGGCAAAATAAATCCAAAGATCAGAATCATTATTACCCTGTTTGTTATTGTAATTTTATACAAGATGTGCATACAGACATAGAAAATAGAAGTACATTAGAGAATACATGTTATATATTTTCAATTTGTAGTGCAGATTTAAACCAATTAGAAACCAGTTGGGTATCTACTTTTTATGGTAACAATACTTTTACACTACAAATTCACTAATGATAATTTTAATAGTCTGTTAAAGCATCTGTTTTACAGCTTCACTGGTAATTCATGCAAATTTTTATTATATCCTAATATCTGATTTGATTATTAACATTGATATATAAATTATCATACAGTTAAGGAACTTTGATATTTTCTTATGTTGCAAAGAAAATCTTAGTTTTTCGTAAAAATGATACCTAAATTTATAGTAGTTAACATTAACAGAAGGATATTATTCTAAGAAAAATTTCACAGCCTTGCACATTTCCTGAAATCCTCTCATTAACTCTAGTAACTGTGATCTGAACAAATGTAATTAGAAGAAAGGAAATTTCAATATTTCAACCACATAGCAAACTTTTTTTACATATTAGGAATTACCACCTCTATCAATTTCAAAATATTTTCCGTCCCATATTTGCGCAATTGAGTGTTTCTACGAATTCAATTCCTAAAACAGCGATTCACCGAAAAATTGTCATTTGTTCCATTATTAAATATAAAGAAATTAGAAAAGGAACATAGATATTCGTGTGTGTGTATATATATATACACACAGAAATACACATACACACACACACATATATATATATATATATATATATATATATATATATACTATCGATGTAATAAATGCTAGGTAAGCGTTATATCACTTTTGAATAAATAAATGTCGTTGAAGAGCTTGAGCAATAATTAAAGAAACTTAAAAAACAACGTTATTAACTAAATTCTTATTAACATTGTAAAATGCGTACAAAAAAATGGTTCTATACTGTTATCAACTTATAGGCAACACGACTCTTCAGTTTATCACGCAAAACATTATACCGGAAGTGTTAAAATTTCGCTTACTGTGCGAAAGATAAATCAAAGCTGTTGTTTCACGTTTGCTTCGCATATCATTTTTGCAAAATTTCTAGCAAAAACTTTGCATTTTGAGCTGAGTCATTCCTGTCGTTAATGCTATTTCGATTAATCTGCTAACTCGCCTAATTCTTTATACTACAGGCATAATTCTTCTGTGTCAAGTTCTTGCGTGTGCATATGCTTTCCAGATGGAAAAACGTATAATTCTTCGCTTTTGTTCGTACAATGATTTCCACTGCGTATATAGTAACCAATTCCTCTTTTATTTCGTCCGCTTATTTGATCTTCGATGAACGATTGGGACGATTCTCTTGTTGATACACCTTTATAAAACGACGATACGCTTGGATAAGTGCCGGAAATTGTTCGTCTCCATTCGTATCTGTAATATTTACGAATTTTTTCAAATAGATTCTTATAATATTTACGTCGACGAGAACATCTTATAAATTATTTGCTTCCTAATTACATTTTCTATTAAAAAAAATCTCTATAAATAATACAATAGATTATTTATTGTATTAAAAAGCGTACCTAATAGAAGTTCGGGTACTTTGTGTTTTATCTGTATCCGTGGTATTGATTGGTGGGCTGGTTGACCATTTTCGCGATTTAAAGGGACATCGTTGTTGAAATTCTCTTTTAAATTTTTCCTGAAAAGTATTTCACGCGTAAAAAATGGATACTTTACTGTCTCGGTTAAAACTACTCCTGTGAAACAATCATTTAAGGTGAAACATTTGTATTAATTTAGGCTCACGTTGTATATCCCGTAGATGAACGGATTGCAACAACTATTCGACATAGCCAGCGAGTCACAAAAGAACCATATGTAATGGATATATTTGTATCTGGAATTGTGTTATTAAATGTAATGTAATATTGAATTTAACGTAGATCAATGAAGGGAAAATGATCGTTTACATGGAAAAATGACTCACTCGTTAATTTCTGGATTAAAATACTGGAAAACGTTGTACGTTTGTAGTGGGAGCCAACAAATTGCAAACAGCGCTACGACTATGATGAACATTTTGATTACCTGCGAACGAAAATTTAGGGATTTATTAATTAGAAAGTATTAAAACGAAGAATACTGCAGAAACGTGCACAAATTAATATAGAAAATTATAATTTATAGGATAATTACAAATTTCAATAAGTTACATTATACTATTTTAAACTACTACTTAATAGTTTTGTTTTGTTTTCGTAGATGAAGGTGCTGTTTCGTTACTCTATGCTAGAAAGAATTAAAATTGTGCATAGCAAGTGTTGATTTTTACTTAAGTAAATGTAAAAATTGTGTACCCTCATTTTATTCTTCATCAAATTCACGTCCCGTGAATCTTCCGCGTTTCCTGGCGCTTTATTGCCCCACAGCTTCAACGCCATTCTTACATAGACGCAAGAAATAATCGAAAGGGGTGTTAGGTATTGCAAAAATACCAACAATCCTGTGTAAATTAACATCGACGTGTCAGATAGATTCACGTGTATACAGAACGGCTTGTAATGATCTGGACTATCTAAAAGAACCGGAAACAATCGATTATTCTTCAAAAATTCCGTTTGCAACGGCGATTTGAATTCTACTTGTACTGATTGTAACAAATGGACGTATTTCGCGACTTCGAGGAGGCAATATATATATATATTCAAAAATCACGATTAATTCGACAATGAATTATTTTAATCAACTTTAATCTTTTTATCTTTCGTGCAAGATATATAAAAATTTACTCATCTATTTAGGATAGATATGTATAAAGTAGGTAGAGCTTCGAGCGAGATTTAAAAATTTTTATCTTAAAATTGTTCATCCTGCTTAAAAAGTGAAAAAGGAAGAATTCCAAAAATTTATTGCAACGACTTTTGCAAGTGTGATCGAAAGAGCAATTAACACGAAAACTTACCGCTACGACTTTCTGGCACCATAACGACTCTAAGTGCAATGGCCATTGGCGTTGCTAAACCAACCGCGAGAATCCAAATCCCAGCAATGATAACTTTCGCAGTCAGTTTACTTGGTTTCGCGCTGTTCAAGATAAACGATCGAATAATGTAATTCGAGAAAAGAAGAAAAGAAGAAAGGGGAAAAGAAATTCATAAAGAATACTATAAATTTTCTGTTCAACGCTTCTTTGCCTGAAAGTTCGAGGTAATCCTCTTTGAGAAAGATTAACAACGTACCTGAGGGGTTTTAAAATTGCTCGATGTCGATCGATCGCTATTGCCGTTAGCGTGAAAATCGAGACGTTCACTGAAAGTGCTCGTACGAAAGGGCAGAAAGCACACATAAAATAAGGTAGATTCCATCTTTGTAACAGGGCAGCTTGAAACTTGAAAGAAAAATATTATATTTCTATTTTGTCTTTTGTTGGAATTTTCTCTAAATATTTTAAGATTCAACACACAATTTTTGTATATTTCTCTACCCTTTTTTTTTTTTTTTTTTAAGTGAACAGTGCAATTAAATGTTTTACCTGAAATGGTATTGCAAATAATCCTATAACAATGTCCGCAAACGCTAAGTTTGCTATGAAATAATTTGTTACATTCTGCATACGTCTAGACGTGGCTATTATCCACATAACCAGACCGTTTCCCACCACTGCTAAAACAGATATCGTTCCGTACAACATGCTCAGGATCACGAGAATGACTGTCGGCACTTCATACGAGTGAGCTGTAAATCAATGAAAACATGAAAATTACGTTTAAATGTTTAAAATGTTTTAAATTTACGTTAAAATGTCTAATTACGTTTAAATGTTTCCTAATATTTGATGTTGCATGACAAATAATTGAAGGACATAAAATAAACAGTTATATTACGAGTAAAATTCATCGAGTTAAATTATTTTAATTTTTGCAAAAACCTTCATCAGATTTAATATTAAATTTTACGATACATGTTATTAGGATTTATCGAAGATCGTTCCTTTTTCAAATGTATATGAAAATGACTTTCATTTCGATCCAGATAAGATTATCGTTCACTTTTTATTTTCATTTTTCATTTTTCTTTTTTCCTTCGAACAACGTCTTCAACGTAAACGGTGTGATTTTTTTTTTCGCGTGGAACTTAAAAAGGCGTCATGAATAAAAACATCCGACATTTGCGTTATGCGAATCTGAATAGAGTAGGAATAATTCAGCACAAAAGCGTTTCGTATTGCATCGGTTTCGAGGATGAGATGGCTTATTCGTATTTATGACGCCGATTCAGCACAGCCATTGAAAATCAAAGCAGTCGCGAGTTTTATTCAAATACATCTCGTTTTATGTTAAAAACGATAAATATCCAATATGCAGTGTATAAAAAAAAAAGCGAGTCCGACACATGTGTGTATATTATACGTATTGATTATTGCAACCTGTTTTACAACACGCGAGTGTAGGATAAAAAGAAAACTTTCACTTGGACAAAGAAAAATGAAACAAGAGAGAAAATCGCGTGACATTTCACTCGAAATCCTTTTTAAATATGTAGCAGCACGTTATTGTTACTGCATTTGTTACTTTATTTCACAATATTCCAATGTATGTAAATGATCATTTAAATTTATTATTTATTACTTTGAAATTGTGGTATCGTGAATTTTTCGTTTCTTTTGCAGTGGATTGTGGAGAAAAAGATAGAAAATATTTGCAGCAGGATGTATTTGTCCTTTTGCGGTATGTTATTTAGACATCATGCGAATTTCTGTCACGAAGACAGTGACCGAAAGCTTCCGGTCTTGTAATATGCAGGAACATGCTACACAGGGTGATTCACGCAACTGGAACAAGTTATATTTCTTTTCACATTACAAAAAAAAAAAAACAGGGCTATCAGTGGAGAAATATTAATGGTTCCAAGAGGACTGCATAAAAGAAAATATGCAGATTCATTAAAACGAAAAGTGTATCGTTGCATTTGTGAAGAAGATATGGTCGTGAAAATGTAGTCCTATTTTAAGCCGTTCATAAATATTTTTTTCTTATCACAATCAGAAATGAAAAATAGCTTGTTTTAGTTGCATAATTATCGCGTAATGAATATAAAGTTACTCGTATGTTTTTTAAACCTTCTCGTAAAAAAGAAAAAGAAAGAAAAAAATGGAAATTCGAAAGAATTTAAATGATTACGAACTTATATTTATAGCGCAACTTTTTTAAATGAGATATTTTTTGTTTGTATTTTAAATCTCGTTCGTCTGCTCAATTTTTTTTTACATGTGATTTAATATATAAAAAAAAAAATTTTTGATCGATAAATATTTTCGTGAACATTATGAAATAGATATTTAACACACATTCCTTCGCGAGAAATTTGTATTGCATGTAAGAACAATAAAGGAGTACATATTTATGTGTGGAATACGCGAAGGTATTTAGGTTAGCACCTTAGTGAAGGAGCTTAACTCTTGAACGAGACCTTTCCAACGAAATTAAAATGTCCACGGTTAAAAATCATATTCATCCATCAACCTTAACGCTTCTCAAGATATGCGAAGTTTTAAATTGATAGTGTACACACTTTCCGTTCATTGAAATGTCTTGAACTTTCCGATTTAGAAATTTCCTATTCAAGTGACAGTTCCTTCGGGTAAATTGTATTTTCCAAGGAAAGAGAAAAGAAAACACCATTAAATGTAACTTATTTAAATTTTCAAGATTAACTTTACCGATTCAATTACATTCTCTTTCTTTCTTCTTTTTTTTTTTCATTAAGTTATAGTCGATTAATCAGCGCGGAGTTTACAAAATAACCAATTTTGTTATAAAATAATGCCCAGACCTATTTGCATTTCATTTAAGTTGCAGTGCCTTGCGTTATTCTGATTTACGTTGTTTCACGTGGAAACTTTCGTTAATAAGACGAGGCTCGAACGGCTGTGCACTAAACTTATTGCCGTCGCACACTTGTTCGAGTTTTAACAAGTTCTTCTTTCACCAAATTGGGTTCACTTCGAACTTACAATTAGTGGTTTGAGTCATTTGGTACAAATCGGATTTTTCTTTTTTTTTTTTTATCGGTAAACTTTACCTATTCTCACTTGAACGTATTCTGCGAAGTTTTATTCACCGGATCTTCTCAGCAGTTGAACGCGACGCTCCGAGAGAAATTCGTGATTATTATTTAGCCCATTAAGTCCCAAATAGAGAAATAAAGTAATTTTTATAGATATAATTATTTATTACTTATAAAAACGTTTAAGAGAAAATATAATTGCTATCGAAACATTTTTCTGATCTCTAGTTTTTGTGCAACTAAATGTTGCGTTTACACAACTTCGAGCCTTCAAAGAATTGCCATTAAATTGCTAAGAAATATAAAAAATGCAACACTAGACAATGCTTGCATGATTTAAAAAAGGAAAAAAAAATAGATTTATCTTAGTGTTATAAATTTTTCAATTTTTTTGAACTTTGAAACATTGTAAGATCTGGGTGGAAGAAGAAATAGTGACAAAAAAATATTAAGCAATTGTTTGAAACTTCCATTTAATATTGCAACATGAGAAAATAAAAATTATTAATAAAAATTTATTGAAAAAATTTGTAAGTGAAGTGTTACGTTAGCATAATGGAACTTAATGGGTTAATTGAAATTGACGAGGTTTTACGTGATCGTGTGTAATTATAGTTCACTCTGCGTTCGTATAATTTCAAACGTATTCACATTTTGAAATGTGTATAACCGTGAAAATTGATCACAATTGACGCGAATTAAAGTAGAATATCAACTTGATTGCCGATATTATAAATGATTTTCAAGCTAATGCCGGCTAATTTCAATGATTCGAGATATATCGTAAACGATATACGTACATACGAGAATGAAAATAGCGATAAGGATGATTTAATTGTCAAGTAGATATCGAACGAAACGAATATTTTGACACATTTAAGATAATATCTTCATTTGTTTATATATCTTCCATTTTAAATTAATTTTTTCAGCGTTTCGTGTTTTTTTTTCGATAAAATTTAATACAACAAAATACGAAAAATTTTTATTCAGCTATGATTATATACATGTGCACAATATTATGTTTAATCAACAGAATTTATTAACAGTGTAATTCGTACCAAAATCATCGTCCATCGAGACGTTTCCGGAGAATTGATAAGTGCTGTTAAAAACGCGTGACCAAAAATGTTCGTATCCTTCATTTTCGTTGAACGATGATGTATTCATGATGAAGGATTTCATCTGCAACAAATGAAAAATATTAAGCATTTTATTATTGTATATATCGAAAGTTCTACGAAAACTCGAATAACCATTTGTCTTCCGTAGTTGTATTCTATTAGAAGAACTTTTCCTGTCGGTGATATTTTGTTATTACTCATGCGTTAACTGTACCGGCCATTCTTTCATTTGCCTAATAAAAATTGACATTAAAAAAGGGCGGGAAAAAAGAAAGAAGACAGACGGAACAAGTTCTGTCCACTAACCCGGATAAGCAAAAAGCATCGCTGATATGATTTATTCATTGAATTTCATGCCTCTGCTTTTGTGAAATCAGAATTTCCTCTATCGTTGAAATGATATGTTTTAACAATCCACGAAGGTAGTTTTTTCCGGGATCATCATTAACTTTATAAATATGTCGACGTCCTTGTTGAAAAATAAATTGCTATTATTTATAGCAATTCTCATTTACAACAGAAATTGCTTCGTCGGAAAGAATTCAGGGAAAATTTTTAACAAACGAGATACTTTGTTCGAAAGATTTTTAACGGAAATTCTACACTTCCATCATTTTGGTAGCAGGACTATAATTGAGTTAGGTATTAAAATACGTTAATATCATCATTATGATATTATGGGTTTATATATTATGGGTTTTGAAAAATTTAATTTGCCAAATAGTAAAAACTTTGAAACGAAGACGTGTACATCTTGGTTTCCTTAATTATTTCTCGTAAATTTCATTGACTCTTATCTCTGGAACTGTATAAAACGTGCGAATACAGTTAATGGTACTTTCATGGGAAATAGTTGAATGTACAGAGATTCTACAGATTTCGATAGAGCTTTTTTATCGCTGCTATTCGCCGGCTAAGATCCTTTATTTTCTTTTATTTTTCGTATCTTCAATGAGTCCCGTGTAGTCCACGGCAAAATGTGAATTTAAATGAACGTATAGGAAAAATAGTTGGAATTATATGGAAAACGGGAAAACGCTTCTTTTTTTTATTCTTACTGATAACAGTAAAATTAAAGAATCTGAACAGTGTTCAGTAAAAGAAATAGAATACTATATCGTTGTTATAAATATTCTTGTAATTCAGTAACTAAATGAACAAATATTTTATTTTATAATGTATTCAATTTCTATAAATTTTATAAAGTTATTTATGTATGATATAAAGTAATTTTAAGGTTTGAGATATAATGTTTGCAAAAATATCGACGCGTTTTACAGAAATTTGTGGTACTATTAACAATGTCTAACAGCGGTTTAAGGTTTTCGCGTGCTTTCCTAACTATCTATCAATGTTGTGATAATGTTGCAAAGGTATTTTTGGCATTTGCAATAATGCGGAAGTAGATCTAAAGCTTTTCTGGCAGCCAATAATGTTGAAAAGCCTCCAAAGCAGATGTTTGTAATTTGCAGTAAGTTCGAGAATAGTTTCAATGCTTATTTTAGGATATCTTTGCGATAAAATAATATTGCAAAATTTTCAATCATCTTTTAAAATTTGCAATAAACTTGAACTATACTGTAAACCTCTTTTTTTTTTTAAACTTTCTAATGCAATTGAAAATTTCAACAGTTCCACAAAATTCTTTTAGTAATTTTGATAATATTAGATGTAGAAATTAATTCAATACAAAATTTTATTTGAAACGAATAATAACAGATCAATCATTGAAATAATTTCCATTACTGTTGATAACTTTTTGCCGTTTTTCTGCTAGCTTACAAATATCATCGAGAATATTTCGATTCGAATGGCTCTATTAATTATATGAATTCAGTCGGAAAGAATTTATTTCTATATCTAATATTACAAAGTTGTTTAATACATTTGTAAGGTTTATAGAATTGTCTACCATATTTCTACGGGTTTCGAAGGATCATTGTTTGTTGTAATAATCAAAGGTACCGTTCAATATCTGCGCCAGAGAAATAAATTGCTGTATCATTCTTAAAAATTATATTGTCCTCTCGGTTTAAGGAATAACGATTCTATTAACTAGCGCATATGCTGGAAATTGATTTAAAGGGGAGAGGGTTATTAATTCAGGTATGCAATACATCGTTTCAAAATATATGACACTCGGGGGAATCTCCAATTAACTTGTAATGAGAAATGAAGTAGTGTATGTTTGTGTCTATTTGAAGATTGCTACTATGTGAGCAAAAATATCTGATAAAACGTTGAAAATAATTCCGATTGAGTAAATTTGCTCCGTTCAATCGAAATGAACAAAATCGTATCCAGGTGAAGCATTAATTTTAATTAAAGATTCCTGGTTGTCGCGTGACATCGACTGCGTTACAAAGTTTAACAAGATACTTGTCAAATAAATCGAGTTCGTGGTATTCCATTTAAAAAGTATTCGTGTCTCGAATGAAAACGATTCGACGAATCTTAGTAATTTTTTGAAAATATTAACATACATACGTTTTCTTTCGATATATTCACGTTTGGTTAATTAAGGGAAATGACAATTCACGTAAATTAGATTGCATACCTCTTAAGCTTCATTAATTTGTAAAATGTAAATTGGAAATGTTTAACAAATTTAATTTGAACTTCAATTGAACATCGGACCAAGTTTTAATAAAACGCTATTCTGTGAATTAATAATTAAGAGCTAACAATAAGATCACATTCACGTCCATTCTGTTGTATATCGTGTGCTGTTTCATATTCAATGCGAAATATACACATTGTCTTCTTTTTCGCTTAGTAGTAGACAAGTATATTAAATTTATTTTATTGTATACTATTATATTTAATTTTATTATATGGAAACTTGGTACGGATAGTTTTGATCAATGAATTGGAAATGTGGAATAGGCAGGAATTCAGGGTTCAACCGCAAATTGTTTAGGCATATTCTAACATACACCAAATATTATTTTCATCTGGTTTCCCTTATCAATCAAGAAATTTGTAATAGACATTTACTTCACATTATCGGATATTTACTTTGCTAACTTTGTTATCGATGTTTGCTATTAATACCAACTGGTATTTTCTTTAATGTAGTAGAATTATTACACGAGCCATTTTTAAATCTTTCTTGCGAAAGAGAGTTACTTGAACCCTATCTCTCACAAGCTACAAAATAAAGATAATTTTTAGAGAATTATATATGAGAAATAAAATTATTATATTATTCAAAGATTTTCTTTTTAAATCTCAATAAAGATTTTCTCAGAGCTGATAATTGTACATGCAAACGTTTTGTAATTAATAACGAGAGAAATTTATAAAATCGTGAGATTTATCCACAAACTGGATTTGACAGGATATATATTCGCACATGTCGGAACTTAGAAGTCAATAATCTCCTTCAAAGGACTAGAAAATAAACATGAATCATTTACTTCCTTAAAATGTGACTAAATCTTGAAATATCTTAGAACTCTAAAAGTATGAACTTGCTTGAGTTCACGGTTTCATGGAAAGCTCGTAAGAAAGTGTCTTAAAACTACCCGCAAGTCACGCTATCCACGTAAGGTCCATGCTAACGATGCATTATGTATGCACACGCATGCTTGCATATGAGTTGTGTTAATGTGTTCGTATGCGGAAGCAATAATCAAATGTTCTAAGGCTAGCGCGGATTATCATACGTGATTGGTATAACATGTTTGTTTCTGATACTAGCATGCTCTTGTGATATTAATTATTAGCGCGAATATTTCAAATACGCAATGCAGAATCATTCGAATTCTTTCAGCTTTGAATTTCTCCTGTTTTGAATTTTTTTCAATTTCGAATTTTTTCAGTTTAGAATTTTCTTAGTTTTGACTTTTTCCTCTTTTGAATCTTTTTTCATTTTCGAATTTCTCCACTTTCGAATTTTTGAGATCTTCTGTTCTATTCTTCTAAGATTAACGGCAAAAATACAGAAATATTTAAAGAAGTTTAACATGGATCAAAAATATAAAGTTAGTATAGTTATGAAAACATTGTTAATAAATCAACGAATATTAATGGATTCAAATTTACTATCGCTAATATAGTAGGAATTAATACATTTAATCATAGGATTTGCGTAAAGGATGTAGAGTCGAAGTAATTTATGATACATCGTGATGAAATTGCAACGTGAAATTTCGAACTTTGAAAATTCATATTTCTGTCGATGGGTGAATATTTGTACGATGTATTATCAATATTAAATAAATAATTTATGCCGAACCAAACATTTTAAAGAAATAATCGCGAAACATTGCTGTCAGATTTATATGTATAGGAATTGCGTTAATTGAAACATGTTTGTTAGTTATTTATTATTCAGTGTCATTTATCATTGAATTTCAAATAGGTAAAGATACGTATCATTTTGAGTATTAATAAAATTCTGTAAAGAAAACACCTAATCTCTGAAAGTAATACATTTCTTTCCTCTGGTTGTTATAAAAATTTTAAGAGAATAGCGATACGACGTTGGGAAAAGTAATATCCTTGAAAGGTGAAATATAAAATCCTTTTTCAGCGAATATGAACTCAAAACAGTCGTGATAATGTAATATAACCTTCTTAGATATTTTTACCACGTTAAAGTAGAAAATGCAAAACCAAGGTTAAAATAGAAACGCAAAATCCTTTTATATCATATTTTTGTCATTAAACCTTTTTATAAGCTATTTTAGTTCATATTTCATTTGTAGAAATTTCTGTATAAGGTGTTCGCAAAAGTTCCAAATTTTTAATGAAAAGTGCTTCACATGTTTTTCCATTTGTTACAACGTAGTGCAAAAGGATCGCGCAGTTGTATTCATGGTAACGTTATGGTGAATGAAACTGAAATCAATTTTTTGCATTGTTTTGAATATCGATAGCTCGATCGATTTTTTCGGATTTGTTCACGAAAGCAGGACAAACTCATTAAAGAATCACGCGAGAACATTCATAAGCATGAATACCGTGCTTCACTAACTAATTCAAAAAGTAGATAAAGTTATCGTATCTCCTTGGAAAAAAAGAATATAAGTAGTATTAGTTGGGTACTTTTAAAGCTGTGCATTATGTCCTACTTGATTATACATAACTGATTTACTGAATGTTTTAAAACGTTCAAATACCGAATAATGTTGCGTAATATTTAGTTAAAAAGTAAAATTAAAAGTTAGTTAAAAGTTCGAAGTTTAAAACATCATGTTTCTTCAGTTAAATACTTAGACACGGAGTAAAATGTCGAGGAGGAAAAGTTTTTCAATAATATATTATTTCATTTGTCAACGTGATATTCAGCTTGTTAGGTAGTAGTTCTTTTTTAAGAAATCGAAAACATTTTAAATGAAAAGAGGGATTTCTTTTTACTTTGAAGAACTTTATTCAATGGTCTGATTGTATTCGCAGTCATATCAGTTCAATATATGTATACAATGAGATTCCTATATGTATATCCGTTTTCTATGATTACCTTTGCTAGAAGTATTTACGCATGATCGAACAACGCGTCCTCGAATTGCTGAAATATTCTATTTCAACGGTATCAAAGAAACATTTTTTTCGTCTAGATAAAACAAATAGTACGCGATATTCACTTCTTTTTTACGTTCTCTATTTCTCCGTTTTCAGGATTCACTTTGTTTTATTTTTTTTAATTTAGGCATTGTGTTAAACTATTCAGCGTGGGAAATAGAAAAATTTATAAAAAATTTGCGAATTCTTTTCCTACTGGTTTAACATTAGGTTGGATAAAAACGGTACTGTAGAATATTTTCTAGAGACCAGTATTTTATCTTTATTTTATTCAGACGCGTAAGATTTTAAGTTTTCATGCCTTCATCCTTAAACGCGGGTTTTAGAAAAGGGGTTATACAAAAATAAGATTGGGGCTTGAAATTTCCTAGGAGAAGGTGCACAGGCGAAAAAAATATAGGCCAGGTCAAGAATTTCTTATTGTTCACTATCACCTTGGGTTTTTCGCTTCGTTTTCCCCTCAAAATATAAAGCGCAACCCAGTATTTCGCATCAAATTCAATTTTTACGGTGACAATTCTTAAATGAGAAAAAAGAACAGAAAGAAAAGGAAAAGAAAATCTTTTAAGAAAATTTTAAAAATTTCCAAATTTTCAAATTTAAGAATAAAAAAATTTTCAATTTTTCAAATTAACTTTTTATGATTCTTTGATTTTTATGAATAAGAATGTGAAAGACGTTCGTCGTCACAATAGGTTTGTGATTATTCTGTGTGAAACAAAGGCAAAGGGTTGAATTTTTAGGAGAATGATAGGAAGTTGTATCGGACGTAATATTATATAATCGTCACATTGGTCCATAGCGAGCCATAGTAGTACCAGGGTCATCAGAAACGCCTAACACAATACCTTGTTACTACCATGCTTCCTAGATACAATATGCACTTTGTGCTTGATAATGTGATTATGCCATTTGGCCGGCGCAACACAAGTCTGCAGAGGCCACTTCAATACGCGACGTTTTGTTTGAACGTGTTCCAAGGAGCGTTCGGTTTGGTTGAAAATTCCCGTCTTCGACGAGAAAGTAAGGTGAAACTAATAATGGGTTTTCTTTTGTCTTCTTCGTGAAATGATATTAAAATTACTAGAGTGGATAATAAATTAACGTTCAAAGGTGAGAGTAAGTAACTTACTGGATTGTCTTTGAACTTTACATTTTTGACTAACAATCTTTCTTAAACACTTTCATAGGAAGCATATTTCAGAGAACTTGATTGTTCACGCGAAAATTTATATTTACTAGGAATTCATGGTTTCAATCGTACCTGTGTAAAAATATTCCTGTGAAATTTCCTTTCCTCCATTTTTCCCCTTTCTTTGATTTATTATACATATGCAATTTAAAAGGGAATTGCGAATACCAACGTGAATTAGCTAGCGACGTGCGTTGTAATTTTAGCGAAGTATCTGTATTCGCGAAATTTGCGGATCGAAATTTTGCGAGAGAATCTCTACGTACGAAACAGATTAGGAAAGATTTTGTTACGTAGACATGGTTATCCAGACAGATTTCTTGAATCCTTAAGCACACGATTACTGATCTAATTGACTGCATTCATACAATGATCTTTCATTTGAACGACTCCAATTAGAGACCAATGTCCATGTTAAGCATCTTATATTTTGTAATACCGTAACATTGCTCTTTCCTTCGAGCATAATCTTTTACTTTTTACGATGCAAATGCAAGTTTACCGCGCTATTCGTGGAACCGCTAAATGATTAAATTAGCCGGTAAATTAAAAATGACAAACCAAATTAATACAATAACACAAGTAAAGTATAACCTATTATTTGAAAAAAGAAAGGAAGTTTTGTGATAAATATCAGTTTGTCCTTCTAGTTTAATAGATAATTTCTTTCATTTCTATATGAACAATAATATTAAAAATCGTTAAAAAATAATATTTCGTAAGCTATTGCATTTTCGTATGATAAATATTGATATATATCTAAAACAATAAAAAGAAACATTTAAGTGAAAAAGGACAAAAGAAACTTCCACTAAAAGAACTATATAATCAATAAAACAAAATTCGCTTTTTTTTTTATTTAAGTTGAAAAAATAAGGTATTGTTAAATGATTAAAAAAATTGAAAAGTTTTTCTAATTAGTTGATAGAAGGGGTAAATTGTTCTATCAACATATTTGTTACTTTTGTAAATATGAGAGATCGTTTCCAAGAGCTTTTACAATAGCGGAATTGTGTATTTACATTCGCAATGAAGAAGTGGGCAAAATTGCACAGGGTATTTGGAATTGTTTGAGGCGCATATCCTTGGAGTATTGCTTTATAGTAAAGTATGAAGAAGGTGGAAATATTGTTACAATTTCATATCCATCACAATGGTAACTTGATAAACAGCATAGATCAAAGACTGTTCCACATTGTTTCGTAGGAGAAATCCTTCTCGTTGTTATAACTGTCATTCTTTTGTGTATTTATATGCACGTCACCTCGTATGTATATCCTCGATTTCGGTACATTTTTGAAAGAACTACTCAACATTATCAACTCGAGAACAGAATAACGGAGAGAAAATAATGCGAATTATTACAATTTCGGATATCTTCAAATTAGTTAGAAATATTGTATATTTTCACAGTGACATTAGATTGTTAAATAAATAGTATTCAAAGGGTTAATAAAAAATCTCTGAACATCGCAAAGAGGAAATTGCGACTAAAACATGATCACATATGGTTATGAAAGGAATTGGAAAGTGTGTGAGAGGTGGGGAATAGATTCTTTTTTAAAAGGGAAGCATTTGACTGGGAGGAATGATTTTTGTTTGAGCGAGAGACGCGAGAACTGGATTAGAGTTCTTTAGTCGTGTTTCGCTAGTTCATAGAATTTAGGACTCGGTAACACAGGCCATGTCATAAACCCCAAAGACCCGAACGGTGACCTGGCGAAAGACGACGTCACTAACAATAAGTCCGGGGTTTTTTTCCTAACGGTGAACAAGTCGTTTAGTCGTTTAGTCGTTTAGTTGCTTAATCGTTTAGTTGTTTAGCTGGGTAGTTATATTTTTAGTTTCATCCGCGATAATCTCAGTCATCAATTGTTTGTATATATATTTTTTATTCAATAAATAATACCATTATTTGATACTACAATAGATCGAGCTTGTAAATTTGAAGAGGCTTGAAAATTTTCATGCAGCGATTACATCTCCCTTTTGGTTTTTTTTTTTTTGAAACGCTTGATTCTCAAAAATATATTTACATATGGTGTTGTGATAGATTTTCACAAAAGAAATTCATCGATTATGTGCACCGTGTTTCGGTAAAATACGAAAAAATTTACTGTAACTCCTGATTCAAACATCGATCTCTATTTTCTCTCGATGTGTGGTAATTGAGCGATTTCTTGAAGAGTGTTCTGCGTTAATAATTCTGGCTTTCATCGCGAATATATAAAATGTTTATTTATTCATACAGTGTTCAATACACGCTGATGCAATCGCGGAGATTTTTTTTTTAATCTTTGCTAAACGCAGAATTTTCTATCGGTACAATATATACCTAAAGTAAAGTATTTAAAAATTTTTCTATTGAGAATGGATTGAATTTCAACGATTAATTTGCACGCAAATGTTCCTTTTTGCCTTATTAAAATTGTAAATGCAACGTAATTATCATCGTTGTTTATCTTTATGGAAAAAATTGAACGTAGAATAGTTTTATAATAGTTCACAGTATATATGATAAATTGCATAATAATAAATAATTAATGAACATTAAAGTCATAATGATTTTCATCGGGAAATAGTTTTTCCAGAGTTTTAATTATTCTTGATGCTGAGATATTTTTAAAGAGCACGCTTTTTATGTCTCAAACACGGAAACACGCGTATTTTGATGAAATATGACCCATGTTGAGTTCAAGATGAATAAGACTCCACATAAGCTTCTTCCACGAGAAGCGTTAATGAACGAAGTGCACTGTTACTCATAACAGTATTTGCCTACCATGACGTATGACACTTACTTATTTAAGTAATGTTTCTATTTTATTATTTTATTTATTTAAGTAACGTTAATATTAGAATGACTCATTATAATTTAGAATAATGTCCTTTGAATTGTTTATTCAATTGAGAAATTATACATACTTTATTTAATTGCTAATACGTTAACATATTAGAAATCAGACCTTTAATTAGGCACATTATTCTTACTATTCATCGTTTATTGTAAATTCGAATATATTTACATTTAAATTAAGTAATATTATTTGTACAGAATCAAATTTTTATTCAACGATCTTTTCCTTTCCCGGAGATTTTCCTTTAACAGAATATCAGAATGCAATAATAACTGTAACATTAAAAAATTGCTATGCGACAATAATAAATGTCTTCTCAAGATATTCAAGAGTTACATGTATGTACATGTATGTAGGTATTTGAATGAATTTGTCACAACAGAACAGCAAAATAGCATTCCACGTGTATCTGTCCAAAAATAAATACGAAAGGCAGAATCATGTGTGTTTATAATAATAAAAGATATTCAAGTTGCAAACAACATTTTTTATCAAACGTACGATTAATTAATATTCTATTTGTAATCTTAATATAATATTGAAAATGTATTTATATGGTAGAAAATCTTTCGAGATTATAAAATATTTATTATTATAACAGAGAGGAAAAAATAATTACAGTGTATTCTTACGTGCAGAAAATAAAAAAACAGAAACGAATTTTCTTGCAGCTAAAGTTAATAAAATCTTCGTATGCTCGCCGCCCTTTCTTTTGGCTTTCATTCGTTCTGGCGAAAGTACTCCAAAAGGAATTAAAACATAGAATGTAATTAAAAGACCTTGAGCCTCTGTAGTATGTTCAAATAATTAATATAAATTCTCGTACCGGTTTACATCGATCGTACAAACTAAAACATTTCTGTATCAAATAAGATAGTCTCAAGAAAGTCTGCAGCTTAACAATTCAGAATAGGATTAACCAAGTCGGATTAAAAGCGATTCCGTTTAACTCAGGAATTTTAGCATTCGCGTTTTACAAAAGCATGAACTGGTCAACAGTGATTCCAGGATATTACTCGTATTTTAGAGATTCAACACATACGACACTAGACCTTCCGCTATTTGCTTTAGAGATGTAATGCGGAAAGGGTTCTCTGTCATCATCTCCTTTTTCTCCGTTTTCAACTTCAAAAACGTTTCGAAAATATTTGTATTTCCTCCTTGGTTAGTATAAAACTCGTTTGACATTGCCAAATTTCGAGTCTTTGATTGAAATAAAAATTTCGGTATAATTAATCAAAAGGGAAAAATTTTCTTTTTGATCTTATGTAAATATTAACATGTTAAGCGCCACGCCGATTTCGATCGATTCTCCGATTAACGATTCAGCTTCAAAAATTTTGTAAAGAATGTTACAATAAATTTAAGGAAGAAAGTGCTAACTTTATAACGTCTGCAGGGGAAAGCCATATCTTTGTCTAAATTGTTTTAATAAAATCCATTAATGAATGATAAGGAATTATTTTTTAAATTTGAAGCTACTAATTTTTCGAGAATCAACGCCTCCTAAACGAAAAGTTTAGTGTCGGTTTGCAGGGACTGGTGTGGCATTTAACGTGTTAAATAATGATTGATTCTAATATAGCAATTATCTGTGTTGAAAATAACTTTTCACTGTGAATAGAAAAAGACTGCCACTTGCAACGATAATTGAATACTAAAGACTGACAATAATTGAAACATTCCATGCCACAAGATTTGTGTCAAAATTGCAGGAACTGAGATACACCATAACGTTGTATATACCATTGTACACAATTGCTGTTGATATTAGGACGAACCTAGCATTCCACGAGGGGAAAGCAAATTTTTAATTAATTTTTGTATATCTTTGAAAGCTACTTATTGCTACATTTCATGTGTATTTTACAGTGTACACTACTTTCGTTAATAATAGTTTCGTGATGATTAAGTAAAATAGATCACTTCGCTTTTCTATTTGCTTGAAAATTGTATCTTTGATACTATATATCCTTCAATTATTGTCGAATCTATTCTTCACTCTATAATATAAGAATTCTTTGAAAAACTTTACAGATATGGAAAATGAATATTTTCAAAATGAAATATAGACTTCTCTGTTTTCTCGCAAGATGAATACAAAAAGAGGAAGAAAATGCTTTTGGAAATATTACCCATGCGAATTTAGAAAGTACACGTTTGAATTTCGATCAGGCATTCCTATACTCTGACATTAGATAATATAGGTAATTCGATCATATTTTTTCTGGACATAATCTTTTCTACATTCTTTCTAAAAGATTCAAATGATCATTATATAGGAAAAGGTTTTCGATTTCTCAGCGCTTCGACAGCAGCCACACCATTTAACGATCATGACATTCCCACTCGTTTAATTAATCACGGAACTCACTTTAATTCCAATTCATTATTCCTGAAAGAATACGTCCCATTTGGTCTCCTTATTTTTTCTCACGAAGAAATTCAACTTCTCGAACGAAGCAGCTTTTTTTCTGTCAACCACGTTTATGCGGTTGTATGAAATGCCTCGTAATTTCTTTTCGATCGTCGCAATCTCGAATAATGAAAGAAAAAGAAAAAAAAGAAGGGAAAAGAGTGAAAATTTTCATCATCGTTGTTCAACAGTTCCACTGTTCGAGCTTCGATATTTATGAAGATAAATATTTCTGCGTTGTTGTTTCACGTCCCGATCGCTGTGATATCGCGGTTCTTTTGAAAAGATTTCCTATTCAGAGTTTTCTGCAACATTTTTCAACTAACAGAATTTTTTCGCAGTGTTATTCAGAATCGTTTCGTTTACGGATAGAAATCGGCGTTGCTCATGTTTTAATTGCATTCGCAACTTTGTCATGATAATCATATTTAATAATCACAGTTGTAGCCTAGTGATTTTATGTTATTCTGTTAAAACCGTGGTTACAATTTTTAACATGTTCCTAGTGTTACGTATATTTCCTCGATCCGCGCGTTTACATTGTCGATCGTACAACAATGAGCAGTACCGCAGGTTTTTTTTATTGTTCGACGGTGTTTGCGCAATCATTTGATTTATTCACGAGTTTTCGGTAGCTATATCTGTATCTTTAACCACCCACAAATTCGTCGAATTGAAACCGTAACTGGACCAGTCTCGTATTATTCACGATTAAAAACCGTATTCCGTATGAACGTTATTTGCACGGTTTGAGGAAATTGTGACTAACTTTGTTGGAACTTTGAAAGCATTTTCAGGCTGTTGGAGAAATCGTGCGTACTCGTTCGTACTACATAGCGAACTGAATGGCTCATTAAAGACTTTGTTTAATAATCGCTGATTCGTACACTATGCAACTGCAACCTGAGATTCACCGTGTAATTTGCTACGACTATGCTGAACCGTCGGAATACTTTCTCACGGCGCGTCTCTCGAAATCTCTGACTGTATCAACAGCAGGAGTCCGATTCAGGGCAACCTTAGAAATCTTATTATGAAAGAATTCTATTCTGCCTGCATCAGTTCTTGTATCTAAGTTCACGTAGAAGAAACTCAAGAATTTTTGTCCAATTTCCGTGATATTCGTCGAGATGAATCTTATAACTTTTAATTTCGTATAGAATTTTTCCATTTTATTCTGTCAAAGTTTATAATACTCCCTTTCTAACTATACAAACTAATATTCACGACAGTTGTGACAAAGGTATATTATTGACTAAGAAGTTCGTAGGAAAACTGATCACGTGGGAGACCCAACTCACCAGACCGTGGTGTATCCACTTAAGAATCGATCAGGAATGACTTCGAACGACGTTCCTTCCGAGAGAGAGTCTTTCCACTCGAATCACCACGATCTATCATCCGTAAAACTTGAACAATATCGGCTTCATCATTGTTTCAGCTGCTCGTGAGATGACTTCAGTTTGAATGATAGCTTTTCCTTTTTCCTTTCACGTTTCTCGTGCGATTACCCTTTCGTTCCTAGCATTCACTCGCATTTTCTCGCGGTAACGTCATTCAATCAAATGATCCGCGAAATTACAAAGAAATGTTTCATTTGATAATAAATATCGAACACGTACTTGTTTTAAAAATATTTTTTATAATCATTCCACGTGAAGAAAGAATCCGTAGAACCGTGATATACTTCTACAATTTCTTGATGAACCAACTATTGCAGATTCAGCCTCAGTTCCAGGCAAAGTTTTAATTGTAACGAGTTCAGCAGCTTCAGCATACTTCCATCGTGCAACATGATAGCGAACATTTCACGAAACACTTTCAGAACAGAATTTTTCAAAAATTTCCTGGTCACTCGATCATTGGTATCCTGATGACGTAAAGCCCGCGAAAACGCTTTGGAAAACACGTGTCTATGTTATCGGTGTACAGTACACTGTGTGCAATACATATCAGTGCAACTAAACTGTTCGATTGAATGTCAACACGCACGTTTCGGTCAGCTGTGTTCGACGTTTGGCAACTGGAACTTAGGTACGGGATCAAAGGGTTGTAACAGATACCTTACAGCGTGTACATACACATTCGATGCTTGTTTCTCTCACTGTTCTATCAGCTGATACATATTTCACGAAGATCGGCTTCTATTGTTTCAGTGTTTCGATAGTTCGTTTGGTTGATTTTCGATAACAGAGAAATATAAAACAAAAAGTCATTAAATTCAGGTTCACTTCTTTTTATTCATTTACTTTTCGATTACTTAATTCTGTTGAAGCACCTTGTCTGTTTTTCTTTTCTTCTATGTATTTCACTTTCTCGTCGAGTAAACTTTGACAAAGTTCTGGATATTACACAGATGTTTTACGAAAATAATTGCATTTTTTCACACGAAATTATCACGGAATTTTTGTTCTCTTTTTTCCTTTTCATTTCAAACACAGGTTTATGTCATTTCACGAGTTGTTACGAAAGTAAACGGCACTGCCGCGTTTTTAACACGATCGAGGATCGTTTCAGTTAGGTGTGCGCGCTTCGGGAGAACTCACGACGAAATGCGGCCGGTTTCCACGATGAAAATCGCGAACCAATGGGGGCAAGGGGTGGCATACGGTGGGGCGCCAGACTTTAGCAGGCTTTTCTTCGTGGAAGGAGATCATCGTGGAACCTGCGCCGTTGTTCGTGATCCTGTTATGCATCTTCTACGAAACTTTGTCGCGGGTTCGCAATCTTGTTTAGGCATGCGAATCATTTCGATTCTTGATACTCACGCTTCAGGGACAATGGACGACCGTTGAATCGGATTTGATAACAGTGAAATGGGACGCGAACTCGTTTCTCGTTTCATTAAGGTGGGAACAAGAATGCGTTTAGATAAACATAATGTATGTTATTCTCTATAGTTTACTATTTAAAGATGTAATTTATTGAGGTATAGTATTCTCTCTGTCGGTAAATCCATTTCATTACACTTGTGAACTAAACGTTAGGAATTCACATTTCGAATTGTATGTATATTATATTTACACTTTCAAAGAAATCAAAGGATTTTCAATTAACTTGATTTAATGTTAATTGGATTGATTATTTAATCATTCTTTATAGGGTTAATTATCTATTCGTTGCGTTAAGACATCCGTCGTGCATTGTTTAAGATCGACTTGCACTTATATAATATTGATATTCGAAACACGTGCAAAGAAAGGATTAAATTAAATGAAGAAAAATTAAGGTATCGCGGTTGATCAGTTTAACCGATGCATGGAATTTTGTAATTTCAGGGGTAAGGGTAATGCCTTTTTTTTTCTGTTAAGAGGATTAATTAACAAAATGTTTTTGCAATGGAAACGGAACCACATAAACCAAAAGCGTAGCTTTGTTTCGTACGATTTTAAGTCGTTCGTATATTATCTCGCAAACATAATTCCACTTTTGAAATGCTAATGCAGAATTTAATATTGCTTACTATTATACTAATGAATTATTTAGATTCATAGATTATCTTCGTGCGTAAACATTTGCAAATTTTTTTAACATAAATCTTAAATGCACAAAAAAGGTAGCGTTTAGTATGAATTATGAGCAGCTGAAAGTAAAGCTTCGTAAATGTTTATATAACTCCACGGGATGTAAATATTAGGTGATTCAAAACGCATAATTAGTACAGTCATTCGTAACGAAATATTCATGATGGTATCTCGCAAGTTGTCAGGAAAATGGTAAAATGTCATCGACAATAATGGAAATTATTTTGATAATCAATCTGTTTTCATTCCTTCTGCATAAAAGTTTGTACTCAAAAGTCAGAAAGAATTTATTTCTGCGCCTAATATAATTCACAGAATAATTTCCTTTATAGGAAATAGTTGAGTCACTTTAATGGGTTCATTGTCTTACAAATTATCTTTGAACATTGATTCAATTCTGTGGTATATAAAGAGCTTGTTAACGAGCCGTCATTTATCATTCTGCTACTCTCAGGTATTGTGATTAGGCATCGTTTAACACGTTAAGCTTCACACCAATCTCCACGGACCGATGTTAGACATTTCATTTAGAGGACATTGGTTCTCGAAAACTAACAGCCTAAAATTTAGAAAATAATTTCTTATCATTGATTAATGAAGTTCATTAAAATAATTGAACTAAAGATACTTTCCTCTGCAGGCTTAACAAAGTTACAACCTTCTTCGTGAAATTTATTGTAACACTTTTTGCAAAACTTTCGATACTAAATAAACGGCTAAACGAGAAGTCGACTGAAATCAATATGGCGCTTAACGTGTTAACTGCCTTTGCCATATTAGTTGCAGAACGTAGGGATATTTTTCTTCAGATGCTACTCGCTTACTATATTGTGCCATAAATTTTTTTATAATTCTAAAAATATTTCATAGAATTGAAATATATAATTTCACATAAGTTTCTCATAATTTGAAAACGTTTCACAGACTCTTCCAGATACTTAAACTTCTTGAAATTTTATAAAGAAAAAGAAATCTCTTTTTTTCTAGAGTTGTGCAAATATATCTCTACTTTTATCGTTTGAAAATTCGCCTGAAGAACTTTCTACGTAAAATGAGCAAACAGATAAAAACCCACACATTACAGCGTTTGTATAAATATTCATAATCTTCATAGATTTTCATATCATTTTGTTAGGAAATTACATATGAAATTACATATGTATATAAGAATAAGAAGAATATTTTCAAAGTAAATTCAGAGTTGTACCAATCTCATAAAGTAGATGAAATATTACCGGGAATATTTGTTGGTGGTGTAATATATACGAAATCCTACACGTAATGTACACTGAAATATTTAATTAAACCGTTGAGTATTATTGAATCCTTTAAATTCGTCTCATTTTTATGTGTCGTGACTTCATATCATTTATGAAGTTTCTGTAGGAAGGGAAAATTATACAGGAACATACATTCCCTCTCAGGGGTAGAAAGTGTTCATGGGGAAAGCTTGTACTTTTACATTTTACACGATCTCCACACATTTCGTCCGCATACGATCGTTTCTCGAAACATAAGAACATTTCTTTGATCTATCTAACGTATTAGGTATCGAAATTAATTCTTTTCAGTTTTTAGGTAGAATCAAAGTTTTATTTAAAAAGAATAAAAACACATCAATCATATCGAAATACTTTTCATTATTCTTGATGAACTTTAACCATTTTTCTGGTACCTTGCGAATACTATCGCGAATATTTCGATTCGAATGGCTCTACTAATTATCTGAATCCAGTCGAAAATTTTCGCTACACCTAATAAATGAAAACACACGAATAAAGTAATATATTCCAGTTATTCTTTTTAAAACAAACTACTCTTAAATATTATTTCCGAGGAGGATTATCATCGTGAAACACGTACGAAATAATAAGTATTTTTTGTTCAGAACAAAGCTTCCTCTTTTTCTAATATGCTAGAAAATTAAGTTACTTTGAGCTGCCAGAGGCAAGCATCAAGTGTTTTTCCGTGTTATCCTTGTTCGTTCTAGTTCACTCTGATGCGGGTTATATTACGATCTTCCTCAATAAGGTACCTTCTATGGAACAAAGGTGTTGTTTTTACGAGAGTTGCGTCTGACTTCTTTGGACGTTCATCGACTTAGATGTCACGGTATTTTCCTTGCCATGTTTCGTTGTTTGCTTGTCGCTGCAGTGTTTAAAGTGTTTGGCTATCGTATAAGTTTATTTGTTCCATTATGTTCAGCTTCCGTCTAGTGTCTTGTGTTCATTTCAACTTTGTACAGTAGAATTTCGATTATCTAGCATACTTGGGACCGAGATAGTGTTGGATAATTGGATTACACTTATGTATCACAGAAATAAAAAAAAAAAACGAATCGCAAATGCTGCTAAAGTTAGTTTAAGACGACATTGCAAAACGATGGGCGTACATTAACAAGAAAATTTAAAACTTTACATATTAGAAAACTCTATTCGGTGCGAGTAATCTGTAAATAATCATTTGATTTAATGATACGGGGGTTTTACAGCGTTAATTTGAACGAAAAGCTCAAATTAGAAAGTATCCCATGATTTATGGACGGGGTTGTATATTAGCATTGTGAAATGTACGCGTAACTTCTTTGTTAGAACGGAGTTATAATTCGCGATGGCTGAACGAAGAATAGACGGGGCAAATGTATCGGTTAATCGGACATTCTAGATAATCGGATGCCAGATAATCGGAGCTCTATTGTATTCTGTATAGAGAACGTTCTTTCTTCAATATAAATATGCTATGCCTTTATATTAAATGTAACGAGGATAATATGTAACATACAATTTTAGATACCTCTTAGTTTATCTTTCTTTTTTTCTTACTTTCTTCAGAAGGTATAGTATTTTATTATTATTTAGATATTTGTTGGTGTGGAAAGAAGTTTTTGTTACTTTATCAGAGGATGCGAGGTATAAGATACTAACAATAATGCTCCTGAAGGTAATCCCACTTTTTCCATTCTATGTTACCGTGCATTTGCTCGAAACTTTTTAGGAATACTTCATCCACTGTGCTTTCTAAAAGTTCCACATTAATGCGGTCTAACCACCTCTCGGAATATTCGCTGTCTTAAGCCCTTACTTTACAAATTCTTACTGAATCATTCAGGATCGTTTAACTGCGGATTAAATAGAGTATATTGTAACACGTATTAATAAATAATGAATTTGCAGATGTAGAAAATTATTAAATCCTGAGTAAAAATACTTGGTGAATACACGTATTTTATTTCAATCAAATATTTATGTTGTTTTTAATCAAGGTTATTAAAAAATATTTAATAATGCACAGTTACACATTTATTCCCTTTATGACGACGAACAAACGGTTTTAGTAATATTTCCTTCCATTGAATACCCAGGAATTTTTATACTATGGTGAAATTTTCGTGGAATATTGAACAAGCGTGGGATCACATTAAAACTGAAAAGGAAGGAACAAAAGGACGGAAAAAAATTCATCCGAAAATTGGCTCAGACAGAAACCCATTAAACGCATGTATGTTGCAATTCAGAAGCAAATTTTTAAGCAATGAAAATTATTCGAGATTAGATGTATAGAGTTTAACAACGACGTCGATATCTTTCAAACGCACCGCAATCTAACAGAGTTTTCGAAATGGATGCATAGCCGATCGTTTGATATGCACTTGTACAATTCTGACCTCCGAATCAATACTACTTACGAGGATGAGTTCGATATTCGAACATTCCAATGCGTTCAAAAAATCTTGAAGATTTAAATATTTATCTCGTTAAAAGCCTCCTTCTCCTCATTACAAAATGAAAAATCTCGTTTTCCTTTTATTTGGAACACGGATATTTTCTCCTTAAACAAGTGAACAAGATTCGCATTAACTTAAAAATGTTAAAACTTGAAAAAAGAGAGACAGGGATGACAGTAGTATAATAATCTCATGTATCTGCGTTTTCCTTTTTAAGAAAAATACTTGTAAACGATTGTCGTATTTTGCGATAAGATTAATCTGTGCCACTTTCAAATTTTAGCAAAGGAAAACAGTGAAAGTGACGCTTCTGTAAGTTAAACACTTTTTTTATTTTTTATTTTTAGATACATTATCTATAAAAATACTAGGTTAATAGTATGATCCAAAGTTTGCCATTCTCTGCTAGTGTCTTTTTGTATCCTAATGTTCCATATTAAAGGAAAAGAAATTGACATTTATGATTGATGGTTAAAGGAAGAGAGAACGGTTAAATAAAGCTGAAATTTTGAGAAAGTGTCGTGGTTATGCGGTCAAATAATTACATAGATCAGCTACTTTAGTTTCATACATATTCATACGTGTTACATCGTTTATCTCTATGTCCATCCACGAATTGTACATGCACGCAACAAAATGCTAGGTGTATTTACGAGTGTGAATAGTATTGTGACAGTGTATTCACGCAGGGTGTGTCTGACACTTTAAACTTCGTGTTGCAACACACCAGCTTTTATGGACTTTTGTAACAGTCTTTGTTTAGAGAAGATTTGTAGGTCGGCTGTTATCAGTATCGACCAAAAGCAGTATTTTATTGTAGAAAGTGAACGATCGATTGCGAAAAATTTATAGTTACCTCGTGTCCTATATATTTTTTCATGTACTTCATTTTCTTCGCGCGAACATTTAGAAGAAAAGAGAAAAGAAAGAAAGAAAGCAACGCGAATCGATTTTCCTTAACGTTATTAATGACTCTACGATTAGTTTTGATACACACTTTTTCATATCGAGGATTATGTAAAAAGCATACTTGTTATTCACGTTGCGTTGTTACATCTTTCCCGAAGGCAAAAGGAATGAAATTTTGCGTTACACGAGTGCAAGATCATCGACGGAATTTTAAACGATAGCTCTTCATAGATGATCGATTCTTCAAAAGGAAAAATAAATTCCGACAACGAGCGTTCTATGCCCGTTGAAAACTAGCAGAACCCTAGAACCGTATTACGCTTCTCTGCAACTTTTAGCTGAACGATCGGAACTTTTATGCCTTATACGGCCATTTCACTTTCCTGCAGCTGCTCCGAACATTAGATGGAATATTACTATAATATGCACGATACGTGTGCTATTATGATAAGGGTCATAACGTGAATAATGATACAAATGGATATCGTGTCATTTTTATGTTAGAGAAGTTGTAACGTTCGTTTGAACTGTGAAACTTCGTACGAATTTTAACAGCACTTAATTAAACTTTCCAACGAGGAACAAGATACCGTAAAAATTGTATCGAACGCGGTTGTTAATTTGTTGCACAATGGGCGAACGATAAAGGTAAATAAACGTACAGGTACAATATTGCGATTTGGTTTACTTTATTACGCAGTATAAATACATTCTCCAAATTAACCACCAGCTATATATCGCGGAAAAATCACGTATTTTTCTATAACGAAACTATCTATCGAGGGAAAGCGAATTTCACGGTACAGGTAAACGACAGACAACTAATGTTCCGGTATCACGGTGGAGAGTTTGTTGTATCAAGCTTTACGAGCTATTAAATCTCAGTCACGCAGTAACGTCTCGACTCGTGACGTGAAATATTTTCTTCCCTTACTGTTGGAATGAAGAAATACCGAAGCCTAATCGGATTGCCGATTGGACGTCTTTAAGGATTTATTTATTTAGTTGAAATCTGCATCCAACTTCGTGGAATGGGATGCATGCAAGGGAATCCCATTTAGGGGAACGAATTCGAGGGAAGAAATAGAAGTGTTCTTCCATTTCTGACTTGAGCTTTTCCCCTTTGGCTCTTGTTTTCTTATTTATTCTTTTTTTCATTCTACGTTTTGTTTCCCTTCTTTCTTTTTCTTCTCATTTTCTTCTCTTTTTTTTGCTATATTTTTTAAGTTGTGGAAAGTAACTACAAAATTTGGTCCAAATTGATAAAGTGGCTTAAGAATTACTAGACAAACGGACAGACATTCTATTTTACACAGATATATCTGTAGAATAATAATAACGAACTGATCTACACAAATAAAAAGTGAAATTAATATTCGAACCTTCAAAAAGAAATACACCGCAAATCAATGCAAGAGGCAATTTCTTCAACCATCAAAAACTCTAGAAAAACGTATTATAAATTACACTTTTTCAAACTTCTGCATATTTTTTTTTTATCAAAAATTAGAAGTTTTGAAAAATTAATCCAAACTTTCACGCAATTAAGAGTAAAAATAATAAAATATCAGCGGAAAGCGTAGCATAAATAACAAACGGTTATCATCAGCCATGGTATTCAAACGATTATTTCAGTCTCGATCAGCCTCGACCTGATATTAAACACGAAAAGGTATCATTAACGAGTCGTCAAGCTTCCCTCGCCATGAAAGACGCTTGAAGCCATTTTGTCGGGCAGTTTTCGACGGTCTTGAACTACTTGAAGCGAATCGTCCTCTTCGCGGTATGACGTAGCTGAAATCGAAGGATTATCACGGATGTTGCGGTGTACCACTTGCATGTGCACACAACATTTCCGGAAATGTAGTTTCTCATAGGTCGAGTCGGTTGCAGGCGTGTCACGCAGAATGCCGGCCGATTCTCTTCAATGGCCTTGTTAACGTCGTCTCCTGAGTAAGGCTCAAGCTTAAACAAACCAAGACCCCGGCCACGAAGATGAGGAGGGGCACGTGAATCAAGCGTATATAGAGGTTTGAAGCGATGTCGCTTGAACAGAACACCTACAAGTCCCATCAAAGCGGGTGTTTTCGTGTAAAATAAAAATAAATTACGTTTAATTGACCAGAGTCAAAATGAGAAACGCTTTCTTCCTCGTAAGTATTGGTATCGCAAGGTATTCCTAATTTTCTTCGTATTCAATTTTTAATTGAAGGCTCGTCTTATTGTTCGATATTGTTTGATATAATATTTAATGCAGTGAAAAGAAAATGAATTAGGCATAGATGTCGGATCCAGGTGATTTTGTTGGGGTTTTTTCTAATTCAAGTGAAAAAAAAGTAGGAATAATAATTTTCATATTACTTTATAATTTTGTAGATTGATTTTATTTCCTATGGAAAACATGGGTTGATCAATGTACACATATTGAGAATTGGATATGTGCCCATTTCTATGTTTCATATTTTGTAATAAGAGATAAAATCAATTTTCTACCGTAATTCTGAATAGAATGCTAAAGAATTATTTCTCGTGAAACATTGTATTTTATAAAACAATTTGTGTCTTTCTAATCGTTTTGTTCCGTTATTCTTGCTTCTTGGTTTGAGTTACAAATTGCAGAAAGTGTTCAAGGGAAAAGTAATGTATAAGTGACAATAACCTTTTGAATTGTTTATTAGAAAAGTTTAAAGTTCTTCAAAAGCAGATACATACTCATTCGTTATTAGTAAAATGATAAAATATTGTAAATTTTGTAAATGATTATTTATGAATATAAAAGAAAAATATGTACGATAAAAATGAAAGGAAACTTAAGAATCACAAATCACTGGTTATCTTCAACATTACACAAAGTACGGTGTACATAACCCAGAGAAAGCAATATTGGTCTTTTTCTTTCAATATTTGTAATTAATGGCAGGGAAAGTGGGAGTTCCTTGAAACTTCTGTAGATAGCAGAAAAAATGCTATGAAGTGTAATCGTCATTTTACTTTAATTTTTCTGGATCTTTGTCAATCTTCAATAAACAGAAAGTACGTCCAAACAGGAATATTAAATTAATATTAAAGATTTGTAGACAAATTATGTCATAAATCGTGCATTTTACTTTTCAAATATCTCTTTTTGACACTTTTACTGATAATATCATCGATCAGTGACATTGCAGCGACGTTTATTCCTTCACTCTCGAAGAAGTGGAAGACGGAGCACTTTGCAAAGCTTTCACATTTTCCCAATTTTTCGATAAACTTTCAGAAATCAAGTTCTTACGGCAAAATAATTTTTTAATTCTTAGAAAATCTTCTCAAATGTACGCGTGCCTATTACGCACGCGTATATGCACGTAATAAAAGTTGACACTAATAACTCCTAATAACAACACAATCGCTTCCAATTTATCTGTCAACGTGGTCGATAACTATGTCACAGTAAATGTAATCGTAATTTCATGGGAATAATAACGTTCGTTACGAAATCAATACTCTTTCTTTCATTATCTCGTAAAACCAGGAATATATCGAATACTTCATAATAATACAGAATTACACGATATCACAACTGTATTACTTGACTTAAATTATACATTTATGACAGTAATCATAATTACTTCTCCGAATCAGATCCACATGATACATTTTCGATATCAGTGCTATAGTATTCGTATCATGATTGCATTGCGCGTTCCATTCTCACATTGACCTACTTCACATTCTCAATTTCAGGTATTAACATTTGCTTGCCTAATTACGTTCGGCAGCAGTGCTATTCTATCGTCTGAACCCAAGCTAACAACCAAATTAACGCCTGTAAACAGCCCATCTTACGAGGACAATGCAAAGGATTTAACGGCAGCCGCCAGTGATAGGAGTAAGTACATTTCTATTGTTCAAAGACATCGCATACCGTTACATTTGTAATTTAACACTTTGCCGACGAATCCCTGTATTACGAAAAAAGAAAATCAATGTGCTTGATACATTTGTGAATTTTGTGATGTACAATTGCTTAAATTTATCGAATGTTAACACTCTTAAAAAAATGCTACTTTCTTTAACATTTTATCAAACTCATTAGTTCGATTTATGCACGTAATACGAAATATTAGATAATTAATATTTTATTATTTCAAGTTACTTGCACTCTTCATAAGTGCTTAAATGTAAGAATATTACTAAAAAAAAGTATTCCTTAGTGATAAGCACCGACATTGATAAAAATTTGACATACAGTAGTAAAAAGAAAATATTTTACGGGAATTTTTCTTTTTCTTTTCTTTGTCGGTAATCGTCTATAAACAAGGGGCAAAAATCACCCACAACTTTCAAAGTAGTAAAATATTTAAGCTAATATCTCGAACGATGTACATTAACGTATTTTATATTTTGCAACGTTGAATTTGTAAGCGTCGGCAATGTGTTAAGAATAATATCTTTGTGTGATATGTTTTTGTAAACCTTCAACGTAGAAGAAATTTCGAAATTAGAAATTTTGTTTCCTTTATTCCCGGAGTATTTGTTATGGTAAAACTTCTTTCTTCATAGAACCATAGAACATTCTTTTCTTATTCTCATATTAAAACGCGAATCACGTAACCTGAATCTGTATTTCAATGAAACGTAAACGATAATTGGCATTCGAGAAACGATTGAACGCAAAGTGCTATTTTTACCTTATCGTTTCATTCTTCGTAGCAAGGTAATTGTAAAAAAAAAAGCAGAAAAAGAAAAGTGAAAAGAAAACAAGAGTAGAAAAAGTAATATAAATGAAGCCTGAGGCATAGATTTATTTAGTGCGTTATCATTATAACTAATACTCATATAACTCGCATAATTACGTGATGCTACGACTGCGTAAAATTACGACTATTTCTAGGCATAATCGATCGTTATCCAACCTTTTCAATGTATTAAATAAGTGTGTCACTACCGTTCCCACGATCGAGCACTTCAAACGGATTTCATTGTAAAAAAAAAGTGACATTCGATATAATAACATGCTAATGCGTCGAGACTACCTGAAGGTCCTCCGACAATCGGCGGCGTCTTTTCTAACGACGGCTCGCCGCGCGGTGTTCTGCATTAGATCATTGATATAATGACTCACGTAACGGGAAAACGGGATTTACATGCGTGACGCGCTTATGTTTTCTGTTATTGAAACACTATAACGATCTTTATCGATATATTCAGCACGAGAGATGATAAACGTTATCGTTTACTTTGACAACGGAACGCGTGAGAAAGCGCAACAAGTTCTGATAGAAAATAAATGATGACTAAAGGTATGGGAAAATGAATTGGATGAAGTGTGAAAAGGGGGATCAAATAGAATTCAGACGATTTAAATTAATCTCGCTTATTAAACAATAACATTTATTGTGCATCGATGTTTAACAAAATAAGAAAGTTACAGGATTAAATGATAAATTCTGTTACATCTGTTAAATACGTTAAATATACACAATATATTATCATTAATATACATACAGATTTCTCATTATCACGAACTAATTTAAGATAACAATAGAACGCGAAATAATTGTTTTCATTAATAATTACGCGTACCCCGTGTGTTAATAAATCATCGCGCGCTATTCTATTCACGGACACCTGTAATTTTATCAATCGTTACTAATTGAATTTAAGCGTGATTTAATTTCGCGGATTTTCTCCCGTAGACATTGTAAGGTAACCGATGATTCATGAACGCATCATTCAACACCACGTCATTTCCGCCACCATAGGAGACTAATAGGTCGTGTATGTGTGAAAAAGCGTTTTACCATTCACTAGCGTTCACCAAGGTTCAACTGATTACCTATTCTTCTGTACATAGCGTGAAGTGTAAAGCAATCTTCTTGAATCGTCTGCATCTTGTGTTAAAAGCGTCTCTTTCTGTTCGATACAACGGTAACCTTAAATATTTGAAAAAAAAAAGAGTGTTTCAACTGTTTCATTCTTATTACAAGTATTTGCGTTCTGTTGTAACTGTAAAAAGATAAATACAGAAGTTGCGGTTGCATTTCAAACATGGACGCATTACGAAGAATTTTAAAAGACACAAATGTTCGCAACAAGTTTCCAATCTTCTTACAATTAGTCGAAACTTGTCAAAAGAGCTTCGTAAACCTTGTAGAACCCATTTTGTAACTCTCGACAACTTCGAACACGATACACAAGGAAAAAGCCTGTAGACTGCTTGTAATTGATTCGCAGAGTTTCTTGGGAATAATTAAAGTCAACAATTCAGTCGATTATATATAGTCACTCTCATTAGTATTCCCGCATCCTTTGAAACGGAATAACTTTTTAAAATGGGACCATACGGTGTGAGTTTTTGTTGAGAAATTAGAAGAATTAGTTTACTAGGTGACGCGTAAACAAATTTTTGAAGAAATTACCATTGGTTGAAATTGCGAGGAAAATAGCAAAGATCGTTTTTTACCATTTTTTAAATCTGAGCCTGTACTGAATATTCCATCGAAATCGATTAACGTTGCTATGAGCTGCAAATGGTTAAAAATGGCGACTTTCAACCTACAGCTGCGATAAATCTGAAGATTCTTACTTCTCTTAATGTATACAATTGACATAAATCTACAAAACATATTTTTCCAATTTTCATCATAGGCTCAGATGAAAAAATTATAGAAAGCAACTTTTATTTTTGCGATTCTGACTAATTGCAACTTTTTTAAACTTTTTGCAACATCATCTAATAAACTAACCCTTCTAATTTCTCAAAAATAAAAAAAAAATAATATTGTCTGGTGGAATTTAAAAAGATTTTTCTGTTTTAAAAGATGTGCGAATATTTCTGAGAGTGACTATACTCATACCTTTCATATAAATCACTAGGATTAAGTATCTTATAGTCTAGAGTAACAGGTGAAGAAGTGAGCATTGAAAGAAAAGTGACAAGAATGTCAAACTTTTCAGATAAAAAAAAAAGTTCGAGAAATTCAACACGTCACCGATCGAGCAATGCATTTCGAAAATATCGATTTTCTTAAAAGTTTCCTTGATTTCAGCCTTCCATATTAACAAAGACTATGGCCAGCCCGGTGGATATGGAGGAGGCGTACCGTATGGAAGTTATCTTGGCAGTTCGATTTATGGTCCTGGTACAGCGTATCGTGGAACAGGCTTAAACCCGGGATACCTAAATCCAAGCTATAGAGGCTATGTAGTGGGTGGACCAAACGGAATTATTGGGGGCGGCCATATAGGGTGAGGTTCGCGTATATTTCAAACTGATATAATGGATTGTAATAAGTGTAGCTTGCGATCACCGGTTGATTTTTAAAAACGTTGCACCTCCCTTCGAATCGGAATAAAATGTGTATATAAACGTGGTACCGAATCATGGATTGCTCTATGAGCGTGAATTCGTAGGCGTTGCGGGGAATTTGTTACTTTCTGCATGCGCGTACGTAAGAATCATACCGAAAGCTTTACCTCGAAGAAAAAAAAGAAAAAAAGTGTTCAAGAAAGAATTTTCTAAATTTCTCTTCTAATCGTATAAAGTTCATTCATTTTTATATTTATCACTTCAAACTTAATATCTGCACAGTAGATACTAGTATAAACGAATAATTTGTTTCCACGAATAATTTTTCACTTTTTTGGAAAAAAACACATTTTTCGATAACAGCAAGTCGAGTGCATTAACCAAAACGAGATTCGTCAATCGATAACACATCACGCGTCATTCAATATCAACAATTTTTTTTTTTAATTGAAACATCCTCTAGAATTTCGACAATCGTTTGATATCAGGTACGGCTATTACGGAAATTCTGGATACAATCCGAGTTACGGAGGATACGGAGGCTATGGATATGGTGGTAATAGTGGATACGGAGGTTATGGTGGATACAGTGGTTATGGAAGTGGACTAAGTGGCTCTGGTGGTTATGCTAATGGCTATGGTAGCGGATATGGTTCTGGCATCTATGATGATGCGTACAATGGATACGGTGGACGAGGTAGTTACGGACGTTACGGTGGATTAGATGGTTATGGGTATGGAACAGGATACAGTGGATATGGAGGATCGAATTATGGTTCCTCGTATGCTGCAAAGAACAACTATGATCCTTATGCTTATCGTAGCAACAGCTATGGAAGCTACACTGGTTATCCGTCCGGATACAGAGGTTATTCTTAAATTAACATGAAATGATGGTTATTGTAAATCTGTCCGCAATACCTTCTGTTATTTTAATGAAGAATCGAATGCAACGAAGCAGTATTTGCTAATACTGGTTAAATTGAGTATGTGGCATTTCAACAGTTTAATTAATTATAGTTATTAATCTGCACTAACGTCGATAGATCATATAATTTTGTATTGTTATTAATATTTCGTTTAATGTATATACGTATTATTTGGTAATAAATACAATTTAGTTAATGAGCTTGGGGATTGAAGCATGATTAACAGTTTGGCTATGTGTATTCTTTTTTTTTCGTTTAATTTATCTTTTTATAGACAGAAGAAATTGGACGTTACAGTTGAAAAAAAGTGAACAGGTTTTATGATGTTTCGTGATTAGTTTTATTTAATAAAAATACATGATTCGTACTTATAAAGGAACATTGGATGAACGCAATATTAATATGTACAATTATGTATATAATTTATTGGAAATTTCGTCGATCTCTATTCTAAGGGAAAAGATACATATTACGCATCTTATATCCAATGTACAAATATAATGATTCTGTTAAAAAAAAAAAAAAACAAAAAAAAATACGTATCGAGCATGTACAGTTAATGGTGAATTTCTTTTATTTAAGGACTTTTAAGAAATGTCTTTCTTATACCTTGAACCTTAGATTTCTCGAAAGAATTAAATACTTGAAGTTTCCTAATAAGGTGACGATTATTCTGTACGTGCTCAATAAGAAATTATAATACGTATTAGCACTTGCACGATCAATATTTAACCTCAAGCATACATTAGGCAAGAGAACGCGATCGATGATTTCATTTCCTACGATGTTTGTATAACTTAGCTGCCGAAAAATGGAGTTTTAAGTAAAACCGTGTGAAACGTATCTCTGTATACTCCTCTTTATTAACATCGTGCGAAACGAAATAGTGTTCTTGAAATTAAATATCAATTGTTAATAACGACGTAATGAATTAACCATTCCTTTTTCTTTTTTTCTTTTCTGTTTTGCTGCATCATTATAACTACAACGTAGAAAAGCTACGGAAACCTTTCAAATTTGTGATAATTTTCTCCGAAAAGACTGCTTTAAGTAAATGATCCTATGAAAATGACAAAGAACAGTTTCCTGAAAGTGGAATCCTTTTCCCTGCGTTAACGTTCATTATTCCTATAACATCTATACCTTCTTTATGAAATATAAAATTTGCGAACTTCGCGACATTACGAGAAACGTAATAATACCCAGGGAAAACTTCGGCAGAACATCGAAGCAAAGATGAAGTCATAAGACAAATCACACTATGATCTTTACTGTGTAGCAATGAAAATTTTACGATATCTCTGGTTTCTCTTCGTGATGATTCATACACCGTGTATCACGATAAATTACTCTTTACGATCGCCATGAAAGTTAAAGTAGGGAAGGAAGAAAGAACAAGGAAGAAGAATTACTTGTTTAACCCTGCCTTTGGATAACCATAGTCTCAATCGTCCTAGCTGAAATCCCTATTGGTATTTCACACCGTTACCTTCGTCACTGAAACGTACAGATTATGTTTATCCCTCTGCAGTACGATGGTTCACTTCGTTGCATTTCGATTATGTCTCTGTTTGGCCATCCGTCAGCTGTCCAGCAGCTGACGGACAGGCAAGAATGCTCGCCGTTTTACGGATCGTTCCCGTGGGTTGAACGCGAGGCACTCCTTTTGACCGAGTGACGACTTGATACCTGCACGTTACAATCACACTCCTCACTTGGCGTTTCGGCTCTTTGCTCGCCTTCTTTGTGTACGACTGCCAGCTGAAACATTCAAAAAGCCAAGTTTCGCCTGGCGTAACGCTTCCCTTAGGTTCTCTACGTTGCCAAGCTGATTCAGGCTGAGAAGCTTCGTTTCGATTTTTCCGGTACGCGCGTCGCACGCGTCGCATGCATATGGTACAGGCATTGCGGTAGGGAACATGTCTTTCATGTTTTGACTGTCCGTTTCGTCGTCGCCTGGACAGTATGGTACAAATACCACGGGAATAAAGCCAAGCTGACCAATGAGAGGAATGGATGTTGTGCTCGTCGTCGTGGCTGTATTATTGCCTGGATCGACGAGATAACAGGGACAGGTACTTGGGTCTAACCCTACGGACTGCTGATAGGGTTTATTGTTGATCGAGCTCGGAGGTTGTACCCCAATAGCGGTGAACTCGAAGTTCGGCTTGAAAGCTGTCTCAGACAATTGGTTTACCTGTTTAACAAGCGCGGCATTATTTCCACTTGGCGGCTGATACCTTACACTGGTCTGATCCTCGCGATTCGTCTCAATCTGAACTACTGGCTTGCTCACCTTCGTAACCTGTTGGGGATATTTACGATTCTCACGGGAGCTCTGCGGGTATCTTTCTTGGATAAAGTACTTGGGGCTATTGGGAGGTCTGACTCCATTATAGGCGGCTTGGGAATTCTGTGACATGATTTTTTGAATTTTCTCGTAGCTGCTCCGGTCCTCCTGTTCGGAGTATTTCCGTGACTCTTTTCGTTGAGCTTGCAGCAGAGAATTAATCTCGTCCGCGTTCTGGTTCACTTGACCTGGATGATAACCGAATCTCACGGATTGATCTTTGAATTGTGACTCTCTTAAGGGACCACTTATCTTGAACGGATACTCGACGGCTGTAGACTGAACTCGCTTCTCATAATTTTCGTCGTATTCTTCCTTTTTGGTTGATTGAAATTTAGAGCTAGAGGATAATCGTTCTATTTCCTTCTGGCCAAAATTCCCGTAATGAGGATGATCATAGGGAGTCGGTGTGGTAGGTTCATAATACTTGATGGGATATTGAACTTTGATCGGCCCTTCGTATCGGGAACCAGTCGTTTTTTGCGCTCCAGGTACGTAGTCTGGGTCACCAGGCCATGGACCATCAGGACCGGGAGAACCTGTTGGCCAAGGACCATCCGGACCAGCTGGTCCATCACCTCCGACGCCTCCTTCACCACCAACTCCACCTACAGGTCCTTCAGGACCTTCTGGACCTCCGGGACCTCCGGGACCTCCGGGACCTCCAGGACCACCGGGACCTACGGGACCATCAGGACCATTGGGCCACGGGCCATTGGGACCATCGGGTCCTATGCCGCCAATTGGACCTTCAGGCCCAGGAGGATATCCTGGATATGGAGGATACTGGGGTTGGCCTGAAAATTAAAAAAATTAAGAGCTTCAGTGTTTATCGTGTAAAAATGAAATAAAATGTAAGCAAATATAAATAAAATAAAATGTAATTGAAATAAAACTATAAATTCACGTACCTGGTCTTGGCGCTCCTGGGTGTCCAGGGTGACCGGGATGCCCAGGTTTGCCTGGTTTTCCTGGCTTACCCGGTTTACCAGGTGTTCCTGGATATGGTGGGGTACCAGGATACCCTGGTTGTGATGGAATCGGTGGAGATCCAGGAGTTCCAGGAGTCCCTGGAATACCCGGTGTGCCAGGCGATCCAGAGGAACTCGGTGTGTCGGGGTATCCAGGATGAGGAGGAATAGGTGGAGTGCCAGGAGTACCAGGCTTACCAGGTTTACCAGGTTTTCCCGGTTTTCCAGGCATACCAGGTGTACCGGGAGTTCCAGGGGTTCCAGGGATGCTTGGTGTACCTGGGCTTCCAGGGTATCCAGGGTGTCCAGGACTTCCAGGATAACCTGGAGTACCTGGAGTAGCAGGATATACTGGTGTACCAGGAGTTCCAGGACTACCAGGATATCCAGGTGATCCGGGCGTACCAGGGCTGCCAGGATAGCCAGGTGGAATTGGTACTTGAGTTCCAGGATAGCCAGGATGTGGTGGATATTCAGGTTTACTAGGTCTACCGGGTTTGCCAGGCTTACCAGGAATACTAGGTTTGTCAGGTTTCCCTGGTGTTCCAGATGTACCAGGAACTCCAGGAGAGCCAGGTGAGCCAGGGTATCCAGGTTGCGACGGAGTTCCCGGTATTCCAGGCTGACCAGTTTGTGGTGGAGATCCAGGATATCCGGGCTTCGGCGGTGTACTAGGATATCCGGGATGTCCAGGTGTTTCCGGGTATCCAGGCTGTGGTGGTGTTCCGGGTTGTCCAGGCTTTCCCGGTGTTCCTGGGTAACCTGGTTGTGGTGGTGCTGGTGGTACTCCTGGTGTTCCTGGTGCACCGGGATGTCCCGGTATTCCAGGTTTGGCTGGTGTTCCTGGTGTGCCCGGTGTTCCAGGGTAACCAGGTTGTGGTGGCGTTCCAGGTGTACCAGGGTACCCCGGTTGTCCCGGTTTGCCGGGTGTACCTGGTGTTCCGGGATACCCCGGCTGTGATGGTGTTGGTGGTCTTCCTGGAGTACCCGGTAATCCAGGATGACCCGGTTTCCCTGGTTTGCCCGGTGTTCCTGGCGTTCCGGGTGTGCCAGGAGTTCCCGGATAACCAGGTTGTGGTGGTGTTCCAGGATGACCAGGATATCCTGGCTGACCTGGTTTGCCAGGAATTCCTGGTGTTCCGGGTCTGCCTGGTGTACCAGGATAACCAGGGTGTGGTGGTGTTCCCGGATGCCCGGGGTATCCCGGCTGTCCCGGTGTTCCTGGATATCCAGGCTGTGGAGGTGTTGGTGGTACGCCTGGGGTACCTGGTGTGCCAGGATGTCCTGGTTTCCCCGGTGTTCCTGGTGTACCTGGTGTGCCAGGTGTTCCCGGATATTCAGGTCGTGGTGGCGTTCCAGGTGTACTAGGGTACCCCGGTTGTGGCGGAGTTCCGGGTTGTCCAGGTGTCCCAGGAATTCCTGGTGATCCTGGTGTACCTGGTGTTCCAGGGTAACCAGGTTGTGGTGGAGTTCCAGGATGACCGGGATATCCTGGGTGACCTGGTTTGCCAGGTATTCCTGGAGTCCCTGGTGTTCCTGGATATCCAGGCTGTGGAGGTGTTGGTGGTACTCCTGGGGTACCTGGTGTTCCTGGATGTCCTGGTTTGCCCGGTGTTCCTGGTGTACCTGGTGTTCCAGGGTATCCAGGTTGTGGTGGTGTTCCAGGATGCCCGGGGTATCCCGGCTGTCCTGGTGTTCCTGGATATCCAGGCTGTGGAGGTGTTGGTGGTACTCCTGGGGTACCTGGTGTTCCTGGATGTCCTGGTTTGCCCGGTGTTCCTGGTGTACCTGGTGTTCCAGGGTATCCAGGTTGTGGTGGTGTTCCAGGATGCCCGGGGTATCCCGGCTGTCCCGGTGTTCCTGGATATCCAGGCTGTGGAGGTGTTGGTGGTACTCCTGGGGTACCTGGTGTGCCAGGATGTCCTGGTTTCCCCGGTGTTCCTGGTGTACCTGGTGTTCCAGGGTATCCAGGTTGTGGTGGTGTTCCAGGATGCCCGGGGTATCCCGGCTGTCCCGGTGTTCCTGGATATCCAGGCTGTGGAGGTGTTGGTGGTACGCCTGGTGTACCTGGTGTCCCAGGATGTCCTGGTTTCCCCGGTGTTCCTGGTGTACCTGGTGTTCCGGGGTATCCAGGTTGTGGTGGTGTTCCAGGATGCCCGGGGTATCCCGGCTGGCCCGGTGTTCCTGGATATCCAGGCTGTGGAGGTGTTGGTGGTACTCCTGGGGTACCTGGTGTCCCAGGATGTCCTGGTTTCTCCGGTGTTCCTGGTGTACCTGGTGTTCCAGGATGCCCGGGGTATCCCGGCTGTCCCGGTGTTCCTGGATATCCAGGCTGTGGAGGTGTTGGTGGTACTCCTGGGGTACCTGGTGTTCCTGGATGTCCTGGTTTGCCCGGTGTTCCTGGTGTACCTGGTGTTCCAGGGTAACCAGGTTGTGGTGGTGTTCCAGGATGCCCGGGGTATCCCGGCTGTCCCGGTGTTCCTGGATATCCAGGCTGTGGAGGTGTTGGTGGTACTCCTGGGGTACCTGGTGTTCCTGGATGTCCTGGTTTGCCCGGTGTTCCTGGTGTACCTGGTGTTCCAGGGTATCCAGGTTGTGGTGGTGTTCCAGGATGCCCGGGGTATCCCGGCTGTCCTGGTGTTCCTGGATATCCAGGCTGTGGAGGTGTTGGTGGTACTCCTGGGGTACCTGGTGTTCCTGGATGTCCTGGTTTGCCCGGTGTTCCTGGTGTACCTGGTGTTCCAGGGTATCCAGGTTGTGGTGGTGTTCCAGGATGCCCGGGGTATCCCGGCTGTCCCGGTGTTCCTGGATATCCAGGCTGTGGAGGTGTTGGTGGTACGCCTGGTGTACCTGGTGTCCCAGGATGTCCTGGTTTCCCCGGTGTTCCTGGTGTACCTGGTGTTCCGGGGTATCCAGGTCGTGGTGGTGTTCCAGGATGCCCGGGGTATCCCGGCTGTCCCGGTGTTCCTGGATATCCAGGCTGTGGAGGTGTTGGTGGTACTCCTGGGGTACCTGGTGTCCCAGGATGTCCTGGTTTCCCCGGTGTTCCTGGTGTACCTGGTGTTCCAGGATGCCCGGGGTATCCCGGCTGTCCCGGTGTTCCTGGATATCCAGGCTGTGGAGGTGTTGGTGGTACTCCTGGGGTACCTGGTGTTCCTGGATGTCCTGGTTTGCCCGGTGTTCCTGGGGTACCTGGTGTTCCAGGGTATCCAGGTTGTGGTGGTGTTCCAGGATGCCCGGGGTATCCCGGCTGTCCCGGTGTTCCTGGATATCCAGGCTGTGGAGGTGTTGGTGGTACTCCTGGGGTACCTGGTGTTCCTGGATGTCCTGGTTTGCCCGGTGTTCCTGGTGTACCTGGTGTTCCAGGGTATCCAGGTTGTGGTGGTGTTCCAGGATGCCCGGGGTATCCCGGCTGTCCTGGTGTTCCTGGATATCCAGGCTGTGGAGGTGTTGGTGGTACTCCTGGGGTACCTGGTGTTCCTGGATGTCCTGGTTTGCCCGGTGTTCCTGGGGTACCTGGTGTTCCAGGGTATCCAGGTTGTGGTGGTGTTCCAGGATGCCCGGGGTATCCCGGCTGTCCCGGTGTTCCTGGATATCCAGGCTGTGGAGGTGTTGGTGGTACTCCTGGGGTACCTGGTGTTCCTGGATGTCCTGGTTTGCCCGGTGTTCCTGGTGTACCTGGTGTTCCAGGGTATCCAGGTTGTGGTGGTGTTCCAGGATGCCCGGGGTATCCCGGCTGTCCTGGTGTTCCTGGATATCCAGGCTGTGGAGGTGTTGGTGGTACTCCTGGGGTACCTGGTGTTCCTGGATGTCCTGGTTTGCCCGGTGTTCCTGGTGTACCTGGTGTTCCAGGGTATCCAGGTTGTGGTGGTGTTCCAGGATGCCCGGGGTATCCCGGCTGTCCTGGTGTTCCTGGATATCCAGGCTGTGGAGGTGTTGGTGGTACTCCTGGGGTACCTGGTGTTCCTGGATGTCCTGGTTTGCCCGGTGTTCCTGGTGTACCTGGTGTTCCAGGGTATCCAGGTTGTGGTGGTGTTCCAGGATGCCCGGGGTATCCCGGCTGTCCTGGTGTTCCTGGATATCCAGGCTGTGGAGGTGTTGGTGGTACTCCTGGGGTACCTGGTGTTCCTGGATGTCCTGGTTTGCCCGGTGTTCCTGGTGTACCTGGTGTTCCAGGGTATCCAGGTTGTGGTGGTGTTCCAGGATGCCCGGGGTATCCCGGCTGTCCTGGTGTTCCTGGATATCCAGGCTGTGGAGGTGTTGGTGGTACTCCTGGGGTACCTGGTGTTCCTGGATGTCCTGGTTTGCCCGGTGTTGCTGGTGTACCTGGTGTTCCAGGGTATCCAGGTTGTAGTGGTGTTCCAGGATGCCCGGGGTATCCCGGCTGTCCCGGTGTTCCTGGATATCCAGGCTGTGGAGGTGTTGGTGGTACGCCTGGTGTACCTGGTGTCCCAGGATGTCCTGGTTTCCCCGGTGTTCCTGGTGTACCTGGTGTCCCAGGGTGTCCAGGTAGGGGTGGTGTACCAGGATGCCCGGGGTATCCCGGCTGTCCCGGTGTTCCTGGATATCCAGGCTGTGGAGGTGTTGGTGGTACTCCTGGGGTACCTGGTGTTCCTGGATGTCCTGGTTTGCCCGGTGTTCCTGGTGTACCTGGTGTTCCAGGGTATCCAGGGTGTGGTGGTGTACCAGGATGCCCGGGGTATCCCGGCTGTCCCGGTGTTCCTGGATATCCAGGCTGTGGAGGTGTTGGTGGTACTCCTGGGGTACCTGGTGTGCCAGGATGTCCTGGTTTCCCCGGTGTTCCTGGTGTACCTGGTGTTCCAGGGTATCCAGGTTGTGGTGGTGTTCCAGGATGCCCGGGGTATCCCGGCTGTCCCGGTGTTCCTGGATATCCAGGCTGTGGAGGTGTTGGTGGTACGCCTGGTGTACCTGGTGTCCCAGGATGTCCTGGTTTCCCCGGTGTTCCTGGTGTACCTGGTGTTCCAGGGTATCCAGGTTGTGGTGGTGTACCAGGATGCCCGGGGTATCCCGGCTGTCCCGGTGTTCCTGGATATCCAGGCTGTGGACGTGTTGGTGGTACTCCTGGGGTACCTGGTGTCCCAGGATGTCCTGGTTTCCCCGGTGTTCCTGGTATACCTGGTGTTCCAGGATGCCCGGGGTATCCCGGCTGTCCCGGTGTTCCTGGATATCCAGGCTGTGGAGGTGTTGGTGGTACTCCTGGGGTACCTGGTGTTCCTGGATGTCCTGGTTTGCCCGGTGTTCCTGGTGTACCTGGTGTTCCAGGGTATCCAGGTTGTGGTGGTGTTCCAGGATGCCCGGGGTATCCCGGCTGTCCCGGTGTTCCTGGATATCCAGGCTGTGGAGGTGTTGGTGGTACGCCTGGTGTACCTGGTGTCCCAGGATGTCCTGGTTTCCCCGGTGTTCCTGGTGTACCTGGTGTCCCAGGGTGTCCAGGTAGGGGTGGTGTACCAGGATGCCCGGGGTATCCCGGCTGTCCCGGTGTTCCTGGATATCCAGGCTGTGGAGGTGTTGGTGGTACTCCTGGGGTACCTGGTGTTCCTGGATGTCCTGGTTTGCCCGGTGTTCCTGGTGTACCTGGTGTTCCAGGGTATCCAGGGTGTGGTGGTGTACCAGGATGCCCGGGGTATCCCGGCTGTCCCGGTGTTCCTGGATATCCAGGCTGTGGAGGTGTTGGTGGTACTCCTGGGGTACCTGGTGTGCCAGGATGTCCTGGTTTCCCCGGTGTTCCTGGTGTACCTGGTGTTCCAGGGTATCCAGGTTGTGGTGGTGTTCCAGGATGCCCGGGGTATCCCGGCTGTCCCGGTGTTCCTGGATATCCAGGCTGTGGAGGTGTTGGTGGTACGCCTGGTGTACCTGGTGTCCCAGGATGTCCTGGTTTCCCCGGTGTTCCTGGTGTACCTGGTGTTCCAGGGTATCCAGGTTGTGGTGGTGTACCAGGATGCCCGGGGTATCCCGGCTGTCCCGGTGTTCCTGGATATCCAGGCTGTGGACGTGTTGGTGGTACTCCTGGGGTACCTGGTGTCCCAGGATGTCCTGGTTTCCCCGGTGTTCCTGGTATACCTGGTGTTCCAGGATGCCCGGGGTATCCCGGCTGTCCCGGTGTTCCTGGATATCCAGGCTGTGGAGGTGTTGGTGGTACTCCTGGGGTACCTGGTGTTCCTGGATGTCCTGGTTTGCCCGGTGTTCCTGGTGTACCTGGTGTTCCAGGGTATCCAGGTTGTGGTGGTGTTCCAGGATGCCCGGGGTATCCCGGCTGTCCCGGTGTTCCTGGATATCCAGGCTGTGGAGGTGTTGGTGGTACTCCTGGGGTACCTGGTGTTCCTGGATGTCCTGGTTTGCCCGGTGTTCCTGGTGTACCTGGTGTTCCAGGATATCCGGGTTGTGGTGGCGTTCCAGGCACTCCTGGTGTTCCGGGTTTTCCAGGCGTTGCAGGTGTTCCAGGTGTTCCTGGATACCCTGGCTGTGGTGGTCTTCCTGGTACTCCAGGTGTCCCAGATTGTCCTGGATATCCTGGCTGTTCCGGTTTACCAGGCGTTCCCGGATATCCAGGCTGCGATGGTGTTCCTGGTACTCCCGGTTGTCCAGGGTAACCTGGTTGCCCTGGTGTACCCGGTGTGGCAGGCTGTCCAGGATATCCTGTAAGTGAAATTTATAGCTCGGGTTAATTGTTTTTCTTTTTTTTGTTTCTAATGGTCAATATTATTGTTCGTTGATGTAATGATTACTGAGTTAGAATGCGTGGAGTGAATTATAAAGTCCCATACCTGGTCTGTTAGGATATCCTGGTTGTTGTGGTTGTCCTGGTTGTACAGGTGTTCCGCCACTGCTTGAACCAGCTGTTCCTGGTCCTTATTTATAATTTAATAGCATTATTGTAAATTTCTTATTATATCATACATATTTATTATGCATTTGTAAAGGTCTTACCTGCTCCTGGTCCTGGTACGGGTATTGGTCCGGTTCCTGTTCCATCAAATTGTCTGCATATTTCTGGGAAGTACAAGTCTTTCCATTCTGTAACTACACCGTGGTGGTGATGGTGATCGTCGTGTTCATGATTATGTTGCTCCGAGTCATCGTGTTGATGATGTTCATGTTCGTGGAGAAATAGTTCAACCGATTTGCCTGGTTGTAGAACTCGGTATCCCCAGCCATCGCTTACATAAAATGTTGTCTTTAATTTTCCATAGGGATCTATATATCCGTAGCATCCATAAGTAATGTCATCTGGTCCACGTATTTCATGATGAAACTGTCCGTTTGGACTTATCTCGTATCCATAGTTATATGCGTCTAATGGGAACGTTAATATTGTACTTATGATTGTGATATACTTCTTTACGTATACGATGAATTATTTTTTTAATGTCTCTAACTACAAGTACTCACTAGAATAAAAGTCTTGATTTAAATATTGACTCTTCTGCTCGTCACTGATATTCAATACCACTTCTCTACTCTGCCTGCTTCCTTGCTGCTGTGTGCATTGCAACAGAGATGTGGCAATCACCTATTAAACATAAATCTACAATTAATTGTCTATAAATTCATCTTATTAGCCTCTATATTATGTTCTTGTTTTCTTTTATAGTATTCGGTTGAGTGTATAATTCTTTTTATTATATGCATACGATCTAACGATAGACATTACACCGCTATAAATGAAAAATCTAATTTTATACTTAAGCTAACGTTGATTTCTTTGAGCATGATATGAAATTGTACAAGTTTCACGTACAAATATCGGAAAGGAGTTTTGTTATTCGTATACCATTGAACTCCTATCGTCTCGCACACGTTAATTACACGTAAAATTAGCCAATATGGCAACTTAATTCGTTCCCCCAGCGTAGCTGACTTTACCTGGTCTAATCTTGTTCACCTTTCAAAAGCTCAACGAAGATTCACAAACAACGCGGCACGTCATTTTAAATGTCAAGTCGACCACTTGATTCAGGTTCAGCTGAGATATTCACGCGGCTACACTCTATTCCAAAAATTTTCCACCTTAGAACCTTTACGTTGCTTAATTCATCGACGAACATCGACGAATTGTCGATGTTTCTACTAAGTAGTCAAACCAGTTCCATTTTTGCTACCAATTCAAATGTACATTTTAATTCGACTTTTATACGAACGTGTACGGCGCATTTAAGTTTGAACTTTCCTCGATCGGAAATGAATTACCTGCAGGCGAAAGTCGAAAGTGACAAGCCAAAATCGGCACTCCCTTTCGCTACTGTCCTACAAATTCATTTTTGGCCATGAAACTCGCGACGAATCGATTGAGATATTTTATTAGATGCGAAGGAAAAAAAAATCGTTTTCACAGCAGATGTTCGAAATATTTCATTTGAACGTTAAAAAAAAAGGGGGAAAAAAGGAAAAAGTGAAATCAAACGTCGCGACAAAACTATAATTCATTGTCGTTAATTTTTCATGGTCCCCGGTGAAAATAGCCAATCCCATGTCAGCACTGGTGAACGTCACGGGACTTTTTTTATCGTGCAACGAGAGTCGTTGACGACTACCTTTAATCTTCTCGCATCAGAAATCCGTAAAAGTCATACAACTACTGCGTTCCCGTGTTATTCGAGAAAAGAACCCTTTCTCGTTCGCATCGCCGTTTAGGGTAATTAAAAGCAAAGGTCGCGTAATCAATCGAGAGGAGAACATTGTCGAGTTTCGTAATCGAACGCTCGAAAAACCTCTTACTAGACGTCAATTATTGTCATTCTATCTTTAATTTCAATTGCTTTCGGTTCCTTCGTTCTGTCTTATCTTAACATTATTTATGTCTAGAAGCTGCTATAAAATTAAGATCACTTAGATTTATTGCCTTGGCGTTCTATGCGCCACATTGACGACGTCGTGACAGTCGACATTTCGATTCGTGACTCATTTTGTCTCGACTATTTTTTCCATATAATTCTGAAATCGGTAAACGTTTACGCCTCGAATTGCAACGGAAGGAAAGAAGAAAAATAGGGAAGGCTAGAAAGGTTTGTAAATTTGATTAGTTCGAATTGGTTATTGTTCTACAAGACCTTTTTATCGTTCTACAAGACGTTTTATAAATAAATATTTATATCGTCAACTGATACAATTATGCTCTCACATTCTAGTTATTCAGAAATAATTGTGTAACCTCTTTCTCAAGCCTAAAAGATTCATATTATCTCCCATATGTGAAATAATTCATAACAAGATCCAAGTTATGAGATGATTCAGTGAATGGTGTATTCAACAAGTTCAGAAAGAAATTAGTTCAGAAATTCATTCTCCCGCGAAAAAATCGAAGAAAGGTACCCGAGAGGAAGTTGAAGGATAATAAATTTGTTTAACTCATTGGAGAAAGTAAATATCGAATAATGTTCGACCTATTAAAGAGTTAAACTAATTATCATTCTTCGTAACGGCAAGTGAAATCGACAGAGATATGTATCGATTTGAATGAATAATTTCAATATTCCATTGTATGATCCTCGTTCTGTTTGTCAACGCCCACACGTGTCAAATTGAAAGCGAAATCCCCGAAGAAAAGTTATTATTGATCAATGGTAAACGAGAATTATCAGTTGCAATACGTGTTCCAAAAGAAATACGACTTTTTATCTCTTTACGGTTTCATATCGTATTAATTACATTCGATTGTTTTCCTCTGAAATTTTCCAATTTACGTCCATTAATTTCCCCTGGATACACATAAGTCATTATCTTGTTATCGTGCTTGGATATTGGTTTTAAGAATCGCGAAGATAAATGTCGAACGATTTAGAGATGAAACGAATTATAATGTAAGCTATGCTCGTGAATAGTGAATGTTTAAGTGTGAATTCAATTAGTAGTGATGTAAGTTAACATGCTCCTTTTTCTTTGTAACATTGAAGCATGCATAAAATTAACAGTTTCTATCTATAATTCTTGATCGATGGTTGCACTCTCACGGGTTCCACTCGTCTGAAAGCTGATTGAAATGGTACTTTATATTTCTCAATCTCTGTCGACAGGACTATTCAATCAGATTAATGATGGCCTCTCGTGCGTTTCCAATCTCCGATTTCTGTTATTGTCGCTGGATTACAATGATTTATGCACGCACGAGGGAAAGCGTATGTTAATGTATCGATGAAAAATGAAACAGATACAAATTGCCATTAGCCAATAGCTCATATAAGAATCTCTTACTTGGCAAAAGAAACGAAAGAAAAAAAAAAAAGAATAAAAATGTGAGGACTGATGAACATTGATAAAAAGGAAATTTAATTTTTTTTTAATTTCTGCTTGTGTTGCATAAAATTTTCGAAATTTTCCCTTCCCATCTTTACATAGTTAGTTACAAAGATTAATGAAAAGAATGATGTACTTTCTGTGGCTCGATTTCGCATGTATAAAAATCCGATGATGTTAGCACACACTTTCAAACCGTCCTAATGTCGTCATCAATCATGAAACAAACATTCACTTTATAACGAGAATTCATCTCTTTTAATTCTATGTATAATTCAAGTATATTTTAAAGACAGTTTAGTTTGTAGTTTCGAGATGTTTCAATTTTTTCAAGAGATTCAACCTTTGCCGCAGATTCTCTTAAAAATCTTCAAAGTAAAAATGACAGCGGTTTTATCCTTGATACAGATTGAAATTTTACTATGTATAATAATGTTTATACAAATTAAATATTTCCGATAGCCGGTTTCCCAATTTTTTGGCAATGTTAATTCTAGACGAGAAATTCGGTAGTTTTAATATTTCAATAATGTTTCCTTTGAACGACTAACTATACGTGAACATTAATCAACGGTAAACCTCAATTTTCTCTTATTAATACTCGCAGTTTTAACACGTTCACGATCCAAAGAGTATGAATATAACGTTAGTAGAGTGAAATAAATAACAAATTATATTGCTCTTTTTATATTTAAATAGTAGTTGAAACTTTTGATACTCCACTGGCGCCGCTGCGGCAATATTTACAATATGCATAAAAAGTCCATGTAAGCTTTATTTACATCGAAATGAAATAAATTAACAGAGGAAATATAAATAAAGAAAATTTGTAAATATTTAAACTCGCACCTCTTCCCAAACGAAATTTTTCCTTTTCAAAAATTTCTCTGCCAAAAGCGTATTGATGAAGTTGTTGATTAAATGTATCGAAAAATATTCAACAAGTATTCATACTGTGCAAAAGGTTAATTACTCTCATAGTAATTCAAACACGGATTTCTTTTTGTATAAACAAAGTTTGAATAATTACTCTCAAAAGAATTCCGACATTAAAAATATTTGATTATTCTAATATCATGGTTAATTGCAAGAAAATAGTCATTTACTATACTTTAAAATAACATATTGCTTTTGTGTATTTCATATGATATTCTAACAAAAAAATGAAACGAAATTATCTCGAATTAAGCTATGTTAAAAAATTTTCGTATTTAGCAAAAAGAAAGAGCACGCTTATGTTCTAATGTCCGAAAAGTTCAAATTGTCCTGAATTATACATATATATATATATATACATACATGCTTCAGAGGACAGTGAACGTGTTAATTTCAGATGGACGAGGTTCGAAAGTAAATTGAATTCTTTCTTTCTTCGCGCGTCCGAGAAATCAATCCTGTAGTTTCACCCGTGAATAATAAACGCGATCACGTTTGAAAGCACGCGCATCTTCATCAAGAATGGTCCCGTTGAACGCGAGGTCAGCCTAAATCGCCGTGAAAAGTGGCACGGCCGTGCATCCTGCTAGGACGCGTCCTTTACTCGCGCTCGATCGATGATGTCAGCCATCGTTCCACCCACGAAAAGGGAAAGTGGGATCCTGAGGAGCACTTCTTCCCAGCTGTGTGATGTCTCTCACGTAGACGGATCGTTCGTTTGTAGTGAGAAAGGTTAATATATGCTGACGCTCGATCGGCCCTGTGCCGTGAATCAAACGTCGCCTGCCGATGTTAATCCCTCTGGTATTCGTGCCGGCGCGATATTTTAGTGGACAATGGTAAATCAACGATCGGACCTCAGGCGGTAACCATCCGTGTTTACGCGGTTCAAACAGACTGTTGATTCACATTAAACGTCGATGAGCTGTCTTGAAGATCGAAATGGACGTAAAGGTGCAGCAGAAGAAGATTTCGCGTTGTTCGAGGATGTTCAGAAGCGGGCAAAAGGGTGTTGATGAATTTTTGTACAGTTTAATATAATTGGTCCATTAATTGGTACATGTTTTTCTTTAGAAATGATAACGGGGAATTTATGGGTGACACTATATGCTTATGTAAGATATGCAGGATGTTAAAACGAAATAATTTAGAGATATCCTCAACATTATAGCATACTATAATAGAATAAATTTTATTCAATAGAATTGCAGAATTGAACCCTTGGTTTTCAAATAGATGAAGGTCTTTCAAAGGAACTTCTTCAACTATTAAGTTTTAATTTCACATATAAAACAGATAAAATTTCATTGAGAACATTCCGCAGGTATACTTCACTTCTCTAATGAAACACCGAGGCCTCTTAAATTACCTAACCTTCAAATTGTTGCACGTCCCTCTCTATAAAAGACCCCATTAAAGTGTAATTACCATTCTCAGTATCTCATCATCATAGTAGAACCATCTATTAAAGATTCTCCATGGAACAACTGTAAAGTGGCAATATCAGATGAACGAATAATGTTTGATCGTTTATCGTATAGGGCATCTAAAATTATACGTATCATTTGAGCATGTATGTCGAACACTGGTGATGACAGAAAATGAAAAAAAAAAAAAAAGAAAAGTTGGCGATTGCACGTAAGGAAACGCGGATTGTCGTGCCGCGCGCCACGTGATTGGGATTGGCTCGAATAGTTGAAAAGATGGTCAATTTCTGCAAGAGACATTCCGTGACACACGTGCGTAATAATAGTGCCACCAGAAGAGCAGCGGTTCTGTTTATTGCTACGTGTTACGTTGCGTTTGACGAGCGTTTTACGAGGGGGAAAGGTGGTTGGAATTAATTTTCTCGTCGAGCAGGCGGAAAAAGCAATCAGCCGTAAATTTTTGCGAGGATAAATCGACACGCATGTGTATGTCAATAGTATAAATTCATCGTGACATTGATTGCCGGTAATGGAGAATTACAGGTCTGTATGGTGATCGTACGAATGAACGCGATAACTTATAAATTCGTTCTTTCGTTAGCTGGCCAATTGTACTGGGCTGCTTTATGACCTTCGATATGAATCTCTTAGGAATGTGCAAGAACCAGAAATGAAGGATATCCGGTGCTCGTTTCGGGATAACGAAAATATCTCTTCTCGACATACGAGCATAAGAATTCATGAAACTTTGGATACTGGATTATGGCTCATATGTTTTTATCCACATATTTCGTTTACGACATCCTTCGTTTTCCAGGAAATTTTATGCTGAGAACTTTTTGGGGAACAAGTATTAAATTTGACGTTTGACACCTAATTTTCTTCTTTTTGCAAAGAAAGATAGCTCTTTTGAAGAATCTCTTACATCTTCGAATAGGATTAAAAAAGAACATGGGTAGACAAGTATTTATGAGCAGTAACATTAATCATGGAGGTCTGGAAATATTTTTTTGTAGTCTTCGAGTCATTTTATTGTGAGAAATAACAAACAGAAAAAGTAGATAATACATCAAATGAATAAACTGATTCAATATGCATATTTTATTTTTAATTTAATTACTTTTAATTCTTGAATATTTATTAACAAACTTTGATATTCTTCTGTTAATTGAAATTGAAAAGAATATTTAGCAATTTTTTATTTTCATATGTTACTCTTGGAATCTTCTGTACAAGACTTTCGTTTCACGATTGTTTTGCAAGGGTTTGTAATCACGCGTCCAATGTAGCTCAGCTTGTGCACCAAAACACCGAACGATCCTAACTACACCACGAGAATCGGTGCTCGTGAATACTTTTGTTCCTTCCGATCAATGCCACGACATAAATTTATTTTCGTTTTTACTAGACCTGAGGTAGTTCCAACAAAAAATACGTTCAGTCGTAGATGATCGTTTGCTTTAGTAAGATAATCGCAGAGCATCACGTGAAACTCAGGTTACGGTATTCAATACTACAGCGTGCACATTTGAATGCATGCGAAATATCTGTTCATTTTTTTTGCAATATAGCAATCTATAAGTTCTCTCAAACTAAATATCAACTTCGTCATTCTCGTAACGTAGTTTGTTGTCGTAACGTATTCTGTTGCAAATAACCTTAAAAATTAAAATGTACAAACGAACGTTTAAAACAGATGTCTTGTGTTTTTTTTTTTTTTTTGCTTTCTAGAGTGGGTTCCAGTCAGTATTTGCATTTTTAAATAGTGCTTCTTTGACTAGGCCGAGTTTCTAACCGATGACTACTTGAAAATGGGAACGCCGCGAGCAACTAAGAGATTCTTGGACCAGAACAGCACGGCGTCGTGGTTCAAGGTAAGAAATTGTGCCCATTCATTACTTCCATATGCGTAGTATACCTTTTATTTGCACAAGCCTTCTAGTAGCTTTTCTTTTCTCTCTCATACGAATGATTCTGTTTGTGGAATACGGTTTGCACTATTTCGAGTATACAGTTGCAAATTTGCAAACGCACGCAACTACGATTTCATCTGATAGAACGTATTGAAATACAAGAGTACATATCAACTTGAGTAAACAGAGATGTACTGTACGTGTAAACTTGCTGTACCAGTGAATACAAAGAGAAAAACTGTGAAAAAACTAAAGAGATTGGAAAACAACATACAGAATAATTTTTTTTATTTTATTTTCTTCAGCTGTTTGCATATCAACTGTAAATCTGTCTTGCATTTATTTCAATAAATATCTGTATCATCTTTAAGGAATTTTTTTTTTAAGTAAAAATGTAATTTATAATTCTTTGTAGTATATGATGATATTCATCGATTATTGAATTTATTGAATTATAAAATTCATTAAATTATTTAACTATTAGTTTGAAACGCGTGATGAATTTTTCTCTCGATACCGGCTTTCTCGATTTCGTAGCAACGGCTGATCGTCTAATCGAATGATCTCTAGCCGAGAGAAATAACACAACAATGTTGTTCGCGACTTCTCTCCGGAAAGATGCACGGAATGTTGCAAAATAAAAACAGGCAATCCTGTAACACGATTATGAAAAGATTACAATCATGTATACAGGATCTTCGAAGCCTTATTACGGCTTGACAGGTATCGCTAATTAAAGCGTGTGAACGTGTAACGGTTACAATTTCTTCTCGTTGAGAAAGAAAAGAAAAAAGAAGAAGAAAAAACGAACAACTTGAAAAGATTGCGGTTGTCGATTGCGTAATCATTTGTACTATGAAACGCTACACACTCTATTCATGCCTGTTCCGTTCTTCGTTTTCATTTACTCGTCCATTTGCATACAGACGTTGCGCTTTTGCGGTACGGTCATTATTGGGAATAGGAACGTAAAAGTATGACATAATAATGCATACCCGAATAATATATCTTCGAACTTTACATGGAAATTTATTAATTTCTTTTTTAATCTGATTCTGCTTTGTGGGTTTAATTCATCGTTAAAGACTATTAATCATTCGAAATGTGCATTTATAAAACAGATGAGGAACAAAAAAATTATGACAACTAAAATAGTGTTTATTGAAGCAAAATTTTAAAAAGAAGCATGACCATTATAGAATTTGAATTAGTATACCATTAATTATGAATCTATCAGCTTATAAATAAGCTTTGCTACCATAATTATAGCGACTTTGTTAAGAATTTAAGTGTATATGTAGTTTATTAAAAATTTGACTGTTAAATGTCTTTGTTAATGCACATTAATGCACTTTGACAAGCATGCTTGGATATGGGTCGATTTATTTTTGCTCTACATTCACCAGAAAAAATTTAATTAAAATCGTCGACCTCACAGTTGCGGTCTCTCTTACGTGAGTAGCTTAAAATCGAAAAATTCTAACAAGTAGCAAAAGTAGCTTTAACTAAATTTCAATAAAAATATGACTTGATTACTCCCTTAATCAAATCCCCCGTAAACGGTACATATTACTATCCCGTTCACATGACTGAATGGAAAATAATTCTCAGACCGGAAGCGTTTTCCTTTGGAGAAACCAGCAATTAGCGAAAATTGATATTCTTTAAAGGTTCGCGTGGAACCATCGTTTCTCGCTTACGTTGCCTGCGAATACCTAAAAAAAAGCTGGCTCAGCTATCGAAGAAGCAGGTAGAGAGTAACATGGAAATGATATCAAACACAAGGACCTCATTATAAAGAAATTTATTATTAACTGACACAAACGTGACCTCGAGGTGACAAAGTCCGAACAACCCTCTAATCGATGTCAATCGATGTCTAGTCATGGCTGAAGGACCCTGTGGCCCGTGCATCGCGGAACACGAATCGGCGCATCATCGCGTCCAGTGAAAGTAAGCGACGAGTTGTGTAATAGAACGTCGATACCGCTCGGGGCCAAGCCTCTGGCCCGGAGATCGTTTATCTTACGGTTCGACCGCGTCGATTCGAGCAGATACGCGCGCTCAGCCGAGTTTAGGATGATTCAGATCCGTTTCTACTCGGAGAAAGTTCGTTGGCGGGGTCGGTGTATACACGAAATTCCTATTGGAGGATTGAACTATACTGCAACGTTGTTGAGGATCGTTTGATGGCTTAGAAACAACTAGCGGAAATGATCTTAATGTGTCTTATCACGTGAAATTGCCGTTCTTGTAGATCGAAGTAATAACGATGCATTTTCAAAAAAATAATTATCTTAAATTTCTTAGTGACAAATTGTTACAGCAGTATAGCGAAAAGACCGAAATGAAAACACTTGGTAGATCTAATATAACTTCCAACACTATTCACGCAAACATCACCATAAATAGCAACATCCATGTGACTCTTTGAGTGCTTGTCGCTTAATCTAGCGAAAGCCATATGATATAATATGTATTGTATAATTGTTTGTAATTATTTCATATAATAGGTGCAAATAAATATCGGATATAAGAAAAGAAGAATTTAACCGTGAAGCCTGTCGAAAAAATCCTGATTAGGGTACAGAAATAGCTAATAATATTAAAAAACTATTTTAACCCAGAAGAAAATGAACCTTCGTTGTGAAGTGTATAGTAATCGCCGACTATAGGTTCCTAACAATTGAAATGTCGATGCCACGTTAAAATATTTACAAAGAAAAAGGAAGCAAATTATTATTGTTCAGTCAACTCATGCATCGTTAGTACTAACTTTCTATTTTGCTAACGTAATACTTCCCTAATTCAAAACTAATCGATAATATTTGGTTATTATTGAGAAATTACTTCAAATTTCCAGCAGATTTCCCAAGCAGTCCCGAAAATAAATGCTATTCAACGTTAGAAAATAAACATTTGCCTACCAAATATTAGTATTAGGTTGGAACGAGAGTTCACAGTGTTTTCCACGAAAACAGTAACAGCAAACAATGGAAAGAAAGATGCTAAAGAGGTGTCAAATTTTGGGAGGATAGGATCGTGAAACTGCCTTAAAGATAGCGAAAAGTAGAGGAATAAAATGCTACATAGTGTGTTTCAATAAATCTATATATACAAATATCTAAATATTGTTTGAATTTCACTTAATAAACCGCTACGAATTTTTTTTCCAATCCAATATAATACCTTTGATACGTAAGTCTACACGTATCATTACGTACACACTCGCGTGCGTTATGCCATCCTGCAGGAACCGTTCTATTCAGTCCTTGAAACGTGAAGAGATCGTTGTTCCAAAAAATCAAGATAATTCCATGGCGTCTCGCAACCGACACCGTACGCGACACTTAATCTCTCCTCTTTCCTTCGTTCATCAACGTAATCGTACTAATTGTCCGTTGGAACAATAGCCGGTTGAAGTGGGGTGAGGAGTGAAGAGAGAGAGAGAGAGAGAGAGAGAGAGAGAAGCAATTTAATATCAGAAGGCCAGCGGGGATATTACTGAAACCAGATGGAGGCTGTTTGCATTATTGGGAGGATTACGAAAAGAAAGTTGGCACGATACGATCTACACGGATTCATTGTCAGCCTGGTCCGGAGGTCGTTCTAACAAGTGTGCGAGGGACCGACGGTGCTGTTTGTTGCGGTTTTGTGGTTTCTTTTAATGAAAACCAAGACAAACCGTGAATTAATCTGCACGTAGTTGCAGGTAGCTGAGAAGTTGGTAGTCCGGGATGGCACATGATCAAGAAGGGATACTTTGTTCGCGCCGTCTGATTCTTTCATCACGCGATGCTAAATTATCCGATTCGTCAGATATTATCACGTTTGATTAATAGTAGAGATGGTCTAAATATGGGGCTAGCACTTTTATTTTTAAGATTTATCGTCAAATCTATTTATGATTTTTAAAATATAACACTTGAGTATATATGGATAATGTGTTTAGTATATGATACGAAATCGAACTAAGCTGAAGAAAAGTAACGTGTGCTTCAAATTTAAAATTTAAAATGAAAGGGGAAATTTTCATTTCTAGAAATGTGGCTTAAATGTAAGCACACTTGTAAAATAATCAAAATGAAATGTAAAAACATGTTCGGCGTGTAGATAAACTTAAACGCTATTTGCATAATACAAGAAAGAAAAGAAACATTAAAATGCTTTGTCGCTTTCAGAGTTTCCATCTTCTTTATCTTACTTACTGTAAAAGCGTCTTCCATGTTCTGTTTATTTCAACACTTCTTTTTATAATGTACCTTAAACTAGTTTTGGGTATTTTAAAATATATAACCAAAAATTATTTAAGTTTTGACCAATCCATACTTGAAACCAGCTTTGCAGCCCTTAATTCGATCGTTCGATTAGAAACGCTTAGAGCGATGATATTCATTACGAAATTTGTACTAAAAAGAAGCTTACAATGTCCACAATGTAGTACTCTTAGTTTGATAGATCATTGCTGCAAAAATAAAACGAACATATCTGAAAAATATTTAAAAATGGCGAAATAAAATAAATGCAGATCATTATCTCCTCCGCAACATTTCTTTTGTTCATAAATCGTAGCTTAATCTTATCCTCAATAGAATGAAGCATCTAATATGATTTAATACTTCAGCTAGTCCATATTCAGACCATCTATTATCACCAATAATACATATTTTTACGATTGCGTTTGAAACGGTGAGCTTAGGAGGACATGGACTCAAACGAACCCGAGTTCCATCTGTCTGCTTAGAATACATGTGCACTCGAAGGATTAAACGTAATAGAGAATATAGAAAAAATTCAAGCTTTTGATATTAAATTCATTACGAAAAGGACTTTAGGATTTTTATAATCGCGTTAAAATTTAATTTTCATCATATTTCTCTTTTAGAGATGACGTCGTACGATTATTTTAATTTTTCTTCTTTTCATTTTTTCTGAAAGTAAATCATAAAAGCATATTTATGCGTATTAAAACGTGTATAAATTTATAATCCTCGGTAACTTTGCAACAGTGTTGCTTTCTGTGTCAGCGTTATTCAAGACAGAGACCTTTTCCTAACTCTTGCAACATGTATTTCATAAATTCGTAACTTTAATATGACTTGATACTGAAAGTACAAGCTGACAGGATATTAGTAGGGTGACTGCTGTGGTCAGTCCACGTACTCCTCGAATAGGACTATCTTGATGTCTTTTAACCTTTCAGCATTATTGTTTGTGTGTGGTGATTTGCACAACTGAGTTACACGAAGTTGCTTAATACTCAACGTAGCAACATCGTCGTGTTATTAATTATAGTAATGTGTAAATTCTTGGATACGTTAAGAGACATTTAGTGAAAGGAAAAAATTTATGGTGCGTGAAAATTATCTTATTTGGATGTGATTACTTATTTTGCGTGTTTGAATTGTGATTAAATAATTTTTTCCCGAAGTTTTGAAAATATAAGAGCTGAATTATTAATTATCTACGAGAACAACATTTTTACGCTTCGCTGTAATTACCTTCGGTATTTGCAATGAATGATGTCATATTTTGCTTGTCACGTTTCATATGAGAGTACACGGTTGTCGCTAATTATTGTAATTTATTTGGACGATGTATGGAATATTGTATCTGAAGTTAAATTAGACTTTCTGTAACACGAATACATTAATTTCAAACTTCGTGGATGCGTTTTCATGTGCAAGAAACGTTATGAGAAAATACGACGCGATGGGCTAAACAAGCAACACCATAATCAGATATCACCGGCTACGATAAAATACAACCGTGTCTAATTAAGTTTGAAAAGATGTGCAAAATAGGTAAAGCAATTGATCGTTCAAAAAAACATTGCAAAATTAGCGCGTGAATACAATGTGAACGTTATGAAACGCGAATAGAAAAATGACTAATTAAGTAATCAAACGAATATGGCATAATGTAAAACTGTAACGAAATGGTCGGACAATAGATTCATCTGAATAGATCTACATGATCGCTCATAATTATTCAACTGCATTCTTTCTTTATCCAAGCATGAGAGAAATTTTATAAAATAATTGCGTATTTTCTTATGCGAAACTTTACAACCTTCGATAATTTATTATTCTGAATTTTTGTCATGTTACACTTTTTATACAAGAGTTGAAAAAACAACTTAAATCCATGACTTTATTCTTACCAGTTAATTCGTCGTTCGTTTAATAATACTTCAAACGTCAATGGCTTATTTATTAATGGATTACTCATTTTTCTAAATATAAAATAAACTATATTCGCATTTACAAAAACCAAAATAATGTAATTACTTATAATTTGTGTTGATTTTTAATTATACACTGCTTCAATGCTTTGTTTGAGTGACGAACCCAGTTAAAAGGTTAAAAACTGTCTAAACGAAGTTACTTATTGAATAGAGGCTACTGTGTGAATAAATAACCGGACAAATACTTAGATGCTAAGGTAATGCAACTCTTAATTTCGATTCGATCAATCTAAATATCTTTTAGACATCCGAGAAAATGTACATCGAAAGTACCGTGATTATGTGGTATTTTCCTGCTGGATAGAGTTAAAGGGTAATCGCGAGTGCGCACGTATCGATCATCGGACACTCTATAAATCATAAAAGATAATTACTGCCTTTCGTTATTAGCCTATACAAAGATGTTTGAGAGTTAGAGGGTAGCCTTTTGAAATCTGTGTTATTTAGTTAAGTAGCTGTTGCCTGTGACAGGCGTGGAGTGTCTTTTCATTAAAGACCCATCACGTTCACCAGGTCCCACTGACGACGAATTGGCAGTCAGGTGCGTTTACAAATTACAAATCACCTTTTACCAGGGTATCTAACTCTCATAAGCAACCACTTTGTGCGTAACGCTTGTACCAATAGGTTTCGGTAAAACTTTCAATTTTACGTTCACCAGGATTGAATAACCGTCTGTGTCGGTGATTAGGTACGCGTGTAAATTGCAAATTTACCATTGTTTCCATTATCATTCCGCCAATGTAACGTTTTATTGCAATTTAGTTAGGCGTTTTCACCATTGGAATCCTTTTATCTTGCAAAAAAAAAAAGAAAGAAAAAAGGAACATTTATTCTACGTTTGCTGAATTCGAGTTGAGGATGAGTATTGCACGCTGAATTCATTTCCGCGATGTCTAGACGCGTTATTTCGTGGTGTTTTAATGGTAATCGTGGAGAATGTTCTGTTAGAGATTTCTCGAAAATGTCGATTCTAACGTTGAACGGAGTCAAAATTCTCAGAGAATTGGCGGCCAGGAGAATTTGCAAATTGCCAACATAGGTACACTATCGCAGAAGCGCAGCAAACGAGCAGCTGCGGACCGGAACAAATTAGCTGAGCTTTTGTATTTAACTAGCCGTATCAAAGCGTTAAACGCTGTATCTCGCCGGATTTGTAAACAGTACAAACGGATTGCATCTGGAGATAATTTCTGGAGATTGAAGATAGAGCCGGAGCAGCCTATAGTTCAACCGGTAGTCGTCAATCATTGCCAGACTTTCGATAGAAGAGGCCTATTCGTAAATGGAAGTTCTCCCGACAGATGAGCAGATCTTGTGTTAACCATTGACCGGCTATTATTTCACAAGCCCTTTCTTTTTCCCAGCCTCTATACTTATCGATCTCTCATTATGCATTTGTGCACTTTAAAGAGTATCCCTATCGTTTTACTCTATCGAAGGATGTTAATCGAAAACTTCTATCTCTGCTATTAGTAAATTGAAGAATTAAAATTTTAAAAATCAAGAATTTTTATTTATCAAGCATTAACAAATTAAGAAATTCCCTAGTGACCGTTAATTCTTGCAATACTTTTCATTTTCTCAATGAAAAAATAATTCGATTGAAATTCGCTCGTATCTAAATTTCAATTTCATGTCGAATTCCAAACGAATGTCACGTCCGTTTAAAAACCGCGTTCTCAGATTCTCCATGTATATTACGCAGTCTCAAGAAATATGTTCATCATCTATTAAACTCATCTAAAGACTAGTCATTGTTTAACTCTCACGCTCGTTAGATCACTCGTGACGAGTCTTTATATTATACACGAGCCCGAGAAAGATCTCACGAGAGACCAGCGTTGTTATAACGGTAGCCGTGTGTAACTTAATTTATACCCTCAGAAACAATGATGCACCGATAGTTTGGTGTTGTAGGGTTATCTCGATGACTCGCAACCGATAGGCGTTCGAATGCTTAGCGTCACGCTCGAACAGCCTCGGCGAACATAATAGCGTTACTGCCGCGGCATTGAAAGTTATGAATGAAATGTAGTGCAACGACATTGGCAAGCGAGTGCCAAGATCAATGAAACTCCACGCCACTGAGCCCCGACCACCGCGATACCGGCCTATTATATGATGTCGGTGTAATCATCATTCGCTTGGGTTTCCGTACATGACGTTCGCCGCATTTAAAATACACTATCGAACCTCTGTCATTGATATAGAGTTTAACGAACCTGAAATCACTAACAATTGATTTCGGTACACGCGCATAAAAGCAAGTAATTTCTACGTGAACATGATAAGTACTTAGTTAGGGTATTTCCTAAAATTCTCTAATTTTTCCATATTTTGTGGATAAACTGAGATTGTCAAGTGAATAAATTTGATAAAAGCAAAATTTCGTTTCAACGTTATTCAATGAAATTTTCGAATAGTTAGAAACGCTAGAAACTAAACACTAGGAACGCTAGAAACTATTCGACATACAAAGAAACATACATTGTGTGATGTAGTTTAATTGTTCAGATTAATGGATTACGTAGCATAAGAAACGGAGAGCATAAAACATGTTGATTAGTGTAATGAAAAAAAAAAAAAACAGAAGAAAATCGAGCAATTGTTATTATGCGCTAATTAAGAGATTAAATGTGAGATTGTTTTAGGTGAATAAAAGATACGAAGATTAAATTGTGTATTTATGAATAAGTACGAAATACTTCCTAGAGAATGTTTCGATTTATTTTTTTGTTTTTCATAAATTGTCTTTCCCTCGTTTAAGGAAAGAATCTAGGTTGTATATAATATTGTAGCCGAACACGGTGCACGAGAATGGTTCTACCAAGGCGATTGTTGCTTCGCGATTTTCTATTTGCAGTCGAATCGACAGTATGCCTCTGTTTCGCAATTCGTTGGTATTTCGTCGCGACGTGTCGTGAATCTCGCTTTCATCCTGGTGAGTGTGCAGGTGTAAACGCCTATCATCGCTATATTTACAATGATGGACTACTGTGGAGGTTGATCGCGCGACGGATGTACCTTCGTTGTCGAATAAATCGATGATCGATGCATTTCTAATGATGGCCACGCGTCATCGTATATTATACAATTGAATCTCCCTGTAATCGAACGGATTTGTCTCGAATCGTTTATATCGACGATGTCATTTCAATTTACAGAGAAAATGTCACTGTGATCGATTAACACAACGTGAATGTGTGCGATACGCGCGAAGTTGTGCAAATCACCTGTTGCTTCCATAGTTGAACTTACGAATTTTCATTTTAAATTACGACATTTGAAAATTCTTTTCTGTTTTAAATGTTTCGGGTGTCACGTTGTACTTTCCGCGCAATTATTCGTAATTAGGGATTGGTTTGAAATTATTCTCGTTAGCGCCATGGGACAAGGGAAAGCCTGTTTTTCATCACGCGCGTTGTATACAAAACGAAAATAACGTTATAACGACAAGGTTCCACTGGGTTCATACAAATCGTTCCCGTATTCTATTTAACTCGGCATAAATGAAGAGAATTTTAATTAAAAGTTTAATTAATCCACCGGGTAAATTGTGCAGGGAATTCGTTCGATTCCGCAGTTACAAATTCGATTCATAACTTTTAATTTCCGTCTCGCGCATCGAATTCAACATTTCGAAAACTCAATTATTGAAAAAGCGGTTTCATTTCTTTTCGTGAACTATCAGTCTAAATTGATCGAATATCGATTCGTCATTTCTATCGTAGTAATAAACTTGTCGCTTCTTCGAACTATGAAAGTTTATGTTAATTTTCTACCATCAATATTCAATTCACCCAGTAATTAATCTTCCTCAAACCTCTCCCTCCCCGTTCCAAAAGAAGAACACTCTTCTTATCAACAATGAAACAATTTTATAACTACTTCATCCCCATACATTTGAATTAATAATTCATAAATCACTACACACTAATCAATCAAACAAATTTAATCCACTACTCGACCCCAGCCCTCGATCATTAATTCACGACATCATTAAACCTACATCGGCTGTTTTTTATCTCTATTAAAAAAAAAATCTGTCTAAATTATCAGCTCGGTTCACAACAGCCTAACAAACAGACTAACAATTCACTAATTCGCCCGTGAAAAGGAAATGTGTCGCACTCGTGTTATAATCCTGCGTGTATATGGGGCACGTACCAGGCTGAAGAAAGCGGCGCGCACACGGCCGAGCATCCTGGTACCGGTCGCTTCCGTTAGCAAGGCATCGTCCCGACGATCTCAGTCTCAAACAGATGATGATCTCTTCGGATTGTACACGCAGTGTGCCGTTCGAACTGAAAGACTGAAGACGTAGCCGGCAGAAGAAGGCTTATATACAGGGTGGGGGTCGGCAACCAGACCAACCGACCAACTTGGTGCCCATCCTCCTTGGTGTCTTCTCTTTTCCCCATTCTTCTCTGTTTCGACTCTTCAGGGATAATTCTTTACGTGCTCCCCACCTTGCTAGCCCTCCCCCTATGCTACCGTGTCGTGATCCTTGTTCGCCTTTAGATCCTGAGGACCCTTCCGTTTGTGTAGGATGGAAGAGATGTATACGCTTCACCGTGGTTACGATCTTTATGGCTTCGTTATGGTTAAATAGGGGATTCAATGGTCGGTAGTTTCGGAGGTTTACTTTTTCTATATTTTTTTTGGCGGGTATTCCCTTGTTCCTTCTGTTTCGGTAGTTACAAAGAGCTTCATGGTTGATGAAAAAAGGATATACGAGGAGGTGTGGGTTAGATGGATGTTTGATGAGACTCTGAATAATGTAAAACGTTATTTTTCTCCTTTCTCGGAGGATTCTCCTTTGCTTTCGAGTAAAGAATGATACAACGTGGGTGGTAATGCGTGGTTTTATCGTGATTTTATTTCGGGGAAACGAGTTACTCTCTTCATGGAATGGATGTTATACGAAGAGTATTATTATTTCTTTTTTCTTCTTCTTGTTTTTTATTGTACAGTTTATATGTTGGTAGCTTATTACTTTTTCTTCTTCTTCTTCTTTTAAGGAGAATGAATATGTCATGATAAAAATCGATTACGGTAAAAGGAACACCCGGAACCATTCAGGATTCCTCTGACTCGCTCGAAGAAATTCGTAATTCGATCCGTAACCTGGCCTTTCCAGTTGCTGCAAGGACTAAGCATGTAATTTCGCAGGTGAGACGAGACGTGTGCACGATGAATCAGCTCGTTAAAGATTCCTGTGAAATTCACTGTGTCAGATTCATTGGGTTTCGTTGGTACGCAGTTGGGGAAGGCCGTAGTAGGTACACATTATCGACCTTCGGTCGATTAGATCGCGTAAACAGGAACGCATTCTTCTACGCGAAGAAGTCTTATACGTTCTGCACCGGAGGCATTTTTGCGATACACAGGTGCACACGAAGGTGTCTCATGCTTCAGTCTAATTTCGCCTGAAGATGATCGTGAGAAGTGTACAACGAATAAGGGAAAAAAGTACAAGTACACGTATCGGAACACAGAGTAAACAATGCGTCAATTAAAACGTCAATTAGAGAACGACTGATATACTTCTATATAGTTTCTCGACTTTGTGTTGCTCGAAGAAACACTCGAATCCCCCCAGAATGGTCATGAATTTGTGACGAAGTGCATTCAATTATTAATTAACGATCAATTGGATGTTGTTTCCGCTTCTGGTGTTCTAGAAAATGGCGTTCGAATACCTTCTTTGGACTTAGTATGATATCGATGACTAGTTACAAAGACATGAGTACAATTTTCAAGGCTTTGGTTAAATTAGCGTTATTGGAAATGGAGATTGATACACTTCCATTGTGTTGTTCTTAAATAGAAATATTGGATAGTTAACGGTGAATTAATTCGATCTGCACAGGTGATTCAATGGATAAATGAGATTTGACGTATTCCTTCAGTTATGCAGAATTTATATGATACTTTGAATTTTCACATCGATCATCTCGGCGTAACACACGAGGGTAGTGTTCTTTATACAGAATACTTGGAAAAAGTTTAGGTTCAAAATGTTCGAATAAATAATATAACATGAAAATATTATAGCCACTAATGCTACACATTCATTTATTTACTTATCTATTAATTTATCAGTGTTGACCTGATATACATTATCATTGAAATAATATAAATTATTATATTATTTTGAGAGAACCAGATGTGTTCTATATCAGTGTTTTTCACCATACTGATGCCGCTCCACTAAAAATTTGTCTGAATCATGTTGCTTCGTGTCCTTACGCGCGTGTTTATCAGAAGTCGTCAAAGGTAGCACAGGGCATCGTGAGATCACTTTGGAACGACACAGACTTTCAGTATAAACGTAGATGAACTTCAATTAGCGAGTCTGAAGCCGCGCATAATGCGCACGGCTGCAAGCCGGTTGGTTGATGTAACACGCGTGTGTGTCTCTTGCATAACTCGAATTTGAGGCGTAAACCTTGACTTTAATACCGGTCGAAGTCGATGGTTACACTTTCTTCATGACCGTATACGATTTTCCTCGTAAATAGTAACGGCGCTATCGATTATTGGATTCCGATCGACACGGTATGTTCTTGTAGAAAGGGAGAATCTGTAAACTTTATTTGAGGATAGGGAAAATTGATAGGAGGATATTGGTTAAATGTCGATATTAAAGTACCGCTGTTCCCATCGGAAATACATCAGTGTGTAATTTAGTGGATCATAAGAGTTAGATATTGTTACACGATTATATGAAAAATTTACTGTTTGAACAATTAAGATAGATGAAGGAAAATTTAGATATTTCGGGATATCTATGAAAATATGAATGTTTCGAAGTAGTTTTATCACTGTGATACTCCATTTACCTTGCTCAGAGTGACGTTGCTGTAACGACAACGTTAGAACGTAGAATTTGTTTTATTTAAAAGAAAGACAGGATTCGAAAGAGTGTTAGAGTTTCATATCTTTTTGCTCACGTTATTTCCGTTGGAAGTGTCACTGAAACTTTACGACAGTTCCCTGGAAAGCTTTTTATGTGTCAATCTGAAAATATATCTCTTTGCATTTCTCGTGTGCAAAAATTTATAGGACACATTAAACTTCAACCGAAACGGCAGATACCTACTGTTATCTTTTAATTGAAACATAGAGATCTCTTTAGCATAGAAAAGCTCGCAGTCGAGAATTGACATTAAAAAAATTGACGTTGTGCATATATTGTAGAAATTACTTGTATTTGACACCGACATAGCTGCTCCTTTCCCGCTTGGTAACCTTTAAACTTGATCGCTATTCACCGCTATTAGAATTCCTCTTTCTCTTGGTCTTCGCTTGCTTTATTCGACAGCTGCGGAATTAGATATTTGGTTACTTCGGACGGAGAATTTCTCCGGACATTCTTTGGAAAGTTTTAAATAGAATCAATCGTGGTTCTCGAAACTTTTTGGCATTAGTATTACTAACAATAAATCTCTGCTTGTCATTGAAAGTGATATATCTCAGGAAATGCTGATTTTGATTATTTTACATACATAGACTGTATAAAAAATTTGTAACTTATTCTTAGAAAAATTATAAATCATTCTTACAATGCTTAACATAATATTTCTGATTATTTTATAATTAGGTATAAAACACCATATTTATTTTCATATTCGTCAGAATGTTCTATAGTATGCAATACTAAGAAATTATAATATTAAAACAACTTCGATAATAATGTGTAGAACAACATAATACAGTATCATGTATGACGATTTCTATCATTCTTCTTTAATATATCAGAAATTTACAATGTTGAAATCTCCTCAAACACAACCTTACGCACGACGAACTTTCAAAAACAATTTACTCACTAATCTATAGAATAACTTTATCCTTATAATACACTATCACATATCACAATTTCTATCACTCTTTCCTATAAAAACTATACAATGTTAAAACCTACTCACACAACTCTACACTGTACACAATTCCACTATCGACCATCCGATATCATAATACACATATTCTGATCCTTCCTTCAAACTGTAAATACCAAAACCAATTCACTCACGAAGTATTCCTCAAAGGCGAGAACATCACCAGAGCACAAGTGACCAAAAAACGTAGCCAAATTTTTCTCGTTGACCTACATCTAACAGCACATTACCATTCGACCTTACGTTGCGGTAAAGGATCGAGCTGGATCCGTCGTCGATCACGACAGAGACAGCGAGAGAGTCAGCCGTATGACGTTGGAGGTTGTCTTCCAAAAAGTTTCTACTACTTGTTGCCATTCCACCACGATGGTCGTCGCGTTTCGCATACCGGATGCGTCGTGGCCCGGTGGAACGATACGAATTTTTTAGGCAGTCGACGACTGTCCGGCTGTTACAGATTTCCATCTGGTAGTTCCTCGTCCTCGATCGTCCAGCCATCACGTACACACGCCGAAAAAGCTCTACCTAACTGTTCTAATTTCCTCCTGGTGATTTCGCTGAAACGAAATTATCGGAAATCCTGCCTGGAATACGATTATCGGCACGGCGAAGCAAACGACGCCAAGGGTGCTTTAGCCCGTTGCTGCGTTTCCAAACTGGAAATAAAAGGGATGGTTGAAATGAGAATTTCGAGGAGATCACGTTGCCGGAAGAGTATAAACGGGAATCCGTAGAGTTTTGTACCCTTTTTGGAACACAGCAGGGGAAAAATAGAAAAGGAAATGTGTTTTGGGTGGGAAAAGCTGGAGCTGTGGAAGATTCAGGAAAGTCTTGATTGCTTCTCAAATTAATTTTAATTTTTTTTTTTGTAGAAGATCTTAAACGAGATGGATTTCCATATTTTTGTTTCTGAACATTTAATAGGATCTCTGCATATCGATGGCGACAGGAATATTTTTTTTAGAGTAGAATTTGATATTCTTTAGAAACTTTGTGGGCTAATTAATTAAGCTGATTGTCAGGGGAATATTTTGCCATAAGGAAGATTCGTTAGTTAAAATAATTATGTTTAGAACAGCTAAAATCTGTCTAAAAAAAAATAAAAAATCTGCAATCTCGTTAATTGATTACTAATGAAAAAAGTGTACTGTCTAGTAGCTCTTTTAAAAACAGAGAAAAATTTCTCTATCATCAGGTAAACATAATGCAAATCGATATTCGTAGCTGGTCAAAGTGTGATCAGTACATTTCTGAATGCCGATAAATTCGAAAAAAGATTTGAAAAGGGTTTGTGGTCCTTGGTTTTGCAGACAGTCCGCTTGGTCTAATTAATTCGAAAATTAATTAGAGTCGTAAAAATCAACAAGTTGACGCGTTAAATAGCGGAGATATTCAATGATCGTTCGATTAATCTGAATACGCGGTGACAAATTAATACAGTTTACTGCAAATTAATTAACGTCGAGCTTTAATTAATAGCGCGACTTTTTGATCCTTTCTAATTACAATTTATAATAAATGAAACGTGTGTATTGAAAGCTTTAACGTATTTGTGTTATTAGATACATGTTGATTTATTTCATCAATATAAAGAATTTTGAATTTTAATCACAATCTGTTTTATTATATCTCTCGTGATATCATTTTTGTCGCTTGTATAAAATAGCAAACGTTCCGAGAATAAATTATTAATGAAACTTCAATTTAGAAACAAATGTTAAACATCGGTTTAATTGCAATTTGGATACGATTTGTGTCTTTATAAATGGAGATTTTTATAAGTAGAAAAGGACGATTTTGAGTTCTTGGATTTTTTAAAAATAAAAACGAAAATTGAGGAAATAATTTTTTTAATTAGAAAATCTTTGGTCACGAGGATGATTTATGTAATATAAAATAGGCGAAATCGAAAAAAGACAAGAAGCAACTGGAGGATCTTTCCCGTTCAACGATGCTCGTTCTATTCAGTCTTCTGATCGGAAAATCATTGCTGCAAATGCAGTTTTCAGCTAGTTTCGTTACAACTTTCGAATGGAAAAACTTGAACGGTTTGAAGTTCTTGCTACCAAAAACTCTACCGAATTTTCTCGTTGGCTCGACAACGACTACATCACGATTTCACTTACAAACGGCACGCGGTTTCGCCGTTGATTTATCTCCCACGAATTTCCATTAACACCGTTACGTTGCTACGATAAAGCAATTTATACATAAAAGGTCGAAGAGCAATCTTTTTACGTGGACTTAATAACTCAGAGAATTATTCGTATATTCGGGACTTTTCTTTCGTTTATCATGCCGTCTTTGTGACAAGTTTCTTCTTTAATGAAAATTGATAATGGATTGTCGGTGGAAACAGTTGACAGACGAAAACCATGAAAAGAACGACAAAAAAGAAAAATAACGATGAGAGATAAATGAGAATTGATATTGGTTAGGCAACAAATCACTTTCTTTTCCTGTTCGTTGGCTGATTGAACCAGGTGACACAGACCGGGTTGCAGTTTTCACTCGAACCTCGATACAGATCAGAAATACGTCTCGTCGCAGCGAGATCTTGTTCGACATGAGAAAGCTTGCATAACTGAATATGTCAATTCACAGTACTTCGTCCAATTAATATATCACAACCGTACGATACTGATTCGAGATAAGAAAAGCTTGGGAATATTTTTTGATTGAATTTACAATGAACTAACTCCAAAATAACGATATCTTTATTCTTGCGCTAGTCTAGTAAATTTTTGTAAATAAACTGCGGATGTTTGTGCAAATTCATATTTCTGAGAATATAGTAGAAAACTGTAGAATTCAGGTAGAAAATTATTTCACCTACCAGGTGCTATGAAAAACACTATAATTTGTATAGCTTTTCATATTTCGTACACTGGATGCACTTTTGCATTTTCAAATTTCCTATAAATGCATAAAAATCCGCTATATATTTATGACATTTTGAGTACCTCGAATTATTATTTTTTATTTATGTTATTTCAATCTTTCCAACCACTCAAATTTCATTGCTAGATCTAAAGATAAGGGAAATGTAAAAGTAATAATAAAAGTAATAATAATCGAGACACGTAGATTTGATTCACAATTGCAAACATAACAAAATGGAAATTATAGCAATTAGATTTGACAGAGTCGCGTACTTAGGCTTACGTTGCAATCGATACTGGACAGTATCATTTCTCGAGAAAATCAGTTTGCCATGGATTCTATTTAATAGATGATATCAACTTTCCTTGAAAATATTGTCTACGCAATTTTTCACACATCGTGAACCGAATATTAACAAATAAATTTTATCGTGTTTTTGCAAATCTTTGATATATGAATAATTAATTACTTTTACGACTTTGATAACAAAATGAGAAAACTTTCAAACTAAGATCTCTTCGAAAGTTATTTCGTGAGATTTCGTTAAACGTCGTTCGATGAACGTTATAAAAATCTACGTGCAGTATATCTGAAGTTTTATTAAAATATTTGATACTTCAATCATCCGCATTTGAAATATCGATGTCGCGCATGCTGAATCAACGCTCCATGATCTCTGCATAAATTTCAAACAGCGATTTTCTCGAACATATCGTCTGTTGACATTGGTTAGAAAAAGTGACGAGGATCGAAGGCGGTTCGCGTTAGTTGTGAATCACACACACGATCAGTCATCGTGACACAAATCACTTTCTCTGAGTGCTTAACGTCCGATGAAACGATAGATTGCGGCATGGATTCGATTGATAACACCTGGCGAAGTGTAATTTACATGAACCTAACTGGTTTGACGCGCGCGGATAGCTGCCGCGTGTAACTTTCGCGGCCGGAATAGAGTAGATAAAGAACCAGTCGTGGTATTTGTCGCGCGTTACCATCGTTCTGCTTCCTAGTCGTGACGCTGACACTGTTATTGTTCGTGATATAATCACGGTGCGATTTACCAACGTGTTAAAGAGGAAAATTGAAGAAAGCCGGCAGGGAATTCTGTCGACCGGTTAATTGCTCTGTGAAAGATATTACGTATGTAGGTGGAAAATATGTTTGTTCTATGTGATTTATGGGATGTTTCATAACGAGAGAGATGGATGTTGTATAAGATTTATCTGTTAGAAATTATTTCGGTATACAGTTGACGATGTGGTATAAGTAACCATTTTTCTTTCTTTTTAATCGAGAAATATTTCGATCTTTAAATTTCGTTTCGTACAATGGATTAATTTAAATGAATTCTTCGTTGATTTGCCATTTATTTCTTCGATTTAGTGAACATTATTGTTTACAATGAAAGCGTAATGCAAAAACCGAAGAATTCTTTGAAATAAACACAGTTTCTCAAGAGACCATATCTGCAGAAATTTACGACGAGCAATTAACTACGATTAAAGTGAGAAAATGGCGGTGTCTTTTTGCAGGAGCCCCGCATCGACGTGATCCAAATCGTCTCTCGCGAATGGCTCTTTCCTTACTCTTTACTCGCTTTGATCTTTTTCCTTCACCTTACTTGCATACTTCGTTGCCTCGTCGCGTGATGGCTTTTCAACGCGAACGGAATTCACAGATGTGACGTCAGAGATTATTTCAGCACGCACGTTGGTGTGTCGCTGCCAAGTTATCATTGTGCCCAAATCAACGTCCGTTTGCGGGAAGGTTAAGGCCCGACAATTCTCGAGTAGGCGAACCGGTTCGGTGAAATCTCGCAACAGATCGATACGTCCCGCGAAACTCTTAAAATAGTTTACGACCGATCGACTTGCACATCTCGTTTCCGGATCGTGATACTAACTGTTGCGCAACAGTATTATGCATCGTTGTTGGGAGAAAGAATAACCGGTCTAAGGATTACAAAATCATTCGTTTGACGTTTTCGTTAATTTAACTCTGTTGATGCGTCGACGAATGGTTTATTGTATTTTCAATATTTAACTCTTTGAGTTCCTTTGTCGCGTGTGCTTCGATACATCAGTTTTATTCACAGGTACTCTTATCAGTCACACTCGACATTCTTACTGTTACTGCAGCCATAAAGAGAAGATTCTAACTTCGAGAAAATAACAGAAAGAGGAAACGATTCGATCTTATTACCGAACAGGAATTTGATCCCGGAGCTTCCGTTCATCGACTGATTGTTCTACGAATTGAACTGACCAGATTAGAGGATTCTTTTTCTCTGCACTTCTCATTTGATAACGAACAAAGAGATTGATTTTACTTTAGCAGATAAAGAATCTAAGAAGATATTTACAGAAGAGCAGAATAACGTAATAATTTACACCTTGAGTCTCTTAATAAATTGACTGCAGCTCAAGGATTTCAAATGCTTGAGAAATGCTTGAGGAAACTTAGGTAGATATGTAAGCGTTTAATCCAGGGAGTAGTAAAAGTGAAATATAGTGCACACAGTTATCGTTGCAGAGAGATTATCCCAAAGTACGCGTTAAACATCCACGGTAGACTCGTGTATCTGTCAGATTTTGTACAAATTTGCACGTGTTGCGCCGAGTATGTTCCTCCAAGGATTAGTTTCCAAGTAGAAACGCATTTGCAATTTATGATATTTATTTCGAAGTTCTTATATCTTTTATTTGCTCTGAATGATGTTTAAGAGATATCTTTTGGAGTTTCCATTGTCTCATTGACATAAAAATTTAGAGTGTGGCTAAGACGATGGTGATCGAGCTTTCCAATCTTCCTAATCGCCAATCAGTTTTTCTTTGGTCCATTTGAACCTTCTCTCATTTCGCCCTTAGCGTGGTAATTTCACGGAAAGGTGCAGAATAGCGAAGAAAAGTATTCGGTGAAAGGATTCGTGGAATTCTGTGGAATCTCTGCAAGGTCTGAACTTTGTCACACTGAAATAGCTCAGCTACGATGTTATGATGCAAAGCCACTTTCACTTTGGCCCTTTGAAGCTGAGAAAATCTAATTGTTTAAAAAATAATACCATAAATCCAGCTACAGTTTAATAGTGCACTTTCTTGCTTTTGCAGGAAAAACGAACGATACAAACGTTGTAGAACAAGCGCATACAAAATTAACTTACGTAGATTGTAACATCTTAAGACCTTAATGGACTTTCAGAATAAAAAAGTCCCTCTTAATTAATATGTATTATGGAAAACTAGATAAAATTATATTCCTCGTAAAAACGAAAAAGGAGAAAAATATATATATAATAATGACTTAAACAATTCTTCATTTTCTAAATAATCAACGTTTTCAGGAAATAAATTCCTTCCTTTGAGGAAATGAATTAAACGAAACATCACTTTACTCCCCGGTCGGCACTCCATTTAACAAACGCCACGAGAATAGGGGAAAAAAGAAAAGAAAAACGAACTTTAACGTCACAAAGTAGCACTGTTTTATCGTAAATCGTGTGGAATGTCACGCGTTTAAGGCAAAATCGAGCCGTTTCATCGGATAAAGTCGTAGAAAAGAGTGCAAGCAAAGCCAGTGATTCTGGTATGCGTCACGGCGCAGTTGAGGACGCTACTTGTAAGGATGGATGAGCCAGCGATTGATCAATCTATTACATTGATCGATAGCGCAATCGCTCCTCTTTCGATCTAGCTAGGAATGGATTCAACTTTACCATTACCAACGGCTCCTCTGTTTATTGTAAATGCTCATCGCCATAGTGTAAACTGTTGCGCAGCAACCTTTGCCCTGGAACTTCTTTTCCACACAGATGTCCCTAGGTTAACACCTTTTTCGTTTGGCAGATGTCCATTTGTTATCCACAATAAGAAATGACATTTGCAAGTCCAAGTTTTCTAACGTGACTGTCCTCTTAATTGATACAGATCACTAGCTTTGAACAATTAGGGAGAGCTCTTCACAGTTACGCAACTAAATGACATTGTATATATTTGCAGTTCAAACGATGTTTCTCGATTCTTGTTGTAACAAATCGAGAAACCAGATATATAACTCTCTACGGATTTATCGGTGATTACTTATGTCGCAGCTTACGACTCGAGTAGATTGCTGAATGACGAGAGAATATGTGATAAATAAGTAGATGGACTGTTTTAGTTAACAGGTGACGATAGAAGGAACACAAGGATGAAGAGTTATAAGTTACGAAAGGATATGAATGGTGGATTAATTGCACCATTGATGGTGATTCTATAGGTCATAGGAATCGATAATGTCGATGTTGTACAAGGTGCATGTAACAATCCTGTTATCATCGTTGTTGACTCTTGTGCTCGTGAAGATATTATTAATTAGCATAATGTTATCGTTATGCATACGCATATTCTCCTTGTTTTCAGGTCAAATCTTTGGTAATGTTGTTATCATATATGTCGTTCTTTGAAAAGCTTTGCTGTTTTCATGGAAATTCTCAAAATGTTATTAGTAAGTTCTCACATCAAAAGTGTTTCCTTTTAGAGCTTGAAACCTGTTTCTGGAACAAACTTGATTTTTATAACGATATAGCCTATTAAACTTCCGTAATACTTTTATGTATCTTCAATCTGAAAGACTCGAGTAACTTCAAAAAATGATTTCACTTAAACAGTAACTAGAAGAAAAATTCGCAAACTTTAGCAAATGTCATATACAGATACGTAAAACCCATGGAAACTTGTTCAATCAAATAATTACACACACACACACACACACACACACACACACACACACACACACAGACTCAAAAGACGCATCTCCTTAAACTTGATAAATAGATTTGTATAAACATCCCTTTAATAGTCAATATAAGCACATATTGTAAATTTGTATACTAACGTAATAAGTAAATAATTATTGACTCGTGTCAGGACATACTGTCATCAAATTTGTTAAAAATTTCCCTGGTAGAATTGATTGTAAATATAGTTGAATGAAATAAGAAAAAAAGAAATACTTAAACCATTACTGTTATTGAAATTTATTGCGATAAAATTTTTAAATATAACAAAAGACACTTCGTTGTTAAAATCACAGTTAAGTATAAGGTAAATCCTCTTGTTTAACTGTTTAACAAAAATATTCCGTATTATATGTGACATCATGGACCTAAGAGCAACAGGTGAGACGTTTAAACGGGATTTTGTCGCGCAAACGTGTCACAACCTCCGAGTATCGATATAAATCACCGTAAATTATCCACCAAAAATTTTTGACGGTGTTTTCACGAAAATAGATTCGTTCGTTGTGATTCGACGAATTGAATCCTGAGTCTTGTACCCTCTTATCAAGATCATACGAAAACATCAGGATGAATGACCGGAAAACGACACCACTGCCGTTATTTTAATGTCCTAACATCGTTTCGTGGAAGATTGTTATCCAAAATTGTTTTTCCGAAATTAAAATGGTATATGTTGTTTATACGTTGGAAATGTTGTAACAGATTTTATCGGTGAGATCTGTCTCGCGAAAGGTGCCGTTACCTCTCGATTGATCACAGTCTGAGATTATAAGGAACATCGATATTCAAGCATGGAGGATGGCCAGGTTGTTGGCAATGAATTTTTTGCATGGTTGTTCCGAGTCCATTTGGCAGCCCACTTACAGTTAATTTATTTAATTACCGACTAATTGATATACATATTCCTTTATATATATATTTTTTTTTTAATCATTTTTATCCAACTTTTTCCTGTAACTGTTACTTCCATGACTTCACTAAAAATCCTGTCAATATTATTTATACATTTAATTCTTATTGCATATTTATACGTGACCTATATACGTATACTTAATGTTTCTTAAATTCACTTCACTATCAGAGTATTTTTCGCATTACTGACTTCTTGTTCTACTTATTAGCATCGACAGCACAATTAAACAATACAACATCTCTTTGAAACGTTTGATTTCATTTCAAAAGCTTTCATTAATGAATTACGCTTGAATATAATCGAGTTTATACAGATGGATCAAATGTTTCTCCGTGTAATCTAGAAACAATCTCGCAACTTATGTTTAGATTATATCAATCTCCTATGTGAAGTGAAATATTTTACTTATCGTTGCACAGATCAATTTTATCTTTATGCAAGTTTTTCTTTTTTTTTTCCTGTGTTCATTTACTCTGGAAACACCGCATTTTTCCATGACTTTAATTCCTCAAAAATATGTATGTTTTCTCTCGAACAGAGTAGGTATAAATACTCATATCGAGAGCGATACATTTTACAGACATTTCGTATCATATTTCATGAATTTTTCAAACATTTCAATGAATATTCAACTCGATATATTATTCTCCAATATATTTGTCATTTTGTTTCCTTTCTTTTTATTATTTCTTTTCTTTTTTTAATAACCCGCAGAAAATAGAATCGAATTTTCACATACACGATACGCGAACGATACGGTATAATATTATTATACAATACGTGAGATATCTTCACGAATTGAATGTCAAGGAATGTTTGTGCAACATGTGTCATATGTTCAAGCTATCCACGTACATATATGTATACATTGAATTCCTCCGTTCTCACGAATTCCACTAGCAGGACGAAAAGCAATACGGCTCGCGTGAATTGTTGCATATTCAAATAAATGAGAATTAAATTAGGTAAATTATCAATAGGTTGAAATTTTAACAGAAATTTTCTATCTTTCAAGTCGAAGTTTTCAAAAGAATTTGCCTTACATCTCTTCGAATATTTTTCACGCTTTCAGATTGAATAATAATTGCAGAGATGGTGTAGATAAATTTTTTACCAATTTTATATGAATGATTTTTATCAAGTTTATGAATAAAATAACTGTTAGTTATTTTTAATTTGATTAAAAAAAAAATGTTATTTGTATGAATAAATATTGCGAAGATTGACTGAAGTATTATCAATCGTAAAATTTTTAAATTTTTCTGGTTATAGAAATGAAAGAAGCGAAGCGATAAATTGCAATTCCACAGCGTCGCTTGAGCATTTCTATCAATCGAAATCCAATTTACCTTAACTACTAAATATTTGACAGGATTCTCTTTGCTCATACCAAGGTAAAAATAAGCAAACGAAGAGAACGCAGTTCTTTTGGTATCTTCTTCTTAAGCATTACTCCTTAACTTTCTCCGATAATGTTTTCATTTTGTTCTTTTCATTAAAACCAGTTCTGAAACTGCTTTACGAAGTCGACATTTGCAACTGTTACCATAACATTTTCAATTTATCTGTCGCGCATTGATAAAGTAATTTCGATGACGTAGCGAATAAAATTCCGTTTTGTATAGAATAAAAAAAACGTTTACTCACTGTTTGAGGAATTGATAAATTAATAAATTGATAAAAGGAATTAATAAATTTCGTCGCTGATTTTTACGAAAACTATACGATACTCATTAAATACAATAAAGGAACAAGAAATAGAAAAATCATGATAAATTCTTAACCAACACTTTTATGATCGATTCATACACATCTTATAATTCAAATAGTAAGGAATGTTATGTCTGAAATTTCATCGATTTCTGTACCCACTAGCACGAAAATTGTTTCCTCAACTATCCTAGAGTAGTAGTTACGCTAACAAGACCATTTCTACTAATACCTATTTACTCCTCTTCCTCTTTGACACTCCACAATTTTCCACAATAGGTTCGTTTCCATTTCCGCGAATTTCGTCTGCGTTCCAAGCCACAGTTTCCACGTAGAATCTCTGACAAGTGCAAAATTTATTCGACCGCGGAGCATGCTGTTTGTTCGCCCGAAATACCAGGCGAATAATGCGGAGTTGGTTAATTCCTAAGTCTTCTTCGAGTTTCGATCTTCAGCAGGATAAATTCGTGATTATATCTGAATTTCGACAAATTAATTGATCCTTAAATAGAAATTTTCTAGGAAGCTAAACATAAATATATTGTTGAGAGATGTTAATTCATACACAACAAATATTTTTATATTTTATTTACAAATATGTAAAATTACAATTATAATTTTTCAACGTTATTTTCGTCGATTTGATTATGTAAATATACCAGCACAAATTCTTTTTGGAATGTGACTTCTATTCCTCTGTTATTTAACTCGTACTGAAATCTATTCTTTTCTAACACCTCATTACATACATTTTTCTTTCTCAGAAAGTTTCATCGAAATAACCGATAACTGACGTAACAGAAATGCATTATTGTGGTGTTTGCCAATTTGTCGGAATAAGCAAAAGTTTACTGTACTTCAAGAAATCACTGTTAATCCTACAGTAGAATGCGTAATTGCTCAACATGCGACGCACGTCACGAGGTTGCGTCTCCACGACCCGGATGAGATTTTATTTATGGAGCCCGTTTTTCGAGCGCCGGGTGTCGCGGGAATTTTATGTATTTGCACAAATGTTCTCCCTTTTGACTTGATATGCACGCTCCACCTCCGCAGGTCCACGACGAAACGAGAAAACGGATCACGCGGGCGTGAAGCAGGCTTAGAAACTGGCAACTTGGAATTCGTCGTTGAATTGACGACGATTTTTTCGACGCTGACGAATATCCAGTTGGGGATTTTCGGTAGTTACAGACGACTTTAACGTTCTCGTCGCCAGATTTATGTTCAATTTGTAATCATTGTCTACGGGATCCTGTTCGACTTGAGATGGGCTTCGGTGACGAGTTTGAAATTTATTCAACGCGTTGAATTGGAATTTATGCTAATGTTGCGGGTTGACGCAGACAAAATGAAGCACGGCTTGAAAAATCTTCAGTTTTGTGAAATTCTTTCGGATTTGACGTGTTAGGCGGTGATTACGCGATTGCGAAATTTCTAGCAACTAAGAAGTACGCCGAAATGAATTTACGTAATTTGTAATCGCAATTGCAGCATTCTTTTTTTTTTGTGTTTATAATATGAGTCACGGGTTTTTCTTAGTTAACGTGACGATACGGTAATTTACTTTATCATTTCTTTCTTTTCCGGTGAAATGCATCGTGAAGGAAAATTAGTAAATACATGGTGTTTAGGATTAATAAAGACTTGATTTTGAATCGATTTTGTTGAAGAAATTAGTGAAATTTTTATTGATTTCTTTTTCTATCTTTAATGCGCTGTAATTTCGACTTTTACTCGATGTAAAATTAATTCATGTATTCCATCGGAAGATCTCAACGAGGATTCATGTTTCAAAGTGTACGATTTAATGAAAAGTTTTCGAGGGATCGGATTTATCAGAACTTTGGCGAATTTGGAGAAAGTAGTGAAGGATACTTTACAAATCAGAGAAATGCCTACGAAAGGTTCTACCTCTTGAAAAGTAGAAAGTTTCCTATAGAATCCCACGTTTTTAATTCAAATTCTACTATTTTCACATCTTCCCTCTGAATAAAATATTAGATACTTGTTGAGTAAAATGTATCTCAGTTATTTCAATTAATAATGCAACAACTACCCACGATTACTATACATCTACCTCTGTGTCACGTAAATTAGTATTTGAAAAAAACATTTATTCCTATTTTTTATTAAAGGAAACACAAAAAATTTTTGTAACCTCACACAATTTTTATAAGCAGCTATGAATCAAATAAACTGTAATTTTTCGTGATCTTTGATTCACTTTCTTCTTTAATTTGCGATACGATCGTCATTTTGTATAACCGTATTTCATTTTTCCAGTAATTTATCAATTTTCTTCGTATGAAAATAAGGAATTCTATTGAGAATCATGTTCAAGACTTAAATTCTCAGTATTAAGCGTTGTAAACTAAATATGCACCGTTCTAACATTTATAATGTTCCCTCGAAAAATAGTTTACTAATTTCTTACCACGATAATAGCTTTACTTCTTCTCTGGTATTCATAAAGAATACAGTGCCGCAAATGTATCTTATCCACTGACATTTTTACTATTAAATGCAGTACACAGATTACTTGAGCTCCGGGTAATAAAAAGTCGCACCAACTCAGAATTTAAACGAAAGATTTTAAGCTTAAAAGAAAAAACCTATTTAAATCTATTCTCTTATTAACAAAAAAATAGTCGTGAAATTAACAAAGATTAACAATGCAAATTGAGATGACTCTTTCGTCCATGATTCCATTGAATCTTTCTTAAAAGCTTGGTTCGCCCGTTGTCGATCATTTCAACGACTCTCGAAACACATTGAAACACGTCCGGCTTGAATGGCGAGGCGCGTTGTTGGATGGATCGCACAAGATACGGTGGCTGAATATTTCGTACCGGAAAACATACTCTTACTAGCAGGCACGATGTAATGCGACACACGTTTGACCCCCGTGCGTGAATTTTTAACAAACTTAACCATATTCCCCGATTCGCCGTTGCGTGTGAGTCCGCAAAAAGCGCGGTTTATTGACCCCGTAGTTACAGAACGCTGAACCTGATGGACGTTCTTTCGTACGCTGGCCTACGCCGCGTTCAACCCAAATTCTACCGTCGTAATGTCAATGTCAGAAGGCAGAACGGCGGTTGTTGAAGAATTGGTGCACGTAGGCAACCTAGTGAAATTTACAGGTTCGCATGAAACTTCGTAATTTGGTTGGCCTAGGCGAGAAAGTGTTGTTCCTCCGTGTGCATTGTGAATAATTAAATGTACTCGAGAGATGATGTTATTTTAGTGAAACAACACTGTTCGAATCTAGTTTCCCTACAGGAACGTGAGCTTCCATTGTTAGACGTGATACTACTGTTTAAATTACTGCTTCGTGAAATCCATTTTCTTTTTTGTGTTGTTCATTTGGTTCAAAGCGAAAGGAAATTGTTTATCTTATTCGGTAGAGTAAGGGAACATTATGACAGTTTGGTGAATTTTTATAACAGTGTGAGAATAGAAAATTCTTATTTTCTGTCTGTAGTTTCGAAACCTTAAATAACTAAAATTAATAGATTTAAGGATAAGAGGAATTTAAAGTTGATGGTGTGAGATAAATAGAGCATCTTCTACTTGATATTATTTTTTATAATTGTAAAAAGTAACAGAATTAATACTAGAACTATCAACGTTGAATGTACACCTAATTCTACCATTTATAGTTTTTTTTTTAAATGAAAGTTACAAATAATCAAGAACAATGATGCGTTAAATAATTTATTTTTAACTAGAACATATATAAACACATATTTATTAAAATATTTTTTGTAGATAGATCTTATTTGGAATACACACTTTCTACAAACATATTTCTCATATTCAAGTCAAGTTGAATTTGTTTTGTTTCTGTTGCACAATCCAATTTGACAGGATTTACGTGTATTAGAAGTTTCTTTTGAATTTCTTGAAGTGCAGTATATTGAGCTATATCTCTGTTGTTGTGTAGAAACTTTTTAATGACAAATAGAAATAGACATTTTTGAGAAAGAGAAATATCTGAAACCCATCATTTTGACGGGCTTGGTAGTTCTAATGCTAAGTATGCAAATCACTGCATTGTAAATATTGTTCCTTCGAGCAGTAAATTTCAATTTCATCTCGAAAGATCAGTTTTACAATTGTGTACATTTTAATGATAACTTGGTACTATTCTTTAAACTGGTCGATTATTAAGTTAATCAGAGGAACTTGGAAAAGATTTTCGACCCCGTTGTGCGTCGACTTTTCAACGTGCTCGACAGCTAAACAATCTACGAAACGTCAACAGCATAAAGAGGCGGGAGGAAAGAACATGGAAGAGAAAGAAGAAAAAATAGGAAAAAATAGAAGACAGAAACGAGGGATCAACATGGGCGTAAAATGGGCGTGCGCTGTAGAAAGCGGAAACTGTCGTAACACGGTCATTACCGACAATTAACTCGTGTACATTTAACGCGAGTATTATTCAATATCAGGCCGCAAAAGGCCGGCTAGAAGCATCGAACTGAGCTCTGACCAGTAACCCCGATACGAGCAGGCCAATCGGAGTAAGACTTTCGCTTCCACGCCAAGCATAGTTGCCAAACATCTTCCGGAATTCTTCGCGGTGACTTGGGATAATTAACCTTTTCCCCTAGAACCTTTAACGACCTCGATACGTGCCCCGAGACTCGCTCGTTTTCTTCGTTTCGTGAACCAACACGAGCGATCCTTTTATGTTTCACCTTCGGCTATTATTCAGCCGGATTTTTGTTAGTAATCAACGTGCATTTATTATTGGCAAAGTGTAAAATTCGGCAATGTATATATACTGCCTAGGTAATCTATACCTGTATCATCGAAATTCACCCTGCGAACTATGAAATTAGGTATGCTTTGTACTTTGAATAAGACCAATTCAGCATTGTTGATTGATCAGTTGACAGAGTATTAACAGAGTTATCACTCTTAAATTATACAATACTGCAATGTAATACAATGGCTACACAGTGTTAATTGAGATGGTACCGGAAGCAGTTGTTCTTCATGCTGTCAATATGAAAACCTCGGTTCTTTTTTCTGTGATTTTTATATCTTTATGTTTGATCATTTTTCACTGAGTAACTTTATCTGTTTGTATTCATTGATATTCATCTTTTGACGTTCTTAATAAATGTTCAATAATTGGAAAGGGAATCTAATTCATACTAATACCATACATTTCCTAAACAAAGTATAAAATAATATTTTTACATTGCTACACTCTTTGCCTAAAACATCTTGCCAGTGTACACATTGCCTGGATTTTACATTTTGCTGGAACAATATATCTATCAATCCATTTAGATCTTTCCCTCTTTCCCTTCTGTCTTTTCATTTTCTTTCGTCGCCATTTCTTGACTTTCGCGAAACCGGTTGTCTCGGTATGTCGAGAACGTTTGGAATGTATCCGTATCAGGATGCGAAGCTGGAAGACGTAACTCACCGGACGATTACGGCGCTAACGAACTCATGGACGGGTAGAAGGCGTTATAAATGTTCTGAAAGTGTAATGAAGTCGAGAACATGGTAGCCGAGTCTTTTAAAATTGGTGAAGATTAACAGTCTGAGTGTTTTTCATCTTTTCGTAGGAGATAGCATGGGCTCGAGGAGGAAGCCGTTGCAAAATGTAAGATAGTTGTAGAGGCATGTAGCTTTTAAGAGAATCGGAAAGGGAATTATTACGAACGTGAGAGAAATACGAATAGATACAGCTTGGAAGGTTGAAATGATGTTGTTTGAAAGAGAGAAGATAAAGCGAAATGTTGGTACCTAACGCCAGTATGTAGAGATAAAATGGCATAAGAGACGAATGATGTACATGATGTATACTTGTCAGTTAGGAACGTGATTAATTTCACTAGTCTGCTGAGACTTGAATTAATACTTACAGTTAACTTCTATCTAATGTGAAAGCAGAATTTAACTTAATCAATACACGTTATAGAAAAAGGTTTAGCGTATTAATTAGAAATGCCGATTTGTCGATTGATTCAATTCGTCTTCCATTTTCATTACGAGATTAATACAGAAATAAATACTAATTTATGCGAACCTTCGTGAACCATGACAAGAACTCTGTAAGTATTATGTAAGCTACCTTTCAAAGTGCATTTCTTATATTCTGCGAAACAAAGATGTAGAGATAAAATGGCATAACCAAAGAAGTCATACTCATATACTGAAAAGCACTTATTGTTAAATACATTTGGCGATTGAACATTATGTGATATAGAGCGATTCGTGTATAATGCCACCGAATATACTTTAAAATAAAATAGCGAGTGCTGGATTATCTTCCATACTTTTCGTTTTATTTTAATTTGAAGTTTCATCGCTCTTATTGGAAGTCGCTCAGATATGAAGAGGATCTTAAAGCACGGTATTGTTAATATTACGTTCGTACATGTCACTGTCATATATCACAAAATTGAAGAGGTTGCGAACTTAGAAAGTTTGATTAGAATCACTATGGTATCGTGAGTTGTTCAGTTGCTTCATTCTGTGGCGGTAGCATTCAAATTGATTCACGTGAGAGTTGAATAATCCTGATTCTAGAAGGCTAGCATTTCGCGTTAAACCTTAACCCTAGATTTATGAACTACTTCAAACAGTTTCATTCGGATGCTGCAAGCCGGCTACAGAACAAAGTCTTTTCCGCTGTGTCGGAGCAACGCGTGTACCGCATAACAAAGGGACAAGTACAACGTAGTATCTAGTATTCCGAAATGATAGCAGATTTTTTTGCCACGTGCACGACGACAGTACACCAGACTGATTATGGTGGTAACAAATCACGGTCGTGATGTGCGTGGAACTTCTCGCGCGTCCTTCTTCTCAAGAACATCGCCGTATAGGGTGAAAGTCACTGAACCGTTTACCCGAACGCTATGATACCATGAAATTGTCCGAGTTGTCCTCGCTGTCGTTACGCTTCTGCGAAATCTTAATTAATTCTAGCTGGTTATCTTGATCGGACGTCTCTTGGAAGGTTCCTTAATGAAACATCGAGAATGAACCTGAACAAGCTAAAATTCTGACTCGTCCGGTTAGTTTTATTACCTTTTCCCGACGTAACTTATTGCTGCTATTACGTTGATATGGCCGGATAAATGTGACAGGGGTAAATAGGAAGTAACGCGAGGTTAATGCGGATTAAAAAACAACAAAATGAGGAAAATTGCTTCAACTATCTGGAACGATCTGAGAAGAAGTGAATTTATATGAATACTCGATTTATTCTGATATTACACTTGATTATGAAAAAAATGTTACTCTATATTTTCGATTTTAATTATTCTTTGTTGTACCATCAGTTTGGAGACACTCTGTATTTCTGAAATCAGTTATATTTATGTATTTTTTCCCCTTTTAATGCTCCATAAAGATATTCCATTTTGTTGATGAAAATTGATTCGTATGTAGGGAAACAGTAAACTGTAAAATAATAGAATGGACATTACTATTCATATACGGTAATTCACAATAATTGGCAGGTTAAATGCCTGTGGTAAATAGAAATGAAACCTATAAGCCAAGGCAAGAACGTCGCGGGAACATCAATGAATAATAGTCACTTTCTAATGCTCCTCTCGTTGCATGTACAACTAGTAGTACGAGCAGTATCGGTGCAAAACATTGAACTTCGCAGCCGCCAAGCCAATAATACATGTGTCGAGGAATGGTGTGCAGCATTTTAATTTGTCGGTCTGTCGATGAGGCTCACGTGTATCTTAATTTATGCACAGGCGTTCCCTTTTTGCACCTGCCATTATTGGCGTATTCACGAGTAGTCGATCTGTATTATCAGTGCTATCGATCTAAATAGATCACGATCACGTGAAATTAATCCTCGAAATAATACGATGAAATATTTTTTTTTTTCGTAAATGTTAAAAATTAAGTTAACCTATTGAAGAATGAATAGAAATCTATTAAAATTATGAGGAATAAAATAAATTTTCAAAGTAATTTTCTTGCACTGTGTTTGGAGTAAAATTTCAGATAATTCTTGATAATTTCGAATAATATTTTATGGTAACGTAATTTCGTACGAGGAAATCTCTAGAAAATTTAACACTGCTAAATAAAATTCTCGCAAATCCCGTTGATACAAGCATGCCCCGCTGAAAATTCAATAAAAGAGGAACGAAGGTATAACACAAATCCTCTATCCGTTCTGACATGGAAATAGAAAAAGGTACATGAGCGCATGGTCTCCGAATGTATCGTAAAACTTGTCGTTTACGCGAGCGATCCGTTACAGGTATGTACGTCAGAAAATCGATTGTAAACGCCGGCACATTCGATGTGATCTTTATCACAGACCAAAGAAAACAAGCTTTCTCTTCACGAATAACGCGTGTCCATCGAATATTCTTTGATATGATGTAAACTCGCCTTTTAAACGATCGATTCTTAAAGAAAAAGATTTCGTCAAATATTCGCATAGTCGTGACTATTATGTTTTACAATGAAAGGTCAACAGTAAAACAGATGTTACAAGTGTAACATGTTCCTTGAAAGATACTATAAAAAGAAGCTTTCTAAAAGAGCAAGTAACAATGAACACAACTTATACAAGCTCCTCGAGGCACACTAAACTTGACAATTTATCTGTGAGTGTATTTGAAGCACCTAAAATTTGGGTTAACAAGCTACCTATAAACCCAAAGAAATACAGCTTAACTACAAGTGTAAACCTAAAAATAAAAAAAAAGAATACAACCACATTTTACTTTTCTACCTTCGTATGAAACTTCACTTCAAACTACCTCTTCACCTCTCTGTTGTACTCTACTTTAACAAAGAGACACCAAGAACTCCCAGTGCAATCCAACTGACAAATACACCCACGTGTGTAATCATTCTTGAAAAAAAAAAAGAAATAAAGTAATCACCGAGGTGAGAGGGTTAATCGAATTGCACGATCAGTTACGAAAGCCACCGAAACTGTTTAATGCCGCGGCGCACCCTACATTACGCCCTCGAACCTGATTGTAATTCCATGGATCACGTACACGTACGACACCGTATGTACGTCATTAAAGCGGAGATTTACAAGTAAAGATCAAGAAACGCCCAGGGGAAAAATGGTGGTGTCATCAACCTTTTATAAATTGACCGTGTTTCACTATCGAAACCGTCCGACATCGTTGATACACTCGTCCGATCGATTTGCCAAGATAAAATGCAGCCGGATCTTCTTGATCCTCGTTCTCCACCTGATCCCGTGACATTCATGTCCCGAGAATGGTCCAAAGACACTCTAAGCTACGAATAATTGCACGGAGATTGAAGAGGTGTCAGTCCTTTGAGCATCGTGATCCTCTTTGAGGATATTAATTGTCTATTGTCCGATTGACTAGCTGAGCGAAACTGATCTTTATGGTACCAGTAAGCTATGGTTAAGCGTTTTCAGGCGAAGTTGACGAGCTCGAGTGTCAAAGAAACGATTAAAATTGGAATCTTGTTCGTGAGACTGAGGATTTGATTTTCTTGTACTGTAGGTATGTGGGATGATCCTATGGAACGATGTTGGGTTTGGCGTTAGGTTGGACAGGTCGTCCGTTGCTGAATGCTCGATCGCTTTGTAATCCGTGACTCTTGAGATAGGATGACAGATAGATTTTATTGGTGCGGTGGAATTTGGGTCAAATTTGCATTCTTCGTTGATGTTGTAGATAGATCTACTCGTTGTTTTACTGAGATACTGTTTCTGCTGATAGACTGCTCGAGATGAAAAATTATATATTATTGTTCTATTATTTGAGAAATTTCCAATTGCTCAAATAATGAATTTGAAATATTCAAATAATGAATTTTTAAATTAAGTTACAGGAAATATAATAATTCTTCAAGTGCAGGATCAAATTTTAAACTAATCTAAGTACTTGCTTATATATGCTACAGAAAGAATGTTAAATTCATAAATGAATGATATTTTGAATCAAGATAAATTCTCAATTTTCTTAATTTCCTTCCTCATTGCGTATTCGGGGTTAGAAAATGTATAATCCTGTTTTTCTTTATAGACAAGTTATGTCACATTTTATCCAAACATCAAAAGCAGAAACCAACCTCGAGATTGATGAGTAGAATTAAGACTGATTAAGAGGAAGTTGCAGATTTTTACTGTAAATTTCATCGTCTATTATCTTTTTCAGAATGTCGGCACGTAAATGTCGAAAGGAATTAGTGAAGTTTTCGATTAAACATTTCATCGATGAGGTTTTGACGAGTAAAAGGAACACAGAAAAGCAAAGTTTTTTCGGGGGGTCGATTCAATTTGTATGGAATACCTTTGAAATTAAGATATTATGAAATGAAATTGTTCCAATTGAAAAGCATTAAAAATATCGTATATTTCCAATTCTTTATTTGATGCTTTTGATACACGAAACACGTGAACTTTATTTCTTCTGATATTGTGATATTGAATTGTCGAATATTTACATAATAACATAAGGACGCAAGGAAGTCAAACAGCAATTTCCAACTTCAATTTGAGTTTCTCGATAGTCCATAAAGTTACTCGTAGCTATGAAGCTATAATTCGGTAGTTTGTGTTTGAGCGTATTAAATCGTATTTAACATGATTACATTTAAATTGGATCAAGTACTGTTATTATTACGTTATTATTCATTCTGCTACGAACGCAATTATCGAGTTCAAAGCTGCACGACTAATCTCAATCAACTTAATAGACAGATATTTGTAAATTCGAATGAAGAGATAACGAACCCTTAAACCAGAAAGAAAAAGAAAAATCAAAATTTACATTCATTTATAGAAATTGTCCAATTAGAACCCATTTATTAGTTCTACAATTATAAAATTGTCATCGTATCATTCTACACAATAATATCCTACACTATTAAGTAAAATTTTATTCCAACCATACTCGTGATTCTAACTTCTATTTATCTTTAAAGAAATTACAACCACGGTAGAACTTTCTGCTCTATCGCAAGGATAAAGTTTCATGGGAGGAAAGAATAAAAAATTAAAAAAAAAAAAAGAAGAAGAAATACCAGGGGAAGAGTTATTTATTCTCGTTCTGTGTCCTACGATAAGCTCTTGATACAGGTACCGAAAAACGTGGCAAGGCTCGACCGTAAAAAGGATCTTGCCCTCGAAACCAGTTTGGTTCAGGAAAATCCGCGACCGTGTTCTTTTTCGTCGTTTCGTGCTGGTTCGAAGTATAAAAACAAACGGCAAAGAGTAAAAAAGGGGTACACGGTGTTGGTCACCGGCCGGTGACCCACGAATTCGAAGGAAATCTTGCGATTCATGCCGCGAAACCGGTTAAAGCTCACTCCTTAGCCTTGCGTACATATGTACATACGAAATTTTCGAGAGGCCGCCGAAAACCGCAAGATGCAAATTATTTTTACCGAAATTCACCCTTTCCTCGTATTTCGGAATGCAGTTTCGAGGGAATTTGTATTTTTATGACTCTGAAATCATGTTAGTTTCCGTTGAGAAAGACGTGTAATTTAATCTTGATTTTCAATTCTTTTTTTTTTTTTTTAAAGATTCCACTTGGTTGTACAACATAATTCCTCAAGCGAATATATTTTTTATATATCAAGCGAATTATATTTTTAATAACGTAGGTGAGAAGGAAGGAAAAAAATTCTCATACATTTGCATCTTAAATTAGGAAAAACACGCAAAGCGTTTGTACTCCTCGCTTTTTCTACATTTTCTTTCTTTTTTTTTTTAAATTAAATAAGAATTAAGGAGTATGTTAATAGGTAATTTGAAAAAAATTTTCCTGTGTAAATAAAAGTATTTAAAATTCTCTTGAGGATTTGGACTTCGATCTGCTGCAATCTGACAATTATGCATCTGCGAGGTGAAAGTCATGATCATCTTTTCAGATCATAATTAACGCTGAGCATCGACATTGCGCATTTCTTTTATGTTATTTACGACATTACGTAGTACGAGTCATTAGCATTACGTGTGCTCTGCGCATCGAAAACAAGTTTTTTAAACTGTATGATCATTAAACTAAAATTGAAATTCTCTCTCTTTTGTTTCTATCGATTTAATCGTATTTATACTCCATTTTGTAACGTTTCGAGAGTATTAAAAATAAATTTCTCATTCTAATCACAATTTCGATTGCGTGGATGTTTTCGAACATTTGATTTCATGGAGATTCGAACAATTTCGAGTATACTCACTTATGGAATTTTATTAGCAATTCATATTATCGATAGAAATCGCAAGATTATAAATATTTTGAAATCGTGCTTCACAGAGAATACACATTAGTTGTAAAAATGTTATGTAAATTAGGGGAAACTTTACAACACCTCGCGTGGGTGTCCCGAAACTGAAAATCATCTCGCAAAACCATAAGCGTTCGTTCCCTCTTCGTTTCGTTACAAATTAGAATGTAAGGTATAACGAATAAACTTGAACATGCTCGTGGGTGTTTCTTCTCTAGACATCGAATTCCAATCCATAACTCAGAATTATTAATTCCATTATAAAAGACATTTTACACCTCCTTTCTAATGGTGTGTAACAGTAAGAGAAAGTTTCGAAATAGAAATTTCAATAAAAAATAAAAAAAAAAGAAATTCAAAATGATTATTTGCAAATACTGAATCCATTTAATATAGAAAATTCTCTGTAATTATCCAGAATTGTGCAATTCCTTAATCGTTTTAAACAGTCCATCATAACTTCTTTATTTCTCGTTATGATACTCTTACGATTTCTTGCAACGCAAACCATTAAGATTCGACTTTATGACACGAACTTCCAGCTCTGCTATTTCTGAAGATTTTTTTCTTTGAACATTTTATTAAATTGATTCCTTTCGTAAGTCAATATCGAGTCTCAGTAAGTGTTTTACGATCGCAGAAACTCGGCGTTTCTGTGAGTCATATACCTTTTCGATGTCCATTCTCTCAATGGTAATTAAATTGTCGTAAAGTCACAAACACATACGCATACATAAGTTCAGTCCCGTTAAAGATTGTTCACCCCTTGGACCTGATTCCTATCACCACTCTGTCAATTCCAAATTTCCAGAATGGACGACGGTTTTCCCCTAGCTCATGGAAGACTGTTCAAGAGGTGAAAACACGCTCGTTCATCTTTAAACCGAACCAGTAACAAATCGTAGTACTAAAAGTGCTGACGCAACATGATTTAATTATTCCTTAATTTCCCTCACTCAAAAACATTATGTACAGAGAGACAAAATCTTTACCAGAGCAGCCATTTAGGATACAAATTCACGAACGTATACGAAATTTCTTCAGGGTTGTATTTGATGAAAACCGACCGATGATTAATAGCGAACTGGCATTAAGATATTAGCCGGCGGTAAAATAAAGAAGGGTGTACATTAATGTCACGAAAGAATGGACCGCCCACCGGCTTCGATGCAACGTGAACTATTGCAAAATCGTTAGGGACACAGAGCACATCCTTAATATCATGTTCGTGATGGAGATCGCCGGAGTCGATGAGAATCACGTCTGTCTGGAATCGAATTAATCACGGCTTCTTATCGGAGAATGTATAAATACTGACGAGTCCCAGAGTCTTTCACTCTATTTGGCTCTATCCTTCGTTTTTCTACTCTTTGCAATGTTATGTGAAACGAGACTTCGTATAAGATAGTTCGAATAACGGTAATTAATTAAAATTGATGATTACTTCGTTTTGTCTTGTTGTTCTGCTATCAAAATTCTATGTAAAATTTAAAAAATGCTTCTAAGGTTCCTCTTCATCTGAAATGTTTTCTAAGTCACCAATTTTCATATTTCTTTTTTTTTCCTATTGTACGTTACGATTGATAATTTTTATTAAAAGAAGAAATGTATAGAATTTCCAAATGTTCCACATCATATCAGAAACTTGAAAGATGTTACAGTACATCGTCAATTGTTCTATACTTGAGACGTTCGAACGGAGAACGAGAAATAAGTTCGTTGTAAGATTAAATAAAGAGGAGTCGAAGTTTGAAACTTATTTAATAAGATACAGCAGTGAAATCCACAGTTTAACGTGTTGAGTTGGCTCCGTAGAATGATTCTTCTCGATTCTCTTCTCGCCTTTTGTTAGCTCCTTTATAAATTTTTAACCTCAATCCCATTCAGGAGTCGAACAAAGATCATCGTCAAATGATGCGACATTGCTAACAAGCTTGAAATTTCCTCTTCCTATGAAATAATAAATGACCTAGCATATGTGAACGTTCATGTAACTTTCATGAGAAAATTGTCTAACAATACTGTACTATAATTCACGTCGTATATCTTTTTTACGACCTCTGTCATATCATCCAAAATTTACCGACTCAAATGGACTCAAATCTTGTTTGCATATCATCTGACAAAAGTGAGTTAATAATACGAGTGAAGTAACACAGTTGGCTGACGATCCGCGATCTCGAGCGTGGAATTGAAGTGGTTAAACAGACGATTCCCGAAACGTTTTACTCGCGATAGGAATCAAGACGAGCGAAGACATTGAAATCACGGTGGAATAAATGAGCTCGTTCGCAGAGAACCAAGGCAATCTTTTTGTGATCTGTCCATCGCGGCGCGAGAGAATGGCGAAGAACGATTATCCATAAGAGTGTGTTCTACTAACTCTGAGATCACCTTGACACGGTTGTTCACATTTCAACCAAACGCTTCCACTTGCTCTTTGGCATCGTTATAAATAATTGCAATTGCAAGAGTAATTCGCACCCTAATTCACGCGTATCAGCTTTGAAGTATATTAGAATTAAATGTCACGAATGAGACAGGAACATAGTGAACATACCGTATTTCCCGGCCCATAAGATGCACTTTTTTTACTCCAAAGCCATAGAAAATGGTTGCCTTTATTACAAATGTCGATAATGACACTGTTTTCTTTGTATAAAATGTTATTATTAAAATAGGTACTTTGATCCTTTTCTGTCTGATCCAAGTATTTTTCGTAAATTCTGACCTGATAAATCACAGTGCGTCTTATGCGCAGGTGCGTCTTATAGGCCGAGAAATACGGTAAGTGCTTCTCCATTCGTTCTCAATTTATCGATAAAATATGTTACAGTAAACCCTCCTATAACGCGGTACTCTTATAACACGATTTCTATATAATGCAACTTAATCCTTTGACTACTATTGGCGCCTATAGGTGGTTTGGAAATTTATCTCGAACTCTTCTGTTACTGCCTTTTCCCCTGAATTTCATTAATCAAGCACTTTCATTTTAATTCAACGAAACAAATTTTACATTTAAAAAAATTTTTTAATTTTTAATTTTTAGATTCTCGAAAGCAATTTGACAAACTTTACGATTGAAAATTGAACATCTACCTTTTTACTATAATCCGACGTAGCAAAAAGGTTAATTAGTGTAAACAATCTCCCTATAGCATACATTTTTCTGTTACACTTTTACGGTTGAAATTAACGAGGAGTTCTGTTTGATAGTTCTGATGAATGTTAACAAAGCGTTTGATTCCAAGCTCAAGTTTTTTGTTTATATTGGAAAATAATTTTTTTTAATTTATATTTTACTTTGCTTTTTTAACTTTCTTATATGATCTCTTAAATTCAATAAATATAATTTGAAATATGTAAACATATATTTAGTGCCTTTTATATCTATACAATTTTATTTCATAATCGTATTCATTATAACATGCTTTGAGAATGAAGTTTTCATATAACGTAGAAAGAAACAACCGGATTTATACGTATTTACTTTTGAATTTCTTATAACGTAGTTTCCATATAACACGGAATGAACTAACCGCATTATAGGAGAGTTCACTGTATATTCAATAGAAAGATAACCTAATAATAAATTTTCAACGAAATTTTTTGTCTTCTTTTTCAGTGAAAACTTCCATTCTAGGTTCAACGAACGGTAAGAGTATTTCAAATCCCTCGATACTTGTAGGAAATTGTTTGAAGAAATGTAAGATAATAGTAGTAAATGTAATAGTACTAAATGTTTTATTATGTTACTTATACATGTACAACACCATTTATGGAAGTAAAATCGTTAAATTTTGAATCACCTATGCGAGGTTCTGCTTCCAAGAACCATTCCCCGTTCGACCATTAACAACATGCACCGGGGTGCATTGAAAAGAATCGCCCACAAAGCAACCCAACAGCTTTAAATTAATAACATCATAAACTTACGACGAAGTGAATAATGATCGAGGTTTAGGTTAAGGCAGATGGGAATGCCAATTTGAATTTCGTGAATGTCGTACCGTTGATGATAACTGTTCATAATTATAATTGTAATTCGGCCTATTTCACAATGCCAAAGTGCATGTATTGGCGTGAAATTTGCACCAGATGACGTCACGAAAAAATATCGAGATAGATGGGCGTCTCGATCGATCATTTGGTAGAATTGTTTCGTGTCGATACGTTGTTTGCGTCAGTTACGAATCTCGTGAGAAGGAGGAACGGGTGGCATTAATTTCATTTGTGGAGGGAAAAAGGGCTTCGGTACAAAGCGAGGTGTAATAAAGCTTTCGACACAGCGAAGCGATTCACCTTGGGCAGAAATTAACGGCCACATTTGATTATATCTCGCGTAGTGTCAAACGTGGAACGCACGTGTTAAGTAACCGCCAATGACATGCACACGAAACTCGATGCTATCGTCGCAGGCGCCGATTAATCGACGTTAAGAACGTGTTGCCAGCTGCTTCTTCTTCCTGTTTTCGATTGATTTCACAATTCTCACTTGCTCCCACCTGACTCATTCGCAAACAGGTACATCCTTATTTCTCAATTACGCGAGTGACCGTTTTATCGAAGATCGATTTTACGAAGGGAGACAGTTTTATTGCGGCCAAGAGACCATTGCGCGTGCGTCTATCTAATATACGGTTTTATTCAATTTGTGGAACGTTCACGTGGCTTTGTAATTTGAATTGGACTTTAAGCGAATTATATATTTCATTTGGTGTCGATTTCCAGAGGAAAATGCCACCCGTAACCAAGGTTATCGCTAACGGTTTTAAGAGCTGGTGACTGATTAATTGCGTATTTTAATTTATTTGCCTTATTGGAAAACATCGCAAATATATTCATATTGCCAATACAATGCTCAAAAGTGAACTTTAATACGGTAGAAAATTCCGTTTGATTATCTTGTTGAATTTTTTAAAAGACTCTCTATACATCCATTTGTTCGGTGTGTTAAATTCGAGGAGACTAGTACCACGAGTAAACACAATAGAAAAATGTATTTTATGACATGTATTGCATGTATTTTATTGTTCTTTGTTACTTTTCGTTTAATAGATGTTCGTTTAAGATGTGTCTTACAAATGATAGTTTAAGAATTTGAAAAGTTTTTCAAAATTCTTCCAACATAAGTTGGAAAACACATTTTAGAAAGAAACGTTTTGTAGATTTCCCGTAAATAAAATGAGTTATAAATATTCTACAAATTAAATACGGTTTTACGCGGTAATTGTTAAAGGTTACGGATTACGCATGCGCAGGTGGAGTTTGTTTCTGAAACGCGAAACTTGGAAAAAATGTTGCGTTAGCTTCGTTGCGAACGGACGATATAATCTAGTCATCGCGACGAAAAAACCTATTCACGCCGGTGTCTGTTAAATGTCATCCTTGACATCTTTGGACAAAATAGATATGTTCCAATAGGCTGCGGTATTGAGAAAAAAACCGCGTACACATTCTCCGGTCGGGAACCGGTCGCGGAGTCTCTTCTCCATCGATTGTGCAATTTCAAACTGCGCTTACTTTATCTGGACCTTTATCTCGATACGGAATATTTGTAAGACCGAGTGGTAAATTGCGATCAAATGGTCTTCGGCGAATTGTTAATGTGATTCTGGGAACAACTCAAGACACGTTTGTTCCTTCGAAACACGTGTCTAGAAAGGAAAGAAACTAGGCTCATATGAATGAACATTTGATAACGAGGTATTGAATGTCGTTAAAAATGAATTGAAGTTTCATAAGCTTTCGATCATAATTCTTCAGAGTGGTATTAAATCGTTTTCATTATATTTTGATATTATAAATACGAATAAAGTGAGATACACAATAAAGTTTCTTTAAATGTTTTATTGATTTGTTCAAATATAGATAACAAATGTACAAAGAAAGTAGAACAACAGTTGACAATTCAGTAAAAGTAAGTGTGAGTCGAAATGAACTAAGTCTACATATACATCATATATGATAAATGCTGCGGGAAGAGATGTTAATATATCGTGTCCCAGGCACATTAGTATATTTCTACTAATTTAGACATGTACCATTATCACATTTACAGATAAATTTGCTACATGTTGGTAAAAGTCGACTAATTAAACGGAAAAACATACAGAGTCCACTGAACGATTAACTGTTGATTCAGTTACTTTGTAACTTTCGATATCGATTCCGCCAATTCCTTTACTCGAAGCGAATTTTTATCATTCGAGTACGGAAATAAATAAAAAATATTTATACAAATACACCGTGCGTGTTCTCGTAAATAATACTATAATTACAATGTAAAGTCCACTATTCTTGTACTGGCTGGATCTACCAAGTCTTTTTTTTTGTTCTTTTATCATTTATCATTTTATATAGAGAACGTCATGCGTGAAGAAATCGTAACAGTGAGCAAATGTACACGCATGCGATACAAGTTCCGGTGAAGATCACTGTTTAACTCGATAGATTTGTGATGAAACGAATCAGTAAAAATCGATAAAAGAATATCAAATTTTCTCTATTATATTTTATTTAAAGAAACATGTTTGTTGCTCGGACACGTTTTTCGATTAAATTAATTTAGCTAGTATTCCAAGAGGAGAAATTTTACAAGAACGTTAGTTTAATTTACTGACTATGTTAAATGTTTTAGGTAATTATTAAAACTGCTGAACTATGTAAATGTCTTAAGGTATCAAGTACTTTCAATCGAATTGTGTAATTCCCGGAACTTGCATGTAAATTACGATACGTATATTACGATACGAACACGTTGCGCACATAATATACGTATATATACGTTTAATGTTATAAAATTCAAAGTTATCGGTCGACTTCCTATCGTAAATAGATATTATTGCATTATCAGCGGTTATGAACAATAAGAAGCTACTTGCAATCTAAGGGAAACGTTTCGCTTCATTTTGCAACGTGACAGAAATACACTGATGTACACTACGTTTTGTTTGCATTTCGGTTTCGTTTTCCTTTTTTTCTTTTTTTTTGTTCTTTTTCGTTTTCTGTTACATATAGAAAAATTCGGTTAAACAGAATTATCGTATCTGGTCAAATTACAATAATTTGCGCTTAAAATTAAGTAGTGCTTTAGGAAGACTGAACCGAAGAAATTGTAACTTTTGCGACTAAATCGGTGGGTCTAAGTATACATACTAACACGAGTCTCTCGAATGAAAAAAGACGCTTGAACAACGATACATCGATTGTTTGCCCCTTTTCTTTTTTTTTATATCCTCTTCGTTATGTTTAATCGATTTTTACATTTCATTTAAAATACAGTATATGTATACATTGAAATCCATTATCTTACAATAACAACTTACACCTAATATGTACCAGTGTTATTAGTTTATCGCTTCTGAAAGTGCATGTTGCGATTACAACTTGGCATTAATATGTATATATATGTGTGCGTGTGTGTTGGTATATACAGAGTATTTTGGGATGGATGGTACAACCGAGCAGGAAGTGATTCTGCATCTAAAAATAAATCAAAAAGATAGAATAAAATTTTTCCGTAAGGTGCTTAGTTTTCGAAAAAATTAAATTAAAAATTTTAAGTCGGAAGTTTGTCAAGTCAACGCGTATCCATCATATTTAAAAATTCGATTGCCTTGGAAATGAAGCATCGTCCGAGAAAATTTGATTTTACCTTTTCGATATATTTTTATATGTAGAGTAACCTCTTGTCCTTATACCACTCGTCTAGTTCATCCAGTATATATATATATATACACACACACGCGGAAAGAATCGCGCAATGTATACACAAAAATATATTACATTACATTACAACGATAATTTAATATGCACAAAAGCGATTCGTACGCACGTCATAGAATTAAAGAAAGTCGTTTTTATTTTACCTTACTAAAACAAATAAATTACCGTTACGTATAGGATTCAGGCAAATTATACTTAATATGAGCAAAAATGCCGCGGCTGGTATTAATTAAATACGAATAAGCTTTAAACCCAATCGCCGGAAATTACATAGAAATAAAGGAAGAAAAGAGAAACAAAAAAGAAAAAAGAAACATACAACAATTACAAAGAAAAAAAACATAGTCTTAAAAATGTAAGCGTAATCGCGTGAGCAGTTTGTAGAAAGACAATTCTTTTGAAAATAGTATGTGCTAAGAAAGCTACAAACCTTTCAAGCTAGGAGTGTTTTGCTTCCATGCATAATTTTCCATATTTATAACACATACGATCGATTCGGTTCTTACCTAGGCGCGTAACACTTCTTAAGATACTAATAACTATACATAATACGTACAATAAACGTAATTTATAAAATTCTAAAGCTGAAAACTCGTTAAATGTTTCGATAAAGTAAACGTCGAAACGCGTACTGATTACGGTGATATCTCAATTACGATCTTGAACGGTTTTGGAACGATTTTTTGCTTTCCCGAACAAAAATCCTTCGTGTTATGAAAATATAACGAAGCGTCAATGAACGCTGTTAATACATGTGTATGTATATATACATGTATATAATACTCTAACGCTCGTTGATGTGCTCTTGGCGTTCTGTGCAATATCTAACATGTTCGAACGGAATATCGATGATTATGAACCTTTATCTATAGTTTAATGTACAATTGCTTGATTACATGTTGCACGTTATTAATACACTTCTTACAAATGTCCTTTCAAACGTAATCTATAATACGCTCAAAATATTAGTTTTGTGAATAAGAGTCCCTCGATTCCTACACTGAGATCACTGTGGTGATCACTATAGTTTATCCTCTTATCGGTAAATTCATATTATTCAACGTTCTTTTTACGTAATATAAAGAAGAAATATTTTTTATTTATTCATATCTTTCCTTACCAACTCGCTGAAAAGATTTGCGGACATTATTATCTTGGACGATTATTGTACGGTTTCACCTTTGATTCAACTTTCTTCAATCCGAACGTTCTGTTAATTTCATAATCCTAGCAATTATTTATCTCGTTTATGCTCCTTCTGTTCTTCCGACGATTCCTCACGAACAGCAGAGACCATTCTTAACATAAGAATAGCCAGTAATTTGTCTAGAGGATCCATAAAACCTCGTTGAATCCATTTTGGTATCGTTGTACGAGCATGAGAAAATCCTAATTTTTGCAAGATATAATCTATTCCATAGGGCTCGATACTTTTGCCAGCCCACGAAAGCAACCTTTAACACATAGAATAGAAATTACTCAATGTATAATTTAATGGTATGGTAATAATGATAAAATTTATCATTACCTTACGGTTGGTTCTAAGTGCCACGTTTTACATCTATATGATCGCCAATCTTTTATAAACATTTCCGCTGGATCAAATTGTTTACGTTTCTTTTCGTCCTCGGTAGTAACAGTTGTTGTAGCGGAAGTGCTGGCAGTGGTCGCAGTTCCGCCTTTTTTCTCTTGAGGATCTGGACTATGTGCGCGTGCACCCATATTCTGTGAATGTGATGAAAAAATAAAATTTTTAAGATATATTTCCACAGCACATAGTAATTGTTTCAAAAATAAAAGGTATATTTACCACTTTCTCTTTTTCTTTCACATATGAAGTAATTAAATCATGAAGGAAGAAAAAGGCCTCTGCGTCTACCGTAACAAAGATATGGTCCTCGAATTCTGTGATAAAGCTGCATTCCACTAATGGTTTTTCACCTATTGAAAAAATAATTTTTAGTTGTGCACATTATTTAATATAATATTAATTTCAGCGTTGTATTACAAAATGCAAATTAACACGTTCATGATGATATGTAACTACATCATGAACAACTTTTCTAAAAAACTATTTTATTATTGACAATAAACAAATATAATAAAAAACCAATTTATGATTGTACTTGTGGAATGATACGACTTATCTAAAGAATTCTATGTTGTTTGTTTTTCAATATAAAGCTATAATACATTACTAGTTTACAATAAAAATGTTTACGTCATAATTATGTCGTTTATAACAAAATGTTTCCACTCTATTCTATTTATATTATTTAATTATTATTGTTGTGGAAAAAATGTAGAATTGAATAAGAAATTTTATGCAGATATTTATAATGCATTAATTATGTTATCATGTGCATAACATGCATAATAAACGTAGATTTAACTATATAAGTTAGCAGTTAAAAAAAAACTTTAATCTAATTTTAAGCACTTATCGAGCATTTATAGAGCATTCCATGCAAAGTAATTTTTGGTATAATAGATAATGAAAAAAAAAATTGAGTAACCTGAAACATTTTGCAAATCAAATTATTTTATTAAATTCAAGCTGAATGCTTCTTACCAGATATCAAATAAATCAATTGTCACACTGTACTTACTATATAAAATATGTTTAGGAGCTCCTAAAAATATAGAAAGGAAACAGTTGCAACACACAGTCCAAAAGGAAATATTTTCTACTTAAAAAGAATACAACTTTCACATTTATATATATATATTGTTACCCACAATTATATATCATAAAATGAAAACATGTTTAAGGAGCACACATTTATATTTATTTAAATTTAATCAATAATATAAATTAAATAATTGTGTGAAAAGTACCACATACCAATAACATCTGGTGTTTTAGCTGTCTGTAGGTGTTCGGTTTTTAAATGTAATTGCAATGATGGTAAAGCAAATATAACTTCTCTTCCGTGAGAATGTTCTTGTAATTTTCCGGAAGTTGTTGAGGTACTTCTTCCACGATTTGTATTAACATTATCAGAAGTGCTATCTGTTCGTTCTCGTTCGACGCATGGAAATCGATCTACAGCTATATATTAAATAATATATAAATATATTAAAAATATTTCAATTAATATTATGCATTAATTCCCTACAATTGTTAAAATAATTGTATTATGTATACGTATGTAACATACCATCGATATCACTACTAGCAAACGCATAGTGAAACCATTCTTGTAATGATTTAAATTGCGGTGGGAAAAGTACGCTACGACTTAATCTACACACAGTAGCCATAGAGTGATGTCTTGCATGCTGTTCTTGTTGTTGACCTAAACTGATAGTCAAAGTTTGTACGACGTGAACATCGCACGTATTTGGTGCTGTGAAGAATATAATCGTTAAATAACTTCAAATAAAGTGAAAATTTCAATTAATTAAATTCAACAATAATATTTCTTACATTCAACACTTGGAATTTCTTGAGCTTCAGTAGCAAAACTGATACAGGGTTCTTTCAATGAGAATAGTGCCCAACTTTTACTTTTGAAGTTAATCCCATGGAAACAGGCTAAGCTGATATTACATCCATGAAGCTCCATTGTTCCTCCAAGTACCGTTCCTGTTGATGGTAAAGAAAATCTTAAACTACCCAACTGAAGTCCTGCCACTTGGGCTAATACTTCTTGCCAATGTCTATGGTGACGAGCATCCGACATTGTAGCTTGATTTACGTTCCATGGACCTGTAACATGTGATCATCAAAATATATAGTTTATTACATTTATTTATATATCACAGATAAACTGTGCTAAATCAAGTTTACCTTCATTGGTAGTTTTTCTTTTCTGTGTTCTCCTTTTGAAGCTACTGCTATTCACTCTTTGATGCTTTGGTTGTAAAGAACTAAATACTCGTTTACTACTCTTAAATTGTTGACTGAAAAATTCATCCAATTTATAATACATTTTCAATAAATCTGCCGTTGTTGATTTACTGATCATAATTTGCAATTGATCCCATCCTAAATCGCCGTGCATGAAGATTACCGCAGGCCTACATTAATATTTAATCAAGCGATTAAAATGTTTAACTTTATCTGAAAAAGTATAAGAATATGTGTAGGATACGAATAAAACAACCTTCTTGTCGGCATAAAAGCATCTCCACTACTGTTGCGACTAATTTTCCATTCATCTCTTAATGTAACGTCCAATGAAGACACTCTCGACATCAATACACTCGTTCCCATATAATCTAGTCGCAATTCTAATGCAAACAGTTTCAAACCTACTGTATGATCAGGTTCTATGCCAGGTTCTTCTCGAATGTGTACTATAAAAATTTACACATATAAATAATACAATTGTTTCAGAAAAATTGAAATAATTTTAATAGAAAACTTAATGTCAATAACTTACTATATGTATCAATTTTACTTAATTCAATAATACCACCAACGATACCACCCTTTGCATCTAAACTGGAACCTCCTAATCCAATACCTATGTATAAATTTTTATGTCCGGTACTACCTATCGACAATCTTCCATCAGACCTAAAATCTTTGGTCATCCATGTAACATTGCCCATTACATTGCCCATGTTCATGTGAACGTTTAAACGAGTGAAATTTATGGCAAACAATACTAATGTTTCCCATGCTGATTCTCTTAATTTGAGTTCTGAAGCTGTCTGTTTATCAGAAGTAAAACTCCATCCTCTACCGATATCTGGTATATATAATACGATTAACATGTACAAAATACGATTAAAGTGTTAACAATTATTTTAGATTATTTTTCTAAGAAGATAATATTTTACGATATACCTTTCAATCGAGCATGTTTTGGTATGTCACTTTCTAAACTCAATCTTAATTTATCCCTATTCAATGTTGGACTCCGTTCTGGAGCACTTTTCGATAATCCATCAGCACCATGCCGATCATAATGTTTTAATAAAGAACTACCCATGACTGCTTCTTCTTGATTTAAGAAAGGGCTCCCATCACCTTCAGAATACGCAGTACCTGAACTTAAATCTCCCAAAAACAATCGACGAACTATACTACGTCTGTACCATGCTTTTGGAAAGGCTAAAATTTCGCTTAATCTTCGCATATCATACTTAAAGGAAGCAGATCCAATATCAACAATTGCTAAAAAAAAAATGGTGCAAACATAGTTTTAATAATTTTTCTTAATATAACTATGTTATTTTAATATTTAAAGAAATTATACGTACTAGAGAATCGTATAACTGCACGACTAGTATCCGTCATCTTTTTTGACTGTTCACTTTGAAAATTTAATTTCCGACTTCTTGACATATGAAATTTTACAAATTCGACATTGATACTTAAAGAATCCTTCCTTTCGCTATCTGATAAAGGTGACCATTGTGCTTCTTTTAAACCAGTTTTCTTTCCACCCCCATATGGATGAAAGATATAAACAGAAAAATCAGCAAGACATCCAGTAACGGATAATCCACCAATTGCTGAGCCAGTTTCTTTTCCGGTAGGTTGTGTACTTGGTGATTTGTACTCTCGAAACTCTATGAGCTCTTCTTCTGCTCGCTTGGACGAAAATACTATATCAAGGGACGGCAATTGAAGCATACATTCTACTCGAGAAACTGGTAAACAGGAAAATCTAAAATAACGAATAATTATAACAACTGATATTTATAAGTGCATCAGTAAAATAGTTCAAATAGTTACCTAAATGTAGACGGCTGCATATGAAAATATACTATCACATCAACAGGAAAACTCGCATATACGTAATTGCTACTTGCTGCAGTTGCAGCCCATGATGTGCTCTCCGTATTTTCCAGTGAAAATACTGCATTCGTTTGTGCATTACTATGAAAATTTGTTTTACTTGGTATCGGTTCTAACGTTTGTTCCAGAAATTCAAGAATATGCGGACTTATTATAGTTTCTTCTGGTATACTTTGAAGCGTCATCCAAGCAAATAAACTAGCCTTCTTGGTGCTAGATTTTTTAAGTGCAGTCACTGATGAAGGATTAAGCAAACTATTGTCTGATGATACTCGAGGAGACGCAGATTCTTCAGGAAGTGTTTTAGATTCATAGTGTACCTGCAAAAAGATATTATTAAACAAAATTTATGTATTTTTAATGTTCAATTTTATAAAAGAGAATAGCATTACCTTTACATCTAGGCCAGGTATATGAAAAATTGTTAAATCTACTAAAGGTACATTTGCGTGTTGTAAATATCGCAATCGGGACGTACTCGTAGTTGATGACTTTTCTTTACTACTTAAATGTTTTCTACTACTACTAGGGCTACTTGGTTGAAATTCAAATGTACCTCCCGAACATGATCGTTCTTTCTTCATTCTACTCATACTGTAAACAGATGGACATTTATATTCGATTCATGAGATACATGTAATAAACAAACATATATTTACATTTTAATTTCATCTTCTTTTCCTGGATCCTTTGTGTGAAGTACACATTTACCACTATTAATTAGAACTTTTACATCAAGTTCGAAATCTATATTAGGCTCTTGAGCTTTCTGAGGTGTTATGTAAGGTGATGAGGTCGATGAGGATTGTTCTTTTCCAAACGAGTCAAGCAGTGGTGCACTATATAAGTTACAACTTAGTAAATGAAATTTAAGTTATTAACATATTTTGTATTTTACTCTCATACGTACTTTCCTTCCATGCTATCATAACTTGAGGTGCAACTAACATCTCTGTTTTTCTTTCTTAATTCAACTCGTTCTCCCTCTATTTCAATAGCTTCCGGCCATTCTAATTCTCCCTCTGGTAAACTTAACTCGGAACCAGCACTTGGTAGTGACGATTGTCTAGATAATGAAGTGATATTACTCAATCATGGCAAAAAAATACAAAAATTGCATAATAAACATACCTGCCCATGGTGTGTGTGTCGCTAAAAGTAACTCGTGGACCACCAAGTCCCCTTACACGAAGGGAAGCAGATCTACAAGTTAATAATTACTAGTAAATGTTCTTTTATAAAAAAAAGAAATGAAATATAATTTCTGCAAAGTGAAAACGCATAGTACCGGCTTGGACCACTTCTAGGACTACTTTCATAGCTAGCAGAATTTGCAGAATTGACGTCCATATTCATATCTTCAGGACTTTCAAGCTGATTTTCAAGTGTAGGTGATGGTACGATAAATGAACGTGATCGATAGGTATTTGGTTTACCACCAAGTCCTAATTTACCCTTTATACCTGATGCCTTAACCGATTGTCTTCTTAATTTCTGAATCATATCTCTATATAATTTATATAAAACCAGTACTTAATAACATATTTCACAGTATAATATTTTATTAGAATTTATTTCGTAAATATATACCTTCTAAAATCTTTAAACACCATAACTTCTAATTCATGCAGACGTTTCATTTCTTGTTCTATAGTTCCATGAGAAGCACCCAGCGATCGTAAATCATTTATAATTTTTGCTTGTTCATTCATTTCTTTTTCAATTAATTTCGATCTCTTTTTCGCATCAAGAGTAGGATCGAAGACAAACGCTGGTAAACTGTCTGTCCAATTTTTTGATTTCTTCATTAGTATGCTCTCCTGCAAACATTTAAGACTCGATTAGTCAGCAATAAATTTACGCATCATGCATTTTCAAGCGAAAAATTAAAACAATTTATTTAATCTCTTCAGAAAGGCCTTAACATTTGATACCCTTTTTTAATACATTACCCAACCAAAGGATGAAATAGTACTAAAGGATAAAATAAATATAATTAAACCATACTTTTTTTTTAACCTGGCTAGTACTATTATCTGGTTGATCCGCATCATCGCTATCATAATCTGCAGGTACGTGAATATCGTCTTCTTCAGAACCAGTCAACATTGTTAGTGTATGTCCAAGCGCTGATAATTGTTGTCCCACATTAACATCTAAATGAATATCAACACCCTCCATTTGCCATTGTACATTTAAAATCCACTTGGCATTATCTAAAAATAATAAACATGAATTAGCCATTCATTACAAGAAACGATAAAAGTGAAATTTGATTTTTATTACCAGACTTGTCTTGTTTTTGTGCAATTGTCCTACTACATACTTCATAAGTGCCTTCAGACACCATACATAAATTCATTATACTACTATCAGTCAGGTCTGGTTTCCAATCATCCAGAGAAGTTTCAAAATCATCAGCAAATCTCAAACACAAACCCACAAATCTGTGCAATATTATTAAAAATATTATTAATTCATTTAAAACATTTGGTTAGAATAAAATGAAAAACAGTAACACTATACCTTGCTTTACTAACTAAACTACCACTGCTGCATGCTGATATGCTTGTATTTTCTAATGTCACTACCACAGCTCCTCTCGATTCACCATCATACAATCCTCTGTTCATACCCCAAGTAGGTGGTAAAGGGTTAAGCGGTAAACAGATACCCATATCGTCCACAGTCAATTGTAAAAATAATGTCCCTAAATGAGGAGCACTTAATTGACTCGTTATCTGACCAAATGGAACTTTTTCGAAAACTTGTTGCGTGGCCGTTAAAACTTCTTTATTTAAGTTAGCTCTCTTTTCGTTCCAGTATTCATATGCGTTTTTATAATTTAGCCAAACAAGTATAGCTTTATCAATAGCGACTGGTTGAACATATATTAATGGACGCTTCAGCGTAATTAATACTACTTCTTTGTCTTCACCTTGTGCCATCTCTTCTTGGAAAGCATTTCGTAATCCTACTCTGGTATTGAAAAAGGCAAACTGTTGAAATTCTGGATCAGCTTCATCAAATAAAACATTCTTTAATAATTGTCCGAGGCTTAAATTAATGTCAACTTGTGCTTTCCCAAATAGTTTTATGCATGGATTTGGGTGAGTAGCACCAGAAACATTTTGTACTCTGTTAGATAGTTGAAGTTCGACAGCTCCAGTCTCTAATCGTACTGCCGAATTCGTCGGAGTTGTTGCTGTCAGTTGTATCCTCTGTATACAATACAAAGAGTATTATAAGGTATTCAAAATGGTGGTTAATTAGTATTAATGATAATATTTATGAAACATACCTTAATGCGAATAATAAGCGAAAATAATATTCTTTTCACGGTCGCATTGCTTGGTTCTTCATCTTCTAACCACAAAGGAACTGGTTTCTCTCCACCATAAACTTTTTGTACAACTTCATTTACTTCTTTCATGAACACTTTTTGCACGAATACCAAATGATTAAGAAGATCTGTACTTAGAGATTGTTCAAAAACGCCAATTTTTGCCGTTGCACTAAGATAACTGCCTTGTCTTAACACAACACCATCTATAAGAAAAAAAAAAGTCGACTAATTGTATTTATGTTATAAAATATATACTTATGCAATTATAAATAATTATCTGATTACTAACCAGCTAATTTACTGTCGTTCATACTACTGTTACCATCTTGAATATATTCCGCAGACACATGTACTTCAGGAAGTCCGATACTAGCTTCCGAAGGTAAATTTGCTTCCGTCACTTGGAGTTTCGTCGTAAAACTCAAAGTGTGATGAGGTAGATCTATTGTAAATTTAGCTTTACTACCAGTTATGCCCGAACTAGTTACATGATCCATTTTGTATTGTGCTTGTAAAGATGGTAACAAAGCTGCTGTTATACTCAAACTTTGAAGTATTATATTAAATTGCATTACAATTGGTTCCAACAAACCAGATACAGCTTGTGGCTTTTCTAAATCAACTGATGGTGCTGGTGCATAATGATGTGGGCTACCAGGTGCACCAGTATCAACTTCATCTTGTTGTTGACCTCTGGACATTCTTGAGGACGTTCTAGTTACCCTAAGTTCCTGCATAATTTTTTTCACTTATAACCATGATGAATTCAGTTACCACAGAAAATAATTGATAACAGTACATTAGAAGGAAATTGTATACTTACTTGTAAAGTCGACGATAATTGCTTGCTACCTCTGGTCATCATTCCATGTAAAGCTACCGGATGTTGAGGAATATCTATATTCACAGCGCCGACAGTCAACAGTCCGCTGTTTTTATCTTTCTGTCGTCTGGTAATACTGGAATACAAAGCTTGCGACTTGCCCACTGTTACTTTAACAACTGTTTGTTGATTGGGTGCAACACCTTCTAGTAAAACGATCATCGTTCTGCCGATTTGACCAGTTAAGCTGCACTCTAAACTAGCAGGTCTTGACTTTTTACGACATGTTAAACTTGCGTGAAGACTTGTTATCTCTGCTTCAAGTTTTAATCCACTAAGAGTAGCTAACAATCTAGTCCTGTGTATTTGCGCGACACCAAAAATAACTAATCTTGTCCGTTCTCCGGTAACGATATCTGTAATAGTATTATTTGAGTTTATGATGAGTAACAAAGTTGTGTATTAAAATTCAGTTTTAGAAAAAGGCATTAAATCAGTACTAACTTAATTCTCGTGGAAGTGGTACTGGTGTTGAGCTAGTTTCAACGTTTAATCCTTTCTCAATATCTGCGTCCTTTGTTTCATTTAATAATTCATACTTTCGACCACTTTTATAATTTTCCGAAGCGTCTGCTGGTATGGAAAAACGATGTGTAATAGTTTTAGTCTCTGGCCGAGTAGCGTATAAATCCAACAAATAATAGATTGTTTTCCAGCACTGTGGTGTTAAACGTGTTGTATCTTTACATTTATCAGGAATTACACAGAATTTATCTAGACCAGATCCACTGGGACTTGCTCCAAAATTGGGAGTTATTACACCTTCGCTCAAATTAATATATCCTTTTACGCTTTTCCCTGTACTGCGTAATTTTTGAGCAAAACTTTGCGGTCGAGATCGAATACTCGCGCCTGGTGATATCACTTTAGAGAGATTGGGTTCAAAACTGTTACGAAGTAATGGAACGTCGATTTTTTTGCCTTCTAGTAATAGCTGTTCTTGTAAATCAGATGCTGTTGGGAAAATAAAGATTCAATAAATATGTAAAAACACTTTAAATCCATATTCAAGTGCTCAATGAAAAAGAAGTAAAGAAAATAATATTTACTTGAAGATGATCCATTTTTTGCGACAGTATCATTAACAATTAAATTATTGTTTCGTTTACTCTTCGGTTGTTGCTCCTTTAGTTCCATTTGTGTTTCTTTAACATTTTGGTACATATTACTAATTTGATGCAATAATCTGAGAAGAGGCATGTTTACTTGTTGACTAATGTATCGTATGGTTAAACTAAAATTCACAACTGTACTTGTATGTTTTTTCAATTGGCCCCGAGATATATACAGAACGGTTTGCTTTTGAATCATATCATCTACCGTCATATCAGCCATTTTTTTAACATCAATGTCAATACCAATTTTTTCGCATAAAAATGCCGGTGTTTCTGGTGGTATGTCCAAATGAAATTTGGAATTATTCCCTTTCTTTGTTTGGTACTTGTTACCTAATGCATTGATTTAAAATCTATGTTAAATTCCTGTTTAAAACGATATTTTCAAATTTATACTCGTTTAACATACCCTTCTTTTTATCTGTTACTTTTCCAAATTCACTGACTACTATATCTATACGCATAGTCTCCATACTTCCTACTAGAGATAAGTTTGATCCTAATGAGTCTAAGGAAGACACATTGTTCACATTTCCTGAACCAATAGCAGATAGCATTTGCTGTGGCATCACGGATAAAGAAGATAGAAGTGGCTCAAAAATTAAATGCGCGTCTAAAAGTCTGAGTGAATCCTTCATGGGATAAAGAAGAGTACCACTGTGAACATCAGAATCTTCTGTATCCTCTGTTGTCATTGTATTAATCTTGGAATCCTGAAAACATATTTTTTCACTATATTAAAAAATTGTTAAATGAATGTATCCTAAGATATAACATATAAAACAAAAAGTGTATAAAGTTGTTAGTGCACTTAATTCTACAATAAATTTCAAGTACCTTTAAAGATTTTTGCTCTGCACGAAAGACCTAAGATGATAGACATAATAAAAATGGATATCATGTAGCAATATATTATTCCTCAACCCATACTTAAGAGAAAAAAATATTTACCCAATTTCCTTTCAAATTGCTTTTATCATTCTCCTTTATAAATTCTTGTTGTTTTGCCATCCAACTATATAAATCTTCGCCCGTATTTAAAGGTTTATTTGAATGGTGACTTGTAGGAGATGTGACTTGATCCAAACTTCCAGTACTATGCTGACTACCATGTCCACCTCCAGAATAAATACTTGGGTTTGAACCAAGTTGATGAGAGTGAGAGATGTGAATTTGCGGTGTCTTCTCCTCCCGTAGTGTACCGTAGCCTAATAAAAAATTCTACTTGTATGTATATATTAATTTTATCTTATTAAAAAGTTATAACATTAACTGAAAAATTAAAACTTAAAATACTGTTAGTGAAATTGAAATTTTGTAATTCAATACAAACAAAAAGAAACACAAAACAGATACCTGATAAGCGCTACAATGAAGTAATAAGCAATAGATGTAAGAAACAAAGGATTTGATGTTTGGAGAAGTACATAGTGCTATCAGTGAAGTGCAAAGCAATACAATCTACTACTAATGATATGATGTTAATACAATTAAAGCAGTCTGCACACTAGAATGTCCTTGTTTAATTATTTCAATATTTATTTTCTCTTCCTTCAACTCTTTCTAATTGCTTCTTCACTCTGCTAAATTAAACGAATATATTTCAATTCAGTTTTAGCATGCTAATGTGTAGACTGCCAGTATATTGTCTCAAGTGTATAATCATCTTGCACTTACTTATATTATTTGGTTCCCGAGTTTGATTGAATAACCCACCACTTGCAAGCAATGGAAAAACAATACTTGCTCGTGTACTAGCAGGCATTTGCGTGGGTTGTAGTGTTTTTCCTTTCTTTAGATGAACTACTGGTGGAGAAGGGGAGGTTAATGAATCCGGGCCTGGAACCGGTGTTGCTATGGGGGTTGTGTCTTTTCCCCGAGGAGAACTTACAGGAACCGTCAAACCATCACCACAAATACCTGGTCATTCCATAGCAAGCCACGGTTTTGGTTCAGAAAGCTTATGGTTATATTATTAATGTGTGTTTGAAGAAGCATGTTACAGTTTTAGCAGTATGTAATGATACATTATTTACAAAATGCACTCATTAGTTCAGCTTCTACAAATATTATTCTAAAGATGTATTCAAAATTTAAATAAGATAAAAGACTTATATGCAGAATCAACATCTACATTCCGTTTTAAGAATTTTGTTAGATCTTTGTCTCAAAGATTTTTCAAAGAGAAACTTGTAAAATTCTTAGTGAGAGCACAAGATTTTAATATTATCAGTAATGAAAGAAAAAAGATTAACATAAGGAAATGAAAATGTTTCATATATATGTAAATATTTTATATATAAATAACATAAATGTCTTTAATAGAAAATCAATGTTAATGTGTAAATACTTTACAATCACTAACACTAAAGACACATACCATAGTGTGCCTATATGAAAATGCAGAATAAGGTACTAAGCAATTGTTAAAATTACAATTTAAAGCAGATGCTAAAAGCTGCAGGTGTATTAAATTGAAGTTTTATAAAGTATCAAATAATCTAATAAAGATATATCAGTATAGAAACACTGTACCAGGTATCTTCATAGATTATATGATTAGTACTTTGTCTTAATTTAACTTATAATACCTGTACTTTTATCTTGCCCAGTCTTGACATGTATATGCTTATGCATGTGGTCTGTGTGAATTAACATAGCACATTCATCTGTGACTTCCTGATCATCAACTTCTCCTGCGCTACCCTCACCATCAGTCAGCAAATTTTCCTGTACATGAATAAGTCAAATCCAAAATGTTTATTCAATATTTCAAATATTAAAAGTTTAAGAGTATATTGTTGAACAATATAAACATCACAGTTCTGATCGAAGAATCTTTAATTTTTAATAAACCATAATAAAGTAGTTAATAAGTAAATAAATGTGAGAATAGTTTTGAGAAGACTGGTTTCAGAAGTTTTGGATTTCACAGGAAGTCTTAAAATTGTAACATAATTTTTGTAAATAATATTTATATAAATTTTTAGTTAAACATTGTATAAGCACTGGAAAACCTTCACCATTTACAATTTATTTTACTATTGACATTTTATCACATATGTATAGTGAGAATAAATTACGCTTTATTGCAGAATATTAACTTGTTTAAGCACAACATACATTAATTAAAATATATATATATGCCAATGGTATAAATAGTTCTGTTAATAAAAACATGTATGCATAAGAACACTAGCATATTATGTTACATTAGAACACATTATGTTACAATGCTTAGTTATTTGATAAAGCTTGTACACTTATTAATGTGAAAGTAAAATTGAATTTTTATATGAAGAATTTGCAAAAATATTGTGTTAGGGCTACTTCTGTGAATATATTTTTAAAATTCTTACTGAATTTTACATTGCAATCATCCTCCTGTACATCCTTGCTTATTTGCTGAAAAAAAAATTGTCTACCAAATTATGTTCCCCATAAAGTATATTATGAACTTCTGAATGAAATAAAAAGCTTCCACTCTCACGGAAAAATGATGCTATTAGAACAAGATAAATTATATTATTTTAAAAATTATTAGATAAGAAAGGAAAAGATCAATAGAAGATATATTATGTATTAGAGAAACAAGTATAATGTTAATAATTGTTTAAAGAAAAAAATTAATAAGAAATGTAAAAGAAACAAAGTTATATGAAATTCCATTCCCTATGCTTTTAATTTAATTTTTAATAGAAACATTTAAATACATAAACAGAGATGAAATATGTTCATACCTCATCTGGATCTGAGACTGCAAATGTAACATTTAGTGGCTTAACATGTTTGGTTTTATAATTATGTTCCAATAATAGTGGTGTATAAAGAACATTCTTCCATTGCCTGCTTAATACTATAACTCCCTAATAATAGATTTATAATTATGTTTATGAATATAGTTTAAAAATCAAAATATATTTCTAGCGCTATTTACCTGGCGAAGTGTTGATAATAAAGGCAAATCTGATTCTTTTAAGTTAGCTTCGATGTTTTTCAAATCATTTAACAGAACGTAGTTTTGTAAAATCGTACATAACTGACATGACGGATCTTCTTGTAATGTTTTTGCTAATGGAGTTAATCTTCCGTAACGACTCTATAGAATACATAACGATAATATATTATTTAAATGTAATAAGTTTAATCAAACATACGTACCTTTGTCGGCATATGAGTTACTTGAACATCTAATGCTTCTGCCATGAGGCAAGCAACAACAGCAGTGGATCTTCGGTACATAGTTCTAAACATATGCACAATTCGAATTGCAAATTTATTACTAGGATTCATCCAAGCATTTATAGCAGGCGATGCTGTACTCAGTAAATTCCAATCTAATCGGGTATAATCAATTTTTCTCGTTATCGGAGTACGGGGAGGTGCTGCAAAGTTAAACCATACTGTTTTTAATTCTATAATGCAAGATACAGTATTTCCATTTCCTGCTTTTGCAACGAGACTAGCGCATGTCGCACTAGTATTTATTTGTGCTCCATTATGCACATTTGTCGATGCTGTTTCTGGTTCTGTTCCAGCAGCAGCAGCTGCAAAATGATAAATAATATAAATAGGTAATACCTATTAATAATTGTTTAAATTTCAAATATTGTATATACCGGCTGCACTGTCTAGTTCCTCTTGACTTTTTACGCTATCCGTATAAAATATTTCAGCATCGACCTTTTTATTGTCACTTCCGTTTTCTCCTTTTTCAAACTGAGACCTTTTCACTACTTTCAATTTGATACCTTCTAAACCACATTCAAACATTATAAAACCCAACCGATCTTCTCCACTACCCAGAGTAAATTCTTCTGTTGCTTGTGGAGAACCAGTTTGCTTCTATGATAAATATATTCTTAATGAATTTGATATAATGTGGTATTAAATATGAATTAGAAAAATGAACAAAACCTACACTTTTCTCCTTATCGTCCGTGAACTGATGCAAATAATAGTCAACGCATTTTAGCGGAGAAGTTATTCTAGTACATGTGAATAATACTCTTGAATAATGAGCGGGGATTGCCGTTATGACAGCATCTTTTAATATTGAAGATTCATTTCTAAGTCTACGTAGTTGTGAATGAGCTTTGCCTATTGCATGAATTATTTGTATTAGTATTTTATAATAGTTTAAAATTACTAGGTTAATATGTTGACAGTTTACCTATATTTAATGTAACTATGATTTCTTCTTGCTGTTTTTCGGAAGTTTCTATATACACTGTTTCTCCACTTCCAATATCTGCAACAACAGCAGCAGCAGCTTGGTGTCCAGGTAAAAATGCCTTGCTAATTTTGTTAACTTTTTTTTGATTCGGCAATACAGCTGGTTTATGAAATGTTTGAACTACTTCCCGGGCTTGTTTTCCAATATAAAACCTCGCTGTGACATCATCAAAGCACATGGCAAATAATGATACACATGTTAAATCACGAATATTTTCAAGAGCAGAAAAAGATATAATTTCTTCAACAACAGAAGCTTGCAGTAATGTTATATTCATCTAAAAATAAAAATGTTAATATACCTATAATTGTGCGAACAAACCAACAAATATATGTATTGTAATTCTACATACCTTTGGTAAAATAATACTGCCCTGAATTTGCGTTGTAATACTCTCTTCATATACATTTGTTTGTAATGCAATTTTACCTATTATAAAATATAAATATTAGCAAATATATATGTTCACGATAAAAAAAAAAGAAGAGATTTAATGTAATGAAACTAACGTTTGTCGTCACTTTGCCCATTTTTAACATTTCTTTCAGCGGTGGATCGTTTTGAACTAGTTTGTACTTGACTCCAATATGATAAACTTTGGTCTTGTTTCAAAATATTAGCATCTTCAACTTTTCCAATACATTCGTGATGGAGGTGATTTAGAATCGTTAATGGATGTAAAGAAGCTAATGTTGGTATGATAGCATCAATAAAACGTTGCAATGATTCTAGCACCATAGGACTTAACATAATATCTACGTCTCCTTTAAATTTTACAATAACCGTCGTACGCGATCCGCTTTCGTGTTGCACAGTTAACAATTCTTCTTTGTTATGGGCTGTATGATCTTCTTCTCCTACACACAACAACACACCTTTTAATTCAATCTTTAAACTTTGATTTAATATGAAAATATTAATCAAGTATGCCTTACCTTCCATTTGATTAATAGTTATACTGTCCCAAAGGTATGGATGCGTAGGTGTTTTATTAGATGAACTAGCCACGGGCGAGCCATCAGATCTTGTAATCATTTTCAATGATGTAAATCCTTCAGTGACAGTTTCAAACTTTGGTACATATCGACCACCAACATAAACCAATCTACCATCCTCGGTACGTTGAAAAAGCGGTGTAGTAAATGCACCACCTCCTGCTTGTATTGACGATTGACTCCAATTTGAACAACGCACCTATAATTGATTAAGTATTTTATACTGCTTAAAAGTTTTGAGAATTAAAAGTTTTCATTCTTTACACTACCTGAGTTAAATGACTAACGTAGCTTGACATCAGAAGTGGAGAATCAATGATTGGTTTATTAACTTGCATGTGCAAATTTACAAGCGTAACATCTTCCTGCGAAGATACGGCGGATATGAAGCTTGTGGAAGAAACAGAATGACTGTCGGATGAATCTCGTAGTCCAACATTTCCACCGTTTGAATCATTATCATTTTGGAAACTAGTATTTCGATTTACTCTGGGACTCCGTTTTGTACTTATCGTCTGTGGTTTTGCTCTCTCTAATGTATGCGCTTTCTCAGATATAGAAACATTTACATTTGTTGAACTCTCTACGATAGATAAGTCCGATGAAAATTTTTTCTTCATGCTATCATTTCGATTTAATACTGAGCCAGAGCCGACAATAGATTGGCGTAAGCTTGATGTACGACTTCCACTTAAACCATGGCTTGTATCTTCATCGGCAGAGTAGAAGGCTTCTGAATGATTTTCTGAGGACATAGATATTGTTCGTTGAACCTGGAAATATGGATAGGATTAAGCATAAAAATAGGCATCTTATATAATTAAAAAAGTATTTAAATATATTATTAATCTTACCTCTTGTTTTATTTTTTCTTCAGACTCTGATTTTATGTATAAGGAGTGACGAGAATCGGATATATTGATGCCATCGATAGTTTTTGTACTTGTTTGCATTGATTCCGAAAAATTTGCTTCTGTAGATACTACTGGTAATGATTGTGGACTATTCGATTCATATGGGTCCACATCCGATGCATTGAAATAATCAACTGCTAATTTAGAATCAGATACGCTGCTCTTTGGAGCACTTTCAATTTCAGGAACACTCAAGATAGATTTACTCCGTTCTGTATGTAATTTTGAATCTGAATCTAATTTTTGCGGTAACTGTGCAGCAGGACTCACGTCAACTAGTCGAGAATATGGGACATCTTTCACACTGCTCCCACTACAATAAAAAGTTAAAACATAAAATTTTCTGATGTGACGAATACAAAAGTGTAATACCTATTTTGTGAAGTACAGTGATGTACTTAAAATATTTTCCAAATATTTTCGATAGGTATTCTTACTATGATTGCTATTATATTTCTTATCATTAAATATAGCGTTTTGGAAATAAATGCTTGAAAACAAGATTATTGTCTATGTGAAAAAGATAAGCTTGCAAGAAGCAGAAAATTTTCGTGGAGACAGAACCCACTGAAACTTAAGATACATTAAAAAATTACATTGACGGATAGCGGCATAAATGATACACAATTTTTTTTATATTTGAATTATCATATGTAATTCTTTTTTTTTTTAATATTACGCTTTAAATTCTAGATATTGATAGGTATATTATGAATCTAAAATTCAGCGTATTTGTGCAGCCATGCAATATTCAAAAAAATAATTCAAATTATTAATAAGCTGTTTCAAAGCTATTCCAAAGATTACCGCATCGATGTATAAGAAAATCTTCTGCCCAGCAGTTTCCGTTCCCCACTGCATGCGAATGGACTTGCTGATGCAGCAATTAATTTTGTACTACTAGTTTCTTCGATACCGGAATCTTTATTATGCTCTGTCACAGACCTTGGTCGTTCGACACCCTTTTTCGAAGTTTGCGGTCCATCCTGCGCGGCAGTTATTTTTAATCCTGTTACCGGATAGTCTTGCAAGGATACATCTTGTAAATTATAAGGCGACGTATGGAATATCAGTTGACCATCGTGCAAAATAGATTGCCCAAATCCTTTTTCTTTTCCGGACTCATTAATTCTAGAATAAAAATATTTTTTACATACGACAAAATAATTTGTTGTCAAACCACAAATCTATATATGATTTATACCTATATGCAGCAACATTTATGCCATCTTGAAAATCGTGGTAGCTTGGTTTAAAAAATGTTGGCCCGTTTCGGTTGTTTCCAAAAAATGCACAGCCACCTATACAACCACATTTTGTAGATTTCACACCACTTTCTTGAGGCCATAAAAACCATAAACGTTTCGTGGCTTCATCGTGTAATTTTAAATATTTATTTTGTACTAAATGTAAATTATGTTCAGGAGTTGGGAGTGAAATTGCAGCTTCTAAAATCACTGGACCTAAAGCTACAGATCCTACCTCTAACCAAATATCAGATCCATCGCCTAAAATAAATTGCAAATGTGCAATACACAATACATCATTTTTAACTATATGTGTTTATCATACCTGATAAACGACTGCTTGCATTATTATGTGATCTTCCACTACCAGCTGTATTAGTGTTACTTGTGTTTGCAAAATGATCAGCTGCTGATACAAACTGTCTTATTAATATCCTAGGTAGTACAGCAGTTACTCCAGATTTGACTTGTTGACCATGTAGATTACAAGTTGATACACGAATTGGAGATATCCAAGTATGAATAGTAGTTCCTACTTCTTGAAAATATAAATCAATTGCATCTATTGCTATTCTTGTCATTCTATATTTTATATCTTCAGAACTAGGACATCTGTAATAATGTAATATAATTTTTAAGAAGCTCCTGAGTATTTAAAATAATTGCATACCTGTAATGATTATCAAAGTCACTATCAGGACATTGTAAAGGTGGAATACCATGATGACAATGATGCGGTAGGTCGGGAGGACGTAAACTATTCTCATTATTTTTTACCATCAACAAAAATGTTTCCAAAGACGTAACAAGATGATGCAATTGAGGAGAACTCATCTTCCCTGTTAGTTTTCCTAATTGTACTTCAATCAACCATGCATATTCCAATGTTTCTTGATCTAAACTTCTTCCTTCATTACTAAACATTGCATGTCCTCTAACTTGTAATGCACTTAACATTAAATGTCCTTGATTTAAATGACGTTCTTTACTTGTACGGACAACATTATCGGTAACTAATGCAATCGCGGGTGATAGAAGCAGTTGAAGCTCTGTTTCCTTATATTTCTTTTTCATTTCAAATCCAAATCGTTCAAGGAGTATAACTGGGCAAGGAGGATCATTCTCTCCACAATTTTTCACTAAATGAGCTTGAATATCGTGCATAGTAATTCCAACCGTTACTTCTAACGGGCGATAATCTCTTGGATCAAATGACATTGATTTTGTATCCTCATCTTCTACAGATTCGATACTACTATTTTGCACGTCACGGTCTTTAGTTCTCTCGGTACCTATAGGTGTAGGATTCGTTCGACTCTGCTGCATATCGGTGAATGTTTGATAATCCCCAAATAAATTTTCTTTTAAATGTATAAAATTTTTTAAAAGCGATCCATATAAAATTAATATAGATGGACCTATTTCAAGATCTAAACTAACTTTATCAGAAGCTATAGATTGTGGATCAAATTTCTGACTACCATTTCTTGTCCATTGAAGACCCGGTGATTTTCTACATCGAGGAATTCTCATTGGAGACAGAAGAATTTCTTCTTTCTCTGGAGTTGTTATATTTGCTTGTGGTGTAGGTCCTAAAGGTGGACATGGATGATATGTATAATTAATACTTAAAGCCACAATTGGCACAGACCAACAATCAATCCACCCTGCTCCTTTCTGACAAACATTTCTCCACTTTTTATTTTTATTTAACTCTGATAAATATATGTGTGATCCGTCACGTGTCATGATCTTTGCATTTTTATTCAAAGCTAACAGAATTGTACGACTTGTATTGACTTCAGGTAGATAAAAGGAAAGATCGACACTTTCACCTTGAATCCAAAAACGTAAAGGTATTGTAACAGGCAAATAATCCACAAATGGAAGATCAAATGACAGCTCAAAAAATTCTCCACAAAAAGCAATGTGCGCATTTTCTTGATTCTGTGATGAACAATCGATCCAATTAAATTCATTACATAATGTAATTAATTCAAATTCTTTTAACAATAAATTAAACTTCCACGTATAAGGTACAAAATGTAAAATATCAGGTCTGGCTTTACTGGCCCAATCATTAATCATATCTTGAAAAAATTCTTTGTGCGAATAAACTAAATTAGCTGTAACTTTACATCCAGTTAAATTTAACGTCCATTCTTGATGATCATTCCACCTTATTGGATAATGACATTTAACACCAAACTCTAATGTCTCACTTTCAACTAAACTTCGGTATTGCAAGCTTGTAGTGGCTTCCAAATGTAACAGTTGACCTGTTATTTTTGTAGTATATCCATCTTGTAAAACTATCCACGGCATAGTAATTTCCAGATATGATCCGGGTCCTATGTTAATGTGAACAGCATTTGTTTCCCGATTTTTACTAAAGAGTATATCAATTGTAGCTTCGTTTAACGTTGATAATCTGATATCAAACGATTGCACTTGTCTTTTTTCTCCAGTAACAGGAGTTTTTGTAACTTTTAATGGCTGATAATCATTAGGAAAAAAGAATTTAAATAAATGTTCTCTTTGCCTATCAGCCCAGGGTCCATAACTAAAATCAGTACCCTTCCCACACTTAATATCAATACCCCAGATTGGTGGCATAGCTTCAACCATATCCCCATTTACTAATTGAATCATTTCTGGATGTTCAGGGACAAATCCAGGTTCATCCATGTAGTAGTAAACTTCCATATTGTTTGAGCTTAATACAACAAACCCTTCTCCCATATATCTTGGTGGATCATCCACCATTCCTGTATATTTTGGACTAGGTGCTAAAATAACTTTGAAATTTTCTGCTTTACATTTTGTGAAATGCATGAAATGATCATATCGAGATGCCGCCGGTTTCGTCGAATATACAAAATGTGCTTCTTCTACAGTTATAGATAAGGTTGTCGGTATTAATCGATTACCAAATACCAGTCTTCCCTGAAATAATAAAATACTTTAAATAAATGCAGCTGGAAAATTAATATTTTTTGAAACATGATTTATCTACTAACTGTGCAGACATCTAATTTAATAACAGGTATTAAATCTCTCCAAGTTCGAGCTATAACATGAGCTTCTTTCTTCCTAATATTATCAACATGACGTGAAACATCCATTGCATTTATTTGTTGCCGCGTTTCATGAGCAGTATTACTATATGACTCTGTATCACGATCATCACTGTTAATATTATGAATTTCTTCATCATGAAACATTTGCGGTATAAGACCAAATGTTTTCTCTAATTGTGCATATAGTTGACAGCGATTATAAACATGCAATTCAAAGCCATTTAACATAACTGAAAGTCGTGTGTCGGAATGTGAAAGATCTAAAAATAACGTTTTTGTTTATTAAGAATTTGTATACAAATGTATTAGAGATGTGTGAGAACTCGATATAGGTATAGATCAAGCAGAAATCGAATCGGATCAAGCCGGTTTTCTGGAAGTATCTCGCGACTCAAGAATGTCTCGATTCCCGTGAATTTTGAGAACCCGAACGATGTTTCGGATCTGCTTTGTGTCCATGGTTTTAGATTTTTTTTATCTCTGAAGCATTCTCGAATTTCACACTATAAAATAAAATTCTCGAAATTCTCGGGAAGTTCTACATTCCTGAGCCGCGAGATACTTTCGGGTACTCAACTCGAACCCAAGAAAAAGTTCTTGAACCGATTCAACCCGATATTTTCAGGTTTTCGCGCATCGCTAAAATTTATATGTTGTAATTCCACAAAAATATTATACAATTAAAATTTGTATAACCATTACCTTCAGATACATCTTTGGGAACATAACTTCTCCACCACCTAAATATAAGCCATCCATCCTGTACTCTGATACTATAATCTGTTGTAATATAAACTATGTCTCGAAACATTATTTTTCCACTTAATACACTTAAAGTAAAAGATCCTAGAAGTAGAAAAGGTAATGTTATAAATAACTTATCAACACAAACATATTTACATGTAATAAATGCATATTTTTTAGAGACTTACCTACTTTAACATATCCATCTCTAATAATAAATCGATTCAACAATTTTGTTAATATATAACCAATGACTCTGCTATTATAATAAGCGATATAAATAATCCAAGAAATAGCAGACACTAATGAGCAAAGTAAATATATAAAACTACTATCCATCTTAAGGTCATCAAGGATGACATGATCAGAATAGTTCCAGAATGCTGGTTCAATTCCAGAGAAAGATGGAACTGTAGCATTGTACAGTTCAATCTCCTCCATGATGATGATGATGTTGTTTTATTGCAGAATCAAGAAATATTAGTCATTTTGTAATTATCCACTAAAACCATAAAAGAAATATGTTTACAAAAAAGACAAAAATATAGTCACTTTCATTTAAAATAATCCAAAGTATCTTATTATAATCATAAATGTGTGCAATTTATAATTTGATAGCTTGGAACTTTTATTTTTGAATCTTTTTACCATAACGAAATTAAATTCGTTATTTATATCTAAGAGATATTTACACATTTAATATGAAAAACATAAAAAAAAAAATGGTTTGTAAACATAACCTAAACAACTTAGTATCATTAGAAAAACTATATTACAATTCATTAAGCAACCTGTTTAAATATAATATAACACCAAATTACATTTTATATTCGAGTCGTCGTCATAATATTATTAATTAATAAAATCAACTCTTGCATAAAAAAAAAATAAAAGTTCCTTAAAAATCTATCATAAACTTAAAAAAATTTCCATTGTTGTAGAAAATTTTAAGACAGAAAGTGTGCTTTATCATACACTTATTGATGCTTTGAGTTATTTAAATGATTATCTACTTATCAATGAAACGAACATATCTCTTTCTCTCTCCCACTCTCTCTATACATATGTATACGTACACTTATAATACATTCGAATGCACTTTTTAAAAAAATTCTTTATGAATAAATGCCAAGTCAAACTAATTTGTTCAACTAATTTACCTTTATTCAGTACTTATATAAGAATTACATTCAATTTTTGTTGTGTCACTCATGGTTTTATGTTTATCAGTACATCGGTTTTAATAGATGTCACAGAACTGTCATCGATGGACAGCAACATATATAACCACTCCATAGTTGACTACTGTCACTAACTATAGATTTAGTAATGATACCCCGTATCTTATTGTTCACAAGATTTGATACATTCTTACAATCATGATAAAATGCCATCTATTACATTTCTCGAATATTTCAACGATTGTTGTAATATTGTTTAAGTGAGTAAAGCAGTTTAAAAATCGGTAAAGTAGTACTCTGTAAATCACTGTTAAAAATAACAAAAAGGTATAGGAATAATAATATGTATAATAATTTTCTATTTCTAACTTAGTTAATTAATATTCCCAATGTAAAACTATTCTGAAAATAAATCTTTTTTAAATATATATACTTTATCACTAATTTCATCGACAGCAATGTCACTTTCGATATTTTGTGCTTAAAGTTGCATGCCTGCATCGTATGAAAATCTTGCATTGTAACACTGCGCGTTCAAATAGAATTTAATCAGAAAAGAATTTAAATTCCTGATTAATTTTATTCTTATTTTATCGTAATAACTTATGAAAGTTTCTACATTTGTTTCAACTTTATAGTTTGTTCTGTATTCAACAAATGATCGAGGGTCAATTAAACCTTTAGTAAAAATTATATAAATAACAATTTGTACAATGCGGATTTTCAGAAGCAACGCCCTCTTTCCCGCCATGCGCCTTGATCGCTGCGCAACCAAAGTGCTCGTTGCACCTCAGGTGCGCATTATATGAATTATGGCTAACGCATTAGGGCAACCACGTATCAATAGGTTTCCACATCGCCCATGGCGTGGTATCGATGACAACAAGTTGACAGTTAATAATTGCCTACTTATTAACAAGTACCAATTCTAATTTTAAATCGTCCATTTATCTACAGAAAAAAATCGGTCGAAAAGTTAAATCTCGCACTAATTAAACCTACTTTTTCAAAGCTCCGTAGTGCTAAAATATTGTGGCGCCATCTGGCAAAAGTGGCAAAACTGGTAAAAGCTCTATTATTAAACTCCAAGAATCAACTTCTAATTTAGCCTTTTTTGTAGTACTTGTATTTTGTCATTAGACGGCGTCACGTGTACGATCAAGCAGGTGGCGCCGCCTGACGGTGATTGTTGGTACTATGTGAAGGGGCTAAAATTGAAAGTTGATTTTGAAGTTTAGTAATGACACCTCTACGCTAGATGGCACCATATCTACTATCAGATTTTGGGCTAAAGTTTGATTCTGTTTATTCACCGCTAGATGTCACTGCGTCTACTGTGAATTGCGTGTGCTGTTTTGCTGGTACTATACGAAGAGAGTTTTTTCGAATTTAGTAATAGTACTATCTACGCTAGATGGCGCTGTGTATACTGCCGGTTGAAATGAATAGTAAATTCCCGAGCTTAAATTAACGGAAATTCTGTTTTGATTAAAATTCTTTGTTTTATTAAAATTTGTGTATTAAGTAGCTTATAGTTTTTTAAAATTAATTTGTGGTTTATTTATGTTAAACTTTAGTTGATCTCTACAGTTTCAGTTATAACCGCAGAATATTCAGTAGAGTTGTTTTATGATTCTATTGTTTATTTAATTTCTGTTTTACAATTATGGAGAAGTCTACGGATGCATTTGCGTGGACCCGTAAATTGGAATGTCCACCCATCATATGCAATGATTCGGTGAAAAAGATGTATGAATTCATGAAAGAAATAACATAAAAATAATGCAGCATGTATATTACAACTTAATGTAAATTATTTATTATCTTTGATAGATTACATTCTGGACTTGTTGGTCTGCTTTGGGATGATTTAGCTGAAAATATATTTACCGCAGAAGAAGCAAAAACAATACGAAAAAATATTTTATTGCATCATTTAAAGCAAGGAACATCTAACAAAGTTATAAAGTGCATGAAAAATTTATTGGAACTAAAATCAAATAGAAATGGTTTAATGAATCAAATATCTAAGTTAGAAAAGGAATATGAACAACAGGATTTTGTAGTTAGAGAGAAAGGTCTGCTTATTATTAATAATTCATATAGAACAATATTTGTGTTACACAAATTTTTTCTTATCTAGTTCAAAAGCTAAGAGACATCTCATCTAAGCGTTCTAATATAAAGGCAAGAAGAGATTTACTGAAGATGAAACATGATCAAACTTGTACACAACTTTGTGATCATAATAGTATGAGATTGGTTTGTCAACATTTAATGCCAAATACTTGTAAAGATTTAGATCCTAAGATATTGGTAGAAATGTCTGGTGTAGTAACAAGTCTTTGGACTGGAGCAAATAAAAGACAAGTATATATGCATATAATATTTAAAATAATAATTATTATAGTCATTTAATTCAGGGTATATCCTTAGGTATGGGATATTGTATCAACTAATCTTAATCACATTGAAGTACCTACATTATGGTTTCACATATATCAAAATTTAACAGATGATGTAGATACGTTAATTAAACTATCAGAAAATATGAAATCCATGAATAAAAATGAAAAAGGCATAAATGTGGGTTTTGCAAGAATATATGGACAGCATATTTCTGTTGTTACCAATAGGTTATTGTCTAATGTAAGAGCAAGCAATTATCAACAAAGTGTGTTGGAATTTATAGGAAAAATTGAGGTTTGTTATACAGAAATATAGCTAAACAATAGAGAAACATAGTTAAAGATTATGTACAATCTCAGATTAAATTAAGCTTTTATTTTAGGCAGTTTCTAATAATTCTTCAGATCTGAGTGAGTGGTTAGCATTAGCATTGGAAGTCTGCAAATTAGAAACTGAGCAGAAAGTTTTACAAGAAGAACTCGAAAAAATTCAAGGATATTTGCATGAAAGTAATGCATTTGCACTTGATTTAGCAGAATTATCTTCACAAATTCAAAACGTTGATACTGAAATTGTATGTGAACATTTTAATATTGTGATCTTCATGCACGTTATTGCTTTTGTATTAATTTTAAATCAATTCTAGGTAGAATGTGTACAAGATATACAACATTCTTTGAATCTTTTAAAATCTGCACCGATGTTTCTCATGCAAATAAAAGAGAAAATTAATTTAGAGCTACAAAAAATAGCAGCGATGCAGGCTGATGATCACGATTATACGATATTGAACAACGATTTATGCGATGAATTAGATGTATTTTATGATGTTTTAAATATCAATGCTTTAAGAAAAGTCCTGTTAAAAGGAAATGTTGGAATTTATAGGTCAGATTGTTTTTATATTATAAAAATTCAGGAGAAAATTTGCTATATCTGAAATGAGAGTTGAAAAATAACATATATTATTTTAATATTTCAGGCATACAGAAAGTTGCTTCAGTGAAGCTTCTGTTCCAATTACTAACTTCCAAATTTCTAATATTACACCATATTTTCCATTGATTCAAGCGCCGATATACTCTTTACTAGAATGCTATAAAAATTTAATTTCAATGCTTGTTTATAAAAAATTCAATTCTTTGGAAAATGAAGAAAACTTAAATTCGTTTCAATTACCCATTATAACGCACAAAGAAAATAATTATAATACAATTGAACTTCTGAACTTATCAAAAGTTGTTAGTACGAAAACGAAAGCAGAAATGGATGAATTTAATGAAATTTTAAATGCATGGTACGTATACAGATGTAAATTATTCATTTCACTGTATGAAGTACAAATATTAATTTTTGTTTTAATACTAACAGGATAAATCAAATAGTTCAAAAAGCAATGGGTATTATCGAAAAAACTGTAGAAGATACGACATTTCCAGAATGGAGAGAACGCTATGATTTATTGTCATATGTGTTGCAAAATTCTACATGATAATCAATGTATAAATGTTACATTTTACATAATAAAAAATGTTTAAGATGCAAAACCATAACTTTTATAATGAAATAATTTGTATATACATAAATTTACAGTACTATATTTTGTAACATTAAATAATATAAATTATTGTATCAATTAATTATTGTGTTAATTATTTACGAACACATTTATTTTCACGAATATTTTAGTATACTGTAAGAGTGGCTCAATTCAACCGCTTTAAATTACTCGTAAACATATAAGAAACAGTTTACGAGTATATTAAAATGTTCGGGGTGTATGATTCACCCTGTACAATTTTTATATGTTATAAAAAATAGTAAATAAAAGTTTTGTTCATTTTGTAATATTCTACTATTTAAAAGAATATAACTTTAAATTAAAATTACTTTAAAACCCATTAATTAGAAACTGATAAATTTAAATATAATCTTTCAAAATAATTCTTTATTTTCATTAAAAAATTTGAATCAAATGTTTTTAGTAATTATTGTCAATAGGCATGTATAGTAATTTTTCTTTGCTCTAATACGTATCGAACATTTGCCACAACAATGATGGCGGGTTTTTATAGTTACGGTATGGCTCACGTAACCTGCTTGTTTGGAAAATAATTTGTAATAAAAAACAGAACGAAGAATTTTGTATAATGCGATAATAATTGCATTTTGAAAATATTTTTAATTAAAGAATTCAATTTATGTTATTGAAAAATGCTGTCAACTGTTTTAAAATCTGTATTCGGTTATGATGCCTTCAAAAGTGATATTCAAAAACAAGCAACCACTGCTGTTTATAAAGGTTGTACATTTAAAAATATCCGAAAACTTAAAAAGTTTTATAACTTGTTAATATTTATGAATAAATAAACGTTTAACATTAAATAATTTTAGGTAAACAAGATGTATTTGTATGTATGCCAACTGGATCTGGTAAATCACTTTGTTTTCAATTACCAGCTATAATGAAAGATGATAAAGTTGCAATTGTTTTTTCACCACTCTTAGCTTTAATGAAGGTATATAATTAATGTAACGAAGTAACCAAAATTAAGAGGAATTATGGATGAATTACATAATACCATTTTGTTATTTCAGAATCAAGTAGATTTTTTAGTTAGCAAAAAAATAAATGCATGTTCGTTGAATTCAAATACATCTACCAAAGATAGAAATGCAATAATTAAAGATTTATCATCTAGTTCTCCAAAGATTAAATTATTATATGTTACTCCTGAAATGGGTGCACAGCAGCATTTTCAAGTGAGTTATTATTTTATATTTATAATATAATACTCACTATAATATGCTTAAGTAATCATTGAAATTGTTTTCCCATAGGACATAATAATAAAATTAAGAAAAGCAAAAGCATTGTCTTATTTTGTCATTGATGAAGCTCATTGTTTAAGCCAGTGGGGTCATGATTTCAGACCTAGCTATAGGCAATTAGGAATATTTAAGAAATTATGTCCCAATATTCCAATAGTTGCATTAACAGCTACTGCTGCAAAGGAGGTATATATTTTGCATGTTTAGATTTTAGTGAAATGTTCAAACTTACTTTCCTATAATACATATTTTTACAGGTAAAAGATGATATATTGCAATGTTTAAATATGAAAAATCCTTTAATATTCTCAGTTCCTGTATTTCGGCCTAATCTTTGCTATGATGTCTGGTTTTTAGAAGCATTAGATAAGCCTTTTGAACATCTAAAAAATTTTATTGTAGAAGCTCTTGGTTCTCAAGATGAGTCTATTTCAAAAGTAAGTCATATAACATATTTGTACAGTATACTCTAATAACTCATAAATAAACTTAATTACTCTGTTTATGTTAAATTTGATACAAAAATAATTTTAGGTGAAAAAAAGTTGTGGTATTATTTATTGTAGAAAGAAGGAAGCAACTGAAGTAATTGCAAATAAATTGTCCATTTCTGGTATACCTACATTAGCATATCATGCTGGTACATGTTCCTATTATTTTTAATATTCATAAAGCTAGTAATAATAAAAAAGAACAGTATGGTAACAGTAATGTTTACAGGTTTAAAGAATCAAGAACGTAATGAAGTTCAAAATAAATGGACATCTGGTGAGGTACCTGTTATTGCAGCAACATGTAGTTTCGGAATGGGTGTAGATAAAGGATCTGTTCGGTAAATTTTACTATTTTATGTAAAATCTATAATTTTATTTTAACGATACTTTATGTGGTATTTTACAATTTTATACACAGATTTGTAGTTCATTGGACAGTTCCTCAAAATATAGCAGCATATTACCAAGAATCTGGTAGAGCAGGCAGAGATGGTAAACCGGCATTTTGTAGAGTTTATTTTAGTAATGAAGAATATGGGCCCATTGCATTTCTTATTAAAGAAGAAATTACGCAAAAAAATTCGGAATTAGTAAAACTGAGGTGGAAAAATTTTGAAAAAGCTGTCGCTTATTGCCTTGAAGTAAAGTAAGAGTTCTTATATATATATACAGGGTGGGGCACTTAAGACAGGACACCTGAATAACTCGCTTGTTTTTGGAGATAGAAGACAATGCCTCAGACCAAACTTATTTGGTATCGAGGGACTGATCATCTGATGTTACTAGTTTTTTTATAGATGGAGGCGTCAAGGAGATATGAAGGTCAACTCTGTTTTTTTAAATGGAACAGTATATTTTTTTACTTACATTCTGATAGAGTGTTTCAAGACGAATACAATGACCTATTATTAAGGTTATTCAAGGTCATTTTCTTCTATCTCCAAAAACAAACGAGTTATTCAAGTGTCCTGTCTTAAGTGCCCTACCCTGTATATACATATAGATGTTTTCTCAATAAGTATTCATTTAACATATAAATGTTTAATGATAAAATATTCTATAGATGTAGACATGCAGTCTTTTCTAAGTACTTTGGAGATAGTCCACCACCATGTAAAGGTAGGTGTGATGTATGTAAAAACAAAGATACCGTTCAAGCAAGAGTATCGCAATTTGAAATGTGTCAAACAAGAACACGAATATCGAAATCCAGTAATAATTTAGACGGTATTGCGTTACCAAAACATGACGAGGAGTAAGCATACTTTATTAATACTGCTTTTTTTGTTACAATATGATTGTTAGAATGCAGTTATTTAAATTTACAGTGAAAATGAAGGCGGAGGACAACAAGTATCGAGAGATAAACTTTTAGCTGAAAGTAAACGGGAAGCTAAGGAATTAATTGAGAAACAGTTTGCTATTCGAAGAAGTAATAGTAAATATGAAGAGGTATATGTATATGTATATCTAAAAGCTAGATTTATAATTCTTTTTACTTTACTTAAGCTTTTTTTCGGTTTTTTAGATAAAGAAACAAAATCGCGAAGATGCTAAACAATCTCATGTGTGTGCAGCTGAAAGTACCGATATAAAAATAAAGGGTTTAGCTGTACAAGTACGGGAACATTTTTATGCTCAATTAAAATCGGCGTTATTGGATAATTATCAGAAAATGTTTCTGGAATCGAATGGCCAAGCCCAAGAAAATGATATGCATAACATAGCATATGATCTTGAATATAAAGTTTTATGCAATACTAAAGTTGCAAATAAATATAAGTTCGATATGTCTAAATTGGTACGTAATATCGTATTTTATGTAGATGTAAGATTTAGTAATTTTATTTGGGTTTTTATTTTTGATACATCCAGATTTCTTCCGTGCGCAAGTGCACCAGTGCTAATATGCTTCATGAATATTTATATGATTTTAATATAAATAATAAACAGCAATTAGAATATTTAAGTGATTGTAAAAATAAAGGAGAGGAATACGATTACCGTTTAGAACAGAATATACAAGATAAAAGTGAATTAAATAAACAATCAGATAAGCATATTTCATGTCCTACATTTAAGACTGCCTTAGAATTTAGAAAAGACGATAAGTTATTAGAAACTAATTCTAGCAATAATACGAAATATTTATTTAATGCAAATATTTTGGAAACTGACAATAAATATACCAACTCAAGAGAAAATCAAAATGATGTCAATAAGAGTCATTTTCTTTTTGCTAAATATGAGCATGCTGAAAAAAGTAACATTATAAAAGAAGATAATAAAGTAGCTGTAAAGAAAGATAAGTCAATTGATTTTCAAGCATTAAGTGGTTTCACATGTGCTCGAAAAATTCATGAGAATAATGAAATGTTATTAAAAAGTCGTGATAAGAAATCTCGAAAATCTTTGAAAGAATCTATTAAAAAAGATTTAAAAAGTAAAAAAGGATTTGTCGCAACTAAATCCATTTATGAACAAATTTTAGAATCTGCAAAGTCAAATTCTAATGATACAATTTCGATAAGTAATGAAAGTAATGACAGTACAAATGTTACGGAGGATTTAACGGAATCAAAAAGTGAAAGTAAAAGGAAACGTAAAAATGTAGATTTATTTGAAAGTAATGTAAATACTGAATTAAATAAAAAAACGAAGTTGAATGAAGAAAAGTTGTCCTTCATTAATAGTAAAAAAAATATTAACGCTAACGAAATCAGGGTAAACAACGATGCTCTTGATAAAAAGAGTAAAACTGACAATGAAAAACATGAAATTATACACAGTAAAAGCGAAAAAGCATATTCAGTAATAAAAGATAAAGGAAAAACAGAAGTTTCAAAAGAGCAAAACACAAGTCAACGTACAGAATTAAAAGGGTTGTCACAAGAAAAACGTGACAAGAAAAGCCATTCAAAACAGGACACAAGTAAACATAAGAAAATACTCGTACCAGCAGATAAAATTACCCAGTTCAAAACTGCAGAAATTTTAAAGTCATATTTAATGAAGTATTATCCATCGGAACGTATTCCTGATCGAACGACATTTTCAAAAACGTGTAGAGAAATGCATCACACTCTCCTTGCAAAAAAAATATTTGGTAAATACATCAGCAAATTTGCATTTTCTTTAATGCTATTAAATTACTTGAAATAATAATAATTGTTTCAGATAAAAGTGGAATACAGCAATTTGTTACGAACTATATGGCGCAGAATTAATGTTTTTCATAAAAAATGTCCATTAGAATAACATGATAATAATTAAAAAACATTTGTACATATACTTGTATAAATATGGCATCATAAATTCATTTAATTGTATTCTTTACTTTTTGTATACATTACTCGAAGTTGTATTTATAAGAAATCGCTGCTAATCTTTTATAAACATATTAACTACAATTGAAGCTTAATTTACTTATATGTATTTACCAATTTTTTTTAAATAATATATTTTATACTTAATAATGTGTACTGTCATTTATATGTATTTAAAGTTCAATTTATATTATAATTAAATGTGTCGTATATGTAACAGATTTGTGAAATATAACTTTACATATTTAATATCTAATATGTTCTAATATTTACTTAATAATTTCTTTTTTAATAATTCGAATAAAAAATAATTTATTAGGTATTCAAGTTCTAAAGGATAAGGTACTGATATAATAGTCTTTTATTATAAACATTGTTTATTGAGCAATCCTTATAAATACTTATACCATTAACATTCCATTGGCAAGAATTATAGTATTGGCATGAAGCATGTAACATTTATTCTTATGAATATTCTGATATATATATAACTGAAGGAAACAGGACTTATGCATTCGAACAACTTAAATTGTTCTCTTTTTTATTCCATTAATGTTATATAATATGAAAATATATTTCATAGGAACGCGTTTATTTGCATACTATAAAAATACTGTTTCCTTAGTTAATTACAACATTTAACTAAGTCTATAGATGAGGCAAGACTGGTAAACTTTCAGTTTTTATATTTATTAATCTACTTATAAAAAAAGCCATAATTTATTATTTTTTAACTAAGCATGCTATATCTTTCATTCAATTTCATTGTTTCTCTTTTAGACAAAACGTGGAAAAAATGTTATTAATTTTAGAAGTTTGATGTAATTTTATATATTGTGTAAAAACTTAAAAAAGTGTATAAACAATGTAAATACTACTAATAATTTATTTACAATATTTACAATTCAAAAGTTAATTGAAGATGTTAACACAAGTATGCAAGTAGTACACTTGACTTTATTTGAAAAATAAATAATAACATTTCCATCATCTTCCTTAACGTTTTGAAATCTTGAAAACATTACATACTTTAAGTTAAAGTAATATATTATGTGATTTTTGTTATTTCTTCCTATTTTGCGCAATATAATTTTATAATAATTTAGCAATTATAATTTTTCTTTAAATTACAAAAGTCCACTAACGATTAATTTTAAATCAATGATACATTTTTCATGCGTGTAACTGTAGGTTATAATAAATGCGCATAATTACGCAATAAATAAATTTTGATAATTTTGAATTGTCTAAATAATAACAAAAGTTACATCTTGAGATGAAATTAATTAATTGAATTAAAATTGAACAATATAATTCAATACATTTAGGCATTTGTATTTGATAATAGAGAAATGACGATTACTGTAGTACTTATTTTCAACGAAAGGATAATCGTAAATTAGGATTACATATTTCAATGCTTTTCATACGATATAATACTTTTAGAAGCTCCTACAGAACAGTAGCACTTAGTACATATAATTACTTATTAATTGTAAAAATGTATTACTAAGATACTAGGTAATAATTATATTTTATGAAGTAAATCAGAACTAAAAAAATTGTCCCCTTTACCGTTCTCCAATAATTTATGCTAAAATTTTAGTTACAAACGGTGCAATTCTAAATTGATGTATTTTTGTTGTGTAATGCATACCTTATCAATAACATAATTACTATATATATTAACACGATTTCACATTTACGTGTTAATATTCTTTCCTTTTTATGTTTAATAATATTACGATTTCATATAAAACACTTAATCACTATGACCAGTCTATAGTATCAGTCTTAATGCATATAATCGTTTAAATAAAGTTTCAAATCTTTTAGCTAAACAATTATTGCATCCGTGTATTCGTGCTCCCCCTCCTTCACAAGTGCACCGATCTTTTAAAATTCAAAGTACCATCACCAGAAAATAAAAATAAAGTAGAATTCCTTGTTGTTAATAAAATAAAAAAATGTTTAAATAAATTTGTTTATAATAGAACATGTAATAAACGTGGAAGTAGAGACTAATAATTTATTCTGAATTTGCACCGTTTGCACTGGCACGCAATCGCTGAAGTTTAAAAAAAAATGTCACTACTCACCACGTTATGACTGTACTTGAATAAACTGATTAACCATTTTATTAGTGTTCATATTAAATAAACCATGTCACTATATTTTGATACTATTATTAAAACGCTACTTTAAGTTTTGAATTCTGTAGTACTACTGTCATGTTTGAAAACCTTAACATAGACAACCTTCAATTAGAATATAAGAGTACTTTCCTACTTATCGGTATGGATTTCGATTTGTCTCACTAATCGATTGTAGTATCTCGAAATCCAAAATGGTCCGATGCGTCTTAGTTTTCATATAGTATGCGAGAAATAGCCTCTTTTTAGAGTTCTGTTTGTAGTGTATCGATCACACAATATCTTCTTTTAAAGATGATAATTCCGTTGTTACATCGGACGATGTATTTTCATGTTTTGATTCTAGTAATGAACTATAGTAGGTCTCCATTTCTTTAATTTTGCATGACATTCGTCTATTGCCTAAACATTGCATCTTTGGACTGTTTATTTCAGAATCGAACCATTGTCGAAGTGACGATGATCCATCTGGTTGGTGCAAAAATATTTTATGAACAGCAAGCACTATCAGTACAACACCAATGAACAGCGAGGAATAAATCAGAATGTCTTGAAGAACAGGTAAGATGTTTAAATAAAACCAGAAACGAGCATATAGCGACATCGGTAATTCGTACATTCCCTGAAAAATAGAATATTAAAAAAAGAAATAAGTAAATGCTTTTTTAATAAAATTTGTTATATAATAGTTTACTTGTTAGTATGGTAGTTCATTTCGTAAGGTATTAATTCATTTTAAAAGTAAAAGCACAGACGAGGTACAGAATTTGCGTAAAAAAATCAAAGGGTTTGTTATGTTTTCTACTATTTAGAGTGGTGAGTTTAGAAAGTATAATCAATCCAACAATTAAAGATTAATCATCGTCTTGTCGATCAGTCGATTGTTTATTACCTATTTTTAGTCGACGACCACAGTTTAACTTGATTTTTAATTGTTACAAACTTCGAATTTAATGTAAACAGAGAAAATGTATGATGTAAATTATTTCGGGATATTATAGCAAACGAATGTTACGTAACATTTGAATTTGTATAAAAAATTATTTAACATAATCTTATTTTCACTTTGGCTATTTTTAATCGATGACCAGAGGATAACCTGATTTTTAATTATTTCGAATTTTTTATCTCAGTAGGAGTAAATAATAAGAATAAAATGTAATTCTTTTATTAAAAAAAGTTATAAAAATGTGTAAATAATAATGTGTGGTGTAATAAATTGCTAGGAGTATAAATTAATAATAAAATTATAAAAGTTAAGAAATGATAAGATATTTTGGTAGAAACATGAAATTCTTTAAGTTCATTTCTCCTTGATAATGACTTTTGGTTAATGAAACCGAGGGTATATATATATATAAGACCCCGCAACATTCCGCGAAGTCGTTTTTCGGATACTAAACTAGACAGATCTCTATTTGAGGGCTATTAGCTAGCCTATGTCCATCCCTATAAATAATTCTTGTTAAACTTATAACTTTAAATAGTATTCCTAAATATTAATACCTATTATCAAATTAGCAAATATTTTTTATTTTAATAGAATAAAATAATTTTTCTATTAATTAATACTTATTATATAATACTAATTCCTTTTTTATATAAAATTGGGATAACATTCCTAGTTATTAACAGACTTTGAATATTCTACGCGTACCTGCAATCTACACTACAGGTATATTTTATTATAATTATCCGTCGGGATGATTTTCTTTTTATCCAGTTAGTATTTTGCATTTTTTTTTTACTTTCTTCGTTTTTTTTCTATGTACCGTATTGTTGCATGTAACGTTTGACAGATAAATAAAAAGCTATCGCGAGAAAACGAATATAAATCGATCCTCTTAGTAATTGTGGAAAATAATTCACTATCGCTATGCTTGGTTATAATTCCTACCGTTTCAACAGCGTTGTTATTTGATTCCATTCTATACCGATAATGTCACATGTGACATCAAAATTGAGACAGGAATTTACATTGCACGATAGTCTATCTTATACCTCGTTTGTGTTAAAGGTAAGGTAGGATCTGTCGATATTAACTGTATCTATAGTATCGACATTGCGATATCTTCGATATATTCGGGATATTTGATACATTATGTTTCGATATTAACGACAGTTTATTGTTGGCTGGTACTTACGATTTCGAACCATAGTAGTGGTAAAACGAAGTTGTCGAATCTTTCTACTCTAGCCATGTGTTTAATATTCTGCAAAGCCATGTTGATTTGGAAACGAAAGCTAAGTTTTACCGGAAGACCTGACTTTGGCTGAACGTAGGCGAAAGATTCGTGAAGATCAGGATTTGGATGTAAACCCTCGACAGCCTCCAACATACTTGGGTCTGCCTTGTAAAAGTGTGGATACGAGAGAGCGATTGGGAATCCTGCAATTGTCACAAATGTAAGTAATATCTGTACAAAATTTCCTTCATTACAAATTTGTATTGTTAACAACGTTGCATTATTATTCAGTTTGTTATACGTGCACATTTACCAATGTCAATATCTAACACAGTTCGATCTGTATTAACTACTGAACCTGTTAACGTAAACAGGTAACGAAAATATTTAAATCCTTTAAGAAATATTTTTTTTTATTTTACGTACTTCGATATAATAATTCGAACGTAATAAATAATATTGATGCGTGTATCTTTACAATTTTTATGGTTCATGTTACTTTCGATATTTTATTGGTATCACGAAACGATACAATCGATATTTTTTAAAATGATCTTACCGTAATAGCAATCGGTGACATCGATTAAACCAGGTTTCAAACAATGTCCTTTACGGCAGAAACATTTGTTCTCCGGGTTATAGGCGCCATTGTCCAATATGTTCTCGACAAATTTATACTTGTATGCGTGTAAGCCATCTATATACGTTTCGTCAACTCGTTTCTGTAAAACAATATTTTCACATTATTTATTATACCTCTCGGCAACGAAAGTATTGCTAATCATTTTTCTTAATAATTCACGTAGAACTTTATACATTCAAAGTGTGTACATGTAATAAATTACTAGTTAATAGCACGTGAATCTGTTCATTACGAAATTGTTAGTATGCATATCTTAATGTTTGGTGTATTGCCAGTAGCAAAGTTCAACATACCATGTAAGCACTACGACAGAGACTTTTTCTAAAGAATAATACAGTATCATTCGGTTGCATGTAACTTGAGAACTTTACACCGTCGCTAGCCCCGTTTACATTTGCACACCTTCCTGTCCATTGCGGCAGATTTACGTTGCCGTTGTATTTATCAATTAAGCCGGTCCGACGAAAGTCGTTTTCTCCTGTATAAACGGTTTCATAATCGCCATCGAAATCATACATCTACGAACAAAAAGATTTGCCTCATTAAAATATCTGTAAAATACAAGTTCACAATCGGTATTTAGAATTATAGTGAATCAGTAAAATACTTTTGAGAAGAACCTGGTTTTACTAAATGAAATTCAATACAATAGATATTTTTCAGGAAAATCTTGGATATTTTTGTTATTTTCATCGAAATGTTTTTTTTTTTTTAATTAATTATAGTAAGGAATACTACGTAGAAATTACAAGTGGTGCAATATTATTAGGAAACAAATTAATTGAGTATTTTCATTTAAAAGATACTTACTCTATCGATAAGACCGAGCTTATTGAACTTGATCCAAGATGGCATCATCTTGTTACCAAGCGTAACAAGTGTCGATTCGTAACCGAACATAAATTCTCTAGCGCTCATTTTGACCAGTGGCTTCGAATTCGTGTTCATGATCAGTAAGTTCAATCCCCATCTGGATATGTAGGAGGCGTCTTTCATCACATTAGTGATACTCTGAAAACAGAAAAAAGCGATCTCTTAATAAATGTCTATAAAATTATTTCACAAAATAAAAATATAGAATTTAACCTTTTCGTTACTGTTGTATAGGCGCTTTCGATATTTGCTCGTACATTTTTTGTTACCGTTTTTTGGCCCTTAATATAATCTTTTACGTACTTTGAAACAATTGCGGATTTTAATTACCGAAAGAAACTTCAGATTTTCAAACTTTTGAAAACAATTTGATAAAATCGAACATCTGCTTTTCGTCACACGAAAGTATTAAGAATTACAAATCCAAGAAAAATATCATCCTACTCCGAGATTATTTTCCACCCTATTATTATCGGCGGTTTAAGTTCCATGCAAATTAGATCATAGTAAACAGACTGGACAGGTGTGTGAACACGTATGGAAAGCTCACAGAGGCTTGTGCTCGCTATTAATTAACGTCATCTTCTCTCCTTACGTTTGCAGGTTCATCGGTTTTCGAGTCGCGATATAATTAATCTTCTTTGTTATGAAATACGTTGTATCGCGGCTGACGTGTGCTGTAGTTAATTAACGATGATTTGTTGTCGTAAAGCCTTAAAGGGAACATTATTCATTTCCGTATCATCTGTTTTGTAGCTTTATTATGACACGACCGTTTTGTTCTTTATATCGAGTCAAACGATCTCTGATCCTTCTCCGCGTAGACGCTAACTAGTCTACCCGATGTATTAGTGATTTTCATTTTCTGCGTGAAAGTTCATTGACGCCGTTCTAATTGCCCAGTCGCGTTTGCCAACTGATGTATAACACGGGAGGATCTCGCACGTTTTAAGTTAACATTCCTATTTACCGCGTACATACGTATGCACAGCTGTATCTCAGTGTACGCGTTACATAAGGATGCTCCTTGACAAATTGTACCCGTGTTGCTCCTCGCTCGCAGTGAACGACCACTCGAGTGTTTTGAGGAATGCATCGGTTCTTCACTTCATCTCCATTCAAAGATGACTCTTCCCGTAGCGCGTAACAGCTGTTGAAACGCCGTGAAATGGTTACCTCTCTCGTGTCGAGGAGACTAATTTGAAAAATAAATTTCTGTCCCTTATCGAATATTCAATTTTTAATCTTCAAGATATTGAATTAATTAACTCGGAATCGGATATCGGTAGTGCTTGTATAGATTGATTAATATACAGAAGCGGACAAAAGTTTCCGAACAACAGCGTTGCTTGTGTTTGATTCAATTTTATGTATTTCTTTTGGAGTTGTGAAAAATAGAGTAATTAGAATCTAGAAGAATTACATTGAAGCAAATTTAAAAAAAAATATATTTACTATTTCATAGTTAATTTGTACATATTCGAACAAAATATAACGCGACAAATGTTTCCGAATAATTCAAATATACCAAGCGTACCGTCAAATTTGTCGGAGAAGATGTAATGGTTTAGGGTTGTTTCTCATGATGCGACATTGGTTCTCTTTGTTGTTTTAACGATAAAAAAGGTCAATTGCACTATCGAGATACCTTAGAAAATACAATATTGCCTTATGCTTTTTGTCTTATATAAAATATAAGATAGTAAATATATTTTTTAGAAACTTGCTTTACTGTGTATTCTCATAGATAATTCAATTCTTTGTTGTTGTACGTAATTACTCTTTTTTTTGTAACTCTTAATAACTTAATTGAATGTTATTTTCAATAAACACGAAAAAAGTAGTCATTCGGAAATTTTTGTCTACAGTCGTATACTCGCATTCCTTATCCCGGAAATTGATGATTAAACGATTCTAAGGAGATCGTCACAACATCCTGTCTAGGATAGAAACATTGTGTCTTATGATTATGTTACTAATGATACCGTTTACTTAGCTATTTCTTTTTTTTTTTTTTTTTGGTTCCGTATAAAGTTGCGTTTAAAAGAACTACCAGAACGGATTAATGATAGTTAGAAGTAGTAATTGAGTTACAATTATCCTTAACAATTCCTCTTATAACCCACTATTTTCCAATAATTCAGCATTTTGTTTTTTCCTTTTCCTCATTACGATAGATACGCGTTGTTTCCATTAGATCTATGGTGTTTTAAGGATGAAACTTGTCATTACATTGCACAAAGTAGCGAGGGATTTCATTAATATTTTTTAATCTTTCGAAACGATTTGTAGAAACTTGGTCCTGTCTCTTCGAATTTCCGTTTTAACGAAACATCATGCGTTACTACTCGATGCTTTCTCGCCGCGAAACATGATGCACTCGTTAAGAATGTCTTCGTGCATCGAATGGAAATTTATTCGTGTATCTGTACATAGCCTACACCGACGGCGGTTTTTTTTTCGAATGCAGTGCAATTCTAGGGAAACGCGGATGTGTCAGATGGAATATTTTTCGCCCAACCAATAATTTTCCACGTTTCGAGGAAATTCTCTTTCTCGCAAAGAATGGATGTTTCGCGCGTGCGTACGTCAATCTTTCATCGTTATTCATTAGATTACAAGTTTTTGCCGTTGTAAAATTTTACGACGTTCTCGATCAATGCTTAACATTATTTACAGCTTGAATAAATTTTCCTCGTCACATAAATTTAAATCACATGTAAAATCACCTCCGCGATGTGATTGAGCCTGTGAACTCGTTCACATTTCTTTCTCGATTGTTTTCCACGTGTCTATAAGGGGGTCGGAAAGGTGTTTAGTAATAAAAGAGAAGCATAGCTATGTCACTGTCTGTAACTTCTTATATCTTATATCTTTTAACTAGCAGTTTCTAAACGTAGAAAAGCAGTAATTGCGCGCTTTTGTTTCGATCGTACTTTGTACTTTTTTCTCGAAAACAGTAAGAAATGATGAAACCAAATTTTAACCACATATTTCTCATGGGTAGATAAAAGATTATATATACATTTTGCAAATATTTAAGGAAATGTAACTATCTTTCGAAATTTTATATTTTTTCTCCAAGCAATATTTTTAACATCTGATATGTAAATATGTGTAAAGAGGGCTGGAAAAATATATAAAAAAATTTATAGAAAGTATCCGTAATAGTTACATAAAGTTGACAAATGTTCGGAACTTCCTTGAGAATAGAAAAGATCTCATTGGATCTAAATTTACCAAATTTTTTACGCAACTTTCTGTTTAACAAAGTTAATCGGTTACATCAAGTGTGAAAGAAACATGGCATGTTTCCGCATAAGTAACAATAATCGAAAAAGCATCGGAAACGTGAGCGATTTGCACTTTGAGCAACGATCGACGATTGCAAAATCAATAATCGTACTGTGTATGTGATAACAGTTGGCGACTACGAAACCCCTTCTAAAGGACGTTAATTTCATGTACGATGGTGTTTTTCTTCTCCGCGTTGAACACCGACAATTTCGCATCATTTTGTTGGAATACCTCGATTTATTTAAATCAAGAATAATCAAGTGCAGTTGAAAATAAACGATAAGTGAAATCCATTTAAGGATAGTCATGAATATTGATTTCTAGTTCGAAGGTGGAATTTAAAAACAACATGAAAATGGAAATGTCAGTGAATTTAATCGGTGCCAGCCTAGTGGCCACCAAAAGATCTTGAATCTTCGTCATCAATACGCGTTATTTTCTTCGGATCGAATGTGGAATTAGATCGTAATTCTGCGTTTCCGTTCTTTTTTGTCGCGACGACTTACAACCGGCTCTACCAGCAAACCTTGAGCTCTTTGATTAATATATATACCATTTCATTTCTACGACGAAGATTCGATTTCTGTCGCTTGCCTGAATCAATTATTTAGAGTAGCCCACTTTATCTTCGCGATGGAAGTCGAAGCTTTCGCGAACAATAGTTTTCATATGTTATTAGATTGATTCCACTGATACAAAAAATAATACTTTTATAATGGATGATATATAATTTTAAATATTTCTAATTATTCAAAAAATATAAGGCTACATGAAATGCACGATTGTGTTGTTTCTTTTGTATAAGAACGATTTCTTTGTGATTGATGCGGTTAAATAATCATAAAACACGCAGTTTCTTTTCAACGAGGAGAAAACGGAAGTTCGTGTTGAATAAGTAAGTTCCAGTAAATCGTTGACCCCGTTGGCGCTCGTTCAATACTCGGAAACGAGATATCAATATACCATTCGTTATTATTTGAATTGTGCTGAATACCGTTCGATAATTTTTCTTTAAACATTATGGACAGATACGATGCTTCTATTCTTTCATTTGTCCGTGTACTCGATTAATTAATAACTTTATGAAGTTCATTTTCTCGTATTAAATAAATTATTATTGTAATGTTTAATCATTTTACATGCACTTGCATAAGATCACAGAGAACTCGTTAATTCTTACTTCAATATTGTTATTTGAGTTTAATTGGATTATCAAAGATAAACGAGTCATTTGTTTGATGATATATTGAACCGTAACAATGAGGTTATTAGATTAAATGAAGACGTCTGCAGACAACGTATGTGTTGTAAATTCATGTTCTGCTAACGGTCAGTTTATTTTATGCAAAATATATCACGGAGACGCTACTTGAATAAACACAACAGTAATTAGGTATTGTATAATTAAGTGAACTTGCAACATTGAAATTTAAAGGAGATGAGGTTAGGTGGACATCACGATTAATTATAGTTGTTTCAAGAGGCTAGGTCACGGTTATTGCGTCTTTTAATAAACACTTATGATAGTGAAATAATAACACTTGATAATTTCATGGTAATCTTTGAAATTACAAAGAAAAGAAAACGGAAATTGAATAGTTTTATTTAAGTGGGTTTGTTAAATGAAATTTTACGAGCTATTAACGTGTTCAGATAAATTATCATAAATTTTATAATATCATGGGATAAAATATAATTATTATGTGTAGAGTTATTATCAGATCGTCTACTATCATTGGTATACGCGATCCAGTGGTCAGGGTTGAGTGGTTGTGTTATGTATAGATATTAAGAAACGCCACGCAAAAAGAAAGCAAATTGTGGACAGTAAAGTAACGTTGCAATGTCATAAATACAGGTATAAAATTCACATTTTGTAGCAAAAAAGAAACATATTATAAGGAAATGCAAAAATTAGGCTCATTTATGTAGATATATCTTGTTTTAACGAAAAGACGCTTGATTTATCAATTTTTAATATAAAAATGTTTGGTTCCTTTTATGCTTTTCCATGAAAATTTCAAAGTTAAAATATTTGAATATTTGAAAACTTGAAACTTTAGAAATTGAACATTTCCTAAACTTTTAAACTTAGCGAGTATGGGAATTTAAAATAAAATTTATGACTTCAGAATCATTGAATGGACCTTGCATAGTCTGAGATTTTGTTGTGCAGCATATATTTTTTAATAAAATCACCGAGGTCATTCACTCAGGGGATTGTCCTCGCTGTGATTTAACGTACGTGTGTACATATTTATCAAGATCACAATTTATCTTACAAGAGTTATGCAAAAAGTTTTCGTCTTCTAACATTTTTCATTATATTAACATTTCTGTCAAAATATACAATAGTGATTTTACTTACCAATAAAGCGATATTCGGTAATATCAATTGATCTGCTTCCGTCCCATTGCTCATTTCCGGTACGTATGTCAGCGGATGCTGTGGAAGGGTCGTAACGGTACCATTGTCATTGAATTTAGCAGAGCCGTGCTCCAATGTCTCCCTGAAATTTATATATTTACGTCTTTTAAAAAGAAATAATATAAATAATAATTAATACTGTTTGAATACGTAGAATTGATTCTACCGATTTACTTGATTAAAATTTTCTCATTTTTATGCAAATTCTCTGTAAATTTTCATTAAAAAAATTGCCAATATTTAATATTTTCTTTCACAAAAATGTTGAATGCATTATGTCATATTTCTATAAATTACATTTAATCAAATAGTTACATCGTAGTTTTGCTATTCACAAAAGGAATTAATCTTAACCACATAATATCGATTAGGTTATTAATGATTATGTAAATTAATATATAACAGTGTCTAAATAATTTCTTCCGTAAGACGATTAAAATTTCGATGGTTATTACTTCTCACTCACTTGTAAACGTACGGGCCCACTTCTTGAAATATCAACTTGTTGTCCTTGCCGGAAAGGTATTCCTCATGATTGGTCACGTTGAAGAGGTAGACCTTCAGATAAAGCTCGACGTCGGGTTTCCGCCACATTTCGAAGATCTCGCCGCCAGGGCTGAATACTACCTTCAGTTTGAACAGTAGCTCGTACGGTTGGAACACAAGAAGGATGCAGCCGGTGGCAAGGCTCAGCGAGCCCAAAGTCATAAGCATAACAATACCTGCACGATTCAAAAGGGACAGAAAAATGAAAGAAGGGAATTCTCGAGCGTTTTTTAGGCAGCAATTACTCGCGGCACGATGAATGCGCAATTTTAGGGTAATCAGAGTAATGTTCGATTCAATGTGAAACGTGAAGGGTACTGTTTAACGATTTTATAGTATAATATCGTTGAGTAAATTGTTTATTTCGTTGCACTATTCAATGCATACATTTCTATCCTACAATATTGATACGTTCGTTGATTTTAACACGATGAAAATTTTCATCGGGTAAAATAAAAGAAGGTAAAAATAAGACGAAGAGGAATTCAAAATGAGAAGAATTTTTGTCGACTGACTCACGCGATGCATTGCGACGTGTAACCGCAAACCGGAGGTTCCTTGTTTAACCGAAGATGAATAACATTAAGAATCTTTCTTATTTTATTTATCTTGTACGATTACGAATAGAAACGCTCGTGAAAAATACACGAGACAATTTCAATGCGTACGCAATGTTGTACGTCAATCGTCGATCAAGCGAGACCTTTTTTTTTCCTACTCTACTGATAACTAAATATACACTTCTGCACAATTTCCTTGTATAACGTAAACGGTTATCTGGCTTTTTGCTCAGTTGCATAACTCTGCGATGATCTGTTTGTTCCACTTGTTCTTTTTTTTAATTTGTTTTTCTTATGAAAAATTACAAGCGTCGCGTTCCTTGAGGAGATTCTTCAAATCATTGTCGTCTACCAATTTTCCTGCGATATGATCTCGCGCGTCATTTGATCTCGGTCCCGGGATTTTCAGCCTCTTTCAAAATATCGCATGTCACGAACGGTTCGTTGTATTTCCATGAGACATACTTGGAATACCTGGGAATTCTGATTGTACACCTATGTATATATAATATATATACATTTTAACCTAGAGATTTCTTGCATACGCACTCATTTACGTGCGTTTCGAAATTGAAAATTTCACAAAACCACGCTTCGAGTCTTAAGGAAAGATTGCATCGACTTCGTACCATGTTTATACATAGATGTTCACGTTGTGTACACGCGTGATCTTTTTCCTTCTTGCGAAATTCTCAATCGTTTCAATTAATAATGTATCGATACATTTGATCGATGTTGATTCAATGCTTCGCATGTTTCCTTGTTCAGTGTCATGTAAATGTCGTTTAAATGGTAATATCTAACACCTAATGTACGAATAACTTTTATTCTTCTTTAATGTCTATGAACGTTCGAGCGTTTCTCGCAAGTTTTCCATCTGTACAACGATCAGGGGAAAAAGGTTTCAAATATTTAATAGGAGCTATTTCGTTTCATTTCCTATCACCTTGTCTAAAATTTCAGCGAACCGTTCGTACATTTTTTAGTGTCGGAATTTAAAATACTCGTCGGACGTGTGCTTTTTAAGCGTGATTTGCAGATTCGAAAAAAAGAAAAAAGAGCAGGGACTGTAACAGCTCATCAGTATACGATAATTAACGCTGTTTCTATTAAATTTACTCATTCGCTAGGCATTTACGTGTTGTCGAGATGTTAGTGGAATCCTTGGCAGAATAAATTTATCGCGACGACACAAGCTACTGCTATTGCTGTTGCGTATCATAGAGGTTTGCCTGTTATTTATCGACGTGTAGGAGAAGAATTGTGAAAAACCTTGGATCACCTTTGAGATTAGGTACGAAGGACACTTCCGTCCTCGATTCTGCATAATTTTCCTTTCTTAATCATATTTATGTTACTTCGAGTTTTCTTTCTTTTATCTCGAAAAATCATCGTTATATATCTGTCTGTCTATAGAGCGGCGGAACATGAATTACAGTGGAAAACGACAAACATGATCAGACAGTGATCAAACTGCGCAGGTTGTACGTAATATATTAACTCGTAGCTACGAAACAATTCTCAACACTTCGAGTATGTATAAAATCGTATGAAACTCGATCGGTGGAATCCTTGATCGTATTCAAATTCTGTACATTTTTTTCACTTTTTTTCTTTTTTTTTTCTCTGAAGTTAAGTACAAGGTGAATTTAATTAATCCATCGAGCTGCGTAATTCTGACCCTGGTGGTTGTACGCGTGTTATACACTTACAACGATTCATCAAGAAACGATGAACGTGTGACCGATTGCTTTGGTAACCGTTAAGTAATCTCATCGTAGATCACGTGGAATACAAATGTGTCGCGGAAATACAATAGCAAAGCTTCAATTCCCGCGCGCTCCTTCGAAGGACGAATTTGTTGATCAACGTTGGCTGATCATTATCGAGATACAAAATTTTGTACTTGTTTTTTGAAACAAAGAACAGTCTATACATTTTACATAGAGACTCGTAAAACGAAGTCTATTGCAAATCGATTTCTACGAAGATACTAAGCAGCCAATCACTCGTATTATTATATCATCTTACATATAACAGTATTGTTGATGATCAGAGGGTGGAGCAAAGGACAGTACAATAATTATATTGTTTATTTTTAGAACAAATATATAAAGAATAGAAGCACACACGAAAAAACCCCCAAACGCACACACCACACACACCGCTCCTCGCTCCCGCGCCCCGTCTACCCCCTATAGTTCCTCTTTTGTTTTTTCATTCCACCCAACTTCGTTCTAGTGACTTATCTATTTTTAATGTCCCTATATAAAAATAATCTTTCACCAACAAGTATCATATTAGATAACATATCCTCTAATTATTAAGTGGCGTGTAATCGAAAGAAAAACTTTGTTGAAGTCGGGATTATGAGTATGCAAGTTTATTAAGCTTACGAAGAAACTATCGAGAAGCAAGGGATGTTCAACGAGGTGTCTTATTTAACATGTTGAAATTATGCGGTAATCGCGAGTTAGAATAAAAAAAAAAGTTGTTGATTTACTAGCGTTTTTACGATGATTCTCGAAGATGATGAGAAGGGGTATCGACTGTTTTCTCGAATCATCTTAAACCACCGATGATTTTGTCTCGTGGTTACTCGTTGACGCGTGGAAGTTAGTTTTGACATTTCAAAGCGACAAAGTTCGATGGATGAATATTAAAGCCCCAGACAGGATTCGAGGATTAGCAAATAGTCTGCCATACATTTCGTTGAACAAGTCGTTTTGCTCTCGACTATTGCAAGATCGCTGGCAGTGCAGCACAATGTGGTAATAATTTTCCGGCGGTAATCGGGACGCGATTGCAAATGCGCCATACAATAGAAAGCGCATATTTGCCCTGTGTCGTTATATTTTATATTCAAGGAATTGCGACTTCTTTGCAGATGTTTTGCTGACGGATCATTGGGTGTTTATACACGGAAGAGGAAGTTAAGCAAATTTTCGAGCAACTGTCGTGACATTTCTTCGTTTTTCACAATCGTTGCGTAGATTATCAATTCCAGATTTCCTTGTACTAATAAATCTTTTACGCTATCCTTTTAAGGCACGGAATTACCTTAAAACTTTCGAGAAAACAAAATTAGCATAATATACGGTTCGAATCATTGATGCAAAGTGCCATAGAGATTAAATATGAGATAATTGAAAAATTAAAATTTATTTATAAGACAAAATACAGGATGTATGTTATTTCTCTCTCTCTTTTTTTTTTAATTCTGTAAAAAATAAAATACTACTGTTCTTCACTATCTACTGATGAAGAAGGTGAAGGTATTTTCACTTCGATATCGTTCCCGAATCGTCATTATTCCATTTATTGTTTAAATACGACTCACAGATAGCTGATGTTCATTAAGAAGATACATTGCAACATCAGTTTCATCGCACGTGCAACTGCACACAATTTATCGTCAAGTTGTGCGGAGGTTAATGACTTCCATGCCATGACTAGCAACACGTGGTGTCCTTCGATCACCAGAAATCAAACCATATTTCTTGATTTACGAATCTTACAGTTTGTTAGGTGTAAAGTAAGTACATCGTACGGCGTATGCATAACATTTGCACAGTCTCGCGTGCATTCCACGTGATCTCACGTCTCGAAGAATGTCAATTATAATTCTGACAGTCATTCATCTCGTTCATAACGTGATATTTTAGTCCCTTAGGCATGTTTATCCGTCTTGAATTAACTCTTATGTACTCTTAACGTCATTCTCGTTTACGTTTTGCTTCACGTATCTTTATTTATACGGATGCCACGCGTCTCGCGGGATTATGCACACTATACGGTTTGTTCGATTGTCTTTGTACATATTTACACTGCTGTTAATAAGTATTGGAACAACCATTAGCTTGCGTAGAAAGTATTACATAATTCACCAGATTTAATATTAAGTATTAGTAAACAAATATATATTATATCTCTGTGAGGAAATTAATTTTTGAGGAGAATGGAAAAAATCTCTATTTGGAAAATTACTTAATTAAAATTATGAAATATACGTTAGCTAAAATTTATTCGTTTGAAGTATTACAGACCAATTTTTGACATTTCGTTTGATGATCAATTTATAAATGGAAGAAGTTGATAATTTTGGAATAATTCTTCTTTTGGATTTTAGTAATTTAGTATCTTAATAAATATACACGAGAGTGTGTATCTATAAATTTCTTTAAATTCTGGTTTACATTATTCATTTCGAATAATGAAATTTATAGCGTGTTCTTGATATTTTGAAAGTTTACAGCCCGATATAGGAATTTTAATACCGCTGACTAAACCATATGCAGACAAGATCGTTTATATACTTTGAAAATTACAGATACTATTTCCGATGCCACAGTAACAACCATAAAATCACAGAAAGCATTAATGAACACGCATAAACCTTGTACGTTTGTTTGCATACGTAACAGTACCGTTTTATGGTTTTCAAGCATTCGCATAATGATGGTTTATCGAGAAATTATTCACCGTGCTATTTTTGCCTACTTGTTACTTTATAACCGTGAATTGGAAAATGTCCCAGTTTCTTATCTGATACTTTCCGCCATTCATCATTCTTTCATTCATTTTCACGTTGAACTGCATCTAACCTCAGATAGAAGATTTAGTAAAACAAATTTCTTTCATTCAATTTCAAGGTACAGTCCCATCGTATAAGGAAAAATTAAAGTTTCTCGGGATAGTATCGGTATTAACATTCCTATGGGTGCACCAAATGTTAACGACGAAAGATCAAATTACAAAGTTTCACTTTTGCATTCTCAAGCGGGCGCAGGTAAGATTTTACGCAGGTAGCTGGGGAACGAAATTTGTTAACGAAATTGGTTAAGCGTTTGATTAATTTTAGAAACAAAACCTCTAAGGCGAAACAACGTACTTTCACGTGGAATAATTAAGGAAATTCGTACGACCGGTTTCTTCTCAATGTAATGTAATTTATTAATGGATGAATTAGAGATAAGAAAAGTGTATATGTAGATATGAAACAGCGATTATCGGTGATTTTTTGAATTCTAATAGGCATCGAAGTGTGGGGTTGTAATACAGCATTTCAGAATTTAGTGAACTTCCTTACATGTTTTAATTATCGATGTAATGATCTCACCGATAAGCATGTGTTCAAATTTGACTTTTAAATTTTGATTTTAAATATTTTAATATATCTGTCATTTCGTATTTCCGCCATGCGTATCTTCTCATTTAGTCTCAGGTTTTCGTTTTATACTTATGTAGGTTACAAGCAGTTGTGTGTGAATAGAAAAATATTTGACGGTGTTTGTAACGAAACACTTTTACAGAAATTATCAATCATTATTTCTATGTATATTTCTAACTATATTGGAAGGATGAAACATGGTATTCTCGTTTCTTTCGTTTTTCAATTTGTTCGCATAATTTACCGTATACCAATTGATTTCTGCTATTCTTTGTATTACTTGTCTTGCTAAACCGTATCGAAGGAGTGATGGTGAGTCGCAATTTTGCGTTGCATCAAATACGCAAACAGGTTCGGTGAAGATGGATTTAAAGCAACAGGAAGTGGTAACATATTGCCTCACTCCAAATTAAAAAAGAACAAACGATTGATTGTAACATCACGTCGTAAATTTATATTTTTTCTAAATTTACTATCTATTTATACAGATTTAAAGTATCAATTATTTCGAGTAGTACAAATATCAAATATTTTTAGTAAAAACATTTTTTACGTCATCGACGTAATAAAAAGAAAAATTTTCCATGTATCATCAGAAATTTTATTAGCTCGATTAACTCAGGAGGGAAATATCTGACACCATTTTTCTCTTGTTTCCAGTCTTGTTGAACCGGTTCTCGTTGAGGTAGTTTCGTTGCTTTGGTAAATGATTTTATTGCCGTTACAAAATAGTAAAAAAAAAAATCAATGTTAGGGAGTACACGGTGTTGCACACGATCTTTTATCTGTCCTTGACCGTAAACTAGAATACTCTATGTAGCACAAGGTACATCGCAGATGGTAATTCCGATTGTCCGATATGGATCTTCAATCCATTGTACTTTATAGGAATCGACGAGTTTATTTTTCTTTTTTTTTGTTTTTGTAAACTTTGTTGGTATTTGGTATTGTTCTCGTTACCTTTCGTTTCTTTTCTTGTTTTCAAGGAAAACAGAAGATTCTGATTAACTTGAAAATACTATTTTTCTTATTGTCCATTCCATTCGAACTACAAAGAATCCAGAAATCGTGTTAATTGAAAATGGTTTATTTACAAAGATAGCTAGCTTCCTTGAAACGTTAGAAAATTCGTTGTATAATTAAATATTTCAATTAACAAGTACGAAGAAATACTGAACAAGTACTTTTAACCTTAGACACAATTTCTTTTGAGAGAAAATGTACCATTCAGCAATAAAGATAATTTTATCAGAGGTCTAAAGGCAAACTGATATCGACATATGTGTGTTATAATGTTATGATAAAGTGTCGGTGCATTTCATCAAAAGGATATGGCCCCATTCGAAAGTTTCAGATAGTGGTACCATTAGAAGAAACGACTTTAAATATCTGATAACCCGAGCGTCTCAATGTTTCACAGTTGTTTCATATTTTTATGATCACGTATAGAATGCCAATGCATTATCGAAAATTAACAAGATTATTTGGTCATGCCAGTTGTATTAAATAACAGTTACACCGTCTGATTTCGTACGTATGAGTCATTGAAAATACTATCGTAAAAATATATACATGTTAATAGATTCTTGCAGTGTTTCAAGCCATAGATCGCAGATGTGGCTATTACGAATGACAGGTTAACGTTTTGAATTCGAAATGTGCGTATCCATTCGATGCTCGTGCTTTTTCTATTAGTTGTATATACATTTCTTCGTTGTTCAATGCACTCCGGGCAATTTATCACTTATCACTAATAAGAAAAACTAGTATTTTTGAAATCTCGTTTGGAATCAAGACACTCATATCGTGTCTTGAAATTTACTTTGAAAAATTTAAAGTCGCTATTCGACCTGTTCGAATTTTTTTTTTCTCGACAACAAAATGTAACATTTCAGATATTGGCAATTTATTTCTGCAAGTGAATTTTCTGTAATTCAATCTCTTCGAAATTGACTCGATCGTAGCGATCAGTTAACGATTTTATAATGCACAAAGCGATTCTTTGTCAGAAAGACAACTTTGTCTGGAGAAAAAAAAGGACATTGTACGAGTACATGCATTGTGCATTTAGTTAAAAGTCTCTTTACGAGCACATCATTTATTTGTATTGTTAAAATACGAGTTTACGGCATTGAACGAAGAAGGAAGCTTTTCATATTCGAGGATTTTATGACGTACCTTACGATACTCCGACGCGTGTGTCCAGGAAGGATAATCGTTATTAGCATAAAGTACGCGTGTCGTTTTTTTATTGCTTCATTGGGATCTTCATATGGAGACGGGGCACTCTCCTTTCTTTTTCTTTTTCTTTGTTCTCACTAGGAAGATATTCTAATTGCTTTGTCCGCCGTACGCGATGATTAGCGTAAATGAAATAAAGAAAAAAGGGGCAAAATACCGAAGAGAATCGTACATTTAAAAAAATTTAAATTACGATCAATGATAATAAAAACATATCAAATCAAAATAGATTCGTTACCAAGTTAATTCAAATTCATTAGGACTTGTTACGGTGACTTCTTCTTTTCGTTATTGCAAATTGACGATCTGCAAATCTTTGTTTTGCTTCATTTGATTGAATATTTTATTCAACCGCTGAAGTGTTGAAATATTTCGCGAAACTGGTTTCAAGCGTTCTTTATTTTCATATTAGAGGAATATTTTTTAACTTCAATAAAAAGTAAGATATTATTATTATTTTCATTCATTTTAATTTCAATTCAATTCCAGTATCTTTCTTATCTTCTTAATGAATATCAATTATTTAGACAAGCTGTAGATAAATGGCGGAAACAGGTCATAATCTTTTATTGAGCTTTTGTAGCGCATCTAACGTTTATAATTTATTTATTAAATTATTGATATTTTACTGGCAGAAGTCAAAAGTTTTTACTGACATTTGACACGGAAATACTTCGGGAAGTGATATCGATGTCAAAAATTGATTTATCGATGAGCTGTCTGACCGATACATCCTCGGTAATAAATGTATCCTCATTATTCGTAGTTAGGTAAATCGATAATTTCATTACGTGATTAGACTATTCTTAATTCTGTATTGGAAATGCCGAACTAGGTTGCCAAATTTGCTAACATTCTCAATTCAATTTCTGCAATCAAGGAATAAGATATTCAATGTTTCACAGTAAAATGTTTTACGCAGAATTGACATCAGGTGTAATTTTGTAATTCCTCGGATTATTTCTTACGTTCTTTTTTCTAAATATCTACTTTTTTAAACTGTTACTGAAATTGCTTTGTTATTTGTATTTTTATCATTTTTCAAATTGCATTCGAAGTCCTTTAATAGAGAAATGTGGGAATGAAAAGAAATGATATGAATTTGCACGAAATACTACACGCAGAATGAATGAAGTATCATAAAACATATAGGTATAGGTAGTGAACCATAGATTGTATCTTATGAAACCCAGATGTCGTAATCCGATAATTTCACGTGGTAACTGGAGCATTGACAGAGGATTGCCAAACTGATTTGTAGATACGTACTACGAAGTAAATGATGATCATCCCGTTGTAGATTCGACTATGAAGACGCTTCATGTGTAGACAAGGGAATCAGTTTTCGAATTCTGCCCATGCAGGATCATTTCTTTCTTGTGTCTCGCGTTGCATCCGCATACTGATTCCCGTACAAAATCTCTTACAAATACTCTTGCACAACATATCACGAGAGGGGTTAATTTATTAATATTTGCTTCCGATATTTTTCGACATAATTTGCATATCCTTCGCATCACGTGTTTATTCAGTCTCGATAATTTCGTTCTTTTTTTTTTGGAAGAATCCAGGAAATAACAACCGAATGTTATACACACCATTCCGAACGCCTTCGACAAATCGATTCGATCGTTAAACCAGAATTATTTTTTTTTTTGCGAAATAAATGCGCATAAAACACATTCGAGATTCCTGTCGACTTTATCATGCGTGATCTTAATAATTTTACATTACTAACTGGTTTTTACGTTGTAACGAGGGGAACCATGAATATAGAACGTAAACTTGATTTTGACTGACAAGTGTGCAAAAATTTACCAAGTGTTGCAATTAATTCAGAATCAACGTTTCCACTATACCGTGCGAGCAAGTGTATCTTACAAAAGGTACTCGAAACGAAACAAAGAACGAGAACGCTGTCGGATTCAACGCACGATTTTCGAATTCTATTATCTGGTAACAAATTACTTACTTCTCGGCCACTTCGGCCTGCCATCCTTGTGTACCGGTAGAGCCGCATTAAACAATCGATTCACGACGATCGAAGACTTTCTCCTCAGGCTGTTCGTCTGTCGGCTTATCGACATCTCATCCGTTTCGTTCGACTCGCTTTGATTCTGATTCCCGTTGACGTTTGAGTATCGTCGACAGCTGAATCGGTTCCAAATCATCATGAAGTCCTTCATGATGCTTGACACTTGGCTCAAGTGTTTCTCGCGAACAGATACGTCAAGAACGTAACTCACGAGGGATTTCGTTAAAGAGCACCTGAGACGATATTCACTTGGTAAATACGCGTTACGAAAAGAAAAATCGCAATCGGCTGAATTGTTCTTTCAGCGTTCGTACAAAGAACTCGCGTTACAACGATTCTTCACGGAAGAATTCTCGAATGTATTAGTTTTCCGGCATCTATGCGTGAACTAGTCGAATTTATAATGATTTTCGATAGATTTTTATCAAACAATGATTTCTTCAAATACAGTTGAACACGGCGCAGCACGTGGATTGTTTCTTTCGTAAACACCGTTCAAAGTAACTTGAACAATAGCGTCGCGATGAGTCTTTCTTGGGAAATTTCTGAACCGATGGCAATACTACAATGTTGGTTACATGAAACACCGGACCGATTTGCGCCTCCTTGATACGTCTACATAAATGGCCAAGAAATATCGTTCACTCGATTATTGTTTCGGTCCACGAAATACTTTCCTCTGCCCGGTATCTGTCTGTGCCGCGTGCGCTTCTGTGCAAAAGTGACGAAAGCATAGATCGGCAGAGTTCAAAAAGTATATTAGACTTATTGCCATCCCCACTTACGGTTTCACCTCTGGCGATCGTCACTCGGTAACACGTGGACCGTTGACCAATCGGCAACTGATATCAGTGCCCCACCACAGGTGAAAAAGATTACTGTTCTCCGTAGGTGGAGGATCGGAGGATCACTCGCGTGGCAATTGCAGTACGTCTTCTGGTTGCAGCGATCAAAGGTCAATGGAATATTGTCACAGTTACTGGGATTAGGGGATGCCCAAAAGTTTTGTCGTAGGGAAGAAGATTTGCCAATGAAAAACGAAAAAACGATCTAACGCGTGACTCATTCGGGATTTTAATTAAACAAACAGGTTGTATATATATATATATATATATATATATATATATATATATATATATATATACAACGGTTTCATGTTGTTTCTGGAAAACTTAGGTATTTCTTCTCGCGGCGTTCTTATTGGTCGTGCTGTGAAATTTTGTGCGAATAAACGGACAACGAAGGAAGTCGAGATCGTAAGGTTTCTGCTTTTTGTTGGTTTATTTGAGAAATTGTGGTTTCATTAAAAACTCTTTAGGAATGACCGTTACCACGAAAACGACGAAATAAAATGTTCAAGGGCTACCACCTGTTGGGGACCAGATAACTTTCTGAGAATTATAGGAGAAAGAAAAAAAAGGAAGAAAACTGTTCGAGATGTTGAGTGTTTTTTCGAATTATGTCGCGTGCAACTGACTTTTATTTTCGAGCGAAATTTAATTCCACATCTTCGATTCAAGCTTCTTTCCTTTACTTTCAATGGAATTTTCTAGGGCTATGTCTTTTCGTATTTGTAAGGTTTGTTGATTAATTCGTTTCTAAGAATAGAGGAGTGGTGATTTTCTCTAATCGTGTGACTAAGATATCCTCTCACGTGTGTTAGTTTAGCGGCTGCTGTTCTTACTGATCTATTACACCTTTGTGTTGACAGACGTATTTATGTATGTACGTCAGCCACTGTAACGCAGAATACGATTCGTATCAAATTCATTTCTTTTTTTCCTGTGTGGCTTAATGCAAAGTGTCATACAACGTAAGAGAGGTATTCATCAACGCACTCAAAGCGTGAAAGAGCGTTTATCTATTTAAGATGGAATTCTATTTCACTTTCTGAATTGTATACGTATTGTTCTCTTCGGTTGTTCGGAATAAACCGACGGAGAATGGTGATAAACATAAAATAGATGTTTTATAGAAATTGTCTTTCATAATCTTTTTTTTTTACTGGTATAATATCCTGCACAGTCACGTTTGATCTGTGATTGAGATAATTAATTAATAGGTATGAAATTATGAATTCACGATGACTTTAGATCGTATGAATAAATTATAGCGACGATACATTCGAGCGATCACGAGAACGATGTCGCGTGAGACGCAAAGATTTCCAGTATTCGAGAGCTTCGTTTCTTTGATCCGTGCGTGTTATTGTTCTCCGTTTGGCGTACGCATTTTTCTGTTTGTTTTCGGACTAATTTGCAAATACAGTGTTCCAACGAAATTTTGCCACATAGCACGTACGAATACTACAATAAGGAAGCCTTGCTGCTTGTGGAAATAAAACGCTTCCATAACTACTTACGTAGGCACTTAATGTTTTGTATTCTTCTACATGCTACGAGAAGAATTCGTGAATTGTTGATGCTATTGTTATTTAATTTGCCGAAGAAACTCTTATAGGATTTAGATTCTCGCATATTATTAAAATACAAAAAAAGTTCAGATTTTATATCGGTATTACTAAATCTCGTTAAATTTTATTCGAAATTTATTAATTGTATTCATCTTTAAAATTTGCAAATCTCACGTATGGCACATATAAATGTAGTATGAAAGAGGATCATTATCAGTCATGGTCATGGTGAAAGGTTCAGTGAAAGTTCAATTCCACTGATACGAATAAAAAAAAAAGAGAATTTAATATGATTTTATCATCCAATTACATTATCTTAAAACGTGATTCAGTGATATTTTGTGGACACGGTGCATTTCACGATCAAAAGAGTTCGTTTCCAAGTAATTACCCGAACCAGTTCGCAGCCAAGGACCTCTCACACGACGCAAACCTCAAGGTTGATCTATCCAGGAACGTTCTCGAGTGTTCTAACGCATTTAACAGTGCAAATTATAAAACCTGTTGTATCTATAATTCAAGAGTTACCATAACTTTCTTCTTCGATTTGTCGAAGTAAATTAGTTATATCAACGATCGCGTAAATAGCGCGATCATTAATTTAATACTCTATTATTACTACAATTACTTCACAATAATTATTCTGAATGAATGAAAAAGTGTTTAAATAACTATTACAGGAAGTTCTGATATCTTTATCGTGAAGTTGTACGTATACTGAATGAAAAAGTATGCATAGCAATTTCATGCGGTAGAAGCAGATATTTCAGAAGCGGGCCAATGTGACGTTTACGTGTTGGGTATATTTTGTATGCACATACTGGGTGTTCCATTCAAATCGACGCTTGTGAATAATTTGAAATTATTTATGACAACCAAGAAATTCTTCAGATAAACAAGCTGAACGATTTCGAGGCGCGCATAATTTAATATAAGTTTTTATAAATTATCAATTTATTAATGTAGTAAAAAGATATATGATTCGATCCTTATATATCCTCTACGCGTTTATTTGTGTCCCCGGAAATCAGTCGACATTTCTTCTGAAACAACTTCTGTATTATCAACAGTCTCGAAGATATTCGCGGAGATTGATTTAAACGAAACATTCTATACAGTTAAACTTCTAATGAATATTAATTCGCCAACTGACGCATTTCTTTTAAATTGGTTTTCTTTCTAGTTTTAACAACCAATAAAATTAACAAAGGCAAATAAATTTAGGAAAGAACGTACAATCGTATAGCTTTCGTTCGTTTGAACTCTATCTAGAACCTTCCGATTGAACTTTTAATGGGTCGCTATGCTTTTTACTTATGCTACGTAAACAAGGCGTTCTCTCGTTCAATTTTATTTTAACGTAGTACAATAACGAGCTAGCTTTCTGTTCCAGTGAACTGAGATTAATTATTTTTCTCTCGATGAATTTAATATATTTATTATTCAACTAACCGGCAACTTTTTGTTGAAAGGTTTCACATCGTAATTTTTCAAATTTTTTAACGAGACGTTTTATAATTACTCGAATATGTTCCATTCTCTTGATCGAGAGAGGAAGTGCGACAAAGTATTAATATTACACGCAGCAAGATTTGGTTAAACCGTGAAGTTCATAAGCGACGTGAAAATGCATGCATTAATCGTGTATTTACACTTCGAAAAGGAGCAGAATGATTTATTAAATGTTTATGTAGACTGTCCTTCTGACATTGTAGGTGCATTGGAGCATCATAAGTGTATGCATTTCCGTTTTCTTCCTTTTTTTTTCTTTTTATCGAAACGATTAAATTCTCATTAGAGTACCTATATTAATACATAGTGCGAATTATTAAATGCAACCTTAATAGGAGCTTGTGTACAAGAATTACCATAGAGGAGTAATTAGAAGTGTTTTGGACCTTGGTAAAGATTGTTTCTGCGTAATGCTGCGCATTTGACATGATTAAATAGGATACTTAGGAATAAAAACGAAATGAAAAAAAGAAATAGGAATGAAATACGAGAATGCAGTGCATCATTTCACTATCAGTATACTTATTTCTTACAATTAGTCGTCTATCAGATAATGTACAATCGATGCTGCGGAACTATCGTAGATTCTTGCATAGCTATTTTTACACATGTTACAAGCGTTCAACAATATACGAATTAGTTATTTAAGCAGTTAGCCGACGTTTATAAGGTGTCTGGTATCAAACCGATGTAATTTATACTCCGCTAACAGAAGTCATATAAAACTACATGTATTTCTTTTCACGTACGACTTAATTGCCATTACGTCTGGTCTTTTAGACAGTTATGATCAATTGAAATTAAATATACGTGTTTACATGGATGTATTTATCCTTTGTGAATTATTATTTGTAATCAATGTGAATATTCTAAGCGCAGAAAGACTTGTTGGTTTCGAACAAAGTATTTCATTAACAATGCAAATTATTTTAGTGTCGTAGCTTTAAAAGGTGGAGAACGAAGGTTGTGAAAGAGAAAGTGGGAATCGAGAGGAACAGAAGCCAGGTTCATTGCGAACACCCTCGATGACGCACGAGAATTTCCCATTTTTAGTAAGAAATACACAGAAATAGTATGCGCGTGTATGGTGGGAGAGAAAGAAAACGAAGGATTTAACGTTCCCTTGCTGATAAGGTTAGTGTTTGTTTGATAGAGTCGACGTGTTGAAGATAGAGTGTTAATTGCACAGAGTGTTTGCAACGATTGTTAGAGCTACAAAAGTCGTTTGTGTTAAATTATTATTATTCGTTTCGGTCAAGTATCATTGCAGTTTATGATATGAAAAACACTTAACAACATGGATTCTACGTTACTTAACCTTCATAAATTAACATTTGCAATCAGTGTAAAAATTCGCGACTGTTCATTTCAGATAAAGAATTTTAGTAACAGCGCAGAATATTAGGTTGGTGCATACGGAACTTTAGATACAGAAGTTTCTTCAGAAAAGAATATATTTAATCAAAATAATTTCCATACGATTTTATACACTTTTCTCCAACGATTAGCTATTTTTATTATTCAAAATTTATAAAGATTTTTAGTCTTTGAATATGAAAATTCTTCAAACGCTGCTTTTACAGTGTCTTCATTTCGGAATAATTTATTAGTTAAAAGATTGTTCAAATATTGGAAGAAACGATAGTTGGAGGAGAAAGATCTATTGAATAGGGGAGGATACGGTAAAATTTCATATTCCTTCCCGTGAAATCTTTCCAATCATTTTTCCTGACTCATTTTTGAATAAAAATTCTTAAGAAGTGTTTCAACATTTATACAATTTTCTTCCAATACTAAATTCATACTTTCAATGGTTCCTGTGGCGGTTCTTTTAAGTTTAAAATTACACAAATATCCCGATTATTCATCACGTCAAATAATAATGTCTAAACAATTCTATTATGAATTTTTTTTACAATTCAATATACACGTGTAGTCTATTGTAATATTTCTTCTACTTGATTATTGTGTAAAAAAAAAATTTACTATCGGACGAAAATCATCCCGCCAATTTTAGCTGTTGAGAAAATTATATTTCATTTGTACCAACCTAATACTATCTCACAGTTTGCTCTGTATTCCTCAGTTTGACAATGGATCTATTTGTAATCCCAAACGAGAAAGCACATTGTCGCGAGTTAACGGACTACGAAGCATGATCATTTCCAAACGCGTATAATCCAAGCGCTTCAACGTTCCATTAACCTTGCATTTATGGTTGACGGGGTACGAATTCTATTGAGCTCTACGATTCGACGATACTCTGCGGCCACGGGATTGCAGTTGTAATAGAAACGGACCACAGAGTCTCGTATACTGTCGTGTACATCTCTGATATCGTTTCTACCCGTGAACCCACTTGCTCTCTTGCAAAGTGGTGAAACTTAACTAGAAGGGTGATTAAAGACGATTGAAAATACATCTGAGGACAACGAACCGTGCAGGTTTCCTATTCGACGGAAAGAACGGCAGTATCGTTTGCAAGAATAAGCATTTGACAGTCGTCTGAGGAAGAATTATTAATTATAACAGAAGCGCCATTATCTGAACGCCGGTTTACTGTTTCAACATTTCTTATCGGAATATTCTAACAAATGCGTTCTTTTATAACGTCGCATTATCTTCTTCTTTTCAATTGATACATTCTGTGCATGTTTATTTATTACCTAACCTAACCACGGAACGAGCTACCAGATATCCCGAAGAATCGAAACCTGCTGTTTTAGAATTACATACATATGTATGACATTTAACTTTATCAACAGCTTGTATCAGCGAAAGAATAGACATATTATAGTAAAAATAGTCAATCAACGTTTTTCTTTGTTTTCTTATTTAAATCTCCGCGAAAGATAAGAGTGATCTATTTGTTTTGATTCCTACACGAATTTTAATTTAAAATTCGTCTGGTAGATGAAGAAGTATAATTTATTTGATTATTGTTCATTTGGTAATACTATCTCTGATATATGTATATGTCTTCTGAAAAATTCAGAAAAATATTTGTTTGATTAAAAATAGACTTCGTCGGGAATGAAATATCACGAAATCGAGTACGATGTACTTACCAGCTTCCCCGCCATTTTTATGTACACAAGATGTAAATATTTCGATAAGCGAGCATATAACATGAATTCCGGAATCATATCCATTGATTCGATAAGGAAGTTTGGGTGTTTGTGTAGGCATAACGACATTAAATGATATAATTTTTCCATATTTTCGGAGATTAGCTAGAATCGGTTGCGCCGAAATTCTTGCACGCATATAAGCCTGAAAAATCTTCCTTCATATCGATCCTGAATTCTTCTCGTTTGTATGTAACAATTTTTTTAACTTCAGATCAGTGTTTTTACACGTATCGCGTTAATCTTATTTAATTAAATTTTTAATTAAACTTTTCTTTAACTTTTATCGTATTAATTTGTGATTTAAGTTTTCAGTTGTATTCTATAAAGTTACAATTCCTTTTTTCTTGTCCGCATGTCGCACGATTTGCGTGTATAATTTAGATATCTTGAAGATCTTTTACGCGGAATCAATCGTGAAAAAAAGACGCTTGAAAGAAGTATTCTACGTAAACCCGGTGACTTACGAATTTATTGCATGATCTTGACGTTGGGACATATTGATTACCTATCGGCTTGATTATTTATAAATTTTGCTCGTTCTTGCAGTTGAAAATAAAATATAACGTTTGTACACGTAAACGATTAATTGCATGCTGTTTGGAAGAAATATGGTATTATATGTTTGGTTACCTGGAAAACTGTAACAATCTCAACTCGTGGTATTCTTTTTTATGCTTACCTAATGTTACAGGTTAAAACATTCTTAGAAGAAAAAAAGAAAAAAAAAAACGAGTAAACGTATGTACATGAATTTGTTATACAAATTTAATGTTATTGATGTTATACAATTTTGAGTGGAATTTATTATTGCTACTGTGAAATTTCGAAATGTGCCCTTGTGCCATTTAAATCAGTACACAAATGTCACAGAAACCTCTTTTTCTGCGTTTCATTTAAAAAAAAAATTTTTATTATTCCATTTTGTGTATACATTAATGAATGTCAGTGAAAAATGCTTAACACTTAACTCAAAACGGAAATACATCGTTCTGTCCAACTTTTTCATAGAAATAAATTTCATTGAGATATGTGAGCTACTTTCTTTCAAGTTCTACATGAATTTTTATTATTTTTTTTTTTTAATTTTTATGTACGCTTTTGATATATTGTAAGAATTCGGTAACATCGCGATACATAATACATCAATATCATTATCCCCATATTTTATTCTTTGTCGTTTTCGTTAATATTTAAACACCTTTCGGAAAAAAGTCTCGACATGGTCAATCGACACGTTTGCCCACTAAATTTTATGAAACTCGAGCGATGTCAGGTTCAGCATGTTTTTGCAGAACTTGAACGACCGTGACCTTTCATTTTTCGGTAACTCTGAAACGTAGTCTCATGAATAATTTAATCATTACCGTGGTACGCGACGTGTAACAATAATGGCGTTGCGCTAATTACTTTCGAGGATAATTTATCAATTTTTTTTTTAAATCGTCGCGTCCTACAAGATCCTGAGCTAACCTACACCCACGTCCATAAGTTATGGAACATCTTCTAATTTGAGTTTTATATTTAAATTAACACCGTTAAACTTCCGTCTTGTTATATTAAATGATTATTTACAAATTACTTGCACCGAGTACGGTTTTTCAATGTGAAAATATATTGAAAATTGTACATGCAACGTTCAAAATATTATCATTAATGCACGCTCCTCCGTTTCGCGATTATGGCTCGAATTAATTTTGGCAGCATATGTGATAAGTTTTTTTAAAGTTTCTTGCTAGATTTCTGTCCGTTGAGAACCGCTGTAAGTGTGTCCACAAATTGTTTTGGAATACTTTTATTTAGTTCATCCCACAATTTTTCAATGGGGTTCAAATCTGGATTGATGTAGCCACTGTATTAATTTTAGCTCTCCATTTTGTTGCAACTATTCTAGATAATTTTTACATATTCTAATAGCGTGTTTGGATTTATGGTTGTCCATAAACACAAAATTATTGCCAGTTATTCTCTTTCTCGACGTGATATTTAAATAATTCTACTTTCTCATTAACCCGTTGATTTTTGTTAAAATTCCCCTTTGTATTTCCTCCAAAACACCCTTAAATCATACTAAACTTCCACGTCTTACAGTGGGCACAACACAGTTTGGTGTTGAACCACATTATAAATATTTCAGTTCTCTTTATATTAATTACAGTAAAATACTAGCCATATCGATAAAAATATATTTCTCAAATATAATTGTCATTAATAAAAACGATTCGTATCGAAGTAAGTAATTAAATCATCCGTTTAAACTTGATTTATTGCAACACGTTAAGGTGCCCCATGACTTATAGACGGGAGTGTAAATACGTATGTAGATTTTGAACTACTTTCACAATTTTTACAACTTGTACTACGATCTTACTCTATCAAAGTTTACTGATAACGCTGATACCTTGAATCTAGGTCATCCTTCAAATACATTGACATTATAAATAGGTCAGGTCTAGGTTACATCGTACGTTTCACTCATTTTTTGTAATTCCACAAAGTTGCTCTTCGGTATCTCGGCAGATACTCGTGTATCTCATCCATTTACTTTTACGCATGTCGGGTTATTATGTAAAGTGTATCCTTATCAGCGAGAGATGACCAGCCGCCGAGAAAGAAAATGTGACTGAATACTTATCATTTTTACTAAACACTTAATACGCATGCACTGCAACGTGAGCTTTCGTTTTTCCGCATGGTGTAGCCAATCATATGGCACGTGTACAGTGAAACAGATGAATTGGTAATTTGCTAGTAATTTAATGTACATATATTCTATAAATTAAGAGTAACGACATCACCGGGTGTATTTGTAATATCGGGGTGTACATTCAGGTTTTGATGTGATGACAACGTGACTATAAATTTGATTAATTAGCTAATAACATCCGAGATACGTATCACAATTGCGAATGTACATATGCGGCATCTTAGTTGTTAAACTACTTTATCAGATTTATGAACAATTATCAATCTGTGCGATTCGAGATTATACATTCCTTTTTTTTTCCTCTTCTTCCTTCTTCTAATTACTTATGAACGTAACTCTACATCGGTAATGTTCTTAATTATCATTTGTTCTATGTTCCACGGAATCGATGAAAAGTTGTGCGGTATTTTCATTGCTTAACGGAACGTTAACGAATCAAGTATCGAAGTAAGCCACACTTGAACTTCATTCACCTCGGTTCCTTTATTTACGATTTGCGGTTGAACTTGAAATTTTACCGCAATGAAAGGGGATGTATCTTTCCTAAGGATATTTTGGATTTTACAGCGAGCACGATTTGCTGGATTAATGAAGCTTTCGCGAGGATTTATTCAGGACCGGTCGGCATTATTCAGAAGGACATTTATGTCATGGTAACGTTGAAGGTATTCTCGAGTGTTTTAAATATTCCTTTTTTTATATGAATCGGTTCAATGACCGAGATGAATATTAATATGAGAGAAACGTTCCGCACGATGGAAGATAACCATGATCTCTTCCTTAATAAGGATGAAATTTTTCTTCTTTTTTCCTATGACAGGACGACAAATTGCGGTTAGAAGATTCTTTTTTCGCCCAGTATCATTTGCATATCACAAACAGCTTATCCCTTATGACAAGTGGTACTTTTTTCACGAATGAGAGCGTTGATTATGGACAGGGTGGTACAACAGATGAGACTTTATTGGGGGAACGGATTTTTCCTTATGATGTCAATGGTTGAAAAGAAAGTCGTTTGGACCGGGGATTTCAAAGCTATTTTATATGGAGGATTCCTTCCAACCAGTTCTTCACCAGATAAGCTGGCCAAGCATTAAGAATGAACAGATCCCTATTGGCGGAAACTTACGGAAAGAAATGCTAATTTTACCGCAGATATATTTGGGACGTTGTAAAATAGAAATTCTTTTTTTTTTTAAATACGATTTCTTTATATAAAATAACGTTAGAGGTTAGATGATATAGTGTTTTACAAGAGAGGTTTAGCTATTTTCTTCACAGTAAATTCGACGAAGTATATATATATATATATATATGCTATCAGCTTGGTATTTTCCAATCGTAACACTCACAGGTTTTGACCGAAAATGGGACAGGTTAGTATCCGTAACATTAGCATGTTGAAAAACATGATTCAGTCAACTGAATTAAGAGTGATATTCTGAATGAGGAATTTTTACGTGTTTTGTAAGTTAAGCAAAAAAAAAGTGGTTTAAAGTGGAACAACATTTTACCGTAATCGTTCTACGAAATATTCAATGAAATTTAATACATCTTAATGAAGATTTGCTCATCCATTCTGTTTTATTTGAACAAATTTTTAGAATAAAGGACGTTTGAAATAAATAGGTGGACAAATGTTTAAGTGGGTTAGAGTATACTTTATTTCCAGTTAGCCATTTTTTTGCAAAAACATTTTCACATTTTTATCCGCGTTGAAAAGAATGGATGTTTTAGATGAAAAACGTGTAATCGTATGATATCGAATGGCGAAGAAAACGAAATACGAATAAAATGGATCTAGAACAAGGGAATAATGATTGGTAATTGTGCCTGACGTTTATTTCTATGAATGATTACAGATGCTGTAATAACGTGATATTTACACATATAATCGATATATAAGGTGCGAGGCATATAAATGTGCTAATCAAGGTATAATTAACCGAGAAAACTCATTCTGCATGGATGCAATTAATGTTAATCGATAAAGACAATTTCCGCGAAATGCAAGAATGGTCTGTCGTCAGCGTGCGCTTTTCTATTACACAAAAGTATTATACAATGCAAATCTGACGTGTATACGAATAAACAGAAAGTTAAAATGAACTTATGTTGTTTTTGAATGAAACTAACCTTTTTTTCGTCCCATAAACATTGCCGAAATCTTTCTCGTCCTTTCACGAAGTTCGATGGCTATACTTCGCAAATTGATGTTTCAACAGCAACTGATACAAGAACGTTAGCTGAATGATACAACAGCGTTTAATTTCGAATTACGTGTATGCATATCTAACGATTAAATTCGCGACAATGACGAATGATGAAAAGTCTTATTTAAAAATTGTATCGTTTAGCTGCGAAAAACTCGGCCAAGCGTCATTCAATTTAGATATTATATAATTACATAAAAAAGTTGTTTTTATCTATACGTGACACTTGCCTGTCAAATGGGAAGTTCCGTTGAAAAGAGAGAAAAGAAAAACTTGTATCGATACTTGTATCAGATTAAAAGGTATGACTTCAATATGCAAGAGTTTCTCTGTTTTACGTTCACACGAAGAGTAATTAGCGAGCACGTTACACAGGAAATTATAATTAATATTACATATTCTTTACGTAATACGGGTTTGATTTTGACGTTCGATACGTAGAAAAACGATGCTTATAAGATATATGTATCGGTCGCTTGTAATTTTTCCACGAATGACCGCCGATCGTGATAAAGATTGCATACGAACTGTACGTATAAATAAAAATATCTTTCGTTGCCTGAATTTCGTTTTCTTTCTCGCATGAAATGACATTTTAGAAACGAACCATAGGAAAATGCATTTTTCTGTTACGAAACAATAAGAGCTGGAACGTTCGATAAATTACAATAGCAATTTGTTAAAGTCAATTTAGATAATTTTCTAAGGTAAAAAGAAGACACTCGACTTGTCGTAACATACAAGAAATTACACGATTATTCTGATTTATGTGGATACCAGTAGTCTTTGCAATAAAAAGGAAGCGTGCGTCCGCGTTTCACCGCGTTTATCATCCCTTATGAACACTTATTCTCACTCCCTCCGAACAACTGCTCGTTTGTTTCATTATGCGCCGTTATTATTGCAATAAATGTCGCGATAATGAATTCCTGATAATTGCACTTTCCACCCTAGGGAGTTATTGCGTCATTAAACGGGAGTTTATCAATGGTCACAAACGTCCGTGTACGATCGGTTCATTGAATTGTCGTATTTTGGCGACATGTATACACAGTGAGAGTCAAAAGTGAGTATACACCTTGAGAACACGGCATTTATTTAACAATTATTACATATATGTTACATTAATAGAACAGTGATTTGAAAAACATAAAGTGTAGAGTGATAGGAATTAAATGTAAAAAACATAATTGAATCTAATGAATAATATTTAAGATACAACACAAAATAGTTGAGGATTTGTGAAAATATAAATCAAAAACGAGTATACGCAACCAATTAGGAATGATTTGTCTTCATTTATTAATAAAATTACCTACATTTAATACTTGGCTGGTCCACCTTTAGTTTTAATTACTGCAGCTAATCGTCTTGGCATGGATTCAATCAACTTACATGTTGATGAAACAGAAATATCATTCCATACTTATAGTAATTCGATTTTAAGGCTTGTTCCTAATTCTTATTTTGCGCAATTTCTACAGATTAACTACTTTTGCTGCGTGTATTCATTTTTGACAACACTGAAAACATTGGAAACGTAAATTACTAAGATGTGTGTTTATATACGATTGTGATACTACAAATATCACGTACTGCAACATTACAACCTTGGTCTTTGCGACATGTATTGTAAATAAATATAATGTAGAATCTCGTATGTATGAGGTATATACTCATTTTTGACTCTCGCTGTATCTTCGCATTTATTTTTTCAAGTATCCGGTCTGAATCGTGTACTGCAATGTCGTCTGCAATTACAACCTTTTGCCTCGAAGCGTAATGAATACTACTCGATATCGATTTACGCATTCCGTGCATTAATGTTGATTTCTAGTTGCAGAAAAAAAAATATATGTATAAAATATACTTCTGGTTATACGTTTTCATCGAACACCTTCAATCTCTGCTTTTCTTTTATCGTTTTAATTGCCGTATCAATTATTCCGTAATCAATCAATCTTCATAGACAGTAATCAGAAACGATCATGGAGGCCATATGGAAAGTTAAGAGTAACATTTCTAAGAAACGGACCCACCGAAATTTCAGCTTATCGCAGTATTTGCATCCTGTTTCAAGTACTAAAACCCTTTTCTTGTTTACGAAGAGGATCGATCGCACGTAACGATTCGTCCAATTCCTTTTTTCTCGTTATCCTCCGTCGAAAGAAATCGGCATTTAGCGCACCTCGAGATTCGTAAACATCATTTGTTTGCGAGACGTATAAATCATCATGGTTGATTTAACCATCCTGGAGCAAGTTTTTTTTTTCGTTTCCTTTGCTCGATTATTAATGATAATAGAACCCTGAATTACTTGTTCGAACGATGTTTATTCTCGTTTCTTGGTATTCTTCTAACATCGACGCTAATCAACCTATGTTTTTTCTTCCACGAGGAGCTTAATCACCCGGTTTGGAATACAGAGATTCAACTGTGGCATTCGACGAGCAAGAACGGAAAGTATGTCGAACCACGATAAACGTGGTAAAAGACTTGTAATTTTATCTCCCCCTCCTCCGTGTTTTGTTATGGTGTTATAGTCTCTTGCGGTTAGAAGGGGATACACGTTGAAGCGTATGGCCTTTAGGTTTCCATGTAGCGAAAGAAAACGCGATCGTTTTTGGGCGTAACGCGTAATATTTACTCTCAAGATTGTTAAGCTTGCACCAGGAATTACTTAACGGTGTGATTTAAGTAAATTACTATCCGTACATACGCAAAGGAATGAGGAGCATGCATCACGTTTAACATCGTCGAAATATATTTCGATAGTGATTAATGTATCCCGGTAAATTTATTTGCCAGAAGGAAGTAATTGTCATGTTTGAAAGGAGAATACCTTGAATGTAATTTTAAATTAATTGTGACTGTTTACGATCGTCGGTGAAATAGTATGGGAAAATCCCCACGAAAATTCCACTCGATATATGTATATCCGGCTCTTTAAGGTCTTCCAGTGTAGAAATTAAAAAAAAACCTTCCTCCAAATATTATTTCTTATTCGTAGCAATTTTCTTATAAGGGAGTGTCTAGCATTTCACATTGGAATTTTATGAGAATCTTAGAAACAGGTTCTAACATTTTTCATAAATTTCTGATCATTTCTTTTCTTTCCTTTCGATTCGTTCTTAAATATTGTGGATACTCTTTTTTGTGGTTACAACGTGTTTCATGTGTATGTGTGTGTGTGTGTGTTTTTATGTCGCTTATTATTTCCCAATCGAAGTTTAATAATACGATATCGAAATGTTCGTCATCGGAAAGATAAAATCGCGGTAAATTTGGGAGAGGTTAAAAAAAGTGCGGGAAAAGGAGTTCTTTCCTTGTGATATAATTCTAAAGAAACTCTGTCAACGTAATTACGGTGTCTGGTATTTGTACGAATCGAGTGACGAGAAAATCATGTCAAAGTGTTTGTGAAAAGAAAGCAGATCTATTTTCTGTAGGAAAGTATGTTAGGTAATTTAATTTGAGAAATTGCGACGGAGTGTTATTCATCTTACAAGAGGATGATACGTTGTTAAATTGAAGAATTATTCTAAAACTTGCCCCTTTGTTTTCTACTTAACAATGATAAAACAGTGATTTCTTCTCCTCAAGATTGTTATACCTGTATCAATGTAATTGTTATTCGAATTTGCAAGATACTCTTCTAAATTGTTAATGAATTTCATGTTTTCGTCGCAGTTATATCGTGGATTATCACGAATACCTGGATCATTGTATACATAATTAAGCAAGTCCATTTCGAATCACGTGTAAGGACGTGTGCAGATGCCAAACATTATGTTACCAATGATATTCGGAAATGTATAAATATTTTGCATACCAGAAATACGTGTCTCTCAATCAATCGAAGCAATTATGTTTGATCAATTAGTGTCTGTTTATTTCTTTCAAAATCGTTCGTTTGTTTGCACATTCGAAAAAAAGGAAACGTATTTTGATAAATGTCGCCCTATCAGTTACATTTAGTTAAAACAGATCTAAAACCTATTCACTACTTAATATGATTAGTAAATGAATTTTAACCCTCCGTAACTCTATATGACTTAAAAGTTACACGTCCATTTATCTATAGTTTATACATTTCATTTTAATTGTTTATTGTTACATTTTTGCATTGTTGTATTATTACATTTGTAATTTTTATAAGAAATTACAATTCTAATTTTTCTTCTCATAAACGAAGAAAAATCATTGAGGGTTATAGAGGATTAATCATCGTTTCACTTAATCGTTTGAGTCCCAGGGTTTTTGGAAAAATCTTGTCGAAAAGAGCCAAGCGGCGCGACAGTGCTTTTCTTAGATCGAAAATAATGAAAATTAGAAACAAAATGTATTACTTGTATGGTTTACACGAAAAAAAGTAACGACACGAATGGACAAGTATCGGTAAAATTGAGCGCGCTGACTTCGGCAGAATCAAAATACTCTAATCAGTTGTCCATAGCGATCAAAAATAGTGTCTTTTCGACATGAAATATTAATACATTATTTACAGGTAACCGATTAATAGACTTTATACTATCAGTGTTAATCGACTGGTAAGCTATTAATCGGCGTTCTTCTTAAATGTGAAGAAATATAAGAATTAATGTCTATACGTATATTCGTATACATATATTCCTCCGATATTGTCGAAGAATTTAAGTTTGAAGTGAGTTTCAATTCATAACGCTGCGCGGGATTCAAACGATTAAAATATAAATGTTTTTTTTTCTATCTAAAATTGGGACAAATTCCGATGAAGTAATCTTTTTCTTTACTCACGGATGAGTTTCGGTATCCTGGCGTAGCAAAACATCTTGACGTCCTGTATCCTGAGTAACTAAGAACACTAATTATGAATTGTATAAGTAACTAAATTACGTTTCGTTAAATCTGATGATTATATTGACGAATTTAGTGCAGTTCCGGGCGTCTTCATCGACGTCCGTTCGTGCACTGAGCATAGAAGCTCGATTCGTTTTAAATCTTCTTTTTTTCAAACTGCTTTGTGAAATCGTGAATGATAACTGCTTATTGCCGCTATGAATAGATAAGAAATCGGATCATTCACGTTGAGGCAGTAATGATCTATGTGTTGGAATGCCATGCGGGTGGCTCGCAACTACTAAATTACCATTGAAATTGTTATAGTTTTATTAATAATGTGAATCTGTATGGTGTTTAAGTATAGCACGTGTGTGATAAGAAAAAGAAATTTTTTATTTATTCACTATTTCAGTCTTTCATTGGATTGTGACAATGTTCTACCATTCTCGTTGTATTTCTAATCTGTAGATTAACTTTCTTTTTTACTTCGAATATAGAATTATATTATGTCTACGTTGAAAAGATGCATTTTGAATGATGAAATAACGATAAGAAATTCTAATATGAAGCACGAAATTTGATAAAGTTTTATTTACTTCCCATGTTATTAATTCCTTTAAATTCTTATTTATTTATTATTAAGTATTAATCAGTACGCCAATTTGTTTATATGTGAGTATTACACAGTGGAGAATAATTGATTACGCGTTCGTCTCGGACTCATAATTATCGTTGTACATAAGCATAGTACAATGTTAAAGTGATAAGTAGAAGTATTCTATGCATCGTAGGTGTAAACATTAACGCCTGTTGCAATCAATTGATTAAACGATCAATCACTCTTTTTTCGTTGTAGTAGCATTAGCGACACGAAAAATGGAACATAAACTTGTCACTTTGAAAGGTTACATCTTATCAATTGTATGCTATAATTACACTAGAAGAAACTTACAGAAATTATAGCCATATATCCATTATAGCAATAAGAATTTGAATTTTCAATTTTTCTTCTCTAAAGTAATGATTATCTTCGTTCAGAAAATTTGTAAAATATTGTAAAATATTTCACTCTGCTAAAAAACGATAGCAATGTCTTTACGAAACAATTCTATTTGAAGTAACTTAATAGATGATAAATTTCTTTATTAAATAATGCAAGATGTAATCTATTAGTACATATTATTTCAGTTTTAATTAAGTTCTTAATGAAAACGATATGAAGTGGAAGCGTTGACCCGAAACTATTTGCATCACCTGTTAGGATTTTTTTTGCTCGTTTATTAGTGGTCAATTATCAACATTCTTTCAGCACAAGTAACTCGTGTAGATTGCTGAAGTACTCGTTTGCTCGGATAAAACGGTTCGCGGAAGGGTTCTCTTAACGGAAACTCTTTCTGCCTTATGCAAGGTCGATCATACCTTCTACGTAATATAATTCTGGATCACTCGTATGATAGTATGTCCCGTTAGGAAAATTCTACTCTTTATATTATTCTTTCACTTTCGTGGAATGTGTAAAGGATGATATAACAAATTATATTGATTATCCACTAAATTACTCGAACATTTTTCTTAATTTGCTGGTGCAAATATATGCTTTAGATTCAATCGATTATCCTTTGCTACGATTCTTCTTATTATTCGTATTTTCTTTTTCAAATTTTTCATTTTCAAGTGTAAAACATCTGATCTGCTTAATTTTTGTTATTTCATTCTTTCTTATCAGATTCCTGAGCTTCACGTTGGTATTTCTTTAACTCCTCCTTGTCTTTCGACGTTAGTTTAACACCTAATGGACATAATTGCTTACATTATTTCTTTAATATACGTATTCATGTATCAATAATTTTGTTGTCACGTTCGTTAAATCACAGGTGCATTGTACTTGCGTGTCACGTGACGATCATTCGTCCACCTTTTTAATATTCCGAATACATATCTAATATCTCTGGTGCATGCTTATAAATAAAAACATTAATTTGATCGAAATTATCATTCCACGCACAATTTATTGCTTTGAATAAACGCTTTCATACGAATTTTCTTCCCTCTTTTTTTGTTTTAAATACAACATTACCTGCAAGACATACTTTACTGTCAAAGGAACAAATACTGTCGCATTCGCTGTCGTCCGATTTTGATTCACGGGACAATGTTCTCTTCTTGCTTCCCACGCACGGTTTTCTTCTGTGAGGTGTTTTGCTCGTCGCTATCGCAAACACGCGTGATAAGAGCAAGTATTAGAATACTAACAGAATTTACTGTATCATTAGCTTTCTTCAGAGAAGAAATGATTAGATATAATTTGAAGTATCAGTTTCAATTTTTCAACAAAAATGATATTTTGAACAATTCAAAATTACATCGAATAAAGGGAAAGACAGATGAAGTATAAGAAAGTTATAGTGTTTTAAGAAATTGTATAAAGTTTGCATTGGAAAGCAAGATCTTACAAGCAGCTTCCTGAGTTTCTGATGGGATATCAAGTTTCGACACACTAATGTCGAAACAAACAGCATGACGAGGGTTGAGAAGATGCACCCTCTTCTCTATTGGAGGTTTTATACATTGTAATATTAGATCGCCCAACGATACGTGTTTAACTAGAACTTTGATCTTTTGCTTTGATAATTTCTTCTTCTTCTTTCTTTTCTTCTTGCATTTTCGATAACTGATCTTTAATATTTTTTCAATGGGAGGATATTCCTTTGCATCCTCATCAACACAGTCAGACACTGGCTCCTTGCGTTTCTGTTTCTTCTCTTCCTCAGTAATTTTCTTCGGTTTCTTTGTTTGTTCCTCTTTCCATTTTCTGTACTTGTAGCAGTCATCTTTGCGTTGCATATTTTCTAATAGTGGAGTTAATGGGGAACTTCTTCAGAGATTTGGATATTTAGTGGCTATTGCATTGACGGATGAAACGATAATGGAACATGATTTTTTATGGCTTTGTTAATGAACATCTTGATTTTCTTGTATTATACATAACTGATTTGTTATGTTAAATTCATATTGAATTTTGAAAATATTTCTTTTGGGTTGAGATTATACATGATTACATATTGTAATGTCTCTGAATCTGCTGTCAGGAGATGTATAATAAATTTTTATCATTTGTTTCTTCTTTTCGAGACAAACTTTACATTTATACAAATACTTAACTTCATACCGTACTTTGTATTATTCTTGACAGCTAAATTAAACAAACATGTCAAAATTTTAAGTAACGCAAAAAATACGCAATCATGCAGATTTTTACTATTTATTGGTGTTGGAGAAATTGTATAAACACACGATTGCTAAATTTCCTATGAAATCTTCGATAAATTTTTTAGAAAAAGATTATAGGTTATACGTGAAATGAAAGGTGCATATAAAATACTACGTATAGATAAAACTTTGTACTATTTACGAATTCCCAAGGTGTAATTATAAATTAACGCAAAAATGTCGCTAAGCGCAACCAGTAGATTGGACGAAGACAAAAGAACGAAATCAGTGTTTGAATTAGACCGAGAGAAGAAGCTAATATTCCGAGAAAAGTTAAAACAGCTGGCAGAATGTGATCAGATTGTCTCCTCTGAGACTATAAACGCTATTGGTCAAGTGACGGATGTCGTTCGAGCTGCTGACGATAATGCTCCCAGCAGCGACGAACTCGACGAAGAACTCGAGGAACAGTACAAAGATCTGAATCTTTTTCTCGATTTACCAAACGACACGTATTCCTTGACAGAAATTAGGCCAGAGCTTCCGTCATGCGTCAGATATGGTGTTCGAGCTGGATTGACTCATATCAATATGTCAAAATTTTCGCCATTATCCAGAGGTCATCAGGTACACTAAACTTTAATGACTATTTCGATACTCCAGTGATTACTCTTATCTTACCTTACAAGATGATTTCACGAATTCTTCAGTGATATTTTTAGCGAATCTTTGCAAGCTTATAAAGAACGGAAAATTAGGGGTGTTATATCTTTCTGTTGAAAAATTTAGTTTGATAAATTATATCAAAATATTTAATCGAGGGGAAAGAATTCTTATTTCATAGCGATATCGCGAAGAATGTTTGTATTCGTCTAATACAAGATTTATTTCCGCCGACTTGGATCGCATGATTCACGTGGCACGGAACCTGAACACTAACGCTGACGATTACGTGAATATCGTCAGAACTGGTTTTGTTCAGAGTTGCTGGAATTAAAATTCAATCTGATACAAGTACAACATCGAACGTTTCCGGCTAAATGTTGTCACCAGATAATTTTTTCGAAGTATTATACAGAATCAAAAGTTGAAGGTGATTTATTGGCACGAAGAATGTTAGTTACGAGGCTTTAGGTTTACTACACATTGTTAAACTTTTGACAGTGTTACGATAATTCCTTTCGTTCGTGACGATGAGAATTTCAAATTTTACCACTCTAATTTTTCATACTTTATATGTTTGCAAAGATGCAGTCACATCAATTCGAAAGAGTCTACGTTGCTCTCCGTTGATTCTATCACCGTTATCCATCGTTTTGCCAATAGGGCGGAGCAACAGCGATCGCAGCATTCGCAGCAACAACGATTTACAAATCCCGTTGTTGGAACGAAGCGGTCATCGATCAAATAATCGAGGATGGGGATACATTTTATTGTGAATCGTATAAGGATATTAATACAGACGATCGACGCCTACTCTCGATCCTCGATTTAACGAGAACTCTCGTCGTTCAAAATAGGCTGACCGTGAATGTTAGCATCGAGGATGCTGCCTACGCTGGCAAATTTCGTTCCACAGAGCCCACGGAGTTACATCTAGTGAAGGCTTTAGATTTATTTTTCAAACGTTACAACGCTGGAATTCTATCTTCTTCCGTGTTGAACGTGGCGATTTGGAAAGATCCGAAGTATTACAATTTATTCGACGGTCAAGCAAGAAAGGAGAATTGTGAACCAGCTCCGGATGGAGTCAGTGGAACAGCTAAACTATTCCTCGTCAAGGATCTCATAGGGCTTCTATTCATTATCTTAGAGAAAAGCAACGTGCAAAACGAGCCGTTTGTTCTCTACGCCATAGCAATTAGCGGTGTGGATCATTTTACCCAACCGGTTGATATTGACAAGCAAGAACAGATTCACCAGCTTCCTCAGAGACGACCGAGTGGTTACAAAGTGCAGGAGAAATATCGAGCAGTGGTTCAAGGATCTTATCACGTCACACATCCAGCGATTCCAGCTCCTCTTCGTAGCAAAACTTACATGATTATTGCTTTAGCTGCTTTAGTTTACTCACGCTTGGTAAACGCTAACAAATGGACCAGCGCTTTGATCGATCTGATTTTTAATCAATCGAACATCTACTTCGTCGATCTAGTTCGCGTTCTCGAGAAAGATCTGAACGACGAAGATTTCGAGCTTCGTCTCGATGATATTATGGGCGATATCATTCTTGGCGCTTATTCTGCTAAAGTGAAGATCCGAACGAACGTTGTTCCTGGATACGGACAGAAGAAGGGCAAACTGGATATATTCGATGGAATACGTGAATTCTTCGAGTCACAGGTGACTGGTTTGCTTGAGATAAAGAACTTCTTCTACGCGATTTGGAAACACGACGATACTTACTACTTCATGGATCCTTTTGCCTGTGACGACGAAGGATTCAGGAGTGGAACGGCTGAGTTAGATGGTTACATGAACCCTGGAGAGTCAGCTTGCGTGACGATGAACAGTTCGATCAATCAGGTGGTAGAGACCATTATGGAGAACACTGGTAGTAGGGACAGAGATCCTTTCACGATCCATGGAATCAGGGTACTCTACGTGAAGACAGGTACTACACCTGGTGGGCCTTTGGAAAAGGTAATCTACCGAGAAAAAGGTACCAATCGTAGACCACAAGCACCACAAGCGGCACTTCCCATGTATCCGATAAAGACAGACGAAGTGGTCGATATGACACCGAGGATACGAGCAGATATGGATAAACTGAGAGACGTTGCTATTCAAGTACCGGATTTATTAAAAGACGCTGAGTTGTACATGATGACAGACGACGAACCGTTGACATACACGATTGTACCACCTGAAGAGACGAAAGAACCAGAAGAGGAGATTGGCGAAGAAGAAGAAGAAGAAGAAGAAGAAGAGGAAGATATAGAGAGGTGGAAAGCTGAAGCTGGAGATTTGACGGAGGATGAGGACGAGGACGAGGATGAGAGGACCGAGGCAACCGAAGAGAAAGAACCTGTCGAAGAACCAATCGTGAGGAAAGTCAGGGGCTACAGAGTGATAAATCCTCAACGTTTAGTTCTTCAGGGCACAAAGAACTGTCTGGACCCGAGTTTCGAGCTACAGTCAAGGGGGAAACAAGGATTAATAGCAGCTCTGTCAGCGTTGGCTTACAGGAGATTGAAGGAGCCCACCAAGTGGCGAAATATGGATATCGATCAGCTCGTTGATGTGAGTAACAAAATTTACGACGAAGTTATAGATTGGATCAGAAAAGGAAGGCCTGAGATAAAGGAGGAGAAAGATGAAGTGATGGGTGAGGAAGAGGAGGAGGAGGAAGAGGAGCTCGAGGGAGAGGGGGAAGAGGAAGAAAAATTGCATCCTGTACCGAGTCACTTGGACTTGACGATGTTACCGGTCAGATTGAAAATGGGCGAAAATGATGTATTCTTTAAGACGAAGATGAAGATTGTTCAAGGGGAGGCAAATCCTTTGGCGAATCTAGCCGAAGCTCTTGAGTGTTATTTCAATCGATATCCAGAATTGATACTGGAGAATAAAAGACTAATGTACGCTATCTGGAAGGAAGAATCCAGTTACTTCATGTTCAATCCTTACGGAAGTGACGCGGAGGGTTGGCGCCTTCGCGACTATCCTGCTTCATTCGCAGTGGCAGGTAATCTCAACGAACTGACCGATCTACTTTACGGTGTTATGGAGTTCAACGATCCATCTTTTATCATCCACTTCGTGGGACTCGATTCGATACAGCCTGGATTATACGCTGTGACGGAGGAGATAATAGTTCCAGAGGACGATATGATCGAACAGTTTAAAACAACATTCCTACCGATTACGGATGAAGATCTGGGTAGGTTGGAAGCTGAATTGGCACCATCAGAGGAGGTTACAGAAGAGTTAGAATCAGATGTGGTAGATGTTGCGGACGAAGAGGAGGAGGAAGAAGAAGAGGACGAGGACGAAGAACACAGGGAAGCAGCAAAAGCTTTGCACGAAGAAGAAGAGAAACCTATAATCGATCCTTTGCTAGAGGTTAAGGAACAGGAACAACCTGATGCTCCTTACCGGTTAAATTTAATTTTACTCACGTCCAATATGAAAGTTTTCGAGGGTAACGAGGAACACTCCGACGAAGTGCACGAACAGATACAAATGGAGAAATTGAAATACAATCATCCTCCTCCTTACGTGATGCCATCCGGTAAAATCTTGATCAAGCTTCTCGAAGCGAAACGAGCCAAAAGATCCATTCCATCATTGGTATCGAGATTTTCCATAGACTCCAGATTGGACGTAAAGAAAAAGGGCGGTTTGTCCTCGATTTTTATGGGCAGATCGACGGTGATCATGCCAACGGATGCTGTAGACGATACGAAACCATCGAAAATGATCAAACTGTCTCCGAAGAGATATCTATATTCCAGACTTTTACCAATCTGTTTGATGCCTTTGAGAGCTATCAACGATATATACATTCAGGACGAGGAACTTGATAAAGCTATGAAAGAGGAGGAAGAAAGAAGGCTGGAGGAAGAAAAGAGAAGGGCTGAAGAGTTTGTTCCTACGAATGTACCGGAAGTGCCTATTGGAATTCGTATACGACCCACTTTGATACCACTGGGACCAATCATAAAAACACCAACTCCTGAGAAAAGAATTGTAACTTGTATCGAGAAGAAGAAGAGAAAGTGTTTATTGGCGAAGGCCGAGGAGGGAGACGCCATTGCGGAGAAGATTCTTTGCAACACCGATGATTTACTGTTAGAATTACTTTTCCCTAATTTTAAAGCGAAAGATCAGGTTCGTATTCTCGAGCGTTTCAAAGGGAACCTTCGTGTCACGATTATTATTTGCGATATTTTCGCCGTTGCAGCAAGTGGCTAAGGAAGACAAAAGTTCGGATTCGAAATCGAGGAGTTTGAAGCAAGATTCGATGGGCTCTGAAACGACGACGATTAAGAGAAGTACAAATGATCAAAAGAAGAAACCATTCCAGGATGCTTTTGGTTTGAAAGTGAGCTTTCAGCTGATTATAAGACACGTTATAACTAATTCTCTGAGATAAAATTTTCATTTTTCATCCGAAGCTTACCGAGGATGGAATTAGAATACTTCAAGGTAACATTTGTCTCGAAGGACGGGCTAAAATCGAGCAGTGCCATTTCAAATCTTGCTTCTTTACCGCCCTGCTATGCATACTGGCGAAGATCAAGCTTGATCCAGATCGTTTCTCCGCAAAGAACCTGGATGAATTAATTTTCCTCGGCGACAAGATCTATCAACGTACTGGGATGCTTAGATTCAAACCGTATCGATGGTTTCATCGCGTCGAGATTCTCGATACGAATTACAACGTGGTCACGAAACAAGCGGTTTATGCCGATCCAGAGAATTCCGAGGATGACGAACTCGAATCCATGTTGCAGAGTTTCTTTCAGAAAGATAAGACTGGAATTATCGTGTTTAACAATGGCTCGTACGCATTTTGGACGGCGAACGATCGCTACTACTTGTTCGACCCTTATGCCTGTGATGACAAAGGAAACGCGGTGGAAGAAGGTTTCTCCTGCTTGATGGAATTTTGCGATTTGATCTCGATGATCGATAAAATCGAGGCAAACGTTGGCGAGAGCATGAGGAAACCTTATCGGATCTACACAATTGCTATAGCTCATATGGAGACGAGAAAGCGCAAGAAGAAACGAAAGAAAAAGCCTGTTCGATGCATAGAGAAACACGTAGAAGAGGTCCATGTCGAAGAACCACCGGAAGTAGAACTGTCTACCGAATCAGAGGTTTCTTTGATCGAACAGGTCGATTGGGTGAAACATGAGTCAACAGCTAGTTTAGTATATGACATGACAATTCCTGGTTTCGCTCCTATTAAACACTATAATGCTTCCATGATCGATGTGATCGTTTTGGAGAATGATATCACTAGTCCATTATTAGCACCTTTCAAGAAATCCTCGCTGAGGCAGTCAGCAGCGGTCACAGATGAATTCGAGGCGGTGAAATTGTTGGTCAGGAAAAGAGTGTACGACAGAAGGTTCAGGGTTCATACATCGGTCACAACACCGTTGGATCTTTGCATAATGGCCTGGTCATTGATCCACGATCCAATTACCTGGTCTGTTAGAACAGCCAGAGGATTGTTCGACGCTTGTGTCGATTACACGTTCGACAGTGTATTAGCTACAGAAGATTCGACAGTTAGCGAGATGACTGACGGCTTGTTGCACGAATTCGAGATCGCTAATTACGTTTTCCGTGTGGTCTTCGTACCTCTGCATTATGGAACGCTTTACAGCACCGAAGGCTGGAATCTCTCGATGTCTTTACAGAAAGTGTTCGATACACCAAGTTACACTGGCGCGATCATAGTTTGCGGCGATGCTCATATCGGTATTTTAAAGAAGGGTGAAAATCATTATGCCTGGTGGACAATTCGAAGGACGAAGAATTTCAGAATGATCACTTCTACAGATATGAAGGAGTTCTTGAAGCTTCTCATCAGAGAAATTAATCAGCCCGAGGAATCTGTATTTCTGATGAGAGTGATCACAGTGTCTTATGCGCAAAAAATGGATCCTGACTGCAGTGACACGAAAGGTCTACACGAGCCGGTGGTGCCGATTACTTCGTTGCCAGAAATCCATAGAATGCCAGAGGAACCTTACGATCTCGGAGCAATCTTCAAACCTACTATACCAGAATCTAATAAACCGATCTTCGTACTTGGAACGGTTGCTCTGAGTAACAGGGATGCCGTAACTGAACCTAAAGTGAAAAGGTGCTACTTCGTCGCTGTTCTAGCGGTGATGGTGAAGAGGGATATCATTCAAAGTCCGATGCCAGGGATGATAGACAAGGTTGTCGAAGTTGCTGAGGCGGTTTACAGGGAATTTTCGGAACCAAAATTTCACACGGAACATATCTTACGTAACATCACAGTGATGAATCGAATCTTCGACTTTCGCGACTGTGCTTCTCCTTTGGTGACACTCACCTATAATATGCGAACTCAGAGAACCGATTTCTACATCCAGGTTAGCCTTCCTTCTTATTATGTAGATTACTATTGTACAGGGCGAGTCATGCTAGTGAGTCCGATCCTATTGTGTCAAAAATTGGCGTTGAACCTTATTACAAATATTTCAGTTTTTTTTCTTTCGTATTAATTATAATAAAAAACCAGCCATATCGATAAAAATATATTCCCTAAATAGAATTTTTATTAAAAGAACGATCCATACCGAAATAGCTAACGAAATCTTTCATCTAAACCTTTTTTTCTATTGTAAAACGGTAAGGTGTCCCATGACTTATAAGTCGGAGTCCTGACTGACCTTGTGTAAAAGTACACGGTGAAGATTTTATTTCTTATTGATCACAGGTAAGGAAGCACATGAGAAAATTCTTTAAAATGTGCGCCAGTGGTATTTTACATTTCACCAACTGTTGCTACGGCTTCTGGTATTCGAGGGTAACGAACGCCTACTACTACTTGGATCCTTACCAATGTAACGAGAAAGGAAGAAAAGTTTCGAGCGGTGGCAAAGCTTGCCTATGCATTTTCCCCACAGTATGCTTAATGGTGAAACAAATGTGCATGAATCAATACGAGGAGACCACAGGTTTCTTCATTCATCGTCTACACGTGGAGTCAGTGAACGTGCCTCCGTTCCAAACCTTCAAGGAAGATCCTATGTGGTTGTATCTGGATTATCATTGGAACTTTAGACATGCGCCAGATATCGTGAAATCCAGCACTAAGAAGAAGAAACAAGAAGAACCTACTACCAACGAAGAAAATGTGAAACAATTCTGGAACAATTACGCTGTCGAAGTGTCTAATTTAATTTATTCGGTATGGGGTACCATTGGTTCGTACGATTCTAGATTCGGTGATCGAGCTGGAAAGAATCAGGCGGCAATTTGTGTGGCTGTGCTTGCCATGCAGTATCTCAGTCATCCGTCGAGATGGGGTCCAGCAATCTTGGATTCGGCCGTGATTTGCGGCGACTCTTACTACACAGAGAGTCTAAGAAGCGCTGTGCAAAAATGCGCCAAGCATTTCAACAACTTCAATTTACAATCCTGTTTCAGAATCTTCCCCCACTTGTGGACGATTGATTTCAAAGAAGGTATCTGTGGTGTTCTGTACGGCGCACGAAACAGAATGACTCTGGCGATTGCCCTGCAGAAATCATTTGAAGAATCACCGAATGTTCTCATAGAATGTAACAAAATCACTTTGGCAGCATTAGCCGCGAAAGATGGATACTACGTCGCTGATCCTTGCTGGGTCGGGGCACCTTTGTTCAACAGAGATCATGGCGCGATCTACGTGCTTCGTTGCAAGAACATGAACTCATTGATTTATGCTGTGGTTAAAATGCTGAATACTAATCAAAGGCTTGATTTTCGATTGACACCGGTCACGTTCACATTCGAACAGGAAGATTTCAATTTCGTCGATGAAGCCACGCATGAGATGAAGAAGAAGGTCCTTCTAGAGCCTATGAGAACCACACCAGGGAAAGTTGAGGATTACACTGTACCTACAGCAGGTGTTGCACAGACTGCTCCGGACGAAGATTCTTATCTCACTTACTATAAGAATCTCGGTGTGGGTATACTGCACGGTTACGAACTGGAGAATCCTAAGCTACCTTCGATCGAGCCGGTATTGAAACAGGATAACATGACCAGCACATTTGTCAGCACTACGTGGCACATAAATCTAGGTCAGGCTAAGCCTTTGGAGAAAACTACACCTGTCTTTGATCCTCAACTGATCAAACACGTGCCGGAAGAGTGCGAGAAACGTGTCGTTGGCTCGTTCGAGCCGCATCAAACCGTGCAAACGTCGATCACCGAGTTCTTGGCGGCGTGTGATGATTATCCAAGAGTCATGGACTTCACAAGTGAACGGTTCACGTCGCAAACACCGCTCGAATGTGGACCTGCGAGAAGCTTCCTCACCGATAGAGCTCGTCAAGAATTCCGTGCCCACACTGATGACATGGCTCACATTGTTTACAAGACTTACAAGCATCGGCTTCCAAAAATGGGCAAGCCGAAAGCAGACGCTATCGAGGATGGGGTCTCCGAGATAGAGGGTATTCATACTATCAGCGAGGAGAACGTGGAAGCGATGGAGGAATCTCCTGAGACTGAGGGAGAAACCGAGGCCACCGAAGATGAAACCGTCACGGAAATGGAAACCACTGAAGAAGCTACCGATGCCTCTCCGGATGATGAATAACTTTTCTAATAATACTTCAAGTTATCGTGTGAGTGATTCTTTTGTCTTATTTATTGTGATGGTAATATTTGGCGAGACTCGTATGCATTCTTCGAAATTGTGGGTCTTTTTGTATTTATTCTGTGTCCTATTCTTTCTTAACGTTTTCCTTCTTGTGTGATAAGCGAAAATTATTGTAATTTTGCTACTGTGTTTTTTTTTTAATCTTTTACGACAGTTTAAACGATTTTAAATGGTCTATGTATTATGTTGGCTACTATTTAAATAAATTAGAGGGTTTTGTGATTGAATATTAGAAATAAATTCTTTCCGACTTTTCGAAGTAACTGGTTTATTTAATCTGTTAACTAGGGAATACGAGTTAATTCGTCGCTGATTCACCAGCACTTAGAATACAATAATTTACTTATCGAAGTGTTATCATATTTGTATTTATAATAATCGAAATAAAGTAACTTGTAATCTTTACTCATTTATTATTAATTATAAACTAGAGAGATTTAATTTTTGTTTGGGAAGTGACCACAGTACGGAAAGGTTGAGAAGAATGAAAACAGATCAAGCTATTGCTGTCGATGACGTTTTGTTATTTTCCTACCAGCTTGTGAATTATGGTGAATGTTTCGATTTGAATGGCTATGCTTGATTGCATGACTCCAGTCGGAAAAAAAATTATTTCAATTAACATCGAGTAATTCTTTACGTGACGACACTTGTTGCTTAGAAATGAAATATATAACACAGATTGATCGAATTGCAATTTATTTGACAAAACCGTACAAATCAGCAAGAAACGTTCAATGGTGGACGGCAATTAACAATTAAAATTAGAAACTTTACAACGAAATGATGCGTAAGCGACAGATGTTATTTAAAAAAATTTATTCTATCTGCGATGACAATAACACAGGACTAAGCTTAGAATGACACAAATTGCAAAAGTTTCTTTTTCTCTTCTTTTAGCAATAGTAACATACGACAAGATTATAATTAATTGTTATAAAAAGAAGAAAGAAAAATTATACAAGTATTTGTAACGCTAAGTAATATTAAAATACGCGACGCATCTCGTACAATGATTTCTCGCGTCTAATAATAATCATCGATACATAATTCTTAGCAATATAAATGAAAATTAATACAATTTATAATATATATATAATATATATATCTTTCAAGCATACGTACATCCACAATATACAAACACAGTTTACACCGTTGTAAAGAAGCTTGGATCGTTCTGTTCTGATATGGTTTCGAAGTGACATCGATATATCAATTTAACAATTTATCTGCAATGATTTTTCTGTAATACGATATATGTATAAAATTGAAAACATTGTGCATCCAAAATGAATCGAAAAAGTAGGAAAAACTGTATAAAGACACAAAATTTGTCGTTTTACACGAACTTTCAATAACATTCACTCTTATATCTTTATTCTGTTTCAACTTTCGTAAAATTCGTTAGACTCGACAGTTCGTTAGTATCTTGTACGTATTCACAGCAGCTTATAGGAAGCGAACTTTTCAAGCGACTTTCAAACGAGAACAGCACGTACGATACAAATATTACATTTAGATTACATATAAATTGCGCAATAACAATATTATTAACAAGAAGATTTTAAGTACGTGAAACCCTGATTATCTTTCGTGTTCAACATTTTCGTGTATTTAATTCACTTCTCTCTTCGCAACCTGATAATGTTCAACATGGAAATTTCTGTACCGTGAGAAATATCGAGCAAAAGTTGAAGAAAAAGAAAAAAGAAATTTATAAAATCCTTTACGCTTCGAACCAGACGAGTTCATTTGCAAGTAAATCGTCGATTTCAGTTCAGAAAAAAATATGACTGTTTTATTATTCCTCTTGTGTTTTAGATAAAATGACGGAAAGTTCGCTGTAATTTATTCCGTAGAGTTGTTTTCTACTTTCATCAAAGTTTCCGTCGATCAATGGAAATTTCGATAGACTATTTCTTTAATTTCCAATTGAACTACACATCAAGTTATCACAAAACGATATTCACACACGAAAGAAACAATCAGTTCTCATCGTTGCATCCACGATACACTTTCACGATCATTTCGTTTTTATACACGAGGTATTTCATTCTTTCCCGCTCCAATCTTGAACATTATGTATATCATTTTCAACCTTGTATGGGCATTGGACGAGTGTGGAAAGGCAAAATGTTTAAGGTTTCTTAATATGGTAATTAAAAATTCATACGTTCCCGTAAAGACGTTCGTACCGGTTGAAGACATGTAAAACTATAGCAAATTAATTCTGTGCGAACTCGTGTGACCTTCGTATCATATACTTGTAAATGTTCCCACGAGTGTACAAATTTCTGAAGTAAATTGGAAGTGTCTGCACAAACGAGAAGGTTATAATTTCGATTATTACAATTGTTATAAATACTTAGTAAAAAAAAGTCAGTTATCCTAACGTATCTGGAAATTATCAACGATTTGTTCTTTTTGGAAGTCTTTTCAATTGTCAAAAGCGTAATTTCACAGTTTTTCAGCAAAATCGGTGAAAAATCGAGTCATTTCTCGATGGACGATACGCATTAAGTCGTTCTTAATTTTAATAAACTTATTCAATGTTACCTACAAAGTAAACTTGTAAAAAAGAAGGTAATAAAATTATTAGTAAATCGTTTGATCCTTTTCAGTAGAATGAAACCGTACGGCGAAATCTTTTTTCTTAACGTCTATCAATGCGATACCATTTTCAATTAATACGATTACTTCGATAATTCTTTTTATTAAACCATCTCACCGTACGTTTGCATCCTTGAATTTCTTAAAACGTCTACGAATAAATTAAAACGTACAAATTCGGAAGAAACGATGAAACGACTTCTTACATACTATCGTTGAAACCATAAACTGAAAAGGATCGAGTTTAACGTAACGCGCCTGTTTAATCATGTGAAAGATAAAAACGTTTGATTGTTTCGTAAACAGCTTTATTCCTCTTCTTCTTCAGCGAACGGGGGAGAATTTACTCATTAGCCGTCTGGTGTTCCTCTGTCTCTGGTTTCGTATACAAAATTTCAGCGTACTCAGTTTTATCCTCGTTCAGAAGACGAGGAGTAACACCTTGCTGTTGCTGCGTCAAATCTAATTCGGCGTAAACTATTCCTCCTTCACCCGCGGCTGGATTGGCTTTATTTTCTTGTCCAGTTGGCACGGTTGTCTGAAGCTACAGGGAATAAAAATTTTTCTTTTGCCAAATTCATAACAATTTCGTTGTTTTTCTTTTTCTTATTTATCTTCTGAAATATTTTTGTTGAGATTAAAAATGTAAGAGGATGCATTTACGTCTTTCTACTGCAAAGAATTAACTATCGAATTCTTTATCTTTAGCGGTATTATTAGGATTTAATTTGATAAGAATATCGATTGAATAAATTAAATTAAATCTTAACTTGGTCAGAATGCTGATGATTTGCTTGAACGGATTAAATTAAATTTGTATGTGATCCGCTTAGTTTAAAAGTGGGTTAAGTCAATTTAAAAATATTGTTTACTAATATTGTGGTAGTATAATATTGTTACGCTTAGAAAAATGTGTAATTTACTAATCCTATCAGTTTAGTAAACATTATCTAAAAAGTGGGACATTTTTGGTGACCATAACTGCGCTTAAGCCACTTTCAAAATTAATGAAATCACTTTTTTTAATTTTTGAAAAGCGTATATCCCTTAGAAGGAAATATAATAGCCTCAAAATAAATAAAAAAATTATAATTTTATGTTATAGAAATAAAAATTGTACATTTATTCACTTTCAAAAAAATTACACAGTTAAATTATATTTATGTCTCCTCCATTTTATGTATGCGGAAGGGATTTAAAATAATCATGATATACAGGTTGTATGTATTGCAATAAGTCTATCATATCTTTATATTTCGGTGTTGAGATTGTTCTCATATTTTTATACAATTAAAAATTCACGAGGCAACTGTTGTCAACTGTTTTGTAACTTTCAAACGTGGACCTAAGTCATTTACAAAATCAAAATTTTCAATTTTTAATTTTCTATTAACAAAATCTCAGTTAATTCAATCGGTATAAATTGTTTCAAAATAAAAAGATGTTGAAGTTCTTTTTTGAGAAATGGACTTAGGCCACTTTAAAAATAAACGGCTTATATGTACAATTCCGAAGTAATGGAAATGTCTCTTCAAAAGAGAACAATTCTGGGAACAATTATAGTGTCACGATTAAACAAATACTTTCTTCGATCTTCGATGAGAGTTTCACTTGAAATTAAGATAATTTACCTTCTCGTCGTCCACAGTAACAACAGTCCTCATGGTGTCTGTGTCCGCCCCAGACACTTTGTCCTTGTTACGTTTGAAGAAACGAGACAGGTTGATCTTAGATTTCCGTTCTGCCCGTGATCCATCCACTTCCGTTCTCGAGTAGCGTCCGGCACTTTCCGTATCACTTCTAATCAACATAGTTCGTTCCTCTTAAGATTCGTCTCATTGTCTCACCTTTAATTTTGCTTGACATTTTTTTAAGCAACAGGACAATACAAATTTCACTGTACAAAACGAAAATAAATACAATATATTTGATTATTTATTGAAAAATATTTGCAATTATCTAGAATTCAACTTTCTTTTTATATAATTATATAAAAGTTTTCAATTGAGATGCATATGCAGCACGCATATGCATCGAGAGTGGAAAAAACAACACGAAAGACGCGCAGTAGAAAAATAAATTGATTCGGTCGATGATGCAAGTTATTGATTTATGGCTACAAGTGAATTTATAACAACGATGTGCATATTTTAAGGAATGTTACTGGAAACGACAAAAACATAGAAAAATTGAAGTACGATATGTTTAATAACTCATATCAATTGCAATGAAACTTTTTTTCCCCTCGCGAACGGGGTGATTTATGAAGCGTTATTACTGCTGAAAGGTAAGAATAACAATTACTGTCTGCGAATAAGTACGAATTTGTCGGGAGGAAGTTTCGCAATGTTTCGTGATAGTATGAACAGCGATACCTTCAGAGGTAACGTATAAAATACGAGTGAAACGAGTATTGTCCATTTTAATTCATAGTTATCAACCACCAATTGATAAAATGAGTTAATTGACAGAAATTCTTATTTATTAGAAAAATTGGTGACCCAAGTGTTTTGTCATCTCTCGGATGATGTTTACGAAATTAATAATTTAACAAAGAAGCTGCAATTGCAAAGTAAAAATTCCTGAAATTAGCAAACCCAATTATGCGCTTAAGATTAATTTGTTCAACTTCGACCACTGTAAAATATATTTTTATCACGTGGACACAATTTTCCGAAACAGTCGAGTGGAACAGCAACGTTTTCAATAATGTAATCCAATATAAGGGATAAAAGTTGAAGTTGGCTTTATCGTATCAAGGTTGGAACAAAATAATCCTGAATAGATATAAATTATAATTTATAAGTAAAGCGATTAATAAGCACGTACGCAGGTAAGGTGAAGGGGAAAAAAGAGGAATATAATTAAGCAAGAAAAGACGTGGAAATTGAGTGTTAATAAGCGACCATTCCAAGTAAAGCGATACGATTTCCTTGAGAAAGCGATAAATCCTTTAGAATTAACATTAGTTGAAATGATACTCCAGTTCTAGACATATTCAAGTGGAATAATAATTTCAGACAGGAAAAGAAAAACACGATTGAATTTTAATTTGTAGTTTACAATGTATAAACGACCTTACCCCTTTTTCTTATAATTACTATGGCAAAACAATTTATACTTACACCTGATGATTTTCAACATTACAAGCAACATATAATTATTGTCACGTTAAGTTTGAATTACACGCAAAGCCAAATACAAAGTATCTCGGTATTTTCCATAAAATAATGATTACACGAATTAATATTGGCGTAAGCTTAACGTTCGTTGTTCCTCTGCGGAAAAGAAATAGGAAAAATGTCTTGCCTTCGCCTATTTGCTTCATCTGCGTTTTTCGATTTGTCATAACGAAGTAGATTAACACTTGCTGCCGCATCCGCGAAGTCACTGATTCTGTACGGTTGCCTGGCAATATGGTAAATACCGATAGATAAATGAATTTCAAAGGGGAATATAAACACAGTTCCCTTTTTTCTCTATTCGACCGTTTCCCTCGTGTTTTTATTTATTGAAAAAATTAATATCAAGAGCTGATTGTTTACAATCGATTTCATCTTTTTCGTTTAATTGGTTTATTTTGAATTTAGTGCCAGTTTTAGGCAAACGGTCGAAATATTCTCACTCTCTACGAAGCACCAGCAGGATAAAGAATATTAGTTACAAAACTCGGTGCAAAATATTGGCATACCAGAAGTGCAATGTACTACTGTAAGGATGTCCACTACGAAACCTGTAGAAAAAGAAATACTCACGACTCCCCGAGGTTCCTTGACGACGAATTAGCTGAAAATAATCGGAAAGAAAGAGGTTTCGTTTAATCGTAATGTATCATGCAACAAAACAACCAACAAGTAAAATATACATATATATCACTGAACAATTCATGTTCATCCATTTTGCAAAGGATGATGGATCAACGATACGATAAGGAAAAGTTCAAATTGACATTGCACGGAATATGTGAAAATAACCAAATGAATGTAATTCAATTATTTGGAAACGAAAAAAAAAACAAAAGAAAACACGGGAGTCGAGTTTTTACCGTCGACGTTTTAATTCGATTACGATGAACATGATTGAAATTTTAACGGGAGTCGAAATTGTCATCAGTTTCAGAGAAGTTACGGTGACAGGATGGCATATTCTCGTGTACGTTCGTGTGTATTTAAAACAAATGTTTTATTTCAAAAATCATATAATACCTAAGTATAATATCATAGCGATGAATGAACTTACAATTAATTACATACAGCTCTTCTATATATTAATTTCATTTGAATTCTTAATTAGATTTACTCTTGCCTATTGCGTTTGTATCTACAAGTACAGATACAAAATGTTCATGTTATTTTTTTTTTTCTTTTCTTCGTAATCAGTTTTTATATGGTCGCAGTGTACATGCGCTGGGCTGTGGATGTGTACGTGTGTGGCTGTGTGTGTGTGTGTATATACGGTGTAATACGCACGCATTCGCGTGTGTACAAACGTTATTCCATTTATCGACCGTATAACAATCAAACTTCCAGCTTTTCTTCTTCGTTTCTCTTTTTTTTTTTGTTCGTTTCGTTTCGTTTAAACAGCGATTTTTATTATTTCGTTTTTTTTCTTTCTTTTTTTTTTACTTTGTTTGCTTTTCTCTAAAGTTTAACGTTTAAAGTAGCGATCTCTGAAGTATTCTTAAAGTGTTTCCTGTCGTCGGTGATACTGTTTGCAATATTGGGCCCTCGTTACAAAGAAGAAACCAAAGGAAAAAAAAAAGAAGAAAAACACAAAGAACCTAGAGATAGGAGAAACGTCGGTGCCGAACAATGGGCCACGAAGAACCCGACGTTTCACGAAAATGCAAGCGATCATCCGTTTTCACCGTTGAATTTCACCAAATGTGTGTGCTTGTGCTCGTATAATCTAACCTGATTGATCGACATTCTAAAAATGTTTCAGAGAACACCATTGTCAGGTATTCGCGATCGTCATCTTTTTATAGTCATATTTAATACCTAGACTTAACATAAATATATGTATATATATATAATATATATATATACTCCATTGTATGGCCAACGATCATGCTTTCTCGTTTAATATTACAGTAAAATCTTCTCGTTAATTCGTCGTATGTTTTACAAATCTCCAACTCTTCGTTCACGACTTATCTTGCGACGAAACGAAAAAATTTTAACCAGACTTCCCATTTCCAATAAAGAACGAACCAAGTATATATATTTCATACGCGCTCGCGAGTGCATATCCCTATATTATATATATTCATACACGTCCGTATGTATACAAATGTATTACAATAATAATAATAGTAATAATAATAATCGTAGCATGATCATCGTTGATATTAAATAATTAATCGTTACAAATTAATGAACCATAGAAATGAATTACGAAATAAGTGTCTTAAAATTGTTAAAAATGTACCGCAAGGAATTTTTGTACATTAACGTATATCCGCGCGTAATATCTCTCTTAAAACTCTCTCTCTCTCTCTCTCTCTCCTGTTATCTTTCTATCCCTTTTTGTCTTTCATTCGCGTTCATCGATTATCGTTTCGACGTGCTTTTCATTGTCGTGTAGTCGTGCTGTACGCGGGCTGAACAGTTCGAACACAGGTTGTGTGTATACTACAGACGAGTGCTCGTCTATTTCTTTCTTGTTCTCTCTACTCTCCTCCGTTTCTTTCCTTTGTATTTTTTTTTTTTTTTTTTTTTTTTTTACGTCAACAAATCCTCCAACAAATGTGTTTCTCGCGCGTAGGAGCAGGATCGAGAAGGGATTCGAGCGGAACGGAAAAATCCGCCGCGTCTCGAGTTTGTTGTAAAAGGATCCTGAGGTTCGCGGTGTATATTTTGGCAGTGATCTTTTGTTTTCTTTTTTTTTCTTTCTTCGACACGGCTTTCCTGCTGTTTTTGCGAACCTGTTTTGTGCTGTTTGCATTTTCTTTTTATCTTCGTTATTTTAGCTTAATCTGTATGTAGTTACTATTGAGACGACCATTTCCGATTGAACAGGCCAATTTTTTTTCCCCTCTCCTTTGAATTTGATCGTACTGTCGTACCGAGCGAATTGCGTTTTAAAAATATATCCTCGTATTGAAAGGGCTAAGAGGTGAAACGTTTCTTTTTTATGCGTCTTGTAAAATCTTCGTAACGAGACAAAATAAACTTCGTGGACCTTTAGAAGCCCTAAGAGCTGATACGACTTTTAAAGGTATACTTTATAGCACCAGGGTTATCGTCCCAAGTATTCGCAGTAAATTAGCCATAAAATACCTCGACGTTTACGATAAACGAAAGTATTTCTTTTTTCTTTTTACCCCTCTTCTTTCGAGAGAATGGTCGCCCTATTCAATGCAATGTTTATACGAGAAAGAACAAAACAAAAAGAATATTGGTATTCAGGAAACAAAATTTATGTTCCGCATTCCACAAGTGACGAACACTTCTGTAAAACGCTTCGAAATCGTGTACAGGCTACGTTGTACGTATAAAAAAATTCGGGCGGCCCTGGATTCGTTAATATCATTCTCAACGTATCCCATCGAATCCATCCCCTCGTGTGTCTATTATAGATGTGTTAAGTAGAGACACGTTCCCTTCTTTCTGCGTTAGGCTTCTATTACATACACTAATACGTTTAATCGTTCGTACACATAATATATACCACACGGTTACATGCGAATCGCTGAGAATGCGCGAACGCACGAATTTATTCTGCCAGGTGAGAGATACTCTTACAAGTAAATTGGCAGTATAAACTTCTTTGTACAATAACTAACCTAAAAAGGTGGCAGAGATGATCTCGTAAATGTTAATTAATCAGAACTATGAAGACAAAATGTGAAAATTCTTAAAAAATTCTATTTCGTTCGCTTTTTTTTTTACTTTTTTTTTTCTTAATTTATCCTCGAATTGTAGCAGAATAAATACGTACGATGGCGCGTCGCTCACGGCATATTGACATACGGATGCAACTCAGCCTCTTTAACGGCACAAACAACGCCTCGACATCGCGAACACGATACAAAGTACTTAATTGGCAACGTACATCCACGTGTAATCGATTTACTCCTTAAATATCCAAACGTTCTAGTATCTCTTTTCCATTCTACCTGTGTCAAACGGTCGTGTTCGTTTCGATCGACGACCGAATGAACGATCTTCTAATTTTCTTGTTCGTTTCCACCCGCGTTCATCTTCCATTAAAACTCACGCTTAAGTTTTGTAATATATAACCTTATTACTCTGCCCGATAATAGTCTTCCTCTCAAAAAATTCACGGATAACGACAGGTCGCTCGGCAATTGGAGTGCAAGTGGATAAATAAGTATTCAGTTAATATTTACGAGTTGCAAGCCAAGTGCCCTCGACACAGAATATATAATATATTCATTATTATTATATTCAATCTCGTACCATAATATTTATAATATATTTATATATATATTTATTTATTTTATATATATATATATTTAATATATACAACACGCAGTAATTTCGATCGTCTTTGTCCGACCAGTTCTTTTCGCTACAATTACTTCTTCTTTTTCATTAATTTTCATTTTTTTTTATTTTATTCTTTTTTCTTTTTTTACTTTCCACTCTTTCGTTAGCTGACGTTAAATTCATCTTAAAAACAAATCGACGAGAACTCGCTGGACAAGACGATCCCTCTTTGTAAGTGAAAACACGATCGCAATATGGAAAAAGTGAAGGAGTGTATGTGCAGAATTCGGAAATTTTTTGTCAACGAGTGACAGATACAGGGTTCGATTCTCTCGCTTCTTCTCACCCTCCCTCTTCTTTTTTTTTTCTTTTATTTATCATTCTCTTCTCTTTCCTTAATTTCTTAATAATTCATCTATACGACGCCGTGGACACCTACGTTCGTAAACTTTTTTTTCTTCTCTTTCTCTATTTCTCTCTCTCTTTCTGTCTCTCCCTCTTTTTCTCTTTGTGAATGTCGTCGTCTAACGTATTATGTATGTATGGATGTGTGAGTGTACAACTATAACTTTTCTTTTATCTCTCTCGTTTATTTATTTATTTTTTTTCGCGCGCTTTTTCAACGATGACTGAGCTAAGCAAAGATTATATCCGTACAAAAGTACAAAGAACACTTATTGTCGACGGGAATGATAAGAAAACTCACGAAACTCACTAGTCGAAAAGTATACCGGATCGCGGTTAGTCTCATATCTTTCAATGTTTATCCTACTATAGTCTTCCGTAAGTCGTTTTTTTGTCTTCTTCTTTTTCTCCTTTTTTTTTCCTTTCACCGACAAACGAGACATCCTACGTAGAACACGGATAATTTAATTGGATCATTTGTACGTTCACGTAAGTCGTGACACATTTGATCGAATAATTCATGCAACATCCACTGGTCTGGTTACGCAAATGTCATCTTCGTTATAGTAGTTTTATCACCGGTTAACGATTCTCGCACGATGAATATTCCACTGGAACTCGTCTGACAGGACTTTTTCTTTCTTTATCCGATAATTCTTTCGCAAAAGTTCTTCGCGGACAGATGCAAAGGTGCGAAGTCATTAGATCATTGCAGCCTGTCGAAGTGTGTCTGTCGTTTGTCGAACGAAAGAAAAGAAGAGAAAAAAAAAAGAGGATTATTGATCGAGAGAGGTCGGTGACGCACGAGAATGACGTCGGGACGAAGAACGTCGAGATAGGGAGAAAAAGAACGGACCGTGTCCCTTGTAATCTCGTTAAAAAAGTCGTTAAAGCGAAAAACACTTGCAAACGTTGTTTCAGTTGCGAACGAAAGGGAAACTACGAGGACATACCTCACCTTCAGAGGACGCTATGATGCTAATGAACCTGATTTCAGTGTATCGAACGTATTTTTCTTCCTTTTTTTTTCTTTTTTCTTATTTCCCGTTTTTTCGTAATCGTTGTGACAGTATTCGCTGATGGGACGATTCGTATCGATCATACGAAAGTGCTTGGTATCAAAAAGTCCTTTTAAAAATGAAACGTCGTGGTTTGGAACCTGACGAATTCACGCAACAGTTGACTGCACGGTATAAAAGTCGCTTTTAAAAAATTACATTCAATATAGAAAAGTATTCGTGGAATGGTTTGTCGCGACCTCGAGATATGAAAATGTATACGATGGATGGATAAAGATTTCTAATTTTCGAGTGAAAATGTTCCGATGATCGTGGCTGATTCATTGATTTGCCTTTACTTCGCGTTAACCCTTCGAATAATTTTCTCATCCGTTTATATTTTACATGATACTTCTTCTACAAAATTTGCATACATATCTTTATCTCTTACAAAATTCTTAAACATATTTGCGCTGGTTCCTAAGGGATACTTTCCGAAGAAAAATTCACGTTTATAAAATCTTCACTAAAATGTATCGGTGAAAATGAGTAGAAAAAGAACGATACATTTTGAAGGGTTAACGATTATCGAATGGGGAAAAGAATATCTTTCGAAGATGTCGATAATCATTTTCGAGTCGTTTGAATCGCGACGCATCCGAGTATTATAAAAGTATTACAAAGATCGTTCGTTTCGAATAGTCGTTGAATTTTCGATTGAGCGTGCAAGATTGATACCGCGTGTTACGCATAGGATAAAAAAAAAAAGAAAAAAGTCCGCGTGCTCTTATTCCCGTAAAAAAGTCGAAATAGAAAAAGACAGGCGGTCAGTTTTCATAGGCCGCTGAATCCTTTGAAAATCTACAAATAATACTGTTCTAAAAAAATTGTCTAAATTACAAGAGAATAAAATTGAACAAACAAAAAAAAAAATACAGTACAATATCAAAAAAATCGCGAGATACGATCACATGTCAGTCAGCACGAGTATGTGTGTGTGTTCATATAAAAAGAAGGGGTTGTTTTGCTTACGAACGTAAAGTTACATTGTGAAATGTGTTCGTTTTGTCTTCGAACGTGGTAACGGCGTGATATTCTTCCTTTTTTTTTTTCTTTTACTAGACTTCTTTACGCGTGCACGTATTAAGCGCTTTTCTATTTTTCATCTCCCCGAGTTGTGAAAGCTAGCAGATCTGCAAAAAAGCTCTCGCCACTTGTAAAAATTCCGTCAACTTCGCGCGTCGAAGAATGAAAACTGTCTTTTTTTTTTTCTTCCGTATACTTCGTTGTACGTTTCAATTGATCAAAAAGGATCGGTTCGAATTCTTTAAACGATTTCGCGAGTGCCGCGATATGCGTTCTATCGTGCACGCGTAAATCGTCCTATGATATTTCTGTTCTAGATAATTTTTTTTCCCCTCGTTTTTCATCAACGTTGATGTGTCCATTAGAAAAAACCTCGACTACAAAATTTGATTTGTTCGCGCTAGCGTGAGAGAAGTTTTCCATTTAATCGTAGAACCGCTCCTCATTTCTCTCTGTGTCTGTGTTTCGTACACTTAATTACATCGTTTTAATAATAACTAGACGTCGCGAGTTTTGAGTACGACACGTTTCGTTTGCGTCAGAGCGAGGCGACAATCGCAACAATAGTCTCTCTCTCTCTCTTTCTCTATCGAGCTCAGTTACTCTGGATCAGCGTTCTTCCCTAACGCGGGAAATTCGATTGCGCGGATCCGTTTTAGAGTAGAACGGCAGAATTTTTAGGACAGCTCGCAAATCTCGCACGTTACCTAAGGATATTCCGATCCGTTCAACTTCTCGAGGACGAACAGACGGATAACTTGATCGTTCTTTAACTTTCAATTGTAATTTGATCCAAACACACTATCTAAATCACTTAAGTAGAATATAACATACTCAAGAATAAGTTATTTCAAATAAATTGAATAATTAATATAAATGGAAAAGTTTAAATTACTAATATATACACTCTTGCAATTTATACGAAAAAAGTGAAAAAAATCTGCCTTAAATTTCATTCAGATGAACAGGCATACATGATTTTTCGGTATATTCAACGTTTTATTATTATTTTAAATGATAAAGAATCTTCAAATAAAAATTATTTTATTTCAAATTATAATCCAAATTATTTTATTTTTATTTTGAGAAATAGACTTGATATTTTCACTACGATGCTTCTTTCTTGAATTCTTATAGTAATAAAATTTGACATTCAGTTCAGATATCAAGAAATATCCTCGAGTTCTCTTCGTTGGAAAATCGGTCCTCGAAAAGCTGAAAGATCGCACGGCGACGTGTGTGAATATCTAATCGAGTGTTCACCCGGTATTGATGTCCGCGAGAAGAAAGAAAGGGCGGTAAAAACCGCCGATTGTACGACGGTGGATCCCGTCGAAATCCTATTTACAAAAGTTACACGACGAACAGGGAGACCGAAATGTGTATCGAGGCATCGAGGAGGAATCGTTCCCGATCGTCGACGAACGGAGAATCGTGTTCACGCGACTAAACGCAACGGTCGTGTTTCCGGCTACGAACAGCTGCCATCGAAGAGACGAAATCCGTGTACAAAAATAAGAAAGCGAAATGGTACGCGGATCAGACCTATTACAAAAAAAAATGTTTCAAAAACGCGAGATTCACAGTATTTTTTTTCTTTTTCTTTGTATATATTTATATATGTATATATTTTTCACGCAATCAATCTAGCTTCGTCGGAGAATACTAGTAACACGTGTCTATCTGTGTGTGTGTCTCACGTGAAATAAATAATCGTGTGAAAAAGAAAAAAAACTGATTCTTAATAAACTAAAGTGAGATTCGTGGCGATAGTACAGAGAGGTGCACGTGTACGAAATTGAAGACAGGACACGCGCGCTTCTCTGTATTTCTAAGCAATGAACCCTTTGCACTTTTCACGAGCGTCTCGAGACGAACGTGTCTCGATTCGTCGAGTAAAACGTGAATAAGAAACGACACGGTTTACGTTTAAATAGAACGGTTGTTATGAATGCAACAAGCAGCTTTGAAAACAGCTAAAAAGGCTGACGTGTAACCGCGGTGTCCTTGTTACCAAGATATGTTGGATCGAATCACTGTCTATAAACTATTTTATTTTCTTCAGAATAAATGACTATCGATCGGCTATTTAAGAGTCGCGGTATCATACATTAGCCTATCGTTCGATAGCCATTTCCATGCCAATATAAACGATTAAATTAAAAAAAAAAAAAACAAAAAGAAGAAGAAGTTATAATCGTAGAATTTCAATAATCAATAATGAAGCTTAATCTCTATTATCTTCTACGTTCTAGTTAAAATGTTTCAAAAATAAAATCAGATATTTGATTGATCGATCCAACTACCACTGAACAACGGCAACGAGTAGTAGTTACAGTAGAAGATATCCGAAAAGTTGTTTCACGTGTTGACGTATCAGTGCAAAGGGTCGTCGAACGGAAACGATAGGTGACAGCTTATTTCCGTGGCTGAAGAAGGAACGACCGTCGAACAGGTGATCTGTCTTTAGACAGGAGTGTCCGTCTTCTCGTCCTTCTTCGGCTCCTTCACGTCCGTACGGCCATTCACGTATTCCGTGCTCGCGTGTATCGGATTCTCCTGGCCACCCTGCGGTATTTTCTCGTCGATGATACGCGGGTCCTCGTGATCCTCTTCGTCCTCGTCCCCGGGTGTGATGTGCGCCTCGCTTCCGGCACCGACACCGCTCGTAGCTTCCTCGTCGCCCCGACGCCTCGCTGCAACAAGCAACGCCACGATCGGTCAAGGCAAAAGTGCGTGTGTGGATCTCTTTGTTTGTTCTGTTCTTTCAGTCTTTTTCTGTGTTTTTTTTTTTTAGTTTTTAATTTTATATATATATTTTTTTTAGGGAAAAATTTTTTTAAGAAATTTCATCCTTTCCGGTCGTCGCGGTCTCATTTCGCCGCGTCACTTCCTACTCCAATTTTCGATCGATTCGGAAATCTTTGCAAACGCGCGTGCTATACGTTGGATTCGACATTTTTCTATTTTGTTTTCTCTCTCTTATCTACGTTTTAAAAACTTTTTTTTTGCAAGTGGGATTGAATTGCAAGGTTTTGCTAAAGTGTATCTCGAGGTTCTGTTGTACGTACCTCTGAAAAAGGTAATATTTCTATCTATCTATGTATAATTAATGAAAGGATAGACGAGATAATCTCAACGTTTAATCGATGGGGAAGGTAAATCGAGCACCGATCGCAGAAACTCCGTATTCGTTGAGGTTTCTTCTCGCGTTGCTCGTGCGTTTGCGTTCGAGCGCGGATTAATCGATCGTTAGAGCGGTTAATAATCATAAACATTCACAGGCAGGTCTCATCACACTAATGTATGTTCCAATCCAAGCAAGATAAAAATGTGAACAAACGTGAACGTGGCAAACTTTGAACACGTAACTCAGCTAATTATTATTATAGGTAACACAGATACATGTGTTCTTTGAAGGGCGGGGGTGAAAAAAGAAAAGTCGTGTGGGGTGTGTTTAGAAGGGTGGATATTTAAAAAAAGGGGTTAGCTGTTACGAGCATGCTTGTACGATAATAATCTAGGGACAATTATTATACTGAATGTTCTGGTCTGATAAATGGGCAAGAAAAAAAAATATATATATGGCGGAAAAGCAAAATATTGTAAGGAAGAAAGATTAACATCGATAAAAAGGTCTTGGTCTGATTTGACTTGAAACAAATGTCACCACACTTGCCTTCGCCGATTGTTTTGTCGTTGCTTGTCGCAAAGGAAACTCGTTCTTTTTCTCATTCGGCCCTGTGGGGCATGAATTTAGCGGAATATCTGGTCGGGGATTTCTTGAACAACATGGCGCAACAGATAATTGTGCCCTGACTCAGTGTTTGTCAAACAGCTTCTGTTCGTACGCACGCGTCATTCAATCGCGAGCGAGCGATTTTTCTCGTCTCTATTTGTTACTTTAATCGAAGAAATTAAATAAAAAAAAAAAAAAAGAATTAAAGAATTCTACTTTTTACTTTTATATGAATCCGTTTTATTCAATCGGGATTGTATATTGTTCCTTAGAAAAGGATTTGAAAAACACTGGCACGATTAATAATAAACAGAGCGTAAATTAGGCGTTGTATTAGTACATGCGATTTAACTCGTAAGCACACATGCATTCACGAAAGTATTTACGTTCGTAACTGATGGAGAATATTTTTTCTAATTCGAGAATATTTTGAAATTTTGGACAATTTTCAAAGCCGTTTTTTAATTTCATTGAAGAACACTTTTTTCAATGTTTCATCGAAACGTAATCAAATCTGCTTCGATCTTTATCAAAATGTAGACAGAGTATTCTAACGATAAAATAAATAGAACGTGTTTCATGTCTGTTAAATAAAATCTCTGGGAAAAGAGTATGTTGAAATTGTAGTAGGTTCTGGTATAACAGTTAGAATTTATTACTTGATTGAATTCCGCCCGGTACGCGATCGATTACCGGTATAGTGATTTTTAGGAAATTATATTTTTGTCAGAAATATGTTTGCCGAACTGCAAACTGATAAATTGATCGTTCCGAACAATGAAATTTTGATTTGTCCCATTCGTCACGCGAGCCTCGATTATACGTCGGATGCCGTAGCATAAGTGATCGAACTTCGGCCATGTTTATTCTCTTCTACATACTATCGATGAGTTCGAATACTTTTTTCTTCTTTTGACCGTGACGCTCGTTCGAGCGGAATTAAAAAAAAATTGAATGAACGAAGACTGATAGAATCGTGAAAATCGATCGCCCCTACAATTTATTTCCGCCTCGAAAGAACTTTATGTATTGAAAGAGATTCTGCTTTTGTCCCCGGACATTTGAATAACCACAATGTTGCCAATTTGTTGCTTGATTAAAGAATTACCGATTCGGAATTTTAAATGGGATATCTCTTTTAATCGTAACAGTAGAATCGAACGTAAAGTTGGTTAAAATCCTTTTTCTATTTCAATTTGCAAATTTAGAATTTTCCAATTTTCAATTTTTCTCAATTTTCGCCTTTTCGAATGTTCAAAGTTTCAAATACTCGAAACCTTTCTAATTTTCCAATTTCCAATTTTTCCAATTTCTACCTCTTCAAATTCTCGAATTCTCAAATACTCGAAAATTTTCAAATTTTCAAATTTCCGTTCTTTTACAATTCCCGAATTTTCAAATACTTGAAAATTTTCTAATTTTCATACTTTCAAATTTACAAATTTTGGCCTTCTCAAATTCTTGAAGTTTCAAATACCCGAAAAGTTTCTAATTTTGATATTTTCTTATTTTCAAATTTTCGCATATTCTCATTAAGCGTCATACATATCACGTGGGTATTACACTTAAATCCAAGGTGAACTACTTAGCAATTAGAAAGTAACAACTCGCAAAATTACATCACTTTTTTCTACCGTTTAAGCGACACTTCGGAATCTGGTGCAGCGATCAAGTGTTTTCTCGTCGATTAGTCGAGATCAGGGACGACAACAACGTGAGAGAGAGAGAATGGTCAAGGGGAGTCTGATTAAAAATGGTCTGGCGCAAATGGAGAAAAATGACGAGCAAACGAGCTGATGATGAACGAGGAACGAGCAATACTTTTGCAGAGGGGGTTGTTTTGCTGCCTGAGGTGACTTACCCCTGGACAGTGTCATGCCTAGAGTACGGAATCGCAAGGTAATTGTTGCTGTTTCTCCTTATTCTTTACTTGGCCCGACTTGCATGCTGTCCTATCGGTAGCGGCACAACACACAAGACATTTGTATACATACAAATATAGAGATATAAAACAAGAGACATTTAATTATTTATAATTAATGTGTACAGTTTGCAGAGATCGCACGTACACACGTATAAACAACTATCCTCTAATTTAAATCATGATTTCCTATATAAAGAAACTTTTTGTTAATGTCATATACAAGATTCTGTAAATTATTCTTTTTGACTTCAATTTAATCCTATATAATTTTAATAAAAGCATCATTGTAATAAAAAAAAAAGAAACAAAATTATACAGAGCAGCTTAAGAATAGAAAAAAAAAATGGACTCAATAAATAAATAACATTGACACAATTATCTAAGGCTAAAATAATAATTACCATCCTATCCTTCGACACATGAATGATACAAAAACATTCTGATCGCGTTGTGTTTATCTAGATTTCGTCTAAGTGGCTAATATTTTTTATAAGTTTATAAAGAAAAGAAAAAAAAAAGAGAGATTCAATTTGCTACTTTTTTTTCAAGTCTACTCATCGCTCGTTTTCCTTCTGATTCATTTTCTAATCGGATATTTTATCGAAGTGACAAAAGTACACGAAAAATCGCCAAAAGGGATGGGGAAACGCATTGTTGCGGAACAAATATTTCATGTGAATGGTTGAAAGAAACGATAAAGATAGATACTCACCTGCGAAGCACCAGCGTCCGGTCGCACGGGCAAAAATTAGTATGAAAACGATGAGAATTAGCACCAGGACTCCGACGACGATGCCGATGATAGAACCAGCATCTAAATCTACGCCTGAAATTTCGTAAAAATATACAATGAGGCTTTCTGTATTGTTCTCGTTGATTAGTAAAACGAATACACTAATGAATCCTGAATCTAATACATAAAATAAATGTATATATATATAATAATAATAATAATAATAATAATAAAATATATCGATATAGAAATAAGTTTGATCGAAAATTGAATTAGAAGATATTGAATTAGAAATCATGCGGCAGTTTTGCAAATTCATATAAATGCATTAACGTTTCGATAAGTTCAGAAAACCAAGAGAAGCCAGCTTAACGAAGCTTTTCACATTTCCAAGACACAATCATAATGAATTTCGAATGTATTCGTGGAGAGCAAAGTGTAAACTGTGTCTTGTACGTTTATTTGTTTGAAAACGTGTCCGACATACAATACATATTTATATGATCAGATGTAAGAAGCAAGCGTTGAATACAAAATTTTCGCGTAACGATCAAATGTGTACGTTTAACAAGTACGTAAACAAGCACTCGGAAGCTTTTCACATTTAGAAAATTAAAGTGAGAGGAAGAGAGTGTAAGTATTGAGCTGACAATTAGTATACTTAATGCAAAAATGTGCAATGAAATCATTGGCGCGTAATCTGTGTTCAATATCAAAGCGTCGATTCATAGTGAAAGGCGATCGTACTGAAATTTAGTCACGTTTATTCGAAAAAAATACAGATCTGCCATTCATGTTTGCAATGATATCAATAACAAACGTAACATGTTACATATATATACGTGTGTCGCATTGGCACGCAGAGTTCCATTCACATTGATTCTACTCTCTGTAACTCTATAGCGCGCGACTTTCGAGCAAATTGATGAGTATTTGAAAAAGCGGAACAGGGGAAAAAACAAAATGTCCGGGCTACAGTTTACACGATCTTCGCTTGAGCTTTTTAAACAAATAGAGGCAATAGTGCTTCCAGGACAAATAGTTCTAGGTGATTGGAAAAAAAACAGTACAGGAACAGTTTCGATATTTAAACAAATCGGAGTCTTCGCAAAAATGTATCAATATTCCTTTTCTCTTTCCCCGGTATTTTTATTTTTATTATCCCGTGTTTTATTGCATTGTATTTTCCTGAAAAATAGATTGGTACCGGTGATAACAGATATCGATGAACGGCAAATAAAAATGATAGTGTAACGAAGAAAAAAAAGTTTTCGACTTCGTGTCGCACCGATGAATTTTCCCGATATAGTTTTCGACGACCGTGTCGCACGAACAGTTATTTTATGTTGGAACTCCACGCGTGGACAACTACATCGACTACTTACGTATAGTAATTTGAAAAAATGACATTACCTAGTGCGTGCATGTGTTCGAAGAGCTTACCATAGATGTGACCGAACGACCCTGCGTGAGTGCATGCGGTGAAGGATCGATATTGTTAGAAACATATAGCGCATACGTGTACAACGCGATATATATGTAGAAAATACACGGGGAAAAAATATTCTAATTCGTATATCCGGCGTAATTGGTACGTGTGAAAGTGACAACGAACGTGACGTGAACCGATAGACAGCGAGTGAGTATGCTCGATCGGATGAAATGGTGGTGACGAACACGTAACGTGAGAACTAACAGCGTGATCGACAGCTACCGACCAATTTAAAATCATTTTTATTGTCTCCCTCTGGTATTAAATAATATTATCACTTCGGATATTAATATCACACGAGAAAAATGAAAATTTCCTATCATCTTTTCAATCTTTAATTATAGCAGATACTTCAACTTTTCTGTTTTGCTGTTCAATTTAACCCTTTGACTATGAAAGGCATATGTATATACAGTGACCCAAATATGTATATTAAAACCGTTTCAATGTTTATTTGTTTTTATCAATATCGTTCAGTCTCAATTTTGCTGTTCCCCTATAATTAGATCGTGAATTAAGTCGTCTAAACTAATTCCTTTGCTGCATACGTAAATGTTTATTTATTTCTACTTGTGACCAGTTTTCTAATTTTATTCATTTGTTATTTTTCGAAATAACAGTGTACCCTAAGAACGTTTGACGAGAAGAAAAGAAAACGAGGAAATATGATAATAGTGATAGTCAGTTACGGTGACTGATATGCGAATATTGCATCGTATATATTGATGGTTGCATGTGAGAGTGCGCCGCAGTCAAAGGGTTAAAATTGAAATTCGATAGTTTCTAATTGAAAGTTTTTCTTTTTTGTTATAACACAATAGTCTCTCAGATTTTAAATTTTAACGCTATTACAAAATTTGCCGTGTTTTTGCACTCTACTCTAGTGCACAAGTGTGTTCGAGTGAAATACGGTAATCTAATGATGTGTGTCTCGACAATTTTACCTGCGGGTTCTGTGGATGTCGACAAAATGATACGGTATTCATTAGCTCCCTCGTCGTTACGAGCTTCAAGGATGTACACTTTCTCCGTGTCGGATTTTTGAACGCTGTCGATCGTCAGGATCACACTCCATGCTCCTCTTCCCTGTAAGAACAAATATCTTCGTGTTACTCAATTGTTTAAAACTGTCTTTTTTCTTTAAATATTTTATCTTAATCACAAAGGTAATTAAAAGAATAATTAAAATGTGTAACTCTGATCGAGGAATCGATAAAGTTAGTTTTCGTCCCATTTCTTAAAAGAGGATCCAAAAAAATCACGCGATCTTCCTACGAGAAATTGTTCAAAAATGAAACCTTTCAGTCAAATTTTCGACACAATTTTTCCATAAACTCTCTGCTAAAACAGCAACGTCGATTTTTCTATGCAGGCCAGCCGAGAACGGAAATTGTCGATGTATTCTCGATCGACTAGTCCAGTAGAGGTTTTTTTCACAAAAGAAAACGCAACTCCCCGCGTAATTGTGTTCCCAGTGAAAACTGATTCGCATTCGTGGACGCCACTCGACTAGCCGTTTTCAACCGGCAATCGTGGCTTTTTGAGAGCCATTCGCGCTACGACCGACAAGCGGTTTCGAATGGGCCCTTTATTGCTTTCTTCTGCAATGATGCCGGATTTAGAGACTAGAACTCTGCTTGAATCGAAGTTTTCGTGTACTGTTTCGAAGCGTTTCCGACATGCGACACGTGGCTCTTTGCATTTAAATGACGCTTTAATTTCGATCCCTGGCCATTTCCCGAGCATCGTTGTGTTCCACTGCTTGAACAAATTTCACGAATTGATATTCGTTGTACTTCGAGCCGGTCTAAAGTACGCGGGTGTCTGTATGAATTTTAATTTCAACGTAATATCACCGATTCCTCGTTGGATATTTAATTTCACCATTTTTCCAAATACCATTATTATGGTAATTCTCTTTGATGGTTCGAGAGCTTTAAATGGTTTCCGTAATAAAATGAAATTGCGTCAAATCTGGCGCTCGACAGTGCCAAAAAAAAAAACTTTATAGGTAGATAAAAAATAAAAAAAAGGTATATGACGGCCGTTCCGTGCTTTTTTCTTCTTTGCTTCGTTTTGACTTTTTACTTTAGGAAAAATAAATCTGTGCATACGTCATTTACGTTATATGACTTCGATAGGTATTTCATGTTGTAGGAAATATTTGACGTGTTCCAGGTTTCCATTTTCTGTATTAATTCAATTTATACGTTTTCTATCGAAAGTTTGATAGGAACAATCCTTTTTATTTCCGTGCAAAAAATACATGATTCGTGTTCTATGATTTTAACTTTTTGCATTTCATAGACGTCGCTATGGCGGTATTTTTAATACGAACCACAACTCCGTATCAGTTTTAATTATGTTAAAATAAAGTAAATTAACGAAATAAATAAAATATATATAAATTCATAAACGTGTATTATTTTTTCGTTTCGAAGCAGAACTTTTCGTTTTCAAAAGTGTATTGAAATCGATGCTCGATCAAACGAAAGAACCTGTTCGAAGTGCAAAGGATCAATAAATATTCAACCATTCTGGAAATATGTATATATACATTATGTTGATCAGATTGTAAATGTTTCTTTTTGGTGCAATTCTTTAACATAATTTGATCAACGTGAAATTTCTTAGTACACATATGTATATCCATTAGATTTCGTCTTCTTATTATTCGTATTTTACCAATAAAATTCACATTTTCCCATTCAATTCGCTCTAAAATAAAAATACAGAGGCTGTTCATCCTCTTAACATGCTCGATCGTTTTCTTTTTTCTCGTTTCGTAAAACGAGAGAAGATTCACGCTTAACGATAGTCAAATTATTTCGAGGCGATTTCACCGAGGCTCATCGGTAGCGTCCGAATCGTTTGAAATTTCATTAAACCACTTTGATTAGCGAGCAAGTTCGCGAGTCACGCAAAATGCGTAAGGAAACGTTAAGTGCACTGTGAAAATCGATGTTCTGTAACGTGGTACCTTTGTTCCATTACCCTTTTTCTCCTGTTGTTCCTATACCATCTCTCGTCTACTGTTCTGTTTTCTCCGCAGTTTGCTCTTTCCGCTCGTTCATTCGCGAGAAAACTCGTTCGCCGCTCGAACTCCGCGTTTCATTATTTATTCCATCGTTTTTACTCTCTCTACCCTCTCCTCCCTCCACTTCCTCTCCCTTGGCTGGAAATTCAACTCTGGTGATTTTTATCCAATTAATTTTTACACGCTCCTCTTCATTATTTCCTTTCGTTGCTTCGAACTCGACGTTAATTTACTATTCGAGCATCTCGACGACCGAAAATGTTCAATATTTATGAGAGGTGGAACAGTTCTCATGGCGTTGTATACTGTTGTTCCCGGTCATGTCGCGTGGACTGAGAGAAGACAATCGACGCGAACGTTTTATCGATAAGGGGGTGGTGCTGAACTTTCCAAGTAGGGGAATATTTTATTTATCCGGTAGTATCGTTGATCCGTTAGCGGGGAGAAACTTTCAAGACAGTTTCATACATCTTGCAGTTAGAACTTCCCTCTGATATTTAGTCTCGGCTTGGCTTTTACCCATTTTATGCCAAATTACACTCTCTCGAATTTTTAATAACGATTCATTCACCCTGGACATTCTTCGTGTTAATATTCACGGAAAATGTAAGGGACGGACGACGGTGTGAAATATCTGGTGTTCATTTTACTTCGAAACATAAGCTAACTCATTAATTTACCAGATCGACAGCGGTCGAGGTTTCAAGTCGGTTACTCTCGTCGGGACGACCCTCGTTGATCTTTTCATCGTTTACTCGCCATAAGAAATGCGGCCTAGGGTTCGCGTAAACGGTCACGTTCACGATCCCTTGGCGTCCAATTACGTATCCGAAACGCTCGATGGTTCGCTGCTGTTGAGGTGGATCTGTAAAAAAGAAGAAGAAAAAGAAGGAAAAAAATTCTCCCTTTAATTCGTCAAATTTTACGAAAAATTTACATACATATTGCGTATCGTTAACAGCCCCCGAGCCGTAGAAATTTCAAGCTGAAGAGGAATCTACAGTTTCCAATTTGTTTTACGTAAATTGCTACCTCGGTTTAAGTTGAAGAATTTTCTAGAAATTTCTTCTCAGAAACACTTTCGAAAATATGTTTTTACTTAAAAAAAAATAACTTTTCATCCTTTTCTTGGAAGTTTTAATTTCGTGTACTTGAAATTTCTCTGGATCGTCGTTGCCTGAAAAAAACCGATCACTTACAGTAGACTTGTAGCTGCATAGATGTTTCCTTAGGCCGGTCGAGGGCGATGTGATTGGCTACGCATCGAAGAACCTTTCCATTATCGGTCCAGTCCAAGCTACGTGATGCGTTTTGCACGGCGACTGATTTATCGTCCACGTTCGAATCGTAGATCGTTGGTCTCTCCTCGTTACCGATAGGTTCGTCGTCTAATTGTTTTGAAACAGCGAAGGATTGTACGTAAGCAAATAAAATTCGAGGGAAAATGGTCAATTAAGAAATATCGTTATGCTGCAAATTAATTACCAAGGAATAAAGAAACGTTCGCTGCTGGTCGTCCGGCTGTAGCACTGCAACTCACTTCCAATTTCTCGCCTTGTCTGTATATGCTTCTGCCATAGGAACCATGGCTGGTGTGAAGTTCAGGATTATTTGGTGGTTCTGGAAAGTCGAGTTACGAATATTAATTTCATCGTGAATAATAAAATATATATATTTTTTAAGTGATCGAAATGATATAGTTCTACAGATCGTTGAATTTATTTTTTTCATATTCTACAAGGATATGCATAAATAAATGTAGATTATAAAAAAATATCAGTGGCCTTGAGATCTTGTGAAAAAACGATTTACTAATTATAAAACTATTTGTAGATATTTAGCTGATTCCATTTAGTTGAACTACCCTAATAAATAAATAAATAAATAAATTCTTTCCCATTGGATTCACATAATCAGTATACTTATTCAATTTAAAATACTCCTGATGGTGTTCACAAGTTGGCAGAAAAAATGGCAAGAAGTCATTGACAATAATGGAAATTATTTTGATTATTGATCTGTTTTCGTTCTTTTTAAATTATTCTTTGATTATACCCAAAAATCAGAAAAAATTTATTTCCACGCGTAATATATGTATGTAAAACGATTTTGAATTTTCTCTGGTGTGTAAAAATTTAAAAATTCTCCAGACACGTCACTGAATAATTAACATTTCTTATTGACGAGTGAGACGTGCTGATTTTTATTTAAATTCAGTTGAAGCATCCTCGAGTCTCGATTATGGCCACCGTTTCATCATTTATCTTTATCGACTTTATCTGAGAAACAGTAATTTCCTTTTCGCGCTCTCTTTTATTTCTTCCTCCCAGTAAGCAATTCCCTTAACGAAGATTAATTAGCTCTCGAATTCTCTCTCCTACACATAGACTACTCAGTAATATTTTTCCCCCGCGTGTGTACAGGAGAACACTTTTCCCTTGGACAACTAATGTCACGAAGTTCTCAGCGATTTTCTCATTAATTTCGGGGGCCCACGCGTAAAACTGTCGACGATTAATTGCAGGTGTACAGGTGCAATTAAAAAATTTTATATCTGCACGGATATATAGTTAACAGCATGTTTTTTTTTTGTTATTCACTCTGGTAGAATTAATCCTTGTAAGAAGTTAACCTCTCTATCTTCTATTATGACAACGATTATAGTCGAGATAATACAAGAAAAACAGGTTGCATTTGTAACAAACTTTACTTGCGTCATTACCAAGTACAAATTATGGGCAATATTTCAAGCTTTTTTCCTTAGTGAATAATTAACTTGAAATCAGTGCATATTTTTCCCTAACAAATTACGTGTAATTACATAATAAAAATCTATAAAATTTTCAATCAATTACTTCCTATTTTAACCTTCTGTAAATGCCATGTAGTTTAGAAATTATGCATCGTATATTTTTCTTATTATTCTTCAATTTTTACTTGTCCCAAAAAATTTAAAATTATAGTCCAATTATAGTTTCCCTAACAAAGCAGACATTAAATTACAAAGGATTAACATATAGGATGTACATTATTCGAATGAACGATTTAATATTAACGTAACACCATCAAAATCACAAGACGAAGGCACGAAAATATTTCTCAAGAATGAACAAAAGGTACAAAATGAAGAAAACGTATAAGAAATAATACATACTGGCGACGATGATTTTCAGAGATGCTTGTACTTCCGGTCGGACATCGGTGACCGTCACAGTACATTTGAATATTCCATCGTGGCTTTCTTTAATCTTGGCGATATGAACGCCGCATTGGCCCGACTCTATACCTTCCCCATAATACTCGATACCATCTTCGGGTGGTTGTCCCTTAGATAACACCATACCACCTTGTTCTCCAGGTATTTCGACGCGGCATACTACAAGTGGTTTGCCAACTCTGCACAAAATGTTGAGACTTTCGCCTAACCGTACAACGGTTGGTCGCTCTGGTTCGATGTTCACGACCACGTTCGACTTCGATGCTGAAAGTATGAAAAAAAAAAAAAATTAGATTCATCGTGTTACACATCGATAAAAACAGAAATAAAAAAAACACAATTTACATATTATTGTACATAGCGCATAAAAATTTCAACTCTGACGCGGTATTATTACAGGATCAACACGAATTGATATTAAAGTACTTAATACTACAGATTATGTTCCTTTTTACTATTTTCTCGCGAAACTCTAACACTCTTTCCACAATCATCTGCTGCTCTGTTATTTTCACTTTCCTACACGTTCTTTTATTTTTTCATTCCTTCGTTTTCTGTCTTAAACCTCTGCACTAAAAGTACTCCTCACAGGCACTGATAAAGTTTAGTGTTGTACTCGAAGTGTGCCTCTCAAGCATATAAAAAAATATGCTCCATTAAAGAATCAAAATATTGTGATCTACAGTTAAATTTCGGTTGCATGTAATTTTATGTTCCATTGATTTCAGTATTTAGTCGTTTCTTTGACCAGCTGAATCGAAGAAAAGAGCTGAGGAAAAGTTCGAGTGCAAAGGATTAATTTTATTTCTTTATTTTCATCGTTCTACGTGGACATTCTTGAAACGCATTCAGTCAAGTCAATACAAATCCTCGTTCACTCGATATTCCAAATTGATCGATATTGATCCAAACACTTTTCATTCGTACCTCTATCGTTTCAGTTCATACTTTTCGTTCACGCGACCATCACTCCAGGCTAAACATTCCGCTAGAACACTTTGTTAAATAAATTCTCACACTCTGAACATCATTGGTAATTTTTCAATAAGAGTTCATTTTCTTACGGTGTGACAAAATTGAATTTGCCGCACGAAGATCCATAATTCTTAATTTCTGTGTTACGTGCACTTCTTGGAGAGTTCAATGAATTCTCTTTACGTTTATGTGACTTGTTTACGCGGATCTATTTGTTATAATTTCTGCAGGTACCGGTTCGTGGTTTAATTAATGAAGGTAATGGAGATACAGCGATATTTTGTTCGGGGAAATGGCGACGAGTTTAGTCGCTTTCCGTGTAACGTATCATGCCTATTTAACGTTCGAATGAAGTTTCACAGCGATAATCGCAGCACGGTGTTAAAATTTGTGTACACGTGTACATTGTGTACGCTTTCAATGGTTCGTAATTTATGATAATGAAGAAGATGCGCGAAAGAAGTACGCCTCCATCGATTATGTAGGCGGCGATGATTTAATACTTGCGCCACCTTGAAATTGCACGTCATCCCACGACTTTAATTTTCAGCCAATTCGCTGGACGGGATGATAATCGTTATTACGCCGACGAGACGATTTTACGCTTTCAATATTTTTACAGAAAAATTTAAATGTCACATAATAATACGGAAACGTTTATATTGCATACATATTTTCAAACTTTTTCAACAAACTCTTTTAATATTTTTGGGTAAAATTTTTACTATACTTACTAACTTTTCTTTTGTTGTTTTTTTAAATTCTTTTATATGATGCTTTTTGTCAATTTCGTTGCAATGAGCGTACGAGATATATATCATTCACTAAGCAATTATTTCTCGTTTATGAAGTACACTTTAATTTATCAATCGAAAATATTAAAACCTGTTTCGTACTAATAGAAATATCGTACTAATATTTCTAGCTTCAAAAATTTTATAACGAAAAGGTGAAATATTTCTATCCCCATTTTTTAATTCCCGGAATATTGAATTCTTGAAGTTTCATAATTGTAAGTGCTGTATATACAGGGTGGTCTATTCAAATAATACCACTTAAATATCTCTTCGAGTTATGGTGCAAAAAGTATTTTGACACAATTCATATCAAAGAAAAGGAAGAATTTCTTACGAATTTTATTTTTTAATTTATATTCAAATTCTAAAAAAGTGATTCTATTTTAAAGCGAATACTTTTGTGATCCACTATACTTTCACGAAAAAAATCGAAAGATCTAGACATCGATGATGGCGATCGAATTGCGACAACCAATTTAAAGAGAATATAAGTTTTTTCGCATCGATCATTTATATTTAGTCACGTGTTGTAAAATAATGAAGAGATTTTGTAAATTAGCAGTGTAATTTCACAAGATGAATAAGATAAATTTCATCTTACTTTTTTAAATCGTAACAATGCGAATTCACAATATATAGTGAGAATATATATATATAAAGAAAAAACGTCTTGTGGACCAAACATTTTACAAACAATGTCGTCGAATTATCTACTTGAATTGTCCTTTTTATTCTTCCCCGTAAATAGCAACACTTTTCGTTTCACATTTCCTCAGAGATACACTTGGTAAAAAGCTTTTCATCCGGCCTACTGCTACTTCACCTTAATTTATGCTCGATTTTAGAGACCCGTGAAGTTTCGCGCAAAAACCAAAACATCGTACGCGGCTCATGCAAAACGTGTCGCCGGTAAATTTGAATCGACAGGCCACCGTGAAGGATGCACATAAACGAGAGCGACTGCACGACAGTGAAAAAGATTGAAAAACGACTGTCGCGCACGGTTTCGGGGACACAGCTTACGCGGCGTGTTAGATTTACGAGGCAGAAAAAAAAGAAGGAAACTTGATTAAATCCTATTCCCGTTCATCGCGTTCGTGTATTTTCACCTCTTTCTCGACACGCTTCGTGAAAGTCAGCCAACTAAGTTTCTTCCTCTCGCCTCTCTTCCCTTTCTCCTTAATAGTTAGGAAATTTCAATATTTTCTTTATTCTTGGTAACACTTTATCGCCTCTGTTTGCAAAGGAAAGGTTCGCTAACTTGCTTTACCGTGCATACATAGAAAAGAACAGCGTCGTCGGCGAGAAGTTGTGTAAAGAGCGAGACGAAACCTTTAATCCGTGATATGAGATAAAAGTAAGAATGAAGGCTGAACTTCTGTATGACAAAGATTCGATGTGTCTTTTGAAGAGGACCTTTATTAAAATACTACCTCCAGCAGAAAAATATTTCAATCTGATAAAATAACAAGGAGCTAACCGAGAGAAATGATATCCCGAAGATACGAAATGTGATTGTATATAATTAAAGCAGGCAGAAGAGAAAGTTTCGTATTCCTAACAGGAAGATATAATTATATTTATTTAATAGAGTATTACTGCCATGGGAGTCGGTGAATTTAATTTCAAAGTTTAAGAAAATATAATCTAATTTCAATTTAAAAAAGAACGAATTAAATACCATTTTACTAACATGAAAACAGATGATCGGCGGTCTTCGAAAAGTTACTTTCACGAAAAAGAAAAAACGAGAAAATAGTTAAAATTCCGAAACGTTTGTGAACATTCTCTTCGCTTCTCAGAATTATATTATCTGCTTTAAACTAATCAATCAAAATACACTGGATTAACATTTTCCATCTTTCCTTCCCTTTCACCAATCCTTTATTCTCTATTTTCTCTCCAAGCCGTTGCTCAAACTCCTAGCACCGTGTTGGTTCGTCTAAAACAGCGGCGGAAAAAGGCTGGCTAGCTCGCGGAAGGAATTTCCTTTCGGGCCGCCGCCCCATCCCCATCGCTTTTCCCCGAAACTTTCCGTAATTGTGCTGGTATGTAATGGATAACGAGAACTACCGGGCTGGCCCGACAGTCCGCTTGTATCGTAAATGAACAAAAGTTTCGGTGCAAAAAGCTTCGAAAGTATCGAGCTGTACCTGCGCGCCTGGATGGAACGACTGGTGAAGAGGTGTGAGGGGTTTAGCTGAGAGAAAAGTGAGAACATGTACCAACGGATTCCATTAATAACTACATTGTCAAACTGCTGCTTGCTGTTTTCCCGCACGCACCTTTCAGAGAGAGAGAGAGAGAGAAATAGAGAGGGGGGGGAGGGAACGAGAGCAAGAGAGAATGAGAGCGAGAGAGCCAAAGAGAGAGAGAAAGTGAGCCAGACAGCCAAACAGAGAGAGGAGAGAGAGGAGAGAGAGCTGGAGAACCAAAGAGAGAGTCAAAGAGTGAGAGAGCCAAAGAGTGAGAGAGCCAGAGAGCAAGAGAATCGGAGATTGAGAGCTAGAGAGTAGGAGAGCTAGAGAGCCAGAGAATGGGAGAGCGAGAGAGCGGATAGAGCCAGAGAGAGAACCAGAGAAAGAGAAAGCGAAAGAGAGAGAGAGAGAGAGAGAATGCTCATTGCTCCGTAGTATCACTTGGAATCCGCATTTATTGGAGAGCACTGTCATACTTTCATGAACAGCATCCGTTACTTCGAGAAATCTGCTCCGAGGGTGGTGAGCTCACGAAGTTTTTCGGGTGTTCTAATGCCACTCGATAATTAATTATTCGTTGTTCTCTGGTCGATTGCACGGCGGAACGTTCGAAAATGGCGAAAAAAGTAATCGTGTAATGGTCGGTATAAAATGGCGGTACTTTTAGTATGTTTCCTTCCATTTCTACTCCTTTTTTCACTTTCCCTTCTCTGTTCCTATATACGGTCGTTACTCGTGCCGGCTTAAATATAAGCTCCGACCGTATTCTCGACGGTCCACGGTATGGTGTAAAAGCGCTTGAATATTATACGAAAGCTGGATTTTCTCTGGTTTAGGTTTAGTTTGTTAGAAACAGGGCACGCAGCACCGTTGTGCGATACTTGCGAGTAACGGTACGCGAAAAACGAGAAACGGGTTTACGCGCGACTCTTCTCTAACAAATTCAATTCTAGCGAAAATTGGTTCATTATCTGTGCGGAACGTTGCGGAGTGTAATGCAGTTTGTTCCGGGAATCGAATGAGAAAACCGCGGACCGACAGCACGTCGCTCCTGTGAATTTTGCGGATTAGTCATATCGTTTTATCAAGTATTTCTGAAAGCTTTGCGTTGTTTTTTTCCTTATTTTTTTTTCTTTCGTTTTTCTTAAATTAACCTGTGGTTGAGACTTTTGTACTGGAAGCAATTGTTTCTTTCGCATTTAAGAGACGTAATATTTAATTAGAATACAATTTTCCAGGGAATCCTCCTCTTTCGTAAGGTGTATTTCAGTTTCAAATTTTTATTCTCTGTATCTCCTTTGTTGATAAGATTTTCGGAATAATTATCAATTTAGATTTTGAGCTGAAGTATATTTGCAGACGTATATTTTTTATTTATTATTTTATTTCTAATTTATTTTTGAATTTTATTTCAACATAGGAGAAATAGAAATACAGACACATCGCATAATCTCTTTTTGTAAAAAGTAATTCCGTGTTATGTACTTATCGTGCCAGAATTTTATATATAATTTTCTTATTGCACCACATCTTCTTGGGACTCTATAATAATACTAAGGTTAGGCAAATGAATTGTTTCAAATACATTATTTTTATATTACAAATAACACAAGAAAATTAATTTGAATACATTATTTTCAAATAATCTTTTATTTTCATAATTTTTTATTCCAATTACTTTACTCAAATAAAATAACAAGTAATTTGATATAAGAAGTTATTGAACTAAATTAATTATTAAACTTAGAATACGGGAATTTTTATGCTTCAAGCGCATTTATTCTCAAAGCTGTTCTCGTTTTAAATAGTTTGTTGGAAAAACATCCATGTTACAGTAAATCTATTCTTATATACTTATCTTTTAATAATATGTGTTCTAAATTTAAATGCATAAGACATTGTACGAAGATGATAAATATGATAGAATCAGATAGTATTTAAAAAATTATTCGAACAAATATTCGATCAAATAAAAAAATACAATGAAAAATGATTTTGTTTGAACTTTAACTAGCAAAATAATCTAGAAAAGAAGTCATTTGTCTATTCGAATAAACTAACACATGATTATTTCAAATAACATGTAGCCAGATAAGCTAATATATTATCTTAATGATTATTTTTCAAATAGTTTATTTGGATAATACCTATGTCTGAATAATACCACGTTAGAGCAAAAAGAAAGAATCCCATCTCACGTTATTTACCACGAATACCTTTTTTACTGTAGTATTTTCCCTTCCCTAATTACTTTTCCGCAAGAAACCACCGTTTGCGTTCATTATGCCATAAATTCTTCCTCACATCTTGTAACAACCATCCATAGTAGCACACGGAAGAAATGTTATCTTCCTCGATTAACAGTCCGCGTTGCTCTCTTTTTCATCATTAACCTGTCAGATACGGTCACGATGAGTCCATCAAGGATACAAATTAGCCTCGTATGTTATCGGCATAAATTTTCTACATCGTATCGTTGTCAGCGCGAGTCTAACTCGCGCATGCTGACATGTGAATAGCCGGAGATGCGTTTAGGCGAGGCAAAGGAATTTCGTTCGAGGGCTCATAGGCCAGCATCAATCTCGCGAGTTAGAAACATGGCTGATCTCGTGCACGACGCCATTATGATAATAAGCCTGAAGAAATATGATAAACCGGGCGTGGCGCGAATAACGATTATCATATTTCATCGTGGCTTGACGCATCGAATAATAACTAGCCACGAATTGTATCGGCTGTTTCTTGCGGACGTTCGTCTTTCTTGTGTCGCGAACGGGACTTTGTTTTGCCGACAAATGAGATGCTCGTTCTTTTTCCCTTGCGCACGACAATGTACAACGGCCGGTGTGCAATTCTGTATACGATTAAGGAAGAACGGATTATATTTTCGGACAAGTTAACTTTTTTCTTTAAGATCTTACTGCTTGGTCATTTTATATTAAATCACTGTGTTATATAAATGAATTTAATTAATAGATTAACCGTAGCTTTACAAGCTGAATAGGAACAGATAGGAGATAGGGTATTAATAATTGGAGGGGATTATAATGCCAGAATAGGAAATGATAGAAGTATCTACACAGGAGAGGAGAATGACGAGCTACCAACCAGTAAATCAAAAGATAAAGTAAAACACAGTGAAGGCGAAAGACTGTTAAAGTGAACAGAAGATGAAGGATTATACATTTTTAATGGAAATATAAAAGGAGACTTAGATGGAGAATACACACAAGTAGGGCAAAGAAGACCATCTTTAATCGATTGTATAGTGACTAACAGCATAGGTCTAGACAAAACAGAAGAACTAGGAACCTAAAACAGAAAAGGAAAGAGAAGAGTATGGAGATAAAATTAGGATAGACTGATAGGTATACTTATGACTAGGCAAAATGGGTGAATGGATGAATGAGTGAGAATTAAGTTAAGACACAATTGTAAACCAAGTCCCTACTTTTGGCCGTGAGGCTGAGTAAATAAATAAATATTATTATTATTATTAAATGAATTTAATTCAATGATATATACGCGATACAAATTTAATTTAAATAATTATAGGTTTGCTGAGGATTTTTATAATATTTTATGAAAATAGTGTGTTTAAAATATGGTATAAAAAGTTAGGAAATTTTCTTTTTAATTAATATAATGTGCTACTTATTGTGAATTGAAAGTTCTTAGAAAAGTATTGGAAAATTCTTAAAACACTACGTTCATAGATGGACAAATTATTTACAAAAAAGTGCTGTTACGATCTGATGAGAAAAATACCGTGTAAAATACTGTTTCGCAATTATGCTTTTAGCTGAATTTCCCATTTACAGACGACAGCTATTGTGTCCTCAGGAAAGTATATTTCATAGAGAAATTCTATTATAATCTTACGGAAAACTGTTGTGTGAAAGCATATTGAAAACTTGCTTAGAGGTTGCGTTTTTCGATAGAAAAATAATTTACAGGCAAGTGCTATAACTTTATAAAAAAAAGTATTAAAAATGAACCCATGAGCTCCATTATTTTTTAAATGTACGTTGTTGAGATTTAATGGAAACGTAAGGAAATTTGAAAACAATTACTCGAAGATTGTGTTTTAAATAAAATATTGAAAAATTGCATAAAAACTATGGATTTGTAGGGTTGCTACTGATGATCTTAGAAAACAGTTCGAGAAGTATTTGAAATATTTAAAAGAAGAAGGTTCGTGATTTCCTTTTCAAGTTAAGAATGTACGAATTATCCATGTATCTTTCCCTGCATTGAAATTACGCAATTGAAAACCTTGCCGCGATTACGACAGCGTGATTATCATCATCATCATACTTAAATAACTATGCGGCGAGGTAGAATGAACGGAGGCAATGTTGCTACCGATGAAAAATCTTCGTTACACTTTTTCTTCGGAGATGAAAGAAGCCGGGAGACGTGGCCTGTACAAGCGACTTTGTTTCGTTGCTCTGACTTATTTAAAGCACTTAATTAAATCCCGTCTCTATTCATTCGTGATTGTAATCTTTCTTTTTACTGCGACGAACAAGAAGGCGCCTTCATTTCGTCCAATGAAAGGACTCGCTAAGCGAGTGAAATTTTAAGAGAAAGAGACCCTTCTTGATGTCGATTGTTCCGCCTGGAACTTGATATGTACTTTAAAAACGAACATCCTTTTTAATCTCGTTTTAGTTATTCCTCCTGACGGTATTAATGTTTTCCTTCTCTGTTTCTTTTTCCCTTTTTTCCCTTCCTGTTACATGAGATCACGGTGTCACTTTTTTGCGTAAATATTAATTCTCAACTCTCGTTATTATTTCAAGCTTCCTTATCCTCTCTCGAGATGTACTCTTTTATGTAATAAAAGAAAAAAGAAAGATACAATCAAGCTGCAAATAGACGATTTTTAAAGAAATCACCGAGACACTTGAATCTTTTTGAGAGTCGTTCTCAATATCTTTTCTCTGTGAAAATCTTCCTTAAAACTGCCAGTAAAGCAACTCCTTTAATCAACTGAAACCATACATTTCGAAGTTTTGAAACCATAATACTGTAAAATATCATTTATCAAAGAAAGACAGAAAATAATGATAAAATAATATTGTCTTTGGTGTAATTCAAATATCTTCTATCTTTTTATTAATACTAAAAATACACTGTAAATTTATCGTAAACGTAGTGTCTTTTAAAAATCGATCGTTTAATAAACGAAAATTTTAATTCTTTCATGAATATGAAAAATATGCAAAGTAATTTCATGCGTTTCTAGTTGACTTAGAATTCATCGGCTGATCGTAAACCCATAAATCCCATTTGATTTTCCGGCCATCAATTTGTTACACGGCTGACGTCGCGATCTAATTTGAAACACCTCTGTTCACCGTCCCGTACCCCCGGAATTTACCGTGAAGGGACGCGTATTCCGAAAACCGCAGCAACAGATGCGATGATTTGTGGACAGTGGTGTGCATCAGTGCTCCTATGAGGCTGATGCACTTTGCAGGACTGCACGACGTAACGACGCGCGTCTATAAATTAAATGCAATGAAATTTCGCTTCATCTTCCTCGTCAATTCTATCTCAGGTTATATCAATACACATGTATTCATAAAATATTTTATTTCTATCGTTATAATTCTTTTGACATCGATGTTATCGTTCTATTAAAATTTTTCAGGCACGATTCGTTTAATGAAAAAACAAAAAAATGTATTCGTAACATGTTACTGTATCGAATTTTTATCATTCATGATTCTGACTGAACGAAGCCTTCCAATTGTTTATTGTATCGGGCCAGTGCAAAAATTTTGATAGCTTTCACTACAAATGGTTTCCAGTAACTTTTTTTCCATTGCTCTGATAATATTTGCAATCCTCTATTATAAAACGCAATTGTTTCTTCTTCGAAAAACGAGGAAACGTGATTTTTCAATGCAGTTGGTTTTTGTGGTAAATAACAACTGGTTATGTGTGTTATTAAAGACATATGACACTCGAACGTGATAATCTATTGTTCCCATAATACAATGATAATTGCACAGTCTGTTAGAAACCCATGGAAACTCGCCTAATTGTTGTAAACAACTCACACACCATGTTCAAATATGATGTACAATTTCTCTTAAATATAGTTAACAAAATACAAGAGTTCGAATGGATGTATTCGATGTATGAGTTTGTATAACATGTGTTTCTGATTTCTCGACTTCTCTATTACTTGTACATTTTTCTGATTTTTGTGCATGGTGTTTTACAAACATTGTGTGATATTCTATCAATGAGTTGCAGTGTTAGAGCTGGTTGAAACGTATTTTCATCGGAGTTTTTGTGCTTAGGCGTGTTTGTTGTAACGTGACATAGGGAAATTATTATTAAAAATTTAAGTAATGTTTGTTAGGTGTAACCCTGCCTTTTAAGCTCCTTTTCATATTTTTCGGTGAACCTAGGGCACATGGTGTCTCGCGAAACGTTGTAAACTGGCTGCCTCGACTTTTGGAAAAGATTAATTTTTTGGAAAACTAATTTTCCGACCCAACATAATTTTTACACGACAGTTTGTAATATTTACATTCTATTTCAATAGGGTTATAGTTTGATATTCGCATTTTCCTGCCATACACATGCGAAAAGTCATACGAAGGTAATATATCATGATTCTCCTGTCACAATGATCGTAGAACATGTCTGACCATGGATGGTCTGTTTCCACTTGCGCGCATACATTTTGATTCCTCCTCATATTTCGGCCGCAAATGTCAATCGTATATTTTCGTATCTCATTGTTTCCCTTGGCGTACGAATATTTTGGTAATCATTCGGAATATCATCCAATCGCGGCAGAACAATTTATCATTCTGCCGTGTAATTTTCACCGAGATTCGTACCGCAAAAGTTCGCGTATTAAATTTGAACAAGCGCGGACGATTAGTTTTCGATCGTTGCAAAAAGAAGAAGAAAAACAAGAAAAGAAATACACATTCTCTTTCTTTTCTTCCCCTCCCTTTCTGTCTTCCGTTTTCTTTGTTTCCAAGAGAAAACCAACGTTGACTCGAACAAAGACAAAAGGAGAAAAATGCCACGCAGTCTACGAGAATCGCAAGGGAGTTTCATTGTCGAAGCGACACGGACAACTCTGAAAAATGCCCCCAAGGTTAAGCCGTGTTTCTCTGTTTAAAGTTCGTCCCGGGACGCGAGTCACGTCGTTGTATTCCGGTCGTCATGAAGAAAAAGGCACAAAGCGATCCACCAATAATCATTCCCGCTCGTTCCCACGAGATACTTCCCTACGGGTGCTGCAGTTTTCGTCGTGAAGAAGAACGCCCTATGACAGACAAAGCGGAGGAAATAAATGGACGGATGGATCGTTGCCAGCTTCAATTTGCCTGTCGATGACAGTCCTCTCCCTTCTGAAAATTGCTCGTAAACACGGACCCCGTGCACTGAATTTCACAGCGGTTTATTTTCGCCGCGTTTAACAAGGGAGTCGCGCGTCTTCTACCCAGAAACACGTTTAACCACGGGGTGAAATTAAATAATGGGATACAGAGGCAAGAAATGATATGAAAGAACCTTATACTGGGTGAATCTACTTGATAAAATAAGGCGGGAATATAGCGCAACATTTGTTTTTTATAGGAATCTTCATTTGCGAATAAATCAACGTTGAATGATCCTTGAGAATATTTTCAAATTTTTGAACATGTAGGCAAATTTAAGAATTATAAAGATTTAGTAGTCTACATGTTCCACAGCCGCGTCGATCGTGACGATGACGAGATTTATGATACGGACGAGACCGCCGGTTAAATTTTGAGGGGCGAAAGTAATTGCGTTAAGCCATTTAAGAGACGGCATCCTTAATTTTTGCTGCTCGAGATATAGAAATGGTCACATCATAAATCTTATCACCTCAGCGTGTGCAAGTAGATGACGTTCCGGGGTGCAAAACGTCCCCACCAAAATTGTAGTGGAAGGGGATGACGAAAGGCGTGGATTTAAGAAAACGCTTAATTGGCGGAGGCGAAAACACTTCCTTTGACAAAATAATGAAACCTGATACGTGATAGGAAGTATACTGTGTGTTTCTTTTTTTAAACTGTTATCTCTGAATCCCTCAGACGCTCCCTAAACCTTATCAATCCTACAAATACAAGAATGATTTTTTGTTTGAGGTATTTTTCACTTGTATTCTGGTTGTAATACGCGAGAGATGAAAGATTTATCGATATTAAGTAAATGCAAAGCTGCTGGTAAAGCTATTTTAACGTTACGAGCAATTCATTTGAGATATTCAATTGTTCCCTTGTTTGGTTGTTTATCGGTTCGCTATCTAATGTAATAAATCCAAATAGTAATGCAAGTATAGTTTGCAATGACAAGACATTATGTATAAGTGCACACGTACTCGACGAATCTTCGATTTATTCGAGTTATACCCACTAGTTAGGAAATATTTTGTATAATTTTCGTTAATACACGAAACGATAAAAAAAAATATATAACCACGATGTGGGATAATTTTATAAAGTTGCAGAGGAAAAATACCATTTGTCAATAAACGAGGATAAATTTGTACGAGTACCAATCGAATGAAACCGAATGAAATACTCGATAATTTCAGTTAAATTTAATTTATACTAAACTGTTGTTTAGTTGTTAATTCAACACGTCTGGTCGAGTACGTATCAGAGAAATATAAACGTAACGATAAATTATTCCACACGTTCGTGCACAGAATGACGAAAAATAGAAAAAAGGGAGAGAGAAACATAGGTGAAAAAGAAGTGAAAAATCTTGTAGACAATCCATCTTGAAGGAAAGTAACCAAAGTGATTCCAAGAGGATCACGTTTCCCCAGATGAAATAATTTACACAGCCATTTTCGTGGCACGACGTCGTAAATATTGTTTAACTGTGAAATTTTCGTAACGTAGAACATCCACCTTTCCTCTCAACTTCGGCGGATATCCGTCACTACCACGACACAGATCTGCGGAGATTTATACTCTGCCGAAAAATTCATTTTCATTCCCATATCCACGTTTACATATTTTCCTCGGGATAACGTAAATTTCAGGGATGGCGGCGCGGCGTGGCACGTTTCTCCTGCCGGGATATCGCCGGGAACGTCGATCCGACCGCGGAGAAACGACGACTCTTAAATCCTACTTTTCCGGATGACATAATAACGCGGTGAGATAATCTCGCTTAGACGAAAACGCGATACGCCGCTGCTCGTGTCACATATACACAATTTTCCCACTGATTTCCAATTTTCCCGGCTACCTATTCACGCCTCGTTGAACGTGGGTCACGGTAGATATAAGATAAATAACGAAAGAATAAAACGGAGGAAAAGATATAAAGTAGAACGCTAGGAAATACTTGTGTTACGATGAGAAAGCATTAGAACATAGAAATGAGAAATAATGGACGAGGAACAAGTGATATCGAAAACTATTTATTTTCTGAACTTGAAATTTTAGAGGGTTAGATTAGGGCAGGTAGCTCTGATTACTTGCAACTGTGCTAGAAAATAAAAGTACGTGGAAATATGAAATGTCACATGCACTTCTGATTCATACGACTAATTTTTGATACTTATAATAAGTAGGGATGGGATAAAGTTTAATATGTACTTACGAATTTGAGTCAATTTTAATAACCGAGGTTCATCTTATGGGTTTCGATTACTGCTCGTAAGGAATAAGTTTTCAATTAATATAATTGTGATCGTAATCGTTTTATAGAAGTTAGTTTTGAAACCTAGTACTTATAAGTAGTTCGATGTTAGAATCAAATCTTTCACAAATAGTACTCGAATCTTGGAAATAACGATTCTATAGCAGATTTAAATAATGCACTCTGTATAATGATTATAAAAGCATTTTATTCGTTAAATTTATAACTGTTTAACAACATTTCATTTACAATTCTTGGTTTTAGCCTGTTTCTCTTTTTGTCTATAATATTTCCTGAATTTCGTTAATCTTTTCACGAAAACTAAAAGTTACTTCTATTTCACAAGAAATTTACCCATATGAGTATTCTTATAATTTTAATTACTATTCCATAACTGGATCACGTACAAAAAATATCACAATTAATCGTAAAGGTAGCGAAGAAACCATAATTTGGAAGAGAAAGAACCAAAAGAAGGAAAGAAAATTGTAAGAATCATATCTATGTATACTCAACGAAATTATCACTGCAATATTTCCCTGTGTGAAGCGATATTTCTTTCGAAAACGATATTTTCTTAATTGTCTCGAGCATCGTAAAACGGGGAAGCGAGAGCAAGGAGCGTAGAAAGACGGATGTGGTAAAAGAACGAAACATACGAGAAGTGGGGAAAGAAAGAGAGAATAAAAAGAAATAGAGTAACCTTTATGTAAAAGGGAGATAAAATGCAACGGATGCAGGGAGAAAAGGGCAGAAAGGGATGTAAGAGGATGGCGTAGCTGTAGCAAACCGCTGCGGTCAGCTTGCATGTGCAAGCTGCAAGGGGTGGAACTAATCCCAGCTGGCACTTCTCGTATTAGATGATATTCCCTAACATCGCTAATTTCGCTTGGTGCGGGCGCCAACGAAATATACGAGACCATCTCCCTTTCCCCTCCTCTTTGCCGTTACACGTCTCAACGTCCCAACGCGCTGGTTCACCCATAGTTGTAGACGAGAGGACGAAACTCGATTTTCCTCGTAATCAGACCGAAGTGCAGGCGTTGTACGCTGCTCGTATGTTAAAATTCAGGGCAAGGATGCATTTAAGAGACACGCTGACGTAGATATTAATTGTTGGCAATTCCCTAGTTTCGTGGACATCGTTCTCGAGAGTTACATAAGGTTGTAGTTAGGGAACAACGGTAACGGGACGGTTTTTAACCTTCGAAGTTAGTTCGAGTTAAATCTTTGTAGTCTAATTTTTTTTTTGTTGCCTGAAATTGACTCTGTTTCATGGTATATCGAGTATATCGTGTGTCCAAGTTTACATATCAATTTAAGTCACTGAATGCTCTTTTCACATTTCTAAATATCTGACAAATTCATAGTTTCTGATACGAAAAGAAAAAGAAACTACAAATCTTATTTTCCGAACTGAGACAGACGATACTCCCCATGCACCATCGATCATTTCTATATCCCCATATGCTTGGTAAACACCGACAAAAGTATCGTAGATCGAAATTCTCAGATGAACGATCATCCTAAGCGGTTCTTCGCCGATATCGTGGTGTTATTTCCGCCGGAAAAATTGGCGGTCTCATTTACTTGCCGGTGAGCTACGTGGAAAACTATTAAAACGACAGGGAGACGTACACGCAAAACAGAAACTGATGGAAAAAAGTTTGCTCTTTATAGAGGAGGGATGGATACTGACTATCGGATACGAGAGGCAGAATATAGTTCTCTCTATGTTTCCAATCCCCAGAGCTTTTTTCCAGAGTAACTGAGTAAGGAAAAGGGTATATCATTCAAGCACGGTGAAAATAGAGCAATCTTCTGACACATGGGAAATCCATGCATTACCAGTACCATGTGCACTTGCTCACGAATGCATTGCATTTTTGTTGGTAACGTTGGCTATGTGCAACTAGCGTGGCTATGGCCTTCGAAAGAGCGAGTTGTCACGATCAGCAAATGGCCATTTTGGCAATTCATGATAGCTTAATGACAAGTGTCGAGAGTTAAAAGGTCTCGTCGACGTTTGAACAATTAGCAACCCGTGGAATATTTCCTTTGAAGAGAAACGAGCTTGAGGTTTTGAAAAGGAATTATTTTCGTCATTTAATGGAGAGAAATGGAACGAGAAAAGAGAGAAGAGAGAAGCATAGCACGATTTCTTCTTGAATTAATCAGTTCGGTTAGCGAGGAAAAGCTTTTTCAATGAAAATCGAATTACTTCGGAACAGACACGTTCTAGGGTCGACAAAGTGGAAATGTTTTGTGATATTAGGAAAGAAATTTTCGGCACGTTCGTCGGTGGAAAACGGCAATTGAACGTAAATTGTTTTACGAATTTTTCCCTGGCTATTTTGCCGAAACTTCGTGCGGAATATTTTTTACGAATCCAGCTGCTATATTTTTCGAGCGACGCTTTCAGAACTACCCTCGAAAAAGCAAACTCAATATTGGATCAATAGTGATTTCAAGTTGAGCGTTCCATGAAAAGTACAACAAAAGATGCGTCGGTTATAGCGTTGTATAGTATTTTCAGAAGTTGAAAAAGTTTCTTACTGAATCAATTCATTATAAATATTATTCGACAAATAATTTTCTATTTTCGATGAATGCTATACAATGAATATCTAATGATACAATTTTTTCATCTTCGATACATCATTTAGTTTCACCGATGATTTTTACTCACGTGCAATGATCTATAATAACAAAAATCAGCATACTCTGATTTTCACAACAATGAGATGCAAAGAGGAACGCATTCAGGAAAGAATTCAACGCAGAAAACGAACGGTCACATTCACGTTCGATATCAACAGTTAATCTGAGGATATTTAATCGACGTTCAAGAGTTAATCTCGTAGCATCGTATTAAAACAACAATGACGCATAAATTTTTGGCGGTTCGGCGCGAATGCGATCATAATTATCATCGCGTTGTAAATCGTGGCTTATGTATTAACCCTATAAATTATGTTGTACATGAGGTACGGGGGAGGAGGAGGAAACTGCATTACATCACCGCACATATTCAACTAATTAGTCATTATCGATTAACGACGCTTATGATGCATAATCATATGAATTAACGAAGACCGTGAAAAGACACGATCGTTGCTTTTCTATCACTATCGATGAAAAGTTGATAAATATTTCGTGATCGAACCGTGGATGAAATACGGAATCAACGAGAACGAACGTGACAACTGTTCCATTGATTTTTAATTTTAATTACCCTTTCTCGTTAGCCTGTCACGGCAAGGAAACACGATAAACGTGAAATCCGATGTAAATACATCCGGGAATTCGGATCGTGCGTGATATCGCGCGATTTTTTTCTACTATTAACCAGGAGGGGAACACCTCGCGATTTTTGTCCATGAATAATGAAAAAGGAAATTGAAATTCGAGAACGGTGTATCGCGATCGCGGCGATTTTAATAAATTCTTGTAATTCAATGTAGATATCTCTCTTTCTCTCTCTTCCCCCTCCCTCTTGCATATATTTTTGCGAGTTATATAGAACGACGAGGTTAACGCGAATATCGCGCGTTAGAGCCTGCGAGCGTTAAATAAAATAATTAATCTCCTGTCTCGTTTGGGATGAAAGCGTCCAAAATAGAACGATGTCGCTTGATTTTCGCGCACTTCACAATTAACGCTTACACGTGCAGTTAAAAGAGGAGACAACGAGTGTCAAGTTTGAAATTAAAATGCGATTTTCATTCGGTAAAATTCCGATGGAATAATAGGATCCATTTAAACAATAAATCTGCTGCTTAGCAGGATGAACTCGTTTCAGTGATTAAAGCGTTTCAATACCAAATTCGCATTGAAATCAATAAATATTCTAGCGGCGAATTATTCGAACATATCAAATTTTACGAAATACCGTAATTCATCGTTCACGTAAAAATCAACGAAATCCAATCACGTTTGAGCGTATACAACAAGTCACTATATCGCATGATAAGCAATTTAACTTCTTTCAACTGGAAACCTCCCCAAATTTTATCTTATGAACATTAATAAACTGTCATCCGAAGAAGAAAAAATCCGGAAGTTACACACGACTCAACCCTGGCGTGCGATATTTCGAAGAAGACTAACAACGGATCAGAGTTTGACGTAGCTTGGACAACGTCTAGCGGTCGTAACAAGAAGAGAGAACATCGCTGAAGGAAAAACTTTGATCGCCTCGAAGTGGCAGTAGCTTGTGGTAGCTCCTTCGAACAGCAATTTCGGTGAAACGGCCACAAATCTTGGTGTAGATTAAGGTCGGTTTACACGCCAGTAAATCAACTCATCATCGCTCGTCCGGTCCGTTCTAGACCCGCCATCGGTAGAGGGGAAAGAAGCGTATCGTCAGCCTTGGATTCACCCCTTTTTCCAGAGACTGTTCGCAACCGAAGGAGCTTTCCTTCTCGTCTCGGTGGCTTGACACCCAACGAAGACAGAGTCACCTCCTTCCTCGTTGTACGAAACCTAGTAAATCGGTTTTGCTCAGAGCCGATGATGGCGTCGGAATTGAGTTACGCAAAATGGATTTCGCGTTAAATAACTATCGCGTATCTCTCCTCGTTGGACATGGCATGTCGACGAGCGTTTGGGTTCAACGCGATATTCTCCGCTTTTCCTACTTCATCGTTCGTTTATTACGAAACTACCTTCTCTTTCCTCTCGCGATTTATCGATGACACGATTACGATCGAACAACTCGTCTCGTAAAATCACTACGTTCGAGAACTGTCCATGTGAAATTTGGAATCACGAATGTGCGTCGTGTAAAACGAACAGCGAGGAATTTCGTTAACAGAGAGGACCAAACACTGTTGGATTTCAGTGAAATCTGACGTCGTTGAGATCGGTCACGAAACAGGAACATCGAGATACGGAGAACGTCCAAATTCATTTGGCAACGTAGTAGTTTGTTTAATTAGATTTACGCCAGTCCAGCTCGAGGAGAAGTAAGAACACCGGCCACGTAGCCGTTGCAAATGGAAATTTAGTTTGGTCCAATGCACTTCAGCCTTGCAACTTTCGCTTTGATCGTGGAATATTTTGCTTTCTCTCTTCTTTTTTTGTTTTTTGTTTTTTTGTATTGGGGGAACGAGTTGCCAATTGGTGTTGGGATTGAATGGTTTTGAGTAATTGAGTTGCGTACAATGGATACGAAGGGTTTCGCGTATTCTCTATTTTACTTTTGGTATTTTAGTAATCATTCACAGATCCTTCAGCTTGCAACGTTTGTAATTTGGTTTTATAAACTTGAGGAGAAGTTAGAGTTAAACGTGAATTTTATTGGAAATGCAACTTAAGGCGATTTGAAATTGGAAAACGATAGGAATATATCAACCTTGCTGCATCTACTTATTACGGAAAAAATGAAATACATTTATTATATTCACATTGTGATTTTTATGAATGGGAAGAAATGCTACCATATTAGAAACGATAGAACAGACACACGTCACCCGTAAAATTAAAATAACCATTTATTGAATTTTTAATCGTAAATTATAAAATATTGTTATTCTAACCTAACCTAGGTTATTAGGTTAGGTTAGATTTAACCTAACCTAACTCAAAAACTGCGCTGTATTCTACTGGCTTAATCAGTCAAGATATTTATTTAGATATATATGCTTTTTCCACAAATTCAATGTTTATTATCAAAAAAACACAATTTTAATGTTCAGAATAATCTCCACTATTTTGGATCATTCTTCTGCATTTATCGAGTAACTGAGAAATCACGTCTCTGAAAAAATATGGCGACTTTTAGTCGATAAAGTTGTTCAAGCTTCATGAAAAAATGTACCAAATTAATTTGTATTTTATAACTCTCATTTTATTTATTTACTGTTACATTATTGCATTGCATTGTTGTACTATTACATCATTAGCAATTAATTTCTTTATAAATACTATTAATATGTTCTTCTCTTATTAAAATGTAAAGTTGTAATCAATTGTAACTTTTCTTCTCACGAATAAAGAAAATTCAGATTATAGAAGGTTAAATTATTTTTGTTCTTTGTTAAAACCTCATTCTCTCTCCGCTTTATCTTCGTGCCCACAAACAATTGCAAGTTGCCTGTTGAATTCACGTAAAATCAACATCTTCTATTGCATATCGTATTAATAACGTTTCGATGTCTGTCAAAGCGATGTATTGTACGTTCAATAATGGGCCAACGCGAGATACGTTTGACGTGTTCGAAAGTTGGTCAGCGAAGGAACATTGTATCCCACAAAGATGATTGTCTAGCAGTAGTTATCACGAATCTGCTTGCGTTGTCTCGTTACAATGGAAACCGCGGCTCGTAACAGCTCGTAGTTGCGCTTCCTTCCACTTATTCAGGAAGTTCGTTGCTGGCAACGACATCGAGAGAGTATCTCTGTTGTAAAAGCAGCAGCGTACGGTTCGTTAAACCGTAACAATTAAACGGAGAACAAGAATCTTCGAGGCTTTCTGTTCCTGATTATTAACAATCCCACGCGAAACGGTTCCACCCATTTCTCTCCCCTCCTCTCTCTTCTCTGAATGCTAACAGAATTTTCAATTTACCCTAATATTTGCTCCCCTTGTTTTCCTGTTGCTCGTAAATGAAACGCCCGGGAAGAGGGGACGAGCTCGTGATGCAGTTTCGCGAGGGTGCACCGAAATTGATCGAAGGAAATACCCCTCGTGACAACGAACACTCTGTTAAACGAGCCGTTCGAACGGCGAATTTACATTCGACGAGCACAGACGAGCTGTTTCGTTGACACGAACCGAGAAATTCGAATTCGCGTTTCTTGGAATTCGTGTGCTAGTGGAGTGAACAGAATGGAACGTGTATCTTAGGGATTATTTTATAGTAAATTTTATGTGTACGTGATTTAGAGGAATAGGAGTGATTGAAGACAACGATTTCAGTCGAATTATATTTCTTTTTCGACTTTCGAGTACAGTCAAAGTTTCGTTTTAAAACAATTGGATTATTTTATGGTAAATTCTATTCTATGATTAAAATTATAAAGTATTAAATCGAGTAATATCTCAATCACTAATGTCTGAATTATTCGAAGAGATGGGATTGAAAGAATTTGACAAATATTAGGGATAGAAATAAATTCTTTCCGAATTTCGAGTACAATCAGAGTTTTACTTAAAAAAAGAAGAAATGAAGAAAGAATTTCGATCTTTCGCTATTTTGCTGTCAGCTTGCGAATACTACCAAAAATATTTCGATTTTTATGGCTGTACTGATTATGTGACTTCAGTCAGACAGAATTTATTTCTACTCCTAATATTTGTTCGTCAACTGTAACTAAGGACAACTTTAAATGTGAATATTCGAATCAGTTGCACGCTAGAGGTATCGATGTTTCACGATAGTGATACAGACGATGATACCAACTGATATCGATACATCGATATATCAAGGCAGTCAAATACACGTTGAGATTTGCATCGCAATACCGATATTGCATTACAATATGTATCCACAGAGATTTCAACGTGTATAAGGTCCTTTAAACACACTTGAAACTCTAGTATCCTTCGATTCGTTACAAACGTTTCACGTGAAACTTCCATTTCCAATAATATTGCATTAACACCTCGTCATGTGATTTCACAATGGTTGTGTCTCTCAATGGAAGCTTTTATATAATAATTTTCATAAATGAAAAGCGAAGTTAGAGGTAAATTTGAAGTTTATTATTAGACTGGATTTTTATGCAAATTTATATTTTCGAAAATATATTAGACTGTTCGGCAAATTCGTGTTGATTTTGGATAGTTAGTGCTTGAATATATTACAACAAATAAAATTAGATGAAAACATAAAGTTCACATATATTCTGAAAGATTATTTTTTCACGTGTCTCTTGAAAGTCTATCCGTTACAATTATTAGTTCTTTCTCGGTGTTTCATTAGAATACTTGCAGATGAAAGGAAATCGAGTACACTTCTAGCATCTTAGAAAATAAAGAAACAATGTTTTTGGTAAAGTACAATTTTTCAATTGCTCGAAAGATAATGAAAAATTGTAGAACTAAAAAATAATTTTGTTTAGAACTAAAGGATTGGTTTGTTTACTTAAAATTTCGCAGGAATTTTCTGGATAACCTAACAGTAAAAAAAGTAGAACTTCGATAGACAGCAGGTATTATAAACAGCTTTATAATTTACTTTAGATATTCTGTACAATTTTGCATTTTTTAATTTCTTATAAATGCATAAAAATCCTTTTCTTATTGATCATAATGTACACCACAGGGATGATTCGATATTCCAAGGGAAAGGGTTTAATCAATAGGTAGAAAGTGAATTGTTGAATGATAAACGACGATGGCAGTGTCTGTGCAATCTTTTTTCTGTCCCCCCCCCCCAAAAAAAAGTTTCAAATTTTCTCATATTTGTAGTAGAAATTTATCGTATTGCTGACCCTTCTCGTTCGAAATCGACATCCTAGCTCAGATCAGGATAGAAATTTCCTTCGGTATACGAGAGGGACACGCGAATGGCACATTTTACTGAACACTTTTCGCGTATTTGACGAGAAAATTGAGACGTCCTAGCTCGATATACCGAGCAGGCTGTTCTCATTCGAGCATTTTTATCTTGGGAATGCGATCTCGGGCACCGGTGTATAAAATTATGACTCAGTGTCCGCAAGCTCGATGCCGGGGCCAAAGATGTAAACACGACCCCAAACATTATCGTTAAGCCCACGCAACAGCGAGGGATGCGAAAGTGGACGCAATTGGAGCTGATGACGCCTGTTGTGGCATCATTTTGCCAGTCTGGCTAGCCTGTGTTTTCTCGTAATAACCGTGCACGTTCTTCCACGATACCACCTCCGCCATTCGCGGCTGGGTGAAAGTCGTCATTAGCCTTTGCGTTCGATTTTTCAATGGCCGTAAATTTTCTACCTTTCGATCGAAAAGAATGGGGACTCTGAGAGCTATATCATTATACAAATCAGACAATTCTTTGTACATTTTCTTTCTGTCGAGTATTCTACCGTGGAAAGTTCTACGATTTTGTTCCACAAAATTGCGAAAAAGAGGTAAAACATTCCAAATTTTTCCCCGTAATAGAATTCGAATATGTAGAAAAGTAATCAAAACTGATTGAATTTTTTTCTTCGAATTATAACTAAATTTTGGCGGAAAAGAGCAGCGAACTCTTTCGTATGCATGATCAATCGAATGAGAAAGTAATTTTGGATTAAAGGGGTACGGTGTTTAATTGGTTGAAAATTGTCCATTTGGAGGTGGTTAAAGTTGAACATCGGTGAAACTTGGTCGAAACTCATCGGAGAGTTGCGGAAATTCGTATTAATCGTAATTCGAATCCGACGCGGAGAGTAAATTCGGTGTTTACACGGACTCATTCGTATCCTGATTCACAATTAATAGATCCAGTACGATTCTCGTTCGAGCTTAAGCGAAATCTAACCAAAATCTACTTCAGCTTTCGGCTAAGCCAATAAACTCGATTGGATATTAGCCAGAGCTGCGCTAGACTTAGTGCGAAGGTAATTTCTGTTTAACCAAACGGGAACCAGCCATTTCTGGAAATAATAATAACGCGTAATTTCTGTTCCTTCCGTTTACAGTTCCCGTTTCCGTTTTCTTCAGACTTCACGTTTATTCTAAGAGTGTTTCTTCGTTTTCTTTGCCTATATCGCGCTTATGCCAATACGATACAAATTAAATCGTAAGGTAGTTTTCCCTCTGATGAAATAATTTCGAATTATTTTTATTTCACAAGAAAACAGACCGTATTCGCTGTTATTCCGAATTGAAACTTCGTATCCGTGTAATTGATGTAGAATCCTATTTATCGAGCTCTCGTTTTCCAACAAAACGAATCGCGAATGAACATCCGCTATAAATTAAATTCCTGGTACGGAAGAGTAACATTTGTTTAAGCAATATATGTATTGTATGTAATTACATATTACACATTTTGATATTTGCACGATTTATCGGTAACGAAATTTCGGATAATTTTCACGAAAATTTCAATCTCTCGATTAATAATATCCTGAGAATTATTACCGAGTGTATCGCGAATATTCTATATATCTTCGTTTCGCAGATTGATTAAATTATTTCTACCGTTACCGATAGACAATGAATGGAAACGCTGATATTAGACAGGTAAAGAAAATTAAGATTGAATTTTTCATCGCCTAATCTTAAAACGTGCAGTCAGTAACGTTCTGATCCGACAAAAAAAGGAAAAAGAAAATGAAAAGTGTAGACAAGAAAACACGAAAGTTAATTCTCTATAACATGTGATTTAAAAGTTATATATTCTTTATTACTATACTATTGCATCGTTGTATTATTACATTATTATCAGTCAATTTGTATTAATTATTAATTCTTGCTTTTAAACATTTGTCAAGATGTAAAATTGTAACCGACTGTAACTTTTCTTCTCACAAACACCGAGAAATCCAGTTACAGAGGTTAATTAGTTCACATTGAAACTCGGCATAAAAAACTTTCGCTGAGAAAACAGCAAAAAGTGATATAAAAATGTCTGTAAGAAGATCAAAAATAACGAGAAATAACGAGAAAATCGTAAAAGAGACGGAAAGGGAGAAAAAAGAAATGTAACGAGAACGGAAAGAAGTACAGAATTAAATATTCCCAGCTATTAATCAAACAATTTACGTGTCGTGATACTTATTTAAAACATATTTGAGCTATACTTATCGCGTTCCATTCCGATACTCGTTCACGTGAGAAGAATAACTTCACTTTTCGCGTCGGTGGTGTTCTAGGCGAGACAGGGGCATAAAATTGGACAGAGTGGAATTAGCCGTGCTACAACGTGCATAAACGTTAAAGTACGCACAAAAGACAGGCATAATCAAGAGTTGCAGCGACGTGATCCATGAATCCATGGTGTATTACCTTTCTGACGAGGGAAATTGCCCGCTCGTACGTTTGTTCTCAAACTTTTTTAATAAAAAATTTGTTGCGGGAAATGAGGCTTCTCTTTCACCATGGAATAACAAAAGCTTCGCCCCGGTTATATTACGCTCGGTGATAAATTGCCAACCCCGTTAATACAAAGACAGTGAATGGATTCTGTAAAAACAATAGACCGGTATTTGCATTGGATATTGGCGCGTTCGCTGATTGAAGTCCAAGGCAAGCCCCGGCTAAACTTTACACAAACCATTGCTGTTACAAGAACCACGGTGAACAAGATAAAACTAATCGGACAACTGGGAATACGCCTGGCAAACATTTTTTTCCAATATTTCTACTCTCCGTGATTCTCATCCTTCTTCTTCTCCCTTTTCCCTCTTCATTTAACGAGAAATTAGGTTACAAAGAGAAAAAGCTCGGGGAAATATATGTATTATAACTATAACGAAACGTTGGAAGTTTGTTAGTAACTTCCATCTGAAAATGGTTGAAAAAAAGGAGATTTTTCTTTGATACTTTATATACAGGGTTATTCAAATGCGACGCCTATATATCCACACTGTATAATGCTTACACGTTATATTTTTTTACATTACACAGGCGTTTTATTTTAGTAGAAGGTAGTACAATTTTAACCATGCACAGTTATACGAATTTATTATGAAAACGAGAGTTCTTTGTTTCATTGTTTTCTAGAAAAATTTTGTTTAGCGATGAAACTCATTTCACAATGGATGGATTAGTTAATAAGTACAATTGTCGTATCTGGGGAGACGAAAACCTTCGTGTTATTCATGAAAAATTTGTACACCTACAGAAAGTCACTGTTTGGTGTGCATTTTGGGCAAATGGACTAACTGGATTATTTTTCTTCTGCAAGAAATACTATTACTGTGAATGCTAAGTGACTTTTTATGGTCAGAATTGAATCACATCGGTGTATCTGATGTTTATTTCCAATAAGACGATGCTACATGTTACAAAATTCGAGAAAAGATTCAGCTTTTACGCTCGAAATTTCATTACCGTGTAATTTCACGAAATGCAAATTTCAATTGGCCTCCATGATTATGCAATTTAACACCATTAGATTTTCTGTGGGATTTTTTAAATAGCCGAGTCTACGTTAACAATTTAGAAACTATTAATAACCTAAAGAACAACATTCGAGTCGCAATTTGTCGAACAATTCCAGCAACATGTCGAAAAGTCATTGAAAATTTCACCAATCGAATTGATGTTTGCAAACGAAGCCGTAGTGCACATTTGAATGATATTCCGGTTCCATGTATAATTGTAATGGATCATATTTTCAATAATACAAACAATTAAGAAAAATTCCAAACAGTTTGTGTTTTATTAAAAAGAAACATGTAGACGTGTAAATTGGATAACTCTATATATCCTTGATGAATAATAAATACAGGGAATGGTTAATGGTCCAGATTTTTCTTTTCCTCAAATAAGAAATTCATCGAGATCTTTCTCTTTCTACTTCATTATTACTTATTTCAACGTCAACCACGTACAAGGAATACTCTTCAGCAGAGAATAATGCAAGGGTTGCTCGACTAGTCGAGTGCCATTCATTCCCATCGTGACTAACAATTCCTCGATAGTTTTTCCCTTGGTAACAGGGAATCGTACGATTATCTCGAGTCACTTATAGAAGCAAGTACCGGTGTAAAGTACGAAGGCATAAACGGCCACCGCGGTGTACTTCGATTTCCGAAGAAACCCTCTCGAGGCGAAAATTGATAGGAAAAGAGAGCCACGAGATGGGAGAGGTAATCTGACTGTGATTTTTTTTCCCTCGATATTCTTTGGTTTTAATGGATGGCCCTTACACCGGAAAAGGGGTCCACGAGTGTACTTGGCTGAAGTATCTCCGTGGCCAGGAAATGAAAAAATCATTGAACGAGGGAGGATGAAGGCGGAGAGGAGAAGTCGTCGAATGAAAGACGAACGAAGGCTAAACGATGTCCACGAATGAGATAGAAATGACCATTTCTCTCTTTCTTCCGTTCTATCTTTCTTTCGTTCTTTTTCTCTTTCTTACTCTTTCTTCTACGACGATGAATTACACGTCGACAATCTCCCCTCGAAGAGAGTGGACGTTTTAAGCAACGAAATCTCGCAGCAGCTTCACGATTTTCTCGCCGTGGAAATTCTCTAGAGGACCGAGGCGACGCTTCTGATTTCATTTAACGGAACAATCGAAGTCGTGGGAAAAGTTCTTCGAACTTGCGACGCCGCGTTTCTGATTGTTTTGCCAATTATTTTCCTTACAAACGAGAGAAAGCAGAATTACATAACTTCGGTTAGCAGAAATATTAACACCTTTCTTCGTATCGTATTTTCTTTTTTCTTTCCCTTTTTTTATATTTGGGAGATTACGAATGGCCTGTCTCAATGGAACTGCCACACTTTCGTTCTTTTTATGTAATACGTGCGTCAAGTTTAGGTTAACTACGTGCTACGATATGACTTCGAAATGACCGGGAACTTAGCAAGTTTAGGGTTGAAATTACTTCGCACTTGTAAACCTTGCACTTCCATCGTGCAATTTCAACTACTTTTTCAACCTCGTAAAGAAAAAGCAACGTGACTAGTTGAAACAATTCTATTTCAAATTTTGTCTCTTTGTAATATCACTTTTCAACGAACAACCTCTGACTGAAATTTGATAAATGTTGCTTCTTCACTCAGTCTTTTTTTTAGAAAAATTTTAAAGTTCGCGTAACGCTGAAGCAGTCGCTACTCGAAGTGGCCAGTGAAATCAGATTGTTCAGCTTTTGTTACGCGAAATCACGAAGAATACCGGTTTCTAGGGGAACGACTGGACATTAATTCGAAACTTCGTGCAGCCTGGATGCAGGAACTCGCGCGAGAATGTCGGAGTTTGAAACTGCATGGTAGTTAAACGGCTCAGAGTCATCGAAGAACACAGAGAACACGTACCTTTCGAGTTCAAAGAGAGAAGCTATATAACCAAGGGCTTTGTAAGACATTCGTAATCCGCAGAAACGCTTCGGATTAGCTGGTGGATTTTCCGAAACGCGGCGCGCCCCCGTTGTTGATAATCAGTTAGAGACTAGGTTAACACTTGCAGCCTGCTTAAAACGCCGTCGAATTTCATCCGTAACGTCGTTCCGCTACGAATAGCTACAATGCTCGTTTTAACTCCCTTATCTGGTAGATTCATAATCTTCTTACGATTTCTGCTTGTCGAACTAGCTTGATTTCTACATCGCCGAACGATGGAATTTTCGTTGGGCGAATTAGTTGTGATAGCTGATATTGTTGGTGATTTGAAAGTTACCATTTTATTCGCCTATACTGAATTACACACATCAAATAATTTCATGAAAATAACATTTACAAAAACTATTTAAAATAAAGTGAAGAATTGCACAACAATTCCTGTAATTTCTCGATCTTAACGTAAACGAAAAAATTTGGAGCGAATTAAATCGGAAAGTCTAAAAAGTTTGCCCAAAATCTGGGAAGGTGTTTATATTCGTTAAACGTTAAAGAAAAACTGATAAAGTTTTGTTTGTGAACAACTGTATTGGTACTAAATTTTATGCGTTTTACAAGTAACTATTTCAAGCTTCTATCATCTGTGTGATTCGAAAATTATGGATATTTATGCATTTGTATTTATGCATCTACTAACACCCGCCGAATTATATTATAAAAGGAAATACGTAATATACTTATTATTATTTAATTTATAAACAATTTAGTTATACAATACTACTGGACATTACATTTATTCGGTGCATTTCTTGCAGACACATTCAATTTTGCGTATACATTTCTCGCAAACGTTTTTCTTACACTAAATACAAATATGCATCATAGATTCGTTTAATTATACTGTTTCAGCATGTTTGAAATACTGATTTCGAAGCAGTAGAGATATCTCTGACACATTATGGTGTTTATTTTACATTTGCTACCGAAATAATAATTCCACGAATAAACCAGACTTATTATAATTAATTATGAAAATAATCGATCTAAAAAATTTCGAAATCAGAGGACTGAGGAAGAAATACATTTGCAAAAATAAAATTCAGCAAAAATCGCTAAGAAATAATTTCAATATAGCTTCTCAAATTTTACTCGTCAAATCTAAAACCCGTCCATTAAATCTAGCGTTAAAAGCATGTTTCACGTGCGCATAGCATTGTATTACCATCGGTTATTTTATACTCAGTTACTGAGGATTAAACATAATTCCACTCTAAAAAGAAAAAAAAAAAAGAAACAAAGTATCCAACTTCATCCTCGCATTTACCATGATATCGAGGACATTCACGATCCATTAAACGCCGAAGTATCTCTGAGAAATTTCAGCTCTCGAAATCCGCAGATCGTTTCCCCGATAGCTGTACGTACACATCAGTTCGAGCGGAGCGGATTCATTCATGATCAGTCGAGCGGACGTCTTACCGGCTGGTAGATGGTTCATTAAAATTCTATCGATACCAGCCAAAAAGTGAAGCGTGCAGGATAGTAACGTCGAACTGGGTAGAATATTGGATCCCTATGACACTGTCAGCGGAGGCAGTTAAAACCGCATCAAGCCGTGTTCTCACAGGAGGTGCCGCATCCATCGGTTGGCCAGAAAGCCACCCCTGCACGAACCACGCCTTCCTAATGCTGCCTGCCAACGCCAAAGCCTTCGACCACGTCTATAGCTATGGGGAAACCCGATTCAATATCGGCCACTGGTAAACCCTGGAACCTTTTTCCATTGCGTCGCGTAATGAACAGTCTTATTTGTTCCAAGATTCTCTTTTTTCATCCTCGTTCACCTCGAGCCATGGCTACTCTTTCTAGATGTTCCGACGAGAGCAACTATTTCATCGATTTACCACGGACTAAGTGATTTGGTGCTATTGATACGTTCTTTATGGTGATACGGAATAAGTTAGAAGGAAATTATACAAGATTTGAATCTATACTTTCGATCAAATTTAATGGATCATACTTTCAATAAAAAGGAAAAGTAATTAAAAAAAATTCCAAATAGTTTGTGTTTTATTAAAAAGAAAAGTGAAAGCGTGTAAGTTGGATGTATAATAAATGGGATTGAACATTTGATACTGTAGATTGCCTTTCTGCAAATACATTATCTCCAAAATGATTTTTTATTTAGGTTTATATTGTACATTGTCGTGTGTTGTAGAACTTGATAGAATTTATTCTTCAATGTAGAATTACTCTTTATGTACAATATTAATCTTAATATTATTATAATATTCTTAGAAGAATATATTTGTCGTTAATGTGTTGTATTTTTTAAGTGAAGAAAAGAAAAATGTAAGATATCGTTTGGCGAATAAAGAGAATTATTTCAGTGAACCCGATGGTTGTCTCGGTGAAAAATCTTTTCAAATCCGAAAGGTGTTCGTGAGGCGAGCTCGTGCGACTTTTTCTTTCACGGATAGAACCACCGCCTCTCAAATGTTGGAGTAATTAACGTGATTCTTTGAAGAAGCATAGCCGTTCGTTTGATCTCACCGGCTGTATTCGTAAAGAAGCGTGCAAAGTATCCGGATGTGTTTTATCATGCCCTGTTACGGAGGGTTTACATTCGCGGTGTAGGTCGTTTGCATGCTCGAAATTACGAAAGCCTGACGGGATTATAAAAAACTTCGAGGCCGAACCGCGAGCGCAGCTTTTCATATTCGCGTGTTCGTCTCTCGTAGGACATTTCGTTGCATCTGTTGTTTGCTATCCATTGAATGTACTTTAATCGACAATGCTGTGCCTCGTTCTATAATATTAAATGAATAAACAAAACAGTTCGTGAACGACTATTGAATAATTTGAAAACAGATTAATGTATAATATATAAAATATCTGCCTTTTCAGATTATAAAAATTCAAGTTAAAAAAAAAAACTCAAATGTCTGATATAAAAGTTAAATTTCAAAAATTCTTTTTCTATCCTGTATAAAAATACTATTCCACGTATGTGTTAAATGCAGTTCGATTTGGGACGAGAATCGATAGTCCAGTTTGGGAAATTATTATTCAATTGATCACACGAAATTGCGGTTAGAGTCGATTACGAGTCCAGAAATAGGCAATACGTTCCGAGATAAGGATCAGGAAGAACAGTGACCTAGAGCAGAGTCTCGTGGTAACCGCTGCAAGATATTGGATTCGGTGGCTGCAACGATCTGCTGTGGCCATTTTAGTCCAAGCAGAATCCTCTTTAAATTGCCCTGAATACGGGGAAGGTTTATATGTGGTTTCTGGTACTTCATAAGCTCTATTTCTTATTCTTCTTCTATTTTCTCCGACATTTGGAAATTCTGTTTCTCCCTCGTTTTCTTTTTAACTTTTAATTTTAACCAACGAGACTTTGTTACTTTCACAAACAAAATTTCCTGTTTCTTTGAATCCCCTTTAATTGATATAACGATCCTTGCTAATTATTAATTTATACACACGCCCGGTTCATCGCAAAACAATTTCCTCAGAGGTCAGAAATTATCGCGCGATTCCGCGTCGTTCTTTCGCAATGACATCGCTACCGCCACCAGCTACATCTGCATATGGGGTGCCTGCGAGCAAAGCAAACAAACGAATATTTATACCTTTGTAGTCGCGCGAAACTGTCGCAAATTACTGGCTCAATGGCCGTGGCGACTAACAACCGGCCAGGAGGAGAACGTTATATTAATTAGTAGCTGCGGCCGGCCGAGGCGGACACGTAAAATGAATCGTCGAGCGTCCTCGAAAATATCCCTGAAAACTCGTTCCTGGTCCAGAGAGCTCAACAGCTCGAAACACGTGTGCCAACGAATGTTAATTAAATCATCGCCAGAAGCGACCAACCTTCTCCATGCTTCTCGTCTATTCTACGATTTCCTCTCTTTCTTTCTTTCCTTTTTTTTCCACTTTCGTCTCTTTCTCTCCTATCCTCGTTTTTGACGAACTATCGTGCAGTTCGAGCTTCTGCTTTTCGTAAATCCTTCCTTGAAGAAACTTTGAATTAAATTACCGTTACAGACTGTATCGTGACAGTGCCTGGAGCCCTCTTCACAGTCCTTGTAAATGCTAGAGGAAACTGGATGTATGAATACCGTCGAGGCGAGTACACGCTGTCGTTGCACCTACATACACTTTGTCGTTCGTCTCCTCTTTCTCTCGTCGCTCTTTTATCTCATATCCCCTTGAGTTTTCAGCTTCTTTTGTACCAGTTCCCTTCCTCGTTCCTTTGCTATCCAGTTTGTCGTTCGAGTGTTCGATTACGGTGTTGGTTTAGTAGGTACCTAACGTGTTGAATGAAAAATAGAGGGGGGAAGAGATCAAAGAAGCAGAATAGCAGAATGAAATCGAGTCGTACAATTGATCGAACGTTCATACGAATCGTTTGAAAAATCATCAAATTAGTGTAGAAAAAAAAAAATGAACGAACGTTTCTGAACTTATTTCTGCAAAGGATCGATACTTTTCTCATTTGTTGAAAGCAGAATTTTTCCATAAGAAAGTAATTTCCGCGAGTACTTTGCGTATGAAGGAAATATCAATATCTCGGCGTTAATCTTGCCTGCCAGGGTTTATCATAAATCCGCTCTTAAGCGAAGGAAAATGGAAAGCCATACGGTCTATACCGGTCACCAGGTAGCTTTCTCTAGGAATTCGATAAAACGACAACGGCTTCGTTTCCATCGGGCGGCGTCAAAAGGGATCAAAGAGGGATTACTTCGCGGTTGATTGGATCACGGGCTCGTCTCGTGGATTTCCTCGCGAGTGTCACAGGCCTGCCGCATAAATTTCCACGCAGGAATTGTACGAGAGATCACCATAAGAAAATCTACGAAGAAAGTCTCATCGTGAACCTACACTCCCTCCACTTAAGCTTTCAATCCTCTCACTTCAAGATTTCCTAGCTTTCTTTCTCTTAAGAGAGGAAGTCAAAAATCTCTCCCGTTAAAAAAAAAAAGCTACTTCTCAAGTGTTTGCAAATCGACTCCTCTTTCGATTCAATAATCGCGATCCACGAGGAGCAGGAAAGAGGGGAACGTGAAAGGATCACAACGAGCAACCCGATTTCCACGATCGATCGGATTAAAGATGCCTTCTTCTTCGTTCGTCTCCCCGTCTCATAAATTTACATCGAGTCATTGATAAGAATAGAAAGGGGGAGAAAGAGGGAAAGGAAGACTGTACGATGGAATGGTATAACTTAGGAAGGAGAAGAGGATTGAAGAGACGGCTCCGAAAAGGACGAGACCTCAAAAATCTCGACGTACGCCATTACCGGCGACGTTGGATCCCATTTGAACGGGCGCAACGCCGTGCTCTTGCAGTCTGCTCTCTCCTAATGAGGCCGGCTTTTTCTTTCCTCCGTTTACCCCTCTCTAACCCTCGTCATCCCTTCTCTCTCTTCTCACCCCCTCAACCAGCCTTCGTGGCCCTGGCACTCGTTTCTTTTCTTTCTTTCCTTCCTTTTTCCTTTCTTTCTTTCTTTTTCTCACTTCATCCCCCTCGCGCGCCGCCTTTCAATGAGTAGAAGGTGGCACGAGGTGAAACCCGGAGCGGAGAATGTTATCATCGTACCGCCAGATGCAGTTTGAAATGGCAACGAGAGGATACGCCAACCAGACTACCAAGCATAATTAAAACTTGTACCGCTACGGGTAGCGTCTCGAAGGTTAGAAATACGCGTCTTTTGTAAATACGTATACACCAACCATCCCCTGTAGCGGTAACATCTCTGTTTACGTGCCAAGCATTATCGCTACCGCGAGTGTTGGTTGAAATAGGACGGCACATTGAAATCGAACCGTTCTCGCTGCTTGTAAATTAACTTCGCGCTCCTTTGTGAAACCTCGATGGTTCTTCGTTGTTGCGACGATTATTGGGTGACCAGGTGATTTCGACGGAGAGGAAAGCTTCTAACTATTGTTTATTTTATTTATTTATTTTTTTCATTTTTACTTGTGCCTGCGTGTTTTTGTTGAGAGTGAGGACATTTTTAACGGCTTGTCGGATGATTTTCTTTTTTTTTTATTTTTTTTACTAAGACACAGGGTGAGATGAGACAGTGTTTCAGTTGTAACGAACATATTTCAATTAATTCTGTTGATATTGAAAATGGGAAAGAATGACTAAGAGGAGTTCATGTGTGTCTATAATATCGTGACCTTAAAGTGATCTTAAACGGTAAAATATCAATGTCAATTGAAATTAATTGCTACCAATATTCGTTCCACGTATGCTAGCCATTTCTACTGCTCCGGTAACACGTCATAGGTCATCAATTCAACAACTTAACACGATGTCATAGCTTTAAAAAGAAAAAAGAAAAATTTGAATTATCTTGGAATTATCAAGACGATCTTGGAAGGATTATTATTTTTTTTTTAATTAGAGCTGGGAGTGGAAATTATATTTTTAATTACAGAATTCAACCCATAGAATGATGTCACTGAACTTATTCCTACATCTTTAGCTTTCTACTAGTTTCTACATTTAAAGTTACAAATACTTTAAAAAATGCGTCGAAATTCTCATCATATTCTACTTTTCTTTAAACGTTTTTATTCCACCGCAACGATGATGCTACGACAATTATGCGAAATTCAGCAATTATTGTTCTATCACTTAATCCATTTTCCATCTATTGTTACCCACAAACTTTGTAAAAATTGTTCGCGATTCTCTCGGTACAATGAAATCCGATGACCGGAAAAGTCTCTCGATATTTTTCACTTTTTTGTCGGAACTCTTTTCACTTTTTTTTTTCATTTCTGTGTCACGCGTCTATACATATGTATACTCTGTGCAATATAATTCCAGCGTTTTTCAGAAGAAAGATAGCGGCAGAGTTGACATCGTGTGATGGACGTTCCACTGACACACTGGTGAATTATAGATGAAAATAATATGTCGAAATTCGCGTGAAAATATTCAAAGGTATCGCGAGTGTCAATGGACAACCAATTCAAACAGACCGGTATGTATGTTTCCGCTTGGAAAAAAAATGTATACCATGAAATATTCACTCGAAAAGCGAACGCGTCATGTTTTCATATTACGATATTATTTTCGATATAAAAGTTCAGTTACACGAAATTATTGTTCATCGTGCACAATGAAAATCTATTAATTAACGCACGTTTGATGTTACGATATTTAAATATTCGCGCATGAATTGTTAAAAATGATTTAATTAATTCGTCCTTCGAATAAATTTTTAATTACATTCTAGACTCCGATTAAACGTGACGCAATGCGATCTCATATTTACAAGACGTTGATTGATTAAATTCGATTCGATTCAGTTTGAATTGAACGGCCAATTTCATTTTATCGGTTTTACTCAATTCTTACGAAATCATCGAAATCTCGCTGATACGAAATTTATATATTTATGGAAACAGTTCAGTTACCATGTAATAACCTATTTTCACACAGTTTCGTATTTTACGTCCACAAATATTTTGTTGTAATTTACGACTCGTATACCAGCATACTAATGAGAAAACTTAAATGAAACACAATCTCGGTAACGCGTTGGTATAATTGTAGGCTAATTAACGCCGCTCTTCGTTTGTTTCTAATTCAGGACAATAAATTATCAGTTGACTTTCGCCACATCGATGGCGTAGTAAGCTGTTTCCGTAATCTTAATAAAGTTTATATGAACCCCTAGCTTCCCTCTTGCCTATGTGTTCTCAGACGGTAACTACTTAAGCAAGACAAGTGCGATGTAAACAGAAACGTTCTCCATGGGTTTGTAACTTTCGAGTGAAGTCATGTTTATAGCTAATGAATTCGTATAATAGGCTGTCCACTTCTGCACCATCTCCAATATTTCATACTGTTTTTTTTTTGTCGAGGTTTACGATAAACCGGTTTCGCGTTAAGTTTGCAGTTTTGATTAACGTAGAAACGAGTAGAAAATGAAAAATAGAGGTCTGGTGGTATTATCGCCGTTTGTGTAGTTTCATTCGCGTGTTGGATGAATTCTTTTAAAAGAAAATTTACGTTCGAAAGCTTTGGAACATTTGAAAATATATCTCAAGTTTGATGAACTACAATTTTCAATGCCCTTTGAGGAAGAATACATTTTATTATTTCATATCGTTGCTTTAGAGATTCAGTGTATGCTAAATAATTTTCTCTAAACCAATGTAACATGAATGAAAACGTGCTTTTCCTGTGTGTCAATTTTACGAAAGTGTTAACAGTAACTGAATGCGACAATTTTGAAAATTTTCACAGAAGTGCAGTTGAAATTCAGCGTTAATTAATTTTTCAGAAAACAGCGTTTGGTAAACTTTTTCTATAGAAATTTCGCGAAAATTAGTTTCAATATTTCATGGAACATTTGCATAATACTTTATCTTAATTTTTAGTATTTTATTATTATCAATTACCGATTTGAACAATACATTTTTACACATTATACAAATATTGACTTTTCCTCAAACAATAGCTTTTGAACTTTTGCATTTCACGTATTAATTTGAACGTTATGATCATTCGAAGTCAAAAAGCTTCAATTCATCTTTCAAAGTACTATCAACTTCGTCTACATTTTTTATAACTTTTCCATCGCATCTGCTGTAAATAATTGTGCGTTTATGATACATTGAGACTTACAGAATGTCTTATTAAAATTTTAGGTGTCTGAAGTGGTACAAATTTGGCACTTTTTTAACATCCTCCTTTACATTTCATTAAAATACAATTAATAAAAATTCCTCGTCATTAGAATCATTGTTATCCTTCTTGAAAAAGATATCGCTCCGAATTTCTTGCATAAGTCGTGTCAGATTAACGCGAAACAGCCTCTAAGCCCGTATCGCCGCGCTCCGAACCGAGATAAGTTAATTATGACAGCGGCAGGTGTGTCTCCCACTATAAGCCGGAGTTAATTTTCAATATTTAAAATTATGTGGAACTTAAACGGCCGCAGGCTGTTCCTTCGCTTATCAGGGGGGACATTCAATAATTTATCGCGTCCGCTAACGACGGATTAGCTTCCGCTTAGAGTCGTTCATAATTTAAGAGGGATGGCGATGTATCAACCGCGGCACGAAACTTCGTACGTTGTTCATCGGGAACTCAATCTCGCCCCCTAGTATTTTCTCACTGATTTTCTACGTTCACACTCGACGCTGTTCGCCGAATTAAAAATCTGTCACGTTGTCTTAGTTTCGATAAAAATTTCCTTTATCAAGTCGTACACTTCTGTTCATAAATATTAGGACACCCATTAACAACCCCTCGACAGTTTATCAGACAATATTATTCAAGATATTGACCTAGAGTTTTGTACCATGTGGTTTAAAAATGATCACACACCACGGAGTCATTAAAAAAGTAAAATATACACTTTTCACCGTAATTCATAACTTTATCAAGTTATAAATAGGTTAAATATGAAGCAAACTTAATGATTTATTCCTAAAATTATAAGAATCCTAAAGAAATAATAATTTCTATTTTAATTTAAATCGTACAGTACTCTCTGTACGAATTTAACGAGTTTTCTAATACTAACGAACAAGGCAGAGTGCAGAAATTCTGAAGTGGAAGTTCAAAAAATAAAAAAACATAAAAAAGAAGACGCGATAACGAATAATTCGTGACGAACGCTTAATGAACGTTTAACCTAAAAATTACCGCGCAACGCTACTCGACCGAATTGCAGAATTCGTTCAGGCGAAATTGTCAAAGGGCGGCGACGTGACTGTCGGCGAAGAACGTAAGTAAACGTCGTTCTCTGGTCGTTTAAGTACAGACAGACAGGTCCTCCATTAGATTCACGGTATAAAAGGGACTAGAGCTAGCCAGCTTCTTGGCGCAAGATGCGCTAATGACATTTCGTGAAATAAGGAAGCGGCGAATAGAGAAAGTGGCGGGGCATTGTCAGGTAAAAGCACAGCAACGCGAGAAGCTTCGAACGAAGAGAGTGCATCGCTAAGATAATGCCGTTCCGTGGAACGAATATTTTCTCTGTCCTTATTTTCGATGTCTAATGGCGGGTGAAGGAGAAATAAAGCCGGAACGGGCCGTTCCGGGATCCCTCTCTGAAAACTGGAATAACTTTTGTTGTCCACGAGTGCTCGTGTTAGCTAGCACGAGTATTTTCTTCTCGTTTTATCTCCCTCTTTCGTCGTTCGGTTAATAGCCGACAGAGCTATTCTTCGTGCACGATCCTGATTACTATCAATGGCGTCAGCTAGATGTGATGGTGCTTCAAGCTTCTACGGCGACGCGGTAAAATTGAATACATTTTAGCGATGAGCTACGATTTCTCATCTTTTTTTGTTTTTCTTTTTGCTAGGGTAACATCCTGTCTGTACCTTGTTTGTTAATTTGATTCATTAGTCTATTTTATTAATTTATTAATTCCTATGGCTATCGGAATTAATTTTTTAACGAATTAAGATCGAATAATTTCATCTATTTCTACTTTGCTGTGTTTAACAGCATGTTTTGCGAGAAGGAAAACAGTATAAAACGCAAATTCGTGAGCATAAGCAATTTCTTTACACTTTACTACAGTCAATAGCAACGCTTACGAGAAGGAAAAGAGTTATAAAAGTAAAATTCGCGAGTACCTCTATTTTCGAAATGCTAATTGTTCGAAAATATCCGAAGAATTACCAGAACTCACGAGTACGATCTTTCTAATATTCAAATTAAAAAAATGTGAGTTTAGTGACGATTCAGGCAACTTCAGCAGCTAGAAAACTTGGCGTTCCAAAAAATTCAGACTTGAAGTACCAGCTCAGTGGATCGTGCAACCCTTTTACGTCGCATATTTTCGGCTCTCTATATTACACTCGATCGATCAATTAATGGATCAACGTTTATTCATCCATATAGTGATCACAGGTCTCGTGTGAACAAAAGAGGCTGGACTTCGATAACCAGTGGTTCCTCAAAGTAACAGTAAAGCCAGCCAAAAAAAAAAAGAGGAAGCTCGACGCACAAAAAACGTTATTATCAGTTTCCATGTAAAGTAACACCTGAACTGAACCTTAGATCAAAGAACTTCTAAATTTTTACACAACCACTTTGGTTTATCCTTTAATCCTAAGCGATTAACAGTGGTAATTTCTTTATTGGTACATTGAATAAGAAACGAGACATCCATGGTACTGATCTTTATGCATTGGTGGTTTGCTCTTTTTTTTTTTTTTTTTTTTAATTGATATCTGTCTGCTCGCTCTCGGTGATACGTTTTCTGGGTCGTCTAGGGTACGAACAAACACATTTATCTGCGTTACGTTGACCCATATCGCGGGTTCGTCGTGCTTTCAACGCGGAAAATTAGCACGTTTGTACGGTCGCATGCACTCTTCGAACCAAAGTGTAATTAACTTTCGCGTAATATATTTCCACATTTAAACAGGGAACTTTCTGGGCCACGCGTGGCGCGTCAGTTTTACCGCAACTCTTTCAAGTGATTACGAAGTTATCTTTCGACATTTTCCGATTCATGTATATTCAGAAGTTACTTAGCTTTCGAGAAACGAAAATGGTTTTCTCTCTCTCTACGATGAAAAACAGGAGAGAGTCTGACCTCTTCAGAGTTTTTTATTTCTGAAATTAAATGAATAATCAAAGAGATTGAAAAACAGCGAAAAATACGTAATTTCTATTTTATAATCTTATATTTGATAATTATGAATTATAATTGCAGTTTATGATAAACATAATACGTGTTTAATTATTTCACTGTGTTATTTCGTTTCAATTTTCTTTTCTTTTTGCGAAAAGTGACAGATATCCGCAAAAATCGTAAAGCTAACATTTTGACACATTTATGTATTTCTTTTTTTTGTTTTATCTGATATTATTTTCGTTTTAAAACCTGCTTGTATAGTACTAAATAATCTACTAAAAAAATCTGTGCTCCTACATGATGTAAATTTGCATTTATGGTATAAACAATTTATTACATGGCGTAAACAATTTGCCTTTACTCAGAGATGGTAAAATTCCTAGAAAAAGTGATAACTAATATTGTCAATTACGAAAAATCTGTGATTAGACTACTCAAGCTTATTTTTTAGCCAGTTGGTAAATCCAAAATCCGCGATCAGCGATTGAAAATATTTATTCAGACACATCGGAGCGTGACAGGAAGATGATTAAATCGTAATACTATTACACCTATCTACCCGTATTTCCGGGTAGAAGATGATACAGAAGTAAAACTTTTGGACAATGATATCATTTCGAAGCACGTATCCGTATTTATATGCTTCACATTTTCTTGGGTCCATTGCAGAATCAGTGGTCACGACAGCTCGAGAATCGATTCCACGTCGGCGTTTCCTATCCTTTCGATCGCGGAAACTCGAGCATGTCGTTTCGCGACAATCACGATTCCACGTTGTCGTTGTCGTCGTCTACGTCTACGTCTTTGTGGTGGCAAAAGCAGAAAGTCTGAAACCGTAATGTCGACGGATGTCGTTGCACCTTCGTCCTCTCTTTTTCCGCTCGCAAAACAGATCGGAGCTTATTTCAATACGAATCGAAAACGGATTGAGGATATCAACGTCAGGAGCCTGAATGAAATTACCATAATAAAGGGCTGTGCCCACTAGAGACGACGGTATCTGGACGGCAGCCTCTGCTAGGATTCGGTAGGTAAATGAATTATCGTATCAAACGCAGAAAATCGTTTATCGATCCCTTATATGTCGAGTTCTCTTCAACTTTCTGACCGAACAGCCTACCTTCTCGTCTGGAGTAAAATGATCCAATTACTCGTGTTCCTTTTCGGTTTATTTAATGGAGGCGAAACGGTGGAATTGTATCGAAAATGTTATCGAAAGGTATCGCCAATTTTCGTAACTGAAGTATAAATAGAATCACTCTCATTAATATTCGAACACCCTTTAAAATAGAATAACTTTTTTTTTTGTAAATTGGATCAAATGAGTTTATTTTTTATTCAGAAGTTAGAAAGATTAACTTACTAGACGATGGTTAAAAATGTTTTTGAAAAAATTACAATTGATCGGAATTACGAAGAAAATAATAAAGGTCCCTTTTTACAATTTTTTTATTTGAGTTTGTGATGAAACTTTAAAAAATATTATATTTTTTATTGAAATATTAATGAAAGTCACTGTAAGTCGCAAGAGGTTGTGATTTTGGACACTTGTTTAAATTACTGAAGTTTAAAATTTTATTTCATCTGCATGCAAATGCTATTACGTTATGGTAGAAAAGTATGCACACAGATTTTTAAAAATATTAGCTGACGTTTTTACGCGCAGTTTAATATTTGAGGAGATATTGTTAATTAATAGACTGCAGATTTTATGCATTCATAGGAAATTTAAAAATGCAAAATTGCACAGAGTGCACGTAACATGAAAAAATATAGAAAATATCCAAATTATATTGGATATTTATCAATTAGAGTGCTTTTATATTTTAATTATAGTGTATTTTATATCTATAAGGTGAAATAATTTTTCACCAAAGGTCTACCTTTTTTAGCAGCATAAAAAATCTGCAATCTATTAATCAGTATTGTTAATTTTCACCTATGGAAACATTTAAAGCATAAAGAAAGGAAAATTTGCTTAAGCTTATCATTATGATACGTTATTAAATAATTGCAAAAAGACTGAAGTTTAATAAAGTATTGTCACTTAATTACGTGACGAATTATACTGTGTAAAGCATGAAAGCAAACAGAGTAACGATGGTTTCTTGCCACTTCGATTTACCTGTATCTATTCCTATAATAAACGTATTCCATTTGTACAACATTACATCGCTTTATATTGGGATATATCTGGTATCAGCGCATATATGTACATACATATGTGTATTATTTCACGAGGGTGATCGATTTGGAATTATTTCGTGAATTCAGAAATAGGGATTGGAAGTTTGTTTGTTGGATATACTGCTGAAATATTATATAATTATGATAGCGTATTTCTGACCGTATTTCTTACTGAGAAATTTATCGTTATTTACTTCCATCGGCTACAAGAGAAACAAACGAGGATTATAAAATTTATAGTATTGGTATTATAATGAAAATATTTCAATACAAACAACTTCTGAGATTTGTTAAATGCAATGCTTTTAAATTAATTAAATAATTTCACATAATTATATAACAATTTGTAACAATTATTCTGTAGAAGGTACAATATGTTTGATCGTTATCTGTTCGTTTTGATTCATTTGGAATTGATTTAAAATAATTGGCACAATCATTAAGACGAAGTTTCATTTACTATTATAAATTATGAAATTGTTTATATATTATCAAAAAAGTTAATTTAAATTAAATTATTAAATTTCAAGTATTGAATATACCTTTCAATCTCTAAATGACTACACCATAAAAAGCTCCTACTCTTTGAGACTCTAAAACGCCATGTATCTTGAAAATTACGTACTCATCTATATTTTACAAAACTGTTTATACGTGGTACTATATCATTCATGATCCAAATTTGTACTATCATTAGTAATTATAGAAGTATTAGATACTTTCAATTTCTAGATGAGTATATTACATTAAAAATCTTGTACTCTAACTCTCTATAACGCCATAGAAATCACATACTCATTCATTTATACTTTACAAATCTCATTTTAGTTTTTCATTGCTGTATTGCTACATTATCATCAGTTAATGTTTTTATAATTATTAAATTTATTTTCCGGAGGTTAATTTTGAATACTCGTGAAACACCCCACAAAGTATTCTCACGCTGCAAATAACCCAGAAAACCATTCTTCGGAACCAATTTATCCATCCATTTCTTGACATACATTAAACTCCCGCGTTGTTCAATTTCACGTTGTTCAAATCCACGAAGCTTCCCCTGAGGGGAGAGATGGATAGCGCGACGAAAGCCATAATCGAAGAACGATATTTCCCTCCCGACGGATTCGAGGATCATAACGCGACAACACCATCACTTTGGTATGGATATAGTCGAAACAAAGCGACGGCTATCGAAAAAGAAACTATCCTAACGGGATGATACGTCGATTATCGGGAAAAATCCCGGTTTTTTTTTACAGGTTCCTAGCTCACGCTGGAATTAATCTCTTTTTCAGGGTGGACGAAATCGTCGGTCTGTAAAGATGAGAGAGAAAGAGAAAAAGAGAGAGAAAGGGAGAGGGGATATAGTGTGCCAACCGTTGGCAATGCTAACGGGAAAAGGGATGCTTTCTGCTCCTCTCAAAGCAATCCCCTGCGCTGTGCGCCAAAACAATGCCGCCTGTGAGCTCGCTCGAGCATGGAGACGGAATGGAACGGAACCTGTTGCAGTTCACGTTCACGACGCCACGGGAAATTGGATTTTTTAGAGCGGTTAGTCCCTCAGCCGGTAGCAACACTGCTGGCTGGATGCGTTTCTCGTGTTCCTCGACACATCGTCCGTCCAGCTGGCTCTGTGCGCGATACGCAAACGAGATACGCGACCGGTCAACCTTGTTACGCGACGTCGATTCTGCACCCTCCGGGGAGAGAAACAGACAATACACGAGTTATGGGATCCGCAACCGTGTGTAGATTTACCTTTAGTGACGCCGATGGTATTTTAATAAGCTTCGCGCACTTTTTCGATCGAACAATAGTACCGAGGGTATTGATTGATAATTGAGATCTTCAATCCTCTAAAACGGGGATGAGCAACCCTTTTCTCGCAGCGGACCAAAATTGAAAATTCGATAATTCACAGAACTGCTGCTACAACGGCAATTTTAAGAAAGAAAATTTATTAATTTAGAAATTGTTAACTTTTTATAACTCATTTTTTCGTTATTACAGTCGATTATAATTTTACAGGTTGAAAAATGTCGAAGAATAAGATTTGATGATTAATATAAAAAAATTGACTAGTAATAATGTAATAATACAATGATTCAACGGTACAACAATAAACAAATCAAATATAGATAAACGTATATGCAATTTTTGAGTCACACGGGTCTATAAATAAGATGGAATTTTTTATTTTGAAAAAAATTTCGCGATTCAGTTTCAAGGGAGAATATAATTTAATCATTATTATTTTCTAGCAGTTTATGCACATGAAACGAACATTTAACTCTTTATAATGTTACACGACTTGAAAATTACGTATCCATTTATTTATATTTTGTAAATCTCGTTTCATTTGTTTATTCCTATACTATTTCGTTGTATTCTTGTATTGTTAAATTATTACCAGCTAATTATTTATTTTATAACGCACATTTTTCTTCTCACTTAAATTTTTCCTTCGAAAACCTTAATCCTCGCGGGAAAACATTTATTTCACGCCCAAAGTTATATCGCACAATCCGTTGTTCTCAAAGATCTCATCTAAGCGTAACCAGACAATCACGCGTTTCTCAAGTGAATTTCACACGGTGAAATGAAGCAAGGCGAATCGACGCGAGAATATTTAATCTAACGAACAACAACGGTGGAATAAGACGCGCGACAGAACACGCTGGTACCTAATTAATGTCTCGTCGAAATGATTAATATCCGTGAAGCAGGAGACGGTGTGTAACGGTTAGCTGGCAATCATTTTGGTAATGTATAACTCTGGATACGTAACTGCAATTATAGTTCGCGCGTAATCTTCCTGTCTCCTCGTTCCCTGGTGTTCCAACAACCGACGCAACCGCGACGCTCGTATCTCGACACGAGCCGACCTAATCTCACTGGCGTGGCTAATAACAAGCCTGAGATACCGTGATGCGTGCACATCAACAGATATTACCGCAAATGTAACGTATTTCGGTCTCCTTATCGGCCGTCGGTTTCGTCTTAACGACTATACACAAGCGTGAAAAGATGTTCCTTTCGCGACTTTTGTACGTCGAACTCGAGAAACCCTCGATTTTTCACTGTGAAACTTCTGTCTATTGCAAGGGGAGAGAAGAAGCAACTTGTCTTCATGGCTGATGCATCGCGATACGGCCACGCATCTTCGTACGCAGCCCACGATTTCATATAAAAAGACTTGGGGGAACTTTGGTCTTGGAAACCACCTTTCTTCTTCTTCTTCTTCTTCTGATTCTGCTTCTGCTTTTTCGTGTCCTTCGTGAGGATGTACTTTTCTGGATTGGACAGGAAGTTTTAGGGAACAGTTCGGCATCCTTCGACGTTCAGGTTTCGAAGATAAGGAAACGAGTGTTCCGGTTGTTTCTGGTTTATGAGAATGAGAAGTTTCGCTGCATCTGATGCTGCTTGTTTTAGGTTTCATCCTATTTCTTTCTTTCTTTTTTTTTTTTTATTGGTTGTTCTTTAGTGTGTCAAATCTTGAGATCGTATTTTGTTGCATTGCGAAATGCATTGTTAATGTGTCATAAATCTTCGTAGACAATTTTTAACCTTTATTTCATGCATTAGGAAGTGACCATCTTACTAGTGAGAACTTATAGTTCTCTACGTCGAATCGACAAAAGATGTGAGAATTGTTTTTATTGGAAAACACAAATGACAAGTTAAACAACTAAAAGTATTGTACAATCCAATTGACAAGAGTACAAATTCAACTTCGTCTAATTATAGTTCATTCGTAATATCGATAATAATCAGACTACCGATTTTTATCTACTTATAGGAAATTTGAAGATGCAAAATTGTGTAGAATGTACACAATGTGAAAAAATACAAAAAAAGTATCCAAACTATAGTGCTTTTTAGAATACCTAATGGGTAAAATAATTTTGTACCAAACTTCTATTCTTTTTTTTCAAAATCCACAATGTGATCATAATTAATACACTAAACAATCTTATTTATCCTTAATAATATTTAATAATTTACAAGGAACATTTCAGTCAGTACTATGTATATTTAAAAACTTTTTTGGAAACGTTTTTAAACACCTGAAAAATTCTAATAAAGTTTCTTCCCCTATACCAACGTTCCTCAATCGCCGATTTGCGTAAAATTTGCATATCAAATTTTCTAACAAAAGAGCAGCAAAAAATATTCCACTAATTAAAATTCGTAATCTTATAACATTAGATTTAATAAATAAAAAATTGTCTTCATTATTTTCTTTTTTATCATAATCGAAGCGCGGTGTATTCCACCTATTTTCGCCGGTCTACAAGTGCAGGAACGCTGCCTTATACTTCTCCAATGAAACAGAATATTCCTCAAAGTCTCCGCAGTTCTAACAACTTCAGTTTATCCTCGAAACATCAGTTATTTTCTCCACAGTAGACATCACGTATCAACACGTGGAGCTAAATAATTCAACGTAGAACTCTCGCGAAAGAAAAAAGGAGAAAAGTACCCAGACAATTTTGTATCTGTCACGTGGCAGCGTCAAGATGTAAATCGACTACATAGATGGTGAAACGAAAATGCAATTGCCAACCGTTGCTGGAACGCCGCAAGGCACGCTCGCAACTCGTCTGGCTGATATAAGTAATACAGACTAAGGAGGAACATTGTTATTGTGGCTGGTGGCACGTAATTCTATCAGGGATGGCTACGTTGTAACCGGAATGTGTAACCATTGTGAATATCCCGAAACCCATCATACAGGTACAGAAAGCGAAACAGAGACCAGTTAGGAAGCGTGGAAACGAACAACGAGGGATAACGCAAGTAGGAAACGTTTTATATGCACAGCGACGTCTTTCGAACGGTGTCGTGCATACTGATCGCTGCACCAACGTTCCTGGAAACGTGTAAACGATGAGTTTTTCAACGACTATACCTTTCTCCTCTCGATGAGAGCACAGATTCGCATGTGTCTCGATACCTCGTATCTCGTTCATTCTCAACATATATCCCGATGAATTTTTACACACGCTTTCCGTTCTATTCAGATTTTCCCTGGATATCGGAAACAATTCGGTGTTTCTCAATTTGAACATGATTTCTGTGTATATCCGTTGATACTTTTTTTCTTCTTTTTGTTTTGTTATAAAGCATATGTGTGTTTTTTTCTGTTGCATAGACTGTCCTCTACGTTTATTAAGAGACGTATCGGTTTTTTTTTATGTACGTTGCTTGTGAGAGTAGAACGAATGCGATATGTACCTCGACGAAATCATTACCTTTGACGCGGCTGTGTTTGTTTTTTGGCGAATGTTTGAATGTGTTTGCCGAAAGTATTCTCTGTGGCTGGATACTGGATCCGTGGCAATGGTCTGTGGTGTGTATAGACGAATTGGGAAATGGAGAAAGTGATGTGATTGCTTCGTGATGGAGATGATACAGAGTGGACAATTTTCCATCGAGTATTTTCTCTTGGATTTAGTTCCTTTTTTTTTTTTTAATAGATATTTCGTTTAATTGTACAACTTTAATTGTCTAAGTGAACAATTACAACTGTTTTGTAAAATAACAGAGTAAGACAGTCAAGAAATTCACTCACGAAAAATGAAAAATTAAGAGAAGAAACCGCATTCGATCCTTTTCTCTATGACATTTTCACACCATTAATCGTGTAATAGTTACTGTGCACGTCAATCGCTTGACTCATTCCGTCTATATTCACCTGTGAAGTCACTGCTAAAGCATTTTTACTCACACAATAAATATTCCGAGTTTTTTTACGCTTTGAATGAACTTTAAAGAAATATGACTTTTCGTCCAATTATTCCAATAAGAACCAGCTATTGTATTTACGTTTAATTAGGTTTTAGGCTATATTCCTAAATGCTTCGACAGTGCTTCATCAAACGTTACAATAACATCGACTATTGACGTGGTTATCCGTTTCGAGTATTATATCATTTGATATTCATTAACAGTCACACTCGTATCGAAAAAATTTCCCGGAGAAAATCACAGTTTTCACATTTCTAAATCATAATTTTTTATCTTCAACGATATACACATAGTGACTCCCATTAATATTCAGACACTCTTTAAAACAGATAACTTTTTAAAATTGAACCAAACAACGCGAGTCTTTTTTTTTAAGTTACAAGAATTAGTTTATTTGATAACGTGTAAGAAAGTTTTTGAAACAATTGTAATTGGTCACGTAAAGATCACTTTCTATCACGTTTTCATTTGAACCTGTACTGAAACGTTTTGTAGATTTATGTTGGTTATGTACATGCATTTGAAAGATGTAAGTTTTTCGATATTTTGCTGCATTAAACCAAAAGTCGTAGAAAACTTCGATTTACACCATCTTTAATCATTTGTAGCTCACAGTAAACGTTAATCGATTTCCATGGAATTTTCAGCAAGTACACAACTGAAATAAATCTACAAAGTGTAACTTTTAAATTTTGATTACACTTTCACATAAAAAAAAGTTGTAAAAAGTGACTGGTTACTATTTTCTTCGTAATTCCGAGCAGCTGGAATTTTTCCGAATTTTCCATCAATTTTACACATCGTTTAAAATTTTTAATTTTTCCTTCTAATTTCTCACGATAATTTAAAAAAAAAAGTTATTCTGTTTTAAAAAGTGTCGGAATATGTATGTAGATAGGAAAAATATAATTGAGAAAATTTAAAAAATTGTCGGTTGAATATAAACTGATGATAAAGTCGCTAATTAACGAAGAGATGTACGAAGAAATCATTCGGAGGAAATAAGTTTGCAATTTGTAATCGAATCAAATGAGTGCACGCCTGCGGCAAATTCCAGAAGCACCGTTAATTGCCGTGCTGATATCACGGCAAATTTGGAATTCGGTTTGACGAGAAGCCGAGTAATTAGCCGTTGAATGTCGCGAGGCAGTCCCTCGAATGTGAGTTGCATCTTGTTTGCTCGCGCGAGCCCGAATATTGCACTTTGACATGCGGCTGGCTGCTCGTGTCTCTATACCGGAAGCGTGTACCAGGTTTTATCCACTACTCTTGCAAGAGTTACATGGCGCGTTACGTTACGCTCCAAAAGTGTACCGTCTTTTAAATGAAAAAGGAAAAAAAAACGACCGTTGAAAATATATTCGATTAAACGTCTGAATAAATCGTACGAGATCGAATTACATTTTAAAATTAATTTCTAGGTTAGTCAGCGTAACGCTTCCCGTGAAATACAGTTTTATATTTTCCGTACATACGATATAAGTTGATATAGCAAAATCAACTTGCATAATGAAAATTGATCATTTCAACGATCATTTATCATTTATCGAACTCACCCTGTGACGACATATTTTAGTGATAAATGATCGTTGAAATATTCGATTATTGTGAATTTTGTATGTAAGTTGATTTTACTATATCAAAATTTCCTTTACACTAAGTTTTCTTTGCCACTCAAAGAGCATGAAAAGTATCACGCGAAAACAAAATAATAATAAAAAAAAAAATGAGTCTATAGATTAATAAAAATGAACTGTGAAAATATTTTGTTTGAAAAAATTATTTCGCAGTGAATATTTCCATTGAATTATTTTCATCGTACAATTCTCACTGTTGAGACTTTCGGATGTAAAACACGTCCTTATGAAATTATTTAGTATCAGTATCGGTGTATCTTCAGATTCCTTGATGAAGCTAATTGCAATGGCGAAACGTTGGGAAAATAATTTCACAAGGGCTATGTAGTATTAAATTTAGTAAAATTACTAAGTAACATAATGAAATCTGCAATTAGTGAACACACCGATCTGTGTATTATATATCGGATTGCATAGACCAGTTTTACGATGACGCTAGAGGAGGAGTAATTAATCAAATCAGAGATAAATAAAAAATACATTACATGCTAGTGAAAGGGTCAAAGCACTTTGACCGATTACAGTTGCCCGCTGGCAGGTAAATGATTGAGTAACACGAGGTTCAAATACGAGAGGAGAACTATATTTCTGTGACCTTATTTGCCATAAAATAAAATAGAAACAATTCTAAAAAGAAAGAAAGAAAGAAAGAAAGTAACATGAAAATGTATGGAGAGAAAAGTGGAATAAGGAAGAGTTTCAGAAAAATAAAAACCATGTAAACGTGCCACTCCTCGGTATGAACTGAGGGAAATATCGAGAAACGACAGTCGCCTGGTTGTGTAACAAATTCAGCGTCGATATAACCGATCCACCTCGCAGTGAATTAAATGCGGAGAGGCAACGAGCAGCTTTTATTCCGATAAGGACGATCGTAGGAAATTAAACATCGATCGGGTTTCACGATGGGGGAATGGCTGGAGGGTATGGCGGCAGGCCTCGTCGCTTCTGCATTAAATTCGAAGACGTTACGGGTGAAGTCGTATAATTCTCCTCGTATAATCCATATATCCACTGCCTACCTATTCTCGGATTGTTATTCCCAACTCAGCCAGCCAGTTCGAGCTCCGTAGTACTAAAATCGAGATATTGCGCCTTGTAAACCGACTATACCTACCGGACGGATTATGTGCTAACTCAAGGAGCTTACCCGCTGACTTAACAATCCTTCTTGTAAATCAACCCGGTTCTCTCTCCATTTTCTTCTATGTCTTTCTCTCTTCTCCTTTCACTTTCTTTCTCTCTTCGTTTCATCGATATCGTTTCATATTTTATCGCCACTTTCGTTATTAAGCGTCTCCGTTTCTTCTTAAACTTGTACCAATCTCGTGGATTTCATTCCCGCTTCTCGATAACACTTCGTACCGCGTCGAGATGTTTCGTCTGATCCATAAGGAATATTACTACTTGCTCCTTGTCGCGGGAGATCCGGTTATCCCAGATAAGTTAAGAATTTGCGATAATTTTCGTGTTTAGTGTAATGCCATTCCCATTTTGTTAGTTTATGTCTTTTTAGTCGAGGTATTGAGCAGTCAAATTTTTTTTTTTAATTTCCAGATGGGAATTGTTAATTATCCATTGAGGAGATTTAGATTTTGAAGGAAGGAAGTATTGTTCATTGAATGGAACCTCAATGTTTTCTCTTTTTAATTGAACCGTTTATTTTGAAAGTCCATTTTTGGAAAAATTGAGAAATCACACAATTCACGTATAATTTAACGTGAACGTTTTATTTATACACAATTCACACTTAATATTCTAAAATATCCGTACGTTCTGACAATTGGAAATTTGCTAGTAAATTACTTTGCTACTATTATATTGCATAAAAATGCACACCAGTTCAAGACCGAAATTACCATTATCATTTTTACAGATGTTTCTGGACCATATCCTAGTTCATGATGGTCGTTTGATTCAAGGAAAACGGCGGGAAATTAAATATTAAAACCCGGCGCACTCGCTGCCCCAGACAGAATCAGACGCGGCTAAGAAATATTTCACAACATCCGACGACAGCTGTGCGGTGAAATATTTACACGCGCGTCTAACTCGTACAGCGACTTCAAATTATCATGCGCCGTCTCTGGCCGCGCGTGTCGTTCGTCTTTCCATTTTCCCGTTCCATTTCCGTCCCTTTTCCATTTCTCTTTTTTTTTATTTTCTTCGTCTCTTTCCCCTCTCTCTCTCTCTCTCTCTCTCTCTTTCCGTTCGCCGTCCTGGTTTCCGTGGATTTGCATAAGTCCACGAAAGCGTCAAATACCTTACACCGACGGGAATATCTTATTAGGTCGCAACCGTTGCCTCGTTACGACACGAAACACGCTGATGAATTTTTCCAGCCGTAACACTATCGATCCGTCAACTTTGCAATGATTCTAAGGCGAAGTTTAAACCCGTGGTATGTATTTTACGTTAGAACAGAAATTCGCAAACTTGCTTCCGTCTGATTCAATTATCCTCACTCTACTTTAAGTTCTTTTCCTTTCTTCTTTCCTTTTTTTTTATTTCTCTCGTATTATTGCTCGGCTATCATACGGCTTGCTCTTTTCCAACCTCTCGAGCTCGACCGTGTTTTATAAAGATTAGTCACGATTACGACGGTAGAAAACGATTCAGGTACGATAAAACTGGGTTAGCATGCTCGCGATGCATAACGTTCCCGGTGTCGTATTAAAGTTTTAATTCCTTATCTCTCTTCTGCCGGAAGTTCCCTGTAAGATGACAGCTTTAAATATTTGAGAGTGGGATCAACGTAGTATCTGGTGTTTGTTTATCGAGGCGACAGGAACAATGTAGTTTACTAAGGAAATAATTAGTTTGATTTTGTATGAAGTCTTATGCTTCTATCGTAAGACAGGTTTTCACGAGTTAGGGTTACAATGTAAAATGAAAATTCCCACGTTAACTCCCGAGCTACCGTTTCTTCCACATTCACGTTCGTTCGTTAGAACGTTAATTCTGACAATTTATTTCGCCATTTATATCACGAAGCAGCAGAATAATAGTCGCGGCCTGTATTATACCGCGAAATGTAATAATTACACGGCAATTAACTATTTTGTGGAAAGAGAACTGTACCACAAAGCAGAATTTCTATTCTTATATGTGTTAGAATGTTTATGAGTACGTTTAATAAATTTCAATATATGTTATTTGCGTTTCGATCGAAACATCGTTTGATTTCGACACTTTCGATTGATTCGATTTTGCTGCTTTTTTTTTTTAAATTGGGATGTTTCGTGGTATTGTTAAGTATGTGTGATTTGTGAAGTATAGTATCCAAGTGAGACGGAATATCTCATTAGGTCAGAGAACTTATACACTCTTATCGTCGTTATTATCATAACGTCGGTGTCGCGTGAGTGCAATTAACCACGAGTGCTTTCCTATCTCTGTAATATAACATCTCTATAATACTTCTGACACTTTCCTTTCCCATCTGCTGATGCTTCTTGCCCATTTGCATAACTCCCTGAAAATTTTACGGACACACCTGGTCCTGTGTTTCATTACCTGGCGTGTACATATACTTCTGACGTATCAGGAAAAATGAAACAGCTGTTTCAAATTAAGTACATAGGGGAGGAAGAGAAAATAATTTTTTATCGAAAAATAAAAGAAAAATGAGACAACAAATAAGGTAGAGTTCAACAACGAGGCAACGATTAAAACTGCTTTTAAGAAAAATTCTGCCACTATTCAGATATTCACATTTACAGTAATTTTACATTTTAATTTAAGAATTTAGATCATTCTTTAATGGAAAAAGAATTCAACAATTAAATGTGCTGCCACTATTCAGATTTTTACAACATTGGGCTAAATGTACTTAGGATTCGTTTGCAGAAATATATCGAATTCACTCAAGCTTATTCTAATTTAATAAAATTTAGTTCTGATTACGTTTAAATTTTCATTTACGAATTATTAAATAACAGAACAGAACGGATAGCAAAAGTTGCACTTACTGATAAAAATACTGATTTACCGATAAACAAATTTACAGATACATTTTTCAAGTTAAATTTCACAGTTAAAATCGTACATTATATTATTTTATTTACATTTGAAGGAGGAACAACGATATCGAAGTTCGATAGTCGACTCTCGCGTTAAGCGCAATTAATCCTGGCAACTTTTGATTCTTACTCTATCTTCATGCTACTCCGCAATCTTCGTTTCCCTTTCCCCCGTGGCTTGCAGATTTCTGGCCGCTTTCACGGATTTGCATAAGCCCGCTACGGCGAGAAGCTCGAAGAACAAATACCGTGCCGCGCCACGAATATCTTATTAGGTCAGAAAGTTTTGATTTCGCGAGGGCCAGCACGAGGGAAACAGAGATGGAAGTGGAGAAAGGGAGGACACACGCCTCTTAAAACTGATCCCTGCTGAATATAATTATACGCTGGCCGAGCTTGGAGGAGGATAAATGGATTCCTGCTGGTATCGACCTGGCGACAGATGTTTGATCTGTTGGAAAGTTCAGTTAGAACGGTGTTCCTTCCTCACGGACACGCTGTTTGCCATGAAACGTTAAACGTCCCGCGAATTAAAGCTATTTTTTCTCCGAGTATGTACACCAACGTTTCATGCGAATTCATTTTCAACGATATTATTGGATATATAGGCAATAGCATAACTTTATTGGTTTAGTTTTTGTGAACAGAAATCTTTATTTTAATTTATATATAAAGAAGACACATCTATACGTCTTTGTTTCTATGTTCTTCACGAGAATAAGCAAAACAAGAAAATATCAGATGGTTACTAAGTATTATACAACTGGATGGTACATTCTCCTATTTATATTTACATTAATCTTTCTTGGTATGTTGACTCATTTTTGCCATCTTAGATTACACGCACACATACACACAAATTCCACGAAATAATTAAACAGATATAAAGATCTAAACTTGTAAAGGAATTATAATTGAACAAAATAGTTACATTCATTTTGATGTTTGTTGAATTGAATCCTTTTAGTGGAATGTATATGTACTACTTGTGTGCTCGAATAAAAATTGATCTGAATTCAGTATCTGTTACAGATACAATGATTAGTGGATAGATGATAAATTCAAAAAAAAAATAAATAAAATATAGCGAATGGGTTAATACGATTGTTTCTACAAGGTAAAAGTATTGTATAACTTGTGAATTATTTAATGTTATGGATGTTTTGATTTTACGGTAGATATGAATGGTATGGAAATGAAAGTATTAACAAGTTTTAAGCTTCATAATCCACATTAGTATATTTCTTTACAGGGAAGCGCGATGAAAATTGTCGACTGTTTGTCAATTGTCTATTGATTTTGCTCTTTGCGTATTTTATTTTATCGCTGATTTGCAGAACACATTTTTTCAATTAATAAAACTTTCACCTGCAAAGATTATCGTAAGTTTCTGTAATTTAAATAGTGTGCTTTTTTTATTATAATTGGAACGAGAGTTTCGAATGATGTTTAATTTATTTAGGCGAAAATTTCCCATTTATACTGATTACAAAATGATTAATGTTTAAAAATTCACAACAGCTGTATTGTACTCTTATTGTATATTGTATTATACGCTAACTATTTTGTGTGTGCTTTTTTTCATCGTAGGTTTAAAGGAATGCAATTCAGTTTCATTAGTATGATACATTTTGGAATCTGAAGCGTTCAGTATCCTTAATGGATTCTAGATATGTTTATCTAGTCTGTTGAGCTAATGTCACTGCATATATTGGATCGATCATGTTTACGTTCAAAGCTATCTAATATTGATCACTGGTAATGGTGAGCCAGTATTTCTATGTATGACATTGGTCGGGTTTACTGTAGTCAATATTAATCTCAAGTAGAATGGAAGTATGAATTGTACAAAGCACGTTAAAATTCAATTGAAGGATCGTATTCATTTATATACATATCGTATCATTGAATTGGAATTAAATTCAACCATAAAATACACTTTCACAAGAAATTTCTTTATTTTATAATTTGTACATTATTCATTTTTAATATGCAAATCATTTCACGTTTTTTCTTTACTTTATACGACATAGACAGCAGTCATTCTCTGAATATTTCTGCTTTAACACATGATATGTCAATTTGAAAATTTATTTTACACAAACATAATATTCGATAAATTATTTGCTTTACATTTCTCATTTTTTACTTTTATTTACGCTGTAAATTGCGAACTAGAATTATTATTTATCCTTTTTTAACACACAAAATTTCCTTCATATTTGAATCTTAATTTTCCTCTACGTAACAAATGCCGCGATTACAATTCCTCTTAAATTAAACCTTAAATTAAAATCTAAAATCCCGCCGCAAACTTCATCGGAAAACATCGGCGGAAAATTCACTCTCGGTAAACAGGCGGAAGTTTGGTCGCGTTCGATAAGTTTCGCTTCCAAATAAAACCCAGGTGGGTTTGCTTTAACCGTGGAACCAACCAAAGGGTCTCGCATTATTAATTCGCAGGTAAAACAAGAGAACTTCCGAAAGACTTCGTTTTTCCTTTGGTCAATGAAATATCACCTTTTTTGGGCTCCCTCGATATTGCCACGCGATCGTTTCATCCGCCGCAGGATTCCGCGCACGCAGTATCGCGGAATTAGTTTTTCCAACGGTGACCCATGGAATTCTCGTTGGTTGAACGTTTTCTTCACGGTGTTTTTCAGTGGAAGAAACCACCCGAGGAAATTCCAACGGAGAGCAATCCAGATCTCGCCCCTTGGAAAAACAACATTCGTGGCCTGATCAAACGTGCGCGGTTCCGTCGTCGTTGGACGGTGAATTAACGAGAAATAGAGACTTCGGTTCTCTGCTCTCTGCAAATTACCGTGCATCGAGAAATATCGTTTTCGCGATAGGAAGTTTCCAAACCTTCGAGATTATATTACATGAACGGAGAGAAACTTTTGGGTGACTTTTCGAATCGAATTTGTTCACTTTCAGCTACCTTAATTAGCTTGAGAAATGAATCTCGATAATTGTTACTTGGAAAAAAGAAACATTTGTGAAAGATTGTTCATGAAATGATTTTTGAAGTGAAAAATTAAGTGAGAAAGTAAGTTGAAAATGTAGAATAAAAGTTTTTCGTTTTGTGCTTTCGTGTTCGAGGAAGATTAGTTTGAAAATTCGTGCGGCAAAAGATAGATGTTCAATTTTGATTCGCAAAAATTTGTCGAATTATTTTCGAAAGTTTAAAAATTTCGTGTTTCTTTCGGTAATTAAAATGGACGCACATAAAGAATAAAATTAAGGATTAAATTAATATGAAGGTGAAAATCTAGAAAGCGTCTACAGGCACCAGCAGTAATGAAAGGGTTAAATTCCTTTGAACATCTTCCAATCTATCATTATGCAATATTAATTGATCAAATGCTATAATAATTTTTTGCATTAATCCTTCAATACTAGTTATTACATTTAACGTGACTTTATAAATAAAATTCTGGTGATGTTAAGACCGGAAATCATGGCGGCCAAGGTGTTTTGCCATCATGGCCGTTCCAGGATGAATAATTATCATTCAAAGAGTGTCTTACTTCAGCCGAAACTTCATCAAGTACACGCGTACTTGACAAATTTTTAAACTAATTTTTCTCGAAAACAAAACCTCAAATGAACAAATTTTATTTTACATTTTCGACTCTTACCTCTGCTCGTAATTAAGAGACCATGAGATGATCGATGTGTATTATTAAAACAGTATTGTCGATACATATTGACAAACCACATTTTCTTTTCTTTTTCATTCTTTCGTAATCACGTAAATGAAATGTGTTTGCCTTTCTGCAACAACTATTGATTGATTTATACTGGAAGTCATAGAATAAGCACAGAAAAGATACTTTTCATCAGATTCTTGCCAATATTCGAAATATCGATGATACGTCAATCTGTTCCGTGAATGCTCAATTATCCTTGATCGTCTGAACGCTCATTTTGAGAACCATAATGAAGAATGATAACGATATCGTTATTATCGTCGGAAGTTACCATCGAAATAAGTCAATTATCATTGAAAATAAATTCATTATTTAATAGATAAAAATTACATGCTTGAAGTATTTGAATATCATTGAAGGAAATGTATGTTCGTCGTTTAAGTATATAGTACATCTTAAGAATTGCAACGATTTTCACTGCAATGCGTGCAAGATATAATAAAGCTCGCGTGTATAATTTTCAAGCTTTATTATCGAGCCGAAACACGACGGAGTTACGAGGAGTTCAAAATATAACCGAATGATCCACTTTATGCTCTGTGTCACGTAAGAGGGAGAACGAAATATGGACTCTTTTAAGGGTACTGTATATCACTGTAATAGCAAATGTTGCGAATTCATGACATGTGTTTTTGCTTTAAAATCACTTACGCCACTTGTGTGCGCCGTTTTTTCTCGTGAAACGCCTAATCCCGTTCCCGTTTCTTCGATGAATAAATTCAATTACCTGAAACAAGAGGAGAATCGATCGATTAATACGTGAAATATTTCTCTTTAATATCTTTATTAAAGAATGCTGTTTAATCTTTTTATTACCTAGCTAAACTGACACAGTTTGATACGGTTTGAAAGGAAACATTCAGTTTTAAATTATAATTACAAAATTTGAAAAGGGACATGTTAAGAAATAAAGGAAGAACGAATGACTAAAATATGTCCTTATTTGTTGGAAATTTTTTCAAACATATTTCACAGTTACACTTAAATATAATATAAAAACTGTATATATGAAAAAATAATTTCGTATAATAGTGAAAAGGGTAATAATCACAGTTTTATTAAATTTTCACAAGATATCCAGATTACGTGTAACTTGTCCGATTATGAAAGAAATGAATTTTCATTAAAATCTCGAGCGAATAAACTTCACCATTAATGATACGCAATGAAACTTCAATTATCGTTTAATTGAAAAAAGAAGAAAAGGAGGAAAAATAAAATGGGAGATTTTCGTTTAAATTATGAAAATGTCTTTTCGATCATAAAAAGGGGGAAGAGGCGACGATGATAGAATTTTCAGGTTAAGGGCCGACGTGTTCTCGGTCGCTAACGGGGCTTCATTCTTATTCCCGCAAAAAGTTTCGACCAACCACAAACTGGTCAATTGCTCGTAGAAGTTAGGCGAGAATAATTAAAAGATTCAACAGTGCCCAGCGAGGAATGAGAGGGAGGACGTCGAAAAGTACGCTGTGAGAGGTAACTTCGTGCCAGGGTTTCGTGTTTGTTAAATATTCATAAGCTTTTTCTCAAGTTGACGTTTCAACATCGCGAACGACTTGCCGTTTTTGCAATTGAAACTTTATCACCCTTGTGAACTATGCGTCGCTGTCTCCGCGGCACCGAGATCGCTGTAAAAATACCAGGAACCGCAATAATTCACTTTTGCGAATTTACAAGCCACCGCCTATCGCGCGAATTTCCGCTTCTTTCCGCGAATCCACGCAATTTCCACGGTATTTTTCTCGCGATGCTGTTGCACGCAATTTTCCTCATACATCAATGTTACGAGTCTAATTTTATTTTCATAAGAAACACCGTGCAAGCTCGCGTAAGAGTTCGACTGTAAACTTTGTTTTATAGAAAACTCTGTATTACCATAAACGTGGAATAGTGTTGCATGGAACTGAATGTGAAGTTCATTTCGCTTAAGATTGTGTGCAAAGTGACATTCGACATTCATGTGACATCTCACTTTTCAGTATGAATTGCAAATATTTTAGAAATATTTTTAACTTTATATCGCGCTGAAAGAATTTACCTGACCAGAAATTTTATGTAATCTACCTAACCGTGAAAATTACACGTTAGAAAAAAGGAATTTACTCTACTGTAAAGTTGTTGGCGACATTTATGTATACATGTAACAAAAATTTATTTAAATTTAGCGAGCTTTATGGTCCTTGCGTAACCTCTGTGCGCCAAAAATGTGTGGAACCAAAACTGGAGCAGTTCAAAGCCATTATTCAAGAATATGGATTCACTGAGCTGCAACATCTACCTTACAGTTCAGATTCATCGCCCTGCGACTTCTTTTCGCTTAAAAATCTGATATAGAATCTCAGAGGCAAAAGGTTTCCTTCAGTTAATGAATTGAAAATCCATATCATATTTCGTAGCACTGGCAAAAGAATTTTTCTCCAAGGGAATCCAGCAGTTCGTGAAACGTACGCAGAAAAATGTAGAAAAATACAATTTTTAATATTTTTCAGTTGGTCATTTTACACCTAGAAATCAATCTTTTTTATTCATTCTTTTCCTATATTTTCTGTAACGTTAAACCTTCTCATATTCCTCATATATATTTCATTGATATTTTCAAATTCGAATTCTAGCTTAGTAGATAACAGTTTTATTTCGCGATAATGTATACTATTTTAGCGACTGCCTGGCGAGTGTCAAACAAATAAAATTCTGAATAAACAACAGCATGAAAACAGTTGTTTAAAGTTAATCTGAGCACATTCCTCGTATAAAATATTTCATCAAAGTGATATCGCTGAAACGAAATGCCACGTTAAAAACATGTTCCATATTTATATCATACACGAGTATAGACGCGCGTGCTCGTCTATCGTCTCGTCGAGGCAACACACACACATACGTTATTTCGTATCCAAGCTATACGTTCACCTCTCGACAATTTCCCACGAGAAGTTTCGCGAGGGAGCACGCGCGATTATCCGGCCTGTTCGCTCCGATTGTGGCAACCGTATGGAGATACACGTACATACACGACCGCATAACCCGTCATACCTTGGTTATGGGCGCGTTGAAGGAGAGAGAAACGACGTAGCCAGGACAGAGGTGGCATTAAGTTTATGCCTCGCGCAGAATTACGTAGTTTAACACGTTGATAACCAGCCAGACGTTGCTACGGGGGCCTAGGAATGACAGCAACTTCCACAGCGACACAACACGGTCGGCTTACCATCGCCTGACAATATTTTCTATACCGTTGGAAACGATCCTGGCACGCCGCGAAATTGTTCCGCTGCTTATCGACGGAATGCAAATCATGATAACTAGGTCGGTCGCTGCGGGTGGCGGAGTACCAGGCGCGATCCATCGGTGGTATATAATCAGATCGCGATTTAAATACGCTTTACGGGTATTGCGGAGTTTCATTTTAATGGATCAACGAGGAGTTTAATCCTTAACTATGTATAGTGCTGTAAACGACCTCTCAAATTGTAAATACACGACTCAATGAGTTTACGACAGTGTCAAAAGTTGAAGTCGAAGACCTACACAGTCAGACGAATGGATGGCGAACAGATTTATCTTTACTTTCATCTTAATATAACAAATAGAGTGTTTAACAATTTCCTTACTCCTTCAACAGCAGCATCATCTCCGAAAACATAGAAACACTAATTGACACTTTTCAACCACCTCCTACACAATTCGTAAACGAATCGCGACACATATAGTGTATAAAATAGCAGACACAGACGTTTCAAGAGAACATTAAAAATATTACACAGTGAACATTAAGAATTCAACATTAGTAACACGGTAGTACAAGTAACATACAAGATACATTCATTCATGAAGATACAACATTCAAACATTGTTCCACTTGTCAAACCGCTTCTAAAATTTAATAAAGCATTTTACAATACCTGAGTTATTTAATAATCACTATTATCGAACTTTGCCATCTATTTTCTGCAATTTGGAAATTCTCACGCAAAAATTCATCGTTTTACCATCTTTGATATCGATAAATTCGAGATATTCGTTAACGCAGTTTCAATAATTAAAACTTGCAAATATGATCGGCAATTCGGTATCGGCGTAACTCGAGGGCAACACCTCGTACATTTCACTTACAACTCGCTTTGTTATATCCCTGTCTAATTATGCCGCTCTGGTAATTACATCCACGATCATTGAGCAGTAACGTGTTAATGGATTGCATTGATGATCGGCGAAACTCCCGGCAGAACGCGCGGCTAAACGTACATTATATTTCACCCTGTAAATTGGCTACGTTTTCACGTGTACGCGGGCTGTACGTGGCGTGCATATGGAAAACGGAGACACGCACTTCGTTCCATTTCCCCGGGGAAATTTTCACCGTGGTCAGTGTAAACTCTGCGATCGTTTCTCTGTTGAAAAGGCCGTCGAAACTTAATATCGTGGTTTGATAGCGGCCATTAACCCCTGGCATTGGCCATCAAACACACTTTTACGATTCTTCCTTCGAGTAAGTGTTCGAAAAAGGCTATGTAACGCGAGAGGATAACGCACGTATTTCTTTGGAAAATACCTGCACGAAAGCTTGGAATGGAAAGCTTGTATTCGAAAGTTCTGATTTAACTGCTGATTTCTATGCTTAGGTTCTTACAGCGAACTTTCCGGTGTTTGAACTGTGAATCTGGTATTTATGGGATCGTTGATGAGGTTTTCAGAGTACTGGAGATTAAATTTGCTGTTATTCACTTTTTTCCATTTTCTTTTTATTTTTATTTTGTGTTACGATCTTTGCAACTTTCGAAGTTACTCGACGAAGTGACTTTTGAAGGCGAAGTACTTCTTTCGATCACCAGCGACTGTTACTCTAGGCTACTTCTGTGTCACAGATGTGAGATGAAAATACTGAGGTAACTGTTTTTCTACATTCTACTGTGATTTTAATCATTTCTGTAGAATTTCGTTTTCAATAAAAAGATTTAGATCACAATTGAAGGATTTCACATCGCAACATTCCAAGTTCTAAATTTTTAGAAACCGAGATGACACCAAAAATTTATATTAGAACGATTCTAACACTTTAACAAGGAGAACCAAATTTTTAAATGATAAATTAATGATTGTTGTCTTTCAACTTCAGATTGTTGTCTTCTCGTTTATATTTTCCGAATGTTTCACATTCCAATTCATTTGAAAATGCGACAAAATTTCCTCAAGTTCCCCCTTTCCCAAGGAAATCATCGAAACGCGTGACAGGCGAGCATACCTAAGTTTTCACGGACTTTCGCGCCAGATCGCTTCTTCCGAAACGTAAAATTGACGATTCAGCGGGCCGAGAGCCGACGATGCGTAAGCGGCACGAGCAGGTAATCCAATAAAGCAACGCTTCCGGTCCATTATTCTCGTTCCACTTGCACCTCGGCGCGGAAATCGTTGACCTATCTATCCAGTCGTTATAAATCGGAGCAAGGACCGGCAGTCCTTGCGTTCCCTCGACAGCTGGTCGATATCGCACGCCTTCGTTCGCGAAGAACGATTTCGTGCACGTGAAACGCGAATGTTGATTAATCCGTTCCCGATAGATGTTTCATGATAAGTGAAGATAAAGCTGTTCTTACGCGAAATTAAAGGAAGCTGCTGTTCTTACAGATTTAATTTAAAAACAAAAAAGTTGCAGAAGAAATTTGTTCTTAAAGTTTTGAGACAGAATTCATTGGAACAACTGGGTTTGTCGTATTCACTCTATCAAACATAATTGTGATAGTCGTTTATATGATGTTATATTTCATGTATAATGCCATTGAATTTTCCTTAAGATAAAATAGTATATGCTAGATTATCTTATGTAGTTTTCGTTTCATTTAAATTCAAAGTTCTATCGCTCTTATTGAAAGATCGTATATCTGTAGATAGAATTCATTTATCAAGGATTCTGTTATTTTTAATTGCACTATTAGGAATTTAATAAACGTAATATATGTCGTATGGTTTTTTTAATTTAATTTTATTGTTGCATCAACCCATACATTACGTTTCATTTAACATTTTGTTTTTAATGGCGCCAAAATTACAACTTTTGGTTTTTTTTCATAGGATATGAATAAACATTTGGATAAACATAACTATAAAAGTAAACGTGTAACATTATGAGGTTTAAATTTAATTTTAACGTGATCTAATTTACTTGAATCTAAATCAATTGAGAAATTTTGACGTGTTTCAAAAAATTTAACATATTTTTATATGACTTTATAGTTTCAATCATCTCGTTAAAATTTTTGTCTATTTAATATAATCTTTTTCCTTGTTCGTATGTCGGCAGCATGTTTTAATAAAAGGTAGGATAATTTTAACCACGAACAAGTATACAATGCATGTGCATTATTCAAACTTATCATAAATATGGTCGTTCTTTGTTCCATTGTTTTCAAGCAAAATTTTGTTTAACGATGCGGCTCATTTCATCATGGATGGATTCGTTAATAAGCAGAGCTGTCATATCTGAATGGAAATCCTCGTATTATCCGTGAAAAATCTCTCCACCTACAAACAGTCGTTGTTTGGTGAATCGTTGAACCATTTTCCTTCGAAGATAATGCTGAAAATGCTGTTACTATGAATGCTGAGCAATATCAATCAACGTTGAGTTACTTTTTATTATCAGAATTGAATCATATCAATACGTCTGATGTTTATTACTAACAAAACCATGCTACGTGTCACACAACTCGAGAAAACGTTCATTTTTTGCGATCGAAATTTCGTCAACCTATAATTTCCCAGAATTTATAGAATTTATTTCTATACAACTAATGGTTATACTGTTATTTCCATAAGTTATTTCAAGTAACCAACCCCAGGATTGCAGTGTAAATAGTAGAACTGTCGTAGAACTTTCAGAAAGTTGAATTTAATATACCTCGTAAATACAGGCGTACTACGTAAGTACACGTAATTAAAAGTTGTAAGTATTTTTATGAGGGATCGCTCTTCTGAATTACGTGTACGAATATAAACTAACCGGAACTCGTGTACCAGTAATTTGAACTTTTTATTGGAATTTTTTGTCCCGATTTATCGGAATACCGTATTGGCCTCGGGAATTTATAAAGCTGTGAACTTTTTCCCGCGGCGCGGCGTAGCAAAAAATTCATTTTTTTAGCTAACGTGCTTTTAACACGCACTCGTTCATTCAACCAGTTTCCCATTCGTGGCAAACTATATCCCGATACGCTCGATGGTTTCGAATATCATAATTCATACGTTGATTCGAGAGTTGTAATATAATTTACAACATTTGCATTATATATCTGTTCGATAATGGTAGATACAGGAACTCTCATTAATATTCGCACATCCTTTGAAACGAGATAACTTTTCTAAAATTGGACAAAACTATTTGAGCTTCTTTCGAGATGTTAAAAGAATCAGTTGACGTGTAAAAAATGTTTTGAAAATATTATAATTGGCTTGAAACGCGGAGAAAATAGTGAATTTTTAATCTGAGCCTGTAATGAAAATTTTTTTAAATTGTTAAAAGCGACCTTTATTATTTTATTCTCTATTCCGACCAATTTTGCCATTTTCGTAAAAGAGTTTTTTACACAACATGTAATAAATTAATCCTTCTAATTTTCAAAAAGAAGTTCCAGTCGTTTGCTTCAGTTTTAAAAAAGTTATGCTATTTTAAAGTGTATTCGGATATTAATGAGAATCACTGTATAGGGTTTGTCGAACGATTTTCATATACAGAAGGGAAACTAATACTTTCGCGAGGATATTTTCCAAGAGGTAAAATGTATTGACCATGCATCCCCTTGATCGCGAACAAACGCATACAGAAGCTTTCGTTCCTTATAATGGCGTCCCAGTATAAAAGGAACGGCTTCCGCGTTTAGAAAAGCAGATGCGGCCACTCGAAAATATTGCAGCCGGAACGATCCTGGCTACTTTCGAGGAGAAAGAAGTGTCGCGCGATCTTTACGACTGGCTCCTTATTAAAAAATTTCAACCGTAAGATACGAAACGAAATGTCCCATTTCTTCGGAATGATTGCTTCATCTTAAAAATGCGAATATGTATAAGATTTCTATGGAAAATTGTGTCATGCGTGGCTAATTGTAAGAAGGAACAATTGCTCAGAATCGTTAATATTAACGCATCTAGTTTTAATTTATTCAATAAACCCTTTGCACGTGATAACTGCCTTAGTTTGTATTGATGCTATTATAAAAGAGACAAAAAACATTTCATTGTACATTTATTTATTTATTAAGTAATAGCGAAGAAAATGCAAATTTGTATAAATATGGATTTGGTTAAAAAATTGTTACGGTTTTTGGCAATAGTTGTCTTCGGGCGTTCTGAAACGCAACAAAATTCAGGCTAAATCTTGAAAGCACGTGGTTAATTTAGTAGCCAAAATTTAATCGTAACTTTTAATCGAAAAAATTTGAAGATCAGCTTTGTTTTATAGTATTGGAAAAATTTTAAAGATGGACATACAAACAGAATATATTTAGTATATTATGTTATTTTACTTAAGAAAAGAAAGGAATTTTATCACAAAGCTGTCCGAAATATGAGAAAGAAAATTATAAGTCGAATCGAATAGTACGTTATCAAATAAAAATATATTTCCTTCCATCGAGAATTCATTTTTCATTTACATGTTATGAAAAACATAATATTTTAAATATAATTGCAGACCTGCTTCACCATGGTTAATCACAACCCAGAGTATTCAGGCGAGAAAAATTCATGATTCAAACATAACTGATTATAAGCCCACGATTTTCCCACTCCATTCTCGCATAATTCGCGAATGACCATCGAGAAACTTACCTCGTTACCTTACTTCCGCTTCCTCTTTCATTTTTAATCCGCGAAAGAATTCCAACGAAAAAACAACAACAACAACAACAACAACAAAAAGAAATCGAATTAAGCGTCCCGAGTATTCGTTCTTTTTCCTCTGCGCATCGTCGAAACTCGTGAAATAAGCGAGACTCGCCCGTCGACGGATACAAACAGCGGTAACGGAGAAAATTCTGGCGTCGATACGGAAGACCGACAGGCGGGTACAGCCACGATGTTTAAAGCATCGTTAGCGTTGTCGTACACTATGTATAAGGGCGAAGGCTCGAGTTGAAGCCATAACTTCGCCATTATCCCGACTTGCCAACTTTCAGTCGTTCAGCTTCTCTCTCTCTGTTCTTCAAGCCCTTTCCTTCTTCTTTCCGCATGTAACTCTCCAGTCTCGATGTTTTTCTCCCCTTCCATCCCCTTCTCATCTTTCTTTATCCATTCGCGACTATAGTCGTTCAACATTCTTTCCATCTCTTTCCCTTTTTCTTTTCTTTTTTCTCTTGTGCGTTTTTATTCCGCACCGGTTAGTCTACCTTTCTCTTTATCCGTCTGTCTGTCTGTCTGTCTGTCTATCTGTCTGTCTGCCTGCTTGCTTGCTTGCTGGCCTGCGGTTATATCTTGGTGGACCGTCTTCGCGTAGTTTACTTTGTCCCTGTCCCTCGAAATGTTCGTTTGCTTCCTTCCGTGTTACCCAGCTCTTCCTAAATACGACGATGTAACAATGTAGAAGATGGACGGAGGATAAATATTGGCCGAAAGAGCGAAGGAATCAGCTCACGTGGGGTTGTTTGGATTGTTGCGTATGAGAACGATATGACAGATTGCTTTCGATGGGTACCGCCGCGTTGTTTAACCAGGATTTCAGCTGTAGAGCGTCTTAAGTAGAAGATAAACGACGGGAGCAGGGAATCAATCTATTTTCTATACGTCGTGGTTCAAGTCGTGGATGTCTGTGGAAGTTGTTTCTGGATTGGGAACGAGTAGGAGATATTTTCTACTCTAGAGTCGTACCAGACTTCGTATTTACAGAATCGCGTGATTTTCTTTCGTGGAATGATATTGTGTTTGCTGCTGTATGAATTCTAATGGTAAAAAATTCTTCTCTGACATAGAAATTCTATTTTTCTTGCAATACGACTATGATACAAAAGTTTAGGTTCGTTCAATATCTCATTTCTGTTCATCTGTCTGAAATAACAGAAATAGATTTTTATGAAGAGTACATTGTAAAGTTAGCTAATTTTTGAAATAAGAAGCATGCAATTCTACGCTTGATACTAAATTCTGAGAAGATAGCGCGTGTGAATGCATCAATAGTGTCAATTATAATAAAATTAGAATAAATGATATAATGAATATATTATTAAATACAATAAATATTAATAATAATATAATAAATACATTTAAAAATTAATTAAATACAATAGTATTCTTTGAATGTTAATATACATTCATCACTTACAAATAATTATATTTAATAATCATAATTCATCAACATAAAAAGCCTTAAAACCATTAAAGATTTTTCGTCACAATCGAAATTTAATTTTAATCTCTAAATAATTATTCTTAATCCTTTCATTGTTCATAGCACGTTTAGGAGCTTTGAAAATTTGCTCATAATCACCCTTCCACTTTAATTTAATCCTTTGCGTACTTCCACTTTAATTTAACAAAACAAATATTAAATTTTTACGAATTCGGTAACTTTAAATTTTCAAACTTTTCGAAAACAGTTCGACAAATTTTTCTACCTTTCTCCACGCACGTTACATATTAAATTCTACCGTTCAGCGAAAGAACTCGTTCACAAACTCCATCTGACGAGCAATTTCTTGAAATCAACGCCACAATTCTGTAAAATTTTTCCTAACTCGAGAATTATCGCCGTTGAACATCAAGCTTTTCTCAAGCGTTCAAAAATCTTAACGAACTTTCGTCTTCGTTATGATTCTACAACTTCGCGTATCGTTCATTCCGCCGCGAGAGAAAATTGTCCAACGGTGATCGGAGACGGTTGCGCGATAAACGGTGAAAAATTGAATGGCGGACTTTTTGAAAGTTCTCGCGAGCTTGCGGGATGAAAAGAAGCGTGCGACAGGCCGTATAACATCGCGGTTAATTGAACCGGAGAGGCGAGAGATCGCCGCGGATAAGAGAAAGCCGCAAAACACGGCGCGCGAAGTCGTGAGAGAGGGGACGATAAGCGTTCCGTTCTCTCGGAACCGTTCTCGCGCTCCGTTATCACCCGAAACGTCAACGAAAGTTTGCCTTATCGTGAGATTCGCGGTCCCTTTTTCGTGGAGGGCTCGTTACCAGCAAGCCTGCGGGACTCTGAGCAACGTCTCGAGAAGAAGTGGAAAACGCTGGATGGTCGTTGAAAGATGGAATCTCAGACGGGAAAGAAAACGAAGAATTAAGTGGATTTAAAGAGAACGCGGAGGGAGGCCGTACTAGCTACCTGCTTGCGCAGGACGTTTCTCACGAAACGCCAGAAATGAAGAAATCGTTCTTACTGCTGATGAACTCCCTAACTGTAGAACTTTACTTCTTTTTTTTTTTTTTTACCGAGATTTCTACAGCGATAATTATTTGATCTCATCGAGAACGCGAGTAAATGTGCGCTATGTGCTTTCTATTTTGACATTCTACGTTTTGATATTCGTCATCTGACAACCTATTTTTTCTTCAATTATGTCAAATTATCCCTCCACTACTTTTCTCAACTATTTCTGATTCCTTCCTCTGTCTATGTATGTTCGTGTACTTTTATTCTTACTATCTCTATCTTTTTATAATCCTCTTCTTTTTGCGTTTTGTTTTTACATAAGGATATTAGGTTATGATAACCTGTGACTATTTAAGTATTTTCAGTATATTTCTTTTTTTCTTCTTTTTTTGGGAACTAATTTAAGTTAAAGAGTGATTAAAGATCGTCTGTTCCCCTTTAAACTATTCGATTATATTATTCCTTCGTATAAATATTGCAATTACTATTTAATCCACAGTCCGTCTGAATAGTTCGGTGAAATATTTATGAAATATTTAACAACGTAAATCCCTACGTTCGACAAAATCTCACAAACAAAGATAATTCGTAAGATTGGAAAAGATAAGGAAAAATATGCTAGGATCTTAAGAAGAACGGCAGATGGAGCAATAGAGGCAATTTTCAATCGGCAAGAAGGGCAAGGCGTGCTCCGTTTCCGGAATGTGCATCGCCGATGGCGCAGTTTAACGCGTTTCCGGCCGAGCGACGAACCGCCTCTCCTTCAAGCTTCGATCGACGACGCCTTCAGCGCCAATAAGTGCTACGTTATAGACGGCATCAAACGAACTAGAGATACCTTCGAGCCACAAAGGGGTGGGCCACGAGATTGCTACGGTAAAAAGAAATTTCGCAGCCGATTAGATCCGTCGGTGTAAACGAGATTCCAGCCACGAAACGAACGCCGCTAGTCATGCAATTTAAAATCGTGAAATCGATGCGTCTTTCTTCCTTTTTCCTATTTTTATTAAAGTAAAGAAATAATATGAAAATCAGATTCTACAATCCAGAAAGACTATTGTTTCGTCCTTAGTGTGTTTATTGCGTGTTAGGGCCACGTGTTTAGGCTTACGCTGCAGTCGACATAGGACAGTGCCGTTTTTGAGGAAATCAATTTTCCATGGATTGTAAATTCTCCAGAGGATTTGGGTCTGGTTGCGAGACGACACCAACTTTCTCTCGGAAGAGTGTCCAGCCAGATCACCCTCAACGGCAATTGACTTATTGTAAACCTACACGCACTGAAAAAGAGACTTAGAATTTATGAGTTGGTTTCCTGAACAAAGGACCTTTGTGTGACGTTCTGCAAGTCATGTTTACTACACGATGGACGTAACCTGTAGACGTTGCATAATAAGGAAACCGCCCCAATTCCTAATTGGATAACAAACGTGCAAAATCAGCCAAACTTGAAAGATCGCAAGATTAACCTCGAGTAGACGTAACAACTATTAAATAGCCTCCATTCTACTGTTACCATCTAACTGCTACTAATTGCCTCTATAAAAAGGGGCAAGCGAAGAAATATGAGATCCTCTGATTAGCTAGAATGTGTAAGTTCTTAAATGAATTATTTTGGAGTATTGTTTACGACGTTAATGGGATAGGAAGTTATTCGTTCCTCGCCTTGTTACATAGAATTGCCCTCCCGGAAGAGATTGCAATTTAGATTCGAGGAAGGTAAGAAGAGATCTTCGTAATGAAAATTCCGATTTCAATTATAGTTGTAATTTGCAAAAGCAAGAACCGTCGAACATAAATTACGCGTAATGCATGAAATTGTTCTACTTGATCAAGTGTTAAGTCGGTGAACGCAAGCTTAACTCTAAGGAACCTTCAGATCTTTTCAATCGATTTATATGACATGGAAAAACAAAAAATGATCGTATGGTATATTTTCCATTTTCCCTTCATACGTATTTATTCTTATCTCCACGAAAAGCTTGAGTCTCTCCTTAGTTAATTCAGAAACGGAACAAACAGTGAAAAGAGGAAATAGACACCGTAATAACTACTTATTCATTAGCGTAGCTTCTTTTAATTGCAATCAAACAGTGGAAATGCAGCCAGAACAATTAAGCTTTATCATCCAGTTAATTCATCTGCTTCGAATTACCGGAAACTCGGTGATCTCGAGTCGGACACAGTTACATTTATCTCATGAAAAAGAATCGTTGTTTTCATTCAATCGCGAGTTAAGCCTTTTATTATCTTCAAAAGCATACAACCAAAGAGTCCAGGCAAGACTTCCTCGTACAGAAGCGTTCAAAAATTAAATAACGCGCTTTCGAAGCTGCGAAGGAGGAAACTGAAGTAGCGAGAATTAAAAGAATTCCTACGGGGCTGTCTATTTGTCGTGGAAATTGGAGAAACGCGATAAAGTGTGTGCGTGTGTGAGAAAGAGAGAGAGAGAGAGAGAGAGAGAGAGCTTCTTATCGGAAGCATTCCGTTTTATTATAAATTTCTACCAACCAACATAGATTCTCGCGGGAATGCGCGAGAAAGCTGATCATCAAATTAAGCGCGAGTTTATCTCGCACGTGAAACTCCATCGAATTTCCGACACTCTCCGTTTCGTGCGAATTATTTCGGGCATTAGACCGGTGAAATGAAATTTCAACTCCGGAAAAAGTAATTAACAGTCTGATGCGATGTAAACTGGAAATATTTTACATTTGCTTCCATTTGCGTTACGCGAAATGTCATTATCCGAGATATTCTAGAAATTTCTTTACCGAAACAAAATTTTGAACTTTTATCTGGAAATTTATACGGGAATATCATACCTTTCGGAATAGAATCGCGTGTTTTTCTTTATCGCGATAAAAGCACCGAGAATGGAGGAGAATTTGATGGCTTGTCTCTGATAATATGATTCTTCAGTTGTATTAAAAAACTAGAGAAAAAAGAATAGAAAATTGTTCCAACATTCTATCTATACTTGGAAAAGTACGAAAGGAAATATTTCTCTTTGTTGAACAATTTTTCAGAAATACGAATCAATTATAGGGTCATCCAAACGCCTAGATGTTACCTCTTGTATAATGTTTAGACGTCGTGTCTTTTCAAATGACATAAACCGTTTTGTCAGCAGTATTTATTTATAGTTTCAAACTTATTATGGCGTTTTTCGTTCCACTGTTTGCAAGCACACTTTTACTTAGCGTTGAAGCTCATTTCACAATTAATAGATTCGTTAATTCGTGAAAAATCTCTACATCCACAAACAGGCACTTGTTAAACGTTCTTTCTTCGAAGATAATGTTGGAAATGCTGTTACTGTGAATTCCGAGCAAGACCAATCAATGTTGAGTACATAGTTAGAATTGAATCATCTCGGTCTATGGTGCTACGTGTCACACGATTTAAGGAAACATTTAGTTTCACGATCGAAATTTCCTGAACGTGCAATTTCACGAAATGTAGATTTCAATTGGCCCTTCAAGATCATGCGATTGTAACAGTGCACCATTAGATTTCTTTTTGTGAGATTTTCTGAAAAGTTACGTCTATGCTGATAAGCCAAAAATAATTAATTACCTAAAGAACAACATTCGAGTTGCGATTCGTGAAATAACTCCAGCAATATGTCGAAAAGTCACTGGAAATTCCGATAACCGAATTGAATACACATTTGAATGATATAGTATTCCACGTATAACTGTAAAGGATCACACTTTCATTAAAAAAAGAAACTTGAAAAATTTCGTAATACTTTGTATTTTATTAAAAAGAAAAATGTAGGCGTGTAACTTGGATGACTCTATATCTTTTTCTCACATTCGTAGGAAAGGAGTTATTTTCTTCTTTTCTAACAGTACTGCAAATTTACGCTTTATTCCTTAATATATAGCGTAATAAGTAAATGGGTTGTAAGAGTTAGACGTGCACAGAGATATTTCCCAGCGGTGATATTCTGCAGTTCCCATAGTTGGTTTATGGCGATTCTATTTTTCCTCTTCTAGTAGCTGTGGTCACTGTTTCTTTAATATTCTCGTTACATCTGATGTATCATTCATTACTGTGATTAATTTATTTTCACACTCCTTAATACTCTGATAACAAAATACGAACAATCAGCGCATTTCTTCCGCGACAAATGGAAAAGAGCGGAGAGAAATAAAGGCACCAGAGAGTTAAGAGAAAAGGAAAGAAAGGAGGAAGAAGAAAATAAAAAGGAAGAAAAAAACAGAACAGAGAAGAGAGAGAATGAAGGAGAACAAGCATAAAGGTGACGAGTCAAGCGTTGAAACGTTATTATCCCTTTAATCATCATCGTACGCGTTCACCGGCTGTTTTATTATGCAGTAGGTCGGTGTTTAGAGGCGTGAATGACGCGATGCGACAACGACGCGTGTCGTACGACCCTTTTTCTCCTGTTCTTCGACCGTGGATAATGAGTCGGATGTTGCGGAAACGAATGACACGAATATTTCACACTGACATACTTCCCAGAGACGGGACGCGACGAATAAAACCCACCAGCAGCCAGTGACATACGATTGCATTAATCTTGCGTTTCACGTTGTAACCTTATGCTGTTACGAATATGTATACGCAAGTGGTGCACGCATTCGCCAGGGGAACGAGATGATATCGATGAATGAGGATAGGGAGGGCCGAATGAGTTCTAGGTGAATGAAATTCACCTTTTCATCGGGCCAAGAAAAGATACTGATAGTGGGCGGGCTGAAAAAGGAATGAAAGCGGCCTCTCGACGCGCTTTCGACGATGAAAGCGACATCCTCGTTCCTTGATTACATTCTGCCCCGTCATTAGTGTGGGGATAAAACTTTTTTTTTATCTTTTTTTTCTTTTTTCCTTTTCTTTTTATATATATTATATACACCTAAAGTGGACGACTCGAACATTTGTGCTCGGATTAGCGTGGCGGTATAGGTAAAAGGGAAGTGAGTACTTTTTGTGAAACTTTCAAGTGAGTCGTTTCGTGTTTGATCTTCTTCCGTATTGCAATTTTTTCTCGGTACCGAACGTGACAAAAAATAAATAGCACATTGATATAATCTTTTCTTAACCCTTTGCCTTGCAATGACGAGTCATACTTGTAGTGTGGATTATAATCAAAATGCCTATTAAATTTGTATTTTTGCTCAAACTTCAGTTTCAATTTAAGACAGAGAATTGTCAAATATAAATTATTTATAATATCCTGACCTTTCTTTTTATTTAACGCCGCGTTAGAACGGCGAATGGCCAATGCTAGTATATGTAGTAAGTAAAACATTGTAAGGGAAAGGTTAAACTGTTAAAAAACATTTATACCTCGATTTACACGGTTCCTTTTTTTTACATGGGTTTCAAACTAACGAATTTTCGAAAATAAATACTGTTAAAAACAAAAATTTATGCTGCGCGGATATTTGCATAATCAATTCTCCCTTTCCTGGACTGAAAAAGCAACGCGAATAATTCTTAACCTGTTAACTGTGGATGACGAGTTTACTCATCACTGATTCAATATTCGAACGCCAATAGCTCATTTATTAATGGATACTCATTTTTTGTTTACACTGTTATGCTTGTATTAAGTATAAATTGTATCATACTCACGTTTGTAGAAACTAAAACCTAATTACGTATAATTTCTGTTGATTTTTAATTATAAACTGCAGAGATTTAACTATTGTTTGAAAGGTGAGTCCAATTGAAGGATTAAGAGGAAAAGCTTTATTATTACAAAAAACTGATTTAATATTTAACTTCCTTTATTTTTATTTTATGTTTGTAATAAATGAATTTAATTAAATAACAGACTAAATTATGCGAATTTTGTTTTTTCTTCGATTTACGCGGCTTTTTTTATATATAAAGCCACAATTTTTGAAGAACCAATTTTCCGTGTAAATTGGAGGAATAGATGTTAGTATATTTATGACACACATTGTATTCGAAGATATAGAATTTCAATAATTATTTCTGCAACCTCTTCGCCTTATTAATTTGTGTCACATTTCTTCCGCATAAAAGTTATTGCATCTTACGTACAGAGTCTTACGAACTTTAAAAATTCTGCCGAATTGTAACGACTATAAAAACAATCTTTTTTTCTCAGAGAAACAATTCTAGTACGATAAAATATGTAAATGAAAATTCGTATCTATTCTGAGTGAAGATATTTGAATTTCTCCCGTATTACGAGTTAATTTTCAGCAAGTTCTGACGCGAATTCATCAACAGAAGAGGGTAAGTGCAAAAATAACGGGAATGTATTACGGAACGAACTCGGACCACAAACTACTGGGCGGATTTGCGGATGCAACGGTGCCGTCTACATAATTTATTAATTACATTGAAACCCGGGACAAATTTGCTCGGGCGAAATTAGCGCTAGTCAAATTCGAGATGTGCAGACAAACGGACGAAATGAGCGGGGCTGAGTTACCTCAAATAACGACGAGTATGATTGACGCATGACTCGAATGTTAACTAAAATTCATTGCAAAACGTTTTCCTCTGCTTGCCGTAGCGACACATCGGAATTGCTATTCTAATGCAAAACGTGGCTATTTTTAACCGTTGCCTCGTTCCATCGTTCGTTCGATATACATACATATACAGCTTCTAAGCCGCAATTTCAAACGTTTCATCGATCTCGCTGATTGCATTCGCCTATCGAATTCGTTCCGAACGCATTTGCCGGTTTAGCGCTGGTTTGAAAAAGATTTCGGAAAGATACGTTGCGAAAAATAAAAAAATTATATTGGTAAATAAACGTTCGACAAGGAAGAAACAGGAAATCGTTAGAAATGTGTTTAAGAAGGGTTAAAAGAAACTTCGTCTGTGACCTGGATCTCATGACATGGAAAAAAAAATGGAAATTATAAATGTGTAATATTTTATAAATTCAATTATTACCTCGACGTTTTTTTTTAACATCTTATTTTAATACCTGGAAAAAATTCGAGGAATTTCTGTTTCGTTTAATTCTGTGGTTTATATTAAAGGGTACGATGATACAAACGATAGGTATCAATTTGAAAATAATCTGTGCAAACGTATAAGCAGAAGCATGACGTACCAGTAGCAATAAGAGGGTCAATATTAATGTGATTTAATATTAGCATCTAGTGATATTACCAGTTTATGAAACCTCATCATCCCCTTGCGGCTTGATGCGTTTACTCTCCATCACGTTTCATAATCCAAATGAACTCAAAACTCCCTTTAACATTCGTATTGGATCATCCCCGTACGCTTTCATGGTTTCTCTTCTCTTTGACAAAATACAACACATTTTTAATAAATACTTTGTACATTTTCGTAAATACATTTAGTAACATTTTCTTCAAGATTATTGAAATATATAATAGTAATATACGATATTAAATATTTGAATACGTTAAAATTAGCGAGAAGTATTATAATTTTAATCTGTCAAATTTTCATCTTGTTCATTTATCAATCTTCAAACGTTCTAATATATTTGAATCGCTCAGAAATCACAGTGAATTAACACTATGAAACAAAATTTACTACATTTTACAACGAATTACGTGCTTAAATATTAAAGCTCGAAAATATTGAAGAAATGGAGTTAATCACTTTGGTTTCTGTGCAGCTCATGTACAGCTTCATTCTAATTATTTTCTACTTCTCTGATTTCTGTAATCAGCAAATTCGATTAATTAAAAATCGATATCTCCGAAATTACAAAATTTTAGTCACGTCACGCGAGAGGAGTACAATAAATTTCAATTCAATGGAAAGAAAAAGACCGGCGTAAAATACGGAAAGGAAAGAAACGGCTCATCAAACGAAATGGCGACAGTGTCGAGGAGGAAAGAGAAAAAATATACACCAAAGAGTTAATCGGAACGTGGGATCGTAATGCGTCCCTTCTTCATCGATGGTAATTCGTCCCGTGGGCGCGCTCGCGCGCGATGCGCAATCGGTGCGCAATAAAAAACAGTTATCTGCGAAACGTCGAAGTTTGATCGACCGCGGTGGTCGTTTTTATTTTTACGGTCAATGGAGACCGAACGTCGCTCACCGAAACAAATCTTGATATCGTCGACAGCTAGGGAGCGAAGCAAAACGACAGAAAAAAAGAGAGGAAAGCACAGAAGTGCTGCAGCGGGGAGAGAAAATCGAGAAAGAGAGACAGGGAACAAGGGAAGGAGAGAGAGAGAGAGAGAGAGAGAAAAAAGCTTCGTGATCCATTTACGGATGGAAAAACAGCGATGCGACGATGTTGAAAAGAAGAAGAACAAAAACATTGAAATGGGCCGTGGATGGGAGGGGAAAGGGGTTGAAAATCGGGTAAAAAAAGCCGATTTTTACCGCGGAAAGTCCACACGCAGGTTTCGGTGCTGGTCTGAAATCATCCACGACAATGCCGTTCGAATGAACCCCGCAGACGCGCGACTTTTTGGAATTTTTCAAAATTCCGATGAATGCCTGGTGAAGATCGCGTAAAAACAGTTCGTTTCCTCGGAAAAAAATTTTTGTGAGTTTGGAATTTCAATGGACGGCGGTAAACGCCAAGACAGATATTGAAGGAATAATTATACTATGTTGAATATTCTTCATACTACTGCTTCCTCTATCTTTTTCCTTCCTCTTTTATCGATTTCACTGGCAAATTTTTGCGCGTGTAAAAAAAATTTGTGAATCAGAATATGTTTTATTATACGTGAGGTTCAAGAGTGAATTCTGTGATAAAGAAATAGTATGAGAGACAAAGAGAGAGAGAGATAATGAGTGAGTTAGAAGAGAGTAAGAAGTCGATAAGAAGAGTCATCTAGATGAGCGAAGGGAAAGGTGAGGAAAGAAGAATAGCGTGTTTGTTCTTTCATAGTGTAGGATCGTAAGTTAACGAACCTTGTACAAATTGTAGGCGTGTAATATTGTAACAGTATTTATTCCCTTTGGAAGTCCTCTGGGTTCTGACTCCTTGACTGCTTTCTCAGTCTTTTTTTATATATATTTTTGTCCTTCGTGTGGACCATGACGAATGCCCAATTGGCCCTCGAGATGTACTAATTAATTTCGCAATTTATTGGCGCGCGCTTAGCTATACGCTACAATAGAAACGAATTGACATATTGCGGAATATCATTAATATAATTAATCCGTGTTACAATATATACATATGTTTGTATGAATTCAATCCTGTGATTCCATAAGAAAAAAAGAGTCATGATATATAGAGACGGTGGACTAAGGATGTTTGCTATCACTCGCGACAGGAAAAATTGTATGCTCCGGAATGAACGAAGAAGGAGGAGGAGAATCGAGTTTGAATAAGATTTTCGACGGTCTACTCCATTGAACGCTAGGAAGGAACTCTATTTGTGGCACGCGCCATTGTGTCTGCGGATGTCCAAGTTTGTATAGCTTCTTTCGGTACAGCGGCACCGGTGTACGATGACACATAACTGTATTATGCGAATCACGGGGCGTAATAATGGGATTGAATCGCGGTGATATGTGGGTTAGGGCGACAATGGATGGGGCTTGAACTTCCAGTATGTTCAGGTTATTGAAAAAACATTCTTTATGGCGCCGGTTGATATAATTGTCGATTAATCAAAATGGTAAATTCTGTAGATCGAAGATCGTTCTTAAGAATGCGTGATAAAATATTAGGTGTGAAAACAAATTCTTTCCGAGTTTTGAGTGCAACCAAAGTTTCGTTCGTAAAGAATCATCATCAAAATAATTTCTATTATTGTCGAGGAACTTTTGCCATTTTTTCTTTGGCAGCTTGCTAATACCATCGCGAATATTTCGATGTAAATGACTGTACTGATTATGTAGCTTCAATTAGGAAATATTTATTTCTACACCTAATAAAATGATCTACAGTATAACTTTAAATTAGACTAAAACAGTTTCTATAGTTATTAGGTGTGAAAATAAATTCCTTCCGACTGGATTTAAGTAACTAGTAGAACAATTGAAATCGAAATATTCGCAAGCTGACAGAAAAATGGCGAAAGGTCGTTAATAATGATGAACATTAATTCAATGATTGATCTGTTGCTCGTCCTTCTTAAATAAAACTTCCAGTGTCCAATTTCGATAACCAAAAACCGGAAATAATTAATTTATACTGCCCATTATAAAAAAGTGATACAAAATTTCATAATAAAAATTCAAACTACGCAAAACCTGTGAATTCTTGTCTTTTAAATATCAAATTATTGCACAACATACAGCAGATGATAATTCAAATAACAAAATTTCCATAAATTATATAGATTCTGACGAAAATGTTTCTCTCCGAAAATTGTTTAGTTTTCAAGTTAGAATAACTTGAAACAGATTGATGCTATTCTTCCATTCATTCTAACGTGTATTATTTGAACAAAAGAAGTGTTCTATTTACAGAATTCATACTTAGTTGAAGTATCTAAATCGATAGATTGTTCGGACGAATATTTTTCTCGAAAACAATCGCCGGACTGTTTATAAAGCTGTTTTATAAGCGGTAGAGCAAGTCGCTCGCGGGCCGATTAAATCGTAAATGTGCTCGCGATAATTCATTATTTAACAACAGGGAAACGACCTGATTGAAATTTCCACGAGCGTTGCGATAATAGCGGCGCGATTGATTGCACTCGCGACATAAAAAACATTTAATTCAGCATAGGTGACGAGGCGACGTGCCGTTAAAATTTTCAAAACGGTTCACCCTTCTTGTCATGTTCCAGCCGGGACCTGTTTAAATTTCAACAAACTTCCGCGAAATAATTAACTCCGGCCCAACCGCCGATGCGTTAATAAAGAATGACCAGTCTGTAATTACAATATGCCTGAGCGCTGGCTTTACAAAAATAATCAACGCCGCCGCGCGCGGCACACCGCCATTATCGATTAGTCGAATGAATCGGAGGCGGGAAAACGCTTCGACAGGAACGACGTACCAACGAGAATTGAAATCGATGTTTTTTCTACCTTCTTTGCTTCGTCAGCTGTGATCGTAAGGTGTTATTCCTTTTCTTTTCTCTCGAAAAAGAGAAATGAAGATTGTTACGGGTGAATTCGCGTAGTTAATATTTTCTTTTTAAATAAAATTGATTTTTTATATCTACACCGATGATTTACAAAATCTCTTGATTAATTTTAAACACTACGCGAATTGTAACTAGAAGTAAACGACAGATCGGTCGACGTGAAAAGATCCAGCGTCAGAATTAATAAACGATCCACAACAGATCACGCTTTCTCATAAGAAGATTCTTGTTACGTATGTTAATAAGCGGAGTAATACAAAAAATTCCTATTTGCCTTTTTCGTTTTGCAAAAAATCATTACATATTTGGAGAATTAGAGAAAATTAGAAAATTATAATATCTTGGTACGTTCAATGAAATTTGTGTAAGCAGATATTATAAGTCATTACTTACACTGTCATCTATAAGTATGTGGTCCCTTCAAATTTTAGTCATATTGAAATCAAACAAATTAACAAAATAAATGAAAATAAATAAATTCATAAACAAGTATAATTTTTTTTTTTTAAACGGAATTTTTGATTTTCAATAGTGTGTTGGAGTTGATTAGCGATCGTACGAAATAATACTCGGACCGCAAAGGTTTAAGGAACAAAGAAAAAATCGTGTCACGAAGAATTTATTAATTAATCCTGGTTGTTAGATAAATTGTAAAATAAACAAGCTTGCAGCAAATTTTCACGTTACACATTATTATACGCTTTTGAAATCTCTTCTTCTCAATATTAATTAACGTATACTATAAAGTCACAACATGGTTCAGTCACGGTTCATCATGGAGCTACAACTTCCGAGACAAGTTCCCCTCAAACTTCACTGATTCGATACAACGTGTCTATAACGTACACCTTTATGCTGAACATAATAAGACAAACTGCACTAACACTTTCTGTATATATAAAATCCACTAAATTACAGAAGATACATATTACCTACAAATATCGACTAAATTATTCAAGGTTCGATAGAACCTTCTAACTGCAATAAATACTACAGAGACTATCTTTCAATTCCTATCCCATCAACGAAGAACATCCACTTCATCCTACCCTGCACATCAAATAGACACACGCGTGCACACAGTGGTATCGACGTTTCAGCGTGAAAAATTCACGTGTACGATTCACCTGATGCGCATCCTTCGGCATCGATTGGCGTAATCCACGCGAGCAGAAGGGGCCAACCATAAAGTTAGCTTTTCCCCGCCCAGTCAACACAGTGATCCAGCCTTCCCTTTTTTCTTCTTTTTTTTTTTGTTTTTACGGTTATGTATATACGCGCCTTCACATGGCCGGGATCGTTATGTACGGCGTGCGTTAACGTCAGCCCCGGCCTCTCTTGAAAAACGATAGGGGTTTATTGCGAAGCGGCGCGGATTGAAATTGGGGAAACTGCGGGTTGTCGAGCGGCGAGCCGGCTACCGATGCAGATTCATCAACTGTCGTCACGTAAATGGCAGGAAAACCGCTGATACCGATATGGGTTCCGTATTCGGGGAAATGTGGGTACCTATCGTGTTAGGAAATAAAAAAGAAACGTCGGTCAGAAGTGCAGAGGAGACTGTGGAATAAAAAAAAAAAAAGAAGAATCGAAATTTATGAGAGAAGGATAAAATAAATATTTTCTGTTACGCTACGCCGTCGTTACGGTTTTCCTACGTGACGATGTTCGCCTCTCTTTTACTGCCTCTATAAACGAGCAATCCGCGCGATCCCCGCCCAGTTTTACGATTCCGTAAACGTGTCGCGGTATTCTTCGATCCTATGCTAACAAATTGCGAGGACTGGCGGGAGCTGTGTTACGAGTCAGCTGGAAACTGTCCTCGTTTGGACGGTGGATCTTTTGTAGGAGCATTCGTTTTGTTCGGTTGTGTCGGACTGCGCGAATTGGGTTGAATGCTCATTGTTTGCGGGGAAGTTTGTAAGTTACAATGGACTGGTAGCGCGAGCTTTTCTGGAGAGGATGTGTTTCTACTGAAGAAAGCGGCCGTTGCTGAACACTTTTTTTGTTTTCGAGTTAGGATGTTTCTAGGTGGGATGGGTTTGGGTTTTGGCGAAATTAACCCTTAACCGGTTACGTATCGCCTATGAGACTGCTTCGTTTATAAAGTTCCTGGTCATTGTAAAGCTAGCAGGCTCTTAATCTTCTCGTAACACCTAATCTTTGTATCATTAGATACTAATTGATTTTCAACGTATTCAGATGATCGACAATTGAAATACGAACAGTTACTTATCTGACGCAATCTTTCAAAAAACTGTTGTTCGTTTAAGTAATCGCATTCTTCTATGTACTTCGCTGGAACTAACTCCTCTGTTTCATATTTCGTCCAAATGTGTTGAAATATTTACATTTCTTTCAAATGTTGTTTTAATGTTCTGTTTTGTTGTGCAACTCTGTTTGTTAGGTTCAGTTCCCTTTTTCGTTATCACTTATTAGAATACGTGTCTGTTAATGTATCATACGGAAAGAATTAAATGTTTAAGTTCAATTTACGTTGACTTCTAAGAACTTTTGACAGAATTTTATTTTCTACCTGTTCTAAAAGATAACCAGTCTCATAGACGGCACATGACCGATAGATGCATTAAAGTGATCATGTGAATCAGGTAAATCAGCTTGTTTAGATAAACAAGGTAAGCAGGTATATAATGTAATTTGTATTAATGAAATAAATTATGTACTCCAAGTACATATGTCAACAGTATCCGATAAATCAGGTATACATCATGTGATTCAGGGATATCAGCCGTTTCAGGTACATTAATTGCATCAGGTGCATCGCATAAATTCGAAGCATCAGGTGCATCAGCGTACCTTAGGTGTGACAATTATGTCACTTATGTAGGAACAGATTGGTTGAGAAGGAATCAGGAAACGATTTTTATTCCGTAGTAATAAATGATTCAGAGAAATAAAGTGTTAGTAAACTAATCCTTTTAATTTCTCATAAAAAAAAGAACTTACATCATTTGTTCCAATATAAAAACAAGTTAAACTATTTCAAATAATGCCTGAATATTAACGAGAGTGATTGTATGTTCGATGCGAATTTCTTTCAACATCTCGCGAATACCTTCTTCCTTTGTTTCTTCTATGCGTTCATATTCGAACCAAACTATCTTCCATACAATAAAGCACATTTCTCTCGTCTATATTCGATTAAATGATGAAAATCATGTACACAAGGCATAGGAGGAACATCCAGATGTATTACATGAATCAAATCTGCCAAGTTCATTATCTTTAATCTGATTAGACACGATACATGTATAATATCACTCCGTTATTATCACAATTACCAATTGATCAATCACGCCAACATCACGAACGATAACGAAATCAACATGTTGCGAGGATGATGATATTGGCAGACAGTGCTCAACGGGTTAAATTCCATGGAGTTTCTATCGTAGCGGCGTATCATCGACGCGGATTCATCGAGTACCGTCGGGCAAATGATCCGAAAACCGCGGATACCGTGGCTGGGTCGTGTATTCGAGCACTTGCCACCGAGTTTTCCGCTTCATTCGATTCCGCACGCGATAGGAAGCGGCCGATGTATGTATATAGTCTGCATCGTACTGCTGATATTCCCATGAGTGTGCACACGCACAGTTTTCCGGCCTTCACTTGTCTCTTACAACGATTCACCACTTTTTGCGCCCTATTCAACTTCGCGTCTCTCTCTCTCTCTCTCTCTCTCTCTCCCCTCTCTTTAGAAGTTAAATCAAATCGTTCAAAACAGCCGAGGAAAATTAACCTAACCATTTTTAACCTACGGTTTAGGCTGATATTCTGTTAACATGTCACGTGAGAGCTCCATTAAATCTTCAACCAATTAAACGCGGTTGAATTCAACTGGTTTTCGCACGAATCGTCCAACAACTTCTGCGGATTTCGCTAATATTTTCCACACGTGTTTCTTTGTAATACTTTTTCGCAATTAAAACACACCGCCAGGGGTAATAAAAATGAAAGGAATCCAAAACTATTGAACCTAGCTCTCTTTCACGTTATCCCGCAGCTTTAATTATTCCGGTCTTGTGCAATTCGTTTCAATTCGACGTGTACAAACTGTAGCCTGTGCGTATGAAAAAAAGAGAAAGGAAAAAAAGAAAATATTTAATTACGACATAAAAATAACGTGAATTCCGCGTTATTAAAACACTTGAACCACATCGTCGGCGCACGATTTTACCGGACAATGTTTTAATCAATTTATCCAACGAACCGTCGCGAAATTTTGTTTAATCTATGCTTTGTTTCACATTACTCTTTTACCGGGGTACTTTTACTCTCCGCTTTCTCCCTGTGCATTTTCTCTATGTTTTCGTGGTATAACAGTGGTTTGTCGGCTAGCGGCGTGTTACGCTTTCTCCTCCGTCCTCCTCCTCCTACCTTGCAGACGTGTCCAGCTAAATTCGACAATCATGCAATTTTGAAGTGTAGTGGAGAAAATATACGGATTCGGTGGAAACTTGTTCGGATAATGGAGTTTCCGTTACGTCTAAATAGCACGCGCTCAGGCAAATCCTCTGGGAAGAATGAAAGTCTCTCATTTTTCCTTTCTTCTTTTTTTTCTTTTCTTTCTTTTAATCCTCTCGTTTCTACTCTCCTACATTTCTCGTTGAACGTTTCTAGTCATTAATTCTACACATACGCTCGGAAAACTCTAATTTCCAGCGACGAAATCGAATTAATCCTGACAGAACGCCCGCAAATTAAAAACTGTTGATACTCGCCCCGTCAAATTCGAACGAATTGTGAGGAAACGATAGTAATCATGAACTGTAATAAAGGCGGATATTTAATGTCTTTCTTTGCTGTCATTTATTTTTTTGTTCGTTTTTTGCGCGGCTGGAATGTTTTACATGTATGAAAATTACGCTTTCATTTGTCGATATTATTACTATTGTTACACGAGGATACGTGATCAAGGTTATAATCATTTTAATCAGAGCATGCGAAGTTCGTTTATGCTACAGTCTGCCGTTTTCAAGAGATCAGAGGATTTATTACAGTGTCAAAACTTCGGATATTTCATCGGATAAGATACTTTAATTCTAGCTACAGTATTTGTTTAATGTTTCTAAATTTACAACGTGATACTTTAGTATAAATATTTAGAAGTATATGCAACCTTGTCGGTTGCAAAAATTTATCAAAATCATAAAATTTCATAAAAATAATATTCCTCGATAGCTCCGCTTTCTTAAACATCGAAGTTCATTTCCAATCATTCCTCAACAATTCTCGATTCACGGTCCTTTCCGAGCTACTCTTCCAGGTCTACCAGCTGTATTACGACAAAAATCTCAATAAATCCCGGCTTGAGATTCGCATGCAAACGGAGGGAAAATAATTTCGAAGTGGAAAAGACGAAGGCGATGGGGGGAGGTGGTTTCGTTGAAGGATTTCGCGGCGAATTCGAGGCGTTCGCTTTCTTGCCGGCTGGCAGTCAGGCTAGGGAAACGATGAATGTATTCCTTCCCCCATTTCTTTCTCTCTCTCTTTTTCTTTTTCTTTTTTTCCACCTCTTTTCGCGAGCTCGAAGGAAAACTAGGCCTGAAAACGACGACCCCGCCGGCCCATAGAACGTTTTCATGCAAGCACTGCAGCAGCCAAGATGAGCCGGCGCCCAGCTATAGTTTGTTACGCGCGTATTGTGGATTTCCTTTTTTCCCCGTTTTATTTCCCTACCCTGGCGGCCTCCTCCTCCTCTTTCCTCCGTTTTCTCCTCTCCTACCTCGCTTCTTTTTCGTCGACGAACGGGATGATGGAGGCGCCGTCGCTCCGAGCGCTCATTTCCTTCCCATAAATCCAGCCGCGGCACGGTAATGGTCGACACGCAGACGATCGCGATTCTTCGCGGTAATTTGTCGCTCTACCTCGAACCGGTATCGAGTGTCGTAACAGGCAATCGAACTTTTCGCAGACTCGTTTCATGTCGCGGTTCTGTTAATACGCGAGATTATGACGAAGGAGAAACGAACCAATTCTTTCACGGTACGATCCTCATCTTACAAAGATAAAGATTTGTTCAATTTCGATTTTTATCATCAGCCGTATTTGTACGTGGAATAAAAAGGATTCTAAGTTTTTTAACAGTCTGCAGGGAACATTTTTCTCTTGGTATATTTGCCGGAATCCGCTCGCACAAAGCCGGAGCACGAAAGAGTTTTTCTTCTGCTTATAAAAACACCCAGCGCATTTTCGCGGGACTATTCTTCTCTCCTCTCTACTTTTGTTCAGCGACGCTGGTCGAAAATCTTTTTAACCCCTTAACCTATGATTTTTATAAGTTTCTGAGTAAGGTTATTGCTATTAGCTGTCCTTACTCTTCTTGTGGACTATTCTACGTGAGAGGGTAGCATTTTCCAAGTCTAAGGAAAGAATTGAATTTTAAGAACTTGCAACCATTAATTGCATAAGGATTGAATTTTAAGAACTTGCAACCATTGTAAGTATTCTGAGTGCCCCGGCCGAACATTTGACAACTAATCTTTAAATTTACGACCTTCTAAGGACGTACCAGATGCTATATCTTCCTCTTGCACTGTCCAATAACTCAATCCTTGAACCATTAAGAAAAATTCAATAAACAAAAAAAATCAAGAATGAAATCGATCAAAATTCACCTCCCTCCTCTATTCCCGAACATTTCCAAAATGATGCGAAAAACGTTCGGAAAAAGTAGTTCGAATCGAGCGTGAAAAAATTAACTGAAAGAAAAAAAGAAAAAAAGAAAAAGAAAGAGAAAAAAAGAAATACACAAAAGCCGGATGGTGGTTGGACGGTTAGATGGTGCGGGTTTACCGCAATGCATATGCGGTAAATCAGCGCAGATGAGCAGATATACGCGCACATGAACGACCGGTGGCCATCGGGCATCGTTGGGGTGGAAAAGGGCGGGTGCGGGTGCACTGGGGTGCACGTTGACCGATAGTAGGACAGAGGAGGGTCGACGGATGCAACAACGTACCGTACACAGATTATATACGCGTTTGCATACATGAAACCCATGTACACGTTCCCGATGGTCCCGGCCGGCCTGTGCTTGGCTTATATCACTGTTGCCGTTCGATGCGCCGGACCTAGCGCCGACCTATACTACTGGCCTGGCAAGCTCTATGTGGATGAAACGTTTCCACGAGCTTTGAATATGTACGAGCGAACCACACTCTCTGCTTTCCCATACGCGACCAGCCTATATTGAAAGTCTATCGAATAATTTGCTCGGTTGGTTAACGCACAGACTAACAGTGCATTTGTCCCGTCTCGAGGCGATTACAGGCGATACGTTTCCTTGAACGGGTGTATATACAACACTCTATCCTACCGCAGTTTAGGTGTACCGTTGTGAGATGTAAATGGGATTCTGGTGGAAGTTCACCGTGTTTTGGTGTGTATGTCCAGGTGCTCGGGTTGTAGAGAAATGTGATTAATAAGATAAATGAAATATAAATAAGTTCGGTTATTTTCAACAACCTTCGTTTCTTTCTTATTAAAATTCAATGGAGATATCGCGGATACAGTGACGATTAAATTGATTAAAAGTGACGTCTAGTTAATCTAGTTAGGTAAATTTTCAGTGAGTTAAAAGTAAATTTTAAAAATTAGGATATTAATTATTTATGTTAGAATCTGATATTAGAATTAAGATATTGTTTCTTCGTCGGTGTATTTAGAAATGGAGATTCTATTTGAGACGCATTTGAATATTTTGTATAAATGTATTGTGGAAAATATAATAATAATATATAGTAGTATCATGATTTTCCTGGTAAAAAGAAATATGCATTTTTAGGGTTTCCTCTATTCATCTATTTTATCTTAATAATATTATTGTACAGTGTATTACTGTATATTATATGAAAATATAAATTTGAAAAAACATTTATTGTTTGATGTGCTTGTGACTTTTCTTGCATAACTTTCGTACAATTTTTGAATAATTTAATTCGGGATTTTTTACCATGATTTAACAGTTCGTCTGTATACTTCGACTTGTTTTCTGAATAAAACATGTTCATAGTAACGTTAACACACTTGAAGTCAATTGACTTACAGGTTTCTAAAGAATGTGCCAATGAATTTCTTCAGAATTCAATAATAAAATTTTCAAAAATATTTCCATCTACAATTTGGTTGCTTTACTTATAATTGTATGAAAATATCTTTAAAATAAATATTATTTTCATTGTTACAATATTTAAGCAACATAAAACGCAGGACACTTTCTCTAAAATCAAATTGCAGTTTTCATGTAACCAAATTTCGCGTGAAATCAGCTATCAGTTAATTAATATTTCCAGTCGGTGACATCCACCATACTTCTGTAGACAACGTTATAACGTCATCCTCTTTAAAACAATCTACTTTCAGCGCACATTTTTCTCAAGTATATCAATCCATCCAAACCCCATTCCCGAAATATCCTTCTAACTACGCTCGACAGAATTTCATTTAATTCATTAAACTCATCCAAAGAATTAATACATAAAATACTCCTCGCCTCCTGTGTGCTCTGTGAATATTTGGAAAATTCACAGTTCAAATGGAACTTCTCAACAACCAGATGTAATAATCATTCATTCTCTCTCTCTTTCTCCTTCTGTTTCAACCCCTTGTTTTCACGTTTACCCTCGAGAACGCAGGGCATAAAATTAATACGGTAGAAGTCGCTAATTCGACGAATTACAGCGATAACAAGGTCTCGGCTCGGTATTTATGTCAGAACGCGTAGGTGCACGCAGACGTCGTGGTCGCAGAATTAATAGTGCGTGTACATTGCACGCACACGAGCGCCGGCCGAGCGGCTATAAACTAAGTTGCTCCATAAACCGGGCCGCGAATATGCATGAGGAAGGTGTGGCTCGCGTTGTTGTTGCACCCAGCAGGGTTGATTTCGGAAACGTTATAAGTCGGCCGCGAGTGCATCATGCACGTTGCATCGCATTTGCAAAGCAAAACACATAGACTTTACTCGTGTGCGCGCGCGCGAGTACCCTCTTGCGTTTCCACCTGTCTCTGTGAGATTAGCCGGTACTTTGTTGCCGTTTTAAGGAATAGCAGAGATCCGCCTTCTCTCATTTAGAAATCCTCTGCATGCTGAGAGAATGGATTAGCAGTCTTGATTACTTTTTACTTGGAATTTCGAATACTGTTACACTTTTTGTAAGATGATTTTTAATTTTGTCTGGGGAACCTTGGATACCTTCATTTTGACGAAGTTGATTTCGCGTTTATTTTATTTGTTAAATTGGTAAGAATTATTGTGTCATCTGTGCGTGAAAAGTATTGAGAAATTTATGTAAAGAAAAGTGATTATATCAACACATTTTACGCCGGCTAAATATCGACTGCTGAAAGCCTAAGTGTCGATGGTTCCACTAATTGTTTACGGGGAATGGACACTCGAAAGAAAATGTATCGAAAAATTTGACACATTTTCACAAAATAGTACATGGTATATTTTTCAAAATAATGTACTATATTTTTACTGAATGTTCGCTATGCGTGCTTTAACAGAAATCAAATATGTGTCAAAATCGATAAGCTAGAAATCCCGCAATAATACGGGGCCTTTAAATGAAAAGCAATTACAGACCGATAGATTATTAATCGGCTTTTTTTTTTACTAGTGATTAACGACTATGAAAATTAATACGATGCAGTCATTGAATATTTAAAAATATTTCGATATAATATTTCAAGATGCCACAGTACAATAAAATAGGATGTTTAAAGAAGTTCCTCTTTTTTGGTAATTGAAACTGGTATAAATTATACACATTAGCTGAAATGTGTCGATTTGGTTAGATGTCGATAGCACATCTTAGAAATGGTAAATGTGTCTACTATTTATAATGAAAGAAAAAGAAAACATTCAAAGCCTGTATTTTAAGATTTCAATGTTTGAAAGTTGTACGTGAGTTACAAATTCAATTATGGCATTCAATCGTAATGTTAACCGTATCGTGGATTTATAAAGTACTAGGCTGTGCTTGCAGCGCAATGTAAGAAGATAACGTTCCTTTCGTTTTGCAATATTAATTCTTAAACAGCGGTGGGAGTAACTGCTTTTATACAAGGTACAATGACAGTCCGTTGAATGTTTTAGCATTAATTCTTGAAGGAAGCCTGGCACGGCAGGACAACAGCTTTATGAATGCGATATCTGATGGTGCTCGAATGCAACTGAAATGTAAATTTTAAATCGGCTTCAAGAAGAAAACGAAGGCTATTTACGTGGAAACGAAGACATCGAGGAAACAGAATGGTAAAGTACGTGGAAAGATAACGTGGCTCTTGATGTATTTCACTTCTCTCGCTTTCTTCGATGCTTAAAGAAAATCACTTAGGCTCGTGCACAAGTGGGTATTATTGAAATTCGTTTCGACTTTCATTATACAAGTCCTCTCGTTCAACGTTCTGCCAGTAAATTTTTTGACGCAGCGAGAAGAAATTAACCGAAGAGATTCATCGAAAGCATAGAGAATCTATTTTTCAATATTTCCAATTTTTCACCACCTTCGTATTTTTTAATGGACAAATTAAAATTTCTTATTTGATCTTTGAGGCTTTCCAACTGAAGTTGCATAATCGAAATACTCGCGATGGTATTTGCAAATTGTCAAAAAAATGGTAAAGGATCCTCGACAATAGTAGAAATTATTCTGACGATGATCTGCTTTCGTTCTTTATGAATGAAATTTTAATTGTACTCAAAAGTTGGAAAGAGCTTATTTCTAGATCTGAAAATTGCAATGTTACATTGAATATGGCTCCAACGCACAAACCTCGAATAGTAAAATTCGATCAAATTAAAAGACGCAAAAAATGAAAAATTTGTTCATAAAATCCTCCTTAAAAGAAAAAGGAATAAAGGAAAAATCTTTCTGGAATACTGTCTCCACTTTTTACGCTCTTCAAATGAAAAAGCTAGGAGAGGAGAAAAATAGAGCGAAAAAGCCAAGAAACGGTGGTGTTCGAGTCCCGACCAACCAAAGAATCGACGCCACCCGTCCGAAGACGCGACGCAATTTGTTTAGGTTAAGGGTTGACGAGATTCCGTAATGAATACAAAGTTTGCTAGTCGAGCGTGGCTCGCGTTCCAACGTTCCGAGAACCCGACGAAATTGGAAGAAAGAAATATTTACCCCGAAATTGGTACATCAGCTGGCTAGCTTTGGTCTGTTCGTTCAAAGCCAGCCCACCGTCTGGCTTCTTTCTTCTAGCTAGAGAGCCTGGGATAATATCTCAAAGACACTTTAACTGGGATTTGGCGAGGTTCTTCCCGGTCGAATTAGTCGGCTAGCTTGCACACGATCTTCATCGCGAAAAAAGAGTGGCTGGTCTGCCCTTCCGTGGCAGATGCACGCGGTTAATATGAAAAGGAAAAAGGGAAGCGGCCGGAAGGCAGCCTCGTTATCGCTTTCCGAGCTTCTCTGGCAAATTTGTTTCCCCGGCACTGCTATTTCGTCTTCACCATCCCGAGCGCGTTCGAGCGCATTTTCTGCTATTTTATGGCGTGCCTTCCCCGCGCTCCAAACGTTCATTAGCCGGCTTCTCCAAACACCACGGAGGCTTTGGTGAAAAGAAATCTTCTTGATCGCGCGGAAGATTCTTTTTGGAGGGATCGTTATACTCAGAGATAAGATACTTTTCCTTTTCCTCTTTTTTTTTTTTGACTTTCCTTTTTGGTTTGGCGAGGATGTGCATAAGAAGGGTGATTTTGAGAATCTCTGTTTCTTTGAAAGGGGTTTTGCAGATGTTTGCTTTGATATAGTTCCTTTTTTGGATTTTTGTAGTTTGACGACAAAGTGAATAGAGGAGATTGTTTCTACTATCTTTTTCGCTTCAACAATGTAATGCAATTAGGTAACAGTGAACAAATAAAATGAGAGTTATAAAATTAATTTGGCATCTTTTTTCATGAATAACTTCATCGGCTAAAAGCCGCTATATTTTCACAGAAAAGTAATTCCTTGGTTAACTGAGGTAAATAGAAAGGTGTGATTCAAAATAATGTAAACTATTTGAAATATTAAAATTGTGTTAGATTTTTCGTCAATAAATATTGAAGTTTATAAAAAAAAGACGTCAAATTAATTTTAATTTAGAAACGTGATACGTAAGTAACTTCCACGTCACATGGTGTCATAGAAGGCTGTATAATTTTTTGGTATGTAAGTTAGCTTGGAATTATCATACAATGAGTGTAAAAAGTGTTCATACAATCGACAATTTGAACAAACTTACTGCGCTACTGTGCTATGGTATTCAATATCCCGTAAAAAAATTACGCACTATACTACTACACACATTTATATTAAATTCATTTTCAAGTTCACCTATCTTTACATTTTTCTTAATGATCATTTGTGATTGTCAGATTTCGTACAGATTATTTAAAAATGTTTCTTTTCCTTGCTAAGATTTCAGATAGTGTGATTTGTAAGATTCGTCAGAGATTGATGGAACAAAGGTTGTTTTAAGAACGAGGAGTCTTTATGGAGGAGAAATTGAATAGCTCAAAGAGGATTATCTTTACCACGATGGAATTCTTTTTCTTAAGTGCTTGGTCCGCAAGTGGAACACGCTCTCGCACTTTCCTTTTTGATGAAACTGTGCACCCTCTAGCGCAATAACTTGGTTACTCCGCCGTATCATTCGCGATTTAATCATTGGAAACTGAAGTGAACCACGGAATATCGTACGATAAATGAAATCTACTTTCTTTAAATGTATTCTTTGAATATTTTCGTAAAACCTCAAGATTCTTTCGAAACCAACAAAATCTGCTTTTAAATCGAACGAACATGGAATATTCAAAAATATTAGTTTTCCATTTGCAGTCCACTTTCCATTTCACATCTCATCTCGTTTAAAAATCATCTTCATTTTTCAAATTGCACGCATCTCGTTCATCAATTCTCTCATCACTAATTACACGTCGACATATATAAGTTATATATCAACTTCCGCCTGGTGTCTTTCGATAGCTTCGATAATTTCGATAACTTCAATCTACGTTATTCGTAGCAAACCATACAACACATAGCACGGTTTACGCCATGATCCATGAAGAAAGACCTAACCCTTTAACCTATAATTTCTTTTCCTGACAATACACTTAAGATCAGTTCCTTATCGTTTTAGTACCATTTTACATACGAAACGCTAATGTATTATAGACTAATTGCAATCGTCAATTTTCGGTCTTATAAATTGAAAGAAAAGTTACAATTAAAATTAATATTTGTTACTAATATAACTGTTTTTGTCGAATTTCAGTCAGAATCTTTGTCACGAGTCTAACTCGTTGTTATAGGGCAAGGGTTTAAAGTGAAAACAAGCCTTACAATGTCAGATCGTATGAGAGAATAGCGGCGTTCGGGAAAACTTCAATTTATAACACAATTTCTTATTCGTAGAATTCAATCATTATCGCGAGTATACGCGTAACGGGCCGCAGAAGTGTAAGAGCAGGTAAAAAGATGTACAATAATCGTTTTCCGATTATCGGAGGAATTCGCAAGAGAAGCGTCCCGTTAACCAGACCATCCTCTGCTGTTCTCTCCTCCTCTTTGATCGCTCTTCTGCAAGATTAATCCATCGATCCGTTATTACATCGATCCAAGAAATTACCAGCTGTCGATTAAGGTTTCAGATCGCTCGTGGAGCCTGAACAATCCTCCCTGATACAAAGTGTTCCTCTCTCTTGGACAGGTAAATAATCGGTGCGGGTAATCGCTGATTTACGTGACGAGTTTATTGCCCCGTGCGCGCACGCTGGAGTCGCTTCACAATCGCCTCAGGTTTATTTCAACGAGAAACATACGCTTCGACAATGAATCGAGCGGAGCTCGTGACTGACGTGGACCCAGAGCTTACGATGGAATCGAGTTTAATACAAGCCCGACCCGCTGGCGAGGAATGTTTCTCGTTGGAATAAATGTTTCGCGTGAATTATCTGTGAGCTGCTCGATACCACGAAATACCCGGACCTTTAAGTACGTGTATATCGTAGGGATGTAAAGTGATCAAGTATTGTGTACTGAGATGCATTGAGATCAAGTATTCGAGGAAGTGAAATATTTATGGTAGATTTGAAAGTGGAAAAAAATGAAGGTGTTGCATTGTTCAAAATGTAACATAGTTTTTATTAGACGTGGGAATTTAGTGGGGAGCAATGAACAATTTAAAGAATTTTGAATATTATTATTTCGCTACGATTGTCTGTATTGAAAAATAATCACATATGTAGTCGGGTCTCTTTTTAATGCGGTTTTAAAGTTATACGGTGCAGATTTCATGCAAACCACTCTACTTTATTGCAAACACAATTTGAAAAACTCTACAGTTTTCCGATAAATTGGAAAATCATTTTCTTGTTAATCACAGAAATTCTGAATGAGCCTTAGAATTCCAACGTGAACTGAAGAATTGTGTCTGGATATCACGAACGGTATAAAAAATCGAAATTTAATTATTGATTACATTTTCAAAAGAAAAAAAAGCAATGCAAAACGAGAATAAAGTTAAATCTAATTTTGCTTGTGAAAAGCTGTTAGTTTTATTTTTAACCTATCTTTCCTAGTGATGAAAGTGATTTGGTAAATCATAAAAATGATTCATCGAATTAATATGTGAAAACAAAATTATCTTAAATTTCATGTCAACTTATTTTAGATTTCCAAAGGAGTTTGTTAAGCATTCTCATTTTTTTGAATTTCTACAAACCTTTTTATGCGATTTTAGGTTAATTTTAACTCATTGCTTTAGAAAATTATGGAACCTATCCCGAATTTTTCATTTCTCGTAACTTAAATCTTTTTTGTACGGTTTTCTGAAATTCAATTATAATATTATTTTGTATTATACTGAAAAGTGACGAATATTCAGTGACCTCCGGACAAAAGTGTACATGATATACTTACGTTTTATCATCGTAGTTTGATTAATTACTTAAATAATTATTATCCAGATGCATGCAATTTCAGCAAGTATTACATTTTAATAAATCGCAGATTGTCAAGTATATTAGAAAGAAAATGTCTATTTACATCTACAAAATAGCACAAAATCGCAATATTACTCGGCACAGTTGCAACCATAGTATCATATAACTAGCTGCAACAGATGCAACTTTCTTAAGAGAAAGGCCCAGGGAACGTGTCGTTTTTATTCGTCGGATTACTCACAGTCTCTTACATTCGCATTGGTAAAACGAACAGAACGTTCGATCGATAAGAAACGCCGTTGCGGGGAGAGGCTTTCGCGCAAGAAACCCGGAACATCTTCTTCGACAACCTTTTCCCTCCTTTCTTCTCGAATGACGTGGATGATGGGACGTCAATGTCGCGCATTCTTTTCACGCGAGTGAAAATTCGCGGCGAAAGACGGGAATAGAACGGGAGGGAAGCTTCTGAATAAGAAATACCCTCGAACGGAAGATATCTTCTCTTTAAATACATAATTGCTTCCGCATTCACTTCTCCTTCTAGTTTCTATCACATTTTCCCCAGATTTAAACACGCTTTTCCAGATTATTCGAAAATAAAGAGTTATCTAAATATAACGCCTACATTTCAGCGTGGTGTAATATTTACTCGTCGTGTCTTTTCAAATGACATAAATAATTTTGTTTTAGTAGAAGATAGTACAATTTTAAATATGAATAGATATATATTACAGCGATGCAGTTACATTACTCAAACTTATTACGAAGATGAACATTCTTTGAAATATATCCATTGTAAAATATGTGACATTTTTTATAAAAATTCACAAAGTACTGAAAAAGTTCGAAGAAACTGGTTGTAGTATCGATAAACAAAAAAGTGAAGGACCAAAAACTGTACGCACAAATGGAAGCTTTGCTCTTGTAAATGGTAGTGTTGAAAATTGAAGCGGCAACATCAATTTGTATGAAAAAGTTATTGAAAATTTCGATAATCGAATTTATATCTGCAACCATAGTCATAATGCACAGTTGAATATTTTGTTCCATCTATAATTGTAAAGGATCATATGCTCAATAAAAAGCTTGAAAAATTTCCAAAAACTTTACGTTCTATTAAGAAGAAACATTTAGGAGTGTTTCATGGATGTTTTCTGAGTATGATTTTAACCATCGAACGATAAATTTCGGGTCAAATCTGGCATAATTTATAATTTTTTCTTACACTGTCTCTTTTGTACTTCTCTCAAAGACACAAGACCTCAGGAATCATTTCTAGTAGAGTCATTATCTACTTATTTCGACGTTGCGAAGACACGTGTCATAATTTAACTGGGCTTGTTCACGTTTCAACAAACGTTTAAAAGCTGCCTTACCATTCGAGGATTAAGCATTATGTCCATGAAATAGTAAATCATCAGAAAATTATTCGCGATTCGAAATTAACGAGAATACGATATTCAGGTAGTTTTCACTGTGCTCGCGAAATATTATATACATGCGAACGTATTGGAGACACAGCGAGTGAGTAAAGGATAGAGAAAAAGGTGAATTTATATAATTTATTTATGTCGTACCATCGAATTTGTGAATAATTTGTAATAATACGTGAAAATAATTGCTCCATAATCTGAAGCTTTATTCGTTATGTGAAATTATAGAAGTTACGGTAATCGGTTTTAAAAATCCTTCGCGGTTCATTTCGACGGTGAATTCGACTTGTCGCGGGATTTGCTCGCACCAGAATACACAATTCGTTCAATTTAATTAAACGTAAGATAATTTCGTACATAATTACATAATGAGAAATAACATCGCGACATTTCGTTTTTCGAATAATTCCGATCAACTTTGCTTGTACGGAGAAACTTCTACGTATTCACTTCTGATAATACTTTCGAAAACTGAATTCCACCGATTAAATTGGAGATAATGAGAACAAAATAGACGAGACAAAGATTCGAAGTTTCTCGAGTGGCGATCCAGTTAAAAGTTGACCGAGGTGGGGCAACGATCCATGAACGTTCGCTTGAAATGGAAAAAGAAGAAGAGAAAAAAGAAGGCGAAGAGGATCATAACTGGCTGGAAAGAGGAAGATGTAATTCATTTAATTATTGGTCCCCGTAATATTGCCGATAGTTAATTTATTTATTGAAGCTTAGTTGAAATTTTCTCGCGGGTAAGAACTTTCCATCGATCCTCAGGTCAATTGAGTCAATCGAACTCGTTTTTTTTTTTCTTCAATGTACATCAACCGAACGATCAAGTGATTTCTCCCACCCTTTCTCGATCGAGATGCAATTAGCGAAAGATAAATACGACGGAATGGAAGGAGAGATAGATGTCGCTTGAATATTTCCAGGTTTATGTTTCTTCTCTTTTTCCTTCTTTTTTTCTCTCTTTCTCTCTTCCTCTTACTGTCGACGAACAGCAACGAAAGAAACGCCAGGCAAAGGTCTTTTAAACGGCGCAAAGGAGCGTCTTAAGTGCGATGCAATCGCGGATGCAATTCGTTCCCTTGGAAAACGGACGATGTTTCAGGCCAGATCAAAGTCCTCCTCGCGGAAAGATGAAGGATACTCGAAAACGGCCACGCCTACCCTAATTCCGTGCTTCTACTATCGACGATTCCCTTTGAGCCTTTCATCGACCGACACCAACCAACCTCTTCCACTCACGACTTTTCCCCGACGGCGATCGTTTTTGCCCTACCCGTGTCGTCTAATTTCATTCGTTCGGACCACTTTCGCAAAGATCTCTCCTCGGTGACCAAGAATTCTTCTTCTAACCTCGTCTTTTCGTCGTTTAGACACTTTTCTTTTTTTTCCCTCTTATTCTTTTCTTTTTTTGTGCATTTGTCTGAGGAAAATTGTTCGTTTCTTGGATCATAATCTTGAATAGCTAATAGCGCTTAACGTTTCATGAAACTGGCAAAATGAGGAAATTCTGTGCTTCTTTATTTTTGTCGTTTATTTGAATTATGATTGATTACAGAAATTGCTATTTCTCTGTTTGCTTGGTCAATGCTTGGAGTTAGATATTTAACCTGTTCATTCGTCATTGGTTCACCAATGTCCATAACGCAATAGCTTACTTATTAAGGAATTTTTTATTGTATTGCTATGTCTATATTGAATATAAAATAGGATAATTAATAGTACTTCATGTTTTATGAAATAATAATTCTTTTTCTTTTTTCTTTTTTTTTTTAATTATAATTGAACACAGAAACTGTTGTTTCTCTGTTTTCTTTATACGTATTTTTGTTTTAATGCTTGGAATTTGTTATTTAACCTGTTAATTCATCACTAATTTACTTACTAACGAATTTTTTAGTGCACTGCAATAGCTGTATTAAATATAAAGTAGGATAGCTAATAGTGTTTAATGTTTTATGATATTGGCAAAATGAAACAATTTTGTGCTCGTTTATTTTTCCTGTTTATTGGAGACTTTTCATTTTTTTGTTGGAATTATGACTGATGGAGGAATTTGTTATTTTGCTTTATTATTAATTATTGAATCTGTTAACTCGTGATTGGTAATCAATACTCGTAACGCAACAATTTATTTATTAAAGAACTGTTTATTTTCCATTGCACTGCCATTTTTGTATTAAACATAAAATATATTAAACTCACATTTCCAAGAACTGAAACTAAGTGTAATTGCTTCGAATTTTTACTCAGTTTAATTACAGACTAGAGAGATTTAATTTTCATTTGAGTGATCGACACACTTAACAGGTTCAATTATAATTTCTGTAATAATAATGTTGACATAATCATACCACAAGATACATTTCCTTCTTATAAAACCTAATTCCAATCATTCCACTGTCAATCGATTCAAGGAATTAAAAGTGTTTAATTTAATACCGTGGTAATTTATTTATCAAACACATTGTCCATACATAATAAATCCATCTGCGAATGGAGACAAATTTAATCACTATCGTCTGTCGTAGAATGAATTTTATTATTCATTCCATCGTCTAAGTTCCAACAAATCGTCTGTGAAAAAAAAAATCGCTATCGGGAAATGTGAACGTCGAATCCTCACGAGAAATACCGTGTAACAAAAAAAGGAAAAAAAAAAGGAATGTTCATGTATATTTTAACAGGGAAGAATGGTAAATTTCCCGAATCAATCGAAGGACAGTAGAGCACGATGAAATTAAAACGTACGAGCCTATCGGGACTCAGGATCTTCTATCGAATGTATCGAAACGCGGCTGGTGTGGCTGGTCCCCTTTAAATTTCGCTTTCCCAGGGGTGATCACCCGGCCACGCTTCAATTGACTTTGGAAATTGATCGGAACCAGGTAATGCTGTAACGAACCACCTCTCTCTCTCTCTCTCTCTCTCTTTCTTTTTTTCTGGGACACCGTCGCGAGCAGTCGCATGAATATAAATACCGTCGATCGTGCACCGTGTCCCTTTCCTTCTTTCTCACCCCAAGCATAGAGCTTTTCGTTTTTCGTTCTTCTCTTTCTCCCTTTTTTTTGGCCTTTTTCGTCGTTCCTTCTCTTCGTTGAATTTGCATACGCACGCCCGATACCGGTCGTCAGTCTTCTGGAAAGAACGGGAAAAATCCATCTGCCTCTTCTTGCCGCGGCGTTAACGTTCGCGATCCTATATTCGTCGTTTCGTGGTCGAGTGAGCTTCGTTGATCGTCGACATGCGAGAAAATGGGATTTTGAAAAAAAATATATATGTATATATATATAAAACATAGAACGTGCCGATTCATAGGTACCATAGGGGTCTATTGTGTTTCTGAATATGTACGAATTTTTTAATTTAATATTCTTTTGGAGACTGTGAATGCTCTTTTTGGAGAAGTTGAGTTTCATTGCGTTTCAGAGAAATCGATTTTATGGAAAATTTTGTTAACAAGCGAAGAATAGATGTCTAACAGGTGGAAGAATTCCTAATGGATATTACGTAAATCACTGAAACAATTCACAGTTGTTTTATTCCTTCTTCGTTTAATCACCTGAATTAATTTGCAACAGCTTGATGCGTTATGCGTTGCGCTTTACTCCGTTAATAAGTTACATCGATCTACTGTGAGTTAATAATGTCCGTAAAATAGTATCGTTGAAACTTCCGTTGTTACTTAGCTTCGTTAGTAATAACGATCGTTGAAATTACATTTCTTCTCTGCGTACGTTTTACCGCAAGAATATCTCTCAAATGTTAATGTCAAAATGTAAGAAAAATACCAAAAGAATCTCTGTATAATATTATACCAAAGCAGTAGAACAATACAAAAGAATGCTTCTGTATTATTAATAGGTTAAATAAAACATCGATTTTAGTCGGCTTTTCGTTCAGCGGTTCAATTTCCAAAATTATGTGAAAAGTGTTACGATAAATTGAACGAAAAAAAATTGTAACTTTGCAACGTCTGCAGCGGAGAACCATATCTTTGTTTAAACTGTTTTAGTAAAACCCATTACCGAACAATAAGGAATTATTTTCAAAATTTGATGCTGCATAGTCTGACTAAACGAAAAGTTTAGAGAAAAAAATCCGCAGGGACTGCTGTGTTCTTTCAAAATACAAAATTACAAAAATAAATGTAATATTAAACGCAGAAATTAATTCTTCCTGACATTTACAATCAATGTTTTACTCGAAAAGAATGACAATAAATCAACAATCGAGATAATTCCCATTATTGTTGACGACTGTTTGTCACTTTTTTGCCAGCTTGCGAATATTTCGCGAGTATTTCGGTTTGAATAACTGTGCAAATTACGTGGATTCAATAGGAAAGAATTTATTTCTACATCTAATATTTAATAGAATAAAGTGAATGTAAAACTTCGGTAAAAATCGTTTGGAGACCATCGTCTACGTATACGTCATCCAACCGAAGAGGAAACAGTTATCTCTATCACACTAACACACTCTCTATTCCTCCCATGGGATAATCAAACAGCTGGAGCAAGGTTCGAGAGAGAAATTCCGGAAGGACGCGGTCTGGAACGCAAGGATAATAACGTGTAAGGTCCATCGCGTGGCGGAAGCCAGAGGAAGTCCCGTAGGAACGCGTGCGGACCAGCAAGTTCTCTGTCATGGCAGATAGCTCGAAGCTGTCACTCCTTGACCGCACGGTCGTTTGTCTAGATCACTCCCGTTTTGTGGCCCCTGAGATCCTCGTTACGCCTGGTCTGTTCGATTTTATTCCCCATGGGCCGAACCGCGCAGTCACCAAGTCATGTCTGGAATTTCTGATAAGGCATCCAAGACTTTTCCCATGAACGCCGTTTTCGCGTGACTCGACGAATTTTTGGAACTCTGCCCTTTGAACGGCCGCTTCCGTTCCAATTTCTTTGGGAATTTCCTTCTCTGCGTTCGTTGATTTTTCTCTCTACGAACTTTCGGAGCTTTCTTTCTCAGCTTTTAACCTTTCTTCTCTTTTTTTTTTTCTTTTTTGAAACTCGTTTCTCACTGTTTGTTTGATAGATTAGAGTTTAAGATCGTGAAGTTCTTGGTTGGTTTGTTAGGTGAACTGTAGATTCTTTTCTGAGAATTTTCTGAGAGATTTTTAATATCTTTTGTAGTAATATTCAGTCACACGTGCGGCATGGTTTATAGCTGAAACGTTTCTGCTGAACTTCGATTTAACTATCTGTAGCTTCAATTTGTAGAATCAGAATTTATCGAATAGAAATTATACATATAATTGAAGTATATTTCCTGTGAAATAACGTTGAAAATAGTGAAAAGTGAATTGTAGCAAATACAACAATAAAAAGAAAAAATCGTAAGACAGAAAACAAAGAAGACGTGATAGAAAAAAAAGGAGAGAACTGCTTTTATACTAAATTAAAATGTTCGATACCGATAAATCAAGTTAATAACTACCAAATTATAATTCATATCATGTATTATATATTAATATCATACATATGTTACATGGACATTGAGCGATTAATTAAAGAGCAACTATCTGATAATTAATTGGTATCCAACCAATTTAATGAATAATTTACACGTGAAACTCCATTTCCCTATCTGATATATTACATCACCAGAATTATTTAATTTCCCAAATGTTAATGATTTTAAAGCCATCAAACTACAATCTCGAATGTTTCCGAAATTCGATGTAATGAAATTTCGTGAATGTATTAAGTGCTTGGTTTTATAGTCTACAAAATGACTATATTTCAGACTAGGCTGCTATGTTTCTATATTCTAATTCTATTTCCTAATATTTTAACACTCGATTATCTCTCAAATACTACACGAGTCTCCTGAAAATGCTGTCAACGAAAGCAAGAGAGAAGCGTGTACTCTCAGTAAACCTATAACCGAACGATGTTTTCAAATTCCGTTTTATCATCAATTGTTTCGATTTCTTAATTACTGAAGTAGTATTTTCTTTCTCTCATGTTTCATCTTCTTTTTTCCCAGAATTTCCTAAAACTCAGACACCTCATTCTTCTACCACCATTTTTAGCCTCTACTTAAGAAACACCTTACGATCAATAATCGATTTTCTATATTTTCCAAATTTAACTTCGCCTTCTTTAACTCAGATGCATGTCCTCTTCTAAATTTCCCAATCAGTCTTGTTTCGAACGTCAACCAAGAAACAACCAAGTCTTCAATCAGTTTGTGCACTGAACGATCAGCCAAGTTTTATATAATAACGTTCGAGATAAAGTGCTCTGTAATCGCTTCAGGCCTCGTTAAAAATATCCGATCTTTTTTCTCTCGTGATCTAAATTACGACACATCGCGAACCGGCGCGAGTACGCGACAGATATTCTTGGAAAATGATTAGTATGTCACAGCCGATACGTGAATTGCGATGGAAAAGGAGGACGATTTCAAGCGCAATATGTATGTACAAGCGACGCGAAACGATTTCCAGAACACACGAGAGGGTCGCCGGCGTAAAAAGTCAGTGGCGGGCACACAGCACAGCCTTCTGAAGTAGGCATTCAAATAAACCACCTAGGCGCTGGCTTCCACTTTCTGTTATCCAGCAGCGTGGAAGCAACCCTCTTAGAATACTTCCGACGCGAGCAGTAAATTCCATCGAGGCACCGACGTTTCCACTCATCCCGCTTCTTCCTTCGCCCGTCGCCTTTTCCACCCTCTTTCCACCACCTCCTTTCTCCTCTATCCTTCTAACACAGCCCACCTCCCCTACTCTACCTATATTTTTTTTCTTCTTACTACTGCTACTACTACTATTACTACTACCACTACCACGTCACTCTTCTTCGTATTTTGTTTTCAACGAGAAATGTCTCTTCGCCTCGACTAAGATTCGAGTGGCCGAATCGTTATCCAACAGCTTCTCCACCTCCCCACCATTTCCGGTTCCCACCGTCTTCACTGTTTCTTCTTCCACCTTCTCGAACAATCCTTCTTCTCTCTCTCTCTCTCTCTCTTTCTCTCTGTCTCGCTCTTTCTCTTTCTCTTTTATTATCGTTCCTACTCTCTTTTTTCCACCGCCGTCCGTTTCCGTTTCCTTTCTTTATCCGCCACTCGTCCAAGCGTCGCCATAGTAACTTTCAGTTTGGCTTCGTTTTATTCGGCGAATTAAACCGTTCCCGCTGCGATTCCCTGCTCGTTTTATTTTGCTAAATTAAGTCGACTGGCTTTAAGAGCACAGCTGCTGCTCCCGTATCGGTACGTACAAAGTAGCCTCGCCACGGGGCTATCAGTTTTCTCTTTGTCCAATCTTTTTTTTCGTTTTTTTTTTGTTGTTGTTTCGTTTCTTCGTCTCGTAAGAGCGACGTTTTCGCGAAGGAATTAGGCGAATGGTTGTTCTACATTGTTGCTTCTGCCGCTAGAGGGAAAATATCTTCGCGAGTTTCACGCTGGTTATTCTTTTTTGGTAAGAGGACGGAAGTTACTCTTGAATTTATCTAACAGAGATGGTAGAATGAAAATGCTCCCAGTGGAAATAAGCGAACATTTGTTGAGGAAAAAGAAGAAGAAGCAGAGTTGAGTATCTATTGATATCTTTAAAGTAATCCATTGGAATATTTTCGTACTTTCTTTAAACTGTTCTTCGATACGATCAGATAGTTGAGAAATTTTTATTTCGAATACAATCGATGTTTAAAGAATTAAAAAATCGAAGACATGTAGGTACGCGCTTACGTCACGTGTAGAAAGGGCGTTGCATGTTTCTTGTGCAACACGCGTCTCCTTTACATTGTTCGCCGCGCTTTGGGAACAAAATTCCACGAGTTCATTCCCTAAGTAAACCGAATTCATTGCAGTTTCTTGTTACGCGAAGACAAATAATTTACCCGAGAATTTAATTCAATTCTCCGACGCTCCAAACAGGACTACGAGTTTCGGGTTACGGCTATGTGTGTTTCGAGTGTGTTAACTTTGGAACAGAAGTTGGAGACGAAAAGATCATTCTGCTTCCCGATAAAGTGTCCCTTGGAATAACACGAACCGACGAACATATATACGATACAAAAGTAACATTTTAATTTCTATTGTTATTAAATAATCTCGATATAATAAATTCTAAATCTTTATGACATTAAGGGGGAGAAACTTAAATATAAACGCTTGTTTCTGACGAAATTTATATATTTTTTTAAACAATCTTTGGTACCTCCAGAAAATACATTTCTTAAGCTATTTTCTCTAGAAATTTGATATAAAAATATTAATTGCTGTAGCAATGGTAGTAAGCAATGAGAGGTTTTCAGAATTATGGAAAAATGGGCAGACGTGTAATTTTCCACTGCAAATAGTAAGCTTCGAAGAAAAAATGTAGAAATTCAATTGAAAGGATCAACAGCTCTTTTAACATTATGTAGGAATTAATTATCCAAATAAGAATTCCGTGAGTACAACCGAAGAGAATATTCTTAGGAATAATTACCCTAAATTTGAAACAAATCGGATGAAAATTCACTAAATTATCGATGCGCTCATTTTGGAAATCTTGATTTCGAGAAAAATGTGTTTAAAGCTATGCAACAAGCTATTTACGTTATAACATTAAAATTCAACAATTTTCCTCGTAACTTGAAACCCATCTAAACATCTTCTTAATATTCTGTTTTGCTTCAGAACTCCATAAGAAAACTTATTTGCTGACGACAGTAGTTAAGTTTTCTGATAATGCATTTCTGTGATTATAATTATTTTTAAATTGCGAGTCAGTCTTAACCACTACGCTACATCATTAAAATTTCGGTAATTTCTTCATTATTGCAAATTTTATTTAAAAATTTTAAAGGTTCCTTCTAAAAATTGTGATTTCCTCACTTAATGTTGTCGTAATACTGTACAATTTTTAATGATCAATATTTCGTATCGAGTTGTTCAGAAAAGATAAAGACATGTTCGAGGTTTAAATGGAAAATTTCAGATTTGCTAGATGTAACGGGTGTCCTCGTAATTTTGGCACCAAGAGAGAGCAACGACTTCTCAGCTGACGCCGTTTTAGCTCTTCTGCGCGTTCCGGCAGAATTCAATAATGACCTAATACCATGGTGTCGTAAATTAACGGGGGAACGTGCGAGTCTGGTAATATCAACCGGTCGGTATTTATTGTTGGCGATCGATAAAACCTTTTTGCCATGGAGACGACGATATTGCCGATCTATTTTGGACGATTATCGAGAAAAAATTGCCGTCGTTCTGTGATTCTTCGAACTTTCGACTTTTCCCGTCGCGACTTCTGCATATTGCATCCGCGAACTCGAGAACCGGAATTTTTGATATGTTTAAAATGAACGCTCTCTAATGTCACACTTCAACTACTTCAACTTTTACATTTACTTTGGAAATTTTCAAATTTAATTTTACGCACATATTAAGTAAAATACACGTTTATTTAATATTTATTAAAAAATTGCACCTTGTGAGTATTCATGTTGATAGCAAAAAGAGAAGGTACGAAAAGACGAAATAATACAGGAAACAATTATCAGTGAATACAATTATAGCATTGATATTCGGACATCCTTTTAAAATTGGACCAAATAAAGTAAAAAATTTTTTTTAGAACTTAAAAGGATTGATTTACTAGATGACAAAATTAAAAAAAAACTGCAATTAATCATAATCACAAAGAAAATAGTGTATACCACCTTTTACAACTTTTGTTTTCAATCTTTTGTTTATCTAAGCCTGTAACGAAAGATTAAAGAATATATTTTGTTAGATTTGTGTTATAAATTCACACGGTGAAAGTTTCATAGAAATCGATCGACGTCGAAACAAGCGACAGGTGTTGAAAGACGTAAGAATCTTTAGATTTATCATCAGTCGTGAAATACTTTGATTTTCGCTACTTTTGACCGTTTGCATCTCGTAGCAACGTTAACGGATGTCCATGAAATTTCCAGCATGTATATAATTGATATAAATCTGCAAAAAGTATTTTTAAAATTTGTATTACAAGCTCAGATAAAACAGAAAAATGTAAAAAGCGACCTTTATTATTTTCTTCAATTTTTTCAAAAATTTTTTATTCACATCATCCAGTAAATTAATGTTTCTAACTTCTCAGACAAAAAAGGAAAAAAAAGAAAAAAAGAAACTCACATAGTTTGGCTCGATTTTTTAAACATGATTCCGTTTTAAAGTGCATCCGAATATTAATGAGAGCGTTTGTATTTCCAATGAATAACCAAACTTTGATGTTATCAAATAACTGTGTGCTTTTACACGCAAGCGTTGAAACGTGATAGCGGAAAAATATTGTCAGGAATCGCGAATTAAGTATTCATGGAATTATTATCTATTACCTAGGTATACCACCAGGAGTAATATACAACACCTACGTCGTTTTAAAAGTCTAATTTGTCTGCTTACGTTACCCAGACGATATATCTGCACGATCGCGTGTACGAATACAATGTTACATTGCACGTACTGGGGCAATAATTATTAATAGTGATTTAACATTTACTGTGTAGTGGCCGTGGAATTGCTTCGATTAAATTGAGCTTCCTATCGATGCAATATTGACGGCTGGTATTTATACGTTGATGTTAAATTACTCACGCCTGTAACGTTATCTTAATATTAGTGAACGCCTCTGATTAGAAACTTGTCAATATTTTACACGCTATGTTCCGCAATTAATCACAGAATTCTGCGTTAGTATAATGTTATATATGAAACAAACACAGAAAAATTATTCGCTGCTCTAACGAATAATTTAATGCTAATTTTTCGATCTAAATATTTCACAAAATACAAGTTAGTGTGTATTTAACAAAATTTCATATTCGACATTTCCTTCACAGATCATTTCTGTGTATTAGACGAAAAAGAGATTTATATTTAAGAAAGAGATTATATTATATTAAAGAATTTATATTATAAATATTAACACTATTTATTCAATATTAATTACGCGTATACATGTTATATTATTAATTATCTTTGACAACACCTTAATACTTTTTTTTAAATTATTAAATAATCTAAACTCTTCTCGTGTTGATGACAGGACGGATCGATATCAATTAGAACAATTTCACAATTTCAAATTTCAAACCGGAAAATATGCACGATAATTAGCTGAAGTATCTGTTAATTATGATAACAGTATTAATTTCACCTATGGTATTAATATCAAAGAGTACTCACTTTTTAGACGAGCAAGATATGGCCGTCGAGACGTTTATTGCCAATTTGTCAAACGGACAATGGATACATACCTGTAATTGAAAAGTTTACACCGTTAATTGCAGGACAAAAGCGACGAACGATATTACAATAACCGGTTAAACAATCCTCGATTGCAATCGTATATTATCAGGGTCAGATAAACGACGGACTATTGTTAATAGATTCTAGGTATTATGAACAAGTACAATTTTCCAAAACACTGCATTTACGGCAATTACCCAGGAAACCATTCCGTTCGAAATTTATAAGAACGCGTAATGAACGTTAATACGCGAAATGATATCCGTTTCGAAAATGATACGTGAGATCGTTATTCACAACACTTCATCAAATTCTCGTTATCATTCTTCGAACTTCGTGCGAGAATATTTTCGAAAAGAAAGTAAGACGAACATTTCAGAAAAAGGAAACTTCTTCGATAATTTACACGTATAAAATTCACATTTATGCCGTGACCCGATAGATACCAATTCGTCTCAAGCCGTATATTTCGCCATGAAAATATTAATTTCACGAAACTCGACGCGCTGCGAACGAAAGAGATCTGATATTTCACCGCGAATTCAATATTTGATAATCATTTTTATCCACTTCTCACCATTGCTCGTAAAAGGGCGATAACACGATTTGACTTTGGTGTTTCTCGTACGAAATTATTCTTGACGAACGACCGTAACGAGAGAAGTTTTAGATGATATTGAAAATTAAATTAACCGCGATCGTAATCGTACCTTCTTCAATTTATTAGTTCACTTGTCTCTAATTATCGAGAAAATACAACTCGATTTGATTTGCAATTACGAAATCTTCACTCGACACAATACACAGATTATATAAATTGTGCGATTTAAGAAGAAAAGGGAATTTTTACAAATTCTTCAGAAAAAGAAGATTTCAGCGTTAGAATTTTGATTGGTGTAATTCTTGGACCGCGAAAGGCGTATATGTACGCTCTTATGTGTTCTTATAATAATACGGGAAGTATACAATTTTCCAGGAGTATTGTAATCAATTTTGAGACTATTGGAAGTGTGAAGCTATTGCATATTCATGATTAAAATGTGTTTGGTTTAAACTGTGAGATGTTTTTGTTATTTAAATTCAAGTTAAATTCATTTTTACATAGAAATTATTGTGTAGTTTCTTTTGAGATTCAAGCGGTTACTGAAGTTCCCAATCTTTCTTTCTTCTCTTTTTTATTATTGATATTCTGAAGTCTCGATGAATTATTTTATTTAGAACATACCAGGGAGCATCATACATGAGCCTTAATATTAAATTGAAAACGTTGCAGGATTTCAATATTTGATGTGTTAACTGATTTTTCATGTGAAAAATACACGCGCGATTCTGTTTTTCAGAAACCATAGATATTCGTTTTTTATTAAAGCGCACTAGAATCGAAAGCTTAACAATCATAGCGAACGTGTTGCTTTTCTGCATTCTTCCATTATTCTTTTAAAATTAACCTGATCATTTCGAAGCTTGAGCGTATTTAACAACGCTAAAAAAAGAACAATACAAATAAGGACAGGTGATCAAAAACAGAAAAAGATATAATGGCGCAAGATCTATGTTCTGGTCGTTATGGCGTCAATTTTTCGCCCGTCTCACGACAAAAGTTTCCCGCCGCTGTAGTAGGTGCAGCGTGTGCGAAAAGATGGCTGGAAGGCACGCCGGTCCATATGAGAACCGTATCTTATCCGAATGCGGATGGTGCAAGTGTGACAAAGTACCGTCCAGCTTTAGTAACCTGTCCGCTTCCACTTGACGTACGAACGTGTTCTATTTACATACGGCCTCGATGTTGGACGACACGACTTATGTCCACATGAAAGAAATTACTTTGGAAATGAGCCGTGCTTGGTTGATAAAATTGATCTCGACGAATACTATTCCCATCGTATCGTACCTTTTATACACTCGTGTCGAGAATTTTCAGCGATGTAAACGATACCCAGACTTTCTATGATATCGATCGTGTAAGAACGAAGAAAGAAAATGAGAATGTGTACGAATAATTATGGTTAATTGTAAAGAGTAACTATGGTCGATAGTAAGTTTTATTAAAGAATGTGTCAATCAAAGGAAGAAATAAAAATTGTGAAGTTCTAGAAATTGTACCGTTACAAATTTTAATAACATTTTTTAACGTTTTAATCCACGATTTCTGAAAATCAGAAAAATTAAAAAAAAAATGAAAATAGTTTGCGATATTTGTAATAATAAACATAGTGTACCAAGTGAAAATTAAGTAATGTAAAGGCGTATATATACATAAACCTCTCGTAGTTGAAGAGTCAATGAGATTATAGTGTAATAGATTAATTTGATAATGATAGAATTTTTGTAGCCACTTTGGTGCGATTTAGAAATTTGTCTATTCAGCTGTTTGAAAATTTGATCGATTATTCTGACGTGAATTAGTGTTAGAAATTAATCTATTTGCTTTGATTTTTATGTTCCTAAAAGTAAAAAAAAAAAGTGTAGAACCTTCATGTTTGTCAAAGAAAGTAAGTGTGACATTAAGGAATTATGCTGATGGCTTCAATTGTAGTTCAAAGCTTAGGTTTTCGTTTCTTTTCTTTTATAGCCGAGATTTTATAACGCTTCCCAAGCGTACATCCAGGAGAATATAATACAATACTTTATAAAATGGGTCAGGTGCTATACGGATCCGATTAAATTTCATAGTAGCTTAGACAGCTCCATAAATATTGCATGGTCAGCACTATAAATATTGCATTATGAGTCATAAATGCAACACTATAAATGTCGTTGGCAGCTTTCTGATTATTCTGAGCAACCGATGGAACTATTGTCACGATTTCTTATTTCAAATCGTTTTACTCTTATTACCAAACTGTATCTAAAACTTTAAGTGCCTTCCTAATATTTTGTAATAAATTTCTAGAAAAAAATGATTAATTTTCTTAATTAACTCACTTGTAGAATTTTCAAACAACCGAATAATCAAGAATTTTATACATGTACGAAAGAATGTTTGAATGAAATTGTTGAAATTTAAATTGTACGAATTGTAAATTCATAAAATACGAATGTAAATTCTCTCTCACTCTCTCTCTCTCTCTCGCTCTCTACACAATTTAACACGTTCACTGCTGATCGAATTTTCATTATCTGCATATGTCATATGGTGACAAATAATTTTCACGCGAAATGTAATTTCTACATGATAAAACTTCCTATACTTATTTTACATGAATTATTATAAAAGTTTCCTTTAAAATTTCACGATTTTCAATTCGCATCTCGTAGTATAACAAAACGTAACACAAATCCCCTGTATCCTATTGTAAAAATCCATGTTAAAAATATGTTATCCGTATATACTCAACTGTTATATATTAAATAAAACTATATTTACATGTTCTACGTTGCATTCATTTTTTCATACCATTGTAGTACCGATGCTAATACTAAAAAATGTAAAAATATTGTAGTATCAAATAACGGTATTCTTTATTGAATTAAAATATATATGTATAAAAACAATTTATGACTAAGATTGCCATGGGTGAATCTACAATATAACTACACAACTAAACAACTAAACGACTCAAGTACTCCGATCCCGTTCTCGTATCTCCCCGTTTTAACCAGAAAATTCAAATTATGTGTTTCTAATAATCTTGGCTTTGCCGGTTACCTGTGACCCCCATAGCACTCAACATGTTAATTTGCTGCGAGTGTAACGATACTCCTCGCGTTCAAACTGAATTTCAATCGTGTCGAGAGTCGAGAAATCGTCCATAGTCAGTCGCCGAATAAAAAACTCAGCCTATCGGGGAATGTCACTGATCGGATTTAAATTTCCACAGGGATCGATGCACGATGTCTCGGGCGTAGAACGGAAGGTTATAAGAAGAGGAATTCGGGCTTCCACTCGAGCTTGTAAGACGTGGCAGGTGGTCTCGAGGGGCGAGCCACTCGGCTAGAGAAGGCGTCATGGCTGTAGACGAGGGAGAGAGGCATTCACGGGTCTTGATTTAACACCTTGGATTAATTACAGTCTGTGTACCCAGCCAGCGACGCGAGTGTATTCGTGCAAAGAGGTAGGCTCGCGCCTCTGTGCAAGAACTCGCTGCGACAACGCATGGAAACCACAACCACCTTCTATATTTGTCTCTGAAACGGGCAACAAGAGTCTAGATCAGCTCCCCTGCTCATGTATTCTTCTCGTAAACGTTACTATGTACTTATTGTCTCTTTGCGTTTTACTTCTAATGCGAGCTTTTCTTTTGTGAATCGTTATGAGGTACGAAATTGCAATACAATCGGCGACACCATTCGTCGATCTACGTCGCTGGTTTACACCTGTTAAAGGGCAACTCGCGAAAAGGACCTTTTTTCAAATAACGAGAGTTAATTGGCCCTTTCCTCGTATCTATAGCTTCAGAAAATTGTATATACAAGACACTTTTGTAAAGAACACACAATAAAACATTGTAGCTCAAACCGAAATGTAACTTCATAATAAGTGCAGCAATTTACAATCATCTAAATTCTAAATGAAACATACACTTTCCACAATTTTTCATCTCATATCCTCATTGGATTGAAAAAGAAACCGCGACGTCTTACATAAGAAAAACTACTGTATACCACAGAATTAATGATCTTCAGAGAATTGTGTGTCGGTTCTAACGGTTTAGGAGAATGTTAGGAAGTGAAAGGCATAAATTTCTATTTGGAAGATGTAGGTTATTGTTACAGAATCTTAACCCTTTCGCTCTGAAGAACGTGCTCGAGAATGTATACATACAATCAGTCAAAAAAGTCTTCAGAGTCTCCTTTAAAACAAAATAACTTTCTAAAAATTGAGCCAAACACCTTGAGTTTATTAGAGGAGTTAGAAGGATTAGTTTGCTAAATGACGTATACAAATTTAAAAGAAAAACTGCGAAAAAGATAACGCAAAAAAAAAGTAGTACGGAAGAAGCGAAAGGATTGATACGATAACTTCTGGTAGTGAAAGTTAAAAGTGTTTCATGTGAATGTTTCTCGAAATCATGAATACTATTATTGAGATGTAAAAATGAATTCACAGAGGAAGAAAGTAACAAGTGGAATATACAGAGGATACGAAGTCAAGGAAACGAATTACGAAGGCGAAAAAAGCAATCGTTCTTTCACGAACCACTTCATTCAGAGAAACCGCGTGGACGGTCTGTAAAAACATGTGCTTAAGTTGAGTATTTAATGGCGATTCGTGACTAGAGGCATTCCATAAAGCCGGCTGTCACGTTCAAATTAGTTTCGAAGGATCATAATCGGGAGGACTACAAAATCCACGTATTAAGTCGACCATAAAAATGCTAATGCAAGGACGATCGAGCAGTTTTACACGCCGTGACTGTATTACCTATTTTCCGAAATTAAATACGCCGGAAGATTACGTAAATGAGTTTTTAATTTATGAAAATCTTCTTTTCCGGTCGCGCGGTTCAAAACCAATACACTCATTCGCGGACGAAATCAAATTGAACCGAGTAAAATTTTATTATATTAAGAACATTAGAGAGAAGAGCAAAATATGAGGGAAAGAAAGAAAAACGAGAAGAATCGAACATGAAATATGATACAATTAATCCATTGTGCTTGTATAGCAAGCGAACTTCATTACGAAGTTCGATTTGGTTTGGTTTTCTCGATAACTAAACGAGATGGATTTTTAAAACAACGCTTTCGAAGTCGCTGATTTTATAACATAAGTTATAATTGAGCAACGATCTGTTTCAAGATAAATTTGATGAGAATGGTGAATTGACATAATGAAAATGGTAAGGTAAAAATTGAGAGAGAAGGTCAAAGAATTATTGCATTAATAATTCATACGATGGAAATGTATGAACAGAAAGTTTTAATTAAAATGAGAGTTCAACTGTCTCTCAGTTAAAATGGTAAACAAGATGAAAATTTTCACCTATTCGGTAGAAATAATTATTTGAAATTCTAATTACCCATGTTGCGACAGAATTTCTGTAAATTCATATTTATTCTCAGTATAATAATATCACAGTTTGGGGGGAATAATTTCGTTTCATTCGAGAGTGAATTATTTATTGTAACTTTCGAATAACAATCTCTATCGATCGGTGTCGAGTGGGCAGGAAAACCTTCGAAACCCACGAAAATGATAGGCAAGCAAGAACCTAAACATTTTCCCATCGGCCCTGTTACTCGACATCGCACTTAGCTTCATTTTTCACGTTAGAAAGGATCCCCGGAAAGCTCAGGATGGCGCAAAAAAGCGCGATGGTCAGCCGTGGCGAGTATGTTCGACGTCGAGAGGCTCTACGAAAAAGGAAGCAGACTTTCATTCTCGTGTTTACTACTCCGTAACACGTTCCAGCCATTTTTCAATTCTGTGGCGACGACTCCACTCCTGTTGACGATTTTTTTTATCTCGCTGGTTAAATACACCTGTACGCTTAAATTATATCGTATTTCGTGTTAATAAGTTTCGTTAAAAATCATTTTGAACATTCACAAACATAATCGTAAAACTGTGAAATCAAAGAAATCACGAGAGTAACGTAGAATTGTAAGAGTTCTCGATTGAACGTCTTTTAGGAAGATTTTAAATTCTAATTAAGAGTAGAAGGCTAGAATTTCTTCAGAATTTAAGATCATCGACATCTGTAAACATTAAATTAATCTCAATAAAAGTTTTATTGAAATAAATAACTCTAAATATAAACGTTTATTGACATTTAATAAACTTTATAACTGCTTAGACTTCTCCGAAATTATTAGCATCGTCAACTTGAAATTTTTACACGTTAAATAGTTCAAAGGGTCTGACATTTTGAGGTATAAAAACTTGTGAGAGTTAATATCCTAGGGGTAGAAAGGTTGCAACCCCTAATTTTATTTGATGGAACTATGTATTAATTTTTCATTATTCTGATAAATGTTATCAAGATTAATAACTGTTATCTGAAAAATTTCTTTTTATTCTTCATTGTTAAACAAGTTATAGAACAGTTTTGAGGGAACTTTTTCCAAGAATAATTGCAGAATAAAGCAGCTCTCATGATTCTTTCTTTATTAACAGATATCCAATCGTTCCTATCCACTAAAATAACTTTCGAGCACTAGACTACGCTCGATTATTAGAGCCTTTCTACAACACTGCGACGCTATGCTAATCAAGCACTAGATTTTACTATCAGCGTCGCAACAATATGTTCGATACAGAATAATCGAACGTAGTCGTTTCTAACAAATAAAAAAAATCATGTACCAGATGTGTTTATAAGTGCTAACAGTATTTCTAAATCCAGTAGAATCTAACAACAATTCAAGAGAAGAAACTATTTTTCTCTTTTTCACTTGATGTGTTTGGAAGATCACCGAAGTTTCTCATACAGATTTTCCATTAGCGTGGAAGCTCTTCGAAAGTATATATCCATGTACTGATCGATTCAGCAAGATCGTTTAGATAATCGGCCGAAGCAAATCGTCCCACATCGTCGGTTCCCCTCCCATAAAGTGGGATAATGGCACTAATGACGCTTAACGCTTAAGTCAAGTGCATTCACGGTGTAGTTTATAGAGAACCCTTTAATGGCTTGTCGATACGAGCCTTTACCGGGGCTCGTCTTTGCGAGTTTTTGATAGATACAGGCTGACGATTTATCGCGACACCTTTGTTCGGAACTAAGAACGCTTTCTCAAAGAGCAAAGACTCTTGGGATGCTTAGCAAGATGCGTGACGATGATCAAAAGAGAATAATAAAGAGGCAGTGTATTTTGAACTTAAACTACGTTATTATATCATTAATCTATTAACTGGGAATGACGAGTTAACTCGTCATTGGTTCATAAAATGCCAATAATCCGTTTATTAATGATTACTCGTTTTTTCAATGAAGCTGCTACGGTTGTATTGAATATAAAATACACCATATACACAATTGCAAAAATTAAAATAATATAACAATTCATAATTTTTGTTGATTTATAATTATAAATTGCAGAGATTCAATTTTCGTTTGCGAGGCGAGTTTGGATAAAAGGTTAAAGAAAAAAAGAGTGTTAATTCCTGATGTTCGCGTAATTTAAGTCACTCTCGTGAATATTTGGACACCATTTAAAATAGAATAACCTTTTTAAAATTGAACGAAACGACGTGAATTCTTTTCTTTCTTTCTTTCTGAGAAGTTAGAATCATTGGTTTACTATATGATGTGTACAAAAAGTTTAGAAAAAATTGCAATTGATTAGGTTCGTCTTCCAGCCAGACTCAGGTCTTCTAGAAAATTTACAATCTGTAGAAAATTGACTTTCTGAAAAACAACACTGTCTTACGACAACTGCAACGCAAGTTGAAACACATGGATCTAATAAAGAAGAAAAAAATAGTGAATTACTTATTTGTACACCTAATATAAAACCGAAAGGGTTAATAAATTATTTCCAAGATCATTTGCCGTATCTCTCACATTCAGACAATAGTGATACGTTCTCCAATGGACAACATTTCTCTCTAGAGGCACCACAATTGCGCAGCAAGGCAAACAGCTGGCGTATTACGCGCATTCTACCAGTTCATCGTGTCACGCATTTCGATATCCTCAAACTGCCGCATTGCATCGTCAATTAAATTCCAGGCAAACGTCTACTCGCTCCTCTTGCTAAATTAAGCTAACATTTACCTTTAATAAAGCAGCTACTTTTAACTATCACGATTACATTTAATGTTCTAATACGAACAATGACCATTTTTTTTTTGCGTGTCAATCTTTGGTTATCAGATAAAAATACCATTTCCGTCACCATTTCTGTTTTATTCGTTTCCGGTATTCGAGTTTTATTACCGATGAAAGTGGACGTTAGTGACACACCGAACATTTTTCACGTTTATATAGCTTGGAAAATCGCGTGTTTGTATTTGTTTTTCATTGGAGAAGAAGTTGAGTAACTTTGATCGTTTCTGTGAGTTCTAGTTGCTAAGAGATTCATTAAGAGAACTTAAAAAGAATTGTTGCAAAGTTTGAAGACCGAAGAGAAGTTTATTGTCAATGGTTTCCTTTTCTTTTTCATTTGTGTTCTACAATGAAAATTGATAATTTATCAATTACTTTACTGGACAGATTGTACAATACTTAATTTAATTAAACTTTCTAACGAACTTTAAAGACTGTTCTCGTATTTCTTCTATTATAAGTTGCAAAAGGAAATGGTAAAGAAGCACTAACGAGAAAAAAAGTTTACAGCAACGAGTTCACAGGTAGAATAACGTGTAATTAAACGGTTTCTTGTTAATATCTATAGATTTAACATGTGGTAGTCCCGTTTCATTAGATGAATGAAGCAGCAGCCATTATTAGAGGAATGAATAGTCGTAGAAATAATTAATGTTCCTTTCGTTTAACGAAACTTCACGTTAAAGGTTGCTTAATTAATACTAATGACGTAAAACAATAGTTTCGCCGTGGATTTTCATTTTAAACCCAGGTTTGATATATTTTTTTATTTGTTGTTTCTTTATAAAACACGAGCAGGGAAATTACACAAAAAAGGGCTTCTGAGAATAATCAAATTCGTTCGTTTATACGTTCCGTCGGAACAAAACAAAAAAATGCTTCAAACAACATTTCTATTTCCCTGTAATATTCATCGCGTATTCGTTCAGCTCACGTTTAACCGGCCGGTTTATATCAAAATTTTACTCGAATAATGAATACAGAGAACGTTACGCGGAGAGCAGAGAGCGAAACCTCCATCGGATAACGGCTCACCGCGTTCCTTTCACCATTAAATTTAAATTTTCACCAGAACTGTTTTTAAGTGTCAAATTCAATATTTAGCCGAATGTCGCTACGTCCTCTACTCTCTATAAATAATTGAAAAACCCGCACGGTTCCATTGATATTTAATTGAAACACCTGAATTAATGCGTCTCCTCGTTTATCCTATTTCCATGGACGCGGAAAAGCCGGCATCAATATTTCGCGGCACGAAGTTCGGAAAACAAATAAAACAAAACAGCATTCCTAACGACAGAGCATAGTAGACGTGTAAAATGTTAAAAAAACAAAGAGGAGAGAAAAACTGTAACGTCCCGCGTACGTCGAGGAGGTGGAATTTATTAAAAACGTGAGATTCAGAGAGATTCCGTTAGCTGAGCCTAACTTTCATTGTGTTATCGCAGAAAAAATAAAAAAAAGTCCTGCCCAAGTGTTATTGTTTTCGTCTTATTTACGAATTGGCTCAAAGATTTATTGCAGACCGATATGAGTTCGGTACCTCATTGGGTTCGTTGTATTCACTCCACCAAACACAATTATTGTAGTCGTTTACTTTTGTACAATATTTAATATTGTATTGCATGTATGTTGAGGGGTTATGTGAAATAAAAGGTTCGTGTAAAGTAAAAGATATGTAATAATTATATTCAAAAAAGACGATTATAAAAACGCTCTAGGTGATGTGTACAAGACGAGCGCACAATTAGATCTGACTGCAAAACATGGTGACAGTACGTACATTCATACCTGGAATATTCGCAGGAGTCCCCAAATCCTAATTAGCCGACGTGGTATAAAACAGCCGGGAAAAAGAATCCGTTATTTTCCAATATTTTTAGAACGTGGAGTTTTCCACGAAGTACGAGAAATACTAATGCTTTACTTTAACAATGTATAATACCATAAAATGTACTTTAAAATAATTTTCTGAATACTAAATTATCTTTCGTACTTTTCGTTTCATTTTAATTTCAAGTTCTATCGCTCTTATTGGAAGTCAGTATCGAAATCAACGTTCGTGGAACGTATCGAAGTATCGATTCGTTTCACTAGAAATTCAGTAGTACAACCGTTGCTTGGTCAGACATGTTTCTAAAGTGCAGAGAAAAAGATGAATAAATCTTCTAGGAACTAATAACTGACATGAGTGCATGGGAGGGTAGGTTAAGAGAGAGAGAGAGAGAGAGAGAGAGAGAGAGAGAGAGAGAGAGAGAGAGAGAGAGAGAGAGTAAGAGAGCAAGAGAGAACGAGAGAAAGAGTAAGAAAGCAGGAGAGCGAGAGAGAGAGAGAGCAAGAGAGAGCGAGAGAGAGAGTAAGAGAGAGAGAGAAAGAGCGAGAGAGTAAGAGAGCAAGAGCGAGAGAGTAAGAGAGCAAGAGAGAGCGAGAGAGTACGAGAGAGCAAGAGAGAGAGAGGGAGAGAGAGAGAGAGAGAGAGAGAGAGAGAGAGAGAGATTTGAAACATCGGCTAATTAAGCAAATCATGTTTCAGCAGACGCGTCACATTTTCCTCACTAAAGCTGCCATCGTACGTGGAGGACAGCACTGGAGGCTTAATACGCGTTCGTAACATGCAAAAGATGGGGCTGCTAATGGACGACGAGACTCGACTTTAAACTGGCTGCCGTCTAATGTCCTCGTAAGTGCTAATGAACGTCGCTTGTATCCGGCCGACATTTATCCTTTGAGTCGAGCGTCGCGGTTACGTGAAAGGCGGTCTAATACACGAAGGCTCGCGTGCGCGTGGCCTGCTTTGAAAAACGCAGGACTGGCTTACGTTTTCTATCCCGGTTTTAACTAACGGAATTACACCCGCGACTCGGCGAGCAATTCGTTCAGCAGATGGTACTGAAAATTTTTGCTCAGAAAATTTACTGCTTTACTCTTTTTAAATGTTTCGAAAGCTTGTTGAGGATGATATGAAACATTTGAGAATTTTTACTGAAGGGATTTTATTAGTTCAATGCTTTCGAGTTTGTGTTTGAAAAATGTTGGTACAGATGTTACTGACAGTAATTTTTATATGCTTGCTCAAGACACTACGTTGTTTACTACGTCACATTCGGATAATGTAACTGAACTAGGATTAGTTCTAAAATAAAGGACTGTCGCTGCGACGTTCGAGACTTCTCCGTAACAGAGATAGGCTGAGGTTTTATATTATAAACGATCTCATATTAGACTACTTTACCCTATACTTTCTTTATGCCTGTGAACTTCGTTCATTTATCTGAATATCGATTTGAAATTTCCATGATATGAAACATTTGATAGTTCCAGTTTTTAAAGAATTGCATTCTAAAAATTTGCCAATCTTATAAATCATGAAAAGTAACATTATTTCATACTACGATAATCCTAAAAATTTGCCGAGCGGGATCTTGAATTAGCAAGAAACGTCTTTGATTGAACGAATTCAGAGATCAACTTTGCAATTTTGTGGTCAGAATCGCAACGCGAAATATTCGTTGTGATCAAGTCATAACCAGCTCTGTAGTTTGGGGAAGCGAAGCAGCTAATGAATGTAATCGGCTCTTCGCCAGCGGCGCATAGGCGAACAGGAATTATCGACGTAACGAGTCCAGGGGTAGCGACCGATCGTTCGAGCTGCGAGATCACGCACTCAGACTGATCGTGCTAATTAAAACCGGCTGAGTTCTCTTCCCTTCATTCTCTCTCTCTCTCTCTCTCTCTCTCTCTCTCTCTCTCTCTGTATCTCTCTTACTCTGCACGTGGAATTTATCACTGAAACGCCACGTGCGGCCCCACGCTCAACTTCGCCGTCAGGTAAGTAGCTACTCGACTGAAATTACCGAAACAACCTGGAAATAGTAATGGCTCTACGGCTATAACTATAGCTCCGCCTCGAGGAACTAGTTTCGAAACTACGCAGAACCGACGTCTCGACACGCCGGCTACGGATTGAATTTTAACGAAAAACATTTTGTGAACCGACACTCCTTGCACGTTTCAGGGGTGAATTCCACGAATCTCTCTTTCTATCTTGCTCCCACGATCACTGCAACGTTTTCTTAGGATAAACTGTTTTCTAATTGTTGTAATATATACAAGAGTCGGAGAAAAATTTGAGGAATCAAGCAGAAATCGAACTCGCGTCCTCCAGACTGACAAGTTGGGACTGTACAATCACAGTCAAGACAGTAACAATATTTTCAAAAATTTTTCTGCACATTGTCGAATAAATTAATTCTTCTAATAGCTCAAAAAGTTTGTGTCGTTTGATCTAATTTTAAAAACGTTATTTTGTTTCAAAGAGTGATCGGGTCACGCAATGCTCGGTACTTATTTGCCGAATGCGATATATTTCACGATTATGCGAAATAATTGCTTCCGTAGAAGTCAAGTTCAAGGTTTAAAGACCGTTCTTTCACTCCTGAAAAATGTACTATTTCTCTGAATTTTTGAGAACTTTGTGCAAAATTAATGAATGTTATGGAAGAATTAAAATCAAGTATTCTGCTATTTTTCTTGTGGAATGTGTACGTGAAAGATTATGTAGAATTCACTGGTTGGGTATTTATGTAAACATAGGTACAAACATACATTATTATATCGAGTAGTAATATTAAAAACTATAAATCTTATGTGATTCACATAATAAGATTTATCATGCTTCTATATAATATTCAATATCATAAAGTTCGTTAGGCTAACTTGAAACTTCTTGTGTTCGATTCTTTCAGCTCTCAGTTTTCTTACAGTGTACTACGGTGATTCGAAACTTTTGATCCACAGTGTACTTATTTAAAGTTCTTTCGTTTGTAGTCGGATACCCGTTAATGACTTTCTGATTACATCAAGCCTCTGTAATTTTCAGAGTGCAGCACGAAAGTTTCTCGGAATAATTAATTAATGTATATAAACGTAAACATTACTTTGATTTCCATCGGAGACTTTCATCAAACAGGACTTGTGAATGAAAGAAACCGTACACCCGAAGCGGGAACCACGTTGAATGTAGAATTATTTCAGATTCCCGCGAAAAGACTGAATATAAACCGATCTCAATCGTGGAAATGGCAAAGAAACGCGAACGTAAAGAAAAGAAAAAAAGAAAGGGGGAAAAAACGCTCGCGGAATATCTGCTGACAGTGAAATAATAAAATGAATTTCCCTTTTACGTTTCGACAGAAGGTAAAGTGTCTTATAACGCCGCATAAGACCGTCGTATTATAATAACTCAGACCGCTAAATAGTTCCAACCAATTCTCCTCTTCTCTCTCTCTCTATATATATATATATATATATATTAAATTAACACTACTTTGAAGTTACGCGAAATTAATTCGTTTTACAGCGTGACAAAGGTAGAACCGTGCTCTCCCTGATCGTAATTCTCGCGAAATTTTACGATCATACGGGTATATTTAACTAGCGAAGAGAAAAAGAAGAGAGAGAAGAGAATGAAGAAGGGAGAAAGAGAGACGACGAGAAATGTGGAAACAGTAAAAAAGAGAACGAAGAGGAGGAAAAAAATAGAAGAAAAAAGGAGCAGGTTGGGAGGTGGACCGATGGCCCATTAGAATTCGCATGATGTAAGCGGAAATACGAAAGCGGAATGGAGCTTGCAGGCCGCGACATAAAACTCCGCCGCAGCCGGGCGTAGAACAGGAACAAATCGCTTTAAAATTTTATGAGCGGTAACGTTTCTGCCTCTCCTTTAAAAGCTTTTTCTTAAACTGGCCATTAAGGCTCCCGCAGATCTAGCCTGGATGTTACACTAATGTTCTTATCCACTTATTGCGCCATCGCTACGGCCACGAACCGAACTTCGGCCGTCATGGAAAGAACGACGAACTGATTTCAACCTAACATCAGTTCTGCACCGCGACAGAATTTCACCCAGGGGAAAAATGAAATACCATTTTCCCCATTTCCCTTCTTTTTAGAAAGATTTTTGTATGTTTCGTCGAGAGAGGTTGAGATTTTATATTAATTTTTGATATATTTCCAGTAATAACTGTATCGAATACGGAAATGTAATAGATCGAAGATGAAATACAATATTTATCATTTTTTGTTTCTTTTTTTTGTCAAATGTTTAGTGAATGTAGTTTTAGATGATGAATAAATTTAAAAGAAAAAATGATTCTTTTGGTACTGCGTTTTTAACTTTCAATCTGTCGTCCTTTCCATTCAACCAATCTTCCTTTCATGTAAATTTTGTAATCATCTTCAAAGGGAAGGTAGCTTCAGCTGCAACGAAAACGAATCTCAAAGGATGACACGGAAAAGATACTTCACCGGTGTAACTAAGCGAACATTTTCTATCATGCTTCTAATTTTTGATATATGCTCACTTTTTATCGTTTTCTTATTTCTCTTCGTTATGGAAACACAATACGTACAAAATATTATTATTCATCATCTCCCAATTTTCAAATATATAGTCCTTAAAAAAGACTCTTGCTTATCTTGGAAAAACAGTTGAAACGAAAGCCTCAGTTACAATCTTACCCTTTCTAATCACAATCATCAGCAATTTTAAACATGCCAGTTTTCCGTCGTATGAATCTAACCCATTCAATTTATCGAAAAGAAAAATAAATCACTTAATCCTCGTTCAAAAACCTTATATTCGAAATGGCTGCCGCCAACAATGCCCTTCATCCCTCGTTCGAGATCCACGAGGCGAGCCACGTTCCATGTCACCGATTCGACGTCCATAAGGGGAAACAAGGGGTTGGAAACGCACGCTCATTCGCACGCACTCTCGTGTTCACTGTACGACAACAACTCCAAGCCTCAGTAATCGTCGTGGTTTGTGGCAAAGACAGAGATAAAAAAAAGATGGAAGTGTAGAAGGGGGAGGAGAAGAAAGGAACGAAAGTGGAGGAAGAGCATTTCTTTTATGAGGAAGCTCGCTCTTTACCGAGGCTGGTACAAAGTGGAAGATGCTAGATAGTACTCGCCAGAGAACGCTAACAGCGACTCACGTCTGTCGGGGACTTCTTTGCTCTGGGACAGGAAGTCGTTGCTCTGTCTTCGTCACGTCAACCGACTCCGCAACGTAGACAGTCTGTTTTCTTGGCCTCGCGCGATTCAGCCAGGAAGAGGAAAGAATCCTGTGCTATCCTACCTGTTAGTTTTATCTTTGACGGTTTCGTTTCATTTGCGTCGGTAGCGGCGTGAGTGGAACAAGATAGAAGTAGTCAGTCCCGGAAGAGAGGAAACCGATTGCCTGGATTGCTGATGCATGGTAGCATGATGTTCCTTTTGAGCAGTCGTTGGGTAGTGTGTTTTGAAGATTGAGAGGTCTTTTATTAGTTGATGATATCGGTCTGGCTTATTTTTCTCCTGTTTTTTTTTTTTCATTGGTAGGACTGACGAGAGGATGTTACTTTAAAGCGGAGATCACGATGATATCTTCAGAGGTAGGAAAGTGAAGCGTGTAGTAATTTATATGCAATTCACGGAACAGTAGAATAATCGAGTGAGATATTAAAGTCGTGTAATATGAAATATACGGATTGAAGTGTCACGATCCTCTTGACGGCTAATACGAAACCGTAGATTCTCTTACTAGTAACTTAATAAGAATCTTAATGGGAATTGTACGGGCTGCAGTTTAACAGGAAAGAACATAGAACTTTTTGACATTCGACTAACCGTTTGAACGATCAATTTCGCGAATAATTAGAAATTCAATATTTCACGATAGAATCTTTTAGAGTTTCCACGTTTCACGGATTTAAATGATCTGACAAATCCTCTAAAATGATATTCTTCTAAAAACAACTGTTAAATATATACATATATAATAACTCTGATTAATATTCAGACACCCTTTAAAACAGAATGAGATTTTTAAGATTAAACCAAACGACGTCAGCTTTTTGAGAAGTTAAAAGGATTAATTTACTAGATAATGTATAAAAGTTACAATTTGCCAGAATCGCGAAGCAAAGAGTAAATTTCGCTTTTTCATCTGAACTTCTAATCAAAATTTAAAAAACATATTTTCTTTCATGATGTTTGGTCTACCACAGCGATAAGTCTAAAGATTCTTAAGTCTTTCGCTTGTTTCTACATGGACCGATTTTGACAAAATTTTCACTATATATACAAACGATATAAATTCAGAAAACATATTCCTTAAGTTTTCATTAGAAGCTTAAATACAAAATTGATAAAAAGGGATTTTCACTGTTTTCTTCGCGATTCCGACCAATTGTAATTTTTTCAAGATTTCTTATAGAAAAGAACTTACGTCGTTGGATTCGATTTTAAAAGAAGTTATTCTATTCTAAAGGATGTCCGAATATTAATAAGAGTGACTGTATATCAAGCCTAAAATATTCTCAATAATAATAAGACACATTTGATATTCCTCTCCTTTTATACCGCACAAAGCTTTCCATAATATCTCCACACTATACATCACCCGAAAGAACCTTTCCCCAGCCTTCGATAACAGGATATAATCGAACGAGAAGATACAAGAGGCGCCGTGAAATTTTGCATTCAACACGACGGCGTCCTCGATCGTCGGTTGAATAAAGAGGAGAGCTTCCTTCAAATGATCCTGATAATTGTTCTGTCGCGGCGGAAGGAACGCAAACTTTTCACCCTTCTCTATCCTTTTCCCTGTCTTTTCCTTCAACCCTTCCCTCCTCCATGGTCGGTCTATTAAAAGAGTTCGGTCCAGTGAAGACAGGTGAAGGACAAGAGATCGCTGAAGAAGGACACGAGCTGAGTAGGAAAGTGGAAGAAGCGAGAAAAAGAGTGGCAAGTTCAAGGGGGTGAGGGTAACTCGATTTACCCCCGACGGACTCCACTTCCCTTTATTACCGTTTCAAAGTGATCTTATCGGCGAGACAGGAGGCGAAGTGGAGGGGATAGGACCGCTGAACACAGCCCCCTCTTCTTCGTTTCTTTCCCTTTACGGGGCAAAATGGGTTCCTACGGGAAGAAAGAGGGGGAGGAGGAGTTAAGAGTCGCTGTGTCGTAAGGTCGTCCGGGTTACGATCAGACTTCGAACTATACGAGACACTCGTAGTCGTTAAATCAGCACACATGGCGAAACTTCGTGTGTCCCGCGAGCCACATGCTCGTTATACGGTCACTTAAATTTTGGACTGTTCCATAGAGAGCAGCAGAGAGGGGAAAGAAGGTTGACTACCTGCTGTAAACGGCACACACGTTGCCACCACCGCGAATAATTACACCGTTCAGCGAGCTTTTTGTTGGCTGCTCCCTCTATGCCGGTAACAGATTGCACACGTTGAATATTTTGAGAACTAACCTTCTCTACTGTTGGACGGATGGAATACTCCTAGAAGTAAAATTGACCGCCGTCTGTGGAATCTATAGTCCGTCATTTAATAAGCATAGAGTCTTCCAATAAGAACGACAGAACTTTGAATTGAAATGAAACGAAAAATGCGAAAGACAATCTCGTATTCGCTACTCTATTTTAAAGTACATTCGTTGGCATTATATATGAAATGCAATATCATATAAATGACCACCACGATTACGTTTCGAATGAATACAATGAACCCATTTTTCGCCACGTTTCTCGCTTTACTTTCTAACAGAAAGTAAAAATACTCATACTTCGAACGATCGATAAACACGTCGTAATAAATTAGCTATTACGAATGGCACTTCTCGAGAGTTCAAACGCAGTAGCAATGTTTAAAAGACAGTTCCATAACTTTGAACATCTTCCCTCGTGCACGTAATTGAAAAATTTATATCAATTTATCGCTGTTCTCGATATAAAGCGCAGAAATTTTTATCACTCGACAGATCAACGACATCTCTATAAACAAAATTACAAACACTCGAATCCTTTCGTCGTGTTACTATCATTCTTCTTTTTCCCCATACAATCAACCTAACAATATTTATCAACGACTCTTTGAATCTGTGCCTTTTTCCACGTGTTTCCCACGAGGACGCTTTCGATCAAACCTGATTACCATGTAACGACGCGTTACTATCAACCACTCGCAGTGTATTTACCGAAAGTGCGAACAGCAAACAGATAGCAATCCCTGTCGTCGCGGCTTTCAATGTGTCGCGCTCAGTGGCCATCGAAGTTGCAGGATTTTCCTGGACGGCGTCCATTATTCCGTGTAACGGCCCCGTAATTCAATAGTCAAGGCCGGTGCACGCTATAACTCGATTATCAGCCATTATCGCGAACGATATTATTCCGTGTAATTTACGGCGAAACGCTTAGAATCGGATATCGCGTAATTGGACGACCGACTTCCATGGAGACGTCGCGGACTTCCGCAATGATAGCCAGTTATTACGGAAACCACCATTTAGAACTCGCGGAATCATGGTTTTCCTTGGTTACTATCCTCCTTTCTTTTCCCCGATGTGGGGGATTCTGGAGACATTCGTGGATCATTCGTCAATAATTAGTAAAAATGTATTTATAAAATTTATCAAAGCATTAATAGGTATATGCTTCTGGATTATTTTTCATCATAATCTTCTTGATTTTTAATACACTTGGTCCATCAATGTATGTCCAATCGTGCATCCGACTGAGAAATGAAGTCATAGAAATATATAGAAAACGCCATTCCAGCTTTAATTCTAAGGCCCGAACAAATTTTCTTTGAATATTAATTTCAAAGCCTGAACAAATTGCTTTCCTGTCATAAATATAGTTCAAGATGTATTACATTTACATACTTTCACCATCCTTCTCTTCTTTCCGGTTTTCCTATGTTCTTAGAGTTTGCAAAACTCCTTAGTTCTTCTTCCACTATGTAGGATTGGGTAAGGTTTTGACTTTGAATAAGAAACAAAGACTGTAACTAATATCTGATAGAAAAGAGAAAGCGATTGGAGCACAAGTTTCCTTAATTATGGAAATATGAACTACCTATTGTAATTATTCTGTATAATATTATCGAGTATCTACAGAATATCAAAACTATCTATTATAATATTAACATTCTATGGAGGATATTATAATTATCTATTATAATATTAATATTCTATCGAGAATATTAATTATCCATAAATAGATTGAAAATAACTGTATTCTTGTACAAAATAATAATTTTCCCAGAATCTATAACTTTCACTTTCTGAAACTTAATTTGCAACAGCAGTGATTCAAAATGACTAGAATTCCTCCAGTTCACTTCTAGATTGAATTATCAAACATTTCTGCTCACTATAATACAGTCTATGTTTCCCTCATATTTTAAATTCCATCTTTTATCCATGAAACGTTCTTTCTCAACTTCTTTACATTATCTTCTACAATATCATTTTTTCAACCGTATATCTGATTCAAGTTTACACATAGTGAGCAAACGCGGCATGAAAAGGAGGCAAATGAGATTTAAGCGTTACTCAATGACTCGATCGTTTCTACGTTTTTCGGGACTCCATCTTGTATGTCTAATTTTCTCTGGATTTTCTCTCCGCGATACGCTTTCTATTGTTCCTTTATGCGAATGTACACCACTGTACATCTCTGCTACACACACGTACATTATTTTTCCCATACAAATGCACTTTCCCTTTAACGTAATGTGAAACTGAGGTTACTAAAATACACTGTAAATTAAATCTAGCCATTTAAAAGTCGTATTTTCTACAAGGTAATTACGATTTTCCACGAAATATTCAATATCGTTGGCGCATAAATGAACGTGCCACCATGACATTTTTCCCGTATGTTATTAATACCATTTATTAAAGGTGTGCACCGATGAAAAATAATTACGTATTCACGTAAAGTTAAAGGTTACGTTTGATATGTATTGCCGCAAAGAAATAACTTTGAATGTAATACGTGTAACAAGATTGCGTTGCATCGAGATGTTCTTTTTCGCCTTTCTTTTTTTTTTTTTTTTTACGGTGAAATTCACTTCACGTGAAAAACTTCACGTCCAGATAATATTTCCTCGAAACGTTGCCGTCTCTCCCATGGAAAATTAATGCGACATACGCGGAAGCAAAAATGAACGGAATTAATGTTACGTGAAATATACAAAGGGACGTTGTTAATTCATCGCAAAAAATTGCATCGTGCCGCTGAAAAACACGTGCTCTTGGTGCGTTTAATGAGAATTTTAACAGTTACACTCTTTTATCCGGAGCGGTAATACATTCAATAACGTAGCAAAGATACGTTTGTGCATTATATTTCAAACACTGTACGTTTCGCGTGCAACTCATTTCGCGTACTAAAAAATTGCCGTAATAAAGAAGTTGTCAGTGTTTTTCACCTTTTCTCTCTCTCTATCTTTCTTTCTTTCTTTTTTTCTCGTTTCATAAAAGTTTTTCTACCTTTTCGAAGGCAATATCAGCAATCAACGCACAATTCACAAAGGGACAAAAGAATATCAAGCAACAATCAACAAGTTATTGACTTTCCATCAGGGAACTACTAAACTTTTAAATACCAACCGTTTAAAAATCAATTTCACGTTGCACTTCAACTTCGCTCGAAACGCAACTCTCCGTTCCCACTATATTTCCACGCTGTTGACTATATTTCCACTTCGTTTCACCGGTTCTTTACAACGTTTTCCTATCGGAATGAAAAATAAAAATAGAAATAGAAAAAAAAAAGAAACAGAAAATAACCATCGCAATTAATAATTTCCCTTTCTTTACGCGATCTGAGAAGGGTAGATCGAATGGTTTCCTAACATATCCGAGCCGCGCTAAAATACACACAGGGCAACGAACACATCCGGGCGGAAGTTGGGCCTCGATAGACCGTCAATTGAATACCAGCCGATCGCTTTTCATTCTAGCCGCTGTCGGATCGCTCGAACGTGTCCTGGAGAAGAGGAGTGAGAACGCGTGTAAAAAAGCTACCTGAACTAGGGGAAAACAACGAAAAGAAGAACAAAACTATTCAGTTTAGACAGAGTTCGAGAGAGAGAGAGAGAGAGAGAGAGAGAGAGAGAGAAAGAAGAAACAAGAAGAGGAAAATCAATAATTGCAGACCTTTCTAATTTCCCAAGTGTACGCGGAGCGAGGCAATTTCGCGCCAGCCATTCGTATCGGCGCAAATAAAAACATGCTTGATCCGGAACGACGTGCGAACCGATGAAGAGTAACAACGCAGAGGAGAGATCAAAAAGGGGTAAGGGCAAGGGGACAGGAAAGAGAGATCGCAACGGCGAAGAGGAAGAAGAAGAAGAAGAGATGGTTCTACTTGTTCGTTGTCGAAGGCGGGTTTCATTGACGGAAGTTCGAGTCAAGTTGGATGACCCCGAGGGCCCCAGAAATAGAAATTTCTTTGTCCTTTATTCTCTTTCATTCTCTTTCACCGACGACGACACAGTCTTGTCGCAGCCGAGATAAACGCGAAACTTTCCTTAATAAATAAACATTTTCCTCCCCTCCCCTCTTCGCCCCACCCCCCTCCATCTCTTTGTTAAATACAAGACGAAATGACGTGGAGAGGGAAATCAGGGAGAAAGGCAGTGGACAGAACTGCAAGATGAAATTGAATGTAAAAGACGAGAGAGGAGAGGAAGAAGAAGTTTCGTCGAGACCAACCAACGACAACGGATCCTCCTTTCGTCTCCGTTACCTGAAGCTTCTTTGATTTTTATGCTCCTTCTTGAGCATGGCTCCGCATAAAATGCATCTTTCAATTGTACTCCTCTTGTTGGCTTGCTGCGGTGATCTTGAGATTTTCTATTCGCGACGTATATAGAACGGAGAAATTGTTATTGTTATGGATACTACAGTGGACCAAGCTTACGATACGATCAGAATATCCGCTATTTCGACATGTTGAGGAGCCAGATTTTTTGACTGATTCTCTTGTCCGATCGTATAGATTGTAGAGAGGAAATTTATATGGAATATTGAAATATGTACTTATAGCTTTCGATGAAATATGTACTTTAAGCTATCTGATGAGGGAATTTTTTAAATTTTGCGCGTAAGACAGAAGTACATATTTGTTGTCTCCAGTTATGAAAGTGTTAATAGGTTAGTAAAAGTGTTGAACGACATGAATTGTTTTTTTATTTTAAATTCATACATGTGATACTTCGTGTCCCTAATGTACTCAAGTTTTCTAGGGGATCATTACCTAACACAAGAAACGAAAAACTTGCAGATTAGTCATAACTGGACTGCGAATTTGTATGCATTTACAGGAAATTTAAAGATGTAAAGTTACACAAAATGCACATAATATGAAAAAAATATAGAAAATATCGAAATTATTGTGCTCTTTATACCTAGTCGGTGAAATAATTTTTTTAACGAAATTCTACTTTTATTACTACATTCTCAAAAATATGAACTTGCATAAAATTCTACAGTCTACTAATAACATTGAAACAAACTGTAAATCTGATTCTATTTGAAATAAACTTATAATTCATTTCTGAAACTGTACTATATCATACTGTTATTTCTATATCAAAAAATTTCAGAGCTTTCCTCGCAGGTATTCTGAGAAGAACAATTCGAAAGTCCTGCGAATCGCAATTTTCTCGGAACACCGATTCGCTTTACCCGAAAATGGTACATTTAAATCCTTTCATCTGCCAAATTACCGGTTAAAAGAGAGCGATGTCTATTAATATTGATAGTCAGTGTGAGAAAGAGAGTAAACGTAGCCTGGCTCCAGGAAGTTTTTGTTGCACACTCGAGTTCGTCAATTTAATTCGAACAGGAAGACCGCTTTGCAGGAAAGGATCGAAATTCTCTTGATGTGTCTGAATGAAGTCAATTGAAAAGAATTCACGGTGGTTATTATCCGATAAATTTGTGCTGGTTCGCGTTTCAGTTCGCCAAATCGTTCGTGCCACGATCATCGGGTTAGGAAAAGAACGGTCGGTCCGCTAAGTGGAAAGTTCGAGGAAAAATCGTTGGTTATATTCCTTTTACGAGCTTTCTACAACGGCGATTCATCGATGGATCAATGGGTCAGAGGTTTCGATATTTATATACACACACGTGAGAGTCACTTCCGCAGATGTGTGTATGTGGAAGCACAGAGAGAGAGAGAGAGAGAGGAGAGAGAGATCGTGGAAAGAAATGGAGGGGGGAGGTTTGTAGTGGACGACGAGATTATAGAAGACCGAAACGAGAGGAAACTCAATTCCAAGGGGCAGTTTTGCGATCCAATCTGGCAATTGGCCAATCTAAAATGAAAACATGCTCGTTCTACGATGCGAGAGGATGTAGAATTGCTTCGAAATGGAACGTTAATTTCCCAAACGGCTCAAAAAACGGGAAAGGGGGTGTACATATATGCGTACGTGAGAGAAAAACGTGGGTAAGCTTGATTTTTCGTCGAAATCGAACGGATGTACGTGAAGTTCTACTTTTACGAGGAGATATGTATTTGAAAGAGTGGACACTTGAAAAGATTCTTTGGAAAAGAACGATATCACGTTACTGAAAACTATCGTCGCCGATTATCAAAAATACGTGAAAGATAAAGATTCTCCTTAGCGGAAATAAAAGTAATCCTGGGAAAGTGAAAGCAAGATTGTTCACGTCGCCTAACAACTGCAAAGTGCTAACCCTTTGTTCTCCAAACTTTCTTTAAGATCTTCTGTAGAAACATACTTTTTCGTTGTATCCATATCCGCTTTAAATAACTGACAATAACAGACATATTTACTGAGAGCTTCAAAGTTCTCAGAGCCTGGATTATTCGAATAATTAATCGAAGTCATCAAGTATAAATCTGTGTTCTCAGTGTTATCAGGATTCGAAAGACACTTACAATACCGTGTGCATCGTTTGATTTATGATTAAAGATAGTTCATAGGTTACCAGTCAGGTGTTTTTTAATTGACCAGTTGAACAATTATATGAACACGACATAAACTCAAAAAGCCTCGATTAAGCCTCGATTAAGCCTCGATAAAATCATCGTTTAATAATTACTTTCAAACGAAGAAATTCACAAAACCATCTGGAATATTCTTCCTACATTCTAGTAGCATAAATCTCCTAGTATTCCTCGAAACCTTCGTTCAACCGAGACCTTTAACGAAGTACAAACAATCATGCAATCGGGTGCTTTGATATGTATTCAGCTCGGATCCGCGTAACGAGAAGCGCAGTCGGTATTCGGGAAGGGTTCAATCAAAATTTACACGTAAGAATTTCCAATTTAACGCAGAGAAAAGCGACCACGTCGAATGTAGAACGACGACGATGAGACCACGCGAGGGGTTCCTTGAAGTGGCATCCCGCAAAAACCAAACCTATGTAGTATCGTGGACTGTGAATGTGAAACGATCTTCCTATCCTTCTCTGGTAATCGCTTTAACCACGTTTGTCGCAGATACTCGACTCGATAGAGCTGTGAAACTCGCAAGTTGGTGGACAGAGAGGAGAGGATAGGATCCGTCAAATTGCCCGCCTGTCGTATCTAACCCTCTGTCTCTATGTCTAGTGAGAAGGCTAGGTCAAAATGTTCTTGTCCACGTGGATACACCTTGCACCGACACGACGACGCGAGCTCACGTCGCACCGTCTTCTCATCTCGTCTAATTTGCGCTTAGAGGGAGGAGGGAGACACTTTAATTTGGTCAGGTAGTACGGCTGCCACCTACCGGCAACTTCGTCTCTAATTTACCTTCCCTACCGGAAGTGCCGTTACAGGACGAGTCCAACTAGCTGGCTAATATGTTCACTGTCGCTGTACAGGCCGATGTATGCTCGATGCGCACTGTCGAAACCGGGCAAGAAATGTCACGAGACTGTCTCGTTTGATGCGCTCGGAGAAACAATTAAGGGACGGTGGTTCTGTCGTCTGTGGGAGTTTTGGTTCGTCTCGCTGGACTTTGAATGTTAAGTACCAAAGGAAGGAGGAGATTGAGCTGGAAAGTGGTTTTTGAGGAATGTGCGATTACTTGTGTGACGTGAATGTCTCCGAATGGTAGAAATATGTTTCGTTCGAGGGAGGATTTTGTATGGTAAAGTCAAAGCAATCTGATTCATTTCATAGATGTTCGAAGTTTTGAACCTTACGAACACGAATCTTTAAAGTACCAGTGTTTTTATATAAAAGATCGTGCAAATCCAACGCCTAAATGTCAACACTATTTTCAATAAAAAAAGAAAAAAAGACAAATTTGAGAAAGTTCCAAATGATTCATGTTTTATTGAAAAAGAAATATGTAGACACGTAAGTTGGATTATTTTATATAAAAATAATTTTCTACTTTCTTTGTAAAAGTAATTAATACGTTTGCACGTTCCTAATGTTTTGATTACGATATCAACGATAACGTTAGAAATGGATAAACGATGAATCGCGTTTCATTCTATTAGAATTTCACGCGTAATTTATGTCAGAGACGTTGTGGTTTGGTTCATGCCCGCAGCTCACGATTTCAAATGGTTTCGCGATAAATGTATCGTATAATTCGCGAGAAGCTCGACAACAATCGATAGTTGCCAGGAATCGATGCTGCCGCGTTGGCCAATTATACTTTATGCGAAGTTCCTAGAGTTAATTAACGGCATTCAAATGCTTTAATAAATAGATAATTAATGCCATCAACAGGAATAATCATTTGGCATAATCATATGTTAATGAGGGAACAAAGAAAAACTAGTAATACTCTTGTTATGTACAATAGCGTTGAAACGTAGAATAAGCTTGTGTGTATTACGTAATAAAAGAAATAGGTGTTTAAGAGTATAAAGGAATTAGGTTAATGTAATGTAATAAACATTCTTATGAAACTGATAAACATCAGCGGTTCAAGTAGCATAAGCTAAAAGGCTCTTTTAATTTCCCAGGAAATTACGTAATAATAATGACTCAGGACGTATTAAAAAGCACACTGACAAGTTACGTCACTTAATTACGTAAATGAAAGCTATGCGTCAGTAGCTTGTAAATGCAATGGACACTCGTATAATTTCCATAAAAGATCTTAAATAAGTTGATAAGAAATGTTAAATCTTCATCTGAACGTAATCAGTAAAAACATTACTTAATATTTCTAACAGCAATCATTTTTCTTCAATTCGAACAAGCCTTACTCTTAAAGTTACTAACGGTAACTTATTAAAAATTATAAAAGGAAAAAATCGAAAAACTTTGTAACCACTTGCGCTGGCAATTAATTGACGTGCACGCGTGGCAAACTCGTCCAAAGCAATTCGCAGCGAGTTGACATTTGAAATTACTTTTCTATAAAATTTTAGACACAGTGTTTGCACATTAATGCATGAAACGTGTATATGTAAAATTAACATTACAGTAAAACTCTTTAATTGATTAACAATTTTACTAATAATATTAATAATTTTTTACGCAATGGTAAATTTCAAAGCAATCTGGAATGTGCAATGCAATGAGATATTTCTTTATAATAATAAAATATATAATAACAAAATTATTTCATTGTGTTCTGTGCTAACTTGATTGTTATTCAATGCAAACATATAAAATTAATAAAGTTCTACAAAAACGTACTTGCATGCCTTCAAAACAGAAGCATAACACTTGTTAACTAAACTCCCATGTTATTTTAACTTATATAAATCGAACCCTATACAATATAACTTGTTGATAGAACTGCTAAATTATTTTAAACAGCAAAGATCACACGACGTGTATAACACATCATTACAAGTGGTTAACGTTCGAATAATCAATTTGTGAATGATTGAAATTGTTAGATATTCTACATTATGGAACCTAACATTGATACGTTCTAAGAAAAGGTACAATAGTTTATACATTTTTTCTTTGTCCAGAAATTGATCCTCAATAAAGTCTGTGAGGCGGAATCTTCGTGATAAAAAAGAGGTCTCCAAGTAGAATTTATTTCCGGCGTCTGGCGGACTTTAGCAACGTCTCGGGATCCAACGTAATTCAAGAGACCCCGTGTACAACGCCATCCACGAACGTCGTGGAATCGTGAATTACGTGCGTAACTTAATTGTGTCCGCGGGTCCTGGACATAATGAGGTTTGGCTTGGCGGTGTAACGAACGCCGGCCGACAGAATTTTGCATTTTTGATCTCGTTAGGTGAACAATAATTAATGGAAGGGTAACTGGCCTGGTAGGTATCAGTAGAAGCACAGGAACGTGGAATATTTCGCATGTTTTTCGTAGAAGTTAAAGTGGTCGCTGTTGTGTTTAGAATTTTTATTGTAAATTGCGAATGAAAATGTTGCTGTGCGTAATTGTCGATTTGTGTGCAACTTTCATTTAAGTTCAATTATTTCGAAATTCTTCTTTTTATAGTCGCATCTGCTACAGTAGTTGTGTGTTCCTTTTAGAAATTTTACGACATTCTCTACTTTATCTTTATCGAATTATTCTCTACTTGGTTAATTATTTTTATTTTTTTGAGCAATATATATTTTTTTAATTAGATTGTTTATAGTCGTATTAACTTTGATTATTAGCGACTATCCTAATTATTATATTATTCTTGTCAACGGATATGTTTCTTTCACGAATTTGATGAAATTAAATTATTCTTTACTTGGGTAATTTATTACAGTTTCTTTCTCCTTTTTTTTTACGAGCGTAAATATGTTAGCGTAGTGTTGACGTTAAGTCGGATTAATTAATCTGGTGAAATGATATTTCCTCCTACGATATTTTTCCATATAGGTACACATGTATGTCATTCGATGAAGCTCAAGTATATCGGAATAAATCTAGAGCAAGGAAGCAGATGTACCTTCATGTGGCAGATATTTTGCCTATTGCAGGGAAAGCAGCACGATCCTTATTGCTATCTGCTGCAATCTGTCTTGAAATGGCTTATAAAACTTGCCTTGACAACCGGGGCATATGATACATATTAGGTTACCGTGCAAGTTTCACCCGTGGATTTCTTCTTAGGTACAAAGTAAGAATTTTATCGCTTTTAACCCTTATGTGAACAACCAAAATGTTTACGCTTGTTGGAAAAATCGGGGAACACAGCTATCCTAAGTAGATTCTGATATACAACGATAATTTTACTTTCATATTTTCCTGTAACTCTTAGCTTTTTCTTTGTGCAGTATATCAACTGCTGTTTTGAATAATTTGAGCGAAGCAATTACTTGGAACTATAATATAATTCAATACTAAAGTCGATCATCCGTGTCGTGATTTTGTATTTTGCATAATTTTATTTTACAACTTCCTTTCATAACCATTCAATCACAACTTGAGTCATATGGAACAAGTGTATAAGTAAGATTAAAACCTTCTTATTTGAAATATTTTGCATAAATTTTTATTCTGAAACCGTAAATCGATGGCAAACCTTCTAACTAATAGGGATCCGGAGCGGATTCGCGATATCGTGACAATATAACAAATTATTAATAGAAATTGTTCATATAAGGGTTAAGGAACTCCCTTGCGAACGTCTACGAGTTATTAAGAACTATTGAGACTGTTGTAGTTTATGTAAGATCGATGGGAAATGAATGCGAAATGAATTAGCGGAAATAGCAAGCGTTACCATTTTTTTTCCCCTATATAGTAATAATTTTCCAAAAGAAAAGCATCTTGAAAATTAACTCTTACAATTGTAGAGAATCTAAACTATTATAAAATACAGCAAACAAAAAATAAATAAATTAAGAATGTAAATTAAGCCTGAAAGAAGCGTACTTAAGCGAGAAAACTATCATAAGTCGAAAAACACGAAAGCTTCAAAAAGAGTAAGAAAGGAAAATTTCTTTTTGAAGATTATTTAATTACAATCTTACAGAACATATCGTTTCAAGCATTAAACTTCAAATTCTGACATTTTTTTCGATGGTAAATATTGTATGAAATAAAAATTTGAGAATTCGCAACTTTCAACATTTTACTTTGAGTAAACTTTGTTACATGCATTCTAAAAAAATATATAATACAATTCAATTATTCCAGACAATTTGTCTGATCCGAGAGAAATAAGTAAATTAGAAATCTTTAAGCTTGAAGGAAATGTACGCCAATGAAAAGTCTATGAAATTTTCGAAGAGAGCGAAAAGAAAATTTCTATTTGGCAAATTATGTAATTACAGCTTCACGAAACGTATGTCAACTAAAATTTACTCAAATATTACACTTGAAATTCTAACATGGAAGATATCCCAAGGAATAAAAGAAAAATTTCAGAATTTTTTCACATTTAATATTTCACTACGAACGAAATTCCTTCACAGTCTAAGAAACTATAATACAATCCAATTACTCTAGGAAATCTTTCCAGTCCAAGGGAACAAACTTTTTCCACGAAAGTACCACACGTCTCTCTTCATCTTCATGAAACATCGTTCAGAGACAGCGCTATAGCAGAACCTATGGCGCTACGACCTACAGGGAATTCGCATTAGGAAACCTCAGGTTAGGTTGGTGTAACATATTTGTATTTTCTCGGTAATTACGGTCTACTCGTCTGCTCGATCATCGTCGTAGACAGGAAACGTGGGGTAAACAGAAGATTAACGTTCGCATACTCGTAGACGCGTCGCACTCGTTCTCGCCTGTCTATCGGTGATTTAATTGGACCTTTTTTATTCGTTTTCGGTTGAGAGAGCAACATCGGCAAACAGAAAGAAGAGACGGAAGATAGAAAGAGCAGGTAAAACGGTTCTAATAATGAGAAAACGAAGGTTCTCGACGAGAAACCGTCAAAGATACGCGACAAGTGGCAACCAACCTACTTCGTTTCGAACACTTGCTGAACTTTCTATTGTTTCTCGTTAATTGGACTTTCCCTTGTTTCTATCCGGCTGGCTGAATCTCTGTTTCTCGCGCAATTCTCGTAGTCTCTGCACACGCGTGGACATGCGTCACACGGTCGGTAATTAAAGTGATTTCATTCGACACATCTGGCTTTCACACGGCTGTTTATCGAATCTTCGCCGATAGGGGTTCGTATAGGCGTGAATTGAGAAGCGTGGGTTGTCGTTAAACGAGCAAAATTCGAGACACGCTTGTCCCTGAGCAGCTATCGAACTCCTTGCATCGTTTCAATTGTATTTTTCTGCTGAAGAAGTAATACAATTGAAAATTATACGACAACGAAATGCGTAGAATTATCAGAAAGATAAAAGCTACGCTTTAAGAAAATTTCTGACAATGTGACTGATATTTTAAATTATCAAGACTTAGCATTTGAAATGATTCGTTTAAATAATCCAATATAGAGAATTATGAAGCAATAGTACTTGATGAATGTAGTTGAACTTGTTTAACGGAATAAAGACAATTTTAAGCAGCACGAACTACCGCTGAGAGTAAGTAGAATAAATACAAGGTATAGTCAGGCAAGTGGAGTACGGGTTATATCAACTTACGGAACTTTCTAATCAATTTATACCACACACAGATGGAAATTGATTATTTCCAATTCCTCGATGCAACTTATTTTACCTACAAAAAGAAAATTATCAACTCTGAATAATCCGCAAAAATTTCTAAGGATAAAAAACGACGAATAGTCAGACATAAGTCTAGTGTATCGCTCAGAAACACCGGAACAACACGTTTCCATTGAATTATCAACTCGAAATAGATCTGTCGTTTGATCGAAGCCTTATAAAGAAGCTATAATCGAGATCAAAGTGAATTTCGGCCACACGGATCGCTCGACGTTTCATCTAATTTCTCTAATTAGAGAAATGGCCTTTGACACTTATTATATCAATCGCCTAGCAAAAACAACTAACAATCCACTTAGTTGCCACCAAAACTGGCCGTAACTCATAATCGACAGTTGAAAACGTCGCGTGGGAAATATCCATTCTACGTAGGATGAAAATTTTTATCTTTTTTCCCCCGTCGACGTCGGGCGAACATCGGCGAAGAAAATTCGATTCGCATTTCGACGAGCACGAGCCGCGAACGGGACCTGGTAAAAACGTGAACAGAGAACACTATGCGTGTCTCTGTGTGTGCACGTGTGCGTGTGTGTGTGTGTGGAGAGAAAAAGAGAGAGTGTGTAGTAGCTGTACGGAGGATCGCAATAAAATATTTATATCTCTATTTGCATTTTAAAAGCCGGAACTCCGCTCCTGTTCCCGACGCGGTACGGCTTTTAATTGCGGAGGCTCCCGCGCGTTATCATTCCTCCTGTCCACGCTACATCGATTATAAATCCTCTTTTTCTCCCTGCGCTGTTATCGCTCGGGACGCGGCCGAATGATTTAGGACGCGGAACTCAGGTTTCAATTGTGGATGATCATTCTTTTCGCGTTTTTCTTTCTTTCTATTATTTTTTATTTTATTTTTTGAGGAAAGAAAGGTAGTATTAATTTTTTTTTTTTTTTTGAGCTTACAGATACAGATTACGCGAAGAAAGATATTCTTGATGTAACTTCAGTTCTGGAAGTACTTTTTACGTTTCTTCAGCAAATATTATTCTTTCATTTCGAAGTTACGAACGTCTTTCCAGTAAAGAGAGGATATTTCAGGAAATGAAGATTTGGATTTGTTTTCTTTGTGCTTCTTTCGTTTCGGTTTTTTCCTCGAACGGAGCATTCTTTCTTTCTTCTCTCGAAGTTGTGAATGTTAATTATGTAACGAGGAAAATTGTATGAAAAAGAATTATCTATATTATATTTATCTAACAGAAATGTATGTAACATTCAGTTTCTGCGATCGAAATTTCGTCAGCGTGAGATTTCTATTGGAGCATGGAATTTAACACTATTAGGTTCCTTTTTTGTGGGATTTTTAGAAAAGTCGGAAACAAAGATCTAAACAATAACATTCGAGTTACGATTCGTGAAATAACTCCAAATAACATGTTGAAGAGTTACTGAAAATTTCAATGATCGCATTAATATTTGCAGACGATATATGCGAATGATATTTTGTTGCATGCATTATTGTAACGAATCATTCTTTCAACGAAAAAATTCCAAATAATTTGTGTTTCATTAAAAAAAAAGAAAGAAAAACAGGCGCGTAAGTTGGTTGACCCTATGTAATGTTGAATCTGAAAAAAGATGCATCGATCTGTTATCTCTGCAATTCGATCCCTTCAATTTTTCCTATCGTTGTTTACTTAGAAGCTAAACTCGAACGCCTATGTATAAAGTTATCCCTCGCTAAATATTTACCGAGAAATTACAGAGAAACGTACGCAGACACACACAGCTTAATCTGTTTCCACAAGCATACGAGTCATCACAAACATTTGTGAAACGTTACACCAGTCGCATAAATTCTACTCTCTAGTTCGATGTCAGTCGATAAAAAGCTTCAACCTAACTGTACATAGTTATTCATCTGTGCATAGTTGTTATCGTATCACATCGTACACAGTGCGCTTGATAAAAGAAGTCAGACGCAGATGCGACGCAATTTGCTTTTCTAAACACACATACACAGAAAGAATTGCAAATATTTGTAGAGAAACGATTGCATATCTTTCACAATCTCTGTTATATCTCATAGATTTAACTAATTTATTTTCCTTCGTTTATTTTACTCTTTTGCATTTCATGCAAGCAGAGATCATACCTCGGCTTAAACAATCGCGGTCTGGATTAGCGCGATACTCGATTGTACAAATGCTTCGAGTTATTCAAACATTTGCAGATCGCGTACGATGTAATGCCTCTATGTTCAAGTCAAATATAACCGGCAGAAAGCCGGCTTCGTTTCGCGAGAGCACGCATAATGTTCCTGCTCGACGAACGAAATTCGTGTAATTCCGCTAGCAATGTTCGAAATTGATTCGATCGATTCGATTTCGAACATCGTCGATCGAACAGCACTTTGAGAAATATATTCTGAAACATAGTTATTAGATTGCGCGTGATAATGATGTAGTACCGCTAATATTGAAGTTAATATAACATTATAATTACATAATGTGTTACGGTTAATTTAATATCTTATGCAGACGGAACATGTGCCGAAACGTTCTACGTAACCTGACGTTGATCATTCCTGCTAACTGTTGCATTCGAATTAACATGAACGTCGCGAAGATAATTCGATGTTAAAAAGGACAAAGCATTAATTGAAGGCAAATCGATAGCAAATAAATAACGAGAGGAAAATGATGATGAAGGGGAGCACGTAAAACTGCACTTAGATTTAATTGACTGTCGATACAAATTAAGTTTCGGCGATATTAAAAAAAAAAGAAAAAAGGGAAGAGAAAAACAAAAAACGAAAGAGAACAAAAAGAGAAAACGATCTATAATTAAAAAAGGAAATTCGGTGAAGTTAAAATGCAAAAGGAAAGGGAGAAAGTTCTAACGAGCACAAGGAGAGGCTTCGTAGTGTCACTGATAGTACAGTTATCGACGGAGAAGCGGTGAGAAAATTAAAGCATCCACTTCCATCTTGGAGAAAAAAAGGAGAAGAGAGAAAGATACGACTCAACTACCCGGCCGAGTTTTCCTCAAAATAAAATAACCGACGAAGACGCGTTTCACTCTGGCGAACTTTTAATTAAAAGCAACGCGGAACACCGTTACCGAAACTTTCCGTTTCCTTCTCTCCCCGCCAGCTCGAGAAATTGTTGCTGCAATGCCGATTTTTCAACGAAGCTGATCCTCGACTGAGAATCAACAGGAATCCTTGGAGATTCTTCGTCGAACCTTCGATCTGTTCGACTTAAATCCACGTGAAAAACTTCCAGTTGAAAACAGAAGAATTCCACGACGAAAGAATCCATCCATCATTCTTATGAAAGAGAGGAAAAAGGAAAAAAGAAAAATGGCGACAGTTAGACAGTTCGAGGAATTCCAGCGAATTTCTTATCATTTTACGGTGAAATGATATATTTCTTTTTTCTATGGTTACAAGGGTTGAGAATGATTGAACAATCATTCTGCGTTCTCAGGAAGTTCAATGTGAATATAACGGTAACAAAGACAAAAGAAAGGGAATGCGCGCGCAAACGAGGGGAGAAGCGCGAATGTCTTTAGTATTCCAAGTGTAATCTGAGACTTCGACAGAGTTCCGCGCAACTTTTGATTGCTTTCGCAATGAGCTTTGTTAAATGTTAAACAGGATGACGCGTCATTGGCCAACGCGGCCCGCTTGTGTTCCTCCTCCCTCTGCCTTATGACTACGCGCTGCCAGCTTTACTTTCCGCTCTCTGAATGCAACATCGAGAAAATTCAGCGAAAAACAGGGATAATGATATACAATTTCAAATAAGTCACGAAAATTTAAGTCTGTTATTTATCAATTACAGAAAGACGAGAATTTAACTGCATTTGCTTTTTTATTGAGAAAAAATAGATAAACCTGTATGTTAATTTCTAAGAATTAGTATTGTATTATTAATTCTTAAGAGCTTTCTAATTTATAATAGGAAATGTTAAATTTCCTTGAATATTCTAGAAGGATAATTTGTTATCTATCGATTACAAAAAGATGAGGCTTTGGGTTCGTTTCTTTGACGAAAGAAAAAAAAGAAAAGATGAATTTGTATGAAAACTTTCAAAAATTAGTATCATGTAATTAATTTTTAAGAGCTTTCTCATTTTCGACAGGAAAGGTTCAATTTCGTTGAATATTCTAGAAGGATAATTCAGACAGACAACATTTGTACATTTAAGTGAAACATTAAGATGATTTAATTCGTAATGATTAAAGAGTGAATATTTCAACGTAAAAAGGGTATATTCACGAAGAATTTAAGCGGCTTGAAAGCGTGTACTTTGCGAAACCACTAGATTCAATCAATTTAACCGAACAAACGAGGCTACTCGTATTCGTGGAAACGTCAAATTATCGCGGATTATAATCCGGCAGCGTGCTCGCGTGATGTGAAACTTTTAATACTCGTGCCAAAGCGTTAAGCTCGAAAGCAAAGCAAACTTCGGCCACCGGCCCCGCGTAATTGTACCGCTCATCGATCTCGTAGTCGGAGAAATCGTTACTCCTGTCCAGAGTACTATTGAAACTTCGCGAAAATACTACTCCACCACTTCCTTTCGTTCTTTCCGTCGGTGGTAACGAAATCGAATTGAAAAATTCCATAAACGCCCTCTTTTCCAAAACTGTTTAATAAACTCCGATTAATCTGTACGTTAGTTTACTAAAATTTCTACGAAATTTGTTGGAATTTCTTAGTAATGGTTTATGTTACAGTCCTTTGTTATTTATATGCTTTAAAGCACACTTTTGTCCATGAGTCATAGAAATTATTTCGACGAATGATCTGTTTTCATTTTTTCTAAATTAAAGTCGCAAAGGATTAATTTCTGTACCTAATACATTATTATCGTGGTAAAAAATGATTTGCTATTTCCTACAATTCGATAACACATCCAACGAATAATTTCTTTAATTGGGGAATCGTAGAACAGATCCAAATCGAAGAAAATAGGTTGGCGAGCGATATCAAATGCAACGGCGATACTATTCGATGGCACGGGGCACTACCTATTGAATCCTGAGGATATTGGTTTAATACACAAAGGTGAACGTTATGGATTTTGGATGACGGCCTTTGCCGGAGTCAAGTGACCTCGTATCGTATCCCCAGAGGAATCGATGCCTCCTTTCAGAAATACGCCCTCCCGTCTCCCACCTCTATTTGTCTCTCTTCTTCGCTGGCAAGATTTTCTCGCAGGAGATGAAATCTCGAACGGCGATACGGTACATTTAACCCGGTGCCCGCTTAAAGAGGCATTTGCTCCGAAATCGTCAAACGACGAACAGCGGTAACATTACGACAATGGCCATTCGAGAACCTTGCCAGGCGAATCAATTTAAATTAATAAATGGAGGAAAAATGGATTGGGGAGGGAATCCAGAATCTTTTCGAATACATTAGACGAGTCAGAAATAAAGATCGCTTTGTTGAGAAAGTTTTGCTTATACAGTCAAGTTTCAATCGAACGGTTGGAAGTTTTAATTGATATTTAAATAAACAATAGGACCGAGTGCAAACGAATCAGGAATAAAGGATGCTGTATTTCATTTTTCAGACGATTCCATATAAAATTCATGGACAAACTGGCAGGAACGAGGTATCGTGTATCGATGAGGTAGAATCAGCATGAAGAACGATTAATGCTGTTTCCTTCCTTTCTTTCTCTCTCTTCTTTCATCATTCAGCTTTTGTATCGTAGAGATAAAATGATTCGGTGGTAAAACAGAGGAGAGCCGAACATTGTATTCTCACGATGCTTCCGCGTTGAGTAACATTTTAAATCCAGCGTCTATTTAATTTATCCAACATTCTATACACAGAAACCCAGTGAAACGAGGCAGACAGGAGATACGTATACCGATTCCGTCATTCGTCAAAACAAAATCACATCTCTGCACGGAAAAACAAAACAAAACAAAAAAGAGAGAGAAAAAGATACTTTTACGTATATATGTATATATATCACTGAACCACAACTACAAACACTCACACACCGAAATATTCTTTATCCCGCTTCTATCCTTTTGTTTTTCCCCTCTCGTTTTTCCTAACTCATTACGTATGGCGAGCGCGCCAACAGCACACCGACGTATAATCTCGTCACGATTCTGTGGGTCGCAACGTTATAAAATCGTAGGCACCGCTAACTGTCCGCCATTTAAACACAACGTGAATAATTAATAGCAACCCGTTGCCCTGGTTTTCACGGGATGTACGCGAACAGTGCTTTTACGCCGGGACGACACGTGAGCGAACTGGCAATTTATTCGCCCTTTACTGTCTCGTAAAAAAAAAGAAGAAAAATACGGAGGCAAAAAACAACAAAGAGAAAAAGAAGAGACGGAAAAAATACACAGCGGCGACACAAGAGTACCGTGTTGGTATATATGTACGTACACAGGCGGTAATTCCATGCGGAACGCGAGGAGTGGAGGACGCTTATTTCCATGAAATTTCGGCCATCGTCTTGATCAACAACGCATAAATTCCCCCGGCCATGAAAACGAAATCCACAGAATTCATGGGATTACCGGTAGTAAAGAAAAATAGAAAAAAAGATGGAGAAGAAGAGGAAGAAGTAGAGGAAGAGAAGAGATATACTGTAAGAACCCCTTTTAAAGATTCATCAACCGTGGCTGTAAATAGCAAAGTAAAAGAACCGACGGTTTTATCGTGGAGCTCGTTTCTGCGTCAAGAAGAGAGCGCCGGCCACCGACGAGGAAATTGTTCCTTGGCTGCGATGTGATTCTAAGTTTGATCGTACCGACCGTGGAATATTGTGCACGATGCGGACATTCCTCGTGATCTTCTCGGAGTAATCGTCCGTGGAACTTGCAAGATGTTACTTTGATTTTTGATTTATCCTATTGGAAAACTATAAAGCCGAACGGTTCGTATTTCACGATACATTTTTAACACCTGATTGTTAGAACAGGCTGCAATAAAGTGGAAACTTTCTTCGAGGAGTTCAAGTAATACTGAAGAACTGTTGAATGAACTCGAACTTCTGCCGAGTGAAGTGCTACAGTTACGGGTTCATTTCTATATTTATCTGCATGAAGAATACACAGAAGATATTTAACGAAATTCTGTGATATAATTTTAAATCAGTCGTCGTTGTTTCAAATTGAGCGACGTTTAATCAAACGGAAAGTTTACTACGGTTTGATGTTGGATCTGTTTAATAATTCATCTCCTCTTGTATCGATTGAGATTCTTAATTAATTTTAACCGATTCTATTCTTAAGCTTAATAAATTAGAACATGGTAATCACGGGTGTTCTTTTTGAAAATAGGTTAAACTCACTACATCTTGTGAGTCATTTAACTTGCTAAAAATATATTGTTATTTCTTATTATATTGAGACTTTAATATGTCATTTTAGGGATAGATAATATTCAAAATTTTTTTTTTTATTCATGATTACGACATTAACACATTTCCAACCACGCAAATTTTTCACGAACAACGTTTGCAAATTTAACATTAAAAAATTAAAAATTCGTCAATATATAATTTGTAGAGAATTCTTGAGAACTATGTATATCAAAGTTTCGTCAATATTGATAATTAATAGTTAGCAACATTCTTACGCTTAGGCATCCATAAAGTGGGCAAGTAACTTGAAATAATAAAATAATTATCTAATATTTCATATTATACAAAGTAAAAATATTTTAAACAACATAGCATTTTTCTAAAGCAGACAAATTTATGGAATGATACATCGCAAAATTTGAAAATATATCAAGTATATCCATTTTTCGTTTTTATCACATTCGGAGATTTCCCAAATTGGTCAGAAAAGTGTCAAAATGACTTCAATTCGTTCTTTTCAAATATACTTATTTATCAACGATTGAAAAAAAAGCAACGTTCCACAGATTTCTTTTGGTCGATGGGTTCTTTAAAGTTCAATTTCACGTATATCTCCGTGAAATGGATCACTTCGCTGCATTTCCACATGCAAGTGGCCTAGAAACGTGCGTTCGTCATTTTTCCGTGTCGTCGCGGCTTCGATCGTTTAACGTGTCGCCTTGGAACAAGACATAACTGGCGCGTGGACAATTTCGATGAGAATCACACCTGTATCGTGAAATAAAGGCGCAAATATTGGTATAAAGAAAAAGTAGAAAGAAAACGAAAGAAAGTAGTTCACTAAAATTAATGGAAGCGTGAACACGCCACGAGCGATCGGAATGCATAAGGCTTCACGTATTTACGAGGCCGATAATTTCGTTGAAAATGCACGGCATTTTGGCTTTGTGGTTTCTGGAGTTACGCGCAGAATGCTTTGATTTTGAACATTTGGTGTGAAGCATATATCGAAATAAATTTTCTGGAAATACTGAGCATGGACCGATTAATTGTGGCGATACAAACTAGAAATTAGAACAATATTTACATTAGGTGTAGAAATCATTTCTTTCCGATTTTTGAGTACAATTAAAGCTTTGCTCAAAAAGAATGAAAACAGATCGATCGTGAAAATACTTTCCACTATTGTCAGAAGAAGAATTAGCAAGAAAACAAAATACTATTCAAATTGTACTGTGGAATTACATACATCGTGTATAAAAATTGATCAAACTCGACGAAATTATTAAACAGATACGTACAAAATATTATATATTTTTTTACATGTTTTATCACATCTAGGAACATTTTACAAGATGAAAGGATTATATGTTTCTTTTTTCTTAACCAGAAAACTGAATTTCATTAGACTGTTAATGAGCTAAGATTATACGTAAGAATATATCATTAATAAACAACGTAGATTGTTGCAAAAATATCAGAAAGTATCTGGAAAATACTCAAGACACGTATTCTCCCTCCAGTGAATCAAATATAAATTGTACATTTCCATACGTAAGATAAGATGAAACAATTCTACGTTACTTGTATCATGTCTGACCATGCACGGACTTGTACTACTGTCACCGCAGAAGAACCATGTGCCGACGATATTAACCCAATACTTACGCCACATTTCCTTTACTTTTTGCTTTCTTACATGAAATTACTCTATTAAAGTATGGAAAGGAATGAACGAGTATTGCAAGGAGCTTCACAATTCCCCTGATCACAGAATAGCTCTTGTAAAGCTCTACAGAACCGCATCCCTCTAACATATCAAATTAATGGGAACGAGCTCCAAAGCCGAATCGGGGATTCTTCGAGTACTTCTGGCACAGGCAAGAATTACATAAGCAGAAGAGAGATAGAGATAGAAACAGCACAGATCTTTTGACGATCACGGAAACACGTTGGTTCGGTGATATTTCAAACAAGATCGCCATTCAAAACTTGCCAAAAGGCATTCCCATCGACGATCACGGGTAACGATTCACCGAGCTTGAAAAATATAAAGAACACTCGACGATGAGATCTTGTAACAAACATCGTGTCCGCAACTTTCGAACGTTTTAACGTTATGGCTCGAGGGAACTTTTCCCTATGGATACACGTTCACCCTCGTTCGTTTCATCGTCGATGTGTACGCGGCGTATTTAGTCCGTGTGTAGTCATTTGTACGCTAAAGCCTTCCTTCCTCCGTCGTCGTACTGACTCGCTGTTGACTGTGTATCTCGTGGTAAAAGCACAGCAAAAGTACAGCCAAACATGCTGGTTCGCCTTACAGCTTTTAAAAGTTAAAGCGATTTTACCGCGAAAAGATATGTGCACCGGTGGCGATCCGTTTCTATTGAGACCTTTACGATATCAAGTTTCAAACGCAGCTCCTTTTTCTGCTAGTTCTTTTTATTCGCTGCTAATAGGAATAAATGTGTATATATACATGTACATATTATGGTGAATTATTCTGTCGAGAATTTGAAATTCACGTAACGGTCCTTTACGATATGCGGAATGTTAAAAGCGTTGAAAATTGTATTTTATGTGATTCGTATTGAATGCTTTCAATGTACACGTGCATACGGTTCTACATATGCACATTTCCGTATTGTACTAGACTTTAAACTTCTGCTGGAAATGTTTGAAAAATGATATTTCGAATTTTACTTAATATTTGAAAAATTGTAAAATTGTTACAGCGTTCGTGTAGATCATATTGTATCTCGTTTCGAATGACGATGTTCAAAGAAACTCTGTTATTTCGTACGATTCTTTTGTGCGGAAAATTTTTCCAGATTTTTTACAAACCTTTCCCATTATTTTCTCTATTAGAATTAGCAAATGATGGAAAAATCTCTTTTACTAATCTGAATAATAATTCGAGGCAATTGTTATTTTTACTACTGCTTATTGTTTTCAATGCTTAAATGTTTTGTACCGATCGGCAGTTATTCGTTCGAAATTTTACAGTCTTAAAAATTCTGCTTACAAATTCGCCACTGTGGTTGAGAGAGCGTGACTTTTTCATAATATTCGCGAAGATTTTATTTCGTTAATTTTTTATAGGGTCTTCTAATAAGAGCGATAGAACTTGGAATTAATATGAAACGAAAAGTATGATAGATAATCTAATGCTCGCTGTTTTCTTCTAAAGTACATTCGATGTCATTATACATGAAATACAGTATCACAGCATAAATCATTTACAAGAATTCACTCAGTGGAAATCTGAGCAACGAAGTCCGCGTCTTAGAATCGTCGCGAATTATAAAAAATTCTAACAAAAATTGTAACAAATTCTAGATATTGAGAAAACGATATTTTTTATGACGCGATCTTTCTTTACAAGAGCAAATAGTGTTCAGTCTTCGATTCTGGGTGACAATAAAACAATTACAATAATTTTTTAAACAGTCTTTGAAACTGAAAATGCTGCTCACTGTAATGGCCGTATGTTTTGTCCTTGGGACACGTTAAATATTAATTAACCAGTTTTATAATATGTAATGGAAATTTTGCTGAAAAAAGATGTCGCTATAGCTCGGCAGGAAATGTAGATCCTTCGATTTCACGGTCTACCCTATGTCTTTGTTAAGCGGAACGACAACGGTAGCCGTCGTTTTAGATTCAATATGCGCCATTGAAAAACAATTACACGTTGTGGTGCCTTTAATTCGCCGCCGGGCGGCAGGATATGCGAGCGTTCGCTGTATAAAATCGCAATAAGGAATATTAATGAGCGTATAATGTCGGAGGTCGTGCGACGACGTCGTAGGCGCGACGTAATTTGAAAATTGGCTGGCTAATTCGAAATCGAGCAACGTTCAAATCGTGTCCGATACCGCGGCATTAAAGTTTCATGAGCCTTAATAACGCCTAATAACGGGAAACAGTTGACATGTCTCGTCGTGTTGAGACAGAAATCGAAAAACTGTACAGGTCTGTCATTGCTACTTGTGCGTGCAGAATGAACGTCCCTTACCATTTTAAGTCACATTAATTGCGAACGAAAGAGGACATTTCTTTGCCATTTTTATAATTTATTAATACAATGAGTTTGTGTGAACAAGATAAATCTTAGATTTACCCCCTTTCAGTGAAAATTATTGAACACTTTCGAAAAAACTTAAATTTTTATAGATATAGGATAGATATACGATAAACATGAGTTACTTATGGACAATATAATTGCACATATGATTATTAAATATTGAATCGTACTCCTGATGCACATGACCATAGAATTATCATAAAGGCAATGTGAGTTTATGATAAATTGAAACTTTTGGATAAATTATTTCCCGATCTATAAGGCGCACTATGATTTATCAGATTAGAACTTAGGAAAAATACTTGGATCAGACAGAAAAGGATCAAAGTATCTATTTTAATAATATCACTTTATACAAAGAAAACAGTATTATTATCGATATTTGTAATAAAGGCAACCATTTTCTATGGTTGATACGGGAAACAATATTTAATAGTATTTTTCCCGGCAAATCAGCTTGCATCTTAGAAGACGAAGTTATAAGACGCAGGCTGATTTTAGGGCACATTTTGAAGTAAAAAAAGTGCGTCTATGGGCCGGGAAATACGGTAATTCCAGATTGAGACATATACTTATGACTAACAATAATAAATAACTAACTATGCACACGAAGAAGCATGTAAAAACATACTGAAAAGAGAAGCTGTTGTAATAAAATGCTGCTTCAATCATAAATTAATTCTGCTCGTCAAACAAAACCAAACCCTTTATCAGCTACGAATTTCTATTTGAAGAACGATTCACGAAGCGTTTTTGATCGTTGTTGCAAAACTTACCACTTCAAAGAATCCGATTATATCGGGAAAGCAAACGAAAGCATCGCCGCTGGAGATGAAAACTTATTAAAACCATCGATCATCTATTACGCGATGTTCGTTGTTTACACTGGGTCGTGCAAGGGGTGTCCCGCGAGCCAATGGCGATTTAAACTTGTCGTTTGGACGTGGCACGGTAACTTTTCGCCGATAACGTTCGATTCGATCGGTACGTTTCAATTCGCGTAACGTGGAACAGGACTAATTTTCAACCATGTACCGAAGTAAACAGCGCCGATACGAGAGCTTAATGCGTGGCAGCCGAGCGAAAGCAATTTGTCATCCGAGAGGATTATTTATTTTGCAACGGGGAAAAGAGAGACAGTATGTGTGTGTTACGTATAGCGGAATATATTGATATAAAAATTCGAGAGCGACGAAACGCGTATATATTTTCGACAGGTTTCCCGCAATTTTATAACGCGCGTAATATTGTAATAACCGCTAGAATCGTCTGTGTTCCACATGTCGTTTTCCGTTTCCATCGATAAATCCGTACGACTCGCTGTTTTTTTTTTTTTTTACACTTTTTCCCTCTCGTCGTTGTTTTGATTTAACAGAGAGAGCAGCTCGTGTTTCGTCCAATCAAATCGCGCGCACCCGACACGGATAATATTATTTCGACGAGCGGGAAAAACGATTTGAGCGTCAATGACGATTCGATTGTTGACCGAAACAAACGACAGAGATGAGGAAAGGGGTGAAGAGGGGCGGGTAAGTGGTACGTTCAGCTGTGTTGGACGAGTGGGATAAAAGAGCGGGGCAGACAGTGATTTCGAGCGTCACCGATGTCCCGTGAAAAGCGCACCGTGCTCAATTAGTTCATAATTTCGCGCGTCCTCCTCGCTGCTTTTCCAGCGTGAGGCTGACGCTTCCGCTCGACACGCGACTGGTTAATCGATGGAAAGTAGGTGAACGTTTTCGCGCTATTCTACGTAACGATATCGATTGAATTTTATGTGTCGCTCAATGGAAATGAAATGAATTGTGCCGTAAAGTAACTTCATTTTGTTATACTATTCGTTAATTGTTTGCTATTACTTCTATCATTAGATTAAAAATTAGATGTATTAAAATGATGTAACTATCGTTACGTTGCAAATTAGATATATTAAAATTAAAGTAACTAAAGTAATGGAAAATAATGTTTAATTATAAATAAGCGTAGTATAAAGTGAGCCTAGTAAAATAGTAACTGTAAAAATTTATGGTATTAATCTAAATAAATTTAATAACAAAATATAAATTAATAATCTAATAAAAGTCAGAATATTTGATTGGCACTTGTGATTCATTATTAATAATTTAAATTCTTTATAGAATAATTTAACTAAAAATATTCAAAATATTAAAATTTGAGAAGGAACTAATTAATAATAATTAAAAATAACATGTAAAATTATTATTATTATTCAATTTATATTATGGAATAAAATAACTAACTACAAAATCAAAACTTTCAAATAAAGAAGGAAGGTAACTTCCTTCTTATAACTTTGTTTAAACAAAGTGGCACAAGATTCGTTCTTTCTTATTGCGAAATATTTTAATTGTTGTTTTTAAACGTATCCTCACTTTTTACCATAAAAAAAGTTGTTAATAGAATGAAATATCTAATGTATAATATTGATAACTGTTGAACTACCAAATTTCGATCGAATAATTTACAAGCAAATGAAGACAGTCTCCAATATTAAATATTCTTAATGACCGAAGGGAATTTTCAATTTGCAATCTAATACTAATTTAGCTACCTTTAACTCATTCTCGCTTAAAAATATCATTTTGCCAGGAAAGGCTAGCGTAGCCATCAGTCACCTTCTCATGACGAATGGTACCAAATAACTGAAACAGTGGAAGGGCAGGGTAATTGTATTATACGAAATAATCGTATAACTAATGGAAATGGCTTGCAATCCGTCGTTCTCTAATTTTTCAGTAGAGAAATAGGGATTCTTCGAGGGGGGAAGCACGAGATACGACCGGTGCCTGCAACTTTTCGTGTTCTTTTTTTTCAGGGGGAAGAGAAGAAGAAAAAAAGAAAAAGAAGAAGAAAAAAAAAGAAAGAACGGTGCAGCGAAGAAGCTCAGGGGAATGAGTGGCTACAGGCGATGGGTACCCTTGATCTGCGGCTTTTAACTTTCCGGAAATCACTTTCCTCCATTATTTCCTAACGCTCTCTCCTCCCAGTCGCTTCCGCTGAATCCTCCAGCCAGCCTTCGGGCATTATTTACGTTCTCAAGCTGATACTTATAAAACACTTATTCACTACGACGCGTTTTCGCAAACTCCCTTTATTTCGTGCATCTCGGGCACAACCTAATTATTCAGAGTTGCTGCTAATACGAAAAGTATAAGTAATTGGCGCAACAAGTATTTCAGATTTTCATAATACGATAATTCTCGAAGGAACCGGTATCGAAATGAACGCACTATGAAATGTTCTAATTACTTTAATAAAAGTAACGTTCATGTATGATTCGCGACACGATTGAAGTTCAATTTGAACGCGAAATTAACCTTCTTACATTGCTATATGACTTAAAAGTTACATGTTCGTTTATCCATATTTTATATATCACATCTTATATGTTTATTGCTGTACTATTCCACTGTTGGATTATTACATTATTCCCAGTTAATTTCTTTATACCAATAATTAATTCTTACTCTCCAGCATTTTTCACGATGTAAAATACTAATTAACTGTAATTTTTCTTCTCATAAACCGAGAAAATTCAGGTTGTAGAAGGTCAATACAGTAACATTGATGAAAAAATGACAGCATGTTGTGCTACTCTGTAAAATATTGTATAATTGATTTATAAAATAGTCACATTTCGTGTACTATTTTCTGCGTTACGCTTGTTGGAGTGTCTTTTTCATAATATATAATATCACGGTGATCACAGTGTATACGGTTGATTATTAAGGGAAGTGGAAATAAGGATTCGAAAAATGCGGAGATATAATTGTACGTTAGCAAATTCTACGGGAAAGAGAAATAAGAGTGGAGAAGCTTTGCAAACTGGAGGGATGTAAGAAAAGCCGGAAAGGAGAGAAAGGTGGTGAAAGAAAATACGATGCGTCTTGAACTATGCTTATGGCAGAAAAGCAATTTGTTCAAGCCTTGAAATTAATGTTCGAAGCCCTTAGAATTAAGACTGGAAAGGTGTTTTCTACGAATTTTTATGGCTTTACTAGCCGGTTCGATGCATTCATATAAATAGTAAAATTAACACGAAGTGAAAATTACATGGTTTTTCTAATTTAATATATTCTTTTATTCATCTCTTCAAATCTGTGCCAATAAAGAGTTCAAACAGTTACAACATTAAACGAAACTGTATTATCAACGTACCGAAACTGAATTTACCTTAGAAACACTCCATTGCTCTATTTCCCAGAGCCAAATCAACAAGACCATACTCTTCCTTCCGGAAGACCCATTCCGCGTATCCCAGAAGCATAAGAAGTCCAAGCAAAAAACGCGATAACCGACAAACGAATCGGATAATGCAGCAACCACCCAAGAAACCAACGGCAATCTTAACCAGAGTCGTCCAAAATGAATTTGGCGTGCAGCCACGCTCCACAAAGAATCCGGTACGATTCTCAGCGACAGAGGAAACGAATGCGACTGAGGGGTAGACGGGGGTGCCATTCCGGAACCGGAAGTTTCCTTGAGTAGCGTATCGTTGACCTTTCGTCGCGGTTTCCGCGACGGGCCAATCGAATCCGAAAACAAGTTTCACAGACCAGCCAGCTGCGGCGAAAGTTTAAATAATCCAATCTTCCGTCTGTTTTCTCATCTCTATCTCTCTCTTCTTCCCTTTCTATCTTTCCGTGTCGAACGGTATTTCGTCGGGTGAAGGAATCTTCCCCGGTTGAATTTCAATTTCATTATCGGGAAACGAAAGGGATTGCTCGGCTGTTGGAAACGGGGAGAAAAGAATGGATGTATAAGGGAATTCTGTTGTGCATAGGAGCAACCAACCTCGTTATTTGCTGCCCTGGGCTCCACGTGAAAGGAGCAACCTGAAAAAAAGCTTTCAGCTGTCTTCCTTTCCTTCGTCTGTCGTGGTGCCAATTCGTTTTCACGTTTTAACTGGTGACGCGACACCAGAGGATTTGACGGTGCTTCGGCTTCGCTCCGGGGGAATGTATTTGTGTTTCGATCGAGACCAACGGTGTTTCCAAAAGGGATTCCGCGTGATGTTGAAATTATTCGTAGTTTAACACTGAATTAGTTTACTAGAGTTCGACGTAACCAACGTGTTCATTCTGGTATTTTTATAATTGCAAATATTGAAAGTTTCGACGTTTTTTTTTCAGTTTTACAGATTTGTAGGAGACCTCGAGAGAAGTATCGGTCACCTTATTTTACTGTACATCTTTAAAACTATTCATAATAAACATTTGACGACGCTTTGTGCCTTATAAAACGATGTCATTAAATTAATAATAGTTGTTTGTGTAAATAGAAAATCTCCTATTAACGCTGTTGCGAAAAATTTTGCATTTTCTGTCATATCGAAAAATATGTCAAATAAATGTTGATAAATAGATTATTTAGACTTGATTTTCAGATACCGTTGTTATTTTACGCCGTATGATAGAGATGTACTAAAGGTTCACACACATACTTAGTGACTGACAACTCATCAATGAAAATTATTTAAATACCACATTATTCGATAAGTTTCAGATATTTAGCATATCTATATGCATTTATTTAACAGAAAATTCGAAATTTTACACAATAACGGTAATGATAATATTTTATTTAAACGAACAACTTTTATTAATTTAATAACATGTACTTGCAAGGTATAAAACATCATCAAATTTTTATTATGTAGACCTTTAACGATAAATTGGCGGGCCGATCGTGGCCGGGAGGGCTCGTCCACGTCCCGCTTTAATATTTTGTACGTTAAAGGAAAAGGCGCCGAGCCAGGTCACTACGAACCCTGGAAAAACCCCGAAAAAAGTGAAAGTACAAAGGAGCGCTGCGTCGCTTGTTTTTTGGGGGAAGGGTAGTGTTAGCGTAGACACGACCATTGAAGGATATAGAAAGAGCCGCGCCAGTACGACACGCCGTGCCTGACAACAAAAATAAAGTTATCTGGATATAGAAAACCCCCACAATTATATACATTTTTTTTTTATAGCTACTATAGTTGTAAAGATATAGAGAGATGTAGGATAACAATTATGTTTATTTAAGAACAGAAAAAAGATTCAAAGATTCCTTGATACTTTTCTCGAGATCTTCTACAAAGTTTAAACAAAATTGGAATTTTCAGGTTACCGAAATTCCCTTGCAAAATGAATCAAGGAAGCTGAATTTATCTCATCTTATCAAATTTAACTATTTTCAATACTACAGACGTTTAGGAAGGAATCTTCGAATACTATCAGTAACTTTTTAGTAACCATAGCTTCTAAGAAGAAGCTTTCAAAACTCGTTGAAATATTCAAAGGGAAGCTTCGTTTTTTTCTCTTTTCTTTTAGTTTCTTTTCTTTATCCACCGATTTGCACTCTCGGTGTAATTTTCAATACAGGAATCGCGCTGCTCCGAGCCGCTTTGAACTTAGAAAAAAAGAACGAAAAGAAAAAGTAATAAAAAGAAGAACGGTTCAAATTATTCGTGGTTGTAACACAGTAATATTTCCGAACGATCGCATATACGCGAATTCCAATCACGCGTTTCCAAAGGACAACTATCGTTTAGTCATACGCTCCGACTATTTCTCCCCAAAGAGGCTTTGTTGCGGCAAAGTGTTCCGGATTATCCGAATGTCCCCCCCGATGCGGATATAACAGGATGAAAAATGTGCGATACGCGTTGCACGCGGCGTATATATATATACAGACGTACAATAAATTTTTGCTCTCCCAATAGCCGCGAAACGGAAGCAAGTATGATGGACTATTTTATCGAAATGCAATACGGGCTTCGAATGTGGAACGAGATCTCGATACGCCGCGGGACACGTGTATAACCGGTCACCTCGATTGGTTATACACTGCATCGCCAACTTTATGCCAAATTCTGGCAAAAAAATTTGTTTCTAACAAAATCGATCACTCTATTTGATCCACGAGGGAATTTAAACGTTTCACTTGGGAAAAGGGAATTTAAACGTTTCACTTGTTTTCCCGGTAGATTTCTTTTTCGTCATGTAGAAAAATCGATATCTTCTAAGAATTTGTAGGGAAGTATGTAAGATATGAGATCAAAATTATACTGTTAAGTATCATCTATTAATACTACTCTAGTATGTAACAAATTATTTATACATTGGCAAAGCACAATTATAATTTGCTTTAAGTGGCTTCTACGCCAGTTACTTATTTCTATAAATCGATGTAGAGCAAATTATTACAACTTTGATGTTTCCCTAGCCCGTATTGGAATTGTGATCCAAAATGCGAATTTAATTACGAAATGTAAAATATGAACCATATAGTTTGGCAATGTAACCTTTATAATTTGCAACGTTCAAAATTAATTTGTCAATTACAGAAACGTAAAATGCAATTATCTTTAAGTGTAGAAATATTAGTGGCTTATTTTTTTGACCTTCTATTATCCGATTTTTGTTCGTTTATGAGAAGAAAAATTACAATGGATTAGAATTTTACACATTGAAAAATATCGAAAAGCAAGAATTAATGATTATTACAAGACAATTAACTGATAATAATTTAATAATGCAACGTTACAATAATATTGCGATAAACAATAAAAATGGGACACATAAAATATAAATAAATAGACACGTATTTACAAGTTAGAGTTATAAAAAGTTAGAAAATTATAAATTAAGAGACTCTAATGTAATCTTGTATTATATATATTTATGTATAAGTGAATTGACTTTCACATAAGATTCTGAAGGCTTAATAAAAAAAAAAGTATATAACAAAAAATCTAGGATTCAGATTGTAAATATGCTTGATTCACGTGTTGATTTTTTTTCTCTCTCGTAATAAATAATTAAACTTTGTTTACGTACTGTATATGGTTATCTAGCTGCAACATTATCGAGGACTAAAGTAATCAAGAAATATTTCTTTCTTCATAAAGAATATTATGGTGTCATAATTATGCTCCTCCTATTGAGTATAACCCTCCCTGTCAAAGCTCGAGCCCTAATTCACATTTTTCCTTCAAGGTCTCTCTCGAGGGAGTAGGCGTGTACAGACAGATTCTTTCAGCTTATTGTAATAACCGCGTATAGTTTATAGACACATCTTAGGGGACGAGGGATGTATAAACGAGGAACGCGGACGCAGGTGGACTTCCGTAGAAACGACCAATGAATTCTTCCTAGGAAAATTGCTCGTCGCGCACGAAAATGTTCATGGACACTTTCTTCATCATGCCGGCGTAAAAGTCGGCCGCAAATTCTTGGACATCGACCCGTAAAAATGTTATTGACGAGGGGGACGTGCACTAAAGTTTGCCGAATGAAAAATTCTGGAACCGCTCGTTGCTTGATTATGCGATCACTGGCTCGATTAGGAAATCTGTGAATTAATTGAAATCAAACTACTACTTCTTTCATCAACTGTAGCGGAAAGTGGAGGAATTAAAAGAGATCATATTGCATTTTTATAAATATTGTCGTTAGAAAATTTATATCAATTTCTTCCTCAATGTTATGGTGGTATTTTAAATATAGATTGTTATTTAAAGGAAGACTCTTGAGTATCAGCTCTAAACGTAGCTGATTTATGAATTTTTTCTGAACAAATCGTTTATAATATTGGAATCGATTTTATTCACAATAGTAGAAGACATTTTTGAGTTTCAGAAAAATATTGTTTTGTTTCCATTTCGTTTTATTGTGTTAATTATTTTTGCACATTTTGCTAACGTTTTCGACGATGCAACTCCTGTTGACGTTCCATGTGGCATTTGTCAGAGTCATTTAATTATAACTGATCAAGTTTCTTGTTAAAGATAATTTACACTAGGATTTGAGCACAATTAAAACAATTTTTTATTGTAAGATTTACAGCACGTTAACTAAAGTTAACTTTGAGAATACATTTCTGTATAGTAATGTATAATTACAAGTACTGTATAATACAAAATCATTCTTTTATCTCAGCCACTCGACAATCCGCCCTCAAGTAATTTCTCGTATATAATTACTTGTCATTTTTGCTGTTAATCTCCGAAAACTTGCATCTCACTTTAATATGAAAATCAGAAATGTAACTTAACGTTCCTGTAACATGCCAACACAGTCACTCAGTCGTAGAAGGCAGTTAAAATTTAGAAAAACATTTTTCTAAACTCTAAAGAACCCTCAACGAAGACCTCCACAATATTCGAGAAAGCTCAAATCAATGAAAATATCACGTTAATAAAAAACATCTCTATATTTGTTCAAAGGAACAGCTTGCCCAAAGATAAATAAATTTAGAGATCTTTAATCCTTTCTCTCGGTCGCAATCGGGAGAATTTTCACAGGGTTGAGATCGGACTTGCACGAGAGCTTTCAACTTAAACACGTGGTCACGTGGGAGAGATAGATCTCGGCCTGCCGGAAGCGACTGTTAAGGCGAACGCGGCAATTTCGAACAATTCCAATATCGAGGAGAACGCGCGGACAAACTTTCGCGAGGAGCGCCTTCGTTTCTTCCGTTTGTTTTTGCGCTTCCCTCTTTCCAACCACCTTTTCTTCTTTTCCACCTATGCTCCACCCACCTTTTGTCTTTCTTTTCACTAGCTCTTTTTCGCTCTTTTCCCTCCTCAACCCTCTCCATTCGTACAGTCGATCGTTGTCGACGTCGCGACGCCTGCAAGACTTCGCAGCCGGCTAGCAGCTAGAGATTGCGGGCGCCGCCTTTCATCGGATGATCAAAGTTTCCCGCGCGTATATTGTTATGATTAAAGTTCGTGGATTTTTACGCGATCCTTAAGTGCATTCTTATGTTACGCGTCGGCAGAGTGGCGAGAACCGGAGGAGGAAACACGGTACTCATTCTCTCTCGCTTTCCCTCTCTCTCTTGAGAACAAGAAACATGGAGGAAAAAAAAGCACGACTTTTTCGAGAATTTCGTTTTCGTTATCGTTTACCAGATTCAGAAATAAATTCTTTCCGATTGAAGTCGTGTAATTCATACCGCGTAATTCATACCGAAGTATTCACGACGGTATTCGCAAGTTGGCAGAAAAATAGCGGAAGATTTTGGATAATAATAGAAATTATTTCAACGATCAATGTTTTCATTTTTTTCGAATGAAACTTTGATTGCACGCAAAAGTCAGAAAAAATTTAGATTTGTTATAATATAGGTTTCTCTCTGTCTTTTTTTCGCGTGTAATAAATTTGAGGTTCCTGCTGTTTGAATAATAATTTCAACAAATATTTCAGCGATGGAGGTGTACGAGGAGGAATTGTTTTCTGGGCTGCTGTTCGTTTGTGTTTGCCGGATAATTGAAACGTAGAGAGAAGTTATTGAAACTGTATTTATTTACAAAATTATTACCGTTTCGTATTATATTATTTTGCAAACATTCGTACACGCGCCACGTCGCTTGTATTCATTTTTCGAACACATTTCAATGTTTTACCATTGTTCTCGTCGATTTATACCTTTTCTAAGTGGAACGTGTTATACATACATCGTGAGGACGAACAATTAGTTAATACAGCCCTGCAAACGAGCGTATAAATACTTTTTTAATAACTCGATATTAAAACACTTCGATTGATTTAATTATTAATGCCAATAAATTACCCAATAATTACGATGTAATAATTTTACAGAAATCCCATATCCCCTGTTGTAAATTGTCGTCACTCCTGTTTTAAATACTAATTACAACGCAAATTATTTCCATCATAGGTCGATTATCCACTTCGATAATTCCTGTGAAAGCGATTTAAAATTCCTCCGAATTCAATAATTTTTAACTTAAATCTACATTGGTAAAATGTTTTACAATTAGCACAGATAGAAGCTGCATACTTTCCTCTTTAATAGAGATTTTGTTTCAACTCGATACGAGATTCTGTTCTCGAGATATCGTCGTGCAAAGAAGACACGAAATTTTGACAGATTTACTCATCAGATTTAATCTCGTTCGCACATCATGAATGACCCACACCAACTTTGTTGTCTTCGTATTGGTCAGCGTAGATGCTGAGTCGGCGCTTTTTTTACTACTACTACGGATTCAACGTACGCATTTCCAGGAAAAAAAAGTAGGTCAGAGCGCTTTCAATACTCACGACTGCCATTCATGCGCTCCGAATGCGCGCGTACTTTAACCGCGCATATCTCAGAAACTAATGCACTTATTCTCGTGAAACAAATTTCATTGTCATCAGTATCTGTTCCTTCACGTTCTAAGCGACACGTTTTTCACGAAATTTCGTAATTCTCCTAAACGTTTTGTTCAGTCGTAAACGACCTCTCAGATTTGAAAAGACATCAAATACTCAATGATTTTACGACTACGCCAGAAAGTCGAAGTCAAAGACCCGCACAGCCGAACACTACATGCTCTAAACGTACTTGGCGACCAGATTTATCTTTACTTTCATCCCAATATATCAAATAGATTGTTGTATTCACAAGTATCACCCCCAAAAACATAGGAACACAAAGCAGAAATTTTAGCCTTTCACGTGACACACAGAGCTGTAAAAATTCTGTGCCCATAAAGTAATTTCTAGACTTTACTTTCTAACCCCTGGTGTCTAAATGAGTCCTACAAAAATTGAATTAATTTTTTCAAAAATAGCTATACTAGGTGTCCATGTCATAAATTCTTAACAATATTTTCCTATTGCATTGCGTTGCAACGCAAAAATGAAACGATGAAGTTAAATAAAAGTAGAAAGATGGATGAAGAGAAAGTTAAATATCCCGCCTTAAGAATAAAAGGATATAAAATATAATAACGATAAATGTTCATCTATCACGTTTTTCTCAACCCGCGACATTGACCGATCATTACATGCATCTTCAGTTCGCCGAGGGAATGTTTCTTCAACGGTATTACTTCGTTCACCTTAAATACATTGTAATTCCGCGTAGCGGTGAATCTAATAATAATTCTATCGTAACTCTATCATAACTCCAGTGGCTACGTATTATTCGAGTATAAATGGAGAATCGGTCCATGGTCAGCTTCGAACCACGGTTGAAAGTCGTAACACAGAAATTGTGGGCTCATGTTACCAGCGGCGTCTTGTAGCATTTTAAAGGATTATCCCGGTGGATCGGATCGGATGTCGACTACCGGTAAATTTCATCCAGCCGGACGTAAAGTTCTAACTGTAGAGGAGTAAGTGTCCGAAGATGTTTCCGCGGTTTATCGCGTAGTAGAACATTCGACGGGATATAACTTGAGACAGTTTTTCCATTCGACGAGGCGTGCTCATCCTCTCCATCGGCCTAAAGGTTTAATGGAAAAGTACAGGAGGATCGTAATTTCTCTTACGTACGATCAACGTGTTAGAAGCTTCAGAATGGTTTTTGGTCAAACTTAGTCATTTTTCTCTCTTTCTTTTCTTTTTTTCTTTCGCTGACGAAAGCGTGAAATATGTAGATGCGAATTAAAGAAAGTTTCGTGTAATTTTCTACACTTGAGAATGTAAAATTTAATCGGAAAATTCTAAGCCTGGAATCACTCTTTCCTTGAAAGTTTAATCGAGATACGGAAATCGAGATATGGCTAACATAATTACTGCACGCATATTAAAACATCATTAATATCTGTAAATATAAAAATTTTTTTTCTATATTAATGATTTAAGTGACATAAGACTTCACACAGAATTGTTCGAAGAATGATTATACTGCTTTCGTATTCGTTATTTCTGCAGGATGACGAATAAAAAAATTTTCTTTGACAATAGAGAAAGATAAGATTTCAATTTAATACAGTTTCAAAAGACGATAACAGTAAGGACATGCATCGACAAAATCGAAGCGTACAGTGAGTTTGACTTTACGAACCCATGTAACTGGCATTTTTAGGCACTCAATAGAAAAAGTGCGATCTGGCACTCAAACGATTAATTCTCCAAATATATATTTATTTTTGTTTCGGTTTCTTCCTTCTTTTTCTCACATAAGCAAGCTAGATTACAACAATTCGCTTGTACAGCAATCAAAAACATACATCATTTTAAATAACTAAAATAAGAATTAAATAATATAGAACGGCGCTGGATTAATAATCTAAAACTTAATATTCGAACACTGTCAAATTCTAATCTACGATACAAAATATTCCACAAGTACCGCTTAATTACAGTCGTTAAATTGAGCTACTAACACCATAAATAGCTGCAAACACGAGGAAACGTGTTTCTTCGTTGAACCTAGAAAATTTCTCGTTACCTCCGTAAACATAATGAAAGCATCGAAGAAACGATCCATCGTCGTCCTCCGTTAATAACCACGTAACTGTGAAAATATCACCGAACTCTGAGAAAACGCGTACGCTATCCTCAGGTTGGATGATTAATTTCGTTGACTTTAAGGATCGATAATGGAACGCCAATCTTTGACGAAGAACTCCAGGGTCTAATGGAGCCGGCGGTCGGATCATGATAGAGAAACGAATAACGTAGGAGGGTTTCTCGTTTCACAGGGTGAAAAAAAAAAAGGAAAAGATGAAAGAAAACCGGCCAGTAATTCTTCCGTGGAATGGATCCGACGCGAAATAGAATTAAACGGCTCTGGTGGGGCCGCGAGCGATGAGTCGTGACTGGGTTATTGAAACAGAAACGCAACGATCCCTGGCAAGAAGTTTCAGGATATTCTCCGGAGATTTAACGAATTCAACTCCGCGGAACCTAACTAGACCGAAGTGGTTCGTTTCCTCGACACGGTGATCGCGGGAACATTGTTTTGAATCGAGCGGAAAGTAGGAATAATCCGTCGTGAGAATTTGGAGGGAACTACAATTGCATTATATCGAAAGATACAGTTGGATTGTACTCGAATGTTGTTCTTGCTACATTGTTCTGACGTACTATCTCAGGAAATTTCATTCTAGATTGTTGAAGTTTTAATACTTCGTTTTGGACGCTTTAATCTTTTGTGTTCAACTTGTTCGATACAACAGCAATATTCACAAAACTTTTTCGCTACTGCTAGTGTCCTTTCTATGACCGGATAGTCTTTTAATTTCTAATTCTTTCGTTTATAAAATATACGTGTTGCTTTTTTGTCATTATTAATTAACCCTTTGACTGAGATGCGTTTCAATTCAAAATCGTTAGATTCTCCGACACTGTATTTACACGTACTATGTGTCATTGGGACTCGCTAGCTTGATGCGATTATAGCAGTTGCAAAATTGTAAGCACATAAGAATATCAACATTGTTGATTACGATTATATGTCATGTAATAAGAGACCTACTATTACACCAGTTCAGTAAAACAGAAAATGTAGTAAAACAAATTTTATCGATCTCTGAAAATCTGAAAAATCGCACCGGTGGGTCAGACCATCCTGAGAATGTTTTAAAACACAGATACTTCTGTATATTATTTTAAAAGCCTTATTGTTTCTTATTCTCCTTTTAATTAACCCCAGAAATCCTAAATTTACGCAGTTTCTGGAATTCAAACTTATATTTGAACTTTTTAGAACTTCCCTGACATGTCCGCTGGAATCGAAATAATCAAATCGAAAGAAAGTTTGTCGAACGATCGAAGAATGTTATTAGCGGTTAAAAGCGTCACTGCTAATTGTCAGGTTTCCCAAGCAGACTATTCCGTTTCTAAATTGATTCATTACCGTATTCCACGAAGACTTAAAACACGAAACGATAAAGAGCAGAGAGAACACAAGGAACACGGGACGACGAACGAGGCGTGCTGATATGATTGATGACGGATTTCGTTCGGGAATCAGCAGGTGCCTCAACATGCCTAGAGCTTGCTGAGTAATTCATCGCGTGTACTTTTACTCTGTATGGAAGGGGATGCTTTTCGAGGGAAGGACAAAGAGGGTAATAATTAATTGCCTCAAGGATCGACCGTTTCTCTTCTTTTTTTTTTTTCCACCCACTCTCTTCGTCTTCGCCAAAGCAACTTCCACGCCGGCAACGTCGAAACACCGCGCGACGAGTGTATTTCACTCAAAGGGACGGATAAAAAGCTGTCCTCTACTCCTCTCCTCCCTTTTCTTCATCTTTTTTTCTTCTTGCTCTCTTCTTTCGTTTTTTCTTTTTCTTTCTAAGCTGCTAAGCTCGATGAGCATATCACGGATACATTCTAACGAAGCGTGCGCGACTTTATGAAAAAGAAACAACAAATTTCAAAAGAATCCTACGGCTCAATGTTTGCGCCGCGATAACTCGAACATTTTCCCTCTCGGAGAAATAATAGCGTTTCGAGATGCACTTTACCGTGCTTTGCCTTCCGTTATCCCCGGCCCGCTGTTTATTATGCTTTGAGATTTATTATGCATTTTGTTCGTGTAGCTGGAAATTAAACGGACCGGTCCGTGGCCGAAGGGAAATTTATTCTTTCGATTTTGTTCCCAGAGATGAGAGTATATGATTAATTTGAGAAACGAAATAAGCATACTAGGGAGAGAGGAAAAATTGTATCCTCGATTTAATTGTAAATTTAGATAGATACTCTCGTGAAAAGCGTATCGGGTACACGTATAATTTGGAATTTGCCGAACTTCACGTATAAACCATCGGATAGGATACACCACTGACACTTGAATAAACTATCCTCGATTGCAATCCATCATTCACCTTGAAGGTTAATATTTCTTTAACCCTGCCAGGGTGAAATACTCGCCTACATAACTGATATAGGTAGGGGTTGGTTTAACCCTGAGGAAAACCGTGGACAGTGTGCACACACTTTGCTCCGGCGAATATATGAATGTTAAGTATGTTCTTCTAACCGTGTAGAATGTAAAATTCGTGCAAAGTGTATAAGATGTAAAACTTTCGCCAATAAGAAAACACTTTGATAATTCTTTTGATCATTCATTGAACTAAAGGAATATTCTCTGTGGATCTGATTCGATTTTATTCGTGATTACAAATTCGGATTGCAATAAAGTAAGTCATTGAAGTTATTGAACAATTGGTTATACTTTGAATTAAAAAATGAAAGAAAAATCAGACTGGGACAAAGTACAGTCACTCTTATTAATATTCGAACACACTTTAAAACAGAAAAACCTTTTTAAAATTGAATCAAATGACGTGAGGTTCTTTGGGAAAATAGAAAAATTAGTTTACTGAATGACGTGCAAAAAATTGTTTGAGAAAATCACAATTAGTCGAGTTTACGGAGAAAATAATAACGTGAGCTTTTAACCAGTTGCACTTTCCTTAAAATTTTTAGTACGCATCATGTAATAAAATAATCCTTCCAACTTCTCACAAAAAAGTGGTCCAATTTAAAAAAAATTTATTCTGTTTTAAATATATAATAAATATAACAATACAAATAGAACACTGAAACTTAAATTTATACACGAGCAACGTTCAAATTCGAGGAAAAAACAATTAAAGCACATTAATCGTAAAGAGTAGAATGCAGTACTAAAAAATTACAACAACTTGCAAAAAATTAATCGCCTTTCGCCGTACCAAGGGAGAATTAAATATTTTATGAGCGAGTTGAAACGAGTTAAAAAGTTACACTAAAATATTTAACTATACAAAAATATTTATAATCTTCCTTCGCATATATTCTGCATGATCACTGAATCGAAGAACAACCTTTTTCATTTCGTTTAGTACACACAGAACTAAACGTGTTTATTTACTAATCGAATCGCCATAAATCTAATAAAATCCAATATGCACAGATACACAAAATCGAAATGCGTCATCTCAGGAAATTAATCTTTTGAGCGCGAAGTATTTCAAAATCAAACGCTCTATATGGATACGCACTATACAACATGTATCTAAATTACTATTTTCATCCCTTAATTATCCCAAGTTTAATTAAATATTTTTACTTTTCTTGGCACATGTTATTTATTTAAAAAAATTAATGTTTTAAGAATCCTAATAATTTAAAATAAATTCAAATTTGAGAAACGCATATATGAGTCCATAGCCAATGCTAATATATTTTTCATATAATGCGTACAATGTATATATGCGTAACCATAACACTCAAAGTGTTAAAAGAAGGCAAACAATTCCAAGTAAAATGAACAAAGGAGTATCAAGAAGGAGAAAGAGAGAGAGAAAACTACAGAAATCTATCCACCCGTATAATCAAGTTATAGCACATTAATCAGAACTATCAACGACAGCTGTACATCAGCCATCAAGGTCCTTTAATCTATTGGTAGCGCTTGTCTCGCGTCATCTCGTCCGCTTCGTTTCGTTTCCATCGTAATCAACGAACCCCTCCTCAATCCGCTATCTTCGGGATTAATGACTGGCCGCGACAACTTCCGCCATTTCTACTTCTCTTCCTACCTCTCCTAGAGAAGAAAACGCCTTTGCCTGCACTCGAGTTTATCCCTTGTCACAGACGACGATCAGAAAAGGGATAACAGTAACGAGAAATCGGGCGAAAATCGCATTTAGGAGGATTGAAATCACGGAGAAAGTCGATCGTTAATCTCGTGGCGATGAATTATCCGACTGGAGATCGCGAATTTCGACAGTCGATAATAGCCGGCAACTTGTGATTTAGCGAGGCCGATGTTCAACCGATGATAATTCGAACTGGAATTAAGTTGACTTTGTTCATTACAGTTCTGAATTCATGGAATAGGTACGGTCACCCCCAGAAACTTCCATCGTTCGCGTAATAATATTCTGATACGGAAGCATTTTCACGTTGATATACAAGAATACAGGGATCGGCTGACATTTCTCGTTGAAATACGTACATATGTATGCATGTTGATACAGGTCAGTTAGTTTCGATCTTCTGTTCGTGAAAACTTTGTAATCCCGGAAATGTCAAATATGTAAATACTGCCTTTCGATATTTACATACGTGAAAGATTCATAAGTAGGAAGTATTATCGGAACTCGAAAGAAATTTATTCGAGAGTATTTCTTATATTATTGTGTATAGTATTCTCTCGTCTATATGTATCGTATTATATCTGCTTGCTAAATCGCGAAAAAATTTGACCTATTTTGATAAAAAGAAAAATTTGGCAAACCTTTGTTCTCTTCGCCCTCTATAGTTTTTCTCCATTATAACCATGATAAGAATACATTTTTACAACAGGGAAAATTTACGTTACAATCGAACTGAAGATTTTTACTTTATTTTTCATCTTATCTTTTATTGTATTTTGTGAAAATTAATGATTTGGCAAAACTTTCCATTTTTAGTAACCTAATCTAACCATCTTCTACATACAGTCACTTTCATGTGAGCTTTCTTGCACAAAAAGTTTTGAAAACATCGCCATTGTTCAGAATCGCAAGGAAAATGGTAAAAAATTTTTTATGCATCATCTAGCGAGCTAATCTTTTTAACTTCGTCAAAAAAAAGAAGAAAAAAGAAAAACTTACGTCGTTTTGTCCAATCTCAGAAAAGTTATGCTGTTTTAAAGATTGTATATTAACTCTGCGGTCCACAATATTTTCGCAATTTTATTTTATTTCACTTTACAATACATATTTTCTTTATTATACATTTATATTACATAAATATTTCAAATTATGTTAATTATGTTACAAATGTTATTTAAATTATTGTAGATTTAAATTTATATTTTTTATTCTATAATTATAACAGAATTATAATCACTTTCGAAATATAATGTCGAGTTACATTCGAGATAGAATTGCAAAGGGTTAATGAGAGTCATTGTACATATTCTATATGCACCTCCTAACACAGTAAAAAAAAAAAAAAAGTATCTGAAAAGTAACCAACAATACAGCGAATAAGACTAAAAATTACCATTTCAATCGGGACTGGATCTGTTCATATTGGAATCGGTCGTTCCGTTCAATTGCGCAATTCCTGTCGACTCGTTCGAAGAAACGAGGAAACGAAAGGGGAGCTCCGGTAACGAAGGAATCGTCGCGAGGGCTCGGAAAAACGTTCGCCGTTTCCCGATCGTTTCCTGGCCGGGCTCGTCCCCGTGAACGAATTCCTTTTCCCGTTCATAGTAGCGGGGAGCATCGAACGGCAATTTCGTGTATCGTCCACGGTCAATTAGAGCGGAATAAGGGAGAAACGAGTAGTCGGTGTTTCGGTCGAGCAGAGAACGCGGGCTCGACGGCGTGGAAATCATTGGCCGCGGTGTAGGAATCAACAGGAGGACGTTTCACCTTCTCACTCCACCTCTTCTTCTCTCTCTCTCTTCGGTCCTTTCGTCCTACCCCTCCAGGACGAAAGCACAATGGAGTTTCTAATGGCCAATCGAAACTTGCCGATCCACTAACGAGATCGTCGGAATTCTCGGTGACTTCCGAACCCCCAGCTCTGCCGATTTCCTGCTACGAACCCCGTTCCCTTTGTAAAATCCTACTTCCGGTGTCATGCCAGGATATCGTTATGAAATAATGACGAGTATTTTGAGAATACTTATTGAGTTTTATTTATTCTTTTTCTTTTTCTTTTCTTTCCTTCGTTTTTTTTTTTAAATATAATAACGAGGAAAGGTTAAGTACTTGTGAATTAAGTTTATGCACGTAGATATGCGAGAAGAGAAAGATGAAGATTGGACGATATTTTCGATTAGAAAAATAACATTTGTGCAATTGTGTATTGATATTTTAACGTTTTATGATATGAATAAAAATATTATACTTCAGTTACCGTCTAACATTCAAGAATTAGGTTGAATGAATTATACTCGCGTGCATAAATCATCAGACACTTGTTCCATCTGAGGAAAATGATTATCAGAACATATGTCTCGATTTTATCATGTAACTTTGTTATATTTGTCTATTTTGTGATTGCACGTAGACTGCCGATTTTTATGCATTTATAGGAGATTTAAAGGTGAAAAAAATATACAAAATATTCAAACTGTAATGCTGTTTATAATACCTAGTCGAGAGAAATAATTTTCTACTGAAGTTTCACTTTCTTTACCATATTCTCAAAAATATGCATTTGCATAAAAATCTCGATTACGAAATTAAAAAATATATATACAACTCGGATCTTCAATCATCAAGCAGAAAATCGTCAAACAGTTCGAACGGAGATAATCGATAGAAGCTGTCGTTCAATGTTCGAACAAAGGTTCAAATCAATAGACTAACGCCAAGATACACGTTTCAACAGACTGATATTAAATCCACATCTATGTATGCGGACGTAAATTCCGTCGTATGCCAATATTAATTATTTCCACGATCGTACTGGGATCGTTAGGTGACCGTTAAGCGAGCCACAGATTGTTCAGGATAATAGCCCGCGTCCATTATTATCAACCGCGTACCTGGTCGACACATAAAGCTACGATTAGGTGACCACCAAACTGTGACGATCCCGTTACGAGATTTCTCGACTTCGACGACGTTGCTCTGTGTCAACGTTCAAAGGCAATGTCGTTAATGTATGGTGCTGTGTTCATGAACGTACCCCCTATTATCAATGATGTTACTTTCAAGAAATAATTAACCAGTGTATCATCAGAAAAATTAATCTTATAAGATAGCATGTAACAAATATGAGGTTTGTATTTTGTACGTTTCATTTGATTCGTTTTTTATTATATTATTGCACTGCTGTACTATTAAATTATTACCACTCAATTTCTTTTTAATAATTATTTGTTCCTGGTTTTCAATTTGGATGAGAAATGTTAAATTATAATCATCGGTGAAGTTTCTTTTCACGAATGAAGAAAAATCGTGTTATAGTTTAATAATTGAACTGTGCCGAATGGAATACAATGAAAGAACTGATTGCTGATATGAAATTGTACGTAATTTAGAACTTATGAACAGTCAATTTGCATAAGAAATTAACAACCCGTTTTATTTAAAAATACACTTGATTTTATCGAGTTCCAATTTAACAATTTTGAAAAGAAAATTAATTTCTTTTCAAAATACACACGTTACCGTTCATAAATATTTCTTCCATTTTAATTAAATTCCTTTTAAATATTTAATCCATAGGTAATTTTATTCAATGAAATTTCAAAGAAGAAATCAAGGTTTTAACATTCATCTAAGAAACTCTACATTTTTGTTTGAAAAATTTAGTTTGATCTTCGAATAACAAATAAATGCTTCTTCTGTAATATATTACAACACGATATAATACTTTTATTCACACGATGGACCGTTCAAAATTTCGTTCTGACAGGAATCCTCGTTATCCAACCGGTCACGATAACTCGAAATAACCAAGGAATGTCGACTACCGTCACCGGATGAGATCGTGAAATCCGATGCCGATCAAAAGTTCCAGCTCGACGAACCATCCTCCATGGAGTAAAAGTTTTCGTACGAGACTTTCGTCCGCACGACATTGTCCCCGAACTTCCGTCCAGAAGTCGGGATTCGTTCGTCGAAAGGGGACATCGATCCCTGACAGTTTTTGTTTTTTCACCAGTGGGTAAATGGAGTGTTCCCTTTGCTTACAGGGATTAAAATTGATGTCTTCCTTTTCCTCCAAAGTAAAATGAGAAAGACCATTGAAGCACGCGCATACAATTTTTTTTTTAAATACTTTCGAATTTTCCATAAATTCGTTAATTAATTATCAATAAAATAAAATTTTCGAGAACAGAATTGCCACTTCTGTGTGAAACTTTTTCACGTTTCCGGTAACCAGGAACGAAAATATCCACTGGAGAAATTTAATTTTAATTCGTATAGCGAGATTATACGGTGAATCAGGCACGACGAAAGTGAGAATGAGTTATAACATGGAAAAATGGCGTAGGCGAAACAAGGGTGCAAAATCATATATTTAACGTTAAAAAGAAAATCCCAATAATAATCGATATTTTATGTACATCCTACCAGTCTATCTCTTCTCCTATCTTTGCCTCTAATTTCATCGAAAGGAGGGAACGATCGGGCTTAACGAGATTTATCGTTTTCAACGGGTGCAATTATCCGTATCGTTAAACAACCGGGTGTCGATGATTCACAGAGGCCGGAAGTATTTTAAAATAATCGCAAGCGTGTCCCGTAGTTGCAAATAAAACATCGGTAATGGGCTCTCGCGAGGAGCTGATCCGCAATTTAGCGGTGGGATCCACACTGTTTCCCCTTTGGTAATTAATTAATTATAAAATGTCTGCCGCCGTAAATTCAAACGAGCCGATATCGTTATACTATCCTGCAGGCATTCACGAAAATCATAGTATTCAACCGGTTCCCTTTTGTACTCGTCCTTTTGTGCTTCTCACAGAGACGAATCGCGATCGATATTTCAGACGATCGCCACGTGAAACGAACACCCGTGGAATAACGTTTAATTAAACGCTTAATTATGCGCCTCGCGTTTCATCGATTAGTGTAATAGTTGTGTTTCAATACAATAATGTCACGCGCGGCGAGAATATACATATATGAGCACGTCGAACGTATAAATATAATAGAACGCTTCGAAGATTGATCTTTTCGATTGATCGATTTATATTATGAACATATTCTATGATCAAAAAACAAAGAAAAAAGTAAACAGGAACTGCGTTTCTCAGGTGATATTTTTTCGTATTGATGAAAGGGACACGTTTGATTGAATGGCTCGATCGTATTGCGATAAGTGAACGTGCGTTGCATTTTAAAATGGAATTAAAATGGGCAAATGAATCTGTATTATACAGTATTTGTTTCCTGTTTTAATTAATGGTTGTCATTAGCTTTCACGATTCTATTATTATACTTCGGTTCGTCAGTATTTAAACAAAGGAAAAGAAAACTTGATTATAAATTCCTTAGAGAAAACAGATTTTTCTCAAAAAATCAATAGAGAAAAAATTTAAATTCTGTTGTAATTATGAATAAACAATTTTTTTACTAAAATTATCGAATATGTGACTTTCGAGCATGCTACGCTAAATTTTCCTGTCATTTTTCATTTGTCGTTCCATATGATATGGTCAATGATAATTAATTTATACAGCTTTGTCGACAAAAAATTGTACTCGAATCTCAAGAAAGGAGTTTCAATTTGCGAATTATGGAGGTTTCGACTTATCAAAATTTCAACAAAGACAATTATATGTATATTTATTTCTTTATTACTCGCACATGAACATATAGGAAAAATGAATTTTAAATGAGAAATAAGTGGTACTTTGCGTTGTATCTAGGCTATTATGCGCGGAGACAATAATTCCAGTTATAAGAAGTTTACATTTCGATTTACAGAGGATTTTTACATCAAAGTAGAAGGAAATGAACAAAATTTTAACCTTAGAGCTTCTACTATACTTCAATAATTACAATTAAGTTTAAATACAATGCGTGAATTGCACCACACCCTTTAACACTCGTCAGACCAATGCTAGCGCAATAAATCCGTACAAAAAGTAATAATGATTAAATAATTATGTAATATTGAGAACAAAATGGATCAATAATACACACGAGCTCGAACCGTCATTCTACATCTCAACTAGAAACTGGAAAATAAAAGGGTTGAAAAATTTGCAACGATCGATTGACCCTGGACTCACGGATTTCGAACCTTCCACTTGTGTCACGAAGAATTACCTCGAAATAACGCTGAAAATCCCATCCTAATTGAGAAGGATAATTACCCCTTCCCCTGTCTCTCTAACTTTCTCTTTAAAAAGCTTTCGTCGTCGTTATTCTCGACAAAATGACGTTTCATCTAGACATATTTCGATTCACCTGTCCCGCGTAATTATTTCTCTTCTAACCGAAAGAAACGGGCTGAAACATTCGGTTGGATAATACGATCTGGCTTGATCATACGATCCGTGCATATTTCCAAATTTTTGAAACACCATCAGTCCGCTTTAACGTGAAGCAAAGTACGATGAATTTTCACGAACAACGTGTCTCTGTGCTGATTACGAAATTTTAATGAGCGGTGTATGCACATTGAAAATGACGTACCATAGATAACGGCGAAAGTTAGAACGAACAGAGTCTGGTAACACGGTAATAAGAGACATTTGAAAAAAAGAAGAAATTTTTGCTAATACGTTACCCCAAATCCCGTGATTTTTGACGATTGTTTTTTGTTATGAAATATGAAAATAATCGTGTGCAGAAACTTCTTTAATCGGACCACAAAAGTGAAGATACTAATTGAACCGTAGATGTAAAATAACGACGAGGTGTGGAAACGAAGTAATGACACGGGGTATTTGAAATATTTAATAACGTGCACAGCTTCGTTCTGGACAATAGGTTTCATACCAACTATTAACAATGCTCGATGAAATTTCAAGAATTTTTCGAACTCATATTACAAATAGCGCTATTCGTTTCGTCCATATATGAATATTCTTTCCGTTAATAAAAAATTAAAATTAATCAATTAAAAATAATAAATGCGTTTGGTAAAGATTAGTTTATAACATTTCGTTAATGTTATAAACCGAAGAAAAACAACGAATTTCCTGTCTATCGACTGAGATAAGATTTCAAAAAAATTGTGAATTTAATATGAGCATATATCATATTTCTGTAGAGAGTATCGCTGGCTGAAGTGTACGTAACAGCAATGGAAATTGAAGTATATATCGGGAAATATGTTAACAGAAGCTTTATAATCTGAAACACTAGCTGATCTGGAATTTTTCATATTTGTATTAATTTTTCACACGTGCCATGTGCAGAGGGAGAAAGAGAGAAAGAATAAGATTAGCGACTGAGATAGCGAAGTGAACCGTGACTACAACGTGGCCATAAATTCAAAATTCTCTGCTCCGTCGTATTAAATTTGATGTATAGAGAATTCTCGAAAAATAAGATATTAAGAGTGTATATATACATATGTATAATCGTTGAAGTAACTACATCAATTTTCATCGTTCAAAGAAGCAAGGTATCCGGTGAAATCTTAATAATCCGTCCCAAATTACGTGGGTCCAGAATGATTACCATGAAACAATTCCGGCGAATAGATAGTTCATCATGGTCCATCAGAGAAATTGATAGCAAACTTGCGATCGCCTAATTTGCCTGAAATCCCCCGTCTGCTTAGTATCCTAATCATGTTCAACCTCCCGGGAGTCTATGAAGTAATTAAATGCGAAGTCGAGAGTAACGAGAGTGGTACGATCGGCTAAGCGGAATTCTCAAACCTGAACGTCGCGACGTTCCAATGAAATGAAAGAGACGAAATTTACCGAGAGAGAAATAAAGTGTCAGGTTAGCAACATACCAGATAAACATTCGATCTGATTTATCGTTAATATTTATTATTAATAAAATGATGAATAAATAACGTTGATTTGAGTGAAATTTTCAGGACTCGTAATGAAATTGTACAAGTTATATTGAATAACGGATATTAATTAGTAAATAAATGCTCTGTAATATACAGAAACATGCTCGCTGCAATAAAATCACAGTTTTCTCAAATACTCGCCGTCAGTGCTCGTATAATTTCAAAATGGATTGAAGTGAAAAAATTCACGTTCACATGCTATGAACATAATAGAAAATATATGGAAACTTTTTCTTAGAAGTGCTTATCAAAATAACGAACAATATTCAGCAATAAATGAATTAAAAATTGCGATTCAGGAATGTTGAAACAATATTGATCGAAAGCATTCCAAATTGAATTTTTGAATTAATTATATTACATGGTAAATGTACAAAATATTAAGATATAACCAATAACACTCTGATATTAATATTTCTTTAACTATTTCATTTGAACTTATATTTTTGTTGCGTTAAAAGAGATCCATATATATTAAACATTTCTTTAGACCATAGAACCTGAAGATAAATTATTTCTGATAAACAATGTTGCGATTATGGACTCAAATATGACGTAGGATGAACAAAAATAAATTAACCTATCTTTCTGTCGCTGATTGTAAAAGATTGCACGTAAAATTTCGCAGATTTCGACATGAAATAAATTGTAATGCAGGTACGGGATAAAAATTCTGTTTGTGTTCTCTCATTAGACTTGTAACAAGGTGCTCGTCGACTGTAGCCACGAATAAACTTGTCGCGAGCAGCAGAAAAATGCCAGCAGCTTTTGACAGAACGCTAACACTGAAGAATATTGTTGACTCGTTGAAGAATCCGGAGAAACACTCGCGGAACGTTTGCAGGACACTCTTGCGATATTTGTAGAACACTCGACTTCTTCGGAAGAGAACACTCGTAGAAAACTGCTGGAACATTGGTGTGTAACGTTTGGACTTCCTTCAAATTGTCCTACCGAAATCTAGTCTCGAGTTTCTCTTCTAAAATGATAAACTTCGTATAAGCGAGTCTATCTTTCGATGCTGTTGATGATGTCTAAAGACCCTTGGGTACAACCACTTCCGAAGATATACGAGGCCATAAATCTGTGTCCAAGAGTTTCGAGAGTACCACGACATTGTCTGAAAAGCGAAATTACTGAAACTGTCAGCCTGACTCAGAGAACTTACCTTCGTCAAGAATGAAACACCTATGCAGCTATGCTACAACGAGAAAGTCTTTGTCTGGTTACTGATAAAAGACAGACAAATCTGTTTTATTTTGATTCAAGTGTGTCAAATATTCACCCAGATTAACACGTTCGAAAAATAAATCTTCCATTAAATAGGAACGAAGATATTCTTCGATTTCAATAATCATACAAAAGGTAGTAAAGAAAGTAGTATCAAAAATTCCTAGTACATTCAGAAAGCTGGCAGAAAAAGTCACAAGAATTCAGGAAATTAACTAAGAAGTACAATTTTACCGACAAGTTTAACTGCTTAAACCGCGGCCTCAAAATTCGAATGCAACAGCTTCACATTAACCGCACCTAATAAACACCAAGAACCGGAGAAAAAAGGAAGTGCGGAACAACGGAAGAGCGAGAACGCGTAAGAAGGAGAGAAAAATTGGAAGAAAAAGTGGGAGAAGAACAGAAGGCCTTAAAATTAGAGGTAACAGCAAAAAGCCCGTCGAAGGGGATGTAAGGATAATTAGAGGGGCCTCGGGGAAGGGGAACGGACGCTGGAAGCCTTATATTCCAAGCAATACTCGTTAAAACAACCGTTACGTACTGATAGCGGCTCATTAACGGAAGTTTCGCTTCTACGATTCAATTACCGCGCCGGTTTTAATTGCGTCTGTCTATCCGAACTGGTCGGCTCTGCTGGTCCTGGAATTTCGATAGAGGACGTCGACTGGGAGACTTTGTAATTATTTTACCCAAAAATCTTCCCAGTCGCCCGAGCGAACAGGGAATAATTGGGAAAATAGAAGCTACACCTCTCTCTTCCTTTCTCTCTCTCTCACACACTCTCTCTTTACTCTCGCTTTTTGCTACACCACACCACTCTGGATCTAATTTGCTCGCGTGCACCCTTATGCACTCGAATTCCGTGTTACCGCGCTTCGATGATCGTTACCTTCGGAGCTGGTGAATTTCTTTGAGACTCTAAGTGCTGTGTTCTTGCGGCTCTGTTGATCTTCTACGAACTTCTGAAATTTTTTGTCTACCTTTGCTTCAGGAGCCACGGTATTACCGAGGAACTGTTTGAGTTTCGTTTTGGAGAACGAGGGAGATAATAATTGTATAATCGCGAGGGATTTTATTCGGAGGGTAGGTTGATTGTGTTCTGTTTTGGGACTGATGGTAAATTTAAACGTGGTGATTAATTAGGTTTGAGAAGTTACTTGGGACTTCATTTAAATATTTATTTCTTACAATTGCAAGAAGTGTCAAGACGAAATTAACCTCCTTAAGAATGATTTCGTTAAAGTTCGAAAAAATAATGTAACTTCTTAAAACGTAGTTACATTCTAAACCGACAGCAATGAAACTCTGCTAATGTTGTTAGAAAATTATGTCAATAAATGTATTTTTTGCTATTACAAATATTGGAATTCGTAAAAGGAGAAAAGGAAAACCTAAACATACACGGAAGAGATTAAAATCATTATTTAACCCTTTCACCACCGAACAACGATGTATCATTTCCTCTATACTAGATGCATGAATTGTTAAATGAATATAAAAAGTAATGAAATAACTTTAGTATCATTTCTAATAAATAATAATGTTTTCGAATTTTTTTTATATATCAGTTTGTATATCTTATATAAGTGTAACTGTGAAATAAATTTTGAAGAAATCTTCAACAAATATCGGAATTTCGTAATGATCTTTTAATACTGAATTTTTTTTCAAGGGTTAAAAATACAGTGTGGAAAAATGCACTATGTACGAAAAGTTCCTGTTCTCTGAGTTCGATAATTTATTTTCATGGAATGGAAGATAATATATAAAATTAAGGAAAATAGTGTTGATATCTAAGTCGAACGTTTTTGCAATTTCAGCCTGAGAACTTTTCTAACATACTGTACATTCCTTATAAAATTCCTTTCAAATCTCTAATCATTTGAGCACTTTGCTCATTCCTCGAACCCGTGCTCGTTAGCGAAGTACAAAAGCTACGATTAATCGCGTCCCATGGCGCTTCATCGACGCGAAGATTGTATCGAAAGGCGAGGAGAGAAGAAGCCAGAGAAAAGCAATGAAAGGGTGGAAAGGGTCGAATGAACAGCGACTTATCACGGGGCTAAATTAGAATCAACGAGTCCTCGACTTTCTCCGTAGCTTCTCGTCTCTCTGTGGAAAATGGTTTGGGACTTAAGGGCAGAGCTCCCGTATAATTAGATGAGTTAATTAAGCAATTTGCCTAAGTGGGGCTAGCTTAACGAGGAAAAACATGTGACGCTTTAACCCTTTGTTTCGTAAGCTTCACTTTTTCCCCCGCAGTAGCTTCAAGCAACAAAATGCGCTGTGTTTCTGCTGACTCGCGTCTCGCTTCCGATTTTCCTTTTTCCACCCTTCCCCCATCCCCTTTGTCTTCTCCCTTTTCCCAACTCCTTCTGCTAGTAGGTTCTTTACCGGTCGAAGGCTCCTTTGAACGATAGCCCCAATAACGAGGGCAATTTACTACACCAAAAATCAACGGGACAAGAACTACGAGCACTTTTTTCCTATCGCCTTTTGCTTCTTCCACTATGGTGGACTTGCACGAACGATGCTCTCTCGCGAACGAAAGAAATTAATTGTTTAGTTTCATCTGCCGTTTGTTTCTGGTACTTAAACGTACTCTATGGTGTGAAAAATCTTGAAGAGGATACGTCAGATTGTTTTGTCTCGCGACTAATGAGAGCAAATGTTGAAAAATAAATACTCATTAGGGAAACACAGATCCCTATGGAGATCCAATTTCTCATCTTTTATTCTTTTCGTTTTTATATCATTTCTTTACATCTCTTTTAACTTCTGTTTCATAGAAGTCATCGTTTCGATAGAGAACACTAAATGTTTATCCATAGCAACATTTAACATTTACATTTAACCATCTCAACAGATCTACAGTGAGTCACAGAAGTATTCGTACTCCCTTCAAAACGAAATAACTTCTTTTTAAATTGGACGAAGTGACTTGAGTTTTTTTATTGAGAAGTTAGAAGGATTAGTTTATTGGGTGATGCAAAAACAATTGTTGAAGAACAGGGCGCTATTGACTTTTTTAACTGAGTTTGTAATGAAAATTAAAAAAAATATCTTTTGTAGATTTATTTCAGTTGTATATATAATGAAAATTTGTAGAAATTTACATTTGGTTCGATATTAAAACAGTTATTCTGTTTTAATATTTTACATTATAATTGCTTTTCTAGTTTGTTCTCAACCAAAGCTGGTTTAATTTTTCTAGCTTTGACATTTCAATTATTTTAAATTTTGTTTTTTATCAGTAGAATGATTGTTCATAAAGAATACATAATGTCACTTTATTATAATTTATACTTTTTAATATTATAATTAGTAATTTTAACTAATAGTTTTATTTATTTTGTTGTGATGATATCAGCACATCATTTATTAAATTTAGTTATTTTAACCAATTAACTATATCCTAATCTAACTTAATCTTTTTCTTTTGTGGCAAAAAAATTGAGTGCTGCGAATAATATAATACAAGGCTTTTATGTTAATACGTATATGTATGTACTTTGAAAACACTATTTGAATAAAAATGATTTTCTAACTGATTCGTTTTATTAATTACATGAGGTGTCAGAAGTGATTCAAGAATTTTAGGGAAAAATGGTGTATTTTTCCTGTTCCTTTCTCTCTCATATTCTTTCTATAATTTTCACCTGTCTGTTAAAAGTATATTCAGTGATTCAGGTCAGGCATTTAAGTACCATAAAAGTCTGACGAATGAATAAACAAAAAATCTTTAAATAAACGAACAAATCAAAGAACACCGTTCGCATTAAAATTCGACCAGATTCTACAAACTATCCGAGAAGGAGAAAAAAAATCAATTCCAGTGAAATGTCAAGCTATGCCAGTCGACACGACGTTCAAATTACACACATACACATGCATACATACATAGTCAGCTTAACGGTAATCGCGGGAAATTCGCGTGCACAGCCGCCAAGCAGATGGCGCGTAAACAGAAAAACGAATCCCTTGCAGCGACTCGTTGCGCGTTTCGCAAACAAACCAGGATTCGCCGTCGCTTTTGCGCCCGACAAGTAAACTAATGAAAACGTAATTAATGGCCTGGTAGTTGCAGTTGGCGACGCCGTCGCTGGTCTGTTCCCCGGGCCATTTGCATAGATATTATTCTTTTAAACAAACGCGCGAACCCGCGAAATTATTCCTAAACAATGGCTAGTCGCAGGAGATGCTCCCTTTGCGTGGACGAATAATTGATGCTTTGTAAAACAGAGTATTATTCAACGAAAACAACCTCTTTCATCCCCCTATATGATTATGCGAATATACCTCGAATACATTCGATCGCGAGAAATTCTTTGCCAATGTCTTCGTCGCTCGATAATTATTTCTAACATCGAAAGTTGTATATTTACAAAAGGGTTTTCTCCATAGAAAATTATATCTGTAAAAATTATTGCATCAAATGAACACGGAAGTTTGCAAATTTTTAAACTTGTATTTAAAGAAAAAAAGACTAGAATAAAGTATAATAGAATGTTCGAAAATTAATAGAAGGTAGAATAAATCAAATATTAATTGAATCTGTGAATATTAATATGTGAATTCTTAATTTCGATTATATTATAAGTGTTTTTTGTATTTCTATGTTTCCTATCGTATTATGCAAAGAATCTGTATCTTTAAAGATGAAAGATTCTTCTGACGATTGGTCCAGTTTTCAAACTCTTTCTGAAGAGATATTTTTGTCTCCGGCAAATAGTGCGCGCACGCGAAAGTTTTCTGAAATAATAATCGATATTTATACGGACAATTAAATCGCTCCTCTATACGTATCTACGGCGACGTTCGAGCGTTGACACAACGTCCTCGTGTTTGTAGTTAAACTACGTGCCGTCAAGCCGTTCCGTTAGAACCTATGGTCTGATAGTGTGTATAACGGTCGCTTCGAACGAAGGGGTTGAAGGCGGAAGAACCGGAGACTGTGTAAATTCCACGCCTTATCGCAAAACGTAAGCGACTCGGCGATAAGACGAAGGAGAAACTGATGTGCTGATCAAGAAGAATACCTCATGAACAAAAGCGACGTCGATAATAAAAGCCTGGATAGAAGAGAAAAGGAATAAAGCATTTTGATAGAATCCTTTCAGACGATGTTACAACAGTAGTGAAATACGTGTAACCTGAATTTTCGAAAATTCTAAACTTGAGATTCAAATTCGAATTAAAGCTTCGATTATGAAGATTATTAATTCCGATTGGAGTATCGAAACCTCGAGATTTCGAATTTGCAAATGTAACTAAATTTATATTTAAATGCTCGCAATTTTAGTTTAGAAATTTCGTCAAATTTACATGCGAATCCTTGAAATTCAAATTTACTTTAACAAAAAGACAAGGAAAATTTTAAATTTTATAATATAATTATAATTGAACATCAAGCACACATAAAACAGAATTATCATACATTTACGAATCTCCTCAAGAAGAACTGTAAAAGAATTCTAAGAAGAATACACCTGAGATCCATTTGATTTCTTTCATTATTACAGTAATAAACTAACAAAAGAAGAAGAAAAAAAAGGACCCCCACATTTTCGAAATGAAGCAAACGACAGAGTAGAATAAAGTGAAACAAAATGGAAACAGAGCTTCCCCATCAAGGAACGAGGACGACAATAGAAGTGGCCATCGACGCGAACACCACTCCGCTTGAAATATTCTCACTGAACGGAGAAGGGGGTCGCAGTGTCAACGTAAGGGAGAGAGGGGATTGTTCTCTAGCGTATTCTTACGCGCACAGTCGCATGCACAGCGGCTGCTAATTAGTAAAATCAATACGGAAAATCCTGTGTATAAACGGCGGACGACTGTGACAACGCTGTTCAACCGGCGCTAAACCTAATAAAACCGTTATTCGCCGCGTCTCGAAATTCGCTCGTGTTAACGATCGCGAGAAATTTCGTCCCGAATGCAAGCGTCCTGCTGGGACACACCTCGAGAACACAGCGTAATTTCTGACAATTTGAAAACGTGTATTCACCCCCGCCTCTCCCCTCTATTTACCCCAGCGACGAGCTGCATACTGGAGAAAAGAATAGAAAAGAAGCGAAAGAAAACCAAGAGAGGGGGGAAAAACTGAATTCTCCACGAGCGTTGAAAATTGTTCCAGACCGAGAGATTCAATTCCCAGCGGGATTTTCGGTCGGCTTTTTTATTGGTCCGGCTATACCTCGGCACACAAGGGGTCGGTCTATTTGAAATGAGTGAAATTCGAATCGGCCCTACGAATGCGTCTTTCGCGCGGTAAAATTGTAAGGGGGAACGGTTGTGACGGATTGAAACGCCTCTTTTCTCTTTCTCTCGGAGAGAGAGAGGTGATATAGACCTCGACGTGAATCTGGAGTATCTTTTCTTTATGGTAAGCGCGGCGGATTTTAGGATAGAAGAGCAAGTGTGTGCTTGTTGATTTATTTGGTGGAATTTGTGGAGGTTTTTGTTGCGTGTATCATCATTCATTCTTTTATTTATGATGTCTTTTATTGTGAACATGTTTTTTTCTTTTTAAGAGAGATCCTCAAAAGAAGGGAATCAAGAGTTTCGTTCGTTTTTGTTAGTTCCCGACATAAAAATTGCAGTGGTTCGTTGAAAAATCACGTTTGAATACGGTGAAATTATATAAAATTTATAATAAGCGGTGATGTATAATGTCCTTTAAGGAAGACTTATAGTCATCCGTGAAAAATTAGCAAATTTCTTGTACAAGCCGCTATTATTAAAAAAAAAAAAAAAAAAAAAAAGACGGGGTACTTTTTCAAACATAGCAAACAATAAAAAGAAACATGATTGTTAAGATTTACCCCTTGCCGTACAAATTTTTAGTTACTACGCACGTTAGTATCGAATGTTCATTGTTCTAATACGATTTTAAATAAAGAAATTCGAGATATCATATAGCAGTTTTTATTTGAAAGTCCCCTATCTTGAATTCAAACTAAAGTTAGAATAAAAGTACAAATTTGGTAGATGTATAAATATTTCTTTTGTCATACCTCAACCAAAATCTGCAGCACGAATGATACTCGTTATTATACGGTAAGGGGTTAAATTGAAATTACTGAAATTAGGTGTCACAATTTCAATAATGCAATACAATTTGCAAATCATATAAGAAGTAATTAACAATGCTACTTCTTTCCCAACACCAAGTCAATTTAATTACCGCACGGTCAAACGTAAAAACGAAGAAAGAATAATATAAAATAATTGAAGCACCGAAGGATAAACAAAAACAAAAAAGACATCGTGTATATATAATTATCGATTATATTCACAAGACCATAACGAGCGTCATATTTAATTTTCACGATGGAATTTCAATAGTGAACGCAGAGGGAAAAGCCTGTTCGATTGTTTTACTTAACCACCACCGTCGATGGTCATTATTTTATCGGAATTACGAGAGATATCTCGAGCCCCCGTTTTCGTCGTGCGGAAGCACGAGGAGGAGGGCAGGAAGAGGCGGGCTAGGGGGTTGCAGGTGTACGCTGCGGTGTGCGGTCAGCATTACCCACCCAAGCTCTGTCAGCACCTCCCCTAATCGTCGTTTTTGTCGTCGCACCAACCATTTCTCTTCCTCCAACCTCTTTCGACCCCTTTCAACCCTTACCGCTCGGCCCCTCTTTATCCCCATTCGTACACTCTCGGTTTCTCGTATTCGTGTTTATACTACAGTCACCAGGAAATTTTCGTTCGTTTCCTTGACCACTGTTTTCCCTATGTATCCTTTTTCCACACCCTTCCACCTCGAGGAATCCCTTTAGTCACGCTCTTTTTTCGCTCAGGAGGACCGTTTGCGGCAACCGTGCAGCTCTCTCGCCTCGAGAGCAAGCTGTTTAAACGTTCTCGAATAGTATTCGTTAATTGCTTTCATTTGTACTCTGTTCCTCAGGCTGCTTTAAAGGCAATTTTCACGATATTTCTTTCTCCTGTTTGGTTCGATCCGACTGTTCGATGGAATCAAAATATTCCGTTATGCAAGATCATTCTCTTCAGGATGGAAATGAGCGTTAACACGTTCGATGTCGAACCGATTTTTCTTCACCTTTCGTTCAGGATAGCTCAGCGAATGTTTAGACATATAGAAAAAGCAAACCTCCACTCGGTTTTAAATGTTCCCATAAAATCCATTAGAGTAGTGCAAACGTATTCTTTCATATTACAAACAATTTTATGATAAATAAAACTAGTTTTTTAAATTTGATACAGTCGATCTTCCAAAACCGACGTTGCCTAAACGAAAAGTTCAGTGATGCCGTAATTGTACCTTTAATGTAAATACAAGTATAGAAAAGTCTGAATTGATTTCTTGTTAAGAAAATGTTGATTCTGCATCCTGTTCTTTTTTATTACTTATCAATATAAATTTAAAAAAGGAAGAACAAATACACCCGCGTCTCTAAAGAACATCACAAAACAAAATCCCAATTTCAAACGGATTAAATAACAATTTCTAAGTCTCTGTTTCCATTCAAATTAAAACGAAAATCACGGGTCTACTAACTATTTATAATTCCTTTCTGAGGCGTATACATTGAATGGCAAATGATCTCGTCAGCTCACGTTCGTTTCTCGATTTCGTGGAACGAGACATCAAAGAAAACTCACGGTAACCGTGAACGAGATTACGAAAGGAAGGCAAAGGGAAATTCGTCGAGTTCAACACCTACAGCCACGTCGTCGTTCTTCTTGGATGACGTTGCGACTCTTTCTGTTTTTCTCCTTCAGAGTGCCGGAAGCTTACCTGAAACAAAAAGGGAAGACGAAATATTAACGACCCTTGTAAAGGTTAGCGACAACGGCGTGTCCCACCACTTGACCTTATAAATCTCTTTGTATCCGACGACGAGACACAATGCCGAGGTCAACATCGACGATCCCTGACGGCGATGAAACAACGCTCGAGCTAAACGGCTATCGCGTCGACGTAACGAATGCATTGTTCTTAATTGCAACCCCGTCAACCTTTACGGTGTGATATTCATCCCTGACGTCGCGTAACTGCGAATTCGTTCCGACTGAATGCTAATCGAGACCGTGGCTCGTTTGTGTTTTACGCTTGTCGCGTTAAGTGAACAACTACGGATTTGCTTGGACTTTTTGTCGCCTAGTCTTTGTGTGTAAATGTATGCGCACAAAATAAAAAGGGAGATAGAGAAATAGAACACTTGATAACGAAGTATGATAATTAGACTGACAATTTTTATGCATTTATAAAAAATTTAAAGGTGCAGAATTGCACGAAATGTATGTAATATGAAAAAATATGTAAAATATCCAAATTATAGTGCTTTTCATAATACATGGTAGGTGAAATAATTTTCTATCGAAATCCTACTTTTTTTTTTTACTACATCCTCTGGAATATAGATTTCCATAAAAATCCGCTGCGAATAATAATAAATGAAAAAGTTTTTCAAAGAATTCGGTAACACAAGAATGATTACATTAAGCTTCGAAAATAAAACTTGTAATCGTGATTTGTCTAAAGCTATTACATTCATAATCAGTCTTCGCGAATTTGATTTAAAGTCATTTGTGCTATACATCGTCGCGAACGAGTGTAGCGAAATTTACAACTCCGCGAAATTCAGAAAGAATTGTGATATATCGGAACGGAACACATCGAAACAGTAGAAGTAACGACAGTAATTAAAGAAATTACATTTGACAAATACGAAATTCCTGGAATTCCCTGAATTAACAATAACGATCACAGTGTCAGAGACAAGTTTCGCGAAACTTCAATGAGAAATTTCAAAGTCCATTCCTCATTGTAATCCCAAATTCGCCATTTCTCTCGAAGCTAAGACAATTGAATAATGTATATTATTTTCCGACTTTTGAATTCAATCAAAGGTTTATTTAAGAAGAATGAAAACAGATCAATTATCGAGATAATTTCCATTATTGTCGATAACTTTTCTGCCAATTTTCTACCAGCTTGTGAACACCATTTGAATAGCTGTACTCGATCATATAACTCCAGTTAGAAAGAATTTATTTCTACACCTAATACATCAACTACCAAACTCGAGACTTCAAACTGTACTTCAGATTATCAATCGATACTTTAAAAAGCATCGAATCAGCAGGAACATGAAATTCGAATATCAGCAACGAGGATCGAGGAAATAGAGAAGTAACCCGAAATGGGGAATGGACCACTTGACGCTCAACTTCCGGTTCCCTTAGGTAAGGGCTAGAGAAAATCGGAAATCGGACGTCCGGTTGGTCTTCGAGAATTAGAACTCGTCTAAGGAAGGAAGTCTCGGTGAGGATGTGGTCTTGCAATGCAAATCGTCAGGCAGAAGGCTTGCACCGCGAAATTGCGGGCACCCCATCGGTGATTCCTTTCTCTCGCTTGTCCAGGAATTGCAAATTCGACCACGGTCCAATCGAACGTTAACCATCGAACCGTTCCGCGGTTACTTTGACACCCAATTATTGATGTCCGCGACGAAAATGATTTCTCAGAGGCGTCCAGACGAGAACATTATTTAATTAGATGTATTATGTATCAACGTGGTTTCATTGTGACAGAAATGATGAAATTATGAAGCTGAACGCTGACGCAGAGTTAATAAATTGGACTTCATAAAGGATCGAAATAATAATGTGATTTTATTATATATGTTTTATGATAAAATGATACGTTTGAAGTGATAAATGATACGTTTATTAACAAAGGATCATTTTGGTCATCGCGAATGAAATTCTAAGGTGTCCTATGTTTTTTAACTTGTTAACTGAATTTATATTTCAAACAGAAATGAAATACCTCCGGTTTATAATTAAAAATTAGTGAAAATAATAATCAAATACTTCAATTTGACTTTTACAAATGTCAATATGATGTGTTTTATATTTGTTAACAATATTTTTATACGTAAATCATTGTGTTCTAAGTATTGAATAATCAATTACGAGTTCCCCAGGTAAAAGATTAAATCCGATTATTTGGGTGAACTACATTTCTGTATTAAATTTATATGTAGTTTAATCGTTATAGTATGTAACGTGAATTTTTTACACTGCTAAAATATTCAGCAAATATACATATGAAACTAACATGTTCATAATTAAATAAATTCGCTTGCATATCATACACCGTGTATTTTATTCATTAGAAGTTTTATGAATAAATTCTTTAAATTTCTCCGAAAACTCGGACAAATATGCCTTTTGCAAAATTGAAGAAAACCATCATCTGTTGACCAATATTCCATTATCTTTGGTGAATATTCTCAAGTAACATATTCTACAGAACTAACGAACTGTTCGGTCTGAAGAAGTCTCGAGGAAATTGCCTCAAATATTGAAGAACGTCCTTTCCATGGACGTGCAGCACTTTGGTAGCACATAAAAATCAAAGGGAAAGATCATTCTCACGAGCGAGAGAGTATCATCTTCCAATTTGACCAGAAAAACATAGAACCAGCTCTCCTCTTGGCTAGCTTCTCTCCTTCGGCTCGTTATTAACGCAGCGCACCTTCGTTTTTTCGTGGCTCGAAAGCACTTCAACCCGTTCCACCCTTTCGAGAACCGAGTGGCGAACGTTTGCAACCCTCAAAAAGAGGAGGGTTGCCGGAGTATTAGCGTGCGTACCCACTTTGTGTCTGTTGCCGTTTCCGTTCTTGCGTCGGCTTGATCCCGATGAGAAAAGCCCTGAACGAGTTTCAAGCCAGGAGGTTTCAACTATTTTCACTCTCCCTCTTGTACTTCTGATTGTAGCCCTGGGAGCTGCCGTATCAAGAGGATCACCAACGAGTTCAAGAAACAGCGTCCAACGAGATTAATATATCTTTATACATATATACATATACAGTCACTATCATTAATATTCGAGCACTTTTTAAAACAGAATAATTTTTTAAAAATTGAATCAAACGATGAGTTTTTTTTTTTGAGAAGATAGAAGAATTAATAACAAAATGTTTTTAACCAGTTCGCTACGACAAATACGTATTATTATACGTATTGTCAAACTATTTTCGAAAACTGAGCAATTTAAAATTTGTCTCACTGAGAAATTTAAGATTAAGGACTGAGAAAAGTACGAGAAAATTTTTAACGAGAACTTCTAACTTTTTAAGAAAAAAAAAAAAGAATGAAAAGGAAAGAAATCACATCGTTTGGACAAATTTTAATAATAAAAGTGACTACATAGTTTTTTTAGCCACTGTGACAAGACTGTCAATTATTATTATTATTATTATTTTTTTTTTTAAGAAAAAGGAAATAATTACACTTTAAGAATTCTGCTAGTAGCTTTAACACAGACAACTGAGACTGAATATACATTTAACGAACAGATATAAATTTTCCGGAATTAATAAAGATTCGATATTAAATTTTCAAGTTGCGAACTCCTTCATATTAAAAACATAAAGAATGCTAAAAGAGAAATTACAGCAGAGATTACTTTGTGCACAGTTCATCCCAATTAAAAAAGACCTGAAATTAATTTCCCATCGTTCCTCCCTACTAATAAAGCATCAGATAATATCGCACAAAAAAAATCTGCATCAGAATTCTATATAAAATTCTACACAAACTGCACAACGTGTAACGTAAGTTCCATCGAACATAGACCAACCAAGTTTGATCAAACTCATGAACATTTGCAACTTCCACGAACTAGGTCCTTCAATCCAATCTAATTGAACGTTTTCCATCGCGTGATGCAGACATCCCGAACAACTTCGTTTCACAGCATGAAGAAATCGCGCGACGTTCGATAAAGTTCGCTTTCCCGTGGAATCGTGATACGTGGTCGAATACAACGCAAAGAGGACGTTAGGGGGCGTGATCAAGGCCGGCCCAAAGGAAATTACATGAGCCCATAAATCTCGGGACATAATGCGACGAAATAATAATGACAATGGAAACTTTCGACAATAAGCGGCGCGAAGGACAATCGTATTGAAAGCGGCGAGAGTGGCTCTCACAATGGCGGTCTGTCTTACGTGGAACTCGGCGAATAATTATTGGCCCAGGACTAACGGCCCGTGAACTTCGCCGCGGCTGTTCAGGGACGGACAATTGTTTCGCCGTGGCCGTTGTTTAGTGTCTTATTTCGTGGTTGAACGCACCCTATTTAAAGGATCCCCATTCACACCCGAAACTTTCGCGTTGCTTCGTAACGAATTGCCAGCTAGATGACAGCTGCCGACGTTATTAACGCGGGTATAATGAGGCCACTCTTATCGGGTACGTTTGTGGCCTCTTGGAATTTGATTTCCCGTTGAAATTACTACTAATTTCGAATATAGATATAATGGATGTAATGATAGGTATCGCGAATCGTAATATGGTCGTCACGAGACCGATTGGTGTCCTCCTTTTTGAGTCTTAATCCACTTAAGGATTTTACTTGGGATAAGAGATTTAGAGGGGACACGGGAACCTTGAGAAATAATGCATGAAAAAAATTTACTATTGCGAGTAAGTATTGCGATATTATATTATTATGTCTGTACGAGAATGTTTTACTTTTCAAAAGTTGTGGTGTATTTCCTTGTGTCGCTGAAAGAAACTGTTTTCCTCATTCGTACAATTTTCCTGTTGGTGTTTGACTATGTATTATATATGGTTTGTGAGATGACGACGAGAGAAGTTTTGAATCTTCTAGTTGTCAATTATTCTAAGATTCCTGGAAGTGAATTTTCAGGACAAATATTGCAAAACGGTATCTGCAATTTCTCCAGCTGTCCAAAGATCATACTTTCGTTTTCTTAATTGCGTTAAAAGATATACCGAAAAATGTTAACAGCTGTATGAAAGTAACTTTTTCGAAACTAAATTAATAACGCAATTTATCATATTAACAAATGTATTTCGTCTTCAAAAGTTCCACTATTATTGTGAGTATATTTTTAGAATCTTGTCCGTGTACACTTCAGAGAAAAGAAAATGTGATAGGTTATGGTAGGTTACTATTTATCTATGAACGTTTTTGTAAGAATTTAATTTTTTGCAAGAATTACAAGGAGTTAGGGTTAGGACTTCTTCCTTCGAAATTGTTTAATATAAGTTGCTGGCAAAAATGAAGAATGTTATAGGCAAGTATGAGTATAACAAATGTAGTGTACCACAAATTCTCCATATAAATGAACATTTCTTTTCAAGCGTTTGAACGTGACACGCTCCAACAGAAAACGAATTTATTAATGCTTACAAAAATCGAAACAATTCGCGATATTCGATAATAATAAACATACTACGCGAAAATTGCACACTTCTCTTAAGCACTTTGTACCTCAGAATCGGTTGGAAGATCTTCGTAAAAGAACCACAAAGCAACATTTCAAATATACCAAGATTAATTTCTCAACCGTGATATTCCATCATCTTTAATACACTATTAAAATACAAAGTCCAACTTAAGGATATTTAGATAAAATCATCTCATCCTCGAGTGGTTAATCATTGAAGAATGTCACAATTCTCAACATCAAGATGATAATTCAGCAAGAAGCTATGCTGGAAAATCGATAGTTCCTCGAGAGTTGGTTGCTGACAGTAAAAAATAGATTCGAAGATAGGTTGTGCTCGATGCGCAGCTGAGACACGGCAAGCAGAGTCAGTATTTCCATGAAGCTCGTCGATCGCCAATAAAGCTGTCAAAGGAAATATTCCGAAGTCCCCGCGGGTGGAAAGTATCCAGGAGGCTTCGATCGGCCGCGACTTGGCTGGATGCAATTCGTCTGAATCTGCATTGAATCGGTCCTCGGGCCGCATTGTTCGACTCTGGACCGATGTTACGGACAAACGAGAGAATTGATATTTTTCCGCTGTCCCGCATAGATAATGCCCCTATTGAATCGGAGTCGTCGTGACCGACAGCTGAACGAACGACGGGAGAGAAAGGGAAAGAGGGATAGATAGGGGAATGATATAAAAGGAAGAGAGAGAAAGACGGACGGTAGGAAACGAAGATAGGAAAAAGGAGAGAAAACTGAGCGAAAGATAATAATAATTGGATCCTAGAAGGAGTCGACGGCCTCTAACAGGCCGGCCATTATTTCACGAAATATTACTTTCAATCTCTAACGAAGTACAAGCCGGTGCTTCGAACAATTTTCATTGTGCCTCGGTGCAACAAAAGGGTGTCATTAAATGTGTCTGGCGGCACGCTGCTCGCGCGCGAGAAAAGATTAGGCGGTGGCTGGTTTTAATTTAATTGTAATTAAAAGTAAACGAGGCCACGCGTTCGTCGCATCCGCAGACCCCGTAAATTAACGACATTAGAACCCAGCGAGGTTTGAGAAATCTATATAACGCGGAATCACCAGACGGGTTCAATTGTCATGTCTGATGCTTTTCCTTGCTTATAATTGTGTTTCGGGCGAAACCTCTCGTCGTAAACTGAACGACATGTTGCGTTGGAAAATATTCTTCGATTTTAGAATAGAATTGTTACTTATTAAGTATTGGAAAATTTTCGTGTGATTTTTCTGTCACCGTTAAACCGAAACCAATTCCTTGCAGCAATAATTTGCAATATTTGATATAAAAGGTTTAATGTCAGTGGAAGATTTGATTTATTTGATTGGCCACTGAAGCCCATTCTAATCTCGTAAATATTCAACCTGCATATTTCTTTTTCAAGACAATGCACAGTTATATATTGCTTCTCTGACTTGTCAAAGAATAAAGGCTAGTTCTACTATGTCTACCTTATAGACATAGTTACCAGACTTGTCTCTTTGTAACTTATCATTTATTTTTGCCAATGTGAAACAATTTTACAAATAAACACTTTGAAAACGATAACGAAATTAGCACAGCAATTCATTCGTCCTTTTGCAAGTAAAATATAAGACTTTTATACTAGTGGAATGTATTAACTTGGAGAGAGTTAGGAAGAAGTTATAGAAACATGTGGTAATTTTTTCGTGAAGTGAAATTATGTTTCAAGAAAATTCAGATTACTATAAATCCCCGCGAATTTTCCTGATACTTAATATTTTGGAAGATTTATCATTAGAATGTTCAGTCACCCGTTTGTTACGGTCAATGTGAAAGTGTTAAATAGGTTTTCCATGATTCTTAATGCTCAGTAATGCACACTTCATTTTCTTATTACGCCAGCATTTTAGATAGCATGCGGATAATCTCCACTCTAGTTTTCTGAGGTTCCTTTTTCTCTCTTCCATTTAAAAAGAAACGTATTAATCAACATCAACGTCGTCGTGAGGGTTAATTGAACATATATATCTTTCAAACTTTCGTTTCTCATTTTAAATCCTCTTGTACACCTTCGTTCCTGTGAATTTCACCGGAATTAAAGTTTCCTCGTAACAATTCAATAGAAAGGAAATATGCGAGCAAAAAATGAAGGAAAATAGATAGAAACAAAATTGTTCGAATATCGCGGCAAAAACAAAACATACTTTCTTTTTTTTCTGTTTTGTTTTATCAGTCAGAATTTATTTACCACGATGTGAATCGCAATATTTCTCTACCAAGTGCAATCCTCTTTTCAGTAAACGAAAAGCACGGTATCGATTCGCTGTTGAGCGCTTTCGATATTGAATTGGCTCGATTATCGAATGACCGAATATAATCTAGCCGCGAATCTCGAACACAATCCTCGATCGTGAAAATTTCTGTCTATCGGTTCCGCGAATTACTCGAACATGCGGCTGAAACAGTGGTACAAACCACGCTTCGTCCACTAGACATTAGACTGCGGGAACACCACTTAGCGGTTATTATTCCCGGTAATCTGGGCGATTAAAATAAATTTAGTGCCGTGCATTAAATTACGCCGTATGAGCGTCGCCGGTTATTTCCATTGAAGAGCGTTTTACATGGAGCGCGTTGTATTAGGCGCGACCCGTATGCACAAATTCGCCAATAAATTTTGCAAGAAACTGGTTCCCGTTTAGCGCGTTAAGCCGCTCTCGCAACCTAACCTCGCTTCGTTCTGACGAAGTGCACTGTGCAACATTGATCGTTAACATTCGTGGAAATTTCGTAACGATTCGGTGAATTGATATTCTCCAAAGATTTGGCAAAATTTCACGAATATTTCACTCGTCTAGGCATTCCTTAAAGAATTTGGACAGCAGGGCTGCAAATTCCGATCTGGAGACCGATTTATCGTGCAGACCTGATTTTTTACTATTTTTGAAATTAAGAGAAATATTCCCGTTAAATAATTTCCGTATTTTCTTTTTAAAACTTCGTTAAAATTAATCATCGTGATTCTGACGCACCATAAACCTCTGCATTCAGGGAGTCAGCGAAAACTGCGGACGCGCGTTTCCCCACTCGGCTGACTCTTAAAAGTGTAACTTTGTAAAAAGCTCTAATTGGACGCACAGAAAAATGCCTAAAATCGGAAAAGCAGAATAAAGAACGTGACGCAAGAAATCACTATTGTTCATTCTTCGTTATCACGTAATTCAAACCACCATAATAAATATTTCTGTATCGGTTATCCTATTTAGAATAAACACATTAAATCCAGGATGGTCTATTTAAATAAGGCCACTTAAATATCTCTTTGAGTTGTGAGGCAAAAGATATGGCTTTAAGAAACGAATTAGAGGGAGGAAATTTTTTTTAATAAATTTCAAGTATATACAGAGTGTTTCCTTTAACTGGAAAGGATCAAATATATCACGAGTGGTTGATGTTTTCAAAACCATGCTCTTGCAAAGGTTGTTTGATATCAAGAGGGACTTTGCATGAGATAAATAATTTTTCTATAAATGTAGTAGTGGAAGACATATCAAAGTCAAGTTAATTTTTTTTTAATGGAAGTCTGCATCCTTTTTTTCATAGTATGGTAGATTTTGTTGGTATAGAATCTGTCTGATTTATATGTATAATACATCAAGAAGTCAGTCAAATTTGATGTTTGAAAAGACTCTTTTTCATCCTACCCTCGAAACGATACAATACAGTCAGGTTAATTATTACTTGGAGATATATTTGTAAAAGCTCAAGATGAAAGTAAAAGCTTGAGACATCGACTAAACCCGTACAATGTAAACGAAGGTTCGGCAGTAGGCAACGACACGAGCAGAAGCTTGAAATAAACGACACTTCAACGTCCCGTATAACGACGGGGGGACTTAAAATGTCACTAACGTACGTTCAAAATGCCTCAAAGCGGGCGAACAGCAAGCAGAGAGACATCAGCCACAGACGCAGACTTCAAACGTGAGATCTCAAAGCAAAATACACGACTATATTTCCAAAATTCGTTTCGCTAGAAGAGACATAAACATACACACATACATACGAAGAAAGAGAGACACACAAAGAGAGAAGAAACTCTGAAACTGATTCTACTGTTAATTCACAAGTTTAAATACACGTTCCTACGTTCAAAACTTAAATGTATCCAGAAGAGAGAAAAGACAGAATAAGAAAAAGGAAAGCTTAACCTCTTGCGCTGGAAATTAATTGGAAATGGATAAAATTGCATGGATAAGACGTCGTTTAACAGTAGACCTAACGATTTTCACTTCCGTTCGTAAGTATTAGGACATCTGAATGCGAAGCATACTGAAATCTATCGAAATTTAGAGAATTCTATTGAAATCTACTAAACTCTGCTGAAACTTGCCAAAATCTATTAAAATCTACTGAGTTCTGCTGAATTCTATTTGAATCTAATGTATCCTATGAATATATATTGAAATCTCTTAAAGCCTATCGATCTCGATTTAAATTTACTGACTGTTAGAGCTTCGTTGACACGGTTTATGAGTAGGGCCGTAACGAACGGCTATTTCTGAGTTGTAGAATTTAGTTTTCCATTGACACGTGCCTCTATCCTACCGAGGCAAGGCAATTAGTATATTAAGATTTTTAGAAAGTTGTGCTTCCTCGCGCTCAGTAGCTTAAGGACATGACATAAGCCACGAACTTCCGAAGGGTACATCTGGCTGTAACAGTTCTTTAAGTCACCCGGAGGAAATTCCCGGATTGTTATCAACTTTCACCCTCTTGGCGTGATCGTCTCCCTTCTGGAAAATTGCGCTGAGGGCGCACTGGAAAGACGTGGGCAGCACGGTTAGACGCGCTGACTGGTAAGTGATTTTCCAAATTATCTGCCAATCAGCGTGTCTTTTGTTGGAAGCGTCTCGAAGACACTCGAGATGCCGAAGTACAAAATCAATTCATCTAGTAGCCTCAAACAGTTAACTTAGAAGCCACGAAGAGTTAGTAATCTCGAGCATTCACTTACAATTAGCAAAAGGAACACACGACTCACAAATCTTAGAAAAGTCCATCATAATGCAGTCAATAGGTAGCTTTTGTTCCTTGATACATCAAGATGGTCTTTCGAGAAATTTGTTAAATAACACCACGTGCAAACGCAACAAAGCTCGACTGTTAACAATCACGAGCAATCACACCGACGTTTGCTAAATTTTACTAAAATCTTCTACATTCTACAGACGTCTACTGAAACCTGCTAAAAATCTACTTAATCGTTGTAAAGCAAGATTTATTACCGTTACAAGTTTAATATAAATTATTATTAAGGGATTAAATTGAAATTTCTAGGGACTGCTAACTATGTTTTAAATTTTACAATCTAACAGGAACGTTTAAAGAAACAGCGCGTTAACGGTGCAACACGGAGAAACGGTTGAATTGAAACGGGACGGGAGATTTGAAATTTTCACAGGGTGATACATAATTCTACCACTCAAGGAAATCCCGTCCACTTTAATGTCGCGAATAAAAAGAAGTAAACGGAGTCGAAGCGCTCTTTAACCGAAAGTCTCAAGTCTCGTTCCGCTGAGAGAAGTTGGTATTCTCGCGAGACACGTTCGCTTCGCGCGCAATTTCTTTCCGCAGGTCGGCCGGCGCGAACCCGCGCCGATATTTATCTGCCGGCATCAGGAGAAAAGAGTGGTGCAATAAATGTCAGCTCGTAAAGCGGCAGCCTGGATTCCATTGGCGCCAAACTAAGGGCGACCCTGTTTTCAACGTATCCTGAGGCTCTTGCATTATCCAACCTTCCAGCGTACGCGATAAAATCAGAATTATTACTATTATCGTCACTTTCTACAAGGGGGAAATGTAGTTAGTGTGCTCGATAGGGTTTTACGTGGACGTTTTCCTTCTGGATTACAGTTCACCTTTTATTAGTTTATGCACGGTATTGTTCTGTTTATATTTGCTGTAGGTGGAAGATCGTTGAAATTTTTCGCGAGCGATGTTTACAAATTTGACACTGGAAAATATACAATTTGTATATATACACCGTTCTTCTGTCTCTAATAATGTTCGAGATATTTACTTAAATATGCTTACTACTTTGAACTTTCAAGATAATTTTTTATCTGCTCTTTTTTTTTTTTAAGAAAAATACGTGTAAAATATGTTTCTGAGAACTACTAACTACAGAATATCGAAGTTTCATTAATATCAGAATATTATCTGCCGACATCACTTAGGAACGTTCCCAGTTTGAAAACATTCATAAATTTAAGCATCTATGAAGTGTGCGAGTAATTTGAAATAATAAAATAATAATTATCTAATATTTTATACCACTTACATAAATAGAAGTAACGTGTTTGGTAAAATGCATCTTTTAAAGTGTGCTAATGTTAAAAACAAACAAATTAATGAAATGATACCTCACAAAATTCACAAATATATCAAGTATATCTACTTTTTTCATAACACTAAAAGATCTCCCTCATTGATCAATATAAAGTGTTCATTATTAATTAATATGTCAACTTTACTATGTGTAGATAAGTGTGTTGTGTACGTGTGAGTACAAAACATTGGAACGGATTTTAGTTTAATAGCTAATAAAAAAAGGAAGTCTGTATTTAGTGGAATTTAATAGAATTCCATTAATTTTCTGTGTGCATGAATTCTTCCTATCATACATTTTATCAGGTTATATTATCATATTATCAGGCTATCTACAAGATTATATCACAGATTCACTTACTGTATTTGCACAGTTTTAGGATAGATTTCTTAAATTACAAATTTTTCGAATATGCAAAGTTTAATAAAAATTAATAAAATTAAACGTTAAATTAAGAAACTCGTGCTAGGATATTTTATCATATCCAAACTTACGTGATACTTCTGTATTATTTCATAGTGAGACTGTTCAGAAAACAATCGCGTTTCCAGTTTCCAACAAGACTGTACTTCTTAAAAACGAATTTCCCAGAAATATCCTGCCAAGAGTCATATTTTCAAATACACTTGCTACCTGGATAAAATTTTCTTTGCCCAATTAATATCTCCGTGTGTATCGTGGATAAACAAAGTGTCAGGCAAAAATCTATTTCCAATACATTTTCACCCGAATCAACAAGTGAATCAAACAAGGACCTCCTTAATCGCCTCGAGTAATCTACAGCTAATTTCCCCGGACGTCTTATCGGGCCACGTGGTATTTTTACAACGCGTAAACGAGGTGGCGGACACGGCGACACGCGATCGTAAAATTTAGGTCGTTCGAGGCCGCCTCGAAATAATGTTTTTCCTTTATTTTTTTTTTCTTATCCTCACCCTTCGACGATGCGACGCGACGCGGCGCGAAACCTGTCGACGACGTGAAACTTTTCCCTTGGATATGAATTCCGAGAGGATCGGTGTAGAGAGCTGTCGCGTATCGCCCGACGTTTTCCAACTTCACGCCAATATGGCCAGCTGCCGACAGTCATTTTGCGCTTATTTGCACACTCCACCGCGATGTTACCCCGTCTTACCATATCCTTCTTACAGGCAGCGTGTTCGACCGCTTTGGAAAACCGCGTCGCGCGAACGTGCCCAAAGAAACGATTGCTCGAGTTTCATTTTCAAAGCGGACAATCTACCCGCGGAAAATTCTACCGAGTATCTCGAGATCGTGCTCGAAAGAGAAACGCCTAGCGAAGAGGAAGAAGTTTTCCTCGCGGACTACGAATTTCGAATGCATCTGTGTGTTGCCAAAGGAAGAGAGGTTCTTACAATGACTTCTTTTCTTTCCGCAGGTTAGAGGATGTTCGAAAGTGAAACCAGTGTGACCGATACGCGTGTTGGCGACTTGTCAAGTTTCTTCGGTTGAGAATGATTTCTTGTAATTTGGAAATTCTTGGAGTCAGTATCGCTTCTTATGGAAAAATGTTTGCGATGTTTCAATGTAAAAATGAAACTTTCAAAAAATTTTGCTACAAGAACCCCTAGAAAACACCTTTCCAGCGTTAATTCTAAGGTCCTGATATTATTTTCAAGTAATGTTTTATTTAAATTATTTTTCATTTCTTTATAAATTAATTGTTATAATTTTTAGCGTACTAAATTAATTATTAAATTCAGAATACACATGTGATTATTTTAAATAACATTTAGCTAGGTAAGCTGATTGATTATATTTCAAATAGTTCATTTAAATAATTGTACAAATTGACAAGTTAAATACGAATGAAAAAAGATTATAAATTGTACTATTATTCGTGTGTTAGGTGTACACAAATAAACCATAGACAATCTTTGATCAATCCATTCAGCAAAACCTTCACCCGCGAAAATCAACGTTCACCTAATACAATAGAAAATATCAACAATTTTCCAATGTACCATTCATAAAGACTTATTCACATTCAACATGAATTCTATTCCATTTATCTCCCATTCATCATAACGTTTCTCCTTTCCACTTGTCCGTCAACAAAGGTAGAAACCGTACAAACGCGGGAATATTGGAACACAGGTATCATATTTTATTCCTTAAAAGTCAAACGGAACTTCTAACAAGACTTCCAGCAGAACTAGCACTGGAAAGATTGAAGGACCAGGTCCCGAAGGAGGTCGAGCGGCGAATAAATGAGGTTCAAAGGGAGCTAGGGAGTTTTCAATATTTCCGTGGACACGGTAAGCAGGCCAACGATAGAACGCGACACGAAGGGGGAAAGCGCTCGTCGAAAGATAAGCGTAGCAAGCGACGAGGGAATAAACGATAGTAACACACAACGGGCCAGGTACTAAAAGAATATGAACCCAGAAGCTTCTAAGATGGCGAACTTGTGTACGGGGTGAACAGCCGTTAAGAGGGTAAGAAAAAAAAAAGAAAGAAGAAGAAGAAGAAGAAGAGAAAAACAGAGGTGACGTGTTTCCTCTCTTTCCATGGGAGACGACGAGATAGCTGCACAAAGAACAACCTGAACAGCCAGGAAGAAAGAAGGTCGGAGGTGTACGGTGGCGTACGCTGGAAAATTGAAAGTGCAAGTCGGAGGGAGTTTCATTAACAGCAGAGGGTGAAGACTCCACGCGCGTTGTCGGAACTTGCCAACTTTTAAATTACGTTTCGGCGGGAAAGTGGCGTTAAGGCCGCGCAGATCGACATTGGGCCGTCGTCCTTTTTCGCTGCTTCGTTCCTTCTCCGGGATTCTTGTTCCCTTGGTTCCTTTATCATTTGGATTTTCTTTTTCTTTTTTCTGGAGGATCACTTTTCCCTGATACTGTACCTACATCATTTGCATGGTTAGCACCTATCGCGAATATTCTTTTTTCTTTCTTAAATCTCTTTCCGTGAATTATGTAGTAGGTTCCATGTGACCTTCTTTTCTTAGAATTCTTCTGTTTTGGAATTCTTCTTTCCTGGGATTTTTCCCTCTCTCCGTTTTTTGTTAGGATTCTACTATTTACTAAGATTCTCTTTACTTTGAGCTTTATTTTCTTTAGATTCGATGAGAATCCTATTTCTCGTAGATTCCTCTTTTCTAAGATGTTTTTCCTGTGGATCCTCTTAAATCTTCATTTCCTAGGTTCTTTCCGTGGACCCTATTTTCCTAAGGTGCTTATTTCATGAGACACGCTCGTGTTCTGGAATCATTTTCTTTTTTAAATCCTATTTTCTTTTGGATACTTCTTCTCTTATATTCTTATTTCCTAGAATTGACCTTTCTCAGATCCTGTTGTTCGATGTTCTTTTTTCTTTCAAGATTCCTTTCAATCTTGGTTTCTATTTGTCTATAATTCTTCTTTCATTGTGCCTTCATTTTCCTACTCCAATTTTAGTTAATTTCTTTTTTTCTTCCATGACAGTTCCCTTGCTCAAATCTTTCCCTTTTTCTTTCGTCTCAACCTTTTGTCTCTTATATCCACGCTTTAGTCTCTATCAGTCCGTTATATCCTCGATTTCCCTTACTACCTGGAAAATCGATTCTCTCAGTTCTGCTTGCACGAGAATTCATCCAGGAACATTTCACAGGCTTCGTTAATCGGGAAACAAGCTGGCGAAAGTTCCAACAACGACTAAATCGCGGATACCCTTGACGCCGAAGTTTTAAAGGGATAATTAACGGATCTTGATCTAAGAACGCGCTAACCTAAGTTCTACCTCGAAGTTGTGTATCGAAATTATTCATACTGTGTTCGTGTCAGATTAACTCGTTCCCGTTATCGATTACTGCATAGTTTATCAAACAAGGACATTATAATTTAGTTGAATTTTTACGCCACCTTGAGAAAATAATAATCTTATTTCCTGCTTCCATTGTTTCAAAATGTCTGATGAATTTGTTTCTAAGAGAAATTTAATAACTGTTTAAGAATTCTACTTTGACAATTGCAAACGGAAATAAAGGAATGAAAATAACGACGTTGCGTTTGTCAAATTTCGTTAAACTAACAAAGTATCAAAACCAGAATAGACAAAAGTATTTTAACCAAATCTTTCACAGAAACAAAGAACACAGTAAGATAATTTCAAGTTATTAACAGCTAAGACGTTCGTTCACTTTCAACTTTCCAAGAAAGCATTTCTTCTGAGATCTAAATACCTCTAACATTCTTTCATCTTCTAGTCTTCAAAGGAGATCACAAGTCTCTTCCATTACCTTCGTGCTTCTATTTCACAAGTATCCACAGTCTTTGCATCATAGTCGCCATGTATACTCGCAATACTTTCTAATCTTTCAATATTTCATACTGCAGTGTCTAATCCGGCAACTAAAGTATCGATCACTTGAGTGGCTAGTTTCCAAAGAAACAGGCGTTAAAAGGTTCCGTCTTTAATTCACTATCCTCTCATAAACGATTTACTATCATTCGAAGACCCTTCGCAGAGGTCTTATAAGCTAATTCAGCGATTTATTCACCTATAAAACTTGACGATACTAGATCGTTTCGTCCATTAAACTAGACATTTTACGCGTTCATTTATCTTTGCGCATTCATATGCATGATTGAATTGTATTAGGTCAGTGCAAAAGTTCGTAACCGTTTCCAATAGATGACACTAAATTATTTGTTTGCAAGTGACACTTGTTACGCGTACAAAAGCATAGCGGCGAAAAATAGCGATATTCGACTGTTACTTCATCAGCAGACTTCCTACAGTTTTTACTTCAACAATTCCGGAAAACATTAACGATAGGAATTACTGTAAAAAAATTACCAAGACCGTGCATCTGCTCTTTGTATAATAAAACAATTATTTGCAATATTTTGACATAGAGATTTTCAATTAAACGACGAGCCATGCTCTAGTAGATTTTTTTTTATTGATTTATTGCAAAATAATTCCCGAATTTAACCTGAAGAAGTTGCAGAGAAACTGAACGTCGACAGATCGACCAGAAGAAAATTATACAGAGCATAGAAAAATTACATAGTTGACTAATAAATAAATTTCACATGCCACATTTGCTTGTATTTTAATACGAAATCGGCACTGACACAATACACGAGGCTGATTTACTTCGTCAAGTGATAGATATTTTATCGTAGCTGCGAAGAAGCCTTTTGGATGAAAAGGAGGGGCAGGTAACGTCGTCAGGATATTTCGCTATTACTGCATTTAACAGGAACTGAGTGAGCTCGGTTCCGGTCGAGACGGGCGTCGATAAACTAATTACTTAACGAGAATGCGCCTCGCCTCGATGGAATCTAGGCAGTCGCCACATGGAAAAAAAAAGAAAAATGAAAAAGGAAAACAACCCAATTTGTCGTGCTGTTACGCAATATCGCGGGAAATTGGATTACTGGCGCAGCGACGGGCGTATGATATTCATCGAATAAACATGAAAAGAAACGGTGACTTCTCTGGTTTGAAACGAGGCCAGTTAAATACACTGGCGATTTTCGCGAATATATAGTGTCTGATCATTTAGGATAACGAGGAGCTTGATATTTTTCGTGAAACATATAAAAACCGTTTTCAGTTGATTTCTCTGGAAATTTTTAAAATTCCGTATGTTTTTCATTTTTCTAAACAAAGGTAAAATGTCCTATGCGTTTAAGATCCTAGAAACAGTGTGATTATTTTATGGGTGATTTAAAATTGAGAAATTTCGTTTTTCTTGGAGATTCGAAGAAGTTAATTAGGATAATTAATGTTGCGACCTTCGCAACATAAAGCGCCTCGATTTTCTAATTATAAAACACAAATTACTCGTTCATTACATTTTACCGCCAAAAATATGGCCTTACGAAATCTTATATTCCACAAGGGAATAACGGTGTATGAAATGCAGCAATTAAATTAAAGAAGTAAAGGACTGAGTTCATTTCTGACATTTTGATAAAAAGAGTAAGTTCTGTCAGACGATTACCAGTTTCGTTGGTCGTTAGTTTATCTACTAATTATTTATTATACACTGCATAGCTATTAGGTATAGAAATTTTTTCCGATTAGAGTCATAAAATCGAAATATTAGTAATAATATTCGCAAGCTGTTAGAAAAATGGCAAAAGATCATCAACAACAATGGAAATTATTTCGACGACTAATCTGTTTTCATTCTTTTTAAATAAAACATTTATTTTACCTAAAAGTCAGAAAGAATTTATTTCTACACTTAATAGATTGAAAAACAATGTCATAATAAAAATGTATAACAACTGTGAAACATTACAGCATTGGTCAAACTGTATTTAATATAATGGTAAAAAAAAAAAAAATAAAACAAACAATATATTGATATAATATGATATAATATATAGAATATATTCATATAATGGTAAAAGAAAATAGTTAAAACATATATCTATCATCTCTAAGAAGTGATATTCATAGTCTTCAATATTGACGCTAAATACCATCAACCCTCGACGAGATATCAATAATGAAACTAAATAAAAACTACACACCGATAAAAGGAGCCACAGTTCAACTCACTACAAATCCAACCACCTGTTCCCATCAAGGAGCAAGATTCAATCACAAATACAGTTTTACAACTGTATCGAACTCGCCGTGTTCCATAGGAAGTGCACGTGGCCGGTGAAAGCCACAGTTCGATGAAAGAAACAACCCGATAAAACAGACTCTTCTACTAGAGCGACTTTTCTGGGTCGGAGACATGATTTAATCAAGACTGCAACTCGATTATCCCCATTTGAAAAACCGTACCGAATCACTTGTCCTTCCTTATCAAACAATAGGCTGATAGAAGGCACAGGTCGATTATTCTTAACATGAAAAATGACAATCAGTTAACCCTGTTGTCGGTGGTCGCTGATCCAAAACGACAAGGGGAAGAAAAGAGCTTGAAAACGTACGGGAGAATGTCGTCTTGGCAATTCGTCACGCACGGCGTGATGAGAAAGCGAGCGGGACACGCCTTCGAAACAGGGATTACGAGACTTTCCTACGCTTCCTCGTTAATCGTTTCACGGTTCAGTTATCCCGATCGTCTCGAGGCAACGGCGACACCAACAATCACGATCGTGCGTTGTAAACGAGAAACGATTGACGTAGTTGTCAACGAGTGCATAGAACCCACACAATTAAGCATCATTAAAGACAGTGATCCGGACAGGTGTTCGTGGCTAGTCATCCTTGAAACAGGATGTCTGCGAGGAAAGAAGATAATGGACGAAGTGAAAGGTGACGATCGTACGATGGAAACGTTCCAATGTTGATACGGTTTGATCGATTGATATGGGAGAGGCTTATGTGTGACGGATCGTTGGAAAATCTGAAGCTGATCGTTTATGAACGTTATTTCTAATCGTTCGTAAATTGACCGTCCGATTGATCGTTTGATTGGTGAAAATTTCTAAGTTTTTCCATGTTAAGGTGAAGTTCATAGGATTTAAGAAGCAATTTCTATTTCATCTTAAGAAAATTAGATATTTCATATTACACTGATTTGATAGGAAAGAGTTTCCAAGGAGAAATTAGCAATTCGAGGAGTAAGTTTAGAAGAGCGTTTTATCACTCAACTATGGCGATTGGAATTAATATAAGTCGACAAGTGATTTCTAACTTTCGATCAATAGTGTACACGACGACTTCTGAGAAATCTAAGAGTTTAGCCTCGTTTCACAACTGCTTGGATCACTAGAAAGGAAAAGTGCAAGAACAATTCTCATTGAACCATTCAACTTTTTCTCCTACAACTTTCTTCATCCTCACAGAATATATAGTTACAGCTGTTCCGCTTACATTTCAATCTACTTTCTACTGTAACGTAGCGTCAGAATAAAGGAATATGAGTTTTCACCGTGTGAATTAACGATGAAAAGTGGCTCGATCTCGATTAATCGATCCACGATAATCGCATCGACACTTCCTTTTATCCCTCCTAAGATTACTTTCCTCGTACGCGCAAACACCATACACATAAGCGACGGGCATGTAGATAGAAAACTATCGACTTTAGCCGCTGGCTGTTACGGCAACAACGAGATTAAATTTTCCTCGGGAGAGTAAGGATATAAAGGGCGTATGCAAATCGAAAGATAACGATCGGTCGAAGGAACCACGAGATATAGAGATTTCCGTGGTATATAAATCATTTCTGTTTTTCGACCAACAGTTCACTGAGTGTGCAGATAAGTTTACAGACAGCCTTGTTCTTTTTGCCAAGAGAAATGAATTTTGAAATTTTCCTCGAAATGAAAGCAATCCCCTTCCTTGTTTCTTTTTCTCTTTCTCTCTCTTTCTATCTCAGTTTCTTCAATCTTTTCTCTGCGTCTTTCTTCCTGTAGACACGACATGCAGGCACACTTTGCACACTCTCGCTGAGCTGAACTTTCCTACCGAATAAGCCAGGCAGAGTTTCCTCTGTGGGACAAAATACATAACTCGCTTATGTTGGTACGCGAGTTTCCTCCCGTGTGGTCATAAAATTGCATATTCATATTACACGACTGCCGCTTTTAGCGCGGGAATGAAATGGCGCGAATAAGACATTCAAAATAAGGCTTGCTACTGATAAACCGAATAACAACTGCCTCCACTAGATGCGGTATCTCGCGTTTTTCCTTACTCATCTGTTGCGTGCACCATGAAAAAAGAAAGTCTATATAATGTAATACAGTGAAAAGAATGCGGCAACATTTTAATTTTGAAATCCTGAAATCGAGGAGATTGACAGTGTTAGTGATGATTGAATTTTTATACATTTGTATAGGAAATTCAAAGGTGCAAATATGGAAAGCAAATATATCAAATATGGAAATTATAGTACTTTTTATGATGAGTAGACGAAATAATTTTCTACCAAAGTTCTACTTTTTTTTTTTTACTATATTCTCAAAGATATGAATAAGCATGAAAATCCGCAGTCTAGTGATGATTTTTATATACTGAGAAAGAAATAGGAATCTAATACTATCGACAAATAAAAATGATACAGTGTGAATCATTAATTTTACAAAATTTGCAAATCCTTAACATTTGATATTTACACGCAATAATTAGATTTTCAATTTAAAAAAAGATATTTATATACTTTTCAATATAATCGCGCTTCGTACGATTTTTATTCGTACAATACGAATGAATCGTGCAAAGTGTGCATGGAAATTTTCATTAGAATGTTTCGTCGCTTAGTTTAAGAGATAGAGAAAGAAAGTAACTAATTTAAATTACAAAGAAAAAAGATATTCAAAGGTTCAATGGGATTTTATACATATAGGTACTCTATCACACCGCAACGAGTTACACCTAACTGTCTTTTTTTGTTCAAGCTGCCTTATCTAATTTCCAACGTACAAGAAGTAACAGATTGTTCTTCGAAGTTTCTGTCTTTGAGAGAAGAAACGATCCTGATTTAACGATCGCAGAAGGATCGAAGTTTCAGGGTTGACCGGTTCTTTTAACGGTGTTAGGAGCTACGCTCTCGTTAAACTAGTTTTTTCCCTAGGCGTCTGGTTATCTCACAGACGAGAAACAGTTCTCACGTTAAAGAAAGTACCGACTAATTGCGATCGTGTGCACTCATTTGCATTTAACTGTGCCAAACGCGTTTCTTCGTATATCTCGCAGTACAAAATTGAACGGAAATTACGAATGATAGCTTACGAACGCGTCGAGCACACTTTCCAGCCTTGAGCATATTAGTAAGTTAATGAAAATTTGTGGTACACGTATTCTTTCTTCTTTTTTGTGAAATCCGTGTCGCAGTTAATGTGTAATTAATAATTTAACTACCATTTTCTACAACCTCAAATCCTTTTAATCTTTCCTTTCACAACGATATTTCCCTCTTTATTTTATGATGCTTGTTGATAGCTGTGACATAAATTCGTCACATTTTTAAAATCATTTATTTCAAAATTTATACATACAATTAATCAATGGTGTATCTTCCATCTTCATTTACGACGTTTTCCCATCTTTCTGACAGCTTGACAATTCCTTTTTTGATAAAATTCTTCGTGAAAGCTCTTTTAAAAGATTTCGACAAGAATTGAAATTTAATAAGTTTACGTTATTAAGAGCGTTCTCTAATGATTGGAAGAGATAGTAATCCGAAACATTTTTAATATCCTGGGATTCTGTTATCATGTAGAAAGACTATTTCTTTTCTATTGGCCAACTCTGCCTTCAACTCGTCAATTGCACCCTTTAAATTTCTCAAATTGGAAGCAATATTTAATGAAATCTATTGTTGTGTTTGTACAAATTTTTTAACAGGTTTAGGACGCATTTTTGCCTGTTCAACAGCCGAAAATTCTCAGACATTGTTTAAACTTCACAGAAAAGCACGCAGGGCTCGCCGATTACAAAGCATTTTGCTAAAATTACCAGTACAATCGACGAAAAAGGATTTCTGTACGTGACAAGAATAAAAAGACATTAAAACATTTTTCATGCATTTACTTTTTCTTTTTCTTTGAATTTCGCAAACAGTACGGTTACAATGTTCGCAACAACCTACGAATCTCGTTGTCCTCCGCGAGCCGTTATTCGGAAATTGATCGGAAAATTAATCAACGAGCAATCGAACAGGTTCTTTTCAACGTGTCGTCGATCGTTCTACAAATTAATTCTTTCGCGATTCGGCATTTAGACGGCGGCCACGTTACAATGAAAATACGTTTCCTGGCCAGCTTGTAATCAGGCCCATTGTCTTTCGGCGGCGTTCAATGATCGTTAAAACGTAACAATGCTCATTGAAACAGCACAATTAGTAGTCGGTACTACGTCAGCTACGGTGTGTGTCAATGTTTGCCGATAGTTACGCCGGACGTTCCATCGCGGGAACGTCACCCGATGGCTCGTAAATTAATATTTTGTAAATTAATACATTTCAATCCTGAGGATCGTAACGATGTTTGACACGTGACAGCCTGCCGACCAGTTTCACGGATATAATACAAACGTTGAACCGATTAATTCCTCGAAACGTTTAATAGCTCTTTTAATGATCGTTGCAAACATAACACAGTACTTCGTGATATTCAAGTGATTTCACAGATCGGTTATTACACTTTACAATTGTTATCGTCTATCCCCTCGTCCTTGTTTACTGTCACCGTATCCAACCTCTCCCACGACCACCGTTTATCGTTTTACGAGCCTCTTGTTGCTTCGTTCAGTGGCCGTTTCATAAAAATATCCTCACGATTCGCGAGTGTATAATATCGAATATCGATACATTTTAGAAAGTTTTCCGAGGGGGGGGGGGGGGGGGTGATTTTGCGAAAGTAAGGGAGTAAACAATTGGTATTGGATTTTAGCGATATTTCAAATATATTAAATCTCACGAAGAAACTCAATTTTTTTTGGTAGAGAATTTTTTAATTTGATCTTTCGGTAAATTTATTTTTCGATTTCCGCCACGATCACGTGGGATATCTTCAATACACGTGAATATAAATCTTCGATTCGCGCCGAAGTGAATATACATCGAATAATTCTACCACACGTGTAAATTACAAGGGACAAATACTATTCTATCATAGCGTGTAAGCAAATATCAAGGATAAGCTCTATTATCTTCGCATCGCTAAAGGTTTACAAGGCAAACGACGCGAATTCCTTAAAACGTGCATCACGCGTGACATCCTCGCCGCGGATAGAATATCAATTCTCAATCGATAAATATTCAACGTGGTCTCGCCTCGGCTAATGAAATATTGATCGGTAACATCATCCTCGCGGAATACACGCGTTACCAGCATCCACCAGCCGGAGTAACTTTCCCCGTTGAAAATAAAAAACGAGCAAGCTGCCGGGGTAAGAGTTCGCGATTCGAAAACAAAAAGAAAAGAGAGTGAAAGAGAGAAAGAGAGAGAAAAATGGTGGAACTAATTATTCAATGTCAGTAGCAGCGTATTCAATCGGTCGTGAAAAGCTCGAAATCAGCCGGGAACTTTCTGTAACGTCGATGAGAAAGGGTGTGGTGACGTTCTATCGAATTCGATCCGATTGTCTGGCCAGAGGTCGTGGCCGATTGCTTATCGAAACGTAACAATGCTCATTGAGACAGCATAATTACAGAGTTCGGATGGTACGGTTACAGCTTGATGTTTACGTGACGTGTGTGCAACGTGTGTTAGACGGGTTGTGACGTAAGCAACCCCAGTTGTTTCGCGAACAATCGACGAAGAGGATAGAGGCAAGGATTACGCACGACGCTCTGTGTGAATATCTATTACACGTCTTTTCATATTGTGCAGTCACACGGGAAGAAAACGACCCCGTCGTTATTTCCTGCACAACCTTTCTTCAATGGGCAACATAGTCCGTCCACCATCGTGAGTTGTCGATGGTGATTGACGCGGTAAATGGGGGCAAAGAAAGCGAACAATTACGATTATCATCCTCCCCTTTTATCATTCTATCCTTCACCTCGTACTTTATCGTTCCAGAAAGAGTTTGTGTGTTTGCGTGTTTGAAATTCTTTTAAAGGTAGCGCTTGAATTTTTGTGTATTTCGGGTGTTCCGTCGCAATCTTTACTTCTTTGATCCTTTGATGCTTTGAGCTACGACCCTTAAATATTTCCCGTTTCACAGTTTATTATTTTCAACATGTTTTATTAGAGTGGAAGCGCTTTCTAAGTTTATCGCCTGCTACGATCGTTATACGAGATATATGGAAAATTCTGCAGAAGTCCCTTGAAGGTATTTGCTGTACCTACGAGTGACTATCAGCGAGAAGGTGTTTTTTTTTAATTTTTTTTTTTTTTATTAAAAATATCAGTTACGATTTCAATCAGTGAAGTATCTCAACAGTTTGCCTACTGGAAACACGTTAGTTCATCTATCTGCGTGTCTTATCCTCATAAACGCATCCTCCGTGAGATGATTTAGGTCACCTCACAACTGGGGTAACACAAACAAGGAAAATCGGAGGTGTCTTCGTCATCTCTACGAGATTCAGAATCGTGAAAACGAAGCTGAGCCAAAACGAGTCAGAAAGCAGCGTCATTTTATTTTACCTTGTTGGTATAAATATGAAGAAATACTTTTTGTGAGGAACAGTATTAAATATATACTTCTGACTGCATTTTCCTTTCAATTCTTAGAACACCTTCTCTCATACAAAAACAGTTAAAATTGTTCTGTTGACATGTCTAATTAAAATTGGAATATGTAAAAATGTCTACCATTTCATTTACACTTTTTCTCTTTAAATAAAACTGTACAAGGGAACAACTGAATTTTGATCTAAAAATATACCTTGATTCAAAGACAGAAGTGAAGCTCAAAAATAATAAATATAAATACAAGGAAATTTAATGGCATTGAAAGAATTGCAATATGTCTCATCGACGTTAAAACGCAATTTATTATGAAAAATTCCTTATCTCTGATAATTATTATTTAAATGAAAACAAATTGTTAAATAACAATGATTCATGAGAAATATGTTAATGAACTCGTGTAATCGCAGTACAACCAGGAGACATAATTCTATGCGAAATATTGAAAGGGTTAATGAATGCACAGGGTCCTCCAAGAGTACCTTAATTAAGATTCTCTAACAAAAAATTCATGAAAAATGAATGAGGACACGAAGTTCGTTCCAAGAAGACTTTAACTTCTCACGGCTGAAAGTGCACCAAGAAATCTCACCGCTTTTTACCACCTAATTGATTTTACCACTAATTAGACTGGATCGAATAGTTCCAATCGACGGATTAAATCGAAAATAACTTTTTTTTCTTTTTGCGAAAATGGAAAATTGCAATTGATTAATGTAATTCTGTCAGAATGTTACATTTTAAAATCACATCCTCTTCTGCAGCTGATAGAACGTCTAGGGATAGCAAAAAAGTATATGATCAGAAAACGATCGGAAAGGGGAAAAGAGGATTTGGTTGAATCGAGATGCAAGAAAGTTCCAAGTTTCTCGGGTCTAAAGTTCTCTTGGTTCAACAGAGCCAAGAATGAAGCTGCTTCCTTCTCGTGGTGTCGATGGTGAATAAGCAACACAGAACTCGAGAGGGTATCGTTGAGATTTGACGCAAACACTCGCAGCTTTTCAGCCACTCAACGGAGTAAACAGCGCGGCGGAAGTAACTTATTCATGCAAATTTATTATGATGCTCCCTTCAAAGAAGCCGACTCGATCGTTGTTTTTGCTTACGTAATCGACTGATTCGTGGCAAAAACCGTAGCGTTTACGTAGGTGGATCTCGATATTTCAGGACCAGGCGTGAAGCAAGAACTTTATCTTCTAAAAAAAAAAAAGAAAAAAATAAATTTCTTGTTCTCAAGTCTCGAATTTTGAGAACAATAGCTATCAGATAACATTTTCATTTAATAACTAAGATTTTACAGTTTTAAAATTAAATAGGTAACTAAAATAGATATCGAAGTTATTAACACACTTTTATTATAAAATCATATTTTCACACTATATCGAGAAGCATAATTCGGTTTAAATTCAACAGAAGATACTTATACAAGACGATTTAATTCGTCCTCTGATTGATTAATATTTAAATGTACAATAATGATTCACTCTCCAATTACACATGATTTCTTAAATCAGAAATATTGTTCTCTTCGAGAATATCGACACATATTTGTGTTTAGCTTTTTGTTTTATAATTCTAATATTTGTGAGAGCAAATTTAAAACTGTTATAGATTTGAAACAACCACAGTGACATTTGTAACACGAACCATTATTTCATATAAGTCTCATTCATATTAAAACAAGGTAAATTGACAAAATAAATAAAAATATACACATTTATAAGCATACATCATTTTTTCGTTTCAAAAGCGTGCTGAAGTCGACGATCAATCATACAAAGAAGAAAAAAGTGTTCGGAATGCAACGGGTTAAAATATATCTACATAAACAATTCGATCATTTTTCTTCTAACCTCAGAATTATTTTTTCAAATAAAAATCATTTATAATCAGAAGCTGCTAGTTAGGCTAGAATATCAGAGCGGCAGTGAAAATGGAGAAAAATACGAAATCATTTTCACTCTTTTACATTCTCGTTTTACGATTGCCGCATTATTTTTCAATCGTTTAGTTCAAATATTTGTCAGGAGACCGGTTCCGCAAACGGGACGGAAAGTAACTAGCTTGACGGTTCGTGTGCACGCGAAACGCGCACCGCCTACGAAACTTCTCCATCCCTTTGACGCGCACGGATTGATCGACACGGGCAATTTAAAGCGCACGCACGCGCCTGATAAAACAACAGAATTACCGCGGCGGAACCGCGCCGCGAACATTTAGTTGGCGAACAGTTCACGACAAAGGGGTACCTACCGCCGAAACTCCGCCTTTGCCGCAGCTTTTAATACTAATGGCCAACTATGTGGCAACTTGGCCACCCCCCATACTGAATGGCAAAGCTCCCGCTCACTCTCGCGCGTGTTTCTCACTCTAAGCATCACGCATACCGTTCCGCTGCATCCCTCTGACCTACTTGATCGTCGAACCTCGGTGTAGATTCAATTTAATCTTACGACCGGATCAAGCCGCGAGCTTAGATTGCCGGTTACAGAGCCGCAGAAACCTACACGTTCTCCTTTCTCTCTCTCTCTCTCTCTCCCTCTCTCCCCCTCTCTTTGCACAAGGAATCTATTAATTAGATTATTCTGAGTTGAAACGAAATACGCGCTCTCGTGGCAGATTTACTGTGGTTGTTTGCTGTTACTGTTGAGGATAGGAGAATGTAGGTCTTTAGGTAGATGATGGTCAGGAAGAGGGTTTGAAGAGTGATTGCAACGTATTGGATACAACTCTAAGATAGGAAACGGATATTGCTTTTTCACTTGGTTTAAGATAAGTAATCCTAAGATTTCTTTCTATTTCCTGTATACAATTACGCATACGACCCTTAAAATCGTTAAGCATCCACCCCAGAGTCATTCGTCAACTCCTAGCAATATTCAAAAATACCTAATGGACCTTTTCTTACTTCTACAAAGATGTAAAATGTATCGTTGAACAATCTTAAGGTGGTCGTAGCAGGGTTAAATTCTCATTCATTGATAAATTAATTATTTTCGAATAACTTTTATGGAAGATTTCAAGAAAAACCATGGAATATTTAGCCACAATTTTGCATCTCAATTTACTTGCGCTCTTACTTCAATTCTTTTGTTCGAGCAGCGTAAGGGCGAAACAGTAAAATGTTTGCAGTAGCGCGCGGGAACAGTTTTTTCTTTTCCCACCCTTATCTCTTAGTTTCTGGTCGACAGTACCGTTACCATCCCTTCACCGGAGCTTTCAGCTCGAAAGAGTATCAACACTATCACGGTGACACGTTAATCTTCGAAGTGCCACACTCTTGAAGGAATACCTCGATGAAAGTTTTCGAAGCGGCTTTGAAACTCCCTGTCCTTTACAAAATGCTTTGAGCCACGCGCATCAGCCCTTTTCAATGATGCAACCCGCTTGATTCAGTTTTTGACCCAGAAAAATATTCCACCCGGTGTACTGACATCCTACTCTGTGCTCATTGGCTTCATGAAACATTTTCCTTACGTTCCACGTGACGAATCTTTCTCGAAAAAGAAAAGAAACATGATTTTAAGATGCAAAGTAACGGCGAAGAGCTTTTACTGAATATTCCAGATGATTTTCATAAATGTTACATTTCAAAACGTAGCACATTTACGGTTTGATTAGGTTAGGTTAAATGGATACACTTTAACGACAAGTTGATTGAATTAAAAATTTAGGACATTTCAGCTTCTTCAAATTTTAATTGGATCTGTTTAAGACAAAGAATAATTTCTAATGAAATCAGATTAATATATTCGCTACCAGCGTGACATTTGCGTGATGAGCCAATTTTTATGATAGATTGGTATTATTTACATATAATGCATCGTACAGAATACACAGTTTGTGTATTTTATACATATTACAGGTGCATGCATAAATTCTACTACGTAAAACTGATAAAAATATAGATATTAACAGTAGGTTTACAGATATTTCTTGTATTTTCAAAACACGTATTTTTTTTTAAATAATTGTTCTATTTAATTTATAAAAGATCTAGTTACACGATATTGACAGACATTACATTTATTCCCGCGCATTTTTTCAAGCACATTCAAGTTTGTACATACATACATTTCCCGCGAACTTTCTTTTTTAATCTCTGCAATTTTGCTCGTGAAATCGGAACTTGTTTAAATGGGTCTCGTAAGTTTAGCATTAAGTATGCAAGCAAAAATAATACAAAGGGTAGGAGAATCTTTATAGAAAATGATTAAATAACAAATTATAGAGAAAATAATAAAAAGGATTCTTCAATAGAACCGTGATGGCGAACACATCAAGCCATTATTCAATCTTAATAAATTTTTAATTACATCCATAAGTGAAAGAATGTAAGAATTAACGTGGAAACAAGAAATCGAGTAGAATCATCACGAGTTGAGAACCCAACGTGATTCATTCCTTTGTTCTAAACCCTAGAATCGAAGAGACAGACAAGATCGTTTCAATCAAACGTTCGATCGCCATTTATTGTGCAAAGTTTTCAAATGATTCTCAGAAGGATCCCGTTTTAACCAGCTGATTTGGTACATTTCACGGCGTAAAACAAAGAATTCGCTGGAAAAGAAGCGGCAGGAGCTGTGAGAATCTCTCGAGTTAAGTTTACGAGCGTCGTGGGGATGACCGTCGCTGGTGAGGCGTCGATATCCTTAAACACTCGTAAAGCGTTAAGTAGGTATTAAGTAGACAGTAAGCCGGAGAATGATTGCAGATTAACGACCTCATTAAGCTCTTCAAACAGCAGCGGTTACAGGCAATTACGTTCCACTGTAAAATCCGCGCCTCCGCGAAACGACTTTTATATTGACGCATAGCACACGCGCATCCCTATACTTCCTGCCGCGGATCACTCGACCGATCATGAGCTTTACGATCGGCTAATCGATCGAGAAGAAAATGTTGGTAGATAGTACGCCTAGTTATAACTATGTCGTTGAACCTACTTGAATGGAGGAAGTATAGAACACACTGTGCTTTAATAGAAGCTGCGAATATCCATTTCTAAGTTGAGAACAGTTGAATAACTGAAAATATCTTAGCGCAGGAAAAATTAAAATTGTACCTGGATAATTGCAGAAGAAAAATCTTAGTAGGTTAATTTAATTCTTTCTGGTTCGATACAAAAATTGTGTGTGTAAAATCTGATCTATGAAAAATTAGATAAATTCGTCAAAAAAGTAATTGTTTGCCTCAAAACAAAACAAGATAAATCATTGAATTCTTGCTTAGAAACTGGTTGAAAGAAGTCACTTATAAAAATAAAGAAGATTATGAACAAACCGATGAGCAAATACTTATAAATTATACTCTGTGTGCATTTATAAAAAGCTATAGATAAAGTTACAGTGTCAAATACAAGTAATTTAATTTAAACAAAAAAATTAGATAATTGTTTAGTTATGTGTTATAAAAATTACAGATATTCAATGCTATAACTTGAATAATGAGAGTTTGATGTAATGCACTATAGAAGTAACCACTCGAATTATTGCAAAAGCTAATTTATTTATATCAACGTAAGACAGATAAGACAGACTAAAAGATTAAACAGCAGAGGATTAAAACATCAATGTTTAATTAATGCAAATTCAATAAACCACTAGCTTTAAGTGTACAATAGAAACTTTCTTACCCGAACAACTCCCTACGCGAACTTAACATCCCAGAATTCCACCCCAAAGAGTCGATTCCTCAAACCTATCCAACCAGAGAGACCCATTAACCCTAGGTCCACCTTCACACCAGTGACATCGTTTAATTAAGCCAAAATGGCGAACAGTCCTAAATGATCGAGCATTAAGTGAGACAATGTTGGTATATTCCACGCGTACCTCATCAGAGGTTGAAGCAGAAGCTTCCTTTCCCTTCTACGTTATGCAATTTATAAGGTCTAGTCTCCTCTACCAAGACTCTCCTGAGTATCTTTCCATTTGTCATCCCCTAGTAGAAGCTTCGAAAAGCGGCCCTGGAATTATTAACTTCGGTTTGTCCGTCACACTGGCATTTTCGACGGAGTCTTTCATCAATCGCCTTCTGTTCCCGTCATCCATTTCGACGCTCTTCAATCGAGACCACTCTTCCTTTCCGTCGCTTCCGTTCCGCTTTTCCCGTCTTGGTCGTCGACTGTTTTCCACTTTCTTTCATTCCCGTGGCTCATTTGTTATTCTGCCAGCTCGTGTTGTTCGCGTGCTTTCAGTCAACCTCTTTCTCTCTCTCTTCTTTCTCTCTTTTTTCTATCTCGCTTATACTTCTCTAGTCTAGGCCGCGTGCTCGCAGCTTTCTGTTCATCCCTCTCTCACCCTCCTCCTGCCTTTACCCTTATTCCCTGAACCCCTTTCTTCTTGCTCGTAGGCAGGCTTATCCGTAGACAACTTCTCCAGGCCAGATGATCGATATTGCGAGCAGAGCCGCTCGAGGCAAGCTCACGAGCCTTGTGTCAGCACGCGGCTACAAGGCGTGAGTTCTTTCTCGCCTCCTATGAGATCGACGATACAACGATCGGCTCGAAGTTTTTTCCGCCAGAGATTTTGCCACGATTCTTCGAGATTATTCTGCTTATGTGTCGAGTGATCCTTTCGAGTTGGCATCGTATTGAATTAACGAGGGTGGATACCACCGAAGTAGGTGAAACAGTGTTGAAAGTTACTTCCTCGAGAGCTATTCAAAATAGAGATCTGATATATACATTCTCGAAAATTGTTGCATAAAAATTTGTCTTTATTCTGTGATAGTTGTGGGGAAAGTATCATGGTTCTGTACAATCTTGTGCAGCAGTTGCTGAATTATTAAGGATAAAAGATTTTTACCGTTCGAGTTTGGAAAGATTTCATCTAACTTATTTCGTAATTAGAAGTATTAGTAATTTATTTAAAATATACACGCCCATAAGTATCCGGACCTAATGTGGCCTAAATACTTTTCTACCTGTATTTAAATTGTTATTATTTAACACCATAACTTCTTTTTCATTTAATAAAAATAATAGTATTTAGTAACATAATTAAATTATATTTACTGATAGAAATTATTATTTCAGAAAATTAGTGTTTTAAGAACGCCGCAATTTAAAAATAAATTACAACGAATCTGAATATTCGAGCTTGAGAAACGCATATATAAGTTCATAGGACTCAAACTTAGGTACTTATTGTCACAGCATTTAGTATTGTTATGAAGCAAAAATATCTCTTATCTATAGCAAGATAAATTTTCAAAATTCACGCTCACTTGTGCGCAAATTTCTAGGTAAATAATTATACTAATTATCATTATTACGCTACATATAGTCACACAAAAAAACCTCAAACTATACAATTTCAGAAATATTAGGGGAATATTCTTTTCTTTTTAAATTAAATGCTATCTATAACTCAATTTGACCAAATTATACAGCTGCCTCTTTTTCCACAACAAACTTTTCACTTTAAAGAACGTCTCGTTTCCCATTGTTACCGTTACGAGGTATCGCATTAAAAGCGAAGCCCTGTTTCCTCAGGACGTACCAATTCCACGGGAAACAGATATTTCAGGCCCACGGTTCACATTAACGTCGCCGTTACCTGATAAATTTCATCCTGGTGCCGTTTCTCGCCAAACAAATCGCCGGACCTAACTTCAAGGGTCTACCTGTAGCGTCTACTTTATGCCAGGCGTATACCCAGCAACGAGAGTACGCGATTACGTTTCAATATTTAACGAGCCGTAGGAAATTCACGCGAGTCCCGCGATTACATCGTAACGGAAACGAGAGGTGGTCGTAACGAATTATTTCGCAGTTCGTAAATATTCCTTCCGCGAGGAAATACACACGCTACCGTGTAACAAGTTCTCCCTCCTTTTTTCTTTCCCCCGTTGTCGTACAGGGTGTTGCGATTAAGTCGTAAAAATCTGTCGCGCGATTTCACAAGAACGATCTTCTCACGCAGAAACAACTGTTTGCTAAAGCGGAGCGTGGCTCGATAATGCGTGGCCTCGACGCTGCGATAAAATAATCCCATAAATTCACATTACACCCAGGCCGACGTGGCAAGTTGAAAAATAGCGCTGTATCCTCGAAAGGTTTTTCATCTTCTACTCGGTGTTACTTGCCACGGGAAAGGCTCACATATTGTGGAACGATAAAATCTCCTTGGTTCGTGTTAGTCGACTCTTCTTCCGTCTTGCAACCTTTCTATCTTTCTAGAATAAGATTCTTTTTTCTTTTTTCACATTGAATGTTTTCATTTTACTTCTGGGAGAAATGTGTGTCGATAGATTTCGAGATGTATGTACAGCTACTCTCATTAATATTCGAATACGCTTTAAAACAGAATAACTTTCTAAAATTAGAAGAATTAATTTACTAGATGATATGTAAAAAACAAAACATTTTTTTGGTTATCATTATCACACTATTTACTTCGCGATTCAGACGAATTGCAAGGTTTTCAAAACTTTTTTACACCTTATCGACCAAACTAATTTTTGCATTTTCTCAAGAGGAACTCTCATCGTTTGGTCCAATTTTAAAATAGTTATTGTGTTTCAAAGAGTGTCTGAGTATTAATGAGAATACTGTAGGTAATTCTAAGTAGTTTTTTATAATTTTACATATTTTATCAACGACAGGTCAAATTTCGAGTAGATTACACTTTTGTCAAAATATCTGAAGATTTATAAAATGTATAAAAAAAAAAACACCCCGGATAATTCACCCTTAATTTATATTATCGAACGAGGAAGAAAATCGAATTTCTTTTAAAGCACACTCATTTTTGTGTTCAATGACTATGCTTAACTTCGAAAGTCGACAGATCATTTTGATCTCTCTATAGTATTAGTTTAATCACTCTTCTGTTACTAATGCTAAAGTGTATTATAACTTATCAGATGAATCCACAATTATTTTACTATTTATCAGTAATCTAAGTTGCTTCTAAGAAAAAAAGAATTTTTACAAATATTACAATATACTAAATTCACTAAACGCTATTTACGCGATATATTCTCTTTTTCTAAGTGTTATTAACTTCAATCTCCAAGATTTCATTTAAGCGCTCTGGTAAGCGATTCGTTAGTTCAACGAGATCTCGAGTCGATTTGAAGGAAAACAGCAGTAAAAACGAAAGGGCAGGTGGCACGAGGGAGGAGGGGGTGATATTAAAGCATAATTCGATGTTCGCGAGGACGATGATAATCAACGCGTTCGGTGCATTTCTTTCTTTCCAATTTTTCACCGAGTGCACTCTAGCTTGTAGAACTCTTTCGGAAGCGTTAAGAGGAGTTACGAGAGTTCTCGGTTTCAACAGTCTACTTCATTTCCTATCTAATTTCCGGTCCTTCCACAGGGATTATATCTTTGAAGTATAGCGAGAGCTGCCGCTAAGCCCATCCACTGTTTCGAGATATTAAGTAAAATTACTCTTTGAAGCCCAACAAACGGTGCCTCGCGTAAACGGGACGCGACTAATTGCTTTCGACGCGTAATACTCTCTGAATAATAAAACGGCTGAACTTCCTAAGTGACGAGCAGTCGGATTTCCTTTCCTTGAAACGAGTCCTCTTAATGCGATTCGATAATGACGCAATTAAATTTCCACGAATCTTCGCTGACGGCAGACAAATTTGCGGGTGGAATTTTATACGAGTTCTAATGACAAAGAAGCTGTGAAATTAAAACAAGGGAAACAATTCTTTGCTTCTTCTTCTGTTATAGTTTAACAATTTCTAGTTGATACGGTAGAAACAAACATCACGAAAAAATTCGTCGGGAATCTTGATTTTTAGTTTCACCAGTACATTCTTCGCGAGGTGAAACTCAGTCCACCTTGAAAATTCGTCAAGTCCATTTAGTCTCGAGACATTCCCTCTCGACCTGGCGTTGTAACAAGAAACTCCAGCCACCAAAGAAACCCACGACCGTGAAAAAGACTCCGCTCTGGCAAAACCAACCGAGCAATGCCAAGAAGTCCGAAAAAGCTAATCTCACGAGCAAACTTAACCATACTCCAATTCCAAGTCGTACAGCTGTACACGTATACAGTATACATTCTCTCTTCCTATTTTCTTTCGCCTTTGTAGACGAAGAAAAAAGTAGCATGGCATGAGAAAGAGAAATTCCCACGTGAAGTTAATTTTTAAAACGAGAATCGTATTACAGCTACAACGGAAAGAAGTGTAAATAAAATCTGAACAATTCTTGGAGAATTCGCTGTATTTTACTACTGTATCGTTCTTAGTAATTGTACTCTAGTTGTTTCGACACCACTCAAAGATCAAATTACTTTAGGAAACTTATTATTCGATCACTTATGATCGAATAATACAGCTATCGCGGTTAGCTGTTTAATACCAAGTCGAACGGTGTATCATACATAGGATACCGTTCCTTGAATCTCACTCTTGGAATTCTACCGTTCCTTCTACTAATTTAATATTATTTTAGTAAAAGCTTAAAGTTCCTGTGACTACACAATGCCTTCTGACAACGACGATGATTGAAAAAGAACATTAATTAAAAAAAAATTGTCATAGAGAAGAAAGCACTCAAAAATAGTAGATTGTCGTCCATGTCATAAAACCAATTCGAGCCAAGTCGTAATTACCGCGTGTCGCAACAATATATGACAATGTGATTTTTGGTGTGCTCTTGATTTCTAGTCGACATTTCGTCAGAGTGTGTGTGTTCGCTGTTTTACTAACTTGGTGTGTGTTGTGATTGGTGGTTTGAATGTGTAGTAGGTGTTGGAAATGTATGGTGATTAGTAAAATGTATGGTTCTTCGGTGTTGTTCAAGGTGTGCCTGTCTGGTACTGTAGAAGTAGGGAAATTGTTGTTACATTTGTTATATTACTGTTTCGAAGATACCAATATGAAAAGTCTGTATGGTCCTAATGCATGTGATGTCCAGATATTTAAGAAATTTACAGAAATTTTTACAAATTGAACATCCAATTTTTGTTTTCATTCAGCCATCAAACGTAATGAGATATTAATTAGTTCAGGTGTGTATGTATGTATGTACGTGTTCGGTTAGGACACGCGATGTTCCCTCCACTGTTCTATTGCTAAGCGTCGAAGAGACAGAAACAACTACCCCGGGAACAATGTTTTCCACGTAAATCAAAAGGAACTTCCGTAGGGCCTCGCCGCAAAGAACACTGGTTAATGGCGTCGGGAAAGTTCCATTCATGGAATATCGAGTTTCAGCCGCGAATCAATCGACTTTGTTCGACTTGGCCGACACCAGACGAATCCGTCCCGCGGAATAACTGACTCTCCGTGAAAGTTAACGACTTTCTTCAACCGAATTTCCCGATAACGAAGTTTCATTTTGCCCCCTGCCCACCTTGCCTCTTCTCCCTTCCCCTGCCGCAGCTGGTCGCGTTCACGAGGCCATCAGACTCACCGGATGCGACTTCTTCGACGTCCCGTTCGGCTTACCTTTTCTCTCTCTTTTCCCCTTGGCCTGTATTTCACCTCTGCCTCGCGACTTTTCCTTTTATTCACAATCATATTTGCCTCCACGGTGTGGATTCTCGATAAATCGAGAGGAATTCGTGGGGACGAGGGTTAGGGATTGAATGGAAGAAGAATTCTGTAAATAGAAAGGCTCGTGGAAAGGTAAAAATTGTAATGGGATTGACGGGATACAGAAAACGAATCATGAAGGGATTCTGACTTGTTCCTTGATTCGACAGTATATCGTGATGAGTTTAATTAATCGATATAATGACTGCTTTAGTATATTTGCAGGAAAAGTTCGCTGATTGGGCCATTTGAATAATTTATTCTCTGAATTAAATTTGTAACGTGCCGATCATTAATAGAGACTCGAATTGAGAAATTTCATCCTTAAATTCAGGAGTGTGCAATCTTATAATTTCGCTAACAGTAGTAAATTAATTTAGCTCATCTCACAAAGACTTTAAAGAAACAACACACAAAAATTGTAGCGTTGTTCTTTTCTATATTCAAAATTTGTTTAACCAAATATTTCTTAAAAGTATCAGTTCATCAAATATTTGTTAAAACTATCATTACATCTTGGTTAACGAACTTTATCACAATTCTTGTAAATATATTCTATAAGTATCTGCTACACGCGTAAGTAAAAATGAATTTTCATACGCGAAAATAAATTACGATTTAAAGCTGTTCTTAACTTTGTTCGATTAAGATTAATAATAGTGATAATTGTAAATTTCCGCGTGAATATTAAAACTGTAATGTCAGGAGTGTGCAGTGGTATTTGCTCGTGGCTGGCTGTAGCTCGTCTGAGCTTTAATAACGACGGCCTGTGTGCGCAGCATCCATCACGATCACTTTTGCGCCGACACTCCATTAAGTTTCATTTCTTTCTTCTTCATAAGGGTTTATTATCAGCCGCGACCAAATTACAAACACCGTTATAAAAGCGAAGGCCTTTCCCTTCTGAAAATCATTCTCATGAATATAAATTGTTGAATCGCAAGAGGGATGAGCGATAGAGTCAGAACAGAAAAAAAAAAGAAGAAGACAGCTTGGTCTTTCCTTTTTGCTTTCTCGATTCTTTTCTGTCAACAATGAAGATCCCTCTATTAACGAACACGTTGTTCACGATTGTGCGAAAATTATTTTGCATCTCATAACGGGAAAATATTGAAACGAGAATTAAGCGTCATATTGCTTTATCATATTCCTTTTTAAACGCCGCAGATGTTACTTTATATTTTACTTTATATTTATTTATTTACTACCCTTATTTAATTCGAATCTCTGTTGAAGAACGCTATTTTTACTGAATTTTACGACGGTGTTTTCTGAACGTTTGAAATTTTACTTAACACTTTAATGACTACTGTCACGTATACGTAATTTCGTGATCTCAGCAGGTATCAGTCATCGTCACGTTTACACGATTCCGCTCTGTCGTCTGTTATCGATCGGTATCATATATGTGTCATTTCATTTTGTGTTAGCACAAACGATCTGACTTTTAGATTCTTGATTCATTTCTTTATTCCTTCTTGCATTCGGATTAATGTTTTAAAAAATATCATACAAAATTGAAGTATTAACACTTTCTTGCTACCAACGCAACAAATTAATTAACCCTCGCCCAGCCAGTGCCGGGTCACTTTTGACCCATATCTTAATTACCTTACGATAAGAGAAAATATACGATATGACAAAGTCCTCTCACAAATTTCGATTGCAAATTTTTAGAGCTGTAAGAATAAGCGTGATAGTAAAAACTAGATCGGTATTGAATGAAATGAGCCAGTCGGTAAATTTCAGAAATTATTGCGAAATAAATGTGTAACAGATATTTGCCAATAAATAATACGTATAAGTATTGAATAAAATATGGTAAAGTTTAAGTTATAAAGACGGATTCAAACGCACCTTTTTCTCAAAAAATGTATCGTAATTATACTGAGAGTTCAAGCAAAAACAGACAAGTAACAGTCAATCAGCGAAATGTACAGTCATCAAAGTATTAAGAAAAGCTTAAAACATAAAAGATGTAGAATATGTAATCAGAGAATTTCCGAAAGAACAATTTACTTCAATTATTTGTACAATGCCCGATTCGCTACACGACTGAAATTCGCTTTGAACACGAAGGATATCGTTGCGCACACAACAAATTAATGCCGTAAGAAAGATATTATAACAGCAGGTGTGAACGATTAGGAAAAACGAGAAAAAAGGGAAGGGTCGCAAAATTAAATGTGATGCGTCTTGATCTGTATTTACGGCAGGAAAGCAATTTCTTCAGGCCTTGAAATTAATGTTCGAAGAGAGTTCATTAGAGCCTTAGAATTGAAGCTGGAAAGGTGTTTTTATGCGTTTTTATGGCTTTGCTGGCCGGTCGAATGCGTGACCGGAAATTATTCAAAATCTGATCAAAGAAACAGAACGTCATATTTAACAATTAGCTTACATACTCAATGACCGTAAATTCCAATTAAATCCTCAAAAACACTTTTTCAATTTCGCGTTTCGTGTTTTAAAGAGAGGTTCGTTAGGTTGTGTTTTCAATTGGCAACAGAGAAGGGTCGTGATCCTTAAAACTACGCATACTGAAAGCATCGAGCGAGATCTAGCACGGATTATAGATTACAAGCGCGTCCGAAAAGGGTTTCCTCTTTGATGTAACGTTAAGCTTCTATCATTGGTACGTGTTTACGTGCTGATTAGGGTCCACGATGCACGTGCGACACGGAAAGGGTCTCCAGAGGCAATAAAGGAGACACAAGGACTGAAAGTGGAAAGGAGACTGATCCTCGCATATGAAATTCTCCACTTCAAGTCGGCGCTTCTCGTGCACGCGCGAGAAATTTTATTCGAGAACGACAAGGATCGAGAAAGCCTGGTCATATTTCCGGTCCCCATCGACTCTGAAAAAAGCCACTGATCCTAGAAAATTTTCCCTGGCGAATTCTAGGATTCGAACAGTATATTTATTCGTGAGTTTCCATATTTTTCCGTCACACGATCACCTTTTGCATTTTGCACCGCATTTAAATGCATGTAACATTGATCAAATTGGTCCAGGAGGTTTCCGAGCTTTATAGCTCTGTGAAAGAAAAGCAGAAGAATATTTCTAAGGATTTATTTTAACCGATGACTCGTACAAGCGTTACTCGTAATTTTTAAAGATGCAAAACGAGAATATCACTTTGCTCGTCGATAAGATTAAGAGTAAAATTTGTCTCTTTAATGAGACTGAAGAATATCTGAAAGTTAACGAGTAATCATTAGTTTCATCTTCTTTTCGACATTATAAAATTTCCTCCGCACACGGTGCGACGAAACGAAAAATTCCCTGGTCCAGCATCCAAGGTCTTGGCGAGAACTTTTCAACCATAATCTTTCGAACTCGAATAGCTCTCACGCGAAGTTCGAGAATTTCGAATTCTTCAAGAGAACTTCTGCGAATATCTCAAGATTACCGTTTTAAAAATCGTCGTAGTTTTTACGATCGCTTCCTCGCGAATTCTAGGAGAGAAACCGTAAATAAAATCTTGACCCTTCGAATTGTTCATGAAAAGGAACGAAGATATTTCCTCCAGCGGGTATATACTACTGTTACTGATTATCAGAGGAAGAAAGTTTCCATCGATCCTCTATATCGTATTACATTAATGAGTACAATCAATCCATTAAATAACTCCATATCGAGAAGGCAGGGTTCCAATATCGCAAAAAGAAGAAGAAAGAGAAAAACACGTTGACTCTCCCTCAACAAGAGTATCATATCCCACCGTACCTCTAGAGTAGGTCTCAAGTGTCTTATTATATCCGTACCATGAACCGCGCACCCCTAGAAGACGTTCTCAAGATTGAAATCAGCAAACGCCATAGCTACGATACACCCACGTGCTTGGTATCACTTCTCTCGCTAACTATTTCCAAGGGAAAAATCTCTTCATTCAATGGAGGAACGTCTTTTTTTCCAAACTTTCCTCGACGTTGTTTAATTGAGAACTCTGGCTAACGACACAACACAATCCTTCGAAGGAAATGCCAAGATCCAGTGTTTTCTCGAGCCATTCATTCCACCCTCGTCCAACCATTTCAACCAAATTAACGGTGACTCGTATCGTAATATTTATGAATAGAAGACATCATCCGTGAGCTCGTTACACGCTCGTCGCCAACGAATGTCATCCTTCACGTTCATCCTCTTTCGCTATCCGTTGTTCAAGTTCACCGTTCCCCTTATCAGTAAACCAGATCATCAGCAAATATAATAGGATCCCGATAACAACATAGCTCAAGAAGAAAATACCACGATAGCTGTGGATACGAAAGAAACGGCGGCAGCGACGACGACGATGGTTAGCTTAGGGTTGGGGAGTTGAAAAGATGGCGTATGTAAATAGAAAGGTCTCGGGCATTGGCTGGCGAATGAGGTGGCAACGATCTATCCCGTGGGAGCCGTTCGAGTGGCAGCCAACTCGAGCTTCAGGATTCCAGAGAACAGACCGACGAGTTAAAACGATCGAGAAGAGGAACCGGGATGTCGCGTCTAGGTAGGAAAGCGGAAAGAGGAGAGAGAGAGAGAGAGAGAGAGAGAGAGAGAGAGAGAGAGAGAGAGAGAGGAGTAGAAAAATCGGTAGACACGACCAGCCATGGAATAACGATTACCCTTGGGTGCTGACTTGAACGTAAAGATTTTCAGTTCTTGGCGCTGTTCACCGTGCAGCTTTTGTTTTTTGACTTTTTTCGTGTAACAGTGTGACTAGATTAAGAAATTTAACCTTTTGCAACCCGATTTTTATATGTTTATAAGCAGAAAAACTACAGGTAATTAGAATTTTACATTTTGACAAGTGTTGAATAGGAAGAACTGATAATTAACCCTTAATTGAGGATGTGCCATTTGTCAAACTGCTTCCTTTATAAATAACATAATTATTCTGAAACTAGGAGGTCCTCTACTCAAGTGTGACTCAATATCACATTTCGAAAGCGATTATAATTGTATAATAAAAAATATAACTGTGAATGTATAATAAAAAAAATATGTATAAAATAAAATAAAGTTGCAAATATAACGCGGATTGTCTGGAACAAAATTGCGAAAATATTGGTGTATTTAGATGTTTTCACAATTAAAATAAGAACAACTGTTCGAAGGAGTCTTTCAGTCAGCTTTGTACTCGTTCGAGTAATCGTATTCTTATGTACATTTCATTGAAACTGTCCTCTGTTTTATATTTCACCAAAATATGTTGAAATATTCAAATTTTTTTTCAAATACTGTTTTAACACGTTTCAAATGATCATATGCAATTACGCACCTGCTTTTGTTTGCTGCGTTAAGTTCATCTTTCCATTATAACTTATTGAAAACATCTGCCTATCAATGTATCGCTACAGAAGAATAAATTTTATGTCGACTTCTAAGAAATTTTGACAGAATTTTGTTCTTTTATCTTTTTTCAAAAATGCAGCACATGGCCGTTTATGAATGGTCAAAGGTTAATATAGAGAAATTCACTCGTAATAATGTAATAACACAACAATGCAATAGTACAGCAATAAACGAATGAAACATGAAGTATAAAATGTACATATGGCGCTATAGAAAATTAAGAAGAAGCATATTCCTATCGTCGTAATTTCGAGACAGAGCTGTTTTTTAAATGTTCATCTTTTAATCGAATACTTTGAAAAAGTATAAGTACGAAGGAGTGGATGGATTAAGAAGTATTAAGTTAGCACAGCCACAGCTATGATAGAAGTTCAGACTGTTCTACAAAATCCTATATAAGTGACGAACAATTAGGAGAGAAGGGGAAAAAATAGAGAGAGAGAGAGAGAGAGAAGGGAGAGGGAGAGAGAGAGAGAGAAAGGAAAAACTGGAAACACGAAAAAAAAAATCCATTTATAATTGCCCCTGGGGTCTCATTCCCCGCGTTACATTCCATTCTGGAATTAGTGTTCCATTTCGAAATTACATTCTATCTCGCATGCCAGCTAGCTCGGAACCGGCTGTCCCTGACGATAAATTCACGGGACTATAATTACAACTTTAATCCACCTATGAAATAATAATATTACATCTGTGTGTCAATCCTTTCTCCGTCTCCTCGATAAATTTCTTCGAGTCTCATAATGTAACTGTTTTCGGTATCATTCGTGACGAGTTCAGAGTTCTCAATTAACTCCTGATATCTGTTGGCTCCTATACAATTCGTGAAAAAGTAAACCTCTGCCAACACAAAAAACAAAAATACAACAACAATAATAATAATGATGATGATGATAATGTTTGAATATGATTATCTATCGCAATGAGTCCGTGTTAAATTATAGAAAGTGCAAATTCAAATATTACAAATAATCTCGGAAGATGTTCAGGAATATTCGTGCACAAAGTCCTTGCACATAAAAACCGGAAGTATTAATAATAATAAAATAATAAATTTGTAAAAATCTTGTTCCATAAAAGTAATGCAATCATGTCTAAAAATCTCATTCGGTAATAGTGATAGTGAATTTTATTCTAAATATCCATCATTGTTTTATGTTTCCATCTGTCTTAATTAAAATATTGAAAAAGTAAAAAAACTGCCTAGTCCAATGGTACCGAGGAGCGTCGTATTCGATGGAGTCGTGGTCCTAATTCTCATGTCCTATGAGACCATCGGTACGTCAAGTACCTGCAAATATCCAAGTTGAGGGAAATTAAAAAGTCGATTCATGTCTACTGTCATTAATCCTTGATCCGAAAAATAAGATTACGATACGTTAATTGCTATTGAGCAAAATGAGCAAGTACTTAAAACAAGAATTAAGCATCTGACGTTCCTCCTGATTATAAAATTACCAACACGTTATAAAATAAAATATCTAATACCTCAAAAAATAGCAAATGCGTCGAATAATTCGTCAGAATCTATTTAAATTCTATCAAATCGTGACATAGACAGCGAAAAGTCACAACAAAAAGTGATCATTGATTTCGTCCACTGTTTAGTTTCCACATTCGTGGTGTGTCAGAAACGGAACTATAACCGTGCTAATTACGCAAAGCGTACCGGTTGACAGCTGAAAAGGTGACTTATCAACTGCCCGGCTTAACCGTGTTACCAGCATTACGCGTCGAGCAACGGCCGTACTGACCAATCGGGGGTCGGAACTGGGTTAATTTAAAGTATTAGATACACCGGAAGTGAAGAAGAGGCGGCCAGAGGACAGGGGAGAGACAGTCGATTGGGACTGGGCCGCGTGAATGCGTCGCGGTTTACGTCGCACAGCTAGCAGCTCCGCAATCTGATTTCACTCGAGACTCGTCCTCGTTCCTCTCGTTTATTAGTTTCGCGCAAATATTTGCCGCCCCAGCGAGTGGTTTTATTAATAGGAGGAATGTTAGCGCGTTGCCTCCGCAGCTGGATTCACGGACAACCGGCGAATCGTTGATTAGAGAGGTCACCGGTGGCTGCTTTCTGCAGAGATATTTGTAAATAGCTCACCTAATATCACGGAACGTCAGAGAAACTTGTGCACTCGTTAATTCCCATTTCACGATGTTGCTATCTGCCAGTTCCAATTTCTTCTAGTGCATATATTAGCCTTAGGAAACTCGGGCTTTACGAAAGTTTAATTTTACTTTAATTAAACAAAAAAGAAGCGGGATATTTCATTTATTTGTTTGCTATCGTTAAATATGATTACTTTCTGATGTGAATTTAGATTATTCTACAGTGTGTGTTATTTTATGAAAAGAAGTGGAAATTTAAAAATTTACGGACATTTCTCGATCCTCCTTTGAATTATCTGTAAGAAATTCATTTTGTACAGCTAGTGTGTTTCATCCGCAATTTTTTCTGAATCTCGCAGAGTTGTAAATTCCACTATGCGACGATATACAGGCTTCTTCGAATAAAGTTCGCGAATTAAATTTGCTAATGTTGTTTTACTCGTGATGTGAGTGAGATACAGATCGTGATTACAAGGTTTATTTTATAATCATAGTGATTTTAATCGTGTCCTATGTACACTTTTTATTCTCGCGTTTTTCGTGTAGAATGTCTGAAAAACTGTGAGAGTTTGCATTTTTATAAATTACGATTTTTCGTTATTAATAGAACCTTGTACATATGTGTTTAAAGGGAGATATTGTGTTTTCTGTTGGTTGGTGTGTGTCTATCTATCAAGAAAATTTGTTATAACAATTTGTAGGTATCCTAACGGCACTTTTTACAATTAAAAATCTTCTACGGTGCTTAATATACACGACGAGGCACAAACTTAGAGATACAGATATAATAAAAAGCTTAAAGCTGTTTGAAATTGCGCGAACTTTAAATACAGCCACGCGGTCGATTCTTGAGACTGAACACGCAAGTTTTCTCGTTTTTACGAGATTCTTAAGAACTTGTACGCAGTTCAAACGCAATGATAAGATACAATTGGCCCAAGCTAAATGCCCCACATTAGTTCATTCTGAATTGAACTGCGATTTCACTTCTCCGTGAGTTTCATCCGAGCTGTGGTGTGTCTTTAATTGCGCCTTACTGCATAAGAAAATTAGTTTCAAATTCGAATTATCCATAGGTTTCCATTGGTCGAATCTCTATCTTCGGTCGTTAATTACACGAATTTCATTCGGAGTTCTTCATCCGTGCGAAAACATATTCCCGCAAGTTGATGTTTCACCGTCATTGTGTTAATTGGACCGACAATAAGTCTCCGTAGTAAGTATTTGTACCGCGGGCTAGGTGAAATTGATGATGCAGTTACCGTTGGTATTTCTCGAACAGGAAAGCCGCCAACTTTAGTAGTCTCTTCCTACCTTTTCCTTCAGGAATGTTTTGCCGTTGGGCCTCGGTGGTATCGACGTTCTCTACAGTGTCAATAATAGTTAAGAGGATGGTCGAAGCTTTAGCTCTCCACGACCACTACACTCGTTCGCTCGGCATTGTCCGCCATTCCTTCGTCAGTGAAAATATTTGCCATCGAGGCGAAACCAATCGACGAGTTTTTCTTTTTTCTTCTTCTCTTTTTTTCTTTTTTTTTTAGTCTTTAATTAAGATCGTCCGCCTCTCGTGGCCGGTATTGCCATCAATCCGATTCCGTTGGATCGATTTCATCGATACCGGTGTACTCGAGGCTATTGGAACGCCTCCACGAAATTATTCTCGCTTGGTAATTTTATATATATTTTATCGAAAATCGCTTCTCCATTTGATTTGCGCTGCTTTTCAAGGGGCTAGTTTCCGTGCACCTCGAGTGGCTTAGATTCTCATCTTTTCCCTTTTTAATTCGATGGATCGTTGACTTTTATTTAACCGGTGTATGCATTGATGTATGAAGTGAAATGGCAAGGAACGATCGAAGAGGAGTAACGGTGATTCTCGATAAGAAATCGACCATATCGCTAGGAGTTGTCTGCAACGTCCAATTCGTACGTTCATACAGACGTTTATTGCCATGTGAAATCGTACAGAGACTAGATCAAGATGCCGCTCTCTAATTTACCTAATTACCCATGGGGAAACACCTTTGCGCTTGATTTTTTTAACGTTCGCAGTCGATAAAACGACGGAATCGATAGCGTTGTCCTAGAATCGTGGGACTTCCGCGTTCGAACGCGTCGTTAAACTTATTTCATGAATATCGTCACTCGATTTTTTTACCAGATTGCTTTAAAAATGATGCTCAAACGATATAAATAATTATATATTGGACCGTTTAATTTGAAAGTGGTGTAAGTCCATTTTTCGCAGTCTAATTAACACTTTTGCGATCAAAAACGTTGTCCTACGTCATTTCAAAGTCTTTAGCTTACTACGGGCAACGTGATCCTACATCATTTCAAATTAAATTCACCATATTCATTTTATAAAAAAAATATTTTTCAATATGAATTTGTAATATTCAACTTTTTCAAATTTTGAACTGCAGGCAGTTTTGGCAACAATGAGGTATAGGGGAGTAAAAAAGGTCATAAACTGTTGAACCATGTGCGGGGCAGAAGGCCCAGCGACATCGAGGGCCCGCCGGGTCAGATATTTGGAAAATACAAAGTATATAAAAAGCCAAGGGTTTAGAGAAAGGAAAAACCGGTAGTCTCAGCTCGATACGTAAGCGAAAAGGTCGGCTGATAGCATCGTTCCCGTGTGAAAGAATTATTTCTTTTGTATAATACCTTATTAGTTAATAATATATTGTTATCCATTATTTTTTTTTTTTAAACCACATTTGTTCTATTTATTTCGTAATTCTGATATCCATCCAACTTAGCCTCCTACAGAAGAACAAATAACTGTAAACATCATATCGTTAAGTAATACTTCTTATATTCACATACTTTTGGAAATTATATGCGGTATTCAACTAAACGTTTTATCGATTGATGAAAATTAATGATTTTTACAGTTCAATAATTATGAAAGTGGCGTAAGTTCATTTATGATCCAGAGAGATTATTATGGTTTAGTTAAATTCACATAGAAATCATTTATATTTATACAGATTTAAATTCATAGAAACATTGGCAAACTTGGTACATTTCATTAATATTTTTGAATCAACTAAAATGCAAACCCTTAAGTATCTTGGGGAAAGAAGAAATGGGCTTACATTACTTTCATCCAAAGATCTCGAATAAATCTGACAAATGTGAAATTTCAAAATTAAAACGCGAAAATTAATAAGTTATAATATTATACTCGATAGTACGTAATTATAGCTTCAAAGAGACCAGCATAAAAGTAACGAAGATTAATTTATCTCAAAGGAGATAAATTAAGGCAATAAAAATGTACAGGCATCAGCCCACATTCCTTCTAACCGTTCCATTTAACTTTCTCATTTCTAGATCTCGCGCGGGAGAAAAAGCTTCCATCGAATCAAATAAAAAGAAAAGAGAAAAAGGAGAAGAAAGAAAAAGAAAAGAACGTCGAGCGGAACAAAAGCGAAAGCAGAGTCATTCTCTAAGCTTCCCCCCATCGACCTGTTCGTCGCGCAAATCGCCTCAATCTAATTACCTGACTGTCCAGTTACCTCCGTTCCCGTTTCTCGCCGACGCGACGCGCCGCGACCAGCACAATTCAGCCGGACCCGCGATTTATTATTAAACGACATTAAGCAACGTCGTTGCCGAGGTAGCACGGTTTCAATTAGCCTCCCTAATTTCTCATGTGAACGCTCTGACTCGAAAATGCACCGTGAGCAAATACGCCACCGGCACGTTTCACCCGTCGATCTGATAAACTTTCAGCAAAGAGCTGCCGCCGCGTTAACGAGAAACAGCATCTCACCACACATTCTCTGTCTCTCTCTGTCTCTATCTTTCGTTCAAGACACATTCTCCACACATACATGCACACATAGGTACACACATGGTCCTCGAAATTTCTTGACCGAATTTTGACACGTGCTTACCAGACCGTCCTTTCGTTGGCTCATACGTGTTTCTCGTTAACTCGCTGGTAAACGTCCCAGTTCACCGTATGCAGTTTCTTTGTTATTATATTACCTAATATGGATACTTGGGCGGACCCGTGCACCTGTTACTTAACACTTCCCGAGCCGAGAATGAAATTAAACTCGCGACACTTGGCTACGAGCGAGCGGTTTTCTTGAAAACCACAGCCCGCCTGTAACTCGTGCCGACTTCTGCGAACGAACCTGGTTAACAATATCCTGCGATAACTTCGCGCCTGGATTCTAAAACGTTCTTCGGCTGATGAGAACAGTGAGATTTCAGGTATGATACAAACGAAGTTGCACACCTCTCTTGGTAAGAGAATGAATTTTCATCTGTTGTACAATGGTAATAGAGTTATTAACTGCGACGAAAGTAAGGACAGAGTTCGGGGGATCTTGATAGGGACTTTTACCGACTTGTAATTCGAGACGCTCATTTCTTGCTCTGACATCGTTTAACGCTGTGACCCGGTTAATTGAATGCGTTCAAGTAGCTAGATCATGACACTGATTTCACGTCGCTAACTAGATTATTCTGTAGTTCCATGAAGACTAATAAATTGAGTTCTCGAACCTGTACGGCCCTTTTCTGCTTATCAGATATGATCCGAAATGATTTCTAAGATTGTTCGATAGCGTGCAGTATTCGCGAATGTGACAGAAATTAGTTCAAATCAGAGTCCAGTTCAAATGTAAAACTATGAAATGACGATTATTTTTTTGATTGGAGTTGTACAAACGTTTTCAGTAGTTGTCACTTGCTACAGTACACAAATGTATTTAGATCGTCTTATTAAAGTCTCACTGGACGACCTTTTCTCGAATAAAATGAACTTTTCTATACTTTTTATTTATCGGGGAAACATAATCATATCTAATCATATTTTATTTTTATCATGTGTCTAATCAAAATCTATTCTTTTTTTTTTGTCTTGTTTACCTAATTCTCTGAAGTGTCACGTGGCATTCGAGAAAACATAATCAGATCTGATCATACTCTATTTTTATCATATATATAATCATGATTTGTTTTTTTTCTTTTGTCAAACTTTCTAAAGTTTCACATGTCATTCAAGATGTTATCAAAATATACAGAAATTTATTTATTTTCATTTATTTTACTAATCTGCTTTATTTCAACGTGAATAAAGTTTGAATGGAGTTATGGTCTCTGTTATGAGTGTCTTTGTAGCGGCGCCAGTAGAGTGTAAAGTATTAAAGCTTCACTGAAATTCTCCCGAGTGAAATGTGCTTTTCTATCATATTTTTATTCAGCAAAGAACGTGGAAGATAATCAGATCTAATCAAATGTAAACAATTACTCAACAATTACCAATGTGAATTTATAATCTGAATGTAACTTAGCTGCCAGAAATGAAACAGAAAGCACTCAATAAAACAATCGATGGGGGTTGTATTATAACACCATGCTATATGTACGTGTTATACAATAAACGTTCACAGAACATTCATAAACCGATCCGTCGAACTGAGCGAAGTTTCGAGTATATCTGTACAATCGATTAAATTACTTGCAGAACGAGTTCCATTCGTCCCTCGCCGCTGCACGTTTAACTGCAATCAACACGCATAACCGCAAATGCAAACAGGCCGCTTTTCCGTGTGCTAAAAACGCTTTCAGTATCATTTCGAAACGGTCGTTCGCGCGGCACCGTCGTTCGATTAGCTTTTCAATTGCAACCAACCGGCCTCTGGTTACCTCGCAATTCGTCGTTCGATTCCCTCCTGTGAAATCGGTCGATTCATTTTTAAGATGGCCACCGATGGCGGAAATGCGGTCGCCGTGCTAACGACGCGCAATTCCGATTAACTCGTACACATGACGCGCGATTTGCACACGGCAGGGCGTCGCTACGTCGAAATTGCCGATACCGAAAAATCAAATAACGCGTCGCGCACTCCCTATCCCGCGGCGTTACAAATTAACCGCCGCAGTATTTTCCGTGTCTCCATACGTTAAGCGGCTCGCGATAATGACATCGACCCGGAACAATTTGTGTATAATTCGTACCGGCCTCCGTTGATTTTGCGGAACGACTGAAATGTTACGTATAGTGGCGATAACGAGAGCACATGTGTTGGGAAAATTCGCTCCTTCTGTTGGTTATTTTGAATTTTCACGGATAAATGTTTTGATCAGCGTAACGATAGAATTGGACGTAGAGTTGTTAACTATGAAACGAGTGATTTATGGTTTTGATTGTTGCAACTATAGCTGAAATATTGTAAAATTAACGATAGATGAAGTTTGGTTTGTTATGTAGAGAAGGATTTAATATATATATATATATAGGAAATTAAAGAGAGAAAAAGTGATAAAATATGTACAGTATACTTTGTCACAATAGGAGCAAAGTATCATCCATAGAAAATTCTAAATATGTACTTTTATACGTACACATATCTTATCTATTATACATATTTGCTTGAGACACTAATTTCATCATAAATTTAGGATGAATACATATCAATATTTTTCCTTCATTCCTTCGTCTTCTTTCTTCTGCTAAAACGTATGGTAAACGCCATGGTAAAACATATTTATGTGCGTTTTAATAAATATAACATAATTCGAAACTTGAATATAATTTCAATTGTTTTTAATTAAATATAATTTTTACATACTTCTTATTTAAAATATTACCTTTCATACAACTGCGAACTTCTACTATTAATTATATTTGGTTAATCGATAAAACTAAATTTAATTTAACAATACAAAATGAACAAAGAGGAACGTCTGATTTTCATTGAGTGTTTAGTAATATGACTGACAGGAAGAGTTTTAGTATACCTATAGGTAAAATAAAGGCTTTAATTAACCTATAATTAATGATCCATCATAAAATTTATATTTCCACCTTTTTACTTTCCTTTTTAGTCGTCAGGTAATATTTCCCGTGTAAAAGGGTAAGAAAACTAAGCAGCGACAAGTTTACGAGGCTTAATCTTACAAGGGGTTTTATTTTACATGCTTTAGAAGTTTTATTCTTAGCGGCTTTAGTGAGCTTAGTATCGATTACTTAAGACGTTCAAAGTTTTATTTCCAATTTTAATTCTGGAACAAGCTTATTTCGAACATAACGATCCCGGGGATTACAGTTATACGTACGTGGGAACATGAATAATTCAGCAAATTTGTAACCTGAATTTCCAGATGCCCTTTACACTGTGTACCAACCGAAGATTTGTTTCTTTAAACGATTAAGTATGCAGAATGGAGCACTCATTACCCCAGATGAAACTCGAAAGTCTTTCCAAAATTACTACTCACTTTAAACGTATAGTATCTCAAGATTTCCTTTTTTTTAGCCACACAAAAATTATAACTAGAGGCATGATCGTTAAAAAATTGATTTCGCTTCAAATTTCTTGAATTAGCTACTCACAACCAAGTTTATATAAATCATTGTCACATACAGTTTTTACTTTCCACGAAACGTCATATAATTCAACGGCTGGAATATTATCAAATCTTTTCCAAATAAATACTTGTATATAAAAATATTGTACAATTCCTATGTCATAAAATAAAAACAAAATCGTTGAAAAGTTAAATTAAATTAAATTAACTACCATAAGTCGTAGAAATCATTAACCTCTTAACATAACCTCTCAAAACTTCAATACAAAGTCATTAAAAACATGAATTTGAAATGAATTATAAATCTAACATTCCATCTTCTCTGCCAGTAAAGAACAGGAAAACAAGGAAAGATATCATAGTAGCGTTACAATAAAAATAAAAAATCCTTTTGCAAACTCGACTTGTAACGAATAAACGGTCTCCCGTTATCCTATTACTTCCCTCCTGAGCTTCTTCAGCTCCTCTTTCCTTTTGTTTCGTCATTTCACCGGAGCTTCGCCTCAAGCCCAGCCTTGTATCCACCAAGAAATGAATTTTCCCTCGATTTTCGCGGAGCAAACAAATTAATTACGACGGAAGCGGAACCTTCCTAATCGGTGGTCGCGGTTTCTCGCAATTAATTATTCCCCTTTTGCACGTGTACCGAAAACTAGGACTCCTGTCCATCCTCAAAGGTGTGGGTAGTACGGTTTTCATGAAACCTGTATTCCTCATGTTTCTTTTATCGGTCTCGCCTTCGTTGAACGATGGCACACCTATCACGTGACTTTCAGCAACGTTGGATTTTCCTCGTTTCGTGCTGAAAACGCCCACCTTAATTCTCGTGTGTGTTCATCAGCGACGCCCCTACGGCCACACCTTTATTTCCTGCACGAATTAAACAGATAAATAGCAAACGCTTGTAATTTATCGTTTTGAAGCGCACATGGTAAATAGAATTATTCGTTTGGAAGGTAAAATCGTGTGCACTGGGGTGCTGACGAACGAAGATATTAAGGACATGTGGCTCGAATTGGGTGTGATCACTTTTAGAGATCTTTCTAGTGGTTTATGTTCATTTTGCTTAAAAATAAATACGTATTTATCATAGTATACGTAACATTTAAGAACATATTTTTTCCCCGTAATATTTCTCCATTAGTAGAAATTATTTGCAGTTTTATCAGTGAATGTATTGTATTATGCATCAACATTCTGTTTCATTATTATACTCATCAAGAAAAGCAATAACAGCGGAGAGATAAAGAGGCGTAAAGTTCCAGCTTGTCAGTCTAGCAATATCACGGATCTGATTTCCTCTTGAACTGAAATATTTTCTCGACTTACGTAGTTATATTTCCATTCTTGCTATTCTTGTTTTACTCAAATCTGCTATCTTCCATATAACAAATTTATTTTGAAAAGAAGTATACTGTCACGAAATCGCATAATTTTTATAGGAAGATGATACTCGTATATATTTTTCGAAATATTTGTGATGAATCAAAGCTAACGAGTATCATAGAGCTTATTTTCCAGTTGGATTGTTTTACTGTTGCGTATACGAAAGACAAAATTTCAGACAAAAGTTTTCTATTTGAAACGTGCAAATTCTAAAGGTATGAAGAATACGTGAAACTAACGGAATGTTGAAACGTACACGTCTAAATTTTATTTTAATAATTTCTTTCTTCAGGTTACCTTTATTCTCAGTTTTATCGAATAAAATGACGGAAAATTCAAGCAAAATATTTTCTTGAGAAAATGATATTCGGCGAGCAATTAATCAAAGAACGTATAATCGATAGCACCAGGAGAGAGAGGCTGAAGGTGAACAGGCAAAAGAACAAAATTGAAAGGGTTCTGCAGAACGATTTGTAGAGACGCGGACCATGGGAAGGTCTTCCGTGTTCCAGCAAATCGTATTATCCCTGATAATAAAGCAAACCCGCCGTTCGTGGATGAGGTTAGGATCCTAGTATCAGCCTCGCCGCCGTCTTTCTTCTTTTTCTCCTTAGTGTCCGCGGTTTCTTCGGTGTCCTTAAAGAGAAACTCTTTGCTCGAACGGTCGATACAGATGCTTGATTCTATCCGGAGAATTATAGGCGCTTTAATGTTCGCCGCTGTAACCATTTAGAGAGCTGAGAAAGGAAAGAAGTTGTCGGAGATTGTGAAATTAAGGTCCGACATGTCTGCCGCTCTCTTTTGTTCGATTTCCTTAAACTGGATGCGTGCATTTCTTCTTTGACAATTTAACATTTCTTCTTTGACATCTTAAACTTTGAAACTGCAAAGTTTCGAATTTCGAATTTGAAATTTGCATTTGAAATTTTCAAATTGAAACTTTGCAAGATTGTAGAATCTAAATGGAAGAAGAAATAGCAGCAAAAAGATATTGAACAATTTTCTGAAACTTTACTTTATAATTGTAACATCAGAAGACAGAAGTTATCAATGAAAATTTGCTTAAAAAAAAAAAAATTGCGAGTGAAATGTTGCATCAGTGCAACGTTGAGACTTAATGGGTTAAATTAAAATAAAAATTCGACATTAACGTTTAGACACATTTGCTTTCATATTTACGAACCAGTGTCAAACGAACACCGAAAGAAAAAAAGAGAAAAAGAAAGCATCGAAAATACCAATTTATCAGATGCAAAGTAACTCTGAAACTTTCTTCTATCCTCAACTTGCTCTTCCAATATCGATCCTATCAAATAAGATATCCACGAATCGACAAAAACCAGCAAGAATCCTTCAGAATCCTTCTCTATCCTGAAACATCCGAACGTTGGGGATCCAGCGGATCTATCTAGGCGGTAATTATATCGAGTATCGGGACAAATTGGAAGTCGGCTTAATCCGTCGAGATCCGACGAGCCGTTTCCGACAGGCTTGTTCTTCCACGGTAAATATACGGATTTCTACCTCTCCGCCAAAGATACAGCTGTACAACCTTCAGTACCCCAGCAATTTCCGGCCCGTATACACCAGGCAAGATTTACTCTGACACGTCGCAATGCTTGCCGATAGACAGCGTCGGTTTATACACAGAGCTCTCTTTTCTATGCGAGCAGGAAACGTCGATACGATGCCGACAACTACCACACCAGTGACGACGTACCGAGGATCCAACGGAAACGCGAGTTCGCGATAAATCATCCTTACCTTACTCGTTTCACCAGACGAGTAATTGTTTACTTCGCTACACTCGTATAGTTTTTCTTTTCTCTTTTTCTTAAAATTGTGGATGTACTTTGCGTATAAAAAATTTGAGACTAACTGAAAGATGTTTCAAAAGAATGTTAGAAACTTTGAGAATTTTTTATTACTATGAAAATGATGCTATCGAAACCAAATGATTGTTGTCTCTCTTTTTGTGTCGAACCATTTAAGGTGATATTTAAGGAGAAGATATTTGCACCAGGGCATGCAAAGTTAAACAGAGATGGTAAATCCTTGCTTCGATTAGTTAAATTAATAGGAATAATTAAGTTTTAGGACTCAGAAATTGATTAGTACGATATATTTAAGATCGATGAAATGCAAAGCTAAAACTGATTCTCGAAAGTGTGTTTGATGTGTAGTGTTGTGATAGGTGGATTCTATAGTGTTCGCCGTGGTGTTAGACTGTCTAAAGATTCTAAGTTAAAATACTGTTTTATAAGTGGTTCTGTTCGAGCACAGAACTTTCATTAGTTTCTTTTATGGTCTCAAAAGATTTCCCATTATCCGAGGGATGTCTGTTACATATGTGACAATGAAATAAATTACAATTAATCTCTGCAATATTAATTAAATAACAAATGTTTAATAATGTGTAATTATTAAATTTGTTAATAGTTTGAGTATTTCTTAAGAGAGTAGGAAATATTATTTTTGAGATGCGAGAATTATATTCCATAGTTTACAAATATTTATTTTTTATTTGTATATATGTACATTTAAGTAATCTGGTGAACAATGACATAAGAAAGCAGGGGAAGACATCAACCCTTTCAGAGTGGTGTAAGTTACACCATGAGATCTCCAGGTGGATAATGTTCAAGGCATTGAGAGGAGATCCATCCAAGGGAATAAAGTAGCAGCGGACAAGAAAAACCGCTCCCATTTGTTTTCACTACTGTGGACAGACAGACGTCCCCAGGGCAGACGATACGAGCATTTCAATGTTTAACAATTTCTCGCTTTTTCCCTGGGAAACTCTTTTTCTTTCAGGCACATACGCTTGTAACGAAACATTATTCCAGTTGAAATCACAAGATTTTAAAATGTCCGAGAAAAACTGGTAAAATCCATGTTCCACCTTATGAATGGTCCATCATTTCACCAATACTCCACCAAGAAAAAAAAGACAAAAAGACGTTTCATTTCATGAATACTGTTAGATCACCGAAGGATCGAAAAAGCAGTTATCGCGAATTACAATATTGCATGGTGTCTTTAGCCATATAAACTATTATACTTAAAGTTCATATCACACTTAAAATATTGTTATTGGAATCACGCTTGGGATTTAGTTTCTATTCAATTATCCTCGATTAAAAAATTACGTCTAATTGGTACTGTTTCTTATTGTGTAAATATTTCAAAAATTAACAAGTACTGTCTCCTTTGCCTCAGATTATCCTTGCCCACGAACATGCTTAGCCCTGAGCTTTACAAGTTGGCAGTGTGGTGACGCGCTAATAGGATCTATCCTTAAGTGGCTTTACGACACGTCAATTACTATAGAGTCTACACGCGTGAACACCAGAGAAACATACAAGTTACAGAAATATAAAATATCTTCCGGCTCCAACATCGGTTAACAAGAAAATTTAACTATAAAGATTGTTCTAAAAAGGGAGACACTCAAAAACAACAGATTGGCGTCCGCGTCACGAAGTTATATCTAGCGATGCAGTGATTGCTGCAGATCGCAACAAATAAACCAAGAAATTACTCTCACCTTTCCATAACTTGATACAACTTGAATTTCTCCAACGTGACATAATCAACTTCTTAATATTCGCGATGTTAATCAAACTTGTCATTTATTAATTAATAACCCGAATAAACTCTTCCCCGATTTAACCACGGCGTAGTATTTTATTTCCCCTGAACATCACTCCGCTAAGTAAACGACACACCAAAAATCAAACAAACTTTCCACCCGCAGAGATATCAACCAAACCTCGAAGCAAACTTCCCCAATCTTACCCTCGCTGGAACGACGGTGAAACAGAAAGGGCTCAGAAATTATCCCCCGTCCGCTTATTTCCCCAAGACGACGTCAATGGTGTATCAGCTTCGTGAAATCGTTTACCGATATCCGCTTCGAAGATTCGACTGGTCCAAGGGTTTGGCAGGTTCTGGTACTCCACACGAAGCTCCATCGACAGATGGCCAAAGTTACACGTACAGGCTGCGTTATCTCGCGAGACTCACGTAAACAAAATGGTCACGTCAACGTCGTAAACTACGTGGTTAGTTCACGGTCTAATTACTTAGAGTGGCCTGAAATAGTTTCGCCCCCATGGACACTATTCTGTTACAATCTCTCTATCTCTGAAGAAGCGGGTTTAGCCTGGTTTCGGTTGAGTTTTCACGGTCCACCGCGATAATATAGCCCGCTAGACGACGTTAACCCCTTTGTCCCAGTAGAATGGACTCGAGGCTCGAGAGGCAGGCTCGAGAACTCTCGCGAGGAATTGTTGGTTCGAGGCATCTGACGAGTTTCGAGCCCCGACTCGGCTAAAAGATGGCGAAGAGATACGATGTTTAGCGCACTGGTTTGTACAGAGTGGCTCGATAATGGATAACATTTTTAATGTAAATCTTGTTAGACACTTCGATCTTTAAACTTTGTGTTTTTAACCCCTCAGTAATTGTTTTTCTACATGTCATGCGGACTCCTGTGATACATTATTGACAGAGTACAACTAGGATGTTCTCATCTACTCACTTTACTTTCCTGACATGGAACTCTCAGATTATCGTTTGTTTAAATTCTAACAATATTCGCTCAATGGTAAAAATTTTGACTCTTTGGAGACATGAAAAATGCACGTGTCTGCATTTATTTGTAAAAAAAGGCGATGAGTTCTGAAACTACAGAATTATGCAACTGCTTACAAAATGGCAAAAGGTAATAGACCAAGGTGGACAATACATTTTATTTGATAAAATCTTTTTCGCTTATTGTTAGTATATTCGCTGCTACCTACCAGATATTTCGTAATTTGCGTTATGAGTTTAGATTAACCGTTACCTTCCACGGAATAAGTGTATTAAAGACGTATGACCGAGCCAGATAAAATGACCGAGCATAAACGAGTAATTTAAAAAAAAATGTCTAATTTTTTTTTAATCAGTATCAAATTTTAAGAAACTTCGTTGTTTCCTTAAAATAAATTTTTGTGTACCCAAGGTAAGACATTTCTAATCGTTTAACTGGGGAAGACGAGTTAACTTTTCATTATTTTACAAATACTTAGAACAGAATAGTTTATTTGTTGAGGAATAATTTATCTTTAATTGTACTGTGATACCTCTACTAAATGCAGAATACAACAAACTTACATTTGCAAGAATTAAAACCAATCAATTGGTTACAGTTTGTTTTCTCATTTTTCATTACAAACTAGAGAGATCTACTTTTTTCCTCAAGAAGTGGAACTCAGTTAACAAGTTCTAGCAATGAATAGGTTAAAAAAAGACTGACTATTATTGTATACCAAAAATACGAAATTATTTATTGACCAAACCAATATTTACTTTTTTGAATAAGAAAATGTTGCCGAAAGAAGAAAAATATGTTTCGAATTATACTAAGTACTAAATTTTTCGGAATACCATAAATCTCTTAGTTTCCATAAGCAGAATGGAAAAGCGATTCAGCGTCGTTGAAGGTTTAAGAAAGATGAATTATAAGACCTCGTTCCACGAGACTAGAAGTGCTTATTAATTTGCAAAGAAGCTGTTAATCGTTAAGAAAACGCCGCGGTGTTCGTTTTTCGTAGTGCGAGATGCAACGTTTATGAGGGTTAATTGGAAACGCCGCGCTGCAGGATATATTGTCGGATGAACAGGCTATGAGCTCTCAACCTCCTTCTCTTTCTTTCTCTCTTTCTCTCTTTCTTGCTTCTCTGGCTTCCGTGATTCTTTATAAATTCCGCTTTCCATAAATTTCGTAATCACTTTCCTTTGTGAATGCCGCTCAACGTACGCTTGCAAGGCGACGCAATATGACGGCCGAGTTCTCTCTTTATATTCGAAGCCCTTTCCTCTCGCGCGTTTCTCTTTTTCCTTTCTCTCCTCGTCGAAAGTCCCAACAAGATGATTAAAAGCTTCTTAGGCGAAAACTTTTAAAATCTCTATCTTTCCCCTTTTGCTGTTTGCCGGAAGTATTCTTCGTCACACTTTCATGTAACATCGAGAACGATAAATTCATACCATTGAATCGAGCCTTTGAGTATTCTTCGCAATGTGACGTGTACAAAGGAAAGTGTTACTTGTTACCTTGCTTTCTTGTTATTCCTTGTGTTAAAATAGCGAATCGTTGTTAGCGAACGAAGTGATACACTTTAGTTCTGTTACTGGAAAATAGTTCAAAGAGTAGTTTTGAAAAGACAAAATTGAAGCATGGAAAACAGATTGTTATCGTTTCCTCGAAATAAATCGAAATACTGTCGTTCATAAACGTTTGTTTGACGCTCTTTCCGAAAGGTACATAACGTTAAAATTCAGAAATATTGACTTGTTAACTGCGGATGATGAGTTAACTCATATTCGCATGTTCACATTTGCAAAAACCAAAATAACGTAATTACTTATCAGTTTTGCTGATTTTTAATTATAAACTGCAAAGGTTCAATTTTTATTTAAGATGTGAACGCAGTTGGAAGGTTGAAGATTAGGTTTTATTGAACGTGGAAAATTCTTTATGGTTATTTCACAGATTTAACAGGTTCTTTGTTCACTCACATGTATATGATTCTCGTGTATTTCCTCAACTGATCAAATGTAATAAGGAAAACTGAATGTTCGTCATTCACATGAACGAATAAGCAGAGTATTTTCAACAAGCGGCAAAGTTCTCATAGAAATATATTAATTAACACCACCTAGAAAATATACATATGTCTTACTTTCCACACTTTCTATCAATTTCGTTTCATTTTTCTGTCGAAAACCACGTCTACCTTTAAGCACATCCATATCAATAATACTCAGAAATCAGCACAATCGAATGTATCATTTAATCAAAATTTCCAAGTGTGAAAGCATGAACAGTATCAATGTTCATCATTCATACTCGTTAAATTAGTTTCTACTCCAGCTGAACCGAACCTCGTTACACAACTTTGGAAAAATCAGTTCATCATAAAAATTAACGACACGTTATTCAATAGATTTTTTTCTTATTTTCTAATAAATAATCGTAAAACATTTTTTTTTTATCTTTCCGCTGAACGGTATACTTGTCCGATGAAGCGTAGTTGTATAATTAAGAATCCGCCTCTCTGCGGAAGCGTCGAACGAAGAATTTTCACTGGAGCCAAGGGTCTTCGGGGCGTATCAAAGAAATTTCTGAAGTAATTATAAGTACGGTATCGCGCGAAATTACTTTCGGCGACGCGGTATTCATTACACTGAAAAATAGTGGCGTGCTGTCCACGTGGAGGGGATAGATAGATAGATAGATAGAGAAACGAGAGAGGCGGGGAAGGATGCACGCTAGGAGGGTCGAACAATTAATTAAGTTGACGAAGTATCGCGAAATAATGCAAATTCCTCGTGAACGCGGGCGAATGAAAATTTTTCAATATCACGAACGCCACCGGCAACGTCTCCGTGGCAATTTAATCCTGAGTATCAGCCGTAGAAGAAGCACGCTGCTCACGGCAGGATGAAGCGCAGTTTCAGGCGTCGCGAGAATATGAACGGAATGGTTTCGAGACGACCGGGCAAACGAGCCGTTTTATTAAGCCTGGAAAATGGGAACGAAACAACGTGTACCAGCAGTTGTAACGTCGAGAGTGTAAAAGATCGTGTCCTATTCGCCAGACGAACGACCCAGTTGGAGGCAAAAGATTAGCTTGCTTGACAAATTTTACGAGCTTCGCGGATGAAAAAGTGTGCAACGATGTTTCTTTCCGACGATGGAAACGATATAACCGCGTAAAGTATTGTAACTGTGATCGAATGATAATAGCGAATGTTCTTGCAAACGAGGCAGCCTTGATTTCCGAGGATTTTATGGAGAGAAAGGATTGAATGGAAATGAAACGGAGGAAAAATTCGCAAGACGTGCAATTTCAGTACAGTGAAATAGGAGTTGTGACGTTTAATTTTTTGATATTGTACTTTTATGCTATACTCGAGTAACCTTATGAAAAATCCTCAATCCTTTAATCGTTATGATAGTCAATTATATAGAGTACAATGAAACGATCATGCCTTAACACAAAACAGTTCATTCTTCGAGAAGCTAAGTAATGCTACTTACTTAAAATTAAAATACTTAATAAAAAAAAGAAAAAAAAAGAAGGACAATCGTCGATTTAGCCCCTAAAATTCCCTCACAACGACCCGATTAAATTTCACTCCGTTGCAATTAAAAGCGTCGTTATTCGAGCACAAGTGCACACCGACGAACAATAAATATCCCTCGACGACGAGCAGCTCTGCAAAAAAATTCCATCTCGAACGATCGGACTGTGTAACGTTGCCGTTTATTCGCGAACATTTCGCGCGTCCACCCAGCGACAAAAGTGAATAGAGCCGGTGTGTCAAAATAGAAAATAAAAGATATTTACTGGACGAAGAGTGGTGGCGACGATAAAGTGGAAAAATGCAGTCGACTGGCAGGACGAGTTTTGAAGGGGCGAACGAAAAGGGGACGAAAGAGGGAGGCGGAGGAGGAAGAGGAGGTGGAGGTGGTTTTCGCCGAAACAACGGGACGGTCATCCCTCAAGCCAGCGAAACCCATCAGCTTCGTGCTTGGTCGGTTTTATCACGGCGCCGTTTATCACCGCTTGCCTAGACAATGCCGTTGTTGTTCTCATTGTGAACCGCACGGCCACGTTGTCCTGACCTATATCCTCTCCCGAATCGTCAAATGGTTCCACAGAGAAAATCGACCGCATTCAGGAACGCTTTCGATATTTTCCGGATGGTCAACAGCGATCGAGCGGAAGGTCAATCTCTTCTTACCCCCAATAGCGTGAATTTCTTGGATTTTCGGGTGGCATGAACTTGTTCGGTTTTCCTGTGCCACGGATATTGACCAAACGGTCCTATAGAGACTCAGGTTGATCGATCGAGTCCGGTATATACGGATTGTAAATTCGATTTTAGTAGATGTTCAAATAAGTATTCCACTGTGTTTCCTTTGTCGAATTCACTTGTAGATTACTAGCTTAAACCTTTCGCAATTCCGAATTCACTTATAGGTTCACTAGTTTAACCCGTTCAATTCGTAGCCGCAAATCTGATCGAATTGTTCTCGGTAGTTTAGAAACTTGAAGTTTTCAAATTCGTAAGAATTTACAATTTGTTTCCTTAAATTAAAATGGAAGTGCGCGAAGGATAGGATTAAAGATTAAGGAGAGTACGAGTGAATTTCCAAAGAGCTTATAAGCACCAACGGTAACGAAAGCGTTACTATCCAACGTTGCCTGGAATTCTTATATTCTGAACATTAACGTGTATGACATAGAACGTGTAACACGTTGAAGTTAATTCATCTCTGTTTCAAGATGTATAAAATAGAATTCTTTATAAATACCAAAATTTGCATATTTAAGTTTGACGTAGTTTTAAAATTCTTCGACGATCATTAGAATTTTTATACATTTATAGGAAATTTAGAGATGCAAACTTGCACGAAATGCGCGTAAAACGAAAAAATGTACAAAATATGCAAATGTACAAATAAGTGCTTTTTGTAATACCAAAGTTTTACCCCTCTTATTATATTCTCAAAAATATGAATTTACTAATTATTATGCAGTGCTTACTTAATGTAACAATACACTAAACTCAAATTATCACAGACTATTCGTGAGATGAAATTAAAAGAAGGTAGCGAAATGTAATAAGATGCAAATTTAGATCCAAATCGATCGAAAGATTTAAAAACTATACAATAAAAAAAAATACACACAGACAAACATTCTGTTATGTTTTATATGCACGCCTATTTCTTATTCATCTCAAACAAGTACTCGTTTTAACGATTCTGTTAGCAGTAACGAAACAAAGAATCGATTAATTCGCCGATCAGTTAAGCAATTTAGGTTATGGACAAATTCCTTCTCTCTCCCCCTCTTCTTTTGAAACATTAGCGATGCAGCACATCCTCTGTTTAGTCAGTAGCGAAAGATGCGACGCAAATAAAGAGTCCACGAAGAATATTATCGGCGAGCGTTCATCGCATTACCAAATTCGATTGCTATGAATATTGCACACGCGTCGCCGTTCAACTACCAAAACGACCGCACAAGATCCTCCGAACGTCAATTCTGCTGATTGTATTGCAATTCGATGCAAATGTTCCCCTCGCAATCTTACAACCAGTAGCACGTACTATTTCCTCAATAGTATTTCCTGCATCCCGAGGATCGTGCGACGAATTGAAAGACGATCGATTTATCGCGCGTTATCGGAATTTTAGACGCCGTTCGATTATATCACGTCTATGTATACACAAACAGACGATATCTAACCATTTATAATCATTTTTTTAGGAGGGATTCGAAGGTTTTGCGAGTGTGTTTTGTGCAAGTAAAATTAATAAATGTATATTTAATAAATGAACCGTTCTAAAGTATAGATCCTAATATTTTATGCAATCTACCGCTATATCACACAATATTACTCGATTCTACTATTACTCAATAGCCACGCTATTTCAAAACATTCTGCTCACTTTGATTTTTCTAAAAAAGAAATATTCGCTCACTTCCCCCTTAACCACTTGCGCTGGCAACTAATTCACAGATGCGCGGATCAAAACTGTTTGCCATTACTATTTTCTTACAAAATAAAACATAAATATTAAAAAGTGCAATATCCACTAAATAACTGTACTTCGACAAATGATTTCAATCGATTACAAATCAATTATAATTGCCCATCGGCGTGTACAACACGTTGTCGGCGACTTTGAAAGAAAAATATCTCGACGTGTGTGGCACGTCTTTCTAGCGCAAGTGGTTAAACCAATCGTTATGGCAGAGATTTTAGTAGGTAACGTGCCTCGCGGAAGGTAGATGTTCAATTCGCAGTTGTAAAATTTGTTAAATTGTCTTCAAAGCTTTCAAAATTTCAAGTGTGTTTCCGTAATTAGAACGGAAGCGCGCAAAGGATAGAATTAAGGATTAAATTACGATGAAAGAGCGGTAACAGAAGAGTACGAGAAAATCTCGAAAGCGATTATAGGCGCCAACAGTAATGAAAGGGTTAAAGCTAAACCTGACTATTAAATGCTCGTGGTTGTTTTATTAAACGATCGAGCTTTGTTCGTGGCGCGTCGACCTTGAATTAATATGAGAAGGATCCTCCAAAGTATTATATTTAATCCTGCAACGGTTTTTGGGTCTTCTTCGACCCGCCACGTTCTTATTTCTTTCAGAATTGTTACAAAAAAGAAATGTAACGAAATTGTTATTGACAAGTTTGTTTCTATTCTCCTGACATTATTTTTAATTTTTTTATCACTTGTAAAAATTTATTTGTAAACGGCATTATTATCGAATGTGTAAAATTTATTATAAATAAATTATTTTCTGCGCGGCGTCGTGTCCGTTCAATATAGACCTAAGTGACTCCGTTATAAATGACCTAAAGAAGAAACTATACTATGGAAATATGTTTACTTCTAACTTTAATTGTCACTATTGCATGATTTCGTTCAACCAGAATTTTTCGGTAGACATCACATATTTGTGACTTCGTTCACACAACCAAATGAGTGGAAAATAAGTCGATTTTCTGACTTTTGCGTGATTAAGGGAGTAATAAAATGCAAATTATGTAAATAATCGAGGATACATTAATTCCATTGGTTTTTCTAAAATCGTCCGAATATCGTTTAGCCTATAAATGGTTGCAAACTTGCGAAAAATATCGACAGCTATGTGCAAATTTTTGCAAGATAGAGCAGTCGTTGAAGTGTTAAACAACTAACACTGCTTTCTCTCTTTTTCTCTTCTTCACTCCTACAATTTACAACAACGTTTCGTTGGAACAATCATAGGAACTAGATCTCCGAGGGGAAACTTTTTCCATTCACGTCGATTTCACTTTCTACCTTGTTCTCGCGATATTTCCTTTGTAAAGTGACCGAACGACGCGCGCACCGATTTATTCCGTGTACGTTGAAAACCGTTTCGCCGCCGTTGGGAAAGAGTTATTGTAAACGAGGAACAGACCGTGGAGGGGAGGAGATTTTCCATGAAACCGTACGCGTTGGTTTACACGGTATTACGCGACTGAAAAGTCGTCCACGGGTTCAACGAATTTACGAGGGCAATCTGCGTAAAGCGATTTAACGAGCAACGGAAGACTGGAACGATTCTCTGTGGTCGCTCTGTTGGAAAGATTGTGTTCGAATCGATCGATCGATAGAGGGTACGATCGTATCGTAATTCTTTACAACTATGATAACGATAATCGTTCGAAAATACCCGGCAACGTGTAACGAGACCAGTTTCTTCGCCATCGCGAAATATCCTCGCGTTCGATGAGAATTTGCGTGATCTTTATCGGTCGTTCTCTTCGTCTATCCACTACGTTGAAGATTTCTTTTTTTTCTCTCTCTCTTTTCAGAAAAGGCTGCTCGAGGAATTCCGTTTCTTTTGTACGAAAAAGAGTTTATCTTATCGTTTAAATGTCAAATTGACTCGTTCTAACCCGACGAATCGATAAAATTCCAGTATCTATTTATTGCTGATAGAACCAGGCCGGATAGAATCGAAGTAAACCATGATAAATTGAAAAAAAAGAGGACAGCGCTACGGGCTGTGGATTTTTCGCACAATTTCGCGCAGGAAAAATACCCGAGGAGATATCGGATCATCGTGTAAATATTTGCGCCGTGTCTTGTTCCATTTGAAACAACATTTTTAACTCGTTCAGAAATTTGTACTTTTTGACATACAACATATATATGTTTCGCGTCTTTTAATCGTGTGTACACAGATGGAAATGTAAGTGTACGAGATAAATAAGATTGAACAATACAACGACGAAAGACTGATGTGACGTATGAATTAAAGAAAATGCTATTCTACGAGAAAATTTATTAATGACGTCATTTACTGTCTTTTTCCACGAGAGAATTATTAATTCGTCGAGGCAGAGGAGATTTCTTTGTGGCGAGAGAAACGGAATTTTACGGTCTCCGTGGATTCTTCTCAGCCGCGAGTTCATTTTCAATCAGGGAGTCAACCACTTCATTAAAATCCAGCTTCATTAAAGATTTCATAATTATATCAAGATCAACCGTTTCACGCACTGTTCGGTAGCGATCAACAGGATGTCATTCGAGCAGGATAATCGATATGAGAAAAAACCTTAACGAAGTGAAAACTGTCAAATGATCGTTCTCCCTCCTTCACACAATAACATCCGATAAAAAGATTACACTCAACAAAACGGAACTAATTCTCCGCACAATTAATTATTACACTTCGAATTACTTCCTCAATCGATAAAAACACATTTCCATAAAACAGCAGGTACATCAGAATCACACGTATATCACAACGATGTCATTAAGAATCGAGCAACCAGAGCATCCCGAAATTCCATTCCCAATCACAATCAGCCGGGGTATGTTTTTGTTCCTTTATTTTCACACGATTTTCCGGTGCCTGTTTCTTGCTCGTTTTTCCCTCCCTGCCGATCGTAATCGTCGCAGCCGCGAATGCGCGTCGCTCGTGAATCGATAATGATCGATTCCTGCCTCGAAAAACAACGGGCCGACTAATTGAACGAAAAAAAAAAAAGTGAGCTTCGCTGCTGTTAGAAAGAAGGAGCGTGGAAGTAGAGGAAAAAGAGCAATCGGCGAGCAATGGGAGAAAGTGAGAGACGCGTCGAAAGAGAAACGTGTGCCAGAACCACGGTCACTTAATTGCCACCTCGAGAAACTAATAAAAAGTGTGCCGCCACGGGGTGCAAGTGGCTGGGTATGTCGATCGGTCGCTCGAAGGTGTCGCCATCCCACTTTTACCCCTTTCTAGCACAGGCTCTCCTCGTCGAACAATGCAATGCTTTTTAGTCGTAGCCCGGAGAGAACCGCCGCTGGATATCGGGAAACATTCGAGCAACAGGAACGGAATGGAAGTTGCTAACGCCGGATTTTCGATATCGCGACCGCCACCCTTTATTACCACCCGCCGATCCTAGCTCGCTCTCGTGTTCCCGCCGGCTGTCGATTAACGCGACTTTCTGAGACTTTGCGGGTGGTACTCCACGATTTGACATATTTTAACCCTTCAGATGAAGTTGGTGAAGTATCGTAAATGCTGTGTATGAAGCGGAAACTTTGGTGAAATTTTACTGAAACAGAGTTGCTTGTTTCGGCTGAATTGTTTTATTATCATTACGACGAAAATGATTGCCGGAATTTTGTTTTCCTTTCTATTAACAACACTGCTAATTTATAATTTACTCCTTAATATATGGGATAATAAGTAAATTACTCAGAGGTGATACTCTGCAGTTTTCATAGTTGTTTTATGGCGATTCTAGTTTTCGTCTTCTGTGGTAGGTGGATAAAATACTGTTGCTCTTAATACTTCGATGATATGGTGGTGATTTTTTTATTTAACGTGATTAGTGAATCGCTAGAAAGATCAAGGAGATAGCATTTGTTTATTTCTAGTGAGCCCGTATTAATCGAATTTTTGTGTCTGTATATAGAAAATTTTTGTTACTACTGTTCTCATGATTATTCGGAATAAATATCCAAGTAGGGTTACTGCATAGTATTGGAAGTTTAAAGTATGAATCTTCCTAAGGAAAATGTAATTTCTATCCAAACGTGAAAATTTGTAATGGTATTTTTCAAAATTTCGAGAAATTGGTGTATAACATCTTTGAACATTTTGGAATAATATTTTTCGGAGATATTCTGCGATAGTATATTTCGATAGTTTAAATATATCAAATTAAAGGAGCGAACGTGATGATTTGCAAATAAAGTGTTCCTTCTTCGCAAGAATGTATAACATGTCTGATAAAACAGATTTGTATGTATTCACCACGAAGAATAGTATTACTAACTTTCAAACTACTGTTTTAATGTTGATTTTTTGAAAGTTTGAAAAATAAAACTGCTACGTCGTAGTATCAACATATTTATGCGCGCTCTATTGTATATTAGAAACAGTTGCAAAAGACAACAAAACATATAACCGCAGTAATATTAGTCTAAACTTCGAGTATATCCGTTCTGCGTAACCGCGAATGTTACCCCAGTTCGGGAAATGCACTTGAAACACATTTTATGCTTTTCAGGAATAAAATATCCAACCACGAAAAAGCTTTAATCTCTTTCATATTCTACGTAAATGCGTTCTAAATGCGTATTTTTTAAAAGTTCTTAATCCCAAAGAGACTGACCCTCGTCAAGCAAAACAGAAAGAGAGAGAAAGAAAAAAAAAAGGAAAAATAGAAAAAGAGCGTTCGTTTTCAACGCTTCTAAATGCTATCAATTAACCAGTTCGATAAAACAGCCAACGAAATCCCGCAAAACTCGAGCGAAAGCTCTCCCGGAATCCTCTAATTAACACAGTGGAAGGCATAAAGCCAACAGGACCAATAAATTAGTCGATCGTGGAGGCAAAAAAAAAAAAGAAAGAAGAACCAAAGCGGCAGCGACAGAAAAAGCCCTGTCGAATGACGAACGATTCGCGGATTAACTCAACTAGTGTTGCAAGCAAGATAGATACGGCGAAGAGATTTGAACCGAAGCGAAGGCCGGAGTTTCCAGCATATGTACGTCGCCTAGTGGCACAAGATTGCACACTGTATTCACGATAAATCTTGCCCACACCCTCTTCCTCGCGCGGTTGAGTTTAGAGCACTGCTCGCGAAATCCTCTTACCATCTTCCCTCTGCCCAACGGCTGCACCCTTTACAAGATTCTAAGCACCTTATGCCTTCTGATTATACATTCGATTGGTGAATATATGGAAGCTGACTGTACGTGCTCCACCTCTTGCAGCTGCGTACAACCAACGTCGCAAGGGTTCCTTTGATTTCGTATTCTACCCTGGCCTATTCAAGCCTTCCTCCTCGACAGCTTACTACCTCTCCTTAATCAGTTTTCGAGGCTAATGATAATTCCTCCACGTTTGTTTCTCGCAACAACCTTGTAGTTTAAGAGCTCGTTAAATGGTTTGGTTAAGTTAGGATGTTAAATTTTTGGTTGTTTCAGATATTGTCCTTAATGTAAGACTATTCGAGGACGTACAAGGAGAATTATTTTTGAGGAGACTGTGTCTTCGAGTTGATCTTTGTAGTTTTCTCTTTACAAACTGGCTAATTAAAGTGTGTCTTCAATCACTTGCTCGTTAGAAGGACTTAATTTGAAAATTTAGATGGTTTCGTTTAATTTCATAATGAACTGAAAACATAATTCTTTTCTTTAGAGTTAGTAGATACAACCACTTCCTGTCACAAAGCTTACGCGAATTATTTTATGAAATAAATTAAAGTTAAAAATTTTATAATTTATTTCTCCTTGAGTTTGAGGATCGTTTTTAAGAATGATGAGATACCGGGTGATTGCTTCGAGCAAATCTTTGCAGTTTCTTCTTTACGAACTGACTGCTTAAAATTTATTTTCAATCATTTATTCATTAAAAGGCTTAATTTTTGTCTATTTCAATTTCAACTAGAAACAATAAGAATGATATGTAATTCTTTTCTTTACAAACATTAAACAGGATTGCTCTCTGTCACAAGGACGCAAGGTATTTTATGAAAAAGATTTATAGTCATTTATTTATCCTCACTTAAGCTCCTTAAGGTTAAGATTGCCGAGGAGTATGTTAAAAAATTGCGAAGAGGAAGTGAAAGATTACAGCGGTACAACGTTGTATAAAGTTAAAAGAAATATCAACTTCCTCGATCGGTTTAATGCTCAACACTACTCAAACCAGTCATTCGAACAGTCTGATACATTTTTCTGATCGCGGAGTAGTAACGAAGAATCTGTTACGTTAAATAATATCGAAGCTCATACACGATACAGGCCGATTTGTCTGGTAACCAGCGCGAAGGAGCCCTTATTCTTCGAAAATGGCGTAGCTAGCGTAGCACGAAATTAAACCAATTTGTCGTGGCCGTGGGACGTCGGTGCACCCGGAAACCACCGGCCATTTATAGGTTTCTAATTACATTTAAGTCTTACGATTTCTCAGGATTAACGGAGTAAATGCGCCTAAATGAGATTACTCGATCGCACGTTCGCGGACAATCTCCGGACTAATTTGAATTTACAGTTGATCCTTTGCACTTTTCCCAACCGTTACGCGCTCGTGACCCGCATACAGAATCACGGATGCATCCTTCTCGAATTTTGAGAACACCGACGAATGTCGAACTTCCGTCTACAGTTTCCTCCTCGATAATTAAAAATTTTTATGCAACCGACGGATCGGTAAAAATGCATTTCCATCGGTGATTAAATTTCCGAGATACTTTCAACCTGGCTTACAGCTCATTGATCGAAATTCATTAAGAATCGAGGAATTTTCTGTGCTTTTTATTTCATTTCTCTCGCGAAAATTGATAATTGTACTTTTGCCAAAGACAAATGGGAGTTTCGAGAGAAAAAGGATACTTCTATTATATTCACTATAACTTTCGAGTTAATTGAAAATTGTTGCGGAGGAACTCGCGTAGTTAATATTTAAAAACAAATATTTTATTCCTCTATGATGGTAACAATAATTTTACTATAGATTAATTTCGTCGATCTCTTCTTCTGACTGCTTGATGCCGCAATTTGTCGCAATTTGATGTAACGATACGCAATCGAGTGCAATCCCTGATTTCTGAAGCCTTCGATCTTTCTCGTAAGAAAGTTCTAAAAATAACTAAGAAAGATAGCATAATTATCGCTTATGCAAGCAACGAGAATTTTTTTAGTACTCCAGAGATGTAATTTTATCGAAGGGAATTAAAACGAATCGTTGCAAGCTATCGGGACCATAATTTTGCTTTGTATCCTCGATCGCGGATGTGCAAGAACAAGCTACAAAGCAGGAGGAAAGGAGGATCGAGCCCTGTGGCAGTTCGTGAAACTCACAGAAATATTTCCACGTGGCTGGAATGGGATTAAATGCAAGGATTGAATTACGAAGGCACGGTCTATCTGTTTCTCCAGTGTTTCTTTGAATAACTGATTTCACGCCCGATGGACGAGAATGGATTTAATGAAGAAAGCACACCGCTTGCGGAATAATTAACCGCGACCAGGTAGCGTGTCTCGCGGTTCAAGACTGTCCTACCTGCAACTTCCTGTTTCTTCCATTAATAATAGACAAGGGAAGCTTGCTCGCAGAATGAAAGATTTTGAATACATAGTGTGTATGTTGCTTACGATGTAACCATACTCCACGTTTATCTTTCGTGGGACAGAAAGAAGTTGATTTAATAAAGATTACTACGTTGAATATTTTTGAGATTATGTTAATAAGGGAGTAAACTTTAGAATAAAGATTATCCAGTATAAAATGGTTTCTATTTATAAGATTTTTCTCCTGCATAGTAAATGAAGTTTTTACACGATTAATTTTTATTCGTTCAATTTGTATAATGCACTAAAGTTGTTAAATATTCTTCCTTGACTTTGAAACTTTTTACCTTAGTAGATTAATAAATAACTGAATATTATACTGTATGATATTTTAATTCTAATAAATTTCTTCAATTTTCAATAGCATTGATTCTCTGCGAACTTTCTTCGATTCTAATAATTATTGTTTATTAATGAAAAATTGGAAGATATTGGAAAAAGTAAAATTTGTCTGGAAGCATCGTCTGATAGTGCAACTGAAGAGGGTTTCGTAAATTCCCGCATGAATCCTGTGAATCGAGATGGAAACAAACGTAACTCGTTCGTTAGAAACGAAAATTGAAATGATATCGGTTCAATTGGCGAACTACATGGATTATAATACACATCCGCGTATTGGTAATTGCAATTCAGCTGATTTGTCTGACGGGCTTCGTTCACCGGTTCGTTGATTCCGAATCAGCCCCAATTACGAAGTAAAAATGTATCAATGTGGTTCGAACGTTTTTCCCGATTTACATTGTACAGCCTGCTAGTAATAGTTGATCGTGCTGCTTCTAATTGCACCGGTAACTGTTACTTTTCAACATGCCTCCATACGGCAGAAATTCTAGTCGATTAATTAAAGCCAATTCGTAAATTTTACACGAAATTCTCGTGTGTACGCTATATTAAAACAAATATTTCGTCATTTGCATTTGACGAAATTTGGTAAAATCGTCGCGAAATTTGAATACAATTCACGTTTAATGTTTTTCTTGTAACTTTTTAATAAAGCATTTATGACCTAATTTGTATCACGATTGGGCATACTTTATTTCAAATAAGATAACTAATAATCATTTGAAATACTATATTATTTTTATTTTGCAAATAACATAAAGAAACTAATATTATTTGGTGTTTCATTCAAATGAATTATTCTTGAATAATTTTTTATTTCAGTAACTTCACTCAAATAGAATAATTTATTTGGATAATGTTCAAGCCTACTTTGTACACGCCACATTAATTTCATTTTTAGCTGTAGAACACACCAGCAAAATTTGGGACACCTAGATTTATTCAATATTCATACTGACCCAATTCTAAAGAGTCACAAAAGGATAGAAATTCATTGCAACATTTCAGCAGTAGCTTAAAAAATAAACTCAGTACTAGAAGAAAGATATTCGGTATTATTAAATATTATCAGAAATTTTTCTAAAAGTATCGAACATCCGTGCTTCGAAGAAACAAGTCTAAGTTATAAAAATCCTAAACCCTGGTTTTCCAACCCTAACATACGAAATCCCTTGAAATCACCCGAAAGGTAGCGACGAGAAGCAACGATATCTTTAAAAGATACGACACAACCCCAAGCCAAATTGCACACGACTTAAATCAGCCATGATACACCGCACCCTTGGCCATGTAGAAATAAAGCGTAGACGCTCAGAAATTGTTTGGATGTCTCGACAGGGTTCATTTTCTTATATTCCCCTCTCTTTCTAATCCCTACAGGCGCCGTCTGTTTTTCAGTCGTTCGAACACAGGTCAACGTAATCCCCGCGACACAGTTTCATCTCGTTGCATCAATAATATATCCCCAAAGGACAAGAATCAATGACTGATCGTCCTGTTGATCGAGCTGACTCTCCCTACGTTTCGATCGACAAACGATGAAGATTGATCATGATGGCGAATACTTGAAGGGATCACAGCGATACGTCCGCCACGATTATCGTTTTCGGTAGCGTCCAATAATTCTTACGGACGTAATCTGCGCTGTGGTAATCCTCTTATCGTTCTTCCGCGCCGCGCTCCACGGCTCCACGAAGTAACGCGATACGCAATTAAGATCGCTTCCCGGGGAAATTCGTTGAATAAAGGAAGGATAAAAATCTCGATTAACCGGCCGCCGGGGAAAAGTAGCTTTACTCCTACATACTTCACGCTTGGTACCGTGTTCTTAAAAAAACAAAAAAAAAAAGAAAATAAAGGAAAAAGGAACGTGTATTTTGCTTTAGCCGGTTGCTGTTGGTTTTACCTAGCTCGATTGCTCTACGGTTGGAAAATTTATAAATTCTCCTCCACTGATGTTTGGAAGGTTCAGAGATTGAGTCAGTTTCTTATTTAATGGAATTCATTGCTCGTGCATTTTTTCTTTTTTATTTTGATTAAGGTGTTTGGAAAATGCAATGAGATATAATGCAAATTTCAGTGTTTCAGATGTTTGTTTCGAAATAAATTGCATAGATTATGCGTGCTCACAATATCTACTGTAAATATTTTACTGCTTCTTACGAAATTTTTATAAATTTTTTTTCCTACTTGAACTCGTGTATTTGATTAATTGCCATTCAGTGACATCATTCAATTACTGTACTTAAGGTTGGATTCAGGAAAGATTTAATACGCCTTATTTTTATTTTACACTGCTGTTCATAAGTGCTAGGACAAGTGTGATATTTGCAGTTAAGTCTGAGGAAAACGAAATAAATCATCTGTTTTATTTGAATCATAATAGATTATTTCTAATGCTTCACAGTTGACACTAGACACTCTGTGTCTAATTTTCTGAAAAAATTAAACCAATTTTCTGTATTTAATTTAGAACCAAATATTTCAAACCTTGACTTATTAATTCATAAAACTCTTCCCCAATTTTTTGTGCTGTTTAGAATTTTGTCTTATTTTGTGTCCTTAAAAAGTGATTTTTGACAGCTACGAATTTTCAGAGACAACCTTTCAAAAGTTGAAAGGTGTAAAATTTTATACATTTATATTTATATTTACAAATGAAACCAAAAATTCTTATTCATCTCTCACCGTTTGTTTTGTATTTTCCAGGCTTAACCGTAAATACAACTATTCTAACACTTATGAGGGAAAATGTATTTCTATATATCACTGCTTTCCAATACTGATCAAAGAAATTACAACAGTAACTTCAATTTTACATACTTTACCATGACTTTGTTTTTTATTTATTTACTTTTACTTATAACCAACGTGTAACATCTCTCATAGATTATAATCTCACGCTCGATATACAATCACACAATTCTCTCTTAGCTCATCTTCATCAATTTTACACGTTTGTGTAACATTTCCATCTACCTAATTTGTTATATTACAACCCACGTGAAATACCTTCGTAACATTAGAACTTTTCACCGAACAATCGATCACGTAACTTCGAAAAGATCAACTCTTTCTTCCTCCATCGACAAAAATGTAATTGATGACGATAACACCGTACACGGGTTAGTAAAACCTGTTGTAACGATCCCTCCCGTTACGTATAGAAGTAATATCATAATGCTGGAAAGTTTTTTGATCCGTGTACAGAAAGGATGACAAACAGCTTCGTTTCCCGGTGTTACCGGATCCGGCACGCGTTCTTCACCAACGAACGGGGAAAACAGTTTTTCTACGTTGTACATTCAATTTCTTCCCATTGTCATCCGAGAGTACGGGGGGATGAAAGTTCTCCAAGGCCGTTACGCCGCGTGAAACGAGCCGAATGAATGTTTTATGAATTCGCACGTGCAAGAACCGTCGCCAGCATCCCTCGGGATGACGTACAGATTGTTTCAAAAGAGAACGTCGAACGAACGGCCGCGCGAATACATGGAGCTTCGCGTTTCGCGACATGTTTCACCGAAATCGTTAACAATGCGCACGGGCCTTTCTTATGTAAACTGATGCCGATAAATCGACGGACACTTCTCGTTCCGTTCGGTCCCAGCTGCAACTTTTTACGATCTATTTTCGAGGGTAAAGCGTCGCGTGTCGAGGAATAGATTTTTCTCCTCTTCTCATTCGAGACGTTTGTTAAAAACACTGATTTTTGTTTTTTATTTTTTACGTTGCTTCTCGTTTGATGTGTCTGATTGTATCACTCGAGATATTCAGTGTTTCTTTGAAACGTTTCAAACTGCACACGCATGTGCACGTATCGTTTGTTCTCAGTTCTTTGAGTTTAGAGAGTTCGCAGGAGAGAATGAAAATTCATGCGTTAACCCCTCTGCCGTGCTTTGACGAGCCTGACTCACGATCGAAATTTTAAGCCTAACATGAATATCACGAGTCATACTTCCACGATTTTAGATCAAACATAAATCCTACTTATGGGATATTAATATAGGATTCTTCGATAAGAGCGATAGGGTTTGTCGTATTCATTCAATCAAATCGTGGTGGTCATTTATATGATATTATATTTTGTGTATAATGCCATTAAATGTGATTTAAAATAAAGCAGCGAGTACTAGATTATCTTCCATATTTTTCGTTTCATTTCAATTCAAAGTTATATCGCTCTTATTGGAAGACTACGCAAACGAATTATTTATATTAACACTATGCCGTCCGGTGGCACCATGTTGGTGCCTCGTAAAAATATTTTTATTGTAATAAAAATGCTTACATTTATTTATACGTATCTTCAGGATTTCGTGTAAATCGGGTGACAGAATCAAGCAAGAGTCATTGAAATTTTCATGTTTTAATACGATGCATTCTAATTACGATATGAATGATCTCGCGAAATACCAACGACAGACGAAAGGTTTTGCACAACACGTGCGGACGTCAAAGTGTTAATTCAAATATTATATCAGTTATTAAATGCTTCTGTGTTGGAAATATTCGAAACGCTCAGCAGACTAATTTCTATGAAAGTATTATTTATATGTGAAGTACAGTTTTAAAATTATTATTCACATCCAGTTATGTTAAAGTATTGATTACTTGTGTTACTTGGTTTAATACATTGCATGAAAAGTATACATAAAAATGCAAAACAAATGAAATTACTGTTTAAAAGTTTGCGGTTCAATCTACGCACATCACTTTGGGCCGTTCGACATTTTATGTTGTTTTGGACAGGATTTTGTCAGGTTAAATACAAGTGGTAAGGAGTTAATGACACACAAAGAAAGTTTCGAATACTTTTCGAATCTGATATAAAGTAAAAGACATTGTATGTCAATTGAATAATTCAAAACGTTCTAATTCCATAGAAGCGATAGAGAATCAGGCCTCCCTGTCATTTCTATTACGTTAAACCTAGTGGAAACTTATTGTTCGAATGTCCCACATTTCTCCATACAGCCACGACTCTACATTCTCTACGAATAGAATATCCTCTTTAAACTGACATCGTTATTCTTTTACTCTGTAATTTCTCGATTTCCCTCCTGTCTACCAACCCATCGATCACAACCGAATTAGAACGCTTTGCATTCCTCATACGTTGGACATAGCATTTCCTACCTAAATGCGACGATAAATGTTTGATCGTCCTAGATAGTATCCCCGTTCGTGACGACACGGTAATTCCATTTTCTAAACTATCAAACGCTCCTCTCTATCTGGGCGACTTCTATTCACGTCTCATAAAAATAACAACTCCTCCTTCCTGAACTTCGAACATAATAATTCCACCGGAACCATGCCCGTGGCTGAACTTTCTACGACAGAACCATCATTCGCGAAACTTTTCTGAACGGGTAGCGAAAGCGTTAACGTAGAATTAAACCCTTTGTCCCGTAGTGTTTCGCCCGGTCTTTGTGGCGGCTAATATTGACTAACTGACTAGACGAACGATCGATAGATTGCAGAACACTCTCCAGTCTGTGTCAAAATCGTGTGTAGCTCCGCGTATATACGGGCATCGACATAACAGCCTTGTGTAACATCAGAGAAGGGACAAACAGATGGGTCAGTGATACGTATCGACGATTAGAGAAGCAATCTGCTGAGAACTCGAGGAAAGAGGGCATTGGAATTGGGTGGTAAAGCCCTGTCAATTGGCTGTTCTATACTCGTTATCGTGGAAAATGAACCCCAGCATTAGCTGCTAATTAGGATACGGATCGGTTCATCTCAAATGATACACATCAGACGTTGATAATTATTAGACAAAACGCTACCGGGTTTAATATTACTGGGTCGATACAACATCGAAGTGTTCAAAGTAATTAGGTGATCGCGTTTGTGGGATGTTTAACGAGGTGCGTTTTAATATTAACGTACTGTGTGCCGACGATTTTCGCAGAGCGTGTTGTTTGATTTTCACGAGCTTCGGGAAAATTTTGCTACGTTCATCGATGGTATTATGGTTTTAACTGTGAGTAATTCTGTAAGTCGATAAGTAATGGGACACTTATCAAATGTGAGATACATTTAAATAGTCGTTAAAAAGTTGAGATTTAGAAACAACAATTATTCACTTTAGTATCTCAAAACTGAGCTTTCTTTTCATTACACTTAGCCTCCTAATTTTCGCAAATTAATGGTTTCTGGATTTGGAGGTATTAACTCTCTATAAGCCGATTTTCCTGTGTTTACGAGAAGAAAAATTGCAGCTGATTACAATTTTGTATCTAGAAACATACTGAAAAGCAAGAATTTGTAATTAACACTTTACCGACCGATTAGGGAGATCTATTACGAAAAAAAAGTATTAAAAATAAACATTATTAAGCATCATTAAAACTTAAAAAGTATGAAGAATAAATATCTATCAAAAAAAAAAAAATGTATTACAGATTTTGTAATATACCATCACATAAATTTGCCTGTTTTTTAAAAGTGTTATGTTGTTTAACATATATTTTTACTTTTCTTCTCATTTTATCAAACTCATTACTTTTAGATAATATATTATTTTATTATTTCAAGTTAATTGTACTCTTTTGTGGATGCTTAAATTTAAGAATATTACCAAAAAGGGAACATTCCTAAGTGATAATCTCCGATATTGATGAAACTTCGAAATACAGTAGTTTTCAAAGAAACCAAAATTTTTAGACTATCAGCCATTGTCAACAGGCGAAAAACACTCAAAATTACAGCTAATATCTCGAATATTATTAGAAAGGTGTACATCGACGAATTTTCTATTTTCTAACGTAAAATTTCTAAGCTCGCGGAAAATGCGTGCAGTCGGCAATGTGTCAGCACTTGTGAACAACAATGCATGCAACGGCGTGCAGATGAATTTCGTGATTTCACTGAAACATTTCGCAGAATCACTGGTTCTCGTTTGTAATGGAATTATTTCTCAAAATAATTCACAAACGGTTAGTAACCTTTGCCGTTCGCGATCTTGTTAATGTTCGCAGTGAGTTCATAGTAACTTTCCAGTTACGTGCAAGAAGAAGAGCGCCGCTGAAAATTCAAACGAATAAGTTTCATCCGTGAGTCACAAGCAGGAGTAACTCGTATCCTGATAGCGAAGCTAATCCTATAAGAAGTTCGACGCGAGTAACACGATCGAGTTGCCAGCAGGGAAACTTCGTCGATTGGATCCGCGTTCTCGCGTTATATGAGAGAACGAAAAAAACAAAAAAAAAAATAGAAGGAAAAGAAGAAGAAAAAGGAGAAGAAGAAACAACGAGGAAGAAAAAAGAGAACAAGCAGAGAAAATTGAAAGAAACTCTATTGTATCTGGTGCGAAGCCACCTATCCCTGAAGTTTCTTGAATCACTCACCCAGAAATCAGCGTTACGATCGATACACCAAGATCCAACATCACACGGATATTTACCTGTAACGATAAATGAATTCATATTAATCACCCTGCTACCGGAACGAAAAACAGGAAGCTACGATTTAACGAGAAATATTTTTAATCCGGAAATAAAATCCTCTCCGGTGAAAAACAAATATTACGCACAACACCTGTCTTCGTATGCACGGGGAGGTGGGAAGGGTAGTTAATAAAAATATACGCGTACATTTATTTCCTGTCTAGCGGCGTACTCGTTTCGAACAATAAATTTAGATACTGATTCCACTTGTTAACAAACGTTTATTAATTTTATATCGTACGCCACCCTACCCGCGTTCACACCCGGAAAAGTTATAAAATTAACGATCGCGGTGCCGAAAGTTCGACGAACTAATTTTGCGCTGGCGTTTCAATAGTAAAAGTTATACTCGTTCGCGTTAAACATTGAATGGAGGAAATAAAAGAAAAAGGAGAAGAGAAAGAAAAATGAAAAAAGAATAGAAGGAAAGAAATTACATGGAGAGAGAAAAAATAAAAAAAATTAAATGAAAAAACTATCTAAATTTCCATGAATAACTCAACACTAATAACAAGATCTTAATATACAAATGTGTAAAACATATAAAACATATACATTTACATGTATGTAAAATACATGAAATATATAAAAATAATTTTATTTATATTATATGTGTATGAAGAAATTAATGCAACATAAAAGATGTAAAAACAGTTTTATTTTATTTTAAATTACGTTAGGTATATAAATAAAATTATTTTTATATGTCTTATGTTGCATTAATTTCTTCACATCATTGTAGTAACAATGATAATATTGAAAAATCTAAAAATATGGAAATTTATTCGAATTGTGTGTTTCTAATAATTCTGGCTTAAAATGCTTCCATATTATGCGCGTGTATTGCGATGTGTCGAATTAAAATACTCTAAATAAAGAAAAGATAAATCGGAACAGTCTCCATAATGTCAAAAATTAATGTATTATTTGAAAGTATGATAGATGTTATAGGATTATTGGACACAGTGAAATAACAAACAATTGTGATCACTGATTTATATGAATAAGTTAAATAATGCTTGAGATAACGACTATTGCACAAAAATTAAAAAATCGTGCAAACACAAAGAAATGCATTTCAGTGCCGCGTGGGTCACGAAAGACCCCTCAGCAAGATAAATTCGTTACACGTGATTATACACTTTAACTTATCTGTTGCAAATAATATTTCAGTATAATATGTAACGCATAATAACAAATTCATGCTGGCGCTTTCGCAAGTCATGTAAAATTAACGCAGCATTCAACGTGTTAATGTATTGAAAGCCATATGATAGAATATGTATTGTATAACTATTTGTAATTATTATGTATAATAGATGCAATTAAATATAGAATTAAAATAAAAAGAATTTCCATAACCAACGATACTTTTCACGATTCGTCCTGATAATCAGACGAGAAAAACGAGAAAGGTCAGCAACCCTCGTCGAATCCTCGCGACGCGATATATCGCGTTTGATTCGTCGACGATGGTTTCGTTTTCGTGGCAGCATTTCGTTACGATGCTATTATTAACTTCGATAATAACGTCGTAGCGGATGACACTTGCCGATATTGCATTACCACTCGCCGGATTAATTCGACGGTACGCGTCGCGGCGCACGCCGACACATCGCGAAGTATCTCGGTGGTAGTCGAGAGTATCGAATATAAAAATTGTCACCGGAAAACGATCGGAACTGTCGTAGTGGTAGCGGCGAGGGGGAATAGAAGCTCGGTGACGTGGCAAGGAATCATTGAACCGCAAGAAACAGTTCGCACTGCGGCGTCGAGAGGAGATAATTTGTTGGTTCAGCAACTTCGTTTCCTCAGGAGTCAAGCGGCGCCCGATTTCAACTACGTGGCTTTTTCTCTTTGTCGTCCTGGGTCTCGAAGGAGGGACAGAGTCGACGATAATATCCACGCCGAAGGGAATCTTTCACTCTTCATCTTCATCCCCCTTCCTAAGTTCTCTATCAATTATTTGTCTCCAATGAACCGAAATACGGCATTTAACCTGGAAATCAACGTCTCAGCGAATCTTTTCGATTGTTTTTAATAAGCTTCGCTGGTTTTTTGGCGAAAGAACGTTTCTTTAAGTAATTAACAGCGTCTAGAGATGGTTTAATTTATACTTCATGGAAATATTCGTAATATTCCGAAGATAGAAATTTCTTTACGATCGCCAGTGGCTGTATAATTTCATTGTGTGGGATTATGACAGATTTGTTTCTTCTTTCAGTTGGGTGTTAATACACTGTTACCTTGTTTCTATTTAATTAGCTCGTGCAATTATTTTTCTCAACCCTTTGTCGTACGATTTGTTTTGTTCTGTTATAAAATAACAAGGTGAATATTCATTAGAGATGTCATACAGACTTTGTCTTTGATAATTCTTGAACCATAGTAAGTGTTGACTCCCATACAATTCGCAAGGCCGCGTTATTTAGCAAAGCAAATTTGGTTTATTTGCTAACACAAAAAATACAATGACAATGCGAACAGTAATAATGATAATATCTGACTGCAGATTTTTATACATTTATAGGAAATTTACACAAAATTGTACAGAATACACGTAATATAAAAAAATATGCAAAATATCCAAATTATAATGCTGCTCATAACACCTGGTGGGTAAAATAATTTTCCACCGAAGCTCCTTTATTTTTTTTTTTTTTTTTTTACTATATCATTATGGCTGTATTATAGTGCCACTCGATATCAGAATGTAAAGGGTCAACGACAAAGAATACAGACCCATAGATTTATGTTCTTTTTATAAAGGCTCGACGCAGACGTATCAAGCGTGAAAAGGGTCACTTATACCTCACTGACATAAGCTCTTCAGTGGAAGTGTAACATGTTCTACGTCATTAAACGTAACGGCATCCAAGGATCCTCTATTTTCCTTCCGAATCCACCGTTTTCTGCTCACGTTGACGCAATATAATTATCACGTCCTTGCTAAAGGCAGATTCAACTTTGAAACGCTGTTCATGCGAGCGTTGCGAAATGAACAGTTAATAACCTATTATCCGACAGCCAATCTGACCGTAGGTTCTTCCAGTTTCTTGCAAACTTCTCGACACCTGTGCGCCCCGTCTTCGTTTAAAGGATAAAAGCAAAAACAAAAAAAAAAAGGGTCGAAGGTAACGAAGAGAGAGAGGATGAAATAGAATGTGCTTTGCGGTTGTGGCGGGTGAGCGCGATGGTCAACCGCCGTCTAACCGGGTAACTCTGAGATACGTGTCCGTACGTGAAAGGAACTTCTCCTGTAACTTCTCTAATTAAACGACCGCTCCTTTCGTGATTAGTAATACCGCGTTAATGAACTCCCGCCAGTTACTTCCAGGTTTGTCCCCTTGAACATGTTTTATCTTCCGCGGACAAATAACGGTCCTTTGAGCCGATTCACGTTCGTCCGCACAAAATGTGTCGTTGTTCTTAGCATATTCGTATTGTGCAAAATATAATTCACAAAATACCGATATTATTGCGAGAAATTGTATGCATTTTTAATCTCTCAGCTGTGTTTACATCTTGATCAGATAAGTACGTAAAAAGTTAGTAGAAGTATTAGTTCATTGCTGTTTTTGGTTCTGGCAAAAACGAGCGAATTAAGAATTAATTAAGAACACACCATTTCTTCAGACTCAACATTTGTATTTAATTATTTGATACTTTAGTATGTCAATAAAAGATTTACTGTGATGTGAGTTTAACATAAATTAACTGCAATTAACAAATTAACAAATTATTTAAGTAAGTCTCTTACTGATAATACATAAATACTGATAATTACATAAATAATACGTAACTTAACGTAAATTAGTCCGTATTTTAAAGTACATCATAAAAGTAATAAAAGAAACGAAAGTGTACCAAAGAGTAAAAAGGAAAGTGTAACATATGACAGTCAATTCTTCTTTCCTACTAGTTACTATCAAATTTAAATATAAAATAAACCGCATAAATCTTTGGAATTCACTGGCGAACATACGACATAGTATAAAACGATTAAACGCTCGATTAATCTCCTCCACTTTACCCTGAAATTCTATTCTCTCACGTTTCAAAGATTTAAAGAATCTTCTCACATTCACACTGAACGCAGAGAAATTCATCTAGCGCTACAAATCGATACCAGTCAGTCACTTCCGGAAACTCCATTGAAATACCAACATCAGACATTAGATTTCCGGAAGCGTCCATGGGACAGCACAAGAAATATCTAGGCCACGCGATTGCCGGGTTCGTTTATAAAAATGAGGAACGAGCGGATCTCGAGATATGCAGATATTGGTGGAATTTTTATTGTTTCCCTATTTCAACTGGTGCCGAAAGGCGTGAGTTCTTGAGCGCTCGCGCACGCTTATACGACTCTTCCGGCGACACGCCCTTTCCAAGCGGGGTATTCTCCGGGAAAGGTGAGATAACGGAAGTACGCAAGGAATGCAGGACTGAAAGGAGAACGCTTAACGGGATTAGAATCGGTCGCGTGCCGAGCATATCTTGCCGGTATTACGTAATTGCGCCGTTTTCGCCGCGTGCGAGACGCTCGCGTGAGGTATTGCTTGCGTTCACGCGCGCCACCCGTAAGGATTCGCCTAACCGTACACACGTGTGGCGATCTGTCGGTGATGATTACAACGTGAGAAAAAGAGAAAGATTCTCTTGTAACGGAAGGGTTACTGATTATACACTTAAGTGAAATGTTCTACTTTGGAAGATATACAGGATGTCTTAGAACGAATGGGTGTAAATTCTACGTTTGGGAGTAAAACGGAAAATACAGAGTAGAATTTTGTCACAGGAAACTTAGCTTTCGAGAAAATTGAATTTAAAGATTTAAGAGTTGTTCGGTTATCAGGTTCGATGGTTTGATTGATACATAACAATTATTAATGGAGTTATGTACATTAATTGAATCCGTACACAATGTGGCATAGGAAATTATTAAATGAACTGAGCAGAATTGATTCATAGCACGAAATAATTACGTTTGCACGAAATGTTGAACGTATAATATTTGTATTAGATAATTGTGTTTAACGGAAGTAAATACATTTATGAAATAATTCTAAATCTTACGTATAACCAAGTCCAACTACACTCACACTTATTTCCCTGTTCTCTATTTTCACCCTATTATAATTTTTACAATTTCTTCGAAGTTAAAGTCATAATTAGACGCAAATCTTAAAGACACAAAAATATACAGAAACAGGAAAAAGAAAGATGAAAGGGAAAAGAAAACGTCCGCAATAACTCACCTAGTATGTCATTGATTTCAAGTATCGGAAATCGGCCGCGATAAATCGCGCGAAAATTCGCAAAGGAAATCTCTCCACGTAACCAGTTATCCGTGTCCCGTGTATTTTCTCTGTGACGAAAGAAAGTCACGAACGAAAGTGTTCCGCGCATGAGTTTCTCTCGAGACGAGGAAAGAACTTAAACACAAATCATCCCCTCTCGGTCGCCGCCGAGAGACTGAGGATCGGAAACGAATCGAACGGAACGTGACAACTAGATTTCACGGGGTCGCTGCCAACGTGGCGAACCGAACAGGGAGGGTGTGTGTTTTATTTCTATGGAATTTCAAGCGAACCACCGCCGCAGTCCAACTGATACGCGATGAAATATGACGCGCTGGGAGTTCGTACGGCATACAACCGACGCCGCGGAGGGGCAATAAAATCTGTCCGTAGTAACCGAACGCGTCTTGCTCCCGTAAACCCTTGGAAGAAGCTTTCACCGTGACTACACACCGTCGCTGGAGGACGATACGCGTTGACGAGACAGAATGAAATTGCCCGTGGAGTGCGTCATGTAAATTTTCAGGCTGACATAGAGATACACGACCCCGACGCGACCTCTACTATGCTATGAGAGCAGCAGCGTCATGACGTCTGCCTTTCCGCTGCAGATTCTGCTCTCACAGATGAAGAGATCCGTTTAAGGTGAAGGCTTTCTGATGAAATTTTTTAATACAACCCAGAGGATCAATTTGACGTTTCAGGTAAAGTTTTACGAATAAAGCGAGCGGTTTTGTGGGCGATGATGTGGTTAATGAAGTTTATTGTCGAGTAATCTGTACGTAAACGTTGATATTTCAGAATCATCAATAAATATCGTAGAAACTTTTTTAAGAAACATATACACTTTTTCTTTGTTTCTGAAAATTTAGTTGAAAGTAACTTATGATGTTGTTTTTGATCACACCGATTCATTAATGCGACACTGAAAAATTAAACAGTTCATACACCACGCTAGGTTACAAATCGTGTACAGCGTGAAACACTTCAAGAACAATACATCGTCGGCTATAATGGGGAGAAAGTCATCAAGCGACACGTAATAAAGAGGTCATCGCTAGAGTAGATGCAAGCCCTTATAGCATCCTCATTTTACGAAACTCACGGCCTGTGTTATTATTGCGTGAGAAAGGTTAACGACCTCTCGAAGGAACGTTGCTTCCGTCGATCTGGGCCTCGACTGATAAATCCAGGCCACCTTTGCACACCTAGACTCGTCGCAGATGCGGATGATGTCCTGCGTCATACAACATTTACGACGTACGTTGGCTCTCGTTGGTTTTTACGACGATACACGAGCCTCTTCATTGTGATGCAGCTCTCGTGGCCCACTAAACCCCGTGATAAGTGTGAATTGTTCAGATGTGATAGGAATGTTACGTTATTGTACTCGAAAACAAGGCTATTCTCATTCATACGTTTGGTGTTCGTGTGAAATAAAAAATTCAAAAACACGATGTTCGAAAGACAAAAGTTATTGTAACATTCTGTACAAATTATCTCAAAGGAAGTTTTAAATTTCTTTACTTAATTAATTTCGCGGATACACGGCCAATCGCCTTTGAAAAAGATTCCAAATTTACATAAAGTTCAATTAATTATTTACTTAAACTTCCAATTGCAAAATTTTATTATATTCACAAATAAAAAAATTCAAAATTACTTTAGTTTTGCTTTAGTTGATTTATGACGAGGTTCTAAAGGTCAGTTTTTAGGGATATAAAAGAAGAAAGAGAAGCTGGTGGCAAAAGAAACGTTTGAAAGTGTCTTTATGGTGTGTGTTAACATAATTTCGTAGAGCAGCATACAATATGGCAAAATATGCAGTACATTGAAATAAATTGAATCACTAAAACTTCCCACAAATATAAAATGTTACACGATTAATTTCCAAAAGATGAACACTGTCGATCCCACAATAAAGAGATTCCGTGTTCGGTTTGCATTATCCATTTCGACCACTTTTGTACGTCCTTTCTCCGTTCACTTTTTCACGGGGAATCTTCGAAATGGATCGTCCATGAAATAAACAACGCACCCTACACAATTCTTCGAGGAATAAACGACGCCTGCGGTCCGCAGAAGCGTGGTCGTTCGGTGTTTTCTTTTGTCGCGAGAATGAACGGTTGGTCAGGTCGCTGCTTCCAGGCCACGGGGTCGATTCTTAAAGTTCTTCATACAAGCCGGCAGCGACATTATTCCAAGCACACGCTCATGGACACAGGCCTTAAACCGCATTCTGCGCGGCACCCTGGGGTGCTTTTGTCACATGACACGCCGGTGAATAATTCACCTGGCTCGCATACACAGGCGATGACGCTGTTGGACGGAAAATCGTGATACCACACCCGCCACCCATAAAACCAACCCTCCGCCTGCTGTTTTCCAGTCCCCGAAATTTATCTCGGCTTATTGTGTTCCCGTTTTCCGCGTAATCTGGTCACCAACGTAGTCGCACGAATTATACGGACATGTCTCGTAACGTTCTGGAGATTTTTGTCTTGTAATAGCGTGCACACGGTGGAACGACTGCAACTTTCTCATACAGCCACGAGGTTGATGGAGAATTTAAAGATCCACCGGTGTACTTGCAAGAATGTGTCTCTCGGGTGAAGATTTCCGTGGAATAGCGTAATATTCCGTTGAACAGAGAAGTATGATCGCGTAATTTCGAGTTGCGTTACGTTCTTTTTTCTTATCGAGATTGTAGTTTCTTAAAATATGAAAGGTGCACGGTGTCTTTATAAAAAATTGGATGGACTATATTAAAGTTGCAGTAAGTAAAATATGCTTAGTAAAAATGAACCGATTAGTAAATCTTATGCTTGGAATGATTAAGTCGTATAATACGAAAAATGAAGATTTGTTTGTTTGAATTCGAACAAATGTGAATTCATACTCTTGGATTCTTCAGTTACTTATCAAATATCATGTCAAGCTTAAGGTCACACGAAAAGAATTAGAATTCTTCGATACACGAGTAATCACTTGAGCAATCAATTTGCGAATAATAATTGAGTTATCCTCCAAGTTTTTTTTTCGTTATTTTTACGCACTGCTTTGCCTGACAGACATAAGCCTTCCAAAGAGAAGAAGGAGAATGAAAAATCAGAAAGGATCACACTGTTCACATTTATCGAATATAAATTGTCTAGCAATAAAACGAAAAGAACTTCTTGACGAACGTATTTTTGAAAAACACGTAGAATACCTTTTTCAAATATCATAATAACAATATTCCAAAAGATTATTTGATGAATATGTCGCACGAGTAAAATAAAAAATCGCTGCTCGCTTTAATAGAGTTGATCTTCCGCACCACGTAAAGTATACTACTTGCTTTATAAAACTTCAACCCTTTCTTTGAAAAAGAAGAAAAAAAGGGAAAAGCCAGCCAGTACGATACTTCGTACTCCGAGTCTTTACAAATCATCTCAACAAAAAAATTTCTTCGTAAAGAAGACTCTCACGACTCTCCATTTAGATACATCCAAATACTCGGTACCCATCCATCTTTCGCATCCCAGCTACCATTGAACCGACAAACTTATTTCAGAAACAACTTCCACGAACTCCAACCCCGTCAAAAATGCACATCGAGCCACGACAACGGTGTTTTCCATTCTCCTCGGGAATTTTGCCGATTCCGACGGGTTATTCCAGGGGAAATCCGGAAATACAGCGTGACACTGCTTCAAGGGGGAACTCTCGTGGACGAAATCGAAAGACGAATGGCGGTATTCCGCTGGAAAGGGTGCACCTTTGCCCCTTTTCCGTCCCAGCCGCACTCACTTACGTATGCGTCGTTGCTGGAGGTATTAAATCTCAAATATTTAATATCCTACGATTTTCGTGTGTGCTAGCGGCTGAACATGGTCGGAAAATACGAGACGTGTCGCGATCATCTTGCAAACACGAACGGAAACGGTATTCGCCTCCGTTATATCCGCGAATGTCGCGACATTATAAGTTGCTATGGTGAGAACTAGAAGAAATGGAAAGGAAAAAGATGATCCATTTGAAAGAGAATCGGCATACTATTGTGCACTGTGAAATTGATAATCGTATTCGTGGAGATCACTCGATTCAAGTAGAAATACAAATTATTCGTTTATTATGTGATATGCTAACTTGATCGAATTCAAAGTCATCCTCATGTCTCAACCAAGTTTACAATTTTCATAGCGATATTAACATACTGAGTGATGACTAACTGATTTTATTGCTTAGTTAATTGGTTGATGATAAGTGTGTATCGATCAGTTTGATTGGAAGTGTTAAAATAAAACGCTGAAAAAGAGAAAATTCGTCAATTTTCACCATTCCTCTGTATTAACTGAATTTTAAGGATGATTTTCATTCCTTCGTTATGGACGATTGCAAATAAAATGAAAAAATATACGTATCGAATATTTTCTTGAGAATTACTATATATACCAGAATTTCATCGATATAAGTGACTATCATTTAGGAATGTTCCCTTATTTTAATAATGTTTTTGCATTTAAGCACTCATCAAACGTGCAAGTAACTTCAAATAATAGAATAATAATTATCTAATATTTCATACTATTTACATAAATGAAAGTAAATGTGAAATAAAGTAAAAATATAATAAATACCATAACATTTCTTTTTTTATAATAAATAATTTATTTTTTAAAATAATCTTGTTCACTTGAAAGACACAAAGAGCATATAAAACCGATTTTAAGGGATAAATCAGGAAACGGGACTGCTCTAAATGAGTGTTTACCGTTAAATAGGTAAACAAAATGATCGTTAATTAAAAGTGAAAAGTTTTAGCTATCTGAAGAGGTGTGAAAGTCTGGACTTTCCGTCATAATGAACGAAATACGTAGAATAACTGATATTCGATCTCCGACACGAAAGGTTATCGTGTTATTTCCAGCGGAAGTTTCTGAAGAATTAAGATCTGGTCTCGTAAGAGTGAAATTAGGCATCCCCATTGAACAGCGTAGATCTTTAGAATTTCAGAAACTCGCTGGCCTTTCGTGCATCGAAATTTTAAGAGGGAAACTTTGATGAAACGTTGCCCTGACATCTGGAGCAACGAAGTTGAAAGTTAAGTATTTAAATCGTCTCAGGTAAGCCAAGCTAGAGAATGGTATACGGCGATCTGTCTCGATTCCTCGTTCTACGGGCGCACGAATTGAAAGCAGAAATTCTCCCACGGGAATATTCCCGTAATGCTCTCGTTTAATCTTTTTTAATTAACCGACTTTTTCGGTCCGGGGAGTATTTTATTCAAGAACCAGCCACGATCAACGAAGACATCGACCGACGACAGACCCTTATCCCAACATTATCGTTCAAAAGTTGCTACTGCCTTTGAACCGATATAATTGGTTATTAGATGCCGATCAAGGATATCGATCAGAGGCCGGAACGTCGCGACTACACAGAGGGCAATTATCGAAGTGGCAGCACGCTTTAAAGATCATCAACGGTGGATGTATCCACATCCATAGGCCACATCACTCATCGACGAGGAAACTGTTCAGCCAATAACCATCGTCAAAAGGAATCTATTAATTCCGCTTCGAAATATATATCTCGGTCTATAATCTCTGTTCTACGAGGCTGATACATTCTATAATATAAAGTTATGTGATTATATTGAAGCATTATAACTTCGATGGAAATCAATTTTATGATCAACTTGAACATTTTCAGAATCGAGAACTCTCCAAGATTACATCGTTATACATTTCTAAACCTGTTTCAATATTATTTACAATATGCATTTACATGCGATGAAACATCGATGATTAGGGAAACTGTGAAAAAATTACTTTGAGATAAAAATATTCTCTGTAGCGTATATATCGTTCGATGCAGTTTAACTTGTATGTAAAATATTTCTTGTATCATCGCAACTAAAGGAGACATTTAAGTGTCTTCGTATTGATCTTAAATGGGACTTAATATAATAGCTATTTTGCATGCATGGGTAATCTAGGATTGTTTTAATGAGATGGAAATACAGATGAAATTTAAAGAACTTTTTCTGTGGTGCTATAAAAATTTATTTTCGATTAGAACTAGCTATAAAACTGTAAATAATTTTGGATTTTTAATAATTCGCAAATTGATCACTCAAGTGATTAGTTCAAGGTTGAACTCTTTGACAATATTAGGAATTTTGTCTATCACGTAAAAATGTGCGAAATAAAATAGTAATTTCAAACAACCTTTCTTTGATAGACTTTTCAGTCTTATTAATATCGATCTGCAAAAAGCTAAGGTAACAAAATGGTTTTGTATTCACTTAAATGCAAAATTTCGCAATATTCATCCTTTCTTAATTATTTCTAATAAATTCTACCTATACCATCATCCAACCCTTTGCAATTCTACGAAACCTCTCACAATCCACATCTGCTCTTATCATTCATCATAATTCAATCACGTTGTGCCCAAGTTCGATTGGTCATCGATCACTTATCATCACGAGAGGGTCGAAGTCAAGAAGAGTCTCGATCGATAAATTTAATCCAGCTGTTTCCAATCGAATTACAGCTAGTCTGGAATCCGTAGAAGCTCGGTGTCGATGGTACGAAACTTGAAAGGAAAATACAACGCGCGGAGGAAGCCATCGTTCACCGTGAGACAATTTCAGACGCGAATCCTGTCTGGTATTCGCGAGTCCCACCACCGTGCGATACTCCGAATCGGCGAATGCATCGTTTAACATCGCTCAGCTCTCTGGGTAGGGCTGCGTTATTCCTAGAAAAATGAATTTATATCCCCAACGCCGACACCTACAACCTCTCTCACTTTTTCACTCTTCGTTTGCTCTCTTTCTCTCTCTCTCTCTCCCCTCTTTCCCTTTTCCTCTCTTTCTCTCTCCCATTCATTTGTCTCGGGCCAGAAGTGGGTGGAGCGGCTTCAAGAGTTGATAAATGTGAAGCCCGAAACTCATCCTACCGATTGCGTCTCGCGTGCGACGAAACAGCAGCGGGAACGCTTTGTTCCCGTCCGCGCGCGTTTCGAGAAGTTGATGGACGGAGAAAAGAAAAAAAAAGAAACAGCGGGAAACGAAAGAGAAACGGACAGAAATTCTGGGGCTGGGTCGCGATAAACGGTGCTTCACCGAAGAAAAACGCACGCTACCATGTTAGAGGAAGAAATGGATCCTTCGGTGATGTTCCTGAAGGAATCATGCCTGATGTTCAGTGTGAATTTCCTAAGACTTTTCTTTGCGTGTCAGTAGCTTAAGCGTTTATATGGAGATTCGAAATAGCGAATTATTGGAAGTTGGAAATGATGGATACACGTGAATACGAATGGTCTTAGACACTCATCTTTGACAACGATGAGCATCCTCTTCCTGTAGAGGGCCAAAATTGATAACTCGATATATAATCCAAATGGACTGTAGATTTATTAATTTAAAATTTAATTTATAATATGGAGCTGTAGCGTGTTAATTTAATTTTCAACAGGTAATAAAAAAATACACACTTCTTTTTATTTTGTTTTCCAAAAATATATGAGCTGCTCTGTATGCTATTGTTTTTATTATATCGCCAGGACTGAAACCATATATGGACTTTTATAAATCATGTCAAAAATTCATATATCCAAGTAAATACAAAACTTGTTTATTTTAGTTGATTGATTTCAAAAATAACCCCAAAGGATTGTAAGTCAATAAATAACAGTAGAACTAACCGGCGTTGAATGTATATGTAATTTTTCTACACCATTTGAAAAATATGTTTTTATGTATAGCTTTTTAAAAATAAAAGTTATAAATAATCAAAAACAACAATGTATTAAATAATTTACTGTTAACTAGAAAATAAATCAAAACATGCTTTTTAATTGAGGTATTTATTATTAACACAGTTTTTCTTTATAATTCGTCTACGAAACACATTTTCTGTTTATAGATCTTATTTGGAACGTATATTTTCTGCAAACATAGTTCTTGCATTCAAGATAAATCGAAATCGTTCTGTTTTTATTGCATAATTTGGCAGAATTTGCATGCATTAGAAGTGTTCTTAGAATATTTTAGTATAGAAATTTTTCAGTGACAAATAAAGATCAAAACTTCTGAGATAAATAACGTTAAATCTTTGTATAAATGAATGAAATGATATTGATGTATATTTTTCAATCTAAAACTCATTGTACTGACTCATCATTTTGCCAAGTTTCTCTATATTTAGGTATACTTTAAGTAGATAATTAAAAATTAAAGCACGTTTTCATATAATGTAACAGTTATTATTAAAAATCATTACAAACTCTGACAATTAGGCCAACTTAATAATTTGGAGAAAAATATCTAAATATCCCCGTCGTTTTGACTAAGTTGGTAATTTAGTGTTAATGGATCGCTTGTTCTTCATCGCCGATTTATGGGATTAATAAAACTTTAATTCGATTGGAATGAAAGTTTTAATTCGAGGAATTCTACAGAAACGTTCTGCAACTTCGATATCTCTAAAAATTTTACGAAGAACACCTGAAATTTCCGCACGAACGTTGGCGATAATACCAAAAGGTGCGACAATATTTTTCTACCTTAGTCCGTAAATCTCCAGAAACAATAAAAGACAACCGAATCGTTATTACCTTGACGCGAACGAAGCCAGTGTTATCCTCACACATCAAGAGTCGATCGGTCCTACGGTTGGATCGCCGAAAATGATCGTCGCTCAACGAGACACACTCCAACTTCAATTTCTGCGACGCTGAAACTCACCGGAAGTTTGAACGAGAGCTTTCCCGGGGCGAAGCTTACGCGGAGCCTTCACGCGAGCTTTCAACTCGTTCTGGTGAAATTGCCGTTCTATTGCTGTTCCATTCGGCCCGTTGGAAAACTGGCGTCTTACTCGGTGGAAAAGTTTTGCGAGTCATTGAAAAATATTTCTGCCCTTCGATGGAAAATTCCGCCCTCGTTTCCGAATGCTTCGTTATTAAGAAACAGACGCAGGGAGAAAAAACAGAAAAAATGGTTGAAGAACGAAGACAAAAGAATATAAAACATTAAAAAAAACAAATGAGAATCTAGGATGAAGGAAAAAGTATGAAATTCAAGCAACTTTCTAGTCCTCGAAGTCGCTTTTTCACGGTAAACAGACGTTGAAGAACTCCTGCTCGCTGTAATTTACTCCCGTGGCTGTTTCAACTATGTTTGGTTTTCTTTTTACCCCCACGACTTTGTTAATTGATCGTTCTTTAACGCGCTTCGTGTTTGATCATAGAGAAGTGTGTTCGATAGTTGTCGAAAAACTTGTACAATATTTGAGATATTCACGAAGTGGTGGAAATTGCGGTACAACGTAACTTGAGAGATAGTTATGTTTATAGACAGCAATTTGAATGTGCTGATAACTTTGAAATTTGATTTTTAATGTAAATCTTCAGTATGGTAAATTAAGTGAAAGGGGGTTAATTTTAGGTGAAAAAACAAGTCGAAAATGTAGAATAAAATGTATTCATTTGAGACGTTGTTTTCGAGAAAAATTAGTTTGAAAATATATCAAGTACGCGCACACTTGATCAAGTTTTGGCTGAAGTGTGATTCTTTTCGAAATGAAAAATATCCGTGCTGGAACGACTAGAATGGTGAAACAACTTAGACAAATTTTTATTTGTGACGTCACGTTAAATGTATTGTATGTAGCGACAACATAACAAGTACTAAACAATTGCGACAAAAAATTATTGTAGCATTTGATCAATTAAAATTGTATAATGACACGTTGGAAGACGTTCGGAGAAATTTAATAAGAGGATCGAAGTTGTGTGTGTTAGAAAGTGGATATCACTTCCAACAATGTATGAATTAAACGAATGTTTAAATTGCTATCATAAATTTAAACATTTATTGCATTTTCCACTAATAACAGGGAACATTCTGCATTCTTTCGTCACTGATAAATATGAAATAAAAGAACCTCGCATAGAACATAAAAAAATCTTGTAATTATTAAATCTAGCATAAACGAATGTATCACCTTTAATCGTCAGAAACCAAGTATCCACAAAATCGATGAAACAGTCCTCCCATAAAATCCATTCCCATTCAACTATCCATAGTACATCTGCAGTGAATGAAAACTCGACTCTACAGAGCAGTTCGATTTCTCTATTCTCCGAACGGCTCCCATAGCTCCGTCGCAAATTTGCGAAATCCATTCGTGCACGGATCTCGACCATGCTAGCAGTTTTTCTGTAGCAGGCTATAGTTCCTGGTGTCCCGTGAATCATAGTGCTTTGGATGCCCCGGGACGCCAAATATCCTATAAACTTCTCGGGAATTTCTTCGTGGGCGTAACCGATCCAACACGTCGCTACATCGAACGATAGTGGCGGTTGTATTACGATATTCAATATCCTACCATCGTAATGGTTGGTCAAAGTTCCGTTTCGTAATTCTGCGCATTGTAGAAATTTCCATATATATCACGATTTAACACGAAGACGCGATTCGCCGGTAAGTTGAAGAGCCGACTCGCGTTAGAGAATTGTTCTCCAATGCAGAGATATCTCAGTGAGGAATTCCGATCCTTGCTGGTGCGTCTCGAATTATCTACCGTCTTTCCGGCAAAGCGTTGCTCACCTTATGCAATAAGGTACGAGAGCAAGCGGCTCCTATTTCTTGATCAACTTTCAACGTTCTGGTTTTGTTCGCTACGATACGTCTTAGAACGAAGCACTACGAGTGTTGGAGTTGCAGTTTCAGTACCGTTATGTCGGAGTTGCAGCGGGTACAGTTACGGTTTGTTAATTAGCGAAAAGGATGTTTGATTTAAGGTGGAATTTAAAAACAAAATTCCAGTACTATGTATGGAATAAATATATTTTTTCTTCTTTGTACAGCGTAAGTATAACGAACAAGAAAATAAAAACGTCTTTCGTACTTTTCTTTACTGGGGAAGTTGTTTAAGGTTTCTATTTTAGGGGAAATTTACTAAGAGAGACTTTTTGGAATTGTACCATCGATCAATTATTCATTATTATTACTTGTAAAAACACTAATATTATACAGTGTTATACAGATATTAAAGAAGTTGTAAGTGAAATCATTTAACCTTCATGAAACTCTAAAAGAAAATGCCAACTTAGAATTTAAAAATAAAAAAGTTCAGTATCTTTAAGATATATTTATATTTATATTTTAAAAACAATATATATCTTTATATGAATATTTTAAAAATACATATTCACAGATAATTAATCTGACACCATTTGATGTACCATTATATGTAGAATAATTATAAGTGGTTTATTTAAAAGAATGTGAGTTTTTTGAGAAGTTAGACGGATTATTTTACTAGATGATGCACAAACAAATTTTCGAAAAAATTATGATTACTATTTTCATCGCGATTCCGACCCAACAAGTTGAAAACAAAAAGTCACGTTGTTTGGTCCAATTAAAAAACAGTTATTCTGTTTTAAATGATGCTCGAATATTAATAAGGATGATTGTATATCCAAAAATTCTACAGAAATACAACCTACACGATAAAACGAGCAATACGTAAAATATTTCTAGCTACACTACGGTATTATTCCAGAAATATGAAACACGAAACTCCAGAATACTATTCGCGGAAAATTCTTTTCATAGTAACGTGCGTAGAAAAAAGAAAGGAAGAGTCTAGTAACTTTGACATTCACCAGAACATCGAATTTCTTATTTTCTCGTGGATCTTTCTCGACGAGGAGATCTGTTCCACGAAACTGTCCAAGCGTATCAATATCGTTCCGATCGTAGTCCATACGATCCGTTGCCATGGTGGCAACCCACGAAGCTCGTAGATTCCATTCTTTAGATGTCATTCAAACACGAGACGAAGGATCAACCAGCCGGAAATGAGACGGCCAAACACAAAAAAGACCTTTGTACCAAGTCGAACGCGAGAGATACCTGCGGAATGACTGCCCCCGCATCGTCCAGACGATATGCCTTTCTTCGCATACACCTCCGCTCTTCGGAACATCTTTGCACGTATCGTTTTCACCGTATCTTTCGCAAATGTCTCGAGAATGGTGGAGATTTAGGCGACAACAGACGATACCAGTAACCGGAGAAATCTTTCTTGCGAATCTTTTGTTTGAAAATTCTCCAAGAGATCACATTTTCTACAGGCTACAGAAAATATTTGCACTTATTTATATTTTCTTCTGTTTTTTTTTTTTTTTAATTCTGATAGCTGTGATGCTCCTATACAAATTCTTTGCAATCGATGTGTGTTCCGTCCCGATATACCGCAATTCTTTCTGAATCTCGCGGAGTTGTAAATTCCACTATGCTCGTTCGCGACGATATATGTTAGGTTTTCTTAGTAACGGTTTATGGCACGATCGCACCAACAGGCCGTTTTTGAGCTTAGGATTTAATTTATTATTCTTATGCTTTAACGTCCATCCTAGCGAAGGCCGGTAGAATTCCTTAATTAGAGTTTTTAGCCATTCGTACCTTTCGCGCTCAATAGCTTAAGAACATGCCATAAACCACGGGTTTCCGAAGGGTACATCTGTCTGTAACGGTTCGCTAGCCGATGAGTCACCCGGGGAAATTTCCCGAATTATTATAAACATTTGGCTACCCCTTAGAATCATCTCCCACTCCACCAGGGAAAGGCGCGCTAAGGGCGCACTGGAAGGAGTTGGCGAGAAAATTAGGCACGCTGATTGGCGATGAATATTAGAAAATATTCACCAATCAGCGTACTTTTAATCAAACGCTTCCGAGGGCTAAAACGAGCACTCGAAAGACGAGGAGTTGAGAAACAGTCACCATAAAGAAACCATCTATCAGTAAAAGCGACCATTCAGTCTTACACAAAATAAAACACACAAAGTTAGAAAGGCAACAAGCATTTGTCAATCATTCAGTTGGCTCAGTACGGCAGTACACACGAGCTACATCAAATTCATATTAACAATATATAAGACGAATGGCTTCTGCGAATAAAATTCGCAAAGCTTCGTTGAAATTCACTCGTGTCGTTTTATTTATGATATGAGTACGACAGTTCTAGAATTTTATAGTAAATTGATGATCCGCCTTCGAATTTTATCTTTCTTTTAATTTTTGACATATATGCAGATTTACTGAAAAAAGTGTGCACTATTTTTTTTACTATCTTTCGCCATCTTTAAGGCAGCTTAATGATCCCGTCTTTCTAGAATTTCGCATTTTTCTTAACACCTTTCTTTCAATTTTTTTAAACATTTCGCGTAATTAAACGCCGGCTATTGGAAAATGCTACGCACTTTTGTTCCAACACAATATTTTTGAATAATGGATTTTTGAAAAAACAAAAAAATGAACAAATATTTTATTAAAAATATAATGCGTTTAAAGTAATTAACGGTACGAAATGAAAGGCATCGAAATACTTTTTAATACCATTGTGCTTCACGATGAAACATTTTCGAACATTTCTATTTGCAACAATTCCATGTTATTAAGCCCAATTTGAACATTTATAACACGGAAATTGCAAATACGCATTTGTACAGAAGATAAACGGCGAAGCACAGTTGTTATAATCATTGTTATTGGTTAACAGTGCTATGGTAATAATGCTGTAATATTGAATTCTGAATATCTCCATTAATTATTTTCGCGGTTTTACTTGTTAAATAAACACGATTTGAATATCACTGTTGCCGAGAAATGTGCGGAACGGTTACACAGAAAAAGATGTTTCACCGTGAACTATATTATTAAGACTTATTAAGGTTGACTAAGATGGTAAAGGGGACGAAGAAAAATTCCCACTCAGTACGTAGGCATTCATTCGCATTCTTAGATGCGACAAATTAATCTATATGAAGTAATAAGACTGCTCCTGAACCTTGGCCCCGCAATCATTACGTATTTAACCACAATGCCACGATGACGCTCGTTGCACTAATTGTCGTCCTCTTCGCTTGCATAACTACGTACACGGCGCTTCTATCGTTTACCGAACGCCCCTGTCGATTCCACCGTTTAATTGCTTGAAACGCAGCCGTTTCGTAATTTCATTAGTCGCTAGATTTAATGCATTCGAAAACAGAAACGGCTTTTAATTGCCATTGCGAGTTTCAAGGTAACAAAGAATCGACAGGTGAACTATTAGGGTACATCAACCCTTCAACATATTTACTGTATTCTATTTTCACATTGTTTTTTCAATTTTTACATATATATTATTTATCTTTGATTTTTTTTTTTGTCAAATTTTACATATACAACATTTTGTAATTGTATCAAGAAAAATTAATTAATCCTCTGTATTCCAATGACGCCGTTACACGGAAATTCATAATAGGAACTACAACTTTATTAAATAAAAATAAATGCACTATGAATATGTGGAATTTTTCTCCTTTTGAAACGAAGATTTTGATTTTTAAAATTAAAATTGTGTTGGTGTTGCTGATCACTTGTACAAAAAAATATACGAAGTGCAGAGGATTAAATAATTATTTTAGCGCCGTGTGACTTAAAAGTTACATATCCATTTACTTATATTTTTTACATCATATTCTATTTGTGTATTGCTATACTATTGCATACAATTTATTTACATTAATTATTAATTCTTGTTTTACATTTTTCACGATGTAAAATTGTATTCAACTGCAACTCTTATTCTCGTAATCTTAGAGAAATTAGATTATAAAGGGTTTAACACATTGTACACTGTAAACTATCGACTGCTGAAAGCCTGAGTGCCAGTGATTACGTTGCTTGTTTACAGAGAATGAAAATGTATAGAAAATTCTATATTAATACGTACAGAAAATTCTATATATTTTCACCAGATAGTATGTAGTATATTTTTCAAATAAAATTTATTATATTTTTGTTAAATGCTCGCCGTACACATTTCAATAAACATCACACATCTGTTAAAACCGATAAGCTGAAAATAGTACGTCAATATACACTTGTACAATAAGTACAATGTATTAATATTTTATCAATATTTTGGCAAAGATATTTCGAATTCAGGTGTAAAATAATTCCTCTACTGACAGTTAAATCAATCCTAACAGGAAATCCTTAGTTCGGTAAGGAGAATATAGATCATCCTTAGTTAGACAAGTGGGACAGGAACCACTCCTGACTAAACAAGCAGAATGGAGACCATTCCGGGCTACGTAAGTAGAACAGGACTCGTCAATGGTCAGACATGGGGACTAGATATCATTCCTAGTTCGACAAGTAGAACGAGCAGGGCCGTGTCTGATCAAACAAGTAGAACGGGGAACGTTCTTAATCGAATATGTAGAATGAGATTGTCTTTGATCAGAAGAGACTTGGCTTATTCATTGGTTACCGAAGTTCACGCAGATTTAATTGAATTTCACTATTGGTTATTCGATTTATCCATGTGGTGAAATACATCGCGAGAGATTGGCTGTTGTGCTTCGAAGGTTTAGGCTGCAGTGCCTCGATTGCGAGTTCTATGGATCGTAAAAGGGGCAAAAGAAAAATTACACGTGCGGTGTATTCCATTTCAGCCACGTTCCTGTACGAAAGTCGACGTGGTCTAGGTCCACGTTCATTGAACACGAGCCTATTGTCGCGGTTCATTCGGCCTCGAAGAACTCGATTCACCGTCGACTGGCTACATTCGCGAAACGTTTTACCAAATTGGGTTGGAAGAAATCGTGGAAGACATCGAAATTATGTATCCGATAGACCAACTTTTCCTCGTGGTGCTCGTAAAAGCTTACGCCATACTTGTTCGACTGGAAGAAATCCACCCTTCCCTTGTATTCCAGTTCTCGACAAATTCTTGTAATAGGTCCCTATTCCGTGGAAGATACTCGCTTGCCAGATTAAACGCAAATTGTTCGATATAACAGAGGGAACTTTATCTGGAAAATTTCGTAGTAACAACTTTCGATATCGCAAATCTGAGAAGACCGATATCATTAGATCTCGTAGTATCAAAAGTTTCGCAACAATTTTATAATATCTGAATTAGCTTTGGATATTATAAATTTTACTTTATAATTCGAAATTAAAGAATTACAGAATTCTTGAATTCTGCAAGCACCATTAATAGAATTCTCATATTTCATTACCGTAATTAACGAAATCTTCAATTACCACGAGCCTCGTATTTCATCTACTAAACGCATCCAGTATTATCGTTTGATTTTCGTTGTTAAAATCAGACTGTAATACCCTAAATCCTGGCTTTGAAGAGCTAAAATGAAAGTAGCTGTGAAAATTAGTATTATAACCACTTTGCGATGTTATTTCAAAAGTTTCAAGAAACCTACAGGGTTTTTTTTGCAACCTCGATAGTTTCACGACACTTTTTATATAAAAAAAAAAGAGGAAAATCACCTATGTTGCACAGTGGTCACACATGATTTATAGAATATAACACGATACTTTTTAATTATTTAGAATGATTAAAACGAGGTAAACATCATTAACTAAAAAATGTTGAACAATATAAATAACTAGACAACATTTGGAAATAAAAGTGCACCATTCGAAAATGAAACATTTTTATGAAAAAATATTTTACAAAAATTATATATTACGATACTTTATATTAAAATATTTCAAGCAGAAATAAGTCTGACCATTGAAATATTAAGGACCGACGTCCTTAATTCAAGCATTGTATTTTATACGCTTTCCACAATCACATTTAGAATAAATTCCGACTGGTTCGACCGTGATGGTAAAATAAACATAAGCACAGAGGTGTAAAAGAGAGTAAAAAAGAATATGAGCAAGCGTACAATGGAAAGTGAAGGAAACCGTGTAAAAGTGTAAATCGACCGTGATCTCAATTATTTAATAAACTACTATTCCTACATATGCTTAGAATAATGCAAAATTATTAACAAAAATCTGCGTGACAGTCGACGTGTCAACGATTCGTTGCATACTCGATCATATTCGACGAATGTCGCAAATCCCAGCGAAACAGTTTCGTCCCATAAGAGGCGAGAGAACAGTGAAGCGAACCGAGCAAGCTGCACGTGAACGTACAGGTGTGTACAGCTTGTGTTTAGCGTAGTAGAGCGAGGACTGCGTGAGGCATCCACGTTGTAGGGGGTTGGATGAAACGGATTCGTGGGACAAGGGACGGCTGTCCTGCAGTTAGGTAGCTTCTCTCCGTCGATAGGTATTGTCGGTGCATTGACTTATCGACCAGGCTAGGAGGCATGGCTCTGTCCTACGATGGATTGCGGTTACGTCTGTTGTTCCGGTAACGAGGCACTCCTCCTCTACCACCTCTGCCACCTCCGCGTGCGTCGCCCCCGTTGCCTGTCCGTCTTTGTCGTCTGAACGCGTCTAGCGAGGCTCCAATGTACGTCATTACCTGTCAACGCCGGGATACCGTCGATGTCTCTGATAAGGAGCAACGGAGGCGGAGAAAACTTGAGAACAGCTCCTCGAGACACGTCGATCCCGCGATCTCCAAGAACGACGGGATGACGTTCTCCAATTTATGACGTGTTCGTTTTGGGCTAGGGTACCTTGTACTTTGCTTCGTTTCACGGTGACAATTTCTGCGAGGTTGATAGGAATAGCTAGTATGATCTATGCATGCGGTGGTTCTTTGGGTGATGATTAAACAGAAGTATGGAACACGATTTTTTCCACTTTGAAAATGCATAGGAATGCGTAGAATTGTTATCCACTCGTTTCTAGTTTTGAGAAACGTACGACTAGGGTAACGATAAGCAGGCCCATTTTCACGATGTTTAACCTAAGTGTGGGGTGTCATGGGAAATAAAACAGAAGCGTGAAAGACGATTTGTTCACTTTGGAAATTCATAAGAATGTATGTACGTTTGTGCTATCCACTCGTGCGTAGGTTTAAGAAACGTACGACTACAATAATGATAAGAAGGCCTATTTTCGCAATTTTTGGCGCGTTGATTGTTATGGGAAAAACCTGAAAATAGCATGCATGCGTAGTAAGTAAGAATTTTTCTGGGAAATGACGAAGAAGCTGTGTAAACAAGAATAATAAATAAATAACATAAATACCACAGGAATTGCTCATTCGCTTATGTCAGGTAAACTGTAAAGATGGACTTTCTAAGCAGTGCCATATAAATTTCCATAAATATACAAAGTGACACCAAAATAGGTGCTATCAACGTTTATTTCTAACATAGAAGATTAGCTCAAAATTTCTAGGAAATAATTTTGATTCTTTTATTGCTTGGTTATCTTTAACTATACCTTTCCTCTTAAGTATGGTTATTTTTAGCTACGTATATAATCTTGATATGAAGTATGGGTAAGCTAATTAGGGACTGGTCACAGAGATTCTTTATCTAATCCAATATCGACATTATCCCTGCTCGATCTAATTATTATGCCACTATCCGTCTCAGTAATCTCAGTCTCCATAGCAAGGATCTGAATGCACGTCATTACCTGCTGTCAACGACGGAACACGTCGGACATATCTAAGAGGGAAGATGACATATGCGTAGAGGGAACACGGAGGATTTCAGAAGAGCAGCTCTGACAGGATTCTGTAAATAAGACAGTACGTGAGAGATAATGGATGCCATTGGCATATGATGGATGTAGAACCACGTGAAATGAGGTATTGCGACTCGACACCAAGTCGATATATTATGGACGGCGATAATTTTCTTCACTGATCCATCGTGATACACTATCCATTTTCTTTCAAACCGCGATACGTTCTACTTCTGATGCAAGAATCTCGGAAGAAAATAACGTAATAAACGATAAAAGGATATTTATTGAAGATCGAATAAAATCTTACAAATATGCACAATCGCTCTCATTAATATTCGCACACCTTTTAAAACAAAATAACTTTTTAAAAGTTGGATCAAACGAATATTCGAACACCCTTTAAAACAAAATAACTTTTTTAAAATTGAATCAAGCAATGTAAGGTTTTTTTTTAGAAGTTAGAAGGAATAGTTTACTAGAAGATGTGTGCAGAACAATGTTTTTTAATTGCAATTATTTATAATCGTTAAGAAAATAGTAAAGGTCGCCTTTTACAACTTTTTTATTTAATTAAAACATGTGTTGTAGATTTCTGTCAGTTGTATATATGGTTAAAATTTCAGGCAGTGAAAAACGTAAGAATCTTTAGATTTATCGCAGTTGTAGACTGAAAATCGTGGAAGAATTCGATTTTCGTCATTTTTAACTATTTACACCTCGCAGCAGCGCTGATCAAACCAAAATTGGAAATCAAAATTTCCATGAAATTTTCAGCATGTATATAATTGATATAAATCTACAAAACGTATTTTCCGAATTTTTATTACAGGTTGAGGTAAAGAAGTCGTAAAAAGCAACCTTTATTACTTTCTGCGTAATTTCGATCAATAGTAATGTTTTCAAAAATTCTTTCAGTTGTCGTTTGGTCCAATCTTAAAAAATTGATCTGTTTTAAGAGGTGTGCGAATATTAATGAGATTAACTATACGTCAATCACATTCCATATTATTTATGTAAATCACAAACATTTTTAAAGGTTCAATTAGTCTAATTAATTAAAAAATAGAAAGAAATATAAAAATATATTGAAAAAAATACTAATTCAAGTGTACCTATAATATTAAAATGATCAGTTGACTTAACATGACTAACGAAGATAAGCTTTGACGAAGGATAGCCGGAAGAGGAATCCTAAAGTAGAGATTTCTGAACGATAGAAGTAGGTTAAGTAGATTTTGTTAGCGATGAAGCTTAAGTATTTCGTAAAGAGAGTTTTCCGTGCCGAAATAAGATTTACGCTCTGCAACTAAACTCTCCTGTCTCGAGTAGAAGACTTAAGCTTGCTCTAAAAAGTGTATCAAAGTAAAGAGGGACTAATGAATCATCAATTAAAAAGATTCCAAACTTCTCTCCATTACTCAAAAATCTTGGAGCACCAATTTGTTTTCTAACTAGAAAACTCTGAAAAAAAAAAGGATACACAAAATCTCTCGACTGTTTCAAGAGACATTGCTCGACAATCAGAGGAACGTCTTTTCTCTTCTTGATCTCTTAGATAAGGTGGAAAATGCTCCTTATTTTTCTCTATTCTGAAATCTTTTTCGCGACCTCTCAGCTGCTCGACGAATCGTAGACGCGTGCGAACGTAGAACACTGCGATTCCGATCACGGAATCGGCAGGCGCGGAGATGACGATCACAAGGAAATCGCGGCGAAAGAAGAAAGTACTCGCGAAGAAAAGAACGGTGATATCGATGGATAAAGAGAAAGAGAAAGAGAAAGAGAAAGAGGAAGAGAGAGAGAGAGAGAGAGAGAATCTCGGCGGGAGGATTGCATTTGTGCCTCGACGACAGCGGGAAATGAGAAATAGCTGAGGACCAACGGAGGAACATTCCGCTATCTATCTACCTCTTCCATTTTCCACACTCGCCAGTTCTCCTCCTCCTACGACGCTAACTACGAAACCTGAGTATCTCTCGATTGCGAACCAAAAAGGAATCGATCTTATCGCCTAAGAAATGTCCGTGACATTGGCTGTAAAACCGGTTGAAGCAAGGGGAAAAAATTAAATCAGAATCCGGTAGATGTTACTCCAGAGGGTCGAGCGTAACGCTGAAAAGGGACATAACGCGACGATAGGACCGTTAATCTGATGGATGTCAATGACGGTGGAAATGGAACAACGTAGTCCGATTGCAAAGATTCGCTTGATTGTGCTCGCCTTTAGGGACGTTTTCATTGCGAGGATTCGCTTGATGGCAGATGCACGATTTCGTGGGATGTTCTATTGGGATTCATTTCGTAATTCCTTGGTATTATTCGTTGGGGAATAGAGAAAGAGTGATGGTATTATTTTTCGTTTCTAATTAAAGTCAATTGGCAATGTTAAAATTTCCGATAAAATGAGATACAATATGTTCTTTGATAATTTATCATGGTGGAACGGATAGCATGATATCTTCGTAAGTTAGCAATCCTAATTTAAAACAATATTAGTATATAAATTAAACGTTTTACAATTTAAATTCAAGAACTTTTGTTATATAGAGAGAGGATTGTAAATGTTTAATATTAACGATTGAAGTTACAATGAACAGAAATTTCATTTATTATATTTATAGTTTACAGATTTTATTACAGTTTAAGGAACAAATGTATTTCTTTCAACGCTAGAGATTCCAAAAATCTATCGTGAGATTGTTATTAAACGATGAGGAAGTTTTCTGATCGTTCCACCAACTATTGAATGAATATTGAATTCTTCTCTTTAGCTCATCGTCTTACAGGATAAGGATTAAATCCCGCCGGAATCAACGCTCGTGGAAGAGAGGCTCGATCTATATAACGATGTTGCTTTTAAACAGGAAGAAAAGTAGAAAGACACTGAAGGGATTCTACCGGGGAAACCAGTAATTGTAATAGAATTTAGCTTCTCGGCGACGGCGAATGGGAAACGAGAAAGTTTCACAAGTATCGCGGACCAACGCGCCTTTCCTCGGAGATTTCATGATTTATCGTTCGACTATAGATGCGATCTGTTCGATAGATTGTTCCTTTCGAGAATTCCCCGCTTTTGTTAACGTTGATTTTGTTATAATTTATTTATCACAACCACATTTATATATATCCAATGTTCTATATCTTAATAAACAGTAATTATGCTGTCTGCAATTTAAAAAAAAATTAATTTTTATTTAATATTTAATTACTAAATGTTTCAGAGTAGTATAATTTTTTTTCTGTATCAGTGTAATTCGAATTTTTATTTCTCTGGCTTCGTAAATCGTTTTTGCAATTTAATTCGTTAAATTTCTTTACAGAATGCTTCCAATTCTTTACAAACGCTCTTCAGAAACTTTTATGAAATATACACATTGCAGAAAAATTGTGCAACAATGGAATCTATAGACTTTTAAGTACAATCAAAGTTTCCTTCAAAAGAAATGGATACAAATCTAAAAATACTGTCGATGATCTTTCGTCATTTTTCTGCCAGCTTGCGAATATCTTTGCTAATATTTCGATAGGAATAACTATACTGATTATACCCACTACAGTCGATAAGAATTTATTTCTACATCTAATAACAACAATAACAACAAACCTAAGCTAACCAGTCAATTTTCTAAGCATAAATTTTCATCGGCTTGCATCAGTTTAAGAATCAAATGACTCACCCGCGGCTCGTGACAGAATATCCCGTGTTATGACTCACCGGGTGACCCACATTGCATTAGAACACGTCGAACGACACGTAATCGATCATGTTCAATAGAAAAGAATCTCCTATTCAAAGGATTACACAATTTCGCTACCACGGTGCCATGATGACGCGTTGGTTACATTTTCCATCGCACGGAAGAACACAGGGGACGAAGGGGAAGAGGCGGTAAGATTCAAAAGTATGCTTCCGCGTTAGAAACGCGACGTCTTATTAATTCTTCCCGGCGACGGTGGCCGGGAACAGGGTCGTGTATCGACGTGCACATTTTTATAACGGAACGATATCTCGTCGCCGCTTCGTCTTCCTGAAATATCATCGTCGTGAAAAGAGAGCCCTTCGAGCGTGCGAAAAGAGATTGGTCCGGCTACTGTGATCCAACTACCACGCTTGTATACGTAATATATACGTGTATAAATGTGTGATGGTGTATGTGTGTGTATGTATCGAATGCAAATCGATACGTGCGAGAGAAAGCGGATAGAACGGAGAGCTTGTCGAGACGGACAGAGGAACGAGACCATAATGGCGAAAGGAAATGGTCCAAGCAGATGCGATGTTTGCCCGCCGCTCTTAGCTGGATTCACGCCGCTGCCCTTTTCGCGCTGTTTCCAAGCCCGAGGGATCGTTGGATCGCCCGACATTCGAGGGCAAAGCGTTTGGAAAATCTATCGTTGATCGTTTTTGGACCCGGCTCGTCGCTCGATTTCACACCGAGGAAATGAGTTTTCTCGTCCCCTGATCCGTAGGTCCCGCCCTTTCCCTACACGCTCGCCCACCATTTTGTCGTTCCCCTGGTGAACGAGAAAATGGCGCGGAACATTTCGCGATCTCGAGAACCCGATTTTCCGAATGTGTCTCTCGATATTTCAAACGACTATCGGCGTCGTATAAAAATTCTGTTTTACCGAGGATTCGAGTGGCCTTCCCCTGATCGTCAATTTTTATCAATAGTGGACAAGTGTACTTATGTTCACTGTTATCTAAGCTACGTCCAGCTGAGTATCGGTTTAAATGTATATTGGAAATTGAGGTTAACATAGGAAATACGATGTCCCGTGGGAATTTTCTTTCAACAGTCTTTCCTACAATGTTATTTCTAGTGCATAGAGGTATATCGGTATTAACGTCACGAAAGATTAATTTTAGTATTGCATTGTTATGAAGGATTCCCAATTTATCCGTATGCTTTAGAAATATTGTGAGATTATGGGAGAATCTGTGATTGAAGTCTCGAAAAATATATTTTTTCTATCAAAATATTTATTAAAACTATTAAAAACAATACTAAATTATTATAAAACTATAACTACGTTATAAACGAGATGATCTAAATATGGCATAGCAGTTTTATTTTAGGATTTATTATCAATTCTATCGATGAATTTTATTGTTGATTTTAAATCAAAATAAGCTGAACAAAAGCAACGTGTGTTTCAAATTATACATTTATAATAAAGGAGAAAGTGTTCAATTTTAGAAGCGAACTATGGACACACTTGTGAAACAATCGAAATGAAAAGTTGCATATTTTCACATTGAAATATTCGAAAATACGTTCAAAATGTAAATAAACTTAAATTTAAATGCTATTTATAATATAAAAAAGAAAAAAAAAACACTAAAACGCTTTTTAGCTTTCAGAGTTCTCATTTTTTTTTCCTTAATGACTGTAATATCTTCTTCCATATCTTCTTTATTCCAACACTTCTTTTCTTTTTGTCTAATGCATCTTGGACTAGTTTTGGGCGTCTTACAATTAGCTTTAAATTTTGACTAATTCATGTTTGGAGCCAGCTTTGCAGCTCATAATTTAATCAGAAACGCTTTGTTAGAGTGACGATATTTATCACTACGCTATGATACTCATTATACAGCTTGTACTAAAAAGGAACTTACAGTGTCCACAATGTAGAACTCTTAGTTAATTAGCTCTCAGTTTAATAAATTATTGCTGACAAAATAAAACGAGCTTGCAACAGGTGCAAAATATTCCCAATCCTACGATATTATAAATGACATCTTGACTTCAGAATTTAAATACACAAAAAGTGCTCGAGAATTAAAGAATAATCGTAAATTATCATGCACGAATAAAAAGTAACATGATCGTACTTAATTATTGACAAGTATCCAGGACATTTCGCATAATTTTACCATGATGATCGTCAAAGCAGTGCTGAAGATTTTATGACGTGGAGACGGAAATAGTGGCGACGATCTGGAAAGGGGAAATGGAAAAGGAAGGAAAAAAAAAAGAGGAAGAAATCGATCGAATCGAATTGTGGCATATTGCCAATACATCGATGTTCCTATTACGAATGTCGAATAAAGTACGTAACGCGCGATTCTATACATTATGCGCGAATTTTGGTTAATACGAGTTTCACTCGTCGTTCATTCTATCAAATTTCTCCATTACAGAGAATTGAATTTCTCGTCGAGCATTATGCCGTGTTTATCGGCGTCTCGATGATTTGGAAAAACCAATTACCCATGCCACTTCCAACGAACGTACACATGACATTGCGTTAATGGCAAAAAAAGAAGAACGAAAAAAAAGATATAGAAAGAAAAGCACGATATGGAAAGGTGAAAAATGGAAAAAGAACGAAGAACAGCTCTTGACATGCTCGAATCGCGAGTGAGTGAATTTTCGAACGCAAAGTGTGGAAGCTAGTTAAACAAACGCTGGCGAAAATAACGGGGTTGAAATTTATCCTCGAAATAACCATTCCTCTGGGATTTATTTGACGACGAATTACAAATTTGCAATTAAAGGTCACGCGTACGCGAGAGCCGGGAAATTCGAATCGAAACGTTCCAAACTGTACAAATATTTATATTACATCGTTATCGATTACGCGTAGCCTTATTTTCAATCAATTGAACGATCGTTTTCTTTGGATGATATCATCACCATTTCGAGCATCGTTGAAACACGTCTCTCTCTTTCTCTCTCTCTCTCCATCGAAATTCCTTCCAGTGAAAATAATTCGCTTGTTTAAATCTTTCGAATTCAATGAAAATTACATTAAACTGCGATTCCGTTTGAAATAATTCTGTCACAACTTTCCCTCCAGCCAGACGAGAGAACAATTTCCCCTATTAACACATCGGTGACTCGTATTAAATTCAACTTTTACCTTTTCACGTTTATGACGGACCATTCCTGTAAAAAGTTTTAAAACAATCCCCGAAAAATGATTCAAATAATAATCAAACTTTCTGTACAGTTTTTCAGGAAATGTGTCAGAGATTTTTATAATTCTGATGTACATATATATATATATAATTATTTAACAAAAAAAAAACCGGTTTGAAACTTTAACGTGAACGAATCGCCGGAAATTTCTTCGTATCTTGAATTTCTCAATATTTACATATCCTAAACCCATTAACGACTTAAAAGCAGTGCGAATCGTCGAGTAGCGAAATATCGTGAGCGAAATCCAGCTACAAATATTATTCAGAGAAGATCCATAAGCGTATAGGTGGGTTGCATGTGCAGAAAGCTTGCTCGAGACAGCGTCATGAATTTAAATTTCCGCTAATTGGAGCCGGGTTTAAGGCGAATCGACTAATTGCCGTTCAATTCCTACCGAGATTTGAACGCGCTAGTATGTTTCCCTGAATAATCCGATAATTATTCTTCGATCGAAGATTCGACGAGATTCGACGATATCGCGCGGCAGATATTAATTCGCGCGCGACGATTTCCAGAGGATTCAACGCTCCGTTTATAGAAATATCTACATAGCTACGCGATATTAACGAGCGATGTGCGTGCTCACTCTGTGTTCTTGATCGCGTGAAACGTTTATGTGAATGATAATACGTGTGCCGTTATCGTCGTCGCCATTTAAAATGTTTTTGCGATTATTTACCAGCGGAGTGAATTTCGAATTCGTTTTTTCATTTATTTTTCAAATTAATTTTCTCCCGGTAAACTACTGTAACCTTTGTATTATTAATGTGAATGTTTTGTTTAAACATTTCGCGTTATTTATTTCTTTTTATCCTGGAATTCTTTCAAAGCTAAAATTGATTCGAAATAAAGTGAATCGTTATTCCTCTAATGTTAATTTCGTATCAGTGTAAGAATTGATAGCAGATTTCAATACTGATTCAATATTTTTCATTGCTTAAATTAAGAAACAAGGAGAATAAAGAAATATCCGCTATAAAAAGTCGTATCTCGTTCTGTTTTCATTTTATGAAAAATAAAGCAATTGATTCTATATTTTCTACTGCTTAAATGTCTTTTATCAAAATTACCATTTTAGCCGTTATTGTCCAATTTACAATGCTAATAATTTCTAATTTAACTATCTCAAACTTCTCTTTCAAACATCAAACTATTCACCTACATATAATCTTTCATACTATTCAAATCATTAAAAATGTGATTTTTTCAATAAACGAACAAAGTTTGAATTATTGTTTCATCAACTCTAAGCATTTCTTTTCTATATGATTGATTATCAACTTCAGCACACTTTTGCAATGGAACTTTTTAAAACGAAAGAATCATACATGCTCATAAATTTATATATTTTTGTATATTTTGTCAATTTGCTTTATTTTAATATAAATAAGACTTGTGCAAAATAACAGTTCATATTATAAATGTCGCCATAGAATCTAAGGAGTTAATCATTTCAAATTGCTAGTAATTTTACTGTTAGTAACTGTTTTTCTGTTAAGAGATCATATTCATCAGACTTTAATATTTTTCTATCGCAAAACAAAAAAGTTAAACGTGCACAAACGTTTCCGAAGAGGATAAGAAACCGGGATAATAGAGAAATATCCATCATAAAATATCGTATCTTCTTTTTTTCTTCATTTTACACACAGTGCTCGCAGAAATTATCCACTTTCGGCAAGCATTACAAGTCGCCGAGAACCCTTTATTAGACACGCTCTGTGGAACATTCTATTAGACTCGTTGCTTTCTGAAATCGAAGCATTAAACGGAAAATCGCAAATGAACCGGAGGCCTTTATTTGCCAATCATCCGTGCGTCAGGTGCAAATCAAACGGAAAAATTAAAACGATGGGGCAACGGGAAAGATCTAACTGAAATAGGCCGGCGCCAGCGAACGATCGCGAAACAGAGGAACCCATCGGGAGGATTCTCCTTTTCCACGTGTCATTTTCAGTTTTCGGTTCGCCGGTTAACTACAGCTCGGCTAACTAGAATTCCTCTCTAAAGTGGATCAAAATCGTTCGTTCCTTTTTTCTCTCCCTCCTTTCCCTCCCCTTCGTCGCCCTTTAACTCGGCTACGGATTATCCAGCCACCTAAAACGAGCTTCCACGAATCGCTTTTAAGAGCAATTATATCCGTAGAAAATGGCCGTCGCTACGTCTAATTGCCAAATGAAAGCTTCCACTTTTGCGGATTTTTCTGATATTTGCGATCGTTCGTGACAGAATTATCCTTAATATTTGCACTAGAGGAAGAAGAGGTACATTCAAACGGGACATTTCAGATACTGGACAAAGTCATGATGAACGTATTACAATTCTTTCTTTTTAGTCACATTTGAAAGTAATATGAAAAATCATTGTCGTTGATAATAATCAGGCGAGAGGATTGTATTGTATTTTTAAGCTCACTGTTTCATCGTGACCTGACGAATTGTAATTTTTGATACCGCTGTCACAGCTTTCATTTAAATCGCATTACAAATTTATTCTCTTTCAATATCTCTCCTCTCTGTGAACGTGAGCTTCGATCGTTGATTTTAATAACGAATGCTATTTTATATTTAGTACCATTGTTTCCATATTCTATCGAACCACCGAAACAAATTATTGGCATGTTTCATTTGGAAAAAAAAAACGAATTTATTAGAATCTTTCGCAACGTAATTCTTATCATTTGTTAATCCTTTGACTGCGTTGCATTGCAAATTAGAACTATCAGATTATTAGGCTATATATTTTTCACGTATTTCACTGAAACTCGCTGGCTATTATATTATTACACCAGTTGCAAAATTGAAACTGAGCAATTCGTTACAAGCACATGACAATATCGCAATTGTTCTCGACGTTCATTTGGATACAGTTGCTATGTATTATCTAATAAGAAGCCTACTCTTACAGAATTTTAATAAACCAGCAAATGTATTGTAAAAAACAAGTTAGTCCAGTAGCGGTCAATAAAATTGCACCATTCCTTAACCCTTTGCAGTCCTGTGTCGAATGTGATTCGACATCGCATTTCGAGAGCAACTCTAGTCATTCTGAAAATATTTTCCGTTGCATTACAGTTGCATAATAAAAAATATAAATATAAATGTATAATCATTTAAATAACATAATTAACGTAATTTAAAACTAATGTAATAAAAAGAATACAATGTAGAAAATAAAATGAAATAAAATTGCGAATAAATCGCGGACCGGCTGGAAAGAAATTTGCGAAAATATCGTGGACCGCGAAGGGTTAAAAACACAGTTTATCGAATATGTAGGTACATTATAAATTTTTTTAACGCAGTCTTCCAATAGTCAATCAAATCTCTAATACCTGATGACACAGATGATTACCGTTCGTGTGATTATTAATCCCTTGTAATACAATGATTAAACATACTAGTGATGCGAATTAAAGAAGTATTATATTCTTATCAAATTTGTATTTTCGCTCTAATTTCATTTTTAATTTGATGATTCCTAAATAAAAATTGTATATAACATCTTGACTTATTTTTATTGGATACTGAATTGAAAGGGTAAATATTCGAGGCTAACATACGTAGCGACTAAAATATCGTACGGTAAGGGGCTAAACCAAAAATTTGCATAGTTTTGTAATAACTTTCATATATATTGATGAATATGAGAGTATATATTGATGAATAAGAGGAAAATAAAAGGTAAATCGTTCGAATCTCGTTTAAATATAATTGAACAGTAAATCCGATGTGCAAACATCGTCGATATGCAAATAGTTGGTATAATAGGGGGCAATAAAACCGGAAAAAGATTTCCGTTAGTCTCATAAAGGATCATGTCGTCTTATGGCGGTCATTAGCTCGGTTTTTCCTTGGTATTGTCGATACAGTCGCGTCTTTACGAGCCAGTAAAATTATACAAGCGGCCGTTCCGCGTACGTGGCACGTGTGCACGCATTATCGAAGAAGCATTATGCAAACTTTCTTCGAAAACAATTACCGACCGTCCCGAATGACAACACTCGGGAGGGGAAGGGGATGAAATTTTGCTCTAGAATATCCTGCATCTACATACAAACGCGTTTATACCACCGTGTTTAACTTTCCTTGCCCCTCGTTCACCGTTGAGTTTATCCCTCGTCAATGAACTTAGAATCTGTCACTCTTCTGAATGCGAATTTTCATTATTTCTGTTACAACGATAATTATATTGTAGTTAATTTCTCATTTTCCAATTTTCTGCTGTTCTTATTCATCTACACTATGGTGAACAAGTAATTAGACACATTATTGAACACGTATGAAAGACTTATGCAAGACAACGACTTCAAGCATAATACAAAAATATGTTAAAATTATTTGAAACTATTAGAGGGCAATAGTGAATTTGAAAAGGTTCAGTGACCGTCATAATCGGATTTGAATCCGATCGAATTGTTATGGAACGAAGTGAATCTTAAAGCAAAGATAAGAAAAACAGCTTTGGATCTTTTTACAAGGCTTAAAAAAAATTCATCACTAAACAACCTCGAGTACGAAATGTTGCAATTGTCCAGAAGTGAATGTTTAATAATTTGCATTCATTTGTTGGTAAGTTTTTATAATATGATACATCTCAGATAAAATGTTGTATTTCATGTATAATGACATTGAATGTACTTTAAAACAAAACAGTAAGTAGTAGATTATCTTTCGTAATTTTCGTTTCGTTTCAATTCGAAGTTGTATCGCTCTTATTGGAAGATCATATACAAAATAGAGAAACTGGTTTTCTTGCAAATGTATTGCAATGTTAATTATAAAAGCTTATCTATGCGTACTGTTGAGAAATAAATTTTTCTTCACATCAATCGTATTAAAATAATTAACATTTTGGATATCAAATTCACTTTAATAGCGTATAAACTCTCGTAAATAGTTTATTAATAAGTAAATGTATATAAATTCTTGTAAAAATGTTTGTAAATAGTTTTATTTTTATATAATGTAAGTAATCATTTAATATAGATAGAATGAACGCTTTTAACTTGAAGAAACCTTGAATTTCTCAGCACTCAAGTAATTGCTTGAACGATCAAAATTACGAACGATTAAACATCCGATATTTCATAGCATACGATCTGGCAATTCATTGAACAAGTCATTCTACACACTCTGGTTATAAGAAACCTGCGATCAGTTGTACGCATTAAAAATATCCAAGTAATTGTACACGATAAAATCGGACGAATCGAATATTGGAATTAGAATAATTTTCGTGACTCACTATGTCGCAGGGTGAAAGGTGTCGTTCCTCTGTTGAATAATTGCACGTCGAGTTTTACGACGTCTGTGCTTTAACAACCGTCCACCCAATTTCGACGGTGATAAAACGTGTCATAAATATTGATTCGTCAAGAGCCTCTAACACGATTCTTATAAAACTAGCCAACTCTGCAAGATCAATATAATCCATTGGACACTTTTATTTCCCTATTATTGAGTTGGCTCATCTCTGGTCGGATTTTTATTCGTTCCATCGTTGTACGAACTTTAAAAACGTCCGCAGCCTTTTTTTCTCGCCGAGATAACGCAAATTTACTACCTGCTAACGTTGTTCCGTTCAATAAACTCTCGAAACGATCAAACATTGGATTAATAACTAGAGGAACTACTACCAAGAGAGAAACCGACGGCGCTACCAAGCGATCATTCGCGAAAGGTGCCACAAGTCTGTCTGCTTGAACTACGAGTGAGTAACAATTGACCCAATTAACAGCGTGCATATTGTAGGCTTTACTCGAGCGTGAAGACTCTCAACGAAATAAATTCTTACGACGAATAGAGGCCCCTTGTGCAAGGGAACTGTATACTCTACTTGTATCTGGCCTTATACGTCTTCTGAATCCTTCTTGCTTTAACCCTTTCGCTGCTTGCAATTGACAAAGTAACAAAAAATCGTTTGGAAACTTTACATTTTTGAATTATTTATACTTATTGGAGTAATATTACTCTTCAATTATATTTTTTAGCACTTTTACTTTAACCTTTTCGCTGTTTGCAATTGATAAGAATATGTGGAAACATTGAATTTTAACGTGGTATCAATTATTTGCATTTATTAGTGTATTTTAAGGAATATGAAAAATCTGAAAGTAACGTTACTTTGCAAGTAGATTTTTTAACACTGTTGCTTTAACCCTTTCGCTGCTTGCAATTAACAAAGCGATGAAAAATCGTTTGGAAGCTTTAAATTTTGGCAGTGTCTAAATTATTTGTATTTATTAGAGTATTTTAAGAAATGTGGTAAATTTGAGAGCATCAGTAAATATATTTTTTAACACTTTGTAAGTGAAAGAGAAAGCTGAAGATAGTTTGTATATCGAAACAGATATAAGAAAATTATCTCGATAGTTTCGAGAGAATTTTTTGCGCTTTTTATAGCACGCTAATTTTGTACGATTTAAGATGGAAACTGAAAAGTAGAGGTGGTATGAAGATAAATCTAGCAGGTATTATTAACTTTCCAGTAATCTCTATGTTATTATACAATGAAAAAAGAAGTAATAGTAATACGAGGTATTAACGGTGAAACTCGAATGATAAAAAGAGAGTAAACGGAGTACATTAACTTTCACGGTATCGTATAAATTACACACTGCAGCTGTTGTAAATTATAATAGTAGGCAAATTCTGGTTTTCTGTTATTCATTTCTCACGAATCAGACATATTACCGTGCATGTAAAAGTATAAAATTATTATTTCAAATTTTCCACAGTACAATGTGAAAATTGAAAAGCGAAGCAAAGGTAAAACGAGCTATGGCATAGCAAGAGGATATTCACGACCAAACGTAAAATGTATTCGGACAATTCTGGAGATAAAAATTCTTCAAAAGAAATGTTTTTCATTAATTCAGCTTAAAATATAGTTACACATAATTAATGAGAAACAAAATGAAAGATACTTCGCTGAATTTTTCACTCAAAAAATAAAAAAAGGATACAAAAAATAATAAAAAATACTAACTGTGTAATATAAAATAAATATAAGTGACCCCCCCAAAAAAAAAGAAAATTTGCGGTAACGACTATTGAATCTACTAGCTCACTGACTGACTTTCGCGCATACTTTTGTCTCATACGTCTTAAGTGTAGAAATAAATTCTTTTGGAAACGATCAAATGTTCATTGAAAACGAATGAAAAACGATGAATCATTGAAACAATTTTATTATTGCTGACGACCTTTTGCCATTCTTTCGCCAGCTTGCAAATACCATCGCAAATATTTCGATTTGAATGGATGTATTAGATTATGTCATTAATATGACTCCAGTCAGAAAGAATTCATTTCTGCACCTAATAATTAGCTGCTAACTTACTAGCTGAGAATTCTCCTAGATTTTTTATTTTCTTTTAAATAGTTTTCATTATTCTGTAGCACGCAGTCCTATGTTGAATGCGACACATCATATTTCAGAAACGATATTATTTATTCTAAGAATATTTTTTACTGTATTATAATTGTTTTATATAAAAAAAAAGAAGAAAATATATTTTACATATTTTATATACATTTTCTTCCTTTATATAGAAAATAAAATAAAATTATGAATATAATACGGACAGGCTGGAACAAAATTGCAAAGAGAATATTGCGGACCATAAAGGGTTAACAGTATTCTTTCGTATCAATAAACCTCCATATTGTTACAATGAAAAGTATGCGAAATATGCTCGAGGTTCGAGTAATGAACAAGTCCTAGAACAAGAAGGGAAATGTCAGTGAAGGACGAGAGCACGTTCTAGAATTAGCATAAAACAGTGATCCAGGTGGAACGCGAATGCTCGATTTCGAGCGGCTGCTGACACCGCGCGGCCAGCCGAATGACGTGCTCTTCCTGTCTTTACGACAGAACCGATTCGCACTTGCCACGTTCCTCCATTGCGAGGCGGCTTACTCGTAAACCTGACGCGTTTAGACGCTACCGGTTGAATTACACGATAGATACGGGTGCTAAACACGCGACGTAACCGCTCGGATTCCTGGGATTGCGATTGCATAATGCATCTAGCCGCGAAGCGTCGATCATCTATAGCGTGATCATCTACAGGTCTAACGCGTCGCCGATTGTCAATCGAGAGAGAGAGAGAGAGAGAGAGAGAGAGAGAGAGAGAGAGAGAGAAAGGAAATCGAAATCCATGCCAGTGATCTGCTGCAAATTGCTCCTAATCGACAAAGGGAAGAAGACAATGGATGAAATCGGCAATGGTTTGAAGAATTATGGAATTTTTGAAGAATTAGGAAAAAGTTGTTAATGTTCATTTTCGAGGGTTTGGAAAATAAGGAAATTGCAATGACATTTGCAATTGGAACGGTTGTGTAAATTTGTAATAAAGATCATCCGACAGAATTGATATCAGATAGGACAATGATTTCAGTAGTACAAGTCAAGGTGAATGCTTACCAGTTTAACGAAACCACGTTAATATTTCAGTATTTCTATCCATTAATACTAGACTACAAAACCCATTAAAGTGACAGGTTTCAGATATTTTTCTTAAAAATGATTAATATCATATTAATTTAATTGTTATATTCTATTATTTGTTTCCTTTGAAATGCTTTAATTTTTAATTATCTAAGTAAAATATACTTACATATACCAAGACCCGTCGAAACGACGGATCAATAAAAGGAATTCTAAAAGATAAGACTGAAAGATATACATCAATCTTTTTTCATTCATGCATACAAAGATTGAGCGTTATTTATCAGAAAAATTTGTCACCGAAAAATTATGTAAAAAATTGGAGATATTCTACCCAGTAGTATACATGCTTGTGAATTTTTGGCTGTAAAATTGATTTTTAAAAAATTTCGAAAGTATAAAAATATTTATTTCGTATTGAATTTATTTACACGAAAGCTAGACAATTGTTTCGTTTTACATTTCGATCTATCCGAAACCCAACAAACAATCAAACTCATCTATCGATTATATAACAAATTAAACAAATCTTCGCATAATTCTCGTAAATTAATCACACCACTCATCTTTACATTTCCATCTACTTGAACATTTTAGTTCTACAGAAAAAAAACAAACCGTTAACTGATTTCTAATACGAAGTTTATCGAAATTCTTCGAAATCATTCTCAAAAATTCAAAGCCCGCGTTTTCCAAATGGTAGTCAACTTGGAAAGTGAACCGGAATTACTTAGTTTGAGTTCCTCGTCTATGGAGTATCCATAGTCGAGGAACTTGCTCGTACAGTTCCCTCTGAAATTAGTGAAACTCGTTTACACCGCAAGACAGGTAGTTTCGTGAAGGCGTCGTTATAACGACGAGCTCTCGACGTTCCCCTGTCTACGTATATACGATCGTCTATATTTATGTATGTATGTGTAAGCCGTATAGCGGAGTTGAAACGGATAGGAGAACAACATGTAGTGAGCCAGAGAGACGAACAGTCGTTTCTGATGGGCCAAGACGTCGCGGTTTCTGTATATCGTTAACAAGAAGCGTTTCTGGTCGGTTTAAGCCACAGAACCTTCGGGATATCCTGCACAGAGAATTGTCATTTCTCCGTACCGACGCGAATTCGCCCGCAACGCGAAACTGCAAACCTATGCATCGAGTGGACACGATTTCTAAGCGTCGAGCGACGAGCAGGATAAATGCAGTTTCGTAGAGCTCGCGCAGTTGCATCCAACTCGCCGTGAACCACGGAGATTTATTATCCAATTTATGTCGCGATCGGGCCGATGCTGCTTGGAAATAGAACGATCCCAGGTGAAATTAACGCTCCGTTGCAGCCGAAGACGAACGGCATTGAATATTTCGACGCGATTTAAGGTTGTCGCTAAGAGCTGGTTCATCGGATACGAACCTTCTCCCGTCTACTCTTCTTGTAGGAAGACCGATTGAGACAATCTCGATTCGTTCTCGATCGCGCGTTAGCTGCTCCGATTGATCCGACAACGGGTTCAATTTATTCGTTTCTTTTAGCAGTCATTATGGGAAATTTCGTTCTTGAAGTTTTTATTTTCAGACTATCAGGTTCTCTGATTCGTTAACAAATTTTCGAGTATTCTAATATTTAGATAACCGAATTTCCATATTTCCAAATTCTCGAATATCTGATTCTTAAATTACCAAATTACTAATTCTCAAATGTTCCTTACTAATTACATCGAACCAGGCCGTGAAAGTTTCAAAACACTCATTCGAATATTTATATTGTCAAGTTTCCGAATTTAAAACTTTTTAAATTCTCAAAGTTTCAAAATGTAAAATTCTTAAAATTGATATTTAATTTTTCGATCTCTATAAAATTCAGATCGCTCTTTCGGCCATAAAGCATTTGAATCGTCGCAATAAAAGAAGAAATGAAATACAGAATCATAGAAGTCAGTAGACATTGAGAAAAGAGCCTTCGTTCGACTAAAAAAGACAAGTTTAATGGAACATCCCGCGTAATCCGGTGAAATAGCAACGACCGTAGAGAGTTACGGGGATCATGGTGTTCCAGAAACGATGCCGATGCTTGCGAATAATTGATCCCAATCCACGGCAATTGGGGAGGGCCCGTAAGGCGACGCGAAGACGCACATCGACATGCTTGCGGAGTCTCTGCTGGCTAACTGGAACAGATATTCTATTACCGCCGATTCCGGGGCTTCCCTCCACACATTTGAAACCCAATCCAATTTCATATCGAGTGTATTGCTCGAGTTCACCGAACTCTTTTCCCTCGACCAAACGTCTCACCGACCCTTCTGTATTCACATTTTATATTTACTCTATATTTATATTACGTTCAGCTGTTTATTTTTTTTATTATACTGTAATAGAAGAGTGCGAGAAATTGTAAATATTCCAAGAAACAGTCTGTGTTTCAGTTGGTTTTTAGAATTAGTCATTCGTACTTAAAATTTTTCCCTAATTAACAGATTACAATGGGTGCAGTATTCGAATGTGACGTTTATCAAAAAACTACTGTACAATGGATAGCACTTCTATTAAAAACAAGATTATTTATTTATTTATTTATTATTTAATCAATAATATTTATTCGTAAAAATATAATGAAATTGTTTGTTATGTATTATTTTTTGAAAATAATCTTTATGTTAATAAACTGTATCCTATTGCAAAATTAAAATAAAACATAAATAATTAAATACGAATAATAGGTGTCGGAGTAATAGAAATTTTTCCAATCTTATTGCAAGAATATATTATTTTTTCAAAATAATTTGACAATTACCAAGTTGGATTTTACAACTATTTCTTTTAATATAAAAGTGCTTCATATCAATTTTAATATTTAATATTTTTATTTATCTTATTTGATATTTTATTTATATTATTTAACAAGTGTTTTAGTATCCTGTAATAGCTATTATAAAAATCGTCATATCCTATTACAGCATCTGACGCAAATTAAGAAATGAATATTTGAGGAACACATTTTCTACAACTCGTTATAATTCGAAATATTAATTACAACTTGGTACTTAAAGAGTGCCATTATCTTTATCACCTGTTCTAATCGTTAAATCTGCGAAGTACATCATTGTGACGGTGTTGATTTGTATCTTGAATGAGAAGAGATTGTTACGCTATATAATAATAGCGGATAGAACGAAAGAGTGCCAAGAAAAAAGGCACTGGTGACCCGGATTCGTCTAGCCAACGAGTCTCTTATTCATGAATCTCTAGAAGACAGAGAAAGGTGCGGGGGAAAGAAAAGTGATTTACAATTTCCCACGAGATCCTCCGTTTCCCATTGTCCAATGATCAACCTGACAGTCTCTGCAATAATTAAGCGCCAACTCGAGCAAGTAGTTACTTGGTCAGCAATTTAATTATAGTATTAAGTACGACGACCAAATAGAATACACCAACTCTAACTTATACAGGGTGTGAACCTCCTAAATTATGCGTTGAAATTGTAATCAACTGTAACTTCTCTTCTTGTAACCCCAGAAAAATCGTGTTACAGAGGGTTAATTTTCAAACATCTGAAACTCCTCTACCTATAGAAAGAAAGTACGCAAGTTGTATTATGCCACCGTTGAAAGAGTTAATTTAAGAGTTATTTAGATTCACTCTGTGTACCTTCCACCTTCATAAACATTCCCGTCATTCAATTAAAAATTCCTCCGTTGAAAAGAGAAGGGCTAACGATGAGGACGTGACGTATTAACGAACTCAACGGCGGACTAATTAATCCAATTAAAGCCTGTCAATTCTGTGAAGCTTCTTTCCTTCGAAGACTAATCGCGTTCGAACGTATCGAGAGCACGTGCCATCCGATCAACCGTCTCTTTCTTTTCATCTTCTTTGAAGAAAGACTAACGGAAAAATAATCTACGGGAGTTTCCTCTTGTTAACGGTGTTAAAATAGTTGGCCGATACTGCTTCTTCGTTCGATTGTCAAGAAAGTTTAAAACGGCTTCTCACGAGGCGACTGACGCTAGTACGTCTTAACTGCTCCCATGTTTCGAGGACTCTGAGAGTCCTTTGAGGCGTCGCGACGCAGCTCGACGACATAATAACGACAATTATCGTTATAAGTTGTCGCGACGAACTTCTCGTTTAATCTGTCGTCTAGGTGCTCGTAAACGAGGTACACGAAGAGCCACACAAAATTTCCACCGAAACTTTCCCGTCTCTGCGACTGTTGGGGGTAATTTTTTACCGGCCATTTCTTTCGTTTTTTCCCCCCCTTCGTACCTTTCCTTTTTCTCCCCTCTCCTCTTTTTTTCCTTTTTACGTAGGAAAATTCGTGTACAAATATCGCGGCGTTGAACACGCAGTCGAGGTCCTCGAGAAGAGAGAAAGAGAGAGAGACGCAATTTTACGAAACTTTTCGGAATCGCAGCAATTAACGAAACTCGTTTAGCGCGGTGGTAAAAGCGTGCGCACCGCCGATTAAAATTAAAGTTTCCGGCAACGTTCGGTGAGGATTCTTTGGGGACTCCTTTTGCCATTTCAAACACTGCCATTCACGATGGACCGCGTTAATCCTTCATGTGGGCGGGAGGAAAACAATGTAATCACGAAGTCGGAGTTAGTACATACGGAAGAATGCAAAAAGGAGCAAAGTATCGAATCCTTTTGTCACTATTGTTGTAAAAATATGTTGAGTGCAATATAAAAGTAGAAAGAAGTAGTAGAATAATTTTTGAGAAATTCTCTTTCAGTCTCCTGCATTTAAGTATTTACTACTTGCAGCGCAGAGATGAATGTATACTAAACTCACTATTTATTATACAAATCCCTTCAAATTTTTAATTTTGCGTGTGATTTAATTGCATCATACTTCTTTAACCCTTTGCACTCCACTGGTGCTGTTACTACATTCGTAACACGCATCATAATTACTGAAATAAAGGAAATTAACCAACAAATAAAAATAAATAAATTTGCAAGCATTTATCATGTTCTTATTCTGAAACAAAATTTTTACTTTTCAGATGTAAAAGTCATTGTAAAAGTGTTGGATTTGCTAATCAATCATAACAAAAACTGTTCGGAGTGCAAAGAATCAAATTTTTTTGATTATTAAAGTGTGTACCGAATTCGTTGACCCCTACTACTGCTTGTAACGAACGACACATGCTCTTTTATACTACTTATATGTTACAAATGTGTTACAAATTAAAAATTCACAAATCCTACTTAACTAAAGCATAGAAAGTGACGTGTATAGTTATTTCTACTAAGAAACTTTATAATAATTGCTAGTACTTATTTATTTTAGCACTTTACTGACTAATAGGAGAGATCCTCCATTTTATGAACAAAAAATTAAACATTTGTGTATCTTGTGGTGCACCATTGCGTAAATTTGTCTGTTTCGAAGGTGAACACACTTTACAACAATCCTATGTTGCTCAAAATATGTTTACTTTATTTACTTGATTTATGTAAGTGATATGAAGTATTAGATAATTATTATTTCATTACTTCAAGTTACTTGCACCCTTCATAGGTGCTTCAATGTAAGAATGTTACTAATACGACAACGTTCCTAAGTGCTCCATAATCATCGATATGAATTTTGCAAATATTTTACACGTGTTTCTTTTTTTTTTATCGGCAATCGTCTCCACAACGAAACAGTGAAAATCGTCCTTAAAGTTGGGAGTAATAAACATATTTTAGTTAATACCTCGAATGTTACTAGAGACAAAGGAACGGTGTACGTTGTCAAATTTTATATTTTTCAACGTCAAATTTATAAGCGTCGCTCGCGAAAAATGCGTTAATTCATAATGAGACGATTTCAGGGATTAGATGCAACAATTACCACAAAATGAATTAATTACACCGAAACACAGAACCACAGAACTCACCCATTTAAGATACTTCCTCGTTTCGCGTTACACTCCTAATTATTTGATTATTCTCATTTTAATGTACTTGTGATACTGTTTCCAACCGCTGCCGTAACGATAGCGGCGAGTTTGGCCGCCATGTCTCGATGCGGTTTACCTCGTTAACGACTGAAAGAACTCGAAAGTCTGCTTCTTCTCCCTTGTCCCTTCCCTTCCTTTCTTTTCTTTCACAAATACCAACCAGAAATGCACGCACAAATTTCTATTAAATTTCAACCATTAGGGAATTAGCTTGGCTACGCGGTCGCGCATAATAATTTCGCATTAGCCGTACCTACGGCGCGGCGAAGTCGAGCCGCTGTTTAAATAATTATATCGTCTTTCCCCTTGATAATTAGTACCGTGTAAAACGAAACGACGAGAGAGAAAAGGTGGGGAAAAGAAGGAATCGTTCTCGTTGTGGACGCTTCTTTTTTCACCTCTTTTCTCTTGCTCCTGTAAGGATTCGTGGCTTTTCTTTAATTTTCCAACCGCTTCCGCGGAATCTGATCTTCGTACAGCTGCCAGAGAAAAGCTCCCCGCCTCACATCTTCTCCGCCTATTTTTTCCCGTTGTTCTCGTAATTAATAATCCAATTTCATTATCCATCGAAGGAGCAAAGCATCGCAACGAATAATGACGATAAATCGATTAACGGTCGATCCGATGTTCCAGCGACTTCAACTTTCGACGTGAACATTAATTAATAAAAACAACGGAAGGTTAAGCTGTTACTTCAGAGCAATAAGTTTCTTAACACATTGTACGCCGCGTGATTGCAAAATTTTCAGCCTACCAATTTTGATAGATATTTAATTTTTATTAAATTACATGCGGCAAATATTCGGTGAAAATGTAGTATGTTTTTCAAAATAACATACTATATATTATTTTATGAAAATGTATAAAGTTTTCAATATATTTTCCTTCGAATGTCTGTTAATATTTCTTTTTCATTGTAAAATAAGAAGTTCTGTAATAACGTGCACATACTCTTCTATAGATATCATACACAAAATAGTAATATTACTAACTATCAGTTGTCTTTAATTGGAATTCAGAATTACATCTCCCGATTGTCGTAAATATTTCTTCTCTTTGCCTGTCAGATACACAGGTGAATTACTAATATCAAGAATGCTAGGAGCAACGCGAAACGCGTCGTATGTTTGAAAAAAAGGAGTTAATTATGCGCAAACATAAGGACGATGAGTTGTCAGCTGTATCGTTACTGTGAGAATTCGCCTTATCGTCGCAAATTGCCAGGATTATTCATGCGCTCCGCGATCACGAGGCAAAACAGCCGCAATTACACGCTCTGAATCATCAGTAATCACTGTCATTCCACGGTTAATCGAGATACAACCAAGGAAATGTCCAATCATCCTTCGCTCGACATCTATAATTCACGTCATTTGCGTACACATAATTGAACACTATCTTGATATAAATGCTGTCTAAAGAATTCCGTAAATAAGCAAATAATGCAAGAGAGAGAGAGAGAGAGAGAGAGAGAGAGAGAGAGAGAGAGAGAGAGAGAAAAGGAAAAGAAAAACGTAATATCGTTCTTTTTCAAACAGTCTGATGATCATGTGATTTCGTGTTGGAATTAATAGAAGTGAAAGAGTTACGAAACTACGCGGGCTGTTAATTTTGCGCCAACTCAATTTGCGAATTTATGACGACAATATGCAGCGTAACTCGATTCTCGGGCCACAAGATAATCGAAATCCCGATCGCCGGTCGCAGAGCGTGAATTCTTGGGTATAGGTCAACCTGACATTATCCATGGCAATCAGCGACACCGTGCACATCACAGTTTCGTAACCGTTTACGAGCGGCACGAGCCACTGTAAAATTGATTTCGCAAACGTCTCCCTCTCTACAGAAGTACGGTATTCGGCTGCTAAAGGTCAGCTGGTTTTAATTTCATCGATGTAGCAAAGACTACCTTCAACGAGGAATAAAAAGATTTCAAAGAAATGTGATTTCTTAATTGTGTCAATAAATAGAAGAGGTCGTCGTTGAAAATCAATTGCATGAAAATCTGCAATTTCGGTTTAACAAATTCGTTGATATTTCAGTTTCATCACTTGTAACATAAATGTTAATTTTATGGGACAAGTTAGAAGCTAATAGAAATAATGCAGCATATTGAAATTTACATTGATGTTGTTATGCAAAAATATCTTTTCTTTGTGATGAGGCGATCTAATATTTTCAGAATATTAGAAACATCGATCTATGGAAATTTTAAAAAGTTTCAGGACATAAAATATAATGTATTTTACGTGTAACTAACTATTCAGAATTGTTTTTTTACTTTCAATGGTATCTATAATTCAATTTCAACAAATTATGAAGTTGTTTCTATTTTGTAATGAAATTTTCAATTGGATGGAGAACTTTATCCACACATTTTTATTTCAATTCATTCCTTTCAATTAAACAAAGAAAAGAGAAAAGGATTCGGTAAAATTGCTTTTCTCAATACCTCGCGTCAAATTAGAAACATATTAACTGTCCCGTTTCATTCTCAAATATCACCATTCCCGAATACTATCAATTTATGTCCTCCCAAGAATTAATTCGTTCAATATTCCAGAAATCCTCCTACCATTATCGACTTACAGTGGAATTATTAAAGCACGAGTCCCAATTAAACAACGCTTCGTGACAATTCGACGAAATCGTGGTCCCTGTTTCTCGTACCATAAGGATCCCGAACGGTCCACGTTGATCGAGCAATCCCGCGCGTTAATAGTCGCCATGGTACAAGTGGAAACACTTACAGAATACAAGCCACGATTTTCTGGAAAAGGACGATCGTGTGGCGAACACTCGAACAACTCCTACGCGACGTCCAGTGTTTGAATAGAGTTCCTGTTAAATTGAATTCTCCGGCGTAGTCCCGCCACGAACACCTCCAAGGAAAAGAGAAGACACGCCGTACGAAATTTCCTAGACGAATCTCGACGAACAGTCGATGAAATGAAATTTTTCTTTTTTTTTTCTCCTCATCCCCTTTCTCTTTCTTTCCCTCGTTGTCACGCTGACGAAACACGATGTCCAAGTTTCGCTGACTGCGACGAACGGTGCTGTTCGGTGAAATTACGAGTTCTGGCCCCGTTCCCTCCGCATCGGTGACGGTGAGAAAGGGTTAGAGAAAAGGGGAGGGAAGAGGAGAGGGTTGTACATATCGACCGACGAAACAGCAGACAGTGACTTTGCACCGTTCAATGAATTCCAGTGTTAATGGAGGCTTTTAGTGTACGCGTAAACATTTACAGGAAATGCATCCTGATTTCGTGAGCGTCGTTAAACACCCCGATCATAAATCATAACGCGTTCCGTATTTACGTTCGCTCGAGCTGGTGACGCACGAGGACGACACTCCAGGCTTTTCATTTTCATTAAATAATTGCGTCGCGTTAGAAAACGACGATCGGGCATGATCGCGTGGAAATCATTGCTTCTCGCTCTTGTTTCCGTGATGGATTTGTGGATGGGTCGTTTGTCTTGTCTTACCTGTAACAAAAAGAGGAATTTCGCGTTGATTCATTTGCAAGATAAATGGAACGTGGGATTTTAAAAGTGGTGTTTGGATAATATTTTGCTGATCGTTGAATGGAGAATATCGAATGGTATGGTGTTTATCAAAAAACATATAGTGTAAATCATTCCTTTAAAAAAGATAAGGGGTAGTTAAATGTATAACATAAATTGAAGATTACGTCTATATAGACGAGCAAATCGTGCTCGATAAATGTGAAAAATGAACAGCGAAGTTTAGGTAGATATATTCTCTGATTAAACCTTTAATAGAAATAAGAAATTTTCAAATTTTAATAAAAATGTTAATTTCCTCGGTTTCACAGTAAAAAAGCAGACTGTGTTAAAATAAACCAAAATATCGTCCTATTTTAGTACACGATTAGCATGTAAACGAGATTAGGTACACAGCTTATTAACAAGATAGAATTTGCATCTAGATCTCTAAAAACTCAATAATTAATACAAACAGATAATCAATACACATGTTCACTATCCTATTAAGAGACACTTGCTTCAATCAAATTTCCAAATTGATTGTTTCATATTTCTAGTAAATAATAAACCATCACGCATAAGGAATAAATCTGACAACGAATTATGCTACACAACCTCCGTATCTTCGAGTTCGATAATCGAACGATACCACCAAACTTCCGCGAGCGAAAAGACAGCGTAACGGAGGAAGTGTTACCGCGTGTTTAGCGCAACTTGAAAACTGATCCACGCTGTGCAGCAGGTAACGAGTCGGTTGTGTTAGATCGTGTTCGGGGTGGCTCGAAGCCACCACAGCGCAACTACACAGGAACGGATAAGGCCTGGCAGGTGGCCAGCCTTCGAGATATTGCACATGTTTCTTCGGCCGCATTTGCATACCAAAGCCCCGTAAAGTGTGAAACTATTGCCGGCGAAGCCGATCCGTAGATCGCAGATTAAACGGCTGTTCGCGGCTCGCAAACCCCTATCGCGCGCCCAACAACCCCCCTCTTATTTCCCTTCTCGTTCTCGTTGATCCATGATTTCTCCCAGTCCCTTCTTATCCCGCTCTTCGAGAAAAGAAGAAAACCCCGATGGAATTATGCTAGATACTCGTATATACATCGATGTGTTTTTCCTCAAAATAAGTTCAAATTTTTCGTGCACCCGTAAATTTTCATCCTGTTTTATTACACCGTGTGACGAATATAAAATCGACACGAAACACCACATACACTGTACATGTATATGAGCTGGTTATTTTGGAAATGGTGTAAGTCGATTTTTGGAAAAAATTGTGAACATTTTATTTGTACACTATTCACGTTTAATATTTAAAATATCTATATACTTCGATCAATGGAAAATTCGTTAGAAAATTACATTGTGTACACATTGATTGTGAAAGAGGTGTAAGTCCATTTTCTGTAGTCCACTTAAGCATTATACACATAAGAGAAGAGTAAAATTATGAATTTTATCAACAAAAGTGCAATGTAATAGAAAAAAAAAATGTAGAAACATGTGTCAAATTGTACAGTTGAAGTGAAATAAATAATTTTTCATTTTAATTTTATTTATCAAAAAGAACAAGAAACAAAATAGCGTTGTTTATTCTCAATATTAATTACTTACTTGTATACAAGTGAAATTCAATTTTAGATGGCTGAAATTTATAAACGACATAGAGTCTTTAACATCTAACATCATTTAAGCGACTTTCATCTTTTCTACAGTTGCAACGATTCAGGCGTCCATCGTGGTCATCTGACGAACCGATCGATACACGATTATCTCTATTTATCGTCAGCACATCAACTAAATAATAAAATTAGCTTCTCATCGTTAAGTTGACGTGTAACGTACCAAAGAAACATCGCCGTATTTATTATTTGTCTCACAATCAGTGTATCGATACCAAAAGGACTAAAAAAAAAAGCCAAGACATTATGAAAAATCTGCCTCATTATCTTGTTGAAAGTAATCACACGCACCAGCACGTTCGTGAAACGAGCGCACGACATATTTCGTTCGATTAATTCGTCACAATTCCACGACGATTATCCAGGCACGCTACAATTAACCTACTTCTCCGGCTCATACCAAGCGTCTTAAGGCTGGATTACGCGGTTGCGAAAGGTCGAGTTCTCAAATGAGTAAACGAAAAACTGCGATATTCAGGGAATCGCGGTTACACGCGAGCGTGCAATAAATTAACGAAGCAGAATCGGTATTCTTGTTATGCGCGCCAACACGTGAAATAATTCGTGCGTCCAAATCCCGCGGTATTTTCTGTCCTAAGTGAGACAAAGAAATAGTTATACGTCTCTGCAAAAGAAACTATAACCAATAGAAATGCTCTTCAATCTAGATCACAGTGAGTTTCTCTACAATATTGTCAAAATAGCCTTTCCAATCGTCCCAAAAATAATCTAAACCATTTTAAAGACTATCTAATCACTTGATCTCTGAATTTTCTTCGAACGTAAGTTAAAATAATAAAATATAGATTTTTCGTATGCTCGGAAGCATTCTCGATTATTACGCAAGAACACTAGTGACACACGGCTCTCGCTTATAAAATACATCACTCTTGTAATACAGCAGAGACACTCGATCCGTGTTTTAACTAATTCACAGAAAGTTCATCCGGGGTTGTGAATGCATGTGACCCAGTTCTAAGTATTGAAAGTAACGCGAATTGCAAATACTTTGCACGAGGGGCGACGATAAAGTTGAATAATTTTATTTCCGTCAAAGTGGTAGCTGTGCTCCCTGATCATCTCTCACTGCTTGTACACGAAAGATAAACATTATTGATCACGTCGATTGAGTTCTATCTGACATTACTCCATTCTGGATATTCGGTACCTCTAGCGGAGGAATTTCCATATTCGAAATCGATCGCAATGTTAATTTATCATTCTGAGAAATCTGTTTTCTTTATTTTCTAAAGAAACACGTATTCTTGAATTTCAAAGTGATGTAACAGCTGGAAAAAATATTACTATCGATGAAAATTCCGACGTTAAAAATACTTGTGTACAGTCTTGAAGCAACTGTTTTAAAGACGACGGCCTCGAGTGAGTTGAAATTTTCGAAAGAAAACGTTCGTATGAATTATCATCGGAACATTTATCGTCGCAACTTCTATCTTCTCGCGTTTTACAACCGGCATATTGCTGTCTCGGCAATAATAGCATCGCAGATACACGCGGCGCGATAGCACATGTTAACGTTCTCGTATCCAACGAGCAGAGAGATCAGCGGAGGGCCGTTAACGGAATTATATCGAACCGCTGCGGAGGATCTTCACGGTCGGCACCGTTGCTGAGTTATTAGCTGTTTCCCTTCAGAATTAGCAGTAAATTAGCATACCATTAACGCTAGCTGCACGCACTCAGGGTACTCGATAATCCTCTAATCCCCGGGCTTATCTTCGCGTGATCCCATTATCGCCAAGTGAAACGCGAGGCCTTCTCTTAACATGTTGCTCTTTTAATAATAATAATAAAAAAAGAGGATAATTCGAGTGATGTATGCAGTTGTGTATTTTACTGTCGTTTCACCGGAGCTATCGCTTTGATACTATAAACTTGGCATAAAGAAGTTCTACTGGGTCAACAGTATAGTTGCTCTTTTATTTTCTTTTTCTTCTAATAATATGAAATTATGATATTAACCCTTTGACTGCTATCTACAGGCGCCCGAAGAGAAAGTTTACATTATATAGTATGAACGTATATAAGAGACGAGTAAGCGATCATTCGATACTATCAAAGCTATTATGCGTTTGCTCTTGTATCTTATAATTATGTCAAAAATAAAATATTGTGCAAGAAAGTGTTTTATTAATTCAATTCCTATACTTTCAAGTAGCAAAACTAATTTTTCTATCATACAGTATGTACAGTCACTCTCAGTAATATTAATACGCTTAAACTCAGAACCTAAAAGTAAAAAAAAATGTGGCACTTTGTATATGAATATTTAATATACTCTTTATATGAATATATTTATATTCTAAAGATAATATATATTTTTATATGAATATTTAACACTCAATAATATTTTTACATATTTGCAGCTTATTAATCTGACATCTTTTGATATTCTATAATACATAAAATAATTATAAGTCGCTTGTTTAAAAGAATGTTTAACTACAATCACTTTCGTTAATATTCATAGACCCTTTAAAACAGAACATCTTTTTTAAAATTGAAGCAAACGACGTAAGTCTTCCTTGAGAAGTTAGAAGGATTCATTTAGTAAACGATGTGCAAAAGAATTTTTATAAAAATTACAATTGATCGAAATTGCGAAAAAAATAAAAGCGACAAACTTTTTTTCTTTTTCTTTTTTTGAAAATTTAAAGAATACAATTTGTAGATTTATATTAATTATATACACGCTAAAACATTCGTCGAAATCGATTAACGAGCTGCAAACAATTAAAAATGGCGAAATTCGAAGTCTTTCAGGACTTTCGATCTACAACTACTATAAATCTGAAGTTTCTTATGTCTTTACCAATTTCGATGAATTAAAAATTTTCATTACAGAATCAGACGAAAAATTTTCTTTACGTATTTTCTTTGTGATTTCGATCTACACAAATTCTACTAGGATTAGTTCTACTAAACTAATCCTTCTCTCTTCTAAAAAAGAAAAGAAATTCACATTGTTCAGTCTAATTTAAAAAAAAGTTATTCTGCTTTTAAAAGGTGTGCTAATATTAACGAAAGTGACTGTATCTGGAGAAGGTAGATAGTCTTCAGAGATATGTGTTATACGTGCATGTGTTAGATATAATCTTCTACCTTCATCTTTTCCAAGATTATGAGCGTTTTTAACGGTCGGTTTTAATGGACGCCTGTTATTTTCACGTCTTGTATATAGTAGATGACGTAAAGATGAAGTCGACTAAATGTCCTTCTACATCTTTGCTGGTAAAGTCGAAGACAACAGAAACACGGCTATACTCCTTTCATTTTTCCCCCCCATTCAAAGGACAGCCAGCTATTTAAACGGAACAGTTACACTTCAGGAAGTTTACGATTATTGTTTCAGTTCGATGACGCCTAGCGAAGCCCGTAAAAACTACGACTGCGTGAAGGAACAACGACAGACCTCCATGATTCTCCTAAGAAAACTTATTAACGCGTTTCACTTTACAGCGGACACGATTATCGATTCCCGTTGCGCCACCACGGGGCTACCTCACAGAAAAGGCCAAGAAAGGAACTTCCGTGAAATATTATTCGAATGTCAATAATACCCCTACCTTTCCTTCTCCTTTTAATGCTTCGTGCTTTTGAATCTTGAAACTTATAGCCGTGTTTAACGACCGCGCGATAAACGAAATACAACGTTCCTCTGGTTAGCTAGTAGGTAATATATAATATTTAATAACTGTACGGTGAACTTATTCGTTGTTTTCTGTGTTTATTCACTGAAGGTGTAACGAAGTGTTTCAACAACGTGTATATAGATGTATGAATGGAATTTCAAATTTTGCGAAGCTCTTTTTGTGAAGTACAATCTAATTCATTAACTTAATTCACGAAATACAATTAACTTTCTATAGGCAATCTAGGTCGTTGACGATTCAAGCAAATTTTCGCTCTTGTAGTTCTTTGAAATGAATTTTTGTTTTTAATAAGAAGGGTTTGAAATTTCTGACTTAACGTAGAATTGTATAATGTCGTAGGGATTTTGGTAAGTATCTTAGAATATTTTCAGATTTCTTGGAAGCTTGAAATAGTAAAAAAACTACGCTTGAACATATTGGTGCAGAAATTAATTCTTTCTGACTTTTGGGTACAATCAAAGTTTTATTTAAAAAAAGAAATAAAGACAGATCAGTTACCGAAATAATTCTGAATACGATCGCGAATATTTCGATTCGAATTTATTTCTGCGCCTAACAAATGAACCATAAATAAATCAAAATGATTGACTAAAGTGAGAACGTCAGATTACTATTTGACAGATAAATTAACTACTTTCAAATGGATAGATTAAATTTCAAACCGTGCTCTGTCTCTGAATTAAATTAAAATTGTTGAACAAACTCGAAAGAACTCGGTATTCTCAGAATTACAAATGAAAATTCCTCCCAAATTTCACATATCCAACCCTCAAATTCTCTCTGATAAGCTGACTTTCACGCTTCCCAGCGAGCTACTAAAATGAATGAATTAACAAAATTAACGAAAACAAGTTATTCTTCTCAAAATCACAATCTCGCAGCGATGGAATTTTCACTTGGCAAACAAAACTACGAGGGAACCTCTATCCGCGACATCCAGGGAACTAATCAAAGACACAGCATCCACTAAAACACCGAAGGCATTTCGAAACTTCGAAACACTTCCATCGTAATGCGTTGCCAGGTAAAATCCCCCGCGGGACTCGGTATTAATCTGCTTGTAAGCAGGCCGCGTAATTCCTCGTGCTGGGAGAATCGTGTTTAATTCGGGGAACGTCTTCCGGGACGGTGGGGGGTCCCAGAAAGGAGGGAAGAGGTGGAACGAAGAAAATGGATGTACCGTGGCGTTTGCCTCTGCACTCTCGCGTCGCTGGGGCCAAGGGGTCGTGAGAGACTGAAACGACGCCTGGTAGATGCGTCCTGGATGCTCTCTGGTGCGCTCGCGGGAGTCACGCGGCGGGGCATTAAGCGGAAGCGCTAATTTCGGCGGCGAGAGAGCGCATCGCGTTGTCCCAGTCGGGTGTGTTCAAAGTTTCAAGGTCTCCGCGGGGAAATGTTCCAACGGCGGGCGGTCGATGTAAATTCTGACCCCTTCGTTGCTGCTTCAACTCTATGCCGACAGCAGAAGCACCGAAAACCGTGAAACGGTGCAAACGAGTCGACGGATAAGGCTGCATTTAGCTTACCGTTTGCTCGCTCGTCCGGTTTTGTTCCCGTATTTACAATTTCCCTTGTCGCGCTCGTCCTGGGATTTACGTTGATGGCTCGTCTCTTCCTTAATTAATTCCAAAACGAGCAGCCGATATTATTAGGCTAGTTGGCGCGAGTTTGGAGACGGATGAGACGAGAAGAGAACGTTTATATTCCTCTCTTTCTCTTTCTCTCTCTTGCTCTGTTTCTGTCGTCATCTGTGTGTGTATGTATGTATGTTCAACGAAGATTTTCCGAAAAGTTTGACGATCTCCGTGCCTGGAAGTTCGTCCGAGGCACAGCAGTGAGGTGAGGCGTTAATTTCATCTGGAAAGGAAGGCTGACAGCGCGATGCAACCCCGGGGACGTTCTCCGGGACAAAATGGACGCGTAACCCCGATCCATCTGCAGCGAAGTCTTTGCTGGCAGCAACATTTAACCTGCCATTCCTCTAACCCTTTCCCCTCCCTTACTACTTGTCCTTTGTCTCCACTGTTTCCCTCTCTTCCTCTCTTTCCCCTCCTCATTTCGTAGCTGGTGCCTCTTAACTCGTTTCCGGAGATGGAGTTCAGTCGTGGGTCACGTTCGCCACTATTTCTCTGGGTCGTCGTAATTAGGATTCAGCCCAGTTCGGCTCAGCTTCGGCGAATTTATCCCACTTCCGCCGCACCAGCTCCCGGCTCCTGGTTTCGACTAGAAGAAACTTCTGTACCTCGTGGCGAACTACCCCCCTCCCCTAACCCCTGCGTCTCCTGTTCTTCTCGAGCATTTCCTACTCCTTCGTCCTTCCACCCTCTTCCGTAGCTGCATCTCCACCCTTCTTCGAAGGAGAAACACTTCTTCTTCCTGAGAACGAATCTGTGGGTACCATCTGGTAGGCGAGAAGAGTCGAAACGTGTCTATTCGAAACGCACGTACCGGAAGGATTCACTGCATCTGGCTCTTTATCTCGCGAATAATCCGTGATTTAAGATTCTCTCCCCTAATGATAACGATTAACTCACAACTATATACATACCGGTTAGAATTAGGGACTTTGCCGGTTTTATGGACTGCCTAAAGAACTTCACGCTCCTCGCTTACACGAACGTTGTGATAAACGGGTAAAGAAAATGTGCTTCTTTCTTTATATTATAGAACGGAATTAGGTCGTGAAAATCGTTATTCGATTAATTAAACCGGAGGAAAATGTTTTTAGTACACTGGCAGTAATTATGAAATAGATAAGTTAGATATTTCTGAATGGTTGAATCGATGGATTATTTAGAAAATAGATCTTTAATTGTATTAACTATATCAATCTTTAATTGTATTAGCTATAACCATCTATTTTGTGGTTACATATAAATAATTTAGGGATACTGAAACGGAATTATAACAAAGTTAGCGACGAATTATCAGTTTTCTGTGCTAAATAATTATATGACTATGAACTTTTGCACTAGTGCCGTGTTATCTATTCCGAAAACAGATTTATAAACTAATATTGTAACACGCTGGAAAGGTAGTATTGAAACTTTTGGTTCAGTTCATTAACAATGATTACATTGCAGCCTCGTTTATTGTGAAGCCTTAATATTGTCCTATCATGTGTAATAATCACTATCTGATATGTACATTCTCAGATGTGGGTAAATAAAAATATCGGGTTAGCCAATAAATAATATTGACTTTTCGCAATAGATGGTCATGTCTTTCAATGACGTAATAGTATCCCTAATTTTTTAAATACAATCCCTTAAATTGTTGACACCTCAACAATTAGGGAAAACTCACATAGACAAGGATTTGCAATGATATTGCAAATTTAAGAATAGTGCAAAGGTGGTTTATAAAGTTTCGTAATGAAGATTTCACTCTAAACGATGAGAAGTGGTCTTGTAGATCTATTGAAATTGATAATGATAAAATATCAGCTCTAATTGAAATTAATTCATACTATGTAATCAGAGAGATTACCGGGATGTTAAAAATACCGAAATCCAGCATTGAAAATTACTTACATCGACTTTGAATAGTCACCAGATATGATGTTTGAATTTTGCACAATTCTTCTGATAGAAATTTGATGTACAAAATTTCGCTTTGTCACAGAATATTTAGAGCCGATTGTTACAGATCATCTGCAATAATGTTACATGAAAAAAACATTGGGCTGAGTCAGGATCAATTGTATGGAGAATTTCCAAAAAGATTATACTGTATGTATGGTAGAATTGAAAGGGAATGCTATGAGCATCTTTCACAAAACGAGACCATAAATTCTACAAAATACTGTGATCAATTGAATCGATTTCTAGTATATACATTTTCTTCCGGAAAGAAACAACGTGACCACCGACGCTCAGGCTTTCAGCAGCCGATATATAATATTTACATAGGTAGCGTGCAATGTGTTAAGTAGAAAGACAAATGTTTATAAAACTGAATTCTCTAAGGAGTTTTTAAAGCAACGACTTATCCAAAGATCAAACACACAGCGTCTCGAGTAAACAGAATTTGATCTGAGAAGACGCAGCTTTTCCGTGAAAGTTCGCTGCTGATCGTTGGAGCGATCGGAACGCCGCGAGATGACGTTCACGGGGAGTGTATCTGCTTATCGAACATCTAGCCTGCGGGGCTTTAATCAGAAAGCAGCACGTAATTCTCGTTCTTTTTTCTTCCCTCCGTGGATGGGTGAAAAGCACGTGGTTTTTCCCTTCTTTGCGAAAATGTGTATATAACGAATGGGCTGAGAAATTCTTATGCGTGGTCACGCGATCCTCGAATTATCGCATTGAAGTAAGTCAGGGCTCGTTTGCAGACGTTCCGAGTAGTTATTCATTTGTTGAATTTTCTTGCTTTCTTCTCGAGAATGCGAGAAAGACACGAAAACGACGATTATCCGGCTTATTTTTAAATACTAGTCTGTTTGTTTAGACGATAAGGAACTGGAGTTATTACCACGAGAGGATAAAGAGTGCAATATAGTGTTAGGGTACTCTAGATCAACAAACTGACGTTTTGGAATAGTGTATGAGAGCAATGAAGGTGTCATTAGAGAAACAAAGGTTTACAGCAGATGTAATTCTTTCTGTTAAATTTTTCTGTGAAACATTTCACACCTTGATTTTTTCTAAAGATTCAATAACTCAGACTGTACTTCGTTAGAAACCAAAAATTCACCAAATAACTTTCGCATAAGATTTATGAAGATCATAATATTTTTTCACGAATAATGTTCACCGTGTTGATTTTCTTTATGCTATTCATAATCATTCTATCTGTGTGCTGAATTTTCTTATCAATTAATTGCTTGATATCTGTTTATCTATATAAAATAGAATATCTGTCTGTATACTCCGTATTAACTTCCAAATTTTTTAATCAAGATGCACCAAATTTTGCATAGTTATTCACTAAGAACATAAAAGTGGAAAATATTACTTATCAAGGAAACTAGACATCAACCCCATCTTTTATTATATTTTACAAATAGATGTTTAAATAAGTTCTATTACGCATAGTCACTCTCAATAATATTGGAACACCCTTTAAAACAGAATAACTTCCTTAAAATTGGGCCAAACGATATAAATTTTCTTTTTTTTAAGAAGATGGAAGGACTGGTATGTACAACGAATTTTGAAAAAAATGTAACTGGTCGGAATTACGAAGAAAGTAATAAAGTTCGCTATTTACAATTTTTTCGCTTGATCCAATTTTAAAAAAGTCACTTTGTTTTAAAGAGTGTCCGAGTATTAACGAGAGTGACTGTACATTCTTTTGTTTGATCACGTTACTTAGAAGGGAGAATATAGTACAAGCATGCAAACATTGAAATCACCGGTGTGTATGGAGTAATGTTCGAAGAGTATCGTAACAAGCAGCGAGAAAACGATTCGATACAACATTCCCTCCATAAAATTTGCATCGAGAATTCAGATTTCTGGCTAAAGGTATATGGGAATATGTCAGCGAGGTTGGTAGAAGGGCTGTATTTCACACGGAATATATTATCTTTTATGGGTTGCACCTAAGCGGCCCTCTAATGCCTTTTATCCGATAAAGAGCGTCAAGAGGGACGGGGTACAGGATCGAGGAGCAGAAAGAGCGGGCCGGCTGCGAACTGCCGTAAATCGTCGAATGCAGAGAGTCCACTTGAATTCGGAGCTGAATTTCCTGGCTCGTTCCGCGGCCGACGACAGTGAAAAAGCGTTAAACGTTTCCGAGATTTGCGAGTCCTGAAAGGCGGTTATCAAGGGGCGGGAGGGAGGTGGACGATAAGATCGGCGTTGTCGACTAATACACACGCCACCCTCCGCCTTTTAAAGCTGTTGCTGCAAACCTCCGAATGCAAATGGAAACAAAGGTATATTTCTCGGCTCTAATGCGAGACGAATGCACTCTTCTTGGTTGAATCGTATCTAAGGAACACGGGAAGGTCTCGTCGGTTTCAATTTGGTGAAAGGTCGCGTGTTATTCGCGGATATCTACTCTGGACGATCTTAATAGAGAATTTAACGGGATTTATTAACCGATGAAATCACTATTTACAGCATTATTTTGGAAACGATAAAGTCTCTGTTGTGTCGTAAATCGTTGGGTTAAATTGAAAAAAATCGGACAATGCGATCTACTCGGTTAGATTGAGGAAATTCAAGCGTGGAAAATTGCACGGAATGCACGTAATACGAGAATGTGTTTCAACACCTGAAACAATTTTCTGCTGAAGATCTTTTTTTCTTATTATATCCTCGAAAATATGAATTTGGGTAAAATATCGCAGTCTGTTCATTAGGAATTAAAAATGGAATTCGTGGTTTCTTCGGTACTTTCTTGAGAATTAAAAATAGAATTTGCAATTTCGACAGTGTTTTATTAGGAATTGAAAATGGAATTTGTTCAACTGATAGGAATTGAAAATAGGATTTACTTTGCTGACAGAATGTTATCTGAAATATACACAGAGTGCACTAATAACGATTACCATTTGAAATGTTTCGACAGAATACCTCCTCGAATAAAAGTTTCATATTTTCTTTGCAAATGGAGCGGCTTGCACGATACGAAGATCGCTATTTTGAACAGTATACCTTATTTTTACATTTACTCGTTAAATCAATACAGTAAAGCTACAATAAAACGTTAATCATTGTCACCGAAAGCAGAACGCAAGAAGAAACATTTCTGAGATGATTTTACCTAGGAAAATATCACTGAAAACTAGTTCTATAGTAAATATATTCACGAGTGTCTATACTTCACAGTGTAGAACGAGAAAAGTAGATTCTAAATCAGTAGAAACGTGTACGTAGATACACTCTTTACCGCATCAGCCATTCAAATCCTCTCGATAACAGCATCTAAAATTCGCTCGCCTGAAAAACGAGAAAAACAAGGAAATGGGAAGAGACAGAACGGACAGGTAAAAAGTATCAAATCACGAAATCCCCATGGTTCATGAAAGAATTATTTTCTCGCATGTCGCGCGGCTCGATTATTCTGCGATATCGGTTAAATCGTGATTGAATATTAGGTATCTCCGCGGCAGAGGTACCGGCATGGGTCTAGAAAACCAGGAGAACTTTTCAGTGCGGGCTCGAAACGACGACCGTGTTTGTTTGGACTCAAAGCATAGAAGTTTATTTTCTGCTCTCGCTGTTTTTCGAATCTGCATACCGGCTGAACCTCGCCCGGAGAGCAGACCCTGAAATCCGCGCGTCTTCGTTGAAATAACAAAACGAACCGAGCTATCCTCCAAATAAACCGAATCCCAAGCGTCGGTATTACGCCGATTTTTCCTGTCCTTCTCTCCGTTTCAGCTGCACGCGTTTCCTTCGTAACACGAAAAGCGAACAGTTACGCAGAAACTGCACGAACAACCATTCCAGAGAGGAGATTGTAAAGCTGTATCAAGGACAGTTTCTTTTGTTCAGACGATGATATAGAGAAGGGTTTTTACGTTTAAGGGAAATCGTGGTCGATTTTTATTATGCGAATCGGTTCCTCGTAAACCGTTCTACACGTTCGATTCTTTGTCAAGGCTTCCTGACCCTTCTTTGACAAACCGTACATAATGCATAAGCACTTGATATTAAGCATGGTACGTTACTCGTGAATGGGCACGCATCGTGCTTTTACAGTCGTAAAACGAATCGTAAAGGTACGATGTTGACAGACGGATTAGAACGTAGGGAAGACAATTGGGTGATTTACAGCGATACGAGTGATCTTGTTGCGCGAACATGGTTTTCAAGAGTTTGTAGGATGTGATATATCATCGGAATTGTAGAGTATAAATGTTCTTTGAATTATACGAGTATAATAATTAAAATACTTTGATGAATGAGGAGGAATATATATGTAATATTATCTTAATAATATAAAATAACGTTAATAGCGTCATATATCTTTCAATATCGTAATATATTATATAGTACATCACAAAAGGTATAATATTTTTTAATAAGTTGCCAACTTGTGAATGTATCATTTTTTTTCTTTTTTTTTTAATACTATTTTCCATTTCGAGAACTTTTCTTAAGTACTGTATTATAATGTTGAAATATTGGAGATCATGAAAATTTTTAATAAAATGTAGGTGAGTAATGTGTGTTAAATATAAGTAAAGATATAATAATAACACTTTATCACAGAAGCACGGAAACAGTGATTTTATCAGAAGTACATACCGTCTGACCAATAACTACCGCGACTACTTAAAACAGCCATTAAACGCTATAAACGAAACCTTGCAATTGAAATCTTAGATAGAAAATCTCTAAATACGTTTGCAAGCAAGTAAAAGAAGTACTATCGCATCTAACATGCGGTGAATTTCCTCCTAGATTTCGCGGTGATAAGTGACCGCGAATTTTTATAAACCTCCTGGCCTCGCGCTCGAGAATTATCGTATTTTTATTCGCCGGATTAAACGAGCGTGCTTCGCCGCAATGAAAATACGATATTTGTTTAAAGTATTACCGAAAAATAAAACTGATACGTCAGAAACACGAGCGTGTGTGTTACCATTATAATTCAAACAAAGATTAACGCCTCTTCATATTTTTCAATTTATCAAAATTTGAAAAAGAAAAAGAATAATACACAATTGCATGTATAAATTCTAATAAATTACTGACCACCTAGAAAATTTCACTTTTTGCTTCATGGTCGATACAGCATCACCCTTAATTTACTAACATTTTTTATTTACGAATCGAAGAAAAAATACAGAACAATATTGGGCATAATACTAGATTGTTTTCTCGAAAAATGATTACCGTACAATTATATGAGAAAATCTCTGGTATATTCTTCTAAACTGCAGATACCTTCGACATTTATCTATCATCTATTGTATACCATACATATCACATTTATTGACATTAAATCATCAGGCCTTTCCTTTCTAAAATAACAAACACTCGACATCATCCATTGCTATTAATCATCCTAGAACCTGGAATACGTTGCCATATTTCTTACTGAACTCAAAATAACTCCTAGGTATGTGATAAACCTCATCTGATTTCCGCAAAATCTCCCACTAACAACCCTACACACCATAGAAAAATCAAACAGCGAATAAAGAACTCGGAGTGTTATCTGTGAAAGGGTCAGTGTCGTTATTTCCGTCGTAAAATCTACTGCCACCTTTAAATTCGCACTTGGTATTTTTACGGAAGTCTTCATGCTCAGAAACAAAGTTCTTCTGCTGCCATAAAAAGCATTCTAATTCCTGACTTCTGACTCGAACGGTTGAAAATGGTGAAAATTTCTCAAAACTCATTGCTTTTTGGTCGAAACATATTAGTACCATTCACTAACACTCCTATCGCGTAACTTTTAAATATAATAAGTCGAATTTTAAAAAATAAATTGTGTAGAATATAACACACCGAAGATTCCAGCTTCACAAAGCGATAACTCCTTCTTTAAACCCAATTACGACGAAAACGAAGTATATTTTACATACCAAGGAGATAATCACTTGTCTCTTTTAACAATGAACGTAACGCGACCACGAACCAGCATTTCCAAGATATATCACCAACGACAATCTAACACATGTTAGCTATCAACGCTGCTAATTACACAAACGGAAATCCTTGATCGGACACAATCTTCATACTTTAAATGTCCGTTCTTCCATACGAGCGGACGTCCTTTAGACCCACGAGTCCCAATTGCAATTACAACCCGCGAGAATTACAATTCGGCTCGATTATCGGCGAGTATAACGCCGCGGAGAATTTCTCCGTGCATTATCCTCCAGCTGCCTCCATCTTCCTCTGCTGTTACCAGCAATTAAACCGCGATACTGGGCTCCACAGAAAACGCGCAACCCCCGTCGTGTCGCCGGTAAACAGAGATTACGTCGATTAATTTAATAGCGGACCATGTTACCGGCGTCGTTCCGCGAAGTCTGTCTGCGAGCTGACGGTATTGTCAGCCTCGCTAATTACCGAGATTCTGAAACTGCTGGCGTCACGTGCTTACTGGGACAAGGGACGGGGAAAGGGGGGAGATACACGCGGGTTGTGCGTATACACGATGCAGCATACTGTAACGACGGCCACGGCTGAGATCTTGGATTCAGCTAGTGTTACGAGGTTATTTTGCATTCAAGGTATTGTTAAAAAAATAATATTAACCCTTTGCTCTTCGAAACTTTTTTGCGTTGAACTTGAATTTTTCTTAGTTTCTTTACAGCATAATTACTTGTGCTTCATCTACCGTTTCGTCCACTAAAGTTCGATAAATCCAATGGTTCTGTTATAATTTACAGATACTTGCGATTCTGTAGTTTTTCTTATTATTTCTGAACTTTATTCTTCCTCAGAATCTGTAGCATCTATCTGAACTCTGTTGTTGAGCGTTCGTACCGACTCGGCTTGTGACCGATTATATTAAAGGGATGAACAAATGCACGAAGGAAGTATAAGTCGATTCAGTTGAAAATATTTCTCATTCATAAATTATAAGTGATCGAAAATTTATTTTCCGTTCCAACCTTTATCTGTTTCGGTTCATTTTTATAACTACCTCGGAAAATACTTCTCCCACAGTAAACAAACAAAAGAACGATAATTCTGCACAAAACATCATTTCTTTTAACGCATTACCAATAATTCCCGCAGATTATCGTAAAGTAGGTAGAAAAGCAGCAGAATTACCTCGCGGTCACCATCAACACGGCCGATAATTTCTCGACAACGGACCAGCCTCCACAATTCCCATGGTTACGCACGTACAATCGCCATGGTTATCGTTGCGTGGCACGCGTTCTGTGAACTCACCGTGACACTCCACTCGACGACCATCGCGCGTCCTTTTAGCCCCAGTGAATGCAGGATTTCAACAGAGAAGTAGCAGGAGAAGGGTAGAAAATAGAAAGAGAGAAAAATAAAAGAAAAGGAGAGAGAACGCGCGATAACTCGGTTACGAGGTGTGCTATAGGAAAGAGAAAAGAGGCTCGACCTTTCATTGCTTCTCCCTTTTTATCGTCTTTTATCTTTTCCTTTTGCGGCCAGTGTTATCTGCTCGGGCGGTGGTATCGACGAGGGGGATGAATCGAGGCCGGTAAGATCGAGTGGCTTTTTCACAAGGGATGACCGAGGGAGGTTTCATTCCGTCCAAGTGAAATGTAGCTTTTATTGGCTTTAATTGATGCTTGTACACGTACACACCGATTGGTTGTTCGTGTAATATCCTTCTTGTATTGCGCAAGTAACCACCGATTGCTTGTGATACGAAAGAAATATCACTCTCTTTTCTAATTTTCCGTTTCGTGCTGGAAACATCGAGAAAGTACAGAAGTATGTTGTTTTTCGAACTGTCGAACGATTTCTCCCGATGGCTAAGAACCACATTTGTCCGACGATCGAGTTACGAAATAACCTGGTCATTAATTCTATTAGTCGGACAATCGTTATTCAGTTGACCGGCTCGCTTAGCAATCGCAATTAATCGTTCGTCGTGTTGACGCCAGAGACGAATTGCCCTCCCCCTCGTTGCGCGATTGATCGAGGAGATTAATCAACGATTTGCGTGCACGCAAACACACCGATGAGTCACCGATGTATTTTTAAACCCGGCGACGTATTAGCGACGGTTTTCTTCCTTTACGCATACGGAATTTCTTCGATGTTGAATTCGAAACGGGATGCCTTTTGATGTTTAACACGAATTTTCGTGAAAGAACGAACTGGAAGGGTGGAACGAAATTTCTGACCTTCCGTTTTCGAGAAAGTCGACTCAGAATTACAATATTCATAGCACAATGCTTTATTCTTAACAGAGTCGACTCGAAATTTTTCTTTCATTATTAAAAAATAATAAAACACTTTTGGAAGTTATAGCGTTTAAGTACACTTAATTGACAGTAGATGCAAACTATTTTTGTAATTAAAGAAAAAAGGAGTTTCGGGAGAGGACGAAAAGGAACGTGAAAAGTATGACAGTGTGAAAAGAGATACGGAAAAAAGTGGATGCAGAAAGAGCCAGTAGCGTGGACTTATTGTTAGTTTAAATAGTAGTTCTAATTTGTATAGTAATTTAATACTGTTCTTATGAATTTTAATAAATATTTCGACAGAGAAAAGACACTTTGCGCATATTCATGAAAATAACGAAAGACGACTCGTCAAGATTTGCATTCACATCGAAATCAATAAAACTGGAATTCTAAGGAAGATCACCCCTGAACACTTCGTACGCAAGAAATCATTATTTTTATTTTCATTCGTGATATCGAATTCAGATTAGGCAAGGAGAATTATCGGGTGTAAGTAACTTTTAGAATAGACAATGAACGATATTCCGCGAGCATCTCGCGGTTACGCCCCCACATAAAATCTGTTTACACAGCTGGAAAACACACCCCCGTGGTCGACGGAAGTGCCGCGAGTAGCTAAGCACTAGTTGGCTCACGGAGCCATCGCTTCTTGAATTTTATTAGCTGGAAGAGAGAGCATGGAATTTGCATCAGATGCTCGAATCCTTTGGTTTTCTTTTTTGTTGTTTTAGATATATTCACCCCGTCTGGCCGTTGATGAAACTTCGCTGATTCTACCAATCCCCTTCATCTACTGATATAAGCTACGGCGAATTTATCAAGTTACACACACCGATCTCATCCAAACTTCACGATTTACGGCCAATTGTTGAGGTTTTATTACCCATTCGCGGAGGAAATTAACAGTTGAATCTTTACCACAGCCTACCTTTTACGATAGCCTTAAAAATTGATCACACACCTCGCTGAATCTCTTGCTAATTCATGCCTCGAGTGTGTATATGCCACCGACAGCGTGAAATTGATCCTTCTCGCGACTGTGGAAATTTTATCACACGTACAATACGTGTAACGAAGCTTTTACGGTTCCATTTTAGGAATTACATTTTGATTGCACCAGCTTGAACAGTTTCATTTAGAGAACTGCTGAGAGTAATTTAACGGTGGTTTCAGAATAAACATGTTCACTAATTTCATCGTAAGACTTGAAAGTTACATAACCATTTATCTATACTTTATACACCACATTTTATTTGTTCATTGCTGTACTATCGCATCGTTGTATTTAAACGTTGTTACCAGTGAATTCTTTTCTATTTAATTACCAATTCGTGGTTTTCAACATTTTTCAAACACAGAAAAATCAGGTTAAAGAGATCTTTTCGACAATTTCAATTCATATTAACGAGCCACTGAAAAAATTATGGATATTTCAAAGAAAACTTTCAGATTACAGCAATTATCATTTTAATGAAATAATTAGTGAAATAAAAATCGACTTTTTTCATAATAGAAATACAAACTGTTCTTTGTAAAATAAAAAGAGAATTATGGCCGTACAATTAATGATTTCAGATATAGAAGTTCATGTACGTAGCACAAATATATAAAAATGAACACAAATTAGTAATATACTCTCAACTACCGAGCGAATATTGTCGAGGATCACCCTAAGAATTAGAGAACAGCCTGCGCGCATACTAAACGTCGCGTTGATAAAGTTCTAATGCGCCAATGAAAAGATTCTTAAAGCCCATGCAAATCGTAACTCAGTTCGTAGAGAGATTTAAACTGGCCAAAGTTATCGTGGGTCGTAAGAGAAACAGAGAGAAAACGAGAGAAAGAAAAAACGGGCAATAACAGTATATATACACCCAGTGGAATATTCTGAATTAACAGCGCGATGGAGCGTTAAAAAATGTACGCACTCGTGGAGTGGGTGGGTGGAGATGTGCAAGTTACCGCAGAATCTGCGGGCTTTACACCGACCATAAGACGGCGCTGTATTTTATTAGCCGAAGAAGATGAAATTTGCATGAGATCCCTGAACTTTCGTCCCCGTTGCCTCACCCCCGGGGGTTTCACGATTCCATCTTTGTGGACTTGCATAACGCAGCAAAGTTACCGCTAAGTTACGAGCCGAACTTTCGCCGGGCACGACAGATTTATCGCGTACGCACGCGTAATAAGTGTCGGATAAAAAAAGAAGGGACACACGAGCGGCCGATTATAGCGCAGGTATGCTGGACTACCATAATCCAATACATTTCTCACAAAACTCCACTGTATTGAACGCTTTTTTATAAGTATACACGTTGTATACTTATAACGTGGTCATTTTAAAAAGAAAAGAAAATTCAGAAGATGTGTGAAAGACGATGTAAATACTTGCTAACGAGAGAATTTCAGTAACCCGAAAATTCTGTTTTTTTTTTTTTTAACTTTGCAAAGTACCGGACAATTTTTCTTGAGACTGATAAATGTATCATTTGAACGAAGATAAATCATATACTTATAACTATAGTAGATATAAGTATATGTTTATAATAAAAATTTGATAGGTTTTTATACCTTCTGAAAGAATGCTACTAAATTGATTTAAAAAACAAATCTATCACCGTTACTGCGAGAAACATTGAATTTTCTATCATATCGAAAAATATGTCTAATAAATACTGATGAATATGTTAAATATGTGAAATTTATCGGATAAATGTGATATTTAAATAGTTTTGATCGACACGTGCTTTTTGCGCGATCTTCCTTGCAATTCGAACGATATGTTATCAGTTATCAACTTTTGTATGCGAATCTTTGGTATATTTTTATTCTACGGTGTAATATGAAAGTTTAAACAATAAAATGAATAAAAATATTTATTCCATTACTATTAAATTTGTAACCTTTAACAAGATTAGTATAGAGGATATAAGAATATATTACAATTAGTATTGTAGATATTGTTAATCGAGTTAATATGCCTGCAGTACACACAAACATATATTATAAACATTTTTTTACATCTATTATAATTTTAAAAATATACAAGGAAATAGGGTAACATTTTCATTCAAAGACTGCTTCCACCTCAAAGAATCGAAAAAGGATAAAAAAAATTACTTAATACTGCAAACCTGCAAAGTTTCTAAAAATAGAAATTTTCGTGTTATCCAAATTCCTTTGGTAAATTAAATAAAAACTGTTGAATAAACATAGGTTGAGGAAAATAATCGAGTTAAAGTCAGAAGCATGTTTTAACATTAGCGAAACCAGTGAATTTTTCGCTTGGTTTCACCGTGTATGTAGACTGAGAACAAAGAACTATTTCGCTATACTTTAAATTGCAAATATAAGGAGGAACTTTGTAAACCTAAGGTGTCTACTAAATGATTCAAAGCGGAATTTTTAAGAGTTCGCCAAGTTTACGAGTTCGCTAGCAGTTACGGCAGTAAAGGCGTGAAGTATGTGTGGAAATGAAAGGGGAATATATAAAACATTCCGTCGTTATTGAAATAAGAATACGATATTATTATAATTTGTTAATTTCACTTCACATCGCTTCGGGAAATCTAACAGTTGAATCTTTGAATTCACGTTCGTCGAATATTGAGAAACAAAATTACACCGTTGATCGTACCGTAAAACTTTCGAATTCATTAAGGTAAAAGTAATTGCTCGGCAATTTTATTTCTCGACATTACATGCAAGGAATTTCAATGCTTTTCAAACGGAGCTCTGTTTTCTATATATACACATTTTTTTTTTTTAGAAAACAAGGTTGAACTATTCCATCGTGTAACACTTAACAGCAAACAATTAACAGTCGAGCTAATTGGAATGCAATTTCATCTTTCTCCTCTAATTTCCTCGCGACCGTTAGATCAAAGTGTTTGTTTATTCAATAACGAAAACGTTGCTTTCGATAATTAAGACAGGGTAGATTGTGTCAATTTCATACGAATTCGCAAGTATGGAAAAATTTTGAATGTCGAAAAAAAAGCAATCTCGATCGTTTTATCGATGCGTTCAAAGATAACGGGTGAATCGTAAAAAAGGGTCGCGCATTGTATTTCGGAAACTATTTTCGTTCACCACAAGGGGAACCGGACCGGTGACGAAATGAAAAATGCATTCGGTGTTTAGGCAATAAAAGAATGCCCCAGTAACCTTGCGGTCAACCTATAAATTTACACGTAGCTTTAAAAAAAAAAGGCAAAAAATCCAGAGGAAAAAAGAAAAAAAGAACAGCGAAACAACGAACGTTACAAACGCCGATCACGAAACGAAAACTCCGTTTTATTATCTGGAAACGGAAGATTCTCTCGTACCGTTCGCATATCGAAACGATCGCCCCGTTATAATTTCACGTGTTCGTTGTACAGCTGTATCGCTCGTTGTACGCTCTTACGAACGATCCACGGGATTTCTTGCTCGTACGAAGGCGAACCGCGGCTCGTTCACGATTTATACGCGATCCGAGAAATAAATTACGCTATACTATCACGTTATTCCGTTTAAAATATGGAGGAGGGATTAATTCATCTTGCACCCGGCTATGTACTCGCAATTACGAAAGGAGCCGGCGTTCGACGGGACGCGAGTTCCAATTTGTCGATGTAATTATTTTAATCCGCGCTTCTCCACTGCACATCCTATGAAGATACATGTCTCGTATCCTCCTATGCTTCGCATACAGATTTCCAGTCACGATAGAGTATTTCTCTTCGAACAGAGATGCGTTCTCATTTCGTGAAAATGATCGAATAACACGCTTATTTATATCTTCTTACAATTGCCTCTTACCGAAATTTCAAAAATATTATTTACAGTAACAATAACAGAAAGTCAAATTCAGTTATTATTCGATTGAAAAGTACAGGGAGTCCCCTAATCCTGGAAGCTTAAAGTTTTTTTTTTTTTTTCAAAGAATTAATAAGAAAATATTTTAATCTTTTTATTCTGCGTTATTCATAAGTTGACGATATTAAAAATCAAAATAATCACAATTATTATAACAGCAGAATAATTTCTGCACACTTTTCTCTGTTGCTATTTTCTGAAGATAATGAGAAAAAGGGTTAAACGAAGCGGAGAGAATGGGATTTAATTTATCGTAATCGGATACATCAAAATCAAACCCTCTTTTTTCTCGTCCGCATGATGATCGCGTGACATTCATGAGGCCATAACTAGCTCCCACCGAAATTTCATTGAGGCCGATAAATTTATCGCGTACGTACACACTGCTCCGGATAATTCTGAATGCATGGCCGGGCAGATTAACGAAATCCTGGCCGAAGGGGTGAGCGTTGGCGCGTGATTCTTTTGCATTTTCCGTCGAGTGGTTTAAGTGCCCCCAAGGGCTGCTTCAATCCGAATGGCTCTGTGTACGGAACAACACTCATCGAAACCACGGGGGACTTCCGCTCTAGAAGGACTGTTTAAACTTTCACCCCGCGTCAACACTCGATTTCGCGGCAAAAACCCCACCTTCCGACGAAATTCCTGTAAAGAACGTGGTGAAACATCCGCAAGGTGGATTCTTCGTGTAAAACGATCGAGCAGTTTCCAGTGGAGTAAATACGTACGAAATTAAACATTGAACACGAACCTAGATCGAACAGAAACCCTATGAAATATTTTGAATAATTTTTATCCATTAGAAACTTCACGGTGAAATTAATAAATTGAAATTATATAATTTCGACTGTATTCGGTATTATTTCTATACGAATGAAATTATTTCTTTCCTTCGGGAATATGTTAGCCATCATTCGGAATTTTCGATGAAAATTACGAGCAAGGGTATAAAAACACGAGTGTTTCATATATTTATGGTAAAAGTACACAGCTAAAAGTACACTTAACCCGGTGACGTATTAATCAATGATACGACAACATAGAAACCGAAATTACCTCTATCACTTTTCGAGTATCAATAAAGAAACTACGTCAACGTGAAGGAAGAAAACTTCGGTGTGTATTACGAGGAGCAAAAAAGAGGAAAAAAGAGAGAGAGAAAAAATACTTATGGAGAGAGGGACTTTTATGCGGCGACGAGCTCGCCCTGTCACGAAAAGGTGTTTTCGGCGGAGACAGTTCCTTCTTGGCTGAAGACGTGGAAAAAATTTTAAGACCAAGCCTTCGTGGCTTCAAACAGCGTGGTACATTTTTAAAAAACGAGGGTGACCCCGAAACTCCTCCAACGCGTTTCCATCAAGTAAAAGAGAAAGAAAGGAAAAGAGAAACAGAGAAAGAAGGGAAAGGAAAAAAAACAGAGAGAGGGAATGTGAGAAGGTATATCCAGGGCGCGTAAAGTCTCTCCCTCGACTTCATACATTTTTCCTGCCACGCCATTTGTTCGCATTGTCCAAAAGTAAGTAAGGGGAGAACGTTTCAAGCTGAAGAGTATCGTTGATCCATCTCGCGGCTCCATTATGTACCGTCAGATCGAATTCTCAAAGACGTTTCTGATCGTTTATGGGGCCCCCTCTTGTCTCGCGTTTATTTCGGTCATCAACGTCGCCGTAGCTGGCAAAACACTTGGTATTCTCGTATTTTTGCAAATAACGTCTCATCTCGAACGTACACCGTAGACAAGTATTCGTCATTCGATGGATCAAACGAAATATCGAGCTTCGTTCGAATCGTTTCTCACCGTCGTTCGCCACGACAATTTCCTTCTAATGCGATGCAAATCGCGTGTATCCGGCAACTAGTTGTTTCCCTTCTTTTCTTCGTTTCTTTTTTTTTTCTGTTTTTACGAGGCGAGACGAATAAGACTCGACCACTTAAAATCGAGCTTCCACACAGTCGACAGTAGTCTCGTAAAGAACCAGCAGGAAAGGGGTGTGTAATTTCGAGTCGTGTTACCTAATTAAAAACCGGGAACCCCTCGCGCGTGCGTCACCTGTTTAATCTCAGGACGGTGTGAACGATCTTTGAGGAACTAGAAAGGAAGAGAGTGAGAGAGAAATGGGGGGAAAAAGGGGGAGGAAAGTAATGAAGTTAATTATCGTGGGTTAATTGATACGAGAGTTTGCGCTCCGTAATTAAACTATCGTCTTTGGTCACCGGATCGACTCGTTCCCCTAGAAATATTCATTTCTTCGTTGCGTAATAAACTTCCGGTGACGGAATGTGTCCCTTCTCCGACGAAGGATTCGAGATCAAAACAGCGCTTTATTTTCGCCTTCAACGTTTGTGCGATTGTAACGGCGAAATATCACCGCGGTGTATCGTTTTAAGGTTGCGCGATCGATTTCAGTGTTTTAGCAATTGTAAGAATGGCGTTTGAAGAGCTTTCACAAAATTGGGGAAAATATCGAAGGGAATAGAAAGTACGCCATTTGGTAAAATGTTTCATGATATTATTAACACTAGAACTACCAAGATATTTTTGTGTATAATTATTAACATCGTGTTCGTACAATTGTAGGCATTTACAATGACTTTCAGATGTTTTAATTTTTAATTATATTCCTAAAGTATATATATCTATATATTCCTGGACTCGTCGAATAAAATGAGTTTCAAGTTGAAAAGACAGAAAGATTATATGGAAGATTTTTATCTTTATTTGTCATTGAAAAATGTCTATAGAGCAACAGAAATGTAGATCGGTAGACTGCACTTCGAGAAAGTCAATAGAAACTTCTAACAAATGAAAATCTTATCAAGTTGGATTTTGCAACAAAAATAGAGACAAATTCAACTTGTTTCGAATGTAAGAAGTATATTTGTGGAAAATGTATATTCCAAACAACATCTATCTGCAAAAAATATGTTCCGATAGACAGATTATAAATAACAATTATTTTAATAATAAATACCTCGATTAAAAATGGTTTTATATATTTTTTAAATAAAAATAAATTGTTTAATACATTAAATATTGTTCTTGAATATTTATCATTTTTATTTGAAAAAAACTACACAGAGTGTTTCAGTGTAGTTTTAGCGTTCACAATAACGACGTTTTTATTACAAGAAAATAGGAAAGAAAAGTAAAATAGTAACAGAATAAGAAAAATAAGTAGACGTTAACTACGATCTATGTATAAATCGGCAGAACTTTTAGAATTTCCATGTTTTTCTCACATAAGAAACTCCTTTTAAATTCCATTGAAAAATCTATCCCATCAACTTTCACATAAATTTATTCCCTGCCTCTGCCACAATTCCAAAACTCAATTTTTACTGAACGACTTCGCATATATATGCAAAATATTCCAAACAACTTCGAATTCGTACCAAGTTGTTCGTCAAACAGGCTAAACATGAATCACAGAACGGAATCCGTACTGTAACCAGAAAAACAGAAAAACACCAGATTCGTAAACGAACGAGTTCCCATAAAACAATGTAAAAACAAAGAAACGCAAGAAGAATAAATAGAAGAGAGAACGAAGAAACAGGAGGAAGAAAAGTAGCAAACGTGTTCAGATAACTTCGAAATTCTCACACGGTTCGTATCTCAGGGGATTCGACGCCGGGCCTGTATTTACCGTAGCGACGGACCCGTCAATATTTTAGGACAAGCTACGTGATCCGAAACTAGTTACAACGCCGCCCCATTGTGTTACAAATGCCGGGCAGGATGTCGGGAGTAACGGTGGGAGAGGACAATGTAGCGGTGCGCGAAACCGGAAGCTAAATGCCATCGAAACGGGGTCAGTTTCGCCCCCTTAGCCCGCGGTGCGTACGCGCCGTCCGGTCCGCGTGTCATATAAATAAAGTCGTTTTACATTTTTATGGTACCGTGGATATATATTGTAGCACGTTTATTTAAACGTGCAAAAGGGGGATGGCCGACTTCTGACTATTCCAACGCTGGGATAAATATTTAAGCGGGCTATTCTGCCGATTTATATCCGCGTAACAGAAGCCTGAAAGAGAAATTCTCGTTTCGCGACGATGACGTTTCGAACAGGACGGTAGAGAAACGAAACGGGGGGTGCGTGACACACGACCACCCGTTATAAATAACGTTGTTTCGCACAGCGTTACGCTATAAAGTTGACAATCTCGGTTAATGGACGGCTGTTTTTCACGGAATCGTAAGTTTCTCGGTGCACAGTTGGAATAATAATAATAAAAAAAAAGAATAAAACATAAAATAAAAGAAAGAATATATATTATACATATACAAAAAATATAAAGGAAACGTTTCATTCCACGGATGAGCATAAATGTGTTGTGTACGGTGTAGATAGGGCGCAATTAGTTGCGACAGCTATTTCAGCTACGAAGCTTGTTCGTATGTAAATCGCGTTCGTTCGCATTTTACACTGCCTCCTGTTGCGAGAATGACCAGCTGATAAGAAGCTGGGTAATCTGTATTTGCCGTTAGTTCGTTTTAATTAGATTCATGACTTGTCTTCACGGCAGGCCGCGTTGAGGAAGGCTGTTCTAATTGACGAGCATGCGGTAGGAACTGTAATTGCGAAATTTTCATACAGGATTCGTTAAAATATTCAAATTTCGATCATCAACCGAATTATTCATTAATTTTGGAATTGGCCAATTCATTTTTTGTGTCGTTAATGTTAAGATGGGACATAATATTGTACTACATGAAGTAAAAATAACATTTCCATTTTTTCGATAATTTTATTAACACATTTATAAAAAGTTAAGCAGGAATCATGTTGTTTGGTACTACAATTCGAAAATATTGCAAAAGTAAAGTTAGTCACTTTGGCTTCTGATCAGTTCATTTGATCAACATAACAACACAGATAACTCGAATAAATATACGCTACAGCCATAACGAAATTGTCACGATGCTCGTTCCACTCTTTCATATTTCATCTATCCTCGTAGCATTAATTTGTATGAAAGAGAACCATCGTAAGCGACATCCAACGTCAATACACCCACCGAGCACAACCGGTTCTAAGAATCCGCCATAAATTCCCCCTTCCAATTATTCCCAGAACATTGAACAAAAGAGCTCCTGGCGGAACTTGTGCGTAATTCTCCTGCTACGCAACCCCCGAAAAACAAAATGACGCGTGGCGTATAAATAACTTCGGTTTACATTGTCTGGCCAGCCATGGAGGAATTGACTTGATTCTTATTTAGAGAATCGTCCTGGTGTTTCGCGTTGCTCGCGAGAATGATGCGGCGGCTACGTTGAAAAAAAAAAAAAGAAAAGGAAAAAGGAGAAAAGGGAAAAGGGCGAGGAAAAATGCGAAAAGAGGGGTTTCAGGAAGCTCGAGAGGAGGTGCGCGTACACACGCGTGCGTTGTACATCAACGAAATAACGTATAAACTCGCGGAAAGCACGGAAGTATTATTTACAGATAAAACTCCGGCGTAGAAATGGGGCGCTGGGCGCACATCCACCGTTTCTTTATGCCGGCACAATGACTCCGGCGTCCTTTTCATGGGGGAGCCATTACCGTGGAACTAAGCTCGCACGACTTCCCCGGAAGAATCCTGTAAACGATCCGGAACGGCTCGACGTTTTTATATATCTATGTATACGTGTGAACATGAGATGAATGTGTAGATGTATGTGTGCGTGTATAGTGACGAGTTATCATTTCGTTCGCGGGCCGACGAGATTTTACGCGGAAAATTAGATACAGCTATGAAGACGATCGCTTTACGCGAGATTAACGGAGGAAGGAGATCCTTCTGATGGCTAAGGGATAATCGTAATTGGAACGGAAAGTTCTAGCCCGTTCGAATCGGGCCGTACGATGAATGAGATCTTAGTCTTCGGTTCTCAGCCAGGGGAATTCGTTTCGAGGCCAACTTTAATGATGACGGAACGAGGAATATCTGAAGAAATATCTGTGTACCTGTTTGACCTGAATTTCAGATCTCCTTACGCTTTATCCGTAATTTTTGGAACTTTTTTTTTTCAAATATTCTTAACGATAGAAAATCTTGAAGCTCAATTACGAAAATTTTATGCTTTATACGAGATCTTCAATTTACGAGAAGGACACGTTCCATATCGTTTATTAATACGTTTACTGCCACGTTAGATTTACATAATGCTCTCAGGGGGTCAGAAAAGAATTTTCATTATTCTGAGAATATACTGACAAAATAATATGGGTGCACTCAGTTACTCTTGATAATTATAATATTACTTTGAGACAGTGATATGACAAGAATGTGGAGTATCAACTCTATCAAATATAATTGTCCAAAGAAGATTACAACACAAAATGCAAAATAAGGAAGAGCCAGAATATCTGGTGCGAAAATTTTGTAAAGAATGTTACCAAAAAATGTTGTATACCATGGTTCGAAAAATACCAAAAATTGGACTAAAGAAAAGGTCACTACTTACTGCTGAGACTGCTATGGACTGCATTTATGTTTAACATTAATCAAATACATCGTACTTGATTTTTATAATATGATATATAATGTTTTAATAAAAATATTTAATTGTTGAATGATGCATTTTTTTATTTCATAATATTGTCTAGGTATTTTTACTTGACGATATTCATTTTATTTTAATTATTATAAACATTTGGGACGCTCCAGTGACACGTGACCAACATAGCAATCAAGATGTATAAAAAGAAAGTGCAAAAAATCCGAATTACTGATCACGTTTTTCAACTGTTCGAATTAAAATTCTATAAAGATCAAACCGTGCATAAGAAGTATCGCGTAATGTATTTAAATCACTTGAACTCCCAACATTCTTTATATAATATTTAAAGTGCTCTTTTTCTCCGTAATAGGTATTTCGAATTAAAATCGTCCAGAATTTCTGGTACAACTTTATCAATTTACCTTCAGCGTCCTTTTACTTCACATTTTTATATCGTACTCGATCATTGCATTAATACGAACCAGAGTAACGAGAAATTCAAATATAAATATTCTAAGTGTTGACTGAGAAACGGGCAACGGAACTAGTCGAGTGGTAAATTTGACCAATCAGTCAATTTCCCTTTTGCAATCTATCGTTAATACCTCAATGGGCCGCGAGGCGAATTTTCGAACGAATTCATCGGGATCGTCGATGAGAACGTCGTTCGTTAAAAGGACGCTCGCGGACGGTGCAATTTCGCGAAACTGTAAAATCAAAATCGCCGTCTAATGAAGTCGAGAAAGTGACATGGCAAAAGGAAAGGTTTTATCAGGCCGATGCAAAATGATAAAGTTAGCAAATATCTCTGTGGCCTGCCGCTGACCAGTTCTGAATATTTCGCGTGCTCGATGGAATGCAACTCTACGGCTACACGCAGTACTGAAAGTTCTCCAACGTGCGAGTTTCCTCCAACACGCCGGTCACATTTTAGTTCGTTAATGAATTACGCTCGCTCGTGGTTCGTTATCTTTTATTCAACCTAGCCCTTCGAGAGCCGGTCATTTTGCGAGACCTTGCTAAAAATTATACAGTCTTAACTGCAACGTGGAAATATAACGAAAATACCGCTAATGAATGGCTAATTATAGACGTAACGTTGAATAGTAACAATTTGTATGATAGAAATGACTGAATGGCTTGAAATTCGAAGATGTAGCGGTATATTGCAAGAATCGTTGTTGTAAATATTATTTCTGTAATACTGAAAAAACATTTTCAGCGATTGTAACACCATGTACATATGTATGTATCCATTTTTCATAAGTTTCATTTTATTAGTTTATCGTTGTATTATTGTACTATCACATTATTAATAGCCAATTTTTTTACGATAATTGACATTACTTACCGGTAACCGATTAACAGGCTTTAGACTACCAGCGTTAATCGACCGGTAAACTATTAACCCTTCACAATCTTCTGTAAAATGTAACTCGACGTCACATTTTGAATGACGTCGATGAATATAATAATTTATATAACATTTATAACATAATTCACACAATTTAAAATATTTATACAAATATAAATGTATAATAAAGAAAAAGTGTACATATAAAATGAAATAAAATAACCAGTTGGAACGAAATTGCGAAAATATCGTAAATCGTAAAAAACAATTTTCTTAAATCTGTTAGATGCAGTAGTAGAAAAATGATTAATAAATGAATACAAAACCATTTTGTATTCTTAGCTTTTTTCACTCTTATTAATCATTTCTAAAAATGTTTAGTATTTCGTACTTCTGAATGGAAACGCGTGAAAATCGATTATACGATTTGAATAAACATAACATAGAATTATTGAAAACACATAAGTTCTAAGAAATATAATAATAGATGTGATTTTTTATTGTTGCACAACTATAGCACTATTACAGAAAATGTAAATTATAATAATATTTATACAGGCCATAAGTTATCTGGTTTTCTGTTACAAATTAAATCGATTTAACGATTGTAAACGAACGAATTAAATATATTTTTCTTTTTAAGAAAATTATAGCTTCAGCTATCTAGGTTTAGTATTATACGAAATGTTGTAATAAAATTTTTCTTTTATCTCTCAGAAATTACGGTACTTCTTAACTCGTAAGAGTTCGAACGTAAAGTGAAAATGGAATTTCTACTTTCTGTTAAACTGTATAATCATTTGGAACATGAAAATTGTGGCACATGATAACCGCGTAATAGTCCTGGACTAACTATAGTTTGACGGATCGTAAGGTGGAACTTTATACCTAATAGAATAAAATTCATGTGACGATGTTAGCCTCGATACAACCCCATTTGAGCGAAATAGACTGAAGCTTACGGCCTATGAAAATTACATGCACCGAGTCGACCGCGAGCGCATCGAAGTTCGATCACTCGCTTTTGTCGTTTCATAAAAATCCTATCTCGCGAATCAAAATCTCATTACTTCGTAATATTCGTACAGTTCGATACACAAATTTCATCCTCTTCGTTGAACGATCGAGTAAAATCGTATCCCGTTTGTATCGTGACGCTTAATAAAACACTGATTTCGCGATGTAACACGCTTTCACGTCCGTTTTCCGTTCGATCGAGAAGGAATACTCTATGGTTATTTCACAGAAATTCAATCTGGTTATACTTGAAGAAAGAAGAAATATATATATATATATATCTTTCGTTCTTATTTAAGATTTCAAGGTAGGAAGTTGCTAATTCTTTATATATCTCTATAGACCAAAGTGCTTTGCATAATCTATTCAATTTCCGGCTTGTACGCCGTTAAATTGACTCGGTCCACTCGATCCCGTCGACATGGGCGGATACTTCGTTAAAATACTAATTTCTTCTTCTTCTTTTTCCCTTTTGGTGTGTGTATGTTCCTGTATTCTCTCATTTCATCGACTACGCGAAGCACAGGGAAATTCTTGAATTATTGATTCCCCCCGCTACGCTAAGTGAGGGGCTGCCTCAAAGAGCTGCAACCACGCGCTTCCTTCACTTCCGGCAAAGATAAAAGTCTGAAAACTCTGATAAAGTAAGCAATCTCGGCTTACGTACACGCGTTTTAATACACGTGTTTCGAACTACAGTAACCAGACGTCTCGAAATATCATTAGTTCGTGTGCATACGTGAAACGAACTTTCGTTTTTGCAAAAAACAAGTTTCCATTACCGTCGAACGAGGAACCTTTTCCACTGCGACGATTAACGGTTATATTAGGCTAAGAAATATCGTTAAACAAAAATTGAAAATATAATGAACAACGACAAACAGTGAAATCTATCTGCTCGTGCCTTTGGTAAGTTTGTAATTTCCTATCGTTTATTCTTAAACTACTTCACCGACGATGCTACTTTATCTTTTTTTGTAAATATCGATAAACGAGAATTTAACAATTATTTCATTCGCAATCTTTGTAAAATTATGAAATTTGTCTGACGTTTCTTACCTAGTTACCAATAAAATAACACTCTTCGCTGTGCTACTGTTTGCAGAAAAATGTTGTATATTTCTATTCAGAAACACTGTCACGAGTAAAACGGTGACTTTTGAAAAATTTCACATCGCAACATTGCACGTAAAAAAAATATTTCAATACGTGACGTTACTTGCTTGAATGGATAGCAGGGAGTGCGATTTCCGAGTGAATTTTCCACGGCTGCAAAAACAGTGTCCGGGGCGAGGCGACACGAAATGGAAATCTTTGCGTAATCGGCTCGTGTGCCGTGAAATTTGCATCGGGGCTGACGCGAGTTAACGCCGGAAGAAGCAGATTCTCACACGTTAACACGGCTAATCCGGTGAATCGTGCGTGGTAAAGCGGACACTTGTCAAAGTGGGAGACTCTTCGCGCGTACACCCGCTAAATTAATTTTCTCTCTCGTCCCGACTCATTTCACATTCCAACAGAGCGGCCAGCAGCCGGCTGGCCGACGCTTGCTAGCACGTGTCAAGCAGCTCGCGCCGTTTAAACTGAATTCCCCGACAAATTGCCTCGGATTTCATAAAACAATTGAAAGGCCTGCAAGCGTACATACTCGTTAACTCTTGCCTCACGCTCTTTCTCTCTTCAGTTTCAAATACGAGTTTTTCCAAATGTCGCACAAGACATATTTGTCGCCTGAACATTACAGTGGTATTTTTTTTTCCTAATCGTTTCATTACTGAAATTTGTCAAATTATTTTCAAAATTTTAAATTTTAAAACTTCCAAAATTGTAAAGATTACAAATTGGTTTCGTTAGATAAAATGGATGTGCGCAAAGTATAAACTTAAGGCAAAAGGGCGGTAACTGGAGTACGAGAGAATTTCCAAAGTGCCCGTAGGCGCCAACAGCAATGAAAGGATTAAAGAGTTAGATTAACTTGGCCTGTTGGAAAAGTACGTTGGAAATTTATTTTTGAACTAACGAAAATTCATCTTTGAAAATATTCCTTTGTTAGTAATACAGGCACATATAAATAATATACTGGTATTTTTTTTAATAAATATTCCTTTTAACAAAACTATCGATATAAAGAGAATGTTACGTTGGATACTTTATTTATGACGAGCAGCTTTCAGAAACTAAATATACCTGATGAAGTGTTAATTAAAACTAAACTGTCTACCGTCTGACCTACCCACAAATGTCTTCATTTAATTGAAAAGTATCGAAATAACAGAATTTCTAAGGAAAATTTACACTTAGTCATTTGTTCAATTATAATTCGAGTATATATTAAAACTAGAAAGAATCGATTTTTTGACTCCTTGAATGAAAGTAAGATTTTATTACTTTATCAATTTCAAGCCAGAATTTTCGGGAATATTCAAATCTGAATGTTCATTCGATAATTAAAACGACAATATTAGTTTCAGATATTTGCATTACAAGTGCTTAAGATATCTGACCTAAAATTAGAGAAAAATAGCTTTAGATCCACTTGGAAAATTTTAATCGTTCAACCTGGCTAAAGCTGTATTTTTCGTTAGATCCTTCTAGGATTCGTTTAATAAACATTTAAAGTGTATCGTGTACAATTAAAAGAAAGAAATTTGTAGACCACTTGAAACGATTTGAAGTTACTTAAGCGAAGTGATAAAATGGTTAAAAAGAAGGAACTGTTCCCGTTATACTTGGAATATTTCCGTGACATTCTTAATATTCTTTTTCTAAACAGCCATTTTAAAAGTTCTCTCGTTTAACTTGAGCCGTACATTACGGCCCCATAGTGCAGTGACCGCTTTTAAGAACGCATTCACCCCGCACATATACGCGCGCAAACTTATCGTCGTTCCTCATACATCGCGCACGCTTAAAATCCTTGTTTCCTAAACATGTTAGTTACACTTGACACTTCTTTGCTTGCTAGCTTCTAAAACCATTTTGTTCGCTTTCCGTCGTCTTAACTTCACGCCATTTATCATCACGTGTATATCTGAGGTTGAAATAGTTATGGAGACAGATCTAGAGCACGGAATGATGGACCCACGAAAGTTCCATTTTTTAAACGTATGCATAGTTTTTGTTCCAGCTTGTATAATACGATTTTTTAAATTTTAACATACGTTAATTTCAACTATTCACTGTTTTAATAGAATGTTTAATAAAAGAAACAGATCAAAGTGTTGTGTACAGATTGTATTTCGTAATCGCCATGCTTAAATTAAAGCTGAATTTAAAGTTAATTCAAAATTGATTATGAATATAATTTTTTTTCGTCCCATATTGACTATAGTCTGCACCACGAGTGTGACTCGTCATTATAAGATAAAGGGTTAATATTTTAAGGAGAATAAAAGGTATAAAACGTTAATTTCTCAATGAATAAAAAATTTCTTAATTAATATTCGAATTTCCTTATGTCACGTAACACCAGTTTTAATTTGATTATTGGTAAAAAAAATGGAAATGGTAAATCATAAATGAATCCTTAAAGCGATCTATAATCAATAATCGATAAGGAAACGAGTAACAATAAAAAGTAGATTAATAGATTTCCTATTGATAAAGCTTGATAGGAAATAGCCGATCAATATTGAACGATTTCGCAATATCCACTTTCCTTACTTTTTGTTTTTTGATGCACTGAGACAGTGCAATTAAAAAGCTGCATAACAAAACGTTGCAAGTATCATCGTAAATAATTAGTTTTGATATCAGAGCAGAAAAAATAAAAATTACTTCGAGTCTCGTCGATTATCAATTCTCTTGAAAATTGTACTTCTCGGAATTTAAAACTTTCCTCTTTAATTAAATCCACGCGGATTTTCGTACAACTAATTTCTTCGCTAAAATTTCCTTAGAAAAGTCCACACTGAGTTAGGTTACTTAAAACACACGAAACAATTCACATTAAAAATAAAAATTCGTTTCACGTAAACATGCGATCGACGACGAGAGACTAACACCATACACCCGTACCAATTTCGAACGCCAACCGTGAAGATACAACGCGACAGTCCTGACAGTCCAATCTTTCTCCGTCGGATCGAGGACACACAACAGGACCGTTTTAATCGAAGACTGCGCGCAATCCCACAGGGATTTGCAAAGAAATGATTCGGGCCAAGTGACACGTAATCCGGCTCCATTAATTCACCCATTAAAAATGAATATAACGTCGAAACGAGGTCGGGAAAACGGTGCTCGCGTTGCATACACGAATCGCTCTAATCTCTGCATTATGCGTGGAAAGGTTCCAAGCCGCGTATCGACTACTCCTCTCTTCCTTCCTACGCTAACCCCTTTTTCCGCGCCCCTTTCTCTTTCTTCGTGAAAATTATATGCGAGACAGGGCTGTACGTTGAAAACCAGATAAGATTTTCACGGTGCTTGTCAAGAGAGAGAAAGAAAACGAGGGAAAGAGAGAGAGAAGAAACTAACGGCCACTACGAGAGTGGTAAGGTGACGAAGGGACAAAGGCTGAGAGAGGGATGAAAAAGGGGCGTGATAGTGGCGGCGATTGCACAAAGGAATCCAACGTAATCCAGTGGCAAAAGTCGCCCGGGGAAAGAGAGAAAGAGGGAAACAGAGAGAGATAGTAGGTTGAAGAACGATGCAAAAATACAGCCAGCTAGAACTGCTATACTCGATTACCTTACGGATTAAATCTTTGATTTGCTGGCCTAGTGAATTTTACGCGATAAGAATAACGTAGCGATGGTACAGTTAAAATCATCGATGAACAACAACTAGTTGGCAGTTTTTTTTGGGGGGGAGGGGTTTATTTCATACGACTCGTCGTCGACGGAAGCGTTCGTTTTAACGAATCGATCGATTTTCTTTCTTTTTTTCAGGTTTGAATTATTTGTAACGCGTTGAATACGGAAACGGAAGGTTCCTTTTTTTTTTTTTAAATTCGACTGTACGTAGAATAAATTCCTTGCAAGCTCGAAAGCTTTACGTTTCGCGCTTTTGTTTGTCACTCTTCTCTCTTTGATGCGAGAGGTAATTGTTGAAATGTTGCGAGTAAGATACGATCGGCTCTTTCATCTCAGAGCTATTCGATTTTTCATTTAGATTTCATTTAGATAATGACACTTTGACGATTTCGAGATATTCGACGATTCAACCCTATGAATTGGAATTTATCTTTCCTGGTTGCTTCTTGACGGTCCGCTATCTTCAACAGTAAAATATCTCGAAAGAGATATTCTGGTGGAAGGGTGATAAGTTCGAGATTCAAATTTTATGAGATTCTGAGTGCTCCCCATTAAAGGACGTTTTCGAGAGACCTCGGAAATCCTCCCTTTGCCGCTATCTTTCACCTAACTCAGACCGAACCTTTCATTTCTGGAACAGGCCCATAGATTGATCAGAGTCGGTTATGGTTTATCGTCGCGGAGCACCGTGAACTTCATCGAATTATGAAAATTCCCATGGACTTCGGCAACTTTTAACCTCACGGAGATAGTTAGCTGCTTTAGCTACCTCTGAAGAGATCTTGCGATCTTTCCAGTAACGTGCAATATATAAGTGACTTTTCTTAAAGTGTAAAGAAACAAAAAAAAAAAAGAAAAACGTACGTTCAAAGGAGAAAATTCATAGTTTTTAATAAAAGTTTCGAAAGTTCGAACTCTATGTTCTATTTATACGGAATCCAGCGAAGCTTCTCAATCACCATCGTCGAAGAACTTTCGAAAACACTTTCCACAGATTGTGCCTGAGTTTCGTTGCACGAGGACGGGAAAATCTGCACGGCGAACCGGAAATGAGCCGAGAGAGACACGTGACGCGGTCCACAGCCGGAAGAAAAGCGAAGTCTGATGAATTTCCCTGGTGAACAGGGCGCAAAGTGAATCAGAGGAATTAATAAAGCGTAAAAATGAGAGGTTCTCGAGCCAGTCGATTCAGTTAACGGTAATCCGTGCCGGTAATTATCGACAGCCGCGATTATAAATTGCAGCCGTCGGTTTCCTGTGCAACGACAGACTGTAATTCGTGACACGTAAAACACGCTTCAGCCGAATCATCAATTTAATCCTTCCTGACGCGGACGAGAAAAAAAATGCCGGTTATTCATGATGTATTAACAGCTAGTTCTTTATGCACGGAAAAGGTTGTTCGATGGTATCATCATTATTGTTTGTATATACCATAATTCGTATCGGTTAATTTGGGTTTCGGGTTACGCAATCTGACCAAAAAGTGACTGTAGTTACTGTACTTATGTCATATCGTTCAATTTAAACTACTAATATAAACGGAACAATTCTGCTCATGAAATTTTATTTCTAATAAGATGTGCATTGTTAACGCTGTAACATTTTTACCGTAAATAATAGAATACCAGAAATCTGTTCAATTTAAGATACTAATATAAACCGAATAATTTTGTTCATAAAATTGTATTATTAAGAAGGTACTCATTACTAACGTTGTGGCACTTTTACCGTAAATAATGAAACAAGTTTACTCAGAGAACCTCGTTTTAATAAATATTCAACAATTTTCTTCCACTAATAATTGAATTGAATTTAAAAATCAGATAATGCACTGATTAGGTGTGAACTAAAAAATTGAAAACACGCTTATTAAATGTGAAATATTTATAGTAGGTTCCTACAAAATGAAATTCGAATTATTATCGTTCGTAGCTTTAAAGGTAACTACAGAGAATAATTTGAAAAAATATAATCAAACGGTATATTCTAATCGAAATCGTCTTCGTACACCGCATTGATCGTGGGTCGCAAGAAATTCGAACGAAGAGACGGAATAAAGTCAGCAGATTGAAATTTTCCGAAACGATAAAAAGCTCGAACAAGTCCTCGGAGAAGCTCTGGCTGGCAAATCGAGCCGTTCTATCGATCGTTGATACCCTCGTTAGCGGTTCGTCCCATTTTTTTTTCTCCTTTCGTTTTTTTTTCGGAACGAGAGCAGCGAACGGCCATTCAAGTGAATTGAGTGACTCCAGTGATGACCGGCGAAGATACGGACGAAACGAACCGAGCTAATTTCTTACCACGTCCCGGATCATTCCGACTTATTACGATTCTCACGCTCGACACGATTCGACGGAACAATCCTGTCCCTTCGTCACTCCTCTCGAACGATGCAATTATTAGCGGCTTTTTCGGTACAACGCCTCGTATAATGATAATGAAAACGGAACGCTTTTTCCCCTCCTTCTATCCGACCCAGGCAGAACGTAATGAACATTCTATGGGAATATGGTATGTTTTATCGTAATTAAATGACGTCGTTGGTTTGATGAGTCTTTCAAAAAATGGTATTTCTCTGATTTGAACAATAAAGTGTCATCTAAATACGATGTCTAAATACGTCGTGCCTTTTCAAATTACATAAACCGTTTAATCGTTGCAGCAACGCATGTGCATTATTCAAACTTATTATGAAAATTGGCCACGACACTAAGATCTAAATAAACCACAAAGAGAAAGAAAAGAAGGATATTCAGTAGTAAAGATGCACAGCGAAGAATCGGCAGAATCGTCGATGAAAAATCGCGAGATCAGAAGCTCACCCATTACCATTAAATCACGGTTGAACTCCCAGCGTAACGTCTGGTCCAATTAGAACGAGCGCTGCGTTCAATTACGCCTTCGATCGGCGGATACATGACGAATCGAGCCCATAAATAAGCCACGAAACGAGAGAGAGAAAGAAAGAGAGAGAGACAGAGAGAGATTAGAAGCTATCGAGACGACTGGAGGCAAGAAACTGATCCGCGATTTCACGTTCGAAGAAAGACTATTAGAGGCGGCGTCGACGGTGGTCGAAAGGCGTAACGAGGGTACAATTTCGTTCGTGCTTTCACCTTATTTACAACAGCCGTTTAATCCGCACGATCGACACGGCGCTGTGTTCCCTGAACAGCGATCTCGCGAACAGATATCACGATCGACCTGTTTCGCCGCTTTAATTTGTCAGCGTCCAGTCTGCGGCGTTGAATCGGCCGCGATACGTTCATGATAAAATTATATATCGAACGGTATCGCGACCTCCCGTGATCGGCACTGGATCTTTCTTCAGCTCAGCTCCACTTGATTCGTGCCCTCGCAATCTTCGATCGGGAGAAACGACTGGATAGAAGTATCCGCGTTGGATTACAGCTTGCGCGAGGAATAACGATTCGTTTCTAAGAGAACCTCGAAGCACGAAATAACACGTACTTACTACACACATGCTTGAACATTGGTGAACCACGACGAGGAAAGATTTTATTAAATGTAATCACGTGGGAAGCCTGCAGTACGAGTATCGGATGTATGATCGACACGGCGCGGACACGTGTATGTACCAGCGATACCTTGCCGACTTAATTGTTGTTCGTGAGCCAGAAATCCCTCTACACCTTTTATTTCTACTCTCGCGCTACTCGTTGCTACTCTATTTGCTTCCACGTGCACCGATTATTTTCAGACTACCTGTTGTTGCGATCATTCGAAATTTTCTTTTTTGATACGCTCTAATCGAGAGGAAAATTTTATTCGTGCAATAGGAAGTGTCCTCTGTTAAAAAATTGAAAGATAATAGTACTTGGTTAAAATAGTTGCAGGATAAATGTGAAGATTTTCTAAAGATAAGAATTATACGTTTTATTTATATTGAACTAATACAAATTAATAAAATTAATAAATCTAACTAAATTCATGAACGTGTAACAATTTGTTCCTTTTTGAAATGAAACTTCCGTTCTTTAAAAGTTTTATTGCAAAAGCGTGTTGAAGTTGATAAATTGATCAGAAAAAAATATACTTGGAGTGACAAGGAGATATTTATATTTTCTGTTAGTATAAGTTAAATTTAACGAATTCATATTGTTGTCAATATATATTCAGAAATAATTTGAAAGATTCCACATTTTAATTGAATTAATCTGTGATAGACTTATTATATAGCTGCTTAATTGCTTATTTTAAAATTGTCTCTTAGGAACTGTTACTATAATTTAGAAGGATAAAGTCGTAATAGAAAGCTTTCTGATTTAATTATTAACATATTTGCTACCATCGATCTGTTGAAGCGTCGTCCGTTATTTTTCGTATTATTTTTACTTATTCTACGTTCTCATTTATTTTGCACAATACAATGCCTACACTGATGCTCACGTAAAAGTATTAAATACGCAAACTGTGCATTTTGTGTAATATACGTGCGTATAGATAACAACGATCTATAGTAAGATTTAGATATCACAAAAATATATAATGCTGATAGCAAATTGTATTAAGTTCAGTTACATTCAATTCACTTTCTTCACGTTTCTTCTACACTTTTTCTTTAACAACTTTTCCAATAAGTAGTTGTCCTACCATCACACGACACTTTTTTCCCATTTTTAATTATACCGACTAAACTTGCACAGAAATATTCTATATAATTACAAATGTTTAGCTAAACATTCAATTTAATTGAAACGTTATCATAAAATTGTGATATTTGAGAACAGAAACGACCGGGAAAAAAATCACAAACCTAACCAACTGCAGATATATAAACTCTCCACTCCTCGGACTACAATTTTCGTCGGATTTTCCTCGAAGAAACGAGATGGCCCCGCAAGTTTCTCGCCTTTGGCACATCCCGTTCTTTCCCTCGGAAAAATCTGCAGTTGCTCTGCCGAATCGAACTCTCTCTCACAACCCCGAGACCGCAGAAACTTTAATCACGGATCATAGGATTCAACCGCGATTCCCATTCGTCACGAAAACCAAGAGCCCCGTTTGAACCAGTAGCAGCAGCAGCAGCAGCAGCAGCACTACTACTACTACCTACTACTACCATCAAACCCACCTTCGTGCAGTTTCGTGGAGCATAAAGGATGCGACCGTAAATCTTCCGTGGACCTCATTTCGCTGGGGCAACACAATAGTTGGTCGCTGCGTCGTCGGGGCTGCTTGTTCGAAAGAGCGCTCAGAACGCGGTCATTTGATCGTAATACGATTTACGGTTAAGCCGTCTCACCCTCTTTCCTCTCCACTCTTCGCGCATCCGAAAATTTGCTTATATTCCTCCGTAGATTCGCCACTAGTGAGATGAAGTTGATTCTTCTCGAAGTTAAATGAGAATTTTCGCTTCTTGCTTACCTGTAATGAGAAAGGAAGAAAAAGGAATGATAAGATGAGAGGTAGTGCACCAAGGGAGATGAAATATTTCGAAATATTATATCGGTATAGAAGAAGGCACGTTTTCGATGGTAAAAAACACTTGAAGAAATTGGATCACGGTTTTTAATATTCGGTTCTTCGCGAGAAAGAAACTACGACATTTTTTAAGAAAAATTTGTTAAAAGTTTACAAAATGTAACTGTAAATGTTATTAGTATGTAAGAATAAGAACTTAAATTGAAAGAAACATTGAGTTACATATTGGAAGATTTTGTTACATTTTAATTTTACCAACTTATGACGGTATCATGCTTTTCTTTTTATTTTATTTTATTTTTTTTTATTCCACCGTAATAAATCATTGAACTACAAAGTTCGCGTGCTTATACTAAACTAACTTATTACTCTAAACATACATCAACAGTTGAATCAATTAAATTCCATATATAAAACACTTAAAAAGATATATATATTAATCCAATACTCCCCGAAAAATTCTATAACAATAAAACGTGTAAAAAAAAGATTTGTTAATATTTAACAATTTTAAAGATACGAAGGAATATTTACATACGTTATTAACAGTGGCACAATTTAACAGATGTAAATTTTAGAGAAACAGTAGTGTAAAATTTGCATTTAATCCTTTCATTACGATCGTCTCTGTCGAGAAACATTTACAATACAGCTGCCAGAAATGTGTGCATTGTGCAGTTACACTGATAATGATTCTGTCTATTTATACAGAGTATTTCATTTATAATAAGCATAGAAATTATTTCCTGTTGCATTGAAATTAAGAGCAAATTACTAAAATGAGTACATGTATAATTACATGCTTTGATGGCACAGTGACTAATTTCGCGACGAACGATCATAATCACTCGTAGTATAGAGAGATCGCTTCATGAACGTTCATAACTGTGAAATGTTAATATAACCAACAGTTGAACACTGGTCACATAATCTCATTTCTTCTCTAGTGTGAAGTCAGTGAATAATAAAAAATACTCTACCTATATAATCTATTTGTGCAAAAAAGAAAAAAAAATGAAAATTGTCACTGTCAAACATCGATATTATAATTTCACGTTTAATGAAGTATCTCTTCACGCGGTGGAAAACTTTCGGTTCAACGCGTCCGACACCCTTCTCGCCGAAGTTTTTCCTGACGCGTGGTAGCGATTACACGCAACGAAAATGTCCACGTAATTACAGGCGCGGCGTGCCTCCGCGTGGGCTGCAATTAACTCGAAACCTCGCCCGCGTTCCTGGCGATTCAGCAGTTAATCACCCAGGAAGTTATACGGCGTCGTGCCTCTGTGTCACATCCATCCCCTTCGAACCCTGCCTCCCCCTCCTCCACCACCCCCCGCGACCACTTCATTAGGCTAGCATTCATAAACATTCGTCGTTTCGTTGGCTCGATTATCAATGGTTATCGGATGCAAAGTAGGTCGACTGATTGAGTCACTCGCTCGTTAGGATAGCCAAACTAAGCTTTTACATCGGAATCTAATTTTCTAATTTGTCGCGGACTGATTGGCTCGTCGATGAAAATCAGAGATTGCGTATGCTATTTTCTATTTAAACGAATACGTATTAGCCTAAGGATTTTTGGCTAGTTTGTAGAATTAACATAGACTACGTTCAATTTCTTGGTTTGTAATACCAAGTGTAATTGTAATTAGGTGATGGTTCTCACGTGTGTGGTTTCGTAAGAATTTGTTCTACGTTTCAACGAATGTTAACATTCTCGTATGAGAAATGCGGAGAAAGGAAATAGCAGTACGCGTAAAGCCGAACTAATCGGCAAGTTGTCGATTTTCAGCGGTTGTAAGTTACAGTACCGCGATTTCAATGCGGTTTCCTTGCGTTTCCATCTTCTAAGCGGAGAATTCACGCTATAATGAACATTATTATAACCAAGGTTAACATTTCGCTTATTGCGGAATGCCACGTGGAAATTTGCGAAGCCGAAATTAATTAACACATCATAGATTACGGTTTAGACAAGACCAGGCAATACATACTGACATACTACATTTCTATTAAGACATATTTTCAGCTTACAATTATTCAAGCTACTTATATCCAACAGAAATGAAGGGATATTCAAATTTGGTAGTAGTTCGAGTATAATTTTCTTCGTGATATCTCTTCAAATTGGACGTATTAATTGTAAGTATAGAAATGTGCAATCAAAATGTTTTTCCTTGTGTTGTATTTATACCAACAAACACAAATATCCGACAGTTGTTTTCTCGAAGTTTCCTAACGATTGCTATTCAATAATGATGTAAAAAATTGATAACAGTTACTTCAATTTCGTTATCTATTAGAATTTTGAAGAAAAAAACGAGCAGCAACGTTTTCCGGGACGATCTAAACCGTATAGTCTGTTTTTAATGTTTTTATCCCGTGGTGAAGGCAAACGCGCCACTGTAAAATTTTATGGTAGCTAATTGTAAGCGATAACGTCCGGGCGTAGCGTACGAGCAAGATTTATTCAGCCGATTTGCCGCGAGTTATCGTCTCGCAACATGAAAATAGATCGCATAGGGGTTCGACCGAAGGAGAGAGACGGCTGAAACCCATTTGCACTCTTTAGTCGTTTGACAATTTCCTGATACGATCACCGACGTTCCACGCGAAGAACCGACCGAGGATCTCCCGATTGCCTTTTGCTGGAACACCATTTCCGCGGGAAAAACGTTCCGTGTCCTGTGCAGCATGCGCGCGAATATCCGTCCGATAACAATTCGCGAAACCGAAGTACCGAGCAATAAAACTCTATCCTCGGCGAAGTGCTCCTTTTTCATGCAAATACATCCGTAAACGAATTTACGCGACGAAATTTGGTTGACAATCTGCGTTCCACCGAATGTGCTTCCGCGTGCTCGAGCTCCTGATTTTAAATTTAGAATTTTCAAATTCGCGAATTTTCGAAGTTGCGAATCCTCAAATTTGCGAATTTCCAAACTTGTCAATTTTCAAACTCTCGAATTTTCAAATTTACGAATTTTGAAGCTTGCGAGTTTTTAAGCTTACGAATTATCAAATTTGCGAATTTTCAAACTCTCGAATTTTCAAATGTGCGAATTCTCACACTTGCAAATCTGAAAATGTGCGAACGTACAAAATCCAATTCCTGGAATCCCTAATTTTCTGATTCTTCAAAATTTTCCGAAGCTTTCAAATTTCCAAATTTAAATATTTAAATTAATTTACAGAGCATCTTTAAACTTTCTTATTAATATGCGACGATTGTTTAATTAAAAGAAGCTGCTTCCAACCAGAAAGAAGAAGGCGAAGGAATTTTGCATTTAAACGAAACCCATCGAGATCCAATTTCCCACTTCAAGATAATACGCCATTTGTCAACAACTTCAACGTCGCGTTCACCGTGATTTCACGCTATCTAATCGAGCCAGACCTGTTCACACGGTCAAAAACAAGAAAGAGAGCTGAATCTCGATCGAAAGTGGTTTACTAGCCGCGGTTGACGAACGTTGGCCCAGTATTTCCGGTGCTCTGAAAAGCGGCGAGGCACGCTGCGTCAAACCGCTATCGATGGGTTCGCGTGATCGAGTTGAAGCAGAGAAAACCGTTTCGTGAGCGCTAATGGATTAAGGCGGAAAACACAGTTAAGCCGAAACCAATCCCTTATCTCTCATCTGGTAAGTGTATTGCGGCCGTACCGCGGTGAGGGCTCCTTTGTGAAATATCTTCCTGAAATATCTACCTTTATTTTTTTATCCGGCCTCCTCTCCTCTTGCATGATATGTAAGTACACGCTCACCGAACACTGTCGAAATTTCCTCGTATCTCTACGTATGTATGTATGTATGTACTTTCTACTCTCCTCGATATCGCATTAAAACGAGTTGGCGCTAACCACCATCACGGTCCGTTTAATGGATTTTCCAATTTTCCATTTGATGACGCGATTATGAGATCGTCGTGAGCATACTGCCTCGTTTCACGTCCTAGTAGATAGATGTGAACGTGCCAAGAGACACTTTGCGCTTTTAATGTTGATGCCGTTTGTCGTTCGCTGGTGTTGAAAGAATTAAGAATATGCGAAGAGTTATCTTAACTCTTTATACTCGTACTATATTTAAACATCTCTTTTTAGTAACTTGATAATTAGAAGTATAATTTGTCAGATCGATTTTATTATTTATATAGAAATTTCATGTGTCAAATTTATCTTCTACTTGAACCGTTTATTTTGAAAGTGGTGCAAATCCATTTCTCTTTTTTTTCTTTCGAAATACTGAAAAGTTTGCATTTTAGTTGCTACAAAAATATCAGCGAAGTGTATTAGTTCGCCAATATTTCTTGAATTTAAATATATATGATCCTCATTAATATTCGGATAGGCTTTAAAACAGAATAACTTTTTCAAAATTGCACCAAACGACATGATTTTTCTTTCAGAAGTTAAAAAGATTAATTTAATAGATGATATGTTCAAAAAATTTTGAAATAATTCCAATTTGTCAGAACTATGAAAAAAATAATAATGGACGCTTTCTACAAACTTTTTATCTGAGCCAGTAATGAAAATTTAAAATATACAGTTTCCAGATTTATGCCAGCTGAATTTTTCATCCAAATGTCCGAATATTAATGGGAGTCACCGTATGTAAATGATAAAATATAATCTATCTGGGTCGTAAATAAACTTACACCACTTTCGTAATTATTGAATTATAAAAATTATTAAATCTCAGTTATTCAAAATTCAATTTCACTTGAAATAAGTAATGTTTTATTCGGATTTTGTTTACAGAAAAGAACAACACTTATTCTCAGATTTATTATTATCTTCGTATCAATATTTTTTCCCAATATAAACCCCTAATTCTCGATAATATTGCCATCGATCAATCGAATTCACTTAATGAACATTATTCTTGAAACCACTGGTTCACGTATACCCGTAGAAATTACACTCTACTAAAGAGATACGTAACTCAAGGTGTTATTGGTACTAAAATACCCGCAGAAGGTAACCAATCAAGCTCTCTCCACGTATTGTCTTTAAACGGAAGCGAAGCTTTATTATTATAGAGATTGAAGTAGGAAAATCTCAAATAAGACCGAGCTTTATGCTATCTTTTATTTCCAAACGATATAGCGTGCGCGTGGCGTGAAGAAACGAAACGGCAAGCAGGCTTATCGTCGCGACGCAGAAAAATATAGCTCCTGAGCACATGGTACGTTTCAACGTGTGCTAATATCAGTTCTTCCATTTCTCAACAAGTGGTGATTAGCTGGGTGAGCGAAAAAGGGCGGCGAGGATTTATAAGCGAGATGGTTAACGACGAGGAATGAAAAATTAGCGACACTATGGGCTGGCCTCTATCTCCAGACTTTCTTTTTCTTTTTTTTTCCAAGCCTCCTTTCGATCGAAACCATTGAACTCGGGCTTTTATGCGCGCGACAATGCCGCGAAACTCAGTTGATAGATGGCGGCCGCGATATCTTAATGACTTGCTGCGACAGGGGCAATTATTTTCCTTTTACCGCGTCTACTTTGAGATAAATACCATCTCTGTGTTATTTTATTAATTAACCACGACTAACGCAAAACAAATGAGCAGAAACAATTCGTACATTGCGCCGGAATGAATTTAAACAACATGTACATAATATAAGCAGAAATATTTGAGAAAATAACGATAAATTACAGATAATTTTAATATGACACAAAACCAGCGGTTTGAAAATTATTTCGTCCGATTCTGAGTAACAGTTTCAATTTGAATAATTACCCCGTATGTCGCCAGGGGTCGAAACAAGTTTCCAATTTTCATGCTTTACATCTCCTATTAGCATAAACCATCAATCACCCAGCATTTACGAGGAACATCCAAAAAGAAAGGAGAAACGAGCGTGTATGTATCACGAGTTGGATCAACGACGACAGTCCGAGGGGTTAAATTGTCGTGTTAAGAACGGGCCAGGTGTCCAGATTTAACGTCCCTCTCGTAACGATCCATTTTCATCAAGTCGCTGCTGTAATACCAGCAGCTCCGCCCAGCGTGGCAAGAAATGGCGAGCGGAGAGAAGGAATTAATAAATCCTAGGTGTGACGATGCGTAACAGAACGGTCAACCCCTGTGTTCGTGTAATTTTTCTTTTTTTTTCTTCTTTCTTCTTCTTTTTTTCTTTTTAACTCTGACATATCGTGTCTCGATACTGTAACTAGTTCGTTGAGAGAATATGCTGATCGAACGGGTGAAACAATTTATTAACCTGTTGCCCCGTGATTTTTGTTATGCTCGCGTGCAACCGGGCTGACTTGTTACCGTGGCTGAGCGACGTGACGCACGAAAACACGTCGAAATATGTAAAATTTCGTTTCAGCAATGCTTCGTTTGAATAAAATCTCGATAATAATGTCGTAAGAATTTTTTCTTATTTCCTTTTATTTTATTTTTTTTATTGAGTCGGCGCAGAAGTTCGTGCGCGATTTCGGATTAAAATACAATAAGCAAGTTTGTCACGTAAACATTTTTTTATTTGTAGATTATTTAATCTTCGTTGCTTTGTATCATCTTATTCTGGTCGATCTGTCGATGTTAAGCTTCTCTGCAACTTCTTTAGTTTAAATTTGGGGATTATTTTGCAATAAATTAAGCAGAACATTATCGTCTATTAAAAAAATTCAGTCAGAGCGTGACTCGTCGTTTAATTGAAAAGCGCCATGTCCAAATTTTGCAAACTATTTGATTGACTATACGAAGAACTGATGTAGGGTCTTGTGAAACGTCCTGAATATTTCTTTTTGTAGCAGTTCCCATTGTTACAGCTTTCCGGAATTCATAAAGCATGCTGTAACGTAAATGAATCTTTTTTTCGTTCATTTTCAAAACCTGTTTTTTAATAACGTAAGAACTGCCAAAAACACAAAGATCTGCTAATGAAATAACAAATAAATATCGCTACCTTTATCCGATATGAAATTTGCACATGCAACAACAACTGTCACTTGCAAACAAATAATTTAGTATCATTTATTGGAAACAGGTACGATCCCAACACATTTACCGATCAATTAATAAATGTATACAAACCGAGTGGTTGCTCATTTCTCGGTGAGTCTTTAAATAGACTATCAATGTTAACATTCGCGGAAGGTTAACAAAAAATTCCATGAAATCCGCGGAATCTTACGAACTCAATTCGCACTAAGAATATTCCGCGTCAATTGCTATAAGAAATTTCTCACATCGATGAGAGGAAAAAAAAATCCTTGCCAACCTCTTTGGAGAAACAGCGAAGGAAGGAATTCACCCTCTAAAAGTGTATCCACTTTGAACATCCACCAAACGATTCACGAAAACCTACATCAAAGGGAAAAGAAGCCCCGGCCGTGATCGCACAATCGAGAGCAATCGTTAGCATATATTCATCAAGAGGTAACATCGAATGCTCCCTAGGATATATTCATCCCCTACGAAAATAAGTATAACGTAGATAGCAGCAACGATTCTCCGCATCCTGAGATTGAGTCACTTCGGTGGCACGTATACGTCATGAAAATTCAATAGACAACGTTCCCCTTGCATATGTCCATGGAACAGGAAGAACGGAGAGGCTCGATCCAAGCTTAAGGGTGAGAAAGAAACGGGGGGAGGCAGAGAGAGAGAGAGAGAGAGAGAGAGAGAGAGAGAGACAAAGACTGAGAGAGGCGGCCAGAGAAAGACTAAGCGAGAGAGACTGAGAGAAAGAGAGAGAAAGACTAAGCGAGACAGACGGAGAGAAAGACTAAGCGAGAGAGACGGCGAGAGAGAAAGACTGGAAGAAAACCTGAGAGAGAGAAAAAGAGAAAGCGGGGAGAGAGAGAGAGAAATTGTGGGAGAGGTGAAAGGGGAGGGAAAAATCCGTCGGAGATGCAATAACGGCGCCATGGGGCGCTTATCCCGGGGATCTTTGTAGCTCGTGCGAGGCTTGCCCTTTGTGAGTCGCTGCCCCTTATCGTGATCGACGACCTCTTGGCCGCCGCGTTTCGAAACCGACCCCTCCCCCCCAAAAAGCCATTTCTGCCATGGTTCGTCCTGTGGGACCGTCAAAAAGGCGCGGCCGAATGGTCATGCGTAATAGCTTTCGCCCTGTCTTTGAAACCGGCCCCCGGGACTTCTCCGTCGTAACACCATCGAAAATAGAATTCCGCAAGATCTATCGGTGCTATTTGCGTTTATTATTAATTAACCCGTTCTCAGACGTCCACGTTTAAACCGAGAACTGGTTACCTCGCGAAAAATAGTATTGGATTAAAATGATTTTCAATTACTATAGGTCAAACATTCGAATCGGTTAATTCTCGTGCTCTTATTTACTCGGTTATAAGGCATCACATCTTCTTTTTCAATCCTATGCGGAATATGATGCAAGCTGTAGTGAAAATATGTAATTGAAGTTATTGTTTGATTATAAGTGGCTGCGCTTTATTGAGAAACAACGGTTCGACTTCTGGTTACAATGTTTTTCGATTATTAGTTCAGTTTCTCGTTATAAGGGTTTTTTTACTACTGATTCGGCCTTTCGTTAAATACAGTTTTATGTTGAACAGGTGCTGCTTACATACATACATATTTTCGGAGCTACAAGTTCGAGAAAAGAGCCAATCAACGCCTTTCTCGAAATAAGGTCCTTTTTACGAGCTTCTATTCGTAAATATAGACCGATGACGCAGGTCAACGGATGGAGTCGTTAGTCGCGCCAAATTTTCGTGTGTTAAGGACACGACACTCAATACTACGATTTGCTTTCTTCACTTAAAATTTCATTGAAGACAAATTTCTCCGTGAGACAGACGTAAGATAGGAGACTTCCATCGTAGAAAAATCCATCAATTCCTTCGATTGCTCCATGAAACGGAGCTACCATAGTTAGATCTTCAACCGGTTCGCCAGACGCGACGACGACGACTCGACGCCCACGGAAGAAAGCACGGTGAAACGTCTGGTTATCGAGACCTTTATCACCTCGCTTCCTCGATCTACTTTGATTAAAATCCGTAGCTACGGGAATACTCTGCTCCTCGTTCCTAGCTTCGTTCACATGTATCAAACCAATACTTTGAGCACCGATGGTGGTATGCAGCTTATCGTACGCGAAATTACGGTACCTATACTTAAAGTCCTGCATTCACGACAAATATGAATATGGCCTCTCGTGACAGGGTTATTCCGCGATATTGCCGTATTAACGATGCACGTCATACATCCGGTTTTCGTTCTGTCTGTGCATACCTTTCTCTCTCACTCTGTCCCTCTGTGAAACGTGCACGCTAGTCGATGAACTCTTTTTCACTGACCGTGTGACACGCGGAAGTTCGAAAAAAAAAAGAAAGAAAGGGAAAAAAGGAACATATTGCACTCTTCAATCAGAGAAATGCGCTTGGCGATGACGCGAGTGCAGCTTCAATAATACTAACTGTAATTACAGATTATTTCGTTACCATTTTCGCGATACACGAAGCGACAGAGGAATGTTTTTTTTTCGCCACCCTGTAGTGAGGAACAAAGATGAAAGAGAGACGCGTCTGGCGGGATCATTAAGATTATTACCACGCTGGAAAATAACGGATGGACATTCGACGTGTAGCGTGTTCCCCGCCGCGGTTCGAGGAACTCGCGTTTCATAAAATATTCAAGAGTTGAAGGACGTTTTTCCTCTTTCTTTCTCTTTCTGTCGCTTCCCGTTGAAAAAAGTGCAAATACCGGGGTTTGTCGGACGACAGTTGTTCCTCGAGGGAAAACAAAATTGACCGTTAGAATGTACGTTCTTTTTAATGGCAACATTTTTATGTATGCATGAGGAAAGGGGCCGTTAATTTGGATGAATGATGGCTACCGTGAGAAAACGTCACCGTTTCCTTACTTTTCAACCATGTTACACCTAATTCTTCACTTAGCCGTTCCTTTGTGCATACATTAAAATCATAGTGCATACAATATACACTTTGGAAACACGTTGGAAAATTTGTTTTTACGAAGGAGAAAATTAAAATGATATCCAAGTTCTTTACTTATCGTAAAAAAACGTCACAGCTTTGCTATTTTTTAACTATGTTACATTTAACCCTTTAAATACGAAGTAAGTAAAACACTCTATGTACACGGAATACTTTTTCTGACCATGTAATTAAGTCACTATTTTAATCCTTTATTCACGCTAAACTAAATTAAAGATTTTTAATTTCCTCGACATTATTTCCTAACATTAATTTTCTCAAATAAATAATATATGTTTTAAAGATAAATTATAACGAATTTGAATATTCGAACTTGAGAAACGCATAAACGAGTTCGCAATCCATGGCGATAATTTTCCATAGCATTCAAAGGGTTGATTCTCGATTTATTCGCTTTTTTACTTTTACAAGTGAGAAAACATTATTTTGCTGTATTATTTCAATATTTTACACGAATATTAACACTTATGGTTCAATTTTCTGTGCATTTTAGATTCAGACGCAAATATATCGTTAGTACCGGCTTAGATTTAATTATCGTACGATAAAAAAAGAATGGAAAATGGTAAATAACGAATCATTAACGCGATCGATAAACACTGAAAACGAAAAAAGCCATAGACTAATGATTGATAAAGCTTTGCAGCAAAAAGCCGATTAAGAGGCTTCCGATATACAAAGACTTGACATTGTACGTTACAAAAATCATTAAAAAAGAATCACGTTGAAATTTCAACATTTTCAATCTCCTTCGATCCAAATTCGAATATCCAATAAATCAACGATTAATCTAACAACTTCGCTGATAATTTCAGTCATGGAGATCGAAAGATCCATAACACACATAGAATAGCATACAATATCCCTTCCCCGAAAATGAAACACAAATTCAAAGAACACACGACAGGATACAAACGATCATCGCGGCAGAAAGGATCGGCGAACTGTCAAACGTTGAACGGCCAACAACGGGGCTCGTTCAATTACCGCGACAACGTCGAAAGATGATATCGCGGCTAACGCTGTTAAATCAAGCTAATTGAAACAAATTCGGCCACGGCGAGAGGACGTAGCGCGTGACCAACGAGAAAGCGCGATTAATACTCTTTCTATCGGAGGGGTGGGCTGACAATACACGCGCGAGCGGTTGCTTTCGCAGAAAAGACAAATAACCAGCTGTCCGTGGAGCCGTACATATGGCGTAGCTAAATCAGTGCACAATATGCGTTACGCGTATCCGATGGATCGTCCAATGAGATATGTTACACACGCACACGCACTCAACATCCACCGGGAATCCGGTTATCTGTCCGTGTCCTGATTGGGGCCTATCAGCCAGACGCAGCATCGTCATTCACCATTTCGTATGCGAGCCAGCGAGTTCTTTGATCTTTCACGATTTCAATCCAGTTATACACGCTCACTATGTAACTTCACCCTGGCCCCTGTCGTCCCTTAACTGAGCAGTCGTGTCGTGCTTGTCTCGTTCATCCCCCTTTCTCTGTCGTTTTCTTTTTTTTTTTCTATCATTTTATTTTCATTCTTTCTTTTTCATTTTTTGTTTGCCATTTTTCTTTTCTTTTTTTTCAACAGGACGCACTCAACGCGAATCATCGTGTCTCCAACGAGAGTCGTCGCGTATTTACAACGATGGGATTCAACGTAACGGGGATAACTTTATTCATTCGTTCGACGAATCCGACACGGATCGCGGCTGGCTGAACATCGGCCGCGTCCATGCAACGATTCGCCACGGTGCTCGAGCTACACGACACGCGTATACCGTGCATATCCGTCCGTTGCGCGACGAACTTTCGTCGTTGAATGGTACGGGAGTTCGAGGATCTGTTAAGCGATCGTGACGGAGACTTGGCCTGTGGAGGGATGAAAAATACTCTAAGAGGAGAATATATTCGTTATTTGGGATAACTTGGAAATTTCGTTTCAATTTTGTTTTTTTTTTTTTTAAAGGGATTCTATAGGTAGAGCATTTTTATCATATAGAACGGTGTATTTTTGACTTCGCTAGTTTCACATTGCAGAGTAGAATTTGCAATTTTCGAAATATGCTATACGTCACACGCTCGCGTCAATTTGCGACCTGTTTGAAACTTGAATCGCGATGAATAAAAATTGCGTGCTTGCAAATGAAATCTGAGGAGGATTTGGAATACTGTATTTCGAAGGTTATTGATTATGCCTTCTAAATTTTAACCAAGATTATCCTCAAATTTCTCAATAAAAATTTACCAAGAATTCTACGAACCTTAAAGTTAAGCCGAAAAACTTGAAAATTTTCAGCAGTCAATTTCTGAGTGATTAGAAATTCCACGTTTGCTGTGGAATGTGAAGTTTTACAGTTGAAGAAAAGAAATATTCGATAAAACAATCTTATAAAAAATAAGTATTATTCCAGATATCTAGGATATTACTATTCAAACAACTGTCCTGCAAGCTTATGCATAAACGTTCTCATTATTGTCAAGAGGTAAAAATAAAAAGAAAACGCAAATCCATATGGACTTGGGGTAGAAAAGTTAAGAAAAATACATGGAATGTGACGGAAACGATAATAACCTTACCTTAAGAAGATTTCCCTCGAGTAAAAACAGATAAAGGTTGTTTATTCCTTCTACCGATGCAAGATACACGTACCGAATTGTTATTACATTTATAAATTCAAACGTCGATAAATTTAATACTACGTCGATATCGGGACTTACACCAAACCTATAATATAATATTCAAGGAGCGTTAATATTAATATTTTAATGCTGAGAATAATATAATACAAAGTTTTCGTGTACACACATATACATCAAAAACAATTTTCGTATAGAAACAATTTTCTACTGATTCGTTTTATTAACTGTACGAAATATCACGCCAGAGATGACCTCATAATGCAAAGGATTAAATAATCCAATTTCTTGAATAACAAAGTAAAATTGTACTTATTGTTAGTAGCTTGCCTATTGGTCGCATTGATTAATTTTACTCGTTACGAATAACCACGTGTTCCATTTTGTGTACGAATTTAATAAAACTTAGTAAAGAGATTTATTCATGACGTTCGTACGAGCGAAGACCGTATTTCTGATGTGCAATAGTGAGAATTGAAAATGAATCGCACGTATGTACATACATAGGTGCTGATGCGTGGCAAGTTCTAATAATTTCGAATGTCACTACCTTCGAATATCCTACAGCGCGCTCCCATGCGTTCTGTTGCAAAATTTACGCTCGTCGCTGATTTAATTACCGTCTGGTTAGCCTCGTTCGACTAATCGCGAGGTTGCGCCATGCCGTGTAACGGGGAACGTGCCTTTGCAAGTAGAAAAAGGCGGACAAAAGCCACCGTCGATAATTACACCGTCCGTATTATTCTCAACGTATGAGAAATTCCAACCTGTCTAACATCCTTGAAATAACTCGTGTATTTTATTCATACAGCAACCTCGAAGAAATATAATATAACAATTAAATTTCATCCCGTGAACACGTCGATTCTTCCTTAAACAATAAATCTGGAACAACAGATATTTGTCGTTACGGTCTTTTCACGAGTAATCCCAGCCACGCGTTGAAAATTAGAAAGAAAAGAAACGAAAGAAAAAGGAATAGACGTAACTCGAATCGATTTATCTTCGTTCGAATTCTCAACGACCGTGCAAGGAGGACATCCCGAAACAGAGAGCGCACATTCGGGAGAAAGGAACGCAATAAATCTCTGTAACAATGGTTGCGAAGGAGACGAACAATCGACAACAGCATAAATCCATCCCGTCTAGCCTATCGTGAGTCAATGGACGAACGTTCGAATAACGATAAGATACGCGACGCGAGAACGTCGAGCAGATTTTTCGAACGAGGCCATCGCGCGATCCACCCTCACCCTATTCGCCACGGTAATTGGCGTGACAATGCGTACACGTGCTTCGTCAGTTTTAGTACACAAAATCACGAGAGAGAAGCGTTGGTTTCGGTTCAGCGTCGAATTTTCGTGGTTTGCTCTGTTTCATCCGGTTAAAAGGTTCGATATTTGGTCACTCGACGTGTTCCCCGATAGCCATGTTGCTTTGAGTCGGCTACGCATTGAAATTACTCTGTTTACCAACGAACCTGTTATTCATCAGGCTAGCTGGTTTTTTTTTCTTTTTTTCTTTTCATCCTTTTTTTTCATCGCGACGAGTAATCATCGTCACTGTAACCGGTTCGCCAAAGAGGGCGGGGAAAATATATCGAGACGGTGGACACGGGGTGGAAATTTCGCTGTCGTTGGGAATGCTGTGGACACCGGAGAAAATCGGTTCCAGAGACCACGCTGGATGTAATTTAAATTGTATAGCGTGGCGTCGCGAATCTGCGAATTCAGCGTGGCTGGTAACGTTCCGCAAGGTGTGCCCGGTGAAACACGAAATTGCCGGGGTAAATTGAGACCGTTTGCGCTTTTGCGCGAGGCTAAATACGCTGGAATCTTCAGACGTTCGCTGAAGATTTTCATACATGTCTATGGATTTGTCGATAAACGCGTTTCGCTGATTTCACTGGGGAAATGGAATAAGCTGCGTTCTTCTTAAAAAGATTTCGCGATCAAAGAAAGATAATGTAGGAGAAATACATACAGCGATCTAGGAGATTTAAATCTGTACAGAGATATTATAATGTTTTTCTTGAGTTATTTGCATTATTAAAAATAATATAGATTATCCAAGTATTAGGCGTAGAGATAAATACTTTCAAATTGAAGTCACGTAATCTTTACAGCTATTTAAATCGAAATATTCGCGAATGGTATTCGCAAGCTGGTAGAAAAATGGCGAAAGATCGTAAGCAATAATGGAAGTTTGATTTTTTTCGTTCCTTTTAAATAAAATCAGAAAGAATGTATTTTCACGTTTAATATCTATTATATAAGAGGTATCCTGTTATTGGAAGTATATATAATTCTATGTGAAAAAGTAAGACGAAACTGTAGAATAAAATTTGTTCCTTTGTCGCTTTGTTTTCGAGAAAAATCAGATTTCTTGCTTGTATCACTAATCACGAGACATTCTGTGCATATTGAAGTACTCGTAATTGATTTCTGTATCATTTACTAGGGTTTCTTTAATTTTTTGGTATTTACATCAATATTTAATACATATCTCACGGCCCTACGTCATTTTGGAAAACAATAAAAATGGAAATTAAAGTTTCTTTGTAATTTCTTTACGGATATTATATTTCATTAAATTAGATAAATTTGAAAACTGAAATTAGCATACTTCTTTTTGTACCAGTTTAGACAAATTGATATTTAGAACCATTGGTTACTACAAGATTAAGAAATTATGTTCTCAAAGCTAGAAGTATAAAATTCTTTGTTAACCTCTTCGTAATTAATGGACATACTATATACCTGAACATTTATTGTCCATTTCTATGAGCGACGTACCGCTACGTTGAAACCTTATCGATTATTTTCACGTACATATACAACTTCGGTCTATTTTTAAACGAAAGTAGAAACACTTTTATTGCTATCGATATCATTTGCATTTATACTCGACAAACATAATGTAATCATTACCGGTGCAAATGGACGGGAATTAATTTAAACAAATTTTCCCTATCTCCCAGCTGAAGTGTCAGACGCTGATAATATATGACTATCGTGACAGTAGACGTATTAAAAGTTTGAATTAAAAAAAGAAAAATAAGGGTAGATCCCATACGTAGATTCCCCAAATGCGATTTTTTTCTTATCAACTTCACACTCTGGAGAACATAATTTCCATCGAAACAAGCAATGCCACCCTCGAGACACCGTAACATCGTACGCGCACAATGAAGTAGATATAATTCAATTCCGCGTGACGATCGACACACGTTACCATTCACCTATCCAGCCTCGATTTATGGCCAGAGAACCATGCCAGAAAATATCTCAGGGTAACGCGTGAAACGTGAAAATTCAACTGGGGAATACCTGGGTATCGGTCGGCTCTTGAGAACTGTAGTAACGGTGGAACTCGAGGCGCGGCGAATTTGGCAATGTTCCATAACCGATATGCGAGTTCGAGGCTGGCTATCTGAAAACGGTCCGATTCGTACGAAGAGCGTGGAGATCGTTATCCAATCCCATGCGTACATTGGTGAACCCCGTGGGTAATAAAACACTCGTATACGTGGCTAGAACATTTTCCTCGAATCCCCTAAACAACGGAAGATGCGCCTTTTGATTTTGGTACCCCTCGATGCTACTTATCGAGGATCTACCATTCGAAATAGGCTATTTATGGTGAAAAAGGGCGGGCAGATTTTTAGACTATCTCCCTTCTATCCCTGCTTATCCTCTGATCCTTCCTTCCTTCTCTCTCTCTCTCGCTCTCGCTCTCTCTCTCTTTCTCTCTTTTTGCCCTCTGTTCTCCCTTCTACGTGGAAGATCGTCCTTACGTGCAATAAATCACGCCACTTCCGTGAGAAGCGACGTTCCACGCTCTGTCTAGAATGCGGCACGATATCGCTCGGGACGTTTACGATAATAAAACTCGATGGCGTGCTGCAGATTAGGCCTGTTCTCCAGCTAGTTGCTCTTTCAACGACCTGGCCTCTGTGCTAGCGAGAACACGGAACATTGGAAAGCTTTCGTACAGTGGAAAAATTAGTAGTGTTAGAAGTGGTATATATCGGAGTAGACATAAACATCCCCTCTTTGAAACTTCTTTATTCTCACGTCAGATCGCGGCGGATTTTGAACTTGTATCGCGACTGGAAAAAAGAAAGCCTTGAAGTATTCATTTTCAAGAATGAAGAGAAACAAAGTAGTGATAGGAAAATACGATAATTTCTTGTAAAGAGAGATAGATCGAACGTCACAATTGAGTATCGCAACTGTAAAACGAACTGAGCGTTACACGCTTAGAATCATTGAAGAAAATCATTTATTTCACCGTCGCAAATAACAAAATCGTAAATCTACATAAACCACAGATACTCACAAACATACACGCATTCGTATTTCTTTGCTATCATAGTCTCACGTTGAATTTAAATTACTATCTCCTACACATAGGTATACCAACGGTAAGAGCGACTGATGTCCCCCGTTAATCCTCCGGTCACAGTTTCTTCGAGCCCCGTTTTACAATTATCCCTTTTGAATAAATGTTCCAGACGGAAGGGAATCCAATTCTCTGTCTCCCGTTCGTTCCTAAATTCTTCCGCTGAACGAACGCAGAAATTAAGCACGCCGTCGTAGGGACGTAGCAAGAAATCGAAGGTCAATCGTGGGCGAGATAGGATGGCGCGCAATCGAGCAGTCTCGACGACCACACGTTGGGGAAGCGACGAAAGTGTTTTCGCAGGCGACACCGATAGAACCCGGGAGAGACTCGTCGAGTCAGAAGAACATAATCCGCGCGCGGGAGGGCAAAGGACGAGAAAAGGCGGGGAAGAGAGAAAAAAGGGTGGAGGGAAATATCCACCACGGTGAAATCTCGACTAGACTCTGAATCGAGGGCCACTCGAACGTCAGTACCGCTCTTATTTGCGATTCTTTCTCGAGGGGTGAGAGAGCCGACACCCCGTGAGGATCCTCGTGCACCCCTTGCAGCCATCGCCACGACCCCATGGGCCACGATTCATCCCCCTAACCGAGCTAATAAGCAACCCTAAAGAGACGTCGACCAGGCAACTGTGACATGTATATACCGTGGCGGGACGCCGGAGGGCAATTTGCATTCATATTCGGCATGGTAATTAGGCTGAGGGCATAATAATCCTGATACTTGGACGGTGCACCGTGTGCACGAATGGATTCGGTATAATCGGCCTCTGACTTTAATAATAATACTGTGGCCCGCGAGGGGACCTGGAGCAACGCGCACGGCCGTCAACCCCTTTCTGCGCCTCCACGCCGCGCGTGTTTCAACCCTTCGAGCGAATTATTATTTGGAACTTACGAAACCGCACTCGATCCGTCGACCTTCTGACGTATCGGCTTCGTTTGCATTGTACACGACAGCCAATTTGCATGAATAACATGCGAGTGTTGTAGTTTTACGAGAGAGATCTGCTGTTCGGGGATGTGGGTACAGACGGATGGAACGAATTGTGATTGTGATTTAATACGGTTTATCGTGTTTCCTTACGTTTCGAGGTAATTATTAGAGGTATCGGAAAGTCTTCTTGTTTTAATTGTAATAGTTTATTTGTAAACAGTAATAAAAATACATATGGCTAATCCGTGATATAATCATCATCATTTTTAACAATACTATCACATCTTTCAATTCACATTTTATATTCCATGTTTGTAAAAACTCTTAAGTTTAGAATTGAGAAAATGCATTAACGCATTTCTGACAGGTTAATTAATATTTAACGCGTTCTTTACCAGTGTAAAAAGACTTGTAATAATTCATTGTTGTTTGCGTATAATTTATTTATCCAAATAAACTACTTGAATAAAATACTAAATAAAATTAATTTCCTTATGTTATTTGTAAAATAAAAATAACAAAGTGTTTGGTAATGGAAGTAAGTAAATCAATAGTAACTACTGCAAGGAAAAATAACACTATTTAACGAAATGTGATAATACATTCGAAATAGGAAAAAGTTGTACACTTTTATAGGAAAATCTCGATGCATATCTATTGAAAGATTGAATTATCGAAATGTCTGAGCTAATCAACGATTATTTCTTACTGTAGAAAAATTGAACGATTGCAGATCGATAGTTATACATAATTAGCTTCCATGGGTTCTATCTGCCTTCTTATTATCAATTTCTTCATTTATTTCGACTTCTTTCGTACGTTCTTTTTTTGACCTAAGTGTGATATTTTAATCAAGCAATTTTTGTAGTTCTTGATTTTGTCGGGTATTTCATTTTATACCATGGATTATATCTTGCAAAAGCTATAAGCAATTTTTCACTGCCTTGGTGCTCTTAGCACGTACCATTTTGTGATGCGCGATAAAAGTGTTTTATTAATTTCGAACCTTATAGGGCCATATGGCCAGCATTTAAGATCAAAATCTCTTTAATGAAACATCTAACACCACTTTTAACATATACTCTTCACGACACTATTACCAACAGCAAAATAAATCATGAATTATATCTTAAACAAATTGAAAAACGTATTAAAATTCCCCAAAACATTACGTTACTTCCCAGAGTTGCTATAAAATGCAAAACAAAAAGCATGGGAATCTCTTCTGCAGGATTTAGAAAGACGAGAATATTTTGCAAAAAACTATTTTAGAGACATACTGTGCGGATCGTGACAGAAGCGAGCGTGAATGAAACATTCGAATGCAGTTATATGGTGTCACAACGGAACGGCCTACAAACGAGGCTCGAAAAATCGGAAAGGGGGAGGGCGAAGAGTGCGAATCGGGAAACCGGGAAAAAAAGCATTTGTATCTTTCGATTGGCGGACCATGCCATTGAGGTGTGGGAGTTGAGCATTGTCGCGACTCGTTTGCGTCCAAATCCTCTGGAAAAAAGGCAGCATGGACAAAAATTCGAAAGGTTGAGCGGTGGTGAATGCAAAGCACGATGCGCTGAATGGTTCACGGCACGCAGTGTTCAACACCATCAGAGCTCTGCTTACTGCGTAAATATACGTGCGTCGTTTTTGTAAACACGGTTGTGCTCATGAAGAAAGGAGAAGCGTGTAACGCGTGATCGCGCGATTTTCCAGTATGATACGGGCATCCATTGGTTCGATCGGTTCTCGATTCGTATCAAATTTTTCGTCATAATGGTGGAAATTCGAATCGCGAATATTCAGCCTCGTGAAAGTTAGCCGAGTGGAACAAAAATGAAAATTACGCTACACTTGTGCAATGATCGTGCTCTCGAAAAATTCGAGACCCCGTTTCCCGATTCTCGGTTACGTTTCGCTGGAGACCTCGAAAAATATACCTGAAAAATTCATCACCGGTGCAAAACAAGCATTCTCGACAGAAAAGCCATGTCGGCCAGGTGATTTCGTCTGCGTTTCCCGGGCAAAAAGGATTGAAAAGAATAGTTTCTCGTAACAAGCATGACTTCGAATGAACCAGAGTCCCAGTCATAATCAAGCCAGACAGCATCGGAATACTGTATTTTTTGGATTTCGGTAAAACGACGAGAACGTTGCTTCGTCAGATCGCATTTCGAAGGAAAATCGTCGATGCGATCTCGCTCGTCCATTTATTCGAGAAATTCATGATTACTCGCGGGTTGATATAACGAACGACTCGCAATGGATGTAGCAGCGTGAAGGCTACGGGATGAAAAATGTCACTGTAGACAACGAACAGGTCCACGCCCCGCAGCATACGGACGTCAGGAACGATTTAGGGTGAAGCAACGGGGACGAGAGTCAAATAGAAACCCCATTGCGTTGAAATACGACATTAGGACATCCCACGGTACGTTAAGGGAAGAAACGGGACACGAGTCCTATATAGGGTGAAATGCTGGACAATTTGGCGCGTGTGTACCGAGCGGAAGCGAATATCCTATAAATTACGGTTACAAGTGTTTTTATTCGAAAAGGGTATGCGTTGTGACTCTATCTGAATCGGCAAAGAAACGTTCGATTTTGAACGTAAATATAGTGGTTTACGATGGAGAACGAATCAATTTCTTCGAATGTGCGAGGAGAAGAAGAAAGATATTCTACTGAATTCTATTTCCAAGAAATTGAAAGAAACTGACACAACTGGAAGGTAGCTTCTAAAATTCTTCGTTTTAATCGTTAGTCTAGCTGTAAGTTAGTTTTTCGATTCTTTTAAAATAAAATCTAGTGGAATTTCTTCCTTTTGCTTACACATTCGATTAAAGTATTTTTTAGCAGGAATAGTAATTCGTTGCTTTATAATATCGAACCCTAACTGCGGTGCAAAATTATGGTGACCATATGGCAACAGCAAATTATATTTATATAAAAATCCTAATTTTTATGTATAATACTTGAACTTTTCTCACATAAAAAGAATATTAAAGCGATCAATTCAGTGCCAACAATAAAATATCCATCAAAAACTAAGGTAAAGGAGTTCCAAAATATTTTCTGCACTAAATCCGATCAGTTTAATTCAACGAAGATTTAATTTAATTACTAACCCTTCGCGCTGCGAGTATTTTTATTTTGCATGGTCGATTTATCGACTCCGACACACTTTGCAATGAAACTTTTGAAAATCAGAAAACGAAATTTTTTTCGTTTCGAAAAGAAAAAAATGATCGTACGTTCATGAATTGATTTATTTTTATTTATCTCACCACTTTACTTTATCTCAATATGAATAAAATTTGAATGGAGTTATGATCCATATTATGAATGTCTCTGAAGTGGCGACAATGGAGTGCAGGGATTAATTAAGTATTAGATTAATTTAAAACGAAAGAAACATTTAAGTATTAATTTATCACACTTTTCTTATGTAAGAACAATATCAAAATGATCAGTATAAAATGCCAACGATAAAATAGTCATCGAAAACTAAAGCAGAGGATTGACAAAATATTTTCTGAACCGATCGACGTAGTTCAACGAAAAATAACAGAATGAAAATTGCTCAAATTTATTCGACAATATCATCGAACGTGCCGCATTATTTTCCCACCTCTCGGTCAACAAAAGAGCAGCTATCACAAACAGCGGTAGGTATATCCGGCTATCGAGGTCACCCTGTACATCCGCAAACTATAGTAATTCCCATCCTCGCGATTTCGAACGAACGACAACGACAAGAAGGGAGAGACCGGTCGCATCTTTAGGGGACGGCACCTCGTGGACGACATTATGTATCACTTAAATACCCTGCCGCCGACAAATAGCCTGACTCATGGGATTTTATTAGGCCACCATGAGCACATTCTATCGCGAAATAATGGCGCCTACCGTGCTCAACGTTCGGTCATACAGGATATCGTCGTATATACAGACACATACATTCATACACACGCGAGATTCATACATAATGCACGTACGTGTATGTCTTAACTGCATCGATGTACACACACGCTCATATCTACCCTAACGCTTGGGATTGGTGGTGAGAAGACCCCTTCTTGGGGATACGACGAGAAATGGCCATTAAGAGGGAAGTTAAGAGGCAAATGAATTAGTTAAGACGTCATTCATTTTTTTCCCCTCCGCCTTTTTTCCACTTCTTCTACCTCTTCTTCTTCTACTTCTTCTTCTTTCACGACTGTTGAGACGAACCGCGGTGCTGATTTACTGAGAACGAGTGAACGAACTCGACTCGACAAACGGGCGACTGGGAAAGAACACCGGAAATGGCTGCTTTTGTACACCATTCGCGGATACGAATTATGGGTCGCCGGCAGAAATTGGAGAACGTTTGTCGTTTCCGTGCTTCATGTAAAGCTTCCTCCCCCCCGCTCTCTGTTATACTAACGATAGTTACGCTACTCGTTACAAGCTTGTTCTACTCGTTGGGAAGTAATTTTTGGCATGAATGGCGGAACTACGTTCGGGTTAATGAAAATAACGATGATACCAAGGTTCTAAATTACATTCATCATGTACGTAGGGTATATAAAGCACATGATAAATTAATGGTGCATTTGATAGCGTGTATGTATTATGATACGTTTCGAACATTCTTGTTAGAATTAATTGTATTCAATTGTCTTCCTGTTTCAATGTTCTGTCAGCATTGTAGTTAGCTTTGTCAGGGTTCAAAAAACAGTAACGATAATATCGTGTGTCATTTAGGTTAATGCTTACATTAAGTCGTGTTCACGTCATAACTACTAATGAGATGTTTTTAATTGTTCAAGTGAATCCAGGCTGTGAAAGCCTCGAAACTCTTATTAACCCGATCCGACTTCAAAGTCACATGTTAATATACCGATATCTTATTAATTTATTCAATGTTTTTACAGCAAGGTGTCGTATACATCTTGTTATACAAAGATATCAAAGTAAATGCTTTTGCAAGTTGTTTGCAGATGGAGGTTACAGGAACCATCTTGTGTAATTGTCGTTATGTTTTCTTCTATCGGTGTTTGATAAACAAGAACAAGCTTACATAGTAGCTCTTAATTTATATATCAGTAATCCTTACTTGTTTGCATTTCAACAATCATTTTGTTATTATTTTCGTATGATACAGTGCAAAACGTGCAGAAAGTTCAAATAGTACATTGACCGATCTTTTCGATATAAGAGGGGACGTTGCAGAAATGTGAAAAAGGGTTCCAAAAATAAAATATTCGAAATGCAACGTACAAACTGTTTTATGGAATTTCATACTTAAGGAAAATTACAAAAAATATTCGTTATAATAAAATCATTAAAACTACTGAATTCATTGTTAATTTGTATTTAAAGATTGATATTTCTCAATTTCACGTTACATACATTTTTTCATAACCACGACAAAAATTCTTAAATATTTTCTGATTATCGTTGATCGAAGTTATCTAATTACAAACTATAATCTTCTCTATTACTTCCACTCCAATCTATAAAATCTTCAAATCCTTAAGACACTACTCCAACAAGTAGAGTGAAAGTAGCTCAGACGTTTATTCTGAATAATCATACTTCAGTGAGTCAACCGCTACATTAAGAATCAGTAATAACATCATCAACGTGCACAGAATACACAAACGTTAACGGTATAACACGATGAGTCAAAGATAACGTTAGACCTTGGTTACACGGTAGACGATTGAAACATCGTGTGAATTTAACCACTGAATCGGAACGTGAGCACAACGACGAAACAAACGTGATTACTGACCTAGAGAACTGGATCAATCATTCAACCGTTCTCCTATCTATAAATAAGTAAGTATCTATTCCTGCTGATCGATCGGTGGAAATTGGATCTCTTTAAACGCCACGCGAAGATACTTGGTCTCTCGCGAATATTCAGTTACGCAAATATACCAGCCGGTCGACGGCCTCGCGGGTGTGTTTCGAATCTGAAAGAGAAGCCGAGCTAACAGTTGGATAGCCTGGAACGTGTTGCCTACGCTGGCAGCATGTTTAAATCTCCTTTCATTCGGTCACGATTCTATCTTTCTCTCCGAACACCAGCAGAGTTGTAGGAGAAGCCAAGAGGCCAGGAAAAGTGGAGGAGAACGTCATTCAAGATTTTTCTCGATGGTTTTCATGGTATCCCTGTGAGCTCTTTCTCTCTCTCTCTCTCTTTCTCTCTTGATGTCATCGTAGAACGAGATCGTACGAGAAGGCCGTTACGGCTAACCAACAGCACCCAGCAAACCTTCTTAACGTTTACTGCGACGATCATAAATTCCTATTAACGAGTTTCCCTTTATCCTGGCCCCTGGTGTCGCGGCGGAGACAACGACCTTCTGGCTGTGTGAAGTCGAAACTTTCCTACCCTGTGAACAAAGGGTTCCTCGACCGCCATAAATAAGTGGCGTAAAAATAAGAACGTCTGCGTACACGGGAAATTAATAGGAGAGGATAACTGATGGAGCGAAAGGAACTTTTTCCAGGATAAAGTCACCTGGGCCGTAGCGAAGAAAGTTATTTTGATTAGAACAAGTTTGGTTTTCTATTAGAATTTACCATCTGACTTTTCGGATCTTGAAACGAAACTTGAAGTTTAATTACGTAAGATCATCCGATTTACACGCCTATATGTTTCTTTTTAATAAAGTACGAACTATTAGGAAATTTTTCAAGATATTTGTTTCTGTTGAAAGTATAATTCGTTACAATTATACGTGGAACAGAGTATCATTCAAATGTGGAACATGACTGCATTTGCAGACGTTAATTCAATTATCGAAATTTCGGATGACTTTTCGATATGCTGGAGTTATTTCACGAATTATAACTTTAATACTGTTCTTTGAATCATTAACTGTTTGTAACTTGTTAATATAAACTTAACTCTTCAAAATGCTCCGCACAAAAATCTAATGATGTTAAATCACACGATCTTGGAGGCCAATTGAAAACTGCATTTCGTGAAATTACTAAATAAATTTCGGCAGCTGAAACTGAACGGTTTCTCGAGTTGTGTGACACATATTAAAAAATTTTGCTTGAAAACGATATAACAAAGAATACATTTGAATGATCCTGTACATCATGAATAATTCAAAAATATGAAACCTACTAATGTAGCTTAATAACATCTTCAAACTGCAAGTTCCGCTACGATAATCCGATCGAATTTCAATATTAATGACCTTCTCTACGAACCAGAGCGGATACGTGTGTGAATGAGGTATCCATTGACTAACATTTTATCCCGAAAACACGCCAAACAACAATACACAGGTAACGGTATCGTGGTGTGCACAAAAGCGGCCATTGAAGAGCGCTCGTAATCAGGAGCGCGCGATTTCCACGTAATAATTCAACGAGCATGATAGAGACTCGGTTCTAAAACCGAATGCAAACAGCCTGCCGGTGTGATTCGCTGGAAATCTAAACACTCTGAGCTTGTTTCGTCAACGTGTCGCAGGTGGTCGATCTCTCGCTGAAAGCGAAGGATTATTCAAAACTTCCGGCCAATTTTTTTTTCTTTTTCTCTTCTCTCTCACCCTCGGTGAACTCATTTCAAACAACGTTGGCCCTTGATTAACTCGCGGTTCGCTATATGAATATTTATAGGAGAACCTGGCTGGTAAAGCGAGGCCAGACGCTGGTCTCTAACGGTTATATTTTCACGTGGAACCGACCGAGAAGGTTAAGCAAGGGTCCACCGGTCAATTTTCGGTAGTCTGTTGAGACGAGTTTGCAAAAAGCCCTTCCGTATCCTGGCTCGCGTCCATCGAGCAAACCGAACAAACAAATGGAACGGAGCTACGGGAGTCGCAAGATTGAGCAGAATCTTTGCAAGGAAACTTGCGTGTGCGCCAACCTAATAACGAGACCAACGAGAGAGGAGTACGAGAAGAAAAGAAATCAGGCTTGGAGAACGAAGGAAACGTCCGCGGCCAGTTTGCAGAAAAATACATAGAACCAAGCGATTTTCCAATGTCGAATACATCCAACCCGCGCACACGCGCGCGCGCGCGAGCACACTGACGCGTGTGTGTTCACCTTCTCTATTTTTCCAATGTTGGAGAAAGACGTTGTTTGAGCCCATACACTGTGCCGGACTCTCGGTGCCGGTAACGCTGAGAGCAAATATTTTCCGAATAAAGTCCACGGCTGAAAAACAAACGTATCGAGGGAACGTTCGATTTCGCGCAAGAACCATCGACCGGCGTTCAATAATATTTTTTTCCCCGTCCACGGAAATCGTGATTTTTTTCTTTCGTGCCTCCGTTTCCCAGTGATATCGCAGAGATTCCCCGTGTACATCTGTGTTTTTCTTCTTTCTTCCCTCGGATCCTTGTTCCCTGCTGCGACCACCATCTATGCTGTTCTATATTTTTACAGATAGGCGATTGTGATTTCCTTCTCGATATATATATATATATCGAGAATCGTTACGAGACCGTTTAGTTACGCACAGGTTGCCACACGCGATGGAACAACTACTTTCGCCGTGAAAATTACTCTCCCCGTGAGTTCTTTAACCGTGTTTGCTATGCGCAAACCATCAAGTAAATTACACTATCCCGCTAGATTAAGTTACTCTAAAAAGCACACATATTACAAAATGTCTCCATTAAATATTTACCCTCAAACGCTCGGTCCGGCTGGTCCCTAAGGTACCGGCATGAAGTTACGGCTCTACCGTCTGCCTAGCCAGTCCTGCCCTTCCCCTTTTCTATCTTACAAAAGCTTTAATGAAAATTCGCGCACATTTACGTTACATCTTGTCGGTACCAATTAAGCGACTTTAATCATTCAGTGATATCGCTCAACTTCTTCCATTTTGGACTTTGCGAGTGGAACGATTGAAAGTATCGTAAATTTTTTATCGCTGTGAAAGGGAAAGATGCAAAAGATCGGGAAGATGAAGTGCCACGTACCGAGTATAAAGGAGGGAAAAAAAAAAGTAGATAAACGAAGTAGAACATTCGGTTTATCGTTTGAAGCTTTGAAAGATCGTAAGATTGTATCGAAGCATTCTTAATTTTCCTTTCATGTGTATTAAAATTCATGTCATACACGATCCGTGTTTCACGAATTCCCTCTAATATTACTGATAAACAATGCACTCAGTTGTTTAATGGCTCTATAATGCGATTCGTATGAAAATCATTCGATCCTCTTCATTGGACTTGTTCGTTTTTCGCTCGAGTACCGTACATTCGGTTCCATTAACACATTTCCTACGAGATCGATCGTCCATCCCCCATTTTCGATCCTCATAATTAACCTCCCCTCCCTCTTTATTCTCCGCACGTAATTGCTTTCGAAAGTTCGTTGTGATACATATACGATATCATATATCTAACGTGTGCAATAACCAAATATTAGGTATATGAACTTCTAACTTTTTACATTTGTAATATTAAAAATAAAAAATAGCTGGAAAATAGCATCGCTCTTGTGCTCTATTTAAAATGGATCAAAACGACGAACACGTCACAATCGAACGCATCTATCGATTATGACTTCGTTTCAGATGGTATCGTATTCCGATTCAATCGTTGCTCGACATTCGGATCGCCTTAAATGCATAAATCGATGTTCCAATCCTCGCGCCTATATTTATATATGTACCGGAGTTTCCTCTTTTTTTCTCCGCACGCGCGATACCAGTGAAATCACGAGCAGACCAGGAGAGATACAGAGACAGACAGAGAGAGAAGAGACAGTCGAAGGACGAGGAAGAAGGAAAAAGAGAGAGTGGGATTACATTTTCCATTAGCGGTCGGGCCGAGCTTTCTTCGGACTTGTCGCGTTGGCACTCGTGCTGATTATCAACCTGTTCGGGACAGAAGCTTTTTCCCCACGTTTTACCTCATTTCCCATTCCTTTATACGGCGAATCACGTGCGCGTAATAATAAAGCAGTGGGTCCGAGCGACATCGCGCTAATGCACGCTGTTCTTCCTCCCTTCTCTCTTTACTCTCTCACTCTCTCGCTTTATCTTTCATTTTTTCTTTCTTTTTTTTTTAATTTACTAGCTAAATCGTCCAAGATTAGCTTTTCGAAGATGCTTCCGCGTCATCAAATAGTCGAAATAATGAATCCGCATATTTTAACGAAATATCTCCGTTCTGTAGGATGTATCGTAAATTCCTTGGAATTTCGCGGGATTCTAGATTCTGCTTACCCGTAAATGCTGCGATACAGAGAGTCGAGAGTCTTGCGACAATTAATTAGAAAGCTTGTTTCGCTCGCGTTTCAAAACGGTAGAATTCGCAGTATCTAGAATCGCGAATGTCTGCGTTGAAAATTGAGATAAAATCCTCGTTCTTAGTTTTGAAATTGTTAAAAAATCCACGTGGAATGTCTGAGAACAATTGTTCACTAATTTAATAGGTTTGAATTTGAATTTCACATTTAAATATTTGAGTCCGAATTTAAATTTAAATTTGATATACGAACTCGGTGGATTCTTTTTAATGCATATTTCTCATTCACATATAAATGAGGGACATTTGGAACCGATAGATTTGCGACGGTATATTCAAAATGAAAAACTCGTACACCGAATTAAAGAAATTAAATATCTCCATAAAACAAATAAATTTGCAAAAACAACAATTTCTGATTTTTGAGGAAATCTCTTTTATTTCTTGAAAAATCTTCATCGTTGTAGATAACTTGCGCTCAAATTCATCAGCTTAGAAAAGAAATAGTTCAAAGACTCAAAGATTCAAAAATTCATTTCAATTTCCGATTTTTGCGCCAAAGTCCTCAATTTCGAATTCAGTATAAATTCCCTTTGAAGTAATTTCTAATACAAAAATCAAAAAGCACTCAATATTTCCCAAGCTACATCATCATTAACACCTTGTCCTGAATGCCACGTATTCCCTCAAGATATCGTACGGGGCATGCACCAGACGAAGCCTGGCAAATTCATTAGCTTGCGTGATAGGGCAACGCGTGTCCGCTTCGGCTCCCATCTCGCTTCCAATCTTTCACGGAATTCCCTGCTCGTCCCGCGAAAGGATAGGCGGAAATCGTTAATGAAATACCAAATGTTTATGAGCCCGAATAAATTTTATCTCCGTGTAATTCGTGCTGGTGCCTCGCTCGAGCCAGGCAATTAAAGATAGAGCCGCGCAGAAAACGCCGCGTTAGATATTAATCGGTAACGTATACGCGCGTGCGCTCAAGATTACCTCACGATACACCTGCACACTACCTTTTGTACGCTGAGCCTGGTGTACAACAGTCGGAACACGTAATTTTCATAAGTTCCACCGGATACAATAACCACATGCACAATACACACACACACACACACACACACACCCAATCTTCACGAAACGAACAACGAGCAAACCACGTTGAAAGCACTTTACCTTTCTCCCCATTTCTCGACCACCTTCTGTTTCGGAATGTCGCTCTTTACTCCCGATACGAAATTTTTCCTTCACCTTCCTACTCCACCTTTCACGTTCTCACGGTACTTTCTTCCCGCCGCTTTCCATTCGTAGAACACGACACGAGTGATATTTCGCGAAACGAATCTAATTTGCGTATTTACTGGATCCTCGAGGGAGGGATGGCGAGCGAATATTTGCGCAAAGCGTGCGTTTCGAAAAGCTGCCGTAGAGATGAGTATCGTCCGCATGGTTGCAAATAACCAACGGACGATCCAACGATCGTGGAGAACAAGAAGGCGGAAAATGTCGGTTGGTTTTGTAAGCCGTTTAACTTCGTTCCTTTTAATGGCACATTGGGGAAATTATTACTTTTCCACTTGTTTATACTGTCCGGGAATTTCACTTTGCGAACCGGTATTACATCCTCCTATGAGCTGTATCGTTTCGAAAAAAATTCCCTGGTTTATTAAACGTCGAGAGGACGAACAGAACTCGAGCGGATTCTTCGTTGTGTCCTATCCTAATTGCAATTCTCCGTAGTATCTCCGCTCAAATATTCCCACTCGAACGTAAGATACTTACGACTCTATTTACCCATTGAGCTCCGGTATAATTTTACGAGAATTTGCGAGTAAATTTACGATACGATTATGCGGAAACGGTTCCATTTTGAAATTCACAGATCTCGTGAATTTTCAATCTTTAGCGACGACACGAGGAAACATTTCACGGTAAAAATCGTTCCCATAGACTTACACGGTGTTGCGAATATCACGGGGTTGTAAGGCTCGTGTTCACTTGCTTGTACCTAATTAAACCCTTTAACCTAGTTGATACGTGATGTTACGTGTTTTATGGTATTATTTGCTAATATTTATTCGTTACTTGATACTTATGTGTATCATTGACTCGTACTCGAACTCGAACTAACTTGTGTTTAACTGCGTTTGCTCTTTTATCGACTATTTTGTGTTATGATTGGAAGATGTGATATGTGATGGTGTTGACTAAGTATCTGAGAAGTGGATTATTACTAGCTGTGCTGATGGTACTTTAAACACTTTATAAGTTGTAAAAGTTTCAATGGTCACAGCCGTGGGTCTCTTAAAAGGGGAGTGTTTATGGCGGTTGTGAGGTGTGTAGCACCTTATAAAAAATAGTGTTTTATAACTATAATCTGCCGAACCGAGGCTTCGTAATGTTGCAAGACACAGAATTCCTCGAAAAGACTCATTTTCAAAAAACCTGTAAAAATGTTAACGTGTTCCTGAATAATTCCAGTAGAACTTTCTCGAAATCCATTTCACGATAACGGAGAATCGCACGAGAGGCTACATGCGTGTTCCTGCGAATTTAACACTTTCAATTTAATCCACGAGTATGCGGCGGAGAGAACGGACGGAGGCGTAGACGGAGCATTAAAGCCAGGAATTCTCGTTTGTACCGCGATTCTCCCGACAGAATTGAGCACTTAACCATGTACACGCGAATCTGTCGTGCGGAAAAATATCACCGACAGGCGTTACACTCGGCCGGAATGGAATTCCGTCGGGACGTCGTGTTTCCCTCTCGTCAAAAATTCAAAATACAACCCCGTTGCCTTCCTTTTTCCGGCCAAGCACACATAGAGTAGTAGACACGAGCGTGCGCACTATCGCACACATAGACAGACAGTTCCGTTCCCTCTTGCAAGGGAATCGAAACGTTGTAGAATCGAAGTAGATCGAAAATGCGTCACGTGTCCCGGGTTTAGAATCGTAGGTTGGCTCCTGTATTCGTAACACGGCGTGAACGAAAGATATTCGATGCCTCCTAATGCCGGGCAATGAGCGGTAGAGGGTTGCTAAGTTGCTACTTCTCCCGATCACTTTATCTATTACGATCCGTAATGAAACTTTCATCCGCAGACGCCGCCAATACTCTTTTATTGAGCACGCTTGATCGATCAATCGAGGAATTCTCTCAGACGTCTCTCGCGGCCAGCGCGGAACCGTTTGTATACCGTTTACCCTTCTTCCCTCTGTTAAACGATTGCTTCAGAAACCTTATTTATCATTAATGGGATTCCTTCGAAAAATTTCCCCTCTAATTTCTTTCGAGTTTTATCAGTGCAATTTAATTTCTTGCATTTTTTTTTCTTGTTTTCTTTCTTCATTGTTTTTTTTTTCTCTTTTTTGTTTCTCAATTGATTGAATCGAAATTATAATTATGCAGGTTTGCCGAGTATACGTGTACTATGTACCAGAATAATTCTGTACCGGTGTTTACGTATTCCGCCGATTCATTAATCATCTATTAAGCAAGTTAATAATAGCTCACAGGCAATGCAGTTTACCCAACAAAGCGCACGTCCCGCCACGGTTTTCTTGATCGAAATCGAATTGATTCCGGCTTATTAGTTACGTAACCGGCATTTTACCTAGCTAATTGGACCCTTTGATGTTTAACAGGCACACTTATTTAACGCTTCGTTTATTTCAACTACCCGCATTTTCAATGAATCGGCAAGCGAATGAAAAGAACATTACCACCGTACGAACGAGCAAATTTCTATTAAAATCTCGACCGATCCGATTTTTCAATTCTGACCAAAATCACGGGAATGTACACTCCTCGTCTGTAAGTATTTGAAAACTTACATATTCGGGAGCTTTTGCTTTTATTTATGCTACAATCTTGATGTTATTCTTGAGAGATATAAGCAATATTTATTACCAAGGAATAAATATTATGTGCTATATTTATAAATTAACAGAAGTGATACGAAAATATTAGATTTTAGGCGATTTTGTCATCCGTCTTAATCTTCACGGCATAATCTATTTAATATATTTATTTCTGGCGAGAGTGTCATCCGTATACATTTGGATGGCTATCAGCCACGTAAGACTGACGAAAATATGAGAAGAACGATATAAAAGTTTTGAGAATTTGAATTTAAGTTTAACAGTACTAGCGATTGCAACCGTAAGTCCTGGAAAGGAATTATCGAGAGAAAAACAGGTTGCTATTATGATTTTAGCTAATGAAGGCTATGCCATTAAATAAATAACAGCAAAAACAAAGATTTCATAATCTACAGTGCATGATACTTTAGTAATGTACCTTAATACAGTGAGTTTATTTTCGAAGAAAAGATCGGTCGGACATTAGATAGAAGAGTTAGTATTAAGTGTAATAGAAAGTGAAAAACATATATGGATAATGTTGAGAATAAGTTCGGAAAAAATTCAGAAAAAAAAAAATATTAAAACAACCTATCCTAAGACAAAAATAATTGAAATATTTGTACACTAAAATTGTACATATGTATTATGCACTCTATTTCCTCTATAATAGCGACGTTTATGGAACATGTGATTAACACAGAGGAAATATTCATTAAGATATATCTGTGTTACTGTAACATAAATACACAATTTATATGAATTTAATAAATTTCCAAATACTTATTAACAATATACATATAGGAAACATCGTGTAATTGCGAAATACACCCAAAGATTATCACTCGCGCGGAAACTTAATAAATCCAAAACTAGAAACACTTCAAGAGAATGAAATTCCTTCAGCATGTCATACTAACCCCTCGAAACATCTCGTTGTTTATCGTTCGCTAGAAACTCGCCTACGGTATACATCGGTTTTATTGCGCACGGTTGGACGGCCAGCGAGAAATGAAATTAGCCTCGTTTGATCCGTAACCGGTGGAATCTTTCGTCGAGTCGAGAGCGTAGGATCAGCAGCGTATCTTCTAATACAGAAGCTTCGTGTGCAGCAAGTGGCCGCGGGGGTTCCGTCTGCAAACTCCTGCCAGACGAGGATCTCGATGTAGAGAGAGGGGTTGAAAGCCCGTGGGCAAAGTGAAAGCGAATCTCTCTCTCTCTCTCTCTCTCTCTCGCTCGCTCGCTCGCCCGGCTGGTTCCGCGTGTTATGTAAATACATGTGTGTTCCCCGAACGAAGGGATGCGCTCGTGCCTCCTTAACGAATATTACCAAAGTTCTGAGGGTGAATGTTGCCGGAGAAGCACCGGAGGATTTTCCAGCCATGATTCGTGGTCCGCGCGATTGGCTCAATGAGCATGCACTTGACAGAAGGAACTGTTCGTTCCTGGATTGAAGAAATTTTGTGTACATACGCAGGACTGAACAGTTTTAAGGTTAGGATATTAACCCTTTGCGCACTACTAGCTGGGTCACCAAAGACGTGGTAGTTCAAAGCGATTACGCTCGTGATATTGTACTACTTTGTTTTCTAAGAATTAGTAAAATGATTGATCATTAAATATAGTGTATTAACAACGCCACAGAAGGATACTCTGCTTTAATTTCTTTTTTTTGAGAGAGAAATAGTGTATTAAAGAAATGAGAGGTAGGAAAGTATTGTATAAAAGTATTGCTAGTTCCTTTGAATTCTTTTTACTGATCTTCGAATTGAAAACTGATTTAGCCAATTTTTATTTAGAACAAAAAATCGCGAATATTGCGATGAGTATTTTTCAAACGACAACCGGTTTTACAATAAGTTTGAGTAATGTAAAATGCGTTGCTGCAGTGTATACTTGTCCATGGTGAAAATTGTACTATCATCTACTAAAATGAAACGTCTTATATCATTTGAAAAGAGCCTTTACATTTCCAAAACGGTAGAAAACTTATTCCGTTCGTTACTTGCTACTGAAAGGATTAAAGACTGCGAGGAATTGTATCTTCTCTACTTCCGGTGAAAACTTTGAAGATTAATAAGCTAATTATAGTTTATTACTTTTTACGTAACATATTAATTATTACGATGGTTCTTTCTTTTTTAATTTAACGTTTAAAAGAAGAACTACCTTAAATAGATTGAGTATCTAAATTGTTCGTGCCTTTTAAAATGTTCAGCTTTTATTAAGTGTGGCAGTTTTTTAATTGTAATGGAGCACGCTATTCTCTACACGTTCCAGATTATAATCAACTCCTGATCTTAGTTTTCAATTTAATACTGGGTTTCTTAAGTTTACTACTGTGATATTTTATTTTCACACGACTTAACACATTAAGGATCGCAAAGAAATCTGTAAGACATACGCCTGGGACCGTACGTTTTTGGGCAAACTTGTACGATCTAAAATCATCATAACTTTGTTATTTATGAAGCAATTTTTGTGAAACTTTCAGAAATTGTATAATAAGATGCATTCTAGGTATTATTGGAAAAAAATATGTTTTTTTAATAATTATAATAACTTTTTTACTTAAAAAATTAATTTATACAAAATTTTTAGAAATTGTAAAATAGGATGCACTTTAGGTATTATTAAAAAAAATTGTCTTATAATAATTATTATAAGATTTTATTTAAAAATAAGTTTCACCGAAGTTTCTAGTACTTTTTTAAAGTATGATAAATACGCAAAGTAGGTGACATCTAAAGACAGCGTGTAGAGAACACGGGTTATTTCGTGATCCATCCGTAAGACGGAATGCGAAACACGAGAAAACTCGTGAGCGGTCCGTAACAGATCGAACGCGAAACACGAGAAAACTCGTGAGCGGTCCTTAATGTGTTAAGTTTTCTGGGTTACATATGATGCGTGAGAGAAATCTTCTCGTAGAAAATCGCTAAATTTTAAAAAACTGCCAATTATTATTTCATGTCGTAGTATTAAAAATACGATGTACATTTTGTTTATCTGGTGCATCTGTTGACCGTAGAGGAATGTAATATTGCCACTTTGTTAATAACAGGGAAAAAGGCAATTTCAATAAAGCAGAAAATTGGATAGATCATAGAAATGTGTGCAATACAAATATCCCAATTTCCAGATAAAAAGTGTAAACACTCTCGCTTGTATATCGAGCAATTAGTTTTCCGAAAGCTCGAACGTTTGATCGAGCATCGCGACGTGCAGGTTTTTCGTCAGTTTTTTAATCTCGAAAATAGAGATTCCCCATCGTATGCCAAACGTACCGCGAGATGTAGAGAAACGTTGATTCCGTAGCCCATATTGTTACACGTTACACGGGCTGTTTCGTGAATGGTGCCAGAATCAGTGTATAGCCGGTGACAGAATAAAGCGGCAAGATATATACGCCGATGTGCAAGTGCGCATTGTACACAATGCAGCACTTGAATCTTTGAGTGCATTCGTGCACAACCGTATCGTCGCAAGCGGCTCGTGCCGCTCAAAAGCGATGCTTGATCTTTTGATTTCGCCGACAGCCAAGTGGATCCAGCTGATTATTGTTGAATAAAACGTGACGCTACGTTTTCGAGTAAACTCGAAGCTCTGGAATAACGCTAGAGAAAAAAAGGAGAAAACAAAAACACAAAAATACACTTTCGCTTCTTCTTAACAATCCTTCGTAACGATCGTTTCGATTTTTATAACCTAATTATCGTAACTTCTACGGAGATGGAATTGAACAGGTTGGTCGATTTACGATCGATTCGATCGATTTCAATTTAAATAGAAATTTCAAGCTTCTCGATTTCACTAATAGTCGCGTTAATTGACCTGGCTGTTAGCCAAGCGTTTCTCGTAGATAACTTTCCAACGAAAGGATAAGTTTCTTTCGCATAACTGCTGAGTTATGTAGATGTATGTAGATACCGTGTATACGAATGTACACGTAACTAAGAAAAATGAAATTTTCAAAGGGATGAAATTTCAATTTTCTTTACTTCCTTGAAGGCTTTTAAACTGCCATACGTTTCATCCCTCGAGATCTCGAAGTTCCTCATAACGTTGCCTCGGCAGGAAAAAAAAGCACCCTGATTTACACCAAGCCAGCACGCACGTTTCTCCCTTATCTATCTTACGCATAGACCCCAGTCACGCGCCTTACAAGCCGTGCGTTATCAACGCTATCGCGGTGGTCACGTGGCGATTTGCCACCATTGTCATCGTTTAGGTGGCTACAAACGATTGTTCACGCCTCAGTCGGAGAAAATTCCGTTGATCCTGAATATCGAGTTTAACGTGTCAAAGCACCGAACATAGTTTCTTCATACTTCCGTTCATATCGTGATATGAACGATTGTTCTAGTAAAAAATAGTATTTAGACACACTTATTGTAACCTTCGAAATATATAATTTTTATAATTTGGTAATATCAGTCATCAGTGACTGACGTGACACTTAACTTGTTAAAGTATTTGATCCCTATCGAGCGTAGAATCCTGCGTAAAGAAATCTAGTCTAATATCCATCAACCCTTTCCTAAACCGTTTTCGAACCTCTAGATTATTTTAAAAATTTCTTTTCGTATTTATTAACTAATTTGCGTTATTTACTTTTATTTTGGAAATTTGCAACGATTAAAATTAAAATATTCAAAATAACTGTTTTAAGATTGAACTAGATGACGTGAGTTCTCTTGAGAAGTTGATTTCGATGAAATTTTCAGCATGTGTATAATTGGTATAAATGTACAAAACATATTCTAAAAATTTGTATTACAGGCTCAGATTAAAAAAATGGTAAAAAGCGATCTCTATCGTTTGGTTTTCGTAATTCCGACCAATTGTAATTTCTTCAAATAAAATTTTCTTGCACATCATCCAGTAAATTAATCCTTCTAACTCCTCGAAGGTGCATGTCGAGGCAGAGAAAGAATTATATTAATAAATAATAATAAATCATTAACAACATTTGCAAATGTACACCTGAATAAGTTACAAATTAGAAAGCTCGTTTGCCATTTATCCATAGTAACACGAAACAGGTATATTTTTACAATTACGAGAAAGCAGTAGGCGAAGAGTTAGAAAATTAAAATCGAACTAACACATTACGAATATTCACGGTTTAATTAACAGAACCACTTTCACCTCAGGTATTTCAACAAGCTACCAGTTTACATCGATGTGTTAACGAACCATCAAACGAGATCCACGATTACCAATGTGTATACACTTACTATATAAATACATACATTGCTTTTACGAAATCTTGCAAAATATACAGGCCATGTGTATCGGCTGATTAGCAAGTAATTAGGGATTTATCGGTTCCCCGAGGTGTAGAAAGCGATCTACATGACTCCCGATAGCTCGAACACGGTTAATTTCAAGCTCCATCTCGTTTCCTCCTCTTGTGTCGCTCTGCTGGTCTCTCAAACACCGGCGGGCATCGGTGAATGCACACGTTTTACCGTATTTGCTCGTGGAAACTTAGTTAATGTCTGATCCCTGCCCCTCCCCCCTCCCGACACCATGGTGCAGCTGTTATTCAATTTGCATTCAACGACGTGCCGGCTAACGTGTCAAGAAAGGACTGCACGCTCGTGCTATAATGAAGGATCTGGAATATCATTACTGGCAAAGGGTTAATTTAGAGCAACGTGCAATGGAAGATGAGCGTTTCCATCCGAGGGAATCCAAAGCACATTGTCCATAATACAGGCTGGCCTGGTAATTTGATCGAAATTTAATCGGATTTCGCGTAAACAGTACGGTAATCGCGTCGAATTTAGAGTTACAGAGAGACTGATAGGTATTAACGATTAATAATACCGTCATTACAATGGAAAAATTTAATTCTGCGGGAGAGTAGAATATTTGTCGTTTAATTTGAGATTTTAATTTGAGATTAGTGTGATTTTATAATTATTGACAAAGTGGTTTTCGTCTTTCCTGAAAAATTAAATTCTAGCATTGGAACGGAATGTGAAATATTTCTTTGATGATTTTCTACTGTTCCGTTTCGTCGATTTAGATTTACACGCAGTTCTTCGTAGATTGTACGGTTTTATCCAGAGAATTCTGAGAAGTTTGACGTAAATTTAGTTAAACAAAACGAGGTAGAAGGAAGTCTGGGCGAATACTTATTAACGGCAATATTAAATCGTATTGAGGTTCATATAAATCTGGGTCAGATATTTCTTCGATGAAATATCTTGAATATTCCATCACGCGCGAACGATCTTTGAAATTCGAAAAATCCACCTTCGGGAAAATCATTCGGTCAATATCGAACGTAGGAATTCTAACGGTGATAGCGTAGAATTTTCCATCAGAATTCTCGGACGCGAGACGAAAACTAAAGCTAACGGGTCAATATTCTCGATTACACCCACCACAAACGTTCTCCATCGGTCGTCAACTATCCTCCTATGACCCACAACAAGTTGTCCTCTATCGATTGGCCTGGTTGCCTCTAAACAATCACGACCAGCGTATTCACGGCTATGACTGTTAATTCTTTCGGAAAATACACGACGGCTCGAACAAAAGAACACTTCGCGGTTGTGCAGCATGGCGACCTATTTGTTGTGTAAAAAAAAAAAAACAGCCCTTTCTCTAATGTCGAAACACGTTCCAAGGGGGAAACGAGTCGACAAAAACGAGAAGGATCACGATTATCGATCACTTTGCAATGGAAATTCGTTGAACAACCGAGGGGGTCGTGTTCTAATTGTGCCGTTCGTGTGTACAGGTCTTAATTCAAGCGTCGCGAGTACAGACCTCCCCGTGGCTACCGTTTTATCCACGTCCATTTACGATAATTCACCGTATTCATGAATATATCTCATCGCGAAAATATACACAAAATCGTAAATCGTTACGGTCTATCCGTTTTCCATGGAAATTCTCAGCTACCCAAGCAGGCTTTTCCAACCTCAAAGCTCTCACAGGATGACCCGACCCCGTTCTCGTAGACCCTATGAATTATGAACACGTCGACGAAATGAGAAAGTTGTTTAAAAGGATTCAAAATTGCGAACAGCGGCAAAGTTTCTTCTCCTTTCACCCTTCTCTCTCTCTCTCTATTTCTCTCTCTCTCTGCCTCTCTCTTTCCATCTTCGCCGCGTGTCGTAAACTCGTATCTTCACGACGATATCGTTTCAAGTTCTGTTGAAATTGAAAGCGCCAGGAGAACGTATCGCGGACGAGAATCAGCTCTACAACGCGGGAAACGTTTATTCGCCGGTTCCGCTTTTGCACGCGAGACAACAGATAGCATTTTACGCGTACGTGCGCGGAAAATCATTCTTCGGTACTGTGGGTTCTGAAGGTGAAGGTATACGGGAAAACGGGGATGTTGATGTTCTCCAAGAGTAATCGAATTTGGAGGGAAAGTGAACGGAAGCGAGGATTTCGCGAATCGAATGGTGAAAATGCACTGTTTTATAGGCACGCAAAGAGGAACGAGTCAATACTGCATGGGAAAGAGACCTTCTCGTGCCGTGAACTCGAGAATCTTCGAAGTATTGAATATGCATCGTGGTATATAAAATTCAACCGCTTGCTCGATGCATTTTTCTTTTTTTCCTTTTTTTAACAGTATTTATCTCTTTATTGTATTATGATTTTATATCTTAATAAATTAACCCTTTATAATATCATTTTTCCGAGTTGACGAATAGAAAAGTTAGAATTGATTACAATTTTACACCTTGAAAAATGTTTGGAAAACGAGAATTAATAATTAATATTAAGAAATTGATTGATAATAATGTAATGACACAACGATACAATAGTATAGCAATAAACAAATAAAATATAATGCATTAAAAAAAATTGATTGATGGATATGTAACTTTTAAGTTGCATGGAGTTGTAGAGAGTTAATACTGTAATTAATAGACAGTGTACTTTTATGCATTAATAGGAAATTTAGTCGTGCAAATATGCACAGAATGCATGTAATATGAAAAAATATATAAAATATCCGAATTATAGTACTTTTTATAATTCCTGGCAGATAAAATAATTTTCTGTCCAAGTTCCATTTTTTTTTTTTACTGTATTCTTAAAAATATGAATTTGCACAAAAATCCTCAGTTAAGTAATTAAATTTGATATTATTGTTTGTTACAAATACACCTTTGCCGAATTTTAACAGTCACATAGTCACTTACATATGATTTCGTTTCTCAATGTTATTAAGGTAACAATAAATCAATAAAAAGCATATAACAATTGCTAGAGTACATTGAAAGTATATTTGGTCTACGTTACTTCAAAACAGAACTATGATTACCGATAGATATCCTGAAATTTTTTTTATGAAATTTTAATTTCGAATTTTCGAATTTGGAACTGCAAGATTCAGATTTAGCTGCTACAAAGTTAACGTTAATCGTATAATATATAATAACGGTATTCGTTAAGAAGACTGGAATTCGCATGAAGTTTGTAATGGCGTTTATGATTTAACATAACCTGGGGTAAAGGAAGCTCGCAACTCTTTTTGCTCTTTTTCCATCCTTTGTGTGCTTTTCTGCCTCGAGTAGCGAAATAGAGTGAACGAGGAGAAATGCAATACGAAAGAAAACACAGAAACTTTTGAATAAGGCTAAAGGGGAATTTAGAATGATAATAGTAATCTACCGTGAAAAATTCGGATTACGTTTGATCGTTCATTCTGTACCACAAATCACGTGAAACTTCAATTAGATCCTTCGTGAGAAATTCCGCTGATTAATTCTTAATAAATAATCACCAATAATCCTTACATATTTCGCAATAAAATCTCGTTAGATGTTAATTCGTAGGTAACGTTGAAATCACTCTTCTAGCAATTTCCACAACAAACCCCCATTCAAAAAATGAAACACGAATGTTAAAGCATTAAAATTCTACTTCCGTCACAAAGCACGGTAATTCTCCCTCTGGAATTATTTTTCGCTAAGCGTACTTCAAACGCGGCCTCAATTACATAATTAGTAGCACTATGCGCGCGAATAGGGGCGGATCAAAACGAAGGTCGCAGTTTACGAGGCGCCGCCACCCCAAGTCCCAATTCCCATTTTTAGCCCTCGTGTGTTTTCCGCCTCAAGTGTCAGTACGAAGAAAACGGGTGTACATTAAAGAGAGAGAGAGTAAGAGAGGGAGGGATGGGAGAAGTTGGTGGAAAGTGAGCAAAGTATGAAGGAGATGAAAAAGGGGATGAACAGCTACCCTCGAAACTCAGACGATAAAAATAATCTCCACGGGGAAAGAGAGACGCAGTTACCACTAGCAAATAAGGGTGTCATCTTTCTGATTGCCCCCAAGGAGAATACCTCCTCTGTTGTATCGCCAAACAGGGTTGTTGTCAAGTCGAAATGTAGGGAGAGAAAGTGCATCGTAGCGTTGCGTGTAAAGCATCGTGGTTCACGGACACATTTCGCACAACGACGACTACGACGACGACGACGACGACGACGACAATGACGACGAAGATCAAAGGCAATAGCAACCAAGCGAACTCGCAATAGTCCCTTAATTAAACGAACAAGAAGAAGCTGTCGGCTACTTGAAAATGAAACGTCGTGGGAAACCCCTTTACGAAAGACACCGCCAAGGATAATCTCGACACCCGGACACGTGTCAATTATTCAGAGCCCCTTCGATTAACACGAGAACCCTAAATAGTTTGAAACTCTCTGGATAAACTGTACACCCTCTTTTCTACTCTTGAAAAGGTTGCAGAGTATCCGGTTATACACTCTTTGTTTACAAAAGAATCGATCATATTGAAGAGCACCCTTTTGTCCGTTATAGAATCACGAATTATAATTGTGCGTTGGTGCTTGTGTCAATACTCCACTAAATTGATAAAATTCCTGTCTGCAGCTGGTTTCCTTTTTTATTTTTTTTGTAACGTTGGAACTCCGGTAACTATTGTTTTTCGAATTACTGAAGCTTGGTATTTGACGATCGTCCGATTAATATGTATATTAATACACGAAATGTGTACATTTAACTCGTTTAAAATGATCATCGAATGTTTGATCACATTGTCCAGTATATTTATATTTGAAGAATATCAAAGATAGACCAGTGAAACTTTCACTTCAGACTATTTTACAAAGTAAACTAAAATTTTACTTTGCTAAATAACGCGGCTTCGCAAACTGCGGCAAAACCAACAGAATCCTTCGATCAAATCAAACGAAAATAGTCATATCAGATGCATCAGGATCTTTAAAGCAGGCACACACCTGAACCTCGTAAATCGTTATTACTCTCACTAGATGCAACAACAACAACATCCTTCGATTCGTGAATACAGTTGGTATATATTGACTATGAGCAAGATTAACCTGTAAGTCGGCGGTATCGGTAGCGAATACTCAATTGTGCTCTCGTTCGGTGTATGTACCGAAAGCCAGAGTCACGGAACATGTAGCGAGGTAAGATGACAATGTATGCTCGACACGACGGCCGAATATAAACGCATGTGGTGCCTTGGTTCCGTGTGTACAGAACGTTGAACCTATACATGTACAATGGGCGCCAAGTTTGTCCAGTTACCATGCAAGGAAGCCTTCGCGCGACACGGCGATATACTCCGTTGGCTGGCTGGTGCATCGTCGCAACGGTGCGTGGCGTTAATTCAGGCAAACACACCAGACAGAGAGAACTGTTTGTGTTTGTTTCGTGCGCATGACGTTTGTGGGACCGCAAACTATTCTGACACGGTCGCAGAAATTCGGGAAATAGCTCTACGTTCAACTACTACTATAAACTGACGAAAACGGACGAGTTCACGTTATGGGCCGTTGTTGTCGGAAGCAATTGAGTTTCGATAGTAGAAAGACATACCTTACGTTGGATGAAATGATTTTCTTTAGGTAACAATGGTGTCTTTTGGTCGATTTAATATTGAACACACTATTGGAAACGCAAGCAAAGGTTTGAGTTACCTTTTTGGGAGAATGTTTGTGGCAATACGCTACGAAACTTTGCGAATTCTCCGATTGTTTCGATTGTTATTGAGGTCGCACATGTCGAACTGCTAGCAGATTCTGGATACATGCTTCCGTTACACGTGGAACACCGATAATATCGAACGAGAACGTAATATATAATAAGTAGGACTGGATCGAAAGTTACCGGAGAGAAAATTGTTTCCACTGACGAATCACTAGTTGAAGTATGTAATTCGCTGGTTTCAAATTGAAGTTTCGAGAGGTTCAACTTCGCGTTCAGAAGTGTACAAAGTAATTTTTATTTTATTTCAAATTATATTGGGTTAAATTAATAATAATGTATATGCGTATTCAAATAAAACTGCTTAAGTACAATTGTTCGATCTATTCCCCATTGCTAATATTCTTTTTTAAACAAGCATCATGTATATTCTGCTTCCTTAAAATGAACAATTAACACTCCATAGCGTCATGTGACTTAAAAGTTACACGACCATTTATCTATAATTTATACATCACATTTCATTCGTTTATTGCTATACTATTGCTCTACTATAATATTATCAGTTAATTTCTATATTCTCAATATTTATAAAAATGAAAAATTATAATCAACTGTAATTTTTCTTCTCATGAACACCGAAAAACTAGGACAATTTCCAAATGTAACACTTCCATCAGACAAATAGAGATAACGTAAATTCCTCTCTTGAATTTCAGATTATACCAAAAATTTTTGCTTTTGCATAGAAATTCCAATACAATTTAGTCTCGCAACATTTATCATTCGATTATTTTTTGCAAAGATTTCTCTATTGTTCCAGTTATTCCATAGTTGCTAGACGAATCGTGATTAGGCTAAAACATCTAGTTCTATCACGTTCTAATCCGATTCTATTTCCCAACTGCTTGTCACGTCGAGGAGTATAAGTTCGAGAGTTCGTCGCGAGACGAGGCACGCGTATTTGTTCTCGATACAAATTGAATATCGATCAACATCAGCCGGTACGCGAGCCAATATGAGAATACATGCATCGCGGGGGATCGGGGTCAGAGTAACGATAAATCGTTCCAATTTCAGAGAAATCGATGCTGGCCGCACTTTTATTAAAGTCGAACTCGCGACGCCGCCGTCGAGCTACCATTTCATCGTATACCATTCATCGATCTGCCGGTGATTAAACCGATGGCAACACACACCGGTGCCTGGTAATTAAATAACTCTGCCCCATATAATTAACTAGCTACACCGATAGCAGAGGGAACAATCTACCATCGTGTCAATAACCTGCTTTGCACAATGGCAAATTCCGTTTTCATTGTTCACGTCGACCTAATTGCGGCCACGCTTACCCCTCCTATTGCTAAACAACGTCGATCACTCGGAATCTACGTTTCCCGCTTGTCAAACATCAACAGATTAGAATTAGAAAATTTTCCTATCGTCGTCTGAATTCTCCGAACGTTCGTGAGACCAAATCTAACGAAATCACTTGGAGTAATCTTCTGACAATTCGGTTACTATTCAATAGAAAGTTTCTACCATAAATCGTGCGAAAATGAAATAGCTAACGTCAGGCTAATTGCTTTCGACAACTCTTCAAAGTATGTCGTCGCAGGCATATAAATGTCTAAATATTATCTTTGAATTTCACTTGAAAAACGCTCTGAACTCGTTCAAATCTAATATTTTCATTCATATTGCACAATCCCAGGAACTGGATGCATGATCGTATCACTGCAGGCGGTGTAGTTGATCTCGCGATTGTAATTTTTAAGATTCGTGTAATTTCAAATAACTACGTGTTTTATCATCGCTGTGCCTTCAAATCTAGGCACCACTCGTAACTGGGCATAACTAATAATCGCGATTAGTTTAGAATTAACACACTCGTATCACGAATAAAGCAACACTGGTAAATTTCAACGAGGCTTCGTGAATTTTATTCGGGGGAGCCATTAGTCCTTCGTAGCGGAATTTACAACACAACGAGATTCAGAAAATTTTGCAGCATGTCGAAACGGAACATTATTTGACGTGTAACAGAAAATTTCTGAATTTCTGTTTGGTTTGTTTTAAGACTCCAGCAAAGTACCAGCTTAGTCTATACACTCTGCACAAGAGAGTCAAATAATCTTACCGATCCACTCGACACTTCCGACAACCATCTTCTATTCTCCGTAAAAGTTTCTTTTTCGATCGAACCAAAAGAAGAAAGAAAGAAAAAAAAAACGAAAAATCCACACAATTCATCGACTGTTCGAAACGACCATTGGAAGACTAACATACCCAGACAAAAGTTTTCGCGACGGTACGTTATCGGGAATAAGCAAAGGAAAAATATCCGTGAGGCTGGAATTCAGGCCCGATATAACCTGTCTAATATTTTTCACCCTTTCCACGACATCCGTGGATTCCCGTCTACCGTAGTCGAATGTCAGCCTAGGAAGGAAGTGCTAAAGCGGAACAAAGCAGCGAATTCCAGGCAAAAGAATGTGGCGTGTGTGCGTGTCGGCGGGGTTTGCAGCACGCTCGACATACGACGACGTGAGCTTCGAAGCAAAGTCGCGTGAACCAGTGTGCGCGCGCGGCTTACGTATTGGAAAAGCTCCGCGTGGAATTCACTGATTTTACGCGCGTTGTAGAAAATATTTCCGGGAATTGGCCGGGTAACGACCGTGGAAAAGCTTCTATATGTCTACCATGGCTACAACCTACCCTCTTGTATAGCTAAAACGAATAACGTAGGAAGAATATCAACGATGCCCTTTTTCCGACGCACAAGTGGGAACAGAAGTCATGGTAACGCGATTTCTTGCAGAATTCGGACTCCGTTCATGAATGCATTACCTGGCTTGCTTTCGCGTCGTTCTCGTTTGTTCCGCCACCCTGTTGTTTCTCCCCTATCGTAGAAAATCTGGAAATGCGATATTCATGGAAAATCACACCCAGTTTATCACGATATCTTGCGAACACTGAGCTACACCATGATGAAATTATACTACGATCGCGTTTATTGTAATTTCGCGGCTGGGTGAACTATTGTTCCTTACAGTTCTTTCACAAGCTGCATTAATTATTCGATATATTATAATTTTAGTTTGGACAGTTTTGAAATTGGGAAAATTCAGAAAACTATTCGATGTATTTTTGGATAATATTACAAAGATTGTAGGTAAACTGAAAGATTGTAAATATATTCATTATTGAAGAATAATAAAATTAATTGCTGATTCTATTAAATGGCTCTTGCTATTCTCTTTCGAATTTGTAGAACGTTGATACGCGTCTCAGTCGTCTTAAAATTGCTTTATACGCTTCGAACCTGACACAGTAGACCTGTTTATACAGCACCAACATTCGTAGTTTTGTAAAATTTTATTATACGGTGCATAGGAGAAAGTAAAATGAAAATCGAGATTTCGTTCGAAAGAATAAAAAAAAAACACAATAAAAAATTGTATTCAAAGACTTTCTCTGCCATTTTAATCAACTGTGAACTGAAATTATTATAATGTTGAAAGCCAAAAGAAATTCGCTATTAAATTCGCTTGAAGTTTCATATGCGAGAATTCCCATAATTTTCAGGCCGCGTTCAATCAAAACTGTACTCTCAAAGCAACGTATTATTCCTCTTAACCTCAATTACATTACTCAAATACATTTCTCATAAATTTTCATCAATCCCACAGTATCCCCGGTAAATCACAGAATTACAATTAAAATTCAGTGAGAAATAATCACCCGAGAATTCCACGATAACGTCTCATCGTTCTTCCCATCCCAGCCGCTTGCGATCAATCTCGTTCTACTCGAGAAGAAAATTACACCGAACGAGAAACAGCAGCAACGTGGAATAACGTACATGCACATACACGTTGATAGAAAAGTATCGATTGGCAAAAGAAGCACTTGTATCGATCGTGTAAACGCTGCCTGTAGATACCGAGATTCGTTCGAATCGAACCGGCTCAAAGAATCGCTGGTAATCTGCCATCAAACTAGATTTAAATCGCGGGAACTACGGTGAAATTCAAGCATAAATGCACCAAGAAGTCTACTATGATCCTTTGTAATAGCATTGCTGCAATTTCTGCGTGGCGAGAGCTTTCTTCGTGTCCTCCTGGTATTTCTCTACCTCGAGGCCACCACCACCACCGGTACCTACCTACAGATTACAGGCGGCAACGTACAGAGGTTCGATAGTAGCCAGTGAATTGCATCCGAAGCGGTGCTGTGGCGGTTTCGTTGGTAGCTATTCACCGACCGTTCCGTCGACTTCCGAAGATTTTCAAAATACTGCAATCTCTGGCCCGCATAAATAGGTTTAACCGAATGGAAATTATCCAACATAGAGAAGAGACGAAGGTAGTCAGAGGAGAAACTGGAAGGATAATACCTAGGGTCCCCTCGTTCAACGATGAACCCATGATACTGCTCTACTCACTTTGAAATCCGACAAAGTTGAATCTGGTAAAGTTGAAATTCGACCGTGTAAAATGGAACTGAAGGACTTGTTTTTCAAAACTTCATCGCCCTCCTCCCTCTTGCCAGCGAAAGATTATCATTGCTCGATGTACCGAGACGACGCTGGTTCGCCGGGTACATGTAAATGGAAAATATCGTGAATGGAAGTTGAAGCTTCTATCCGAAATAGAAAAGCTCTGTGGAAAAGTGAACGGGACATTGTCCGTCGGAGAATTTTCACGTTAACGTGACTAGTATAGCGTGGCGTAATTGTCGTTGAATCCTCTTTCGACGGAGGAAATATTTTTTGAAAATTTTCACGTTGACGAGAGAAGCTTGAATGCTCTTGCGTGTGTTTTTCAGTTGATTTTCTCCCTAGAAAGGGAGTTTTCTCTTTCTCTCTCTTTCTTGTTTCGTGCGTGCCATATGAATAAATGCGATTATCAGACATTTCTCGCACAATGTATGCAAATAACTCCGGGTGTATAGAACGCTCGGTGGCATAAACGAACGCATTAGTAGAAACGTCAATACCATATAACGGATCCGAAGAGCGTCGAAAGGGATATATATATATATATATATATATATATATATATATATATATATATATATATATATATGTATCTATATATATAGGGCGGACAAATTTCGCGTTACCATTCACCGTTATATCTACGGCCATAGTTTCTATCTCCATAAAGATTGCACGTCCGCCCACCGCGTGCAGAGAGTTTTCAATTTTCGATAGAAATCAAATTTCTGCCCCGGCCGATCTGTAGGAGCATACGCCGCCGCGACAAAAACAGACAAGAAATCATTCGACGTTGCTGCGTTGACAACGATATTTCATGGCTCGTGCATTTCAACACCTCCAAGATATATGAAAAATTGAATCGCGCTAATGGAAGAATTGAGAAAAAAAAAAGAGAGAGAAAAAAGGTGTGCACTCTGCAATGAATACACGAACACGCGACACATGGTGTAAATCATTCGTGTACAAATAAATTGTATCGGTAAATTTTTCACGTTGTTACTTTAACAATTCGTGAGGATAGATTCTTTGAAAATTTCCAAAATGGATTTCATTGTTTTGAAACCTTTGAAACATTCCGTGGAATGTGAAAGCGATCAATTTCGGAATGATAATTATTCATGTATATTTTCTGCGATTTTACTTGTGGGAAATAGTATCACGCGAATATTCTTCCTGGTAGTTTTGCAGCTAAACATTGATTACGAAACTATTTAACCGTTTGAGTGACAGGAGTCATTGGAAAAATCTAATTGAAAAGTGTCAAGCGGCGCAATAGTGGTACTCTTATTTCACGATGAAAAATGCCAATTGGCTCGAAAAATGATAGCGCTTTGTTCATCTTATATTGGCCATTGCGAGGTCCTTTAGTTTCGAACAGCAAGTATCACTAAAACTAAAGACTCGAGCTGCGTTAAAATCTGAACGAACACATACAAATTATACATCTTTGTCTGATGCTGTGGCACTTTCTAACGTGAAATCTAAACAGTATGATTGCGCTGTAAGGCACTCAAATGGTTAAGAGTAATTTTTCATTACGTCAGGTAGCAGAAGATTTCTTCCTACGTGAGGACAAAAAACCGCACCTACCGTAATAAATCTACGATTCTTACGTAGCTGAAAAGCAATTTTGCAGCGGAACGTGTAACTACGAGAGAGAACATTTTACAAGAAATCATAGGAAATTGTATACAACGAACAAAAGTATGCAAAGCGAATTATATGAGAAACTATGCGTAACTATTTAGTATACTATTTCTCAAACAATATGTATCATTCATTTCAATACTTACAAAGTAATAAAACTTTGTCACAGCTACCGCTTCATATTTCTTTATATTTTAAATAGATACCGTTGTAAAAAAGAAATGGCAACGTTTGCAGTAGCTAAACGAACCGATAAATTATATCTTCCTCAATTCCCCGGGTATTTACGAGCTCCAATCAAAACTAGTACGCACAGATTGTTATCCGCGAGCCATAGATACTCTCCGTAACGTCGTAACGAAACGAAGAGCGATTTAATCAGCTCTGAAACGTTACATCAACGAAGAACGGAATTGCGATTCTTATCAAGGCGGACTGGCTTCTCCACGGACAGATTGAAAAAGCTCCGTCGGTGCGTCTCCGTGGCTTTCACTATGTATACACAAGTATTATATACATGTATATACAATTGTGTAACCGGCGACTTGCCGGTGAAATATCGGACATAAAAATTGCTGTCGCTGTTCGAAAACCCCTTGTCTAACCTTAATATGCTTCGTCACGAAAAATAAGAGTATCGATATCGTTGAAATTGCGTTTCAATTGCTATTTAATTTTAATAAAAGAAATCTTTATTTAATTTATATTTGAGGAAGGCACGTTTATATACAATCTTAACAATGCCCATAGAAAATAAACCGAAAAATAAAATTAATATCAGCCTTCACTTATACTAAACAGAAGATTACTAGGTTCATTTTCTTATTTATATTTACAATAATCTTTCTTAGTATGTTGTCTCATTCTTGTGGTTTCACACTACAAGCATTCACTTGACGGAATAATTCAACATACTTAATAATAATAATTACATCATAGTCAATTCCTGAAATTTGTCGATCAAATTAACGATCGACTTGGATCTTAAATCCAAGTATAATACTCTCCACACGTTCCGTACTCATGGTAAATGACCCTGTTTATAATTATTTAATGAAGAATTAAACCATATCAGTACCTTTCCATAACTAAATATATTAACATGACTTTTTAACCTCGTTTCAACATTCCCATAAAACTTACAATTCGCAATTAAAACCCAGTTACCTCAATCAAACTCACATGATAACCATAAGTTTGATACAAACAACCACTTGCAACCAAATCTAACCTAACCGAGCTGCAAGAAATTCATCAACATTCGAGAGCCACAAGCCAAGCGTTAAACGTGGAATTTCGCGTCCTAGCTACGAAATATGACGGATAACAAACTGTGGACTCGCGTTCTGGACGAAACTGGAAGAGCTGCCTGGGGCGTAACATGAATTAGTAACTAGCAACGACTACGTTTAATGGCAACGTGACACGAGGAGGAGGAGGAGGTGAAGGTGGCCCATCCACGCGTACGTTTCAACCATGGTAGACGGCGACTGTTATTGAAATTTATATTAATGCCCTGTGGCTGAACCCGTGGTCGAACGATTTTCGTAATTTTCATCCGGAAGCGGCCACGTGCGAGCGAGAGAGGACGAGGGCAAGAAGGGGTCGTAGGTCACGTGCCGCGGAGCAACGTGACTAATGAAAAATGTGGGGCGGTGATGTAATGTTCCTTAAACGCGTGGTCGGAACGGAAATACGCAAACACGGGATGCTGTAACGATTGTTCGATGTTATGGCTGGTTGGGAACGATATTGAACGCGGTCTGCTTCCACGCTTCAGGCGGTATTTTACTACTCTGTTGAATTTTTGGTTCGATTACTTCAAACGAGGTTTGGCAGCGTGTGAAGAACGTGAACAAAGGTGGTGTTATAGAGTGTGTAACGATAATCAGATAGTAACATTCTGGTATTTATTTAGTCTTCATTTAGTCTAGGGTAATTTGGTAGGGTGAAAGTATGAAATACGTAGCGGTTGACAGAACGCCTAGGATTTTTTATTTTAACCCTTGAACGGCGAATACAGGATCCATTCGGATTAGGTTTTATTTTTATGATTGATAAGAAGCTTTCCGCTTAAATATTTATTTCATTTTATGAATGGACCTTCGTTTTTTATAAGTTTCATTATATATTATTTATAAAATACTTTTTTAAGATTGTCATTTTATTTTATATATAGACTTTTATTTTAAAAAATTACTATTATTATGTAATGATTGAAGGAAAATTAATACGTGTATGGTGTATGAAAATATACAGTATTTATTAACTTTTGTTACAATCCATGTACGAAATACCTGTCTCATGTATTAATAAAATATTATTTTTCAAATTCGACTTTTTGGGCTTTGAATATCAAACGAAACATCTAGTGTTGGTTCACAAGAACCGATATGGTACCTAACGTGTTAATAAGTAAGACGTTACAAAAAGAAAGTACAAATTAATGTGATTTGACAGATAAAATAGTTACTGAAAAATTTCTGTTTTACTGATTTTTCTTTACAAGATGTTCTGTGCCGAAGTAAAAGAAATGATAAAATTGCCGATATTATTTTCGTTGTTTCAATCTTGAAATTGCCTATTAAATACTTTATAGATTGTACATGGTCAATGTTTAATCAATGTAAAATTCAGTATAGCGACAGGTTCGATTGTTCTGTGATAATTAATATTAATAGAAATCGGATGAACCAATTTCGTCGTGCGAATATCTAAATCGAATGCCATCAATGGACACGATGATTAGTTACGACTAACCACCTAATATACTAACCTCAAATGTGAATAATAGACAAAATAATTAGCAAATGATTAGCACTTTATCCGCTAGGAACGGATGTATCGGTAATAACGGGCATAAACGTTTCACGTCATAATAAACTGGATTATAACAATTTATCCGGCGTTCACGCTGATTCGACGCGGAACAATACCCACGACGAAACGAAAATTTCCCGTCGACACGTCAAGCTAAATATCCTCCGTGCCGTTAATTTGCATCGCGGGATTAAAAGTTATGCAACAGAAATATCTACCGATAATTCACGATGAAAAATTACGATAAGTACCAGCAACGCACGTGTAAGCTGTTTCGACGTGGCGTTTTTAACTTTAACGAATTCCATGAATCACAAAATTGTTTCAAACGGCACGAATAAAGTTACTCTTGGTTACACATACGTGTATGTTAAGTTGAATCTTAGATTTAACGGTTAGATAAATAGTTTATTTGCGTGGTAACGTTTTGCACGGATTCTTTACTAACTTTCTAAAAACAGCCTGTATCTTTTTCTATTTTCAAGGAATATTAGGTGAATAAGAGAACGATCTAAAATTTTCCTTTCAAATTCGTTGTCTGTTATTAACATGCATCGTTTTTATTACTCATATAACTGAGCACATTCGTGTAAGATGCCTAACATTTTACTAATCGATCAAGAAAATTTTTCCGTGTTACAAAAAAAAAAAAAAATGGATATACTCGATATATTTGTGAGTCTTGTGATGTACCATCGCGTAAATTTGTCTCGAACGTTAGCACACTTTAACAAAAATGCTATGTTGTTTAAAATATTTTTACTTTATTTCAACATTTTACCAAACTACTTTGATTTCTGTGAGTGGTATGAAATATTAGATAATTATCGTTTTATTATTTCAAGTTACTTGTACAGTTATATTTTACATTTGTTTTATTTTTATCGGCAATAGTTCACAGTTAAAGGACAAAAATTACACTCAGAGATAAAAACTAATAATACTAATAAGACTTAGAGACAGAGAAATGGTGTATATGCGCTAATTTTATATTTTTCAACGTTAAATTTGTAAGCGCCGTTCGCGAAAAATGTGCGTAGTCGGCAGTGTGTTAATATTAGTGTGAATAGTTGCAGTGTAATCACTATTATATAGATAACGCAAAATTACGCATCTGAAATGAACTAAAAGGGAACATTAAAATAAAAGGACGATGTTGAAAATTAAAAAAATCTGCTCAAATAATTCATTTTCACAATGTTCAGATTTAAATCGACAAAATCAAATTCAATATAAAATTGAAAATTTGCACGATCGCTTATTTGTACATTTAACGTTACCTAAAAAAGTAAACATCGTATTTATGCGTATTTTTATTTATTTCCAAACGATTCGTTCAGTAAGTATTCGCCAAATTTTTCTCCTTTCTCTATTCTGTCACGTTTGCAAGGCACTAAATCATCGCAGGCAATTAAATCGTTTGATTCGTAATAAAATCAGCGCGAAATTCGTGGGTGACGATCGGGGCGAAACGACAGGATCGATAATACGATGGCGGAAGTTGGAGAAAGCCCGAATATAGAGATTCAATTTAATGGCGTGGGTTGCTCGTAAACCGTTTCTACGCTTCGATTTGAGTCACGCTCGCAGATCTAGCAACCCTCTAACTTACTCGCGGCGATCTCATCGCGCGAGAAAGCCGATGTGACCAGTTAAGAGATTAAAGAGAACCCGCACGGACGAATCCACTTGAAAGATTGAACGCTTCGACTCGATTTAACTTCCGAGAACAATCCTGCTGTCTGATTGCTTGCCAATCGGTGAACAATATTTATCCAATAACGCAGTATACCTATTGCATCAATAACACGAGTAAATCTGTCGTTGCTAGTGCAACAAAAAATCAAGTTAAATAATAACAGGTAGGTATTTCCATATGAAAAATACCGGACAAACGTAAATAGAATTTACATTTTGGTCAATGTTTGTATAATTTTAACGAAACTCCTGTACAATATCGATCCTTGGGTGAAATTTCACCTGTTTTTGTGTTCAAGTTTTACAAAATGTTTGAGTTTTCTGTTGATCCTCTTGCAATTTAATGCATTTGTATGAAATGTAAAATTATAGATTTTATTTTGACATATTAATATAGCCAAAATAAATGTAACGAAACAGTCCCTCCAGTGAAATTTCATTCGAATAAAATATATTATATACTATCTCCACAGAAAGTTATAGCGCTATTTCCTTTGTTTATATGTTTGTTGAAAATCATTCTTCAAAGTTTTATGTTCCAAGATCACCTTACAATCATTGGAAATGTTCTACTACAATTTTATATGGCCGATACTCTGGCCACAAATGGTTCTTGGGGATGGTTTTCTTACGTTCCAAACAATCTTACTTTACTGTAAGAATTTATAGTCGTGCCAAATATAAAATATAATGTGGTACATATAATAAGAAACATAATAAAATAATATTATTTATTTATTAATAAAATTAATTTAAATATGCAACGAAAATAGGTGAAATATCGGAAGATCTTAAGTGTTAATAACATACTGAACTTCAATTATGAATAATAAAATTAAAGATACACTTCAAAATTTTCACCGAAGAAATTCCGTTCACAGATGTATTATTTAATAATCTCAAGACGCAAGAATATTTCTCTTTGGTACTCAAAGAATATATCATTACACACACTACCGAATCTAGTATCGAATAATTGACAAACTCGGCGAATCTAATGAACTCTGTAAGTAGAGTAAAGAAAGTCGAGTGTTCAAGGCACTCCAACGTCAAATCTAAATATCAAAAAAAAAAAAAAATTGCCCATGGTTCGATTCACGCTGACAGCCGTCTTACACGCAGCCAACAACCCCGAAGAGAAATCTCATTTCGGTCGGATGGTGCTTCAGCGACGCTACTCACGGCAACGACACAGGGCTGGCTTGAAAAGAATTGCAATTTACGAAGCGGCGGCGTCGTTAAGCAGCTTTAAGCTCGATATAGATGGCAGGGGTTAAGGGGGTCGTTCCCGGAAAATCGTACGAGGTGCCACGGGCAAAAGGGCGTGCCAGCAGTTGCCTCCTGTGATTTAGCAGCCAACCCCCTCCCTCCGCCCCTACTTCCGTCGTCGGAGTTGTCCAACTGTTGTTCAGACTATTGTGAGCATGGTTTCCGAGCCGCGATATCAGCCGGAGAATTATGAGACCTCGTGACGAATAGCTGTTTCGCGTTAGCGAAGGGGAAAAAAAAATAAGGACTGCGAGGACAGCCTGTTTTCTCCGTGCTAATTCGCGCCGCGTCGTGTCAAAACCAGACTCCCTCTCTCAGGCTACTTCCGAAGAAGAGCTTTGATTAAAATGCACGAGTGTTCGTGGATGATATAGCGATCGTTCCACAACACCTGTGCTGAGCTAGAAATTGGATGCTAATGTTAAAACGACGTTAACTCTTTTACTACGAGAAATTTTAATACGTAACGTTTGCGGCGAATTTTATCAAATTGCCTATTTGTTCACGTACGATTCTAACAAAACGGATGTAACATTCTTATTAATAATACTTGTTCTTCCTCTTGACTGCGAAACGTGTGAAGTAGCACTTCTACAAAACACTCACCAGGTAAATACGAACAAACAGTTGCAAACATAGGAAATCCCCTATCTCTATACCAGGCAAAGGATAAAACAGAAAAAAAAGGAAAAAGAGAGATGTCGAACACTGATCGGGCGTAAACCCAAATTTGACACACGAGTACACGACCAATGGATGTCCCAGCCTCCACTTGTCCCGCACGAAACAGGGAAACAAGTATTTAATGCGGATAACAACGTCCGCCCCATTGTCGAACAAAGGGATAGAAAAGAGGAAAAAATGCACCCTCGAATATATATATCGAGGGATTTCGTCACGCGGATTGTCGAATGATTTCCGTTCGATTTCACGCCTCCTCTGTCAACATTAGCGAAAAATACGAAGGCAGTACGGCAGATGCGCGCGGCTTCGCAATGTGTACTTACATAAATTGCAGGGGAATCAAGGAAGGGAAGGAGGAGTGCGGGACATATGTCGCCGATGCATCTCTGGCGCGACGACAAAGGCGAAAAATATCAACGGCGTGAAATTAGGGCGCGTGAATTCAGAGTGCACGATCGAGCGTGAAACGATGTAATATAAGGGGAGTGACGAGTCTCTGCAGACGTGAAAGAGAGTCCAGGAGCGAGTGAAACAAAAAAGCGAGAGAAACAGGGAGACAGATACAGAGAGCGCGAGACGAAGGGACTGAACGAGAGAAAGTGCGAGAGAGAGAGAGAGAGAGAGAGAGAGAGAGAGAGAGAGAGGCGTATATTCAGGGTACGGCTGACATGGTAGCAGCAGCGGCTGGGCCCTGTTCTCTCCCTCTTGGGACAAGTTCGGTCATTTCCGGAGGCGCTATATTAACCGATTAATTAGAAATCTTGGCTCGTTGACGCGCGGCTGATCTTAATCTAAGGGGAGTCACCGGCGGAGTGATGTTCTCGCCCTTCGGTAAATTACGCCCGCGGAGAATACGTTTCGAAGCTGCACGTCAAACAACATAATGGGACAAGTTCGATCAATTACCATTTTAGTCACGCGTAATGTAGGTCTGACGATTTTCAGCCAGTTCACGCAAGGCTGGATAGTGTAAATTGCTATGAATAGGTGTTAGAAGAGACACGAGAAAATTTCGCTATGGAACCGAAGGTGGCAAAAACTTTGTTCACGCTGGCATGGACATTAAAGCGAAAAGACATTGAAGCGATGTTTCGTTCCTCGATAATGCACGGGCTGAAAGCCGAAGGAGGGTGAGAGATGTTGCGTCGTGAAAAACATGATAATTAAGTCCGTGCATGGAACAGGTGGTCGAGATTTTTTGCCTAGTCGAAAACGCCCTGTCCCTTTGTGGTGATTATAGCTTTTAACGAAATTGATAATGTAAAACAGTGTGCACAAATGCTTGCTTCGACGAACAATTGATCCTTGAACAAAGTTTTAAACAACGTTTTCAGAATCAACAGGTACTTTTTTATTAGAATGCTATTTTAATGAAAGCAATTGGTTCAAATGTAGAAATGATTGGTAAATCATGTTAAATTCTAACATACTCCTGAGAGATATTTGTATCATTAATTTATTCATTGGTGTTCTTTCAATACATTTATGACAGACAATTACTACGAATAAAAATACGGAAGGACATCTAATGAAGAATTGAAATTGTTGAAAATTTTCTTGTTGCTCCGCTAGCTATAAATAAAATATTTATTCTCGCAGGTATTATTTAGGAAAATTTTAGAAAAACAGTATAGTTTAACTTTCTCTATTGAAAATCAATCCCATCTAACTACGATCAATTGAAAAATTTATAAAATGTACAGATCTAACTCTCAAAAAACTATTCACATGAAATTTCGAAAATTGACATTACACACTTATCTGAATCAAACCATCTATCTAAACCATCACGTGTATCGTTCGATAGGCAGCAGAGATAAATCTATCGATGAGGCAACTTTTCGTGCACGATAACGCGATGACTGAAGCTTGATAAGATAGCAAGTCGTTAGAGGCGATGTGAATTAAAGTAATGCCTGTATCTCTAACTGAATGCAGTCGCGTTCCACGGTGAAACGCGGGTGTGTTGTTCACGGCAAAGCGTGTGCACAGAATCAGTGATAGTTGCTGTGCACACCGCGCCGTTGCACCCACGCAACAGTACAATGAATGGGTGGAAGGAGTTGGAAAGAGGTTGTAAATGTGGACCAAGGCTAGAGATTGCGCACGGTAATGCGATAGCTCTCCAACGAACAACGTTTGCATGCGTACTGCAAAAATCTTCGTGCCGGTTTCTACCCGCTCGACGTTTTCTCCATCCTGGCGACTTCTGCTAATGACCCTCTTATCAATTTGACTACTTTCGTCGCGTTTCATTGGCTATCGGAAACGCGGCGGAAATAAATGTCTTGCTTCCCATTTTTTATAGGACAAGGGAGAGTGAGAGAGAAAGAGGGAGGAAGAAGAGAGAAAAAGAGAGAGAGAGCGAATGAGAGAGCGCCAGAGAGAGAGAGAGCACGAAAGAGAGAACGTCAAAGAGAGAGAGAGAGAGAGCGAAAGAGAGAGAGAGAGAACGTCAAAGAGAGAGAGAGAGAGGAAGAGTGAGAGCGAAAGACAGCGAAAGAAGAAAAGAGCGAGAGAAACGGTCGGCGATAAATGCATCTGCTCAGAACTTTTCCAATTTCACCTGGCAAGACGCTACCTTTGTTTCTGTTTCGCCTAGCAGGAAAGTGTTCCCAGGCACGTTAAGTGTTTTATTCCGCATTCATATCGAATACTCTGGGAGAAAGAATATTCTAGACTGTTCACTTGCAAATTGGTGAAGGGGTCTCCTCGCGACGACAAACCTCTTTCATTCCCTCCCTAAACTTCAACAATTTTACTTTACCATGCTAATCCTGCTCAATGCTCAAGTTCTCCGTCATCGAACACGACCTACCTATTTCAGTTTTCTTTTCTTACGAAAAAGAAGCATCGTTTGTGTATTGTTTGCCGAGTTAAATCGATCGACGACGACGACGAGACGAGAAAAACAACGATCGTGACAACACGCGAGGAGAAGTAGCAATACTTACGAATCGAACTGTGAAACGGAGTCACAATTTGCGTCTTACTGTGAACCATGGTTCGATTAACACGGGCACCGAGACGTGCAACGCGGTGAACACTACGAAAGGTAGAGAATCGTCGTGCCGTAGGAATGCTCCTTTCATCGGTTCGATTTTACAGTTAACCGGACGGGCAAAGAAACGACAAAAGGATACTGACAGAAGGAATTTGGAGGAGCGAATATCAGGCTAACGCTCGACATGCCAGCTATCAAAGCGTACAATAAAACCCAACGAACCGTGAATTTTCTGGCGTCACGCGTCGAATACTTTTCCGCGCGGTCACGCGCTACGATGAAAATACACTAGGCACCATGGAAAAAGTATCTTCACGACGAAGGTGTGCTCATAACTCCGGTCGAATCGTCCGAACGTGTCATCCACCGGTTGTTCAGACATGCAAATAACCAAGCTAGCAGCATAGCTTACGAGCTTTCCATTCGATTTCGTCTGGCAGTCACGCCAATCGCCGGGTCCGCCACACGTTAATTCGATCGATCGCATGACCGAACGTTTATTACTTTTCTACCAATCCAAGACGACTGTCAAACGTGTGTCGTCGACGTATATGAGATAATATCTCATATACGTTTTCTACTTGTCTATCTGCTTCGCTTTTACAGTCACTCTTTTCGCACATAATATTTATCGATCGTTGTAGCCACGTATCGTTTAAATGTTTTATGAATCATTTTTCATTGCATGAATGTTCAGATAGCATTAAATAATCATAGAGATCAAGGAGCTTCGATGGTGGAGATACAACGCGTACAGAATCGATATAACGGATCACAGGAAGTCAAAGCCCCTGGACAAGGAACCACTTCGAGCGGATTTCGCCCCGTATTGACGCTGCAGGGGCTTCAACGGGTTAAAGGGTGGCGGTTACGTACGCGTTACCGTTTGAACACGGTTTTACGGAAGAGAGATAGATCTATGTGTGTGTATATGTATGCTTGTCTGTGTATGTGCATGTGTACATGTATGAATATACGTAAGGAAGACTGAGAAGGAGCAGAAAGCCTTTGAACGGTGTTACCTCGAGACAAAGCCATCATCTCAGCATTGTCCGAACCAAACCAAGCAAATCAACCACCGACCGCTTCTGCTGCTTGCCTGCCATCCTGCCTGCTTCTCTTTCTCCCCCCCCCCCCCCTCACTCTATCTTGTCTGCTCATCCTTTGCTTTGCTTTCGCACCAAGCCCGTACAGACCAACCCCCTTCGGGTATCTACTAAAGAGAGCATTGCCTTCGCCAATCTACCGTGTTCAACTTCTAACCTCCCCTGACCAATGAACATCCTCAGAAACCAGATCAAGATTTCCATGGATCCCTGTCACCGACTCGTCGATGTTCCTTTTCGTAGAGATTTCACCTCGAACGCATCACTAGAGACATGGCAATTTTGGGGTATTATGGAGAGAAACATGCATATTAGACGGTGTAAAAAAGCGAAAAAACGTTGATCTAGAAGATCTGTGCCTTAGATTCGACAGATAATTAGGCTGTATTTTTAAGTATAGAAACCTCGGTGAAGACGCGTCAAATAGTATTTTACCAGTTATGAATGTACTGCCACAAGCTGATTCTAAAAATACCGACGGAGAAAAAGTGAACTTTAAGAACAATAAAATACAAAGTTCCAGAACTGTCGAAGAAAACAGGGGAATTCGGGAAATACTGATAAAAATGTAAATCGAGCACTTTGAATTACGAGTTTCTGGGATTGTGAAGTAAAACAAATCGGTCCGAGAGGTGTTGCCAAAAATGGCGTAACCAAATTTCGGATCGTAACTGCTTCTGGAATCGTCGAGGCAAACAGGACGGAATGGAGTATATTTTTGGCATGTGAAGCGGCCAAGGTAGGCCGATAATGTGGGAGAATGACTCACGCCGCTCACGTAGGAGGAAGAAAAAACCGACTGGATGTAATTTCATCAGGTAGCATCAGGTTCATCTAGATATATATTATTATTCGCCGCGAACTCTTGGGAATTGCAATAAGCGAAGTGAATGGCAAACCTTCGGAGGAATCACATTAGCGTTCGTGTGGGTTAACATACGCGTCTCACAGCTTTGCCTACTAATCTGTCTCGAACCTCGAAATGGACAATAACGCGTGCGAGGTTCGATCGAGCAAACGTCGCGTCCAACATACATGATAATTAAGAATTTCAATGGGTAGAACGACGTTTAATAAAAAGTTAATTACGAACGTCCGAAAAAACGTCCAGATTGACAATTAAAACGGTGAAACGAATATTATCGATATACGCACGCATGAAGAGCATTCGTCGTATCGATGTCAAACATTCCAATATTTCGAAGTGCAATTAACGTGTATACACGATTTCTGCAACAATAGTTCTTTAAATTCCCAGGAAAAATTGTTGGATTTCGATGATTTTTCGATTGCTCTGGAATGTTACATGTTCAAAAAGGGCAATAGTCTCGTGCCGGTCTTTCATCAAAGTGGCAAACATTCAGTATTGAGCTCACGTTTGAAAGCAGTTGCTGTCGCGTTGCAATGGCAGACGGTTGTAAAAAAATAAATGCTATGTGCTACACCTTCCTTTCTCATATTTTCCTGAGGTTTCTCTGTACAATGGAACGAGCATCGAGAATGCTTTAAAATATCCTTTTTACATTTTCAATAAATTACGAAGTATGACTCGTGCCAAGAGAAAAAGAAAAGAACAGGAGGAGAAATATATCGAAAGAGATATTAAATAAACATATTTAGAATATAAACAGCAATCATATTATCAATTAAAGTGCTGATGAATTCATTTCGTTCGACAAATGACCAGACGAATGGTGGATACGTATTTTAATTGTTCCGCTTTCTACAATTGCAATCAACGTTTCCTTCGATACGAATCAACAACGTTCCAAATATATACCGGCGTGAATAGAACGAAAGCCACTGTTCACGATTTCCTCGTGTTCGACCGGTGAAACGGTAAAAGCGTGAGTAAAACGACGGAGCAACGTATTAACCGGAAACGTTGACCTGCGAGCACAGGTGGTTGCGTGAAATCCGTCTCCACCCAAACCGTTCGAGGGTTTGCGCTACGTTACGCACATTCCACCTTGTCGCTTGAATAGCAAATGTTCTTCGTACACACGCAACTACGTCCTGCTTCGATATTCTACAAAGTAGTTAGCTTATCAATGAATTTCTATTAGGAATTCTCGATACATTCCTATCGTAAATTATACAGAATAGTATAGCAACGTGAATTCTTAATAATACGTTTTCCCCTCATTTCCAACTACTTATGCAAATAGATAACCATCTTCCATTCTACGAAATTATTAGTACGCGTGAATCATTATCATATCATGTTACACGAGTGAATAGAAAATTACTTTTAATTCTTGTCATTCGTTGTTACACGGCGTCTTATGCAAGGTGACAAGTTCAAATGACATTTATGAACCGTCATCCTATCTTACTATATTCATACTACCAGAAGGATTATAGCAATAATGCGACACAGGGAATAATTCAGGATCCTGTAGCAAATTATACAAGCTACGTATAATCAGCTCAGACGGTAATTAAACAAGGACACTAAACGAGTACCAAATATCTAATTAAAATGGTCTACCTACGTACTCAAATTCAATTCGTATCTCATCGATCAAACAGACACCTCTAGGCAGAATTCCCTCTTGAATTAAACGTAAGAAGAAAGCGTCCAATATCCCCCTTCAAACGCTATTAATACCAGCAATATCAGTGCACCTGTGCACGCTTATAGATCAGATAGATCCATATGTGAGAGAGGGAGAGGAGAGAGAGGTAGGTTAGAGGAGACAAGCTGGCCGTCGACAGTTACGACGACGACTATGACGAGGTCTGCGGGTTTGCGGTTAACCCTATGCACCAGCCGGAGAGAAATAGGGTCAGTGCGTTGCATGCGAATAACAGCTAATCGCTGTCTAATAAGTTTGCCCGCATAATCGATAACAGACGTCGCCTGAAGCGGTGCTGGCCTCTCAAGCAGAGGTGGCAGACGAGAGTAGGTGATAGAGGAAACCGCGTAGATTTCACGGTAACGTTCAATAAATGATATTCAATTGATTCGGAATACCCTAGGAGACAATCGATTTCTCCACAGTGCTGGTTTGTAGATTGTCAGCGTTTGTTGCAGGCACGATTTATGTGGCAGTCCTGGACGCGTTCAACGTTTGGACGTGAATTTATAACACGCGCAGGTGACTTGAAGTAGAATAGTTCGTAACGATAGTTTCGACAGTTCTCCAAGTGATATTCCGTCGAAACTCTCGCGTACCACTCTGAAAATCTGTTCTACGCCGGTGTTTTGTTTCTTTTTTTCCCTTTCGAGTGTATCGAACGGGAGACAGAAATGGTAGCAGGGCTCTCGACGAGGATCTACAATACGTTAATACGCGAGATACATACGCGTTACGCTCGTACGGCCTAGCAATCGACAGCAATATCGACGGAGTTATACACCCGTCTATCGATACTATTCGCAATCAGACCTGAGCTCGTAGCTGACGGCAGATCTCGTTTTAGTTTCGACGATTATACGCGGTGACTCTGCAATAACGCCGTTGCTGCTTTCTCCCAACTTTCAGCTCGTAATAACCGGCAACCTGTTACGGTTTCATAATAAAGCTCGCTCAGTCAGGTCGAGACGCTGGTGTCGAAACCTTTACCGAAGCTCTAGCATTGCGAACTTAAACGTACGAAGATACGTATTTTGATTTATGATACGCTAAACGTTGGAGAATCGCTGGCGGAGGAAATGCTAATGGTACGTTTCAATTCGACGGAGAATAGGTATATAATTCGATTAACAAGGGAGAAAAGGGGAGCAAGAGAACAGACTGTGCTGTTTTAAAGAAATTACTTTGAATTGGATCGGTGGAATAGGTGGTTTCCTTTTCTATGAATTCCTTGAGAATTATGATTTCATTAAGGAACGGAATCGTCCGATAGCTGCCGTGCAATCGTTTCCCTATAAAGAAAATTGCAGTATATTTATAAAAGTACCGGCGGATAGCCAAGGAGGAAAAAAAATTGAACCAAGTTAATTATCCGTGGAACGTTTATTTCCAGTTACGAGGAAATTAAAAGAGGGTAGAAGAACGAGAGAGGGGGGGGGGAGAGAGAGAGAGAGAGAGAAAGATTGAAGTGTACAGGGTGCAGTAAAGAAGAAAGAAGAAGGACAACGATATCCTAAGAAATTCCAACCGTGCCCCGATATATTTAAACCACTTTCCCCCGGCAAAGCTATTTTTTTTCCCCCGGTTCGCCAGACTTCGGATTATTCTTGCGGTATCTCGTTAAATTACGCCCGTCGCGACGTTCGTTTTAAAATTCAATTCCAACCAACGAGTGGAAGACAAACGAAAAATCCTCCTAACGAATTCGACGATGGCCACGCCAATTAGAATAAAACGAGACACCGCAATCTCCGTGAAAGTTACAAGGAACAAAAAAAAAAAAGAAGAAAAAGGAAAAATAAACGACGGAGAATAAACCGTGAAGTCCTCACGTTTTACGATTTTGCTCGACTTCCTTTCAGCACACGATCAAACACCACGGATCGTATCGTCACTGTGAACAGTCGTTCGCGATTCTGCACTCATCGTGTGGGCGTCGAATAGTTAGATGCCCCTCAACCCTTCCCCCTCGCGAACCAGAGCGATCCCCCTTGCAAACTCCTGTGCATTACGGTGTCGGTTGGGTATCGTAGACAGACCGCGTCCGCCGTCCATCATGTTGTTAATGCATGTCGTTTTCTCTCCTGTCTTCCCTCTTCTCCTTTTCTCCTATTGACTCTCTTTTTCTCCCGTTCAACCATTCCTCTCATTCTCTCTCTCTCTCTCCCTCTCTGCGCCTTTCTCTCTCTCTCTCTCTCTCTCTCTCTCCCGTGTATTCCCTCATAAACGCATTTATACGTCTTGTCCGGACGCTTCCATGTTCCTGTTACTACTTCTACATCTACAGCAGGACGTCTCTCACTAGTTTTATCTCTCTTTCTCTGTCTTTCTTTATCTGGGTACTTGTTCCTGGTCTAACAAACCCGTATTCTACGTTTTTCTTGACGAACGACATCATCGAGCTGCTCTTTAAACTCTTGCTTTTCCGCCGCCACGGTGCACTTACGCGTAACTGCGCATCAGCATTCTAGCATGGGGCCTTTGACAAAACGTTGCTTCCGTGTCGTCACCGTTACTTAGTCCTTTTTTTTCTTTTTTTGCTTCATGTAAAAATAGGAGAGGTATAATGACGCGGTAGATTGCCAAATCTTTTCACAGAAGTTATACACTGAATGATTTAAGTGTCCTTCTGTAGGTTAGGTTAAGTTAGCCAGGTTTCCTAGGGGAGTAGTTGTAGATTGTACAATTAAAGGAAGAGTTACTTCTTCCTTACAACGACCATGGAAATGCTTTAATTAACTGTAACTCGTAACTAACCCTGGACACCTGCTTTCTTTTCCGGCGGCCGCGGGAATCGCTGGCTCGCCTAGTAATTTATTATTTGAACGTGCCACTTCATAAATTATTCATGTATATATATATATACAGTACAGCTGTTTATACGCGACTCCCTCTCACTTATCTTTCCTCATTTCCCCGTCTCCAACTTTCTCGATATATCATATAATATTCAACAGACAAAGTGGGGATCATTTCTCTGATAAGCCATAGGGCCATTTTCTCAAATTTCTACCCTTCTAACCTGTCAGTCTTAATCTTATCTGATCTTCAATATGACACGAACTGTTTAATTGTAAATTCTCGGCAAAGCCTCGTTAATAAATGTATTTTTTCTTTTTACATCCAAAAATGTTTGATGCCAATTTTTTGTTAAATTCTTTTGTCTCAAATTTCTATCCTCCTTAATTTTATCTGATCTAACACGAACTGTTTAATTGTAAATTGTAAATTCTTAATGAACCACGTTAATAAATTTTTATTATATACAAAAATGTTTGATACCAACTTTCTGTTGAATACTTTTTCTTCAATTTTTCATCCGCCCTAATTTTACCTGATCTTTAATTTACCGCGAGATACAATAAATCATCTAGTATAGTTATAACAATAACACGTCTTCATGAAGTAAAAAGAATCTGTGATGCAGAAAATATCATTCGTAAGTTAGTCTATAAATTTTTCCAAAACACCATTGAATTTGAAGTTCTCCTCATTTACTGCTTACTTTCGTTTCTGGCGGAGAAATAAACCAAGCATTTGAAACACCGAGAAAGCTTATCAGCGTTCAACGATGACCGTCATCAAGGAAGAGAGCTCGAATCATGTCGATTGTTAAGGTCATTACGCGTCTCTCCGCGCCCCTTCTTCCGGGACCAGCTTATGACCGACCCAGCATCGTTTCGCCTCTGCCGACAGTAATTCCGGAGTTTACGATCGCAAAGCCTCCGTTGCAGAATCACAATGTTGAAATATTGCTCGATCCGAAACGCTCCCAGGCTGAGTCATTGGTCGACGTTAAAAAGGAGAAAAGGAATTGTGCTACTTTGCGTTCGTGCATTAGAAGGAAATCATCGTAAAGAAAAGGGATTGAACGTAATGGGTATTTCACGAGCAGAAAACTGCCGAGGAGATTATTAAAACTTTCGAAAAGCTGTTATATTAAAAATTACCTGGAAAGATATCAATTGCATTTTTATTTGACTAGAAGAAGATAACCTCGATACATGTTACTATTTTTTTATTTCCTTCACAAAACGAATGTGGAATTCCACGCGTGTTACTTTCAATTAAAACTTTCACACGACTTTCCAAGTGTCACTACGTACTTGTGCACCAACCAAGCAACCGTAACTCTTAATTCTCGTACTTCTGGACTTCTCAGAGCAGCTTCACTCGCGCGGTACTCTTAAGGCACGGATCAACGTTGTGTCGTGACACAGAAAGCGTTTACGTGTCGCCTCGCGACAAGCCACGCTGAGAATTTTATGGTCACAACTTGGACACGCATCTAATTAACGCTATACATACACGCACAATCGCTTTCTCTCGCGTGAAAAAAAAGAAGAAAATAAAAAAAGAAGAGACACAAAGAAATGTTGTATACTTATTATGTAGGACATAAAATGTAACACGGTAGATAAAACATTTTAAAAGGCGGCAACAAGAGCCAAGAGAAGTGACTGTCTCCGAGGTCGTGGACCTCTATCCATGAAAGAATCGCGGACGTTGTCTCAGGCTATTTATTCCTTTGCCGGGGACACTTTTTCCATTTGAAGAAGTCAACGGACCTTGACTGCGAACGTTCCACAGAGGTAATCCACAGAAATCCGCTATGCAATCAACGAGTTATTCCCTCTGTGTACTCTGTTTCCGAATGCAACGCCGTGTAAGACGATTCCATGGTCGGTATGCAATTCTTCCTTTCTCCCATTGTAAATCTTTCCGGATTAATATTTTGTTCTCATTAGCGAAATTGTGCGAATCTTCACATTGGTGCGCTATGCGTGCACCAGCATGTACGAAAGTGAATCTCATTGTTAAAACGAGAAATCTTAAACTCTATTCATCGGTTGTGGATTGTTTCTTGATTCGACTCGACTTTGCAGATAATCATACTCTGTTTTTTCTTTCTTTTTTTTCATGGAAGGAGGCTTGGTAAAGAATTTCCTCAAACTGCATGTCAAAATCGCGGAAAGCTTGATCTCTGGAGGACAATAATTCACGATGGGCTGACTAACAAATTTTATTATCCGTCAAACCGTGGTTTTCTCACGTTTGCATTTTTGCGACTTAACAATGCGCCGCGTGTGATCGTCGCGATTCGCGGAAATCGGATAAAAACGATTTCCCGCGTTTCCTGGAACGTAATATACGAACGACCATTCGTCGATATCACGTTAATAAGCTTTTCGTCGCGAAACTCCTATGAAACGAACGTTCCTCGTAGTTGTCCATTCTCGAAACAGAGTTATAAGCTCGACACACGCGGTACGTTTTGCTCGGACGCGACATAAAAACATGTCATAATCGCGCAACTATTCTCCAGGCAACTGGGGCTTTTTTTTTTTTGCTTTCTGTGTTTTTCTCGAGTCGAGTGGCTGATAAAACTCGCGATCGGGGAACTAATTAAAAAGCATGGAAATCGTACGATCTTGGAGGTGCCGATGGATAATTCGTTCGATGGAAGTTCGTAGAAATTACACGAGCGCCTCTTCTTCGATTTTCACGTATTCTCTTGTGATATGCCATGTAATGCGTCGACTTTTTTCTTTTCTTTTTTCTTTTTTCTTTGCTCCTCTACGTCTCGTAGCATTTACGTTGATTAAACCGCATCGACATTTTTCCGCAGCTGTGTGTTCTCTGACCGTGAGCAAGTCGGCTGAGCTTTCCTAACCTACTCTCGCGTGTACTTCCGACTACATGCTTCTGTATGACTGAAATGAACTTATCGTTCATCGAATCGAATATTGTGAATTTCTTTTTTTTTTTTAAGAATAATTTCAGCGATTTTCAGTCATGAGAATTCGCATGTATTTTACGTTCGATCATCTTTCTTTACTTTCTCACATTTCCCCGTTACAATCCTTGTTCCCTATTTTCCTCGACTAATTATACAGCTTTTATAGCCACCAGCACGCGAGTCTTTAATAATTCGTAATAATTCGCTCTGACACGATTCTTTATGACACCGTTATTATTGCAGATAGCATTCCAACGATCGTGCAAAGCGTACAGCATTAAACCAACAATAAACCACCTATGAATTTAACTCACCTATGAGTTTATTCCGATCTTACATGTCACGACGATCATTCCCATTAACCGATCGTTCCTAGAATAGTAGCTCGTTATCGAGATTTCACATGTCAGTGTTCACGGTAATAATGACTATGCAAACGGGAAGTTTCGACGATGATAATCGCGAACGAGCGTAAGCTTGGTCGCGTGATCGGACGAAAAGGCTGCAAAGTGTGGCATAAATCGGTCGCAGGAAGACAACGGTGCAAGGAGATCGTGACAAAGTAATATGCTCCCGAATGCTTATTTCGCGCGAATTCAAGTCTTCTCCGGGGTCAATTTCAGTATCCATAAAACGTAGTCTCGTTACCGTTTCTTCGTAACCGAGTCATGGCGATAAATTCTGGCGCAAATTGAGTCGTAAAATTTGGCGCGTTTCTACGAATCCACGACCGTTCCTAATACCGTTATACACGCGCCTCTTTTTTCTCCCTGGCCAGCAAGAACGATGACAACTCGTCGAGTTAATTAGCAACTCGAGGTTGTGAGACTTAGGGACGCTTTAATGAACCGTTAATCATAGTTCGTCGCCACGCTCGAGAAAGCCGCATCACGTCGAATCGCGTGGACACGGAACGAGCACGTTTCGCCAACAAAAACATTCTCGTCCCGCTGACAGGTTATATATAGAACACGAACGTTCGCTGACTTAATTAACCTGGATTTCAGAACAAACTGATATGATTATTAGCGGTGTTCCACGACGGCTTTTTATTGTTCGTTTGAAGAAGTTATTTAACGGTTGTTGCTCAAATTCGATAGATTATTTCTGAGATGTTATTAGAAAGGATATTATTGAACTACAGGTAAAAACGTAAGTTTATGACTTGTAACGAATCAAGCTCGTGATACAGATTTCGAACGAAGCACGACGAAGATAGTTATATCAGTAATGAAGATTAATTTTTATATTAATTTTAACTTTATTTTATAAAACAGATTATATTATTACATCTGACATAAGAAAAGAGGTTTTAAGACAAGAGATTAATAAATTAGTGGATTTAGAAATGAATTGTTTTCGAGAAATCTAATTCTTTATTTTTAAATTAATGCTTTTAGTTGTACATATTTGTACATATCGAAAAATTAAGGTTATCATTTATAAAGAAATTTTTAACGAACTGTATAAAGTTCCTAACCTAACCATGTCACTCGAACAGTCGTACGAATCTTTTCTCTTGTATGAGATAATTACAATCGAGCGACATTTCTAGATAAGTCCCACCATAATTATTTCTAACGAAAATACGCTACTGTCGCATCCATTGTCATCATAACCTCAAACTCGAAAAAAATCCTACATCCCGTCATTCCTATTGTCCTATCCAACATTCTGAAGGCGCAGATAATGGAAGGCCCCGGGTAACCCGAGCACGACACAAAAGAAATGTACACCGCATTGTTTAAAATTATGAAATCTACAAAATTAATCCAACCCTTTAGCAGAAAGTCATGCGGTAAATGGCGAACGAACGAGGCTGCGGCCACGGGAATCCTTGCTTGCGCAGCAGATGATTAATTTAACCGGGTCTCTTCCTTCTCGTTGAACAGGGGAGGGAGAGAAAGAAAGAGAGAAAAAAAAGGAGAAGCCTAGCCCCGCGCAATTATCTCTTCTTGCGTGGACTATTGTTTCGCGCAGGCAAAGTTGAAAAATGCAGCGCTTGCACCGCGACAGCCACATCGCAGTTCGTGCCCGGTTTCGTCCACTGAATGAAACTCATTATTAACTAAGGAAGACAAATTCTTTTTTTATTCCGGGGGACCTCGAAGCGCGAACGAGATCCGACGAAATTCACCACTGTCTCTCCCTTACTTCTCTCTTTGCCTCTCCCCTTCTCTCTATCTCTCTGTGCCTCTTTTTCTCACTCACTCACGCTTCTCTCTCTTTCTCTCACTCTCTCACGCTTCTCTCTCCCTTTTTCTCTCACTCTCTCACGCTTCTCTCTTCCTTTTTCTCTCACTCTCTCACGCGCGTTCTCTTTCCCGCGTGCTCTCTCTCTTGCCTTCTCCTCCTCTCTCCTCTCTCTCTTTTTATCTCAGGCTCTCTCTCTCTCTCTAGCTGTTCCTCTCCGTGTCCTTCGGCAAGGATGTCGAGGCGTGAACAATACACGTCTCGAGCACCTCTGCCGACGAGTTCGCCTGCATTCTTTTCAAGTGCACCGTCCCACCATCGATAGAGCTCTCTGATACGTTTCGCGATCCACAAAAGACAAGCTACGCACAGAATCTTCCCTCGTTTCCGCGTGTAACGCGACAAACCCTCAGGCGAATCCTTAGGAGCTCGCGACGAAGCTTTTGTTCTTTGCAGAAGAAGAAAAGAAATATTCAACATACTTTCGAGGTCGAGCCCCCGGCGGTACCAGCATTACTTGCAACGAGATACGAACCGATCATCGTTCCCCTCCCATCAGCGAGTTTATCAAGATGCCACCTTTCAGCCGCGAATTTCCAATTCAACCGCGTGACTTCTTTCAGGTGATTGATTTCAAACGGACTGTTAACAGACCGAACTTCTAAATATAAATATTTTTGCCTAAATATTTGTGCAATCTAAAGAATTTTTAGAAATTTTTAATAGGCACAACTATATCTCCTAAATTTATCCTAACTAAAATAAAATCGTTCTCCCTTGCATGCAGTTCAATATAATCAGAATTTTGCAAATTTTCATAAATGCATAAAACGATATTTCTATTATCTCCATGTCTAAAAAGTCTCCTCCATTTATAAATTCAACACGATTCTACCTACAAATTCCAAAAATCTTTCAAGAAATAACCGAGATACACAAGAATGCAAATACTTGGAAATGTTATGCTTAAAGCTTACTCCTGAAACTTGGTACTTCTTCGAAGAACTGACCTCCTTCAGGGTCCGCGACTCTCTTCGTTCCTACCATCGATAAACCGTAAATGCCAAAGGAACTCGAAGTTCGTATACTTTTATCGTAGTCAGCAGCAACACGAACACGACTGAAGAAATAAATGATTTATTCGAAGGTTTGGCAGATACCGAAGAAACTTGACCCGATTCGGCTCGCGTATTTCTGCATCGAAGTCTAGGGAACGTTATGCTGGTCATGCGTGGCGGCCACGCAAGCTTCTCGGCTAAGGTAACTCTCTGACCAGCCGCGGAGAAACTATAACGGGACATGTACGACGAAGCTACGGCATGTTTGCCAATCGCAAACGACTTTGAAAGTTAAATATTGCGCCTCGAGCACTCGATTCACCCCGCTAACTCGGTGTAATTACATTTCGTGAGTTTCCCTTCGACATGGAATTCAAACGTTCGTGAAACGCGTTTATCGCATTTCGAAGATGAACTTCGACCAACGCTGGCACCGTTCATCGATACTTTCAGGTTTGAATAAGGAGAATAAGAAGTGTATAGTCCTGATTAACACTAGGTTTATGAAATTTTCTTGCACAACTATTTCTACGGACATCCGCCAAATTGACGAGTTAACGAAAACCCAAATTTTTCTTCGAAAAATCGATTTATTTAATTTAGGAACAACTTAACTTCTATATTCGATGAGGGCAAAAGTTCTGATAGGTTTTTATATAAATGAATGGTTTTCAATCAAGTATTTTCTAATGTTCTGGTAACATTTACAATCCTCCATTATAAAATGTACTTGTTTCTTCTTCAAAAAATGAGGAAACGTAATTTTTCATCATTGGAGTGTCCAGAGCGAGGTTTAGTGTTTGCAATCTACAACAGTGAAATATCCAAATCCGGCAAATTGACGGGGTTTCGTAAATCTAGTGTTAAAAGGACACGATGGAGAAAAGAAAACACCGTAGTAGACGAGACAATGAATTTTAATGATATTCTGGGAATCTCCGAATCGAATTGAGACGAACGGAATTCACGAGACCGTAAAGCTTGCCTTAAGCGGACTTATTACCTACAAGAGGAGATTTTCGTGTCGACGGAATGAATCGAACACGCGACGCTGCTGTAACAGGGAATCGCATGCACGGGGTCAACAGTTTCGGTGTGCCCGTGAGCTAGATGAAGAACAAAGGGAGATTCTGCACAGATCGGATTAGCGAATCTATTCTTTCAAAAATACCGCTTCTGCACAATTACAAATGTGCTTTCGTTAAAGCTTCTCATGCGGAAAATTGAACTTAAACGCCGTGGTAATAACAATTTAATATCAACATTAAAGTGAATATCTTGCAAGTGAAGAGAAAAACTGATCGCACAATATAATGCGGTTACCTTTGGCGATTTAATTGGCATTGAGTTTATATTGAAAAATCATTCCTTTCGATAATACGATTTCTTTTACCTCCGCGATTTTTAAAGTGGAACTCGTTCAAGTACTCGTTGAATTTTCAACGAAAACCAATCTTCCGCTTCACTTGCCTTTGCGTGATTGAAGAGTTCAACAAAACGACGCACTTTTCAAACGAGACAAAGAGATTTCAAGCGACAAAGAAAAATTCGAAGACTGATCTGAAAGGAATTTCTAAGAACTCCTACAAAGAGTGTTCATTTTAATTTAGTGTTCAATCCTAATTCCAGTTGGTCTTAAGAATCGACTGCACGGCTATAGTTTTCAAAGTTCGCGCAATTTCAAATAGCTTTAAGCATTTTCATATCGCTGTGTTTCTCAATCGCCATAAAAGGTACCTATAAATTGTTATAACAAATTCTGTTCTCCAACCAGATCTCCGACAATCACTAAAAAAAAGAAAACACAGTATTCACCTCCAAACGCACAAGTTCCACCAATCATGAAAAACCATAATTTATAAAAGCGGAAACTCGCATAATTCTTCAGAAATTCTGCACGAAAAACACGCAACTTTGTACAACTACGGCGCGATTAAACCCACGACAATTGTAACATAAAACTTGCAATCACGATCTGTTTAGAACAATCACACTCGTATCACGAATAAAACGACACTGATGAATTTCAACGAGAATTTATGAATTTTATTCCGCGAATAAAATAATTTCGCGTGGCGGAATTTACAACATTGCAAGGTTCAGAAAGAATCACGGTATATTTGGAATATTTATTAATAAATTCCATGTCGTTAATTTTTTTTTTTAACGAATCTCCTACGCTGTTATAAACTAAAGGTTAAGTTCACCTCTCAGCCATGTGATTTTCTAAAGAACGAAGGAAACCAGAGCAGAATATTCTCCCAGAGCTGTGAACTTGGCTCACAGGTTCATGGTGTTCTAATAAGTATCAAACACGCGACAGCAAGCCACGAATGCATGAGAAAAGTTGGAATACTATGGAGAGAAGGCTCGAAGATGGTCTGGATCGCGAAAAGAAAGATACAGGCCAGGAAGGTCGAATACAGCCTCCTCGAGGGTTAAGTCGGACAAAGTTCAAGTAAGTTCGTCCACCTTAGCCCGGTCCGGGCCATGTTACCGAAGAAACGTCTCCTCTGGCCTGCGGCTTACGGCTATTCTGAATGAAATATGCATGTACAAGGTTAGGCAGTGCAATTTTCGCGGAAAATAGCCATGCGCCATGCTCTATTCCCTGTAGGAAGTTTTCCTCCGCACCGAATATAAAAGGAGATCTGCCACGATTCCCGTGTGACTTTCGCGCACGCTCGGAAAATCCGCTCATTCTGTTCCCGCGGAAACTTAAGCGAATCTGTGCGTTTGTTAAACGGAGAACCTCGATGCTTGACTATTTTATGGGCACGTCGAGATAAAATTAGTACCTCGTACCACCATGAAACGTGAAAATTTTAAAAATATTCATTGAATTGATAATCTCGTTTTTTGAACTTTCTCATTTTGCAACTTTCGAGATGAATGAAATTTTGTAAATGTAACTTATTAACTCGCGATAATTTTTTACACTTGGTATATTTCCTGAAGAGTTCAATATATTTGTAATAGAAAAAAATATATTAATACTTATATCCTTCAAATATGTATGAACTAATTTTTCCTGAATTCAATAAATTCTTTCTACAGAGTTCCCAATCAACACATTTCAAATACCAGAAAGTAAAATTTCTTCTCTATTATTAAAACTGTACTTATCTGTCATGCAAAAGTTCTTCAAATGAAAGGTAGAAATGAGTATTTGTAGAATTTAATTTTTAAATAGCATAAGAAATTAATTTAAAGAAATATGTCTATTTGTGATATGAAATTTCTCCAAATAAAAACAAAAAAGAAATGGGACTGAAAATATATTTGCAGATATCTTCAGGATTAATAAAAATTAAAAAAAAAATAGAATGAAAAATATATTTGCAGATATCTTCAGGATTAATAAAACTAAAAAACAGAATAAAAGATATATTTGCAGATATCTTCAGGATTAATAAAAATAAAAAACAGACTAAAAGATATATTTGCAGATATCTTCAGGATTAATACTGTTCAGTATTGTATGATAACACCCGTTACAGACATTTCTGCAGTAATATTAAATTCTTACAAGCCTCATAACACAGCTAACTAAAAAATCTATCAAATTATAACACCTATACAAGTGAGAGTCACTTGACGGAAGAAAATATTTTCTTCAACAGGGTGTTTCGAACCACAGAAAGCGACGCATGCGTCGAGTAAGTTATTTCTTGCCAATCAAACATAGTACCGACCAAACGGCTCCCGGATATGTAAATAGCGGAGGGCATAAAAAATTCAGGCTGGAGGGCGATCGTAAAGAAAACGGTAGGGCCGCGCACCAGGTAAATATAAGTGCAGCCTGTGCCGGATGTGTCGATATTTCAGCCATTTCCAGATCTCGGAGAATTTTTCCCGATCGTGACTGTCAGGTCGTTCACGTTCCCGCCGCATTTCAATTTCGTTCCTCCGGCTGCGTTGGAATTCTTATTCCTTTCGACGCCAGCCAACGCTGCCGCCCTTTCCTCAGACAGGTTCCGATTTTCGATGACAATTTCGGCAGGTGGAACCTCAACGCGCGAATGCTTCCGAACAAGGAGACGCGGGCTTGTTGAAACATTGTGAATCTTCTTTCGAAATTTCTCTGATGAAAAAGTACTATTCGTACCTGGATCTTTTTTGTTCGACAATATTTTCTTGAAAGATTTAGACACAGAAAATGGAAGAATGGTCGAATTCGAAATTGAAAATACTGCGCGACGATGATTTGTAAACTCGACAAGAGATTCTGATAAATAGCTTTCAATAAAAAATTTCAACTCTTTTCGTGCTTAATCCAAAAACAATTGGATTCTATAATTTTCTTTATGTCGTTTTTATTTAACATAAGTGAATGACACTGTTTCTAAAGTTCTACAAAACACATAGGATATCCTAATTTTGTTTAAAACGAGAGATGCTCGAAATATTTCGAAACACTGAAAAATGAAATGAGAGTAGATAAAATATTTCAGCTAAAAAAAAAAAACAGTGTTATTTATAATAGTAAATAATTCTGTTGAGTACTTCTCGTGCTCTTTCTTTCATAGACTAATCTAATTTAACTATAAAAGAAAGATAATTGATGATGAAAGCATATGAAGATAATTATTGCGAGCATAGAAACGAAAGGGATGAAAGATTGGATTTACGAGAAGAAATGTTTAACAATTCGTCATAGAAGAGATATTATAATATTTTCAACGTCATGTAACATGTTACAAGATAAAACGATATTCGAAAAAGAACACAAACGATGGAGGGATAACGCTGTTTCAATAAACGTTTTTAACAACGTTCCGTAAACTTGCCACAATTAAAAACTTGGTGAAACGACGGGCGCAGTGATTGCCGCTAAGAACGCGGTAATGAATAAAATCCGATTAATTCGTCATGCGTCGGAGCCAAGTTTTAAAACAAAAGTTTCTAATTATCCCGGAGTGCGCCGCTTAAGTTTTTAGTACACGCCCATCCCTCGAACCCCGTTTCCTACCTTAATTAATCGAATTTTACGCTAGCGAACGCTACATGATTTAATATGCATGATGCGACGCGGAAATCGCGTGAAATCGAACGGTTATCCGTCAATTATGGGACGTCGAGATTGAATGATCCAAACAAAAAAAAGAGAAGGAAAAAAAACAAAAAGAGGGACAGCGAACTAGCTGTCGGATATTCGAAATTACAAGAGGTATTTTCCAGGGGGAGAGGTGGCCGGTAATCGACATGGAGAGAGCACTAATGGCAAAATGACTGGCGGATAAGAGCCACGAAAATGGAGGCTTGATAAAAATTGCATATTATCTGTCCGCAGCGCTTAGCTCGCGGCGTTAATAAATAAAATGCCGGGACTCTTCCTTTTTTTTTTTTGCTTTTTTGCTTTTTTTACCGTGTGATGCATACGAGGAGTCATAATGAATCTCATTTGTCTAGGAAATAAAGAACGGACGGCTTGGACATGGTGATCGATGGTCATGCTATGTACCTAGTGCTTCAAGCACCCGCTAACCGCAGTTTCCCACAATTTAAATACGCTATTCCTTTTCCCCTCTGTCGCCGAGGGAAACAGGAAAAAAAAAGAAAAAAAGTAAAAATGATTCCAAACCTGCCGTATTTCTGGCGAATTGCGAAAACTCGCGATAAACGAATGGAGAATTTAAAATTCGTCATTTCTCTTCGTTCATGTTTTAATTCTGGATCAGAGTAGTAAAAGTTACTCGTTCGAAATGAGAATCGAAAGGATTTATTATGGAGCAATTGATGATTCTAGTCTGAAACGACTGACAGGATGGGATGGGATGGGAACCTTTCGGGCATGAACATGTCACTGAGTTCCCCACGGCTCGCTATCGATTGGATCAAAATTTTCGTGTCATTTCACTGTGCAGTCAAGTGAAAAATGAAAGTGGGTTCTTCTCTCAGTCGTGGGACTTTACGAGCCATACGTGAATCATCTGTTGTTTGTTATGAGTTCTTGCTTAGACCTATCAATACAATCTGATAACATTACCTAATATATAATAATCATTTGAAATTGAAATTGTGCTACTTTTCGAATACTTTTCTGTATGTTCCAGAAGGGACATCAATTTTTCTTTCGTAAACTATACTCGTAGAAGGATTAAGTCATTTGCTTGTCTCTGATCCAATTTAATCCCATTAGTCGAGGTTAGTTTGTGCTAATTCAGTTTTTAATTCTTTTGACAATAATGCACCACAACAAAATAGTCAGAAAAATATTCGGGATGCTAGTTACATTCAAGTGCTTCTACCCAAAAAATATAAAAATAGCTTCTTTCCTATTTCAAAAGATATCCACGTTTTGTTTCGTTTTTTATTGTTCTTAAGATTTGCAACTAAAAAATCGGAAAAAATTCCTTGACGTATGCCGCCATATTCTTGATATTCCAGATTTTTGTTTAAAAGTTTTGAGGTACCATTAAATGGTATTATTTTTAATTTTGTCAATAATAAATTCAGCCCGACAATCTAACCCAAAATTTAAAACACTTTGTGCCACCTGAAAATATTAATTCCACAATTCCACAACAAATAATCAAAAACAGCCGTTCGAAGAGGTTAAACAGAAATGCACAAAGAATTCATTAGAATTCAGCACAAATGGAAGATAGCTTCAATGTACAAAAAGCATTGAAATGGCGGGATATTCAAAAACCGCCATTTGTCACAATGTAAACCCTGACGATGGTACAGCTAATAATTTTCCGATTGTAGCTAGACATTGTATATTATACATACAGACTATATTTCGAGCACGTACAACGCACAAAAGGTACGCATTGGTTCGATGCTCGCAGCAAAGACGATCCGTTATGCCATTACGTGACCGAAATAGAAAAATTGTCAGGTCAAAAGAAGGAAGCCGCATTTCGCAGGCCCCTTGGTTCCAGATGGAAAGACAGATTATTCGAAGGTGGAGGAACAGGCGGGAAACGAAAGACAGAGAGAGAGAGAGAGAGAGAGAGAGAGAGAGAGAGAGAGAGAGAGAGAGAAAAGCAAACGGAACATACGTAACAGTGCGATTCATCAAGGTTCTGTCAGACTAATCCTGTCGACCTTAGTCACGTGAATGCACTTCCAATCAGTTAAAGGCTCCGTATGTCCCTTCAGTCATCCACGAACGATTGGCACAAATCATCGTTAACCGTTGACAAAGTACAAGTTCGAATATTTCAGTCAACTTCATCACGAATCTAATCACCGTGTCAAATAACTGTGTTAATACACGTGCACGTTGTTGCATTTAACTAACCATTGGCTATTTAAGCGTCACCTAGTGTGAAGTTTCCTTTTCAAAAATCACAAGAGCTTTGTGTTACAAGTGGAAACATGATTTTAATAGCAGTTGATGAAATATGGAACGGTAATGAAATTTATGCCATTACAGTGTGACATTAATAGATTGGTAACAATTAACTCTCTAATAACGTGGTAATTAAATTTCAGCGTAATTCACGGGGCTTTATCGACGCGCTGTGTTAAACAAATAACTTTCTGAAATTATTAATTATGTGTCTATAAAGACATTGACCAGAAATTGATTGATAAAGGACGAAAATGGATGTTAATTCGCTGAAATGATAAAATTTTCATTTACTGATATTAAAATTCAGAAAAAAAATTGATATACGTAGAAAAATAAAAATTTTAATCTTGCGTGTTCCTATTTGTATTACAGTTTATTATTCGAGTTTCAAGAAACACTTTGGTTGATAAAACAAAATCTATAAAATCGAATCAAGAAATTATTTTGCAATCTAAACTCGGTAAATTTACCAAAACTTTCGTACAATTGTATTTGTGATAGCTACAAATCATATTAAAACTGTTCCGAGTTGCATTAATAATTTTTACCATGTCCGATATTAGGTGTCACTTAATGATTTCCCAAAGTTCAGTATTATAGTAATTGTTTTGTTGGTTTATTTTGATTTTTAATACTGCTAATTTACAAATAACGCAGAATAAAATAAATAGAATATTTCTTTCTTTTATTTCTTTACAAAAAATCTGAAGCATTAGGGGAACTCTAACAAAATTAATCCTTTGCACTTCGAGTATTTTTCTACATGATCGATATTATCGACTTCAGCATACTTTTTTACAATAAAAATTTTGAAAATGAAAAAATAATTCATATTTATGAATTTATATATTTTTATTTATTTTGTCAATGTACTTTATTCTAATATAAATAAAGTTTGTACGAAGTAATACAATTGTCCATAATACAATTGTCGCCACAGCGACGCCTATGGTGTGCAAAGGTTTAACGAAGGAAAGAAAAAAAAAAAAAATACTGAACAGACTAATGCGAATCTATAACACGATTAACAATCGGCATGTGTGCCAAGCAAAAGGTGCCACGTCTCGAAGGCGCATCGGCAAATGCGACGCGTCTTGCATACGTATGCAACTCTCACGATTCCACGCTCGTTGCGTTATATTCGAAAGGTAGGAAGGTTGAACTCGAATTGGCTGAATCAAACGTGCGGCATGAGTGCGGCAGCCTTAACGATAGTTCAATGTATTTTCGGTGAATACACCGATATATCGAGAGCGCAAAATGCAGCACGTGCCGGCTCCAATCTAATCGACTACTCGACAAACAATCTACGTACGTTTTCAATCTGCTCCCGTTTCACTGTGACCACGATACGGTGTGAAACGATCGATTTAACGATTCCACAGCTGATCGAATGCCTCTGGCTATGTCAAGTGATTCGGTAACCATGTTTGTCTAGAAAGACAATACAAACGCTAACGAACGCCGCGTTTCCTCCGTAGATTCGCAACTACGACAGATTACGATGGAACTTTTAGTAATTGTGTGTTAGAATTGAATTGTTTGCCACAGAAGGCAGAGAACAATGCTTTCCTCTCAATGATTCGAAGAATTCGCGTGTCATTTGTGTTATTATTGCAACGCAGAAACATTGGATAGCATAAAATATCGTTCCTATTTTATCTTTTAAATTAACAATCGTTATGTTAGATTAGATTAGGTAAGAACTTGGCATTAGATAATTAAAGAATGTAACTTCTTTTCTTTCTACACAGATAAATTCTGTAACTAGTATCTTCATAATGTGAAACGATATCTTTCTAACTACATTAGTTTCACACCACAGGGCAAATGTGTCATTATCAAGATGACTATGTTTCTTCAAGAACACTATGACTCATTTTCATTTATTTCCTACGGCTAAAAAAAGGACATAATATTCTATTGAATACGCTATCGACGATATTTCATGAATTTAAACAAATCATACGATCAGTATTTAACTATCGTTGAAATGCAAGAAAAATGTTTGCAATCCTTATTAGAATGTACATTCTTCGAAAGAAGAAATGTCACTATTTTCTATTCGACGCATTAAATTACCCACTGCATAGACGAACGGAAATTTATTCACCGTCCACCAATTGTGTAAATTGACCGACAAAATAAACACCCACCACAAATTGACCAACGAACAATACACACAGCGTTCCCAGAACGTAAATATACAAATTACTAATCAGATATTATTCTCCATTAATTAATGGAGTTTCGTGGTTGGTGACATTCTAAATGGCGGTTAACAATTTATCGTCGATGTCGAAACACGCAAACAAGAAAGAGTTGCAATAAGGGGGGATACGAAGGACCAGTTAATTAAATTCAATTAAACGACAGACAAGCTTGGTGAAGTAGAGGGGAGGGGGAGGGGTCAAGTCGCAGCTTTAAGAAACCTTATCAATACGAGGTTTTCATTAATATTCAGACCACGGCTGAAAGTTTTCGGGAACGACACGACTCGCCGGAAATTGAGTACCCGCCCCGTAATCCCCTATTAATATCAAGCTTTAAAGTTGTTCCCTCGTTAGGAAGCTACGACGGTGACACGCCACTCTCCCTCCTCTGCCTTCCCTAGATTATGAGAGTGACTCGACTGACGTAGCTGGAACGATTAATGCGCGTTGCTGCGCCAGGAGAAGAAATTTCGTGCATCGTACACGACGCAGCTGCGATATGCACCTGCTCGTCCATCCACGGAAATTTCCAACTGAATCTAACTATGTGAACGAAATCCCTCTTAGAAGGGCGGGGTTGAAATTATTCGTAGCAGGGAATCGCTTGAGTACAATAGACTTTTCGACTCTGTAGCTTTTGGATGTGTTACCGAAACTCTGGAAAATCTGTCTACCAGGTGTAGAAATGAATTTTTTCCGACTTCCGTCAGAAATACTGGCGATAGTGTTTGTAAATTGACAGAAAAATGACAAAAAGTCTGTGATGATAATGGAAATTATTTCGATTGTTGATCGATTTCTATTCTTTTTGAATAAAACTTTGATCGTACCCAAAAAATTTATTTCTACATTTAACTTCTTGTCTTATAACGGCAGGATTACACACTTGGTGGAAATTATGGTCAAGTTATGACAAAAGAAGAATCATATAACTATGAATATGTGAATTGGTACTTTTTCTATGACTGCAGTTTAAATTTCCGACTGAAAATTGTCTGATATTGATTTCATTTTACTTAACGATGTATTGGAACAGCGAATATTCGAAACTAACATACACAGTAACTGTAAAATGGTATGACAAGGGGTTAATATGTGTTATAATCCGACCCTTAAATCCGTCGATATCCGATCTAACTATTCGAAGCTACAATTACTTAATTTTTGGAATAATCAAATGTATTTAACAATTTTCGTATCATTTTGTGTTGAAAAGTCTTCTTTATTTACATTTGAATTAATTAGTAAAAATTAGTACTTGAAACTAGTATCTGTCAGAATTAAATATTAAAATAATGAACGTACGAGGCAAAATTATTTATTCTTCGTATTTTACATTCAAATTTTTGGTTTCGCTACGTTTGGTAATTTTTCCGGAGGCAACTTTGTTTGCTTGCATTCTCTGTTATCCATCTAAAGTATCGTTGTTTATGTTCTTAGTAAATGTTCATCGACTGGAAAGGGTATCTAACCCGAAGTTAAGCCGAACGGGTATGTTAATACTTTGCTTAAGGCTGTTTTGGTAATGTTCATATTTATGATATGCATAAGCCAGGCAAAGTATGATAACATTTTTAACCCTTTCACTGCGACAAATTATAATACGTAGTTAGAAAATGTGTAAAATTGTTTCGCAATGTTTTCCAATTAAATGATATTAAATTTATGAAAATTAAAAATCCGTTTTATTAAATTAAAATGAAAGAGCGTAAAGAGTAAAATGAAAAATTAAATTAGGAAAAAAGTACGCCAAAGGATGCCAACAGCACACCACGAGCAAATTTTTAAAGCGCCAACAGCAATGAAAAGATTAAATCGTTACACTTTAAGCATTATCTATATCTCGACGATGCATATTACCTGAGCAGTGCAATGCATCGTCTGGGCTACACTTTTCCGTTAACAAATATAATAAACCCCATCCCTATGTTCGTAATTTAATTAAGACAGACCACGACGTTTCTTTCTCCTGCTCCGTGAACAGTCAAGAAGCGGCCACCGTGGCACAAAGGGACGCACTGTGCCAAAAGTGCCGCTCGAGAATGCAAAAAGAGGGAATGATTTATGGCGATCGAACGGCCGCTCAATGAGTCCGGTTGCAGTGGGTACGGTGCAAAAAAGAATCGGTAATTTATCGTAATCCCGCCCGATGACTTGAAATATTCCGGCGCATTTGGCCGCAGCGTGCCACGGGCTCTTGCACAACGAGCACGTAAGAAAGGGCAAATGCAGCGCGCACAGTGTGCCTCGAGTCGAATCGAAAAGAACGAAAAGAGGTCTTTTTACTCGAACAGAGATGGAGAGAGGGAGAGGACTCGCGCGTTGCGCTACATTTCTCTTTACTTTCCGAGAACCGATCGTAGCTTCCGATAAACTGTTACGGTGTAAATTGCAAAGTATTCGCGAAGAATTCAATCATTTTGCAGCAGTGACGATCGTTACGAAACTTTCTCCTTTCATATTTTTCCAGGAAAACGAGAGAAGTGGGAAAAAATAAGAATAATATTCGGAAAAATGCTAATCCTTTCGATATCGGTGACTCACGACAAACGAAGAAAGAAATGGAGAAAGATCAACGTGGATGAAGAAAAAAGGGAAAAGTGGGATGATAGCTAAGGCGTTCACTGGTGAGTTTTGGACCGTCAGGTGAATTATGAAGAGGAGACAGAAGGGAAGAAAAAACTTGCGAAGTGTTTAAACTTTAAACGGCCGGAAACCATTTCAAGAGTTCAAGCTGCACGGCCTTCTTGCCTTCCGTAAATGTATATAGACTTTCCGCGTATATCACGGGGAGATTGCGCTCTTCAAGATCTTACGAGGCGACGTTCACCTAGGAAAGAGAGGAAAACGCACCTTCTTCTTCAAACTCGTAGCAGGAGAGATGTAGCGCGACTCAATGCGTTTCTTTTACGTCAAACATACCTGTAACAAAATGAAAAAGATCACTGGTTACTAACTGCAAAAGATATCTCTGACGGAATTGAATTTTTAAAAAATAGAATAAAAACCATCTCGCTGCTATTTCTTTTTTTTTTTTAACGTTTTTGCACGTCGAGATGAGCGTTTTTATATTATGCAAAGTGTAACAAGACGATGGTGCAAGCTCGAACGAATACGTGGCAAAGGAATAAATTGGAAATGTAAAATAAAATTTATCTGTACGAGTCTCACGTTTTCTCTTGAAGAAAAATTATCTGCTAACATCCGTTACGAGTATATGTGCTTGATTAAAGGCCACTTCTGTTGCATGCAGTAGAAATGAAAATTGATGCAGACGAAACAGTGAAACGCAACATTTATTTAACTAACGGAGATATAATACATAATCGAAAATGTTATCCCTCTAGCTGAAACACATCCCGTGCTCGCCGAATTACAGTTCCATGAATTATCATGGATGTTTCATAAGCTCTGAATGTTTGAAAAGATCAAATAACAGTTCCTTTCACTTCAACAGGCTTCCCGATATTTCCGTGTGCTTTCATAAACAAAGTCAAGAGTACTGTTAACTCAAGCGTCAATTTATTTCCAAGAAATTCCCTATCGAAAATATTGTTTCGCGAGAGAAGGAAAGATACTATTATTTTACAAATTATGTATGATAAAAATTTCATACATCGACAAACTATTTGGAATTTTTTCAAATTGTTCCTTTTTGTTGAAAGTATGATCCATTACAATTATACGTGAAATGAAATGTCATTTAAATGTGAACTATAATTATGTCTGCAGACATCAATTCGAATATCAAAATTTTCAACGATTTTTCGACACGTTGCTGGAATTATTTCACGAGTTGCAACTTGAATGTTATTCTTTAAGTCATTAATTGTTAGACTCGATTTTTCAAAAAGTTTTACCAAAAAAATTTAACTGTGTTGAAATCTGTATTTCGTGATGAAATTTCGATCGCAAAAACAATTTTTGCAAACGACATAAAATTGATGTCGATTTATTTTCAACGCTTTCAGTTATAGCAGCAGTATTTTCATTTATGCGTAGCGTTTTTAGTCTTCTTTTTGGACAACCAGTTTTTTCGAATTTTTTTCACTAATCTTTGAATCGAAGACTGATTTGGTCGATTATTTACACACATAAAAAAATACGAATTTTGCAATGGGTATTTTTCAAAAGAGACTGAATAATCTAAATGCGTTGCTATATTGTATGCTTGTCCATAGTTAAAATTGTACTAGCTTTTACTACAATAAAACGGCATATGTCATTTGAAAAGGCACGACATATCGCATTTGGATGAGCCTATATTAAAAGTTCGCAGATTGATTCGTGAGTAACAATTAAATTTTGACGAAGGACGTTTCGCGAGAATCGGAAAGTTTTCTAAATAGATAAAAGCGTGGCTAAATTGGAAAAATTTCATCGAGCTCGGCTCGATTCCATTCAATTATTCGCCTTTATCATCACGCGGATGCGCTCGTAAGCGCCTGGAAGCGAAAACGGCCATCGGTCGACACAAATAATCGGGCTAAGATGTTCCAATAATTACAGTCTGCCGGGATTCGACGATAGAAAACAGAATTAACGTGACTCCGACGCTGATATCTCGACAAGCGCGGATTAGGTTCTATCCACCGTCATAAAAGGCGCAAAAGTGGAGGGGCGAAGGACGCAAAAACTTTTCCTCGGAAGTTGAAGTCAGAGAGAAGCTTTCAGGATATCGAGAAACTTCGGTTACTGGGGTCTGCGTTTCCGCAGAAAATGATTAATTGCACTTCGAATCGAGGCGAGAATGCCTTCGTCCTCGAAAAAGGGATCCACGGCCTTTCAGGTCGCTCATCTTTCCCGTTTCTCTACCATTTTTTTTTCTGCCCACCTTCTTCACATTTTTTCTTCTTCTCTCTTTTTTTATTACTCCGCTTTCCTTTTCAATGAGCACCTTTTCGAGCTGTCTAGGTCCCTTTAAAACCGCGCAGAAATTACTCATTAACCGTTCTATCTAGCAAAGACGATCATCCTTCTTGATAATCTCTCGAGGATAATCAAGATGGATTACGAATACAAATAGAGCTTTATTTACTAGCAATAATTAAAAATAACAAGGTTTTATTTAATCGTTTATTTAACACGGTGTTTACAAGAAAAATAGAACCTTTGTTTGTAACAATTGTTATTAATTCTTAAAACAGCTCACACAAACTTGTACATGTAATGTAGTTATTTGTAAAAAGATTACTACTAATTATTTTTTAACACGATTTGTTAACTTTGTTTTTACCTAACTTATACAATGTTATTATAAAAAAAAGAAATATAAAACGGTTGCTCAGTTCAGTGTTTTTTAATGTAGCTTTCAAAAGACGGGAAATTCAACAATCAAATCACGCATCGTTTAACATAAAATATTCAAGATAAAATCGACTTGTAATAAAAGAAAATGTTAAAAACTACTCCAAAATTATTTCTGAAAACACACCTCGCAATCTTTTCGTGCAAAGCATACTCTGAGTTTGCCTCTAAACATTCACAAACGGTAAAGAAACGACAAACAGCTCCCACGTTTTTTCGGTGCACAAAGAATTAGACGCCGGTCAACCGGTGAAAAGAAAAGAGTTGAGAGGGGAACGAGGGACAGGTAGCAGAAAGAAAATCCGGCCAAGTGGGTGTACTTCCTTGAGGGGTCCAACCGAGCGAATCCAACGGCCACACGAAACGGAATACGTGGTCTTGAGGAACGTGTAAACGAGCAACCGGCCGTAATAGCTATCTTGGAAGAAGAAACGGAAGCTGGAAAGCCGAGACGAGCTGATAAAATCTACCGACCAACAGGCTCTCTGCACGTATTAATATTCACTGTGTCTCTGCTTGGTTCCGTGAACCAACCTTCTCTCTCTTCTCCGCGGCTTAAGGCATACACGAGCGCGCGCGTTGCCCTCTTCGCCTCCTCATTCAGGATAACATCGGTAAACGCTCTCTCTGCTCAGGGAGTCGGCATTCAGCTTCAAAGTTACGAAAGAGTCACTGGCATTTCGCGGTCGCGCGAAAGAGAAGAGGAAGAGAAGAGTCCCGGACGTGCCTTTTTTTTTTCTTCTCCTCTTTTCCTACCCGTCGAAGGCTTATTGGGTTGCGTTGGCTAATTAAAAGCGTTCTATCTAGATGCTAATGGCGCCAGAGGAGATTCATTTCTTTTTCACAATCGAATCCCGCTAACTGAATCATCGTTACGCGTTACCGTAGCGTGAGAGTAATGTGAAATCGCAAACACAACTATCACGAATAAATTGACCATACTTTTTCTTAAAGGTACACTGTTAGTTCCTGTTTCGAGCTATTCACGCGAGAACCGTGTAGAATAAGTGGAGAGTTTAAAGGAATACGAATAGAATACCGAGTAATCGAATAGTAATTGCAGATTCTTTCATGAGATTCTATTAGCATATCCAACTATTAGACATTGTGACTAATGGACGTTGAGGATGCGTCATGCACCAATATCAAAGAGTTGAATACCATGAATAAATTCCATTTATATCTGAGATGTACGATGATTAATTTCTCTATAAAACCAGGTAACAGCTTTCTAAAGTGCTTCAAGGAGCCCTGTCAGAAGCAAACGTTGCAAAATGTTGCCGGGCGAGAATGGAGGAAAGTAGAAAAAGGAAAAGAAGATTTTCATCATAAATAGACAAAAATTAATTACGCGAATGTTCCGCCATCTCGCGGCAAACCACGTCCCATGGAATTATATCGAATAACCTGAATAACAGGTGGCGCACCTGCCAGGTGCATGGATATTATCAGCTGGCCGATCGTCGGCCAGGTAATGCGTGCTACGGCGACATTCACCAAAGCTAGGCCTGACCCGGTTACAAATGTACCTTCGTGACCCAATTTCCGCCACTGAATCATATTACACGACGGTACGTCGAATAAAATCATGTACGCGATGTATCATCGCGCAGGACATTTCGTATTTGCATTACAGGACACGTACCACTTTATGGAAGAATTATTATTTTCCTCTCGCTGCCGTTCGTGATTCATTTCAGCTTCCAATCTATCCAATAACCTGCAGTAGCTCACGGAAGCCATTCGAGCCCATTTTAAAATAGAATAACTTTTTTAAAATTGAACTAAATAACTTAAGTTTTTTTTTTTTAAGTTAGAATTACTTTGCTAGGTGATTTATGCATTTTTTCAATAGAATGATATACAATAGGTCAACAAACTCTATCATACTATGACAAAAATTCAGGGTTCCATTTGAATAAATTAACTTGATTTGCATGCCTCCTCCATCACTACACTCGTAGAAAAATTATTTATCTCATGTAATGGCTCCCTTGATATCAAACAACTTTTGTAAGAAAACTTTTTTGAAAATATCCACCACTCGTACGATATTACATCGTTTTTGGTTAAAAGAAGCATCCTATCTATATATTCCTTAATAAAATAAATATACTCTTTGCAGAATACACGATTTGAAACGAGACTCGAAAAGAAAATCTAAAGAGAAAAATGGTAAATTCAAGTAAATCATAAATAATTCCATCGGGTAATTTGTAAGCTGGCTGGATCGTTCTGTTCGCGAAACCACGAATGGCCACGTGTTCGCTATTCATATCTGTCCGGCGTGTGAAATCGCATTATCTCACTTTCCGTTTCAACAAACCATTTCTCAGAGAACAATTCCTATTCCTAACGCACGTAGAGGCCTTTGTACCTAATCTGGCCTCTACCGTGGAAACATGGTGTACGCGTTTCGCGTTGCTCACCAATGGATCCTCGTTCGCGTTTTCGCTCGGACGCTTTCGAGTGAATCATCGTTTCCGCTGTTAGGTTATCGATAGGGCTATTTTTCTCGATAAGTATCTTCTTGGTAAATATGCACGTTTCTGTTGTGTCTTTTTTTCTGCGTATTATCGTGACGGATCATTTCGAGAAAACTAACGCCGAAATAAAAAAAAAAATAAAAAAAATGAAATTATATAGGATGTGTCTAGTAATTGAGCTAGACTATAATTTTGTTCCTTTACAGGTAGAAAAAAATTGTATATCTATCATCAAGTAGTGCTAGTTTTTGCACATGCAAAATGTAATTGCGTCTGTTTTTGAAATGGAACTCTATTTTTTTATATCAATCGATACCTCACGCAATTCTGAATACAGGTATTAGGATACTATGTATGTCAAAAAAAAAAAAATCATATTTCATAAAGTATTTAAAATTTTATTCAAGATCCACTAGCGTTCAAATGTTATGAAATTGTGAATTAACCTTTTGCGCTCCAATGGCGTCTGTACGGAGACATTCATAACACACCATAAATCCGTACAAATTTTATGTAAACAGATGAAAGTAAATAAATTCACGAAGGTGTATATTTTTTTTTCTTTCCAAAAATGAAACTTTTTCGTTTTCCAAAGTTTCGTCACAGAAGTGTGTTAAAGTTGATAAATCGATCGTATAAGAAAATTTACTCGGAGCACAAAGGGTTAATGTAAAAGAAATTGTAAGACGCCATTTAAAAAAAAAAAAACAAAGGCCCTCCTACACTGTTTGATGATAGACACTTATTAAACAATGTAAAATTTTTCTCTACAATCTTTTTTCTATCTACAAAAGAAACAAAGTTACTAGATACATCTTGCATAAACGTCCAATACTAGGAGATCTACGATCGAGTTGAATTCTTTTTTCTGCTATTAAAGACACAATAGCGCTGCTTCACCGGAAACGTGCAAAATGAATAAGCCATATAGAACGAATCTCGTAGCGTCACGGCGAGAGCGTACAAATGGCCATTAACTCATTTACTTGCTTAATTATGCAACACAAAGATCCTTCATTTTTTGTTTTTGCTTTTATTTATTTCTTTTCACTGTTGATTTCAAAAACTTTCAAAAACGTGGACTTTTTCCGCCTGTTACGTAATCCCCCGTTGGGTAGAAGCGGTACACATCGCAATCAAACTCTTTCGCATGTAAACGTATCGATGTTAGTGATGGCAGCGTCTGGTGCACACACAGTTGCCTTAATTATACATCCATCGCACGGAACAACTTTCCTCTACCAAATCGTAATTTATCCGGAACGGTTGCTTCCAGTAAAAACAGTTAGCTCGTTCGCGCGAACGTCAGCATTTAAATGGAATCAGAGGCGTTCGAGGAGGCTCGTAAACGAAGGCCAGAAGACCGATAGCTCCACGTGAAACCAGGAAGCAGCGTAACGTTTCACGCTGTCGCTCATTCACCTCTAAACAAATACTTCGTCTTTCGAAATTGACCAGAGACAAATAACACTCCAGATCCGTTCCAGTTCCGAACCTTTTGAAGTTTAAATCTGACAGTACCATGATATAGCAAAGTCGTAAATGTAACTTTTTAAAATGAAATATAAACCTAACTACACGAAAACGAAACCCTCGAAATGCGATACCGATTGATCTCGCGAAAGTTAAAGTTGGACACTGTATTTCGTTTTAGGATTCAGCGTAATAAAAGAATAAGTTACAATTAACAGTATTTTATCCGCTAATTTTACTTAAAATATTAGAAGTTTCTTTGTGTATTTGAATAGCAAATGTATCGTATAAATATATCGAAACTGGATTAAACATTTTTTGTTACATTTCTACCCAAGATATTTTGATATACATCCTGTATATTATACACTATATTTCTTCTAGAATAACTGTATATTTAATAAACATTACTTTCACTGACTATAGTCATGTTGTTGCAGCATGAGTACACACTTTATATAAATTTGCTAGGTGTCCGGATACTGTGCGTATACTGCAAGTTTCGTTGTAAATACAGCAATATTTGTACGTACGAAGTAATCACAGATGAATAATTAAAAATTTATTTTTAAAGTGAAAAGAAAAGTCACAGGAAAAGTGGATCACTCTGTTCTACTTGTTCTTAAAATAACAATTCGATAGAAACTTCAACGTCAATTAATTCATATCACATTTCACAATTTCTCTCTTTTTGTCAAATTTTACACGTTATCATCACCTAGTGGACATAACTCGGTATATTACCGTGTCTCCAGATAAGTCTGACACCTAAACCTTCCCAACAATCCGGGTTGCAATGGTCTGAATGTGAAGGTTCTCATTAATCATCGAAATGCTTTATTAACCTCGCTGTTACACGATCGTCGCCAGGACGACAACGATATCCCCTCATAGAGGGGTTGAGCGAACCGCAAGGGGACAAGGAGGATCACGTAGGATCTGCAAATACTACAGGAGACGAGCGAATTCCAGGTCCAAGCAGCGCAGTCGCGGATGATGGCTCATTAAAAATGCAAAAGGGCTGTCCGACGAACGAAACGTAGTTTGGCCGCGAAAGTCACGCACGCCAGAACGCTGTGCTCACCCACGGAATGCGAAAGAGTCGCACGTCGTTATAAATATTAATGCTCCATCTACACACGTAACCGTAGATACTTATACATATATGTATATGTAGATAGACACAAGAGTAGAAGGGAAACGATGAGAGACCACCGCGTGTTTGTCGTGACGGTTTGATGCGTCATTATTGGACCCGACTACTTACTTTCCTCGACCCGTCGATAAAACCTAAAATTCTCGCTGCAGTCACCGCTGCAGAAGCTTGTTATGCAATAAAACGATAACACCCGTTACTCGCGTGCAACCAGCACGTAAAAAGAAAGAAAAAAAAATAAGGAAAATTATATGACCGAGCGTATATGCGTGGTATTTTATTTTTACACGTAACCACCGTCGAGTATAACGAGCGAATGACGTCTCGCGTACGGATTAGAGAGACGTAAAAGCATACTGACACGATTTTACGCCGTCTCGATTGCAGTCGGTGAGCACACGATTCAACAGAGTTTTGCTCTGTGCATATAGGAAACTCAGCACGGGGTGGTTGGTAGGAAAAAAAAAAAAAACGTGAAAGTTACGGTTTTAAGTGGACTGTATAAAATGGACGTTCGTACGTTTAATTCGCAGCAACGATCAGCAAGCCGGCTGCTAGTAGAATTCTTACTTGCGGGCTCGTAACACGGTTACAAGAACGAGACGCGGCGGCAAAATCATCGCGAACTAGCGATCCGTTATCACGGCTATGCTCGTAGATTCTTCTTGCTAGGCGAAACTCTAACGGCTTCTGTCTTACGATGCACCGTTACGTCTACGCTCGAGCAGACCTCGAAACAGTCGGATTCTGAAGCATGACGACTGTAAATCTCCTCTCTCCGTGGCACACGGACTCGGTTCAATGGTTGTGCAAATGCATTTCGCAATTTTCGTGAAATGAGATTTCTAGCCGTTAAAAAGGATATATAGGTCTTCTTATTCGTTCTTTTGATGAACTCTAAAGAGGTGATTGAATTTGTGTTCTAACGTTTCTCGTAAAAAGGAAGTCGTATATTTTATTGGTTTAACTGTATATTATATTGGTTAATTAGATTTTTATTCACAACAGAGGTGAATGAAGCTTTTCGATGTGTTACGTTAGAGTTCCGGGAAGTGCACGTGAGTACATGTGCTTTTCGAAAGGGATACACGTTTATCCCATGGTGGAGAAAGATCTGTCGACAGGAAGTGCGTTGAACCGCAGTGTAACCTTGGTGCCGTCACGGTTGTTGCATCCTCGTTGTCAGGTGTAACAGCGAACAAAGAGAACCTATGCCGTGAACTAGCGCTGAAATCACTACGTTTCATTCTCGTCGTTTAACATTTTCGTTTCCCCTCCCCGCAGTTCCACAGAGTTTTTGTATTACGAAACTATTTTCATTAATATCCTTCATCGGAACAACGCTTTCGAAACAGGTTAATTATCCTCGGAAATTAATGTACTCGACAACTGCGATACGACTGTAAGGGGAACATCAAACGGAAAAAGGAGAAGTTTAAATGTATATTGTCTGAGAACGAAGTTTGAATTTTTAATTTACTATCGCAACTTGAAAATTCTAACGTTTGAATACTTGAAAGAAAACATTCTAATTCTTTATACAATATTATAAAAATACTGCAAAAATCCTCGGTACATTCTCCATATATTATTAAATGAAATAGTTAGGCTAGATTTAATTTTATAACACTGATTTGATAAATAAAATTGCTAAGTAGTCTGAGAGATCACATATCTGTGGTAACCTTTTAAATATACCGCGATTCTCATTAATATTGGGGCACCCTTTAAAGCAAAATATTTTTTTTAATTGAATTGAATGCTTCCAGTTTTTATGAAAAGTTAGACAAATTACTTTTTGACAAAATTGTAATTTGTCGAAATTATCAGGAAGATAATGAAAGTCACTTGTTATAATTATTTCATCTGGGCCTGTAATGAAAATGTAAAAAAATACATTTTGTCGATTTATGTCAGTTATCTACAGCAAATTACATGGAAATCTATTAACATTGTTACAAGCTGCAAATGACTGGAAATGGTGAAAATCGAAAATTTCCATTCTCTTTATTTTAAAATTTTCATTATAAGCACAGATAAAAAAGTTGCAAAAAGCGACCTTTATTATTTGTATTGCAATTAGCAGCAATTGAAATTATTTCAAAAATTTATTTACACGTCATCTAGTAAATTAATCCTTCTACCTTTTCAAGAAGAACTCAAGTCGATTGATCCAATCTTAAAAAGTTATACTGTTTTAAACGGTATCTCAATATCAATAAGAGCGACTGCAGAAGTCTGCTTCGAATGAACTTACACACTCGATATATTTCAGTTCCCTTTCTTTCGATCAAATTCAAATTCAATCATTCCGTCTTCGATAACATCAAGACTTTTAACAATAAAGCTAACAGGCACACGGTCTATGAAACGAATGCCGTCACGTACACGGCGTTAATGTCCCGAGGAACGAAAACGCGGCGGCGATAAAAAAAATCACGATTGCAGGTCTGGCGCGAGCATCCGTATCGAGAAACGCGCAGAAAAATTACAATTAAGCGGCCTCTAACCGAGCGACGAACGATTCCGCCAGGCGAAACAGGTCGTGGGAAAAAGTATCCGGAAAAAGCTCACGACGAGGAGAATCCCACGATTGATTGCACGAAAGAGGGGCCAGGTCGGTACAAAGCGAGACACAAAATGAAATATTCTATCACAGGTTATACAGAGTAACGAACAATTCCTCTCAATTTTCATCGAATTCGAGCGATCAAAGAATCTCTTTTTATCTATTGAAAAGATGGTATCGTGTATAGATATACACGTATTGAGCAGCGGTGTCGTATCAATCCACGACTACAGCTCCTCAATACGTGATAAAAACAACCAACGACGTAAGAAGAAAGCAATACGTTCCTTTCTTACATCAATGTCGGATCTCTTACTTTCCCATTCTACGCTTTCTTTCTCATTCTTTCACATCTCTCTCTCCCCTTCTCTCTTTTACACCCACACTCTTTCTCCCTCTTCTCTCTCTCTCTTCCTCTCTTCTACTCTCTGGATCTCCCCTGCGCAGCCAGTAGTCAGAGGTGTCTGCAGCGGCTCGCTGACCTGTTGCATGCTCTTTTGTCCGGGACCTAGCGCGATTCTGGTTTTCTGAACCGTTCTAGACCGCGCTTATTCTTTCTGCCGCTCCTGAGCGACACCCGCGAAACAAGAAACCGTATTGTTCCGCCGCTACAAAATACTGTAATTTCAGTAGATCGACAGCCGAGCAAGTGTACGTACTGTAGTATCTTACCACCCGCTTACCTACGTGTACTACACCAAAGTGTATTCATCGTTGAATTAAATTGTACGTCCAGAAGACACGGACGTTTTCAGAGGAAGTCTTTGTCCCGTTTGGAACGTATAATTCTCGAGTGATAGAGAAAGAGAAAGCTTTTTGCTTGATCACGTTCGAGACAGGGGGAAAGAGGGCGCACCAGGTGTAAGCGTAGGCGTAGCAAAGGGTGATTTGCTCGGAATTAAAACGATCGTGAACGAATCGTGTTACCCCGATGCAAAAACGTTGCCTCGGTGCTTCGAATTACGCGCGGACCTGGGAACGATCCGCGACTGAAATGTTATCCGTTCCGGGTCTCTAATTACGATCCGTGCGCTGCATGCGCATTAGCTACACGGCGTTCTCCTTTAACGGTATGAAAGAAGAAAGAAAGAAGAAGAAAAAAAAAGGAACAATGCGATGAATGTAAGAATTAGAAAGTAGATTAATGCCGCCTAAGAAACACAAGCTCGAGGCATCGATGAAAGTAGAAAGAGACGAATTTCTGGTACCGATACCGGGCTACTACCATTCAGCACACATAATAATCCACTTTCATGCTCCAGATAACCGTCGAATAATCGCGGCTTGTTCGCGACGTTTATTGCGATCTCTGGGAGAGCTCCGCGTGTAAATTGGAAAAAAATCGTGGAACAATGGCCACGGAAATATAGGTCGGAACGAGTACACGAATCGATCCCTGCTTACCGATTAACAGAGGAACACGTTCGCCCGTGGTCTCAACTATCGAGCGATCACGTAATCATCCATCGGTTTAGGACTTAAAACAAAAAAATACAAAAAAAAAGAAAAGAAAAGATCAGGCTCTAACGTGAATATTGTAAATAATTGTCACGTAGACGGAATAACTATTCGAGTTGAAAAGGTTAACCGTTATGATTCGCTTAAACGCTCTCGCTGAGTCATACGGCATCGATATCGAGCAATCCGTACAGTCTGAATTGTTCATGAGACATTCTAGTTTAAGGTGATGACTCAATCGGATCTCTTAGGGGGCACGAATTGCCTCGTGTCTCTAAACGACGTTCTTCCCCTTACTGTGATCGACTGTACGGAAGAATATCTGTACTTCGAACAAGCGATACGTTCGAGAGCACTGGCGGTGAATTATCGCCTCTGGTTCGATCGATGGTGTAGTGTTGTTAAAGATTGACACCGAACGTACCACGTACTTTAATATATTACAAGCTAATAGGTGCAGAAATAAGTTCTTTCCGATTTTTTGATAAAATAAGAATTTTATTTAAAGAAAGATATACAAAGACAATCATTGAAGTATTCGCCGTTGCATTCCATGACTTTTATCCACTTTTTAATATCGGCGCATTTTATTTTCTTTGGAGAACGCATTTAAAACTTGCAGAACATGAACTTGGTGTAACTGTGATGTGAACTGAGGTGTGAATTTTTTGCATGTCTCGTATTGTGTTGGTGTACCTATTTTATAATAAAAATTGAGATTATACGAAGTAACGATCTTCGCCAATTAGAATGTAGCTATCCCTTAGAAAAGTTTTAAGATATGTCAATTGCTATAAAGTGGTTACCAGTGGACACTAGAAAGGCATGTGTCCCACAGAAACTTTAATCTCTCTCTCCATAAAATGTTTTCCAGGTCTCATCCCGAATTCGAAAGAAAATTTGATTAACGTCAAGTTAAAAAGAAGGTGCATTTAATACCAACGTAAACGAATGTTCATGTAATACTCTTCATCCCTAACGATATCCGTCACATCTAGAAGTGAATTTCAATGTTCCGTCGAATTCTTTTTCTATTCATAAGGTATCTAGGTAAAGTGAAATCGACGTAACGGAGCAGAAACAGCGCGGTTTAATCGAATGATAAACGAACCGGTTGATTTCAATTTCGAAACACCTTATCGGTGCTTCCGCGGCCGACGTGCCGGCACGGAACATTCCCGCACGATATTCCTCGTCGATGCATCGCATGCGAGACCTAATTTAAATTCGATCAAATTCCGCGTGCGTTCGCAGATTCAACGTCTGATGACGCGTGGCCTCGTACACACGTGGGGCCGAAGCGGGAAAGTACAACGAACTGGAAAACCCTTCGCCACGGTGAAAAATATCTATAGAAACGGATAAACGCGTATATAACCCTCTTACAATCTCGTTTCCACCAGCGTTTTCTCGTGAAACCGTTGCACCAGCAACCGGCGTGTACAGGTGAAGGTACATACGTGCACGTCACTCGTTCAAGGCGAGGCGATATTTTCTCGTCACGTGCAGAAGAATGCGTTCTGTTACTGCACATCGGCTGCCGCTACAACCGAGACAAGAATTACACGAGAAAAACCTCCCTCCTGGTTCGAATCGCTCGCGTATCGATATACACCGCAGCTATATTCAACCTTCGTTCAACGTTTACGAAATGTATTTCTAAGTGTATCGTTTGTTCGCGTTGCTTCAAGAAAACGCAATCTACTTTCCGCGTACATTTGCGCATTCCACACGCTCGTGGAATTTTAGCGAACAAACTGACTCGTGAACATTCTCTCCCTGGTTACGAGATACAAGCATTTTAGTCGCTACCAGTAGAACGATAAATGATAACGAACGCTTCGTAGGTAATAATCCGGAAGCAGTAGCCTACTCGCTCAAGTACTACTACATAATTTATTTTCATTAATGCATCAACTTTAGCTTCCAGGTAAATTTCACATTAACCCATACGTAGACGTTATATTATTATTTTTTCTTTCTTTTTTTCTACAAATTGTAGTCTATTTTCCTGATTATAATAATATTCGTGGAGTGCTTCTTATCCTCCCCGTTCCTCCGTCTTTTTCCTCTCCTCGTTGTACCACCCGTTATATTACAACTACGCGGTGGATTATCCTCGAAGCGTGGAAAATAACCTAACGAAAGGAAACACTTTCTCGTGGTTCCCGCTATAACGACTGTGGACGACTGTGCATCGTCGAGTATAAGGAACGAACGGTACAACAACCAGCAACGAGTAACGCAAATATGTGAGATCTAAGTACGTTTGTCTCGTGTGGAAGCGTAACTATCATCGTAGACAAGACAGTCCTCGCCCGATCGTGAGAGATTGTCACGTTAGAAACAGTGAAGCGTGACACTCGTTTACTCCTCGCTCAGATACATCTCTAACATGTACGGAAACCTTCGTGACAGGTCCTCATCTCGACTTTTTCCATCGGCCACTCACACGACGTCAATGTACCAGCGTTGAAAGTTGACCTGTTCACGCGCAATCCTATGGAATGTTGAAAAACCAAGAATGTCGAAATAATAATGGGTCTCGAGTACCGATCAATTACTCCTTTATGCACATGCAGCCTCGATTAAAGTCACTTCGTTTCTTCTTTTCACGCTCGAGGCTCATTTCAACGTGCCCACTACGTACGTTACTATATAGAATTTCACTACGAGCCCGTGTTTAATTGCAACGGGCATTTGCAAATTTGCAAGACTCTCTTGGATGCGCTTGGCATTAATATGATCCGAGGCTTTAGGGTATTGGATCGTTTACGATGCTATTTGGATATAGGTAGCTTCATTAGGGTCAGAAATGGACGTTGATACTGACACCGAAATGTTGCATCCAAATATACGCACGGGTGTGGCATGCACACGCTTTGGATCGCATAATACGCTGTCTATTTGCATTCGTTCTATACTCTATCGTCCACAAATATCGATTTTCTACTGTGAAGAGCTGTCCGATCGAATTGTGAATACAAGTGTATCGATATTTCCGAGTTAATTTATGATGATGAAATGGATAATTAGAACAGGTCGAGAAACTTTCGTGTTCTATTATTTGGACGAGAGTTTGAAAGGTGGTTGTGGTTCTATAGGGAAAGGCACAAAGGCGAGCCAATCATGAGGGTCTACCTATTCTTTAATGCACCTTTCGCAGGTGTAGAAACAGCTTCCGCAGGTGTCTGCTTCAGTCGGTCATTCGTTTCGATGAATCGCATGTCAGCGAGAAGGGAAGAAGAACGTGACTGAAATATGTGCTCAACGAAATCGACTTGCTCTGGCGGTCGACGAAAGATTTCTCGAGCTTCTTAATCGAATAACGAACATACCGGTTGACCTTGAGGTTAAACGGCCCGTGATTCATTTGCATGCAACAAGGCTATTCGATGGATCTTCGACGGAATCGTGACGGTGGACGTCTAAGTTACCACCCATAACAACCATTTTCCTCCTCCCAGCCGCATCTTTGCTTCCAAGCATCGAGCCAATTCGGAAACGACCAATCTCGCGACTGATTCGAAAATTTGTCAGGTAGAAATTGCGATATCGTCTGGGGAATACAAATGCTGACGACACGAGACAGGCTATCGAGAATCCAGCTAAGCGTCAGCTTTCGTGACCTACGTTTAAGATCACCAGCTTTACTGCAGACCGAAATTTGCAGACCAAGACGTTTGTCTGGCAGGAAATGTGTTTCCCCCGATGATATACGGGATAACCTATATTCGAATAATATTTCACCGAAGGGAATAGCGATGGAAATAATGATCTTTATAGAATTTTCTATTTGAAATTGAAAGAAGGAATCTCTAAGATAGTAGATGTTAATTCGAGAAATGTACAATTCCAACAAAAGTAATTTTTGTTTTAAAAATATACTGATAATTCATTTGAGCGATATTATAAGCTAGATAATTATAGTCAGAATTCACATCAACGAGAATTTACTGGGCGAAACTATAAAATGCAATAATAATTAGAATACAATGATTTTATTATTCAAGTATTATTCACTTTTAATTATACCGTATTCAATCTTACGCGGTAGTAGAAAAAATTGTTAACAAGTGAATAAAAAACCATTCTGTTATCTTAACTTTTGTGCATACTGCAAGAGAAAAGATGTCTTAGGTTTTTATTTTATTTCGTATATTTATACACGATAGTGGAAACCTCTGATATTGCCGAAGAATTCAAGCTTGAACTGACCGGTCTGTTTCATCCTCTTTATTCATAGCTGGTTAGTAATGTGTTAAATTATAAATCAGAGAGATTCGATTTCTGTTTGAGAGGCGAACTTTATTTTAATCTTATAACTTTCCATTTACTTTCACATAAACTTATCACGTTATCACAGAAAATGAAACATATATGAATACTGTGTCAATCGATTAAACATTTTCTACAACAGAAATCACTGTCTCTCTTTAAATCGAAACAAACAGAATACGCTGACTCATCGATGAAAAATTGAAAAAATTCGAGGAACGTCCGGCCGGTGTGAGTCCACAGAGGTCGATCGTATGATTCACAAGTTCGATCTTCTTTTTCCATTTCTAAACGTTGACCATCTCCAAACTGCTTCGTCACACGTATGTGTAGAATCTTTCGTAGCTTATTATATCAGGACCGGTCCTGCTTCGAGAAGTTCGATAGAGGAAAGCCAGCAGTTGAGTTTATTACACGGCGAATCTCCCTTGGTTTCGTTTCGAAACCACGTTCGAGGAACGCCTTGAACGAGATGAGAACGAACGGGGAAGAGGAGACGACGGCGAGATGACACGAGTAAGCCGCGAGATGCCGGAAATCAGCTCGCCGTTGCGATTCCAAGCAACAATTTCATGTATTCGCATTTACTTTGTATGCATACGCATACACAGCTCGCCTGAGGGATGAAATTTCAGTTGGCACGGTTGCTATCGTCCCACCGTTGTCCCACTGAGAACTCCGTTACAATATTTCTCGACTATCAGCCCGTTCGTTCTCGTCAGAAAGTTACTGGGTCTCGTTACTCCACGGTGAAACTACAGTCTGATACAGTTAATCGGATGAGCTCCGTGAATTTTACCCGACACCGTGACATTTTTATTCACGAATCTCCTATCTCTCGATTTACTCTATTTTGTTTTCTCTATCTTGCTTTTTATAATAGATACAATATATCATTGTGACACGAAATATTGCGAATCATTCGAAATTCCAATTGCTCGGATAATCGTTGTTTCATGCTACTTTCACGAGAGTATGACCTGAACAACAAGTGGGTGAAACTTTGAGGATATGTACATACTCGAACGAGAACTACCGGAGCAATCGTAATTATAACGAAGCAACCGGGGTTAAAACTTTCCTAGTTTCGTATCAACCAGGTGAATTCGCCGAGAAATCAGTAGTCCCCTCTTGTGCCGCTCTAAATATGCCAAATTAAAGGCTCGCCAGACTGTCGACTCATTTGTGACGTTTACGATCGCTGCGTTATGCAGCGCACATAAGTCTTTACGTGTAAATTTCTAGGGTCATTGGTACGATAAGCAATCTTATGAATTCTTTACTAACGAAAATTCTATTGATTAATTCTCAGAAGATTAAGTTTTCTCGGTGAAATGAGCCTTGACAGGTCTGTATAATACGTTATTTAGTTCTATAAGAATGTTCCCGTTGAAACACAGAAGTTGCATTAACACACGCATCAACGCGGTCACGAGCGGTGATCGAACGAAAATTTTGAAAACGGAACTTTACACTCTATAGGTCCGAACACACGCTGATGGACAGCTTTAGAAAAGTTTCAAAAGTTCGACCAGTGTTACGAACTGAAAGCATTAACGGGTACCCGGGATCTGCATCGATCGCAAATAGATGTTCCTTTCACTCGAGATCAATTATAGAAAATACGACATTATACTGATCTATGAACACGCTTGCATCCTCCGGATTCGTCTAAAAACACGATCCGCAAGGGATCCGCGTTCCTTTTTATTTGAATACCACTGTAATCAATATACTCGACGCGCCGCTAACTGTACTACGAGTATAAACCAATGGAAACGTTAACCGGTTTCGATTGGACGAGATCAGTTTAATTCACATTACGCGATAAATATCGTTGATAGCCGCGTAGAAGGCACGCGACCAGATATGAAACGCGGTTTACGCATCATTCAACCTTCTTTGGAAAAAAAAGGAAGTTACACACATACGTGCACGTGAATTCACCAGACCATTTGCCCCCGGCGCAAACTGGACGAAATTTCTCAGCGCGGAGAATCAACGGTAAGCGAAGAAAGGGGAATAAAACTAACGGGGAACTTTCCTAAGGGTAACTTCCTCTTTGTCATTTTTGGCATTTGTAAACAGAAATTCTGGCAAACGTCCCGAAAAAGGAGACGGTGAATTTTCCACTTTTCTCCAAGTTCGACCTAGAATCTAGAGGGGTTTTACACGGGGGTAGAGAGGTTCAGATACAGTCCACGGAAAATATACACGCGTTACTTCCAAGGTATCGACGACAGAGCACGTAACTTCTTATCTTATCCGTAACTACATCCAACACACGCCGAAACTTCTTACTACCGTCGAAGAGTTAAACGTGCCGCCATTATTGGTTTTTAAAACTGACAACGGAGAAAGGCTTAGAAAGCCGTATTTTTCACGGGAAAGAATTGTATAAGGACACTGTGCATTCTTTATCGTACAGTAAATATAACATATTTTATGAAAACAGAAGAGAAGAGAAACGAAGAACGAGCAAAGAACGTTGGAACCAGGCGAGGCATAAGAGACCACCGGGTCCAAGTGGCACGACACTGGGGCAGGCTTAAAGTTTAGGTCGGAATGAGTTTGCACACCGATGTACCAGTAAATTTAACGTTTCTCGATACCAGCAGCTATTCGATCGGATATCGTATCGTTCCACGATATTCTTCGTTCCTGATCAATGGTGCAGAACACAGTGGTAGAGAGAGGAGTGGAAAGAGAGAGAGAGAGAGGTAGGACTGTCTCTACAAAAACATCGACCAACATATAGATCGTCCTTTCCATTCTAGGTTTTACCGTTTTGTAAACTGAAGGCCTCGTTGCGGCGATAAAACACCAGGCTATCGTTGGGCATCGTCGAGATAAGTGAGTCACAGTTGGTGGGTTTTCATTTGAGCAAGTTCAAGATCTTACCGATCTTCTTTGTTAAAACGCCCATCCCCTGACAATCTGGTTTTCGCGAACTACCAACTCCAATTTGGATACATTGTGAAACGGGAACTCTGTGCCAATCTTCCTTTCTGATCTTTCGCGCTTGATCCTTTGGCAAAACGAACGTGGCCTGCGAAGCACGTTCTTGGAAATTCACGCGAGCCATCTTACGTGCGATTGGCTGAGAAGTCTCCGATACAGATCGTCGCGAGTACGTCCCGTCGTTAGGTTACAGAGAGGGTAAAAAAGGAAGATGAAAAGAAAAGAAAAGAAAAAGAAGAAATAGAAGAAAGAAAAGGGAAAAGGAAAGGAAGAAGGTAAAAGAAAAAGAAAGCCAAGCACACCGCATAACCATCGTGATACACTGCGGGAATACGAAGCGACCTGCCAAGGGTCCAACATACCGGCACGTTTCCACTGAATCGCTCGCCGGAGAAAAATGTACGTAGTCGTGTGGCCCGACATCGCCTCAAACGGGCTCGCCAACGTCCGTCAAAAAGGAAGATTCCCTTCCTGTTCCTCGGGTCTCTGGTTCAACGTCGCCTCCAAAGACGTTTATAAACAGTGATCTTGGCAAGTTTCCCGAAAAAGATGAAGCCACGCCTCGACGACCAGTCGGTGAAGTTTAGAAGGTAGATATTATATAGTGGATACTGCGGTAAACGACGTATGTACAATTCCTAGCGATGTCTCGTTGTAAAAAGTAGAAAAATAAGAGAAGAACAAGGAGAAAAAAGAGTAGAGGAAGACTATAGAACGCGTACGACATAGTAAATTTTACAACAATCTCGATGAGACGGAAACGTGGTCAAGTTTCATTTGTCGCGCGACGTACAACGTGCTCGTTCATAACGATAAAACAGCTACTTCTAGGCGACCTCTGCACCAGTTGTTATTACTTTACGCTCTAACCATCGATATTTCAGCTCACAGCTCGGAAATACTCCCCCGTGTATTTTTATCTTATTTTACGGCGAGGGTTCATTATTGTCAGCTGTAAACATCGCAGTCACGTTGTACGGTATATTCTCAACGATTCCCAGCGAGTATTCGTGGATACAGAGAGCGGAGGTGTCCGAGGTTCTCTCGAGAGTCCAGCCAGCGTCGAGCAAAGAAAGAGGCTAACGGAGTAGAGGCTTTCGCCTACTCGACCCAAGAAACCTGTTCGACCGGTCTTACCTGGCCAACCGCTTTTCTCTCCCCCTCTCTTTCTCTCTCACTCTTTCTCTTTCTCTCTCCGTTTCTCTTTATCTCTTAGCCTCCTCTCTTTCTACCTTTACGTTCGATTCACGTAAACCCACATGGATCAGAGTTGGCTGCAAGAACACAATGTTACGCTCGATGCTACATCGCTTCGAATCCTTTCGTATCTCGGGACCAGAGTCTCTAGAGCACGTTGGTTACTGGACAACGCCATGTATTATGTGTAGAGTTTCGAATGTGTAGATCGTTCGATTCATCGTACGATCAAGTTATTTTCCTTCTCTTTTTTCCTTTTTACCATTAGTTATTACTCTAATTTCAGAAACATAAAATTCGTCGTAGAACGTTTAAAGTTGTCTTAGGTTCTATTATCATTCGATATGGTTACGTCGCGGTAAGGGTTGAGAAACGTTTAACGACAAACGTTCCGAGAAACTTCCCGACAAACGGCATTACTTGGTTATAAACGAGTAACGATGAATCATCGGTAATTATCAAAAGGTATTCTCCGCTGTTCGTAGTCTGATGTATAAACGAAAGAGAGGAGTCAGCTTAATAACCCTAACACGCACTATTTTCCCTCCGTAGGGCTACGTACTGTTTCCCGTAAATAGTTAATGCTTCTTAAAGTGTCTGACTCCTCGCAAAGAGTGGACCCTACTTCGAGGATCATTGAACTCTATAGGCAGCCTTGAACTCGTCGACCGGCTTTCCTTGCGATGGTACCTTCCTTTACGAAGGTTCCAGGAAGTATAACGATCATGGGTAAAAGTGCGCCTCCTCCTTCTACCACTTTGTTCTTTCTTTCATTTCCCTGAGGCCTAATGTGAGGGTCAACTTAGGGCAAATATCGTCGTTCGGCTAAAGGCCTCGATATATAATGTCGACGATTGAAACAAGAAAAAGGAAACATCATCGATTTTATTTCGTCTCGGTCGTTCACACCTTCGAGGGTACCAAGCCGAGAATATACGAAGACGAATCAATAATAGGACACAAATATTCTACTAATTCGTTGTTCGTTAGAAATTCGGTAACACCTACACCCTCGTCTACAATTCGTGAATAAACTGCAGATTTTTATGTAAATTCATATTTTCGAGAATATGTTAGAAAAAGTATAAATTCGATGGAAAATTATTTTACCTACAAGGTATTATAAAAAACACTGTAGCGGAGCATGGTTTATGATCACCGCTAAGTAAAAATAAACTTGCAGATGTCGAAAATTTCGACTTCAATATTTTACGACTGCAGCAAGCTAAAAACCTTAATTGTCGAAATTAGTTCACAACATGTGAGAGGTTGACGGTCATGACAACGCCCTTCGAATATAGCATTACCATAATCCATGGATTGCTACCAAACCTTTCTAAGGTAAGAATAAGCACGCGGTGACTAATTCGCGTGCCTAAGGAAAACCTCTCTGCCAGAAAAGCAACCAAGGTGAAGCTTCCAGGAGTTTCTCAAAAAACCAATGGAAATAATTTTTGACGAAGACAAGTTCCACCCTAAAGAGAACTACATCCATATAAAATAATATATAAGAAGAAGCGCAAACGAGAAGAAAAAAAGTTCTCGAATTCCTAGCAAACACACGACACTCGCTCACATTATATTAAACTGTTACTAAATAAAGACTTGCTTTACGCATTGTAACCCTTACGTTATAACACTATAATTTGAGCAATCTTGCACCTTTAAATTTTCTATAAATGCATAGAAATGCGCAATCGAGTCATGAAACACTTCATTTGTGCTTTACATTTAAATACATACTGTTAAACTCCTGTTTGTTATTAAATGAAATGATTATTCACAGATTACGTGCAACGAACTTTCTTAATGTTTAAAATTTACTTGACCAAATTTCTGCAAAAATCCATGATACTCAAACGGTTAAATAGCGTCGATGCGCCACCCTAACTGAAATGCTTAAACTTCTCGCCCAGTCGTCTTATACTGTACATCGATATCCCAACAACCACTTTAATCTTCCAGTCGGTGGATTCGGTGGTTCGAATAGAGTAGATAATTGACCAGAATTCTCTCATATATCTCTGTTAGAAGATGGCCCGCATTATGTGTACTACAGAAACCGTCGTCTACGTTTGAGTTTGCCCTGTTTCCCTGTGTGCCTCGGTGTGAAAGTGTCTGATCAGTGTGGTAGGCTAGTAGCCTCTAGAGTGCACTAGCAACGGGGTAATTACGAGCAGCACACCATCTCCACCGCCAACGATGCAAATCTATGATCGCAATGGATGGTCTAGGGAGAGCAAGAGAGAGAGAGAAAGAGACAAACAGAACGATGGAAGAAAGAAGCGAGACGAAGGGAGTATGAAGAGAAAAGAGAAGAGAAACGGTACGACAGAAAGGTACATCGGTGGAAGAAGAATGGCTCCATGGATGGAAATTCACAGGCTTTCGGGCGCAAGTAGGAGACGGAAGACTTTATTAACGTCTGACGGAGGAAGGAGTGTCCGTGGAAAACGAAGGAACCATGAAGTGAATCGCGGATCGACATGTAGGTGTCTACCTTCATGCTACTTCTACCCTGCCATTTTCGGTTCATTTCTACTCTGCTATCTGGCAAACCGTACTTCAACTGACGATCAAAAAAGCGTTTCTTTCTTTGGGACGAAAGATTTTTCTTGAACGTCGTTGACGATTTATAAGATTCGTCTGACAATTGTTGTGAATGCTAGAGTATTTTGTTAACACGTTAAGCGTCACTAGATTTTTCGTTTAGACGATTGTTGATATTTGAAGATCAATTGTATGAAATTTATAAAATAATTCATTTGTATTAATAGGTTTTATTAAAACAGTTTAAAGGCGTTATAAAGTTGCAATATTCTTTGTTGAATTTATTGTAACACACTTTGCAAAGTTTTCGAAACTGAACCGCTAAATGAGAAGTTGATCGAAATCAACGTGGTAAATCAGTTTCGTATTACTGCCATAATTTTATAATAAAGCTTTGAGAGACCTATATTTATGCAATATTTTTTTGTCTCATTTCGGCTCACAGAAATACATATATTAACCTGGAACACCCTGGCTAATATTTATTTAAATATATATTACCCTGGGACACCCCAAATATATTATAAACCTTGGACACCCTATATACACAGAATGTATCAATAGAATTAGATAGAAGCATCGCAGCTCTTGGAAGTACCCATAACGAAATATCTATGAATATGAAACTGGAACTTGACTATCATTGCCATTGTTCGTAATAATGTTCGAGCATCGATTGTTATATACACGGGAATAAACATTCGACGAACCTTGAGAACAACTGACTCGTGATGGAACGCACGAGCCGTCGGTAATTTTGCTCACGGAACGCACATCCGGTGACGGTGGTGTATACCGGTGTACTGAAAGAAGGAACGCGACACGGAAATTCATCCGTGTATCGAGAAGCAATTTTTATTGCTTCGCGAGACCGTTGAAATCGTAAAACGCTTCAAGTGTAAGAAATTATTGGAGGGTACAGTCACGTAATTCCAGCACGCGAGGCGTAGATTAACGAGAATAATGCGATCCACTGTATCGAAGAAGAAATTGAAAAACGACCAGGTCGATGAGAATCATGAGTAGCAGGGGCAAAGGCGGCGGCGGTTGCGGCGAGGAAGAGGAAGGGTGTAGACTCGCGGAAAAATTACATCGATCCCCGCGTACGAGTTGTGTACGAACCAGTACGAAAAATAAAACGATTCATCGAATAATGGAACGAACCGATCAATTTTCGTTTTCAATTTTCCCGCCTGTCTCTACGAACGACAGAAATTACAAAGACGCTTGGTTTAGATTCCCCAGAACTTACCATGACACGAAATCAACAGCGTGGAAAATCCTTGCTGTGAATTACGCAATCGATATAATATCCGTGTTGTGGTGCCCGTATCGTCGACTGATTGCTTTGTTATATACCGTTACCGTTCAATTGCATAATAAAGTATTCGGATAATTGCAAAATTTAATATTCATCGTGATCGATTCGCGGTTGTCAGAATTTTTGCTAATTATGCGATCGTGTCTTTTCAAACACGCGAGAGAGAAGGAAGAGAGAGGGAAAGGGGAGACGAATGCACACGAACAGAATGGGTACGAAATAATAAGGTATGATCTGCAACATGTAATAACAACGGCATTAATTAACATAATTACAATTTATAATGAACATGAGTGGAAACGCAATCGTACGGTGCATTCCTGTAATTTGCGAATACAGAAATTCTCAGGTGTAAAATGCACCGCGTACGATCTCGAAAATCGTTACACATTATTTTAATAACTATACTTATCAACTGATTGCCCGAACGTTTTATCTGTTCCGCGAGAAATAACGTTGTGCAGTGATAGGAAGATAAGTTGATCATGGAAGAGATAACGTGAAAGGCCTTTTTCTTCGATTAAATCATTCGAGCTTTCGTTACACGCTCATTTACGCACTGCAGTGTAACACATTCGCGGGACTCGCGTTCTGCAAAGTTCAGCTCTGTCTTTCTCTATTTATTTTTCTTCTCCGTTTAACGCTATCTTCTATTTCCCAATAAGATATGTTGCTCTAGTCTGTGTAACTTGGGATTAAGGCAGAAGTATGTTCACAGCTGCGACTCTTAAACATCAGATGATACTTTCGAGGAGAAAACAAACAAGAAGTTCAATCGTGTCTTTTTCATATTTTTTTCTTTTCCTCTTTTTCTTCCTTTTCTCAACGAATAGACATAAAACTTCGTACCGATGATAACAAGACAAACAGTAGCGAAAGCTCGTTCAATTGTGTCGAAAAGAAAAAAGGAAAAAGGGAAAAAAACGTCGAACTGTCAAACGAGAAAAGGCAATTATGTTCGTTTGAACGGAGAGAGAAGGCAAGTTCTAAGTCAAGTCTCATCGAGGCTCCGTCACAGCGACAAACGAGGAAGTATCAGAGTGGAAGAAAGAGTCGAGTCACGACTTTCATCGTGGTGTGGCACGCAGAGATCCACCTTGCAGACGTACGAAGCGACAATACTTCGTTGTTCTTTCTATTCCTCCTTTTTCTTTCGGCCTTCTTTCTGGGGCCTCGCAGTCGAGAACTTTCCTACGCTGGCCAAGAGGCCGGTTAACAACGTAACGGTGCTAATTCATCGGATACAACTAGGCCGTCCGTATGAATCAGCCTTCCTAATCGTCGAAAACACTCGCATATGAACCCGATGACCATTCGAGTTGACCTTTTGATTCTGTCGTAAATAATTAGTCTCGTTACTTCTAAAGTATCACATGCACAGTTCGAGACATGTTCGACAAGCATGAAACAAAGAAATTTTCACCAACAGATGAACTGTTCACGTTGCACATACTTTTATCTCAGTGACAAGTTACATGTGTTCCCTATCGAACAATCCATTACGTGGAACTGATAGCTCTGCGTGAATTCATATTTCCGCGTTTACCCCCTCGAATCGAAATAAATAGAAAGGTTCGATCACGGCGAGAGAAACTTCAGTATCAGGCCTCAGCGAAAGCAATCCTTCCCCTCCTCCTCCCCCATCTCTACTTGCCATATGCTAGCCTCTAAATTATGCCGGGCATATTTTGCGATTTACCAGCTAGAACGGCAACCAAGCTGATCGATTTTCTGTCGGAAAAATGATACTGATATACGAGGCCCAGTCGATTCCAATTCCCGTGAGGTCTAGTCGCGAGGAATATAACAGTGCACTGATCTGTAAGTCTACAGGCATGCTGGTTCCCTTTGCTTGGTTACATATGTAGCACGTGTATGTTCACGTAACCACGTACCGGGTGTATGTGCTTACACGACCCTGTCATACTCGACCCTGTCGCGAAAAAAAAGGAGTAAAAAGAGCACGTTTATGCTTGTCTATTTAGATTGACCGCAGGCCTCTCCCTCGCGACAACGTCGACTTCTTGTAACTTGCGAAACATGAGAGTCAAATTGCTTACGCAAACTCTCCGTGCATTCTACATCAAATTAAACGCGATTAACGACCATTACTCGGTTGTAAATAATTAACAGCCAGCGGCTCTCTCTCTCTCACTTTTTATCCGTGGTAATCCACGCTTAATTGTTCCTTCCTCTTCGTTTCTTTCACCGGTCGACCCTTTGATTAACGACAATTGCCATGCGAGAAGTTCAGCAATGTTTGTTTCGTTCCTTAATAAACATGAACGTTATTCAATGTGTACGAATCCGGCGACCTTGCTTATTGCTTGTTCCTCCTTCGCTTATGGAATAGATTTCGAGCAACTCGTGGGTATTGCCGACGTGAATAGATTCAATTGAAAGCTATGGGCGTAACGCAGAAACTATCGAAGCGAAGGCCAGTTCATCGAATGCGCTCAACCAGACGTCGCTCTCTCAATGGAACTCGGGAAGTTTCGCGAAGGAGAACAATAGGCTTCGACACCGATTCTCGAAAGAAAAATAAATTCCACGGGGTGATAAACGCTCGGATAACGTACAGATTCCCCATGCAGATTTACAATAAACGTACGTCGCTCGGAAACCGTATTTTCCGGTATTACTAGAGAGGCCGTGGCTTCGAAGGCGTGGCTCGTTTCTCTTCGGCTTACACACGCGGCCCTCTGGTACTAGAACCACGAGAATTCACAGGGAAAACCATCGCAACCCATAACAGTTACATGGTTTGAGCTAACACGCGACACGTGCGTGCTGTTATATACTGTTACACACATTTCAGCTTGTGACGTGCATAAAGTGTTCCGTCAAGTCGCGCGTACACAAGCAACCTCAGATAACCGACACACCACCGCGTCTCAAAGTGGCTAATTTTTCGAAATGTTTCGAAGAAAACGTTTTCACCCTATCCACACTGTTTAAGTTACTTCTTTTCTTCATCTATGAACAATGTACAGGATTGTCGAAATGTGACGCCTAAATGTCAGCACTGAATAATGCTTTCACGTCATGGCTTTTCGAATGACATAAGTCGTTTTGTTTTGGACAGATAGATGTAGATATTAATTCTTTCTTGTTAGGTACAATCGAAGCTTTGTTCAAAAGAAATGAAAACAGATCAGTTATCGAAATAATTTGCTTTTATTATTGATGACCTTTGACTATATTTCTGGCAGTTTGCAAACTCCATCGCGAATATTTCGATCTGAATTGCTGTACTGATCATGTGACTCCAGTCGGAAAGAATTTATTTCTGCACGTAATATATATATTACAGCAGTGCATTTACATTATTCAAACTTATTATGAAAATTTTATTTAGCGCTGAAGCTCATTTCACATTGAACTAATTGAAGCCTGCTATTGAACTACATTTCTGTTTCTGTATAGAAAATTTTCGATCACAAATGAAGATCGACATTTTTGAGATAAATAATACTGAATCTTTGTGTAAATGAATGAAAAGATATTGCAGTACATTTTGTAGTCTAAAATATATTTTATAACTTATTTTATTAACTCATTATTTCGACGTGCCTTGGTACAGTTAAGTATACTTTAGGTAGATAATTGAAAACTAACATCTCCAAGATAGTGCGATTTAATACTATCAGACATTTTTTGTGGGGCTTTTTGTAAAGTTAAATCTATGCTAGCAAACAAGAAATAACGAATAAGCTAAAGAACAATATTCAAACTGTAATTCCTGAAATAACTCCAGTAACATATCGAAAAGACATTGAAAATTTCGATAATCAAACTGATGTCTGCAGTCACAATTATGGTGCACATTTGATATTTTATTCCACATATAATTACAATGGATATGTACGATACATTCGAAACGCGAGGAGATCCACTACAACACGGATTATGCCGATTTAATTGTGTATCGAACGTGAGATACCATCACGGCAAATGTGAAGTCAGAACAAGCCTCGTTACGAATAGCGACTGGCCGTCAAACGGAGAAACAAAATAAATATACGTACAGACTACATAAAAAGAAAGCGGTGAATTCGAATTGTATTTGCAATGCAGATAACACAGCTAGATATTTATCTCGTTCGATATATTTTTTGATATACACTACATGGAACGAGTACCGTTAAATCTGAACCAACACCGACTATCTTGTCTTGAATACACAACCAATTACATTTCTATATTAATTCTGATAATTTCACGTGTTACACTCTACATTATATTTTACGCTTTTCTACGTTTACGTCATGTATGAAATTCGACGAAAATCATATGACTCGCGTAAAAGACACGATGTTAAATGAAGGTTCAATTAAAAATCAACGAGGAGCGAGTAATGTAAAAATTCGCCGTAGCAGGATTATCCGATACATACTGATAATGATCACAGCGAGGCAATCGCGAAACGCTTGTGCGGCAACTGAAAAGATTTGCTGGGCGTCCATAAAATCAAGACGGTATATCGCGCGAATCCCTGATCAAAAGGAAACTTGGCAAGCTGCCTGTGTACGTGAGGCGGCAAGCGGTTCACGTCCACGATTGCATTCGCTGCAAGGGAAACCGACTCGGTTCGGTTGCGAAAACCGTGGCGCGCTTATAATTGACTCCGGAATTCTTTCGAAGAATTCACGGTTTGACAGCGTTCCTGTAATTGGATCGTTCAACGGAGAACGGTTTTAACAGAGATTATCTAACATCATCGATGACGTGGCTACGTCGTCTCAATGAAGATAAAATGAACGTGTGAAAAATAAAACTTGTTCAAACATAATATCAGAAAAGGAGAAGGTGAAGAAGTTCGGTGATTCATATCCTGTTATATAAGGTAGTTCTGCAATAAAAATGATTCCTCGTGCAAGAATAAGTTTAAATTGAAGAATAATGTTCTTTTCTCGAAAAGATTCATTTTTTCTATACGTGACGGAGATGTTGAAAATGATTATTGAAAAAGTTTGATAAATAAAAATATATTAAAAACTATTCAGGTTTCTACGTATAATCTGTCCAGCAGAATTCTAAGAAATTTATAAGAACCTTTTTCAGTGTTATCACAGATTTTTACATAATTGACCAGCAATTTCGGTATACTTTCGCAGAGAAGCCTTTGCAAATCAATAAATACTAAATTGCAAATTTATTTATTTTTACCTCTATTGATAATTTGTTTCATACTAATACAATTTTATGTATGTTATAAATTTCACAGTAGCGGCATCAGCGAAATGTAAATAATAAAATGTGTATGAGAAAAATTTGTAAACTTTATCCTACAATTTCCATTAATATTTCTATAAGAACACAACCTCTTCCTAATCGCAACATGATTATAGTGGCGCACTACATAATGCGTAGGTAAATTGACGCTTTCATCGAACGATTTCGTAAATAATACCTGGAAACGTTCGAAAAATGCTAAAGGTTTCGTCGTCACGTTGAAAGAGAGACTAGAGACCGGCAACTAACGGAGCTGCGTACAATGAATTCTATTGCGTAACGATTGGGAGGGAAAGTTGCGAGCGTTTGGTTCGCGTGCACTTTACGAGGTCCCTTTCCGTGACCATGTGCTCTTTAGGTTCGGGTCAATATCCTCCTTTCATCTGTTTAGCCACGTACAATTAAGCCCTACGCGAATGTCCGTCGATTAAGCGAGGCCGCGTAACGTTTGACGCTGTTAAGTTCGCCCGGTGTTCTTTGACCGCCACAACGGCCACGAACTTCGATCGATTAAGCAGCCAATTTGCTTCCGTTAGTTCGAATCATTTACCTTCCGTGAACGATGTGTATCACAGGAGTATGAAAATCCATCAAGTGTTTCATGCACAAAATTGCGTATCGATGCGGATCGAACTTTAATATCGAACGATCGAAACACGTGGATGAAAAATAGAACACGTCAGATTATCATGTTACTGAAACTTGAGTAGATACGAGGCAAATTCGATCGGAATCACCTGACTTTTATTACACATTATGGAAAAGAGCCAATCCTTTTCTTGTTTTCTATTTTTCTCCAACCGTTAGAATTTCCGTGAGAATTCTTAAGGCAGGTGAAAACGGGCATCTAGCCGTTTCACCTGTGCTGTTTCAGTTTTCGCGGCTAAACGCGACGTGTCGCTCGATAAATCCTAAACAATGAGGAGTGTTCCTTCTTTTTTCTTTCACGTGAATCATCGTTTCACCGTGTAACCAGTCTCCCTTCGTTTCGATCGAAGGATATCTCACCGGTGAAATCGTCAACCACGGACGTTGACCCAGCAACAGCCAGCCGCAGTACCGCGTACAGAAGTAATGCATATCACCATGAATCTCGATTTTCATTAATTATGCGTGGTTGCACACCGTCCGACACGGTACTACGTATTTTCGTGGCAGCTTAACGGTCTGACCGCTTTAGAAAACGCTCAACTACGGATCTCGCGCCATATGAAATACGCGATACCAGGCCCGCACACGATGCCACCACACGTTTGTTATATAGATTCGTGTGGATCGCGTGTATGTGCTAGTTTGTACACGCCGCTTAAACAGTGCACTCGTGCAAACTATAAATGCCTTTATTATGACGCTATCGTACGCAACCATCGTTCGAATGATGTATTTTAATACGACACGTACGTACGCGTACGCAATTGTACGTAAACCGCGTCGGTAATGGTACAATTGAAGACGAACTAATCGCGTCGAATCAACACGGAAACTTAATTAATTCGATCGTCCGAGCAATGGTAAACAGCGAACCTTGTTTAACCACTTATATACTTATTTCATTACGATTATATCATTCTTTTCTCTCTCTCTTTCTCTCTCTCTCTCTCCCTCTCTTGACCCTACAACATACATCGACGAACATAAAAGAGCTACCGAAATCTATATATACACACATACCCTTTAATTCTTTATAATCGATTAACAAAGAAAGAAGTAGGCCTAACAGCCGAGAAGCTTACAAGCTTTCAGGCCGCTTCTGGAATCACGGGGCCGCGTTATAATATACAAGAAAGGACGCCATAACCCTCACGTTTTAATTACGTACACGTCTGACAGGAGCCGCGCGGGTCCCTCGGTGTCGAGGGGTTAAGGAAAAAAAAAGAACGGGTATGGGTAAGGGACTGCCTTGGTTGGACGTAATTTGAGGAGTTTAGACAGCGGAGGAGGGTCGAAAATAGGCACCGAAACCTGTTCCAAGGAGAACCTGTTGGTCGTCATAGGCGTGTATATATAGTTCTCTGCCCGCACCTAACCATCAGCGCGCGCGCGCGTATTCAAGCTGGCACACACGCACGTATGTAGACACGTACGAGGATACGCACCTGCCATGTAACTTTTCTTCACGGGGCGTTTCACCTTCTTTCCGCCTCAATCTAAATGACTTTCGGCTCCGTACACGACTTTGACCGTTCCTCTTTATGGCTGTTTCTGACCCTTCGAACGCTTTGTAACACACACGTGAAGCTACTTTCGGCCTGTGAATCCTTTGTTAAATTCGACGAAGAGAAGAGAGAAAGAGAGAGAGGGAGAGAAAGAGAGAGAAAGGGCACGATCAAATCGAAGAAGAGAACCGTGTCAACGACCGTTAGAGTAGGTCGTACTTGTGACGAAACGTTACGTGCTTTTACGCAAGCCTCCTGGTCTAATTCTGCTTACCGCCAAATCGATGGACAGTTATGCAAATAAATACGGCATGATTGAGGAAGAGTTTCTGGTCGTTACGCGACGGATACACGAAACCCGGCGAAACGAATTGTATAATTTTCAACGGGAAGATATTTAAATATTCGTAAATAGCCCCTGTGGCTCGATAGCCTTTAAGAAACGGGGCTTTTCGGTTAAGCTTCGGGAACGACAACGAAGGTTATGATAAGTAGGACAGTTAAGTGCGGCAAGTATTTAATGACTTGCTGCATTACGAAGGTAGTTCGTAAATCTACATTCCGCGGATGTGTGTAACAGATGAATCACTGTACTACGAATGGAATAGGCACACCGGAAAGTTCATCGTGCAATTTCTTAACTATTTGCTGTCATTAGTATGACTACCTGTTCTGCGATATTCTACGTCGAAAAATCGATTCTTGAGATTTTTTTTTTATGGAACTCTTTCGGTCATTCGTAATCTGAGGTCAAAGAATAACGACTTTGTAGATAAAAATTCGCGATTAGAAGGAATCTAGCGTCTTAATTGAAGAATAAATAAAATCGTAAAATTTTTCGTAAAATTCTGTTTAATTCGAAAATACAAATGGATATGTATAGAAAGAAAAAATCAAGATAACTATGTGTCTGAAAAGTACATGTCATAAGAATACAAGTGTATGTCTATAGTTTCATCAAGAACGTAACAATTACATTGTCATTTGTTGCACAACAGACGACGTAATTTACGTGCTTGTAAAATAAATTTTGCTGCATAATAGCATTCCAAATCGTTAATTGCTAACCATTAAATCAACAAATTCGTTATTTCTATAAAGTACCTATCAAGTTATATTAGTAAATTATCTGCTTTTTGGCAGATATTATGAATTCGTTATCAACGCGTCGATAATAATCGTGCTTCAAAGACAACAGATAAGAGTTGTTTGTAATATATCTACGATAATTTTTACATGATCACACTACATTCATAACTTTCTATTATACTTCTCATTATAAGTATACTCGAATATGAATTTTTCATTACTTTCGTTCACCTGTATATGGTATTTATTTCAAATTTTTGCATCGTGTTGCAAACGAACATTTTTCATTCAATTCATCTGAAGGATTGATAAAGTCTCTGATCTACTGAAGATCGTACATTAACTAGCTCTGCTATCAAAGTACGTGAACTAATAAATTAGATCATCTAAACTTTAAAACCACCTGTATATATAATCTACGTATTTCGTGAGACATCGCACAGCAGTACTCTGTTCGACGTAGAAGACAAATGCTCCGAACCTTATCCTTGGACCGATGACTCGTTCTCATCGATCAACGTTGACTCACGGAATCTTGAGAATCGAGATGAAATTCTTGCAAGAGGATGTGGTCACGGAAGAATTTCGCTAACACCGAGTCACCGCAATAATCTTCAACCTGATTGCCATGTGGTTTTTCAAATGAAGAAAAAAGAAGAAGAAGAATAAATAGAAAATCGAACGCCTAACCACGATGAAAAATTTGTACTCGGTGTGCTTGAACGGCTCTGATTTAAATAACGTACTACGTGAATACGAAATCTTTCATTTCGGGAAATGGAAGGGAAGCAAGCTTGAAATCAAGCTTCTGCAGGACCTGCATCGCTTATGAGCCACCATTCGTTGTACTTCGGTACTATCTTTAGCATTTTCGATTACGTCATTTGCATCGACCTTTCTTTACAGCTCAAGGTAGGCACGAGTTAAGTCCAAGTCGCATAGAGGGAAAGGCATTTCGTGTAAATGTGACCTTAAACTTTCCGTGTACACAAGGCGTATCCCTCGACGTGTTCTACAATGCCATGCACGTGGCCAGGATTATAATTCCACGGCGATAATTTCCACCTTGACTTTTCACGTGTTGTGTAGAGTTAATTTTCGACCGTTTTTTTTTCTCTCTCTCTCTCTCTCTCTCATTTCACCCCGCGAAAGTTGACGCAGGACACCAAGTTTTTAACGGAGCTAACAAAAACACGTCAACGTCGTTCAAATTTATTAAACAGATACATTGCCACGCGAAATTTTTCTTCTCTCTTCCCTGTTTTCCCCTACTGTTATCAATAATAAAGTTTATAAAAAGTAATTATGATATAATAGACCATTAGTTAGCACACAAGTTTCATCATCCGTGCTCGGTATTATTATTTTTATCGGCCAACGAATTTCATTTAAAGCTTCGTGTACGAAGTTCTGTTAGAATGCAGAAAAATGCGGAAGAAAACGATACGAAGTTAATAGTGGTTGATCCAGTGAAATTATTCACGTGCACGCGGTGCACGCTCGTAATCGTAACGATATCCTTAAATTACATAAGAACGAATCGTCGAGAGAACTCGAAACAATAACCAGCTCTGCTCATAGCCGTTCGAGTAACGATGAACAGCGAAAGCTAGGTGTTGCCTGATATACTGAGAGACGTTATTCATAACCCTTAAATCGATAAATACCAAACACTCGGTACGTTTTATAACCGCTTCCAAGGGAAAGTTATCCATTTCGTTTTTCTTTATACCGACGGCGAGAAAAATAATAGAACCACGAGAGAAACCGTTGGGTGATGGTGGTTATGGTGGTGGTCTGTTTTGCATGGTAATCGAATTCAAACAAGATACCATCCAACCACTACAAAATTTATAAACCATCGAGAGAAAATGTTCCGACCCTGAACGCATCTCCCTAACTGGGGTAACAAGCTTTTTTCGGCGCAACAAACTTTCAATTGGAAAATTTATCTAAATCCCTTTAACCAGAATTTCTCCTTTCCCCGTGTGATATGTCGAAGAGGGTGAACAGTTCGAAACGTTGTTTTCGTGACAACTCGTCGTTACGATGTTAACGAAGATTGCGGTAAACGATGTCGCTATTACGCTGATGTATCAATGTTTAATAAGAACCTTTAAAAAATGTTCATCGACAACAATTGTAACAGTTGAATATTTCATATGATGTAATCATGTATCGATTAAAGGATGAAAGGGTACGATGAAGTCATAAAAATCTAAGTTAGGTTAGATTATAACGAAGAATATTCAAACTCTTCGTAGATTACGATGAAACGAACAGAAAAAATGTAAAAAATATATGTTACGCTGCAAACTAGTTACGTATACATCGTACCATACTTTCAGATCATACGGATAATAATATTGTGAAACATCAATACTACGATTAATAAAAAAAAAGGAAAATACCATTGTAACAGGTACAATCACAAAGTCATTATCAAGAAAATTAAGGATGCGTAAAGTGAAGCATCACGACGATGAATCCTCCATTATCACGATATAATAATTCACAGGGAACCTTTCTCTCGTTTAGATAAATACTCAATAATTTCGACGAATCTCCAATTTCCCTAAATCTCTTCCCTCTATCTTTGAACACAGTACAATTGGTCTCTATTCATTTTGAAAATTACTCCTTAGATAAGTTATCAGTTACGATTGTGTCAAAGTTACGAGGGAGAAAAAAAAAAAGAAAAAAGGTCGCTTCTGTTACACGTCCCTTTCAAGGAGAACAGTTTCGACGATCCTCGATAACTTTTTCGACTTTCTAAGTTTTCTTCAATGAGCTGACCGGTATTTTCATTCATGTTTACTTTACTATTAATACGTCCGTGATCTGAGTGTCCATCGGTTGACCTTAGCAATGATCGTACAAATTACCGTGGCTCGTTAACTAAACCGAGCAAAAGGCAACGAACGCTTAAGGTTATTTTTGTGTTTCTCGGCAATAATTCACTATTACGAGCACAGTTATAATTCGTTTAATCGCGTTTATACCGCGACGCGACGAAACCAAGTGTCAGTCTGGCACCAGTCTGTCTCACTGACTAATCGACCATGATTTCAACAAGGATCGTCTACAGTTCGCGATCAATCAAAGCATCGTTAACGTTGCACCAGTGTTCAACCACCGATCCGTCATAATTTTTTGTCGGTTGACCATGTATTTCCCACGAATCAGTTCGAAACTCGAACAATTCGTTGTGTATTACCATGGCAACGACGCAAAACTTATTTCTTCACGTTGTATTTTCGAAGTATCCTTCACGTGAACACGTTAATTTTTCCAAACTTTTCCCGCCTTTTTGCACGCGATTCGAACGTGAGAATTCGAAGTGAACTCGATAAATCGATCGAGAAAGTACGGGCGCACGAATCACGCTAAATTACCGGCGAAAGAAAAGAAAAGCCGTTGCACTTACGTCACTAAATTTCGCTCCAATGGCGGAAACGCGCAATTACTGTCTAACGAGGTTACGTTGACCGATAAGAAAATAAAAGGAATAGTACAGATTTTTACGTCTGTCGCACCTTTAACAGCCGTAGAACACAACAGGCCGATGAGGCAGACCCAGGCGATCGTCATCTTGAACTGGATTCTTGTCGATTCCATGCACATCACAAAAAAAACCACTGTCTTAACTTCCTTGGGAGAACGAAACTTTGCCGGCGTATTCGAACGGCGCGTTCCAAACCGGACGGAGCACAAAACTCGGCGAACGAAACTGACGCAAGCGTGTGGTCAACGTGAAAACACGAGGATAAAACGAGGTAAGAACGAGGGACGTACGACGTCAATTCGAATGTAAGTGGCCGACTCGGCGCGAGTGCCAACCAGATAGCTCGGCGCGCGAAGACCGTCTGCCGCGCGCTTTGCTTTCGGGCCACTTCGTGAGACATCGGCAGAAGCCGAGATCGCCCGAACGCTCCGATCCCCCGATAGCGCCGTTTGATATCGTCCACCGTGTACCTACTTTCTGGACTAACCTACGTACACACACGTTTTACCATATACTTGATATTATGTGTTTATTTCGTGTATACATTCGTATTCACGATTTTCTACCTGGAGAATGGATTTACAAGAACCAGCATATGCCTTCATTTTTTCCTCCTCGCCAGTTTTGTAGCGGTCCAGATGTTGAATCACGTAGTTGAAGAACGCGATCTGTCATCTCGTTGCAGACGGTGCATTTTCCCTCGTACGTTATAGTTTTTACCATTGAAGTTCTCTACCGACTGAGGTAGAAAACCATCAATATCAGATAGATAACTATTTTATAGCCTTTTCTTTTTAAAGGAATTATCTTTTTCAGTTGAACGTGTGTGCGTGTGTGTGCGTGTGTGTGTTGTGTGCTGTGCGCTGTGTGCTTTCTGAGAAACATTCTTTTCATTTGAAGGTTAGATTAAAGTGAGTACATATAACGAAATATCCAACATGCTTATATACTGTTACAATTTGAATTTAATCACTGCTTCAAAGAAAATTGAATTGAGGTTTAAAGTTTACAAATTTAATATTCGCAAATGTCAGATGGAATTTGTTTAAAAGTATGTAAAATGTATCGTGAAAAGCGCGGGACCTGTCACTATGTTTACCGTCCCTATTTTATGAACGACAAGTGTACAAAGATATGATCAATATTAAAATTGTAAACCGACATTTGACAGGGAAGAGTAAATATTTGAATATTCGAATAGTAAGCATAAGTATGGATTTCGTAGATATTTATCTACCATGGAACGCTTAGAGTTTTCCATTGGTACATTCCGTCACACTTTCATTGACCTTTTCCATCCATTGCGTACTTGGCATGTCGCGAAGTTAAAGTTATAATTTGTTAGAAATAAATTTGACGTGTGTTTCAATATGTAGCTTTACTTTTCGCTACACCGCAAACACGAACGCATTAATTCGATCATTACCCAATTCCTTTTGATCGTACGATAGTTCTCCACGAAGGTTGCACAACAAACTAGAACTAGGTTATAAAATTGCATAAAATCGTTACATTTAGCAAACCAAAAAGAATAAAAAAAGAAACACGAAACTAAGAATTCGATAAGAATTTAATTCCGGTTACTAATAGGTTTCTGTTTCGGTAAAAGTTTCATGTTTAAGAATTATTAAACATGATCAGAGAAAAAAAAAAGAAAACAGAAAACGTACGAAGCGGTTTCACGGTCTAGAGGTTAGACGTGAAGGAAGAAATTATCATGGTAAAGAACCGGAGAAAAGGAGCTAAAGGTATACCTAACAGAATAGGCGCGGCCGTAACACGTACTCTGCAATATCGATTTGAAGAACATCAGTTTCTAATTACAAACAGTTCTGTTTTTCTTTTTCTTCTTCTTTCCTTTTCTTTCTGGCGAGAACGTCACGGTCGTAAAACGCGGACTGATTAACCATGCTGGAAAAGGAAAAAAAAAAAGAAACACCCAAAGGAATGGATTTATGGTCCGCAGGTTACACCCGGCCAAGCTTATGAAGAAATTATCGCGGTACGAAGGCAAAGAAAAAGAGACTAAACCTATGTCAAGATAGGAAGGGTCGTAACACAGGTACAACGATACTGTGAAACGACCGACACGGTTAGATCAGATGCAGCCACGAGCTGTGCAACTGTATCGCCATGTGCATTATGACAATGCTTTCCTATCAATGTTTACCCGACGATAACGTTCCTGGGTCTTACGAATGCGATTCTCCACGATGGCGTACGTGACCGATATGTCGAAGGCGTGCCGTCTGGGACCACAGAAGCTGCAACAACGTATACTAAAGAGACGTACTAAGAACCAGAGTTTCGGAATTTATCAGCTAAGATAGTACCCACTTCAAGCATACCCGATACACGTTATTCGGACGAAAATACAAACCCTGAGGGAATGTACACGCGTATCCTCTTAACAGGTGTACTTATTTAAAACTTTTACGCTCTTTTTTTTTTTTTTTACAATGAGTTCTAGCACGAAATGTAAACTCATCTCAGTTTTCGATAAAGTTGCACCTGAGATAGGTAACAATTTAAAGTTTCGCGGCACGTACACGGTGAACGTTACGAAAATTGTCAGTCGAACTCTCATTCTGAATTTACTCACTCGTGTTTTTTTTATTTCTTCTTCTTTTCTCCCTTTAAAATTTAATTGCGTCGAGAAGTTGTTTGCATCTAACTATTGATAGAAATCGATTGGTAATCCGGCGAAACAAACCGGTAAACCATTACAAGTCATTTTAAAACATTTTTAGATTTGTCTCTCTCTCTCAACGTGAAATTAGGTTTATCGCGCGACTGAATTATAACGAACGGCGATCATGCTAACGTTAACGTTATCGTTAAAGTAGTTATGGATAGTAAGATCTTTAAAGTGAAGTTCTAGTTTGCGGTCAAGCAATCTCCATACCAGACCACTGTTTCTGTATCACGATAGAGGAACACTCCTATGGATTCAGCTAATCGAGTTGGCAACTATTGTGTAGGCACACACGTACATATAATCATGTTACCGGCAGGCAGTCGAACCCGCCGCCGTTCTCCAAAACGGTCATACGAGTAATAACATGTAATAACACTTTTATTGCATGCACATGGTGTAATATAAAGGACGATGTACACACGAAATTTCTTTGCTTATGATAACTATACCGTTATAATTGTTTAACGTACAGATAGGCAATGTGTTTTTTATTTAAGCTGTTCACCAACTCTAAATAATACGGTACATGAAAGTCTTCCTTATTATTCTATCCACGCTATTAAACCGTTCGAGTTGAATCATGGAAGGATATGCAGGTAATGGATGTTGACGCAGAGGGGACGCCTAACCGGAGGCAACGTGAATTACACTGATGTACTGATGTTCATCCTTCGTGATAAATACGACATATCAAGATTTCGACTCGCTAATTTTCCCTTTGATTAATCACCAAATCTAACTACCTCGATATATTAAACAAAGAAATAAATATGAAATCCTCGATATCGCTATCAATTGTACGAATATGTATAAAATGTTTTTAAATTATCGTTTATTCGTGGAAAAGTTTCCGACTCTATAAAATACATCGAACTGTGGGTACCTTTTATTAAAATCAAACTCGTTATATGTTCAATCAACAGGGGGATTCGTGTCACCTGTATGCTTAGCGATTATTTTGATCGGAGTTCTCTCGATTCAACCAAACCAAGGGAATCGTAACAGGCAGGTATTTAATACGAAAATTAAGCTTCCGTTATAAACGTGTTAAGTATGTATACAGAGATGTACAATGGTTATATTATATATCCTATCTGGGTGTAATAATTTTCGCTTAATTACACCTTGCAGTTACGTACATCATGATTAGAATTAATTGCGATCTCAATGGCCGAGTTATAAAATGTAGGGCGGGTTGGAGAACCGGTGAATAGGATGGAAAGATAAATTAACGCGGTTCCATGTTGACCGATCGAATTTAGTTATTTGTCCGTAACACTTTTTTTTTTTCAAACCGTATGTATTTTCCACGTTGCGGCTGTAACGACTTTGATTGCATAGACCATCGTGAAGTTATTCCCGTTGCAGAAACGGTAAAAGCTTAAAAATTATGTGTTGCGGGGAGCTGACAATTTTACTATCATAGTTTTAAAAACTGCGTGCGCGCGCGCGCACACACACATACAGAGGCATACTTAGATAAGTCACTGTGTTCTACCTGTGTGCTGTGTATCGGTCTTAAAAAGTTATTGAAGCGAGGATTACGGGAGTAAAAAAGTTCAAGGCAAATACTTTACTCTTCAATATGGGCATTCTCTCATACAGGCATACACAGTTTACAAAATACTCAGTCTTTCACCAACGAACTTACCATTTTTATATGGCGCACCTTCTCGTGGAAAACGTCTTACGCCTCTTAAGATAGTTCAGCCAACATCGGTGCACTTAACATCCTATACGTTACGCCAAAAGTTTGTTGTAATGGGTATATTATATATAGTATCAAGAATATTAATATTTATCGTCACGTCAGACGTGGAAGTGTTACGCAAAGATAAGTTAATTTGTAACAAGTAAGTTATTCTATTAGTTGATTTCATTCATTTCGTTATTTGTAATCGTAAATTGAATTTACATGTTGTGGGAATGCGTGGGCAAATAAATGACGCGTGTTTGCTGCGTAGCTTTTTATTTTGCTGTCGTGCGTAATAGTCGTACGCTTGATATCGTGGATCGATGTCGACTGATCCGGCGATGTGCACGTGCACGGACCGCCACAATGTGAATGTTCCAAGTTCCATGATACTTTAATAAGGCTTTATCCAATCGTATAATTTAAGGTATCAATAATTAAAGTTTCCGGTGGTTCGTTGATTAATGTACCTGTGAAATGTGTGATGAAAACCGATATAGCTATCGTAAAAATTTGTTCGGTTCATTCAACCTCTGAAAATGAAATCGTAAATCTTTTGCCAATGATGTAATGTGCGCGGCGTTCGTAAATAAAGTTCTGTGATTAGAAAACAATTTACACGGTATTCTCTTAAATTTTCCTGGGACGTATTGGGAGAAAGAATGATAGAGGGAGGGAAAAATGTGCATCGTCCGTAAATACGGGCTTTAAACGCGTATCGGTTACATCGGTAACGGCCAAATAATGGCGAACCGTGGATTGATAAAAATCGGGCTATTCCGTCCGGCAAATGTACGGCTATCCCCGACTTATATTTGTGATACAACGCTTCTATCACGATTTAATTTAAACCAAATTAAATATTGGATACACATGAATTACAAACGTACATTAATGTGCATTCATTTAAAATGGTCGTTCGGACGTTTTAATCTCGCCTGCATGTTCATTTAATTTCCTGTCCATTCGATTTATGCCTTAGTAATGACAATGTTTTCGTAACTATCCGCAAACGAGAGTAATATTATCGGCTGTCGTTCACGTCGCTATTGATCATCTATAATCAACATTTTCCTCTTTTTCCTTTGTTCTCTTTCAAAGGTTATCTCTAATATCACATGATCTGCTTAAATGTTATTTTTTCCAAATTGTATACTAAACATGCAAAAGCTGGTAAGTTCGCTTGAGCAGTTGCATTAATATTCTAAGTGCATAGGAGAATATGGAAATGAAAATTAAATTAATAACCTAACACTATTTAATCTTTGGTAGCAAAACAATAGCTATTTCTTTACAAAATCAGATGAAAAAATTATTAGATATAAAGTTAATAAAATCAAAATTTTAAATAAAAACGAAACTCTTATTGTCCGAAATTATTCGTAGCTATCGCGGTAAAACTCGACAGAGATTAGGGTAATTATGTAGACTGTTCCTTTACAGAAAATGCAGACGAAACCTGTCGAAAAATTTTCTTCGCTACATTTCTCGTATGTCCATTTTTGACTCACTAAGCATAAAATCCAGTCTTCCGCCATTGACTCATAATAGTTCTTATAAAAAAAAGAAATTACAAAATACACATAACTTGACTATTATTCGAAACTTTGACTGGATTTTTTTATTATATTATTCCAATGATCTTGAAATTTTACAATTAAGAAATAATAAATAAATGTAAACATTCACTCATTGAATCGGGGTTGAATAAATTTACATGTTAATTGCCAGTGTTTAAATATTCCTGACACTATAAAAACTGTAAAAAACGAACCGACTTTATTTGCCAAAGCTTACATCCGCAAATGTGCGTGACTTTTCATTAAGACTGTTTGCTTGACAATAAGAACAGGAAAAAAGAAAAGTCGCGAACGTTTAAATAAAGAATATTGAGGGAGTTACATAAGTAATTATCACTGAGTCCTTATTTCATATCGTCCCACATATAAAAAGACATTTAAGAATGCTACAAATATTGGAGCATACATAAATTCTAGATAGCTACTCTATGAGTTAGTAACGCCGGATGTAGGTATTAATGGATGTACAGATACAATACACATTACTTGGAACTTGAAGTTTCCTATGTATTGAACATCCCGGTATTCGTACGGGAAATTGCATACACATAGAACGAAAGAAAGCAATACAATTCAAGAATTCCAACTCCTCGACCGCAAATGTCAGAATTTTCTGTTAGCTTTTGCATTCGATTTTTCCTTTTGCACTCTCGCCTACTTTCTTCACGTTTCTTTGTCACGTGTATCGCACAAGGCGAGTTTTCACAGATTTCCACGTAGAATCGTCCATTCTAGCCTATCGGTATTGGAAAGCATAATTAGATTGCTTGTCGGTGCTAAATTAAACGTATAAATCATGGAAGAATCGATACTCGTGTATAATCTCCAGTGATTAAGAACCGGCTATACGTAGCTATTACTAGGGGATTCTCGCGTTCGCTCTGCATAATTTCGAGCTGTTTATTGTCTTTAAACCAACGGCCAAAATAAACCTGGTACAAATCTTTCGATATTATCTTCCTGATACGGTGTTACACAAGACTTCCTGATATATCACAAAGTTTAATCAGAATTTGTTTGATAAATATATTCAATAAATTCGACTTATCGGAACGAACGTCGTGGATAAATGAATATTTCAAAGTGGAACACGTGTGGATGCGATGTGTTAGGTATGTGTGTGTATGTGTGTATGTAGAGGATGAAGTCACGTCAAGACAATGAAGCGACGACGTTTTCACCCGTCGAATACGTTTATCCCTTTGGAGCTCGCAAAACCGTTAATTATTTCTAACTAGTTGGCCGGTGGCGTAGTTGATTGACTTGACCACAGACACTGAATTAGAGTTCCCGGTGAACGTCGACCACCGTACGGAAATTGAATTTCGATGACAAGCGCAAAATATTAATGGGCAACGCGCTGCTATATCGTTACATAATATCTGAGTACTGGTGCCACGGTTTGTTCCTGGTGTAGTGCTAGAAATTGGGCGCAATTGTGGAATAATTGTGCATAATGGCGTCGCGAAAATATTAACGATTCAGTGAATACGGCCGCGTGTTTGCACGTCGTCGAAACACGGTCGGCCAGTCGTTGGTCGGGTGAAAACCATGAATGTCGGCAACAGGACGTACATTTTGTAAATCATAGTGTTCTACGGCATCGTGGCCACTTATGATCGAATTGCACGGATAATTAACCAAGGACCAATGGTTAATGATCTTAGGAGATTGATCTAATTAAGACTTTACAGATGACGATAAATTAAAACTTTGATTATACTGACAGTCGCAGCCTTGGAATTCTTGATAACCTTAGATTAGCTATGATATCGATGTGAACCAATCTACTTTGTGTACATGATAGAATACGAATTGACAAAAGTTTCGAAACATTGATCCGATGTTCGAAAGGGAGTTTTTCTCATCAAGTGTCTATCGATCGAATTCTGGATTCGTTCGAGCCGCGATACATACAAAAACGTTACAAATCTTACGCGTCAGAAGAGACGCAACGAAACACAGAGCTAAATCTGCGGAAAATTAACTGCACTCACTTTAAAAGGGTATTCGTCCAGAGTCGAACGATCGATCCATTCCTATATCGTACCGGTATAATCGCATTTGCATGCTGTACTTTGATACAGCACGCCCGTAAAATCCTCTTTCGAATGTTCAATGAATGGTACTATTACGTTCGCACGCCACGATCTCATTCCTCAAATACGTGTGAAATTGTTACAGTTTTCGTTTGTATGGATAAATTTCCGAGGTGGGGAGAATCTGCCGAAATACTGTAATTCCGTTGCCAATAACACCCTTTTGCTTGTTTATGGTCATCGTTAAGATCTATCAGAATTTTTTCATCTTTTCTTTATTTTTAAATTACCAGTGTTCATCGAAAAACTTGTGACGATGCGAAGGGAGGAACTCAAATAGAGAGGATAGGCGAAAAGGAAAAGGTATACGTTCTTTCTAAAATGACGGTATTATTATGTAAACATTAATTTGTATTAATTTTATATTCCTTGCTATACTGAAATATTATTATTATTGGTTGTTTGCAGAATTTCATGTAATTATTTTATTTATCTACGAGGGTACCCAGATATTTCTTTCTCCTTTAATTTTACCATTTGATCACAAAATTCTAGACTTGAATCAAATATGAATAGGAAATTTGTCAAATAACGACAATCTTGCCGGATATTAAAATTTTTTAACAATAAGATGAAGTATTCTAAGTGAGAAAAGTTATTGACAAATTAACACCGTATAAAAATAAAAATTATCTGTTTTAAGTAAACGTCTGATTATTGACATAAGAGTTAAGGAACCAATCACGGAGACGACGAAAAGAAACCAACAAAGCACATACTATAGATAAGTTTGTAACAAGTTCGAACTCGAAGCTCGTGTCAAATAATATGACGAATGTCGAACAGCTCGAAATCGAGATCGTACATCAACGAAATTACGCGTCGAAGAATATCGAAAGGTTACCACTGGCTATTTCATTGCGAATCGAAGTTCTACTAGGGACAGCCAGAGGGTGGGATTCAATTTCACGGCGAGCACGGCGGAATCTACTTGAAAACGGGCGCACGGAGCACGGGGTGGAGAACTCGGTGCTCTCCTAAAAAGAAAACTCGTTCTAGCTCCGGGGAAAAGATTAGCGAGCACCGAGTAATCAGATTACCCTAGTTTAAAACCGTTGCCTTTCGTTTGTTTCCTTCGTTGCTGTCTCTGCTAATGACCAGGATGTAGCAATTGCTAACCGGCGTGTCGGATAGCAATCGTTTCTTTTAAAGTTAATACGCAGCGCTAGGAAATTCCGTTCGTAGTCGAACGAACGAAAGGTGCAACGATACTTCTCATTGTTAAGCTTTAAACGTGAATACTTTCCCGTTGGATTAGCGGATCGAGATCATTTTGGAATATTGATAGAGGCTCCAGCATGGATTATGCATGGGAACGAGAACTGTTTAATGCTATTCTGGTTAAAAATTGCAATGTTATAAATTATTCGGTTACAGTGAGTCTTGTTGAACGCGAACCGTGATTTTGTGATTAAAAAATCAGTTTGATTTGATTTATTCGATATTTACCATAAGCTAGTGAACAAAAATGAAGATATATTTATCTGTATGATTTTCGTTCTTTTTTTCTTCATTAACCCTCTATGGGCCCGTGAAACTTTCAGGTCACATTTTAATTTATCGACATTTTACACAGAAGTGCAAACATTATAGGCCGTTGTTACCTGAAAGTCACATAGTGAATATATTGCAATAAAATTGTTTAACCGGAAAATTTTTTTTTCATTTGCATATATAGGTTTATAATTGCTGATTATTCGTTCCCCCAATTTCTTGGATTTAAAACAAAAATTCGGCCCATAGAGGGTTAAATTAAATATATACCTTTTGTAATTTAAAAGAGTGTGTTTAAATCTATCTGAATTATAAATTTGATTAAAAAACATTGGAAGATAATAATGATACAGATATTTCTATAAGATGCTTCGAGGTAGTAAATGTAAATCTTATATAGTTTAATCGAAGCAGAAGAATTTTATTAATTTTTATATGTACTTAAAGAAAAGGAGAAAAAAGTATTTAATGCTTTATCTTTTTTAAGAATTTTAACATAAAAGTACGCAGGAATATTCTGAAATGCTAATACATATTTTCAGCGGCGTGAAATGCATGAAAGATCGAGTACTTGATCCCATCTACATTGCACACAGCCCTTTAACCTTTACGTGTTAACGATTTTCACATCGCGTTTCCGCGAACTTTTGGTTCCTAGGAATATCCTACACCAGTATAAACAGCTATAATCTATAAACCATGTCAGTGTCAATAAACCATCCATATAATTTTGATCGATTAGCTGACCGGTGTCGTGACGGATGTTAGCCACGTAACCATTGTGAATCGCTGGACGTACATAGGCTCGAACCTGACAAATACATACGCTGACAATTCTTAAACGGTGTCGAGATATTATAGAGCGAAGCAAAAAATAAATAAATAAATAAATAAATAAACAACAAAATAAATAACCGTATAAGCTATCGTTTCTACTAGCAACATATTATATTTCCTGTGGGTCATTGTTGCACGAAAAAAGGACTTTCTATCGACTCGCCGATACAATGTATAATTCATACAATGTAATCTTATAAGGAAGCCGATAATTGGATATATGAAGGCCCTATTGAATCCCATGTGCAGTGCGTCTGGCTTCGATTTTCAATACTTGGTTTTGACAGCCACTTGCTTCTCACGATACAATACTTCGCGTGTATGTATATACGCATAATACGATCGAATGGAATTAAATTCAATTCCATCGTCTACATGTTATTTTTCCTCTGATGATCTCCAAACTCTCTATTTTCTTCTTTTTTTTTTCTTTCCACTCTCGCGATACTTTATTAATTCAACCATTTTCCCTTTATTTCAATCTAGCACCGAGCTGCAACCTTTTTTTCTCTCTCTTTCTTTTATCTGGCTCCACATCGCATTGCTTTTTGACTATTCGAGCGTGTTTCGAGTCGATGAGTACGATCGTGAGCTGTCAAAAATCAGTTTAATCCAGGCCGGAGGAAAACACGGTGTCGCTGATAATTGACAAGCCGCAATCCCCGTGTAACACCAGATCCTGTGCATTTCGTTATCTCCGTTTACCTTTTGCCAGAATACAGAACGTACATACAGTCTGCCGCGTTGCAGTATGCAAATGTATCGAAACAAAAGCCGGGAAATGTGTTTCGTTCGAAATCATTCCTAATTCACCTGTCAAAATAACACACCGGCGAAACCGCGAAATTATATCCGACCACTGTGGTGTACCTTCGAGCGGCGAGTATAAAGCGTTAATACAGGTAAAAATTCACCAGGAAGTGCCTGGTCCTGGCGAAAGAGGCGAGAGAGAAAAAGAGAGAGCGAGAAAAAAGAAAGAGAGGGAACATGGCTGGGAAAAGCAAGCCAGAAAGCACGGCAGCTTTTCCTTATGGCCTAATTATGCGAAACTGTAATTCGACGTGGCGACCACGAAAGGAACCCTGGTACAACATAAATTACGGACTCGCGGTCAAATTATTAAAAAAATCTTCCTTAATGCCGCTAGGAGAGAATTATTTAACGTACTAGTGGGAGGAGGAAAAAAAAGAAAAGGATCATTTAATAACCTAATAGTTAATTCACGGCATTCAAATGTAACTAAAGATTTTAATTCCAGCCTATTTCGTTTAAAAATTGCAAATTTCATCGGCAGAAATATTTTTCTTTTTCCACTAGTTTTTGGTTTATCAATTTGTTCGATAAACATCCTTGATTGTTGATTTAACAATCATTAGAAATACCGATTCGTTTGAAAGGATGTAGTGCTAGAAGGCGATCATTAGTTGAAACGAAAAAGAGTTCTGACATTTCCTTCGTTTTCATCAACCTGTGAACAACTAATAAGCAGCTTCGAAGGCGAATCAAGTAGCACAACCTCAGGTGCGTTATTACTTTTCGAAGCGCCATTGAATAAATCCGTGGCCTCGTTTTATTGTCCGCCTTGTACTTCGGTGAATTCCACAAATCGGCCGCCCAGCCAGTAGATAACGGCCGCGATAGAAAAATCGATCGTTCGTTCGGATGTTGATTGGAAATTATTTATGCGCCGGTAGCTTCGATTCGAGCGCTTAGGTGTAGCCGGCAAATTTATTGAAATCCTGGATACCGATTGGAACCGCGCGTACGATAATTCAAAACAGAGAGATATTCCGTCGACTGGAACGTTTTCAATTTGCGACGGAGCTAGCACGAACGAAAACGGTTGATCATCGAAAGAATTTTTACCCACTGGCGAAACAAGAGAAACGAAAGGGAACAGAACATTCCAAATAAACAATGCGAAGGTACGATGCTACAACAAATAAGAACACGAAGAACTAAATTTTCCTTATATAACTTCTTGTGAAATGATAATAATCAAGAGACAGATAGAAAGGTGATTCGTGCAGTTCCATTGTTCACACGTGAATTCTTGCAAATTCTTCGCGAATACCAAGCACTTTCAGAGGAAATAAGTGTAAGTGATACAATCTGTTTTCTCCGAAACTATTAACTTTAAATGGTTCATAGGGACTAACATTTTAGAGTACAAAAACCTGTGGGGGTGAATTTGTAGGAGTGAAAAGGATGCAACCTCCAATTTTTGTTAATGGAACTGTATATTAATCTTTCATTATTCTGATAACTGTCAAAATCAACAGCTTTTATCTGAAGCATGTTTTTTTAATCTGTATTATTAAAAAGTTATAGCGAAGGATAAACTTTTCCAGAATAATTTTAGTGTGGGAAAAAGATGACTAAAATAAGCATTAGTTATGATTAAAATTTATTGAACGAGATGTTCAAAATGTTGACCAATCATTTCTAAGTATTTATTTATTTTTATATATCCTCCTCATCCCTTTAGATACTCCTCAGGATATATCCTTTATATACCCTGTAACATGACGACTTTAAATATCTCGTAAATAAATCACTGTACAAAAACATTTTTCAGATAAAAGTTGCTTGGTTTCTAGAGGAGTATATTCAGTTTTTTTAAATGGACTGTCTAATTTTTTTTTTCTCGAATTTGGATAAAACCTACGTATCGAATCCTACGTAAAACAATGTTATATGAAATAGGGTCTAAAATTAACATTATATATATATATATATATATATATATATATATAATTAACTATTAGAATAATGTTTATTATTATGTCGTTTTGCTTTGATTTTTGATATTGTTAACTTGTAAATAACGCAGAATAAAAAAAATAGAATATTTTCTTTTTCGTTTTTTAAGAAAAATCTGAAATGTCCAGCACTGGGGGAACTGCCCCTCTACGTAAAAAAAAATGGTAGCGAGGCTTTTCGCGAGATGAGCCGTATCGAATAAAAAGAAACGTGAAAAAGAAATAAACAAAATAAATTTCTGTTGCGGCTGTGACAACAGCGGCGGGGTTATTCGACACCGGAAATACGAGCAACAGACGGTGTCTCTCAAATTTAATATTATTTTCATTTCGTGAAATGAAACTTTTGGTATCCCGCTTTTATTTTTTCTTGTTTTTTTATATTTTTTAATTCTTTTTTTTTCGTCGCGGAAATTGCAGTGCTGTTGTTATACGATTCACACATCGATAGAACTCTACTGTAAGAGAATCATACTTATCCAATCTAAGGGAAATTGGGAATTATCCGTTTCCCGTTTCATTCCTTCCTTCGTCCTGAATTTTAACAGTATTCACGCGAAGGGTAATCGATAATATACTCTATGCTCCGCTACCGTTCACGGAACTTCCACATCGCAACGTAGGAGCATCATAGACCAAAATCCTTCAGGTCATGTTTAATCACGGATTATCTGTTGCCGTGTTTTGCAATTAGTGTTTCCACCTAACAGGGTTCAACTTGTTGACTTATCTAATTGATTTACTTCATAAACGGAACAATCTTTCAACATTTACTATTTGAAAATAAAATGTCTTCCTAAGTATCGCGAAAAAATTCATGAAAAATTATTTAAAAAAGAAAGAAAAGAAAATAGTTCAGAGCGAAAGTTTAAGTACATAAACCGTGCCACCAGTATAATAATTGTCAAATAAGAAAGGGACGCGCGGTCACATTTCAGAGAATTTCAAGCGGGAAAAACGGCACGCTGAAAAGAAAACGTATAACCTCGGTAAACGAAAAGGCAACGGAAAGAAGGTGGCAAGAAGTACCATCGATTCCCTGGCAGTACATCCGTGTAATCCGGGCTATCCGCGAGTCGACTTTTTATTGCCAGGTCGACTAATTTATCTCCCTAAGCCCTGGTGGCGTCTCATACATAAATCCTACTGACCGTCTCTGCACCATCGCCCTCTTCCTGCGCTGGTCATCGTGTGCACCAGCTGAATCGCGCCGGCATCCACTTGCCCCCGGTCCTCTCTATACCTTTTCACTCCCCCTTCACCCCTCTGCAAATTAGAGAAACCCTTCCAAGTGTACTCCCGGACGTTCTGCAAAAAAACAGAACGGTTCACCGTCCATGGTATAAGGGGCAACGTTAACCCGTTGGGACGCTTAATTTTCTTACATCGTTCCTCAGGGATATTCCAGAGACCAGGTTGAAAAATCGAGATTACTCGACTTCTCGCTGCGGCCGAACTAATCTTTCTCCGTACGTGTTTCGACTATGGAAATTTTGCATTTGAAATGTAACTCTCTGCTATTTTCAACGTGCCTTCAATGCTCCACAATCGTGCGATCTGGACACTCGATGTTGCATTAGGTGTACAAATTAACTCGCTACCTTTTAATTCCTCTCTTTTTTTTTTTATCAATTTCTCGTGTATTTATGAAAAGGCAAAATTCATTTTATTTCCGGGAAATAATCGGAAATTAGGAAAATTCGGGATAACGGGAAATAAACCACCTCCTACGCTGCAACATCATGCGATATTTATAAAACATCATGCGCAGTCACAAAAAAGTACAACACAAGCTACACAAAAGATATATATACATTTCAGAATATAATCGCAGAAATAAAAATTTAGTCCGTATAAAATTACAAATTTAATATTGAGAAATCAATAATTTTGTTTCGTATGATAGACATTAAAACAACTTTCTATGTGTAATGGGACTTTACAAAAACTACATATACATTTGTTTTCGCTTCTTTTCTTATTAGCGTAACATATGCGACATCGTTTTTTGTAAATATTAGTTCTTTCGATTTTTATGTTTTCTATTTGGTGTTCCATTAAATGACACCTGAACATCCATAGATAACGGCTAATGTAATGGTCAATGCTATTTGAAGTCGCATTAAATATAAGAAAAACACGATGATTAGTAACACCTTTGCAATTAAATTACGAGAATTATCGTTGATAGTTGGCATTTGTATTGCAACATGGGACTAAATTGCATCATCTGGCCTGATTTCAGGCGGCAGCGGTGCTCGTGGCGAAAGCATTAAAATCCGAAACGGAAGTGGGCGAGCGAAACGTAATGAGAACATTATGGCGTGCCAGGTAGGCTTTTAAGTACCCACCCCCTTCTATCCGGCGATGCTTAACTCTGTCCCCCAGCCCCTCTTTACGTCGCGAAATGTCCTTTCTACACGGATATTCCAGATTCTGTCAGTTGAAAGCGACGTATAATTCCGTAATACGATGTAATCGACCAGATGTAACAACAACGGCCTTGTTCAGAGTTTTACGAAAGGATTAATAAGTTCCGCCATAATTCTGCGCTGAGTCGGTTGTTTCGTTATGTTTGTTGCATAGTTTATTTTATCTAAGCTTGTCAGCTGAAAGCTGAGGTGGATAAAGTTGAAGAGAGAAAAAAAGAGAAAAAAATAAAACAATGATCTCGGCTAGTTCTCTGTACATTCTTGCATTGTGTAACTATGTAAATTCAGTGAAAAGGCACAGTAGGCGGTCGTGTAGTGTAAAAGAGAAAGGAATTGTTACGCAGAATTGGAAAATTCTTCTACGCCTTTAATTTTAACTTTTATAGAATTTTTCCGTGAACTATTTCACCCGCCTATAAAAATGTAACTGTCGAGAACGTGTGACGAGTATAGGTGCGTAAAAAGTCATAAGAACTTTTCGAAGTTCGAACCATTGAGCTAGAGTGAGAACACCAGTTCGTATCAACGAACGCGAATATTACCGTTTCAATCGTTCCGCTTTAACTTCCGCGAGAGAGTCAATTTATTAATGGTATGATTCGAAACTAAATTTCGTGTGGACATATTAATTAAAGGATATCGATAATGTTGTCAGAGTAACAACGTATTCTATTGCTTCTAAAATACAATATCCTAATAATTCGTTGCCTTGGAGTATTGCGTATCATCGATATGTCATCAAATAAATGATTTCTTCGTTAGGTACAATTTCTGAATAACTTTTCCTCTACAGAAATATCATTTTTGAAATATATCTGCCAGAATAGAAACGTGACAAAAAAAAAAGAGAGAAGAAATATGGTTAGAACACAGTAAAAGCGTAATGGCTTTTCTGAATCAGTTTATATTATACTGACCTACATGTTCCCCCGGCGTCGTTTATAGATGATGTTTTTTTTATGTACATCGAATATCGTTGGATAATCGGTGTCCCTGCCAGACCCTCATCAATCACCAATATCAGCTGCCAAAACTCATACCACCACGCCTGTATGAACAGTCAAACTGTAATAGCGTTTCGTCCCGAGCACGATCTTCGTGCAACACAAACCTCATAATACTTTTTCGCAATTCATATTAAAAAACACTTGGTTCAAAGGATATTTCACGATTCAATTATTCTTCAATTTTCATTTGCACCACTTTAGAACAGAGAAATCTCAAGTACGCCGGAAAATGAACTAATCTCGTTCGATACGACGCACCGAACGTGTCCCACAAAATTTCATCCAGATTACAGAAAAGGTCAGGATTTTACGGACAAATTGTCGTGCCCGATAGGAGGGCGACGGGCTGTTTTCTTCTGAGCAATTTCACAGAGCAAGCACCGGATATGTTATAAACATAAGAGCTGATAACGCGTACCTCATTGGTGCTTGGAGAAAATGGTGTAACTACCTCGCTTGATACCACCTTCCACGTACCCCTCTTTCTTAATTTCATACTTGGGGGGAGGCTTATCATGGTCCACTGTTACCCTCTGCTTGCCCCCATCTCTCCCTCTCTCTCGAATTATATGAAATGTAAGACACCAAAGAGTCCCTAGCGTACGAGGTTGGAGAGCACTTTCTTTTTTAAGCAGCCCTAGCCAGTTATCTCAAGCAGAGTACAGCTTTGCATAACGATTATTACTTTCTTCCCAGCGAAGCGTTGACCGGCTGCGTGAAGTTCGTATCTTTTCCTACGTTTCCGCCAGATCGACCTTCTCCCTGCTATCAGCATTCCAGCCAATTTTTCCGGGGAAATTAGTCAGTTAACTATCGTATTATTAAGACATTCTCGTAACATCAGATAGGCCGTCAGAACGATAATTTCTCGATGGCACGATAAGGAACTTTTAAGCTTTTAAGACGATTCTACGTGTTTCGTGATTTCGCGAATACACGCGAAGAGAGTGTCTTCTTTGCCGTTTCGTGTTTGAAAGTTCCTTGAATGTAGAATAGCTCGTTCGATGCACCATTTTGGCTACTATACGCCATTGTTGCAGCTTCCGCATATGTCATTCTTTCGAACGGTACTCAATATAGTAGTTGGAACTGTCTAAATTATTACCACGCCGTGAGCGTTCTTATTTGTTCTCCCACGCAACATACACAATTGTAATATTAATTGATCAATTAATGAAGATTGATTTTGTCCATTATTTATACGAAGAGAATCACGAATTTTCAAAGAACGCTCATTTTTATAATAAGTTTGAGTAATGTGAATGCATTGCTGTAATCTATACCTATTCATGGTTAAAATTCTATTAACTTCTACCAAAACAAAATGGCTTGTGTCGTTTGAAAAGACATCGCGTGTGAACATTATGCAGTACGTCCAATTTGGATGAACCTTTATTTCCACATTTAGATGATTAATATTTATAGCTCAGTGCAAAATAGGCTAATGATCGCCCTTTATTCGAGACAGAAAGAGTATCTCGTTTCGAATCTCGGAGTGTACGGTGAACGTGTTAAAAGGTAACACGTTTCGCGTCCGATTACCGCAAACCTAATCATTTTATGTAATAAAAACGTGCTCCCTGGTTCATGCAAATATATACTTCTGCATGTGTTTTCTCTTTTTTTCCATCGCGGTAACAGTATACCGGGATCTAGCCAGCTCACAAACATTTAGCTGAAACATACATCGTGCTGCATGCCGCGCGAACTGAAAACTAGCCAAGCATATCGTAGGGTAGGCGGTAGTTAAATAACACGATTTGGGGAGAGTGAGAGCGTATTCACGCGATCGTTCCGCGGATGGAGTTTTCGAGGCCGAACTTGAGATTTGCAAATTGAAAACCTTGACAGGGCCAGTATGATTCTGTAATTTTCGTACGTTTCAACTTTCTGGTTATCAGAAACAGGATAGCTCTCCTTGAAGTTTCAGGCGAAATATTAATTCGTAATTTCGCCGCTGATAAAATTCATCCGTTGAGAAAATACTTTTCAAATCTGCGTTAAATCAGAACGAAAGAAAATATCCACGCATGTAATTATCTCGGATGAGAAATATTTAATGTGCGTTAAATAACATGTATATGTCACACGCTTTATTTACAGATTTATTAGCTTTCCTCCAGGCAGGATGATCGTTTTATAAGCATTTGTATGTGAAAAATCCGAGCAGATACATACGACCAACGATCGATCAATGTTTCAACCGTGCAATTTTCTCTGCCCCCTTGAAGCGTTTCACGCAAAACAGCCAGAGTGCGATTTAAAATGAAATTTCAACATTCCATTTTGTGATAATAATATCAGCCTCCTTGAAAACATTAAAGTAGATCGAATCTCGTTTCTTCGCGAGCCACTGGATTTTACATTTTCCCACCCTCGATTCTCCCTTAACTTTCGATACGACAACACGTGTGGCATTTAAATATGAAAGATGAACTGTTTTTCCCCCGAATTAAGCGGGATCACTTAACGTGTTTACACACCGTGAAAATCGCGCGTTCGGATAATAGGTGTGCTCTGATTGGTGCTTCGCGTGTAGCTTTTAAAACAATTCACAGAGCAGCTTCGGTCCGACGAGCGCCGAGCTTGTGTGCTTTAGAATCGATAGTCAATTTTGCGATCGGCCACAAAGCTCACGCTAAAATAGATCTCCATTTCAACGATGAAACTTTCCATTAGCTTTCTCGTTTTAAATTACACATTAGCCAGCCGGATGTCACGACTGATCTAATTGTACATCAATGATAAAAATTTATATCGTAATTAATTTCTCTTCGTCTTGTCTTTTGTCTAATTAACATGTGTCCTTTTTCCTGACGTTTCGGTAAAGAAAAATCTCGAATAAGGATTAAAAGGAGAACGATTTTGTCGTCTTTCGATTCAGTCAATTTCGGTGATTATCCTTTGGGTAAAATGTATTGTCAGCGTGAAAATCCAATCTAACGAGCTATAACGGGTGGCGAAAATCTAGTTCGTATATCGATTCGGCAGTTGGAGTACTTCCATTGGTTACCATTCATTTGCTTTCGTTCTCTCTCTCTCTCTCTCTCTCTCTCTCTCTCTCTCTCGTCACAGATTCACTCTACCTTTCACACGTCACACTTCTAACCTATATTTCTTTTTTTATTTTTATTTTTACTCGTTTTTTTCTTTGGAACATTTATTTTTTCGGCGCTAATGAACGGAACCGACGATAAAAGCGACACGTACTTCGATTTCGCGCACCACTGCAGTTCTCTATAAATCAAACGCTTGACGCTCTTTCGAGGCTTTTTCTTGGTCTCCTTTTCCTGCCGCGCGCCAACTTTCATTCACTTTCGGTATATGAACCGGGACGCGCATGTGGGCGTTTATCATGGAAGACTTGCCGTCATCCTTTTCACTTCGCCAGTCGCAAAAGCAGCCAAACTTCGTGCCAGAAAAACATAGGCTTCCGTTAAAAGTAATACGACTACACGCGAGACACAGAAATCGTTGATATGGACCGAAAGTCGAAGCTTCTAGTGAACATTCGTGTTGTTCCAATTTCCTACGTTGATGTTTAATATCATTGAACTCATGTCGCTTTTGATAAGAAGTGTTAGTACATCACTGGTAAAATAACATGAAAAAATAAATCTGGGTAATTATTAAAAGTTTGAAAAGAAATGGCTTTATAACGCGGACGCCAATTTACTATTTTTGAGTAGTTTGTTCTTCATCGATACACGATTATCTCAACTTATTGTCGACTAAACCGTGTAAGGTATCGATGTATCTGTAATTCGTTCCGGTGCAACGGCTACAGTTCGAATTTCTTCCTTTATCTCTAACTACACAACCTGCACATACCACGAACCGATAAATTAAGATGTTAAAGTCCTCGATAAGACCTTTTAATGAGTATAAACTTTTTTTTACGGCAGATTATACAAGATGCATTGATATTGAACAAAATATTCGTTCGTACGATCTTGACCACTGTTTCAACTCGTTATGTGCATCTATTCCTGTCAATGCGCTTATCTCAACAACTGAAATATGTTTACTTTACTTTAGTTCGGACTATACATCGATTATTGTGTCGTATTTGAAAGATTAAAATTTATAAATTTGAATTTCAATCATATATCGGAAAAACAATGTCTACAGATAATCAGTAGAGAAGTTTACGTGTCACCTAATAGGTGGAAGGAAGAACTTGTAGATATTCTTTTTAATCTGGAGGCGTACACTTTAGAAAGGTAACATTAGCGGATCGCTGGTGAAATGTACAATTGCAAAAGGCATCCGCTTCTGTTCCGTGTTACTACTTAAGATCCTAGTCTCTTCCGGATCAGTGGGCAAGCAGGTAGAGAGAAAGAGATCAATCTTCGACGTGCCGCACCTCGAAATGGATATTACCCTGGTTTCACGGCCCCGACGGAGACACCGATCCGATACGGGAGAGTTACGAGCGACTCTCACGGGGAAGGTATGGTTTCACGTGATACCTTAAAGTTTAATCTCGATACGGTGTACGTCACCGTGCAGCACCTCGAGCCGAAAAACCAGGACACCGGAGTGCTTGTTCTTTTCTTTCAATTCTGATCTATTTTCCATGTGATTTAGAGTACTATTGGGATTAGAGGATACATCGGGAGAACAAAAGAGATCGAACTGCATTCGTTGATGCAACTGTTCCAAGTATTTTCTCATATGTTTGCATTCGTTTGTGGGGGAAAAGAAACGTGTTGTATCGAAAGTAGGTTTAAGAATATGTATATTTAAACAATGGTCGTAAACCTAAGACGTAAGCAGATGGTCTCTGACAACAACTCTTGTTCAATCGTAACATAAAAGCAACTAATTCTCCAACTTGCTCCTTTGGTAAAAGACAATCGTACGCCAAGTATATGTGCCCTGATGTCCACTCCAACGCTCATTCCTTACATTTTAATTTTAACCCTTTGACTGCGGCACTCTCCTACTTTGAATCGTTAGATTATACGGTATCATATTTACACGTATGTTACTAGGATATCGCTGACTCTTATATCATCATTACCATGGCAAAATTGAAATTGAAAAATGCATCATAAGCACATGACAATATCAAAATTGTTTTATTGTTGCTATACGTGATTTAACGAGAGGTCTACTTTTACACCTGTTTAGTAAAACAATAAATATATTCTAATAAGTAAATTTTATTAATTGCATATACAAGATTTTTTAACGGCTGAAGTTTGTCAGTATATTCTATGGGTCTAAATAAGAAAAGAATATTATATAAACATAGGTCGTTTAAAGCTTTATTAAAATGTTACGACAAAAATAAGAATTACATAAGGAACAATAACGAAGATCAGTTTGATAAGTTACCGCGATACAATATAGGAATAGATCAGCAATATTTACTTTTAATCTGTTTATACGAGTGTTTACTATAATCGTTGAATTCATCTTAATATGGGCTATACTCCCATGTATTAAAAAATATACAGTTTTATTAAAAAAAAGGGGGTAGTGATCCTCAAATGTCCTGGACACTTTCACATAAAAAAAATTCAATTTCGCTAAAAATTTTATCTCTCAGAATACTTTAGATTTTCTTAACGACATCTTTTTGGATCACCAATATTTTCGACAATATCGTCAAGCTCTACATGCCTCATCCTGTACATATGCCTTTAACAGTCAAAGGTTTAAACAAGATTCATAGGACACTTTATTCCCTTCATTTTCGTCTTACCAATCAATTTTGTTTTTCTAAGAAGGTAGATTCATAGAAGAAAAGGTTTCAGGATACAATTTCTCATCTATGTTTCTTTCAAATACCTTTATTCGATCTTCTTTCAAAACCTCTGGAAGATTGACTGCAAGGTTGTTACATTCACGATGATTCGCGTGCAACCACGAGGGTGTATATCGCAACGAGTGTGGCAATTTACGAAAATAATGCGGCGGTGTAAGTGAATAGCGTAAATGGGAAGCAGTAATAATTCATTGAAGCTTAAGTATAGTAGAGAAGAGCGACAGAAACGAAGGATTCTGCCGGATCAAGATTGCGGTTTCTCCCTTCGCCTCACTGTGATCTGCATCGCTTAACCGTAGTGGCGCGGCTACGATGCCATTCCCACGAGACATGAAACTTTAAAGAGGGTACCAAGAGTAGCGAAGGTAGAGCACGTAGAAAAAAAAGGAAAGAAAAGAGAAAGGAAAAAAGAAAAAACGACTCGTCGCCGTCCGGAATCCCATTTAAAGACGTATTTTTAACGCGTTTCCACGCTGGGAAACATGTCCGAGTTCGTTCACGCCACCGCCGCCGCTGAAACACACTGAGCAGATAAGCAAACCTATTTTTCTTAAGTCTACTGTGTATGTATATTGTTGATACACCCAGAAATAACATCGTATAAAATGAAAAAATGTTATTCACAGAAACGTTGTAGCAGAATATTTCGTAATAATATGTTTTATCAAGAATACATTTAGTTAATATTATAATAGGTTATATAATCAATTGAATTTTTAATAAAAAATGTGTACATGCATGTACGAAGAAATAAGCGGAACATAAACTGCACGTTCAAATTATGCACAAAGGCAAATGTAGAAACGCTCGAAGTACGCGTTTGACTTGTAAGTAGAATAACCCGGGCATTGGTCAGACTGTGGAAGAATAAGTTAATTTGTTTGTTTCGTTTCATGAATGTACCTTTATTCTTCGTGGTACGTACATTCTATAGCGTACTTTTTGTTTGCAATTTCCCTCGTTAGAGATTTTACATAAAATTTCATCTCTTTCAATCCGTTTCTTTGAATATCTTTCATTGGCATAATTACTGCACGAGTCTGTCAGTTGATGGATTGTCTACAGTTATTGTTTCGCATTCAATTCCGCAGCAGTTATTTCTCGTCCGAAGTAATTTTTAAGTTAATTATAATAACACACGTTGCTACTTTCTAAAAGATTTTATATCTGATTTAAATTGTAACGAATTTGCTAGAATTTCCATTAGTAATTCCCACTTTTTAATCGATCAAGTAACGACACTTTCATATTCGAACAAATAGATCTGAATTATTGTTTTATCATTCTCGTTCTACGTTTATTCAATATTCTTTCTTTTTTGTCGTTTAATGTTGTCCATTGTAAGATTCGTCATGTTTGGTAACAATCAACGGTTCTCCATAACGTTAATCCACTCGTCCTTCAATCTGCCTCGGCCTAATTAAAATTTCCGTGGGTACTATTATTTACGCATACTTCATTCGAAAGTTATAATAATATTCATGTGTGTGTAATTTTAATCGATACACGGAAGCTGGCGCGACCGTGTATCCCAAAATAACGAGATAACTATCGAGGAACGTGCATTACTCTGATGGCTAATGAAATTTTCTCCCCGGAACATTGATGCTATTCACTTTGAGGTAAATCAGAATTAAAACACTGTCGCGTTACATTGGGGAAAATGGTCTGAAATTGCGATGATAACGTGGCTACACGGCAATAACGATACAAACTCGCTAGTTCATGCTATTGGATACTTTCTCGTTAAAGGCTATAATGCAATTTAAATAATATGTAATTTTCATTATATCATGAACCTCAATTATTTTGATTGCATTGCGCTTGTAGCGTACCTAGTAGGCATTCCAATTTCGAAATTCAAAACAACAAAAATAAAACGTACATTCTATTGCATTAAAACTGTTGCAGTAATGATAGACTATTTTCAGTTTTCTAACTCTATGGAACTGATTGAGTCTCCTTAGTCTTACAAAATAAGCGTCCTTTTTATATTTTATTACCTTACGTCTCTACTTCTTCTACTGAATATAGAATATTCACGCTAGTATTAATCAGCGTTCTTCTTGCAAATAGTAAATATTAGATAAAAAATGAAAGAGGTGAAAGTGATGCTGCTTTTTGCAAGCAACGTAATAACCTATGTATATTTTTCGTGTTTGCGTTATGTTTTTAGAAATGAAGGAAGAACGCAAACACTTTACCTCACCTTCTTCTCGCGGGCGAACAGTACAGGTATGCTTTATTAATACGAATTAGATGATGTTTTTACTTTTGAGACAATTTCGGTATTACTTCGTAAATCGTTTAGTGATATTCTATAGCAGTGTATCGTTATTCGATAGACGAGAAACCGGATATGCTACGCATTTATTACGAGTGCAACGGAACTAGAAGATAAAATAATTTGTTCTCGCTCTAACATATTAGTACGAAATATTCAAAATGTTTCTTCCGTATGATATAAAAAAGTATATAGTATTCGATTTAAAAAATTGAAGATCAGCTTCATTTCTGAAAAAAAAAATTACATACGCCATTACGTTGCTTGTAAGATGTAATACTACCTCTTCCTCTTTTACAAGAAGAAACGCTGGCTAGTAATAGCGTGAACACCCTCTATGTTCTCTGCCAAATAAGATAATTTCCGTTCTTTTCCTTAATTAATTTAATACAAAATGGAAGCCTATTATTTTACTTCATAGCACAACTGTGCATCCACCGAGTTATAGCAAGATTAAAACATTTTCAAACAAGTATTCGAGTTCACCGAATTAATAACGTTCTTGGAACACCGTGGAAATTAATTTACTCCCTCAACAGCGATGTCAAAGTTGTGAAATTCACTTCCCTCGTTTTCATAGATTTGTATCCAGCCGTCAGAGGTCTTGGAAGTTGTAAAAGAAGATTTCCCCTGACCGCTTGTAGACCGCTTGTAAATCGAAACTTAAGAATCGGTTACAGTAACGACTGGTAGTTACATTTATCCTCTCAAAGGGTCGTTACGATTAGGTTCGAACGTAAACACAGCAACTATCTCGATCGTTCATCGGTTATATAACAGCAATGGCGATCGATTGTCTGTCGTCGATGGACTCTGACGCCCGTGACGATAGACCATCGGCTATATTTCAACGTTAAGAAGACGTACTCCCTTAGGTGAGTACTCGATCTTCACGTCGAAGAGGGAAACGCTGATAATACGGAAACGGATGACATATTTTGCATTTTATGCGAGCGCCGCTACCGTGACGCACTTACATAGCTACCTTGCGTCATTGCAGGCAGTCGTATATGCCACGAGACATTCCGCTCTGCAATATTTCTAAAAGCGCACTCTGCTGGATTGTGGCTAACGCATTTACATTTTCATAAACCGGTCTTGTTTTGCTCGTGAGCCGTCGACGCCCTGTCGAAAACGATATTTAAGAAGTAATCGCTATTTCATACCTGTTCTACTTTGAACGGATTCTTTAAAAGTGATTTTTACGAAATTCTTCTTTCATGTTTCAATAAGTTAATAACTATATAATAAGTGGCCATCCTCGGCTTGAATACAGGCTTCCAAACGTCGTATCATATATTATCACCAAGAGTATGTATTAAACTGACTGAAATGTAGGCTACACTCGAAGGCGACCTTTGTGTAGTTTTATTTGAAAAAACTTAATCTTTGTTTCTTGAAACTGCGTCTAATAATCTTTACATAGCAGACCAGAAAATCGTGCATGAGATAAAAAGCGTTACTTGTAAACAATGAAAGGAAGCAGTCAACAGAGTCAAAAGAATTACTGGAAAACAATGTACAGTTATTTTCTAAAATATACAGAGCCTTTCATCGGATGGATAGCTTCATTTATCGTTGTTTTTTGAAACGTAACGTCTAGGGAAGTACATAAACCGAGATAGAAACGCAAACAACGTTTCGCGAAATTGTTTTAAGACTTTGAAGATTAGAATCCGGTTTAAGCACTTTTTCCCTTCTTCGTTTTGTATCTGTTCGTATCCCTTTTGTAACAGATACCTTCGTGTACACGCTTTCGGCGATACACTTTTCTACCACAGGGCGTTAACGCCGTCCCTATGAGTGCGTATCTCGAATTTGTGGACGGTTAAGACAATAGAACAGAGCTACTTCCGGGAAATATTTCGGCTTAAACCTCTGGGAAAAACCTGCAGAACAATAAACTCCAGTGCTTTCTGTTTCCCTCGAAAGCTTACGGTTTGACTTTCGCACTGTCGGCTGTATAAAGCTCCGCGGCGGACTAAGTGTTTTACTCTGTTATCCTCTTACTTTTCGCGCAGCTGTTTCTACGCTCGTGGCGATCGCGGAACATCATTTTAACCGCGATATTTTTCGCGTGTATTTTTCAAACATACAAAAAACAGAAGAGAAAAGGAGAGAGAGTGGCCCAGGCCGGTTCTGACCACCGCATCTCTAAAATGAATTACATCTCTCTACGGTTGGACCATAAATTCATTTGGATAGGTTAGTTAAAAGCACGTCCAACCTTTATTTCATGGAACTTTTAATCGTACTAATCGTTCGGTCGCAGATTTCTCGCAAAACTCCGTGTAATAACTGTCGATGTATTGAGCCAGGTCGCAGGTTTGTGCATGCGAATTTTTGTAGTTGAAAATTTTGTCGGAATAGCGGGCAAAGTCTAAAGAGGCCACTCGATAAGTTGATGGAACAGGGCATAAATGCGGCTGGGTATCGGCTTTACGATACTCCTAAGCGGAGGTCAGAGAGGGAAGCATTGCGCAGGTGATTTCGCACTTTAAAACACCCCTGGAGACATTGTGTACTCGGACAACATTTAACGCGTCCTCCCTACACTTCTCCCTTCCTCTTTCCTCCTCTTTTTTAATTCTTTTCTTTTCTTCTTTTTTACCCTTTACTCGCTTTTGCAGTTTTCCGTACGATCGTGTATTTACGTCTATTGAAGTGGTCGAAAACATTCCTATAAGCTTCGTAATTAACGGCGACACCGTACGTAAAGCGGCTAATAAAAAACTAGCCACTGGTTCTACAGACACGGCAATGATATATCCCGTATTTCTGGGCTGCGTATATATGTATGTATACTCCTTCATAGTTTCTTCCTTCCGTTCGTCTGTTTCACTTCTACCATTTTGGTGCACGCTTTTACGTTGCGTTAGTATTTCGAGTAGTGTGCTTCACTTTTAAAGGGGAAATACTCCGGCGTGCGATTTCTTCTACGGTCGCTCGCGATTAACAGCTGTCTTTTTGTAACGTGGAATGGCCCGAACGAAATAGAAGGGATACAGGAAAGGAAGGACACGCATGGAAATAGGATGCGGCCGCATTTGCATCTTCAAATCCGTTGTGATTCCGTGGTACCAGGGACGCGCGTTGACACGATGTAGACTGAATTTACTCGAGATAAGTAGACAAATACCGGGGATGTATCCACCTTCGTGTTAGGTACGTGCGTCGCTACAGAAGATCAGGACTACGTCCGTATCGATTGCCGTGCTTCAGAACCTCGTAATGCTGTTCCGACGAATTAGTACGCTGACGTTTGCCTAGCTTCGCAAATACCTTAGACACTGATTAGAGAAACGCAGCTGCGCACGGTTAAATAAGCGCCCGTTTCATCCTAATTATGCGATGCTTCTAATTCACCATTGAGAGGAACTCGATTGTGCAGCTATCGACGATACTTACGCAGGATTTTCTTCCTGATATCTATGTATTTATTGTGATCGATGAATATTTCGAGTTATTTTTGGTTTGTTTTTTTTTTCTTTTTCTTTGGTGTTCGGTTCAAACATTAGATTTTCGAGTTGCTTTATGATTATCGGTGTTCTTCGCTGGTATTACGAAAATGTACAGTCACTGTCATTAATAATTGGATACTTTTTATCCTGTTGACTGCGGACGACAAGTTAACTCGTCATTGGTTCAATAATACTTTGAACTTCAATAGATTATTTATTAATGGATTACTCATTTTTTAATTGCACTGTTATGCCTTTATTAAGTATAAAATACACCATATTTACATTTGCAAAAACCAAAATAAGGTACTTACTTATTATTTTTGCTCATTTTTAATTGTAAACTGCAGAAGTTCAATTTCTGTTCGAGAGGTGAACGGAATTGAAAAGTTAAAACAGAATGTTTTTTAAAATTGGATCTAACGACGTTTTTTTTTTTTTTTTGAGAAGTTAGAAGGATTAGATTACTAGATGACGTGTAAAACCATTTTTGAGAAAATAAGCATCGCTTTTTACAATTTTTTTATCTAAGCCTATGATGAAAATTTGAAAAATACATTTTGTAGATTTATGTCAATTATGTACATGCTTGAAAATTTCATCGAAATCGATTAATGTTACTATGAGCTGCAAAAGTTCGGTTTTAAAAAATCAGTAACACTTTGTTTATGTAAATGCAATATAAAATCGTGGATTTCTATATCTATTCACAAATTGGCAGCTCAAATATGTGGTGTTAATTTAAGTTTCATGCAATTCTGAGAAAATGTAAAAGCGACATGTTCTTCTTTCCAATTTCTTTCTTTCTGTCATAATGTACATGTTTCCTTTTTTACTTTAGGTTGAAGGTAAGTTAGTTTAAATTGATATCGAGATGATCTTTATTATTACTGCGTAATAAAGACGTACAATAACAACAATGTTCGACGTTGATTCGTTCTATCGGAGGATCTGAATTTAAATGATGATGTAGTTATGATTGATTCAGCTCATGAAACCTTTTGGAGAATAATGCAGTTTATAAATGGGAAGATTACATGGCGCCATGTTCGCATTTGGCGCTTATCAATTTTACATATACAGCCTATTTTTCCATTCCCGTTCGACAACGCGCCACGCTACATTTAGCAATTACATCTTGATTCGCGAGCTGTCTGTCGAACCGGAAATGAGAAACGAAGGTAACCGACCTTCCTTCCTTGTTCAAGTTAACTACTCTTCTCGAATATTTCCTACATCGAGTAAGAAACAACGAATCTTTTCATCGGTTGAGAATTTTCGAATCTTCTTAAAATACTGCATAGATGATCCAAAAGTATCCATATATAAATATATATTATCTTTATGATTCATTTTTTATTAAAGTAAATGTATGTCGAGAGTGAATTTTTTGTTTTTAAACAAAAAATTTGATCTAATTTTTTTGATGCTTCGCGTGTTGCTTTCAACGAAACTGCTTAATAATAAAAAGGGACGCATTTAAAGTTTTCGTCTGTTGTAAAGTACACTCTCACATCGTGCACTTAGAAACGCCGTAACTTCGTCGTCTTTAAGCACTTCGATGGGAAATTTCTCAGTAATATCCCGCGAAAATTATATTTTAAAAAGAAAAATCGAGTTTTCCTTTCTTTTGCACCACTTAAGTTTACACGGTCCCTCGTTCTACAAGCAAGAACACCTAAGAAGACTCCGTGTTCCATTACTAGAACCACGCTCATCATCGTTCCCGTTTCAAATTACGGTCGATCGACCACAGAGAAGGACTAGGATGCGAATTATTTCGCGATCCATCATCCAAGGTGAGGGAAAATCAGCCGTAGAATTTAACCGTTGCAAATTTCTTGCGTGGGCGTTTATCTAGAGCATGGCGAGAATTGTGTCATGAAAAAACCATAAAATCGATTGCTTAATTTTTTTGTCACGTTCTGAACAATTTTCTTTTATATTTCTCTTATAATTCTCTTATATACAATATAAGATATGACAAAGTTATAAGGCTCGCCTTCATTTTCTTAGAGGACGCTGACTATTGTAAAATTAATCACTTTAACCTGGCTGAGTAATAGATTAATTAATTTTTCAAACTTAATTTTTCAAACTGGTTCTTTATTGAAAAGCTGTATGAATGGAATGGTGAATACTGAACAATGGATAACGGAGATTGAAATGTACCGGTCGGAAGTTGATTTATAACTGATGGATATTAGCGTGTAACTGGAAATGAGACGCGTACAATTTGAAAATGAAGATGATTGGTAAATGAAGTAGAAATTGATAGAAACTGCGTAGATTGGTGAATGACAGCGCGCTGACCGTAGTGAAAAATAAATTGTATACATGCAAAATAAAAGTAGCAAGCCTCTTAACCTGGTGACGGTCTCTAGAACCAAGGATTCGTCTGTTGTTCCAAAAAAGTGTGATAAATTTAATATAACACTTTTTTTGTCCTCCGAAAAAATCGAACGTTCCTTGTTCATGAACATTGTACCACCGATCAGAATTGACCATGAGCTTCCATGTGTACATACATACACATATACGCTCATAGAGACTTGACGAAATTTCAGTGTTCCACGATACGGCGCAGAGTTTTAAGGGAATTTAAAATTCCGCTGACGATGCTGCCCTATTCACGTATACTTTATGTGTAGCTACACGTGCGGACGGCAGAAAGGGGGAGGAAGACGCGACACATACACAAGTACACACACGTGTGTAAAGTGGTGGTACTACGTATTTTAGCAAAGAGTAGGAGAGTTTGATGTCGGCTACTACGAAGGTTATTTCTCCGCCTCCACCGCCGCCGCCAGCTCTAACTCGTATCTGCTCAATCAATGAGGGTTGGCAGACTGTTACGGGGTTATGAAATACCGTACGGGGACGTGGTAGTTTTCTAGAACTGCCGAAAAGCACGAGAGAGAAAGAGAAAGAGGGGACGCGTAGCCTGGAGAAATCTTAGCCTTCCCGCACAACCGGCGAAAATGCCGTGATTCTGGCTTGTAGCTAGACGGCTACCAATTCTTTGAAATGCGCCGTTGGCGATCTATCTTGGCGATTCGACGCTTTTTCACTGGGTCGGCTATCGCCCGCGCTATCGCGGATCCTAGTAGCGCAATCAGTTCTTCAGAGGAAATCTTCAGAGAGGAATCCTCTCTTGCTTGGTAAAAGTATTGACCCGTAGCTTCGCTACATGAATTTTCGAGATGCTGAGTATCACTGTTTTTGAAGTATACAGGCGGATCTTGGGATGCCGTGTTTAAAGCTCTTTATGTGCGTCTGTTGGTTTCCATTCGCTGTAGGATGAAACAGAACCTAATATAGGGTAATTCGAAAAACACGCCTAAATGTTTCTCTTCAGTAAAACTCAAACTATTTGGAACTTCTTCAAGTTATTTTTTTCTTTTTTATTGGAAGTATGATCCATTGCAATTATATGTGATAGACATCAATTCGGTTATCGAAATTTTCAACGATTCTTCGATATGTTGCTGAAGTTGTTTCACAAATTGAAACTCGAATGTTATTCTTTAAGTCATTAATTGTTTCTGGAAAAAAAAATTAGGAAAAAAAGATACTACCTCTCAAATTGTACCGTAAGATCGAGTACGCCATGTTTTAAAATTTATCATATACGACGAAATTATTGACCAGGTACATATTGTACTTGCAAAGCATAATTGTTTGGCACTTTTTACCAAATATTGAAACATTTTACAATATAAAAAAATTACACGTACCTTTTTTTACCGAAAACATTAATTTTATTAGACTGTTAAGAGGTTAACAATTTTTACTTTATCATTGTTGAATAAGAAACTTTTGACGATATCTAGTCTCCATTTCCGTGTAATGTTTTTTCCCTCGAAACAATCTAGCTTTCGTGTACAATCAGTTTAATACCAACATAAAAGTATAACCTCATTCAAAGTATGCGAGTTAAGCGATCTACCTTAAATATACCATAAGTACAAATAATACCAGTATTAACACACCTTCAATTAATTAATTAGGTTCAAACTCAATGAATTTTTTATTCTATTCTTCCGATTCATTCAACCACTTTAAAAAGGTAATAAATAATCATTTACTTAATACAGAGTTGAACAAAAAAGAAGACTATATTTGTTTATAACAATTGTTACTAATAGTTAGAATAACGCACACAAGTTTATACATATAACATCATTATTTGCAAGAGGACTATTCCTGATTATTTGCAAACACGGGACGACAATTTGCGGATATTGCTTTTAACTACATATACACATTATGTGCTTAAAAAAAAAGAAAGTAATAATTGATTACTCAGTTCAATGTCTAGTAATCGGCCTTGTAAAAGGCGGGAAATTCAATAATTGATCAATGCGTCACTCTACAAAAAGAAGAAACATCCTTAAACTAACGTTCTTCGAGTTTTCGTCGTCCGTGTATTAACTATAAAAATAAGTCACTATTTTCGTCACCCACTTTTACTATCCACCTTTATCCATAAAAGAAACAAATTTCAAAGAAACGTTTCTTTCATTCTCTTTGCGCAAGTTCTCTTTATATAGTAAACGTTTGCGTGTACACTTCGTCGTTAGACGCTCGTAAACGAGAATCTCGAGGAGGATTCTTTGTAATATCACCGAATCTCGCGAAGGGAAAAGAAGAAGCTGGAAACGAGGATATGGTATGCTCGTAGCCGCGAACCAAGTCAACCGGATTACATTTTCTCCGCCGCTTTCAAATTACGAATCGTCCTTAAAGCTCCGGAACTTTTCGCGTTCTGGCCGACTGTAAATTCGCGCGTTTTATTTCCCAGGTAACAACGCGACGCGCGGAACTTCCGACTTTAGGATCGATCGTATGAAAGTTTTTTCCCCTCCTTCTCCCGCCTCTTTTCGCTAACCGAACGAAATGAAATCTTTCCAAAGAAGGGAAATAGTGAATCCCGCGTTAAGAGTATCTTCATTCGTATACAGAGATCGAACGCGAAGGGACAGTTAATTTATGACCCGGTATCGATCCTGACGTTCGTATTCAAGTGCAGTGCAAAGAAACAGCGCGAGGAAAGAGAAGTGGGGAACAAAAAGGGGAGAGGGAGATGGTTGAGGTAGGAAGTAGAAATGGGTTACACGCGGCGTATAGAATGTCACATCGATATCGTCGCACACCTTTGCGAAAGGGGAACGGACGATTTTTCAAGCAGATAAAAGTTGCGAGTAAAAAATCAACATTGCTACGGTCCACCAGGACGAGTGGACCACGGAAGATATCCGTGTGTACGAACGGTCCAGGATTTACCCATTTCCTCCTTTCTCGAATTCTACCGGGAAAAGCGTCGAATAGGGGAGAGAATGCGCGGGATGAATATTGTTTCGTGTGTTAGCTGTGCGACTGTGATAGTTTGATACAATTTGATCGTTTTACCGATGCATACTGTCTGTTATTTTTTTTCTTTTTGGTAGTGTATGATTTTAATAGACGAGGAAATTGTACCTTTTTTTTTTAGATTTAAAGGTTCGCGTGGAGTCTTATAGTACAGGGTTAAAACGCACGTAGGAATTTCCTCGAGTAATTAACAGTGCAACGATTTCAACCCTTAACCGGTCAGGTGCCGTCTAGGGGACTGCTTCGTTTATAAATTTTCTGATAATTCTAAACCTGGCAGACCCTTAACCCTCTCACATTAATTCATCTTTTAACTCGATCAAATAACACCCTTTAAATGTTCCCAATTGACTACCATCCTACCAATTCATTTTTTTGTTCATTTGATAAAATTGAATGTTTAATTAATTTAGGACATTATTGTTCTTATTCAATATTTAAGAAAAAGTAATATTTATTTAAAGAAAAAAAGAATTCTTGAAAGAAGAAAGCAAATTCTAAAACTAGCAGACCCTCGACTCTCTCACATTAATTCATCTTTTACCTCAATCAAATTATGTCAATTGAATGTATTACTGCGATTGAATGAGTATTTAAGTTTCATTTATGTCGGCTTCCAAAAAATTTTGACAGAATTTTGTCTTTCACCTGCTCTTGAAAATACTAGTCTCACAAATGGCACACGACCGTTATTAACGTATAAAAATAAAATCTTTTCATCTTGGTTTCGTACCTTTCTATCTTTAATTCCATCGTTCATATTAAAGTCGTATCTACTGTGAACAAAAATCGACTGTCAAATAAATCTCTGCCAACAAGCGCATTATAACCGAAAGGAAACACGGGTTAACAAGATAATAAATTTAATCTTCGTCTGAAAAGTAACTGTAGCACCAGCTAACGGTATACAACGAAATAGAAAAGTTTCATACTCGGTAATCCCAATTCATTCGAACATCACCGTATGGAGGTTGCTCGATTTTTCCTGTAATTCGTCGAAAGATTTAATTTACCTCTTAATTTTAGGCGGGTCTGACAGGGGTTTTAATACGTTGACGGGACGTTATTTAAACACGCGCGCCGTCCAAACAGAAGCATATTTCTCTTTCGTCTCTAGCTGACATTTAACTCGACGCTCGGTGCACGGCGGCATCGCGCTAAAATCAAGCAAACGTGCCTCTGACAGTCATTTAACACCGGTTGAAATAAACGCAACGTACGACGCGAGGTGAAATAATTAAAAGGACGATTATTCGCGCCATAAAGGGAATAGATCGTCCGTAGGTTCGAAATCGGCCAGCGTTAACTTCAACACTCTGTTCTCCAACTGTGATATATATCGACTCTATATTATCAGAGAGCCGTTGGTGAACGCGTCGCGGCAGCCGCATGCAGATTCACATCTGTAAGTGGAATTGCGGCTGGGTCTCCTGCGAAACTTGGCCCACTCGCAATAATATTCGAGTTTTCAACTCAATAAGCGCTTGATTAAAATGTGCCCTTACCCCTCTTTCCTTTCATTTCCTTTCCTGGTGCCTCTTTCCCTCCCTTATCTCTCTCCCTCCGCGTTTGCCCGTTGCCGAACGGTACCAGTAATTTGAAAATGAGACGCGCCTCCGCGAAAGTTTTCAATACGATGCCACGTTCACCGGCGTTGTTCTTCTTGTTCTTCTTCTACCGTTACCAACGTCGCCGTTGTTGTTGCTTCTTCTCCTTCTCATTCTTTCGCATCTTGTGTTTCGCTCAGCCCGGTTGGAAAGTCGTGGGAAAAGTAACCGTGTCCCACCTTTTCCTTTCTTCTTTTTCTTTTTTTTCTATCCGCCACTGTCTTCGTGTGGTACGCTCGCATAAACACCGTTATACTCTTTTACACAAGAGCGACCTTTTAATGAATATTTGCAGGGCTTTGTAATCTCCGTAGGAGAGAAATTGCGCGTTCATTGTTTCGCTCTTCTTTTCGTCATTAAAACGAAGAACGCCGTGAAATTGTTGCTGAAAGCGCGTGGAACATTTTTGACATAATTCCTAACGTAATCGAGTTTTAAACGGTCGCTTCTCGCCGTTGGATAAAGGCGATTATTACTCAGACGAACTCGCCTGTTAATTAGATCGCTATTGATAACATTGTCCCGTGAACGTCAAGTAAATTATAAAACACTCTTCACAAAGGAATCTCTTCGTGGCTCGCTATCTTCGAGTGAACATTAACCCTGTTCTTTCGATTGTTTGAAAAGCTTGATTATATCGTTGATCAAATATACGTTTCAGATTGAATGTAATAATCACCGATAATGTTAATTAACGGGCAGAGGTAAACTGTATAGTCTGTTTAAAAGATCATTAGTGGACGGGCTATGATCGCTTAATGGACCGTTACCGAACGTTCGGGATTATGATGAGCTGTCAAAATCAGCGAGAATAGCCTACACTTTTCGTAATCGTAACGCTTTCTCGCAAATGAGAAAAGTATCGACATTTCTTTACGATTCGTTAACAAATTTCCTATTTTATTCCATATGATGCACTCGACAATAATTCGAATTTTTTCACCGTGTCAGATTTATATCTAGCTCTTATGATGGAACTAATCAGGTTTGGACATTATACAAATGAACCATTTGAAAAATAATTATCTAGATAATATGTTATCAGGTGTTGGGAAATTTTGTTTCGATTGAATGGATATAATCAGTACAATCATTCACAATGGTATTCTCAAGCGGCCAGAAAAATAGCAAAATGTTATTAGTAATAATGGATGTTTTTTATATGATCGATCTGTTTTCATTCTTCTTGAATAAAATTTTGATTGTACTCGAAAGTCGGAAAGAATATATTTCTACATCTAACATCTTATGTGTTGGTTTGTTTGAATAGACAAATGATTTTTCTTGAGATTATTTCTTTATTTAGATTTCAAATGAACTAATTCTTCAAATACTCTGTAATTCTATCATGTCAACATAATCAACTGTGTTAGAAATACAGATTTCCGTAGTGTTTCATGCATTCAAGTTTAGGATACATAGTATTGAAGTATAAATATATAAAAGCTGTTGTTTCCATTTGTTACAATTGATTAACCACAATATACACGTTTTTCTGACGAATTGTTTTAAGGTAGAACAATTTTGGAATCAAATGTAGTTAAAGTATACAAAAATTCCTATATTCTAAGCTTAATAATTAATTCAGAACCTCTTATGTCAAATTATTAGTTACTTTATTTCAGCGAAGTAACTGAAATAAAAAATTATTTGAAAATAATTCGTGTGAATTGAACCGAAAATAAAATTACTTTTCTTCTGTTATTTGTACAGTAAAAATAACAGAGTATTTCAAATGTTCATCTGTTATCTTATTTCAAAATAAAACGTACCCAACCTTCGAAGGAACGAATACATACAACGCTATCATAGCACACTGTAATTGACACGTAAATTTTTCATCCGCGAAATCGTAACAATCGCGTGATCGTTTAACGGCAAGTTTGTCGTTCAACACGACAGCCATATCCCACCTGTTCGACGTGCAGCGAAATAATTTTCATCGCAGGAAATAATTCCGAGGTATCACTAGCCCCAGCACCGCATGGGAAAATTTATGCATTATTTCATTTTGATACGGACAGCTTGGAAATACGGGGGAACGGCGAAAAATGCGAGCAGCGCGAGCATCGAGTTATTAAAGAGTGGCCGTGGAAAGCCATGACGCTGCCGTGAGAAAAAAGGAGAGGTGCGAAATTAAAATAATGCATTACCTATGTCGCCTGGTACTCTTTTTCCTGTCGCTTCTTCTTCGCGCGTCGCGCACTGCATACCTCGCATTTATTACGCGCATTGTTGCATACTCTGTGCTGTACCAGAGCGGCACGTTAAGTGTAGAATAGAGGCTGCTCGTGGCGGTAAATAAAACCTTTTCACGGAGAACTATTATGCAAATTTTGTTTAAAGGATACTTACCTGTTGTTTGAATGTCTCGCGATGTATACAGTCCTACAAAACGACTCGAAAACAGATATTCAGGGATTTATACCGAGATCTCTCTGAACTGGTGGTAGAAACTTGAATGCAGGCGAATCTATGTTAAAAACTAAGTCGAAAATGTGGAGGGACATTTTTTCGTGTGAAACTTCATTTTTGAATAAATTGACGTTGAAGTTTCGTGGGACACGTGTCTACTTACAGCGAGGGATGAACTGTGAAATAAATGTAAGTTTCATTGGTAAAGTTCAAACTTGACATCGATGAATATTTACTTATGGTGTCAGGACAAGAATACAAATAGAGAACATATGAAAGAGGGAATTATTCTTACATTGGAAACAGGAAATACTCTAGAGAATATCGAAATTAGTATAAGTGCACGTATATACTCCACAAATCTTCAACGTTGATTTATTCGGAAATGAAGCTTTGTATGAAAAAAATGTTACTCTATATTTTCTTCTGATATTTTCACTTAGATTTTCGTATTGTACCGCCGGCTCGGAGACACAGTATCGAGAAACAAGGCTTTACACGTAAATGGATTGTTAAGTCGATGTAGAAAATCTTGAAAAAGGAAGGAAAAGGAGCAAAGAAATTCATGCGTGAAACTTTCGTCAAAAATAATTCCTAACGTTAATAATAAAACTAGAAAAGACGTTTGAAAATGTCGTGACAATTAGATATGAGATTCCGACACATTCGACGCAACACAATTTGTCAGATTTCATCAAATTAATCGTGTTTAACGCTTGTTTGTCGTGATCGATTTCACGTCGGTAGAAAGCGAAATCGCGAGACGAGGTAGCTTAATAAATCGAAGAAACAGGTGAATTGTTTGCAAATCGAGTGATCGATAGACCACCCCTCGTAGCTAATTATATCGTCCAGGAAACGATTAATCAACGCTCACAGCGAAAGTAGATATCGCGTGCGCAGGCCTTCCCCTCGAACCAACGATTAAGGCTCCCTGTGTTTTTATTTGTCTTGGCTGCAGCCCGTTCTAAATGACGGCCGATACGGATGACTGACTTTCAAAAATGTCCCTCATAGAGCGGAACTTACGCCAGGAAAACTCTTCCTCCGCAGAAACGATCCATCATTGAGCTCCTCTTCGCGACAACTACTTCTTCCTACGGTGGAGTCGAAGCGCGAGTGTAATAAAATCCGAGTCAATTAACGGTACGTCCTAGGATGCCATTAATAATTCCGCAAGCTCCATCGTGCTTCTTGGAATTCACAAGGAAGGGGAAGAAAAGTCGAGTACGGGTAGCCATCGTAGAAAGGAGAAGGAGAGAAGGATTAGAAGTGAGAAAGACAGTGGAACATAAAGGGTAGAACGTTTATCTGGCAATGCTGGCTTAACAGACCTCCGGACCCTGAGTAATAAAATCGCAGGAATCCGTATTTTCCTCAAGAATGACTCTTAATTAAATGAAATCTTCGTTGACAAACGGTGGAACCCGTGCGCGCTGTTGAAAAAATATAGAACAAGGTTTGAAAGACAGATTCGTGGAAATAAAGGAAAGGAACCTTAATGAATTACTAGTCCAATCCGTTACTTTACAATTTCCTTTTTTTCATGTTTACAAATGTTTGTCTTAATACAAGATTTTTATTGGGAAATATTCTGAGCACAAATTAAAGTTTATTACTGATACAGTCTTTTATTTATTATATCTTAACCATTATCTTCATCATGAGTGTGACTTGTTACTGTAAGGGAAGGGTTTATTCAAACATTTTTAAACATGCTCAATAGTGAAACAATACTCGCTTTTAATTATTATTTAATAGACATAATTGTGTGTATTTTAATTCCTTTTATTCATGCATGCGTGAATAACAAAATGGCACCAGTTTCGTATATACACAGTGATACCCATTAATATTCGGAGACCTTTTAAAACAAATAAATTTTTAAAAGTTAGTCTAAACGACATGAGTTTTTTTTTTTTTTTTGAGAAGTTAGATGAATTAGTTTATTTGATAGCATGAAATTGCGAAGAAAATAATAAAGATCGCGTTTTACAACTTTCTTATTTGAAAATGAAAAGAATACGTTTTGCAGATTTATATCAATTATATACATGCTGAAAATTTCATCGAAATCGGTTAACGTTGCTATGAGTTGTAAACGGTTAAAAATGGCGAGAATCGGAATTTTTTCAAAAACATTTTCACACGTCATTTAGCAAACTAATCCTTCTAACTTCTCGTGAGAGTTCAGTACGGTTGGTCTAATTTTAAAGAATGTTATTCTATTTTAAAAGGTGCCTGAATATTAATAGGAGACATCTCAACGTCCGAACGCGTCTACGTTGGAATTTCCGTTGCACGTTGCTACGTTGCACACGGAAGCAAAGAAAAGAAAGAAAAAAACGAACGTCAATGAGGGCAATTTAATTTCCATAATACGATATAACCATCTTATCTCCTTTGAATGCGTAGTTACTTCTGCAGTGACTGGTTAAAGGAAACAGAAAGACAGTGCGCATAGTGAAGGTCTTAAAGCTCCGCTGGCTGAAAGAGCTACTCCACTCGCAGTGGAATATGACCAGCATTGATCCGGCAGTGGAAGGTCGGCGGACGACGGAAAAGGAAAAAGAACGGCTAGAAATGTAAGCAAATAGTCGTCTTTCGAAAGGATAGCAGTATACCTGTATAAGCTCTTCTCATGGGCCCTGCAGCCCTTGCCTTGTCGCGCACGTCGCAGTTACTCTTTCCACCGTCTTCAAGCATTCTCTATGCAAAAAGTAGTCACGAGTCGTTACTCCCCGTGGACTTCCCCAGACCTTTCTTATGTCGATATGTATATAGGTATACGCGTGTACATATATAATATATATATACGAATCCATTCGTGTAGCTAGTTCGCTTTTGTACCGCGACCGGTAACATTTGATAGAGAACATCCGCGATTTACGCGATACCGATCTCGACAAAGTACGTACAATCAAACTTCACCTCTGAATCGGTTAATTTTTCACTCCGATTTGTCGTGTAAATGACAAATCTCTCATCGGTTAATTTTTTACCAGTAAAGATGGAAAATATTTACGTAATTCTTTTTAGCAGTTCTGTAATTTAATTAGTAAGAATTGTTTATTCAATAGGAAATATCCTTTTTTTTTATATAATTGACTTATTTGTGTATTTATTATACTCTGGACGATTTTATTTTAGAAAGTTTCATTGAACGAGTAATGAATAATTCATTTGAAACATTTATTACATTTTAGAAAATAAAAAATAAAGGAAGAGCAAATGTTTTTCTGTAGAATTAATATAAATTCTCAAAATGTTTCCTAATAATCAACAGGATTTTTCATTTCGCACTGTATTACGAGCATCGTTGAGAATCGAAAGTGTTCATTTAGATTCACAATGGGTTGAGTTTAATCGCACATTAGTATCAAGCAGACGGCAGACTCATCTGAAGAAACGGCAGCTGAACATTAGTAAATTATCAGGATACGGTTCGGTCTGCTTCCGTTTTACACTTGGCCAAGGTCTCCGCGACGTCCTCCTTTATTACGCGATACATTTTCCACGATGTCAGCATAAATCCAGAAATATGGTGGCTGCCATGCTGTAACCAGCACAATACCGCATACACCGGCTAAACTACAAGCGAGACGTTCTCCCCGATGTGTATACATTTTATCTCTTGCTAAATGGTTCTGGTTTCTCTGTTGCGCTTCCATCCGTCTTGCCCGGAAGGAAGTCTCGCCCCCGTGATCTCTCTCTTTACTCAGCAAACGGTGGAAAAAAACGATTCGACAGCTAATGCTGCGTATCTTTCTGAGGAACTGTAAGATTGCATGCAGTATTCAATGTTAAATATAAAACATTCCATTTTTTTCCATATACAGCGTAACTTTCGAAATTTTTGTTAACATACGAAATATGTTTTTTCATGGAAAGATAAAGTAATATTTTTTTCATCGAGCTTTACTTTTTCGTAAAAATTCGGATTTGTTCACTCGTTAAATATTGTTCCAATTTTAACTTTAACTTTTATTTGTTTTCCATCTTTTAAAATCTTCTATCATATTGATGAAATTTTAAACCTTTGTTTTTCAATTAAAATTATAGATCACCGCTAATATTAATATTATAAGTATCTAGAATTTAATAATTTAGAATTTAATTCTTGTATAAATTATATATAATCATATATAAATCAATTTCGATTATTAGATGCTGATAATTGTCGTGTTATTCATTCGTGGACATTTCAATCTATTCGTGCAAAAATTAATGCAATTCCAGGACGTATTAATTAAGCTAATTCCTATTGTATACGATCTGAATTATTTTTCGAGTAATGTTCAGAAAGTGACAAATTATAGATTTATACCAATTGCAATAGAAGGAACTTCTTTTAAACTTTTTAATAATTGAATTTTTATTAAAATATAAAATCAAGTAATTAGATTAAATGTAAAAATTGGATTGCCATTATAAAATTATTTACGTTTTACTAATTATTTCAAAGAATTTCATTAAATGTTTGAAATTTAAACATTGATCTTTTACATCATATAACAGTAAATATAATTACTTGTAATGATTCTTTCACACCTCGAATAGGACAAAGATAGTAATTAATTTTATCTATTATTAATTTAGTTAATATGTGTTTTATAATATATTTTGTAAACAGATTACGAATAAATTTAATTATAAATAATAAAAGTGGAATTAAATTTATTAAATTTAAATGAAATTGATTATATAAGCAATACGAAGTGAAATATAATTTATGGTACACACGAAAAGGAAGTAATTTTTAATTAAATTTTATTCCATGGAAAATTCATCTTCAAACAGATTAACGTTAAATATTGCCGTACACGCGTATATTAAATGCAACTTAGAAATCAATAACTTTTAATAATATGCCACAAAATCGACGACATTATTCAAACCGTACCATTGATAAAAATAACATAATTTAAAATGAAAAGGATAACCTATATGTACATTCATCCATAATCTATTGATAAATTTTCAAAATTAATTTTCTCAAAAATGCAACCACATTCGAAACATTTTAAACTCCGTTTTTCATTTATATTCCTTCACGATGGACCATATTTTATCCAGTAATACTACGTTTCATGAAATGCTTCGTTTTACCGAACGCACATCGCTATATAATACAAAAATTTGATCAAACAAAGTCACCGCTAGATTGAACGAAATCGAACAACGCGATAGTCGATTAAATGAAGGAACAAAAAAAAAACAAAAATAAAAAATGAGCAATCGAGCAAGAATTTAGCCCAGGGTTCGTCCCCGTTATCGGTAATCTATCGGCGAAGTGTCTTCGAAATGGGACGCGGGCGCAAAACAACGTCAATTAGAGCACCGGCACGATGTTGATTGCTCTGACTCGGCGAGGCCAGGAGGACAGACAAAAACGCTTTAATTAATTCCGCTCAGGGCACGTAAGAAATAATGTGCCGGGTTACACCGATATTACTAACTTTACGCCCTGTAGAGCTAGCCGAGTCCGAGGCTTGGCCGTTTTATACGCGTCATAAAGAGTCACTCTACAATGAAGGAAGTATCCTCGCGCGAAACATTTCGTCTGGGAATTATTACGGCCGCTTCGCGGAACTTTCGAACTTTACGATCGGGACGGCCGAGAAATTTTTCACCGGCTAGATGGAGCGTATGTTGAGAAGAAGACAGGAAAGCAGACCTCTCTTCGGAACTGTCGTGGATTGTACGTCCATCAAAAATCGACTTGTTCGACGTTAGAATATTCAAGCTTGAAATAACGGCGCGTTTCAACGGGAGCATTAAGTTTTCTTTAAGAACCCCTCGTCGCCCATGAGAATCAGCCGCGCGAGCCCGTGCTTTCTTTCCATCGGCTCAGACGCATAATTAATTAGGCATAAAAGTACGTCCTGATAAATCATTCACCGAATTCTTTTATATTTCAATCGTATTAATTCTCGTTTGACATTAGAATTAGAGGAGATGGTCTAAATATAAGTTGGGGTCTGAATATAAAATAGTTGAAGTATTGAATCATTTTAAATATGTACTTCATTCTATTGAGAATAAGATGAAACTAGGATTTATGAAGAAGAGAAGTGTTTGCTTAGGAAATAATTTACGTGTCGTGCTGCAAAATGTAATCATTTCTCTTGTTTCGCCATTTTGAAACATTTTTCACGTAAGTTTGTCTTATTTTTTATTGTCTTATTTTTCCAGCAGTAGTCTATTGAACTATGAGTAAATTAATTAAAACTGCTACTGTTACTAAGAATAATTTTATTTGAAAATAAAATTCAAATATCAAATATTAAATTTTTCGAATAAACTTTTATTTGAATAAAAAGGAATTACACATAAAAGTACATTTTTTAAATTGGCGAGTGTGGTAGAATTACGCATACAACAAACGCTGGTATAATAGCTTTAGCGTTAACTTTAAACGAGGTACTCTATGCAGCCGGTGTATTTGTTGTTTGTGTAATCGAGTAAGCTGCAATTTTCTTTCTATTTCTATTTGTTTGCAACTGATTTGTCTGCTCGCTATTTAATTTCTTTGAGAATATTTCCAATAACAGATAATACGAAAAGAATGGTCACATATTTACGTGAACTTTCTTTCTTATTTTTGTCTGCTGATTACTTCCCAAGTGTAATGTAACACCTTGTATACCTCGTTTTTGTTCAAAAATTTTTGCAATTGCTAGATAACTATAAATACACAGTGCAATTAAAATTGTCACTTTGTTCACGAACAGCTGGCTTTTATACCCAAAATGTCGCTATTCCTTCTGAATAACCACTTGATTTATTCATTCTTACAGCTTTATCTTTCAACATTTTCCTATCCCGTCGTGCCACGGGTGTACTCCACTGAAGCGCGGTTTAAAAATTAGAAAATTTTCCTTCACGTGCCCCACACAGCGCTGTCCCATGCTCCGTAGATGTTGAAAGGAAGCCTTCTGACGCGAGAATGCTTTTGTCCGGAACAAAAGCAGTTGTTCCGCATGGAACGGAAGTGTTTTCAGCGGGAAAAGCGGAAAAAAGGTTAGGGAGCGCATCTGGACGCCGTCCTGGAACTTTGAGGAAGCAGCATTGTCGTTCGTTTGCGTCCGAATAGCGTTGCGATGTTCTCTGTGCAGCTCTGTTAATAAGCAACAAAGCTCCCCTTGTTGCTGGTAATTAACTGTTTCTCCAGCGAGCGTCACGAGAGTTACAGTGACTTGTTGGTGAAAAAGACGCGCGCGAGAAACGACTCGCTTTCACAGGGAGAGAAGTTTACCGGGTAGTGGAGTAGCTTTTACTCTTATCGTCGTTTTTGTCTTCGCTATAACTAACCAATGACGTTATCGGATTTTTCCAGGAATCTAGAAACTCCAACGAACGATCCTGTGTGACAGACAATGCAGGACCGCTTATACAGGAAAGGTCAATTCTCAGAGAACTTCCTATTCACAGCGTCGCGTCGCGCATTGAAAGCTCCGATTCGCTGTGCGATCGTTCTTTAAAAGTTCCATCGTGAAATACGCCGACCCGCGTCCCGTTTCTCTGCGATGTCGTATCGACGGCTATTTTTCGAACTGTGAGCGACGAATTTGTCGATCGGTAATTTTGAAAGAGCCGTGACGCTAAATCTTCGTGGCCCGCTCGCTGGTAACTCGTAGCTGGATTTATAAGAGCGAACTTTATGAAGGGGTCGTTCAATTTTTCCATCAATTTTTCTGTTTTATTTTTTGTTTGCTCCCTGATAATTCTCTACGCGATGTTTCGACAGTGTGAAAAACGTAAATTATACACTGGGAGATGTTTATAGTGTGTGATGGATTTTGGAATTTGGTTGTAAAGTAAGAATTTCTGAATTGAACGCTTAAGATGAAAGTGGATTAGGCGTACGTAAATAAGGTTTCTAGAAATATCTAGAGTTGAACTGAAGAATGTCGATAGATTCCGCTCACTTCAATTTTTCTTTTTAAATAGAATGTCGAATCTTTTATAATCAACTTAGGTAGATTAGTGAATTCTGAATATGAAAGTGCTGTAGATTTATCTTAAAATTCACATTCCTTAGATATTCGATTTTGTCCGTCCTATTATCCTCATTATGAAAATGCACATATATCAAAAAACACCAATTATACTGCAAAATATGATGCAGCCTGCACCTGAATAGATTTAGAGACGATAAGACAAGCAAAGAATTCAACAGTTCGCATATTAAATTATTATATCGATGTATATGATCAGTTAAACATGCTTTTGTTTATTATTTGAAATAACACAGATATTTGAGATACATAAAATTGATTGAACGTATAAAAAATGGTACGATAAAGACGTGCGTAGAATATAGTGATCTTCAGCAAATTTTTATGTTAAAATAAGGAAATTTTTGCATCATTCAAAAGCGTGTATTCTTTCATTTTAAATTAAACATACTATCAGTTAAAATTTCGTCTAAATAATTCCAGCGAAATGTGCCTATTCACAAGAATTTTTCACATACATACAAGCGACGAAAATTTCATGCGAAATGATAAAGGTTAACCAAATGGACAACGGGCTTTTTCGAGGCGCGTTGCAAGCGTGTTCGACCCGAAGTAACTACGAAAGCCTGCAAGTAGATAATGACCTCGATTGCCGTACGATGTTACATTTACGCTATGGTAGGTGTCGGTAACGCTGTCTCTAAAAGCTCTGTCCGTCCTGTGATCGTCGTTCCTCAAAAGTTTCACGGTAAAAGACTCTTTCGCGTCACGTTTCGTTGCCCTGTCGTCGGGCTACTTAATTAAAAGAGAAAAAAAAAGAAGAAAAAAAGAAAAGAAAGAATTCTTTTGCCCAGACTAGATATCGGTACACGCTAAATTGGACATCGTACCTCATTACTTAACCTCTGCACTTAATTTACGAAATTTACACGTCACTTGTACAAATCTCTTGTTATCTATCGAATATCGTAACGCGTGATTCTTTTCTTTTCTTTTACACCGTATCGTTTTCGACGCTGTGAAAGTAATAGCGGAACATTTTCATCGAGCTGCTGGCACCTGTTGGCAGATACAAAGCCCCAGTATATTTCTAGCAATTATAAAGCACATATTAGACATACGTTCGAACGATCTCTGGAATTACGGAGGATAACCTTTGAACGATTCCGCTGGTTTTATCTGTGGACACGAAATTGGGAAAACGACCGCTTAAGCTTCATTGCGAGCCGGTGGCGGATTGGCGAACAAAACGATATCGTGGGCGCGCTATCGAGGATACACACAGGATCGTACGAAATGCTCACCGATAGTCTTAACAACGTTCGTGCATGCCCGCTTTCGACATGAACGCGTTACGAGTTTCGACCGGATTGCACGCTTGAAAGGCTCGTCAGGATTTTTACTCTCGAAAAGGTTCTTTCGCATTCCGCTCTTCCTCTCTGTTCCACTCCTTTTTTTCTTCTTTCTCCTTTTTCTTTTTTTCTTTTTACACCCTCATTACCCTCGCTCTCGCTGCCAAGCTTGGTGAAAACACGAAATATGTACTCTTCGTTGAATCCTTCGTGAAAAAAATTGTACTTCTCGACAACCGGCAGAATTGGGACAAGGGATTTGAATAGAGCGCTTTCTATCGTAGAGATGTAATGTGTTCCGGTGAAGGTCTGGATGAAGCTTTAAGGGTGAATCAATTGTGGTTCTACACTCGTATTGTACATTTTTTTTTCTTCTTAAATATCAGTCTGTAAATTTTATTTCGCCGAATGGGAAAGTTTTTGGTGTATGTGCTGTCGTTTAAATTTTAGAAATTATTTCAGCGTAAAAATTTGTTAAAATACGATGAACAATTTTGGATTTAATTCGAAGGACTTAATATTAAAGCTTAAAGATGAAGTAAATTGGTATTAACAGTTGTAATGTTAATTCCAAATCGATAGGAAAATTGGTAGAATATTAAATAGTGGTATAAATGAATAAGTGATTCTAAATTGTTGATCGACAGCGTAGTACACGATAGAAGTGTTATAATTTATGTAGCTCTTTATGCTTCGATTTCGCTGAAGTGTTCACCTTTAAGCGTGACTGTAATACAGTATTATCGAGAATATGCATTTAATTCTTCAAATATTGACAGAAATCTCAATTCTACAAGAAACACAGTGTCTTCAGTATTCAAATTAATTTTTATATACATTGATTGCAGCAGTTTCCTTGAATTATAGTTACATCGAACATTAGAATTACTCGAATTATTCAAACTTATCTTTCTCCTCATTATTACGCAAAATGTTAAGCTAACATGTTCCAAAAAATACCTTTATTGAAGATATAATATCTGCGGCTACTATTATAGTATTTAAATTAACCCTTTGCACTTCACTGTCACCGTTACAAAGACATTCATAATACGTACCATAACTTCGTTTAAATTTTATTCATGTTGAAATAAAGCAAATTGGTAAAATAAATAAATTCATAAACGCGTAACAATTTTTTTTCTTTCGATTTTCGAAAGTTTCATTACAAAAGTGTGTCGAAATTGATAAATCGATATTACAAAAAACATACTCGGAGTGCAAAGGGTTTGATTTCAGCAGTTTTCTGAAACTACAATCACATCGAGCAGTAGAAATACTCGAATTATTCAAACTTACCTTTCTTCTCATTATTACGCAAAATGTTAAGCTAACGTGTTCCAAAAAAATACTTTTATCGATGATATTATATCTACAGCTATTATAGTGCACAGAACAAAGCTGATCACGGTATTCAATTGCTATGAATATATGTATATATGAATAAACTGAAATGTGTCTACTATTTCAATTTATATTAACCGATCGTCCCCTCCTAATTTTCCATCTCTCACCAATCGTTTATAAGCTTCAAAACCCCGCGTCGATCACGTTGAAATCAAATAGAAAGGTAATTAAATTCCGTCCTGCTATAATTCCGATTTTCGGAACACACCGTACCGGACAGAGACTTTTTCCCCACTGACAACAACGGAACGGAAGCGTCGTATTTAATTGCATTATTGCGGGGCCACTTTATATCGGCGGGAATGATCGAGCGATGAACCGAGTCGCGCGAACATGAGGAAAATCAATCGGCCCGTGTTTCTCGCTTTACAAACAAAGCTGTACAAATTGAACAATTTGATTTAATGGAGTCACGTTTACGCGCTCGTGTTCTTTGCTATAAATTACGCTGCCACGTTTAATTGTTGGTTCCGATTATTTTTCTTTTTCCCTCCCTTTTTTGTTTGTTTCTTTCTTTTTTTATTCCAACGACACTCGACCCCTTGTACTGGCTGAAGATACTGCATTACACCAGCTGAAACGCGTTCTAGTTTTACATAGAGAGTCAGCTAACTTACACACCTAGAAGTTTCCTTTTAATAAAATACTAATTATTTGGAATTTTTTCAAGTTGTCTTTTTTTATCGAAAGTACAATCCATTACAATTAAACGTGAAACAGAATACAAGTTTTTGGCCTTCCACTTTTTGGTTTATCGATAACATAACCAATTCTTTCACTAATCTTGGAATTTAAGACTAATATTGTCGATTATTTAAAAAAGTCATGAATTTTACGATAGATGAATTTTTCAAAGAACACTCATTTTCATAATAAGTTTGACTAATGTAAATATGTCGCTGTCTGTGGTTTAAATTGTACTATCTACTGTTAAAACAAAATGGATTGTGTTATGTGAAAAGATATGACATGTGAACATTATACAGTGCTAACATCTGGGGCTCGCAATTCGATAACCCTTTATTTATCACCATTGTTGATCTAGGGTAAATATTAAATAGGCAATCGATTCAGGTTCCTCGTGACCAGCCAGTTAAGGAAGACGTCGCGACGTTTTTCACGGTAGATTATACAGCGACGCGTTCTCGCAGACGCCATATCGCGGCGTCGGTTTAATACAAACAACGACGTATAAAAATCGTCGCGATAACGAGTGGTCGTGGGACAGAGAATTGTTCGGAGACGGTCGCGTCCCGCTAATGACGTGAATGGTTGAAAAGGCACGTACTGAAAATTCTCTGGCTCTTCGTCGACGATTTATCCCTGTGAATAACAGAGACTATTCTCGTTCCAAGATGATAAAAACGCGTTCCTTCGAGTTGTTATTAAATTTGTAAGCGGGAAATGTAATAACTTTAAAACTACTCGTGGAATGTTTCAACTTATGGTTTTAAAGATACTTTCGGGAATTTTTGTTAGAAAACTAATTAAACTGTGGTATTCACGTTTCGTGTATATATTTATTGATGCTTCAGTAACTTATGGGAAAAATTGCAGGTCACTGCAGATATTATTAGAATTATTCTCAAATTATGACTAAATGGTCACTTGAAATAAGCAATTGGAATAATATTGATAAATATTTTATAAGAGTGCAGTTAGATAAAAGTACAGTATAGAAAATTTCACCTCCTCTGAAACATTCTGTAAGCTTGAAGAAACATTTTCAAAGTATTTATTTGAAAGTAATAATGGACGATTGAAGAAATTGTAAAATATCGTCACCAATTTGGAAAACATTATTTACAAGAGTAGAGATTTTTTAAATTATTTATTTAAAAAATCTCTACTCTTTATAAAAAGATTTAGAGATTTGAGAGTACAGAGATTTTTTAAATTATTTATTCAAAAATCTCTATACTTCTGCAGTAATCTTAGCACTGGTTTATTTAAATAGTCATACTATCGTAAATTTCTCAATCTTCGTCGAAATATTTCTGTAACATGCTTTCAAGACTTCGTACACCTTGAAAGTGCAAGAATCCATAAAGTAATTTGGTTCTTGAAACTTAGAAAAAAGTATGTTTCGTAAAATTTTATTTCTGCTTCCAAGTAATATTTTTCAATCTTAAAAATTATGGAAAAAATTTGTAAGAAATATCTATAAAAGAAAAACAGTACATAAGTTTGGCGGTAAAACATATCATTAAACTCGCTTTAAAAATCAACATATAAGGCTGATTGTACGCTCTCTATCTTCCCATGTACAGTGGATAAAGGTTCGATAAGACGTAAGTGGATGAAATTTTAATTCCGATGTAAATCATGTACCCAGTGTATCTTGTTTCGAGCAAGTTCATTCACTGGTCGGATATGGACCGAATGTGTCAAGAACCGGGCGACAGAAGAAACCGACGTGGCGTGGATCTTAAGACCATTCTCGAAAACCGTCCGAAACAGTTGGCCGTTGTACACGAAGGGACACGGACTCACACTCGGTGGTGTAAGAGAGGAACGTACAACGAAAACTTATAGAGAAAGAGAGAAAGAGAGAGAAAGCGCGCATGACCGCGCGACGACATAAATCCTCGGCTTTTAAACGGATTTATGAGCCAGAAAGGAGAATGGAGGCAGGGAAAAGAAAAGAAAACGAGAACGAAAGGAAGAAAAACAAAAGGATGATGGTAGAGGAAGACATGGAGGAGAAGAGAAAGAGAGAGGTGGCGAGAATTTTCGCGAAACCAACCGCTGTTTTCGCGCGTTCTATCCTCGACAGACTGGTCGAGCGTGACGTTGCGAATCTTATTAAATTCTAAAACGTTCCCCTGGCTTTCAGCAAACTCGCTTGAAACCTGTAAATTCTATCACCGATTACATTAAACGAGACTCGATACTTGCATTTATAGGTAGGTAAGGGACAAACAGGTGCATGTATATACGAAGGACGTGGAATAGTGTACAGGACACGGTTGAGGGCCTGCAGGCACAGCTTTAACAGCTGGATTACACGAGCTGAGCCAATGATTAATCAAACACTCCGATGTGCAACGTAGTAACAATGCACGGCTCGCCGCTCAGGTGCCATTATACGTAGGGGTTGCGGCCTCACGGTTAACCTGTGATTAACCATGTATCCGGATAAACACAGACCTGCTGGCCGTGGACCAACTTCAAGACGATTCTGGAATCGAACCTTCGACAGATTAAAGGGGAAGATCCTTTCGACGCTTAAGTAAATCTCCTAGTGCTGTTGTATGCTTCTTTTTCACCTCCTGAAGATTTACACAGGATCTGTTACCGCTCATGGTTGTTCTACAAAAAACTCTCGAGCTTAGTAGAATTTTCACGTGGTGTGTCGACCTTAAATAATGCCTGTGGGACTACCCAATATACGATCTGAAATAATCAAACGACTGGAAAACAAGCCTTACGATACTTATTAGCTTCGATTCATCATTAACATACCAAGAAATGAGAATTGTGTAACTATGAAAATTACGCAGTTTCATGAAACACTCCTCGTTTTGCTTCTTCAAAGTAAATTCATTACACAGAAGATGGCAGATTTAAGTAACATTGAGGAAATGATAAAACAAACAGCAAGAATGGAGACATAACTGTAGGAGCTGAAGAAACATTTTAGGCATCTTTATAGCCGTTATTGCTTTTCTTTCATGGATATAATAACAAAACAGAATGTTGATGTATGATCATACATTTCCTGATAAGATTGTAAAAATAATTTTTGTTGACGAAAAAGTCTCTGCGGAGAAAGACATATTTGCTTAAATATTGCGTATATGCAACCTTGGGAAGAAATAAATTAAACAGAGCGGAAAGAGTGGTACCAGTTTTACTTTCCGGAAAAATGATTACAACACGAAACTCGCTATGATTCGTAAAAGAGGTCAAAGAGAGTTTACGTTCACATGAATTTTTTTTCATTGTGTCCCACATATTACAGAACACCATACGCGATGGTGTATAAAAGATGGATGCGATACTGCCGAACGAAGAATGATAGTTGTTTACTTGTTTCGAATATTTGCGGATGAGTGTAGAATTTATTTGTATCAACAGTGTAAAGTTACCTCTTGAATTTTAGGGTCTGAACATTGGCTGGCACTCGAGAGGGGTGTGAAATCGATTTGCCTGGGTAAACGATAGGTTCAGTGTTATTTAGTATTCTTGCGGGATTGGCTGACTTTCAGCTGGAATGTCTTAGGGTGAGTGGAGGCGTGAATGGAAGGGTGGCTCGTATGAGTTGGATTCAAGTTTGTGAAAGTTTGCGCGTATATGTGAGGTTAAAAGTGAATATGATTCCGGGTGAGAGAAGCGCGTGAAGTTTCGATGTGATCCTGTGACTAACTGCTCGACGGAATGTGACAGCTGTGAATGTACGATAGAACTATAGTGCACCGAGGAATGTCTTTTAAAGTTTCGAGGGAATTCAGTTGAAGAGTGTATGATGTTCGATTTAATTCTAAGCGAACGTTATAATACTTTTCAGTTTCTGCTTAAATTCAGTTTAACGCGGTCGAGTTGAATATTGATAATAAAATAACAATTTTTGGCATAGATATTCGTAATTGATTAAACATGATTAACGGCATGTTCACGCGTGCACACTTCCTTGTGTTTCATTCTTGAAACATCGAATCGCAGGATACCAGCGTTCAATTGACGCGAATATCGCCACTCGTAAATGATATTATAATAATATCGTTGCCACCTGTTTTACACTTGCCCATTATCTTTCGTTGGTGTTTTGTAAGCGATACGCTTCGATTCCATTATAATATTATAACAGCGCTTTAATTATTCGTGTGATTCATTAACGACAGCGCAACGTTAACGGCCATTACGGAATAATGCAGTAATCTATGAAATCTGTACTTTATAAAGAACAGGAAATCATTCTCTCATGCAGAGTAATGAAATATTAATTTATTTAGATTACCGGATCCGTCGGACAATCATCGTTAACAGTTAAAAGCACAATTCGAATTCATCGAAATATCGGGTAAATTGTATCGTTGATTTGAAGCTCTTGTTTCTTAAGTGGCGAACAGACACGTTGAAACGTATTTTTTTATCAACGGGAAATATAAAATCAGCGCAGATTAACCGTAGACTATCGCTTTAAGGCATTCTGAATAGAGCGTGTTCCGTTATTGATGATACAAATGAAAAGGGGTTAATTCTATGTAAAAAAAATTGTTCAAAATGTAAAATGAAATTTTTTTATTTGTGGCTTTGTTTTTGAGAAAGATCAGCTTGAAAATTTGTTTACTTCATAAATCGCTGTCGATTCAACGAATCATTACGCAATTTCAATTGATAAAATGCTATAATAATTGTTTGCTCGTTATTTAGTTGTTATAATACACAATATATTTAACGTGATTTTATAAATAAATAAAGTGTACGCGTACTTGACACATTTTCAAACTGAGTTTTCTCCAGAACAAAGCCTCGAAGGCACAAATTTTATTCCGCATATTCGACTTATTTTTTCACGAAGAAATTAATCCCTTCTCACTTGTAAGAATTATTTTTTCACTTTCCAGTAGGAAACGCAATATTTTCCGGAGCACTTTATTAATCTAAAAATGGTTACTTAAATATCCAATCATTTTCAAATAAATTCCCCATTTTCGGTATTATTATAATTCATCGAAAGTAAGACGAGCGTACATTTGAAGATATATACGCTAATAATCACGCGCCGTTGTCTTCAAGCTTCGGGTCAGTTTAATAAACCACAATTTCGCGCTAGGTGCGTCGTTTCGTTTATTGTCGGTGACGTTGGCCTGCATTGCCTTCGACATCCGGTTTACGAGGAAATTAGCATTCCGCATCGCGGCAACTGGAGGCCGGCGTACGGACGCATTAGCCGATTCTATCTTCGACAGGAGTTTCGCGCACAATGATGAATGACGAGCGCGCTCGTGCTGCTGCGAATTCGCTCGCGGCCAATTAACGCGTCTGTACGTCCCCTCCCCTCTACGTATATCCTGTCCAGCGACTTTTATCGCGATCGAAGGGGAAATACATGGTTCGAGGAAAATTATCGGGTGTCGACGGCGACGTAATGTAAGCTCGTGTAACACTTGTGTACAGTGGTAGTACACTATCTCTGCTACAATTTAATGTAATAGAGCGAGGGCTCTGAAAGGATGTTGATTGGACGTAAAATGACTGCAACGTAAGTTTGTTGAATGGTTTGGTTGGATTAGGTTTGATTTTTATTCGTAATTTTACTGAAACTTCAATGGTTAGTTATATTTAATAACAATGTACCAAGGTGAAGTTTAATGGAATAATGATCCTTCTATGTTAGACATTTGTTTTCGCTTTAGTTTTCTTCTAGCTTATTGCTCCAGAAAAGATACTAATTTTCGTAGTTTTCTATTAAAAAGAATTTCTGATTCCAAGGATAGCAACAATTTTTAATTATCATAGTAATAAGTTATTTATTAGACAAAAATAAGGAATATTCAACATAAATGTTAATAAATAAATGTTATAAATTTCAATGTGTTTATCTAGAATATACTGTGTTACTTTTTACTTTTTTGACGTTAGTATTAGTTTTTGCCTTCTTAACCCTTGATGATATTATGTGACTTGAAAATTACAAATCATAAACTTCTAGTGTTCATTTACAAAAGATCATACAATAATTATATTTAAAATAATCTCCATTATTTTAGATCAGCTTTTCCCACTTATCGGGTAACTGAAGTATTACTTCTCTGAAAAAGTATGGTGGCTTTTAGTCGATAAATATGTCCCGAGTTTGTGAGAAAAAGACACTGAATTAATTTATGCATCCAACACATTTTATTTGTTCACTGTTACGCTATTGCATTACATTGTTGTACTATTATATTAATAATGATTAATTTCCTTATAATAATTACCAATTGTTTTTTCTCTTATTGCAATGAATTGTAATTTTTCTCCTCGTAAATAAAGAAAAAGTCAATGAACTTTCAAATAAAAAAAAAAAGCACTTATTTGCAGTAAAAGAAATTGATTTCCACGTAGACAATATAATTCTCCCAAGAGAAACTAGATGCGTTCGCTTTCAACAATAAACGACTCAATCTTTCAACAACTGCCAATGCTAGTTTACAATAAGCTTCAACAAGATGGTCGAAAGGTCTACTATGAAAGTCGCTGCAAACTAATTAAACGCGTTAAGATGAAACGCGAGATCAGCCAACTGTACTTGCTGTTCCTTAATAAAACCCGCCCTCTCCCCAACACCGAGAGGGGGCAGATTTTTCGTTGAGGGAAGTTCGTTAGCAGCGACCGGCCAGAATTTCATAAAAACTCGTTAAAGAAGCGGGCGAGGTGCTGTACACGAGAGAGTCCGCGAGACGAGAGGAGATGAACTAGTAGCCGGCCTCAGGAAGACCCTGCGAAAGAAAAGTACCGCTAACTTGCCGGCAAACAAGCCATGTTGTTATCGCCGATTACACCCAGGGAATATTTACCCCGTGAGAGATGCACCGTGGGTAGCGAGGCGTTTTTTTTATACCGGTCCTGCTCGTTGCTCGGAAGTAATTCGTTCAGCCTTTATGAATTCCGCGCGAAATTGAATAAGACAAGAGACTCACTCCGTTGAAGCGTCAAAGATGTTACAGTTTCATCCCCTTATACGTACCAGTCTTTCCTTTTTGTTATATTACACATCAATCCCGCGTATTCCATTATGAAAATTAAACGAAAAAATGTGTACACGAGGAAGGAGGGGGGAGAGTAGGAGACAGGCTAGTAAAAGTTTATATCGTAAAAGCATGTTTGCAGTCTGACCCGGTTTTATAGCGCGATGAATCAAACGAAATTATGTCATTGAATCGTGAATAACGTTTGCTTTGCGGGTTCGGGCTACTCGGACGAATTTCGAAAGCAGCACATAAAGTCGAAGGAAAAGGGGGATTTCGGTGGATGGAATACCATAAACAGAGGACCCTTTTGCTCTCGATGATAAAAAGAAAACGTCACCGTAAATGTTTTCGTTGAAGTTTCAAATCGCCGCGAAGGAAAGCGAAAGCGATAACGACGACGTATTGTGATTCAAACAGTCGTCTAACTGGGCGAAACTATATTTCATTTTAACGGTGTATCGATCGTAAATTCGAAGCGTTTGAAACTGAATTATTGATACTTTATCAATAAAATTCGAACTGTTTAAATTTAAACATTCAATTTTTAGTAATTTAATTCATTTAATCGAATTCGAAGTATTCGAAATTTAAGTTCACTCGAAATAAATAGGAAATTTCAGATTTTACAGTGTTAGACAGCTGGTTCGAAACGCCGTGCGACGTGGCGCGTACAGGCGGCTCTATATTCTCCTAGGCGGCGATTTGTCATCGACTTTTTGCCGACGAACGCCGCGAAAGACGAAGAAAAATGTATGTAAATATGTTGCAAAAGATATAGGCGGTTCACCCGCAACGTTAAACTAATCTCCGTTGCTGCGGCACGCGTGATTTATGTCGCCGGTAATGCTCAAAATATGGTGAAAGTCCAGGCGATAATGTTACTGCTTGCTCGGAGGATATTGTTATTTATTCACTGGATCGAGCGCGACAATTCATCTGCTGACAATCTCACTTGTGCATCGTTGAACGTTACGAGAAAAATTCACATCCAGTTGTATGGATTTGCTAGTATTTCATTTGTTAATCTTTCGTGATAAGTCACACTTCTGTTGCAGATTACGGTCAAGATTTAATAAAATAGAAAAATTGTATTTGTAATTCATTTGCTTTTCTATTAATTTTATCTTTATCCTCCACTTTAGTTTCAGATTAACAAAATGCGAATTATATCGGATACTTTGAAAAAAGGTTTCATATAATCCTTTTTTATTCGAATTCGAGAAAAATTGTTAGATTTTCATTTGGAAACTGAAGGCGATCCTCATATTACGATAAAAAAGCAAAGAAATAGGAAATCGATTAGGGTACTGTATGTTGCCTAGGAAACCATGCAACTTTTGTCTGAAATATTTTTTTCTATAACAAATAATTTACGAGATATTTGAAGTCGTCATCTTACGAAACTCATTTCGTGACTCTCAAATATATTCGACGTTAGACATTTTGGACAGATATATCTTAATAATAATTAATAATATTACAATACTAATTAATTATTCTCATAAAATAGCTTCCACACAATTATGCAACTTTCGTAGGAAATATTTGTGTAAAATTCAAAACACAGCAGAAGTATTTCAGGCCATAAATAACTTAGAAAACTTAGAAACAACTTTTTCACATTCTTCAATTTATCACAGGGCAAAATAAATTGGTTTACTATTATAAAAATAATGCATTTTATTAGAAATTTTTACTGCGTATGATTAATAAAGCGCGTAATATATGAAACGCTAATTGTATGTGAAATACTTTGCGTACATTCATCCTCATGAACACTCACCGCAAGTTCTCTCTCTATTAACTGTCGCTAACAGCTCTCATTAAAACTACCTCGTCTCGTGCGTTTAAGTATTGCAACCTTTTGTAAGAAGTACTCGTAAACACACCAACGTATCATCCTTAATTGTAAGTAGGTTACTTGATTCATGAAAGGAATACATTTATTTTTAACATCCCTAATTTACACGTTTCAACTGAAACGTCTCTTTCTCTACATCGAAGAGACACGTTCAAGATCGTTGAAATTGATTTCGTTTCTTAACAGAATACCGTTGGACACTTTCGATACGAACGATTCGATCAGAACATCAACGACGAGTAAAAGTTTTCGTTATTCAACGAGCACGTCGCGGATATCACGCTTATGGCACGATTAATTCTCACAATCTGCAGATGACTCGCGACTGGTATGGTAACAATGGCCGTGTTCATGGTCCATTCACGATTGTAACATTGACGCTGCCCTGGCCGACTCTATTTCCAGAACAAAAACAAGACGAATAGCCCAACTATCTAGAGCAGATAGACACCGAACGCTTTCTCCTGTCCTCGAATCGAACACCCAATGGCCTGACCGTAAAAAGTATCCGCCTATTGGATGCACACGAACGCTGCCTGATTTTCGTCCCCTTTTGAATTTTATCGGCGTGATCGAGAGGAGCAATCGAACCACGAGTGCATTTTTTACGTCGCTCGGCCTGTAGAACGAATGATCTTTTGGCGAGGACATTTTCCGTGATTCATTCCTTACTTCGTTGATTAAAAAAAAAGAAAGAAAGAAAAACGGGAAAACCTCCGAAGTGAGTAAATTGGACTTCTTTAATAGAATATAAGGTAAAAAAAATTTATAAACTGGATAGAATAGATACATCCTTGACCATCTTCAATGTTTCAATTTGCTTTCTTTTACTCGTCATTTACGTAAATATTCAGAAAATCAGTTTGTTTTTTACTCTTGTGGTTATGGGAATGAAGTCACAAATACACGATGCCAACCGAAAGACAGCGGCTGTCAAAGTCTTAATATAAATAAATGAACTGGTAATAATGTAACGATACAACGATGCAATAGCAGATAAATGAATATGTAACATTTAAATTACATGTCGCTATACAGAGCTAAATTCCCTTTCAACAATTTAATATACTCATTATACTGAAATTCATCGGATCATTTCAATCGGATTTAAATCCTACGCGTAAGGATCCCAAAAAACTCCGAACAGTGTGTATGTCCTGGATAAATGAAATGAATTTCGGATGCAGCACACAACGCATCGGATCGCGTGAATTAATTTGCGAATTAAAAGGACGATTGTTCGAAGTGGCTCTGTTAATCCATAGAACCTGATCAACATCTAATTAATTTTTCCTCTAACAATGCTCGCGTAAAATTCACCGGTGATATTTCCCTTGTATCACAGAAAAAGTCCATAGAAAAAGAAAAAGAAATGTCTCATCAATATAACATCGTTGTAATCAAACGAACCAACTACTACCTAATAAAAATCTCCAATTTCTTTCCTTCGACGATCCGGTTATTTTGATACGATTTTCTGCCTCCAGGGAAGCCGAGATACACACAGAGTCAACGAGAAACTTTGAAGGAAGTGGTACGCCTTAGAGGTGGAGGCAGCAGGGGCGTAGTTGATGGTCAAAGCTTGTATTAATTACAGCTGTCAGGATTTTGAGTACACTGACTGTAGCAGAAGCTTTACCTAGTACTGGCACTGCTCGTTATACCGACCAGTGATTCTCAGTTTCAATTCCGTGGAAATTTGTTTAGGCGGAAAACTCATGCAGAGGATTTTCTTGCTCGTCGATTTGCTTCACGTTTCGTTTATGGCCAATGAGAAATTACGCTGAGAAGTGTGTTTACCGGTAAAAGTTCTATCTCGGCTATACGTTGCATACAATCGTTTATTTATCTTGTTCTACATCGGGACGGTTTTTATTCTCTACACAGAAGCGTTTCGTAACACGGGCAGACGGAAGGTAGTTATTTTAATTAATTAGCTTTATTCTGTACACACGGGATCAGGCTTGTAGGATAGTTTCCTTCTTTTCTTTTTTTCTTTTTTTTTTTCGTTCTGTTTCCCCGTTAACTAGTGACTCTCAATCGCATCCCGGGATCCAACGGATCTCTTGCAATTAAAGTTTTTATTGTTTCTGACGTTCGTCGATTTTTCCGCCCCCCTTCCTTCGGGAAAAGTTCTTCGTACAGCCGAGGCCAAATGAAAGTTTAAATAAAGGGGAACACCTTGAGCGAGGCTCGTACGATCGCGATTAAATTTGCAGCGTTCAAAGAACTCTTTTGACGTTAAACACGATTGTAGAAATGAGATACGAAAAAATTTCAATATTGGAAAATTTCGACGCATGATCCGTTTCGTGCGTAACGATAAATTTACTCGTATCAAAGATAACTTTACACGAAACATGTTTCTTTGTTGATCAAACGTTCCTTTCTTATGCAATGAGTCGCACCAATATTCAGGTAACCTTTAAAATAGAATCACTTTTTGAAAATTGGACTAAACGACGTGAGCTCTTTTTTTGAAAGATTAGTTTACTACATAATATATTATAGAAAATTTTGAAAAAAATTGCAACTGGTTGGAATTGCAAAGAAAATAGTAAAGATATTGTTTTACAACTTTTTTGTCTGAGCGTGCAATGAAAACTTAAAAAATATGTTTTCTAGTTTTATACAGATATATATGTAAATCGATCGATGTAGAAATAAGCGACAAGCATTGAAAGATGAAAGAATCTTTCGATTTAATCCAATTGTAGGCCAAATATCGTGAAAAACTTCTGTAAATTTTCAACATGTATATAATTGATATAAATCTACAAAATGTATTTTTTAAATTTTCAGTAGACGCTTAGGCTTACACAAAAATATTATTTTCTGCGCAATTCCAATCAATTAGAATTTCTTTTAAATCTTTTTACACGGTATTTAGTAAATTATTCCTTCTAACTTCTCAAGTGAGAACTCAATTCATTTGGTCCAATTTAATAAAAGTGATCCTGTTTCAAAGAGTGTCCGAATAGTAGTGGACATCAGTGTATAAATTTATGCTTATATTGATTAACTACGTTTTCTAGTTCTATGTCAATTATTATGACGTACCATTAAAATGGCGATAATGCATCAGTTTGCTGATTCTGAATGATTATGCAAGAAAGCGTAATAACGGACTGTATTACACGCGTCGCAGTTTCTACGACTATAGCTTGCATATAGGTATCAGTCATATGCCATACTTTGGCGTCAATGTACGCTGTGCAGCAAGACTAATGACTCGTTGGGGACTTCGAATATAGCTAGATACATCAAGCCTAGCCGTAGACCCATTATTCGATGTCAAGCATCCATAGTTTTGTCGGATTAATCATCTTATCTTGATGAGGAATCAGATACGAAAGAACAAAGCTACGTTAATCCAAAGACTTGAACATTAGTTCTTTCAATAAACGTTGAAATAATTGTAATTGAAAAAAGTTAAACGAAACTGTCACATGCGAAAAATACTAGAGTCAATTATTAGATCCTAAGATAATTCAACCAGTGTCATGCGTCACTAGAATAAAGAAATTCGATTCATGACATCACCTGGCAGCTAAAAATCATGTAAAGATCGCATAGTTTTAGAATGAATCTAGTTATATCCTGTGACAACAAAATTATTTTTCTCAATTTTGTCAACTTAAGAACACCTTCCACCACAGTTGGGCACATTTTATCCGAAATAGGATACCAAATACTGGTTTTTTTTTAGAAAACTAATTTTGTGTTTAATGTAACTGAATTGTTTTTAAATAAATGTTTAATATATGTTTTAAATTTAATTACGTGAAATCTGCTTTTCTGACGCAGTTGACGATATTGATACGATAGAATTAGGGAGTATTTGAAAAATTATTTGAATAAATTGATTCGATCGAATAAAAAATAGAATGAAAAATGATTCCACTTGAAATGCAAATAACGAAATAATCTTAAGAAAAATCATTTGTCTATTCAAGTAAAAATATAATTAAATTTAAATAACATGTAGTCAGATATACCATCTTGACGATTAGTTTTCAAACAGATCATTTGGATAATGCCCAAGTCTGTTTTCCGCGCACCGTAAATCTAACAATAAGTACTTATGATCTCAAAGTCGTGCATTTTGAATATAAGTCATTTATACGTATACAGATTATCCTGTATAACTCATACAGTATCCAATGGAACGTGTCAAGGATTATTTCACATACAGTATTCCATAGCGTACCCTTAAAAGGGATTGAGCAGAGGGTAGCCCAGAGAACAATAAATATTTTCTTACACAGGCCAGGAAGCAGTGCTCTTACAGCACAGGGTGCATCAATCATGGAAAGCTCTCCAATATTAAGCAACCTGGGATAATCCATTACCCCGTCTGTCCCACATAATAAAGACTTCATCGTGTTGTATCTAGCTTCTCGTGCAAAATATCCATACTTAAACTGCAACATAACCTCTAGCTCCTAATAATACCGAAATACCTTTCTTCGAAAAAGAAAAAAAGCAAAAAAAAAAGACAATCCAATTGATCGACCCATAAAGTTCTATTTCCAGTTCCTTTTGAATAAACACCGATATACAAAATATAAGGAAAAAATTCATTCTCGTGGACAGATTCTCGGCTTTTCGTGGATAGAGTTAGATATAGGTACAAGAGTGAGCTGGAATGAGAGGAAGGACGAAGCGAGCAGTCGAAATTATTCCGTCGCCCTCTATTCTGGCCTGTACCGAGTAATACAGACTCAGTGTTAGCCACCCTTGGCGTATAAAGCCGCATATCAACCACCTCAATAAGAAAGTGGCGCAACCGGATTTAATATGACGTGTAGTCTGTTATTGCTACTCCTGTCTTCACTTTCTCTTGTTTCCTTGCTCATTTCTTTCGCTATCTACTGACAAAGCACACTCTAGCACTTCTTCGAGCGTGCACACACACGGGTGAAGTGTGTGCCAGTGAATTTTCATATCACGTTCTTTTCCATCCGTTTACTTCCTCACACAAATACCGTAGAAGTCTTCTACCGTGCGATTTCAATATTCCCTACGGCTCTACGAATTTACCCATTCACAGACTATTGATTTTAATAGCACCGTACTTTTTGACCATTACTCCTGCTACTCTTCCGCTTTGCTCCGGAAGTCGAGTTCAATTTCGAACAAAACGTAATCATTCGAATTGAAGTTTTTTTTACATTTGTCTCTTTATTCACTGATATTCGCTAAGTAAACCTTCGGTTTATTTGCCAGTACAAAAAATGAAATAAAATTATATTGTATGTAAGGTGTCCCAGATTGAAACCGATAAACTCAGCCAACATATTCGGCAGGACAACCTCTATAATTTATATCGTGTTATTAAACTGTACATAGAAAGTGCAAGTCCGAGTGTTAAAAATAATATTTTAGTGTATCTGTGTACAAAATCCTTGTACGTAAAGTTTGAAAGTGTGATAATGAATAAATTTTAATATAATAATGCAATAATGCATCTTATTGGAAATATCCAATCTTTGGTGAAATTAAGAGAAAATATGTAAATGCAAGAATAAAAGAACGTGAAAGAGATTTCAATAGTAAAACGCTTAACGTGATCATCTTAGATTATTCTGTTATCAGTGAAACGACCAAAATATTTTTTGTAACCGAGAATATGATTCGCCAAGGACTTTAAGACGACTTTAAGATCACTTTAAAGCAACAATTTCTGTATTAGTGCTACTCTTTCCGTATTCTACTTGATTTCTATCTCTTTCGAGGATGTTCCGAGGCAATTTGTAAACTGCTCGTCGGACAAGCAAGGTAACTGCGTTTGTCGGCCGATCTTTTTTACATAATCTTCGTCGTACGGGTAGAATGTAGCCGTCTGAAGTGGAAGGGAACGCGTATGCGGTGAAATTTACCGCGAAATGTAAATATATCCAAGGGAAGGGTGCAACGCCAGCAACGTAAAAGCGGTTTTTGTTTATCGTCGACTCCCGAGAGTTTTACGATAATTTGAAGAAGTACAGTTTTGTTTTGAATGTTGTCTAGATATGCTGATTTAACTGTTTGCAAATTTTCGAATATCTCTATCGTATGAAATACGAGAAATATCTTCATCCTCACGGGTATCGAATTTAATTCGTAAAAATCTGTTTAACCACTTAACGTACATGCCCGTGACATATAAGAGCACACCTAACCGATCGATTTGCATGGATTACCTTGAAATCACACAAATCAAACATTTCATCAACAATATTTTCATCAACGCTGCTTTATCGATCCCCCACTACATATTTGCCAACATATACCATCGCCGATAGTGTATTTTCATTGAAATTCCAATTTCCCTGGATAAAAAATAATGGTGCATATAATCAAATTTTATTGTAACACCCGTACACTCACTCTCATTAATATTCGAACGCCTTTTAAAACAGAATAACTTGTTTTTAAATTGGACCAAACGACGTGTTTTCCTATTTTTCAGAAGTTAGATAAATGAGTTTACTAGATGGTGTATACAAAAACTTTTTGAGAAAATTACAATTGATCGAAAACACAAAGAAATTAATGGAAATCCTTTGAGCAACTTGTTTGTCTGCAATGAAAATTCGAGAAATATGTTTTGTAAATTTATTTCAGTGGTATACATCGTGAAAATTATTATTATTATTATTATTATATTTAAAATTAATACAATTATTATATCCATAAAAATTAGTCTGTTTTCAAAGGTGTCCAAATATTAACGAGAGTGACTGTATACTGTTAACTCATCGAAGTGATGGAAATAGACATTATTGGGAAATTACATCAAATAGAAATTTTAGGAGATCAGGTTAACACATAGCTACTCAACATTTTGAATATTCGAATACCGTTTTAGAAAGTTTCTCCGATATTTCTGCTTTCAGTGGTTCGAACACTCCTTTCTGCAAAATAAACGACAAATTCAATTCTCTCCAATTTTCATTGTCTACTCGTAACTATTCACTAGTTCATCCCTAGCGTTACATTGAATGATAAATGCTGAATAATCAAAATCTTGATGCGTATATGCGAAAGCGTATTTCACCGTTGCTATTTTGATATTTTCCCGGTGGTCACACGAATGGTCCCCATATATTAATAACAGATATTTCCAACGAAATACCGTCTGTGTACGATGCTGCGCGATATTTATCATCGAAAAACCGACTAAAGTCCACTAGATTCGAGATCACCGCAATATCGTGCACGTCGTTCCCGTGTCGCGTACCGTGGTAACGCATAAAAATATAAGTACGAAGAGGGGATGAGGGACGTGAACGTGTACAAGCACAAGCCGCGTACAAATGTTCGACGGAAAGCGAAGCGCCGCTTTAATATCGACGAACGCTGGGAGTAATTTACAATGCGGTCGATCAGTTCGTCAAAGTCACCGTAAATTATGACACCGAATTCACGCGCGTCGCTCAGCCAAAGGGGCGGGGGTGAGGGCGTCGTTATTAAAGCAGTTTGACGAAAAGACCAACCTGATATTCCGTATAATTTCACGCTTACACGAGGGAGAAAACTAGCTTACATTGTTACCCACCGTTCGACCGTTTTACACGTTTTGATTATCTACGCACAATCATGTAGAACAGACGCGTAGACCGTATAAAATACGTATTATCATCGAACGTACTATTCGTTCGTGGTTCGACGATGATCGCGGGTATGGTCGTTCGCTTTTCCCTTCCGTGAAAATTCGTTCATCTTTTTCCGATGACAAACCACGTTACGGTTATGCTCATCGACCATCGAATTCCATCGATTAAAGGGTGAAATTCTGCAGGGAATAATCGCACCCAACGACGCGAGGATTCAGGTGTAGGAATTTTACGCGATCCCAAGGCAGTGGTCGTACGAATTAGGAATGTCGTCCAATTAATGCGCCCGTTAATTGAGATATACGATTCGCTCTAATTACTCACGGTGATCTATACTTCGATTGCCTAATTGACCGGCACATGACTGATTATAATTGGCTGTCGTGCACAGCATTCCAGGTTCCATTCCTGACACGCTTTCACCCCTGGGCGCGGTTATTAACGGCATGTCGTTCGACTCGTCGATATTTTATTCGCGCGGTTTTAACGCGATAAGAACGCGCGCGATTTAAATTTCTGCTTCGGCCGTTTCGTCTCCGTAGCACGCGTATTCACGTGCACGCGATGATATTACTCTACACCGATATATGGCACAGTAGCCTAGTTGCTTTCGCGGGGTGTTGAAAATAACGTCTCGTATAAAACTAAAAAGCAATCCAACTTCGGAAGGAACATAGGAAAGAATGCGATGTGACTCGCGGAGATTTCGGTATGGTTACGTACCTTCTAACCGCGAAAAGCAAACTTCCCTTTCCTGCACTTCGTTCCCGACTTTCCTCTCGTTCGGCCGTTCGACGATTTATGCGTCGCGCATAAACCATTTACAATGTCGTATCTTACAAATAAATCAGTGCCAGCTGTTGGGGAACAGGTTAAACGAGAAGCGATAAATATGAGATTTAACGTGCTATCGTTCATCGAACAAACACCGTTAAACGGGAGTTCTATCCTCGTTTACTTGATATTCACGGAGATCTTCGACTTTTCAAACGGATTTCGATCTCTTAGCAGCTTATCAGTGTACGTTAGGTGTTCTTTCTCAGAAACTTCAATGTTCTTCGCGGGAAACCAAACACAATTGTAACGTTCAATGTAATTTACATTCTTCAAGATGTTTAGCGTGGCAATTCGTGATACGAACGCTTGCAAAAGAGTCTATTTTTGAGATGGAGGCGTTGTTTTGTATGTTAGCATATTTTCGAGGATTATTAATCGAAGCGAGAGAACAGTAGGTTTACAACTTAGAAGATAAATTCTGCTGTCTTCGATAACCAAAAAATGTGTCACAAACGCACCTCCCGAATTTAATAATTAGTTGTAAGGATCAAAATGGTCGACGTGCCTCCACGAAAACTACAGAATATTGTGGTGGGCTGTTATATGTTGACGGAGGATAGAAGGCGGAGGAATGATAGAGAGGATCGGAGGAAAAAGGAAAGGTTGCGTTTCCGTCCTGGGCTCCCCCCCTTCCCTAGTGGACTCGTCAGTAAGGCATTCTAGGAGACCCGTGCCTTAGACGCGGGGAATTTAAGGAGTTGGGTTGGAAGGTGTATATATACAAACAGGACCTCTCGGGAGAGCTAGCGAGAATGGTCTCCTGTGTCGTCGTTTGTCCCTCTAGCGGTGGTAGACAGAAGGGTCGCCACAATATAAAAGACGAATGTAGTTAGTCGATCAGTGAGTCAATCCAAAGAAAGGAATATAACAAAACACGACCATTTAGCAATCGATCACCCTGTTGATCGATTGACACGTACTTATTCACCGTGTAAAACAGACAAATTAGAAATAAAACTGAATCATCCAAACAGAAACGCAACTATTCATCTTATTATCCCTTAAACGTGAGGGAGGTCTTTCGAAGTCGAAGCATATTAGTCAAAACACTCTGGTGATTAACCACAGGCTGAAACACGCGACTTTTTCTCAGTTTATCGAATTTCTTCTCTGAAAAAATGCTACAGCTACGTAACCAATGAAGCGTCGCGTTCTGCAGTAATCGTTTAATCAAGATCCAACAACTCAAAAATGAAAACAAAGAAATAACGAAGATATAACTGAAGATAGAATTAATTTGTGCATCGAATATTTGTCCGATTTTTTTTTTTTTTTTATTGTCGATAAATCATCACGAAGTACGCTCGTCGGAAAACAGTTTGCGTGAGACTTTTTCTCGCACCTGAACGATTTTCCTAGCAGTCACAGAATCGTGATGTTTTCACGTTCGATTTTGAGAAACTGATGCGAACAACCTTTGAGCAGTGGTACTTGACACAGACAACAGCTATAGACGAGTTTGAAGCGTGATGCAGAGGAATCGGACTCAAGGGAACAGATACAGATAATCCCAGACACGTGGAACGCGATACAGACGTCTCAGGTACATAGAATTCAACGCAAACAACCCAAAATCTAAATCCAGATTTGTGGAAGGCGATACACAGGATTTCAGGTACGTACTACGAGACTCAATAGAGGTAGTTCGAATTCACACTGAACTAAATACGAATAATTTAAACGTACGATCCGAATAATCTTGACTTTATGAGATTTCACGTGAATTTTCTTGAATTTCGAGAATTCTAGGTCGTGTCTACCTGGAATTTGTAAAATTCGATACGAACTCGCCTCTATTCGCGGTTTCGTAGAAACCTAGAATTCGTAGAATTTGGCGCAGATAACTTTACACGCGAAATTCAACGTGCATGATTATAAACTTAAGTTTCAAGCTTAAGGTTCAACTATCACGATTAAGAGTTTATAAAATTTGACGGGCTCTGATAAAACAACGTTTAAACCTGGAAAATTGTATTTGACAAAGTAATTAGAAATTCATCGTACTCCAAGCGATGTGAACGTAATCTTAAAGAACAGCGAAAATAACTATGTGTAGAGAAAGAAAGAAAAAAGGAACAAAGGAAAGAAAGAATGACAAATTGACCGAGAGGTTGGTTCCGTGTTTTTACTTTATCAGGGTTGTACAACATGCAAGTCGTGCGTGCAAGTCACCCGGCCGTAAGACACGTTGCGCGCAGTTTAATTGAGTAATAAAACACACATATTAGGCGGTAAGCGGCAATTACTTGGACGTCCAGCGAATTTACGCAACCGTAATAGCACGCGTTCGGTATCGGAATTTATGATGCACATTTCAATTTTTATACTATCGTATTTCGGCTCGTAATAAAGTTCCAGAAGCGTTAAAGGTACCGGGTAGCCGTAAAAAGCCGATCCGTTAGTTTTTGTAATTTCATTACCCGACGTTCTTCGATATTGAAATCGTTATCACGTCGTATCCAGTGACATTTACTTCTGCGAACGTTTATTTCTCGCTAATTGACTACGTAGATATGGAATATAATCCAATGGAAATTCTAGACTAAAGACTTAACAACTAGCGAACATTACTTATCCGCAAACCTTGAAAAAATATTCCTGCAATATTTCTTCGTAATAAGTCAATTTTAAAAAATTATTTCCAAAAATTCACTCTCGAAATATTTGATCGCGCTATATGATATTGATCATATGAAAATAATTAAAAATGTATCGTAATAGTTATTTCTGGGCTACTCCGTTACCTTCATTTAGTGAATTATTTCTGGTGATTCTTCAACTATTTCACATAATTAAATAATCTAGTATCTCCGAAGAAATTTAGCACACTTTTCTTATATAAATTTAAATTATATCATGACACAATTGGTCATGACACAATCGAAGCGTGCCAAAATATATAAAGAATTTATTGAATCAAAAGAAAACTATTATTAAATGGACAGTTTACTTTGAAAGTGGTGCAAATCCATTTTTTCTTCTTTTAAGGTATTTAAGAGTTTGTATTTTAGTTGAATGAAAAATATCAATGAAATGTACTACGTTTGCCAATATTTCTATGAATTTAAATATATGTAAATTGATTATATAAATAACTTCTATGTGAATTTAACTAAACCAATATAATCTATCTAGATCCTAAATAGATTTACACCATTTTTATAATTAATGGTTATACAAAGTAATTTATTAACGAATTTGTATATGCGTCGCAGCGTCGACAGTTTATTAGCGACGATTAAACGACGCGGAGGAACTTCACTGTTTGAAGTCCCAGTTAAATATGTATGAAGTGGACTGTATTTCTGTATCGTATGTTACAATTGTATAGAATGTTGCGAGTTGAGTACTGTGTCTTAAGCTACGAGATGACTACTGGTGTGGTAAGCGACGAAGTCCCGAAGTGTCCTCTCGTCTCCGATCGTGACACCTCGAAGAAGGATTGAGTACGCTGATTGGTCCTCTTTGATTTTCCAATCAGCGCATTTTTGCCATTTCCTTAAATTTAAGTACCGCCCTTTAACCAGCCCTTCTCAGAGCGGGAGTGAGGGCACTGTCTAAGTATGGGGGGTTTCTCGAAGGTTCGATGGGTCGCGGAAAATTCCTCCAGGTCGACTCTTAACGACAAGGACTGTTATACACATGTTTTAGCCGACCTTTCGGAAATACCGAGTTTATGACCTGGTCGGTTATTAAGACGAACGAAACGAAATTCTAAAGCCATTGTGTAAAAACTCGAAATGATTAAACTACCTTTGCTAACGCGAAGGCACAAATTGCCGGTTATAGAAAATAAAACTCTGAAACTATTAACGAAAAATAAATACGAAAATAAACTGTCTGTCACGTCCATGTCATAAACTAACCTTCGAGAATCTTTAATTACGGTGTTCCGTATCGGACGGAACAGAATTTTCAATTAAAATGTATGAATATTTATAACTTTTAAATGTGAATAGTTTGAAAATAAAAAGTTCATGTTAAATTATACGTAACTTTCATGATTTCTCAATTTTTTCCAAACAAGAACTTACACCATTTCAAAATAAATGGTCCAAATAATGGTGTATATTTCGATTAAATAAAGATTATCATATTTCAAAATACATCCTTCTTAAAAATAGTAATTTTCTACGGTACAATCTAATAATTTTAAAAGTGAATTTCACCGAATGTACATAGCAACGAGACGATTTACTACCAGTCATCAAGGAGTAAAAGTAAACGTTTGAAGTAACGACGATCAATTTGAAAGTTCCTCTCGAGAAATGTGATGCTGATACTATCGTTCGTTACGCTGATCCGTGTACTTGAACTGTAATCTCATCGATAATTTGCACGATTTATTCAAATTAAATTAATAATAACGAATTATTTAAGATAACCGTTTACCGATAGGTGGATTTTGTAGCGCAAAGTAGGGACCACTATTTTCGCATAGAACGAGCGGATTTCCGTTTCAGAGAGTCTCTGGAGAGGTTAATTTCGTATTAGACTAAGCGCGAGGGTAATATGGATAGCTGCAGATAGGAGCAACGGTTACTTCTACCGGTTGAATTCAATTATTCTTTTATACTTTCCAGAGCGTGTAAAACCGACTCAGTGTGTAGTAAAACGGAACGTTCCTGCCCGACTAATTTTCCCTTCCTCCGCTTTAAATTATCGTCGTTTACCTCGAAATAGTTCCTTCCCCGCGAAACGCGCGTCGCCTCCTCGCGTTCTTTCATGTTATTTAGAAAAATGCGGGAGGGGGAGAAAAGTGAAAACAGAAATGAACGTGAAGCCGCGAATAAAATTACTGGTAACGCTCTAGATGGAAGGGAGGAGTGGGGTGCGGTAAATTCATGGCGATGCAAATCGTCAGATGGCTGTGACGTTCGGGTTTAAAATATGTTTCCCGATCTCGATCCCGAAAAGGATGTGCTAAATCATCGCGGGAAAAATGTCCGATTTTTTTCCACGTGGTCGATTGCTCTCCCTCCTCCCTCCTTCCGCTCCCTCTCCTCATCCATAGCTCGTCCTGTACAAACAGACATGGTCAACGGTCCCATTTTTCACACGTCAAATTAAAGTGGAATAGTTCCAACTCCTGGCTTCGTACGAAGCTTTTCCGTGTTTTAAATCGGCCACGTTTCGTTCTACCTCGTTAATGCTGCCTCCTCGGAAACCTCGATTAAACGAATGGTTTCTACGTTCTTTTTTCCTCTTGAACGAATTTAACGAAGGATTTAAGGTGAAGAATTAAAGGAGTATCGATACGTGGGACGCTATTTTTTTGTTCTTCTCTCTCTCTCTCTCTCTCTCTCTCTCTTCCTCTCTGTTTCACTTTTTCTCTCACGCGACAAAGTTACGAGGGATAGCAGAGGGTGATAAGAATACAACGGTGTTAAGCGGACCGCGGAGGACAGCGCGAAAAACGCTTGCGGCGTATACCACACTTTTCAAGACTCTAAAACGCGCGCGCGTTAAATCAGACGAACTATTGGAAGGCGCCGTCGTCCAGGTAGGAGTCGATGAAATATACCGGCAAAAGTAGAAACAAAAGGAACGGAGGAGCATCGACACTTCGCGTTTCTCTCGCTCGGCCGATGCTATACATTGTACGCCAGGGAAACGCATGGTCTACACTATATTTTCACCACTGGTTGCACCCACGTTGCATCACCGCCCTGTGATATACGCTACAAATACCTACACATCTACAGGCTGCTTCAAACGAGGTCAACCATCGACGGAATTAAATGACACGTGTGAAAATACGAATGTAATATGGAGAGAATTTATCGCTTTCGAATTTGGTTCGAAATTGTCTGGCTTGATTGGCTCTGATTTTTTCTTTTCTTTTTTCCCTTTGTTTGTCGTTGGTTCGTAAATATGCATGCGGAACAAATTTTTGTTACAAAATCTATAGTAACTTTTAGCTGGGGACATTAATTCGCGACAAATATTGGGAGTAACTTTTATTGGTTATCGCTTGCACAGTGATACGCCATTCGTGCATTCATATTCATTCGTTTAAATTTTCAAAACAGGGTTTGTGAAACGTACTTTCTTCACAAATATCGAAAGCTTGCCTAATAATTGATTACTCGAAGTAAGTATGACTTTTAGATCTTCGTTCGTTAGAACAGTTCTGTCAATTGAATCAATTAATCTTTAGAACGACACGAATTCAAAAATTTTAATTGTGTAACAATAAGAAGAGAAGACATTTCCTTAACAAAACTATGAAATATTGTTTCTGTTGGAGTCATTTTAAGAAATCGACTTTGTAAATATTTAAAAATTAACTGAAATTAATTTATAGGTAACTTTTATATAGATATGTGCTCTTTTACTAATAAACTTGTTGCATGCTACAAAAATCTACTGATTAAATGTGTAAAGGAAGAACAATGTTAATAATATTTTTTTAAATTATACTACGCTCATAAAAATTTTTGTTGTAAATTCACTTTGTATTAACAAGACTGTTACGAATTTTTCAATCCAAATGTACCATCTTCTTCCTAAACATGGAAGCAACTCACGTTACAATTCACTCTACAAGATCGAATCTCAACTTTACCAAACGCAACGCAACGTACAGCAATTTTTTATAAATTATTTAATTACTTTTTTCTATTAAACGTGGATTTTATCGTGACGGAGGGGTTTTTGAATCATTCTGTAGATTTAGGCCCGCGCGCCTGTGTCCGTGCGCGAACAGACGCGATAATTTAGAGCGGGAAGCGAAGGTGTCTAGATAGATGCGCCGTAGAAATCGACAGGTATGATGAATGCTCAACAGGCGCCACCATATACTGCTAGCAGAGATTATTGCGTATTCCTGTCAAATGCGCCGTCGGCGGTAGCGTAACAGAAGGTGAGGGAAGGCTCGATGGAAGCCGACGTTGGGGAACATCTGCATTTTCAGAGACACGGTTACGATGAAAAAGAGACGCCGTGTTCCTTTCTCCTTCTACCAACTTTTTCCCTTTTCTTCTCCTTGCTTGCTAGTTCGTTCGTAGTGATTCTTCCCTTCTACTACGTTTTCTCTCAATCATACCTTTTTATTTTTTTCCCCTCCCTTTCTCTCTCTTTTTCTATTTTTACACCCTTTCTTCGTTTTCATTGTCGTTGCACGGTCCCCTTTTCTTTTGCATTTTCCGTCGACGCTCGACGCCTCTATCGAAATCCTTTTAGCTTCCCCGTTCGAGTGATTCCAGGTTTTAAGCTCACCGTTCAATCATCCGACACTTCACGTCGACGGATGGCATTCCCTTCACCGTGGAAGGAAGAAGAAGACGACGACAACGTACAGACGCGTCAAAGTTTCGCCGATGATTCTACTCCGCGATGGTAGGCCGACGTGAATTGTCGAGACGAGTTTTGATGGATTATCTGCCGGTACTGGGCAATCCAGCGAATTTATCGCGGCCACGCGTAGAACAGGGCGAATACCTGTTTCGAATCTTCGTCAGAAAGTTCGATCGTTGCGCGGCGATCGAGATAGAAGTTTTCAATTTACGAAAACCGCGGGATCAACGTTATTACGAAGAACGACGGAAATCGACGGAGATTCTCGACATTTCAGCATTTTGTTAAATTGAATTTCTTATTTTCCTGATGAACCACTATCGATTCTCCGCGTCAATGCTGTCACTGATGTGATTTTTCTTCGTTCGTATCTTTACAATTCGAAAATATCGTTCTCCATGCTTAAATTACCGTTAACTATCCCTTTCACTCACGGGAAAAGTATATCAACTTCGCAGGGAAGTAGCTTAATTCTTCCAATACTTACGACGACGGAAAGCATAGTATAGCTTGTTATTTTCTTGATCGCGAAATTTCATATGTTTTATTGTATATTTCAATAATCGTACGATTTAGTATGACTCTCAGTACTAAAGCAAAGTTGAGTTAGCATAGTATTGTACACATACTTCGTTTCGATTTTATGTTTAATTAAAAAGACATTCCCTCAGGCTGGATGCTGGACATTTCCCTTCAATTTGTACTAGTGATAAACTAACCGAAAAAAGCAGAGTAAGAAAATACTTTATTTGCTCTAAAAATGATAGTCGACAAGAAAGTCGCTATTGTTGTAAGATTTACGATGTAGATTTGTGTCCATGCAAAATTATATTATTGAACAATTTTATAAAGTGTTGTTACTATAAAACGTGTTAATGCACGATTTTTTCCCATCAACTCTTTACACTGCATGCCAAAATTTAACTGCTGTGTTTCTTATCTGGTGTCATTCGCGTCGTAGTTGTCCCATGCAGTGGCAGTGCATTCACGATTAACCTGTCCGTTGATGAAGATGAAACCGTATCGAAAGGTTTAATGAATTTTTAAAGAAAATTTGCAAATTTTAACACTTAGGTGAAATTAAAAGTGGTTTTATTTGAAAGCACAATAATTCTCTGCAATATAGCATAAACGTTGGTTTTCTACCTTACTGAACATTAATTTCAAAACAATTTAAAAATAATTTGAGAGGAAATAGAAAAAATAATTTAATTTCTCTTCAAATAACAAGTAGAATGCCGTGTGATTTTTCTCGTTATCTCAATTAGGGACAGAGATACGTCGGTTAGGAATTCTTCCTGAATTTCATTATACGAACCTTCCGAACAACCAGATACGAATAATTTATCCAGGCGATGACGCGTCGTCGCATTCGCTAAATCATTGGTAGCGGCGCATCAGCCGAGATGGCAAGCTCCGTGCAATATCCATCAGGTCTAGGTGGTTCCTCGCGCAAGGATGGTCAGGATGTGTGGCAGGGACGAGGCAGAGGCCGAGGCCTAGACCGCCGGAAGGAAATCATCAGTACCTGACTCGCAGACTCGCGGAGCAATGGACAATGAGTTATTACCTTCTGGCCTTGCGATAGTACCACATGCTAGGCGACCCATTATGTCGTCCACATTGAAACATTTCCACGAGGGCTGCATTTAGGTACGAAATAACCAAGATCGTCGCGCTTTGTTTCCGCGACGTTGCGTGTCGCGGCTGGCCAGCCACTTCCGGCGCCGTGGCGGAATCTCATTGTGACCATAATACCCAACTTCGTATCGAGTCTGGTCACCCTTCGACTATCCCCTCTGGATCGCTTAATTTCTGACCGTTCGAGAAGTGGACCTCGATTCTCGTATTAAGTGATTTACGTTGTTAGCAGTTTGGGTCGTGACGAAGGTGCAAGTGGACGGATGGTGATTGTAGGTCCGTCTCCTTCGTCATCGTATCGCGGACAATTTGTCCTGCGTTGCTGCAGAAGCGTTTCTTCGTTGACACACAGTGCCAAAGTTGTCAATCCTTTTGTTACGATATGCACAAAATAACTTGCAACAAAAGTTCTTGAACACTGAGTTTAATCTGTTAACGTGAGAAGATAAGTTAACTTATTAGTTACCCAATAGTTGGAACACAATAGTTTATTTGTGAAGGAATTGCGCTGTTATACCTGTATTAAAGTAAAGTGATTGTTTAGCAGTTTTACTCATTTTTAATTATAAATTCGAGAGATTCAGTTTTGATGCGTTGGTAATTTATGGAAGTTGTGATATGGAAGAGAATCAACAGGAAAGTATGATACTTTCATGATACTCGTGATTTGGATAATTTTCTGAGTGACCTTCAATAACTGAAATATCTAAAATTACTAAAAAAAAAAAAAAATAATGTCAGTGTACGTTTGATAGAAATGTTTCTTTCAGGGTGATCTTAAAGATGACTTAAAATCATTTTAAGATCATGATGTCATAGATTCTTAAACATATCTATTTACTAATCACGATAATACTCTTCTAGCTCAACTATCATAGCTAACGTTTCTTAACATTCGAGGAAAATGAGATTTTATAATATTCTGTGTGCAATTTTTTTACTCAGGATAAGTCAATTAGACTGCTTCTAGAGTTTTATATAATTTCCTCACACTACTACCTATCGTTCATTTCTCAAAATGCAAAAAACAATCCACAGATTGTTCACCATTTTGCAAATAGATCGAAGGGATTTCATAAACCATAAGGTATTACTGTCGAAAGATGAAATAATATAAACGATGAACTTGTACAAGGTCGAATGTCCCAATCGTTGAAGTATTTCCTACCATTTATACTTTTTCCTTCCATTAAGCGTCCTAAATATTCGTGGGGGTTTTAAATCTGTGCGATCCGACGTCGTTCGATTCAGGCTGTCGCGTTTGTTCGAGCTCGTGTAAATAATGGAAGAAACAAATGTCACTGTGACGCTTACATTTTATATACGGTTCGGTTTATCTTGATACTTTACACAGCGTTATATTTCTCCCGGTGTAGAAACACGAGAGAATTGGATAGCCTGTGAAGACACGGGCAAATAAGATATAGATTTTCCCACTGTATAACAAGCTGGTGATCACTCTGTGACCTGCAATAAAAATCGAGAATCATTCGTTACACGATCAAAACTGTTCAAAAAGATCGTACAAAATGGCATCCGAAAATTCCTCTCTACGTTTGTATTGCGTTTAACTCATACCGTATAATTCAAAAAATTCGATGCTTGTGTTTTAATCCTTTAACTGCGGGTACTTTTCAAAACAAAACGAAAAAAAAGATATTTTACTAAAATCAAATCATAATACTAGACAATATAATTCTGATTATTTTATAAATTACAAAAAGTATATAAAGTAAGAAAGTATCATATAATAAAGCGTAAACATACAAGTTGGCTATAATTTTAATACCTGGTTTATAAACCCCTCTTCAATTAAAGTGTTAAGTTACTTCTTTCTTTTTCTGGTTATTTCGACAAGGAAATAATGATCGGTGTTGAAAGTAATGGAAATAATTTATCAAGCGAACCTTGATCGTGTTTGATCAATTTCAACGAGACACGCGAAAAAAAAGGAAAATATGTGTTCGCTTTTTATTCCAGCTGTTCCTGATTGTTACGATTCACTTGGTGAAGCATTTATTTTTCTACCCAGCCACGTTAGACCTAACGCGAACTGGCAACGGGCGAAGGTAATTTCCGCCAGCCGAATGAAGTAGATTGGTTTCCTGTTACTGATATTTAAATAGACCAGGGTCTCGCCGGAACGATTTGAAAAATTTATGGTTCCTTCCAGATTGGAATACTGGACGGTAATATTGGATCTTAAATCCGTGACGGGTGTTATAAACGGACACATTTAATGTATCCACCTTCTGGCTGACCTTTTCATTGATATAATCACTTGAAAAGTTTACTAGCATCTAAATAAACTCATAAAATCTCTCTAATATACTGCTAACTCGATATTTATTAATATGAATATGTGGGCTATTTGTATAAGCAGAATTTTTGAAACTTCAAATCAGAGATTCTATTCAATCTAAATAACAAAATCAAATAGGTAAAAAGAAGGAAGAGATACCATTGGACTTTATTTTCGAGAAATCGAAAGAAATTGATGTAGTTGCTTGTTTTAATAGATTATTTTAAAATTGTCACTTAGGAATAGTTGCTATAATTTCGAAGGATCACTTCATAACAGAAAGTATTCCTTCCATCTATGTATGTACATATATCATATATTTCAGAGGTGGCCAAATTTTGTTATATTAAGAGCCAAATATCTATCGAAAATCCTCAAGAGCCATATCCGGTATAGGAACGATATTATAAATATATACTCTTACACACACGCACACATATCCCTTCTTGAGACAATAGTGTCATCATAAATTTCTTGTTGCTGCCAGATTTATGGGGTTGTCTTGGACGCTGATTGCTTAAAACACGATTCGTATTCAATAATTGCATTTTATTGATTTCTTCAGATGTTCACGTGTTAATTATGAACGATTAATTTAATAAACCTCATAATTAAATATAATAATTTACAATTATACGTGTTTTCAAAGATAGATAATAAACGACATTTTTTAAACGTCCATACTTCACTTTCGGAACGTATCTCCAAAATTCCTTAACTGAGTTCGCAAATTTCAGAAATATTTTAATATTTTTGATCCCAGCCCCTGTTTTATTTATTTATTTTATTCTCTTTATCTACGTATTTTATTTCTCTTTTTTCCTATCTTATTGTTTCGCCGCATAATCATTTCTTGTATACACGTAATAAAAACTTTTAAATGAACCAATGAAATTTCTCACTTTAATCATTAATTTAACTGTAGATCAGTTTTCTCAACTTTCCGAAAATAAGATTCTCGTTCTCCTTTTTTCTAACTCGTTCAATTGTATTCGCGTAATACAATTAGCTGTCATTCTAAAATTTCTGTTCCACTTCGAATCCAGTGCTAGTAATACACTTCACAAAGTGAATGGAATTTTGTTCCATTCTTACTTTCATCAGAACTTTCGTAAACGTGAAATTTCACAGTGATTTCCGTTTTTCAATGGACATGTCCAAATATACTTTGCATACAATTAATCGCAATTCCAATTTCATCGTGCAAAGCAGTCATATTTGTCCCGATAAACTCTCCCAGTACAGAGGCAATCCATCGCGAAAGTTTTCTTCAACCTCCCGCTGTTCACGAAGTGCACTTTTGCCTCAATCGGAGTTTCGCTTAGGATCAATGCGTGCTTTTAGCGACTTTAATCATGCTCATTAGCGTTAAGCGTAAATGTACGCGACTGCACCACAGCTACCTAACATGCATGCTGACTGTGCGTTAATTACTGAGGCATCAACACCGAAACGCTAATCGAATCTTGGCTTCCGTTCTGCCACCTGGCGCGCGTAATACGTTGATGAACTTAAGCATCGTTCCGCTTATTGTACAAATCCTGCGTCAATCGTGTCTTTTGCTCCACGTCGAACGCATTCATCGTTACCTAATCGCTAAATCTAGTAAAAAATCCTTTAATTTTGACGAGAGCACTGATTAGTTCGTTAACGAATTCGTTTAAGATTAAATAGGTGCAATTTGCAAATCTTTGACTTAGTATTTTCATTCTCTTCGTGGTAATCGAATTAATAGATACGTTCATCTATCAAAGCGGAAATTCAACTAACTAACGTTCAATTCTACAGTTAGCGGTATAATTGTACCACATTTTTGGTCAACCCTTCTTTTTCCAGAATTATCAAAGTTTCCTTCAATTTTTTATAGGCAACCTAGAATTTTTTTACACCCATCTTTTAGAAGATATTGAGACGAATTGGACGAGTATTATAACAAATATTTTTTCTGAATCTAAGAAGACTAAAGAAAACTCCTAGTTGGAAAAGTTTTGCAAGATTCTATTAAAGAGAAATAGCAAACCATACTGTTGTACACTTTCCACAGCTGTTGATAGATTAGTATTATTCATTATTGATTTGTTTCTAGTCTTTCGTGATCTACGTGCATGTGCACGGTGTTCCATGATGATTTACAGTACTGACGAAAAGATCAAGATACTCTTGATCTACGGAGAGTATGGGTGTAATTCCGTATTGGCTCAGCAATTATACGCCGAACAATTTCCTAATAAGCAACATCCTTCACGTATATTCGCACAAATAATTAAAACTCTTCGAGAGACTAACAATTTAGATTTGCAAAAGAAAGTAGAGTATTTATACCTGATATATTGTACCTAGTCTGGTATTACAACACATTTTTTTGAATTGTTTCACCTGTTCAATATTCACTGTTGCTAAAATGCGATTAGCTTTCTGCTTGAGTAGTGCAACTTTACTGTTAGAAATTGTGATCTCTTCAAAAAGTTTGTTAAAAAACAATTATTAACTAATATTTCATATAACTTACTAAAGTAAAAATTTATAGTACGTTAAATAGTACAACAGTTTCTAAAAATCTGACCAATTCATGCAATGTTACAGCAAAAAAAATAAAATACACAAGTATATCAAGCACATCCATTCTTCTCGTAATACGATCTGTTAAAATATACAACTTCCATAATTTATACAAAATAAACCATTTCGTTTCAATTACCATTTATCACCAGAATTCTTAAAAAAGATGAAATGATGACGCCACTGTACGTATAGCTCACTGTCGATGTACAATGCCAACATTTACCTCGTATTCGAGTCTTGCTCATACTCTCTTCAAACCCTCTCCGAATTACTCGCCATAGAAAAATCTCCAATCGTCCAGATAGATCGCATACCAGTCGCGTATTCTACTCTTCTTTCCCTTTTTTTCTCCTCTCTCTTTCTCTATTTTTCGTTGCAGCACGGTTGGCACACTTGGAGCGGACACTCGGCACGGCGTCGGGTAATAGACGTTCCAGCCTACATTTTCGGGGGTGTTGGCCAGCAACCGGTGTGAATTCGCGTAAATTTGTTGGGGGCGGCAAAAATGGTGGTCGGCACGGAATGAAGGGAGAACAGTGCCGTGCGGCAAAAGGGAGAAACGGTGAATCGTGAATAATGCTGCCGGTTTAAACGGTGGCCGTCCGGTCATCGGGGGAGGGTCCCGTTTATGCCGCATCAGAGTTCGCCAAATTTATTCCATTGCTCGGTGGCCGCGTTCACGTGACTTCCACGATGCCGTGCACCGGCCCCCCCGGTGATGAATGTGCGCATTAAAATTGTCATTGGCGCGCGCTGCTTCGCTGTAAAGTGCACGGTTCGATGTGCATCCCCTTTTCGTTCCTCTTTCAACCACCAACCATTCTATTCCTCTGTTTCCCTTCGCCGAGGGATAATGCGTTCGCCGCTAAATTGTCCGCTTGACCCATCGTTAAATAGATAATAACAGTTACTGTTATTTCGTTCATGGACCACCGGGAATGTGACACGTGGCTTGACAAACAATTGATAAGCGGGAACGCGCGAGTTCCAACGGTGGATCTTGAGGAATTTTCTGAGTGATCCGTTACTCGAGCATTGAAAAAAGAAATACTTTTTGGACAATTATATTCTTGGTTACAAGTAATATTTTTTTTTAATTTTAACGTATATATATGTGTGTAAAAGGAAGCAGGTAACTTGTGAAAGAGTATATGCGTAATGTTGGCAGATTTAGCATTCGTAAAATAGACCTTTCCGACTCCGCTTAAATTACTAGAAATCGATAAAATTATGAAAACATTTTTGGCACAAAAATTGAGTGGTTTTGGAGGGAATATGAATATGAACTTTTTTTTACTTTTAATGAAATTGTAAACTTTTTAATGTCCGAATCGATATGTCAATCGTGTTTCACTACTATTATAGTTCCGTCAGTCTCACATCGTACATTTTTAATATTGACGTTCGAAATTGGAAACAAATTTAATTGTCAAAAGTGAAATAAAAATTTGTTATTTAAAAAATGAACAATTATATCATCGTCAAAATTATCTGCTATCAAACCTAATACCTCAACTCAGCATTTGTTTTTGTATATATTTCTCTTTTATTCTTGCAATTTTTGAGCTTCAACTCATCACTTTGTCTCTCTTTCTTTCTTTTCATCCTTTGTTTTCTCTTGGCTATTAGGCATTTCACTCAATGTTTTCTGTTTCTATTATAAAGAAACAGTGCCGCTACTTCTAGCCCTGTTTTTCTTTCGTAATTTTTTAATACATCTTCGTACATGTGTCTCCTGTTTATTAAAAATTTACGCCATTCTTATTCCAGGTCAAGAAAAACCTAGCTTTTACGAAGTACAAGTCTCTTTACCCTTTAGTTGTATTCGTTCGTTATTTCTTAGTTTATTTATCTGAGTTTAGCACTAATGCCTTAATTTCTGTTAGAAATAAAGTATTAATGTTCGTCGCATTGTGTCAATTGCATATAATATTTTCTTTTCATGGGGAAAATATTTGTACGAAGTTTATGGATCTACTGGTTGGACGAGGGTTCAGAAGTTGATCAATTTCACCCTGTGGATCTTTATCCAAGGGGTACAAATAGTTAACGCTCCCAAGAAAACAACCGAAGGCGTTACCAATCAAAACAAACTAGGGAAAATGAACTATATCAGGGATCAGGTCCATTTTGTCCTAAAAGTAAAGCGTCCCTTCCCCATCTTGTTGACTATTATTTCTCCACGTCGGCGTCTCGTAATCAACGGCCACTTGAAACTCTAGCTACCCGACTTGGGTTACGAACTATAACAGCTTTAAGCCTCCCAAGTGCTAGAATTTGTGGTAGCTGGGGGAAGAGGTATAATAATCTTGATAACTCCGCAAGAATTGATCTTACCTATAGTACGATTTTAACCATACAAATTCTATAGAGTAATTAGTCTTGAAATTTATAAAAACGCAAATAGAGAAGTGTTGCATATTGTTATTTAAATCCGTTTTTCTATAAACTTTAACCACATGAACTTTATAGAATAATTAATTCTGGAATTTATAAAAATACAAACAGAATAGTGTTACATACTTTAAATTAAATTATTTAAATACGTCTTTTTATAATAAAGTAAGAGTGTGCTAAAGTTTATAATACTATAGTAATCTTGAAAATGCTAAAAAATTGATCATCACCGTAACACCATTTTTTTTTATATAAAACACAGCATTTGTGAAATACATACTATTTTATTAAAGAATATATATAAAAATAGAAGTTGCATTCTGTTGTTTTAATGAATTTCTTTATAATGACGTAAAAGTATGTTAGAATTTTTACCAGATAAATTCAATAAAAAGAAGAGTATTAGTGAAACATGTACAATTTTATCAAACTATTAAAACGTATTTTATATTTATAAAAATACAAATGAATATATATTATTCTATAAATGTATTGTATTACGATGAAACAAGAATGTCTGTGCTTAGAATTGCGTAAAAGGGGAACGTTTGAAGGGGTGGAACCTTAGGGTGAAGTTTAAAGAGAGAATCTTTAGGGAATACCGGCACGAGATGCAAACATCTCCACAATGTAGAAAGAGTGTAAACAGCATTGCGAGTTTACGTTTGTTTTATTATCATGGGTTTCTGGCTAATATACGAAATTGTTAATGTATCTTCTATGGTTTCCGTACAATCCGGATACATTAAGGTATAAGTATTTCAGAGAGTAATTAAAACTTGAGGATCAGATAACGTTTCGCGTTACCTGTTTGCTGTTCAGCATACATGCTTGCACTTCGTTATTCAGTTATGCCGCATCAGCTAAGAAATTTATTCAACTCAAACTTAACATCATTCCTACATACGTAACCTCGAATGAAATGTACTCATTAGAAACCACTTGAATTCTTTTCTGTTTCATTATTTTTTACGTTCGTTATACGATGTTAAAGATGGTCGACGAGTGGTTTGGCCAGCTGTGTCGTAAATTCATCTACCAAAAACTTAACAGGTATAAGAGATTAAGTTTTTAACATTTATGACACCAGAATTATTAAAGTGTTTAATAAAAACTTATCGTTAAATATAAGTAATTTCAGTCTGATGATAGTATACTCTTACAACGTATACAACACAGAGTTTTCAAAAGGATATATATTCGAATCTGAACAATAATAAACCATACTGTTAGTCGTATCAAATGAAACATGCTCTTACACTAGTAGTATTACTCACAATATTAAATCCTTGTTAGAAAATATACGAGCTACACGATTTCGCCATCCTCTTGTCGAACAACGACTTCGTGTCGATACGATGACGGTCGAAACAAACGAACAGCATTGTTCTCTAGCCTAGACGATCAATTTCCATTCGACTTGAACAAGCATCAAACGTGGCGAAAGCCACGAAGAGAACCGAAACTAGATCGTTAACTAGGAAAATATTTTCCAACGGAAAGAAATCGGAACGTAAATCAAGACGCCGGAAAGAGAGAAAGTCTGCAGTGACAAGTCGATGGTCTCGACGTGCCACGGCACGATCTCGCTAAAACCATCGAGAATAATAAATAGACTTCCGAAGTTTCGATGCAGATTATAGCTAGTACATATTCGAGCAATAATTCAAGACCTGGTTCGATTTCACGTGAGCGAGAGAGAAGGAAAGACAACGACTAAGAAGAGACAGAAGTAGATGGTTAGAGAGGGTGTAAGAGAACGGGGGGAGAGTAAAAGTTATTGGGCCACGATCGGTTAGAAAATCAGATATGCCGGAGAGTTTCGCTCGTGGAAGGAAGTGGCCCGACCGGATGTTTACTTGAAACTCCAACCGCATCCAGCGGCGAAGCTAAGTGAAGTAAGGTGGGCCCGGAAGCTTCTTAAGTAAAACCATCCCTATCGTTCTCTCTCCGATTCTCTTTTCTCCTTCGAATCAAATCAGCCCACTCGAACGGCGCATAAATCCCGCGGATGGCGTTCCGGAGATTTGTTTTCTCGTCGTACTTCACGCCCGGACGAGAATAACGAAGATTAATCCTGATTTTCACCGACCAGTCCAGACCTTCCCTTCCTGCCGGGGGACACATCGTTACGTTTCGTTGAATTCCCGCCACTCGTCCGATAGATTTCCTAATTTCATCAGCCGGGCGAAACGATAGTTTTCTCACCTCGCGAATGAGATTCGAATTTCCCGTGTCCTGTGACACGAGATCCATGGAACTAGAGGATATTGAAATTTCAATGGGGAGAGATATTGAAATTGTCGCTTCTCCATATGCTTCTCGCAGTGGAAATTCTGAAAACGCCGATATGTGCGATGATTTTAGAAAGAAGATCGACAGATTTTAGTCTGAGATAGTGAGATTGTTAAATTCGTAAACATAATCATGCTTTTCTTCGTCGTACTTGTCTATCGTATTTGTCTTCTGATTGATGTATGTCAATCGATTTTCTTAATTCTAATATATACTTGTAAGTTCTAAGTCTATTCACGTGTGTTTTACGAATATTAATATTATTCGTATTATTATTTTTATTCTGAAGTCATGTTGGGCATGATATTGTACTCAAGATAAATGAATTCTTATACTTTGTAGTATAAAATTAATTTGTTTAAAAATTAATTTATATAGTTTGTAGGATATAATTTAAAAATTGGGACTTTAATGCCATAATTTCATAAAACATACTGTTACAAGAGTGATTACCACAGAAAACATAACTTAGAACTAAATATGAAACTGGCAACTTAGGGTTTTCGATTTGATACAAGGGGTATGGTATCAAATAACGCGTTCGCTTCAAATTAACATGAAACCATGAAGCAACAACAAAACTAAACTCTATTTTAATCGTTTTACTGATCTATTCTGAACGACTTCGCTAATTACTCACACCCAGTACTATAAAAAAAATAAATAAATATATGAAATGATACATTTTTGTATCGGTTTTAATTAACGGGCTGAATAAAGCAATCTTGTCTTTCTTTTTTATCGCAAATAACAATTGAAATTTGTATTCACATACCGTAATTCTGTTCTGAGAATAAATTCGGCGAGATTCGACGAGCAAGACGGAGGCCAGCGTCTTACAAGCTCCTCTCTGGTTTTCAATTTTACAAGCTACTTGTTATCTGACGGGGGAGAGCCGCGGGAAAAAGTTACGATGCAACGGAGGATCCATTGGTCGGGTTCCAACTCGACAGTTTTTGCTGTTTGCACGAAATCCGAGACTGCCGATTACCTTCGCATTGGACCACATCCAACTCCCCATTTTCACCAGTTTAAGGTCCCCCGTGCTCATCTGCCGCTGTTTTTCTGGCTGCTTCATGAATTCGCCATCTCCTCGATCTACGAGTGGGCTTCGTAACCGCATTTGCATCTATCGCTATCAACCGCGTGCTCTTCTAGTCGCCACGTCTCGCTACACCGGATCCCCGTTGATTATGAGAATGCGTAATTAAGGGGGTTTCTTAATGGAGGAGTTTCTTCGAGGAAATATTGCGGAAAAAATATGCTTTTTGTAATCCTCGTACCGGTTGTTTAAAATATACAGAATGATTTTAGTCATCGTTTAGTTACAGCTCTGTTTTACATAATATATAAAATTTTTGCACCGTTTAATAAACTAATATTATATGATACGATATTTTTCACAAGTCTATCCATACACTTGCAAACTGCACGGATTTTCTTCTTTTCTTAGATAAAAATGCCTTTTTTATGTAGATACTCTTCAAAACATTCTTACTTACACTTTGTTGACCGATCAGGGAGACCTCCATTCATTAGTTAGAGTATTTTAAAAGGTTCATACTAATAGAATGTATCATTTTTGAAAAATCAATTTTTTTGACCTTATCAAAGATATGTAACCCCTTAAATGATAGTCATCGATGTTGACAAAGCTCTGGTACATAGTAGCTTTTAGAAAAATATTCGACATGCACTTTTTTCTTTTTTCATTCCCAATCGTTCACAACGAACCAATGAAGATCGTCCTCAAAACTGAAGATAGTAAATACATTTAGAAAGATGGCGTAAATTGATAAATTTTCTGTTCTTCAGGATTAAGTTTCTAAGCGTCGCTCGTAAAAAATGTGTTAATTATCATTATGTTACACATGTAATTATCGTATGTTACGCATGAATTCGAGAAAATACTGTCTTACAAGAAGAACCGAGAGAACGATGATCGCGATCGATTGCAGATAGTTAGGTTAATAAAATTGCAACAGTTAGTTCAAAGGGTATATTTCTATCTGAAACGTTGTCTTCCATACCATTTTCTACGTTGGACTTTTTCACATCGATCAATAAATTTTCTTAATACCGATCTGATATTAAAATTTTAGTCACAAGATGCTTAAAATATAGAAAATCTAGAAATACTGTAAATCAATTATTATCTTCATACAAGAAGAAAATATATTTAAACAAAAATCCTAACTGAGCGAATTTACCTATGACGACTATTATTGTAGCAAAATTTATTAATGTAACGTTTATAATTTAATATAGCACAGTGTACACGCATAAATGTAAATTGGCACTTGTTAGCTGCGTAAAAGCGAGTAGATACAGCAGAATATTGGAGAAGACGAAACAGAGTGATCAATTGATGTATCCTTTAATTAAGTCAACGTTTCCATTATGAAACATCATATTCATAATTATTCACGTTTTCATAATTACATGTTTGTTTTAATACATGCATCCTGTATTCCTTGAATAATTTTTACACAAGAAATATAAACAATTGATTGTTAATTACAATTCATCATTGTAAACAAGATTCATGAAAAAGTACAAAAGATTAAAAAGTTTCGACAAAAATGTAACAATACGTGCATTTTTATTTACTCTCATAGAAACATTCATTGAAGCATATAGAAAGAAACATTTGATTTTATAGAATGTGATCTCGCATTCTTATCCACCGCTGATACTCTCTTCAAAGACCACAATACAACGCCGCGACCGAAAGGAGAACCCAATAATATATCGATAAGTACTAACAATGATTCTCTTTCTACCGTTGCAGCAATTGATTCGATTTCATTGAGGCGGCCATCTAGAGAGCGAGATCGAATGAAACGGGTCGTTGGGCTGAAACAAGATCGGGGGGGGGGCAGGGAAACAGCGAAGAAAAGCTGGCACTGGATATTTCATTGTGAACGCCGAAACTTGGTCGGTTCCGTGGAAATTCGTTAATTATCATCGTCCATGAAACGTTGCTAATTATCTTCCCTTCCATTGTTCCACCGCGATCCGACATAGCATTAGAAAAACTACGGCTGACCTACGACGTCTCCGTCTCGTATTATATTTTTTTTCTTTCCTCCCCTTTTTTTACCACGGTGTAATCGTTTCTCGTGTAATTATCCATGGTTTCGAGAAACAAAGAGAAAATGAAGAAGATTCACGTCGGGTTTCTATCGAGGTTCGTGGACGATCTCTTTCGAAACGAATCGCGACGAACATGACCCAGTGACGCGACGACGCTCGCAAACATACGACGCTTTATTAATTTCCCTTTGAACCTGCGTAGCTCTACCGTTCCGCGTCAAATCGTACAATTTCACAGAGATGACGATCCCTTTGTGTCACACAGTTTTTTTTTATTTTCTTTTTGCAAGCAATGAAAATTAATTTATGCAAATGTATTTGCGCTCTCCGTTAGACACGGTTTGAAAATGATGCAGCAATTTTGGATAGTAGATATGTATATATTATTGATTGATAGGAATGAAGTAAAGTATTAAACTTACCAATAAAATATAATGAAAAGGTTTAACCTGTTAACTGCGGATGACGAGTTAACTTGTTATCGCTTCAATAACACTCGGAATGCAAATCATTTATTTATTAATGATATATTCATTTTGTTCCGTCCATCCGACGGAATATACATGCTATTATATTTCTCTGCTTCTTCAGATTGCCAAGGTTTTCTTTTTCTCCTAATGAGAACATTGTTCGACCGCGTAACGGTTAAGACATTCAAAAGCATTGTCACAAATGAGTTGATTAACGCTCAGTGACACAAAAGGCTGTTCACGAAATAGACGGAAAAACACTCGATTAGAGCAGTCCCATTCTATGATCGTTAGCGCCCTACTGGTAATTTCACGTTTTAATTTTCCTCGCCACGGGACACCGCGAACCCTCGAGGCAGCCTACCTGCCTCGAATCATGTCCCGTAACCTTTTTGGCTATTTTTCTCATTAGCGCACCACCGCGCTTTCCCTTTCTTCTGAAATTCGGGAAAAGTTCCTACTGCACCCGCACCAATCGGAACGTTTTGGAGTTTCGTCTCCCACCTAAAGAAATCCACCTATTACCGCTTTGCTTTGGCATTCTGAGAAGTATAAATATAGGCAGAAACCCTTCGCGAATTCAGTCAAGTAAAAAACAAACAGTCAAGTAAAAACAGTCAAATACAAAGAGTCAAATACAAGTAGTAAAATACAGCCAGTCAAGTACAACATAAGTACAAGTAAAGATCAGTACAACATAAGTACAAATATCGAATCAGTACAACATAAGTACGATATTCAATCAGTACAACATAAGTACAATAAAGAGTACATCACGTACAGTCAGTGATCGGTACTCAGGTAACACAGAGTGACAGTGAGCGTCAGGGTGTTACCTTAGTTAGTGAGACAACGAAGTAAGAGTACACGTGGCTCTTCGTGCAAGAGAAAGTTTTCTATCTAGTTTAAACCGCGTTTCAACCAGGTTTTCAAACGACGATACCGAGACAACCACTAGTATCTTAGCTTAGTGTCTACTGACAATAACAATCTGCTGCATAACATTAATTTGTCGTGCAGCGTAGCCAGAAGCACCGAGGCAACGCGATTTTGTATCGGTGCGAGGCCACACATTTTTTAATTGTACTGTCATGCTCGTATTAAATATAAAATACACCATATTCGAATTTGCAAAAACCAAAATAACGTGATTATTTATAGTTTTAGCTGAAATTTAATTATAAATTTAATCGAAAATTGAAATTTAATTAGAACCCAGTTAAAAAGTTAATAGAGATACCAGTTTTAGCAAAATATTAAATTTAAAAATAAGTTGTAATAAGAGGAATTCATTGGAAGAATGAATTTTAAGTTAGATTTTAGAGGAAACGTTTTTGGGATATTTTAATGATCGGTGAATATTCTGCAAGAAGATTGTGGCTCTTGTCGCAGTGGAGTTCGTATTTGAACTCGTAATTCAGCTCATATTTGAACTCGAAATATGCATGCACAAACATATAACCAATCACCAAAGAAACCCTATCATCTGACTCACAATTCGCAGATCATGCAGCTGGGCACAAGCAACATAGGTTTGACAGCATTAGGATCCCCTCTCAAACCATTCGGGTACTATTCCATTCGCACATGGCTGCATTTGGTTTCTTTTTCGAACCATTCGAGTACTCTCGAATCCGCACGAAGCTGCGGAAGGGTCGACGCGAAATTGTTCGAATCGCGATTTCTTTTAATTTAAATTTTATTCAGTGAGGGAAACCGCGGATTTATATTACTTTCGACTTCATTGTTCTGCTAAATTTCGAGAACACATGTGTAACAAATGGAAACGAAAAAATAGGTAAACGCGGTAACATTATTTTATTAAAGCAAAAAAAGAAAAAAGAAGAAAGTAAACACGTATATATGCAATTCGCGACTTTATACTGAAGTTAAATTTGTATAGAATGAAATAAAAAACAAAGTGGGGTGAAGCTACCATTATACAAGATACAAAAATTTATAAAATTATTACGTATAAAATTATACAAGATTGCAAAAATGAATTCTAATCGAGATTAAAACGAAACATTAATAGAACGTTTTAATTACGGATGGATATTTTGCACCAGTACAATGACTCTTCTGACAGTCGAGTTTGTATTTGAACTCATGCACAAAATATTCTACCAAACACCGAAAACCCAAATTTCGAAACTCACCGACCGTAGATCACAGAGCTGGGTACTGCAGCGTGAATTTGATTGCATCTGCTGCTACTCTGAAGTCCATGAAGTTTTTGAATGATCCCTTCGTGAACCGTTTGAGTTCCCTTAGTCTCGAGTTAGCAAAACCCACAAAATGTGAGTGGCTGTGAAATGTTCGCGCGCGAAATGTTCGTTTGGCGTTTTACGCGAATTTTATTTTAATTCTCTGAATTTTATTTATTGGGGGAAACCGCGAATTTATATCACTCCCGATTTCATGATATAATTAAATTTCAGTAAAATTCGCGTAAAAAGTTAAAGCGAAATATGAAATAAATACGGTAAACGTATTAAGTAAAAAGAGGAAACGCGTGTACATATGTATATATAATTCTCGAATCAATATTTGAATAGAGAGCTCGCGAAAAATGAAAAAGAACTATGAAATATACACAGTACGGGAAATAAATAACAAGCGATATATAAATAAAGCTATAATAATATCCGACGCGATATGTAGTAAAAAAATAAAAAAGAAAAAGGAAGAGTAATTTATTAATTATGACGAGAAACTATTGAAACGAGTTTTAATCATGGGAGATCATTCTATACGAGTATAGTGGCACTCTAGGCATTGCAGTTCTTTTTTTAACTCGTGTCGATGGAGTTCGTATTTATACTCGTCAGAATCACGTTAGACATTCACCAAACATTTAGCTAACCACTAAAAATTAATGTATGCAGCTGGAATTTAAAAATTAAATTGGTACATAATGTAATAGCAGGAACAAGTTACTAAAATTTTTCAAATTAGTCCGAATAGATAGCAAACATGAATATATTATTGATTATTAACAGTGAAGTAAAGTATTAAATTGAAAAGTAAGCTGTAATAGAAAAGTGTTTAATTAGAAAAATCAAAAGATCTTGCGTATGTATTATTTTGGTAAATTTTCGAAATTGGAAAGGACACGTGTAAATTTCCATTACATTTATCAATACAGAAAGTTCTCGATAGTATCAACCTATTTTACTCGATTTTTCAACACTTTCAACATTCAACCGTTTGCAAACCATTCAACAAAGGAGACTAAAATTTCACGCAATAATTACACGAAACTTAAGAAAAATCTGTGACATAGTAACAGAATGTATACGATTTGACATGGAATGGCTCAGCTAAGACGCCTCTCGCAACGTGAATAACGACGTGACGCGTGATAAGAATTTCCAAGCTGTTCACATATGACGACACGAAAGTTAGACGTGAAAAAAATAATATTGGCGACCGGGTTTAAACGATGAGCAACGTTCTATTGTACAACATGACCATGACATAAACCCGAATGTATCGATACGTTTGTCTACATATACGTACTATAACCAGAGATACAGAAATATAGAAATAATCCAAGGGTAACGATGAAGGGGTGAAAGGGACGGCGAAAAATGGAGTTGCTTCATCGTCGCATGGTAAATTTTTCATTACTCTCTGACACTTTCTACGTACGAGAAAATGACGGGGGCACTCGCGTATGAAATTGAAATACGTTTGCCGATCGAGCGGCCGATCCATTTTCCCGAGGCCACGTTTCAGGGGCCGAGGTGAGGATCCTGGAGCCGCGTAAAAATGACATCGGATCACGGCCGTGCCCAATGGTGCACTCGGTACCGAGTTCTTTTTCCTCGTCTATGCTCGACCGTTTACCCTGTGGTCGTTCCTGGCCGAGATATTTCTTATAGATCGCGTAACGCCGCCGATATTTTTCCAAAGGTCTGACTTCCTCAACCTCGATCCTTCTCGAATTTAACCAAAGACGAATTTATGGAAGGGGCGAGAAACTGAGAGATTGGAAGAGTGAAGAAAAGGACCTGATTTACTACAATGGCTCGCATGAATTCAGTTTCGCGCGCGAGAGATTAACTCGACGAACAGAGGGTTCCTTTTCGTCAAAAGGGTTTTTCGTTGAAGATCAATATGACGGCTGCGAAGCGTTGTTTCGACGCCAATTGGCGTGAAAATCAATTTGGTCAGTTGTTGATTTTTATTTTCGCATATTCCACGAGAAGTGGAAATATCGAAACGCGAGACCATTCGGTGGATGTAATTTATATACTGTGCGTTCATGGCGTTGAAGGGTCCTCGATCGTCTTCTCAATGGACGTGGAAGGGAAGAAAGGGGAGAAGAAACAATTTTCCTCGTTCTTTGATAATATCTTCGGTTGTAACTCGTGTTATTTTTGCGCTCGTTTCAATCTGCTTTGGCATCGTTGGTCGTTTTCATTTTTCAATTTACGAGCTTCTCATCGCGAGGAAACTCGACGAGTTTCCGTTGGATATTTTTTTCTTTCTTTCTTTTCTTTTTCGCTTTTTTTTTTGTCTTTAACCCCTATCCACGGCTCGTTTCCTTTACCTGTTTTCTTGGACGTTCCTCGAAGGAGAGGCCGAGCATTCTCAAAGAAAGTCCAGTGTCTCCGTTCGACTCGAGTAAAATCAAGCCTCTGCTCTGCTTACGAGCAGATTTCCACGAGATAGTTGTCGTCGTCGTCCTCCCTTTTCCCAGCTTCGTTCTTTCGCTCAATTTCTTCTAACGGCCGTCGAGCTCGCGACGAGAACCACTTTCATGGAATCTTCGAAAATGATGATCCCACAGAATCCACGGCGGAACTTTTGACTTGGTGAAACTCGAATCGTGAGAAAGAAAAAGTGAAAGAGGACGAATTCTGCTATAATCGAGTCTGTTAATTCCTCATATCCGTGGAATTTAATTATATGATAAATTACTACTTGCTAATAAAAGCTTCTGTAAAGTCCAAGTTTAGAGAACCAAATTCGAACAAAGTTCGTAAATTCTTCTAATTTTGTTCAAAATCCTCACCGAGGTTGAAGTTCCGTCCCCCGTCCTTCAAGTGTTTTTCCCTCCAAGTCGTTTCTTGGAGGAAAATGTGTGAGTTATCTGGCTGGACACTTTTTCGAAAGAAAATTGACGTCATCTTCCAGCCAAGCTCAGATCCTCCAGAAAATTTACAATCTGTGGAAGATTAACCTCCTCAAAAGTGACACTGTGTAGCGTGAACCTAAACACGTGGCTCTAACAGTGATTTCGCATTCGATTAACAAGCTAGGCTTAAATTATCACCGTTAAAGAAAGAGAGAAATAGATTTCCTTTCGTCCAATGAACGAACGAGCGAATGAAAACACCGGGAACAATGACAGTTTCGTAGTTTCAGGGACGCTGTTTTGCATCGCACCTTGCAAACTTGGCTCTTTTCACCGGCCTCGTGTTCCTCATTAATTATTCATATTCAATTAAAACTTTTTGCCCATGTTTCGAGAGTGCACGGTAAACGTTTCGATTAGACTAAATAAAAGCCAGCTCGGTTTCTGTTGAAGGGTACGCGGAGCCTCGAAACGTATTAAGTCTATTGTGCTCGTGTTTCAAGCGAGTCAAACGAAAAGAAAGAAGAAAAAGGGGAAAAAATGATATGGGTATTGCGTAAATATGGGGAGGGACTGTTCGTTCGATCGCCACGCCCCAATGTTAATCGGAAGGAACCGGTTTGTTTGAACAATTGATCTTATTTGGATAGACGGCGAAAGCAACCCCTTTTTATTGGTGTTCTTCTCTGATGAATTGCGTGTTTGCGCAATGACACGAATTTTCTGGTGAATTGATTTGTTAATAAAATAAGTCTGTTTGACAAAACAATTGAGCGCTCCGTTGATATTGTTCTTTAGCCGATTTTGCGTGACTTGTGCAATAATTGATTCGTTTTATAATACAGTAGAATCTTGGTAACTCGAAAATTTCTTAAAAACCTCTGTACTTTCTGTAACTTGTATTATTTTTTCCTCATGTATGCAATATAATATACAATATATTTAATATTATATAATTATTTATATATGTAACGCAAATTACTATTCATTTTTTATTTGAAATTTATCTTTCCTCTATGTTTATATGTGTGTATTATATGTATATAATTTACTTCTGAAAGTTGAATTTTAATTTCTCTAAATATTTGTAAATCGGAAAACGTAATTCTTGTATGAATCCCCTGTGAGTCGAATTTTCGATCGTTACTTCTCGTTAACCTCTCTTACTCGGAAACTTCGATAAGTCGAAACCTCCATAACTCGAAAATTTAAAGACTTCCCTTGAGATTCGAGTTACCGAGGTTCTACTGTATTAACAACATTATATTGCTGTAATATCTTCCGAATGAACTGACGCTTGCAACATTTATTAAATCGCTATCGCCGAAAATAGAAAGGAAAACAATTTCGAAAATTAAATGGCGCGAAAAACACATCGTTGCAGTTTCTCGTTGCAGTATTCTATAATTACTTTAAAAAAAAAAAGAAGGGAAACTATTTCGAAAAATAAAATAGCGTGAAAAATACGATCTTGTTCTGAATTTCACATTGCTGAATTTTAAAGTTATCTTTTTGAAAAAGACATTTTTTCAGGATGTGTATTCAAGAGAAAATTATTAAAATTTTATCGAATTATGATCTCTTAACGTAAACCTGTATGATTTTTATTAAAAGAGAGATTTTTCAAGATGTGTATTTAAAAGAAAATTATTAAAATTCTATCAAATTGCGATTCTTCAACGTAAACCTTTGATTCCAACGTAAATTTATCTATGATTATAGCTTTACAATTTGCTGGCTTTCAAGTTAAAGTCAAACAGATACGCATCTTTGGAAAATTTGCTGCTAGCTCGAAAGCTTTGACGTATCCGCGATAGAGGCAGTAAAAATTGCGAGGTGAATCAGATCTCGTCGGTGTTCTATCACAGAAATTTCCGATCTGCTCGGCATCACCGTCCCTTCCTCTCGATCGTGCTCATATAGGGCGCCCTGTTTGAGGAAACAGCGATTGCGAAAGGGGGGCACGTTTCTATTTTATCTTCTGCCATATCGTTCCAGCCTCGAAAAAGAAGAATGATGCTGAGCAGGAGTCGTAGGGGTTGGATGAAATGAAGGGTTAGAGCAGCTCAATGCCTCCAAGTTAATTGAATACTGGATAAACAAGGTTAGGGGTGACGTCAGTCACTCGCTAAACGTGCAATCCTTTAATTAAAGTACCGCTTCGTGTCAAAAGCTTGTCTCCGAGCTCATATCGTTTCATTTCTATTCTCGTATGATAAAAGTCAGTCGAGTTCAAAATTCAATAGAAAAATATCAAATAACGAACGAATTTCATTGTTAGGACAACAGACTATCTTACGTTTACGATAAGGTCGACGCATTTGCTACTTTTAAGGATTTAATTATTTTATTCTCTAGCATTTTGTTGAAGATTAAATGCTCAATTGGTTTTTAAGTGCTCAATAGCAATTGATGCATAGTAATTTTACTTTTCGGACTAAAAACTAACGACAATAGGACGACCTGAGTGTATCGAAAAGAATTTGCTTGTAATAATCAAAACAAAAGATAGTATTATCCATTTGTATAATAAATAAACTTAGAATAGTTCATTAAACTTCGTTCATTAGTGTGATAATTTTTCAAATGTCATATTTAAAAACAGATTCTCTTCTAAGTGACTTAGATAAATATGCAATTCATCTCTTAGATGCTTCTCTTCTCTTTGCTGCCGTTGTAGGTATTCATATGGGAAAATATCAGTCGATGTATCTTGTTATTGAATCGTTGATAAATGATGTCACTCTAAATATTTTACAAAAATTCTTCTGCTAGTTTTTGTTAATAAGCATGGAAATCTCAATCCTTCTTATTGCTCTTAATTTGGCGAGATATGGACAAATGGGTTAATAATTCCACAGATATACTGAACTCTTTCTCAAACAATTGTAAACTAGAGTAAAGTAAAAGTATCGTTACGTTTCAAGTAAACGAGAGATAGTCCGTATCAGTTAGTAATCGAAATGTATGCAACAATCTAAGGAGGAGTTCCAAGTGACCCCGAAACTCGGACGCAAACTCGTCGATAGCGAGGGAACATAAAGTGTGGCCGGTTTAAAACGTGTTACGTCCGTGTAAAATTTTACGGGTTCTCTGTGAAGTTCGATAGAGGGTAATCGGTAGCCTTGGACTAGCCATAGAGGGGAGAGAAACTCAAGAAAACATTGCCCTAAACTTAACCAAGTTGATTCCTCGAGTTGGCAGCGCTAGCTAACTGGATGGCCCTTTGAAACCGCAAGGGGTCGTCGCGAGCCAAAACGGAAGGAAAATTTGACGTTAGCCGACGATTCCTATCGATCGTCGAAGCAGGGAGAAGTTGGTAGAAACCGCAGCATCGAACGTCGTGTTTCTCGCTCCAAGTCACCGCTGGTTTAAGTCACTTGAACGGCGACGTTCCTCAAAATTATAAACTTTGCATCGAGTCCGCGTGAAACGGTGTCCCTTGGTCGAAAGAACATAGTTTCTATGCTTCGGTTCTTCTTCACCGGAACGCTGAATCGCCGAAAGCAACGCGGAAGTTGGCCTTCGGACGTGACAACTTGCGTCGACCGCGACGAAGTTCCGGCGACTATTCTCCACGGCCAGGCGAAGGCTTTTAAAAGTTTCGATCGTGGCTCGATTACTTGGTGAAACGATTCGCTTGTTTGTTATACAAAGTGTCTCTGAAATGTCTTATTCAATTTCGGAAGAGTCTTTCGCTAATTGTGCGAATGAAAAATATATTAGAAGAAAGATTGGAAAGGTGTGCATTTTTCGATGGGTGTTTATATGAATGATATATTGTATCACTACAATTAGTACAATGTTTTAAACAACACATTAATTGTAAGTCAATATGAATGGTTTTTCAGAAGTTGGGTTTGAAGTTTTTATTTTACATGAGATAGAACTAAATTAAATGACTTAATTTGGTATAAAAAGTTTATATTTATTATATTACGATTTGGTGCAAATTATCAGTATGCAAGAACTTAAATTTCTTTTATCATAAAGTAAAAATAAAGAAACATCTCGATATGATAAACATCGATATTGATAAAACTTTTATATACGATAGTACTCAACTTTATTTCCTTATATTTTTATAGACAATCATCTATATTGAAGGGATGAAAATTGCTCTGAAAGATAAGGGTAGTAATATTTTAAATACACAAACTATTGCCATTACAAAAGCAATACTGCAGGTAGATAATTAAAAAGTGAAACGTTTGAAATGAAACATATAACCAAATACAATAGTTATTACAACTTATCAAAAATCGTTATAAATTCCTACAATTATATTAACATGATGTTAATAATTTTGAAAAGAAGTATTTAAATTTTGTCAATTTGCGGAGCTTGGTAGTCCTAACATTAATATTTCTCTGCACGTATTTCGCAATAACTTTTCCCGCTCAATGAAAGTTCCACTGGTGTTAGAAATGCGTTAACAACTAACGCAACCCTATAAATTTTTTACCATCTTTCGCGTTTCCTATGACTCTTATATTAGCACGATCACAGGTGTCACAAGCGAATCCAGGGAAATCCTTTCTCGTTCGACGGTGCTTCGCGTGTTTATGTAACGTCACGTGGCAGCGTGCGCCTGCAGTTCGGTAAGTCTTAGTTTCGTCGAGTTTCCGGTTTACGAGTGCAGAAGATCTCCTCCGCGTGTTTATTGCCCGGGAAATAAGGAACGGAATTAGAGGCCCTCGAAGGGAGTTCGTGTGAGCGTGAAAGATAGCAGGGAATGAAAACACGTAAACTGAGACACCCGGTACGTCGAAGGAAAACGAAGCAGAGGATAGCAACTCGTCGAATACACGGTCTTTATGTCAAAAAAAAAAGAAAAATAAACGCGTGATGCTCGCGTTCAAACTAGATTAGCCATTCTGCAACGTTTCCTTCGCCCTTTCACGGCCGAATTTTCCCGTTCCACGCTCGCGTGCCGCGGTTTTTGGAGCGGAGAGCGCGCGAAAAACTCCCTCGCCGGCATTATATTAGGAGGATAAAGTATCTTGACTGAAAAAACGTAATAGAATTTCGCGGCGTATCGCGTGGCTTGGCGAGCTATGTTCTTTTCCTTTTTTTTTCTTTCTTTCTCTCCCCCCACCCCCTTTACGCATTTCTCATTAAATAGAATAGAAATATAAAAAGGAATACGTCATACACGTAGACGCATATACATCCACGCTTGCATACATATAAAACGTACGGTTCCCAGCTCAGCGGCTTTCTTATTATGCGGAAACAAATCCGGTACTCGTTACTGCGGCGTGAGACTTATAACTTTAATAAAGCTTTTCTCTCCGTACGCCGGTGAACTTGCATTAGCATTCACGTTGACAATAACCGTGGTTCGCGCAATTACGTCCTCCTTTGGCCTCGTCTTCTTTTTTTTTTCTTTCGTGAAAAAAAAAAGAAAAATAAGATAAAATCTGTGCCCGAACTCTCTTCGGACGGTAAGAAAAGAGTGAAAGAAGGGAGAAAGGTAAGAAGAACGTGGTAGAAGCGATTTCATTAAGAATTGAGAGAGGCAAAGTAAATGAAAGAATTGTTCGGTGGATAACGTCGGTTAAAAAACATACGGAAATCTATATCCACGTTGTTGTAAAATGGAAAACGAAGCAACGGAGCAAATAGAAGGTAAAAGGAAGAGAAAATGGAAAGGAGAGAGAAAAGATAACGGTAAATCGCGCTATTTCCTGACTCATCTAACCAGGAAATTTACATAATATGAGGGAATCCGTGTTACGCGGCATGGAAATATACGGTCGGAACCGGTTAAACGAAATGGAAGGCTGCGTGTACGTCATTGTCTTGTAACGTTCTCCTTCGTTTCGTCCCCCTTTATTCTTTTTCCAATTTAATTCTTTATTCTTGTGGCCGTGCACCGCGGTAGACCAGTCCCCCTTTGTCGCTTTTCACCTTTCTCTTGCACTCACACTTTTCATCGTTCCACCACCACCATCACCATCTCTCTCTCTCTCTTTCTCTCTCCCTTCTCCTCTCTTCTACAACATTCCCCGTTCCTCGCTGTCCATGCTTTTGTGCTATGAGTAATTAAAACATTTTGGCCAGACTATGAGGGCGAGAGTTCTTTGAGCTTTAAACGCGCCAGAAAATTCATCCTTCGCCCTCTATTCCACCTTCCATCCCGTTTCACCTCCCCTTGCCACTTCTCCTTTTTCCTGCTTTTTCTCCGCGGCACTATACGCTGTTCCTCTTTTTCTTTCACTTTATAGTGCACGCGGGTTCATGAAAGGTTCCACGCACGTTGTAACAGAAACAAAACTCTGTTGAAATGATAAAAGCAGTGAGTGTGTCCAGCAGAGTGGTACCAGTCGGTTGCACGTTTTCTTTTTTTCTTTTTTCAGTTACCCGTGAGTTGCGTGTTTACATTGTCGCTAGTTTGTTAAAGAAAGATACGGACCGTCGGTGTTCACAGTATCTATGTTTCTATTGTTTCGAACGTGTCTCGCCTCGTTTTTTTTTCTGCAAGACGATTTATTACACCGGCAACCCTGACGATTCATCCTGAAAATTCTCCTCGAGCATTCTGGTCGCTCGTCCGAGCGATTCTTGTCGAATCACCGGGAATTCCGTAGTCATTGGTGTCCTTTGAAGAAGCGTTTCCGGTGCCACGGTTGCGCGACGCTTCACTTTGCAATAGAGGAAAAAGTGGACGTTCCTGTTGGTCTTTGATCATTTTTATCCATTTGTTGAATGCTTCAAGAAACGTTGGGTCGTTAGTTACGTTTAATTTGTCGAATTTATTTTTTCTCGTTTCTTTGTGCAGTCGACAGCAGGCGATAGGTTGTGGAAGTGGAATTTTGATTAATCGAAAGACGATTATTCTTTTACACGATGTTCAGATAAAATACGCACAAATAGGAATCAAAGTGTGAGAATTTTTTCATGGTTTCTTTAGTTTCTTTCGATGAGAAATATATTTAATATTTTGTACAGTATTAACTACAGTTATCATTTATTGCAAGTCGTTAAAACACGGTGATTTGTATTTTGTAATTACTTATTTCATATTTTGTATTTTCTTAAATATTTGAAGAAATTCTTAACTTTGATTGATTTTAAATTCTCTGCTCGATCTGAAATTTGCTAGAATAAACCGATTTTGAATCACATATCGTTTTCTTTTTTCCATAAAAAACAGGCGAAAGAAATTACACGAGAATGTATTAAGCGAGTTTCTGGGCGAATAAAAGGGCAGGACAATTATTGGTCAAACCGAGAACGCGTTAACGTTTATTTGATCAGAAACAATAAATTTAACGATCACACCTATCCAGCAGATTGACGCAATAAAAGACGCGCTATTCTGTGCCGAAGTGGGAATACGTCGATATTTTTTCCGTGTTTCTAACCCTTTTATTTCGTAACGACCGCGAGCAACGAAAAAAAGGGAGAGTAGAAATAGCTACGCACGGAAACGTTACAAACAACTAGTAGATATAAATTTCCACCTCCGTAAAAGGATTATACGAGTATCAGCGAGAACGATCTTTTCGAACTGTAAAAGGAAATCGAGTCGTAAACCGTACATATCCATATTTGACAAACAGTATGAAAGCATTGGAAGAAAAAAGAAGAGAATGCAGGTTACTGCAGCAACTTTATTCATACGATACCGCGCAAAATTAGTATGACGCAGAAGAAGAATCGTAGAAACAGTAAAACAGACATCTGTTTTATTCATCTTCCTCTATGTTTTGTTTTATTACTTACCATAAAAGATAACTAATGAACAGAATTACTACAGCGAATTTCTAACTTAAAACAGTATTTCTTTATCAATGATTAAAATATTCAATGAATAAATTTAACTTAATTATCATAATGAAAAGAATTATTTCAAACTTGTGAAGCATATCACAGATATTCTTAATTTTTACCTAATTTGCATATACCTCCATTTACAAATATCTGGACATCTACCAAATTTGTATAAATTGTATATTTATACTACTATAACGTGACTGTATCTTAATGAAAATAATGTTCATTGAAGACGCAATATCATAGAAGAAATAGAACGCATAATATGTACAATTCTTATTAACAAATAATGTAAAAATATTTAAATTGTTTTTTCGCCTATTTTGTAAATAACTGCTTGCATCAATTGTGATAAGACTTCACCAGAAGTAAGCATATTAAATAGATTGTGCCGTGTAGAAGGTGACAAAATCGTCTAAAACCTGTTATCTTCACACCACTTTCACATGTATGTACGTTTTCGAATCTTTATAAATGTAGCATGTAATACTTATTATTTGATAATAAGTATTACTTATATTACGCAAAAATAACATCAAGATTGTAGGACAATATAACAAATCTATGAAAAATGCTAAATTTATAAGGTATTTATGCAAAAACCAATCATGGCTAATTAAAGGTACCATTATTTCTCTCGAGCAAGCTGCTTTAACTTCCTCACAAGTATCTCTGCAAGTTGAAACGACGATGAGGGTATGACCAGTGTTGGCTGCAACAGGGCATCTTCTTCGTGGGAAAACAACGAAACACGGGTTGATTAATAGTGCCGCCCCATAGAACTCAAGTATCGTGTCCTCCCTTTTCCACCTTCTCCTTCTTCCTCTTCAAGCAACACCATTCTTCCTGTCTCCGTTCCCCGCCCCTACCACTTCCTCACCTTTGCTCCTGCACACCGTACGAAACTATTTATCATTCGCGGGTTTCCGTGTGTTATCAATTTCGCCGACTCTAACGACTCTGTACCGCAAGACTTTCTTAATTTTTTAACCAGCCTCCAGTACGCGTGTAACAAATGACCCGTGTCTGACGCGTCTGAGATACCGCTACTGTACGTTCACCGATTTCTCGCGCCGGCGTTCCGTCAGTTCCCGTACCGGAAACCTGTGGACCGCGGAGAGATCCGCTCGATCGAAAGAACTACACAGGAAGTGGAAACTTCGAGGAAAAATTATTTATTTATTTGTTCATTCCACATCTTTATTATGTATACAGAAAAAAAGCGCGCAGAAGAGATTAGCCGTAAGTTACTGTAACATGTTATAAGAAAGAAATATATACAGAGTGTTTCCAAACTGATAGTACAAACGGCAAGAGAGTGATTCTACATGAAAAAATAAGTCAAAATGAAAGAATAATATTTTTTTGTATTGGGCTTCGTTTCAAGAGATTTTGTAAATCATTAGTGCAATCCGTAAGAAGAAGAATAAAATAAATTTTATGTAAGAAAAATATTAATTACGTGAATTTAATCGTAACAATATATAACGCAGAAATGTTAGGAAAACAAACAGTATGTATGAAACAAGTGTAGGTAAATAGAAATAGAGAACAAGAGAAAGTATGTACATACGTATAATTGTGGTTACAGAGTACAAGTAGTGAAAGTAAAGGAATTTAGAGATATTAGCTTATTACGGTAGTATATCGACGTTTGAATTTCTTTGTATAAAACTTATTTGTTATGGAAATTTTTACCAATAATTTGTTTCCTTAAAAGTCCAGCATTTGTATATTTTTTTTCACTATGTATCACTGTCCATCTCGTAACCTTCTGCTTCGCCACTAATTGAACTGATACACAACGTTTCTGTTTATATTTGTAACGCGAAATTAATAACTGAAGAGGAACACTAGAAATGAGAATTATTTCTCAGATAATTCTCAGTTAAAGTGGTTTCTCCGCTTTTAAACCAGCCGTATGTGTAACAAGTAGTTTGCGTCTGATATATATCAACTACTACTACTGAAAATTCACAGATTCTCGTACGATTTCCGCGTTGTTCGTGTTCTATAAACTCGAAAAAGATTTTGTTCGGGCAACAGTACCTCGAGTGAAATAGGAAACTGTGCTTATAATAAGGGTGTAGTACCGCAAGGTTTTTTTTATTTTTTGAGTCGTCGCCTATACTCGTAAGAAATAATCTATGTCTAACATATCTCAAGTAGTACTACTGTACGTAGCTCGTTTCTTACGCGATCTCCGTGGTTCTCGTGCTGCGGATCTATCAGCTCGGAAAAAGATTTGTTCAGGCGAAGAAACGTCGGCTGGAATAAGAAAACTATTTCGAAGATATGCTGACGTTTGCCGCGTTGGTGGTGATATTTCAGTTTTTGAAAGGATGAAACTGAATTCCTCTCTTACTTAGCCCTGTTGAGTTTGTATTCCTCGAACTTCGTGAAATATCGGAGCACACGTGGAATTGATTTGAATAAACAGACAGGTGAATTTATTTTATTGATGATACCAATTTAAAATAATAGAATTTCCCTTCGCTTTACAAAATCATGCATCCAGAGTGAATTCTTAGTTCAAACGTCTTATTTATCAATTTTTAATTTTTCTGCTGTATTGAAATATATTTGAATCTCCGCGTGTTTTCTATAAAAAAACAACCATATTTACTTGCCTTAACTGTTTTACAGATAGGTTTACTAGCTTTCTATTAACTTTACAAATACGACCGTTTCAGTTTTTCCGATTTAATACAGTCTTAAAATTTACATACGCAATACGACTCACTCGAGTATAACGAATCTCCGTCGTTTCTCTTTCAATTTCGTTTTTTCTTCGCAAAAATGAAAATGTGCTACAAACAGGGAAGCGATGCAACGGGAAAAAATTGCGTTTAGCTCGGTTGAAATCGGTTCTGGAACATCTCCTCCGTAGAAAGAATAATGCGCTTCTATCGCGAAGATTACATCGGTGCATCTGTCATGTGCACACTGCTCGTGTCTGTTCGGTCGAAGGGCCGTTCAATCGAACAGCGTACGCGTGTCAAAGGAATCGACAAATCCGTCCTCGAGCTACCAGGAGTGCAGATAATCGTAAAGTAAACGAAATGTATGATTATTTGCGCCGGACAAATATTTCACGTTCTCGATGGTAAATGGAAAAACGTCGTGGCGAGGCGCGGGGAGGGGGAGAGTTTCTCCGCGGAATTTTCGAGATTTTTCCCGCGGCCAGAAACGAAACTCGCCGGAGTTCACCGTCGTTCCCTCGGAATCCCGTGATTTGGATTCTTCGTATCAAAGATATTTGCAGCACGCCGCAATTGGCCAGACCAATTCCATTACTCGTCGAACTGAAGGATTGCCGCCACTCTCCGGCTGCCAAAGTATGTAACACTTTCAGAAATTGAAGTCTCTGAAACCGGAAGCCAGTCTCGAGTTTCAGCTGCTATTTGCTCGCGAACTCTACTGGGGGAACTTACGTGACCGAAAATTCATAGGAAATTCTTCCTTGAGAAACAATCGGTGAGAAATCGAGACTCCACTCTTGGCAAATCTCTGCTATGTTAGATTGGACAACTAGATATCGTTGGAATTAATTAGAGTGGCGGCGAATTAACGACCGAGTCGAGGTAAAGATTGTTGCGTTCGTAATTAAATTAATTTACGAATTTCAAATTTTCATGCCAAATCCCTTTTTTATTTTCTATTTGCAATTCTGCTAACAGTCTTGATTTTGACAATCTCTGATGTACAGCTGCGGACAGAAGTTTTCGAATGACGACGTTTCTCGTGTTTCGTTTAATTCTATATATTTTGTAATGATTTTCAAGAATACACACTAAAACACGTTTCTAAAAAATATATTTGCTATCTTACATTTAACTTGTACATATTTTAGCAAAATACAGCACAACAACGGACGGCATTATGTGCACTATTTACTATTGTTAAAAAGAGGGTTAAAACCGCCCTATTATTGGATACTATAATTTTTATTTTTATTTTCTGAAGTTTAGAGTAATTTCTTCAAAATATCTCTAAGTTAACGATTTTTTAGACACATCGCTTTTCTAGAAAACCGATTAAAAATACTCTAACCCCTTAAATATTGAAATACGCAGTTTCCTTATCACCCTTACATATCTCGAAACAAACAACAAAAATTTTAAAACTTCTACAAATTATTACAAATATTCTACAATTATCTTTTATTCCTGCAACATGATGGCACACTAATACAAGTTTCTCGATCAATTACATCTGATTTAATTAGCTTTACTTGGTTCCCATAAATGTTCTATCAGATTCATAGTCCCCACAAAGTTCCTCGAGAACCATGCTCACTTTAACACTTTTAACTTCGACTTAAAGTTTCCATTTGCAAACTGTAACAGTTCTCGAAATGCAAAGATTGTAATCTCCGTCCACCGCGAAAAAGGCTTCCATGGTGGCGGTTCGCGTGACTATACATAGAATCGCGAAGGGCGCGTGATCGGCGTACAAAGAGCGGCGTACAACGGAATTTTGGTCAGAGCTCGGCATCGAGCGAAAGTGCCGAGCCACGATGTAGCCGATACCTTGGTAAAAACTGGCATGGAACAGCATCGGACAGGGGCATTGTGGGTGTTGCTTCAGCTGGAAGAGCCGATACCCGGCCTTGCACGGCACACACGGCCACCGTTGTACGTGCATGTGCCGCGTGCATTAAGGTGATCGATGATACTCGACGTCGAGCGACTGGCCCGTTGGTCAAGTAGATGCATCAGCCTGCAATTGCCTCGGCGATTCGGATTTCAATGAACGTTCCAGTCGAAATCGTATAGAAATAGACGATGGTCAGAGCGACGCTCGTTCGCTTAATACATATACATACACTAGATACACACGTATATAGATGTTATGTATTCTTCTTTTTTTTTGTTTCCTTCTTTTTTTCTTTTTTTTTTTTTTTTGTTCACCAGGGTGATTGTGTGCACAGGTCGCTCCGGTATGACGGATTAAAAGGCACAAGGGCCGCAATTGGACGAGCTGGAGGGGTTACGACGAGTTGGCTGCGTTTTCGCGAATGCGTTTGAAGCCCCTTCGCCAGAGGTGCGTTCTCGTTTGAAATTTATAACTAGCGTAATGCGAAGTAGCAGCGTACACACGGAACGCGAACGTCGTAATAGGATGCATCTATTTTCATTGCGTTGCATTCATCTCGAGTTTACTTTACTTTCTACCTGGGAATTTATAATGGCCTCGGAAAATATTGAACGCCTTCCCCGTTCCTCCTCTCACATCTGTGCCTTTACTTCTGTAGATATAACACACGTACAAGCTGCGTATATTCGTATGAACGTTACGTGATGAAACTTATTCGGGATTCGTTTCCCCGGCCAGAGCAGATCGTATAAATACACGCTTTGTGTACGCTTTTCTCGTTGAATTATGTTTATCGTTTAATTGTTGCGTAACACGATGCCCGGCCGGTTTATCGCGGGCGTGATAACGTTTGCTTTATACCGTTCAGTTATTTAATCGCTACGTGCTATTGCTCCCGTTTCACCTAACTACGCGTGCAACGACGCGACGTCTGGGAAAAAGAAATTCCGCACGGTGAACGTCACTCTTTGTATTCCAGAACTTTCAGTTTCGTTCCGTTGCTGCGGTTGGATTTCAATCTTATGTGATCATTCTAAATATCTGTAAAAATGGTATGGAAAAAAATAATTTTTGCACAAGGTGTATATTTGTTTAGACGCGCTCTCGTTGACGATGCCAATCAGAACTGTTATACCCTCAAATATTTTCGTCTTTTCCGTTATCTGTATCCACAACTAGTCATCAACTTTCACTATTAGTCACACTGGACTCATCACCTTCCAACTCTCCTCTCAACTCTCTCATACAGTCATATCTCAAAGTTCATTTTTCCAAACCCTTAAATAGCCCTATTTTTCCATCCTCGAGGCAATCTGTGTTCTATCACGTGCACGTCATATACTACACATTAATAAAGTTCTGTTTCTATGCACCGACGATCTCTAATTGATTCAAGTTTAGTGTTACCCCATTATTTGCTCCGATATCTGAGGAATTGGAGCCAACCGGGTATCACAGAACGAATGCTCTGTTTTTCGCCAAAAATGCGCATTGATTTAGCTTGGTCCTAGATCTTCGGAATTTTTTTCTTTTCCTAACTGTTTCGAATGTCCACGTTTCGCGTGACAACAATGGTCATTAACTGCTTTTGCTTTCTTTAACGGAGATAAATTTGTTAATATTATATTAAATTAAATTATACCATAGAAACACCATTATTGCTACGATTGTTACAAGGTATTCCTTCGCTATTCTCAATGATTTATGAAACTACAGCGCGCTTTACATACGTCATGAAATCATTATAAAGTATACCATCATTACCGTCTTCCCATGTGGCCCACGTCTGTCAATTTCTTGGATAAATGCGTAGGCGTGCGATACGTTACCGCCACTAATATCCGTGACATTGTCCGTCAGGAGGAGTCATCCAACGTGAATCTGGCACGTAAATATTGCCGGGCTACGACAAATGGATATGTAGGCCATGAGCCTGTCATCAGTCAGTGGAGGACCGTGTCATTAATACAACGGTACGTGTACACGAGCGACACATACCGTGTAATTAATATTAACAGCACGAGCATAGGTGTAATTACAATTAAATAACGTCCCCGTAATTAACAGTATTGTAACGTGGTACGTGGCTCTTCGTGGTTTACCAACCGACGAATGCTTTGGATCCTTTGAACCTTTGGAATCTATTGTAGATGAACTTTGAAATTCACGAATGGAGAATGTAGACGAGGAATATTAAAGAGATGAAATTTGTTACTTCCAAACAAATTTCCTTTTTATACAATATTCACAGGTTTTAATTACGACGGTGACAAATAAGGAAATGATTCTTGTTAAGAGTACACAAAGCACGTAAATAAAACAAGCGAAAATAGCGAGAAAGTTGAAAAAACAGTTTTACAGTTCGTAGCTAGAGAATATGTGGAATAGGGTTGGGAAAGAATTTGTTACTTTTCTAGATATTTTTCTTTACGTACGCTAGTAAACTGGTGTGAGTTTTCAGTTTTCTGCGTAAAAACGGAAAACAATAAAATTCTTATTCAAACGTCCACGGCAAACGTCAAGGAGAAATGGGGAGAGGTGGTTGTGCGAATAGAAAGATTATTTCAATAGAAATTTTGAAATTCATAGGTGGAACAAGTATGGAAGGTGCACAAAAGATGAAACTTTTCTTTACAAGCTTTCTTTGTAAAAAAAAAAGAAAAGAAAAAGAAATAAAGAGAAGAAAAAATTCACGTAGAAAAAGAACTATTACAATACGAACGTTATAATACACAGCATGTGAACGAACAAAAGATGAACTTTCATCTCGGGAAATTTTTCTTTATAAACTCTGCTAAATTTAGAATATTATCAACTGTTTTTGCAGTAAGATAAAATAAAGTAAAAGTGTTACAAAATACGTATATTATTACTCGTTAAGGGTATATTTAACGAGTTGACTTGTCATTGGTTCAATGATATTTAATTGTTAAATATAAAATGCACCATAGTCACATTTAGAAGAAAACCAAAATAATATAACTAATAATTTTTTTCTGATTTTCAATTATAAACTGCATAGAGATTCAATTTTTGCTTGAAAGGCAAACTCAGTTGTAAGGTTAAAAATACGTAAAATAACAATGGCTCCTAAAAAAAAGAACATTTTATTATAAAATTCCTGGACTGCTAGAATGTTAGACAAAATCGTTTCAAAAATTTTTTACGAATTTCCCTGACTATGTGAAACGCACAATTTGGAAAATATAAAAGTTCCCAGTGCCTGTAATACGCAGCTCGAAAGACTGTAAACACTCGGCTTTGCGAAAGCGCAAGAGTTTTTTCCCTTTATTCAGTCATCAACATCAAGTTGCCGTCAACAGCTTTTACGATCGTTAGCATTGTTGTAGCTTAACATGTCTAATTTAACGAAACAGCAAAAATTTCTTTCCCTTTGTCGTTGTACATACACCTAGAATGAACATGTGAAAAAATAACTGGATGAAAAAGTAGCAGTAAAAAAAAAAAAAATGGTCTAACGTTATAACGTACCGTGGAGAAACAGAATTTTAGTGTACAAAGGATACTTTACACTTTCTCTTTTGTCATACAGATCACGTGAATAAAGAAACGCGTTCCGGTAATAAACCGTAAAGCTATCGCGGTTCGAAAAATTGCACAAATATGCGGAGGTTTGATTTCGTGGCAGAAAAAGAACTGCGAAATCTAGGACACCGTTTAAAACTGTCGTCGCTTGACTTACGACTTAAATTACCTTTTCAAAACGATCGTTAATTCAGGCGTAATTCGTCTATGCCATTCTTGTTCCAACTAAAAGAGTCCCCAAAGTCTCGACCCATATCTGTTCGCAACGTAGCAGCGCCATTTTAAAGATGTAAAAAGTTCCGCGCGACAAGAGGGAAAAATCTGAAAATTGTGCCGTGTATTATGCGACACGTTAGTGAATTAATACGAACGTGTTTCATTAGCGGCGCGTTCTAAATTGAAAAGAACCGCCTAAACGCTCGCGTGACAATTTGAACGTAAACTGAATGTCGAAATGTGTATTTCGTTATCGTTGTCGGGAACAAAAGTGTTTGATTACAATTCGAAGATCGCGTCGAACGCGAAAATATTATCATACTTTCCTTTTTTCTATCGTGTTTCATAAATATTTAAGATTAAATAGAACGGTATTATCAATGTACGAGCGTTATTAAAAATCCAAATAACAGAATGAAATTTCACTCGAATATCGTCAAAATTTCATGAATATTTCATTAGCTATGCGAAATGCTGGAAATTTGCGGGCGTACATACGCGGGAAGAAAATTCCTCGTAATATGATAAATCAAAGCGTTCATTTGTATTTCACTTTGGTTCGTTTTAAATTCGTTACATCGGGCTAATTACACCTAATCTACAGTGCAAAGTTGCGTACACACTCGGAGCGATATTATGCCTGAATTACGATGTATGAACACAAAATCGGATCCGGTTGAAACGATGTTATCTACGTCGGCCGATAATCCCCGTCCAATTGCACGAATTAACGTCATAATCCTCTCCTTATTATTCATTGGGGTAAATCGGATCGCGTTAACGCCCGCTGCTCGTTTCTTCTTTCTCGCGTATTAATGCGTTCCTCGGTGTTTCTTCTTCTCAGGCAATTTCACTTATAGCGAACGAGCATTTCACACAAAGGATAACGTGGTGTGGTCGCATAAATATCCTGATGGAAGTTTATTGCGTCAATAACGCATATCAAAGGCAGAATGAAGTGGGCACGTCGATAACGAGATTGTAGAATGGTAAAACGGGGGATATGTTGGTTATGACTAAATATACAGGGTGTCCTGTAACTTGCTACTTCAACTGGAATATCGATAATTCTACGTGAGAAATCGAAGCGAAAGTGCAAGATCAAATTTATTTTTGAGCATTCGAAAATCTTGTTTCAACTTCGATTGCTCGTATATTTGATTATACAGTGGAACTTCGGTAACTCGAATCTCAAGGGGAGTTTAAATTTTCGAGTTATGGAGGGTTTCAACTTATCGAAGATAACAAACGAAAATTCATTTCAGAGGCTTTATACGTGAGTTAGATTTATCGATTTATAGGTATTCGTAGAAAGAAAATTTTTGCTTTCAGAAGTCTGTTATGTACATACTTATACAAATAAACATAAAAAAAGATAAATTTTTAATGAAAAATGAATGACAGTTTGCTTTGTATCTAGACTATTATGTGTTATTAAACGCACCTAAACGTGGGGAAAATAATACAAATTATAGGAAGTTTATTCGATTTACAGAGGTTTTTGCAGCGGAGTAGAAGGAAATGAAGAAAATTCTAGTTTTACAGAAATTTTCGGATTACCGAAGTTCCACTGCATTACAAAAAGAAACAATTACTACACGAATCACGCAAGATCGACTAATTGACAATATCACCGGAGCGCTTAATTAATTCATCAAACAGATTTATCTTATCAACAAATCAATTTACCAGAAAATTTGTGTCATTACACAAACACTTATATGGGTTTTCGAATTACAGAAGTTCTACTGTATTTTCCATTTAAAGAATTTCAACCTGTAATTTGCAAATAAATTAGATATTTCCAATATTTCGTAAACTGATTAAGTAAACTGTTTAAACATTTAGTCGCCATTCTGAGCCCTTAGTTATCGAATAAAGTGGATAGAAAACTAGTATGAAAAAAAGTTTGTTGAGATACAGAAAAAATGTGTGTCTAATGAATTTTGATACTCGTTATTTAAAAAAAAATTCTATTTTACAATACTGAGTTGCTTTCTTATACACCATAATACAAGCCGCACCTTGTATATCCCGGAGTATTCTTCTTGTTTAAGCATTTTTCCCGGTTTAAAGTAAACGGAGGCATCGTTAGAAGGGTTGGTTCTGAAGGGGATCGAAGCCTCAATCCGTTCGTCTTAGAAAACACCATTATCGCGAGACGGGCATATAGTTGAGATAGTTATTGTGAAGATAACGATGTCGGGCCCGGATGACGAGTGCTATTGAATCAGAACCTCGATAAAGCGTCTAATACATATAGTCACAGGGGACGTCTATTATTGCTTCCTATTCTGTTCAATCGTAGGTATATATAAATAGGATATGTGACAAGAGGCGAACGATACAATTGCATAAATGAGTTAAAATTCGATATATTCTTCCTGAAAAATGATTTCGACTGTCACGTGGTGACAATTGTAATTCAAATCCATTCTAAGACTGCTTTCAAAGCAACGCGCGGAATCCGCGGTTGTTTCTTCAATCCGTTGAAAAAGCATTCACACCCTTTTCCTTTTTTTTTTCACTCGGTCCAAATATAAATCACGAAATCCATGTCTTAGAATCGTCGCGAGTTATAAAATGTCGACACAATGACGCGTTACAAGTAGCTTTTAATGAAAGCACAATATATCTTTAAACACATATGTATGTAAGTCCTACCAATCACAAAAGATCGTAATTTATTAGGCGTAGAAATAAATTCTTTCCAAGTGAAGTCACATAATCAAATATAGTCGTTCAAATTGAAATATTAGCGATGGGATTTCCAAGTTGGCAGAAAAATAGCGAAACATCATCGACAATAATGGAAATTATTTTCATTCTGCTTAAATAAACCTTTTATTGTACTCGAAAGGTCGAAAAAACATGTATTTCTTCACGTACTATAAAAATGTGAACTCGCATAATTCTTCAGACATCCTATACAGGAAATATGGGAATAAAAAGTGAAAGATGAAAGTTCGACCAAGTAAAGAGCGATTAAAATCACCACAATCGTAAAATCAAACTTGTAATCGCGATTTGTCTAGAATTATCACACTCGTATTACGAATAAAACAACACTAATGAATTTCAAAGAGGCTTCATGAATTTTATTCGAAATTTTATTCGTCCTTCGTAGCGAAATTTAGAATTCCGCGAGATTCAGAAAGAATTGCGGTACATCGGTACGGAGCATAGATCTCTTTTAGAATCGAAAAGTGAACTCTTTCCACTTTTTCATCGATTTGCTGAAGAAATTATTGTTACACGTTATCTCGCGATAGTTCGTTCTCACCAAAGTGGGAGAATTATACGTTTGCGTTCTATGAAAGGCCAACTACCAGTTTCAGGAGCTCCTTTCGACTCTTGTCATTTGTCTTCCTCCGAGATAGAACCAAAGTTTCAAAGAGCTCTCCAAGTTGCGTCCCAGGCGGTTACCAGAGAACGCCTCCCTAAATTTTCTCGCTGTAGGAATTAATGGTGAAGGTAGTTTGTAAAATCTTCGTTAACCTCGCGCCAAGTCTGCCAGGATCTATGTTTCGATAGTTAGCCGCGGGCAACCGGAACCGATCCGAACAAGGATTTTCGTACGCTCGTCTTAAGGACAATGAGAATCCTTCGTAGTTCAATGAGAGTTTGAGAAATATGTGCATCATTGCACTTAGATTAAAGGATCGTTAAATGTTCGTTAAACTCGTGCAAGAATTAAAACACATTTGTATAACGAATTTCAACGTTTTCGATGAAATTTCGTCATTATTAATTTTACAGTTTTGGAAATTACTGTTTGATCGTCGATACTTCAGAAACTGTCTGAATTACCTACACTCCCAACCATAACTCGCCACTTCTGAATATGATCTGTATTGCATGATCTCAGGAACCTTCTGTCCTAATGCAAATGATTAGCAAATGTTACTTCCATTCTTGTAACTATTGTGTGAGTTTATTCTTAATATGAATGTACGAAAAAACTTATAGACAGGAAGCTAAAGCTGATCGTGGTGTAATCATTTCGAAAATAAAAGTTGGAAATTGCGGATTAGAAAATGAAAGTAGATTAGCTTCGTTACGTGCACGTGAATTCCCTTATTTGTGTGTTAATTTTCATATAGATACAAGCCTCTTTAACTTCTTCTGCAAAGTATCCAGTTTTCGTTTTCCTATGCGCAACTAGCAACGACTGCACTCGACATTCGTAGATTTACTGGCTAAGTCAAAGATTACAAAGACCTTTCGTAATTAAATGCTAACTCAAAGATTGCCGCCACTGTCCTCTACCCGTGTAATACATTTGCAGTTCATTTCTCTACTTTCATAACTTTCATTACCAGTCTACTACTATTTTGTAATAAATCCTGCTAAGAATTTAATCTCGTTTAATGTTCAATTTGTGATCTTGCAATCTAAAATTCTGTGATGAAATAAAACTTATACGCGTTTGATTTCCACAACGCTCATTTTCGCCTAAGTTGATTATTTAACTTTTCTGTCTAAAGCGATATAAAGTATTCCGATAATTATTCACACTATATTGAACAGTATAGAAAAATTTACCTCCAAAGTCAAATCGACTTACGATTTAATTGATAAAAAACAAATTAGCCAAGTGCTAAATATTACGCTAATTCTTAACGCTGATTTTTCTAGAATTTTAAATGTAGGATTTTTCTTTCTTCGAAGCTAGTAGATTGCAACAGGTACATAATGAACAATAAATATTTCTGTTTACACGCTACAACAGAATTGATTATCGAGATACCGCAGATTGTTTGATCTCCTCTACTAGTGGTTTCGATTTCTACTACATAATTGCAAGTTACAACTTATGAACTTGACGGCGAGTACGTTAATCAATGTAGAAACGCGGCAAGTTGCGCCGAACTATGTATTGTACTTCGTGCCACGCATGTGGCTCGTTAAGAAGCCATTAGCATAATAGGGAGAAGCATATAAAAGTAGATACGGCTACACGTTCTGGCAACACGTGACGCAGAAAATTACACTCAAATAACAATTTTAATTAAAATACAACATTGTCGAGAGCGTATCTTTCGAAGAATTAATATTAAATTTACTGACTCGGCCGATTTAAAACGTGGTAATGAAGACTATACGTTGAACTTCCCTGATATTTAATAACTCATTTCTGTTGCATACGTAGTTACTAAATAATTCTCGTATTTGTGTGTACACAAATAAAACAGAATAAAAAGAATAAAAATCTCCTCTATTTCCCAATTCGATATTTCTCTGCGGAAGTATTAATGAAAAATTGAAAGGATAGTGATATTTTCCAGCTATCAACGAAAAATTACCGCGCCATAATTAACCCTTTGAGTGCTACTGGACTTTTCAAAACATTCGTTTTCTTAAGTAAATAATACATGTTGAGGAAAAAAAATATTTAATTTGATTTAGTATAAATAAAAGATTGTTAAAGGGTTAAAGCGAAAGTGATATTTTCAAGCTCAGTAAATTACACATTAACTATTCTTCGTTGAATCTGACACGCTGTTACGCTACAATATTGTAACAAATTCGAAAAACCGAAGGACAATTAGGGATCATAAGACAAATCTTTTCGTCTTTGTGGAAATAATAAAAGCCATGTAGAATACGAAATGGCGAAATGTTAGACATTTAAGTGGCACGATAGTGTACTATTGAATCGATACTAAAACACCTGGATCCACTGGTTCAGGTGGCTGTGAGAATCTTTGCGAACGGAGTTCCGATGTTTTACATAGAATTACCACGACGTTAGAAGACTCTCGAAGAGAAATAGACTACTGTTTTATGCAAAAGTAATTCCACACTTTTCACGTAAGAATTTGTCATTAAATTGTCAAGAAATATAGAAAATATATTATAATACTAGGAATTATACATATACAAGCCCACTACACGAAAGTGTTGCATAAGAGTGTATTCATGATTTAAAAAAAAAAAAAGAAAAAGAAATAGTCTTATCTTAATATTATAAATATTTCAATTTCTTCAATACTTTGGAACATTGTAGGATTTAGAAGGAAGAAGAAATGGCGACCAGAAAAATATTAAGCAATTTTTTGAAACTTTCATTTACGATTGAGCAACTTGAGAAAACAGAAATTACTAATGAAAAATTTGCTAGAAAAAAGTTGCAAGTGAAATGTTGCGTTAGAACTTAATGAGTTAAAAGAGGTAATCAGTTTTAACTAAAAATAGGTTGAGAACCGCTGTGCTATGCAGAGTATGCAAAATATGTTCGGCAACATCGATATCTCTGTACAAAACGTAGCACGGACATTTAGAAGGAATGTCCCTAGTTTAGCTACTTTGAGAAGTGTACAAATGCTAGGTATCTTCGTCTAAGATATATGAGAGCCGAAGTATGCCACAATTACGCACTAAACGTGCAAGGATTTATGCTTGTGTAATAGAGATTCCTCCAACTTCCGCAGTTTCTATTGCAAACACTTGGTATAGTCGTAACAATAAATCTTATAACTATATCAGTAAATATTTCTTACTTACTTAATCAAAAATGTATTATAATTAATCTTTTCCTTATGTATTTTTTATTTAGTCATTTAAATTATACATTGTATTTTTTTTTAGTATAAGTGACTCTTAGCAAAATTAAGATAAAAGCCTACAACAACGACATATGTAGATTTCAAGCGTTATTGAAGTTTTCAAAATAATTCTAGCGTCAGGCAGCTACTTTCGCAGCTCCGAGACCAATCTACTGTTACCCAAGAGGACCATTAACTGCCACTCGAACTAGTTATAGTGATCAAAGTTTAATTGCACCCCCATTGAGCAGTTATGCCTGCTAACTAAAATCCCGACTTGTGTTGAAGTTGTATAGTAAATGATAAACTATATTACGACTATACTTCGCCGATCGTATGAATATGATGAAATGCACGTCGATATTATCTGTCGGGAGAAGATATAAATTTTTCTCGAATAAAAGATTTGCAATGAGAGATGCTGACTTTTTATTGGTCCTGTACATCAAATTAATACAGATCGATGTAAGTGTACAGCGTTGGACAAGTGTATTAAGATGAATAGTTTTCTAATAGGTGTTCTGTTCAACTAATTTCAGAAAATATTCGGAGAATAAATGAAATTCATCCGTAAATTTCGAAATCTTTTAAAAAAATTGTGTAAATTTGATAAAAAGAAATATAAATGTTGAAATACAAAAGAAAAAGAAAAAAGGAAAGAATAGGAAATATATGGAATGAGAAAACTATCTGTTTAAATACATTTGATTCGGTACTGTATAGTCAGGTAGATATTTCTATAAACGAAATGAATAGATTGTCCTTTCTTCTATCATACATTGATTTCAGACATACATATAGATACCAAGTAAAATAATCATCCTAAATAATACCTTTCCTATAATACAGCTTACTTACAATCATAACAAATTAATTTTAATAAAAACGTAAATGTTGTGCCGATCGTTTTCGTTCGTTAAATAGTCGCAGCAACAATATCGCGGAGCCTGAGAAATGTTTCTATTACGTGTGATACAAACTGTCGTGAACACTGGTGTAAAAATTAAATCTCAATCTTATATTTATGCTAAATTTGTAGTATACAGCGATGTAGGTAACAATACAATCAAGTTCGATCCATTGGACGTTTCCAATTTTGTCCTTATCTTGATTATATTCGACATTCTGTATGTAAATGAACACATCTGAACAAAGATGAAATCAACAGTGTAAATATAGGATTTCTGAGTACACAGTACTCAAAATATCGTGCACAGTGTCACATAAGGAATTTAGTATTTGTTTATGTATACGTAACGTACGCTTTTTAATAATAATAGGTTTGTTCCGTTCGGAAAGTTTGCTTCCTTTAAGAACAAACAGAAAATGTAAAAATATATGATAACACGTATCAAATTTCTCCAAGATACGTGGAGATGATACATAACTCTGGTGGACATTTCGTACTTTTTCTTTATTCATTTGACTCGTTTTTGTTGTCTTTGGCGATATATATCGTTAGCAGGAGGCGGCGGTAAATCTTCTTCTTCGCTGTCATCGCCTCCTAAGCGCGTTCTTCGACGTTTCGATCCAATACTAACTCCATCGTTGCTTTCATCGACAATCCAGTGCACGGACTTTGCTAGATCGAACAACTTTGTATCGCAACCATTATCTGCTACCGGCAACGGAGCTAGAAACAAAACATTTATCTTACCACAGAACTTGAATTCTATTTACTTTTGTCAGTTGTATCCATTCTATTAAGGTTAAAAATAATTGTATTACAATTCATGACATTACCATGGTCTGGTAACTGAATACGATTGAAAACATCCATAAGTAAATCAACAGCCACAAATGGTCCTCTGAAACACCCAGGTGGTGGAAGCATGGTACAAAGTTGGGCTGCAGCCGGCGGTAACGGAAAGGAACCACCTGAAATAAAAAGATAATACATTTGTACAGTTCTTATGAATAATGGAACATAATATGTGAATAAAGAAACTTACCAGGTACCGGGTGCTCTCCGGGTAATGGATTTACTTTCGGTTTATAAGGAATCATTTGTGATAAATCAGGTCTTGGCAATGAAGCTATAGCTTCCTCTGGATCTGGTATTCGCGGTAATGCACCAGCTGTACTTCTTCCAACGCTAGATACTTCCATATATCCAATAGACCGTAACTCCATAGGAGTACACGGGTACAGGTCCAAAAACTTATACCTATCTACTAATTGTGCCGTCTCCTTACCTTCAAATTCTTTAATCTAGAAGAAAACAACATTCAGAAAAATACACAAATAAAATGAAAATTTTAAGTTGTGATTTTAATAAAAAGGTATTGAATAAAAATTGAAAGCTTCGTGTGTTACTGTACCTTTTCTAATACAGCGCTACGTCGTTTCTCAACTTTAACAATACTAGCCAGATCTCCGATATTAGATTCAAACTCCAAAAATCTATTCCATATATCGCTAAAAATAATGTTAGATACAAGTTAAATATTATGTTTTATTACATGTAAGAATAATTAATGCATTTTTAGCAATGTTGTAAATGACGAAGTATATTTATTACATACACTGATTTTTCAGGTTCTAAACTACCAGAAGATAAAACTCTTTCAAACAAAACTCTTGTATTATTATCCTCTGCAATATTAAAATTTAATTAATGAGATATGTAAAACTGCTTAAAAAAAAAAGTTTATCTTACCGTTCAAGTGTGATAAATAATCGATGTAACAAAGTATGTAGTCAGGATTATCTCCGAATTTTTTTAACCCTAATTCAAATATTCGAAAAGCAATATTTTTGTCCTTGGTACAATAATATTCCATTAACGCGGCAGCAACATATACGTGATGCTTACACCTTGGATCTTCTCGAGCTCTTTTAAAAACCGTTCTAGCAGACTTTATACCTTCTGCACGTCTCGCGAATTTCATATACTGTACATACGCCTATGGAGAAATAATCAATTTAACAACATTGCTAAAAGCCACAAACGAAATGTATTACATTAACAAAGAATGAACACTAACTAATGTAGGATCGATATCAGGTATGTCAAGGAACTTTTGATATATTTGATGCACTTTTTCATATTTTACTCTTCCCTCTTCAAAATCCGCATGTGCAAAATACAATAACATATTTTTTGACAACAGTGTACTTGTTGCTCTTTCAAACATCGTCGCAGCTTCGTCGCTTAAATTTTTTGCAGCATTTACGTCTCCCTTTTCCGTCAATATTTTTGAACTAAGTTCTAAGAAATGTGCTGCTTGATGCCATACTGCTGGATGGTGACCCAAACATAATAAACATTGTTCTATAGCAAACATTACTCTTCGAGCAACTAAAGAAGTATCTTCTGTTCTTAATGGATTACTACGTTCCCATGCAATATACTTCTTCCACAATTCAACCTAATGTAGCAATATCGTGTTATTATACTTTATCAAATATTTATAGCAGCATTTACAAAGTAGTTTAAAAAGTACCTGCTTGACTTCTTCTGGATGGCCAGTTGGAGGTACACTAGGAGCACTTCGATTCAATCCTCTTGTTACTGCCTCTAATTCTTTGGCAACTCGTCTTGCATTCATGTAATCCCTGGAACGTTCAATAGCCATCTTTTCTGCAATTATTGGATTAATATTTTGTTCAAATGCCATATAATCTTTCCACAATTGCTCCATATTTATCATTGGATTAACAACACCACGTTGATATACCTGTTATTAATAATATATTGATTAAGACAATTAAAAGGAATTAATGTATGGCTAAATAACAACACAGTTTCTTATTACCTTCCGAACAGCGCTAATTTTCTGATTCTCAGCATATGAGCCAACAGCTTCAACACTTTTGAGAAAAGTAACATAATCATTCCATATACTATAGGAATGTATGTCCATACCAATTTTATCCAACGCGAAATCATATGCTTGTGCCATTTTTTCCCTATGAATATATCATGTAATAAACCTAAGTGTAATTATTCTAATAAAATCCTAACTGAAAACAATAGATACTTACTTATATGTTGCAAGACTGGCTTTTGTTTCTTTGACATAAGAAAGGTAAAGTTTCCACAACTCAATATTTAAGATTTTCATGAGGCACCTTTGGAAAAGCTGTCAGAGAAAACAAGTATTTTAGAGGCATAATAAGCAAATGGAATATCCGTGTGAAGTCCATTCAAGTGTGGTTACAAAGAACATATCTACCACCTTACTTACCCTTACAGGCAAGTCTTTTTTTTATACACATATTTAAACATTATCAATAATACCAATAAGAATCACATCAAAATATCAGGAAGTAAAAATTCAATAATTTATTAAGCAAATCTTTAATACAATCACTACTACAATAATTGTTTGTACGTAATGGGAGAAATAATAATGCACCAGTGCATCAATTGAGAATGATTTATTGCATAAACATGTTTTCATTGTAAATAATTAGGGAAAAATTTTCCAGATGAGATCATAAAGATTATAAATATAATGAAACCCCATTAAGTAAAAAAGTTTATTTATTTTTTGCAAGTGGGGTTGATAGCATAATTGACCTATGCGGGATCTAGAAATGAATGATCCCAAAACATGAAGAAAAAATTTAGACACTGTGAAGCAACACAAGGTGACAAAAATAGAATTATTTAACTTATGCTTCTTCATTAATATAAATATACTTGTATACTTAGAAACAAATTAAAAAATCTCTTATGTTCAATACTTCATCACCTTATGCTACCTCTATGAAATTTTCACAATACTTGAGAATATTCCTCAAATATCGTTTAGGGGAAAGGAAAATGATGTAATTCTCAAAGCATATTTATAAAATTAATTTCTAGTAGTCTCAAAGTTAATTATAATGTTGAGACACATACGTGCACCATCAATAATCTTTCCTATATGCAAAGAGGTAAATATACTTTACATAAATATAATTTAAACATTTTAATGCTGATAATTTATTTATAATTCTTTTATTTCATATTATATTCAATAAGATTTCTACATTTCATGTAGCATGAGTTTTATTTTATTCCAAGTAACATAATCCAAGCACACTAAAGAATGTATTGCAGGAAGGAATACAAGGCTGTTACATTCAGGAAGTTGCCTTCGTAAGTTGATTCATACTAACATCACATTTATATATTAAGTTTTATATCAAACACATTATACTTGTCACAATTAAAACATACACATTATTCAACAAAGAAAACAACCTCCCAAATATACCAACAGATCAATCATTAATTAATGAAATATTTGTGTATGGTGAAATATTGCTTTTATTCACCTCATATAATATGCAAAGTGCTTAGAATCACATTGTATGATAAATATTTGATCGCAATGAATTAATAATATCCTGCTGTTATTAAAAGTAAACCTATTACACTAAATAGCTAAAATAGAATTTTTTAAACATCAATGATCAGTTAAAAATTTGTTTATCTTATATAATGGTTTGTCAATTTATAACCCTTTATGATTAATTGATAAACATGCAAGTAGATGTGAATCTGTATTAAAAAAGTAATTCACCAAACAGTTTTATTCTAAACTCTATAATGGAAATTATGATTCACCTCAAACAAACAATTTTTAACAATACAAATAATTATAAATCTGATCATATATAAAGTGCTGTCATTAAATTTTGAAACTCAGACAATTAATGTTAACATACCTTTTCCACCTTTTCAAAGTTGCGCATTTTCATCTGAAACAGTCATAAAGTTTGCAAACTAAAGCTTTACTCAAAATAATAACAATAATAATGTATTATTTAATTCAAAAAAATAAAACAATAAGCTGCAACTATTTCGATTTATCGTTTCTAAAAATAAAGCTGATAAGAAACGTAATAGTGTTACCTCTTGTTCTATATAAATTTTCCAATAACGACCAGCGGAGGGAAACACCGTGACAAGCTTCTCAAAAACTGGCCTTACTTCTGTGATAGGTCTGTTTTGTGCTTCTCTGATAAGGATGCTCCATGCTTCAAGATCGTAGGGAGATTCGTCTACAGTTTTCTGGGCACGCTGCAATTTTTCATTTCCCCAATCCTACAAACAGCAAATCAAGCAATTATACTAAACGTACAATTTAAACCGCGTATTTTGCAGAGTGAGGTTATATAGACTTGGTGTATACTTTTAAGATATTATCGAATATACTTACGAACTCCGTTTTATCGTCAGTCATTTTGTATTTATCTAAATGATGCTAATTCCCTGAACTAAAAACTCTTGCGGATCGAAGAGTCGAAGAGGGAAATAAACGAGGAAAAACCCGCAACACCCAATTCGTAACAGCCTGTAATTTTAAGTAAGCAATATAGTTTGGAATGTCGATCCTATTCGATATATCGTTTGTAGAGGTCGTTCGATACCTATGCGCTCTGTTTCGATAGCAGCCATTTTAGTGCGTCATTCCTTTCGATTTGTGGGAACATGTAAAAGAAAAAGTTCTTATTAATTTATGAATTTTTAAGTATTGTGATGTACGTTTTTGTCTGTGAAATATAAATATTACTCGGTAATTGGAAATATAATTATATTTTAAAGTAAGAATATAATTACATTAAATCAATGAATCGGCATGAACAAACTTCAAGCTATCAACAACTAGTTTACACAATTACATATAGGTAAAACATATAATTACTAATAAAATAATATTACTATATTGTTTATGTCATTAATATATTATGCAAAGACTACAATATGAGCGAAAGATTTTAATTAGAATTACTCAGATGTTTATCACATTTGCAAGTCTGTACTATTGTAATACATTGGAATATTGGATATGTAATAATAAATTTTGTCACCATCACTTTCATTCACTTCTTCCTCGTTTATTTAAGAGGATGGAGGTATTTTTAACCAAAATATTACAACAGATTCTTATGAAAACAACTTTATTGTAAAATAATTGCTTGTTTCTTATGGTCAATATTGTTTTCTTGTGATATTTGTCTGTTCTATTATATATATGTTCAATACACATAAAAAATAGTCGCCCCCGGGTGGGCTCGAACCACCAACCTCTCGGTTAACAGCCGAACGCGCTAGCCGATTGCGCCACGGAGGCTGATGTTTGTAGCTTTCAGATAATCTGTCAGAATATGTGAAATATTTATCGTTTAAACAAACTACGAGAAATATATGAAATTTGTAAAAATATTTCATTCTCCAGCACCACTATATCTACGATTAAAAATAACATCTCTATTTTTTTGCTTTTAATTTGCACCTTAATATCTTGAAAACAATCAACCTGTTAAATATTTCAGAAAGATTCAGAAGTTATACTCCTTCAGTCAATAAATGTACCGATGCAACTGTATTTTCGCTGATGTCGAACGGGAAAGCATATTTCAGGCGCTTATTTCTGTTTCAGTGACCGCGTCTCTTCGGCCATAAAATTAACGCCGCTGAGAAGATGGCGGCTGGCTAACGAAGACTTCGAAAGTAAGTCTACTATTTTTATACTAACATGGAAGTTTAATTATTAGGTTGTAGTTTAATATTTATGTTGTAACAGAAAAATTGCTTCGGATATAATTATTAATTGAATTTAATTAATGTGTAAAAATACATATTAAAATAAATTATTTTTATTCGATTTTACCATTTAACAGCGTACAAAATTTTATAATAAACTAAACAGAACATAACGAATACTTGTCATAGTTATTGTTACAATTATTTATTAAGGCGATCGAGATTTGTTTCGGTTGACATTAACTTTCACTCGTATCGTATACACATAGTGATTCCACTTTGGTAATAATAATTTATGACGCTGGGTTATAATTCGATTCGTCTTATTCACCATCCATCGATTGTATTCTGCTTCAAATTCGATCCGAGCAATCGGAGGGATACGTTTCGATTTTCGAGGATAAATAGGTAGAAGAATTGAAAGCTACTACCGCTGGTGCATCGGTCACGATCGATTCAAATCTACTGTGACGAGTTCACCGATCAGCCCGGGGCGCGAATTCAACGTCGATCTTGGATGAACACCTACATTCTGGTACTGTTATACCATAGAATCTTGAGTGGATGATCAGGTGGTTCGCATCGTTTCGAGCACAATATATAATAATCTGAACGGGATTAGAAAAACGACCGTGCATCTAACTGCACCGTGAGAAATGTGCAAGATAAAAGTTCCCTAACCAGAAAGATATAAACTTTCCATCTAAAAATCACATCGGGACAATCAAATCGAACAGTTTTATATGAAACTTGTAACAACAATAAGGCTTGCTTCACATTTAGTAAATAGATTTTTATAAATTTCGGTAGACATTCGTAAAATTCGGAAGATTTCAGTAAAATTTAGCAAACGTCGGTTGATTTGAATCGAAATCGGTAGGCTTTGAGAAATTTCAATAGATATTAATAGAATACGGTAGATTTAAATAGAATTCGGCAGATCTCGGTAGATTTTAGCAAATTTTGGTAGATTTCAATAGATAGCAATAGCGTTCCCTAAATTTCAGTAGATTTTAGTATTCATTACATTCAGATGTCCTAATATTTATGAATGGAAGTGTATATGGGAAGCGAAACCCAAAGAAAATGAGAAAACTCAGATAAAATAGGGAGAACAGAATACATCGAGATAAATTGCGAGTAGCGAGCACTTAACAAGTATTTAATCTGTATAATAAAATTATTCACACCAATAAATCGTAGGGATCATTATCTTAATCGACAAACCTGAAGAAATCTTGTACTGTAATTCAATTACAAATAATAAGAATAATGTGTGGAAACAACAAGAGTGTATGTAAATTAACGGCAATATTATTTTGACGCAAAATTGGAAACTTATAAGTAGTTCGTACTACTGAGAGTGTTGATAGAGTTGGTTTCAACATAGCAAATAGTACTGTATTATTTTTGTTAAAGAAACGACTCGATACCGTAAATATTCTATGGGGGAACGATGACATGGTTTTTCGGCTCGAACAATCTCGCGCGGAGATTCATTATACACAGAGTTCCGAAGTCGGAACAGATCGATTAACGCGTCAATTTGCATTTAAGCGTAACTAACTTAATGCAGGCCGCAGATGCATACATGCAAACTAAGCTGTGCCTTACAAATGATGGCTCGAACCATGGACCATTTGTTACTCGTGCTCTGAACAAATTTCTGTTTTGCATAATGGAGCAGATAGTGCACGATCTAGAGAACCTTGGAACTTTACCTCAAAACTAAACCTAAATTTTCTATGATCTTATTTTTCCCCCAGAATTCAAACATAGTTCTTTCTCAAAAAAATTTCATAATCTAATCTATAATAAATCGATTACGTCCTCTAAAATGAAATTAGATTTGTCTTTTTTTCTTCCTCTTTTTTCGTTAATTCATTCGCAGAAAGAAATGTACACAGAACAAAATGACGGAAAACATTGAACCCTAAATTAAGACAGTGGCCGACGGAGCAACGAGGTGTCGATAATGAATCTCAGCGTTAATTAGACCCCGAAGGTGAGACGATAGGTAGCCTGGTCGTGGCATACCGATATCTTCTTCTCAGTCTTGCGCACACATCGCAAAGTAAAGCCTAACTGAAACGTCACGCCACTTGTTACTCGTTAGTGTGCACGATGCCATCTTTACTGCTGGCCACTCGGTCGGGTTACTCCTACGGCAGAGCCACATCGATACCAGTACGGCCGTGTAATTAACAATGTTCTCCGCCTTTGTCCGTCCTTGCTCAGACCGGGCTTCTTAAACAGATTTCGTCGAAGATCGTTTTAAACAGGTTACACGCATGCCTATTCGCTGTATTCTTCATAGCCGAGCAACGATTCTAACGGAAATAAAGATTTCTTTGTGAAATCTATTAAATTCTAACTAAATTCTTCGTTTATATTCATGTAACGGTTAGAAAAAGGTGTGATTTCAAAGAGAAATCTTGAATTTTCTTGTATAAAATTAGAGAAACTATGTGTTAGAAGGATTCCCATATAACGTTAGATCACATCATATGGCGTTAGTTGGTTCGACGGAAACGGGACAAGAAGCCTTGGTTCAATCTCGAAGATATCTTTCGAGCATCGACAGAGAGTGGCTTCCATTAAGCTGGGCGGTGGTCCCTCGTTATATCCGGGACAGGCAAGTTCGTGGCTGCTCATCTGATAGTCCGAGGATTTATGGCGGCCCTGATGGTTCATTTAGCGCTGACATGACTGGACAGGGGCGGGTCGAAACGCTTTTACGTATGTACGTGTGCGTGCGCTAACGCGACAATACGGAAATATCTTGTTAAAAACAGGTTGAGTAACGCTATAGATTGGTCGATTTAACTGCATACGCATCATCTGTCAAGTGCATCAATTGGGAAATAAGCCTAAACTGCGCCTCGAAAAACCTTTATTAAATAGTTGCTGTTCGTTAATCGTAGAGGGGTAGGGTAACGCTCGTTTCCAGCCAGCGGAATATCGGCTAGACTTTATCAATGCTTATTTATAATAAAGTTGTGAATATCGAGAACTGGAACTGTAACATCTGCATTGTATAAAATTACAGAAACAGAGAGATGTTAATCGAGACGAATAAGAATAGTAGAGGAAATGGTCTAAATATATGCTAGCCGAAGTATCGAATCATACTAGGTACTTCATCCTATTGAGAATAAGATGAAACTACGATTTATGAATAAAAGAAGTGTCGCCGGAAAGATAATAACCTGCATTTATTTTTCTTGCGTGTTGTGTTCTTTTATTTCGCTATTTTTTAATATTTTTAAGGTATGTTCGTTTTATATTCTCAGCAATAATTTACTAAACTAAGAGCTAATTAACTAAGAGTATTACATTGTGGATATTGTAAGCTTCTTTTTAGTACAAGTTGTGTAATGAATATCATCGTGTAGTAGTAAATACTATCGCTGCAAAAGTTTCTAAACAAATAATTTAAATATGGACTGCTCAGTCAGTTCCAAATATGCACTAGCCAAAATTTAAATTACTTTTCATATATGTATATATTTCTCTCATTTTTACGACAGATATGACCAATTTAAGGAATAAAAAATTGGAAAATGTTTTTACAAATTTGTCGAACTTTCATCGAGTATCAAAATCAAATGATTATTATTCGCTAAAATAATAAAATACGAAAGGAACACAGCGAATAAGCATATTACAAAACGCTACTTTATTCAAATTCCACTTCTTACGATCTTTCAAACCAATCGACTGCACGCTTCGCCCATCGAAGCGCCATACTCTTCACCCTATCGCCGCGATTCATCTACGCTCTCGCGGTTCAGCCTCCCAAGCAGTTTTGCAACATTGTCTCGGACATACCATAAAAGTTACACATCGTTGATTTTCCATCTCTCCTGTGAGACTCCTCTCCGAGTCAATGTTGAAACTCCCGTCTGGACGGGCGCGCGCGTAAATTACCCGCGGCGAGTAGTAAAACTCACGGAGCGTGTGTTCGCGATTCGAGTCCCGCTTGGCCTGTAACTTTCCGAGATTCATGCGCGATAAACGTAGAACCGGCGTAAACCGCTTCTAATCCGTTAATAACACTGCGGCCGAATAATTGATATCGCGTAATCGTTGGTCGATCCGTTGTAACGACGTCGATCCATGGAACGAGCTGAAACGTTACTACGCGAAGCGATAATGTTCGCCGATTATTGAATTTGACGAGGAGCGGTATAAACCGCAGGGCGCACAGTCGGTGGCCGCAAACGACCAATAAAGTACGATCTATGCTTCGTCCACGATGCTGACAGGACTTTCATGTTCGTTTTGCAAGTAGATTTCAACTCTTTACGCTGAGTTTTTAACGATCGTTTGTCTCGTGATACAACTTTGAGATATCGGATATAACAACTGTGGTTCAGTAGATGATACTTTGGAAATTTTCTCGAATATTCATATTTTGAGACAGTCGCTATAAATCTGCCACTAAAAATAAATTTCTCTTTCTTTCTAATTTGTATTTGTCGAAGTTTCTTTCTTTATCATCCATTTTGCCATTTTGTTGATACATCGACGTTGAGATTGACCTGAAATTTTATGATAATTAGAAGAATACGAGTAATCCTTTCACTATGAAGCTCTCAGAAATGAAGCAATCATTTGCTGAAGGCGTACATGCACGTCTCTCTGAAGAAGAGTATAATTACTTTTATTTATGCTGTATCTGAATTTATTTATATATTATTCTTCGATTTTAATAAATATTAAATAGTTTATTTTAAGATTGCAATTATAATGAGATTATGAGATATTGTTAAAGTTAACGAGAAACTGATAAATGTTTTCTATCGTTTTGTCAAATACGTCAGGATTACTGAGTTTCCTCAAGCGATCCATTTTCATTCGGAAACACCGATGAAGAAACAGAATTTATTAAGTGGCCTTGTCAGCGAGCATCCACGCGTCACGCGTTCTTTTGTAACAAGGAAATGTCAAATCCGTCGGTGTTTTGCGAAACACATGGAAGTTGCTCGAGTTCCCTGCAACCTTGGTATATCCCATGTCGTGCAGCGTCGAGTAACTGGTTAAGGTAAAGCTAATAATCGCGGCGGCGTCGGCGAACGCCAGTGTGTACCTTTCTACCGTGCCAGTGAACTGATTTCCGAGAGTTGCATCATTGTGCAATTGAATTCGTTCGATGCAACCTTGGTTCGCCATAAAATTCACCACACTTCGCTTATCATTTTCGTTACTTCACGAAACAAGATTACATCACCGTTTAAAATCACGAATATATCTTCCTCTAGGTATATCTTAACCTTTCATTTGCATAAATACCACTTTGCCGAAGAAGAAAAAAACCCCTCCCAAAAAAGAAAAAAAAAAGAACCTATATTTACTGATACGTCAGACGATTCGAAGTGTGTTGGTTACGCAAGAGATTTCAGAACGAGAAAAGATGCGACCGAAAAGTTCACCATGGCCATTAAAACAACATCGACGCCATCTGAATCGCTGTTAATTCTACGCCTGTCGGTCCACACCGAAATAAATATAAATCTGCTTGCGGCCAGTGTGTGGCTCGATAGAAAAATATGAACGTTCGCGCGCGTGGTACAGCTCCCTTTCGTCGTTCACCTAAGAGGGAACTGCGAAATGCGTAAAGAACATTTTATGGCGGTGAGTTTCTTGCATGTGCGTATGTATGCAACTCGCGCTACACCGCTGCCGTGGGAAACGTGACACGGGCTCGCTCCTAAACCTGAAAAGCTGTTTCGAGACCGTAGATAGAGGTCGACGGTAGCCGTAGGAACAGCCTCTCCGGCTGCGGTTGACGCGGAAGAGGAAAAAAACGGGAAGGAAAAATAAGCAAGGGGGAACGAAAGCTTGGATGACCGAGCGCAATAAATTACTCATTTGCCTGTCGTTGAGACACGATTGAACATCATCGAAACGTCACCGCGTCCCTTTGTGAAGAAACGGAGGATCGCAATCGAGAAACTCACCGAATACCTTTTCGATACTTTTACGTAGATGCTTGACTAGAGGAATATTTTGACGTTGTCGTTTTAAAGAGTCGATGTTTCAGACATTCGATGTAATTTTAAAATTGCACAACTCTAAATTTATTCAAAGTAAACATCGATGAACTCATATATGACATTTTTTTTTTTAGATATACAGAGTGTTTCGCCTAATTTTAACACCTGAAATATTTTTTTTGTATTTAAAATCTCATAAAAATGTTTTCTGCAAAAGTTGCACACTTTTGTGGGCGTCATTGTAGAGTAATAATTGTTTTATATTATTGGGAGGGGTTAAGGAGATGTAAAGAACAATTTTGTATCTTTTTTTTTTTAATAGAATCCTATATATTTTTGTCGTTTTCGTCAACATTCGATAGTTACCAATAATAATGACCAATAATAATGCAGAGTATAGTGAAAAAGATGTAATGTGATCAAAATCATCTTACAAAACAGAAGGAACTGAAGGAAGAAATTATTACAGTGTATACACAACTGTCGCCGTCTCCTGAAATAAGTTCGACGACTGAGTGATATTTAAAATGTATTTAAATCAATAACAACTTTTTTTAACATCCCCATTGGAATTTTGAAATTGACCCATTTCTTTCCAACATTGCACATACGCAACATTTAAGAAAATATTTTTTAAAACACCAAATTTCTTCACCAATAAAAATTATTTTCACTGTCTTATTAGTGAATGTATTATATTACACAATATTTTTTTTCGTTACAATACCTATCAAAAAATGTAATAACAACGAGGAAAGGAAGAGACGTAGAGTTCCGGACCAGACGTAGAGGTCCGGAACTCATGGTTTCGATTTGCAATGAATTCAATGAATCTTCAATGAAGCTTGAAATTTCAAATTTTTTCACGGTTTCTACAGTTATATTTCCACATTTGCTGTTTGCTTTTATCAGTTTCTTAATATTACTCAAATCTTTATATTTTCTATGTAATAAATTTACATCGAAAAAGTAAAATGAAGAGTGTTTCATGAATTCGCACAATTTTTATGGTCACCTAATTTCTATATTTTCCTTGGAACATTTATGATGAACCAAAGCGAATGAGTATCATAGCGTTTATTTTCCTGTCAGAGTGTACAGAACGTTAGGAGCAAACGTCCGTGACTCTTACGACACGTTGATGAACAAATGAAGCATTCTAAATGATCGAAAATTAAAGAGGGAGAGAATAAACCTATCAATCAACGCATTTTTTCGCCCCACATCGCAGGTGCTCTTCTAGAACACCTTTACCATTTTCGTGCCATTTGCAACTTTCATCATTGATTTCCCCGTTTCTCAGAGATCTTCTCGGAAAGATACGAGTCAAGGATGGGATCTGATCAACGTCTGTGCTCAGCTTAATTAATCAAACCGAGCCCTTCAACGCTTTGCGGAATGTCGAGCGAGGAACGTGGTGATTATCGTAACAGACTCGTCGACGCTTGTTCAACTGACCAGATCGCGAAATGTTCGTTTTCATTGGTTAGACACGCAAGTTTGTCGTCGTTTTCTTGCTGAGCTGCTCGCTTGTGGTTGTCATCGTCGAATGATCAGCTCCCTCGTAAAGATCGTGAGATATGACATGCGTTATGGGCTAGCGTAGACTTTTAGCCGACCGGTAGTTTCGTAGGAATGCAAGCGCGCGTGTCTGCTTATGTCCCACCGTCTTACCCGACGATCTTTTGTTTCGCAAAGTTGCCTCGTTACCTCGTGAGTTGCGAGTCCAGTACCATTGTATCGGCCTTACGAATAATAACGCTGGCGGAGTTTCCGTGTCTCAACGATGATCCGTCCTGACAAACGCGGTATCAACATTTTCCTTATTCATTCGAGATTCATCGAGAGATCTCGAATTACACCATTCCATTCCCAACCACGTGAACAAACCAGGACGATTTTCAGCATGAAAATATCGCTCGTTTGTAATTGACTTCGACCGTGCTAGATGGAATCACGTTGACACCATAAAGGGGTATATTATATTGTATACCATTGGATAAAACGAAAGCGTTTACGGTGACTGTTTTAGAAGGGATCTATAGTACCGGTGTGTCCATGTGCGGTTTCAAACGGTGAAATAAACTAAGCGATTACGATAAAATTATCATCCAGGCTAGTTACGCTCGTTTCGCAACGTGTCCTCGAGAAAATGGGAAGTATGTTTCCTATTATTTTTTCTGCTCCTATCATTACGCATGAATATCTACAAAGCGGGGGCAATAGTCGATACAAAAGTCCGTCGTAGGAAATCACGGCTTTATCGTTTCTCACGACACATACACGCGCACGTTTCGAAGGCTCGCCTTTAATTATTCGAATATACGATCGATTTTTACAGCTTCGAACGATTGGAAAATATACAGAACGTGCTCTAGCAGTTTTCGTAATAAGTGCAATATCGTGGTCGTACATGCGCTCGTAACGAGACATTTATCACCAGCTGCCTAATAAAATCCATTTTTTCGTCATCAGTTAGAGGTGTAATGAAATTAGTGTGTTATTTTATTTCAACCACGTTTATCTTGATACGAGAAACGAAATAACAGGCAACCGTTGCGATGTCCGCGATATGGAATATCCATTTAACGCCGTCCAAAACGAACCGATGGTATTTCGAATTTTTCTATTTCCTATTTCATATAACAACGGATGTTAAAAAATTAAATATGTTAATCCTAACGAATAACAGTTAACTTTTTTTTCACGAGGTACAGACATTTTCGTAATTCGCTTTCTAATACCCGGCTAAAATTATATCGTCACTTTTACCACTCGGTAACGGTCCCGTACCGCGTGTACTATCCAATCCCTTATATGTACGCAATCAAATAAGTTCGCCACGAATGTGCACGAGAGGAGAGGCATGATTTATAACCGCGTGCAATGCCGCAAAAAGATCCCTAGGTTTCGTTCACACATCACCAGAACGATGTTAGCCAGATGTAAAACTGTAGCGAGTATTGCACTTACTACCTTCACCCCTTTTTCTTGGCCATTCAACGATCTATGAATTCGATGGGATTCACATTGGATGTTTACTTTTTAGCTTTCGATTCATTTATGAACACCTGTTTTTAGAGATTTTAAAATGTTCTATCACGAGAAGATATATTTATATATGTAATAACAATAGGTAACGAGGTTTACCGTTTACCTGAAAATATAAGTAGAATATTGAATATTGAAGTCTTGTATTTATCCCAGTTAACGTGTTGCAATTATTCTAATACTCAATGTTAACAATTGCACTAAGTTAGATTAGTTTAGATTCCAAGAAAATTTAAATTCCATAAACTGAGACCAATTCGTAATTTTATTCAATTAAAAAAATGTTGTGGTATTAGTCTTTTTCCGGCAAAAGGTCGATCTTTAATGAATAAATCTTCTAGTACATCAAAATACTAATGATTTAAATATAACATTGATTATTAAATGAAAAAAGGAAACTAAATTTTTGAATCCTCAAAATATAATTCTTATTATAAATTTAAATTATTATAATGTTGATAGCGCAATGCTTTCTTAAAAATCACATTCAAAGTTGAATAATTAATAGAGTATTTATATTTATATTTATGTTTATTTATTAATGAATAAAAAATCTTCTGCTGTTACTAAAGTTGATGATACAGGTGTAGGAGCTTATTTAAAAATAAAGATTACAATGAGCTCAATTATTTAAGTATTTTTCATTGCTTTCAACTTTTCTCCATTTTTCAAAAAATTTTGTTAATATATAGATTTTCGAATATCATTGAACGTATATATTACAGTGTGTGACAAGCTAATCCTGTAATAATCTTAACAAATTAAACTTGTTTAGTTGTTCGAACAACAAGCAAACAGAATAACTTTACTTTCATCGTTTAAATTTATCAACGACATAATAGCAACGACATATAAGTGACATGTTAAGTAAAATGAGTATATATCAACGCTGTAAACATCACAAAGAATAGCAAGATTGTCAGTTTAAAGTTGTTTTATTAGTATTAATATTTTAATTTTTATAAATATCATTTCCACGCTTTCTGAGTGACATTTAAGGTTTCGATAGTCGGCTTGCTTATTCTGCGAGTACTACAATCGCAAACCGATAAATGAAGCCGACGCTTCTAAACGCAATGGCTCTATAAGCCACGAATTGTACCGGTCACATACAAATATATTTGCACTCCGCACCCACTAATGATGACAAATATATATCCACGCGAGCTAGCCACGGCGATTAATAACGAGCGCGGACACACCGGGCCATTCGTTATGTTCAACTATACGCAAACGTATATTTCAGTGTAACGGTAATCACGCTGGCTTTATGCGGTGTACCCTTATTCGCGACTGGTGACTTTTTCGCGATATCGTGTCGGCGAAAAAAAAAATAGAAAAATTCGATACACCAGTGATAAATGACGCGTGCTATGGTTTACGTGCCCCGATAATATCCAAACACATCTATTCGAATCATCTTGATTGCTTATCGGCTTGTTAGGCAGCGATCGTTCGCTCGTTTTTCCTAACGGAGACAATATATCTATTAGAAAAGTTGTGTTATTCTTTTTACAACGTGGTAATGTCGTTTTTCCCGTTAATAATTTTTTTTATGGAAGAAATAATTCGATTGCACACATTCGAGGTAATGTGGGCAATTTTCATCGAGGAAACGAACGTATTTCTACGCATAAATCAAGATTAAAGTGTCAACAATTTTTCAACTTGAACATTTTATCCTTCACGGTACTTTTATAATAAAAAAAAATTGTGTAATTTTATATACTAATAGGGAAAAACGTTTATAGGTGAACAAATTAGGTATCAGAATTCGGAAAAGTTTGGATCATCGTGACCAAGAAAGACGAATCAATTCATTAATTCGAGACGATCAATCAGCTCATTACTCTAACTATACGCACCAATACGAAACGCAATAAAAAGTTGATCGATCACCGCATGTACAGGATGCGGGAGTCATTAATTCATCTGTTATCGTACAGGCCCGTGAACGTAAAGAGTATCGTTTCGTTGGAATCGGTGTTGCTAATTGCGAACGAACGATCGACCCTGTACTCAATAACTCTTCTGTTTCTCCTCTTTCGTCGATCGCCGGCCCAATTACCGGCACAACGGTAATCAACGTTCCAATGGTGCATCCGTTACCTATCGATACCCTATAATTTCTATTAGTAAATTTAATTACCGATATGTCCGATCGAAACAGACGAACCTTGTACATTTCACTCGCTGTGTCGAGCGATGTGTTGCGCTACCTTCCGTCTCTCTTTCACCGCTATAGTACTATCGTTTGCGCCGCCAATTTGTAACCGTTTTGTTGATAGTTAACGGACGGTTAATAGAAATACGGGTATAAGGTTAGTAAGTTATACCGTCATTAGCGTCGGCGAAATATAGTTCGGGGCCGGTTCGAGTGGAAATCGAGTAGAAGCGAGCTACATTAAGCACGTTCGTGCCTCGCGTAGGGCCCAGATGCGATGGGAATGTCACGTGGCCGTCAACAGGGGCCCGCGGAAAATGGACGACGTGGGTATACACGAACCCGTTCGTAAATTCAATTATGGAGACTCGATCCCATTAGAAGCGGCGAGTGCAGTAAAAACGTCCGAGAGCGTACACGGTATACGCTCGGTCGGGCCCCGATTCAGGGATGCGTGCCGCAACCATCGATTGCTTCTCTCCGCGTTCTCTACTCCTCGAGACAGCATGCAGATATCGTTCTTTCGAAACCGTACCGCCGTGCGAATGCGTTTTCATTGGGATCTCGTTATTGTTCCCAACACAGCCCCTTCACCGTTTTCAATTAACGATATGATCTATATAGACGGTCACACGCTCGTAGACCGCCACGTATATTGAACATTCTGATTCGTTGGTTCGATCGTTCGTTTTTCTTTTTTAATTTTACCTTCTCTTTCTCTTTCTCTGTTTCTTTCTCTTTATATGGATATTTCACGATATCGTTGCGAAAGTATGGTAAAAGTCTGGTAAAAATTCATCGTAACCATGTTCGATAAAAACAGTTCATTTATATTCAGACGTCGAATAGATCGTTTCTTTACTTCTTTCGTCGATAGGTATCGTTAATCGAGAGACACGTGGTCGCGACACAAAATTCACGACCGTATAGTACTAGTCCCTTTTCATCGCTACCATAAACGACTCCGTTGCTCGTGGCTCTCCTTCTTTTTTTTTTTTTGTTTTTATAAACATCGCCCGAGAACTTGGTGAACTGCAAACGTTTGCTTAATTCGATCACGTCTAAGCGTTTATTTTTCGCGAAAATACAAAGCGAACGCGTAGGAAAAACATGGAAAGAACCGTCGTAAAACCCTGGCGATTAATTATATACCTGTAAGATCCGTTCGATCGACACGCTTTCATTTACCAAGGAACGCTCGTTCCTGGACTGCCAGGGATCAACACGAAAGAACGTCATGTTGTCGTTGATATCCACAAATGCACCGACTCGAGGGATTAGAGAGAAAAAGAGAGAAGGAAAGAGAGAGAGACAGAGAGAGAAAGAGAGAATTCCTGTGAGGACTGGAATCAACGACGGTATTCCGCTTAAGTTATGGCCTCGGTTATAACCACCGTTCGGACTACAAATTCTGCCGGAGGTATACGGTAGGATTTGTACTTACCTAGTACGGAGGCTACCTACAACTTAGTGGAATACCAGTGTGCAGAAATCTTGTTGCCAGACGGGACAAATACGCGGCCCCGGCAGAGATATTGCGTCTTAGGGCGCTACACTCTGGAAAATAGCCTAATGATCGTATTGTGACTGGTCGGTTGTCACAAAACATCCACGAGGCTTTGCCCGGTTGCGGCTTTATTTATCGTTCCATGGCCGTCTAACTACCGTGTAACGGGGTAAAACGTTAACGAGGATGCAGATGCATTTATATGGGAGCGAGGATTGGTCACGTCCTCGGAGAAGGTTGAGGCTTCTCGCGTCGTTCGATAATTTTTCGATCTGGACGTTGATCGACCTTAACCACGTATGTATGTACATATGTGTACGTGATTCTCCCTCTTGTCACTTTTTCTTGTAACTTTTCATAGCACTCGTAGTCGTAACATTGTGATGAGTCTTGTCTAATTACGAGACGGATTAGCCTCCTTAATTTATGATTTTTTTCCCCACTAACTGTGCATGTAAACGCAAACTATTTTTTATTTTAACCTCTTGCGCTGGAATGATGCACGACGAACGTCGTTTGTTAACTGTCTCTAAAATGGTAATAACGTGCTATAGTAGTACGTTTGCGTTTTCTATGAAATTTCATTTGTTTTACAAAAGTATGTTGAATTTTGACTGAATGTTACGGACAAAATTTTGCGAAATATAATTAGGAGTATTTGTGGATGATATGCTACTATGTTTACAAACAAAATAATAGGGACGTTTTTTCAGACATTTCACGCACAAAAGGCAAACCAATAGCTAAATAATGTGCAAAATATGTGTGGAAAATAACAAATGTAACGAAAGTACTGGGAGTGTAAAAAATGTCTCATTACACATTTCATGCTGCTTTGAAATATATCATACTGTGCAGAATTGTTAATAAAAACGTTTAATATGCTGTTAATCTTGTGTATACTTATCGAAGAAACATACTTTTACATATAATACGTTTAAAATTTGCATAGAAACGATTTCAAGTAACACCTAACTTCCAATTGTTTTACACGAGTTCGTCACGAGCATTGTTCAATTAATTTCCAAGCGTAAGAGATTAATACCGTGTGAAGTAAGGAAAACTAATGGTAATTTACGTCGCTTACAATTTGACGATTCTTAGTCTTATAAAACTAAATTTGAAATTCATCGGAGTCTGTACTACAAGTCTGACTCGTTGTTATAAGTTAAAGGATTAATATAATTTCTTCATTGCATATTATAGGAAAGGGGAAAGAACGTTCAGAATAGGAAATAAGTTTAAGGATTATGGTAAAACATTGATAAAAACACGTTAGCATTTTTTTTTTTTACGATTTTAATGTCGTAACCCTGCCAAATACAATAATAATAGTAATAGTAGCAATTATAATAAGAATCGTAATAATGATAATGATAATAGGATTATCTAAAATATGTAACCATCATTTCGATAATAAGATTATCGACAGGCGCGATATTGCATCGCGCAGGACGCACATGACACCTTTTGTGCTCGCGGCTCGACGATATATAATTTATTAACGGGCACGTACCCGGTGTCACGGACTGTTCCTCCACGATACAATTTGTTTTTTTTATTTACTTCCACAGTAGGAATCGCGAAGTACAATATTAAATATCCGCTCAAACCGTATCGTCACAAACGTGATTCACATATTTTTTTTTTTTGTTTTTTTAGGACTTTCTCCGCGACGGGAACGCGTCTCCGAGACGTGTTCACGCGCCGATAACATTATATATAAATATATAATTTCGTGCATATTAATAATATTTCGTTAATTACCTCGCATAATTAGTTTCCTCCTTTTTCTTTTCCTTTCTCTCTCTCTCTCTCTCTCTCTCTCTCTCTCTCTCTTTCTCTTTCTTTCTTTCTTTCTTTCGCTCTTTCTCTCCTCGCGGTACACAATAATTACACGTTGTTCCTTTCGGTTCACAATTGCAATAAATAAATTATCCAAATCAAGGACATCGATATATCGATATAACAGTAATAAGATTACAACCACATTTACAATATATATCTATATTTATCTATATATATATGTATGTATATATATAGACTTTTTATTTATATATATAATATATATATATATATATTTGTTTCTTTTAATGCACTAACGAACCTCCCCTGCCGACGTGCGCGATACGAATAGCGACCGTCATCAAGCGACGCGGTTAATGTAATTAGAAAGTACAAAGTTATAGTAATGCCTTCGTTTATACAATGAGTCGTAGTGTAATATATTAATATTATCGGTCCTACGCAACTCTACGCGACATATACAGTTAATTATCCTTATAAAGTAATAGTTGGTGGCGCGCGACTGTTTTAAATATCGTCCCTTTATTGAACTTCGACCACAGTCGAGCATTCACGTGCGACCACGTCCAATGGAAACACCGTTTTCTCTCGTCTACGAACCACCACCGACAAATTTCATTCGAACACGAAACACATTCGAAACATTCCTGTTCCCATTCGACGCGATCGTTTACACCTGTTCTAGGAACCTGAAAGCGTTTCCGCGCGAAGTCCGATCGTTTTCGTTTTCGACGAAGGATCAACGAGAATCACGCGCGACGAAACCGTGTATATGTGTATGTATGTATGTGTGTATGTGTCCGTGTGTACCTGTGACTGTGCCAAAGAAAAAAAAAAGAAAAAAAAAGAAGACTCGTTGAGGAAAAGGGCACGCCACGCGCCTCGCAAGTGTATAAATCCGTGCGAGATCCGAGAGAGAATTATTACTGGCCCCCATTAATTACATTATTGCGAGAGAAATTATGCTAATGTTGATCCGTTCCTTGTCTATCATCGAAACCGACGATCAACGGATTTATTATTAATGTACTATGTACAAGTAGTTATTGCTCCGCTAAGTTATCTACCCTTACGACCTAGTAGTTCCGTTTCTTTTTTTTTTCCTTTTCTCTTTTTCTTCCCTTCCTTTTAGTGTCTTCGCGAGAATTTCCGTATCTGGAGTCGATAATAATTACCGGCCTGTTTCGATTTCACGCAAGCAGGTTTCTTCATCGTCGGAGACACTCGAACCACACGAAACTATATTCGCTTCTACTTAAGCATAGAGAATCAGCGAATTCTAATTCGTAGTCGAATAAGATGATCCGCCGATGTTGAAATAAATTCAACACAATAATACCTAACTACGTAAATATATTACACGCTGTTGGCCTTTCGTTTCCGAGATGTGGCTCGATATCTCCTAGATGCAAACACGTGCACACCTCTTCGAACGATACCCTTTTACGCGCCTGCGTAATGGATCTTTAAGAATCGACCACGTATTGTCCACGTTGATGTATATGTACGTATGTCAAATTCAACGTACGAAAGCACCAAGAAAGATTGAGCACCGCGCATGATCGCAGATTAAGGATGCAATTTATGTATATATATTTATATTTATATATATGGTTGCGTATGAGTGAGTTGACGTGTGTGTATGCGTATATATAATATGTGTGTATGTACGCGTTGTGTATCTGTTTACTGGCCCTTGAAGCGAAGAATGGAAAATCATCGCTACTTTGACAGACTGACCTATCAGCTACGTCTTCGAAAAGCTCGATACATCGTGACTTTTTTCTTTTTTTTCTCTTTTTCCTCTCTCTTCTATCAGACTCGTTTCTTTTTTCCTTCTTTCTTTCTTTCTTCCTTTAAACATCACCCGAACACGCTCGTTTAGGAGCACCTCTTAAAATTATTAATACACCTTGCTGGAATTCTTTCCGACAGCCATGTAAGCGCACGAGAATATGACGAAATCAAGAATCTAACAACGAATTCAGGTACGTCGACACCCATCGAACGATCGAGTAACAATGATTCGAACGATCGACGTTGGAGGGTTGTAATTTTGAAAGACCTTACTCGAAAGACGAATACATCCTTGTTTCTTGTTTTTCTTTTAAAAGCTTTAGAGAGAATTCAGCTCAAGACAAAGAAGAAGTAGCACGAAGCAAAGTCTTTTTTCAAGTATGAAAACACGATCAAGATCTGCCCAGCTGGAATGAATACCAGAACGCTTTATGCATCGAATTAATCATCGCTCGTGCAAATTTCATGCTTATCCAATTTTTCACTGTCCCCTCTCCCCTTCTCCTCGTGTATCACCATTTTCATTCGAAGTGTGTCAACCGTGTTGGTCTCCACACGTTACTCTCGAGAGTCCGTCCACTCGATCGCAGAAGGTGATTTCGAGTTGAACGCGTAGCCTCGATTGACGTCTGTTAAGGCACTTGAAATGCTAATTCTCCTACGTGGGGCATATTCTGGTAGAAAATCAGTCGCGTTCAGACCCTTTCACCCTCTGTTTCCCTGTTTCATGGTTCAACCTTTCACTCGGAAAAATCGAATAGCTGTTAACATTCGCGTGAAACACAAATATACAGTTGCGCGTTTTACTTCATAATACGACCTGGGAATGTCTGTGCTCGGGGAATGTTCGTCGTCAGGTTACGAGAGACCAACTTCATCAAATCAGAGATATCTCTAATTTCACGTCTCTAATTAGACTAACGATTATTCCACGGTAATTTAACAACGTTTACACGTATCATACGTCGCGCGAATATCAGAGGATTGGAATGTATTTAAACTACGCAACTTCTTAGATCGAGGATAGAAGTTTGTCTTCAGAAAGAAAGAAAGCAAACGCGGACTTATACGTAGAAACGAGGAAGATAAAGAACGAAAAATAAGTGTTCTCGCAACGAATCAGACGCGGAAGCGAGATCGTTTTATCGTCGCCTCGACAATTAGTAGAAATGAATCGTTCTAAGGTGGAGGTACAACCATGACGTCGGGATGTATCGTCGGGAAGTGTACGACCCGGCACGAGCTCATGGTGAAAAAAATGATAATGATCAAAGAGGGTGTCGGCATGACGTCAGTATGCATTTCTCATCGCCCGCGCTGCGCTCAGATTACTGACGGCTGTACCCGCTGAAGAAATTCCCTACAGGGAAAGGTACAACGGTATCAGTCATCAAGATCGTAGAGTGGCATCCTGGGTGGCACCTCGTCCATTTTCGGATTGAATTTCGCAGTGACGATCATACGAAAATTATTCACATGGCTTGTGACGAGACATGGTCAACTCTCCTATGACGAAATATCGTTGTTCGATATTGATCACCGAGAACGTAAAGGATGCTTCTCGAAGGGGTGAGAAATTACTGACGAACGTCTCGGAACGAATTGTTGGTCGTGTGTGATTCGTTCTGTCTTGATTTATGATGGAAATCACGGATAAAATGATACAAACTATCAGACAGCTATTGGCAATGATGTATCGAAAAGTTTGGAAATTCAGAAAAGAATTAATTGATAAGGAAATTTTGACGGATTTAGCGGAAGGTCAATGATAAAAGTGAACGAAACATTTTTGATACAATGAACTATTGCTTCATGGAAATAAGGCACATCATATTTAAGTGCAGCTAATATTTGACACTTTCTATTGCAACTCCGTCAGATCTAAATTATCCATACCTAACTTACTATGTGAAAGCTGATACAATGAAACAGAAATCAACGTTCAAGTGAACAAGCGCTGAACAAATCTTGAAAAAAAAAAAGAAGGAATTGAGTGAATATCTAAGGACGGAGGATGTATTATTGATAGTTATTCTAGAAATTTCATTATCAATAGAACATGACAGGGCAGTTGGAATTTTTAAGGATAGAAACTTTGAAAGGTTACATTTGTAAATGATGGAGGATTTAAATGGCGTTTATGCTGATAATGAATATTCAGAAATCTATGAAGAGCGAGCAAACTGAAATCACGAAAGATATAAGAGATTATGAGGATTATACTAATGAAATTTCGTTCGTTTCGAATTACCACGACATAAAAGGACGAGAGTATATTAAGAATCTCGCACTCGATTTCCACGAGTCCCGACCGAGTTAAGCAACCGGTTGATATTTATCTCACTGGTCCTCCGGACGAGGATACGAAATGGTCGCGTTATGAAATGTGTACAAGCACGAAGATTCGCGTGACTTAAGGCACTATCAGTATACTTAAGGCCTAACGCAGCGTTCTCTTCCTTAACGTTAAAAAGGCACTATTCCCTATCAAAGTATAACATGTAACAAGTATTAATTTATCAACTTCGCACTAATCTTACACGTAGAGGTTCCTTTCTTCACCTTCTTCTTCCTCTTCTTCCTCCTCCTCCACTTCTTCTTCTTTCTTCTTCCTTTTAACGATATAAACTGGCTCTAGTATATACTGGCATCTTGTTCCATTGTTTTTCTCTCTTTTTTTTTTCATTTTGAATTAACTTCGAAACATTTTTTCGGTATTTTTTCCTTCAGCTACCTTTAGCCGCGTTGTTAGCGCGGCGGCAAAAGAAAAACAAAAGCAAATACGAAAAAGAGAAAACAAAGAAAGGGTTAATAATAAAAGGAGACGCAGGTTCGAAGGAAACGGGGGGAATGCTACATATGTATGTGCTGCATACAAGAGACGTCGCGTTACTCAAGGTTTCTAAATTATTTACAAGCTTGCGATTCCGAGCTATCTGATTCTCGTGCGATACGTCTACGCTGAGGCCACGCGCAACTCTCCCTCGACGAAGCTGTTCGCGGAAGAAAGATAAAACGTAATGCGGCACTGTAACGATACTTTTTTTTTATCGTGATCAGCGGACCTTTCGAGAAAAAAAAAAGAAAATTGCGGTTTCATTTTGCAACCTTTTCCAAACAAGCAGCTTCATTTAAAGAATGCATCGCGTGACGATAGCCTGGTTATTTTTTCACTTTCGACGCACAGAGTCGATGCCTTTGTTCGATATGTTATGTATTTATATATATACTCTATTTTAAATATATTTATATAGTTCGTAACATTACTTTCAAACTCGTAATACAACCGCGCGTTTCACGCGATTCTCGATTGACGACAGTTGAACAGCCGACTCGGTGCATCATCAATGACAACGGACCCTGCTGCACCATTTTATGTACACAACATGTTCAAAACCACGAGGAACGTAGACGTGCGTTCAGCCATTTCGGTGGTAAATTTCTCGTTGGTTTTCTTCTCTTTTTCCCTTTATTCTTTCGAGTATAGAGTTTGTGTTACGTTACATTGGCCACGAGTACGTATTACAGTATTTTCTTGAGCTATCTCGTTTCCCTGCAGATGCCAAAATAAAATGTGCAGAAAAGAAAAAAGAAAAATAATGCCAAGCTAGTGAATATACGTTGTTTAATTTCTTTCGTTATAATATACTCGACAGTGGCACGATCCGACGAAATGGCGCATCGCGATTATCGCGTTCGATTGAACGAGATGCAAAAAGCGTTTAAAAAATAATTCTTCGATCTGTTTTCTTTGTTACTCTCTTTTTCTTTCTTTCTTTTTTTCACAGTTTGAGCGTAATGTATCAATGGACATTCTCGTTTGCACAATACATTTGCACCTCCTACTTTGGCACCTTGTTCGTGTATGTATGGTATATACGTGTGGCTGAAAATAATAAAAAAAATGGGCGTACCTTTTTTTGAGACGGTACGGATCGAAGAATTGTTTTCACGATCGAACGAAAAAAAGGACTCGAAAAAGCATCGCAATGCCGTCGGTAGTATACACAATAATGTATTGCTTTAATGCACACGTAATACTGGCTTTCAGAGCGTCAAATTCCCATGTTTTCTTTGTTAATGAAAACGTCGATGATTGTCCGTCCCTAAACGCGAAATTCTTTGTGCATATTCTGATAAATCGCTATTTAATGCATTAAAAAATGTTTAACGATCACGATTTGTAGTTTATTTAACTGAGCATGCTAAGTCCCAAGCTCCGTCACCGGAGTTCGAATATTCTCTTTACTTATTAACCGTTTAATTACCTTAACAATATTAACTCCCACTTTCTCACCTTTACTGGCTCTATTCTTCGCAATAGACGATGATACATATGGTGCTCTAGACTAGTTGAGCTGGCCTTATTTAATCGTACGAAATAAAAAAAAAAAAAATGAAAACAAACTGGAAATACGAACAAGTAAAAATTGGCTAGAAATAAAAACAGAAGTTGACGCATTCACGCGTGCTGCCCGCGATAAACCTACAGCAATCGCTCTTCTCTGCTATGCAGATTTAATCAGTCACCGTCGAAGCTAAGCTTCGCTCGATGTTCGCCGTTAAATACACCTCCGTGACGAATAAATAAATTTTCTCTTGTAAATTTTAAATATCAACAACACCTTACGCTACAACACCACCTAGTTAGGTCACACGACAAAAAAAAAAGAAAAGAAAAGAAAAGCACGAATTGCGAACAAAAATCCGCCTTATCCAAGCGGCAATTCAACAAGAAAGAAAACAAAAGCAAAGAAACACATCAACGATTCATAAAGTCACGATTGCTGTGGTAGGTTCGCACCAATCATCCACCAATAATTGCAATGATACTTTCATTAGACCTCTCTATAAACCTAATGAACGATTCGTTTGCTTCTTCATTTTTTTTCTCCTAGTTTCCGCCTCCGAACTCTCTGCGTTCGATGGGAACGATTCGAGTATCGAGATGAGGCTCTTCAGGTCCCGAATGTAAAATAAAAAAAAAAAAAAAAAGAATCGTCGTCGTTCACGATCCTACGATTCACGTTGTCCCGATCACACGGGACGTACGATCTTTCTCCTTTCTTCTTCCTTCACTTTCTCTGCTTTATCCTTCCCTCCATCGGCTAGACGGTCCACACTTTATCAGTGCCTTTTCATGTGAAGCGACAAATGGTCGCTCCGCGAAAACGATCGCTGACAAAGATGGCACTTGAATGGCTTCTGGCCTGTGTGCTTGCGATAGTGCCGCGTTAATTCGTCGGAACGCGCGAATTTCCACGTGCAACCCTCCCATGTGCACTGGTACGGTTTCTCCCCTGTAACAGATAGGAGAAACAATGTAGATTTTATTCGGAATAAGGATTTTAACGAAGAAAATTGTTATGCAATTGGTTAAGTATTAGGAAAAGTGGATAAAACTGCGTTTAATGGTATCACGTAGCTTTCGATGTATTAAGACTTTTAATAAAATCAAATTACGCGATTCTGCGTGAATTACAGCTTGGAGAAGCAGATTTGCGTTTTTATAACACTCTGCAATAAATATTGACTTTCAGAAAAATCTGCGATATCCATTGTGTGATCTTTATAGAGTTCCCCGTTTCAAACACGAATCCGGAAGCAGAATTGCTCTGTCACCCTTAGTTTTTGAAAAATATGGGTTCTTGTACGAACACACGATTTTGGTTAAAGAAACGAATTATTACGTGAAAAGTCAAAACGTTAGGAACTTTAATTTAGTCTCAAAAGATAGAGGAGAGTTTCCTGAATATATTAGAGTATACAGTTATTAAGTTTTGTGGTTTTTAATCGCTATCAAAGTTTAAAAGAATGTGAAAAGTTTAAGAAAGAGCCGATGTGCTTTTCACGCGGGAAATTCAAATTATACATTAGGCGTAGAAATAATTTTTTTCTGAAACACATCGATCAAAGTAATTTTCATTACTGTCGACGACTTTTCGCCATTTTTCTGCCAGCTTGCGAGTACCATCGCGAATATTTCATAATGAATGACTGTACTGATTATGTCGACTTCAAACGGTAAGAATATACTTCTATACCTAATATTTGTTTCAATAGTCTTTATGTTTCGTCTATTTTTGAGAAAATATTAGCTTTTTGTTCGATTTTTTCGTGTATTTCTCACCGGGAGAAATTAGTCTTTAGAACGTTCGTAGAGTTTATTATTTTCACTCTCAATAGCCAAAGATGTGTCATAAAAACGAGTTTTCTAAGTGTCATTTCGATTTAGCGTTTCGGTCGCCGCTAGAATTGTTAGGTCAGAACCTGAACCATTGCCAAACTTTTGAAATATCGCTCGTCCGAGCAGGTAACGCTCCATTTTCTCAGCTATTCTGTTCCACGTATAACTGTAATGGATCGTACTTTTAATAAAAAAAAGAACAACTTGAAAAAACTCCAAATAGTTCATGTTTTATCCAAAAGGAACATGTAGGCGTATTTTTTTTAGATGACGCTGTATAAGTGTATACTAAAATGTACTTAGATTAATTTAGAATGAACAAAGTGTCGCACATTACACGATTAGGAAATATTTAATTTCCCTTTTTCAAATGTTTCACAAGCATCGTCCTGGTAAGTGTAACAAAACGAATGAAATTGACAAAATAGCAATGTTCAAGTTGCATTAAGGTAAGACGGATGGAAAAGAAAGGCAGGCAGGGTGGAATCGTTCCGCATTGTTGTGCAACTCGCATTTTAAACGTAATGGAAAACATAAACGCGGTGAAACATAAAACCTCGTGCCGGGTTTGTTTTAGATTTACGGCTCGATGCGTATCCACATGTATTCCCCTGATCCCTTTCATAATCTCCTTACCAGTCAACCGCTTATTTTCTTACGCGAACGAAAGTTCGCACACGTCCTTGGGGCAATTTACAGGGATACGGTGTTTCATGCCTTTTCAAATTTACGATCAAACGGGTATAATTGAAAAGTGACACTGGTCATTTGCCAGCTATTACGCACCTGGGCTGCTTTCTAATGATCCTTCAAAGGGGGTTTTGCCTACGGAACAAAGTAATTGTCGATTTAAGATATCGCGTGACGTGGCAACAAATTACACCGAGCGATACGATAAATTTCCTTATCGTTCGTATTGAAAACTCCTGTACAAAATAGCAAGGAGAAGCATACAGATCTCTTAGGGAGAAAAAAAAATCATCTCGAAGATGTAATAAATTTGCAACAATACTCGACGTTCGATCTTCAGTAGCCATTTTCACAGCGTGTTCGCGTGAAAATGGCCGATAAAGAGTTTGCTTCTAGGCGCACGTTTTACGTACTTCGAACGCGAACGCTCGTTTTCCGTTCACGACGTTTTCTTCGTTCGTCGGCGTAAAATGCTCAATCGAAGGTTTCAAGCGTAACGATAAGCATCGCTCGCTAGAAGTGCATACGACGTAGCAATATCATCCTGGTATTCGCCGCGTCGATATACAGGTATACATCGGCGAAGGTTTACCCGCGCTAACTCGCGTCACGGTGTGCCCCGCGCGTTTTATTCTTGGCTCTTATCGAGCCAGAGAGGCCTCTCTCTGTCTCTCGTGAGCACGCCGTGACAGCTGTCGCGCGTTGCAACGACTCCGGATCCCTCAGAAAACTGCCCATCACTCTCTTCTATTGTATGCAAGTCACCGAGCGTATTTCTCCGGTCCGGTGTTCTGCACGATTTGCCGAAGAAAAGGAGCGAGAAGGAGGAACAGAGAGAGAGAGAGAAAGAGAGAATATGTATGTATATTCCCTAGATGTATAGGAACAGAGACAAAGAGAAAGGAGAGATAGAGAAAGAGAAAGAGAGAACAAGACGAGCCAAACAGAAAACGAGAGTAAGAGGACTTAGAGGGTTAAAAGCGTAGCCGTCGTCGAGCCGTCTAGATGTAGAAACAGCCTGGTCACAACTCGATGACGCAATCGCCATCAAGTTCAGCCCGTTCGAGAGCCGGAGACGAAGACGAGCCAGGAGAAAATCGAGCGGTCCGATCGGTTTGCGATCCCATTAAGCCGCGCGAGTAGACGCTACGGATAATGGGCGACGCGAGCGACGACGGGACGACGACGTACCATCGCGAGTCTCTATCTCGGTGGAAACCACCGGCACCACCGTTTGATCGATATATTCGCGCGCGTCACCTGGAGATCTCGAATCTCTCTGAGGAGCCCAGTCACCTTCGCCTGTAAGCCTCTCCTTTACCCTTTCCTTCTTATTCCAGATAAACGATTACGTTTTTCGCCGTGCTGGAATTGCTGTAGATCGATGCTCGTATAAGCTGAAGACACAATTATCTGTTGCACAAATCTGGAAACGAACGTTGATCCGTTCGGTTCGTGCTCGTTTTAAGGATCATTCGATGACTTGTTAATTACAACATCAAATCTGTCAGGGTTTCTTTGTTCTCTCGTGTCTAGACTTCTTATCGTCTTTTTCCATAGAAATTTAAGTTTATATTATTTCTCGTCTGGTGACTTAATAATGTTTAGTATTAATAGTATTTTTTTTTTTTGCACGAATGAAGACCATCTATTATATAATCTTTATCGAAACGGTATATTTCTAATATCATTAATTTAACACCAGGGAGCAGATCAGATTATATTATCAATATGGCAGAATTAGCCAAATGCAAATTTGAAAAATGTCCAACGTGTTTCTTTTTCTCCTATTCCATTCGCAGAAAAATTTTCACCCCATTTATTTTAGTTTTTATTACTATGCTTTCTTATTTTTCTTCTTTTTTTTCCACAAAATTTCAACTTCTCACAGTCTCCTTATTCTTAGTGTTATAAATTGTACTCTGTTCTTGTACAATTCTTATCATTACTATCGTCTGGAATCACAGGAATGTGTAAGGATCATCTTTCGATACCTTTAAACGTTGTCCATAATTTATTTCGTACTTTTTCAAACGATCGGAGAAACGATAAGAAAGAACTCGGTGAAGTGGATCTTACGCGAACGTGGATACACGGGACGTTGAGACAGGCGGTGCTTTGCGAGAGTTATTGCCGGCGCGTAAGATCGAAAAGCGGCGGTGAACCGATTTCGTGGGGCTCACGGACCGTTTGAAACGCGGCCCCACGATGGTAGATATCTAAATCGGCCGTTTTAACGTTTCGACGCCCATCGGTTGAATATTATTATGTAATCCGCTGGGAATACGAGGAACTAATGACGGGGAAAAAAGGCCGCGCGGCTTGGCCGTTGCGTAATTGCGAGTAATTAGTCCATTTACGAGCGGCATGAACACGTACGTAAGGAGCGTTTGTACGTGCATATGCACGCAATATCGGCACGATGTGCAAGCACCGACGCAAACACGCCGCCACGAAGGCATTAATTCTCCCGTTATTAATGCATTTTGATTGGATTTTTACGTAGCAGCGTTACGTTTATTGCACCATAGATTAACGCCGCGTTACACCGTCCGGCTCCATTAATTAATCGCAACAGCGAGCTTAGCCACTCATTTGTAACGTCACTCTGATGTCGCGGCACGTATAAATCCCCGGTGTTATATTAAGCCAACGTGGATGCGTGTCGAACGTCATTTTTCCTTTTTTTTTCTTCCTTTCTCTCTTTCTTTCTTTCTTTCTTTCGTACATCTTTTCGTTGCTTTCACAGAAGAAGTGTCTCTTTCTATCTTCCAATGATTATTCTCTGTAACTTACGTGATTCTCGAACATGAGGAAATCAAACGAGACCTTTTTTTTTTCTTTTTTTTTTCTGGCATTAATAGTCCGTTTTACTGCGCAAGTAGGAAAACATTCGTTTACGTAAAATATCGCGAGAATTAGCGTCTACCCTATCGAAATTGAATCGTGAAACGTGTTCTAATCCGACAAGCATAAGGAGTGAAGAGAGGGAAGGAAGGGAGAAGGAAGGTCGTGATCTCGTGAGAAATCGTCGATTAAATGTAACAGTGTTTATTAAAGTGAAAATCATCGATTACGGAAAAGGAATTATATCAGCGCCATATATTGAATAACCACGGTAACTGGGTTAACGATAAACGTTAATTAAAAATGACAAGGGATAATTAAACGTCGCTCCGACGTGATATCGCTAGTGCTTTTAACCATATCGCGAATTATAGCTTAATGCTTCGACGTGAACCTGAGAGAATGTGTACAAGCTCTCCTCTTAACGAGGAATCATTCTTAATTAGTTTATGAGTGTGTATTATCGTACGGCCTTTCGAATCTACACTTTTACGATCGTTCCACGGTTACAGCAAGTGGAAGAAATGGACATCTTAATTCGAGAATAAATTCGGTGATCATCTTAGCTTCATTGTTTTTCACGAACGTTATTTATAAGCAAACGTAACGGGACTTTTACAACAGCGTCGTATTTAATACTATCTAAGGCTTGTTTTTAATGAAATCTCTAAACGATAAGCATTGAATAGCCGCTATTTTTATCGTGCAATCTACGGAGTATAAAATTCTACTAAAAACAGAAATATCGTGTAAATATCTATCGTACGTTCGACGCTGACTTCTCCTTTTATAGATATTAAAGAAAAAGAAAACAAAAAATGGGAGGATAATATAATAATAAATTTGCGTGTATCGTAAGAACAAAGTATATTTTAAATATATGCTATCGATTGAACGTAGAAATAAGTTTGTATTATTTATAAGACAAGGAAGTAGCAAGTTGCTTTTTATAGGCTGGTCGACGACAGTCGAAGAAAATGACAGCGGGGGCACAATCGATGGCGGTACTTTACGAGGATCGTTGCTCGTAAAGCATCGCGAATCGAAGCTGTAGAAATGATGACACCTAGGACAGCAATATTTCGTCCCTTCGATCTTTCCGGAGGAGAAGAGACCGCTTCACATTATCGTCTATGGATCTCCCCGGTGGGATGATTAAGAAACTCTCTCGGATGTATCTTTGGCAATTATCAACATCTCGCTGAGCTACGCGATAACGCTTCTCCCGCCTGTTCGGGACAGTTCCGTGATATGTAATTATGTGGGCGACAAGTGCTGCAAAGATGAATGAACCTTCCTTTGCTCACGGGGTGAACAAACTTCCGGCACGTCAGGTGCGAATGATGGATGCTTTGGGAAGCGTGAAAAAGATTGTGCGATTGTCCTGAGTATAAAATTGGATTTAGAAGTGAAAGCTGAGAATTTCTTTTCATTAAGTCGAGTCACATTAGGATCAAATCGGAAACTTAAATTTTTCCTGATCATGATTACGCAAATTGAAATAAAACATATTACTTGAAATATGTCTGATTTCTTTATTTTAACATGAAGTCTGCTTCATGACATCAATTATTGGAACACAACATCGTTCAGGTGCCTTCCGTGACACGTTTGATCCGAGTTTTCATTACATTTTTGCATTTATAGAAAACACAAGTTTGATTCTCTCTTGGTCACTCAAATTTTCTTTGGGCACCTACATTAGTATATACTACTGTCAGTTATTTCACGATATTCTCATTATTCTTCTCTCCTTACAAATATAAAAATCCTATTAATACAATCCTCTTTCCCGAGAGAACGTTAATCCTTAAAATGCTTAATTCTTATTCTCTGAGGAAGCCATAGCTGTCTATTATTCCTGTCATCGCTCACGACGCTCGTTTCTCCAGCCTTAGAATTTAATTTGCAAGGTTTTCTAATTAACTACCGTCATCCTTTCTTCTCACAATTCCATATCTCAAAGTATTCTATTTTTTGCCCATACAATTATCACATCGAGTGTCCGGTGAAAAAGCCGGCAAGCCTCGATACAGAGCGTTACGATGCGTGTCGGTAACGAGCAGCGAGCTGACAAGTGGTGTAGGGAAAAAAAAAGGGAGGAACGAGGGGAGTTAAAGAAAGGGAAGCAGAGAAATAGCAAAGAAAAGAAAAGAAAAGAAAAGAATGAAAGAACGAAACTCGTGAGGTAGTGGAGCGAGTACAGGTAGGCGCTTGTCCACTCTGTATGGCGTCCGCCTAATGCGCCCTCCAGCTACTCCCGCAGTGTACGGCTTCTTGTAAATAACAACACTCGTTAGCGGCAAGAAATACTGCGGCGACGTAATAACTCGCGAACGCGCGATTCAATTTAATCGCGGTCATTACGCGCCATTCATTATTTACGCCGTTATCGTGCTTTAATAAAATATAACAGTGGGAGATGCTCGTGCGTTACTCGAGAAGCTTCAATTAACCGTGCCGTGGCTCGATTCATCAACGGGCCACCATTAACGTTCACAGCGAGTACACAGGATTCTCGAGCCAGCCGGTTTAGAGAATTAAATAATCGACCGACTGCCTAATAGCGACATTTGTAAGCGTACTTACGCCTCCGTTGGGAACAGCTTTTAATTGTGTTTGCACTCCTTACACGCTCGATTCAAGAAATCGATTCACCGAAAGCATATACACTCACATTCATAGGTATAATATTAAAACACTTATCGAACGTGAAGCAAACTTGAACAGCTGTTACAAGAGTCTTAAGATATTGATAAGATTTAATCTGTCTGGAATCTCGTAGTATCATGAGTAAAGATGAGATGAAGTACCTCGAAAGTAGATTCGAACTCTCTATAAGTATTTCGGAAAATAAAAATTACTTCCAAACATACTCGAATCTAAACGATTCGAATCTTTTGAGTATTTGAAGAAGTGAAAAAGGTACTTTGCAAGTAGACTCAAGCACTGATCGAATAGATTCGAAATTTGTACGAGTATCTTATCAAAAATTTTCTACTCTTCTGCATTATTGTTTTTTCGCTATCTTCGCGATTAATTGTGATATTTCTTATACATAATTCACTTATAGAATAATAATTAAAATGATACCTACTTCTTGTCAAATAGAAATAACTTAATCATACATTTTCGAAAATCTGCAGGTACTCATTCTAGAGTTCGAAATCAACTTGTATGAAATGATTACATTGCAAGTATACTCGTCGAAACTTTATTCCTTATTAGTAATTGAAACCCATGAAACGAAGCTTGGTTATCGAAATTGATTCGGATTCGTAGGTACATATTAAACTCAGTTCCATCACTAACCACGAGTACATATACGAGATTTAGCAAAAGAAATATGAATATTCGAATTAGTTTTTCAATTTTGGATTTTTTTTTTATAGAAGTGATTTTCTATTTGTCAAGATTTTTATAAAGTATTTCAATGTATAAAGTACCTAGTCTGATAAAACTTTGTTAATAAAAAATTATTCTAAATTAAAATAGTCTCCTTTGAAGGAGTCACAAGAATAGTAACTGGACTATTTTGGAGCATCAATTGCTTCCCTTCATTTAGGAGATACTGAATTAGATGAACTTTCTGGGTATTTTCTTTTTCTTTACAGAAGTTTTTTTGGCAGAAATGTAGTTTGAATCATATAATAATTTCTGTGCGAACATAATGGGTGTCCTAATACTTATGAACGGCAGTGTACACCGCGCTACCGTATACCTTTGATCTCCGTAACTTCAATTAATGTTGCACCGATGGAATGAAGAAAGAGGCCAACACCGGGGGAAACTAATGAATTTTAACGCGTTACCTGCTGAGAAAACGTTGCTACCTTCTTCGTACAGGGCAGCTCATTTGGAAACGCGTTCATTGTGAGCACGTCGATTTTAACATTTCGTTTAAACAGTTAATTGACAAATCCGTTCTTTCTCATGGTAAAACTATTTTTTTTTTACTATGAAATAAATTATTAAGAACCATATAGATAAAAAATTCTTACTCTACAAGTGTTATTTATTATCGTTGCGAGTAACGTGAAATAAATTCCACGTCCTTGATTGATTTAAAAAATGAAGTTGTAGAATGTTCTTGTCTCGAGGTCTCAATGATCTCTCCTCTTAAGTACAATGCCAACGAGTATTTTTCTTTTCTTTCTCGTACGGAAGGAAAAGAAAAGAAACAAAAGGAAATTAACAATTAAAGAGCCACATACCAGTTGCCACGATAATCGTAACAAATGAATCAAAATCCTGTAGCTTGAAAGTAAAAAAACAATTTAACCCTTAACCGGTTATATAAATTTTTCATTAACAAATGGTCATATGTTGTCTATGAAACTGGTATTTTGAAGACCAGGTAAAAAAGAAAATTCTGCTAAAATTTCTTGAAAGTTGACATAAATTGAAGTTAACATTCTTGTGTAGTGATACATTAACAGACATATGTTTACCATAAGTTACAATGCAAAAGAAACTGAAACTAATCAAAAGAAAAATAGTATAATTGTATATGATTATTTGAAACAACATTTGAAAGAAATGCAAATATTTCAATATAGTTTATAAACTATAAAATAAGGGGGTCAATTTTACTGAAATATACATGAAAATACGATTATTTAACCCTTTTAGTACCGAACAACGATATATCGTCCCTTTATGCTAGAGGTATGAATTGTGGGAATCAACAAATGAATATGAAAAGTAATGAAATAATTCTAACATCACTTCTAATAAATAATAATATTTTTGAAATTTTTTTTTCACACGTTAATTTTTATATTATATTCAAGTGTAACTACGAAACAAATTTTGAAAAAATTCTCAACAAATATCGAAATACTTTTGTAAATTTCGTAATTCTCATTTACAACTAAATCTTTTTTTTTTCAAACCTTAACAAACTGCATCAATTTAGCTCAACGTTAAAAGGATTAAACGAGCAGTCTGAGAGATTGCATCAAACAACTAATTGTTTGTATTTCAACATAGAAGATAGGGGTCTAATAGCGTAGCGATTAGGTGATGTGAGAAATTTGAGAGACTGCTAGTTTTACAATTATTAAGAAATTTATAAGTGAAGTAGTCTCATAGACAGCATATGACCGGTTAAGAGTTAATGTAAATTTACATCTAGCAAACCAATCTTGAGATAACAAGAATACAGATACAGCCCTGAACTGTGCATAAGTGCATTGTTAATGGTAGATCTGATACTCTACGGATTTCTCGAAGGGACGAGGGAAATCGGTGTTATCCTTCGATATACACGCGGAAACGATCGACGCCATATGTCTAGTTTACGCCAAGGCTAATTCACCTTAATTAATACACGAGATCTCACCAAACATCATGCTGTCCATCAACGATCACGCTATTCCATCAATTCCAAGTGATTCTCATGTCTCGTTGAAATCGATGGAATTTCTTCGTTCTTTCTTTTCTCGTTTCAACTTTTTCACGCTGGTAATGTTCATCGAGCTAAGTTTAACCGCATAATACACGCTAATTGTCTTCACTTTTTGATAATAATCATTAGATTATGTATTTATTAGCGTTAGCCGAGGGAGTAGCCGACGTATTTCGCGTCGATCGATGCACCGTGAAAGCGCCAACGCTATTATAAAGAGCCTTAGCCGGCATTTATCGTATCCTCGTAATATTTCGCCCCCTCTGGCCGTACGGTGTTGTAGCTTCCGATGTTCGTGGCGTGTGTTCGGCAAGATTCATGGTATCGAAAGCGGTAGTTGCGAACCGCTATTACTTGGATAGAAATATATATATACATATAAATTCGATGCAAATTCTACCGTTCGAGTCGTGAGAATCATCAATCATAGTTAGCAATTTCGAATCGCTGTTTTTCGGCGCATTCTCCCGACATTTACGGTTCACGTTGAAACCGGTTGTATAAATAAAACAAAAAAAAAGAAAGGAAAACGAAAGTGATACGTAAAAAGATTACTCCTCGAAGAAAAAAATTAACATGATTAAGGATGTAGTGAATTCATCGAATTCTAGTCTCCTATCATGTACCTATTGTCTTCCTCGTGTCATTCGTTGATAATTAACGATTACACGCTTCATAGTTACGATTTCAGGACGTTCATTTTATAAAACGCAGGCGAATTCTTTTATGCTTTTCTTAATCACGAATGTCATCGATCGTACTGTTATACCTTCAACAATTTTCCTTCTTAGGTTCGGCTCTTTAGTCTAAGGCTCTTTAGTCGTTCGGACGACGAAGTACACATAATCTGAGTGCCGAAGTAGCAGTTTTGAGGAAGATAAGATGCTTAGAAAAAAACTCTGTATGTTGTTTATGTATCTTTCTATCATTAACACTTTGACTGGTGTCAAAAATTTACATTTGCCGCCAGTGTGCTTCACGAACTTCAAACTTTTATAGACTGAAGATAAAGAATCAAATGAATTAAAAAAAATAAATAAATAAAATATATGGAATGAATGTTTCATTTAAACAATCTTTCATTTTCAAAATTTGCATTTCATTACTCGCTGTTCACGAGTAAAAATCGGAAAATCGATTTGTCTATTATTTATTCGGATGTGTGAACAAAATCACAAATAGTGAGATTACAGTCGTGTCAACGGTCTTCAAAATGTTAAGAACAATCTTTTGTTCGAGAAAGTGTTTTTATTACATAAAAATAAATCCTTAAAGAAGCGTTCAAGATAACCTTAACCCCTTGATACTCACATTTTCGCTGTATCGCTTCTACCAACTGTACAGGCTTATTGAAGAACAGAGGTGGCTTATGATAACCCCATTTCACAGCGACCTTTTCCGAATAGTAGGTTATTCATACGAGACAAATTCCAACACATCTGGGAGCAGTGACGGAACGATCGTTCTACCGTGAGCACGATCCGCGAACGATTTATACCTTGGAATGGCAGAAATTACAGTAATCAATGAATTGGCATTTCCCACATCCAGAGTGCCAGTATCCGCCGCCGTAAAGATATCTCGATGGCTGCATAATGCCGCGGTGTTAGAATGATGGATAGACATGCCGGTCCCCGTTTGCTACGACCATTGCTTTGCACACTCGTTGAAACAATTATTATAGCGGGCGCCGCCGGTACGACACACTTGTATAAGAGGTAAAGGCTGGTACATCAGACTCTGACCTTTTGTATCAACGAATCACTTTACCAGGATTTCGTAAAATCGTTCACCATAATGGTACCCTAATGCGTGAAACGTGTTTTCAATCTTCGTTGGATCCTCGTTCTTCCGGGACAAGCTTTTTCGTGAAATCATCGAGTGATGTGTCGCAAAGTGTTAATGAACTTCGACGAGAAAAGCTAAGAAACTCTCGTACAAGGATGTTTCAGTCGAAAACAGAATAATGGATTCGATCATCGTAGATCGGGAGAGGTTAGGAAAGCAATATTCGTCGGAGTGAAATATCTTTCGTAAGATGTTCGGGTAATATTTATGGGTCACTTCCAGGAAATGTGTTGCAACGCGTACATAGCGCTGCAGCCGAGATTGTACAGGGAAAAAATAGATGTAAATTTGATGTTAGATATAATACGAGCTATGATACAGCGAGGTCGTGGAATCGGTCAAGAGTTGAAGTAAACATACATTTCAGATGTCGGGACAATCGAATTGACGGAAATATACACAGTTCAAAGCATGAAATCCCGACCAGGGCTGTACGAAGAAACGTTTAAAAACCTGAGTAACCAATTTAACTTTGTCGTTTCAGTGATTTTTATAAAAACATTCATAATAATTAGGTGTAGAGTTGAATTCTTTCCGAGTGGAGTCACATAATCGATACAACCATTCAAATCGAAATACTCGCCAAAAGTCCTAAATAATAATGGAAATAATTTCGAGAGTTTATCCTTTTTCATTCTTTTTAAATAAAACTCGGAAAGTATTTTTGTATCTAATATTCAGGAAAAAGGAATCATGTTCGAAATAATTATTAAATACTTGTAAGTTTTCCACTTGTTTATTGCGTGGATTTCAAAAATAGTTTACGGCCCTAAGTGTGACGACATCGATCGGTTCCGTAGTTCGAGGGTTTAATTTACGACTTCGTTATATCATTGCCCGCATATACCGTATCAAATCGATGAGAAAAAAAAAATGCGCCTTACAGTGTATATATAATCAGTCGATGAGAGTCGAATGTTCAGTAGGAAGAGGCAGTGTCTACCTAGAAACATGTCTTCAAAATTGTTTGTTCTACTAGCGTTGTTTCTCGTCGTCGGTTCATTGGCTGAAGAAAACACTGGTAAGTTTTCCGTGAGAATTTTCAAATGTAACAGTTCGTAATTTTCTTATGGAAAAAGTGCATTTATTCTAATACAATTGGAACCGTAGAGAAGAAATGCGTGGATGGTAAATCATATTACGATGGATGCAATTGGTGCTCGTGTCTAAAAGGGAATCTAGCATGTACCTTGAAATACTGTGGAACATACAACCCTGAAACACATTCTTACGAGCCACTTAAACGGGAGCCACCCTCAGCTGACTTTTGGGAAAGCTAATGACGAATTAGCTAATTGGTATTATCGTTAATTGCACGATTTAACATATCTTGCAAAAGCAAAATGGATAAAATTTTGTTTTCATCTCTACTGGATAAAAATGATCATTTGTTAAAACTTCGAGTTCTATTACTAACCAATTCTACTGTGTGTAATCTATTATCTCTAGATAATGTAATCTATCCTATTTTATAATACTTTGTGAAGCTGCAAAGAAAAAAAAAATGAAAGATGAAAATGAAGAAATAAAAATATTATCTTCTAAATTTCGTATTATTTTCTTTACTATTATGTACCAGAGAAATTTCATGCGGATGTATAGTAGAAAATTTAAGTAAACTAAACTATCCTATAACATTTTTTAAACACTCTATAAGCTGATAAATTCCAGTAGTATAAAAATCTTGAGTTTTATTTGCAAAAAAATAAATTAACCATTATAAAACGTATGTCATTTCCCACGTGTCACATTCCACTTTCTACCATACACGTTTTTCGCCTGTTATGTGACATTGTAAATTTTATTACGTCGGACGTAAATCGCTTGGAAAATGTTTAAAAAAATATGATACACTAACGAGATATAAATAAACAGAAAAACCTTAAATTGCAAGTGAACATGTTACAATATATGATTCTGTGTCATAAAATATCTTTTCATTTCGAGAATGTCAGTGTGACACTTTTCAGTGACGACCTAAAAGGCAACTCATGTCCGAAAATTTCTACTGCGTTGATCTTAGTATTGTTTTTAAAGTGCTCATTCGCAAAAAAAATTTGACATTGACAAAAATAAGTGATAAGTCAAGAAGAGACAATTCTAGACCATAAGGAAGATATAATGAAATCATCCATTCGACATCTTTTATTTTTTGATAAGTCAGAAAAACAATATGTATCTTTTCATTCTAATAAAAAAAAAAAAAAAAATACTCCTTTCGTGTTAACTAATGCTAGTTAAATATTTACAAGTTTAGAACGAGCTTCAGTGACCAACTAAATCAATAAAATCTTCCACTGATACCAACCTTGCATATCAGATATTGCGAATTAGTATTGCAAGAAATTAGTTTAAGTTTATCGTTGAATTATTTCGTGAAATCTGTGCGTGTGTGTAGTATAATACCGCAAAAATGAGTCAGCATACTAAGAAAGATTGTTGTAAATATAAATAGGAAAATGTGAATGTGAATGAAAATGTGGGAAAAACAATCTGTTTAGTATAAGTGGACGCGAATACTCTTTTTTCGTTTATTCTCTATGCGCATTGTTAAGTATTCACATAAAAAGAAGTATAAACGTGGTTTCTTCAAATATCAATTAAAATAAAAATTTCTTTACATAAAAAGCTAAAGTAATAAACATTATTGCCTCTATATCCAATATTTATCGCTGACAGAAAAAAATCACACGAACATTTTCCGTGCACCTAATACAAATACAAGGTAAACAGATATTCTCTTTGAAGTTTCTTTTCATAGGCGTTGCCTAATTACATAATGGAGCAAAGGAGAGCATTGTTCCCATAGTGAAACGCAAACAGAAGTAGGAAGTAAGATCCCACGTTCCGTGATGTCCCTAAAACCAACAACGAACGCTCCGGTAACGCGTTAGAAATTATCATTTTTTGCGATGTAATCCCACGGCTGGTTAGGCCAGCCAGGTTGAGCACCGCGGTTACACCGTCTTGGTTGAACCATGGACCAGACAAAAGATCCTGGTTCTCACGACCACGCCCTCACCCCGCCACCTCTGCACTCTCTAGACGGCGGCAATGCCTTCACGAAGGTACCTATCCACCGGAAATTCTTCAAGCCGCGGCTCCTTCGACGCTGTGTACACACATGTGTGGCCGGACCGCGGGTTGTGTATAGAAACGAGGAACGAACGAACGAACGAACGGTGTGACCTCTTCCAGGTTCTCTCGCGGGGCCGATAATAAATGACCGGCTACACCGAGTGTGCCAACGAAAGAGACGCGGGGGCCGCGTCTAAAAAAATGCATACCCGATGGATAGTATTCACTGTATAGTCACTTTGGACGTACTATCGAATTTCTAAGCGGCCTCCAGGCTTATACGGTTCGCCGTGCGAATGTCGAAGACCCCTGACCCTCTCCTCTCTCGTTGCCTTCCAATCGGTCGTTTGGAAAAAATAAAAAAGAAAAAGAAACAGCTACTCTATGGGACGAATATGCTTGGCATCCGGCGAACGTCACCATTTGCGTGAACACACCGAATCCCTCCTTCTCTACGAACGTAGAGGTATTGGTGAAAAAAGAAACATTTCTTGAAATCACGCGTTTTACCTTAACCAACGTGACTTCTGTGTATATCGTGGTTTTTCCGTTTCGAGGATTTCGATTGGGTGAATTAAAGGTAACCCGATGAGTAATGACTCGCGGTCACCGTTTACTTGAACCTAACCTACGGCGACAGGACGTTTAACTAGCTAGCTATATTTTAGAAGGTAAGTATTATCGTTATCGGGGACGAATCTAACCGCTTTATTTGTTAATAACGCTGTCCCCGTCGAGTTTAACGTGGGAAGATCGGCTAATGACTAGAAGAGGGCAAACGTTGTAAGTGCAAAAAGGAGAATTTCCTTTTACCATTTGCGTTAGGTCGCCGGGAATATCAACCGGAGGTTCTCTTGTAACGTAACTAAAGCGCAGAAGAAACGTGGAATCACAACGAGCCATTCATGGGTATATATTGTCCTGGCAATTAGCCTCGGTTCCTTCTTCAAAGTGTTACGCGCCGCTCGCTGAGGCCTCTTCTCGTTATTGTGAGCGCGTTCCTTGTACCGTCACCTTGGAACGGTAACGTCACCTATGAACTGGCCTGATCCCTCGAAGGGAACGAGAGAAAAAAAAAAGAAAAGTACGAACCTCACACTCACGATGATGAAATCTGTGTTCTGCGCTGATGATCAACGCGCATGAATCAAAGACAAAATGTTTGGGAGATTATAAAAATATTGAAGAGTGAAATTTTGGAAAATTTTTACATTCGCATATTTGCGTTTGTCACGTTCTAAACTTGATAGGATATTTTATTGTGAATAGATGGAATATGTTCACGGCGTGACACAGTCGTTTAACCCTTTCGCGACAAATGGCCACTGTAATAACCTCCTGCGAGGCTGATCCTACCTTTTATATACACAATGGCCATTATAGTAGCTATTTGTGAAAACGTTATCAAACGTATATTAAAATTCTCTACAAATGTCTAATTTTATTTATATTGGAAGTATACAAACCTTTTATTTATTTTTTTAATAAAAAATATTTGAAATGATTGTTGAACGACTTGTGAGCGATCTACTTTAACCAGTGAAAATGAACAATTTTTGCGTTTAGTGAACTATACGAATCTATCAAATAAATTTTCGAAAACACTTTATTATTTCGGTATAAATAATAGATGCAAAAAATAGTAGCAGTATTAAATTTTAAATTTCCTAAATATGTAAAACAAATATTGTTGGACAAGGTATGTAAATAAATCGTTTCTTTTTTAAATATACAATTCAAATATTGGGCGTTAAAAAAGGTGTTAATATGCTTGATATGAACGTTAAAGTACGATCAAATTCTTTTCCTTTTGCAATATTGGGGATTTCAAGTCGTGCTTTTAGCATCGTTAACGAACTTACCGGTGTGAGTTCTCTTGTGAGCTTTCAGATGGGAGCTCTTCGTGTACACCTTGTCGCAACCTGCTACGTCGCATCTGTGAACCTTGCGTCTCTTCAGTGCGTCGCCGCATTCGTTGTCCACCGCTAAACTAGCGCCGTTCCCTCCGACACCAGCGTTTCCTCTTCCGCCGATTCCGATACCGCTCGACAACGCGGGACGCTTGTGGAACACCCTGAAATTCCAACGAGAAACATCTTCTTGAAACTCTTAAGTACCTTCAGAGCCAAATATCCTTGCCTTAATTCACCACGTAAGAACGTACGATCCGAAGAAGATAAATCATCGAAAATGAACAAGTAGAAACTTTCTCCAATAAGAATGGATCCAGCCAATTACCAACAAATACACGAAACAATCGGATTGAAATTTGACAGCCAGTTTGCCCACCTTTTTGCCACGTATCGTCACTGCTAGCTATACCTAATCTCTGCAGCAACGATGATCACGATGAGACGAAATGGCAGCAAGAAATTCGAGGAACGATCACCTGCAGTGATATGGATAAGACGTCTTCATCGTTATTTTACCTTTTATACATGGTACTATAGTCCTGTGGGTATCTTTTATTTTCTTTGTTCTTTGGCTACATTCGGCATGGATTTATACAGAAAGTTTTTGGCATGCATTATTCATTATGACCGGTTTTGACAAAGAACAGCTGAAATGATCGAAACTGAAGAAATAATTCAACTTGGATGTAATACGGTGGAGTAACAGGAACGGAAAGAAAAGAGGGAAAAAACAGAAAAAAAAGGTGACAGTTATTACGTTAATCTTGCACGGTAACATGGAAGTGCGCACGCGTGCAGGAGAACAGCAACGGAACGTCGGTCGCGGATCTTTTAACGGGATGCACGATTTGCACGGACGTATTAACAGAGCTGTCAATCAGCCGCACATGTTCCGGAGAGCTCATGGAACGAGCCTGTGATTTTCCATAACGGGTTCATAGATTTCGAAGCGCCTAATAATCGGTTATCGCCGACAGATGAGCGGCTTTCAGCTTTCGAGAGCCTTTCAGAAACGCGGAGACAGAAACGTTTAAACCTTTGCCCCTGGTTTTATTAGGAAACGATTTGGAAATTTTAGGAACAACTTGACGAATATTATAATTGATATTTCTACGAAGTAATTAATTTTGTCGGTTAAAAATTCATTTTTCTTACAGAATTTTAATAGAAATCTGTACTTCTTTTTTTCTTAGAGAACCTTAATAGAAATTTGTACTTTATTTTTTTTTACAGAATCTTCGAGAATTTTAACGAAGTTTGATTTTTAAGAGGAATTTAAAAGTAACATTAATTGGTCAAGTATAATTAATTGCATAATTATGTTAAGCTATTTCTGTAGCATTAGTACCTTATTGTACGTAAGACTATAACTGCACGTATACTCTAAATGCGTTCATTAATCACAGACTGCTTCGTCTAAACGTGCTCCATTTTGCACTCCATTCCCATGAATATTCATGAATTATTTGTCCATTATACCGTGGCCAACGGGGTAAAGCGTTGATACCCCATTATCGTTTACAATCGGCTCGCAATTTACACGGCTCGTTCATTATAATTTTAAAACGTTTCGAGTGCACAGTAACTGTCCACAAAAATAACGAAACCACTGTTCATTATTTTGAAGAACTAGCGAAATGATATATTCAGTACGTTCGTGTAGTCTATTTATACACTTGACCATTTTACCTGTGGTAGCATTACTAAAATACAACGGTTTTGTCAATTAAGTATTCAGGTCAATTGCTTTAAAATTCTAGAGATCAACTTCGCCTTTTAAAAATCCGAATACTATTATTGAAAGAATCAGTTATCAAGGACAACGATTTAAATAGTTTCTCCAACGATGTTTACCGGTTGTTCAACTTTGCAGAGTAATCGTTAGAAAGTAGCAAAATTTCCAATTTCACACCCAGCGAATCTCATTTTCACGAAGAAACACGAAAATAGCAACTGGTTTCTACATCTAAGCAACATTTCGACTACGTGAATTCACGCGAATGCGTTTCAGCTTGCCTGAGTTCCACGAGAGAATTCGCATTTCTACTTGACCGGATGGAACAGCACTGGTGGTACCACTGACGCATCCTTGGCCGGGCCATATTTCATCGGGACGATGGTTGGCCCCGCACGCTCTATAGCCGTAAACCAGACCCGCAGCTCTCTGTTTAAACTGACATAAATCCGCTTCTACTCGCGATAATCCGACACTGTCCGAGGAAACAAAACCCTCTACCGCGATTTCCCGATTTTCGCGAGCGTTTGCAACTCCTAGCTCTACTAAAGTTAGCGTAAGAAACGCTCCAAACGATCTTGTAGTTCCAGAAAACCATGCGTTTTACGAGTGATCCAATGGAATTAGTTTTTTAGGATAATTTGAAATATTTCACGATCAACGTGCAGATATTCGAGTGATATAAATGGCTTATCTTTTGGTTTGGTACGTGTGATCCGTGGAGATGTGTTCGCGAAGATATATCTCGATGCAGGATATTGTCTATGATGCTACTTTCTGTATGATATATTGTACTCACTGTTTTATTACGAGTATCGAAAGCGTACTTGAACGGGTAACATACTTTGGAAGACTCGAAGTGCAGTTATGTTTCTGATTTATTACTTTGTTTTCTTTTTTTGTTTAACAAAAGTAAATAGGATTCGCAAGAGAGATTTTATATTATTTAAAAAAGTGCGATAGGGAGTTTTGAAATATGTTAAAAAATATAATCTTTGTGCTAACCTGTTAAAAAGATACTGATATATCATTGAAAATTTATATTTATCTTTAGTGTATAAAACAAACTGAAATACGTATTAAGAAATTTGAATATCTCGCAAACATTGTAACTTCATCATTTTCATGTCATCGTAGTATAACAAATCCTTTAAAAGTGTCTTCCTAACAAAATATGAAATAAACTAAAATGCACATTAAAAAATTGAAACATCTTATAAACAACATAAATTTACCATTTTTATGTCATCTTAGTACAAACATTTTTTAAAATATTTGAAATATCACAATTTCTCTTTATCTAGTATTACAAACCCTTTAAAGATGCCTTTTTACCAAAATAAAAAACCAAAATGCACATTAAAAGAAATATCTTGCGAACATTATACCTTCATCATTATCACGTTATTTTAGTGTAAGCATTTTCAAAAATATTCGAAAAAGTCGAATTTTTTCTTATCCAATATAATTTTTGCATTACAAACTCTTCAAAAATGTCATCCTGTCAAAAGTGAATCTAACAATTTAACATTAGTTTAATAATACATTAAACTTCCTAAGCTTCCACTAAACTTCCTAATCTAATGCAATAGATCACACCCAGCGTTATCAGCGCGTAGTAACCACGTCGTAACTCGCATCATGGTTACTTCCCCCGCGACAATTAATATTCCCACAGTCCCCGACGACAATGCAGAATCCACGGGGCAATTTATTTCGCGATAATTCCATCAGCCTGCCACGGCGTCGAAATCTCCGTCGCGGCGTGTACGTAGGGATTACCAAATGGATCATTGTTTCGAAGATGTGGCCGTAAGCCGCGCGGCGCGTTGGAAAGGCGAAGGAGGAACTGGAAAGTACATTTGTCGTGAAGTATTGCCGCAAGCTTGCGGCATTTCCTCCGCAGGGGGGCCCTGACATGCGGGTACCGATGTACAACGGTGCGTGTACACGTGCGTACCAACTGTTCACGTGTGGAAGTAGCGAGGATTGTGTACGTATAAGATCGAGAAGGAAACAGACAACGAGCCCGCTGAGGAGATTTATGAGAAACGTGAAGTATAACTATCGGTTAACGGCATTGGGACACGAGAGGACAGGCCTCGATCCCCGTAGCACCGGTGACGATTTCACGGTACGCGTGATCTACGGACACGATCTACCACGAGCTGCCACCACCATTATTGGCATCGATCCCGCCAAAACAGGCAAAAGAATGTGGGCTGCACAGTTACATCGAAGTTGAGCTTATGATACATGGTACCGATACACCGAGACGAATAAAAAATATGATTATTCAATATTGAATAAAGATGATTTTATTCTTTAATTGATAAATTGTCGATAATTGCAGTTAATCGTGTATCGATCGGTTAGATGATCACGATTAATAATTGAATCGTTGCTACTGTGAATCAGATGGAATTCAGTGGTTAATGGTAGCTGATGTTTGAGGTTGAGGTCGAATCGATTAACTGGGTAAATACTATGTCGTTTGTATTTTGTCGGAAAATTTTATGTGAATTTATAGATCTCCAAAAGCTTAAGCGAGGGAGGGATTGATTGGAAAATTCTGGTGGGAGGAAAATTCCAAAATATATTTGTTGGTTGGTTTGTATTTAAACCAACCTCCTTATCGAAAAGGAAGACACGGCGATGAGCTGATGGGTCAAAAAAGTTTATAAAACCAAATTTGAGACAGGTAGACTGTAATTGGGGCGCGCGGTATTTTGTGGCGCAGAAAATTCAAAAAAGAAGAGGGCGGGACTATGGCCAAGTATTAACCACCTATGTCAAAACAAAAAGTTACTACAAACTGCGAGAATTACAAGAGTCAGCGACAGTTCCAATAAAAATGTTTAATTTCTGACTTTTGCAATCTTCATTTCAAAATGTCATCTAAACACTTACATTGTACAAAATACTGGTTACGGTGTTAAGCAGGCAAAACAAAATCATTAATTAAAAGTGAAAAGCTTTGGCTATCTGGAGAAGTGTAAAGATCTAATGGTCTGAGCTTTCCATCAGCTGAACGGAACAATACACCAGAGGAAATTGCATAAACTACAGTTTTAACCGTAGGCAAACAATTTCAACAACTAGTGTCAAATGTTTCTTCTAACGAAAGACGATAACACAGAATAAACGGCGGTAACATCGATACAACAACGTACGACGTCAAGGGCCTATTCAAGAGCGTCTAAATAAAGTCATTGACACCGATGCAACGATCAAGAGAGGAGTTCCAAGATAGAAGGATAGACCGTTATGTCATCGTCTGTCATCGTGGCACAGAAAAACACAGGGCGGCAGAAATTATTCAGCGTGATCTCTCGCCTCGCATCCAAGTGAGGTCCATAGGCATAAGAAATCGTGAAAGAAATCGTGACGAACAGTGTGAAATGAGGTTTGTTAGCGTGCACCCGGGTGTCACGAGATTACTATGTTTTCTAACGTCGGGCCTAACGTCGAGAGATCGAGCCTCGGACGGCTCTGCTTGACAATGGAAAAGACACATCGCGAGTGCACGAGAGCAAATTAAACGAGATTTACAGCGAGAGCACGATCCCGTCCTATTAACCCTGGACGTGCTTATACATTCGATGAATTATGACGGCACGTAACCATCACTCGGTGACTGACCAACCGTGATATCCTGCTGTTTTCGAACAATTGTAAACTGATAATAAAGTCAGCCCTTATGCGCTACAATTGGATGGCGAAGTATGTAGACGCATTGTTGACTTCATTGAGTGATGTAATCGTCTAGATATAAGTGAAGTACTTACTTGACTGCATTCTGGACTTAGAAATTTGGATGCTTTATGAGTAACTACTGAATATCTAACCTAATCCTTACTATCCAAGGTTAGTTATAAATTGAAATTGATTTTATTAACCCTCTTGGGAACACGTAAACGCTCGTTCAAATTAACGTAGAGAAATATAAATTTATTTTAGAAGAGTATAACCTTTTAACGTAAAACAAAGACTACGTTAATTGAAGGCTTTATTTTTATAAATAAGGAAGATATGTCGAGACATGTTGAAGATTGTACGTGAACATTAAAGAATCAAGTCTGTGGAAGTCCTTCGTTTATTTGTAGAAGAATTTTCTATAAACAATTTGAATTTTTTTGGATTCCAAGATTTTTTGTCACAGAAGCAAAGACACAATCTTGATGCAAAATTTCGTCGCATCTTTTGTAATAAAGCTATACAATTCAGAGATTAAGTGTTTTCAACTATTAAGTAAAATTTCTAATTGCTCATAAATTGTTTACTCAAATAACGAGCTTTGAAAAGTTCCAAGCTGTCTCAGATTAACTTAACGCAAAATTTACGGAATCTGTCAATTTGACAGATTTGGGATTTCATGAATAAAATTACAGAAATCATTGTTATTATTTTCCAGTTATTTCCGCTGATTTCTATTAATGGAATTGATACAAAAATGTATCCAAATTTCTAAATTAACACTATATAATTATACTGTCCTGAACTTAAATAAATCGATTTTTTGAAAGAAAATTCGGGTTCTCGTACACTCATTATTTTAACTGGTGTCAAGTCCGCAAACCTACCCTTAAAGTTCCTAAAATTCTCGCCAAATTAGACGTTACCGCTAAAACAATTTCCATCCAACAATTTATATCACGCTATCGTAGGTTAATTTATAAAATACCTGATCCTTCCAAGAAACAATTCAACAAACCTCTAACCTAAACTCTACTCTCTCCCTCGGTGATAGAACACACGTTAAAAGACCAGAAAGAACTAGTTTCACGAAGGTGTGGGAGACGGTGGTACATTATCTATCAAGAGCGTGGAAAAAAAATCGGTTCGGTTCGCCGGTTGGTGCGGCGATACGATCGGTAAAAGTACTTACAGGGACGTTTCCTTTATCCTCTGCAACGCGAGGAGGGCCGCCGAGGAGGAAACGAAGACAGGATCGAGAGGTTCCATCATGCGGACAGACATGTCCCTCTCTCTGTCCCTTTCCCTATCCCTCTGCCTCTCTCTATCACGATCTCGTTCCTTTTCTCGATCTCGTGGATCCCTCTCCCTGATCCCTGATTCTCTCTCCAGTTGCCGTTCCCTGTGCTCGTTCTCCGTGCTCCTCTCTCGCACCCTTTCTCGTTCACGTTCCCGATTTCTCTCCCACGCTGTTTCACCCAGTGGTGGCAAAGTCGGCGACACTGCAACAAAAATCCGTGGAATATTAATTAACCGAGTGACAGAGAGCCTGATTAAAGCATCGCGTTGCGTTTATTAAAATGGTTTACGCACGGATTTACCGATTTTACGTGCCTACATCAAGCAAGCCAGTAACTCATATCGGTTGAGGCGTGTGGAAAACGTGGAAAAGAGCACGCGTTCGTTAGCGTTAACCGCTAATTGCTATATTTTCTGGGATCGTAGATTATCCAGAGAATGACATGTATGATTTTGTAAAGGGAAGAGGGAGACATGTTAACCATTTTCAGCGTAAAATAAAAGAACAGCGTACTCGAAAACGGTTAGATCCGTCGAACGATCGAAGGAAGTAGCGAGGTAGTCGTTATTAACGCGAGTTTTTCCACTGTATATTATTTAAACGCACGATTTACGCCGACGTGTCTTGGCACCCGTGCAATGTTGTCGTAAATCTTTCGTTATAAACTCGGCTAATCTGCAACCCACGGACTACCAGGGCGATGTTTCTCCGGTTTTAAAGAAAATTCAGCCGCGAAAGTTCAATCGTTTCACAGACGGTTTAGCGGTAACTCTGTGAAAAAAGCTACGCTGGTTACTGTTGTATACTTCTTTTTTCTTTTTTTTTTCTTTATTTGAACTATCAAATTGAACGGGTAAATGTCATGTCATTGCCGCAAGCAATTTTTCGATAGAGTAGTAATGAAAAAGTAAAATTTATCGGTGTTAAATTACGTTTTCTACTATATCTATGTTAAAAATAATATTTTCTTAGTATTATTTTAACTTCGAGAAATGTTATGACAGAACCAAACAGAGATTTCATTGGCAACCTTGATCACTTATTTTATAGAATGATACCAAGAGGTTTCTGTCGGTGTTATGTAGTGCACAGTTTGTGAAAACTATTAGTTAATGATAATGCAACTCAATATTTAAACCATGCTCCCAATTTTTCGTTTCGAACACATTTCATTCCCATCTATCTCTCTCTAAACCTCGTTTATTGTTATCATTTAAAAAGTTCATTAATTTCTACAATATCAGTTTATACAATTTCTTGTACTGACTATGGTTCTAGTACTGTATTAAATAAGAAAAGCTAATGTGTTATAAAATAATTACATTCTCAGTCTTATAAATTAGAACGAAAATCAAAATTATAATTTCTTTTTCTTACTAACATTACTATTTTTTGTTACAAGGTGATTGATACAAGGAAAATTAACGCTTGAATCACAAGATCCCAATTCCAATTTTAATTTTTCTTGAAAATTAGGCAAGAAATCAAAACACTCTGTTTTACCTTTTTTTTAACTTTTTATTTTATAAATAATCACACATTTTTGTTGTACCACGATTTACCGATATAATAATCCATTTTATATAGAAAGAAATTTTTCTAGGAAATTAGGTAAAAAATCAAAGCACTTTATTCAATATTTTTATTTTTTTTATTTTATAAAGAATAACAGTCTTATTAGTTGTACTATGATCGGTACAACCATGTAGAAAAGATTATCTTCGTCTGAGACGAAATCAGTGGCGAATGAAAACTCGTTTTAATACCAAACTGAACACCACAATTTACACCGGGTGAGCTGAACATTTTTCGACGATCCTCGGACAGCAGGATTGCAACGCTACACGTCGTTGCCCTCCTCGCGACCTATGGTCGACAAGCATGTTAAATGTCCGTGACATTACTGTTACTAATTAATACACGCCTGTGGTCAATAGATTCGCGTCTGATTGGTAGTGTAGGTGTGTTTAGAGAAGGCGGGGAATATTCACCTGGTGGTTTAACTTTTGACCATGTATCGCTGCTCTATCTGCGCGTCTTTCATTCGATTATCGAAGTCGCCGCCTCGATCGCCTCGTAATCGATGTAAAATTGTAATTTCCAAGGCTTACCTCGTTACGTGGTAATGGCTCGTTTGCCGGTAAACGCTCGTAATTAGTGCCGCGTAATTTCGAGTACACGAAATCGCCGTGGTATCGTTACTTGCAATTTGTTCCGGCTACGCCAGGGAGAAACAGTTTTCTCCCACGAATCGGTTGGTCGTCGAACACGAGCCGAATCGGGGTGGCTTAATATGGTTGCTGATACTCGTATATGAGGCATTTTACAATTTAATCAAGCCACTTCTTCGATTATCTCCGCTTGGAATCTTTCCTGTTTCGCGACTGCGTGTGTTCCCAATCCTCTTTTAATTGTTCCTGTATCCTTTCCTTCTGTTCGTTCTTTTTCCCATTTTCTTTTTTTACGTTTTTTATTTCTGTTTATGCTTCACAACGTTGACTGTCGAATTTCGCAACGATTGAACGACGCTGACTTCACTGCTTGCGTCGAGTGAAGACGTTCGAATTAATGAACTATATTTCTTACGTGTGAAATAACAAATAAACACACTTTATGGTAGATTATGTTGTTTGTGTGGATTATAGGACGATTATTGGCTGTTTGACATGTATGTGTCGCCGATGTCAAATTAATACATTGGCGTCATTTTTTTCTTTCGATCGCGTTACATTGGAAAAAACTGCTATAACTTTATAACGAATTAGTATTTTATTAAAAAACTTCGAGGAAAATGATGAATTACTCTTGCAGCACAATTTATATTTTTTAACATGTAATTATTAGAGATTCCCAATTTTTTAAATAAAAAAATATGAATTTGGTATTCGTTTCATAGCAACGTATTATCAAAGTTAGTATTTCTTTCTTTGTATGATCGATCCGGTCAGAATTCTCTTTAGCCAAGCTTGAGCTGTATTCAACAGGAAACTATGGAGTCTCATCTTTCACTGTGGATTAAATTTTGTATTTCCAGCGTCGATAATCATAATATAAAACAAAAAATTGCAAACTTATGCAATTGGTTGAATTCGTGAAACATCTGCTATGGCATTTGCGAAGCGAAACTGAACCATTTACAGCGTTTTATGAATTTATTTGAAGACAGATATGTGAACATCTCAGTGACTTATTTCAGCGTCATCCGAGCTCGAATCGAAACAGGGAAAACATTAAAAATTAGAAACGTTTGTTCGGCATATCTGACAATTTAATGACGATACAAGATTTTAATGGTAATAAAATCACGTGGTTCCCGTCGTTCAAGGGATTCAATTGCGAAACGAGCGAAAGTAAAATTTCTATCGTCTCGTAACTACATTTTAAATTTTACAATCTAACATTACCGTAGTAATTATTAACTATAATTATTTAACGATGTTTCAGCTACATAGTTCAATTTAAAAAGTAATTAACTTTTTTTTAGACAACTTTAATGATTGCCACACAGAATAAATGAAATGCAAAATTATTAGTTTATTTATACTCGATTTTACTTCAAGGGAGATATTCCAAATGCGTTTTAATACCAAAGTTCAGAAAATAACGTTCACCCCCTTGGGCGAAAAGTTGCCAAGACTGATCGTATGCATATATCAACCTTTCACCTCGTACGATGTGCCGTGAACATTTCCTAGGTGCTTCTCGTTATTCGAAAATAATCAACGACGATGACCAACCAGAGTGTTGCGTTAGAATTAATGTCTCCGCGAGTAGTTTGCTTTCTTGCTGTTTCGAGTGTTCGTCTCGCGCGGAACGTCTACATTTAACATGAAACAGAGGCCGACCTATGTTCCATTGACAGACAGTTTATGTTCTCGAAATCCTGTTCTCCGTGCGAAAACTTCTACCGGGGTATTCGATAAATTCGCGAGACGAGCGTGTGCAATTCGATGGGGCAAGGATGTGCCAGGGAACCGGTTTTACGCATATCTACTGGATTAAAGAAAAAAGAGAGAAAAAAACGTATTAAATGATACTGCTGAATTTTACGTAAGCTCGAATTCAACACTTTCAGACTGATAAACATCTTCTTGAAAAATTCTGCGCTGTATTTTGGAAGCAGTAAAGGAAGAGTGCATTTGACTGGAAAATTGCATTATGAAGCTTAATTAGAAGTAGATATCGTTTGAGTTGATTTTATGATAAGTTGATCTTCTTAATAAATACGATTATTTATTTTATTTTAATAATATGTTAAAAAATATTTCTATTCGTCTCGTGAAAATTCTATCTGGATGTTTTCACTAGTGTGCATTAAGTGTCGAGTAAAAAGTACAGTTAGTAACATAGTCAATACAATTATTGTGTAATTATAAATTACATTATAATTATGTAATTATATAATTTTTATGTGTAATTGTGAAAGCTTGAAAGGTTTTTTCGTAAGAATTCAACACATCTCATAAAGAACAAATTAAGAATAACTGTATTAATTAGCGATTTTCGAGAAACGATTTTATTAATCAGAAAGGTATAAATTAAAGGGTTTATTTAATTAAATATTTTATGAAATATAAGGGGAAGGTTTAATCTACTCATCAATCAATTTGAAAATACACAATAGATCGAACATAGTTCCATGTACTTGAAGTGTCTTTAAATCATGTGATTCCATGACAGACTTACAATCAAGATCGTACACTTTGTGCGTAGCACATTTGACAAATATTAAAATTCTATGCAGAAAAATCGACTAATTACGAATTTCAAAAATTTCTGAAAATCTGGTTTGAGTCACTAAGAGTTACGCCTCCTTTGTTCATCTTTCGTCATATTCTCACCTCGAAATCCCGGAGTCCGCGTAAAATAACAGGATTAAGAGGTAATCGATTTCACAGAGGGAGAGACACGGTGTGTTCGCGGCAGAACAACGCGAAATATTGCGTAACGCACGCACGCACGCACGCACGCACGCACGCGAGTCTCTCGGTTGTTCGTCGTGAATCAACGAGCTGGAGATTTATGCAAACGGCTGTTGTGGTTTGCCGGGCGCACGCCAACCCGTGCAGAAACGGCGTTCGACCGAAGATGCATGACTGGAAAACGAACGTGAACCGTACCCGCGCTCTCTTCTGTTTCGTGGGTTTGATGGATCACGTCGAAGATTGATTTTTAATTGAATCGCAGCCTCGTATTTCAGCTGGCCGACCTTTGAATAACAGACGTCGTAAATACACGGATTGACGTGAGGCACGCACGGGGATACGTTGTGCCACACGCCACGTCCAAAGAACCGTCGCTTCGTTTCGATGAGTCGCGAGAGTTCCCGTCGAAAACGTCCAGGAGGTCTCGTAATAACCAAGTTAATCACTATAATCGCGCTACGCGCTCCGGGCGCAACGCGTTCCCTTCGAAAGTTGCGGTTGCCCGTTACGATGCTCTTGGTATAATAATAACGATGATCATAAACGCATCGCAAAGTGCGTTTCCAACGACGTTTCCCCTTTTCTTCTCAAAGCTTAAAACTACCACGGAAAATTTCAATATAAAAGTCTCTCGATTCACAGATACGTATCTAAACTACTTACGTAGGACCTTCGTGTGTTCCTCTAACCCTTATCGCTAGGGAAATCTTGTAGGGGACTCCGATCGTCCAATCGTATCGAGGAATCATTATGAATACAGTTGGTTGGACCCAGGACACGTTCTAACCGCTCGCGCGTGCACACACGGTATTATTAACCGTAATTTCCGTGCGTTGCTTGTACCGGGCGGCTTCGCTTAATTAGCCTCCGCTTCAGACACTTTTTTCCTACCCTCCCCTCCCTTCTTCCTCTACTAGGAACGTGAGCTCCTTTTCCCTCCCTTCGACTCGTTCTGGACGTCTCGTTAAGGCCATTAACTCTTGCCGTAGCTTTGCTCAAGGCCTATGATCTTTGGTATCTAGTGGAGCACAGAATCGTCAGAACTTAGAACGCCCTGACAGCGCTCGTCTAACTCTTTGACCTGTGTCTGCTTCCTCCTCCTCCTCCTCCTCCTCCTCTTTCTCCTCCTCCTCGTTCACTGTCCTTCCTTCAGTCGTACGTTATGGACTGTTGTTTCACGAGTAGTAGTCATAAATAGAGTACTGCACATGGGAGTTCTTAAGCCTCCAATTTCGACGTTTTTGAAAATAATTTTAAAAGTTCATTGAGGAATTCTTCAGTTTCAACATCGACTGCATGAGAAATATTATTGATCATATAGGAACTGCTTTAGGAATGCGTGTAATGGGATGAAGATTCAGATTTCTTTCAAGGACTGTCACTATTTAATCGTTTGAGTGCTACGAACCTTTGCAAAAATTCAGTCGAAGTACGCCAAGCTTTTTTTAAACTTTCAGTTTTTGATAGATAAGATTTTTTTAACAACAGTTCCGATATTTATGAAAGCACAGATTACTATTTAGTAGAATCTCGATAAATTATAACAGTATAAAGGTACGCATTGACAAAACCCAAACATTAGTTCGACTTTACAAACAGATTAGTTAGAACTTTTAAACACTGAACAGGAGAAACGCGATCTTTCGCTCAGACTATTAATAATGGATCCAATTTCCTCGATTGTAAATGATTGCTAAGTAAAATTTCAACATATGTTCGATTAAATAAACAGTCATTTTCATATTTCAGAAATATTACTGTTTTCAACTTAGAAGTACAGCTTTTCATCATTTTTCTTCGTTATCTACCATAGAAGGCTAAGTGTGTAAGATATACCAGTCATTTAAACACTATCATATCTTTCCACATTCTATGTGCAATAAATTATAAATATTGAGGGAATATATCTTCATCTATCTAAGATATTCCGTGTGTTTTTCAAAGGACTCACAATATTCCTCTCTCTTTCGGTACAAAATGCTTCACTGCATCCACACTTTGCTCTTCTTCCATCGTCGCCTCGCCTACGCAAGACTAACCCTGAGCATTACCGGTAATAATGCGGTTTTACCGCGTTTCGCCTACCTATTCGTTTCACCTTCGCCACCCCTCTCTGTCTACATTACTCCTCCTTTTTCCTCTTGCTTCCTCCACGACGTCGACGGGATCCTTTCTCTCGGCTGTACGCGCACAGACACTTTCATGACCTGATGGAGTTTACAGTCAGGGGGTAATTGATAATGTTAAACGCCGGGGTTAATCCGCCGATTTATGGGCAGAGTTTGTACCGTGGATTTTTCGAATCTGCCAAATTGAGGGATAATAGGCGGACATTAATGCCTTGCTGCCAGCAATCGAACAGCGAGGCGGCAAAGAGAGATAAGTGGGAACCGCCGGTTGCACAGTTCCGTGCGTCCGCTGGCGTATAAAGCGTACTCAATTAATTCACTCCTTGGGACGTCGCTAAACTGCAGATTCGCAAAGAGAGGAAATTAATGCACTTGCCTGACTGGAAACCGCCTCTGTATGTTCACTTTTGACAACTGAGAATACTTTCGGTTAGTGCATTAACCGTTTGAACTTTCTTAATCTTTCTACTACGCAAATATTTCTAAAATTCGATTACATGCAACTTCCTGGATAATGTAACATTAAAATAATTTCGAAGCAGCAGCAACGCTCGTTAAAATTAAATTATTAACGCGTTGATCGCCCAATGTAAATCGAGTATGTTTAATGCGTGGTGCAAATTCTTATTTCGCCAATTCGTCTGCAGTTCAAATATAATTTTTTTCTTATTTTCGACTTTACACATCTTTGCATCTTTAGTTTTTCTTCATGGAACAATAATTGCTTGGAGAGATAGACTTATATTGAGACATTTATGTTCAACCGAAGACTACACTTGAACCATGAAAGTATCGAAAGGAAAGATATCAAGTAGTATCGGAAATTAGCGCTACATTTCCTTATTTAGATTTCACTGTGTACCAGGCAAAGATAAATAAAACCAAAAGAAAAAATTAAAATACCAAAATTTGCGGAACTTTTGGTTAAGGAATAAGATTATATTCTCAAGATATTAGCTGTAGTAATCCGCAAAGGAGTAGGTCACAATTTAGGAAAATCAATTAGAAGAATGTGTGTCTTCTGTTATGAGAAAAACAGGTAGATTCGACATCAAGAAAGATCTGGGAAAAATGTAAAGAAGACAAGAACATCCTTCACGTCAGTCACCATATGTGCGAGAAATTGCAAATCCCATTTTACAAACATCTGCCCTGAAAGCCCACTTCTAGGAAACTAAGAATAATTTACAACTTAAAAAACTTAAAACTTCTCTCTCCATCATCTCAAAGATCACACGCATAGCCAAATGCCTACACCAATCATGAAAACATACATCCTTACACCAATAGGAAAATAGTATTAATAAAACAGAGTTTTCCCAGTGACACGTGGAGATATACTGCAATTTTCGAAGAGTAAATGCGAAACCTTCTTACACAGTTATAATATATTACAATATTGTAATAGTAAATCCTTTTCGTGCATTATTTTCAAAATTTTCCTTAATACTCAAACAGAGGAACAACGATCAACTTCACGATCCGTAACATCATACTTTTCACTCACATCAACAGCTAATTACGCTGAATCAATCATACATCGGTATATTTTGATATATCCTTCGGAATTGAAGAGCAGTTAAAATTTAAATGAAAAAAAAAAAAACGAAGAAAGAAAGAAAACTGCTCGCTGAATGATAGCTAATACCGATAGCTAATACTGATAGAACCCCAAGATTTTCCACTCACCACAGGAACTAATTGCACTAAATCATTCAACGGCTGAGCCGCACGTGCAACGCGAAGATCTTTATCGCGTCTTTCTAAAATAATCAACTAGAAAATTCATCAATCCGTCGAGAGATGGTCAGGCTCTTACCTATCTAAGACGCTATCAGCAGGAAGCGTTTCGCAATCATTTACGCGAATTCAAAGCGTACGAGACAGCCGTACAATGCCTGGCTGATTGACAATCATTAAACGTGCATCGTCAATTAATCAATATTAATTACGACGGGAAAAAAAGAGTGTTGCTCGCATTGAAATGATAAGAGCGGCCTGTTCGGTTCAGCATTCGACTCTGCGGAGCGAATGATGAATCGTGGTTCGTTCGTGGTAACCTGTCGTGCAGCATCATCGATTATCATACATTGTGTATGATCAGCCGGACGTAAGCCGTGGCAAGCGAGGAGAAATATGCACGGACCGTTCCTCTTGAATATGCGTGCACGAAGACGCGGCTAGGTGGGTGGACATGCCACCCGCATCGCGGAACTCGTTAGACTGCGAGTTTTCAATTAAATTTCCGGTTTCGCGCGGCGAAACGCCAAGATTAGCCGATGACCCGTCTTGTACCAATTAATCGTAGATTATCATTTTTTCCCTTCCCCTCTACCTCTATTCCTTTCGAATTTATCGATTCTCCTTTCTGTGCACAGTTGCAGTTATGAGGATAATACCGACTGGGATTATTCGAAGTGTGTATACACGTGGACGAACATGGAAAGTTAAATTTCTTCTGTGTTCGTGGTAGACAGCTTCCTACCGGTAATTGCGCAATTAACTTCGATTGATGTTATGGGTAAACTGTGTACCAACTTGCTTTTGGTACGAATTATAGGAAAGATGTAATGGGAAAAATGGGATTACATTAATTTTTATTCGAAGATATTTATCATTCAACGAAGATACTGATAGATATGTACTCGCTTGATTGATAAATTGTTGACCGATCGGAGAGATCTGTTAAATTTTGTTTTGAATTTTCAAATGATTTTTACCATTTCTTTGTTACTCTTCTTAGCTTAGATCTCTTTGGAGATCTACCCAAGGAAGCAGAAATCTTATAATTTGTTAAAATAGTTACAGATTCTATTCTTTCTTATAAACTGGCAAACACCGAAGACAACAAAAAAGCTCACTCAAAACATTTCACAGCAGACACAGCTAAACATCTAAACGAAACACTTTTTCATGATAAGTGAAAACAATTAAGTTAAGAAAATAATCATACTAATCAACAAGTATTACATACATCTAAAAACTTATGTAAATTTATTTAAATAAAAACATCTACAAGTATCGAGTCAACTTTACTTCGAACCACCGAGACAGGTTGTCAGATCGCGCCAAAACTATTGATCATACTATTTGATCATGACACGATACATATAAATAAATAAATTTAGATCTGTCGTGGATAGTATATTAAAAAGTTACAAGATTTTCAGTAGGAAGAATGACAATTTGAAGCGTCCGTGGTATAATTATATCTTTTCGTGTAACGACGTTTTATATCGACATCGAGGGATCGTAAAATCGAAGGTAGAAGCTGCGGGATGGCCTTTAATTGAACTGCGTAACAGCAGGACGATGCAGAAACGTAAAGGAATGCATAATAAAATCGTGCACGCCCAGAACGAGCCGATTATCTCTACGCCGAGCGTTACATTAACGTGTCTTTATCATAATTAACCGCCGTCTGGCGCACGCTAATTGACAAAGGCGTGATTATACCACCACGGTGAAAGTAACGCGGAAACGGAGCTACGGCATGCCAATTCGTATGCTGTTCTCTGTCGAAACGAGCACACGTGGCGGTTGAATTTCGAAGGTTCGCGACGTATGAGACTTTATTACAGGACAATCTCAGCCGTTTAAGTAATACCCGTTATAAAGTATAATCCATTGAATTATTCCATTTATCCTCGTTCGTGAATTTACCTTCTTTTACGAGACGGAAATACAGTAATTTTCGTGACTTATTTATTATCACGAATGCTCCAATTTTACCTACTCTCGGAACATGTTTAATCGAAGAAAGCAAAAAACCAAGACAGAATTTATCTCGCGCAATTCAGCATATCGAATTTTATCGCTTTATTAACCCCTTTGGCTTATAATAACTGGTTGGCTATCGTGTTGCAAGAAAATATCATATTAACAGAAGCAGATACTAAACCTTAATTTTAACTCTGCAAAGTCTCAGAGGTTTATCAAATTTCAATTACACACAGCATCTTCTCGATCCTTTTCGTTTAATAAGTAGCTACCGCTAACACACGTAGCTATTATTAAAAAAGAATAAAAAAACAACTAGTAATATAAGGGGATCGACATGGTGCCGTTCGTATTCTCCCAAAGCGTTTCGAACGAAAAGATCGTGCTTCTCGTTGGAAACGTACACCTTAATTTTCACGTTTCTCTCGCAAAAATTACCGTACAAGGGCAGAAGATAATGAACGGTGTACGGTGGCCAATTCTCAGACAGAAACGAAAGCAACGAAATTCAGAGGCATCCTCCAAGACCTGGAGTATTACCTCTCGTCAGGTTGTAAAGGCCTGTTAAACAGCCTCTTTCTTTCTCTCGCGAGAAGTTCAGCATTTTGCGAGTATATCGCTCACGGCTAACCTCGAATTGTTCTACCCACGCCATGGATCTCTCACTGCGAGCTCCGTGGCGATGAACAACCAAAGGAAGCAGAGTGAAAAAAGGGGAGCAGACGCGGAGGCAACATGGTGGATCGAAACACGAAGAGATGAGCGAGGTTCGAACGATACGAAAAGGCGAGAAACAAGATAGGGGGTCCTCTGTAATTACAGAGGACCGAAGAAGTTTCGTATAACGGGTATCGAAGCTTCTCGTGACGTTGCAACGCAGTTCTGCAGCCGTTACAAGGCCTTCTGTCCTGATACCTTCTGGGCCTTGCAAATGAATTATGCGTTTGCGATCGAACGCTCGAAAGTTAAGGTAACGTCTTATTCCATACCACCGACCTGTATGCCTCTTCCCTGTGATTATCAAGACCCGGTAGAAACGGGAGTGAGACTTTCGAGCTCCATATATCGTGGTTCCGTAATCGAATGCTCGTGAATTGGTACATTTTATGGCGGGCTCCATGGTCGCGTCGCAAACGTTATCGCTTCGGATCTAGTTGCTCGCATGATCAAGAGTGGCGGTTTGCAAGCGTTAAAATTTCATCATTACCACCACCCGTTTCTACATTGTGTTGTTATTCGTATGTATCATGAACGATTCGGGTAATAGTGGGTTTCGTTGCTGCGATCGTCTATCGTTTGCGAAATTCACGTTTCAATACCCGTGGATAAAAGCGTAGTAAATCTTCAACGACAAAATACGAAGTGAAAATTGATTTCTCATGATTGTACGTTTCTCTGTCGCCTTTGACGTTTAAGCTATTAACTGATTCGAAGGTTTGATATTTATTAAGGGACACAATAAATTAATCAAGATTCTCATTAATCTTTTGTTAAGAAACAGACTTAGTTAATAGATTAATATGTTCGCTATGCCTATGCTGAACCTCGTATATGATTCAGGACAGTTTGAGCTCGTTCATATAGTACACGTATGTTTCTTCGAAACGTAAAATTATGAAAAAAATTAACCTCTTAAGGGACGACTTTTTTTATGTTAGAAAAGGAAGAATAATTTAATTTTTTGTTCGATCGATCATCGACTTCAGAACACTTTCGACAATGAAACTTCTGGAAACGGAAAGTTCTATTTTGAAACGAAAAAAATGATACTTATGAATTTAAATATTGTTATTTATTTTATCAGTAAATAAGTCTTGTATGAAATAACTGCTCATATTGCAAATGTCACCACAACGGCGTCTATGGATTGCAAATGGAATTAATCGTTTCAAATCGATAGCAATTTTAAACTGCTTTTCCTGTCAGCAGATTACATGAATTATACTTTTATATTTCTTTCTATTTTCAAAAGAAAACATACAAGTACATATCAATGTCCTCGAAGTGATTAGATTACGTGTAACATAAACTTTATTATTCTTGTTTGACAGTTAAGCTAACACTCGTACGCTTTGGGCAGCAAAAGGTGTTAACATTCGCAACATAAATTCCCAAGATTCCATCATAAGTTGTTCTCAACTATTTCTTCGTATATTTACAATACACGACATCACCATAAAGCACCGACGCAAATCCATTTCATTTTCCACCTACTAAAGAATATAAAAAAGCAAAACTCAACAAGGAAACGAAACGTTACCAACTCCCTTCACATCATCACGATTAATGGATTGTCTAATCAGAAGTTTCGTTAAATAACCCACGAACGTATGAAGTAAACGTGTGCTAGCAGGACGACTGAAATATCATTGAATAGGAAACTCACGGGGGTTTCGTTCGCGAGAACGACCACGTTAAAGAATACCGAAGACAGGCACCGACAGTATAGGCCTTCGCGATCTTTATTGCACTATCGGTAGGATCCGTCGAGACCGCGATCGTTAGGTGAAAATGATCGTTAGTGGCGTAGCATTCACGCCAAACCATGACGATGAATCTTCCTCGTCATCCGGCTAGGACGTTCGTCGCGGACCTGTCCGTGAAGCTCCGCTTCAGCTTGGCAAAGGTGTATAAATTGTCGAAGCGAGGTGCGGGACGCGAAGGTGCCGATACTCGATAAATCTATCCGACCTGTGATAGACGAGCCGAAGTGCAGGTTGGCCTGACCGCGCCGTGTACAGCCGCAACGATGCGCGGCCTCTCTCGACTAGCTTAGATGCACATGCACGATGCGTCGTTCTCTCCCTCGATGCACCTTCACCTGTGATCTCCTCGTGGACGAGCCTGTTGAACGACAACACCGTCCTCTTTCCTTCCCTTCGCCTATTCGTTTCTTTTACATTCCAACGGATCTCTTCTATTTTCTTTGTCTCACCTCTTTAATTACCACGTTTCGTAATCACCGTTTCATGCATGATAAATTCCCTTTGACCTACTGCGTAGAGCTGGAAGGTTGGCAAAAATTATTTTTACTATCGCATCTACAAGTTAGATTATTTTATACATTGTCACGTGTTTAAGAGAGCAAGTGTGAGGATATTGGGAGACCAAGAGTGAGACAGAAGGAATTGGAACGTCGAAGAAACGATACAGTGAGATCGTAAAATCGGTTAGGCGTCAAAGTACACCGTTTGGTTAAAGTCAGTTCGTCTCGTTCGCGAATCTGAAATACTCTACGAAACCTACGATTTGTGTCATTCAGTAAAATATCACAATAGTTTTTAAAAGAGCTCAAAGGTAAAAATCTAATGAAAAATGATCTCCTTAACACGTTAAGTGCAACGTTAATTTCGGTCGACTCCTTGCTCAATGGTTCAGTTTCGAAAATTTTGCAAAGTGTGTTACGATAAATTTAACGAAGAAAGTGGTAACTTTATAACGTTTGCAAAGGAAACCCGTGTCTTTGTTTAACCTGTTTCAATGAAACCAATTAATGAATATTAAGGAATTATTTTTTAAATTTGAAGCTGTTCATTTTTTTCGAGAATCAACTTCGCCTAAACGAAAAGTCAGAACATAACATTTAACGTGTTAAGCCTCCATAACTCGAGAACTAAGGTATATAAGATACACGTTCACATGACGTTTTTCACTTATATTAGCATGTTACAATCCGGGCTGTTTGCGCGAAAATTGATGCGTGTAGCTGGCATATTTTAAGGTTTTCGAATATATTCCATCGCTTTACAAATGTGGTTGTAACTTTCGAAGTATCAAATGTTTATTTATGAAGCTTTAAGTGAAACGTTTTACCTGACTGTAGCCAAGGCACGAAACGTTAATGTAATGTTAATTTTAAAAACAATTAATATACGAGATAGAAAAATAAAACTAATAAGTAACGATTATGTATAAGGAAAATTAAGAATAAATAATAAAGAATGAAATTTATTTTTAGTCTGATATATGTACTTTGCAGACAAGAAGTTTGAGAATACTTTTATAAAAAAAAAAAAAAAAGAAAAGAAAATGAAAATGAGATTACTTTCTTTTGCTTTGAATATGATCAAAGCACGCAGTATTAGCCTAGTCGATAAGAACTATCATTGTAATACATATTTATGTATTACCGGTATTGAATGCACAGTGCATAAAATCCTATTTGTATGTTCCGGAATTTCAGGAGCAGTCAACAAAAACCGTATTTTTATGTCACCGGACGTTAATGTGTTAGTATGTAGATATACCTCTGAAGTATTGACATGCATTTATGAAACACTATGTATACGTTCAAGAGCGACACAATGGCGTTCACGGGTGACACGCGACAACCGGTCGATGCATGGTAGCGCCCCGGTTCGGAAAAGGTCAGCTACGGTGACGTTGAGCGTCGCTGCGGTGCATTGTCGCAGGTGTTTAACCTTCGCGAGAACGGGCTCAGGTGTGTTTCACCTGCGCTCTCCAGCTCTCGAGCGTCGAGCACGCGTTCGTACGTACGCGATCTTCGACTTGGTCAGTCAATAAATTCTGCATTTTTCCGTTTCCTGCTGTTCCTTCTGACTCTTCCAGCTCTCTCTCTCTCTCTCTCTCTCCCCCCTCTCGTGACTAGAATCATCATCCTGCGAACCGAATCTTCTTTTCCCCTTTCGTTCTACCGCGACTTCTTTAATTTCTTCCCTTCCTTTTTTCTTTTCATTTTCTGACGTGACGCTTGGTTCGCGGCGCGATGCACCGACGCGCTAGGAAAAGGACGGCGATTACAAGGATAATAAATTAACGCACACGACCTTATCGAGCCGTATAATTCATCACTAGCTTACGTGCCAGCTCGTAGGTAGGCTAGAGTACGTGTATACCGTGCCAGCCCCGTGTGATCCTGCTTTTGCACATTAACCTCGTAAAACTCTAACAGAGCTCGACCTCTACACCTGTGCAACGATCCTGGGCATCGCGCGATGTGAAAGTTCGGAGTACTGAGCTGTAGACGACGAAAAAGTGGGCTCGTTAACCGCGAACGTTATCGTTGTTCCTCCCCTCTTTTCCTTGTTAACGATGAACCCGGCCTGAATCGGGGAATTTTTCTCGGATTAGAAAGAGCGGGATCGAGACTCGCCACTCCTCGAGACGGTTTTATACCGGAGATCTTGAATTTCGTGGAGACATGACATGGATAGATCGACGGGTATGTTTCTGGTTTATACGTGGTTTATTGTGCCCTTTCGCTTGCTTGAGTAAATCGAGCGTTTTTCCAACGATAAATTAATGCCGCTTGAATGAATAGTGGTGGTCTTGGATTTTGCGATCATTTTTATTATCTGCTGGGCTTTCGTACATTAAGAAAAGAAAATACATGTGAATAAATTTTATTGAAATTGTTTTTGTATGAAAGAACACATTCTTTGTCGATTGTTGTTTCTTTAAATGAAATTCACAAGGAGTATGCTAATTTTTCGAACGTCGAAGGCATGATATTTCTTACTGTATGATTTACAATAAAAAAAAAAGAAAAAACAGTAGTGTTAATCGGTTTCGTCGTATAATATTTTTCTTTTATACTTTTTATTAAAATATTCAGCTTTTACGATTGAAACTTTGTCACGAAATGCAAAATCATGTACCATTAGTTTTAGTACCATTAAATTCTTTTTTGCGGAGGTTTTTGATAAATCGAGTCAATGCTAACAAGCTAGAAATAATAAATGATGTAGAGAACAACATTCGAGTTGCAATTCGTGAAGTAACTCCAACAACATGTCGAAAAATCACTGAGAATTTCAATAATCGGATTGTTGTCTGCAGACACAATCGTGATACACACTTGAATGAGTTATTAATTATAATTGCAATAACTCATACTTTCAAGAGACAACTTTAAAAAATTACAAATAGTTTATGTTTTATTAAAAAAAAACATGTAGGCGTGTTTTATGGATGACCACATATTTTTCAATCGTTTAATTTTCCAACACAAAATTCCAAAAATTTCGAAAATTTATATATAATTTCTAATCAAGTAATACCATCCATCAATGCTGATCAAAATTCGAAAGTAATCGTGAGTGAATTTAACGATTTTACATTGCTTTAGGAAAATCGTAAAATAAATCTATTCAAGTCCAATTCGTTTGTAAACGATCCAGTTTGTCGATATTTTCTGCATAGCAATGCGAAACATCGAACAATTGGGAGCAAGCATTGACAGTCGTACGACATCTTGATAGTGTTTCCCGCAACTTGCAGGTCGTATTACGCGAACTATAACGGTTGGAATGAAGTAGATACGGTTCATCTTGATCAGACGCCGGGCAATAACACCAAACCAGTAACGAAACTGCGAAGCTAACGATTCGAGAGGGAAATAACGAGTGTCTTGGTCCACCAATGGACAGCAACTGCCATTATTTCCAAAAATAGAAGTAACCCTACGCATGCTATCGCGGTTGCGTTCTCTATATCGAGGTTCATTAAACGTTCGCTAAAATATCGATCAACATCGATCGGTTTCCCTTCATCTAACCCGTACGATATATCCAGGACATGTTGCAGACGAATTTCTTATTAGCCGATGGTAGAAACCCGAGCAGTTTACTGCGAAACAACCGTCACTCTCGAGCTCATAATAGCTTCGTTAGAATTAATTAGACAGCTGTTTCTATGAGCTTATCAGATCTTCGAATATCCACCGAATCGGTGTCACGTTGCTTTTAGTGTCTCTGAACGCGACACGATTAAGAGGGCGGATAAAATTAGCAAAATACATGTATAAAACTATCGTTTCCGGTGAACATAATGAAAAAAAAAAATACTTTGTCATTCTTTGCTCGTAAGATCGACTACATTTTAATTGAAAATTCAACTTTTTATAATTTTTAAAGTTTAAATTCTTGCTAAATTAATTTAAACGTTAAAGAATGATATTTTTGTCACATATTTCGTTTATATCGAACAATTAATTTCTAAGAAGAGTTAAAAAGAAATGATTAAAATTGCAGTTTCCAAGGAAGTTGTATATGAAGAAAGCACGATTTTACAGGAGAGTGTTTTAAAGATTAGGATACACTTTTCTTCTGCTACTTTAGTTACAATGGCCTATATTGAAATTTATTAAAGGAATTACAATTGATCGATTAATAATGAAAGGTCGTTAAATACAAAATAATTAAGATCCCTTTTTGCAATTGTTTAATCTGAGCCTACAATGAAAATTAAAAAAAGTACGTTTTGCAAAATGTTACAAAAAGCGACCATCAATTACAATTCTTTAAAAAACACATCTTCAAATAAATTAATCTTTCTAACATATAAAAAACGAATCCACTTTTAAAGAAATTATTCTTATTTAAAGGGTGTTCGAATAATAATGAGAGTGACACTATATATACACTAGTCCAAAGGAAATTCTAATTAACACAAAATATCCTAAAAAATGCTTTTGTTCTATAAATCAAATAAATCCTTCTCTACTTCTGATCATTTTCAACCGTAATAACCTTATACACGCGTTAATCGGCACGCCCGACCTCGAACAAAGTGTCAAGCTGAGGTTCTTTTTTTTTTTCTTTTTCTTCGCCATTTAAGGTCGCGGCGGAAACCGTGTATTGCGTAATTATTGCAAACGACCAAGCAATCGGTTAGTCGAGTCGCCGGTATTAACGTTAATGAGGTGTGCAATATGTATTTATCGAAGGTTTTCAATCGTGGACAAACAGTTTTCTTAACAAGAGCGCTGTCGTGCTCGAGGACTGTCATGTGGCAAATTTTCGTTCCACGTGTCACGGCCTCGAGCTGAAAGGCCTTAATCGACTACTCCGCCGTACATGATCTAATTTTACGCGTGTTTCCCGGCGTAACCGACGCGTGCTTGTTCCTAAGAATAATTGCACGATAGCGAAACGCCCTGTTCTACAATTTATGCGAACACGAGGATCCATGTATTTACGTTTACTCGTTACTTTGTAATCTACGTGGTCGTTCATTGGCTCCGGGGCTTTGCGCCTTTCGTGCTGCATCGCGTCTAAATAGAAATTCTGAATGTCGGGGTTACATAATGGACAGTGGGCGCCGCGGGCAATCTCGCGGGCAAACGTGAGGAATCCTTTTAACGAATAATTTTCTTGAATTTCACTGATTTTTTCACACCTTCTGATGATAATAATCTGCGCAATGCCGATTATCAAGCGGATGGACGTTAATGAAAGGCACTTTGAAGCATTTCTTTTTTTTTTTTTGTAGATTAATAGACAATCTTATTCACGTGTATGCAGGATATTAGTTCACGTTTTTATTGATATTTATGTAAATTGCTAGCTTAACAGATGAAATAAATCTTCAGCCTTAATGAAAACGTTCTTCATCTTCTTCATTTTGGTTCATCCTCCCGTTACTGATATTATCATTTACGTTCGGAATACTACTGTTAAAAGATACTTATGATATCAAATGGAGTAAGAGGATTTAAAGCTGCTCTATAATATAAATGAAAATAGAGCAGTTAATTATAACGTTTCCATGCATTTGCATACAGGAAAAATTGGCGATTGATATCTTGAACACATTATACTACAAATTTAAATACATTGGAAGTTCAAAGTTCAACTTGTACAAACAAAATCACTTTTCGCCTCTCGTGATTTCCTCGTAAAATTGTTTCATTATATAAAAAGAAGAAATACTTTTTTAACGAATTATTATTTTTTCAATCCTGTTTCAATACCTGCTAATTAATACTTTGGTTTGCGAAATCTTTAATCGCTATATTAGCCTCGATTATTCGCTGCTTTAGTAAAACGTTAAATAAAAAAGAATCAAAATATTATACGCTATTCATATTTTGTAATCGTAAGATTTAAATTAAAACTGAAGTTAAAACTAAAGTGCAAATTGATAAGGAATTCTTCCCTTATCACATCTTAACCATAATCTGCACCGCAAAAAATCGTCATTATAAGACAAAAGGTTAATAAGCCAAGACTATAGGTCTTGAAGACAAAAAAAAATATATATATAATAAAGATGATTCACCCTGTAGAATGAAATAAAAGAAACACAAAATAAGAGAAGAAAAAGTAACAAATAAATTGAAGTTTCGGCGATACGTTTGAAGCTGAATAAAGTTTCAAACGCACACCAACCATATCAGATAAAGAACTTTTCATAACGGCAGAAAAAAGATTGTTCCATTTTCTTCTATTCTCTATCTGGGAACATCGTGAACACCTTGCAAATTGAATTTCACAGTAGAAGAGGAGCCTGAACAAAGACGGAGCGTCGTGATACCCGCTGGTTAGAGGCGAGCGTTTCCTGGTTAAATCGCGGCACGAATAAGAGATCCCATTACACACGGTGCATCAACAAATCACGGCAACCGATAATCCGTTTCGACCTTCGTCCGCAACCTGCAAGATTGTTGTTGCAGGCCGGCGCGAGCGGCCGTACGCTGAAGCCGTATCTTCGAGCCGCGGAATACATTATCCCGAAGATTAGTGTGCGAACGATACAAGAAAAGGCATCCACAACATCAATGGGGGTCCAAGAGAGCCCGCCGCGTATACATCCGCACGTAGACGCACGCGCGAGTCCGCCTATCGCGTTTGAATTTACGAGTAAACGTGGCGCGAGAGCGTTTACGAACTTTGCAGAAACTTCGTGCAAATGGTGGATTTCTCGCATTGCCACTTAACACGTTAACCCTTTGCAAATCTATCTAGAATGTGACTCGACGTCACATTTCATTCTACCAAGTATTATGTCGAATGTAACTCGACGTTACATTTCGCTAATAATTAAAATGAATAAATAAATAAAAGAAATAGGGGAAATAAAAGAAGATTTCGAATAGAGCGTGGATAGGCTAGAGTAAAGGGATAACGGCAATGAAACTTCTCATTTTGGTATAACTAAATTTAGAAAATACCTGATCATTCATTGTCACATTGGTGCCAGGATGTTTTTATCCTTTTAAAAGTTACATATTCGTTTACTTACATTTTATACATCTCATTTCATTTATTTATTACTATACTATTACATTACCAGTCAATTTCTTTATGTCAATTATTAACTATGCCGAATGTGACTTGACATCATATTTCGGAAGCCATTATAATTGTACGATAATCATATGGTAAAAAAATATAAATATAAATGTATAATAAAGAAAATATATATAAAATAAAATAAAATTGGTAATATATCGCGGACGTGGAACGAAATTACGAAAATATCGCGGATTGCAAAGGATTAATTCCTCTTTTTTCAACATTTATCAAAATATAAAATTGTAATTAATCGTAGGTTTTTTCTCGTAAATACAGAAAAATCAGGTTATAGAGGGTTCACTGTATTCTTCTGTATTTCTGTCTGCTACTTTAAATAGTAAATACTAAATAGAAAAATAGAAAATTATTACTGAAATTAATATTGCACCAAACTTATTTGATTTAAATCAGAAGTGTTACAATTACATGTTCAATAAAGTTACTCTTACTAATGTTATCTTTTTCTCGAAAACTATGGAACCAATGGAAAAATTCTATTCCATATGATTTACTTAATTTTTTTTATCAACTATCTCCTCGTTGTCCGTTATACTACGATTTGCAAATGCAGATTTATTACTTCTTTATGACATAAGAAAGTAACTGTACGATAATAAACGTTCAGAAGAAAAGGTGTTCGAAGACATGTGTTCCAGAACTAATAATTTCTAGAACGATAACAAGTGCTTCACATTAATCACAATGCTTATCTTGCTAATACAATCTCAATTAACTAGGCGAAGAAATAGAGTTTCTTGTATATTTTCTTCATTTTTTATACTTTAGGTCAGACCTCGTATATACATGTAAAATAAATTTTACAGATAACTACCGGATTGAAAGTTGAATATCTTGAAAATTATTATTTAGCGAGAGATCATATTGCACATCTGGATAGGGCAGGAGGTGTAATTAGTTTAGGTTACGTAAATGCAATATGAAATTTTAATTTAAGGAAATTCCACTGCTGAATATTTCCAAGTAATATGCTTGGGAATTATTTTATCGGTAACACGATGCTATTCGTACAGTGAAAATTTCGAATGAAGAGTTTCTCTTACATTTCTCCATGTATTACGAACTTCACCCGTGAAAGTATAAAAGCACCCGCGATTGAACTCAGGGAATTGCTCTTTTCCAATCGAGCATTAAACCTTTCGAAGCGTTTAAAACGAAAGGTAGCCGTGTTCCTCGGTTTCGTCCCGATTCTCGTAAAACTCGCTGTAAAGGGTGCTGAAGCGCAAGTTAAACAACTATTCATACATATCGTAAAGCGCAGTTATTGTGAGCCGTGTGCAACGTTACGAGCCACCACGGGGAACTATAGGTGTACAGTAAATTCTCGGCCATATGCCAACAATAGCGCCGTGTGAATCTCGTTGACGTCGATGATCCTCATCCGCGGACGTACGAAACACTTGTCAGCGTTAAAGACATTGTCAACAGAACGATAACTTGCGAGGGATGCACACTTCCGGTATTGGGAATTTTTCTGTTCCCTCTATTTTCAAACGCTACACCTGCAACAGTAACGATTTCTAAATCTATAGTTTTTTTTTTTTGTTTTTTTTTAAATGGCAGTGTTTGTAAAAAGGAATATTGAAAAAAACAACACGGAGTTTTACTTAAACTTTGTGTGAAATGAAAATCAGAGTTTTATTTTCACTTAAATGGAACTTTTCTGTTCCCTCCATTTTCAAGCGCTATATCTGCAAAAGTAACAATTTCTAAATTTGTAGTAACTTTAAAATATAAAATAACCATTTTCAATTTCTTTGCACGAAATTTGCAACGCTTTCGTAAGAAATATTGAAAAAAGGCGCAGAGTTTTATTTAAAATTTCTTTAAAATGAATTGAAGACTTTATTTTCACTTAAACGAATATTGCATAACAATAGTGTTCCCTGAATAAATCTATTACGTAAAAAGAAAATTTAAATATAAAAATTAATCGGCTGATATATAAATTCGTAAACAGGAACATAAGGTCGAGCTATCGACAACAAAATTTCGAGGTCGAGTCATCTAATCCGAGGTAAATCTCAATAACGAACAAAAATTGATAACATGCAGATACATCAAACGTTACGTTCCCCTCGTTCCTTCCTAACATATAAAAATACTAGCATAAAATCATCGACGACACACGTGTGTACATAGTTCGATCAACAAAATCGATTCCACATGAACATCATCGAAAAACACTTGTATACATAGCATCATGCCTATCGTACAATTTATGCCACAGTAAATCTGAGATTGTTCGTTCGTCCTGCTCGCATAAATAACACCAAGTCAACGTGATTATTAATATCGATCGTTGCAACGTTTCACCAGCACTCCTATTAAGACATAAAATCAAACGGATTTAGAAATCATCAATCGATTCGTACGGATAACTCGGTCGATTTGCACGAGCGTCTGTCAAAGACCATAAGTTTGCCCGCGACTTTTAACTATGCCTTGAGGACCTTGAAACCGGGAAACAGGCAAACATCTCTGCGCTACGATCGATCACAATTGCACAATCGATAACCAGTAAAACGCTTGGGACCTTTTCAATTATTCTATCTAGCCCCATGGTCGCGGATAAGCAACAGCCGTTTAGTAATCGCCGTGGCAATTTTATATCGACGATCTGATCGCACAGGGGCGGGTGAGAGGGAGGCAACGTTGGAAATAATAACGGGAATAATAATCGACGGGATCGTCGACCTTCGACTTATAAAGAAAGAGACAAGAACAAACACCACGATCCATCGAGTTACAGACACTCGATACCAACCGGCACTGTACCAGCCGAGTGGTGGTTAAGGCAACAGCACGTTTAAATGAACTTATCCTCTTTAGTCTTCGAGTAAATTAAGTCGGCTCTAAATTAGCTACGAACCGTCCGTATATAAATCCGACAACGAGATGCAAGAAAAGTAAAAGAGGGGAAGGAGAGGGGAGGGTGGGTTGTAGGTTTTGCTGAGAGGGAACTGCGAGGATTTCCTTCGATGGCCTCACGGCATTGCTACAACGGTATCCTTTTCATTGCATCCTCTCCATTATACGCTGCTTATAGCACGTAATCTCGGTCGCATCTCTGATTTCAATCTGCCCGCTTACAACGCACCGCGCGCGACCGATCTACAAATCAGCCTCGTTTTCTTTTCTCCCTTCGTAACCGGGGGATCTGCGTGAATCCGCGGGTACCTATATACACGTCGTTGCATTACGTGTGTAGTACATAGAGTCACGTGTACGAGGGGGTGGGGGGAATTGCGCAATACCTTGTATCATACGTAGAGACAGCACCGTGGCTCTTTTCTCGTGTACGAACGTTCAACGTGTATAAACAACAGACTTGAAATTGTTCGAGCGAGGACAGATATTGTTGTCCCTGTCCCGGAAACGACGAAAAGATCGGCTTAGCCCGGTCGTATCGTATTTTTTACGAAGGCAGCCAACGTTTGGGAATGATCGACGACGAAAGCCTTCATTCTGTTGCATTCTGTATACGGAATGATCGAAGGGGTGCTTTGATTTAACGAGATGCGTTTGTCTCGCACGAGATCTTTCGTAGGGAGAGTGTTGGATGGAAGGAAGGCTGAAAAGGATTGTGTTAAGCTCGCATTTTAATTAATTTTCTAGCTTGTTTGATATTTGCATGTGGTGTGCTGACTAAAAGTTCTCGAAGAATCACTCGAGTATTTTGAAATTAGAATTCAAAGGTTTTCTAGTCTGGAGGTCCTTCAGACACTTCCTTCTAGATGCATGTTGATTGGTTGCATGGTAGAGCTTTGTATGACTTTGTATAGCCGATTTTGGTAGACTATGCTGTATGTGTGTGTCGTCGATGTCAAATTAACTAAAATACCATTGATTAAAAATTGTTGGTGGACTGAGCACCTTTCATACATAATTGGTAGGTGCAGAGAAGTCCTTACAAGTGAGAGGGAAATTTAAAAAATTACAAATAACAAAATCATGTAGGTAAAACGTGCAGTCCAGTTGTAAAACTAGCGAAAGTGAAATTTTTACCAACTGGTAACTATGTTTTAGATTTTATCACCTAACAAATATTGATTGATAGGCTAAGAAAGAAATAGATTTAATTTTTTTAATAGTGTCCTGTGTTAAATACACAATATATGGATAACATGCTGTTATAGAATGCTGAAGACATACTTCTTTAATAAATAATAATTCTATAACACTTTGCACTCCGAGTATTCTTTTATACGAACGATCATCAACTCGAATGCACTTTTGCAATGAAACTTTCAAAAATTACACATATTTATGAATTTATTTATTTTTATTTATTCTGTTAATTTGTTTTATTTTAATATGGATAAAACATGAACGAAGTTATAGTGTCTATTATTAATGACTCTGTAGTGACAATGGAATGTAAGGGGTAAAGATGATTTTTAAATAAAACAAAAGATTATTGTGTGACGGAGATTTGAGAGTGATTAAAGAGATTTTAAATAGTAGAACAAACTGTGGATGTAGTAATTTAATGACGTTTTCGTAAGAAGTCGCTAGAAGGGTAAATGTAACGATCCGACATTTGAGAGCCGAAGAGAGCACGGCCTTTTCTCATGATTTTTAGCGCAACGTTTGAAACGACACATTCGAATTTTGCAATTCCGTCCAGTGGTCTGGGAACGAAACGTCCGGATCGGCGATTCGCAACTCCCACGAGACACGCGCTGTGTATACGATTATCCATAGATGGTTAAATATTGCAGCCCCGAATACAACTAATTCGACGGAATTAATTATCCTCTGAAGCGCCAATACGTTTATTAGCCCGCTGTATACGCGTTTATTGCAAATTCTGTTCACCGGATCGCATAACATATGTCCATTTAAGAAATCAACACATTTTTCTTTACTTGTTGAATTCTAAGCAAAAGTTGTGCTCCGTAATTGCTACACAAGGAAATAACCTGATTTTTCACGTATCTATCAACGTGTAATTTTTTCAAATTTGTTAATTTTTCAAATTTTCTACAAACGCATGAAGATCCATAGTTTAAAAATCACGAATAATATTTATTATCGAAATTATATCAATTCACGTACGCATCGCCAGATTTCCTATGTAGGCTAACCATCAGGTGTTTTCGATTACAGTAACATTGAATGCGTCGAACGTAAAAGCTGTAATTATTGGATCGTAAGGGGGATAGAGTGTTTAGCGAGGCGTGAAGAAGGAATTTTTCCAAGGGATCGTACAATGATTCCTCGAACTGTGACGAATGTCCTTCCACGTCCTAGACAAAAGAAAGGCCCGGGCAACGATTACGTTTCAGTACGGAGAGGTGTACTGTATGTCCTTCGAGGATTTTTCACGTGCAACTGACACAATGCGAGGCGGCGTGATAATCATATTGCACAAGAGAACCGTGTAATGCTGAAGGCCGTAACGTTAGTTTATTTCCAAGCTTATTTCCCATAAAAGGCAATAATCGCGAGTCCTGTACAATCTCGGCCACGTTCGAGCTTCCCACGTTTCGAGATTAAGTATGTAGATGCATATAATAGTGGTCGTGTTCCTCGTGTGATAATCATGATTTGACGAGAGTAATAATTGACGTTTCGGAATCAGGATGGTTCGTTACACTTTGGGTAATTTTTAATAAACAACGGTACATTTAAAATATTCTTTCAGCTGGTAATATGGTGCAAAATGTAATTGTACTATATTTTAATCATATTCAATGGTAATAATAATATTATAATAAAAGTGTATTCATTATTTTAAATTAATAATAATTAATAATATGAATTTGTGTTAGAAATAAAATTATATTTAAATTTATTTAAACTACAATTATATTAATAATTTTTAATTAGTAGCGATTAATATCAAATTTTATTAATGACATAATTATATTTAAATATAATTTTATTTTGTTTAATAGAAAGTATAGTTGTACAATTTGTACTGTGTAAAAATTATATTTAACATTTTATAAAATACAATTTTATTGCAATTTTCATTTATCTTTGACACTCTATGTTGGATAGATTAATAGGAACCTTTTAACCTAGTGAAATTTACTCAGCTGTATTGTTTCATTACGATTTAAAATGATTCTCGTATGTGTTTGTTCAATTTTTCAATTATATTAATTTATTCCACGAAAATTAGATAAATTAAATTTTAAATTTTGAAATAAAAATAGAAATATACTTAGTACCTTTAAACTATTTGTTTATACTCATTTCAATAGTTTCTCTTTAGGTATGAACCCTCTATAACACACTTATTAATTCCCACCTGTTTCACTAAAAAAAAAAAAACTCTAATCAATGTATAACTTTCGATAAGCAAAGAACATTGCAGGTACAAAGAGTAAATTCAAATAATCGCTCGACAAAAGATACAAAATGGAGGAGAAATTGAACTACGAGGTATCCCTAATATTCAGGTGTAAAAGTCCTATTTCGTGTCAATTAAAATATATATCATCACTTCGTCGGATTTTCTCTTCATGCAAGAAACATTTTTCCCGTTTATGAGATACCATTATACCCGCGAAACGACCAACCACAGAAGGACGTTGCGTTTTCCAGGAAATAGAAGCGCGCGTTTTTCGAATGTTTTCGAATCTTCCCACGCTCGAGAATTCATTAAACAGCAGAGAGAAAAAAGGGGAGGGCTTCCTTGGCTCGCGGACAATTCACCAAGGAGCAAAAGGCTCGATCGAACGGAGGTTCTCTCTCTCGAGCCAGTGGCCGCGTAAAACGTGCACCGTGTAAAACACTATAAATCATCAGGCGCATTTCCCTTAGCGTTAATGGTACGGGACGTTCGTTAAATTTCACGATTTACGCTTTAACGACGGACCGATTGCACGCGGTCCACTCGCGAATAATGCTCCCGTTTACTGCGTCATTATCGCGATTTTCACTCGGCCATGATCGAGGTGCGAAGTGGCGAATTAATTCTCAGACTGAGAGAGATTCGATCGTGCCCCTCGATTCCTCTTACGAAACACGACGACGAGTCGTCTTTCATCCTGTACAGAGAAAAATGAAAGTCGATCTCCTCGTCGTATAATTCTGTTACACGAAAATACCACACACATATACACACAAACACACATCTCTCGTTTTCTTTCCCTATTGGTACTTTAAAATTCGATAGTTACGATTTTTCCTGAATTCACTTTACCGAAGCTTTCCCAATCGGGTTTCGAAGTAAACGAGAGCAATTTCGTTGATTTCGTTTCGCGTTCGAGTAAAAGTATCGAAACAAAGAGACCATGTGAGAGGAGAGAGGAAAAAAAGAACGCATTAGCTTATTCTTAATTGGGATCAATTCATCGTCGATGGAAGGACTGTTAAAATATTAATTCATCCAGAGTGTTCCGAGTCTGGTTAAAACGGAGGGACGGCTAAATGCGTGGCTAAATGCGTAGCAAAACGGTGCGATTCCCTAGACACGATTTGTCAATCCACGTCCATTACATCAGCCGGGGGAGACAGTTTACGATCGTGACGAATGCGATCGCGGCGAAGAAAAGTAAGGATTGCCTGGTAGGAGAGCTTGCGCAGCCTCTTCGGTAAAAGGGGATCTCGAGTTAAGTTACGGGAATATCACACGTGTGTATGTGACAAAATTACGGTTACCATTTATAGACATATCTCCAGGGGAAATGATCACGTCAATTATTTCGTCGAATTCAACGACGTCGTTATTGAAATTCGAACATTTTCGTCCCCGTTTTCATATCTGTTCGACATCGATTTCGCCGTAATCGCGGGCTTTGGACCAGGACACAATCGACCTATTATCTAAACGCTTGTTTTCTCGTAATTTACTCGATGGACACACTTTCCCACGATCCACTGCTGTCCGTTATTCTGATTATATTGAACGAGTACAAAAGTTTTGATGGGTTTCCAACAGATTGTGTGATCGTCGCTACATCATGGAAACAATAGATTGTCACGTTCGAGTGTTATATGTCTTTAGCGATACAGATAATCGACTGTTATTTATCATAAAAATTATCTGCATTGCGCAAGCTACTGTATTTTAAAACAAACGTTGAACATGAACATGGAAAAGTACAATTTACGTGTAATTGTGATGTACCAGTTTCGAAGGGGAGCAGATATTACAAATACGGTAAAAGACATTTGTGATGTGTTTGGAAAATCTGCTGCGTCGATTCCAACATGCGAAAAATGGTTTGTCAAGTTTGAACGAGGCGAGTTTCACCTCGCTCTGGACGCTTTAACAATGCAAAATCACGTTTCCTCATTTCTTGAAGAAAAAACGTGTGCATTTTATAATACAGGATTGCAAATGTTGCCAGAACAATAGAAAAAAGTTATATAAAATAATATAATATCTATTCATTTATAGAAAAACCCATCGAAACTTTCGCATTCACCTAATACTTTTTTATCAAGTTCAATTGGTATTTTCAAGACACGATGATTCAGAGGAAAGTGATTAAATTGGAAATTCATGTACAATTTTTGATTATTAACTTTAATTTTCTGAATGAATTTTTCGGTTTTGAGTACCTTGTTGTATTGTAAAGCGAGCATATGATAGAAGAGTGGCGGTACGAAGCGAGAGCCTCAAAGAGTTAAATGCGAAAGAATCGAGGTGGGCCTATTACCATCCCTCTTGATATATGCGTGGCCATACGTAATCTACTGACTCGAAGAGCCTAGCGTCCACGCGAAGGAGGCTGAACAGAGATGGAAAGTGGAGCATTCTCAGTGATCCTCAACTGGTCCGTTCATTTGCAACGTGTCTCGGCTGGATTTCGTTTCTCTATTCGCGAAACACACATACCACAATCTCAATCTGAGCTGTAGAAAACGAGAATTACGCGGGTTCCTTTGTTCCTCCGATTGTTTCTCGTGGAAGAACTCCCGAGTCACGTATAGAACATGCATCAAAGGTGAATAGTGAACTCGCCAATTTCCATTCTGTAATATCCCTTTTTCAATAATTCACATGGCTCTGGAAATAATTTATAACACGGTTCTATGTGAGATCTTTTTCACCTTAATGTTACGAGAGCTGTATAACAGTAGAGATGGTCTAAATATGGGTTAACCGGAGCATTGAATCATACTAAGTGCTTCATCCTTTTGAGAATAAGATGAAACTACGATTTATGTACAAAAGAAGTGTTACGAAGGAGATAATGATCTGCATTTAGTTTATTTATGTGTCGTTTCTTTTATTTCCCCACTTTTTAATACTTTTCAGATAATTTAGTTTGATTTTCTCAGCAACAGTCTGTTAAATTAAGTGCTAATTCTACATTGTAGATATCGCGAGCTACTTTAAACACCATTGCTCTAAGCATTTTTGACCAAATGATCTAAATATGAGCTGCAAAGCTGGTTCCAAATACGAACTAGCCAAAATTTAGAGCTAATTGTAAGATTCCCAAAACCAGTCCAAGATACATTAGACAAAATGAAAAGAAGCGTTGGAATAAATAGGATATGGAAGAAGCTATTACAGTCGCTAGGGTAAAGAATATGGAAACTCTGAAAGCAACAAAATCTTTTAATGTCCCTTTCATTTTTATATTGTAAATAGCATTTAAGTTTAAGTTTACCTACATTTTCGAACACGTTTTAAATATTTCAACCTGAAAACATGTAGTTTTTACTTTCCATATCGATTATTTTACAAGTATGCCTATGGACACCTCGTGAAAGGTGATCGCATTTGTAAGGAGAGCGGGAGAGGTTTCGTCGTGCGAGAGCTCCATATTTTTCATCCGAAACACAGGGAGATCGGTTCGGTGGCTGGATCGGGGTCCAGCAGTTTCTCTCCCACTTCTTTCGTGTTCCCGGCTGATTTGCCAATAGCTCGTTGATATGCAGAAAGGCCCATCGTTTCAGCAGCGAGTGCTTAAAGGCTCGCGGGAGAGGAACGTTTCAAAACAGGGAACGCAACGTGTACACCGACGCCGCCGTCAGGCAATGATATATGGGAATGGCTTCTGGGATGAAAATGGGGAGATGTATCCGCTCGATTTTCTTGGTGGTGGCGGCAAGTGAGCGGACAGAATGTGAGAAAGAGAAAGAGAGAGAAAAGGAGAGGTGAAGAAGGAACGTTCGACACGCTCGCGGTGAGTCCTTGAAGACGAACAGAAGGATTTTAAATCGTCGACTGACGCTCCTAGGAAGAGCGTTCTCGCGGCGGGCGCCTAAGCATACGTTTAAATGTTATCAGACCTGTCCATCGGATCCTTCGTAGTTCGTATACGGTAGCGGCGATGAATATAATAATTCATTCCTATTGTTCACGCAACCATCGACGAGCAACATCTGTAATGCGGATGCATCGAGAGAAAAACTGGGAAAATCTTGTTAGGGTATCGAGAAGTATCGCGGTGGAGATATTTCTTTTTTTTTATTTCTAACTATGATAGTTCGATCTGTCTCGATCTTTCGATATGTTTCTGTGTTTAACAGCTCACGTTCGGAATAGCGATTCTGTTTGTACAGCGTTCATTCAAGTATACAGGACGTTTCGATAGCCTCGATAGTGTTAAATTGATACGGTGTATTCAGAAGGTGAAACAGATGAAAAAAGTTCGTATGAACGGGTGTTCGAGAATGATTTATTAAAGAGTTGTAAGAGATAAAAGAATCGCTGTTCGTTGAATAAAGTTGCACCATGTTTCTCAATTTCACAGTTCTCCGTAATTACTGAATGAAATTTTCCATTCTAACAATTCTCTCGTATCTACTATTATTTTCGAGATATACAATAAACATTGGGAAACACATATTAACTTGTAAAGAAAACCAAAAAACCTGCCTAATTGAGGAAACGATTTCAAAGCAAAATTACAATTTACGGAATACTGAAATTCCCCAAATAATGAGTAATTCCTCGAAAACTCGACGAATAGTCAGACAGTTAAGGATAACTACAATTCCTCGATATTTTCGATATTCTAGTGATAAAGTTTTATTTAGTCATTTATTTGACACACAGTTAAAAACAAAAAGATATTTGTTTATAACAATTGTTATTAATTGTTAAAATAACGCACAGAAGTTTGTATATACCAAGTAATTATTTGTAAGAAGATTACGAGATTATTTTCGAACACGAAGTGACGACCTGTCTCCTAATTAATTTATACTGATTATATTGTTATAAAACAAAAAAAAGGTAGGAACCGGTTGCTCAATTAACTGCCTTTTAAAAGGCGGGAAATTCAACAGTCAAATCACGCATCATTCAACATCGAGGAATTATCGACACAACTAGCTGTACCAACGTTCAATATCCACGATAAATCCTTGACAGAAGTTCATTCGCCTAATAAATAATCATTCGCAACACCTCCGCTGTATTAAAATTAATCGAATCCTACATGATAGACACAGTTCTATAAAGATCGACTTATTGACATTCCAATACGAATGAGAAATAGAACATTTTTCAACAGTCGAGAAGTTGCCCAATCTTGCCTCCCTTTCATAATCATTCGTTTCTCTTGAAGCACGTCGAAAAATTGATATATCGTTGTCCGACGAAATCCGGAATATATCACTCTCGTGGGTTGTTCGTACAGGAATTTTCAATCGGAAATAGTCGATAGAGATTGTGAAACACGGAGCTGTCCCAGGGGCCAAAGTGCACGTAAAGCTGCGCTGATGCATATTCACCATCGAGACGCCTGTATTCGAAATCGAACGATTCGAATAGCACAAAGCGCGTCGCGGCTAGGTGTCCGGTAGGGGCATTCTATGAATTCTCACGGAGACTCGATTTGAAAGTAGCAATCTATAGCGGCGGACCGGTGCTGGTACCGAGCCGCGAATGAAATCAATGGAGCAAAAGTGTTCTTCGGTGCTTGTGAAATCGGTTCGACCAGCCGCGCGCAGACACGGGCGCATTGCAGATGCAAATGCAAGGTGCAAGGAACGCGCGCGGGCCTCCTGCCTCCTCCACCTTGCCCCCTTGAAAATCTTCAGCAACGATTCCACGGACATTTACTCTTTGGATGAATTAATCGAATCTTTTCAGACAATGGAATTTATTTCATCGGAAGGAGACGTAGATTTTTGTTTTCACTGAATCCACAAACGTGTATAATTTATCTTTCTCTTCAAAATGAAACTTCTGCTTTTTGCAAATTTTATTGCAAATGTGTATGGGAGTGGATAAGTCGATCATATAAAAAAGAAAAGAATTCAGAACGCAAACAATTAACATTGCTAAAAAAAGAAAATAGTCCTATTAAATAAAGAACAGAGTAACTTTCATATTTTCCACGCCAATCCTAAATCAATCGCGCGTAATCGCCGCGCTTATCGGCGAGGAACTGCTAAAAGCGTCCATCGACTGTTCCCTAGTCAGAAGAGACGGTGTCGACGAGGTGTGACGCAATGGCGTGGCGAAGAGACTTGGTCTACCTCCGAGCTGCGTGGCTAACCTCGGCTATTATGCAAATGAATGTTAATTAAAATCAAACAGAGATCCTCCGTGGGCTCGAGACGTTGGCTGCGTACAGCCTGAAGTCGTTCCACGAGTAAGCGGAACGTCATCGAAAGTAAGCGTCCCAACCATCGTTTTAATTTGTCCGAGCATTGTTTAGGCGAATGAAAAATCGATATCGAGTCTAATCGTTGTATAATAAATAACCAGTTGATTATTCATTATAATACCGATCGAAAGGATCGAGACAGTTTCTGTTTTCGAGAAACTGCGCGAGCACGTGTGGCAATTTAAAGCGAGCAAACAATTTCGGTTCGTTTATCTTTATCAAAAGCGTTCCTTGGTCCACGAATTGCATTTTACGAGGAATAAAAGCATCGTGTCGGGCGAGAAACAGTGGGGCTTTTATTGTTGTACAGCTCGGTTGTCGAGAGATCGGAGCGAGTTCCATGAAAACTGAGTCACAGCGCTGTGTGTCGACGTTACTTTTACACACCGATGGTGATGGTGTCTCTCGATGATACCAGAAACGACCAACAGAAAGAGAGAGAGAGAGAGAGAGAGAGAGAGAGAGAGAGGAGCACGATAATTTCTAGAAATTTCTAGAAGATTACAAGTTGCCCAGCCATTATAATTTCTGTTGGCCGGCTACGACCGCTCGTAAACTCCATTTACACGGAACATTAGTAGAAAGCCGTCGAACCAACTGTCTTCAATTTTCCCTTCGTTCGTTAGTTTTACTTATCCCTCCTCTCTCTCTCTCTCTCTCTCTCTCTCTCTCTTACACAGGCGTGTCTGATGATTCCCTTAATTGCCGTTTAATAAACTCGCTATAAACTACAAAATTACAGTTTCCCTTTTCTACCTTTCATTTTTTCTCTACATCAGAGAAGATAATGATCAGAGCGGAACGATCGCTAGCTTGTCTAATGAAATTCTGCTTATTCATCGATCATACGGGTCCGTATCGTCGAATGGAGATGAATGCAAAACGCGCAGGTGATCCCGTAGCACCGTGTCATGTTTCGTCGGCCTTTCAGAAAAGAGGAGAGAGAAAGAGAGAAATAGAGAGATAGAGGAATGGTAAAAATCGGCGTCGCAATCTACATACATCGCGGGGTCGCATTAGAAGTAACGAGAAAGCGGGTCGGGAGCCACGCGCAATTTACGAGCAATAAGCGAGCCCCCAGATCTGCTGGAAGAGCGGAGAGACGTCGTTAGGATTGGAATATGCACGGCCACGACCTCGGCGAGCCCGCCTAGGTTCACCTTTCCTCGACAACTTCTCATCCGTGCCTCGACCCACTCTCTTCAAGTGCACCTTCACCGATACACGTGCACCGCCGTGCCGCGCTCGACTTCTTCAGGGGAAGAGGATGGATCGTAATCCACCGTTGCTCGCGTAGGTGTACCAGTATGCACACGCGGAGTCAAAAACAGCTTGTGCACACTGTGATACGATTAATGTGAACTGCACGGTTCTATAGAATTTTTGTGTATTTGTGTTTGCATTGGGTCGTCCGGATTTTTAAGTAAATAAGCCAATTCCGTACTTCAAATCACTCATTTCTTTTTTATTCTGTAATTTGTTAGTTTATTCTGTATTGTTTAGTTCTCTAATTTTTCGTCGTCTTCTCAGTAATTGAAAAATTGTATTGTACCCAAAACATTGTTTCTTTATTTCCTTTAAAATTCAGATTCCTATCTTCAAATTATGTTAGCAGTCTAACAATTTTTTCTGGTAGGTTACCGTCCCAACATTACACATCTTGTTTAATGTTTTACCGTTTCTTTTCCCTTTTCGTTAAAGAGAGAAACCACGGTGACAATTTGATATAAAGACTAGGCTTAGGTATTTATTTCTGACGAAATTAATTCTTTCTTTTAACAATCTTTAATGTCTTCGAAAAATATACCATCGAACAAGTCAGTGTAACCAAATAACACGTTAAATTCTCTTCCGTAAACCAAAATGTATCTTCCACTTCTCCCTCCAATTAGCATTAAAACGTTTCTTTATAAATTCCACACAATGATCCATCTATAGAAAATTATACGTCGAGAAACACGAGCTAACGAATACCTTTCTCAACAATTTCCCTCCAAAACGAAAAATCATGTATATACTCTCATCTAAAGGTAAAAGTATCAAGCATCACAGTAAAGAGAGATAAAGAGAGAGGTATTCTCGCGGTCCCCCGAACGGCGACCTCATTGATACATGGTGCACCATAGTTGCTCGTCCCGTAAAAGATGCAACGTGCAACTGAGAAGCGCAGCGTTGACCGCGGACGAAGCGGTATCCGTGGAACGGCGACATGGAAATAGTCGCGATAAATCGCTCGCCACGAACTATTCCATTATAAAGGAGCATGCCCCTCCGTAACATAGCCGGTCGCGAGGAGCGTTGCTTTGTGCACACGGCGCACCTACCTGTACGTGCATCGGCTGCCGACAGAGCCGGCTACGACTAACGACAATCGAGCTTAAGGATTTCCCTGAAACCCCTACGCGAATCTTGACGTATCTCTCTCTTTCTCTCTCGCTCGCAATTCCGCTTCCCTGAATGAATTTTCTGCGCGCGTCACGAGCACCAGCGAGGGTATCTAGAGACCGAGAACACCGTTTCCCAATTCCACGAGAGTTTTACGTGGAAACGATCCGTGCCAATTTCCTGGAAAGTTTCGCAGCGGAGATGGGTTAAATATGTGTTGAATTCGCCTGAGGGAAATAGTAACTTTCAAAGGTGTCAGGCGTTCCTTTTAATTAGACGACAGCTGGTTTATTTTATTTAAAATGTAATTTTTTCTTTTTATTTATTTTTTTTCGGTCGAGGTAAAGATCATTTTGGCACTGATTATAGGGTTACCCTTGAAAATTATATAGTTAGAGTTTGATCATTTTTCCGTGGATGAAATGTGATATTGATCGTTCTTCCCCGAACCCAGAATTTGTTTTTAGTTCCTTAACTCTTTAACAGTTTATTCCCTAAGAGCCACAGGCAGAGCGTTAAATATCGCAATTTTCGAACTGTGTAGTCTATCATAAATATCGATATTTCTTGTTGCATAAATGTTTCTCTTCTTCGTTTCAACTTGAACTAATTGATTTCGAAATATCGTACTAACGAATTTCCAGGAACTATCGAAACAAGGCATTCTATTGACTTTATTCACTTTTCGTTCAACCCTTTTACTTGTTTCACTTGAACGTAGGAAAAATTAGGAGAATTAACAGTGAACAAACTAACTAGACGACCCTTGGCTCCGTCGTAGAAAATTACAGAACTGAGAGTACCTCGCGCGCGATTCACGATCCTGTGGCCATAGATCTCGAGCTCGCGCTTACGCGTAACGCAAGCGCGATCGCTCCATGCACGTAGTGCACGAGACGCATAAGCTCGCACACGCGCGCAAGAAACGAAGGAACGAACGAGGCACGCCTGTTATTACTCCCGCAGATTGATGGAATCAAGCAACCAGTCATTTCGTGGTGGAATCAGTGAGAATTAATACCGGGCTATTAATTTCTCCCCGTTCGTAGCCGATTCACGCGCACACCGTGGAGAAGCAACCCACCGAAGGTTCGCGAGGTGGAAAAGGCACGCATTGGCACCGGTTCCCTTCTACGTGATTTAGACAACGTTTCATTTTTTTTCTTTCTTTCTTTTCTTCTCCCCTCATTTTTCCCCCTTCTTCTTTACTTCTCCCTTTTTCGCTTTTTTCTTCTCGTTTTTCTTTTCCTTTCGCTTCTCCTCACGAACCCGCTCTTCGTCTTGAACACTCCATCGCGCATCGATCGTACTCTGATGAGGATCGGTCAGATTCATGGCCGCTTAGCGCGAATTGATGCACGGGCATTAATTACGCGATCGGGTTCTCCGAGTTGCTTTGGTTGCTCATATCCTCGATCGTGGATCGAGCGGAGGTCGACACCGGTGAATCCTCAGACCCTTAGGGATTCATACCGATTCATCAAGCATCTCCGCGGGAGTGCGTAGCAGAAGGGACGTCGATGGATCATCGTTCGCGTCGAAGTATCGCCGGATGATGGAAATTGAACGTGCTCGCTGACTTACACTTGTCAACTTTCCTGCTTCGTGCAGGGAAATGGATAGAATTTCAAATATTATGATTATTATTATAACAAATTATGAGTTTCTTGATTGGTAATTTATTAGGTATAGGAAAATCTTTGCTCCCCTTTACACGTAATTTATTCAAACGATAATTTGTCAATTTGAAAGGAAAAAGAAGATTGTAACAATAAAGCACACGTCTAAGTACTCATTTAAGTATTAACATTGTCCAACGCTGTTTTTGACTACGATGATCAGACAATTTGACTTTAACGCTTAGGTGAGTGTTGAGTTTATTTTACCCTCCATGAATAATCTTATATTAGTGTTACTTTTACTATTTTAGTGCAAAGTCAAACGCTCTATATGGACGGAATACTTTTCCTAACTATATAATTAAGTTAATCTTTTAATACTTCATTTAGGCTAAATTAAATTAAATATTTTTGTTTTCCTCAGTATCTATCGTTTATTTAAGGAAGCTACTGTTTTAAAAACGCCATAACTTAAAGGTAAATTCGCGAAATTAGGCATTTCGTTGCAACTTCTGTACTATTGCTCCTATATCCTATTTCTGTTTTTTCTTTTGTTTTGGTTTGTACCTCACACACAAATCTAATTCCTCGAATAGGATAATTTCGAATCATCTGTACTATAAAAAATCGGACCATCGAAACTAAAAATCGGGGAGCAACGACTCACTTCTTTTCTCAATAACGATGCTACAATACTTCATCACACGAACGTAAACATAATCTCTAAGCATTATATTAACGCATTGTATTCCAAAAATACTTTTTGATAAAATGTCGATAAATTACAATTTGAAAACTACGTACAAATTTTCGGGAGTTATCTATTTTTATATTACATGTAACTCATCTGATTTTTCAATTAATAACAAAAAGAAATAATAGTTAATGCAGCTTGTAAGTTGCATCTCACCCAGAATTATTCTACATAATTACAAAGACTGAATTTTTTATCTATTCTCAATTGATCAATTTTAATCTTTGATCTGTGCCTCAGAAATGCTTCACTTCGGCGATCCTTCGATGTACTTAGAATTGAACGCGTAGGCGATAGTTCAATATATTCAAGATTTCCTAATAGGAAAGCAACCCTTTAATCTATGCAACTTGATGATGCATTCAAGTTTCTATTACATTTCTCATATGTCTAAATGTAATTACATTTTAAATAATCAGCTTCTACTTTCAAACGTTCGTTACTCGTACATATTTATGAAACCTTTCCAATATTTTATTTATTCAAATAACATGTAAAACTACCGCAACGTATTATAAGGATAGATAAGAACAAGCTTTACACTGTTCAATCGTAGTTCATAAAAATTTCTACCAGCAGGACATACCTATATATGTACGTAACCAGTTAACGAATTAATGATCTTCCAACGTTTAAAGCCAACGATAATTCTAACTTCTACTAACTCCTCTCTGTAAAGTGTCAAAAAATTCCTAGAAACGAACAACATCCCATTGAACGCGTCAATTGAGCGTGTCGAAAGGGCGTCGCGGATCGTAGTCGCGCGCGTAGCTAATCGCGCCGCTAATAACTCCAGGATTCCCGCGTTTAATATTATCGCTCGTTCGTCGACGATAAATATTAGTCTCGAAGTGTGGGTCCGTACCTCGGTTTTCAGTGTAAATGCAAAATCGCGCGTAATTTATGTTGGCAAGCAACACGCCTGGCTAGCCGAACCCCTGCGGCGAACTTGCAACGGCTTCATAAAGCCTCTGCACAGGTTTGCCGCGCGCCACAACCGCAGACGTGCCACCGCCACGGCCACCACTCGTTTACACACGCACCCAATAGTGCTAACGTGCCGTTGGGGACTCGAGGGAACACTCTTCCACCAGATGAACTAACTGATCTCAGGAAGAGAGAGAAAGAGAGAGACTCGGAATCTGAATTAACCCTCGAACGACGAACGACTCTATAGATCGCACAAAAGACTATGTCTGGGTCCGTTTGGACCCGAGGTAGCCACCTTCCAATGTACGTTTTAGATTACTCTTTTTTTATATTTTGTAGATTCTTTTTTCATTTCTATTTATTATTTTCTCAACGATGTAAGAAGGGTTTTTTTTCTTAACACTCGATTCTGAGTGGACTCAGGTACATTCGACCGAGTGTTAATAATGTTGTTGCAATTTTCTTATTGATCGTTAGAGGCCTTTAATTTTGCTTGTTGCTGTGTTGAAAAAGTATGGGTGCACTGACAGTTAGATCTTTTTTTCTTTGGAAAATGATACAGGTCTAGACATATCATTTGTATTTTAATCTACTGCAAAATATTGTTACCTTTGATTAAGAAATGTTATATTATATAATATAATAGTTATATATATTATATAAATATTATATAATAATATTGTTTGCGAAGGGCACAATAATGTTTACTATAATATCTAAACCTATGCAATACCTAATCTAATCAAACTGGGTCGTTTATGTCCAAATCTAATTTTTTTACCATTTTAGGTTTTCAAAAATTAAAAAAAATTCGAAAGTACTTATCGAAAACTCTTTAACACAGAATTGTTTGTTAAAACAACTATGTAACTTTTTTTCTTTATCAAATTAAGAATTCGTTTGGAAGAAATATAAGGGTGAAATTTTGCTTGAGTCGCCAATGATCCAGATTGCTTACAAAAAATTAAATAACTTTTTAATTCCTTGCCTTACAAGTTTTTAGTCACCACATATATTAGCTTCGACTATTCATTGTTCTAATACAGCGTTAAATAAGAAGAAATCAGAGTATCATATACGATTTGTATTTGGTAATCCTCAGTCATAAATTGAAGCTGAAGTTTGAGCAAACATGCGAATTCGATAAATCTATAATTCTTCTTTTGTCACATCTTGACTATGTAACTCGTAATATCAACTTCTTCATTTGGTAACTGTTACACAATTCCGTTTAGCCGGCAAATTTCGACAGTAATAACTTCAAATTCCGTGTCCCTACTAATAGAATAACTAATAGAAACTAACTTTAACGCCCTTTCTTTCAAAATGGTATTTGCACCATTTTTAAAAAAGAGCATTTACATTACAAAGAAAAAATACAGAAGAATATTCTGTATTTAACAAGTGTAACATGTTCGCAAATAATAACTATGTTACCTATACAAGAGGAACCAGACGAATGCAACTATCTGTCAATAAACGGTTCATTTAGCAGCATGCGTAAGCACTTGTCGCTCACGTCGACATTATTCAATAAAATCACGCAACATACGAATAATTTTCAAGTCGAACTACTTCAAGCCGGCAATTCGAAAGAAGAGCACCTACTGAACGTACACACATACTAAAACCGAGCCAAATTTATTCGCGAGTCTAACAACCTATCCGTTAGAGACCGAATTTAACTCGAGCGTCGCGACACACAGACCGGTGAAGATTGAACGAGACGATTATGCTTTATAAATGAACCTGAGCGATGAATAATTAGCAGTACGCGTAATATTAATGCGAACATAAGGGGTTCGTTTAATAGCCCTGTGGGCCAACGGTTAACCTAAGCCTCTGGACCACGAGCATGCGCTGTATTACTCTAATTGATTTCCAATTTCCTCTTATTCCGGAGGAATGATAAATTGGGCATAATAGCGTGCATTTTCCTTGAATATACGCAATCATAGTTCGTGGCCGGTAATGGTCAATTACGGGAGGGGAGAGAACGGTTGGAAAGGTAGCGGAGCGTACCGGAGCACCAAATTGAGTGCCTATTGATCAAGAGCCTTTCCATCGTTCCGATGCCTGGCCGTTGAATGAAATACTCACCGCGTGTCTAAGTGGAAGACTAATTGCGCGTGTTGTCGACAGGTGGAACCGTCATTCGTCGTGTGTCGGGACGCTAATGAGCGGTTCCAAGGGAAATTTAGAGCACACGTGAAATTTCCTTTTTCTTCCTTTTCTTTCCCTTTTTTTCTGTTTTTTTTTTCTTGTACACTGTCCCACGTCTGGTATGTTATTACATTACCATTTCTTATTTCTTCCTTTTTTCTGCTCTTATCCGTGACATTTTCCAACGGGGACGACAAATGCTGTAATTTTCTCATGATGAAAATATCGCGGTGCTTTCAATCGTCTGGAACGTCTATTTATAGACGTATCCATGAGATCAGTGGGTCTTGTCGCGCACATTCCGTCCTGGCTATTAATCAGCGCCGAGAAAATCATTTTCTCCGTTCGGTTTGCTCCGTTTAGATTATACACGTCCGCGCTTTATATTGGTGCATGATTTACACCGGAGAATAGTAGACACAGCGAGCATTGCATTAATTTATCGTGGATTTGATTAAGTCTTGTTCGGTCTGTGAAGGTTGATTGCCAATGTTATGCTTGTATCGTGTTGGGAATTGATGATATTTCTGTATTTCGGTAAGGAGGAATAACAAACACGAACGGGGGAAGTACATGAAGCAAGTGGAAATGGATCGTGCGTTGTCAGACATGTTTCCAATCAAACTATTGCTTTTCGCTTAGTTTAAACACTGATGTTGTTTGATAAATCGGGTTTAGTAATTCGCGAAAAAGTTGGGAAATATTTTAGGAATTTTAATATAATTCGTCTGTTTAATAATATAGTCCTCGTAACAAAATTATTCGTCTGACTGAAATGAACCTTTTACTATGAATAAAAATACATGATATACTTTTGGAAAGAAATAAAATTTTTTATGTTTCTGTTTGACGTTTTTAATTTTATCGTATAATATGAAAATTCTTTGAAATAATGCCATCAACTACTTGTCATATAATAATATATGTTGCTCAAGGTGCAAATTATGATCGAGATATTGAAATGAACAGTTGAATTTGTAACAAATTCGAATTCTAACTTTATTTTATGTAAGTACATACAGCATTTTAACTTCTTATCAATTTTAAACCTCTATAGCCTGATTTTTCTTTATTCATGACAAGAAAACTTACAATTGACTACAACTTTATATTTTAATAAGAGCAGAAAAGAACTCGGTGCATTTTTTCATAAAGTCTGAACAAATTTATCAACCAAAAGTTGCTATATTTTTTCGGAAAGTAATTCCTCGGCTACCCGATAAATAAAAAAGGGCGATCCAAAATAATGGAGATTATTCCGAAAATTAAAATTATGTTTGATTCTTTCCGTAAATAAATCTCGAAGTTTGTAGAAAAAGGCACCAAATTAATTTGCACATCTAACAGATACATATTACACAAGTAACTCCCAAGTCACATGACGTCACAGTAAATGTTTAAAAGAAACATACCCAGTCATACAAAAAAAAAAAGAGAAAATCGTACGAAATGGAACCAATTATTAAAAAATCCAACTGAAACCAACCCAAACTTTCTACCAAGAACATTCTTCCAAGATAGGTCCTTTTTACAGTCACATGGAAAATTGTATCTTCCACGAGAACACGAGAGCCAGCGTTTCTAATAAATTCACCGGTCATTATTAGCAGGCTCGCGCGTCTCGAATGTATTGTTCCCTCGTTAGCCACGTCGTGACGAAGAATTTGTGTTCTCCTGTCTAGGCGCGATTCTCACGTGCTAGGTCTAAACAATCGTACGCGTTTGAAACACAGAGGCTGTAACGGGGACGGAATCACATCGGCGGATGCGGTAACGTAGAAACAGGAACTCTGGTCGCAAGCCAATAACGCCTCCACGTGGTGTATCGCTAAATAAGGCAGCCGGTCCAGCTTGAACGTGGGTCGTTCGGTGGTTTCCTTGGGATTTTTCATCGAGCCGCGAGATAAAAGTAGAAAATTGCTGGGGTCTCTAACACCCGTTACTATCCCCGCATTGTTCGCGTTATTGTGGGAAATCGTTGTCGATCGAATCAATACGAGGTTATTAGGCTCTCGGAGTTTCTCCCCTCTGGTTACTTCCTTGGTGGCAGGGTATGAATGGACACACATAGGCCGAGTAACGGAAACTTTCCACGTAATGGTTTCGAAGGCTTTTTCAACAATTTATAGAAAGATCTTCTTTCGTATTGTTTGCTTCGAGATCTGCTCGATAGTCACGATTTATCGTGGAAAATGGTAATTTCATCTTTGAAATGAGATGAAAGTTTCGAATTGAAGAAAAGATACTGGCTCGTGAGGGGAAAGTTATTACGATGCTTCGAATTTAGTATTTCCAATGTTTCTTGGGTATGTTGTCTGTTATGTACGTATTTCTAATTCTGTGCTAATCCTTCCAGAGTGTGAATTAGAAGAAAATGAAAAAAAAGTTAGTTCCGAAATGTTAAAAAAAAATTCATCAAAAAAATGCTTCTAATAGTTTAAGTAATAGTTAGATGCCTTAACGAAAGGAAAATATAGTTACTCATTTTGTAGTAGAATTTGTATATTTTATAAACAATTAATAAGTGTTAATTCTGCTTCACAAACTAGGCCAATTCATGCTATATAATTTTACTTATGTTCCTTTGGCTCTAATAATTTTACCCATTATTACCTATGGCTCTAATAATTTTACTAATTGTTCTATGTGCACATGTTCAGAAATAGTTGTTTAAACAGCCTAAATATATATAATGTATGACTAAGTTCATACTGTACAATTTTTGTAGTAATCAACTTAAATAAAATATTAAAATAAAGAATTATCACACACATAATATACACTGTGTGTGATAACTATAGAACCATCCCAAAATTGTTCAGTTTTAAACGATATATCTTAATGTGAATTGAAAGAAATATACATTTGATACACTGCAAATATATTTCAATATTTCCTTTCACAACATGTATTTATTTCAATTATCCTATAAACTGTATTATTAGGAATTCGGAAATTTTAAAGTATTTCTATTTCATTTATAACATACACAAATGTTTAAAATTCTCAAATGGATACATAAACGTACAAATGTAAACTCACCACGAAACACTGCAACCCGTTTCACGAAACACGTTGGAAACTTACCTGTAGCAAAAAAGAAAAAATCGAACATTAGTGCTGGATATTTTTATATCATTCGATACTTCTTAATCTATCACCCTTATCTCTAAAAAATCGCAATAAAATCGATTCTACAAGCGCACAAGCATCTTAAAAGACCATCCACCTATCGACTGCTCGTCGAAATCACGATTAGGTAACGAGAAGTGAAAGAAGGAATTCCTACATTGTGGTCAGGAAGAGACTTCAGAATTCGCTTAGTTAGTTGCGCGTCGCATTATCGGATTCACCGGCGATATCGTTCGTTGGTTATATCTATATCGACGATTATAATCGGACCTGCATCGTGCTCTCCTCGCCTCGTTAGCACTGAGCATATCGTCTTAACCAACGAGGTGTTTCCTTACTGCCTACCATCCAGATAGAGAATCTTCTTGTTCAGTCACTTGTTCCTCGCCGATTACATCGCTATGTAAATTTATCGTCGTTACGTGTGCGCGACCACCCCTTTTTTCTCCCTTCTAGTTACGTGCACGTTGCACTACCGTGACGATTACGCTACCTAACATTCGTATTATGACGTATGTATGTATGTTTTACCGGAAGGAATATCGTATGATCAACAGTCTTAATCCTGATCAAATGACTACGACTATGTGGCGAAGTTCATTGCAATTAGTATTTTATATGTTTCAATGGGGGTTGAAAAAAAAACTTGCATTCTTTGCCTCGATTGAGATTTCTGTCTGTTTATGATAATTGTTTAAAAAGTTTATGATAATTGAAACATTCAGCTTGATTTTTGAACGGTTTTACCACTTAAATTTAAGCTTCACTGTTAGTAAAAAAATTTATCACAGAATTTATATAGTTTTTGTGAAATCATTTTTTAATAAATTAATAAACTAATCCTTCTAACTTCTAAAAAAAAAAAAACTCAAGCCATTTGATCGAATTTAGAAAAAGGTATTCTATTTTAAGCGATATACGAATATTAATGAGAGTCACTGTAAACTGTTATCTTATCGTTAGTCTTTCTTTTCGTTTGGAGACTAAATTACACGCACGGTTCGTGTATTTTTCAGTTAAACTTCATATTTTCAAATTATGCTATAAAAACCTTCGTGTATGTACAAAAAGAAAAAGGGAAGGAAAGATTCGTTATGTCATCCTTCTAGATAAATACAACTCCTTAAACAATAATCATCCGTCCCGATCGAAACGTGATCAGCGTATCAATTCCATCCACCCTCAACTCATTGTTTATCAATCAAACTCGCCAACCACCACTTGCCGATACTCTTTTTTTTTCCTCCCATAGTGAACGATAATAAATGCCTCCCATAAACCGGCGTCGGCCACGAAATCTCCGTGAAGGAGTTTTTCTCAGCGGGAGTGATTGACTCTCTTTCTCTCTTCGTTCACGAGGATACCCCATTACACACAAGGTCCGTGGCATGGCGTAATTGCACCGCGGGGCCGGGCAACATAATCGTCCCGATTAATAGCCGATCGATTAATTAAGCCTGGCCAATAGTCATCGTGCAGCATGATGAATAGAGATTTGTTATTCACCAGTGAAGGATGTTGAGCAGGCCAGCGCCGATACGTGCGTGTAAACGCGCGAGTTCGCGAGTCGAGCCATTAATTATGATAATTGATTCGCGCACCTTCGCGTTCGGCAAATCGAGCCAGTCGAAATACCGGGCCGCCGCGTATCGTGGGAGACGAGCAGCCTCGAGATTCTTCGGCTCCCATGAATTTTAATCGCGTTAGCCCCCTGGTCACATGGCGAGTGAAATTAAGGCGGTGAATTGAAAAATTTATCGATCATGCTGCTGTTGCTGCTGCTGCTGCACGAACTCAAGGTGCAGGATTTAGCTCTTGGTGTGAGTGTTAATCCTTTTGCCAATTTGTGTAGGTACGCTCGTTTAATGCGTTGTTGTTGATGATATATTATCGAAGAAGTGAAATTAAGAAGTTCTGCTTTTTTTAATTATACACGAAGTTTCGTTTTTTGATAATCAGCTGCTGTGTTTGTGAATTAGGTTCGAAGATGTATCGAAAGAGAAAGACTAAAATATTCTTCATTTTCGTTCGGAATCTTTATAGATTCTCTTTATATTATTTTTCTATTTATTCTTTTTATATTGATATGGATATCTTTATAAGTTCTTTTTATAGTTTAATTAATTTTGCCTTTTGTTTGCAGTTTGGAAATGTACACGATTCATCAATGTTGATGACATTACGATCTCAACTTTTTTGTTATTAATAGTAGGATGAGCTAGTATAATTATCCAGCTTGAAATTCACGTGATTTTTATGATAATAAAAATTTGACTAAATATCGTATTTTATTAAGCAGTTTTACCATACTGTAAGGTAGTTAGAAATTTAAAATCACTAAGTACTGCATGATTCATAAGAACTTTCATGGATAAATTAAAAATCATCGACAGACTGTAGAAATTTGTAGATGCAGATATTGCACAGAATACACGTAACATGAAAAAATATGCAAAATATCTAAATAACAGTGCTTTTTATAATACCTGATAAGTAAAATCTTTTTTACGGAAGTTTTACTTTTTCTTACTATATTCTTAAAAATATGAATCTGAAAACTCATCAGCATAATAACTTTAGAATGCTCAAACTTACTACCATAAAATAAATTATTATTATTATCTATAATATTAATTATAATTTAATGAGAATGTAACTAAATGAGTAATTATAAACTTTCAGCTGGCATAAATTTACGAATCATATTTTTTTAAATTTTCATTACAGGCTCAGATAAAAGAGTTGTAAAAAGGCCATCTTTGTTACTTCGTAACTTTCTCAAACATTTTTTTACACCTCACCTAGTAAACTAGTTTTTCTAACTTCTCCAAAAAACAAATCAAACTCACGTCGTTTGGTCTAATTTGAAAAAAGTTATTTTGTTTTAAGGAGGATACGAATGCTTCAACAAAATGCACGGAAACCTGAAGAAACACGCGGAAGCAAAAGAAGAATATGGAAGATTTGCAAACAACGACGAATGAATGTGCATCTACGAGAAGAAAGAAAAAAAAAGCAAGCCGCCATAGAGTTGAACTCAGGGCCGATTACTCGATCCATGAGGTGAATCAACGCTTTAATAAATGATCCTTCCTATTATGAGGATGGACAGCGAGCGGATAGCTCTCGGTAGCCTCGATCATCCGGAAAAGGGAAAGTCGGCCTAGGCCGGATCACCAGTACGACGGATTCTTCGTGAACGACCTCGAGGAACTTCGAGCGTGTCGTCTCGTACGATCAAATCGACAATCGTACCGGAACCCACATCGGCTATCTCACAAGTTTTCTTTTTCTTTTTTTTTTATTGCTCTTCTCTATTCTTTTAGATTTACTGCCGCTCGATGACTTCAGAGTCCTCCGTGTAGAACGTTCGAGACATTGTGCTTTCCTATTTGGAAAGGTCGGACAAATTGATTCTGTTTAATCGATGCGATGAATCAGGCTCTAAGTAGTTGAAGACTAGCTTCATAATTTCTCGATGAGTTGTATGAATTTTGCTGACGCGTAAAAATCTTGGGTAAATTAATGCTTTCAATCCTGTGGAATTAACGTGTCTCATGCGAAATAATTGTAATTTTCTTTTTTTTTTCTTTTTTGTTAACGTATGGTATTTGTGTAGTCATAATTACAGATGTTAAAGATACTTTAGCTATTATTACGAAAGTTACTTCTCGCTAAACATACACAATCGTTGAAAATAATTAAATTATTCATTAATAAATTCAAGTTTGCGATAAATAATAATCGCATTAAATCGAACGAATATTATTGAAAATTGGTGATTCGATACGGTCGAATGGAAATAAGTGTTACGTATTTATACCTATATATTTATATTTATAAACGATGTCGCAAAAAAATTTAAGTATTATCTCAAAAACATGGCAGTTGAATATTTGAACAATATTAATACTTCATCAACCAAAATTTTGCACTTATCATAGATATTCTTCACAAATTTGCAACCTTGTCTAGGCTAAACGATACGTTTAATGATAAAAAATCGAACGAGAGTAAAAAACAAATAGAACAAACATATTCTTGAACATTTCTGATTTTTAAATTTGTATTTTATTATTCGTTACTAACGTAAAAATCAGAAAATCGATTGGTCTTTTACTCATTTGATTATACAAATGAAGGCACAAATACGTGACATCGGCAGAAAAATGCTGGTTGAACAAAATCACACGTCAAAGTGTTAAAAACGAATTCATATAATCATAAAGTAAAATGAACGATGAAAAAAAAAAATCCTCGTCATTTTTACAATGTTTCACTTTCGTTCCCTATACCAAACCGTTTAAAAATCTTCAGAAATAAAACTGATCCCTACTCTGTGTCCTCGTGAGTTTCTAATCGCCATCAATTATTACTCAACGATTCTCGTAAAGACAGCTAACAAAATCCCCGCTTTACATCCACCGCCAAGCAGAAGGAACGAGTAAGAAAAAGTACGAGAGAAAAAAGAAGAGAAAATAGTAGAAGGGCGAAAACGTCGACGCCATTTCAACGTCCACGACCGTCCATCGATACTTGAAGCGTTAAATAACGTAGCTGGTTCGAGGCATTGATTAACCAATTAGAGACGATGCAAGAAAGCCACGATTAAGGAGTGGACGTCCATCTACATCCATCATCGGCTGTCATTTCGACTGTAGGTCCAGAGAAAAAAGAATTTAAGAATCCAAGGAGAGTCGAAGCTTTTACGCTGACGTACACTTTATACCTCCGTGAAGTACTAAGTCACCACGTGAAGGTAATTAACTTAATTACTGCTCGATACGGCAACTAGCTGAGATTACGGAAGAATCACGGCGTTTAAACGCCGTAATGCAAATGGATTTTGCAAGCTATTCTCCCGTCTTTAAACACCTCCGTGGCGTAATTATGACGCGAAGATTTTTACGGTCTAAACACGGTCATCAAATTCAAAAATCGCTGTTGCCACTACGAAGGGAAGAAAATCGGTGCTTGTTGCTTCTATTGTCAAGGGAAGTTGATTATTTTCCCGTGAAATTGTCCTAAATACCTTGAAAAATGACGAGGGGAACATTTGTGCAAATTGTTGTATTAATTCGCTTGTAAACGATGGCATATGGCGACGGCTGATCGCCGTGGCTAAAGGGAGATTATCGAGGGAAGAAGAGAGGAGTGTGCATAAATTATCAGTCGATAAATCTGCATCGTGATAATTAATGAGGAGGGGGGACAGGTTTAACAGGGAGTGAAATTAGTAGTCGATGAATAAGGCAAGCATCATCTTGCATGTCGTAGGGAGTTATTAATAAAAATTCGAAATTAATTCAATACTATTTAAGTGAATTTTCTCTTCGTTACAGGTAATGGGTTGTAAATATTCAGTAAAAATGAGCCATATTGAAATTTACAAAATATGTACGAACTCGTAATGATCGATAATTCGAAAATTCTCGATGAAGAGAGAAAAGAAAGAAAGAAAAAGAAAAAGTGCAGCTAGAATTAAACTGGATCAGTATAATTCGACTCAGGAAAATACAATAATCGCGTAATGGACAAGCGAGACGCGATAACAATTTCAAGTCATCCTGTCTGACAGCTCTAACTCGATTACGTCAAAAATATCCGCCATGAAGCTCATCCTTCAAGCTGAAATTCCAAGAGGAATCGGCCAATCGATAGCTGACGTGCGTCGTCGAAGATGATCGGACGTGCAGGTGTATGCATTGAAGGAATGCCAGAGCATTGATCGATCGTATGTTCGGTTATTAGCGATTATTATTCATCAATGTGAAAGTTGGCTGGCTTTGCCACGAGGCGTGGCGTGGGAGTCACGAGCGCCAGATATGTAAATAGCTTCTCGTCGGAAATTTCACGGTTACGTTTGTTCGCCGCGACGATGATACGATAATGATTGTCGGATATCGGTGTCGATTGTAAGATAGAACGGTGTTACCTTCCATATTCCTTGTGGGTGCAAAGCGAGACTAAATTTCCGATTTCACGAAATTATAATACACGCTGCAGAGTACAGAGAAGATAGTTTAAATAGGGGATTTTATTTTAGAATTTATTGTCAATTTTAAGATGTAACACTTGCAAATTATATGTTTCAAATAAAAGGGAAAATCTTCACTTTTAGAACGATGGTCTAAATATAGGCACACTTGTAAAATAATTAAAATGAAAAGAAAGAACTCAATATTTTCAAGTTGAAGTATTTAAAAATATGTTCAAAATGTAGATAAACTTAAACTTAAATGTTATTTATAATATAAAGAAGGTAAAACATTAAAACATTCCAGAATCCCCATCTTCTTTTCCTTAATAACTTTTGGACATTCTGAAATTTATATCAAAAGTGGTCTAAATATTGGTTCACCCATATTTATTATAGTATCAATTTTGTAGCCCATATTTAGATCGTTTGATTAGGAACGCTTACAGCAATAGTATTCATTACAAAACTTATATTGAAAAGAAGCTTACAATGTCAGCAAAGTAGTACTCTTAGTTAATTAGCTCTCAGATTAATAAATTATTACTGAAAAAATGAAACGAACTTATCTGAAAAATGTTTAGAAATGGCAAAATAAGAAAAGTGACACATTTTGCAACATAACACGTAAACAAAATAAATGCAGGTAATTATTACCTCGGCAATAATTCTTTTGTTCATAAATCGTAGTTCCATCTTATTCTTAATAGACAAAACAAATTAGAGTTCTAAATAATTATTCCTAAATATTATTAATGTCATGTGAAAAGGTTTAGAAGAAAATTATATGTAATGAAAAAGCACAAAAATAACTAAAATAATTGGCTTCCTCGAATTATTTTCTCGAAATTGAAAAATATTAAAAATGTCAGTGATGCCATAAATAGTTATATTCCACAGTGTATTTGTAAGATACGGAGGAAAATATGTTAAATACAACTTTAAAAATAAATTGTTGCATAAAATTAATCAAAAATGTATTTCGATGTATTTTTAATAGAATTTGAACGAAATAAAAGTTAGATGTTCCAGTTCCGAGAAATTCGCTCTATTTCTTCGCTACGTAAAATTACAATTTCAGAATAATTTTAAATTATATTTATACTGGAAATTTTACGCGTTAAGCTTGTTATTTCAGACTTCGGTATTAGTTCTGTTCCGCTTCTTATAATGGTGACCGGTATTATCGCCATATATGCATAACTTTATAGTTGGTTCAGTGGCTCGTAAATAAATCGACGCCTCAGCTCGAACGCAAAATCATATTTACGAGTCTCGATTCGTGTCTAATTATAATGTTCGACGGGCGAAACTCCATTTCTAACCGAGGGAGTTCGAATTGTGCAAAAAGCTTGACAGGACGTTGTTGTGGGCGTTGACACCCACACTAGATGGACAATGAAACGTGCAACAAAGATCATCGGCTTCCACGCCCAATCAGATATTTCTGCTTTTGTCTCTCTTTGTCTCGAGGGCACGAAAACTTCAGTCAATTAAACAACTCGTGTTCCTCCTGCTCGTATGCAAACACAACTTCTCTCATGCAAAAAGCTAAGTTAAAGACTTGTGTATAATTGACCCTTAAATTATTACATGCAAAGTGTCACAGTATTAGTTGTACTTGAAAAAATATGTCGAAAATAAAGAATACAATTTTTTTCTTTGATGCTTTGTTTTCGAGAAAATTGCCTTTGAATTTTCAATATAGATCAATAGAACGAATCTCGATATAGGTTTTTTGTTTCCCAATTCGCAAAGCACAGTTGTGTATCCTGTAAATTGCTGAAGGAGAAATGATTTTCATTTGAAATTAATTAAATTAACTTATGAAATGTTATTAATATGCAGAATTTTCAATAATTTCTACATTAATAAAGTAAATTTTAAAAATGACATATCTTATTTTCATTTAACCAATATTCTGAAGCAGCAGAAATAAATGACAGTTCATCATATTGATAATGAATTAAAATTAAAATTATTTATAAACAGCATATTATTTGTATCAAGATTCTTTTCAGCGCACATTTTCTCGAAAAAAAAAAATGTTACTCCTTATTTTCCACTTACTTTTTCATGTAAAGTCACTCCCTCCTCGTTTGTACTATCAACACTGAGGCACTCTGTATATATCCGAGAATTATGCAACAACAAAAAAAGGAAGAATATATCGCTATATTTCCTAATGTTTTTTTTTTACTTTCCTATTGAATTTTCTTTATTCTAAGGGTATAAAGAAAGTATTGATCGTTTGTAATAGTTAAAGGCACTTTTTCTGATTTTAAGATAAAATCATAATTAGATAAAATCGTAATTTTTAGGTAGACTAATCAGAATGTCAGGTAACAAGGAAAAAACAAACGGGTAGAAATATCAAGGATTCGTCGAGGTAATTAATGCATGGAACAGTGAGAATCGGACAATTGACGTGTTCCCTGATTAGAGAAGACACGTCACGTGAACAGTGACGGAATGGGTGTTACTTTTGCACCGACGTATATCACTAATGCGACGTTAATTGCGTGGCCGCGATTGTCTCGTTTAATGAGCGCATCCTTTCCGCGAGTCGCACAGAAATGTGCACCAATTACGATTGTCTTCGGGGCCGCGAGTAACTGATTTAGAAAGATTTATCTTTAATTAGTCCGATTTAAAGCGGGTACGCGTTATGCAGACTCGAGAGAAACCAGCGATCTGGTACCAATAGAAAGCTTCGAGTATCCTGTAATTAAGCTGATCGAAGTTGTGCTTGCTTTGTGAAAATTTATATTCATTTCTGTGATTAACTTATTTAATTTGTTACCGTGTAATCTTTGGATTAAATTTATATTTTACCTTTCTGATTTTTAATCTTTTTCTAATATATCATTTGTTATCAAATTTCTTTACTTTCACTGAATACAAAAACCTATCTATTCTTCGAATTCATCTGAAAAATTGGACTGCTTTTCTATAGTACACTCAGAATTGATTTACTTTTAGTGTTTCAGTCTCTTACAAATTATCGCACGATCCATTCACAATATTTTATTTACCAAATATATCTCGCAAGATACACACAACACGTTAAAATCTCTAAAATAATCTCAAAATAATTAAAATTCTTTTTCCGAAACAATTAATCATACTATAAAAAAATATGTATAAAATTTTACAAAAACGAGTGTTATCAGATTCAAACCATAAGACTCGAACACTTAAACTAATCACAAATTTTTCCGTGCATTTTAAGCAAAGTGAAATCACTGAATTTCGTGAATATTTTAAATCGTTGCTTTCTAAAAGATTCGAATCGTGGGCGTCGCTCCATAATTCAGCCTCTAATACCGAATTAACGGGCGATATTTATTCATTATATTTATTCAGGCGTGGCAAATGATTTATGCTCGCCTCGGGTCCGAATCCGGGGAAAACGATGTTTGTCCCGTCACGGCCTTAATTCCACCAAACATAATAATCATCACCCGGAAACGTCGATGTGAATCAAGGATTCTCAATCATCATCAGACAACGTAAGATCTTTCGTTTTCAAACTGATCGCAAATTTCAGCCCCCCGAGTTCCTTTCTACAATACATAAAATTTACAACTTATTCTCACGGACAAAAAGCTAGAGCAACGAGAATGAAGAAATTTGCTCCAGGGACCAGGAAACTCGCGGAACGTTCTGTAAATGAGGGTAACAGAGGAAATCAAATCAAGAGACACCTGGGGCGAAGTAAGTCGCTTCACAAGCCATCGTGTAGCCTCGCGATTTTCACGCCGATGGTCACGACGTTTCTCTCGCGAATTCCGCGTGAATCGCGTGTTTCATCGTGAAAACGACACGATGCAACGTCGTTTCCGGGTGACGATATCAATTTCCACCGGTAGCTAGTTGCCGCGGGCGCCATGCCGCTTTCCACGTTACGGCAACAGCCAACGTAAAGAAAAGCTCGTGAGAATCTACCGGATATTAATCGAAAAAACGATTTAGGTATACGTTGAATAGAGCAGTGAACGAACAATCACTAACTACACGCTAATAATATTTAGTTCATTTCAAAGGATAAATTATTAACCCTTTGCACTCGGATGTCCTCTTTTAAGGGACGCAAAGAGTTTGTTTGTAATTATATTAGGTCAGTGGAAAAATTCGTACACAATTACCCATTAAAATACAAGAAAATTTAGCAAATTTGAATTTTTCTAAGATGTTTTATATTTAAACGAATTAATAAATGTTACGATATTAATATTCCTCCAATAACATAGAGTTCATGAAATCTACTTCTTATACAAATAAAAGAGAACCAAAAACATTAATATAAAATGATGATTCATAATATTTTGTGTATTGAATTATAGTAAAATTCGACTACCGATACTCATCAATCGAACGAATTTCGAGCGGACAGACCAGATAGTTTTCTTTTCCGTGGAATGAACAATTTTCCTCTTGCAGTTCTGTTCTTTACAACGATAAATTTGTTAGAATATAGAATAGAAAGAGAGGTTTTCGTCGGCCGGAATACATGTTCGCGCGAGAGCACAACCGCCGATATCACGTATTATATCGCAGCGCATATTAATCGCTCGTAGTACGTGCTAGTTGTTCATCGCCACTCTACGCTCTCCCACTTCGCAATACGTAATACATATAGGCAAGTGAAGCGCCAATATAGTGAATTTTACACTGGATGCATTATGTAAGGGTACGTGTGCACGATCCTACAACGCTTTGCCGAGGAACACGCGTGAAAATGATTAAAAACGATCGATATGAACTTTCGCGTACTCGATGAACCTGTATTCTATTCGAAATAAAAAGATTCTATCCTTACTGATTTTATATGACAAGTATATTAGAACAAAGAGTAACCTCGTTCAACAGTTTTCGTTCGTAAACTATATTATTAAGTGTAGAAATTATTTCTTTCGGACTTTTAGATACAATCAAAGTTCAATTTAAAAAAGAATGGAAACAGATTGATCATAGAAATAATTTCCATTATTGTCAATGAACTTTGCCATCTTTTCGGCAGCTTGTGGATGCCAAAGCGAATATTTCGATTTGAATGGCTGTAATTGAATGCGACTCCAGTTGGAAAGAATTTGTTTTTGCACCTAACACAATGAAAATATACTTCTTTAACACGTTCCCTGTCGAGCTGCTTTTAACTAAATGTCGTTTGCCAAGTGTACCGAAAATGGTACACACTATAAAGTTTAATAAATCTGCAAAATTCACACATTTTTTTCTGCTAGTGTACATGATATGTTTGTTTTTTTAGGGTACTTACAGATATAAAAAAAAATTGCGCCATATAAAAATCAAATAAAGCTATTTCATGTCGAAGATGTACAAAAATAATACAAAAAAAAAATATTTTGTTAAAGTAAGGGAGACACATAAAGATACATATGAAGCAGAAGAACTGACAGGTAAAAGATAACTGATAACTTATTACTACGCCACGTGTTATCGGCACACGGTTAAAAAAGTATTGCAAACATCATTATAGAGCGCGCAATGGTGACATCAATAATTATTTTTCATCTCTTTATCTCTGAATAAAATAAACATATCATTTGACGTAGAAATGAGTTTTAGAGTGTACCATTTTCGGTACACGTGGCTACAATCTAAGTTCCCATAGACTTCGCTGCTTTCAACGTCTCAATATTATGCTAATTACAGCAAGTCTTTTAAGAACTTCTTAATTTTTTCTGACTTCAAGATTTTTCCGAATTTAATATTTAACTATTCTCTGAAGTTTACAAAATGTTCGAAATTATTATACTTCTCGAAATAAAGAGACATTGAAGATGCTTTGTCACCCATTTTGAATTTCACTAACTTATACAAATTATATCCTATTTATGCGTTCCTCTTTCCACATGCATCAAAATCGCGAACCCTCGTTGAAAAATAGCGATTTCTCCAAGCGACTGTTCCTCTATCGTTTCATTCGATCAGAACGGTATTCGCTTTTCACGTTTAGTTCTGGTGAAACACGACGTTCGCTCAGAGAAAGATCAGACCGGGACAGCATGGAAAATAGCTGGTCAGCAGTTACGAGACAGCCGCGTTATCATAGATAATCGTGGAAAAGTAGCCGCTTAGGAGAGGGGACGAGTGTTGCGAGACGTTGATGAACGGCCAATCGAAATTTCCACGCTGCTCAAAAGTCGTTGGATATAATTGCAAAATGTACACGGCGTGTACAAGCACATATTCCTATGGGTATGTGTATAAGCGACTATTTCTTAATTAGCCGGTGGATTGGCGAGTTCTCGCTGGAACAGAGACAGCCGGACGGGCATCATCGTGTCGGTGTTAAAGGAAAACGTTAAAGGCAAGAATATTAATAGGAAGGGGAAACGAAACGTGAATAATAAATATCTCTCGTTAAACATTTTTGAATAACCCGCGAGCATGTGAACTCTGTTACACCTTGAAGAGGTTGAATTTAATCAAATGGCGGGTCGTAATTGGTCATTAAACACTTGAGATTGCTTAATTAAGCATGCGTATATTCTTACAGAGGTATATTATTAGTGCTTAGTCAAAAGGATTTGAACATCAGTCCTCTGGAATCTGAACGTCTGGATATATATATATAAAAAAAAAAAATAATCGTACAATATGTTATTATACGATTTAAACATAATTGAACTCTAAGTACGTCAGCTATATCCAACAAGGTCCTATAATTTCCAGGTTAACCCTTTACGCTTAAACTTTTTTTCGGCTGAAGCTTACAACTTGAACTTCTTTAACTTTTTATGGCTATGTAATACACAATGCATATGAAAGCAAAATTTAAAATGAATAAATAAAATAAATAAAATTTGAGAGACAGTGTTTTTCTAATGTTATAAATGAGAATTTTAATTATAAAAAAAACCGTTGGGGAATAGGGTTTCCTTCAAGGATTTGTTACCAATTCTTGGATGACGGAATTTCCGTATATCTAACACTATCTGTATTTTCTGATCTTTCGTTTACCTCACTGTATTGCAAAACTTTTATTTGTTTCCTTACTGATGGAATAATGTCACTATAATCTGAATCATAGAAATAATCACTTTCTAAATCATTTTCATATTCGTCAAGAACGAATTCATCATCACCGCTATCTTCGAACAGCTCTTTCTTTCACTTATATTTTTCACCACATTTTCAATTTGGTCAGTCAAAGTACGACTAAATACTGAAATCAGTAAAACATGAAATAATTACATAGATCTGAAATTTAATTGCAAATTAAAATATTTTAATCCTTTAGTGTAATATATAGGTTTGTGTACCTGAAAGTACACTTCGAGTGAAACGTCAAACTTTGTCAACGCCTGTGAGGAGTACTTTTCGAGTGCAAATGGTTAAATCTAATTTATCTCTTCTTCTTTTACCTATAACACCTAATAAAGATTATACACCATCAAAGTCACCATTGTCACCGATAAAATCAAATACCACTCTCTCGATCCCATCAAACGGTTTCAATAAACGTCACTTTCTTCAAACCGACAATCAAGAGAACAAGCGTTCACTGTCGAAACAAAAATCCAATATCTCTTTTCCACGCCTCGTCATATCGGAACAATTTCCGTCTAGCTATAGACAACGTGCCTTTATAGGCGCGTGCACTACTTTCCAGTGAATTTTCTACGTTCTATTCTACGTTCAACTGTCTGATATAGTCAGATATTCCGGCGGAAAGAATGGAGACAGTCACGATAAAAGTGAACTGGCGGTGGAGCATCGTGACAAGCTACAGATGAGGTTAGATGTGAGATAGGTAAAAAAGCAAATAGAAGAGGAATGGAAGAAGCGGAGGATGAAGCCGATGCAGAAGTTTCGAGCAACGTCGTTGGACGCGCGAGATCGTAAGCCAAGGGGGGTCAAAGGGTTAACCTAGTCTGCATGCACGCATCCGAGCAAGTTGGATGAGGTTAGGCTGGACGAGTATCATCGCTTTTGCCTTTTACAGTCGCCTCGGCGCGTGTACATAAAACCTACGACACCATTTCCATGAACGAACGCCACCAATTTTCAAGTAACTTTATCTTTCCCTTGCCAATGCTGTCTTTAGCGAGTTTGACAGAGTCGTGATGTGAATTTATTTCGTTGAGTACCTAAATGACGACGATCAAACGAAGAAGTACAATAAAGTCGGTTATTTTTAAGATATTGATATTATTTCTTTGTAGGAATTTTATTTTTCGAATTTATCATACACCTTTCGTGGAAACGTTTCAAGGCGCAAAGATTGGGAACTTCAGCATCGCTAATAAAGATTCAATGAGCAACGAAGCGTTCGGTTGAATTTCCTCGGACTATCGTAAAGTTTCTAAGCGATCGTAAAATTAAACTGAACACGAAGTTGATAGTTCGAATCGAAATACGGTTGGGAGTGGTTTAAGAGGCTTAAAAGAAGGGAGGAAATCGGCGGAATGATCGAAGCGTTAGACAAAAGCCACTTATACCGTTTTAGTGCCGACTATTTGCAGTTTACGCGCGATTTCACATCGCAATCATTTGGCCCGTTTGTGATTTTACATCTTCATCTCGCCGTGCTCCATGCTCCGACAGAGATTTTCACAGGAAATGATCAGTTTCTGAAGCATTTAACACGTTACGCTCGCGTGTAGGTGTTTCAATGCGTTTTGACAAAAGTATCGCGTGTATTCTTCAACGCGTAATTTCACCTTGTTTAACAGAACGGGAAAAGATCGCAGAAACGACGTTAACAAGTCTTGAGAATTGTTTTACAATTGTGAATAAACACCTAGATAGTTGTAGAAACGAGTACAGTCTATCTCATGAGTAATATCTTGTACTCCAGCAGTTTTTAATTTGTAAGAAAATCATATTTGCATTTTTGCAAAATTTGTTTCGGCGCTGTTTAACATTTTTAATCACTACACATGTTAACATTAACTATTCAACGTTGTTGCAGTACAGGATTAAATAAAAAGAAGGCGAAATATTGTGGAACTGAGTATATTTTTCGAGTAAAACACATCTTCGCCATAAATTTCTTCATGAGTGATTTGTCATTGTTATACTGGGGATTTTTATGCAAATTTATATTTTTGAGCATATAGTGAAAAAGGTAGAACTTGGATAGAAAATTATTTCACCCGCTAGGTATCACAAAAAGCAGTATAATTTGGATATTTTATATATATTTTCATACTCCATGCACTCTGCGCAATTTTACATCTGTATATTTCCCATAAATGCATAAAAATCCGCAAAGCAAGGTGTTAATGACACGAAAAAAAAAACATCACCGTTTACCCTGATTAAAAATCTCACAAAATCAGTTTTTACTCAACGAATAAATTATTTCAAGAAACGCACCGTAATTAACAACTTCCTAACTCGTCCAGGATTTATCTGATCGAACGTTGGTAGGCAAAAAAAAAAAAAAGAAAAGAATGTGGTCTAAAACTGTTGATTCGTCAAAGTGTTCAACAGTCGACGGACTAATGGAACGCCTTCCTGAAAAGGAGGCGCATAGTGTTTCACGAGGTTGGCGCGGCTATTCCTTGAATTTCCACGGCGATTCCTTCTCGCCTCCCTTTCTCGTTTCCGCCAGGCTAAAAAGATTCTCGTGCCGATCAAGCTCGGTTGGCTCGATGGCAAAAGAAAGGACGCGGCGCGGCGCGTAGAGGCCGCCGCTCGTTAGCACAGCGCGCCGGCAATAAAGCGGCCCCAGCACGTATTATTGTTAAGCGCCTGCTGGAAAACAGCCGACCAAGAGAACGAGAGGAGGTGTATCGTGCTAAAAGTGGATATTAGAAGTCTCGTCGGTATACGTACGCGGCACGTAATCTCTCCATTCGAGCAAGCATTTCCTTCTTCAGCTTTTTCCGGCTTAACGATACCCGCTGCTCTCCTTCGTGGAGATCCTTAACGATTTCGAGTGTCGTGACCATTTCGTGGCATTGAAAACTGTATCGTCGGCAAATTGCATTGAATTTGAAACACTATACGGTAAATTAATTTTCAACTGAATATTTTGAAAGATAACATCTCGAGTTTTCGTAAATTATTAGCAATTTAGGTTGAATTCATTGTTCTATAAGTTTATAGAGATATAGAAATATTAACCCTATACTAACACGATTTTCTTCGCTTACGAAACGAAACATTACCATCGATTAGAATTCTACACTATTAGAAATGTTGGAAAGCAAGAATTGATAATTGTTAGAAAGATCTACGATTAGTTACAATAGTTCAACAATAAAATAATATAATAATAAATAAATAATGACATTATAGAAGGCTAGATTTCTTAGAAATGTTGTACTGTTTAACATGCTACTAATTTTTAGTTTATTTCACATTTTACGGCAGATTATCTTCGCTAGCGTAAGTTATATGAAATACTATTTCAAGTTATTGAAGCACACTTCATAGATGTTCAAAAATTCCTAAGTAATAATTACAGATATTAACATACTTTTTTTGCTTTTACGCGATCATTCATGGTCAAGAAGTAAAAATTATCCCATACATGATTAAATACAGAAGAAGGGTGTACATCGAGGCGTTTTCTATTTTTCAACATCAAATTTGACATCCAGAGTTTTGCAAATGTCAATAAAATGTGTTTTATATTTAATACAGGTATAACAGTTCAATTAAAGATTAACGATACCTTTATACATAAACTGTAGTGTTCTAAGCGTCGATTAACCAATGACGAGTTAACTCATCTACTCCAATGAAAAATATAATTGAATTAACGAGAGAAAGAAGAATAAAGAAACTGATTTTCAGCTAAATCAATCATTAAAATATTATGAACTATTTTTTTTTATATCATTCACAAGTAGCGATTTTCAAATAATTTCAATAAATAATCAGCTAGGTCAGTTTTTTTTCAATTTACCAAAAATAAGGTTCAGTAAAATCTTTCAATCATAGATTTCTACAAACTTCCGCAAGCGAAAAACAACGTCTTCTACAAATGCATACACACAGCAGAAAATTAATCTTCTTTCTCAAAAATCATTTACCCATTCCTCGATGAAAAAAACATAAATAAATATATTACATTACACGAATTCATTAAAATATCCACGGAACATTCTCACTACTTAATCTCCAGGTAACCAACGTTAGAACGAAACCAGTAAAACGCAAACAGGCGTTTCAGCTGGTGAAATTGCAGGAAATAGATTATTCCCACCTGCATAAAGTCGCCGGTTCTATTTTATCGAACTGACCGCCCCGTATAAATGGTTACACGTCCATAGGACAGCGAGCGCGAAATTCCCTAATGTCAACAAGAACGCGAGGGAAAACGACATCTACGGCGAATTACATCTAGCTGTCTTTTAACGAACGTGCATCGCGAGATCGAATGGCTCCGCGACACGCAAACCTCGCTGCTCAAACCGGAAGTCGCGCGTTGCACCACCACGATAGCGGACAAATAAGCCATTTAACTCGTTCGAGCCTGGTCGAGCTTTGATTTGTGACTTCTTTCCTTCTCTTCTCCCACGAGAGCTCGACTCTATCCTTCTTCACAGTTCATTCGATTCGCATGAAAAAAGAAAAAATCACAGAACAATCGTACACTCGTGGTCGTGGGTCGCTTCGTGACGCTGCTTAATTATCGTCCATCATTATGATAAAAGCGGGAATAACCTGATGACACGCGAGGCATAGATGCTTCGTATTCGCTTGAACCGGAAGCACGTTGACGTAGAAGCGTCACAGTCGATAAATACCGGCGATGCGCGTGCACCACTTTCTCGCGTATCCGCTCCCTCGGAGAAACTCGAGAACACGGCTGAATAATTATTTCGACGACCGCCAGGATTGCGTTTCAACGCGGAACCCGTGCTCGTGAATCGCTTTGTCTGCCTCGTCGCATCTTCTTTTTGTCGAGATTGGTAACACTCTCGGTTTTCTTGTCCTAGCGGAGGATCTCTTCGTGCTTGAATTCGTTATCGAGAATTAATTACAACTATAATTGACGATGAAAAAAAATGTACTTCTCGCATTTTGTTTTTAATATGGAAAATGAGAAAATCATAGATTTTTATGTTTCTGCAGACACAGTCGAGCCTTTCCACAAATGATATTTGTAGAAATTCTGTACTTCTTTGAAATGAATATTCATTTTTATAAAAAGTTTCAAATATTGTAGAATCTTTCGAATTTTTTCAAAACCTAGGATAGTAAAAGCTGAATCATACGGAATTAATTCGGTGCACGTTAATCAAAGAATTGTATTTCCCATGTGAATTTTTTTAAATACCATCAAATGGTGTCTGTGACACCACGTAACTTGGAAATTACTTTCCTACTATCTGTTTATTAGGTATGTAAATTAATTTGGTATTTCTTTTCACAAGCTTTAATATTTATTAACAGAAAATGAAACACAATTTTAATCTTCAAAATAATCTCTATTATTTTAGATCACCCTTTTATATTTATCAAGTAATTGAGAAATTACTTCTCTGAAAAAATATATTAACTTTTTGTGTTCAGACTTTATGAAAAAATAAACCGAATTAATTTACACATCCAATTTTTGTTTACTGTTACATTATTTCATTGTATTATTGTACTATTATATGATTAATGATTAATTTCCTTATAATAATTACTAATTCTTTCTTTTGCAATTAAAATGTAGTTGTAATTTTTTCTTTCACGAACGAAGAAAAATCGGATTATGGATAGTTAATCTTAATGTGTAAAACATTTTTAACTTCACTGTCCGCTATACAGAAAGGTTATCATCATCCAGAATAGTGCTTACAATCTTCTTTTGAATATACTTAATACGCATCTTTAAATTTCTGGAAACCGAAGTAACAAACTCGCTTTGAATCAAAGAGGAATGTGTACACTGTCAGATAAGCTACTTTTTAAATCGTTGTCCATTGGAACGAATATGAAATACATTCTTTATCTGGTCGCTCTGGTAGAGTCTCACGATTACCAGCAGCGATAAAGATTATCGAAGAGCGTTGTCTTGTGTCCACGGATCTCTTTAAATTTTGGATTTCGCTTTCACGTGATATTGGTTCCAGATCGAAATTCAGCGGGTGCAATTTTTTACGGTGACCGGTCGGATTCCGTGAAGCTTTCTACCGCGTTACGCCCGCAAAAATTCCGGACTGGACGCTCGATAACCCGACCCACTGTAAATTTGTCGCCCGCTCGCTGGCGCGTGTGTCGTATATGTGAAATCCTCTTGAATTCCGCGATCCACTATCGGAAATTCCGATCGTTTACGTGTCGTATGATTATTAATCCAAGTTCCGGAGAAATTTCTGTCTATTTTATGATGAATTAATATTTGAAATATCGTAAATTGAAAATTAAAAAAAAAACGTTCGATCACAGAAATTTATAGAAATTGAAGAGTATTAGAGTAATTGAAAGCTTCGTTCTCAAGATCGACAGTATATATATTATAGAGAATCACATGAATTGACTACGAAAGATTGTTCACCGTCTATTACAAATTTCCTTAATAAAATCATGCAAAAACTGGAGGATTTTTATATTACATTAATTTAACAGAAAGAAGGATTGACGAGTTAAACAAATCTCTCATCGAACTTGAACATCTTCAAACCTACAGTTCCACAGACTTATCCATACCTCGATTTAATTATCCGTCAATATCCAATCATTCTCTGAAAAGAAACTCTCTCGTCCCCTTTTCGCTCCCTCCAATTGGGGCTGGACACGCCCGGACGAAAATCGCATTTCCGTTGGCCCGCGATACAGGGCCTGGTCGCCAGGTCCGCATTATATCATTCGCAATTACGGGCGTATAATTATAATTCGCCGTCCGAGCGAACGGTGGACAGGGCAATAAATTAATGCTCGGCCCCGGCCGAGCAGGATTGTCGTTTACAAGGTTCAACGATCGTGTTCCGAAACTCAATAATTCGCGATAAGATCTCACCGCGACGGCCAAGTGGTGCACAAGCCTTCGTTTGCAAAAGATGCCACGGGGAAGCAGCAGTAGGCGATGGGCGTAGCTGCCGAAATCGTCGTAATTTGCGGTCGAGGCTTATATGCACGCATACGTATGCAACACAGCGAAGGGAAGAAAAGGGGGAGAGTGTAGAAGGAAGGAAAAAAAGGGTCGATACAACGTTGTCTCATGCTTCCTTCGAATTATACGCTCTCCCTCGTCTCCTTTCCCTTCTCATCGTGCCGCACCCTGTATCATCGTACAGCTGGTTCGATCGTTAAAAGGACAAGATGGGAGTAAAAACAAATTTCTTCCCCTGTGGCTGTACGCTATTGCAAATTCGCTCGCGTCGCGCAATCGTAAGCGCGTGTGCAAAGGAGCAATACTGCGTTAAACGTTGCACCGATGAGCATAATATGGTGATCTCTTTCTTTTACTTTTTTATTTTTTTTTGTGTGTGTTTTTTAAAAGTCTCACGGAATCTCGATATCGAGTAGGTACGCGTACGAACGTGGTCCGCTCGCGATCTTTCCGTAACGCGCGGTCACAACGCGAACCGGTTCACTTAACTGCACCCGTAACATGCATGCGCGCCTGCAAACGTCTTATTTATCTGACATTGCCAATTAATTGCGCCGGTAACTACCGATAATATTAATATTTGCCCTGCACTGGCTGTGGTGACCACTCCCCTCGAAACGTCACGGTTCTTGCGCCATTTCGGATTTTCTTCCTTGACGTGAGATCGCCGCTTTTACTGTTCCGAGAAATTCTGTTACAATTGGTCAATTTTCGGTATAGTACGGGTGTGGTGTTGTTTTTTGAATTTGTTAGACCATTTTGTTAGATGATTCAGCGAAGGTTCAGTGATTTTGAAAAAGATCTGAGGTAGGAAATGTGACGAAATCGAAAGTATAGAATAAAGTTTGTTCATAAGAAGCTTAGTTTCTGAGAAAACTTGATTTAATGATTTTTTAAAATCTGTAATAATGGTACATTACATAAAAAAATAATCTACACAGAAGATATTGTTAATCTTTCAGAGCTGAAGAAAGAATCGTGCAGGCGTTCATACATTTAAAGCGTCAAAAGTACAAGAAAGACACGCTACATCAGCGAATTTTTAAAATCAATTCTCCCAAGTATGCCTACTCGTGTGAAATCGTAATTTTATTACACACTTTCGATTAATTTCTGCACAAGCAACAACCGATACACGTATAATCAAATATCTCACATATAAGAAATTTTAACACAATTAACGAAAATACAGCAGCGTCAATTTCAAAGCTATCTTAATCAGAAACAGAGGCAGATATCGATCTCGTAAATTTCTTCATAAACCAGGGAGCCTTTCGAATCTGACATTCCTGTTGTGCTTTCTCGGGGATAAAAACAAGCAAACAAATTTTCTTTAAACCAAAGTGGAAAGAAAACAAGGCAGTAAAACACGACCGATTGTAGATCGAATCAAGATAGGCGAGTAATTATTACTTACGCCGGGCAAAAAGGAGGACGTTAATTGACTTATCGATCCAGCTCGCGACTTCATTTTTCATGCCGCAAGAATGTACCGCGAAAAGCGAGTCGCCAATGCTGGGGACCTGAATTTTTTTTCTTTCAACTGAACGTTGATCGATCGTTATTCCGTGGGATCGTGCGAAACGCGATGCCGATGGGACGGCTACGTGAAATTAGCCCTCGTGTAATGCAAAGATACGATGCAGTTATTTCGTTACTTAAATTACACTCGCTCTCTCTCTCTCCTTCTCTCCCTTCCTGCATAATAATTGTCGATACGTGCGTTATTTTAAGCAGCATCACGAGCACCGTTCTTAATAATCGTTCTCTGCGCCCCGGTTAATACGCGACATAATGTCGTGAAATTAGCTTCGCATTAATGAGCATCGCAAATCGAGCCGTGAACACGTCGGTTACGAAGGTATCACGTAGAGAAACGGGATGAAAGTTGAAGGCGTAACGGTAAAAGTCGAGGAAATATTAGAGTGTTCTTAAGAAGAAAAAAAAAAGAGAGAGAGAGAGAGAAAGAGAAAAGAAACGATAAGCAGCTGAAGTATTTGTAAGAACATCGATATTCATTCGTATCGCTTATTTATTTCCAGAACGAATTGAAAGATGAAGGCTTAAAAGAAAGTAGCACCGCAGTTTTTATCATCGACCTGTCATATAAAATAATTATACCACTTTATCAGTAAATATGCATTTTTTAAATGCTATCTTTAGTGACCTGGTTCGTGATATGAAAAGTAGAGAAAACTTCTGTATGAAATGTCACTACTTCGTACATCATGCACGCTTTATAACGAGAGTGATGGAAGTAAAAAAGCGTAAAAAAAATTGAACGTAACAGTTCTTTCTTTTTTTACTAAGTATAGTTTAGTATAAAGCCTGTTACTGACGTAGTAATAGTATTTTTTGAACCTCAAACGAAACAAAATGAGAATATCTGAAAACGAGAAATCTGTAACACGTCTTACGCTACTTTCATAATCACAGATACACGTAAGAATCCACGAAAGATAAAAATATATTACACCAAAGCATGATTTTCTAATGTTAATCAATCACATTAGATTACACACAACGTTCAACCAAGGCGCAAAAATCGAACTCCCATTTATCCAGGAAATTTTCAAACGGGCTACAGAATAGAATTGAAGTTGCCCAAAGAAATCGAAATGGAACGATGATCTTTTTAAATAATGCAAACGTAAAGTTCCCTTTCGCCGGTGCCATGCAAACTGGTACCGTGCGCACCAGGTCCGATTATACAATCGAAGAAATCAATTAACGTCGAGAAGCCCAGCAACGAATGCTGGCCGCGAGCTAGCCTCGCAGATCCGAATCGCTGATTCATTGCGGAGGCGCTAATTGATAGTAAAACTACAGAAATGAATAACTGATCCTAATCGATCAATCGCTACCGCCGCCACCGCTCGATCCATAAACCACTGGTGCACGATATTTCATGAAAGCGTTGGTTCAGAACCGAACTGGAAACATAGCTGACGGATATACGAGCAACACACGTTTGCGTCTCTCGTTCGATGGAACTTTGTACTACGATCTCGTTCGGTGTTGGCAAATCGCGTGCTAGCGTGATGAAAACTAGAAATCGTGTCGAAAAATGAAAATTCTTTCGCCCGTCGGATGAAGGATGATCTCCCTTCCCCTCCTGACTCCATGGCCGCCAAGTTATTAATGGGTTAACACCTTTTAGAAAGCGTTTCGATTTTGAAGTGTATCATGATAAACTGCGAACGACAACGTGGAACGATTAAACACGAGAAGAGAAAAGGTGTTGACAACCTAGACGGTTGCTGACTGAAAATAATTACTCTCGGGAAACGAAAGAACTGATTCGTATTTCACCTGAGCAATTAACACCAATTAAACGGTACACACCGATATAAAATAGCATCGCGGTTGCCTCGTAATTTCAAGTCACGGAATCACCCGAGTGAAACATCCACCAGTTGGGATAAATAGTAGAAATAAAAATACAGACCGGTGTTTGCTTTTTTTAATTCTTCTTCTTTTTTTTTCTCTCTCTCTCTCTCTCTTTCCGTCTCCTCTTCGTGACAATAACTTTCGCGTGTTGCCAGCTGCAGCATCGATAAACTTGCCTTCTCGCAGTGCAACGGTACTGGTGTGTCTCGAGGCTGCCTTTAAAAAGGAACACGACGAAATAGACGACGAGCGTCTCCGCGTCGGGAACACGATTAAACGCGGCACGTAGCCGAAACCGGTACTAGGGCCTTGCACCTGTACGCGAATCGGCTTGCGTCCATTTATCTGCTGTATTTCATCTAGTACTTTTTGTTTCTTTCTTTCGTTCTTTTCTCTTCTTTTTTTAATCCCTTTTGCTAGAATGTTTCGAAACCGACAGGTCAGTCGGCGAAACGAGACGCGCGTCTATGGGACGTATGCATGCGAGATCTCGTTTCGCGATAAAACGAAATAACAAGTCGACAGAGAGTGGTAATCCGGTTAATCGATCGCTCGCAGATAATCGATAATGTCGGTAATCCATTCTAGGTGGTCCCGGGCAGCACACGCTGCAATCCGAGGTAAATGATGCGTGTAATGGCTGTCAACGAGCCGAACGGGTTAGATGCTGCACATCTTCATTCGTTATTAATGTCCTAGCTACTCTTAACTGGCTGCTAATTAGAACGAGCTTCCATGGGAAATATGCTTTTCTCTCGTTAATCGTGTTATCGGTTTGGATCGTTATTTTTTAAAACTTTTTGTAACACCGTCCATATCATGTTAGTGTATTTTCATGGGGAGAGTGTATAGATATATACTTGTAGTATAGTACTTAGAATCCTTGATAGCTGGATTTCTGTAAAATATATAGAGTGTGATTATGTGTGTAACTCAGATAATGCACTTTCAATTTTGTCGAAAGTAATAGTAACGGTGAAAATCAAGTTTTTAATATGGAAATTTTGTTAACGAATGTTTCATCTATCGAAATGAATGTTCATCTTCGAAACTATCGAATGAAGGTTTAGTATGAGAAGGATTATTTAGGATGAGAGAATTATTAGTATGACTGTTTGCAGCTAACTTAGGCTTACCCAAACGACACAAAAATCTCATTCAATTTGATCGAAATAAAAAGATAAACTTTTATTTATCAATTATTTATTATAATTGTTTAACACGTAGAAATATTTGGAGGAATCCTCTCCTATAAATTTTACTCGACGTTCTAAACGCACAAATTACCATATACGAATCTTCTCTCTCTCTGTTTCTCTCTGGAAGCGATCCAACGCTAAAAAGGAAGATCACCAAAAGCAATCACGAATCGGGCAACCTCCATAGCGAACGAAGCTCAGCTACACGAAGAACAGTCTCATACCGAGAGAACAGCACTGACGGAGGTGAAAAAAGCTGGGACCAGAGAACTCGAGGAATCCACGCCGATATCGCCGGTTGAAACGCGGGAGAAGTATCGAAGGTAGGAAAGGAAGGAAGAAAAGGGGTTAGAGGAGTACGGTGTGTGTCCGGATCGGGCGGCCAGGAATCTCTCTCCTCGGCTCTTCCGATCGATCGTTAGGGGACCCATCGTGAACGGTGGCGCGCGCGTGAGCGCGAACGTACCGCCTCCGTTTCCCACAAGTGGCGCGGCGCGTATCGTCACACGACGTGCTGTGTATAGAACAAGAGCTCCTTATGGGGTTGCACAGCACGGTCAATTTGCGTCTAGCAGAAGTCACGGGGTGCCTTCGTGCGTCCGGAGCCGACGTCATAGCTGGCGCATAGAAATGTCAGCGACGGTGAAGCGCGCGTAAAATAAGATGTAGCGTCGCTGATAACAAGCGCGCCTCTCCCTCCCTTTTCACCTTCCTCAGGCCGCCGCGAAACGCAGGAGGAAAGGCGAAACGGAACAGGGATCGGCTGTGCAGAAGGCTCGGGAGGAGTCGAACGAGGGGAAGAGTCGATCTGATAGCGCGGCAAGCCGGGAGAGGAACCGCCACGTCCTTACAGACCTGCGCCAGGCTCTTCTACACGGACTTCTTGCACTCTTTCCTACTCTGCTACCGTCTTTTACTCTCGTATTTCCTTCTTCTTCTTCTTCTTCTTCTTCTTCTTCTCCTTCGTCGTCGTCGTCGTCCACCTTTTCTTCGTTCCACTGAACGTTTCTTCTTCGTTGAACAGGGTCGAGCTTGTAAATTTGTGCTCGCCTCCTTGATAAAGGCACAAAAGGGCCGCCGTTTCACCGCCATCATTTGCATAATGCGTCGCGGGAGCGGAAGGTGCACGGCGTCGGTGCCGATGTGATGACTGATTTAAGGTGGGCGCAAACAGCGCGCCCGTAATGATTCCGCCGGTTAAATGAAATCGAGAGAAAGCGGCGAGAAGTTCGATGCAAATTCGTGCTGAGGATACCTTATGGAATCTTCCCAATTGCCGATTGCGAGAAGGAGTAATTGATACTATATGGACAGACTTGAATGAAAAGCTGTAATCGATAGCGTGTACGGTTTTCGAGTATCATTCATCATCTTGTTGCTATTTCAACCCCTTGAGTTAGAACATCGTATGATATTTATGGTGATAGTCTTCGATCACAGGTGAAATAAGACGTACGATTTTGTCGTACGATTTTTTAGTTACCACGTATGTTAATTTCGAATATTCACTGTTTCAATACGGCGTCAAATTAAAAAAAAGTTATATAGCAGTTTTTTTTTTTTTGGTAATCGTCAGTCTGAAACTCAAGTTGAAGTTACAGAAAATCTACAGATTTTATAGACATACAATCGTTTTTTCGTCACACGTTGAGTATAATTTGTACAACGAATGTCTCTCGTTATTATAGGACAAAGGATTTATATCAAACCGATATTTCAAGTTTCTTTATTTAATCCTTTATTTAATCCGATTATTCTATATTTCTGAGAAGAAAAGTTACAGTTGATTACAATTTTACACCTTGAAAAATATCGGAAAACAAGAATTAATAATTAATTCAAAGAAACTGGCTGGAAATCGTGTAATAATACAACGTTGCAATAGTGTAGCAGTGAACAAATAAAATATAGATACATGTATATGTAGTTTCTAAGTCACATCGTGCTATAGAGGATTAATATCAGCGAAATTGTTTGTAGAAATCAAACAATCTTTCCAATTAAACCACTTTTTAACACATACAAAAAAAAGAAAAGAAAAGAAGCTTATTTCAGTCTCAATTTTGAAGATTATATTCTCTTCTTCAAAAAGTACATGTCAATGCTTTCTTCGACAACTATCTCATTCAGAAATTTTACAAAAATAGCTAGTTCATGTTCAGAGCTTTTCATTCCTGTCAAAAGCGTCACAAATCAGGAGGTTAATTCGTCGAAGAAAATTTCTTCATTTCAATCCCATGGTAACTCGTCATCTTTCCGCGCCAGGGAACCAGACTTTCCACCCGTCAGGCAACAACTCTTCCTAAGAAACTTCATATCTCAGCCAAATGATTGCTAAGGATGAAGATCCAAGTGGAGCAACCGCGCTCCTCACGGGCAACTTTTTGAAATCTCGAAAGCAAAGCGAAACCGTCGAGGCGGGTAAAGGTAATTCAGGCTGGGATACGAAGAAGTCAAAGAGAGCGAAGAGGAGGAGGCAGAGAGGAAGAAAAGAAACGAAGACTGGAAGGGGCGAAAAGTTACGGCTGTCAGGAGCGTCGGTTCTCGTTCAAGTGGAAACGTGGGCCTCTTCCGTAACAGCGAAGCCAGATACTTTCTTCCCCCGATTCGATCGACGATATTCGCGAGTCGCCGCACGTTTCTTCCATTACCGGCACGCCGTAAATAAGATGCGACGACGCTGAGAAATTATCGCGGGCATCGTTCAATCGACAGGTTCTTTTGCAACGGTGAAAAGCGGTCATACATCACCGTAGTTTGATAACGCGAGCGAATCTTTTCTTTTGCATTCACTTGTTGGTTGGAACCTCTTCGAGAGCAACTTACGGTCGCGAAACAAATTGCGACCGCTTATGAACACGTGTCGCCTGCACGTCACGACTTTCAGTCTGGTGGAAGCAGAAGTCGCGTCTCGCTGATTTATTTCAATGTTGATCTACTTATTATTCATTGGGATTAATTGCCGTGGTTTTTATCGATGAGAAGAGAAGCTTTTTCCTGGAGCTGTTTGATATATGTTGCTGCTGTGAGGAGATCTCTGGTTTGTTTATGGCTATAATGGAGGGGAATTGTACCATTGGAAAGTATGTTACCGATGTTAAGAATGTATGTGATATATTTATGTAGGGTGAGCCGCTTAACGTGATCATCTTAAATTATTCTGTTACTGCTGCTTACCGTTCGAAATATCTTCTGCGTCGCATAATATGGTTCAAAAAATCTCACAAGGTGATTATGGTATATTTTTTATCAGCTTCTTTTAGGAGAGGTTTTAAGGATCATTTATTGATATTACTGCAGATGTTATATAAAGAATTAAACGTTTATGCGATTCTACGCGATATTCCTAGATCACGATTTCGACATAAGATTATGCAAGAAATGCAAAATGTCGTCCTATAGTGACGACTAGAATGCGGATTTTTATGCAAATTAAGTAGACAATTTTTTCATTAATTATTACAACAGAGTAATTTGGATATTTTGTATGTGCATTCTGTGCAATTTTGCACCTTTCCCATAAATTCATAAAAATCCGCAATTGAAAATTAGAACTTTAAATTATAATAGATTTTCGCATTACATAAATTGGTAAACTCTTCATTTGATGCACATTTTTTTTTCTAAAATCTTGCTTTCTTTTTTTAATATTTTATTTAAACTTCACGTTTACTTTAAAGTGTATTCTTAAATTATTAAAAATTCTTAAATTATAAGTAACGTTTTATTCAATGTAAATGAAATTTAATTAAAGTTATTATAGCGATGCCAGTAGAGTGCAAAGGGTAAATATGAAAATTATTAGATTCATCATTTTTATATATGAAATTATATGAATATTACAATAAGAACTGTCATACTTGAAATATTAACTAATCTCTTTCATAAAGAACATACAAATTTAACTACCAAAACATAAATTTTCATAATTCAGTCGTTATCTTCATTATCCTTTACTACGATTCGTTGAACTTCATGCACCTACAGCTTCGAATCGTTCGAAGAATGATACATACCCACAGAATTGTACCGATGATTAGGTTACAAACCGATAAAAAATCTCAAGAGCACGTATAGAGCTCATCCTTGGAATATCGATTAACCAAACTCCACGTCTCTCATCCTTCCAAACGAAACTACGGTTCAGAGGGTTATACCCTAGAGCTGAAAAGACCAACATTCCCAAGGAAAGCACGCGGATGAACACGGGAATGTAAGCCAATAGAAGTTCAGAACCGTCGAGTTCTGAAATCATCTCTGGAATATCAATTGGTTGAACTCCGTATCCTATATCTTCTCCAACGGAACCAGGGTTGAGAGGTTACTACCGGGACTAAAAAGACTACGTGTCCGGAAAACCTCGCGGATAAATATGACCATAAACCAATAAAAGGCAGGCGGTCGAATCGTTCTTAGAATATCGATTGGTTAAAAAGTTCTGTACGGCTTCGAACGTATCTGAGGTCGCGGTGTTTTCTTCGAAACTGAAAGGGTATAAAACCACGCGAGAACCAAGAAATAAGCATTACACACGAGAATCGTATGAAACTTTCTAGCTGGCTGATAATGAATGCCGCGCAACTGGTTATGAATGGTCAACGATATTTGCTGGAACTTTTACATTTGAAACCTGTGTGGTTACACACTCTGTGGTACTTTATGATTATTAGAGGGCGTAGCTTCTCATCTCTTCGCGGAGGATCCTTCGAATAGCGAATATATCCATAAGTCATGGGACACTTGCTAATTTGAACTTTACGTTTAAATTAATATTGTTATAAATACCTGTGTTATATTATCAAATGATTATTTACAGATACCTTCACCGAATATAGTTTTTTTGATGTTAAAATATACTAAAAATTATACATACAAATTTTCAAATTTCCCCGTTAGTATACGCTTCTCGTTTTACGATGACGGCTGGAACTAATTTTGGCAGACTTGCAATGATTCGTTGCATAGATTACTTACACCGACTTTACTTACACTTACTTATCTTAGTTATAAATATTAACTTCAACTTCTTCAAACTTTGGAAAATTGTAGAATCTATGTGGAGGAAGAAATAATCCCATAAAAAATATTAAACTATGTTTTAAAATTTTCATTTATAATTGCAACTTGAGAAAACAGGAATTTTTAATGAAACTTTGCTGAGACAATTTAGGCTGCTCGAATTAATTTTGGCAATCTTGCAATGGGTTTTGTTTAAAATGATTCTTAAATACAAATGTTAACAACAGAACGGTTCATATCGAAATAATTAACTAAATCTTTCATCTGAACTTGTCTTATTGTAAAACGGTAAGGTGTCTCATGACTTATGGATGAGAGTATATTTGATCGAAAAGATCCTCTGTAAGACGATTAGAGTATCTAGAAGCCGCTAGTTGAATTGATTAATGTTCCTTCGAGACCTACTAATCTTGACTAGGAATCAAATGTATCACGTTTCTTTATCGAATTTTCTTCTTATTAGTTTTTCTTATTCACGATTATACCGAGAGTATTTCAGTAGCAAGTGATGACATTCTGACGAGATTTCACGGTAGCTCGTAAATGTAAGACCGAGATACATACTTAGTAATCTGTTCTACAACGTATCAAGCTTTCTTACTATGCAAGGTTAATAAGGTTGGTCTTTTTGGTGTTAGGTGGTGAAAGAATTGCATGTCACTTTGACTCGTGCCGCGAGATGTTAAGCAATAAATAGAGTATCATTTGATACGTGGTGATAATGTGAGAATAGATTTAGCGATGATAATGTGAGAATGGAAATGAACGAAAAGAAGGATATTTACTTCTTCGTTAGATTTATCCATGTCTGAATGATACGAAAAGAAAGAGAAGAAGATCAAACCATCAGCAACATTGGAATGAACATGTTCAAGCAAAACAGTTCTTGATAAATTCATCGAGAAAACGTGTGAACCAAATATGTCACCGTTTGATCGTACATCACGGTTGCAGCGGAATTATACGAATAATTCATTCGAATCATAGAGCAGAGGGTTGCTAGGAGAGGTTTATCAGAAGTTGCTCTTACCGCAGCAACCTCGAATAGGCATGTAAGACAACCATGATGTTGAATCGGAGAATGCAAGGGTATTTTACGAGCGAAGGAGAGTTCCTCTTCCTCATCTCTGTCACTCTATTTCTCTCAGTCTCTCCGTTTCTCTCATTCTATCTGTTTCTTTCACTGTTTGCATTTCCTTCACTCTCTTTATTTCTCTCAACTCTCTTCCTTTCTCTTGCTCTGTCTCTCACTCTCTACTCTTCCCTCTCTATTTCTCTCATTCTTCCTGTGTCTCTTACTCTCTCACTATTTCTCTCAGTCTTACTCTTTCTTTCTATCTCTCTATTTCTCTCACTTTTTCTTCGTCTCTCACTCTCTACTCTTCTCTCTCTATTTCTCTTATTTTCCCTGCGTCTCTCACTCTCACTATTTTTCTCAATCTTTTTATTTGTCTCACGCGCGCTATTTCTGTTTCTCTTAGCTTTTTTCCTTATTTCTCTTAATCTCTCTTAGTTTCTCTCTTTATTTCTCTCAGTCTTCCTTAATTTCTCTCTTTATTTCTCTGTCTCTCTCAGTTTCTCTCTTAGTTTCTCTCTTTATTTCTCTCTCCTTCTCCTTCGCCTTCCGTTTCCTTAGTTGTGTTCATTCCGTAGCAACACGGAGGTAAGTCTCATTAGTCGGCTTCTTCCAACTTCACGCACGCATTGTTAGATTAATTAGTAGGATATAATGGGTGTTCTCGCCGCGATCGTTGTCTTCCCTTTGGAGAGCCGCCAACGTTCCCTCCACGAGGGTGGAATTGCTGGTTTTGTAAAACACACCAGCACAAACAGGATAAACATCGATTTGCAGCCCTCTCACTTCCGTTCACTTTTTGTTTCTGAGCAGACGCACGATTTAGGGGGTATTTCAGCAAGTGAGCAATCAGGAATAATATCAAGGGTGTGTTGAAACGATGGAGAATTTATGGAAATGTACAGAATATTTTGTCGAGTGGAATTGAAACGAATGTGGGAATTATACGTTCAGGTTAACGATCGATAATTGTATGAACATGTGTTAAATAGAGGTGGTGATTGCTTTTTAAGCGAGATTTTATGGGGCTGAAATGATTTTGCAATTCTTCACCTTAGCGAAAGAAATTTTTACACCTGCGAAGCGAAGCTTTTTGCAAAACACAAATTGGCTTATCACTTACAATAAAAAGTGTGTACTTTTCATATATTATCCTAAAAGAAGCTTCATCTTGTAACATTATTACAATTAAATGTTTTTCAATATTACTTCAAATCTTCCTTGAAATCTTTTCATAAGTAGCAATTATATTTCTGAGTGCAATAAAAAATAATTATATAATTTTGCACTGCATCTTAAAATTCGTCAAATAAACTTACAGACATCTCTAGACAGTAGTGTTCTTCAATTATGCCTCTTTCATAATAATCCTTAAAATGATGACTGTAGAAATTCAAAATTTACACGCATACAAATTTTTCGAAAACTTGTATCTCGTCATTCTTAGATTTCTACGAACAAACATTGATCACCGGGAATCAGACGACTCGATAATCGATCCGCCAGGACAATTATTTAACCAAGGATCAGCAGTTAGGCGGGCAACTTTAGCGATCCAGAGATAGGGCAATATTTCGTCAAGATTCATTCCGTACGGGTGGGCTATTGCGGTCCATTAAAGGAGGCGAGAAACCAAGCAAATGATAAATAGTGCGATTACTGACCGGCCAAGCAACCAGGCTCGTGGCGACTGTACGTGAAACTGTCCAATCATCATCAGTCTACGAACACCTCGAATCATTCGTTCGCGATACAGGCATCTGTCTTTTATGCCGGAAATCGCCGCTTTTAGGTGAGATCGTTGATTCAGCCGCGCGTAATACAGGATACCAGATGACTCTGATTGCTGAAACTTTTTTTGCGGATCGCTGTAAAACAGTCTTCGGTTATCCGAAGTCCAAAGAGGTCCGGTCGATTGGAATGCGAATTTCTTTCTTTTTTCTTTCCTTTATTTTTTCATTTTACACAAATGACGATTCAACTCGAGCGTTATTTTATTTCGTTGTAGTTAAGTTTTTATCGTAGATCTCGTTGATGAGCGTTTTCATGATTAATTGTAATTGAAGCTTGTACAACTTATGAAACATGGAAGAATTAACGTCCTTACGAGTGGCGAAATTTCCTAACGTTACAACCGAGATGTTGAAACCACGAGATACCGCAGAAAGAGAATTAGAAACTAGATACTTCGTACAGCTACTTCCATTTACTTTCTATCCTACGAATATAAAAGAAAAACGAAACGAAAAACAGCCATTCCATCAAAATGGTAGCAATTGTGTAACATTCATCAATCTAAAAATACACAATGCAAGAGAAAGAGAATGCATGCCTCGAAGTATCATTGTTACTAGTTAGAAATGTGTTGCAATGGATGAGTGACGATTGACTTTACAATTCGAAAAAGTAGAACTCTTATCCTAATGGTCCCTGATGACGGCCTCCGTGGGAGGGCTTAACGCTTGTTCGACGCTGGATTGGCCGTATTCACGCGAGTTTTGAAACGTAAATCAGAGCGATTTGCAGCGTGCTGGTATAATGTAAGAGGTTGCATGCAAGATTGTATTTATACACCCGGGGCACTATACGTCGCGCGTGCCAGCACTGGCACGAAACGCACCGTTGATGGAGGTAAAGCCGCATGTAAAACACCGTGTGGGATTTCATGGGATCTCGGGTTTACCTTATACTCGTTCAAACTGTTTCTCTTGTCGCCTTCCCTCACCCCTTCAACCTCACGTTCTTTCGTCGTACTTCCTTTACTCTCTCTGTCTTGATCAAATGATCTTGCTGATTGCATCGCTGCTTACTTTCTGTTCACTGCCACGAACGTTTAAGCCGTGAACGTTCACCGGTTCAGTAAACGCGAGTTGGGTATCACTTGATCACTTTATCAATACCGTAAAATAAGGAAGATTTCTCGGGGAAGTCGAATCTTTATTTCAACCCTTTGTATTGGAAGAATCCTTTTTAGACACTCATTTGTGAAGCATCGTGTATGCTGTGTGTTCCAGGAAAATTGATGTATTATATACAATACAATCACTTCTATTAATATTCGAACACCGGTTAAAACAGAATAACGTTTTAAAACTGCGTGAGTTTTTTTTTTTTGAGGAGTTGGAAGGGTTAGTTTACTAGATATTATGCACAGAAAATTTTGAACAAATTGTAATTAGTTGAAATCGTAAAAAACATAGTAAAGGTCGCTTTTTGCAACTGTTTTATCTGAGCCTGTAATGAAAATTTAAAAAATATATTCCATTCCAGATGGGATGTAAGTTAGACAAATTAAGATAAATCAGGATACGAAGGTTCAAAATTTTCTGGGTATCTGTCTTATTCTACCAGAAGACACAAAAGTTTCATTTTAATTATCTCTTTTCTTAATAAGACTACTGTAGACGAAGGTTCAGTGTTAAACGAGGGTCTTCAAAATTATTCAATTACTCAGGCGGGGAATTTTTCGCTGAAAAAATTACTGCTACCATCGTAAGACGTCGAATTTCTTAATAAGATTACCGTAGACGAAACTTTAGTGTTAAATTGATCCTTTCGATAGAAAAGAATTATTGCTATCATCGTGAACACGTCAAATTGTCCAAAAATGAGTAATGTTCCATACCGTGTTGCTTTACGAGATATTAAAAAAAATGAGCCAGAGACTTCAGCCTGGAAGCGACGGTTAAATTAATATTCCAACGGGGATAGCGACGGTCCAACATGCGTTTAAACTGGACTCGACGGGAAAGCCGGCGGTCAAACGTTTGCATAAACGTTATCGAGCGTAGTATGTCATAATTAAATCAACGACGAGGCAAGTTTACATTAGTGACGGCGTTAACGCGCGCGTGGACGGCTTGCTTGTCCAGTAATCACTGTACGCTCGGACAAAGACGGAGGATGTATTCTTGACTCGTTCCACTTGTGGTAACGCCCGAGGGAACCGGCAACGCTTGTTGCGTATACCACATATGTATTATATTAGATCGGGAATCGTGAGTAAACGGGCATGAAGCTCGTGATCGAGATCAGCAAGGAAAAGAGATTGCTTTACCGGGTAAAGTTTACCTCAATCGAAAACGATACCTACACGGATTACGTACGATCGAGATCGTAACTTCACCCTGAGGACTTTACTCGCGCGCCCGGAATCGGATCGTTTCAACGCTTTGGATACCGTGTGGCCTTCCATACGGATTGAATTACTTCACGTTTTACGCTGCGTGTGCAGTCCGACGAAAGGAAAAAGCCGATGAATTCGTTCTGTTATATGCTCGCGGTTGTTTTACAAAATAATATTACTCGAGCTTTGTATAACAGTATTTGCACGTGGGGTGTTGACTATGAAGTAAAACACGAAGGACCACATTAATGTATAAATTGGGAATTTATAATGAAATTGTGCGACTGCTTGACAAGGGAGAAACCACGGAATAACTGAATATAGAGGTTATATTCGGAGATTTGTTTTTGGCGAAATTATTTGCTTTTTTTTAAACAATCTTTAATGCCTTCGGAAAGTGCATTTCTTGAACTACTTTTCCTTTAAAAATTTGATATAAGAATATTAATTATTTCAGTAATAATATTAACCAGAGTAAGGGTTATCCAAAAATTTATGGGAAATGGACAGATTTGTAATTTTCCACTGCAAATTTCGAAATGAAAAATCACGCGATTTTCTTAAACTATAAAATTACAGTTTCAGTTGCAAATACACAGTTAGAAGGTGATTAATAATGTAAATGATTAATTAGAGTGGTTAACAGGTGAGAAAAATAATCTTGAAAAGCATAATTTTATTCCAAAGGGGAGTTGAGTGTTAAAATTTTCGAAAGAATATCGAATTCTGTGTCAAGTCTATAACCTACAAATTTTCTGAATAATTATTATAATAATATAGATCATTTCATTACAATGAGCAATAGTTGAGAAAAAACAAATTCAAGTGGCGAATTTCAAAGCTAGCAATACAGATCATTATATTAAAATAGATAACACTCAAAAGAATTTTATGATGCTCTTTATCTCAATATTTAATATCTTAAATCAGACAATACTTAAAAAAGAAAATACATTTTCATAAACTTTTATTCTCGTACAGCAGACAGAACTAAAAAGAAACAAATTATAAACTGTATCGGTACATATTCTTAAAAACAAAACAAATGAAAAATTTCCCCGCCATAAGATTTCAATCGCAATCGAATCAATTTTCCAATTTCCAGAAAGTATCACCTGCATTGTAACTTAAATAGATGTTGACGTACGATAATATACTAATTAGCGATTCAATTAAATCTCACGTTGGAATCTCGGCGAAGGTAACGGCATGCCGGCTAAGTTTCGAGAAATTGGCCGATGAAAAATTGCAAAGTTACGGTCGTGGGCGTAAGTAAACCGATAATGAAGACGCTTGCCGCGTTGGATCGTATAGAAACGATAATATTAATGGCGTTGGAGTTAACGAACTGCGTAATTGTCGTTCCATGCAGTATTGGAGGCAATAGAATGTCGGTGCTTCGCGACGGGACTGTGAGATTTCCCGAGGATGCCCGTCCTTCCGTCTATGGCTACATTCGTTGCATGCTTCTCGCTTAAACTATGCGGCGAATCGGCCAAGATAACATCTACTCGTATGTGGCAAGATGAAAATCTTCGCGATTTCTTTCTTGTTCCTTTTAAGAATCGTTCAATTGTCGATTTCGTATCTGAGCATTGATTGTTGACTTTGAAACTTTTAACTTTCTATTATATACACGTGTTATACATTCGTATTTTTAAATGTTATTCATGCTTGCAAAATTTGATACTTTCTCTGGGATAGACAAGCATAAATGTACAAAGTATTAATTTCATTCCTAAAATGCGTCGTCAAATATGGAATGTGCGTTTTACATCTTAAATTATTTCACGTAGAAATTAAAATTTAACTCTTTACAACACCATGTGACTTGAAAATTGAATATTCATTTATCTGTATCATATAAGTCCTATTTTATTTGTTTATTGCTATACTATTTCGTTATATTGATGTACTATTACTAATTATTTTCTTTACGATAATTAATTCATACCTTTCCCATCAACCAGTAAAATAATAATCGACAGCAGTATACGAACAAAATTTCTTGTATTATAATTATTGTAAAAACTTGTAACGAAGAAATATCAAGTTACTGAGGATCAATTAAACTATTTTATATTGGTTATCGTTAAAATTAATGCACACTTGTATATCAATTCTTCCGTGTTTCCCATAATTTTTATTGCACTGTACTAAATTTAGGAACTTTTCTTCTATATCTATTTCCACGAACAACAAATCAAACAATAATACAAAACATTCTTCTTAAAAATCGTTTTATTTAATTTAGAAACAACTTATAAATTCGAGTGTAATTTCGTATCATTCAATTAACAGAAGCCAGCAAAAGTTGCTGGAAAATAATTTCTGTAATTTCGCTGGTGAAGTCCCAAATCCGTCAAATGGACGGGCCCCGTAAATCTAACTTAAACCACGGAATCGAAGTCGTGTAACGGTCCTCTGCGTAACAGCAACTATAATAATCGACGGGAGGAATTGAAATCGGTAGGCACAACACGCACCGCGACGCAGCTGCACCAGGGCCGTTAATCATAAAGCAGAGAGAAGCGAGCGAGACTCGCTCGTCGGAATAATGGTACGCTAAGTCGAAGAAGTACGGAACGTAGAAAGGTGGAAAAGGCGTACGAATAAAAAGAGACAAGTTACCGACGACAAGAGAAAGAGAAAGAGAAAGAGAAAGAAAGAGAGGAACTAAGGAAGGTGCAGCGTTCACAATCGGATTGTGACGCGTACGTCGAGCACCTGTTTCCATAATTACGATCTCCTTAAGATCCGTATCGGAGCCCGCAGCGAGTTGTATTATCGTCGCTGAGCACGCTACCACGACGAGGGATCGACTAGCAAAACGATAGCAGCCTCCGTATGCTATACTGGTCGGCTACGATTGTAATTAATTGACGGAGATATAATATTCGACCGAGAATGTCGAGTGAAAATTGCCGAAGTAATGAGAGCTGGAATTGTATTGCGGTTAATGAATGCAGATACGTACAGGTATGAATTAAAGGGGAAGGAAATTTATTCAAGTTCCAAGAAAGTAACGAAGAAATATAGAATATTCTAATAGAATATTAGACGGTGAGTAAATTTCACAAATTTCCATCATGAATTATATGACAGTAACATCTATAGCAGCTAAGGAAAAATGTGAAGTACCTAATTCAACGAAAAACGAACGCGCGATCTCCGAACTAACACGTCGCGCCAGGATTTTATGCACTGTTAACAGGCCCTTTGCTTTTTTTCTCGTTATACTCCTGTGAGTTCCATATATAGTTCTGATCTCAAATACCGATGTATGTAATCAGATTATACCACAATGAATAATTTTAATCCTTTGGAAAATTTGGTAAAATGGAAGGCACTTTACTTCTTCCTGTATAATTTCTATAATTTGTAACGATTAAGGAGAGAAAGAGAGTAGTGAAGGGAAATAATAACTATATTATTTGTAAGATGTTATGATAGTAAAAATATTTATTTTGTAATATAATGGTATAAAAACAAAAAAATAAAAGGAGGTCAAGGAATTATCTTCATCCTCCAGTTATTTTCATTTTAATTCAGCCACTGAATGAGAGCCTCCAGTTTCGTTGATCTTAAGGAGGATTTTATCGTAATTGGCAACGACGTAGAATCACAACTCGTTCGAGCAGCTTTCATTTTTCCTTTTACATCATCATGGAGAAAAATTTCCCCGGATTTATTGTACAAATTACGTAATGCCCTTACATTAATATGAATATCGATACATTCCAGTGCCCGATTTCACCTGAATTAACAGCTATCAGCGGTAAACGGATCTGACAGGGTTAATTAAGTAGGAGCTCGATACTTTAATTAAACAATTTTAATCAGCCTAATAACTATTATTAATTTTTTTTTTTTATCTAAATGTAAAGTATACAGTATTCATTTTCATAGAATTTGTGACTTCGAATTAATTTAAAAAATTCCTAACTTTTACACTCTCGCGAAATTTAATACCCCTTGGCTATTAAAGCATCATGTACATGCTAAAATAGCAAACATCTGATAGAAATTTTACTTACAACTTTGTAACGTGAATTACGTTCATTATTTAATTAAAGGTAAATATCAGTGTTCAAATAAATTAGACATACAGATCTCAGCACTTCTAGAAATAATGAATACTTCATCTCAAAATGTTCACCGTTCCTGACAATACAAGATTGACAGCAATCGAAAACGGAAGTTATTACTCTCTGGAGTTCATTTTTATTTTGTTTCATTTCAGTAAACGTATCGTTAATTTTTTGCGTCAATTCATCGTGTGAACTTATTCTTGCTCGATATACTTTTTCTTTCAATGTTCTCTATACATAAAGCTCCAGTGGCGTGACATCGGGCGATCTTAGAGACCAAAGTATTGACCCTCCTCGACTTATCCATCTGTGACAAAAATGATTATTTAATCATTGACGAGCATGTGTTTCGTAATGTGCCGGACAACCATCTAGTTACATCCACAGGTTTCCTAAAAAATATGCTAAAAGATATGCTAATTCATTCCTCAAGAAATACAGAAATGTATTTGCAGTTAACCTATGTAGTAAAAAATACGGCCTCGCTAACATATTATTGTACATGCTTGCTCACACATTACAGGTAAACTGATGCTGAAAGGCAACTGTTCGAGTTATGTATGGATTTTCTTGTGCCTAACCATGACTGTTGTGAATATTGAAAGTTCCTTCACTCGTAAACGTTGTTTCTTCAGTTCACAATATTTTCGAGGGAAACAAATTATCTTCTTGCACTGTATATATATATACCACTAACAAAATTCTACTCGTTTTTCATAATCATCTGGTATAAGCTATTGCACTCGCATGTAATGATATGGATGTCTGTTATCAACATGGAGGATTCGCCATACAGTCGATCGAAATATCCCTAGTTGATACAAAATTCTACGAAGACTTCTTGTAGAATTATTGTTGAAAAAGTTCAATGTTTTTGATGAACGATTTTGTTGTTGTATAACTCTTATAAGATTAATTTCCTTTGCGAAGTGGTGTAAATGATCCTGTCGTTTGTAATTGTGCGTGATAATTTACAAACACTGTGCGATGTAGTATTCTTCTGTTACGAAATCTGCATTGGCATTCGCTCACAGCAGCACGGATATTGCCATTACAAAAGTCGTAAAAGAAGTGAATATCTGCATACTCACGATTCGTGAATAATTGCGGCATCTCGGTGTGAAGTCTAACAACTTACTAACGGTAATGGCAGAAATTACCTTCAAAATCTTTGACGAGCTCGAACAGTAAACACCGCTTGCATAAACAGACTAAATGTAAATATTACTAATCAATTCCTACATTGTATCGCAATAGCTGCAAGTCAGGCTTTTATCTGTTACTAATCCCTACGTAAATATTATTTTTATCGTAACTTTTTAATAAAGCTTTAAACGACTTATGTTTATTTAACATTCTTTTCTTACTTAGACCCATAGTATATACTAACAAAGTTTCGCCGTTAAAACCTGGGACACTCTGTATGTTTCAATAGAAATAAAAATAATGTAGGCAAAATTAAGAATTGTAAAGGTTTAGTAACCCACATGTTTCACAGCTACGTCGATCGTGAAGATGACGAGGTTTATGATACGGACGTGACCGTCGGTTAAATTTTGAGAGGTGAAAGTAATTGCACTAAGCCATTCAAGAGACGGCATCCTTACTTTCTACCATCTAGAAAATAGAAATGGTCACACCATAAATCTGGTCACCTTAGCGAGTGCAGGTAGGTGATGTTACGGGGTACAAAACGTCCCCACAAAAATTGTAGTGGAAGGGGATGACAAAAGGCGTAGATTTAAGAAAGCACCTAATTGGCGGAAGGCGAAAACACCTTTGGCAAAGAAATAAAAACCCGATACGTGATAGGAAAGAAAGTAGAACAACTGTTATGGTAAAGCAGAGCGAACGCTGAAGTAGATTAAAATATAGACTGTATGTGTTTTTTTTTTTTTAAACTGTCATCTCTGAATCCCTCAGACGCCCTCCTAAACCTTATCCATCCTACAATAACATTTTTTTAAACATTATCCAGCTATCAGTTTTTATATCATATTCAAGTGCAACTGTGAAGACAATTTCAAAGAAATCTATTCAACGCACGAAAGGATGATTCATGCCTCTGGTATAAAAGAATCGATATACCAACTTTCTTTCGAAAGATTAGATCAATATTCGTCAAGAGTATATGGAAAAACACGAATTTTCCATTGCTTAAGCACAACAGCTTATCACGAGAAAGTTCCTAGATAAACTATCCATTTTTCTACAGAACACCGCTTGTCTGTACAGCCGGTATACAGGTTTTCCCAGGGACCGATAACGATCGCGTGAGTTATGCTAGAGGTCGTGTTAACGAACGGCCGCGTCCCTGTGGCCGCATAAGACAGGCCGAATTGCATCACCGGCGGCGCAAGCTCTCGATGACGTAGACACGCGTGTTAGAGATCGTTCTACGTGTTGGATTTCACGGCCGTGCACGCACCAAGAGAAAAGACAGGAAGGCTGCTGTCTTCGTTGGTAGAGAACGGATTGAAAATGACGACGTCGAAAATGGTCTCGTTAGCTCGAACGACGAGAGAGTCGAGAGATGCGATATCTACTGGTTACTTATTGCCCATTGTCCCAAGGAAGCCCGTTTGAGTCGCGCGACCCTGTCCCTGGTGCGTGAGCCAATGCGCCGTGAAAAAGCTATTAGCCGCGCAGCACCACGATTAGACGATCGCCGCTTTTCCTTCTGACAGCCTCGCCACGTTTTCGCGATCCTCGATACGGTTGTATCCTGAGTAAATTGGTTGGAGATGGAGTGTTATGGGGAATTGATTTTTCGTCGATTTATAATTGGTTATAGATAATTGAGTAGTCTTTTTGTTTCTTAAACGCAATCTTTAGGGCGTTTGGGAAAATCTCGTTTCAACCGCATTGTTGAGATTTTGTGTCGAAAAGATCCACTACGTTTGATGATGTGTATTTGAAACCTGTATTTTTGAACTTTACTGATGCTGCTCGTCGCATCGTTACTTTTCTATAAGTGATACATTTTGTTTCCTGTTGTCATTGTTTTCAATCTAAGACAAGCTGAGACACTTGGGTCTTTTCGAGAAAAGTTTTCCAAAAATTTTGGATTCAAACAGTTAATTTGAATTTGTAATATATTTTATATGTAAAAATAAACAGACGTATAAATAAGACTGCTAACTTTTTGTTACAATACTAAATTTTCGAGGTGAATGCTACGAAATTTGTGTTATCTTTATGCCTTCAAAGAGTTAAACGAAATTATGCAACATTTTCCTGACACTATAAAAAGGCCTTGAAACTAAGATATTGAAGAGACACAAGAATTATAAAAGAAGTGCAACAATGATTTATGAAAAAGAACCTTCACGTATAATTAAAATCTTTACGATTGTTCAATACAGAAGAAGTTGGTCTTTGCCAACTGGAAATGTGTAAATCTGAAAGCAAAAGTTATTCAATCAGTAGTTTCAAATAAACGACACCATTAAAGCGCAGACTTTCTCGTAGAGCAAAGAAGAAAATCTCTCTGTAGAAACACTTGTCTCTCGAAGATTGAAAAAAAAAAATAATCCCCGATCAATCCTATCCTCGCATCTACCTTTCCGCTGGATCAAGTGCAAGGAGAAACGAGAACGCGGCCGCCCCGTTTAACCAGGTTCACCCGCTCCGGTTTTTTCCGGGTAGCTAAATGGAAGAACGGTGTTACGCTCTGTGGAAGCGGGCCGTGAACGGTGGTTAGTCTTACGTATATACGCTCGTGAAACGACAAAGGAACGAGAGCTTCCGCCGTGGCTCTTATCGTTCTTGCGTACTCGAGCCGATCCGTTAGATCTCTTTCACGGAGATATGGCCGCGCGTTCCCTCTTTGGCCTTTGGCTTCCTCCTCCACCTTCACCATGCCATCCTCCTCCTCCTCCTTTCTTTCGATCGAGCCTGAATACCTTCACGGGTTTGTCCCACCCACGAGACACCCACTTCGGCATAACTTTTGAGCCTTCCGGCAATGCTTGGCTTATTGTGTCCGGTATTGTTGACCGGTGTTTTGCATTCCACGACTTTCGAAAAATATCTTACTGGACGCACAGCTATGAAGCTCGTGTACACCGGTCCTGGTAACGTGATATTACGTATAATTTATATCGACCAGCGATGCATCCCGCTTTCTTCGAATATGTTGCTTGCGAACGTCACCGTGGGTGTTTTGGCCCTGCAAGACGTTTGCACTGTCTGATGGGATTGAAAAGGTGTCTTGTGATGGATATGGCGGTAAGGATGATAGGTGCATGGTTTAGAATGCAAAATGTCGATTTAATATGAAAAATACTCGAACTCGATATCTCGTAAATGAAGAGAAAAATGAACAATACAGTACGATATTTGGCTACTGTTGAGATTATATCGAAAAATGATCTTTCAAATGTGATTTCTTTCGTTTGAACGATTTTTAAAACGTTACTCGTTCGAGTACACTTTCATTTCCCACCCGTGATACTCGTTTCACTTGTGTTCTGTGCGATCTATTTTCTGCTTTTGAGACTGAAGAGTTCGTCAAAGGGGACGCACTTTTCAAACGATTCTAGAGGCAAAGGAAAATTCAGTGGCTGACCTGAAAGCCATTTTTAAAAGTACGTACAAAGAGTGCTTTTAGAAGTGCAACGCGTACAGCTGAGCCCCAGGATTATGTTGGAGGGTTTCATTTTAATTTAGAACAATTTCTTTTATTTTACTACTAACATATATGTATGTTCGAGTTTCGTATAGAAGACACGGAATACAGAATTTTTGTGCTACCGACAATGATTTATATCAAATATTTATCCACCTACAAATTAAATTAGCGTATTTGAGTATTACTTCGTGATCAAAATGCCCAGCTAGTGGTGTGAATTAAGTTAGCCAACACTTCTCCGAGTACTTAAACATTAACAAAGCAACTCTTCATGTTGTGCATAGATAACTGATAGTTTAAGTAAATGACCAGCCGAGACAGTGCCTCTTCAGTTAATGATCGCAGCAATCAATGTAGCTTAACACAAAGACAGAGCAAAAGGAGAGAGCCAGTAACACACAGGTGAGTGTGAAGTTTTTCACCGTAGCCAAGGCATCGACCTTTCGACGTTAATTGAAAACCCACCCCGAGCAATATCCTGTAAATCGTGTGGACGCAACAATGCCAGCTTATAACCTTTATTCGTGATTACAATCTGAATATTTGTGGCCGCAGCGATCGATCGTCGCTGGTTTCGTTCAATTTTCCAGATGATTAGGTATATTGGCGTCGTTTTAATTAAAGATCATCAGGTCGATCACTACGATGAGAGAAAGAGAGAAAAAAGAAGAACTCGGCGGTTGTCTTCGTATCGAGTCGAGAATAATTAGTGTCTCACGGTGGGAAAGCGACGACGTGAGTCGACACATTCCGCCGTCAAACGGAGGAGGATTATCCGTCCACTTTTTAACTGATAATGCATTGTTGCGGAACAATGAGCTGCGAAGGAGTGATTTAGAAGCGGAGGGCTCGTCTTTGTGAGTCACATATCGAAACCTGCAGATACACCTGCGCAAGATCGCTTTCCTTATGCGTTTTATAGCGATTATTTGCCTCATTGTGTGGGTCGACTCATTAATTCCACACGACGCGGCCTCGTCGATGCTTCGTCGTTAATGACGAAGTCGTGGAAACAGCAATTGCGGGGAGGATGCGATTCGATGCTCTAAGCATTCTAAGGCTAGAAGAATCACCGATGAGCGTGTGATGAGACACGGCGTTAATTGCTTCCAATTATTTGTTCGAAATTCTACGAGTCAAGATGACAAAGAATATCTGATAGGATGACAAGAATATATACATATTCACTCCTAAAGAACAAGCAGAGTAAAGGGTCCAATATACACGTTATGTATTTTCAAATGAGATAAGTCATTTTGTTTTAGTAGAAGATAATACAATTTTAACCATAGACAGTAACGCATTTACATTATTCAAACCCATTATGAAAATTTTGTTTATTCATATTACAAAAGTTTATAGATATTCTGTTCCACGTATAATTATGATGGATCATACTTTTAATCAAGAAAATAAAGCAACTTGAAAAAATTCGAAATTGTTTGTGTTTTATTAACTCATTACTTTATAACGAGTTAGACTCGTGACACAGATTCTGGTTAAGAGTTTATTAAAACATTTATATTAGTGATGAACATTAGTTTCATTTCGAACTTTCCTTAAAATTTAGAAGACTAAGGATTGCCAATGGTAATTAATCTCTAATACGTTAGCATTTCTTATGTAAAATGGTACTATTAGGTAGAGAAATAAATTCTTTCCGACTGAATTCACGTAATTAGTACAACTATTCAGATTGAAATATTCGCGATGGTGTTCGCAAGTTGGCAGAAAAATGGCAAAAAGTCATGGCCAATAATGGAAACTATTTCGATTCTTGATCCATTTCCATTCTTTTTGAATTACATCATGATTGTACCCAGAAATCGGAAAGAATTTATTTCTACACCTGGATAAACTATCACACCACATTTTTCAACAGCACTTTTGTCCCAAAACAACCTGTAGCACGGAATAGGAATATTTCAAGCTAGTGATCTTTTGACAAAATCTAACCGGTGTTTAAAATTATATTTCCACGAAGAGCAGAACTTCCTATTACCGGCAGGTATCGTCTTGTGTATCGCCTCCCACACGAGCCGATTATTCCGCAATCGGCGAACGACGACAACGACGACGCCTTTCTACACCTGTGCCACCGCGGTCTTATCTCTTCGACTGCACTCTATTTCTCCCTTCCTCGATCTTCGTGTCTCTCCACCACGATGAGAAACAAGAGGAAGAGAGAGAGAGAGAGAGAGAGAGAGAGAGAGAGAGGGAGAGAGAGAGAGAGCTAAGGCAAAGAAGGGGATCCTATGGAAGCGGTGTCGTTTATTCCCATTTAAGTAAAGTCAAGGTGACGGGACCTTGCGCACACAAATCAGTCAACCCTCGTGGCGAAGGCTCCGCCGAGGCGTCCAATCCATCTCGGTGAAATCACCCTCTCTAAGCCGGCCCTTCTCGATCGTGCGCGCGTCCTCGTGCACCAGGCGGAGCGGACACCGTGAGAAAACCGATCGCCGCTCGGTATCGAGCCACTATGCATAAATACCTAGCCGCGGTTTTTTCGTTAAGGAACGCAGATCTTGGATCGCGGCGCTGCAGCACTCGCTCGGACAATAATCTTGCGTCAGTCACTATTTTTGATTCGCGCCTCACCATATGGAACACGCTCGAATAGCTTCGATTCCGCGGACCGATAGCTTGTTTTCTAGGGGATCGTAAGCGAATGCGTGCTGACGCTCGTCAATCAAGGATACGTGTAACTGAGTTCTTCTGCGTTTCTCCGGGAGAATTTTGGATAAATTTGCACGAGGTGTCTGATAATAGGGTGGTTTTTGAATACACGTAACACACAAACCGAACCGTGCTCACGGTAGACATATTATTAGCAGTGTGAATTAGTTTTGAAAGCTTTCGAAAGAAGACTGGTTGTAGGTTTCATCAAATGAATTCGTATTGCATTTATCAGATATCAAACTTCTGACATTTTGTATTTGTTCTGACAAGCAACAGATAGGTAAACAATCACATCTTTAGAAACACTGAAATCGATCACTTCAAATAGCATTTTCAGCATTTGTTAAACAGCTGCAAATAGTTATCGAAAGCACGTTAAAACTTACAGAAAATCTTCTCCATTAATTAAAACTTGTAAATATTTTTAGCCAAAAAAATCCCTCAAAATTAATTCACAATAATAATAATAATAATATGTATTGATAGTAAGAAAAGCAATTCATGTTTATATTCCACCTTACGCTTGCCTTTCTCAATTTTGCCTTCAAATTTCTGTTATCAAAATGAGGCACACGTGATAGAATATCTTCAAGCTACGAATTTATAAGAAAAAAATAACTAATCAAGATTTGAGATTGCAAACTAATGCATGTTTGGGATATCAGCGAAATATCTGTTGTCTTTGTTCTTTTTTTTAACATTTGAATATTTTAGATTTCTAATGTGATAAAACTTCAAATGGAACTGTAAGTGCTTGGCATCACCTGCTTAGTAGCAACGGAGTCAAGGATCTTTAGTATCACAATCGACAATGCAAATATTTGTCACAAACACGTTGATACACTTATCTTTCGAACTACTGGTTATTCTGTAGTCTATGTAAACAGATATAAGGCTCAACAAGACGGGACTAAAAAATCGAACAGCCACACACGGATTTGTTTAATGACTTATGCTTACGTAGACAGTTTTCCATCGATCATTTTTATAAAATCTGATAAATTTTTATTTATAGTTCACAAACACCTGGTATTTGCATATTCCATTTAGATAGCCATCGATATCTCTAGAAAATTGCATTGAGCGAGCGAAGATATTCTTTGACGCAGGCAAGATCTCAGCATCGCTAAGTTTACCATTATTGCCTTTCTCTTCGATTAATTATTACAACACAGATGTGCACTCATCCTCGAAATCCTGTCAAAACTAATATCTTTACATATTACCAAACTACTATCACGCTTTTCCACGCGTCAACTTTACAGCTTCCGTAACCGCGCAAAATACACGCTGATCGAAATATTGCAATCGCAAACGAATTCACGAAACTGAGGTCACATCTCACTGTCATAACGTGCATACGTCCCAAGTTGCGCCACTACTTCACGGAACGTAGCCGATTATTTCAGTTGTCGCCGTGTTAGTCCAACGACGTTAATAAACGTAATTCAACAAGAGATGGCGACGTAACTTTGCATGCATTTTCGTTCACGCTTGATATGCAAAAAGCGAAAAAAATTCGAACGCTGCTCGGTCGCATTAACGCGAAGGACGACGAAAATGCACACCGACAAGCGTTTATCTGCGCCTTGGGACCCCATAAAACGAGAGATTCCTCTGGGATGAGAGAGAGAGACCGTTTTTGCTTTGGTCGAGCGTCACCTCCTTCGCTATCAATTCTTGGCAATTCCACCTGTCTGAACGTTAATGGATCTACGTAATTCAAGCCATCACAAGGCAAGATGCTCGTTGCACACTGTGTCCTGGGGCGATTATCGTGTCGCGTTAATTAAAAATGTAGGCCTGTGCAAGGTGGTGTAACGAGAGAGAGTTGATAATAAGATGACTCCTTGGTCAGAGGTGTGAGGTTAAAGTCTGTACAACGTGCTCGTTGTGTGGTTTGATTTTTTGCAGAAAAGAGTTAAGGTGTACGATCCACGTGCATTATTCAATTGTTATATACGCGTGCAATACTTCTAAGGCAATTGTTATTTATCATATATCATTGGTGTACGATACTGTTACCTTTACATATCGGTATCATAAATTATGAATATTTATAATTATATATGAAGTGTGATCAGAGAAATTCTTGAGATCGAAATTATCGAATTTTCTTAAACATTTCCTCAGAGATATTATTTGTACTCACTTTGGATTTAAATTTAACTATAGAATAATTGTCGACTGTCTCCCACCTGCTTTAGTTCACATCTTTATTTAGAAGTGTAAATTTGCATATTCTATTATTATACAGTAACTGCACGTCATAGGTGTAGAAATAAATTCTTTCCGACTGGATCCGGTTAGGCTAGGTTAGATTTTTCGGAGTATCTAGCCTAGCCTGAGAACTTATTCATGAGTAATTCATAATTTTATTACTTATCCATAAGTGATTTGTAATTTATAATTTTAGCAAACTGTCCACAGGTCAAAGATATAGACGATAGCGAGTAATATCTTGATCACTTTTTGCACAAAGAAAATACAATAAAACCTTGGTTATATGGAACATATGTTCCACGAACGTTTTATTATATAAACATAATCTGACCTATTGTGAATTAATTGTATCGAAGAAATTACTTTTTAGATGTAGAAATAAATTAGTATTCGCAAGCTGTTAAGAAAATGGTAAAAAGTTAACATTATTAATTTGCCTTTACTTGTTTTGTTTAATGAAATTTTGATTTTATGTAAAATTCGGAAAGAATTTATTTCCATGTCTAATATTGTTCAATTATTTCCAATTTTTGCAAAATATGATGGAAGTTGCAGCAACGATTGCAATAATACACAGGGTATCGTGTAACTGGTGATACAAATGGAAATCTTCTGCACGAAGAGAGTGAAATCGTGAATAACGAAATAAAGCTTTATCAAACGATGTTTGTTTTCCAGGTTGATAACATTAAATACAATGTCGAGTGTATATTCACTTAATTATATCTCAGCTCAACTGTTCTTACAACAGTTTTCGCAGATAAAATTGTAGGCATTTATCTTTATTTTTCTTGAAGCTGTAACATCGTTGAAATACTTGCATTTATTGCGTCAAATATTACTGGAATTATTGAAAAATATTACTCAAAATTTCGAAAAGAAATTCTCAACTTTCCAAATTGCAAAAAAGTTTTTAAGAATTATTCGCACAATATCGTTAGAATTCAAATTTCCCGTGCGTTAATCAACGATGTAATCTCCCGAAAGACACTATTGTATAGGTAGCAAGGATAAAGGTAGCAGGATTTACCAAAAAGTATCGCTGCCGATGGCCAAACAGCCTCGAAATGGGATACCCGTGTACTGGCTACTCATGAAGATAAAAGAAACACCGGTTGATCGGGTAATGTAACATACGGTTTCCGTGAATTCACAAGAGGAACAGAAGTGGCGGCATTTACGTGCTAATTATACTCGTAAAGATTAATTAGATTAACGCTAATCTATCGACCCGCACCTTCCGTTCGACGGTCTTATCATCTGAGGCCTGTGTTCGTCACCGTGAAAAAGAAAAAATGAGAATTCTGCATAAATACACCTTAAATACGTTCTTTTAAGTGATTCTTACGCGATGCATAACTGTATAACCGATGACGATAGTAATATAATGGAAGTAAAGAATGATCGTCGCAAAAATATCATGACGAAATTGAAAAATACCGATAGTCACTTTTCAAGCTGTTGGAATATGTTCGTTTTTGTACTATGTCATAGTTATACTTCGAGGAATAACCATAAACCGTTGGAACGATGATTAATTGAAAAATTCAAGCACATGGACTTTTAACCTTGAAATTTCGATAATTGGATTTTAATTTTCAAATTAAATTAGCCCGATGAATCCCATTGACTTTAGCGAATTTGATACCATTATTTCACCATATTTGGTATCAATATTAAAAAAATGAAGATGAACTTTGACTTATTAATTCTGAATTATTTTTAATAATTAATTTTTCTCTCTCTCTCTCTCTCTCTCTCTCTCTCTCTAATGAAACATCTCAAGTAAAATTCCTTATGGAGTAAATGTAGAAGATACCTGCATGCTTTGATAGCTGATTCGTGAGACAAGAATAGAGCCGAGACATGTCTTTGTAACTAACTGATTTACAATTAGATATCATATCTCGTGACGTATGCTTTTGATAGCTACAGTCAGAAAGCCGAACGAGCATATATGGCCATAGTACAACTGCGACTCGCGTCGAATGTGCAATCTCTATGCAGAGCACGGTGTCGCGTTCACAAGTTGGTAAGAGCTTGGTTCACAATGAGCGAGCCGATAGTGACCGTGAAGCAAGGCAAGCTACGTGGTGTAGTGTTAAAAAGTGCTCTAGGATCATCGTACATCGCGTTCAGAGAAATTCCTTACGCTGCGCCACCCATTGGTGATCTGAGATTTAAGGTAAAAGGCCACGGGTTTCTCATATTTTCCGAAATTCTGCAACCAGTATTATCTCAACTTAAACTATCTCTGAAAACATCTCATCTGAACCATTATGATTCTCGAAAGCATGTAAATCACGAATTATCTGAAACTTCATCTTCATTTCGAATTCTTTTCAACCGATCTTGCGTATGAACGTGAAATTTATTTTCTATGCTTTTAAATACTTCACGACGCGTGCAACATTATATAACACAACATTTCATCTCACGAAGTACAGATTAAAGGTAACCTGATTTGCATTGTAGTAATAAAATGTACGTGTAAACAGTAAGTGATATAATGGTCGAAGGATTGGTTACATGAAAGTTTTTCAAGCGACAAGTTCTCTCATTTCAAATGAAAGTTACGTTTCTTTTTGTTTCTTTGTTTCAATCGTCTAACATACACGAGCATGTCTGCACGCTATACGCAGAAGCAATCTCTGTAGATGCGTCCACGTGCTCGTTTGTGCGTTTTAAAAGATCTACACAATTACTCTTACAATGTGTAACGAATGTTAATTTTTATTCAAGGTTTATGTTAATCTTTTTTTCTGAAATAGGATCCACAACCACCTGCACCATGGACCGATATCAGAGACACCAGCCAAATCAAAGGAACTATTTGCCCTCAAATGCGAGAGTTTCCACCAATAGAAGTGATAGGAGATGAAGATTGCCTCTACTTGAATGTATACACGAATTCCCTTAATCAATCGAAACCGGTGATGTTCTGGATCCACGGTGGTGCATTTATAGTAGGCGGTTCAAGTTTCACAATGGCCAGGGCTGACTATTTACTCGAGCGTGACGTCGTTGTTGTAACAACTACTTACAGACTTGGCGCATTCGGTTGGTTTCTGTTATTGTTTGTTTCTGTCAATTCAGGAAGAACGTTAAACGTGTTAACGTTGGATTTCTGTAATTTTTGAAGGATTTCTAAATCTGGGCCACCCATCTGCGCCCGGAAATCAAGGTTTGAAAGACATAATTACAGCACTGAAGTGGGTACAAGAAAACATTGCGAATTTCGGTGGAGATCCTAATAATGTTACAATTTTCGGTGTCAGTGCTGGTGGAGCGTTATCTCACACATTACTTTTATCGCCAAGTGCTAAAGGTAGTAATAAAATTGTTTTTTTTATCAATGTCCCTTCTAATTATTTCAAATTGATCGCAATTTATTGAAAATTCGTGAGCTGAAGTTCCAATGGAAAAATGCGATAATTTCTTTTTAAATCAACATTATCCTTCAGGACTGTTCCATAAGGCGATTTTACAAAGTGGTCTGTTAACGTGTCCTTGGAGTACGAATCAAAGTCGTCCTGAACGTGGTTTCAAGCTCGCCGAGCTTCTCGGAAAAAAATCCAAGGATCCTGTGGAAGTTCTGAAATTTCTGAGATCAGTAACAGCTAAGGATATCGTAAAGACACAGTCTTGCATTCTATCGGCGGAAGCAAGTAGTTTTTCTTTAATCTGTTTCCTAATTACGGTCAAATATACGACACGGAATTAGAAGGAGAAAAAAAGAGAGAAAATGTTTTATCTTGATTCATAGGAAGCGTGGTCTTATCATCTCGGTTTTGGATTGAATAGCGACGAGCTGGCGGAAGATCCTGTTTTACCACGACCACTCGAAGAATATCTCGCGAATGAATTAGACATTCCTGTGATAATTGGTTGCACGTCCCACGAGTTTATCATGTTCTTAAAAAGTCAATATTTAACATTAAATAAATTTTTTTCCTTTTTTCTTCTCAAAGTACATGTATGTACGTGATACGAATACCATTCGTTTTTCTTTTCTATTTTTTTTTTCCAGATAATAGCGAAGTCACAATGAACATTCACAATCAATATCTGCCACTGCACGTGAAAAATTTAGGAGCGATAAAAAATTTAGGGACCGCGGAGATACAAAAACTGACCAACAGGGTGAAAAGGCGGTACTTCGATGGAAAACCAATCAGTACGAAAAACATAGCAAACTTCGTAGAATTCATGACAGACGTTTATTTCTCCGTTCCTGCGAAAGTATTGTTGGAGAAAAGAATAAAACAAATGTCTTCGCCTACATATTTCTACAGATATTCGTACGTTGGTAAAGAGAAGGCCCACACGGATCTCCTTATAAAACGTCTTATTCGTGGTAATTGTAATTTTTCAATTCGTTATCGTCTACTAATCAAGCGAACGTTAATCATAATGATAATTTTAATGTTCTAGGAGCATCTCACGTAGATGAAATACCTTATCTGTTGTATTTACCTCTTTGTAAGACCGATAAGCAAGATGCACCAGCGATCGGAACGAAAGATAGAATTACGTTAGAACGAATGACTAGATTGTGGACCAATTTTGCAAAAACAGGGTATATTTTGTCATCTAATATTGATGTTTAATATCTTATTTCAGTGTTTATTTTATTTCATTTAATTTCTATTTTTTTTTCTTTTTTTTTATCTTTTGTAATGTAGAGATCCCACTTCGGTTCAAGACGAATACATCCACACTACTTGGAAACCAGCAACAGTAAATGAACCTTGTTACTTAGACATTGGCGAAGAGTTAAAATTATTACCCACTAAGCCGCATATCCTCGATTCCGAATAAGTATTATCGTTCAACATTTACGATACTAATTACTATTAGAAAGAGAATATGCAGTAAAAGCAAAATGTTTATTATTTTTACTCCTGTTTTATTTCAAAAGTAACTTACTGTAATAGGATATTCACTTATCCCTTAAGCTCACAAGACTAAAAAGGTTAACGGAAATAATAAATGTCTTAATGCTTGTACAAAACTGGTAGCCATTCATGTTGATCAATCGCAGAAACACATTTTTATCTTTTGGAAATACGTAGCTCCCATTAATCCTTCTTTACATTGCTTTCCCATGATTCGCAATGTACAATTCCGATCGAACGGAAAAAAAGAAAAACAGACGTTCAACAAATACGTATGATAAAGTGTCATTACACCCGGACTATGTTATCTTACATATTCGATTCAGACTATCAATTGGAATCGATAGTAATTGCTATCAATTAAATACTCTGTTTTTGAAAGTTGATCTTGTTTGCGTGCGAGAATTCAACTCATTTATTATTGGGTTGATAAATATTGAATTTTCATAATCTTGTATTGTTATTCGTAAATATACGTACATGCTACCACAATTAAGTTTTAAATAAATCATGGAAATAACAGAATAATTTTCCAACAGCACGACTTCTGCGAATAGCAATCTTCCGACTCATCTTTACTTTTCAGTTTCTTCTGATAAAAAAAAAATTCCTTTTATACCCTTTCTGCTATCAACTTTCCCTTCACCTCGTCTCCTCAACTTTATTACTTCCATAAAAATGAAGAACTCATTAAAAGCAATCCTCCCGTATTTCCATCTATCTTTCTACACCTCTCGAAAATATCATCTCAACAACAAAGCAAAGAACTCGTAATCAGCGATAATTCCTTCTGTGTACCATCAAGTGTAAATGCCGCGATCGCTGCGCAATCACACGCTATGATTCACCGTCGATGTCAGCCGCGGGGCTGACTTCGAACACTTTCTCCTCGGTTCGTGCGATATCAATTAAAGAGCACGATAGAACGAAACCGTTAAACCAGTCCGACGAACCTGCGACACAACCGGCAGCAGCTGATTACAAGCCGCGAAACGATACCTAATGATAGCCAAGCTAATACGTCTAATGCAATGTAACGCGTGGAATTACAGGCTGTGTGTACCTTTGAGTCGCATAGGTGTCGTGTGTAATACAGTTGCACCGCCCGAAGGAGGAAACCGTAGTGGAAAATAAAGAGAAAACACGATGGGGCAGGGAAACTGAGGAAGAAAGAAAAAAGAAAAAAAAGGAAAAAAAAGGAACGAGTTGTTCGCCGGAGGTACGGCAAAATGACGGCAGTAAAATTCAAGCAATTTAAACAGCTCGTCTCTGGAATGTACCACCGATCCAATCTGCTCGCGGCCAAGAATCACCCTGTTCATACGTGTCTCGTTCGCTGGTGATAATAATTCAGACCGGGTCTGACCACCGTAAACACAGTCATTACGCTGGTATATAGATGACACGCCAATGGATTCTTGTGTAAATTCGTCGGTTAATCGATGGAGTTTCCAATTGGAACACACTGGTGGAACACAGTCTCTTAGACGTGAAGGATAATTGTAAGCAGCTGACAGTTTACGAGCTTGTCAACACGTTTGGCCGCGGTGTAATTTTGTACGTCGGAAATTGTAGGAGATCGATGCCGTGAGCGTAATGTGGGAAACGAGATGTCGGGGAAGATAATATTGGGATTATTGTTGAATATAGGAGTGTGCGGTAAATAAGTATGTATATCGTTTACGATGAAACGAGGAGCGAACAATTTTTAACGGAATTTTTCGCGGTGAAAGTGTACTTTTTGTTTGTAGAAAGTTCCCAGAGAAGATAAATATTCCATTTCTTGTTTCGGTGTTTGCAACACAGTCAAGAGATAAGCAAATCAATGTGCAACCGAGAAGTTTTGGACTTTATGGTTTATTTGTTTTATTATGGTTTATTTGTTGTATTTTATTAGCGCGTTCTACGTCACGTGAATCTTTTGTGACTTATTCCAGCTAGCAGAGAGTAAAGTTCTTTTGATATATATTGTTCAAATAAGATCGAAGAGTAGATCTCTTTTATATCAAAAGAATCGATATATCTACATCATGTGTACACAATTCATGTTATCTTCAACGACTTAACAGAGAAAGAATGACACTAAATTTTTCTGAAAAAATTCAAACTTAATTTATCTCTTTCATCAAAAGACCATCGTCATTATGAGGAATCTGCACATCTTAATCAAAAGTAAACAGATAAATAAAAAAAATCACGTTGGTGTGCTAACATAATAAAAATTTCATAAAAGAAAACAACACGATTTGACAAAAAAAAAGAAAAACGAAAGAAAAAAGTCGAGGAATATGATAAAAATTTACACAATTGTATACTCGATAAACATAGTAGTGTAAACAATTGGTTATGCGATAGCTGACTCGACACGATGATGATAAGAGAGCACGCGAATCAATTAGGCGGAGCAATTTCAGTCACGTGGCACAATAAACACTCAGTTACAGATTCTTCAGAGAACGTTTGCTTACACGCATTCACCGGTCCGAAAACGTCGCCACGGTTCCGCTTTATTACAATGATATCGGTGGCGTGAAATAATTCCGCGTCAATTAGCGTGATTTAGAATGTAGCTAACATGGACGATAGACGACGCGAGCCGATACGAAATTTACGACAGGTGTCGACGAGAATGATAGCCTTGATACAACATTTGCATTTCCACTGATACAGAGTATTTGCATACAGCTGCTGACGCGAGCCTAGCCTAATCCATGATTATCGGTTCGCGACACTTTTATTTAATTATTGTACACAGATACGATTTACTTGTGTCCATAAAAACATCGCGGAATGAAGAATTACGTGGGTTGGTTGAAAAAGTTCTCGGAATGAAGTGGAAAGACACTTTACATCGTTATCAAATTATTTTTACTTTTCAATAGAAACTACTTTAACATCGATACACTTGAGCGTATGAGGTTGCGACGACATTATACCGTTACGAAATTAGCTTTTAAACGATTTGTCTTCTAAGTACTTTTAATGATAATGGAAGTGGTTAAGTAAATACAATTTTAGTAGTAGTAAGCGATAAGAGCTTACACAGTGTTTCATATCTTAAAATGTATCGTTAAAGAATACAGCTATTAAATAGCAGAAAAAACAAACGATGAAATATGGGCAAAATGTATCGCAGACAAATAATAACAATCTTTATTAATTTTATATTAAAGGATATATCATTTTTGCATCACTTTTAATACACTGGTAAAGGATTAATTAGTTGACACTTCAGCTTTATCGAAGACTTTATTCGTTCTTATATTTACTACTTTAATGATGATGGAAGTGGTTAAGTATAATTTTATTAGTAGTAAGCAATAAGGGGCTTACTGAAATGTATCACGATTAAATCGTGATAACTGGACTGCGGATTTTATGCAAATTCATATCCTTGAGGATATAGTATAAAAAGTATAATTTCCATATACAATGATTTCATTTACAAGACAATATAAAAAGCACCATAATTTGAGTTTGTATATTTTTTCCTATTATGTGAATTTTGTGCAATTTTACGCCTCTAAATTTCTTATAAATGCATAAAAATTCGCAGTCTAATCATAACAGTCTTTATAAATTTTAAATTAAAAGATACATCATTTTTGGACCATGCTAAGAGATACTATTAATAAACAGATAAAAGATTAATTAGTTGTCATTTCAATTTTTGTGAGAGATTTTGTTGAGTTCTTCTAAGTGTATTTCACATTGGAATCTTTTTCAGCGAAAAATGACGATTGAGAAAGAAACAATTTATAACCGTGAATTATTCTTCAAATCATTGTAAAACAGTTGTATAACCATTGGTACCTCGGCTGGTGCCTCGTCTATTTTTGGTCCGGTCTTTCACTCGTGGTACCAAGGCCTTCAATCAAAACCCCATCCCAGGATCTATCGTAATTCATCGCGAGTGAAAGCGACAGATTCCGAGAGATGCATGACAAATCATAAGAATCTCTCTCTCTCCGGGTTAAGTATCTCGCGAGCTCGCCGTATACGTTCAAGATTTTGTTTCCACATCCCACCGTCATAAATACACGCAGCCGCAAACTAAAAAACATCTTTGATATTCCCAATTGATTACTTTCGTTTAAATTTCAATGCCTCCCAACGGTAAGCTATAAATTGTCCCACAACGTCGCCACGACGATAAATTGCATTAGTTTTTTACCTGATGCATCAGACGGGTCGATTTCTTTCCAGCGGCGGTTTTAGTAATCGTAAAAATTACCATCGTCCCAAAATGAGCGTGCAAATTGTTCGCATCTGCCTCGGTGAATTTTCATGATCGAAACGACGACTTCCGACCTCTTTAAGTACGAAGAAAAAAAAAAGAAAGAAAGAAGGGTGAATTACGATCTGGTTGACTCGCGTGCGAGCCGCCCATTTGAACAACTTCCGCTTTGCACGATGATCGGCGATCATGGCTTTTGATCGCAACGCGTGATCAGAATGATAATGAAAAACGCACGTTCGGTCGCGCGCCTCGGTGCCTTCTATATACTTTTACCATTGCCGAGAGCGAGCAAAATGCACACACAGCCTTGTGCCAATTGCAATCGGCACCGTGTGCCACACAATCCCCTTTTACGATACGCCTGTGTGAAAATATAACGAAAATATCTGGGTCTCTGTCGCGTTTAGAGTTAGGTGGACAAAATAGGTGGCCGTGTATGGTCAGACGCGCACAGGAAAATGGAAAAATATATTTTAACTTGTCTGATATAAAATTTAATTCCTTTTTTAACATGTACATTTGAGAAATTTCAACGGTTTCGTTAGACTTTCTAAACTGTTTCATGCAAAATCAATGGTGATAAAAAGTAAATAGTAATTTTTATTACATTTATTTATATATATATATATATATATATATATATATATATATATATATATATATATATATATGTATATGTATATAGTTATTTTATTATAAGAATAGTGTGGAAACTGCTGAACTTTGTAATTTCGTAAAGTATTCAGGATACGTCATATTTTTATTAACGAAAATATAGATCGGGCTCATATTGTTCGTGAATAAGTAAACGCGTTGGCTGACCTACACGGGACACTGCTACTTGCGGTTACTTCAGAAGTGGAGTTTCGTGTTTTACGGACTACGAAAACGAAGAGATCATGTTTTATGCAATGATCTACGATTCGTTCGTATCAATATGGTTTCTCTGAATCATACATGATAATACACACTGAAATTCTGTCTCGATACTATTTCCCTCCCCTTTTACAAACAGTTCAAAGTATCCATACATAGAAACTTTTCGTACAATTTCATTTCAAAAACTGAAATTCATATATTATCAGCAAATTTTATAAAATTTTATAAAACTGTCGCTGATTAATATTAAAAATCTCATTAGTAACTTAATTCTTTATAAAATCCTAACTTTCCTTGCATCTGTGTATATTTTCAAGTCGATCAATTACCCCTCAAAACTCTCGTATAAATGTAAACCCTTCGAGTAATTCTTGAAAGGGGAAGGAAGGAGGAAGGAATAGAAGCAACTCTAGATTTACACCGTGACAAATTTACCCTATGAATACCGCGAGTTATAGTAGCCTTAACGTTGTACAATTAGGAAGTTGATATGAAAAACATTAATCGAACCTTCGACGATTTTAAAGCCGCGAATTATAAGACTGTAATTGCGTCCGAGAGATTCGTGGCTTGTCCCGTAACGTGGTAAATGAAAAGAAAGTCACGCGTGTACGTGGAAAATGTGGACAGGTGTTAAGCTAAGATAACTATACAGATAGGAAGTTGGGAAGGTCATAGTGCATTAACCGAGGCTTTAATCAATAAACTAATAGTTTCGCGGCCAAGACTTCGCTACTGTATGCTGGAACTCTGACCCTAGCTTGCACACCGTTTCAGAAAAAGAAAAGAAACCCAATGGTTAGTGTGGGTTAGGGAGGAACGAGGGAGAGAGAGCGAGAAAGAGGGGGAGAGAGAGAAAGAGGGAGAGAGGGGAAAAAAATGTCTGCACCGCTGGGCAATAACCGTAAAACCGGCTTTTAACGTTCCGTACGCGTTGGGCTATCGTGCATCGTGATCGGACATTTTCAGAACCTCTTACCGGTGCTGCGCTCGAGGACGCATCGTGTATCGCCGGTTTCGTTTCTCGCCGCGTTTTCTCTCGTAACTTTTACGCGGTCCCTTCGATACGCTTCGAGAAACGTTATACTCGACACTCGACGCAAGGGTTCAACTCGAGGTGGATTACGTAATGGATGAGCTTTCTTTCAGTATTGCAAGACAGGATCTTATTGGAAATACCGTCGAAGTTTGTAACACCCTCATGAAGTCAGGAAATTGTTACCACAGATGATCGGAGAGTGTCGCAGATGAATTCGAGTAGTTAGGATTTTTTTTTTTCGAAGTGTTTTATTCTTCTACGAAGATAGTAATTGATTTGCAAAATTTCTAAGTTATTTTTTGCATTATGCGACTCGTGACTAAAACGTAAATACCAGATCGGTATTTATCTATCGATGTGAGGAAGTCTAACGTAGAAAAAGGTATAGCAGATGTCGTTTCAATTTGGCCGATCCTTATTTATCCTCCAAAGTAGCTGTTGCAATTTGATGGAATAGTCCGCAATCAAATGCAATCATCAATTTCTTGTAAAAAGAATCAAGAGAAAAAAAAATGAGAAAGATAATACTATTTCGATAGATATGGATGTATTCTTTATTGTAGGATATGAATAATAAAAGTACATGGAGAAAAAGGCGTGGATTCGGTGTTTGAATGAGGAAAGGATGAGTGTATGCATTTCAGAGAGACCTTGTGTTATGTTAACCCTCTATAACCTGATTTCTCCGTGTTTGTGAAAAGAAAGATTACAGCTGATTACAATCTTACATCTCGAAAAGTTGTTGAAATGTAAGAATTAGTAATAAATATAAAGTGATTGACTGGAAATAGTGTAACCATGCAACAGTATAGTTATAAACAAATAAAACGTGATGTATAAAATATAGATAAATGGATATGTAACTTTTAAGTCACATGCCGTAAATAAGTTAATTCATACTATACTATTTCCAGAATAACTATAAATCTTCGATATAACATTTAACGTTTATTTCACTCGAAATAAAATTAAGTGGACACTCATCCTTTTCTTCTCTGTATTCTTAAATTAGAATACACAATTGATCATTATTTTACTTGAAGCTTTTTACTCGATCTACCAATAACTTCGCATCTTCATACATACTGCAATAACATAGTCTTTTTCATTAATCATCTATTTCTGACTCCAATGACAAGCCTGCGGATGTATTATAGATTTTAAGTTAGAAGAAAAAGAATATCTTTCAATTCTCAATCAGAACGTACAAAAATGAAGTGTTTCAAATTTCAAAATTTTACTAACTCTATTTAAATTAAATATTAAAAAAAAATGGGTTTCTATCAAACCTCGTTACAAATATGAACGATCAAGCGCGAAGGGAGTACGATAAAATCGTTCTCCGCTCGAATAATCGAAACCAACCGATAAATCACACAATTAAATCACCTTCGCAGTGATCCATCTCAATTCGAGTCAGTTCCACTAATTTGAATCCCTGTGACCGATATTCACACAGGCGTGCTATTAATACCGCGGAATCGAAATCTAAAAGGTATCATTCACAGAAACTCATTACGCGGTTCCCTTCACCGTGACAGCTTATAGCACGACGTATTCCAGTACTACTTTTCCGTTCGTTACCGTTTCGAAATCACCAAGGGAACAAAGACTCGAATTAAACGCCGATAGCAGGCCAGCGTTGGCATTGAGATTCAACGCATGGCCCGATTTCCTTGATTAATAAAGTTACTCCGCTCGTTCACTGTAAAAGGGGGCAAGGATCTATTCCAACGTCTACCAGCGGCCTGGCCAGCGCCGTTCCTAAGTCGTAACGGAAAGTCAATTTAACTCTTCCCTGTGGTCGCGGGAGATCGATGATCGTACCGAGGGCAAGTAATCCTTTAGAAGGTTTACCCGCAAAAGATAGGCGGTCCATGGAAAAAGGTACGGTAGTGAAAAAAAAGAAAAAAGAAAGAAAGAAAAGAGAAGAAAAGAAACGAGCCGACAGAGGAGGTTGATGAAGAAGGGGAGGAAGGGACGAGGGGGAAACGAAGAGCGAGAAAGCAAACGCGGCAAAGGAGAAGGGACAAAATGAGCAGTCTCGATGACAGGCGCGTGGCCTTACAGGGCGGTGGCCACCTCCATTTACATTTACAACACCCGCCACAGCCTTATACGGCCTCTTATCCGCTCGTTCGATGACATTTCTCTTTTATTCCTTTATTTTCGTGCCCACGCAGTACGAAAGCCAGAGCGCGCGCGCTCTTCAGCTCCGTGGTTCGTAGCCGGCGCGCGGAAGTCCAAGCGTAAAGTCGATTAAAGGCCGACTTTGCAATTCGATCACGTATCGAATTGAAACCGAGAGGTTCGTCTTACCTGCTCTCTTGCGAATTAACACGAATCCTTCTGCCTTGGTATCGACTTTGTCCTCGCGTGGATCTTGACGCGTCACGCTGGAGAAATGGAGGAAAAAGCAACGATATTCGTTTGGCGATGAAGTTTACGAGTGTTTGTAGTACGGTTTACGATGGCCTGGAGAGTGGAGGATGATTGCACCGGTGATTTCACTCGACCGATATCGAACGTTGCGAAAAAAAGTAGATGTTCCGTGGAATTACTGTTTATCTCGCGAAATCGATGAAACTAGCGAAACTTAAATACTTTGCGATTATAAAAATTCTTTGATGATAGAGGATCAAAGAAATTTAAAACAGCGGAGTGTTTACTGTTCAGTAATCTGTAGAAGAGCTAATAGAAAGAAGTACCCTTTTTTTTTTTTTTAAGTAAATTGAATTTAGTTCAGATTTTAATTCATTCGAGGGAGATTGATAGAATAGAATAGAATGGTATTATTAAATAAAGTGTATTCTAATTTGTACTTAAAAATAGTAAATAATAAATTGAAGCAAATCATAAATTCTTGTCCAGTTTTCACCGTATAATTCCTACCCTTTGTAGTGTAAATCTTTATAGAATAAATAAAGATCTAAAGTGGAAAACAAGTTTTTTTTTTAAGTTGTTATTCGATTTTAATCATTGCCTTTCCCTTAAAACTTGTCATTAACAAGAAACTCTATCAATCCGGGGAGCACATAAAAAACGGTATTGAAGGTAAATCAAGTCCCAACTAGACCTCCGAGGAATACTGGTTTTCGTCGACGGGACAAAAGAACGAGGAGCCATATTATCGAGCTGACTGGTACTATGGAAAGCATGTTTTTCACGTTTACGAGCGCCCATAGTTACCGGTCTACGCACAATGAAAAGCAGCTGGTAGACGAGCCCGGTCTGCAATTATTGAAGAAAAGAGTCAGCTACCGCGACGTAAATTTTGCAAAGACGCGCATACTATGGCGATACGTGATCGAGGTATAATTAGCCATTAACGACGACTAAAGTAGCAACCCGGTCTGGGTAATTCGAATAATCTGGTCTCAGCTTAAATTAGCAATTAACCGTGGCATGGTCATCTTATGGGGTTTTAATGTCGCTACCCGTAACGATAACTGAGTGGACTCGGAGTAATTTTGATAAGCGACACTTGATCCCGGTGTTCAGATACCTCTTTTTTTTTATGGAAAATATTTATTTTAATACGCAACTGTATATTCTTCATTTGCTTCATTCGTTGAAAAAAAAAACAATGTTTTATCCATTCTAACTGGCCAGTAAAACCATAAACACCTATGGTACACGCCTTTCTAGCCGTAATTCTAGAACACTAATTTCAGGACCTGAATAAATTGCTTTTCTGCCATAAACGAAGTTCAAGGCATCTCACATTTACTTTCACCACTCTTTTCTGCTTTCCAGCTTTCCCATATTCTTCTACTTTGTACACTTCATCGACCCTTATTTCTCTTTCTAACATCCATTTATATCTTCCATTTTTCGAGTACTTATTTCTATTTTCCTCAACAATCAACCACCCATCCTACACATCGACATTAAATTTTCTAAAAAAAGACTCGGTCAAGAGTCACGAAACATAGACTCGAAACTTTATAAGAATTAAGCATCTTACGAATTATATAATATTCTACAGAGTAGCTCAGTCATTTTTGATTTTTTATTTATTTTTGCCCTTTCGGCAATAATATGTTACAAGCGCAAAGACACTCTTAGCGTTCGAACTGAATTTTAATTGTCACGAGTCGAGCATCGTATATTTATTATCTATCAATAAAACAAAACTAAATCACCAAGAACAGAATAAAGTCTATAATTTCCCTTTGATACTACACACTCGTTAAGTCCAACTATAAACACATTCTAACTTGAAATTAGTATATTTTCAAGCAAGTATTTTCAACCAACCTTTTCAGATTGAGTAAAAATCGAATTCTCGTTTGAGAATAAGTAAATTTTCCAGAAAATTTGCTAGTATATTTTTGAAGTATTCTAATTAAAATGATTGAAAATCTGCCTTAACCCACACTCTTAAAGAATAAAATCATTCTTAGAAAAAAAAAGATCGAAACCACGAAACTAAAACATCAACAATCGACTGTCGAGCGTCGATTTCTTTCGATCGATTTCCTCCACTTTCGATCACAATAACGCGCCATCAGCTACACTACGGTCATTGTAAAACTGACCGTTCACCGTGTCTCCCGCAGTAAAGTTCGCGTAACGCTATGTGCGCCTGTAATTGCGGTTTACCGGGACATTACAGATTTTATGATGTATTAACGGTAGCATGAAATCGGTAATTGCGAGCATTTACCATGTCCAGCCGTTCTAACGAGTTACATATCTTACGAATATTAGACAAGCTGAAAGCGGCCTTTGATACATCAATCCCTAATGGGAAAAATGATAACGATGTAAGGGAAACGACTCCTGGAAGTCCGTATCTCACGCTGCTTCGCGCTGCTGGAGCCTTCGAAGAGGTACCGTTTGCCTCACGATCCTCTCGCGGGTCATTTGTTTCGTTTGACGATCCCTCCTGACTTTCCGCGGCGTTTAGTAGCGATCGACGTGCCGTGACCATTAATTCACGGGCAGCACCGGACGCGCCGGGTTTCGTCAAAGGCTCGTTTCACGGCTCGTTGCCGTGAGGGCCTGGTGAACCCACGCCTGGTAACGCTTGAATTTATGTAGGAGGCATCCCCGCGCGACAGATACATATACGTGGGAGAATACGTTTCAGCAACATTCTTCGCGGAGCACATCGCTGCCGGATGCTGCGGGATTCGTTTACGAGCACCGTTTATATTCGCAGCTGGACGTATGTCCGGTCTGGACAGATCTCAAATCGCCTTTGCTATTATTGAAGGATCGAAGCTAGTAAAACAGCTTCTTGCAAATGAATAATAAAACTACAAATTTTCAAAAGGGTGGGGGGAAGAAAATAGTACGATGTCAGAGACATTACGTGGTAGAATTAGTCAGTGAGTGTGGGATAACGGAGAAGAGAATCTTAGAGTAAGAGTATGAGATCTCAAATCGTCTTTGCTGTATTATTAAAAGATCGAACTTGTAAAGTAGCTTCTTGTAAATGAATAATAAAACTACGAATTTTCAAAACGGTGGGAAAAAGAAAATGATACGATGTTAGAGACATTACGTGGTAAAATTAGTCAGTGAGTGTGGGATAACGGAGAAGAGTATCTTAGAGTAAGAGTATGGTAGAGTTAATTGAAGAGCTAGAAGTATCGCTAGGAGGATAAGCAATAAAGGTACGTGTCTCGTGTTAGCGAGCAACGTAAATTAAGTTTCTTCTCCTATGTGGATCCTTTTAACGAGCTGTAACCGATAAATGGAATCGTGTAAATGAAGACGTGAAAGGTTTCTTCGAACTGGGGGAAACCTTTTGTTAGCCAATAGCAGAACAGGTAATGTAACAATCAATTAACCATTTGGATTTTTGTTTTTTTTTTTGTAACTGTCGAGGTCTAAATAGCCTCATTAAACGAACCGAGGCCTGGTTATGTCAGATGTTGATTGAATCGGCTGAAGATTATTTCAGGTTTAATTGCTCGTTGTGGCTGACTTTCCAAACTTAATTATTAAATAATTGCGTTTAACCATTAAGAGAAAACCGGTAATTATCGTGATTACTCGTTAACTGTTTACTATTTCATTGACTTAGGTCTGCAGAGTTTGTTTGCATTCGATACCGAAGACCGTGTAATGGATCATGCTCGAATACCAGTTTTGCGAAATAAACGTTAATTAAAAATGGGGAAGTAATTTAATAAATTCGTTCACACGCAAAATATATGTTACAAATAATAGAAGACCTTACATGCTAAAGGTACGAATTGTAAAAATTAACAAATGAATATGAAAAGTAACGAAACAATTCTAGTATTGTTTCTAATAAATAATAATGTCTTTAAAATTCTTTTGTTTTTCATATATCAGTTTTTATATCATATGTAAGTGTAACTGTGAAATAAATATTGAAAAAAATGTTATTTCTTAACATATCCTTTTCTAAATTTCGTAATTATTATTCAAAACTGAATACTTTTTTTCAAACATTATCGGACTACATCACTTTGGCTTGGTATTAAAAGGGTTAAACGGTTTCTCAAATCCTACTTCCCATTCTCACACTCGAGTGCACAACAATCTCTCATTTAAAACTATGAAACCCGTCAAAGAATCTCAGAACGAGGCACACCCAGCGCATCTTTCTTCCTCCTGTCTATTTCATCCCACCTCTTTTCAAGAGCCGCGAAATTGGCGAAGCGCACGCCAGTAAATCCTTCCGAGTAGCCCTCCGTCCTGTGAAAACGATCGTCGGCACATTTGCTTTATTCACGATCGGCCGCAATTCCTTTTTACAGTTACGCAGCTACGCCGACTATTTTTCTCGGCCGTTTAATTACGAAGGTGCGGGGTCCTACAAACATGCTAGAAAGTCGTTGTATCGCGACGCGTTCTCCCGCCGATTTGTACCGTTACTGAAAATCATGCATTAAAATGGCAAGAAACGGTTGATTGTAAAGTCCGCCGGGTGCAATAAATAATACGTAATTACCGGTAGGCCGGTTTTGTCGTTGGCAATGGAGGCCTCAGTGGTCGCACGGCGCGATCCGTCGCGCGCGGAATACGAATTACTCGGCGGAGCGGTATTAATTTCCGCGATCGCTTACGTTCGACACCGGTGTGATAGCCGATAATCATGGTGATCACGCGTGTGGCCACCGCGACGAACATCGTCACGGTACTCCTTTTACCATCGTATATTTCGTATAAGTATCGCGGCGAGACGCCATTTCCCTCTTACGAGACGTTCTTTTAAACTACCTAACATTCACACCGATGCCTTTGAACTACCGCGACGTAAAATCCTTGTGTATCGAAATCACTAGCTACTATGTGTTTTCATCTTCTTTTCTTTCTTTTCCTTTATTTCTGTCGAAGAAGAAGAAGGAAAAGGGAGAAGTTAGGTTTTATACGTTGCACGTGGGTGAAATGCGGTATCCGTAAAAATACCAGGTTATCCCGGAGCACGGCAACGCCGTAAACAACGCGGAAGCGACCATCGAATTTATTCAACGGCCACGATAAAGACCGGTGACCGAGAGAGAGTGTAAACGTCGCAGTGGCGCGTTTTATCGTGGCCATGGACGACAAGATAAAAAAGCTTCGCGGTGAAACTGGGCCTTCGACGAACGGCTATACTAACCAAGTCGTGATTATTCCATTTTATTAATCGGTCGGGCTTGAATGGAAATATTCGTGATTTATTTGCGAGCAAACGGTTCGTAACGGGAACACAAGAATGCACGATGAAAAATTCGCGCGCAAGAGAGGCCTCTGCGGTTTCCCTGTAAAAGCCACACGAAGAACACCACACCGGTAGGCCCCACCTGCAACAGAAACGATCGCGACCCTGAAACCGATACCACCGGTTGCGGTAACTTCGTTTCACCTCCTGCGGTCGCATAAATTCGAATGTCGCAAACCGGCAATGGATCGTTTCTCTGGTAATAACACACTACAGCTTCGTTTAGCTTTGCAAGCACGAGATATTTAAGGGTGGACGCGATTTATCGCGATATCATTCTCTCGTTTCTGGACGAAACGTGGATCGTTATGACACGCTTCGAACGCTTCCTCGTTTCTCAGTTTTTCTTCTCTCTTTTCTCTGAAATTTACGTGGTGAAACGGTGTCAGGCAAAGGTGTCCCCGTAGATTAAAGAAATTTGCACTCTTGCTTTGTAAATCTTCCGCGATACGCTGTGATTATACCTGATGTACGGGCAAGCTTGGGCTTGAAAATTGAGGCATGAGATACGCGTTAAGAGAAATGAAGGATGTTTCATGGAAATTGAATCGGTTATCTCGGAAACGACACATTTTCGACCTGTGACGTTTATGTGATAGATACTTATCTTTATTATTTTTTTCATAATTATTTTTCTGTACTGAAAATTTGGTTCTTTAATTTATTATTTTTCTTTTTCTTTTTGTTAAGCGATTTCTCTTTTGAGATAGTTTGGATAAAAGTTGAAGAAATTTGATAAATTATTACTGACATTGGAGTAGAAATTTTCACACGACAGATATTTTAGGTGACGGTATATATCCACGTTTCTATATTAAGATTTAAATAGTCTTGTTAAATACGTGCGAAACTCTCTATAATTTACGTTCTTTATGTTATGAATTCTTGTGCAGGAACATCGGGGCGGCCATAAATAACGCGTGTCAGCAGTTGAGGATCGAGCCAGCTATCTAATTAAATTAGATATGAGGAACGTTTATGAAATTCCATACTCTGCGAGTCAACCAATTATTCAAAAATCTACTTGCGATACTCCTTATATAACGAGGGGCAATTATCTGAACGCACTCGTGAGAAAGCGCCAGTTGTGCAACGTGTTTACAATATTTTTCACCGATTCGAGTATCTGCATAAACGTTCGAACGATTACAAATTCACTCGGGATGTGTATTATTCTAATTCATTGTTGCTGAATGTTACTGTACTTTTATTTTATCCGAAAAGTAGTAAAACACTGTGAAAGAAATAATTAAAAAGTGAAAAACGAATTCGGATTTTTCTTTATTTAATTTTTTCTTTATTTTTCTAACTTGACGTTTTGTTGCAGAAATTCAATCGTTCTATATATATATTTTTAACACGTTCAATGTTAAGGGAAAATTACACGTCAAAATATTTAATTACAAAAAAATTTTGATACGCTTGAATTCTTGCTATTTCAATATTTTTTTAAAGAGTGTCAATCTTCATTTAACACTCCGTAACCCAATTTTTTTGTATTTATTCAAGGAAAAATTACAGTTGGTTACACTTTCACATTTTGATAGATGTTGGAAAAGCGAAAATTAATAATTAATATAAAGAAATGACTCGTAACAATGTGACGATACAACGATGCAATAGTGTAGCAATAAACAAACGAAATGCGATGTATAAAATATAGACAAATGGATGTGTAACTTTTTAGTCACACGGCGTTATAAAGGGTTAATGAAAGTTCTATTTTTAAAAATGATTACATACACATGGAACATGTTACCTTGCACAATTTCAACTTACATCGACTTCAATTAACATAGAAAAGAATAAAAAAGCAGCAAGGTATGTTATACTTGACCGAATGAATTCTGAATGATCTTAAAAATAACACTCAATTAACTAGAAAAAAAAACAGAATTGTGAAACAACTTGACAGCCGTCAACATTCTCCGATACCGTCGATGTACTTAAAGTACAATGCGCATGAACAAGAACAACGCGTGTAGATTACCCAACCGCATTCCTCGAGCCTTTTAACTCTAAACTGCTGTCCTACGGATAATCATTTTTTTCAACGAAAATCGTTGCTCAAACAGGAACTACCTCTCACCTCGGGACAACACGTCTCCGGTTCTTGCAACGACGAACCATCGAGTCGAACACCTGTGTTTCGAACGATCAATTTTACCTGCACAATCATCAAGTTGGATCAGCGATTAGCCTTTCGAGATATAGCCCATTTTTCGAGGCTCCTCCAGGCTGTGTTCTAACGAACAACTCGTGTATACCATGACGACGCGTCGCGAGCAGTCCATTCTCGAGATTGATGGTCTAACCACGGCGAAACACGTTGAAAATAATTACGGTTAATGAGACAAATGGCCGGTTGCTTGGTTCTCCTGGATCAACGTTAAAGTAACTTTACGCCACGCTACTCTACGACAGATTAAACGCCCATAAAGTTCCCCTCGCCGAGGAAGATTTTAATTGGTCGACCGGATTGATCGTTCGATAATCGTGAATTAGAAGCTGAGAGCCAGTTTCAATTGCTTGGAAAATATTTTTGTCGACCCAGGCAAAAGGGAAGATGATGTTAGGAGTTTCATTGTAACTTTTAAGATATAGGAGAAACCAAGTTGATACGTTCTTCAGTTTTTAATTTTTGCAATTTTACTCAAATTAATTTGTTAATAAAACGTATGCTAAAGTATGCTTTGACTCTTTCACTTTATATATGGTAAGTGAAGATTCGAGAAAATACATACGAAATAAGTTAGAAAATATTTATTTGATGAAATCAAAATGTATCAATTTATTTCACCTCATTTAAAACAGAATAACTTTTTTTTTTTAATTTTCTCAAACGATTTGAGTTTTTTTTAAGAGAAGTTAGAGGAATTAGCTTACCAGATGGTGTGTAAAAAGATTTTTTAAGCAATTACAATGATAAAGGTCGCTTTTTATAATTTCTCTTTTCATCTGACCCTGTAATGAAAATTTGAAAGAATACGTTTTGTAGATTTATATCAATTATATATATGCTGAGAATTTCATCGAAATCTAAAACAGCGAAATGATTAAAAATGGAGAAAATCGAAGTCTTTCACGACTTTCAGCCTACAACTGTGATGAATCTAAAGATTCTTACAGATTTTACCAAGTATGACAACTGACATAAATCTACAAAACATAAATTTTCACCATGTATGCAAAAGATATAAATCTACAAAACAAATTTTTTAAATTTTCATTACAGGCTCAGATCAAAAAAGTTATAGAAAACGATCTTTATTATTTTCTTTGCTGTTCCGACTAATTGCAATATTAAACAAATTTTTTTTGTACATATCATTTAGTAAACTAAACCTTCCAACTTCTTAGAAAAACTCACGTCATTTTGTGTGATATTAAAAAAGTTATTCTGTTTTATAGTGTGTGCGAATATTAATGAGAATGACTGTAACTTCTAATTAGGCAAATAAGTTGCACAATTGCTCATTTTTCTAAGTACAGTATTTTTTTATTCCTTTAATCGTGAGTAATCATATCTGCAGTAATGACAATAGAGTAATTATTTTATAAAAAAAAAGAAAAAAAAAAGGAGAACGTTGTTACGTACGAAAAAAATGAGAAAACAAGATCGCTAAAAAATTTCATCCTATACCACGATTGGATTTAAATGAATAAATATTTTTCCTTCGTTTCGCATACAACAATAGATTACAGTTCCACGATATTCCAACGCAATTCTTCGTATTCACACAGAATCGAATATCATTAAACCTTTTGCAATTTTGAGAACACAGAGCTGCTATCGTTAACCTTCTTTCTCCAAATAGAAATCATTTTATTAATATCTCAAACATGATGACGTACGCATCCCGTAATTGTATATTTTAGCATAAGAAACAGACGACGAGCTGAAGGGATCGTCCGAAGCCAAGAGGTTAATCGCAATATGAAAGAATCAGGAATGTTAGAATACTTTTACAAACGTTCTCTATCGTACTATATCTTCTGAAACACTCAACAATCACTCAACGCTATTTCCCCTCCTCCCTTCTTAAAGCACATTTGAATATGATATATTGAGACAGAATTTCACATTTCTCTGTCCCATTTCTCGCGACCAAAACGGTTGAAAGTTTTCACGGGGCAGGCAATCGACGTAATTACTCTCGAGGTGACGAGTTCTCGATTTGCCGCGAGCTCTCGAGCTGCGGTTCGGCATTCATCAACGTCGCCGTGGTTGGACACCGGGCGCGGGAATGCAAGAGGAATCGGTGTCCATCGATAATAACCGTCCCACGATCGGCACCGACGTGAAAAGGTCTCTTTTACCGCTAATAACGTCTTATTAGCACGGCTACGGTGACATATGAAGGATGACTGTAATAAGGCCCTTTACGTTTTAACGTGACAAATTGCGATTGTGCATGTTGTGTTGCCGGTCGAACGTCCGGCTCTGTTCCAGCAGTCACACAGAGTGAAAGAAAGAGAAAGAGAAAAAGATAGATAGAGAGAGAGAGAGAGAGAGAGAGAGAGCTCGTTCACAAGCCTCCTGCGTGGCGAAACCGGCGCTCCGCTCCGTTTAGAACACCTTCCAACGACCACTGTTAACCTATATTCGCCTACGTTACCAACGGCCACGCTATTTTAGCGATGTTAGACCCGATAGGAATTAACGCCGGTGACATTCTGTGTTAATCGTTCCATTGTACCCACTGGACAATCGTGGGGATCGGACTTGGTTGACAGATACGATCTTGTTACAAATATGCAGGGAAACTCTGGCCACCGCTGTGTGTCTAATAGACGTAGGAAGATGAAGTGTTCCTTGTCCTTGAGCGAACGCTTTGTTGTCGTGTATGGTCTGTGACTTAGGTGACGAAGTTCGTGAATGAAGTGGAGGATATGGTTACGTAAAGATTAGTGATGTAGAAATCGTTAGGAAGAAAGAGCTACTCTTGAAATATACTTTTGTATTTCGCAACGGTCGAGGAAAAAGGCGGCATCGTTGAAATAAAGCAATAATAAAACGTTAAGAATGGATTAGAAACGTAGGGATGGTTAAGAAGAATGGATTGTTCGTTAGATGATCGTTTCGAGCTAATACACTCTTAATTTAAGACGGGGATCGTTAAAATGAAATAACGGTGAACGATGATTTCTCCATAAATATATCATCCACGAGCAAATAACCATGATCTCTTGACTCTTAGTCAAACATAGACGTCGTTTGCTTGATTTCAGTTAAAGTATTCAACAGCTTAAGGAGTGACATGATTGTCCACGTTGATAATCACCTAATCATCCTTTTGGATACAATGATAAACGCACGAAAACCCGTGACTTTCCAATCTTTACCTTACGACTACCTAAATGAATCTCTTACCAGACGAAGAAAGAAAGAAAAGAAGAAGAAGAAAAAAGATAAGAAACGTAGTAAGATGGGAGATGTTCTAACGAGTATCGTTTCTAACGAATCGCGTAGACAGTGATAACCGAGTTGGGATGAAGTTTCTCCCGCGGCTGAATATCCGTTCGTAGAATTACGAGGACACACTAATGTCCATGGCGTGATGAGGCAGACGGATCTCACGGTAGTAACCGTAACGAAGAGGACGAACGATGGCAACGAACCTGAGGAGAGCTTTAGCCGAGAGAATCGAGTAGCGTAACTACGTGGCATCGTTCCCCTAGTCAGCTCACCTTTCGACCCGTCCAAACGGCCGCGATCCACGAGATTACCCTCGAAACACCTGTCATCTAACGACCCGAACTTTCCGAGTCTCCTGTCGTTTATTCCCCTACGAAACGCGAACGACTTTCTAGCAATTACGGAAGCACGTGTTAGAGCTGCTCGATGAAGACGTGTCTCTCCTTTAGGTTCGAGGAACGTTTCACGTGGCTTGTTAGGAGGAGGAAATTTAGGAGGGTGTTGATATTTTCTTTTTTTTCTGTTTTTTTAGAGATTAAGATTAGTTGACGACATGGATACAGGTGTAACTTTAATTGGTAAATAATATTTTTTCGTAGAATTAAGAGAAGTAAGGAAAGTTTGAGCTTTCTTTTGAAATCTCGAAATCAAATTTTATCTTAGATATCATTTAATATTGTTAGAAGTCTAGTAATAAGTACTGGTTAAATTTTATTTAACATAAATGGAGAATTCATCAATTTCACATCATTCAGTAAACTAATTCCTCTACTTTCTTAAAAAAGAGAAAAAACTGAAATTTAGTCTCATTTTAAAAATGTTATTCTATTTTAAGTGGGGTACGTATACCTCCGTAACCCAATATACTTTGTAAAAAAGAAAAATATTGCTACAAAAAACATCTACAAGATCACCAGGATAAGTTGACATAAGTGGACAATAAAAATGTTCCTATTACTAAGAAATCTCGACCAATCCTGCAAAAGCTTCTAAACCAAGATACCCTAGTGGAACGCGGTTAACTCAGGGAGGCTGGAAACGTTTCCTCGAAGTTTGCCTTTCATTCTGTCTGAAACGTTCGAGGATCGGCGAGCAAACGAATCGATAGTGGAGTAACGTGTATATCCTTCGCGAGACACGGAACGAATGGTCGCCTAGCAGCTGTACCAGCAGAGGTATACCTCGGTTACACAGTGTACGGTGACTAATGAACCTTTACAGTCACCTTTACGTCCTACTGCCGGCGCAGCGTAACTGGCTGAGTTTATTGCCGATGCTAATTCACGAGTCCGAGCAATTAGAGTGTTCGACGGAAGCGGATCCTTTGAGAACCTCCTGGTTGCTCTTGTCGTTGCCCGTACAGTAGTGATCGCCAACGTTTCACGGCGTTCTATCGATTACTCTCGATATCTAACTAGAAAACCAAGGTAACTGTAAGCGAACCGCGAAACGAGACGTTCCGCAGAGGTGAAAAGACTTTAAACACTGCAATCCAAACGTTCACCCGCTTGACAAGGATAAAAACACAGTTTAATGTTCTTACGATGTTGGCGTACCTTCATCCCACCCTTTTCGCATTCATTTCACGCGTTTTTACATATGTTATTATAAACATGGATCTTCGAGTTCTCGTTAAATTTTAATTTACTGAGATAATCAGGTGTTTTGTAATTTTTTCACGAATTTCAATCTTTTACCAATTATCTAGTATAAATGAAACATAATCCTAACCGGTAGCGATTGAAAATTTATGTCGACCATTTTCATCGAATTTTCGAAAGGGAAAATTGTAATGTTTGTAACAGCACATAATTTCATTGGAAAGAATCGACAATCATCGCCGAGGCAAGTAGCTGTCGAAGCAGGTCCCGAAAGAGAGACGATGAGAAAAAGAGGACGAAGAAAAAGAAGAAGCGAGGGCGAGGGAAGGTCGCAGGGAAAAACCGGTACACCAGTAGCGCGTTCGCCTAATGATGGGGCACGCTGGTCATCGTGATACACCATGGCGCTTCGGTCTTCGAGTACGGTGACGAAGACGAACGCTGCAGGTGAACCATGGGTCCGGCAAAAAGAAACTCGTTGTCGCCGAAAGGAATATTCATACGGCAGGTTAAGACCGGCTTGCAGAATCGTTAATGCGTCTTGAAGCAAACCAACGCCTTGGAAACCAGATTCGAACGGACGAAGTTTGCGAACGATTGAACGATCCTTATAACATCGTATTCTTTTAATTTCCACTTCACATTTAACTGTACTTGAAATATCAGTTAAAATTTGTGAAATTAGCAAGCTTCAATTCACACTAGTATTTTAAAAAGTAACATATTAGTTATACTGCGAATTTTTATGCAAATTCATATCTTCGAAAATATAGTAAACAGAGTAGAACTTTGGTGGAAAATTATTTCACCTACTAGGTATTTTAAAAAGCACTATAGTTTGGGTATTTTATATACTTTTTGCGTAATTTTGCACCTTTAAGCTTCCTTGGAATGCACGAAAATCTGTAGTCTGGTTACAGTTTCTAATTTCCATTCTTTTTCATACCCATTACTGAAGGTGCATGGTAAGAATAAAATGTATATAAAAATGTGCAAGCATGTACACTAAGTACTAAAAGTATTATTACACGTGATGTCAAGTGAAAATACGCGAAATCACTCGGTACAATGCAAATTCTACAAATTATCTAATAAACCCAGTTCTCCCATTTTACCTATATACCTGTACAGGGCCAATCAATGAACACTTAGGCTACGAGTAAACGCGGCTACGTCCAGCCACGTTTTCTTCGTCTTGCACTGAACCCAATCTAAATAGAACGATCAAAACCGAGTCAATAATAAATACCGCGTAATTACGCCGCATTATATACATCAACGCGCGACACGGTACAATAATTGCGCGTCATTACACGGTATCGGCACGATAATATATTATTATAGGCCCAGGTTGCGCATAATGCGACGTACGATCGCGGGAGACGGAGAAGTATCGAGGCACGTTTCTAGAATATTTATACGACCGGTGGCCACCGTTAATTAAGGAAAGCGCCATAAACGTTCCCCCCAGTGTGCGTGTCGAACACAGCAAAGGATTAAATCAGGCAAACGGAGGGAGAAAAAGAATGAAAGAAAGAAAGAAAGAAAAAAAAAGGAACGAGAAAGAATAAAAAAGAAAACTCGAACGAAAAGCCGACGTGGATCAGGTCCTGTGCGATCGAGAAAGATCACGGGAGGCCATGAACCGATCGCTGAGATGAGTCGCCGAGGAAAAAGTTGGTACGATCGATCTTTCCGTTGAAATGACCATAGCGGAAGGCTAACTCCGTTGCGAGTAAAAGCGATAATGCCTTGGACCTGGAGGCCTCGAGAACGTAAAAGTACGCTCCACCTCTCTTCTCTCTCTTTCTCTCTTTCTTTCTTTCTCTCTCTCTCTCTCTCTCTCTCTCTCTCTCTTTCTCTTTTTCTTTCCGTCTCTTTCTCTCTCTGTCTCTCTGGTGGGTAACGCGCGCGCAAACAACCGGCCTCCGAGGACTTGCGTAGCTCGAGAGAGCAACGAGAGAGACGCATGTGAGCGCACGCAGTCGATACACCAGATAGTGATTGATGATGATTAGCCGGCGATTTGCCGATAAGGGAATGTACCGCGCCAAGGTAAGCTCTACGGGCCCTGTGCTGTTGCCGCGCTATGATACAGCCCACGATATTGGGGCCCCGCTGTACACTCGTGTAAATTGCTGTACAATGAGCAATTACAATGAGTTACGCAAGCCGCGTCGCGTTCGCCAGCGACGATGCCAGCCGATGAATTTTCTTTCTCTGGTTTGCTTCTTTTTGGACTGCGCTTTTTACACGGAGTCGATTTAGGTAATGAACGAGAGACTGCTAGATGGTTGTTTCTTTTTCTTCTCTTTCTCTTGCTGCTTTTGAGTGTTGTACAGGCGTCGAATTTTTTTGATATTGTTGTACTAATAATAGGCACGATTGAGATCTTCGTGTAAAGAATAAAGAGATGCTTAAATTAATAATTTTACTGAAATGATGAATTTTTGAGCTATGTTTTTTGAGCGCTATATTATTTGAAAGTTACACATTCATTTATCTGTATTTTGTACATCGTATTTTATTTGTTTATTGCTATACTATTGCATAGTTGTTAATTTTGGTTTTTCAACATTTTCCTACATGTAAAATTGTAATTAATTCATAAAAGCTGTAAAATTTGAGTTTACCTCTTAAACAGATATAGAATCTCTAGTTTACGACGAAAAATAAGTAAAAATTGCAAATACTTCATTTTGGTTCTTGCAAGTATAAGCATGATGTGTTTTATATTTAATATAGATAAAACAGTACAATTAAAAATGAATAGTCTCTCAGTAAATAAATTGTTAAATTCTAAATATTTATGAATCAACGATAAATTGACCCATCTTTTCCATTTATCAGATTATAACTTTCAAAAATTTATTCCTACTCATTCCTCGAATTACGGTTTTTATCTAATAATATGTGCACTGTTTAAACATCCAAGTGGAATTTATATTTAGTAATTCTTTAATCTCGGAAATTAACGCTAAAATTAGAACTACAGAATTACACTTCATTAGTAAAACAATGAATATTTCGAACATGAAAATTTTTCAATATTAAAGAAACCTTTCACGACCAAAATCAAGCAAATTTCTATATTAAAAATTCCACATTCAAGCAGAATTTCTCGAACAATCAGAGAACGCCAATTCTTCGGCACTACGGTCGCCGAAATACGTCTGACTTAACGACGTCATATTCCACTTGGCACCGTGCCGCCACTACGGAATCCTCGTCTTTTCTCGAGGCTGCTTTATTTCCTTATTAAGTCGCGGCCGACAGGAAAGCAAGGGGAAGGCTCGATTTACAGCGGACTCGATTTAACGCGAGTTTCCACTGGTGAAGCCGCAGGTGCAACGAGACACGGCGTCTTCCTGTGAACTACGACGCCGATACGGATCTACCGGCGTGACAATCTTTCGATAACAAGCAGAAACGCACTTAGAATGGCGAAAGGTCGATGAACGGTTGGTATCATCGATGCTAGCAATCGTGATGCCCGATGCGTAATGATAAGGCATATTGTCGTCGCCTCCCCTTCCGGCACGATCGTTCCAGCCAATATCATCAGATAAATTCTGTTAGATCGACGATCGTGCTGATCGAACTGATTCTGATGTAAATTGGCTGTCCGATGCCCTGTAACTTGCATAATATCTTTATACCTGTTCCAAGACTCGAAGTACCACTCTGCAGTGAATTTATTAGGTTGACACATATGAAATTGTTATTTCACGTAGGTAAATTTCGGAATGAAAATTATTTCTTGCGTATCGTAAATAACGGCGTGACGAAAAAACGTTAGTTTTCTTTTTTTATTTCTCTCGCGGTGATTTAATCGGCTGTCAATTACATAACCCACTAATTTACACCGGTGTAATAATATTCACGAGCGTGTGTAATAATTGATTATTCATAAGGAATCAACGGTTAATTACACTAGCAATGTACGAGGCAGAAGGGAAACATCTGCTACATAAACGCGCCACCTTGTTCCATTGGCAAATCACGAGGCTTCAGGCGAGACGGCAACGACGACACGTTTAAGAGCCTGGGATGGACACTCGGGACACATTAAGTCCGTGAATCGCAGCCAGAGGGAAGAAGAAGCCAAGCGTACCCGTGAATCACCGCGCCAACACGCCGCGCGGATCGTTACGCTGAAGCGACGGTGAATAAAACTTGAGGCTTCGTCGTGGACGACCGATAACGCGCACGAGTGAGTGAAGGATGTGAACGAACCTTGACGCGTGATATTTGATCCTTCGGATTTGGTAAACGATCTCTCAGAAAATCGTGAAAAACACAGTAGATGAATTTTCTATCCTGTACTTTACGAGAATATTATTTACTTATGCATTGTAAACCGTTGGATTTATAATCATTCGCAAACTGATCGTTCAAATGATTATTTTTGAGTGTTCAAAAGTTTCGAGATTTTTTCGCGTTAGTTGTTGTTTAAATTTTGAAAACGATTTTCATTTCTTCCCGAAAATCTGAAATTTTATATCATACTATCTGATATATAGCGATACTAAATATTAATTTTTAAGACTTTGTATCGAAGATCTGATTTCGATTTTATATATTAAATATCTAAATTAACTAAAAACTAACAAGAAGTTAAAGTTTGAAATAACTGAAATATAAACGAATTGAACAATTCATTAATTTGATACCTTAAAAGTATCTTTATCGTGACTTCTTTATTTTTCAATATAATTAATGATTATTCACGACAGTTAAAGATTTAGAAATGAACCTTAATGGCCTGTACAGCTCAATTGCTTACTATCTATTATAATTTAGTAATTTGATCGAACGATCCTATTTTTCCCACCACTTTTCCGCCTCAGTGATTACGTACACGAGGAAGTACGCTATCTTATACAGGGTGAAAAAGATTCGAGGCAAGTAATTAGCTAGTTTAATAGCATTAATTAATTGCTCCTTTCTAAGGTCGAGCATCTCTAAAAGCTATCACTTATAACTTATCGCAGTCGTTAAATCGGAAAGTCATTATGTTCACCTATCGAGAAGCATCCATAAAACGTAACGAAACGACTGGACAAGAGTGGAACATACAACAGATTCGAAAAAATTACCTTACGAGCGTGAGTCAACGTAAAACCTCTCCCAAGCAAGTCTTTAAAACTCTTGAACTATGCATACCGTGAAATTTTTCTTTTTACAGATTTATTCTATCATCCTGTAAGTTAGTCCCTAAAGTCCCTGTCGTATTAAAGCAAAATGGTGCAAACTGTATTTAAAAATGTATCTTCGCTAACAGACTTGTGTTTAACTGTGTTTTCTCTTTTATCAACTATATTGTGTTATGTTAGATGAATGTGGTATGTGATGAGGATGAATGAAAATCTGGAAATGGGTTATTGCTGCCTATGGTAGTTGTTCCGCGAAGTATCCTCAGAATAGTATAACCATAAACCTATTAATATTTAATATCTCTATTCCGTAGTTTTAAGACGTCTTGCGAGCCATAGCAACTAGCAATCTGCACAAAAGAAGGCCCTCGACACGCAGATGACTAGCATGTTTCATGACACACAAGTTCAAGGGCTGTTTTTGAGGAATCTTTTTTTTTTCTTAAATTTCTTTAGAATTTGTTGTCTTAATAGGCGACGCTCTCAACAGCTAATTTTCCGTGTCATAAAACGTGAATTTCCAAAGGGAATTGTGCGAGGGTTCGACTGCATCTAGCTGATTCATAGCTGACCCCGTCGCAGGTACCAGGCCCAACGGAAATTCCACGACGTTGTCAAAGTTTCACATTTCTATTTTCATCTTCACATACCACTCCCTATTCTTTGTGAAACGCGCCAAGGGCGCAAGGAACAAGATGGTAGCAATTTTTATGCAATTTGAAATCGCCAATCAAAAAATAGACAACTCTTAGACCTTTCTGACTGTTTTAGAACAGTTTACCATCAACTATCATCTAGTAACAACCTATAATCACCGTACTTTTCATATCGCGTTCAGAACTTGTAAAATCGTAACCGTTAATCATCATATTTATTAAATAATTGTAGAAAGAGGAATATATCGATCATATTAGAAATCAGGACATCCAATTTCTTACAAAATCATCCCTATTTCTTAAAAAGATCATAGGGAGCCATTATGCGATAATAATCGAAGTGGAGATTTACGATCTCCACTAGATTTGTCGTTCTCATTACAAATCTCGACGTATGTGATTAAATCAGTAGTATACTTTAATCGTTTCAATGCCAGATGGCGCTTCTCCTCTTCATTGCTTAACCCATTTGTATCATTAGCGTATATATACGCGCAATTTTCTTAGCCATTATCACCAGAGCGTATATATACACGCATATACATATTGTAAGTGAATAGGAAATAAATGTATTATTGTTTTGTTCCCCTTTCTTTTTATTACAGGACGCTGGATTCCTATCATGGGGTAATTGACACATGATGCACATACACAATGACATGAAACGAAGAAAACGTGATTGTGCTGCCTGATATTTTTCGACCCAATTTTTGTAAAGTCCCATATCACTCGAATGGTTAAACAATTTGTAAGTTGTTAAAGGCTCAGCGACCACGATCGTAGGTCTCTTCGAGGTTCATGGCGGTTGCGAGGCGTGCAACATCTCGGTCTAACGGCTAAATGTAACTAACGAATAATTTGTGTTCTATAACTATAATCCGCCAGACCGAGGTTTCGTCACGTTGCGAGGTCGCAACACGTACCATAACGAAAAGGTTAAATCCTTTCGTTCGTGAAGCGCGGTGACCGTTGTGTGGTCTGGCCCCTAGTTAGCGTGATTCAGCTGCACAGCACGCTCACACGCTGGCGATGGTAACCCATGCACGGGTTCTATGGACCGCCACGGTAGTCGATCGGTGATTAGACGGCAGCTTGTTGTTTCCGATCGCCGCTAAATATCTTGGTCGAACGACGCTCACGCCGGCATGGATCGTTCGCGCTTAGCGGATCCTGCCAGCAGCAGGATCCTGACTGACGGCCCTCTCCTCACTTCTTTTTCTAGCTCGTTGCTCGCGTGGTTCGAACCCTTCTCCTCTCCCTTTCCATCTAGCGCAGGATCCTTGAGAGGCACGCCGCTTCACTTTGCGCACACCGCGCGCTCGGTGAGAAAGTTTTACGACTCACTCGTGCGAACGCCTCGTAGCCGAGGTCGAATCACACCGAGAGAATCTCGAACGCTCATCGCCGACCCCCTGTGTGTCTTTGTGAACGCGATGCGCCGTGTTTTTCTTCCTTTTCACTGAAAAAGTAGATGAGAGGGTCCCTTTTCACGAATGTGAAAAAGTGTTTGGAAATGATGGCGGATGGTAAATTGCGCGGCTTCTGATCTCTTTCAGCGTATCTTTCGTTTAATTTTCAATTTTGGGAATGTTTGAACAGAGCTTTATTACATAGAACTTTGGATCGAATGGTTATATGTGTTATTATTAGACTGCGGATCTTTATGCAAATTTATATTTCCGAAAATATAATAGAAAAAGTAGAGCTATGGTAGAAAGTCATGTCACCTATCAAATACTATAAAAAGCACTATAATTTTGATATTTGTTATATTTTTTCATATTTCGTTCATTCTGTGCAATTTCACATTTTCGAGTTTGCTGTAAATGTTTAAAAATCCACAGTTTAGATATTACTGCAAATTCGAACGTTTTACTGGGTTCTTTTGTTTAATTTTGCTTTTTGGAAATGTTTGAAACATATGGAACTTTGAATATTATGGTTACGTGTGTTATTACTGTAAATGCTGATGTTTTTTAGAGTTATTTCGTTTCATTTTGGTTTTTTGAAAATACTTGGACAGAGCTTTATTATACATAACTTCGGATATTATGGTTATGTGTGTTATTAGCTATCGAAAAAATTTTTTGTGAATTTATAATAGAAAATTCAAGTAATCTGAACATTCTTGAAACATATTTTTACTTAACAAAGTAGCTACCTCTTGTTTCTATAACTTCTTTGTAACACTCTGCAAATTGATTTATTCCAGTAGCACAAAAGTGTTATGTTTTATTTGCAAAATATAAATTAACTTTTTTTTATTTTTTTATTATTTAGTATCGTGAAAAGAAATACACCTCTCACGTTAACTAATCCTAGTTAAATATTTATGAGTATAGAATGGGTTTTAGTGACAAATTAAATAAATAAAATCTTGCAGTAATACCAACTTTGTATATCAATTATTGTGAATCAGTACTGCAAGAAATTGATTTGAGTTTATCGCTGACAGAGAAACCGCATAAACATTTTCCGGTACCTAATATTATTGAAATGGAAGAATGGCTAATTCTGTTTTTATAAAGAAAATATTCAGATTGTCGAGTAAAATTGATTAATCTATCTTAATCTATCTATATATATAGTATATAATTATATCACAATCTGAGGCAACAAAATAATTCATATACCACATGATAACTATATTAGAAAATAAATTAATATCAATAATAGATAACATACACCGCGATTTATAAAGCAAGCAGAGAATTCCAATAAAAAATCAATTTCTTCCAACAGAAGACTTGCAAAAACTTGCAAGCTACATTATTATATCCTTAACTGCTGTCTTTTTATCTTCGTTCAAAAATTGCATCCCTTGAATTAAAGCTGAAAAATCGTTGAATGAAGCAGATGTATAGGAAACATAATCAACAGAGTCAGTAATTTTCTTGCTAGAAGCGAACGTCGTTAAAAATCCGTGGCTTTTTATAGGATCCCGTATACACGTGGAATCTAGCTTCTACACCAGCACGCAGGACTTTCGTATAAATCAAAGGTTCGTTTCGTTGCGAGTCGCTGCACGACCATAGATAGGCATAATATCTTACGTCGAGGTCAAGGCGAATGCGTCAGGCTCGTTTACGGCTCACACACGTGCTGGTATTAAACGCCACGATTCATCAGAGGGAGAAAATAATCTGCACCTATGCCGGCGAGATCTTTGGGAAACTTCTCTCTTTCTCTTCGAGCAGCTGGCAGCCGCTGTTGATCGTCGTTCATCTTAAAAAAAAAATCATCCTCGAACTTCGACAAGTGCCATTGCACGTGTCATTTACGATTACACGTTTTATAGGCAATTAATTGGGATAAAAGTCGTAATGACCGTATCGAGCAGCAGAATGACGTGGCATGAACAAGACTAAGCTGAAGAAAAAAGGTGGATTTAACGAATTTCTTTTCTTTTATGTATAAGACCGGCTTTAACCATTTGCCTTACGATATTTTTGTTGCTGCATATGTTAGTCTTAACCATTCGCTGTTTTAATATAGCGTTAAATATAAAGAGGCTGAAATATTATATATAATTTGAGTTTTGTAATTGTCAGATTGACAGTGAAACTGAATTTACAGCTAAAATGCGATTTTATTATAAATAAAACTGATGAAGGTTTTAAAAAACTTCATTTCCTACGCTGATATTGTTCCGAGACAGATATTTGTGACTTTATAATTGATATAATGTATTTTCAGATTATTTTTAAATAAAATCTATGATAAGTAATAAAATCTTAACGGACATTTTTCTCAATGAATTTTCAAAGACTGGATCAATATATGAAAACGAAGATTTTCATCTACGATTAATTGTTGATAAAAAGAATCACGAAGACAGTGTTGGAATAAATATGAATTCAGAAATAGATCGATCATTCAAAGTATTTCACATACGATTTTAAAAAACTAGATTCAAGGGTTTATTTAATATCAATAAAGTATATTTCTATTATTAAAAATTTACAAAATCCGCTAAAAACCTTTATATTTTCCGCTAAAATTGAACCAGCCTCCCGTTGAAATTTCCTACGCTATTAATATCAACAATAACACATTCAAGCCCGTTCCAAAGGACTTTATTGGCGTTTTCACGCGGCGTCGCCGCGAGACAAAAGCGCGTGTGCGCACGTTTCGAGGGCAGTTCATTATAATTTATTTATGAATGCCTGACAAGGGCTCGGCACCGAGGTCCACGGTCCCCTTTTGTCGGCGCGCATTATCGTCGCGATCGTGTTTTATCGCGCGAGGTGTGTCATTGTACGTTTCACGCCGCGTAATTTGCTCTAATTTTTTCCTATTCTTCTTTCTAATTCACCGAGCTCACCGTGTACATCTTAGAATAACACAGCGCAGGGTGAAAGCGTGCGTGACAGGCGAAAACAGTTTTCTCGTAAACAGGTGCGCCTAGGTGATACATGTGCAGATGACAGGCTGAAAAGCCGATCGAAACGATTCGTCGTTAGCTTTCGAAGGATACACGGCCTCGCGTGTGGATAATCTGAGCGAGAACGATTTCGATGTGCCACGGCATGAATACGTATCGACGTCGTTGATAATATCGGTATTCACTGTACGAATGAACGTGGATTAGTTGTTGTATAATAGAAATTGCAGATTCTGGTGGTGCAAAAAACACGTAGAAGAAGCGGAAAGGGCTGAGAGGGCGTGGCGAAGCTAGGTCTTTAGCTACGGTGATGACTGGCCTCCAGGTAATTTACCTAATTTATTATCGCTGTTTGTTTACGTGCGATGAATTAAACGTACGAGCAGTCGGAAGCGTAACTACAAGGAAGAAGAAGAAGGAAACAATGAAAGCTTCGAATAGTCGTGAAACCTTTATGATGTTAGATTGCTGGGAAAGTTCTGCTATTAGGTGTAGAAATGAATTTTTTCCAACTTTCGATACAATCAAAGTTCTATGTGTAAAACAATTGAAACATCTATCGTGAAAATAATTTTCATTATTGTCAATAATCTTTTGAGGCAATCTAATATTAGTATTCTCTTTTCCACGCTTAGATCACCATTCGGAACTAGTTGGTAAAAATCTTTAACTGTGTTATGAATTTTTATCGAGTTGATGGTGGTCTACATCCAGCTCCATTCCTCTCTAATTTTTATTCTTGCATAGTTTGCACCAAATCTAGGATAAGCTCCTATTCCGATGAAGGATTTTGTTACACGCAACTGTGAGAAGAATCTGTAGGATTCAATCGTATGAAAACTACACGTGAATGATAACTTACGTGTTAATCAAAAGCTAATGGAAAGATAGCAGAAAGACACGTGGAATTCATTTCTGAAACCTCTTCTATCGTCAGAGAGAAAATTCCTTGAAAATTTCCAACATTTCTATTAAACAATTTGCTATATATCATTCCCAACTACTCTCCGTTAAGCTGATCATTCAACGTATTCTCTGCACGCAGAGTTTCTCGCAAATACGATGTTTTAATTAAAAGAAAAAAAGAGGAAAGGATCGAGTACATTAAAGATTAAGTTCCTTCTTACATAAAAATTCCACGATTTCGCTGGAAATATATACTTTGAGCAGTTTCCTATCGTAACACCGATAATCGACACGTGTGCCATTTAGCACACAAACGAATTCGCTTTTTTTTCTGACGTGGTCAGTTCGTTCCTTAGAGCAATTAAATCGACCTGAACAACGCAATGACCGATTTAACGCGATAGTCGGTCGATTGTGTAACATTTAAAGAAAGAACGAGAGAGAGAGAGAGAGAGAGAGAGAGAGAGAGAGAGAGAGAGAGAGACTTGAGGCCGAGATCTAATAGTGATGTAGAGAAACGGGATTAGTGAGTCGGTGACGGTAATTTGTCACGCGTGCATGACGTCGTGCTGCCTTTCAACGTGAGTCCTCGTTATTGGTAACAGGACAATCTGAATACCCGGTGACACAGACCCGTGTCCTGGTTCGCACGTACGTCACCCACACGTGACGTCCCACGCCTCGTTTGCACCGTCTGTCGTCTCTTTTATCCTCTGGCGTGGATGCCTTTGGACGTGCACGAGCAATGACCTACACCAATTCCCCGAATCAACCGTGAAATTATGCACAAACTTTTGCTAACTGTTCCCTCTATGCTTCGAACAAAGTGTACACGTACTCACGATGTTATGTATAATTGGGCATCGTTGAAAGTTTTCGGGTGGGAAGTGCGGAACTTATAATACCGAGAGTTTGATATTACGTGAGACATCATTTTTCGACGAACGGAGAAATTTTCGTAAATAGATGTTCTTTACTTCTGTTTACCCTCTATAACCCAATTTTTGTGTTTACTAGAAGAAAGATTACAGTTGATCAGAATTTTACATTTTGACAAATGTTGAAAAGATAAGAATTAATGATTAACTCTTTGCACTTCGAATATGCTTTTATATAATCGATCACTGTCAACTCCGGCTCACTTCTGCAACGAAACTTATGATTTCCGAGGAAGAATTACACGTGTTTATGAATTTATTTATTTTCATATAAGTTTTGAATTTATTTTATTTCACGATATGTAAAATTTCAATGGAGTTCCTTGGAACAACGTAAAGTATAAAATATAAATAAATGGATGTGTAACTTTGAAATACGCTATAGAGGGTTAATTGTAAAGAGAGAAAAAGACTCACGTGTGAAATTTGCAATTCGATATAAACCTGTTTCTCTAATAAACATGAAAAGCATTAACCTGTTGCAGGATAATAAGATAGTTTATACGAGCAATGGGATCAGATCAAATATTTTAGAAGAATGTTTACTGATTTCAGTATAATTACTATGTACCAACGAGCTTTCATTCTTTCTGGTGATTATAATGTATATTTGATGCAGAGTACATTAGAAACAGTGGTGAGATGGATTAATTGATATCGAACTTCTTCAATTCGAAGTTCTACAAGTTTTATATTGGGAATATGAATAAACTGCTTGGCAGATAGTAAGAAATTATTGATAGTATTAACATGTTACGCTATGACACACAAAATTGAAGAAAGAAAACAAGCACTGCTTATCTTAATCCTCTGAAGTTGTACATGTACCCATTAATATATATTTTACAAGTTACCTGTTGCTATATTACTGTATTATACTGTTGCACTATTACAAAAATAAATTAAAATACTTCGTAATATCGAAACAAGAGAAATTACTACTAAACCTGAAATGTTACTTTAAAAACGATTAAATATTAGAAAAGTGACAAAAAAGTATTCGAACCAACAATCGAAACGACGAAAGAGAAAGAAAGAAAATGTTAAAAAGACATGTTAAAGTATACCGTACACCGATAACATTAAAAAAAAATTCGAATCATTTCTAAAATAATACCAGCTAAATCACCGCAAGCAACGAACAGTTCCCAACATGTCTCTCCTACCACAGTAAGACCAGTCTTTTCCCTACATTCCGTTCCGTTGTCACATCAGCATATAAATCAGGCGTGGTTCGACGTAGATCTATCAACCGGTCGCGGCACGGGCTAGGAAGAGAACGGGCCCCGTGACAGATTAATCTCGAAGTGCAGCGCGTGCAAGCTATCGTACGCGTACGCTTCGCCACATAATTCATTACTTTTTCCGCTGTCACCGTTCGCGTATTCTCTTGTCCCAACGAGACATGAACAATAAAGGACCCGGTTGCCGCTCTAGAAATCGAAAGGACGCTCGTCGATCTTTTTCATCGTGCTTTTCACTCGGTTCGTTTTATCGACGCGTCTAAAACGACACGTAAAGTCTCTCTGCTATCGTTAAAGCCAGTGCTTTCCAATTCGTCGAGCGGGCCAGGTTTAACGTTCAGTTTCTTACGTATACTGCATAGTATAGTGATACAGTTATACAACCAAGCTTTGGACGGAACACGATTTCGTCAAACCCTCGTAACCGATTGAGAGTCATACGCGATCCGATATGGTTAATCGCACAGGAGGGGGAGCTCGAAGGATGAAGCAATCGCGCCAGCAATGGGCATAATTAGCATTAAATGTGTTATTACTCGCGTTTCGGACAACGTGTGTGCACCTGGTGTTTCGCTCGTATTCTCTTCGTCCGGTTATCGATGCCACCGTGGTTAATGCACCATTTAATGCAATGGGTCTGTTAAAAGTAACCCGCGGAAAATTGAGATGGTGCACGTGCGTTACGTTTGCCGGAATATCTGGTATAATACCGTCCAAGCTGGTGTAATATGTTTCTTTTCTTTTTTTCTTTCTTTCAATTTTACACGTGAATGGCTTGCTTGGTCGGTTAATGGAACGAAATATCCGATGAGAGAGCGAAACAAATTGAAATTATTGGATGTATCATTTATGTGGTTTTGAAATTGTATGTGTTTCGATGGTTCGTGAAATTAACATGAGATTACCAATCGGATTAATAAATATTGCAGAATTATTGACACTGCAATGAAATTGATCTAATTTGTTTAAAATTAAAGTATAAAGTTCCCTGAAGTTAGGTCGAATATTTAAACTGTCTATAGAGAACGATATTTTCTTCTAAATTAATGATCGATAAGTAAAAACAAAAGATTACCTACTTCGTTGTGCAATTCGTGAGAACGAGAAGTTGAAGAAACGATGTTTCTCAACAGTAACTTTGTACTCGCTTTGACTCACAATTAAAGGAAGTATCCCACAAATTATTTCACTGTAGGAAAATATTTGTAATCCCAACAAAACGTTAATCCATTGGCACACGTAATAAAGGTTCAAACTTTAAATCTTTAAAACTATATCAATTAAATGTTTGTGTAATACTAATCAGTATCGGTATAAAAATCGCTAACAGTCGTTTATTTCGTTTAGATATTTACCAATTATCTTCTCAGAATCCTTGTATGAAGAAATATACTTGTTCGAGCATTTAAATGACCAAATACCCCATTCCCGCAGCCAATCACGTCCCACAGAAATCTCTTATAGCTTAAATAATGCACGTGGGTGAGACGGGTTATGGGAAAGTCACGATGATTCCGCTCGCTGGCCATTGTGCAAACGTTGACAGAGGGCAGACAAGATTTATTCGCGATTTCGTGGATACAGACGACACTTCTCGTTCTCGATTGCGTGCAACGCACACCTACGTTCATTATCGAACGTTCACCGTGTGATACATCGAATCACAGTTAAGTACCTACCTAGCTATATACCGATAGCGAGCTGATAAACGTTCGTCAACAAGTGGAAACTAGTCGACGTTCGAGAAACGGCCGCGATTGTTTTTCTGCACGGTGATTTTTCAGCGACTAATTACGAGCAACAATGCGCTCGCCGCTGCGAGATCACGTCCGGATAACTCTGTCGGTGAATTCTGAACGTTGCTCAATGATTCCCTGGCTCTTTCGCGGTTTCTCAACGGTCTGCGCATTGGTTTCAACTACGTGGGACCACCTAGGAAAATAATTTGATATTTGCGTTGATTCTGTGGCGAAATAACGAAAGAATTTAAAAATCTTTTTTGATTTCAATGAAATTTATTTAGAGGAAGATCGAAAAATTGATCAATCATAGAGAAACTATTATAGACAATAAAAGAAATATGTTAGTATATGTATGTATCATTAATTTTATCAGAACAAAAATTATATAAGGTAAAAATTAAAGATGCGTCTGTATATTTAATACTAATTAAAATCCTTTTCGTAAAAAGACAGCAAAAAATCTTGCAGATCGTAGAATTCTGGGTATTTAAATACGTGCACCAGTTTATTTATTTTGGACTAAATTATTCTCGCAGTGTTCATTTAATATTATAAAATATGAATAATAAGTTTTCGAAAGGGATAGAACAAAGTATTTTATGAGTATTAAAATATAACCTAATGTAATTGATTTTATTTGATTATCGGACGTAAGGATTCCTCGAAACTCTCTTATTAAAACAATCATTCTGTATAGAAACATTACAAAAAAAAAATCTGTAAAACATAAATAGTAATTTATGATTCGTTTGTGCCTTCATAGCGACTTAAAGTACGTTTCTTTTAATCTAAAGTGGGACAGTTTCCCCGTATAAGTGGTGTTTTATTGCGCGCTCCTAGATCCGCAAAGTAGAAGGATTCTTTTATGCACGGACACGCGTTCGAATAAAATGAATGTGCATTCGACGCACGTTCGAGATCTTGCAAACAGCAAATGCAGCTTTTATGTAAACGCGAGCCTGGTCTGTGCTAATCGCGTGCTAATTCCATTATTTGAGGTCACGCATTTTAAAAAAGGAAGTTACACCTTCAGCCTTTCCCCTTTCAAAGCTGAAGGGCGTCCTAAAATAGGTATGCTAAGTGAAAGAAACAAAGAAAAAAGAAAGACCAAAAAGAAATGTACATAAAAAAATTTGTCTAACAAAATAACAGAAAAAAGAAAGACTGAAAAATATATATAATATTGGGTTGGCCGATAAGTAGTCTTGCTTTTTTATATTCATTTATTTAAATCGTTCAGATACATCTGTCGCGCTATATTTTATTCGAATATGTACAAATTGAATATAAAATAATAAATATGTTTTTCAAAACTTTTATTCAGTGTAATTCTTCTAGATCGTTAAATTCCCCGTTGTTGTACGTGATTACTGTTTTTTCACAACCCCAAAAGAAATATATAAAAGCGAAACAGACACGAGAAACACTATCGTTTGAAAACTTTTGATATAAATATAAATATATCAATAAATTCTTATAAATGTTAATTTCACCACGAATCTCTCGTAAGTAAGACACTTTATATGGATCAAGCGAAGATCGAATGGAGGCTCAAGGAACAGAGACACGCTCGGTTATCGTCACGCGTGTGGCAGCAACGCGAAATTAATAATCCGTCGTTTCTTATGCCTCGTTATCGCGCATCGTCACGTCTTTATAACGCGGCTGGTGCTCGTACGTCAGATGGTATCGTCGTATCTCGTACGGGCTAGCAGCTAGTAAAGTAAGTGCGAGTAAGTATAAACTACCGCGCTGAGCCACCACCCTCGATGTTCCGCCCCAGCGGAGAGATAACATCTTCGTGCACACTCTCCGTCTCTCTCCGCGACCTCTTCCTCCCTTCCACAACCCTTTTGCTCGCCTACCGTCCTCGTCGATCGGCCGGAGGCTTCCCTACGATCGGCTACTTCAGTAGCCGCACCATCTGCCCTCTATAAATCCTCACGGCCGTCTATGTTGCACCGATATCCTTCCAACGATCCTCCATTTCTCTCTTTTCTTCCTTCTTGCTTCTCATTCTTTTTTTTTTTTATCGATGAGTTTGGGTAAATCGAGTTTCAGTTAATAGGTTAAAATCCTGCATGGATTTGAGGTAAGGATTGTAACACTTTTTGCCTTTTAATTGGTGAGATTGATTTTTGTATTTAATAATGATTTAGACTGTGAACACTCTGAACTTTAGAGTGTTTTTTTTAGTTAGTATAGTTGGGAGAGATTATTTCTTTTAGGTGATTCTGAGACTTATTTTATCTTACTTGCAAAGAAGAGTTTTGATAATTTAAATGGAAATGCGCACATTACTAACCGTCCGTCTTATAAGATTGATATAATAATAAAGGAGGATAAACATTACGCAATACTAAATATACAATAGTAAACCAGGAATAACATTAATTAATAATAAAGAAGGAGAAAAAATCAATCCTTCTTATTAATTATTTCATTTTGTGTTTTTCCCTTTTTTAATTCAATGTTTAATACAATTTCAGCTTCGCGGTGTGTTATGATAGTAAGAATAAGATGTTCCACCATATTATTATTTTTGTCAAAAATAGAGAGAACAGATATCATCATCATTTCTATTTCTAATCATTACTCTATTCATACAAAAAACAACTGATACCCCATCTCAAAATGTCCACCGTTTTTAGCAATACAAAATTGACATTTACCGAAATCAGAATTTTGATTAAATGATGTATTATATATATTAAATTATTTAAGTTTTAATTGCATATTTTCGTATTATAGCCATAACTTTCTGATATAGCTTTAAAAGATCTGTATTCATATAATAGCTTTTTCTTATTTCGATCCATAGAATGTACTGACGTTTATCTATTATAACCTGAGATACCTTTTATATTACGTGTACTATTTCAACTTTCCGTATTTGTTAGGTGTAGAAATAAATTCTTTCTAATATTCGGATACCATAAATGTTTTACTAAAAAAAAAAAAAAAAAAAAAAAAAAAAACCGGTCATCGAAATAATTTCCAATACTGTTGATGACCTTTTGCCATTTTTCTGCCAGCTTGCGAATACTATCGCGAATATTTCCATTTGAATCCCTATACTGTTTATGTGTCTCCAATCGAAAAGAATTAATTTCTACATCTAATAACATAGCACAGTATGTAACAAAAATTCCAGACACTGGATTCATCAATTTCTTGTTTATTATCGAATAAAAAATTCACAAATTAGCAAACCAATGAAATAAAATAATTGTATTAAATTTATTTTGATAAGACGACGATTTAACAAATGAGATAGCCAAATAATTTACAAGAGACTACATAGTACACGTTATCTATGATAACGTCTTAAAGATAAATGTCTGTAGTTAAGGATTTAACTCTCAAAAACCCCTCGCCTTAGCAATCTCCTCCTAAAAACTTTCTATTCTCACATCCAGTAACATCCTCAACCTGTCAAACTACCTCGATCCACGATTCCATCAAGCGAGCTCTTCTCTTCTCCTCTTGAATGTCCTTCCGCTCAAGCATCCCGCATTAATAATTGCAGCGCGGGGCTTCAAACAAACCGACCCTCGAACGCGTTGATCTACAGAACTCTTCCATAGCAGAACGAGCGTACGAGCCACCGCGTGGGAGAATGGAGGCCGGTTCGTCGTTTGCCTGTGTCGCTTCTTCTTCTTCTTCTTCTTCTACTACTACTACTACTATTACCACTAGCATTGCTTCTTCCTCTTAGCTATGTCCTATGGGAACGAACCTACCGAAGGGATCCCTGCTCGCGCGAACCTCGCAATATATTGCCATTTGTTCCGGCCGCTATAAGGCAATATGTTTGTCAGTATCGCGGAATCGAACGCGAATCCTCGAACCTCAACGAGAGAGTGGAGCGTAGTAGGTTGATCTTGACCGTTATTTCTCGGGTGCATATGGTCTCAGGCTGCCGATACTACCTTCAGATATCTCCCCCAAACGCGATCCACACGGCTCTCGATCGCTCTTCTCTCGCAATCGATAAGTCTTACACGAGGAACCTTCCACTTCTTCTTCCTCCCCGTCTTAGGCTTGTTATTCATTTGTTGCCCGTACATCTTCCGCCAATCGGCGCACCAGCTACACCGAGTTAAGGCTAACGATCCAGAGCCCGGCTGCCTCTATCGATGCATCGAACCGGCCACGAGCGATCACTGATCGTTATTCAGCCAATGGAGCGTCCGGATAAATTTCACGGTTTCACTCTAGTTCTCAGTAAAATGGAGGTGTTCGAGGATTTTGAAATGGTTAGAGTGAGCTGGGATTTTCGACAGATCGAAGAGGTTAATCTATTAATTATTTTACAGATATATATTGAAGAATATGCAGTATTATATTGGGTTTGTCGTATTTACTTCACCAAACGGAATTGTGGCGGTCATTCATATGATATTGTATTTCATGTATAATGCTATCAAATGTAATTTAAAATAAAGTAGTGAGTATTAGATTATCTTTCGTACTTTCCGTTTCATTTCAATTCGAAGTTCTATCGCTCTTATTCGAAGACCCTATATATTGTCGTAGCGTAATTTTATTTCAGCATGTAGTTCCGTTTTAGTTAGTTTATGACAAGGCCGTGCAGGTCAGTTCTAGAAACTGGTGGTCAAAGAAACGTTTGCAAGTGTATTAGCGTAGTTGCGTGAAATAGCGTGGATTAGAATAGCATAGCCTAAGACATTAGACTAAGTTTACTTTATTAAATACATTTCTTTAGCGTTATTTATTTTTTAGCTTAATCACTAAAACTTCCAATCCCTCCTATAAATATTAACACCAATGAAAACGGACAAATTTATGCATTGGTACGACCCTCTTCTTCCCTGATGCTGCCAGAGATTCTGTTCGAAATGTGAGTGGTCGTTGATCCTCGTGTCATGGCATTTTCGATAATCGCGAAGTAGAATTGCGCGATTCGCAAGGTGCAGCGACGCAGAAGGTCGAGGGTCACGGACCTTTCTGCGCGTCCCTATAAATTTACTTCTCGGCCCCCCTGTCCCAGCTGGGAATAAATAGTGGCAGGGAATTAAGTAGTAAAGGACTATCGACTGCGAAATCAGACGCACGATCGCGACTCGTGGGCTTTCGTTACGCGTGGCCTGCACGCTGCACCGATGTCGCGGTTTCCATCGAGTAATTGCCAGTTAGAAACGGCTGTTAGCGAAGTTACTTTATCATGTTATTGGTATTTCGACACGGAGTATTTACTCGCCTCGCGATGGAAATTCGATAGAAAATTATACGTACGCGGAAAAATTTTCAATGCTCTTGTAATATGTATGTATATGCGCTTATTGATTTTCATCGATTGTATTATATTAATTGCAATCGTATTAAACGTATACTGTGGTGTATGTGGGTTAGAATTTTTATTCAAGTAACAGACTAAAATATCAATATCTTATTTAATTAAATTTACAATAACATTGTTGATTAGGTTATCAACTCTAACCTGAGATATCAAAGTAAATGCTTTTGCAAGTTGTCTGCAGATAGAGGCTGTAGAAACCATCTTCGTGCAATTCTCATTATTTTTTCTTCTATCGGTGTTTGATAAATAAGAAAAAATCTACGTAAAAGCTCTTGGTTTCAGTATCAATAATCTTTTATTTATTTATATTTGAATAATCATTTTGTTATTATTTTCACACGATATAGTGAAAAACGTGCGAAAAGATGAAAAACGTGCTAATTTTTTCGGATAAGAATGGAAGCTGCACAAAGCTGAGACATAAAAAGATAGCAAAAATAAAATAAAATAATAAATTCATTATTAATTCATTGTTAATTTGTATTTAGATTTATTTGTATTTATTCGGGTTATAGGAGGTTAAATGGAAATATTTCTCTTGTATCAGTGAAATAATTCTGCACTTGTAGGTTAAAGTTAGATGTTTCGATGAAACATGTACTAATTTTCTCGAGGTTGCAAAGTTCCCAACTGAATTCTGAACTTTCTCTGTATCTCCGATTGGACGGTGAACTGGATGAAACAAGCTTTTCTGCTTCGAATCAAGAAATATTTCCTTTGACCCCATTGCAGAGAAGAACACTGATAAAAACGTTGATATTTTAAACACAAATTAAACTGACTCTTTTTTTACACTCACTTAATATTAACACAATTTCTACACTGAGTTGATGTTTTCAAAAACTGTCAACCTTAAATTTCTTACGATCACAAGAACCAATTAATTTATCCGTAAACCACCGAGATAAATATCTCTTTTAAAATATGGAAACTGAAGCAGCACGTGTCCTCGTCTTCTTTGACTAACCTCCTCGACAATCCTAAACTTCCTTCCCTTTAAAATGTATTACGAAACCGATCCATACGGCCATAAACTTCAAGAAGCTACGTGTACCCCATGAAGAACATCGTTTCCTACGCGACTCGATCGGAAACGTCTCTACTTCGATCCCGGAATCCGACATTCATCAACCGGTCTCAGTGTGGTAAGGGACGTCGAAGAAACAGCGGAGATATTAATCGCGCCAGCACGCTGCCCACTATAAATAGCGAAATTATATCGCGAATGGATCGTGAACAGGTTGTCAGAACGCAGGGACCGGTGTGACGATCAAGCGACGAACGATACTTCATCGATGAGAGATAGACGTACGCGACGACCGCAGAAATCTCGCGTACACTGTCGATCGACAGAGGAATTCCTACGGTTTCTTTTCCGCGACCGGCAAAAATCACGCGGCTAAGACGATCGTTCTCTTCTCTGTCGACGGTGAATTATTATGACGTTAACGGGAAGCATAGGTCGTTTCTTCTTCACTTTACTCGTTCTCAATTCTACGCGTTTTCCTGTTACGTTCGATAATCATCGACACGATTGTTCGGATGTGACCGCGGTATTAAACGGCGATATCCAACAAACGAGCGACGAAAGTAGTCTGGCAACTTTCGGGAAAGCATCCGTCCTCAACGAACATACCTGTGATCTGATATACATCTACGCCGTGTTTCTTTGCTTTCGTGAAAATAATGCTGCCCGCCTGGAGACCGATATTCACAGCGACGGAAAACGCGGCCCCGAGATCTGGCGATAAAAAGCGGTCGATCGAAAGCGTCCCGTGGACGACGTGAACGAGTACGTTCCACGATATCATTTCGACGGTATATATCGTTGTACCGTGAATGGCATTCTACCGTTCGTTAAACTGATAAAAGCTGGAACTGGATTCTCTGGCGTTTACAGCGGTGGAATAGTAGAAATTGCGGAGAGAATGATTATCATTCGCAACGATGGTATTTGCGAGTGTTAAACAGTAGAAATGTGTTCGATGCAGCAATTAGCATGTGAATAATGGATGAATTCATTGTAGGAAAATAGCAAGTACAATAGATGAAAATAATGCAAATAGAACTTTCTCGACCTATATTTGTTGAAATTTTTTACTTGTTTTCATGAGCACTATATGCGACTGAAATTTGGACCTAATTTTTTTCAATACACTATATTTTCTAGAAAACAGATATTTTAGATCTCGAACATAAAGCTCACCATTCCGATAAAAATTAATTTCCATATTATTTTGTACTTCTCATAAAATTATCTTTATATTAAATATTCATTTTTCGACCCATATTTATTAGAATTTTTCATTTATTTTCATGAGTGCTACATACGCCAGTTTGGCCTTAATTTTTCTAAAATAACGTATGTGGAATAGTTATTTTCTGTGTTTAAAATATAAAAAGCATATATATGTTACCTATTAAAAAAAAGAACATTATTAATGTACGTAATAAAATCTTTTTTATTTCACAGAAAGTTAACAAATTTATAATATTTGTATAATTAATCAGAAAAATAAATGTAACGCTCACCAAAAGCAAATTCAATTTTTAAACGCAAGAAATTCCTGTATTTTATCATTTAGCGTATTGTACAAGGAGCGGCGTAATATGGAAATAGTAGTCGCAGAATCTTTGGCGTGTTATACGAGAGTTTACTGTGAAGCCTATTAACCTCTTGCCTTATAATGATGAGTCACACTCGTCCTGCAGATTATGATCAAGTTGTGACAAAAGAAGATTTATCTATCCATCAAATTTACATTTCTCTTCTAACTTCAGTTCAAATTAAAAAGTGATCATTAACAAATAAAAATCATATATAATATCTGAACTTCTTTTTACATGGAACACTAACTGTTCGAGACTAATATACGCAACGATTGAAAAAATTGTACGGCAAAGGGTTAATCCCGGTTGTCGGTAAGTAATGTGTTGAGAAGTCAAAATTGTAGAACAATTATTTAACCTAAGGAAAATCTCGACTGCGAAAGAAACGCTGACCAACGATATTTACGATCACGGTAGTCAACGAGTGAATCGTTTCCGGTGCATCGAAACGGCGAGAATAAGTAGAGCTGCTCTATCAGATTCGAGCGTGAGCCGAACAGAGAAGCGAGCGGTGCATATATACGAGGTACACATAGATAGCGGAGGGAACAGAGGCGGAACGAAGGATCGTGGCTCGCTAATCCGCGGGGGCGAGCAGAGATGCACAGATTGGCGCATAGCGAGGCGATTCGCGGGACGCCTGCAGGTGAAGTCGATGCAACCGGTGGAAAGAACGAGATCGAGAGTCGATAGACGACGAGGTCGCGCGGGAATCCTTAACAAGGACTCAAATGTCACTTCTGGGTCTGACCCTGGAAAACTGCTCTAACGACCGGCCGTGATTTTTTACGGTATTTCGATCGACGAGCGAAACCGAGAAGGATCGGACTTGCGCGTTCTCAGGCAATTTCGCATTTCATCCTCGCGTCCACGATGAACTATAATTTTCAGCTCTATTCAACAAGTTACGTTTTCCATTATGCTTTTCTCTTCGGTTTTTTCCGAAGAGTGAAGGGTTGCTTTGGATTTTTGTCCTCGAAACGCTTATTTAACACTAAAACTACCAGTGTTGAATGTATACCTAATTCTATTTGAATGATTGAATCATTTATTTTCAACTAGAAAATATATAAATATTTAATGTACTAAATAATTCATTTTTAATTAGGAAATATATAAAAACGTATTCTTTAATTGTAGTATTTATTATTAAAACAATTTTATTTTATAATCATAACATGTTTTGCAGATAGATCTTATTTAGAATATACATATACGTTTCACACAGATATACTTCTTGCATTCAAGACAAATTGAATTCGTTCTGTTTTTGTTACACAATCCAATTTCACAGGATTTCTCTGTATTAAAATTTTCTTTTGAATTTCTCTAAGTGTAGCCTACTGAGCTACATCTCTGTTTCTGTGCAGAAATTTTTTAATGACAAAAGAAGATCCAAATTTTTCTTAATAAACGTTGAAATTTGTGAAAAAACAACACCAAATTAATTTGCATACAGAATAGACACATGGTATGTAACTTCCAAGTTACATGGTGTCATAGAGGGTTAATGATTTTAAAGAAAAACATCTGAAACCCATCATTTTATCAGTTTTGATAGCTTGAGTATTAATGAAACGAAACGAATTTATTTTGTATATATGTATATTATTGCAAAAGGATTTAATTAATGTGAGGAATTTTAGTGAAATGGTTGTTCTGAAATTAATATATCCCGTTGCTTCTTCGTCAGAAATAAACATGTCTCTCGCGTAGACAGAAAGAAGGCGAGACAAATTGAGATACCTGTTTCTGTTGGCTTCGTAGGCAGAAAATGCAAGCAATGCACCTGCAAATCTTTTGCGTGGACAGCATTTATGCGCGCGTTGGCTCGCGAGACGTGTTATCACGATCTACGAAAGGGTCGAGGATTTAAATTTTTCGGGGACATCGCTCATTTACGTGCACGTGACCAACGTCTGTGTTTTATTTTCTTTTTTTCGTTTTTTTAATTCTGATATCAAGGAGATCGAGGCAACTTTCTTTCTATACACGGGTCTTACATAAGGGTCGTTTACCCTTTAATACTGAAATTTGATCCTTATACATCATGGTTTTCCATAATTTTCGTGATTAATTTATCGTTACGGAAATTATCTTGTTCATTAAAACTTTCTTTTACACTTACCAAATTTGGTTAGATGGAATTTAAAGATACAATTCAATGGACTTACCTGAAACAGAAAAAGGAAATACTTGGATTAAAATAAATATTATTGAGGAGTGATGAAAAGATATCAGAAGTTGGTTAGAACAGTTTAAGGTAGAATCTTGTCTCTATACATCAAAACGATAAGTCTTTTTTTAACCGCTTCATTTTAGATTCCTTTAACCCATAACTTACAGAAAATTGGTACCTGGCTTATTCGAAAGTACGAATTCTCTCTGTTCGAGAACTTTATGTTTAAATTACTAGCTGGAACCTGCAGTTCCCACGTTTACGCTCCATGCATGCATGATAACTGCACTTCAAGATTCATGCAAATAGTCGCGCATAAGTGTACGGAGAGATATGGTAACGAATTTATCAGAGATCATGGGAAACCGTGTGTCAGAAATAAACGCCGTGTGTCTGAATAAGATCATACGTATTCGAACAAACGAAATCTCCAAAGTTCACGTTTCACCATGGAATTGTAAGCGAAACATTTGATATATAAGAAGTAATATAAAAAGAAAATATAATTAACTGATCGAATGCTAGATATTCGACGCATCTTTAATTTATATCATTAGGAAACAGATCTAACAGAATACTTTTCAAACCACGCGAAGTATTCCTAATTCAACAATAGTTCATTAATATATTTACTTCAATTGCATTAAATTATCATTTCAAGTCAAGCTTTTATCACTAGAAACCCAATTAGTTTCGCACTATAAGGAAATTAATTCCTTTCGTCGTAATTAGTAATTAGTACAGCTATTCAAATTGAAATATTCGCAATGGTATTTGCAAGCTGGTAGAAAAATGGTAAAAGTTCATTAGCAATAATGGAAATTATTTCGACGATGAATTCGTTTTCATTCTTTTTAAATAGAACCTTAATGGTTTCCAAGAGTCGGAAAAATTCACTTCTACACCTAATATGTCCTTATCAGAGAGATCCTAACATACTATTTCCGCAATGAAATCAACTATCAATATTCAAACAACAGCATTATGAATTTTTATCTTCTTCATTGACTGTCTATAAAAATTGACGACTTCTTGTAACTGTAAAAACAGCATTAACCTCCCAAATTCAACATCGAAAAAACGACTTATACAAAACATAAACAAGAAAAACTCAATTTAACTGTCGCGTACCAGTAATGTTAAAACTTTAGACCTTTTTGCCTGAAACAGTTAACCCTCTACAGCTCCGTTTAATTTGAAAATTACGTTTTATCTACATTCTATAAGTCTCATTCTATTTGTTTATATTACATTAACCGCAGTAAATTGTTTAATAAAAATCATTAATTCTCAATTCTCTAAATTATGTATAAAATTATCAAGTCAGCCCATAAATCCATATTAATGTAGTGTATATGATCAGGATCAGAATCCTTTCACGCAAATGGAATTCAAAAGCTACCTATAAGATGGCAGCAAATTGTTTCTTGCGATGGAAAATATATCATTAATTAAAACAGTAAAATCTGTCTCATTTTGAATCGTTTCATAAGGACGCACGAATTTATAATCAATCGCGATTCTTCTCACGAACGAAGAAAAATCGAGTTGTAGAGTGTTTTAAGGGTTGAACTGAGACGATCAAGTTGACGAAAAAGACACATCTCATCTCATCGCTAGAACAAGCAACCACCTCGTCGCATCTCGTCCTTTCTCACCCAAGGATGTGCACCTCTCAACGGCCCCTGGCTTACCAATTCCGGTTCCCACGTTTACATTTCGTGCATGCGCAATGGATATACCGTGTGGCCGGTGTATGTAGCGGTGGTAGCTCGTTAACCGGATAACGGTAGGTCGGCCAGCAGCACGTTGCAAGCGCACAACCACCGAGAGAGTCTACGGCCAGCCGTGGTCTCGCGGAGTGAAGCGGGAGGTGCAGTGGGGGACGACGCGAGCGTGGCTTTTACAGGGTACTACAAGGTACGGGGAACGTCAGCCGCATATAGCAATCCCCATGGAAGCCCTTAGGCTCATAGCAGAGCCTACGTTAACGTGTCTATTTGAGATATCAGCGATCAGTCGGTGCACGGCTGCTGCACGACGCGACGAACTAGCCTTCCAGTCGTCCGCGTTTGCAAACTGCGCGCTCGTTGCGACGCCGTAAAATGGGACGAGCTGTCGCTTTGGGGGGAGAAAATGAGATTGTTTCGAGAATGAATTAAGGAACGAACGTACGATGTGCGTTCTATGTTTTAACCATTGACGACAATAAGAATTTTTCGGTAAGAAAATAAGACGTTAACTTTTATGTATTGGTCACGCATCCGACTGACCAGTAGAATCACAAAAAAGCAGAAAAGAAATTGCTTTTCTGTCATAAATACGGTTCAAAGATGTGTAACATACTTACTTTTACCACCCTTCTCTGCTTTCAGGTTTTGTTTTTTTTTAAATCCTTTCAGTTTACAAATCTCATCAACCCTTATTTCTCTTTCTACTAGAATTTTCTAATATCCAATTATATCTTCACATATAGAGAGTCAATAGTGGAATTCGGGGATGAAAAGTTGGGTAATGTGTTCGGTAATGAAATATTTAGAATGAATATAGTTTTCTTAGAGGTATCCTATTTGTACTTGCTAGGATTAAAGTAAATTAGATGATTACACACTCTTTTAAAATGAAACATTTATATGTATCCAATGAAAAATGGTAAATCTATCAAAATAATCAATAGTATGTTCACTCTTCATATTGCAATGTTTAGAAATGAGATTAACGTGAATTTAGAAATTAATTAGAATGAAATCATACGTCAAGGGAATAAGAAGGAAAAAACAGGGAATCTATTCGAATTGACAAGAAAAATTGCGCTGTAATTGTATTAGATCTAGATTACACCGTAAATTGTTTATCAATGAAAAAAGAAACTTTCGAATCATCCCTCTGAAACGTCTTCAACGTCGACAATTCACCGATGACCTACAAACACCAATTCACGCTTCTCGTCGACTCGACTCGTGCATCCTTGAAGACGTATTACCCTGCAATTTTTACTCGACGCTCAACAAGTGCAAACTCCCCGTGTTTGGCGCGGGAATAAATTCAAGGAAAACGAGGGCGGAGCTCGATAATTCTCTCCACCCAGCGAATTACGCGGTGTCCCTCGCCAATTACGAATCCTCGTATTCACGGCAATAAATTCACTCCTGAGAATCTCACGAGACGGCGTGTTTCAAGAACGCCACAAGTATATTCGAATATGTCTTAGTCGTTCAGAAAAGAAAAAAAGGAGAAGAAAGTAGAGAAACAGGAATAGCAGTTGCAATTTGATCAGGTATGAAGTCGTTTACCTGGAACAATTTACCCTTAAAATAAGGGGTAAATTGAACTGACAGGCTCGTATTAAAGGTGTAATGGAACTCAAGAGTCGTCTACCAGAGTCTTTTCCTAAGGGTACTAATTAACGCCACGCCACTGTATTACGCGCAAGAAGCCCGAGTTGTTAAGAGTTCTAGAGACGGTAGCTCGTTTAAATTTTTATTCTACCTACAGTTTTCTTTTCTTCTTTTTTCTCTTTCTCTCGTTCGTAGTAAGTTCACCGTGAAAATGTTGCGGCAGCCAGCCGCTTGAACAAAGGTACGAACGAATTAGTCTATAAATAATTGCGCGGACGTTTATACGACAAGCATGAGGAAAGGAGAAGGGAACAAGTAGAAGGGGAGAATCGACGATTGAGAACTGCCGATCGTGGCTCCCTGCAATTACTTCTACGCTCTTTCTCCTGCCGGAGAATCATGCTTCCTCGCGAAGTCCACTGAATTGCTTTCCATTTTCCGAACGACCGGTTTGAGGTTTGATGCGAAAAGATCGAGTACCTGCCTTATGGCTAAAGTGATTTTAATGGATGGCTTTTAACGATGCGTTCCGATTTACTGGAAATGATCTACATAATCTCCGGGATTTCTTGTATTGATTTACATTGTATTACAATAACTTTCTTCATCGATGTTCCTCGGTTCTTTCTTATCCATTAAGGTAATTTAATCACTTCTTCTCGAAGAAGAATTTATTAACCCTTTTCAAAGATACTGACACGTAATCTGTATATTAAAATCTAATGGTGGATGTTACTATTCAGTTTATGATTTAACACGTTTCCTGCAGAGCTCAAATTCTTGTTTCACCAGTTCGCTTGCTCCAAATATAATTACTTTTCTTATTTTTAATTTTGTACATCTTTGTATATTTGTTTCTTCTTAATGAAACAGTAACTGCTTGGAAAGGTTAGATTTGTATTTAGACACAAGTATGGAATAAAGTTTTTAAAGTTATGCTCAATCGAAGGCTACAATTGGTCCACGAAAGAACATTAATAGTGCCGCAAATTAGTGATACATTTCCTTGTTAAAATTTCTGATGACAAATCTTGACAAATAAAAAAAAAATTAAAGTATCAAAATTGATGGAACACTTGGTTAAGAAATAAAATTACATTCTCAAGATATTAGCTCCAAAAGGAATTAGGCAGTTGCAGCTCACAATTTAGAAACGAGAAAAAATCCGCAAGCGAAATCAATTAGAAGAATGTGTGCTCCCTGTTTTATGAGAAAAACGGATAGATTCTAGATCGAGAAAGATCTAGGGAAATGTAAAGAAGACAAGAACGTATTATGCCAGTTGCACCAAAACACCACAACTTCGTTTAAATTGTCACAGGAAACAACAATCATATTATACAACCTTGTGAAAAAGAAAACAATAAATAATCTGTTACAAATTTCTCGTAAAATCCTTTCTAATTAAACTCAGATTCGGGAGATATGGCGATCAACGTGTTAAAAGATATCATCAATTTCCTTGTGTTTTTCTTTTCTATCGAACATCTGTATAGAATTTAGATTAAATGAGATACAATGAAAGAATTCTTTCATAACTTCTGTTGACCATTTTCCATTACCTTCGAAAGAACAAGATTTATACCACTCAGCGTAATATCGAAGATAAGAAAAGAAGAGATATAAATGTCCAAGTGAAAATTTATCTTCACTCGGTACAAGAGATACACGACACACACAATCCCCGTTTAGAAGAGTGTCGATGAATTAAACGGCGCTCGGAGCATTGAAGTCTCCGAGCGGCGTTTACCAGAAATTATCTGTTTATACGTCAGTTTACATTAACGCATTTTTACAACGGTAATCCGTGTACTTACATCGACTCGACGATAATCCTATTCATTCGCGGCTCTATTTGCGCGATTGTGCACGCGAGTTAAGATCTCCGGGTTAACTCGTGGCCATTGTTTACAGAATTTTTACGCGGTTCGAGTAAGCGGTATCGCAATTACCGGTTCACGCCCCGCAAACTTGCAGCTTGCTTCTGTAATCGGTGGCTTTAATTACCACGTAATTGCAGGGGCCTCGAGGTACCTGCTGCGTTTTCCGCACTATTATTACGCGGTCGAAAAATTACACTTGTTACGGCGCAGATAAATTCGTGCGCTCTCGTGTCCAACGAGAGCAGCTGGAATTATTTATACCTGTGTAAACGCGAGAGATCATTAAGCAGAAATGAACTAGGAGAAATTGATTCGCACATTTTTCATTCTGCCGAGTATATTCTATTTTTTTTTCTTCTTTTTTTGTAAGAGAAAGGCTTTACTTTTACTGGGAAATTCTGTACTGTATATACACTTTCATGTGGAACTCTTCGAAATTATCACGGATGTATCGCATTTCATTTTTACAATAATAGCTTCTTTTCTAATGGAACTTAAGGATCATCATTTATCATATGTAAATTAATATTTTAGAACAATTAAATTCACAGGCGGTATTCTTCAAATTATTTAACATTTCACAAAGCGATTAATCATTACTTCACCACCTTTCCCCGATGCAATTATTAATGGTTTCTTAACCGACTAGTGGAACACTTTCGGATTTTCTATGTACCAACAAAATTTCATTAAACTTCAAGATTAACACCTCACGTGCTTTTCACGAATTAAAACGTCGACTGCACGCTGCAAACAAATTCACACCGCGATTACCCAACGTTACGAAGAAGAGGAAGATCTAACGCGAAGCTCCTTGAGAAACCGACGAACTGCAACGTTATTTCCCTTAGAGCAACGCCTGGGGAGAACGAAAACTCTGTTGCAACCAGTCGCGCCTCCTCGATCCGAGAAATCGTTGCGCAAAAGTCGACGCAGCTCTCGACGGAGCCACATCAATATTCGTCATCCCTCGGCTGACGTGTAATCGCGTGTGTTCATCGACAATGAAGTTATCGGCACCGATTCCAGTCTCCGTAAAGATCGTATCTTTCCTCTCTCCCTTCGGCTCAACGCGGAGCACGTATGCGAGGAAAATTCTAATTAGCCGCGGCACGATTCTTTTTCTCTTCCCCTCCCGTGTAAATCAATAAAGCGAATGATAGACTGTACGAACGAAGTGAACAGACGATGATGCTTTAGCCTCGGGACGAGAGAAGAGAAGATAAGAAGACGAGGGGGGAAAAAGAAGAAGAGGAAGAATAATACTATCAGAATTTATGGGTAACGCTCGATTGAAATGTTCCGGCGCGTTAGCGATGAATACTCACGATGAAAATTGAGAGAAGCGCGGACTGTAATAATCCATAGGAAAGGTTACGACAACGTAATTAGAACCGCGCTGGTTATTACGTAATTGCACACCGTACACGGACATCCTTCCTTTCGTTGCAGACCAACCAGCTCGAAAAGAAAGCAGCCTCTCTCTATAGTGTATGGTTGTGAAAAAGGAGAAAACAAAGAAAGGTACGCATTGAAAGGCACACGACGGCAGCACAAAACGACTAGTGCCGCGGAGGTTCGTAACGAACCTACGTCACTCACCGCTTTAACGATATTAATAATCCGTGCTGATATATCTCAATACGCTTGGTGTACGTACACGCATCTATACATAAAACATGCCGCTCGTATATCACGTCAATTAAGATAGAAAATACCTAGTGTCATAAGCAAACCTCGGATACCCGGCTTTAATTATCGACCACGTTGCGCTCGAACAATTATCCGGTACGCTCGGAAGCGGTACCTCCCTACAACCCCTTAATAATAACGGCTCACGTTACAATAATAACTGTTATAAATAATTATTCGCTACTCTAAAAGGGAGCTCGTCGTAAATCTGTCTATGAAACGAAACTAGCCACTTGCTGCTACCGAACTGTCTTGAAGAAGATCTCGTGGTCCCGCAGGCGACACTCCCTTTATACTTAACCGTTCGTTTCGAATAAAATGAAACGGAGAATAATGGTGATGTATTTACGAGACATGTGATCTAACATTCACGTGGAACGTTTACCGATACTGTTCGTTTAGGTCGCGCAATGCTCGATACTTCATTGCTGTACCGTTGCGTGATATATTCTACACTTCACGATAGACTCCGTGTGAAAATTAACAAAGAAAATTGAAACTTTGGTAAAAGTGATATAAGCAAATAATGTATTTGCTGACGAAGAGTGACTAGACTAGGATACTTGAATAAGATGTGTGTGAATCTAAATGTCTTTTTTACTTAACTTGGGTACAATCATCGGTATAAGTATGGTGTACCCACGGTCTGATGGTCAAGTGTGACTAAGTAATTTTACAACGATAATCTGCCAGCTTGAGAGTTCGACACATTTATATTGCGATGTAACAGATACCGACAGGTACAGGTGAAGTTCGTCGACACATCGATGGACGTCCAACACCGTTGACATTAATTAAACGCCGCGTCAACGTGGTTTGAATTACCATTTTAATGGATAGTCTCAATTAACGGGTGAACAGCAATTCAGTGCCGGACGATTAAGCCAGCCGCTGGTGTTAAGACCAGCGATACGCCGGCACGCGATCCTTCGACCGTCTTAGAAGCTGGTCACGCCTCTGTCCAGACCGATTTCTACGCTGGTGGATATGTTCAATGTAATTTAAAAGGTGGAGAAATGTTCAAATTAGAGATCTATGTATGTCGAGAGGAAGAATTCTCGTGGTAAAAGAGTTTGATCGTTAAAAGTATCGGTAAAGAGACGTAAATCGTGTTTTCAGAATTGAGATTCACTTCTCATACTGTGATGCCGAGGTTGTAAATAACATCGTTCGTTTATCTGCATACGTCCGTAATTTACGAGAAAACTAGTAAGTCATAAGTTTCAAGTATTCTCCCTCTCTTTTCTGTTCTCAGTTCCATTCGAACGCAAAGAGTGTCATGGCGCTCACAGTAAATTGATGCCTTTTACACGTCATGTCTATACATTCCAGCAACGCGTTTACGTTATTCAAACTTACTATGAAAATGGGCGTTCGTGAAATATCTATCGCAAACTTTGTGATTTTTTTAATGTAAATAATCGACCGAATCAATGTTCAATTCAAAGATTAGGGAAAAACTTCGGAAAAGCTGGTTGTGTTATTTGACAAATCAAAAAGTGGAATACCAAAAACTGTATGCAGAAATGAAACATTGCTGCTGCAACTAAAAGTGCAGAAAATGAATCGACAAAGTAAGGGTAGACGAAGTTTGCAAATTAGAGGGATGTGGGAAAAACCGGAAAGAAGAGAAGGGTAGTGAAAGTAAACGTAATGCGTCTTGGACTGTATTTATAGCAGAAAAGCAATTTGTTCAGGCCTGGAAATTAATGTTTGAAGAGAGTTTGTTAAGGTCTTAAGATTAAGGCTGGAAAGGCGTTTCCCATGGGTTTTTATGGTGTCACTAACCAAACACCTTTCTCCGAGTAACAAAAAATAAACATGCCGCTAGGAAACGCTTTTCGAAGAGTATAGATTTCACATTCTCTTACGTGCTGCAATTTTTTAATTACATACTATTTCTCTATTATCAATATTCTCGATATCATTTCTTATAAACGTCAGTAAACAGAAGAGGTGAAATAATATTATATGTGTACATGAACTGAGATTAAAATATTTTGAAGAAAGCTGAACCCTGCGATGATTACTATGCATAAATATTAATTAAAGTAAAAATTGTATATTCGACGTATGTAATAAAAATTCTGAAAAGTACAAATATGGATAAAAACTATGGACAAAAAGTAACAACAAATAACAGAAGGAATAAGGCGTGAAGTATTCGCCTGATGGCGATTGATCGTCGTAGGGGGAATCGTGCAAGAAAACGGTGCGAAGCCTCGACTTTCTTTCGATGGAAACGAGGCCCTCCTACGACGGATTAAAGGTAATTTACGATCCCGCATTGCAACGCTGCGTAACGTTAACGGCTGCGGTGAAATACCGCCGCAACTCTACGGAGAATCGTATATCAACGCAATTAAGAGCGATTTCTCGTGCACGAATGGGCGAAATAAAGCAGAGGGCCCAGTGTATTCGTGGCGGAGGTTAGACTTTTATACTTGAACGAAAACCGTGCCAAATACCGGACGGTTGGTTAGATATATTGTTCGAATTATGACGGAAATGTTGAAATTCAGGAAGTAGATATTCTGCTGTTGGTAATATAGTATTGGCTGAAAATAGAGGAAAATGTTTTCTGGCACAAATTTTGGTATACCTTTAAATAGCTTCAAGATTAAAAGCAATGCAAAATATGCTGTTGCACAAAGGTTTCGAATAATTACTTTAGTTTCTGTTTTATGAAAAATTCGTAAAATTCAATATAACGTGTTCGCACGATTTTCTTTTTCGATGTAATAGTTTGTAACTCCGGAAAGAATAAATTACGTTAACAATCAAACTCTTAAATTTTGAAGTAGTACACTGATTACCTGGCGAAAAATTATGCTAGTCATGAAAATTTTTGAGTACCTAGCATTTTCATTAACACTAATATGCCACTTATATTTTGTGAAACTACAGTGATTGAAAAATATAAAATTTAACATTAAACAATCGCATAATATTTCAAGATTAAAAAATTTCGAATATACGAAATATATAATCGATCCTAAAAGCACAGTAGAGCTTGAGAATGAGAATTCACTCGGTGAATTCTATCGTTCCACGGTTAAATATCATCATTACAAGCCTAACGATCGCTCGAATAAATCCAGCTAATTCAATTCTGACATTTCACTAAAACATTTCTTCCGTCGTTCCACGTACTACTTATTTCTAAATCAAGAATCACGAAGATCAACAAGCTCATTACTAAATTTTTCCAAATTTCTCATTCCATGGTAAAAAAACAGAAAAGCTGAAAACATAATCACCCAACACGTAACATAGATCCAACTAGAGACCGAGTGTGTTCAAGCGACCCGGCAGTGCCTACTAAAATTAACCACGTACAACGGTCCGGATGAATATGCGCGTTTAGAGGCAACCCATGAATTACGTTCTAATGACAGACGCGGTTCGTGCGTGAAATTAAACGACGATTACCCGTGGCTACCCTCTTCCTCGTTCCCTCTCGATCATTCCTTACCAGCCGGAGACTTCCTTTTTCCCCACCTTTCCTATGGTTCTCCGTTTCCACATCGACGACTCAATCGCGCGAACCATCAGCGGGATACTTTACGCAACCGTTCGCGCCATTATCGAATCTCTTCTTTTTCATCAACCTCTACACTCCCTCTTCCTTCTCCCCTCTATCTTAACGTACTCTATCTATTTATTCGCCTCCACCCCTTTCTTTCTACGGACGACTAACGATCATCGTCAATCGTTACGTCTGTACAAAGTGTGTGGACGTTACAAGCGTAGACGATAGTCAGCTGGACGCACGTGTGCCTTCGTGGCTGCTTTGCAACCTGCCTACCAACAGTAATCACCTGCCACTCCGCTCTTCCTACCCGGCTAGCTGGGAAAAATTCACCAATCGCCATCAATCATGGAGAATTAGAGAAAACGGTCGGTCTATGGTTATGTACGTTGCGCCAACAAACATTGCTATCTCACTTGCTCCTTTCCTACATCATGGTTCCACAACGTGTATAGTAGTTGGTACTTTCGCCTCCCTCTACCATGTTTCGTCCAACGTGTTCCCTCCAATTCGCCATCTCTTTATCCCCCTGCCAAGTATTTCTTTTTTTCTTTCTTCCCCTCTCGCGCGCGTTCGTTCGCGCGGCTATACCGACGAGGTCTCGTCCCTCCGTGTGTCGTGACTCGCTTCGCCGCTGCGATTTCCTCGTTATTGCCATTAAACGCGATACCCTACGACCAGGACCAACCATCGGAATCTCATTTGATAACTCGTTACGAGGTGCGCGTCGCGTTGTACGCGTTGTAACTCTCGAGACAACGGGGAAGATAATCTGAGAAAGATGAGACGTGTTTGAGCAAGAGATGGTTTGATAAGATTTGATTTTGGTGTAGAGAAGAGTTCGGTGCTCTTTTTTTGTTGAACTCTCTATAGACCGGTGTGACTTTGAAGTCACATATGAATTTATTTAATCTTTCACTGCAATGTCTTCTTGGTAACTAGTAACGTTCTTGGTAGTGGTTGTAAACTCTAACCTAAGATAACAAAGTAAATGCTTTCGCAAGTTGCCTGCGGATAGAGGCTGTGGGATCTTGTTTAATGAACAAGAATTTTCAGATGATACAGTGAAAAACGCACGAAAAGATAAAATAGCACTTTGACCAATCTTTTCGGATAAAAGCCTGCAAAAAGCCAGATTGCAAAAAAGTTACAAAAATAAAATATTCGCAATACAATATACATCTATGTTTAACGACAAGCAGAAACTGTTTTATGGAATTTCATTATACGCCGTTTTAACTCCAAAGTTACGAAATATATTCATTATAATAAAATCATTGAAACTATTGAATTCTTTGTTGACTCTTTAAGCGTCAAGTCTACATACATTCCTTTTTTTTAATCTACAGATTTAGTTAATTAAGCTCTTCATCAAGACCGTGTGAAATTTTTGAATAGAAATTTTGGGTTCTACAAAAGTTATTTTACAGTGGACTCACCTATAACGCGCTCGCGTAAAAAGCGAATTCGTATAACGCGACGAAAGAATTGCGACTAGTATTCATATAACGCGATAAACAGTCCCGTATAACGCGTAAGATAAATTTAACATTTTCACATAGTTTCTAATTTTTGAAGCTGACGAAGCAGCGGTTTATTAAAAAAAAATAGTAATAAATACACATTTAAAGATATAAGAGAAAAATAATTTTATTCAACTTACATAAATTGGTCTGATAATGTATGTCTCGTATAACGCGATTTCCTATTACGCGTTATACGGGAATCCACTGTATTTTATTTATAAAAATGCATTAAACGCTTTAGGTAGTTTCCAACAAAATAGCAGGCACTTTAAGTGTTAATTTATGTTTATAGGATGATACTTTTTGATTTCACGTTACATAAATCTTTTTATTAAGCTCTTTCTTTTTCTTGTTTCAAATATTTTTAATTGTTTTTATTGACTTTTCGTCATCTTTCTGGTATAATACGGATTCAAAAGGAAGCAAAGATTTATTTTCCATTCGTGCTCTCCGTTGGTAGACAAAAGTGTAAAAAGTTGCACTATTCCGAGAGAGACTGTTAATATTCACCCGTCACTTTTCCATAGCGACGCTGCATGTTAACGTCAGCGGGTCTGAGAGACACTTTTCGCTCCGCTCATGAATGATATATACGTTTCTCGGTGACAGTTCACCCTAGGAACGTCGTCACAGAGTCTATACTTTATTCAGAAATATTTGAAGGAAATAGATTGAACTCAACTTGGATAACAATTAGTTGAAACTTCGCGGACAGATTGAAAAAACACGCCGATCTTTAACCAACATCGAAAGTTGCTGAAATTTGAAATGTTTGAAAGCCTATTCTGTTACCAATCTTCCTGTCAATCATAACGATCATAAGACAGATTGTCTTGTCAATACCAAAATAAATCATTCACGTCTAGTTTCACTCTTAACCCTCTGTAACCCGGCTTTTCTTTGGTCATAAGAAACTTTACATTTTAATAGGAAATAAGATTAAAGAATAAATTAAAATTTAATTTTTTGTTAATAAACATAGAAGTTTGTGAAATAAGGCACCAAACTATTTTGCACACCTAATAGATGTAAAATTAGGATAGTTCTGCAAATGTGAAAAAAAACATCGAACTGAAGTTTTAAAATCAGTATTTTTCACTCTCAATCCATCAAACTTGTCGCATTTTCTTCCTTCCTTTCGCTTGAATGGCGAAACAGAATTGTTTGCAATAATCAGCCTCTGATTATATCAAGAAATGTAAAACTTTCCAAAACGGAAAACAAGGAGTCTTCATACATCAATTTATTTAGTACAGTTACACGATTCGTCATCGTTTTCATGATAAATTGCAAGACAGCTGTATCAAAAATATGTTACATTCAAAAACAATCAACGTCCGTACTTTCGCTGAATTCCAAGAAATCCTTCTCGTGTAAATTTATCTTTTTGACAACATAACGTCGTCGTATGTACGAAATTATTCTCGACGAAGCATCAACGCCACACGTTGGACAGGCGGAAACCACGTGAAGGTTCGTCATTCGTAACCAGGGCTACCGCGAAGAAGATAGCCACGTCAAAAGCAATCTGCACAGGTGCACGTGCCATCGTGGAAACTGACACCGGTCGACATGCTACGTTATTTAGCGATATTTAATAAAAACGCGGCTCGAGGCGATGACGCGTTAAAGCAGTAGCCATCTTTACGCGCTTCGTAGGTAGTAAACAGGGATTACTCTGGCGAATACACAGTACCCTTGCAAAGGAATCGCCTTCTTCCACGGGTTTTCCCTTATTGCAATCTGTTTCGCGTACTGAGCGTCTGGTGAATAGCATAAATAAACTAGAGTTACAAAGACAGGATGATCGTCATCGATCGTGGAGGATAGTGAAGTACACCGCGAAGTATGTCGAGGATTCTTTACGCGTATTGCGCAAGAGTTTGAAACAAGATATTCTTGGTGTAAAAACTTGATGTTTATAGTATTGTTAGAAATTTACTACAAACTGCACGAGGATGCTTGTTTCATTGTTGTTTCTAAACGGTGAAAGAGGATTGATATTTGTGAGAATGGAAATAGGTGCTTGTAAATCGAAGATGAAGATGATCAGTTTTCCTATAATACTCTGTGAATCATTTAATCTCTAAATAGAGAACTTGAGGGCAATATTTGTATATAATGTATATAATGCAAAATTTGTATATAAATTAGACATTTTTGTATTCAAATCGTAAGTGAAATGTGTTGTTCTTAAATTAAGCTTTGTGTTGCAGAATTAGGAAAATATTCGCAAATTTTCTTTTACCTTCGCTAAAAAACTACCTAATGAATAATTAAAATATAACACTTATTCAAATGAATAATGCAAAAACTTGTATTAGGAGAAAATTTAGTCCCTTCGTAAGATCTTCAGACACTTTACAGGAGAAAAAATAAGAGAGGAAATATTAGATGCAAAAATATTAAATTCCACGAGAAAATAACGAAGTATTGAATCCGCGTGTAAAATTCTCGTGAAAGTCTAGCAGAACATGCTCGATAAAAGAAGCAAATTAACCGTACAAAATCAATTTAGCATGTGTGATAATAAGAATACGGTGTTGCAGATTGTACGTAACCTATGCAACAAGGATGCAACAGAATCATCAAGCCTCAACGTCAATGAGGTAACACCAATAAATTCACTTCAACGAACCTCTCCATCCATTTCTCGCAACAATCAGTTACATCCAGACGTCACCTACCGAATTTCTCAATCGTTCGAGTCGCAACGCAAGAACACGACCCGTGGTGGCTCGAGGCCAGAACACGGGGCCCACAACAATAGATATCCTCCACTTCGAATTAAGGGCGATAAATTATTAATTGCAGGAAAGGAATCGGTTCACCTGCAAGCGTGGGAACGTTTCAACGGCCTTGTAGAACCTCCGCTAGTAACGGCCTGCAAAAACGCTAATGATATCTGATTGCTCCCTATTCACGATGATACCTAATCGTGCGCACGCTAACCTTTATATTCATCAAGCTGTCTTATCATTAACTCTGTCATAGTTCGTCTCGTCAAATGTTTCCACTGTTGTTAGAATCATGTTGGATATTCTACAAATGTCACAGAAATCACGCCAACGATGATTATGCTCTGTAGTTAAGAAGAGTTCAATAATTTCCCGAACGACTCAATATAATTGAGGTGTTCGTTCGCGAGGAAAAGGAGGCTTTTCACCGTTCGATCAGCTACACGGCTTTCCCGAGTACATTATCGCCGCGTGTGAACTGGGAATGGCACATTCACGCGGCTCAGCCACGACGTAATGAGTCGGCGACTGTAAAAGGCTTATGCCACTTTTCAGCCTGCCTCCAACAGTCGCGACGCGTCCCTAAAGCCTTGTCGAGCACCGTTTAGCGGGATCACGGAAGAAGTTTGGTGTTTTTCCTCCCTGGTCTGATGAATGGAAAGCGTGTGAAGCTCCTGGTACGATGAAGTTACGAGCATAACTGCGATCACGCTGTTTTAACGATGTGAGAAGTGTCAAGGCAAGAAACGTATCGATGAAATTAAAAAGAAAAAAATTTATTCGAATAGTTGAGCGATAAATAGAATGCTTCTGTGTAAAAATTTGCCAAAATTTTGTGAGAAATTTTGGCAGAATTTTGTCTTTTATCTCTTCTTGAAAATACTAGTCTGAGAGACGTCGCATGATCCTTTGTGCATGAAAAATTTACAAAACCAATTAAGGGTTAAGTAAAAGTACAAAGTAAAATTACAGAAACTATTGCTACTATTAGATTGTTTCTAAATCAAATAAATCAATTTTTAAGAAATATTCGGATTTTCGTTCAGTCAATTTGTCTAGTTTCCGTAGAAATAGACATAAAACAAAACACCGTAAACCTAGTGCTAATATCATAAACCAAATGGCACGATACAAATTCGAAACGCTTCGGCAAGTAAACTAACACCGGAAAATCAAAATCGCATAATAACTTTTCACGGTTCTCGCAACTTCCGGGAAATCCTCACACGTCACAGAGCACAGAACATAGTAACGATTCCACTATTCCGCGCGAAAACTAGTTTCCTTCGAAACTTCCAAACTGAAAACTTCCAACTCCATTCTACAACCTTCATCAATCACCAGGCAAATATCGATCACAATTCCCGTCCAAGAGAACAAGAAACCGCCGGAAGAGATCCTGCCTAAGCGAGCCAAGAATAGTAGCGGCGGAGCAAATCGAGAAGTTGCTCGCGAGCTTTCTCGCCCCCTCGGGAACCAAGATCGTAACGCGAAGAGCGAGAGAGAGAGAGAGAGAGAGAGAGAGAAAGAGAAAAAGAGAGACAGAGAGAGAGAGAAAGAGAGGGAACAGGATTGCGGCAACGGTTCGTCCGTCGCGGTTAAAACAATAGTCGTAAGCTCCTGTCAGGCTGGCCAAAGGGACGGAAGGAGGCAAGGAGGACGGGTTAGGTAGAGGAAGGGGAGTACAGACTGGCCGACTGGTTGTGGGAGGAAACCGGCAAACTCATTCCCAGCCGTCGAGGACCTCGACATTTCCCGTCATGGTACCCCTGTCTATTCGTCCGAAACGTTTCGATCGCGATACTCCAGAAAGAGAGGAAAGATTAATGCCTTCGCGCTATTATCTCTCTCTTTTCCTCTTACACACTCTATCCTTTCTTGTCTCTCGTTTATTCGTACTGTTTCCTTTTCACTCGGCTCACTTCGACAAATGATACTCCGACGGACGATTGCGCGAGCCTGTCAGTTAAATTATTATTGCGTTTACTCGTTGCGAGCGCTCGCGCTCGCGCGCACACGCGACTACGCAATCACGGAGACTTTGTAATACGATTGAGGCGAAGGTATCGTCGCCTCTCGTAATTATGTGCCGATCGTGATCGAACGATCTACACCCTGGCACCGAGGATATACACGTTCGCTTTGATCGTTCGTCGAGCCGTCAAGGATTTAACCCTTTTGCGCAACCGGCAGATTTCTACCGCGACTCTGACAACTTGTTCAGGCTCTGTCCACGTTGAGACGCGCGTGGGTGTTCCATAGGCTTGATAAGGAGAGCCACGGTGATATTTGTGTTTCGATTCGACGTTATGTTCGTTCCTTTTTCCGTTGCAGCTATGCTTGATGACGAACGAGGGATCGAGACGCGGACTAGGCGTGGAGGTTCGAAGAGAGAAATAATGGAATTTGAGAAGGAATTTTAGTTGAATCAATTATTGAGGAAATGAAATTTTTAATTAGCATAGTTGCAAATGTTAGAGAATGTTATCAATGTTAAATAAATTCTGGAGTTTCTTCCCTCTTAAAAATATGAACCAGTTTAGCTCTTCCATTAAAGTTTTTAATTAAATATTAAATTGTGCACTATGAAATGTAATCTGATTCCTACAATATTAAGCAATTTTTGATTAATTCAAAAGAACATTACTCTTAGATTCCTCCACTATTAATTTATCTTTTATAACCTGATTTTTCTTCGATCATGAGAAGAAAATTTACAATTGTTTGCAACTTTGTATTTTAATAAAAGAAGAAAAGATTAATGATTAATATTGTAACAGTACAACAGTATAATGTAACAGTGTAACAGAAAACAGATTAAATGAGAGTTATAAAATATATTGGACGTATAAATTATTTCTGTTCCTTTTTTTATCAAATCTGAGCAAATTTATCGGCTAAAAACCGCCATACTTTTTTCTAAAAAGTAATTCCTCAGTTACCTGATAAATCGAAAAGGGTGATAAAAAATAATAGAGATTATTCTGAACATCAAATTAATTTATACACCTAATAGATACATAGTGTACGTAAATAACTTCCAAATTATATGATCTCATAATGGTTTAAACATGATTTTCATTCTCCTTGGAAAATACTTCTCACATTACTCGCCTTGATATTTCATATTTATCATTTTTGTATTACACATAACGTAACCTGACAAAAAATAGAAAGAAGCATTTTGGTTGTCCAGTTAGCAATAAAATATTTGAAGAATCAGGAAACGATCGTTGTCGCATAAAGAAACCTGAAAGCACGCGCGGCGTGTTTCTATACGGCGAAGCTTGTTGAAAAATGTATGAATGCAAGTTTGATTACTATTGTTCACCGAAGTACCGAGGATCGAACGCAAGGACTTCGCAAGAATTTATGCGAGTGACTTGCTCGCCAGCAGAAGAAAAGTTGACTTGTCTTCCTCGTCTGACAGGAATCAATGGACAGACGCCGATGACATGCTCAATCTGAGGCCGCTCTATGGAATGCTCCACGTTCGAGATTCGTCAAAGTTAATCATCCTAAGTCCGAATATCTTCGTGACAACCCTTGCTTACACAGTTTTCTAACAGCAGCTTCTTAACCGTTTGCCATTTGCGATATTTTCGCAATTTTATTTTATTTTCTGTACTTTTATTTTCTCAATTAAAAAATACAATTATAATAATATGATGTTGAGTCACATTCGATATAGCACAGCAAAGAATTAAAAGAGATTCGTTCTCCTAAAAAGTATCTTCATTTCTTCTTGAAACGCACCATAATTTTAAAAAATAAATCCTCTTCAAAATCAAATTTTTCTTGCTATATATTATATAGAGTAGAATTTCGTCTATACGTAAAATATCATAAATTTTTATTTCATTAACATGTTTCCATAATAAACATTCTGTAAAGGTGAATTCTGAATAATATCTATTACATTTAATTTCTTCACTGCGGCACAAATAAAGTTAAAGATGATCTACAAAAAAACGAGAACGATTGCTAACACTCAGATATTTCAGATGATTAATCAACTGACTAAACACTGTCTGCAAACCACCCATGAACATTGCTACATGTATGTAAAAAAAAAAAACGAACTTGGTTAAAAATAGTTAATTGAAATATTATAAGAACAAAGTTGAAGAACAAGACGGGAAATTATAGAGAACACGAGACTTGACTAGGTTGTACGTTTGAAGGGCCGATCCAGAGACGAGAAAACGATGATCTAACATAGAAAATCGCCGGAAGGGGTTAACCTGGAAAGGTACGAGTCAGTCGTACAACGTTTCCGTAGAAATGTGGCTCGGTCACGTGGCACGGACTCGCATTAATTCGTTATTTGCTTGAAATATACGGATCTTCTGCCGCTTCGGGCGCAACAGTGTAAACGACGGACATTGGCCGGCTGCTCTCGAGAACGTTTAACCTTAATGACGCGTCTTTAACGACGTACAACGGTTCGAGCTGAGCTGCTTCTACTACTCTTGGCACCGCTGTATCGTTTCCCACGAGCCTATCTAGAGGATCTAGCTGGTCCATGCCACGATCTCTTAATTGTTACTCCAGAGTACATCATACAGGGCCTCTTGGATGACGGGATGTTGCCATGAAACCGACTTCGAGGCAGGATTCAGTTCGTCATTCATGAACTTACTCATTGATCGAGAGTAGATATTTTATATGCGAAAAATTTGAGATTTATTGAAAATGATGTGTGGTTTTTAATTGAAAATGTTTCTCATACTTGATGAGAAAGAAGAATGGAGTACTTATTTAAACGAATTTCTGAAGAAAACATTGAGCAAAAGTTGCATGAGATAAATTCTAAAAAAAAAAGGGACGAGAGAATTACGTATTACCAGAAATTTGAATTTTGAAAGAGGCATACTGAGATAATATGTATGATCCTTCAGACAGTGAATTTAAAATTGAGACGCTAATAAAACTTGAATTATAAGTAATAAATATAGGGGTAATTTTTATATATTTCGTCAGCATAAGATTCATCAGCGTAGAGGATATGTGCTAAATATAAGCCAGTTGAAGTACTGAGTTACGTTAGGTGCTTCATTCTATTAAAAATGAGACGAAACTGCTATTTTTATGTGAACTATTTTTTAAGATATCTTCCTATTTTTTTAATTGTAAATATCATTTAAGTTTAAGTTTATCTATAATACATTTTGAACATATTTTAAAATATTTCTACTCGAAAATCTGCAATTATTGCTTCTCATTTCGATTATTTCATGATTTCACTATGATTAATTAATCACCATTGACTGTGTGATTATAAATATAAAAAGTGGATATCTATATCTGACTAAAACTACCATTAATTCATTTTTTCCAGAAATGGACTTATATCACTTTAACTAGGACTCGAGATGCCATAAATCCTGGAGTTTCCAAGAGTTCAAGGGACAAGAGTTCCTGGCAGGTGGCCCACTTTACGCAAGAATGTCCATACCTCGAGAAGATTCCACAGGATTTTCAAACATTCCTTCGCCGAACACTTCTTCAGTTCTTGTGCATCCCTTCATAGCGCGTTTAGGGCGTAACAGGAAGCGGGTGTTAATGCATTGGAGAAAAACTGATTCGTGGAAAATCGTTTTCAAAATCAGCAATTAGGATGATTTGGCGCGGAACGCGACTTTCGTGGAGATGGACCACGAAAGCTTGAGACATTGTAAGTTGAGTTCTCATCAAGAGAACATACAGTAAACCACTTCAGCAAGATGTATAGTAGATTCAAACCTCATCAAGTGGAAATAGTGTAACCAGTCCAACGTAGCACTAGTAATAAACCAAACAATGGTACCACAATTAATCGATATTACCTTTTTCGAACAACCTTTCCCACGTTAATAACTTGCCATCGGGAGAAGTCTTGTTGCTAAACATATAGTAAACATGTGGATATATATTCAGGTGTCATATCTTAAAAATCATTGGACAGGTTTGACAATAAATCCTGAAATAAAAATGGCAGCCCATCTTCTTTATATCCACAGATACTTTAACATATAACAGTTTTCTATTTTATTCGACGATAGAGAATACTAGACGACAAAACTGTGATAAATTAGTGAAGGCGAAACTGTTGAAAAAGTTCAGGGAGCAGCTATTGTTGTAATAGCACAAAGGTTTTGAATGGAAAGTACCTTGGTGTGCTGTAAATCATATACAAGAAGATGTGCTGAGTTATGAAGACCCGAGGAATGTATAAAGAAAAAATTGGAAGACACAAAGGGTAGCGTCAGTAATGGAATGGTAACTCAGGCATGATTCATATCTGAATGAAATATGTTCGACGCGTTTCGGTTCAAGGTGGTGTTCTTTAAAACAGACCGCCTCGCTGCGAGCTACATTGAGTCATAATCCCCTAACACCAACTACGATCACGATCACGCGGGAAAAAAACCTCTAATCCAATGGAGTCTCTGGCAAGCAGATCAAGGTTTCCTCTTTCTCTTTTTCTCTCTCTCTCTCTCTCTTTCTCTCTCTCTAACGAGAGAAGGGCAATCATCGTGTTGATAAATCATCGAATAACATTAAGGGCAATTCGATTTCAATTATAGCTAACTTCGAGGTAACGATCAAATGATCAGTTCGTAATATCCAAAGAGTAATCTATTTGTTAAAATACGATTAACTTTACTCGTGTAAAAGAAAAAAGAAAAATGTACCATCCGCCGTTTCATCCAGCTAAGAAATATTACGATTCATTTACAGCCAATCCTCCTATAACGCGATTAATTTGTACCACGTTGTAAGAAACTCAGAATTAAAACTAATATAGATCAGAACAAAACATTTCGTAGAAATGGTGACAATGTGACTGACACTGTCACAACTGCCTGTGCAATCTGGTTTAGCCGTTTGAGTCTTAGGAATTTTGGAAAAATCTTGTCGAAAAGACCCAAGCGATGTGACAGTGCTTTGTTTAGCTTGTTGTAGATTTAAAACAATGACAACTAGAAACAAAATTTATTATTTATAATGGTTGACAGGAGCAAAAGTAACGATGCGACGGACGAACAGCAATAAAATTAAACGCGCTGACTTCGATATAACGGCAGATACCGTCTATATCGATCAAATGCAGTGGATTTTCTTCAACATGAAATCTGGAAAGTGCAATCACACTGCCTAAGACCCAAACGGTTAAACATTAACTTTGATAAAAAGAAAAGAAAATAACAATGTTAAAAAATGATGGTATACGTACATGAAAAAAAAACAGTGGAATTTTTTATTAATTTTAACCGTAAAAGTGTAATGGAAAAATTCATGCTTTGCAGAAACTGCTTGCGATAATACTTTATTAACCGGTTACGAGTATATTTGTGTGTGCATGCTCGAACAGTAGAATCTTACGCAAAACTATAAAATGGTATAAAAAAAGTAGCTTTCTGTTTGAACAATTGTGCCTTATTCAATGCATTTAAAATTTACTTAAATTATAATCTAAAAAAAAAAAGGATGAAATACAAATATTTCCTGCGAGAAATAGCTAGAGAATGAATAGCTGACAGTTCTTCTGCTATCTCTAGAAGAGCTCCGTATAAAGATTCTTCTTTCAGACTTTCAGCAAAATTTCAAGACCATATTTTAGAAAAAATAGTTACTGACGGGAAAATATCCTCACTAGAGTATACTCTTCCAAAGAAAGCGAAACTCGATATACTTGTAAAACTTATTGTATACCATTGCATGCAGATAAATGCAATATGACAAACCATACCCGAAAAAATTATTAAATATACGCAGTAAATTTCATTTTAATGGATCCTATACAAATAAAGTTTATCGAAGCTTATTATATTCATCTGCGGAAAAATAGCCAGCTGCACAGGATAGTTTTGGCTTGAAATAGCTGGTCACCGATGTGTTAAGTTTTATTGTATAGAAATCACTTCACGAGAGTATCGTGTTACAGAAGGGTTTACTGTAATGATCCTTACAACAGGATCAATTCGGGCTGTTTGATAAATCCTCAAGTTGCCAAGTATCGTTCGGTCGTTCAGCCGTTTTGCAATAAGACGTGGCACGCGGATAACAGGCGGTCGTATCGGCAAACGGCGTGTGCAAATGCCGCGGAAGCAAGCGAGCATCGTCCCGATTGGTCGACGGAGAGTTTTTGCAACGCGGCCGATGCAAAAAGGAGCTCGGGCAGCGCGGATTGGCCAGCTGTCTGGCGCGGTTCACCGCGACTTTTCCGATTAGAAATCAACGCTGCACTGGATGCCCCTCTACTTAGGAGGAGCCTGCCAATGTAGGTCATCCTATCTTGCCTTGGACTAGCGGTAAAATAGCCTCTCTCTCGTTTGAGTGGGGGTGGCGTAGAGGGGTCTCCTCCTCGATGACTCTTGGCTAGAGTCACTCTGCTTTTACCTATCTCTATATCTCTGTTTCTTTCTTGCTCCTCCTCTATGATCCTTTCCTTTTTCTTTTCCCCTCGTCGTATCCGTAGAGGTGTGTAACAGAGAGATGTGGGAGTCGAAGGGGGAGAAGAAAAGGAGCGTTCGTTCGTGACGAAGATCCGCCGCAGGGAAGAGACCATAGAGAGAATCGAGGAAAGAAAGAGTAAGACAGAGAAGAGATCGTTAGCAGGGGACTATGGAGAGGGGTCGTACTCCACCACCTGCCAGGTAAATCCCGGATCGGAAAGACCTCTCCACGTGCCACGATTCGCCGATTGGATCCCCGCCAATCCCGTTTTGTCCGATACCAGCGTGCCAAGTAATCAACCGGTGCCGATATACCGGCGCGGAATACATGGAAATCCTGCCTCGCCGATGCTCGTTAACGTTTCCACTTCTTGCACGGGTTTTCTATACGAGGATCACGCGGTTTTGCCCGCGACAGACCACCGAGACTCGCCGCGAGCGCACCGCGGTTTTAGGTGGGTCGACACTGGGATAACGACTTTAGTCTGCTCACGCTACTGGTTTTTCTTTTTGTTTCTTTCCGAGGAGGATAGGTAAAATCACTACGCGAGACTTGGCTTTTAATTCGATTACGTCGTATGTGGTTGTAGCTTTGTCGGATTTGAAGGATCGCACGGGAGTATGTTGGTTTAGGAAACATTTTTGTGATATCATTGGGAACAAGGCTTTTTAATTAAACACAGTGAAGTAAGAGAAAATTAAACAAGAGTATGATATACTGATTCGTATAGGAGGATAGCTAGTTTTCTATTTGTGTTAGATGCTCAGTGCTGTCTATAAGGAATAGAATACAATATTTATTCAGTAAAAGATCTTTGATGTACGTTTATTGTATGACTTTTATATACACGAAAACGTGGGTAATTATTTATAAACACATTTATAATCATTTGTTGATCTTGCAACGAGAGAAATTCATTAACCGACTTATAACCCAATTTTTCTGTGTTTATGAAAAGTTGCAGTTGATTAAAATTCTACATGTTGAAAAATAAGAGTTAATAATGAATATACTGAAATTGATTGTTAATAATGTAATAATACAACGATGCAATAGTATATCAATAAAGAAACGAAATGAGATGTATAAAACAGACAAATGGATTTACAACTGTTAAGTCACATGGCACTATAATCAAAGATGTACTAATGTAAGAATTACTTAGATTTAATTCACATTTGGTAACCATCCCAGCATTTACACACGAAAGTGTATACAATACTATTTTGCATCTCTAAAATATTAGTAAAAAGAAAAGTTCAAAATAAAAAGTTTGTAGTACTAGGTAATTCTTCGAACACCGAGAACAACATTTTGCAAGAAAGTGTCTTAAGTACATAAAACGAAAAAAATAAAGAAGCCACAATCTAGTTACGAGCCGTGATATCCGAAACTCTATTACAGCTCGTCACGAGGTAGAATTAATAATCGACAAACGCGTTGAAACTGGATCGCGTGCAGCGATCCGTCAGATTCGTTTCATTTCTCTAACCGCGGGCACGAGGCTTTCACAGCCACCCAGCCGGCAGATTCATCCCGGCTCTAACTCTAAATAATAACCCTTTCCCCGCGGGAGAAATATATTTTATTGGGGTCAGCTGGCGCGCTGAAAGTCAGTCGGTTATCGTTAACGCTTAAAGAACTCCGGTGTCCCGTTAATCACGAGTTCCAATATTTCTCAATGTCTTAATGAGAAGAAGCATTATCGTGCAGCCTGACACGGCACCGCTGTGTGTAATCGCGTATATAGATCGCGTGCTCGCGTGCTATCATAGCTGAACGCGCGCGCGGTATCTAAATATCCTCTCTGAAGGGAGGACACGGACTTCGTGATACTCATCGATGATCCCTTGACCTCTCGTGTAACGATAACGCCGCGCGAGAGCTCGCCTATATCCGCTGATTTACGGTCTGTTCCTTCGTTTCGGCGATACTCGCGGACGATTAATTGACGGGCAGGGCAAGTTGAAGCGACAGACGCCGGTGATCGTAATACCAAGTGAATTTCGAAAGGTTGAAAGACTTTCCCGTGTAGTGCAATGATCTGAATGCATGTATAGGGTTATTCAACTTGCACACGAAAATTTTAAGTTCTTTTATTTATTAATTTCATAAGTAGAACGCTAATGGCACTCGTTTCCATGTAAGTTGTAAAGTTGAACGATAAAGGTTTGCAATAGATATGGTGCAAAATGTATAGGATTATTCAACTTACACGACTACGTATTCATTTTTAATAAAACACAAACTATTTGGAATTTTTTTAAGTTTTCTTTTTTTCATTGAGAGCATGATCCATTATAGTTATACGTAGAACAGAATATCATTCAAATGTGCATCGTAACTGAGTCTGCAGTAATTAATTGTAGTAATTAATTATCGAAATTTTCAACGACTTTTCGACATGTTGCTGGAGCTATTTTATGAATTACAACTAGAATGTTGTTCTTTGGGTTACTCATTGTTTCTAGCTTGTTAGCATAGACTACACAAATTACACGATGACGAAATTTCGATCGCAAAAGCTGAATGGTTTCGCGATTTGTCTGGAAGTGTCAGATTTGTATCATGAATAAAACAATACTTGTGAATTTCAAAGAGGATTCGTGAATTTTATTCGAAGGGACCATTCGTTGCGAACGAATTTACAACTCTGCGAGTTTTAGAAAGAATTGCGATACATCGAAATGGAACAGGGACTTTTGTGCACTGAACAGAAGAAACACGCTCTGACACTCAAACAATTAATATAATATAGTCAATAAAACAACTACACAAGTGATTTATGTGTAAGTTTATAGACTGAATGAAAAGCATAGCTATTACATTTTAAAAATTCAATAAATTTCACATTTTATAGCTTTCTGAAGCGTCAATTATTGCAGTGACAGCATAACTAATGTTCTAAGTAGATAGAATTGAAGACATCAATTACAAATATGTAAAACACAACTACACGTACACACAGAAACTACGCAACATTAATTAAAAAACCATTATTCACAAAACTCACCGATAACAACAGCAAAGCATCTTCAGAAAACAAAAAAAATTCAAACGCTTAACTCTCGGATTCGCGTCACGACAATCAATTAGTTCGTATTTCACATCGAACATAGTCGAGAGACCACCGAGCACTTCTATTTCCCAGCGTCGATGTAAATTTTCCATCCCCCTCTGCCTACCGAGCTGTTAATTAATGAACGCTAGGCATTCAACCTGCCACGTAATCTCTCTTCGTCCGCCTGTCTCCTCGTAACGTTCCCCGAAAGAATGAAAAGAAACGAAAAAAAGAAAAAAATAAATACCGGCGCGCGCTTAATAACTTCCATAGTGACAAGACACCCGCCCACCTAGGATACTCGACGTTGGCCAATCCAACGAGAACGATTATAAAGGCGCTGCGCAACGGCGAAGAGCCTGGGTTGCGCGCGAGGACGTGCGCGCAATTGATGATTATAATTAAGAAGCAATTAAACGTGCTTATTTGCGCGTCGGCGTACCGTTATGTAGAAGAGTTCGCCGGATAGTCCACCGTTAATTAAGGGTTAACGTTTCAATCAGACAGAACGCGGCGAAATGCGCATATTGCGCAAATAATTGTACAATACAGAGCCCTGGGGTAACGTCGCCTCCTTTTGTCGTGTCACGTTCTCGTCAACGTGACGTGATCCCTCTTTCCCTACCTCGATTTCCCCTTGTGTCGCATTTCAAAGCTATTTACTCGTGAATCTGTGAAGTTACACACACGTAATCTAAGGGTCTTTTGGTATCTATAATACAGTTGAGATACTGAGAAGATTCCTTGAGCGATGTTGTGTGTTCAATAATCGAGAACATTGAGATGTAGGATTTGGAACTTGATCTTGCATAAGGATTGTTGAATATAGGAATTTACAGCTTGGTATAATTGCAAGGATTAGAGATAGTGTTAGTGACAGATATTTGTGAAGGTGGTTAGATACAAAAATAATTGTCAATGTTCTGTATTGCGTAGTGGAATTTGATCAATTAAAGAGAGTAAATATAAGTAAGATAAATTAAAGAGTAATTCTTGTGCGGTTTGATGATTGTCTCGCTGGTTCGAAGTAAAATTGATTCTTTTCTTCAGGTGCTTTTTATTTAATATTTTATAACCCATCGAAAAATTTCAGTTGATTAAAATTTTACATTTTGGCAAATGTTAGAAAGCAAGAGTTAATGATTGATATAAAGAAATTTACTGGTAATAATAAAAATAATAAATGCAAAAATATAAACTTAAAAATGTAATATAAAATATAAGAAAATACAATATAAATATAACGTAAGACATAAAAATATAAAATAATAAAATATAGATAAATGGATATGTAACTTTCAAATCACAAGGCAGAATAAAGAGCTAAATAAACTTACAAATATGCAAGAATCCCGTTTAAATGTTTAGATGCATATCAAAAGATAGTTTGTGGTTAGTTTTCTAGCGGTCTGTTAATTTATAGAGATCAGAATGTAGGTGTGATTATTTTGCCAAATCAGACGTTTGGATTTTTCCTGGGCAGTTCTCCAAGGGCCAAGAGCATACCATCCACCCAGAAATTCTCAATTAGTAGAGTGGTAGCAAGAAAGTCGGACCTAAGGAACGATTTGTAATAACAAGACTAGGAAGGCATGCAGCGACTTTATGACACGTCAATTGTTACTGAGAAATGTATTCATGGGCACCAGAAAGGCGTATAATTTGTAGAACGTAGAATTTCAAAGCACTTTCTCTAAGTAAAAATAGATCTTAGATCTTTAAAGAAATTAAAAATTTAGTTAACGAAGGATTCGAAAAAAAGATTCTCAAAAATAACGTAGATGGTCTTAACTTAACCAGAACATAAAGTTAAAAGTCTAAATATCCTGTGTGATTTTTCTCATGACTAAATACTCGCGCATCCCTTACATATCATTGTATCGAAAAATCGGAATAAAGTAACCGATACAAATTTCCCTGGAATTTGATTGAAAAATATACCTATTTAGTTAACAGGTTCAATTCTTCCACCCACTCTCTACAACTGAACCAACGAAAAAAAATCCTCGAACAATCTCACTCGACTCTCCATTCAAAAACCTGCCTAGAAGTATCCAACACCGTGCAACAACGGTGTAACACAATACTGTCGACTCTTTCGTAAAAGAAAAGGAAAAAAAAGAAGAACAAATCACCATGAAAAAAATAAAAAGATGAAGAAAAACAGAAAAGTCTAGACATGTGATTGTGTGTGTTTATCGAGGTACACACATTGGTGAACGCGGCGAACCGGTTTTAATTGCGATAACGATCAGGGGGATGACGGGGACCTATTGTAACCCCGCGGGTCCCGCGACTACGAGCGTAGGACACGCGCGTTACGCGCCGAGTTACAGCACCGTTCTGTGACGTCCCGTACGGTTCCAGTTTCCAGGATCAGATACCAAATGCGGTGTAACCGATCCAACGGCCGAGCCTCTTCGATTTAGTCCCGCAGCTCATTTGAATTTCGCCGTCTAGGCGTATCTCTACGCGTAATCTTTACCTGGCCTCCGTTCCACCTCCTCTTTTCAACCGTGTCCCTCCAACAAATCCCTCCTCTCTATCCTCGTCCCCTTCTGACCATCCAGAACCACTATTTCCAGCTATAGACTTAACCTCACGACCGATGATCCTGCCAGGATAAGGATTCACCTCGGCCGCGACATAATCGTAGGGACAGAACGCTGACATTCCACGGAACTTCCTGATCGTAGCTGCGTCGTTTCCTGATAAAAGTGCCACAAACACCACCATGAACTCCTATATGGTGTATACTCCCCCGCGAAATCCATGGCGTCCCGTTAACCTGACGACGAGGATGCTCCTCGCTTATCCTTACGACCTTCGCATGGATTTCGATGCCTCCCGCGCGAGGATACCAATGTCCGATAAAGCAGCGAGCACCTTCTGGTATAATATCCGCCGATGTCGCCGCGATACCATCTCGCTTTTGGATTTACATATGTATGGCAGCGTGTGTTCTGGAAATACCGGTAAGCCTCTGACGGTGGTTGTATGAACAAACGAAGAGAAGTTAGGTGTTGGGGTTATGTGCGTTTAGGATTTTATTCTTATCAGGAAGATATGTACTTTCGAGTGATATCTTTTATTTTTTTATTTTTAATTGAATGTAGCAAAAAGGAAACTACCATTGTAGTATTAACCCTCTATGGCTTCATGTGATTGAGAAGTTACGTATATCACGTATAAATGTTTATTTATTATTCATAAGTTTCATTTGATTTGTTTATCGTCTCATTACTGTATTATATTGTTGTATATTATATACATTAAAATGAATAATTACTGAGATATTTTTAAAACAAATTTTATTTCAAGTGGTGTTCGAAATGCTGTCGATTACAATCAATGCACTTACGTAATCGAATTATCAGTGAGTGAAGAACTTTTTCCAGTGTTTCTTGAATCAAGCTTGCGAAGATAAAGTAAAGTGATGTTAATGTTAGGTTTATGATGGAAAAGAAACTTAACTATCGTAAAAGCATAGTCTTTGGATGACAGCCAGAAAAGTGGAGGAGTTTCATGCATACCTTCGATCATTCAAATCATCAAACACTTTTCAAGTTTGAAACAACTTGTATTCCAAGCTGTTCCAAACCTCTTATTCAACCTCAATCACACGCAAGATTACAACGTTAACAAGCAGTAAGGAATTGCTATCAAAACGGATAACTAGTTATCTGATCGCACAACTTTACAAGTGACAAACGTCTGTCTATTCCATTCTGATCTGTTTTCCAGACAAACCAGCGACCCCAATTCCCTCGATAAATTCCTTCGTACCTACAATTCTTTTCTTCCTCATTGTTCCGCCGGCTAGACAGTTCTCGATCGAGATCTCAACGCGATAAATGGCAATGGTAAAAATCGAATCTGATCGTGATCAATCCACCGGAGAACAATTAGACCGCGACCATAAGCGGGGAGAAAAAGAAAAAAAGAAAAAAGAACAAGGGCAACCCCTTTCATGCATGCGTTTCATATAACTCCGCCCGTTCGAAATGAACGAAAAAGGCGTATTATTATTCTGTTATTAATGAAATTTTCTTTTACCACAGCAACGCGGTAGCGAAATGCTCTTCTTGCGTGGTAGCAGAGCAAACACCACGGCGAGTTATCGACGCAAGAATATGATGCATGGGGCGCCATGCGGCGTCAAACGTTTCTTTACCAGCACCGTAGCTAATGCCCGGAAACCTATTACACGCGGTGCGTGCACCGTGAACACAGATTCCGTGTAGCGAGCGGTAGAAACCTCGGTGATTCTGTTTCTCAGGGATTTTTGCTTCGATCTGTCTCATCCCGTGGGAACCAGGTACCGGGAGAGTATCACGGATGTTAAGGTCAGATAAATTCGTGTTGGATCATCTTTATAGATTGAAGCTGCGGCAGATAGAATTTAACGAGGCGAGCGTTACAGTAATTTAAAACGAGATAGCATATAATGAAGGAAATAAAATAAGTCAGCTTCTTTAATTCGAATTGACTATCTGTTACTAAAACTCTTTCTGAAAGTGGTGGAACTACACTTTTCCTTGTCTATCATAAAAACAAGAGATATGGTTTAGTAATTGAAACTAGTTTTTAACTCTTCCTGCTTAAAATTAGCCTTGTTCCATCATCAAAAGAAAAAGACAGCTCTCTCCTGGTATTTCTTGTATCATCAACGAACCAACGTGTTTCTTAATCGTGATATTCGAATTGAGATTACGAACATTTTACCCATGAACGTATAGTTGGAATTACACTTCTTCGAATCGATTATGGCGCAAGAATACCACCCGTTAGGAACTATTTAATTAAAAACATAAACAGAAGAAAGAGTATCAAATTCTCAGCTGCAGGTATCTCTCGATATATTTAGAAGCCGTGTTTTCAACAAACGTAACGCGTTAACGTCCACGGTATCTTCTCGAAAGGAAAACCGACTGATAAGATTACGAGCAGGTTACAAGCGTCCAGTAATTAATTGCACCTTTGGGACAGGTCAGGAAACATGGTTCCAGGGTGATAAAGAGATTTAGTACTTAAGGGAGCAATAGAGACAGACAGAGAGAGAGAGAGAGAGAGAGAGAGAGCAGGGAAAAAGAAAACGTTCGATATGACGCGGAAGACGCGACGGGGAAGATACGAAAGAGGGTAGCGAAGAGAATGAAGAGGGACAGTGTGCACCAACGACACTATATCAATGTAATTGACGTAAAGCCGCAGCGTCGTCGACGACCTTTCACCGCGATGCAGCATATCTACAGTTATCGTCGTTCGTGGTTCCTGCTTTCAAGCTGCTTTTCCTGAAACCACGTATACACTCACTCGACCGATCGTCTCGATCATCTCGGGAGCAAGGGGAGACGACGTACAGATTCTTCTGGCCACCCGAAGACGAAGGATATCGATCTTTCGTCGCTTATTTTACGGGAACCCGTGATCGTATATTGGATCTCATTACGGGGGAGATTCGATAAAAGTCAGCAAACTTGAAGATCGCGATCTATGGTTCATCTTCTGCACGGTGAACGGAAATGAAGAGATGATGGATTAAGACGAGGAACTTTAAGGTGGATTTTACGGGAGTTTCTTCCGATTGCTTGTACTTGAAACGTGAGAGTACAGAGTTGTATAATTTACTCTGAATTCGTCCGTACGACGATTCCTCGTCTTGTTAGAGACTTCAGAATGACTTTTGGAATTATCATATTACAGTTCGTACATTCGTATTATTCGTGTTATTCGTAGGCTAATTTTATATCTGTAAGATATGATTTCTTTAAACGTAAATCAGATATGTTTTCTGTTATATATATGTTTCCTTTTCTCTTCGGGCCCCCAATTCTTGCTTTGCCAGTTCCCTTCTAGGATAACTGAAATTGTTTCAAATACAATTTCTTTTCTTATTTTGAATTTTCTACATCTTTACATCTTCGTTTCTTCTTAATGAAACAATAATTGTAACTATAACGAATATATACCAAATGAGGCACAAAAGTATAGAATAAAAGTTGCTAAAGTTATGAAGTTATGACGTCAAGTGGTACTGAAAATTACCACTACGTTTCCCTATTGAAATTTCTATTGTAAACACACACGCTGTATAACAGGCAAACTTAATTTACGGAACTTTTGGTTAGGGAATAAGGTTATATTCTCAAGATATTAGCTGAGTAATCTGTAAAGAGATTAGACAAATGCAACTCACGATTTAGAAACAAGAAAAAATCTGCAAGGTGAATCAATTAGAAGAATGTGCCCTCTGTTATGATAAAAGCAGAAGACTCTAGATCGAGAAAGATCTAGAAAAAATGTAAAGTAGACATAAATATAGTGTGTCAGTTGCTATAACATAATACGTCTACTACAGTAAAATGTGTAATGTCATGTGAGAAGTGACATGCGTTTGACAAAGGTTAATAAATACAAAAATTGTCTATATTATCCTTCTTTTGTCTTGGACGTCAGCATAGTCACTGTACGTTTTACCTGTTTTCGCCGATCCTCAGGTGTAAAAAGGCTGAAGAACGCTACCATATGCAACCACGTATAGAATCTACACTAAAGATTAGAAATTATTTCTCAAAGAAGACGACGACAGAATTGCAACACGCTAGTGTAACCAAGTATAGTAAGCAAGGTAGTTAAACAATCCTAAACTCTCAAGATAATTGAATTCCTTTATCTCTTCCGAAAGTGTATGTAAAATCTCACATGGAACTTTTAACTATTGTCGAAATTCGCATGTAAACCTGTGACGAACGAAGAATTTCGTCGAGCAGATCCAATAAAGGTACCCATACTCCATATACGCGGCTCGTTATTGGCGTAACCTGTTGCAGAATCTGAAAAGCGGCTGTAGTCGAACTTTACGATCCTAGTACCGAACATGGGAGCATGGTTGACAGCGGTCGTCATTAGAGTTTCATTGCCGCCATTGTGAAATACACCGGTGAACATGCATAATTGGCCCCCCACAGGGAAACCAGGCGAAATTTTATACCGAATAGTTCTATACGCGGTATACGCTCGCGTATCGCCGTCTATGGGCAGCCAGCGCGCGTTTTCCACGTCAGGTTCGCGCCATGGCCTCGTCTAAACGCGATCCAGCTCCTCGATAATCTATCGGACGCGTTTCAGGCACGTGTTCCCTCTAACGACCGCCGATTCTTGAATGCAAACGAGCGCAGCTACGCTAACGTGCCCAGAGATCAAGTGAATTGTTGATGCTTGCGTGAGAAACATTGTTGGCGAATATTAGCAACTGGTTCTACAGGTACCAGCTTTGGCATTTGTAACGCGTCGGTGTTTATTTCGAGAATCTGAATATTCTTGTATAATGTAAATTATGTAAAAGTATTTTTAAGAAATTAAGAAATCAAAATTGAAAAACTAAAATTTAAAAAATTTGTTTAACATTTAAAAATATTTATATAATATAGTATTTATTATAACATTAAAATATCTAAATATTTAAAAATTTTTTCAATACCTAAAAATCACTGTCTTTCATAAGAAAAGATTAATTTGGATAATTAAGTTTCTACTGTATATTAGAAAGATGAAATCTCTGAAATCTTAGTAAGAATTTATATATATACCTAAATCTTTTACCTATTATAAGATTATTCATATTTAAGTATTATTAGATGAATGTTTAAAATTTATAGCATTAATGTGTTGTCAAGAAGGATTGATAAAATCTAAGTGTTCGACCCATAAAAGTCTATATTTATAAGGTGCAACTAGACTTCTGCGAACGACTGTATATTATAGAAAGGCATTGATCTGCTCATACAATATCAATAAAAGCCAAGTGGTGCGCATAATTTTCTACATCATTGTAAACAAGAAGCAATTCAACTGTTACAGATTCTACACACAGAATAATTCATTCTTTATAAATAAAGTGACGCAACCAATTTAATATGCATTCAAACTATTACAAAACATATATAATAAAAAACCAGAATATCATTCTCTACAATAAAATTTTGTAGAAATTTCACGATAAAAAAATATTTACAACATAAAACGAAAAGAAAAGAAAAGAATAAACTGATCGTCCATGTAAGGAATAGCAGCGATTAAATTCAACAAGTGTGGCGCCGCGCAACAAATCGTGGAAATTTTACGAAAAAATATTTACATCGAAAAAGAAGAAAAGAATAAACTGATCGTCGATGTAAGGAATAGCAGCGATTAAATTCAACAAGCGTGGCTCGTAACAAAACCGGAAGGCGAGTCCCAGCATCGAAACTATGTAGCAAAGGCGACGCGACGCAACACGCAGAGATGCGCAGCGTTACTTTGTCGGTGCGATAACCATTGGCCATTGAATTTATTCCAGGAAGGATAACTCGAACTTAGAACGGAAGGAGCGGCCCGATAAGATCTAGCCGGCATCGGGCCAAAGTAACCCTCTCCGCGGCACCACGATAACAGATACCAACCGCAGATAGGCAACGCCGGGTGACAAATAGCGCGTGCTGCTACGTGCAACCCGAGTTGCAGCCATGCTTTTTTTCCTATCTAGATAGCGATTCCCCACTGTCCTGTCTCGATGATAAACGTCGGCGAACATAACCGCGACTTCCGCTCGCGGATCCACCGCGGTTTCGCGTTGGGAGGTTTCACGTGGTTTACGTGGAACGATAATTACGAACAACAGTGGGATTTTGTAGCCAGTTATTCAGTATGGCAACTTTAACACGTTAACCACCATGCAATTTTTGTTAGTCCCGCTTAGACCATGCAATAACGAAAACTATTCTTTTCTTTCTTTTTTATTTCTTCACGATTTGGATGAAATATTGCCAGAAATTCAACTACAAAAATCAAAAGGTATTGGCTGTAACTGCAATTCTTTATAATAATTTTTTATACCATGATATATAATTTATAGATCCATAAATATTAATAAAAGTATGTAAGCAGAATTTTCCTTTTTTATACATTTTAAACTTTTAAACTTTTATTGGAAACGCAGTGATCGATAGGTAAATACATAAAAAAATTTCGAAATTTATAAAAAAGAAATTTGGCACATTGGATAAATTTTATTCTATGATACATGTGTAATTAACGTGAATTACTATTTTATTTTTTTATTTTTTCAAATATTTTGTTTTTGGCGTTTGGTTGGTTGTGATTTTAGACGAAGTTTTGCACAGTTTATGAACTTAGAGCTCTATTTATTTGCTAACAAATGTAACTTTAAAGGAAAGTACAATTTTTTATTTCAAGAAGTGTTTGATGTAAGTACTATGTATTATGTGGACGAAAAATATTTTTAGTGAATTTCATAGTAATTATTAAAGAACTTCTATAAAGAATATTTTTACTAGGTGTGATTATGCCTATTTCTACTGCGTCTGACTACTAGAATCTGACACTTGTGTACTATTACTTTCTCCAAGCGACGTGCAGGGGTTTCAGTAAGTAGTATAGGACCGTACGAATCAGACACCCACTGGTAACTCTCATTCCCTTGAAACTCCCCAAACATGATTACTATGTCAATTAACAATTAGAAATAATAAAAAAAATCCTACTTTAACTTTATCCTCGAATAAACAATACTTAGTAAAATAAAAGCATATAGTATTAATAATTAATAATAATTTTCAAATTTATCTCGAACTTCTTTCTGTAAGTAATAAGTGCACTTGGTCTAATACTGTGCATTGTTTAAATTAAATTTATTTCAAAATCAACATCTAAAAACACTCATGATAAATACCTAGCCGCACCTTGATTTCCAATATTTAATTTACTGTCCTTGTCCGATATTTCAACCTGATCATTCCAATCGAATGAGTAAAATTTAGTATGCAACAGTGATCCATAAAGAAAAATAAAATAAAATAATTCATTTACCAAGAACAGATCGAAAAGTACAAGTGATTCAGATGTCACCTAATAAAAATTTGAATTAACACCACAAAAAGAAAAAAAGAAAAAGAGGCGAACATGAAAAAATACAAGAACATGATCGTCGTAGTCACACATTAAGCCAAACGCAGAATTCGTCCGAATGGTAGACGGGTACAAAACCGTCACGTCAGGATACACGTGTCTAAAAAGCCAGGCAGCGAGCACTCGTCAGTGTGGATGGGCGACCGACATGTGACACTTGTTACACGACTTTAATACAAAGCGGCCGCCCCCCTTTGAATTTCAGAGTAGCCGCCTCGAGTGTCTTCGTTCATCCTCGAGGGATCTCTCGCGTGTACCTATGTCCATGTAAATCCCAGCCTCTGAATCGTACATGTTATGCTCGAAGCGGTGTGTTCTCGAGTCCGTGTTTGCAAATACGCGACCACAGTCGGGTCCAACACGGCCAGATCGAAGCGCGAGCATCTGAAAAAATAGCATGTGGCTCGTGCAGCGTAATGATTGGCCTCCGTCTAACCAGAAGACCAGGCAAACGATATGTACGTACGTATATGCACTATAGTAAGTGAACTAGCGATTTCCATGGTATATCGTCGCGGATCGAGAAGCTAAATAAAAAAAAAGAAACAAGAGGAAGGAGGAGCACGGGGCGGAAAGGAATAGAGGCACGAGGCGAATAAGAGGGCCGCATAGTTAGTGGCACGAGTTAACATTTGACGCAGAAGGAATACTAAGGCTCTGCATGCGAGAGCTACGTTACTCCCCTCACTCTCTCTCTCTCTCTCTCTTCCTCTCTCTCGATTCCTCTCATTCCGTGGCATATCGTTTCTCTCGTTCAGAAATCCCTTCTCCGTAGCCCTTCGCGTTTTCTCCTTTCTCTTTTCTCGCTCCGTCTCGATCGTACGTACTGCATTTCGCATGGTAAAGGCAACGTGAGCAAGTGTAGCGAACGAAGAAAACCAGCTAAGCTACTCTCGGACCACTCTCGTTCGTTCGTTTGCTCGCTCGCTCGTTCTCTTCGTTCGGTTGGTCGTCTCTAGTTGATTTACTTCGTTATGCGAACGATGTCACAGAACGCGTGTCCCGACGAGGACCGCGTTCACCAACTACGGGGGGAACTCGCGAGATTACGGATAACGAATAGGTAACGATCGGATTGTGTTTCCAGAGATGAGGGCCAATTATGGGTATAACGTCTGCCGCACGAGCACCGCTGATCTTTGCCCGTTAGCGGTACACCCACGCGTGCGGAGTGAAACCGGCACTGGGGATAACCGGGCCCATGCGCCGGGGTGCATGTATCCGGGAATGATCGATCGATCGCGTGCTAGAGCTGTTCCCCGTGGATCACGGGAATTAGCGCTAATCGTTCGATGCGCCGCGACCCAGACAGATCTACAAATACGGGGAGGAGATACACCGTTTCGATTCCGTTTTAGGATTTGATGAATTGACAGGGGAGGTGGTTTCAGGGATACGTTGATACGGGAGGGTGAAACGCGTAAAACATTTATCAATTGGATGTGTTTTATGGGATTCACTTTGCGTGCAAAAGGGAATGAATCGAAATTTCGAATGAACGTTTGATTAAATAGGATAGGAATGCCGTGAAAAGGAATTAGAAAAAAAGAAATGATTATTCACAATATATTAGTAATTAGAGCGGTTTCAATACCCTCTTTCGAAGGCGTCAAATCGCCAGAAATAGTCTGTATCACGAATATAATTAAAAAGAATTACGAGCATAGTTGAAAGATTTTGTGTATTTAATTCCGTCTAATATCAGGTACTTTTAAAAGAGCAGGTACGATATTCTCTACCTAACTATCGAAATCAGAACGAACGATCTACAAATACTTTCTGTATTACATTTTAACGCTCTATAATTTCACGTGAGGTGAAAGTTATGCATTAATAATTATTAATCCTTACTCCTTTCGCCAAAATAAAAAATGATAAAAAACCTAATTTTTTTCACGAAACAAAAGAAAATTATGTTATAGAAAGTTAAATAAGTTGTAAAAGAACCAGCATCAACTAGTACATTTTTAATAAAAATTTGACGAAGAAAATTTTCAAATCTTACGCTAGAAACGTTCAATAATCGATAAATTCCATCTACCTAGCCCCAATATCAAACAGACTCCGGGCTAGGACGACATAAAAGTATCTACATACCAGCTACTACTCCGCCGGCATACTCAAACTCCACAAACTCTCCAAATATCCCTAAAACCTGGCATTCCATTCACATCCATTTCTCTGGCAAATTTCCATTCCGCCCAATTCAACCCCTTCCAATATTCTACGTAAAAGCTTGACAATGAGGAGCGGTATCAAAACGGTGAACCGAAAAGGCACTCGTCGCCGAAGAAACGCGTATTGTGCCGGCAAATGGAATGAGCCTAAGGTGCAGCTGATGCTCGCATGGTTTCTCCGTCTGTCTCTCGCTCTCTAACACTCTATCGGCTCATCTATCTGTCTCGATTCGTCGTTTTCCCCTCTTGAATCGTTCCTTCGGTTGCTCTCTCTTCGCGCGCGGAACGTTGCGCAAGCAAGAAGATGCGCGAGGCGAGCTGAGGAGCGGCTCTCTCGGCACGGCCTCAACCGTGCATCCGTGCCAACAGCGTGCTCGCGTGCCGTAAATTTCGAGCTCGTGCGCGATGCTACGGCGTACGTGTGCCCCGAGTGTGGCACGAAGTGTGCCAGATCGCATACAAGAGAATCACCAACCCGCTCTATCGAGCCGATCCTCTTCTATCGCGCGCGTATATACACAGCTCCTCTCTCTACAGAGAGAGTGTGTGTATAAGTTTTCTCTCTTTCGAGAGAGAGAGGGGGAGAGAGAGAATGTGTGTGTGTGTATATATAGACCATTCTCCTAGCTACGCTTGTCCCGCGCTCGACATTTAATCCTTCCTAAAGGCGAGACGCGTCTAAGGGCGCGCGAACGTCTCCTTGCGTCGACATGTGTGGGTGAGCGAGCTTGAAACGCTAACGGGAGCTCCAACATCGAGATTGTCACGCCACAGGGAGAGATCTCGTCACGATCGACCCGAAGACATCCTTCCTAGATTCTTCCTACCAATTTTCGAGAGCATGTCTCTTGCTATTGTTCCAGTGTTGCGAGAGCCAATTTCAGTTTGGTTGCACATTTTCCTGGGTAATCAAGTCTATGTGAAGTTTATGGAAGAATTATTCTAAACCCTCTATAACCTGATTTTTCTGTATTTATGAGATGAGAAATTTCAGTTGGTTATTAATTTTACATTTTGATGAATGTTGGGAAAATGAGAATTAATAATTGATATAAATTAATTGGTAATAATGTGATGATACCACGATGCAATAGTATAGTAATAAAGAAACGAAATGAGATGTATAAAATATTGATAAATGGATATGTAATTTCTAATCCTTTTGCAATTCTATGTCGAGTGTGTCTCGGCATCATATTTGGAATGCTAGCTATTTCAAGAATATTTTTCGTTGCATTATAATTGTACAATACCAAAAAAAAAAAAAAAAAAAAAAAAAAAATGGAAAATATTTATAATACTTTATGTACATATATTTTCTCTTTTCACATAGAAAATGAAATAAAATAAAATTGCGAATATAGGACGGTTCAGCTGGAACAAAGTTGTGAAAATATCGCAGACCGAAAATGATTGTCACTATAGAGGATCAATTAGGTTTGTCTGTGAAATTTCATTTGACTGCTGATCGAATTTTTTTTTTTATATATTTTTTTATATATTTATATATTTCTTGTTTTATAGTATAAGTGTAAACTTTAGTTTTATCGTGAGTTGATTTCATCGCTATATTTTTCTTTATAATTCCTAAAGTTTGCTTTTTGATCAACATTGATTTTGGCATGAACATTTTCATCGAATTTGTGGAAGAGTTAAATTTTTTTATAGGAGTTAAATTTTATTTTCGTTCTGATAAAATATTTTTTTAATTCCTTCTTTTCTATCTCTAACTGTTCTTTTTCCACTCAGTTCTCTATAAGTGTGAATTCAAATTTCATCGTGAACTATAATATATTCACCTGAGACATCCCGGACAAATTTTCTGAAAAGGTTATCCGGGGAGTTAAACGAACTGGTTGGACTGTCCATTAAGAATTCAACATCGAATTAATAATTCACCGTCTCTCTCATATTAAAGAACTTACGTAGAACGTTTCAAGAATAATTCGGAAGTTATTCCGAGATTGGAACCGATTTGCCTAATACATAAAGAAATTGTGTATAACATAAGATTAAACTATATCCTTTAAAATTCTAAATATTACGATATTTCCAATAATTTCCAAACATAATAACAAGCGTTGCCAAAATTACCAGCCTACTCGTTTACGAAACGAGCAATTCTAAAAGTGTTGCACACATCTTACATAAAAATACACCAAGAAGATATTAAAGTTTCAACGGTAACAGTTATATTTTCACCGGCGAGACCCCAATAGATTTTTTCGATCAAACACGAGACCTATCCCCAGGGTACGCCAGCAATAAAGTTCCAAAAATATCCGCCCCGAAAAGGAACGATTCTGTCCCGACAGGTATTTCTGCACAACCTGTGCATTCCGGTTCGTCTGGTGTACCGGATGCTCGCTGAAATCGATTCGTCGAACGACCGTGTCGGCGAAGGGTCGTCGAGGTGGATTGGAAGCGGGGCTTGTCGGCTCTTTCACAATGGAGCGAATCGAACGCGTGCCGCTCGAAGACAGAACTCGCGGAACATCTGCATACTGGGATTTCAATGCGCGCTACACACGAGAAAATAATCGACTGCCTACGGAGCCACGCTATTTGCCTCCATAAACGCTTCGATCGGCCCATAGAAACGGTACACGCGAAAACGAATCGCATTTGTCACAAGAAACCACGTGTGCAATTCTCACCTTTGAAAGAAAGAAATTTTTCGATTCAGTGATTCATTTCCATTTAATACCATCGTTAGTACCGCCTCAGATTTAACGATCGCGCGGTAAAAAAGAGCAAAAAATGGAAAATGGTAAATAAAAAATGAATCGTTAATATGATCGATAACCAGTAACAACAAAAAGCTGACTAATAGGCTCTCGATTGGTAAAGGTTGGAAGCGAAAGTTGATTAATAAGCTTTCAGTAGGATAAAGTGTTTAAAAAAATTTTTCTCCTACGTTTATCTCGAATATTGATATTGTTTAGTGTTTTATATGTAGTTAACAATATATACAAAGTGTTATGTCTAACGCGACGTACAATTTTTCATCCACTTGACAAAAAAAGTTTAGAACAAGAGTTCCAGGATATAGAGTGTACAATAGATATCAGTAAAAAAATTTCGAAAACTGTTTTCATGGCAAAATCGAGGTTGTCTTGGGTTTTATAAATAGGAACATTTTTTTTTACCATATTTAGAGGACATCCAGACGTATTTAAAACACAAATTATATGATATTTTTACTAACATATTACTCAAGTTACAGTAGTGGAAATGTGAAATATTTAGCTTTTTGTCGTATTTGATTTTAGGGCAGTGTAAGCATTATTTGACACCGAAGAGGTTACTGAATGGAAACACGCGCCTAGAACATAAGAAAAATGCACTTTATTTAATTACATGTTCGAAATGCATTCGAACACATATATATGTATATAATAGTTGAAGATGTGTGAAGAGATCTTTGAAGAGAAAGTTCTCGTTGGAAGATTCCAGGAAAGTTGCAGCGTTAATTGAAGTCAACGTGACGAACGAAACGATGCAATGCTGCGTCGAGGAATTTGTTCTTTTAAAATTATAATTGGAGAGGTAGTTGTGGAAATATTGCATTCACGTAGCTTCTGTGAATTTCCTATTCTTCCTTTTTTCGAACGAATTGTAAATCTCTTTTGAATTAAAACATGAGTACTTCCTTACATCCATTCCTTGTATTGGTGCAAACAAAGGCGATTTCTCTTTTCAAACTTTATTTTTTCTTTTTTAAGCTTGGAAATTTCACAGTAGAAATTGAAAAGTAGATAAGCCTGTTTCTACAGTAACAAAAAGAATTTACAAACTCTAATCTGACTACGACTAATATACAACGAGACAAATCTCTTATTTATGAAATATACAAATCTCTCATTTATAAAATTATTGATCTGGTCTTTAAATAATCTAAAACCGAATTTATCTTCATCGTTACTAATTCTGTGATTTGGCTAGATTTTTACTAGCACCAAAGAAATAATAATTTTAACTAAATACCATGCTGTATTATGAAGTGCATATACGTGAACCATTTAAAATGTGAAGAGGAAAGACAATGAAAAAGACAAAAATGTGAAGAAAATTAATAGCTCCTTAATTGTCATTCGAGTTGCTGTATCAAATTAAGTGGTGACTGAGAGTCTCCTCTCGAATGCAAAGGGTTAAAATTGTACAACCTTTTACTAATATCTAGTCGTCGCATTTAGACGATCAGATATCTTCGTTGTCGAGATATTTCCCATTCACTTCCCATCGAAATTCCTGCTCCACCTCTGTCCAGCCTTTTCCCGCGAGCCGGAACTTTTTTCATCCGAGAACAACGTATTATCCCGAGGATTTTCTTCGTGACAGAGCGGGTACCTCCTACGAAATACAGCCGGAGGGTACGCCGACACGGGCATCCGAGGTACAGACGCGCGTCCTATCTCGACTCGGAGGCGGCTGGCAACGCGGAGGAGGCGCTCAGAGTTCCTGGTTCACCTGTATGCCTCATCCGTGGCTCACCTGAGGCTCACCTGGCCGTGTTGCCACTCCCGCGGCTGCGGCACCACCTCCGCGACATGCCGCCTTTTCACTCGCGGCGGCGTTATTATCAAAGGTCAGCCAGGAGGTCGTTCGGGCCGAATTACCATAGTATAGGTCATGGAAGATGCACGGCCGGCAGGACCTCGGGACGATGAGCGTTCTCTACGTGTAATGGAGTGGTGCGTAATTTGTCGCTGGTTGCTTTATCGGTAGCCTTTCGAAACGTTTCTCGAGTACATGCAACAGCGAAGTAGAAACTGCTCGTGTAGCAGAGTGATGTTTTAGATTGAAAACGAAGAAGATAAGTGTTTGATTTTTCAAATCTTAGTTGTTATACTAAGGCAATACATGCCGTACTTTCTTAGAATTTTAACACGTTGACCGGAGACGCAAATTGGCGTTTTTAATTTTGTAACTCTCATAAACACAGAAAAATCGAGTTACAAAGGGTTAAATGAAGCTTTTTTTAAATTTTAAGATTCAACCTTGCAACTGTTTCAGTAAACAGTTCATTTACTAATAGATAACTTATTGCGAATGATAATTTTCTTAGTTGTAGGATTATCGAACATCCTACCAATCCTTCCGTTAATTTACAATCATAATTATAAACTTATTTCTTGTTACATATGATAATTCCAAGTTTTCAACTAACAGTGTAAATATATTTATTATAAATGAATATCCTGCAAACTTCAGTTTATAAGATTATCTACCATCTTAAAAGCAAATTGAAATATAGTATAACAAAGTGAAGACATGAAAGAAGAACAAATAAATTTAAGCAAATAAATTCTTCGTTTATCGCTAACGAATAAACTCCTTGGAAATATTTTTCTCAAATTTACACAAGGTACCCCGAACACTCTGCAAGCAGAATGCACAAAGACCACAACTGCTACATTCGAGAATCGATCTGTAAACACACCACACAGGCGAAGACACTTCCCCAGCTGTCGTCATTAATGCAACGCAACACTTCCCCTCTCCACTTTAATAGCTTCGAGCTACCGCAATGCGGGTGGCAGGCAGAAGTTTGCCTGCTCGTCGAAGGAGCAGCCCTTAAGTCGCCTTACTTCGCCAAATATAACCGTTCCGCAATGCAGTTAGACGAGCAAACCAAGTTGAGCTACCTTCGAAAGCACAATTCACAAACATCACCTTAATTTCCTAAACGTCAAACTTCCCCTATTCCATTCAACGCCACCCACGAATTTCAACTTTCCAACCGATCAATCGAATGAAACGTTAGAACAATAAGAGGAATCAAAAGAGAAAAGGAAAAGAGGAAAAAAGAAATGTCTGCGCGAAGAAACACGAGACAGAATCGCTCGTTAAACATGCATCGTTTGCACAGCGCATGCGGCGCAATAGTCCGAGCGATCGTGCGTGCCGGACCTAGTCAGCAATTACAGTTCAGAATCCAGCAACTGCGGGGCTAGAAGTTCAGAGTTCACCCGCGGCACAATGAACCGTTCATCGATGCCTCGAGGCGGCTCGTGTCCCCCTCTCGAACGCTTCGAAATAACGGCGCGTCAATGGAGCTGTTGTAACCTCGTGAGACCGGGATTTCTACCCGCGAAAGAAATGGAAAAAGACGAAAGAAGAAGAAGAAGATGATGATGATGTTGATGAAGAAGAAGGAAAAGAGAGGGAGAAAGAAAAAAAATAGAAGAAGTAGAGATGGGGTATTCTTGATGCAAGCCATACAAATGTGTCGGGACATAAGGCCGGGTGGGTATATGTTTGAGACGTTAATGGAACGCGATTCCCACCCGCTGCGCGTCACATCCGATCGAAACTGTGTTACGCGCCGCTATTCATAACATTTACAATCAGACCGCCGCCGCATTGTGGACCAATGACCAAGCATCATCGTAGAATACCCCCTGTGGATATTGCGCTGAATTACTTCTAACTTGAGCGATACACTATTAGTTTTGGCTTGTTTGGACGAGCGTGCTCCGGTTGTCCTCGTTGAACCATCGAAATCGTGAATTGACGTGATCGTTGTTGATGGATTAACGTGGTTATTTAATAAGAATCGAATGTTCTCGGGATTGTACCGATAGGAAGGCAGTTTATTTATTTGGTAAAAGAAATGGTAACAAATAAATTGATGTTGAAGTACTTTTAAATTATTTTTTAAATAAGAGAATTAGGTTGAAATTTTAGAGATTTCAAGCAGCTGATAGTTTTAGAGTTTCTTTTCAGTGTATTAACCCATTAATTTCGAGAGATTCAAGTTTTCTAAGGATTCCTACGCCACAGAATATACAACTGTCTCTTGTATATTTAATACGTAAACAATTTATACAGTTTTTATGCTAACAGCTCTCACATCCATTTCTTCGGTCTTAAGAGAATTGATCATTTTTTATCGGTAGTCTGAAGGAAAACGTGAATCTTACAGAATTAAGATACCTATAAAACTGAACGAAGAAGAAAATTGACACGGTTTGTACAAGAAAATAATCAATGAAATGTATAAACTTTTTTTCTACTTTCACGATAGAAAAAAAAAAGAGCGGTACAAACATTATGTAACAGTTGCTTCACTGTGCGTGTCTACAAAGTTTGTGCAACTTTTATCGGGAGGGTAGCGCAACAACTTTGCGGGTTTAACGACAATCGACGCAGAGAGCGTTTACTCCGAAACGAAGTTACGAAGTTATACTCGACCGATCGAAAGTGTCTAGTCCATAGTGTCCAGTATGTAAACCTCCGATTTCACGACGTCATTGTGACTTCATCGTACGTTACATCGCCACTTGGACTACACGAACAAACTGTTAAAACAGTGAGCACTGTAGAAAATATGCATGTACAAGAAGTTTTATGAAATTAATTTATTCAGAAATCCTACAACAAAAATATCAATTACATTTTGGATTACTTTGTGGACCACAGTTACTACGACTGATCTAATGAGACAATAGTAAGAGCAAATTTATTAATTACTGTGCAATTTATAAAACTGGAGAACACATTATTCCACAGATGTGTTATGAATTCTGTTTTAATTCATTTTACGAACTTCTTTCATTGTATACTCTGCAATATTCTATTAAAAAGAGTTACAGAGTTCGTGCACATTTTGAGAGTTAAAATAAAACAAAAATGGAAAATAAGTGGAAGCATATCAAACATTTAATATTTGCATCGATACGTATTTCCCAAAACTTTCGATTTTATATCATTTAAAGGATGGGAAAACCGAAATTAAAAAAAAAGAAAATCACTTTGAAACGCTAAAAATGAAGTGATTGGAAAAAAATCAAAATTTGTTGCATCTTTTTCAGGGAAAATATTTCCATTTTCCCCAGAAACAAAAATTAGAAAAATCCATTATTTTTTCTTGCACCTTTCATTTTCAGTGAAGAAACGTGTCCCTTCTACACGTCTCAAACCACGAATTACCCTGATCGAATTAACATCTGAATACTTCAAAACACGTTGAACAACGGATCTATCTATTTAATACCATTTAACGCAATTTCTCGTGCAACGAATTATCCACCGATGCAAAACGATCGAACAGCAGCGAGAAACACCGCGACTCGTGAGCAATTATCTCTCCCTGTTCGTTGAAAGAAAAAAAAAGAAAAAAAAAGGAAGAACAAAAATCCCGTGGTGCGTGCTCACGAGGACGACAAGGCGGAGATTGCGGAATCGGCTAGAATGCAGATCCACCGTCACCGCGGCGTTTTCTACATGCCGACAACCTGCAACGTTCAACGCGGAGCCTCGTATTTCTGGTTTTACTTGTCTTTACACCCATGCATCGTCCTGCATTATACGCCACAGTCATCGTTCCAACCTCCCCCCTCCCCTCCTCACCCTCTCCCCCCTCTTCCCACCACTCCCCCGCCCTGTAATCCTCTCTTTCTCTGCCATATGTTGCCTTACCTCCTCCTCCACCGCCTACTTTTACCCCCTTTAACCATTCTATCTCTGTCTCTCAAGCAAATTCCCCTCTTTGTCCCCCCACGCTTCTGGCCTCTCCCTCTTCCACGAGACGGCCTGTCGTTTCGCAAGGATGCACGTATCGCTTTATCTCGAGCTGCATTTAATTCACGTAGGTAGGGACTAGGAAGAAGAGCACGTGCATAACCCAGTCACTTTCAAAGGTTGGGCGTTCGAACGGTTTGCGAAACGCAGGAGCATGCCAGAGCTTCTCCCCTTGCCACGTCTTCTTTCTTGCTTCTTTCTTTTCTTCTTTCTTTTTTTTTTTCTTGCTTTTCGTTCCTTCACTTGCTCTCTGCACGCGTCGAGGACGAGTCCGTAAATCGCGATCAAGTTAAGTAATTCCAGGATCGAAAGTACGCGCCTACGTGGCGCAACACGGAGTTTTGACGATGCTCTGTAGAGACGTTGCTTCTGTTTCGATAGCGATGTGTATATATAGGGAAGGAAACGATGTTACAGATTAGATATTCACAATAGAATTCCCAAAGTGTTTTCTTTTCTAAATCGTACAGTATCTAACCTGTAACAAGTTACTATTGCAACCTGTGTCACAGAGATTCCTACAATCTCTTCTCTACAACTACAGTTTCCAAAAAAGAAACCTCTCCATCGGACAGATTCCGATCGAACATTGATATTCTCACTCCTCTGTACCGACCTTCTCAACCAGCTCCACAAATTCCATGTCAAACGTGTGCAAACACGTCGACCTCCCGTGTTATCCAGGCTCTCGTGGCAACTAGCCACGCTCTCGATGACGCGTTCTACGGCTATGGAGTAGGGGAGAGTTACGAAGTGGAATAGAAACGCATCTCGGAGGATGGGTACGAGATAGCATTGTGCCACGGCCTCGATGGAAGATGCCATAGGTGTAGGAGGATGAGTTGTGCCTCATTGTCGGGGCGGCATACCATTAGAATACATTAGAGGGCTCTTCCTTCCCCCTAACTCCCCTTGTCCAGCCGATCGTTTGGCTCGAGGAACGCGCGTTAGAAAGAGGAACAACAGAAGAGCAAGGGAAGACAAGGGACGAAGTGGAGGATGGGATTCGATCGTTCATGATTCTCGATGATTAAACGTTCGCGGAACCGTTGAATTATGTTGTGAACAGTGCTGGACTTACGAGGGGCGTGATCGATCGTGGACCGAGATGCTAACTAGACTTGACTGGGGGGACGAAGCTTTATTAAATAACAGCACCGTTGTGTCGTTTCCGCGTACACCGATTCAACCTTTTCTACGATCGCGTGGGATCATATTGTGTTCCAAGAGTTTTTGGGTTAAATGGTGATTGCGTTTGATAACACGAAGGAGGAAACGATCGGGATCGTGATTAGGAAGAATCGGATGAACAATGGCGAAAGGTGGATTTCAACGAAGTTTCGTCAAGGTGTTGCGTATTGTAGAGCTTTAATGTGAAACACGAAGATTAAGGGTTTATAGAGAAGTGTCATGAAAATGTTTTACTAAGGAATATTATAAATAATAGCTTATGTACTTCGATACACTTGAAGATAATTTGTCCTTCAAGTGAAGAATTAAAACTATTTTTATAGCGTTATATCGTGAAAAGATAATATATTCTATGTGTCCCAATGAGTTCAAAAGTTCGTACAAATGTCATGTTATAAAACATTTCTTTAAATAAAAATTGTCCAAACCACTTATCATCACATCACAATCAATAAATTACGAATAATTGTATTTCAAATTTTTTTTAAGTTTTTCAATATTATTTGTTACGATTTCTTTTTGTTTACTTAAGGTAGAGCTGTATTCTCGTGCCATAATAAGTAACTCAACGACAGATGTTGAAAGTGAAATTACAGAATATTCTATGATCCGTAACTAAAGATTACTATGTACATTTCCACTTTTTACTCTTTCAATTTCTATCATATTACAAGCTAACCTTTGCCATCAACGGAAAATGAACAGCGAACGATGAAGAAAAAGAAGCCCCGGAGAGTTTCACTTTTGCGAACGAGGAACGATTTCATTCGCTCCCGAACCGAGACGATATTTCACGCGAGCCGAAAGCGTGCGAGGCGTAGAAGAGAGTTCGCGTGTGCTCGTGGCGCTCGCGCCGTTTCTTACACGGGTACAAATTGCAGCCGCGTTAAGGTAGCACCGATTTCTCTCAAGAACGATACCCAGATCTGTTCCCCGATCTTTCACGGTTGACCAAGTGGAGGCGTTAATTAAGATATTCCCCATGGGCTGAGATATATCGGGCAGCTTAGGTAAATAAAAGGCGAAATCGATCGATCCGATCGTACGACTCGTTCGGTTTAATTAAATCGAATTAAATAGGCAACAGAATGCCAGAGATCATGGAAGATCTTAGCAACGATCTCCAAACGTGATCGTGGCGGATCATACACGGATCGTGGCAGTATCTCTTCGAGGCTAAATCGTGGAGGCTCTATGATACTTTCTATCGGTAGTTTAATGATCGTTTAATACGAACGGTAATTCAATTAAATACGACAATGCGATGGCTTTTGTTTTTGCGAAGAAATTGTTATATTAGATTTTATGAAATCGTTAAAAGAATTATCGCTATTTCGGTGAAAGTAGGTTGTGATAGAAAAATGTGAGGACAGGTGTATGGAGAAAGAGAAGAAACAGATTTCTATGATGTTCGATCATGTTCGATATTATCGAAGAATAAGAATTTCATTTTGTATAAAAGAAAAATGGTTTAGGATTGTTTAATTATTTCACTTTTTATGAAGCTAATTCGACTTGTATATCTTATATTAACTCTTTCACAGCGTGATACACAAAAGAGAGGCTCGGGTATGAAATATGTATGAAAGTGTATTACACGCAAAGCTATTATTAAAATTTGTTACAGATAAGCCATACAAAACCTTTGTATTTTTACAGAAAAGAAACATATTTCCTTAAGTCGTTATTAATTACTTTCCACGACATTGTCACGTTTTAAGAAGATTAAAATATGCATAACAGCTTCCCCTTTGTGAATCAGAATCCACCTTGAATAACACACACTGAAATAAGGCAATTATAAATTGAAATCAATTATTTCCTTTCCAAGTACGATGCATTTAGTACATGAGAAATAAACTCAAATAAAATCCATATGGAAGAATTCCACGAATTAATTCACTAACCGAAGAATAATAAAATTGCTAATATTTAACAAATTTATTAGCACCTGCCATGCTACGCGGGAATTACAAATTTGCTCGCGACGTTAAAGCGAAATTAAAAAGTCAGATTGAAATATTGAATTAAAGAAAGATATCGATACAACTTGAACTTCTTGACACTTTCATTTCTCTTTTGCAAATACAGTGCATCTTATGAACTCTGTCCACTTAAATATTTTGATTATTTTAAACAATACAAGAAAATGTTACTTACAGAAGTTGTATGGTTTAAGAAGCTACGTAATATGGTGCAAATGGTATTATTGCAAGTGAAGGCGTAAAGAAGATATAGCAATCTTTTTTTTTTTTTTTCAAAGTAATAGAGTGAAAAAGTCAAATATCTCCGCAATGATAAGTTTTAGGACTATTTAAAAAAACAAAAATAACCGCTATATCTTCTCTACGCCTCTACTTGCAAGAATATCATTTATACCACATTATATAGTTTCTTAAATCCTACAAATTCTGTAAGTAACATTTTCTCGTATTGTTTGAAATAACCAAGATATTTAAGTGGACAGAGTTCATGAGACATTGTATTTCGCATTAGCATTGAATCGAAGGATAACTTTCTTCGTTCTAGATTGTTTTTTTAAATCCGCAGTTGTTACATGTGAAAAACTTAAAAGAAAAAGAACACAAAACAACAAAGTGAACAACAAGGAAATTATAATTTGTCCATTTAGTTGGAGAAAGAGAGGAGCCAAAATGTGAACGATAATTTCTCAGTCGTACTTTGCGATTGTCTGTCTCTGACCGGAATTTCCACTTGCCGCGAGATTATACGATCGGCGCGCGTCGCGGGACGCGTAAATCTAAGCCGTTAAACCGAGCGGCCGCAGGGGAAATAAAATTTGTCATAGGCACCCTTCGTCGTAGCCGGTCTCTGGCGAACGATCGACGCGTAGGACGCTGAATTTACGCCGACTGCCTCTGCATTCCCTGCTCTCCGGCTCGATTTACGGTTATAGTGCAACGAGTTAATGGGAATTAAGAATCGCTCGACGTTGTACCTCTGGTGGCCGGTCGGATTCTAGGGAGCAGCTTTTCGCGAGAAACTGGAGACGTTTTATAGAGGAAATGGTTCGAATTCTTCGCGCAACTTCGACGATCTTCGATTCACCTACATCACCCCATTATGCGGCTTTACTTATCACACACTTCTTCTTTCGTTGGACATTTTTATGCAATGAAGCAGTTAGGATTTTCAGGGAAACTGTTTGGTGTTGGAATCTTGGTTACTTCTCGGGAATATTAAGTTGAAATCATTCTTTGTATACTGTGATCTATACAGTCATTCTCAGTAATATTCGTACACCCTTTAAACCAAAGTAGACGTCTTCAAAATTGGACCGAATGGCGTTAGCTTCTTTTCAGAAGTTCGAAGAATGATAGGCAAAACAATTTTTGAAAAAATTACAACTGGCTGGAATTGCGGCGAAAATAATAAAGAAATTAAAATAAAAAATTACACGCATGCTGAAAGTTTCATCGAACTCGATTAACGTTGCTATGAGCTAATAATTAAAAATGACGAAAATTAAAATCTTTCATGACTTTCAGCTTACAATTGCGATAAATCTAAAGATTCTTACGATTTCGAGGAAATTTTCACCACTTACACAACTAACCTAAATCTACAAAACATATTTTTTAAATTTTCATTACAGGCTTACATCAAAGAAAATTGTAAAAAGCGGCCTTTACTACTTTTTTTCACACATCGTTCAATAAACTAGTCTTTCTAACTTTAAAAAAAAAAGCACATAGTTCGACCAAATGTTTAAAAAGTTATTCTGTTTTAAATGGTATGCGAATATTAATGAGAGTAATTTAGTATATCAATTTTTTCATTCTCCACGATGTTTCGAAATATTTGAAGCTCCACATGTTTCCCATCTTTTAATTCAAAGTAGAATGTTCTGTATTATTTGTAGAAATTATAAAATCTTGTTTCTTCTCGTCTGATCAAAAATTTTATACGAATGTCAATACTAGCGATAATTTACACTACATACTATCCTAGCAGCTTTCTATAAAATCTTTCAGTCTCTGTGTATAGTATTTCTCGAAAAAAAAAAATTGAGAAACTAGAGAACGATGCTTTTAACCCGTTTGCAACAGCCACCAGTGATACACAAGCTGGTTATACAGCAACGAAAGAAAGAAAGTAAATGTACTGAAGAACAGTACAAAATCCTGTATAAAACTACCGTGTAAAAAATTTATGTGCCAATATGTTGTTCGTGAAAGTAGCCACAGCGCTAATACGTTAAAACATTACCGGTGATTCTCACGAATGATATACTTACTGATACATCAAATTCCTAGTGTCATGTTTTTACACTCATATGATTCCCCCGCTATTAATATACATAAAATGAACCAGAACAAACAGGAACAAATTACATCCCATAACTAATCCCTCCTTTACCCGTACCTCCACAGTAATGTACATTTTATCCGTCACAGAATCCACGAGTTAACCAAGAATGCAAGAGATATCGAGTAATAAAAATTCGCATCCGAAGCTACGAATTATTCCAACTTTTTTTCCAACCACGCACAGAGTGCAATGCTATCCATAAGGAGAACGTCTCATTCAATCGAAGCGTCGCAAAACCAATAAAGATTATCCAATTTCAATCCCGACCAGGCTCAATTGAATCACCGGTCGCTGCAGGATGTCGTCGAACGAGCAACGACTAAATAATTCATACCGTCCTCCGTGCAAACAATAAGCGACCACAATCTCTTTCTTTCTCTTACTCCCTTTCTTTCTTTCTCTCTTTCTCACCGGAGATGTTCCCGTGGAAGTTCGAGAGGCCAGAGTCACGGGATACGAATTAACTCGACAAAGTATCGGCAGGTAGTCCTTAATTAGCAGAACTAATTGCACGCTGACTCCGCATGCAGAAAAGGTTACGCGTCGTGATTTATTGACCCCTCCCGCCGCTGTCCTAATTAAGTGCAAGCAAACGCTATTGTAGCCCGGCAGCGAGACCAGAAACAATTACCGATCCGCGCGGACCACGAAAAAACACCATGGTTCACGGGCACCGGGACCCGACAACAGGAATCCAACCGTTGTCCGCGAGCGCTAAGTTCGTTAACCCTTTCTATCCTCCGTTCGCGATGCTCCCTTCCCCCAAAGCCAGGGCCACGCGAATAGCGTTTTATTAAATGGTCGAACGAATGGATACTTTTATGTAAAGTAGTACTATTTTTGGTTACTAATACATGCACTGACATAAGACTATTTATATCACTGTCAGGTGAAGTATCGATGCAATTGTGTGAAATAGAAATGAAAAGATCTGGTTGAGGAACTTGGTGATAAAAGGATTGTTATTAGAAACTAATCCTTTGCACACCAAGTGTTTTTTTATGTGATCTATTATTAATTCCAATACACTTTCGCAATAAAACTTTTGGAAATTTTGAGAAAAGAAAATTCGACATGTTTATGGGTATACTTATTTTCTCAATTTGCTTTATTTCAATAATGAATAAAACTTGAATGGAATGATGAATGTCCTGTTAAAGTAACCTAAGTGCATAACGAATTTATTTCAGTACAATTTAGTGTAATTGCTTATTTCATTGAAATAATAATCTCTTTTTGTATCTTTGAAGTGTTTTTTGCACATAAATTTGACGAGTATCTGAAGAGAATCTTCTTTAAACTGGTAAATAAATATTCCTTTTATCTCGAAGAATTTTGCACCATTTCATTTCATTTGGATTTACTGAATATGACAAACAAAAATTACTTTAAACACTCACTCCTTACTTATTCATTTCACTGAAAAATAATTGAAATTATTGAAAATGATTACAATTATTACAATTACTGAAAAATACTAATACTAACTATAATTCTTAAATTCTGCAAAATATATAGACAACGTTTGCTACTGTAAAGAAAAAATAGAATATTTCTTAGACAATCAAAAAAAGAATATTTAAAGAGTTTTCAAAAGTGTACAAAATCAGAGTAGAATTGTATGTTCAACTTGCTTTACGTAAAATCGAGAAGGAAGAGAAGGAAAAAAGAAAAGTGGTTGTTCGTTCGTATTATCGAGCGGCGTGCCACGAATCTTAATTTTCGAGATCACGTATAGCGCGAGAAAGGGCTTGTTGCACTCCGCTTAGCTAATGACCCAGCCTGGGTATCTCTTCCGCTTGGCTTTTAGCCGTGATTGGAGTTGCGAAAGGGTAGCGTAGCTGCGCCTACCGAACGCTTTTCTTTTGATTCAATTACGCCATGAGAATGGACACGCTTTACGCGTGGACATTTGTACACTTCGAAGCTTACGTAAACGAGTCGCTAGGTGTAACGTGAAGAGCGAACGTACAGGCACGTAAAGGGTGTGGTCTTATTTCCTTTTTTTTTGTTTTAAGAGAACAAAGAGGAACGATTTATTGACTGCGATATTGAAACGCAATATTAAAATGGTAAAGAGTGTATTTCTATTCCATGCATAAAATTGAACTTCAGAATTGTATCAAGTAAAGGCAGCATATTAATCAAATAAACAAATACTATTTTAATTTACGAAACCATCGAAATGAATAACTTTGTGTCACGTTGATTATTGGATTCATTGACCCTCAAAGTACTTTATTTTTCTATTAAAAGTTTTTAATATCCGACTAGAATGTCATTGTTTGAAAAATTTTCTATTCATGTTTGTTTTAAGTTCAGAATTTTGTGATCAGAAAGCTACTAAAATTAGATCATAAAGTAGACTATACATTTGTTCAATAACCGAGGTATCTCGATACCCTTGTATATAAATAAAATAATTATATGAAACTAGGCAGGCAACCAATGAAAATAATATTTTAGAAATATAATATATAATAATAATTATTATAAATCTTATAATAATATTCGCCATTTCAGGAATACAAAATTTGCTTGCATGTTTCAGAAATTGATAATGTTTCAAAAAATTCAGAAAATAATAAAACAAATAGCAAGAATAAATATAAAACTATAGGAGTCGAGGAAAAATGTTAAAATTCACGCGAGAATCGTATTCACCGCTACGCTCTTTATTTCCTCGTTGTTATTACTATTTTTTATGGGTATGTTAACGAAAAAAGAAAATATACATAAAATGCAATAAATTCTATAATAATCCAGTGGAGATATATCCTATTGGTAAATACATTCAGTTGGAAAAAAAAAAGGTTTTCTAAAATGTTGCATATATGTAACGTTGGGAAGAATAAAGACTGCCTTCGATAAATGAATTAAACAACAAAATTATCAGTAATTCAAGCATTAATTACCATTCTCTATTAACCGAACATTTCAATACACAATTCCAACTTAATCCCAAAGATCCATCAAAGCTTTCAACGTTCCACAGATGAAATAAATCTTAAACATCCTGTCATTCCCCTCTCACAAAGCTATTCCACTAAAACGTAGAAACAATAGTTCCCAGCGAAGTACATCATCCGATCGCTCGCAGAACTTCCATTCGATAAATTCCAAGCAACTCTTCCTCAAACAATCATCCCTTTCACACCACGATCATCGGTGATGCCACCCTGTATATCGTTCGAAGTATCGTGTACAAGTAGAACAATCGCTAGCTACTGGTATCGATCGGATTGGATTCCTCTCTAGCGATGCGGAATCAGCGTGCTGTTCATCGCGATCGATCTCTCCGTGGAATATGTTCGATATGATTGTGGCCGATGGACCGGAAGGCGAGTCTCTCACCGTGCTCTACAACGCGGCACACAATTAAACGCAGTCCACCGCAGCCAGTCAGCCAGCCCCAGCGAACCCAAGCCGAGTTTCATGCGGTCGAAAGTACGTCGGCGAGTTATTACGATTCTCCATCAGCGGTGCCGACAAGCCATTATGTAATGGCGCGGTGATCGATCTTAACAGCGAGATAATGGATCGCGGTTCAGTTCCGTATTTTAGAGAACCGCGGGGCCCGCCGCTGACGCGTCGGAATCTGGATCTGGATCCGCGCGAGAAGGATCAACTGTTTCGAAAGGAGATCCGAGAGAGATCTAAAGGCCGCAAGAAGGTTTGAGAAACATCGATGATAAAGCTTTTAAGCTGACAGCAGGTGCGCGTTCTGTGAATTTTAATTTGCTACCAGCCTGATAGGATGAGCGTTGTATTACTTCGAAGGCTTGCCGGAAGTTTCATTGTCAATTCTGACACGCTCTTGTGGGAAGAGAGTTTTGCGAAGTGAAATGTAATTACAAGTGGTGTAGCGGTATATTCGAGTGTGTAGATTCTGTGCGAGGATAATGGAACCTTTTCTTTTTCCTTTTTACTTTATCGATTGAGCATGCATGTGAGTAACGTGACAGCGATTGAAGAAATGTGGTCAGGTTGAATAACTCATTGAAATGCAACGGAGAAATTTTCAGATTGGAAGATTGTATGCATAAAATAGTTGAGAGTAGTATACACTACTGTTCGCAAATATTTTCCCGTTTATCTTATTCTTTTTGTTACAAGGTGTGATCAATATTTCATAGGAATTTATACTCTTTCAAATTAGAAGTTATAAAACAAATGAGATGATGTTTGTATTTCACCATGGAAAATAGTTAAATGATCTTGTTTACCGAGATAAAGAATATTGTGAAAATATTTCATTAGATAATTTTCTATTCTTTAGAATATAATAATCTTAAATAAATGAATAGGCAAATACAACGACTTTCGTTAACATTCGGACACCCTTTAAAACGGAGTAGTTGAACATGTGAAGAAAATTTAAAAAAGCATGTTTTGTAGATTTATGTTATTTATACAGATTTTGAAAATTTCATCAAAATCGGTCAATACAAGAACAAGCGGCAGGCATTGGAAAAAAGTAAGACTCTTTCGATTGATTATTACAGTATTAGGTCGAAAGTAATAGAAAACTTCGATTTACATTATGTTTAACAGTTTGTAACTTACTTATGATAATTAACATAAATCTACAAAATGTATTTTTTAAATTTCCTTTGCAATATCAGATAGAACAACAGTTGTAGAAAGCGACTGTTACTATTTTCTCTTAATTGGAGTTTTTTCAAAAATGTTTTCGCACGTCGTATATTAAACTAATCCTCCTAACTTCTCAGAACATAATTCGTTTGGTCCAATTTAAAAAAAAAAGTTACTCTGCTTTAAAGGATATCTGAATAATAATAGAAATGTTTAAACATTGTTCGTTATCAAATAAAATCCTCCGAGGCCACCTAAAATCCTTACACATGTAACAAAAAGTATCAAAGATCGATCTAAATAGATTCCATCATACTAAAGTTCGATTAATAGACAATATTATACCATTACAACGTATTACAACTGACATAAGAATAATTCGTAGATTTTCCACGAAAATAAATAGACCGATAAAAATCGAAATAGGACCACATTAATCACTATCTCGTTTAATAATTACCTATGTAACATATACCCTGTTCTATCGTTGATTTATGCAGTAATTGCTCGGACTTATCGCGGTTCCAGAGTGCGCGAAATGTTAACGTTACTGTTCCTTCGCCTTGAAATGCTAATGTGACTGTTCTCATGTCCCGGTATCGATTCCAGTAATCTTTATTGCCGTCACGGCTGAATATTGAAATATCCACCGTGCCAATGTATCTCGCACATCACATGTCTACGCGAGAATGGCATTCATACGTACAATTAAATACCGATTAAGTAATTAAGATAGAATCGCTTAATTGGATACCGTGCCACGGTTAATCAAACCGTGTCTCGCGGCTCTTTGTCCATGGACAAAGCCGGCCACGATAGCGAAACGTTTCCTACCGTTTCTTTATCAGGCCCATGGATCGATCTGTAAAACGCAACAAATCAACTATGACCGGTGCAGTGGAAACACGCCGTGTATCGACTACCACCTTTTCCTGTCGCGGCTAACGTTCGTTTCTCGTGTCGATCTTTCTGTGTTGCACATTAGATGGAAAAAATATAGGTCGTAAGATTTTTCAGGAGATTGGGATACAGAGCTAAAAGAGTTTCTTCATTTGTTAAGCTGGTTGTTCTCTGTTAGATTAATCGATTACATGCATCGACGATTACAAAAGTCACCTATGTTATGTATTCTACTTTTTTTTGTTTTTTTAACTCCGAGCTATTTCAATTTTTATATCTGGATGGTGTTGTAGAAAATTGACGTAACGCAGAACAATGCATTTTACTTAGGTCTCGTTTGTAGTAATTACTAGACTGCGGATTTTTATGCGAATTCGTTATCTTTGAGAATGCAGCAGAAAAAGTAGATAATAATTTTACACATTGGGTATCACGACAAGCACTATAATTTGTATGTTCTTTTAATATTGTGTGCATTGTGTGATCTAGTAAGTGCGTTCTGAAGTATTCCTATAACACAATACGAATTAATCATGGTACAAGAGGGTCGCCTGTATTTGGATAGATAAAATAGCTTTCAATTAAATTAATAATCGAGACACAAATTTTTCAGGGAAAAAGTATTGATAAAGTGTGCATTCGCAAACTTAGAACTCGATAGGAACAGTATCGTTATCGTACAAAACAGTACATTTTTAATATCGTTAATTTCATATCGGAAAGCTGGACTATTTTATATGTTCATCAACAGTCAAATGCAAGTTTTAACTTGCTTTGCGAATATTTCAAGTTATGTCATTGTCAGAAACGTTTTTCTAGATGAAATTTTCAACACTGACATAAATCTATAAAACATATTTTTTACATTTTCATTACAGGCTCAGATAAAAAAAGTTGCAAGAAATAACCTTTATTATTTTCTTTGTAATTCCGATCAACTGCAATTTTTCCAAAATTTTTTAAAACTAAACCTTCTAACTTCTCAAAAAAAAAAAAAAAAAAACTGTTTCATCCAATTTTTTAAAAATTATGTTGTCTTAAATTGTGTCCAAATATGAACAAAAGTGACTAGATAAGTTTTAACATCGTGAAATCATGAAATTTTCCTCGCTATCGCTAAAATTGCTCGAAAATCGAATCTTTCATAGAGGAATTTCAATTTCCTCGTCCACGTTTTCTCCTAACCGATCATAAACCGCAACTTCTAAATTCCGCTATCAAAAGCGGTACAACGTAACTCCTCGAACGTTCGTTCAAGCTTTTCGCAGAGAACGACAAAAGAGAGGGGTGGAAAATTTACCGTAGACACAAACTCGTAATGGTACCCGGTCGGTCGTGACTGTGTAAACAATACGGAGCGAGCGTTGGCAAACGTTGTTGCCCAACGGCACGAGTCCCCCCATGAGACTCGTCCTCCTGTTTCATCCGTCCCATAAAGCCGCGATTTCGCAAGCTTTCCACCAGCCCCTCTCTCTGGCCTCGTAAAAGCGGCGACAAGATAGGATCGCGAGCGCGTCAGGTGCAGCACGAGCAAAGAAGGCTAGACCTAGACGGCGATGCGCACGATCATAGATCCGATTTATATTTGCATGAAATTTATCGAAGCCGAGGCGGACATGTGTTCACCGTGGATTATCGCGTTTCATCGGGATACCGTCGATGTGTCGGCACTGAACACCCGCCAATATATATACACATAGAAAGAGAGAACAAACACGAACCGAAGATATATCGTTCTACTCTGTACACTGTCGTTTTTCATCGATCCAGCACACAAGGGAATAAATAATCGCGAAGACACACAACATACAAGCTGTCGCGTGGAAAGTTTCCCTCGACTCACAGTGAAAATTCTGGGTTTAACCTTCTTTTGTTCCTCCCTTTTGATCAACGAGGCGAGACGTAGGATATCGAGATGCTACTATTACTACGAAGAAGAGTTTTGGGCGTGGTCTGTTACATTATGCGAGTAATTGGTTTAATTTGATATGACATCTTGACGTGTGTATTTGATACGATGTGGGATGTTACTAATAGAGGATAAAAACCTCTCGGTGAATTGCATTAAGATGAAATCTGTCGTATTGCCGAGGTAATAAAGAATTTCTCGATTGAAGAAAACCGGTAGCACTTTAGAAGAACGTAGACAACAAGGGAGAACTATCGATTATTTCCAAATAACGAAGATCAGATTTAATCTAATAATCCCCCACCGAGTTTGTTTATAGTATTAACTCATCAATCTTTCGAAATAGAATTTCAATGTAGAACCGGTTATTACACGGTCTCTGGCTGGATACGAATTTTTCCCTGAGCTCGCGACGAGAGCATTATAACCACTTAGTTTCAAACTTCATTCCGTTATCCATAATATTTACCAGCGTATCCTAATACGATTATCAGAAAATACAACGTTACGAAACAAACCTTTTATTGCCATGTACAACGGGCAACATTACATAAAGACACGTATATTAAAACCGAAACGGTTACACACCAACGCCGTTATATTCGATATATCCCAACACACGAGAGCGTGTTTTCGAACGAGAAAACGTTACCGAGGCCAGGAGACCCCAGTTTCGTTTGGCCGTTCGCCCGATTATACGATCCATCAATTTCGACCGTTCAAATCCCACGGAACGATCTCTCCATATCAGCGTTCTAAGCGAAACGTTTCAGGCCGATCATTCGCGGAATTGCAAACGGCTCCTCGCTATCTCCGCGGAAACGCGAGGTTCACCTCAACTCCGGTAATTGACTTTTACTTCTGGCTACGGGCACGCTTTTATTCCGGAAACACCTGTGTCCATTCCAACCTGTGCAACGATTGCGCAACCATTCGCCGATCGTGAACGTAGCCCGTCACGTTTCTTTCTTACGTGTTTCCCCCCTTTTTTTCTCTCTTTTTTCCCTCCTTCTTCTTCCCCAGCAATATGCAGATCGACCGACCGGTTAACGAGAAGTCGAATTTGGCAATAGGTGAAACTAGAAAAACGGTGACCGCCGTAACGTTGCGTAAGAGAACTCGAGCCCTCGTCTTGTTCCTCTGATTTAGGCGACTCGAACGCCGAAACGTTAAAAAGCCACGAGTATATTCCGTGACCGGTGAATGTGGACGCAGGTGCGCCGTAGCCTCGATCCTTTGCCGCGGGAACGATTGGCGCATGCTAACGATCATTTTCCAACGATCCAGTTTCGATTCCCTTTGATTTTTCCCGCGATGCGATTGAAGGTCGATCGAGAGAGACGGGTTATAAGTATATATGTACATACTTGGGCTAAACTAGGCGGTGGCCGAGTGATTACGCCCGTATCGGGCGTATACCCTTGGCACTGCCACGAAAGGCGCGATGATATCAGGCTGGTGTGTTTGATAGGTTGTTATGTGACTAGGTGATCTTTAGTAGGGCAGGAGTTTCTCAGAAAATGTGTACAAATGCAAGGTTTGATAAGAAGAAAAAGAAAAAATAGACTAGCGTCGTGAAACTACAATACTGAACAAAATTACAAAATACTTTATATATTTGTATATTTTGTACACTTAAATGAAGAGAATGTACTTTTTGCATATCCCATGTGTTGCAGACCATCTCTGGAATGAACACACAAAATTTTTAATTTATGTTACATTCCTAATTGCAACTGTTTTGTAATCAAGTTTATTGGATATTTAATCATTTATCTCTTTTCGTTTTCGTTTTCGTTGGTAACACGTTTTTATAATTTTCCACATATTCTTTCGATCTTCTTAAACTAATTTAACTTCCGTAACGATTTCCTTTATCCATTTCATTTCGTATTTTAACAACTCTGATCTGTGGAAATAAAATAATACAAAATAAACGACTTTCTTATCTTTTATGCAATACTGCAACCTTTCCCTTTCACACTTTCTAATCATCGTTTTAACCTTTGGTCCCCTTTCTTTCTCACTTAATGACAGTCAAACTGACATAACACTAAATTTACGCGTCGGATTTGAGATTTCACGAGCAAAATTCAGAAATTATTCTATTATTTCAATAGAATGGTACGAAATTATACGCAAATTAATTCCTTCCAAATTAAATAAATCGATTTTTAGAAGAAAAATTCAAATATTCGTTCATTGGTCGATTCAACAATTGTCCATAGAAACAGGTATACAAGAAAAGTCTGTAAAACCTAGTAAAATAATAACAATTCCATCGTTAATTCCTACATTAATTAATACCAATTTCCTCTCGTATGATTCGATCCATTCCTCACTGTGAAAATCCGATCAGAAAATGAATTTCACATTCCACTCGAACAAGCCGTGAGGCACGACGATGTAGAAAACGAGTCAGTAGGAATTGGAAGCCACGCAGAGCGACGATTCCTCGACAACTCGGCGGGAGTTGATTTATAAAGAGCACACCCAGAGCGCTGGTAGCTACTCGCTGAGCTCTGCTGATGCAGCGTTAATTTCAAAGACATTGCGGCGGCGAGCATTAGGAGCGTCATCCAGTAGCAAGGCTCGATGCGAGTAGATGTACCTGTGTGCCCCCTTCTTCCACGGCGACGCTAATAATATTTACTGGCCAGCAAAGGCGACCAGCAAAATGGTAGGCAGGCACACACCTTCCTTCGGTAATGACGCGGCTACCGACGCCGCGGTAACCTTATAATTACGTTTCTATTCTATTACGCGTCCGCGATTGCGCACGAAATTCCTTCTTTTTTTTTTCTTCGTTTTTCTTTTTGGTTATGTTACTCATTCTACACCTAACCCACTCTTCCCTTTTTCTACTTTATTCTACCATCTACCAACAACAACAACCCTAGAGGCATCTTTCTTCGCGTAGCGAACCAAGAAGCGGTACAGACGCTTAGAGGCGCGATCGAAAGTTGATTACAGCCAACGTCGATTATTGTCGGAGAGCGTCGGCTTGAGAACAACCTCGCGTGCAATTTCTCGGTAGCCACGATTGACGAAATACATTTACCGCTGGAGTGTGTAATCTGCTACCGTAACGATACATTAATCGTGATATTTTCTTCTTCTTTTATTTCAGTTTCTTTCTTTTGTCCTAATGACACGTTCCCTGGGATCGCATTTAAGTGATTTGATTAGGGATTCTGTAATGGCTGGTATTCAATTTGATTTTCGTTTAGTTTCTCAGTGATCTAACCCTTAACTACTATTATTCGTTTTCTAGACGTTAACGCAACTGTGTTGTTATAATGAATATAAATGTTAACTATTATACACCCGTTAAGACAAAATAGTTTTTTTAAATTGATCAAACGACGTGAGATTTTTTTGTTGAGTAGTTAGAAGGATTAGGTTAAAACACTTTGTATTTTTCAACTTTTCATTACAGGCTCAGATAGAAGAATTGTGAAAATTGCTTTATTACTTTCTTCGTAATTCCGAACAATTGTAATATTTTCAAAAAATTTTTTCTACATAATCTAGTAAATTAATCCTTTTAATTTCTGAAAAAAAAGAACTCGTGTCATTTGATCCAATTAAAAAAAAATTATTCTGTTCTATAGAACGTGCGAATATTAATAAGAATGATGTCGACTAAGACTTCCAACAATTTTTCATGAAAACAATGTGTCTATAACGTTAAATAAAATAGTAGAACGTTTTTCTATGAAAATAGGGTGCCATCTATTATCAAATGCTAATATGTACATGAACGCTAGAGATTCTAAAACTTTTCACATAGTTGACAGTGAAATAAGTCGAGAAGACATTTCTAAATTATATATTCACGTAACTTCACCCCTTTCCGAGCTATACCACCAATTTAGAGACACCCTGTATATACCTACGCTATACACTATGCATAATTTATAATACACTATAAACGATGCAATGCATATAGTACATAGTGCAATTTGCATGATATAGAATACATATTAATAATGTGCATATAATAATATAAAGTGTACTATGGTTTATTCACTATGCGCTGTACACAAAACCATCGTGCACCATGCACCGCAGATTATGCACTGTAACGTTATACGCTATCTCCGAAACGATTACCATCTACACGCGTTGCATCTGTCGCGTTCGTGGTGAAACGTGCATCTAAATCACAGTTACAGCACATCAACGCGTTTCCCGAAAGAGAGGCACCGACCACCTTACATTCGCCAAGCACGGCTTGGTTAAACATAGTTTGTTAAAGGTGGAATAGTCCCTAGGACTTCGCGTTTCTAATCAGAGAAGCGAGGGCGAGCCGCGGATACGAGACGCGGCTCAAATACGCGGAGATACGCCGTCGTACATGAGCCGGTACCCGTCGAGGCGCTCATTAACATGCATTCACGCCGCAATATTTATCGTTGCTGGTCGCTGCTCGCGGCCGTGCCTCTCTTGCGCGTCTCCGCGTCCCTCTGGCATTCAGATGCTAGATAAAACCGGCGCGAAACGCGGACGTTACGCACCGACCGACTGCGTGACACGCACCGATGCCACGCACCGTGGAAACCGGTGTATGTATACTCCCATAGTACTGCATTGCTTTCAAGAGAATAGGGTTCACTGTTCTGAGAAAATTTCGGGTAGGATTTTATTAACACCGTGAAAATCACCTTGTTGCATTCGTCACATGTTCTGTTAAGCGTAGAAATAATATTTTCCTGACTTTTGTGGTGAATCACAGTGTTATTTAAAAAGAATGAAAATAGATAGATCATGAAAATAATTTCCACTATAGTCGATGACCTTTTACCATTTCTCTGCAAGCTCGCATGCACCTTCGCTGATATTTCGATATAAATGAGTTATCGATGATGTGACTTCAGTTGGAAAGAATTTACTTTTGCTGTTAATATATGGATTTCGTGAGAACATGATCTTTTTCTGGCATAAAAGAATTTATTGGTTTTAAATGTGTTAATAAGTTTCTAAAATGTTAAGATCATTGTTTCTTCGACAATGGAGTTTTAATTATTTAAACGTGAGTGTTGTATGAAAGTTGCTCGAGTTTATTGAAATCAATGAAATTATGGTACAGTTACAGTGTCAATTCTGCTGCAAGTTTAGCACTATTCTAAATTATTAATAGAAAATTTATCTGAAAATTCGTATTTATTATACTGTACTGCATAGTTGAAACTGAAAAGCCTATAAGTATCCACGATTGTGTTCTTTTCTTAATTAATAGAACTACAATATATCGAGATAAAAATATTATACAATTGTATAAACTAGTGATATTACATTTTACATTTTGCTAATAAATAACACTTTGGTAATTAAAAATATATTTCCTTAAAATTTTCAGTTTCAATACATGTCGTATTTTTCAGTACTGTATAGCTCGATTTTTCTGTGTTTATGAGAAGAAAAATTAATTGTTCATAGTTTCCCAAAAATGTTGAAAACAAAGATTAATAATTAATGTAAAAAAATTGACTGGTAACAATGTAATGATACAGTAATGTAATGGTGTAGTAATGAAGAAACAAACTGTTGTGTATAAAATATAGATAAATGAATATATGTAACATTTAAATCACATAGCACCGTAGAGAATTAAATAAATACTAATACATTACATGGCATCTTTAAAAATATCTTACAACAATCGTGTAGAACTAAAACTAGTAAATTCTGCAAATTAGGTAATTTAATCAATTGAAATTACATAAAATGATTAAAAACTGTACCGACTTGAAACGTATAATTGAACAAAATTTCATTATCCAAGTGTGAGAACGTACCAAGAATAAGAAACACAACAAATGTCATCTAATTAACACCATAGACTTCCACCAAACCTTTCAGTTTGAATACACAGAACTAACAGCCTTTCAAATCCCCTCGTTCATTATCATTGCGTGTTCTCAACTGTACGCACGAATCAAACTCAATTCACAAAGAATCGCTGATTGACAGCGACTCAGAGAGTGAGTACAGACAAGTCTGAGAAAGTAATAGTATCGAGTGGCCCGATTGCCCAATCGTCAACGATGAATTCAACGTGTATGTACACACCATTGCGTCTCAAGACTTAACGTCTTCTAAATTCTCGATTAAGACGATCCTACTTTATCCAGGCAAAGTGTTCGATTGTCCGTTAAGAAGTTGTTTCACACGCGTCTGTTCAGTCAGGTATACTTCGAAAACAAGGTTTCAGGTAAACGCACACACGGACGATTAATCAAAGCGATATTAAGGTCGAGGCATCGTCTAAGCTCGAGCTCAATAACCGGTCCACACATGAGGCTTGGCGCCAACCACGCTTACACACCGGAATATGATGCCTGTTGAACGTGAACACCAGGCGGGATCACGACCTCTATATATTGAGACGAAAGATCGATTTAAAGGTTGCGAAAGCACAACCGTTGCATATCTGGCACGCACAATCCGCCTCTGACACGTTTCAACTAACGAGTTGGATACAGGGTGTGCCCCCAAACAGAAGCGGATACCCGCCGACTTAGCTTCGAGCAAAGAAACGTGGCCGTCGATGGCTCTATCGCGTGGAAAACCGTGGTTCTCCTTCGATTATGAGAACACGAGGTGTGTTTAGACGTCGCTACATGGAAAAATGAGTTTCTTGGAAGGCTTTCGCGTCGTTAACATAGACACAGATTAGTTTAGAAGATATTTATTATTTACAAGGAAAGATCTGTTTTTCTCAAAGAATATATCGATTTCTTTCGTAAAAGCTTCAGATATAGTGAAATAAGCGATAAGTTTTTTACGGTACGTTTTGTGTTAAACATAGAATTTTTATTTACATGTAAAAGGAGTTCCCTTAACATTAGCTATATTTGTAAGAATTGAGTCGAGGAGGTAGAATAAATAACGATTAGATTTTGACAAGTTCTTGCCGCATGTGTATAGCTAGAAAGATCGATTGATTATTGCGTTTGACGGCAATACGGTACATCGTGTAATTTATAAACTATTATATCTACCAACTTTCGCGACTAAAAAACGTGTGAGTTCTATTATTATCTTTTGGGTATTTTTTTTTTTAATTACCTTTGTATCTTGTGTATACAGTATATTGGTTTCCACAAAATAATTTTTTTTTAATGGATTTACTGTCCCATTTCTGGACAGAACGTTTTCTCCTATCGTTGGACGATACAAATCTGAATCTTATGGGTTCCTATTTATATTACTGTCTATTATTTGGATTTCAGTGGTCAACAGATACATTTAAGCAACATGAATAATAAGGAAAAATGTTCGTAGGATGAAAATAATTTCAAAATTGCACTTCAGAAAATACTGACAAAGAAAATCAGTCTAAGAGAAACAACTTTAAGATACAACATTACAAGAAGTACTTTGATAAAATAGAATGTATAAAATCTGGCCAAAGAATTACTATGCAATCTAAACTAGGCAGATTTACCGTAACTTTCCCACAATTGTATTTGCAATCTCTGCAAATCATATTAACACTTTGACGTCCGCACGTGTGATAGAAAATCTTTCGTCTGCCGCCGGTATGTCTCCCGTAGATTTTATTATCTGTTATCGGCCATTTCGCACAATCGTTCATATTGTAATTACAATGTACCGTATCAGGATATGAAAATTTTAATAACTCTTACTTGATCTTGTCACCCGATTTACATGACATTTCGAAGATCTATATAAATAGATGTAAGCTTTTTTATTTGTACAGAAATATTTTTACGCGATACCAACGTGGTGTCACCGGCATTTCTTCGATAGCTTTGCATACGACACCAACATCCGGTGTCACCGGACGGCATAGTGTTAAGACTGTTCTAAGTGTGTCACTTAATGATTTCTCAAAATCATATAGCAAAGTTTAACACGAATTTAAGTTACTTATTATTTTATTACTTTATTTTGATTTTTAATATTGTTAATTTATAAATTAAAATATTTCTTTTTTTATGTTTTTAAGAAATACTTTAAATGTGCAGCAGTAGGGGAATTCCCCTCTATAAATGCTAATGAGTAAAAGTATTTTTTTTTTTTTTAATATAAGATGCACTTGGTATTTCATATTTAAAGTGCAAAGATTCACTGAACAATGACAATTTCCCCTGAGGAGAGATTGAATTGTAGAACCTTATAGGGACGCCCTGAGCCCCGGGGGAAAGCAAGCGCAAGAAGATACGAGCTGCAAGGGGAAACCTCGACGTATATGCTAATCGACCGAGCGTGTCAAGATTCTTTCCGGTATGGTGAACCAGTCTACCCCGCTTTGGGGTGAACGAGCGCAACAGGGAAACGCGAGTGTGTACATAGTGTCACTTTATAAGGTGCCACGTTTCCTGTTTTCTCCCGCTTTTTCAGGGGTTACGGACCTCAGGAGTGAACTTTGACGCCAAAGATTCGAAACCTGATCTGAGCTGGCGGCTTTAGCCTCTTCTACGAATCAACTCTTCGAAGAAATGAAGATGAAGCGTTTAAAAATTTTACACCGATATGTTACACGTAATTTAAACTATTAATATTGTTTAAAATTTCCCTATAGAATTGAATAAAAATGTTCCTTTTTTAAATAATTTTCATAAATAATTCAGTCAGTAACATAAAAAAATTTAATCCTTTGCAGTCCGCGATAGTTTTGCAATTTCGTTCCTGCTGGTCCATGCTGTAGTCGCAATTTTATTTATTTTTCATTATACAATTATGATAGAACGAAAAATATTCTTAAAATAACTAGCATCGCTTCCGAAATGTGATGTTCCTAGCATTAGATGTTAACACTCACAAAGCCGTCGTTAAAATGGTGTTTTATTATACAATATAGCACACTGTATTAATATCGTCTAAATAAAACAATTTTATCTAATAAGACGGGACCCCTGTTTTGAAAATACCAATAAAATATAATCACTCACGAATTGCACAAGGAATACCGGAAACTTTAACCTTACAGAAAATAGAGGAAAAGAATAAATAAAAAGAAAATTAATTCTTGAGTCTAAAAAGATCCACCGACGACCATACGAGCGTTAGTATAAAATCTTAGAAAAATCTCTGCGATTACCAAAACTTCTATCATCCACTGGCACACAAATTTCGCGTTGTAAGTTCAACGAAATCGATAACACGAAATATAACCCGTTTCAAGGTGGCTCGAAACACCTGGCAGAGACGTTCGCGAATCTACGAATGCAAATCGAGGCGAGTACGATCGCGCAATTGTACCGAGACACGCGAAGGGTACACGGTCTCCAATGTACAATCTCGTCGAGAGGTAGGTAAAACTGAAAGATACGCGGCCTCGTAAAAAACACCGGCTGGTAATTAACTCCTACGAAACTGGTGCGTTTTATGTACCCGGTGGTTCGACGTTGAAATGTTCCGGAAGAATATTGACGCGATAGAGAAAAAGTAATAAAGTTGCAACAAAATTTTTCCGACTGAATTCACATAATCAACACAGCTATTCAAATTGAAATATTCGTGATGATATTCCCAAGGTGGTAGAAAAATAGCAAGAGGAAATTATTTCGATTATTGATCTATTTTCGTTCAAAGATCGGAGAGAATTTATTTCTACACTTAATATTAACACGAATGACACGTTTTAGTGGTAATCGAATTAGTTAATGCAATTAATACTGTAACTGGTCGGAGTTTCGACGCTTAGCGCGAACCATTAAACATCAACTGGAAATAAACATATGTTATCAAATACGAACGAACCTTTTCCATGGTGATTACGAACAAATTACAGGTAATCATCGGGAAATGAGGGTTTGCCTATCTCCCATGAATACATTAATAACATCATTCCTTGCACTCCTCCCCCCTCTTTTGGATTCGACGTGGGTTTGCAGTGATTACCGTACGTGTCAAAATGCGGTTTTACGCTTCTGGTGAAATACAAGTAACGCTCCTTTGGTTCTCCACTGTCTAGAGGCGACCAATTGATTGTAGTGTTTAAACGATACAGATTCAAGATTATAATAGAATCTACGAAGCACATGTACACGCGTTAATTTCATTTTGGAAATGTGTAACATTTTAAGACTAGAAGATTTTTTATTTTCACACACTATACCGTTTATATTCTTTGTCGAAATACAAAATGATTAAACGAAAGAATTATTATTCATGAACTGAGTTCATTTCATTCTCTAGCCTTTCTAATTTTCCTCAGATGCGTACTCATTTGCCTCAATACAACTTGCACGCTTGCATTTGTACACACATAATACGTACTGAACGTTCAAACTGCACAATGTCATTTCATATAGCTCATCAAATATGCAAATTGGTTCGTCACACTTATAATCAATAAAAATACCTATTTCTCTCCTTTCTCTTTTCCCTTTCCAAACGAAGTACCATTCGTTCCATTCGATAATTAACCGTGCATCAAATACAACAAACGCATTCTACAACTAAAGTGATTTACAATAATCAGATTTTCGAACAAAGAATTCAAGCGTCACGGGTTAAATTGCTTAAAAAGGAACGTCGACGCTCGTAATAAAGAGCTAACAAAACCGAGCGAAGATACCGGTCACCGGCTGACAGAGAGAATCAGGCCTGCCATTCGGAACGGCTGCGAGCCGAGGGTTCATGCAAATCATACTGGTTGGTGCTCGTGAAAGGAAAAGTTCGCAACCTCTAAATGGGAACTACTTAACACGCTCCGGACGTCAACTGTTGCGTTACAACGTTGTACGCCGGCAAACTATTTTGATTGGCCAGATATTATCCTGGAAATTTACGTTACGGCGAAACGGTATGGCGACGTAAGACGGCGCGCCGTGGCACAAAAACGACGTCTTCATTCGTGCGCATGCTGCCGGTGTAGACAATAATTATCAGGCTGCCTAAGTCAGGTAGCCGTGCAGATGCAACGGTACGTCGTGCAGATGCAAATAAAGCTGATCTACAACGGTGTAATCTCGCGGTGGGCAAGCTCACGATGCCCGATCAGGCCTCGTGGACCTCGCGACGCCACGGAAACAGAGGAGCGAAACCGCGAGTTTAGATCGTATCTTATAGTAGAAAATCGTATGGTCGAGCCTTTGAGTGTCGTGTGTTGGATCCACCGTTGCCTGTGGCGAATATTAGGTCGTCCCTGAATATTAGATCAGGAGGAGGAATCGGTTTGGACCTGCTGAATAACTCAATTCACCGGAGATTGTTGCCTGGCAAGCGGAACATCCGGATTCGTGTGGTTGATCCAGTGATTTAGTCGATCGTTTCTTTCCTTTGTTCCCTTTTGCTTCTTTACTACGACTCGCAGAGTTTCGGTCTACTGGATTTGAAATGTTAATCCGAGGAAAGTTTGAACGTATCTGTTTGATACTGAAGTTAACACGTTCGTCACATACGCGTGACGCGCTAATTCTAGTGATAGATAAGCATTATCTACGTGTGATGAATCATACAGAATGCATAATTTGAGTATTTAATACATACTACGTGTGCATAAGTGCAAGCAAAGATCGCATTATGTAAAGCTGATAAGAATGTATATATTAAGTATGTAAGTAAAAATAATAGAAGGGATAAGGGAAGATACTTCAAGAGAACCATGGTAGCAATAGTGTTGAGTAAGTGGCTGATCAAAAAAATTTCAACGCTTAATTATTACCAACACAATATTTCTAACGAATACCGTGGGATAACTACTGAACTTTCGAGATATGAAAAATCTTTTAATTACTTTTCATTTTATCCTACCTATCTAACCATCCCACTTAATAACCGCAACATTATCACAAGTTAATTCGAGAAAAGAAATCCTAATAAACCAGCGACAAACAAACCATCTTTTAGATTAGAAATTCCGCGTGTAAAAGCCAGAAGGCCCGGTTCGATATAACGTCATCCGCGGTGCGAGAGCATCCTACCAATAATTCGATAAGCCCCTGGAAAAATAGTCAGTGACACCGGTACTTCGTTACACGACCGACCAGTCATACCAGTCTTGACCCCTGAAGGAACCGCTTCGGAACCTTTCTCAGCACACCTGGGGAAACGTTACCTTCCTCAACCGTCCGTGCATCGACGAAACGATTTACAGTGCGCCTCCTCCCATCGCGCGTCTCTTCCTCCCCGATCCTCCCCTCGTTATCGATCTCGTACGCGTCCCACCGACAGCTCTGTGGCCACGGCACAGCCACTACCGCACACAGCACACCGGTTTGTGCCACGACGAACAACCACGCACGCGCCGTGTTCCCGTAATGACAGAGCACCGTTTCGCCTGGGTAAAAGTGTCAATTCCACGGAGAGACGGAGAGCGAGCGAGCGAGAGAGAGAGGAGAGAAGAAGAAAGAGACACAGAGAACGAAATAGAGCAAGAGAGAGAACAAGAGAGATTGAGCGAGAGGGAGAACGCTAGAGAAAGCGAAGGAAGGAGCAAGAGCGAGAGCACGCAAGCAAGAGAGAGAGTACGCAAGAGAGAGAGAGCGAGAAAGCGCGAAAGAGACAACGTTAGAGAGCACAGAAGAGGAAGAGAAAGAGAACGTGAGAAAACGAAAGAGAGAGAGAGAGAGAGAGAGCTGACGGGCCCCGCTTAGACTTCTCTTCTCTGGGACAAGCGGCGGCCCACGTGATATCCAAGTAGCGTATACATCAGCTAGCGAGTAAAGCCACGCGGTGGAGAGACGTAGTACGTAGCTGAAAACGGGTACGTAATCAGGCGTAATTAGCCTGTTGTGCCGTGGTAAAAGGCCGCGTCGGGAGAGAGAGGAATAGGTGAGTGACCCTTCGCCTCGGGCGGGGTTCACCGTGGGGTCTTCGGTAGGGGTCGAAAGGGGTCTCCTACGGTCTCCGTCTTTTTCTGTCCGACTCTTCTTCCTCAGGTGCGTGTAGCGTGGCTTTCTAGCTTCGGAATTCTATCCCTCTTTTCCCACTGTGTCTCCTCTTTGTCCTTCTTCGCTATCGCGGCCCGATACATACAGCTTTTCGCGTTTTCTCTCCTGAGGGCAATGACCTCGGTCAAAGCTGTAAATCCCGACCGCCCAAACCTTATTTTCCTTCCGAATCGTTTCTCGAACATTTTCATTCACGCGGAATTGGTTATCGATGATATCGATGAATAGGTCGTTTTTTCTTACGATGTAAGGAAGTGTCATTGCTTTAACGGTAAAATTGCGGTAGTGCAATTCTTGTGAAATTCAGCTGAATGCGCGATTTGATTTTTCATTTATTGGCAAAGTGATTTCCTTCTCTGTTGGAAAATTAAGTTTTTACGGTTTTTTTTACCACTGGAATGAAGATATTTCTTGTTCTTAGTGTGTTCATATATGTGTAGTGTTGTCTTTCTTTTAAAGGTTACACTTTTGCAAATTATAAGTTGGAAATAGTGTGTTTTATCTATATTCGGAAATCAATTCAATCTGAAGACTTTATTACAGCTTTTATAACTGTTTAATTTTTGGAAAAACAAAAAAATAAAAAATGATTAATACAAATTTTATACATAAACAAATCTCATTAAAATAGAGAAGCCTTGTTAATTAATTGTTTCCACTGAAATTTATTTTTTCTCGAAATTTATTCCAATCTAAAACCTTCAATTTCTTTCATCAGCTTTCATTAACAATTGTTAGAATTCAAACGAAATAAAATAATCAACTAATACATACATAAAAACCTCGAATGACTAACAGAAATAATGCACGAGTTTTCCCTTCGATCGTTCATTTCTCGTAACCCCCGCGTGACCTTTCTTCCTTTTCACCGTCGAGGGCAACGGCCCTACAGTCACCTGGAAAGGCCACCGTTAGAGTCGCGAATTTTTCGACGATCGATCGTGGAAACTTCTTCATAGGTGGTCGATGCGAATTATCACGCGACCAGTGACCGATGATTCGTCGCTTCTGCACGCGATCTCGTAGTATTCAATGCTCGAATACCACGATATTCGCATGTCATAAAATTTCTTCTCTGTGCTTTATCGGACTCGAAATTTTCAAACGAAATTCGAACACGGAGTAATTATTCTCGAAAATTTTCACCGAGTTCACCGAATATTCATACAAATAATTCTCCATCTAAACGTTCAAACAGACAGGAAATTCGTTAGATGTTATCTCACAAAGAGAGTTTCGATGCGTTCTTTGTATTGTATTGTTCGAATATTTAACGGTCGACGAAGCGAAAAGGAACGAAGAAGAGGAAACAACATCACGTTTTGCCACTGGCCTAGTATAGCAAGCGTAAATTAATATCACAGCGTTCCAGAATGGCAAACGCTCAGTGCCTGAAATATGGCTAGAAAGAAATTTCCCAGTGTGAAAATTTTGTGTCTAATGATTTCCTAAAATTAATTTTCCTCTATAAAAAAAATACCCCAATAAAATTCAACAGCAAGTTCGAACAGTTAAGAAAGAAAGGAGAATGTTAAAAAAGTGCCAAATTTTTACCCCTTCAGGCACCTAAAATTTTGATTAAGCATCATTCTACAAGTCCTAAGGTATCATAAATGCACAATTATTCATAGCAAGTATGATGGGAAAGTTATAAAAAATGTAGATGAAGTAGATGATACTTTGAAACACGAATTGAATCTTTTTTTGCTTCAAATGACCATTAACTTCGATAATGAATGCATGAAATACAAAAATTTGAAGGCTATTTTATAGAGGAAACTAAATGTTTACATAGTGTGTCAAAATACATTGCTCAAATTATTAATTGATAACAATAAAATGCGACGGATTAAAATAAGGTATTACGATGCAAATTTCTAATTACTTTGTCCTCCAAGCTTCTTCCACGCTCGTTAAATCAACTCGCGACTTTAACGAAACTACTTCCCAATACGCCACGTCACATACCGATCTAACCATAGCAAAAGATGCCCACCACCTTCCCTCGTCTCCCCTTGCATACGTAATTCCCACTTTCCATGTTTCTACTTTTACGCTCCGTAATAAATTTCACGCTCGCCAAAGAACACTGCACGGTCCACAACGACTCGTTCACGACTTTTTACCATCATGCTGATTTTTTACCGGTGAAAATTAGAGTCCGCCTCAAAGTGTGCTGGTCTGTAAATCTACCTGTTCTTTAGCCCCGCATATACAACGCGAGAAAAACGCGTTAGCTCGGTCAAACAGCCAGCTGGTTTCTTGCATAAACCTCTTCTCCTTCCCCTCTTTACAACTTTCAAGACAAAGGCATCTCTCTCTTTCCCTCTCTCTCTCTCTCTCTTTCCTTTTCTTTCTCTTGTTCTCTCTCTTTCTGTCTCTAACTTTTATCTCAAGCGTAAGATCGATGAAATCACGTTACACCAACCGCGAACTTCATTGTTAGCCAAAGTTCGTCTCACTGAGCGCAGCGTAGCAGAATGTATTAGTGTCAATTAAGTGATAATAAGTCCGTCAGGTAACCTCGATATCTTTTTTTCTTCCACGTTTCGAAGGCGGACTTTAACGCCTAATGACGCCGCATCCTGCTACTTGATCGTCGCATCCTGACTAGTTCATTAGTCACGATTGCTCAATAACAACGGGAGCGGAATTGTTACACCGCCGGTGAACTTATAAATCACATGATCCACGACGTGATAAAGCGTAATGATCCCTGTAAGAGAGAGAGACAAAGAGGGAGGAGAAGCGAACGTTCGCGCTAATTCGAGGGACTTGCCTCGCGGGTCAGAGCAATCGCCTCTATAATGCGTGCACGGTTCCGTGGTTATATGCTCGCGCCCGTGGATGACTCGTGAGTTCCTTCGAGATTAATATTGAATATTCCATGAATATTATACCAGCTGGGATAATGCAAAATACGCTTCCCGTGGGCGAGAAGGGAGGAAAGGAAGGGCAATGGTTATTATTCAAACGGGATTCGTATGATAAATGTTTCAGCGTGTTGTCTTTCATTGTGTAGCGATTCGCAAATTCTATCTATTAGTTTACGATGCTTCAACTATTAATTTATCAGTTCGTGTGCCTACCTTGTATCGGTTAGCTTTGTATCTTTCTCGGATTGATCGGTTTTATGAGTTTATTATGCACGGGATAATCAATCCTCCGGCGAAACATTCGCGGTGGATTAAGTATGCGTATCTACGCGTGTGTATACGTGTTGATGCGACTGATTTTGTCGGTGATGGTAATAATATTATTCAACAGTAATTCCTTAGGATGAGGTGAACATTTTTATGAATTAACCGACATGCATTGTCTCTGCTACATTGTTTGAATATCTACGAGAAATCTGAAGGCGTCAAGTTGCTGTGTAAATTCCAGTTTATTGTAACCGTCGTTTGGATAGGAAAACTCGATAGAAAAATTAGAGAAAATGGTATACATTGTATACTAGAACTATTATTGCTTGGCTTAATTCTAAGTCCTATGTCATATTCTGTATGCGATGTTGATTAATCTTTTGTCATATTTCTGTCATCTTGAATATTACGATTTCAATGGCTCTATTGATTATGTGACACCATTCGAGAAAAAAAAATAATTTCTACACCTAATAATGGATAATAAAAAGCATATATTCTTTTTCTTTGTTTTGATGTAGAAGATAAAATAAAATAAAATTGCGAAAATATCGCGGAGCACAAAGGCTTAATATTAATTTTATATCACATTTTACGTTTTACAATATTTCAGTTATACCTCATTTATGTAAAATTATGATACACTGTATTAGATTTATATTTATTTCATTAATGATATAGTCATATAATAAAGTAAACCACTCCTGAATATTGAAAGCAACGCGCGTCGTAACAGCATCCATTAGCCTAACTGCACTTAACATAACACCCAAGGCTTAAATTCCATATGATTACGTTTCCATCGCGTAAAATATTATCGAGGAAGTAGACAAATTAAATCATCAAAATTACCATCAATTTACCCTTACATCATCGCCGAAATAATTAATCATCCAACTATTACGTGTAAGTTCAAATCGAATTTCAGCAAAAAGATCGAAATCAAATCACTTAAGGAAGTATTCATTGTAAAATGGAGGATTTTAAAAATTATACATTCTACTGTAACTACTATGTATTGTAGTAAATTTATAAATCTTTTCACAAGAAATATTTAACGAATGTAACTTTGACGATTTAATCTTCCAAACGGTTGCTACGATTCCTGCGACGACAGACTTTTTATTGTGAACTATGAAGATTTCACGTGCGCAAAAGCGAAGTTGTTTCATCGTGGGAAGCACACGCACCCCATAAACAGAGTACATCGCGCGAGCAATCTCGAGGTCCTCGTAATGATAACTATCGTGACGTAATTGTGAATTCGCTACGGCGTCGATAAAGGTTATTCGCGAGTCATTATCCCGATTTACCATTAGCCGCGCGCGGCCTTAAGTATCGACGCGTCTCTAACGCTTTTGTGTCGCGAACATAGCACCACACCGCAGCTGCGCCCGACGGAAGAGGAAACGATTAATTTGCAAGAATTAGCCAGCCGTTTCGTACCTACCTCGACGACACTAATCGCGCTTAGTTCAAACATAGCCTCCAGACCTCGTGCTCACCAACTTGACGCGATTATCGATCCCCCTCCCTCTCTTACCAAGTTTCGCCTTCGAGCATCAACGTGTCTTTCTCATTTCTCCAACACACCTGGTTCTTGTCTCTTAACCCTTGTATACATTATGATGCTTGAAATGACAGGAAGTTTCTCTCGGTTGATTGTAAAGTTTAAATGCATCGTTAATTGAAATTTTACAGTCATGTTCTCTACAGTTATTAATTTTCTCTCTTATTCAGTGAAATCTTTTTACAACGTGTCTTTAAAATAGTTGAAATTCACACTTGGAAATTGTTGAATGACCAACTTATTGATTAAGCCTCTATAACTCGATTTTTTCTTTTTTTTTTTGGTTCATGTGAGAAAAAATTACAACTTGAAGTTTTAATAAGTTTTAATGAAATTAATTAACGTTAATGTAATAGTACAACGATATAATGCAATAGTGTGTAATAGTGAACAAACAGAATGTATTAGATGTGTAAATTAATTTGGTTTCTTTATAAAGACTGAACAAATTTGTCGACCAAAAGCCGCCATATTTGTTCAGAGAAATAATTCTTCGGTTACCTTATTAAATAGCAACGATATGAAGGACTCTCCAAATTAACGAATTAGAGTTCTCTTTTTTATCTTGGCGACAAAACTACTTGTACAATAGTTGTATCTGGAATTAGAAGTTCGAAATGTCCGAAATATATTTCTATTATTAAGTATAAATCAACGAAATCACCAAAATTAGTTACATACCGATGCTTCATATTTTAAAAATAATGATTTTATTATACTAAACTTTTGTACACCAAGGTCTTCCAAGTTTAAAGACACTTAGGCTATAGTTTCTAGATCTATGTTGTGACGATTCTTTTGTGTTTAATTACCAATGTTTTCTAATTTTTAGCGTGTCTTTAAAAAAAAATCGGTTTTAGAGATAGTAAGAATAGGGTAAATTACAATAGGCATTCTTGGATACTGCTAGGAGTCGATGAGTAAAAGTTTCAAGCGTAAAACTCAGTGTTGATGAATAACAGATTCAAGTGTATCACTTAAGGGTTGATGCGTGACTTTTCAAAGAGTTCGTATGTGTTACAAAAAAAAATTTTATGATTATGTTTCATATCTTAGAGCGGTATCCAACATTACCGATACATAAAAAATTTTCTAAAAATATATTGCAAGTAATACAAGAAAAATTCAAATAATCAATATCCATCGGGTAAGTTAGACAAATAGTCATCGTTAGACAAATGAAAAAATTTCCGCATTCATAATTCGCCTCGATCTACCCAGCTACTTGATAAAATCCATTTCGTCCACAATATCCACGCCTCTCGATGCGTATATACGATTAATACGATCTCGAGACGATAATTCGTCAGTTAACATCTATCAAAAGTGCGCATCTGCCTCGCCGGATTCCCATAGCAGGCTACGGTGTAGTGTTAATCGTTCGCCTCACAGGCGATAAGGTGGAATAGGAAGGATACACAGCCGGCTAGTAACGAGGGGTCCGTGATCCTGGGTACAGAGTGGTAGGAGGGAACATCTATGGGAAACTCAGGATCGTGGCCGTATGTAGATGGCCACAGGAGGCGTTAAGAGGCCGTGGTACGTGGCCACGCCATGAGGGTCGCGCACGAAGAAGGTGGTCTATTAGTTCTGTAACCTTCTCGAGCAGTCGAGAGAAGGCACACCATATCTGCGATCACCGACCGATAAGATACGAGACGTAACAGGAAGTCCGTGCTATTCTCACCCGAATACAAGCGTTTCGTTTTAGTAGTACCTTACTGGGCGTGCGCCGCTGCTCGTGTCGAACAACGAGTCGACATTACGTCGTGAGGAAAAAAAGTTGTCAGATGTTCGGGTAAGGAAAAATTTGTTGAAATTTGTATCGGTGCTTCCCCTTGTATTTTATGATGGGAAAGAAGTTAAGAATCTTTCGATACTGCGTGGTCAAAGTGTACATACACTGTTGCTTCAAAAGGAAAATAAAAGTAGTACAATGATTATACAACAGAGAATTCGTTTTTATGGTTATTTTGACCATTCTTATTTTTCATTTTGTTATAAATTTCGATGGATTTGTTGGTGATGATTAATAAGAACACACGTATATTATCTGATGTAAAAACATACTGCCAAACTGAGTTGCAAATTAAATAAATGGAAATTGTATTCGATACAAATTTAGTTTTTCTTTATACATCAGACTGAAGTATAATTTGCTTGAATTATACTTTTGCGATAGTTAAACTGTACTCTGTTAATTGGATTGCACTAAAGTATTAGCGACAATAGTAGCGGAAATAATTAAAAAATTGTTGCTCAGTTATTAGGTTTAACACATTGTATATGTCAGCCCCTAGGTATTATTGTAGGATATTCAATCTATCAATTTTAACGTGCATATAGCGAAGAAAACAGTATATATTTTTAACAAATATACTAATATACGATCACAAAGACGTACATATACTATTAATTAACTCACAATCCTTTATGTCACAAAGTTCCAATCTCTACTTTCAACATTCTCCATGAACCAAAATACTAACCAGACATACGTACACTCGGTGATACTTTAAAACTGATTTGTCCCAAAAGAGAAGAAAGTCTTCCACAACAAGAAAAATCACCGTATTATCCCACTATCCGATACAGAATGTAAATCCTTATAATAACACGCTCTCCTGTCAAACGGTTTCACAACCACCAACGACAGATATTCATCCTCTCAAGTTTGACATCGACGCGACGTCTCGTAGGAACGCGTGTTCCAACGTCTCTCCCAAATGGCCTTGGATCATCGTCGACGATTAGATCGCACGTACGATAAACCGTGGCTTTATAAGGTGTTCCGTTTGCAAACGCGGCGTACGAACACGGTTGCTCAGGTCCGGAGACGTGACATTAACTTTGATGCAATTGAATGTAGCAGCGATTCGCAGGGCCAGTTCCGGTTTCGAACGAGCCGTCTCCCCGGCTCCGCTTTATACCGCGAGAGATCGAAGGATATATACCCTCCTCGTGCCTGAATAATGCTAATGTCGTCGAGGAAGATGTCCGTCTAGCTTGGCCATCCGCAAGACAAGTTTGAGGAAACTCCGTCGAGATAAGAACCAGTGAAATGGCATTTCACTGACGTCTCACGTGTTTTCCTTTCCCCTCTATTCTATCCGACATGCCATTATCAGAGTTGGAATATCGATTCTGACCCTTTTACATTTTCGCTGTTCCTGTTCCTGGAACCACTCAATCCGTATCATATCTGAATTTCTGATCTCACCTACTAAATGGTGAATATACATGACCAATGAATCATGGAGCGCGCTTTCCACGAGAAGTTAACGGAAATTTAACTCTTTCCCTCTCTCATCTCTTCGAAGATACGTCGCTAAGTGATGGAAGTTTGATATACGATTTGGAAAGGAAAATCTTCGTCGATGGCACGAGCAATTTTAACGAACATCGTTGAAGTTATGTATCAACGTTTAGGGGAATTTCTACACACTTAGATTTCAACGAAATTTCAATCTTCCTTCAATCAGCGAGACAATCACTCAGTTAAAAATTCTGCCGTAACAAACTTAATGCTTATGAACTTAGAATCGAAAAGATTCTGAAGAAAGATCTTACAATTGAGCCAACGATTCAGTCACTTTCAAAAACAGAAAATATCACACACAGGATGATTTTACAGCTACCAATACAGCTATCTGTTAAGCAAGAGTTTACCGAGTGGACGACAATAACTGCTTATCTTATAGTTTTATTTTATATTTGTTATCATTTGATCGCCTGAACTTTTACTTTCTGTACACCTTACTTGTGACATGTAATTATTCTTTTCTCACATCTTGACCATAAACTGCAAGACGAGTGTGCCGTTATAAAGCAAGGGGTTTGATTAACCTCAAAAATAGCCATCTCAGTCGCCATCTTCAAACCTAACCGCGTCAAAAAGGATTACCGGATACGCGGACGCGTGGCTCGTTCCTCACGAGCATCGTCCCTTCTCCCAGCTATTATTCCACGGCATCCGCGAATGCAGAAGAAGATCGTGGCTCGTGAAGTTCGCGTATATCCTGCTACCTGGATACTCCGGTGTTCGCGGAGCCACGTAGAATTCGTGTCGATTCCACCGGGTGGAAAAGAAGCCTTCGTTCGAAGGGTAGAAGGGAGGTGAACGGGTTTCGAGAAGCAGCACGACAGAGGGGGAAGAAGTTGGTGGAGTGTTGGGGGAGGACATCAGGCGCACGGCCCACGCCACGGATTCCACAGATGCAAATTCGCTTGAGCTATCGCCGGATCGTGAGCGCCTTCGGTACGGATCGGCGGGGGAAAAGACAACGAGGAACGAATATAAGAAGCGAGAGTCCACAGGATCGCGAAGGATCCACGTTGTATATGTGTGTATTCCTTTACCCACTAATACTGGTATCACAGGGATGGCGTTTCGAACGTTCGTGTGGCTCTCTATGAGGATAAGAGGCTCCTGTTTGTGTGCAGGCACCGTTGCACTTGCACGGACTGGCGGATGCATGATGTATATCCGCCACCGGGTTAGGTGCAGTGGCGAATATGCAAAACCGGTGGCGCGGGGGAGACTTGACCCTGTGGCTGGCCCTCTTCTTCCCCTGCCCTGCCCCTGTCTTCTCGGCCGCTCGTGTTCGCGAGCCCACCGAGGAACGATCCAGTCAATACGCGGAAGGCGATCGTAAATCATATATTATATTTTGTACTCTCTTTCGCTTTGTGTGTGTGTGTGTGTGTGTGTGTGTGGTTGGTTGGTTGAGATGTGCCCTATCATATCGCTTCGCGGCTCGTTAAACCTTCCGAATGGAGAAAGCCTCGTGTATAGGGGTGGTTTTGTGTGTTTTTTTTTAATGATCGGGAAGAAAGTTTTCTGCTAGGTACAGTTGTTAGTTTAGGATAAACTTAAGTTCGACCTATTCATGTATAATTTATTACGGACATGTTATAAATTAGATTTTTCGTTTAGACTGCGTTGGTTGTTGTGAATCAATATCGAATTCAAAAAAATAGTACTTAATTCATGGATGAGTTTTATTAAAACACTTTAAATAAATATACGACTCTCCTCTGTAGGCATTACGAAGTTTTAAAATTTTCTTCGTTAAATTTATTGTAACACTGAATTTTTCAATATATCGAAATCTGAATTTTATACAAATCCGAAGTCTGATTTCGAATTTTATGAATGTTATAAGATTATGTCTTGGAAGGTAGTAAGGATTATGCTTCTTATACAATATTACTGCTTAGTAAACTTACTTTATTTATAATAGAATAATGATTATTATTAAACGAGCAATTTAAATGTTTCTGGAAAACATTTGATATACACTTTGAAAAAATCGATCAGATGGAAACATAAATGCATATATAAATGCATCGGAATTAACAGTATTATCACAAACAGTATTCTTAAAGTTTTCAACACGAATTTACTTTGTAACATTAAAAATATCATACTTTCCAATGAAAATACAGAAGAACGTAGTATCTTTCCCGAACAAACATCTGCAATTTCTTCATTTCGACGAATACACATAAAAGGAAAACAAATTACGTCTCCACCCTTTGTAACAGCGTCATTTCAAGCTCCGAACGTTCACTTTCGCGCCACTTTACGGTTCGTTGAACACGCCAAGCGTAATTTTAAGGGAATCCTTCCGCCTGTTCGAGCGATTCCACAGAATCTTCGTGGAAACGATACGGCTCGCTGATTTTCCGGGCAAGACGTGGCGTCTTGAGCGTGCAATTAAAGCACAGGCTGGCAAACGTGACAATCGGAGCGAGGCGATATCGATCTTTTAAAGAGAATTCGTAATCACAAGCGCTGGCTCCATTAAGCGAGATCGATCTACCGTTGCGAACGTACGCCGTGGCTAAATGATGCATGTGAAAATGATTAAGCCACCGACATCGATTGTGGGTAATGACTCCCCGGAGAGAAAAGCGATGTGTTTTTCCCCGTCTGGAAACGCGCCAGAAAGTATAGCGCGGTGCAATGGAAAGGGCCGAGAGAAGCAAGGAAACCGACAGGGAATGATGATTGCGCGAAATGGGGGCTACTTTGTGAATTACGTGATGCCCTCGCGTACGTAGCGAGAAATTGCACGAGGCTGCGTGTCTACAATAGAAGATTAGAAGTGGACTCTAGTTCGATCGAACTGTTGTTACACACGTTGATATTCTTCGTGGGAGATATGATAAAATTTCACTATTTCTTGGATTATTCTTTCGTATCGAATCTTAATATTTCTCCATTTAACGCTCGTGTCTAGGGGACTTAACGTATTCGCTAAGTAAAATACGTTATATGTCGAATAGCGTAATGTTTATACGTAGAATTTACGACGATTCTTATATGGGTTTTGCTTTTACGCGGCAAGTATTTCCATTAGTGTTGCAACCAAACGGAGATCATAAAATCTATCCACCAAGACGGCGACGGTTCACGCCGATGTAACAACTCTTTACAATTTTCGACAAATCTTTTACTTTCCCTGGTAGAGGCATCCGTAGAACCGGGTGCTATTAAGAAAGTTCATACGAATTTTACGGCTGTATAAATTTATCGATTTGCATCGAGCTTATGACAACTTATTTTCCATCCCCTTCGTTATTACACTTCAAAGAGAGAGAGAGAGAGAGAGAGAGAGAGAGAAGAAAAATTCATTTTTATCTCTTCCTCAATTAACGTTTTTCGTAGTACGTAAAAGTAAAGTATAAAGTTGCGTTAGCATACAGATGCGTTTCACCGCAAGCGAACGAAAATTCCCAAGACCGACAAGCAGGCAGAAAAGAAACCGCAACATGTAGTATCCAAGAGAGATGAAGAGAGAGAGGAAGGGGGGCGAATGAAGTACCTGACAAATTTGATTACCGCAGAAACGTGTTGCTCAAGGCGTACGCTCTTTTTGCAACGATTTACGCACCGGTATCATAAACACTCCCAGTCCCCGTCGCGCGAATTAATTTATTTTTGCGGCCGGTTAATCAGCCAACTCTCGTCACTAAGTGTTGCTAATTTAATACCCATCCAGGTATATATCAACGCGAGGGTAAGATCGGCGTGTGTTACGGGGCGCCGGGAGAACGGCGGCCATTTTAATAAAGTAATTTATTATTTGTGCCGGATTTTTATCCTTACCACGATGGTCTGTCGCTGATTTACGCTAATGACCAACGCGACCGGACGGTTTTGTTAACGCGGCACCCAGGCACCAATCATACACGCTAAGCGTGATAAATATAGATTCTGACATGTCGTTAAAGAAACGCCGTGATTCCGATGCCAAGGAGACGATCGAAACCCGCGAATCGCCACGGCTGATTGAGATTTATGTTGATAACGTTGGCCAGCCTGTGCAAATGTGTACCCGTGCATTGGGTGTATTGCATAGATCAATTTAGAAACGGTTATCTCTCTTTCTCTCTCTCTCTCTTTCTCTCTTTCATCTTGCAATTCAACCGCAACACAATCGATCCCTTCTTTTGTTCGTGAAACAGTTAGGCTTTTAACGTTGATCAACAGATAATATACGTGCATCGATAGAAATTGATGAACCTACCTACCTTCTCTTCCTTTTATAACAACGTACAATTCGTGTAAGACTTCCGTGATACTAATTTTTTATTAGATTCGTTAAAATATTCGCATGATTTCACCGTGTGGATGTAATTGATTATTATTCGAGGATTTTTCAACTCTTCATCGAGTCAACGGACGCGAGAACGAAATTTGTAACGTTTCCCGTGTGCCATTAGCTCGTTACTTAACCCGAGAATCTTCACCCTTCGATGAAAAATGTCACAACGTTACAAAATGGTTGTAAAAACGTCATTCTATATGCAAATAAACGGCAATTGCTCATCGGTGGGCATAACTTAGTAATAATTATGGGCGTTTGCTGAACGTTACTTCGAAAACATGGACGCGACGCGGAGGGAAAGGAAGGTGGCCCGAAAAAGCTCGCGATCCACACGGTTGCCCATATTTCATACGATCTTTCAGCCGTTCGCCGGTTAATCGACTTTTTTTCACGCGTCTTTCGTTAAATTCTTCACCGGTTGATTTACGATCGATATTTTTCATTCGGTTATCCTCCTTTCACGCTTCTCGCTCTCTTTCTTTCTCATCTTCGTTTCGTTCTTTCTTTTCTTTTCTTTTTTCTTTCTTTATACTACTTTTTCTTCGTTTTGTCTCCCCATTTCATCACGGAGGGAACGGTAGTCGTTGCCAGATTTCTACGTGCGCGCGCCGGCATTTATTCCCGTATAATACGCGACTGCCACCGGTAGAATTATGGACGTGTGCCCGCAGGGACATACGACAGATAAGATCTTCACGGTACCAACCACACGGTACTTTCTTTTTCTTTCGAAGCTCGAGGCTGCGAGCACAATATAAATTAACGATCGAACGATGATTAACATTACGCGACGCGATCAGCATACGCGATGCTGGACCTCTGCCACAACGAAGATGAGGCTCCTTTGGCTGGGCCGCTCTCACGAGAAACTCGTCGTGCATCGCTGAATTGCAAATCATTGATCGCGTACAAAGTTTCGTGTAGACATCGAAAGGAGTTAATGACTGACTGTACGTCAGCTGATAGATATTATCTGAAGAAAATTGTCTGACGACAGAAGACGAACCGATGAGGGAGGAGGAGCACTTTCAAGGAGAAGTTGACAGTATAGGGGAACTGACTGAAAATAAAGCAATTTTCAAACATAGATATTTATTAGGCGACGAAGTATATAATAAGAAAGATGTATAAAATAAATTAATCGTTTTTAGATACTGCATAGTAAAACTTTCGCTGTTTTGTAAGAAAATTTCAACAATTTCAATCAGCAGAACAATCTAATTACATTTCACATCAATCCTGAATTTCCATAATTTATCGAATCGCATATTCATGGTATTGGCATAATGGTTACGCATACAACCCGCGCTTGAATGCATCGAACCACACAATCAACCCTTCCCACGCTACACATCTAGCCACTCAGCATCCCGATCACCAATCACCATCAGAAGCATTCTAAACATTCTACCAAATGGGATCGCAGATGAAGTGCGCGACCCCTAGAAATCGTACTCGATCGAACTCGAATCGTCGAACCATCGGATACGATACAGGTGTGCACGAGTTCAGGTGTGCAACGTCGATATACGGGAACAAAACCCCATGAGGGATGCTGAGAAAGCATTCCTACACGAGCTGAGAGACCGAAGCTGTAGTCCGTAATGATACCGAAGTAGACGAAGAGGTCGGAAACGAAGAAGATCGGGTCCCGAACGGAGGTCGAGCACGGTTGCACTCTAGCCGCACCGGGCCTAGAGAAACAGGGGCCGTCGACTTGGAGGTTTGAGCGATCTCCATGGCAGTTATCCACTTGCGAGCTCTCGCTCGCGTCGAATGGCTACTGGGTCAAGCGTCGCTGCCTCCGGGGCCACGGGAATCTCCCGGTGCATCAAGAGGTGTACCAACTTTCGTACAGGGAAAAATAATTACGGGCTGCGTGCTCGATTCCCGCCACGTAGTCAGTGCGTTTTCAAGACACGCGTACACGACGCGTTGTGATAAAAAATGATTAATGCACGACACGGACCCGCGAAGTATTCTCGGACCAGGTGATAAATCGTCGGAGTTTAATGTAGATCGGTTGGGTGCGAATATATGTGGAATGCCACTTAATTGCAATTCAGAATCCACTTTTTCTTTGGCAATTATATCGACACCATAAGTTTAAGGATCCGTAATGTAGAGTATTAAAATGAAGAGAGATGCAGATAAGTTTGTAATTATTTTGAAGAATACATGCGATTTGTGGTTGTTAATGCGCGAAGTGTCTCGTGGGAAAGGTGATCTCTTATTAATGGAAGCAGTAGAAAAGGTTAATTGAAGTACATTAAGTTTTATCGATGCAATGCTAAAGGCAAGCACTTTGTCAGGCAAACGTGACAATATTTTTTTGTAGAAATACCATTTTCACTTACATATATTCAGTTCAATTATTGAAAGCCAAGAGAAAATCATACAATTTTTCGATATTTTCTCATATAATTGATTACATTTTAATCGAACGCTTTCCCCCTCCAAGCATTATTAACTCTTTAAACGTTAGGAACTGAAATTATTCTACATATTTTTCGAGATAATTTAAACGAGCAAATTTCCAGGAAGTTTAAAAACAAATTACCAAAATCGTTTCACATGAAACTAAAAAAAAAAAAACCCGATTTCGCAGAAAGGCAGTTTGGAGATTATGAAACATTTTTTCTCCCAGTTGATTTGCATTGTGTCACATGCGATAGTCCAAAAAAATTCATAACAGTTCGAAATACTCAAATAAATGTTCCATTCGTTTTCATAATATAAAAAGAAAAAGAAAGAAATGAATTTGTTTCAATTTGTTGGTCAGTTTCAAGTGCAGTTCGTAAAGAAGACCTCTGAACGGCACCTTGCGTAATACCAGTTTGGAAAGGACTCATTTTTCACAGAGAATTCCAATATAAACCATTCACTAACAACATCACGAAAAGCGTGCATGCGTGACTCGAGCGCATTATCCGGGTGAATTAATATCAAAATTGAAGGCTGGCCACATTTGAAGCCGCATAATTCGCTGCTCTCGAAGATCAAACCTCGATACCGAAATTATTCCCGTTGGCCACCGGTACGCGGCGTGAACACCCTTTTGGCCGCGCGTACACAATTACTGCAAAAACACGAAACCACACCACTGACCGTCGCCGGTCTCGCGTTATTACATATGGCGCGCACACGTTGTTCATCCTCCTCCTTCTCTTCTTTCTTCTTCTATCCCTTACAATCAGTAAGACGTAAAGCAGTGTGTTAAGTAACGCAACATACGGCAGAAAAACGTTTCGTATGTACGTGACAGAGGAACGTCATTACCATCCCTTCGTAAATTATACTTTCCGAAACGGCCGCATCCGATCTTTTTCACCTCACGCGTTCATTTTTCAAGGCCGTGACAGAACGACGAGCAAGCAAGCACGCGTCCCCTCGCCGTAACACTCGACTCCGCTCGCCAATTTTCCGCGGCTTTAGCCGGCTTAATGCGCGCACGCCGCGCGGAGCAGGTGCCAGAGAATACAAAACGGGCACCGTTTAGCCTGTTTGCCACGTCCTACGCGGTATGGTGTGGCGTGCGCGTGCAATACCCGCGCGATAATACGTTTATTACGATAGGCAATTTACGATACAAACGCGCGCGCGCGAGCACGGTCCAACCATCCGTGAGCAAACCTCCTTTTCTCCTTCCGACATATCCGGCGAATATACACGTCGATCATTTCTATGGTCCTTCCTCTTCTTATCCTCTTCGTCTCAAGTATAATGAAACGTGTCGACGTAGTTGACCGTGCGAATCGATGCGACCGCATACGCAACGTCATTACACGCCGTTTTAACGCCTAGCCATTTGGTCACGCCGTAAGCTCGATTATGATCTCACACGCTTGTCCGACATCCAGTCGGTTGGATCATCGACTAACGGTCGGTATGCCACCCCGCGAAACTACACGATTGAATTAGAATACGCCGTTTCATCTGTGATGCTTCACGGACTATTCCGCGGCGCGTTAAGTAACGCGAGGTGCGCGTTAAAGATTAGCGGCAGAGCGTGACACCGATCTGCGAAGAATCTATTGTGGCCTGATCTTTTCCGCCGTTGAAACCAGAGGGAAACATTCGTTCCGTGGATGAGATAATTCAACAGGAAAGGAGAAGTTTTAGGGTTGCGTTAGAGAAATTCGATTCTACGAGCCGGATGATATGTTACGGTCTGACCTGTAACCGGATGAGACTACTAATCGCAAAATCAGAGGAGAGTAGTGAATGCTGGTGATAGTTTAACTTAGAATTATAACGAAGTGTGATATTTTTCTAAGACTGATGAATAATTCAACCAATTCGCAGTTTATCCAAAATCTTAATACATTCGCGACCGATGGTTTTTTGGTCGAGACACTTAGCTGAACGTCGCTAGTAACTAAATACCACAAGATTTTGCTATTTAAATGTGTGTAAATTATAAAAACGATTGCTTTTTGATATGACACTTATAATTATCTGTTATTTAAAACTTGAAAAAAATTAAATATTACAAGAGGATGCTGAAAGAAATGATGAAGTGCTGATAATATTAAAACTGAGAGGAGTCGTTTGAATTAATTAAATATACTTTTAAAAACAAAAATAAGATAAAATTGTAACTGGTTCATTTTATGTAATAATTATGCTTAGTACTTAATAATGACTTGCAATATAAAATATATTAAATCAGATTAACAAATAATAACATAATTTGACAAGTTTAACAATGAAACGTAATAAATGAAATGATACATATATTTGGAAGTGATGTAGGATTAAGATGACCTGCATTCTTTAAAAAAAAAAAAAATAGACACAGGGCTACGTTACCTGCATTCCTCTAAAAAATTTGGAATGATCTAGGATTACGTTACTAGCTTCAAATGTGTGAATACCCTAATTTAACACGCCTCATATTGCGAAAGAACTACAATTTTTAACAGAACTTCGAAATGAAATGACAGTGTTACAATATTCACGTTTAAATTCTTGACACTTTAATTTTTCTACAGTTATATTTCCATTCTTACTATCTGTTTTATGATTTTCTGAACATTATTCAAATTTGCTATTTTTCGTGTAGTAAACACACATCGAAAAAACAGAGTGACGAGTTTCGAATTTGAATAATTCTTATGGTTACTCGATTCGTATATATTTCTTCAAATCAATGAGTATTACAGGGCTTATTTTCCAGTCGAATTGTTTTACTGTTACATATACACACAATTAGGAAAGACTGTGTTAAACACTCTACTTCTAATATTCAAATCAGTTTTCCTAAGACACTTACAGAGCAAAGAATCTCCGGAAAGCGATCCTCCATCAAATCCCATCGTCGCAGTCAAACCGTGGCTCGACCCATGACCCACGACAGGGCTACCAATCAAACGTAAACTCACGGAAATTCCTGACCCCGGTGTCCCGATCGGACGAAGAACGGAGCGAAGAGCCCCGCTGGAAGTAACGCGAACGATCAACGGTTGGCGAGCAAGCGAACGAGCAAGCGAGCGAGTAAGAGAGCGCGGCCGCGCGCGATACAAATTGACAAGGATCTAGCGCGGCTAACCTTGAGCCGGCAGCATTATTTATCGAATTAAGCGCCGGCAACGGAGTAGGTAGACGGCCGGGACGTAGCGTCCAGACGAGAAAACGGTCCGAGGCCGAGGCTGGAAGGTGGATGCTGGTGCTAGTGGGGGCGTGCGATAGTTCAAGTCGTGAGCGGGCAGCCCCGCCCGACACGACCGCGGAGCATCTCCGTTCTGACCCCCGCTGACTTAGTCGAGGGGGCCCTCCACCATCCCCGTCCACCACCCTGTATCCGCGGTCCCACGAGCTCCACAGACGACTCTTTCTCTCCTCGTCTCTCAATCTTCATCCTATCTCTCTCTTTCTCTTTCTAAATGTATATCCCTCTCGAGTAGATTCACTAGTTTTCATCTTTTTCTATCACATAAGACTTGTCTTCTTCCCTCTGGTCGGTTAACTTCTCTCTTCAGTCTCGCTTCCTCTTCACTGAAGAGCCACCCCACCCTGAGGCTTAGCGCAACGCCAAGGGCACCGTTCAGGCCTCACGGGCCCCCTTTGTACCAAGGGTGGGGGGATTCATCGCGAACACTACTACTTTCCACCTCTATTTCTCTCCTTCTCTGATGCTTAGCTAGAGAAGCCACGAGAGAGAGAGAGAGTGCGCTAAAGAGTATGTGGAAGGGACGAAGAACGATGGAAGAAAGAAGAGGAGGAGGAAGAAGAAGAAGAAGAGGCGGTTGAAGAAGTAGGAGGAGGAAGGCAGTGATAAGTGTGGGAAGGGCAAGTTGCATAAGGTCTAATATTATGCAAGCGCACACAGGCCTGAATGCGTTAGATCCCTTGGGTCCTGCTTCCCCCCTCTCTTTCTACGTCGGTTACACCGCGATACTCTACACGGCGTACACGCAGAACATAAGGCCCCGGGTACAAGGGAACGGTTCTCCAGAACGTCAAGGTTCAGGGTTTGCGCGTGCACGTATATACGGAATCATGCGGCCGTGTTAGGAACCCTCTCTATCTCTCTTTATCTATCCATTCCTCTCCTTCTCTCTCTCTCTCTCTCTCTCTCTATCTATCTTGTACGCCGTGTGTTTGCATTCGTGTGTATACCTTTACCCTACCTGCATAGAAATCGCAGGAGCGTTGAACCCAGGAAGTGGCCATGAAATAGTCATTCCTGAAAGGTTAACTCTCCTACCGCATCTCGTGGGGCCCTGAGGTCGAGTCTGAAAGTCCGGAAAGTCCGCGACCGGACCAACAGGAGAGACGGATGAGAGATGCGAGAAAGGGTCCAAGATGAGAAACCAGAAGGGGGAAAGATAGGCTGAGAGAAGCGACCAGGGGAAAGTCACCGATTGTCGATTTGCGTTTCGACTACCCTGCAGGACTTGACGAAGGGAGGATCGGACTCTGATTAGTAATGCACGACTAACGGCAGTTCGAAGGGTAAAGATAACTGGTATCTTGAGGGATTGGAAGTGTAGCGAGTATTTGTAAGGAAATTTGGTTAGTCTGACATGTAACTAGGTACATGAAAACATGTAATATCCGATTAGTGATTGTTTACAGCTTCATTTTTCCAGTCGTAGTAATTTGTTTGTAGTAAGAGAATAGTGTCTGAGTGTTAGAGCTAAGAGTTAAAGACTTTATCTAACGACTTGTTTGAATAATATTAGGGTATATCTAATGAATACATTTAATAATTCTATTGTATTAGTACAAACGTTCAGATGAAACTAATCACGGCGTAACAAGTTTTAACATAACCACTAACTGTTAACATAAGAAATAAAGGATTTTTATACTAAATTATGTCATTTATCCTAGACCTATGTCACGTAAAATATATCGAGGTACAATTTTGTATTCAGAATCTTTACCAATACATTCTTCTTTACAATATTCCTCATCACACTTTCCTTAACACAACAGTCCAACAACTTCCAACCACAAATCAAAGTATCAACGTTTACTCAGCGTCTCATGACTATCCCGTTTGAAGCGTCTAAAAGAATTTCTCTCGTTGCCCTTCGTTCAGGAGCCTGTCGATCAATTTTTACCGGACACTTCTAAACCGGCCTGTCCGCGAGAAAACGAAGTAAATCAATATCCCGTTCCCACGGGCGAACTATTACCGGTCGACTCTCGAACCAGGAGGTCGAAGATCGAGCGAGACGTCGAACGTGTCAAAATTTGATCAGACTGTACGGTTTGGAACGGAGGAGAAAATCGCGCGTATAGTTCGACCTGATCATCTCTCTCTCTTCTCTCTCCTTCCCTCCCCCCTCTCACTCTCTCTCTCACTGTTCCTCCACCTCTCCCCTGTTCCTTCTCTCGTTGCACGACGTGGCTAACGTCGAGTACCTACGGAGGAGTAGTACCGGGGTACCCTGGAGGCCACGAAGGTCACAGGGCTAAGGCACTTCTCACGCCCCCGCCATGTCGGAGAGGAGCACCCCACTTAGACGGACTGTACATACCTTAACGCGGCCGATTAGTATACGTGCTTAATTACCGGTAACGTGCGTGCATGACGCCGGGTATCGATCATACCGTGCGAGCCTTACGGATTCGAGAAAAAAGGATCGGACGTCGACGTTACTTCCTGGATCGCGTTTTAACAACGACTCTTGTGGTGATGAGCTTTTTTGTTCACTTGCCTTGCGAGCACCAGAGAAGGAAGATTACTTGTCAGACGTTATAATGAAGTTGTAACTTCACCGTTTCAGTGCCACATAGCGCCGATCGCGCTGTTCACAGATTTCGTATCGAATAATGCCTCAACGTTTGGTCGCGCGTGGTTCCGATTGCAGTGCGTCGTCGGTCATACTGAAGCTTCCTCCCCTAATAACTATCTTCTTTCGATTAACTCATTTGCTACTAACTTCATAAATCAGAGACGCTCAGAGACACTCATTTTCTCTTTTACTTTCAGTTTTGCTTAGAAATTACGTGTAATAATCAAAACAAAAGATAGTATTATCTATTTGTACAGTAAATAAACTTATAATAGTTTAATAGACTTTATTAATTGGTATGATAATGTTTAAAATGTAGCGATACATCGCAGATATATTTAAAAACAGGTTCTCTTCTAAGTGACTTAGATAAATATGTAGTTCATCGTTTAAATGTTTTTATTTCCTTTACTACCGTTGTAGATATTCGAGTAGGACATTGTCGACCAGTGTATTTTATTATCGAATCATTAATAAATGACGTCACTCTAGTCCTTTCGTTTTTTAAATATTTTACAATACCTTCTTCGACTAAGTTTTGTTTATAAGAACAGAAAGCTCGATCCTCTTTATTGTTTTTAATTTGACAAGAAGTGAATATCCTCGCGCTAGGTGATAGGGTGCAGATTATTTCGCTTGCGGATGTAAATACGTTAAATCTGAACCACGTGCATAAATAGGCAGTTTCTACTTCATTTACTTTTATTTATACACACTTCTGCGTAGTAAAAATATGTCTCCAACATTTTTGAAAATATAAAACAACAACAAAACAGCGCTCGATTGCGTCGCTTGGCATTTTTCGCAGTTGCACGATGGAATCGCTATCCAACACGGCTTTTTAAATAGCCCCCGGCACTAAAACGGTTAATACAGAATTTCAGAACAGAAGAAGAATCTATTTCTTCCTTTCTCTTTCTCTTCGTTCCGCCTTATCCAAAATTTAACATCTATATATACGTAGAATTAGAAGTAATAAAGTTGCAAGGCCATCACAACGGGAGGGACCCCCATTAAGATCTATCACGACGCGCGAATAAAAGCGAGACGTACACCTGATCTAGTCTTCAAAGATCAACGATCTTGGTGACTGGCGTTCGATCTTTGAAATGTCAGCCAACTATCGTTCCTCTAATAGAGCGAGCAGAGGCAACTCGAGGCGAGTATACGATACACAAGGGGACATAATGTCAAGGGAACCACATAGCCCCATTGTAACCAGCACCAATCAACCGTCGTGGTCCACTGAGAAAAAAAAAAAAAGAAATGATGAATGGTTCCGGGTTGTTCGAGAATGGGCAATTCTCCTTCTCTTTGGATATATTTCGGTTTCATCCTCGTCTTCGCTTCTCCTTTAGAGACACGCGTATAGGCAAGATGAATCTGCACGCAAGCCACCTTTCGTTTCTGTTGTTAATCAATCGAGAAGAGTTGCCTTTCTAGATCCGGGGGCACGTCAAGGATTTCGACGGTTCCCCGTAACATCTGTTACCATCCACCATCGGTCGGTTAATCTCTCTATTTCGTCTGGTCAATTCAACCTAACTTCCTGACTACTCTCAGTTATATTTAATTCCATTGAAAGTGTGTCGCTACCGTTTGCTCTTTACCGTGTCTACATCTTTCGACAGGCAAGCTGCGGTTGATGGAAGGTGAACGGGGTTCACCGTCGAGGAGGTATTAATCGTATTTTATTCTTCGTGGTGTATGAAGCATGTCTTTATCGAATGGACGTGGATTTTTGAAAGCGAGGTCTTGCTAGGTGAACGGTGTTGATAGAAAGGAAGAAATCTTTACGTCCCGATAGTTATTAATAACATAGATAGATTTCACGATGACGAAACGATAATGGAAGACCTTCGGAAATGTACAAATTTCTAAGCTCTTTCCCTTTCGGACTTATCAACCCTGCCGCGGTATCTACACACATATCGTTCGGTCACCATAGAACAGGAACTTAAGCACCGATGTACGTGTAAGACACTGTGTACATTGCTGTTACTCAGCTTTCAGTCATCTGTGATAATAACTTCAGAGAAGATTGAAAAGGAGACGGTGTAGAGGAAGTTGAAGAATGAAGAAACTTGACTGCACGAAGCAGAAAGTCGTGAAGATTCCTCTTAGGGAGAAGACGCGTTTCCATCAGTATAGCTTGTACAAGCCAGCGGGTTTAGGCACTCGAAAAGAGTTAGCAAAGCCAGGGAATGTGAAGGCAGAGAAATAGATGGAGGAGGAGGAGGTGAAGGAGGAGGAGGAGGAGAAGAAGGTTGGACACGAAGAAGGAACGGTACCGACCGTCTACACCGTGACGAGGACGAAAACGTGGCGCAACGGAACGTTGGCGTTATGTAAAAGCGTAAAACAACTTAAAGATTCGCCTCACGCTTTGCCCTGGCTAAGAAGCTTCCCTTCCTCTTCTTCTTCTTTTTCTTTTCCTCTCGACGAAAGTCTAACTTCCCTGCTCTTACAACCTTTCTCAAGTATCTGACGTTCCTTCTTCGTTTCCCGCCGTTAGACAGTTTTTTCTTTTCCACGATTTTCCATTCGTTTCACGTTTCGCAAATACAACGGGGAAAAATGTGTCGTATTAGCATGTAAATGAAGCACGTCGATTAAGCACGCCGTCGTCGATAAATTGATCGAGGTGTTCACCGGCACACAGCGAATCATAAAATATTGATCGCGCGTGATATGTTCTTTATTGAATAGGAGGGAACATAAGTGTAATTAATTGTCTGCTGGTATCCATGTATCTCGCGTTCGATCGCAGGAAAAAGTGCAGGCTTCGTTCGAAGGTAAGTCAAGGCGAACTTGATGCTATCGGTGAAAAAAGAAGACAACAGGTGCTCGATTCGGTAATAGCGTGGGTTATTACTGCTAAATGATTTTCGATAACCGACTTTACTACACGATACGACTGAATTGAACACTCTTGTCAGTCGGTTAGAATAAACATCAAATCAGAAACTATATTTCTAGTTGTTCCTTCTATTCTTACACTTCAATCAATCATATTGGAGCATTAGATTATCCCAAACATTCCTTTCTCCTTCTCTTCGCAAGACTTGCGATTATCTCATGTAAAAAGAATTATATACTAAGTTTATTATCTCATTTAAAATATCAAGCTTTAAACCTTTCACACCAATTATGAACTGTTTGAATAGTCACAGTAGGATCCCCATAGACGACGTAAATCTAATTTTGTAGTAGTCACACGTCGCAAATGCGTTTCCTGATTTTCCAACTTTCAAGATGGCACAGAAAACTCTAAGAAACACTTTACCAAGAACGAAACATAGTGTTAAAAAGCTAAAACACAATTAATGACCACAAGATCAACATTAAGCATGATTAGACAGCACAGAAACGTTTCGTACCTTGTTGCAATACTGACCCTTGAGCTATTACAAAAAATTCCAACCACCCTTCCTACTTTACGCTAATTAACTGTGAATCAAAGAGGTGGTGATCGAAGAGTCACGACACAAGAGCTAAGCAGAGAATATAATAGAAAGAGAAAGCAACGACAGCCTTTATCCAACTTATCCTCTGACAGTGTCGAAGCGCGAGGACTCCAGTCGACTCAGCACACTGCACAATCACTTACGGCTGGTCTGATTCAAACTATCGTGAAGGAAAAGAGAAAGAGAGTGTCGAGAATCGGTGTGTGTTCGTGGAACACTGAATCGATCAGTTGTGTGCACTCGCATCTACGCGTCTACCCCTCGAAGAATCTAAGATCCTATCGTGAAATGCTCCAAGCGCGATATGACCGCCGCCTATTGCTACCCGTCTTACCAGCAACTCTCTCTCTCTTTCCTTCTTACTCTATTTCTCTCTTTTTCTCGTCTGTTCGAAGATCGACCTTTCCTCTCTTTCTCTCTCTTTCGATGATCGTTTTACCATTCAACGTGGATTTATCTCGATCGACGAAACATGCCCACAGTGTACTCCATGTCCCCGATAAGACCCCATAAACGTCGTCTTAATTGCGGCTAATAAAATGCGACACTTCTCTACGACGTTGAATTTTTGCATCTCCGTTTTGTGAAAATTGGACGGGTTGAAAATAGTCCTGACAGAGGTTAGTAATAAAACTGGTAAATGTAGTATATATAAACGACAGAGATCTTATTGGTGATTCATGTAAATATACTGACGCAATATCATTATTCACTTGATATATTTTACTCGATACCCAATATTATATTATACAAAAGATAGTATTTTTAGAGGAAAGTTGCTCCTATTCTAAATCTTGGGAAAAAACACAAATTTCGATGGAATATTGAAACAACATTGTCCATTTGATATATTTTACTTGATAACGAATATTATATTATACAAAAGATAGTGTTTTAAGAAGAAAATTATACCAAACTTTGACAAAGGGTCCAAATAGAATATCGAAATAAATATTAGGCTACTCAATTAGCCAGAAACATCAATAATAATCATTTATCGGTATTTTCACTTCCTTGTGTAATAAACAGAAGAATATCTCTTTACGAAAAATTTTATCTTTGTCTCTTGTTGTGAGTCAGTGATTGCTCACACGACACGGAATGTATTAAAGATATAAAATTATCAAACTTTGCGTATTCTCAAACTGATTTTTAAATATCCTTGTACATTTTTGCAATACAACTTAAAAATCTCCGCCGATAATCTATCTACGATATAAAATGCCTGCATGTTAGGCTTACCACCTTCGAGATAAATTGAAAGAAAGTCTTGTTTAAAATCTATCCTTCAAGCGTCTAATTCGGTTACCACCGCCGGAGCCAAGCTGATGATGACAAATTGCGCCACTTTAGAAGGCCGCATTCAGACAAACTGATTATCCGTGACGTCTACAAATCCGAGCGGCACAGCGGAACATGCTTTTATCATCCAATCGGTTCTAGCCAGTCACCGATTATCGTTTTACCATTCGCCAAGGATTTATCTCGATGGCCGGGAACATGCCACCGGCAGCCGCGCGGCGTTCGCGATAAGGAAGAGCTATGATAACAAGCCGCTATTTGCTGGAGCAACACATAGTGTCACGGTGCTACTGTGCATCCTGCACGTGCTTCGCTCTTTTTCTTTAACTTCTAATCCGTTGCAAATGCTGTCACGATTCCGCCTATCGGCTTAAACTGTCGTCCCTGTGAACGCGTAGGAGAACCCCGACACAGAGATGTTATTCAACAGATATATAGTTCATTCGTATGCAGAAACATTAACGCTGGAAAGTTAGCAAACGTTCGGTTATAATAATAACAGGTATATTTAGAAATGATCGATATTAACGTTGATAGAATGATAATGATAATAAAGATTGAAATGACTATTAATCCGTTAATCCTTCGATTTAATACTTCGCTTCACTTTGAATTTGAATATTCAAAGCTTTTACGAAGGTTATATTATTCAAACGTCTTGAATATTAAACGTATGTTTACACTTGAAATTTTCAACTCTGGATATCCAAGTTTCACGTAAAATCATACTGTTATATATAATTCGACGCGTTACAATTAGAAAAACTCAAAAGGAAAAGAAGGAAAAAAGAAAAGAAACAACTTTGCGAAAAACTACGCGAAAAGTATGACGGTGTGGAAAGAGATACGAAATAGAGTAGATTTGCGTGGATTTATTATTAGTTCAAAATAATACAACATAATTATGGTTTTTATAATAATTTATTACTGTTCGTATGAATTGTAATAAATATTTTGGTAGAAAAAATACACTTTCCGAGACCTCAATCACAAATCCTTTCTATAATCCCATAAGAGAGAAAAAGAGAAAATTATTTACCACCATTGGATTACCTCTTTAATGCAACATAAAAGAAAAAAAAATACTATGTACGAAGTCACGTCGGATATCGCGGCTATCTCTACAATTCCTCTTCTTTGGTGGCGAAGAATTCGAAATATCGTCGGTGCCGGGCGTTTTCTCCTTAAAGACAAGAAGATTACGCCGAACCGTTAATACGGTTACGCATTATCTAGATTGCTACCCGTCGGCTTCCGCCGGCCGAGAAACAGCATGAGTAATTAATCAAAGACAATCAAAGTCTGGGAGCCGAGGCTCGAGCCGACTCCCAACAAAACGGGACGCTATCCGTCATCTTCTCTCTGTTAAAAACCAAGGAAAAATACGGGAGACCAGTGAAAAGAGAAGAAAATAAAGAAAAGAGTAAGTACACCAGTGTTTCCTCGTGCGGATGTGAATCAGACGAAAAGCTCATGTTATACATCAACTATTCGTGATTTTCAGCGAGAAAATTTCATGAGATACCGATCACCTCTGGTGCTTTTAAATAGCAGAAAATCTGTGTAGTAATTTTGAAAGAAAAGTCGACACCTCGCTTCCAGATGCTTTCCTTAATTATTCATTGGAGCAGACAACAAAGGTGTAGTCTCTTAGGCACAGCTACACCTTGCAATTACCGCTAATAATATTAATTGCTACGGAATCGCGGGATTCTCTGTACAACGACCGGTATACGTGTGGTTAATTTAACGCGTGGTTCGCGCGCCGGTGCTTGTAATATCGGGAAAATAGATTTCTCGACAGGATTACTCTGAGAGATAAGAGTGGATTATCCAACGAAAGAAAGTTACTGCTATTCGAGTGAAACATTGAATTTGCATTTCGTATTCGTATCGAATTTTCACACATTCTTCACACGTCGTGTCTTGTTATTTTAATGTAACTGATAATAGGTATACATTAGTTCTTCGATGATCAAACGGGAATCGTAAATTTCAGATTTATCTTGTCTTGAACACGATGAATAGTATATTATAATTTCAGCGAAAGCTTTAGTTTACAAAAAATAGTGATATGACGTTATTTATTTTATCATTATTCTAAAGGACTAAGAAAAATTTTTTTCTTTATTATCATGTTAATGATACATTTTCATCGTATTATATCATTTCTATTATGTTACACATATATTAATTAGCATTCCTAATTCCACTTCAATTTTATGACGGAGGATAAATATTTTCTTTTTAACGATATTACATTTAAAATAATGTTTTACGGTGCAGATTTCTTGGAACAGATTTTCTGCAAGTTGATGAATCAACTCAACTGAATATTGAAATTACTAATACTGATCCTTAACACATATATTATCATTATCAACAGTGAACAGTGCTTAATTTTCATAAAAATACCGTGTTAAAAAATTTTCTTACATATGACAAATTACATAATTTTCCTAACAAACACACCTACCAATTTTTTAAAACGATTAACATAAAAAGTTCCAGTTTATCGCAAATCCGCTAAAAAAAAAAAAAAAAAAAAAACAGAATTGCAATTTGCTACAAAAATATTGACTTGTCAATTTTCCAAAAAAATTAACACAAAAGATTCCAGTTAATCCCCGATTCACTAAATAACAGCACCATAATTTCTATGAAAATGTATATAAAAACTGCAAATTTTTACTTTACTAATTTCAAAAAAGCCTTTACATACCTAACACGAGCTACGCAAATCCATTCTACGGATGATACAAACTAACCACATGACAAAAAATCTTCGGAAAAATACAATTCAACGAAAATGAACGAAAGCAATCCGCCTCATATCGTTCCAACATATCGTTCCCGCGAGTCGTGGCACATATTAATTTCGATCGTTGCGGAATGCAAATGAGTCCGATGACCTTCGGAAAATTTCTAATTTCACTACGCTGTGTATCTATATGCGTGGGGGATATTGTACCGTGGCGAACGGATCACTTTCGCACGCTGGCCCTTTTACCGAATCGCTGCACGCCCGTTCGCGGACGTTCGTCCTCTTACTGTACGCGAACAACGTGACGTCACTTCTAGATCCGTGGGAGGTTTCGTGCTTGTGTCCACAGAGGTGGACGCGTGACAAGTTTCCTTTATAACCGCGTAACGTTTCGTAAAGGGAGATCCAAAGGGGCTCCCGATGAAAGCCGCGCGACAACGGCTCCTCGTGGGCAACGCTAATGTGCTCGTCAACTTTTACGAGATCGTTGCCGGCTAACACGCTAGAAAGTCGACGTTTAATGGCTAAAGAAACGACGAAACGGAAAAAGAAAAACCGCGAATTGCCCCCCATTTTCAGAATTTGTCGTCCTTAATTGCGTCGTTCTTTTGCGCCACGATTCAACAAACGTAACGTATTCTCGAAGTGATACGAAGATCAAAATGGCAAAATACTCTGTTTGGTGACCGATACGAATTTCATTCGAATGGTCAAAAGCGGTAGCAGTTTTACGAAACGATCTGAAACGTGATTTATCGCTATCTATATCGTCGAGAACGTTTTTAATAGCCACTTTTATAATCTGTCGAGCGATTTCTGTGCGTTTTCAATGTTGCAATAGTAGATTCTAAAACGTTCGAAGCACTCTTTTGCACGATTCGTTCCGGCGTTTCGAAATTCTCCGTGGCGGTCTTTACCGGTTCGAAAATTCTAGCTTGACCGGACTAGACGATGACGAAAGAGATACGTACGTTTAGAGGGGTATTTAAAAGAGATTACTAGTGCCTTTAGTGATATTACTCATCGGTGGTGTACGAAATGATAAACGACATTAATCATAGGAGTTTAACGAGGGAAAAGTGGTGGACATTACGCCACTTTAAAATCCAATTTCCAGGAAAAAGCGTATCCGTATTGCTTTCATATATTCCCATGCATCAATCAGTATCTTATAAATCATGCTATACGGAGAGCGAAATGAAAACGATATTAATGTTCCGCAGAAGTATGGAACTTAATAATTCCATCGGGAATTACTGAAACTTCCTACTTTCTACCTATATTTATACCACAAAAAAATTGTCCTAAAAAATAATCTCAAACGTTCTTCCTCAAGAAGTTCGTTTTCCCATTAACCTAACATTGACATCGATTATCGAATTATGCAACAACATGTGCACTTTGCCAGAGATGTTAAGATGTTGTTAATTCGACAAACGACGACGCGTGGCGTCTCCTCACTTCTCGAAGGTGTTTCATTTTTTTTTTCTTTTTTGTCATTGCGTCAACAGGTCTCTGGACATCGCGAACGCAGAAATCTAGCTGCAGTTCAGCGTGCAACGACGAGTCGACCACAACAAGTCGACCGAGCTCTGCACGCGTATATGGTATCCACGCACGATCGGAATTTTCCGATAGCCACCAAGCGGCGATTTATGGACGCGCGAGGAAATGGACGCGAGCCGTTATACACGACCTCGACTCGGGCCTGGAAAGGGGAGGCTCGACGTTCAAAGTCGATGCTCAATATCTGCCTGTATTATATCGCTGCCAGCTGCGGCTGCACAACCGATGAACCTTCCGGGGGTGCTTTAGTAGAAATAGCTTCCAAGAGTTTCATTCCGGTCGTAGGAAAAGGCTTCAGCTAGTAGATGAGAGTCTTGGATTAGTCTGGAAAGTTGTGCAAGAATTGGAGAAATTTTAGTGTTATTGGTAACAGAAGAAAAGTATTCTGGAGTGTTAGGAGGGATGATACAGTAGAATCGTCGTCTTCTATGTGATTTTATGAGAGATACCTGAGGATCGTGTCATATTTGGATGTTATTGAAGTTGAAGGAATTTGACGATTTTGGAACGACTCAGGTATTATTTTACATATTTCTGCGAATTTTTATTTGCATACGCGAGTCGTGGAATACTTGCTGACTCTGGGTAACATGTTTACTCAGATAGGCTTTTCTTGAAGGCTTAGACAGTTTCGTTTCGTAACTGTAACCTCAATTTATATTTGCATAAAATCTGAAGAATGTAGCGCTATGTGACTTAAAAGTTACACCTCCGTTTATTTGTATATTATAATTTTATTTTATTTATTTATTGCTATACTATTACATCGTTGTATTGTTATATTATTAACAGTCAAATTTCGTTATATTAATTATTAATTCTTGTTTTCCAACTTGTAATCAAACTAATTTTTTTCTCATAAACATAAAAAGGTGATGTCATAGAGGGTTAAAATTGATCTGCATCTAACAGTTTTCAAGATGTTAGTGAAGACATGTTCTTCAGCCCCGAGTGTGAAAGTAATTTCTATTTAAAGTTATTCTACGTAAGTTCTACATAACTTCTACGTAAAGAACTAATGTAAGGAAATTAAACAAAAAATTCGCATGAACAATAACTAAACTTTGTCAAACTCCTCCAAAAAGCTACACTTCTTTTAAAACTTCGAGCATCTTCAACAATTTTCACAATCTTCCCAAACATTTTTCCCCTCGCCATTTCACCATAATCCCTAACAATCGCAGTTAGGACCCCATTGAACCACTGAAAGTTCCAACTTTACGTTACCAAGAGACGTAAGCGTACGAGACTTGTGCCAGCTTGCTTCGAACAAATTGCCAATCGACGTTCAAGCGAAAAGTATTCTCGAGGCGCGTTTCGAACGACGAACACGGCGACGAGCCCGTTGACTATAGCACCAACGATGCCCCGGGGCAAGGACTACGGGTTGCGACCCCAATCGCATTCGAACTCCGCTTTGCGCAGGTGTGCGTGGTCATTAATCCAGAAATGGAAGTGAATGCGAGTCCAAATGCTAGCCAGGAGCGCGCGAGGCTTGTCGTTGCACGCTTCTCTCTCTCTCTCTCTCTCCCTCCTCCCTCCCTCTCTCTCTCTCTCTCTCTTGTCCCTCTTTTCTCTCTCCTCGTCTCCCCTTCTATCTTATGCTTTTTATTCGTGTGCACACCGGTGATTCAGATAATAAAAAAGAGGCGTGGCCCGTGCCACCGACCGATGCGATTTCGCGGTTCCAACTGTTTCAAGCACACCGCGTTGCACGGTACTTTACGCGAGAAACGTAACGACTTTTTACCGCCGCCTGTGAAACTACTAGTTTCCCGCTGGCCATTAAGGTCTCTTAGGATCGTTTCAGGAACCAGCTGGTTTTTGCATCGGCCCGTACCAGAGGCACGAGATATCAGAACGAGGTAATTCCGCGCGTCGTGCGAGCGCGTTAACCGCACGAAGCTGCTTGGTACTTAGGCGGGTTGGTTTGATCTTGTGAAACGTGCGAATTGATTTCTCAATTTTACGTCTGATCGATCGGTGATGCTACTTTACGCTGCGTTTATGAGATATAGCCTGTGTTTCGAAAGTGAATCGTAGATTAAGTAATGGTAGGTTTCTTTTTTCCTTCTCTTTTTGTACTTTAATGATTCGTTTACAATCATGATTCGAAGATTTGCAATTTCGTTTGTTTCTTGATTACTTCTGTGATAATATAGCGATGGTCTATCTTCACTTTCCATTTATGAGATTAACAATTACCAAACAGGTATAGTATTACTTGGATTATGATACTGATGGATCTTCAAAGTCATTTTCTCTCGAAAATGAAGTCACATATGCAGAGAATTTTTCTACAACTTTGACTTATCTTTTCTAGTTGGTATATAAATAGATAATAGTTGGATTATGATACTGGTAGATATAATACTTACTTTTTCACTTTCACCATGATTATTTCATTTACACCTCGTACTTAGTTCTCCCGAAAGAAATGGAATACCACAATGAGATTACCCATTTCAATGCTCTCAATAATATACCCGCGCATAATACATTTCTCGTGTTTATATTAGAGCAACTCCGTATATACACATTTTTAAATTTATCACTGTGAAGTACCTATACTTAAAAAAACAAAACCCCTGCTCTAACAAAATAAATCGTTATAAGTTTCCTCTAGCACCGATACAAAAACTCTGTCGAACTTATCGAAGAACGTAACGTTGCACTCGTACTTAGCTCATCGAACTTCACCTCGCTTAAAACAAGATTAACATAAACAGCAACTTTACGAACAGCAGCGCCCACAGAACAGTTCAAAGGCATTTATCGTTGAATCGATCAAGCGCGGTTAATCGGTAGCAGTGAGCAAGGACGCAAGCTATCGGCAGGCCAACCTTGGCTCGTTCGTAAAACGCGCGCGAGCGGTTCGCCAGTTGCGACGCACATCGGTTTTCCATAGAATGGCCAGGGTTGGTGGGCTCGTCCACGTAGCGGTATGCAGAAAAAATCGAACATAATTAACCCATAAAGCAAACGCAATCGCCGGAGATCTCTGCTGGTTTACCCATAAGCGAGAGACTCAGCCACTTTCGAACCATGCTATCCTACTATAACCGATCTATACATGTGTACGCGAAAGCATGATCCTGGTACACCTGCAGCGCGCGCGCGCTCATAGAGACAAGCGATAGCCGATAGAGGTGGATTTTCCTTCGCCTTCAATTCATAATGTGCAATTCCACGGTGTTTCGAGTGTAGGAATTTGAAACGCGCTACCTCAAATGTACCGTCTCATTGCGGCCAAGGCGTTAATGGCCCGTCGAAAATCTTCCCCCGGTATTGGAAAGCTATATTAGTGATGTATCCGGTATGTTAAACAATTTAGCGTATGCTTAACACGTTGACTAGCCACGGTGGTCATCTAAGATCGACATTTCTTTAATTATTCAGAATGAATGAAATAAGATAATTATCATCGACTGAAATACGAACTGTAAATAACCCAATGACAAAGTGCAAGATGTACTAAACAAAAATTAAACATTTTTATTAGAATGCATTTTAAAAACGCTGGCTAAATATGGTAGTGACGTTGCTAGTTTACATAGAATGAACACTTGAAAGAAAAACTTTATATATTTTTATAAAATAATATATAGTATCATTAAAAAGAAATAACATATTGTTAAACGGCATATACCTGCACTACCCCAAGGAGGAAGAACCCTCCATAAACCGGGTCAGGATTTCTAAATTTTATCTCTTTCGAATATTTCTCCAAATCCTGACCCGTCGGTAGAGACAATAACTTTATGAAGCCATTGACTCTCCATCTCATTGCTTATAAGTCCATGTTTTTTCACCGATGACCGAGGCTTAGAATTTTTACTTTGTTTCTTTCATGTATTGTTCACCTCAGAGTGCTTCATAAGTTTATTACCTATACCGTTCCGGGTTCGAGGCAAGCGGATTTTCACGACGGTCACTCAAGGGGCACATGTTCTACCTGAGAGTGACTGTTCGCTTGGGGGTGGTTACTTTTTGGATCTCCTTCCACATTTTTTTCTAGCCTATCAGTTAAAATATCAACCACCACCCTCGCTACTTCCGACTAATGACAATAACCAATCCGCATGTCTCAAAACCTAAGACACGCCTTATCCGAGGTAAGATGATCGACAACCGACGGACAGAAAATCAGTATTACAACAAACTCCTCCCTCTTCACCACATAACGCGAATTCACATTGACTTTCTAGACACTTACACTTATAAAAATTCCTAGATTAAGATAGTTTAAATTTCACTCTTGTTATAAATAATAATTGTTTGTTACTAAAAATCCAACCCATTCTCATTCAATCATCCCTTACCTACGTAGAACTTCGTAAGGGAATCACGCCGGTTTAGTACGTCGCGAACCGCGTGAACACATATTTTTACTGAATCTTCGACAGACTAAATTTGATAAACTAAAAATCGATAGACTAAAAATCCTGTAATAATGAACCGGCATGCAATATGTTAAAATGTTTCAAACAGAAACGAATCTGACCGTCGTAATATTTGCAGGATGTGGTTACCTTTTTGAGTGCAATTTCTCTCACTTTTCGTAGAAAAATTTGCAACATTCTTTCTGTAGCTTATTTGATAAAATTTTTTCGCTAGTAAGGCGCTCCCTTCCTTCTTTCGAATTTCAAGGCGTAACCTTTTCTGGAATCCTAAACCTTATCTTAGAATAATGAACAATTCTTATGGCCCCTAGTGCAAAAGGTGAAAAATCTGCGTGGCAAGCAACGTGTTAAGAAAATTGTTTGTTCCACGAGTGTTTGCGAATGTTTGTGAGAGTTTATTTCGTTCTGGATTGGTTCCAGAGTTCATTGTTAGATAAGATTTACATGGAATAATTCTTATTCGAGTAATTACAAGAAGTTGATTGAATTCTATGGCTTTGATTGCTGACAAATGCGAATAGTATTCATATCTGAACGAAGTACTTATTCTACGTATGATAATAATATTTCTAGTTAACGCCTCATTGATTACTGGTTATGTTGATTACATGCGGCTAACAAGAGATGTAATAACGCATAGAAATTTTTTATCATTTCTTTGGTGGATTGTGTGTATCCATTTGCTATTGGACATGAAACGAACAGAAAAATAACCACTCATATTTCATACATGATAATTGTGCATTTTGCATGTATAATTACTGCTTATTTTATTATTCCATTACTTTGTACGCCCGAGGTAAAAAGCTTAATGTGCATACGTCTGTCTTTGAAGTATTAGTTTTACGTGATTCGATGCTATCAGTCTATGTCTAATCAAACTTTTATATATTACATGCACTGTATCAATCATAAATTTGAAATCACTCGTTTCATTATACCATCTCCCGCCATTCTCCGCGGAAATTTAATTAAACAATTTTTTTAATTTGAATAAGCCACTTAGCAATTTTTTCTTTTATTAATATACTTGGTGTATTTAAAATATTTCACTGACAGTATTATATTAAATAGAATTTATATTTTCTCACTCATACAGTCATATTCAATCCTTTAACTGCGAAAGGCGTTTATACACGTTTTAAGAGAAGCGTTAAAATGTAAAAGGAAAGAACATTTGCTTTAAAAAAAAAAAAAAAAGGAAAAAAAACAGTCGCTGTCGCTCCCTAATTGTCATTCGAGTTGCTGTATCGAACCAACTGGCGAATGAGTTGCCTTTTGAGTGTAAAGAGTTAGATACAAACATCAACAAAATTTTCATTGAAATAGAGTTCGAGTGTAAAAAATTCGTTAAAAAAACAGTAAAGATTTCTTAGACAGCCCTTCAACATCTTACTTCGTCTTTTTCGATCTATAAACCAGATCCAACGAAGATAATCACCGATGTTCGTTCAACATATGCATGCATAATTAAAATTTCTTCGCTCACCGGTTGATATGGAGAACGGCGGTGGCGTGGGCGTCGTCGAAGGTGAAGGGATTCTTCTAGCCGCAGCGGTAATTATAGCCGCTGGACTATACCGAGGCACCTGCAACACCACAGGAGTTTTCACGGACAGGTCCACTGGTTCCAGCTGCACCGGCGGTCCCGCCGCCTGAAACAGAAACAAACGTGCCTCGTTAATGTACGTCAGCCACAATCAATTTCGCGAAATGAGCTTCCCTTTGGCGCGATATAATAAAACACCGGTTTACCCCGGGACGTTGATTCGGTGAATTTACGATTATCCGTGCGCGTAATCAGAAATTCCTATGCAGGAAGCATAAATTACGAGAGCGGATATCTTGTTAGAATATCGCGTTATGTTTGAAATGAAAGGACAATAAGAACGTTAATTATAACTGCAACATTTTATTTACAGAATTCTAACTTTTGCCATATATCAAACTGATAGCAATCTTAAATGAAATATTGTATGCAGAAGTTGTTGCGACTAATTGCAACATCTGCTCGAAAGTGCGCTCTTAACCCCTCCGTATGCAAATATGCTTTTTTTCACACTTCGTGGACGAACTGTAGCGCTGTTTTAATTATATGTGTAATTTTCTTACTGTTCCAGACTTTCGAAATATTTGAAACAATTCTGAGACACTTATCGAAACCTCTAACTTACATTTTACAACTTTTCGTTAAGTGAAATTCGTTTGAAACTGTTTTCGATAAAGATGAAAATTCGTTTTGAAGAAATGTACAAATTGTTGAAAATAAGTGGAGTAAGAAAAAACAAATCTCACATTTCGAGAAAAATTAACACGTTCGCTACCACCGCTTTGTAGCTTCTAAATATTTATATATATTACATATATAACACTTATATATATTTTGCTTACACACCTTAATATCTATATTTCTATCAGTTTTACACAGTAAGATTTATGCTTGCACACTGTGTATACGTAATATGTATTAAATCCGCAAACCATGCATTCTGTATGATGCATTACATGTAGATAATACCAATCCATCATAAAAGTTAGTGCGTCACGCGTATATGACATTGGTTGCGAACGTGTTAATGACTTCGCAAGAATTAAAATTGCTATATTAAACGCTAATTATTTAAAGAAATAAAAATTGTTCAAAACACTTTGAACCTTTGTATGCTTACGTCAATTATCAATTGTAGGGTTTACCAATGAGCTTATTTGTGTGTGTGTGTGTGTGTGTGTGTGTGTGTGTGTGTGTGTGTGTGTGTGTGTGTGTGTGTGTGTTTAGTTAAAAAAGCAAGAATTTTTATTTTTTCCCAATTTCATGGATTAAAGAGCCTGAGCACACTGTGAAAAGAATTATAGACTGCAGAGAGTTAATAAAGTATACATAACGTGAAAGAATGCTTCTCTCTAAACTGTCTTGCGATTGGAAAGAAAATTTACGCGCACCAGGATCGAAGCTATTGCGCTCGAATGATCGAACGGTCGATCTGAAATCCCTCCGAGGGAGTGAGCTCCATAAATCGATAGCCAAAGGTACTACCTTCGTACCTAGCTTATCTGGTGGAGAGCTCGGTGCTGGTAGCAGGCCCAAGTGCTTTCGCGCAATTAGCATAACTAGCGTTGCTATTGACGTGGACTAATCGCGACCAGTTCCCACGAGATCCAAGTGACCCGAGAGCTGCCCACTGTTTATACCAACGATGTTATCCAGCTTCCTCGATCGTCTTCGATCGCTCAACGATCAATAAACGCGACGAAATCACTTTCACGCACCAAAATCATTCGAACGAATGACGAAACACACTGTCGATCGAAAGCATATAATCACAAGAAACGTAATATTTCTTACGAACGAATCGAAAGTTTCAATTTCATTCGAAGAATTATTCAATATTAAACGCTATGGAAATATTTGTGATATAAATACGATAGAAATATGAACATTACTAAGATATTCGTTTCTAGTACAATTAGATACGCGATTTAAAACTTTCAGTCCGGTACACTTCCACGTACTACGCAAATCGTCGAACGACTGAAGCAAATGCTTTGTAATGTCTTTAGAAACGTACAAAACGACGGTTATGAATGTTTTTTGTCAGCGTCTGTCCTTGTTTCGTGTTTAGCACACATATATTCTTAGAAGTATAGAAATATTCCAGGCTACAGTTGGAACAAGCGATGTTTGTAGTAAAACCTGATCTTCCAAGTTCAAAGATTGCTTTGATCTTGTAAAATATATGTATAGCACATACGTATATAGGCTAATTAACGCGACAGCTGTGAAAATAAGTCGTAGAACTGTAAGCATAGTAATATCAAGAGGAAAATATAACATTAGAGGAATCGAGTCGTCGATTTGTCTTCCTTACGTTTTTGCAAAACGAGTAATTATAAGATCATTGTCGGTGTTCGCCAGTCTTGCTTAATTACTTACGTATTTCCCTCCGTTTGCGAAGATTTATGGCTATGCCACACGCGAGAGCGACATCGGACATAAACTTGCATTCGGATTTTTCGTCGCAATCGCTAATTACTATTTTTATTTCCGCGGATTAATCTACCTGGTCAACATTATTAAACAAGAATAGAAAAAAGCATTAAGATATAAAAAAAAAGAGATTGTTTTTCCCTGAATGTGAATTTATGCAAGATTCTTACAATGAAAACTTGATCGAACTAATCGATGAAAATTATGATACAAACTTAATAATATTAATCAAAAGTTCAGGTGACATGTAAAAGATATAAGAAATATTTAGTTTTTTATTAATCAACTTCTACATCTCATTTTTACTTTATCAATTTGATATGCTTCGATTGAATTAATCAGTTTCCGATACGTAATAAAAGATTATTGTTTACTCGCTTATAATTATTAATTACGGAATGTGCATGTATCACGAAGAAAAATTATTTTAATAATAAATACCTCAATTGAAAAATTAATTTTTATATATTTTCTAGTAAAAAATGAATTATTTAACACATTTAAGACATTTAAAACACATATAAAAAGCCAATAAATTGTACAAAGTGCACGAAATGTTTTTCGAATTGGACAAGAATTTAATAATAAATTTTAATAATTTCAACGCATTGAGCAACTGAGTATCTATCCACGATGACATACCAAACACTACTGCGTACAAATATCTCTGATAATTGAACAACAAACGGCTGTGATAATTGAAATATCTATAGTTCTAATTGGAAGGCCTTATGCTTCCAAAATATCGAGGACAGTTCATTGAGGGAAGAAGAAAAGTCCTCAAATTACCACATCGCAACCCTTCCGTTCTACGCAAAAAACACAAATGTGTTCAGAGCATCGAACATCTGAAAAGGACGCTTCCCTCTCTCGATCTGTAATCGCGCGCGACGATGCAACCTGTTTCGGCGCGGTAGAAGAAGTCGTCGCGGGCGACAGCGAAAAACAGCCATTTTGTATTCTACGTAGTCGCGCGGAGAAGCCGTGCCGGTATCGGATTTACAAAACAGCCGGACGGAAGATCAGATTTACAGCTGGGCCCCGCGCTTGCTTCGACCACCGAGAGCGCGATTGTTTCCAGGTAATGTCTTGACGAAACGTGAGAATGTTCGAGCATATATCGACAATGAAAACCAACCGTACTCCGCCTCCGCCACGGCCTTTCCGTACAACCTCAAACGAACGGTATCGCATCGTACGACACGATACATAGCTAATAACGTAACCCGGTTGACGTGACCCGATGAAGTGGTAAACATTGCACGATTAACAAATCGTAAGCGAAGCGATGAGAAAATAGTACATTTCGGCGTGTGATTGCACGTTTTAGATTCTAGTGCTTAACTATTTTAACCATTTGAGTGCCACGGAGCTTTGCAAAAATTCAGTCGAAGAATGCCAAGCGGCGCGATCGCGCTTCTTTCGTTTTTCCTTTCTTTTCTCGTTTTTATCACATCCGCAGGTTGATAAATAAAAAAGTGTTCCTAAACAACAGCTCTGAAGCTTGTAAAAGTAAGGATTTCAATTTAGTGAGATCTCGATAAACGGTAATAATAAAGACACGCATTGATAAACTCTAAACGTGCAGTTAGTTCAACTATAGCTGACATTTTTAGGCACTGAACAGGAGAAGCGCCATCACGCCGCTTGGCACTCAAACGGTTAAAAATAGTAAGACTGTTCTATGAAACTTTTGTACACCAAAGTCTTACAACCCTGCGCTGAAATGCAAGAGGATAATAATATGTCATACACGACTGTTGTTACAGAGGAGTACATTTGGATTGTTTGTGATAAAATTTCATTTGTTTCACGAAGGTATGTTGAATTTCGGCTGGATGTTGCGGAACAAATTTTACAAAGTATCTATAACTTAATTTGACGATACTCACGTGACGAACATGTCCAAAACGATTGGAAGTTAACCGTTACTTCAAATGGTTTCTACGTAAATTTTAAACATGTTACATGTAGAAATACGTCTAGTCACATTACTTCGATAAATATACACAAAATTAACAGCGTATTAAAAATCTGTATTAATAATTTTATACAATATGATATATTTCAAAACAGTGTGGAATGTGTAATGCAAGAGACAATTCTTACACTTCCAAGTACTTTCATTACGTTTATCGTGTTTCGCCACACACTTCGCACCTTTTTTGAGGTCACGGTTTACTTTCGTCGATGGAATATTTCTGGAAAAATGTCCCCATTAAGGATTCATTTTAGACATTATTTCATGTAACATTTTTACGTAGAATTCAATGTTTTATGCAAATATTTGAAAAAATGTTAGCCATTGTATTTAAAAAACTGAAAGTGGCTTTCGTATCTCGATGACAAGCAAATAAATAAGAAATCGATTAGGCTACTGCATGTTTCAAATATTTTTTCATACAACAAATAATTTGCGAGATATTTGAAGTTATGCTACAAGGCTCACCCTATATATAGAGTTTAGAAGAAAATGAGGTTGGGGTAAAAAGCTGTAGGAAATTGGCAAAGATCCTAGATGACTAACAACTAAATTTGGCATTCAACATATTTTGAATTGCTTTTTAATTAACATACGCAGCGATCAAAAATTTTTAGTCTAAGTTGTTGAATAAGTCAGGTAAGTATATTTCCTATTGAGGATGAAAGGTAATTGAGGAACGTGGCTGTATATTTGCCACCGAAAATCCCCCAAAAAAATGAAGGTTTTCATTTCAATAACTGATTATGCTCATGACTAGAATTGAAACGAATCACGTGAACGAATGCATCAGAATCTCTTTCTCTCTTTCTCTTTGGCAACGTTCGAAAATAACTGCCGCCTACAATGTTAGAGATAAGCATTGGTTTGTTTTTGCGATGATAATTTCATATTCGTAATCACGAATCGTGTTTCAAGTAGGAGGAATTTGCGAAACAGCACCGGCAAATCGATGCGAAAAAGAGATACTCGTCACGCGAGACACGCCCATGCCCAACGTTCTCGTTTTCAGGAAACTCGTCGTTACGCGCATTTGTTATTCATGACCGGGGACGAGGCTTCTAGTAACGCCGTCTACAGTTTCGGCCACGACAATGAAATCATAATATCATGCGCGTCACGACACAGAGAAACATCGCTGCCTTTGCAATTTCGCAGCTCTAATTAAGAAACTCCGGTACGGAATGATCGATTTGGGATTTTAGAGAACCTACGAGTAATAATCCCGCTGAAATTGCGACACGTGTTCTGCAAAGTGACGACATAATTATTAGAATCCAGGTTACGTTTGTTCTTGGACGTTGAGGTCGAGATAAAAATACTTGGCAGCCGCATAGAAGTGTAATTACTTAAAGTGGCGGCTCGGAGAATCGAAGATTTGCACTTAGATCATTAAATTCTAAATTTGGAAAGTTCGAATATTTGAAAATTTGAATTATTTAAAATAAAAAGATTTGAAATACTTGAAAATTCAAATACTTGGAGATTCAGAAATAAAAATGTACAAATCTTGAATACGGAAAAATCAGATATCTCAAATTAGAGCAATTCAAAGAATTTTATAGGCAAAATTGAACGCAGACCCTTCGATTTCCCAATGCACTCGCACATTCTTGCTTTAGCCCCTCGTTTCGCCAATAATCTTCATTCGATGTACCGCGATACATACCTGCATAATCACGAATAGTAAATCGACACATTTTAACGAGAATACACCAAAGTAAATCCACCTCTGTCTTCCTAATCGAATATCGTTTCGTGTGAATTGTCTCGGCGCAAAATCTACGATATGTACCACGGATCTCCTATTAAAAAAGAAAGAAAAATACGAACGAAACGAAGGCGGTCACGGTGGTGTTTCATAGCTGAAACCAAACGACGTATTAAATCCACGATGACTAATGAAAGACCGGGTAAACTGTTCTTAATGATGCTGGTACGCTCAAGATATATAAGGAACATATGTAGTGGCGTATATACTGTATATTATACGTACATATGTTCCCACAGTAGCGACTGGTAATGAGAATATAACGTTCATCAATCATTCGTTAGGCAATCCACCAGCGAACGACTCCCGGCGGAATTAATTTAATTACTACAAATGTTTCACGATAAAAATGGCCGACGATCAATACATTGTCAGCTCCGAGTTACTTCGGTCGCGATAATTTATGCAAAAGAGGAGATGAAGCTCGAACGTTCTTAGCTCCTCTAGATTGAAGAAGGAAGACAGAATTGGAATAGGTGTGTTACGGTAAGACGTTATTGGATCGGTTAAACGTAATTAAGGAAATTTAATATGGATAATGACCTCTAATAAATATAATAATACGTTAGCAAGCAATGATCGATAACTTTTAATGAGCCGTCGTCTTAGGAAATTGATACCGGGCTCTTTCATTTGTCAGCCCTCTGTGTATGTATGTGTCTGTATATATAACCATGCGTAACTGTATGGTAAAGAAACGAAAAAGAAAGGAGGAACGAATATCCTCCCTGAACAAGCAGCTAGCTGCGAGTTAGATAGGTAATTAAGTGTTACACAACCGAGAGAAACGATGTGTAGCTTCTTCCGAGATGCAGCCAAAAGTCTTCTGTTTCAGAATTTAACTTTCGAAAGAAACTTTGTTTCAATGGTTTAGGGTTATCAAAATGCGACGCCTGGATGACACTTTGTCTTTCCAAATGACATAAGTTATTCTGTTTCAGTAGAAGATAATACAATTTTAACCCCTTATCGGACTTATATTACTTCTCACGTGACATTACGCTTTTTTCTATAGCGGACGTTTGTCACCTGTTACATGACAGCAAGCTTCATCCCATCGGACATACATACACGTAACGTGGAAAATATTCAAAAAGATATCACCGATTGACAAAATATGAATTAAAAAACCTTAAATTGCAATTGAAAATATTAAATTGTATGATTTTATGTAGTAAAATGTCTTTTAATTTCGAGAATGTTAAAGTGTAATACCTTTCAAAATGAATTAATGACTGAATTAAAGTATTCGGATATTTATTGACAATTTTTTCAAAATTTATTTCACAGTTACACTTATACACGATATGTGAACAAAAAATTTCAAAAAACGTTATTTATTAGAAATGCTGCTAAAACTATTTCGTTAAGTTTCATATTCATTTGTTAATTCCCACAATGTATGCCTCTAGCATGAAAGGATCGATATATCGTTGTTCGATACTAAAATATTAAAACTATTTTAATACTAAAACACACCTCTAACCTGTCTTACTTTCTCAAAACCTATCAATTATTTTTCCATTTTCTTTCTTTTCTTTTTCTCTTCATTTATCTCGATCAACCGTAATTTCGATCAGTTTCCACGCACGTATCCACACAGTCTCCGTGAAAAGTATCACCCACGAGCCTTGACATTTGAATTCCCCCGCCGACTACAACAATTTCACCCGAGCCGAGATTAGAATCGCAGATGCAATATCCGCGAACGATTCGTTCGCGCTAAGGAAAATCGATGCAACAGGGGATAACGTTTGCCGGGAAAATGTACAGAGTTTCGGTACGTGCACGAAGAATAAATTAGTCGACGAGCTCTGCCCTCTACTAGGCTGTGAGGAGATCACAGGTGAGCGTGTGCACGACGACCGGCTTATAGCTGTCTTTGAAATTATCGGCAAGATCTACCGTGGCCGAAGTAACTACGAGTTATTACGAAGATAGGCCCATTATATATTATACACGGTTTCTTTTTATTACGATCGCCTCGGCGTACGCGCCGCGGTCGTGCAAGCTCGACGCGCACGAGATTAGGTTAACAGCCGATGTAGACATTACCGGAGATAGGGTGTTTATAGAGCAATTTTTGAGACGGTGAATTAGTCTGTCCACGGCGACGCACGATAGACTCGTACCATTGAACGGCAAACGATGCTTCCTAGTGACTTTTTTTGCTCGATATAGTGTTATTTTTTGAAAATGCACTACGGAGACTAGGATCTATATCGGTTTCAGTTAGTATTTTGTATACAGAGTTTTATGTAACGGAGCAAAAAAGATCGAAGGCAGAAAAGATTACGCTAACAATATTCGTCGTGTTATCGCGAATTACTAGATATATAACATTTTAAATACATATTAGTATGTTACCTTTGAGTATATAGACAAAAACAAGGATCATTGCTCGTTTGACGTGGAACTTTTCTCTTTCGCTTGTTTATAGTACCTGTGTTTTTCCGCTTGTTATCATATATTACTCGTACTAGTCACATTTAATCCGTCTGTTGCTGAAACGATTTCTGGAAATGTTCGCTGTGAATTCAAGTCAAAGTTCAAGGTAAATGTTTTCACGCTGCTTAAGAATGTTGTAAAATGAAACTCTATTCGGTTATAACACGGATACATAAGTATCACTTATTATAGAGACATTAACAATGTTTTGCGCTCATTCATCTAGTACAATTTCTCTTTTATGTATCATTGTACTTATTTTCACGAATTACACTTTTCTATTTACTTTTTGGCTAATTTCTTAAAACTTATGGGACGGAATACATACGAAGCCAACTCGATTAAAATTTCTAAATTCTTACCATCTCCTTATATACAAAACAAAGGGGCACTAAAACAAAAATTTCAATTTCAAACGCGATCAATCGAAACAACTGCTTACTTCATTGAACGTACATAGGTATTACATTTCACAAGAAGAGCGCAATTATTGATTGCACGAAAAACAACATCTACTGAGTTATGCAAAACGCCGTTGGTAACCTGGCTTCTTTTTACCTGGACGAGCAAAGGTGATCTCGGCGGATACGTGCCTGAACGGCAAAACTGTCTTCATTAACGTTCTACGCGTAGTGGCGGCGGCGTTGCGCGGATAAATCAGTTCGCTGGCCGCTGTAAGTCGTACAGAGCTAATCGAGGCTGACCAAATTAACCGGCGGTGCATGGTGCACGGACCTTTGGAACGCGGTATTATCCTTATTTACCGAGTGGCCGTGCACAGTGGCCACCTTCCCTGCTCCGCTTCTTTTGCATCGGCCCTTTCACGTAGCCTGCCGAACGTGTACTTCTTCCCGACGATTTATAGGTTCCATTGACAACGAAATTCGCATCCTCGTTTGTACCGCGCGAATTATTCGACGTACTTACCGAACAAATTGTCGTTGGGGTTGTTAGAGCACAGGATTGAACATGATAAAAAGATACGCGTGAAGGTTTCTTTCAACTGGTCGTAGAGAAGTAGGCGTAGGAATGTTGATGTCTGATTTAGAAAGTGACTAAGAGCTCTTCTTTTCTATCATTGTGCGAGGATCACTCGAGACGGCTGTTGTTTTAACACGGTTTAGTCAACCAACCTGATAATTTACCTATTTTTTTCATATAAATCTAGTATCACCCTAGTAGGTTTACTAGGTTGTAACAAAAGTTCTTTTCATTATCTCGATGCACTACTTTGCTTGACAACTTTTTGAGTAATCATGAAGTGTGATCTGTTTGATAAAGTATTTTTTCTGGATTTTTCCGTGCCGTCTTGAAAGATGGAAAGTTGGGAAATCCGACATGTGACGTTGTGTTGCTTTTAAAAAGGCAACAGTGCCTTTTCATCTGTGACGAATTATACTGTGACTATCCAAATAGTTTATAATTGGTGTAGGAGGTTTAGAGTCAGTGATTTTAAATAAGATACTTTGAACAATATTTTTCTAGTAAATACAGCAATTTTGGAAAAATCGTATCATGAGTCTTCCGAAGAGAAGGAGAAGAATGAAAAATCAGAATGGATCATATATAACTTTGTAGAATGATACAGAAAATAAGAGATTCTTAAGGAATTAAAAAGGAAACTTTTGGGGCAACCTAATATATGCCAGCAGCAAAGAATTCTTGTTTGAAAAGTCTTCTTGCTTGAGGTTCTCATTGCTTTTTTACTATGAAACTTAATTTTTAAAAAGTGGAATAACAGAAAATCTAATGAAGCGAGATTTGGATTACGAGACGGGTGTTGCAAACTTTCCTAATTTTTGAATTCTCTTTTCTTACGTATAACGAAAAAGTCGTTAAATAGTGAAACAATGACGTCAGCATATAATTTTCAAAGTAAAAATGAGAACTTTTCCTTTTAGTGTGTTTTACTAGTATATCCACGATATCTAATTTATTATTTTACTACAATCATTATCGTGCCAGTATGGTCAAAATACATATATCAGTCTTCAACTTACTCGAAAGAAACATCTTGCACAACATGCACAACGTCCTCTTAAAATGTTTCACATAATCAACTATATTGCAGCAAAAAGCTTTAATATCAGTCCAAATCGAGAAAAGTTACTTTCTTCAATACACAAACGTTTAAAAAAAGAGAGAGAGACCCTAAAGTCAACGAAAATTCCATTGGTAAACTCTCGGTGAAGCAGTTCAACCGCGTTCCGCATTTCGACGACACGAGAGCAAATTAGAGGCACGGTTCCGCGAAACGGAATCATACATCTTGAAGCGTATCGTTACAGGGACCGGGACCAACCTTTTTACGAAACTGTCAATCGCGATCGAACACGGAACCACCTCAGACGGCTCAATTCGAGTGCGGGGAATGTTTATGACACCAGTCGTTCGCCTCCTTATTTGGGATGAGCGATGCTCGTTAAGAGGCATGGACGAAATAAAAGCGGCGAATGCACCGTGTACGAAGCGCTAATTCCAACCGTGGAATATAGAGTCCCCGTGTTCGTTGCACCATGCTTTCCACTCGACCTGATTTCCATCTGAAAACGAAATCCCTTTTTCTCACCTCCGGTATCACTCTTTTCAACGTTAATTTGCTTTTTACCGCAACATCTGCGACCAGTTTCGACGATTCCACTTTTTTTTTCGAATGGATCGAATTCAATTAGCCGAAAAATTGTGGAATCCAACTGTGGTGGTCATTGTGTGCATTAACTGTACTAATAAGCAGAGTTCTTTATACAGTTCTTTATATCATCATAAAGAACGGTAGAATATACTTTTCCAGCTCTAATTTCTAAATCTAGAAATTCCTTTTCTATCATAAACCAGTTTAACGGATTTTGGTCACTTCCATAGCCCTCTTTTACTTTTCAGTTCTTTCCTCACTCATTCTAATTTTTCAATCCTCTTCTACCCTTACTTGCTCTAAATATCCTGTAAATTAAACTCGTAAAAATCGTCATCAATTGACGTTGCCACGCTCAGAGCCGTGCGTTGCAGTCTGTTTGAAGGTTGCAACAATAAATGAATGGTTGCATATAATTTGGTATTTCAATTAATGAATAGTTAGGTTAGGTTAACTTTCCATTTACAAATGGAGTATATGTAAATATTAGCTATTATCTGAAATATTTGGAATATTTTTCCGCAACCTTTGTGCATTTTCTACCTGTATATACAGGTAAATTAAGATGTTAAAGACTTCGATAAGACTCTTCTTGATATTTTGGAAGTAGATACGAGCAGTAAGAATTAGTGGATGTTTGTATCAAATTGACGCCCTAGTTTAATAATATTTTATATTTTTTGTGGTGGTTAATTTGGAAATTTCTTTTCTTCTCTTGATGATTGCAAAGTACGACTTTATGACACGAACAAACAAAATTCGGTACTCGTAACAGTATCGTACATCATAACATATCGTACACAATACTAATGAGAAAATAGAAAAATCCATTCTAAATTAAATAATGTATGTTCTGGTACTCTTAGTCCGCGGGTTTGCTAAGTGTGTTGAAATTCAGTGCACAAAGGGGTTAAATAAATGAAACGGCGAAGTACTCATTGATACACCTAATACATCGCGTATGTTCCCGAATGAATACAGAATACGTAGGTTTTTTTTTTATGAAAATCGAACCCGCGAGCGTGGTAACTTTCATCCTGTACGCGAGGTTGCGCAACAAATCGTACAGATATTTTTTCTCCCTCTGTATATACGGAGATGGACCGCGCTTTCTACCTTTCACCGCGCGATTCCTAATAAATAATTTATTCGCGCGAGGCACGGCTCGCGGTCGATCGTTCCTCTACCCTAATCCCGGATTCCTAAAAATAATCCCAAGGATCCCAGGCATCGTTTTCCCTCAGAATACAACCGTGGCCGCGGTGAAACGCAGTTCACGTTCGGCGGGTGAAGCAAGACTCTTCGTCGTCGATGTCAAACAGGGCCACGAGAAAACGAACGGCTGCGAAAAGAACAGAAAAGGAGAAAAAATTGCGGGATCAAAAATCCTGGCCACGTTTCGCGGGACGAGACACGCCTCGTGACATCACCGGCCACTTGATCTCTCAGTACCATAGGGACGAAACGAGAGAGTTGACACAGCAATGGTCTCGTGTAGAATAGAAAAAGACAATAGGCTACGATGCGTGATAAAACGAGAGAAAAGGAACAAATTGTTAAATTTAATAAAAATTGAGAGATCCTCTAGTCCAGAACACGAGAAAAAGAAAGTGATTCTTTATCTTTTTTTGTATATATTCAAATACTATACAGTGGGAGTATTTCGCAATTTATTATCTATACGTATTTTAAGGAAATGTAATATCTTCTTTATCATATGTTAATTTCTTCGAGAGATATTTTGATGGAAATATTATGACGGGAAAAAGAAGAAGATGCATTCACGGTGTCCCTGAGTTTTTTAATTTTTCCAATTCGAAACAAATAAACGTCGAGGTTTCGACGAGAAAAAAATACTGAATATTAAGGAGATGGTGGCAGTTCGGAACAAAATATCGAAACTGCTTCGCTGAACGAATTAACAACTTTTTTATATTAAGGAAAAACATTTGATTACAGATGTACTACTTATGTCACCAATTACAAAGGCACACCTACTCGATGTATATATAAAATTTCATGAATATTCATTTGATAGCGATGGAATTTTTCGAGATACTACTAAGAAAATTTATCGAAATTTTCGTTCAACGAATTCGCAAATTTCATAGCAATCAAAGGGTTAATACATTCGGACTTGACGTACATTATTTCTAACACTTAGACTTGCTCTTTTATATAATTTAACACGAACTTATCACGACAGATATCATATTCGAACATTATTACTATCATATTACTATCAATAACAAACGCTTATTTGCTAAATAACGCGGCTTCGTGAACTGTGTGGAAGCTAACAAATATCCGAAAAAGACGTGTTTAGTATACCAATGTTCAAGAAAGTGCAAAAAAAAAGCGTTCCATTTTTTCTTCTTGTAAAGTTCAATTCCAAAAAATGAACTCAATGTGGAACTTTATATTTTTATGCTAGCAAATAAACAAATACTTATTTGTTAAATAACATGGTTTCGCCAACTGTGTATGAGCTAACAAACACTCGAAAAAGGATATTGTTAGTATACCAATGTTCAAGAAAATGCAAAAAAAAAGGAATTCCATTTTTTTCTCTTTTAAAATTCCATTCCAAAAGATCCCCCTTGAAGTCAATGCAGAACCTTTCTATCCACGTTTCTTTGTTCCCCTCTAACATTTCACCCTTTCTCGTTTCATCGTTTCTCGAAGCATCTCCTCTCACGGAATCCACCAGCTTATCGGTCTCCTCGTAAAGATGTCATTGATTATACGCACCGTCCGCGCGCTGAGATATTACGCCTAGTGTGAATATACCGTGCAATAAAGATGCCTGAGCCCAGTGGAGGCAAACGTACGCGAGCTTAGTGTACAAACGTGTGTGTATATACGTGGCCGCGAAACCCGCTGCGCGTCTCTGAACAACTACGTGCCGCAAGTGCCGCGTGTTGGTGAAAGTCGTCGCAACGGGGATGCACCGAAGGGAATCGCGTCGCTCCTGTTTAGACCTCGACGCATCCAGCTAATTGCATTGGGCCCAATCGCCGTTTCCGCGGACTGACGCCAGAAGAACCTTCTCGATGTATTGATCTCCTTGCAGATTCGATTCCGGTGTTAGAGAAGCTGAGAAGTGATACTTTAAAAATTGTACAGATAACTCTTGTAAAACGCAACCGGATAATCCCAAGAACTCTCGAGTAAAATGAAACTTCGAGTGATTTCGTTGAATGCGAAGTTGAAACACGAGGAAGTGAAGTGGAAACTTGATTAATTTCCAACTTTATCGGTAAAATTTGAGACTAATATTTGTAAATGAACAATTTCAACAAGTTTTACTCTTCGATACTTGGCTTTTGTTCTTTCTAACGTGAAGTTAATATACAAAGAAGTGAAATGGAAGCTTAACTAACTTTTACAGTATCGGTAAAATTTAAAATTAATATTTGCAAATGAACAATTTCAACAATTTTTACTTCTGCGATACTTGCCCTTGTTTCTTTCCATTTTTTAAATATCTATCTTCTATTGTCTTCGCTGATCTCTGAACTGAAAAGATTCTACGATAGATACATCACCAAATAGATATTAAAATTTTTACCCAATATTACTCCAACAGAGATTCTCTACCACTCATAAGATTCCTCTATAAACATTATTATAAAAATTATAATTTACCAAAAAATACATGCTTAATTGTTTAAGTGCCACGGACGTTTGCAAAAATTCAGTCAAAGAATGTTAAGTGGTGCGTTTACGCTTCTTTCGTTGTTTTTTTCTTTTTGAAGCATAGATATCAATTTAGTAGAACCTCGATAAACGGTAACAGTAAAGACAAGAATAAAAAAAATGCAGTTAACTCAATTTTACAAACCGATTAGCTGGCACTTTCAAGCACTGAAGAGGAGTAGCACGATTCTGGCACTCAAACGGTTAAAAAAAAATTTTTAATCTTCCAACATAAATACTTTCATGAAAAAAGGATATCCGAGACACTCCATGTATCAGTGCAACACGTGTCGCTTCTTAATCACTCTAAACTCTAAATACTCTCGCAAAGCGTTAATTACTATCACTCTGAGCTCCTAAGCCGGATCATCATCGTCGAAGATTTGCAGTCTGACGAAGGGTAAGAAAGGGGAGGTTCCACTTTCGTGGCGGGAGGGCACGTAGGATCGAGGATGCAACACACCGCAGAAACGCGGTTACGCCATCTCAGTTTTACCATTCGTCTAGCTGCTTAAAGATGTCATTGATTAAACGAGCAGGAAGCGCCAAGCGGAATACCTGCGCGCGCGTTTCTCACCCACACGCGGTTGGTACACGCGCGACGGCCTTCGTGTGGGCAACGCATTATGGTACGGCAACGTATGAATAGCCATGGCCCCTGGTCCCAAGAGATGCGGCTGGGCGTGTACCAGGCCCTTTTATGCGCCACGATACTTCGTGGCATACCAGATTCATCCGTGGAAAGAAGAATACCACCACTCGGTCTCGAAATCAGTCACGCTCGAGCCACTCGTTGCGAGACCGCCATTTTATTCACCGTGAAATAAACCTTTTAATTCGTTCGCGGAGCTTTTTTCGGGACGATTGGATAGATACTGTGGATTAAAAATCATTTGGAGAGGAGAACAGTTGTATTGTGAGAGTAGTGTAAAGTTAAAGGTTTGGTTAAGTTTATTTTGAAATAGTACAATTGGGCTAACGAATTTCGATCAGAATATGATTTGAGAAATTAGAATATTTAGAATTTTTTCTAATTCTGAAGTACCTAATAATAATAAACGATTGAATTTAGCGAATCTGAATAAATGAAGAAATTCGAAAGTGTGAAAATTCAAAGATTCGAGAAATTAAAATCGAAATGCAGAGAATTTCAATATTCCGAATTCAATCTTCTGATGTTGAAACACATCAGAGAAACTCGTGTTCACCTGCCGATATAAATCGCGCATGAATAATCGTAAATTCATATATTTTAACGAGAATCCAATAAGAAGATCTGTCTCTGTCCTACTGGAAGGATCACTCGAAGCATCGGAGCAGGCAACAAACCGTACAGTCTTATTAATCAAAATATGAAAAACTAATATATCTAACCATGCCTCGCATAACAAGTTCGCAATTTGAAAACGTCAAGAGGAATAGGTAGCTCATCCAAATCAATACAGCCGCGACGAGCCAGACATCAAACGCAATTTCGCTCGGTCGGTATTAACGTAAGTACATGAATCCAGTGTCTCGTGTTAGCCGAGCAGAAGCCTTTAGGAAAATAAGTCACGCACGAAGGCACTTCATAAGCATAATGCACGTAGCACCGAACAGGGACCGAGAAACAAGGGTGAAAGAGAGAGACACATAGAGCCATCGATATACACGAACGATCAGTTACTGGCGTTTATGAAACTCTTCCCCGCGGTGGCACTAATTCAACGAGAGTTTAATCCCCGTCGAGATACCTGGCGCGAACTTCATTACCGCGCGACTAATTATTATTGGCTCATTAACGGTACAGCGTACGGTTTATTGATTTTAACAACCGTGAGAAAAAATGATAATCTTACATATTGTTAGCCACGAGAACGTTGGAATCGTTGAAATATTTCCTCGTACCTATTATATGAATCAACGATGCTACCACCGTTGATCGATACAACGGGACGACAAATCTGATTGCAAGTCATTCGATATACCGTTTCAGGGCGGTCAATCTCTCGTGATAGTCGATACTGACGATCGACCGGATAATCGATAATAGTAACCAGCAGCTGCGTCCACCACGAATGGTAAATTCCCCATGAAATTAGGCGAACCGTTCGCTACCTCCTTCGATCAACGAATATCGGTTTTGATCTGTTTTTAGATCGATATATAAGGTCATCCAACGTTTTAATAAGACACAAACTATTTGGAATTCTACCACGTTGTTTTCGTTTTTATTCAAAGTATAATTTATCGTAATTAAATATGCATCACGACTGTGTCTGTAGAATTTTCAATGACTCTTCGACATGTTCCTGGAGTTATTTCGCGAACTGTAACTCGAATGTTGTTCTTTAGGTCATTTAGTGTTTCTGATTAGTTAGCATAGACTCGACTTTTCCAAAAAAAAATCTGACGGTATTAAACCACTCGAACAAGAAATAATATGCCTTATGTCATTTAAAAAAACATGACGTCTAAAGATTATACAATGCTGACATCTAGACGTTGCATTTGAATAACCCTATATATACACAGCAGTAAATAAGTATCGATGTAATCAAAAATTTTACTAGAATTTTAAAATCTAGTCAAACGTTTATACTGCAAACGTGTTAAAAGATATAAAACTTTCAGGGGTAATAATATTATGTACTATTTTCAAGAGTTCCTCCTTGGTAATAGTATTATGTAAATAAATGTTGACCGTTCACGTAAGAATATTCAATCCGTAGGTCTACGATCGTTCGAATGTGTAATGCGCAATTGTAAAAGGAATTACGCCGATCCATTTGATCGCGACACCAGGGACACGGGTGTATCACGTTGATAAATCGACACGGCATCGACGATCCATCAGGCCAATTTCCTTCCTCGCGATGATTAAACGACCATCAGTGGATATCATGGAAATAGATTTCTATTCGTCGGTTACGGACAACCGCAGGGAAAAAGGGGAGAACAGAGAGAACGTAAAAATGCAGGGATGCGTGGTCAAGCAGTCAATGAGCGATGCGACATTAAAGGGACGATCAATAATCTGGTCGTTGTTTAATGAGGTAGCTTTAAACCTGGCATGATTGAAGTACGATTGTCATTAAACAACTAAAGGATGGTAATGCACATTAATGTCTAAGTAAACCTCAAGACTTTCAATGATCCATGATATCAGACAATTAAGAGTTTGTATGGTACTGGAATGATGAATCTCCTAACCAGTTGATTAAATTATATGTTGTAAATTAACATAAATAACAGCTATGTCAATCTTTATGTTAGAAAATACTGGGACAACAGACCAATAATCTAAACTAATATCGCACAGTATAAAATAATAGACTCTACTAATAGAATTTGAATAATAAAATTTATCCAACAGAGCTCAAATTCGAATTATTTAATTTTGTATTACAAACATCTTTCGTTGCATTTATAACGACATATCTAATTCTCGATAGTATAAGTTTCTTTTATACTTGAGAAATGGTTAAAGAGCGTTCACTTTTCTTCAAACTAAACAATTTTTTCGTTTTTATTAAACGTTACATTTCTTGGTACTTGAAACGTTATGGTTTAGAGCCTTCAATTGATCACACTCTTCCCTAGCAAACGAATAGAATTGAGTAACCTTTATTCCTTCTTTCTTTTTCCACAATCGAGGGGACAATAATCTTGTTACGCGGGGATAAGGTAACCGAGAATCGACAATGCAATCGATAAGTAGTCATGTAACCGTTTGATTAATTATACGCGACGAAAACGTTTTGGTCCGCTCAATGTCCAATGCTCCAGGATTAGGCGTTTCTGAATTGCCATCCAATTATCGTCAGCTGTTGCCTCGGTCAGCAATAGCATCACGAGATGCGTTAAGGCGCCGTGTAATCGCTAATTGGGCAGAGGCCGGGAGAACGCTAATCAAAAGCCGAACAAGAAGATTACACTCCTAAAAGTAATGTAATTACACGTCGCTGTATCATTCGACAACCGTGGAAAGAGGAACAGAGACGAAAAAAAGTGAGAAAGAAACAGATATAAAAAAGCACGGTGAAATCGAATTAATCAAGTTTGGAACATTTTTTAGTTTGCACTTTCTGGAAACGCTACTAAATTACCAATCTTTTCTACATTGCTATTTATATACCAAAATACCTTATACAAATTAAATTGTACAAATAAATTATGTTCGTTTCCAAAAGCTTTAGCACATTCGCTACTAAGCATCATACATGTGTGACGACACTAAGAACTATTCGAGACCCAGCGTCACATATTTGTGACGCAGATTACGTTGTTGATCGTTTATTCAGTACATTTTGATAGTACATATGTAAAATTACGTAAACTTGTGAAAATTTGATACTTGAAAGCTGTAGAAAGTGACTTTTTACTTAAATGGCGGTAGCGAACGTGTTAACAAAATTATTAATTTTTTTCACCGAATCCTTGTCCTTTTTCGAAGTTTTTATTTTAGAAAAGAAAGGACAATAGATTGTCATTCAGTACTTGCTCTCTTTGTTTTTATCATATATTATATATTGAAAAGTTTAATCCATAAGACAAATATTAAACTGTATTTCAAACTCAACTTCATTTTCCTCAAAATTAAAATATGCATCATTTCACTGTACCTATTTTACCTTACCTACATAGAGAACTACGTAGAGCTATTTACATTTTAGAATAAATAATACAAAAAATTTAACTGTTCAACTTACTTCAGGTACAATACTATCGCATGTACGACCACTAATGTCTTTCTGTTTTGTAAGATTACAACATAGAACTCGAGTCAATCTGTCTCTCAGGTAATTACTATTAAAAAGTTGACAAGACGTATCGAGACACCTCCCTAACAGACTTTCACTGCCACTTGCTCGTGGCAGGAGGTTGAAAAACAGGTAACGCGTAAAACTAGAGAAGAAGCTGAACAACGTCGTAGAGGGATCGGTCTGTTCCAGCGTTGACATTCAAATGTACCGTACGATCCAGCGTCCGGCTGCAGGAAGTCGTGAGCCGGCGTCTCGCGGGCGCACAATCTGCCGGGGAACCTGTTTGATTAAACAAAAATGTCGCTTGCGATGAAAAGAGTAGGAAACACAGTAATCGTCGTCGTCGTCGTCGTTGTAGGAGGAGGGACGAGAGCGTGCGCGTTCTCAGCCAAGACAAACCTGAGCGTACCATACACAACGTCGTAAGGGAAGAGAGAAGGAAACAAGTAGAAGTGGTGGTGAAGAGAAATAAATGAAAGACGAGGAAAGAGAGAAAGAGAGAGAGAGAGAGAAGAAGAAGAAGAAGAGACGTGGAACGGGAATCATCGTTTCGAACGGTGACTCTACTGGCGTGTTTTACGGCGAACGCGCGTGTGGTTGCGTAGCTTTTTCCAAACGACCGCGGCATCGAAACTAATGGCGGAATATAGATATGGCGCCGGTGGTATTGGCAGCGACGAGCTCGTCGGCGATATCCTAAGAAAAGCCGATTAAAACGGCCAAGCAAGCGCTGTTTTTCACCGTCGGTGTCGGTGCCGCACAGAAAGAGTTGGGATCCTCTATAAGGAAGCACGGCCACCGACGCTGAACGGACAATGAGCGTGTGCCGCACTGGAAATGACATTTGAGCGCCGTGCGAGGAGGATCGTGGCTCGAGGACGGTCAGAGAGTCACTCCACCGTGCTGTTGTTGGTTCGGTAACATTGGATGAAGGGGAACAAGGAGGAGAAGAAGCAGCTAGTTCACCAATAAGAACTATCGGCTCGTTATTGCTACCTGGCGAACGAGAATGTTTAAAGATCGTGACTTGTGTTAGGCCGCCGACAGCTTTACACGAATCCCTCGAAACCGCGAATTTCCGTGATCCACGCCGTTCTACGTTGCCCTCTACATAGAAATTTACCTCGCTCACGGGTCCTGTATAAATTGAACGATCGAACGGGAACACCTATAAAACCAGCCACACCGATCAGTACATGGTTATCAGGTGTCGTTTCGTTTCCACGCGGAATCGAGACGGTATGGAATAAAGACGTTACGGTACCATTAATAACTCTCTTTCTCTTCTCTCCTTCGTTACGCCCTTCAATCGATAACCCCCTTCCCCCTCTATTTGTCCCAGTCGATGATCCTGTTCTCGTTCCACTAGTCAGTATCCAGATGCTTAGCAATAAGACTAGAAAACGCATTTGTATCGAGAACACGCACCCGTGTCGACGGGGAATAATAGTCGTGCTAACGGTTATCCTATCCAGGAATTCAATTATAATCCAGTAGTCCCCTAGTGTGTTGATCAATCAAATGTTAATGAAGTCACGTCCACAATCGGTACAGAGAACAGATAGTCGTAGCACGCGAGCCTACTGGATACACGAGCCGCCCAGCTTTTTTACGATAAATCAACTTAACGAGAATACTACTGATTGGCTTTAGCTGTTGTATCGAAACCGTGTCTACGACTACGCGGTGCCGCCGTTCAAACCAGAATGAGGATCATTAGAAAGAGAGGGTCACTGGGAAAAAAGTTTCAAAAATAAAAAAGAAAAAAGAAAAAAAAAACAAAAAAAATGGAATTAATCAGGTATCCTTATGGAATTATTTTCCCAACGTTTCGCCAGTATTGCAACTAGCTTCACCAGAAAGTCTTCAGACGTTGAGAAAATAATTCCATAAGGACACCATTGCATCCGAAAGCCTCAACAGTGAGAACTGTATGATGGACTATGAAAGCCTCAAATCTCTGATTAAGTAACATACTGCAATATTATAGCAATAAACAAATAAAATGGGACTTATAAAAAAGCTGTAACCTATCGATCTAACACAATAATAAAATATGTATACAATATTTCAATTTAGCGTATGTAATCTGAATAATACAAAATAATTTCAATGGAGCTTAAAATTGCTTAAACAGAAAAACAAAGAAAAGAAAAATGGATGCGTTACTTCTGGCTCACGTGAAGTTGTAAATAATTAAAATGTTAAGCTGTAGGATAAATTTACCCTGTATATAGAAAGTGTTACTCTACTAATATAGTGGAATTAGCTCATGAACCGGTTCCGCGAGCATCAATCAGAAAGAGGAAAACTCTTTTTAATTGGTCAATTGAACAATGAGGAGGAATGTGAGGAGGAAACTCTAGATTGGGTTCATATTGTGTCTTGTATCCTGGTTGATGTTGTTAAGGTGTCTCGTTATCTCCAATACTGTGTTTTTTTCGTCGTCGAATCCTCAGGGTTGGTCTCGAGGCAAACCGACAACTAGGATTAATTCGATAACACGTCGACTAAGAACACCACTGTGGGATACACCCTGCTCTGTTTACCTTGTTCCCACGAGTAAATCGTTTCAGTTGAAAGTCCAGTATGAGGAACTGTTTATTCAAATGAATTCCATCGGTAGACCTGGTTCAATATTTATTCTAACCGAGCACGATTGTCGCTAGACTAATAATCACGCGGCCATAATACGATCACGAGATCCGATCTATTCCCAATATTATTCTTAAGGCGTATACACGTTAGAGGAGGCAGCGAGGCGCGTTAAAAAGGTGCACGCGTGTCGCGTACCACGGTAGCTAATAGCAGCTTCCGAACGGACTACGTGTCGAACGCAAACAGACGTCGATCGTGTCGGAGTGAATGAAAAACTTGTTCGAGACGCGGCCGCGGTAAAGAAAATCGTAAGAAATCGAATTTTCAAACATTATTCACGAACAGCAATGGTGGTACAACGAAGACGCTGTACCATTACCGATAACCTCGACTATAAAAATACCGTTTCCATAGAGGTATCCCGTTAACGATACAACCAGCGCCACTTCTTTCGATTACAAGGTCTAATATCGTAAGAACGTTACGCGAAAATACAACGTGTATCTGTTGTTACGTTTCGATGTTCAGAGGCGAGAGAACCCATGATTTAAAACTTTTTCTCTTTTCTTTTTTTTTTTAATTCAGACAGTGGAGTGGGAGATGAGATTTCTGATAAAAATCAATTGAAAGTTAACTCACTCGCTTTGAATAAATCTTAGATTTTAAAATCATATAGAGAATAATATTGACTTTTGAACGCCTGGATTAAACAAGTTGGTATAGCGATACAATTAAACAATTAGACACACCGGAAATTATAAATTTGCATTCAAACTTTTACACTCTCAATGCTTTAAATTTTAAGAATCGTGAATTAACTCGAAGAATCGAAAAATAAAGATTAAATATTCAGAACTTTAAAAACTTGAAAATTTCAAAGTTCGAATACTTAAAACTTAATTTCAATAGGCGAATAAAATTTATCGATGAATTCTTTTATTTCCGTAACGAATTGCAAATCAATACATGTCCACGAGGATGCAGTAATGAGCTACTATTTCACTATCAAATCAAAAACCTGTTTCGATAATTGGCTAGAGATCACCGTAAGTAGCGTTATTCCATGCAATTACCGAAGAAGAAAAAAAACTTTCTACAAAATCATCGTAGAAAATAAAAAAAAAATAAAAAAAACATGCAACAAATATCAACAATCTGACCACTGTGGTAATCATACAAAGATAAATTAGGTATAATCATCAGCTGAACAAAAACGTGTTAGCTGAAAGAAATCGTCAGTGAGCGAATATATGCGCAACACCTACAGACAACAGAAAATACCATCTCGTGGGTTCCATCGATATCCTACAGAAAGTCTCTCTTTGGTGAAACAAGTGGAGAGGATAATCATAGAACAAGGGCGGAATGTGTGCTCCGCTATGGTCGACCTCCGTTCCCCTTTTATTTACGAGGCACGCAACACCGCTTCAGGAACGTTTTAACGAACGAACGGTTCTCTTTTATAACAACGGTCGCTCGTACAAATTAAGTGCCTTTCTTCCGATAATAAACGTCCGACGGTAATTTAAAGATTTAGAAATTGTGAGGCTTGCTACCGCCTAACATCAGGGCCTTGCCACAAACGAAAGAACTAACATGCGCCCAATAGCAACAACGTCCTTTTTCCCTTCCTCCTTCGAACAAACCGATGAATTCATTCTGACCGCAATTCACGTGTCGTCTGCTTTCTACTGTTGTTTTATTGCATGTTCCATTAGAACCAACGTCGCCTTGTATTATCGTATAGAAATGCGTGTGTTCACCAATGGAATTCCATCTGAAGAAGGCAACCGTGTATGCACAGCTGACATCTGGATGAAGCATCGACGAACCGACATAATTAAACGCCTCGAGATGGTTATCCGATATTGGCAATAAGCAGCGTAGATCCGATACGACACTGACAAATAGCTGTATTGATTCGTTCGTGTGCACTGAATCGAGCCGATCGGTTTTGCCGGCGATTAATTAACGATTTCGTGTATTGTGGATAGACGTGATTCTACGCGGTGTCGTCTCCGCGAGGAATCAATTTCTACGACAACGTCGTACGTGTGCGTCTATCGGTAACTCGGCTAGCGTTCGCAACTTGATCGAACGTTCTATGCACAGATCTTGCTTGAAAGCAGAACTATCTCAGCTAGTTGAGATAGGATCTACGGAAACAGTGAGTTGCCGCAACAACTACGCCTAGTGGCGATCCAACCAGAGCTTCTCGAACGATTCCCGCCGTGGAATCAGCTAGTACACTTACGGTTGCACGAAGTCGGATTCCAGATATCACGGTTCGTTATCTCATCTAACTTCGAGGTGGTCGATCGTTACGTGATCATTACGGTCAGCGGGTCATTGCCAGGATCGCTTAGATCTCAATGATAGCGTACCGATCCGGCGGGTTCAATTAAAAGCGTAACGATCGCGGAACGGCAGCCACGATGTAGCCAGAAAAGAAAGAGAAAATTAGCTGGCTCGTTGCATCGTTGCCCAGGCTATTCGAGCCGAGCATGAATTTTAAGAGATCCCATCGATCACGCAGCCGATTCGCCATGGAAATCCCGTACGTTCACGCGCGACATACTACTACTTGGCTCCATTGTATCACCGTTCGCTTTCTCGACAAGGCCTTCTGGTACGGTAAAAATACGCGTGACAGTTATCGTAACCGCGATACGTATGTAGAAGCGTGTACAACCTAGACGCATCGAGAAGATTATGAAAAATAGAAAGCCCCTTGGTGATTTCTCCAAATAGAAACGCCGTTTAGGCTGGCCTCCTTCTACGACCACGCGAAACAGTTTATTAACCGAAACCTTCGTTTGGACCACTGTCGACGTGGATCGACAGAATGGAAGAGTTTAGATTGTTCGTTGAAACATCGTTGAAGAAAGTTTTTATCGAATAGTCCATTCGATTGGTTACTTGTTGAAATTGCAAATGAAACGAGAACATGGACGTATGAATTGAAAGCTTCTCTCGACGGATTCTTCTTCATCCCATTGGAATTTCACGTTCAGAACTGTCAATCACCTAATTTGGGGATCGATCGTCGAGGCAACGGCGCGGACTCGCGTAATTGCAGGCTTGTCGACTTCACCCAGACACGTCGAGGTCAGATAAACACACGGGAATCACACATCCGCATCTACGGATACATTTAATCGAATGATGGTATTTAATTACAGACCATCACACATCCTTGTCGGGTGATTAATCGATGGATTGGAAAGGTGCCACGGCCGGGATTTCGGATCAATGCTTCGTCGAACTTGTAATTAACGCGATCAATCGCTATACTATAATTCGAAAAAGCGACCGGCCCCGTACAATGTTGTACGACATCATAATCGCCGCGAGATTTCTGGAATGAAACCTGTTCTCGATTCGTTGGAACGGCTCTTATAATTTGGACTGACGAAAGGGGGATTTTTTCTTCCAGTGCAATTTTATCTTTACCTCATTCGCTATAAGCAATATGTTTCTAATATTTTTAACCGTATACAGAGAAAGAAAAAAACAGAAATTAACACTATATGTTTTTCAAAAATCCGAAACAATTCTGGGACACTTATCGAAGTCTATAATACATTTACAATGATTCTCATTAATATTCAGATACCCCTTAAAATTGAATAACTTTTTTAAAATTAGCTTAAACGATATGAGCTTCTTTTATTGTTTGAGAAGTTAGGATTAATTTACTAGGATAATGTGTACATAAACTTTGAAAAAATTCTAATTGGTCAAAATTACAAAGGAAATAGTAACCATCGGTTTTTACAACTTTTTTATCTCAGCCAGTAATGAAAATTTTAAAAATACATTTTGTAGAATTATGTTAGTTATATACATGCTGAACATTTCATCGAAATCGGTTCGGAATAGTAACGAGACTCGCCATATAAAATTGTTCCTTAACTCAAATTTTTAGAATTATTTTAAATGAAAATAAGTATTCATTTTGCAGGAACGTAACGAGGAAAACGCATTCTAATTACTTACAAAGTATTAAAATATTCCTCTAAATACCTAAATCGAGTACGAGAGAAAATTTAATCTTAAATGCTTTATATTAAATTTGCGATAAAAAATCTACTCACCAAGAATAGCAATATTATATAAATTTAATCATTATCAGAAAAACAAAATTAGGAGCACTTTAATACTTCAAGTATTAACGAAGGTTCAGGTGGCTGTTTTTGCAAGAAAATCCAGAATTAACATGCATAAAAATTAATATGAATATTCACGGCATTATGCTTGCTGCGAGCAGCGCATTAACATTCAACCAATAAAGCAAATACGCTTGATTATACCCTACCATAATCAAGGCTAAAAGAGGACACTTCGATACTTCTCCCTTTCAGTATATTACAGTATACGAGCAATGTACACCGTGTATAACAATATTAAAAAATACGAACACGTACTTCTATTATAAGTATGTACACAGCATTGTTCCGTTTCCTGTTAGGTGAAGATTAGATGCATTGGACACCATAGTACTCGTTTAAAAACACAGTGAACATAACTACTCTATCAATCTATCGAAGTTTCCATAAACTGTCATCGAAAAGGCTTGTTCGTTGCAGAAATTTCGTTCTAACAGGCAAACTCGATCCGTCATCGTTGGAAGAGATGTATCTAGTTAACGTAACAGCCACTATGTAACTGGAAAGGTTGGATCGTTTCAAACGAGACTGAAAGTGCAGACGCCTAGGATCGTATAAATAGAATCACCTGTGCGTAACCGTGCGATTTCTAAGCGGCAGAGCTCGATGCAAATCCAAAGGAAACGAAGGAGCGACGGGAGCGACCAACGCTCGTGGACACGGCAGTCAGTGAACCAAATGAGACGAGCACCGCGACGTGTGTTCACGACGCAGGGGGTACTACTTCGATCGGTACCATTCGTGGACGATGAATAATAAATCACGCACCGTTCGATCCGTCTCGTTCTAATCGGTCATGAAAAACGGACGAGGTCTACGATTTCGAAAACGAAAGAGCAAAAACGAAAGATCGTTTTTATTTCTTAATGAAAAATTATTATAAAAGTATTATAAAATTAATATTAATATTACATTAATAATCATTTTATTTGAAATTTAAATTAATGAATATTAAATTAATTATAATTTTATATTAATATTAATATTACAAAGTTAATTTATAAGTTTACTAACTTAATATTACGAAGGATTGTTTTAATGATGATACTGAGTTCTTTTTTGAGTTCCTCTTAAGTTATGAAACAAGCGTTCGGTCCTTAGAGTCCGACAAAATCAAATTAAAAAAATAAATTTGTATTTATTAATAATATTATTTAAAATGTTTTAAACATTATATTTAAAATTAACAAATTTTACAATATTATTTTTTTTTAAATATGAAACGATATTGCAACATTTTAAATAAACATGAGTGTTGCCTTTTTTGTGCGTTCAACGTCGCCTGAACGGAAAGTGAAGCAAAATCGGTTGTGCATCAAACGTGTTAATTGTAACATTCTTGTTACTGAGTTTATTGGATTTTTTACTTATTTATAGCTGATGTTTATGATTATGTATTACGTATATTCTTATATTTAATCATTTATCTCTTTTCTTTTCTTGTTTTCTCTCTCATTTACTAGCTAACCTTTTGTAACTGTTTCTAAATTTTTAACTATTTTAAATATTTGATTCTATATCTGAATGGGTTTGTCCCGTATATAAACGAGAGATTCTGAGTAAACCGAAGTTGGATTTAGTTGATGGTCTGTCTATGGCGGCTAGTGACGCAAGAGGAAATTTTCGGTGAAGACAGTAGAACCGGTTTTGTTACTAGTTTTATCTAGTTGCGACGTTAGAATGTTATGATTTCATTGATTGCTAATAGAAGCATCTATTTATTGGAATGTTTTAAATAACCCACAAATTACTATAAATTATCGAGAAAGTTTTCTGAAGTTATATCAAAACTATGTCAAAGTTCTTCGATAGCTAAGTCTAACCTTGATCCAAACGATAATTAAATAGGAAGATTTACGTTTACTACACGTGAAAACGTGTGATGGAGTATTATTTTACAAGGTTTCGCTGTAAAAAAACGACAAATTCATTTTATCAAGAAAGAGAAATATTTGGTCACTGTAAATTAAAAAGATACTCTACACTAACATTTAGAATGACCAGTTAATTAGTGGTATAATGAAATATATTAATTTAATTAGTTCAATTTGAACAAGAATGTTTAACAATAAAATTATACTCAAAGAGAACGTTACATCTTACATTGGACTTCACAAATTCGTAATAAAATAAGATACAATACTAATTCCAAACTTTCATACAACAGTGTAAACTATTGACAAGACATTTTTAAGTAATTCAACACATGTCCCAAAAATCTATCCTTAATACACATCGTTTTACCTTACACGGTACCGATTAATTGTGTAAATAAAAAAAGAACAGAGCTGCTCGTCAAACATTCCTCTCAACAAACTTCATCGCTAATTATCGCTCTCTAAGAAGTACCTTGCACTCCAAATTTTTACCCAACACTGCAACAAAGACACACATCTAAGCTCCTGTCATCGTCGCGTCACGAATGCCAAGTAATACGCATACACTCCAACGAAAGAATATTTTGTCACCGGCGATCGTTACCGGCCATCGACAATCTCTGGCAAACAGGACGTGTCCGTTTGTGGATAGCGGTGAATCGGCAATCACGTAGCTCTTTTTTTTTTCTTCTTTTTTTTTCATAGCGATGACGATGCTATGACGCGACGCTGTGAATTGACCCCAACGAACTCAGCCTATCCTTACGGAACAAGTGAAATCAAGGATTCGCCTTTGCATATATTCGGTTCTTTCTCCTGTCGAACACATGTAATTCGCGTAGAGACTCATAGAGGCGAACCTAGCTAACGCGACTTCCACTCACTCTTCGAGTGTATGATTTAGCTACGAAACGCAATAAAACCCGCGGCAGTGGAAGAAGATGACACGCGGTCCCGGCAAATGTTCACGCCGCCTCTATTCGTTCGCGGCTTAGCGCGTACGGTACTCAACAATCAACGGCGGCAGATGTTACGACTCTGAGCTAGGCTGCAAGCGACTGACTCGACATATTTCGTAAACTGAGAAAAAATCACCGGCCGTTTTATGCGGTACCTTCCTCTTCCTCGTGGTAACGAGTACTTACGCCGGTAACCGGGACGAATTGAACGCGTCTAGGATCTCGAGGAAACGGGCTGCGCCCCGTCGACCAGATGGAGCACGCCTCGAGTGCGCCAATCGAATTTGCCGGGCCGAGAAAAACACGGATGAAGGATGCGCCGAAGCGTGTCAACGATTTCAGAACAGACCACTCGCTCGCTTGCTCGCGCGAGCACACGCGTATCTCGGGGGACTGTACAATGGAAACGCATCTGCAATCTCGCCGTCATACATCTTCACGATGCTGCCCTTTCTTTCTTTCTCTCGCTATGCGGTGATTTACCGTGCTATACTGTGCAAGATGATTGTTAATCCGCTCGCGGTAGAACGAAGTACTTGCTGTCCTCGTATAAAAGATCGGGAAGAGTATGTTGATTTTGAAAGAATAACGTGAATTTTTGTTAATTTGTTTCATGATAGAGCGATAAGAAGCTGGTGATAATTGATTTAAATGTTGTGAACACCTCATTCCTCTGTTATGTTAGTTAACCCAACAGTAGCCTAATGAATTTATTAACATTTTGAGACTTTAGAATACTTATTCTCTATCTTCGTTGTTTCAAGCGTTAAATCACTGAAATTTCATTAACCCTGTATAACTCCACGTGACTTGAAAGTTCCATATCCATTTACTTATATTTTATACATTAGATTTTATCTGTTTCTTGTTATATTGTTACATTATTACAATATCGATTTTTTTATGTTACTTATTAATTCATTGCTTTTCAATTATTAGTATAGAAATACATTTTTTCTATTTTTTGGGTACAATAAAAGTTTTATTTAAAAAGAATGAAAACAGAATAATCATCGAAATAATTTCCACTATTGTTGACGATCTTTTGTTATTTTTCCAATTTGAATGGCTGTACTGATTATGTAATTTTAATTGGAAAGGATTAGTTTCTACTCCTAAGATAATCAATTGTAATTTTTCTTCTTACAAACACAGAAAAGTCGGGTTATAAAGAGTCAACACATTATTTACCGGTTTTATATTGCCAGCATTAATCAATCGATTTATTAGTTATAAAAGTGTATAAAGAAAAATCTAATTATTATAGAAAATTTATAATATATATGATAAATACGAATACATATGACGAAATGTTGCGTTTACGCAACTTTGAGCCTCCAAGGAATTTCCATTAAATTGTCAAGAAGCATAAAAAATGCATTATAACACTAAACATTGCATACATAGAAGCCTATTACACGAAAGTGATGTATAAGGACGTTTTCATAATATAAAAAACAAAATAGACTTATGTTAGTGTCATAAATGCTTCAATTTCCTCGAACTTTGCAACACTAAGAAGAAAATATAGTGGCAAAAAAGATATTAAGCAATTCTTTGAAACTATCATTTACAATTGCAACACGATAAAACAGAAATTGTTAATGAAAATTTGTTAAAAAAAATAATTGCTAGTGAAATGTTGCGTTAGCCCAACGTTTGAAACTTAATGGGTTAAACTTATCATGCAATTATTTACTCTAAATTTCCCTCTAATAAACATAATATCAACGACCATATCAAAATCATTTTGCAAGCTCCTACAGTTAAAAAGCTCATTTCAACCATACTCCCAAATCTGACACGCTACACATGAATCTTCACGGTTAAAATTGGCATGATGGTTTGCTGGTTAAGTCGTCGCATATATTTTCAGACGTTAACGCACACATAAACAGCGGCCATTTCAGCTTCCTCTGTTTCTTTCTCACGAACGTACACGAGCGTGAGCAAGCGCGAGTTGAACGCGTGTTGCCCGCTTTGCAAGAAGAGGAGGAGGAGGAGGATCCTGGCGCAAAACACGTCGGAACGAGGCGCGTCTCGTTCGATTGTGCCTCCACAGACGGAATTGCTTTGTCGAGGCACTCCGGTGGCTTTTGTCGAAGGCATAACTCCGACGATTCACACGCGGCCCACGGATTCTCGATCGATGATGATCTTTCCTTCCCGCTCGCGCGCATACCTGCACGCTGATTCTTGTACGGTTACGTTTACTTTCTTCGGTGATACGTGGACCATTCGATGGACCAACAGGTGAACATCGATTCGATTTCTTTTTTCGTGTGTCCTGAGGGGCCATTGTTTCGATATTCCGTTTGCACGCGCATTAACGTTGAAAAGTGCGAGGCCATTATCTTGCCATTGGTAATTTTTTCTTAACGTGCGATAATTGACACGGAATTTTTTTCACGTGCGTTATGAAGCTTGTAGAATTGAAAAATAAAAAGAGACTAAGTAACAAGTGAGCTGTTTCCACGGGTAATAAGTAGGTAAGTTTAAATGTAGATATGAAAAATTGCGTTTGATTCGTAAACGTAAGGATTTTCATCGTAAAATTACGAATTACGGCTAGTTCGAATACGAGAATAAGAAAGATACTCAAATAAGTAGAAGAAAATTTAAATACTTCGGCACTTTTTAAAGCTGAAACGTTGTTTTGTAGTTTAATTTGAAAAATTTTGGACTCAATGTCAATCGAATCCTGCACAAATATTCGTAGAAAATTTGCAACCGGTGTTCATCTAATATCTTGGGTGGTCACGCTCATGTTCACACCTTAATCCCAAGTACTCTTTACTCACACCTAACTTTCTATCACTCTATCCGAAACACTATTCACGTACACAATCTAACACGTACATTACACACGTTCACGTGAAATCTTCATTTGTATGTCCATGTATACTTAAATTATTCATAACTATGCATTGATGCTTCTATAGAACGTGGGACGCAAAAGAATAATAGTCATTCGAGGTTTATTTCATGAATTGTAATGAGTTAAGAACTGTACTACATCATGATCCTAATCTAGCATTTCTTCTTTCCCCTTATCAACCGTATCTTTTACATACATGTTACAAAAGAAAAGGTAATTAACCCTCTGTAAATCCACGTGACTTGGAAATTAGATATATATTCCATCTACATTTTATTAACAATCAATTCCTTTGTAACAATTAATTCTTTCTTGCAAAATTCAAATCTGCCATATTTTTTAATTTTCATGAACGAAAGAAAATAGGGTTGCAAAAAGATAACATGAATTTCACAGACTTTAAGACTCTTAGGCGATTTGAAAATTTTGTTTATTAAATTATAGACATAGATGTGTTATAGAAATAGATATAACATAACTAATTTAAATACTAAGTTTCTTGCGATATGTTTGTAATGCTATATTAAATATTAGAAATATTTATTTCATTATCAATTGAAATGGTCTGTAGTTAAGTTATCTGTTCGTTAAGGTTGGTTGCAATATTTTTATAATGTTATAACAAATATTAGGAATCTCTATTTTATTGTCAATTAAAGTGGTCTGCAATTAAAAATTAAAAATATCACTATAATGACAGACAAAATTACAAAAATAAAACATTGTTTACTGATGTAGTGGAAGATGCTAAATTTCACTGTTACAAAGAACAGTGTACAAAATCCCCGAAGAAATGAAGAAAGGAACATAGTAGTATTCTCAAAGTATCAAAAGTCCTCTGAACTCTGAAATCTACCTTGAACAGAGTTAACTTGAAAACACGTCAAGAAATCGTAGAAACGGAATTCTCCGGTAAAATCAAGATCACGATCTCGAGGCGAGCAGCGTCCGGTCGAAAGCGATACATTACTCGGCGTGGACAGTGCGGCTCGCAGAAAACGGCGAACATTTTGGAATCTCGAGGCGTATTCGTTGGCAAAGCACGGGTTACTTTTAGAGGTCCTACCCAGGCCACGTTTTCGCCAATGGCATTTTAATCGAGCATCGGACAGCTGGAGATCCTGGCCCTTCCTCCGACCCCACCTCCGTGTCGCCACTCTGGCTTCACCGACGCATTCTTCTTCAACGTTTCGCGTGGCTTGCGGCTACGAGTTTTACGTCTACGAATTTACATGTCGACCAGCCTGCCGCGGCAACGAGGATCGCGCGAGGTGTGGCCACACCGACACACTCTTTCCTTGCCTTGTAAGTACGTCTGGCACGCACGATGAGCATGTCCGGTTTCAGGATGTATGCGCGGTATGTTCTTTTAAAGTATCGAAAGTGTGTAAAAATTGTTTGACTTCTGATGGAGAAATTATGCCACTGAATGTGGCTGTTTCCCTTTATCTGTGACACGATCTTTTTTCGTTTGTGATGAAACAAATTATATTGCGATGGTAGAAGTAAGAATGAATTTAGAAAATATTATAGAGAAATTGGTTAGGTGCATGATAGAAATAAAAATGAATTTTAAAAAATGAAGTGTTACATCGTTTAAAAAAGAAAAAAGAAAAGTTACACCAGTTCTTTTTTCTTTGGTTGCACATTTGCTACGTTGATACTTTCCTTAATATTTATTAGTAATTTTCACCCTAGAATTTTTAATTATTTTTCCACACATGTTTCAAGTATAACAAAACCAAATTTTTTTTGCGTTTTTTAAAACATGTTACGAAATTTAATATTCTCATAATACAGGATTCTTTACCAATTATTCCACGAATCTTCACAGAAGAATACACTTCAGTTGATAAAATATAAAAAAAAAAGAAAAAATGAACCGTGCGAATAAAACGAAAAACTACAAAGTAACAATCACTACAAACAAGATTCATAGCCTAGCAACTGAAAACCATTAACCTCGGCCACGTGCAAACACCTCGTGCGAAAATCTGCCGATTTCTCGCAATCTCTAACGACAATCAGCCAGAGTCAAAGTCCCATACCGTTCTCGAAGCGTGAACAATACCTAAGAAACACAACCCTATCGTCTTCCCCGATCAACCTAATCCTCAAGTGGTATCCGAACATCAGAAGAAGACCCGTGCAGATTAGAAGCTTCCCTCGATTAGAATTTCAAATGGCAGTTCACACACAGGACGTTCCAACGTTTCACGCGTCCGTCGAACATATTACCCTTCCCGTTATCGCGGTCAGCCGTGCTCGCTGGATCTTCCAAGCGGGATGATGCATCGTGAGCATCATGCAAACGCTTTCGAAGCGCTAACGTCTAAACCCTCCCCGCAGCCTCTGTGTTCTCTCGCGAGCGCATAGACGGCACCGACAATAGATATTCTGCAACGCCCACGTTAGCGGGAGACAAAGGCTTGAATGGCCGGCAGATGCACGGCTTGCGCCGACGTAATGCACCGACGTCCGTCGATTTAGAACGCAACGATGCGCCATACGTCCGTCCGTACGTTCGTTTATTCGAACTTCGTGACGAAGGTGCGGTACGTAACAGCACGAAGCGTACGCGTTCTCTCCTCCCTCTTTATCTTCGTTCTCTCTTTCTTTCTCTCTCTCCCTCCCTCTCTCTCTCTCTCTCTTTCTCTGCTTCATCGTCGTCTTTCCTTGCCCACCTCATCCCTGAAGTGTGCGTCAACCGTGTGTACAGACTGTATATGCACGTACGTACGCTCGAGGTTACGTAATTCGGAGAAGAGCACGCGGTCGGAGGAGCGACCGATGACGACACCTTCTTCGGAGAGAACTGAAAGATCCGGGAGTGTCCACTCTTCTTCATAAAGGTAGCCCAGCCCAGTCCACGTTCCGTATACGATCGAGAAACGTTTCTTTGTCGGTTAAAGAGGTTCGTTCGTTCGACACTTTGCGCCTTTGCTTGCGCTACTCTACTTACGAGGAGAGAAACGAGGGATGTCATTTTAAAAACTGATTAAGTCCACTCTAAAGCAATTTTTTGTATAATAGATTGTTCAAAAAATTTCTTTTTAATAAAATATAAACTATTTAGAATTTTTTTTAAGTTGTTTTTTTTTTCTCGAAAGTATGATCCATTACATCCATTATCCCTCTATTTAGGCGATACTTTTTTATACGCGGTATTAATTTACGCGGTCAGAAAATATATTTTTCTATAATCTTTCGTTGAATTTATTACATGTCAGAGAGACGCGAATTCTTAAACGAATCGCTGCAAGAGTTTTGTAATTGGCACTAGGTATCTATGAATTATGTTCATTATGATATTTTCCTCGATATTCACGCGGATTGTTTACGAGCTATAAACCTCAATGGAATCATCGTTTTTCCCTGTTGAGTTCATAAAAAGAATCAACGATCGGATTGATAAGAGGAGGCGAAGTATGGACGTGTATGTCCATGGCGAACGTGTGGGCGGCTATTTGCCTATTTACCCACATCCGATGAGAAATCGAAATTAGAAATCAGAGAGAGAGATGTATGTAGGTGCCGATTCCCCTGTACATCCATGCCACGTGAAATCATGCCTCCGTACATTGATCGTGTACGATTGTAAAGCGGTTTGACTGTCATAAATTCTCTTCGACGCGCAAGAACGGACGATGACGATGATCCTACTTTTCAGCCTGTCCCAGTTTCCACATTTCTGCTGAATTCAGCCTCCATCTGCATCGCTATTACCGCGATTGCGTGACCAGCGTTCGTAACGCGATCCCGATTACTTTTCCTTCGAGAACTTCTCGCAAGGAGATACACCAAAGTGCTTTCACCCAAGGGATTTTGTTCGGAAGACATTCATGCGTTCGTTAACACAGGCGCGACAAATTTCTGCGGACGATACTGTTCATATAAAATCTATCAATAGCTCAAGGCCATTCAGAGAGGTAACTCCCACTATAATTTTCAGTTTACTTAATGTTTTACCGTTGTTGCAAATTAAAGTTTCGAATGAATCAATCTGAACATTTTTGTTAATTTATACTCCAGATATGTGTAAATACTAACACTAATTGAAATTTGGGAATAAAATAATCGAAATTAGGAGGAATTTTGCGAGTTTACTCTGCTTTATAATTCGACGAATAAGGACAATTTTGGTTATTTAGTTATAACTCTTTTCTTTTCGAAATATATATTCTCATCATTCTACTATGCCACACAAAGTACAGCTTCTTTACTTGTCACGATTCTCATAAGTTATTCGAAAATACTCCAAGTAACAGATTACTTAATTTGTTAATCATTTGTCAAGCATGATACACAATTCAAAACACCAGCATTAATTAGCACCTAGCGATCAAATACACCGAACAGATACCTGCCTACCAAAATCCCACGCTATTTGATCTCCGTCCGATGCAGAAGAGCGGAACGTCTTCCACAGCGAAACGTGTCTGTTTAGCCAAGCGGCGTAGTCGTTAAATCACTCGAATCCTGCAATATATTCGAGCATCAACGTATCTCTAACGAGCCTATCCCTATCGTCCCCTTGGCATCGGCCAGGAAAATCCGACAAGCAATCAAACGACGAAAGATTCCACGGCTACCAAAGGCAGGCGACGAGCCAACCAGCCAAGCACGATAGCCACGATGGAATCCACGACTATCGGAAGCGATCGCGAAATCTTCGGGCAATAATTCACCCCCTCGACCCCTTTCTCCCTCCCTCTCTTTCTCTTTCTCTCTGTCTCTCTCTCTCTCCCCCCTCTCCCTCTTTGCCTCTCTTTCTCTCTCTAGTTCGTGTAGAAACCCACACATGCTTCTTCTCTTTCTTTCTCTGTGGTAATGCTGGCCCGTTCGACAGCGATGTTCTCGTAGACTTCGGGAGAAGACCACGCTGCCGCCGCATCGTTGAACAGTTAATGCTCGCATAATACGTGCACGGCACAGCAGCCGGAAGGGAGACGGGTATTGTTACTAGTTTACGTACCGTTATTTTGTTGCAGTTGACAGAAATTCCTTAAAGTACAAAGGTGAGCGGTGCTATCAGCGAATCTGTCGTCTTTCACGGAAAAACCATGAGGTTTTTATGTCAACGCGGGACGTTGACCTTATGTACATGCTCGAGATTAGGGTGTACAAAGGTTTCACTTTTAGATGTGTCTTCTTAAGAAGAGTGACTTTATAATTGAAAATATGGAAAGTGTCGATATTCACGAAACAGTAATTTCCCAGGCTGCTTTTTTCATATCCCATTATCTGAGAGAAAATTTATTCCTGAGATTCTTCTTCAAATTTTACAGCAAAGAGAAATTATGGGCCACTAAATTTAAACTGTATACCACATTCCTAAATAATTTCATCTACTCCTATCTCATATCACTAATTTTTAGTACAAAAACCTTCAAACTTGTTAGTTTCCTACAGATATGTACAAATGTAAAGCTACTTTATCTCTCTAACATATGATCATAATGTTTAGATTAATTACACAAAAATTTGCCTTCGTACAAACTCAAACACCATAATTCATAAAATCACCTCTACTAAGGTATTTCCATGATTTAAATCTCCCTAGACACGTCTAATTACCAGCTACAGTAGGCGTAAAGGGGAGATTAAAACATAGACGTCAAAACGAAGATAACAACAAGAGAAAAGGGGCGTAGAGGGAAGCAATGTATCTCTGATTGGGCCGTGAACTCTTTACACACAATTACGTGTGTACCAGGTGAACCGGCAAGAGAAATATTGCGGCGTGGCGAGGACGTCGTGGCCGGTGCATGCACGGCTCATGCAGTTTACCGGTACCTGCGGTAATATCGCATCGTGAACAGCCGCCAGAGAAGAGAGGATAGGTCGAGATTAGTTCCGATTGCCCGTGCCGCGCAGAGTTATAGAAGGGTTGCCCGGCTCCGGCCAGGCATCGATCCCAGCTACCGGCTTCTGCCCGTTAATGAGTCATGTTTAATTGGCGTGGGAAGCCCGCGGCTACGTCCACGTAACGGAATTGAACTGTACGCGATGCAACAGTACTTGAAACAACGTAAATATACCGGCAACCGCCACAGATTCACCTTATATATACCTGCAGACACCGGATGGCAAATAATCTAACGAAAGAATTCTTAATGAGAAGCAAATTGGAATTGGGGTGCAAAGGAGAAACTAACTTAGTCCGAGAAATTATAAAAATAAAATTGTGATTGACAAATTATGGAAGATTTAACCTGTCAACTGAGTTCACCTTTCGGACGGAAATGAAATATCACCAGGTTACAATTAAAAATTAATGAAAATAGTAAACAATTACTTTATTTTGATTTTTGCAAATGTCAATATGATGTGTCTTATATTTAATACAGGTGTAACAGTACAATTAAAAATTAACAATATCTTTATACATAAATTATTGTGTTCCATGTGTTGATTAATCGAGTTAACTCGTCTTCCTCAGGTTAAAGGTTACGAAACTGAATACAATGCAAGAATCGACAGAGTTCAGCTGAAATAGATTTATGAGAATTCTTACTTTCTAACAGTTTTGTTATTCTGAAAATAACTGTAGCAAGAAGCCCATGTGTTTTAAAATGTGATATACAAAGCTCTTTTTAAGGAAATAAAAAATCATGTTTTTCACTAAAATTTCAATGGATCATTGAAATCCACATTGATCGAATGAAATTCTAACGAGATCTGTCGATAATTATTAACAACTAAAACAAAATCGATACATCGGATGTAGTCTATATTACTCTACCAACTCCGTAATCTTTAAATACTCTAACAGCATCTTTGTGAAGCGTTTCGTTAGATATCCAAGCCGCAGGTGTTGCACTCGTTAAACTAGAAGTCGCCTTTCTCAAGAAGTCACCACGGTTTTACGGCTACCTTGACGACAGCTAGGCATCCACCATCAAATCGCGATTTCTCAGACAACAACGATTTAACGCGTGGCATTCACAGACCTCGGCCACGACCATAACAACGACAACGGGTTAGAAATGTTGTCGCATGGCAGATGGTACGCGACAGGCTATTTCAAAAGGATTACTGTTACGCGCGAGTTCCTCGAGACTCTGTTAGGCAGACCCCAACTGTACCGGTATGCAAATAAATGGCATTGGAGCGGATGCGTTTAGAACGAAAAAAAAAGAGGGAGAAACAGAAAAAAGAAAGAAAAAACGCAACGATATACTAGCTTGCGATACGCTGCTGAATGCGTACTACAGGTCGAGCATTGTCTTTTGAGTCTAATCATGACTAGTGTATGCATTTACGAGCCACCGGTTAGACGGACGTGTAGCCTTCGGAGAAAGACTACCTTTTGCGAGAGGCGGTTCTCGTATTCTCCGAGTTACCGCGCCACGTAGTAATATGCATCGCGAATACCAACACGAGTCACACCCATCATACAGCCCGACCCTGTGGGTGGCGCCACGTACTCACGAATAAGTCCTACGAATAAATCGTAAGGCCATCATCCGCGTTGCGTCTCCTCGCCGCAGCCTATGAATATTCCGCCACGGCTAGATATAATGCGCTCTTTGTGCCGTCTGTTTCCTTTATGCCTCTGTAATCTACGCTTCACGACAGTTTTCCGACCGACGACATAACGACATGTCTTATCGTTGGAGTAATTCTCTGTGATATAAAGAAAAACCAGGGGAAAAAAGGAATTAAGGAGGATTTAAATATCGATGTTTCATCGTTGTTTTCAATTATTTGATTCAGTTGTATTTGGGGATGTATCCGACCGGTCAGTAAAGTCACAAAACTCATAGAAAACGCTTTCCAGATTTAATTCGAAGACCCTAACAAATTTTCTTCGAACATTAATTTCAAGGCCTGAATAAATTGCTTTCCTGCCATGAGCACAGTTCAAGACGCATCACATTTATTTTCACCATGCTTCTCTCCTTTCTGGTTTTTCCTATATCCCTCCAGTTTGCAAACCTCTTGTATTCTTACTTTCCTTCCACTAGAATTTTCAAATATCCAATTGTACCTTCGCATTTTTCGTCCTTATTTCCATCTCCCTTGACAATCAACCAATCACCGCACACGCTGACATTATATATTACAAAAACAAAAAATTCGGCAATAAGTATCACGGAAAAAGTAGCAAAAGAAATATTATCTCAAAATTCTGTAGGAATCGAGCATTCTATCAATCATATACCATTCTACAATCATTTTTTCATCACCCTCACACCACTCATTATAATATCGCCCTTACGACATTAATTTGTTGTGAGCGCAACAATACTCTTCACGATCGAAGTAAATTTCAATCGTATTATATAAATACAGAGGAAGGTTCTGATATTTTCAAATTTGAGCTTTATTGGCTTAAAATATTCAAGCAATTTAACTACGAGTGTTAATTCCTAGATTATTGACATGTTAGTAGACATGTGCAAGATTGCAATTTTTGTAAAATTCAGAGTGGCAGTAATGCAAATTGTTCGGAGAAAAAATTTATTATACATATGAGAGGCATTAAAAGTACGAACATTATTGTAATAACAAAATTGAAAATTTTGAAACAACCTTCCTTTCGATCAAAAATTAGAAGAAAAAGCAAGATCATGTGATAAACCTAATAAATTATTCACACCTAAATAACATAAAACATTTTATCGACGTACGTGTTGTCAGTTAACGCACTAAAATGAATCTCACTGATTTACCTGTCCATTTTCTCAATCCTTCTTTCAAAGATAAATAATTACCTTGAAAGAAGATCCAAGTGACAGAAAACCTCCACCTTTAAGTCTGATTACCTTATCACATTCACACCCTATGCTCATAACTCTTCCATTATATTACCTTTTCCTGATACCTCGAGACCCATTCCACAATCCTCTTACAAGAATTTCCCCTTTCCTAAGTGTTATCAAAAATGACTATTCTCCGCTACACCTATCCATCTTTTCCTCAGATTCACTTGAAGAACATTAGATCCCTATTAAAGAGAAAAAAAACCCCAAGGTATGAATGACATTGCCGCAAGAAAGTGTCAAGGTATCCCGTAGGCCAGGTTCATTGGCGCGATCCAAGTCCTTGTACGATCACGTACCTAAATCGACACCTCGCCACGGACTGCGCCGCTAATCGTCTTTCCGGGAGTGACGTGCCGACATACCGTGGTTCTTGCTAACAACCCTGACGGTCCCTATTAGTAGCCCATATATATATAAGTATACGAAGGTATGGCGTGTCTACACACATGAGACCGACATCACGATTCGGGTGCCATCACGTACCGCGCGGAATCGAGCGGGTTTCCATTCGCGGCCAATCGACACGCGCTTCCCGCGGTTCGATTCCGATCGCAGATCGTGATCACCAGACATCACGTAAACAAATGGAGAGGAATAGGCTTGTAATGGTGTTGAGATGCAGAGATGTAACATCAGCAAGAGATAGAAGAAAAATCTAACAAACACACGGTTGTGGGAAGGTTCAGGGTGTTACAATGTAGTTTGAACTTGTTGCAACGGAGGAGTGTGGAAAGGTTGCAAGTTCTCGTGAGAGAGGAATTATCGTGTGGATGCGCGAAAAACACGGTCGTAATTAGCGCTGTTCAGATGACGCTGTTCTGATTTGATAAGTGTAATGCCGTTGAGAAAATTCTAGGATGTTGCGCTGGGATAAAAGTAACTTTGTGCGTTCTTAACGCGAAATAATATCGCATCAGATACGATGTAAATCACCAGGTGTTCCACAGGATAAATTTAATACTTTCACAGTGTAATAAAACAACGTGGAATACCAGTGGAATCGCTTACGAGATGCGTATCTTGTTTATTGTTCAATTTATACGATATTGCGATAATGGATAGAAAAATATATGTGGCGTTCGTTGCTTGCATTAGATGTATTTTAATAATTAAGTTGCATATAGTAGAAATTAGATTAGGAAGTTTTTCTCATGATGTGATGTGAAAGGGGTGAACATAAAACTGACATTGTCACCGTGAATCGACGTGTAATATATAAACTGATTACATTAGAAATAAACTTGGATTTTAATTTCGATTATCTCACTTCCTGAATGATTATTCTATAAGTTCATTTGTTCTAGTTCATATATGGAGAAATATTTTAAATAACACATGTATTCCTATACATGAACATCGTAACACATTTGTCATCCATAATTCATCAGACACACCATATATTTGAAGTAAAGATACATTTGTATTGTTCACACTATATATTGCAGAAATTATAAAGGAAATAAAATTATCCCAGTTTTCTAAAATTTTACTGAAATCCTACCTCAACTATACTTTAAAATAAAACGGTGAGTATTAGATTATCTTTCGAGGCAATTCAAAGTTCTATCACTCTTTTTGGAAGATCCTATATGAACGCAAACTTTGGTACGATAAAACTAGCGTACCAGGCTACATTCACGCTCAATTTTCGACATTCATTGTCGACAGTGACACATGAGGCAAATGATTCTGCACTGCGTATACTATGTCCGTGGCAGCGAATCTATTATGCTATATATAATAGGAGAATAAAAGACGTGCAGAGTTGAAGAAAAGCTTACATACCTCCCTAGACGTTGGTGCCCCCAGGACGCAGGGGCTGTCCGGGCGGCGGGGCGCACTGGCCCACCGCTTGCTCGAGAGCTCGCTCTCATCCTGAAACAATAAACGTGACCTGTAATTAGACAAGACGAAGGTAAAGGTGATAGGCGGTCAGGCTTGATGAGCACTATTATAGCAATCATAATGGACCCCTTGGAAACCAAATTGTTCTTCGCAGAAAATTAGCTCAGGAACAATGGAATGGTAACCGAAGGACTTGCCGCCTTGCCGTTGTTCTATTTCGAAAAATCAGTTTCAAAACAACCGTTTCGTTAGATTAAATGTAAAAAAAAAAAAAGAAATAAATATTACTATATCAAACGATACGTTATGACAATTATCATCTCTGCACTCGACTGGCGTCGTTACACAAGCATATATATTTATACAGACGACAATTCGATCCAAATTTTACTCATATTGAAATGAAACAAATTAACAAAGTTAATGAAAATAAATAAATTCATAAATATGTATAATGTTTTTCTTTTCAGAACGAAACTTTGACAAATCGAAATTCTTAAGTTTCATTACAGTGGTGTATTGGAGTTGACGATCGATCATACGAAAGAATGCTTGGAGTGTAAAGAGTTAACACGAGGAATGTAAATTCTGCGCTTTATATTCCTGCTATTACTTAATGGATATCGATGATTTACATGTAGTTAAAGGTTGACGATCATCGGAACAGTGGTTTTCCATTAAAACGCTACGGTCAAATAGGTAAGCGCGGCGAGTAGTAATAAACGAACGCAACAACGTCAGATAGATCGATATTCCATCGCGTTTATTCACACGTAAATTTTCCCATTTCGTCGTATGACTCTCGATAAGCATAACGTAAAAACGACAGTGTTTATTCCGTTTCATTTTATGACTGCGGTTTATTCCGCGTGTTTTCTTTCGCAAAATACATTTTCCACTCACGAGAAACTTCGTCGTCGTCGTCGTCGTCGTCATCCTCATCGACATTGTTGTTGTACGTACCTACGTGTTGTGTGGTCATAGTCGAATAAACGCGCCACTGAGAGGAACGCGAGGAAAAGACGAGAACACGCGGTGAACAGCGCAATTTTCCGGCGGCGCCGACGCGAATCGATGCGAACGCCTCGCGGAATTGCATTCTGCGACACGATTAAGCTCGTACGGTCGGCCAGGAAACAGCAGGGGCGCTCTAATGGATCAATTACACCAGTCATTTGGAGTGAAACGAAAGAAAGGGTCGCCGAGGAACGAAGGTAGTCTCGCCGGTACGCTGGAATAATTAAGATCGCATCTTGCCGCAGTGTCAACGTAAATCGCTTCTGCACTTAGCTTGCAACACGAAAGAGTGGCGACGAAACTATGAAGAATATTTTATATGATATATTATTTTACGAAACCTATTGTTTTATTTCGATTTATTAAGTTTGATCCGTAAATTCGTGTATTCTTCTCAGTGTCAGGTTAACGAAATGATAATTATTGAAACTCTGGAGAGGTTCAAGTTGAAGTTGAACTAAGAAGAAATAAGATTTGGCTGAAGTGAGCTGGAAAGAATCTAAGAGTGAGAATTCGTTACCTAATTTATCGTGTTGATATTTTGCTAGAAAGTGTTTTATAGGGTATTTGATAACTGGAATAATAGCTTTTTCATTTTCTTTCTGAGAAATTGGAAACATAGCAAAGAAAACGATTCCAGAGCGGTTGACATTAAAATAATAATTAAAAAAGAGCAACACTTTCTACTAATATTTTATGTTGAAGTGATAGATTATAAACTAAAATCTGTAGAATAAAAAGACAAGGACTTCAAGACTTTTATTTCTCAAATAATTAAAATAATTATTCAATAATTATTTAATCTTAAAACTTATTAAACTAAATATTTTCACGCTTATGTTCAGCGTCAACTTTCGAATAAGAAAAGTCATACTCTACTCAAATCTTCTACCACACCAAAGTAAAAGGAGCATCTAATTTAACCGAAATAAAAATGAATAAGTAACACATAAGATCCCCTTGTACAGGCCACGTAACGCTAATTGACACTTTCCGTCGTTCAAATTTTCTAAAAAGACACATCACTTTCTCCACTCACGTTTCCCGATTAAAAACCTCGAACTAAACGCTTCTTTCATATTCATGACTCGCAGGAGGCCAGAATATCTTACGTAAACATGATCTAAAAGCTTGTCGAACGTCGCGGAAAAATGTATTTCCTCGAGCATCCACCGAATAAGCAGACTAATAAAGTTTCTTCGTTAAAGAGAGAATCAAGTGTTTTCCTTTCATACGAACTAATACTTTAACAAACCTAATATTATTCCAATACGACAAATACGTAAAATATGTGTCGCATGGTTACATAATAGGGCAGTGAAATTCAACAAGGGAGGCTTGATTCGTGTGAATTTCGATCTAGCCCGTTTAATTAACCTTATCTACAAATTCGTGGCAGCGAATTTACGATCATTCTCAGAGACCGATTAAATAGTACCTATATGCCTAATCCTCCCGGCTGGAGGTCGTAAAATTAGAGAGGAAACGATCCTTAGGCGTAGCTAACGGGGTGAAAACACACATTGCGTACATTCGTAACGCCTGACTACTATATTCTGGCAGCACTGACGCTTACGTTATTATCCCCTTATTATTATTACATATTGCATTATTACACAGCGGTTGCAACAGACACGGTTCGCCGATGTTACGTTTACTTTCGCTAGATTTCTCCTATTTTCCGTAATGCAGCAAGATTGCCGTTGAAATTGAATCGGCTCCTTTGGACACGGCTAACACGCATTAACGACCCCAAATATAGGTGTGTTCTCCCCCAATCGTCGAAATGCATCGATTATTGCCAGCACGGCACGAGAAGAGACCAAGCTAAAGGCGAATCCTCATTTCCGCGTTAGAAATCGATGAAAACAATTTCACCTTGCGCGAACTTGCGGCGATTGCCTCTTCCTATTACGATCCGTGAAACATCAAACAAAGCACGTGTATGTATCGACGATACGCGTCGATTCTTCTTCGAAAGTTTCTTCGTAGTTTCCACGTCGAGACACAGGTTTCAACGTGAGACGGCGTAAAGATACTTTTTTTTTTTTTATCACGAGCAAATGGTAAACCGGCAAACGCGAGTAAGGAGAAGCACGCGAAACCGTCGTCGATTTCGTAACGACAGTGTAATTCCACGAGCTACGAAGCTGTAGCGTGGACTACGCTGAAACCGTTCGCGCGAGAGCTTATGGAGCGCAAAGCGGGCGCGATTAAATGCAAATGAGCCGGTCCGGTAAAAATGGCCCCTTGAAAAGGAAAATTCCTAATTAACGAGCTCAGGAGGTACGAGCTCGCGCGCGGACGAGCTGCCTCTTAATTATCAGTGAGGCCTGGACGGCCGATCTAAGTTTATGAACGCAAGCATAAACGCAAACCGATCGACGGAACACGGAGGCGTGCACGCACGCTCCTGGCCTTCCTCTCCTTTCCCACGCCAAGTCTTTGACTACGTTAATGGCGATCGGTGTAGAGAAAGAGAAGGAAAAGAGAGAGCTTTTCAAGCTCACCGGCGTAGTCCTTCTGGTAAAAGTGATCCACGCGGTCACGCGCGTAATTCGTTTCTCGCGCCAATCCGGCGAACCATAAATTATAACTTTCGGCCGATAAAAACAGGACTATGAAAGTGATTTGCGGTAAGAAGCCGATATACGCTTTTCGTCTCCTCCCCTTTAGCTGTACAACCAGGTGGGGCGGCTTTGAAATAATGTATGAAATCATCGACGAATGCGAACGCCTTACATCGCGCCGTTCTCCATATGCAGCTGCTAGCAATAAGGAGGTGAAACGCTTACGTAACAGCCGGGCATTAGCGGAATATTTATAACATTAATCGTCGAACCGGGCTGATTACATGCTCGCACGATGGTCGCCCGCTCGAAAGGGCAATCCCTGTTAATCCGATCTCGCCCCCAATCTTCGCGCCTCGCTTCTTCCGGAGTACAGAGGATTGAAGATGATGCTGGCCGTTTTCAATCGTTCGACTGCTGAATCGAACACGTTCGATTACGCTGAATATCCGAATATATCCTCCGTGAAATTTGCCTTCGAGTTCCGAGCAATTCGATACGTTGTTGTAAATGTCAGCTGACTTTCGAATATTAAAGGAAGAGGAGCTTGTGACTGAGCTGAGTCGCTTTCCTTTTCTTCCTCCCTTTTTTTTAGTCGAAATATTTCGCGAAACTTTGTGGTTATTGTTAACTTTCCAGGATCAAATACTTTCAGGCTATCATACTTTAGTCCACGTAATTTTTGCATGTTTAGTTTTAATAATTCTGAATTATTATTCTGAAATATTGTGTTAATGAATTGATAGATATTTTATAGAATTAAAAAAAAAAATAGCATCTTGTTCCACATAAACGGTATGTACAGTGCATATTAAATTGGATCAAATGACATGAGTTTTCTTTTTGAGAAGTTAGAAGGATTAGTTTACTATTGTAGATGATATGTACACAAAATTTCAACTAGGAATTACCAAGAAAATAGTAACGGTCACTTTTACAACTTTTTTATCCAATTTGTAAAAGGTTATTCGGTTTTAAAAGACGTTCGAATATTAATGGGAGTCATACTAGTTGTGATTCAAGAGTATGATTGTTAGTATAACTGAAAGATTCTACAACGTCGCAAATTTTCAGAAACCGAGATGTTTTTATTAGAACAATTCTGATACTTCGCAAAGAGAAAGAAAAATTTGTTTAATAAAAATTATTATTATTATTTGTAAATTATTTTATGTCGATAAATATTTTAAATATCAATTTCGACATTTTACTTGTACATATACACCATCTACTCAAAGATCTCCTTCGCCACTCCTGAAGATTTTACGTCTTGGCACTTAAAACGTGGTTTAGAACCTTTCAATTTTACCGAACGAAATTATTCTCCGATCTTCACGTTATAAATTACACTCAGAATCCATAAAAAGATCATACGAATACTTTCCATTGACTTCGACGAATTAATAAAATACAAGCTAGAGTAATTACCCTAAGCTTTCGACTTAAAACGCATATCCACACTGAGCATTTCATCAGAACCCATAATCTGTCTTCATAGACGTGACTAGGTTAATCTGCAGCATGCTCAGTAAAATACAAAATAAATTCAAAATTATAACACAATCTGTCCACAGACAGACAGCGATCACTCCATAACGAAAACAAGATGGAGAACCAACTTCGCTGGACAACCAACAACTGACTCAAATAGATGACTTCTCTAGCAACTCTATGCACGTTTGGCATTTCCGATTGCTAAGTCTGTTTAAAACTGTAAACCACGACTAACGACCAGCCATCAATGCCATTTCAACGCAAAGAAAGAACGGAAAGGACCTAAAGAGTGGCAGCCACATGATTAAGTTAATGCCTCGCTCATAGAATTTCTACACCTGCTCAACAGCGACGCTGAAAAACGATTGACTCGCCATGGAACTCTCCCAATAAGAGAGTCTTTAATGCTCGAAACGTTTGGATTTATACAGGATACCAGCAATATCACGAACAGAAATATGGAATGCAAGGGACTACCGTGCACGCTACGCTCGGGTCATTCAATGAGAGAAAACAATGGAGGGCCTGATTTATGAGGGCATTACCGACAACCCACGTACATGCTTAGATCTACATATTATACCAATATTCCCGATGTTTACTGGCCGAGCACTACCGCTATCCGCGTACACGATGTGATTCACGTGAGCCTCACCGCGTCTTCCATAACAGTCGACCGGTACAGTGTCCCGTACGAATATTCAGGTCCCTCCGAAGAATCCTCTGCGACGTCTTCCGTGAACGTCTGAGGAGACCGGTGACAGCCTCGTGAATTCTCGATTAGCATGAAATTGTTACATACCTATGGGGAATATTTCTGTCGTCGATGCTATTATATCGTGTAGTATGAAACGTAGAATATTTATTTTTATTTATTTATACTTAGTTCTTGCCTCGCGGCTTAGAACGGATTTCTGGTTATATACAAAAATAGTACAAAAATATATTTTTTTCATTCACAGCCACTTCTTTCAACACTATCTCATTTCTCTCGCTTCCATTTTTTTAGAGTCTTATACTTTTAATAGTTCTTTGCTTCTCTTGCACTCCTCGCATTATTTAGTCTCTTCTTTGGCTTTACAGAATGTTGAAACGTAGAATATCATTCGTGAAGTAATCATTCAAGTGATTAATTAAATCTTTTTTATGATAACTTAGAATTCGTAAAATTCTTGTTAAGTTACATCTATATAAGGGAAGTGTAATAGATTAGTATCAGGCATCTTTAGACATTTTATTACGAGCTGCATATTACTTTCTTTTACGAGTTGTTTACTAGCTGCAACTGTGAAACTTATATTTTTATGGATAGAGAACATTGAAAAATTATACGTAGTTCAAGCTAAAAGAAATTTGGACTAATTTAATCAATATCTCGAGTATAATTTGTGTTTGCGGGATGTATGTAGAGGCTAATAGTTTTTGCACATTACGCACTAGTGCTGAAATTTGTGCAATTCTATAATTTACAAAAAAAAAGAGACAAAAAGAAGCTATTATACAGTGATCGCTATTAATACAGTTTCATCCAAGCTTTATCCTTCAAGATTGCCACCTTTCCCGGTCACACCTTGACACATTTCACGTTGCATATCACGCGTCCTTTCGACAGTGGAACGCGACGACTTTTTCCTCTCCGCCCACGAGGACAGGATAATAAGTCATACAGTATCAAAAGGAAAAAAGACGTAAGGCACGGACGAAGGGGAGAAGCCATAAACATTGTGGCAGTGCATCGGCACGTTGTATCAAACGTTGAGTCATTGGCGAAACGGGCTGGGTCGTAAAACGAGAGAAAAAGAACGGAAGTGAAGCAGGTCCTTGGGACGTAAATCACAAGATGCGGTTAACGCAATAAGGAGGATATAATGATGACATATATCATCGTACTAATAGTAGGACCGCGATACGATCACGCTGGGCGATGGTCGCTAAGAAATGGCCAGAACTGCCCCCCAACTGTGTCCAAGCAACCGCCAGAGTTTCATACGCTTATAATCGGGCGACTCCTCTGGATAATTACATTCGTTAAAATAACTCGACCTGTCCTGGTGTAACCACGCTCGTTGACCCTTAGGAGACACGATCTTTTCTCGCAGTTCTTAATTTCGTTCTTCTTTTTCTTCTTTTTCGCGATCTTCCAACGTTAAAGGTGTCCACGGTGAAAATCGTTTAAGGGAGGTCGTTCGATTTGAACGAAACGATCCTGGTAAACCGGTTGAATATTTTCGGTAAACTGCTCTTGCCTTCGACAATTTGAATAAATTTCATTTTGAACACCATTCGTGACGCAGCAAGCGTATTGGTGATTATGGGATCACAGGACTGATTGCAAATATAAAATTACTCGAAAATTTGTTGCCACCGAACTACGCATGATGAGGAAAAGTAATAGAAAATTTACAATCTGATGATTTCATACATTTGACTAAAATGTGTATCTCGTGTGCAGAAAGACGAATGAAATCTGCTATTATTCAAGTGTTCCATACGTTAACCATCTAAAGCGCGATGTAACTTTGAAGTCACATATTGAAAAACGTGTGAAAAGATGAAATATTACACTGACCAATTTCTTTGAATAATAGTCTGCAAAAAGTCGGGATGAAAAAGGGTTCCAAAACTAAAATGTTCAAAATGCAACATACATCTATGTTTAATACCAAGCGCAATTCCACAACATAGTCACGAACAGTTACTCTTATGGTACTTTCCACTTCTTCAGGCACGTTTTACAAAAACTCCAGATAAGAAAGGTGTCGTCGAAAAATGTATTCTATCATCGAAATGTCGCGATGAGCGTAAGGTCGACGGGGTCAGTTTCGTAAAGATTTGCATACGAGTACCGTGTGGACCTCCGCCAATTATCTATGCGATATCTAGCCGCGGTTGCGTACATCAGCGCTCCGCGCTCATTTCGAGCACGAGCACCAGTGGAAGAGGACGAACGGGTAATTAGCGACGCTCGAGCAAAGAGCACGCGCGCCGGGGCAACTTAATTACGAATTTCGAAACACGAAGTTCGCCAGCCGTGGCGAAGGGGAAAGGTAATTAATTTAGGGAGGGAAGAAAAAAGCTACTCTAGTCGCCTGGCTTAACACTCTTACGGTAACAGTTGCTATCCTAATCTGAACATCGAAATGAACTCAACGTTAATTGCGTCATCGTTTCATTTCACCTCGCTCATACGCGAAAAGATAACCGAACGATACGCATGTGAAAGAACGTAACGAAGAAAATTCGTCGTCTGCACGAGGATCTCGCGGCTTTTAATTTTTCCATGGTGAAACGGTTCGAGCATTTTTCCAAGCACGGCCCCCGGGTGAAAGTCTCGACAGCCTCCTATTTGCCGGCACGAAAGCGAGGGAGAGCAACCACGAAGCCGACAGGTCGAGTCGAACCGCTCCTACGTGTATACTCCGCAAATCTTTGCGCCTGCACGTAACGCAAATCATGCGGCAGAAGTGTGGCACGTGTTGTCAGCGCGGCAACGGATCGTATATACGTGTAATGGAAGCTTAGCCGACCTGCGCGATTACATAACGAGGGGATTTCAGTTTAAATATGGAACCTGTCAATCCTCTCTTCGCCTCCTCCCCTCTCTACCTCCGGAGTAACACTCTGTAATTAATAATAATTGCCTACTCTCCTTACCGCTCCAGTTATTACATATGTTTTGACGGCTGATTAGCACCCGCTTGCTCGCAAATGAAGCAACGCAACAAATGTAAAAAAATTACCTACGGTTCTTCCCTGACGATTAAATTCGCCGCTAGCGATGAAAGAATTATTACACATTGGATTTTTCGATGTATATGTATCGTGGAGATGCAAAGTTCTGATTTGCTGCATCATCGTTATTAATGTTTCTTTCTTTCTTTTTTTTTTCATTCAGTTGAACTTCATTTTTCAGACAAAAAGTTTATAATTGTAGGTTGTGGGAACACTAACTGGTTCCTTTGTTGTTAATAAAGTAGTATTTTTTGAGTATCGTGTTTCTTTCGGTTAATAGATCGATCAAGTCCCGATGGTCGATTTCTGTTTCGGTTTTTCGAGTTATTGAGAGAGGTTTCGGGTTTAAACTGTGTCCAGTTACGTTTCAACGTTTTGCTAGCTTTATCAGGGTTCGAAAGACCCATTGATGCTAAATTTTCGTTCTGTTTATGTATCACGGGCCATTAGCTATTAATCAAGTGCTTTTTTATCTAATCAGCTGTATTTAAAAGAAAAAAATTACAAAATTAGAAAATCATCACTGAAATAGAATTTCTTGTAATATATTACAAAGTCTACAAGTGTTTAAGATTAAAAAGATGCAACAACGAGTGATATGTTTTCATTCAGTAGCTACGCAACATGGAAACAGAATACAAACTTTTTAACAGTAGTGTACATGGTGCATCTAATTTAGAATAATTTTCTGATCTGTTTAATTATTTCTTCTTGCAAGAAACGATCGAAAGAGGTACATTTCGTCATGACGAGCACCGATTAATGCCGATCTCGCGAGGGAGAACGATCGCGGCGGATCATGCAAGTAGAACACGGCACGTGTTGTCAGACTCGGTGTGTACGTGACCGTAGATGTATTAAGCTGCACGAGTTTCCTTCGATTACACCAGCGGAACGTGCTCGAAATAAATGTTAAAATCACGATCGGGCTCATGTTAAATACGAGCGGATCGTAACTTGATCCACCGATATCGTCTCCCCGAGATTGCTCATCCTGGATGAGAGTCAGACATCGTTTGCCTCGTCTGCAAAAACGTTAATCTCTGACTGACGGGAAAAAAGAAATGACGTTTATCCCGTACGTGAAACATTAAAACTTAAAGATTTCGTTATAAAAAATCCGAAATTGTTCAAATTTAATAACAATAACTTCAACGTATTAAAGTAATTGTACTCTTGACTAGATTTTATCATTTTTGTATATTAACCTTATATTATCATACGTTATACTATCATACAATTATAATACACTGAGAAATATTCCTGGAATAACTAGCATTATTTTTGAAACGTGATGTCGAAACACATTCGACATAAGACTGAAAAGGATTAAGCGTCAATCGTCGATGAATTACAAATTCGTCCAATACTTGTAACAAAATAAAAGATCACGGATTTTAAATAAAATGTCCATCAACATTTACCTAAGCAGACTGATACAAATGGTAGCAAAATTCATGCTTCAAAATATAGCTATTAGTAAATAAGCAAATAACGTAATTGCAATGTGTTAAACTAGCCGCTAAAAAAAATATAATTTACAGTAAGACCTGTTTCCACCCTAGTTAAAGAAATCAGCCTTATTATTGAAGTACGAGACAGCAGGAAAACAAGTTTCATTCGATAAGCTTAACCGACACGTAATCGAACTCCTTTCAGTAGTACAACCAAATATAATCGTGGACCACTCACACGGAAAATCGAATACATATGTGAAACCTCGGCACATACACCCGTGTAGTAAGCATAAATGCCCGAAAACGCAAAATTGCCTGGTACGGGCGGAGAATTAATCGCTTACAAAGCTAAAGCAACTCTCGTTTGCCCGCGAAACATTCCCCTCCTTTCGCAAATGAAACAGAGCAAACGAGATCAGAGCAAAATTTGTTAGCCGCAAATAGGATCTTTATGATAGCAGGTGTTCCACCGAGCGAGAGTTGAAATAATTACAATGGTAATAATCGATTTAGCCGAACGAACGGATCTCGTTCGATGTTGTTTCATTTAACCGGGACGCCGCCACGAATAAATACACTCCTCGTTACGATACGAACGCGAGCCGCTGACGTGCTTCCATTTACAAGGGTCGTTTACATACGTTTTGACGTTTCACGGGCTTCCTTTGACGTTTAAATATCACGATTACTGCGAACCGTTCGCCCGGCAAGGAACCTGTCTCTCTTCTTTCTTCCCAAGCGACGACGAAAGTGGAATACTAAAGCTCGAGGCTCGTTACGGTTCCTCTTAACGGCGTCTTAACTTTCGTTCGGCGAAAATAAAAAAGAAGCGATACGATCGCGAGACGATCGTACATAAAGATCGCTGGCGCCGTTCCGCGGTGAACCGTGAATCACACAGGATATTTAGTGGGACTCGTGTAATCACAATGTACGCTTCGTAATTTATTACTAATATCGGCTATTAACGACTTTAAAGGGTTTCCTCGGTCGGTCGATAACGCGACCGTTTTACGACCGCGTATCGTCCAACATCTCTAAATATTTTCTTTTCTTTTCGTTTCTTTCTTTTTCCTTTTTTGTACTCTCCGCTAGTTTTCTTTTTGACGCGTTGTAATTACAGAGAGACTGTGCGAGATATTCGCGAGTATTACAGCGCGCCGAACCTCAAGCAGAGGTTTTCGCGTTCGCGTTACGGGTGCCCATAAAACAATGCACACCCACCGTGGCGCGTTGGTGTAACAATGTCTTGGCGCCACAAAGGTACAATGATATATCTGTACGGCGAGGTCGGTTACTTAAACTTCATTGAAACCGCGAACAACAATGACTTTCTCCCGCGAGTCGAAAGGAGGAAGTCGAACTCGACGCCCGTACAACTATTCGCCGAGCTCGTGACGCTTCTGGTTCCATCGACCGCCATAGCTTGAACCAATGTGGGGAGAAGGGGAAATACGAAAAAAATCAATTATTTATTTCGCGCAGACTAAACAGCGAAACGTCGTGGATGGTGAAAGGATGAGACCGACGTTCTGGCGTTCCTTTCCGTTAGGGGATGGGTTTCGATCGAAGAAATTACCAATCCTGCCCAAATGTAGTCAGCCATAAAACAGACGATTCGCACGCGTTCTTTGCCAGATATCTCGACCTCTCCACCATATAATATTTATTAATAGGGTTAGAACGTTATATCAGCAATGAAAACGGTTTAACGGCTTCATATAAACTTTGATTTATAACGAACTCCTAGTTTCCTTATTCGAAACGATCGTTCTTACAATGAACAAGAGTTAAGAATTTTGTAATTCGAAGCTCGCCGACATTCTTCATTTTACCTTCATTAACATTATGTTAAAAATTCAAGTGAATAGGGAATTGCTTGCGATAGGGTGGAAGTTGTATTTGCATTAATGAGAGGAGGAGAAAATAGTATAATTTCAGACCTTTGCAATTTGCTAGGTAAAAGAGAAAGAATATATTATTTTATATTTACAGTGACTGGTGTATGTACTGCGTTTAATGTAGAATCGATTAAATATCAATCGAGTTGTCACTTGTTTGGGTGGCTCACCCTTCGAATTACTCTAGAGTACCTAACTCGAGGCACCGGCACGAGCCTACTCACGTTACGACACGCGGTCGGTAGGCTTGATAATTTATTATTGCTGAAGAAATGGAAGCCGCCGATCTATTAGCACGTTCGACAATAACAGCACCGACCGTAAGTAACTTAAGTGGTTAAGTAACGTCAATGCGGCTTACCAACCGCCTACGCGAGCTTCTTGCAGGTTATATGCCCCCTTCGTCGAAGCGATCGCCCGCGTTCGGCGGTTGTTCTCAACCGGTATCAATCACGACGACAATGCTATCGAAATAGGTACTCGAGGTACGATAAAAACATATTAGTTGCACGAATAACAGAGAAAACCTACAAAATTGACGAATATGTAAGATGAAATAATTTCATGGAATTATTGGTAAAATATAAGCATTAACACGTTAAGTATCACTCCGAGTTCGATCAATTTCTCGTTCAATTCGGTTCAGTTTTGAAAATTTTGCGAAGAGTGTTACAATAAATTTAACGAAGAAAGTGGTAACTTTGTAACGCCTGCAGGCTTTGTAAAGCCGTATCTTTGTTAAAACTGTTTTAACGAAACCCATTAATTAGTAATAAGTAATTATTTTCTAAACTTGAAGCGGTTCATTTTTCGAAAATCAACGCAGCCTAAACGGAAGGTCTAACGTCGGTCTGCAAAGACCGGCGTGACATTTAGCATATTAAATAGTAATTAACCTAACAGATTAATATACTAATATACCCAGGTTCGAATGTGGCAGTTTTTGTTTTTCGATTAAGATTTAGGTACTAAGACTTGTTATTTCTTCCATCGACTATAATTTAATATGTCACGATTATGTTTAGTTCTAGGGACTGAATACGCGGTCATATCATGATGAGTAGTATGATCGGTCTCAGGGATCGACCACGCGGCAAATAGCTTTAAATGTTTTATTGTCACTGTGCCTCCAAATCTAGACATCACTTGTGTCAAACCTCGTAGATCTTTGACTACAATTTTTAATTTTATTTAAAAAAGTCATTCATCCTACATACCATTGTAAACGAGCGTAGCAGAATTTACAACTCTGTGAGATTCCCTCTTTATTGAGGAGATGAATTTTTCGAAAGAAACATAGGTATATTTTATGTATACCAATGATAATGTCATATAATAATTAAGTGAAATTAAAATGAAAATTTGTAATTATATTAATAATTAAATGAAAATAAAATATAATATAATAATTAATAATTACGTGTTTATTTTTAAGTAAGTGTTACAAGACCAGGTAATTTTTCGACTTTTTCCTGGGAAAGTAATGAACTGAAGTTCCTTACAGAAATAAGGAATATTCTTAAAAAATTGATGAGCAGATACCCAGTGATTATGAAAGGTGACTTAAGTCATATATTTTTCCTTTCAAGATATTTAAAACTTTCTTCTTTCGGCGTAATAAAAAATATTTCTCTCTTATGCAACGAAATATTTCAGAAAACACATGCTCGTACAAAGTATCGTTCACGTAGCATGACAGTGAAAATTTATTCCTCAGTATCCACAGCGATATACCATTTTCTTAAAACACTTATGTTATTCCTAAATTAAAATCTCTGCTGCAAAGTTCTCAAAGAGAAAAAATAAAAATAAAAATCTCGCAGCAAAACCTGTCCTATATCTCGATACCGTATAATTCCCACACGACGAGCACGTTCAACGTTCATAATTCAAGATCGTCAAACAGGCTGAGTCATCTAATATTTCCTCTCGTCGTACAAATCATTTTCCCCTGTCGATACATTGAATCTAATGTAACAAGAATGTGCCGCATGAAAGAAGAGAAGAAATTACTGCTCCACGGTGTACAGTTATTTTCGAATAGTTTACGAGCATCCGGCGTGGAAATAGGAACATCAGTATCCTACGTCGTTTTATGGAAACTAGTTATCCTCCTTTAACCCCCAACAGCCTCGTTGTTGCTTTTGCCTCTCGTTCAATAAGCGAGTTAATCCGCGTAACAAACTACCTATGTACTGATATCACAGCATTATCGCTGCTAACCCTCCTAATTGAATCTACGGATACAGAAAAGCTCAGAAGCGTTTAAGCAAGCTTTAGCAAATTATTCATTTATGTGCATCAAGTATCGCGTGTACAAACGCGGCCGCTGTCTTGTGATCTACGCGCGTCGACCAGTTCCCGCGTCGTTCCTGTACATTTACGTGATTGTCATACTGCCTTTCCTCCCTATCAGGAAGCTGTAACGCAGACAGAGTAGGTACATAACTCCTGATTCCATATCTCTCCTTCTACAATTTTCTCTTTCTCTTGTTTAAAAATGATCGCGAGAAAGACAGGTAAAACTACTACTCAGAGACAAGTGAGAACCGCATGCAGTGTTAGTTGAGGAAGAAATTTTCTCCGTGTTTCCCGGTGAACACAGCCACCGAAACATAAAACCAACGGCCGGAAGCGTAACGTTTCCACGAACAATTACGACGCGAGCGAATAAAACACCGCGACAGTTTATTGGCGTGTATATCGTCGATTTTTATACATCGAACGATCGAACGTTGCATGCAACGGTACGAACAAATGGTAGCGAATTTTGCATAGGAAATTTCCATGGAACAGTTGGCCGGGGCACGATTTTCTTGCTTCTCGTGGCGACGGGAACGCACGATTTCAAATGTAAAATCGCGGATGTCGCGAAACCGTTTCGCAACAAACGCTCGAGGATCGAATGGTTGAACGTCAACCGTACAGCAAGAGGAGACACCGACGAGATGGAGAACCGTGGAGCAGGTTTAAGAGCGGCGTCGTACGGCCGCAAATGCGATTCGCCTCGGCGCGACGAACGTTTTGTCGCCGGTGATTGGCGTTTGAAAGAACAACCGCGTACAATGCAATTACCTTGGCCTTAACCGTCTCGAACCGAACGACAGCATTCGATTCTTCCGCCCGGATAAATATGTGTGTACATCGCGAGCTGATTTCCCGTACGCGAGAACGAATTTTTATTCGTTAAAAGTAGCCGAATTATATGTTGTTCTATCTGATAGAAAGCTTAGATTATTAGACCTTCATACCTCTCCAGGTAGCCAAAGTTTTTTCATTTTTAACATCAATTTTGACGAATATTCGATTTTTATTGAAGCACATATGGCGAACATTCAGTAAAAGTATATTATTTTGCGAAAATGTGTAAAGTTTTCAATATATTTTATTTTACATATCCATTTCCCATAAAAGAGCAAATTCAGCAGTTGATACAATGCCGACGTACAATGTGTTAATTAACCTCTTGCACTGGAAATTAATTGAACGATGCTCAATAACGAACTCGTTTGAATCAATTGAATGTTAGCTATTATTTGAAATTGTTTCTATAGAAATTTTAAACATATATGTAAAAGTACATTCAGTAGACTCTAGTGTAACGAGAATTTCCATAACGCGCCACAGATTTTACGGCTACTATGTCCATACAACGTTCAAAATAATAAAATACGGGAGTTTCTCAGGTTTAAAAATGAAATTTGCTTCAGTTGAGCATTACACTTATTCTTTTGATTAATGATAAATGCATAACAAATTTGTCTAATTATCTCTTTTGTTAACTTTCTACGAAATAAAGAAAATTTCATCACATACATTAATAATATTGTTTTTTATCAATGACATATATTTGTTATTTATTTAAAAACGATTACTCTATTTAATAAGACATAGAAAACAAGAGTTGGCATGGCACTAAAAATTCCAAATATGTTACTTTAAATTATTTGCGTTATACGAGAAAATTTCTCGTACAGTCACGATTTCTTACAACGCGAATACATACAACACGGAAGATATTAACTGCTTTAAACGGAAGTCTACTGTATATTTGTGCGACTTTGGTCATCCCGTGATGAACACTATGATTGTGTTTTTGTCACAGTGCTAGGTGAAAATGCTGTCGTATGAAAATTCGGTCAGAGGAACTTCATTCTTCTGGATTCCATAGAATCCAGGGGCCACGGGTAAAATCAGGGGCAGCGTGCTTTCACGATGAACGGTGGATCATTTTTTGCAGAAGCAGACACGCGCGTAATTTCTCTTTTTGAACAATACCGCGGATAAAGAGATGTTTGGCGCGCCTTTTAAGGCGTACAATCTTTATGCCCGTACCACGAGGCCAAGGCGGATACGAGAGCGTAGGCGTTATTGCCTTTAATGCCGAATCCAGGCTCGTAAACAGGCATCCCCCCGTCACGATTCCATGTCGTTTATTGCCCCAAAGTGGCGGGTCGGTCTGATCGTAATCGTTGGATACATTCAATTTTTCGTAACGCCATACCGGCGATTATCGCGAATCTAATTAGCCCGATGATCAGTCCTCGTTGTAAAAAGGCTGACCCGGGCCATGGCAGAATTACAAAAATCATCTGGACGAAATTCGCGTAATGACGATGATATACTCTTCGTCGACACAAAGCACTACTATAGACTGGTTAAATTTCTGGTTCTTGATTGATACGCACCCCGCGGGTATACTGTTGCGATAAACGAGATCCGAAGAGTAATTGAGCTTTTTCAAATATATCGTGACCATTAAACTGCACTTTATTCCTTAAATGCTACAATAAAAAACATTGTTCGATTATGATATAGTACGATATTAAGAACACAGAGGGAAAATACAAGTAGATTTTTGTTCATTTTTGGTTTCTGAAGTTGAACAGGAGAGCAACCGTTCAAGTCCAAAGATTTGAAAGACTTTAGGTATAGGTATAGTGAAACAGAGGAATTAATTTGACATGTCCACGGAAAACAATGCACGCGTATAAAGCAGAATTATCCATTGGAAAAGTTTGAGTCAACTTAAGAAGTGATTATTCAGTAAAATAATTATCAAGAACGTAAAAGAACTGATAATTCAACAAAGTTCTGCATGCACCAAAGACATAACTAATATTGCGGCAAACAATATCTTGAATCGTTGTAGTTGCATAAAATTTAACAAGACATCCATGTGTATACTTATTTAACGAAAAATTAATTAATTTGCTATACTGAAACAAATTTAGATATGGCAAAATATGTCATGCAACAGAATGTAATTCTGGATATAAAAATATAATGTAAAATCCTTTAAAATTGGATATTCTGTACTTTTCTACTCATTTTTATACACCATGTACACTCTTTCACGTAAAGAATTAATTTAACATGTATTAGCCTAAATTTGATGAACGAAAGCTACTTCATTTATTCAGTAATAGTACACCATACACTTATCGCAACGAAAAAAAGAAACATAATAAAACAACCTTTTTCTTTCTGGGTTAGCAACGCCAAATGCGGCGAACATGTGTGTAAAATTATCGTGCATCTGTTCGCGCTGTAATACAATAAAATGCTCCATTTCCTTCATTTCAAAAGCTCTCTCTCAAAAAAAACAAGAAAATAATAATAATAAGAGTGAATTTAATGCTTCACGTTGAACAATTCCTCGTCGCCAAGAACGTGACAAGTATTTCGACTGGTACGTACTCGACGCATCGCCACGACACCATTAAGCTGTCGGTCACTTGGCGTTTTCCCCGCCACGCGATTAATTCCACCGGTTACGGAGGCAGTTGGCGATCGAGGCCTGTCAACGATTTTACGAGCCGTGTCCAAAGCGATTTCAGGATTGAACAATAAGACTGTACGCTCTATTGTGAACTAGTGCCGCTCGTTGACACTGGACAAAGGCGGCGTAAAACGTAGACGGGCGAGAAAGAAACGTAGAAACCTGCGGAAAGAGTCAAGGAGAGCACGGTTCACTGAGATTTACGGGTTACCTCGCAACGAAGGGGACTCATCAGCATCGGTAATGGGTGGCATTAAGCACCTCGGGCCTTTTGTGTTCACTCGAAGCTGAAGAACTTCTGTTACCGGACACGCCACGTCTCCGAACTGAAGCAGTCGCGAACGGTCAATCAATTTAATTACTCGCCCGAGCCGGATACCAGAGTCGAACGTTTATCAGAGTGCCGTTCGCCGTGCACTAAAACAGCTATTTCTCGAGTGACTTGTCTGTCCTAATAGCACTAAATCTCCTTTAAATGGCTGGCTTGAAAATTACGTGTAAAAAAGATTATCGACCGAACTAAATCGCACTCTTCGGTGTGAAACTGCGAACTTCGGAGGATTAAGGAGAAAGAGGCGTGTATAAGTATTCAGGAATGGGATCAAGTTTGATATGTACTCACGAATCCGAGACAATTTCAATAAACAAGTTTCATTTCACGGGTTTCGATTACTACTCGTAAGGAATAAAGTTTCAACGAGTATGCTTGCACTGTAATCATATTTATGCAAGTTGATTTCGAACCCTACAATGAGTACCTGCAAGTTTCGAAAATGCACTTATAAATGGTTCGATGCTTAGACAGAATCGAAACTTTCACAAGTTGTACTCGAATCTTGGAAATATTTACATTTATAACATATACGTTATATGTAATACATTTATAAGCATATTTGAAATGCGAAAGATTTTACAAGAAAACGCGTAAGCGCTCTATTTTACAAGAAAATTGTTTATTCTTTTATTATTCTATAATTGAATCATGTATAAAAAATACCATAATTGATTATAAAGATAGCGAAGAAATGATCATTTGGAAGAGTAGAAAATTTTTGGTTAGATACTCATACAAGTTTCGAATCTACTCGATCAGTGTTTGTGTCTACTTGCAAGTATCTTTTTATGTTTTCAAGTACTCATAAAAGATTCGAAACTATCTCGTTTAGGTTGCAGTATGTTTAGAAGTACTATTCTCATCGATCTTCAATCAATCAAAATTCGAATCTACATACTTGAGAGGTACTTCATCACATTCCTGATAAGTATGTAATAATTTCGAATGATCATTTTCATTATATCTACTTGTTCTTATCATTGTTATATGTAAGAACGTCTTTATTTTGTATTAAAATTTAAAGACAACAAGCATGTGATAATACAGATCGTGAAAATTGAAAGAAAGAACAGATTGTGAATTGTACAATGTCTTCAGCCAGTTTGTCGAACGTTTTCTTACACGTTAAGAAGAAAAGTTTCTGAAAAACGTTTGATTCAATCAACTTACAATAAGTTCCATATTAATCTTAATCTCAGTGTTATATTGCAACGCTGATTAATTAGAAAATAACACTTCGTTAAATATAGAACAAAGATAACTAAATCTAACATGCGTATAACCATTAAAAAAAGAGAGATAAAACGTGCGAAACTTAACAAGCAAGCTGATCAGAGACCGGAGAAAAAGCGGTTTGATGCAACACAGTCGTAAAACAGCTGAAAATCGTAATTCAACGATGAAACAATTAACCGGTCGTTAAACTGGTTAAAATTAATACCTCGCCTCTTTCTTACGTTAGAACGTAACGAAACAAAAGATTGGATTTCCACGTTTTTCCTCGCCTATAATGTTCGCCAATAAACCACTTTAATTACCACTACCGATGCATAACAAATCGAAACGACCTGAGGTGAGAGATAAAGGAAGAGGAAAATCGTCGAATGAGATTTTCTGGCCGATTCGATGACCCGCGAATGTTGCACGAGTGTATTAATTGCGAAAGAATACTGCAGCGTAGAGGTAGCAGTTGTCCAGGAACGATGTTGTTTTACGACTGCCTTAAAGCCAACGAGAATACGGCGACCGATGAAATCGGTGCTAGTCTTCCTTATAATTTTATGACCGTTGCGCAATGACAAGCGGAGAAAAATCGCGGCGACTGTCTAGCGTGAATTGGCCTGTAATCACCTCATCAGACGTATTCCCACAAGCCACGGCTCTGTTGCTCGGGACACCAAGCAGTATTTACTTGCTGGTTACGAACAGAGAAAAAAAAGAGAGAGAGAGAAGAGGGAGGATTACATGGATGCAATTTTCCTGGAGATATACGCGTAATCCTCTTAATCGCTTGCAAACTAATTATGTAAGCAAATGAGAGAGTTTTTGAATGAGACTCGAGCGTGATTGGAAAGCGGCGATTTTAGGTGTGGATAAGTAACAGAGGAGGGGTGACAGTGCGTGAAATCGTTGGGAACGAGTATCTAGAATTGCGTACCGAGAATCTGGTGTACTTACGTTTGCTTAACGAGCACCCAATGATCGAGGCGCAAAAAAAAGTTGACAAATCTTTTAATCCAATTTAGACGTCACGAGCTTATAAATTCCAGTAAAAGAAAAAGCGGAAGAAAAAAAGAAAGAAAATGTCTAAAGATCAAAATCGTTTCGCCGTGAGGTTTCTGATAGCACGATTAGTATACCTCCGACAATTATAAAGGTATTAAAGTGGGATTAGCTTTTCCATCGGATCACGATCGACCAGATTCCACTGGACGTGTGAAACGAGCGGCTAAACGAGCGAGACCAGTCGTCGGGAGATTAGAGATGGACACACACGTTCGCGAATCCACGTCACGATCTCGATCTGCAGATATGGCAAACTAGCTTATTATAGAAGTCAATTGCGGCATTGTTCGCGGGGCTTTCAACGATGTCGATTTGCATAACGCGTACACACGTCTTCGCCGTCTCGTTACATAAGATTAAAATTTTTCAAGCAATCGAACGATACGATTCGATAATCGAACAATCATCGACTACACTGGCAATTATTGATCTTCGATCGAAGAAGACACAGATTTTTTTAACCACGCCTTGTAAAGAAGGGAGAGAGGGAGGAAAAGAGAGAAAAAAAAATGATTAGCGTCAGATGGTATGCGAAACCAGATACCGGAATCATTGGAATCCGTGGGTCGTTCCGTTGATGTCTCTGCATATAATTAAGCGCACCAAACGAACGGCGCATGCCGTTTCATTCGCCTTTAAAACACGCGTTCCGTTTAATGCGCGCACACACAGAGAGCGCGCCACGGAATCACGAGGCACAATAATGCGCGCGGCGAAGAATGTAATTGCATCGTGATTTAATGAACGCCGCGACGAGGTGGGGCGGCCGTAAACAACGTTTTAAGCACGTTGAAGGATTATCGCGAAAGTGAGTCCCGGCCGGGTATAAATTTGATCATATCCGTTGGAATGCAGCGGCTTTTAAGTGTGACTCTTTGGACACTTTAAAAAAGAATTTAATTGTCTCCGGCGTACAGGCGTTCTGCGCTTTGTACAAAACGAAGGGATTTTCCACGTCTTGATTTCTCCTCTTTTCCCCATGGCAACCAGTTTCAACAGACCTCGTCGCAAATCCCCAATAATCATGATCATCGTCCTTGTCGCTAGCAAGCGATGAATTATCGACCTCGCTGAGAACGCACGGATAATTTAATCGTCGTTTCCTTGACTTATCATCGAAAGTAACCCTTGTCATGCGTTCGTTGACTTATCTCTCATGTGAAATTTAAACGACTAGTCTAGCTAATGTAGGATTCAGTATTTTTTGTTTTCGCGACTGAGATTGGATAAGTATAATGGTTTAATGAAACATATTTAATAGAAAATTTAATGATACAATTAAGCTGTATGTTTCTTTTTTTTTTCTACGCGAGACTTTACTGTTATTCTTGATCCACGCTGATTTACAACTAAACGACCACTCTGACTTTGAATTTCACTTTAAATTCTATACTAACGTCTTCAGAATGAATCTTCTAAACTTGTTCTCTGTCTATATTTTCCTATTCTTCAAAAATATTCAGGTCACGTTCACTGAAATCTTTGGGTGGTCACGCACCCTTCGTTCACACGATATTCTCAGGTACTCAGTTCCAAACGCATTTCTTTTGCATTTCTATCGCTCTGGCTCGGTTATTCTCCGTTCATGCAACTTTCCTTTCAATCAAAACACTTGAAACTCTATCGCTTCTCTACAATACAAAGAATCGATGAAATTCTTTCTTCTTTGAAATCGAGAAACTGAACGTAAAGTAGACGTAACTCTTACGTATTACGTATACGTGCTTCGAATTGTCACGACGGATTCTGGCCAAATTTCAGCAAGAACTTACAGCAGCGAACGTGAATGTCTCAATGTAATTTTCGTGAGCCAGTAATATCCAGCTGAAGAGCCACGTTCACCTGGTCTTACCAAGGTGGGCTTTGATGAACCGATATCGTCCTATTTCACGTTCGAGCGGGACCGCGTAATAAATATTCACGAGGCTTCCGCTGTGGATTGTCGCGGAATACCGACCACTGGGATGCGACGTTGTAACGCAGCCGAGTTTCATAAACAACGACGCCGTGTACCGGCAGGTTGGTTAGTTATGATCCTCCAGGAGGCATGGTGGCTGCTCTACGCCGGCCAGCAACGAAAGACGGATGGCATACGGCACCAAAGAAGAAGGCGGAGAAGAGGAGAAGAAGAAAGAAGGAGAAGAAGAAGGAACTCTCCAAAGAGAAGGCGTAGCCGTGCCGCCGAGCGACCTTTAAAATTTTCCTGCGGTCTTACGAACGTGGCGTGTTTACACGCTTAGCCAACACCTGCGAGCTTCGCGATCACGTTACTAGCCGCGCGTACCGGTTTAAGATTTCTGCCGATACCTACTCGATTCTTCGATTTTCCAGCAGGACAGTGTCTCGAGGTTAAGCTTAATCCCTTGAATCGAAATGGTCAGACATATTTATATACGAATTCCCCCTGGGGAAAATTTTGAGTTCGACAGGTTGGATTCGTAAAAATGTGAAAATTTGTTACAGAAACAAATTTTCATAGAGTACATTGTACTTTTCATTTTTTTTTTTTTTTTTAATTGTATTGTACTTTATAACAGTGTTTTACGAATACAGTGCGTGTATTTGAAATGAAAAGAACGCCTTAAGTTTTTGTGTTCAAGTTGATACATTTGATTACTGTGATTACCTTAAACATATCCTATTTTAGACTAATTCTGTTTTTAAGACAAGTTTGGTCATTTCGACATTACGCAAATACAAAGTTGGCGAACGTGTTTTTAGTTCGGTTCTCGTGTAGCAAGGATCTTATGGTGTTTCGGATAAACTCAATTACAATCTTTGATTGATTTATCTATAGGTGTTTTTTTTTTAAGAATCACTTTGAAAATGAATCAGCATCTGAAGAACATGAAAATAGAATAAATTCTAATAAAATGGCGTCTATATGAATTCCGTCATTCCCACTTTTTCATATTTGCACTTATTTCTTTGTTTCTCTGCTCATCTCCCTTAAATTTCGAATAAATGTTTACGTTTACCGTTATTTAAAAGGTAACAATATTTTAACAAGGCTAAAGATCATTTTTAGCATCCTCTTTTACTTATATATTTATATCTCCGTATAGAAGCAAATTTATACCTAACTTACACCTTTATACTTAAACTGCTGTGTTCTAAGTATTGATTAACCAATGACGAGTTAACTCGTCATTCCCCGTTAAAAGGTTATCATAAGAATTTCTAGGAATGTCTCCAAACATAAATATATTTAAAAAATCGAAATATATTCCCTTAAAAATAAATTATAATACATTCAATTCAATTAATTGAAATTCTCCACTGAATTCACCAGTAGAAGAAGACGCAAACAAATTGACATAGCAAACCCGTTAATGTATCTGGAAAAACCGTAAAGCCGGTACTACATCGGCAATTTATGTAACGCGTAACAAGATACACAAGTTCCAAGCAGAACAACGTAGGAACAAAGAAAGCAATCAGGAGGTTCAATTTCAAACGACAATTACGATTAACCCACAAACTTCTTGCCAGCGATAAAACCGTCGATCGCGCATTCGATCCCCCTGTGACCTACCATCAGCGATGCTCATCCCGTTTATTGTCGAATCGCATGCTGTGCATCGGTCAAGGTAAAAACCAGCCAGGACGAGACGCTTTAACGAGCGGACGCCTCGCAAGAAACTCACCCCACTGCGGCGTCGCTTAGTTGGTACCGACGTCAAACGCGTTATTCTATCTCTGACGGTGTTCTAACCACGGCTGTACGAACGTAAAGAAAAAGGGTTGGTGAAACATCGAGCAGGGATGAAGTGGCGTTTAATCAGGACTGCACGAGTTTACGACACTTTGGAACGTGGCGTTCGCCGCGCTCGAACAAATGCAACTCGTATGTTGCAAAACGAGCAAAATCAATAGCACCAGTAATAGCAACAACAACAACAACAGCAACAACGTCGACGACAAGCGACGAAACAGCGGGGAGCAAGTAGCAGAAGCGCACAGCAGCGCGTTAATTAAACGCGAGCGATTAGTTAGTGGCAGTTAATTATATAGATTAATATGCAAATGAACTCTTCTCTCTCTCTCTCTCTCTCTCTCTCTCTCTCTCTCTCTCAACGACGCTCCAGGTGAAGGTAGAACGCAACGAGACCCGCAATCCTGATTACATTACGCTCCGGAGTACTCTCTGCTTCGGCTTCCATCGCCCACTCGACTTTCCTCCGTTACACCGCCACCACGTGACTCTCTTCTGCCACGAATCTAATCGTGTACAGCTCTCGAATAAGAGATACCGGTAATTAATCTAGGCAACTCCCTCGATGGAGTCTCGCGAATAAATACACTGCTTGTCCCTAAGTCGCGAAACTTTCCACTGAAATCTGTTTAATATTATCGGATGAGGAATGGATAAAGAGATGTTTCTATTTTGCGGGAAATGTGAGACAAGAATACGTTTCGAAGATTTTCCGATGGAAATTAAAGTGTATCCAAGGAAATTGTAAAGAAAAAGACAGTAAAGTGATTGGTTATAAAAAAATAAGTGACGAATGAAGAATAAATTTTTTTTATCGAACACCATACATGTACAGTGATTCTCACTAATATTCAAACATATTGTAAAACAATAACTTCTTTAAAGTTTAAGCAGACGATCTGAATTTTTTTCTTTTTTTTTAAGCTAAGATTAGTTTGCTAGATGACGGGAGGAAGAATTTTTGAGAAAATGACAATTGATTGGAATTGTGAGGAAAATAGTAAAGGTCGTTCCTCAAAAATTAAAAAGAATTTCTTTTCAAAAAAATTCGAGTCATTATAGTCAAATTTTAAAGTTACTGTGTTTTAAAGGACATCCAAATATTATTGAAAGTGCATAGAGATATGTGACATAACGAACTAGAATTTGAGATACCATGAAAGATGAACATTATAACATTCCCGATAAATTGTTTCTCGAAATTTTTGTTTTCTCAGCCTTGAAATGTGCTCCATATTGTAAAAAAAGAAATACTGTTCATTCAATTTTTATGAATTCTTCTAAACGCTTATGTATTTTCTGACGTACTGCGAGGAGATTACATAAGATTTCTCTCCTTTCAACAAACGTACGATACGAATTAAAACACAATATGAAAAATATATACTCTAATGAACCACAAATATCAGACATTCTTGTACCTCTAACAAAAGCGTTGTCGAACTTTTTCAAATTTCAATTTAACCATTTACATTACATTCTCTACGTGAATTAACAGTATTACCTCGATTTTACGCGACTTTTGCCTCCATTCCATCGTCAACGGAATTTCAGCACTTGAACACGCCACTTCTTTCTAAATGACAAAATCGCGGTTTACTATGAAAAGATTACATCGACGCGCGTGCCGATCTCGCTTCAACTTTCTTTCGATCGCGAGAAACCCCATATCGGTCGAGTAAGCTCAGAAAACGGCACAGAGAGAGATCAGAAAGAACTTCTAAGCTGTCTCCCGATGCGGAGCGTGTCACATGATGTCGTAGTTCATGCATTATCGAACTCACGAATTAGAATGGGAAATTGACAAATCGGACTGCTGTTTACCGTAAATTGGCCGAACGTGGCCGCGTCAAGCCCATTAATTACGGCTAATGAAAACCAATTAGAACTTCTCAATACGTGGCAGGACGGGTCCATTAACTGTTGCAAGAGCTCCGCTACCTGCTTTGAGACCAAACGTCGTGCAAAAACGTGCCGCTGTACTGATCGAACGGCAGAAAATCGTGGAAAACCAGATTTTACGTGTCTACTGTCTCTTCCTTATATGCGCGTCCATTATACATGCAACTCATTATCATTCAGGGGAGATCGAAGTGTCGATAAAAGGCGACCACAAGACGTATCTATTTCTTTTTACTGTTTAATAAATTACAATAAGGTGGTTGTATTAATCATATTTAAATTCGCTTGATTAACGTAGATTTCAATCGAGAAACTCTACGATTAAATTAGAAACATTTATTCTTGGTGTTAATGACAGCTACTATGACTCTCATTAATTTTCAGGCACTCCTTAAAACAGAATAACTTTTTTAAAATTAGATCAAATGGCGTAAACTTTTTTGAAAATGACAATTAATCAAGGTTGCAAAAAAAAAGAAAAATAATAAAAGTCGCTTTTTTACAATTTTTTTTTATCCGAGCCTGTAATGAAAATTTAAAAAATACATTTTATATGTTCATCTCAATTGTATGCATGCTGAAAATTTAATTGAAGTCGGTTAACTATGAACTACAGATTGTTAAAGATGGTGTCAAATTGAAGTTTTCCTCGAATTTTACCCTAATTCTGTAATAAATCGAAAGATTCTTACATTTTTCAATGCCTGCCGAGTGTTCTTACATCAATTGATTTCAATTAACTTTTAAGCACGTATATAGCTAACATAAATTTACAAAATATATTTTTAAAATTTTCATTACAATGTTGTCACGAAAAAAAAATTCACGTCGTTTGGTTCAATTTGAAAAAGATTATTCTGTTTTAAAGGATGTCTGAATATTAATGGGAGCCACTGTATACATTGCATTTATAATATGTACACGCGTATCAATAGCTAACATAATTCGTGGTAATCAAAACTGACATAGCAATCTCCACGTTCAGAGATTTCCCAAATTTATCGAAAGATCGATAAATCTTCGTCGGTAGCAGAGAATGTACGATGTCGTTGAAAACCTATAAGATATATTCATTTTGTCACAATAAAATAATCTAATAGACACATAGACATCATTTAGGTATGAAGATTTAAAACATCCATTTTAAGATACCGAGATTCTGCAAACCTAATGATATTCCGCTATTAAAGGAAAGTTCATGTATTCGCCAGTTTGAAACAAAACGAAACGGTTGTCTGTGGACAGAAACGTTAAACTGTCACGTATTCGTCAATGTTTAAAATTCTGGGCTATTATACGATACGGAGGGAGAACGAAGCGGCAGGTGAAGAGACGAAAGAACGAGCCTAAGCTTTGACGACAGGTAGACACGTCGGTGTCTGATCTTATAAACTGAAAGCCCTGGGAAGATGGGCCTAGCGCCTTCGTATACCTCATGTAACTAACATTAGATGCATAATGCATGGATAGGTGGCTGGGCTAGGTGTCGCAGCGACAAGACTCTACGACTCTCGACGCCCCTCGTGTTACATCGTGCCAACAACATCGGTGTCTAGAGCGTTGCTACAGTTCGAGCCAATATATACTTCAACGCGATTTTAAAATACAATTGCGCGCAGCATCCGATCCTCGGTGGTTTTTCTAGCGGCACACTGTGTATTGGAGGTTTGGTCACAATTATGGAAGATTTTAATTGAAGCTATGATAATATGAAAAGTACTGTCTCGTTTAGAAAAAGAGGCTGCCTCCTCTTGATCTAAAGTATTTCAAAATATGTACCTCAAATATTATAAATATTAGAATTGTCTGTAAAAGTTTATTAATTAATATTCACAAAAAGAAACGCCCATTTTATATAAATATTTTCAAATGAAAAATTATAATTAAAACATTAAGAAACAGTAGTCCTGCTCCTTACACCAAGTGTAAGTAGCTGTTAAGTAGCTCAATTTCCAAGTACACCAAAATATTACATTAAAGAAGCATGAAGGAATTAGATAAAAAAATTACAATAGATAAGAACAAAATCAGGGAAACGGAAATGCTAGAAATGCATGAAACGCAAAGAAAAAGATGCTAGAAACAAGAATAAGGAAGATGTTCGAAAGATATGAAAATACGGATGACGCTGAGAGATTTAAATAAAACAGCCCGATCAGATTCGAATAAATTAGACAAAGCGGCTTGAATATACTTGGTGAAACTTCTTAGATAGAAGTTACACGTAACCAGCAGCCAACGGCGGTGGCCAACTAGTAGAGCAGCCCTCAGAGTGCCGATAAGGTTTTTCACAGGACACAAAACAGTGTGTACCTAGTAGCCGCGGGTCGTCCACGTGAGATCTTGCTCGATACAGCGTTGTAAACCATTGTAATGGTAATATGCGGCGCGCGCGGTCACCGATACACATCAACAGCACGGCCACGACCGTTTTGCCCGGCAAAAGTGTCCCCGATGCAGCGTAATCGTCGCGTGTAATACCGTAAACGTTGGCCGCAGTTTTCAATCTTTGTTTCCCGTCGATCGATTTCACCGCGAGACAAAAGAGTTAGAAATATGAGCAGCTTTTGCAAGAAAAAAAGGAAATCAGGCGTTATATTAACCCTTTGCCTTATAATGATGAGGCACACTCGTGGTGAAAATTATGGAGAAGATGTGAGAAAAGAAAAATTATATATTTATTAAATTTGTATTTTTGCTCCTTCAGTTTCATCTTACGATTCAGAATTAATTAAAAAAATGTATAATAACGGTGAATGGCCGAGGTTAATATGCGCAATGACTAAAACATCGTAAGACAATTCGATGAAATCAAGTGTCAGAAGATTGCTCCTTACAATTAACAATTCATATTTTTACGCTTATATCGCACAACTGGTCGACAAATAGCTTGAAATATTTCAAAAAATTTATTAATCATTATACGTATTTCCTCCGAAAGTTGTATGTTTTAACATTTAGCAGTAGAAAGCAATAGACAGAACAAAACAGGAAACTTACACTCGTAAAAAAAAAATATTTCAACCAAATTTGCATGGTTTCACGCAGCAACATACCAACGTTGTATGAAAACAAATCTCAGAGATTTTTAGCTAACTAAAGTATTTACCTAGACAAGATACTTCAGAAAACCAAGGTCAGCTATTTCCACGCGTACGAGTACTTAGTTTCCTCTGTCACGTTAATTTGTAACAGAGATCATCAGTATCTGTTCATATTTTACGCTACAAACGAACGAATTTACAACACGCAGCTATCGATACTGGGAGCACCGTAGGGTTAAAGTTCTTCTCAGACAAGTCGTCGCTTCGAGCGTTTTTCCATATCGGCGACGCAACGCCGCACGAACACAAACGGTGCATAAATCACTTGGTGGCCACGATGCAATCATATTTCAACTACGGAACGGTAGCGCATTACTAACAAGCCTCGCAGCGTTACCGGCAATTACAAGCGCGCACGCAGCGGAAGATCGTCCGAAGCCGTGTTTCTCTACCATTCCGCGGCGGTGATTCTAAATCGATTTGTCAGGACGTCGGACACGACGTCCGGGGGAACGCGACATTAAGGACGCGGCGGCAACAATCGCGAGCGGACCGGAAGAGTGGTGAACGTGTACGCGGCGCGCGTTGTACGCGCTTACAGAACAGGGAACAACAGCAACGAGCAACCGCGGACTCCGAGAGACGCTTTCCACGGGTACGGACAGCTAACAACCACCGCTGCCCATTGTGGACGGGTCCAACCGACTGACTTTTACAAAGTGGACGCATAACAAATGCCCGGCACGCATACATTAGCCCGCATTAATACCTGCTTGGATTTATTAATGCCCATATTATATTCATGCGTTGCTACGAGTTACGGCGCGATGCATTGCGCCAGGGCATGCGCCAGCCCCGATGATATATTCAGCGTCGCGCTCACTCCATTGTTCGAACTCCCGCCATATTCCTTCTCTTTCTTCCTTACCACTGGACCTGTGTTATCCGTGACTATCTCTTCCCTCTGTTTCTTTTTTCTTACTCTACGCCGCTGCATCCCTCCTCTAACCCCCTTTTTTCAAATCTTTCACATGAACCCTTTCAGCTGGTTTGTACATACGTACGAACTGCACTGACTCGTTGTAACTCGCGATTGCAACAAGTCTACCGTTGACTACCGTTTGGCTTTAAATACGAGACCACCGCGGTGTGTCCTGGAATTACAGTCAGTATCATAAGAGCGTGGACGCGATTTTTTGAGAAAGTTGATATCCAACGACAGAGAGAGATTGTGTTAACATACAAATGTTTTGTATCGATAACATCTCCCGACGGCAAATTAATGACGTGATGAAGGATTTAAAAAAAAAAAGGGAATAACTTCACGTCACTTCACCCATTTGTATCACAGCTGTAAATACGCTATTGACTTCATAAATCAAGGATGCTCAGCTAATAGTTGGTCCGTATAGCCGTGCATCGATAAGTTTGCTTTCTTTGTAATTTCGATGTTGCTTAGAAATTACGTGTAATAATCAAAACAAAAGATAGAATTACCCATTTGTGTAGTAAATAAGCTTAGAATAGTTTAAATATGTGCATAAATTTCGTGGATTTGTTATTACGAAATTAAATCTGTCGGCGACCCTTCTTATCAAGGTTCAAAACGAATTAATACAAAAAGGAAACACGAAGTGATGACTTTTTTAAATAATCCAACACGTCCCATGCGTAAAAAATAATGTAATATACTGTAATGTACTATAATAATGTAATGTCATAAAATTGTAAGAGATAAGTTTCGTTATAAGAGACACAGAGTATAAAACGTTTCAGAGTTTAGTAAATTCCGTGAAGTATCATCGAAGTAGAATGATGACAAGGATATATCAGGCGAGTTCTGTAAAGGTTTCAATAGAACGATAACACGCGTCGTTTCCGGTTCTATATGTAGTCATTGGATATTTACAGAAATATAGATAAAGTTTAAAATTTAAACTCGAGAAACAATTTCACTCGGACAATCGTTACACGCGAAGTTAAAGCGTAAAACTTGTCTGTTACATCTTGAAAGAGGGTGAATCACCTACAAAGAGAATTATCACAGAATTATTGTTAGAGGATATACACCCACATATAAGAGGCTGTTTCCACGTACCGGTTCTACGTACAACCGTGGATATGTTACACAGAATGGTCTTTAAAATCGAATGGGCTTTTAAACAAGGCTACCAAGATCCTACCGAGACGTGTAAAAAGAGGGGGGGAAAAAGGGAGATGTTCAATCGTAACTATAAAACTACGTTGTTGGTTGTCAGGACGAAACAGGAGACACGGTGAGTAATTTTTCTAAACTGTTCTCAACTTTTTGAGGAACTCAGGATCGAAAGGACTTTCACGACAATCTCGTTAAAAGTCGGTGGAAGCACGGTTCGACAGTCCTCTTTGAGCAAGAAAGCAAGAAAAAGGATTAGACACGGCACTTTCACGCGATTCTCTTACCTCTCGCCGACAAAAGAGACTTTTTCGAAGCGGAACGAATCCCCGACTGTGTACCAGAAAGTTGTGTTCATTTGACGGACTTTGACAGACACTTTTTCTTCTTTTATCGCGCATTTCTTTGTCCTTCGTTCCATTCACATTCCGCATTGACAGGGATTACGTAACGAGGAATTTCTTCTTTAAGACATCTAATGGGAACGTGTAAATTAATTCCAGTCTTAATCACTGTCCGCTGTTAACGTTGCGACATCCTGCTGAAGATCATACCGCAGCGAAACTCAGAATTGTCCTCGTTTATTTTAATATGATCGACTTGACATTTCGTAGCAGTTCTTGTTGAGAAATTTTCACGATAGATTTTTGAAACTTTAACACTAGAACTACCAGAGTCCGTCAAACTGACAAGTTTCAAATATTTTTCTTTAAAATGATTAACCCCCTGTGACACCATGTAACTTGGAAGTTACGTACCGTGTATCTATTAAGTGTGCAAACTAATTTGGTGCTGTTTTTTCACAAACTTCAACGTTTATTAATAAAAAGAAAATCTTCAACTTTTTTTGTACACATCATCTTGTAAACTAATCCTTCTAACTTCTCAAAAAAACTCACGTCGTTTAATCAAACCTCGAAAAAGTTCGAATATTAATGGAAATCACTGTATATAGGTATACATTCAACGCTGGTAATTCTAGTGTCGAAACAAACGCAAAAGATTCTCTGATAAATGAACAATAAGACTAAAGTAGATTCTGCGAATTCAGAGAAAATTTATAAACTCGCGAATCCTCTATAAATTCCCAATCATTTCCAAAATTAAGTATAAAATTTCCTTTCGCACGTCACAGCGTACCATCCAAGGTGTAATTCACGAACTCCCATTAAATTGTACAGTTTCTTCACAAACATTCAAGAAGTACACAAACCACTATCATTCTTGCTTACATAAATTCTCGAAAATGAGGAACTCCATGCATTTTTCGTGACGTCAAACTTCTCATTTCCCAAAGTGTACAGCTACAAATTGCCTCTAATCGATGCTTCTAGGAGTAAAATTTCCCTCCACGTGTAATCCTCTTTCGGATTACACGTTAGTACCCTCCCCACCAGGTTCCACCAGAGTCCAGCGGATCGAAGCATCAGCGTGTTGGCGATCGCGGCAGAAGCCCGAAGCGTGTACATTTCTCTCGTGCATTTCCTCGTACAAGCGGCGGCCTTGTTAGCCGCAGTCAATAGGTCCACCCAAGCACGGTGCAACGATCCACCGTGGGATCCGCGATATATAAGGCCGGGGACCGCGAACTTGCACTTTAGCGTGCGACGTCTCCTCTCACGGCGATAACAAACGCGCTACGTCGTGTCGCCTGAGCGTTACGCTCGTGTGGAATGACCGTGCGCCACTGTGCAACGCTCGACGTACAAATATAAATTCACTTGCGCCTCGATGAGGACAGTGTCGAGCTTTAGGTGGCAATTCAATGGCTATCCAACGCGTGGAACGCTTGGAGAAATGAACGTCGACGAGGGAAAACGCGTGCAAAGATCAATAAGGACGTTAGAACACGGTGAAACAGAGAGAGAACTGATGCATGGATTCGAACAAAAACTTGGACACCGACGACATGGCAGTTTCGCTTGGCCACGTCGATACTCGTTAACCGTAACACCACGCGCCTCTCCTCCTTGACACAGGCTTACACTACGGACTCTACGTGTACATGTTGCGAACACACTCTGGAATAGAGTTTATCCGTGGATATCGACGTGATATCGACGACTCGGCCATATCGAGAAAACGTGGAGGGACGGTTCACTATTATTCGAGGACGCACGTGCTGGTAAATCTCATTGGTAAATCGTGACATAGACGTCGCGTGGACGTGCTTCACATTCGTGAGATACTGTTCGGTCCTAACACGATGTGATTCTTTGTATGAAGATTGAATTTAACCCTTTCGCTTCGGTGTAACTCGAGAGAGAACAGGTGTTTCGTTTGAATTGAACAATTTTCTTCTTCGATTTTACATTCTGTATTTTGAATTATTATACTCAAATTGGACGATATTTAACGTCGTATCGAATTAGTGAGAAATGTGTTACACTGGATCTTATAGTGAAACACGTTTGACCATGTTGTATGTACGTGTTCTTCGAATAAGATTGATAACTTTCTAATCATTCACTAGGAAATTTGATGTCACCGAAGAATGTTGAACGTTTAATAGTTTTTTCGTTTGTATGCAAGGTAATGAGCATAACTTCGAGTATTAGTAAGAGCATGGAGAAAGCGAAATATCTCAAAACATGTAAGTGAAATTATATGACAAAAATTATTGAATAGGTATAAACAAAATCAGCAGATATTTACTGTAATTCCATACCATAAAGGCACTTAACTTAAACAACTTTCTATCGCCCTATTCTATCTGTCTTTCGTATCCATACGCATTGCCGGTTCTTAGCCTATCTAGGTAAGAAATCTACGCTGTTTCTGTTAGATACAAACGATCACCACGCACCGTATAATAACCTTAATCGATCGAATATAACAACCACAGCCTATTTCAAACGAAAACCATTCACCCATCGACCAATCTCCGTAGCGTTCCAGAAACCAGTAGCGTTTCACGAATCAAACAAACAAGTTCCATGTTAACGGTCGACGAGTCGAGTCGCATTCCACTCGTCAACCAAAACGAGTTACGTGTCAACGCTCGTTGCAACTTGGTTACATTTTAACTTTCGATCTTCATCAAGAAAGTAGCTCCACCCGTGTGGATTCATACCGGTGGGAGGAGGGGAGGTGGCGGACACGTTACTTCCGCGGAACGGTCATTATCGTAACGAGAGGAAAAAAGGAGGTAGCCTGGTTACGGTCTGACACAAGGCGACGCGGAAAGTGCTTTCCCCGGTGGCGAGATAACGTCCATTAAATAACGAAAAACGGCCGAATAACGCACGAAGACGAGCGTTAACTAACGCGTGCAACGTGTCTTAACGAGCACGGGGAAGGTGTAACATTTTATCAGGCTAATACACGCAACGCGTCTTTACTTAGCGGCACACACGAACGTTGCGTACCATTAATCGACGATAAAGCAGCCGACGGGGATCGTGCCAATAAAATGGTGGAAGTTACAGGACCCGTTCGCGTTCGTGTACGTGAAGCAGCAACAAGCCGCGGTAGACAACAAAAAGCCTATCATTATTAACGCGTTAGCATAAATCCCCACCAAGCTAAGCTTGACTCCCCTAGCGAAGGTGGCAAAAACGATTGTCCACGGGCGTAAGAGCTTCTCGAAGTTGACAATGACCGCCGCCATCTCTTCAAGACCTGGTGGAAGCCGTAAAGGCTCGTTGAACACGAAGAGACTCAGGCCACCGCGGAAACTCCATGGAGTTACGATCGAACAAGAGAGGCTTGCCTATGCCTTCGCGTATCGGCCAACAGCCTCGACGAACAGACTTACGATACGTCCCCGGAACTGCAACGAATGCGACAAAAAGGGAACTGGCGAGCAACACGGCAAAAGCCACGGCCAGAGTGAAAAATGGCAGTTGAAGGAAAAACGAGACTGCGCGAACGCGCTTCCTGTTACTTTGTTACCTGACAGTGTCGATCGCCGCGCTTCGCTTTCTGCGTTCGGTAGAACAACTTGTCAGATTTTTGCTGAGCGTTCGATTTTACCATTTTTCTTTTTCCTTCTCTTATTCAGGTGTGGCGGTCTATTGAATTTTGTTCGTTACAGGTGGTAGACGGTTCTATTGTAACGCTAATTCTCGATTTGCATGGTATCTGAATTATACGATTTTTATCGCGAGTTGAAAATACAAGTCTGTCTAGTTTTGACATGAATTAAGATAGAGAGCATTTGATCAGTTTTTGAGACGAAAGAGTGAAATATTTTATCACTATCAATTAAAGGGATTGTATTTGTCCTTTTCTTGGATTTTAAATTCATTACAAGTCACTTTAAATATACGCAGAAAATTTACATAAATTATAGTCTTCGTTAAATAAATAAAAATTTAAAAAAGGCATTCTTCAATTTATGTTAATCGTGAATTAAGTGTATCGTAAATGTACAGGTATAGACTGTTTCCACAAAATTTAAAAAATAGCTGACTGGTCGATTTAGAGATAACAGATAACGATGAAAGATCTAAGGAATGTTTTAAACGTACTGGACACGCGTTGCTTAATGAAAATTACATGGAAAAATTGGAGCGTAACATTGACAATCACTGAAAAAAATTCGTTAAATATGTATAAGTTCCTAGAACTTTGTAAACGCCTCTTGTAAATTAATGTGTCATTGAATGTATAAATAAACGTAGATAAGCAGTCTGTTGTCATCGCGTACCTACATATGTACTCAAGTGCACAGAAAGTGCACTTATATCCTACGGTAAACTAATTAATGTCGTCTTTCTTTCTCAATTTCAAATACAAAAATCAAACTAATAATTGAATGAAATTAATAATCAATCGTATTCACGTGCAAGGCATACGATGACGTTGACTAACGAGAATGATCAAAGGGTGAAGGGTTACGATTAAAGGTAAAATACTCAATGGGAAATTTCCATTGAATTTTAATTATCGAGCTATTAACCGTATAATGAATCGTATAATTAGCTCATCGAGATGTTTGCTAGGGACCAGTTACGAGCACCAGGTACAAGTACCTGTACCACGTTCAAACCATCAAACAGCACATTATAAATTCACTCTGGCAACGTATCATCGCATGTGTTCAATTTGTTCTTAACACATTACCAACCACGCGTATTTTTCGTAAACGTCGCTTAGAAATTCAACGTTACAAAAAGTGAAAATCCGTTAATTTTGAGGATGATTTTAATTTCTTCGTTATGGACAATTGCAAATAAAAAAAAAAATATGTGTCGAATATTTTTTAAGAAATACTATATATATCACCGTTTCCTCATTATCGATGATTATAATGTGGAATTAATTGTTTAATATTTTATACCATTTGCACAAATCGAAGTAATGTGTTTGCTAAAATTTAAAATAAAGTAAAAATATGTTAAACAATATAACGTTCAAAATCGACAAATTTATGCAATCATACACAATGAATCACGCAAGCAATCCTTAAAAGGAAAAGCTTCATTGTTACAAAAAAAAAAGGAAAAAAATGATTTCATCTCATTTTTTATGAATTTTTTAGGAATTACATATAGCTTTACGTATTTCTTATTTCATGAATGGACGGATATTTCTTATTTTTCATTTGTATTTTACCTTTCCTTTACGTTGAAATAAATGAATTTAATTAAATAACTGACTTAATTAAGTTTTTCCACGATTTACACACGGTTTTCACACAAAAAGTCTTAATTTCGATTTACACAGTATTCTGGGAAACTCATCTTCCGTGTAAATCGAAGGATATGTATTTTCTATCATTAATCACTGTATATACGTGATACTTCGCATAAAAACGACACTAGAACCGATGTGTTCCAAACAACCGGCATCCACTGCACATCTTTATAGATCGTTAACGAACGGACACTGAAAAAAAAAAAACACAGCGCGGTGTCTCTCTGTCGGAACAAAACGAACGAATATGAAGAAATATCCGGTTAACGAGCACGATCGTGAATCGGTTCTGGAACAGCGACTACCCGCGAAGGGGTACCTGATGAACCTAGCCAGACAGAAAGCAGTCACCGTGTCATATTAGCGTACTCCTGGACAATTCGTAACGCCATCTTGGTTCCCATTCGTGCGTAACAATGTAACCAGAAGCCCGACACAAGTGAAAATAAATGATCACCTCGCCGTCTGTAAATCAATCATCGTAGTAAACAACCGAAGCTACTAGGCACGACGATGACATGGGCAAAAGCCGATAGCATCGCGATACTAGACAGCTGGAAGACGAACGTGGAATCAAGTGTTTTACGATGCTGTGCTACAGGATGCTCAAGAAAATCGACGACGATAGAGGTATAAATTAAAAGTAAATTGTTTCGAACGAGAAGATTACACAGTCCTCTTCCTATATGTACCTTTGCGAACTGTAAGAACGACTTCAACGCAAAAATCGTTGAAAATCTGCTTTGCGCTAAACGTAACAGACAGAAGCGGTCATTATTTGATGTGACTCGTTTAAATACACGCGCGACATCCCATACCTTTGGCCAGTAGGACGGGGACAAATTCAAAGAAAACCGACGAAACCGACGTCACGAACAGCTTAGCAAAGGGGTAAGCCTCGACAAGAAATGTCCGCGGTCCACGACTGTCCGTGCCACAGACTTGCTCCTTCTTCTTCGCGCGGCGTGTTTAGGAGCTGTTGGAACGCGCTCCGCCAGATCCCTCGACCAGCACGGAAAAAGCATACCGAGCAATTTGTGACGACGCCGAGGTGCCGCCGCCGCGATGTAAGCTCGACACACATGTCCGTGTGAGTTTCGTGTATATGGACGTGTATATCTTTATACGTGTATAGAAAATATATCGTCGTCGATGGCGGCGGCGGCGGCGGCATTCGAACGCGGCAAAAGAGCCCGCGGGAGCCTCGGGGATCGTCTGGATTGCTTTCATTAGCTGTAATGCCTAGATAATTCGATAAAACTGAAAAATTCCGATGTCGCGTAAGGGAGTGATGCATGGGCCCTCGCGTTCGTCGACCCATTTAAGGATAAGAACAGCCACCGCGATGCGCCGCCTCTCGTGAATTTGTGTATTTAAACTACCATTATCCGTTTCTTGTGACCAACCAGGGGATCAACCAAGCCGGAGGGAACATTTGTCCCTTCGCCTGGGACCGGAATATCGTAGACGTGTCCCTTGTGTGTTCCTATACGGTTACATTTGTCAATTTTGCATATTTGCTTTAGGTTGGGTGTAATGGTATAATTCTCGACATGTGTAGAAAATGTTAGGAACACATAGAGTCATAAGTAATTGCCAGTGCAGGGTATGTTAGGTTAGCGTGTTATGAAACTTGCTAGAAATTTCAGATGTTCTACAGCTCGTTATGACTTTTGTGTTTATGTTACATTATACCTAACTATAGAATGCATCTAGCTTATTCGCTACCTCACTTTAAATAATCATTGACCTATCGCGAATTTCTCACTCAGCCGACACTACATTTGTCAAATTTTATCCTGCTGACGCGTGTGCATGATGGATAGAATTTATTTTTTTATTTGCACCATTTCTATCCTTGCTACAATCCAAGAGATTAATTCGGAAAAGAGCTAATTGCATGAATCAAAACAATTAATTTAAGTATCAGGGAGCACACTAAAAATAAGCAGATAGTATTAACCCACCCTAAGCTAAAAGTGTGTCCACAGCGTTAAATAGTTGAATTTGAACTTATTGTTTAAACGAACTATTTGTACTTTAGGATACTCAAACTATAAATTAAAACTCTGTTAAATATCAGAAGTCCAGCTGTCGATTATAAATCATAAACTAAATTAAAGAACGAATCAGGAAAATCAAGAAAACCATACGGAATTGTGTCCAAGGTAAAGTGTAAAGATATGACATTGGTGATTTTTATAGGTTTCAGCTGAATAAACTGTCGTCGTTAGTCGATGAAAACAGCATGCTTCGCAAGCCGGATACGAAAAACACGATAAATCCCGCGTTACACGTAGGCGTGTCCGCCTTCCGCGGTACCCGCAACACGAGAATCGCAACACTACTAAATTACGACGACGAGTTTCGACTCTCTCCTTAAGTAAAGTGCAGGTTGCCTGTTCTACCTTCCTCTCGTCCTTGACGAGAGAGGCGCTACCACGGGCTTTCGCGCATTTAAAACGGTCACGTTGCCATCTTACAAAACGTTCTATCCATCAATAATCCATCGGCTAGGTCTCTGGCTGGCCCGGTGACTCACCGGAACGATCCTCATCGTACGAACGAAAATATATCGGTCAAGTGGTAACAACTGAATCCATTAATAATGTTCATCTGATGTCTATTGGCGCAATAAGAAGAATTTCTCTATCAATGTACAATGTTTCCTTGACGGATCAGTGATAAATAATAACTCCCTGTAAGAAATGGCAGGAAACTTTGACTACTTCGAATGTAGTAATATTAATGATTAACCAATACCGTAGTACGAACGGAAAAGAAAAATATCATTATTTTATAATGGCCTGATTAAGAACTCGGTCGATCTAAAATTATACACGAATACTTAACCCTTTTCAAGCGAAAATTATCGACATAGTTTATAAACTCATACATACGTTTCTCAAGTTCGAATACTCAGATTCATTGTCATTTTCTTTCAAGTTATAACATTCTTAAAACATTAGTCTTCTTATATTGTTAAATATTATTATTCATATTATATAAAAAAATATCATTATGTTCAACAGTAATCATTTAAATGTACGTGAAAAAGTATTCAATCCACATAGAACTTTTAGTTTTGAAGTATTCAACACTCAAAGGGTTAATAAATAAAATAGAATCACTTTATCGATCATCCTCTGCATGACCGCAGAAAGAAAAAAACGTGACATAAACCCGGACACTGTTTCCACGTCACAGGATCATTTTAGAAAGCACAATGAAATTCCTAAAAGACGCAAACCTGTATTTAAAACCCTCATTTTCTAAACAACTTTCATCTCCACCTCAGCTTCTACCTACGTTCCTTCCTTAAAAGATACTTTAACGATAAACATGCAAGCTCTTGTAACTACAAGAGGGACACGTGTATTGTCAAAGTGAAATCGATCGAAGATTGTCCAAGCGAAAAGAAACGATTCAAGAGCGGTCAGACTAAAATTCTGAAAGCGTGGATCCACGGGAGCTCTCACGTCTCTCGTCGACGATGTCCCAACGACTCCACCCCAACATGTTGTTCGCTTTATCTGCGGATCGTCCGAGCGTTAATGAAGCGAATCGGCGCGCTCCTGACCAAGGAGTCGAGTCGTGGAGAGCGTCGTGCCCGACGCTCACTTGCTCGACATTCCATACAAATGTTCCAGTCGATCAGATTACTCGTCGCCCTGGCTGATTTCACCTCTTCCCTACTTTTTTCTTTTTCTCCTCTTTCTTCTTTCTACACTTTTACAAGAATCAGGTAAGTACTGTGACATCTTTGCGAATTCGTCGCGCAACGATCAACAATCGATCGGCCATTGTAATAGTAGTTACTTCATACCCTTATACGTTAATATTCAAAGCAAAGAAAACAGCAAAATTTTTTATGTACATTGATTACAATTCACTATAGCATCCTAAAGTTGATACGATTCCGTCTTAAAATTTTCTATCCCAAAGACAAATTAAGTGTACTTTTAGGAACTTCTAAAGACTACAAATATATGATTCGTAATAATTTGTTCCGTGACAGCGCTATCTAAAACTGCTATCATACTCATACAGCAAAGAGCAATATTAAACGTATAAAAATGATTTTCTAGAAAATTACATATTATGATATAATTTAAAACAAAAAAATTAGTTATTATTCAAATTTATATACGAATGAAACGAGATTTCTTCCAGCCCTTGTATCATTACTTTAACATAAGAGATAGCGTCATTTAATAGTCGCGAATCTACGTCGACGATGTAACGCACAACAGAGTATCTCCAATTCCCGAAATATACGTTTTTCTTCAAACAAACAAACCGCGGTAGGTATAATCGATTCCATTGCTTCGAGACTCGTCAGCAAGGTTACACGGTAAATTGGTACAAATTAGAAGAAGAAATTAAAGCAAGTCGTAGTGTGATCCAGTGGATACCGGGGACGAACACAAGACAAAGAGAAAGAAAAAAAGAGAAAAAGATCCCATTCGATTGGGTTAAACGGTTGTGGCCCGATCGCGGATGCTACGCACGCTTCGATCGCGATTCCCACTCGGGCCTTAAATTACTCTCGCGCCTTGGCGACGGCTGTGCCTCTTAAAAGGTTCGTACAGAACATTCGTTTCGTTCGAGACGCTTATCGGCACGTAAGTACACGCTGTTACGTCCAATTCGGTCCCCAGGAATGCTGATACGCGCGCGATACCAATGCTCGGTTCGGCGTACACGAAAACATGTATACAAAAGTTCCACGAAGGAAGTATACGCTCGCAAAAGTTCGACGCGTGCATGTACTTATTTATACCTAACATCCTATGTAGGTAAGCACGCGTGTCGTAAATCGAGCAACTCGCCAAATCTGTTATTATTTCCAACTGGAGAATCAACGAGGATACGTTCAGCCAGGTTCCCCCTTATTTCCATATGAAACCATGAGAATTCCTCAACAATCGGCAAATATATCATTACCCTTGACCGACGAAGAAACATTGAGAATGAATGAAAGAAAGAGGAAGAGAGAAGGAAGAGGATACTGTTTCAAGGATCAGGAATTAATTGGAGGGTGTCGATTTTATGGATAGAAGCGGTAACTACTGCTAGCCGGTAATTTCACGAGCTCGGTCATGCCAAGGTATACCAAGAAGCAAGGTAGTGGGGCGTTCTGTGGGAACCTTAAGTAATTTATAGGATGTTGTAACGGGATTTTTACAACATTGGACATTGCAGCATGGGAACGGTAGACCGGCAAAAAACTGGGGCTACGATCGAGGCCGCGGTTCACCCGCGTACGCCCACTACCCGCTAGACACCCATTGTCTCGGTTACCTTAAAAACGTATTCTCGTTTAACCGGTAAGACCCTAACTCCTCTTCCCACCGTAAATCACGTGGATGATCTTAAGTGACGGCACGCGGTAAACGGTGACCCTCTTTGCTACCGCTCGTACACGCGACAGGATTGCTCGTGTTATCGACGCGTGTTACGCGTATTACGCGTAGAACCTTGATTATATGAATTAATTATGATACACGCTATTTGGATAAATAGATCTTTTCAGTTTTTATACCGATCTACCTACTCCATAAACTATTTTTAAGGTGATTAATGGGTGTAGATAGATGAGGGAGAGGCAAACGTGGGAGAGGCAAACGTTAAAAATTACAAATATTTGGCAAACTAACGGCAGTACAAGTTTTTAAGACTAATAAAATCACGTTGTTCAAGAAATTAAGTATATCAGTATTGATAGTACAATCGTGAAAAAAGTAATTCTACATGAAAAAATAAGTCGAAAATATACAATAAATTTTTTCCATTTGAAGCTGTTTTCGAGAATATCGACGTTGAATTTTCTTCGAGTACTTGAATATGTCATGGTTAAGTGGATCTCGATAGGAACCGTATGTTGTAAGCTTATATGTAATAATAAAGCATATAATTTTAATGATTTAAAATTAAATTTTCGTGCATGCTTTCATAACTAACCGTATGCGTATTCAAAGTCGATTTATTAAAAAATAAAACTCTGGATTTAGTCACAAATGAAAAAAATGTATTCCATATTTTCGACTTATTTTCTCACATAGAATCAACCCCTCTATGGTTCTACCATAAATACTGTGACATCCTGTATAAAACTTATCTCGAATACTTTAAAAATTAGAAACGAATAGTAGAGCGAAGTTCTCTTCGAATCAATTTCGCCTTACGATCTCCACAGCAACTAAGATGACAATGAAACTCAACAAAAGTAAACGGCTCTGATAAACACTTAAACTCGTCGATTTCTCTAAAATAGAACCTCGATTCCAAGCTCTTAATTGTATCTCGGCTGCTCTGTATATTTCGCGAATCACAGTCACCGTTTTAAACATCGCTGAGAACGGGGCACCTTGGTCGCGATAATTACAGCGCGGCGGGAGCACACCGACGCCACACGGTGTTCCGTAGCTTCAAGCAGGATGATAATTATACACACGGGGACACTGTAAATCGGCTAATCGTCCAGGAAACGCGGATTCGCGGCCGGAATACGAGCGACAGCGAAAAACGTAGAAAAGAATCGGTCAGAATTCACACTCATGCCGGTTAATGAGCGTGAATTGTAACGCGTCAGGTGTCCTTCTTATTTTTCGTCCATCCCTCTCCTTTCAGCTGAATGGAGCACAGACCGCGTCATAATGCCGCACGGATGAATGGCGTTTGTTGAAAAAATACGTCTCGTGCCGTGAAAAAGAATAAAAGAATGTAAAATGAAAAAAAAAAGAGAAAAAGAAAAAGGAATATATGGTTCGAATAGTCCGAACGTTTGATCTGCTCCTGATTGCCCAATTTCTTAATCGGCTTCTGAGAATCGAGCGCTACGATACCGTTTAACTATAATCGGATTATAGGATAGAAATGGCGGCAGGTGAGCAAAAAGGCAGAAGGCCAGTTTTCATGGGAATATAATACCATAATGGACGAAAGGAGTGGTCCACCTTTTCGTCTCACTTTCTTCCGTCTGCGCTCCATCGAAAGACCATGTCGACGCACGTGAAATCGATGACTGTATTTGGTAGTTCGACGTGTGCCCACTTTCAACGTAAAAACGAGGCTCTCAGAGTCATTGTTTGATTGACAGTATACATACGTTTATTCACAGGTGGAAATTGATCGGTTCTCCCTTTTTTTTTTTTTTTTGTAAGATTGCATTTTAACCAATCAAGTTTTTCTTGCATTTTTAACTACAATGTGTTTGTAATAACTCGATTGAGAAACTTAGAAGTATCGATCTACGATTCGATACAGACCGGCTATAAATAACAGCAATTCTTGACGAAATATGCCAGAGCTATGATCACCGGTGGGGTCTAAGTGACCGTGAGAACTTTTCTAGGAAAGTCATGCTAACGTAGACTCGTTCGCGAGACAATTGAATAGAATGTAACAAATTCCAAGAAACAAACGATACCGATATTCCAAATAATTTTCTAAACAAACAACAAGTCCTTGTGATACAATGTAAAAGGATTAAAAAAAAAAAACAATGATAATAATCCCAAGTTATTTTGAAACGGAAACGAAAGCAAAAGATATCAATCTTAAGTATCGCAACAAACAGCATAATCACCTTCTGTAGCCCTACCGTTCGACGCGAAAGAATTTACGATCCTCCTCATCAGACGTGAAATTAATCGATAATGAAAGCGAGATACAGAACTTCGAGTGGTTCGAAAATTAGACTGCAGAAAAACAAGAAGGAGAGAGAGAGAGAGAGAGAGAGCGCGCGTTGGCAGCCCCTGTCCCAGGTGAACGTGTCTGAAGTTAATGAATCATAAAGACGTAAAGGATCGTTCTCGCGGAGATCGCTACAATGCCATTAACACCGTTCGCAATTAATGCACGCCGAGCTGTATCTCGTTGCAACGTTCGACGGCCTCGAAGTAACTTGGAAGAGCGAGGTTTCTCCTCGTGCCAGAACTACTCCGATCTTTTTCCCTTAATTAAAAATAACGATTGCTCGTTCGAGATGCGGTCTCACAGTTGGCGGCGTCGAAACGGGATTGGCACGGGCATAATCATAATTTCCCTTCTTTCCACATTTTCTCTCTCTCCTGAGATTCTCGTGGCAACTGGCACACCGTGGTTGGTGTACGGCTCGCTTGCAGATGTTCAAGGACATACCTGTCACCTTCATTATCTATACGCCATCGATACTATTATACACACTAGAGAATAGTTCATAGAGATAAGCTCAAAAATACGCTAATACTTCGAAAAGTTTCGAATTACTTATCTGATTACTTCACTATCGAATATTTTATCGATTTTTTGAAAAACTTGTTAGAATTATCGGTGTAAGGATTAATCCTTTGCAAACGTTTATCACATGCAACGTGTTGGAATTCATCGATAAAATGCACACTTGTTACGATGTGTAAGTGGGGAAAGATTTTCGACCTGAGGTTTATTGCACCCCTTGCTGGCTTGAAGACTTGAGGACTTTCACGTAACGAAAAAGTCAGTCCAGTACTGACACGCAATACGTACTCACGTTCAGAATTAGCACAACAATTTATTTTTACATAATATCTTTCAATAATTACTTCACAGTCAAATTTACAATTCAACACTAATATTCACTATTTAGCAACTAAGATACAGGTTTCATCTGTTACTATATTATTAGTAATAAATAATCTAATAAATAGAATACGTGTTGTTTCTTTGCAAATATACAAATTCCAGCACAACGTGCAACATATGACTATTGTTACGAAGTCGATGTAAAAGTGAAAATTAACGCTTAATCTAAAGAATTCTTCAGATTAACCCTAACGTAGTTTCGCGTTCGCTAAAATATCTAATAATTCCAAACCGTTCAATAGCAGCGTGTATAAAACGTTCTCTTCCAACAACGACGAAAATAAATCCAATCGACAATTTGTACGTCCCGAGCAAATTGAACGAGGAAACGCGTCAACGTGAATTCTCTCTAGCCACTCCAGAATTTTACTTTTTCTTTCTTTCTCGTTATAATCACCGGCTCGTAAAGTATCGTACTTCTCCTCGCATACTCCCACGCCCGGTAACTAACTCGCCTCTTGTACACGCGCCGACAAGTGCGGGTAGTACGATTTATCGAGCTAATTTTGGGACAATAGCGAGGAATCAAGAGAGAAACAGCAAGAGGATGAGAATCCGGTGAAAGGAAAAGAGGTTGAGGATGCACAACAGGTTACGTACCGGGTATGGACGGTAGTTAACGGTGCGAATTGCTCGCCATATACGTAGGCCTGTCGCGGGTTATGTTGGCCCGGCTAATGCCAACCATGGGGCCCCCACGTACGGTTTACACAGCCGTAAATATACCAGGGGACTAATGTGGTGCAACTTTACGTCGCGGGTTACACGATCATCCCCCACCGTATCGTAACCGCGTACCGTATACCCGTATGCGGGTACACACTCCGGTTCGAAGGGGTCTCGTGTACGTCGGATCAATTAGGAATTTAAATTTGCCGCTCGAATCGTCCGCGTTTGGACATCAAAGGAATTTTTAAAGTGGGAATTACACGAACGTACCGCGAGCGGTCGTTTCCAAAGGTTATACCGTGAAACCACGGAGAGACCAAGCCAAACCTAGAACTCGAGTGTAACCGAGTGTTCGCACGGAACAGTCGCGTTCCTTGAATTTTTATTATAACGACGGATATTGTGCAAGTTGAACACGGCTAACCAACTCTTAACGAACGACCCTCTCTTTGTCTCTCTCGGGAAAGAGTTTATAATTATTTATCGACCAAACACCATAGGTAACATATCGCGATACCATTTCTCGATTCAACTACAAGTATACACCCTTGGACAAAAAGATAGCACATGTGTGCTATCATTAATTTCTCATAGATAGAGTCCGAATTTCCCAAGTTTGACGAATGGCATATAAACAGTACCTTGTAGTAATAAGGTATATGAGCTTGAAACTGTATCTTCGCTATTCCTCTTGTATTTATCAACAATGATTGTGAAATCCGGTCGGCGAAATGATAGCACACCAAGCATTTTGTTTCCATTCCTTAGTATTTCTGTGTATTCTGAGTGGTGTAGACGTAGTGAAAAGTAGAAGAATTTCATTAGAAACCTTACAAATTTCGATTCAAACAATGGGACGTGGAAAACAGCTAAATAGTGAAGAGATTCAAACAGTTTTGAAATTAAAGAAAGAAAACTTTACTATTTCTAAAATTGCAAAAGTTCTCAGTAGAAGTCGGAAAGTCATTTATAATTTACTGAAAGATGTAAATAATTATGGAACAAAAAAAAGCAGTGGGAGACCTTCCGCGATTAGTACTCGTGAAAAACGTGCAATTTTACGTGCCGCGTCAAATTCGCTTCTCACGTCACGTGAAATTGCAGAAAAAGTTGGCGTAAAAACTAATCCTCGGAATGTCAGACGTGTACTACAACAATCCGCGCACATAAAGCGGATGAAATTAAAACGAAGACCAGCTCTAAAGCAGATTCACAAGGAGCATCGATTATATTTTGCAAAAGAACATATACGGTGGAACAAGAAGTGGAGGAAAGTTATATTTACAGATGAAAAAAGATTTAATTTAGATGGCCCAGATGGATTCAATTTTTACTATCATGATGTAAGAAAAAAAAAATTGTCACAAATACGGCGTCAAATGGGTGGAGGTAGCATTATGCTTTGGGCAGGTATTGGGTATAACGGAAAGACTGATTTAATATCAATTCGCAGCAAGATGAATGCTATAACCTATCGTAATTTGATACAAAATCAAATTGCAAAGTACGCAACACATATTGCGAGACAAGATTTTATTTTTCAGCAAGATAATGCTGCAGTTCACACCGCTAAGGTTGTGAAAGAATATTTTTCAACAGAAAATATTGCAGTTTTGGACTGGCCTGCATGCTCCCCCGATTTAAACATAATCGAAAACTGTTGGAGTAAATTAAGCAATGCCGTTTATAGAGAAAATAGGCAATTTGAAAGTATTAATCAGTTAAAAAAGTGCCTTGAAGAGGAATGGAGAAATATATCGCTGGATTATATTAGAAAACTATATCGTTCTTTGCCGAAACGAATGCTGGAGGTGGTGGAGAATAAGGGAGGATCCACACATTATTAAATTTTAAAAGGTTTTTTATTTTTGTACAATTTAGTAGATAATAAACACTACAACTTTTGAAAGTGTGCTATCATTTCGCCGACCGGATTTCACAATCATTGTTGATAAATACAAGAGGAATAGCGAAGATACAGTTTCAAGCTCATATACCTTATTACTACAAGGTACTGTTTATATGCCATTCGTCAAACTTGGGAAATTCGGACTCTATCTATGAGAAATTAATGATAGCACACATGTGCTATCTTTTTGTCCAAGGGTGTAATTTAACACGAATCGAGACGACCTTCGATGTCTTGTGTTCGCCGGATAATTCACACACAGAGAAAAAAGAACCGATAGTTTCTATACATTCACAAATATATATATATATATATATATATATATATATATATATATATATATATATATATGCGTAAACTTCCGCGTTGTAGATTGACTTACATTTCAAACATTCCAAACCTCAATACGTGTCCATTTGGCTAAATCCACGATCGACTCAATTATTGTTATTTATCTCAATAGGAATGGCCGTTAATGGCCGACCTTATTCCCATTCGTAGCCGGTAGTTCGTGCATTTGCATGCAATTTACTTAAATCAGTGGTTAAGCCGTGCCCGACAACGCCACGTTCACCGGTCGCATAAACCACGACGGAACCATTCTTGACTTCTTCGAAGGTGTAGGTTGCTGTATCGAATGTCTGGTTGCTGCTGTTCGCTGCTGGGCTCTGCCATTGGTGACAGGATCGGTCAGATCTCGTACTGATACGCTGGTACTCTCGTTTCAAAGCAATTACGCATAAATTTTCATGCCATGGCTACGACCTTTCCATCGTGCCGCGAAGTTAACAACTATGAACGATCTTGCGGCTGCCTAGCCTCTACATCATTCCCCCGGGTGAAAGATAAAAATCACGCGTTAAGATACCCGGCAAATGCGTTAATAATTATTTCGTTCATTTTTCTACTACTCGCTCATAGCTCGGCACTCTCTAATCGTGATCAAACGATCGAATAATTCTCTACCTGCACATTAACGCGACTTAACGATTCGTTACTGATGTCGTACAGCATTAAGATCTACCGATGAAATTGATCGTTGATAATTATTCGCAGTGTTAAGACAAATTTTCTAGAGGTACCGGTTGACGAATCGCACGAGATCCTGTCACGTTCGTCTTTGCTTTTGTGTGCCGTGAAATCGAGGCTACAAATTATTCACCGATTTGCACAACCCATTCAGGGGTTCTACAGGTCATAGATTGACCATCTTCGGTTAAATTAACACTGGCTTTCGAGGAATCGATGGTCCCAGCATCATGTGAAAGTGGCGTAAGTTACTCCTCGGGTAAGTCACGTTCCACTGACCCTGGAAGCTTGATGAACACGTCTTTCAACGGTTTTACCAAAAGAGGACTATGCACGTAGCCACGTCCATCGATTACTCGGCTCGTCTTTTTCACGTGCTTCTTTTTGCTCTGCCCTACGGACATTTAAGATTCCACTCTGTCTGAATGAATCACACAATCTTCTAGTTAATCCTGATGAACCTCTACATAAACTACGTGTTAACGTGGTAACTTATATAAATGCAGTTAAGCGCGTGGATGTTAAAATAAATATTTCCAGATTAGCCTGGTAATTCCATGTTCACGTGTAACGTACCATTCTTAACGATTCGCTGCGGTCTAGAAGCACGTTGAAAACCATCATTCACAAATAATCAAACACCTGCGAGTGGACACGCCAATGCCACACAGTGGATAGGTGTTCGTCAAACGCGACGTTTCGCAGACGAGGAAGACATTGTCCGTGGATTAATCGTACAGTCGCGTCATTCTTGTGCAAGTCACTGATAGGTTACGGCTGATTGCAGTAATCTTCGCGTCGATGTTCCGCAGAAGAAGAAGAAGAAGAAGAAGGAGAGGAAGAGAAGAAAAAAAAACGAAAAAAAAATAAGAAGACACGCTAGAAACCCTGGCGCGAGCGTGAGGCATTACTAAATAACGGTACGCCTAAGTACGGGCTTTAATGCACAGGAGAAAATATAATCGCTCGAAACTTCGAGGCCGACATCGAGAAACGCGTGTGTCTCGTGTGTGGCCCAGAAATATATTTTTCTCCTATTGAGACACTCGTTTCGAGTCGTGTTAAACCAGACATTCTCGACGACAATCGATTAGGATACAAATTTAGACGATTTTTTTTTCCCCCTTAAAGAATCAATCGATCTACATTCACCTTGAACGTTAGAAAGTTGATTAAAATATCAGAAGAGTGACACGCGAGCAACTTGGCTACTGATTCGGTTTTATATCTGGTACATGATAGCGAGTAGCCAGATACCGACATCAAAGAGATAGTAAACATTGCGGTTCTTAGTCTTGTTTGGTCGAGTGTGACAAGCTAATGGTGTCCTTGCTCCATCGAGGCTCCGATTGAAAATACCACAGTAGTGTCTACCAAATCGGACCAAAGTGAGCGGACAGTACGGTTAGTCCTGGATGCAAGTGACATGCGGCCGATTGCCAAGCGAGAGGAGAAGGCGAATGTCGAAGGGGAGGTGTTGGCTTTCGAACCGAAGCACGTGAACGTTCTACTGGCGTATCACAGGATACTATATAAAACCTGACTCCTGTTGGTAGTTGTCGATGAAATAATCCGATTGACACGTTCTGTGTCGCGAGAATACGAAGATTTGACATGCAGAACATTCAAGAAAAGTGTAAAACTTGCGCTTCAAATATGAAAAAAATACCGGGTGACAAATTGATGCGTTTTACAATTTTTAATTTTGGTAATTTTTATTTGAATTAATTACCTAATAAAAAATGTTATAATATACTTTGAATCTTGCTCTTTATATAGTATAAGTGAGAATTTGAGAAAAAATAGCAATAATTATTTTGTACTTATTAAAGAAATGAAGAGACGATATCATTATCTCCTAAATAAAAATTTTAGAATTTTAAAATATAAAATTTGTTGATAATTCTAATCGAAAACTAGTCTTTCAAAATGTTACAATAATAAAGGAACGAACGATTGTCGCAAAGAGTACATAACGCTTGTACGACAAACACGAATAGATAAGTAACGGTAGACGTGCCCACCAGACTACTATAGAAATGTGTCTCTCTAGAAAGATACATAAGTGTCATTACGCATCGAGGTCTCTGAGGTGTTCTTGAGAAACGAACGTTTTTCTTTTTTCTCTCTTGCTTAACCACGGAGCTGTTACGAGCAAACGATGTATAAAAGTATCGCAGGAGCTCCGTTAGCGCCTGCGTTTATGATATCGAGTGCACGGCGGGTAATCGCGCGAACAGTGGCACGAAGCTGTCGAGACTTGTGGCTCTCGCTAACGAGCTAAACTCGTGGCACAACCTTGATTCAGTCAACCAGGAAATATCGTGCACTTCCTGCGTTGACATCAGCGGCGTTACAACTCCGCCCAAAATCCATCTGCACTTCTAAACGCTTGGTCACACCTATTTACATAATCGTTATACACTAATAGTTAAAACTTGCATTTGACTATTAACGAGCATATAAAATAATCCGACTCTCTGATATGAAATTAACGAAATTAAAAATGTACTGTTTTGTACGATAAAAATACTGTTCCTATCGAGTTCTAAGTGTGCAAATGCACATTTTACCAATAATTTTTTCCTTGAAAAATTTGTATCTCGATTATTAATTTAATTGAAAGCTATTTTATCTATCCAAATATAAGCGACCGTCTTGTAACATGATTAACTCGTACCATGTTACAGGAATACTTCAAAACAATACAAAAGTTGATTTGTCCTTCCGTACGAAAATTGACAATGAATGAAACATTACTTACAATGTCAGAGTATGCTTTGAAATAAGTATAAAATTTAAATAAAATATACAAAACAAAGAAACGAAGACTAAAAGAAAATTTAGCGAATCATGTAATGTAAAATGTAAAAGAGACTAATAAACGTTATATCGAAATCGTGTTATAGGAGGGTTTTCTGTAACTGCATATGATAATTGCTAAACTACAGATTTACCCCCCACGCCCTCCATCTTTACCATCCTAAATTTAATTCAAGTTATCATTCTGCCTCTCTTATCGAAAGGAATACAGTTTTAAATAGGATACACCATAATTCATAGTGCGTTCCCTTGAACTTCTACCATATACTTTACTCGAAACAATTTACTTATACCGCCCTCTCAAATGCTTGCTAGAGAGTTAAGAAAGGTCACGCCCACCACCTGTGTAATTAGTTTGCTTACACAGAGAATATGACGTAAGTTAATTATTCTGCTTACGTTTTTGTCTCGCCACGCCTCTTTCAGCGCACACACACACAAACAGCAAGAGAAAGAGAAAAAGAATGAAAAACAGAAAGAGAGAGAGAAAAGGAGTAAGAAGCGAGAGACAGAGAAGATAAAAGAGAGAGCGAGAGAGAGAAATGAGTAAATAACAAAAGAGCCTCGCGACGATGAAGGTAGAAAATTTGAAGAAAATTCTCGGAGCAATTTCGAATTTTTCACCTGACGGTTATTTTATGGAACCGTTACAAGAAGCATAATATGCATCACTGATTGGCATCGCGACTTGTACCCTCGGCAAACATTCCTACATGTTTCAAGCCACAGTGGGGTTTCGTACGGAACTGACGACTTTGTTAGCGCGGCCTGATGTAGATAGAGCACCTCCCTGCTACGCTGTTGACCATTTGAATGGTAGAACCTAGTCGGCTGTAGGTTACCGTGCTATCGATGCTGGTGTACAACGTCGAGGTAGGCAGCGTAAGCGCCAAGAAGTCTCCGGGCTTTCCGTGAAACACCTTCGTGAAACGTACGACGTTACTTGAGAAACAGGCTCCCGCCAGTGCCATGATACTTGAGGATGTACCAGGAGCGAGTACCAGAAGATGTACGACGAATGGCCGGTTCTAAGGTAGACGTAAACACCGAAGGTGTGTTGCCGCGCGACACTGAATTTTAGTAGTGGCGGAGAATTCTACCTGTACGACACATTCAAGCAAAAATTCTACCGCTAAGATGATCTTATCGTTCAGTTCCACTGTTTCGTGATAATATCTACGTTTTGTCTAATTTAAGCATAGGACATCCAAGTCGTTGGAAGGTTTAGTTTAGTATCAATTAAACGACATAAATAAAAGACATCGAATTCGTTTGATAATAACCATTAAATACAGTTAATTACTCTATGATATAAAAACGTATTATTAACCCTTTCATTATTATTTATGCCTACAAGAGCTTAGGAAATTTTATTAAGATACTCTCGTTTTAATTTAATGTATAATTTTATCCTCTGTCCAGTTTCATTTTAATTTAGAGAAAGAAACTTTTTTCATTTTTAAAAATAATTTAACAAATTTTGCTACGCACGTTACGTATTAAAATTTACTATAGCGAAAGAGTTGACGGATTGTATAAATTATTTTAAGAAAGAAGAAATCTGAAGTCTGAAATTTTGTGAATACTTTTTACCCTCTCCTAGATTGGAAGGAATCAAATGTAGAATATTTTGAACATTTGCTGATACAAAATAATTTTTTAAATAAAAGTAGTAATAATAACTTTAATTTCTTCTATTTTTCTTCTCCGCGTCGATTGCTTGATCGATCTTATATGAACAGCGATTATGTAAAAATGATACAACACTGTTGTGTTATATGAGTTTTCGAAAATTTCGTACTTAAACCATAGTGACATGAGACCTTTCAATTATTAACGCAAACAATAAATATATATAATTTTATGACGACACGAAAATATCGAACGAACGTAAAGCTATCATATTGCAGGAAATCGCATTGAAGCACTTAATCGTACACGCTAAAGGATTTACAATTGACGTACTGCGGCCACGAAGTAAGAAAACCGACGTGTCCCGATAAGGATTAACGGAGTTGTTCGATGAAGTATCGCCAAAACTGGAATGTGAAGTTGCGCGGCAAGAAGAGTCGAAGACAGCAAGCAACGAGGGTAATTTACATCGACGACCATATTTGATCACAAGATTAACCGCGGCAATGAAACGCAGGAACACCTGAGGTGTACACGCCGGGCAGGTGAAACGTCCAGAATCAGGCACGAACACACGGGACGCCAAGGTGCGGCGTTCCCGATCGATTCTCGATGCACCTTACGACCTCTTCCAGACGCATATGCCATACGCATTACCATTGCACACGCTTCTTAACCTAACTCAGACACATCCATCGAGGAAAAGATAATTCCGCGAAAACAGAAATTCTGCGGGTATACACGACAACCACACTTGAAGGTTTAAAGAAGATTTAGTAAGCCTCGAGGCTAGTGTATACAGTGTCGTCTCTCTAGCTACACAACTCGTGGCGCTTAACACATACACTACTAACCATTTTTCACGAACTGCGCTTAGAAATGCAACGTAGAAAAGTAGAAAATTTATCAATTTCCACCATTCCTACTGTATCAGTCTAAATATGTTTACTACCCTCAATTTTGAGGACGATTTTCATTTCTTCGTTGTAGACGATTGCAAATAAAATTTAAAAAAAAACGTGTCGAACACTTTTTTGAGATCTACTATATATACCAACTACAAGCACCCATCAAACGCGCAAGTAATTTTAAATAATAAAATAATAATCATCTAGTATTTTATACCACTTACACAAATTAAAGTAATGTGTTTGGTAAAATGTGAAATAAAATAAAAATATATTAAACAGCATAATGCTTTTTAACTTTTTCCTTTTAAGTTTGCTAAAGTTCGAAACAGACAAATTTATACAATGGTATACCACAAAATTCACAAAGAAATCAAGCAGATCTATTCCTTGCGTGAAATGGGGAGATCACCCAGATCGGTCGACGAAGTGCTAAGTATGCATGGTAACCTCGTACCGAAAGAAAAAAAAAAATGAAATGAAAGATTACATCAGGATGAATGAGTAATTCCAGTAATTTTATCGTATTTCATCGTATAACGACGAAAACTTCTAGTATCTCGTTAAAACGTACATACACGTTTCATTCGAACAGAAAGAGAGAAATTCTCGCAAAGGCAATCGGTAACTTAATTCGTATGATTTTCTTGGAAAAGGAACGCATCGAAGAGTCTACACTTCACGCATAATTAACCACTGATTAATAGTTAAAGGCAAGTGGCCTTTTTCTGCGACATTTACAATTATAATCGAATGGCCCTGTTGAGAGTGTACAATTGGACAACAGAGAGCCATTCACTTTGATTGGTAATCATCGAGGACAATGAGGCGTAAACTTAATTGTAGGGAAAAAAAAAGAAAAGAGGTTCGACGTGCGAGATGCAAGCCCATGGCTTGTGAATGTATACGCTGTCGTCTGTGTGAAAAGCCACACGAAGCAACTCTGTTCGTCGAGGAATAATTACCGATTCCATTCATCGATCATTAAGAGACGTATTATCGAATTGTGCGTACGTCTGGCGTTGACGAATATCCGGTAAGCATGGGCGTAACCGCCTCGATGAATTACACTGTATCTGCTGGCTAACGACCGCGAGGTTCAACTGTCTGATGCAAATAAAAGCGATAACCGCTCACTGGTACACGGGAATCCAGCCATGGATAAAAAGAAAAGAAAAAAAAAAGAAAAAAATTCGAGAAACTCTTATAACGCGGCATGCAGGTTGCGGCGCCGCATGGCATAATGCTCTTATTGTGGTGCTCGTAAATAATATTTGCTCGAAAACAACGTCACGGTTTATTACATATTGTACAAGTATACACCGTATCGTCGTAATACCGTTTAACCTGCTTTAACGATCGGTTTAACGATTAAACATAAAGTACACAGCTCGCGCTCGCTTATACACACAACGTAGTCAGGATACATTAACCAGGCATTAAGAGATTTTTTTACAGTTTCGAATAATTCAGCGTTGACAATTTGTGACAGCACGATTTATCAGATTGTCTACCGAGAAAAAAAAAGGAAAGTTCCCCTTTCTGTACAAATTGCTAGCTTTTTTACAATCGTTTCTTTTAATCCTCCTGTCGTTTTCGCGATGTTCCCTTTAACGAACCGCGATCGTTAAGAACGATCCGCCTGAAAGCAGTAAGCGTCTAAGCATGCTAGCTCGTCTGACCGACGAACAACAAGCGAGAATCCAGTTTTTCTGGCTAATTTGAGTAACTAGAGGATACTGGGAAACAAAGAGGGATTGGCGAAGAAGAAATCTTGATGAGCGGGCGTGGCGGCCGCACGTTGCCGGACAGTTTTATAAAAATCCGCTCGGGGTCCGGTGTCTGTCGACAAAGAAGCGAGCTAGAAGCGTTAAGGAAACGGCGTGAATCAACCGCGCGCGAGCGAGCACGCTTCACCAGAACTCTGAGAAGTGGCCTGGTGTGTTGTGTAGGAAACCAGTTGATGGATCCGATCCATTTTTAACGAAATCAAGGCAAAAAGGTTAAACGATGTTCGTGCAGCACGCGGTCGACGGGGGAAAATTAAATTAATTATAAATCGTGGATCCACCATAAAATTCCACCGACCAGTTTTTATACTGATCAGCTTCCCACTGCCTATGAGAATTTACCGAGACACGTTCAAGAGTTTCTCGGCCAAAGACCAGATCCCTCTTGCTCCCGCACCGTATCGATACGCAACACGCGGCACGTAATTCGTGTATCCCACGAAATTCACTTCTTCTTTCCATCTGTATGTTAATCCATCCGCGCAGAAGAAAGGAATTAACGATTCTGAAAACACCATAAGGGCGACGAACTTCTTGGAACGATCGTTCACACGCTCGCTACCACGGCCTTTTTACCAGAATGCATTTCACGATTCCGTATTACCGATGCTGTGCCTTTAGAAATCCCAAGCGGTTCGTCTCGTGGAATTTTCTCGGTGCAATCGGGGTCGCGATTCTACCTCGAAGGACGCGACAGATCGCGACAGTGAGAGCTGCTGCCTTCGAAATCTTAGGTCGAGATGAAGCTCGCACAGGCTCATTACTCTCGCCAGTCGAGCTTATTACTTGGCGAACCGCAAAGAGGGCAAAGCAGCAAAATGGATATCTCTCGGAGATACGAGTAGACACATTAGTCAGCCAGATATTAGGTAGAGACCCGGTTGGGTGGACAAGCTGTTACGCGAATAATACATCATGTTATTGTGAAACATGTCAGTCCTTCATGCGGGGACAACGTTTTCCTAATATTCATGATTGATTAACTGCTTACGTCGTTTTGATGCTTGGTATTAGTAAATTGTAATAGTTACAGTGTTTTAACAGGTTACATACGTATTAATGAAGTCGGATTGTAGTCGATTTTGTAATACGCAAATTGCATCATACGTATAATTATTGTACATAGAGTACATTTCTAGTGAGAGTGTTGGGTTGTGTAACAATTGGTACGAAAATTGTAAAATAAATTTAAATTAAAAGAGGTGAATTAAATCGCACAATATCGTTTCGATTACACGAAGAAATTAAGAATCGCGCAAATACTATCTTTTGTCCTCCTAACTGCAGATTTTGCAATATTAACTTATAATTCCGGCGATTTGTTTAAAATACCGCAATGCTTGCAACACTCTTTCAGGAGAATCAATTATTAAAACTGATTATTAATTACTGTTTAATCATTAAAATGGATGATTAATTCATTATTGAAATCAACTCGAAGGCTAAAAATAAACTCGAAGACTACGTATCATTAATATTTATCAATACTCTCCCAATAACATTCATAAGTTTGTCAACTCAACGTACACCTTTTCAACCGTTGAAGAGTTCTCATTTCTTAACCGTCAATTTAAAGTTATGAAAAAAAATTGCACTACGTATACGAAAATTATTGTATCTTTAATCTGTCAAGCAAGAATTAACTCTTTACTCGTCAAAGATCCCTACACGAATAACGGGAATGAACTCGTGCACGTTGCTATAATATGAAACGAAAAAAAAAAGAAAAAGAAAAAAACAAAGCAAGAAAAAATTCGCAGAACGATTTTATAATCATTAAATACGTTTTTTTTTTTTTGCCGATTACTACATTGACCACCGGAATTCGAATATAATAGTTTCCTTTATAATTTTCAATCGTCTCGTTCGCGAAACCAATAATATTACCATCTCACAAAGAGGATTAAGATTTCACGATGATGGAAGAGAAAAAAAAAAAAGGAGAGAAGAAAAGAATCGAACGCTCGTCTCGAGCGTGTGTTCCGTTATTATTAATCGCGTTTATTACGGCGGCTCCACATCAAACGTTCTACCGCAAAAGTGCGGATAAAAGCGCACCTGCTTCGACAGTTAGCACTGTCGAAGATCTTACACACACCGTATACACCGACACTCTAATTGCGTTCTCGAGTTCCTGGCACGACTTCCCGAAGATGTAGCGCATCGCTAGTGCCTGTTTACCCTGGCCACAGCCGAAGGGTTACAAACGGCCACGTTAATTTGCGGACAATAAATGTAACGCGTGCTCTCAAATGGTTTTTCCTCGTACTGGATATCGTTTTGTGATCGGTTGGTCAAATATTTACACTGCATAGGCGAACACTGGTACCGTTTCGTCAGCGTTGCAATACTGATTTTCTGAATAAATCGAGACTATTGAAAAATCAATTTCCATCGTCAACGATCGATGATATGAAAATAAATCATGAGAGAACATGTTTGGACCCTATAACTGTAAACATAACTAGAAACATAAAAACATAAAAAACTGAAAACAAAAACTGAAACATAACTAAACTGCGAATTTTTATAAATGTTAAAAGATACCCAAATGTGCAATAAATATGCAATAAATATATAGGAAATATGCAAACAAAATGCTAACATTATGCAGAATGTATACATATACTACATTTAGATTTATAAAGTGCGATATTTATGATCGTCTTATTTTTCGTAATTTGCGTTACGATATATGATAATCGTTTTTCGAGATTTTCTACTATGGAAATGATATTGTCTGTCCGAAAAAATTAATGTATAAACAGAAAATGTTTTTTCCACATCACACGATGTAATTGGAACATATTTAAATTTACTCCAGTATCGTACTGGAACATTTTTTGGTCCTTCAGCAGATGTACCATTTAAATGTTTTTCAATTTTAAATAGTGAATCGTAACCAGAACTTTTTTGCAAAATGTAATTGAATTTTCCTTTAATGTTTTTCTCGAAAAGTATAGTGTATGCTTTCTATATTTTTTTGTGATTTCTTTAATTATTTCCGTTTCTAATTTTTGTACACTGAGAGAGAGTATGACAAAGTGGGCTTCAATATATGTAAAATATTGATTTAAGTTCCTTAGTTAACACTATGGTATATTTAACGACTAACGTGTGATTAAATTCTTCTAAATATGCCTTTATTAAAAAAATAAATAAATAAATAACAGAGTGCCTAAGAATAATTGAACGAAAAAGGACTTTGTATAACAAATATCGTCTGTATTTAAGAAAGAAAGAACTAAGTACTTTGTAGAAAATAAACTGAATGAATTAGTGCTCAAAAAATGATGAATATACAGTACAAAAATTAACAATCACATTAAATAGAATCAGGGCTTTAGCGGGGAATTCAAAGAAGCAATCAGACTTCTAGAGTACACGCTTTGCGTAATTAGACGGATCAACAAATGTCTTTCAGTACTTTCTGCATATTCTCAGCGCGTTAAATATAAATACAAACACGTATCCCTTTGAATATGCAAGCAGAAGAATCGCAGTAATTTTTTCCACCATTCTTTCCACCTCAACTAAAATAGAATATTCAAGTAGAGGCTTCAAAACGCGTACAAGTGTCGACATCTTGGCCAGTACTGTTATTCAAATTGACGCGTATCGACACGCGCGAACGTTTGAGAGCGTTGCTTCGGATGCTTAAAAGCAAGCCACTCGTCGCTGGTGAAGGAGCAACATGTGCACAGGTGAAACGATCTTCCCGTACCGCGGCTGTGCCCGCGCGTACGCCCACAAGAAACAGTTTCAGGGTATTATTAATACACATATATATATCATGGAAACGTGCCTAAGTACCCGCACTTAATTACTTACTGCCAGAACTGCCAGCTACCGCGACACGGCCGGAATGAGCGATAGTTTTAAGCTGCTACGGTTGTCTTTCGTTCGATCCGCATCAAGTGAACGCAAGAACGAAAAGGAACCATGAACAATCCTCCATGACTATAACCCTACACGTAACGCGTCTTTCTCAAGAAAAAAAAAAATTAATAAAAAATAAAAAAAAATACAGAAAGAACGTATCAAGAATATCACTTTTACATCGTGTGTCTGTCAAAACGACTGACTCTTAACACGCCTGTTCTTAAGTAATCGTTAATTGTCCCGTAGAAATTTGCAAATTGTTCCGTGACGAAATAAAATGAGATAAACCAGGATATGATGCAGGATGATTGGTTGAATTTCTGAAAAGAAAAAAAACGAAAATTCATACCACGTCGCGAAATGTCATTCCTGAAAAGGGAAAGTGTGTCGGCAATGGAATATCGATCTTATCGAAAAGAGCTGCTCTAAAGATCGTACGCGTGCGAAGGATCTGTACACGCGTAACACCACGGTGGACGTACAAATTGCGTGTCGACAGGTTCACAAGGCGATTTCTAAAACCGATACGCGATACATTTATAAGCGGTTTACCGGAACGTATCGACAGCATGGTCTGTAAATAGACGGTGTATTTATGCCTTCATTGCTCGAATCTTCACAATCGTTGGCTCACCGTACATCAGCCTGTGCCTGTGAGCAATGAATAACGGACTTTCTACCGATCGCAGAAGATTCGCCCACATTGGCCTTTGAATCAATTATGCACGATTTATATTTATGCGCGGCGAGGAGGAAGAGAAGTGGACACGGGTCTGAGGGGGACAAGAAGTTGGGAGGTAACAAGAGTACATATGAGAAACAGAAGGGGGAGGATCGAGGAAGATAGAGACACAAAGGTGAGGAGGAGGAAGGTAAGAGCCGAGGGAAGAAAGAAGTGCGATCGAAAGAAGGACGAATAAAACCCATCGGTGTGAGAAAGCGAGGAGAGAAGTTGTGCACACACGAGCTCGTTTGCAGAGGTACCATCTCGACGGGAATAAATCAAGGCTGCACCCAGATTTCAAAGCGCAAGATTACAAAAATTAATCGACCTGACGTTCACCGTGATAAAAACCGTCCCCTGCTCTTCTTTTTATTACATTTCTTTATTTTCTACGTGTTTTTTTTTTCTTCACTTTTCTTTGCCTTCCCTTCCTAAAGGTATCCGAACGGAGTAACCAGCCGACGCCGGTTCTCGTCCACAGACACGTAACGATCGGAATATACCCCCAGAAGGGAACATCTCTGGTAGAGTTTATATCAATTACACCAATCGTGCCCATAAAATTTCGATGAACAAACATGGGACGTCGTTAATTACGCCGTACGCTCTCCGTAAAACACTCCGAATCAGCAACGAGAAACGCAGATCTTAATCTTCGAAAGTTCCGATAATCTGTCCGATCGACAGAAAGGAGAGGAACACGATTCACAAAAAGGAAGAAGGACCTTATCGAAACGGATCAAGTTCGATCCTTGTTTCGTCACTTTCGTATGTTACTTATTTATCCAGCTAATAAAATGTACTGGAACATCGACGATCGTACGAAACGAAGCACCGATACAGGCAGCTTGATACGAGACGAACCAGCTGACCTAGGCGCAGAGACCACGTCCCTGACGTATTATGTTACGCTGCTCGATCATAATAATTACCAATAATCCCTCGCATTTAGGCGTAATCATGGTACAGCGTGGCCTTGGTTCTTCATTCCGACAGCGAGTGAATGCTCACGAACGTACGCGAGACACATGTAATGAGAATCGCCCGCTATAGGCGCGTGCGGGGATTCAAAAGCTGACTCTTAGGGTGTTCGATTCAACGCGTGATCCCGCATGTACACGGAACGAAACAGGAAGATAATAATTTGATGACTTATGTTCGCTCCCCGTGAATGTATCCTGATCGGTAATACGTTATTTTCAAGAACGATGAGGTGGTAAAAAAAAAAAAAGGTTAACACATGACTGTATATAAAGGGAAGCAGATGTGGGAGATATTAAATGTAGAAGTAAATGCTTTTCGAATTCTGTACAATCAAAAATGTATTTAAAAAGAATGAAAACAGATAAATCATCCAAATAATTTCCATTACTGTTGATAATTTTTCGCCATTTTTCTGCCAGCTTGCGAATACCATCACGAGTATTTCGATTTAAATGGCCGTACTTGATTATGTGACTTCTGTTAGAAAGAATTTATTTCTACACCTAATAGTTAGTTCTGTAAATAATACAGTTTACGATATTGAAACAGTAACAGAGAATTCTACTAAATCCCTTCACGACGTTGTATTTTATGATGAATTTTTAATTTAACAAATATCCCATCGTTGTAGCAAAAGTTCGTGTACGCTGTACTGTTAGGACGAACGAGTTTCAAGCCACTTGACGAAGTATGAACTGGTCCAAGTTCGTCACATAAGAGAAAAAGAGGAACACCGGGCCCTCGAGATTTACGCACCGCAGGGAATATTCAACAATCGGTTTTTTCCTCTAGTCGTTCAATAAATATCGCACGCTGATCGACCTCGTATGAAATTTGCAGGATCGTTAACCTCCCCCCGACACGCTTAATTAGACCATCGTCGATTATCTCTACGATTCGAACGAAGGAACGTCCGTGAATCATACAACGCATCGACGTGACTGGGATCGAGCTGAATTTACAACTTGATCGAAAAATTCATTAACAATCTTCGCGTCACTTTTTTTCTTCTTTGTAATAGCACCTATTTCCGGTTAAGGAAGACACTCTTCTCGAATCCAGAAAGTCTGAAATGAAATATTACAAATTTTTTCAACCGAATAATGTCCCATTAAATTCCACAGATGTCCATTCTATTTCAGTGAAAATCATATTACATCTTATCGAAAGTGAATCTCTTACGTTTTACCAGATCATTGTCACTGATCGTTTCAACTTTTAAAACACGTCGGCAGCGTTTAAATCGCAACTTTATCACCCGAGTCACCGCATCGTCGGACTTTTAAAACCGCGTGCGTAACCGATCGAAAAAAACGAAAAATCGGTGTCATTAAAGCATCGCCGTCGTTGCGCAGGTATTTTTATTCGGTACTGTAAAAACCGGGAGATAGATACCAGGGCGGGACAGAGACAAGTATTCCGAGACGGTGGCAGACAACGGAGAGCATAAAAGTGCGTCTCGATAAATCTGTAGGAGCGTTACAGTAGCGGGCGTCTCTTGCTCCGTCCTCTTTGGTCACTCGAAACAGACACATATACACACGTAAGCCCGGCGATACACGACACGTTGTCCCGGCGATATTAACGCGATACGACGAAGGCGGTGCATATATATTCTTTCGAAGTGGCTCGAGCGTGTCACGTATGTATACGGGGAACGCAATGCCGTTAAAGATTTAAGGAGCGGACTCAAAGGCCTCTTTCCGATTAAACGATAAAAGGGGAAATAAATGCGAGGCGTGCGTTGCACACGCGGACCTTTTGTCGCTTACACGACGAACAGGATCTCCATGGCACGTTGATTCTTCCAGATTTCGATTTGCGCACTGTGGACGACCGCACGCGACTTGCCACAAACTCAGCCAGATTTCATTATGAGACTACATATATACAAATGTAGGTAGCATTAATAAAATTTATTTCTTCCGAAATTTTTCCATTTGAAAGTGTCATCCTGTTAAAATTCGTAAAGAAACGAAGCTGTGGTTGAAATTTTGAAAGTACCCCTTTTGAAATAGTAGCAGATATTTTGTAATAATTTGGATTGAAGTAAATTTAAGTATTCTACATTCGATTATTTAATGTTTACTCAGCGGTTTTCTCATATTTGTGTATTTGGTCCCGAAAGAAATGGAAGTTCGCAAAAACCATTTTCAGGAACGATTTTTCTGAAGTTGGAAAAGAGATCTAACTTTTTATGTAGTTGTAAATTAATTTTTTACACTACGAGCATTTTTTTATGTGATCGATTATCGACTTCTGTATATTTATTTATTTTACTAATTTACTTTATTTTAATATAAATAAGACTTGCACGAAGTAATGGTTTAAAATGTCGCCATAACGGCACCTATAGAATGCAAAGGGTTAATCGTTTCAAATCGATAGCAATTTTAAACTGCTTTTCTCTCAAGAGATTGTATTCACTATACTTTCATATTTTTTTCATCACAAATATCGGAATTTTTAAAATCAACTGCGAGAATAATTAAATGTATTCATCTACTTCGAAAATCTATTAAGTTAAAAAGTAGAACAGCATCACCAACATATCAGTATCGTTATTTTCCACAACAATATTATTAAATCTAAATACACCGTTTTAAATTCACTCCTTAAACATTAAAAAAAGAGGAAGTACAAATATAAATAGCCATTTTAAATTGCATATACAATTATATTTTTAATAATTGCGTAATATATATATATATATATATATATATTTTCCCAAATATATGAATTTTCCCAAAATTTATTACGAACATGCATGCTGACGTTTTAATTGTAAAAAGAAATAATAATAATAATATTAACATCAAGACGAATATTGAACGATAATTTTGTATGTACAAAGTCGAGCACGTTGCTAATTATCTTACGCTTATGAGTTTAATGCTGGCAGAGGTGGAAGATAAAAAGCTTCACGTCGCCAACGAACCGTCCGACAAGCTGTAACGACTTCATGGGCTTATACGCGGCAGGCGCGCACCGGTCACATATTTGTACAATTAATACGCGCGAGAGTACCGTAAACTGTGGACCCAACCAGCCAGCACCGGGAAGGCATTAACGAAGAAGCCTCGCCGTCGAGAAAAGTATCCGCGTAGGTGTTAAACGCAAGCACACACTGCGCGATAGCAATTCCGAGAACCGACTTCAAAACTAATTCCCATTATTAATTTTCCAAGGTGTGGTCACATAAAACTTTGTTAATTATCATGAAATATTACGTTGCTAATGGAAATACTTCAACGTGTAGTATTTCCTATCGCAAGACGCGAAAAAATTAAGAAACACTTAACAGAAGTATTAGATTGATTCGAAAGTTTTAATTGAGAGAAGATTCGATTCATGGATAACAGAAAGAACGCTGATGATGTCTAAGATTAATCAAGAAATGCTATGGTATTCTCATTGAAAATGTTCCAAGAGTAAGAATTAGGGAAGTAGTTGATCTTTCCGACATATATGCCGACTAAATATCGGCTGCTGGAAGCCTAAGTGCCGATATTCACAAAATAATGTATAGTATATTTTACAAGAAAATATGCTTTATTTTTACTGAATGTTCGCCATTTGCGTTTTAACAAAAATTAAACATTCATCAAAACCAATAAGCTCAAAAATTCTCATCTTCTTTTTTAAAGACGAGAAGAGAGTTGAAAAGCAGAGATGAAACTTAAGAGAATAATCTAGCGATAAACAAATTAAGAAATAATCCATTTTATAGATAAGAGATTCATTTTCTAGATATCTAAAGGGAGTTAATTTCCTTAAGATTGAAAATATTATAAATAGTATAAGAATTGAAAATAGTATAAGAAACTGGAAATACGGTATTAAGTTGAAGTTGTATGGTAAAAGCGCGCGGACCAACCCAATACAAACGGAACGAGACCTCGTAAAAACCATGGTACCTACGTAAGAAACATCTTCTGACAATGCTAACATAACCAATTTCGGCGTACAAACACAACCGTATGCAGATTGTACGATTCCCGGTATCCTTCGGTTTAGATACCGGTTTTAAAGGCGTTTCAAGTCTGCAAACATTTCAAGGTCGGTCGGGAGATGGTTCCACGAGTGCCGTTTTCAGGTGTCGGAACGTCCATTCCACGTCAGCCCATCGTATGTGGGTCAACCGTACCGAAAATTAATACGAGAAGCTCGTTAGTAACGGTGAGAAGAAATCTCGCTACCAATAACACGGTGTGGATCATGGGGCGTTCGTATTGCCCTTCTTGTCTCGTTTCGCGCCAAGCTACTGCCCCTTCTGCCTCTTATATCCATGCAAATTGATTGTTATTGGCCATTACGTTCATGGTGCACCACCGTAACGCCTCGTACCGCTCGAAATTGCATTGACTTTTGCCGCGTTTCACCAACGACCGTTCGTTAAGCCGACAGAACCGAGAAGCGCCGCGTGAACTGCAGTTTCACGCCTCCGATTAATTATGAATATGACGTCGAAGTTAACTGTAACACCGGTGCACCGTACACCGAGGGCCGATCTTATGCATGTTATGCACCATTATGTCGGACGATATTTGTATTATGCGCGTACAGGCCGATCGCGTTAAGCCTGTCGCATGGGTGCGGTTATACCCGCACTGCACATGCTTACGTATCGGACAACTATTCGAACGCCAGTCAAATCGCGACTGAATTTATCTCGACCGTGAATCATCGACGAATTGAAAACAGTTAGCTTCGTTTTCGACTGTGCCGGATCCGATCGCTTAAAAAAGAGCACACGACCACCTTTACTGTCTACCGTACACATCGTGGATGTGCAATTCTGATAAAACATACCAAATCATAATATATTAAATAAAGGCTTTTTAAATTTATGTTATCTGTATAATGTGAAACAGAAACTGTAAATTCGATTTCTAAATAACAGCATCCTATATCAGAAAATCGACAACATAAGATTTATTTGAAAGTTTTGGTCTTATAATTAATCAATATGTTACAATAAATTGCATTATAATAATTTTATTTCTTATTATTATTTTTCATTGTTATTGATTAATCCCTTTCCGAATGATAATGGTTTGAATAATTTTAATTAAATTACTTGATGATGAATTGAAAATTAAAAATATTAAGTATTAATCTACTATTATTATTTTTATTAGATTACTAATTTATATTTTGTTATTAAATTTATTTAAATTAATACCATATATTTTTATGATTACTAGTCATATATCGTACAATTTAATTTTATCATTACTGTTGCGATTTAGATTTATTATTTGTAATTATGTAAATATACTTATAAAAAGGTTTTCACATTTAATTCCAAAAAATACACCAATTTTTTTAATAAATTTTAGTTTTATTTGAATTTATTAAAGATTTAATTCGACCTTTTACGTTGACAATTCGAATAACAACTAATTTAATTGCATTAATTAATCCAAAGTTTCAATATTTAAACGAACGCAAGAGTTTTTAGAGAAAAATAATCAATTTTAATTTGTTACTATCTATCTAAAAACGGTAAATCGCAATTAATTTACAAATCAAAAAATTGCTAATAAATTCAATACTCTAATCAAAGTGTACAAGTTCAATGGTAGCACAATGAGACGAGAGCCTTGAAAACGGAAGGATCAAACGTTGATTCAACTAATACATATTACAACAATTAACAACAACTTGATCCATTTATCTACGTAGCACGATTGACAATATCAGCGTGAACCAGTCGCAGACACAAAGATTACTGGTTCTCAAGGGAATCGAGAGGAAAATGGCAGCTAATAGTAGAACGATTTCCCTGGATACGACAAGAAACACGATACGATACCAATCGATCGTCCAGCGGACTCGAACTTGGCAGCGGTCGTTATTCAAATCGAACAATGCGCTTTTTTCACCCGCACGCCGACATGCATTGGCGACGGATTAAAGGAAAAAGAGATAAAACCTTCTTCGAGACCTTCCAATCGATCAATCCTCGATCGGGTAGCGGTCAACGATGGACGACGTGCCCGTCTCGCCGATGTATTCGCGGTGCAATAAAATTAGTAGCCTTTACGACCACGCGGTCGAACGAACAAAGACTTTCAAACGAGACCAACGCTACGTAAAAAGTACTTTATTATGGTTCACACATCACCTGGACTGTCGCTAATTATCACACGGCTAATTGATGCCTCGGAACTTTGACGAACACCGCCCCTGGGCTACTTTGGCGATCCTTTCTCACCTTGGCTTACAAGTCGATGAGAACGACAGAACTAATTCGTGGTGGCTTAATGACCGAAGTGCTTATTCTTAGTTATTCCATGACGAATTATTAACTTTCATCCAGATGATTTTCTCTTTTTTTTTTCTTTTTTTACGAACTCTATTAGAATTTCATCGTTCAAAAGTCCTATCTTTACGAAACAAGGAATCGTGTGTCAGCGTGAGGAGCTTTGGATAGCATACGCGGAAGTGTAGTGTCGCGGTTCCAAGGATTTTCACAAAAATCCACGATGGACAAAAAAAGGGAAAAAGAGGAAAACTGCTCGCAGTGAGCCGGGGTAACGGTAACAGAATATTTTTTCCCTTCCGCTTTTAACGTATTCCAGTCTACAAAGCGACTGGAATTCAAGCGTGACTCTGTAGACATCCAGTTAATATAAAAGCGTTCACGCACACGGTAGCGGCGTTATACAATTCAATCGAGCGCGTATATACGCGTACAGCGCGTTCTCAACAGAGAGAGAGAGAGAGAGAGAGCGCGTATGTACACGAAGCCGGGCGCAACCGGAGCACGAGGCTTATTTCGAAACTTCGTACAAACGTTTGTTTATGCCCACATTCTCGGCAGCGACTGATAAATTAATCTCTCATGCTAATACATCCAGCGTACGCTGATACAATCCATGCCTCGAGAGCACCGTGATTTCGTATACCCGTGATCCCTGCATTAATTCTCGATCGCTTCCGGATTTCATTTACCCGAGAGGGGTCAACGGTTGGAAAATGTGCATGTTCATAGATTACATCGACGAAAAAAAAAAAGAGAGAAAAAAAGAACCAGGTTATACACACGGAAATTTGCATCGGAGCCAGTCTACTATACGAAACGGTTGTTCTCCACGTAAATGCTTCTATCGCTCGTGATTCAATCACGATGCACTAGAATATTGTTGTTATTAATTCTGTAATATATTAGTTCCAATACAATTTTTCCTGAGATCTCTCGGGGAGGCTAGCTATTACAACCTTGGAGTTAAAAGCGCGTTAAAACGAATAGGACACGCTTGAATTCGTCTAAAGTCTCCGGAAGAGGAAGAACGAAAGAGAAGAGAGCATCTATAAATTATTCTTTCCACGTTACATATGGCCAAACGGTTCTCTTGTAAATTAGTAGATACCTCTTTGACTAGACCTTCGCTGGAAACGTTCCAGCTGTTAATCGCGTTAATTTCCATTCTATCTCGAGTTCCTTAGAAACTTACGAGAATGGTACCGCTTTCGACGTGGTATAAAAAAACCAGAAAAAAGGGAGAGGAAAAGACGGGGTGGGTAGGTTTTAATATCGAGCCGAGAACTGAAGATTTAATGAAAATTACGAAATGATAGTATATAAAGAGATCGATGTTTATAGACGCACGTACTCTATTGCGAGTTTTGTTCCGCATGCAATGATCCTTATCGACAATTCCAATCGTGAACGATACTTTAGGTCTAATGTCAAGGGTACGTCCGTTCAGTTCGAAACGTCGTAAACGGCTTTCCATGCGTGATGGCGCAGACGAAGAGACTCGAGAAGGGAACACGGAAAAGGAAAAGTTTGAACGATAACCGGACTGATGGACTTTCCCATGCTCCACCTCCGCGGGAGAGCTGTAAACGTCTTGTCTCTCGATTTAAATGTCCCGGCATCTACTGGGTTGGGCAGATCCAACAAGTCGTGGCCATTGCCGCGCCCTCGTGCGTCTCTACGTATTACGCCGTCACATAGGCGCAGAATATGACGGATTCACGGTTTACTCAATTCTTCATTTTGCAATAACACTTTTTTACATATTTTACAAAACACTCTTTTTCGCTTGAGCGATATCTTTGATGTTTGAATAAATGGTCAAACGTGTGACGTACAGTTTACGCGTTTCAAATATCAAAACACTTCGAGTAGAGGAAAATTATGTTTCATCCAAAAGAATATTCACATTCGTTGGTCTATTACCTTCGATCAGTTTTAACACTAACTATTGTTCTTTTTGTTGTTTGTTCCGGACATGATTAAATACATGGAGGATCGGAAACAATGCTTAATTCCTTGCTTACGAATGATAAGATAGGTTAAATGTTAAAGTTGCGACGCCGAGCGTCACCGTTACATAATTGAGAACAGTCGCGCTATAACGATAAGCTTAATTATTACGTGACTACGAGTATAATAAGAGCATTTCGCATGAAAGTGCAGTAAAGTACGCTTAGTGAAAACAGATTCTTCTCATCCGAGAAGTTTATACGATTGCATACAATACATAAAGATAAATAGGAGAGTTATTTTACATCATACCCCTTCAGTAATGTATCTGCAATACTTCAAATGAATGTAAAACTGTTTGACACGCTATGAATCGATCTCTCCATTTTTCTCCCTATCCTATGTACTCACGGTGAAATTTGAATAAGAAAAAAAAAAGAAAAAGAAAAATGAAAAGAGGAAAAAAAAGAAACTTTACATGATAACCCGTATTAAAAAATGTAGGTCGGATTAACAAAACTCGAGGTGAAAGTTGAATAAATTATAACCTTTTTTGTAACGATACGCTATGTTAAAAAAAATACGTATCAACCGTGGCGGCACACGACGGGCACGTAATGAATACTCGCTCCGTCGAAGCTGATGAATAATGAACAGGATCGTTTAAAAAGCTGGAGAAAACTGCGATATCGAATTACAAAGTATGATGAACTTTGAAATATACAAATCAGGCGAAACCTTGAATAACGTTCGCAGTTGAAATTATATTTGCAACGCACGGCGCATCCGAGATCATGATAATTTCATAAAGCCATGCAAATAACAGAAAAGACTATATTAAAACGAAACACGAAGGTTTGCCGGTTCGTACTCGTACTACGTTTATATGTACACGATGGTATTACATTCCTGTTACATTCTCTCTATCGCAACCCGCTATATAAGAACCGAGAGAGTACCCATAGCAGACTTTTACGAGAGGCAATGAATGTCTGAACGGTGAAGTTCCGTGAAGTTCGCCCATATATTATTGGAAACTTATTAGAATTAATTAACTTTTCACCCGTACACCACATTGCTTATTAGCCTCGACGACCCGGTTGGTCGTTGACGTCGACGTCGTGACGTTTCCATTAACGAATGCACCTCGAATTCGTTACGAATTCAAAGTATGCATCCTGACGCGTCCATTTATCCTATAGCATAATTCTACTCTTCAATATAAGTATACACATTGAAAAATCAAGCTTGTGTAATCCGGAGTACAATGCGATCTCGTTAAATCGAGAACAAACATCGTCTATGGGATAATCGTCTGAAACTTTTATAAAACCGCCCTTTAATTGCATCGAGCAACGTCTCGTTCGACCGATGCTAATCCCTTTCAACGATCAGGGAAGAGGATCAACGAAGAAGAGGAAGGAGGGGAAAAAAGAAAAAGAAAGAAAGGGAAGAGAAACGTCAGAGTTGGTTGGAAAGAACGGAACACTGAAAGTAGTAGATGAACGAAAGGTGGAGGAGAATGGGAAGAGGTAGGAGGGAAGGTGAGGTCGAGGTGAATCGCGGCGAAGTGAGGTGAGGTGAGGTGAGGTGAGGCGAGGCAAGGTGAGTCCGGACCCACCTGCAATTATCCGGTCTAATGAGCAAACAGTCTGCTCTACCCCTCTCTTTCTCTCGAGTTCCCTTGTTCCCCGTTTCTCTCGATTCTGCTCGCTAGACGGCCCATCAGAAACGCGTGTACTTGACTCTGCTCTACCAACAACCATCCATGGTCGTATCCTCCTCCGCTTCTCTCTTCCTCTTCTTCCTTTTTTTTTCTCCCTCCAACCTTCACTTCCACCTCCACCAGACGAGATGCAGGTTAATGAAGATTATTAAATTAGTACCTCTCACGAACAGTTCTTCTTCTTTTTTTTTTTCTTTTTTTCACCAGGCAAACGTACCAGTGACCCAAGCCGCTCCCATCGATACATCGCGAGCCTTTCAGGATAGCCAACTGGTTCGTTAACGTCCACGCCACACCACTACTCGCTCGCCTAGAGGATCTTTACAAAGGAGCTGGGACTGAAAAATGGAGCTCGATCCTGTGGTGATGCTTGCAATGGTGTTAGTAAAGGGGAAAAAAAAGAGAGCAACCAGAACGGGTTAAATGCGAGGTACACGATCGACCTGTACAACGTGGCAAGCAGAGAGAATGAAGAAACTAGCCTGTAGGTTGCAATGAACGCCTGGGAATCATACCGTCCATGGGATTTAAAACGTTTCGGACTAGGGTCAAAGGGTAGACACGTCTAACAGCACGTGTAGGGCATACCACGTACGTTGACCCTGGCTTCTCGATTTCAGAAATAGAAATGATTCGACATAATCGAATCAGTAAGGACAGAACCAGGCTAAAAACGAATGACTCAGCTGGTTGAGGTATTAGGAAGAACGGAGGGAGACTGTTTCCAAGGGGAAAATTTATAATCAACCTGGGCTTGCCTTGAGAGTTTCGCACGGTCGATTAAGAACTTTAACACGAAATTACAAAAAAATCTTTTTATTTTGTGATATCATATTTGTCATAGTATCCATTTTATCCCTTGAATGGAAATTGCGTTCTTTTATTAAGAATTAATATGTTTACTCGTATATTAATAGATCGTAGGACTTAGTATTTTGTTTATGACTTTAACACATGCATTAATAGTTAATAAAAATAATAAAAAAAGAAAGAAATTTTCAGATATTTTTTTCGTGGTAGCTGAAAATATTGTGCAACTTATTTTGCGAAATTATGTTAGAAATATCTCTGAAAATACATTTATCCCTTAAAATTATGCCCATAAACAAAATTTGTACGTGAAAAGTGTCGATCTCAGAGAATCACACAACCAAAAGAATCAATAACAACAGAATTATTTTGATAAAAATTTAATAAAATATAAAACAAATTCAATGCAAACCTACTACAGTTTCGAGACAGCGAATGCTACCACGCGCAGCCAATAAAAAAAACCCTGACAAATCAAAAAGACTAAGGATACCAATCGAAATAACTTTTATACGAGTTCCCACAATTATATAATATATATGAAGAAATGCCAGTATTATAGAACAAGGTTGTCCAATCATTTATCGTCAGAAAATATTTGTTCGCGTTTCAAGCTGGCAGACAGAGCATCAGATTTCTCGGACGAACGCCTTCCGTCCTTCGACGTACGAAATGGTCTCTTAGAGGAGAGGAAGACGACGATCAAGGCGTCGTTCAAGCAGGATGCACTCATCCTACCTGGACTGCCCGCCACGCCCGCCATTCACCTTCAACTTGGTCTCTCTGTCGCGGAACGAACGCGTGTGTTGTAACCGATCCACACGGACGATGAACACAAGTCGAGACGGCTGAAAGCCGGCGCAGAAAATAGTGAACCGCGGAGAGGAGCGACGACGAACGCCACCGGCGGCTGATAAATAGTAGAATCGAAACCAGTCTCCGACAAATTGTCCCGGATTAGCGCGAGCCTTACTGCTTTCCTCGAACGACAGAAAATTGTGCCAGTAGAAAAACGTACAGCGGTGTATTTATGGACTAGTCGAGCGCGTTACGAAGTAATTTGTTCCGGAATCTCGTGGCTCGCTAAACGATTCCGATGCGAACGTTTATCGTCCCTCTTCATATAACGTTTGATCGTAAACGATTCACCTAATTTCACGTCAAGACACCGCGTATCGATAGAAATCACAGCGAAGTATTATTTTCTTTATTCAAATCTTCTCATGTCGCTACTACATGCTCTCAGGGTTACTATAAACGCCAGTAACAACGGTCTTCTCATGTAATAGTGATTTATGTAATAACATGTGTATAAAAGTTCGATGAGTATAAGATAGTCACATTTGGAAGTTTATCATTCCCAAATAATCTTTGACTAGTATATAAATATCTGGAGATTAGGCGAATTTGTATTTGGAAATTCTATTATACTACAGTAATCTTTAAATACAGTCAGTCACAAAAGTCTTCATACCTCTTTTAATATAGAATAATTATCTTAAAATTGGATCAAACGACTTGAGTCTTTATTTTTTTTATAAAACTAGGATTAGTTTACTAGTTGACATGTAAAAAGTTTTTGAAGAAACAGAAAGTAATCTAAATTGCAAAAAAAATAGCAAAGGTCACTTTTTACATTTTTTTCAGCATTTAATGAAAATTTAAAAAATATGTTTTATTGATTTATACTTCGATAAAATTTTCAGCATTTACATAACTGACATAAATCTACAAAACGTATTTTTAAAATTTTCAGTATAGGTTCAAATAAAAAAGTTGTAAAAAGTGACTTTCGTTATTTTCTTCATAATTCTAACCAATTACAGTTTTCTTAAAAAAATTTGTCATACGTCATCTGATAAACAAATCCTTTTAAAAAAAGCTTTCTTGTTTTAAAGGGGATATGAAAACTTTTGTGACTGACTGTATATACAAGCTTGAAAGTAGATTGTCACTACCACTAAAAAAATTAAAATCAGTTGTTTTATACTTATATAAGATATTTCATGTTTCTATTGCCATTTACCAAGAGCGAAATTAAAAAGTCAGGTACCTAATCATCTGGAATTTTTCAACGGCAATGTATGCGTATGAGAATTCGATGACGTTAACATTCACATTTGAAAGTCTATTGTAATTATATCGTCATTTAAATACCTATATAAACAAAGGTATGGAAGTAGAAATGTACGCGAGCCTTGAAGGAAAACGATTTGACATAATCGTTAACGTGATTCGCATGGACCAAAGTGGTTATCTACCGACATACACAGAGCTACCACATTTCTAACGTGAACACAGAACCGCAACGTTTTATGGCGTCGGCTTGCATTTATTCCGACAGTCCATAACTCTGAAATCCGTAATTGCCGTAATTATATGACCGCTCGTAATCATGGTCGATCGGAAAGGAATTGGGAGGAGACTGCGGTGCACGAAACGTTCCACACCGCGTCCTTCTCGATGTTCTGGAACCGATGTCACGTTCCTTTTCTCCTTTTCTCCCCCTTTTTTTCTTTTTCTTGTTTACGTATGTATTTTCTTGTCGCAAAATTCGGTAATCTCGATTAATTTCATGTATAATCTCACGGACGAGGAAACGGTTCGTAAGAGAGGAATCCGAAGATTACTGTCATCAACATGCGGCTAATAATTGTGGCCAAGAAGAAGCCACAGGGACAGGCAATGGAGAAATGTATTCCACGCGTTCCCGCGGCTTTCCAACCTGGACACGCGCAAGCATACCATTTTTCATGCTTGAACTTCGATACTTATAGGGAATTTCGTGTGTAATTTTCTTGGGAAACACGAGGCATCGGGATCATGTGCCGCGTGATTACAGTGGTTACACGATGCTCCGTAATCACTATCGATTAAGGATCCAGGATATCTATAATATATAAAATATCGCGGCCTATGTATAGTGTTATAATTAATAATTTCTCCGCGCCTCGCTTCGACCACCAATCTCGTGCAATCTGTTGTACCTGCTTACGTCAAAATAACTCCTCATGTAAAACACTTTACTACTTGACTTCTCAATTGGAAACCGCAAAGCCGCAACGAGATCGTATTCCAAAAGAAAGGAAAAAAAAGAATTTCGCTGCTAATCAAGTAGAGCAGAAATCTTTTTCCAATCGAGAAAGAAATTATTTCGACACATTGCCGAACGAAATTCAACTTTATATCAAGTAACTAAAGGATTTCTATCCTATCTATCAAGTTTCACGTTTATAAACGAACCGTTTCCACTTGATCGCTAAAACATTGATCCATATAAATTCAAGCCTTCCTGCACGAAAAGAACGGCGAAAAAAAGAAAGAAACGACACGAGTACAATGACGTTGCACCATCAAAGTCATAACGGTGATAAGGCCATAGCCGACATTTAAACACGTTGGAACCTTCGGTCGTTGCAGCTGCGGAAATGTCCGCTGAAACGAGGTGAAGGCTACCAGATGCAGATACACGTAGATATACACGCGTATTATGGTACTAACACGTAGAGAACGCGTAGACGGTGTCGGCGTTAGGTCGCTTTAAAGAAGCTACGGCGATGCTTAACAGTGCATAAGTAAGTAACTAACAAGCCAGGTTGCATAACACCGGCAGACCGTCGTCGCTGCCACGGCGATGTGCACTTGGTGCCGGGAGTTCGTGCAAAACGTTAAGGTCTCCCGTGCACGGCAACAACCACGTCGGCTACCTATCAGCGATTGCGTTAACCTTAAGGCGATACCGGCTTCTATATGTACGCTCATTCCACATGCGAACCACCGCTGCGTGATATCGCACATACGAGCCCGAACACCCGAGTATTTTGTACTGCGGCACGACGATCGCTATAACACACGGCGTGTTATAATCGAACTAGTACGGTTTGATTTTCTTCAGCAAAAGCTAAAATTGTATTATAATTAACACGTACTTATCGTGTGTTCTATAATTAAATGACGGAAACTATTAAAAAAAATGTATTGAATAATGTAGACGAATTTCTTAGCGAATAAAAGGAAACAAAAAGTATAGAAAAATTATATTTCAATTGACTTTTAATTCCTTACCACCATCATAATTTGGCACACTCACTTATTCTCCTTTTATGAATCCACACGAGCCCCGTTTCCGGCAACGGGTGAACGAATCATTATCGAGCGATTCGCGAAAATGATGAAAAAAAGATAGAAAGAAGAAAATGACTTTTCAAGGAATCGGCGACACCCGGTATATAGGCGAACCACGCGACGTATCGTGCGACACAGGAGAAGGGCGTGTCTGCAGTCGCTGCACACTGCGCAGTTTGTTGCACGCGCTGCAATCGTCTGTATGTACCGAGATGTGAGAGTTGCACGAGCCATGTACGTGAACGCACATGCGTACGCACACAGAGGAATGAGCATGGTGTGCACACACATCGACGCGGCCTAACTTTTACGCGACGAAAGATATCTAATGTGACATTTCTCCGGGAGACACGGAAAATGCTAGCCGAAAATGCGACGCAACGAGCATGCGGGCTTATGCACACGGAAGAATGCACGTGCATTTCGTGTGACCAGTGACAGAAATTCCCTAGGAATTTTATTTTTAGAATCGTCGAATGAAAGATGCTTACTTCACGTTCGCGTGAATATTTTTCCTCGAACGTTACAAATGTACAATATACAACACCTACCTTCGCGCATTTATCGAGCTTTTAAAATATTCACAATATTAAAAAGAAGAGATAAAAAGAAAAGTTATTCAAGCGAGTGTTTTCAAATTATATTACGATGGATTTTCAAAGTTCCATTGGAATATTTATAATCACAAATCAGAGACTCGATTGCATCGAACGTTCGAATACGAATTAGCATTCATGAGAAAACTTCAAATTTTACCCACGATGGAAAAAGAGTGAATTTCTGTAAATGGATAACTACCGTTCAACCAACTATCCCCGTAGTCGTTTATCATCCACGTTCTATGGGACGACGTTCTGAAGCGCGATTCAGATTTTCCGGCGGTTGTTGATAAGATGACACGAGAACATTTTTCATTCCACTCGGGGCAAAATGCCAAGTTGTTTACGCCAACGAAAACGTTACGAAGTTTCTGAAGACAAGAGTATACACAAAGGAAGATAGAAACTTGATAATAACCTTCGATAGAAAAACTCGTACAAATAGTCAATGTACTCTACGAATATATATATCATTCTTTTTTTTTATACAAAAATATTTTCAACAATCGTTAAAGTCGAACAACTCGAGTATATTTCTCAATGCGACATTACGAATGTAGTAAAGAAAAACTTCGAATTATAAGGCTTTCTAATTAATCTCTGCAAGGACACCGGTTAACTAACATGTTTCGCAATTTTCATCTGGCGCATCCTTATTATCTTTGATCAGAGAGACCGTGCCTTGATAGATGCTCACCGCTCGTACATTATGATTAATCATGCGTGACAAATTTATCAAGTTACCTCGATTGTAATCAATCTGTAATTTTCTTACCGATCACAATTACTTCTTTTTTATTTTTGTACCTGGGAACGAAAAGTGAGTTTTAAACTACACATTCTCGATTCACCAGTTAACGCGGGTGTAACCGGAAAACCATTAAGGAAATCAAGTGGATACATATCGACTAAGTACAAGTGTTATCGAACCACCCGTTACGTGGATATCACTCTAATTTACACATTTTATAACCCTCGCGAATGAAAAGCAAGTGTCAATCAGCTTTTACCGCGTTGATGAATTTTATCTCGCAAGCACGTAGCATCGGAATGACCGTAGCAACGTTTCGGTGTAGCAACGAATCACACCGCGGATGACGTCCCTGCCGTAGTCGAGGAGCATGGAGCGTGTCGGTGGCAAGGGTCCCCCTACTTCCGGCGAACCATATCCGGCAGAACGCCCACCTATATCTCGGTCCGCCAGACCGTGCACACTCCCTACTGCCACAATCTACTCTATCGTCGTCCAATTGTGATAGATGTTCTAGCCAAATGAAATTGGACGAGAACTGTATCCCAGTGATAAAAATTGATCTCTTCGTTGAAACAATCGACGCATTCGTTGGTTAAATTAAATTTCACCTATCTAGATAGTTTTTGTAAAAACGTGCACGAGAAGATATCGATTTTTTTTTCTTGTTTTAAGGACAGAATATTGCTGAAAGAAAAAAAAGCTGCGGAAATTTATGAAATTCATGCCCTCGGAAGTGAATTTCAATGGAATGTCCTACCACGCCGAAGTAGTACGTACGCATCCTCAAGGGACGTGGGTGGAATAATTTATTCCCGCTCGCAAATCTGTCGAAGACCTTTGCTGAACGCATGAAATTTCGTATGTGCACACACTATCCAAGGTTTTCTACGAACACTCGCTTTAAATAAGATCTTACGCAAACAAATACACAACGTGATTCACGGTGAATCTGGTACGCTGTGCAAGAACGACGATTTAGAAATTTGTAAGCGGTCGATTCGACCGTTCATTCCGTCTACACGATCACCGATAGAAATTCGATCGAGATGTAAACAGGTTCGCCAGTGTGTGTGTATATGTATGTATATAGAGACGAGAAAAACCGTGGACTAACGTAAAAAACGATATTACGAAATTGCAAAAAGATCGTGTGTGCCGTGGCACATGCCTCGGTGCATATAATGCCGGCAAAAACTTGTAACGTCTGTTCCCGGCCGTCATCTGCCGATTCGATCGCGTCAGTTCCCGACCAGTAACCATCCATCCGCCAAGCATGGAATCTAGAATAAAAATCATCCTCCGATATAAACACGAGACCGCTTCAAGACATACCTTCTAGCGGTGTGTAACGGTGTCAAATAAAATCAATCGCTATAAAACCGGCAAAAAGCTTATATAACGTTAGTTGAACATCTTCGAAGATTACTATCCATAGAAGCGTACGAAAGCGGAATTAGTAATTCCACCGTTCGTTAATAAGGTAGTCGTTGGTTTTAAAACCTGCCGTATCCAATGGCGAGCTTAGAAGAGTTATGTAAAGGAGAAGGTCGCGCGAAATCTTTCCAGTAAAATCCGCCTGATTTTGCCCAGTAATATTTATCGCACCCACATCCCGTTATCGTAATTAACTTGGCTTCTCGGAGTAATCCGACTCGTAGCGAGGTATGCACGATACGCAGGCTGGAGCTGGGCAATTTTATCCAGCCACGTGGGTGTCCGTATGGACCCGCGTGAAGGACTCCGCTATATACATGACGCAACCAGGAAAGTAACGAGTAACTGATAAACTTGATAAACGATAAAGAACCTTTCAACCCTGTCCCGATCGCGCCATTAAACATGAGCGATACACACAACCAGCTGACCAACCGTTCTTAGCTTAAGTCCCCGTAGTACATTCGGTGCAATTTATTGCCCGAATGACATTGTTTTCTAAACGCTTTCAGTTTATTATCTTAACACACTGGTTGGGATCGCGTACCCAATCGATCACTACTAATCCTATCTAATGTATAACCGTGTAGACCTAGTATAACTGTATCAAACGGTCCTTTTTCATTTTATTTTCTTTTTTCTCATTCACGATTTGCATATTTGATACGCAATTCTTAAGCATGTAATATAGACTATGAAGTATTATTAAAAATGGGAGAAAAAAAGTAATAAGACAACGAGACGTTTGCTCGATGTATCGCTCTGCTGAATCGTTCGTGCTGAAGAAACGTCACCAGCCAGAGAATAAGTTATCGTGTCGATATTTCGACACGTTTCAAACAGCTTTGCCTAGATTAACGTGGTCGATGAACGAGCAGGGCATCGTTACGAACGGAATGAACAAGAACTCCGAAGACAATCACCGAAGGCCTCTGGTGTATGATCAATCGGAGCGTTCGCGAGAATTCCCAGACACGGTGTGCAAGTAGCAACAACCGATAAATGTCCTTATCGTATTTCTACGTTTGCACAGGGTCAGCGTTCTGCTATCTGTTAATCATTTCGTGCTGCATGTGCAAGTGGTTCTCGAGTTTCCAATTACACGTAACAAGGACCGGTTGCTTGAACGATAATGCTATATCAGCGGGGACAATAAACCAAGAACAAGAGACATCAGCGGAACGCATAAGCGTGAACGAACTTCAAAATTTTCGCGCACAATTTTCAAAGTGAAAAAATAAGAAAATCAGCATCCCATCTCCTTGTGAACATTACTTCAAATGGAAATTTGTGACGAAAATTGCAAGTAAGTTTACAATGAAACATTAAGTCAGACAATTTTAAAACGCCTAAATGCCAATTTGTAGCCAATGTACACGAACAATTTGTCATATGCTTTGTTACTACAGGCTCAAACATCAAAGTGACTATAAATTCGCGAGAGAACACCTGTATGGATGCTCGCATACCTTCTATCGAAATGACAACCTACCTGTTACCCAAACAATCTGGCATTGCAAACTTTGTAATCATCTAGAATGTTCAAACAAACCGATAGGCAATCCTATAGAGAAGTCGCATCTCACGTAGTAGCGATAATACATTTGCAGTTTTATTTAAGCCTAAATTCTGTGAAAGTACACAACCTAGCTGCATAAGACCATTGTATACCAGCCAGTAGAATGTACCGATGAAATTAGACAGATGTGTCTAAACACACTAGTAAGTGACACAGTGAAAAGCAAAGGGGCAGAAAATTTCCTAATAATTAGACGCAAGAATGTTTTTGTAGTACTCTTTTCCAATGTGATGAAAGAAAGTCATCAGAAATATTCCGTGCGATAAACTCAAAGGAAACTGAAAGACGCAAAGTCTCCTTCTTTGCGTAACATATAGAAGTGTTGAAAAATGTAGAGAGAGTGAATCTCTTTATAGGCCAATTTTCAAATATCGTTCATCGCGTATACACTCTGAAAAAGGAGTTAACAAAATATTTTACCGACACACATTCACTAAGTGAATCCATTCTGTTTGATGCGCGAATCATAACGACTTGATGGAACCCTAGAGATAGAAGCAGCGATATATGGTCTCAACAAACATCGCATAGGCAGCTATAAAACGGGCGTAAAATAATGTCTGACACTTGGATTGCAAAACACATGTAACTTTGGTGGCGAGCATCGTTGAGTTGCTCGTAAAATGCCAGCGCGAGATACGGTTCACCCATATGCAGTTTGAATTACATTCTCACTTTAACTTGAAATTGAGTTTAAACAACAAAACGTAAGTTCCATCGTTCCCCTGGGGACAATTGGTCTCTATTTTACCATCACAACGAATAGAAGCAGAAACATAAAAAAAATTAATAATTGATGCATATTTAACCTTTTACACTCCAACTTTTTCTCAGCCTTTTTCTTTGATTTGATCGATCAAAGAAACGATAAAAATACTGAAATCAATGAAACATGAAGCGAAATTTAATTGTAAATCATAATATTTTTATTCTTTATTGCAGCATACTGTTAGTGTGCTTGAGTACGTCAAACTTTGTTAGTGCCTGCAAAAACTTCTTCGAGTGCAAAGGATTAATGTAAAAAAAAAACTTCTTTGAATGCACAAAAGAAGAAGCAAACAAATCGTACACAAATCACGAGAATAAATGTAATCTCTTTGTCGAACGTATAATAATATAACGTCGAACGAATAATCGCACGTTCGAATTTGTTATTTCATATCACATCAACAAAAAATATAAAACACGTAAATGTCCAGCGAACGAGACAATTCCATAACAAGAGCGTTCACACCCACCGAAAGTCGAGAATAAAAATCGCGATTCCCAGCAACGATGCTGCATGCGAGACACAAAAGGAACAACAATTATTCAGTGTTGCTGTAAGGAAGTCACCCACCAGGACCTCATGCTGGGACGATCACGTTCCATGGACCGGTTCAACCATACCATATCATGAAATCCCGTAACTACAACGAACGCAAACCTCGTTGAACGGGACCGAAATTTCTCCGAAGAATTGGATTATCAATTATATCCCGACTCTTCCAGAAATTATTTCACTTTTTCGTTCATATTGTCATACGTGCCGTAATCAGTTGTCGTGATTATTTGATATATTTAGAGAAATTACGGAACCGTGCACTTTCTTTTGCGAATAACGATACATATGGAACAACGTTAAAATACACGTTCTATCCAAGATTTAATTCAACCGAACAATTAAACACGTGTATGATAAATGACGATTTGAATAATCAACAGATAGATAATCACCCGCGTGAACAACATCCATAGGCGGGAATTTAATAAGTCATTTTCCAGCTAAGATAGAAGGCGAGAGAACTCACGGCACTAGGTGTAACCCCGCTACCTACGATACGCAAGGAATGTGATACCTTGCATTTGCAATTCGCTTCTCGATAATTATGAACAGTACACGCTCCTTACGCAGGATTCCTCTTGCGCAATGGCCGTTTTATTGAAACGCGATATCGAATGTTAGCGCGCGTTCCTCGCGTACACGGCGATAATACGAAAAATTCTTGAAACCGAGTGAAATTGAAAGTGACATGAGAATTATGCCAGGATATACGATCGTAACAGTTACCGATCCATGGGAAGAAATGTATTTAAATATTAATAATCGACGTAACAACCGGACTCTCTCACTATCGATTTCTTATTTTCACTCGATCTGTGAGCGATTGTATAAATCGTTGTGGAAATGATTACAACACCAAAGGGGCGGTAGGGAGGGCGATAAATCGTACGAATGGATCCCGCGGATTAATTCCTTCGATAGCGAGAGCAGATGTAATGCAGTTGCCGTTCTGTCAAGGATATATTCGCGAACAGAACCGGCATTAATTCCAAGCTAATAAACCTTAATGACGGCTAACGCGCGCGTAGGAAGCCCGCTAATGATCCCTCGAATGATACAGCTTTCTTATAATTACTACCGATTCCATACTTTCGCTTTCCATCTCTCTTCATTTCTCCTCGTAAATCGAGCGGTATTTTATCGAATTTCACGTCGATCTTTCACGAACATTGTTGTATCCAAAGATCTAACGAAAATCAATATCGGCGTTACACTTTTTTTCTAATTTAAACTGTATGATCTAAATGCAATTTTTATCGATGTAACTGTACCACGCTAAATTTCCGCCTTCGTTTAACGATTATTTCGCTATACACCTGTTTACAGTCCGAGAGTACAAGGATATTATCACTTTGTTCATGTCTTTGGCGCATTTATCACAGGTGTCGGATATAGGAGGCGTGTTATATGCAACAATCTGATTCCATAGCAATACCTTAACATCGTACAGGTAATTGAAATTGTCTGTCTCTAGTACTTTCAAGACACTGGTGAGTATATACCTATATGCTTAATTCTCTTCCTATTTATCTTTTTCTTTTTTCCCTGTGAAATATGAAACATCTGTTGCACACTGAACATAATTTTTTATTACACACAAAGTAGTTGAAACAAAAGAGATATTGTTGAAAATAAACAGTGGCAAAAATGCATTACAATTTATATCTTCCCAGGGTAACCGGTTAATTTAAGTTTCAGCGATTAAGCAAGATTCCTTTGTGAGATAAGCTTCGATAACGGGTTGGTTTGCCAGTAGCAAGAGATTTGATTGATCATTAATAAACATTAATGCCCAAATTTAAATTGGAACCTTATTTCGATCGATACAGAATTTATACTTAAGAGCTTTCTCCAAAGCAATCATGAAGAATTCTTCATCGGCGCTCGATAATTATTCACGTAATAACTCATGTCGCGGGACGATCGATAACTCATATACTCTGCCTTGAGAACTGTAAATTACGTTATTAGCGTTTTAATTGCACGGTTATCGATTTATTCGGATACGCAGCACCGGTAAGAGTCACACACGGCGCGAGTAACCTTTCGCTTTCAACCGCACGTGGGACAACTTAACGGCAATAAAATGTTGTGATCAACATGCTATTCTTGAAGAAAAATGACACGCCTATTTTACGCGGTGGAAATAAGTTACAGCGAAATGTCAACATATTGCGAGAAACTCGTAAGTGTGATTGGTCACGGTATCGTATCATGATAACCGTTTAATCACTCCCCCAAAAAAAATTAAAACCAATTCATATTTCTTTCACCGACTTTGTTATATATTATTAATATATAAAAATAACAATAATATACTTATTTTTGGATATTTTTATAAAGTGTGAAAAAATAAGTTCAACGACCTATAGGACCAAACCATTCCGATCATTTACTTTTGAAACATAAAATTATACTATAGTATATTATACGATTCATGCCGAAATGATATGGTTCTACAAGTAATCGAATTTACTTTTTCATACCCTACAAAAAAATCCAAAAATAAATATAGGGTTATTAATAAAAAAATATCAGTGATCTTGAAATCTCGTAAGAAAATGATTGCTAAAAAAACTACTTCCACTAGTACATGTGTTCCTTGAAACAATGCAACTTTCTCTTAAGAATTTTTTTTATACGACAACAAATAACGCAGATATTTAGGTGAACCCATTTAACTGGTCCACTCTGTATATGTATATATTATATAATATTATTATATATGCTCTTTATAATATATAATAAACTTAACCAAGGTTCAACACTATTCGAACAATTCTGTTCTATCTGAAGAATTTTCGAATTTTGAAAAAATTGAAGAAATCTTTAAAAAAGTCAAATTCTTCAAATTTATATCACCATGTTCCAATGTAAATTCGAACGAGAACGTCTTTTTCTGTTCCAAGATATATGTACATATATATGTAACACTCGCGTTTCTCGAAGTTACTGATACACGTGCTATATTACGAAAGATTGATTTAAAGGTATCGTGCTATGCGACGTGAAATAAGGTTGCTCTCGCGCTCCAGTTGTTCCCTAATAGCGTTTGACAAAGGCACTGATTTTCGCCGGTACTTCTTTTATTCGTGTACCAGTGGCTGAACTACCTCGCTCCATTTGTCCGTTTTTGGCGGCAACGTGCGGAAGAAATCTTTCCGGTTTTGGCGATATAACCGGTTTTTCCTTCTTTTTTCGTTTCACCCACCACGTTGATGCACTGCGACACGAGACCCTCGAGGACTTTTTTTTTACTCTTATTTATCAATGTATTCATGCACGCGCGCATACGATCCTAGAGATCACGGAATTCAGTGATCGTTCAGTATGTAACTTTTCTTGATGCTCCTTTACATTTCCAAGCCTATTATCGTACGTGTGTTAATTTGCATATACGTGCAAATTTAAATATCACATAAGTGAATCGAACGTTTCAGATGTTTCACATAGAATTAGGGAATTTTGATAAATTTGAAAAGGGCTAATCAACTTTATATCCCAAATACTCTGTTATTTAAAGATGCGCTTATCTCTTAAAGATTTCAACATCTTTTCCAAACTTCGCTCAATGTTCTATATAACCTAACTCATGAACGCATTTGGCGTGTCCCAATAGGCGATAACCTAAAGCAGTATGTACTAAAAACGTAAACTTCGATGGAATACAAACTCATGAGGAGAACGGTATTGGTCAATCGAATTACTTGAGTGGTTTCGAATCCGGCGGACCTTTCGTTCACTTATACGACTTGCCTTGACCAATTGAACTATTCGAACAATGTTTTAATTAAACAGTTGATAAACTGTTCGCTTGTTATATCAAGAAATTCAATAGAAAAAATGAAATTCATTAATCTAACAATTGATACACAAATTAAAATCGGTGCGTATCGATACAAAATCGAAGGTGGTATCGTGGCTCATGTGTGTAACGAAGGGATTGTATAAAGTGAAATAAGCGTCGCGTTCACGAGAGGCAGCGTGGTTTTACGGCAAGCATAGCCAACGAGCAGAAACGCTTTTCATTAGCACTGCCGAGAGTTCAGCCGAGTTAATTTGCCCTCTAAATAGATCGGCGGCTATGCACGAAACCCGTCATTAGCGCACGCCGAACAAAGAGAGACGCGGGAATTAAGAACGTAAGAGACGGCGAGACGTTGCGCGGCTCGAGAGAGTGCATAATCATGGTGGCCGTTTCGTGGTAGACTACTTTAATGTTTCCTGTTACGACCATCCCGTCGGTTATTGTTTCTCCATTAGATACATACTTAAGGACTCGAAACAGATTCTCCCTGCTTCTGCGCCACACCACCGTTCACCCTTTTCCACTCGTGACGATCATTGGAGAAATTTATCAGGAAACGGAATGCGCTTCCCACTGCCGCGAAGAACCTTTAACACTGTATGAACGCTGATAATTAGAGAATAATAACGTGGTAAATACGACCTATGTAGGATTGCGCACCTACCACTGGTGAACTTTCTCGCTTAAAATTAAAACACGAAGACGATCTATAGTTCACCGCGGTATAATTGCGGCTATAAGTTAACACGTTAATTAGCCAAATTAACGATTCTGATGGTTACGCGATAAAATTTCACGCGCCGGAAAGCACGAGCCTGAAAAGACAACGATACAAACGATTTCCCTTGTTACCATGAAGTTCAACAGAAGCTGCAGAATCGATGCTCTTCTAACGTTTAATGTTTCTGAACATATATGTCCCGGGAGAAAGACATGAATTCCACAGTTGAACCTTGTCTGCGGTAGGCAGTGACGGATGACGACAGAGTCGATAAAATCGTTTCTTACAAACGGTTCTCGATCGGTTGTGCGATCGGTGTCAATCGCGTAAATTGACGTCGATACGCCTACTTATCGAATTCTAGACGAGTAGGTACACGTCGGTCTCCTCTGTCTCAGCGACCTTACAACAAAACTTTACATTTTAATGAAACGATGTTTTCCACTGATCAACAATGTCGATAGATATCTAAACGATCATATATGTTCTCTAGCATATCGTTGGAAGGATCGATCGAGCAAAAGAAACAACCCAACAAATTTTCTACGCTCGAGATATTTGTCAAATGCAAAGCTTGCGACGCTTGTCCCAATCAGTAGATCACAACAAAGTGTCCCCCTCGCTATTCACTCTCCCGATCGAAGTATATCACGTGGAAAATAATGAAGCTATAGCAAATCGGACGAATAGCCGCAGGAAAATCGAAGGGGAACGAAGGCGGGGAAAAACGGTGGACGACGGGGATACGTGAAGAACGATCGTACAGAAAAGGGGAAAACTTTGCTCGTCGCTTCGAACATAAATTATTCCGGCACGATAACACCGCCAAGTATGAAATCGTAAAGTACACGTTCTTTGCTATCTCGCCGGAGTCTGAATAATGCAGATAAGCACAGGCAGAAAATTGTGACAGACGGGAAAACAGAAGGAACGTCTTTTGATGTTTAACAATACTATACATCTTGTCGAGCTGCACAATGAGACACGAAGAACAACGCTGCATAAGATAGTTCAGAGACCGTTGACTTATGTTACTCAAAAAATGTGCAAAAAGTAGGCTTTTTTATCAGAACAGAAAATTTGTTCGAGTTTACGAGGAAATACTCGTGAGCGTGTTATTTATGGTCAATGTTTGCCAACAATATGAGTTACAAGAGAAGTGACATTATTAACTTGGCAACAGAAACATCTAAGACCTTATAAATCATCAATATAAATTATTCCATATACATATACTGTTCTTCTAATTGTACATTGCTCTTAATATTGTAAAATCGATAAAACGTATGAAACGGGCAGTGTCTAATTTCGTCGTGATACGCGTTATTCACATTTTAATACGATGACACGTGTCCCAGAGACCTCAACCGCATGGCTCACCAAATTTTACGATGAAGTAGACCGTGAACGCGTTATTTATCACCGACACTAGCGATATATACGTTGCAAAGTAACTTACAGATGCACCAGCGACAGAATCGTAAAGACGTCACAGATCTTAACTCAATTTAGCGTAGAAACAGACCGAAGAGAGGCATTATGAGAGAAAATCCACTTTATGAAATACCCGAACGGCTTTCGATTAAAAATACGCTTTCGTGCGGATCGAGAAGTGAACGAAGAAACGGCACCGAGCAAAAAACGAGTGCAACAATGTCGAACAACGAAATTCAACGATCCATTTAAACTCGACCACGAAAGAAAAACGTTTATCTTTGCATAACAATAAAAAAAAAGTCAGACAAACAAACGGTTTTAAAAAGGAAAAGAAAAATAGAGTCGAGGCGAAGTGTTTGTACGCTGTTCAGAAAGGCAAATCAACGTCGGTGTAGAAAACTACGTAGAAGTACGTGCGTTCACGCTAAAATGCACTTATATTATCGTGAAAGCGAATAGGTTAGACGGGATGATTCAAAAAATTTGGCACCTTTTTAACGCCGACGAAATTTACACCCGTGCTTAAATCTTCCGGTTGAACAGGAGTGCAACTCCATCGACTTTAGTACCGTGCCACATGACTTTAACGATTCGTAAATTAAAAGGTGGCTATTTTGTTCTGTACAAACCGGTCAAAGAAAGAAGACGTTCCCCACCGCAGGATCGTTCGGTCGTATAAAATTCGTGCGACTCATTGTTCCCCCTTTTCTATATCATCGGCATTTGCGACCGGTGAAAGGATATACGAGATTGTATTTACCCCCGTGTCCTCTTTGCAAAATCGAAAATGATACACGACCGTAAATTTCAACGTTGATAATTATTTTCCGTACCCAATCGCGGGCATTCCTTCTTACAAAATTCGTGTTCACCATGCGACCTTAAAGCGTCTGCGCGTACAATTATTTACGACTTTTCTCCGAGCACACTTTCACGAGAGCACCGGGGTATCGGTTATTGTCAGAGTTAACGCAAATTATTTCTACGGGCCCAATAAATCCTTTTGTCCATCGTCATGTGCAGGAAATGTACATTTGTTTCCGTACGAGAAACCGTCACAAACATGACAGTGACCCTCGTAAATCAATAACACCGTGCGTGCGTTCACGCCCTTTAAACGAGACAATCGAAAAGTCGATTGAGCTCAACCGATAGCGATAATCGAGCATCCGTTCAGCCAGCACGTGAGTTAGCATTCCACGATCACGAGACAAGATGCATACGTGTGTACACACGTGTGCACATATCCCCGCGGGGTTACAGCTGCGTGCAACCGCAATGTTGCTCGAAAATTAATGCAATATAAATCAGAAGCAACACGTTAGCAACATACCCTTGAACATCTACATCCCCCTAACGTTCGAACGGATAAAACGAATACGAAGGGGCGAGCCACGATGTCGAAATTTAAAAGTTCTCTTACGAGAGTTGTCGAATCGATAAAACGATAGATATCTTTATAAACGAATGTTTTTTTTTTTTTTACAATTTCTCGCTGGTATACGTTCTAATACAGCTGGCGAAAGTTAGATGCGATAGAACGCCCGACGCCATCATTATACTTTTCCATGAATGTTTTATGATCCCATGGACACGGGGAAGAAACAACTATCGTATGGTACGAATGCAACTTGCCGGCTCTTTTTACAAAGTCGTGTAGTATCTCTACGCGATCAATACCTCACGATGTGCGTCTGAAATGGTTTCCTTCGTTGCATATGGAAACCTTCCAAGACACAAAATGTCGTTCACTACGATGGAATGCCAACGTTCGGCGAAACAGTAGAACAAGTCACATATATACACAATACTCTCTCTGTTGCATAAAACATGATTAATTAAGAAATCTTTCTCTCTTTATTTCTCTTTCTCTTTCTATCTTTCTTCAACTTGTAATATAATAAGCTGAGATTGTAACGAACGTATCCCTTTAACAAGACGTTCATATCCATTATCAATGAATTTAAATATGCCTCTCAATTACTGACAGATAATTTATATCGCGCGCAACAGGAAATATTCTTTATGACTAACCATGATATCACGAGTATCGCGAGACAGTAACAGGTAAGTGACACCGTATGAATACTTTGAGTAAGACATTCTTATAATGACCGTATCCACACCGTAACCCATTGATCGATAACAAAGGAGGGTGGTGCACATCTACCTACGTTGAACTCACGTTACATTCTGTTGGCCGCACCGTCTAGACGCGTACATCAACATAAGGAAAACCAAGATCACGCTATACGTTATTCTACGATAAAATCTTTGCATTACGAAGAGATAATTTATTACAAACATATTTACATTTGTTTCAAACACACGTACGATCGTGATGCGTACAGGCAATGTATTCATTATCCGAGGGGGGAAGGAAAAAAGAAAAATGAGAAGAAGGTTTTTTCACTCAACCAGTTAACACGAGTGTAACACCCATTATCTACTTATTTCTTTTTTTCTTCTTTCGTTTTTTCTTTTATTTTTAATTACCGTCTAGCCGTGCGTTTAGATAAGTAAATTCTAATTATAAAGTTTCATGAATATGTAAACGATCCTCGTCATTGAGTAACAGTTATTAATTCGATCTACGTTTTCGATAGTGCACACCATGGTATCGTGAATTTCATCAGTAATTTCTGGAATTCAGTAAAAACCTGTCCCCGAATGTTTAATTAAATTGAACCGTACACAGTTTACCACGCGTATTTCAAAGCTAGCTGCTAGAGACCTATAGCTACACTAGAGCGAATGTTGTACTCGTTGTGCAATAACCAACACGTGCCGTGTCTTAAATATAGCACAAACGTTCCTTCTCTTTCTCTTTCTCATCGAAGTCTTCACCAAATGCGTGGCACGGATCAAAGTGAATAACATCGTGGTCCTAGAGTATGGTAACAAACGCGTTGTTATTGCCTGAATTCCGCGAATGCTTACTAATTATAAATTCTAATTCAACGTTTGATTTTTAAAAATGATTTACATAAACTTTCTGTTGATTTCTTACATTTGTGCAAGAACTTTCTGTGTACTTTGCTGAAATTCTAGATCACTCAAATTTATTTCTCAATGTTACAATGAAATACTCGTTGCTCTTCTTTTCCTTTTTGTTTTTTGTTTTTTTTGTTTGTATCGTTCTCTTGTTACATTGGTGATATTTAACGATTACGATAATGCACATACCTGCACGAATAAGTCGCGTCTTTACGCACGCACATCCTGAGAAATTCACAGCTGACACCCTGAACAAGACCGTGAAATCCAAAGAAATACAATCCACCAAGAACGTGCATGCACCTCGTGTCACGCCTTTACCGGCGACGTATACGGTTCCGTTTCGAGCAGTGCGTTTAAATTCATCGAAACAATTGAGTAACCGTCGCGACAGGAACAAACTCTTCGACGCTCGTAAAAATACAATAAAATCTCCATTACGCCAGAAAGAGAGAAAGAGAGATCTGGTTAAACCGAAATTCACTGAATGATAAATTTTTAAAAATAAATTATTAATACTTCGAAACACTTGATTGCACTGAGCTCCCGACACTTCCGGTAACTGGTAAAAGAAACAAGGTAAACTGAATTTAAAGCTCAAGTTACACGTTCGAACGATGTTAAAACAGCATCGAGAACAACTTGGTTAAGTAAACGTTGCTCAACTTGAATTTCGAATTATTTAAATGTCTACGATAGTCAAGTGACAAGCGACTCTGACAAGAGCCAATAGTGATTTCACAATGGTGTAAAGTTTTAGATCAAAACAAAGATTAACAACTACACATCGATTTACAAAACAATAGAAAAAGAAAAAGAACTAAATTTCACGTTGAATTAAGATTGGAAACGATGGAAGATAATGGAAATGTGTCATGTTCTGACGTTTCCGGAAAAGAATTCGAAGACCTCTGCACCGAAGTTTCACTCACGTATAAGTACGTACCGAAGAAATATAATCCGTGACGACCGTATATACTTCGTTGCATCGTACTGTACCTTGGCAAGCGACATTGAAAATGCATTGGAACAATTAACCGGCACGGTACCGGTGCACATATATCGCGTGGGCGCCACACTCAAAACGTACCGAACAATCTTCCTGTATCGTTGGCTTCTGGTGCCTGACAGATAAGAGAAAAGACAAAAATTGCTCAGACGCTCCAATAAAAACAATGCAAAATTTGTATAGGTAGATAGTGCGCTAAAATAACGACATACGTATAAAAATCAAAGTTTACTTTCGAGATGTGTCTCAACACGTTTCAAGCACGATATTAAGAATATAAATTTATCGATTCTTATATGAATACTGAAAGCGAATTTTTTCGTTCGAACAGTTTTCATTCGTAATTGGACAAATTAATTCGTATATTAAAAACGAAAGATACGCAAAAGAGACGGAGATCGTTCTTATTACCGCAAAATGGATAAAAACGTGTCAAAGGAATGTCTACGATCCAATCACGCCTAAAAAAAAAAACGTTGGATCGCGGTAATAAAACAGAGATCGTGAAGTTCATGTTACTTTTTCAATGCTTCTAATTTCTCACGTTTAGTGGTGTCGTTAAACTTTAAATAACGTGAAATAAACGTGAATATAAAAATGTTAGCTATATACAAAACGATTAAAATCTTCCATTAAGTTTCCGATTTTTATGCAAGCTATTAAAAACGATCCCGGAGAATTTCAGATAACGCCTGTGTTCCCGTTTTAAAATCATAGATTTCAACGAGATCTTCGACGAGCAAGAAGAAATTCAGCAGCGTCCATATCGGACGATAAGATGAATGGAAATTAGGTACATTACCGGGTAGATTTGAGCCAGGGAACAAATGGTATTCAGCGTATCGTCTTTGACAAGAAGCATGCATCACTTTCACGAGGACTGCAAGCGGTACGCGGGTGATGAATCGTGCAACGCTGTTCTTTCATTTTTCACGTCCATAGAGCACTGTACACCGTTCGACGCAGCCGCGGGTTTCGTTCGCTTTTAATGTCCCCCCTCTAAAGAAAAATATATTCGCTAGCAATGCGTGTTACGAACGTTAAAGCCGTCTCCACCCTTCAGCGGAATTTATTTGCGAGGTATTCACGGCTGTTTAAGTATCCCACTTCTTACCAAATGATATATGACCGATAAACGTTCATTTGTGACGAGGAAAATTTTTATTGACTTCCCCGTCGACGTTTAACCGAGTAATATCGATATTTATGGCACGTTTTAAGACGCGCACAGTGCAGAACGGATACAAATAATGTTTGATGTTGCATTACTCAAACGTTATTGGCGCCCGTGTAATTTTAGTATTCCAAATGTCGTCGGTTTCTTTACTGTATGAATAATTAAATGTAATCATCGTGTATCCGCGGTGTGTAACGAACTTCAAGAATCTGTCCATTCATACAAACGTATACAGAATGATATTTGCAGATGACACGGATACAAATGTATGAACACAGGCAGAAAAATAGAAACGGAGAGGAAATCGGAATATCGAGGAAGGTCACGATAAATGATAACCTTACCGCGTGTCGAGTAATGCATACCATGGTACAAATACGTCTGAAACGTATCTCAGCAAACGTAAACGAACAAACGGCAGGAATCACGAATTGAATTCCAAAAAAGGGTTCGCGAGAGGTTAGCGTGCATACTTAATGCTATGCATCACAGTGAATATTATTGATGTGTTTCGCGAATGCAACCCGCGTGATGCACGCCCGAGCGATGGCCTCTATTAAATTCGGCTCGACGCTAAATATGCTGATTCGTCGCTGCAGGTGGCGGCGGAGGTGGTGGTGGTGGGTTAATGGCGACGCCGTTTCGTAGCAGAGAAGGTGACCAAGGGGCCGACGACCGATTTTCACGGGACAACCGATAGGGGCACACGTGCTGGAGGAACGGGTTCCTGGCGAGGGAATTTTTTTCTCGCCGAGACCCGGTGGACGCGATCGCCGATTCGTCGCACTTGCGAAAAGAACGCGCATATTTATCGTCGTCGTTAATAATGCACCGCGGGGAAAGGACCAGAAGAATTTCTTCGACCACCTCCAAACACCAATTCTCCGTTTCGATCCTGCTCCACCTCGTCAATTGTTGCAAGCATGTTTTTTTCTCGTTTTTTAAGTGAATTTTTAAAAATTAAAAATTCACACACGTTTTTTTTCTCTCTAAAACGCGAACGATGATGGTTGCGACAAAGTTTCGTTCATGTTGATATTGGTTAAAGGAAAGAGCACACACGTCGAAACGGAAGCCACCACGGGAAATACCGCAGTTGCGAGACAAAATTTTTGTGCATAAATTAACCAGAACCAAGTGACAGCAAGCAATTAAATAAATACTCGTAAGATAAACTTGTTTACTTCCTCCTAAAGGATGTTTATTCGAAGAGAGGGTCGAAGGTGTAACCGACGAAATTCACGGTACGACCGCCGCCAGTCGACCGGTTTGTCGAGTTTCCCGGCGATTTTAATTCCTCAGTCCCCTACTTCCGAAATGAACCATCGTGATATCTAAACGTTCGCACTTTTGATAAAAAACGGGGAAAAGAAATAACGCTACGACCATATACGTTTTATCTAAGTGTCTATACTTATTATACTTCGCGATGCTAAATCGTCTAAGAAAGTATCGATAATGAAAATACAAGTTGTGTTACACCAAATGGACTTGAACGAGAACGAACAAGTCTGCTAGGATACCCGATTTGTAATCGAGTGGAGACGTGACGGATTTCAATGATTCAGAAATAAATCCCCCCGTAAGCCGTAGCAGCGAAATCGTCATGACGATAAAACGACTACAGATCGAATGTGTACCCTTTCGCCATTGATTATCCTTTTTTCATGATATATACGTCCAACTGGTTTACGAAGGCAAGGTCGGACTTTTTCCTCCTGCTTTGTCCGTCCGGTACACCACAGACGATCACGAAGAAGCAAGGAGAGTAAGAAAAAGCCGAGGGGAAGCCGACCGGAGTAGGAGGAACAGAAGGAAGAAGAGGAAGAAGAGGAGGGTTAACGCACTCGCCACACCCTGCTTTAAAGATTGTAAACGATTATTAATGCCCCACCGTGGCTGACCCGTAACCTGCCGGTGGATCCTTCTCTTTGTATCCTTCTCTTTTCTCTTTGGTCCAGCTCGACCGTCCCTTCTTCCACTCTCAAAATATCCAAGCAAGAGTAACAAGACTTAAGAGTGGCATAACCAGGAGAAATCGAACATATCGAATGCCCGATTGCAAACCCTTATCCGACGCTTTTCTTAATTAGCGTGCCGTATTATAAAATATAACACGAAAGTTATGCCACACTATGCTATTACATACTGTCTGGCACTAAGGTGTTCGATCATGATAAAATTTAGTCAAGAATTAAAAAGAACACAGCAAATGGATAACTTGTATATAATATTTTCACGTTGAATTAAGCAAGTCGGAATAAAGTACGCAGAACAAAAACCATCTATATTGTCTGTTAATATTGAAAGAACGAGAAAAAGGTAGCCACGATACGAATAAAAATTTGTCGATACCCGAATATTCCACAGGATACAGTGTAGAAATTCGAGAAACTTTCCTTATATTTACGTTGGCATTGAGTCTGTAGATTACGATAAAGCAACCTTTATCGAAATGGTTATAGGCGATATCCATTGGATATTACCCACGAAACTTACGATAAAGGAGAATTGTAATAAATTTTCAGAAGGCGGAAGTTTGTAATACTTTCGGTAGTCCTTGTTTATCGTTATTTACGGGACAGTTTCATTTCCTCGAATTCGCCATTATCAGATGTTCCGTTTAAGCCGCACGCTCGATAATCCAGTGATCCGTGATATGAAACGATACGACGCGTATAAAGATAACGTTTCGGTGCATCGAAGAAGTGTCGATGTCGCATTATGCAAATTGCATGTGACACGTGCTATATATTTCGTGGAAGTTGCAGCATCTCGTCACGGAGGGGAACTTTGCATAAAATCGCATTGCTCATAACGGGTCCGCTCACCAATTCGTAATTGAGCGGCCGAAAAGAACAGAAAAAGAGAAAAAAAGGGGGGGGGGGAGTAAAGGGAAAAGATAAAAACGAGGAGAAATCAAGTGTAAAAATGTCACGAAATTTCTGCGTGAAATTTCACGCAACAAATTTCCTCATGTTGCGACAACTCGTTAAAAAAAGGGTACAAAATTTCTTTCGTACCTGTTATATATGTATCGCGCGCTCATTAAACGGCCAGACGAAACGAGAAGGAGGAGGATAAAAAACCAAGAGGCCGTGTAAAGGAAAAAAGCAGCCGTAACCGTATTAGAATTAGTAGAAATAGATATGATGACTCACCATGAAAACCATGAACCTTGATTGCAGGTTGGCGCTCTCGATGTAAGTCAGCGTTTCTAGCCACCGTGCTCGCCTGTGTATACACTGTTCACTTCCTTTCTCCGTTTCAATCGTTTTCCTGGAGTATTAATTCACTTCACAGCCGAGAAATCGATCGGTCAGTTCACTTCGATAATCACAACTCGATTGCGCTGTCCAATTTTATGAATATACTCATCCGGGAGCACGCGGCCAGCTGTTAATTTGAAAACGAAACCGACGAACGTGCGGAAAAAATTGTGGTATCAGAAAAGAAGAGTACGATGTTGAAAATAATTACTCGTGATTTTTATTGCTTCTCGACTATATATGTATATAGATATATTTTTCATATGTATATATATATATATATATGTATGTATATATATATATATATATATACGTACGTTGTGTGTATGTATATATGTATATATACGTGTATCTGTTACACCTATTAAACGACGTTTTTCCTAATAACGATTATCCAAAACGGTGATGTATTGCCTATTAATTTAACTATCTAAGTAACTTATTAATTGGCTATCGGTGGCGACAGATACAGATACTGGCTCTCTACTGGCATCTGATTGGCATACTGGCATGAATACTGGCCCGTTCGGCGTACGTCACCTGCAACATACAAACGTACGTATCTGCATTAGAAATTAGTCTGCACGATTGCAGGAAACTTAACTAGTAACGGCAAAGTTTTATCATAATTCTACTCGTTTCTCGATCCTACTAAATGAAAATCCTGGAACGAAGTAAAAGCAAGTAATCGTTCCACATTCTTTAGATATTCTTTTTCCAAATATCGCATATTCGCCTAATGCAGAGACAACGTTTTCATTCCAATCTGATTGACGTTCCTTTCTTTCCATGATCAACATTTCTTTTTTTTTTTGCCACTGTTACATATACGTAGTTGTATACATTTCTTATATACAATTCGAAAATAAAGAATAAAAATAAAAAACAAAGAACAGCCAGGCGTGTTATTGTAACGTCACTGAGAAAAAATGTAACACAAATCGAGCATAATAACGAGCAAATGCAATGGCATCATTTTGACGGGCGCGGTCGACAGTACCAGGCCAGGCCCATGACGCACCCGGTCTTTATTTAAATCATCCGATCGGTTACGCTATAATCGATTAACGCTAATAGTCAGGAAAATAGAACTGACCGCGGCAACGAGATGCACAATTTCTAAGCTAACGCACCCTTCGTAAAACCTCTTCTAGCTTCTTAATCGAGCATCCTGCAATTTAATCAAACAACTAAACATTTTCCTGTATTAATCAAGTTTCCTGTGTACATATTATTTTAGATCGTTATCGAGATATTACGAGGGAATTTCCATTTTATCCAATCTCTTCCTCTTTACCTTGCCGTCATTAGGACACCTTATAATTTCAAGAGATATTCTCCTAACGCGGTAGTACCTTAATATAACGAAAAGGAAAAACTATAATTATATGAAATAAAGAAGATTCACAAGGTATCTAATATGATAGCGGTTCCGATATACCATTAAAGATATTGCTATATTAAGTACACAGTATTCCTTTCATCCTCGACACTTGGTCCGTTTTCTTACTAATTTTGTGTAACATTGTATCAAGAAGCAAGTTAAACAAAATTTCATACATAATAAGTCTATCTTAAAGTTATTATATCGCTTTCGGGAAAAGATTTACGTTAACGGTGAATCTCAGATCCGGCACGGATAATGTAGTACAAACATTTCGTACACAGTGTGTGTAAAAACCGCATCGGTATTCGTACTTTCGTTAGTACACTTTCACGATGGCTTCGTAACGGTAGAGCCCTTGCACTGCATGCATGCGGTAACTCTACAATATCGAGCAATACACAAAAACAGATCGAGCCTGATAACTTGAACTAATTTCCAAACTGGAACGCATCGATGGCTCATGGAGTGTATTGTTAAAAATACAGATAATTATATATCGAATGAGTTCATTGGAAGCGAGTACGTTCCAGTAGCAAAAGCCTGATAACGTAAATACATTGTAATACACATCGACGTGATTTAAGAAAGATTGGAAAGCAAACGGAACTTTAGATACATGTATATTTCTTACACTGCGTGAACTTCTCCTCGGGTTTCAGTAGAATTTCGCAGGTGTCATGAAAGTTCTAATGAAACGTAATAAAAGTTATCAACGTGAACATAGGACAGTTCTACGACTAGATCAGACTTCAAGCTACATGCCTGTTCTTCTAATATCAACGAATTGTTAAATATAAAAGAAGTTACGAGTATTGTATATATATACGATAGCTCCCATTAATGTTTGGATACCATTTAAAACAAAATAACGTTTTTAAAATTGAACGGAACGAATTAAATTCTCCTAAGAAATTAGGATTAATTTATTAAATGACGTGTAAAAACATGTTCGAAAAAAATCTAATTAATCGAAATTACGAAGAAAATAGTAACGATCGCTTTTTACAACCTTTTTATTTGAGCCTGTAATGAAAATTAAAAAAGCACGTTTTGTCGATTTATGTCTCAATTGTATACATGCTGAAAATTGAATCCAAATCGGTCTAAAAAACCTCATGCTGTTTGGTCTAATTTTAAAAGAACTATTCTGTTTTAAAGAGTGTCCGAATATTAATGGAAGTCGCCGTAGTTATGCAACAGCACCTGCTTAAATAATTGAAAGGTGTACAACGACCCGTTACAAATTACATTTTTCCACGAAATCACTTATGGTTACATGTTTTTACATGGTACATGTTTTGTATCTAGTTAACCATATAACATGTTTGGATCGTTCGACACGCACAACTGTTGTAAATTACAACGATCTATTTTTTACAAAATATTATTCATCTTTCCGTGGATCTTACGCTGCATCGCGACCGCGAATAACAGAGTAAATCCATGTCGAAATCGGGTAAAGACGATTATCGATCTGACGATCGATCAGTTTGTCATTTCGTTTTATCACGAGACAAACACTCTGACAATGTTACCGCGATAAGACTAGTCAGAGCAGACGTTGTCGACGATGATCAAGTTATCGATCTCGATTCTAAATCATCACGAGTCCCGATCTCCGTTTAAATACGAAGTTCAACAGCAATTCTCCTGATCTGTCGTCCGTTGTGTCGAGCTATCATGTGCGCGTGTCCGCGTGAGTTTCCACTTTAAGAGCCACAGTAGCTACACCGTTGTGGCACTCTATTCTTAATTGAAAGGTTACGAAAGCCCGCGTTTAACGAATAAACGCGCGTCGTCTGTCACGGGCGGAATCTCTTATAACAGAATACTAGACCATCCATTATATCTCTCTCAGAAGATATGACGGTGCATAATAGCAACGTAGCACGATAACTTAGATGTATCAAACGACGCATAAAAGTCACCGCTAACATTTTGCATAATTTCACATTACGTAACGCAACATCTTTGCTCTCGAGCCATTGAATCGTAACACCAACGAAGTTTAACGCCTTCGACACCCTGCATCCCGTATGTGTGTGCATATATTATATATATGTACCTATATGTATACCTAACATTTTCCACTTCGTATCTCTATAAACGTGATTCGAGTTTCGCGAACGCTAAGACAGATCAGCTAAGAAATTATGTACGCGAGCACGCATATAGTGCATTTCCGTGTACCCGGGTGTATACCTGAGGAACGTATACACCTACGTGTCCCAGACGGGCTATATACGTGCCTCTATAGGTTTATGAATGGAGCAGCACGCGTGCGCGACGACTGGAACAGTTCGAGCCGGCAGCGAAAGTGACCTGCTCTAACTTGTACCTGCTTCAACGCAAGACGTGTATACACTAGCGTGTACACGTACACGCTAGAGGCGTAAGAACCGCCACGGATAATTGCATCGAGCAGCTAACCATTCTACGGACGCGAGAACGTACCGCAAGTGTGAAACGCACCGCGGGGTATCGTGAATAGTAGACGGACAATTTCTACGATTCAAAAGACAAAATTGAATAGTTTATAGTAGACTTTTTTTTTAATCAACGAAATGTCACACGGTATCGACACCGGCTCTATACGATTGCAATCATCGTTTTCTTCACATCGTGTAATTTCTGTTTAATACGTGTCACGGATTCGCAGAACACACCGTTACAACGTCTATATAAAATTATTTCGAAACCGATCGTGTACTATTTAGGCGTACGTGTAATCATAACCGTCATTTCTGATAATGAGTAGAAAGTTATGACTGTTTTAGAATTAATAAGGATTTTGAAGTGATTGGAGAAGGGATAAACATGAGAAAACGGGGAGATGGAACTTTCTCATTGCTAGTATTAAAGCTAACGTTTCGATGATACCTATTACTTAGATATTAAATAAAACACAACGGTTTATCTATAATGTAAAAGATTTATGAACAACTTGAAAGTTTTTCTTCTTTTTTTTTTCTTTTATGAGAAACTAGGAAATCGTGTTACAATACAAAGCTAGGCGAAGGGAACTTTATAACAGTGAAAAAAAAAACTGCATTCCTCGGATTTCATCGAGACAGAAGCAACGCAGATTTTGCACAATCGATGGCAGCGTTCGACTCACCGATTCGGGGCAATTATTTCAACGACGCGGACTCTGTTATGCTGCAATGTGAAGTTTTGTAGCAGGTTTGACGTATAACCCATAAAGACACACACGGTCGCGTTCTTTTTCCCTTGGCCAGCCTTACGGTACGTTACCGTACGTTGCAATGTCGAAATAGATATCTGCATGGAACTCGGCCAGTTGTACTACCGGTGCAAATAATTGTGTTATACCAGGACATGTTAGATAATGATCACTGCAGATCAGTCGTATCCGCGTGTAAACGAGAGCACATGTACCATTGCCAGGACATTACCTTATCTGGCCTTCTCTCCTTTCGCCTTGAAAATTACCGTAGAGTCCCGTGTTCGTATAGATATCTCAAAAGACAAATGGCCAGACGTAACTGGTAACAACCGGTGAACAAAGTTCCTGAGTGTTTTGAAAACGCGAGAAAGATGCGAGGAAAGTGCACCAGCGTATTTGCTAATTACGCAGCGCACGGTAATATCCACGATTTACATAGATATATCATTCGACCGTAAGCAACGAAGGCAGACCCCGTAACGTGTTAACCTTCTGAATATAGAATAATTCATGACAGACCGCGTTATCACGTGGATACGAGATAACAAATACTGCAGCCAAGTGATTTCTCATTTTATAATCAGAATCATTTAAAATTAGAAATGAATGCTCGTACAGAGGCCGGATATCGAAACGGAAATACAAAGAACGCGTTATCAAATCACGTTCCCGATCGTAAATCATAACCTCTTTCACCTTGATATTTACCTCTTCATCGATGTATATATATTCAAAATCCCCATTCAGATCCTATTATAACTAATGAATCCGTCAATGCCGTTAATTTATGCTATATCGGATTTCAACGTTTCAGTCTGTCTTTTTTTTTTTTCTTTTTACCCCTGCTTCTTCTTTCGACGGTAAACATTATCGACGGCGGCAAAATGATACACGTTTCTTTCACTTATCTCTGCGTCGATGGTGTTAATTAAAGTAATTGTATATCACAAATATTCTGACGATTCATCATCGCCTTAGAAAGTATAACAAGGATTCTATTAAAGAAGCCAATTATATTAACACATTATGTTTGGCATGATACGCGCAATTAAGGTGTACACTCGCGTCATTGTACGAAAAAGAAAGCTCCTGGGCTGCCGGTGAACACCGTTTGACTGCACTGAAATTACAACCAACTTGTTCCGACCTATTTAAGCCTGGAAATAATTACATCGTTTCCAGGTAAAGCGAACAGCTTGTCATCTGCCGTGCTTCTCTCAATTTCATCTCGGGTTACATTAATATTATATCCGCGGAACGTCTACTTTACATGATACCGTCTCGTAATAATGTTAGAACAGCCTAACGTCGCCTGTGCACCAGCATCGCGCATTAATAAACTCGGTTCGTGGCTGTGCCGGCGCGTTGCGCATTGACATTAATTTGAAATCTGCTCGACCGAGATCTTATCGATTTATTTCGAAAGCGAATCGGGTTTTAGCATACTCGGGGCAAACTTGGCGACACTTTGCCGCGTGTACGTGACACGTACCGAGATGCACGCTTGCATTTATGTTTACATTTGTATACATTCATGTGAATTTAATGTGAATCGAGAGAACCCAACGATATGTGTTTTTCGCGATATATTACATCGTCTTGTGCATGCTCGACATAAGAAAGAAAAAAGGAATGAATTAGTTATTCTGCTCACCGACCTCGTATGATACATAAATCAAAATTATTACACGTAACGTTGAAAGAAGATGAAGCTTAATTGTTAATTAATACTTATAGGTTGAAAATGTATTTCGCATAGAATCGAACAAATACTTTCACGAAACGCGTTCGTTTCATTACGTTACAATGCTCGTTGAATGCCCGTTGATACACGCGTGTGAACGCATTAGTGGCTCACATGCACGGTTTCTAATACCAGCCGTATAATAACGCGTTAATAGGAATGCATCAAGCTCAGGATACCGTGTCATGCATATAGATCTACGCATGTTTGCAATATATATTTACACACAGGTATATCCAGAACGTACCGCAAAAGAAATTCCCATTCTGCCACGTGTTAATGTAGATCACGTACATGTAAACCTCATACCTCTCCCTCGTATCAGATTTTATCGCCCCACGTGAAAGAATGAAAATTAACGAGTTGATTTAGGTCCCGGATTACATGATATCGAGTTGGGATAGTACGGTGCACAAATACTTGCCATGTGATTTATTTAACAAAATCATTAGTGAAAACGAGTAGGTGGGGTGAAAACACGGAGAAGAAACCCCGGTAAACGTGTGCATAATTAACTCTGCATTATATTATTAGAAAGCATACTTTCTTTTGGAAAAATTCCCGTCGTAAGCATCGAAGAAACACACCAATTCTTCCTGATAGAGTGAAAGGAACGTGCGGCAAATGATCAGTTTTCTTAGGATGAACGAATTCGTAATCATCTTTTGTTAAGTCAAAAGCAACGTCTCATTAGACGTAATACAAGACTCTAAGTACAAGCCCGGAGCTCCCAGTAGGACGTTAGGGTATCAATTATGACGGGACGTACATCAATTGAGACGAAACGTTCTAGCCGTTTTTATCGAGTTTCTCATTATCGACAGCTACTTGCTTCTATACTCTCTTCAGCCTGAAACGCCGGCTACAGATTGTAAGTGTTCATTTAATTTTATCGCCGACCTATTGACGTTTTTACTATAGCAAGGCTGGTAGTGCGATCCGTTCGGTTGTGTAGCATAAAACGTTCCGGCAAACTTTAGCTTGAAGTTTCGAGTAATTTAGAAGTCTTCTACCGATAATTACATAGGTAATTATCAATTCGAATACACGGGATAATAAGACGTCAGACCGGATGAATAATTATCATTCATTTTCACGAGCGAAGTATTAAACGACCGAAATAAATATGCGTAACTGGGCATCCTTAATACCAGCTGAACGTTAATTGTGTCACTGTGTACGTGCAGTTTCTTTCGTTTGTCCTCCACGCGAACGGTCATGACAACGTTTTCCATGCACGTTTTTATTCGCAAGTGTACTTACCCGTGCTACCTAGTATCGTCATCGTTCGCTAACGAAATCTGCGCCATATCGCATTATCTTATAATCCTCGGCTAATAGTTCGACAAAATGACAATGTAACAACGAACCGACGAAATGAACAAGAACTGCAATAAGAACGACGCCTAACGATCTTTAACTATCTAACACTAAAACTGGCATTCGCAATCGTTTTTTGACGCATTCACTATATAGAAGCAACATCGGAAAACGTAGTTGGAACAATAACACGATGACGTGTAAATAGCAGTCAGTGTTACAATGCCCGTTATAGAGATTCGAAGCAATTTTATCTGTTCGACAGAGCAATGTATGGTACGTACTCCTTTTAAACCATTGAGCGCGAAACGTAACACGATGTTGCGTTGTTGCACGTTATTCTATGTAATTTTTACTTACATTGTCGGTACAGAAGATAACAGTAAGTAGATTAATCAATTTTATTAGTGGACAAAAGAACAAGGCCGCGACGTTTCAAGGAACAACAGATGCAACTGATACGCGGATTAGTCATTAGAATTAATCACCGAGACTTTTGTCGTGTAACGATATTGTTCCTTTCGAGTGCATCGCGTGTGGCTAACGGACTCGCCAAGTAACGTGTAATAAGTGTGAAACGGCTGACAAGGCGAATAAAAACCTATCACCCTGTAAATGGCAATTTTACGATGCACAGGCTACTTATTAACTTTATCCCAAGGAACTTTCCGTACGAATGTATCAACGATATCGAAATAGCTTTTGCAACAGGTGTTGCTTGAGTAATTTTTAAGTGAAATGACGAAGTTCACTTGTTAATTGCGAATTTCTAGCGAGACTTTTAATCGAACGACGAAATTTGTAAAAGAAAGAGAGATGTAAATATCCGGCAGAGTATCTTGCAATTGTCATTAATACTTCATAAATCAACAGACAGACCTGATGATTATTGTGATGAAAGGATCGACTACGAAACAACTCGCTAATAAACTGCAGAGAGAAAAATTAATCTTGGACCTGTGCAACGATTTTAATATCATCGCCGCCGCTCTTTCCCCTCGAAAGGGTGACTGGATCTACGTGGGGACTTGGTATTGAACGGTAGCAGTCAGCGTGCGATCCCATTAGCCCGTATTGTATGCTAATGAGCGGTTGTCGCCTGTGATCCATGCTTATATCGTGTTATATCGCCAGCAGCGGTTCTCCATTTTTATCCGTTGACACAACGCATCTCCGTTTTCTCGTCAAAATAGAGACGTCAAGATAATTTATCGATACACCGTTGTAAGGATGTAAAAAATTGTAATATTGTTAAATTATGGAATGTTTCGAAGGAATTTTTGATTAAAAATTAAAATCTGTATATACAGTATTATTTTTAAGATGATCGAAAAGTTAGGTGGAACTAAGTATTCTTACGGTGATTTACGGTGAATTCCTCGTTTGCTTTACACGTCCATACTAAAATTCTACGTAGTCCAGTTGCTAATGTTCCGAATGATATTCGATCGCCGTCGCAAACGGCAGCGTTAGATATCGCGTATTCTAAACAGTCTTATCAACCTGGCACTTCAATATTTACACACTATTTCGATAATTCGAACGAAGCTCATCTCATCAAACAGCGGCAATTGCGTTAAAGTCAATTAAGTGGTTAATTAACACATACCACTGCACTCCTTGCATATTCGAGAAATCAACACGTTTTCGATACAGTCAGGGATCAAGTGGGAACTGTTGGCGAACATGCCGTTAAGTTATGCACGATTTAACAACCTGATACTTACTGAAATCACGAATAAAGGAACTCTGGTGCACCTTGCGGCTAAGAATTTAAATTGTTGAGAAAATTCCGTATAATTCAAAGTAGAAGAGCGTCGACTAATTTCGTTATTTAAACAGGTTAAACGAATTTTCTTAGGAATATTCTGATACAATTATTCGCATTATGTATTGTATACCTGCGACTACAATGTTTTCTATTCTAAGTAGCCCTAAAATGCAACTAGCTCTTAATGCCAAGGTAACCGTGGATTAATGGGTGCGTAAATTTTTTATGTGCCATTAAAATGATCGTGAAAAGGATCGTACACACGCGGTTGTTTCGCGCTTGCGTTGGCGTCTAAAGGCATTCAAGTCGAAGCCCGAACACAATGATGTTCTGTGCAAAAGACTGAAACGAGTGCAATTAACGTTACAAGTGCTAGCAGGTCATTATCCGACTGAATCCAGCCTCGTCTCAAAACCGCAAATTACCTGCGGCACTTACACAGACACATGTGCACGCACCCCAGTGCACATATACATGCGTCAGAGTGTACAAGTGGATCGCGCATAAATCGAGTATCACGGTATAAGTTGAATTAGATATCAACAATTAAGTATACGAGTATATAAACGTGTATTATATTAAGCGCGAATATGTGAGGAAGTATACGTATGGGGTAAAAAATTAATTATTATAGAGTGTATATTTTGTTCTTCTCATACAAGTCTTCTATCTACCCTACTGTGATTTAACTACCTCACAATGAATGGAGTAGTTGGACCATTTTCATAATCTTTTATATGTTTAGGTATTTTTGAGAAAGGTATTATAACATCTATGTTTTTCAACATTATCACTGTAAGTACATTTAGTGTATTACATCATAAGCAAACCTTTCTACTTTAAAAAAAAATTATCTATCACTCTTTGATTTGCCCTATACGTCCAACACACATTCTTCCTCTATCTTTCTACATATAAACTATTTATTTTGAAAGTGGTATAAGTTCATTTTCCGTAGTCTGATTAAGCACTACATGTATAAGAAAAGAATAAAACTATAAGTTTTATCAAGAAAAGCGCAATGCAATGAAAATGGATAGAATGCAAAAAATCTTGTGACCTCTGCATCTAATTATAATATTGCATGTATAAACTTGTGACGACAAGTTGTATAATTGGAGTAATATACAAGTAAATAATTAATATTCAGAATAAACAACACTATTTCATTTATTATTCTTTTTTATAAACAAAATCAGAATAAAACATCGCTTAGTTCAAGTGACAATGAATTTTAGATAACTGAAATTTAACGATTTTTACAGTTCGATAATTATGAAAGCAGTATAAGTCCATTTACGACACAATTAAATCATTTATATAAACAATTTACATATATCTAAATTCATAGAAACATTGGCAAATTTAGTACACTTAATATGTTAAACAAAATATCTCGAAAGAAAAAATGGACTTACACCACTTCCAAAATAAACGATCCATATATCCAACTAATTCAAACGACTTATTAGAACACAAGTATCTATTATGGCGTGTTAAAAACGTTATAATTGAAGGTTTCTAGATGTGCATAAATATCGAATATATCGAAATTTTTGGCACGAGGAACGGACAGTGGACAAAATGAACGATTTTACAAACGTGTCCTTCTAGTCTGACAATGACCAAATGAAATACCAAAATTTGGAAAACGTCATTATCCGACTATTTGTGAAGAAGAAAAAAAATAATAACGTAACCGTTTAAACACGAGGTATCCAACCTTTCTTTCAATTAATTCACATTCGTTCTTCCGTGCGCAGTGGTACGAGATAATCATGTCAATAATCATCGGAACAAGTTATGCGGCACGTGTTACCGCGATCGCGCGCTCGTAGGCGATTAAAACGTCTCGTTGTATGTCGGAAGTCGAGCGAAGACAAAATCAGGGACGTCTAGGCGTTGTCACTTGGCTCGCCGAGCCCGATATACAAACCGTGTCGACATAATTATGCTACGCGCCGTCAGGTAGATGAAGCCGATACGGACGTGGGACCATTTAAGCGCCTTTAGGAGCATAAATAATCCTATTAAACGTGTCACTGGCTGTGTCAACAATCTGACAGCCAACAAGATAGGAGCTTAGTCGAAGGAGCAGTTAGGTGCGTTCTCCACAGCATACGCGTGATTCTGCGCTCGAAATCAATGTCGGAAAGTCATGGGCACAACTTTATTCATCGTAGAAAAGTTCATCTAAGAAGCACCACGTTTAAACATTGAGCAACATACCGAACAGGCATATATTTGTCTACTATCGTTTAAAGTGGAAGTTCGACACGATCGAATGTTACGATGTTCGAAAAAGGTACAAGTCCCTGAGAAAATATTGCTCATCTTCTATTCATGTTCTATGTTTTTAATCTAGCAATTGAAAAACTATGATTCAATTTTGATTTTTCATTTAAACTTTCCCCATTGAAAATCTATTTCATACACATCTTTCGTTGGGCTCTAAATGATTTACAATTAACAATCGAATGAGAATTGAAGTTAATAGCGGTCGGATAATATTCACACGATTACATGCTGCAGAGATTGTATACCGATATTAACGAACATTTTAAAAACATACAATTACAGTTAACAGTTATCCTGTGGACGAACAGCTGCTTATTCATTTAGATTCCGTAAGCTACTTCACCTCTCTCAAACGTGTAGGTAAATATAAGTACACGGAACGCAAGTGTTTCGAGTGCTGTCGAGAAGTCTGTAAACTTAGAGAGGAAGCGCGAGTTTCGCTTCCGAAACCATAAAGTATAAAACACGCCAAGCAACTTTTCTATCGCGTGTGTTCGATGCAGGAAAAAAAAAGAAAAAAGAACTGTGTGTATGCAAAAGTTACGTAAATGTTTCGAACAGTTCGTCAAGTTCATCGCGATAAAAGTAAATTTGCAAAATTACTGTTCAATAAAATTAAATTCCACGGTTCCTTTGGTTCCCATATCAAATGCGATTAACAGTACGTTTTATCATAAGCTGTAACATTCTAGGCTACACTTCGACGGAGCTTTGTCGCAAGCCTTAGTGACGAGTCTCTTGTAAACCTGACAATTACACGAACTCATACCGTGGACCATGAGTCGCAAATGAAATAACCGCGAGCGACTAATAACCGTCCTCTTTGTCTCTTTGTCCCTTACACCGTACACTACCACATTTCCCTCTAATGTCTGTGCAACTGCGACAGAATGTTATTCGTTGGGTGCATAACCATCAGTAAACCAAATTAGGAACGTGCGACCGCAAATTAAGATGCGCCTGGCCATTTCTCACGTGTACGCTGTGCATATTGTACCGTCTATCTATACGTACGCATATCTTGGACCACCATCGTGACGGTATTAATTTTCAGTTCCAACAACACCCATGTCACGGAAGTTTAACATTTTACGATCGTTTTCATTCTCCATCAACGTTTCCGGCATATTGTTTATTAAACCCCAAATTTACAACGAAAAGGGAAAAAGGTGTTTTTTTTTTTTTAACTTGAGGATAACTGTCTTATCAGGTATAGAAATGAATTCTTTCCAAGTTTTAGATATAATCAAAGCTTTATTTTAAAAAAAATGAAAATAGATGAATCATTGAAATAATGTCCATTATTATTAAAGACCTTTTGCCATTTTTTCTGGCAACTTACGAATACCATCGTGAATATTTTCATTTCAATGGTTGTATTGATTATGTATTTGTACATTGAATATAATATCAGTTAGATAATAATAATTGAAATTTAATCAAAACTGAAGGAAATGTACGGATTTATTTTTACTAGTTGTGAAATACGAGGACAATCTAAAGAGCTGCTAGTCATTTGCCAGGTAAGTAACCAGATGAAAATTCCGTTTATCATCTCACACTGGGGTGTTAAAAGCTCCAGTCACAGTTCCAGTTTATTGCACTTCGAGGCGGTAGGTCCCTGGAGGAGTGTGTGACAAAACAGAGAATCCTCTTTAGGTTGTGCAGCACTCCCGAGGATTGCATAAATTTAAGAACTAGTTTGTAAGAATTTAGTCAGTCGGTAACGACGAAGGTAAACGCATCTAATACGGTTTTGTAAGAGCAAGTACTTATACGTACTTTTCTAAGATCAGGTGCAAGATCGGGATTTTTTTCGTATGTTTATTTTCCTAATCAGATTTTAACATTCACATTCACGCTTACGAATTTACAGATAAGATGAACTGAGAAAATTTTCACTTTTTCGAAACTATTCAATTTTTTCCCCTCACAAAATGTTCTACAAATAATTAAAAATGAATTATAACATTTTTATTCATTTTACATTCATTCTAGAAGTTAAAGGTTTCAACGATAATATAGAACGTGTTCTTTCGAGAAAAAATTAACGATTGGTTGACTAAAAGACCTCATATTCTTTTCAACATTGGAAACGAAACCGATAAAGCATACCGTAGTGCATACTAAAAGCCAACAACAACGGTGAGTATCGCATGCATCGGTGGTTATTGCCGAGAGCTTATCATCGAGTGTGTACCTCCATTATGCGGGTGGTGTTTATCATTGACTGTGAACAGTAACGTACCTCGTACAGTATTGTTCGTAAATATTTACCATACTGATGGTTTCTATTCTTTTGATTTGAAAGTAACAAAAACGAAAAAACGTATATATTTTAAAAAATATAAAAAGAATTCCATTTAAAGTAATTATACATAAGTGATAAGTGAAGTCAGTTAGCATTAACATTCTAGAATTCTACAGCAAACAAGCATAATTGAAGTATACAATACATTACGCGGATTTCTATTTTCTTTTTTTTTTCTAAATTTCATACACCTATTGACAATATCAACGTAAAATACTTTCATTCGTGTGTACATGCAGCATAGTACATTAATATTTATGATATATAATCAACCAACGGTGTTAATTAACCGGTTTGTTCTGACATTTTATGATCGGTTATAACACGAAAAACAAAGAAATAACTACGCCAGAAATACAACGCAGCTTGCATTCCTGTGTGACAGAGCGAGGGAGGACAGACGCAGGCAGGAGGTAAAGATCGATAGAGGTTCGTCGACTCGACAACTGACTGGAATCTATATTCTGCTCAACGTACACTTACATACGTATATACTAATACTTTTAAGCGTAAAAATTATATTTATTTTCTAGGATTGCGAATGTTTGTATAACTTCTGTACTTCTTACATTATGGAATTATATGTTACATTGTTCTTTTTTTCTCTATCTAAAAAGACCACAAAAAAAGAAACTTCACTTCGAGGCAAAAAAATGGCGGGAAAAAATGGCATCCGACTTCCAAAATCTCAACGTGTTTAAACCTTCCTCGCTCGAGTTACCAAGAACAACAAATACTATGTTTCTTTTCTTTCTATTTCAATCTCGATGGACACAGCTGTGTTTTGTACTCACCAAGCTTTCTATCAAGATGATTTCAGGAACCTTGTTCTCCCTCACACTTGACTTAATCCGAGTAATGGCGTTGCTGGCATTGGCTATCACAGAGTTTCCGCATGAACGAGAAAATACATCAAACTGTCATCGTCGCAGTTGGCGCATAAGATGCATACACTGCACGAAACATAAACGAAAATCACTTTTAACGAATGTTCCATGAAAACTGAGTCACTTCACGTATTCACAGCAAGTCTGATTGGTTAATGCCGTCGAGCGATCCGTCACAGGTACAAACGATTGTCAAAGTGTGTTCGTACAGAGAAAACATTCACATTCTGCGATAACACAGCCAAACGAGTTCGAATTTTATTTTAACAAAAATTATTATTCACCGCGATTATCACTTCCGATCCCGACCTATTTTGTACTTCGTTTCTTATATACGAAGATTGCGCGGCCATCGTCCACTGCAGTCTAGCAACACCACACGAAATAATATCGATATATCGATATTTTTTGGCAAGCACTACAGCACCACCTTCTGGTCAGTCGATCGATAGGTTACGTTTCATGATTACGAATGCTGCGATACACTGTCGGTTTCATTTGGGTAATGGAATTTCGTTTTGTTTTTAAATTAACTAGTTATGACCAGTGACAAGGGATGTGTTCTTGATAATTCTCGGACAGATATTTATTTTGATGAGTGAACGGTTTTTCGTGGATTTGTTTTGTTCGCTTTGTAGCGTGTCGTTGATGGCCGCCAAGGGTCGGTCACATTCGTAATGTCACCCGACGACACTATCACGAACATAACGCACGGTAAATTGTTGCTTTAAGAAACGGTGTACATGTTTCTGTTGTATTGTTTGTCGAACAAAAATTAGAATAGTATCAAGCGTGTTTAGAAATGCATAATGACTATCGCCAAACGTGTCGCTAGCGTATCAATAAACTCCTGTAGCTTAAAAACGTTTGACAATGAAAATATTTCAATACTTCAATCGAGATGTTTTGTAACAATCGACTGGACGAAGCATGGCAACAAATATTCTGATCCACTCTCGCTGAACATTTCCCTGTTGAGTTTCATTTCTGGACGGTTGAATTTAAAATGCATGACGTAAATCGTTGCAAGGTCTCAATAGTTATGTGTGTGATGGTGTATTTCCAACCAATTGATACGTGTGTATCGACAAAACTGCAATTGACTTTTCTTCGACACCGGCACACCATTCAGCCAACATATTTCCTCAAACTTATCTTTCCCGACTCATGGTTAACTTCAACGTCTGTGCATCATTAATTACATCGAAAGATACATGCAGGAGTCAGTGTATAATTACAGTATCAACATCAGCGAATAGGATCATCCAAGCGGTGAGTACGATTTACTGAAAACTTTTTTTACACCGTTCAAAACATTTCCCGAGGACTTTGCGTTACGTTCGAAAGCCGGTGATTTCCGGATGTTCACGAAACTGTTCGTTTGCTCATCACCAAGTCGCGACGCGAAAGGCGAGCGAGCTGCGCGAACGCATGCGGAGAGAACGCACGAAACAACGAGTGAACGGAGCCGCTGCTGGCCGACTGCCGACGGTCGAACACGCTCGGGTCCCAACGATCAGCTGATCGGCACGCGCGCTACTATGGTAACCAACATCAGCGGGCTCCAGTAGGGTTGCACGCATACACACGACTTTTGGAGGGCGCCCCGTACGCCGGTCGCGCGGGCTCGATATTCTGTACGTACGTGTCGAAATTCGTGCGTGCGTACATGCGTGTGCACACACGTGGTTAAGAGGTGTGCGTGTGCGCGGTGTCCATGGATGACAGAAAACACGACACGACGATGGAAAACCGACAAAGAGAGACAGATAAAGGAAAAAAAAACTAGCTTTCGCCTTCTCCTGTTTCTTTATTTCCTTTTCTGTCTCGTTCGTTCTTTTCTCTCTATCTTTCTCTCCCCCTCTCTCACCCTCTCTCCCTTTTTTTCTATTCCGCGATCGAAGCACGACACGCAATGTCACTACTGACCACCTGAAGACTACGACCGCGTGCAGTCGCCAATAGTGGTTGATAATACTGCGTGCTTCGTCACAAGATTGACGACGGTGACCGTATCTGACAGGAAGGAAAATCACGAGGTAATGATGATGACGCGAGCGGCAACGTACGCCATCCACTCGTGTCGGCAGTCGGGCGTGCACTGCCTTCCTGAGTCGCCGGTTGGTTCTCGATCCTCGACTCTGTTCGCTCGACTCGCTCGCCTGCTTGCGCGGCCTCCATCCCCGTATCGCACTACACTCCGACGCTCGGTGTATACACGATGGTGGAGCACAATTTACCCGCTTCTTTTGCCGATCTGCCCCTTCGGTCCATCCCTGCCGTTACTAATATTGTTTTTACCTGACCTTAATCTTATCGAAGCTTTACAGTTCTTATAATGATACCATCGCTAGGAAATATCATAAGTACATTCTAGTTTAACGAGATATTGACTATATTAATATTTAACTAATATTTGTCTACATCTTTTTACTAGTGTCACTTTCTTGTTAACATTAAAAACATAGAAAGTTCAAATTACATGTGCTGCAAAAAAAATGTAAATTTAGTGTTAAAATATCTTTTTTTTTAATTTACAATCAATTTTATTATTTTTAAGGCTCTTTACATTCGCTTTATTTCAATTTCTATACGAGAATGATGTTTAAACGTATATCAATACTTTTTAAGCGAAAAGAATCGATTAAATCGAAGCGATAACTGATACGTCCAATATTTAAATAGAATCGTAATAAGCAGAAAGAAGCTGTAGCAAGACAAGAGATAATTTCAATAAAAAAAACTTTAAAATATAATACATCAATCAATTTGTATACAATGTGTTTTACATGTAGGCAACACTGTACGTGTACCCATTAACAACACGGCTATCAATAGAGAAAAGACTTTCACCTATAAATTTCATTTTCATGATTAGGAACCTTTTAGTGTGAAAAACTGGTTTTTATAAATGCGTATTACGAAAAAATTCGAATTTCTATTTTATTTCCTTAACTGAAATGTTCCTGTATACTACTTTTTATTAATTTTTATTTAAAACAAAGAGACATATAATTAATACTATAGACACTGAACACCAAATTTTTAATATGATTGATATTCAAATTATTATTATTATTATATTTGAAATAATGTTGCAATGTTTTCAGTAAATTATACATATGACATGTACACAAGATATTTTTTTTACTTGCTTAATTTATTTATCACGTTTGTACGTGCATAAATTAATAATTTCAAACAAATATGTAGTACATTATGAAATATGTATAAAAATCATATAACCTTATTGTTTTTATGAATTAATCTAAATATCAAAAATGAAGTGAAACAACAATTAGAAATATAAGTAGATTTCATGTAAAATACATAAAATGCTTAATGACAGTTATAATAATGAATTTTAAATTAAAAAATATTAATAATCATTCAAAAATATATATACTTTTATGTATAAATATGGAAATTGGACTTAATAAAATAAAATTAATAAAATGTGAATGCTTTATCCAAGAAAAGAACACAGATTTGTGGCGACATCTGTTAACGATATGATGGAACACGTGTAATAATATCCAAGTTTTGTAACAACGGTGTACAAGCTAGTAAGAAAAATTGTACCGAAATACTTTAATAGTATAACTTACATTTATTAATGTGATAAAGGACAAAGAGACCATAGATATGATACAAAAAATACCAACATTGATAAAAATAATAGGGATGCTACTGTGATAACAGTGTAGTGAGCTATACGCATCCTAAAACATAAAAATTTATATTTTATAATATAGAATGACAATAAATTTAATATTATAATAAATTTCTAAAAATAAACATACTTAAAATATCTTTTTCGTGCTTCTTTTAGTGTATCAAGGGGATCATTTAACATATATGTACGAAGACCTCTTGCATGTAGGAAAAAATAATCGTCCCAATTTATTGTACTCATATGAAAGCAGAAGTTTTGTTGATCAACAGAGTTCATTTTTTTCCAAAGTTTTAAAACATTATCATTTTTGAACCTCCATTGCCTTGATGAAAAGTAATGTATCACATTACCAAATTTATTTATTTTCTTATATGTATCTAACAGCCTAAAAATATAATAATAAATCATGGCTATTAATTTATACAATTGTCTATATATATATAATTATGTAATTCCTTATATGTAATTTCTGATTCTTAGATAAAATACATACATAGGTTTACGACCAATAAGGAAAGCTATTGTGTCAATAATAACTGATGGTATCATATGAAAAATAAGAACATTTATCTTATGCATAAAAGCATATCTGGTGATTATCAACATATAACACCAGAAAAATTTTATGGGAGGTACTTTTGATCCGTATAGTTCAGATTTATGCAGGACATCTCCCCATGTGATTGGATTTTGGCAAGAAGATACACAATTATAAACGGGTATCCTTTCATTGTCAGGTATTTTAGAATATTGAACTAATTTGTTTGTAGCTTTTCTGCAAGATAAACTAATTGTTAGTATTAAAATTTAAGTGCTGTTATATTTTAGTACAATTTCTTTATGTAATAAAACAACATTACTCAGTAACTTAAATTAATCGATTATGTAAGTTCAAATCACTAATTAAGGAACTAATGAGATGAGGAACTTACATATTGGCAACATCCCAAGCAGAAGCAATCAGAGTATTCACAACATAATCTGCTGGTATGATATCTGCTTTACATTCTACTTTACAAAGTAATGAATGTAATAAACCTACACTACTTGCCAGAAATACACCTGTAAATCCATACAGATTGTTTGTCCATGCAGCAATTGGTTCTTTACTGGTTGATATAACAATACTAGGTCTTACAATACAAACTGGAAGATCATCACTATACTTTAATATAACATTTTCTCCTATTGCTTTTGTATACACATATGTATTAGGCCATCTGCCAAGCAGTCTATTAACAGGAAAAATTTGTTGTTTAAAATACATTCATTTGAAAGTTTATAATTTTATAGAAATAATCCTTACATTGAAATCATTTTTTGAAGTCTCTCATCATCCATAATATCCAATAATGTTAAGAATTTGTCTGCATCAATATCTTTGTAATGTATTTCATCGATAACTGGATGTATACAGTTTGAGTAAGCAGTAGACACATGTACAAATGCCTGTACATAGATTAATTAATGAAATTGTAAAGTAAAATTTGGAAAATAATAATAATGCAAATGAAGCAAAAAAATTATGTTCAATATACCTTTAAATTTGGTAGTGTTTTTGCAAACAATAATAAGAATTTCGTGCTTTTCACGTTGATATTTGCTATATCTAGAATTTTTTTATCAAATCGTACTTCTGCAGCAACATGAAAAATAATATTTATGTTTATTAATAATTTTTTATCTTTTGGTGACAATCCACATTCGTCTTGAGAAATATCAGCCTCTAACAGTACCACTTTGTTTGTAAAGTTTGGCTGTTCACGTTTCAATCTATCGTATACCTAATTAAAAAATGTAAGTATTTAATTAAAAAATGTACGTATTTGATCCAACTATGCATCGTATTATTACATTTATATTACTTACAACATCGTCAAAATTTTCTTTAAATCGTTGCGAAGAAGTTTTCCCCTTTCTCGGTCTTACCGTTATATATAATTTTTCGATATCTGGGCAAATTCTGTAATACATATACAGAATACAACTTAATTCATTCTTTTTACTCAGATGAATGTTGTTTATAATTCCTGTTGCAATTTGCTAAAAAATGTTTATATTATTTTCCAAAAAATGTAATTATTCATTCATTAATTCTAATCATAAGCACATTGATATTGTACTACAAACACCGGATGTACCTTTGAACCGTTTGAAGAATACATATACTTGCAAATGAATCAATACATGACGCATTGGAAATGGATTAAAATTGCGGAACCAACTTACAGTTAAATTAACATAATTAACGAGGTAAAACAACGTCATTTCGTATGTACGATTATGCTATGCCAAAAATTGTACGTATTTAAGAGTAAAACCTCGATAATTTGGAAACGAATCTCGCTTGTTGTATTCAGGCAAATTAGGGGATGGATCCTTGGTTAAGAATAAACATAACGAATTGTGGTAAAAACGGATTTTAATCGTATTGCAACCGTCGGAAGGAATATATCGCATTTATAATAATGGCTACGAAGTGAAAGTACACGAGTAATTTAATAAAACATAACGTAGATGCTATAAACGTAAATTTGAACCCGATAAAAAGATAACAGATCTCGCTGAAGATTATAATGTAAATGACACAATTTCAAGATGGTTAAATGATGAAGATATACTTGTAAATTTTTCATTTCTTCGAAGAAAGTGATATATTGAATTTAGTAACTACAAAATATACTTAGAAATTTGCGAAGTATATTGATCTTGATAATGTTGTATACAAATATACTTTATACTTTCAGCAATAAAGATATGATATATCTGTTAGCAGTCCAATTATACGCGAAAAAGAATGAATCGTTGAACTTTTCAGCTATCAATAAATAGGTCGTAAGAATGAAAACTTCGATTTGATATTCAACAATTGTTTTAGGAGATAAACATACCAAAGAACATGTTGCACTTTAAGAAATTATAAATTATCAGAAAATCTTAGAGTATTTAAAAAAGTAAAAAAAAAATGCTTTGTCAGTAGTACAGAAAGCTCAAAGAAATGCCTGGATGACCGTAATTTCATAAATACTTTGTATCGGAAAGTAGGAAATATTTAAAATTACAAACGCTTGCTTTTTGTACTATTAGCATAACAGTGATACTGCTATGATAAAACTACGTAATAATCCATTTTGAAACTAATAGAACAGAGAATACTGCAAAAAATCAGAGTAAATATTAAATTATATATTTCTATAAAATATACGAGAACTACATAGAAAACATCTTCAAACTACTAAAAATTTACAATCCTGCTATTTAATAACTATTTTTACAAATTTCTTAATTTTTTAAAAACGAAACTATATTTTTTTTCTATTTAGAGAAAATGTGGTGATAGATTAAATAATTAACATTAGTTTACTATTCATTGTAAATTACTTTTTAATACTTTCGGATATTAACACATTGACGTCAGATGACGTGAAAATACGTCATTGAGATTTTCACGTATGTCACGAAATGCTATAAATGATTCAATTTGCATTCATGAATGTCATAACAGATATTTCACGAATTAAAACAATTATATAAATTTGCAACTTCTTTTGTTTCATTTCGTAATTATTGACGCTGAAACTACAAATCTTAATCCACGGTGAAAAATGAAATTTCATCATTTTCTGATATGATAACTCAAGTTTGGCCGGAGGGAATCTCTGACAACTTGAATTTTAATATTGAAGACTGTAATAATGGGTAAACAATCAGATCAACTATACAAAGAAGACATAACGAACTTTGATAATATGCAACTGTGAGAAGAACGTAGTTTTCATGTTTTAGTTAAAAAAAAATATTGAAAACCTTTGATAATTCTATGTTGAAAAGTGTAAATTGCGAAAGGAGTAATGTGCCACATTCCTTAAAATTTGTTTGAAAGGTATTAATCAGTTAAAATATTACGACAGTTTTATCCAACGTAACACAATTCGAAGAAAATCTCTTCGCACTCGTGTCACAAGCGCGTCTCCAAACGCCCCGACGCCAATGTGTTAATATCGAAGTACTAATATATTTGAACTTTAGTTTAGAACTAGTAAATACTAATCAGTGAACACGGTTTTACTAATTTTAATTTTGTTAATTTCACTAAATAATTGAATGAAAACATTCGAATAAATAGACTATTGAAATTTCCATGCTGGTAGATTACCTGAGTAACTTCTCGACGAGTAGTTTTCCCAAAAAACCTGTTCCTCCAGTTATCAAAATATTGGTATGTGCAAGAAACTCAATTATTTCACTTTTTTCTTTTGGGGGCGGTGATTCAGAGAGATCCAATATATCGTTAATATATGCATTATTTCCTTCTGATGTCATCTTGATACCTGTTCAACTTCCGTGTTATACGCAGCTTGGTATAATTACACTTTAAAAAAAAATTGATCGTATACTTAATCGTACGTACGTACGATTGATCACTTGTAATTTTTCTCTCAAACGAGTATATAAAAAATTATGTAATTAATAAATAGTCATGGGAAATCGTTATGTTAAATGTGCCTAGATAGCGATATTTAAATGATGAAGTATCTGGAAAATCGTTTAGCAACAAAAAAATAAAGAAATTTCGTTTTTACTTTACTACTTTTGTCTTCAATTCTTTTTATATTGACTTCTAGAGGTACTAAAGTACGAAAAACCCAAGTTCTTCTTTAACGTTATCACGATGCGTAATTATTCCATAAAGTAAAGTTTAAATTTATGCCTTTTATAAGTAAATAGATAAAATTACACGAAATTGTAAACACTGATCAAAATATAAAAGAAAAAGGAAAAGGTAGTCGTAGCTTACATATTAGTAAGCAATGATAATTACACTCAATTCTTTTTTTCTTTTTTTGTTACTTAACGAATATAAAATTTAGGGAACAGTCGACGTGAATCCAACAATCTAAGGACTACAACTGCAGTGTTCCGATCCCGTTTTAATAGCTTTTTAAACAGGTACACATTTCCTCAAACGTAAATATACATACCCACACAATACACAGAAAACTAGCTCCCTCCCTCCACCCATTTTATGCGAATGAAAAGGGTATTTAATTTTTAGCAAACGTTTGAATTATCATAGCATTAGAAAAATACATGGATAAATAAGGTTACAAAGTTCTCAATTATGTTAATATTTACTTCATACGAATGAGTGCAATAAACGAGTATCATAGAAAGCAAAAGTAAAAAGTGTAAAAAGGAAGAATTCTACGTACGAAATGTCCCATTTTAAGTAAATATTTCGATAAGTACATTGAGTAGAAAAAAAAAAGATGCTTTTAGAAGTTTATAGGATAATGAGGGGAACATCGTAAGATGTAGATATGATGTTAATAGTAAAGGCGCTAATGTTACTTAAACTTTTTTTCAAATGAAATCATATATTTTTTGCATTCTTTTAGTCTATGTAGCTTGTCATTCCTTCTAAAGAAAAAATTATCGATGACAGAAAAATTTTGATTTAGGAGATGTTTGAATTTCAATATTGCAAATTGGTACTAGTGCGCCTACTTACACTTACGCTTTCTGAAATGATACGTCGCATTTTTTTCTACAGAGTGGTAGAGGGTAATGAAACAACTTTATAAATGCCAATTCATATGTAATTTTATTGAAGAATTTGTGAAATAAAATTATCACATTTTCTTAAACTTTAATATATGCATTTAATACGTATATTGTAAGCGACAGTGAATATCAGTATCATGTGTCACGTGTACAAAGGCATTAAATTCGTTTCATTACCATCTAGCATTTACATTATACATAAATATTTATTTGTTGCATTACACATTCAACTCAGGAAATTGCGCGAGTTCATTCATTTTATAATAGTCTTTTCTTTATTTACACTTGCAAACACTCTTAAGGAACGTTCAATATTATAATTTATCGCAATTAAATACTATTTAGCCATACATTTATTGAATTTGGCCATTTAAAAAATTTCCTTCTAATTTTATGACCAAAAAATACAATATACTTTAAAATTTAAGATCAGGAATTAAAACCTTATGTACAGTTTACACATTTATTCTATCAATTTATTTGTACTGATATATGCTTCATAGAGAGGATACAATATATACAATACATTACACTATGGAATGGCATATGTTAAAAACGAATAAAATATACATACAGAAAGAATTACACATAAATTACAGAAAATATATAATATCCACCATACGGTTAAAGCATTGCGCATAATATAATAATAACAAAATAAACTAAGCAACATTAATTATTATCGTATTCATGTGATATACTATTGTTCGTTGTTCTTGGTATTTAATGCAAATCCTTTTACCATAATTTTCATATTTTTATAATCTCTGTTTGTTACGAGCTGCGAACCTGTGCGTTCGTGAAGTAGCTCTGACTCAGTTCCGATTTCTCAACTCTGAACCCCGTTGAAAAATGATAGAGACATCACCAGTTTTTGATTTCGTTTTGTTTAAGAGTTATTTGTGATCTGACGCTCTCAGGCTGTGAAGTGACTTAAATCACTTCACAGAGGGTGTGTTCGTGGAGGTAAAATACGTCATTGGCAGAGAAAAATGAAGAAAAAGTAACCGCGTAATGACAATAGCAGGCAATAAACTTAGGAAGCACTTCGATTCTAATAAGGCATGTTAAAAATAAGGAACAGAAAAAAGCACATGCGCGTCTCTAGATAGACAATAAATACGGACGTATTTAGACTGAATAAAGGAAGGTAAAAGTGTTCGACGGCTTTGTGAGCTTATTGTTGCTACGTTATGGTCAGAATGCTTAAAAATATAAAGATTCTAGCCCGATCTGCGAGTCAGATGACAAACCGCGATGTAGACAGATCCCCTTAAAAGGGGAGGCGTTGCGTCGCAACACTATTTAAGAGAGCTAAGGTAAAAAAAAAAATACTGTAAACTATGTTTAATAGTATTTGTTGTAAATGATAACGTATCTTGGAATCATTTGTGTGTAAAGTATAAATAAAAATAAATATGATTCATATACATATAATTAAATGTTTATCCACCATTTTTTGCACAGTGCCCATACTTTTTAATTCACAGTGTCTTTCATCATTTACACACAATTAATTATCCATATACTCAACTGTCGATTATTACTTCGATAAATATATAATTTGGAACGTATCGTACATATTTAATTTCAGCACACTTTCATTTCAATTAATTTGTAAAACGTAAACATTAAACAATAAAATACGAATTTCATATCATTTGTCCAGAAGACAATGTGTTTAATCATCTAATAGAGCGCTCAGAGGATCTTCGGCAATCTTCTCAGCCGTTTTCTTCAAATCCCTCGTTACTGACTTTTTTATAGTTGAACGTATTTCTGTCGACTTTATATGCGACTCTCTTATAGATTTCTTTCCGAAAATATCTTCTTCGCTCGACTGATCAGCAAAAGTGTCTGTAATATGCGAGGTCCTTACAGGTTCGGTAATGCTTGTGAACATTTCATTTTTGTTCTTTTGCGCTTGAATACTACCAGAATCTGCTTTCTGCCTTTGCTCGGATGGTTCAAAAAACAGATTGGTATCATTGTCGTCATCGTCGAATGAACTTATTTTCTTCGCGGGCTGTTGCGTAGAATGTTTCTTGCCGGATTCACTTTTTATTGACGATTTCTTTACAACAGGACCAAACAAACTATCATCCTCATCGTCTTCGTCGAATAAGCTAATTTTTGTATCCTTCAATGGTTTTTTTGCAGGTTTAACCAAAGACGTTGAAAATAAATCACCTTCTACGTCATCGGCGAACAAGTCCAAAATTGGTTTGTCTGCAATTTGTTCTTCGACTATTTTCTTAACGCCACTAGAGAAAAGACTATCATCCTCGGAAAATAACAAATTCTTTCCCTTTTCCGGAGACGGTGTTTTAGTAACGAAAGCAAACAGTTGACTTGGATCTTTCAACGGATCGTGACTACTGTCTCGCAACGGATCAACCATTTCTTTTGATTCGTTTTTAGATCCAACGCTCTCTTGTTTAGATTCTATTTGACTTGTGCGTGAAACCGCATCTTTTATATTAGCAGTAGTACTAGATTCAGACAATATGCTACTTTTTTCTATTTTTTCTACAAGCTTTGCCGTATCTGAATCTGTATCGTCGATTTGTTTTATATACGTATCCTTTAATGGTTTGAAAGCGACAGGAGGTTTTTCAGAAATAACTCTCTCGACTGGAGAAAGAATGGGTGCTCTCCCGAACAATGTGTCTTCTTTCTGCGGGTCTTCCGGTAGATCAGGCGGTACATCGAATAAATCTTCCTCGTCCGTGGATGGAGAAAGCAAAGTATTTTTGTTGGCACTCATAGAACTTTCCTTGCTAATACTACCAAGTTCAGATTTATCGTCCGCAGCCAAGAAAATGTTATTAGCATCGGTGGTTCGATGAAGATTACCATTAATTGAAACTAAACGATCAGAATTCGTGGTTGAGGTATACGCGACACTAACGTTCACGGCCGTAGAGACCTCTTTATTGAAGGCACTCGACGATTGATTAACCTGGCTCTCATCTTGTGAATTGTTCTCGGACGTGTCTACAGTATCAAAATTAATTCCGCTTTGCCTGATGGCAGACTTTCGTGCATGCCTGCTCTGAGGCCGACGTTTCGCTTGTATTCGAACACGAGTCTGAAAAAAGATAAAATATTTAAAATATATATATACATGAAATATAATTAGTAAAATTATTATAGTTTTTCTTTTCTTCGCCCTTTTCCTTTTATTACATTCGAAAAATATTTGAATTACCTTTGAGGCAGTAGTTGATAACGTTTCCACTTGAACTGGTTCGTCAAAGCTAATAGCACTTTCCACGTTACTTTCACCCGAAATCGTGGATTGTTGTGATTGCTTTTGAGCAGTACTATCTTCTACAAGATAATCATTTTATTTAGATCAAGTATAAAAAAATAGAAATAGAAATAGAATAAAACGTAAAATATAAAAGGCATATTCGTTACCAGATACACTTAAAGGCGAACTATGATCTTGTGTACTAATGCATCCACCGTCATCGCTATCTCTATCCGCTATACTATCTTCCTCGTCTGTTTTTTCCTCACTTCTTCGCCATAATGGTGGTGTATCCATAGGTGAAAGTATTTTCAAATCACCCATCTTACCCATCAGATTTTTAATTTTGCCAGAAACCGCGCGTTTCGTTCCCTGGTTATTCTCCTCAGACAGTGGCGATGGAATGTCCAATGATTTTGGAGGACTCTTTTTTGTCTCATGTTTCACGTTTTCTATAGTATCACATTTTTCAGAATTAATTTTATTTATCGATATTTCGATATCTTCTCCTATTTTGTTAGTCGCATTTGCAGAAATGTTTGGTTCTTTTGGTTTTGCAAAGATATGGGTATCGTCTAATATTTTATTATCCTTAACAGAAGGCTCTTTAACTTTTTTACCTTCCTTAATCTCAATTTTCAATCGTTCATCCTCTTTTATCTTTTCTTTAGTTACGCTCTTGGTACAATCGAACAAACCGTCGTAATCGTCATCTTCAAAAACAAAATCACGCGATCCAATCGTAGTCGAGAATAATCCATTGCCCGAAAGAATATCGCTATCCTTCGTTTGTTTCTTTTCGTCGAATACTTTCTGATCAACAGTATCTATACCAGAAGAAGTCGTTTCAACGGATTGTTTATCGTGCTTCTGCTTTCCACCAATCGGCTTTTTCACAGAGAACAAATCATTCTCCTCGTCGTCGGAGAAAATACGAGATTCACTTTTGCTCTCGGTTTTAACAGATTTCGTGGCGAATAAATCGTTGTCATCGGCATCGTCGTCGTCAAACAAGCCAATCTTCTTTGACACCCCAGCGTTTTGACTCTTCTCCACGCTATTATTTTTTGTTACCGTGTCTCGAATATTACTCGCGAATAAATCATCATCAGGAATGTCTGAGAATTTTCTACTAGGTACGTTACTTTCTTCTTTACTAGTCAACTTCGGTATTATCCCGAAGATATCAACGTCTGGAGAATCTTTATTTCCAAATATGTCGATCTCCTCGTCAAAGAGGCCCCTTCGTTGCATAGACTTGCTCTTATCGGTATACTGAGATGTGTTCGTCAAGAAATCGTTACTCCTTTGCGATCTGGAGCCTGAACTGGTTGTTGAGAACAATTCGTCCCCAGAATCAGAATCGTCGAACAGTGATGACACCTTTGACTTCGTTGGCTTCGAACTTGCTTTCGGTAAAGGAGGTGGACCAAACAAATCTTCGTTTTCAAACACATCATCCTGTCGTGTGGCGGAAAAGTTCCCAATTAACTCCTCTTGCAGCTGATTGTTCGCAAAGTTCGAATTTGAGTTCAAGGTAGCATTCGTTGCGTTACGTGTAGGAGCTGTAAACAGGCTGTCGCTGGCTACTCGTTCGCGGTAGATTTCCTCCGATTTTAAGCGAGTCGACGTCATCTGTGGCTGGAAGTCAACACTGGAAAGAAAACCCCGTCAACGTTAAAACGTAAATAAAAAAAAAGAAAAAAAAAGAAAAGTAACATTAAACACGACTGCGACAGATTTAAACTCGACTTTCCTTCTTGGTTCTTTTTCTCATGTCGAAACAATGGAAAGTTTTGGTTTGGAAAAGCAATACATACTATTCCCCCTACATAGCAGGACGTACTTTATTTGCATACGACGCAGAAGATTTGTTTCTAAAAATATACTTTGAAAATACGAGGAACAGTAAGCAGAGATTTCAAGTATAAAACATGTTTTATATTGAAAGGGTATGTATAGAAAGTACATCGCGATAAACTTAGTAAGGAAATGGATCTTGATTAAAATATGACTCGAAAATAATAAATTTACGAAATTTCGTGATGTACTGAAGCTTTTTTCGAATGTTAGTCCTTTCATTTATTTTTATTATTTTTTGTTATAAATAATTATGTCCATTTGAATTACATTACAATTTAATCATTATCCCAATTTATGAGACAACGAATTTCTAATAAATTTTAATTTGTAGAGCATATTATATAAACACAGATATAAGAGATTATGTAAAGGTCAAGGGGGATAAGGTTAGGTTCAAAATGTTCAATAAGTCAGAGCTCTTTAACTTCTTGCTCGCGAGCAAATTTCCCCTCCGAGATTGCCCCCACTATGCAACTGAGGTTGCCCCAAAAATGTCTTTTTACACTTCCTCTTTCTTTCTTTCTATCTCTGGCCGTTACCTAGAAAAGGAAAAAGCTATTCCTGGAAATGTAGTGGGACTCTCGGAGGGGAAATTTACTTGTATATAAAAAATTCGCATTTTATAGCTCTGACATAGGCTAGAAGAGGAAAATCTCAGTATAAATATAATCAGACCGGTTAGAGAAATATTAACTTGCACAAGCTAAAATATCAAGATGAAGACCATAATACTGTGCACACTTTTGGTAACAATATGCCTATTTTTAGAAGTACGAGGTACGTTAATTTTCTTTTTTTCTTTAACATTTAAATAATAATAATAAAATTTGAACACAATTCCTTCATTTCTCAGAAATTGAATCCTTCAGTTTATAATTAAAAATCAATAAAAATAACATCAGTTGGTTTTTTACAAATGCAAGTGGGATGTAATTTACATATAAAATAAACATAGTCATAAAATGGGGAATCCCTCGCTAATTAATTTATTGCGTTTCAAATATTGGTTATCCGAATGACGAGTTAATCCGTATTCCCCAGTTCGCCGGGGTTACTTAACTTAACCAAGAGATTAAAATGCATAAATAGGAACAAAACGAAACAATAGAGTTTACGAAAGTATCATTAATAACACGCGCTTAAGAGGACGTATAATTGCATGCAATCAATCCTCGCTAGACTTCACGCGATAATTTGCTTTAATTGTTCCATTATCGTTGATATAATTCAATGGCTAATGACCGAAACGAAAGTAAAATTAAACGAAATTCAATAGTTTAATCTTCATAAATAAGTTTCACGAAATTTTTATAAACAGGAAATTGCTACTACGAAGGTCGCAACCTTACCGTAGGTGAACATACCATAGATTGCAACTACTATAAGTGTAACGCAGATGGCACTATGTTTGGAAAGCCGTAAGTGCTTTTGATTTTAAATTAATATGTATTTGTTAAGTGATATGTGTGCACAGTTTTTATATCGCGCTTTCATATTGAAACAATACGCATTGAAATAGTATTTCAAACGATTGAAATGCCGTATCGTAAAATAGAATTAAATGTTTTAGGTGCGCGATAGCAATGTGCTCAGGAAAACTACTGGGATATCGAGAAGTGGATCTAAGCAAACCTTACCCGGAATGTTGCCCGGGACCTATATGTAAAGTGTAACTGGTAACAAATAATGATTAATGTAAAAAAATTATCATTAATGTTACTCATTGAATACTGTTAAATGTGAACTACAATTGTAAATCGAACCACAGGCAATTTCTAGATGCAATCACTACAAACTAATGAAGAATGACTAATGTTTAGATCATCAATTCAATGACATCATGTGTGTTTGACACGCCCATTCGTTCTTACACATATAAAGTAACGAAATCAATGTGATTTTTATCAGCACTTTAGAAAATATAATCGAACTTATCGGTAAAGCGATACAGTTACTCTAATAAAAAATATTATAATAAATAATCTAATCTATTCTATTTAGTAGATTACCTAATTTATCAGATTGTAATAGTAACAACATCATTAATACTTACGCGATGCTTGAACTTCCTGTGTTATTAATACTCGATGGATGGATCGATATTCCGCTACTGTAGCTACTTTCATTAGCGACGTCTAAATTTTCTGCGTTATTTCTTGCTGCTTCGATGGAGCTCCGTTCATAAATATTGTCATTTGAAATAATGTTTCGCGAATGATCATACATGGGTTCGCTAGTCGCACCACTTTCATAATTTTCTGGTGTATTATTGCCAGAAGATCCGAACGATTGAGTCCGTAATATCTTATTTGATAATTTGTTTTCGACATCTGAAATTAACATGTTTCCAAGTATTGGTACATCTCCCACGGATTTCTGAAATAACAACATAACATTAATTTCGTATTTTCATTATAAAATTCGAAAATTAATTTAAATTGCAATAAATGTTTCTTATGAACGTACTTTTTTATTTGGGGGTTGATTTTTGGACGATCCAAAAAGATCACCGACATCTTCATCGTCACTGAACAAATTAGCACTATTTACATTGATTTCTGGTGTACTTGTGGCTATGTTACTGGCTGGTGCTATAGTATCTAAATATTTCTTCTGTGCATCCTCTGTATTGAACGAATGATTACTGTTATTAGAATATTTATTTTTCGTTATTGTTTTAACTGTATTTTTCGATGAGAAAAAGTCGTCGGAATCTTCAGAATCACCATCAGCGAAAAGATCATCGATTGCAGATTTTGGTTTTGTAGCTAAGAATATGGATATGCATTAAATGTTTTTAGATACAATTATATACAAATTATATAAAAATTTAAGTTGAGGAAACATACAAACTGTACTAATTGGAGGTGGCACGTCAATGCTAGCAGGTATAATATTATTCTTATACGATTTAACTGGTTTTTCTTTCCCTACATTTTCCACAGATTGGTTACTTAAAAATCCTTTATTTTCATTGAATATTTTATTAGATTTATCACTTAAGGCATTTTCATCTTCTTCTGGTGAAAACAGATCATCTGACAAAAGCAATAATAATTAAGTACGGATAAACAACGAAATTGAATGTATTCATAAAGGTACCTCTAAATCGATTTATCGATGCCTCGCTTTTCTCATCTTCAACAGACAATTTTTGAGCTTGTCCAACCGTACCTAATCGTTTTGCTAATTCTTCCGCAAAATTCGGTGCTACATTGTTTGACAATGGTACCTATAAAGTAATACAGAGATCTTAATATATTTTAATATGCATAATTAAAAATATTAAATAATAACATGGGTATGAAACGAAAAAATATAAAAACCTTTGATATATTATCATTAGAAGTAACTGATTCAGGAACAGATTCTATGTTATTTTGACTAACTACATCTATCTTCTCATTGCCCATGTATGCTATATCATTTCTTTTACTGTAATCTAATTCAATATTTGCTTTTGGAGCAGCTTCCATACTAAAATCTTTAAATGCAGCTATGCTGTCATCTTCACTTTCTGATTCCTCTTCTTCATCTACTTGTTCTGATTCACTGCTACTGCTGCTTTCTAAACCAACTCTACTTGAAGCTTTCCACTTTTCAGAACCAATAGTATAAGGTAAAGGCCGATCTTGGTATGGATTATTTGGCCCCAATACAACACTGAAATTAAATTATTAGTATCTTAAGACATTCCTTTTACAATACAAATATTTTAGCAATTATATTTACCTTAGTACTGCTTTATTGTCCTCTTCATCACTATCACTATCACTAAACTCCATTTCCTTATACTTTTCATACATTATATTTAGGCCTTGCTTTATACTTTCACTTACACTAGCTATTAAATCTGCAGCTGCAGAATCTTCATCTTTTAATTTCTGTAGAGAAATTTTAATATAATTAAAAGGGATTATAATATCTTATATTCTATAATTTTCAATTACCTCAACTGATGTGTCTTCTTTTTTCTCAATATCTATATCATCTTCTTGCACACGGCTTTCAATAAATTGAGTATTAGCTAAAGCCAAAGATGTATTGGTAACATTATCTATAAATATTGCTGTTTCATTTAGTTGAGTTGCCAATGAATCCAAAGCCTCTTGAGTTTTATCTGCTCTTGATGCTAAATTCTATAAAAAATATTGTCATTAAATGTGAATCGTTTATATGTTATTTTGATAACACTACTTAAAAAAGGAAGGTACGTCACAAATTTAAATCATACTTCAGAAAATTGCTGAAGATGTTTAAGAAGTCCTGCATCACCTGCTAAACTCCATTCTCTTCTTTTTTTTCTCATTTCCTCTGTAGTCCATGGATGATCCCATGATTTATCCATTTCATCTGATATGTCCTAATATGTAAAATATTTCTTATTTAATATATTCTTCTATGTATTTAACAGATGTAGCAAAGAAGAAAAATTTATTCTTCAGTATGTCATTTCCATAAGGAAAGGTCATATTAATTTCTATGATTGTTTATATTCTTTAACCTTAAAACTAGTTTTAAAGTAAATGTCAATGCTAGTAAACAGTTATACAACATACCATTTCAGCTAGCCCAATTTAATGTAGCAAACTTTTACTTTTCTTCGTAATAACATTTACATATGTTGCATTATTTTTTTATCAAACTTAGTAAAAAGAAACAAAACACCCTCTTAACAGTTGGGATTATCAATTACAGTGTCCGGCACTGTCACATCTACCATATGATTTAATTCATACTGTCTTTTAGAAGAAAAGTTTCAGGAATGTGTGAAAGTTAAACTAAGACCTACATTTTGCATGTTTCTTTTTCTGATTATATATCACTAAATTGAAAATATAAAATATGTCTGGTAATAATAAATTCAAATAATAAAAAGACTTATTATCTAGATATTTTTTTTCTAACATAAACTATTTATTTGAGAATTATAATAAAATATTATTTTATATTTACTTTATAATATATTGATAATAATTTATACAGTTTCCTGATGCTATGTTATTCAAACATTTTGTATAATTAAATATAATATTTTAATATATATATATCAAATTTCATATAATCGAACAAGTAGGAAAGGGTTCTTCTATTATAATATACAATACTGATATGTGCAATGTTGCCAAATCGAATAGTATTTTGGTCCGCATTCAACATTCCGCTGTACGACCGATAGAGAAACAGCACTGTGGATTGTTTGTCAATACCTTCGAGTTAGTTGATTTTTACTGGCTTTTATGTGTAAGGCAATCATTTTACGATGACACAAAAGATCAAAAAAGTATCCTGACTGTAAATGTGTCAGAGTGTTTAGTGTATGTGGATAGAGCATACTGATAATACTGTCAAGAACGTTGTATATGTGTAATAATGCTACTTTTATATGCAAGTGAAGAATTCCATCTGTTTCATTAGGGAAAAGAATATTTGGAGCCACTAGCATTATGAAAAGTGTCTAAGCTTTTCTGAATTAGCAATTTTTTAATTGTACGTTACCATGGATATTTAATACAAGCATCAGTTTCATAAGTGTACAAATAAAACTTTATAATATAACAACAAAAACGGACGGATAACCCTTGGTGCAAGAAAAGTTCCATAAATTGGCACTTTTAATCGGTAAGTATATAAAATAAATAATATGTTATATTAATCTAATTAAAAATTTACTTAATCATGAATTTTTCAAGAAATCGATTTAATTGTTTAAACAATATAAATATATACGATTGCATACACGCACGCGCGCCTGTGTTAAGTAACAATAAAATATTAATATAAGATTATTTATTATTCAAAATAGCGTTAATTATAATTACAAATGTATTGTTAAGTTTTTATTAGGAAGAATGTCAATAAATATTATTTATTAGCATTTAATAAGAAATTTATCTTTTGTTTTAGATACACTAAAAAATGTACATCAGAATGTCACAAGGAGATATAGGTGGTTTATATAGTAAAGATGAATACATCCGACAACTGTGTATCTTGTTTAGTTGATGCACAGAATATTTTCTTAGGCAATTGTCCATTTTCTTTATTGCATATTTTTATTCTTGCTCTTTCGGAGCATTCTCATTGTCATAAAGTACCCAGTGTTCATAAAATCACTTTTAATGAGGCTGAAAGCACGTATAAGAGGGTGAACTCTCTTTTGAGAAGGTACAGTGTTCTACAACTGACTTTCATGAACAATGAACCATTCGGGAAGTGGAAAACGTCAGGCGAAGGTTTTGGAAGAAAACTATTGGGACTGTAGTGTATGCACATATAGGAATACAGCAGAAGCATTTAAGTGCCTCATGTGTGACGTCCGAAAAGGAACTTCTACGCGGAAACCCCGCATTAATCCCCAACTTGTGGCACAACAGGTCACAATACATAATATTTTATTATAATCTGTTCTTTCTATACTATAAATACAATAATGTATAAAAAGATTATAAGTTGAAGAATATAATTGCATTAATATTAATTTATGTGTAGGTTGCACAGCAACAATATGTACCACTTTTAAAGCCAGGGAAAAAGGAAGGTGGAAGTGGGGGTAGTACAACTAGTAGTGGTAAAGAAAAGGACCGTAAATTGGACAAACCAAGACGTAAAAATAGGTATCCACCCCGTCTTAAAAATATAGATCGTAGTACGGCTCAGACCAATGAAGTGACAGTAAATAATGTTACTGTTGTTATTACTGAATATAAGCCCAAAGTGAAAAAAAGTTCAGATCAGTCTGGTTTATCTAGCAGTGCTTCTTCTGAAAATGGAAGTCAGCATGATTCTAATCAAGACTCTAGAAGTCTAGATATAGGAACGGATGCTTAACTCAATGCTATATCACATATGTGTATGAATTAATCTAATTAATATATTGTATAATGTATGTTAATCTCTGTGGACTCTGGTCCATTATGTAGACAAAAACAACCACTTTGTCTATATGTTGCAGGTTACATAACATTCAATGAGGTCAGACGTTTTATGCTATCAGTGGAATCATTGAATTATGTTTTCAATATAATATAAGAAATATGTGTGCATTGTTGTTTCATACTGACATCAAAATTATCTGTTTCATAACAGTAATCTTTACATCCAGAAACATCAACTGAAGTTAGTTGTACTTAATCTTATTTATTTGATAGTTCGACAGTATTCTAAATTAATCTTTAATATTTAATTGAATATTTTAGATAATTTTATTTGTGCAACTTCGGATATTACTTATTCTACTTATATAATATTGACTGTAACAAATGCATTATATATCTCCATATGGTAAATGGAATTTGGTATATCTATCGTTGATATAACAATGTCCACACGACTTTCATTGAATTTATAACACCACTGCCAGAAAGTATGTTGTAAGATTATTGTTAATTAGAATATTTTAATGAACTCATCTATGTATAATATGAGGTATTTAACTTGTTTATTTAATAATTACTATGACGGAGAATTAAGAAACTGGCATTGGTATGTATACACCTTTATCCCATTCCAAATTATCTATAAATTTGCTTTGTTCCAAGTTTATACTTTAATAGTAGTTAATTTCACTAATGCAGCAATTTTTAATTTATATATAGATATATATGAAAGATTATGCAATTAAAGTGCGTAATATAATGCATAATATAAAGTAAAATAAGTAATACATGGTTTTACATATTTTAGGTAATATTTGAATCTGTAATAAAAAAAGTTTGTTAATTTGTTCATAATTTTTATTACGTTGAAACACATTGAATGTAACTTTTACGTACTTCTTCATTGCCCATAGTTTAATGATATTAAAATATATAGATTCAATATAATGTTAAACGAAAATATTTGACCAATTTATTAAATTAATTTCCTTAAGTAGTACAATGACAATTATTGGAACATTGTTATGGAACACTATCTTTCCTTTCTTTATTACTGGTATTACAGTAGAGCATAAAAGCTGCTAAGCTTGCTCATGTTGGTAACTGCCCAATCACTTATAACTGTGATTTATAGTTCTTTTTATATTTATTTTTACATATTTTACGTTACCAGGTAAGAAATAATATTGCCGAAATCACACAAAATTTATTGTGACTATAAGGACCATGAAAAATATGATTATTTCATAAGTGCATGGAATTATAGAATACTATAAACCAATTCTTTTTAAATTCGTGTAAAATATTTGTATGCTAGTTAGATCGAAATATAAAAGGTAATTTATCATCGAAGTTAACATTCTTCATCATAAACATGAAAGTAAATAAAACTTTTACAAACATTTATACATGAAACAATTACATTATCCAGATAAAAACTAAAAAAGTAAATAATCATGCAATATTTAAAAGAATTTGTAACATAGCAAAGATGAACTTGTAGTTGTCACTGCATAAATTGTTTTTCATAAGTGTCATCAATTTTATAAATTTTATAAAATAAAGGATAATGTTGCATTGAATAGAAACAATATTTCAACTTACTATGATTTTAACTTTAAATGTGTAAATCATTTTCATCATAATATGTATTTACTTTTCACAAAAAAATGTCAGTAACAAATTATTTTAAAGTATATTTGGTTACCGTTTCAAACAAATTTATTCTTAAATATTTTATAATTTACAATGTACATGTTACATTTTGTAATGTACAATTTGAAAATCATTGATCCAAAACATAACAATGTTTAATTAATTTAACAATTTCTTGTACATTTATGATATTGGATCGATACAAATCAAAAGTTTGTACGTTTGTACCAATCGTTTTCAACATGTAAAAAATATGTTAAAAAAATTGAATTTGTGTGTGTTGTAAATTATTAGAACAATTACTATGTTGTACAGATTGTAAAACTTTGGAAAAATACTGTTGAAATTAACATTATATTATTACAAGGAAAAAATAAATTACATGTTTTAAGAAGAAAATAAAATTTTAGTTTAACCTTCCAAATATTATCCTTTTTAACATTTTATTTATATCAAAACAATATATAATTAAAAATAGCAAGAGTACTTTTGATTTGTAGTCTTTATGGAATTCACCATTAATATATTTCATCACTTGTATTGTACTCGTTTACTTACTTTTTGTCTTCTTTTTAGTTTTTGTATTAGGTGTATCTGTACTCAAAATCAATGAATCCATATTTTCAGTTACATCCATCATTTCTTCCGTTTTTCCTTGCATCCTTACATCATCAGTGTCATTTTGTAATACAACACATTTCCTGTCTTGAAATCTTTCACGTACTATTAGAAATAAATATTAAAAAATGTAAAATAGAATCAATAATAAATTATACAAAAATATAGAATTATATATAAGTATACCTTGTGATATTTCCGAAAAATCGAAGACTTTAAAATTATGGGCTTTATTATCACCACCAGCAGCAAATACAAAAGGACTATCTGGGTTTGATGCAAGACATAATAAGGCACCAAGATTACTTTTCAATTCCCAAACAAGCCATGGCTCTGTTTTGTTAATTATATCCCATACTTTTATAACACCATCATTTGCTGAGGTAACAAGAAAACCAGGACATGATGAACTAAGAGATAAACCTAAAATTACAGCATAATAAATTTAGTTAGAACCCATATTTACATCAATTTTATTGTTTATTTTTAAATTTCTTATACATTTACCTGTGACTTCTTTTGTGTGAGCTTCTATATTCCAAATTGGTTTTTCTTTTCTAATATCTATATATTGTAGATATCCATTAGCAGTACTAACCTAAAATGAAAGTAACAAAATTTCTGTTAATGTGTCTACAATGATGCAAATTTTATGATAGTTATAAAAGTTAATATATTTACTATACAGTAATTCGAATCAAAACGATTCCATAATATTCTTTCCACTTCCCCCATTGCTATCCAAGATTGTGCAATTGTTGCATATTTACAGTCTAATAATCTCACCATTCTAGAGAAAAAAATGAGTTGTGTAAGAATTTGAATGTGATTCGAAATTTTTTAACTGATTAAAGATTGACATACTTATCTGCACAACCTGTCAATAGTTTATGTGTTTCTGTTGGATGCCATTTTAATGATTGAACTTTCTCATTAAAAGAATCAAATTTATTGACTGGGGTTCCATTTTCTAAATCCCATAATAGAACTGTTTGATCAACTGATCCACTGGCCAGGACATGCCTAAATATTTAAAGAACTGCTTTGTTAGTGAATGCATAAAATTTTAATTAGGTTTTTCAATCAGAATTTAATACTAACGTATAATTTTCATTCCATGCTATGTCTAATACAGCATCCTTGTGTCCAACGCGTTTTTTATTTTTTTTTTTATTAGGTTTGTGACCAAGTCTATAGATTGGTTCTAAACAATCTATTACATCTAAATCCCATACTTCTATTACAGGAGTCATATAACCAATTGCACATAAATTGCCTGCAATAATTCAAATATTTATATTAAAATCTTATAGTTATATCAAAGTACCTTATACTTACTTGGTTTTGAATCTGAGGGATCAAAGTTAAGCCATTCTATGCACAGTGGAAATGATGGTAACAATATGTCATGATGACAATAAAATGAACCCTCAGCTTCATTATATACTGAAAGATATTTAAGTTTACATTTTACATTATTCATGATTGACAAAATTTCTTTTAACAGAACATATAATTTCCATATAATGCACAAACCAAATACTTCCAAGATACTAGCATCTTCCTCAACATTTCCTACTAACACAAAATTGTCATCACTTTTAATAATATCATCTTCTTTTTCTGAATCATTGTCATCTTCTGTTATAAGAGGATCCTTTCCATCTTTGCCAAATGTTGCAATATTACCAATATTACAGTATATGGTACCTGCTATAAATTAAAACAAAAATTGCAAAAAAAATTACAGCATTATAGTTAATATATGTAACATTTTTATCTTACATTCATCATCATATTTATCAAAGTTATATTCATCTATTTTGGATGTATCAAGCTTAGATTCTGTTTGACTTTTCTCTGCCATAACTTCATCATGTTCCCCATTTGAATCATTTTCAGCATCTCTATAAAAATCATTTCTACAGTTGTTAAATACTTTTTAGTTAAGTAAGCACATATAACCATAATACCTACTGCAATTCGGATTGTGTATGTTTTATGATTTGCTCCAATTCTTCTGGAGTTAATTCAACCTAAAAGATTAAAGCAGTAGTGTTTAACATTATAAATTCCATACAAACTTTGACAATTTACTTTTTAAGTAAATAACCTTCTCTGGGTTTGTGGATGCAACACCTTTCCTCACCCAAGCTGTGCATGGTATTACACTCATCCTCAAATTATTCATTTTTTGCATTAACGTTTGCTATAAAAATATTTACAACAGTTGACAAAAACGTAAAATATTAAAGGTAATACAAAAATGCACGTGGCAAACGCATATGTATCAATGCACGCAGTAAATATACAATTCGATTCGATGTATCGATTTCACAATTCCCTATGTGACATATTTAACATGATAACAAACTTCATAGTCTGTTGGTTAAATATGGAATGAACATATTTAATAACAAATATTGTTTCCGAAAATCGATCGAAAAGAACAGTTAATTCCAAACCTGACATATACTAATTAAAAGCAATTTTTGAAAATTCTATTGGAAAATAAGCCTAAAGAATCAGACAGTACATGTGGCGGCATCTAACGAAGAAGCATTACTACTAATCTCTAAAAATCGCAATCTGATTTACCCCCCTTTATGAAATATCGGCAGAACGCTTACTTTGGCAGGATGCGTGGTACCATCTAGTAGCAAGTAACGATATTAAAACAGCTCGTAAAAGCTGTGTAGCGTTTTGGCTACCAAACGTGTTCTATTTTACCGACCTATTTGAAGGGAGAATGAAGCGGGCTGCGTCGGTAATTATATATATATGTGTACAAACTATACTTTCTGTGGTATACCTTTTTATTGTAATAAAACTTAACAAATATGTGTACGCGACAATAATTTGGAATCTTTTGCTCTTTTACTCTTGTACCCTCGGAAGGACGCCGATCGACTGACTTTTTCCGAATATTTCGCCTAAAACAAAAACTACACAAAAAGAGGGCGCTGGAGTTTCCTCCCGCGCAAATCTCTCATTTTTCTGCTTCCCGGACACTAACTCGTTTTCCCGATTCGCGGGCGGATGTAGATGTCGCTACATAGGTTTAGCGTACTGGTTTAGTACCTATATTCGTCACTAGATGGTGTTACGTTGCTCTTACAGCGACGGTATTTTTAAAAATTGCTTTTAATTCATGTATGTTAGGCTTTAGAATAAACTATTCTTTTCAGTCAGTTTTCAGAAGCAATGCACTTTTCCTTCCTTGCGCGGTTTTTGCCATCGCGATAGCCACCGCGTATTATTTCTGTTAAAAATGGACAACTTGAAAACAAATTTGATGCTTGTTAAAACATGGGTGATTATGAACTATCAACTTATCATCAATAATAGTACCCCATGGATGATATGGGAACCTAGTGATACAAATGTTGCTCTAATACGCCACGCATAGTTCACATGGTACGCGACTGATTGTGAGATGTATGGAGCACTTATGCCAACGCAACGATCAAGGTGCACGAGAAAAGAAAGAGGGCGTTACTTTTGAAAATCCGCTGAGTGGAGTACTCAATTCCTCAGACGAGCTTAATTATTATTAATAAATAACAGTTGTATTAAACTGCCTTTCGCTTTCCATAGTACACTGCATACGTAAGTAAAGTTATGCTATTTTGAATTGTTCTAGCTTAATATCGATTTAAGTTGATTAAAATTTGTCACAGTATAATAATTTCATAACCTTGCAATGCGAATCGTTTATTCTAACACAGATTGTAATAAATGGTCAATAATTGGTGATTTATGTGTAAATTTCAGTTGTATAAAATGAATAGTTCATCGGATCCTCGGCGACCAGAGCGAGAAATTCGTTACAAACCCACTGTGTCTAGCAGTCAGTCACAACCAGTAATAAATTCAACTACAGACTATGTGAACATGATAGCAATGGTTTTAAGCATGTCTGGTTTAATGATGAAACTGAAATGGTGTACATGGGCTGCCTTATACTGTTCATGCATTAGTTTTGCTAATTCCAAAATTACTGAAGATAATAAACAAGTTCTTAGTAGTTTCATGTTGTCCATATCGGCAATTGTAATGTCATACCTACAAAATCCACAACCTATGACTCCACCATGGGCACCAGCAGTAGAATAAAGAGTTTTTTTAATTTCTATGATGTTTCTTGCATATGACTTATTTTTTTCAACATGTATGCCATATCCATCTGGTGGCGCTAAGTTTCATTAACATAATTTGAAACTGTATTGGTTTTGTTGTAATTAACTAATTTGTAGGGTGAAATAATTAAAGTTAAAGAAAAATTGAATTCATATTTTTATTTTTTGAAAAGTATATTTTAATACATTAAATGAATTATTTGCTATGTATCACTTTTTCCTAATGATATTCTACAAATATCACTTACAATAATATGTATGTATATACATATACACACACATTATATTATATATATATATATATATATATATATATATATATACTTTTTTCCCTAAATGTGTATTACATTAACTAGAATTAAATGGATCAAATATATTTTTTCTACTTTTTACATAAATACAATAATTTCAAGTTTTAACTATTAAAAGACTGTTAATAAAAATCATATTTCATAGCTTTCAGCTCTCTTTTATGCAATTGCATTTTTTTTTTAAAGGTTACATATTTTACATTTTATATATAATTTATGTACGTTTTCAGTCCATTTTGCATTCATTAAAAAATTAGTAAAAAAATGAAAATTATTATTCAAAATATTGTGAAGGTTCTTGAAGTTTACATAAAAGGTTAGTCTTAAACAATATGGCAAACTTATATGAATGATTGCAAAAGATATATTGACGTAAGACTATCATTTCTTTTACTATACTTTTGTCAACACTGTTGAAAAACTGTACAAAAATGCATCAAAATTGTTGTATTAAACGATATTTGATGTAGAGTAGGCCAGTGCAACTTCTGCATAACGTTCACACGTTGTTTTCATCGCGTTACAACAATTAACAATTAAAAACAAGTGTTAATATTTTTAGAACTTACTCTCTTAAAGGTTGATATTCCTTTTAAGTAGCAAGGCATCTTCATTCGTGTAAATCCTCATTCACGTAACCCGCTGTCTTCTTTCTAATTGTCCTATTTATTTTCATACATTATTATTTATTATATTATCTTTAATGTACACGTAATCAACTTTGTATCTTATTTGTCCTTTGGTTTATCTTTCAGTTGGCAGAAAACTTTCTGAATCAGAAAATACTTCGTTCCATTCAAGAAACGACTGTACAAAGAGGAAAGAGGAAATAGCCTTTTTATCTCATGATAAAAATTGAATATCATTTAAATTTGACTATCTACCTTATTATTCCGCGAAATTTCTGGAATTTCCTTCGTCTCTTATCTCTTATATATATGTATATATAGACTTCAGCGGAAGATCATATAAAAAGAGGCTACACAGATACATGGCCCCTTAATTTTAGAATATTTCGCATGTTCATCCACCAGTGAGCTTATAAGAACGACACTGAACGATCACATCGTATAATGTGACATTGGCACAAACACATAGTGGCTATTTTAAATCTATCCTGCCTCTTTTTTATGGTCCCCGATCAGTCTAACGTCTTCCAATTAAACGCTACTTTCGCCTCGGCCAACTAGTGTGATCGGATACACGTATTTTTTGCGTTTTGCATTAAAGAAAGGTGAACTATGTTGTCCGTGGGTAGGTGTAGGTGATAATCCACGTAGAAGAGGCAGCGAAGCATCAGCGGGCATTCCTGTCGTGTCGAATTTTTTCTTCCATTCTGCTCCTAAGTCTGTGGCTGGTGCCATCAGGCCTATACATTCTGGAGAACTTCTCACACTGAGAAACACGTCGTTACTGCTATCACGTGGTCCAGAGGAATCCTATAAATACGTCTTATTTTTACTTTATACATCACATAATTCTTGAATATTTCGAAAACTCCTACAGATTTGTATACTCTGCGGAAGATTATGTTCAAATATTTTACCTTCGCTTCATAGAAATCTAAACTGGATCTGTTCGTTCCTGGTTCCTCTAGTGGGAAACCTGTCTGTATTCGATTCGATGTGTGAGACGTTCCGGAGGAATGGGTAGATGTATGCGACGAAGAGTTCTCGGACAAATCGTCCCTACAGCAGGCAGCTGTGCACACTCGTTGCTCTCTGTAACATTTTATTAAAATTACACACAATTATTTCGCTCTTAAATTCAACAATTTTTCATTTCACGACATTACTCTGTTACAAGACAAAGAATTCAAAAATTAAAAATTTTTTCCTAACTTTTTCCTTATTATCGAGGTGATAGAATTTGTCAACAGTTGAAAATTCCGATCGAGGGAAAGTGTTTATGTCACAATATCGGATGTAAAGAAAATTATGCGCGCGGATTAAATAGCTACTTGGGGAATGTAAGTGGAGATTTTTCAGATGACTGAAGTGAGTGTCAGAAGTGTACGGTATATATGTGTCAATTTAAAAAGTGCAGCGAGAAAATAAACAACTATTGAGATTCAGTGAGTTTTATTGAAAGACTTGTAAAGAAACAGTTGTATAGTTGTCGATTGAAGAAACTCTTGTAGAATGCGTCAGATATGGGAAATAAGAGATTGTTTCAGAAAGAATTTCATTTAACATTTACTATTATTACTGTTTAATAATAAATGCCTAATGTGTTCAGTTAAACACATTATTAAAATATTTACATTATTATAATATTTTTCAGCAATAATTTATTAAAATAAGAGGTAACTGAGAGTACTACGTTGTGGACATTGTAAGCTTCTTAATCAAAGCGTTTTAGTTTTTTCTTTTATTGTAAATAACATTTAAGTTTAAGTTTCTCTACATTTTGAATATACTTTTAAATTTGTGAAAATATTGCGGCACGCAAAAGCCTGTTAAGTGTTATATCTTAAAAATAATCGATAGATTTGAAATACCTTCTGACAAGGACGGAATCCCGTCTTCTCGGTACTGGCGGCGGAAGACCAACGGTTAAGCTCTTGGCGCTTTCGTAGCTCGCCTCGCTATTTCCGCTGCTTGTATTACTGCCGTTGTTCCCTTCCCTCAGAAAGTAGTTCTTCGCTGAGAGCATGGCGTAGTGAAGGTTGTTCTTCAAGTCGTCCGCCGCCGTTGACAAGTTTCCCGAGATCTTCGGGGTGCGTCTCATTGGTCTCGGTGGTGGTACCGGCGATGGTGGACTGCTCGACGCTTCCGACAGAGTTTCCGGCGTGGCCAATGGTGCCGTACGAGAGCTGTCGTTCCACTCGTCTCGACGATTTGATCTTTACATTAAGACAACGTTTAGGTCAACTTTTAAGATGAAATTAAAAGAAAAAAAAGATAAAAAGAAAAGAAAGAAAGAAATATGTTTCTATCAATGATCTTATCGAGTGCAATGAATATGTATATGTGCGCGGTTGCGCGAAGCGGTGAACACTGCGAGTCGTGAATTAAGCGAATGTGAACGAGAGCGTGACATATGAGCTTCCTTAAAATTCGCTGAAACAATCTTTCGATTACTTTACGAGAATTACTTGCATGAGGTTAGAAATACACCGAATAAATCGTACTGCGTTTTCGAGAATGAATTATTACAGAGAATATAGAAATGTGAACGAATAATTCCCAGAAAACACATGGATCTCATTGCTCACTCACTTGTTTTCCTTAAAATAATTAATACGTGAAAGTTTACACATATATACATATTATCTTTTTTCTTTTCTAACAAAACTTTCTTCTTTATCCTAAAATTCTGATTATAAATCTAAATCTCATTATCGTTGACTCGACGTTAGTCCTCCGTCACAGATCGCAGTTCCTCATCCAGACGTAAATGTGCTTATTCTTACGATTTACTCTCGTCGGCCCTTGGTGTGTTAAGCAATTCACTGGCTAGGCTGACGTATTCCCATGGAATCCCTCTTGAATCGACGCTCAGCTCGCGACCAGCTTGAGGGAACTCTGAAGGACTCTGCAAGGATGTGAAGCTCGTTTCCAAGCAGAGTCTGTGTGGCGGCGTTCCAGCCAGGTTACTTGGATGCGTCTTTACGGGACTGGACGACGACAGCAACGCTCTCATTTCCTGCTCGATTTCCATCTCCTGTACCTCGACGGCCTCGCGCGCCTCCGACGCCTCCGTCGACGATGCATGACCGGAAGCGAGCCTCTGCGGCTTCGCTGGCCCCAGGGTCGTTACAACCTGGCATATCCACACGCGTGTTTCCAATGTAATCGTTTCACGAACCCGTCGTAGGCATTATTTCGAAATAATTCCACGTTATTTCGTCCCGTTAAAAGTTGAAATTGATGATAAGATTGTTTTGGAATTACATTGTGACATGAGAAGCAAAGAATTTCACTTAAGCTTGTTAATTCTTAACCGTTCGTATACATTTTTTGTACACGAACGGTCATGTTAACCGTCTATGAGACTGATATTATTCAAGATAGACAGAAAACTAAATTCTATTAAAAAATTTTAAACTTAACCACCCCCCCCCCCCCCCCCTTGGCGCCGCAACAGAGACATTCATAATACAGACGGTGACTTAGATTGATAATACACGACACTTTTCGTAAATGGAACGATCATTAATATGTTGAATGTCACGCTAATTTTTCATGGCTTACCCGTAGCGCCAACATGAATTACGACACATGTAATATTTGTTGTACATGAAAATAAAATTATTTTTATATATTCTGTTTCATTAATTTCTTCACACCATTATAGTAACAATGATAATATTGAACAATTTTAGAACATTGAAATGTACTTGAATTATGTGTTTCTAGTAATCTTGGCTTCGCCGGTCACCGATGACCCCCATGGTATTTAACATGTTAAAAACGAAAAATGCTATTTTTCATGTGATTCACACGTGAGCAAAGGAAAATTAGATATTTTTCTATAATTAAATATTTTAGTAAGATTTTGTATAACTTCGCTTCGACGCTCTAATAAAACTTGCTAATAGAGAAAGAAACAAAAATTGAATTCGAAGTTGTATCATTTATCTACAGAGATTTTTCACAAAATCTTTTTCGAAATACGCAATTTTTCCTGCAAAAAGATTAATACGCTTGTTATTTTTGAATCATCGTGTGAACTAAGAAGGTTGCAATTCACCAGCTGTGATCTACGTATTTGTTAATACGGAAATTTACAGAAATTGAAATTCGCATTAAGTTTGATTTCTTTGCTTCTCCTTTCATTTTGTGCACACCGAATTCAACATTTAGATCTTCTTGTTAATTATTTTTCTTTCATTTAACTATGCAACACTTTGGTGATTATAACAAATTTGTGATTGAATATTAACGCTGATGTTGCAAATTTAATGATTTACATCACGTCAAGCAAGGTTCGTGTTCGCGTTAACGTTGGTACGTGCGAAGAATGATACCGTTAGCAGCATGTATGTACATATGTCGCCGACTAAAATGGAAAACGAATGTCGACTCGAAGATCGTTTTACGGAAGAATAACTACTCTTACTGAAACATTTTTCGGTTCGATAAATCGCTCTTCCGCATAGGAAACGTGTATACAACTGGCGTTCTTTATACATCTTCAAAGCAATTTTCGTAAAAGAAAAACTAGGATCCCTATAAATGCATGAATACTTGCCAGTTTCGCGATCTAACGTTGTACGCGAACAAACGAACACGAATTTTTAATTTCCATTGCACGGAACGAAAATTCTGAACAAATATCCATGGAGAAAAACGTTATAAAGTGAATAATAAAGTGTCGTGATAAATTGATGAAATATTCAGGAATATACGTGTATCTCAAATGCTATTCTGTAAACGAATCTTTTTCACGTATGTATGACATGTATGTATGTAGGATAGAGAATGAACGAAGAAAAGATAAAAAAAAAAAAAAAGAAATGAAAGAAGAAAGAAAAATGATAAATTATGGAGACGTAAATATTTTCAACCAATGCAAAGACACATTCCTTCTGTGAGAAGGAATTATTAGAATGGAAAAGAACTTGTTTAAATATTGAACGTTTCGTTGTGATATTCTACATGCTGTTGATACGGATAGATCACGATAAAACTTATCTATTACGAAAAAAAAAATCAATTGTACAATGACCATGTGATGGACTAAATGCTTAGGTGCACATGCATGGACGACTGGGTGACAAGTATATATATGTTTATATATACCATTCAAGTGATCGAGAACAATTCTTGGCTCTACGTCTTTTATCTACAGCGTCACCATTACGATACCGCTATTACGTTTCCTTTTTGCATATCGTTCAACGATCTCATATACAAAGCTAATTTCTACCTTGACTTGCAATACGTATTTTCCCTCAAGTAACCAAGATAAATGTATTTCGAGCGAACGTGTCGATGAAAGGTCGTGTATGTGATATCTAAAAATCGTGATTGAGTAATTGCGTGCGGTAAAAATGCAAATGGGCAGTAAACAGTGGCGATAATCGAAATGTCTGTCTTATGGATTTTTTTGATCACTGTAAATTATCGTCGGTTTTAATTATTTTCGTAAATCATCATCGTTGATGTATTGATGTTATATTTAATTATAAAATGTTTATCATTTTACCGTAGTATATTTACTTGAGATATTAAAAAGAGAGAAAAAGGTGTTTAAAATCTGAGAAAACAATATGTTAATTAAGATAAACCTACAAATTTCCTACAATAAAATCTAACATTTTCTTCACCTTCCGAACACCTTTCTTCATATGGGACACATAAATTTCGCAATATTTCCTACCCCTAGCATATACAATATTATCATATACAATAAAAACACCCATTTGACAAACAATTGCCAAAAGACAGCCACTTCTTTAGCGACCTTTCTCTCGCATCAGTGATACCGTTCCATTAAAGATACGCTCCCATAACTCTGGATACTTTTTTCTATCGTGCAAAATTCTACCACATGAATTTCTACAGAATTCAGAGTGAAATATGTGAAATAAAGTGAAAAATGTGAAATACACCTGAAATTACCAGTGAAATATTAAAATGAATTAATAATTATTTATGAACGATATCACTGTAACGGTAGTTGCCCGTGAGACACAGACCCGATGAAGCCGGAAGACGTCTATGTACCTTGTGTCGTGGCGAGAAGAGTGTGTGGTGACATAGACGTCGGCGTCGCGGCCGTGCGAGCTCGTCGGTGTACTTTGATGATGGAGTACGACGTCTCGTTGTTCAGGTGTCCATTGGGTTGCTGCATCCATCGCAAGCGTCTCAACCGTTGCACGCATTGCTGCATCTCCGTCTGCAGTGCCGCGATCTCTGCACGCTGACACCTAATCCACACACCACACACCCTCAGCCACACATCCTCTCGTGAGATTGCCGGTTTAATCGGTCGCCACGATTCAAGGGGGTAACGTTCACGTGTCTACATTTTCGCTTTGATTCAATTGGAATACGATATACCTAGTCTAATACTAGTTGGTAAATCGATTAATTGTTTGCTCTACAGAGACAGGAGGATTATCCCTCTATAACCCGATTTTTTCTGTATTTATGACAAGAAAAATTACAGTTGGTTATAATCTCGGTAAATGTTGAAGAAGCAAGAATTAAGAATTAGTATAAAGAGATTTACTGGTAATAATGTGATAATACAACGATACAATAGTAGAGCAATAAAGAAACTAAATGAGATGTATAAAATGTAGATAAATGGATATGTAACTTTTAAGTCACACGGCACTATAGAGGGATATCTAGAGCGTTTAGTAAAAATAAAAGAAGTAAAAGTGTGAAAGGATTCCTTCTTTTTATAGGGAGATCTTCTACATTTTTCTATTACTCGATGCGAGAACAATTTTCATACACTGGCGCAAACATGTGCAATTAATATCGACAGTTTTCTATTTAAGTTTCGATGGTAACATTTCTTTTTACATTTCTAAGGATTAACTTGTAAGTTAATTGTCGATGCATCTACTTTTACGTTCTACTTCAGCTGCTTCGAAACTATAACAGCGTCTACGAATTATTTATTCAGCGACTCTTTACATACGTTAAATTAACTCTTGCAATTATAGTTAGCCCAAAATCAATTGGTTGCTCGATGGTAATTGAGAAGAGACACAATCGATAATATATCGTTTAGTTTTACTTGATTTGTAGAATTTTTATTTATTCATCATTGAATAGTAAAAAAAAAAAAAGAAAACAGGCTTTGAACAACTAATTGATTATGGTGAAATTTTAAGTGTCGAACTATGCGGAAAACTTGATCTTACTCTCATGCAAAGCGAAAACAGACGAATTTCTTTGTGACTGCAACAGATGCTGAAAGATTAGCGTGATCTAAAAAGTGTGAAATTAGGGAGAGACTCTAACACAAAGCGGGTATTAATAGGCTTATCAGCGAAATAGTATTCAAACAAAATAAATATATAATATTATAATACTAGTGTTACGAACAAATGTAACCAAGTACATTTCCATAGTTTTCTTTGTGCACGTATTATTTATAGAGTACTCGTTTTAAATTGAATAATATTAACAATGATTAATTCAGCATTAATTGTGAATAATATAAATGATACATGTATTCACATAACTCGTACTTGCCTTTAACATTAACATTTACTTTCAAATGATTCAGGTATAGAATTAGGAAGCGTAACCTGATAAATAAACAAATAAATAAATAAATAACAACATTTTCATGGTATACAGTATATTAATCAACGCAGCGTACATAAAAAAAATTGTACAAAATTAGGTGATGACGGTATGCAATCAAAACGACCGTTAAATTAAAGAAGAAGGTTTCAATCTATATACGTAATAACGTTTCATTCTTTACGTAAACGACATTATACGAAAAAGTACTGCGATTATTTGCATAAAATAATTCAGTTACGTCAATAAATTACCTGTTGACATCGATTTTTCTGGTAAAAAGTTTTCCTAGAGGTACATTAGAAAGTTTGTCGTTTTGGATGCACTCAAGCGAAATAAAAATATAAAAAAAAAAGGAATACAACAGAGGACAAAAGTAATTGAAACAATAGTGTACAGAATTATACGAGAAGCTACAAATATAATTTGTAAAAATTGCAGTAATTCATGCAGTGTCGAAGAGCATGCGTGTCAGCTATTTAATAATCTTCAGCAACACAAGAAAAAGTAATGAAAAACAAATATAACTTTTTCCAATAAAGTAACATTTCAATCGCCTTTTATTACATCGTATAAATGTCATTGCTTCGATATTATGCCCGCGCGTTAAACGAACAACCAAAAAATGTGTTATATGATAACAATAAATTCGTTACTCCTTAAATATAAATAAGGATACGGACAGTTAAATAAAAATAGTAATAAAACTAACAGCAGTAAAAAAAAAAATACTACACTAATAAAGGAAAACTACCACTACAGCCACTTCGATAGTGGTTTTTCCTATTTCAATAAAAATATTACACAATATATTAGTTACTATTCATCAGTCGGGCAACAAAAGTTCGTCAAAAAGTGTCAACATCTAACAAATGCGTTTCGTAAAAAAAAATTAAAAAAATTATATCTTAGAATTATCTTTCGATTCTTTGTCGCTAGTTTAACTCTTTCTTCGTGAAAATTTATGTAGAATGTTCCGGTTACTGCTTTCATTCAATGATATGCAGTTTCTACAAACTATCATTTCTGTGATTATACAAAAATATAAAATGATAACAATCATACATTCGTAAAAATCATTCACCATCTACTACTACATATTACTGCAGAGAATTCATGTCACTATTATCACAGCAAAGAGGTATAAAATATTATAAAAAACAATTCACTGGTAATCTTTATCTCACTTTTTTTTTTTCAACTTATGTTTCTCGTGTCAAACGCTACAAGAATAAACGTTAGCAGCGAGAAGACTGTTTCACGAAAAAAGAGTTTTGCCTCATCGATTAGATCCAGCTTATAGCCTCCTTTGACTTGTGTATGTACCTTGACGTTGATCACAATCGTCTCGTTACGTGTTTTTACAAAATGTACGCGTACCGTCAGCTTGAGCGCTATTAACATTTATTTTCACGTGCGTCCATAAAATCTCTACACTGGCTACTATGTTTACGAGGCATGTCCTCTTCATTCGCGACTTCCGGTTCCTCCATCGTTTTCTCCAAGATCTCGTAATTTTCCGGGGATACCGTAGTCATATCGAGCACGTATTATCGAATCAGCCAGGCTTACCTTGTTCAACGCTTTCAGCATACTGTCCGGCATATGGTCCTGTATCATCACTGGACTTATCAGCACCTCATCAAAGTCACATGGGCCCGCCCATAAAGCTTGATACACCGGCTCGTGTTTGTGTAACATTTGCCTGAAAATCGAAACGAAAGAACACTCGATTGATACAAATTGATTTGAACGATTCGATCAAATCGGCTTTAGAGCTTTGTATGAAATAATAGTTGCTACTTGGGGAACATGCAGTAAAATACTCTTGCAAATTGGAATATTTGCCACGTTGTTTTTTGTACTGTACATAGAGTAATTATTGTATCGTTTTGGACTGTATATCGGTATAGTGTGATTATTTTATTGTACAATTTAAATTAAGACTGTTCAAGTTAAACTCCGAAGGTTATAGAATATCTCTCACATTACCTTTGTAATTTTCCGTTGTAACAGCGAAATAATATAAGCTCATCCAAATGCGACATTTAGATGTCAGTATTGTATAATATTTACACATCATGTCCTCTCAAATGATATAAGCCGTTTTGTTTTAGTAGAGGGTAGTACAATTTGAATTATATTTACATTATTCAAGCCTATTATTAGAATGGGCATTCTTTAAAAAATACCCAATGGAATGTTTGTGATATTTCGAGTGTAAATAATCGCTCAAATCAGTCTTCAATTTCAAAGGTTAATAAAAATGTTTCAAGAAACTGGTTGCATTATTGATAAACCAAAAACTATACGCACAAATGAAAATATTGCTGTCGGTGAAAGTGTTGAAAATGAACCGTTTCGAATCCGTTCCTTGCTTTCTCAATTTTGCTTGTGTTATAATAATAACGTGCAGAAGAAGATAGCGCTCTTAATAGGAACAGTCTTCGGTACATTTTACTTCAGTGATTAGCTATACATTTTTCTAATCAAGCTTCAAAATTCAAAATTACTCTGCACACGAGAATGCACAAGTACTACGCATCATATTATATACTATAATACACGCGTCCTCTATGAACTCATTCATGCATAATACGTAAAATGTAAAGATATTTGTACGGCAACTTTTCCGACGTAAGATTTTCGGAAACAGTGCGCTAGTAGTATCGAAAAAAAAACAAAAAAAAAAACAAAAAAGAAGTGTAGAGTATGGATCCAAGGTACGCATGCAGGTACATCCTCAAGATGCAATTATCCAGAGCAGCCCTGAAAATGCAAACTTTTTGGTAAACGTACCTCCAACGGCTTTCATACTTCTGCCTAGAAACGGAAAACATCCCCGATTAAAATTTACTCGTAATCATTTTCCTTCAAACACTGAATATCGCGTCTACATTGTGAACAGTGTACAAAATAGAATTAACCTATTAACTGTGGATGACGAGTTAATTCGTCATTGGTTCGATAATACTTAGAACGCCAATAGATTTATTGTATTATTAATAACTACTCATTTTTTAATTATACTATTACGGTTGTATTAAATATAAAGTGCACCGTATCTCACATTTGAAAATACTAAAATAATGTAACTACTTATAACTTTTGCTGACTTTTTAATTATAAACTGCAGAGATTCGATTTTCTTTTGGGAGACAAACCCAGTTAAAAGGTTAACGATAGAATATTTAGATTCGTACTTACTCTCCCTTGTTAGGATGATGCCGAACAACGTGTATGATTCGACCAGGTGGATAGAGAGGCCTGTGTAAAGTCAGCGCGATGCTGGAGTCGCTTGGAACAACGGTTTGTGAACGAGCCAGATCCTTGTCCCTCTGATACTCGCTGATACATCCACCAGCCTCTAAATTCGCAGCTGAGGTAGGGGTGGAACCGCAACCGCAACACATCACGGAGCACGTTATCGTTTTCCACTGAAACAAACGTTGCGATTGATGACACGACTATGTCCAACTATGCGAGAGCACTTATCGCTCCCATTGCCGCCTTGCTAACGTATTTCAAGAGTAGATATTTTGTAGAACGATGAAATATTGCAAATCGGAAAGTTATCGTGTAACGCATCTGTAATCAAATCTTATGATTTGCTTTGATTTATGTAATAATGAAAAATCATATACATTTTCATAGGATATATTCGTAGAACATATTAGAAATTTAACTTCTTGTGCATAAATAACAAGTGAGCTGCAAACAAGGCTGTAATCATTTAAACGAGTGTTAGACTCGGGGAAGTTATATAACTGAATGTATTTATGAACATTAAACTAAATTACTGAAGTTGTGTTAATGTAAAATCCCATTTTAATTTTTCGAAGTAATTAAGTTTACTTTGTTGAAGAAAATGTTTACAATTTCACTCAGGATAAAATACGTACTTTCGGATCGACGCTTCTTTTTATAGCGTTGATAAGATCGGCTCTTAAGCTCTCCATCTGTCTAAGGCCTATCCTAGGTACGACATCTTTCCCAACTACTACGGATGTAATAAATTCCTGCGAGTATTGCTGAGCAGGCATGCTCAAAAGACCACCCGGTGGAGCGAACGAAAAGCACACCAGGTCTGGATAGTCTTGTTTAAGCAGAATCGCCAAGATAGCTGCTGTTCCTGCTCCCAACGAATGGCCAACAAGTGCCAGACCGAATTGAGGGGTTCCCCTCGATGCATCCTGTAACAAAAATTTGAATTATTTTCAATTGGAAAAGCATTTCTATCAATGCGTCAAGCTTACAGCTATTTTGATATAAAAAATTTAATTAACGAAACGATAACATTTATTTTCAAATATTAAAAGGAATAAAGTATAAATATAACGTTTTCTTTTCTGCATCAAGCGTTTTACATTTTTAAAACAACGTTGTTCGTGACACAAAGCATATAACTAGTACACTGATAAAATATAATTATTTCGTTCAACAAGTTCATGTATATTCAAGTAAAACAGCTATTTACATTTGAGACAACGATAACGTAAAATAATACCTTGGCCAGTGCACGGGATATAATTCCCTCCTCGAGAAGCTTTTTCCGAATGTATTCGGCTGCTTGGACCATCCCCTTGTGGCCTAACCAGTCGTCTCTCGGTGGTGACAATGGTAACACTTCACCCTCCGCGTTCAAGTCCGTTAATACATCCTTCATACTGAGGGTTCCTCGTATACTAACGACAACCTTAAAAAGAGCCAGCAGAATATTGGTAATTAAACGTTGTCAAGTTCGCTCGAACTCGGGGTAAAGCGATCGTTAAACTCTATATTAACAGCTGAGGATTGAAATTTTCAATGAATCTTTAGTAAGATGTAAAAGATTAGTTTTACATTGTTCCAAGCGTTCTTGTTTATTGCGGATAAAGTTTTCGAGTTTTCTTTCACAGTTTCATTCATTTTCCCTTACAAATGTAAAGGAAAGTAAATCTAACTTTCCTCCTTTATCTTCAAACGTTCTGTTGTGTATGATTAAATAATCGCTGTACAACTCTAAGACAGATACTTTAAACGCAGACTTTAATAGAGTTAAGCGAAGCAGTGTAACTTATTCAACGAAGATTAAACTATAATCCTCGCTCTATAACTCTTATGTTACGCTATAATACCTCGCGAGCATTGTCGCTCGAGACGAAGTTCGTCGTGTTGCTACGCTTAATGATCACTGAAAAATTCATGTAGATGTTGAATGAGATTCACTCATTTTTCAATTAACCATTCAAAACGCCAACTACTTGAAATAAATATTCAAATCTGCTATACGGTGCGATTAAAACTGCGTCGAACGTCGATGAAGATCGTTGGCGAACGAGCGTCGCGAGATACATTGTAATGCAGTTCAATACATGCAAATCAATGAGGAAACACGTGAAACCTTTTTCTTCGTGTAATCGAGAGCGACGAAGAACGGCGTCTCACCAACGTCGACGTGAAAAGTCGCGTAAATGACCTCCACCTCGGCGACGTCGACCATCTTTCTCAACGCGGCGTAATTGCACTGGCAACAATTGTCCTCCACTACAGTCGCCTCGTCTTCGTGGCCGCCGCACGGGAAACAGCCGCATCGTAATCTGCCACAGGGTTCCGACCAACTTATTTTCCTCGAAGCTTCCGCACGAGACAGAAATTAATCCGGGCATACAAATGGTTTCAAGTGTTTCGCGTTCTCGATTGCTCGTCATTAATTGATTGGACTAAAGGTTTCAATGGAGATACGTGTATCATTGACGTTTTGATTCAAAATACACTTTTACATACTCAATGTACGAACGAATAAACCATTTCTCTTTTTTTTTTTATCTTTTTGTCAAACTCCGTATTTATTTTTTATTTTGTCGACTTATTCTTAACTAGTTGCGCAAGTTTTTTTTTGTATTTGTAAAAATAATAAAACTAATTATGCATGTAACCGTGTTTGTAGAATACACTTTAACATACAAATTGCAACAATGAATTCACTTTTTAATTTTTTTTGCCGAATTGATTTTGTTTTTCGAGAAAATTTTTCGATGCTCATCTTTTTATCAGTTATATTTCGTTTTAACTATGCTTCGATACATAGGTCATTAATACAATGATGGATATTCTAACTATAATGTTATGTTTATATTGAAAAATTAAAAATTGCATTACTCAACTATTCTTCAAATAAAAGTCTCTTCTTTCAATATAACCTGAATATCCTACAATAGCTCTTTGAAAATCATCACATTTTATTGATGCACCCACTAATACCTATAAATTTTATTTCGAGACATAATAGACTAAATGTTCAAAGAATTTTTTTATGTTCATAGTAATACAGATGTGCGTGCGTTTCTGAAAGAAATGAGCGACAGAATTCATTTAAATAACACTCTGGGGATCTCGTGGAAACGGTATCAGATATTATAATTAAAAACAGAACGTTAATTAATTAAACAATTTTATCGAGCAATCACGCGAAACATCGATGAAAATTAATAGACGCCAAGACCTATACTACCGCGACAATTTACACGCCAGGTTCCAGGTGACATTACCTTGCGCACAACTGACAAAGGCCGGTAGAATGATTAAGGAGGAACAAGGGCCAGCCATAAGCAGCGAGAGCGAAGTGCATATAATGAATGGCCGACTGAAAGTGGCCCAGATCACCGTCCTCGGTCAAGGACAAGAATTTAGTGCGAGGAGTAACTGGCACACCAGACAGAAACTCGTACGTATCGTTCTTTCGTTGCTTCACTATCAGTTCCTGTTCGATTTTCTGGAACTTCCTCAACAGCACCAGTCCAGCTACTACATCCGATGGAACTACGTCAAGGTCGCGGAAGAAGTCGCTCAACAGTCTGGCGATGTCCGCAAATGAATTCTGGGAAACGAATCGTTTTTCATTGGAAATCGTGGAATGATTTCGTTAGGCCAATGCAGAAGTTTTGTTGCAATTTTTCAACCAAGTTAACTCGAGCTATTTTCATTTATGAGAAGAAAGATTACGATTCGTTACAATTTTACATTTTTTTTTTTTTTTTTTTTTTTTTTTTGGAGAAGCAAGAATTGATAATTATTATAAAGAAATTGATTGCTAATAAATAAATAAAATGAAACTTACAAAATGTAGATACGATAATGGATATAGGGAGTTAAATTTATTTGAACTAAATGTCAAAGATTATAAGGATGTAATCTTTACCAAAAAGTAGTTACTATTACCTTTGGTACTTTTAATAAATTTTTATGTAAGATTCTTAACTATTACTGTTCCTCTTCGATGAATGTTCTATTGAAAAATTTTTCTTCTCGAAATAATTGAGATGATTAAAAATATTATCTTTAATTTACCTGACCATTTTCATTTAAAATTACAAAACTGGAAGAATACAAATGAACACTACGTTTTTCTTGCAAAGTGAATAATATTATGATACATAACGATGAAAAGAACAATCCAGATGATTATTGTTTTATATAAAAATTTTCTGCCACCTCTATGAGCTAAATGGAAATCAATAATGTTACTTAAAACAGAGTCTCATAAAAAAAAAAGGAGCAAATCTTCTACATTGACCTAATAAATTTCTTTAAAGAGCCAGCCTCATTTCCGGCGACACTTACTCGGTTTCTATCAGAATTACCCATACAGCAAAACAGAAGTCTGCACCTGTTGTCCCAGCTATCCTGATACGCTCGTATAACTTTTCTAAAAATACCAACATTTTCGTTGTTTTAATGATCGAACCTACCATTAATAATCGTAAATTATAACCATTAAAAATCGAAATACTCAAATCCTTTAACAAATGAATTGTTACTTTATATTTTACTTTTAATATTAACTTATCCTAATATTTAAGATTCAAAAGAAAGGAATATAAAGAAGGTCGTTTGTCAAATTACCCTCCTTAACTAAATACTCAACTATTAATATTTCAATTTCTCACATATTTTCCACTTTCCAATTAAATTTAAAAAATTCTACGTACTTTATAAGGCTCTTAAAACAGTTTAATTCATTTATCCCAGCTATTGTGCAAATAGTTTTAATATTAATAAAATTGCCGCTCTTCTCAAATGTTCAAAAGTATTAGTTGGAACAATTAAGTTAAAAGGAGTATTATGTTCACTTACAGAATATCTAGAAACATCTGAAAACCGGCCAGTAAAACGGAGGCACCGGTAAAAGCTACACGATTTAAAGTAACTCTCTTAGAAACTGTCCCGCGTCGAGCGACTCGAAGGATAAACGTCTCAGTAGAAGTAGACGGTAATAAGTCAGACGTCGATAGCGAAACAAGGATCTTCAACCTTTACCTTTGCCGCCAGTTCCTGTTTCTGCTGCCGCTTCGGTTGTAATGCAATTTGCCACATCTTGATTCCGCCTCCCTCATACTGCGTTGATATTTCTTCATTTTCACCCACGATCTGCCCGCAGCGTCGTACGTGCACCACACGGTTACCATCACTGACGCCAGTATGCACCAATTTGATACCACTAAACCTGCGGTGCAAGCGAAAGCTCAGATCGAATTGCTTTGATCGCACCGTTTTGTGTATTTAACGATTCAAGCAAATGGAAACATTCTGCACGAGCCGCTTTTGCATGAGATTTTACGCGACATGAAATCATAACCGTATTAAATTTAACTAACACAGGACTCTCTTAGAATAGAGATTTTCATTTCCATAGAATTTAGTGGACATAGAATTTCTTTGTCACGAGGTTTCTTATCTGCGTGAGATTTAGTTAACGTAGGATTTTCTTAGAGCGAGGAGATTTCTTCCGCAGATGAAACTTATCTGACGGAACTTTACCGCGGCGGCAGTAAGAAGATTACGGTACATTGTATATCGCTTTTGTTTGATGTCACAAGGTTTATAAATAGGACTTTCTGGTATTCGTTATAGAAAGCTTACCTAGCATTACATCTGTGATCTGGTCAGCGGGACATGTTTGGTAGTAATGCGTCAACCATGTGACACCTGCGCACAACCAGCCAGCCTCTACCACTAACAGAACTGAAACGAAATTGAATAGAATACGTAAAGTTCGTACGCACGTATGATTTGTAGTTTTGATATGTAGATTGAAAAATGAATGGACCAGATCGAAATGTGTTGCATATTTTCCCTTGAGTAAAAATATAAAAAGCAGTGATGACCTAATAAAATATAAACTATGATTTTTCGTTTCTTTTTTGTATGTAGTGTTATATTTTTTACTTGGTTTTCCAAAGTTTATAACCTTGTTTTTTAGAATACATTGAAACGCTTAACTAAAATACAGTAGGCAGTCTAATCTTTCTAACGATTTCTGGTACTTAATTCAAGACGATGAATTCATTAACCTATTTCCTCATGAAAGATGAACAACCTCGACTTAAAAAAAGAAAAAGGAAAACCGGAAGAACAGAAGATAAAATGCAATTTCACCGTTCAGGTTACGTATTTCCTTCTTTTGCAATATCTATTTATAATTTTGACCGAAAATGTATTACTACAATGCACACTTTGTTTTCATCTTATTTATCGGTAGTACCAATAGAAAACAGGAAGAAATATTTGGGTCATGTGAATTCGAGCATCTCGTAAATGTCTGTTTTTTTTTCACGAGTGCTTGCCATTTCTTGGCTGAAAGGGAAGTACGTCAATGTGAATGCTATAACTTTACGCCGGATAACGATTGAAGGTATCGACAGTGCTTTCTTCGAACAGCGGAGCTGGGGATGGTTTTCCACAAAATCATAGTTCCCCGCTTCTGAACGTGGTAGCTTTTGATGGTTTCCACCAAATACGTCTGACCTAATTACTTATCTATATGTTTGCATAACTCGAGACCATTTCGAATTTATCTAAAGGTATCACCTTAATGCGACGAAAAAAGATTCATATTTTTCTGATATCTCGTAAATGCTAAATAGCGGACGTGTATTAAAAAATCTCCACATACGAATCCACCGATTAGAAACTTTTTTGTAATCGTTTTTCAATTATTAAATCCGAAATATTTTGGATAGAATTGCTTCTTTTTAATTTATAAAAAACATTTTTGGTTGTTTTATTTAAGTGTTACCTGAAACAAGTTTAAAGGAAAGCATTGAAGAGCTTGAAATTAAATGAATTCCAAAAAACAGCGGAAGTATGCATGCAAGATAGTGGTAGTTAGAATTCCAGTCAATATCATGCCAAGATTTTTTTTTTGTTAATTTGGTGATCATTTTGCTTTAACAGCGTTCGTCATGCTGAGTATTTAAACGTTAAATGAGGAAACGGAAAGATATGTATATTTGTGACAGTAAATTATTCGAATTATCAGAAACGGAAGCTAAACAGTTTGTCGAACACGACAAAAGTCTTCGTATGCTGCAGACTAGTTGAACAGTCTAAACTAGAGTTTAATAGATTAAACTTTGATCAAGATCTGAAATACGAAGCTTCCGGTAATAGATTAAGATTATTAATCCCGGTAAGCAAAACTTACTCCTGATATTCGGCAAATATTGTTAATTTCCTACTTACTTTACGAAAAAAAGGTGTATGTTACTAATATTAAAAGTAAGGAAAATACACGAATCAATACGTCTAAGCTAAAAATGTAAATCGTGCACTATTAAACATCCAATATCCAACAGTCAATTAACCGTATCTTTCTGCGTGTAGTTGAAATACTTTCATTTTTTCAATCTGATTCAATATAACATCTGAATAAACTAAATTTCGACACAGTTTTCACGAAATTTACATTTTCGCCAAAATCTATGTACATTTCTTCGCATCAAGTCTCGGTGTTACTCAAAATCTTGGATTTCATCGTGACATTTTCTCGGTACTCGCATCTGATACACAACGGCAAGTTCGATTCAATGAAAAAAAAAAAAAAAAAAAAAAAAAAAAAAAAACGAAATTTCAATTTCAACGTTCGCCAAATTTTTATCTCTATAGGATCATACTTGTTTTCGAAACATTTTCATTACATTTTATGCAACCTTATCTCTCCTCAATTCTCGTCCTTCGGTACTTTTACCGACACCAGCATAGACAGCAATATCTTTATTTCAATTATTCACAGCTGCATTTGACATACATTCCCGTCTCGTTTCGTACAAATCTCGTCTGGACGGAAGTGTCAAAGACAAGTCTGCCGAAATCAGACCCAATGGAACAAAGAAACCAAGAAGAAAGTACAAGCTGCAACGACGACGGCCTGGCACTCTATACGCATCCGACCAATCAGCTATACGTGATCGGAATTTCCATCAAATATATGAAAGGTGCACCAGAACGCTCAAGAAACACCGAATTCCAGTTGGATCGCTTCCAAAACTGTTAATACATGTCCAGTGTGTATATGTGCCTTATTAAAGAACAGACGGTTCTTTGGAATTCTATTTATTATATATTACGTATAATACGCTGACCTATTGTCGATAATTTAACCCTTTTGTAATATTATGGTAAAAATAAAAATACGTATGACTGAAAATCAATTGCTTCAATGATCATTAAATGGACCGTTCATTTTGAAAGTGGTGTAAGTCTATTTTTGGAAAAAATTGAGAAATCACATTATTTACTTATAATTTAATAATTGTTTATAAATAAAAAATTCACACTTAATATTTACAAATATCATTTAATGTCCGATGCATTCTGATGTTTCTTCATTTTCAGTCGACAACGATATTTTAGTTGTGAAATGTGAATATAAATTAATGAATTGCACGTATCAGATATGGGTGTATAACACGCTCTTCGTGAATGAGTGACCACATTTACAAGGAGCGTGTGTGTACGCCCTACAGAAAATCGGAAATAATGAACACAATCGATTATTTCAATTTTTATGCACATGTAATCTCTAACCGAATTTCGAGGGCGTTTAATCGATATTTAACCATGATATATGCTCACGGTCACGTGTATGCATATGTATGAATACGTTCCAGCAGCTTTACTTGGTGAATTTTGCATCGTATGCAGTATATGCTAAGGACAACGTGATGAAGTTTCTGCTAAGGATCGAGCTTACAGTCGTGACTACTTCACGGTTTTTGGGATTAAGCATTTGTGTGCTCCTTACACTTTGATATTTTTAACTTGGTTCTTTTATCGACCAAGGAAAATGAGGTTACACTGTGGGATTTGAAAGGCTTGGATATCCTTTCTGTTTCACGATAGCAGATTATGCTCATCATAAATTCGCAAGATCGTCAGATTTCGCGGGACGGTAGAGGAGGGAGGAAAATATGAATTTTGCAAGGAAATCTCTAACATAAAGAGTGTGTGCGATGCTGCAGAAAGTTTTCGCGAAGAGTGTGCGAGATTTAAAGAGAGTTCTCAAGGAAGAAATCGGAATTTTGCAAATCTTCCATTAGATCGACTTTTAGAAGCAGACTAATCGAGCGTTGAAACTTTCAGGCAGTTGAATCTCGTAACCTAAGAATTCATCGAACTTTCCGCGAGAAGATACCCTAACTTTCTGAAAATTTTGAATCCTTATGAAAAATTCAACGACGGAAGTCGCGCGATTGTTCAATGCCCGGCGTGATTCTAACGAAACGGACAATACGAGGAATTACTATTTCAGAATAAAGCGTGCATTAGCATAATGGACAATTATAGTCGCACTTGAGGAAGCAACGGTGTTCCAAAGAGAAAAAAGTACAAAGTAAAAACGACGCGACTTTCTATTTCTTAATGGCCGGGAAAATGGAAAATTTCACGCTCGTCTTTAGCGAAGGCGAAAAGAATGCAGACAGAAAGGCGAGAAACGAAGACATTTTTCTTTGTACAGTCTCTTGAAAGGAAGACAATAGCCGTAAATGAAAAAAGAAAGTGAATCGACTTTTCGCATTCAAATAACGACGTGTCTTTAATATTGATTATCTATTATTCTAAAAAATCAAAGGACATTAATTTTAATCGATTTAATTAAAAATTTGATACCACGGTTTATCGTTGATATTTTCGTGAATTAATGTGAAATAATTGCAATACCGTAGATACAATTTAATTAATTCAATTTCGAGAGGAATTCCAAAGTTCCCGATACGAAATTTTTCGGTCTCTCTTCGATCGTTTATTACGAATAAGAATCCACAGCTACAGTCCTGTTCTTATTAATATTCTTCTCTCGCTTTGCGAAGTTTGTAAGGGCCGACAAGGAAAAATTGGCTTTCCATCGTCACAAATGGAACTTTCATTAACGAGATCTATGATGTGCACTTTCAAAATGGTTATAATTTCTATTGCTTGATATGATTGTTCGAGACCATCGAACAAACATTACTTTATGAGCCATTTTAATCTTTTATCGACGACACATTGATTCACGCGATTCATGGAATAGCTTTATTAGAAAAGTGAATGTTTTTCTTTTCCACTAAATTAGACGGTGATTTATTCAATTATCATTTTTTGTTTTTTGGATAGTTGCAAGCTGAACATTTCTACGCTGCGGGGTTATGCAAATCGATTATTTTTAGTGTTGGATATTGCAACTTGGAAACTTTCAGCGGTATCCGATTCCCAGTTTCACACATCTGTGGCTTTTGCTTTACAGTTCTGCGATCTTGGGATTATTCGTTTCAAATCGTTTGATATTTTAATAGTAACGTCAACATGAAACACTAGGATTTTTCCATACATTTCTTTATACACGGTAATATTTTTAGTGCTCATTATTACAATTAAAGATTCCCTAATCTTCAATTTTAATTCTTATAATAGAAATACGAAATTTGTTTTATCGTGCGACATATAAAACACATCGATATCTGCATTGGGTTTTCGTTTCTCGAAAAGCTTTCTCATTTTTCGTTAAGTAACGATTGCGTTTGATTATCTAGCAGCAAATTCACCACACGCGACGGTACGTGTACCTATTTTCATCCACTGATATGGACAGTCGATAGGTCTGACATTGACAAGACACGATTTCCCGTTCTTAGGAAATTTTAACAGGAACTGAAGCTATTTTTAATACTGTCTTCATACACGAAGAAATCAGATAAACCTCCACGACTTATTTTCATTGCTTATGCATACTTATCGCAAATATAATTAAAGAATAAAAATTGTTACGATTACCATTGTTTTTCATTTTATCGTTAATTAAAATTAACAAGTAGTAAAGTATTCTTTAAAATGGTTATCTCAATGAAAACTTATTCACCTATACGAATTACTGTGGCTAGATCAAAGAGTAATCGAATCGATCACTTACAAAGTCGAACGTAGAGAACATATTGCATTGGCGCTCTGGCCGCTGTGTCCAGAATGCTTCCTCTAGTTGCCAGAAAACAGATGGAAAATTCTACCACCATGGAGACCACGAAAATGGCCAAGTATCCCACTACGTATTCCCACAGTAAGAGAATACACGTAACACTGTGATCCCACTCGAGTATCTCCAGTAGAACACCCAGCACTGTCACCCTGGAACAGAGACGATAAGAACTTTCATGAAAACGACTACTTCACTTCTTACTTGCTTCGGTAAAAATATCACGAATATCCCGTCAGTTATCGACGCGTGAACAGAATGTAATAACAACCAGGAAATTTCCTCATATCTCTTGCTCGATCGTTCGTTATTCTTTCTACTTTCGTTCTTTCTCTACTTTTTCCTCACTCCCTTGCTATCCTGGGATTCGTTTAACACAGTTACGCAGGAACGAAATTTTTTAACGACCACTAAGTAGTAAAATGAGAGGCTACATGTCAAACGGCAGAAGTTCATCTGCTAATCGCCTTTGAAGTTTTAGACGTTCTAACATCCATCCGACATTTACTAGCGCTCTCTAAATTCATTTCAACTGCACCATATTTCATCGTCAACTCGCAACGGCGCAATATTTATGGCCTGCTTTGCATGAACAGCCTGCGTATTTCAATAAAATTCGTAACGAACAAATGGAAATTGAGCATTGTGGTTTTCTCTTTCGAAATAACATTTATTTCGTCTGTCATATAGCAATTGTATTTTATGATTTTTATGACACGTGTAATTTCACTTTGTTTCTAATTCACGTAGGTCTGATTAAATTTGCATTATTACTTTCTTTCTACAGAACGATGGTAATTATAAAAAATAGAAGGCTATATTTTTTTCACAAGAAATATAAAAGAGTAGAAACTGTATTTGAATTGCCAGATTAAATAACAAATAATTAACTACGAATAATAGAAAGATTATTCTTCGAACTTTTCCAAATCATAAAATACTGGAAAAAAAAATTAATTTAACATCTCCTAGTGACTCTAATAATACTCCCGCGACATCGATGTTCTCCAACTGCCGAGAAAGTTCACTAATCCCCGGCTTAAATCGATGTCGGCCGGAATATTTCGAGTTTTTCTCGCGGCAAGAGACGGAGCCGCACTTCGGAGAGTAATTGTGTCTTGTGTCTGCTACTCGACGGAACTTCGTGGAGCTTTTCTCGCGTAAACTTGTGAAAGAGGGTAAGTTTCCCCATGCAGAGCCTAGAATTCTACGGCCGTGCAAAACGAGCACGTGGAAGCCTCATTAATGTTAGCCTCAATCACAAAGTTCGCGCAAAACACACTTAAATCACCCGTTTGCCCTTGTTCAATCGTAATAGAAATAATTCTCAATAATTATTTCTTCTTACACTTTGCTACGTAACGATGTGATTGCGTAATTTCTTTAACGAAGGAATAAAGTGCAGCTTCGACTGATTCGTCGATAGTTCGTTAATATGGAAAACGTTTAATGTATTTATAATAATTTATTTTCTTCGTTTGAAGATAGAAGATGATTTATTAACTGTTTCATCAAGCTTCGTTCCAAGAAGTTTGGGTGCACATATTATCTGAGATTACTTTATTAACATTGAAGTTATCAGATTTTAGCTGAAGGATTTCTATTATAAAATTCTAATAGCATTCATTTATAAAGGATTATCCAAATGCGACGCTTAGACGTCAGCGCTGTATAATGTTTTCACGTCATGTTGTTTTAAACGGCATAAGCCGTTTTGTTTTAGTAGAAGATAGTACAATTTTAACCATGGACGGGTATACATTACAGCAACGCATTTATATTATTCAAACTTATCATGACAGTGGGCCATTATTCTCAAGTAAAATTGTTTAGTGACGAAGCTCGTTTCCTAATGTATAGATTCGTTAATAAGCAAAATTATCGTACCTGAGGTGATGAAAATCAATTTGAAAAATTTTAAATAGTTTGTGTTTTGTTAAAAAGAAACATGTAGATGTGTGTTTTAGATGACCTTATATTTTTCGAAGATATTTTGTATTAATTTTCGAATTTTTTTTAGAAAAAGAAGGCAAACATTTAATGAACAACAACACATAAATAATGCATTCATTTAAAGTCTATAAAATTGAAAATTAGAATTTTACTCGAATGAAATAGAAAACCATGGAATTCTTTTTTAAAAAGTACCACACATCATGCTCAATTTTATTAATTAGTAATTTCATTTCAAGTAGCATAGTTCGTCGGACGTTTCGATCGCCAGCCAATTAATTGGGATTATTTTTCTTTCGTTCTCCGGAATATATTTCCGTTGTCCCTCATCGATTTCTGAAACGCCATTGTCCCCGGTGGTGTCATGCCGGGATTACGGTTCGAAATGGAACCAACTTTTTGATGTTCTTTCCAGCTTTCCCTTCTTTTCTTGCTTCTTCCTCCAATCGCTGATGATTAGTTGACAGAGGATGAATCGTTCGATGAACCGATTTTATTTTTCATTGATCTCGGTGCTCGATTGAAAACATCTTCATGAATATTACACAAAATTATGTAGTACTGATAGCCAATTCTTCAACGTATAACGTATAGACAAAAACTGGTGAATTATTAGTAGGGAACAATCGTCGCCAGTGACCAGAATACCGGGCATAAGAGAAAAGTGTCGATATTAGGTTCGAGAATACTTTGTATGTACAACAGATAAATTAACAAAGAAATTTTAACATCCAACAAAAATTATTTACTTTAAAAATTTCATAAGAATTGATAAATATCTATCCTAATATTTATTATCAAGGATTTTATTTGTAGAAACTTATACTAAAATTTATAAATTCAAAGTTGAATCAAAGTCACTTAAGAATCTTCAGATATCAACTTCTATGGTACAAATTTGAGATCTTTTATTTGAAGGTTAAGAGTTTGAAAGTTTGCCGAATCATGGAAGTCAAGGTCTTATAATCTCAGGCTAGCTTAACTCGAGTTCTGTAACCTTGGGGTGATTAGATCAGGGTTCAATGATTCTGAATGGTGAAATTCAAACTTACTACTATATAATTCAACTGAGGTCCTGCAGGTCTGATATTATAGGAGTCGAGCTCTTACAAATCTAGAATAATCTAACTCGGGTTCTGCAACCGCAGAATTATCGAAGTTAGGATATTACGACTCTTTAATAGAGCAAACTGGGTGTCGTGATTATTCGATTCGTATTCAATCATTTTCCAATTATTTCCTGCTGAAGTCTTACGCTTTCAGAATGATCCATTTAACAGTAAATTCTACGCTCTTTCACAAATTCACAAGTTTCTAAAACATTACATGAGGAAATAAAAAATTAGAAAAGAGTACGATACAATTGATCTGGTGCAATTTAATAGAAATTGCCGTTTAAGAGCATGTAGATACAAACTCTTTTAATACCTCCGAAAATTGCAACCCTTCTCTGCGAGACCCCATTGCATAAAGAATGAAGAGTCTAGCGAAAGAGGGCCGTTCATTTCACGAAATCTCTTCAAAGCGGCAATAAGAAACAAGGTAAAATCGTGCCAGGCAACCGTGAATGGAGTTACACAGCCGTGCTTTAATAATGCAGCGTGTGCATCGTGTTCTATGAATAAAGGTCTCAAGGGATATGACCGATCGTCGTGCTTCAACGTTTGTTAGCCACTTCAGAACACGATCTCGACAGCTTTGTATCATCATATCTCTCTGCCTGGCCAAAGCGGAAAATGAACGTGTCACGATGCGGATTGTTACTCGAGAACGAACTATTATTCGACTAGTAATAGCTCACCGATGACACAAATAGTTTACTACAATTAATTTTGTCAGAAATGAAGGTTCATTTAGAAACATCATTTTGGCTTCAACACGTTTCGAATTACACATATCAATAAACGTCGAAGTTAACCCTTTGCACTCGAAGCTTTTGTGTCGAAGTTGAATTCTTCTTAGTTTCTTTTTAGCATAATTACTTGTGTTTCACCTGTGGTTTCGTCGATTAAAACTCGAAAGGTATAATGGTTCCGTTACAGATTGCAGATATTTGAGATCCTACAGCTTTATTCATCGTTTCTGAATTTTATTCTTCCTGATAGTTCCTCACAATCTGTAGCATCTATCCGAATTCTCTCTCCCCTGTATGCTATCAGAATCAGTTTCAGTTTTTATTGTTATAATTACTTAATTCAAATATCTTATTTGTGATATTATTAATTTGATTTCTAAATAATCTAAAATCGAACTTATCTTTACTGCTACTAATTCCACCATTTAGTTTGACACTTTACAGGCATCAAAGACAGCCTGATATATAAAATAATAAGTTTAATTAAACACAGTGCTATATTTTGAATTTTATATACATTCAGTTACAATATAAAAAGGAAGATTATCTGCCCATAAAAAGAAAACCGTTATTATCGCCTCTTAATTGTCATTTGAGTGGCGATATTGAACCAAGTGGTGACTGATCGCCTCTCATGTGCAAAGGGTTAAGCGAAATTCACTCAAGAAACTCTGTACAAGGTATCCCGATCCCTGTTCTAAATTCATGTAAAGTGAACATAATATATATGTCACCTCATTTTCAATTCTTCTACGAGATAAAGATAAATGGAAGAATCAAATTCCTCCTTCATCATTTCCTTCTATCTTCGTTGACACTAACAAATCCCTAACCTAGCCTAGGCAAACTTCTAAGCAAAATCTCAAAGAAACTTAGACGTCACGTTTGAAATTCAAAGGAAGACACTTCTCTTTCGTGACAAACAAGTTCCCAGGGTTCGTAGGCAAAGAACTTTCGTCCAAACACGGGTTCGTCCTGCTGCGCGCGTTTCGAATCTCCCCAATTAGAGGCAACGAGTTACGGCTCAATTAAATCCATGCTCGACTCTCCGCCTAACAAGAAGAACCGTTTGTCGAATGGAATCTGATGCAGTCATTCCCCGTCACTTGGCACTCGATGAAACAAAGTTTCTTGCCTCTTTTAATTTCACGATCTCGCTTTCGATTTCGCCGTTGATCGATCTACGACTTTTCGAGCCGGTCTTCTCAAGGCCACGAGTAGTCGAAAAGAGCAAGGGCCATTGTGTGGTGAGATAAGGGACCGTGGTAACAAGCAGGCCGAAGAAATATGCGGAAAAGAGGGACAGAATGCGGAACAGAGAGAAAGAGAGGAAGAAAACGTGCGTGGCTCTACGCGCGGTTAGGGGAGATTTAGAGGGGTTACCCTGGTACTTCTGGTTAAATAAGTAGTGTCGGGATCAAGAGGCTCGCACAACTTTTACATATCTATATAACATTTTTCTGTACTCATGTACACATATACACATCGATGCACGCGAAACGTCGGCGACTATGGTTTAACATGCATGCATTAAGATAGAAGGAAATTTATAATACTAAATCCGCTAAAGCCAGGATGCATGTGATATTACACTATAAATTTTTATGAGCAATTTAAATTTCACCACCGATCAACGTTTCCTACCCTTAATTCACCAGAATTGTAATTCATCAGGTCGTGCTACGTAACAAATTAACATCTTCCACCGAAAATAGGTCAAATTCCTTCCGTGAATTATCCTGAAAATTTTCAAGTAGCGATTAAAAAAAATAGAAGTTTGAATTTTTGGAAAATTCACATCCGAGATATCTTCAACACGATTGTGTTTTTAAGAACCTCGTTCCAGCTGATAGAAATCGGCGCTTGAAATCTGACCGAGAAAGCTTTCGCTTTGAATGACGTAAAGTAGATTGAGCTATCTGAGAGCGTCTGTCACAATGGACTGGAGTTTGGGGCCGTTCAAACGATTTGATCAACCGGAAATGCCACTTGCGCATCGCATTAACGATTTCCGACCTAGCTTTGTGAGCATGACCGCGCATTAAAACTTGATCAGATGAGACTCTATTTACGATGTTGGGACGTATTTACGAAATCCACGTTAATCGAATCCCGTCGAAACAACTGGGACAAGGGAAAAAGGAAGAAAAATAAGAAAACCAGCCGGAAAAACACCTGCTCCTGGACATTAGTCTGCCAAAGTTTTTGCCTCTTTTAGATACCGTCTCAACGAGAGTGAAGTAACGGTGCTTTGCTGTTGCACGTTGAGTTCACTTCGATAGAAACGAAACCACGAGACCGGCATGATAAATTTCGCGGAACGAGCAACGCTTTATTTCACTATCACGCTCTGCCAGTAATAAAAAAAAAAAAAAAAAAAAAAAAAAAAAAAAAAAAAAAAAAATACAGCGGCGTTCGTTCTGGGCGATTCGATTACGGCGGAAGTTTCAAGGTTCAGAAGTGAGCAATAGCAAAGTTTACGAGTGCTACTCTACTTTCATCGCTGCCGGTGAGTTACGTAGTCCGTGTGGATCAATGTAAACGTATGCACGACATTTAAGGACACACGGTATTTGTCTTACCAGGAGTTTCGAACAATCCACCAAGTTGAACGGTGGAGAGAACATTAAATATGTATTACAACCACTTTTAGTACAGTAGATAGCTATAATACGAAGATTCCCGATGTAAAGTTCCACGATCTAATAGTTTCCAATGTTAAAACTATCGATCACGACCTAGACCTAGCAGTTTCCGTTAATACTATTCGTTTTCGGTAGTATATCAGGGACGAAAAGTAGAACAAACAAGACTGTTGGCAAATAAAGCGCTCGAAAATCAATATCACTCCACTTCTATTATTACAGACGCCTATAGTGTCGAATCTCATAATACTTTTCCATGTCACCAAATGTCTGCCCGGCATACTAACTCTCAATACCGAGTTGCACAACTCGATGGCTTCCGGTTTCGAGTTCCACGATCTGGTGGTCTCCTCACCGCAAATACCACATACTCTCGACAGTTTTCGATTTTGAGTTCCACAATCCAGTGGTTTTCGGTTGGGAATGCCGCAATCTGCCTCCAATGTATCAAAGCTGAAAGCTAGTAAAACTCGAAGCAAACAGAGAACTCTGTATCATACGGTGTTTCTATCGCCGGGAACGAGCTTCACGATCCACGCCATCATAAAAACGACGCGTGGAACGTGTTTAAAGAGAGAACAGAAAGGTTCGTCCGTTGAAGTTCCGGAGGCCCATGCGAAACGATGGAAAAAGAGGGCACTGCCACGATGGCAAACTTTGTAGAACGAGTGGTGCTCCATTCCCATCGCTAGCGGGCGAGCGCCATAATCTGCGCGCGAGGGGTGCAGATGGAAGTGTAGGGAAAGGGAGAACGGATGATAGGGGCGCGAGGAAACGAACGGGAGAGAAAGTAGAGACGACGGAATGAAGCGAAGGGCCGTCAGCCTTGGCTGCTGCATGGCCCGTATCGATTTACCTTGTACCGGCTTCTCTGGCCGTTTCCACGTTACTCTCTGCTTTCTCTCCTCTCCCTTTTCTCTCCATCTATCTTTCTCTCTTTTGCTCTCATTATCACTCTTTCTTTCTATCTTGCTCTACTCGCGCCTTTCTCATCGGTCGATGAGTTAAAAGTCAGAGATCGACTGATTTTATTTTTCTTCACCTTTGTTTGCACCAGCAAGCTACTTGTTTTTTCAGAGAAATCATCCTTTCCGAGGATGGAACTGATTTGTATGAACGCATAAATAGTTGTCTTGCTTCTTTGAACAAAAGACATTGGATAAAGGTTAACTTATTTTCGACAAATACATATGTCGGACAATGGAATCGTGTAGATATAGGGAAGTTTATACGCAATGCAGAAATGCTGCACATTATTGCGAACTTTGACGAACCAATGCGACTAAGTTCTACGAGTTAACGGCTCGAGAGTGATCGATGATTTAATTATTAATTAATTGTTATGTGTAGAAGTGTGATGGATATATCAGCGAGTTTAATAACACTTTGTTTGAAATTAATGTTTTACAGTTTGAATTGAAATAATGGGTACATTTCTGTGTATTGTACGCAACTCTACATCTCCAGGATGCGAATAACGTGTAGAGGATTTAAAATGTAAATTTTATGGTCTACGCTGTTCCGAATGTATGGATGCTAATCTGTGAAAGACTTAATCCATCATAGAGAATTTACTGTTCTGGTATAACTGCCTTTAATACCGCATTTCACATTCCAAAACGATGATTCTTCTTTAACTACATCCTGACATTTTACGTTGTCTTTTTATGTTTCCGCGACTGATTCAGTAAGCAATTGCAACGACCCTTTTTATCATTATTTTATTCTAGCTACAACAATAAACATTATGCACCTAAAATTTCATATTTTGTATTTGCACGTGACGAGACAAAATTATAATTGATTATAATTTCTCATCCTTGCGTAAAAAACAAAAAATAACAATTATCATACGTAAAGTTAATACACGAACGGTACAGGTAAAAAGATAAAAAATTCTGGATGTGTAATTTTCATGCACTATATGTTAAATATTAACGAAATAAATGTGAAACAAATTTTCTCATTGTAGCGACCGACACTGATAAGCGCTGTAGCGACCAACGTAGAAAATGTGAAAGAAAGCCGACAAAAATACACAAGTAATTCACGAAGCCACGAGGGCATAAGCGAGGCTCACACTGACATACCAGCACACACTAACATCGGTGTTTGTAAACCAAGACCAAAAGTCGGTGCAGCCTAGGTTAAGAATAAAACACGGGCCATCGGTCACCAGCTCGTCAGAAACAGCTGACGGTTTGACAGGAAATTCAAATCTGAAAAGATTGAGAACCTCCGATGTCCGCGCGTATATAAATCCGCGTGACCGCACCCGTAGGAACAAAAGTAGAAAACGTCAGTAGCGCATAAAAATCGCATCTCAGTAAAATAAGAATATAGCCTTTGCGAGTAGTATGTAACACGTGTTAAATCATTTTCCTTCACTCACAATTCATACGAGTTTGTATTTCGCCTACTTTTTATCCCGTTGAAAAATTTCGCTTTTCTATCACGTAAAAAGACGATGTGAAACACACCAAGAATGCAATTCACATAAATTAAGAGAACTTCGCGTGTTGTAATAACAATGCTCGAAATAGCAACTGAACAACACTTCTAATAAACAAAGCAGCAAGTATCCAGCGCTATATTAATCTCCATTCTTATTTTCAGAGTCCGAGCTCCATGTCAATACAAGAGTCTCGTGGAAAAATTAGTGTGACGAGGAACATTACTACTCGACTACGCGCGCTAGTTTATATTCCGGGGGCTTTCCTCTTCGGTTCCAACAACAATTCACGCTAACTCGTGGCTAGTTCACGTTACTGCGTACATACACAGTTAGCCCGCATTTCCATTGATACTGTAAATTAAGTTGAAACGGGTAGACCGTGACGATTCGAACGTGAGGAATTACAGTGGAAAATCGTCGATGATACCATGATTCCTCGACAAACGTTGCGTGTCTCTTTTCTAGATTATTCATCGTATTTATCGAGTTTTCTATTTACTCGGCATTGAAGAAAATATGTGAAAACGCGGCAACACTGAGATTATTGATTCCGAGAAATACCGAGTGATAGTTACGGTCTGCCATTTGCTTAACTGAACCGAAAGATGGATTTATATAAGATTATTAGGATCTAATAATTTATAATGCAAATTAAATGTCCTTATGCGATGTACTGCGAGTAAATTTAATAGAATTTGTAAGAAGACCTAAGATAACATTTTATTGAAATATGTTTATAACAATTCTCTTGTTATTGTATCGAGATAATTCGTTGTACGATATAATACCGATACATAATGACCGATACTGCGTGGACTTGGTTTATAAATAACAGATACGCCAATGAATATGCATGTCATGTTAAAGATTCGTATTACGCGAGAAATAATTTGCCTTTCCCATCAAATTCTTTAACTACATATTTCCTCAGGGAATGTTAAAACGCTCGATAAAATAAATATAGGTAATTTTTGTATAACACAGTCATATAACAAACCCTCCTATAACGGTACTCTTCTAATACGGTTTCTATATAATATAATTTAATTAGCTTAAGCAATCTCGCTATAACATGAATTTTTCTATTACATTTTTATACAACATATTTATTGCCTATCTTAACACAATGCTTTGAGAATGCAGTTTTCATATAATGCAGAAAGAATCAAATTGATTTATATGTACTTACGACTGAGTTTCGCTTAAAGCGGTTTCTATACTAACGTGATATAAATTAATCTGATTTGTACTAATTCTGAGTTTCCTATAACGCAATACAAATTAATCGCGTTATAGAAGGGTTGGGTATATAACAAATTTCAGAAAAATCATTGAAAATATTTTTTCTCGTTTCTTTCGAATGCAACTTCAATGTTTGCATTAGCAAACTACTTGCATCTCATACAACGAGATATTGTTTAACATAGTTTCACAGAAACTGTTTTCACAAATTTTCAATATAACCAATTTACAAATATATGTACATTCAAGAACAGACTCTCCTTTGTAAACTTTACTCGCAAGTTAAATCTATACCTCGCATAAACTTCTCCTTCTAACGAGGCTACCCAACTAAAAGTCTTTGACAAGCATGAACTTTCTCGAGCACTTATCGCAACTCTTCGTCAAGCTAAATGGCTAGAGGAGAGTGACCGTTCTAATGTGAGCAAATTTTCCATCACAAAACTCGAAGCTCCACTTTCATTTCCCCCGGTCAATTGCCGTGACACGTGTATACAGAGACGACGCAGACGACGGCGTCGCTTGCCTAGACGAATTCTGGACCAGCGTGTCATAACGAAGAAGCACTCGAGGCTGGGCGCACACACTCGGTTACGGGGAAAACCAGATAACGAGAGTGAAAAGGATCGACGCTTGCGCCGACTCAGCCGGAATATCCGTGTCTCACTTACTGATGAAACCAAGTTTTTTTTTTTCCCCCTCGGCGTCAACGTTTTCTTTCTCCTCGCAATATTTCGACGAACACCTACTGTTACATCTTTCATTTACATTTTCACATAAAACTTCAATCGTCGCGTCAAAAATACCTACGCTCGTTGCTAAATCGAACAATAATATTTACACATACAAATAATTGAAAGAAGATACTCTGTGTTATCAGTAGAATTTACGCAAATGTAAAAATGCAGTTTGTCAACATGGGAATTTATGGTGTTAGAAATTCATGGAATATGGATGCTTCTCGCGAGAAATATGGCAAAGAAAATATTTACGTTTAAACTGAACCTACTTCGCATCGCGTGACGCGAGTATTTTGGTAAATGAATTTCAAAATTCATGATTTCTCGACCTGCTTGTTTGCATGTGTGTTCATAAAAGGAACTAATTAAAACTGCTGGGAGCATCAAAATGTAAAAAGAAACTTTCTGACTTTTTGCCAGCGTTGCAGCAGCTGACTTCATTGATGATTTTAAAGCTCAATGAATGAAACCAACTCACCACTGTGCGCTTCATCCACGAATCTTTGATAAAACCAGCTGAAATGCTGGCGGAACTTCAAAACACTCTTCCAAAAGGTCAATGGCTCTCATATGATTCGCAATGTGAAACTGTGTTAAATCGAAAACGAATTTGGTTAAACATAATTACTTAACACAGATATATTACTTCTTGATAGAGATCAAATTTCTTTGGTTTATATCGCGATATTTTCTCGACGGGAACTTACAGAATCACCTAATAGGAACAAAGAAAACACGTTACAAAGGAAGAAAGAATTTTCTTGAAAACATTCCATCAATATTAACCACGTTTCATTTTATCGATACATTGTAGTCCTGGGATAGCAGAACACCGAATGGAAAAATATACGAACGTAACAAAACACGAGTAGAAAAGATATTTCCGTCGTGTACAGACAACAATGCGGTCCTATCTTCCCTGAATCTTCTCGTCGCTTATTCAACGATTGCGTCCAAACCATCGAGAACGTCCATCCTGCTGTTTCGCGAATTGTACACGCAAAAAAACACGCATTCTTTGACAAGTTGCCAAAGAACGAACGGCTTGCAGGCATAGGTGCACCTTCTATGCCTGGAAAAACGTTCCTTTGAAGAACGACGCGTCCATTTACGAGCAGCAGCAGGACGAGAAATACGCAACCGAGGCTTCAACGCATACAAACAGTTCCTGTATTGTCGCGAAATCTCTTGGTTCGTGTAGCACGGAACGATTTTAAAGGCTGACGAAGAGCGTACCGCGTGTCGTTGAATTATTTCCTTTTGTATACTCCACAGATGTATAGATACATGTGCTTATATTTTTCGTCGTTTTCCTTTTCCTTCTTTTTTTCCTCGTCTTGCTTTTTCCTGGTTTGGCCAGGACACGCGTTTACAAGGAGTGAAACGCGACATAGTGTGCATCCGCGCCAGTTGGATACCATTATTTTGCAAAGTCTAAACGCGACATGCAATTAAAATGAAACACGGCGACAGACTTTTTGAAACGCGCCGTCGGCGACGATTCGACGCGATACTGACAGGAATGTTTTGGGGAACGTTATCAAAGCGTTATAGAAACAAATTACTCCTGAATCTGTGGGATTTCATTTGTAACGATAAACAGAATGAAATGAACTCGGATTGTTTAATGGAAAATTTCTAGTTGGACAGTGTAAACAACAATTAGTGTTTACTTTTAAATTTAACTCTGTAGCTTTATCTAGGACGAAAAATATTTGAATAGATACATCGACTAAGTGCATTGCAATTTTTTCAAGCTGAATCATATGTTTCAGAAGTGTAAAATATTCCAGAACTCCATCTTAATGTAAATCACTTTGATAAATATGCGAAATATTCGAAATGTAAAGAAATTATATAATTCCATGTGCAAACAAAACTTTATAGACATTGTGAAACTATAGGACTTTTACCCTATTACCTGTGCATATTATTAATCATATAAAAAATATTGTCCTCACAAATTACGTAATTCATGTATAGCCGTCTTTAATTCGTCAAACGTGATAATGTAAATGATCCTTTTAAAATAATCTGTACATTATATATACCATTCCTGTGATCATAAATGATAAATAAAGTACTTAATAACTTCATGTATGAAACGTGTCTTTTTTTCAATTGATAGTTATAAAATTTCAGATAAGCTTTGCACGGATGAATCTTATCTTACAGATGTGAGAGCCGAATTAATTTGGAACGTTGATTAAGCGTGTCCAGTATCGCTGAGATATGAGTTTCTGTGGGAATTATCAAACCTGCAAGCCCGTTGAGATATCATATGTGACGATAGGTATGAAATTGCACTTGAAAAATGTTTAACGAGTGATACAATAAAACGTAGAAGGGAAGAAAATGGATCATAAAATTGGATATGTGTCATCCAGGATTTTGGTGGCTTTGGAATCTGTAATAGCAACGTATCACCGTAGAACAGACAGAAAATATGAGAGCAACCTGCTGAAAGAATTTGTAATAACTTATTTACGATAATATCCGGCTGGCTAAAGGAATTGAAAATTCGCTAGCTTCTGATCTCCTTTAAAGAGATTTAAACTAATTTTTCGTAATGTGAACATCTCGTTTTGAGTAGAGTATTTTAAACGAACTTTAATCAAGCCAATGTACTTTCAAGTACGAACTTGTTAAAAGTTATGCGAAATCTGTCGAACACGGAACGCAAAACTTATAATAAGATAGGAATTATAATAAGAATGTTATTTCAAACATAAGAGTAGTAAAAATTTAACGTATGCTTTTTAAAGTAATTGGAAAATAATCTACCGAAAATAAATTAATTATTCAATAAAACTTCGATTGAATATAGAGAATTTTTTTATTCTAGATAAATAAAAATTAATTTTCTTAAATTGTCCAAAAATAAAGAGAATTATTAATTAAAGAATGGAATACCGTCATCCATATCATATTCTTGATAGAACTAAAAACTGAAGTAAGATTATGGGATATAAATGAAATAAGGTATTACGGGATATAAATTGTTTGAGAATGTAACACATATTGGAAACACGTCTTCCTTGCGGATTACTATTACGGACAGTATCGCATCGAGTCCAAGTTATCGAGGAACATCCTGAATAGCTATGAAATTCACGTTTTATTGATTTCTGCACTGGTGCACTAGTCTATCCTCTTCGAAAAACGTTCGTCCGCAAAATATCAAAGAACTTAATTCCTAAATCCTATAATCTATGAAATCTATAAAATACTCTATAAAACTAATCTAATCCAGTAACTTCTATTTATGTTCGGGAAAGAAAGTTATAAAAAATTGAGAAAAAACGAGGAAGTATTACAATATAATAAATGCTAAACCACGGTTCTAAAATTTATGCATGATTTAAAGGATGTAAGCAATTTCATCGAATTAATAGCAATTTTGCTTAAATTAATAACGTTCGGTGAGCATTTCGGAAAGTGCAGCGTGGTACTATATGTAGAATGCGTTACCGCGTGCACATAGGAAAATGCATCAAAGGGACAAATGACATGAATTTATGTATAATCGAGTCCTTCGGTAAATGGTTATCGATTAAACCTAGCGTTAATTGAATCACAAAGACCTATGAAACAACGATCGGTATTTTAACAACAATTCTCGCCTAGCGTACCATGTGTCCTCGAGGAGGAGCATGTTTGAGAATAATCAATGATCAAAGGGGAAGAAAAAGGAATTACAGCAAAGTTAATTCGAGAACGGGCTTTATTTCAGTCAGTCGTTGACCCTAGTCGGATGCGTTCTCTCCCCGTGCAGCCGTACAACGTTATCGTACACGCTTGGTTTCGAAATTCTATTAACATGATCCTTATTCAATTAACTCGTTGTGGTAATCTATACCATTCGAAAAGCTATCCATTGAAATGTGAAATAAACCTTACGATCTTCGTCGATCAACGTTAGATAATACAACGAACGAAAACTATATACATGTACAACTTTAAACATATATATAACCATACGAACACGTGAGATGTCACAATTAATCTAACTTGAAATCTTAAACGACCCGTTCGAACATTTAGAGAACACTTTTCCATTCCCATGATACTTTATGTAATCCCACCTCTGATATATGCATGCACATTCTATCGTACGAAACTGGCCTTAAATGTATCTAGAATAACCAAAATTATCGTGATGTCTGGCTCGTTGTGGATCGTTTCGGTAATTTCACACGTCGACGAAAATCTATGAAACACTATTTTCGTTTCACGGTGTGCCCTCTCCTTTGCCAAAAATACACGGTGGGACCTTTTGACCGGAAATGATCTGTCACCTGTCGTGTTAACGAACGCTTGCACCATGAATAAAGGTCAATTCGTAAAAATTTCGCGGCGTCGCGCATCCACACGAAGAGTGTATCAACGAATATCGAGTAACAGAGGAGAGTAAAACGACAACGACCGGTCCTCTTCCCCGTCCAATTTCCCGTGAAGGGAACGATTGGAACGAAATACTATTTCCACGCAATCCGGACAAATTGATCGATCGTCTATGTGGTTATGACACTGGATAATACAGGGGAGGGTATAACGTCGTCGTGAAAATATTTTGCGCCCGTCACAGGAAGAATCACCGGTTCGATCGTCAAAGCTCGTTACAATTATTCGACAAATATAAATTAAACCTATCCGAACACGAAGTTTGATCGCATTCGAATAACCATGCGACATCGTCGTTCGCTACCTTACTCGAGTGGACAAATTAAAATCATTTGAACAAACACGAAGTTCGGTAATATGTGAAATTAAAAAGGATGTCAGTCATCTGCTTTTATCGCTGGTCAGATGCTGAACAGTTAGTAATTATTTAACAAATTCGTGAAATATCCATCGTGAAAATTTTTAGCTACAACTGAACTATTACGCTTCCATACGAGAAGGGCGTAAACGTAAAGTGGTAAAAAATTAATGTAACACTCGATATTTCTATATAATTTATAGATAATTAAAAGGTTTGTTGAAAGTTGGTTTCGCAGAAATTTTCCTCTTACGACTTTATATTTACATTCGCTGACGATGCATTAAACATGTATAGCAACGTACCGTACCAAAATCGTCCACGACACGTTCTAAACGAAGAGCTAAACTCAGGCACAACTTTGGAAAAGGTAGATCAGATGACCTTTCGGTAACATATATAGAAATTTTTTCATAACACTCATATAACTTATTTAACTTTCATCCACTCCGCGTATAACTTATGTATCAAATAGAAATGACTCAAGGATTAAACATTCACGTGAACGCTGACATAGTGAAGTGGTAAGTTCAACCAATATTAGCGATCTCGATTATTCAACAGTCTTCAAGCACGGGTAGAAATTCACCGATCCAAAACCGTCATATCGATTGCGTAGCACATAATTAGTTCGTTCGAATGTCGAGCCATCTTGAATCCTCGAGTGGAATTGCATATGCAATCGTGGTACAAGTGCGCTTTGCAACGTAAACGCACATCCACGAACGAGGGATTAAACTGAATCTCTGTCGATATTACTGGAACATGCGTATATATGTACGTTCGCATTCCAAAGAATTTGTTGATTTTTTCATATTTACAATTGCGAATTTTACATGTTCTAAACAATATCCCAATATACATTTCTTGCATCATCAACTGTCTAGATTTACCATATTTAATCTGTACTACAGATTCAGTTTTTCTTCCTCTACTCCTTTCCTAACCACAAAAAAAGCCATCAAAACGTACAATACGTAGATATCTACGACAGGATTCTTACGATGTTCATCGAAATCCCATCAAGCCAGCTGCCTACAATCACCTACGGAGATTTATCTTTGGCAGATAACAGAGGGAATATTGAAAAATCGCGATAAATGGGGAAAGACATTTGCATGAAAATTCATTTAACCACTCGATGACGATCTGTGCTATCCTTCTACCACGAAATTAATCGCACGAATCGTCAGCAAGTTTTCCTCTGTATTTATCAAAATTCCACCGGGTCAATCGTTTGTGCTAACATGCAGGGATTTATCTCTCGTGAAGAAATCGCGATATTAAAAAGGTATCGACGAAATTCAACGGTACCTGCGCGAAAACTAATTTAGGCCTCAGAAAGATCGGACGTCTTTAGAACTCATGATTATTCATGACAGCGAACCTTATCGATTAACGCTACACTTCTAACTTTACACCAAGCCTTTAGAATCTGAAAATTCTCTCCTCGACTTCAACAAAGCCATCTTCCTTTATTATGGCACCGTTAAATTTCTTCTTCCTGCAATTCCTTACTTTTGTAATATCGACGCTGGTTAAAGTCACAAAATTTAATTTTAACTTAAATTTAACTTTGCTGTAGATTACTGAGAACTACAATATATACCAAGAAGAATATTCAATTTTCATCAACACTGAATCTGTTACTAATTTTTTATAGATCTGAAATTAATTTTATGGAGATTAATAGCAATTTATCTAATCTATGGATTGCTCAGAATAATCAAAAATCACAAAAAAATTCTTAAATTTGCTAACATTTTTCTGTAAAATTTTGTGTAGCTTGTAACGTACAGTGATTCCGAATTTTCGACAGATAGTGTAGCTACTAAAAGAATCACGAAAAAAGACGTTGATGACATTAAAATAAACTATAATTCTACTAAAGCTTTTCTATTTATAATTATGTACTATATACTTTTTATTTTTCAACCGGTCTAAAAATTGTTTCAAGGCCCGCCTTTCCAGACACACCTCTCAGCAAGATTAAACCAACAAACTTTTCGTTTTCTTGAAAAATGTACACAGTATACTGGTTTCTTGGTAAGCCTGTTGTCGACTGGTAGACACGATATCAAAACAAAATCGTGGGGCATTTCTTTGCCTGTTTGACACGCGAACTTGCAAGGCCAGGGGAACGTCAGTGTCAGGGAGAAATCATGCATTAGCCGACCACTACAGGATGGAGTCTATTAATTCTCAACGTGGTTAGCGTGGTAGGAGACTGTTCTTTCGGAAATTGACTCGGTTAAGTGGGCCACAGCCATTCGTACCAGTTCATCCTACGCCGACAATGTTTATTCCTGGTAAATCCCACTCGCGAAACGGTATCTACGATCAGCTGGAAAAGCGATTATGCCAGTGGACTATCATCGCGCACGCGAATACACCGGAGAGATATAATGGGGTTCGACGATACCAACGAAATTCCATGCTTTATGAGAATTTGATGGTATTAATGACAAGGACGGTGCCCTAAACGGTATTACGTTCGATTACGTAAGCTCTGTTTACTGGGAAATAACAAACATATTTTCTAGAACACGTCTTAAAACATACTTTTAAAATGAATAATTTGAATCTCCAGATCTATAAGATTATTGCATACTTTCTGTACTAAGCAAGAAAAAGAAATGCAACAATTATAGCAATAATACATTCGTCTTTCTCAGATGTGTTTTATCGATTTCGTGATATATAATTTCGAAAAATATCACGATAAAGCTTTAGCCTTTGTATTAAGAAATCGATATACTGGACCTGAACCCATTACCAATACCACAATCTCATATTTTACAAGTCCCTCGTTCCCGATCAAAGGGATAATTTATGAAAATTGATCGCAACCTGACGATACCAGACTTCACGTGCCAACAGAGGCTTAACGGCACCAACCAGTTTGTACACTGCCAATAAATTTGCCAGGAACAGATAGAACGGCTGTTTCACGGTGCAGTCGGTGTACACGTTGATAAAACATTTCGCGGGACTTTCTAGTTACGAACGACCAGGAAAACGAGGCAGAGCAAAGTTACCGGTGTGCGAATAGACTCGAAATTACGTTTGCCGAGCTGATAATAGCTCCGCGCCTACAGCAGGAAAATAACTTCGCGATCGATCACGAATCGTTACCTGAAAGAGCGCAATTAGACGATGTTAGGATTGCTAGGCTTTACACGTTCGAGCTGTCTGCATGCCGCGTGAAACAAGGATGTTCGTTAAAAGTGTAACGCCAGCATTTAACTCGAATAGCGGTTAATTACCACGATGAAGAATAATTTTGATCGATGATAAAAGCCACGGTGTAAATTACCGTACCCCTCGCGTTAAATGAATACGTGGTTACGATTGAATACCGCGTCTGTCTGTGAAAAAAAGAAGAAAAAAAAAAGGAACGCGGGATTGAATCACGCGAGAATACACGAATAATTCCACACGCAACAGTTTTGAAATTAGCTGAAAATTCAAACCGAACCAACGCCGCTATTTATACACCGTCCGAAACTAATAACCATAAAACTCCCGACGACCTATTTCCTCAATTAAACACGCTTCTCTCGTTGCCTGTCGAAAAATTCACCATTCGTGTAATTTCCTCGTAGCAAACGTAACCCTTCTTTTAACCAGTCGTCAAGCTAGACGAATATAGAATACAAAACGAGCGAGACGCATTTACGAATTTAATTAAAATCACCGCTTCTCGAAGGAATTCCCGAAATATTCTCCGACACCCCATTACTAACGGGTCGAACCCTTCCGAAGAGAGATCGCAAGCATCCCACGCATCCCCATAGTTTACAGGATTAGCCCGGCGCTGAGTCCGCCTCCTGTCGCCGGTCGATTTTTTTTGGTCGACCTTACACGCGCGCGTCCTCTGCGTCAAACGACGAATTGTTTTACGTTTCTGCGCTTCTGGAAGGGTGCAGGGATCCCTCTTCGACATCGATGCAAATCCACCCACATGCGACCCTTTCATGGCTCCTTTTCCCCAATACTCGCCGCATGGCGACCTCCCCTCTCAGTTTTGTGAATAGCGCGTGCATGGGGTCGATATGTACGTTTTTGGAGGTTACCCCCAGTATCCTGCTGCGATAAATGTTCCTTTGTCTTTGGAACGGTAAAAATACCCCCCCCCCCCACGAAATTGTCGAAACTATGGATACCAGGCAACAGTCAGAAAGAACTTTTAAAGACCGTTTCCAAAACTGGTAACGTTCTTTTTCTCATCTCGAATCCTTTAGATATTGATGCATACTGTTCACGTGCAAGACGTTTCTCGAAAATGAAGACGAGAATCGTTTCCACGAAGGAACATTACTATTTCGTTCCAGTATTTACGTTATCTGTTCGACGATTCATTAAAGAACGATCGACGAAGCGGAGAAACCTCGGGTTTCTGTTTGAGCTGTACCGATTCATCGTTAGTGTACGTAGTTTGTTTACTCTCGAGTATTGATACGTGGCGAGAAAAGAGGTTCTAGCAGTTGAGTTGAACTGCATCCTCTTCACTTCTTATATCTTTACGTATTCATGGATGAAAGATGAATGGAACGTTCAAACTTGCATAAAAGCGGTATTGCATTCGTTCAATGATTCATACGATCGTGCAAAGTTCAAAAATTATGGACACTTAGGTGTCTATCTATTGCTATATTCAGTTCCCATGGTGCTAGGTTCTTTTACCTAAGTAATTCTTTAGATACGAACAGGCAGCACGAATGTATTTTCTTATAAATAAATTTATGATATCGAATTATTCGTATGTTTTACAAAAAAGCAATGCATAAATGTACCCACTGCCTTATTCTATAATAATGCGATTGTATCACATGATAAAACTTGATTTTGATTCCAAAATTTTTAGATATCGGTTTTATTCAGTGATATCTATATTATATACAAAATTACAAGCAACGTTTCAGCAATATTCAATAGCCAATGGAAAAGCTAAGGAATGTTATGTCGAATAATATTGAGTTGATATTCGCAACCAGTTAGAAATATAGGTATTTACTTTTACCTTTTACTCAATTTTCAAAGAAAGATTACTTGTAACATTTCTAAATTTTTACAATCAATGGTTAAATGCTAACATGTGTATCCATTAAAATTATCTTAGCGCGATTAATCTCAATCAACTCGATCGACTTCGATATCCATTAACATTAAACTCACATTACTTTCACGTCGAAAATCTCTTCTAGATTTAGACGCTACCCGTCCTCTTCTACGTCCATCAGCATGAAAGACGCTTGGAAGATGCACGTGAAACGACATGGCGCACAATATACAATATCGCGAGCGCACGGATCAATGAACGTCAGGAGCGCGCTTTCATTTCAGACGTTCTTGCAAAGCTGATTTTATAATCAACGACGAACGAGCACCGAGACGCTAGCTTGCATCTTTATTTTGCACCCACTTCTGTTTGCAAGATAGAACTCCGCATTGGATTACGCATCCGCTTGATTAAGGGGTTCGCACTCTCTCCAATTTTCTCAAGTCGATAATCACGCGTATCGTTCTTTCGCCTGGATTGCAGCTTTGTTACGCACCGGCTAGCGAGCCGTTCTCAAGACGAGCTAAATCGTTAAATGAAGATCTCCATCCTACCCCCCCCCCCCCCCCACAGTTTTTTAATGACAAGATAAACTGTACTTTTAAGTACTCGTAATTACTGTAATAATACGTCTGAAATGTCAATGACTTTCACTACGACCAGCTATTATGAAAGATAAGAAATGCCACCTTCGTTGATGCAAAAAAACTATTTGCTGATAATAAGTAGAAATGTTGATTATATAAGTTAATACAGGACAGAGTTGAAGAACTAATTTTCAAGAAAGAATGGTGTTTCATATAACGTGATAGCGGGTGGAAGGTTATACTTGAAAGTGACATGTGTGCTTCGAAAAGTTTCGTATTTGTTAGGTAACCGGTTGTTCTAACAATTTATATTCTCGAATAAAATGGGATCTCTATTATACTGTGAAACCAATAGCCGAAGTTTCCGAACGTAAGTTGGAGCACTGCCCTATTGTTAGCTCGCCAATTACAAAAGAAGTAAGAATGGTAGGCACTTGTACATCTGTGTTACACAAGTACATGGTATGTATCAGCGTTTTCTGTAGACCCTCGATAAAACTAGCTGCAACACTAACAAATCGTGTTCAAATCGGTCACCTAAATAGGCACACCGCTAGACATTTCAATATCTCTACTGTTTAATCTTCAAACATTTACATGATAATTCGATGCAGTGAAAATTCAACAAGTTTGTAATAAACAAAAATAAAAAATACACGGTGACACTTTTCTGTTGAAGAATCTATCGAGTGAAGATGCCTTATAGAATAATAATCCTCGAACGTGCTTGAAGTATTTATTGAATGCCAGTGGAAAATGTAAAAGCCACCTTTTACCATGTTTACGAGTCGCGGTTGCTTTGAAAAGAAAACTTGAAACGTTCTATTTCCAGTACTGCCACAAGTCACGTATCTGTCGTTTCAAAAAATGGCAAACTTTGTGTTACGAAACTTGCGCGTATTGTTTCACCGATGTCAGTCAATATCGTATCATTTGAAATCATTCTGGGATGATGTTCGAGAACTTTCAGCGTATATGATAAATGTTTCAACGCCTACTATCACTTCGAGTAGTATCATTACTTCTACGATCGGTTTCGTTGCAATCGATTACCTATCATATAAGAGATACTATGTGAAAATAACCGAAAACATTTAAGGGAGAAAATATGAAGAAATTTCATCCACGAAAGAATAGAAAGATAAATCATACAACTTGAAATCGCCAGTTTCCAATCCTGCAACCGTAATATCATAGGAAGGAGGAGAAAAAAAAAGGAAATGTACGGCAAAAAGGCTTGATAAAGCTCCACCCACCAAGATACTTTCTATCGATTTGCTATTACTCTTTCTCTATACTCCTGAGATACTTCAGCCTCTAATAAAGTGCAATCGAAGGTTCGGCGCAAGGGACAGTGATTTTAACGACTATTGTCCTCGTAACATTGATAATTCCTTTCCGCTCGAGTTTTATGACGGTCAAATACATTTGTTCCCGCATGGAGAACGGAAAGCACAAAAAATAGGAAAAACTCGAATACAGTGCACATATGGATAAAATTAATACTTTATAAATGGAAAAAGAATTATACAGAAGCACGTACACGCATATGCTCGCGTATGAAATTCTAGAAATTATGATACTGAGAGAAAGTAGTATGCGAAATGTTCGTTCACTATTAAATATACGATAGATCGAAATAACCCATTGATGGAAAAAATCAATTTTTCAAATGTGAAACTTCTGGGAAATTCGACGCTAGTCTACGCTTAATGCATTCTAAATCGCGATGGCTTGTAAACCTGGATTTATATTTAGCTGCTTGCACATCGGAGAAAAAATAGTATTCGATACACGTGCATGTACATATATACATACGTATCTAACGCGAGAAAGATGTTTTACGCGATCCTCGTGCTTATTCATGGTTCTTACTATTCACGCTGTTCTACATTTTCGACTGCCAATCGTATTTTTTCCAAAGGTAGAATGAATTTCAAATATATCAATTAATGTTTGCAAAATTCCGGAGAATTGCTATAATTGAAGAATATTACGTGATAAATCAATGTTATTGCATTATCATACTAACAGATACCAATATTATTTGTCAGTGATAAATGTGTAATAATGTTTACATTACGGTACGTCATCTTCTATAGTATTAAATATCATTAACAATAAAGATATAAACTTCAGTAATCAGATATTAGCAGGACATTAAGAATTAAAAAATATTAATATGTGTCAATGAAGTAATATGAAACACGTACAAATACTTCAGTAACTTTGTGACATATTACACAGTATTAATAATATTATGCAGCAAATTTTAATAATCAACAATTACAATCTACAAATATAAAAGACATTAATAGTACGTATCATTATAAATTAATACTAAAAATGTACATTAGTGTAATAGGAATATAACCTGTTCATCACTTATTGATATAAATTACCACTGATTCATCAAGCATAATAATACTCGTATTTACATTCAAGCATAATAATACTCGTATTTACATTCAAACATTATAAATATTCGTACTAATCATGCTCGATAACAATACAACATACTACGAAAAACAGTATAACATTATCTTTAATCATTATCTTACTAAAACTTATATTCAAATTACCCGCAATACATAATGAAACAAAATCACTTTCCAATAGTACGTGAATCACAGTCAGAAGTCACGAAACAGCGTAACTTGCAAACTGCGCAAAAATGCAGAGAACGCGAGGCACATTAGACAAATACACCGAACGAATGCAGGGTGTTCTTGACTGCATGTGATATCGGAAGAGGATGCAGATACTATAATACGTGTAACCGGTGCCACGCGCAATAGTTACGATGCACGCACGCGTTAACGTGCAACTCTCAGCAAGAATATTTCGCCGTTGGCGCATTCCATGATTTATGAAAACGTACAGTTCGGTTGAAACACAAATAGAACATTCCTGGCGAAAGATGGAATCTTGGCCAAAACAAAAAAAAAAAAGAAGAAAGAAAAAAGTGTGTATGCGACCCTCTTGTGTGTCATCGTATACGGGCAAGATATGGAGTTATTGAACTGTTTCGAACAATCTCACTGCATCGTGAAATTAATCTCTCAATAATGTGATTATTAAAAGCCTCTTCGTATACATAAAAATGACCAGTTTTTTTTTTTTTAATTCAATAGTTACAGAAATAAAGGGAAAATAATGTTTGTAACGCATAAAATATTGTTTGATTCGAAATGTAATTTTCAGGATAATTATAATCATTATAGTAATATTGGTGTTTGTGCAAATATGCGTTATAAACACATAATGAAACACAAGGGAATAATAGGAAACGTAACAGTATTGATTTTATCTCGTAATTTCCAGACACGCATTTTTCTCCGCGATGCAATCGCTGTGTTAACTTTATTATCTTATTAAATATCAGCAGTTAACGACCTACTATTAATTCGCCACCTTTTTTTTGCCTATCTTCTTCTCGTTGATTATAAATAACTAATCGTAATGCGAGTAAAGTAACCATGACATGCTTTATTTTCCAACGTCCGCGCTTTACAGCGGCGAAAAAACATTCTGCATAGGCAACTTTCGTAAGCTATGCCTTGGTTAATAAAAAGGTATGACTATGCATATTAACTCGTAAATTGGATAATACAAGATAAACGAAAAATACATGTATATCGTGCTGTTTAGATGAAAATGATTTAATAAATATGAAACAGAACAGCGCCTGTCACATGAAAGTGTCGCGCGCGCGTGTGTGTGTATGTACAGCACTATGAAGTTAATACTTGTACCACGTTAAATTTCACATTTCACGCGTCTCTCCCTGTATACTTATTCCACGATATTTCCCTCTATATTCTTTGCATTTAGAAAGAATGCAATTTACAAAATTACACAAAATTATAAAAAACAAATAAAAATTTTTCAAATTTCATAAAATGCTGGTGCATTTCTCTTCAAAGAGTCCGCCGTGTGTATTACGTTCCACCGCAAACGGATTCAACATAATTCGCTCAAACTCACCTGCTGGCCTAACTTTCTTTCAAACTACAACGTACTTCAGTTTTCCAATATGTTGCTTTATACCACCGCTTCGCCACCAAGGCTCGTCAGAGACCAGAGATCGAGGCTCGAGAGAGGAGAAAAGAGAGGGAGGAAAAAAAAAACGAAACAAAACAGGACAGCGGATGGCGATTTCCATCGATCCCGGGGGCCGAAAAGACGAGCTCGTTGCGCACAGATTCGAACGCGTAACGCGCGTAAACACAATGGCGTTGAATGGGGATGGATATATAGGGTGAACCTTAAATGATTCATAGGCTACGAGAGAGGGTATAACGGGCCATTCACGACGTAGACCATTGCACGCGTACTGCTCTGACGTATTGATCCTCAAGAAGCACTTTCACCCGTCCCTATTGCCGATTTGCTCGTCTATGTAATAAAAGCAACAAATATATTTGATATCATCCACGTTGATTCGATGAAAAGCATAAAAGAGAAGAATTACAATGGAAAAAAAAAGAAGTATACATCATTTTCACGTATCTCACGTACAAGAATAAAATAATACAATAGTTCTGTTGCTCATATTTCATTTCGAACGTATAAAATCGTTCATTCTATGAACTGCGCAAATTCATTTACCGTTACGTTTCGTTGTTCGTTTCACGAGATCACTGGAATATTTTAAATACGTTATTTTCGTCAGGATTACACATCATTCCAAATAAACGAAGCTCGCGCGTGTACTATCGCATCATGTTTCTTTATTCTTTCCCTTTGTGAAGAACGCGGGACGTCGTAAGCATAAAGCGGATCCGCTTTACACTGTTACTTTCGTCCATTTGAAAGAAAAAAGGACTAATCCTGCTACGGAAAGGCAGTCGTTCGTTGGCGAACTACAGGTAGACAAACTCATTTGAAAGCAACCGCACGTTCCGATTTGGTTTGCGTATTTTTTCGCGTCACGAGTATTCTGAGGCTTTAAAGGGGACCATTTTGTAAGCTGCATCACAATACACATTACGAGAAGCAATGTGTTGAAACCAGAGAAAAGTAATAAGAATATTTTAGCATTGATTTGTACCGAAAATCAACAGAATTTCTCATTCTATAACTATGTACGGAAAACTTTGTGAATTACTATGGAATATCCCAATAGAAGAAATAAATCATAAGTTTCGAAATGAAATTTAACTGTATGTACGTCTAATCGTAGAAATCAGTAGGGATTTTGTTCTTGTAAGAACGATCATACCCAATCTAATGTAAATGAGCTAACGTAAAGTTGGACTTATCCACTAGGGTCAGTTCAGGTTCACTATCTTCGAAAATTTACACTCGAAAATCTAACCTCAACACTCCACTCTGCGTGGGCTTTTAGTTTTAAATAACCTGTGAGCTAGATTCTAAGTTCATGGCAATATTGCTAGTCACTAAAGCTATTTCCAATGATACCCAGAGAAATCCATTTTCCTCTGTATGTGTTTACTAAGGAAGGATCAACACTTGATATTCTAATCGACGATGGCTTAAATACCAAGTGTTTTATAACGGAGTGTAGTTGGTCCATACATTCATCTCGTCACAGTGAATTTAAAAATTGGTATCTTCTTTCATGGACATTTCTCTATGGAATGTGATACTACGAGTTAAATATTCAAGAACTTGTTACATTTTAGATTCATTTTTTTATGAAAGTGTAACATATTATGTATAGTAGTGATGGTATGTGACACCAAATAAAAAATGAAAGAATATGGGAAAAGTGTGAAAGTACTCGAATCGAGATCATCCTACTATTCAATTTGCGAATAATTAGCACTAAGCGGCTTTGCAATTACGAAGAATGAAACGTGATAATGGACATTGATTCACGTGCGTTTTGATATCAGCAGAGAGTTCAAGTTGTAACAGATTGTGTTTATATTGTACTTTCATTGCTGTTTTTTTATTATCTCTGCAGCATCGCTTCTTTTATCAGTATATTTCTTTTTGGGGGGGAGAGGATGTTGAAGATAAATGTATGTACAAGAATGTTGTATTTAGAAATAATCCTGCAACTTGAATATAACTGATAGCATGAAAAAAAGGCATTTTGGATTTATGTTATTTTCAAATGACTCAGTTCGTACATCTTCCATAGTAAAATTGAACATACTGTACTACCCCTCGAATTTCTTTTATTTCTTTGGTTTCTTATTTTATGATACATTTGTTCCACATTGAGAAGTACAAGGTAAAGGCAAAATGCACGCAAATTCGTATACACGAGAGTATATGAAATAAAAAAAAAAGCGAAAGTTCATGAAAAGAGATGAAGGGATACAAAGCGCTCGCTATCGTGCGAAATATTTCTAGAACCTTCGACAAAATTGCGGAGTTTGTTCTACTAAATTATAAAAGCGAAAAAAATTGTTATGCGAGCGTATATTCGCAAAACATTGTTTTTTCTTTTCAAGTTTGTATTTGCATATAAAACTGTATCGTAGTGTTCCTGCATCAAATTTTCAACGAACCTTCGAGAAAATGTCAGGGTACTTCCGACGATCTTTTCTTTTTTTTTTCTTTCATTTAAAAACGATTCAGAAAAATTTCGTTATAAAAAATAGTCGATCTGTAAAACTTAGAAAATTTAAACAAAATAACATTTCTGCAGATTCGTTTTCTTTTTTTAAACAAATTATATCGTATAAACTGTATTTTCCCTGAAGGTGCCAATTTAAATGCAAAGGAATCTTCTGTAGGACTACGCATTCTGTAATTACGTTTGCAATACATATTTGCCAGCGGCAGACATTTCCATATTACTATTAACGCTTTGAATCAGATGATGGTGCTATTTACTATCAGCATACCATTCAAAATCGATTATTTTCAGACGATATTGTCATCATAATAATATTCATATTATCAATAATATCCTATAATCCTTTATATTAATTATTCAAGAATCCTAACTTGAAATTCTGAGACCTTTAGCAAGACCGGATATCAGCGAAGCCTTATCTTACAGGCCTTACTACCATAGTACGAGATCTGATTATACTTCTTAGTACTAGTTGTACACAAACAGAGAATACCATGGTGTTCTATAATATTGATTTAAGATATTACAAGATTAAGGTCTTATGAAATTTTCGTAATTATTATAATAGACAAAATTCTAGATAAAACTACGTTATGAATTTTATATGTATGTATACGAGATATTTCCTGATTAATGAAAAAAATTCAACAGTTAATTCTGCAGTGATGTTGAACACTAAACGATATTTTATCAGACTTTTTGAAATTATTATATTACAAATATATTACAAAAATAAACAATTATTTATAAGTTTCGAATAACCAAAATAGCTTTCTGTGGTAATAACAAAATTATTTAGAACGCGTAAAAACCTTTTTTCTAAGTGAAAGAAACAATTTCACTTACAAAGTCGATGAAAAATTAAAAACTCTTATTAACAATACAGTCTTATCTGTAAAATTTCAGATCGATTGCAGAATCGATTGGTAAATCTCTGGCCATCCGTCAGCATTTAGTTTACGAACGGAAAATAATCCGTAGTTTACGCCTCAAGTTTATTTTACAGTACATTAAGTTGTATCATTAAGTCAACGGCACGAGGTGTACAAAGTACGCAAACACATAAATCTCCTCTGTGAAGAGGAATAAAACAGCGAAACATTTTCTTTCGTCAAAGAGTTACAGTGCGAAAATGGTACTCAGAAAAAAAAATGTAAAATAATTCTTCGTATATCGTAAATCTCATTTGATTCAATATCATTCACTCCCCCCCCCCCCCCCCCTTTCTAAAGCTAAGCTTCAGTAACACCTTTCTGAATTTGTTAAGAACGTTTTTGCGAGAAGTCGTTACGTTGTCACCGGATGCAAACCGAAAGTTTTATCGGCTTCTTTCGTAAGAAATTCGCTGTTCTCCCCTTCAATGTCACGAGCGTTTTCTCGCGGAATTTACATCGTTGAACGTTACCGACGCGACGCCGAGGGCACTTCGTCGAGGTGAATTTGAAATTTAATCGACTTCCAAACGTGTGCGTTCGCGTTGCCCGATTTTCATGAATCTTTCATTAAACAACACTTTAAGGGGAGAGAGGGAGGGGGAGAAAAGAGAAAAGGGAAAAACAAAGCGTAGAGAGAAAATCCGTGGTCGAGAAAAAGGAAAGAAAATAACTGCACCCTTAACGTAAGAATCGCATGCGTGTTCCTCGTATTGCTTTACTGCTCTCGAAGGAAGCCCAACGAGTTTGCACGACGTCGCGGTTGAGTTCACGCTAAATCTATTTACCGTCTCAAACGAACCCCATAGAACGACTTCTCTAAGATCTTCGTCGGGAAAGTGAGAAACGTTGTAAACGACGGCAGAAGGTTACCGCGGCCTGTTTGCGATACAATCGTCGTTAAAGAGCCGTCATGCAAATTTCGCGAGTCATCATTAGACGGTGGTTTTAATTAAAAATTCGAGGAATATTTGGGTGCATTGTGACCACGGGTAAAACCTTCATTTATTAGAATTAAAGAATTCTACCGAATGTTCAATTTATTGAAATTTTACTTTGAACTCTTATTGTCGAGAATCAGTTTGATTATATTCAGCAACTTCTGCAGATACAATTATTATAATGATGTACAATCAAAATGAGATGAATCACATTTGCAATACACTTTAGTTAACGGAGAAAGAAAAATCACGCGTTTGTAAAATGTTTAAGTACATCATTACCATGTACACTTGCTAGAAAGTATAATTATATCTCTTACAAGTAATTAACTCGTTGAAACATTAATAACTTGTTCTCATAATTTCTTTTATCTGTCTTGAAACATTAATAGGCGAATGAATGAATATACTCGAATTCAGTTATTCGAACGTGAACTCTGATCGTCTGAATGAAAAATTACAATTGAGAGAATTAACGAGCTTCCATCTTGTCGTGATATTCAATGTATTTAAATGAATACAATTATACCGTATTTTAATTATTTGTAAAGTAGCGTATTATGAAAATGTGAAAGTATTCGCGCGCATGAAACACACTATCGTAAGTATTGAACGTGTGGTAAATAAAGATTTAAGTATCCTTGATATCTAAGAGTATCAAAACGACTTAATCGATTGGGACGGTTATAATCTATATTTATCGAACGATATATCACTACTTGGTTTTTACAGTTATGTAACTCGAGAAATGTAAATTTTCACTTTTTTGTATAAATAGATTCTGTATATACAGTATTTTCATTACATATAAAAACACGTTCCTAATTTCATTATACAATGAATATAAAAAAGTAAAAAAAGAAAAAATTTTCGGCAGGCCGAAAATGTCACGTAGTCACCGCTAATAATAATCAAAGAATCACTTACTCAAATTAGCTTATCACTTATTAACATATTTAAGACTTTAAAGAGTCTAACAAGTCGGAAAGATTAAAAGTTACAAACATTCACAAGCTGTTGGTTATTTTACCGTAATTGTTTAATTTCCGCGTAACCTTTTGATACGGAAGAGATTTAAGGATGAAAGCGAGAAATTAGCGACGCGTCACGTGTTTTAAATGTCAGAACGTTCTGTTAGGTTCGCGCCATAACTTTGTTCCCGGCTACTTTTTCATCTATTTCACGTAGTATGTATTCCCAGCGTAGCATTATAAAACAGAGATGCCAGTGCAACTTAGCTACATGACAGAATGTATAGAAAATATTTCAAGCAATGACGCGATTGTAGTATCTTAATCGTCATTGACGTCCGTTGAAATAAAATTATAAAACTCAATGAATTACGTGCGCAAATACCATGTCTTGTACTATCGTTAAAGTATGCGTACATTCACACTCGTTCATAAATATAAGAGTTGATACACTATCGTAGTAGGAGAGCTATCTTACATTTAAAAATAAAAAAAAGAAGCGCATGTAGTCTTTTTAAATGCATCGTTGCACTTACGAAACAAAAACACGAAACCATAATAATTCTCTTATATCACTCAACTTTCTTTAATGCAACTTTTTCCTACCTCGTACTGAACAAGAGATTATAACCCATCCGAAATGCGAGATTCATACTGTATAACGTTTACGGTACGAAGAATTTCACATATACTCGCGATTTCAACGAACCGAAACACGTGACACACTACTCAATTATCTCTTAAATGCACCTCGAACACTTGAAATCTAAAATGTCACAAAATGTCGATCGTCGAACTTGAACGGTTGCGCATCGAAATTTATTCATCGATCAACGTCAACGAAGAGAATTTGAACACAAGACACTGATTAATTTATCCTTCAATTTGTGAAAACAACGCACCCGTAAATGTCGACATTTAAAAAAAGGCTGCGTTACGCCTTGTTACATGTTAATTTATGATGCGAGAAAAACTCGCACCTGTTCGCGGGACAGTGAATTTTGGGTTGATACTTACTCAATCGCGTGGATGCAAGCCAATATGGCTCCCGGCAAGTACAGATCATCACTACCAACGCGCCAACGTCTGCCGAATATGACGAGACTCGGCATCGTTCTGGACTGGAATTTGAAGCTCGATCAAACAACCGTCTCCGTACGTAAGGAAAAAAGTCATGTACGCGTGATGACATAACCTATACCGGCACAAACAACGTGATCAACGCATCAACGACACACTCACCGCTTGCGTACAGTTCGAAGGCACGACTAAAAGCGAACTACCGGACCGCCGGACCTCGTGACCAGTCGGCTGTCACGGATGCACTGAATCACTGAAACGTGGAACGAGACTGTCCAGTTGGTTCGTGGTGTAACGAAAAAGAAGAAATGGAGAGAGGCCTGAGACAGCTTTCCGGTAAACTATTCCATTCAAGGATATCTGCTTTCGTGTTAAAACAGAAACGAAGTAGTTTGTAAATTTGTCATTTACATCTCTCTGTTAGATAAGATTTGAAAAGGGAATCTCATGATTGTTGGTATAAGCAGTGATGCGTGCGATAATTATTTTTGAGGGTTCAAAAATATTTTTTGAATTGTAATCTAAAAAAAGAAAGAAAACAAAAAACGATAAAATACTCGAAGAAATGATACTTAAGTGAAGTTTGAATATTAATAAGAGCTGTTATTAATTTGCAACAGATGCTTATTCCGTAATCTTTTCTTCTCTCGTACGGGTTTCACTTCGAAATACATAATAGCTTTAATCTTCTTAATCCGTTTAATTAAAACGAGGGTAATTTCAATAAACACGATAAATTGCACTTGTTACTAATACAGATCTTGAAAAATAAAAAAAAAGGAGGAAGTACGTTCGAGGAGGAAAAAAAAAGGAGGAAAAACTCTGTCGTCTTACGAGAGATACCCTTTGATCTTATCGAAGTATGTTTGAGGTGTCGCCTGACAACATCAATCCACTCGTATTAACATTGCATAAGCAAATACTTAATTTCTTGATAAATAACTTTACACACTTTACGATAAAACGCATGTCCGAGATTTCCCGTTTTATTGTTTAACGTTGTTGTGTACAACCTCGTAAACATCGTCTTTCACGGCGCCATACAACAAACTTCATAAAAGTAAAATTCAATGCTTGTTGTCATCTTTGTCACGCATAAGAAATTGCCCTATGATATAGTCTTTCGTTATATTTAACGTGTAGTAAAAAGAGAGGGTGTTAAACGCTACAGAATTTTATCGAACGAAACCGTTATCCTTGCGCGGAGTATAAACAACACGAATAAGAGAACGATAAGCAACGAAACGAAACGAAACTTTAATGTTTTACGAGAAATCGAAGTTCAAGAATGACAATACCGGATTTTTAACTCGCCAAGATCAAATTTCGTCTGTCGTGTACAGCGAGATTCAACGAAACGATACGCGAGATAAAAGAAAGAATTGATTGTACATCCGTTCAAAGGTACCGTGACAAACATCGACAACGGTTAGACGTTTGTTTTAATTGAAATTTTATTGACTTCATCGTGTCCACGAATGAAAGGAAACATCGAAGAGAAAGAGCCTACCCATCGACGCGTATCGGTAAAACCGCGAGTTTATAGATATGACGAAAACGAAATGGACGATCGCCAATTTTACTCCTATCGTTACTTCTCTCTCTCTCTCTCTCTCTCTCTCTCTCTCTCTCTCTCTCTCTCTCTCTCTCTCTCTCTCTCTCTCTCTCTCTCTCTTCCTCTCTCACTCCCTCTCTCCCCCTCTCTCTCTCTTTCAGACGATCATTTGCCACGTTCGTTAACGATTTTCCGTAGCTAAGATGTACGAACACGAACCGTCGTGCTATGATGCGCGAAAACTACCCTTTGATCATTGCTAATAATAAAGCCACGGTGGTATCCATGCCTACTAATTTCCTCTAAACACACGGCAAATTGCGGCACACCAATTTAAAAAAAAGAGCTAACCAGATTTCTGCGTGTATACGTGCACTTTATTTAAAAAAAGATATAGGGTGATCCAATCTGCCGATGATTCTGTAGAATTAAAGGAGATTTGAAGGATTATTAAAATGAACGTACACATTGACCCATTTTTCTTGCAGATTATTCTATATGAGAGTTTTACATGAGGAAACATTAAGAATACAAACTTCTTAGCTGTCGGTGAAAGAGTGTTGATGTAACGAGAAGAAGAATCCGCGGCTGCATTTAAAACGTTGCCAAAAAAACACTCTCAATCGGAGAGGATAACTTTAAAATGTTTTGTTTAGTATTTATTTATTCTTCTTTCGACCAGAGATTTTAATTTCTAAATGATATATAACAGTAGAGAAATTTTAAAGTAATCCTAAATGCAAATGTAACTATGAGAGGGAAGTTATCAGCCATATCGTGTGGGACTTTACTAGACCCAAAGGGTAAAGTTAATTAAAAATTTTCAAAAGATAAGGTTCCAACTGCCTTTAAATGTAGAAATGTTAATTGTCAAACCAAATATTAGGGTCTATCTGTACTGTTTTTCTTTTCTAAAGGAATGTAACCTACGTATTATAGTAAACTTCAGAATTACCTCTTAGCTCCCATGTACTTGTACATTTACACATGTATATGCATAAATTTCCATAGAAGTTTTCCAAATAAAAAAAAAAAAAAAAAAATAAGAAAAAGGTAGAGGAATTTTCAAGATATATTGTAAGCATTTTAGATTTATAACGAAGACATGTTAACTAGTGCAACGTACTCTCTTATCAGATTTAATTCGTTTATAAATAAAATCGAATCATTCTCTAGATAGTGTTGCAATGTAAAAAGTACAGCAAAAAAAAAAGAAAGTATCACTGTATGGTAATTAAACGTGACACAGTTTTATCAGAACGTTTAATTGCTAATTAAATTAAATGAAAAGAATACGAAAGGTGCAACTGTAAAAGCGGTATAAATGGCACCAACAACAACTGAGTTGCCACAGTTTTCTATTGTCCCATAATTTTCACGTCACCCGCTGGTGTCACCGTAAATCGAACTAAAACCTCAAGAAATTGGACTGTAACGATGAAGAAACTTGGGAACGTAATTGAAATTTCTCTCTATATCTTTGTCCCTCTTCTCTTACCGTTTTCTAAGACTAATCGTGTTTAATTACACGGTAAATAATTAATCGTTCAATTTTGTATGAATGTTTGAAGATCACGTAGTAGTAAGTAGAAGGGGGAAGGGTTGCATGCTAGCATGGATCAATTATTGAATTACGATAGTAATTAAATGCCGGAAATCATATATTCTGAGAATTTCTCCATCGGACTAATCGAAATACATATGGACCGTTCAGTTTAGAAGTGGTGTGTAAATCCGTTTTTGGAAAAACTTGAGAAATTGCACAATTTACGTATAATTTAGCGTAAACTTTTTATTTATAAACAATTCACACTTAATATTTTAAAATATCCTTGTCTTGATCAATTGAAAATTCGTTAGTAAATTACTTTGTGTAACCGTTGATTACGAAAGTGGGGCAAGTCCATTTTTCATAGTCTAATGAAGCACTATATATATAAGAGAAGAGTAAAATTATAGAATTTTCCAAAAAAAAGCGCAATGTAATGGAATTAGACAAAATGAAAAAAATCTCGTGACTTCGCCATCCAGTTATGTTGTTGCATGTACGAACATGCGATAACAAATTGTATAATTGGAATAGTGCATAAGTAAATAATTAATATTGAAAATAAACAACACTATTTTGCTTCTTGTTCTCTTTTATAAACAAAATCAGATTAAAACTACTTATTTCAAGTGAAATTGAATTGTAGATAACTGAAATTTAACGATTTCTACAATTCGATAATTATGAAAGTGGTATAAGTCCATTTACGACGCAATCAGATCATGTTAATTTAGTTAAATTCACATAGAAATCATTTATATAATCAATTAGCATATATTCAAATTTATAGAAACATTGCCAAATTTGAATGTACTTCAATTCATATTTTTTGAATCAACTAAAATGCAAACCCATAAATATCTCGAAAGAAGAAAAAATGAACTTACACCCCTTTTGAAATAAACGGTCCATATATAACCAATTGATGCATCGATACTACGGATGATTAAAATATGTAGGTCACGTGTGAAATTATCATAGGAACGTTAATCCTATTTTAAGGGATCCCTATAAATACAAAGATATTCTTTTCCCCCGGTTGATACGATATCCTCCTTCTGACAACATTGGAAATTCTTGAAACTGCTGAAAATAACGACGGTTAACGCCGGGATAAAGTGATTGATCGGGGTTCTGTTATTAATATCGGGATGTTCACTTACCATATCAGATGGAGGATGAACAAGAAAGCACCGGGCACGACGAGGTCGTCACTGCCGACGCTCCATCGACGTCGGAATACCACAATACCAGGCATCTCTTCGTCTCGATCGTCTGGCTGTTTCTATGTTCCATTCAATCGGCCACGATGCTCAATTCCTTCACGATCACACGGGGATCGTAATCACCGTCTCTCGTCCTTAAATCACCGGACGATGCGAACTTGAACTTTACCCCGGGACCTCTTTGAAACACGACACGAACGCCGGTTACCTTGTCGAGGTCGTCGTTGCGTTCCCCGACGCGCATTTCCGTAACTATGATCCAGCAAACCGCGGATCCTCTCCATCCTTCTCGCGAATAGACTTTATCGGAAACCGTTCGGACGATCTTTTGCTCGAACGAATCCAACTTCGACAGAGTGCACCATCATCACAACGTGACGATAAGACCGCATCACGTTCTATCGATTAATATCGAGACTTGGATCACGTCAAGAACACTTCCTTCGTTTCTTTTTCTTTTACTATGATTTAAAAAAAAAAAAGAACAATTTTCTTTTCGTTTCAATTTTCACTGACACAGGAATTATCTTGTAATATAATACGTAGAATAGAAAAATGGATCGGTTTCACTAGACTCTTCTCGAGGATGTCGCGCGATAATGCGCTAATTACAGGAAGTGAGTGTAGTGATCAACATGAGATAAATAGTATATTCCTTGTGTTGACTTCACCCGTACACACTTAAATCAATTACAATGGCAAACGTCGACAACGAATCGTACACGAAGTTTTCTGTGGAATGTCTGGATATCTGTGGTTTATGCCTTCTTAAGAAACGGCGAACCGTGTCGCGTGAAATAGTCTGTGACTTCGAACCCTGTTGCGCTGTCGAGGAAAACGTTGACGCGTGTATATAAGTTGGCGCTTCAATTAATGGAATTTCCTGTTTTTCTTATGGCCGAAAGCGAACCTAACGAATGCTCGGTTTCGTTTTAAGAGACATTGTTTCGCGAATCCATTGTAAGTCGTCGTCGTCGTCTTATTTTACTTCTGTCCGGAGAAGAATGAGCATCGTACAACAATAGAGGACAAAAAGAGAACCCAGTTTTACAAGATTGAATAAAGAAATGGGATAATAGAGTTCTCCTATATATTAAATCATCCGCGAAATTGAAACAGATTTCTTTTGTTACATTCTGTTTTCGAATTTTCGAACTACGAGAAAGAATTGAACGTCATTTGTATTGTGTGCGTTTGTCGAATCGAGATCGATTCGCGCCTAAAAAATAATTGCATCGTTGTAGAAATTTTTTCGGGGACCGGTGAAACTTTCAAGCAGCGATACGATGCTGAAATTATCATTTACGTTCGCGAACCAAGAAGCTCAAGAATGTGCTTCAAACAGAAACTACGAAGAGATGCGAAATCTTTTTGTCGCATTCGCAGAAATTGTTTTAGCTGGCATGAATGAAATCTGTTAAGAGGGCTATCGTGATCTTAAAGAATGGCCACATTGTTCAACGTGAAATGAAATTCTAAAAAGAATGACGTAACACTCCGTCTGTACTAATCATTACCGTTACAAAAGATACATTCTCGTACGAGTAAAATATATTGAAATACAATTCAATCAGCTCTCGAGATAAAAGCTTTCTTTTTTTTTTTCTATTCGACGTAAACTTTACATTAAACGAATAAAATAAACTTCACGCCTGAAACCCCGTACAACCACGCTGGAGTGTTATTCCTAACACTGAAATTATTCCTAATTTCTAATTAATACCTCCTTCTTGCACGCAAAATCGATACTAATTAAGTTATCAACGTCTCTCAAAATACTTGTACTACGTACTACTTACTGGCTGATGTAGAGAACCTTCGATACACTGAATCCAGCTACTTCCCCGATAAAATGGGCAAATAGTAAAATTAAGAATTCGCAATGTAAATGAATATTAATCGTGATAATTCTTTTCCCTTTAAATTCACCATACTGTTTGTGCTTACCGCGATGTCCATCGAGACACTTTTCAGTCAACAAGATATGATAAACGATAAGGTAACAATTACCCAGGTATCACGATATTTTAACCAGAACACACCAACGAGTTTTTTTCCATCACAATTGAATAATGATAGTACACAAGACCATTCGATCTTTCTGTAACACGTTTTCTCGAGCAGAAATCTCGTTTCACTGAAAATGCCAGAGTCCGATGATAAATCGTGCAGATCCCCCGTTTGATATCATTTGCAGGGCTGAAAGACGTTCCACCCGGCAAAGCCTATCGGCCGGCGTTACCGTCTAGAATGCCGCAACGCGTGTTTCTGCATTCCTATCATTGTTTCTCCCCATGGAATATCCGCGACAGTACACGACAGTGGGAACGGATGCATTTTATTTGCGAAACCCAAAGCTGGAGATGCACCACGTGCCAAAAATGCATCACATTGTGGACGCGATGGCGTCGTAACGAAAACACATAGCTTCGCGATCGTCGAGGTGAGCCACCTCGAGCGCGACTGAGCACCGAATTTAAGCCATCGGTGCACCTTCCACGGTTCCGAGGGTGCTCAATTTATGGACGCGCGTTGATAGACGCGCGTGCGTCGCGACGCCTCTTGTGCAGCAGACCATGCGTCGCGGCGACCACGCTCCGCCTCGTTTGCGCGACAGTCGACAAACAACGGTGACGAACAGCTCTTCGTGTAGTATATTTCAGCTTCTATGTATCTTTTGAATCAGATAGAAAGAAATTCTCTTTGTTTGATTTGTGAACTTTGATCTGTTTAGCCGTGTGGTATTTTTTCTTTTTTGTTTCTTTTTTTTTGTACTTTATAGTGGAAACGAAACTGATCATAGCTTTAAATTAAGAATGTTTCTTTAAAAGAATATGAATTCCTTTTGTTAAATTTCTGTGATTTTAATGTTTTACGAAAGTACAATGAGATGTATTATGCGATTAGTATGAGATTTAATCTTCACAATGAAATAAAAGATAAAAGTATAATCGATTGTAAATATCGAGCGAGTAATTATCGAAACTTATCTGTGTAGTCACAGCAGTTGGCTAATTATTTTTAATTGAACAAAACTGGCATAATATTAATGATACCCTCCTTGCTGAGGAAGCTGAAATTATACTTTCATATAGTTTTTATTAAAGGTAACAGTATTATTTAGCTTTGACTTTCCCCTTAGAATACACATTTTGGAATATTAACGATAGAAAAATCTATTTGACATATAGAAAATATTTATTTCAAAAATGATAATGAAAAATATAATATTTATAGTAATAGCACTTCAATATCTGTATTTAATTCCTTACATATATATCACATTACTCCAATGACATATTAATTTACGAACTGTATATAATCATGAACTAATTGAAAATGCAATTTATAATTTAACAACTTTTTTTAAATTATAAACTAAGTTATTATTTAAATAAATACAAACGTATGTATAATTATATCCCTTAATGTTATAAATATTGTATTGTACAATGTAAGATTAAAATGATTTTCTCGTGTTTCTTATTTTCACACAGCCAAACATAATGCAAGTGGAATATTTAATTATTCAACATCCATTAGTTTCTCGCCTGATCATAATTTTTTATGTACCAGTCAGTAGTTTCTTTAATGGCTTGTTTAAATGGAGTGAACTGAAAATCTGGTAAATATTTTCGAAGTTTTGCGTTGCTTGCTGTTTTTTTATATTGTCCTTCAGCTGCAGATAAATCATATACCAGTTTTCCTTTAAAATTGAAGGCCTGTGCTATTGCTTCAGCTACTTCAGAAATTGTAACTTCCTGAGATTCGTCAACTGTGTTAAAAATAAATAATTTAATAATACCTTGAAATGACATATACCATTATCAATTTAATTTATCTTTTAACTACCTGATAATATAATTGGCTCCACAGATTCATACTCCCGCAATACCCATATTATTAACTTAGCTAAATCTATGCTGTAAATAAATTGTCTCAAAGGCTTTCCAGAGCCTAACACAGTAAATTCTTTATCTTCAGTATTTCCTAAAAAAGAAAAGCATTGTACTAACAATATTTTATAAAGTAAATAATAATTTATTAAGATTTTAGTAGAAATATTTTATACCATCTTTTATAATGTCATAAAGTCTTCTCATTAAACCTGGTATAACATGACTGGCACCAGGCTGGAAATTATCATTTGGTCCAAATACATTGCATGGAATAATGCTAGTATAAAGTCTACCATACTGTTCATAATAACCTCTATTTTGGATATCTATAAGACGCTTAGCATAACTGTAGCCATAATTTGATGAGTGAGGTGGTCCATTGTGAATCTAAAAACATTAAATAAAAGAAGAAATATCAAATGAAACATTAAAAGCCAATAATACCAAACACAGCATTACCATGGTTTCATCAATAGGATATGTTGTTTTATCAGGGAATATACATGTTGACAAACAAGAAATGACTTTAACAACACCATTTTCATGAGCAGTTTGTAATACATTATCATTCATGTGAATATTTCGTCGCTGAAAGTATATAATACCTTGTTTGATCAATTGAAGAATAAGATTGCAAATACTATAAGTTATCTTTAATTACCAAAAAATCCAGATTATGTTTCATATTATAGAAAAGACCACCAACCATAGCAGCTAAGTGAATAACATGTGTAGGCTTATGTTTTTCAAATAACTTCTGTGTACTTAGTTTGTCACTGAAAGTATAATATTTTATCTTAACTTCATCAAATAATTATTTTATTGGTATTTAACACTTGAATAATAAATTACCATAAATCTGCATCTTTGGAGCCTACAAATATCCACTTTTCAGTTTCATTTTTATTTTCTTTAACAACAGTTTCAATAGCTCTACCAACTAGACCAGTTCCACCAGTTACAAGTATAACTTTATCACTTTCAGACATTTTTCATAAAATCTATATGAAAAATTACAAATTTTTTAGTTTAGAATTTTTCTGCTTATGTATTTAAGGAATTTAATCTTTCACAGAAGCTATATAGTACTAGGTACAGTCATCACCTGCTTAATAGTAATTGCTGTACTGGTAAAAACTTAACCTGCAGCTGTCAATGATTAAGATGCAAATAAATTTTATAAATATACTGCAATAGAAGAAACAAACCGAGTTGACATTGAATGAACGAAGCACGAATTTCTTATCTCGCTCAAATAGCATGGATCGCAATAGACCCAGTCACCAAAAACCGCTTTTCATATTCAAAGTTAAAGAAATACAGAACAAAATTTTAATAGATATTTTAAATATTTCAAATAATAAAACACAGAACTATAAACCGAGGTAAAAACTTTACACTCACAAAACGACCTCGCAGCATTACATACATCACGAGTTTGTTATCATTATCATTGATAGCATTGACAATTAGTAATACTTCTGTGACTTACATGTAGATAATTAAATACAAATAAATACTTCGTTAATATCCAGGATCCAGATCAGTCGCAAAATATGCATTCGAAACCGAGAAACATTAAAATGCAGTCTTAACTACACAATAAAAACGTTCATAGCCATCTGTCAGCAAAGATAGAAAACAATTGTTTCATAAGATATATGTTATCTGATAACTTGTTTCATAAGGAAATCAATCAAGAAAAAGGATTCGTTCAATTTTCAAGCGTCACATTTTAATCGTATAGGTGAGGTTTCAGGATTAATTACTCTCTGCTGCCGATTTTCAGAAATACTACATTCCATCACCCACCACGTATCACGGCCATTATACCGGCCAAGTGTCCACAGCATCTCAAGTACGTATCACATGAACCATATATGACGCATTAAGGCAATACTAGTATCAATAGACTTCCATATCACTATAGTCGTCCGTTATTAATAAACAACAATTCGAATTTCAAACTGCTTCTTTTTTGTCCACACTATTCGTATATATTGTCTACATATGATACATACACAAGGTGTATTCGACCACTCTGACCGTCTGGATAGCTAAAACGTGCAAGGAGGAAAGAAATCATTACTTTTCAAAACTAGCTAAAAAGAACAGTTAATTCTAAAGCCTAACATATCATAATTAAAAGCAGTTTTTCAAAAATTTCATCGCTCTTAGTACATGTTTACGTCATCTAGCGGTAAATACTGGAACTAAACTAAGGAGCAAAATGGTCCAATAAATGAGGCGCCATCTAGTGTCAAAGTACTATTACTAAACTCTAAGAATGAACTCCTGATTTACCCTAGTTAAGTAGTACAAGTGTCCGCCGTAGAGAGGCGTCACGTACTTGTTAGTGTGTGTGGCGCCATCTAGCGGTAAGCAGTGCGTACTATAGAAAAGGCTAAATAAGGAGATGGTTTTTGAATTTAGTAATAGTACATCTGCGCTAGATGGCGCCATGCGCACAAGATTTTTTAAGCGTTTAGTACCGTAGTTCACCGCTGGATGGCGCCATGAGTACTATCTGATCTTCCATACCGATTTTACAGCAACGGAATTTTAAAAAATTGTTATTGAATAATATACGTCAGAATTGGATAGTTTTTTGTTTGTAAACAGATTTTCAGAGGCAGTGTACCTTTTTTCCCCTTTCGCATCTTGACCATCACGACGGCAACCGTATTCGAAACACCTCAGACGCGTACCATATGAACCCCGAGCGTATTATTCCTTTTAAAAACATGGACAATTTGATATCGAAATTGATGCTTGTTGATAAATAGACGATTATTAATTATCAATTTATTATCACGTATAATAGTGCCTTATGGGTGATGTGGAGACCTATGTAAGTACCACCGTAATACGCCGCTTGCGGTTTATGTGATACGCGACTGAGGTGTATGCAACAATTAGGCGAGTACGGAGACCAAGACGCATAACAGAAGGATGTCGCTTCCTGAAAAACAGCTAGAAAGGGTAATTAATTGAAAATTCTGATATAGGTATACTGTTACATTGAATTATAATTCGATTTTGGCAGTGTAATTTATTTCATACTTCGTTATCAATTTAATACAAAATATTTACAATTGCTTGGAAGTCGATGATTACTAATCAAGGCTGATGACAGTGTTTGTACCTGATACTTTTAACAATCTATCCGAACTTTTTGACAGACGTATCCTCTCTTCTGGCTTTAATATTTCAGCTATTATTTTCTCATCGCTTCGTCGTTCAGGTTTGCGCAAAATCTCTTGCGTTTTATTGCATTGTTGCGTCACACAAGAATCGCCTGCCGCCTCCTCAGCGACGACATCCAATTGTGCTACTTGAATATCAGAAAAAGTAAGTCTTCCGTTAATCTTACTTTCTGAAGGCACACGGGAATTGGGTTCAAGTGCCGTGGAAATTGGAGATCGCAATAACTTCTCATCATTGCTATCGTTTTGCTTTAGAATATTAGCTGCTTCTACACAAAGCTGCATTATAATATTTTAAGATTAGACAGTTATCATAATTTAAATCACTACTTAATTTTTTCTATAAAAACTTACTGCATCAAATGTAGAATCTAGAAATAATTCTTGTAAAAATCGTCGTGCTGGCATTCTGTAAGTATTATTACCTAAACTAGCAGCTACATCCGAAAATAAACAAATATCCTATAATATAAAGCAAGATCATATATAAATAAATTATAAGTATATGCTGCTGTTTACTTCTAAAACTGAATTTAAATATGTACCTGAAACACGTCTGAGTGTAATTGTCTTAATCTAAGCAGAGTTTGTAGACTATTTCGATACCATACAGGATTTGCCAACCGTTGTACATGCCTAAGAATTTTCCTATTCAAATAATATAAATATTATTAAAGTAATATTAATTCATTTTATTACAAAAATCAAATTATCTATTTATGATGTACCGTTTAAAATAACACTAACTATAATTAATTAATGTTACCTCTGTAACTTTAAGTCTTTTTCTGGAATCGAATCTTTGTTGCTACTTTTACCGTGACAACATACTAAACATATACGATAATGTTCTGCATCTACATCACACTCTGAGCAAGATTCTTCATCTACTTCTGTCGTTTCTATATCAGACTTAGGTGCATCGTCCAGCGTTATAGCCGAAATTGACACGTGTGGTGGTTCCGGAAAAATAGTTATAAGTCTCTTTGGAAGGGCAATACCCATGTAAAATAAATTATCGTTATTATCTTCAGGGGGTGGGGGTGTTGGAGTGAGTACATGTTCCGCAATCCAGTTGCGAGATGAATCGAATTCGGATAAGCTTTGCAACGAAAGTCGACCATCTAAACTATACATCTAAAATAAAATAACCTGTTTAATCGAATGTTTCGTAAAACAGATGATCAATTTTGAAACACTCTTGCCTCTAAACTACTTTGGGAATAACTTGGTCTCCGATGACGTTGTAAACTACGAAGCCTTGCATACCCTTCAGCATCTTGTTGGCTTAATCTTTGAATACTTGAAACAGGGCTTGGTGTTTCCCCCCTTTCTCTAAAAGGAGACGCATTTGTAGAAAACATTATTAATTAATGTAAAATTATTTAAAATATTCTTACGGTAAAGCGTAACGTCTAGCTTCAAGATCTGTAGCTGCACTTTCAGATCGATTTCTAGTTCTTCGGGCAACTGGTTCAGGTAATTCCGGTTTGCCGTCGCTGAGACTCCGATGATGTCGTTGTATAGGAATTGGACTTGGCGCTGGATATCTACTTGTGGGAGGAACAACTGGCCAGTGATCTCCGCGTCTGTGTCTAACGCATGGCCACTCCAAAGACATTAATGCATCTGCACCTGCACGAGTTGTACCGATGAGACTAAGAGCATACATAGCTGTTGCTCGCACCACGTAATACGAACACGTTTCTGCTATGGAAGTTATTAATTCTATTATTCCTAAATGATTTAATTGTTCTACTCCTGCTGCCGAAGTTCCTGCATGACCAAGCACCCATAGCGCCGATTTCATTTTTAAAATTCTTTTGTTTAAATTCGTAACTTGATCGTCTCGAGATTCAGAGTCTAACCTCCAACTTTTTTCTGGAGTAGTACGTCTGGAATCGTCTAGGCTTGTTTTTCGTCGAATATCGAGCAAAGAGTCAACTTTTTGTGGGCAACATATATCAATACTCTCTACAGTTTCCGAATCCATTATTGTCTCTAATTTATTAGATTCTACTGTCTCGTCAGTACCAGATTCTTCGGACATAGCATAAGCATCATCAACCGTAGAGCGATTAGTTTTGGTACATCTTGAATTCGATTCTGAATCTCTATTACCAAACTCCAATCTGAATCGTTGAACGATTCGAGCAAAACGTTGAACCACGTTTCTACGTAACAATAGCTGCGCACCTAGCTCGTGCTGTACCAATTGGCCTATTAAATGTGGTAGAATAAAAATATTATGAGGTGTCATGGGAACACTACTTGTTCTTCTATAATAACTTCCTGTTTCATTTCTTTGACGACGAGTTAAAGAATCATGTATTTCTCCCTCTATTAAACCAACATATCTCTCTGCAAAACCTCCAGGATTTATCCACTTTTCCAATTCTTCCGCGGGCGAAGAAAGTGTTGTAAAACCTTGATGAAGAGAGTATAGTCGAATTTTCAGTAAGTAACCTTTATCACCTAATTCTTCCAACCATTTATCCCAATCTCGAGACTGAGCTCCTTGTTGCAATAAAGCTTCTAAATATTCTGGTTCTTCACAAGCTTCGTGTAATGCCTCTAATGCAGTTAACGCTATAGTTTTATTAGAATCTGAGAGCCGATCCGACAATAATGATATTGCCCAACGATAGGCGTCAGCCATTCTGGCTCTGAGTATCAATCGAAGGAACTGTGTAGCATATAGACGTGTACTGTCTAATGTTGCTTCTGTAATAATCTTAGTCAATACTTTCCTATTAGGTCCATCCCTAGAATAATCTAAGCTTGATATTATAAGTTTAACATAACAGTCATGATTAGTAGCTAAAGCCAAGTCTTGCAACTTTCCTAATAAATGAAATTCCTTTAAAATTCTAGTCCCTTTCGCTGAATGGCTCAACTGGCCAAGGAAGAGGAAATACTTTTGACAACAAGTAGTAGACATATGACGAGGCGAAAATAAACACTCGTGAGCAGATTGAGCCGTTCGGATGCTAGTTATTTGTTCAGCAATTTCTCCAATTAATTCAAATAATAATTTTGTACTTTCAGGTTCATGAATTTCCAGCAAACAATTCAACAAGTCACAACCAGCTAATGTTGCTTCTCGTGCTAAATTAGCATTTGTTGCTAACTCCACTCTACTGTATCCATTTGAACATGGTTTAAAATACCGTATAAGTCTTTTTATAAATAATCTGTGATCAGAATCATGGAGTATTCGCACTGTATCTTCTCGTGAGCGTAATATAGATCGTACAACTGGCCAATTCCAAGCAAGAGCGTCTTTAAAACTGAGTACGTGAGCATCTTTCAAAAGAGGCGTAGTCGGTGATTCTCGACGTAACCAATGCCTACTAAATGTTCGTTGACGCCTTGGTAATGTTGGTCTTAACCAAGTACCAGCTTGTAAAAGTTTATCGAGGAATAGACTTGCAGGTGCTGGTCTTCGTCGCATCATAGTATGCATTCGTTCCAAAATCGTCACAGCTGCTAAAGCTTGATGCTTTCCAGCACTTGCGTGTTCCAATAGATTTGGTAAGGGAGGAGTAAGATCACATACTTCAGGTGGCAAAAGAGAATGTGCAAGGTGTAATAATGCACCCAATAAAACAGCTGCACGTACAGAAATAAAAGTATCAGTGGAAACAATAGTTTCTGCTAAAGCTCGATGTAGACCACATTCCAATAAAGCATATACTAGTAATGCCAAATGTATCTCTGTAATATTTGGACAGCGCGATGATAAGGATGGTAAAATATATTTTCCTTCAGCTGCAACAAAACCTTCCGACAATTTCCATGAATCGCGTGCTCTACTGGGATCTACCGCTGCTAAAGCAACATCAGGTTCATCTGTCCAAGTAGGTAAAGGTAAATCCAACAACTCATAAAGTAATTCTAAAACAGCACCTCTTACTTCAAGTTGTTCAACATATAACATATCTGCTATAGCTTTCAAACCTGAATTATCATCAGGTCTACAAAAATGTAAAACTCCAGAATAAGATCTCAGTATACTTAGTAATGCTAGTTTGCTTGCTGCAAATCGTTCTCGTTCTTCTTTTGTTCTATCTATATTTAGAGAATGAAGCTCGCAATAGGGAGCTGCAAAACATAAAAGAGAAACACTACTCCTGGTATCAGGTGTATTTAATAATTTTAGCAGAACTCCTACAACAGATTCAATTATAGAAGGGCTTTGTCCAGTCATGGCAGCTCTTGCAAGGGCACCAATTCCTCCACAACTGATTAACAGATTTGAATTTAAAACACCCAGCTCACAAAGAATTGCTAAAAATGCTCTAAATGCTCCATCATTTTCTTCAACTCCTCCGTTCGTTAAACTGATTAAAGATCTTGCTAAAACAGGACTAAAATGTTTTGGAGCTAATACTAAAATCCTTCTAACAAGTCTAAGAGCTTGCATTCTTTCCATTTCATTTCGTAAATTAATATCCATGCTACGAGCCACAAAATATGGATATTGTAATTTATTAATTGCAATAACATCTTGTTCTTTTTTGAGCATATATCGTACAGCACGTAATGCAGCTGCACGAACTTGTGTTGCTTCATGGACAAGGCCCACCCGTAAACTAAAAAATCAATACATGTATAAAATACTATAAAATGTTTATACCTTGTTTGTAGTAATATTCTTTAGTTCTTACCAACAAAATACATCATTGGTGGAATATCCATAGTCTGGTGAATCATTTTCACTAATTAACTTAACAATGGCATTAAGATATGCTAGTTTTTTTATGCTTGGAACATTTTCACGTTGACAAAGATTGGTCAAAACTTCTTTTACATTTTCTTTCAATCCTATAAAATAAATTAATGTTTAGTATTAATTCAGAGTGCAAATAATGTTATAGTTTTTGAATGAAGCTGCAATAAATTAATATTTCTGTATCGTTTATAATAGAAATATAACTAAAACTTTGTTTGTTGCTATATTAAGAATGTTATAAACATTAATTTTACATATAATTCTATATCTTTCAGTAAAGATTTCCTACTTAAAAAGTTCTTGCTTTATCTATTTTATGAAAGACATCTATCACATTGTAAGATACAAACTAAATATAAACAAGCACGCATAACTGTAGACGGATGCGAGTTAGTAGTGTTATCAAAGTGCTATGGGTACAAAGTTGCACATTACAGGTTAGGTTACTAACCTCTTGACAGATCGAGTTGCACGCAGCTGTCTTCACTGTCTTGACGGCCTATAAAAAGAACACATAAATAGAAAACGACGCAGTTTCGAAATAAAGAAATTGACAGCCAATGTTCAACGTACTTCGATGAGATCTGCTCGTGCGAAGACTCCTACCCCAAATCATCCAACTAGAAATTGCCATTTCTTTACCGGCTGCTACCCACGATCACAATCAACACTTTTTGTCCGATTGTTACTACGAGTCTTTTGCATGGTATATGTCATTCTCACTGTTAACCCAGAGCTCGAAGCACTATAAATGCACTACTGATAAATCAAGTGTAATACGAGTCAAGTGTTACATGAGAACGTTGCACTCAAACGTACCGCACTCTTCGGGAAATTCGTAGGTACCTGAGAAAGTTGCAAGAGTCACGGTAGACATGCAGTCAACGACAATATAGGCTTCTTCTAATTTTCCATTAAATCTTAGAAAGTATGTGTTTCTTATTACTTTAATTTTCAAATAATATTTTACAGCGAATATAAACTCTGTATATTTTCTACTTTATTTTTGAAAGCGTAATACACTTCCTGTTGTATGAATACACAAGCAAAATACACTGTGTGACATGCTTGACTGGTTTAGACTAGTTGGTGTTCAGAAGATTGAAATTCCAAAGCAACAATGTTTTATAGTTTATACCGTTTTGTATAGTTACTTCGATTAAGTAAATACTCTTTATACTTTACTAATTGTGTAATATTCATATAAATATTGTTATTAAAAAGAATAAAATAAATGTTATTTTACTTTAAAAAAGCGTATTTGTTGATCTATACTAAAAAATTTTATATACGGCGCAAAAATAGGATAAGTCATAAAGGATCTATTAAAACGTAAAAAGTAAGATAAAATAAAATTTCCTTTTTTTTAAATAAGAACTAATTATAATATTTATTATTTTATTAAAATTATAAAATTATTTATATTTAATAATTATGTTTAGAAGTAAAACTCATCATACTCTAATCTTGGTAGATGGACACACTGTAGTGGTGAAGTAGTATTCAACATTCAACAATCGAAGAAAGGATCCGTTTATTAAAATTTATTAATAATGGCACATATGGTGGAGAATTTAATTCAACCTAATATAGGTTCAGTTACTGATAATTTAGTTCCAGAATGGCTTAGTTCAGAACAAAGTACAGGAGTAAGTTTCCATAAATTTTGACATTAACGTGATTTAAGGTTAGAATGACAATGCAAACTTTGAAATAACATGAATGAAAATTTGAAATAAAATAAACTTCTATTATTGTTCATATATACGTTTAAAATCCTATATTGATTACATGTATTAATAATTTTAATTATCCTATTCTGTACAATAAAAATTCTATAATTTTTAAAAGTATACCTTCACATATACTTTAATATAAAATCATTTTTATTTAATGATTTTATAAATTAATGTATTAATTATTAATATCTTGAAATCATTTTATTAATTAGACATCCATTATGGCTTGTGAATTTGATGGAGGTGTGGTAATTGGAGCAGATTCCAGAGCAACCACTGGGTATGACATATTACTTAAAATTAAACATCATAAATTATTTAGTAATGCAATAATAATCAGAGAAACAATTAATACTCTTTCAGGGCTTACATTTCCAATCGTTTTGCTGATAAATTGACTAAAATCACAGATTACATTTATTGTTGCCGTTCTGGTTCTGCAGCTGATACTCAAGCTCTTTCTGATATAGTTGCTTATCACTTAAGTTTACACAAGTATGTATAATATATATATATATATATATATATATATATATATATATATATATATATATATATATATATATATGTAGGATATATTGTAATAAAAAAAATCATTAAATTATGGAAGATATAATTGTAATGTTTGTATTTTATTCTTGTAGAATGGAGTTGGGTATGGAACCCTTAGTAGAAACAGCAGCAAATGTATTTCGTGAATTTTGTTACAATTATAGAGATTCCTTAATGGCAGGAATCTTAGTGGCAGGATGGGATAGCCGTAAAGGAGGTCAAGTTTATAGTGTTCCTCTAGGTGGTATGTGTGTACGTCAACCAATTTCCATTGGAGGATCTGGTTCAACCTATGTGTATGGTTACATGGATTCACAGTACAAACCAAACATGTCAAAGGATGAATGTGTTAAACTAGTTGAACATAGTAAGCACTTAACATACTTTGATTAGTACAATATGATTATCTAGTAGTTTGATACTGATGCTACTTCTTTATCATTACAGCATTGGCATTGGCAATGTCTCGTGACGGTAGCAGCGGTGGTGTTATTCGAATTGGCGTTATTACGGAAAAAGGAATTGAAAGAAAAGTTATATTAGGCAATGAATTGCCACGTTTCTATGAGGGGTGAAAGTCATAAGAATTAGGTTTAAACAAAACGTTTATCCATACTTTATTATGTATATCCAGAACTCTTGTATCAATTATGTCTTGTTTCTTAAATAAATTAAAACAAAAAATAATTGTTTTCTATTTTTTTATAATCGTAACTCATGTTAACAATAATGTTTTGTGCTAGTATATTTGAAGTAAATTTAATAATACGTATCGCGTTAAGAGTTATAGTACTTCCTAATAGCCATTAATTCTTAGACACCCAAAAATCATCCAGGAACTTGGTCGAAACGCGACCGTCAATGTGATCAAACACATCTACACAACTACTACCATATTTAGGTCGTATTATCCACTTACGATTCACTCCGGTATATACTCGGCCGTTTTAACTTCGTACTTAATGTCCATTGTTGGTTTAATGAGAAAATTGTCACAATGGCACAATCGTGATGTGTGCAATCGCATCGAGTCTCTTCGAGCTTTTGGCTCTTTTCAGATGAACTGTCACACTAGTTGTAGTCGGTCTTCCGTGATACCCATTACAGCCTTCCACATCATATATTGCATCAACTTACGTGCCACATATTCCAAATAATTTCACAACCAGTTTAATGTAAACAGAATATATACATATATATTTTTTTTTCTCAAGTGTCACATCGTGTGTGTAAAACATTTACATTTGGTCGCTTATTTTCGTGTTAAATTTAACTCACTGGTCGCAAATGACTGGAAATAGCAGAAGTTCACAGGTACGCGGCTATTTCTAGTAAATTTATTTTAATGGACAAAACAATTATCAAGCACAACAATCACGGTAAGCATTACTTATAATTACGCTATTATAAAAAATATAAAGAAAATATCAATAAACCTTATTATTTGACATTTAAAAAAAAATTGTATGCTACATTATAAATAAACGATGGCATATAACTTCTCTCCCTATTTATTTTTAAATTATTAAAGAATATCGTAACTTTACTTTTAGTTTTATACTACTCGTGATACTTCTCTGCTTTTTTAACAAATATATTAATTACTGATTCTCGGAAGGATTTGTCTTGTAATTCGAAACGCCTGAAGGCGTTGCAACAATTACAAAATTCCATTTTGCAACAAAATGACCGTGGAGGATAGCATGGAGGATAGTCAGCCGAGCTGGTCGGTGCAGGAAGTCGGTGAAATGATGCGAAGTTTTGGCATATGGGATTATGCAGTTTTCACGTTTATGTTGGCTTGTTGCGGTTTCGTTGGCATTTATTTTGGTTTTATCAAAAAATCATCAGGCGTAGACGAATACCTCGTCGGTGGTAGAAATATGAAAACATTTCCAGTCAGTCTGAGTCTTATAGCAAGTTTCATATCGGGTAGGATTTCACCTTGTAATTTTAAATGACAATTTCCTTTGTCATACTAGTATCTCCATTGACACTGTAATATTGCGCATTAATATTAAAAAGTATTCTCCGATTATTACGAAAAGAAAACCTGATCTTATCGTAGATTATTTTCAAAAATTAAATTCCCAATTAAAATTATTTAACATAAATAATTACGAATTACTATTCCAATAATAGGTATTTCATTATTGGGTACACCGACGGAAGTTTACGTACACGGTACCAGCTATCTTTTTATCGGTATCGCAGTGATCATTGTCGGTTTCCTAATGTCTACTATCTATCTGCCAATTTTTCACGAGCTCAAACTTACAAGTACCTACGAATACCTCGAGAAACGTTTCGATAAAAAGATCAGAATATTAGGATCGGTACTTTTCTCGATCAGTATCGTGAGTTATATTAATTAATACAATTCGAATTGATTTATTCAACGATTCATTGAAAATTGTTCATCATAAAAAGAGAAACACTATCGTTTTAGATGACATGGCTTCCTATTGTTATTTACGTACCAGCATTGGCTTTTAACCAAGGTATCGAATAAATATCAAGTAATAATTGACAAAATCGTAATCGTATAATATTAACACTTTGAATGATGTATTTACAGTTACCGGGGTAAATGTACATGTAGTCACTCCGTTCGTATGTATCGTGTGCATCTTTTACACTTGTGTGGTAAGAAATGATTCATAAATAAATCCACAACCGCTCTTTAAAAAAAAAAAAAAAGAACAAGAAAGAAAAATATAAATAGATAAATAGGTCAAGTAATTAACATTTTACGAATTAGGGTGGTTTACGAGCAGTAGTATGGACTGATTTTATTCAGACCTTTATAATGTTCGGTTCTATGGTACTAATCGTTATCAAGGGAACGTCCGATGTAGGTGGATTTTCGTTAGTGATAAGAAGAAATCTAGAATCTGGAAGACTGGAATTACCCACGTGAGCATTACAGAAAAATTCATCATAATTAAAGAAAAGAGGCAAATAAAGTATTAATATACAATTATTGAGTTAAACGAATTGTTGAATAGGACAGATTGCAATCCTCTCACAAGACACACGATCTGGTCACTCGTGGTGGGTGGTTGCATTCATTGGTTGCAAGTATCTGGTATCAATCAGAATATGGTACAACGATATCTTGCATTACCCACGTTACAATCAGCTAGAAGGTACGCTGATTGAAATGTTTCATTATTTGCAGAATAACAATTTTCGAAATAGCGTGTTAGATAATAATAAATAGATACATTTGTGGAAAAAAAAATGGTACGTTTCAGAGCTCTCTGGTGTTTCACAGTCGGAGTCTTAATTTTATTAGGAATATGTGGATACGCGGGAATGTTAATATATGCTTGGTACCATGTATGTGATCCACTTACGACAAAGGTAATGATTAGACTTCCCTGATAGCCTAATTCCACGATATATCGTGAACTAGGATTAATAGAACGATTTCGCATTTAATATACATCACTTATTTCCCAGACACTTCTTTTTACCTCCTATGGATATTTTACAATTTTTTTATTCGAGTGTAAATATTACAATAGTTTGTTTTATATTTCTTTTTTTTTCAATTTCAATAGTATGTCAATTAAATGTTTTAAAAAAAGGATATACTTTTCACGCAGCTAGCAGGCGCGAAGGATCAATTGCTGCCGCTACTTGTTATGAATATATTAAGAGAATTTCCGGGTCTTCCTGGTCTCTTTGTCGCTGGAGTATTTAGCGCAGCGTTGAGGTATTTCTACTTTACTTTTTACACTTTACAACTTACGCGTGAGAGAAAGAATAAAATTCGTCTATTCTCATATTCCAGTTCTTTATCCACTGGTTTAAATTCTATGGCCGCGGTGGTGTTAGAAGATTTTATTAAACCTTTCAAGAAAACACCGTTTTCTCCCAAAGTTACGGATATTTTATTAAAGCTCACTGTAATTATACTTGGGGTCCTTTGTGTGGCACTTGTATTCGTTGTCGAGAAAACAGGATCTCATGTATTACAGGTACGATCTACCGAGATTTCATTCAAAAGGAATATCTATCCGAGATTATGTATATTTTAGTTGTCCACGAATTTGGCGTCCATTACTGGCGGACCGTCACTCGGTATTTTCAGCATGGGAATTTTGTTGCCATGGGTAAACGCCAAGGTAGGCTATAATTTAATATGACGATGATATTCCAATAATACGAATACAGATATTTACGATTTTCTGAAAAATACAGGGTGCTCTGATAGGTGGTCTTGCTGGTTTGGGTTTTATGGGTTGGTTTAGTCTTTCAGCGGAAGCAGCGATTGCTAGTGGAAGAATTAAGTGAGAATATAAGTTCTATGGTTTTAAGGTGTTTCCGATATTTTGTTTTTAACAATACACATATTTAAAAATGTTTCAACAGGTTTGATGAGAAACCAGTCAGTACAGAAGGCTGTTACTACACTTTTCCGCAAGTAGAAAACTTGATGTTACTCGAGCCCCCAGATAATATTTTGGACAATGATGATTTTCTTCCGTAAGCATTTAATTTTTTCAAGAAAGTTCGTGTATAAAAATAACTACTATTCTCAGTACACTTTTTTAAATCACATTTTTAGAGAACCACTAGCGTTGTACCGTCTTAGTTACCTTTGGTACACTGTCACCGGTGCATTAGTAACGATGACTATAGGTCTCATCGTAAGTTGTATTACGTCTGAAAATGTTGAGAAATTGGATCCAATGTTGTTAGCCCCTTTTATACGAAGGCTATTAAAAAACAAGCAGTCTCGACACGAGGCAAGTAATGTTTAATCATACAAATTTTTCTCACAAAATTATTTAATAAATATTTCTAACCAAATTTAATACAACTACTTGATTGATGTAATTCATATTAATGAAATGTTTCTTATTTTATATAGAGTGGAAACTTAGAAATGAGCCTGGAAGTACATAGAACTGCTGAAGAGAACACAGCCTAAAGAGTGTTATATTAATATGACCTTGACTGATGATCATGATCCACATTGATCGAATTAAGGGTCGGCAAACTGTACAAGATGAAGTGTTTGGTTGACAAGCTGAAATATCAAATTAAGAGGGTTGAGTCTAAAATAAGTTATATCAATGGAGAAAATAAAGTACAAAATGACTCGTGTTATAGTTGGAATGAGTTGAGATGTAGAAGCAGGAGAGGGAGTACGAACTTAACATCCGTATAATTCATAACGGTACGAAAATGGTAAGAATTGTTTGATAACAGTGTATGAAGCAAAAATAAAAGACATCAGTACGTTTTTTTTTATTTTTTTTTTCACACTTACCCATAGATATAGTGTATTTTATACGTATATTTCAACATTAACGGAAATGTACAAAGATAATATATGTGTTAGTATCCTAATATTATCCTAGTAGTACTTTTAATTAAATTTTTATCCTCGCTGTAAAACCTATAATGTTCGAAATGTAAAAAAAGTAAGAAAAATGAAAACGATTAAACTTTTCGAAATACGTCTTTTGGTTTCATCCTTCATTGTGTATGTATGTATATACATATACATATAAATATAAAAAGAATGGTAACAGGATTTTCGTATAATGTCTTAACAGTACGTGAAAACTTATTCGCGGTGACATTTAGGATATAATCATAAAATAATAAATTATTAAATAGATTTTACTCATTAAATAGAAACGATATATTAAAACCATGATCTCTTCCCTTAATTATCATTAATTCTTTTAAAATATATCACGCACGCAAAATAAAAGTCGGATAGAATAACAAATTCTTCGTTAATACACACTAACGAGCAAATCAAACAAAAGAAATATTCGTTCGGAAAGAAATATAATACTCATAGCTGAAAAGAATTCAACGGCGGTTTCTTTAGATTATTACACGCATTTTGATGTTCAATATATTGCTATTACTGTTACGATTTTTACAATACAGATATTATATAACAAATTAAGATCACTTTGATTGACTGCAAAAACATTCGCGATCGTTTAGTGACTCGTGCAGTTTGTACTTATTTAAGATTGAGCATTAGATTATACTGGAGATTTAGACCACTAATATATGTAAACTGCCTGGAAAATATATGTATGTATACTTGGACAGATCGATTGTGTTGTATGTTTTTACATGTGAGAAATTGTACAGAAAGAATAATCAGACACTGTAGTCTAATATTTTGTACTTGCGGAGGATGACAAACTGCACGACTGTCGTTCGTTTTTATAAATTCCTATTTATCAACAATATATCAAATGTTTTATCAACAGTCATTGCCTTCGTCCCATAATGTCTCGTTTCAGTCGTTTATCGATTAAACCTTTTATAATAAATTTCTGTTTAATACTTTGAACGTTATCATTGAATAATTTCAGTCGCACTACATGAGTAATGGTGAAAATTATTCGAACAAGCAACAAGAACAATCGAACATCAACAATTTTTGTTTCCTTTTCTTTTTTTATGAAATATCGTAAAAAGATTCCAATACTTATTAGACGAGACATTAATTTACCGTTAGCGTTTGATAAATACAATTCGATCATCGTTAAATACAATACCGCAAGGAAGAAAAAGAAAGACAAACGACAATGTACGAACGATGCAACGAAATAGTAAATTTTCAAGTTACCCCCCTCCCTCCCCCCCGTTTCCCCGTTTTATTTACTCGTACCTATATGTAATTATTTCTTAAAAATTTCGACGCTTGGCGAGTTAACAAACGTGCGATAAAAGTGGTGCCATTTTAAGAGAGGAGGAAAATAAAATAAAAAGAATGTACAAATGACGAACGAAATATACGCATGACAAGTTCATTATGAAAATCGTTTCTTACACACGGGTAAAATAAAACAGTCGATATCGCACAATCGCCACAAGTCCGTTTCTTCATAATTTTTTTCTTTTTGGTTTTTTCACATTCATAAAAGTTGAAATGCCATCTACAGCAAATAAATAAATATACATGTATATATGCGGATGCACATGTATTTATTTATGCGTAAAGATTCCTCAGACGGTCACTTGTTTGAAGGAAACGAATAATACTTTTTGTGCTAACTAAACGTGATCGTCTTAAGAAACGTGAAATGAGATTTCAGAAATAATTTTTCGAAGCGAAAAGCATCGACACTACCACTGAAGTTCGTCTAATTACAATTTTCAGTACTTTTTTTTTATAATTTTCCTTACATCTTTTATTATCTCTCTTTGTTTCCTTAAGGATGATATGAATTTCATTTAAAAATTGATATTTTCATTTGATCAGTGAAAATATCGGGTAGTGATGCGTTTGCTTCTCTATTTGACGTATAGTCAGATGTTAAACACTCGTACGGAAACGAACGATGCTGTTTAAACAAAATAATGATGCCTTTTTTTCTTTTTTCATACTTTGTTCGAACTGACATCGTTAGCTTTCACGCGAAACCTTTTCAGCATATGTTTGCAACTATGTACTTTATACAATCTGGACTAGATTTATACGATCATCGAAATGAATTAAAGTGTAACGCTTAATTTTCTACTTTTTCTTGCTCCTTTTTTTACATGTATAAGATCAGCGTGATGACCATTTAACGAACTGGCCACATCGTTTAATTCTAAAAAATTACTTGCAGAACACTGGTATACAAAATATTTCTTGTACCTCTCTCAATTACACAATACAATAGGCATATCAATCATGGTTCATATATTATGTATACAAATAGGTAGTATATAAAATATTCTTCGACCATACAAATGCTACAATGAAGATTTCATAAAGTCATCTCTCTGTATCGAGAGAACGTATAAATAATCTTTTCAGTTCTGTATTAGGAAATGAACAGTGAAATTATCTACTTATGATCTATTAATGTTTAGCAATAAAAGCAATTCCAGTCAACAGATTTGAATAGACTATGACTGCTCAAAGATTAAAAAAAAAAAGAATTATCATGCCTTTTTGAAAATGTTATAGATGTTATAGATATATTTTATGAAATTTTTTCATTGAACACGTGAATTTATGCTGGTGACTCTTTGCTTCGAATTATACATTTATTCCTTTCGACTAAATATGTTCATTTTGAGGTATACATATAGCATATCCGACATGATACAAACATAATACGACATGGTTTAAAGGTGAATGACCTCATTGTTTGGTCCCATTTTGAAAAACAAAATTTGTTCACTGTTCAATGGCATGTAACAGATTGACTTTCAATGAGAATATATTTAAAATATTAATGCAGTTCGATATTATTAATAGTAAAATAGATAAAAATGATCAATTGTTGATAGAAGGTATTAGAAAAATAATTTCTCCCAAAATCAGCTTATCCAGTTATATCTACATATGATTAACGTTATAATAAAATTCTATAAAAAAAGCATCGATTACAAATGACAATGGAAATTGTTGATAATTGAACAGAGGGCTATACATGGCAGAGAATGAACTCAGTTGTTCTAATTCATTAACTTCGTTACTAATGAAACTATATATTATCGTCAACTCCCCCTTGTCTTCACTCTCCACCTTCTATTTTTATTCGTATTAAATCTATTATCAAACATTGTGCAGGCGACAGACTTTCCAACGGATTTTCTACATTCGAAACAGAGAATTTATCAATTATTTCGCATGGCGAAACGAAAAGAATTAAATAAACAGATTTGTATTCAATGAAAGATAATCACGTGGACGTCAATGTCTGCCCGATAACAGGAACCTCGTAGCTTATATAGAAACATTTTCTATCCTTGAAACACAAACATGTATAAAAATTGTCACCGACACATGATGAGTTTGTAAAAAAAAATAACTTTTACCGAGAATAATAAAGTATCGGCGAGTTTCTTTCGAAGGAAGAAATGAATTTAAGCCCTATCAAATATTTCTAGCTCTCTAAGCAATAAGATTTCAATTCCTTATACTTTATTATATTATACCTAAATGTATATGAATTGACTTGCATATATGAATACAAGAGAACGCTTGAGGCAGTTAAAATCTATGGATGATTCATTAATAAAATAGTTAACTCTATGACCGATTAATAGTAATATTCATATCTCAACCCTAGTTGCTTTGAATTTTAAATGCATACGCGTACTAATAGTAACATTAACTCTAATTGATAAATTCTAATATGTATCGTAAAAAAAAACGAAGAAGGAAAAAATTAAACGTGTACTAAACAAATGATAAGAACGTAAAAAAGACAAGAATGAAATTGTTTGTAAATATATATATAGGCAATGTATAAAATTTTATCTGCCTCGTAAACATAAATGTAATAATGTAGAGTAAACTAAAATGACATTGGAATTGTACGCAGCGGCCAATTGTAACTTAAGTACTAAGAACAAATTCGAAGTATAGTATTGGAACACTTCGAACTTGAAAATAGTGTTTAGTTACAAGTTGGTCATCACAAGACTTTTCCTATAACTCCTGGCAAGGTATAGTTTGAAGTGGTAGCGCCGGTGGCAATGGTGCATTTTCTTCATGAATCATTACGAGTTTACCGTACTTCACCATTCTCCTCGTATGTTTTTGCTGTAAACAAGAGCTTGCCCCTTTAGTATATAGTCATTACCGACTCTCGACTTTTAAAGCTTCAAATATTGAAAACTATCTCTTTAAAAGTGAAATAAAGCGAAATATATTATCTGCACCTTAACACGTCTCCTTATATCTTTAAGTATCCATGTATGATCATTAATATAAATTATTCTTACTACAAACGCATCCTTAGATCTAAATTTCTTTTTATGATAGTATACAATTGATTTATCGAATATTTAACATTTAAAAGACGGGTCACTAGATTTCATATTTAGCTCACGTTGAATGCTATTGATTATACCAACGATAATTATTAATCGTAGTACCGGAAGAAAAGTCAAGTTATTTTCTTTTTTTTTTTAAATAAGCCAACAAGTTACACGGTGTCTTTTAAATGTTAGTAAGAGATGATAAAGATAACATCAAGGTTAATAAAAAATCTTGTGTTGGTTTATGCTTTCTTTCTCTCTTTTTTTTTTATAAAATACTATACAACTGCTATAAGCCGGTATTTGTACGTCGTAGATACTTAACATAAGGCCTTAATATCATATTTTACCTGGGACATTGTGCCTGCAGTCCAACTTCCACTGCTGCTTCCGCTATCACTGCCACTGGAAGTGATTCCATCTTCGAGAACAAGCTTCGTTTCGAATCCCTCGACCTCCAAGTCCAAATAGAGTTGACCCAGTTGATCGTTCACCAAAAGGGGTTGATTGAGATTTTTTAAGGCGTCCATGTCAGCTTGAAGTACTTCATTCAAGGTCTTAGGGTGTATTTGATACTCGTATATCAGTTCTGGAGTTAATTGGACACCTTCAAGCCATGGTGGTTCTTTTCTTCGTTTACCGTAATGTTGCTTAGCACTGTCCTGCAAGCAAATAATTTGGCAATTAATTAATTTACCTATTTTACACGTTTAAACGATATTTTATAAGCGAATAGGAACACTTTTCAAAGATACATTTTCTAGAATAATTTAATACGATTACAATTTCTTTTTTTATTATCGAATATGATATAATTTTTATTTTTTAGCAATCTGTTCGGTATTTAAATATTCCAATGTAAATTTTGCTGTCGAATTTAGTATCACTTGCCTCTTGGAGATATTCCGCAGGCTTTTGGTCCGGATTGCAACTGCTATCGCTACTCTTATACAGAAAACTACTGTAAAAGCTCGACGAACTCGATTCGTCCACGTTGTAATCGTTCTGTTTGTGAATTTTATGATTTAATGGCGTCGATGCATCTATTAAACTCGAACAACCTTCGTCGTTGCTTACGCAAGAAGAGAACAGCTCTCTGGGCGATAATACCTAATTTATCGTTAAATTTTTAATATGTACATGACCAATTCGAATTATTTAACATATAAACGAATGGTTATTTTACTTTTTTAGATGATTCAGACATAGCCATAGTACTGCCCGGTTCCGCCTTCACGCTTGTAGCTTGGCTAGCTGGTCGTTTCCGGTCGGAACACTTGTTCACTATAGATTGATTATTTTCTCGCGTGACTGGTATTTGTTCGGGGATTAAAAAAGGCCTGTACATCATTCCCGGTGTTGGAGCACCTATTACTGGAGGATAAATGACACCGGCCATTGTCGTCACATATGAAACTGGGACAAACACTGTAAATTAGTTTCAACATCTCAGTCTTCCATTATTTCGTAACGATACCATTTATATTTTTGCAAAATTAAACTAATAAGAAAAAAGATACATACTGTATGGATTTTGTTGGGATGATTGCTTTGATTGATGTGGGCTAAGTTTATCATGTCGAAGTGATAAAACTGTGGTGGGATCGTTGGTTTGTGGAACGGGAACGTAATACACTGGTATCATTGATGGCAGTATTGGTATTCTGGATATTGCTTGTGAATTGGTACTAAAATTATAAAATTCATCAATTAACACCAATTAATCGATATCTCGAATTTCTTACATTTTTATCTCCTAAAGAAAGAAAATATATACTTCTGTGGCACATTGTGTGGTTGAGCAGGCGGTGGAGGTGGTACAGTAACCGATAAAGGTTGCCATAAGTTAATATTAGCACCTGTTTGAATTACGGTTGATTGATCGACGCTCATGCTTGTAACTGTTGTAGCTACATTCGTAGGAAACTGACCGATGGTACTTGTTCTTGATACTTCATCGTGCTTCGAAACCTGATAAAATACAATAGTAACACGTTTGAAACGATTTTTTCCTTTGTTGTAACTCGTCGACAAATTACGCGATTTAATTAGATAATTACTAACTTTAAAACTGTCTCCCTCCCAACTATGACTTCCGCTTCTTTTTATGCCGTGACCTTGATTAATTAAATGTATGTTGGAGTCTGTGGATATTTTCTCGGTGGTTTTTATTCGAGAGTCTTTCAATTTGTCACTGTTCTTAATGCTGGAACGAAGTTCCCTATGCTTCTGCATCATCAACTTCTCCATATCCTCGTTGTGACGGTTAAGTAACGATTCCGTCAATGTGGGTGGTTTGAAACTTTCTGTGCTGGTTGTATTCGAAGTGTTACCTCTACTTGCTGAACTCGTTTGATTATTCGAGCCGCTGCTGAGATTCTCTGCGCTACCGCTGCCGCTTGCGCCGCTTCCGTTTATAGGTGACATACATTTTCTCACTAATTGTGTGATAATTTCGTATTAGAATTGTAAAGATTATTTCAACTGAAACGCGGAGATCGTAGACCGAAAGTGTCAAAATGTATTATTTGAGTATCAAATTAAACCTTAGAACACTAACATGGGGCGTACGGTGCCTTGAGAAATTTCTTTTTTATATTTTCACTGTAAAAATATCATTAGATTCAACAAATGCGTACTTATTAATAAATAATTTTTACAATTTTAATAGTAATAAAATAGATATATTATTTTACACTGTATCCGATTATAACACATTGTTGACCGATCAGGGAGATCTCTCTATATTATGATAAATAAAAAAAAAAAATGGATATGCTTGGTATGTGCGAATATATAACTGTTTCGAATGTTACCATACATTAAAAAAATACTAAATTATATTATTTATTTCCAATTTCATGTTTAAATTATGTAATTTATTTTTTAATTTACACTTTGCATAAAACACATGTAATGCAGGATCAGTATGACCAGATTTATCCCTTAAAATCATTTTTATGAGCCCTTTGAGTCTTTCAAGTGAACTAGTTTTTTCCGTGCCGTTTGCGAAAAATTCGGGGTGACGCGTGCGGTTAGCTAAAAGTGTTAATATTAATGTAAAAAGAAATTAATGTTAATATTTCAGGATTAAACTTTTTTTTTGTAAATTCTAAATATTTAATACTTTGTGAACCTTTACATTTCTCGATAAAACCCTTTCTATAAAAGATTCAGCGAAAGAATTTACGCTTGAGTGTTTATGATAAATGATTATTTATAATAATCTTTCATTTATATTTGAAAATTTATAACGGAAACTCACCTGGAGAATTCGGACTTGTCTTTTCACCCTCGTCGTTACTGGAATTAATGTTCTCCTCCTCGCTGCCATACATGATCGCAACCGGCGGCTTACTCTTAAAGAACCTTTCAATATTTTCGTTGTAGTTGAGCTGATTGTAACTTGGCGGAGTCTCGGTGGACGATTTACTGTCGTAGTACTCGTGATGGGGCGATATCTCACCAAGCATCACGCTGTCGTGCTCCTGTAACAAGGGATTGCGTGATCCCTTCACAAGTATATTGTAGAGACTTAAAAAGAGTTGTCACTTGATTTCGTCACTGTCAATTGTTTTGCAAATTTTTGTTGCGTTATACTCGCGTCGAGCTTTCAGTATTTTGTTAGACATTTTTGCGCAGTTTTAGATGACTGTTAAATTTTGAGCAAGAAAATTTCTGCGCTATGCAGGTCTATCTGCAATTTTGCGACCGCAAAAATACAATATTTACAGCGTACGAACGACCATTCAACAGATTAATATTTTTTCCAACTCGGTAACACCGTTAGTTGTTTCAGTTGTTATACAACCAACCAAATTCCTTCCGTTTCTACTGTCTTCTCTTTTAAACCATCACCATTCATACATTTATTCGTACTATTTCTCTCCTACACTTTTTATTTACTTCCTAAGAAATTTAGAAAAATTCGCGAATCAACGATCCTCGTTAAATTTACATTCGATGAAAAATAAAAAAAGAACACATAAAGTTACTTTGATTTTCGTTTTATTCACGTTGACTTTTCTCATCTATGTGTCTTCTTTAATCGATAATACCCAGGGAAATATTAATTGTCAAATTGTGTAGAAAGAAAGTTCACCGAACAATGAAATGACAAATATTATTTTCATCAGGAGTTTTTCGAAATATATAATAACATTCTCACACGATTAAGTGAAAAAAAAGAAGAAGAAAGGAAAAAAAGAAGAAAGATACTCTCTTCCATTTTCGCCCTCTTGTATTGCCTCGTTAGTTTCAAAACCTTGTAAGTGAAGAGACACACTGGAACTCTATTTTCACGAGTGTCGTGTTGCAATAAATTTACAAATGCACTTATAGCTTTTAACGTTAACGTATCTCAACCGTTTCTCGAATATATCAGTTGAAACTTTCGGAATCACGCCGTACATCATGCTCTCTTCGTATACAGCTTGTGAAATCGCGCAAATCCATCAATTTGATGCATAATAGCAACGGTTTGCTCCTTAACGACTATCATGTTCAAGAGGCAAGAGAAGATACTTAACGCGTTTGTTCGATTTCAGATGATACGATTTACGAAATTAGTTAAATTGGTTAGCATAGAAGAAACCTTCCTGATAAACAGAAATGAAACATCTCGTTATAACGAACACAAAGATTTCTCGAGGTAAACACGGCGAAGAAGCATTATCGTCAAGGAATATCATGGAAAAGAATGCAACAGTTGAAAGTTACAATACGATTGTACGATGAATAAGAATAGAAAAGAAAAGTGTGTCGATGTTAAGCAATTTCTTGATTAACAAAACAGATATGTGGAAACATCAAGAAGAAACGACAACGTTACAAAGCAAAGAAACGTTTCAGAGAAATTTCTGTGATAGAGTAATGCTATCTGAGGAAATCCCATAAGAAATTCCAGAGGAAATCTTGTCTACCAGTCTTCAAAGAAATGTCTTTGACGTTACATTTCGTTAAACATAAAAATTCGAAATCAATATAGGTATATAGTAACAAATTGCACTTTTTTCTATCTCTTTCTCTCTTGTCCGTTTTCCACCTTACCCGTGCGATCGGCAAGTAGCATTGTTGCTGGTAAACAGAAGTAATTAACTACTATATGGTCAAAGTATTGTTGCAATCGAGGTTTGTTTATAAAAGGTTTGGCGTTTTGTAAATATACACGAATAGTAATAGTGAATGGAAAAAAAAATTAAACAGACTTACCAACAATGTGCCTACAAGGTTTTGAAATTGACGCTATCCATCACCAGACCTACACAATTTTCACTTTGCTCTCCGTCCGTGTCTATGTACAAAACAACTTGATAGATATTTCTTTGTTGTGGTTTCGTTTTCGTTTCTCACTTACGACTAGTCATGCTATAAATTATAGCAACAGATGTGCATAAATACCCTAACACGTGAAACGTCGCATTTTTAGCATTACTTTTTTTTTTTAATTTGTCATCCGATTAGACGTGACACCAGGCTGTAAAATGTTTAATCAATTGCTGTGTTCCTTACTCACCTTAAACTTTAGCTTTCCAAATCGTCTAAAAAATTCTACGATGATATCGTTTCAGAAGCAGCGAGAATCTTATTGTTTCTTTTATTCAACAGTTTGCGAAAAGATTTATAGTTGTCAGTGTCGAAATAAATTGAAGGACGAGCTACGTTATCGAGTCATTTATCTCGAGGTATCGTCGAACTTTTTTGAATATCTAATTCTTTCCTTTTTTTTTTCTAATTCGTTATATATAATGTATACGAAATTTCTGGTTGCTTCGTGGAAAGATACACCAGTATAGAACTTTTCCTATTAGCCCTCTCCATTGAATTGTTTGTACTCTACTTACGTTATGCTTTCCCCCGATCAGCAAAAGAAAAAAAGAAATTTGTCGAAAACGGTCAACACTCGTCCGTTTTAAAACACCGATTGTAATTGTGTTGAATTTAATTTCGCCAACTAATCTTCGCGAAGAATTTCTTTTTTTCCCCAACCCTGCTGATACTTTCGATGCATATTTGGTACGATGCATTCACATTTTCATTTACAATTTACATTTTCCATTTCTTCTTTTTTATACCAAAAATAAGTACAACAAACTGTACATATAAGACAGAGTAAAGCGAATGTGATCCATTTACGCCTCTCGAAATTTGAAACACAGAAAGAATAAAAGATAGTGAAAGAACCTTTCAAATTGTACGAAAAATAATAATGAAAACGATGCTGTACCAAAATGCTAGTATTGAATTAATCTAGCCGCAAAGCGACACGAATGATACGTTTTAAACAAGATCTAAGAGAGATCTAAGATCTACTTTCTACGTTAAACCGTCATAAGCGGAACGCTGGTAATATTACAGTTATTGTAAATATACTTATAGCATACCACCATAGCGCATCATAGAGCTATTTCTAGCAAAATAGATAAGTGTCGGCGATACTAAAACGTAGCTAATAGTCACCGAAAAACTCCTGTCGTCAGTAGCGAGTACATTTTTGCCAAGACCGGGTGCTTTCGTTTCCTGCAGTAGATTTTCCATGAAGGACGCAAGGTCCTTGTACCTCTTTGACACGTCGAGCTCGGTAATATCTGACTTTCTTTGGATGTTCTGCTCAGACGTACGATAGAACAAAAGAGAAAAAGTTGGGTAATGAACGGAATTATTTGTTGGGATAAGAATTTCATGGAAATAATTATACAGCGTGAACTTGTTTTACTATCTGTCTGTGTGACTTGTTATCCTTCTTAAATACGTTTCTTTGTTCGTTGTCACATTACCCTTTCAGATGTATGTACGTATATATATATATAATATGTATTAAATGAATTAAATCGTTAAGGTATTTGCAATATATTTCTTCTTTGTTTTCTCTACACTTCCTTACGATTTGGTCTAATTGTTTAAACTCTTGATTGGAAGCAAAGAGTAAACAATAAGAGTAAACAAAGATTATGTTCATATACTATGACTTATACAGTAACTTCTGAAGAAAAAACTCATGTCGTTTAATCCAATTGAAAAAAAAAATTATTTTGTTTTAAGGGGCGTCTAATAATTAATGAGTGTAATGTCACTGTATGAACATAGAAGAGAATGCGCGATTCCCATGATACCTATTCTCTGTTTCTATTTTACGTGTATAATGCATATGTTTGTATCATTACGTTGGCGTTCGTGTAAAAAATAAACTGGTATAAAATTAACATAGAAAACTGGTCGATCACACACCATAGTTCTATGTTTACCTTATCAAACAATTCCTTTCGTATATCACGATCTAGATAAAATTGCGTTAAACTCTATACCGCTCGTTCAACATGAATCATCGAGGGGAAGACATACCTCATCGAGAAGTGTAAGTATCTCTTCTTGTATGATCTTCGCCTCTTTTAGCACCTCTTCGCTAATGTTAACCAATTGGCCGTATTCTGTTGCATGTGATACACGAAAGATATCTGCATTTGCTGGACCTTTCAGTACTCTATGTTGACCTACGACAAACTCTAGTTTTTTCGTCCAGGGATTGATAAAGGACGACCACACTGTTTCGAGGACGACGTAGCCACCGTTCTGCACTCCGAACCTGTATGGTTTCGATCTGAAGGAGGCACCTTCGAGCTTGATCACCTGTTCAACGATACATGTATAAATGTGAATAATCAGGGAGATCGGGATTTTTATTTTGTACGTCGTTCGACATTCAGTATCTCGGGATTCGCTTGTGCTTGCACGTTTTTCTGCGGATTGCAGTTTTTGCACTATCATTCTTCCATACATTTATGTATATATATATATATATTTTTTTTTTGCTCAAACATATACTCGATCGAAACCTAAAGTTTTTTTTCTGGATCTCATGCTCACAGTCTCATAGATGTCTTTGATGAAGGGCAGATCCTCGGGATGGTAGAAGTCAAACAGCGATCGGCCAACCATATCCTGAGGTAGATAGCCAAAGTATTGGACTACATCAGGATCAACATGGGATAGGTGGCACGTCGCAGTGTGGCGGGTTGTGAATACCGAAGATATTATTGTTTCTTCTGGCGCTGCGGATAATGATAATAAGAAGGTCGGGGTCATTCTCTCTCTTGCCAGGTGCTTCCTTCATGATGAAATTTTTAGTCTTTATGGTACGCAATCAAAGCGACAAATTTCGATTAGCTGACAAGCCTATACGAACACTTTCTGCGTTCTACCTATGTAAACGTTAAAAGAGAATAGATTGATGATATTGCGCAGACTGATGTACGAATCTCTTGGATTATTTGCTTATTAGTTTCGAACAGACTTGTCGGATGATTTTTTTTTTATAAGCGTCGAAATGCATTGTGTAAGTTAGTCTAATAACAATAACAATAGAAATAAACAGGTGAGAAAGATATCGTTGGAACAGATAATCGTATATCTAAACAAAAGCGTGAATATTCAAGGAAGGAAATGATACAGCATTGGATAAAAAAAGAAAGGTATAATTCTAATAATAAATTCAATCTATCTTCGATAAGAAGCTAACATAAACAATTTCTAAAGCGGATAAGTAAGTAGTATACATCTTAATTGTGTTTTATCTTTCAATTTGAATAAAGGTACGTGGTGAATCGTTATCACGTTGTTAATAAATTTTAATGTAAATTCATGCTTGTTAAAACGAACGAAGGTGTACGATAGAAAAGAAAAAGAAAAATACACGTTTGTATATTACAGATATATACAATTATATTATTAGTATATTATTAGAATATGGTTAAAGAATTTTTTGAGTTATCTTAGTTTCCTTTTTCTCTTTTTTTTCTTATCTTTTTTTTTTTGTGTGAACTGAAAGACATTGTAAACAACTTTAATAATGAAGGATCGCTATATGCCCCACAACCAAAGCGTAATAAGCTTTCGTCTATTCGTGAAAACTGATGAACACATTGTGATTCATTTCTGTTGTTTCCTTTTTTTTCTTGTTACTTGAATAAATAATCGAAATAGTGGTCTCCACACGGAACGAAAACGAAAAACTGGCCAAATGATAAGAAAACGAATTAATGAAAAGACGGCAAAGATAAGAGACTATCAACATCGTCACGATTATCAAGTAATAACATTTCTAATTTAATAGAAATTACCTTCTGTTTAAGGCATTTCGCCATGGAAACCACCGAGTCATATAATATCGTCGAGAAGACTAAACTAACGAAAGGATTCGACTGTCTTTCTTTTTCTTTCATCAACAAAATAAATTCGTAAAATTATTACACGTACATATATCTAAAACTAGTCTTAAAGTTTCAAAAATTGTAGAACATTTTTACTTTTCTCGCCTCAACGAAACAAATTCATCGAATCTTTTTGTCAGTCAACTCTTCTCGATGATCTTCAATTGTACTACCTTTATATGCAGAATGAACAGGTTGGGCAGTAACCACCAGGAATATTGCATTGTGTTGTTGTTCAGTCGCATGGTCTCGAAAATCCTTGAATGAGAGGGTCAAATGAAACGGAAGGTACAAGTTCGACCTTGCTTCCTTATGCAGATTGTTCAACTGACGTATAGTAGATCTTGTGTACTTCCGCAATCCGCAGAATACGCTCGCTCTTCTACCATTAATACCTGATGGAAGAATCGTCGCTGATAGTCTTAAAACTTAACGTCTAAGAACATTTATAAACAGATTTTCCTTTATATCAAATAATTAAAAAAAAGAAATTGAACACAACAACGTCAAATTCCCTGCTTTTCAGTTTCGTAACTTTTTATATATTACATAATTTCTTTCTTTATTTTTATATATAGATATTTTTATAAAAATACGAGAAAGAATTAAAGGAATTTTAAATAATACCTTTCGGTCTATCTTCTCGCGGCGATACTATTCCGTTCGTAATCTGGTCAGCTAGAGTGGCCTTATCCTTGGGGTGAACATAGTCGATGAAAGAACGGCCAATCCAAGCGTCCTTGGGATATCCTAGAGCTGAGCATATTGAGGGAGTCGTGTATAACACGAGGCCGTCATGCATCGAAATCACTGCACAAAATCCCTCCTATAGGATACAATGTGAATGTGTTACCATCAATTCATGATAGACCGGGGTGCTAATAGATTTGTCTATAGCACGTAGATGACACTGAATCTATGTCATCAGGATTGTCCTCATAGTTATAAATCTCGACGACTTTTGTTTTGTTTTTTAAATCATTACGTAGCTTTTAGAAATAACTCGTCGCTACTTTGTGCTCGATCACAGGTCGTTTATATTCTTTGCTCAGATTTGTACGGATAATAACATGCAAAAATTTCAATGTGAATTCATCACAGGACGTTTTATACACATACGTAACACTTTCATAGTGCTTTGGTTCGATAAATTTCAAACACTATGCACAGAGAAACGAGTTGTATTTTATTATCCTACTTACTTTCTACTTTTGTAATAAAGAGAAAAAGAAGTAGTACCTATTCTTTAAAATAAATTGTGAACACACTGAAAGAGTAAATAAAAAGAAAAGTACACTTATGATACTACATAAATATTTTTGAAAAATATATTGTACATAAAGTAGCAAATTAATTAGTGAAACCTTCATCCGTCTAATAACCCGTTCGAATCAATCAATTACCGGTAACGAAGAAAATTACGTGTTATAATTGTTAAGAAAGAAACTAAAAAGAAAGGAGGTTCTAAGAAACTTAGCAATCTCAACGATCGCTAGAATGTCGTTTTGCTAGCGGCTATTGTTAGTTCCGACAAATCTCCTTTCTCCATGCATAACACTGCTAAAAAGTTTCAACAATAGGACTATTTTATTACATCATCGTATAGAAAGCCATACCAAATTGCATAAACTAAGAAAGAAAAGAGAGAGAGAGAGAAAAAAAGTGTCTAATATAACTCATATGAAAAGCAGTTGGGTTAAGATTAATATAAACGTATACGGTTATATTAACAATAGAATATTAGGTAGCAGGAAGCTTGTCCGAGCATACCCGATCCTGGATCTCCCTAAAAAAAAAAAGAGCCCCCTCAAACGACCACGATGGATCAAGCCTCGAATGACATAATTGCTATCTCTTTCTACGTGTCCTTCTACCACACTAGTTAAGAGAAATCTGTTTCCTCGTTGCTTTTTTCAATGAATACTAACATTGGCTTGAGAGGTGCAATCATCCAGAGGATTCGTACGAGAAGCAAGTCCTGCTTCCACATCTGTGACAGTATCGCCGTTGTGCTCGCCAGGATCCGTTGCATCCACCAATTCAACGGTGGCTATTTCTTCTTGTATACATCCAAGAAAAATTCTCGTCGTTATATTACGTTCTCCATGGACACAGCCGACCATGTTTACTAATAGGACATGGATAATTGTCACACCCAAGTAGCACGGTCACGTCTTCGAAAACATTTCATGGACGTCACAGTTTCTTTAAATATTGGAAGATTATCGGGATCCTTTTTTCATCGTACGTCGAATAATTAATTTTGAAGGATAGTTGGACTGTTCTAAGTGGTCCTTTAAACACCTTAGGTGAGGGTAGGTTTTTTCGTAGAAGGGAGGAGAGTAACCGAGAAACGTGATCACCGTGATAACGTATAGATAAACCAAGTGGACATTGCAGAGGTTTCGTGGTGTATTCCCTTGAAGAGGTGACTTAGCGACGCCTTTGATAACGGAAGAGATAATTTCCAATTGTATCGAAGATATTTAAGGATATCGAAGGAAAATCGGACGTCCAAGAAACATGTGTAATACGTGATCTGCTGCATAGGTGGCGAATTAATGAAGGATATAGGAATTGCAATGTTTCCTTAGTCCAACAGGACGACAATATTGTGATAATGTTTCGCATCGTATGATACGGAGTAATAAACCAACAGCTTGAGGCCTTTCTTGAAAAAAAAAGACAAAGTATTAAAAGAAATAAAAATAAAAAAAACAATATGGTATAATTTCAACCTAGCTGGTACCAAGGTAATTTTTACTTTTCGATTCTCGTTCACCGAGCAACTTATACGATTAAACGTTCCTTGACAATCTCATCGAGACTTGGACTCTTCTTGTCTGAACAATCAACGTGATGCACGTTATACAATTTTTATAAACTACACATCGATAAATGGAGATTTTAGAAACACTACATAGTTACACTTCGTGCAACGCACTAGCGAACGAGAATCGTGATCATGTAACCGATCTATTCTTGCGCTGAAACGTGTTCTGTTACAGAATACTGCGCAGGTTTATAACGATCAAATCAGGTCCAAGTTCGTAACGACCGACGAAAAAAGATATTAAAAATTATGTAAATAATTACGTAAATCATAGGCACTTCTCAATGTTATATAAATCTCGGTCCAGTTTGAGCGCCGCTTGTTGTAGCTGGACTAAACGGTGAGCTACCTTTTGTCCGCAGAATAGTACTGCAGGATTATATAAAAACAATAGAAGGAGAGATCGGTTCAAAATATTTATATAGAATATATTTACGTTACGACTTTATATGACGTTAAATAAAGATCTCTTTCACGTTGTATAATTTTCGATACACTATTCGTTCTTAAATAAGTTTCATGCGACGATTATAATTATTCACGAGAATTCGATCGTACAAAATAATATTTCTCGTTACTAGCAAACATTTCCTTGTGACAGTGACAGTGGCACAGAAGGGTGGCTAAGACGAGAAAGGATCAATATTTTATCACGTAATTGCGTTAGAAATAGGGTGTCCCTTTTGGGGTTTCGTTCACACTGGCCAGAGCTGAGATTAATTACCAGGGTAACAACCGCAGTTATTACTCCATTGTTTGAACATTTTCTTTGGGCACGAGCTACTATCAGTAGTATACTCTCCTACGGAGAGGTTCAAGGCGACGAGTAACAAACCAACTGTCACCGAATTCCAAATAAACGTATCCTTTAGATCTATAGAATCTCTCTTTTCCCCGTTTTTTTTTTTTGTTTATTTTTATGACTTTTGCTCAGATTAGACGACGAAGATAAAAGACACTCGGTTGTGTTTAATTTCGAGCAAAAGAGATGCAATCGATCGTTTCGGATTCAGCACGAGGATCTGACGGACTAAGGGAACCCTTGTGTTGGACGTGGGGAACGGGGAGATTGTCCATCGAAGCCTTCACTTGTGAAATAAGAGAAGCCTAACTAAAGGGAAGAGTGCACGAAACTAAATTACATTATGTAAAACTATCGATATTCTCCGTTGTTCGCGAGAATAAAAAAGTGAACGTAAAATTCTTATTTAATTTCGTGAGTTTGAATTTAATTGGCAAGAAAACATCGACAAAATTTTACGTTCGATCATGTTTCAAGAACGTTGAATCCTGATTGCCCGTGAAACGCGAAAAGATAATTGAAATTGGCTCATTTGACAGAATCAGTAGTACGAGCAAACGATTAATCCGAATGTTAAAAAAAGAACAGAAAGAAAACGTGATATTCATTCCATCTCCTGTGACACCGATTGTGTAACTACGAACAATTACATACCAGTTTATAAACTGATCTATTTCAAAGACCATGAGCAGTTTCAGGGTTCGTACAGTTAACGTGCACTTCCTCCCCCCACGATTTTAGATCGCAACCAACCTGGTTTCTTCTCAAGTATAGGTATTGTTGGAACGGCGACATTGTAAGACACGGCCTCCGGTGGTGTGCCGACACTTTTCAGAGTAATATCTGCCTCAGCATTAACAGCTAAAATCGCCTTCGACTTCTTCTTCTTGTGTTCTTTATCCTTTCTTTTGCTGATTGGCTGCGGTAGTGCTTCATTGCTACGTATATATATAGATATTACATGTACAAGTGTAAAAACTTCTAAACCTTATCTAATGAATAAATTCACAAATTAGTACATAAATGTCGTAGTTATTCGAGTATGGTCAAAGAGTTCTTTTATTTAAGCTTTGTATCACCGAGGGATATAGTATTTACAACGTTATGGAGTTATGTCTGATAAAAGAGATAGTGGTGAAGATAAAGGATCTTTCAATTTACCGAACAGCAATCGCGATACTACATCGATGGAGTAAACTAAATAGTGTATCGTACAAAAAATTTTTTAAATAAAAAAAAATAAGGAAGCTAAAAAGATAGAATAGCAACATTATAGTAGAAATATAAGGCAGCTAACCAGAATCATGACAGACTTGTAGCCAGAGTAAGTTCCACATTTCCAACAGTTTTCGTACATACAACTTTTTATAATTTACTGAATTATATCGTATCGTTATACGTTTATTCAACTATTTTTATAGAAAATCTTATTGAAGTACCCTTAAAGTACCTTAAAATAGAACGTATCAGTTCTCGCGCGTTTCCTATGATAACATGATATTAAGAAACAACGATATTTCTCGTACACTTCCGATGAGTGTGACATATCAACTCGCTGAGTCAACAAATCAGAAATTTACTAGATATGCATGCGAACATGAGCTGCAGGTTGTGTTGCTGCGTTAACTGTTACTTCATCAGAGAGAAAGCCTTGAGTCCAAAGGACAATAATAAATAGATAATATGTAGATTCGTGATATCGTTGCTCACATTTATAGGTGTGGGCTGAAACTAAAATAGACTAGAAGGCTCTCAGGCAACTTTCTCCAGGAAAAACATGAACAATAAAAATACTATACGTAACAAATACTTTAGGTCATCAAATCCTGGTTGCATTTGTTATGTAACAAAGAGAAAGTGTATTTCTCTAACGATAATGCCTTACAAGCTTTCTCCAAGATAAGGCTGATTATTTAATGTGCGTTTCCGTGTTCGGTCTTACACTTTGAAAATGTCAATGTATTTGAGCAACTTCCTGATAATTCTCAACAATTTTTCAACATGTATTTAAAGAAGAAGGATGGGTACTTTGAATTCATGTATAATAATCACTCACTTCGAATATTTTTATGTAAATACAAATATATATGTAATAAAGACTGTAAAATTAAAGCATTTGAAAAAAGCAAGGCTAATATTAATTCTTTAATTTTAAAAGCACAATTATCGATATCAATTTCCAGCAATGCATGAAATAAATTTTATGCGTCTCTCTTAGTATTTCAGTAAGATTATCCAACAAGCCAGTCTTTAATTGTATATCTACTCTCTAGACAAGCATCAGCAGGGAACAAAACGCTTTGTTTATTGTGGTTCCTTTATCATTGTCGCCATTATGAAAAGCTATTATAGAAACAATATCAGCCATATAATCATTATATTAATATCCCTCAAGATCTATCTTTAACTAAGTTATTGTTAAATACAGCTACTCGTAAGAATAATTATATATAATACACCATTGTATTCGAGGTAACATTGAAATAAGGCGAATAGAATCGCAATTGCAAATGATCTTGACCTCTATAAAGTACACAGGGATGTGTAGGAGGATTTCTACAGGTACCGAAACTCTCTGTCGTTAAGTTTCATATGAAATATCCGTGTCATTCCGTTCGGCAAATATTTTACATCGTGGTAACAGCGACGTTCACCGTTTTAAATCGTACAGCACAAATCAATTTTTAGAGAATTTTAAAACGATCCTTTTCCTTTTCCATTAGAACACTTTCACGATTGAAAAGACATTCGATTTGTGAGAAAAAGATTCATCTAAAACTCGTTTGTCAAATTGCGTGAAGATTTCGAAAGAAAGAAAGAACTACTTAAAGCGTAACTCGAAGTTTGTAGTATCATGAGACTTGTAATTGTAAAATGCGCATTCAAAGTACCGCTTCCTTTTTCTTTTCTTACATATATGTATACACATATATATGCGTTTCTTAGTTTCTTATTATAGCCATGAAACAATCAGAAATAGATCGACTTTAATAGTAATTTATGGATTCGATGTTGATTTATTGTTACAACGGCGCGGCCTATGCGGATTATGCAACGATACATGGGGATATCTCATGCCACGTATGCGACACTGATGGCGACATTTCAGGCACGTGGCATGGCACATGCACCAATGTTTACAGCTGCAAGTAAGATCGTTTGTGTGTGCTTTCTCGTAACTGAATGTAATCATTCTACTACACATACGTGAATACGATACTAAAAATCCACACTGGCGCGCGCGTCTACGTGCTGTGTCACCTTCATATTCAAGATAATTATGGAATGATTGTGTTAGTCACACTGACACCGAGGAATAAAAACCATACAACAAATTTGCTTACGTTTCATTACGTTTCACGAAAACAAAAAAAATATATATATATATACATTAAAAGAAATGGGGAAAAATTTGACAGCATTGTACCTCGCCAAATTGACTTGGAGATCTTGTAACGTTTTAATGAAAACCGTTGCACAACGTTTTTAACAATTTTAGTTATACAAGGGAAAGCAATCGAACGGGTTACACTACCATTGATAATTCCAATATTGTTGCTGATTTACGATGCAGAATGAAACGCTAATGACGTTCATTCCAACGTGTATCTCTGTAAGCGGCACGTACTACTTAGCAAACTCACGTTAGCATGCAACGTCCATTCAGTATCGTTGATTACATTAATTGTATACATATAGCAATTACTAATTTTAACTTATGTTGTTTTCTTTCCTTCCCGAGTTATAAATGTATATATTTTAACGTTAGAATAATATGTACTGTTAAACATTTTTAAATTCGTGGAAGTGTTTCCCTGTATTCTTTTGCATCTTTTTTTTCCATCGTATAATATAATTAGGTATAACATATCAGTGTACGAAGAGTTTAAAATTACCAAACCATAGTTAATGAATGTAAAAGCGCACTGCAAACAAATATACAAACCGACACTTTTTCCGAGTCATTTCTTACGAGAATCTTGCTGAGTGCTAAGAAGGAAAGTTACTATTCCACTGTAATTCTTACTCTTATTTTCTACTAGTCGAAGTCGTCACGACTTGTCAGTCATTCAGATACTCAATGATATTCGACATGTATCCATAAAATTTTTACGATTGTAAACACATACGCTCATCGACAATTAACATACACCGTTATTTATGTTTTTTTTTTTTAAGGGGCGGAGGTTAAATGAGCGAGGGGAGTGTTTCTGGGAAAATGTTTTGTATTAGCGAGAATGAAATTGTCGTCGCGATTGCTTCGATCGTATTAACTGTATGCTGTTAAGAGTGATATACTACGATAGAAAAGGTAATCTAAACAATGTGTTACCTGGATCCAAATGTCGACGGACGCCTACCACAATAACCGCTACTTTCGGAGCGGTTGCTGTTTCTCGAGATCGAACTGCCACTACTGAAACATACATTAATAGATATCAATTAATTTTCATATGACAGCCTGTTACTCAAACGGCAATTACAAAGTAACAATAATATATTTAAAATTTAAATGAGTTTATAGTAATTATGGATTATGTAATATGGTCACGTTAATGTCTGACACTCAATCGACCAAACTACTGGTAGTTCCTTATTCATCGAGTCTGACCTTGACTGTCTCCTGCTACTGATCGCACTCTTACGCTCGGTTAATTTTTATTCGTGTAAGCGTACCAAAATGTATCCATTATATTTACTTACGCTTCAGAATATTGATTATCTCTATAGAATTGCAAAAACGTGATTCTCGAAACCTCGTGAATCTACACGATTGCTACGTAACTACAAGACATACGCTGCTTATCGACCGCCTATCAGATCCACGTGTCACGACTTGTACCTTTTACTCCTCGATATATGGGTTACATTAAAAATTTAGTCCACTCATCCGAAGAAACACTCACAATGGTTGTTACACCGCCCCTAAAATAAATTACCTTGCAAAATTCTAACCACCCACCCTCCTCTCTATTATCAGCGCAATGTTTAAACATTGGATACTTTGGAATCAGCATCTTCGACTTGTACGATAAATAACACACTACTGATCATATGTATAGTTTCTAATCCTCGCGTAATACGCGCTTTGAGATTGCTCCCGATCCTGTTTAATCTTCAATTTTAACGAACAAGCAAATTGAACTTGTTCATGCGAACAGATTGGAAAATAATTCTGGCCAAGTAGAAAATCGTGTACATTCTCGAACCAGCCGATACCGTGACATACAAATACTACATCCTTCGGTTCTATGCGCTTCATTGGAAACGGGCACATAGGCTATCGCGTAGAAGGTGATTGCAAAGGTGCATTTCTCAAATGGTAAGAACAGCCTCGGCCCATTGGCCGATTAAACCCACGTTGAGAAAGTCACGCGAATTTTCTGACACAAAATCTTTGAAACCAGTTACGGAATGGAAAAAAAAGGATCGATCACATGTTCGGCAAACGTGACCACAGCCGATCGGCCCTTACGACAGGGTCTTTCTGGCCTTTCACTGTCCTCATTATTTCCGAGGGAACAGGCACGGGGCTCCTACATTTGTTGCACCTCGTTTGGCAGGAAAAATTATTGCATAAGAAAGTCTGTTTCACGCTCGTGGCCCCGTGACTAGAACCGTTGAACGGGACCGTGATCCGGCTATCGATTCTGTTCGAAGCTCTACCTCAAATGGTGCCAAGGAAACGATGTATGATATTAACGAACTAGGAAATACGAGAAAACGGAAACCACGAGTGCATTTAATACATTTAATTTGCATTTAAAGCATAAATAATTGAGAACCTCTTTTTGTTAAAATTGTAAAGATAAGGATAAAATACTTTTTTTTTTTAATTTAAGCATCTTCTACTATGTATACAGAAATGTAACTATATTTAATAGAAATATATGTTTGTTCGAGAAAGAATATTATCTTGTTATAGTGATAGGCAGCATAATGGAAAGTACACGTTGAATTGATCCAAAACGTTCACTTAAGTAATTTACGGTCTAATCTTTCCATGTTTATATGTACAAAGATTCATCTTATTGTGCAATATAAATGATAAAGTGCAATAAATATCGTTCGATCAACGTGCAACATCCGGACATTTTCCAATGGAACATCACGTTGCATACTTCGTCGAGTATTTTCAGCGTATACAATTTCGCTCGAAAAGCAACACGTGAGAATTCAGAATCTATGTATGTGTATAATTACCGGCAGATATCAGTTGTTTGAGTAGCATGTATCATTAGCCCAAGTCGCCCACGACATAGCCCTTCGTAATTGCAGGGAATTATCATTAACTGTTTCATCGACGGTGTTAATCAAGAGAATGGATCTCGAAATACAACGTGGATATTGAACTACATCTGAGCAAAAATATCTTCTTGCAACAAGCTTAGATAAACTGATATACTACTTCCGAACGATTACTCACACGGAAGTGCCACTTTTTATAAGAACAGAGCACAAGAAATATAACGATCGAACCGATTAATTTCACTTAATTCTTATTAGTAAATTATTAATAAAATCCATTTCAATTAATTCTTAATTATATCACTTGATATTGATTTTAACTAATGTTTTACTTCTTCCGTTTATTTTATATCAACACTACGTATTTGACACCATTGTATTTCTTCAAAACGAATTTTTATTTTTATCGAGGAGAGAATAAAATTTTCAACAAGTTACAAAGTTAAACTAAATTGAATTGAGAAGTTGAAAAATATCAAAACAATTGTAGAACGTATCTGGTACAGACACTTTGATAAGACACCAGAATTTTTTCAAAACTTTTGAGAGATTAAAATAGTAAGAAAAATTAGGCATGGATTCAAACGGTACAGTTTGTTTACGAAGTATAGAAAAAATATGTTCTCCTCCACGGAAGATTAATCAAACAGCTTTTAAAAACACGTTGATCTCCGATCTTATAAATCTTGCATCTTATTTCGTAAGTTACTTGTAAGATCGATATACGGGAAACATTTTAATTAAGCACTTTCGATAACGCGGTAATCGACAATCTCTACAGCCTGATATTCGTTCGTCCTGATTTCAACGGGTTTCGCAAACCGTGCATAGGTGTACTAAATGCGAACGTGGAAATGTAACCGGCATGCTTCGCCGGGAAACTGGTTAGCCTTAACCGTAGTGTTCGAGTTTCTATCCTTCTTGTTCTCCACGCTTTTCGTCTCCTACCTCTTACCTACAACATCGACAAAGTGTGTCAATGCCAAGCATCCTGCGCCAATGCGCGCCACGAAGATGCTGGATGTCCTAAGCATATATCAAAAATTACTTAACTTTCGAATTAACAGAACCATTTTATGTTGTAAGAGATATATCAAATACGTCTATACGGTTCTCAAAAGAAATTTCACAGATTGGTAAATGTGATCGAGCTTTGTAGTTTTTAAAATGATAGAAAGAAAAAGATCTATCGAATTGAATAATTTAATTGAACCTGATGAAACAGTCTTTCGGCAATTGGAAAATCAAGGATCAAATTTTAAGGGTCGAATAATCGATCAATTCTTTTCTTTCGCATTATTTGGTCTACTGTTATTACAGTTTTTAAGTATCATTAATATATACTAAAACAGAAGTGTAAAGAGAAAAAATAAAAGTCGAAGAATTCAACTGGTAGATCAATTCTGAATTTGTAGAACTTAAGCTATACCTAGAAATTTGTACTTTTCAGTTTTATCTTATAAATAATAGTGTTGATATTAAGTGGCAATCAGATTGAATAAAGGAAATTAAGTTTGCAGGGATTTCATCTTCGAATTTATAGATGCAAATCGTTACGAAACTTTCTTACACCTTTCGTAAGGTTTCGAGCTAGTGATAAAAAGTTGTAAAACTTCCGACATACCGAAACGTACACTTTCTACGCGTATAAAACGATTTATTGTCCATCGTCACGTACGAATTTAGAATAAGTTAGATTCAATTCAATTATCCATTTATAGAATTATAGACATAGATATATTACAAATTAAAATTACACAACAATCTATCTAACTGGTTACAGTTTCGCAGAAAAAAGAAGATTAGAATACATAAAAACGAAACAAACAGAAAATGATTACAAGTTAATAGCCGCCGAATTTTTCTGTGTTTGTTACAGCTGTATTAAAATAACAATGTAATTAGCATTTGCACTGTATCCCAACTTTGCTTACAGTGCAAAAATATTCATTATACGCGAATAGACATAAACGTTCATTAATCGTTTATATAGATGACACATGATATACATAATTGGATAAGAATGTATTAGTGAATATATCTTAACGGGCAATTTATATTGCGTTCTACTAACGATGTTTACACCATTGAAATCATTCTTTCTCTAATTTTCTTTTTTTCCTCTCTTTTTTACATAAATGATACATTGTACGCGGAATTTATTACGTAAATATTAGCAAAATTATTATCGATATTATTATTCGCTTGTGATTATCTTGAAATAAATTTGAAGTCGACAATAGAATCGGCAATTTTATTCTATAATTCATTAACGGTCATGTGTTACTGTATGCGTTAATTTCAAGGGAATATTAGAGATTAACGATATTGAAAATGTTATCGATATAACATAATAATGTAATACGATATAACGAATATTAGAGAATGTGTGTTAATTTTTATTAACATACTATTAAGTTTTTGATAGTCCTGAATTTCACGATTTTTACTAGTAATAATAAATGCACATTAATTTTGTAAAATATACTTTTACCTAAAAAAACAAAAAAAAAGAACAAAGAAAAATGATTAACTCATACTTATCTGTAGATACTTTGATGAAATGAAGTATGATATGTATTTACTGATCAAAATTAATGTTACGCTATATTCATGATTTAAAATCAATGGCGGTATGTTCAAATGAATGCCCGTAAAGCAGAACGAATTAAGTGTGCACAAGCGGTGTACGCAAAAAAAGAGAAAACAGTAAAAGAGACACATACCTCCGTTGCGATTGACTATTACTGCAGGTGTTAGAATATCCGGAATCTGACACCTTAGCATTTTCAGGAGATACTTCCATCGTATTCTCCTTAGGATGGCGCTTCTTTTCGGTGATATCCGTTAAATCACAACACTGCTACTAAATTAAATAAACTCGATGTTCACACATCATCTCTATATATTCGTAGCGTTAAATGTAGTGAGAACCGATAAATAAAAACGCGAAAGCTGATTGTCTACATTAGCACTAACAAGAAAGAACGAGTGTTTTTTCTGTTTTTTGTTTTTCAAATGTATCAAAAATACCGTTAATAAAGAGATTGAAAATAGCGCACCATCTGATCAATTATAAAAACTATTAGTAAATTAATTAAGGATTAGGTGTCTTTCACTAAATTCCCTAATGGTTTCACAACAATAATAAACACCACATGAGTTCCAAGCGGCGATATCTATGAAGACTGAAATCACATCGAACATTCGTATATCTTTCGCGCGAAGCGAGACTGTTCCGCATCACGCAGCACGTTCAGTAACACGTGAGTGCTACCCCCTCTTATTTCTCAGTTAACCTATATCGATGCAAAACGTGCCCCACTTAAACCTTTCGAACGATGAACGTGATTAAAGTAGTCTCCTCCCCACGACTTTGCGCTTGTATTCCAAAGCAACAATTTACTGGCGCGAAAACTCTATCTAGCATACTGTTGCGACACCTGCTGGCTGTATCTTTGACGCATCTTTAAATTCAAATCTAACGCGATGGAATCGTACTTGGAAGTCGGTTAGGAAAAGCATGACATGTTGTTTTTCTATAAAAATTATTTTATTGCACACTTTATGAACATATCAAATAAATATGCAAAAAATAAATTATAAACATTCATATACACTTTAAAAGTGCGCTATAAAAGTGAAATGCTTAAACAAGTGCAAATACAATAGTTATCTGACTTGCATAACAATCTTCATTTAGTAATAAAAAAGAGAAACTATATAAAATTATAATTTATTGTTATATTTTATACGTTCGATATACACAATAATAGTAATATCTTACTCTGCTATATCACAGTCATCAGGTACGCATCTTTGAATCCTTGAGGAATTCTGAAATTGAAAAGAAAAAAACGTGTCAGCTTAATAAATTATAGATATTGTGTGAAATAGGATGTTCTGTTCAGCATAAAAAAAATAAGTGAAGTCAGTGTGAGGTTTTGAATACTTAATGTGTATTTTAATATCACCAAACAAGTCAGTTACAGTCTCCTAAAACATCATTGCGTATGGTCATTGAGTAAAACAGTCTAATACATGTACAAAAGTGTCCATCATAGAAGGTTCATGTTGTGCGTCAATTATTGGTATTTGACGAATTGTGATCATGGACATAACATTAATTCCCTAAGAAAACGTACTTCCTTTAACGAAATTTGATCTAGTTGTAGAAAATAACATGTTGATATATTTTCTGCAAATATATCTACACACGCGAACATAAATGATGTTCAAACATTTCTAAAACAAGATTTACTCTAAGATTTACTTGTGTAATACTTCTACAGAAAATATAATTTTTTCCCCGTTTTTCTGTATTTGCAATCGTTTGCTTACATACATTGATTTAATATCTAAAAGTAAATAATAAAATATTACTCAATTTCACTAGTAACAATTTGATCAATTAGTTACATTTTATTTTATCAAAATAAAAATCCTTTAAATATCTCTTAAATCAAAAATGCAACTCTAATCTGCATACAAATTTCTTCTAAATATGCATTAACTGTATTTGTCTTAACAAAAATATAATTTTGAATTATGTTAATATACGAGGTCAGGACTGCAAAGTACAGAAAGATGAAAGTATTACTTTGCAGAATATATCTTGTTTTAGAATTTATATATATATATGTAAATATACATATATATACATATATATATATATATTGTTATTCGTCATCGCGAAAATATTTCTTGAAACACATACAAGAAATAAATTATTTTACGTTTTCTTTCATACATACTATAGCTAATAAAAGAATAGTACAGAGCTATTGGATATAAATTATAAACAAAAATATGTTTTACTAATTCTAAAGCACAGGTTACGTTTTAAGCCTGCGCGAATAGTTAAATTTAATGTTATAACACGCAACTTGTTTTAGAAACAAGAATATAAAACATTGAGATAATTTTAGCTTACTTCTTTCTTTTCTTTAAATCTATCTACTTTCCTCATCCATTAATTTATAAAGGACTTATTTTTTTTTTCTCTTAAAAATTCATTTGAAAGAACTTTCGTTTCAATATCACTTTGATATAAAAGTATTGCATACAGAAATAGTCTTACCTCTGACTAATACCTGTAGTATACTATCATAACAACAATAAACACCTTGAGTATGCATCATATACTTTCCTTTTGCTAAAGGAAAAAATTTCAAATTTAACTGGTTTTGTACGTTCTAGATATTCTTAAACCGAATCTTTAAGATCACTTTTCGCACAGGCCTCTTAAAATAATAAAACCAGGAAGTCAGGTGTACGTGTAACGACATGTAAGGATAAAGTAAAGTAGCGTTAATGTTTCAGTAACGTTGAAATCGCGAACGTAAGCAGTAGTTAAAAGTAGGTAGTTGGAGTAGTTTCCTTGGATGCGGGCCCGACGTGGTCAAGTGAGTCTTAAAATTCGTCTCTTTTATTGCGTGCGTCCAGCTTGTGTATACCAGTCAGTCTGTGAAGACAAATAGAAAAATTACATTTTCTCCTGTTTCTCAAGTAAGCTAATCGTCAGTTACAACGTCAGGGTGTTAATATTTAAATGCTTCTCTCTTTCTCTCCTCCCTTTTTGCCATGTGCTCTGCGATTTACTTACGAGGTATACAAAACAAATTTAGTTTTCATCTTCATCCATTCGTAGTCGTTTTCTACGATCTTCGCCGACATTGCGTTCTTCTGCTTCTAGTACCTTCAATCGGGATCCACAAATTTCTTGCCCATGCAGAACCTATAAGATGTAATCAGTTTATAGTTTAATTACACTGACTAGTTATATTCTTTCTCTAAACTATTACATTATGAAATAAGCTCTTTTGGTACAATAGAAAAAGTGGTTTAAACTCTAACGCAAAATATAACAAAATAATACCTCAATTGCTTCATTTGCACTTTGCACACTAGCATACTTTGCATATCCACAGTTTTTTCCTGGGAGCATATAAACATCTATGAGGTTTCCAAATCTGCAGAAAGCATCCTTCATGGCATATATGGGAGGTACTGGAGGCCCACAGACAATGAAACACCTTTTGGCAACTTCTGCATCTATACTAGCCATTGGTTGCACAGGTGGTAACTTAACACACATTGAATGTTCTAAACCTAATTTACATAAAAATATAATCATGCAATGAAATTATATATTATCATATTCCATAAATAAAATAATATCTTACTGGGTGCAGTTAATCCTGCTGCTTGAATTAAAGATGTAGCTTGAGCAATTGTTTCAGCTAAATGTGCTAAGTCTGTTCTAGCACCGGCAATTCCACCTGCAGAACTGCCTGGTTTTATTGCATTTTTTGGTGGCACACTGGATAAATCAGGTTTTACTATCATCCTATGACCAGGAGGATATTCAAAACCATGAAACTTTTCTCTTGCATATGCTGCTGCACTGGGATTAGAATATACTACAACAGCCTGACCTCTTGGCATTCTGTATCTTACATCATTCTTTAAATGACAATAATCTAATCCAGGTACAATGTCAAACAACTTCCATAATTGATCTTGATTCAATGCTGGATGTGCAATAACTTGCAAATGTGTATAACCTTCAGAATTAGGATAATTTGTAGCAATTTCTAAACTAATACTGCTCTTTCCAAAGTTTGACGAACTATAACCTCCACCAGCACTATCATAATGAGAAGATAGTCCATTATTATATTTCACATCAATGTGTTCGGGTTTTGGTTTTTTTGGTTCAGCAAAAACAGCTTTATATTTCCTATCACATTCTTCAAATGCTCTTGCTGCACTGGATACTTTTTTAAATTTCACATAACCAAAACCTTTTGATTCATTTGTGTTTCTATCTTTAACCACAGTTGCATATTCAATAGGTCCAAATTTTGAAAATTCTTGTTGAAGTTCACTATCTGTCATAGACTTAGGTAATACACAAAATAAACGAACCCACCTTTCTTCTTCATTGGTTTCTCTCACAGAACCTTGATCACGACTGAAAAAATGTACCTAAATTTTCATATATATAAACAAATAAATGTATGTACATTAGAAAACAAAAGGTTCTTGCAAACACTTATGATTTATTATTTGAATTCTTACTTTGATGCAATCATTACTTTAATAGGTCTCCCAACTGAACCCAACATTTTTCCATTCATTTCTTCTAACGCAAAAGCAGCTTCTGATGTTTTTGAAAATTTAATGTATGTAACTCCTACATAAACAATACACATTGTTACAACATACACTTTCTCAGTATGCAAATAATATATAAAGAATGAATAGATAAACAACTTCCATAAATTAAACAATGTATAGATAAATTTATAAATATGTAAAATATGTTAAGAAATAAAATAAAAACTTATTGATTGCTTCTGCAGACAGGAGAAATTACCTTTATTTTCACCTGAAGTTCGATCTTTAACCACCCAAATATCTTCGATTTTTCCAAATTTCTCAAAAGCTTTCCTGAGATCATCCTCTTCCAAACTTTTGTGACATATAACAAATAAACGTGAATTTGGTGGGTCGTCATTTTTCGATCTTAAATCAGTTTGTGAATAATACGAATCTCTTTCTCTGTGATCAGCCATTTTGCAAATGAACGCTGCAGACTACGTCGCCCGTCTACGGTCAGTAAAGCCGACGCGTTTCAGGGATGGATGAAATAGGGTTCCATGATATCAATTTTCTAATATTTTCTCAAAATTTAGCTAACAAAAACAAATTATGCAATATTAATTGTATTCTTAATAGTTTCATCGAGCCATTTTTAATGTACTTATAAAGAGGACTTTGTTTATTCCTTCATATAAATTTAACCTTTCTCAAAATATATCAAGTTTTATATTATTAAATTAATAGTATTGATTATTTTATAATATGGTCGTATAAATTCAATACACTTTAATATAAATGAAAACAAAGAACTTTTTAATAGTGCGAGTTTTTATTTGCTAGTTTTATGAAGTTTTATTTAACGTTGGTGACTCATAAGACGAAATTATTTTTACTTAGATTTCCATTTTAGTCGATGTCGGTACTGTTGTAAATTTGAACATTGTACTCAGATTAAACTTTTTACGAAAAATCAAATACTTAATAACTTCTGTTATATTAAATAATATTTTTAAAACCACAGAATGCTTATATCAATACCTTTATATTGAGAAGTTTGGTATAGTAATAGTTAAAACAATAGATAGGTTAGATTAAATTACTTCCGCATTCGTTTCACAAATGTTGAGTGATTTAAGAAGTCATGCTCTACTATTTTCTCATACAAACTTTCTTGTATGAAAGAGACATGTAGATAGTAATATGTTAATATTTGTTACTGGTTTCACTTCCTAGGTAAATATAAATTCCTTTCATTGGTATTACTCTCATTTTGTATTAAATATTGTTTTTCCTTTAATATAGAAAACATACATACAGTTTTTACATAACTTCTTATCCAGAATTCAAAAAAAGGAAAAGTAAAACTCTCCTCTAAGAAATTCAGTCTCCACTAATTTATTAAGGAAAAATTAATAATCCATACATATACAAATATATTTTTTAATTAATTTGTATGTTTCTTTTAAATCAACACTTTTTACACTAAATTTTTACAATCAGAACATTTATCACCCACAATAAGAACTTCAACTTCATACCACATATACATTTTATTATAGAAACATGTTTGCAGTTGTTATGCATCATATGTAGAAGCAGATACATTCCCACCATGTCCAGTCCAGTTCGTATGTACAAATTTTCCTTCTTCACCAAGTAACTCATAAGTGTGTGCTCCAAAGTAGTCTCTCTGTGCTTGAAGCAAATTTGCTGGAAGTTTAGCAGTTCTATAGCCATCATAAAAAGCTAAAGCAGTTGATAAAGCAGGAGTTGGAATGCCTAGTGTAACAGCTGTAGATACTACTATTCTAGCACTATTTTGACATTCTTTCATTGCATTAGCAAAGAAATCATCCAACAATAAATTAGAGAGTTTTGGATTTTTGTCAAATGCTATTTTTATATTTCCCAAGAAGGCACTAAAAGTAAAATTATTATAATAGTATAATATAAAAAAATTACAATAAAGTATTATTATAAAAATTATTAAAGGAAAATTAAAATTATAAAATATATGTACCTTCTTATAATACATCCTCCACGCCACATAAGAGCTATACCACCATAATTCAAATTCCAATTATGAACCTTAGCAGCTTCTCTCAATAACATGAATCCTTGTGCATATGAAATAATCTTAGAAGCATAAAGAGCTTTCTTTAAATGCTCCAGAAACTGCTTTTTGTCACCTTGATAAACGGCATTAGGACCTTTTAATATTGAACTTGCTTCTACTCTTTCAGCTTGTAAAGCAGAAAGACATCTGGAAAATACAGATTCTCCAATTAGAGTTACTGGTACTCCATAATCTAATGCAGCAATAGCTGTCCATTTTCCAGTCCCTTTTTGACCAGCTGTATCTCTAATACGTTCTAGTAAATATCCTTTCTGATCTTTGTATTTCAGAATATCTCTAGTGATCTCAATCAAAAATGAATCGAGTTCTCCTTTATTCCATTCATCAAGGACATCACTCATTTCTTTTGGATTAAGATTCAAACCATTTCGCATAATATGATATGCTTCACAAATAAGTTGCATATCACCATACTCAATGCCATTATGTACCATTTTTACAAAGTGACCTGCACCTGTTTCTCCAACCCAATCACAACAAGGTTCTCCATTGGCTTTTGCAGATATTGACTAAAAAGTATTTGACCATTAATATATCTATTTATTAGATTCAATTTTTAAATGTATCATTATATTTCAACAAAATACCTGGAAAATCTGTTTAATATGTGGCCATGCTTTTGGATTTCCACCTGGCATCAAAGATGGTCCATATCTAGCACCATCTTCACCACCACTAACTCCACTACCAACAAATAAAATTCCTTTCTTTTCTAATTCTTTAGTACGTCTTTCAGTATCTTGATATTCAGAATTACCACCATCAATTATAATATCCCCAGCAGATAATAAAGGTACTAATTGTTCAATAAAAGCATCCACAGCTGCACCAGCTTTAAAAGTAATATGTACATATGGTTACATATGACTGTCATATAAAAAATGACTGGAATTGTATGATGTATAAGTTGACTAATATATAAAGTCTTGAGGTATAAAGGTAAACCTCATAATCCATTGCAAGGTCAAAATTTGTTATGTTCTTAAACTCATAATTTATAACAGAAGTTTACCTTTCACCAAAAGCATCACTCTTTTTGGTGATTTCAATTTGTTCACCATTTCTTTCAATGAATATGCACCAATGATTTTTGTCCCTTTTGCTTCATTCGCTAAGAAAGACTTAACTTTATCTGTTGTACGGTTGTAAGCACAAACAACAAATCCATGATCATTCATATTAAGAATTAAATTTTGGCCCATAACAGCTAAGCCAATAAGGGCAATATCTGCAACTCTGTACAGCAACATATATTTTTAATAACATTATATAGTACTTAAAAATATATATTTTAATATATAACACAAAAAAAATATTTCGCTAAATTTATTTGTTAATTAAAAAAATATTTCATTAAATTTATTTGTTAATTAAAAAAATATTTCACTAATTTAATTTATAAGACATTTATATAATTTATTTTTATCTTTTATTTAATGAAATTAATTTAAATAAAAATAATTTCGTGAAATAATTTACAAAAAAACAAATATGTAAAATTATTAATTTATCAAAATAAAAAAATTACTCACGGTTGACTCATTTTAATAAATAATTATTTTTACAAAGTAATATATAATTCGTCTCCTTTGGAGTGTTATCAAGAAGCAACAAGTGGTCGAATGCTTCTACTACAGAGATCAAAAGTGAACTCTTCAGTACTTTTCGACATCAGCCGACGTTTTGTAAGCCAATCGCAATGCACACCAAGGTCAGCATGGAGTCAATACTATATGAACACTACTATAAAAATTTCATAACTTTATCACTGCTTAGATATATTACAAATGTAAAAATTGTACGACAATTAAAATGATGAAAAAATTGAATATTATGTTACTATTTAATCTCTATAAAAGCCGATTTTTATAAAGAATTATTGAATTATAATTTGGTATTCAATATTAACAGTATTGCAAACTAAATATTAATAAATTATTCAGTGTTCATAACTTAAAAAAGATAATAATTAATTGAATCTAATTAATTTACTAAAAATTGTTTATCTTAAAGTCAGTAATATTTTATAACAATAAAATATGTACTTTTTTATAAAATATTGAAATCTTGAACTTTGTACTACATACTTTCTTATGTAATGGAGTTATTTTGATAAGATGTTTGTTATACAAATGAATTTAATAGTTGTACCGTATTAATGATTGCACTTTTTAATATCATAATTTATTTTAATATAATATTGAATAAAATAGTTTGTTATTTATAACTATTCGGAATATTTACAACATTCTTCTTCTCTTTGTAAAGAAAATAGATAATGATTCAGCAAAATCGAAAGGCTAGATAATTCTAGACGACAGAGCTAACGATTTCAAAACGGTTTGTTATTTTACGCGCTTTAAACCAGAAACTCCTTACCTCCAATCAATGTACAGATATACAAGACTGACATCACTTTCAGTTATTACTAAAAGGTGATTGGATACATCAAACGTACGAATGTTTTAATTGGAAACGCAACATGTCGCGATTTGCTTGATTAGATTAGGGAAGGTCTTCGTATATTTCTTTCCTTTTAGCATTATTATTAGTGAATTTTTAATAGTTTGCAACAGTTTTTAAGTACATGTCTCATGTTATAGTGCGTCGATAATGACGCTAATCTGTCAGATTCATGTTGAAGAAGAATTTAATAGAAAAGTGAACATAACCCTATGACAATGAAATGCCCCAATTCTGAAATCAAATACATCTTTTTTATCGAGAATAAGACTGTACAGAAATACAATTAAATAAACATTAGCATTTGGGTTGTTTAGTGTTTTGAACAATATGGGACTACTATTTGCAAAATTGTGGAGTCTCTTTGGTAATGAAGGTAAATGCAGCATACACAGTAACAATATTGTCTTACAATTATTGCACAGCTTTATTTCTCGCGTCGTATAAGTAATACTAATGTAATATATTTTTACGTAAAAATATGTGGAAATAACATTTATTAATTTTAAGTATTGAAAATGTACAAGAACTGTATATTTATTACTTATTGAATTCATAAGACAGAAAATTATTTATAAATTTCCTGACACTGTCTTGTCAAATGTAATTTATCATATATACGGGGAAGTGACAAATTTCGAATATTATTGACCTGTACTTTTTTTTCTTTAAACTGAAAAAGAATTTTAAAATATTTCACATCAACTATAAAAATTAGAATTAATTTAATGATAACTGTAATTATAAAAAATAGAAAGTTTAAAGAAAAAAAATTACATATCTAATGTATGCTGTTCAAAATAATCTAAAACATGAAATTATATTTTGTCTTTCTATAGTAAATGCTATAATCAATACATTTTATAAATATTTCTTAACATTTTCTTTGTCCTACTTTAAACATATGTTGACATATGTTTTCTACATAGTTCCTGACCATATTATAAGAATATTTTATAAAACAATGATTCTTATAAATATAGTTTACACTATAAAATTTATAATCATACGTGCTAAACCATTAAGTGATCATAATCAAATTTTCTTATTTTTCAGAACATAAGATAGTTATGGTAGGTTTAGATAATGCTGGTAAAACAACTATATTGTACCAGTTCCTAATGAATGAAGTTGTCCATACATCACCAACTATCGGATCCAATGTTGAAGAAGTTGTTTGGAAAAATATTCATTTCATAATGTGGGATTTAGGTGGACAACAAAGTTTAAGAGCTGCATGGTCTACCTATTATACTAACACCGAATTCATAATTATGGTTATAGATAGTACCGATAGAGAAAGGCTTGGTGTAATAAGAGAAGAATTATATTCAATGCTAAATCATGAAGAATTAAGTAAAGCCAATGTTTTAGTTTATGCTAATAAGCAAGATTTAAAAGGTAGCATGACAGCTGCTGAAATTTCTAGACAACTAGATTTGACCTCAATCAAAAAACATCAATGGCATATACAAAGTTGTTGTGCACTTACAGGAGAGGGGTAAGAATAGAACTTTGTATGTACAAATTAGGCAATGTTCTTAATTTATAAAACAAAGTAATTTATCATTTGGAATGCTTCAGATTATATCAAGGTCTTGAATGGATCGTTGGACGCTTGAAAAAGACATGACGTACATTATGAGGATTCCTCTTGAATATAATAAGATATCTAAAATGTAAAGTATATGTTCAATGTAAGTTACTGTGCCACTCTAACAATTGTACAAATGATATAAGAATGAATGATCATTTTCAAATGGTACACTAGCTTCGTGCATAACTTAAAAGTGTAACTGCATATACTGATTACATTTATTGCTGCAGGCACTTAATATATTAAGTGGTGGACGGGTAAATTTTGTCTTATCTATTAATGTGATATAAAATATAATGGCAAATGATTATAACTATGACATAAAAGTAAAATAACGTTTTAACTATTCTATGTGTAAAATATATTTAAAACATCATGTTATTAAGAAAATGAGAAGAATTTAGAATACCGAGAGTCTTTTATAGAAGATATTGTTGCATTAAGAAAAGTATCTATAGCAAAAAAAATTTTTTTTATCTATGTACAAAAAGATATATATTACAAACACAGCAGGACTGCCAAATTTAACATATTATCTGCGAGTACATCAAATTACTGTATCGAAATTGCAGTCTGAAAGTGTATCAAATTTTATTTTTGATTCAATAACACGTTTAAACGAAAATATTGCACGCATATTCGAAAGATGAAACTTTAATCTTGATCCCGTCCACCTGTGTTTATATTAAAACGAGAATAAATTATTTATTCATTCTGTTCAGTTAATGTGCGGATAAAAATTATTTGGTCTGTGAGATTTCCAAAAATATACCTATGTACATAGTTTTTTATACTCCGCATTAATAGTAAACAATTGTAAAAAGGCAACTCCGATTTAGCACCAATTAAACCACATATTTTTCAAATTTTTGTCTAAGAATTTAAATATTTCTCAGTGCTTAATATTGCAAACATCTTACAAGACTTCATGGCAATGTTATTCAACCAATATAACTAAACGTTTAAAGCAGAAAAACTGCTCTGTGATATGTGAATTCAGCAGTGAGATGGTTGTTTGTTGGAGACATTTACTCCGATTTCTATAGGCAATCGATAATTACGCGTTACAAGAATGTGCTTTGCACAAAAAACTTTTGTTGTAAAAAAAATGCTTATCAATTTGTTAAACGTATTATGATTTCTTTTATATTTTTAATTTTTAATAATTTGATTAACTGTCTCGTTTATTTTATAATTATAACGAGTAGTGTTTATGTAGCTGGAAATACTCCCAATATTTAATACCTATTGAAACTTAAAACATTAATAGCGTATGAAAAAGATGATTATAGAAACTGTTAAAATCATTGTATGAAAGACAAATATGCCGTCTAAAGAGTGAGATCATACATTTAACATTTCATAAAAATAAACAGTAGTTTTCTCATATTGAGAAATGAAGCAGTTAATTGTCTTAACTATGACATATAACTACAGATACATAATGTTATGTATACCCTCGTTAACAGTTTCCGTTATATAAGAATTTTGAAATACACAGTACAAGTTACAGGTTGTTTTAATTTATAAAAATTGTACAAATCATCATTCGAATTAGATATATTTATCCTCATTTAAGCTTCTTATATGACACTATTTGAATTTAACTAAATTCAAAAATCATAAAAATGTTTGCTTTTTAACTGGTCACTGTTAATTAATATATATAATAAATATGAAATAATCACGGGCAAGGTTGTTAATTAACGTAAGAACTGAGATTACTGTAAAATAAATATATCGAATTTTTCTTTTACAGAAACTAATTAGGAAATTATGTACTGCAATTTTTTTAATACACAATCTTCTATTCTCTTCGATTATTTTTATTTGTGCATATGTTTTATACCGATACGTTTCAATAATTAAAAATATGATATAACAACGTGGATTTATGAGAAAAATTATGTACATACATGTTCTATCAATTAGTTACTTCAAATAAATGAATAGTAAATTTTTCACTGTTTTCTCTTAAAATCAGTTTTTAAATTATAATAAATATATGTTGTATTTTATTTATTCCCCTTATATTTAAGCAAATGTTAAATATTTAAGAATAAATTAATGATTATAAATAAAAGTATAATCTACGTGCGTGCGAAAGTGCAACTGATTCGAGTTTATTGCACTTTCAGCCGCTAAACACAATTATTATGGATAATAAAAAAAATTGCATAAATCTAATAATTTTTAATTTTGATAATTGAGAATTAATGTCTTGTTCTTTAATATTTTTAATTTTAATTCTTCGTTAAATTCAAATGTAAGCAAAGAATTTTTCTTTTGAATGTTAAAAAGCAATAACAAAGTATTTGCATACTCTTGATTATTATTTTGATTTTTCCTTTTTTATTAAGCTGTATTGTAAAGTGCGATTGCAACGATTTTCATGCAATTTTATTTATTTAAAGTATGTTGAAATGTGAAAAAAAGTCATAGCATAATTTTTGAAGATCTGTTTATTTTCACGTTCGTTATAAATAAAGTATCGCACACACTCACTCATTCTCATAACAGTGGATCTACCACTGGTCATCGTTTTTTCTTTTTTTAAATTTATGTTAACAATAATGGCTCGATGTAATTGAACCATATTTATATTTTTTTGAAGAATCTAAAACAAACAACTGGTGCGCTAACACTGCAACATTGTTTACGTACTTTATTAGCCCTATTTATTTTCTATTTTACACAGCTTACTAAGAATAATTACTGATTGTAAATCTTTTTTTTTATTTTTTGTTTTTTCGATAAAATGACATGTAGTATTCACGCAATACATTTTTATCAGAATAATAGCAAGTAATGATATTTACTGTTATCTGATTATATTCTAAAAACTCTGATATTTTTTTGGCAGTGTCTGTTCAATTTACAATACCTGAAAACAGTTTGCTACGCACACTTAGTTTTTGCACTGAATGTTTTAATCATTTGCTAATTTTCATTACGATTCACCGTATCGTTTTTTATTTCTAAAATTGTCGCTATTTAAGTTAAACATAGAGTGGCAAATATATTTACAATGAATCATGTTTACCGTTAATGCTTGCGTTACATTTTATTGAAGGATTTGGCAGTTAAAACTATGTATACCGAATCAATCTACATTTTTCGTATTAGGTTTTATGTCGCAAAAACTTTACCTCGTTTATACAAAATCTGCATTATGAACAGACGAAAATATGTAGGTGAAAGTTTTTACGATACAACACACTGCGAAACTTCGTATTTAAAATATCTACGTTCGAAGAATATATCGTTACGTGAGACAATGATTAGCTGTTTTAGTGTCTAAGCTCACATTCTTTTAATAAGACTCAACAATCAAAACGACTTCCCTGAAGTCATATCAAAATAAATTTAAAACGAGTCTGAAAAGATTACACTTTTCCATACATTAATAACGTCCTCAGTATGATAGAAAGCAGTCAGTTCTTACGTTTGAAGTCATGATGATGGTGTGACACGAACTTAAAAGGTTTCAAATGATCCTGATTTTTCATAAATAAAGATATCGCCTAAGCCTTGACAGATTTCATGAGAAGGTCAGTGCTTAAAGATTTGGGCCTTTCAATCGGGAGACCAAGAGCACGGTCCCAAACAAGAGCCGCGAGCACACCAAGAGCACGCGATACTCCAAACAGGACGGTATAATAATTCATCTCTTTCATTCCATAATGTTGCAACAAGACTCCTGAATGAGCATCTACATTCGGCCACGGGTTCTTTACTTTACCGGTTTCCAAAAGAATGGGAGGAACTATCTTGTATACTTGAGCAACGAGCTGAAAATATATAAATAGAACCATTAATTAAAAGGAAATGACTAATCGAATAAAATGTATTTTCAAATGAAACATTCGAAAGTGTTACCTTGAATAATTTGTCGTCCGGTAAGTGTTTCAAAGCGAACTCTCTCTGGCATGTATATCTAGGGTCAGTCTTTCTGAGTACAGCATGACCGTATCCAGGAACAACTTGACCGCTTTTGAGCGTGTTCCAAATGAAGTCCTTGAGCTTGTCATCACTGGGGCTATCTCCAACTTGAGAGCGCAACTTTTCTAGCCATACTAGTACCTCTTGATTAGCAAGACCATGGAGAGGTCCAGCCAAACCGTTCATACCAGCAGCAAAGGATAAATAAGGATCGGACAATGCCGAGCCTACTAAATGAGTGGTGTGTGCAGATACGTTTCCACCTTCGTGGTCAGAGTGTATCGTTAGGTATAAGCGCATAAGTTCGATAAATTGCGGGTTATCGTAACCAAGCATATTCGCGAAATTCCAAGACCAATCTTTACTTGAATCTACGGAACCTAAGCCTTTGCCATCTTTATAAAGATTTCTGTATATCGTGGCAGCCACAACAGGCAATTTAGCGATCAAATTCATCGAATCTTCGTAAACGGTTTCCCAATATTTCGTTTTGTGAACACCTTTCGTGTACGCCTTTACGAATTCACTTTCGCTATTCAAAAGAGTGATGGCGGCAGAGAATTGGGTCATAGGGTGAAGCGACTTAGGGAAATTGTTCAGAGCTTTAACTACATGATCGGGTAGCGCGCTTCGTGAAGCCCATTCCTGCGACAATGCTTTCGCTTGTGCATCGGTGGGAACGTCACCGGTAATCAGGAGCCAGAATAAACCTTCCGGAATCGGTTCCTCGCCTTTTGGTGCCTTGGGCAGAAGCTTTTGACATTCGGGAATTGATTTTCCACGGAACCTAATACCTTCCTCAGGGTCCAGGACTGATGGTTCCCATACCAATCCTTTAATTCCACGCATACCACCGTACATCTAAAAAAGTAAGAAAAAGATCAAATAACGATGCTATGTCAAAGTCAAGTATGAAATAGTGAACAAAAAAAAAAAAAGAAAAGAAAAGAAAAGAAACTAGGTTCATTGACATTGATCTATGATGTAACACAAGCGAGAGATATGCACTTTGAACTCGTTTGACTGTTGCTTTAAAGCATATCGAAATTTCTATCTTTCGTGTACAAATGAAACCTACAAAAAAGAACGTTCCATATTCCGAAAATACATGTCGGCACATTGTAGTTTGTACAAGTTCACTTAGGTCTGTATACAAAGAATTTTATCATTCTCAGAGAATCATTGAAATTAATGATACCCCGGGTATAGAGTTTATCGGGTAGCGATATAAGAAATTTCTAATTTTACGATTACTCGTTAGCCAGAATTTTTCCAACAACCTAAAACTATGCCTGCTTTGCGATCACATGATAAGTATGCGATGTATGCTCATTTCGCTGTCCGTATGATCCATCTCCGGTACTCTTATCGGCGTAACAAAAAATGTGCCGTCGTACTGTGTCTTCTGTGTAATAGTGTCTTCATCCACGTGCCGTAATATACTTAACACGCAATCGTTTCCGTATGACGTATCACTTTTGCAAGACATATCGCTTCTAACGCTTGATAATTTATTCGTCTTCAAATTTTTCAAAGGAGAAACGCACGTTTCGATCAGAAATTGCAAAACGATCGAAAACTTACCATGTCCACGGTGACTTCTCCAACTTTGGTAGACCCATGCTGTTTGCGGAAGGCTTTGATACGCTCCTGCTCCTTTGGAATCTTTTCATTTAATACTTTTTTCAAGTCGGTGGAGGCATCGCTTAACGATCTTAAAAATACGGTCGAGCTTAGTTTCTGCAAACAAAAAAAAGGTAGTATTTCGTTTAAATAATGGTAATCTACTGATTTCAGATAATTTATGTATCGTAAGAAAAAATTTCATTCATGGTTCATGTAGATTTGCATACAAAATTACTTGTAAGTTAGGAGAACGTTAATAAAGAAAGTATTACGTTTCATGCTTCGGTAAGTTTGAACAATGTGTAAATTAAATTAGCAAGATAGTTTCTTTTCGTATGCATTTTTGTTGTTAATATCGTAATGATAGTAATGATAATAATGACGATAATAATAATAATACGTATCGTAAACAAAAAGACATACGAAATATGTTGAAAGCAAATGTACGGTAGAAAAAAAAAGAGAATGTAAATTGAAACGTAAAAGACAAGGTATGTTTAACCTTGGCAATCAGACATGTATATTCGATGAATTTAACGTAGCTGCATAAATATTTCCTTTGATACAATAAAACAATTTTTCCTACTTAATTCGATAAACGTAATTAAAATCTCATTATGGATAGAACTCGAGATACCAATGACACCAGTTTTAAAGAACAATCGTGAATAATTAGCGGATTACGTAAAAAGATGAATGGCGCATAACGATATACATATGCACGTAAATATGTGTGTGTGTGTGTGTGTGTGTGTGTGTGTGTGTGTGTGTGTGTATAAAACCATGCGCGTGGAGAATCAACTTCCCAACGGATGTTACGGACGCTTTATAACTTACAAATTGACATCTACAGCTAATGGAAAAATTTCATTCATTATCAGGCATGCAAATTCATTCGAATTTCCACGTTTCTTTTATCCATTATTTCACAGTGAAATGAGAAGTGAATAACTTTTCTTATTAAATTCATTTGCGAATATTATAAAAAATACACGTGAAAAATATCAGTGAATATACATTTTTGTATCTATAAATGTTCGATATCGTGGGTTTTTTTTTAATGGATCAGGACTCTATCAATTAACCTTTCATGATATTAGTGATAATCTTTTGTTATCATATCTTCAACTAACACGTTAACCTACGTGTGAATGTAATCCAGAACGTAACCTACTTTCAAACTTACTCTTCCGCTTACGTGCATATTATATGTTGTAAAGAAACTCGTGATATCGAACGTTCGTGAATATAAAAATAGAACTCTAAATATTAAAGCCCAAGACACTTTTTTTTTAAACATCCTGTATACTGTTTAACAATTGTCGCTTCCGTACTATACTGTGCTTTTATCGAAATGAATCGACGATTATGAGAACTTTAATAAATCATAAGACTCGTCTCGGGGTCACAGGGTGTCACGTTAGAGTTCATTATCAACATGTACGCGCCTTGTGGAAACACACCGGGAAACGTTGAATTAAAAGAAATTATCGTGACATCACACAACCCATTTAACGATGCTTGCGTGTACATATCTGTTCAATTATCTGATCCACGTGTTAGTTATATGAGACATTTTTCTTCGTGTTTAATTAATATATTTTTTCTTTCTTTTTTTCCGGGAGCGTGTTCATTATCGATAATATCATTTGTAACGGTTACATCGATAAGAACGATTTAACAACAGCTAAACTGAAATTAGATGTTCACATTCTGACGCGTCAAGGCAGAAGTTATTTCAGAAACGCGCGTGAGATGATTACGCTCTGACGATTATATCATATGACTTTGTTTCATTTTTCCTTTCTTACACGGAGTACCACGAGTATTTTTAGACTTCTCGATTTTTCGTACTTCCCCCGATCTCTGCATTGCTGTCGAACAGGGAGGATAGAGTAATTGTTTGCGGACCGGCGCAGAAATCTGCAGATAGCGGTAAAAGCTGGCTTAAACCTTGGACAGCAAACATCGATTCGCGACCGCATTTTGCGACGTGAATAAGAAATTGGGTCGAGGTGAAATCACGATGGAAAGGTAAAACGGAAAATTCAGCGCGGACCTTAAATTTGGTTTCATTCATTGTTTGATACAATTGTTCAATGTTCTGAAAGTGACGTAAAAGATACTCTTCTACCCCTATTATCTGCGTTCGAGATACATGTGAAAGTTTTCGAAATCGTGGCAATTTTTTTTACAATACAATGGTGTTTTAATACCAAATTTGTCAATTTTAATACCTGCTTCGTTTCAGTAATTACTTCCTCTAATTGCTCGCTGTAGAATAAAAGAGAGCTATCTAAAAGTTACAAAAATAATGGAACCAACTTTCTCAATATGGAACCTCTCATTACGAAATGGTTCGATAAACGAGCAGAACATGGAAACTGTTAGATTAAAAATTTAATTTAAAACGAGATATTTTTTTTATTAGTGGATATATCCTCTACTAAATGTCCTCTTGATTAATGTCATTTTTACGTAAGAGTGGTAGTGTACGATCATATGCAGGAGTACGAACGAAGCATCTTTACTGTACAATATATAGAGTTGGATACGAATTACCAGTGACCTTGACCTTTCTATTAAATTTGTCATTCATCTTATGAGTTCATAACACATTACAATTGTCCGTATAACTATCGAGACTCTTCCAATTATACACGATTAATTACTCATCACCCAAAGAAAATAGTAACACGAAAGTCCCGTTCTCAATTATAACACGAAAGTTTAACCTTTACGTAATAGCCTGATCCAAACAATTTCACTGACAAATACACGTATACAATCACCGACCGACAGATGGCTATAGAAAGCATTCATCTGAACAATGTTTCACAAAGAATTAATTTTAAAATAGTCGCAGGGTACAATCTATTATGAAAGTGGCTTCGTTCCATCGGCAACGCTTCTTGTTAGGTGCTATATTTTAGGATTACATTGAACGCTTCGTTTTGTGTTGTATTTATGAATGCAAGAGTCTGTTTTAGAACGTTATTAAATGTATATATGTCTGTATACGTGTACGTTACGTCTGGATGATGGCCAGAGTTTCGAGTGGTCGTGGACTAAAAATAAAAAGAGTTTCACATGTTCTGTAATTTAGCCCACACTGCATAATGTACATGTGATAAGAGAAAATTCGATGCAACAACGTGATATTGAATGATGTCCTTTGATTGATATTCAATGATATAAAAAATACATTTCGCCAGGACGTATGAAGTTAAAAGTATATATTATGTAGAATTTGGTAACCCGATACTCGAAATGATTAAAGTGTCAACCTTGTATAAGATTCAAGAACGTATATAAATAATTCGTGGTTCAAGAATGAAACAGGTATTTGTTAATAGTAACATTTTGGCCTTAAACTTTTGCGAACGTTAATACATCACTGAATAAATAACTGATAAAATGTGAGTAATACTCTAGGTATTACCAGCGTAACGACTGATTAGTATATTATGACTTGTTGAAAACGTAAAAATGAAAATAGACAGGATCATTTATCAGGTTGTAAAACAAAAATAAAACGGAAATGTACTGTGCATTACGATTTGATGCGTTCATATCAAGAATTTATTGTTTCGAGCACAGGTAACATCATACTTAACGTGTAACACAAGATGGATATCAAGTTGAAGCCACAACGGTGTAACGAAATACTAATTGAACAGATTGGCAATGACTTTTATTTCCGCTAAGCGTATCGTTACAAATCAGATCAAATCTTAACCCATGACGATCTAATTCCGATAAGATCAAATTAGTGTTTTAGAAAAAGTCTTAATTCGATCTCTCTATTTCTACGAATAATATTGAAATACAATACAGACGTAACTATTATATCTCTATCTTGATAAAATACAAAGCTTTTCAGTGTTATATGAACGGAAGTGATTGGTAAAATTAAATTTAACCCTTAACTACAAATCGGTTATCTTAGAAACAAGCCTAAATTTTTATTCCACTATCGCAACCACGTGGACAATTTTGGAAGCTCTGACGTTTAAGTACTTTCGTTTGACAATAGGTGGCACGTTATTTTCATAAAAAAGAAAATATCTCTCATTTTGTATATAACATTGTGTATCGTTTTTCTCAGATGTGACACAAAATTTTAACAAACAGGTATTGTTAAAATAATATTAATATTAATTTATTATTAATTAATGTACATTGATAATATTAAAATTAGAATGTTCACTGTAGTAAACGTATGCAACGCAGGATCAGAATGATTTTGAGATTAAAGGTGAACTTTCACCATGGATCACATGTTACCGATACATTTCAGCTTGGTTAGTGAGATTTCTCGTGGTTCGTAAGCTAACCTAAGAACGAGTGAAAAATCATCTCGTTTTCGTAAATATTTTACGATCTATATATACAAGTGAAGGTAAATTACATAATCAACACGAAAAAGGCGCCGAGAAAGGAAATGTCAACTCGTAAATAATAGTACGATATCGGTTTTTGCACAAACTTTTTATTATGGACGATAATTAGTCGACTACGACCAAAGTTCAACACGCGATTTCTCGTCAGTGTGGAATATAATTCCGTGGTATCGTGTAATTAATAAATTGTATTACGTAGTATTAATTAACGCGCGCGGATTCCTGTATCAGTTTCTGCGTAGTTTATATTTAAATAATATCGTACCGGTGGATTAAAAGCTTTCTCCAATACAATCAATCATTTATCGTGAGAAATGGTTATTCATTAATCTACGGTTACAAAAGTTCTTTATCTATTAGTTCTATATTATTAATTTATTTTCAAATGTTCCATACTTTTTATGTCGCGTCTGTGTACAAAAAAACTTGCAATAATAAAAAATTATATTTCAATTCGTCCAATTTATAAATTACGAATCTCGTATCTTCGTCGTTTCTCTGTTCGTTACTGTGTAATGATATTTAAACTTACATGATCTGATCAAATATTTGATCGAATCAAGTAGAACGTATGTACATAAGAACAATGAATTAGAATGCAGCGACACGGATACAAAAGATAAAGAGTTTGCAATGTTTAGACGAGAGTATGCCTACATAAAGCATCTACGTAATGTCAGATAACCATGGCATAGAGACAGATGGTTCATTACACGTATACGTTGTTATCCTGTGATTCCATTATATACCGTGATTTTTTTCCCTCGCGTGCAAGTGATTTTTTCTTATCTTTGATATTGTAGTGAAAAAAATACTTTTTTTTTTTTTTTTTTTTTTTTTTTTTTTTTTTTTTTTTTTTTTGAAATACACGGAAGTTAATGGAGAGCATCAAATTCTTTAACCTTGAATTATCAGTTACGTGTACATTTTACGTGCTCCGCTATGACAGACGATACGTTCAGACAATATACACCATTACTTCCTAATGACTATCTAATAAGTTCTAGGATATACAACTATTAACGCTATAGTCATTTGAATAGCATTAGTAATCTACATATATGCATTACACGAAGCAGATACGTTCTCTGATAATTTTAAACTGTCATTTTAAGTGACGTCACTGATGCTGTTTAACACTAGGTTTACGGGACACGTCAATTTGAGGCATTTGGAATTTCACGAGCGAAAGTATGGAAATAATTGCTACTATTTTCCAGCAATCTTTTCTTACTTTTATTAATAGAATGGTACGAAAACATCTGAATTTGTAAGTAAGTTAACAATATACAATTAAATTGTTTCTAATAAATCGATTTCTTGAAGGAAAAATTCTGTTTCCCGTTTACCCAAGAAAAGCCCGTGAACTTAATGTTAAACTTTCACTAGAATTGGTGATTACATTCTGATAACACTGATATCACCGATTTATGATATAGAAACTTTTCCAATGTGTTTTAATTACAATCATTTAACTAAACTTCTCGCAATTTGAATGTGAATCATCTACAGTACTATTAAATGATATAATTTGTACTATTTTTCATACTAAGGGGAATCTAAATAACATAAGCGGAACGATGGTATCGATTCATAACGTGAAATATTTACGATACAATTGATTCGTTCCGTTGTCAGAGCTAGAGGGTATATCTAACTCTGTGTACACGGTGATCGCGATAGCATTGAATTCTATAATCAAAGATGATCGAAATTATTATCGAAATGCAAGAAATTCTAATAATATGAGTATAAATTAATTACTTAATTTATAATTTTATATGAAAACTTTTTTTTAATTAATCACATTTTAATAAGAAAATATAACGTTCATTTAGGTGAACCCATTCATCAACAGGAGTCACATCGTTGAAGGTAATGCGATTAAATTGTCCGCTATCAAATTTATTGCCGCAGACTATCGACATGAAATTTCCGCGACTGATATATTTACGCAGGTGATATTAAAAAAAAAACCACAAGATAACATTTATAAGTCTGCTATTATTCTATCTCGTTGAAATTCATGTCACACGTGTATGAATCGACAAACACATGATTTTAAACGCCATTGAAAGAGTAAAAAGAGTGATGAGGAGTCTGAAGTGGCCAATTAAATTTTGGATCGGTCAGCTGGTTCTGTCACGACGAACCGAGATTATCATCCTACGTGTTCATGATATATTCACAGATTTGACGTCATTCATCGAGCACTATTCGCTTTACACGATGTGAGTGACATTATACACACCAGAGATCGTTTAAACTCTTCCTAGTTTCCGATGATTTATACGTGTCACGGTGACGTGCACGATTTCATATGATTCCCTTTTAGAAAATCTATTCAACGATATACACATTTAACGAATCTCGATCAAATCGTTCGATTGAAATCAAGAAACGTATTTATACTGAAAATACTGTTTTGAAACTTTTTTTCTCACCATAATAAAGACCACTGGATTAGATGATTTCTGATTGAACAGGATTATACATGTTTGTTGATCACAATTCGATCAATCAATCGGTTCAAATGCGACCTGTTTATTATCGTTGAAAATTTGTATTTTAAGAAAACGAAGAACCGTGTAACGAGCTTTATAATGAATAAAAACAATCCACTTGGAGTCGTGAAAAATTCATGCAGCATTAGTATCGAACAAAAGTCAATGCATTCTGTGATTTTATCGTTGAACTTTGGGTATTCGTAATAGTACCATATTGTTTGTATGCATTATATATCTATCGTGATTAGACACTTCGTCTCTTATTGATATTTCGTTGTTTAGATTTGTACACTGGCGTATCTTTATCTCGGTTCGGCTAGACATCCGTAAATCAATCTCTCGATCTAATCGCGAATCGTTCAGCATTCCATTACCATTTTAATATTCAAGCAAAAAGTCTTCTGTCATTTCTGACCGAACTTTCTAAAGGGAAACGTTGGGTTCTGCCCTCTTCGTGAATTCAGGTTTTCCCCCTCGAAATTACGATGACGTCGTTTAATATGAATTTTCCTGCTATTCGTCGTATGGAAGTATACGCAGGCGGATTTATCGTCGAGCAGAGATAAAAAGAACACCCGCATTGCATCTGGAATAAACGTACGAAGGAACCTTCGTGCTGTTGTATATTCCAGCAAGAATGAAGATCTTTGACCTTATTTCCTTTCTCGATTGAAAGCAGGTTGACATCATCGTACCCGCGATGGAAACAAGCTCCTCTTTCTTTATGTGCACCGTGCCTCATTATACGCTATCATTTACCGTGTTCAAGAAAGGGGCGTTTTTCAACCCAATGCTTATATGTAAAATACACACACGCGCGCGCGCGCGCGCACGCAGCTGCCCTAGTGTCAATAATTCAATTCTATCAATATTTTTCTATAATTACATATTTTATTGTGATTTAATTACAACGATATGGTAAAACTTCTGATTCTATTCCTGGCTCGGAATGTATTAAATTAATATCAAACCTGACTTATTTTCAGTCTGTGTATATAAGTTGATTTATCTTGAAAAACATTTCGAATTAAAAACATTGAACGCATTCAAAAGAAATTTGAACGGTTTACTAAAATAGCACAGAAGTAAATCGGTAAGTGGAAGTATTAAAAATACTATAAGATCATTTTAGTTTATTCATTCAAGTGTGTTGCATAAATTACTGAACATTTCTGAAAGCTGGACAGGTTTGTTCTTTTGTTTAATTAAAAGGGGAAGTATAAATATCACGGAGACTTCCAACTTTTTAAGTACAATTAATCATTGCTTTTATCAGTATTAAAAAAACGAACACACAACACTGTTCAAAGAAGATAAAAAATTTAAGCTTTGATGTCCTTCCTTTCTTCTCTCTCTCTCTCTCTCTCTCTCTCTCTCTCTCAAAATATATTTCCCCAAAAAGTTCTTTGGAAGTGTTGAACTTTGTGCATATGAATATATGAATTAAAATTCTCAATTTGATACATTTTTCAAAATATTCAAGGCGATTAAATTTATGGACAAGTTAAATTTTTAACTAATGATAAATGTTATTAATCTCATATTTCTAATGTGACAAAAGAACAGAGGTCAATTTCTTTGTTGAAAAATAACTTGGAAATCTTTATTAAAATCTGTGCAGACACGTAAACATTAAATTAATCTTAATCAAATCAAAATGAATTTGCAATTTGTTCAATTAATTGTTCGTACCATTATATATAATATATAATATATATATATAAGACCCGATAACGTTTGTTATCTCTGATTGCATAACTAACAAGCAAGTGAAGGGCATGACCAGATAGAATACACCCGCGAACTACAATTATGTAATTGATTTCGCGCCATATAATCGTCAAATGGCGCTAAAATGATCGAGAAGAGGGTGTCACACATGATAGAACTTTTATTAATCTTGAAATAGAATAGTCTTAACGACAACTGTTCGTTTGCTTTTAACTTCACTTTGTAATTGCAAATCCTGAATTTCAAATTGCTAGTATAAAAAAAATGTTAGTAAATTTCGTATAATCTATTTTATAATGCTTTTTCATTGATAAGAAAAAGAAACATGTATAATTTACTATAATCGAAATGTGAATATTCCATATAAATTACGAACATGTAATTTTTTCTCTCTTTAAGATTTAATTTCCATTTATAAAACAACGCTAATAAATTCTTTGATGCTTAGGCAAATTAGTCTTGAAAATTTGACTATATTGATATAGATGTCAAGAATTTCAGTTGGATTAAGTAAATATTAATGATATATAATGCTGTACTGTATAAAAAAAGGAAAACGAAACGGTCCTAAGAGTAGTGTGTTGCGCGATACGAAGGTCACATTCATATACCTATGATATTAGATAACTAGTGAGCCATCTATAAGTTGGACGAGGAGTTCCCGAATCTGCCAAAAGTTACAATAAATATACGTAGACTTTGAACCAAACTACACACTTAACTTTAATAGAGTCGAGTGTTCGTACCAATAATTTAGTTGAACGGTAAACGATGTTAATAACATTTATATTATTTCAGATTAATTACACCAATTTAAATATACCTACTTCTGTTTATGAAATAATGTTAATTATTTTTAGTCATTTAACGTTGTAAGAATTTGTATGATTGTAATACATAAATAGAAGGAATTACAACCGGATGTATGTCCGCCACTACATGAGAGTTGAGATGAAAATAAAATTGTACAATGGTATCAGCTGAGAGCTGTATTATCATTCGAAGTTCAATCCATAAGCAGGTATTTTGCCAGGAAGAGGTCACAAAAGAATGACCAATATGGATCAAGAGGGCCGAATAAGTTTTGACCTCGAATTCATTCTAAAATTATCGTACCTTGCGAAATTATAATGTCGTGCCCTCTTCAATGGTCATGTCTGCCGACGTAAGAAATTCTCAAGTATTTCGTATACACATTGTGTGATGTGGTGTTATGACCTACAAATGTGCGTTCGTGTCCTGACAATTTGACACAAAACCATTTTGGTTAAGACATTTCAAGCTTGGCTATGTAAACGGTTACAGCACAACAGGAATTCGCTGACAGCTCGACTGTTAGCAGATCGATCTTCCGCTTTTAATATTGATGCGTGAAACGATCATTTTCTTTTCCTTCTTCCTATCTGATACAGGATCATGAGTGGTACTATTTTTCTATTCAATTAGAGTTAAAAGTGTATATTATCAATTTTTGTGCAGCGTTCATTTATTCGTTCTGCAAACGTTGCAGATACACTTTCGCTACGAAACTATTTTACGATGCAAATGCACGTTCACGTGAAAAATTTTACATTTTAATTTAACGCTTTCATCAACAAACAGTTGGGTATAAGGAATAACGTTTAAAAAAAAATGTTTGAATAATAATATTTTTATCACGAAACATTAAAAAATTATTATGTGCACTAAACACTTAATCTGATCTTTAATTTGCAAAAAAAAATATTGAACAATCATACACCGCCTAAAAATTTATTACGTAACTGCTGTTGAATTTAGTTAAATTAATTGCAAGTTCTGTCATTCAGGTAAGCCCTGCCTCATCCACGACATAATTTCACGTCAATTTATAAAAAAATTGAACAGTTTAAAACCACTTTGCAATTCTCGTAATATTTGACATTGCTTGATGAACAAGTCAATTTAGTAAGATGACCCCCTCCCCCCGCATTAGAGGTATTGCTCTGAAATAATGTGCATTGTTGGAGCTTCGTAAAGGTGTTTCTGAGCACACGCTCGATACATTAGAAACCTTCAATTTAAAACTTTTCACGGTCAAACTTATGTCCGTCTAATCAACAAATATAGCCCCACATTATTCTCGAATATTATTAGCATGAATAATTTTTTGCGAATTTTCAAATTTGTATATCAACAGACTCAATCGTACTATAAAACAGTTACTAGACTATCGGTCGATAGAACGCCTACTTCATACTCAGAATCGCAACAGCGTCTTGGCTCTTAACACTGAGTAATATTCTAGTACCTTGAAAGGAATGATTAATAAAACGTATTTATTTTTATATGAGTATCTATTAAAAATCATCAGTGCTCTTACGAAAAGTAATAATACACGTTAAACACCTGCTTACAGTTCGAATTTCGCACCGGAAAAACGTACAGTAGTTTAGGAATAATTCAAACGTCATATTGTACAATAAAACAGATGAATTTTTAATAAATTCATTTAGCACGCACCTGAAGTTCCAAACAACGTTTCGGACTAAAACGGAAGAGTGCCATTATTCTTTATATCCTGGTTTATGGATCCTTTCTCTTTCTTGTTACAGTCACACCAACTAGCCAACTGACCACGCGGAGCTCTGGCGCCCAACTCAACTAACTTTTCTCTTCGTTCGTCACGGATATTTCTACGACGCATGCGTACAATTAGAAGATCCTCAAAGGATCATCTGTATCTATAAACCGGCTATGTTATGTTCAGAAAAAGCTTCAAGATTGCTTTTACAACTATTATTAGTTGAAGCTTTAAAGAATTAATTGGTTATATCTACCCACTTTGTTCTATAAAATAATGAGGATGTATAATGAATTTTAATAAGGTTTCGTATCATTCTTACCATAAGTTAAATGTTTTAGTACTTCAGTACCAATTTAACATAGGGAATTTTAACGATTAGTAACTAATCTTTAACGTGGCGCGAAATACAAATACTTTTAAATATTTCGAAATATATTTGTTAACAATATTTGCAAAGTAAATAAATAAGGTTGTGCAATTATAATAATTTTTTATTCTAGTTTTAATGTAATTATTTAATTACAGTTGAAATTGTATTTTAACTTCACATAGTCAATGAAAAATACCCAATTTATTACATATTTCCGATGCCAACGATGTTCTAGAATTTAGAAACGTATAAATAAATATAAATATATTTTTATCATTAAAGCTAATACCTACCTATTCAATGTGAACAAATGAAATCCACAAGTAGTTTTACTTGCAATAATGTCCTTTATAATCTTTATAGATAATTCTAATCCATAATTATGTACTTTATCGTCATTATCTTTTATGGATTGCAAAGTATCTAAGATAATTGGGGGTATTTTAATCTTACAAAGTTTTACTATCTTTTCGAGACATGTACAATTCGAAATTGGAAAAATCCCTGGGATAATTGGAACGTTAATTCCAACTTTTTTACAGTCATTTGCAAATTTAATAAAAATATTTGCTTCAAAAAAAATTTGTGTTATTATAAAATTAGCACCCGCGTCAACCTTTAAATAAAATGTAGCAATATATAATAGCAACGTAATTATTATAAATTAAAAATTATATATGTTAACAAGAAAATTTGATGAGAACAAGTACTTTTTCTTTTAAGTAAAATAAATCCATTTCTTTAGATGGTGATTCTACATGCATTTCTGGATAACCAGCAACACATATACAAAATATATCACCAAACTGATTTCGTATAAAACGTACTAAATCAACTGCATAGGGGAAATCGTTGCTTGTATTTGTAGAATCTGAAATATCATTTTTACGAACTTTAATCATGTCGATTTTTACTGTAAATAAAGAATTTCAATTATAAAATATTTCACAAAAATATTTAATTACCTCCTCTTAATATAAAAATATTGTATATACCGTAATCTAAAGCTTTCGTTAAAATAATTCGTACATCAGCGCGAGTTAATTTATTAGCTATAAGATGTACAAGTGTATTGTTGGAAAGTACCTTAAATGTATCTAAATATGAAGAATTGTTTACTTCATTTTTCGTATGCCATGTCAATGCATAAAAAAGAGGACGATACTTATCCATCTTTCTAAAAAAGCTAGTGACCAATAGTTTTATAAATAAGTAAAAACATGATGTATTACAAGTTGCGTAGTGTACGAACCTTTGGTAAAAATCATTATTCTTTACACGTGTGAGCTCAAAACTACAAAATATAGTATTTGTGTCCATTACATTTTGTAATTCTTTTCTTAAATCGATTTTAACCTGTGTATCTACGGACCGGTTTACAATATCATTAATTTTATTATTATCAACAGATTTTTTATGTATTTCATTCCCACGAACGAAACTTTTCATGATTTTTTGTCAATATGCAATCGTAAAAAACACGGCTAACAACTACACACTCTTTTTTCCTTCCAAACTATGTAATACTTTTATTATATTACGCAATGTATAAAATTCGAGATTATATGTATAGTTTGGTGTGACGGTAGAATTTCTCAAAAAATTATTGTGTAAATAAAAATTTTAATATTATGTTTAGAAAATTATTCAAATTTATTTTTCAGAAATTTTACACCAATGTATGCTAATATTAAACTTTCTGAATTTTTTTCAAGGTTTAGTGTTCGTCTGAATCACCTAACACTTTCACCCTATGTATATTATGTTGTTACTCGACCTTAAACGTGTTGCTAGGGGGCCAAATCTTAACCTTCTTATAACATTTTAAAGCTTCAATGCTTTCAAAATACCGAATATCTGTCTTACATGTTTGATTATCTTTTTAAAATTTTAACATCAAGTCCCAGTGAACTTTAAAATGGAATTCATTAGTTTTGATATAAAATTAGAAATGATTAATGAAATCACTTGATTATAGATACTATATGTCCATTCAATATGATGAACAAAAGAAGAATTGAGATGGTGAATAAAAGTTCCTATAAGCTTTTAAAGTTTCCACAAGAATATAGTTACAGACAGTTCAAATGTCCAAGTTTTAGGAGCTTTGAGGTTTTGTATCAGAATGTTAATTTATTTTATATGTATTGAATGATATTCCACAATTAACATATAACATTTGCTAACATTGATAGAATAATAAATGCAAAAACGAAAAATGAAAGAAATAAAATAAATGTTTCATAATATTTAAATATTGTCACATTTTACAAATTTTATTTATTATTCCTTTTTTGATAAATACAATTTTCTACAAACTTCTGTTATTGGAATATCATATACAGGAGGTATACCACTTGAAACAGTTTCATTTCTGGGACATGAATATTTATCTGTAATAGTAACAATATCATCTATATCTGGAGTCATAGATAAATTTATAGCTGGATAAATTATAAATGCAAATGTAGCAAGGGTAGTTAAAGCCCATATTGGAATTGCTACAGCCCAATATTTTGAAGGCCAATATGTTAACCCTAGACTATGTAAAATTTCATCTGGAATTACTGCCCATACTAAAAATAAGAGAAAAAGCATATTTGAACCTATGTATAAAGCATATCCATAAACAGATCTTGGTCCATATGGAGCAGGTGTATGCTCCATTTTGTATAATGAAATAGAAACAATTTTGAAGTCAGTGCATAATGAATATTTACTTAATAATAATTATAAATTGATTCAGGTGGACCAAACTGTTGCATAGTTTCTGTTACTAAAATTAAACTATCAAAAAATGATGTCAATGCCACCCTAATTTTTCGTGCCTCAGTCCCAGAAATCAATCTATAAAAAATAATATATATTGATAACATAAATATATAAATATAATCAAATATGAGTTATAAAAACAAATATAATACTTGTACATAAAAACTTACACTTGCAACAAATTATTATCTAAGGTCAAATTTTTTGTAACACTACCTCTTGAAGGCTCTTTATCAACTCTTAACACCTGATATACAATTTCCGCTTCTCTTGCAGATGGGAAAGGTATAGACAAATTTCTGTACAAAATTAAGGTTATTTCTGTAATATTTGTTATACGAATTACGATATATATAATTACGAAGCTGGTTAGTTTAAAGGATACACAGTTAAAGTACTCATGACACATTACAATAGCAATAATAATTATCGCTTAACTTATTGACGTAAAAATATTTCTTAGAGTGTCATTAAGAACTTTGATTAAGAACTTAATTCATATTTATACCCCGCGCACGTGTTTCGCGTATGTATGTATATATAGTCAAATGCATTTGATCATTCATAGATAACGTTTAGACGTCAACATTATGACTCTAGTTAACCAATGTAATTTAATAGTTGTATTATTATATACAAAATTAAAAATTATGCTTTCAAAATACGTTATTAATATATTGTTAAAACTTTACAGTATAATTTGTGTGTACACATAAACCTAGGAATTTTTTGCGAACTGCATGGCGTTATACTACACCCGCTTGATTTCATGCAACAGTTTACAATACAAATAGTATGCATCAAAACTTGATATAAACCAGTGTATGTTAAATGTAAAGTTTTTAATAAAAATCCGTATAATTTAACGCTCTTTAAACGTAATGGGCCGAAGAAAGAGTAAACGAAAGCCGCCAAGTAAAAAAAAAGCTATTCAACCATTAGATACGCAATTTAACTGTCCATTTTGTAATCACGAAAAATCATGTGAGGTTAAGATGTAGGTATAAGAAATTTATTACCGATTCTTGAACTGTTTAAATTTCCTATTTTACTGCTTTTTCTTTTTGTTCATAGGGATAAGTCAAGGAACACAGCAAGAATTACTTGCAGAGTCTGTTTAGAAGACTTTCAAACAACAATTAATTTACTTTCTGAACCTTTAGATGTATATAATGATTGGATTGATGCATGTGAGAGTGCAAATTGAAGTTGATTGTTATTATATCTGATCAATGCAGATAGATTTATTTATTTGTTTTCTATCATTAAAATGTCATTATTCTATAGCACAGATGAACATCAAATCATGTGCAACGCATAAACAACAACCTTGTGTTATATGTCTTATACATATAAAGGAAGAGACATTTAATTATGTGAAATCAGCTTTTCCTTCATTTACAGTAATAAAATTTGACATGTAACCTATTACAGTATACTAAGTATTAAATAGTACTAATTTTAGTAATGCAATATTCATATAACCGTATTATATCAATCTTGTACTTATTAATTAAGTATATGGATATATATCTACATATATTTATATAAAAAAAGACATGTAATGTTTTTACTGTATGTTTTTAATATAAAAACTATTGCATTATTGTAATACAATAACAATATGAATAAAATAATCTTTACTATAATTTTGTGTATTAATTTTAATTCATAATTTTAAGTCGAAGTATTTGTCACAAGCTTGGTCATATTAATCCACTTATTAAAATAATTAAGTAATAAAAAAGATGTCTAATAAAAAAAATACAAGGCTAATCACACTAATGTTTTCACGTGATCATATGAGTATTCGTTTAAATATAATTATTTTAAATATAAAAAAGCTCGTTTATTAAAAATAGTAATCAAAGGTAGAAAAAGAAGAAAAAGATGTTAAAAAGCGAAATAAAGTTGCGATGTCGTTCCCTCGCAAACACTCAACGGATGTGTTTCATAGCGCAGCCAAGATGGCGTTCCACCGAGTGGAATATACTTGTTAGAAAAAGTGCGTGAAAAAAAGTGCCGCGGAAAGCTTGAGAGCGACGCGTGCGAACTTAAGTGAAGTTTCGGTGGTAGAGTAAATCCTCGTGACCTCGTCATGTATTTTAAGTGAAAAGAAATCGAGTGCCGAGGTTGAAATGATCCGTGCATTAACCCGAGTGACAAGGCTTGTTTGCTGATCTTCGGACATTGCGGAGAACCGTGATCGTCGAGCGGCGAACAACGACGCTATGGCGTCCATCGGACGTGTGTATGTGTGTGTCATTATTTTTAATCCGCAATTAACGGCTAATTAAGCAGTCGTAAATGCGGATCGCAAGTAGAGTTCAACGCGCGTGAGATTCGTGCTGACGCCGGTTGCTAAACGACGCGATTTCCTAGTGTTAATCGTTGAGCCGGATCGGCTCGTCCAAAAACAAACATTCTGGGCTACTTTCATTCCCCCTGTTTGACAGCTAGTCTAAATTACTTGGAACATTATGAATACCTTACTTCGACTTCTTCGGTTACGGCGTCACAAACTAAACTGTGCTTCCGCTATGACCCTTTCATTAAACAGTATGGTCCAAACCGTTGCCGTTAGAGTTTGTTCGTGAGCTCGAGAATGTAACTAAGCTAATCTCTCAACAAGTGTGTTTAATTGCAAGTGTTTATAATAATTCATAAGTTATACACTGTTTTGGACTATTTTGTTTTCATACCTTTATATATCTCAATAATATGTCAATGCATGCTATCTTCCAAGTAAACATTTCTAAACGTAACTTTATAACTATTCATTTCTGTTCTAATGTTCAAATATTTCAATCTTAATATTAATCAATTGTTTATTTGTATTGCTTCATATGTAACAATGTAAATTTTATTTTATATACTTTACATTTTGTATGAAATACAAATGTATTGTTATATATCTCTGCATTGTTTAAAATGATTGTATGTGATATAGCAATGTATTCCATAAATTAATTATTATTCATTTAAAGCTATTGAATATCATATTTTTTTATTTGGGGTTTAATAAATTGTCAAATTCAATTTATAGTAAATGTACGTATAAAGTGTTATATTTTCATTTTGTGTTGTCTGTTTTGTATTTCTCCTGTTTCAAATTTTAATTCTTATTTGTATATAACATTAAGTAAAAGTTTGTTTAATTTAAAAAAATTTTTTTAAATAAATTATTGTTTTCTAAAGTAAAATTTGTAGAGGAATACATTTCTTATTACAGACATAAAAGAAAATGAAATTATGAATAAGTGATATAAAAACAACTTAATTATTAATGTTACACAGGAAAGTGACAAGACATTCCATGATTTCATACAAAATTTTAGTAAAACACATTGTGACTTAATGAACTTTACACATCATGTCAAATAGTTTGGACAGTTTTTTAACACGTATTGGGGATGTCACTATAGAACGTGTGACTCCTCGTGCAGGTACTAAACCTAACGAAGCAGTAATGTCGAATGAAGCTTCAACAAATACAAACATGAACAATGTAGAGCCTCAAACAGGAAATGATGAAAGTTCAGAGGAATCTAGTGGTGAAACATCTGATGGGGAACATGACAAAAGAAATGATACATTGCAGTCTGAAGAAATAGAAGAAATACGTTCTGAAGGTTCAGGAGACGATATGGATTTAGATGAAACTATTGATTCTCAAATTGGTGTGCGGTTGGAATCAGAACGGCAACATCATTCTCAACCAGAAGAGGATGATGAGGAACCAGTTAATATATTGGATACTTTGCCATTGGAAGGTTTGTATATTACTTTCGTATAGTAATATGGCATTGTAATATGATGTTATTAATAATAATTATTTATCTTAAAAGGAGCCCCAATAGAGGGTCAAGAAGTATCTGAAGCAGATTTACTTGGGAAACCAATTTCAAAGGACACAGATGATGAAGAAAGCATAGGACATGAAAATGACAAACATGAAGGTCATTCCATGGAAGAGGAAAGTACTGACAGCAACAAGAGGCATGCTGATTCAGAACATTCTGATACAATTAAAAAGAAGCAGAAAAAAGATGATGGAACTGAAGGATCTACATCAGAATGTGAAACAAAAGCAGAAAAGAAACTAGCAAATATGAGAAGAAATATTCGTGAAGTTATGGATGAAACTCAGCTTGATGAAGCTACTTTGTCAGCTCAGAGACAAGAAATGGAACGTCTTAGAAGGGTACAAGAACAACAAAGAATTATTCGTGAAGTTCAACGACAGATAGCAATAAACAGACAAAATAATAAAACACAAACCAGAGTAATTAGTCTTTTACAAGGGAAACAAAATCAAGCAGGTACTACAATATCACATTCATCTTCGTCATCATCACCATCTGCCCCAGTCCGTTTACCAAATACAGTGCTCCTTAAAGTAAATTCTGGATCTGGGACTGGATCTCAGACTATTTCTAGCATGCAAACAAATCAAATACAAAGAAGATCAGTAGAAGGAACTCGATGGCAAAAAGGTAGAGGTGTTTATCAAGGAGCACAAACATCAATTTCTCGAGTTGCAAATCGTCCTACTGGCCCCAATATGTTGCAACAAAGAATTCGAATGATGACTCCTTCTGTAAGCATATCTCCTGTAGTTCCTAAGAAGGAACCTATGGATAGATCTGAATATTACTCAGATTCCGAAATCTCGGATCTAGAAGCTGAAGAGGCTTTACGAGAAAAACAAATGCATGCTACTAAAAAAATGTCAACTGGACCAAAGTCTCAAAAAGCAGCTAAAGGCAAAGATGTGGTTACAATATCTAGTTCTAGCGAGAGCTCAGATGACGATTGTATAGTTTTAAGTGACCCAAGTGGAGAAGAAGAAACAGACAACGAAGATGATCCATCCAATTCTGGCATGCATACCAATGATAGATATAACATTCCAGATGAACATGGTAGAGTGTTAATAAATGTGGGTCATCCTGAAACAGAGCCTGATGTATTTTTAGCTCCACAAGTAGCTCGTATTATTAAGCCTCATCAAATTGGTGGTATTCGTTTTCTTTATGACAATATTGTTGAAAGCATTGAGAGATACAAAACTAGTTCTGGATTTGGTTGTATTCTTGCTCATAGTATGGGCTTAGGAAAAACACTTCAAGTTGCTAGCTTTTGTGATATTTTTTTTCGATGCACCACTGCTAAAACAGTTCTCTGTATTATGCCCATTAATACATTACAAAATTGGTTAGCAGAATTTAATATGTGGTTACCATATGAAGATCCTAATGCTCCAGAAAAACATGGAAAAGGCTTAGGCATTAAATCAGAAGCTGGTGTAGAATTTAAACAAGAAGTTAAAGATGAAGGTGGAAATCAAAGTGACATGTCAAATATGTCAAGTATGTCAAATATTTCAAGGCCTATTAGTACAGAATCAGCTCATCGTTTTGGACAAGAAAATACATCACAATCTATAAATATTATGCCAGAAAATCCATATGTACATCAAGGATATGAACCTCATAATATGATACCTGGTTATGTACAGGATACTGTACTAAATAAAAATATGCCAGATTCACAAGTGCATATGAATGAAAATTATCACAGTGATATTTCACAAAATGCATTGTACAATGCAAATCCGAATCCAATGTCTACTTTTGATACAATGAAATCAGAAGTAAATTGTCATAGTATGCAACAGAGGCCCAGCATATCAGATACAAAATTTGGAGTGGAAAGTCAGAATTCCAGTAACATATATACTGGTTTAGAAAATCGGCCGCAAGCTCCTATGTATCCTGGTATGGAAACTCGAAATCCTAATACTTTGTATCATGGAATAGAAAGTCATCATACTGAGCCAATGTATTCTAATTATGATAATTCTACTACTACTTTTCCTAATTATACACATCGATCAACTCAAGAATCAGATCAAGAATCAAGGAAAGATTGTTTTAAAAATACTTTACCCTCTATAAATACAGAAGTTAATGTAAAAAAGGAGCCAGAAGAAATAGTTAAAAAGGAGGAAGGTACTTGTACCACAAAAGAAGAAATAGTCAGTGAAGAGAAAAAGGAAATTGAGAAAGTTAAAACTCCATATAATGTAGATGCTTCTATTGGTATGGAAATGAGACCACGACATTTTCGTTTGCATATTTTAAACGATTCTCACAAAACCATGACAGCAAGGGCAAAAATAATTCAAGATTGGCAAGTAGGAGGTGGTGTTTTATTAATTGGATACGAATTATATAGACAGTTATCTTTAAAGAAACCAAATAAAGCAAAACGAAAACGTGGGCAGCCTTTTAAAGATACTGTTGATGTTGAAGAAGAAGATAAGAATAAAGGATTACTAGATGAAATGCATACAGCTTTAGTTAATCCAGGACCTGATTTAGTTATATGTGATGAAGGTCATAGAATAAAAAATTCCCATGCTAGTATTAGTATGGCTTTAAAACAAATGCGCACAAAACGTAGGATTGTATTGACTGGTTATCCATTACAAAATAATCTTTTAGAATATTGGTGTATGGTTGACTTTGTAAGACCTAATTATCTTGGAACTAAAAGCGAATTTTGTAATATGTTTGAAAGACCAATTCAGAATGGACAATGTATTGACTCAACACCACAAGATATACGTTTAATGCGATATCGCGCGCATGTATTACATGCTTTATTAGAAGGTTTTGTACAAAGAAGGTCTCATTCTGTATTGCAAGTTTCTTTACCACGTAAAGAAGAATATATTCTTCTTGTTAGGATGACACCACATCAACGCAAATTATATGACACATTTATGAATCAAGTAGTTAAAACACGTGCTGTACCTAATCCATTGAAAGCTTTTGCAGTATGTTGTAAAATTTGGAATCATCCTGATATTTTGTATCACTTTTTGCGCAAACGGCAGGCTAATGAAGAAGATGATTTGGATTTAGAAGAAACAATTGGTGAAAAGCCGGCTCCTGGAGGTAAACGTTCGAAAGCACGGCAACCAAAAGGAGAATCCAAGAAAGGAAAGAAAACAAATACAACTATAAAAAATAAACCTGCAGCTAGTGTACAGCCTAATGCTTCTTCATCAACTAACACTGATAATGTAGAGTGTGATAACTCACATACCACTTCAAAACAGAATAATTATTCGAATTATCCTCCAATACCAATGAATAACTCAGGGTATTCAAATTCTATGCCACAAAATTCTTATCCCCATAGTTATCAGAATTATAGATCGAATGAGCAGAATACTTACTACAGGAATGATAGTAATCATGGAGAATACAATGAATTTTATAATAATCAAGGATCACAAAGGTATGGAAATCAGTCTTTCCAAACATATGCACAAACTCCAGGATATAATGCTTCACAAAATTATCCTAATCAACCACAAAATTATATGTCAAGCAATGAGCAATCTGCAAATAATCATTCTCAAAGGTATCCAAATACTCCCTCCAATTCAGAATTTCGTCCAGATCAAAATCAAGGAAACAATTATGAAGTACCTGGAATGTTTTCACGTCAGTCTTATCCTTATCAAGATCATGGACGTAATTATGCATCAAATTTAAATCAGGGATCTAATAATTATTCTCAAGTTCCAAATCAATCGTCTTTTCAATCACAGATGCCAAATCAATCTACAAATATGCCGCTACCAGATTATTCTCCATATGCTTCAAGTCAAACTCAAAATTATAATTCTTCAACAGGTCAAACAAATTCAATGTATTCACGAAATGAAGGTCAATCATTACAAAATTCTACATTAGGCTATGGTGGAAATCAACAAAGTCAAAATTCATCGTCTCAAACTCCAACTGCTGGTTATCTTCCAAGTCAACAAGGACAGAATCCAACATCTGGTCAAAATCGTGGCTTTTCGCCGAATCAACAAAATCAAAATCTTCCTTTACAAAGTTCTTCTCATACTTATGCTGGCTCACAACCACAAAATATGCCATTGCCTAATCAACCACACAATTATCCTACCCAAGTAAATGCAAATCCTTCATCACAAACACCACTTAATTTTAATCAGCAATCTCCAAATCATATGCCACAGAGCCAACCTCATCCATACATGACAAATTCATCAAATCAAGCTTCAATTCCACAAAATCAAATGCGTGGTTATCCTACAGCAACTCAGAATCAAATGAATGTACCACAAAATTCATCTTCATACCCTACGAGCCAATCTGCCCCAAATGCTCCTACTCAAACACATGGATACCCTCAAGATCAGCAAGGACCAGTTTCTAATACACAGAATAATATGCATGGATACTCACATCTTATATCTCCATCAACACCACAAAGTCAACCTTATCCACCTAATGTACAAAATCAAACAGGTGCTCCATCAAATACAAACCATGCATATGGCCCCAATCATCAAGCTTCAGCGGCAATACCACCAGCTCCAACTCATAGATATGGTACTTCTCAACAGGGACAAATGCAACAATCTCAGAATCAATCTCTTCCATATTCTCAAAATCAGCAGACACCAGCACCTTTAAATCAAAGTGATCAACTGTACCCTAGATCTGATAATCAACAACAAACTCAAAACTATACATCAGCAGCTAACACATCCCACGAATTTTCAACAGATCGTCAAAGTGGAAGTTCATCTACGAATTCTACGAATAATTATCCTGTAAACCAAACACAGTCTCAGAACAGTGTATTATCAAACTATTCATCAGATGGAGCACATCAAAACCAAGTAAATCAAATGAAAGGACCAGAGGATCCTTATTGGCAAAGAAATTATTCTCAGTCATTTCAATCTGATCAGTGTAATGATCCGTATTATCGGGATGCAAATCCTAATGTAAATCGATATCAGAATAATTATTTTCCATCGCAAAATTATCAAAGCCAATCTTATGATTATAGTAATAATCATAATTCAGATATTAATACACGCTCTGATGAATCAAAATCCCAACAACCTAGTGGTCATATTCAAAATTCAGGATCTGAGAAGAGCAAAAGTAGCAAAGAGATGACATCAAGTGTTGGTGTACAGAGTCAGCCAATTCATCAAAATAATTTGTCTACAAGCTCAGGCTATAGTTCTGAATCAAACTGTCAGACTCCAGTATCTAGACCTGTGCAAAGTCACAATCCATTGCATAGTCCCAGGTTAAATCAAAGTGATTTAGTAAAGGAAGACGAAAAAGATAAAGAAGACTTACTAGATAAAGATAAAGAAGATAAATCAGATGATGAAATACTTACAAAAGATGAAGAAAAGGATTGTAAAAGTTTTCCAAGTGGAAAAGAAGATCCTGGTATCCCATATGATTGGGTAAATATAATGAATAAAAAATAACTAATATTAAACTACGAGTAACTAATCGATTTGTTTATTTATAGGCAACAGAGTTAATGAAAGGATATGTACCAGGATTAATTGATGCATCTGCGAAAATGACAATTTTCTTTTGTATTTTGGAAGAAGCTATTAAACTTGGCGATCGTGTTTTAGCATTTTCTCAGTCGTTATTTACGTTGAATCTCATTGAAGATTTTTTAGCTAGAAATAGTTTGAAATATCCAGATGGGCAAACAGATGCTTGGATTAAAAATGTAAATTATTATAGGTTGGATGGTAGTACTAGTGCTTTAGAGAGAGAAAAGCTTATTAACGAATTTAATAACAATCCAAAAATTCACCTTTTTCTTGTTTCAACACGTGCTGGTTCACTTGGTATTAATCTTGTTGGCGCTAATCGTGCCATTGTGTTTGATGCTTCTTGGAATCCTTGTCATGATACACAAGCTGTTTGTAGAGTATATAGATATGGACAACAGAAGCCATGTTTTGTTTACCGTTTGGTCACTGACAATTGTTTGGAAAGAAAAATATACGACAGACAAATTAGCAAGCAAGGAATGGCGGATCGCGTTGTTGATCAGTGTAATCCAGATGCTCATTTGTCATTAAAAGAAGCAACCACATTATCTTGGGATTGGGAAGAAGATAGCCAAGTACAAGATTTTTCACAAACAAAAGACAGTTATTCTGATGAAGTCATGCACCGTGTGTTAGAACGACATTCTTCGTTGCTAACAAAACAGCCATTCCATCATGAGAGTCTTCTTGTCGATAGAAAAGACAAGAAACTTAGCCAAGCTGAAAAACGATTAGCTCGGCGTGGTTATGAACTTGAAAAAATGGCAGCCAATTGTTCCAGACCTAGTTACAATTATGTTCCCGGAAATACTGCTACACGGGGTATGATTCATTCTAAAATTTAATTTAAGTAATCGAGAACTTCTACAATTTTTTTTATACTTATGTTTATTATGTTCATTTTTAATAAAAATGTGTGTATTTTGTATGCTATGTTATTGTAGCAGGTGGACTACAAATTCGAGCAATTCGAGGTGGTGATAGCGGTACTACTTCTAAGCCAGTTGCTTCAGTTAGACCAATGCAACAACGTGGTGCTGAAGGTTTAGGTTCACGAAGTGTGACCGGCAGTCGATGGATACCAGCGGAAGTATGGCAGAGACAAGGAATGAGCGCTCAAGAAATGACGTTACCTTTAGATGTTGTTATTCCTACAAATTCACCTGATAAAGGAAGTATTGTATTGAAAGCTGGTCAAAGAGTGATGGTATTGAAAAGTCCGAAGGGCATTTATATGCAATTAGAATCTGGTAAAATTATTGCTATTCGAACAGCTCTTAAGTTGAATCAACAAAAGCGAGAAGAAGAGCCGAAAAAAGGTACGTTAATAATTATGTTGTTATAACGACAGTTTCTTAATTTTTAACTTCTTTCTTTTTATGCTGAAATATTTATAGGTGTGTCATCAATAACACAGCGGAATTCAAAACCAGAAGTCGGATTTCCATTAAGAAATAATTCAGCTATTTCTATAATACCGAAATCATCTTCAAGCAATCAAACTAGTGGTCGTTCAATCAATAAGCCGGGAAATGGTCCTAACTATAGGCCATTTGCTGACAAAGAAGCTTCGAAAAGACCAAAACCTGTTGCTACCGCAACTGCTAAACCTTATTTGAGTCAAGTTACTTTAACTAATCAAGTTTCTCTACAAAGATTACCAAAAGTGAAACAGGAACCGGTAGATCATTCGGCGCTTGGAGAAAATTCGAATTCTTCAGATGGTCAAGTTAGAACAGAACAAAGGGTGGAAGAAGTTAGATTGGAGGATGTAGTTGCTGAAGTAAGTTCGAACACAGATTATAGTCCTCCTAATCATAATCGTGTAACTAATTCAGATACTGATACTTCTCTACAAAAGTCATCTGAAGAAAATAGTCAAGTGTATACTTCGGATTCTGTAACTGCGCAAGGTGTTCAAACGCAACATGATCGAACGGAAACGGAATTGACATCAAAAATTGATAAACAATGTTCTCCTTTAATTGAAAAAGAAATTACAAGAACAGCTGATACATTAACAAATTATGGACATACTTTTCCAACTCAAATAGAAAAAAGAGATGCGTCCAATGATGAAATTATAATTGAAGATCAATCTCCAGTATCATCTCAAATGCAGCCACAAGTACTATCGCAAATACAGCCACAAGTACCCCAGCAAGTGCCACCCCAAGTACCACCTCAGATACCATCACAAGTACAGGCACAAGTACCACCACAGATATCATCACAAATACCACTTCAGATACCACCTCAGTTATCGTCACAAGGGCCATCACAAATACCGCCTCAAGCAACATCTCAAGTCGCATCACAAGTTGCCACGCAGTCAACATCATCTGGCCCATTACCGTCGTTGTTAACACAGTCTATACCGTCGACCATGCAAGTACCACCAACACCTGCATTACGAGGCACGGAAGTTTCTAAGGGTATAACAGATTCAACTATCGGCTCCTCTACTACATCTATATGTACTGGAACAAATACTATGACATCTCCAAAAACAGCAGAACCAAGTATGCGTGAAAGTTCCATGCAAAGCGAGCCACCTAATGTTCCACAAGGTTATCCTTATGCTCAGTATCCACGATACTATGATTATAGTGATCCTCGATCACGATCATTATCCACTCCTTATGGAACGTATTTCCCTGGTGTGCCACCTCATGCAGCGAATCCTAGATTACCAATGGATACTGCCAAGGCACAACCAGATTTGGGAAAACCTATTGAAGAGAGGGCAATGATGAATGTGCCTCCTGCATATTCGCAAGTACCTAATACTACTGCCAAAACATTAGTAAATACCACTGAAGCAAAAGGTGCAGAAGCGATGGTAACTACAACGGTTGCTGCTACTCCTACCAGGGATGATACGCATATACCTACTGCGTTTAGTCATCCTACGAGTAGTCGCTATCCTGGACCTTACCCACCGGGACCGTACGACCCATATACACAGCATTATCCTCCAGCACCCGGTTCTTCAGCAACTTATCCACCAGGTGGTAAGTTCTAATTTTTGTATTTCATAATATTTATGTATAAAATCAATTGTACTAAAACAAAGTTTGTGAAATAGGTGCTCCTGGATATCCAGCGTATGGCGGACCGAGTTACAACACGGAATATGCTCGCATGTACACAGCATTTCATGGTCCTCCTCCACCAGCAGATCCGTATATACACAGAGGTTATGCACCCCCTTCTTCACATCCGCCTAATTATTACCCTCCATTCCCACATCCACCACCGCCTTATCCGAATTATTCATTTTTGTCGCCATATCCAAATCCTAATATGCCTAGCGAGCCACAACCACCTGCTCAGTAGGAAACTTAAGTGGTATTGCGATAAATGATTAGTTTAATAATAATTTCATAAAATGTCGCATATTGCGAAAGTTCAAAGGCTGTCGCGATTCAGAAGCTTAATAGACTGAAGCTGTAAAACGCATTGATGTAAATATTTAGTCACAAGTATTGTATTAAGATAATCAATTTGTGCAGGTACTTCTTTTTAAAGTACCGTGCTTATGTCGAGGGAGATGAGATAATCTCAATTAACTTTAAACTGTGCAATTTGTTGAAATGTTCAGAATATTTAGCCTTGACTGTCATGCCGTTTTACGATGCGTCTATTTGACTAAATAATGTCAACGGTTATAAGTATAAACAATTTCTCAATCTAATATTCCATAGTCTCATGCAATTAGACATGTTTTTTGTTTGTTTTATGGACATTTTATTTTTTAGATTTACGAAGTACTTTAATAAAAGGTACAATTATAACATTTTGAAAATATTTTTAACATAGGACGCATTTGTTATTTATGTGTTACCTATAGAAGTAATTAAATGAAAATTGATTCAGGACGGCAAATGACACTAGGAATATTGAATGAGAAGTAACGTTGTACCTTTCAAACGAGAGTAACATAAAGAAGAAAGGAATGCTGTATACTATTGTTTAGCTTTGTGCATAAATGCTACATTAATCACATTTTTATATTCTGTAACGGAAAAAAAGTGGGACATCGTTTTTCAAACGCAATACTCAGAAAAGTATAAAATGTAGGGAAAGAGCAAAAATGTATTAATAAAATTTTATACACCAGCATTCCATCTTCAATTTTATATATACTGAAAATAGAAATGTACATCACTTCAAAATGATTGATTTTACATCTAAGTTATAAAGGAGAGTGATGGATAATTATGTATTATTTATAAAATGATATTATTTAAAGATCTATTATAAAAAGTTAGGTAATATTTTTTGAATAGTAGCACATTTATAAAATCTTAGAATTTAATATTTTTAATACTTAAAGTGAATGATTATGTATTTTCTACATAAGAACGTTTTTCATGATTAGTAGTATATTCATCACTCTTCCATAGAAATAAATTGCAGACTGCGCATCGTCATCTCGGTTTTCATTACGTGAACAATTAATCTTTAAACAATAAAATTAGGCTTCATTTACACCATATGCTCTGAATCTATGTATCACCTCTGACTTTTTACATACATTATACGTACAGTATTCACTTGGAACATTTAGCAGCCAGTATACAGTTTACAGCATCCTTAGCAAGTTGTATATGACTACGTATTACTATTAAACGTTACGATTTCTGAAATAGATAATCTCATAGTAGGATGTAGGATTGTTGTTAACTAGGATGTCTTACAGTTTATGACTGTCTTGGAATATGGATAAAAGAAGGACAGGGAGAGCCATGATTTTCAGAAGCGACTTTTCAAACTCGGAACTGTGATATTTTGTCATATTCTCGTGTAACATTTTTGCTTATATATTTTTATTTGAAATCAAAGTTTAACTTTGATTCATGCATAAAAAAATTGGTAGAAGTGAAGAGTGGTGATTGCGGTTGTGTAGTGTGCTGGATTGGAATTGTGCATTTATGTTAACGTAAGTTAATCGGGAGTATGAGCACGAGATTTTTAATCAATTTTCCAAGTGGGATATAGAGCCGCATGCGTGTTTATCATGGTGCTCCCTTTAAATATTATAGGTGAATTATTATAGAAAATAAGCACTCATGCTGGATACTATTTAGTATGTGTTTATTATTGAATCTGTCACGTGTTTGTTATATGCAAGAAATGGCATATTACTGGCATCTTACATGTTGGTACGTGTTATGGTTGCACGTTTTCTAGGTTCTAAGTGTACAGGTATTACATGACGCGACATTGACGTAAGATGTATTTTTGCAAACAAGCGACAGAATCTATTGCAAATACATACGAGATTATATTTACGAAAGATGAAACAATTATTTTGTCTCTGTTATAGCTTTTTTGCCATTTACATACTTGTAAATACCCATTATTTACATTTCATACTTTATTTATTACTATACATTATCAATTATTATCGCTTTTTTGATGTCAGAGTATTGCTCTTATGTAAAATAAATTGTTTACACTGATCAAGATTGTTTTTGATTGTAGTATTGTTATGCAGAGAAATTGAAAGCATATATTATATATATATATATATACATATACATATATATAATTGTTTGTATGACGTTTATCTTTGCGTCTGACCAACTGTTTGACTTGAAATTAACATATGATGCATGTAGATGCGTAGAATTAAAACTTTAATACTTATATGTTAAAATGATAAGGTTGTAATTAAGAAATGGATCTACCCGTAAAAATTTCAAATATCCCTGTGGTAGCACAAATGAAACATTCTTGATTACACACTTTTCTCTATGCACATTATGTGATTCAATATGTCACACGCAAGCTGGGTTTATTGAAAAGTTATAATTAACAAATCGTAGGAGAAAATCTAATATTTTTTTTTATAAGCCGTTTTTCTCTGAATTGTAATTTTTCTATAAACCATGCTACAGTGTACAAAGAAAATAAAATCGTTCGAGATTAAGAGAAATAATTTTTTTGTAATAAGTAAGTTAGTTTGATAACACTACACTAATTTAATAATAAAAAAAAATAAACTTATATTTGCGTACGCGCGTCATACTGTGTATTTTTTATTTTTTTTTCATTCTATACAATGTTATTTGTTTTGAAATATATTCTTTATGAAAAAATATAAGAATACCGTTATGGATAAGAAATGGTTTTTATTTATAGCATTTGTCGTTTTTGTATTACGAAAACATTCAAGTAGTACTATACTACTCGTAAGTACATATATATACATATATATATTCTTTGTCTTCTACTTTTAATGAAATTATATTACTCTAAATATATAAAAATTGTTGAGCTATTATTTAAAGATAATAAATTATGAAAGTTCAATTTTATTTTGTTCAATTTTATTTTACATGAGATCATTTTAAATTCTATCAAATGTGGCGCCAACAGTACTGTATTACCTAAAGTTGGAACCTGTGAATATTTCAAGTATAGAAAGCAGTGAGTCATTGAGTTTACGTATTTGAAGGTGATAAGGTAAAGAGTAACGCGAATGCAGTACATGTTACGCAAGCTGCATTTCCTTTCCAGATGTGCATCACGTGAAATATCTCAGTATATTTCAGTTAAAAAACAATTGTTTCGAACGTTTACCGGTACCTCTAGATTAACTTACTTCAGTAAGTGGGGTACAAATAAAAAGGATCGAAAAGTGAAAATACCACTTATACAAGACATGTTGGATCCAAAAATAGAAGAAATCTTGTCTCCTCTACGACAAAATGTCAAGGAACAGGTAAGTACCATATGGATATTCACTATTCATTCATTAACTGCACTTACATGCGTAAAAGATTTGATACATTTATTTATAATAAATACTTGATTTTTATTATCCTAAACGTTAAGGTATTATTGAATTCAAAAAATGTAATTTTCCATTAATCTTATGTTACTTTTGAGTTACTTCTTTGAGTAATTTTCATCATGTTATGTGTTAATATTGTAATATCACTTTGTCGTATTTTCTGATTAAAGGGAGATTATGTTCGAAAGCTTAAATCTGATGGAGCTCCAGAATTGGACATCAAAAAAGCAGTTGCTGAGCTTAAACTTAGGAAGAAGTTATTGGAAGAAAAAGAATTATCTCTTTCAGAGACAACAATGTTTGATAGAGCAAGAATGGAAGATCTTTTGAAACGTAGATTTTTCTTTGATCAGTCCTTTGCAATTTATGGGGGAATTACTGGTCAGTTTGACTTTGGCCCTATGGGTTGTGCATTAAAAACAAATTTATTAAATGCATGGAGAAATTTCTTTGTATTGGAAGAACAAATGTTAGAAGTAGATTGTTCTATTTTGACACCAGAGCCTGTACTTAAAGCATCTGGACATGTAGAGAGATTTGCAGACTTAATGGTGAAAGATGTAAAAACTGGAGAATGTTTCAGATTAGATCACTTAATTAAATCATGTTTAGAAAAAGTGATTAGTGATAAAAAAACTGATGAAACTACACGTTTGGAATGCAAGGATATTATAATTAAACTAGATGGAATGACAAAAGATGAAATGGCTGCAGTTTTATCTAAATTTAATATAAAATCCCCTATCTCTGGGAATGATTTATCAGAACCAATAGAATTTAATTTAATGTTTGGAATTCAAATTGGTCCTTCTGGTCTTGTGAAAGGATTTCTGAGACCAGAAACTGCACAAGGCATTTTTGTAAATTTCAAGAGGCTACTTGCATTTAATCAAGAAAAATTGCCATTTGCTGCAGCTCAGATTGGAAATGCATTCCGTAATGAAATTTCTCCAAGATCTGGACTAATAAGAGTAAGGGAGTTCACTATGGCAGAAATAGAACATTTCTGTGATCCTAATAATAAAAACCATACGAAATTTGAAACAGTTAGAGATTTAACCATATTATTGTACTCTGCTTGTAATCAGATGGATGGAAAGAGTGCACAATATGTAACATTAGGTGATGCAGTATTAACAAAACTTATAGCCAATGAAACATTAGGATACTTTATGGGAAGAATTTATTTATTTTTAATTAAAGTTGGAATTGATCCGAAAAAATTACGTTTCCGTCAACACATGGGAAATGAGATGGCTCATTATGCGTGTGATTGTTGGGATGCTGAATGTTTAACTTCTTATGGTTGGATAGAATGTGTTGGTTGTGCAGATCGTTCTGCTTATGACCTCACACAACATACAAAAGCAACTGGAGTAAAGTTAGTGGCTGAGAAAAGATTGCCAGCACCGAAAAATGTCGATGTATGCGAAATAGTACCAAATAAAGTTGTCATTGGTAAAATGTTTAAGAAAGATAGTAAATTAATTCAAGATGCATTAGCAGCATTAAGTGAGAATAGCATTGATGCTATGGAAATGGAACTTAATGAAAATGGAGAATTTGAATTGAAGCTTTCCAATAATACTACAGTAAGAATCACAAAAGATATGGTCCAAGTAAAACGATATCAGAAAACTGTACATGTAGAAGAAATAATTCCTTCTGTAATTGAACCATCTTTCGGTATCGGCCGTATCATGTATTCTATCTTCGAACATAACTTCAGAGCACGGGAAGGAGATGAGAAACGAACATATTTCAGTTTACCACCACTTGTAGCTCCTTTAAAATGTTCTGTATTACCACTTAGCGGTAATGATGAATTTGTACCATTTGTAAAACAGTTATGTAAGTGTATTGGCTTTTAAAATATGACAGATTTAAAATAATCTTTTAAATATTCATGTAAATTTTACTTACTGTTTATAGCTCAGAATCTAACTAAAGTAGATGTATCGCATAAAGTAGACGATTCTTCTGGTAGTATTGGACGTAGGTATGCAAGAACGGATGAGATTGCAATACCGTTTGGTATCACCATAGATTTCGACACATTGAAAACACCTCATAGCGCAACACTCCGTGAACGGGATAGTATGGGCCAAGTGAGAATAAACGTGAGTAAATATTCTAAGAATTATAAAATATAGATGGGGAAAGAAAAATAAATTTATTTCACTTGCAGTTGGACGAAATTCCCAATGTTGTAGGAGACTTATCTAATGGTAAACTTACATGGTCAGAAGTCGTAGAAAAGTATCCTGCATTTGAACAGCAAGAATCAACAGAAGCATAGTAATTTTATAATTAAAATAAGTAATTTATTTGCAATGTGAAAGTGTAAACAAATTCTTACAATCACAATTTTTATTTTGCATTTATATAATGTGCATTTGTGAGCATTTATATTTGTTATTTTGCGTAAGCAATAAATACACTATTATGTTGTTAATAAATATAAAATTTTCATTTTTGTAATACTTTGTTAATATAAGTGTCTTATTTAACAACAATAAAAATGAATGTCCAATTGTACATCTACTCTATCATAAATCATACTTGAAACAAATCTTTAAACAGCTTGTACTTGCCCTTATACATTTCCTTATTAAATTGATTATATGTCTGAAATATATAGAATTAGATAGTTATCGACATACAGTTGCATCGATCGGATGATATTTCACAACACATCATACAAAGTGCTTTCACTGTTCAAATTTCGTCGATAAATTTAAAAACTTCAAACGGTGCATGAGTATGATGTATGAATTTACCGGAATTAGAGTGGGCTGCAGATACGCGTAGTACTTAGCATACAAGTACATAATTTAATTCGCGTTCATAAATTTACATTTTGATTTAGAAATTTTTAAGCACCTGTTTCAATAATGAAAATCTGCGAATATATTCCAAGAAACACTAGCGTTGTACCGATGAAGCTATGTATGTTCTTCTTTACCAACGAATCTGATGGATAAAGTAGGTGGTAATCAACGGATCTTAACGTTGTAGAGTTTGGTAGATAAATCTATTTGGATGAACAAAGTAACATTACTATAAGCTATGAACAATTACAATACCGTTTTGAATTGGTAATAATATATATTATAAGGGTACAGAAAAGATATAGCTTGTCTCTGAATTCATTGCGTTATTTAATGAAAGAAATTAAAATTAAGAAATCTGGAAGTTGTTCGCAATCGTTAAATCATGAACAAAATCTACACAGAAGTCTTTTTAAATTGGTGAAAGGTATTTTAATTGATTGTAATAGAGTTACATGGAAAGTACTAAATAGACTGACTGAAAATCATCTCTATCGGTAACTAGGTGTAATAAAAAATATACCGATAGTCCTAGATTTCTTGAGAATTAGTGTGGACTACAGGTTACTCGTAGTTCTTAGCTTGGTATCGCTTTCCAAAGGATCATTTTCTTTTGGGAAACGATACCAATTACCAGATCCCACCACGTGGAGGCGACTACGAAAGGGATCCGACAAAAATATATGCTCTACTGGCAGCTTTCTACCTTCAGAGATACGCGTTTCTCATTCGTAGTAAGGGAAATGGAAACGTGAAAAATTCGTGTCTTTAAAAAATAATAGTTCGCGGTGTATGATATAAGAGGGGACTTATATTTTATTTTCAAAATGTAAATATATTTGTAATATATTTTATGCAAAAGGGAAAATTTCGAAGATTTGACAAAATTCAATAAACTCATTTAGAGGAGAGTTAGAAAGATTAATCAGTCACGGCAGAAATAAAAGGTAGCAGATATTTTATTTAATTGCGCTACGAATGAGACACGTATCTCTGTAAGAAAGCGCGCACATAGTATTTGTTATAATTTTCTATCTTAGAATTACTTATTCTACCTTATGAATTATAAACGCACGCATCCCACGACGTCCATCGAAGGATGGATAAATATATTTTCTAATGTCATATGCTAACTTATTTTATCTTACGAAGTAAATTATCTTCTAATTTATTTTTCTTACGAAGTAAATTATTTTCTAACTTATTCTACTTTACAGATTAATCAAAGAAGATTTAATATGCAAAAAATTAACTTTAATAAAATATTAATCTAACTAATAAGTTGCAACAGAAAAAGTTGAATTTGCACAATATAAATTTTAATAAAATATAGAATTTATCAATAAGCTGTAATAGAAAAGGTTGAATTTGCAAAATAATAATTTTAATACAATATAAAACTTACCAATAAGCTGTAACAGAAAAGGTTTCATTTGCAAAATATTGTTTCAATAAAATATTAAATTAAACAAAAATGCTGTAACAGAAAAGGATGTAATTAGACAAATCTCAATTTTTATTGAATATAATTTTACAAACAAAGTCAAATGATACAACTTCAAAGGAAATGGTGGGGATATAATTAATAATCTATTATATGACAGTACAATACATTTCAAACATGACAAACTTGTTCAAATACATAGTAAACATTTATACATTATTGATTCATATTAATAAAATAAATTTATCGAATAAATGAATTTTGCAATTAGTATAAACTTCGATATTTGAAAAAATATTATTATGAACTAGATAATATGTAACCCTCCAATCTTGAAAATCAATAAACTGCATTATTTATAAGAAAATTATATTATAAATTAGAAGTAGAATGAAAAGTATTAAAACGTATTAATTAATGATAAATATTCAGTAACTCACTGTTCACTCACATACACTTACTGGACACCGCAGCATAGATTTCTTTTACAATTTCTTCCTCATCAAATTCATAAACTTTCGGTATATGCCAATGATTGGTTTTGACAAAGCATTCCATTGATTCCAAGACCCACCAGGCATTAGAAAAGCTGTGAAAACAAAAATCGCGTGCGCGAAGTTCACGGTTCCGCGGTAGTAGTTTAATTTCTTTTTAAGTCTCAGAAGGAGACGTTCAAATTCGCGGATTTATTTAATTTTTCATTTTAGAATGAATCTAAGTTTAAGTGGAATCCTCTTCGAAAAGTTTTAGGGGAAGATTTTATCAAAAAAGAAACGCGATATATAATAAAAAGAAAGCAAAAATAGGGGAGGAATTCGCGAATCTCTATTCTTTCTTTCGATACACTAATGAAGCTAACTTCCGATAGAAAAGGGGAAAAAAAAGAAACGCGAACGTAATCTAGTCAGCAAACGGAATGGGGGTGAAGCTAATGACAATTTGATTATTTAGTGCGAATACTACTTGGGGTATTTTAATGGGTACTCTTTGCGAGTACAGTGGAGCTCCTTGGAACAGAGCTCGTCTTCGAAGTCCAGTGGATCCAGCTCATACTTGAGCTCAAATACTACTCATGCATAACACATAGAACCAAATCACCAAAGAACCCAAAAAGTTTTCACTCACCAACCGCAGATTTCACGGTTGGTTGCTGGATGTCCTCTCATGGTCCACGCATGGTCCACCAGTCCTCCGTGAGTGGAATTCCCTTGGCCTTGGATTATCGAGACTCACGCAATGTGAGTCGCTGTGGAGTGGGCCACGCGAAAATTCGTTCGTTTTACTCGCGAATTTTAATTTTTCAGGGAAACCGCGATTTTATTTAAAAAAAAAAAAAGAAAGCGAAATTAAATATAAAAGCAAACGCGATATATAAAAAGAGCAAAAGGGGGAAGTGTTCTCGATTCGATAACGAAGCTAAGTTTCCCGAATAATATACGCAACACTAATTTATATAAAAATAAAAAGCAAGTGAAACCGAACGTGAGAAAGGGAAGAAGCTAGTACTTGAAAAACTCTAATAAATATGTATAGATAGTGAATTTAAGCGGTAAACTACTAGATAATTTTAACGAACGATGGGGATTCTCCAGGAGTACCATTTGTACTCGTGACAGTGGAGTTCAATCGTGAACTCAGTTTCAAATTTTCATGCACGAAATATTCCCAAATACCAAGCACCAAAAAATAAAAAAGAAAATTCATGTGACTCACCAACCGTAGATTCTTACGGCTGGTCATTAGGCTCCATCAAGTCCATGGTCTTTGGATGGTCCTTGGCAAAGTTCACGGAATGTGAGTAGCTGTGGAATGGGTCGCGCGAAAATTCGTACGATGTTTTTCGCGAATTGTAATATTTGGGGGATGCACGATTTTCTTTAATCTCCCGATTTTATACTTTCGCGTAAAAAAGAAAGAAAAGAAAAAGTGAAGTGAAACTCTAAACTTGAACATGAAAACTCGCGGGAAATAAACGTGAAGCTAATGAAACAAATGCTGTAAAACGCGAAAGAAGCTACATACGAGTGAAACTACTATTATATAATTACGGACGCGATCGTTGCAAAAATCGATTTTTAATTCGAACGTGAAGCTAATTCGGACGTTTTAATCATGGATGGGCATTCTGCACGAGTACAATGGCACTCGTGGCAGGGGAGTTCTTTTTGAATTCGTCGAAATCACAATGGACATACACAAAATATTCAACTAACTACTAAAAATCTATGCATGCAGCTGAAATTCAAGTATTAGATCAATACATAGTGAAATAGCAGAAACAAGTTTCAAATGTTTCAAAATTAAAATCAATAAAAATGGAATAAAATATTAAATTTAAACATAAGCTGTAATAGAAGAGGTTTCATTAGAAAAATTTCGACTTTGATTTAATATTGAACTTAAAACTAATTTGTAACAGAAAAATGAATATTAAACTTAAAATTAAATTGAAACAGAGAAGGGGTTAACAGGTACAATTTTTCTGATAATTGATCATTTATTAAGTGGTAATAGAAACATTTTAAATTGAATTCAAATTAAAATAAAAATTTTATTGAATTGAAGTTAAGAAAGAATATTTATAATATATACGAATAGTTAGGAATTGTAATTTTATTGTAGAAAAATTAAAAGATATTTTTAAACTGAATAATTAATTTATGGAAGTGACTCTAATGTACTGAAGTTAAGAAAGGATAGTTATAATATATACGAATAGTTAGGAGTTGTTATTTTATCGTAGAAGATTTAAAAAAATTTTTTTAAGTAAATATTAATTTATGCAAGTGACTCTAGTGTATTATAGTTTAGTTTAAGTTTAACAGGAAGGCAGAATGTGTATAGGGTGGACATAGGCTAGCTAAGTAGCCCTCGACCACCCTATTCACATTTCAGAACCTCCAGATAGAAATTAAGAGGTCTGCCTTGTTCGAAGTCGAAAGGGCAAATGAATTCTCGGAAGGTTGCAGGGTCCCTATATACCCTCGGCACCAAAGTCATCATCAAGAGCGAATGAACTTGGGCAATAATCGTTAATTAGCTATTTCACGTTTCTATTCTAGAAAACTGAATAATTACTTGATTTTTATAATTTTATTATTAATTTATATTACTAACAATTTGTTACAACATACATTATTATTTATACATTCTTCTAATTTTCTTCAATAAAAAATTACAATTTAGTGTTCTTATTATTTCGTCCTGCTGAGACAAAGTTCGTAATAATTAAAAATCAGGTTGACCTATGGTCATCGATGAAAAATATGCCAAAGTGAAGATAGAATTATTATGCTAAATAATCTCTTATGAGAATTAAAATTTTATTCAACGTTTGTTTGTTATAATATCACGAAATAATTTGCATAATACATTTTCTCTATTTACGTTAAATTTAAGATTCGTTAGGTACTATTAACATTCAGATTGATCTGTGATCATCGGTTAAAAATAGTCAAAGTAAAAATAATATTGTTACTTTTTCTTTTTAATTTAGATCATGCTTCTTTTCATTTAAGTTCTTCCGTATGGTAAATAATTTTTATGTTAAATAGTCCTTATATTAAGTAAGTTTCTATGCGAACTAAATGTTTAATCAACGTTTGTTTATTGCAATACCATGAAATAATTAATCTCGTATAATTTCTGTATTTACATTAAATTTCATTTTTGCAACAATTGAAAATCATATTAAACTAAAGTGATCGTCGACTAAAAGTAATTTCAATATTTTATTCTTCACTTGGTAACTATGTACATTACTGACAGATGTTCGAGCGGAAATCGTATCGTACTTACAAGTAATTTTCCTCGTTTTATATTAAAACAATAAGAAACAATAAGGCAAGCGTCGAAGACATAACGTTTATTAATACGTCATTATTAGCAGTGCGTTAAATTAATACACTTCTCTCGGATCCCTCTCTTTAATTTTATATTTGTAACTCATTGGACATTGACGATTGAGAAACTGAAATCACCAGATGGGAAAATACGTGTTATTACGCTGACAAAATAACATTCTTGGTAATGTCTTTCTTAAACGGTTCTATCTTCGTGGTGAAAGCCAATGAACGTTCTGTCGGGTCATCGCGCGCTACTAAAGATATAACACTATATTAAAAATGAAACAAAAATAAAAAAGTTCATTCATTCAGTATGCTCGCCTCTTTCAATTCATGGATCTTTTATTTTAACATAAACATTTCTTTGTGTCTCTTCGAAGGTGGAAAATAACAGTGAAATTAATTTGCTTTGTCCGCTATTTTTCAGTTTACGGGAAAAAATAATACTCTTACATATAATTAATAAAAAGTTGTTATTCTTTATCACTTGTGATTGATGAAAGAAAGTAAGAATTGCTATATAAAGAAATGAAATGAAAAATCTGTAATTTAATATCAATATCCCTTATAATGTTTAGTCTGTCAATCACAGTTAAGTTCGCATATTTCGAAAGTCTTTTCAATATCGTAAAATTCACTCGAGATGTTATATTTTTATTGTAGTTGTCATTATTGCATATGTCAATATTTATAAGTAATTGGAATTTTTAATGTAGAAAAGTAATAAGATAGAATTATGAGATTGAACTTTATACCTGTGTGTTCTTTTTTCTATTCGTTAAAATTATATGTAAAAAGTATTATGTATTTCGTGCTGCTCTTCGGTGCACGTGCCACAAACCTTTTTTGCGCAGTTGTTGAAAAGATTAAACCACTTGAATTAATTTTCGGAATTCCATTTGATTAGCGTAAGATGAGTAAGACATCTCCTACAACATATCTTTCTTCACGGTTCCTTTAATCTTGGTATTTCTAGACGCTTCTTTCGTGTAAATTGGCTTAACGAAGGCTATTAAAGAACAGACCTCAAACCTTTCTCATTAAAGGTTCATATGAACTGACATAAATGTTATAAAATCAAACGGTTCAGATTACCTTTCGTTTTTCTATTTAAGTCTCTATTAACAATACTCATGGATGTATAGGCGATCGATATGTATCCATTATCAATTTATATAGAAACACAGAGGTCGATTGTCTCGATAAAATCTCAACAAAAGAAACTATACGACTCGGTTTAAAATTAGAAAGTTAAATTGGCCTTTTAAGTGACGTTTTCGATAATTTGCCAAAATCAACACGAAGCGAAATATCAAGATAAACGATTTAGTTATGAATTTCCATTGAATTCTGTAGAATATGAGGATTCGTAAAGCATGAAGCATTTGAAAATCGAGTTTTTCAGTTAAGGTGCCTGCGTATTCCAGTTCTAACTTCTGCATATGTCAGTATAATTGCTCATAAAAATTAATTTAAACAGTTCAATATATGTACAATAAATAGTAAAAACCGAAAAAACATCCATCGAGTAGTTTAAAAAAAAAAATTCATGCAGAAAACCTTGTTTGGGCCTTCTTTACTCTCTTAAAAGTTACGCGAAGAAAATTATGTTTCACCATCGATCTAACTTCATCCTATTTCTGTACGAGTTATCAATTTTTTTGGCTCGCAGAATATACTTTGAAATATTTGATATATTTATCAAAAGATAAGAATAGATAAAGGTTATCAATATTATTATAATGCACGAGTATAATGAGAACTGGAAGAGGATTTACGACATTGTATGTTTGTATATCGAGGAGGATTACACAAGAAAGATTTGTGCGTATAATATAAAGTTCAATGTACAGTTTTTCTTCTTCAAAGAAGGCAACGATTTCTTATTTTCTTGCCATTGTTTAAGAAAAGGAGAACATTTCTCAGTTACCTTTAAACAGTATAACAGAGATTACGACGACATTTGAACAGTGACAATTCGAGCATTATTGCATTAACTCGCATCCTACTTAGACGAATTTTTCAACATACTCGGGTCATTAAACTTGAGTTACGATTAATTTAACACTACGAGCTTCCGTTCTCGGAACTGACTAATTATATTACACGTACAATAAATTTAAAGAACACTTATGTAAATAACCATAATCCTGCAGTTTAGTTAAAGAATTTACTAACTCTCAATAAATATTCAGAAGCTTTTTCATAAGACTTAAACAAATTTGTACTAACACTAAATTGAATTAACAGTAATATTTTCATTGTTAAAATGTCAATTCAAAATCTGTTATCGATAAATTTGTGTATTAGAAAAAAAAATGTATGTTAATTGGACGTAATATATTTAATACTTAATATTCGATAATACAACACGTTACATTGATATTTTCATAACTTTTTATTTCTGAAATACTGAAATTAATGCAAATGCATATAAATACATACGTGGACTTGTCTACAATAGTCATGTTTTACGTAATTGTTTCGTAATTAAAGAAAAAATTACGTGTAATGTATATCACAAATAATGAAAGAGAATGTTTACCGTACGTGATTATAAACTTTAGTCTTATTATCGTATGTGGTCTATTATGCGATTTGTGCAACGGAATTGCTAATCGACTTGTTTTTTCGATTAACATGTCCTCGTCAATAAACTTGTGGCAATCAAGCCACTTATATAGCGGCACACGAGGAAATTATTCTACGCGATGCGTATTTTGTTCTTCCTGAACGTATACACACATATGTGGTTTTAGGAGTGTCAATTTAATCGGAGCTAATGGAGACACATCTGCATTCCAGTGATGCAAACAAACATTCACTCGTTAGACTTTTAGTTAGTTAACACGTGTACTTCTGCGTCCTTAACGACTACCGGATGAATATGTTTAATATTTGTACATATTAAATAGGATATGTGGATTTTATGTCTATAAAAAGTTGAACTAAACCGAAGATTTTCCTTTTTCTTTTTAAAATTTAGATAGTTTGGAAGGCGAGAACTTATTTTTCGCATAAACTAGTTATTTATTCGAGAATGTATATCACGAAGAATAAATATGCATGAGAGTCGTATGCGGTATTTTTCTCGCTCTTTGAAAGCATGAAAATATGAATATATTTTATAAATGTATTTAATTCAATACGAAACGTTTTGCATTGAAAATGTAAAAAATTTAACTCTTCGGTGATAAAAGCAACAGAATGTTTGTCGAAATATTTCTTTTTCCAATTCTTATTGTGACATAAGTATTTTATACCGGGGTTCACATTGGTAGGTATATCAAGTACGATTTGCATTTTCAATGCAGTATAACGTTTTCACTATAGAAACAGTTAGTGTTGAGTATAGAAGCTAAGAACGAGGTAATTAGGATCGGATGGAAACAATGAAAGTGCTACTGTATTAGTAAAGAAACACGAAGGGAAAGTCGTCATTACAAGTACATTTAGCTAGACATTTTATCAGCTTGAAAATTCATCGATGCAGAAATTTATTCTCCGTGTATTTGCTTATTCGGAATAAAAAGAAACACCAATATCCTGTACGAGAATAAGCTTAACGAAAGTGTCAGAAAAATAAAACGTGATTTTACAAAAGAAAGAAAAGGAAAGAAAGGAGAAGAAAAGGAGTTTCTAAATCTCACATATTAAACAAAAAGGAATGATTTCATATAACTTTTCACTTATATTTCTATCATTTCTATTATTTACCTTATAGATACATTCGAACCATCAATCAGCTTTTAACACCCATTAATTTTTTTCTATAAGGTATCCACAAGCAATCGTTGTAAGGATTTCACAAGCTTTTTATCACTGAATTGTTCACTATTGTAGAAGTAAATGTTTAGCAATCGACGCCGTTCAGAAGAGGCGTCGGCCATTTTGGACCTAGTCTATGTCCAAATCATCATATACTTAGCGATGGACGTTCGAATCTCAATTTCGCAGCGATTCGAGCTTTCAATATTACTGAAATTCTTTTCACTTCGAATCTAATTCGATATTTGAAATGTGGCGCTTTAATTCATAAATCTTTACTCAACGACGGGCGTTTGTATAGTATCTCAATTTCGAAACGATTCGAAGCTTTAAAATATTTCACTCGATACTTAAGACTTTTGAAAGTATCGACAAATTTTAAATCTCGAATCATCATAAGTCTTGAGTTTTTACCGATTTTAATAGTCCTTGAAAGTTTTGAAAGTTAAGTGAACAAATTCAATATCTTTAATTTTTAATATCAGCGATACTTTTTCGGTAAACGTACTGAAAGACGTATCGAAAGATTTAGAAACTCAGGATTCAAGACTTATCATGTCTTTCAAGGGTTTCAAGTGAATTTTCCGAAGCGTTTCGAAGTATTTCAGATCTTTGAATCGTCATTAATCCTTCTCTTTTATGTGTTTTTTATTTGAGTTTTGGGTCAATTAAAGAGTTTGATGAACGACGTTTAATGGGCGGCGCGGAATAATTACCGATACTTACCTGCATATTCCGTCTCGACCCTTGCGGACGTTAGGAACGGCGAACGCCCGGCGGATAGGCGGCGATGTGCGGTTAGATCTTGAAGCAGAGTCACGCGATTGATCGAGTCAGTTTTGCACGAGCTGCACGCGCGAGTAAGCGCTTCCCTCGCTTTTTAGTTGTTCGCCGTAGCTCGCGCACGACGTATGGCTAATGCAGTGCTGTACTAACTTCTGAACGAGAGAATTTGTGTAAAACGATCGATTCTAATGATTTACGATCAACTCTAATTGTTATCGTCTTGTTTTAATTCAACTTCAGCATATCTTGTGGAAAAATTTTGTTTATTTTTTTTCCCTTTTCTTCTTATTTGTTTCGTTCGATCGAGGGTAGCAATCGGCGTAACTCGTGCAGTTTATCATTAGGTCGAATTGATTATTATTTTTTTTTTTTATTTCCTTATTGTATTTCTGTGTATGCGATAGAAGTAGGTATATAAAATTGGAGCATTTTTTTGGAGTATTTGTACAAAGGGTATCGGAGTTGGTAAGAATCGATCGAGATTTAAGGACGAGGAAGAGAACGTGTGTTAGATTGTTTTTGAAGTATCAAGGTGTTTGATGCACGAAGTCTGACAGAAAAGCGGAACCAGTCTGTGAAAAGTCTCGCGATCGAGAATCTCGAGAAACATCTGTTCGGTGTGGTGTGAGAAAAGAGGTAAGGGACCATACTGCTTTCCCTTTGTGTTAATTTCTTACATAATTTGTTGGTTGTGCCTGCACGTGAAATTTTGAAGTCGCTTTAATTCAGGTTTCTACTTTGACAGTGACTTTTAAAGAACGTTCGCTATAAATATGAAATAACCAGTAGAAATTGACACAAGCTTCAGAAACAAGCTTCTGCAGATTTAGAAAAAAAGAATATTGCAATTTTTGTGTTCTGATTATTTATATAATGCACCTGTGATTGATTAATAGTTTCAAAATTTAATTTCCGAATTAAAGTGGCAGAAAAATTGAGCGAAGTTCGATCGTTACAAAGAACTTAAAGTTTCTATGAAAGATCAGCAAAATAAATTAGTGGGAACATGTAAAAGTGAGAAAGAAAAAGATCAAATGTTATCGAACGTAAATTTCCGTAATTGATCAATCGCTGTAACTATATTCGCAAATTTATTAACACTCGTCTGAGTATTGTGAATTAAAATGATAACGAAATTACTTAACCATGCGACCTATCTTACGAACTGCAGCGTTTATATTTTGCACAGAAGTGTATGAAATTACAAAAGTTTAGCAAAATGTTTGAGAACGAACGGAGTGTTTATAATAGTAATGCAATTTTATCCAAATACATCACGTTATTGTGCGACAACATTTCGTTAACAATCACTTAAGTGCTATAATATCGCAAGTTTTGTGATATTTGAATATTTAACCAGTTACAAATTTGATAAGTGAACGATAGAAACAAGGTTTCTAGATAAAAAACGAAAGTTTATTACAGCTTGTTATTAAAGTATAAATTGCTTTCTATCACATTTTGCATGTAAACATAAATGTTCAACAAACACTCTCATTAGAATCGAGTCATTTATAAACACCTTTCTAAAAATAAACTTTGATAAGTGATAATATAAAGGTTTCTTTAGCGTATCCCATTAATTCGGAATCATGTTCCATTTCTTATAAAGAAATCTATTTGTGCGTTCGCGTTATCATTAGAATTATGCAATCAACTGATTAAAGATGAATCTTAGCTGAACGTAAAGTCAATATTGAACGATGATTTTGTTGGAAAATTTCTGACGATCTTAACGAAACGTTGAGAATCGACTGAATTCGTACGCCATTCTAAAAAAAGGAAAAGAGAAAAAGAGAAAAAGAAAAGGGAAACTGGTACTAAAGATAATATTTATTGCAGCGAATATATTCGTTGAGAGCATTCCTACGGATGCGACAAACAAATCTGTAAAAGTAACAGAAAGAATTTGCATATTGTTGATATTTCGTGTATATTTAACTTCGGTGAACATTGTCATTGTGATATTTAAAAATTCAAATGCTTCACTTTTCTGGAATAATTTGTCTTCGTTCAGAGAGCCAGTCCTATTGCATTAAGATTACAAGCCTTTTGTAACCATTGTCTAACGTTTAAGTATCCGTAAAAAAAACACAGTTGCTCGTAAACCCAAAATCGTTAGAAAATTGTTGCATGAATCATTCTACACGCGTCTCTGTTTGAAAGACGTTTCAACACCCACGCGTTCTTCAACACGCTCGTTGTGTTTGCGAGGAACCTTGATTTTTATGCACGTTAAACACGAATGAAAGACGTTCTGCCAATTTTCCACGTGATCCAATTCGTATCGTGAGTTTCTCACGATACTTGCATGAAAGATAAATCAAATAATCCGGAAGCATCAAAAATAACAGTTTCTTGGTTTTCAACATCGTACATACGAAAATCGAACAACTTATTGAAACGTAATGACAACTTTTTGATACATTGCGATAGTTTAAGCGGAGACATATCAATTTAATTTAATTTTATGTTATTTACATTAAAACATAATATGATAACGTTAAATTACCTTCGACAATACAAACCGAAAGTTTGGAAATTAAAGAAAAGTAGCTTTCTTTTTTCTCGAAACTCAGTGAATGTTTATTGTTTCGTTGATATGCTCGTAATATGACTAGATAGGAAATTATAGATTCGTATTAGCGCTTCGTGTTGACTTACGAATATTCGTTTAATTATGTGAATACATCAGAAACCATACTAGTTTCCTAAGAATTTTTCTTGCATATATATACACATATATGTATATATACGACAGTGCAGTTCATGCATTTCGGGAGCAAGCTGTTAATTTTTTTAGCATTTCGTAGCATTTTTTCACTTTATTTTTTAGGCCGAAAGCATTCTGGTGCCTTAACAGAACAACGGGCCAAAAATTATGCGCAGTTGATCCGACTGCAGCGACTGTAGCCAAATGTAACCGTGGACGAAGTTCAATATCGCATGTGGACTTTCTCGAGGCGGGAAATCAAGAAAGATCGCCCTCGATATTTCGCGAATTTCTCTTTGATCTTCATTAGATTCGCAAGACTTTCCGTCGCAACAACAACAAAAAAAATGTTCCTCCGCGTTTACGTTTCTTCTCGGATAACGTTCGTATAGTGTCATTTTGAAAAAAAAAAAAAAAATACGCGACGGAAAGAAAAGTCTCGAGCGATAAAAAAAACAGTTGGGTGCACATAGGATGATAATTAGTTCGATAATAGCTTTTATCAGCTTTTAGTGTCAAGAAGTTGTAGTTTTTCTATTTTCTCACGAGTACGTGCAATTTTCCTGTTCTCTTTGCAAGTTCAATGTAAATTGCATACTGTTAATATCAAATGAATGAATGAAAATGTGCGTTGAAGGAAAATATTAGCAGGCCACTAATCTGAATTGATGAGCTATTTTGTTGAGTAATAACGTTTCATGCTTTATCAATTTTTTATTAATGTCAATTATTGATTTTGTTATGGTTATGACTTGAATTTCATTTCTTTTACTTTCTTCGATATTCGTTAATTATATAAATTGAATAATCTAACTATTTTTTTAAATGCATAAAAGTATGAAAAAATTGCAAAAGCAGAGTATTCTTTACGAAATGGGTATTTCGGGCTTAATGAACTAATTTTTTTGCGGTAAAAAATGGCTGTGCATCGATAAGATTCGACAAAAGTTGCTCTATTTGTAGAGCAATCAATTGAATACGGCGAACATGCATTTGACATGTCGGCACTTTTGCCTCTATCACGGATGAAGTATATTTCGCCTGTACCTCTACCAATGTCTCTCATTCTCAGCTTACATACATATGTGAGATATTCACTGCGTTGTATATGTAACGCAAGATGAGTATAAGCTCCTTTGTGAGATAACTTAGACGGAAATAGTAACGAATAAATGAATGCTTGTTACGTTAAATGTTTAATGCTTAAAAATTTCAGTTACATATTTGTCTTGATGAGGCATGTTCTCGTTCTATTAAAATAGATATAAAATATGTTAAGGAATATACTAGTCACGGATACAGCTATTAAAATAGGATTTAAAAAGAAATTTCACTCGCGTTTTCGTTTCTTCGGGAGAACATTCTGAATTGAAACGTAACCAAAGAAATGAAAAAAAAATACATATATAGGTTTTTCAATACTTGTTGGTAGATACGATCATTTAAATGGTGTAAACAAGTAACGATGCGTGACAAATTTCGATAGGTGAACTGAAATGCGATACGGTATAAACATTAAAAAAAAAATATGTATGTTTTATTCATGAAACAATCAAAATATAATGCAGTGTTTTAAATAACATGATTTTTTTCTGTGTGTAAACTAATCATTAGGTATTTAAGAAATTTGTAAATTTACATATTATTTACCATTCTATATATCTTTTTCTTTTTTCTTTCATGGAGCATTTGTAAAAATTCTCGTTTAGTGTTATTATATGCAAAACTGTCGCAGTACGCGTACAACATTCACTAACAATATAATAAAAGTCAGCAGTTCTCACTGCCCTCCCACGAAACTAGTTAACATTTTACGGTTCAGTGCATTTCTTCTATTCGTATCGGTCAAACGAAATTATCTCACTGCTACCTTTTAACGGTGACTAACAACACATTTTATATATTATGTAAAATATTTTAGAAAGTGTAGAAACGTCTCAGATATATCTGTATAATAGTGCAGACAATAAAGTCTAAGAAATTTTTAGAAAAAGATTCAATAAAAAGAAAAGCTTTTCAAAACACGACAATTTTGTGAAAATGTTGACAATAGTTAAAGATATTGTGTTAAATTATTTCTATGTTTATTACAAAAAATAACAACAATGTTCCATCAGCGAAGCGGCAGACAGGTTAAAGATTTTGATATTAGAGTTTTCTTTTTACTCTATAATTATTCACGCGCACACAAATCATATCCAGTATGTGCATACTTATGAGTTATACCAAGTTTATGATGCGTGTCGATCTAAACGCGAAAGTTGCTTCGATTCGAAATTAAGATACGAAGGAGCAACAAGTCGACTTGTCTTATCGACCGAGTGATTCTCTTGAGTATACTTGTTTCGTTTAACTTTCCTTCTTGAGACGATAGTTCTATCAGTTCGTATAAAAAAACTCTTCTCGAGGATTATTACAGTTTCGGAATTAATACCCGGCACGTGGCATTGATAGGTTTTATCATTCTCACACTTGAGATGCTGCACCATCTTGCATTTTGTAATTAAGACCTTTTTTTGCTTTGGATTAAGATATATGAAAGAGGTAAGAAGGAATAATTAAATGAAAAGAGTTATTGATAGGTTGCTCTTTTTCATGTCACTTTTTACTTGTTTTATCACACTTGTTGCGAAACTTTTAATTTTGCATCGGTGTTCATTTCCATTATGTGCATCAGTATTTGTTACAGATATTTCTTAGACTCTTAATGATTAATTGAACAATCGTCTGGATTTCCTGTTCACGTTATCCTAGTTTAAGATAATGTAAAAATTATTCTTGCAACGATATGTTAATATATGTATGCATGAATACAGATCGAATCTAACGTCAGGAAAATCCGTGAAAACTTTCCTCGTATATATATGTACGTGGAGAAACTACAACGGTTTAATTATCGAGTTTTAATTTCTGAGAAATATCGGTACGAACTGAATAAAAGAAATAATGTTAAGGAATATTATTTCCGTAGTACTTTAAAAGGTTACAACGGATGATTGTGGTATCTCAAGTAGACAGAGCTCCAATTAAGAAGTTTATTGAGGTTTTTACGTTCTTTCAGCTATTTAATGATGACTAATCGAATTACAGGGATACGTTAATAACAGATTAGTCGCGTGGCATGATATATTGTTTTCTAATGTGTTTTCCAAGCGTAATAGTTATAAAAAAAAAGTCACGACATGCTTTCATTTCGTTTCGCGCGATACGAGGTTCAACTTTTAACAAATGAATTACGTGTAATTTGGAATGCACTAAAATTGCAATGAAACGGTGAAGAAATTCAAGTAAAAGAAAACGAGTGAGGAAAATTTCAAAATCTGTTCCTTTTTTTCGTCTTTTGTTAACCTTTTGACTGTGGAGCACTTGAAACTCAAACACTCTGCATGTACGGAATATTTTCTACATGTGTAACTAACTTACTGTTTTAATTCTTTACGTACGCTAAACTGAAATGAAGCATTTTCATTTTCTTTAGGAAATATTATTGTTTATTTGAAAATATTAACTTTTCAACTTCATCGTTACTATCTTCACACAATTTTGACTCTCATCTAGTTCACTGTCATCTCTTAGAACAAGTTCTTCAAAACTACTCGACATTTTTAAGGTTTCACAGTAATAAAAAATAATATAACAAATTGCATATACCGAAAGTGAAATATTATGATATACTACGGTAACAGTCTGCCGTCTGAAGAAATAAATAACTTCTTAAGAAATAAAGAATGTGTTCAATATAAACAGAATTTTTTTATTTTTATTGCTATGTGATACAAAGATACGTGTCTATCTTAAAAGTTGATGATTTTTGTTTTCATCGAAGGTATAAGACAAACAGTAGTCCACATGGATAACTTTAAGCAGACGTATGTATGCATTCATAGCAGTCAAAGAGTTAATGAAAAATATTCAAATATATATGTATGTTTTTAGTTGATCATCACGTATGTGTAGCATAACGTTTTCTCAGAAAACGTTATTATTATTGAGAAAATAAAACGAAGATTGACCAGATTGTTCCATTGTGTTTTTACACTTCGTACCCTACATTATCTGAAATTGCATCACGTTCTTTGACGCATTCGTTTGATACATTAACATATCAAAATATTTTGAAACGTTATAAATCTAAGGTATCTTATGTTTTGCACAATGAGATAAATCATTGTATGATTATGGTAATGTTGCAGAAACCTGATTAACGCCGGTTAGTTTTGTAAACATCGGTTCAAGGCAAATCCACAGACTATAAATACTTTAACAATGTATTAATCTAATAAATCAAACAATTATTACAAACAGTCAGCTATGTTCTTCTGACGAAATAGTATTTATGCGAAGATTTCAGTATACACTGTCGCTCATAAGTATTTGTCCATCCATTTATTCGCAATATTATTTAATCAGTTTCCAAGAAAAAGAAGTTTAAAATTTAACTTATTCCGTAATATTTATTTAAAAAAATATAATTCCTTTCTTAATTTGTCGCATCTTTGAATAAAGAAAATTATAGTAAACGAGCAGTGTAGGTTTTGTTCGGTTGGAACTCTATTGTACTTCAACAAAGTATCGCATTTAAATCGAGCATCGTTAGAAAAACATTCGTACACTTAGTTACTCTCATTAATATTAGTTGTTGTAAGTAACTAAAATTCTTGTGTGCAACATTTCAATCATAATACGCTGTTAGAATTGCAGAAGCATAGTATCAATAATGAGATAATTGCAACGACGCCTGTATCGAAAATAACTATGATCAAAAAGCATTAAAAGATGTCTCCAAAACATTAAAACTTTGGTAAACCATTGCAATATAAACAACTTGAACACTCTTTTAATAAGAAAAAGAAGAAAAAATGAAAAAAACGTATATTCAATGAAAAATGAAAATCTTGTTAATCAAAATGAAATTGCATAAAGATACTTCAAATAGTATAGTTCATTATCTTCCCGAAAGTACCTATTCTTCATACATCAATAGATTTTGTGTAGGTCACACAATTTATGACGCCATGATGAATTCATAAACATGCACGAGCATCCTCTTGTTCTTTCGCGAATCCTTTAACAATCCTTTTTGCGCGCGAGAATTACAGTGTAATCATGTAATGAAAAAGAAAATGGTAAATTGACAGGCAGAGTTGCGTGTCGACGCTACCGAAGATTTCCAAGTGGCTTAATCGTAATTAGCATCCTGTGTACGACTTATAACAGTAATTATCCGTGGCAATAGGCGGAGCAGCGTGGCTACATTCTCGAAGGATCGCGCGAGCTACAAGGTATTCGTGATTTTCTTTGCTCACCGCCGGTTTTCCTTCTTGCTTTTCCTTTCCCTCTGTCACGACTCAACGGGTCAATAACATTCTGTCCTTCTGAGTGGAGACTTGCATTGTCTCGACCGCGATTCTGGCGCTTCGATTTGAAATTGCGAACGCGGGATGCGCGTTACGCGTATAATCGGCTGTTTCTGCATCTTGGTAATCGCGAAACGTTCGATTACGCGCCCGTGACTCATGAGCGTTTAGCGAGGTGGGAAAGGACACGTTGTGAAATGTTTATGTGCAGTCCTAGTTACGACGATTAATGCTCACTCTTTTTTGTCTTTCTTTTCTGTTTTTTTATAATCGATTGGAAATAGAAACGTTAAAGTTGTAAATACACACATCGTTATTTTTATTCTTTGTTCTTTTTTTTCTTTTTCGCAGTGTGGTAATTCAGTTTAGAGAGAGAGAAAGTGTGAAGTGATAAATCGTAGAAATAGAAAAAAGGTAACAGAAGTAATGGTATACTATTTGACGTAACCAAAAAGATATTATGATGAATGTTAACATGAGTTTGTGCTTTTTGAAGTATTTCCTTACGTTTCTAACAAGCAAATGTTCCTCTTTTTCGTATCTTTATAATAACAGTTTTTAATTTGTTTTATAGAAAGTCTATTTTAATATTATTGGAAACCCCATTAGTAATATTATAATTTGAACGTGTTACACTATTTTTTTTTTTAGATATATAATTGTCTCACTGATTTTCCTCGTTGTAGACATTAATAACCTTAGAAGGTTCATGTGACCTTAAAATCGTAATTAAAATAAGAAAAAAGATATTTTCCTTTATAAATTGTTTTATGTTATCCTACAATACACTAAGGTGTTTGAATATGATAATTTAATTAATCTCTAGTGATGTTTTGCTTGAATACTGGATGTTTCTAGTTTTAAGCGTTAGATTGTGTAGATTAATTCTTCGTATTGCAAGAATTGTTTCTCAGCACCTTTTTTCTCAAATACAGATATCATCGAACATCATACTATGTACGAATGTAGTGTATTTTGGAAAAAATGTGGTTAATCAACATTTCCTTATTTTAATTGGAACTAAGTAATTGACATTTTTTATGTGCTAAGTATGAATTCATCCGGTATAAGCATCATTTACATTTCTCGTTTCCTTTATTTGCCTTACGGATAGATTAGATACAAATACTGTTAAAAGTCATTAAAAGTCATTATCTGTATCTGATATTGAAAACGATAAAATACTTATATGTTTGCAAAGATGTAATTGCGAGATAATACAGTTAATCCAAAAGGATCTATGGTTCTTCTGAAAATTTTTATTTTAAGAACTCTCAGTTTTAACGTATCTCAGGAATGAAAAGTATTTTATTTTTCTGCAAAACTTTGCAACAGTTATGGATTAATACGCTATCAGATAAAACTTCGAGGAAGACAGTAAATGGATTCGTGTGTTTTATGATTGATGGGTTGTCAGTGTATGTACCTACACTTCAAACGAGGTCTCATAAAAGCAGTTTCGATAACAATCGAGAATTTATTAGGCAATGCAAATAAGCTAACACCTATATAAACATATAGAAGTAAAATTACAGAAATTTCTATCGTTCGTATGTTACAGATAGCACACATTAACGAAAATAAAACGTGAAGGTATCGCAAAGAAACGAAATAGCTGCACGACCAGGCAGTGATATGAAGAATACGCAAAACAACAGTTATGGTATGTTAATCTATTCTTTATTTAATATTAACTTAATATCATACTACCGACCGTATGGTAGGGAAATTAAATGCACACAATTTTCAAGAATGCTTAAGAAACTTCTTCAATAAATTTACAATTAATTAATGAGAAGTTTAAGTACTTAATGATTATTAAAATCGATAGGTCTGTTTAATATAAATAATCAACACCATCGTATATTTTATATCATAACGATAAAAATTAATAAATTCATTTCTATTGATGAAACAGTGAAAAATGTGACAATAAGGAAACTCTATATTATTTTTCCTCTACTTTCCGATTAACTTAAGAAATCATAATAGATCATCGGAAAAATTACTTCGATTCAGCATTCAGTTCTCTCATTCTTATCTGTTGGAATCTATCTCGTCCAAACAATTTATGGGCTCAAAGTAGGTTGCCTTTGCAATTCCATTAGATCACCTTCAATGTCTGTTTGTCCTCGGGCACAAAATTTATTTGCGCGAAAGACAATGGCTTCATTACCGAAGTCCGCGTGCATCCTGCATTTCTCGCATAAGAATCGATTTTGCGTGTACATGCGTTGAAAGAAATTGATTTTAAACGCGAAAGAAGCTTTTGATCTAGAAAGACTGCCGGTATATGTATGTATATGTATACGCCTGATCTTTCCACTCACCTAAGATGGAAATTGAAGTTGCATACTCGACAAATGAAGGCTGGTTTCCACTGTCTCGAGGTTACCGTACATTTTACGGTTCATGTGAACTGTCGATCGGTTTTTTGTTCGAAACTGGTTTCCTCGTCACTTGCTATACTTAAACGTAATAAAGGTTAAAACGGTATGAACGCATTATCGAGAAATCCTGTTCCCGTTTTACCGAGAAATCATTTCGGAGCAAGACATATTCGTGCTGAAAAACATTATTTCACAGTGACTGTCAGGAAATACGAATTAAATATTTTTATCCTGGTAGGTTGTTATTAAGGGTATATGCAGTCTACTGTGTATTGGGCGGTACAGTTGAGAAAGGAGCAATTTTACTCGAAGGAATAGACACTTTTTGCGAAGTTTATACTAAAATAATTGCCTCGAAAAACTTGTCAAGCACGTGTACACTTACACTTGACGCGGAAAGTAATTTAACACCGCCTGAAAACACACTTTTTCTTGTGTAAAGGTAACATACCTCGGAAAATTGTAGTATCATTTACACTAGATTGTATAGTTTTTTTTTTTTAGCGAAAAGACAAAGAAAGAAGGAAGGAATATATTCGTAGTTATGGTTTCAAATAACTTTTTCGAAGTCTTCCATCTAAATTCGCAACAACACATTTTAAACGGTTATTTAGCATGAAATTTAAGTCCGGATTCTGAGACCGTCGCGTTAATAGTTTAAATTTCTCCGTAACGACGATAATTTCTTTGGCTTCCCTAAAATTTAGCATGTACGTGCTATTTCATTTTTATTCTGATATAATTATTTATTGATAAAAAAATAAACATTCAATTTTCAGAAATATTTTGTTTTTAATTTTTAGACACAGTTGTACATAAACAAATGAATATGTTCGTCCAAATATTGAGAAAATCATAGTGATGTACTTTCTGTTACTTCTATTATCTATCAATGTCAATATTGATTCAGCTTTTCCTAATCCGGTTATATCAGTGTATGCAGATGTAAATGTTGATTCCCTGAAAATTCTGATTCCACGTTTCCTCGTTGCTGTTACATGTAAGCTCACTTTAGAAACAAACATATTACAAAACCTGCAATTGTGTTAACATCATTGTATATGTTATGGAAATCAGTAACAGCACACAGGACATTTACAATTATAATGAAACGTCATTTTCCATCGTATTTCTCGGTAACATGAATTCAATTTATCTCGTGAATAATGTAAGTTATGTTTCTTTTCCATGTGATAGTGAGACACGTGGACATTGCATATAATATGCGGATTTTAGAAAAACCGGTAGGAAAACTGGTATTCCTCTTGATCGATTGTTTATTTTCAACGGTTCCGTTCGGTGCCGCGTGCGTTTCTGACGCAACTTGCATGGAAACGACACGGAATAATTAGCTAAATTGTCTCTTGAATTTGTAAATCGCGATTAACGCACATTCTATTATTTACACAGATAAGAACCCAACGGGAGAAGATGTTTTACGTCATGCGGCTGTGTTTTTAATTACACTCTGGCGAATTGATAATACTCGTAACGCGTCGTTGAAAGGAAAAACAATTTTTAAATTAAGAAGAAACCGGGAAAAACACGAATCTCCGCAATTATTATTCTAACCCGGGTTTCTCTTTATGTAATAACCTTTTTTTTTTCACTATCCATTACATATCCAACGTATAATCAAATAGAGTATCTTTTAAACGAGGTCAAGTTTTCAGGATCACTTTACACTTTCTGCATGCATGACACTTAAAGTGTTCCTGGATTGTATTTCTCACAGCCCTGTTATTCATGTAAAACAAGTGTCAAGAGAATTATGTAATTGCACGGACCATGTCAGTTATTCTTAGTTTCTGTTCGTAGTTCTAATTGCATCGTTATTATTGGAAACAAAATAAAAAGAATAATCGTCAGAAAGGAACGGTAGTTTCGTTTCTTTGACGAAAGTGCGGGTAAAAGAAACTTTGCAATGGAAAAAAATTTTTGTTCTTCATAGTATTGACGAAAATAAAGTCTTTGGATATTTTAAGTTTAGGAATCTTCAAATTAACAATTCGGTATTATCGTCTTTTGATTCTCTATATTCAAACAATTATTTACTATTCGTTCCTTAACGTTTCATTTTCTGACCTTAGATTTTGTCTGATACGCGTAATAACATCGAATTGCAAATTCAACCTGCATAATCCTGTATCGTTACTTGAATAACAACATTGGCAATTTACTTGTAGAATCAATAACAGCTACGAGGAATGCAACAGCTGTAACCAATAAGACCTACAATTAGTAAAATGCAAAATTACCGATGCTTATATAAACTAAGTTAAGAAACGATACATTGTATTGTATTTTATTCCCTGGTGATAATTCTGCCATGCTGTATAGCTAATTGCTCTTATTAGATCTACGTAATAGATATTTCTTTGTTTTCATTATTTAACTACTGTAAAAATTTATTTTCCAAGGTTTACGAAGCATTGATTGAAAATAAAAATTTGCTTCTATGTTACTTATTTTAATTTTCAAATTTCGATCTACCAATATTACGTCGATACTGCAACCAAAAGCCTATATTATGCTATTAACTTATCTCCATGTTATGTTGTACAAACAGTCAGTTCGTTATTATTTCCAATCTTTTCCTCCTCTTTTTGCGATACTTTTTTTCTTTTCTTTCATTTTAACTCGTGAAACATGCTGGTATAATTTACTGGGAAAAACCTGGAATACTCTAGATCAGTCATGGACAATTTAAGCCTGCATGCTGGCAAGCCTCCTCACCTTGCAACAGGGGTTCCATGGTGGGACAGTCTGTACAAGCAAAAACTCATGTTCCATGAAAGTAGCAAGGCGGAGAAATGAGGCGCAATCGGATCGGTACAGTTTATGGAAACGATATACAGTGTAGTTGTGAATTAAAGCATTAACTTGCGTCACCGATTGACGGTATGTCATTTGTAAATTGATATTCAAAATTTTTACTTACAATCTCTCATTTACATGCGATATTAGTACTCCGTCACTTCCTCCATGATAGTAAATATGAAAGGTCAATTTTTATAACTGTCAATTTTTTGTTAATTTCAATTTTCGATTAAAGCGTAGACAAATTTTTTAAACATTCAAACTTAACATCGAACGACCCTGAGCGAAGTTTGAATTGCTGTTTTGGTGCTTGGATTATACATACTGTGACACCCGATTGATTTTACGACCTTACTATATCAGTTCCCCATTGACTATTCATAGAAATGTATATCGAAGTTAAAAAAAAAAATAAATTTCATTTTCAGAAATGGAATACTAATGCAGTGAAAAACTGAGATATATAGAATATAATAGAACTCTTGAGTACTCTAAATTAATCAGGCGCAGTATATACGAGCCTTGTAACGCATGCCACCATAACATTCCCCCCACCATTGCTCTCGTTGGAAATTTTGCCGATGCCTGTCCCGTATCATTATGTAGAAGCATGTATGAGGAAATTAAGTTTTAGTTAGTACATTTTAATCATCGAGCAGCATGATTCATTCGTCGGGGAACTTTGTTCAATTTTATCCGGGCAAAGTTCGTGGAAAGAAAGTATATATGTAATTTATACAACAGATCGGGGAATATAACATGCAAGTTCATGTTAATATTACGTATACTGATATGGTTTTGTATGTGACTCTCTGTTTGGGGAAATATCAAGTTCGTGCGAAGCATGGTAGTGAAACGGAAATAAACTGGAGTGTATAATAGGTTAAAATAAACTTTAGAAAAGTATTAAGAATTTATATATACGTATATATATAAAGATATATCGTAGTGAAATGTGTTGATATTTCAACATAACAATTTCTCTGTTGTGTGTTATCAAGTGATCCTTGATACTTGTAGCGGTTATTTTTACAGTATCATTTCCGATATGACCGTTTCATTGTATTTGCCAGCATTAATTAAGTGAAATCTAGAGAGGAATATTAGAAAGGATATATGATATGAAAATAGATTGAACCGTTTTGAGACTATCATACATCAAACTGATATTTTTGGTAAATTCGGGTAGAATTAAATTTTGATTATCGAACAGCGATTGAAATGCAGATTCGAACACGAGAATGAAAATAAACGGAATATTTTTACATACACTTGACTGCGGAGTCGTTTTTAATTTAACTTCTAATTAAATTACTATTTTATGATAGATGTTTATAATGTGGCCGATAAACGAACAAAGAAAACTGTACTCGGTATCGTTCACTGATTTCACATCTTCTGCCACTTTGTAAGTTACTTGTCACACAATTTTTCATATGATGTAAAGCCAGTATCTAATTTCTCTTGTTTTTCAGTTCAACTTTTGAATTTTATAGATTATTTACCACAAAGAAAAAGTAATTGGATCTTCTCAATTGCGACACGTGCAATAAGAACTTCGATATACGTCGTTCGATGTTCGAATTACACGAATTACACAATAATGACGCGACAAGCGTATGCGCATTAAACGAGATTAGGGACTGTTGTAATCGGAAGTGTCAAGCTGTATCGAGATCTCTCTGACAGGTTTCGACTTTGTTATTTCTTCGTCACATCTTATCGTATCCCGTGTGAACCAGTAATTATCGTATATGTTGCTTTTCGCACTTGGACCCTGGGATTTTTTTTTTTTTTTTAATCACGGCTACGGACAGTGGTAGAGCATACTGACGTATCACGTTTTTGCTCGACACTGTTGACATGTAAAACATATGTAAACGGTTGTATCAAAGTACGATAAGAGAGTGTGCGACCAACCAATTGAACTTCTCTTTCCGGCACACACCCACTTGTTGCGCAAGGCGATCGCGCGTAGACGCGTAGCCGGTTTCAACGACAGGCGTTCGATGCGGAGAAGTGGCAAATACAAATGAACGGTAATTGATCTAGAGCAAACAGTTTAATTACGAGAGTGCTTTCTCTCTTTTATTTTCACTTCGAACGGCTATCTCATTAGCGGTAACCCGGGGAGAATCGTTCGTATTCAAATCGATTTCTAAGAAATTTCACTGCAACACGGAATTATCGAACATGGAGAAGTGTACGCGTATTTTCTTGGAAATATGCTTATCGCTTCGACAGTCTTCACTTTTTTCTTTTTTTTTTTCTTTTGTATCGTGTTGCATGTGAGTTAGGGGAATAGAATTCGAAAAGAAGGTGAAAAGCGATAAGAGTAGATACTGTAAGAAATTTCGAAAATGCTTCAAAAAATCGTAAATTTCAAGGTAGGCTTTCTAAGACTTATTTTTATTATCGTAAAAAATAAAGAGAAACAAAATAAACGTGTCCTTCCTTTTAAGAAATTATTACAGAAAACTTTGGAAATGAATATACGAAATAATGATTTTGTCTTTTAGCACTGTTTGCGAGTAATTTTTAACTATTGGAAAATTACGAAAGCATGAATGTTGCGTATTCTTTTGTTAATTCGTTGGATCGTGAACAATGTTTATGTTTATACCACTCATACAATTTAAATTACATTAAAAAGCTATTAACACGTGATTAGAACTGACTTTCGTTCGGTCGTTATACAATATTATAGTGTTTGAAGTATTCAATGTCTCGTGAACTGGTTTTATTTCACTATGCATTGTACCTTATGAACGACAAAAATTAGCTTTCTAATTATACGTGTCGTGACTAAAACCTATCACACCTCACAAATTTCTCCAGATACTAATCTACATGCTTTTAAGGATTCCGTTGACGGTTTTATACTGTTAATTAATACTTGTTCTGGTGTTTTCTGTCATGGAAAGGTGGACATGTCAACAACTTTGCAAACCACCTCAGCTCAAATTTCACTTACACGTGTATCTAAAATAATTACAATCATGTGCGCAGCTTTGCAACGTGCTAATGAATTTAAAAGTTTGCATCAGTTCATTCATTCGTGCATATTGCGTTGTACAATATAGTTTAACAGAATAAAAATATTCAATAGATCTAATAAGCATTTAAGTTTGATATCATACCAGCATTTTACTACTCTTTTTTTAAGAAGTTGTATATTATGTCACAAGTTATTCACGTAATTACTAGTCACTGTCATTTTCTCGTGAGTGATTAGTACGTGGAAACAGTTTCACTGTTTCTTTTCTTTTTTCACAATCGCCAGAATATCTCAATTTTCTATATTTGCAATATTTTTCGAAGAAAGAGCGAGCTTTAATTTTTTTTTGAACAGATAACTATATCCTGTTTTATATATGATACGAAAGTGACTGTAAGTACGAATTTAACTATATGTGACACAATAACCTGTAAGGTCGTGTAAGATCAGAAAAAAAAGTAATTTAAACATTTCGTAACATTGTATTTATCCATATTTGTTACTGATAAAATACTGATTAGTAATTGTACAACGTAACATCGCAGTTTAATCGTTTTACGTGGGTACATTGTAATTAGTAGAACATTACCACCTTATTTTATCACATATCTATTATTGTAATATCTATCTGGTGAACAATTGTATTGTTTACATTCTGTCGTTCCTTGAAGATGTGCGCAGTTCTAGTAATCTTGCATCTTTGACGATACTCGATAGATATGTACGAATATATTAAACATCGTGTTTACGTAATTCATCAACTCATCATGATCGCAAATTAAACAGAGGATTTGATTAAATCGTACTATCTGTGTGCATGATTCTAATAAAGCACATGTACGATTAAACGTTTTATTAACAACTTAAATGTAACTGTCTACATGTTCTGCTAGCGTTGAACTGCAGTGTCAATACAATTATGAAAGAAAAAAGCGATATAAGCTGGAAATTTTATGGAAATAATCCGTTATTTGAAACGCTTAATAAGAATTATGCTAGCGATAAGGGTTATCTAGCTATCGCTTATACCCGTATCTGCGTTCTTTATTACAATTTTAAGCCTATTTTTATTATCACAACGAAAGAGAAATCTAAGCGTTAGGGTTCAACCATCTTCGAAACGACGAGAATCGAAAAAAACTTCTCTTGACAAACTAGACAGTTTTTTGACAAACATTTTTAAAGTGTTATATGAAATCTTTGAATCAGAAACAATTTAGTATAACTTTTACAATTTTCGATGAACGAATTTCGATTGAATTGAAGATTAGAATGTTTTTCGAAATATGAAAAGTCTTCGCTTTGTTCTCAATTATGATTATATGTATGATTCTTTTTAAGCGCAATAAAGAATTTCGGGAGAAACATTTTTTCATTTTCATTTTCTTTTTCATACGTTTGAAAGTGTTTTTGGTGGTAGCGAAGATTGTTTTCTTGTACATATATCATTTAAGAAACATTGTTGCAACAGCCGCTATTTACCCGGACGCATAATACCGCTTAAATTGCTTCTCGTATCATTCAACTTTCGGTGTGTTGATTTCGCCTACCTTACGTAAAAGCGATAAATCAACGGGACTGCACGAGTCAGTAATGAGAAAAAAGGTGTTTCGAAACGAGCGTAGACAGTTTTTAATTTTGAAAAATAAGCAGAATTATCATTGAAAAGTTGACAAAAGGAATGTCTACAATTACGCGAGTAATCGTGGAATTTTGTAAAGCTAAAAGTGTGATGTAAAAAGTGATAACACTGTATGAAATGCATTATGACTGTTTAAACGGAAAAGGAACAATCATTACTTTTTTTTTTTCATTTTGATAGTTCGTCAAGTTTTGAACACTATAGACAACAGAGTAATTCCACTTTTCTTATATTCGTATACTTTTCTGTCATTGTTGTACATCTTTTTAACACATTGTAACGCCGGCTAAATAAAACTGTATACGTTTTCACAAAGTAATATATAGCACGTTTTTCAAAAGAATATACTATATGTTTCGTCATATGCCTTTTAACAAAAATTAAATGTCTGTCGAAACAGATAGGCTGAAAATTCCGCAATAATGCGAGGTCAGCGTGCAATGTTTCAAGATTATTTTCTCGTGAAAAATTACAGTTTAATTTTTCTTCCACGATACCATGATGGCGAGACACCGGCTCGTCAAACGTTAGGCAACCGTGGACGATGAAAAAATATGAGCTTCTGTCGGCGTATTTAATAAAAAGGAAGGAATATCGGCAACTGATTAAATAATAATTGAGCAACGAGGTCGGACTGTGTGCGTTCCAAAAAAAAAAAGAAAAAAAACAGTGGAAAGGTCAAAATCATCAACGCAACAGTGAATCGTAATCTTCCATTCTTTTAATTGCTAGTTTGAATTAGCCTACGTAATCATTGCTACTATAGATGCATGTTTTTCATCGAGCAATCTTTATTTACGGTTATTACGTTTGATAAACGTTTGATCGTACAATTTTCATTGTCTTCAATTGTGTGCGTTGTTAATTTAAACGATTCAATGTCTTACGCAAATTAATAGAGGTATGGCCAAAGTAACATTGAGCTTTTTTAGTTCTGGTGATGTGTTCCTTTTCAACGTATGATTTTAGGCTGATATCTAAAGTTAATCGTAAACATATAAGTATAGATAATCAGTTTCATGGAATTTTTGTAAGTTGTAAGATTATTCAGGCTATTGTTTTGCAGGGTTTCGTAAAATTATGAGATCTTATCGACGATTTCTAATTAACTGGATATTAATAACGATGTCATTTACTTACGATTAAAAAGAAGTAGATTTATAGAGTTGCGATATTAAAATATTTTTCTTTTTCGTATGATATCATTAAAGTGTACTCTTTAGAATAATTGTTTTCGAATTTTTTAACTTTCAATAATCTAAAAATATTAATGTATCTGAAATAATTCTTATACAATTTTTTTCACATTCCAATAAAATATGTTTTACAAAATCATTGTACTTAACAAATATTCTTCTAATGTTAATATACAAATATACCAGAAATTTTTTTAAGTCAGTTTTTTTTTTATTAAATAAGAATAAATTATCATATAGTGAAATTAAATGGCATAAAGGAAAAAGAATTTGGGCATTATGTAAAAGGAATTGATCATACAAAAGTCAACGATGATATTAACTTGTCAAACCTAATTGAAATTGAAACAGAAACTTACGACTAATAGAATTATCATTTGAATATGAGTTAATATTTGCTTTGAAATCGAAAATATTACATAAATCTTTTATCTTATATTCGTCTAAACGGTGCAGAAGATATTCTAGAAGCTTGAAGAATATTAATCTGAAATCAATTGTAACTTTAGACTTATTATATATATATTCGATTGGAAGCGAAAGAAGAATAAGCTAATCTTATATAAGAGGAAAGTTAATATTTCGTTGTCTGCTAAAGGTTAAAATAACTTTGATAGTAGCACCATAGTAGTAGCGCGTTTTTATCTTCCGCTTTAGTTACTTCTATGTTACACGCGAAGAAAGTCTGTTCGTCTCGTGTCGTGTCAAATAATGATTAATTGAAGCATGGATAGTGACAAAGTTGCTAGTGCAACGCTTACTGAAAGCAATACCGTTCAAGATGAAGAAACTGTAAATCAACGTAGCAAATTTATTCTCGAAAATTTGTGGAATGAGGTCGCGCGGGAAATGCGTAAAATAGGTAAGAATTTTATACACGTGTAAATGATGAATGTGTCATTTTAATAAGAAACGTCATTAAAATATCGCAAAATTTATTCTGCAAAATTTCGAAGTTCTCCCAACAGTTGGTGATCGTAAAATCTCAGTAATAAAAAGTGTCACAGAAGCTCAAAGTTTGTCGATTGTTTTGAACCTCTTTTATGTAAAACAGAAAATTCATATATTATTTCATCTTATTACCTGAACTATCTCTTTTACGAACCACATTTCAATTAAAAGAAAATCGTATCATTTAATCATATTATGTTCGTATCAGATTATTATCGATCAACCATCATCATCATCCAAAATCCTTCGATAGTTTTCCACTATTTTATCTATACAATTTTTAATCTTTTCCTCTCTGCCTTTTAATTTATACATATGTGTGTAAATACGTTTCAAATAAGTGACTTAAAGCATCAGATCCATTTTCGTCAACATTTACTATACAAGAGAAATTTTCTTTGGAGTAGTTTTAATTTTCCTACATAGGTGCTATTAACGATAAATTGAAAATCATGTTAGACGATTAAAATACTAATGTCGATGCACGTTAAAATGTGCTTAATGTATGCAATTAATATAAGTATCTAAAGATTCTTTCGTTGTATAGCGGAAGTGAATGGCAAGCAAGTTTCGAATGGCAAGGAAGACATTGTCGACAATGGAGATGAGGTCGATGCCGTGCAAGAAGCTATCGGGAATCTTGGCAAATGGCAAATATACGTCTGCCTGGCAATCTCTCTGGTCAAGTTCCCGATCGCTTGGCATCAGCTCGCGATCGTCTTCATGGCGCCACATCAAGACTACAATTGTACTGCGCCAACACGCACGGAAACGTCTGATCAGTGTGTAGTCAATGTCAATGGAACACTGACAGAGTGCACAGAGTGGGAGTACGACAGGAGCACGTTCACCGAGACGATAATTTCACAGGTAACTGTCGAAAATTATTCGGCCACCATTTTGGTTTCATTATTAAAGATTAAACCGGATGCGACGGTAATCGTTGCCTTAAATTACAGTGATGGAGTTAAATAGATTGTTTTTAATGATCATTCTTTCTTGCTTAATACATTGCTTAAATAAATTACGACGAACGTTGCGTGGCGTTTAACGTTTCTTGAATGGAATATAAAAAAGCGAAGTATACACGATGGATGTTAAGCGAAAAGTAAATAAAAAAAAAAGTAAAATAAAAATATGAGTAAAGTAAAATAAACGATTTAGATGCGTTTAAGATGATGTTAAATCATTATTGGGTAAGTGTGAAAATGTTCGGTCAGTATGTTTTTAAATAGTGATGTAGTTTAGTTTTGTTTAGTATGCTGCGTATCGTGAAAGTATATTTAACATAATGCATAACGTATGATATAAATAGTTGGATACTTGAAATAAGTGAGTGAGAAAATTATGCCCGGTGTTGGCCGGGTCTTCTTGCACTGGTATAATTGTCTGAAATAATCATTCTATTTATTTGAGATAGTATAGAAATATACAATTTTTTTGAAAATCACTTTTCACCACATATCTCGTGCATCACCAGTGACATAATTTTAAAATAATTTGTTTTTGCAATTGTATTTAATATACTAAATTACAGAAATTCCTTCTAATTTTTGTTTAACTTTTCTTTTTTTCTTTCTTTGTTTTTTGTTTTTCTTATTATAAGAAACTGTTGCATGGATATGATAAGAAGTTCACGGTTCAACGTAATAAAACATTTTTGAAAATGTTACGATGGCGTTTATCATTATTTTTCATTGGAGTACTCTTTTTATTTCCACAAATCGTTCTAAACCGTGTCTGTTTATGATTACATTATTTCAGTGGAACTTAGTATGCAGTCGAACGCATTACGCCAATATCCAGCAATCTATTTTGATGTTGGGCGTGCTTTTGGGAAATATTATATTTGGCAATCTAGCAGATAGGTACAGACAATATTGATTTTCTTTTTTCTTTTTCTTTTGTCAAATGTACTTGTGCTTTTCCAAATTTGTATACGTTATTCTCTAGGTGTAATGATGATTTATGAAAAATAAAAATATACAAATTTTTACGTTAGGTATGGCAGAAAGATGCCTTTAATGGTATCTGTAGTTCTTCAACTGGTTTCCGGTATCGGATGCGCTGTAGTGCCTTGGTTTCCGGCATTGTTATTAATGAAATTACTTAGCGCCTTAGCAACTGGAGGAACAATGGTCACCAGTTATGTTATATGTAAGTAACGACTTCATACAAATATGATGTACGATTATTTAAAATTTCAATTGAACTTCAAGTATTCATTATATAATTAAAATCTGGTATTAAACACAAAAGATTTCGAAATGTTAATTATTATATCACTTGTACTATTTGTTAATATCTTCTGGAAAGCGTTTCTTATTATTCGCATAAACAATTGGCAGGTATGGAAATTGTCGGTACAAAATGGCGAGCTGCCATTACAATACTTTACCAAATTCCATTTAGTTTGGGTCATATGTCGCTGGCTGGACTCGCATTTCTATTCCGTCACTGGCAACACCTTCAAATTGCCATAACCTTACCCTCTGTAATTCTTCTGAGTTACTGGTGGATCGTACCTGAATCTCCTAGGTGGTTACTCGCTTTTGGAAAACAGCGTGCAGCTTGTAAAATCCTGCAGAAGGCGGCCAACATAAATAAGATTCGAAACAAGGACATTCCAGAGATGGTCAGGCAACACTGTTTGCACCAGGTAAAGTCTTCAACTATTCAAATAGTCATCTGTTTTATTTGCAGTATTTCCAAGGAGAAAAGCATTAAAACGTAACAGTAAAATTTATATGAAACAAAGGGTATTTAGTTTAACCCTTATAAAAATTGACTGTAACCACTCAAATCAAGCGCTTGCTGTATTCTAAAGGCGACTATAGTCATCTAACGTTAAACACGGTGGCAAAATTGCATTATTACGCAGTATAACTTGAACGAAGACCAACAAAAATGAATTTGCATGATTCGAAAGTGTGGTAGATTTTACACATTGCGACAAAGTGTAAATTCACTATTCAACTATTCTAAGTATAGTACTAGCCAACAGTTAATTAACAATTGCTCCTTCCGCAGAATTCCAAGCGAACAAATTTGGATCACCGAGCGTCGTTTCTGGATCTGTTCCGCACGCCAAATATGAGAATAAAATCTCTGTCGATTTTCTTTAATTGGATCGTCTGCGGAATGGGACTATTCGGAATGTCTCAATACATAGGTCAAGTCGGCGGTGATATTTTCGTGAATTTCACTGTCTCTGGCGCCATACAGGTACCAGGAAACTTCGTTGCTTGGTGGGCTATGAACAGACTTGGCAGAAAGATTACACTTATCTGTAGTAACTCAATTACTGGCATTGCCGCCTTCTTACTCATCGTAGTTCCAAATGGTAAGTATATTTAGTTAAATTCCGATTCTTTCTCCTCGTTTATTAACAGATATGAATTATTATAGATAATAAATATAATGGCGTTTATTGTTTTATTAATTAAGGATCTTATTTATTCATAGATGTCACGTGGCTTCGATTAATTCTAGTCTGTTCCGGCATTGTTGGTATGTCGGTCTCCTTCACCACTGTTTATCTATTTTCCGGTGAATTGTTTCCCACTGTTGTTAGGAATATTGGAGTGGGCACCAGTAGTATGTGCGCTAGAATAGGATCTATTACGGCGCCTTTCGTTGTGTCTTTGGTAAGTTAAAATATCAACGATGCCAAGATCACGCTGTTCGCGATTTTACTGTGGTTGTAAAAGCAAGCGTAACGACGGTAAATGTGCTTAAATAAGATTATGTATCATAAAATTTTAATGATTATTAACCTTTCATCGGGAGATGTATCAGTATCGTCAGAGAAAAATACTATTCTTTTCTTTTTAAAACGACCACTTTCATGATAATGTCGTGGATATCGTTATCACGTTTCGATATTAGTTTCTTCCTTTTATACCTTTCCAAATGAACTTTTAATATTTTTTTTTTTCTTTTTCAAGGATCACATCCAAAGTTGGTTGCCACCGGCTTGTTTCGGTATTCTTCCGCTTATCGGTGCAGCACTTTGCTTTTTACTGCCGGAAACTGTTGGGTGCAAACTGCCGGAAACCATCGAGGATGGTGAAAACTTTGGAAAGTCAGTAGAATTTTTAAACCTTACAGCGTGTTTGAGGAAGCTTGTTCTTTACACGTTTATAAAAGTTTATCCTGTTTTACTAGCTTCGTCAGCTTTATAGGTGTCATAAAATTTTCTCGAATTTCTATTCCAGGAAATTGCACAAGATAAAAAAGAATCCGAAAGATATCGAAGCAGAAGCGACATTTTGAATCGAAGACTGCAATTAATTGTAATTGCTTAGAGTTTGCCAGGGAATTAGAAGAAAAGAGTGTGCAGGAAGTATCGATATCGAGAACAATGGATTTTCATAAGAAAAATTAGGTGTACATATGTATAAGTAATACTGAGATCATTCCGCGTTTTATTTATTACATTATTGTATCTACAGTTCTAACATAAAATGTTGAAGCATATCGATTTCATATTCCAACAACTTTTCTATCCACTGGTCGCTAGTAACAGTGTTAATCAGTATATGTAGATATATTGATTTTTACAAAAAGTGTAAATTTTATCTAGGAGAAATATAATATTAGACATTTTAGCAGATTTTTAAAGATATTTTTGATATAAACGATCTTACGGAATTGGAGAATGTTAACTACTGCCAAATTGTAACAATCATGAGGAGAGTGCCTGTATCATTTGTACGCGAATGTATAAAATAGATCTTATATTTTATAAAATTCGAATGTCATTTTTCAGCGTCCATTCCTTTGTAGGTGTGAAATGTGAATGTGTATGGTGATTATAGTGAGAATTAAATAATTTTATAGATAAATGAAAAACTACACAAATCTGGTCTTATTTAATTTCCAAATATTTATTATCGCTTTAATGTAGAAAATGAATTTTACGTCAGAACTTTATCAAAAATTTCAGTAGTGGTTTTCGAAAGATATAAAGGAAAATATAAAAACTGATTTTTCATCGGTAAATTGATCAAATGTATAACATGTAAAAATAATTTAAATGAATTCTATTATTTTAATTTTTTGTGACTATTGTGCAAATAGATCTTAAGTAAATATTAAAATATTTCTGAATAAATTTAAAAGACTAAAATTTATTTATTTGTAGTTTAAAACTAGTGTAAATTACTACCATCAATCTTATCTTTATGCAGAGTCCAACTGATTATTTAGAATCCACTGTTGTATGTATTTAGTGACGAATAATATTTACGCGATTGCCAACTGTATAGTATTTTAAGTTCGATAAAAGTCTTTCAATAAATCTCCGCAACATTTTTGTAGAACATTTTTTTTCCGTTAGTTAAGTAATAATATACTACAGATGAGTTGAAGTGAATATATTAAAAATGTTCTGTACATTTGTTTAGTCATTTGTCTGCAAGGCAGATTAACAGAAATAATACACAGAGGAAACTTGGGCAAAGTGAAATATTGTTTTGTACATAATACTATTAATGTTATGTAGTGGTTATTCTAATATTTAAGATGTCACATAAGAAAGTCACTATCATTCATGAGAATGCTTATTAGCGAAGTAAAATATTTCGAGTGTTTATTAAAAATTGTGGAAATACACGAACAAAATCAATCAGAGCACATGTAATACGATATAATAAATTGTTTTATATTTTCTTCCTAAAATTTTATCCACTTATTAACGTATTATTTCTTTCTGTGTTTTATAAGTATATATTATTTTTTTTTTAGTTTCGAATATTTCAAAAGTATCCTTTTTTAAAATTCTTTTTTCATAAGAAAGTTGTGATTTAGTTTTTATAAATTCGCATTCAATAGAAACACTCGATTTTTCCTGATTTATTTTTCAATTTATCCTCGTATAAATATCACGTAGAGTAATATGAAAAAATCATAGAAGATTATTTAAACGAATATTTTATTAAATCTTATAATGATAGAGTTTTTCTTTTATTGTGAATTTTAGAAAATAAAAATGAACAATACACTATGATAAAAAAATATGCTTGCTTCTGTTATCTTTGTGCTTTTTATATGTTACTAAATCTTGTAAAATATGTTTCACTTTACTCCAGGTTTTACCATACTTGAAAAGGCATTAGTTTTATCGAAGATAAAATGATAATTATAAATTAACATAAATCGAGAAGTAATCTGTATGTTTTACTAATACTAATGATGACAAATATTAGTTACAGTTTACACTGAAAATCGTTTCACAACCAAATGAAATAATTACCAGGATTACGTTCCAGAAAATAACTTTCTTACATTCCTAGGAACGTCACAAGTTATTGATTATTATATTTTAAATAATGACGAGATCCCAAAATTTTTGTGCACTCACTGTAATATCTTTTTTCCTGAAAATTAAAGTACGTTTCAAGGTTACATACATCGGTTACATCTTGTTTTTATCTTTACTAATTGGAAGTCTATGCCACCACATATTAATTAATAAAATAATAACATAATCTTCTCGAAGATAAATGATACAAGTATTTTTGTATCTCGTTTATATTCAAGGTTAACACTTTTTTCTTTCCGGGTTTTTTAATAATGATAAGAATATTTTCGTTTTTCTTTACTTTATGACTGAAATTGGCGATAAATAGTGCTATATACCTGTTCTGCTTCTCCTAAAAGGATAAAGTCAAGTGTAGTAAATACTGATTTTGTATCTGGCTCAATTACCTTGATCTTATAGAGGAAATCGTTTATTCTACAGAAATCGAGGGAAAGTGTTGACATTGAATTTATTAATGCCAAGGAGAGACGAAAATAAATAAGGCAATTAAAAAATCGAAAAAATTTTGTACGATCTGTTTTCGAATTTGCAAGAATTAGTCAATAATTATGCAAAAGAAGTCAATAATTTCTTTTTTTCTTTTTATTGAAACTACATTGCAAATTGTGCGCACATAGATGTCATTCACACTTTCTCTAGTCCAGTATTATAGTTAGAAGATTATAAGTTCAAATCATTCTTATCACGAACACCTCTATTAAATTATGTATTCATTCGCGATACACATTATAGCTACGTGTAGAAAATGTTATGCATCGTGTACGCCATAGAATGAATTTCCGTTTACCGGATGAAGCTGTTTAAACTGTAAAGAGTTTGGTGACGTTGCTTCAACTATTCTGTCTTATTTCACGGAAACGTAACAAAGGTCTGCTACAGCAATTAACGGAAATTACTGTGAATCTGCACATACACATTTTACGTAATACCACTTTTTAATTATAAAATCTAATCGTTGTATGGACTGTCACGCATGTTGCATTTGAAAAACATTACTTTCTCCTCGTGTTAAAATATTTTTTTCAATCAACCGATCGTTGACGTTGAATTAAGTTTGAAACGTGTTTCATTTAGATAGACCAAAAATTCTGCATCGTTGACGTTTATAACAAGCTGCGTTATTTCTTTAAATTAGAATAAATTCAGAATTTAAATCAGGATTATAGAGAATTTTTGGGAGGAGAAGAAATAATTTTCAAACGTTTCATTTTGAATTATCTCAATAGTCAATTTCACCTGCTCGTTCAATCAACATATGAAAGAAGACAATGAACAAATTGCTTCAATGAATGTTTATGCAACAATATACGACTAATGCGTTAATTTTTATAGAATGTAAATGTCGTTACACTCTTTGTTCAAACGATGTTAATAATTATCAGTAACGTCAACACGAAACAAGGTGTTCCAATTTTTAGTCCTCACTTTGGTTGTGTACCTTTAGGGAGAATTGAACGTATATAAAGTACGATAGCGCAATGAACTATAGCGTCACTCTGGTTTGGACTGTTTCAACCGAAGGCCGGTTCTTCATCCTTTAGATGTGAATCTATACGAGTAACCCGTATCCAGACACGTTGAAATCAAGCGGTCTCTCGAGTTCTTCAGTTCTTCGTTTCTTCTTGATCGCTGCGGTTCATTCCACTACTTGCGATTCGGTCGAACAGAATTACAAGACGAGGCGAAAGTAAGTGAGCACGATTTCGATCTATCCGAAAAATTGTAAAAACTCTTCTTCGAATTTCTCATTGATCAATTTTTCGTATTTTTTTTTTTATATTAACAGAAATATTGTAAATATACCTTTATGAATTTCTTCATTGATGTATATATTTTTCGCGTGTTTTACTTAAGGGGAAACAGTAGGAAGCATTTTTTCAATTATTTCATTCGTACGTTTTTCTTATTTCTTTATATTTCATTTAACAGGGAAGAAGTCACTTTTAATTTCTTCTATTAATATGTGTTTAACATTTTACCTTCCATTTATTTAATTTAATTTAATTTATTTAAATTTTCATATTTCTATGTTGTTTTATATTACTGTCGCTGTTATTTAGCCAATGTATGCGGTAAGGTTTAATAGGAAACGTGATGTTTTAGAGCCTTTGTTTGATAATTCCCGTTACGTGCGCAGACTGTAGCAAAGATAGAATAATTGCCGACTATTCAACTGCATTTTCTTGCCAGTTGTATCTACTGCTATTAAAGTGTAGAACCTGAATAGAAAACTCGAGTGATAGTACGATTATAGTTTGATTAAAATATTACTAACAGTTTATATTGAAAAGGTAAGTAAGAATAATGTAAGAATATTCGAAACGAATGGAAAACGTGAAAAATTTACTCGATGGTATTGTTTAGTAAAATATTGGAAACAGTATTTTAAAAAGAGAAATAATTGAAAGTGCTGTTACCGAATGTAAGGTACAGTTACATCCTCGAGGCATCTGACAAAAATCTTTCGCAAGAAGTTTTATTTGCTGATGTCTGTACAAACCACGTGTGACATACATTGAGTTCGTGTACACGATTATATATTTAATGAGATTTGTTTAAAAAGATTTTATCAAAGAATATCATATTATATAACATATTAAAAACGAAAGAAATGTAACGGTACATCTCGTTCCTCTGTGTATAGTTTATCTACATTTTCATTTGAAATAAAAGTGCTTTTGAACGAAACTGTTTTTCTTTCGCTTTTTTTTTTTAATTTTAACATCCAAGTCTAGAAGAACCGTATCTTCACATTTATCCTTTCAGAACTTTCATATCTCTTAGAAGAATAAAAATTAATTCAAAAGTGTACGAACCGGTTTTAGCGGGTATGAGATATTACGATAGTAGGCATCAGAATACCACCAAATCGAAAAGTATTCGGTAATCTTTATAATTTTTACGAGCTAGAAGATAGGTGAATAGTTGAAAGTTGATTATCGAACTATTCGACAAATGTTTTTAATAAATTTATATAATAATTTGATTTATTATAATCCATCGAAGTAATTGAGAAATACAAATACAGCGTTTAGAGATGAAACATTCGGTGTACCTAAATGTAAATCATAAATTATGCGTAATTTTCGCATTCCTTCTCTTGCAGACATGCGGTACCTTTTGTTAGTTGCATTCCTCACGGTGGCAAGTTGCCATGAATTTAAAACAATTCACTCGTGGAACTATGTCGAGTTCAATTTTCCAAATGAAACTATTCAAAATGCATTAATAACCAGTGGTGATTATGTACCTGAGAATAATATGCCACTCGGTGTACAAGTCTGGGAGGACAAAATATTTGTCACTGTACCACGATGGAAGAACGGCGTCGCGTCTAATTTAAATTATTTCGATAAGGGCGATCAATCAAGTACGTTACAGTCACTTATAAAATTTCTAGATTAATTTAATACGATAAAATCTTTCTATTTAAATGATCTATCATTTTAAAATAATAAATTTATGAAAAATATCGAAACGCATCTAATTTATATTCAATTGAAGTACTGAATGTAATAAAAGTCTGAACTTGTGTTAGATATAACTTTTATCTTTTTCTATACAGAAACGCCAAAACTAATTCCTTATCCAGATTGGGAAACAAATTACATTAAAACACCTGATGGTATCGTCAGTATATTCCGCGTTAGAGTCGATGCTTGTGATCGATTATGGGGCGTCGATACCGGTGTCGACGACATTTTGGGTAACAGTACCAGTGTACGACCTGTGAGAATTTTCGTGATCGACTTAAAAACAGACAAGGTAGCGTAAAAAAGCGTTTCGACAAACGAAAATCATCATCACATACGAATATTTTAAATATAATTCTTTTATTTCTCCAGATATTACGAATATACACATTGAAAGAATCAGATCAAACTACTAATTCCTTTTTTGCTGAATCAACGGTCGATGTTGAACCGAACAATTGTGAAAATGCGCATCTTTATATTTCTGATCTGGGCGGATATGGCATGGTAGTTTATAGTTGGGCCAAGAACGATTCGTGGAGAATAACGCACAATTACTTCTACTTTGATCCCCTTAACGGTGATATACTTCAACTTTCACCATTAAAAGATGAAAGAATTATTTGCGATGAAATATGCAATATACGGCATATTTTATTATTTTATTATTTTTTTTTAATTTTTCTGTAATTGTGTTTCAGTCACTTTTTATATTAACCGTAGTCTTTGAAAAATATTAACGAAAGAATTTTCTATTTTCTGGTAGGTAATTACAACGTCAGCGGATTTAATTTCCAATGGACTGATGGATTATTTGGAATGGCTTTGTCTGCACCGGGCAAGGATGGATACAAAACTTTGTATTTCCACGCGATGTCTGGTGTGACCGAATTCTCAGTTTCTACGGAAGTTTTGCAGGATGCAACATTAGCGAAAACCAAAGATTATTATGCTTTTCACGTCGAGGGTCATAAAGGTCCGTGCACTCAAGGACCCACATCTTTGATCGATACGGCAACTGGTATCAATTATTTCGCTCAAGTATTGAGAAATGGCATTGCTTGTTGGGACACTGCTGTTGAATTGAATCCAAACACTTTTGGTATGTATTCATAAAAAATAATAGTCGGAGCTCGTTTATTTTAACACAATGTATAAGTATTAAATAACTTTTGCGATTTATCTTTCAATTTTTCATCAAAACAACAAATATTTGTACCTACAGCACAATTGAATATTGGTAAAAATTCCTATTTCTTTTTTATAAATAATCGTAATACTTTATTCATTTGGAGATTACTTTATACTTCTAGAAATTAATTTTACATTTATTCGCTTTAACTACACCGCTGCTTCGATCGTAAAATCACGTAAAGATGAATTATTTTAATTGCCATTGCAGTGAGTGACAAATGACTATTATTAATGGTTACTTCGTTGCGTCCACCGAGGTTGGTTTCAGGGAAATTTCAGGAAATTTGTCGCGCAAAATTGCATTCTGACAGTTTTATCTTATGTCAATTATGCTGTATTCATGTTCACTTAACAGAATTCTAAGAAATCTGGTTGATCTTCTGTATAAAGGAACAATGCTTCGATTTATTAATCAATTATCTTTTTCTTCTTTAATTTTCCAGTTCTCGCAGCTGAAGATAATGCGACTCTGGTTTTCCCAAACGATTTGTCCATCGATCGGTCAACAAACATGTTATACGTACTCTCTGACAATTTGCCGCAATTTTTATTCTCTCAGTACGACATGAAGAAACGTAATTTCTTTCTTACAGCGGCTAGCCTCGATACATTGACGCAAATTTGTAAAAAGCAAAATGTTAACATGGAAAGAAGGCTTCCTCACATCCTTTAATACAATCACTTGGATCGTTTCAATCTTTATTATATCCGAGATTTATTTAAATATAATATATATTGTAAAAGTATATGTTACCTTCTTCGAAAATTCTGGCAATTTTATTAATTTCGTGTTCTAAGAGGAAAAAAAACATTCTATCGAGCTTTCCTATATTTACCTTTATTTATTCACAGCAATTATACAAAAGAATATTCAGAACAATTACATGCGATATGTGACAACCGCATAAAATATGTGTTATAATTTACGTTAGTTTCAACCATGTTAATTGTCCTTTAACTATACGCAGGATTCAGTCGTTTACGTCAAAACCTTTTCCCTCTTAATAATACTCCTTGTATTTACAAGTGATTTCCTCGACGAAATAATATGTTATGAATATATCGTGTGTTTTCCGTAATGTACGTACCTATGTAAGGGTGAATCATTGAAGATATTTATGAAATACACGAGTGACTTGTTTTTTGGGCTTAAAAAATCATTGAATGGCACAAAGTTCTGTAATTTGAAGAATATAGGTTGATATTATAGAAAGAGAAGACATTCGGTATGATTGTTTGAATCGTTGAAATAAGCTTTGATGATTAACATTTTTTCGAAGAAGAGGTGACTGGAAGTGGTGTATTTTTATTTTTTAAATCATCCTATTTCTTTCCTCATATTTTCCGATTTTTCCTCATCCTGTTCATTGTAGTTTCTATTGAATGAATTTATTTGGTAAAGAAAGACAAAAGAAAATAATTGATAATCACGGTATCACTTCAATATTGTACAAACGAGCACTACAAATTAACGAATAATGGACAAAAATATTGTCGTTAACTATAAATAAAATGACTTTTTGGTATCACATATTTTGGTCCCAATTTGCACAGATTATAAAAATGCAACGAAGTATGATACATCTTTGGAGACATCTTGATCACAGGATACTACACGTCTTTGACTGAAAATAGAATTAATAATAAAATCGATTTTACCATAAAATCAAATGTCATCAAGTATTACACGTACCTTAGATTTGTGATTCAAATTATCAGTCGTCTTGGTACCGTTTTCTATGGTTTGCGGCTTTTTACTTTTAAAAATTTTCGACATTCTACCTGCGAAATAAAATCAGCGCAAATTTAATGTTAAATATAACATTTCTGTTGGCTCGAATAGCAAATCATTTTCACTTGAAATTCGTATAAATCTACTTTGAAGACTTCGATCGTAATATCAAAAAATAATCAATTTTACTCAGTTATCTAATTAGTTTGTTTTTCTCACCAATTCTCGGCGGTAGTGCTTGCACAACATCAGCGTCATTCTGAGTATTATCATTATTTATCTTCTCCTCTTTGATATTTTCCTCCTTCTCATTCTGCTTGTCAATTTCTATCGTCTCCTCTGTGCCATCTCTCGATCTTGTCGATTTAGAACTTCCGGTTTTCGTTGAGGATTTCATCGAGGCCGATTCATTTTTCATCGAATTCTTTCTCTCAGTCGTTTCTGCTACTTTATCCGTAGCATTTTCATTCTTCGCCTCGTTGTCTACGTTAGCGTTTTTATTTTCCTTTTCCATCGATAATGTTCTCCCGTTGGAAGAATTTCCACTTCCGTTCTTTAATCTTGGCGGTTTCGGGGGTGGTGTGGAACTCGAGGGAGACATTTGTTTCTCAGGACTCGCTTCTTTCTTGATATTGTCACCATTACTCGATTCTGTTTGCTCTTTCATCGAGCTTGGTTCAATATCTTCATTGCTACTTCGTCTATTATCTGTTTCATAATTATTTTTCAAATCATCATTTTCCTCGTTATTTATTTCATTATTTTCTACGTAATTTTTCTTGATTTCTACAGATGATACGTGACTGTTCTCCGTGTTATCCTGCTCGTTATTCATTGTTTCAGATTTATGCTCCTCCTGGTCATTATTCTCTGCATCTATTTTCATTTCTGCGTTTTTATTGTCCTCTTTTAGTTCTTCATTTTCGTTCTGTGTTTTCAAGCTTCCCTGAGATTCTTCCTTGCTAACTGGCATTTCTTTCGATGTCTCTTCCGGTTTAATTTCGTTCATCGTAGCATCTGATGACAATCCTTTCGACATTTCTTCCGAAGATTTTTCGCAACTTTCTGTAGAATTTTTCTCAGGATTTTCCGTGGGACTCTTTTGAAAATTCTTCTCAGGGCTATCAGTTTTTTCGATGTTGTTCATGGAATCTGTAATATCGTTCGCGATATTTTCATTATCATTTTTCATATTTTCCTTAAGTTTTTCTGGTACTTTCTCCAACGTTGGTTGTACGCTTATCGTAGTTTCTGTTGAATTTTTTTCATTCAATTGGTCTTTAATTATTTCATTAATGTTTTCATCGCGAGTCTCATTTTGCAGCCTGTTTATATGAGACTTTAATGGCGGTAACGAATTTCTCTTCTGAATATGTTCCTACGATACAAAAATAATTTTACATTCGTTCTTTTCTAATTTAAAGTATATTATATTTCACGATTAATAGAGATTCTCTTCACGTAATAATTTAATTAAAACGCATGAAAGTTCATTATTGGCAGCTGATTACTAGTAAACAAAATTTGTTCCAACTTCTTTTGATTTTAATCAAATATAATAGAATGCCAGAAATAATTAATTCTAGACTGTAATTACCATTTGTGCATTTTCCATATCTTTCTGCGTATGACTCGTTTCACGTTTTTGACCGACTAAAATTGTATGCCAGCCACCACACGCAACCTTTGCGAATTGTAAACCAGTTAAATTAATTTATTAAACAACAAATAAATCGCGTTTATATGTAAATGCAATTACGTTTAAAACGACGAGTTCCTTGTATCGTGGAACGAAAGTTAGTTCATGGACGTTGTTCTCGTTTTCTTCCAAGCCCAATTTTCCGTGTCTTCCATCGCCGCATGTGAAGAGTTTTCCAGATTCTGTAAGGAAAAACCAACATTACGAAGACTATACATATCCATTTGATTGTTTCTGAAGAGTATTACGAAACAATTTTTATTTTTTCATTACCTTTAGATTTTTACAGAAATGATTAAAATCAAGGGCAAAGTAAAGAAACTTAGCTGAGGATAATAATACAGAATTCTAAATCAGTTTATAGTTTTTAAATTAATTCGAAATTTATGTAACATTTAATTTGTCAGAAAGAAATGACGAATGAAGTATTTTGCGAAACAGAAGCCAGTAATAGAAATTAGTAAAATTTGCATTACAATTTACCAGTAACAATGGCGGTGTGACTTTCTCCGCAAGAAATTCGAGTAATCGTTTCATTTTGTAGGACACCGCGCGGAAGAAGTTTCGGCGTGTGTAATTCTGTAGCGTTTGTTCCAAGACCGAGTTGACCACTTGAATTACTTCCGGTGCAGTACAAATTTCCATTCCCTGTGAAATACACGGTTAGCTTCGTTATTCACTCGAGCCAACTTTTTGCGCAATGTTTTTAGAACACGTGTAAAATATATAACGTAGAATCTATCGTAACTTAGATTACGTAAATTGACTATAAAATACCAGCTAAAATGACAGTATGATGACCACCACTCGCTACGAGCTTAGCGGAAGTTGGTAATTGCATCTGTTTCGGCGCAACTTGGGTAGAAAAGCTGACATCGATCCCCAATTTTCCACTTTCTGTCTCGCCGCAGACATAAACTAGCCCACTTTCTGGAAATATAATTTCAAACTCGAGGAAAAGTTGTTAACACGGTGACGTATATGTCGTAGATGTTAAGAAGTGAGCTAACTTCTCAATACAGAAGAATTACGAACAATTCTGTAACAGTGTATGTTATAGAATTACAGTAAAACGTCGATTATCTGAACAAAGCTATTCCAATGGTTCTAACGGTTTTTTCGGATAATCAATCTGGAAGAACTAAATTTTTGAGTATGCCACAAAACGATTGGAAATAAAGAAATTTTCAAATATAGATATTGATTACACGAAGGAGCGTGTAACAAGAAAAATGTAGAAAATAAATTAATCGTTTTTGTACATTTTTGCCTATTTTGCAATAATGCAATATCTAATGTAGTTGTAGTACATCCCACCATATCTTCATTTGTATTATCATCTTTGTCAAAAATAGATTGAACAGGTATCATAATCATTCATAATTTTACATCCCGTATTACGGTTATTTATTTTTAACTATTCCAAAATATCATCGTTACTACAGTTTTCGAAGCCACGTGTAATATTTCAAGCCAAGCCTTTAAATTCATGATTTTCTTCAATTTGGTTTATACTGTTATGTACATCGTTGTATAATTTATTCCGACCTTACTTAAGAACAGTAGATAGTATGTTTAATTATGTTTCACACAGATGCAAACTTTTAAATTAATTTTTTTATAAAACTGTAAGACTTCCGTCTCATTTGAAGCAAGTCAGATACATAATTCATTCTACGTTTCGATAATTAATTAAATTTAGGAATTTATAATTAATTGATATTTGAAATATCCTAAATTACCAATATTCAATAAAATTAATATTGATTATTAATTATTTTATATACTTTAAGATACTAAATATAAATGATAAGAAATTCCGAAATTAGTTATTATGGTATCTTAAACTATAAATAGTATAATTATCAATAATTTAATAAAATTTATATCGACCATTAATTGTTTTACACAATTTAGAATAATAAATCTAAATTTATGAATTTATAATTAATTTATGTTTAAAATATCCTAAAATATAATATATTTAATTATCAATATCCAATATTAATTTTGGATAACCAATGTGACGTTCGGATAACCAATCGATTTTTAGTTCTAGTGTAGTATTTCTTTTCTTTATATTATACAATACAAAACTCTTTTATAAAAACTTTAAAAAAGTGATATAATTACTACATAATCCAAAATTATTAAATTTTTTATCAAAGTAGTTAAAATAATTTCTTGTTTGTTTCAAGCATCATTTGATAGAACCATAATTGATGTATTCACCTGTTAAAAATGTCGAGTGGTAATAACCAGCACTAATTTGTTTCACCGGTTCAGGGACATGCACTTTCGTTGGTTTGTTCACCAAGCCTGATACATCAGGAAGTCCCAACTGGCCTTCGAGGTTGCTACCCCAAGAAAAAACTCCACCATCGCTGGTAAGAGCGAGTGAATGATGAGAACCAGCAGCAATTTGTACGATCCTTGGTCCAGCTACTCCTGAATCGTATACTAACACGGGAGAACTTGTAAAGTCGCCAATCGCGGAAGTTCCTCGACCTAGTTGTCCTTCCTGGTCGCTGCCGCAGGCGAAAATTTTCTGTGCCCCTGAAATATCATTGGTTCGTTATTTAAAATACTTCTAGGTAATAGGACTACGAGATACAACGACTCCCATTAATTCCTTCTTTTAATATCACGCATTACTTTCAAACTTCCGAATATTCGTTTCAAACTAAAATACCTGTTCCACAGAATGTCTATACTTGTGTCTTACACAAACTCAAATAGTTACAAATTGTTTATTAAAAAATAGATTCAGTGACTCTTATTGATATTCGAACACTCTTTAAAATAGAATAATTTTTTTTAAATTGAACCAAACGACGTGAGTTTCTTTTTTGAGAAGCTAGAAAGATTATTTTAATAGATGATGCGTGTAAAAAATTCCAATTGGTCGGAATTAACGACCGCTTTTTATACCTTTTTTTTTATCTGAGACTGTAATGAAAATTGATTAAAGTACATTTTGTAGATTTGCGTCAATTATATGCACGCTGAAAATTTCATTGTTGCATATGGTTAGAAATTAGCAAAGTGATATTCATTTACCATTGAATAATCTTGATTTCTTTTTTTTGCGAAGTGAAACAAGGAATTTCCTTTGTTATATTGTTATTATTATTCGTTGGATATTAGAAGTAAATTATAGGAGAATTGTATATGCAGATGCATGGAGTTGAAATTCAAATTGCATATTTTAACATTATAAGCAATTCCGTAATAGACATCTTAATTACGTTTCATTTTTTAATCAATCTGTCGTTCTTCAATCCACTTAGACAAAGTTGAAAGTCACTTAGTGTTGTATTATACTATTTTTAATAAAAAAAGCTACATGTGCACAAATACGTGAAATAAGGACAATATACATTTGCTCAGAGGGAAAGCATTCGAGAGGAGATATTTATAATTTGAAAGTTGAACGACTGGCGTGATAGAAAATTGTCGAACATGCAATGTTATACCAGTGTAAGTCCAAACAGCATACAAAGTTGCTATATTTCCAAGGCTTTTGGTATCTATATAACTGGCATAAACGTAAACGATGTCTTACCTGTGCAAATTAGCGTGTGTGCTCGTCCACATGCGACGTGTGTGACCTTTTCCGGCTTCAGTGCTGAAAATTAATAGACTGTGTTATGAAAACGCACGGTAGATTTAGGTGGTCAAGATGGTTTTAATCATGGAAACCGAAGTGGTTTAAATTCATAGAATTTCAAGCGACTCGAATGAAATGCAAATGGGAATATAACATATGTTCACTATTAAATGTCTTGCAGAGAAAAGGAATAAGTAGAATTAAGACGATGGTAATATTATTATACGGTGACTCCTGTTAATATTCGGACATCTTTTAAAATAAAATAAATTTTTTTTAAATTGAATCTTTCCTGAGAAGTTAAAAGGATCAGTTTACTAGACGATACGTGAAAAATATTTGGAAAAAATTGGAATTAGTCAGAATTGCAAAGAACATAGTAGAATTTTCTTTTTACAATTATTTTATCTGAGCTTGTAATGAAAATTTAAGAGATATATTTTGTAGATTTATGTTCGTTATATACATGCTGAAAGTTTCATCGAAATCCGTTGATGCAGGAATAAGGGGCAGGTATTAAAAGATGCAAGAATCTTTGGATTTATCGTAGTTATAGCCCAAAACTCGTGAAAGACTTCGATTTATGTTAACTAATTTCAATTGACATAAATCTACAAAATGTACTTTTTAAATTTTCATTACGGGTTCAAATAATGAAGTTGTAAAATGTGACCGATACTAGTTTCTTCGTAATTTGGGTCAATTGGAATTTTTTCAAAACTGTTTGTGCGTGTCATTTAGTAAACTAATCCTTCTACCTTTTTACGAGAACATAATTCGATTGATCCAATTTTGAAAAAGTGATTCTGTTTTAAATGGTGTTCGAATATTAAATGGGAGTCACTGTATATAATTTAACAAATGAATATAATTAAGTCATACAATTTGTACTTGTTACTACTAATAAGAATTTAAATATTCCATTACACGATATCATTATCAACAAATAAGAACAGTTTGATGAATGAAGATATTATGAAACTAAATTATAAATTCTTAATATTTTAGTACTTTTTAATGAGGACCCGGACAAATTTGTTAAAAGCAACAATAAACTATTAACACTCTATAGCGCCACGTGACTTAAGAGTTACATATACTCATTTATTTATATTTGATAAATCACATTTTATTTTATTACATTATTATCAGTCAATTTTCTTATATTAATTATTGATTCTCGCTTTTCGACATGTTTTTAATATGTAAAATTATAATCAATCTTTCTTCTCATAAAGATAGAAAAATCAAATCATAGAAGGTTAAATATTTCAATACGAACCTTTAACACAGGATGGTTTGTTAACATGATTTTTATGACCAAGACCAAGTTGACCCCAATCATTGCTTCCGAAGACGAAGAGTCTACCGGTTTCTGAAAATAGCGGAAACCAATTGTTCTAATAATTACCGTTTACTTTTAATTCACGCCACTATTTCAATAATTTTACGATTGATTAAAATTACGATTAGCTTTTAAAATATATAGAATCAACGAATTTCTTTGAGAATGGAATTTCACTCTTCGGTGACAAATGATAAATAACAGACTATAGAATGTCAGGAAAAATAGATATTTGAATATAAATAGATGTAAATCACAGTTTAGATATCAATTTAAACACATTTGACTTTTCTTTACTTCGTGTTACCGAGTTAGTAAAAATTTAAATGACTCACGAAAGGGAACCATCATGAAACAATATTTCATTCAGGGGAAAATATTCGCGCGCTTAGATAATTTCACGATTAACTGGAACTGTTGATAATAACGGTATGTCGAGTTCGTTCATATAGGTATGTTACATGCTAGAGCATTGCGTAGCAATATCGATTTACCGGACAGTGGCTATCCCTGTACAAGCACCGGTCAACTGGTTAACTTCTTCGTGAGCTATGCTACAGAAGCTGTAAATCATGTTGGTTTCGATCCTCGTCTAGGATCAACGTTTGACCTCATGAAATATTCATAAAAAAAAAAACTTTGTAATTCGTCGTCCTTTACGCGCATTCAATTTCGATTTAGAATAATCGTAATTGCAAAAGTAGAACTGAATGAATTGTTTCATTGCTCGACTAAGGGAAAAAGCAGTGGAATAAATTTTACTTTAGGTATAAGTTTGGAAGAATGTTTCCTACTCGATTAGGATAAGAATGTTATTTTAATATAGAGGACACGAAATGTGTCACTAGTTGTTGCTTTTTCATTCATAGTAATTATGATTTGCAATATTTTTAGTGGTGATAAATCACGATAGTATCCTGACGTAAGTAAAATGGAGGCTAACTGGCATGCAAGAACATAAAACGGGCTGGTAAATATCGTCACAGGATAAAAATAAGCTGTTGGTTTAATTACCATTCTTCTCTTGCGAAGCAAAAGAGTTAATTTGTTAGATAAATATACCGATAGTAATGAACAAAAGAAACTATGGAAAATATTCATGATTGTACTTTTAACGATGCTTTCGAATCTTCATGTCGAAATGGTACATTTACTGTTGTTATTAATTTAATATCGTAATTGAAATAAATATCATTGAAATGTTCACAGTCATTCACGTGTTCATCTATTGATTTCCTTTAAAATCAAGAACAGTCGTTGCCCGAATCGATAAGCTAACGCATAATACATTTACTTAATGGTTGATACGTTCTGTGAAAGCTTTCGCAGACATGTGAAATTAATTTCACGTAAAACGGAAGCGAGTGTAGGGCATGAAAAAGATTGCAAAAGGAAAAAGAATCTTTTCCAGCGGCTATAAGTCCAGTGATTGTAGTACACTTTAACGTACTTGTATAATTCACGACGTGATTTCAGTTTATTCAGCCATTTCTAACGTCTTTACCTATTTCGCTGTGCGGTTATTAATTCTTAATAAGCAATTCTTAATAAGATTGATTTTTTATAAGAATTACATGGGTAAATTATGTTAAAAAGTTGAAGAAAGTTAAATCACATAATTATTATGTTCTTCCCTTTCCCTTTTTTATCAAAATCATAAAATTTATTAATATTAAATTCTTTGCAGACTCGCTTTTTTTAATATTTAAGAGATTTATGTAAAGATTTTAAAGGTTTGAAAAATTTTGCAGATTTTAAAGATTTACTTATTTATTTTTTAATTAACCACCGACTGCTATAATGATACTCGATGAAGAAACAAGAATGATCGGATTGAATGTAAGGTCTGTAGAACACATTTAATACAATTTTCAGATTTGATTCTTTATCTGAGAGTATATCGTAATAAAAATATTTAAAGAATATTCGATAACATGTGGTTAATTAAATTCACGTATCGAGAACTGTGGTATAGAATTTTTCGCTTATTGTGTAATTAACGAGAGATCCATTTTTAATCAACTTACGAGATCCATTTTAATCAACTATTACGTTGATTTTTAAACAACTACACATTTACTTACGGCAAATGACGGCAGAATGTTCGTCACCGCAGCTAATGGAGACCACTGGATCTTTACGTATGAAAAAGTGTGACGCAACGTTGTCTGCGAATCTGCTACGTCCCACTGTAAATACCGCACCAGTTTCTGTAAAATTGTGCAAACAGTTTGGATTAATCTTTTCTGTCTCTAATATATGCTTGAATATTAAAAAATTTCCCGGTTTATCCTAGGATAAATTATATGAATAAATTAAAACGATAAATTATATTAAATTACAAAATTATAAAAAATACACCTTCTCATAGAATGTTCTCCGATATATACTTTCTGTATTTGCATTTTAGAAATATCATCAGATTCAATAAACTTACACTCCTTAATTCGTTTTGAACTTGAAAATTAATAATTTTTGCAATTTTAATATTAACAAAGTTGGTGAAAAGAGATGTGAATACTATTTTAAAAATGAATATTTCAAAGCCAGGCTGTAAAATAGTTTCAATTTCGTACAAGGTAACATGAAAGAAAAGATACAAGTTTCACTTCGTACAAGGTAATATGAGAACCATTCTTAACTAATGATCCTTATTCGCAACAGATATGTAGATTTCACTTTATCATCTTCTAAATTTAAGTCTAGCTTAACTGCTACCTCGTGGTTCGCAATATTCGTTAACGAAAAAGCACCAACGTGCTAAATCTTCGATGATTTATTCAAGGAGGTTAACGCGATAACGCGATATCAAAAGGACGAATCGCCTCCTTCCTTTTTTTACGTCTGGCACGAAACGGCGGGCCTCATGTAAAAATCGCGCTACCAACAACGGAACGAGATAAATATTCTTTAATGCTACAGACACACGCATCTCCACGTATAGTAATTTTCAACATCGGCTAAAAATAAAAGGACCAGAAGCAATAATGCATATTCATTTAAAATTCAAAGGATCTAAAAGCGTGGTTGGCTTTTTCGATCAGATAAAAGAATCATTGCCGCAGTAACTTGGATCTACAGCAGTTACGTTTACCGAGTTGTAATCTGGAAAGCTAAATGTTTTGCACACGAAAGATCAAGGAGATCTAGCCGTTGCTATTTGTTTGGAAATAAGAATTGCAGCGAAATTGTTCGTTCAGAAGAAAATCATGTATGAAAATATTTCAAAAGAGGATTTGTATTATAGTGTTTGCTGTTGAATTTATTTTCGAATTAACGTTAGTTAATTCAATAGAATCAGTATATACTAGCATTGGTAAATTAAAACTTTTTACTTAAATGTCCTTCATTTAAATACTAACCATTATCTTAATGCTTGCACTACTGGCTATTTTGCTTTTTTCTTCGATCGAAACGGAAGAAAGCATGGAAGTATCCACAGCATGTTAGTATGAATCACATTTCAAGCATGGACAAAATAATTAAGCACTTAGAAAAGGAATTTACTATAAATCTTTGAATAAATAACTTTTTATATATATCCTATGTTTGGAAAACAAGCGTTTCGATACTCAAAAATTCATTTATCTAACGAATCCGAAAAAACGTGTTTTTTCTTATTCTTCTAAATAGACACGTGAAAAAATTCTAATAAATATTTGTCTTCAATTTTATACGATACAATTTTTACAAGTTCATTTGGTATCACAGTTTCTTTTCTACCACAGATTCGATCACTTTCAACGAATCACTATCATTTAAAAGTTAATTGGAATACTCCAAGACGTATGACGTTTGAATTGAAATTGAAGTATGAAAGAAATGGAAATGATAGCTTTAAAAGCAAGTATTTTACGTTTCATTCACGATTGTACGACGATTGTTCAGTATTATACAATTGTGTTTCCGTACAGCCACGAAGTGAATGAATTTTTAAGACTATCCTCGACTGATTGTGTTTCTGTCACAAATGAAAGGGGTTAGGAGGAATCCGTGATCGTTGCGAAAGAAACGAGAATAAGGGGTGCTTTGAGAAAGTCTTACTCGATAATTGGTATTATAGTATCACTTATGGTGAGAAACTAACTATGGCTGAGCCAACGATAATTTTAGTTTCCCACTTTTAAAGGTCAATGATGGCAGCGGCTCGATGTAAATCCTTCCCGGACCTTAAGTTCCTGTTCTTCTTATCAAAAGTTCAAACGTCGCCGCCTCTTTGCATAATGCATCGCGCATTCATCTTTCAACCAGAGCAACGTGTTGTTTCTTTATCTACGTTGACTTTAATTGCCAATTACGATATCCAGTAACGTTTACAGGCGAAAATTTACGCATGTCGAAGGCATAACTCAACGAAGAGGAAAAAATGTATGACACGCCAAGTGCTATGTAGGTCGACGATAATTGACATTTGTTAGGAAAGCTTTTCTTCTTTTTTTTTTTTTGTTTTGATCAGTTAAAGTCGTTACATCGTCACTGTGCTATAAATGGAAAAGAAGAATCATGGGACAAGGTCTTTTAACGGAGGAAGGTAGCACACATCGGTCAAGGGACATTATTTTCAGTGGTGATATCGCACCACCGCGAGAAAGCTGTCAGATGTTAAAAACATGTACAGGAAAGTGATGAGAAAATTACTTAGTTGTAGTATACATTATAAAGCATACGTCAGCTAACATTTATTCACTTGAATTAATACTGTGACACAACTTCTGACATTTCTTTCGATGGATTCTTTTTGTATTCAATAACTGACTTACGTTTCCGAAAAAAGTATAGGATTTACAGTTAATAAGTATCTATTTTTGTCTTTTTTTTGTTCCATTTAAATATCTCAAGTAGTAATCGAGAAAAAAAACGATAAAGTTAAGGGCTTTTGTCTCCATAGAAGCAGTGATTTGAAGCTTCATAGAATGGTGTTTTAGGCGAGGAATATTATTTAGCAAACAATAACAACAAGAATTGACACGGATGCTATCTGCTCGTGTTTACTCCGCTAGATTTTTGTATCAGAAGATACGATACTTCTGTGTCACTGTGATTGTGATAGTTATTTTATGGAATAGCGATAGGATAACGAATATTATTTTTCGAAGAACACTTTAGAGTAATACTTCTGAGTACTGTATCTGACCTTCTAGTGTTAATACGAAGGCATCAAATATAACAGAAAATTTCATTGTCACACACAGAATTTTACTATCATTATGGTTGCGTCCATATATTATTGTTATATTTTCTCGATAAAACAAATAGTTAAAAGTCTTTAAATATGTCCTCAAATGTGATTTAGAAAAAGTAACATAAAGGAATTATTAAATAATTAAGAAAAATTAATAACTGCGAAGTAACTAATCTAACTTGTTTTCATTCTGTCATTTTTAACATTCAAAGATGTTGAACATGGTAAATTATGTTCAACTTCACCTTGCTCGATACTTACACCTTACAAATGATTGAAAACGTATATTAGAACTGTATACTGTAAAATTTAACACGGTTGAAGTTATTATTTTGCAATCCTTCAATGTAGAGCATGTTCTTATTTCGAACAGCGACATGCGAGATGGTAAATTCGTTGTGACGATATCATCGATGCGCTCATTTTCTAACTACTGTGACTGCGTTAGGTCGTTAACCTGTGGATGCATGGTTTAATAGCCATAAAAATGGATCAAAATGTATGCGGCCGCAGTGTCCAATCAATTGCTATATTTAATTTACCGTTCTGTAAAAGCCGACTAATCGAGGATTTTACCTTTCCTCAGTGATTTACAACGCGAATACTTGCGACGCACCGACAATATCAATCGTTGTTAAAAAATTCGGCTCGATTTTACGTAAATATTTCGTTGTTCCAAAACGAGAACAGTTGTTTCGAGAAAGCAATAAATCTTCGGTTTAGAGTCAATTTTTCCGTTTAAAGAAAGGCAAGATTGTTATAATAGGAATATTGCGGCGCAAACTGTGGCGATAGAAACTTGTGAAGTAAGAACATGCAAAGCTGTGCATAGAATTTTCAACTTGGTGAAACTAGCACGAGTGAAGTGCGTTCTTTTTCGCTCCGTTGAAAAATTTCTTCTTTATATGATTTTTATTTCATATTTCTTAGTTGCAAATTTCGATTGAAATCTGAGGGAAATTTCATGTTGTTAAATAGTTTATGTTAGCATTGACGCTATTGAAAAAAAAAAATGGGTGCATTGAATATAGTGGTGAAAAATATTACCAGCGAGGCCCACATTTCTGTAGAAAAAAATATAATTAGTGATAAATCTACCTTTTCCCAACATACGTTCGCGTTACGTTTATGCATAACGGTTCCGCGTTGTTTCATTTCGTAATATATCGAACGCGTGCACAAATTGTTTTATTTTAATTAAATTTTTCGTTTATGTCGCGTAGCATATTGCATGCAACATAATTATTCTATTTCTTACGAGCGACACGCTCGATGTATTTGACTAAACAATGATTGCTATAATGTTTTACAAAAATGACTACTTTTTACCGATCGATATTTTTCACTAATTGTAACTGTACTAATTAATACAACTAGTTTACGCCGTATTGTATTGTGTTACATTCAACTTTCTAATTAGTTAACTGTTTAACGTTCTTAAATTCCTCGTCGAATAGATGTTCTTCTAACTGCGTAATTATTTCAACAGTATACGATATTCATTAAAATCACATAATTAATAAAATATAGGGGAAAACTAAGGAACATAATTTGTTGACGTATATTTTTTCACAGTTACACACGAATTTCACTGCGCGAGTATTTTTGATACAGATCAAATTTAACTACTTCTACCTCAATATACGCTATGAAAAGTAGCTAGAATCCATTTATGTATTATTCACATACGTTACACATTTTCCTAAACTGAAACTTTCCAAGCTTATCGTGTTTTTCTTTAATCTAATGCCGGTTTACCGACGCGATGCAGCTCGCAGAAGAACAGCATCCGTTCGTGGAGAAACGGTGTCGTTGTTTAAGATAAAGTGTCGATTGCATGGGGAAAGGTGGCAGGTGCGTTAAATCGTGCGTGATGCGTGCGATTTCGTTAGAACGTTTTACCGGGTATCATTTCTAGGTCCGTCAGGCCCATGCTTGCACGTTGCGCGGCAGAACTTTGCAGCCGACTAAACTACCGGTCAGGCATGGCTATCATGGTGGGCAACTTAAACTGAACGTTGCCTGGCAACTGGAAATCAATTTCTAATGGCAACCACACCAGACGTGTGTGTTCCAACGATAAGAATGGGAACGATCGTTCGCCACTAGTGTATTTTCATGTGGAAATTAAAAATAACGCGCGGCGTGTTTTCCCCGGGGTTTCCTCGCGTGTCGCCACTTCCGGATTGTCATCCAAGTATTCGATGCGCGATTGCACCGATGCATATTCGTGATATTTGGCTATGAATGTTTTTCTTTCTCTCTTTTATTGTTTTAAGCATCCAATAGTATATTTCTAGTCTCACGTTCCTTTTAATTTTCTTCTTATCGTTATTACGGTTCGATTAAATTTAACGACAATGAGTAATAGAGTATCGGAAAGAATAATTGGTGTGATGAAGTTTGTTTTGGTAACGTGGTCAGGCTTGGAGATTGGCTAAATGGATGGGGGGTGCTTAAGGTGTAAAGCGAATGGACGTTTGATATATCGATATCGGGTACCTAGAATTGCAAGTTGTATTCATCGCACGTTCTTTTGTGCGTTGCTAAATTGGAAATGATTGTTTAGAGTCGTGAGAAGTCATACTTATAGCAATTTTATGAGAATGTGAACTATATATGATAAGTAGTTAATTGTTATTTTATCACTTATTTGTGAGAAGAATTAATTTAGTATTAATTAAAGATATGTTTCGAAAATTACAAATTCTCATACAATGAAATTTTTAAAGTTACGTTATCCTTCTTGGAAAATTAAAGTGTTAAATACTTCTTCGAAAAGACACAGATTAAAAGATTGAATTAACGTTTGAGAACTATTTTGTATAGTTTAAAAATAATACGTTCCATATTTATGCAATAAATGTAATTAATTATAAAAATAATCAAAAAATTTCATTTAGAAATTTTATTTATCTTTAACGCAATTTTTGAGCTTGAAGAGAAACGAAAGTATTTGGAACGGTTATTTTTGTTACGTGCATTATTAATTTTTTTATGAAATTATCGGAAATAGTATTTTTTTCATAAACATTACATTATCGAATGAAATAAAAGTTCAACAATAAAGATACATTAAAATATGCTTTATCGGTACAAATGTGAAAGGAGGTTTCCGAAGTTTGTGCAGAGCGCATTAGTATCGCGAACGTGTATCAACGCGTGTGTAGTGCTGTGTTACTGTCAAACTTAAGAAAAAAAGTATTTATTTCTTTCAAAAGAAATTCTTTTTCTCAATAAGAGCAAATATTTTTTGTGTTGCAAGCATTGTAAAAATTTATTAAAATTTCCAGAGGTAAGTTCGATATTCAAGTTAAATCTCATACGATAGATGCTAACCTATATTACGTTTAAACGTTTTGAAGTAACGTTTTTATACGTTAAGAGAAATTGTAATGTTATTAACTACTTTCCCTATATAAATACATTTTTATTAAACACACGTAATTTACTTTGATGATAAATTTTATTTATTGTAACACTTTGTAATACATTTTCGATATTACGTATATAACCTACACTCGCAATTATTTGATCTACATATATTATATAATTTTTATTTTGTAAACTTTCGCTTTGTCAAATAGGAATAATTCGCAGTTTTTACTTTTTGTCATAAGAATTATATTATTCAGTATTAGTAACATTTTATCGATGGTTAATATTACAGTTACTCATTTTGAAGGTTAGGTGAAAATAATTTGAATATTTAATCGATCGTAGGAGTTTCGATTAGTATCGTTTAGTAACAAGTGGTTATTATTTATTTGTTCTATTTATGTTAGCAAAGTGGTAATAGATGCCAGAAAGCTTTATAATTGGCAAAGGTTCAACTATTACTGTAACTAATGCTACACAATTTTTTGTTGTTGCAGGTGCTGAAGCACATTGGATCATTTATTGCATGAAATTTGATTGACAATTAAAATGACTGATTGTCAAGAGGCAGAGAAGAATGTTGAAGATTCTATGAAAAATTATGAATTTGATGGTCAGTCTTATATATATAAGGATCCTACGACTAATGTAACATACCGATTTGATCAAGAAAAGAATGAATGGGTAGTAAAAGAAACAGAAGAAACTAAAGAGAAAGATTCTAGTGGTAGTGAAGCTAAGGCACAAGAGGGAGTGTTTGGTTTTGAAAATGATACTCATACATATACAGACCCTAATGATGGCAGCGTATATTTTTGGGACAAGGAGAAGAATGCCTGGTTCCCAAAGGTGAGGTCTGTTTTTTTATATAATACACGTTTCAGAAATTTTAACAGACATTTGATAAATAAATGAATCATAATTTCTAATTTATGATATTGTTAAAATTAAATTATCTGCAAATGATTATGTTACAGGTGGATGAAGATTTCATGGCAAGATACCAGATGAGTTATGGATTTACAGATTCAAGCACAACAGAGACAAAACATGAGCCACAACCTCAATTGCAAATGAAAGCTGACAAGGAGAAGAAGAAAATGGAAGCCAAAAGAAAAGCACAAGAGCCACCAACTTGGTTCGAAGTGGATGAAGCCCATAATACTGCCATTTATGTATCTGGCCTACCACTAGATATCACCATGGAAGAACTCACAGAACTTTTTAGCAAGTGTGGTCTCATAGCAAGGGACGAAAAAGGAAAGGACAAGATCAAGTTGTACAAAGATTCAAATGGACAACCAAAGGGCGATGCTTTATGTATCTACATAAAGGTAAGTTGTTACTTACATAGAGATATATTTTTGTAGTTTCGTTACAATTAAAGGTGTATTATACCGGCTAAAGAAACAAAATAAATTGCAAATATAAAAATGTTTATTTCAACAAAAAAATGTATAAAAATTGTAACATAAAATGCTTAATATGAGAACAAGATGTTTAGTTCTTCTCATGATCAATTAGAAAAATCTTTACCTAAAGGATGGTATGTGTCTGCTGTTCCTATTTTTGAAAAAGTCGTATTTCAAAGTAATGGTTTTGACATAGAACTTTTATTGACGTAATTCACTCTGTGTTAAATACAGTAGGTATCGATGATCTATACGTTAATATATTTACAAACATAACATTACATTAATTTTTCAATAATTCGTAACAGTAAATTTACTCGTCGTGAATTGATAATCGATTCTCAAGTACAGTATAATGTAATTGTGAATAGAATTTACAATTTTCGGAACAATATTACACATATACAGATTAACAGCTTCTAAATATGAGTATGGTGTACACAAATATAGATATTTTAAGCACATACCATATGTGTAAAATATTCGGCTTACAATTAAAGTGTAGTCTTATCAACTTAAGTTCTGAAACATTTTAACATTAAAACAATCGTGATTCTGTCGTACTTGTCTATTAAAATATCGTTAATTAAAAATATACGAATAAAAATTTCGAGATATTTTTGTGTTGACAGCATAACGATATGTACCAAATAATACGCAGGTATACATCAAATATATACTTTTTTGGGGGTTACATTGATATGTAATCAGCGCGTTATACATTGACATGTATATTGACATGAAAATTTAGGTATAGTTAAGGTACAACTATCGATATTCAAGCAGTTCGACTATCTATGATATATAATATGCTATGATCATTGTATTTCAAATACTTAGTTAACGTGAAAAAACTTCACGATGAGAAAGTACTTTTTTTTAAATTAAATCAAAGACTTAAGTTTTAAAATTTTTGTAAGAAAAAAAAAAGAAGGAAGAAACAATTCTTTAAGAACAATTCTTCTTTAATGAAAGAGAAACAAAACAGGAAAAAAATGTGTCCGTAGTTATCAAGTCGATGAATACGAATTTAATAAAAAATATATATGTATAAAAAAAGGATCTACTCTATGCTTGTTTATAGATTTGATTTTTTTCGTTAGTCATTTTTCTACGCGAATGCCTCCGAATGCTGCACAGCAACAAACGAAAACCAGTACAGAAAAAATATAATTTCATAAGCAGATCATTTTTATTTCGTGCGCGTTTAATTAGGGTGAGAAAAGAGGCAGAATGAAATGCGGAACACATCGATACGCGTTACGTAAACATCATCAGAGTCATTAATCTATCGATTTCTGTTTACGTTATTAACTAGACAAATACATCTTTGAAACACTAACGTCTATTTAGAGAGAGGAACATGAGAGACTGTTTCGCCGATGTGAAGTGAATAAATTATTTCAGTCCGGTGCTCGATTTCAATAGCATCTAAATGACTTTACTTTCCGCAAGATTAAAATGACACCTAACTCTTTACTTGGCCACACGAAGATAGCAATTATTCGATGAATCTATAAACAAATGTAAAATATAATAAATGACGAAACATAGACAAGGGCGGAGTTTCTTTTTTTTTCTTTTTCTTTTTTTTTTAGGGGGTTAATGATCGATAATTAAAGCTACCAAATAAAGAGTTAAAATAAATAGCAGTAGTTCATGGCTTTAGTAATACTTCTTCGTTCGTTAACTCGTTGATTTTGCCCGGGATATTGGACAAGATGTTGCTTAAGTCTGTCAGACTTTGTGGACCGTTATTGGACCCATCGTCGAGAAATGCGCCATATTCTTGTCCCTGGGGTATGACCTGTGCCACTCGTGGATAGTTCGATTGAGTTTTATTCGAATGATGACGCATTCGAGTTTTCGGGTACATTGTTCTAGTCCTGTAATTATAATTTTTTTTTTAAGTGAGAAAAAAACAGAAAAAAGAAAGACATTTTTGTTTAGTTGAAAATACGCAGAGCCTTGTTCCTAGAATTTTTTTTAAAACAAATATTCTTTCAGTTGTTACTGAATTTAGTTGTTTAACCAAATTTCATATTAAAAATAATGGATCATTTTTTCTTATATCGGGTCAGTACAAAAATTTGTGTTCGTTTCCAATGGATGACATTAAATTATTATTTGTGTGCAAGTAACACTTGTTGTTGCACGTACAAATTTCATATTGGATAAAAAGTGCGATGTTTAACTGTTATTTCATCGGTAGACTTGTGTTTCTACAGTTCTTACGTTATAAATAAAAAAAAGTTTTGAAAATGAGCAAAAGAGAGATTCATTCGCGTCATTTATTACTTTATAAATTTCGAAAAGATGTAACAATAGGAACTGCTGTAAAAAACATTCAGAACATTTACCAAGATCGTGTATCAAAATGATTTGCAAAATTTAGACATGGCGATTTTCAATTATACGACGAGCTACGCTCTGGCCGAGCGATTCTTTGATAAACAACGACATTGTGCTTAATTTATTGCAAAATATTGTACACGTTTGAACTGAAGAAGTTGCAAAAAAACTTAACGTCCACAGATCGAACAGAAGAAGATTATGCGAAGCAACGGAGATTGTATAAATAAATAATAAACTAATTTTACATGTCCAATTTTCTTGTATTTTAATGTGCAATCGGACTAGAACTTTTGCTCAAGCCCAATACATTTAGTTGCGTATAGGAAATAAAAAGTTATTACTTTCTGTTGAAAGTTTTCTGGCATTTCAAGTAACTGTTAAAACGAAATATTCGTCTCGTATGTACATTTCATATATTGGCAAACTATTCCAACATGGAAGTTTGAAAAGTCTTACTTGGATGGCGGCCTTGAACCCGATTTCACACCATGTACCCAATAGTCGTCAGCATTCTGTTCCGCTAATTTCTTTCTCCACGCAACTCGCAGTTTATTCTGTCGGTTTGGCTTTTGCGGTTCTTTCGAGTATTTCTTGCCCTTCTTTCGAGGTTTCAATCTTTGGTTTTGCGGTGCATACGGATCCAGTTTCTTACGTCTCCTAGCTGTAATTTCAATCAAGTATTTCGTTAGATTTATCTTCTTTAAATTGTGGAGTACGTAGAATGCTGTTCCTTTCATTCTTTTCTCTGCATTTCCTATGGACTTTTAACCCTTTGCACTCCGTTTTCTTTCCTCTCCTATGATCGATTTATCAACCTCAACAAATTTTTGCAATGAAACTTTGGAAAATCAAAAGCTTCATTTTAGAAAGAAAAAAATTACCCTTTACGAATTTATTTACTTTTATTTATTTTGTTAATTTGCTTTATTTCAACGTAAAGAAAATTTGAACGAAGTTATGTTTCGTAAGAAGGAATGTCCGTGGAGTGAAAAGAATGAATACAGAACGATATTTTAAGTTACACATAAGTTTGAAGTTGTAACAGGTGATTTCTTTCTTCTTTTTCGATTGTTGAGTGAAAAAGAAGAAAATAAAATTAAGTTCAAGAGTGAATTTTACCTATACGTCCAGCTTGCACTTCGCATACATAGTGTTTTCGTTCGACGCAACTCCGTGGACTCCATTTATACTTTAACATAGGATCGATGGTGATGCAGTGCCATGCATACCGTTGTTTCGACTCGTTAGATTGAGGTAGACCGAAATTTTGGAAAATCACTTTTTCACCGGTTACGCCCCATTCCCAAGCCATTTGCTGCCAATTGAATACTCCACCGATCCATCTTTCTAATGTATCTAAAAATAATGTTTCGTCTTTTTAACTGGTTTCTAAATTAGATTAAAATTTTATCGGAGCTCTACGGTAGCTTCTGCATAATTAATAGAATTGAGAAAAGATACATTTTGTATATTTTTTATCAAATTTACAGCTTTCACGAATATTATAAAACAATCGCAAAATCTTTTTTCTCGTCAGTTGTTAGATAAGAAAAATGTAAGAAGAAAAGGTACAAATTGTATTTTGCACGAATATGAGAATTCTTAGAAGATTTAAGGATTTTAAGATTTTATTATTTTTAGAATTTTTAAGGAAGTTCTACTTACTGAATTGTTTGTTCGATAAGTATTTCCTCAGCATCCGATCCTTTCCGTTTCTGTCGAGAATCGCCAAAGTGGCGTTTCTGTCCTTGCAGTGAAAATAAGCTTCTCTCCAAGGTGCCATACCTCCGCTTAAGTAATAGCAATATCTTTTCAATCGGAAGAAACCTATGGGACACGCGTATCGTCTTATGGGTCGATTGATTTTACGTCTGTCCTCGGCTATTGGATTAATACTGACATTGTACGGTTGCACCACGACTGCAGATATGCCTGTGAAATAATAAGGAATGTTTGATAATTATTCAGATTTGCCAATATTTTAACGCTTCTTAAAATTAATTTAGTATAACTAAACATTGAACTTAAACACGAACAAGAACGATTTTAGGTAGCTTTCTATGCTTTTTATCCTTTCTTTAATTTCCCATTTTATTTTTTTACCACAATTTTCCAGTAATTCTTTTGTCTATTAAATATATTCTAAGTGCAAAGAAATTTCTCGCATCGTTTGCAATTCTGACGGCCTTCTCTATCTGATAAATATTCCAGCAATATTCTTCAAGGGAATCCTTGGAAATGATAACGATTTTGTATCAGTTCACATAAATTTCCCTGATTGTACGCCTGTTCGTCATAGGTATTAAACGAATTCCTTGCGTTTATACATTCCTTCTTTTTTTTATCTTGTTTTTTAGATTCCTCGATAAAATTGATATCCACGGCGAACGTATGTAGGTAGGAATAACGCGTTAGCAAATTCATTACGTCATGTGTCTGCATGCTGTAATATGCAGAGGGGCTAAGTAGTTCAGTGTTACGGTCGTTCTCTCCTCCATGCAATCATTTCTTTCGCTCGGTACTCTCCTTTTATGGGGACAATCGGAGAAAATCGAATAGAACGTCAGATATGTGCTACTCATAGACCCTTAGCAATGTTCATTCCGAATGGATTCACTTGTATTTCTTGCCCTTGAACGCGATTTAAGGATTATACAACCGGTTGTGCGCTTTACGGACGAGCACTTGCAAATGCTTGTATTATGTAGATGGAATTAACCTAACGAACGTGGTATCATGAGAACGTATGATGACGTTAAAATAGTGTTCGTGTTTGTACAGATGTTTGGTAGGAAATTATTTCTTTTCCTGGTATAGAATTGGAAAAAGATATTGGATAACGGATAGTATGTGACGATTTTCAAAGAGCTATTGTGGTATAATGCTGCAGCTAAATTAAAATGAAATATTTTTATGAGAAAAAGACGATTATTGTATAACGCAATTTATTAATTATTCAATTATATTTTCATAATAACCATTTTGGTTAACAATCAATATAAAAGGTGTTTTTTTACATCGTAACGATCTCGTAAAATACACCGATGCCACTACAATTCAGATGAAGTTTGAAGTATCGTTGGAATTTAATGAAATTGTTTTTAATTATATTCGCTGTTCTAAGCAGTTTCAGGTTATTTCATTCAGAACTACATATATCACTTTCGCTGTTATTAGTTACTTTTATAATATTCATTTTTTTATGATTGAAGATATCAACTAAATAAAATTGTTCCTATTTCATTAACGATGTAAACAACTTAAAAGATTGCATCACATAACTCAGATGGTGTTATGTACTCGGAAGATTTTAGCTCTCAGAAAACGAAAAAATTAGATAAGATTAAAATTTTCCGATTCTCACAAATAAGCATTGCAAATATGTTGCTCGGTGGATAATGGAAAATTTTCCGATTGGAGTGCAAGAATATATTCGCTGTTAAGGTCACTTGGAAAATTTTATTTTCAACAGATAATTTAACAGTTAATGAATTGTATTGTACAATTATATATATATAAATTTTTCTTTTGTCGAAATAAAAGTTTTATTTTCATTTAACTCGAGTATCTCACAATTGCTTCTCGAAAATTGTCAAATTTTATCGTCACACCTAGTATGTACATTGTAGACAGAAAAATATTCTACGATGACATTTGCCCTCTATTGTGCAGTACTGTTTGAAAAGTAAAAACATGGAAAAGTTGGTTTAGATAATGGTAGTTAATTATTGTGTGAAAGCGTATATATTTCTTATACCGGGTGTCGACAGTTAAAAAGGTTAATAGGCTCTGGTATTTATTAATAGTTGTACGGCTGTCTTAACAGAAATATATGACTTGCAACGGTTCACACTGATAGTGTACGCAACTTGGTTACAACTAAACGAACCAACGGTAGCTCGCTGAGAATATCACTGAACAAAATTAATCCGGCTTTTCTTTAATTTTATCACACTTAGCTTGCTGTAATAAACGATGTCACGCTTTTATCAGATAGTACTGTTACTCTCAGGCGAAGCTAATCGAAAAAAAAAAATATTCAAATTGGCAATAGAAAGAAAAAAGAACATGAAAGAACGTCAATATTTTAAACATTTGAAATTCAACTTTTAAATGTCTGATTGGAGATAATGTAGTAATTACCGTCAAATATCAATAAAGTAACGGTAATCGTGATTATGATAACGATCGCTTGCTTCGGAAGAAAATGGTCATCATAGTATAAAACCGGTTTACTGTAGATTCTCGGAGGGAATTTTTGCACTATTCGTTCATGAGTGGTGACGCGAATTAAACTTCCGTGTATCACGAAGTGCTCCTAACCCAGTTCAATGTGTTTGATGTTGTCCGTTCTGCGAAGCGTGAATGATATCATCTGAGAAAGTTATGCTATGCATTGCTAGCAAATGGTATTGTGCTCATGCATGATAATTGCCGGGTTAGAAACTCGAAGTGCCAATTGCATCTTTCTCTTTGGTTTATTATCTGAGGAGGATTCTGGGAGAATGCTAACACACCTAAATTGATTATCAATTGATCGAGCTATTTTCACGAATTCCAAGATTAGATCATACTCAGAATTGTGTTCTAGACTGTTTCATTATTGTTCATCTAGAAATTGTATCCAGAACTTGTTTTCCTCGTAGTTTGATATTTTTGAGAAATTCTCGGTTTACTTATTCAAAAGAAAAGGAAAAACAGCTCTGCTTCAGTTCCGAGCTTGATGTATCATGCGTTGTAATTTTATTCAAAGTTCGTTGAAATTATTTTCTACAGTGTAATGAAGTATTGTGCTCCGGTACTATTTCATTATAGAACAATTCACTTTTATGTTCGAACGTATTACGATTGTTTTAATTTTTGACAAAATTCATAAGTTCTGATCAAAAATAAGAAGAGAACGTGCATTGTATATATAATACGTTTTTCTCAACAGTAATATCATTGTTGTTTTCAATTACATAGATTTAAGATACAAAATATTTCCGGTGCTAAGGTTATTTTCATTATTTTCAAAGTAAGCTTAACTTGACATATAAGTATATTCGCGGATTTTACATTTTTCTTACACAGAAAGTTTCTTTGCAACTATTTTTATGTTCATTTCAGTCACTAACGTCAAATGATTACACTGCGTAGCTATAGAGATATTTACAGTCGCGCGGACATTGCTTCTGTTTATGCATAATATCGTGCGATTTTAATACTAAAATTTATTGGTATACAGTAAATAAATTTGCTTGATAAAAATGATCGATAAAATATTCATTATGTGGTTGTTATTTCAAAATGCGAGCCTTACGTGTCGAGCGATCAAAGTCGTGCAAAGTAGTGAAAGGGTTAACCACTAGAATGATCGTTTTTCTAACTGATTCTCTGCGGATAGCAATTTTTCAATCAAGCTAATTCTCGAGAAATTGAACATCGTCTAGCTGCGAATTGAACCAGTTCTTTCCATTGGTTGCACATACTTTTGTGAACGTTTCGTCTGTTCGTTTTTTTTTTCTTTTTTTAATCTACAAATCATGAACGATACACCGGGAATGTTGGCTTTATCTTCAAGCGTATTCAATCGTAATTGCGTCAGATGTAGCCTCACGGATATTTCTACGCGCTCGTTGCACGCATTCAATGTAAATCCGCCTTCCAGCGAATAACCTGCGCAAATTGTTCTTTCGTTCAAGCGGTATATTATGACAAATGAGCGGTAGATATAATCGATGTATATAAATGTTTACGTGCATCGTAGCTGTGCTACGTTCTCTGACGATCTGAAATCTCGAATTTTACGAGATAGAATGTTGCGAACGATTTCTACAATACGTAACTTGGTCAGTTTTGGTACCGTCATGGATCCGGTGTTCGATGGTTATTTCCGATACTGGTCCTATTAAAAATATTTGTGTTCCTGTTGAATATTTATTATTATGAGGTCAGCTTGTTTTTCTTGCTTTCCCATAGACAGGATGGTCTGTGATGCATAATAGAAAAGAGGGTCAGTGGGGATTCTATGGCTTAAAATAAGACGAAAATCAAGAGTAATGAAATCCTGTTGGAGGTATCGTTTTTGAGACAAATTTGCTTGAAAATCAATCGAGTACACTTGCATTTAGCTAATGAGTGGTGTTGCTAAAGTTATTTTTATAGAGTCTGGTCCTTTCGTGTCATCCAGTGAAAGTCGTGACGGTAATCGACGAATTATTAATAATGTACAAGAAAGAATCCTCTTGGACATACTTCGTATGAAAGATTTATGTGCTCGAGATTCTGTGATTAGCTTTCTGCAAGTGGTTACTACATCAGTATTCTATCGAACTTTTTATCACGTATTTTACGGACGGATAAATAGAAATTTTCTTCCAATAAAAAATGCCTCCAATGCAATTTCATTATTCCTGATTTTCGTCTTCTTTCGAGCTATAAAATTTCTCTGATCCTTTTTGCACCATAAATTACATACTCATTATTGATTTGGAAAAAGAAATTAAATTTGATATTTATATTGACTATGACATTCTAACGAATGTCTATATTTCTGATACTTGGAAACGGTAAATGTATAAAATTCCTGCTACCATTTCATTTATAGCCTAATGATTGCTAATATCTGATAAGAATAATTATCAAGTTTTGAAGACTTATGTAGATAAGCGATGAAGTGATAACATAAAATTGATTTTCTGGGTTACGTTTAGAATCTAATTTTTTCATTAGTTATGTTACATTAACTATGAAAAGATTAGATCACTTAACGTGAAATAGTGTTCTGCAATGTACTGAATGTTCGAGTGTGAAAATTGCTTAATAGCGATATTAGAAACCCCGTATCGATTTACGGTAGCATTTCACTGTAAACTTTACAACAAGCAATCGATCCAATTGTATGGGAAATGCAATAAAAATAGCTGTCTAACTGATCTGATGTTATTTCTTGGGTTAATAAAAATTGAATTCTGTTATTCGATCTTTCTGTATTACCAGCTGAATGTTTTACAAATCAATTTCATGTCTGAAAACGTAACATTGATTTTTCGATCTGACAACGATAACCCTATAATTTTTATTTACTTTTCTATTTAATAGTTGAAATGAGAGATTAATGTACATGTTTCCCAAGGTTTCATGCATATAAAATTTTCTAAAATTTATCAAATTTATTTATTCAATTTATTTTCATCAAGTATAATTTTCTCAAATTAATTCTTTTAGATTGGAATAGAATTTTTAGAAACTCTTTTTAGAAGTTTTTAGTCCAAAAGGGTCAGGAAAGAAATATTCACGGCAAGAATATTTTATATTCTAGTAATCAGTAAAACAAACTTAAAGCACCTTTTAGCACTTTCTTTTTTTTTTATCACGAAGTATTGCCAAAAATTGATATTAACAGTTAACCTGTTACATTCCTCGCGAAAGAAAAAAAAGAAAAGAGTTTACCGAGCTAATTGTACCTCAGTCAAGTGTTATTTGCCACTGTAAAACAGCAGGGCGTAAATGTCGGTCTCTTTTATCTATTGTCAATATTCTCGTATCAGGAAAAATTCGCGATGTAGAGTTGCGTCAACTCTGGTTGATCGTGGACTTTCAAAACCGGCTTGGTAGTTCAAACTGCTGACAAGTATTTACACTACGTGTTTCTAAGAATGTATGATTCGGCTACGTAACTGGTAGATGGTGAACTTTGATAATTAATTCGCACACTAGTCTTCACCTTTGGTGTTAATTAATATTCAAATAAAACGGCATCTCGTTACATTTCGATTTTACTCTTTCCTAATCCGACGTATTCTGCTTGGTATGTACGTTTAGCATGCAAGAATCACATACGTTCATATGAATGTCGCGTTCACGAGTAACACGTGTGCCCACGATTTTTATACTTCCATTCATGAATTACATATGGAACAAAACTGACTTATTGCGAGTAATTTTTTCACATTTCTCGTTATATTTTCTTCACAGTGAGTGATTTGTTCATCCCGAGCAATCAACAAGTGTCTCGTGTGTATGTGTGTGTACACATCTCGTTGACGTGTCTTTGAAACGATAAATATTTGATCTGATCCGTGTAATTGTCTTTAACATTCAAATGTGCAAAGTCACTTATGTTACGGATGATACGGATTGCATATAACCGTATGTAATTTCACGGTATAATAGGATAACGGTATGATATATAATGTGCGTGAATCAATATGATAGATAAAGGATAGAAGTATGGCGTATAATTGAGACAATTTTTGCACACATTCCAGAAAAAATAAATCATACGAAAATGAAGATTCTTTCAGTGAAAATTTTATATTAACCCTTCGTAGTCAACCTGGGTCGTTTATGACCCAAGGAATATCTCGCTCTTGTATTTCTTTAAAATAAAGTTTTATTTTTGTTGGAAAAATAAAAATTCACGATTGCATAATGTACTAGAGATATTGACAGTATACAAGAATTATTTTATTTCATTTGGAATACTCAGAACTATGAAAAAATTGGACTTGAATATAAAGTACTCAAGCTGTTTACAGAGTGTGAAGAAATACTTTCGTCTACGGAGAGTTAAAGTACACGTAGATTTGCATGATAATTTATGCGATTATTCGCATACGTTGTTTCTGATAGAGTTTTAGTTGAAGTGTCGATTCAATTCAAGTCGAATTTTACTGGAAAACATAATAGTAAGGAAGTTTACACTGGATAATTTCAAAAAGGGGATATTTCAAATTAACAAACTACTTTTTTTACTTCTATTATATTTTACTAATTTCATATGTAGATACAGAAGGTATGAATTCTTCAATTGAATGTCCTCAAAGCAATTTCGGATTAAGGTAACTAGTTATGTAATTTACTATTCCGTAATGTTGGCGATGATTTTCTTATGGATACGCTATTTTTGCGACAGTTTTGTGATCTGATTTAATACCGTAGTATGTGGTCTTCTGTGTGCAGATTCGTGTACCGTCTAACTAAAATAGATGGCCGATCTATTCACTTCGGACTTCTGGGTATTCAATAGTATACGTGCCCTATGTCAGTTTATATAACGATGAAATAAAAAATTTCATTGTTTCTGTTGTACCTTAAATCTGGATATGAATATTCAAATTTATAATAATAACACCGATAGATTCGAACCTTCAGTTTGACATTTTTTCTATTAAATTTTTCTGTGAAACTTTTCTGTTTATTCGATTTGAAGAAAAAAATTGAAAGATTTTATTTCAATAACAGGCGAATAATTTCTTTTTTAAGTTTGTTTATTTGTATACAGTTTAGTAATCAAATAGTTTGAAGGATTTATTTGTTTCATAATTTTCATATTCCAATTTAACATAATGAGAATAATTTTCATTTATGCGATACTGTACAATCGAATACGATATAGATGATATCATCGTTTCCTTTCTATTATCATAACTTCTTCGGTTACAAAGATAGAAATCTCGGGTTGCGTTATTAAATCGTATGATTTCTTTTCAAACCGTTATCAGTCGTGATTATTTCTATCAGATTAATTAACGAAGTGTGTAATTACCGATACTTTGCATTTGGTATAGAAATTGTTTCACATTTGAAGAATTGTACGTTAAATCGTTTCAGGTGCAGAAATCGTTTTGTTGTACGTCTTACTATAATAATTTCTGCGAACGGAAATGTTTTTTCGTTTTTGTGCGAGATCGTGGTAGGAAATGATAAAAGGTAGAAAAAGAGGGAAAGCATTGTGAAAGAACGTCGTGCGTTATAAATTTTTAATCTTTCATGGTCGAAGAAAAGTATATAATGGACCAAACCGAGTCGCGTTTGTCATAGGGGAATGCTTTCCATTCTTGCACGTCAACAAAATTCTTCCAGCGAATTAATCAGGTGATAAACAGCTAAACTTTTCGCATGTGTGAATACAGATACTTGTAATATATTCTTCAATTTTTTTTTAAAAATTCTTTTGAGATACCATAAACTTTCTTCACGTTGAAATGAATTTATAATTTTATTTTTCTTGGCAATGTCATCATATTTCGTCTTAGATTTTTATGCAAATGGACTAATGTAACGTATAAATTGATGCAATTTATCTATCATTGTAAATGCATATTCTTCGATACGTTTCAATTTATTATAAATATTTCGCGTGAACGTTTCAATGTAATTTGTCAAATAGAAGTTCTATAAAAATACACCTATCCTTAATTATAAGATTCAATTTAACTAGCATTCGTTTTTTTTACGATATCGCTAGTTTCGTGTTTAAGAAGGAAAGAACTTTTCCTGTTACTATTCGTTCTACTTGCAATTTAGTAATTGGCACTCTTTCTGGTGGCTTCCCTTTCAAAGCTCGTCTCAAAAGATTCGTTCTCAGAGAACCCATACGAGCGACGACAGTTTGTAAATACACTTCGTGAAATTAATTTCCAAAATGCAACTCGTTATATGTCTCAAACATTTCCCGCCTCTCGCACCTAAGCAACACACGATCTCTGTCATAATTAGACTCTTCTGTAAGCCGAAGTTGACAAAATCGATATTATGATATTATCGAGAAACAACGAGAAAACAATTTAGTTTTTCCCTTCGTCGATCTATTCTTTCTTTTTGTTTTTTCATCCATCCAATCTCCTTTCACTTGATACTTTTAGCGTTAACCGACACACAGACTTTGGAATTAAAATCATTCGATTCGCTGGCGAAACTCATTACCTGCGGCACAAAGTACTAGAAGCAAACACCTCCACATGGTTTTCACTTGCTCTGTTGCTGATTTACTCGCCAAATTCGTCGATGCACAGATAAAAGGGCGTAAACAGAATCGTCCTCATTCTCATTCACCAGTCACACTTTGGTTCACGCATCAAGATCTCTTTGGTCTTGTCGAAACGAGTCGAATTGTCGTTAATAAAGTAGCGGGGGAAAGAAAAGGGAAAAGAAAGAATCACAAAAATGATCGATAATCACGATCACACAACCCGGATAAGTTTTATCTATTAGCGTGTTTAACGATTCCGTCGATACTTAGTTAACTAAGTACGGATCGAATACGGTACGGACGCATGGAGAAGCTTCCACGGTGGAGGTTCGCGAGAGACTGAAGCTGCTGCTTCCATTCCACTCGTCATCAAGGTATACGAGGCGAGCTTTCGATCCAGACTCGCGCTTCCCCCATGTGCCACATACTTTCTCGATCTCCTGGCATTTTTCAGACTCCTCTCCTTGCCAACTGTGTGCATTCATTCCGTTTCGTTTGTCAAACGCCGGCCCTACATTCTCGCCACGACACACGACACCGGGAACAATTTTTCGTGAATTCGACTGCTTGGAAATTGAACCACGCGCTCCTCCCCCGCTTTATGATTCCATTTAGATATCGGAGATTTTGTAGCTTTTTTTGGGATATCGAGATATGACGGCTCGTTGCTTAAATTGTGCTTATTTTTGGTTTAATTGTGTTCATTAGTATCTTCATTGAACGTTCGGTTTTGATTTATTGTATATATACAGTATCCTTTTATTCTGATATAAGGATTATTTGTCGAATGTAAAATTGATGAAATTGAGGATCGCACAGAATCAGAGTAAAATATTCGGTAAATTTCTTGCTTCATGTTGAAGTTGTTTTAAGCAAAAGGTTTTAGGTTTAATGAGTAACTTGTTATATTATATGTAAAAAGCATAGAACAGATGTAGCTAGAAAAATAGAAGATCTTAGGGTTTACTGTGATAGTTTATTATAAAAGTGTTGATATCTTTTTCTTTTGTTAAATATCTAAAATTCTATTTGAAACTTAACATTTTTGTTTTTTTTATTACAACTGGAAGAACATTGGATATAGTCAGCGATTATTTATTAGTATTATGTTTATCGTTTAGGCTATATTATTTGAAAAAATAATGGTATTTTAAAAATACCTCGCCGATAAATTGGAATTTAGAGGATTAGAAAAGTTTAATGCTGGTTTGGTGTAATAAATATAATACGTAAAAGCGTTCAGGAACGTGTGTAATGAATCGTGCTTTAAAGTTTCTCAGGAAACGAAAATTATTTATGACTTCACCCGACGTTTTCCTGGTCTCATAAAAATAGCTGGGGCTAGGAAGAAAAATGATCACCATTAGGAAATGTTGCTTTGTATTTTCACCAATGAGACTAACAAAATAACGAACCGCATGCAACATATTTATACATTTTCAACGAACCATGCACGTGATAATAATTTCATAGAGTAATATCTGTAATTTTTATTTTGAAAAGTTTTCTCTTTCGCCGTAATGAAAAATACACAAAATGAATCAAGCTTTCTGTAGTCTTTAATTCTTGAAATTAAATATTTGCTGTATACGTAATACTTTATTCAGGTAAATTTATCTTATTTTATTAAAGGCTTCCATGAGTTCGATTTTGTTTTATATTTTTAACACCAAAACGGAAAAGGTGTGTATTCGTTTCACAAGAATACAATTATTATGTCAGCAAAATGGTTTGTACGGAATAAAATTAGAATTGATTTTACTATTCTTAGCAACTACTTATTTATGTCGGCTATTCAAAGTCCGACGATAGAATGAAGATAAAGCGCATACGGTGGCAGGTGAACTCATTGCGCTTACTATTCGAATTCAATACTCCGTGAAACCATAGTCATGTCATTCAGTTAGCTTAGGATTAATTCGTTATTTTTAATCATTTTCTGTTTTAACGGAAATTATTATTTTATTTTTCTTTACAATAGAAACAGGACACATTTTATTTTACTTCATCGGCTGTTAACGATCAGTAGTCATTCAATTTTATTTTTATCTTCTTGGAAGTAACAATCTGGATTATATTGATTCCATTGAATTGATTGAAAATTTGCTGTCTATTTTTCTTTTTATAGGGGATATTTATTATATCTTCTTTAAAAGAGGAGCAATTTAATTCATTCGAATCCTCGTTTTATTTTATTTTTTTAGCATTTCTCGATTAACATCAACAATTTTCATTCTTCTGCACCACCTATAATCGAGTTGATAACTGATAAGATTTAAAGAGCATTCAATCGTAATCAATTTTACTAATTTATATTTTACAAATTGGTTCAGGAGCATCGTTGCAACTATCTTATGTTTCCATGATAAAAAAGATTAAGTTTTTAATAGAACATGCCATATAAATCGTATTAGAAAAAGATGAAAGGAAGAGACAAAACGATACGGCATCGTTGTCTTTACTTCTTTGTTTTTCCTTTTTTTATGCAAATCAACTCGTCAGGGGATGCGCTTCCTTTTTTCGAAACAACGCGATTAAAAAGAGATCGAACTGGACAGGAGCATTCCGGCGCATCGTCGTCGTTGGCGATTTTTCAGCCACGAATATCTCTGTTCGATGTCTGTGATCAACGTCGGTTCAGGGCACGCATGAATTCGAAATGAAATACGAGGGCAGAAAGAGTTCGTGTGCCAGCAAGGACCGATTTAAGCGGGAGGTATACAGGGTGCTTTATATATTTAGGATAGTGGAATCCATCATATTATGCAATAAGCATTTTCTAGAGTGGCTCTTTGGACATTTTTTTTTCCTAATGGCGAAGTGATTCACGAAATGGAATTGGGATCGTATATTTCGTGATAGCTGTTTTATTTTTGACTTGGTTAGCCAATGGTTAGAATATGATAATTCATTTATTGAAGAATTATTGATTTTCAATTACACTGTTATATCTTCATTATGTTATATATGGAATATGTCATATTCAAATTTGTAAGAATCGACATGGAGTAAGTTGTTATTTTCATCGAGTCTTAATTATAAATTAGATGGAGATTAATTTCTGTTCGAAAGCTGATGTTAGTTAACAGATTAAGAGACGAGAGATGAATGTGAATTCTTGGTCAATAGTAATGTGTTACCATATTGTTTCATATCAGTATTATTAAAGAAATTCTACTACAATTGTATGGTAAAAACTTGTACTTTATCGTAGGGTAAATGATGTATCATATTTTTATGTTAAGTTATTGCTGCTTTACTTAGTATTGGATAGTTACAATGAAATGAGTTATTGACATGATAAGATACTTGAAGAAAAGCGTATTTACGTTATTTGGTTAATTAATATCTAAGCAATAATATTTTTGTTATTGATAAGTGTTTATTTCTCGAGTATCTTTTTTTTTTTTTTTTTTTTTTTAACAAGGTAATTGATCTAGTCAGATTTATGCTAGTTTCTGTGAATGATCAATGAACAGTGAAATTCTATTTTTTTTCTTAATGATGAAACCAGAATCCCTGAAGAATAATAAGTTATACCGCAGCGCTCTTTTCTTCACTTTTTGTTTTCAATATATTTTCTGACTTTGAGAAAAGAGAAATTGTACGACGCACCGTGTATATATACGAGCACCATTGCCGAATCATTAATATTCCCATGGAGTAAGCGAACGGAACGGTAACAGTCGACAAAGTATCCGTGTTTCCCACTCGTTCTCTTCTAATTGGGCCGAGAAACAACTTCTTTCGAGTTCTTGTACATCCCGCCAACGAAACGTATAGTTGGAAATTTGTCACGCGTTTTCTGTCGCATGAAGGTTGTCTTTTTCTTCAAATACGCGCAGCCATAATCAGCGTATTGTTCCGCCTGAAAAATGAGAGAGAGCGGGTTACGATCATTTTCACCACATGTTTGAAAACCGTGCTTCCTGTCTTTTCCTTTCTTATTCTTTCTTTTTTTCTTCTTTTCTGTTTTTTTCAAGTAGCATTGTGTGAGACATTCACAAAGACTTTTCGCGCGTCCAATTTGTAATGCGGCACACTTGCGTATTCTATAGAATGGAATCTTCCGACTATTTCACTTGTAATTACTAATGAAGGATCGTTCGACAGAGGTTTCCTTTCACCGTTTTACATTTACCTGCGGGAATGTTGAAAATTTTTACTTGGTTTTTAGGATTCTATGTGAGTGACTTAATGAAATTTAATTCTATCTTGGTTTCGTTTTTTCTAAAGCCTATTTGATGTAATAGAACAATACTTTTATACTTACTATACTTTAGAGTTTTCGTTCTTACACTCGCGAGTTTACGTATTCCGCATTTCTTCAGTTAAGCGATCTCAGACAATGCCAGTATGGCAGAAAGATATATAACTACATTCCCTCGTATTCCTCGTATTTTGTTGAAATGAATTTTGCTTCGGTAATACACGAATTCATTTTTCCATTCGCTTACATTTCTATGAAATATGAAATACCGCATGGAATAAGACTTGTGTCAGATCTTGTTCTCTAAAAGGAGATAACGTAAAATGGAGATACGAGAGAACTTAAGTTTCAAGAGCGAATCAATCTATATCCATTCACGAGAGACATATCAGTGTATATAAATCATCGCCACATTAAAAACACATTAAGCCAATCAATTAAATCACTTATACGATATTATTCAATTATAAAAGATTAATTATTAAATATAATAAGATCAATTAACAGCTGTTTAAATAACATTGAACCGTTGATACAATGCGATCAACGCGAATTCACTTCATTCGACGATGAAATAATAGCTTCCTCGTATTAGAAAAACGCGTAACGAATAATCTCGTTCGACTCGATGGTTCATGTGTTGCGTCACTGTAATCATAATAGATCGAGAAAGGAGTTCAACAAGTATCATCGATTCGGTTTAACATTTACCGTCAGTCAAGGATGCATGAATTTCAAATTGAAATCGCGATTGTCCGATCGTTTCACGAATATTCAATTTCATCGTGACTATCGTTAATAACCGTTGAACGTTATAAAAAGCGTATCGTGCTGAAGCTAAGTCGACTACGCCACTTATGTGAAGTATAATAAATTACATCGGTATGTGCATTGCATAATTTTCAAGATGTGTGTGTGGGGGGGATAGGAGTTCGCGTGGTGTTTAAAATCATTAAACGAGAGCATTTTAATTGCTCTACCGACATTGAGGCACGGAAACGAGATTCGGCGGATTGCTGTTAAAACAGCTCGTGCAACTTCAACGAAATGTTCACGCGTTTATAGTTCCTCGAAGGACTTCGGGTATACTACGTTTGAAAATATTCGGCTGAAGAATGAACGAAGGGATAAGGGAGAAAAACACGCAGTCGTGAAACGTTCGGCGAGTTCAGTTTAATCAGTTTTTCGAAGGAGGTTGTTATGCGGATTAAAATAAGAGGAGAACTGGCGAAGAGGGAATAATTGGAATACGTGGTTCAGTGAATGAACACGAGGAGGAGGGTGTATTGATCTTTCGAAAGACGAGGTAAAATTGTTTTTCTGTTTTTCCTTTTTGTGTATTCGTGATATAATTGGCAGGTATTCTATTGAAAGTGTAAACTACTTTTGCTGCTACAAATCAAGGAAAATAAATGTAGAACGTTCGCTAGGAACGTATTTTCGCAAGGTATAAGAAATAAACGAAGTAATGAAACTGTGATGGATAAATTCTAGAATTCTCGTCGCGATAAGTGTCACCGTATCGTAAAATAAAATCCCCTGTATGGAATATAATTTTTAACTAGATTGATAATTATTTGGTTCTATTAATGTTTTCAAATGAACAAAGTTATAGAAATACGGGATTATGTTAATGAATAGTTCAACAACAGGAAGTAAGAAGAGAACGTTGCGATGTAAAACTGGCATTAAATTCAATCAATTACTAAAAGAAGTCAATTATTGGATCAGATGAATGTAGAAAATCTAAACTTTTTGTATAATTAATTGCTGGTAAAACGAATGATAATCATTCATCTTTATCGTATATCTTGTGTTACGCTACCTAGATGCAATAAGAAAAATCACGATTGCAAAATGTTCAAACAACTACCATGTGTACGCGATTTCAGTTCATCCTTGAAACGGTGTGATAGAGAAATCTAATAGCCATTAAGCCTCTATAAAATTACACATATTAATCTTCTTAAATGCACGCTCAAACAGAATTTTCTTCGCTGTAATGTAATTTGAATTTGTTTAAATTGATATCCGAACCAAAAAGTCCTTGAGATCTATAAGGTAGTAACAGGTTAGTTCGCAACATTGGTAGCGAAGGTCGCAGTTAATGGTACACGATGATTAAGGATACAACGTATTATGGTCGGTAAAGGATGGTAATTTTAATAGCCACGTGTGAACTTCTACTTAGCACGTACATATTATAATTGGTTGTTTCTATTTCTAGACAACCATAAAATGATTATTATAACGTTTTCTTTTCTCTTTTTTTTTTTGTAAAGGTTATCGTGTACCTTTTCCGTATTCTATTATGAATCAGTAACATGCATTTATAAGATTATCACGTAAATTTCACCGATAAACACGATAGTTGTCATTCTTCTGTTGGGGCACGCCGCGAATTCGCTATTTCCCTGGAAGAAAATGCGCAGAATGCAGACTTTCCGGTAAACCGCTTTTTTCGTGTCTCGCGGCTGCCAACAGCTGAGCAAATATTATCTTTATCGTTATTTCCTCGTCCTTGAACTCAACCACTAGCTTAACAGTATGCTGGTGGGTTTTTACTTTAACAAAAATGTGTTCAAAATATACATCAGAGAGAACTTAGGTCACGCGCTTGCTTTTCCGTCTTTAGCTATTTCCTCTGCGAGTAATCGTCTCTCGTGAAAAATAAATTCGTAGAACGAGTAGTTCAAGGGTGCAGAAAGTTATTTCTATTAAAGAAGAGGAGAAAAACTTTCTCGCCGTTTTTGTTCGATGTACGAATTTTTATGTAGGGAGCTTCAGAGAGACTCCTCTTTTTGTGTCATTTAAGAGGAGGAGAGTAACTTGTTCATTTCGACGATTGCTCAATTTATACATGTCACATCATGTCCTTATTTTTCTTTTTTCCAGCAATTTTTCACCGTCAGTTTCACAGTATTTGGTTATTTCGTAGTTACACGAGTCATATTTTGTGTTCCATCGTGGTATTCTAGCTTTTCAATAACACTGCCACTCTACGATTCTCCATGAAATGTTGGCTTTCACAGAGATTCAATTTATCTAATTAAATGTGAGTTTCATTTATTTTCGTTTGAAATATTTCTGCTTTCCTCTGTCATTGTTTTCTCAATATCCTTTATTAGAACAGAATGTAGTTTAATATCGAAGTACAGTTATTTACAAATGTTTCACAATTTCCAACAATTCCGCATTGTTCTGAATCGCATATAAACTTTTATTACATTTATGTATAATTAAATATTCGATGTACAGTTGACCATTACCTCAACTATTTTAACATTATTAATTTACCAAAATATCAAATCATAAATTATATTTTACTGCTTTCATCTGTCAAACACCTTTACAGACTAATTACGTACAGAATGTTCAATTAACACATTCGTAATATTCCATTCGGAACACGTCATCGAATTCAAATCATAGGTTATATTTTAGTCGTTCGAGGTATTTCCTCTTCCCGGAGAGAGTCTCAAGATTCCCGAAGCGTGTGTGCCTTCTCGCAGTTGTCGTTAATCATCGTTTGCATTCTGGCGAAATACTTGTTCGCGCCGTTTTTCATCTCCAACACTGGAAACCGTCCAGGAAAATAAAGGATCTTCCACCCGGGTTAATTCGTATTTACTGTCACGTACCGGGTGTACTTTTTTGTTACGTGTGCATCCTACATTCGTCAATTAAAAATTATAAAAAAGTATAAAAATTATAAAAATATATATGTAGGCATTTTTGAAAGAATTGATGACAAATAAGGGGGACACAACAGAGTTGTAAGGTCGGTCTGGTGGAAACGATACCAAGTTTATGTTACGGACCTGACTTTTGGCTATTTTTGAAATGAAGAGAAAAGTTGGCGTTAAATAGTTTCCATGTGTCTTTTAAAACTTTATTAACACTCTGATTTTCTGATTTTTTTGTCAGTAACGAATACTAAAATGCAAATTTAAAAGTCAGAAATGGTCGAGGATATATTCATTTTATCTGTTTTTAAACTTGTTCGAGTTTTTGTCGTCAAGTTTACACAAGATTGCGAACTCATGAAAAATTCCGGCGGTAAGTGTAGGATTTTGCATGATAGTGGCGGCTGTCAAAGTGTTAATATTAGTCACCAAGTTTCCAGATAGCAATTGACACATCATAAACCTCTGCACTCCAAACGAAACTAAATTTCATAGTAAAGTTTACAACAAAATTTCACTGCAATTCTTTGTTCGTATAAGTCACTCATCGCAAAAATTGCTGAAAGCTCCAAACACTATTTGCTTCGAACGAAAGCTACGCAGAAAGTTGAAGTCGTACTGTATATCACAAAATATTCTTATAAGCAACAGAGAAAAAAGTTCGGTTATTTTTTTTAACCGATCACGTACATCATGGAATCAGTTACATTTGATATTCGTAAAGACCCTTATTTTTCCATTCTACAAAAATAATAAAAATCTCTATTTTCATGTGTGTATCAGTCACTCTATCGATCATATTTTGATCAGTCAGTTTTCTTTAATTCGACGTTTTGCGTATTCTCTGTACAATGTATCCATTGATATCGTTTCTCGTTCTGCATCGTTTGCGGCTTGTGCCTTAACACGTAACAGCGAACGTGTTAACAGCTTGTAATTACCGCTTAATTACACGAATGACAACATCGAACGTGAGATCCACGATGTTTCCGACGAATAGGGTGATTTATTGACCGGCCTTTCTCTCTTGCAGAATAACGAGCTCGTTTGGCCACTCTGAATCGTTTGTTGAATTAGAGGCGTCGCGGTTTGTGATTCCGTATTTTCTGAAATGTCCAGACGTTGGTCTCTTCTTGTTTGACGTATAAGAAATATCAAAACGCACGAGAATTGCAGTCATAGTCACTCATTGTTTCCAAACTCTCGGAATATCTTGGAACTGTACCGTGTAAAATTGTAGCTTTCTGTCTTGTATGGTTTTCGAGATACTTAATGTCAACTTCTTGACAAATTGAACGAAATGAAACTTATTCATTTTACTATCGATATTGTGACTCTGTTTAAAGACAGGTATTTGTGTTTATTTTACAGTTGAAGAAATGTTTTTTCAACGATTAATATGTTAAATTTGACATACGTCGCTTCGAAACTTTAATTTCAGAGAAATATCATTTCATTATAAATTGTGCTTCTCGAAAAGGCGAAGGAAGGATAAACATTTCGTTTAAAACGCTTCTAGAACTTGTACGTTTATCATTAATCTGAAACCTACGGTGACATGATTGAAATAATTAAAAATAATTAAAGTTGGTAGACACTCGCGATATTTTTCTTCGAGTGCAACTAGCAAGTTTTTTTTTTTACAGTGCTGCCTACGTCACTTCACCGTTTTTAAAATTCAGATTCTGTAATGAAAGGACCAAGGAGATATTTTCATATCGACGTTAACGCGTCAAGATCAATCAATAAAGTGACACTGAAGTTGGAGCACATTTATCATACGTAAAACCCTCGAAGTGAAAGTTTCGACGTGAAATGGCTTCGCGTACGCCACGTACAAATACGAGGCTTGATTTGTATTTCGTTTTTCCTGTTTTTGTTACATTGTACGGGCTACGTGATTCATGAACGAAGTGGGTGTAAGGTCGGTTTTATTTACTGGCACCATTACTTTTCCACCGTTGTGTAAATTGACAAGCTACGTATGCTTGAGCATCGTGAAGAAAGTAGAGCAACGTCTGTGAAATATTATCACAGCTATGCACCTTGGTTTTGCTACTTCAAGTGCATTTCGCTACTGATATTCAGGAGAAATATATTAATTACCATTTCTACAGCAGTAGTCGTTTGATCCCTCTGTAATATTGAAAATTGATTCATTTCAAAGGTTAAAGGATTAAAGTGATAGCTGAGAGGAGCTTTACCACAAAAGTAACTTTTATTCAGTGAAATTAAAATAGAATTGTAGATTCAACCGAATAACTATGAGTACTCAGAATCATTCAATCAAATGTCCAATAGACGATACATTTTAACCCTTTCTTGAACCCAGAAGTTGATCGATATTAAGTTAGAACTATTTCCTTGATACAAAAAATTCATAAAAAATTATTTATCGTCGTGTACATTTTTAAGTTTGATATTCTAAAATTATCGTTGATCTATATATGAAAAAAAAAAAAAAATGAGGTACGTGAAATAAGTTCTGAAGAACTTTCAATTTATTTAATCCAAATGTGAACGTACCACGATGAAAGATACATACACGAAACATTTAAAATCTGTAAAAAGGGAAAGATATCCGTTTATGAAATATTTATCATCGCCTCTCAGTCGCAATTATTCCAGTTGCTGCATAAAACTGAGTGGCGAGTGAAAGTCACCTCTCGAGTGCAAAGGGTTAATCCCCAATATTCAATTCTCCTTCTTACTAACTATTCGTAAATTGGACGTATAAAACCAGATTTCATTCTTAACAATATACACATTCGTGTTTCACAATCGATCGATTTCGATTTTCGTACTTTCATCATTTTGTGCTCCTTCATCCATTCACCGTGTAAAACGTATAGCTATAGAACAGACTTCGATGTATCTCCCAGGCTTAGTCCTCTTATCGAGCAATCTTGCCACGAATAGTTCGCCACTATTCGAAGATTAGTCTAGCTGTGAGATAAAATCTGGTGGCGAAGTACCCTTTGGATAAATTTCCTCGATGACTTCGTTAGCCACGAGAATTGTCTTCGTAATTCCTGGAACAGACTGTCTTTGCTCATCTTCCCAAGCATGGAAGAGTAACGGCTTCAGCGACGTTCCGGATCCCGGCAATATCAATCGAACATCGAACGTCGAACAGATGCGACTGTCAGATAAACGTCCCCCTGTCGAATTGGCACACAGCCATTCCACGAACGCCCCGTCACGGTATTTTCGAAGTGGGTTTACACCTAAGTTTAGTTTACTGTTCTCGGTAAAGTAGCTCCATTTCATCGCGTTTTATTGGCCCCGGTCCGGATGGAAATTAAGTTTCGCTTCCCGCTGTGGTAGTTCGATTGAAATGCTGATCGTGCTGCGTTCTCGAAGCGGTAGTATATTATCATGCCGTAACCGCATGATGTGTTTATTTTCTACGGAAAGTGATTTGTTTTCAACGTTGCAATCCGTTTAGTTTTCTACTCTAAAATCGATGATATTTGCTTCTCGATAAGCTAATATAAGTGTCTTAGGGAATTTTTTTAGCGAATTTGTGTAGTGTCTTTGTGCATCAGGAATTGTATTCAAAGTTATTATAGTGGTCAGTTACAAGTCCACAAGTAGCGTACAGATAACCAGCGCGGTTTATGATGTACGCGCTAGCAAAATTTTTCTTGAGGAAACTGTTTTTAGCAGCTTGTCTTTTTGTAAATGCAACAAAGCATATTTTTCTGTAGAATCTTTCGCCAACGGCCTCAGTAGTAATTACCGCATCGTAAACTAAGATTTCCGAAAGGTTCGCCGTACAAGGCAAAGAAGCTAAGCATATATGTATATATCCCAGGTGACGAATTTAGAGGAAATACCGTTGCGTTGCTAAGTTTTCTACAAGCAAACTCATCCCTTCCCCCTAGAGCGCCTTGCGGTCCTGAAAAAAGCACGTCAAGGGCGTAAAGGACCCGCGAAGGCTAAGTAACGAAAATTCTAATTGGTTAACACCGACGCATCGCGTTAACCAATCAGGAAAATTAAAGAAAGTCACGGTGAAGACGAAGAAAAGTTCGAGGAGACAACTTAGCCATTTACCGACCTTACGAGCCATCCGTTCAATTAAAAAGATTTCATAAGATAAACTGTGTGGGTGTATTTTACCCAGATCACTGTCCACTCCTTGTATCCACATTGTATTCACTAGAATTTGCTTTTTCTATTCATTGGATTATTATATATGTATGTTCTATTCAACCTCACAGTTAAGAGTTGAACTTGGCTTACAATAACCTATTTTTACAAAGTTATCTTATCTACGCGTTCGATTCATTCATTCTTCTCTCTCTACTATTCATACTCCGTCCTACTCTACTGACTTATTGCCCCGTTTATTGCACCTTTTCCTGTTCTCTAAATCTCTCTTTGGTCCTATGTTGCCATTCTCTTTCTTTTCTTTCTTTTTCCTTTTCAGCGTCTCGGGCCATTCTGTTTCTCGTCTTATTATGTTTAATAATTTCAGGATTGAAATGCTGAACGGAATTTAAGTGAAAATACATAATTTATGCAGGGTAATGGTATTTGTTGTCTAAAGACTGTTCGATGAAATCTGTTTCTTTCTGAAAATTTGTATTTAGTTCGTTTTGTTTTTATCGTATCTTGTATGATACAACATTGAGATGTTAATTATCGCAATATTAAAGAGAAACAACGTGAAAATGTAGAAATTATAGACAAGAATTATGCACCAAGGATTTTCTGGAAGATCCAGAAAATTTGGATTTAATACGTCTCGTTTTTATCGTATCTCGTGTGATTTAGTGCAAAGGAAAGTTTGTAATGTGCAATAAATAGAATATATTGGATAATAGAATAAAACTAGTTGCAAAGTGTGTTTCCTCATTAAACGCATTTATTCAAATTCACATTCCCGAGGTGTTTAATCGAGTTTCGAGGGCGAATACATTTACCTATTCCGGACGTTCCAAGTGGACGATCATCGTGAACGGACGCGACGAGTAGACACGTTTAATAAATATGTACATCTCCGTTACAACGTACAATACTGTCCTCATTGCAACGGCGGAAACTGTTCCTGTCGGTCGTTTTCCTACGTAACAGTTTTTACCTCCATAAACACGCTCTAGAAAATCGCGAGCTATTTTAACCGAATTTATTCGGGAAAAGTATGGTTCGATGAAAGAGTGCAGGCCCACTATGCGACTTTAAGCGAGCTATAAGTTAATTTTTCTTTTCATTTTTTTTTCTTCTTTTTTTTTTATATATTGAACATGGGAAGCCTGGTCGTCGGAACAAAGTTAAAAGAGGCAGGTATCGGTACTCTCAATGGATCGAGCGAGAAAAAGGATCGCTTTTAGCAAGTTTGTCAAAGAAATACTGGTAACTAGTCAAGAAACGTTCGTGTTTCAAAGGGCGTTTTCGACGCGTTTAATCTTCGAAAGTCGTTGCATGTTCGACCGTTTCACTTGATTAAGCCGTTTTGGGAAAATTAAACCAAGCCAGGTAGGGCGAAAATGTCAAACTTCCAGTTTCTTTCAAAGAACCCTTTCGCAAACCATTTCGATCTGCACGTGCTGAGTGCGCTTTGTAATGGCACGGTGACGCACAAAGGACATCGTCAAAACTGAACTAACGCGATTTTGTCACCCACTAGCACAGAGGAAGCGATTCGTTTTGTTGAAAGCATCATCGACACGTAGAAATACGTTATAAAAATGACAGAAACACTTTTTTCCGCATAATTTCTGCGTGAAACTCGTTGATAACATTTTACTACGATTTCCTCCCAATTATTTTTCTCTAAACACAAAAAATTGAATTTTCCAGCGGAATTTTTTTTTTTGTGAGAAACAGTTTTACCATTATGATAATATTAAAATAATGGTAATACATGAATTTAGGTCGTTTTATACAACATGCGCTTGTCAATCTTCAAATATTCTGAACTTAGGGTTTCTTTTCATTTTCGTTTAAATTTAAATAAAAGAATAAATGTAGATTTTTTTTTAAATGATTGTTTAAAAAATGAAAATTTGGAGAATTTCTTTCACAAGTGTTACGAGATTTTTGCGTTAGACATGTTCGATGAATTTTTCAAGTATTTGCATTAAGGTTTTTAATGGTTTTAATTCTCGGTTATGACATTTTTTATTTCATTCTGTTTCTTTTCATCAAGCATTGCAGCCAGGTGTTACCGAGTTATTAAATTCAGAGAAAGCAGGGTCGAGTAGCATTTAGGTTAATAACGTAAAATGGGGCGAGGTTCCCGGGAAAATAAAGTAACACGATCTTGCTCGGTTCTTTTTGTGTTGCATTGAACTAAACGTGTCAATTCGGTCTTTTCAAAGGTTCGAATTCGTGCAATCGAACAATAGGAACTGTAGTTACATCATCCATTTTATCGTATCTCCGATGTTACGTTATCTTTATAGAATTCTGTAGCCAGGTTACAAAGCTTTCGAAGTTCACCATTTTGTATTCGCTGAATGCAATGTTGGAAAGCTTTAAAAATAATTTGTTTGAGAAAAAAAAATATGTAAGTTACTTGGTAGAAATTTCTGAGGTAACAGAAATTGGAATAGATTCAAAATTTAAAAAGTCTTGCAAGAAAAAACTGAAATATATATTTTTGTCTGAAATATTTACAAATAATGATAGATTTAGTTTTTTGTAAAATTGTGCAACTTGAAAATTACACATTTCTCTGTATTTTACGAATTTATTAATTCAAAATTTTGTCTTTTATTTTTATTTTATGAATTTTATTTTATTTGCTCGCTGTATCACTAATTTTCCTACCAGAATGAAAATACTCGACCGTAGATTTCTTCCTAACAGGAAAGGTATAGGTGTATAGAGTAATAACATCGCAGTAATTAAAATTTCGATAATAAGAATAAGGTAGAAGCTGTTTTAACTTCTAACAATATCGAAGATTACGTAAACAATACCTTGTATGCCAAGATCCACACAATGGACCCTAAAATTACGCTTCACAAAACTGAATAACATTCCGAGAAACCTTTTGTATCTCTAATAATAATACTCCTTTCAAATTTTCAAAGAAAATTACATTACATTCTGCGTTCGAAGGTATTGTGTTTGAAACACAAGCTCTGTTTCGTAAATTCCATTGTAATCCACAGGTAGAACAAAATTTCTCTTAAATTAATACATAATCAACCGCATGGGGAGATGTTTCTGTTTTGAAAGAAAATCACTGCGTGAAAAATTAAAAAAGAAAGAAAGAAAAACGACAAACTTGTACCGATTGTAATAGATAGCAAAAAGTATATAAATTTTCTTCACCAGAAATCCAGAGTACGTTCCGTTAGTAAAACAAATGAATATATCACTATCATATGTACCACTACATAAACTTATCTGTTTCTAACGTTATCATACATTTAAAAAATACTAAATTATATAATTCATTTATAAACTATGAAAAATTCTAAATTATGTTATTTACTTTTAATTTCCTGTTGAAATTACGTAATTTCTGTATAATTTACAGTTCGTATAAAATGCATGTAATACAGGATCATTATCACCACGTATAATTTATCTATCAAAATAATTTTTTTATGCTGTTTGAGTCTTTCAAGTGAGGAAAATTATTACGCCTTGTTTGCGAAAAATGCGCAGTGAACGCAGTTAATTAACAATAAGTCTTATTTATAAAAAAAAAAGGAACGAAAGGAACAGTTCTGATAGATTCAAATCTTCCAAGTTGTTTCAAGTTTCATTTATATATTTTTTCCGTAAATATGAAATGCAAATAGCGATAGCATAGATGGAAACATCGTAAGAGGCCGAATTTTCACGAGCCGTCGGTTATTTTCGCGGAGAGGAATTTCGTAAAGTGCTCTCGATGCAGTTGGCCGATGTGCACGAGGCTCGCAGAAGACTGCTCTCGCATGGTTAACCGTGAATAAATTTACGGGTGCTTTCCTGGATGACTCACGCGACGCGCGAAGAATGTACAAGTTTTCTCTTGGTGGCGAACCGCCAGCCTGATTATTCAGATGTTGCATTACCGCTGTGGATATTGCACCGTGGTCGGTTCTTTTCAGTTGTTCCTCCACGTGCTGTGTTTAACACCGGCTTTGCCGATCTGACCGAGGTCACTGACGAATTCAGGGCAAACGAGCCGCGCGAGCGCGATTTCACTCGCGGTCCTGCCTGAAATTTTTATCTCCTCTGCGAGATTTCGGCGTTGTTCCTGCACGATCGTCGTGATAAACGAAGTGTTTCGCCGGTCGAAAATCCTTTTACCGGTCGTCTGTTTCCTTTTCTTTTTTTCTTCTCCTGTGACTTTTTCAAACCAGTTCCTCAGCTCTTGAAACCGTCCTCTGAATGTCTTCTGCTCTTTTCGAACGTTACTCCAACCGTGATAAATCTTGGCGTTTTGATGGATCTCGAAATTTGGAGGGAAACGAGCTTTGCCGTCTTTAATCGCCTCGCAACTTTTACTGCGTGAGATTATTTGGGTCGTTCAAGTTGGACGGAAGTTGTAGATTTCGTGTGTTTGATGTTGCTTAAAAAGTAGAAAAAGACATTCGAAAGAACCTCGAAGAATGTTCAATGAACTTTTCGAACTTTCATTCCGTGTTGATTAAATTCACGTTTCATTATTGATTGTGCGACGAAGAGAGAAATATTATAATATATGTACCGCGAGATGAAAAGTTTGACCTGCTGCGATACTCGAAGAAATCGTGATACACGTTGGATTATTTAATGGAATTTATTTGAGAGGTGCAAAAGCAATTTGTACAGCTTTTAGGTTCATTAATTTTCTGCTACTCTTTTGATTTTATCAACTTTCTCTCGTTTAAATGCTCGGAGATATAACATTAATTTCACATAACGTTTATTACTTTTTCTACCGTTCTGTATTTCAAATTTTCCATTGCTTTCGTGGAATTAACATGAATTTTTTTTCGCGAGTCAGGTTATAAACTGTGATAACTTTCACGTATTGAAAACTATGGAATTTATGAAATCGTCGTGCTGTATTATGTTACCTGGATGTTTATATTTCAGTTGTAATATACACTTTGCTTCAAAAGTTAGTGTATACATTTCATGATTACTAACATTCATTTTGAATTAATAATCGATCGAGAATTTACATTTTGGATTGCTACATCAGCTGTACGATAGAATTAGCGTACGAAATCCATGTCCTGTGTAACTCAATTCGGTCTCAAAGTGATTGGAATATAATACGCTGTAGTGATCGAACGATAACACTTGTGAATTGTACTCCAACTGTTATTTAACTGAACGAAAAATTGTATACTATGATAGAGGCCTTGACAAGTATCCCAGAGATTTTGCAAATTTTTTGAAAGCTTAGGATAGTAAAAGCAAAAAGGAATCAGACATAAATGACCGAGTTTGTCTATGGAGTATGAAAAACTACATTTCTCTAAAGTTAGTCATTTTATAATGACTGTATCAATTTGCTTCATATTCGGTATTGTAAAAGATGATCGGGTAAAGAAAAGTTTCTCATCGCTTAGAGTGAAATTTCCATTATGAAACTTGACAAACTACTTTTGCACCGTTCTTACATTTACAGAACTATCATCATGCACATTACAAATGTTGTTTTTGTCATTTGTGTCGCGTTTTTAAGAAATAGAAAAAGCATAATCGCTCGATAATACGTCTCTTCATTACTCATTTTTACTGTAAGATTAGTTGAAGAAAATTCGATACAAATGAAAGATTTTCTTTCACTTGACATTCTGAAGTGTCGATAATTAGCCTACGATTGCATTTAATAGGTTAAAAATACTATTGTGTTACTGAAAAACAAAAAAATGTTTAGAAGTTGCTGCCTAACGTAATACAAACGGAAGTGAATCTTAAAATAGAAAAAACTGCTTTTATCTATCAACATCCCCTCAGTATCATCAACAACATTCCTAAAGTATGCGATAGGAAAGAAACGTTGAAAGTAAGCACGTAGTAACCCTTATCCACCTAGGAATTAATCTTCGAGCTGGGCATGCGTCGCAAAACAATTCGTGGGAAGGAAAACGCGCGAGAGTTAATCGACGATGAACAAGCGTAGAGCAAGCGTATTTTCTCATCTGGTAAAGGGAAGAGAACCGGTAGTTATAGACCGAAGGGGACACAAACTCGATTCCGCCACGTTGTTCACCGGATACCTAAGTGGATGTGTTCTTCTTCGCTGCTGGGATTGATCTCTGGTCGTTTTCCGTGAAAGGAAACGCGATGGATACGTAGCTGCGAAACGTAGAACGATGTACACAAGTGGATAGAAACTGGAATTCGCGTATCAATAATCTACCGGATGTGTTTCTACCTCGAGTAGAAACAGCGAACAATCTCAGCGGTATTTAATCACGAATTAGGCCTGCTGCACACGAGCGATGCGACGACTGAGCAACTTGCGTCGGTGTAAGTAAAATGTAGCGAATTTCGCGAATTAGGATGCGCAACATTGTCCTCGCCACTACGGGTTTTTGTTGCGTGTTGCAAAAATTACGAAGGTGTGTAAATTTTTGGCGAGACTGTGACGCGTGTTGCCAGCAAGTCGCGTTAACTTTTTACTACTGTGCTGAAATTTAGTTACGCGCGATATACGTACTCGTGGATCACGGTAGACCACGGAAATGGCATGGAAAGAAAAGCTGAACAATTTTCTCGTGGTAAAGATAGTTGCGTAATGTTAGATCGAAAAATGACCAAACTTTCGTAATATTAGATTGGAGGAAAATATTTGTTTATTTGTCTTTTTCACTCGTACGTATGATAAAATATCGAAGCTGTATTTTCTTCGTGACGTTATCGAAATGAATTTCGAATACTCGATTGTTGCAGATCTAAGCATGCAAGATTAGAATTCATATTGTGGGAAAAGGGTAAAATGAAATGATCGCGATGGAAAGTTATTCCATAATTGCGAAACGTAAATCCAGACCAGAAGAATTTTCATTATCTCATCAATTCAAATTTTACATTGAAATTATATTATCAAAAGTACATTATTCCTCTGTCCCTCAATTCTTCATATCCAAGTATAATTTTGTCATAGTTCTAAGATTGGAAAAAATTTAGAAAAGTTCTGGTACACTATCAATGTCTCTACTACATTAAGGCAATCGTTCGTTAAGTGAAATGTTTCAACAATTTTTCGATAAAAATAAAAATTAATTTCAAGGAAATACAGGAGAAAAGTATCTCTTGGGTTATGAATCTGAATATTACGTTAAAATTACTTCGATTAATCACGATGCATGCAGAATTCAAATTTGTCGCTTCTTGGTACATTTTTTGAACTCATTGATGAAAAGAATCATAGACATTTTGAATGGAAATTAATACAAAAATTACACACGTCACGCGTGAATTTTTCACTACCAAATTTCACGGTGTTGTACGTGGATAAACTATTCTTAGTACATGATTGTGACTCATTCATGTGAAACAGCTATTGACTCATCCATTCACGAATAAGCGTTATTGCAAAATGAAAATTTGGACGTCGCAACGATGAGCTTCTTTAAATTCATCGCTTCCATTCACTTGAGTCATGCATAGTCACAGCAATACGTAATCGTAATATTGAATGGTGGATGTTCTCACGCACTATGGGACTTTCACGATCCAAGGAGTGTTCCGTTTGGAACCATTACAACGTGCATTGGATCGAAAAGAATTAGGGTGCTCTTGCTGATCAAGTTTCACTTATGTCTATTAAGTATTATGTCATGCATTTTTAAATGAACAAGATTACGTTTGAAAAAGAATACGATGTTTTAAAGTAAGGAAATTGAATAGTATGTGATAAAAAGTACAAACGTTGCAGCAATTATTGAATAAATGCTCTGTAAGATCCGTTAATCTACGAACGTGTTATGAATCGACAATTAATCTGGCTTACTTTAACATACGTGACTTCGAATATCGTGTTTTCTTATTAATCACGATACAGTTAGAAACGGTACTGAACTCGTGTACTAACGAAAAACTGGACAATGGTGTAACCCATTGAGCGTGTTCATCATTGCACTATAAATCTATTTACGCGACTGTTATTATCTTTGCTCTTGTACTCAATGATAAAACTAAAAGTAACAAAATATCTTATTCCACGCTTGATATCCTCCGATTAATTCTGAGATTGAATATCTCTGAACGAGATTCGTGTTCCTTATTTCTTTGGAAAATTCCTATTTCGAATCTCGAATTATGGTATATTTTTATGTCTGACTAATTTTACGATATCGCTATGTCGGTTCCACTGGCTGTACGATCCTTCTTTTTTTACGTTTCGGATCTGTTCCTACTACGTTCTTCCTTGTTATATTTATATATATATTTTGAACATCCTAGCGGGAATGTTACGTAGAAACGTATGATAATGTCCCGAAATACTTGAGAGGGAAATGAATCAGGCTCGTTCCACTCGAGTTGCTTGCTTACGACGAAATATGCCGTCTGAAGCAGATAGAACGAACACTTGACTCATCAGACGCTTTCTCTTTAATAAGCTAATCGATCGAGATACATAATTGCTAATGGATATCTTATCACGGCCATGGTATCATGCAGATATTGAACGCGGGTCACGCACAATGTAATCTAAATGAATCTACATAGATCGCTATTATTCCGCGACGGCTAACGGGATTGTGTATTGCAGTCTTTCCATTAGAACGATAGTAATAATGCGTTCGAATATTCTATTGCACTCTTTCATCAGTAGTTTTTTTTTTCGTTTTATTGCTGAATTATTGTGAGTTTCTTTCGCGGTATTAGCCATGTACTTTTTTAATTCTTACAGCTATTTGTGGAAGTAAATATTGATCGGATCTGATTAAAAATGTTTCAGGCGTAGTGCTATAGATTTTTTTTTTTAAGAGAAGGGCGAAAATATTAATTTCCCGTTTAGTTATTTTGGGTTTAAATTGTACGAATTTTTTGGGACCTGTTTCGGTCAATTTCATATATCAATGTGTGTCATCTTCAAAAGATAATTGATGATCGTGTATCAGAAGATTTTATCTTTCATTGTAATTATGTTATTTCCTAACAGATATACAAATTTAACACCACGCGTCTTGAAAGTTACGTATTATGTATCTAAATTGTACAAATCTTATTTTATTTGTTATATTATCGCATTATATCGTTGTACTATTACATTATTCCTGGGAAATTTTCGTTACAATAATTAGTTATTAATTCTTGCTCCTATCATCAAAATGTAAAGCTGTATTCAGCCGTAATCCTTCTTCTCGTGAATAAAAAAAAAATCGGCTTATAGGGGGTTAATAATGCTGTAAGACGTTTATTGAGGCATTGTTCTCGAAGTAAATAGCTGTAATTATACATGTAGGTGGATATCAAAATGATAATTCAGCTCATTGCATTAGCACACAGTATAGCAATGAATAACACGACTACCGCCAACTCCATATCCATACGTAATCGTAGAAGCACCATTTCATTTCTCCATTAAGAACCTTAAACGATGTAAAGCAGTGTTTCCCAACTTTTTTCGAACCACGCCTAACCTCAATATAAATCTGTCTCATAATAGCCAACTAAGTTCGGAAAAAGTATAATATAAATAGGTATTTCTAATTTAAAAAAAAAAGCGTTCTTAATTTGTCTTTCTGTAATCTATCGACGACGATGATGATTTTCTAACATAATTTTGTAATGGCCTCTTCATTCAAAATCGACACTTCATTAATATTTTGAATCAACTAAAATGTAAATCCCTAAATATCTCGAAAAAAGAAAAAATGAATGGTCGTGAGATTTATGTATCGGAGTTATCGAAAATTGGATTTGTCGTATTCACTTCATCAAACCGCAATCTTGATGGTCATTTATATGATATTGCATTTTATGTATAATGCCATCGAATATACTTTAAACTAAAGCAGCGAGTACTAGATTATCTTCTGTACTTTTCGTTTCATGTCAATTGAAAGTTCTATCGCTCTTATTGGAAGATCCTGCATAATTTAACACATGCTCACCGTGATAGATAATTATTGTTGTTATTGTATTTTTTGTGCTAGTAAATAAACAAACGTTTACTTGCTAAATTACACGGTTTTGCGAACTATGTAGAAGCCAATACAAAATGGCGCGTACACTTCGCGTTGGGAAACAGTGATTCTAAAGAATAAAAAAAAAAGAAGAAAATCAGAAATGATCAGAACTTTAAGTTCGGCTTTTTAATGTCTATTTTCTCTACGAGTGTTACACATTCGTGAAATGACTTTTTGCGTTTTCATATCTGAGATGTGAAACGTTTCGCCTATATTGGCATTCCTCCCTCCGTTTAATTAAACTGAGTGAAATCGCTTCTAGCCAGCAAATATCAAAGGCGATATTTCCGCGGGCATATTTGTTCGCTAGCTGTCGGACACGAACGATTTCAGCGTGTTGGATGAATTTAAATTAGTTACGCGCCACGTGAACACGAATCGGTTCGGTTTTATAATAATGTACCCGGTATTCTAGTGAATACCATGGAATGAATCATCCGTAGAATTCCAAACCTCGTCTCGAAGGTGGAATCCCGTGTGTAGGCGTGTAACGCAAGCGAATATTTCAATAATAACACGATCTTCTCATTTAGATAAATTAATCTAACTAGTACCCTGTACATGTACGGATCGCAAGGCTTTGGGTACCTTTTATCGATACATATTGCCGAGCTCGAAGCTGTAATTATCTCTCGGGCAATGGTAGTCTTGTCTCTGAAGCGCAACCATGCGCACGGTATACCCGTCGATACTCGTTTCATGTAGATGCAATTAAAATAATGGCAGCGTCGGGATCCCAATTTCGCGCAACCTTACGCTGAAACGATGGGAATTCAGTGATATAAACGTTGGAAAGACGTTAGGTGTCTATATTAGCCGGTTCGTTCGGTTCGTTTAAAATGCAACTGAGAATGCTGCCCATCAATCTTGGCTAATATTAGACATTTTATATAGCCAGGTTGTCATTTTCTTAGTAGTCCGAAGTCTTCGAGCGAACCTGCAATAATGGAGGTTGATTTTAATTGAAATTCGAGATAGAGGGTTAAGAGAAAGGTAGTTTCTTATAAGAAATTGCTTCGATGAAAGCTTCACAGATTTTTAAAGTTATATCAATATTTTTTTATTGATTTTTCAGTTTTTTTGTTTGTTATATCTGAAATATAAAATTGAATAATGTTAGAAATTGAAGATTGACGTATGTTATTGATGTGTTATATGGTATATGCGTAACGAAATATAAAAGAAATGTGAATATTATTGGAAAATGAAAATGTACATATGAATTGATATTGATTTATCGTACACTTGACGCGTCAATTGCTTTTGATAGTAAGAACGCAATAAATTTGATTTCACATGGAACCCGCAATGTGATGCAGCCGACAGTTGAATCAGTGTAATTTTCCGGGTAATGATAAAAATTTTACATAATTGATTACAGTTTATTATATACTGAAAATGAACAATTGCGTAACATCGTAGCAATTATTCAAATCGTTCTTGCATTCGGAATTCTCATTATTTTATTCAGCTGAACTTGTTGAATTCGAATGTGCTTTAACGATCATTTTTCACACGATGTTTTTCCTTTTTATTTCCGAATAGGACGGATAAAATTGAGATGCATTTCAAATAAGCGAACATGAAAATAAAATATTTCTTTTCATTTATCGTCAGATATTTGCAATTAATTATTTAGTTTTTCTATCGTTCACGACATGTTTCGATAAATTACTGAAAGATATTTGGCATGAACAGTGACGTTCGAAAAATTCAAGATGCAACTTCAAGTTTGAGGAAATGATCGATAATCTTCAGTTTTAGCTAGCTACAAATCTCTTTGAATTGACACTTCTGCGCCAGGATGTAAGAGAAGTGTAAAACTTTCTGGTTGTATATTGTGAGCGTCACTGAAAATCTTCACCGGTTGATATTATATAATTTTCTTAAATTGCATTCGGTGTATTCTCGGTTCGGTAATTGGATAATCGTTGTACGGATACGGAAACATGTTTTCGACGACTTACGCGCCTACGAACGTATGTTTAAGGACATCTTGCTCCTTTCGTGGATTCTCGATGAGATCAGCTGCACGTAACCATTGCTCCTGTAATTATCGTTGCACCTATCATCATGAAGTAATGATAGTGCTTAACCCTGTTCATCAGTAGTTATCCGCGTAAGTGTAGTTTGGGCTGTCGAAAATTCATGTAATTCACGAGAAATGAAAAATACTTGCGATTCGTAAAAGTGTGAACCTTTGTGAATTATGTTGCAAAGATACGTGAACGATGATGTGTCAGATGGATATTATGATAGCAAGAGATTTCTTTCAATCTGCGTGAAGGTATAAAATGTTGCTTGTAATAGAATAAAAATACAATTTTGTTGGAAATCTAGCGGAGCGGAAAAGTATTTTCTTGTATTTTTTTATATTTAAATAAACCGGGCAATCTAAAGTATCAGTTTGCTGCATATTATATGTAAATATAATCGTGGAATTTTTTAACTATATTTTTTTAGAAGAAGTACCAATGAAATGCGGTTAAATTGCAAGCTTAACATTAGAATTAGCGCAAGATACATTTTTTGATATTTTTCTTTAAAATTTTTAATATTGTTGGTATAATTGCAGGAGTTTATAATGACTTTTAACGAGATGGAATAACTGTTGTATTTTCTTATCCGTTTCCTTTCATATGTTTAAATTTTTAGTTACCTGCCTAAAGTATACCTAAATATATCAAGACAAGCCAAAGTGACCGATCAATAAAATGAGTTATGAAATTGATATCTCTTCATTCATTTATGTAAAGATTTAGCGTTATTTATCATCAAAGTTTCGATCTTTATTTGTTATTGAAAAATGTCTACACTGTAACCGAAAGTAGCTTAATAGACTGCATTTCAGGAAATTCGAAAGTATACATGCAAATCCTGTCAAATTGGATTGTGCAACCAAAACAGAACGAATTCAGCTTGCCTTGAATGCAAGAAGTATGTTTGCGGAAAGTGTATATTCCAAATAAGATCTATTTGCAAAAAATGTGTATAGGCGAATTATAAAAAAAAATTATTTTAATAATAAATACCTCAATTAGAAAATTGGTTTTCACGATATATTAAATATGTTTTTAATATGGAAAACGAGGTCGTAAAAAATACTTGTTCAAAAACGATGCACTCGAAACCTAACTTGAGGAGTATTGATCACTTACTGAACTTCTTCCTTGATTCATAGCAAACGTCATCTTTTACCACCTGCAGCTTTCGTTGATTGCACCGAACAGGAAAAACAGTAATTTGCTTATTAGAGCGTTAATTGCCCAGGTATATAAAGAAGAATGCGGTTTTGATTGTGAGATTTGATGTCGTAAATGTCGTGCAAGAAATGTCCGCAGAAAAGGGAACTGGGCGACGTACTCTGTATCGATTCAACAGCGTTACTAATAAAATAATGTGCAATGACGGGCACACGTGTTTTTCCAAGGAAGCCTGGATTTCGAAAACGTAGCGTATCGATGAATAAGCCATTCGGAACGGGAAATAAATTGTTGGCAAGTGCGTTACCCTATAATTATGATAATTGTTGATCGAAACTGTGGACATCTCAAAATATCACGTCAAGAGGAATTGAAATCGTAACGATCCTATTGATTTTTAATTAACAACCAACATTTACACAGCTACATTAATACTGGAAATATAATGTTTACAATTTATGCATGCATACGATAATTACAATTAATTTATTCTCGCAATTTAATATCTAAATTCGGTGTTTACAATTTATGATACTTTGCATTATTTTATATTCGATTTATCATCTGTAGTTTATTTGCATATTTGTATTCGAAATATTTACGAAACTTCTATTCTTCTCAAATGAATCTATAAGAAATTTAATACTTTAATTCAGTGTTTATAATTTGCATAGTATTTGCATTTGAAATATTCACGAAATTTCTGTTCCTTTCAAATGGATCAATATGAAATTTAATATCGTAATTTGGCATTTACAATTTATGGTACTTTACATTATGCCAGCTTTAATTCATCATCTGTAATTTATTTGCATTTGAAATATTTACGAAACTTCCATTCTGTTCAAATGTATTTATTCGAAATTTAATATTTTCATTCGGCATTTATAATTTATATTATTTTACATTATATCTGTTTTAATTCATTATCTGTAATTTATTTGCATAATATTAGTATTCGAAATTTCAACGAAACTTTCTTTCAAATGCACTTGTACGAAACTCTTACGAATTAGTTGCACACAATTATTTGCGATTAATAAATATGAGGCGTTTTATTAATACCCGGAACGGCGTTTTAAGCGTAACTTCGATCCTTGTGAAAATGGCTTGACACTTCATGCTGCACTTGAATGCACGCAACCAACAGGGGAGCCTTTAATGTTCATCGGTGACAGATTTGGATAAGCGCCAACTTCTTAATGATGATGGACATTCGCTAACTACATCTGCCAACAGAGATGTCACGTTCAGTTAAAACAGCGCCGTGTCTCTTAAGACCCTGTGTGTACCGGCTTCGTGTCGATTATGATCGATGATGTCTCGAAAATTTCCTGGCTCTATGCTAATTTATACCGTTTATCGATAGAACTAAATAATATAACAAATATGATCGAACACTTCCGTTTTAATTCTCTCGAGGGTGTATTTAATTATATCACTATGATGAGAGTAGTTTAATAACAACAAAGTTTTCTTGAAATTTGGAAACGTATAAAATTCTGCGATTTATTACAATTAAATTGATCATTTTAACCGTTCTTTATATTTGGGGTCACGATATAGTGAGGTGGTAAAATCGGTCAGGCGTCAAGGTAAACATATTTTAGCTGCCAGGACGCGCAGATTGACAGAAATAGGAGCAGATAAAGACTTGAAGCGATCGTCAAGCTTGTACGAAGAAATCTTACCGTCAAGCGTCAATATATCTTGTATAATATATGAAAGAAAAAATTCGTACTCACATAATAATTAGGTTACATGTAAAGATTCTCACAGAGGTCACTAATATTTTAAGTTACTTGTATGTGCAGGTAGAAAATGTAAGAAGGATGTGTAGTTGTGGAAAGGAATTTCAAATATTTCAAATAGCAGCTAATACTTACATATTTTCTATTTGTAAATGGAAACTTAACCTAAGTTAATTATTTACCAATTGAAATATCAAATCATATGCTACCATTTATTTATTCTTGCAATCTACAAACAGACTGCAACATACATCGTGACCCAGATTATACATATATATGTTTAACTAAGATAGTCGTTGATAAGTAATATAAGAGAAAATTAGGATTAGATAGTAGATACAATAAATTGTGAATAAAGCAGTTGATCTTAACAGAACCTTCTGAACTGTAAGTTTGAAACGAGATTCAATTTAATTAAAGCTAATCCTTAATTCGTGAGGCAAAGGATCGATCATTTTTCTATATTTTTCATTCTTTGATACCTTCTTTCAATTTGTGCAGTTTAAATACCATAAAGTGAAATTTTGTTCATTTATGTATAAAGAGACTAAGAAGATACAGCCTAAAATATTGTTGCACGTTACTTTTTTGTCCTTTTTCTTTTTACCGTGGTTGCAGATAAAAATATTTACAGTTACGGTTGAAATTAATATTATAGATAGGGATAGAGATTAATATTATAGACAGAGGAAGCAATAAGATTGGTTTTTGTTAATTATCATCAAGACACACGATTGACAACCAGATATCACCGTGCATTCACGTTACATCGCGTTAATTAAAGCCGTGTATAATGGTGCAAGTATCCGCGTCAACGTGCGAGAAAATCTTGTTAACATTTTTCAGATGTACGATTTTTTACAAAGAGTTATTTATTGCATTCGTGTCACAATCTATCGTCATACAAAAGAACTCTGTGATTAATAACCAAACTGGTCGTCGTTCATTATTAAATTATCATTATGAATGATCGATTCATGGAAAGCTATGCACGTTAGCTATGAAATAATCTTATAATTGAATTTTCTTTTCTTGCTCTTGATATGTAACAACTAGATTGCGGATTTTTATGCATTCATAGGCAAATTAAAGGTGCAAAATTGCAGAAAATGTACGTAATATGAAAAAGTATACCAAATATCTAAATTATAATGTTTTTTATTACATCAAATAGATGAAATAATTTTTATCTATTTTTTCTTTACTGCATTTTTAAAAATACGAATTTGCATAAAAATCCACAAATTAATAACAACATTTACTAATGTCAGAAGTCTCGAAGTTAGACAAACAAAAGAAAAGACAGGAAAGACAGAAATTATTAACCCTACAAAATTTTGTCGTGGCTATACAAAAATTTGTTGCGCAAAATCGACAAATATCAACTTCTAAATAAAAATTAACAAATTTAGTAGTTTCGATGATTTCATGTAATATGTTTTGTAACTTTGGAGTTACAGTGGTATATAAAAGATTAAGTTTGGAATTCCATAAAACAGTTTGTGAACAGTTCATAAAACATTTTATTTTTGGAACCTCTCTACTTCCCGATTTTTCATATCGTCTCCTCTTATCCGAAAGAATTGGCCAATGTGCTGTTTCATCTTTTCGCACGTTTTCCACTATATCGTGTGAAAATAATAACAAAATGTTTGTTGAAATGCAAACAACTAAAAGATCGTTGATATACAAACCAAGAACTATTACATAGACTTTTTTTTGTTTATAAAATGTCGATAGAAGAGAAAATAATGGTAATTGCATAAGATGGTTCGTATAGCTTTCATCTCTAGACAATTTACAAAAGCATTTACTTCAAATTCAGGTTACTGTTGAAAACCGCTATAAAGAATACATATGTATAGGAAAATGTGTCCACCACATTGCGGTAAAAAATTAAATAAATCATATAAGACATCGATATATTAGCATGTGGCTTTAAAGTTACACCGAGCAATAGAGGATTAACGTTTTTCATGGTTTTTTATACACTTTTAGAGTTTTCTTACATTAAAAAAAAAAAAAGAAATTCAAACTTCCAGAGAAATTCTAGAAGAAAATCGTTCCCCTGGCATCTATTATTATCGATCTACTCTACTAATATCGAATCGTTCGATTTCCTCGTATCTTGATATTACGTAGCTGAAGTTACTTCGTTGTAGCTTTAGTTTTCTCCATGCAACCGGTCGTTATTAATACCAAGAACCTGATGTAAGAAATCTGTGCACATTCAATACGAGCTTTTCTTTCCGCCAGTGCGTGTGAACAGAACATCGACTGTGCGTAAATGTGCGTTGGAATAACGTTAACGTTAATCGTCGCTAGTATGCTCGCCATTACGCAATGCGTTTGAGGCGTGTGTGCCAAATACTGTGCCACCGCGTTCTGATAATTCCACCATCTGCTAACCTTGATGGTACTTCTTACGAGAAATGCTAATTAGCCGAATCCAACGCGTCTGAATATTCTCTCCTGTGATTCAGCACACTTAACCCCCATGTACATGCATACATCATGTCTCGTTGACGCTCTTTCCTTTCTGCGAAATTCAGATCACTGCTTTTGGGACGAATTTTCGTCGCGTTTGTAATTTCAACGCAGCGGAGTCCCCTATAACGAATTAATTCATGGTACTATGGACATTTTGTTAAAAAGTTTTTCTTGATGAATAATTATTCATGATTTGTATAAGATAATTTATATAGCCATCCCTAAGGAGGTAATGTGCCTAAGGCTGTGCAAATGAAGAGCATATTTCGAGTCATTGTACCTCGATCTGTTTTAAATAGATCAAGGCTGTCTATTAAAGAGAGCTATTATCCGCTTGGAATTAAAAATATCGAATATTGCTCGAGTAATGATTTCATAAAAATTATTTCTTGGAGTAGTAGTAACGATATTTCCCTTGAACTACATATTTATCGAATCTCTCAATACCGTATTTTATAAATAATCCTTTATATCTAAGGCAAGTTCCTTTCCTTCGTGTTAACAAAAAATGTAATTTTCTGGAAACACTATGGTTATCTTGTTTCTGCTTATGTTATTTTGAATATTAAAGAAATTATAAAAGGCAAAAAATCAGTATAATGTGTACTAGGCGTAGAAATAAATTTTTCTCAACTTTTGGATACAATAAAAAGATTTATTTAAAAAGAATGAAATCTTATCGTTATTGTTGATGAATTTTCGCCATTTTTTTGTCAGCTTACGAATACTATTGCGAATATTTTAATTTGAATTACTGTGACTCCAGTCTGAAAAAATTAATTTTTACACCTAATATAAATTTCTAGTGTAAAGTCTGATTTGTTTTAAAATCACGTCGTTTGGAGTTTTTCAAAAAATTATAAATATTAATATCTATTTACCACAATTACTATGTTTCCGGTAGAAACGTACCTAAAATAAAAGATAAAATGACAAAGAAACAATTTTACGTTTTATCAGTTTTTATCTCTATTAAGAACTACATATTATAAAAGTTTTATCTCTAAAAAACTGTTGAGTGTAATAATTATTCTCAAGTACATTTGGTAAAGGAATCTTTTTCTCAACGTCAATGATTTTCATTGAGCAGTTCTTAAACTCACTAAGTACTGCCTAGTCTTTTTGTACTCTTTACTCTTAAACGTATCTCTTATTGACCACGCGATAGATTGCAAGTCATGCATAGAAGCTGGTAGGCATACGCGGTACCGGAACGCTTTAAGCAAAAACGGAATTCTAGCCTCTACAAGTTGGTTATCGTTGTTCTTGCCGCTGAATCTACCACCCAATAATCAACTAACACTTTGCAACCTTTACTTACGTTGCACCGCCTATGTTTGCATCTAGATGGACGGTATATCCTTAAACGCAACATTTGCTTTTCCCGACGTAACTCTCTTCGTACGTATGATGTGCAATCTTAACACTAGAAACAGCGACAGGAATAAATGTCTTGTTAGAATGTTCAGAGGAATGAATTTCTCTCGTCAGTTTTATTATTTACAATTTTTTCAGCTTAAAGTCATATACGAATATTTGTTTCATTTATTCTTTGTTTTAACGTCAACATTTCTTCCGAAAACATTTTTATAATACAATATGTTAATACTTTGCCGGCTGATCTTCACATATTACAATAGAAGTGGATATGCCTGATATGTTTGTGAATTTTGTGACGTAGCATTGCATAAATTAGACTGTTTCAAAAGTGAACACACTTGAGAAAAAAAAATGTTATGCTGTTTTATATATTTTTATTTCATTTCAATATTTTGCTACATATATTACTTTGATTTATGTAAGGTGATACGAAATACTAGATAATTATTATTTTATTATTTGAAGTTGCTAGTACACTTTATGGGTGCTTAAATGTAAAACTATTACTAAAAAGAGAACATTCATAGAACATAATCATCGATGTTGATGAAATTTTGGTATACAGTAGTACTTGAAAAAAAACACGTATTTTTCTTTTTTTTTATCAGCAATTGTTAAGAAGCAAAATTAATATCTCGAACATTATTAGTGATAGAGAAACGGCGTATATTGACGAATTTTCAGTTTTTCAACATTAAAATTGTAAACATCATAACTTCCGATTATTTTACACATTTTGCATACTTCGATAAGCAATACGGAAAAATATAAAAAGAACATTCTTAACCCTTTTAGTGCCGGGCGAAAAAGTGGTACCTATGCGAAAATAACCGGCCGAATTTCACGGTTTTACTAGGGTTTGGGAAAAGGCTCATAAAAACCAAACAAAAAACAATATTTACATAATTCAAAAAGCAGTGTATTAAGGACGAAATAGAGACTAAAACAATGACACTAATTTTTCTATATTCATTGAAAATTATATAAATAACAAAGGTATAAAATATCATAAAGAAAGTAAAAGTTGAGTTCTCTCTTACAAAACGTATTTGCACATACGAAAAGTCATCTTTTCATCATAACTTTATATAGACCATTTATTACAAAGTATATACTTTGCATTTCCAATATATTTTGTAACAAGATAAATAATATTGCATAACAAAAATAAAGAATAACTCGAAGGTACATGGTAAGCGCCGGACGGATTATCTCTTCCGAAACAAGTAATTATTATAGGTAATATAACATTGCTGAAACAAAATTATGTTGTCATAAATATATTTGTGATACAATTTTGTATAATATTATACTTCATTATAATAACATAAATATTTATATTTAGATATTGTAAACTAACTGCTTCTACGTCTCGCTGCCTCAATGCGATCTTATTTCGTGAGAGTCTTCAAAGAGTTGTTTATAAATAAGAATTCAAAGAGCTGTCGACATGTTCCGATAAGGGCCCAACGCCACGGCGATTCACGCCGCACGTCGGATGTCGCCTAAGCAACGACAATCGGTGTTTATGTTAGATTTCGTTAGCTCCAAACGATAGGAAAAAGTCGTCGTCCGCAAAGAGTTAAAACGAAAAACTATTTTTTTTTCATTCTCTCGTAATGAAATTAGACCATTTATAACATATTATAAATTTATTTTGAGATAGAGTTCTCTCGCAATGCGAATAGTAAAGCGCTACAAGGTGCGGGCCGATATATCGGCTCTGGCACTTTTCGCCAGTGCAGCAAGAGCCGATATATCGGCCTCCGGCACTAAAAGGGTTAAGATATCTTTCATTATTTGCAATGTTAAGATACTTCGAACCTTGTATTTCAATTTTGTATTAAAACAGAGTATTCAAGATGTAGGGAAAATTTCAGGTGAAAATCTTGGTAAATTCTATTATGAAAAATCCTGATTAACGGGATTCTCTTCAGCGAGTAAATCAAGTTTCAGCAATAATTTGCTCGAGCAGAAGACTGGCTGAAACTGTTCATACTTATGCATACAAGATGCAAAAGACGGTAAACTTCAGCCGGCTGAATTTACACTGCACCACCATGGTACATGGAGAACATGGTAAGGATTCTTCGTGGCACTGTTTGGAGTAGCCAGTAACTTACACGATTTTGCTATTTTCCACGGCATGCATAAGAATCGGGGCTTTCTATGTTGCTGTTCTCTTTGTGTCATTTCTTCTTATCCTTCTTCCTCGTTTCTCGCTTTTGTGTACCGAAACGATCGCAGCTGCGGACTATGCTTTTCTAAGAATCGCCTTTTTTCATACAGTGAAACGGTTTCGAGGTGTTGCTGCTCGATTTAGGAACGTTATTTATGGGTACAGTTCGTAGGGTTTTAAGCAACGTTTCATACTTGTGGTATGAAGTCTTCCTTCCTTATAAGCAACTTACAAATATTCCATTTCTGTTCTATTTATTAGTAGTTGATTTTCTTGATGTTGATGTTATTTTTATTACAACGTCTTGCAAATGAAGAGTTAAGAGAATGTAAAGAAATATAAAGTATTCTGTTTGCGTAGTAAAGTTATTTTCCTCAATGTTTGAAACTTTTGACAAATTGAAAAATAACTTGTGCGATACGTGCATGTTTGTATTTAGATTTTTAGTAAACATTAACCTTCGTATAAGATGAATTTTACATGCTTGTTGAAACAAACACGTAGTGTTTGAGATGATTAGAAAATGACTACTAGAATGGATTCCTGAGGTCTTGTGTTTATCGAGAGAAATATGCAAGAGTGCAGCTGGAAAAGAAGTATAACTCAGATCTGATCCGACTTGGATCTTACTGTTAGATTGATAATAACTGGTTACAGGAACTAGTTTAATAATAGCGTAGACATTGACGATTAAATCTAATAAACTTCCAGTTTGGTTCGTCCAGGAATAATAGTACAGCAAAGCATTTTGAGGTATCTCTACCTGTTAGTGATATACGAACATATCTTTTTATTTCGTACTAAAAATTCTATAGCATCATGTGACTTGAAAGTTACATATCAATTTGTTTACATTTTATACGTCTCCTTTTATTTTCTGTATTATTATACTACCAGTTAACTTCTTTATGCTAATTATTAATTCCTGTTTTTTTTTCTAATCAAGCGTAAGTTTTCTTTTTATAAACACAGAGTTAACCCTTTCATTACTGTTAGAAATTGTTTCGTACTTTTCCGTTAGCGCCATTTCACCACAATTTGAACACTTGCACACTTCTATCTTAATTCAACGAAACAAACTTGAAATTGTCAAATTTTTCAAGACAAAACGACAAATTTCACGGCTTAGAATTGAACATTTATCTTTCGCCACGCACGTTACTTGCTAAAACTTGTCGTAGCGAAAACAATAATTGATGTATCTACTGAAAATTTTATTCAACACATACTGTTTATGCTCGTGGTAAATGATTCGCAAATCTATTGTCGAGCCTTGTTGTGTTTGCACGTGGTGTGCCGACTTTATTTTTATTTGACTTCTCGAAGGACCACTCTGATATCTTCAGGGAACAAATTCTAATTATTGTCCACGTCGCACTGGACTTCAAGGGATAGACTATATATTCTACAAGGATTTTAAGTGCTAACTGGCTGCTGTTCTTGGCTGAACTGACTCTCGTTTTTTCGTCTTGAGCGTCTTCGAGACGCGTCCAACTAAAGACACGCTGATTGGCAGATAATTCTGAAAATTACTTACCAATCAGCTCATCTAGCAGTGCTGCCCACGCCCTTCCAGTGCGCCCTTAGCGCGATCTTTCTGGAAGGGTGGGAGACGGTTACAAAGGGGGGCGAAAGTTAGTAACAATCCGAGAATTTCCTCTGGGTGACTGGTCGGTCAAAATACCGGCATGGCCAGTTGTACCCTTCGGAGTTCGTAATTTATGGCGTATCCTTCAGCTATCGAGCGCGAGGAGACACGACTTTCTAAAAAATATAATAAACTAATTGCCTTGCCCCGGCAGGATGACCGGAAACGCGTATGAATAGAAAAGTAAATTCTGCAACTCAAAAATAGCCGTTCGGTACGGTCGTGCCATAAATCGTGCCAACGAAGCTCTAACACATACTTAAACTTCCCACGTGAACTCCGCGGAAATTACATTCTCAATCAAAATCAAATAAAGAGGCAACAACTCATTTAGTAATCTTTTTTCATAGCATTCAAATTTTCACTTTTTACCTTTCGAACATCCACACAGCGTATTATGAACTTTCCTTCTACGTACTCATTACAACTGGCTTTTTCTCGTTCAGTTCCGTCGTTTTAGGATCGTCACCACAGGATTCACCGATCTTGGGAGCGTCATTAAGATTCGATTAGTATCCCTGTAAATGGGGAAATGTAAGAGCCCTCGAGTTGGTGCGCGCGATTGCTCCTCAATTTTCGCTCATTACTTCTTTGTCATTATCGTGAATGCGCCAAGTCGCTTCGAACAGCACGGAAATCGCAAGCATGCATGCCGTGCACTATTGCGATGCATAGTGGTGCATAAGAGCTCAGCCAGTGAGTGCATGTAATTTAACGCGAGCCACCAATTGATATAATGTAAGTGAGTGGAGAATGACCGCGGGAAGTGCGCTGGGTGGTCCAATTATGAGATCTAGGTCTAAGATCCGCGGATCGAGCTGCGTGCAAGGTCTCTGCATGCCTACTTGCGTTTTTTATCACGTGCACGAAATTAAATTACACCTTTTACGCCGTTTTATAATTTTATAATTCGTTCCAAAGGATGGGTACGTCTCGTTGAGAAGCTTTCGAGGAAATCGAATGTACAAATTGGAAAGATGTTTGTTTTTGTTTTGGATAAGTGTCGATTGGTCATAAATTGCAGTATAGTTAGTATTATAACGGTCTAAGGAATGTTCCAAGAGGTTTTAGGAATGTATCAGGGGTTAGCAAAAGTTGCTTTGTTTTTTTGAGGTTGACAATTGATTGTTGTTAACGTAAATTAGTAGAGGGTTGTAGAAAGTGAGGGAAAATGTTCGCAAAAAAAAAATATCGTGCTAATTCTATATGCCAAATAAATGAATTCGGTTAAAAAAGATTGATGGTAATTTTTGCAAACTTCTAATAATACAGGTGAATAGGGATTGATATGTCTTTTGTATTGTAAAATATGTGTCTGTACAATTTTTATAAATTAATTTAACTGTAGATCTACCTAGGGGGTCAAAATGACTTGTTTGATATATTATTGTAACGATTACTCATGTTTAACAAATTCTTTTTTCGTGACTTTAATTGTAGGTTGTCAATGATTAATTTTATAAATTTCTTTTCTCTTTTTTAACGAGAAAAGTACTGCTATAAAGATCTTTACTTGTAAAGGTGTGTTCATATGTACATATAAAAATGTCCTTTCCTTGATAAAGAAAATTTTACATATAATTATTTTAGAAAATATTAGTCATTCGTTTCTTTTTTCTTTTCAACAAGGAGTCAGTTTTGGTTTCTCCAATAGAAGTCAATATATTTAAGTTATGGATATTGATATACATATAAGTGTCATTTCCTCTGTAAAGAAAATTCTATATATGATTATTTTAGAAAATATTACGTTTATTTTCAATTTCCGTTAAATGAAACAAATATGTACAAATTCATGTCTCCTTTTCTTTTTTATTTAAGAAAAATGAGTCAGTTTGTCGCCTCCAGTAGAAATAGGTACATCTAAATCTCTCGGTAATGATTACATTTTTTTTTGTTCCTGAATACGATAAAATTTTGAAAAGAAGTATGAGTACACTTTTTATTTCTATATTGTACGCTGCACAATTAGAGGAAATTAGTGTTGGTGTTGAAGAAGAGAAAAGAATGACGTATCAGTTTCTTCTGTTACTTTAATTGGAAAGCTATTCCATGAAATTCCTAACATATTTATACACATTATTCGTACCACGTTTCCTGTTACTTTCTATCATTGAAGAGATTCCGTCGTTTGCAAGTTATTGTTCACAATAGGAAAGCGGCGTAACCAGAAGCTAAACGTATTCATTTGTTTTCTTCCTGTGTCGTGATCTTTCGTCTATTATTTATTTTCGTCATTAGCAACATCGAGAACAGGGTGCAGCCTTCGCGGAAATATCGTCGTTGCTTTCAGCTATGACAGCCCATGTTTCCCATGGATTGTGTATTATCGACGACAAAAGCGGGTCAACTCTTCAGGCTACTTCCTTACAGGTTTTCGATGTTTATGGCAACAAATAAGAATAGTATCAGAGGTCGATAATCTGGCATCTGTTAACCGATCGTTAACCTATAAATGTCGTGCTCTAAAACCGGCCTGCATAATAAGCATCAAATGGCAGGCTGTTCTATGAATCCGCAAGTCTTACGAATTTATCGTGCATGCAATGTGAAATTCTCCCCTATCGTGAATTCGCATCAGCGTATCCGCTTTTACTTCAACGTTTTGTACATTTTTATCATCAATACTTATCATCGATATTTATTACTCTTTTTTTTTCTCTTATCTGATCAAAAATTTAGCAGTACAGCTTACAGGAGAATTTTTTGTTTTGATCATAGAATTTTCTTCTGTATAATTTAAGATTATTTTTAACACGTTAAGCGCCACGTCGGTCATCGGTGACCAATAATATAACATCTAATAAATAATATTTTAATATTGTAATTTGAAAGTTTATAATTTATGGAAAGAGGAAATTCTGTTTACATGTAAAAATTGTTTTAAGAAACTATATTAAAACATTGTAGGCGAAGATATGGTTTTCTATCGCAATTGTCGCCAGTAATTGTTGATTTTTTCAATTGAATTTCTGACAATAATTCGGTCAAATCGCGCAGAAATGAAGAAAAACAAAAAATAGTTTTCATCGCGTAACCTAAGCGGAGTGTCTAACAAGCGCGTGGCGCTTAAGATGTTAGCCATTTCGTATGTATTAGTATTGTAGTATCAGGGCTACCATATTCACCGAAAAAATAAACAGTATCAAGAAGGGAAAATAAGAGGTCGTGGGTTCGATGATTTTCGCTTAGTCACTCAAATTTTTCCTCCGTTACTACTGTATTAAGTGTTATAAAATGTTATATTAAAAAGGAGTTATAGTAAAATATAAATGGAAGTGATATGTATAATATAATACATATAAAGAATTTTCTTCTGATAAAGGAAATATTTACAGATCGGTGTGGTACACTGTTATTGTGAAACTTATTATTATAATTGATCATACTGAATATTGCTTCTCTGTGCATCTCATATAACAAATTAGTCAAATTAAACGAATAATTTTCCAATTCCACACGACACTGAGTTTCATCTGCCTTATTAAATTTTCGTTATTCCGTTCTTTCTCATTGATAATCTGTCATATAATTTCAACAATTCGATTATTCGAGTATTCTTCAAATTCGATTAGACATAACTTTAGTCTGATATTTTAAATAGGTGTTAAATAGATTTAGAAAACTTCTGAAAATTATGTTTACGTTACACTTCTCATAAGAGAAATATTTTAGCTGTTCAAATTGATCATATTTACGTATACACGCGTCATTCCTAAATCATTAACCGCTCATCGTAAATTCTGATCTGTTAGGCATAAATCTTATTATCAATCTTTTAACTAAATAATTCATCGTTAGTCATTTCGGTATTAATGTACCATACAGTATTTCATGGCGAACGTGATGTGTATAACCAGTTTAACAACAAATGCCTATCTCTATTGGCTTGTCAATGTTGAAGTATAACTTATTTTCACGCAAGCACGACGAGCCTCTTTCGTTAGTGGGCAGTTTAATTTATGAATGAATACGTTAAATCGATAAGTACATCCCGCGAGTCACGATTCAGTGGCTGGTATAAATTTGTAAACGACACCGATACGTGCTCGTTCGTCAGTGTGCTTTTTACTTTCCCAGAATTACCAGTACAAAATACTTGACTCATTTTCGCAAACGTTGGATTTATGTGATCAGCGTGGACTGAGTAGATACGTTTCAATCGTGATAACAGTTTGCCGATCCTTTAAAGCTGATTAATTTTATAAAAGCTAAATGAAAACGCGTTCGTTTGGTAATATACGATGATTGAAATATTTTTCTGAGAAAATTTCCATTTCTTGACGCTGACAGTTACAGATTGCAACGTTGAATAGTGTGTTTTTGATATCTCGTGTCTTACGAAGTGCAAATAGTAGGGGATCTCTTTTGATAAAAAATTACAGAACACTTCAATTTTTTACAGTGGAGTAATGTAGAGGCAAATATATTTTTTTTAAGGCACATTATTTTTTTTGTATTTTCGTTTTGTTCTTTTTAATCACACTTAACTTCTTTTTTTTTCGTTAACCCTTTCGCTACGGCAGATTTTAAGCGAAAGGTAGATATTCGATTTTCAATCGGGAAACTTGTCAAATTGGTTGTGAAAATTTAGAAATTAATAATTTTCGAATTCGTAGAAATGTAATATTTGTTTCGTTAAAGTAAAATGGAAATGCAGAAAGAACAAAATTCAGGCGAAAGGGTGATAACAGTAGTGTAGAGCGAAATTTCCAAAACGCCTACAGGCGCCAATAGTAATCAAAGGGTTAACCTTTTACTTTCTAATGGCGAATTATAGCCAACGTGTGACAAAAGAGAAATTGTGATTCTATTAAATTTCTACTTTTACTCTAGCTTCGAGTTAAAACTGAAGATTACTAAGTGCAAATTGTATAAAATATTTTTAACATATGTATTTAGTAATCAAAAAATCGTGAAGCATGGTGTTAAGAAGGTACTTTCAACCCTCTGTAGCGCCATGTGACTGAAAAGTTGCATATCCATTTCTTTATATTCTTCACATCACATTTTATTCGTTTATTGCTATACTATTGCATCGTACTATTATATTATTATCAATCAATTCTTTATATTAATTATTAATTCTTGTTTTTCAACATTTTTGTAATCAAACATAATTTTTCTTCTCATAGACACAGAAAAATTGGGTTATAGAGGGCTAAAGAGAAAGATTGTTCTATTCTGAGTAGATTCATTATGCGAATGAATATTTTTAAATATCGAAAATATTGGATATAGCGAAAGTATTTAATGAAAAATGTATCGATATTTAAATTGAAGAAATTAATAGAAAAGTGTATAATTCACGTTTTACTACGTTTATACTTAAATTCATGGTAACGTCGTTTCAATGCTAACTTACATGATTTGAACACTATGAAAATCCGCGTTTCTCGGTTCACGACATTTGTACCCCCCCGTTCTAGGTATGACGTCCTCAGGTCAATTGTTCTGCCCTAACACGAATTGTCGTGTTGTCGTCATTTGTATAATTACGAAAGCTTCACTGTTTGACGAGTGTCGTTACAGCGTGAGGAAGACTGTCAATTAACTGCAAACACTACAATTGCGACATGGTAAACAGTAGAAAGTAACAAAATATTTGTTCAATATTTGCCAGGGAAGCATTGGAAGATATATCGTTGTTGTCTTTCTATCTTTCATTATAATCGATCGTTTAATTATCGACACTGGTTTTGCATATATTGCAATATGTACACGTCATACACCTACTTAATCTTACGCAATCAACATAAAATCCCATTTAAAATATCACCTTTTGCTAAGCGTCGCGCGCCAAGCAAAGTAATTACTGTCTGGCTTTTTTTTCTTCGAGACTTGTGTTTTATATTGGTTCGTAGAATTTTTCTCCTTCTTTTAAAGCTTTAATGGGAATTTTTTTTGTCTCTATGCTCATATTTTATACCTTATAATTTTGCCCACCTTAAATAACATCGTGGTTACAGTTTCTACATATAGGTGGAGGTGTAGAATATATGGACCGTTTATTTTGAAAGTGGCGTAACTCCATTCTTTCTTCTTGCGAGAGATTTAAGGATTTGCATTTTAGTTGATTCAAAAATATCAATGAAGCGTATTAAATTTACCAATGTTCCTCTGAATTTAAATATATGTAAATGGATTATATGTGAAATTTAACTAAACCAAGATATAATCTGTCTGGGTTGTAAATGAACTTACGTCACTTTCGTGATCAATGGTTATACAAAGTAAATTACTTAAACGAATCCTCAGTTGACCAAAACATTATGGATATTTTAAAACATTAAGCATGAATTGCTTATAAATGAAAAGTTCACACCAAATTATACGTAAAATATGTGACTTCTTGATTTTTTGTTATTCAAAATAAACGGTCCATATGTAGATAAGAGTTTTGAAGGCTTACACAGCTCGGTTTATTACAGTTTATACTGTTCGAGGCTTTCAGAGTATAAACTGTGTCGAGGAGGATACGATGTCAGTTTTGTTCTTCTCTTTTTCTTTTAATATGAAAGGTCGAAGATGTTTATATCAAGTAAAGTAGCAAATTCTGAGTACGAATGTATTAAAGTTACATTCATCCTAAAACTCATCGTTCCTGAGATATTCAACTTTGCGCATCCTATTACTTTCATTATGAAACATGTTCAAAGTGTCGACCATATGCACTACAATGTTGTAATCTGTGAACCGTTGAGTCCTTTGTACGCCTTATCGTCACAGGGTCTATTACAGCACACGCTGCAGTAATCTGTTGCATCATAGTTTGCAGTGCAGTCGGTGTTCCCCGGTACACAGTATTTTTCATAAAGAAGACATGTTCCATAAGGAAAGTAATAGGATGAACAAAGTGGAATATCCGAGGAATGGTGAGTTTCCGGATGAATACATTTCATTTAATTTGATCATAGAGAATTAGACATTTTATTTAAAAAAAGAGATAGAAAAAGTCTCCATCTGGAAAGAAACTATTTTCATTGTGTTACGCCTTTCTTGAAAAAATATACAATTTTTGAAAAAGAAGAAAAACTATTTCCATCCTGTTACGCTTTTCTTGTAAAAACATACAATTTTTGTAAGTAATGTGTTCGCTTATTAGTTGATACAATGGATATGCTTGAGGTTGGACGTAGTTAGTAAATAAATTATTAACCTTCCTAACGCAGAATTCTATTTATAATTTGACGAACGAGCACAAGCGTTTCATCATTTAACGTGAAATCTATTACTCGTGAATAAAAAGCAAAGAAGTTGCAAGGGTTTATAAAGTTCGCCGTGAAAGTTTTCTGTAAACATTTGAGTTGGAAAAGTTCCTTAAGCCTCATGATGGAACACAATGGTGGTAAATATTTATTTCACATAAATACCACGGCGGAAAAATTCTCGTTCCTGACGGTCGTAAATTCTTCGCCGAATGAGCAGCGAGATTTCGAAGATCGTTAATTTACAACAGACGCGGCAAGAGAACGTTTCCGCTTGAAAATTACGTTTCGTTGTTTCTTTTCGCTCATCTCGCGTTTATATTCGATTTCGACGAAAAACGAAATTACGCTTGTCATCTCGTATCGTACGTCGATGACGAATTATGAATGTGTATAGAATTTCTGATTAAAGTATTGTTCGAAGCAATGGTATACGCGATATCGATTCGACGGTGGACACAAGAATTTTGCAAACAGGACGACCACATAAACGTCAAATCAGACTGGCGTAAATTCGGATGTGTTGTCATTTGAATCTAAAGCAACTTGTGATTGATGCGCGTTAAAATTGCTGTTTCTTTTTTTATTTTTATCGCTCGATACGTATGCAAATTTACATACGGAAAATGCACCTCGTGTGACGAGAATATTATGCAAGACGATGGAGTTTATAGGATTGTTGTTAATAAACATAATAAATTGTTGGGTATAAAATTATTACAATGAGCGGTGTTATTAATTCTCCATAACCTGATTTTCTCTCGTTCACGAGAAGAAAAATGGTTGAATACTATTTTATATTTTACCGAGCGAATTTTAATCGTGAAAGATAGAGAAGATTTAAATATAGTCAGCAATGTAATTTCATTTCATGACAGATAGATTGGTATCGTGAAATAATGATTATTTCTCATTCGTAAATGGATACTGAATACTGATACAAGTGTCGTATATTGATTCTCAATTTGCATTCACAGACGTAAGAACAAATCGTTTCATTTTCATCAGAAATAAATCATACGATGAAGGAGGAAATAATGATTCCCTTCAGTGAATCACAGTCCGCCCACGTTTCATTCATTTTTCTGGCTTCGCAATTTTCTAAAAGGGCTGCACAGTCAATTTCCTGCGATTTCTGTTCCTCTCTGTGTATCTTGGGCGGGAATTAAATAAATCGCGTAATAATAATAATCGGCTAACAGGATGTTCTACGATGTCGCGAGATGTTAACGTGACGTATTACCACTCAGAAACATAAACGCGTTTCTCTCATTATTTGCATACAATACCAGGGAATATGAAATGCGAGCGCGGCAACATTATAATGGAGATTTATTTGAATTCAATGGGGGATTTGACAGATTTCGTTGATACCTGGTTACCTGGGGAAATTCAACAGGTTGATCTCGGGATTGCTCGTCGACATGACTAAATTAATCTAACGGTGAATTTGAAACGTTGTTTCTTTATTCAGATGATTGTAACCACGCTATACCGCTTATCAGAATATCATTGATGAATGACGATTGAACGTTCTGATATGTGAATTCAGCCAATCAAATTCGAACCATTTCAAATTTAAATTCATCCAATCGAATTTTAATCTTTTCATGTGTAAATGTTCAAATACTGATATTTTATTTCAGCCAATCACATTTAAACTGGTCGAATTTAAGTATTCGCATTCTAATGTTTGACTTCAAACAAAATCAAACTGTTTCAGTTTAAGCACTCAAATTCTAATATTTAAACTCTGCTAATCAAATTCAAACCATTCGAATATTATTACTGAAATTCCAAGTTCGAATTGAGCTATATTAAAATTACTAATACTAACACATAAAATTTAATTGAAATTTAGCCAATGAAATTCAGTGTTCCAAATATAAATTCAACTAATCAAATCCTAACTTTTCAAATTTTAATACTGGATTTCAGCTTGTCAGCTTCAAAGCGTTCCAGTTTAAGTATTTCAATTTTAATATTTATATTCTGCCCATAAAATTCAAACCATTCTGAATGTAACTATTAAAATTCTAATTTCGAATTGAGCTAAATTAAAATTACTAATACCAGCACAAACTTAAAAACACTAAAAATTCGATTGGAATTTAGCCAATGGAGTTCTCAGCCAAAATGTTCTAAATTTAAATTCAAATCTAAATTCATCTTCCAGCTTTTCAAATGCCCACTAAAGAGTAGTATATTTGACTGATAATACATCCTCGAATATATGTATTGTGAAAGTAATCAACGTGCAGCGTATCGAGCACTTATAAAATAATTCTTGCTCGTCGTAGACTTCATTGAACGGTAACCTTGGATGGCAAACAGAGTCGATAGTTAAAAGTACACATTTATGCCCATGAACTCCGTGTTCCTCCGGCGAACAGTCTACGAAGTCTCAGGGTCGCGTTCAACCTCCGCTCGCGACGTTTCCTTTTTGCTCGTGTCAACCCATTGGAACCCTAAAAATAGTGGCATAGCTGCCACTTTAACGCTTGAACTGCCAACGAAGGGGGACGATAAAACGACCGTGGCGTCCCGTGGGCGTCGAACGATACGTGCATACGCGCTTTTGCACGTCCACTTAGGCGAGGTGGAAAAACGAAACGCAACCATATAGGTGGGAAACAGAAACACGAGGTCCCAGATAGAAAACGAGCAGCCGCATCCTGGCTAGGCCAGCGTGGGTTCATTCAGCGAGAGACGCGCTTTCGATTTTTGCCTGTCGACACGATATTATATTCCCCGTGGTCGTACATCATCGCGTGGGTAGAGGTACGACGATAAAACGGTGGGTGGATCTGGCACCGATGTTTTGTTGTTCTGTCGTCTCGTTGGTATTTTTCTTTTTTTTTTTGCTGTTTTTTCTGTCCACGGTAGCTAACCGATAGAGGAGGAGCTTCTGGATTTCGTACGCGACGATAAATCAATCCTTTCTATCATCCACGTATCGTATAACTACCGAGCCGATAGTTTATGTAATAGATACGAATTGCTTTGAGCCGTTTACAGCTGGATTTTAGATGGTTTTTGTAATATTTATAGGCGGTTTTTTGGCAAGCTTTCCGGTTCTGCTATAAATTTCATAGGTTCCCAAAGATATCAACGACATTGTGCTTTGATACTGTGACTCTTATTGATATTCGGAAACTTTTTTTTTTAAATTGGATCAAACGACTTGAGGTTTTCTGAGAAACTAGAAAGATGTTTACTAAATGACGTGTAAAATTTTTTTAGAAAATTGCGAAGAAAATAGGAAAGCTTGCTTTTTACAACTTCTTTTATTTGTGCTTGTATTGATAATTTAAAAAGTTCTGTAAATTTATGCCAGTTATATAGATGGTGAAAATTTCATCGGAATAAGTTAACTTTGCTAAAAATGGAGAAAATTGAAAAATTTACGATTTTCGGCTCAGAATTGCGATAAAGCTAAAGATCCTTAACATCTGTCACTTGTTTCTGCATCAACCGATTTCAATGAAATTTTTAGCATGAATACAACCGACATAAATATACAACACGCCGTTCTTAAATTTTCATTAGAGGCTCAGATAAAAAAAACTATAAAAAGGATCTTCACCGTCTCATTCGTGGTTACGACAAATTGTCGTACAATTTTTTATACTTTGTCTAGTAAATTAATCCTAACTATTAAAAAAAAACGTGTCCGAATATTAATAAGAGTTGTATATTTCGAATTGTTCGATTTGAGGATTCTACTTCCTGTAAGTCAGTCATTTTGTTCAGTTTTTTGTGTATGTAAATTTGGTATTAAAATGTTCCAAAGGTTATCTTAGTCGACGGTTTCTATGGATTCGATTTTATCTACTGTGTAAACTCTTTCTGATGATTCATATGGAATTCTCACTGATAGTTGAATTATGTCATTGGTGCACATTCGTTCACGATGATCAATCCTTTCGTGAATTATTTCATATTTGATTTGTAATTAATCTCATTATTGAAACTCCATGACATTTCGATTTTTCTGTTTAATTCTACATTTGATAATACTGCAAATTAGTTTGTGTCACCGTTCTCGTTGTTTAATCGAATTATTTCGGAGCTATTATTAGTTACCAGAAGTAATCTCCTATTCAACTGTCTCTCAATACGGTATTACGTAATGTTATTGTTATTTTGACGTCACGGATATTCTAACTTACAGCGATCCACATCAATAGCATCAATACGATTGTTCTCTCATCCACGTATCTACGTTGCATGATCAAATCCAAGCAATCATTCGTTCAGCGGTATTAGTTGAGCATGATTGGAAAGCACATTCTCGGCATTGTTTCCTACGAATCGAAGGTCGCTAGAAAATAATATATCACTGGTAAATACCTCAACGATTTGTACTGCAATATAGAGGTAATAATTTTATCAATTGCAGATTGTTTTTCGCGCCTAATAATCTTCAGGCGTGAGATCTATCTGCCTTTTGCGTTACCTTATTGCTTGTCATGCAATCATTTCGTTGAATTAATCCCAAAGAAGTGTTTATCTACATTCCAAAATTATTGAAATTTTTATTGTAACAATATCAAAATAATTTCAATTGATTGTAACATTTATTTTAGCGAATTTTCCGTAAAATAAATAAAACACATGTTTTTATATTTTAAGAAAATACTGAAAAATATCATACGCATAGTACTTGTCCATTCCCCCGTTTATATAAAATTAAGAGAAAAGGAAGAAAAATCGAGAATAAGATCGATCGAGTTTTTACTCAGATAATTTACAAGACTTTACAATAAACGAAGCGACAAACTCTATCTTCCAAGTCATTCTTACAAGAGAAACTTATCCGGCTATCATTACGTCATCGTTCAACTTGGAGCCACTAAATTTGCATACTTAGCCTATAGCATTGTGTCTGCGTAATTGTTGTACACCACTACTGAGTCTCTCAATGAAATTCTAAAAAAAGCTACAGAGCAAACAGAAATGAGATAAAACTGGACATTCCTGGGTGATAAAGTTCTCGACAAAAAAGAGGCAAAATTACGGAGTAATTAAGCTAAAGAGAAAGTTAAAACAAGAAGTTCATTTAGCTAAATATTCGTCTCTCCTTCTTTTTTTTTTTTAATTATATTAATTGGATCGTATCTATGACCGTGCATAAATTTGATTTTCCTGCAAATGATCCTTATCAACGAACGAGTCTCGTACGTTAGTCTCGGGTAGATGTTACGTCTCGTTTATTAACCGGTGACGTTATCTATTTCTTATTCGCGTCGCATCGTCCGTATGACTTTTTCCGCGATGAAGAGGCTTACCAAAAAAGCATGGAAATCGTACTGGACACCGAGATTCCGAGAAACTGTATATACCTTCACAGTGGTCGCTTGTCAATTGTGAAAGTTCAGTTGTTTGTCGGTACACGTTGTAAGCACGCAGGAGAATATATACGCGATATGTTAGAAGTCAACCGGCGTTCCATCGTTTTACGATCCTCTTGGCCAAGGTTTCTTCTTTCTAACAGCGCTATCAGACAATCGATTTTATAATCACTCTCATTAATATTCAGACATCCTTCAAAACAGAATAACTTTCCTTTTTTTTGAATGGTCTAAACAACGTGTTTTTTAATTTATTACTTTATTTTTTTTTTTAGAAATGAAAAGGATTAGAAAAATGTACAATTGGTCGAAATTGCGAAGAAAATAATAACGGTCGCTTTTCACAATTTCTTTTTTTCATCTGAGCCTGTAATGAAAATTTTTAGAAATACATTTTGTAGATTTATATCAATTATATACATTCTGAAAGTTACATCGAAATCGATTAATATTGCTATGAGCTGCGAACGGTTAAAAACGACGGAAGTCGAAGTCCGTTTCGCGACCTTTGGTTTAGAACTGCGATAAATCGAAGTAGTTTTACGCCTTTCCATGGCTATTGTTTGCTTCTATATTGACCGATTTTGATGAAATTTTCTACAAAACGTAGTTTGTACATTTTTGCAAATTAAAACTAAAGTTCGAATTATAATTGATTTTAGTTACTAATATAACTATTTTTGACACTTTTTGACCGATACCTTCTATACCACGAGTTTGACTCGTTGTTATAAGACAAATGGTTAAAAACAGATATCTTTTCCCATGTAAATTTGTTAAATGAACTCGTATATTCATAGAAATCTTTCGAAAAATTTTCAAAATTATTTTCGTACGATTTGTGCGTATTTCGAAGAACTGTTGGATCGAGTAGGATCAACTATTCTGAAATATAATTATATTCTAAATATTGACGGTGAATGTTCTTAGTAATTTCTTTTTTTTATCGAAAATAGCATTAGAAGAGGAATTCATTTGCAACTTTTATTCATTTTCGGTGATATCATGGAACAACGTCTTAACCAGGAGGATCGAAAGATGTTGCGGTGAATGTTACATAGGAAACTAGTTACAACATTATATTACACGATTCTAACCTAACCTAGGAGGTATAATCACGCTTGCAAGAAATTGCAGTTGAATCTAATTGAATTCAATGGAATTAAAATAGATACGGTATTAGGATGCTAGTTTCATTCGTAAGACTAGTTCTCCAAGAAATTTACATCACTTCCAACTATTAGAAGATCACTTAACCGAGAATGAATAAAATATCAGACACGAATGGTGGAACTTGTAGTGAATATTAAATTATCAAACAATTTTTGTCGTTTGTTCTTCGCTATATATAGAATACAAAGAAAAAGGAAAAGAAATGGTACAACACGAAGTTACATGCCAGAAGATATGTAACATTGTTACGTTAAAAACGTCCCGACCTCCAGAAATTATCATCTTCAATTTACAACGATATTTTTATCTATCGCGTACGTTCTCCTTTCTGTTCCATATTCCTCTTAATCAAGAAACCATTCAGAACAGTCTCGACGCGAGATATCGAAGATGAACGAACGAGAGCACATCAAGTGATTTCGATATGTTGCTGGAAAAATAGCTGTAGATAAACCAGCGATTGATTTATTCGTGGTGTATATATAGGGCGTGTGTTTCTATAATATTTATCTAGGAGAAATCTCACGTTCGAGATTTGATGTTAGGTCGTCTTTTCACGTGTCTCGTCGTTGGTTTAACGATATGAAGTCATGGTTAAAAGTGTCCCGACGCCGTGCCCACAGAAACTGGCGCGTAGTTTGAAAATAAATCTGACAGAACTACCGGTTCTTGCTGTTCTGTGATACAGGCTGGCATTTGCTATTTCTAGTTCGTATATATCTGGTATTTTTGCGCGTTTCGAACGACGTTCGTAGCGACGCTTGTGCATACTTAATTTTCTCTTATAGGTTAATTATTAACTGTGTGATATATGGTTTTTTGTCCATTCTTTTTTCATTTTCTTCTAAAAGAGATAGTTTGTTTTCAACGAAATGATGAAAGATAACGTTCAGTTCGTTTTTAGCGATGTTGACGTTCATAGATGAATTTAATCCTCTGTTTTTTTTTCTCCTCTTGCATTTAGTAAGTTTTTTATCTCTTATGAGAAAGTTCCAGTTAGATAAAGTTATTAGACACGTCTGTCGTGCTTCAGCGAGAAATTTCGTTTCAACTAATCGAAGAGTGACTGTGAATTCTGTGTATCGATAATTGTAAAATGTTACAGAGTGATTTTTCTGTCTAACGAAGATAGTGTATGTAGTTCGATGAAACGATTCGACACATCCTTCCTGTCAGAACGAGCATATGATTTAGTTTTTTTTCCTAAGTTCAGGGTTTTCAGTAGCTTTCACATTTCACGTCTCTGTAATTCGTGGAAATTTTTCGTGTCGTAAATGTATCTTTCACCTTGTGCCAATTGATTCGACGAAACACTTCTGCAAGACAAAAAAACAAGAAACAAAAAGAAAAAAAAAAGGTTTAATCTTGTTTGGATAAGAAAAAACAAAAAGAAAAATTGAACAGTATTTAATAAGATAAAATATAGGTCGTGAGTGATTACATTAATGGCTTTTCTTTTACACACGCGTGTCGAATGAGTTACCGAATCTTCAGACCTTTCGTTTGATTGAATACGCGTGAACTGCGAGCCATTAAGCGACTACCTCCTTTCCTTTGCGTTGCACGTTAATTACAGATGGGATGTACATACATACCATGCAAAAACCGTATCATTCCCCCGTTCGTGTTCTCGTTTCATAAATCATCGCAATCGTTTTAAAGTCAACGTTGATTTATTTGTGCGCGGCAAGGACGAACTAATTAATATAGCAGAGTGTAAATTGATGGCGAAGTGGTCTCGCAGATGTTTTTGCTGGTGCCGATTGACACTTTACACGAGAACCGTGTTCTTCGTAGAAAAATATTATTCCCCGCGTAAATTTCGTACAAAAAGGGAAAAAGAACTCGACGTGCTTTTTAATTAAATGTCAAACTTCACGTTAAATACGAAATACAGAGAGATTCGATACATAAAATTGCAACGGTGGAGAAAATCAATTTTTGAGAGTGATCATACTTACTGTGACTTTCATTAATATTCGGATACCTTTTGAAACACAGAAATTTTTTTATAAGTAGATTAAACGACGTGAAAATTTAGGATTAGTTTACTGGAGGATGTGTACAAAAAATTGTGGAGAAATTGTAATTGGTCGGAATTGCGAAGAAAATAGTAAAGATGGATTTTCACAACCTCTTTTTATCTGAGCCTGTAATGAAAATGTAAAAATATGTTTCATAGATTTACATCCGCTGTATATGTGTTGAAAGTTTCATAAAAATAATGCAGAAACAAGCGACAATCATTGAATGATGTGAGGATCTTTAAATTTATTGCAGTTGTGGGTCGAAAATCATGAAAACTTCGATTTACATCGTCTTTTATTGTTTGCAACTCTTAGCAACATTTTCAGCATGTACATACATAATTGACATAAATCTACAAAATGAATTTTAAATAATTTTCATTATAGGTTCAGATAACAGAAGTTATGAGAAGCGACCAATTGCAACTTTTTAAAATTTTTTGTACACATCTAGTAAATTAATTCTTCTGACTTCTTAAAAAAACTCACGTTGTTTGGTCCAATTTAAAAAAAAAGTTATTTTGTTTTAATGGATGTCTGAATGTTAATGGAAGCCACTGTATACCTACGTCATCGTAGAGTATAAAAAGAGTTACGATATCGAAGGAAATGAAAGCATCGCGATAAAAGTAGAAAGTAATACGTCTTAAAAATATTAATTGCCAAATAAAAAATTGTGATGATTAATTAAGGGGAAACTAAGTCTAAAAAGACGTTTGAGCATATAGAAATAACGTTGAGAATGAAATTCGAAGAACGAGATTACGTTAAATATATAAATCATTTCCTTTGAGAAGATTTGAAGATATACTTTTCCTTCGAAACAATGCTCTTCCTTCGGTCTCGTAAAAGGGAAAGACACATCGGTCGCCTTTACTTTCTGCCGTTCTTTCGACCCACTGTCTCTCGCATCTAATGAACTTTTTGTTCCTTCATTTTTTTTTTTATTTTTGTATTTTCCATTCAGGTCGAATCGGTGGATTTGGCGTTAAAGCTCTTGGATAAGTCGCAAATCAGGGGTAAAACGTTGGCTGTACAGAGGGCAAAGTTTCAAATGAAGGGAGATGCGTACGACCCAGCCTTGAAACCGAAAAGGAAAAAAAAGGATAAGGAACGACAGAAAAAATTCCAGGAAAAGTAAGTCGCATTCAGTAGCTATATCATTTTTAAAATTTATTCCATCAAAGTGCCTGCGTATTAATTGAGAACGATAGAACAGAATCAATTTCTCTGCTTTAATTTTATTACTTCGTTCGTTTGATAAAAGAAAAAAAAAAGTGGAAGTATCGCAATTATAGCTGTTTCACTATATCTTTATCATTTATTACAATACTGTGATTTACGTGTTGAAATAATTTATTAGGAATAACTAACTCATTTCAGTTAAACTTTTTGCAACCGAATATTCTGCTTCGTTAGGAAGTAATCGCAGATTTATTTCGATTTTACATTTCATTTCATCGTCTAGTTTTTCGTATTTCCTCTGCAAAATCCTTGGAAGAAGGTTCGATAATTTCACGATCACGAGCATAGTACGATCGAAGAAAAACACCGTGACGGTTTCTTTTTATCATCAGAATCCGTGAAGAATTCATGAGGGAAACGAATTCTCACGTTGCGCAGTTCCGTAAAATCACGTCAAAGAAGCATTTCAAGCGTTTCTTTCCATTCATACTTGTTCATTCATCTTTCCACTCTGGCACTTGTCTAAGAATGCGTATCATATGTTACCGCTCAATCTCGAGGGAAACAAGATACATTTCATTCTTACGCTCCATTTACACAAGTCCCTGGTTACACTGACGTACTCGAGAAATATTAACCAGCACTTCTTAAGGGTTGATTTAATACTGTCGAGACATATTACGATCTAGTCAAATGTTGTTCAACGTACTTTCCGCTTTCAGAATTTTCTTTTTTACTTAGCAAATGAAAGATCTGAGATGTATGCAACTTTAATATTTAAAAATACAGAGAATAAATAATAGAATTAATAAATGCTGTGAATGCTTTTCAAAATATTTTATAACGTGCTATATGCACAGAAAAATTGATCGTGATTAATTAATATAATTGTTTTTTTTTTCTTTTTTTAGTGGGAGAGATGGTTTAAATGTGAACTGGATCTAAATGTAGGTTAATTAAAGTGTTGAATCATGTTAGTATTTCATCCTATTGAGAACTACGACTTATGACTATATTTATCGCAAAATCTGACGTTTCTCTTATATCATCATTTTAAAACATTTCTTAGATGAGGTCGTTTGATTTTTTCAGCAATAATCTATTAAACTGAGAGTTAATTAACAGCGAGTACTACATTGCTGATATTATGAGCTTCTTTTTTAGTATAAGTTTTGTAATGAATACCATCGCTCTAAGCGTTCCTGGTCAAATGATCTAAATACAGGCTACAAAACTGGTTTCAAATATAGACTACCCAAAATTTAGATCATTGTTTGATACACATTTTAGAATGTCCGAAACTAGTCCAAGGTACGTTACATAGAACAAAAGAAAGTGTTGGAATATGGAACGATTTATAGTTAGAGAAAAGATGAGGACTCTGAAAACGGCAAAGTATTTTATGTTGCAAATAGCAGTTTTTACTTTCCATTTGGATTATTTTACGAGTGGGCCATATTTATACCATACTTCTAAAAATGAAAATTTTCCTTTTTATTTTGAACGTATAATTCGCAACACCCGTTAATTTTTTCAGCTTATTTTGATTTTATGTCATATAATAAACATGTTATTGATTTACATTTAACTGTTACAACAAGCTTGATGATAAATCCTCGAATAAAAACGCTAGACCTGTGTTTAGACCATTTCCTCTATCTACGATTCTCATGATTCTGAAAGTCTACGAAGTTTCATGAAACATACGATTACACAAACGATGGAAAGTCAACTTACTTAGAATTCTATACTGTTGAGTCTAATTTCACGAATTTATAGTCGTTCTGTGTGTAAATTCGGGTGTACAGAGACGTTTGATGTCGATTTTTACGAGTGTAGAATAGTTCGTATGAGGTCTCATGAGTCCCCAACTCGTTGGTATTCACGAATTCGGTGTCCTCGATGTCAGGTCTCACGGGTCCCATAATCGACGGTATTCACGAATTCGAAGTTGTCGATGTCAGGTCCCATGAGTTTCACGGTCGATGGTGTTCACGAATTCGAAATGGTCGATATATATTCCCGTGAGTTTTAAAGCTATCGGTGTTCCTTAACGCATCAGAATCTTTGATATTGTCTGCAGTATACGAGGTGTGGCAATAAAGTTTCGAGATTGATTTGCTTTCTGTTGAAGTAATAACTTCTTCTGAGTAGCCTGGTAGTCTATTCTATCTGTAATTGTAACCATTATCAAATTGTTTTAGTCTTTGTTCAAGTTGTCTCAGGTTCAAAATGAAATTACTTCGTCGTGAATTTTGTATAATTCTAGCGAAAGAGCTTTTAAATTCATAACTATTTTAGAGCACTTGAAAATAAGATTCTTTTTGCTTAAGAATAGCTGACTTTTAACTATGGATAATTGATTGAAAAACTTGATAATTTTATTTATTAACTCATTATGTTCTAAAAATAATTCGAATATATCTGTTTTATTTAATAATACTCTTTTTTAGTATTGAATGTTTTTTGATACAGTTACTTTTCTATTTTCTATTTTCAATATTACTATAATTTAATATTGAATATGAAAATTTCTTAATATTGAATTGATATTTTATGAAAACGATGTGTTTACAATGTTATTTTAAATATTAAAGGTTTTTTGTAATTTCTTTAAGAAAAAAGGAAGCAAGTAAGCATGTCAGATTTAAAATACCAATCTTCTGTATTCTTCTATAAATCCCAACAAATCTCAACATTTCTGAAAAAGGAAATCACACAATGCTTTTTGACTCGTAGTTATTTGAAAATTCCATTCCGTTCCTTCGATCTCATTCCATGGTAGACCCGAGTTAGAAACAAAAATAGAAGTAACATGGTGTTCATAGCGAACGAAATCATTTCGCCACGTCGTTCCTCTCTTCGCGTTTCCACCCCTTCGTTACGAAATCGAAGGGTCCGTGCACCGGCCATCATAACAGATGCTCGCGCGCCTCAAACCGGATGCCACGAGGGCTCTGGACCAAGTTGCTCGAGATGCAGCCAGACTGCTTGGCGTTGGCGGATTCCTGTAAAAGCAGCTGCACGATTCGATTACTCACGTCAGGACGTTCGTATAACGCGAGTCTTGCCGCATCAGACTGATGCACCTTCTTACACATGTCCACTTTCTTCGCTGCGGTGAGCAAGCAAGATGGCACCGTCTTCCTTCTTCTCTCGTCTCCTCTTTCTCTCTATCCTCTCATCTCTTTCTCTCTCTGTCTCTATATATAATCTTCTCTCTCTCTTTCTGTCTTCTCATTTCTCTCTCTGTCTCTCTCTCTCTCTCTGTCTTCTCATTCTCTCTCTCTCACTCTCTCTCTCTATCCCTCTCTCTTCTCCTCTCGTCTTTTCTTCCTCTGTCGTCTCATCCTCTCTCTCTCTCTCTCTCTCTCTCTCTCTGGCTTCCTCCCTGTGGGTCAGACATATACGATGCGCTGCCTCGTGATGCACGGCAGCTTGTTTTTCTCCTTTCCTTCCCTGACGATCGATAGCGATCTTTTGGCTGCTCGAGGCGGAGACGTGCGTACTTGCGGCGTGTTTTACAGTTCTTTTTTTGCGCTTGAAATTTCCGGCAAACCTGCGCCAGTGTTTTATTTTTTACAGGTGGTTATTTTGTGTGCGGCAATTCCCGTTGCTTTTCTTAAAAGTTCTTCTTTTCTCTTATAAAGTAAAAGTAGTTCTGTTAGTAATTAGAAATAACGAGCTTCTTTAACGCATTGTTGTTTCGGTATTCGGTTCTTTCTAATAGAAGTATAACAGAATTTATTTCCATAGAATTTCGGCATTTAATAGATGAAATATTGTAACATTTTTGTTCAGTCGGAATATTCAGTAAAAAGTTTTTTTAGCTGTATTTTTGAAACTATTTAGAAATTTTAACGAGAATCAATTTTCTTTTTTATTTCGTATTTTTCGTTTGTCGATACTGTAAATTATAAATTAATACTTTGAAATGTTTTACCACAATTTCGAGCTTAGTTTAAATAGTTCAAAGGTGACTTTTTTCTATTTTCTTCTCGGGAAGAGTTGTTTTCTACATCAGGTAACTCAGTATTGCATTTTTTAAAAGCGTAGCTAGATTCTCCGCGAGCATGAGATGAATTTCATTGCAGTTCCTCTGGTAAATAAAGTAAACTTCTTGGTAAGCATAGTGACACTGTCGAATTAGCATGTAACAAAGTAGAATACGAGTATTCTTATCTGACTAATGAAACTAGTAAAATTAACATTCATAATCCTCTTTCAAGGAAACGTCTAATTTTAACCAGATTTTTCTACAATTTTCTTTAAACGTAACATGACTTTAGATAAATTTCTATCGAAACAGCAACTTTATGTGCATCTCAGTCTGAATATAAATAATTTCGTAGCTTTGCAAATAAATGATAACGTAATAACCAAAAATTTCGATTTAACGTACATCGCTAAATACAAATTTAGTTTTCGAGATTTGTCACGATAAAAGAGAAAACGTTTACAGTTTCGGAAAATGCATATTTTCCCTCTTTTTTTTTTTAATATTTTTGTCATTGATAACACGTGCGTGTTCTTGTTTACCTTCGAGAGAACGTTTTGAAATTTGGTTGGCGACCCTGCCGATTCATCAGTTTGTTCTGATGGAATGAAAAAAAACAAAAACTGGAAGATTGCATCTGTTTTGTATTTATGACATTTAATAAAAGATCGAATTGGTTTTCCGTTAAATTGACTACGTTTTCGAACAATACACCATAGAGAAACATAAAATGAGAAAAAAATGCTACGGAATTATTGAAAGACAAAAAAACGATGGGTCGCTGTATTCTAATAAATGTGCAGAAGTTCGTAGAATCGTGTCGATATATCAATTTGACGAAGGAATTCTGTGTAAATTTCCCAAAGGTTTTATTTCGTGCTTCTTTCATGTTTGCGTTTCATGTTCAAATTGTGCCGCCAACACGCGTTGAATTTTTAACGATATTCTACAAATATTGATATAAATCTTTTAAAGAATAAACTTTTCCTGGAAAGGACTTTTAATTTAACGTAATTTTTACAAAAAAAAAATATATATATATCGTATGTTCAAAATAGTAGCAATATCAAGAAGTAAAGTAACAAAAAGTACACCGAACGAAATTACCGAGTAAAATTACGATATCCATTAAATAATAAAGAACACTCAACGTCTATCTGTTCGTTGGTTTACAAGAGAAGAGGCTTCGATTGTTATCGAGCAACGATTCGAACAGTTTATTTCAAGTTAAACGTATCGCATTGCCCTTCTACGTGGTATTACATTTCCTGTTTCGACAAATATTCCATTAACGTAACTTTGGAACACGTAGACGGAAACGTTAGAATCGTTTCCTTTATCTCTTCACATTATTTTCAAGCGTTCGATACACAACTACCTTCTTCTTCTTCGTTATAGTTTTCTCGTCCCTTTTTGATACCTTTGATCTGTATAGCATCTTAAAACTTGAACGAAAGTATTCGAACGTAACTGTTCCACATTTTAAGAGGATATAAAGGGAAACTTTTTAAAGGTACTTTCTTGGAGAGTATTTCATTTGATAGGGTTATGAAAAAGTAGGGATAAAAGTGAAAATACCATGAAAATGTTGATGGAGAAATAGTGAGTTTAATGTTTAAATTTTACTGATATATATTTCGTACAATTTTTTTTTCTTGTTTTGTTCGTACTTATTGACAATTTCTGACTTCCACTATGGTTTAGAAATGAAATTTAAATTTGACCGAAGTATGTTCTCGTTCTTTCTCTTCTTTTCCGCATTTTCCTCAACTTTTCTGGCACAGACATGTATCATGAATCATGGATACACTTCTTGGCTACAAAACGAGGTCTAAATTCAGTTGAAATATTCCTTTTCTTGTTTTTTCCCTTTGTCCACTCATTTGTTGCATTCTTGTAGAAGCAATGCAAATCACAAATTTATGTACCTTCCATCGTGTGCAATTTAATTTTTATTTATTATTATTATACAGCTTGTGCATGTAATGAAAATAAAATTAGGTCCTACACCCTCTTATTAATTTCCCCTTTCCATTGATATTATCAGAGAAGCTTCTCAAACTCAAAACAAAGTCTACGTTTGACTGAAGAAGAATTTAATGAAATTCTGCGAAAGCAAGTGAACAGCTAATAAATTTTCTAAATTATAATATTTCCTGTGCACACACATTACTTGCTTAAATTATTAAACCAAAAACAATTCATTTTACATCTTTACTATTTATACCTGAAAATGTCACTTATCAAAAAAAGATTAGCCTATTACATGTTAATTAAATTTGCCTTCAGTTTTATAAATTAAAACGAATTTTCAGATTGAAATTAATTGTTGTTACTAGTACAATTATATCTACTACATCGTGAATAGAATCTGTGCTACGAATCTGACTCGTTGGTATAAAACAAGAGATTGAAGCAACAAATGGAAGTGTTGAGCAGAGGAAGTGCAATGTTTGCGTGATAATAAACTTTTCTGCTTTCTCGATGAACCAGATATACTTTCTTTCCTTTCTATGTATATTTCACAAGTGTATATACTTCTTGTTATATCACAAAAGTTCACAATAGAGATACCGTTCCAATGAAATGTCTAAAATTACACGTGTGCCAATTTCTGAATCGTTAGCTGCTCTCAATTAATCCCTCTTCTCACGTTCACTGTCCCATGGTTTTCACCCATTCCAGTTTAAACAGCTTCAAGTTCATCAGTTTAGCGACCGAGACAAGACGTATCGCCTGTGAAATCCACAAGTACATCGTGAACAGGGTCCTTATCCTTACACGGTGTCCGTAATCATCAGTTAGTCGGGCGTTTGCTGTCTTCATCGGTGCGCACAGTTATCCACCTAAGAACGAGGAGGAGCAGAGAGTTCGATGGCCTGAACTTCGTGAAAACCAGTTATTTGCGAACGAGCCTTGGTCCTTCTCGACTGTTCTTTGCCCGGAAGTCTTGGGTTCTAACGGTCATTTCGCATTCACGAATCGGTTCGCTATCTCCTTTTCCTATCCGACCGATTTTCTCTATTGGTTCGTCTGGATTATCGATCACCGCTGTCGATTTCATAACGATTTCCACGTTTTCACCGGGCACACACCGTTTCCTAGCTCTTTCGAGTAAGAATATCTCGCTGGTTCCAAAGGGAATCGTGTGTGTTATTGGTATTGCGGCCGTGTTTTACGTGTTCCACGTTGGAAATGTAAAGTACCTACGATATTTTTTCGGTCTATGCGGTTTTACTACGTTGCTGTGTTATCTTTGCTCGTGTAGTTGGTTCGACTAGAGTGAACGGTCGTTGGTGTTTTAAAGTAACATTAATCGGTGCTTTAATCTTCTCTGACCACATCATGTGAGTTGGAATTTACGTGTCCATTTATTTATATTTTATGGGGTCATCCAACTTACACGTCTACATGTTTCCTTTTTTTTTTTAATAAAATGCAAACTTTTTTTTTGTGTGGTTCATTACAATTATATGTGGAACAGAATATCATTTAAATGTACACCACGACTGCGTTGCATTTGGATGACATTGTATAAATCTCACTTTATTTGTTTATTGATGTTGTATAGTATAGTTCCTCTCGTATTAATAGTTTATCTGCCGCTTGCGAATAGAATAAGTACATAGAACGGAGTAAACTAATTCGAGTGCAGATTGTCTTGTAATATTGACTCGGTTTTGTTTATAGTGTGACAATGTGTGCTTTTAATCGTACATCTATGCAACTTTTAAGTAAGAATAACGTTACTTATTCTGCGTGTTAAGGGTATTGTGTTGAAGTATTATTAGCAGTATAAATGAAGGCATAATTATAAAATTAGGCTGACAAAAATGGCCTATTAATTAGCTTCCGTTAGGTAAACTGTTGAAATGTAAAATTGTAATGAACCGTAATTTTTCGTCGGGTTATAGAGACTTAAACTACCTTTAATCCTATTATTAAAAATTCAGTATTAAGAAAGGGTTCATGGTATTTTAATATTACCCCTTTGTGGCTCAATCGTAGCTTGTAGAATATTTTCCCTGAAAATTTTAGTAAAGTCGAACTTTAGACTTTGGTTAGACCTCGGTTGTTTTAGCGATTAATTAAAAATAATAGAATTTAAACGATTGAAAAGGTACTTTGAGTATTAAAATGATCAAAAACAATGATCTGTACTAAAGGAATTTTTCCATTCTAATTGTGATATCGTCAGGTGAGTTTTACCTTTTTTTTTTTTAAGTAGAAGCATATTTACGTTTTGAGAAAATTCCAAAGATTGACTTCGATTACGATTTTGGCAAACAATACTGTTACGTGCAAAAAGTAATAGTCTTTTAATAATAATTATTAAAAATGCTTCGTGAAATTTGCTGATAAATTTAAGTTCTATTTTCACATAACAAGATAGTTTTGCAACTTATAATATTTACGTTCATTGTAACTAACATCAATTATTATAAATGCTCCTTTAAAACGTAAATTTTTACATCTTACATATGCAACCGTGTTCCAAGAATGAATCAAAATTTCTACGAGATGAATCATAAATATAAACGATAAGGTAGCTGAAATTGCACAGTGATATTTCTCGCAAATTAGCGAGATAGCATATTTTAGGAGGTCCTTCGTCAGAACAAACATTTGTTCTTCGCGATAAATATATTGCAACGGTGTAACACGTTTGTGTTGCCGACACGTGTAGTTTTCATTTTTCGCGAAATTCATCGTTGTCGTAATACCCAGAATTAGTTAAACAAACAAGAAACACCGCTTCTCTTTGTATCTCCTTTTCCATTTCTTTATTTACAAAGGAATAAATTTTCACATAGAACAACATTTACCTAAAAATGATTAGTTACGTGAAACTATATTAAAATTGCTTAACACACTCGGGTACAATCATCGATGGGTATATTATGTCTGCGTCATCTGCGTAAGTCATCAACGTGTATCATTCTTAAAATTCTTCAAGTTTTATCGTCGGCGAACATATTTCCCTTGAATATTTCCTTGACTACCCAAGTAACGACGCAAATGAAAAAAAAAAGAGGAAAAGAAAAAAGATGAAACGAGATAAATGAGAAAAATAACCACGTATGATAACTCTTCAGTACGACGCCTGTAAACCTATGCGAAGAATGTCCTTCCAGCAACGGAGATTTATTACGCGTATGTAGTACATACTGCGCGATGTTCCACGCGTGTCCATTTATCACCATAATTTTATACAGTACAGAATTATCGCATTTAATAAGCTAACTGCACGCACAAGAACGATAAACCTTGAATAAGGACACTTGGTCGATTTGTCGAAGTGAAATCAACCGACGTCCCGCAGTCTATGAATTTTATCGAGCATAGTAACATCGTTAATTGCATATTACCTTATCGATGCATGATTGTTGATTTTACATCGTGATTCTACACGCTGAATTATGACATAAATATTAATAACGCCTGAACAAGGGAAGAAATCTATCAAGTCAACGATAGCACGCTGTCTTAATTAATATTATCTGATGTAATCTAATCGGAGATTAGCTTAATTGACCTCAAGGGTTGTAGGTTAAGTCCATAACTAATTGCCTATGGTGGTGTCGTAACTTTGTGTATGGATAATATATGTGTACGCGGTAATTCGGAATAATGTGTAATCCTTGACTAGTTAATACATCACAGCGAGCAAGGAGCAAGATGATTTATATCACGTGTATGATATATTAAATGTTGATGTTGAAAAGCTGACAGGGTCAATGTTTAGGTTAGGTTGAAATTGAAACGAACTAATTGTCCATTATTTGAAACTTTGGGAACATTAACGTTTGACGTTTGGAACTTTAGCTCCCGGGAGCATTTCTTCATCCCTTTACGACAATGTTGCGACGATAAAACGTACCGCTTTTAACACACTTTTAAAATTTCATCGACAACGTTGCACAAGTGTCTTGAAATGTTCAAGAGAATTTTAGTACACGTTGCACATCCAGTTAGAACGTCTGTAGAATTTTTTAACAGCGGAGTTTAATAGTTTTGAAAATATATCGCGAAATTCTTAACAGCCATGGTGCATTTTTTTTTTAACCTATGAATGACGATGCAAAATATATTACAAATTGTTTACATTTTTTTTTTAAGACTACACAGCATTTTGTATTTATTTTTCTTTCTAATAAAATTTGTTCCATGGTGTTCTACGATGTTTCTGAGTCTTAGAGTATTTTTGAATCACGATGTTCGTGTTTGATTTAATTTATTAACTAGGTTTATTACTTAAATGAAAAGTGAATCTCTGTAGTGTATTGTTAAAAATGAATAATTCTTATTGTGTTGTAAATATTGAACCATTGACGAGTTAATTCGTCTTTTCTAATTAACAGAGTACAGTTGAGATTAAAGTTACCAAAGAAATGTTAGTAATTTATGAAATAAAATTTAATTACCACTCTGTTAACCTTTTAGCTGGGGATGACGAGTTAACTCGTCATTGTTTCAATAATACACAGAAAGCACTAGTTTATCGAGTGATTATACAGTTTCAGTTCGTATTGAATATAAAATACATCAATGAAACCCGAAAATAATGAAACTACTTATCATTTTTATCGATATTGAATTATAAATTGCAGAGATTCAATTTTCCTTCGAGAGGTGAACCCAGTTAACAGGTTAAACAGTTACGTTTCTATGTTACGAGAATTTAAAACTTCGTATATACAATTTTCGCTATATTTTAACATTAAAAAATTATTTTTGGCGCAGGTAATCTGTGAATGATCATTCGACTTAATAACATGAGAGTTTAACAGGGTTAATTCATACGTAAAGCTGAAATTAGTATGTGTCCCATAACTTATAGAGGAGAATGTACTCCTTCGCGTAAGAAGAATATCTATATTTGAAAATTGTTTCATTTTCAGTCGTTTTATGACTTGTTCGCAAATTGTTTATTTTCCAGACCGATTATCCGGATGAACCGTTTATTGGAACGGCTTTAACTTCCTATTAGTCCGGATAATCGATGTTTTACTGTATATTATCACTATGAATAATAGATACATATCGAATGTTGTATAAACACGAATCTAGGACTTCTGAATGGTCTATACTAATGTGACAAAGGTGTACCCTATTTTTCTCTATTGCAAAAAGGTTAAACGCTCCAGTTGGAACGTGTTGTCGAACAAATGTGTTAATTTACCATAATGTCAGAACTTGTTGCGAGTCTATCACACACGATGCCGTAAAGTGTTACGGTTCATTACTCGGCTGAGTAAACTGAGCTGTATAATTCTGAGAGGATAAAAGGAGATCTGTGTTCATAATACAAGTTGAAAAAGATACTGATCATCGTTTCATTTGCAGTTATGATACGTATTTCTTGGATCGATCACGGGAACGTTTCAATATTATATCACTTCCGAGAAATAATCGACTAGCGTTTAATTGGCGGAAGTATAATATTAAACAGTTTTGAAATATTGTTTAATCCTCCGTATGCAAATTAATGTTTTCTTCGCTTTTTTACTGTTTCAAACTTTCGAATAATCGACAAAAATTTTGGAACATTTATAAAATGAAATGTTTGAAACTTTTTATCCAATAAAAATGAAAATTCATTTCGAGGAAAAGCAAGAGTGAAATAATTTCGCTTAAATCAGATTTCTTGTGCAGAATTAAATATTTCTATTTATAGACTTTTCATCATTTTACTGAATTATTGCACGTGATTTATTATACTCTTTGTTTGTCAGAATAGATATTACATATAAATGTAAATAATAAGTATTACACATAGTGATTCATAATACGTGCGCAATTTAAGTAAAATTCCTTTGTATTTATGAGTCGTATGCAGAATGTATAAAATAGAACGACACTGATGTCTATTTTTAGTGTAAAAAGCACTGTGCTTTCAGTGCTGCGTCCAGTTCACACCTTGTAAATTATAAAAGGCCACTCATCCACTCTTACATCACACACCACGTAATGTTCTCTCTACATGTTTAAATGTGATTATCTCGTTACGTCCGTGCAAATTGAATGTTGCGCTTGAAATTTCATTCCTTTATTTTATATGTAAATTCTGCTTTCTGTACTGTTTCACGAAGTGTTTCTGCGCTCTCTCTCTCTCTCTCTCTCTCTCTCTGTGCTAGGGTTAAATATTAACCAAACGTTGATGATTTGATTTGAAATTATAAGAGCAACATTTTTTTTGTTTGTTTGATAAACTGATTGTTGGATTAATATTCGAATTCATCAAATTTTTCATTTGTATTAGTTTATCAAATATTGGGACTTTGTAAATCAGAAACAAGGAGCTTCTAATAAATATGAGAAATTGCAATGTGTAGAAGTATTTTCTTTCCGAAACGCGATTAGCATTATATTTTCTTTCATTTGTTCCCTTTCTTTTTTTTCGAGTATAATTATTTACGTAATTAAACGGAGAAAAATTTATTAAACCAATGAAGATTATTTGTTAATTTGAAAAACTTCAAAGGATGCCATCCAAATTATTTTTTATTAAGAAGAGTATGGGTCTTTTGGTATATTTAAAGTAATAGTAGACGAACAGTTTACAAAGATGCAAATTTCCATTTTTCTGCAAATGCAGATTGTCAGTATAAAATATATTACTCACCATGTTAATTTTTTTTTGTTACAGATTATTTGACTGGAGACCCGAACGTGCTCTAGGGGAACCATTGAAACACGAAAGGGTTGTAATTATAAAGAACCTGTTCTCCCCAGAAGACTTCGATAAAGAAGTCTCCTTGCTGTTGGAATATCAGCAGGATATCAGATCAGAGTGCCTAAAATGCGGTGATGTTCGAAAAGTGATTATTTACGACGTAAGTAATCGTGCATTCACACAAATTACAATAAATAACTAAAACATCAATATCTAAACGACATTTCAAAATATCACACAATTCGATTTGATCGAAATTCTCTGATCGACAAACTATTTTCTAAATATTTTAAGAATAATTATTTTCAACAATATGCTTATTAATTTCATCACGGTGTTGTAAAAAAGCATATAATTTCTTTTACATATTGAAAATTGAAGTGTGCATAATGAAGCAGTTAATTGATAGGATTGTTTCGTTTCTAACAGAATTTCAATCGTTCCAGATTCTACGAAAATTAAAATTAGAATTATATCGTACTGAAATCGTATGATCGGATTAATTTTCCTTTTATGATATATTGTTCCTTTACTAAATACCGTATATGGTAAATATGGCAGCAACCGAAGCACCAATCTAGGTCGATTATTAACACGTTTTATGTTACATAGGTCATTATTGACCTATCATTGATCTCTCCATTCAGGTCCTTTGACGCCGCGGTTATTAACAGTAATGCTATCACGTAATATTTCATAACGTCATCAAGTAGTGTAGCATATGTGTACAGCACAATCGAATCGTCTTATCATGGATCTACCTAATGGCCCATGAAAAGTAGAGACCTCCTTTCTTTCGATACGTTCTCTCAGCTATTCTCTTAAATGTTAAACATTTTTTTACCTTACGTAAAATTTCTAAATTTTCTTTCTTTCATTTATTTACGTGCGTCCGGCGGTTTTCATAGCATTTTTTCAAAATTGAATCGTTGAACGAAAAGTTGACCAAAATTAATGTGGCGCTTAATCCATTTGAGATGAAGAATTAATTTGAACACAATCTCCAGAAGCGCAAAATTTTGTTCGTTTAAGTTAAACATTTTTAACGGAATGTCTGAGCTCTGAAAAATTAACATTATACTTTTCGTAAAATAATATGGTAAGGCACTGTGTGTGTGTGTGTGTGATGCATAATAAAAACAGATCTAATTAAAGTGGAAGAAAAATGAAATGATTATTTTAAGTTCAGTAGTAGAAATTAGAAGATAACTCATGAATAAATTTTAAGAAAATATTACAAACATAATGAAGTACTTATAAAATTTTACTCCAAAGAAATTTGTCTTTTTTGTTTATGACAATTCTTAAAATATTCCTTAACTAAAAATTCTCGATTTTTTTCCTGTTTTTTTGAAGCGAGAAATCTTCATTTGCATTATTACTGCTGATCTTTTAAATTATCCACGATCTTGGCTGTGATTTACTCATTTTAAGGTCTAACTTGAAACCAATACAAATTTTACGATTACTTTTTCACTACTAACTGATAACTAAAGTTCAAACTCATCGCACACACGGTGGGTAACTAACGTGTTAACCTGTTAACTGCGGATGACGAGTTAATTCGTCATTGGTTAGCCAATCCTTGGAACACGATAGTTTATTTATTGAGGAATTATTTATTTTTCAATTACACTGTTATGCCTGTATCAAAGGTAAGATAAATCATGGTCATATTTGCAAATATTAAAATGAAGTAATTGATTACAATTTTTACTAATTTTTAATTACGAACTAGAGAGATTTAGTTTCTGTTTGAAAGGTGAACACAGTTAACAGGTTAATAGAAACACCTTTATTGACCATTCGGAGTAGAATGTATATTATTTTCAGCTGTTCTTTAGTATAACTTCTTATATCCCAAACGATTTGGAAAATGAAACTTCTGTTTGCTACTTTTGAACGCCTCCAAGCTCGTTTCTTTTTTTAATGCACGTCGAAGATGATATATACTGTGTGTAAACCAGATTTTTCTCTCGGGTTAGATCACCTCTATTATCCTTACCAACAGGAATGCCAGATACAATCTCTTCATCGTGAAAATATTCGTGTTCTATAAATACTTGGATATATTTCGTGCAATTTTCATAACCAGTTTCAGTTTGTTGTGCATACATTTTTTTTAGATTATAGATGACCATATGATGTTTGATAAATTTAAAACAAATGGAATACGTTAATCTGGTGAACATTTTACTCTGATTAATTGCGCTAATAATCGATTATTTAAATATATCGTGCGTGCGGACAGTGTTAAATTAAAATTTCGTATTACCATGTGCTTTGTGTACGTGTTCCTGTTGCTGCCATAAATTATAACAGGTCTAAAACCGCTTCTGATGTTTTTTCATTCTTAAGCCAAACTTTCTTTTGATCTCTTACACGCGGCGGAATGATAATTATCTCGAGACTGATCGTTCATATTTTCTAACCATCAAAGGATATCAAAAAATAGAATCCAAAGTCCAACATATCGTAGATGATGAATTATTTTACCGGAAATTATACTTGTAAATGCAATTTATTATCGGAAACAGTGTTTGTTAAATTAAAAGTCAAAAACTGTCATGTTCCATAAAAAGAGGGGAAAAACCATAACCCTCATGTCTATAATCTTCATTTCTGAAACCATTAAAAAAAATAAAAAAAAATGGCGAAAGCACTTTGGACGAACAATATTATTTCTACAATATCCGTAAAAAACAGAGTAAATATCGAACCAAAAAAAATTTTCCTAAAAAATGTATCAGAAGAAAATGATAAAACATCTAAAATGCATCGGCAAATGTGAAGTTTCAATATTTCTCAGTTTAACACTGAAACAACCAGAGTTGACTATAGTGTATTCTTTCTCTTCTCGTACATTTAGATATTTTATGTAAAGAATTTCGAAGAATTAGAACGATTAACGAAAAGCAAATTTACATATACAATTATCTTTTTATTTGAACAAAAGTCAACGTACTTGGACAAAAGGATCTCAATAATTTCTGCAATTTAACGCAGGAAATCTGTAATTTTGGTTAGATTCGTCAAAATTGGTTAGGTTAGATTGCTCTTTAGTGTTAATAGAATTTCACGCTAAAAATTTATACGGGTCGAGGAAGCAGCTACTGACAATCGAGTATATCGATCTCGTTGACTGAAGGATCAAGCACAATGGACCAAGACAAGGAGCAAGATGTGCCAGAACGACGGCGATCACAAAGAACTCGGCCCTCCACGGGTGACGCAAATAAACCTTCGAAAAGGGGATGACCTAACCCCATAAATTCGCAACGAGACACACCCAGTCTGCGTGTCTCAACCGTGAATCCATTCAATGTCAAAGTGAGTTTCGTCGTCTACCATGGGCCCCCCTGGTTACCAAGCTTCGAACATCGTAGCCCACGAAAGAACGTGTGTTCGAGAGATCAAAAGCAACGCGTGAAAGGAAATTTCGTGTGGCGGCCAATTTGCCTCGTGATCGTTCGCCCCTGCTGTATTTTCCAGGTCGTTTTCGAGCCGCGTGTAACCTAGTAAAAAAAAAAGTCAAACGATGTAAAAATGATGGGGAAAAAAGGGCGTCGATCTACGAGACTGAATTTACGATACAGACGAGGCATTTTTTATGGTGCTTCGCTGGCTTATGGTGATTCGAGGAATGTCGTTTCACTGTAATTTCACGGTTACCACTTCTGTTCCCTGCTTTTTCATTTCTAATTTTCTCTTTTCATTCGCCATTTGATTCGCGATCGGCAGCGATAGAATGTTTGTGGATTTCTGTTTCCCTTTTGTAATTTTTTAATTTATGTTCATTTTTATTTAGGTTCTTTTTTTAGACTTTTGTGCTTTACGTATGATTCGCTTAGAAGTGAAAGTGACTAACTTCGCGAAACAAAGTTTGTTAAACATATTTTATTTCTTTTATTTTTCTTTATATTCTTAGACTTTTATATGTTATATTTAAGCCGCTTAGAATCGAAAGTTATTTATACAAATTTAAGCACAGATTATGTAATCTGTTGTTAAAATTTGAAAATTTTGCAAAAGTGCGGTTAGTCAATTTATGTATTTAAAATGTTTTACTTTATAATTGAATGTAACAGTACATGTCCAGCATTCTTCGATTACTGTTAGAAGACTGAAACCGCAAAAACCAAAACAGTTTGTCTAAGGAATTCTATTAAATTTACGACACTTGCCACATGGAAGGAATCTAAAGGATGTTCGAAAAGATTGAACCAAACTTTGCTATATACAGTAGTCACTGAAATAAACAAAAAAGTATTTGATACACGTGCGTGAAAGAATTATTGGTTCAAAGTTCCTAAACGTCGAAAGCAATTTTTCACTCGTACAGAAGTTCGAAATGCCAATCGTTCATTTTAATGCATCGTTGTGCATGTTTTCTCGGAGATTACGGATTTTCAAAAATTCTACGTTTTATCTTTATTTTCGTTCCTAGCAAACTAGCTCACTACATACATACATGGAAAGTACCTCAAAGCGTATAATTTTTAAACTCATGTTTTATTAAACAATTTTCGTTCGTTTAAATATGTACCTATTGAATGGTTTTCAAAGTTAAGCACAAATTTTTTAACATCCAATTTTTCATTTAATTTAAGTATTATAATTGAAGTATCAATATTAGAAAGATAAAAGAAAGAAAAAAGTAGAATTAACCTATAGCGCCATGTGACTTCAAAGTTCCACGTCCATTTATCTATACTTTATACGTCACATTTGATTTGTTTATTGCTGTGCTATCGTGGTATTATTATATTTATACCAATTGATTCCTTTATATTAATTATTAATTCTTGCTTTTCAATTATTTCTCAAAATGAAAACTTATAATCAACTGTAATTTTTCTTCTCACGAACACAGAAAAAATCGGTTTACAGAGGGTTAAAATAATTATACCAATAAACAAAATAGAATAGAAGAAGTAATGATTAAAAACAGAGAGAAAGGTATAGTTCAGTAGATTGCCAATGGAAACTAACTTTTCGAAACAAAAATGCACGCATGTTCAATCGTGTGCAACGCGTAGTGAACGATGGATAAAACGAAGAGAGCAAGCCGATTGATCTAACGAGGCACCACGTGGTAAAGGAACAAAGAATTTCATGTCGTGCACGGGGTCAGACAGTAAAATTAATGTTCAAACCGAAGGCTCATAAATTGCGGTTTAAGCTCGTGACGAGAAAAGTATTGTGGAGAACTATGGGCGAGGGGCAGGACCCAGTCTTGAAGTCGTAAAACGGAAAGACTCAGATTCGTCTTGACACAAAAGTACGCGTAATGCCAGTGAAAAGGCGAACAAGCATTCATCTTCGCGTGATTAAGGGGTCCATTGTTTAATTAGTATAAACACGTGTTTTATCGTTTTCGTTTCGGGATTAAAGCGAGAGGATTACGCGAAATGAAATTCTGCAACGGAGAGAATGTCGAAGTTACGAAAAAAGTAAAATTTCGAAGCAAAACTGGTTTCCTTTGCTGAAAAGAAATTTTGTTTCACGTAGTACAGCATATCTTCCTTCCTTTGTTTTTGAAACAATTCCTTTTGAACGAATTGTACCTAAGCGAAGAATACCGAACTAGTTTGATGTAATTTAGTAAGGTTTGAGAAAAAGATTATAAAAAGAAAAGCAAGAATATTTATAAAATTTAAAAAAGAACATATTACGAAATAAAGGGAGAATGAATTTATGCCAATTGTATTTCAATATTTGTCGAAAATCATACTAATAATATTTATTGAAAATCATTAGGAAAAAATGGAAATATCAGTTTTCCTTTATAAATAGTATTTGCAAATAAGAATCATAGTTTGGTCATAATGTGATGTAGAACACGTAGTATAAAGCATAAATACTGCATTTTCAATTATTCGTAACAAAATTACTAATATTAAAACACAAAACTAAATGATAAATAGGATTACCTGCTACAAAACAAACAATTCATATAGTTAGTATAACGTCACTGAAATAACATTTTAGTATCATTATAAACATTTATAGAGCTATCTGGCTATTGAAAATGTGTAATATGTACTTACTATTACTCACAGAAATAATTTATTTAGCATTGATACGAATAGTATTGGCATTAAAAGGGTTAATAACGTTATCTGAGATATTTGGTGTATGTTACAAATTATTCATTGGGAAATAAAATTGTACGACGTAAATGTAATTTCTACTTTATTCCGTGTGAAAAGTTATGTCGAAGACATAATCGAGGAACGTTTATTTCTTATAGAATGAAATTTTCAAGAGTACAAACGCAACTGTGTTGCATGCTTGCAGAGACATCCAGAAGGTGTTGCACAGGTGACATTCCGGGAGCCGGCAGAAGCACAAGCTTGCGTTCAATTATTGAACGGTCGTTGGTTCAGCCAGAGGAAAATATCGGCTGAAATCTGGGACGGCAAGACTAAATACAAGTAAGTTTACCCATTGGTTTACTCTTCGCTGTCGGCTTTACCGACCTGGCACAGACCTTACTGCAAAACCACATGTTGATGGTTAACCATCCATCGAGACTCATGATTCATTCCTTTCCCTCTGGAACTTCTGCTTACCTGCTTAACCAGTCTGACTTACCGACACAAACTCTGTTGAAAATACAGGTGTACCTTGTTTGCAACATACACAGTTGTTTTTGCTAGTAACTTTTTCAGGAGGAAATAGTTCGATTTTTATAGTAATCTTAATTGTATATATTTCCCCTTTAAATTAGTAATTTAATTCTTTTCTTTTTAATTTGCGATTTGTGAATTTTTCAGTTTTTTTTCCCATTTTTCCCTACTTTTAAAGTTTGTTACAGTTTATAGGATAGCACATATCAGTTCATTTTAAACACATTTCTTGTTTGTTTAACATTTTGTAAAGTATTGGAAAGTTTATCTAGCATTTCTTTTGTTTACCTTCTGAGTAATATTTGAAATACAAAAGTTAATTAATGGAAGTACTTTTGTTTTTGTTTTGATGTCGCAAACACTATATTGCTAACTTTGTTTATACTGATTTCTGAGTTTTTCAAATATCAAGTATCGTTTTTAAACTTCCATACAATAGTTCCTGCTTTACATTTTTATTTTTCTATTTTAAATATTTTTTAACTATCGATTTTTTATAGGTAAGTAAATTATAAAATTCAATTTTTAAATATCTTAATTAATTTTCCAGTGAATTGTAGATTTTACCTATTGTTGATAATTTATTAACAACTTGCTTAATATTTCATTTTCAATGTGATTAAATTTCAAATTGCAGCATTACATTCTTTCCTATTTTAGTAATAGAAGTTGCATAATTGTATTTATTTTCTACATATTTATTTGTTACGAATACATCGAGCAATCACTATGAAACTCTTATAGTAATTACAAAATACACGTATTTTATTATGGTTAATATTTAAATATGTTATTGCGAATATTTATTAAATTAATATACTTTAACATTTATTTGGGCATTCTCTTACCATAAGTAGGATTCAACTTTGCCGACATTTATACAAACTCATTTTTATATTATATTATACTTTTTCTTTTTTTTTTTTTATTTAGTATTACAAAGCTACGCGAACTATTTACTTTAAATTATTTTTCAGTATAATGTGCACTTTCAAGAATAATCCTCTTAACTATTTCCACTCCTTCCAACTTCTTAACATTTTCTAATAATTCAATAATTCATTTTTAATATTATGTGTTTACAAATTTTTACAGCAGCTGCTTCGTCACCTATAATACTTCATACATTTTATTTGTGTTTTCTTTATTTCCTATGTTTATCTTTGCACTTCTATTTCTAACAATTCGTTTCTTTCATTTTCAGTAAATAATATTATAGTTAACGGCAATCTTTTTTAACACAGTCTTCTTTCATGTTTATACATTTCCTGAAAATTACCTTTTATCCTTCAATCGTACAATTCCAGCTATCGTTATCCCAGCTTTCCCGCTTCGAACCGTCTGAGATTGTTCCATCAATTCCCGATTCTCTCGAAGATAGAGTATACAGAACAGAAGAGATCGAAAATAAGCGGTTTCGTCAAAATGATTTGTATTTTAGGATTACAGAGACCGACGCGCAAATCGAGGCTAGAATCGCGAAATGGGACGAGTATCTGGAAGGCGAAGAGGAAGGGAAGAAACAAGAGTTAGCGAAGAAGGATACGCAGAAACCGGAAGGGCAGTCTTATGTTCCGGGGAGAAAGCAGTTGGCTGAAACGACGATGAAAGATTGGAAAAAATCTGGAACGTCGCAAACGACAAAGATTGCGGGAACTCCAAAGAGATATCAAGCGGCGGAAGAAACAGAAACATCGTTGAATTCCAAGGATTCGCAGAAGGCGCTTAGAAATAATGAATAAAATACGTAAAATTCCTACAGCGGAGATATTATCGCGGGGCGAGGACAAATTTTGAATGGGCAATTGTTTCAGACGAGAACGATTAACATTAAGGATCATCATTGGAAAATAAAACAGAAAAGATACTTTTTTCACAGGTTATAAATTGTAATTCACGTTGTTGAACAACCAGCTATTATTGTATTACATATTGTGTTATATACTAATCATGTTGTCGTTGCTCGGATAAAACGAAATAAAGGAGAATAATTTTACCTGTAACTTCTGTTTCAACGATATCTCACCTGCGTCGTACCGTTTCTTCTTTTCATTTTCTAACAAGTTTTTCTTTTTTTCAGTTAAATTCAAAACTTCTCTCATATTTTTCTGAAATATTATTTTTCTCGTGTTTTCACAGAAATTCGAAGATTTTACTTTTCAACAGGTTTCAACATTTTGGATTGGCCATTCTTTTTAATATTTCCTAATATTTATATATTTAATTTTGTCAAGTGTTTAATCTTTTTTTTAACATTTATTTATATCTTTTAACACCTATTACTAATATTTTAACATTCTCACATTAATTCATGTACCCAAAGGATTCAGTGTTACCATGAAATGAATGTTTCAGTTACTGTTGTAAGCAGTCAATAAATAATTGCAATTAAATCTATTGAAATAGAAAATGAAGTTCACAGTAAAAAATTACGCTATATCCTATTATATTCCATTATAAATTACAATAAATTGATAAATTATGTCCAAATTAATCAATTGACAATTGAATCTTTTCAGCTCATGCTTCTATTAAAATAACTGAGAAAAAAAGGAGAAAAATCTCCAAAATAATCATATTGTAGTGAACGAAATAAATGTAAAATAAAATCTTTAAGAATACGCTTTTTCTAGGCTCTGATGACTGTCATTTAATTCCTTGCCTTATTATGACGAGTGACATTCGTGGTGTACACGTGACAAAAGAAGAATTATACATCTATTAAATTTATATTTTTGCCCAAATATGAGATTCAATTTATAACTGAAAATTACCAAATACGAATCGTATATAATATCTTAAATTATTTGAGTGAAATTAATTAGAAGAGTGAATTTATTCGAGGTTAATCCTTTGCACTCGAGCTTTTGGGCTGAAGTTCAATTTTTCTTAGTGGCTTTTTAGCATAATTATTTGTGTTTCATTAATGCTTTCGTTGATTAAAATTTGAAAAATCCAATGATTTTGTTACAATTTACAGCTACTGGCGATTCTATAGTTTTTTTCATCGTTTATGAACTTTATTTTTTCTGATATTTCCTTAGAATCTGTGGCATCTATCTAAACTCCATCTTTCTTGTGTGCTATTAGAACCAATTTTACTTTCTACTGTTATTCTAATCATCCGTTTTCTTGAACCAATTATTTCATTGAAATTTCCGATTTATGGAATTATCAATTTGGTTTTTAAATAATCTAAAGTCTTTAAATAATCTACTTGTCTTCGCTGTTACCAATTCTGCCATTTGGCTTGCTCTTTCTAAGCACCAAAGACAGACTAATGTATGAAATAATAATTTTAATTAAACGATGCTCTATTATAAAGTGAACGATTTAAAATGTAGAGAGGAAGAATATCTATTAAAAAAAGAAAAAAAATAATAATAATAGTTATTAGTGTTCCTTAATTGTCATTTGTGTTGTTGCTGTAACGAACAAATAGTGACTGAGAGTCACCTCTCGAGTGCAAAGGGTTAATATATGTAGTGACTAAAAAATCATAAGGTAAGGGGTTAATCTTCGATAACATCCTTCTCCATTTAACTCGACGAGCTTCCAATTTCGATTTCAGCGAAACCGTAGTTCACGATACGTCGTGGCGGTCTGATGCTTCGTCAACGAGAAATTCCATCCTTTTGAAGGGTTTTCATGATAGATTCGAACCGGTCGGTTCCCATCGTGGTACACGAGGCTGGTCCAGCCGTGGTTTCGCAGTTCAGCGACAGAAGAAGAGCCGACGGAATCGCGTTTTTTGATAGATCTGCAACAGCCTCTCACGAGCGAGGTCCCACGAACCAGCTGAACGGATCGGCCGGAATGCCGAAATAGCAAATTAGGGGATTCCAGGAGATCTGCTGTCTCTCTTCCGCCTGTTTCTTACCTCCTTCTTACCCTCGTTCCATCGCTTTGTCCTCATCCGCCCTGAACGTCACGCGGATCCGTTTCTGCCGCTTCGTTTCAGCCCTTCCGACAAACTCAATCTCGTAATGATCTATTGTTTCGCGTGGCTTCGCTGGGTTATTACATCTGAATGACTGCTTTCGTACGTCTCCGCGATTCTCTTCGATTTGAAGAGCACCCGAGAGGGAGTTCCATTCTGTACGTAGAAGTGAGAAAGGAAGTTCGAAAAATAGTAACGCTGTGACGTAATTTGTCTCTCTTACCATAATAAGTTTAAATAAATAGATATATATTTTTTTTAACACATTACCGACCACCCGAATTTTTTACGCGAACAACTTTTCCAAATTTAATGTTGAAAAATATAGAATTCATTAATTTACACTATTTATCTGTCTCTAATAATTTTTGAGCTCAAGTATGTTTGCTACTCTCAACGTTAAGAACGATTTTCACTATTTAAAAAAAAAAAGTATGTGCTGAACATTTTTTTGAGAATTATTATATACCAAAGTTCCATAAAAATCGGTGATTATCACTTAAAGGTGTTAGTAATTGCTAGTAACATTCTAACATCTAAGTATCCATGAAGTGTGTAAGTAGTTTCAAATAATAAAATAATAATTATCTAGTATTTCGTATAAATTTACACAAATAAAAGTAACGTGTGTGGTACAATGTGAAATATAATAAAAATTAATATGTTGAATAGTACAGAAGTTTTTAAAAATATGACAAATTTATGGATCGTATGTATTTTTCTCGTAAAACGGGGAGATCTTCCCGATCGGTCAGCAGTATGTTGAAATAAATAAATTTACATATATTTAATACAAAATATTAATTATAAAATAAATTAAATATGTAGATTTATTTATTTGTTGATTTAATATTTCTATCTTTTAACATTTACAGATTCATAGTTACAAATTGAATTTTTTTTGCATACATTGTGAAAATCAGATATTGTAAATTTTTGACAAAAATTGGTGTTACATCAGTGTGTTGAAAATTGGGTTTTACATTTGATTTTTAATGAAATAGAAATTAGAAATTAATAACTTCGTATAAATTTCTTAAATTTATTTTTAGTATTGGATATGTTTATCGAGATACATTTATCACTATAATTTATTTATTTTTTTCATATATAAAAATAGTAATCGTAGCTTTCAAGGTAACAACGTACCTTACAACGAAGACGTAATTTATTGAAGCAACAATGGTGTGCTGAACATTTCATAATTGCCCCAGAATTAATTTCTTCTCTATAATTGTGAAGTCGATTATTTCTGATGGAATCAATTATTATTGACTAAGAAAACACGCTATTTACACCGTAAGTGACAGAAATGCAACTGTTTCAACATCGAAGAAGATTGCACAACAGGTATGCAGCAACCACTTCAAAGATCCATATTTAACACAATGGCTGCATAAGTGCATTTCAAGTTTAGTCCCTGCGGCACAATTATGACGCGTCCGTGAGTTGAATTTGTAATAATTCAAGCTGACAGTTGCATCGTTACAGATACTCTCGTTGATGCACGTTAATAAAAAAAGAAAAAATACTGCTTTGACCTTTCTCATTCGCGAATTATACTTCACGGTGTAGAGTAAGAAGTCGCGCCATTCTCGTTTTAATTACACTATTTTAGCTGAGATTCAGGTAATTGAAATGCAAATGGAACAACGTAGTCTTCAGTTTCTCGATTTCGAAGCATTACTGATGTCATTAACGTTAGTTACTCTATGAACAATTTGTCAATATATCGTTCGTATGCCGATAATTCTTAAACTAATAAATTTAAATCAGAAAAAGTTCGATTTCAAAATAATCTTCGCTAAAAGTACAATTTAATCTGTCAAATTAGAATAGAGGGTTAATTTCAAACTGATAGATAAATTATTCTTCCCTCAATTCGCATAATTGCTTTCTTCATGTCAAATGTTAGAGATTATGCTGTGAAAGAATTCAAAACGTTTAATAATTTGCTAATTCTTAAGTTAAGAATAAGTTTTTAAACATAATTGTTTGCTTCTTCTAAGGCGTAGGAATAAATTCTTTTCGACTGGAGCCATATAATTATTACAACCGTTCAAATCGAAATATTCGCAATGGTATTCGCAAGCTGGCAAAAAAATAGCGAAAGATCAACAACAATAGCAATTTTTTCGATGATTGATCTGTTTTCATTCGTTTAAATTGACTTTTGATTGTATCCAAAAATAGAAAAGAACTTTTTTCTACACCTAATAGATCTCAATGAATTTTTCACACGTACATTTATTAACAGTATGTTTAAAGACTTTTATTGTGTACCTATTTTTTTTACGGATATTCGTCAAATTGACGAGTGAACGAAACCCCGAATTTTTCTTCAAAAACTCCACTTATTTCATTTAGAAACAACTTAATTACATATTATTAATATATTTATAAATTTGGATATATTTTCATGTCATTTTATTAATAGAAGTAGCAAAATCAGACAAATTGATTTGTCTCTATGGGTCCCTATGGTAAATCTGGTATTAAACAAGATCACCATTCTTGCCATCTTTTCAACCATAATCTATCATTCAAAAAAAGAAGAAAGTATTTTCTATCAACTACGAAAAACAAGTCGTGATCATACTCAATCGAACAATATCATCTTTTATAATTCACCCCCGTGCAAAACGTATGAAACTTGCACACCGAATTGCAAATCATTACAACGTTCATCGCACACGGACAATCATTCTTCGTACTCCGACATTCTCCTCTACGAAGGCCCTTTCAAAAGGGTCAACTTCGAAAAACAAAAAAAAAATAAACGTACAACCCCACGTTTCAAGATCCACCATTCTCCTCTCTTTTCGCCATAACATTGCCAATGAGTGCACGCATCCCCCCTGAATTGATGCGCGAGGAAGCATATTTCAGACGTCTCGTCCTATTCAGGTCGAATCTAAGGGGGCAGACGACCCTGTTTGGTAATATCACCGACGAATTTAATGCTCGACTATTAACAGCGGGGTGCGGCCAGTGTATTGTTCGAGTGGCCACGTGCAGGATGACTGCCTCGCGAGAAAACGTTTGATCGTGATGGTACGGTACAAGCGTGTAGCGAGCGTGGAAAAAGAGGTCACGCATCGTGTCACAATTGTCAAGGGTTATTGGATTTGGCTGTCCTTCACGGACCTGCCCGTGTTACACGCGAGATTAGGCGCCAGCTAGGGCACGATTCACCATGGTCAAGTGTCCCGGCCCTGACACTGTTTGCTCGCGTCGCTTTTTCGCGCAGATCGCCGTAACGTTACTGTTAATCCGATTTGCAATGCTACGACGATGCAGGGGAGTAATTATCGTAGCAGGGAAATTGAAAGATGATGCACACCGAAGGGGTATTTTCTTTTTCAGGTGTATGATTTTTGAATGGTTTTATTGCGGTTGTCTTTTCCTTTTTCTTTTATTTGGGACGTGATAAAATGTGATCGATAATAGAGGCTTTTTTTTAAACCCTTTCGGTAGAAAGCTAGATGTTCAATTTTCAGTTGTAAAATTTGTCAAACTGTTTTTGGAAGTTTACAAATAAGTAATTTTCAAGTTTGTCTGGCTAACTGAAAATGGAAGCATGTTAAGAATAAAATTCAAGCGAAAAAGTGATAACAGAATAGTACGAGCCAAATTTCTGAAACGTCTATAGGCGCCAACAGTAATCAAAGGGTTAAATGCTAGGTTGGTGTATGTCAGTTTGTCAGAGTGACACATATAGGGATATCTGTGAAGATCAAATTGTGAAAATGAGGTATTTTTTCTTTTATGGCAAAATTAAAATAGAAATTGTAGATACTGTTGTACGAAAACAATGTTGCTGTTCAGAATAGGAATGCTCTTCATACACCTTTTAATAGTGAATTTTATACATAGACAATATTCTATCAGAGACCTTCAAAAGGACTGTTAGTTAAATTGTTGAAAAAAATTTTAAAGATGCTTATGAAGCTTATCCAAAGGTGGAAAAAGCTTTCCTGCTTGTTAGTCTCCTTTCAACTTCTCTGCTATAATTTGTTGAATAAAAATATTCAGAAGATTGTGATCGATCAAGTGAATAACCTAAAAGATTAAGTCCTGCATTACTTGTTTAATTAATGAAAGAATTGTCTTAGTATATTAATCCTCAAGGAAACTAGCTTGAACGAGATTATTTTGATTAAAAATGCAGTCTCATTAATTTTTGGGGTGCTGGTATCTTTTCCATACATTTGTGATCCTATCAGTTATGGTACTCATGACGAAGTATAAGCTTGTTTATGTTAAAAACAAAAATAACTCAAATGAAACAATATTCGCTTATATAATTCAATACCACAATCAAATATTAAACAGTTTTATTATCCTTCAAATTTGACATGACACACGAATCATCCAAACAAATAAATAATACTCTGATTGTAGTTAGAAGTTCTCACAATTAAAAAGTATGCTGAAAACATTTTTTAAATTTCTATATTTACCACTACTAAACCTCTACAAAGTTCATCAAACGTATCTCCATCCGGACATTTTTACAATCATCAGAACCTATCATCAGAATCACTGATCTCGATCACGAATCCCTATACTTTTTTTTACTAGAAGCCTCGATCAAAGCATCGTTTCTACCCAGATTTTCCCGTGCGGCGCAAGAAAATTCCCGTAGAAAGCCGGCCGTTCGTCTCTCCTCAGAGGCTCTGCTCCGCGCGGCAAATTAAGCTTCCCAAAACACCGCGAAACTGTTAATTAAGACTCATTATGCGCGCGGCCTGGCTGAGCCTGTTTGGGTTTGGGGTTGGAAGCGGCGAAAGGGTGGCGAACCGAGTTACCTACGGGGGCACAGACAAACGGACAGACAGGCAAGCAACGAAGGAGAACCAAATAGAAGGAGAGGGAGATAGAGAGAGAGAGAGAGAGAGAGAGAGAGAGAGAGAGAGAGAGAGAGAGAGAGAAGTCAAGATAGACAGAGAAAAGAGAAAGAGGAAAAGAAGAAGAAGCAACTAGAGGAGAGACAGAAATGGAAGGTGTAGAGTAGCTGCTGTCCGAGGCAGAACCAAGAGGAGAGGGAAGAGTAGTTCTGCGACGTGCAAGAGGTGGAGGTGTAGGAGGTGGTAGAAGAGGAGGAGAAGAAGGAGGAGGAGGAGGAGGAGGAAGAGGGGGATGGTTTAACCCGAGTAGGAACTTCTTAATACCGCGACGGCAGTCGGGTTCATTGTGGGATCAATACAGAGACGAGCAAGCGTAGGAGTGGCAACCGTTGCCTCATTGGACGTGCTGTTCCCGCATGGTGATTGGTCGCTCGTGGTACTACCAGGAGGCGTTTCCTTTGCCGTTAGCCCCTCTGTCAGGGTAAACGAAAGGGGGAGGCCAGGCCCTGACCCTCGTTTGGAAGGAGAGAACACGCGGCAAGTGAAAAAGACGGAGCGCCGCAACACGACCAGTTGGAAAAAGACGGCGGACCGGTCTACGGTGAGGGTGACACGACGCCGGGGGGTTCAGTCTGTGTTCGCCCATCAGAGACACATCACCAGCAACGGATACGGTCCGGTTACGTCTCTCTCGCCGCGAGGGTAGCTCCTTGCAACTAAATGTGTATACCTGCGAATACTGCGATCCGCTGCGTTAATTCTACGCATCGAGTTTAACCTTGATCTTGACAAGTGTGCCCTAGAACATTTCGGAAGTTTCGTTCATTCGATCGGTGACCGGATGATCGTTTGACGTCAGTGCACGGAAAGTTGCTATCGGATTGATCAGCGGAGAACCAAGTTTCGAGTGATTTGAACAAGTACTAGGATACGTTTGAAACACTGTACGATCAGTGTTCGAGGTTCTTCGCTGCTAATCTTTCGATTGTAAATGTTGCTGTTTGATTCATCGAGAAGGAAGAATTGCAAGCAAGTTTGAATTCCAGCGAATTACAGGAGACCCGAGAAGCAGGAAAATCGTGTGACAACGGTGTACATTCGATCGCCGGAGGGAACGAAAGAAAGAGCAATCTCGTCCTTCGTTCCTCGCTTCGAGGAAAAGCGACACGTGCGTTTGGAAGATCGGTTACAATACAAACTTTACTTCTATCTCTCTCGATTCAACCGTATCTCACGTTGTCACTTTCATCACGGAAAGACGTCGAAATATACAATTCAGTGTTACGCGTGACTCGTAGTGAATCGGACCGTCGTTCTCTTAAATGATCACAGTGATCGTCAAGTGTATTAAAAAAATCTATTCGTGAACATCGTGTTTTACAATCGTCCAAATTACTTCTATCAAAAGTGACGAAAGTAGTATCAAGTTTCTCTTAATATGGTAGAAAAAGTACTCTAACACTTTGCAAACACCGTTCAACGTAATCACTCTACGGCAACACATTCGAAACACAATTAGCGTGACTCTTTCGTTTATGAACAACCGCGTTACGGTGAAGATGCGCGGATCAGCTTGACACTTTCAACCTGTTTCTCTACGGTTGATTGAACAAAACGAAGAAAAACGATCGTTTGAGAACCGATTGACGAAAAAAGGGGATTGGAAATTGTGGTGAACTGAGGTGTGGAGGAGAGTGGGCGAAGTGGAAACAAGAGATAGTGTACGAACGGGTGGTGCGACGTTCGGGTACGCAAGTCGGCAGGCCGGCTCTGGGGTGCCGGGCCCGGGCGGGGTGATGAGCTGTTCCGAGGTGATGTATCAATATTATCCTTACCTCTATCAGAGGCCACCGCCACCGCCGCACCCGACCCACCCTCATGCGGCCCCGCACACCCATCCCCACGCGAATCCGCATGCGGCCCACCACAGTCCGGCTAGGCCGGCACCTTTTCAATCCTTCTCCGCGGCTACGGCGACGCATCAGTACGACAGGGTGAGTGAAATTTCTTTTTTTCTTTTCTATTTTTCTCCTTTATTTTTTAACCCTTTGCACTCGAAATGCGACTCTCACACGCGGCTTATTGTCACTGCAGCAAGTCTAGTGACGATATTGTATACATGTGTTATGAACATCGATTTTATCTGTAAACTAGAGATCAATAGTTTTACGTTACATGTATTAGGTGTAGAAATAAATTCTTTCCAACTGCATTCGCATAATCAGTGTAGTCATTCAAATGGAAATATTTGCGAGCTACCAGAAAAGTGGGGAAAGGTTATCAACAATGATCGAAATTATTTCGATGATTGATGTGGTTTCATTCTTTTTAAATAAACCTTTCATCGTATTCGAAAGTTGGGGAGAATTTGTTTCTACGCCTAATATTTGTTAAAAAGTTGTAATTCTACTTTTAATCCCTTTTTTGTTATAACTTTCTCATAATATTTGCTGCTGGAAATTGTGCTTTTAAAATTCCTTGGATCCTATATTTTTGGTGTCTGAGCCATCTGAAATTTGTCCATTTCTTAAAACCTACGTTTCATTAACTTTTTATCAATGAACGAGTTGCTGCTACTCTATAGCGAAAAACCTCGAGTGCAAAGGGTTAACATTTGGGTACGTTCACTGTTACAATGTTGTAACAGTTTGAGAGCTAGACCGACACAGACTTTCTTCTTTTTAAATTTTAATTGTGGAATACTCAAAAACAAAACATACCAATCGTGCAGTGCATTAATTGCAACAGCTATGTATTATGCAGAGATGGAAAGAACTTCCGCAAAAGGAATACGAGTCTCATTCGGTCATATTTCCATAGGCCGAGATTTTCTAACGCAATCATAGGAATTAGACACACGTATTTTCATTATTGTCCAAATGCGAAAATATTGATGAATCGAATGACGGAACATTTAGGCGGTGTAAACGAAGTATCATGAAGTACTCCTTGCCTTTGTACTGTCCCGCGAGATTTCTTTCTAGCTCTAAACAATTTATTCAAATTGTATTAGACTTTATCGAGAAAACACTATTGAACAGAAAGCGTATAATTCTAATTCGTGAAAGACAGACTGGATAATGTGCATGGTTTCGGACTTTTGTTTAAACAAACAGTCCGGCTGTTCGCAGTCAAAAGGCTAAAATTGAATTGTAATATTGAGTTGTTCTGACTTTACAGACAGTTGTTTCTGCTCGTATCTTTGTGTTGATAAATAACAATAGAAAGGAGTAATCTGTAGTTAAAAGAAAGAATCGTATACTTAGGCTTTTACATAATTAAAGTGTCAAAATAGCCGTATCATCGAGAACAAAGATTTGCATGCGTTAACATAGATGTTCGGTAATGTAAATGTGAATTAAGGATATCATTGATAAATGTATTATCAATATCGTTTATTAGTACAAATATAAAGCCAGAAGATAGTTAAATGCATTCGTGCTTGAATTTAAAATTTAAAATTTAATTTTGTCCTAAACTGAACTTCTTATGAAAAATTTGATTTTGTATTTTCTAGTTCTATGACACTTTGTATACATTATTTTAATATTCTTTGTTTTATTAGAATTGTAGCTATTGACGCTACAGAATAAATGTAACAGATTTAGTTATACGATCGTTGATATCTTTTTGTTTCACTGTAAATTCGGAGTACAGAATTTGGGTTAGTCTGGTTTTTAGGTAAAACACAGGATGATCAACAGTAACACTGAGCTTTCCGTTTACATCACGACGAACGTCGAATCGATTGTCTTTGCAAAATTACGATTATGTTTAATAATAGTAGAAAAAATTACATAGACGTACTATGACGAATTTTGATAAAACGTGGCAATTCGGGTGACGTGAACGGATTGTCAATTTTAATAATTTAAATTTAAAAACCAAAATACGCTTGACATTGAAGATCTTAAGGATCAGTTTTTTTGCTGGTATATTGGAGAGAATACAGTTTAATCGTGAACAAAATAGTTGGGATTTGAAATGTGAAATGTTTTGAGGTAGTTTTGGAGGGTGTGTAAATTTCTGAGAAATAGGTGCGTTACGTTTTTAAATACTGTTAAGAAAGTACGTTCAATTTGAACATTGTGTGAAGAACCGCGAATCTTCGAGTTGTAGTTATTTTTGGGTGACATTTTGCGTGATTTTTTCTACAAATCTATAATTGGTAATAATTTTTTTTTTTATTAATGCAACGTGATTGTGGTATCCAAGCTTATGGAATCGTTGATGGAAATTTTGATAACCTGTATGTACTACTTTTAACTGTTGACGCAAGGTGTTTTTTAGTAGTAGTAAGTTGAAAATTGTTTTCGAATGAAAAGGAGAATTATATTATTGCAAGCGACGGTATTCCTCCTTACGTGCTACAAGAAACTGTTGTTAGAGAAATAAACTTAAGTACTAGTTAACAATTCGTTGCCATTTACGGAGATTAGGTATTCCTTTCACTTTATAAAACAAATATCCATAGATGAGCAGAAGTTTTCCAAATATCATGTGATATTTGTGAGTTTAATCCTGAAGTAAATTATAAATTCCATTTATGTCACTTCTAAATCGTTTTTGTGACATTAATTGTAACTAAAATGGTTTAAAAATTATTCCTAAAATGAATACCTTCAACTTATATATTTTTTAAATCAACATTTAAAGATTTAAGAATTAAAATTTTGCGAGGAAAGGGAATATTAACCAGTATAACTTGGACAGTCTGCAATTTTATGATACATCAGCAATAAAAACGCTGTTTATATCTCGTATTATAAGAACACAAGTCATTAGACACTTAATTTTATCAAATAACATTCATCGACAAAAAAAAAACAAAAAGCAAAAGTGAGATGTATCAATAACGTTCTTGAAACAAATTTCTGTTAAACACAGAATCGCTCAATTCTGTCGAATTGCACAGCTCTTAAATTCTATTCTATCATACTTATTTATATATTTCGACAAAGCACGTAACAAAATACAAAATCATTAGCTTCTTCCTTGCACTATTTATACTCACTACATTTTTCTAAATATTAAAATAAAAAATTGGTCACATTTTTCCTACTTAACCAAATCACCGACTGATATCAATTCTCTATTAACCGACTATAATTTCTTTGTATCTACCAAGAAAAATCATTACCATCTCGTATTTTCATGGGAGAAGTAATATAATCCAAAAGACACATAAAATATAGATAGAAATATATACGCATTTTCTGAGACACGTATAGAGGGTTAAATTGATTATTTCACGAACTTTTCCTCCACTCTTAACATATAAAACTTCGTCCTCTTTCACTCCACTTCTCGTATAACAAGAGAATCTCTTTCCGCGTAATCGTTAACATGCTTGCGGGAAGCCATTGTCTAACTCCACAGAAGTTTCTCGAGCGAAAAAAACGTTAACCCGATCGAGCTGTTGTGCCCGTGAAGATCGAGAACGCAAGAGAGCGCGATCAGAGTTTGTTCGACAAACTACGTTTCGTGGCGGGTTACACGGTCGTCGTTGTCGTCGTCGTCGGAAATTTAGATGTCAACGGCTCGTCAGGATCTCGTTCCTGACACATTATTCATAAGCGTACTGTGCTGTCATACTGGCCGTGTATCGCGCGGCTTGTCTCATCTTAAGATTACAAGCTGGCTGAACGTTTGAACGCGGCCCACCTCTAAAAAGGACCACGACAGCCACTGGTGCTGACTGACTCGTTGCTGGTCCAATGTCTGATTTCGAATTCGTTGCTTCCATAACAGCACGAGATACGAGTTGCGTAATATTCCCGTGGACATTTACTTCCATCCTCGTGATTTTTGTTTCCTCGTGACGGTGTATTCTTTTTTCGGATGAGTCGCGCGGAATTTAGGTTCGGTGACTGTATGATTTCTTCCTTTTCTTCTTGGGTACAACGTACGATTTTTCGGACGATGATTGGAGACTTGCTTCTCTTTTTTTTCTCGACGATGCGTCTGTTTCTGGTTGAGAATCATGGACTTTTTTCTATTTTGGCAATATATTTTCTATTTTTCTTTTTTGGTAGATTTTTAGTTCGTTAAGTGATTAGTTTCCTCCTTTTTTTTTTTTACCAAAAGAAAATACGAATTTTAGATTTTTGCCTATAGATTTTTAGAACTTTTTCTTTGTTTTTACAGTATGAACATTTTGATCTTGTCAGTGGTGCGATGTGATTAGAATATTATTATTTTCGTATCGTTTTATTTTCCGACGAATTTTTTTTATCGCCAGACAGTGATTGTTGAATATTGACAAGAACGATCAGATCAGAAAAAGCCAGAAAACTGAACATCACGGAATAAATATCAGAAATATTAAATACAACATTTATTCTTTTCTACAAGAATCAGAAAGCGCTGCTTAATATACTTTTTTAACATCGTCGCCATTGAAGCAGTAAAATTTTATATTTCGACACTACTTTTCATTGCTGCAGTAATTTTTGCACAAAGTAACAAGTGTCTTCAACATTTAAAACAATATTCAGTGTCTATTGTTACTTTTCTATCTACCTTAACAACCAGAAATTCATATAAATCGTACAAACAGTTGAATAATCAAATAAACCAATTACCAATTCGTTCTCCCATAAAAAAATCCAAAGTGTGAAGTATTAGCGTGCAATAAAAAAGCATAGAAACTGTTTCGTTTAATTGGTACATATTTCACGAATAGATTGAATTCCGTACTAGTTGATCGTAATAATGTCTACGCTAAGATCGTAGATCCCTCCCTGGCCGATATCGCGGGCGATCTAGGATATCGCGAGCGTTGAAATCTCGTTGGACAGGTCCCACCTCGGATTATGACACCCCACGAGTATTTGTTCCGATATTTTAAGCGCCCTAAGCGCTGCACACGCGTCGTACCGGTATACTGAATTCGAATTAGCGGAGTTTGTTTCGAAACTGGAGGAACTAGTTTGTCCCCTTCGTGCAAGTGGCTCGAACCAACAGGTAATCATGGGGTGGTCAGGTGATGCGAAACTTTCCTTGAAAAAAGTTTCTCCAGAACGACGTTAGAGAGATCGAAAGCGAGCTCTTGATCGTTTGACAGCATTACCTCGTTCTAGATTATTTTCTTTTTCTCTTTTCTTATTTTTTTCTTTTTTTTTTTTTTTTTTTAACGAATCCCACGTGGCGAAAAATTCATGATTTCTTTATTCAATACTTTGACTTTGACTACTGGACTGTTGGAAACTGTGTTCTTAAAATTTGTTGCATTACTATTTGAAATGTAGTTATGTACAAAACAATTTTCTTTTTCTTTTATAAAATCCCACGTGGTGACAAATTTACGATTTCTCTTTTTTTTTTAGTGTATTTGGGCTTTTTGCACTGAATTGTTAGAAACTCCGTTTTTAGAAATTATTGATTTACTGTTCGAAACGTATTGTATCATGTATTAAACTATTTTCTTTTTCTTTTCCTTTCTATCTTTTATGAATCTCACATGGCGAAAAATTCACGATTTCGTTTCTTTTTTAATATTTGGATTTTTACTGTTGAATTGTCGGAAACTTTATTGCCAAAAAGTATTTGTTTTCTGTTTGATGCGTTTTTGTGTATCAAACATGAGACATAGCGTTGGAAGTAATTGATTTGGTTAATAGTGAATAGCAATTTTTAAATTCAGTTCTAGTTTTTGGAAATTGTTATTTTCCAATGTATTTATGAAAGTTAAAATTACTCGCAGAAACTTGAATCCATTGTAATTATAAAATTCTAATAAATATTGGTAAAAATATTGTTATAAGATTTTCATTTATTCGGTAAAGTGTATGCCGAATTTGTTGCAAAATTTAGACTATGATGTCTGCATTTTATGAAGTATTTTTCATTGGGAAATAATGGAAAATTGCGCAACGGGGAAAAATGTGGAAATCGGTGTGAGTAATAGAGTAAGAAGAAGAACGAACAATTCAATATACAACAAAGACTCTTTGTAATTTATTTCAAGCTATTACCAAGGAAATTCAAGCATTCACTTTTGGCAAACGTTTCCAAACCGTGATTATGAATTTCTGCGAACCTTGAATTATTTTCTGCATACTTCACATTCACCACTGCGTTGTACTTTAATAGAAATACCATTGTGACGTGCTTGGGCAACGTTGAACGATCCACGTGTCGCCACTATTATTTGTGAACCAATGTTACAAATGTTGCATACGAAAATTTGTAGCGAACGAATTTATAAATTAAACCACCTACACGTTCGATTAATCATTCGAATAGCTGTTCTACGAGATACTTAAAAAACCTTCGATTCACTTCCCTCAGTTGCAATGTAAGTGTTCTTCTCCACAAATTTTATGCAGCAATAAATGTTACATTTTTCCTAAATATCAATATTTTTCTTCATTTGTATCAATGATAAGATTTAACGTACAGAATAATATAAAAATTATTGTTACCATATCATCAATAAATCTCTGAAATAATAACTTTATTAAATATAAGATATTTATAATTTCATATGGTTTATGTTTATCTGGATTATTTTGTTTAATTAATATTATTTATGAAGAAACTAACAGTAGTTTAATAATTTTAAATGAAGGAATGATAAGATTTATATTTTCAATTACAAAAAGAAAATGAATTGCAATTAACAAAGTTTCTACGATTGGAACATTTTTAAAGAATACGTCAGGAAGAAGAATTTAGAACTGTCTTCGGTTGTAAGAGACTTGTTCTCGTGTCACTCGACGACCAGTAAAAGCAGCTCCATTACAATAACATGTTTGTAAACAATCCGAAAGAGCTTCTGAGGTGTTTTACTTTATCCAAAGTCCACGAATTCCCGCTTTCAGCCGCGCGTCCTGAAATAGTTTGCACAGACAACGGGCCGAACGAGAGTTTCTGCGGGTTTCATTCCGGGGATCCTCTCCTGCATCATTTTAATATGTCTGCTGGGAGGTCAGCCGTGCTTCTTGCCCTCCCATGAACTCATCCGTACACCGTGGGGTGTCGAATACCGTTTTTCACGTTACTTGTATTCATTCTTTCCACTTTGAGTCTTCCTCGTCGCATTTTTACTTTCCGCGTTCTGCGACTTTCCTTTGCTTCACCTTCCTCTCTTTTTTCACCATCGGAGAAATCATTTCTCACATTCCGTGAAAACGTTCAGGGACGAATTTTTAATATCCTATCGAGGAATGAATTTTTCACGTTTCAAGTGTTCTTCGCAGGAATAATTAAATACTGCTAGATTTGTATAAAAATTATCTGATCGATGATGATTTATCTCTTGAGTTGCTCAAATATTTCTTTATTATAAAATTTTTCAGTTTCTTCATTAGAGACTTTAGATACATATAAAATTCTCTTGTAATTCTATCAGACATCGATGAGAAAAACTTATTACTAGATTGCGGATTTTTATGTAAATTTATATCTTTGGAAATGCAATAAGAAAGTTAAATCTTCGGTAGAAAATTGTTTCACCTATCAGGTATTATAAAAAGGACTATAATTTGGATATATTATGTACATTCTGTGCAATTTTACACCTTTGAGTTTCCTACAATATAAATGCAGGAAAATCTGCAATCTACTTGTTACACAGTCTAATGTAATTCTTATTTTCTAATCCTGTTGATTGACATGAACTTCTATTATCATTTACTAAAAGAAATATAGAAATATTTTTATCTCTTGCAAGCTAGAAAATTAGCACTCGTTCCTCTATATTTTCTCACAATTTTACAGACGCAACTACTTCTTAAAAAAAAGGAAGGGAAAAATGAACAGTATGAAAGTTTTTAAGTTAAGAATTCTTCAAGGTAAAGCTTTTTTAAATTCTTTTCAAATTCAATGGTCAGTTGATTAAAAAAGAGAAAGAGGAAAAAAAGAAGATAAAGGTGGATCGTTTAGTTAGCGAGATCGCTGAAACATCTTCCATCAAATAACATCCCTCCCGCGAGTTCAGCGCGAAAGAAGGAAAAAAAAAACGAAGAAATGCTTGGATCGAGGAATTTCCTTCGAATCCACCGGCAATGGGTCTTCCGAATCATTCCACTCATTGTTTGCCCAAATACGCCGCGCGTAACGTCTCAATGAGACGCGATTGCCGTTTCATCGGGCATGCTCGCAATTTGTTGGCGGATATCTGTCTGTCGTTCTACAGTGACAATAAAAAATCCCCAGAGAATTTCTTACATCAAAATATAGAACCATCGTTGTAGTTAAACTTCGTAATTTTGAGAAACTTTCTTCTTTTCGTGTTTATTATCGTGACATAGAATCAGTGATCAATATCGCAATTAACTAAGATGCTTCTGAATTTTATAATAGCTTAAAAATGTTACAATAATTTTGTAAAAATATATTATAATAAGACACTATTCTAAAACTATAATAGTTTTATTGCCGTGCATTTTTGAGGTTTAAAACAGTTTCCGCTTAAATTTCAGCAGAGGTAAGAGAATTATTACGGATGAGTATAGGTTTGGATTATATGTGGCATAATTGAGGGTGGAGAATGTGAATTACTATCTAATTGTAAGAATCACAAAAAGTGGATTCTAAGTTTTTAATAGTCTTACACAATATTTCTCTCTCTGTCTCATTACTATCTTGTTAACCAAAATATTAAACAATAATTAACTTATATAATATATATTCTTATTAATTCATAAATTTCTATATTTACTCGCTTATTCAATTTTCCGAACTGTTCCTAATAAATTATGAGGAACATTAGCATTTGGTATATCGTTTACACTTTTGTACAAAAATTCGATAAAAACGAGTTAATATCAAGTAAATAATTTATCAATCCTTTATTAATAATTTTACGAAATTATGCAATATCCTTATGTTATATTTAATAATTTAAAATCCATTTAATAAATATGCTAATATTCGCAAAAGTATCTTCATGCAACAAACATCTTCATTCCCAATCACACCGAGTGATCTTCAGCAATGGTCACCTGAACAGCAGGAGGAAAATATAGCACGTTTTAACGAGTGTTATCAGACACGATAGGATACAATCGTACGTTATCGAGTAACGCTCAACAAACTGATATCGCGTCCTGTCGATAAATAATAAATAATGGACGGCATTACTTAGTCGACATTGAGAGGAATGTCGGGACGACGATGAGCTATCACGCTGCTTACCTACTTAAACTGTTTATCATGCGGTAAATTATACGAGCCGAGAATATGCTAATGAGAGGACCAGAGATCTAACTGCATCTAAACGACGTAGATCGCTGATACGGTGAGGACTAGTGAAGAGAAATTTCTGAACGCCGCGCCGCCGGGATACGACAGTAGTTGGACATCCTCCAGAAAGAAGGCGCAGTGCGTCCCGACGACCAAGAGCACAAATCACTTTCGGTGCAGCTCGCGCGCGTGAGAAAACACCCCTTGCTGGATGAACACTTTTAACGCGGCTATTATACGTCTGATGCGTCGTTTTATACTACGAAGAACAGAGCAGATATCGTGTTGTTGTGAACGGAGAAACAGTGACGGCGTGCCGATCTGGCGACAAAATGTCTCTTCCTTTTATCTTCTCTCGATTGAAGTTGGAAGAATTGGTTGTTCTCGTGAAATTTTCGCTCGGTTGGGACGAATTCTTGATATCACTGATGGAGATAGATATATACAGTGATTTATGATGAAAATTGTCCACTTTTTTTTGTTTTTTAAACATTTATTTTTATCTGTCAACCAGTACTTCAAAGTCAAAGTGTGGACGGAATATTTTTCCGCAAGTACGTATTACAGATTGACTGTACATGTGACTAAGTCACTATTTTATTCCTTTACGGTAAATGGAATTATGTATTTTCATTTTCCTCGATGCATATTATTTATTCAAGAAAATTAACGTTTTAAAGAAAAGGTCGTAACTTAAAAATAAATTATAATGTATCTGAATATTCTAAATAATACTCAAAGAGTTAAGGGTATATTGTATCATAGTCCAAATTTTATTTACTATTTTTGCAAATTCTGTTTAAGACTTCTTTTGATTATAATGAAATATTATAGGTTTTAATTCTTTTATCGTTATTTGCTTTTTTCCTAGCTTCCTAATAGAGGCGAAATGATAAAGAAGACAATAATGGAAAGGAATCACAAATACATTTTCTAGTTCAGAGAATCCTCGAATATTACAGATGGACGATTTTTTATTGAGACCGACTTTTCCTAGATATCACTAAAAGCATTAATTTTAATTCATTTTTATAGAAAATTATGTAGAGTGTTTTTGCATAGATTATGGATGTTGCATATTTATGTATTACATTCTGCAAACAGAATTAAAAAAGAAATGTGGTCGTGGTCGATCTTCAGTGTGATGCACTGTAGATAGATACTCTTTTAGTGGTTTTTCAAAAGTTCGAAACATGTGGTTAGGCGTGTTTGTCTTCGGCATTGGTATTATTAATCAATGATGATTAAGATTGAAACAGGTAGGATTTATGAAGCTATGTTTTCGGATCTAGGAATATGCATATAAAAACCAGTAGAAATATTTCGTACTAAAGATAAATTTTCTCATAACTTGGATTCCTGGGATGTTTTATTTTATCTTGCTATATTGAATAAAATTCACAAGTGAATTATTGATACTTTAACACTTTACACTCGAAGGTCTGTTTATTATAGAAAAATAGAAACTCGGAGCTTGCTTGCTCAATAAAATTGATGAAATTTCCATTTCATAAGAATTAACGAATGTCACTATTTAAATATTTCATATACTTTTATATTGTACAATAACATTTTATCAAGCCGTCTAACCTGTAACATATGAATGAACAATTTATAGAGGCCTATAAACCTGTTGTCTTGGAAGATATCAACCCTAAGAGAACCTCGAGAAATGATTTACGGCGTGGCAAATAAGAATTGATAGAATCACTCTGTCTATCATCTCAGTCTCTTATCAGTTTCGATTACATTCCAACCTAATCTACTTACCAATCCTTACAATCGTACTCCAAAAGTTTGCATACATTTTACAAAATCGTTGCATTCCTATTCGTGAAAAAAAAAAATGGAAAAAATTCAATCTGAAGCTATAGAATTGACGAAAACGTTATGGTTCGTATTGAATTACGATTATAGAACGCGATGGTGTGTCGAAAAGGGAGGCAACATTGTTTCGTTCGAGTAAGGATCACGGCAGAAGCACCGTTACTCCAAGAGGAGCCGAAAAACGCGTCTTCACCGTGCTGCTTTGGTCGCGTTCTCGACGATCGTCAGATAACAGAGGGGAAGAGCGTTAAAACTCGCAATCGCGCGCGGCGCAAGGTCGATCTTGATGCTCGGACAGGTTTCTCGCGAGGGAGCGCGGTCTGTGCGGGGCTGGTGCGATCTTGAGGCAACTTTTCTTCCCGAAAGTCCCTCGTTTTCGCTTGAGGGAAGTTGAGCACGCGGCGGATGGGCCACGGCGACACGAGTTTACTTTTATTTAAACGTTCCTTCCTTCCTTTTATTTAGGGCCTGACCCAAGGGCGCTCATTTTGTTCCTTTGCCGGCGCTGACCGGTGTCCACCGGCTCTGAATTAATAGCCTCGCGTTTTTCGCCGTACTGTGGCTAATATACGCGCACGTTTCTCTCCCTCTTTTACTCCTTCTCTCTCCCTCTATCTCTGTCTGTTTCTTCGTCTGGTCCTGCTGCTCCTTCCTCGTTTTTCTCTTCCTTCCTGCCGCGGCCACCTTCCATCGTGTGTATGTACGGACTCTATACGCCCCGACGGTTACACCAGCGCGTTAAAAATGCCCAAGCCGTTTTCTCACGCCGCCGCTACGAAGCTGCATACGTGCTTTATTGCTCTGTGCTACAGACGATGCCTTCTTTCCGAGATTTGCGCCTTCAGTCGATCCATTTTTAACGATTTTCCAGTTCCTATGACGATTTTCGGTGATTTTCCAGGTGATTCGGGAAATGGTCTTGATGGAATTTGTGTAATTTTTCGGTCAAAATGTGACGCGATTTAGGGTTACGTGGATTAGGGAATCAGTAGAGATAAGATTTACAATTATTTATTTATTTATTTTTTGGGGTGGATCACTTTTTTAGGTCTTTTTATTCTTAATGTTAATCATAGTCGGGATCCATGCAAAGATCTGTGGATACGCTCAAGTAATGATTAATTCTGCGGTAATTGTAGTGTATCTTTCGATTCTGTTAATCTGTATCTTAATTTTCTATTTTTATTCTTCTTATCTGTATTATAATATCTGTATCTTAATTTTTATGTTTTTTACGTTCCGCAGTGTAATATTCATACGTAACAGTATCTATTCACACGTTTCATTCTATGCAAAGTGTACACTCGTGACGGTCTTGTCTGTACAAAGGAACCATACTCATGGTCACGTGTGCTCTAAAGAAAGGGTTAAAAGTAGACTTTTATGTATATCTAATTAAATAGAAAGCAAAGGGTTTTTGCTTATGATGTGGATGTTAAATTAACGTACTGTAATAATGTTCAATAATACTGATAGATTAGAATACTATTTTTAAAAATTATAATTATTGCTCTAACTATCGCTATTGTGGTTTAATTGAACTACAGTATGTATTTTTTATTATTTCTATCAAAGAAAAAATAAAATACACATATTCTTTTTGAATAAAAATGTATGTTAATATTTATTGTGATAACACTTCATTGTTTATTCGTTATTTTGTATTTTCAATCTGACAGAAATTTCAGAAAAGTATATAAACGTTCTATTTTACATATGGAGTCCAACATTCGCCTATTTATATTTCTAAGATTAGGTTGAACAGTACAGAATTAAGTTTAAAATGTTTCTGATACTTCTCATTACATTTGTCAATCAAAGAAGATGAGTTAACTCGTCATTGGTTAACGAAATTAAAAATAATTATTTATAGACTGAAAGGTCATTGTATAAAGAAATGTATGCAACGTGAAAGCAACAAATATTAACCTTTATGTACAAATTATTCATCGTTTTTAATTATAAACTGAAGAAATTAAATTTCTGTTATGAGAGGGGGATCCAGTTAACAGGTTAATTAATATTGAAATTAGCATTATTTAAAACAGCTTGTTAACGGCACATGACATTCCATACTCGAACGATACGTATTTAATATTGAGAAGCGTAAAGCATATCGATAGAATGATACAAATGAGGAGAAAAGTGGAAAGAATGTTATTTGCATCTTTCTTAACTTATTAAGTGAGAGAAAAAGAATCGGGCACACGATTGGAATTCGGCCGATATTTCCAGTTCGTATAAAATTTTACACCGTAAAGTTCGAGAGATATGCGAAATACACGTTGAAAACTACGTACCGGTGGTTGTAATTGAAGAAAGTTTCCCTTCTAACAAGCAATCGAAAGGTCGGTAATTACGTGTCGTTCGTAAATTTAGTGCGACGCTGTTCAGATCTCGGGATCGACTAAAACGGCTGATTATTTTTACGAGCTTGACGCAACTACCAACTACGAAAAATCATGCAACGCGATCGTATAGTTGGCAATAAAAATTCAATAAAATCGGACGTTTAGATAAAAGTCCTTGTAACCAGTAGACGTTTTAAACGATCCTTTTATTATTATCGCTGTTATCAACCTACTCGTTCAACTATATTTAAAAGTTATTCTTGTATAACCCTTAACGACGGAATAGCCATTAAAATAATTCATTTTACAACAGAAAATTCAAGTTTCCACAGTCAGATGTTCTCGTCAGTCAGATGTACGTTTTCAAATAATTATATCTCGTTAATCCATTTTATGAATTGGTACTTTTTATTGGGATTAAAGGGATAGTCGAAAAAGTTTATGCATATTCAAAAGTTCAAAGTATGTCAGTTCAGTTTTATTTTATTTTGATTATCAAATAATGTGAAACTTATGGGCTAAGCTATGCATACGAATTAAGAGATATGGCGATTAACATTTGATTCCAATATGGTAATGAAAGGACATCTTAGAATTTCTTTCTATATTTAAGATTTATTTGTGTTTGCATTCATTCTTCGATGCATTCCAGTGAAACGAACTATTTTTTCTGGCGTTGTTTATACCGTTCACTTGACGCAACACTAAATTGATAAAGTGAAACTTGAATTGGTACTTCAGTGCATTTTTTTTTTACCGATATAAAATTTTTACGTGACTAACTCCACAATGTTTTCAAATTTTAGTAAAAACACATAATTCCCTTTTCCATAAGTAAAATAAATTTTGTAAATTTTCATTTTACGAAGTTCGTCACTTTGGTTTGCGAGCGAAAAAGAAAAATTATAACACTTTTGACTGCTTCTTTTACAGAATGTCTCTCTGTTACCATAATTCGGCTACTATAATTCAGAAAAAAGCACGTTAACGTTTTCCACCTTACGTATAAACAGCGAAATTACTCCGGCTTATATACTCTTACAGTGTCGTAAAGCAATTCGTGTTTAACAGTCGTTTAATCACCTCAATACCATCAAAAATTAAGTACATCGTCAAAGAACAAATTTCACTTACTCGCCGTAAGAGTTTGTTTGAAATCTAACTTCGATCTTCCCGGTTATACTCCAATAAACCTTCATTCTTGAAACCCTAAACGTCATCACGGTGAAATCACATATATCGCGCGCTTACATGTTCACCAATTTACCATTAAAAGCGACAGCAGTTCAACGTTCAAATTTCTTTCAAGCAATAATATTATGTCTCCTAATTCCCGCTGGTTGTCGGTGCGATAATTTTATCGCAAACAGCAACATTTAATCGACGTTATTAATCCAGCATGAGTCGCGAGTGAATCAGTAGCGACACACGATTAAAATCCATTTACAGCCACGTTATTTTTCACGTCTGTCCGGTTCGTGGGTTTAAATGGCCGCGAAAGAAATACGACGGACGGAAGCCCGTCGATAGATCATCGTCGCGAACCCAGACCTCCGCGTTATTCGATCTTAATCATTTTTATCGCGTTACGGGACTCCCGCGCGTTTCCAGTACTTCGAGGGGGTATATGGTCAGGTGGTTGGCCGTTTAACGCTTCGCAGTTTGTTATCTTGCGATCGCCAGCGACGAGAACGCTAAATGCCGATAGCAGCGGGACTCCTGTGGCTCGCTCGCGACGCGAAACACCGGGATTCGCATGTAAAACAACCGATTCGACCGCAATATCCGCTCGGACGGATCGTTAATTCTTCGCGTCCACGTTGACCGTGTGAAGCGTGTCTGAACAAAGGAGACTCGAAAAGGGCTTGATTTAATATTTTCAGTGATTTCAGTGTAGCCATGGTTTCGGCTTAATGATACGGTATTCTTGTCCTTAGGTTATCTTAATGATTCGTTCGTGGTGCTCGTTTCAATGAGCGAGGGATCGTTTACAAGCTATTAGGTAGACACTTTAAACGTTTCTCTTTTGTTATTTGTTAGTAAGATACTTGTTTGTTTATTTTTAAATATAGTTTTCTATAATTTTTAACCACGAAGTAAGTATTAGAAAATACAGTTTTTTTACAATTGAAAATTTAAATGTTCACACTTTGTTCATTGATACGTACATTTTTAAATAATTATGTTCTGTTAATATAAAATTCTTGTGCATATAAGATAAGATATAAATCTAAGGTAAGTTCATTTGTAGAAGAAAATGTAGAAAGAACATATTTTTTTTCAAGGTGAAATAATATCTATGATATATTCAATTCTTATAAAAATTAGTGTATTTTTAATTGGATACATTTTGGATACACTTCGACACGATTCGGCTGCACTATGTCCTAGTTTAAATTTATATACTAAATTTGTTTAGCTAACGTAAAACAGTTAAACAACGACGAGAAATAGTTTAGTGAATAAAAGGAAGAGCACAGCACTGATATTTCGTAAATCAAATTTTATTTGATTTTCATTCCACAACTAATATCGTATTAGAATCCCACTGTCAATATAGAAATAACAGTATTCACATTTACTATTAATCCATGATATATCGATCTCTGTTTGCAATGACTATTTGCCATTTTTCAGACAACCTTTTAATCCTTTTTCAAAAAGGTTCACATCTCTTGAATTAAAAAAAAGAAAAAAAGTGTTCTAATGCTAACTTTAATTAGTTTGTATTCCCAAAATTTATGCTATTTAAATAATTTTATAGTAAACGAAATTTGATATTATCGAGTCAAGAGATGTTGTATTAATTCCCAGTTACATTCTTTAATTTTATCTATAATCTTTTTCCGATATGTGCAAACATCGAATCAAAATAAAAAGCGACATTGGTCCGCTATCAGGTAATTTAATCATAGCAATTAATTTCTCCTTATCCTGTGAAACTCTGAGATTTCAAGCAATCGTAAACAAAGAATCTCTCTCATAAACAGAATTCAACTCAAGAGCTAAAGTTTCTAGCAGCTCGTAAAAAAAAACTTATGAATTCCTTATCAATTGCATCCTTCTAATTATACCTCGTTGATTAACCATGGTATAGAGAAAAGGGTAACACGATGTTTAGTGAATTTTCAAAGTAGACCGCGATAAACGACGGTTCCAAGCAGATATGCGTTCGTGTCCAAAGAAACAGAGTCCTCGTAACGAGAGTGCTAATGAAGGATAGCTAAGTTCTTGTTCAGCTCCAAGCGAAGCGGTCTGCACCTGTCTTCTCCCTTTGTACACAAGGTCTCGCGTCGCGATGAGACCGGCCCCGAAGCAGCGAACCTCCTCTTCACGATTTCTTGTTGACTAATTTCTTACTGACCCTTCCACACGCTGGAATTTATACACGAAACACCCACGTGAAACGCCAATAAACGCTCGAAGCTTTCGAAGGCTATATCCCTCTGCTGAATTGGTCAACTTCGAAGTGTCCCCTTTATGACTTTATTGCGGCAACGATCCGACCAGATTTTTATATGAACTCGTGTCCTCGTTAGGAATGATAGTTGAGAATTCAATTCGTCGAGCTGTAGGAAGATTTTAACTCTGTTAGATTGTACATTGTATCCTTTGTACTTTCGTTAATGGATAAGATATGAAATTTGAAAGATTTTGAATTAATTATAATTAATGTAGTAAAGGGATTATAATGTAAAAAAATTTGTATCGTTGAATAACAAAGGAAGTGGTTAGAGAATTTTGATATGATGATGGATGAGACAGTGGAATCAACTTTTGTATAGAAAATTCAAGAAAATCGAATATTTCAACGATCATTTATCAAAGACTAAAATGTATTGATGCGGATGAATTCGATAAATGATAAATTATAGTTTAAATTTTCTTGGAATACTCTCGGATTTGATACGCAAGTTGATTTCACTGCATCAATCAGACTAAAATATACCATCACCGGTGAATTCGATGAACGATCATTGAAATATTCGTTTTTTTTTTGGATTTTGTATACAAATCTCACTCTATCAACCTGCCCTGGTCTCCCTTATAATACTTTAATTTCTCTATTAGTACTTTTAAAGTGTTCTCTCAAATTCCTACTAAAAAAGAAAAAAGAAAAAAATATAAAAAAATTATTCAAGCAAATGTTTTTTCTAAAAATAAAGAAAGGGAGGTATCGTTCATATTATTCTACATGTTCGTATTAACTTACGTGGAAGAAAACAGGATTTGACATTAATCTCAGTCACCCTAAACACACATAAGGAGTTACGAGTTTCAGTGTCTTAAAGATCATCGTACCGTTACTTCCGCCTCCGGTGTACGTTCATTAATCACTCAAAGACCGAAAGGAGACTAACAATGTATTTTTGGAAAAATTCCTCTTGCACGAAATATAAGGAGCAATCGTTGTGTTCAAACGTAGCAATAGACAATATTATTTTCAATATAATTAGACAACTCTAAACTGTCTTGGGTATGCCTAGATGTAAGATTGACTATGCTTCTAATAATTAATGGATGACAGTTAATTGCTGGCAGAACTGCTGGTATAGGCTTGTCGCAAGATGGTAGCCAGCTGATTAGAATTTATCGAAGAGAAGAACCGTAAAGATGTATCTCTCTGGGAGATCTGCTCGCTTCTGATGACTCAAATTTCGGGGAACTCAGTGATAAAAATAACATTCCTATTCTGTTCGTTTGATTTCAACACGTTTAAGTCTATCAATTAACGAGTGTGGACGGTCATTATGTAGTAATAATATTCGTCGAACGCAAAAAAAAAATGAAAAACGTTGCATGAAAAGTTTTGACTGTAAACTCGTAGCTATCGTTAAGATTCAGAAAACTGTCGAGATAAACGAACCAATGTAAATTTGAATCCGTGAACATTTGTCTATTTTGCATACACACTTTTGGTATGCATCTATGTATTTATTAATAGTTCGAATTTTAATTAAAATGATACATGTGTTTGCTTTCTCTCAAAAGAGAGCAATCTTCAAATTAACTTTTCATTCAAACCAGTGTGACAATGTAATTACATAAAATTACGCTCAAAAGAATCAGTGATCCATAAGAAATTCAGCGATAGTTGACGAAACAAGCGAAAATTCACTGTTGTATTTCTTCCAAACAAATTTCCATTTTTATTAAAGAAAGTTTTAAAGATTTTACTTAACGAACAATTGTATACAAATTTGGATGAATATCTCAGAATTTCTTCAAATTTTTTGGAAGCCTAGAACTGTAAGAAAATTAAACTGGGATTAAGGGTTAAATACCAAAACAAACAAAAACATCAATATGTCTTAACAACACAATTCTCGATCTATCCAATCCGTACGTATCCATCTCATCCACCTCTGTTATCAATCAGAAACCGTAAATCTCTTATCACAGCACCGCTGCGATCTTCATTCGCCGTTCCATGCACAATACCAAAGCGGAGATCGCTCAGAAAACAAAGTCGTGCGAGTATAATCGCAAACTATTCGAGGTAGCAATCGTTGTTCGGCCAGTAAAGAACACAGGGGCCAGCTACCAACAGTGGAGAGCTCTGGTGGTTCACGTCAGAGAGCGTGTGCACCGAGGCCGGATGATCAGGAACCAGGGAAGAGAGTGGGGCCGTAAAAGCGCATTTTTCTCGGGTATCTGGCCGATTAATGAACCGATGTCGTCGCGAGGACCACCCCGAAGGGAACGCGTACGGTACGTGCAGTCCTCGCGATAGACTCAAGCTGGAGGAGCACTGGTCCGGACTATAATACCTAAACTATAAGCAGCTCCCGTCCGTCCTTCCATAGCAGCGGGTCTCAAACGAACCGCGCCTTTACCTGACCAAGTTTTACGATCGTCGCGTCGAGGTGGCGATGTGTCCTCCCGTTATCGTCCAGGCGGGATCTGCCTGGGCTAAAGCAGCCTTTTGCCACGGACCTTTTTATTATTTCTCTTTTCTACCGCGCGTCCTCTTGTTGCTCCCGTTGTCCTCTTCTCGCTTCTTCCTCTTGACCGAGGAACAGCACGACCGAAAGCGGTCGAACTCCTCTCGACCTCTATGGGAAAGAGACGCCTGGATGTAGTTTCACCTCTGTTCACTCTAGGCGACGACCTCGTTTGCCAATTTGATCTCGCTTCCACGGCCCGTTGTGAACAATCGACTAGCTTCGATCCAGGTCAACGTTGTCTAGCAATGTGCTCTCGATTCTTGATTTTTCGACCCTTGGTTATTGTAAGTAATACTCTAGGAGGTCAGTTGTGAATGGAGCTGGTTATCTGAAGAATATAATGGTAGGATGAATGTTGATGAATATTCTGTGACGTCTCTAGAGGGATTTAATTGAGAAGTGTTGATATTTTTGGATTGTATTGCTCTCGAGCCTTGATTTTTCGACTGTTGGATATTGTAAGTAGTACTCTAGGAAGACAGTTGTGAAGGTAACTGGTTATTTCAAAAATACAATGGTAGGATGGATGTTGATAAACACGTTGTATAGTATTAAACTTTTAGGATATATTAGGTGTAGAAATAAATTCTTTCAAACAAGATTTACATAATATTCAGGATGATATTTGCAAGTTGACAAAAAAATGGAAATTATTTCGATGTTCGATCTGTTTTTTATTCTTTTTAAATAAAACTTTGATTGTACTCAAAAGTCGATAAGAATTCATTTCTGTGCTTAATATATAGGTTTCTGAACGTCAAATTTATTTAATGCTTTTTTTCATGGTGTACTGGAAAGTATTAATATTAATTGGATAATAGTGATAGATAGTTTCCAATCACGATGCGAATTTCAAGGTGGTCGAGCCGAATGTAGGATGATACGTATATGTAAATATTCTAAATATGTAGAATTGCGTTTGGTATTTCAGTTTTTAAATAGCTCGTATAATTTCATCTCTTGCGTAACGCGTTTATGATAATGGTTACACACAGTTGCGCTCTATATTTGCTTATGCAGCTGTAATAATAGAAGAATATATCTGAATACTATATTCTACATACTGCATTTGCAAAGAACAGATTGATAATCAAAATTATATACAAATAATTCAAAAGTATTTATGCTTTAATAACCTCAAACTACTAAGCGTACATTTTTGTCCCTTTTGTTATTATAAAATATTTAAAAAAAAGTCAGTTTGCTACATAGATTTAACTTTTTGAGTTCAAATATAAAAGAAAAATATTTTTCGAAAAAGTTTCACAGCCAAACGATTGAGATAAAAAGGTATAAAGATTATAAATAAATGCAGAACTTTTTCATTGAAATTCGATTATCTTCTCTCGTCGAATTGATGTGTCAACTGAGAAAGAAACGCACGCGCGTTTTATCGAGAACTCACCGATTCTCGTTCGTTCTACCTTGTGACTTCTTGATCGTCGGATAAATCGCTGCGTTGAACGGATGAATACGCGTGGAGAACACACGTACTTTAATGTACCGCTGAGTTTCAGTTTTATTTATAACGCCGTTTCTTTTGCCGTTTCTCGTGCGTTCCCTTTCCATCTTCTCTTGTCTTTTTTATTAAAAAAGCCGGAGGGACAATCACGTGGCGTGGCCGAGGTCGCGCGGTTCTGCAACACGAAAAACAACTTCGTTTTCTTCTTCAGCTTCTTCGTTTCATTCTTAATGAAGCTGTTGAAGACTGCGTGTCACAGGCGAATTTTTAAAGAATCACAACTGGTGGGTGTTCTACCTTTCAAAAATTAAAAAAAAAAAATATTGTTTTCTTCTAAATGTAAGCGTTAATCTAGACTCTAGTATATATTAATTATTCTTTAAGACAGGAAAGTGTTACTCCTTCTTTGTTCCTTTCAGATAGGCAAAACGTAACGTAAGTTATTAATGATCAGCAATGCTCATAATTCCAAGTAAATCATTTTCCCTGTTAAATAAAATTCTATTACCTAAATACGTGTCTATTATCAATGTCTATTATCACTGACAATTTCTATTGAATTCTCAATTACTCAATATCACGCGCGTACCTATATCGATCATTTCTTATCGATGTATATACTCGTTCAATTTTTCTCATATGCAAAAAGGTAATTCAAAGTACTAAAGGTTGCTTCCACTTTGAAAATCTGCTCTTTCATTATCAATCATTTTTTTTTTTATCATTTCTATGCATTTCTCAAGTACTAACTTTGTGCGTACTTATAAGTCTCGATCATTTCTCGTCGATGTACATATTCGTTCAATTTGTCTCACATACGAAAATGTATCTTAAAATACCGAAAGATTTTTCCACTTTCAAAATCTGCTCTTCTGGTATCAATAATTTCTGATAATTTCAGTCGATTTCTCAGTTACTCAGCATCACGTACATATTTATCAATATCGATCATTTCTCATCGATGTATATACTCATTCAATTTTTCTCGAAAAGGTAATTAAAAATATCGAAAGTATGATATAGTAAACCAACCTTTCTAGCTTCTTAAAAAAAGCTCAAGTCGTTTGGTCTAATTTTAAAAAAGTTATTCTGTTTTAAAGGTTCTATGGCTGACTGTATACAGAGTAAATTTTTCTCGCATATGAAAATGTGTCTCAAAATACCAAAAGATTCTTCCACTTTCAAAATCCTACTCTTCAGCTATCTAACAGTAGTAGCAACAGACGGTTTCGATTTCAGTCTGTCTCGCTTTCATTCAGACCGCTGTCGTTGAGTAACACGTATCTGGTGACTTTTACCGTTCTCGCCGGTTGTGTTCCCTGCATTCCTATCATTGCTGCTTGTCGAACGGCGGGAAAAACGGCCCCGAAAAAGAACTGGCGAGTTCTACGGAAAGCGGAGCAGATCACGGTGTGTTCGCTAGGTAGAACAGAAAGAAACGGATAGTGAACGAGGCGCGGCTCACCATGTGACGACGATGACGATGACGACGTCGACAACAACGACGAGGATCGTGGCAAACGGTTGAGGGCCGTGTCGAGAGGCCACGAAACAGTGAAAACCGGGGGCTAGAAAGTGCTGCACGCGTGTACACGCGGCGTTTAGCGTATAAATTATAACGGCAGTCAGGGTTTTTGCGGCGTCACATGTTCGACCTTTTTTCCGCCAGCTTTCCTAGCTTCCTACATAAATTAAACGCAGAGAAGCGTTTCCCCCCGTGGCGGAGGCAGGGCTTTAAAAGCCTTCCTCTCTTGGGCAGAGACCAAGTCTGACAGAGAGGTGAAGAGGGTTGCAAGTAAAAATATAGCGCGCATGCGCTTACGTGCTCGTCGATATTACACCCGGTTTCCAGCGTGTGTGCGCGGCTATGGTACAAAGCGGACAGAGAGCGTAATTACGCTTAATATGCAGGTATTGCCTGGTGCGAGAGGAGAAAAGTTCCTTAATGAATTCGCGATAATGGCCACACTGAAATTTCATAGTTACCGCATCGCACCGCCGCGTCTTTCTTACGTAAAATCTTTCCCTGGACTCTGGCCACGACGCGCTGCGTCTATGTCTCGATCATTGCAGGGATTAATAGTAATTACTGTTCGATCGTGAGAGTAGAAATAGGTTTTCATTGTTCCTATGGAATATGTTTTATTTGAATGTTTCAAAGTATTAAATTCTTCTTGATACTTTAATGACGGAAAAGAATTGTTCTCATTCTATACTGTAAAAATGGTTGTGTGCTTAAGGTGTTGACTTGCGAATTTTGTGTCTGATGTTCAGGTTTTCAATGAACACTTGAACTGTTCGAACTGTACGAAGGGAGAAGTTTGGATAGGTGTATTTAAAGTCAATTTTTGAACTACTGAACTTTGTAATATAAAATTAAATGATGTAAAATGTCATCTTTCATTTTTATTCTTTACATATTGTTTGTTTATATATAAATTATTTCCGTATTGTAGTATGCAATAACATGTACGTATTTATAGAAATAAATAAAATAAATATCATTGATGTAATAAGTCCTTAAAAATATTTTAAAGATAAAAGTGTCGAAGTATATTTTGAATTAAAAAAAAAAAAATGTATACAAATACAAATTGTAGAACAGATAATGAAATAACTTTTATAATAGTATAAATATTATCGATGAAATGAGATCTTAAAAGTATTCATTAAAAGTATATATCTTCAATTAAAAGAAGAATTGTTAACAGTAAAATAATGAAATAACTTTTATACGCTGTTACAATAGCGATGTGCGCAATTAATATTAACACAGAGACCGTGGCTATTATAATTTTCATTGCGTAATTAAATCAAATATTTCCATTGAAAGGGGTATCGTTCGATAAATCGTTCACGCGACAATTCGTCGAGATTTCATCGACGCCATCGGTCGCAACAGTTTCGCGCGGACCGATGTCAGTTTTCGCGAATTCCATTCGACTCACGTGTAATCGAATTAAAATTAACGACACGGAATAAAAGGAAGTCGTCTACTTCATCAGATAACGGTTCCACAGTCGTCGAACTTAGTTCAGTTCCGAGAAAATATGAACAGAAGCCTGTCGAGGTTCTCTCGCGTCTTCGTTTTTCGTCTTTCTCTAAGTTTGGTCTGAGTGATTCACGTCTGGCTTTTTCTTCGTCTCGCGATTCCAGTGAAAGAACGAAATAATTGAGGGATGAAGCATTGTCTTATTTAAATTAACGAGCAATTACCAGAACGTTGCTTCTCATGTTTTCAATAAATATATCTTACTTCCCACCGGAAGAATCATTTTCTTTTTTCATCAGAGATTAATTTGATATTTGGCATTTTTTCACCGCGAAAATCTTCATCATCAACTAAAAAATTCCTTTAGCTGCAAAATAATTCTCAACGAAACATGAAGTAAACAATTGCAGAATCATAGTTATCCGGGAGAAAGAAAAGAAGTAGTTGATTAAAATCACAAAAAAGATTCCTTGAGCTAAAACGTAATTTCCGACGAGACATAGAGCGCAGCATTGTAGAATCCCGGTTTTCCGAGAGGAAAGAATAATATTCCATTTAATTTTCATTTATAAAAACAGAATCTTCAATTAACGCTGAGACGAAACAGAAAAGAATAGAAAAAAAAGAAAAGAGAATAAGCACAGATTAAAGTAAGAAACAAAATGATCACTGCTCCCGGTATCGTCAAACTTTACTCATCGGCATTAAACACGCTACAGAGTATCTTTATCCCTTCACAATCAACATTCTTATTTTATTCCAACGTTCAACGATAAACGTTTTACTCAGCAATTATTTCCCAACGAACATGGCTAATTCCCTTCGATCACGTTCGATAAAGGAAAAACCTCAAAATCATCGTTACCCAAGAGGAAAATCCCACGACTCTAAGGTGGCCGATTAGCATCTGCAATTAGCCGGCCGATAATCACGGAGATCCACGTTCGTTGCAAACCAGTTTGTCTCGTAGGAAAGAGCTAGCTTTTCGAGGATATTTCCCCCCTAACGAAAAAGTAGGACGACACACGATGAACGCGAAATGATTTATTTTCGCGTAAATCAATATACACGCCGGCGGTGTTTTAGCGGTGTGTCGGCTGCCTCGATCCAGCGGCCTGCCGAGGCATTCCTGACGCGTCGTATTAGCAAAGATCGATTACAGCCTGTAATTTGTTGTTCTCGCTTCGCCGGAATAAATTTCTACGGACTAGTTTCTCGGTTCCTATATGGCGCACCACCGCGAGAGCTCCCTTGCGTAATAGACGGGGAACGCGAGCTGGAAAACTGTGACTCGATTCGCCGGAGACAGGTTTCTTCTCTTCTTTTACTTTGTTTTTTGTTCCGTCTTTTCTTTCTCCCTTCATTCCTTGGTCTTTTTCGCTCAGCTTTCCATGTCTCCGTGGTTTCCCTTAATCTTCTGACGATTGCTGGATGCTTGAATAGTGATAATGCTGGATGCTTGGAGAATGGATATATAAGATTATTTATTTTGTCGATTTCTTTTTCGAAGAAGGTGTCGAAAGAGGTGAAAAATTAAGCGAGAAGTTACACTGTATAGTTAATGAAATTGAATGTTAAAATTTGGTTAGTTTTTATTTCAATTTCTATGCAAATTTTATAATTTGCAAAAGTGGTTGTAATGTTATTTAACTTTACAGTGGAATTTTAGAAATGATTTTTTGAAAGTGTTTGTGCACAGTGGTAGTTTATATGCGGAGAATAAAATATCTGATAGGATGAAATTGACAATGGAACATTTTTATACCACTTTATTTGTTTTGTTGTTTTTTTTTTGTAAGTGGACAGTTTTTCCAGAGACGTTTTGCACGAGTTCGTTTAGAAAATACATAAATTAAGTATTGAATATTGGTCATTTTCTACTTCTTCTGAAACTATAGTTGTTGGAGAAAACTTGATAATGAAAGTATAAGGCAAATGTATACACTTCCTCTTATAATTTACCGAGTAGTTTCTAGTTTATGTTTGGATTTTATCAGTGTGTGTCTTTAGTGTTAGCGTTTATTGAGTTTCTACTAAATTGAAATCTATGTATTCCAAAAATTGGATGTAACAAAAATGAAAAAAGGAAGGAAAACCGAAAGAATTGTTGCAAAAGTCCGTGGGATCTAAACGATTAACCCTTTTAATACTGAACAACGACAAATCGTTCCGTTTATACTAGAGGTATAAATTGTGGGAGCTAACAAATGAACATGAAAAATAATGAAATAATTCTAGTATTATTTCTGATAAATAATAATGTTTCTGAAATTTTGTTTTCATATCAGATTTAAGTGTAACTGTGAGATAAATTTTCAAAAAATTTTCAACAAACGTCGAAATACTTTAGTCATTCATTCATTTCCTCTTTATTTCTTAACCTGTTCCTTTTCAAATATCGTAATTATCATTTAAAACTGAATTCTAATTTTTCTAAAAACTGTTGAAACTACATGAGTTTGGTACTGAAAGGGTTAAAACAGAGTGCAACGCACAGCTGTCATTCACTCATTTCCCCGTTATTTCTTAATCTGTTCCTTTTCAAATATCGTAATTATCATTTAAAACTGAATTCCAATTTTTATGAAAACTGATGAAACTACACGAGTTTGGCACTGAAAGGGTTAAAACAGAGTGCAACGCACAGTTCTGAGTGTTGCAACATCAATCGGTGCCGATTCTTAAAAGTTTCCTTTACAATCTCTCTACATCGTGACCCGAACTATAACCACGAAGCTAGCTTATGAATTTCTAAGGCGTGAACGAAGAGCGATTTCCTTCGATACACGTATACCTTCTGACGAACATGAGCGCTAGTAGAAATTGAAATCGTGAGAGGTGAATTCTATCCGTGGACCACCTATTGAGCAGCGGTCGCGCGAGCAAGTTGCTCGAGCGTGGATTACGATTTCGAGGTTTGCCTCGTACGTGGTCGATGTTGCTAACGTAGCGGAGACGTGCGGCGCGTTTAAGCGTATGGCGCTTTAATAGCGATTTAACAAGAGTAGCGTTTCTGCGATTCCCGCGATTCCAACGTGGAATTCGTTTCCGTTGGAAGGCTCGCTCGCGCACCGCTCCCAGAGAGCTCGACTGTGCCTCGGTATCGTGCCGCGTTAATTACGACTGCGTTAAAATTGTTTACTCGCTGGGCGCATAATTGACTTATTAATATAGGGGTAAATGAAACAAACGGTTGCAAGGGGAACGAATACTCGTTGCGTTAGGACGACGATCGTTTCGATGGGGACAGGTTCGTTAGGTTGTGTAATATTGAATCTTTATTTATTTCGCGTGCGAGTAAAGTATAGCGTCTGATCGCGCAAATAGAATTTGTTAACAGCGTTGAAGATATAAAATGAGGTTAAATATGGAACTTCCTTTATATTTATCGCACGATTACGTGTAATTTGTAAATGCGTGAAGTGCTTGTTTGTTATTCGATTACGAACCTGGTTAGTATAATGTATCGAGTTGATGCATATGAAATTTATCAATCGTGGATAGTAGGTACAAAGGTTCCTTTTGTGTAGGGAAGTAATTAAAACGGATCGATGTGTATGTCATTAAAAACATAACGATATATTTCGAACGTGTTTTCAATTCCATTCGTGTTTGGACGTCAAACAGGTGATACATGATATCGACGTTTGTATCAAAACGTTGTTTATATAATGCCGATGTTCGCATCCTAGCAGATTCCATTTTGTTTTTATGAATTAGAGTCATGTTTACTCTCGTATGAAAGTATACAATCTACAGTTTATGATTTGAAATGTAAGACTCGTTTTGCTGAACAAAGCTAGGTTAAAATTGTATTTAAAGTTGAAGATGGGTAGTAATTAAAAATTTCAGTGATTTACAAATTAAAACCGAGTACACCAGTGGTTACAGGAAATATTAATACTGCGTTTGGGATAAAAACAGTTAGTGAACGAATAACACAATGATATTTTAAGAATTCAGATCATTTTTTAACAAAAAAATAAAAAAGGTAATTAAATGTGCATTATAAGAATTTATTGTCACTATTCAGATTTCTACAATAATAGGCTAAATGTACTCATGATTCGTTGATAACAATGTTTTGAATCTACTGGAGCTTATTTTGATTAACGAAATTTAGTTTTAATTAGGTCATCATGGATTAAAGTTACATTCATAAATTCGCCATTTCATGTGTAACAATCTAATAATAATTTAGCGTAGGTAACAGTGATCTATTATGAAAATTAACGCGTCACACTCGTGTGACGTTGGTAACTGACGTACCAACTATCATATACAATTGTATAAGAAGATGGTGCATATTTACAAAATAAATTTTAAATTTCCCTCAGAAATGCTAAAATCTCTCTACTTGCAAACGTCAGTTTAAGATACTGTTCCTAAAAGTTTGCCCGCTTACAATGTTACAATATGGAATCCTTCAACTCTTACAATTCCTTTAGTTACAAAACAGCGGTAATTTTCGAAGAACGAATGAATTGTAACGTATTGTAACGAAATCATCGATAGCCAGAGGTTCAAATTGTTCAAGAGTGTATAAAAAAAAAAAAGTTTCGTCAAGCGTGTTGACTTTTGCACAAGGTGTTCTCCGTGTTCCTCTCGTGTTCATTGGGCGTGTCGAACATAACTGCTGGCCCCCGTGGCTGTTTCGATTATTTTTTATCTCGCATGCACGGTGGTAAAGGGGGAATCGATATTAAAAATCGAGTCCCCTCGAAAGTAAACGACGCTGTCTCGCTGCGTATTTCAGCGTTTAACGCGACTCGCGAAGAGAGTAAGCCTAATTGGAAAAGATTCTCGCGGTATCGAGGATTCCCCGGAACGAAGGAGGTTTCGGTGTGCGGCTTCGATCCATTGGCTAGGTCATTATTGGAATTTCTTCAGGTGGATACTCTTCCCGCGAAGCGAAACGGTTCGCTCCCGTTGCGGATAACGAGAGGTATTAATTGAAATCGGGAAGGTCAACCGTGACTTGTGTCTCATCGTTATTACGCTTCTTGGGGACAGTTTGCTGGATATTATGCACGATTTTTGGTTTGGTGCTTGTGATCCGCGCGGTGTGCGTTGACCTGATAATGCGCTTCGACTGGTGCAACTTGACTGTATAAATTTTCGTAATATATACAGTTTACAAGAGACGGTTAGAATTACTGAACTGGATATGTGTGGCAATATGGACACCGGTATGAACGTAAATGAAAGATTTTAATAGCGTTGGATATTAATGGAAAGTAGTAGTATATGTTTTGAATAAGTGTTAGTATGGAAATGTATATTTTATTCCTTATCGTTTTATTCCATTATTAAAAGGTTAATTGCTTCTCCGTTTTAAATATTTCTTTTCGTTACACATTATTACTGCTATTCTCGATGTACTATCTACCCCTTGAATACATTGAAACTAAATTGTTCGTCTACAGCGGCCATTATGGTGAACGTAACGCTTATTTGTGTACTGCATACTGTAGAAGATATCAAGGAATTATGTCACGTGTAATTTTTTTCATTTTATTATTATAGATAATTAGAAGAAAATGGATGAAACGTTTTCATTTATTTTATAGGAAACGTATGTATATAATTTTATTGCATTCATAATAGTTTATTGTAACTTTTATCACTATTGGAATAAATAATTACTGGTTTTTGATAATTATTATGTTGGAAAAGAATTTTCTCTCTCAGATAATTTTCATAACATGTCGATATTTATTATTAATTATTTTTTATTGTTTTCTTATTTTTGCTAAACGTCAATCTACCATAATCTTTGCAAATAGTCTTTTTGGTTATTTTACTAATATATCGTAAACGAGTATACTATATATAACTACGGTCGTATTCTATTTAACCGTATCTTTTAATTTAATTTAATTTAATTATTGATTCCTTAAAACGTGCCTACAATCATGTTGAAAAATGATTCTTAACGTTCAAGAAAAATTATTTTTAACATTCTTCTTTCTAAACGTATAGTACTCTTAAAACATGTACAAAATCAAATAAGCAATAATTAAAACAGTTGCTATTAAAATCTTGCCTTATAATCTTTAAATGGCTAGTTCCCTTAAACCTAGATATATATATACTCATTAAACCTCAAGACGTCACATATATTTTCCATTTAATAATCCTCAGCCATTAAAACTAAAACAACTAGTTAAAACATAAATGAAAGTTCGTTCCAAACAAAATTCACTTTTGTCATATTTGAACCATAATTTACACTACTAGTGCAACTTCGTCAAAACAAGGCAAAGGGTTGAAAGGACTTTTAATATACAAAAAGGTCCTCCGTCTTCGTCTAACCACTTTTACCATCGACCTTCATCACTCGAGGAAACTTCCATTACCGTTTCTAAGCCATTCCTCACGTCAACACTTGAACTTCTCGTTTCTCGATCGTTCCTCCAAGAAGAGTTCACGTTTCGCGAAACGTCCGATTGGATCTCGATCCTGACACCGTCCGCGGCTGTCTCTCGATCCGGAGAAGCGTGTGTTGCGCTCTCTCGAAATGATCGTCGTCGTCCTTTGGGGAATCGGATCAGGTTTTACCACGGCCGTCCGTTCGGTTTTTACGCGAAGAGCAACGGATTGTCCACCGGTGTCTTTGCCTGGCACCCGATCCACGGACGCCACTTGATGCTCGCCACGTAACCAATGATCACGGCCGGGTCACGTATGAATTTTTTCGCGGGAACCGGTACGGCGGGTTCACCTCGATTTCGCGACGTTTCGGTGAAAGTCTCGTGTTGCTCGCTTTTTCGCGCCTGTTGATCGCTCGTTAACGAGACCACGCCGGAATTCCATCGGTTTCCGTCGTTAAACAGAAGATGATTGCACCAGCTTGGAATCACTCGATTCGTCTGAAGAAAGGAATCGACCGAAAATTGGGTTTAGATCGGACGTTTTTAGCAAACGAAAGGGTGAATAAGGGCGAAGGTTGGTTTTTCGGTCACTTATTGATTAGCGTTACTGTCGAAGGTTATATCGAACTGAGAGGAACGGATGTACGATCGAAGATTTTATAATTGATTTTGAAGGTATTCTTTATACTTTGGGAAATTTGTATCATTCATGTATATAGATAGTATCGAGCACGATACGCTTTAGGTATCTCGTGTTAGACTTAAAAGAGTAACATACTGTCGTTAAGTTTGCTTAAGCTTTAAATGGTATTTCCTCGAGTTGATTCTCATGACGTTTAGTTCCTAAATTCCGCTATAAATAGGATTACTTTCGCAACTGCAAGTACCGTAGTATGGAGTTACAAGACTGTAAATGTCCGAGTTAATCCTTAAATCATCGAGTACATTACCGTGCGTTTTCCTAGAGGTCTTTAACCAATAGATTTTAATCTGATAATTCTAAGTATAATAAATTGACTGTCTTCTCGTCTTTATTCCTTCCTGTATGACTTATTATTACGAAAGTTCTTTTTTTTTTTTCTTTTGTTTCTTTATGAAGTATCTTGAAAACAGTATATTTAAGACGGTGAACGTATATCGTTTTGATACTTGTATATACTTTTCAGCTAGGAAAAAATTCAGTCAATTAATTGCACTACCCCTTTTGCAATATCGCATCCAACGGATGGGCTGATCACCTGTTCGTTTTTTTGGCGCACGATGATCGTCCACGTGGATATGTATCTCTCATTAAATGACGTTAATTAAATGGAAAGTGTTTTTCACTCTGGTAATTTATTCTCGCTGAACGTCTCACTTTTCACTGTTGCAGCACACGTCAATTTGAGTTAAATATGTTACGTGAAAGCTCACTACCAACGGTATCAGACTCTTTGTCAATTTTTATCTTTTTTTCTTATACCATTTGATAGATGTCCCTTTCCCTTTTTATGACGATACAGTCGTCGTTGCGACAAACTTTTAATATGAAAATTCAATAACTCGATATAATCTTACAATTCTATTTTTAAATAAGTATTCTACTCTATTTTATCGCATATGATCGTTGTTACAACTAGCTTTGTGTTAATGTAATAGATTCGCGAATTATGTCAATTGTATAACACGATATGATCTTACAATATAACATTCTCTTTTAATAAAAAGTATTTTATAACATTCTCATAATTTTGATATTTGTTTATAACGTTATCTGCCGGTTGGAAAATAACTGTTTTCATGTGAAGCGATATAACAATAAAAAAATATAATATAAAAAAAGAAATTAAAAAATTTGCTCTATTTGGATGACACAAATTCGTAGAAATTTTAATGTACGTAAACGTCTAATTTATGTATTTTAAGACACTCAGCTCATCGTATTCTTAACGAAAGATCCTCGAACAGGTGATATCCTCTAGCTCTATTTCGAGCTCTCCATATTCTCGCGAACGTGAAAGATAATCGTGATATAACAATAAAGCCTTATATTTCAGTCGGATGAAAAAAAGAAAATTAAAAAATTTGCTCTATTTGGATGACACAAATTCGTAGAAATTTTAATATACGTCAACGTCTAATTTATGTATTTTAAGACACTCAGCTCATCGTATTCTTAGTGAAAGATCCTCGAACAGGTGATATCCCCTAACTCTATTTCGAGCTGCGTATATTCCCGCGAACGTGAAAGATAAGCATCAGAATTTCGCGAAACTCGCCGATCTCGATCTCGATTTTGCAACCGTACACTGTTCGTCGAAAACAAGGACACGGTGATCGATTAATCGAAAGGGTAAACTTGTGTGTCACGAATATCTCGCGATGATTCCTCGCGACGTGCCGTGCGCAAACGCCACGTCGGACATCTTTATTCGTTCACCATGTCCAAGAGAACGTCCGCGTGTCTACTCGCAACAATCTAAAGCCACAAATCACAATTAACCCTGCTCGTCCTCGGCCAGATTTGAATTCTTCCTTATCCCAACGCGTGGTATATTTAAACACAATTACCGGACACGAACTGTCTCTAATCCGCCCAAATCACGAGCTGCTATCACGAAAGATTAACGGTCTTCTCTGGCTACCAAGAAGTTCAGATCTAAGCAAAATTGTCGGTAATACATAATGTCGATTCTTGTAAATAATAAGATATTCTATTGATAAATGAATCTGTATATTCTAAGATTTGAGGAAAAATTCTTTTCTTGGCTTAGAAAGTGTTCTTTTTTAACTAGATTAATATGATCGTAAAGTTCCATTTTATTCCCATTTATTCGACATGTTAAAGAGTTTCACAAAATTTTCTGATATTACGATAAAAATTTCATTACGATGAGAAAGAACGTCTTGCACACATCTTTTTTAGGCTCTTATTGAATGATTGAGGCACTTAACAACTCTTGAGAGATTGGTTTGGATAGTATTATATAAACCAATAATTATGACGTGAGGATAGCTTCCTAATTTCGAGTGTTGCGTAGGATGTAAAATATGAAATTGACAGTCAATCGAACAGTTTAACACTTTGATTTATGGTTTCTTTTGCTGATTGTACATCTAAGTATCACCTGTTCGCTGATTTAGTATCATTTTACCGTAAGAAAAGTTAATCTATTATAGATTAATTACAATTGGTAATCGTCAGTTTTATAAATTAAAGGGGAAGTAAGAATTAAAATTAATGCTTGTTACTGATATCACTGTTCTAACGAAAAATCAAAAAATCGTATATCTCGATATATGACCCATTTATTTTGAAAGTGACCTATTTTCATTATTCAAAAATATGAAATTAACGTTTATAATAATTAAAATTCTGCGATCTTTCCACTTTAAAGCAATTTACAGTCAATTTGTTCAAATTCACTGAGATATTATTAATAGAAAATTAGCTAGTTAACGGAACGATAAAAACTTCTTATTTTGAAAGTGGCTTATTGCAGTATATATCATCTGTACACCTAAATCCTTCCAGCATGCATAAAATAGAAAAGATATAAATATATTTTGACTGTGTAATTTGTTTATAGCGAATAAGCGTTCAATTTTTATTTCAAGGCTATTTACATTTCTTTTCATGGGACTTACGTCTTTTAAAAAATTAAGGCAGTTGTTTCATTAATTTTGAATACGTGTATATACGCCTTTCATATACAAATACACTTCCATTTCATTTAAATCAACGAACAGTTTGTTCGAGCACTTTCTACGAAATCATTATATCTAAGTTATTTTATTACCTACGATACAAAGAGCAGGATGACGTTGAAATGAACTTAATTCATGTAATTCCTGGAATCATTGAACGTCACTCGACAAGAGATCCTTCCAATAATCGCGGGCAAATCGCGTGGTGCCGATTGAAACCGAATCGAATCGAATCGAAGCGATTATGAACGAAGGTACGAATCGAAACGGAAGTCTCCCGGGATCTGTCGAGGATATATAAACGATCGCAAGATTTCCAGGGTCTCGGTGCTTTTTGCCGCTCGTAAGTACTGCAAGTTTGTCGACGGACGTGTCCATCTGTCCATACGAATCTACAATTCAATGACTGGCTGCAAAAGGAACGCGTCCGTGGTTTGTCACGAAGGACAGTTAGACGGTGTATAAAGAGTCCTCTGCGGCAGTCTTCGACGCCGCCACTTCCTTCTTCTTCCTCTTCTTCTGCTCCCTCGTTTTCGCCTCGTTCTTCCTTCCTTTTCCTCAACCTTCCCTCTCTTCTTCCCGTGGTGTTGCTTGCGTAACCCAAATATTATTCCATTGGTCAGCCGACTGGATGGGCTGCCTGTGGAATTTCACCCATCGGCAAACGCTCGTCCATCTGGTCGGCGATTTGCAATTCCGAGCGAACCATTCGGTCTCTGTCCCTCGCGATATCGCATAATTTTTTCGCCCACCTTCCGCTTCTTCTCGCTGCTGATTCCTGGTCTTCGGTACCGTTTCGATCGGGCGTATTGGTGGCAGAGTGATTTTTGCCTACGGTTGGAGTGAGAGAAAGAGAGAGAGACAGAGGATGGTATCGATGTTTTGTGACGACATGTGAAGCTTGTCGATGGGTCTTGAGAGGGAATGAAAGGAAGAGTAGTATTCGATATTGGTTTTTGTATTGTATTAGAGAAGTTGGTTCGGACTTTTCGATGTTGATTTAAGTATTGTATTTTGATAGATTAGATAGATAAAGAGGAGGGTGAAATTATATGAAAAGATGGAAAAGATGAGTGTACATTTAATGTTATTTCGAGAAAAATGTGTTCTTTATATTTTTCAGATATTAGTGAATTAATTGATGTCTAAAAAATGTATTTAGATAGCAGAAAGCGCGCTCTTTTTTCCGCATAGACACTCGTAATCTCATCTTCTTTTGTATATACTATTGTTGTTCAAATGGTAAACAAATTTTCCCAGTTTTAAATACAAAATTTAATTGTATAATAAAATGTGCATCTATATGTATTCAAATACAATAAAAGAAGAGAGAATCCTCGTCTTTGTTTCCCTTGATTGTCTATCTGTTATAGAAAAATTATACATATGTATAATGAAGCAACAAAGTATGCTTGGTAAAAGTAGTCCCTTTAAAGGAAGAGAGAAAAGAAATAAAACGTCGTGTTAAACACGCATATTTAATTAAATAGAAATTGTTCGAAGATCTAATGAACGTCTAAAATATCCAGAATAAGAAGAAACTATGGAATTTCATGAACAGTGCAAATAGAAATTACTATAACTATATTACAATGGATATTTTTCATTGCATAAAAAAAATTAAACATTACACAATATAAAATTATTTATACAAATTATTTATAATATAAACGTAAGTTTGTGACACGATACTAGTAGAACGTTTTTTACTTCATTTTAAATACTTTTCCGATTGTCTTCTTTAAGAGGATATATCATATACGGTTTGCTTAATTTTAGTCTTTTCTTTATAGGACAATTAATTATATCACAATAATAATCCATATTTCTGCTTTCTTCAGTCTTTTTTTCTTTTTCTTTTACTAAGAAAATGTCCAGACACATTTTCAAAATTACACACAAGAGAGTACAAATTCACGTGCAAGTTTTTCACCGTTCAAGCTTGATTATTCGTTAATTACCACAAATGCTTCGATCATGTAAACCATTACTATCAATTCCCGTAAGAAACTCAATCTATCATTACTCGACAATCCATCGCGATGGTATTCTGAAAATAATCAAACGCCGGTAGCTATTATGTTCAAACGTCAAGGAATCGTTTCGCGTATCGGCGCGTAAGATCCTTTTGACGCGTGGAAAGCGAACAATGCGAGTATAGTCGCGAGACTAACTCGTCCATTATAGAAGAAGGGAAGGCTCCCGGAAGTGTGGCGAGATCGAATCGATAGCGAATAACCTGTTGCCAGCGGAGGACAAAGGAGAGTCGATTCAACGGCGCGAGATAGAGGGAAAAAAAGTGAAGTCAACGTGGTATCAGGAAGCTGAGGGAACCTGGCTTACTGTTAGCCTTCGAATCGACACGGGAGGAATCGATCTAGGACGATTTCAATGCTGGATCGTTTCAATGCCGAGCGTGAACAATTGCTGGCTGCGGCCTCGATCGGGAAATTGCGATGAAAAATGCAACGGTTATCGGGAACGGCACAGAAGTAAGGCCTGACATCGATTTTGCAACCGCGTATAATTATTAAAATGGTTTATTCAATTCTCGTGACAAGAATTCAGGATAACTTTTAGTTATTTTCAGTGATATCTAAGCATAGAATAAGAAAATGTTTTTTTTTATGCAGTAAAACTGAAATTTAATAATGTTTCACATTAAGTAATTTAATTACGAATTCGACAAAGTGTTTTTGATTGCAGGGAATTGAATTGTATCATGTTCGATTAATTTTTGGAATATTGAGCGTCTTTCTCTTTCCAATTGTACAGAGATCTCTTTTTTAAGCGAAATAAAATTGATTGCCTTAAAATAACAAAGTTGTAGAAGAAAAAATATTATTAGAACATATTTCTTCTCGATTTAATCTCGATTGTTCATGGAATGAATTGTAGTAAATGGTTTTCCATTATTTAACAATTATGCTTCATGAATTTATCTGTTAAAAAGTTTTAATTTAGTGTTTTTTTTGTAAGTGTTAATATTCATTGAAGATATCGACACTTCATGTACATTTGAAATTTATTTAGGAATTCTTGTAGAACTATTGTAGATTAAGATAAACACATATTGAAATCACTATTTTCACAGCTTCAACGCTTTTCTTTTGTAAGAAATAGATTCCAAAGCTTTCCATTATTTCGAAAATATGGTAAATCGTTGAAAGTTACAAATTTTCATTAATTTTCATGCATTAGGAACTGATGAAACCCTCAGAAAATTAAAAAATATATTTTTAAATCAATGTAAAGACTATCTATACCAATTGATTATTAAATTTTGTAAATTCGTTACAAAATCATTTATTACAATTTTCTTTTCAAAGTTTCATTTCGAGTTTAAAATTCAACCAGTAAATTTATCGATACGATTTACACGGTTGAATTTTAATCATGTCTAGTGTACCAGCAACGAGAAGTGTTCGTTGTTCCCTTGAAACGAGTCCAAAGTAGGCGAAGCATTGAAAGCCAAATCGCTGACAATTCTTGATTAATTTGGGAAAACAGCCGGGCGACAAATTTTTGGTTGGACACGATTCATCGGTCGTTCGTCAAATTCTTCACGTGCTTCAGCAGCTGTTCACTCGAAATTCATTGGTGACGTATCGTAACAGAGTAGTTATCGAAATAACATTTTCTCTGTCAATGATTCTGTCGCTTAAAAATCTCTGTAATGTTATCTCGCGTGTAAGAGAATTCGAATGTAATTCAAGAACATTTTATTCCAACACTTAACTAAAATGAAACTACTCCTTAAGATATAAATGTTGTCTTCAAAATTGTACAAATAATACATTCCACAAGTGTACAAAAAATAATTAAAATCACAGAAATCAGACACTAATACTTTCACTCGTTTGATACTCGACTAATAGTTTATGTAAAATATTTCACTATTAGTGTACAGAATATTTTTTAGAAGAATATAATTGTTAAAATATTTCATAGAATTATTTTTACGTAAAAATTAAGACACTAATAATATTCTTTGTTTGATACTCAACTAACGATTTGTGTTAAATATTTCACTATTAATATACAGGACATTTTTTGGAAAAGTGTCATTGTTAAAATGCATAAATCCTTAGCTAGTGATCTTAAAAAAAGCTATTTAAATGTAGTAGAACAATTAGAGAGCATTGAAATTATTTCCTCTACAACACTTCCGTGAATAAGTGGAGGTAACGTTGTAGAGAATCGGTGTTCACATTGAGCCGTTGATGCAAGGTAATTAATTAGAAATTGTTTCCGTGATATCGTGGCTCTGATCTGGATATAAAGCGCCGGCAGTCATCGTGTCGGGATCTCTTTGATACGTCAGCTGTCTTGCAGGACCAGTTCTGCTGAACAAGTCTCTGCTTACCAGTCCAAATAATATTCTTCTGCGTAACGCGTGTCATTGCATGGTAGCTGGTAGATCGTTAAAAAAAATAAAAGAAAAAAAAATGAATAAAATTAACATGTTCGTTTGCTGGCGTGTCACTTAACACAGGATCGGAAATCGATGAGAAAATTAATTGAAGACGATAAAGGCTTCTTGAAGGTTATGGATGGGACCGATCGTTCGGCTTTTTTGATTGGGCTCAAACGATAACAGACATCCGAGATCAGAAAGTGATTTAACTAATAGCAGGATTGGTCAGGTTGCGTAGCAAGATTTTTAGGATTCTTAATGCACTTTATCAAAGAAAACATTGGAGATATCTGTTTTTTCGAATTTATTTTACAATTCTGTCCCGAGCAATATCGTTCAGTTTGACGTTAACTAATTGCAACGAGAATTCAGAGATATAATAAAAATCCTGGCCCAATCAATTCTTAATCTGTGCTTCGCGGATCTGTAGAAGTCGGCAAGTGATTTTTCAAAGTAACATTTAATTTGTTGTTTAATTTCTTTATGAGAAATATAATAAAAAACAGAATTAAACCCAAATTAATTTTTCTTCACAATCTTGTAATTATTTTTTAACGACTTCATATGTAAAAGTATTTTCTTACGTTGTACTAAGCGAAATTAACACAACGTTAGGCGTCCAGAAAAATGCACATCATGTGGAAAGGTTCTTCCATCTCGTACTATTTAAAAACCGCTGATATTAAACTATAGAAATTATAAATTGTAAATTACTATTTTATTAATTTAAATTACTAACATAAATTGCTAATTTAAATTATTATTTTACTAATTTAAATTATTAATTTAAATTACAATTTGAAATTACTAATTTTTCTAATTTCATGTGGAACTTGTAGAATGCAGGTATTAAAGATTCACTATTCCAGTGATCCAATTCTATTTCTAGAATTTAATCACTCCGTGTCTCATTCATCCGCACATATTCTCACATTTTCCAAGGACAACACTTTCACGATAAGTGAACAAACTACCGTCACATTTTATCTACTCACCTTCGCTCCAATTCCATCGATATTTCGACATTCGCGAGGATTACGAGCTCTCTTGCCTCTTCTTTCTTACAAAAACCACGCTTTCGATCGAGAGATTCCGAGAGATGAGAGAATACTCATCGAGCCTGTTGCGCAGCCGCCACCCCTAATTCCTCTAGAAACGAGCGAAAAACCCGCGGCGGCGGCGGCGGCGCGCGCGTATAACGAGGACATCGAAACAATCCGACGGCAAAAAGAGCAATGGGAGTGATGGAAAAAGGGAGGGAAGTTAATTGCAACGAGAGATGCACTTCACGGCCGCGTACGTTATTTACGACTAGCTCGGTTTCCATGGCCGTTTTCCACCGGTGTGTTTGCCCGCTTATTTGCTGCCGCTGCGTGGTTAACGCGCGACCGTCTGTCCAACCGCGGCTAAACGTGCCTAATTCCTCATCGATATCGAAAGAACGGAGTGCAGGGTATGCGTGGTAAGTGGCGAATTAATAAACGCCGTCTAGCTTACGGAGCCAGCGGGCCCCGACTGTTCAGAGACTTGTGCGGTAGCACACGATAAGCCTCCATTACTGAAATACCGACTGTTTAACCCCGCGGAACTCATGGTCTCTGCAATTCCTCTGCTCTTCCCCTCTATACACTACACTCACTTTCTCTCTCCTTCCTTTCTTCCTTTCTTTCTCTATCTTTCTGAAGACTCAGGGGTTTTCTCTTACCGCCTGGTGTCTGTGCACGTTCGCCGCCTGTGCATCCTTGTATCCGAGCTTTATCTGTTTCTCTTGTAAGCGTCTCTGCGCGGTAGCGTAAGGCCTCTTGCTGGCATTCAATTAATTAATGGCCCGCGGAAAAGTCGGGAAAGTTATTAACCCCTCCGTTGGTCGGTCGGTATCTTAGGCTACCAGATCGTGATTCGCGTGAACGAGAGAACCAGAAGCGAGAAACGAACGCTTTCTTTTTTTTCCTTGCCTTTTCCAATGATTTATTCTTGGCTCGTAGTTGCAGCCTGGACCCGGCGGTATTCGTCGGTGTGCTTTTCGCGCGAAAATACGTCGGCTGAGAGTTCAAACCTTTTTTCCATCCTCTTTCGACGCGCGAGGATTCTTTTCCCCCGCTGGCAAGAAACTGAAGGGCCCTCTTTATCTTGCACGCGAACGCGGATCGTGCATCTGGCATCGTGCGGTTCCCGTTTCCGTGGAATTCTCACGTGGCCAGCTCGATAACGCGTATGGATTCTTATACGGTTGCTGTCGCTTCGAGTTTGATAACGGAACGAACGAGATTCTGTGCGATTCAGATGTGAATAAGGTTTATTCGGGATATAAGGAATTTGTTCTTTTTTTCCCTTTTTAATCGTTTTTGCCTGCTTCTACAGTGACTCACTTTAATAATCAGACACCGTTTAAAACAGAATAACTTTCTTAAAATTAGACCTAACGTTTTGAGATTTTTCGTGAAGTTAGAAGAATTAGTATTACTTGATAACGTGTCGAAAAATTAAAAAAAAATTTGCAATAGCCGGAATTGCGAAGAGAATAGTAACGATCACTTTTTATAACTTTTTTATTTGAGCATATAATGAAAATTTAGAAAGTTTAAAAAATTTTTTAAATTTCTTTGAAATCTTCTGTTATATCGATGCTTCTTTATGATTAACTATTTGAATAGTCTCACTGTTTGCTCGTTTCGTCGCTTTAGTGAAGCTTGTAAGTTTCTTGTGACACGGAACGTTTTAAATTCAATTTCTTAGAGAATCTCGTTATTGTCTCTTGTTCTATGTATTTTGTCGTTCGTCTTACTATATTCTTATTTCATCTCTTGTGAATAATAATGACGATATAAGTGGATAAATAATTATTGAATTTCTAGAGTGTTTTATTTTTCACATTACTGGTCATTTTTCATAATCTTTAAAATAAAACAATACCTCTGTAAACATTTTTCTAAAAAAAGATAAACAGAAAGAAATTTAAAAGAAAGAAGATAAGTCCTAATTAATACACACAAGAGGCAAAGGTTTTCGAAATGCGTTAACTACGTATTACTTCTTTATAAATTGCTATATTCAAATTGAGCAATTTATCTACATTTTCTTAAAGATTTTTCGAAAAATAAAAAGATAATTGTACTATTGGAGGATGAATGTAAGTTAAAAATAACAACGAGCTAATATTCGTATCAGTTTCTTAGTTCTGTAGTTGAATCGTCTACCTTTCTGCCAGGAATTCGATGAAAATTTTACTGTACAAATAGTTTAGTTCTTTGAGTATCAAATGGTTTCAGTAAGTAGACTGATTTATCGAGTGGACTATCGTAGCCAGCTAACTGGAAGGCGTCATTAGTTTACTTCGCTTTCGCTTGTTCGCAGGGAAGTTATGAGCATACACCCTCAATTCACGTGAACTTTCGCCAATTAGAAATAAGACGCAGGCAATAATACTGTCAGTTTATTTAACTGTTTATTACGTTGCAACTTGCTGGCTAACTTCGTTATATGCATAGACGACATTCTGATTAGTGGTATTTTTGATCGGTAACGGTGAGATCTATTTCAAGAATGAACCTTGTACAATCCGTTATGCAACACAATTACTTTGTATTCGTAACACTTTTTATCATTACAAAGAAATTTTATCGATTCCTTATCAAATAATGCATTTTCTTTTCAACAAAAGAAGAATTCACTTAGAAAATCACATAAGTTTCATTTTTCTTAGTAAATCTTAAAAGTTACGCGTTGTTTTATGAAATTTTCACTGATTTGAACAGTATTTTCGCGAAATTATGATAGTCTTCTTGATAACAGGAGAAGTTGATGGTGATGATATGGAAATATCATTTTTCTAAACTGTAAAACTGCAAATTTTATGTTAACTCTCCTAACTTTACGTAAATTTTCTTTTTTTCTTTCTTTCAATGAAAAGTGTACATTAAATATTATTGAAGTAAATCTTTAGTTGATGTGAAAATGATCGTTGTTACTTAGAGTAATTGCATCAAAGCCTTGCGTAAAATCAAAGAAGAAGCGCGGTAGAAATTTATTGGTCTTTGCCATTTAGAATATGGTTAATTAACCGCCGGTCTCCCGTAAGCGAAACTCGAAACATCGCCTATCGTCGGACTTCGTAAACGTACATATACTCCGCTTGGGTTTCATGCAAGGTCGGATAATCTTTACACCGCGTTAAAATTCTTTTCGTACATTCCACACCCACAACGGTCTTGCGTACAGTTTTATCACTGTCAACTGAAAAATGAACTCAGAACATCGCTTTTCCCGTTTGACTGCTCATAATACAGAAAGGACATTTGAATACGAGGATTGAAGGAAAGTATTATGAAATTGTACAATTTAAATGATTACCCTTGCCTATTACTTCAGCTGTTCACGCTAACATTATATGTTTTTCGTATTTATTCTCAGGTGTTAGTAATGAATATACTTTAGCTTTTTTAAAATCAGCGATTTTTATTGAGAAATTGATGGAAACCTCGGTGAATCGTTATAATAAAAACACTATAATTTTTGAAATCACGTAAAAGATTTTATAATATAGAAAATTAAGAAACTAACCGAAATATAGTGTTTAATATAAGTTATTGAAACGCGATAAATTAATAAAGAAAGCAAAAGTGCTACAAAAGTGCAACTAATGACAATATTTGTAACATTCGATGTAAGAATAAAGAAGTTAATCTTCATAAGAATATAATACAGATAATTATTCTGTATATCAAGTGTCATCTATTATATTTTGATTCACATGCAATAATAGGCAATTATCTCATAAATCGTTATTTCTGCAAAAATTATTTACATTAAAAAACCAAAAGTACTACACAAATAGAATCAACAACGAAATTTACAATTTACTTTTGATACGAGAGTATTCTGTGTAAGAATAAAGAAATAAATATTCATACAAATATAATACAGTATCAGTAAATATCTTCCTGTTACGAGTTATCTTGATTCACAAACGATGAACCGTTATTTTCGTAAGTAACATGAGTAACGATAGCTTGAAAAAATTAAACACAGAAAAAACAATAAATATCGAAACTGTTTCTCACCAAAAAGGCAAAACCGTTATAAAAATACAACCAACAACAATATTCGCAATTCATTGTTAACACGAGCGTATTCTATGACACAATAAATAAATAAACATTCATACAAACATAACACAGATGATCATTACACGTATCAAGTGTCGTCCAATCGTTATGTGTTATCTTGATTCGCTAACAATACATCGTTATTTTGTATAAATACAAGAAACATGAATAACGATAGCTTGAAAGCGTTAAAAAAAGGAAAAGAACAAAATTAAATAAAAAAAATACAATCAACAAATTTACTGTCGTCACAAGCATTCGAAATAAACACTTATACAAATATAAGAAAAGTCTTCCATATACCATCGAGTATTGTTTACCTCGACTTGCATAAAATAAAAAACGATAACGATGAATCGTTATTTTCGTAAGTAACATAGGTAACGATAGCTCGAAAGGATTAAACAAGAAAGAAAGGAAAGAAAGAAAGAAATAAAATATCGAAACTATTCGTCATCGAACATGTATTTAACCCCAAGTTACATCGTGTCCTCGAGAAGCCTCCCCTGGTTACGCCACTGTCTCTCCCTATTGCGGGTGCATCAGCATGCACACGCGCGCAACCGTGGCTGGCTGCGGCGTGTAGGCTGTCCGGCAGGTATGATTTGTCGCATCGCCGGCCAGCTGCTGCCCTCGTGTTCTCCCTGACTTTCCGAAGAAACCCATTTAGCCCGGCAAAAATATTTCTATCGGGCTGGTCCCGTGGCTCGCGCGTCTCGTGTGCGACGTGCAATAACCGACGTGCACCACGAGCACGTTCCATCCGGCGGCTCGGCGAAAAAATGATCCGCGTCCATGCGCGGCGTCCGCCTTTTTTTGCCAGTCGATGATGCATGCTCGCGTTCAACGGTTTGATAGGGAACCCATTGGTCCCGACGGTATCGAGTCCGTGATTATGGAAATAATCGTGTACGGAAAGTGAAACGTGGTATCAGGTGAATTGTATTGGTTAATGATCGTGTATTAGTGACTTTTTTGTTTGCTGGAAATGTTTCTTGTGATCAGGTGAATTTGCAGGTGAACTGATTGATTAGGGATGATTATGTATCAGATATAGAAATGTATTCTTTACGGTTTTTAGATGTAATTGAAATTTTCTTTATTAATCGTGAAAATAGTTTCTACTATTGCTGACGAACCTTTTTTTCTGAAAGCTTGCAAATATGTCGATTGTGTGATTCCACTCAGAGAAAATTCATTTATACACCTAATATCGAGAAGATTTATTTTTCTTTTGGTGTAGTGGAATGTAATAGTGAAAGAGACTTGGCAATGATAAGAGATGTTAGCTGAACCTCTATTAAAATAAAATTCTAACGCTGTTTTAAAATTATCCAGGATAGTATTAAGCGTAGAAATAAATTCTTTGCGACTGAAGTCACACAGTATAGTCATTCAAATCGAAATATTCGCGATGGTATTCGCAAGCTGCCAGAAAAATGGTAGAAGGTCATCGACAATAATGGAAATTATAAATAAAACTTTGATTCTATCCAAAAGACGGACAGAATTTACTTCTTCACCTAATAACATTTTTCTAAATCTATTTATATTAACTTTACCGATTGCGAATTTGTGCTTTAAAACAAAAAAAGAAAAAAACAGTGTTATAGACAATTCCAATGAATTCGTGAGTTTAGAAAAATTCAAAATCTCTTACTGCGTAGAAACACGATTCTCAGTATGTATTAAAAAGGCGATATAAAAATTTGATCAAATCTAATAGTTATGTTCGTACAATATGACAATCGACGTAGATAATTTTTTTTGCAAAGATGTTTTTGCACACTACTGACACCTCTCGTTACACGAGAACGATTTATAGGTTAAATACTTGATCTTCCGAAAAACTTGCTTTTTAAAAGAATAAATTCCAACGATTTATTATACCATTCAACTTCCACAAAAGCCTTCGATTACAACCATGTATCAAGCTGTCAATTTCACATCGGCCGAGCGAAATGTGCAAAAAGAATTTCACCACGAAGCAGGATCCTCGGTGTGTCATGAGTGGTGGTCGTTCGTTCGAAACGCAGTTTCCCCCGAATTCGCCAAGAATAACGGACGTTCTGAAATCGTCGGTCTCATCGATGCCGGTTTCGTTGTCCCGCGGTGACAGTTCATCTTCCAAAAGTGATTTATGTCGACATGACTACTTACCGGTTAACTTATGGTGTTTACCAATTCAATTAGAAGTACAACCGTGACTCTCTTAGGACGAGATACATTTGTTTCAACATTAATTTACCGAAACGCCCCGCTGTCATAACAAAACTATAATAAACCGTCGGTCGGTTGGCACACGGCCAGGGAGGGACCCAAGTCCGCTTTTTGGGGGGTTCATAAAATTCGTTGAAACGTTTCGAACAGTGTCATTGTATTCTCGTCGTTCGTTCGATTCGACGGTGGCTATAAATTTGATCACGATAATGCAGTCGCTTCGTTCGTTTTCACGCGATCGAAATAGTTTCGGTGTTTCGAAAAGGTTTTTAAAGAAATTGTTGGTCAATCTTCGACGAGTGATTTATGGGGATTATTAGGTTAAAAGTTGAAAGGTCGCGATTTTGAATATTGATAGTATTCGTTTCTTTTTCTTTTCTTTTTCTAATGGAGACATCATTTAAGATCAATTTCTTATTTATTAAGTTTCTTTGAAATTTTGCTATTTCTTCTTTCGTTTCATTTTGTTGTGTAGATTTTTTAATATCTAGCTTTCGATGGATCTGTTCGACTTGATCGTTACTCAATGCACGCGAAACCGAATTAGCGTGCGACTGTTCGTCCGATTTAGAGCGAAGCGCCGTTGTTATTTTTCCAACACGTGGACGATGAACAAGCAGGACGATGCGCATCGTGCTGGGAATGTCGTGAAAAACGAACGAAAGCGCGCAAAAGCACGCGACGATTTTCGACTCGGCGCTAAAGCACAATGCCTGCGAATTCTTCGCGGACACGACGTCGACGATCGCTCAGCGTCTCTATATTTACGAGCAAGAAAGTCACTGGCCCGTTTGCTTGACTGATTCACCAATCGAGGTACTGGTTAAATTCGATTGTCCCATCGTTGCGTTATCACCTGTCTAATTTAATGTACGAAACCCGCAAATTCTCTTGTTTTGTGAGTACACTCTCGTGTTTTCTTTGGAGATGGAAGAAGGATGTTGAATTTTCAATTGTGTATTCTTCAGTGATATGTGTATTTAATGAAGATTTATTAACGATAATTAGCTAATTACAGCTGCACAGTGTAAAACGTGAGATGTTAATTTTGATACTTTGATTTGTTGTTTTTGTTGCTTTAATTTATCTACAAGTGACATGTTTCTGTGCAATTAATATGATAGATCGTTCTTCTATCTACTGTAATTCTTTAAAATTGATATCTATCTTTTTCTAGGGAACTGAGTGATTACTAAGACCATTCTAATCTATTAGTTAATTGAAGTTTATTAACTTACAAGAGAGAGTGAAATTTTACTCAAAGGAAGATCTGTTTCTAGACTCTCTTATTATGCCAATACTAATCCACTCTTTTTCCCAAAATTTAATAGAGTTCAGGATCACTTGAAGTTAACAATATTAATAGTAAATAAACAATTTAAGTATATTTACTTAATAATAAAAACTTATTAGTTTTCCAAAATTAGAATTTAAGAATTTTTATTTTTACTCTAGAAACTTTTCAAGATTTAACCCTTTAATAGTTTAACCTGTGACAGTCACGGGCGTCAAATACCGAACAGTTTAGATCGAGAGAGATTTTTAAGGAAAAAAAAAAAGTAGAAAGGAACGAAGTATTATTTTTCGGACTGTAATGTAGGGTTATGTACTTCGTGCTTCAAAAATGATCACGCATAACGTACTTATTATTAAAAAAGCACGTGTGAAATATACATTTCTTTCACCGTAATGCATAATTTTATTAAACTGTTAAAGTGTTAACTTGATGAACAATTTTATTATGCAGTAGAAACTTTGATAAGTATCCTTAAATTTATTCATATTTTTGGAAATCCTAGAATATTAAACAAAACTACACTTGTTCATAAATAATCAAGTTTGATTTATTATAAGTCAATAAATAACTTCGAAAACATCTGTCGAACGGATACGAATATCCATCAGCGAAATGGTCCCGTAAGGAATCGAGCGAGTTGCGCCATACTCGAACCACGTTCGTCGCGTTTTTCGCGCGGTTGCGGTCAAATAGATTCGTTGGAAAGAAAGCCGGAGCCGCGTGTAACGAACGCGCGTCTCGCGAGCTAGAGAAACGGATCTCCTTATTTTTCTTGCGTGGCCGCGTAGCCTGTGCAGAAAGTATAAGTTATAGGCGACGAGAGTGAACTCTCGTTGTAAAATATATACAGCTGGCAGCGGGCATTAAGAGAGTCATTTGTAAGCGGTTGTAAGCGCGCGTCGAGTGCTTTACGATACCGTGCTGTAACTTTATGCTGTTCTAGAGGTCCATGACGGTTAACGCGAGCTCATAATGAAACTAGCTTTTATAGAGTCCACTGTTTTTTCTCGGGTTTCCCGCGTGCACGCGGCCCGAAAGTCACGTTGATCTGCACGATCGAAACCGGAAGTCGCAAGAAGTCGTCCCCGCGCGACAGAACCGTGTCGGTTTTCCCGGAGGATCTACGAGCTCAGGAGAAAGTTTCACTCTGTCGGTGACGAACTTTCATGGATACCACAGTATCCATCTAGTTACTTGGTTATTCTGCTTGTCTTTTCATTCGTTTGGTGTTTTTCTCTTTTTTTCTTTTCGGACTTCTTGATCAGGTTTCTTCGTTTGGTATTCTTAGTTTCATAACCTCTTCGGGAACGATTTTTCTAAGGTTGGAAAAAAAAGATGATCTAATTCTTATGTAGATATATGTCTTAACCTTTCACAATCCGAGCATTTTTTATACGATCGATCATCAACTTCAGCACACTTTTGTAATTAAACTTTTGCAAAGGAAAAAATGATATGTTTATGAATTTATATATTTTCATTTATTTTGTCAATTTGCTTTATTTTAATATAAATAAGACGTGTGAAATAGTGGTTCATGTAACAAATGTCGTCTATCTAGTGTAAAATGTTAATCGTTTCAAATCGATAGCAGTTTCAAACTGCTTCTCTGTCAGATTTTATTCATTATACTTTCATATTTTTTCTATTAAAAAATTTGGAATTTTTAAAATAACTATATCTGCACATGCATGTCAATATCCTCGAAAAGGTTAAGAGATAGCGAATCTAATTTTGGAATTGCGAAGCAGTGTGATTAATTTATTTAAGAATTGTTTCATTTTTGAGTATTGTAATTACAGATTAAAGTGATTCGTTTTTAAAGATATTTGGCAGAAGAACTAGATATACGTCTCAATGATTAATTAATGGGAATTAATTAATTTTCATTTACTAATTATCTTAATGATAAGAAATCATTATTAATTCTCATTTACACTGTTGTTCATACGTATTAAGGCACTCAAAAAGCTGTATATAATTAAATTAAACTTTTTTTGTCAATACTATTTATGCAGAATAAATTTAGAATAATATTTCTTATTATCCCAATGATTATTTAACAGTCCTAAGTCATAATCATCGATATTGATGAAATTTTGGTATACATTAGTTCTCGAAAACCTATTTTACACGTATTTTTCTTTATTCGTCTACAGTCAAGGGACAAAAATCACTCTCGAAGTTAAAATCAATGAACACACTTTAGTTAATATCTCGAACGTTATTAGAGACGGAGAAATGGTGCGTATATTCATGAATTTGATACCTTTCAACGTTAAAATGTTAAAGTACGCGTGGACCGCAATGTGTATCTGCATCTTAATTTGTTAATACTCTGACACGTTATCTGACAATCAGTGTAAATGTTCTTCGTAAAATTACGAATTTGTATGTACATAAAAAAGTAGAAACTGTTTCGTTTTCGTAGAAATATTTTTAAATGTCACGTATCCTTTATCAATATCAATTGCACGTGAATTTTACACATTCTCCGTGTATAAAATCGAATGAAGGCCTCGTTAGCTGAGCAACGAAGCGAACTGGGTGTAACGAAAACGATTCGTCGTGAAAACGTTGACACCGTCGTTACGCAACGCACAAATCAGCAGAAACGTGGACCGCGTGCTTCCTCATTAACCGACGCGAAAGTAAATCGCGAAACGGCCAGCCGACGACGATTTATAAGGAATTTCGGGATTCGAGATTAGAAGAGATGCCGTTGCAGCCGATGAATCACTCCGAGTTCGCGGGCAGCGATTCCTGGCATTCAAAAGAGGCGTTAAGTGATTAAACGACTAGTTGTCATCGGTGACATTAACATATTGCGTTCCCCGCGGCCGGAGTTAATGACTTGTATCCAAACTACCGGCTGTCATGTAGAAAAGAATTATATATGACGGGGGACGACAGTGGAAAGTGATCTTTCTGGCTGCGAACGAGATAAGAGATAAAGCTGGATCTCATCGTATGCATTTCGATTCCTTCGCTAAACATTCATACTCTTTTTTTTTCTTTTCTCTTTCTTTTCCCTTCTTTTCTTGCGATTTTTTGCTTATTCAATTCGACGCTTTTTCTAGATTTAATTAGGATAACGTATGACTACAAGAATTGGGTGTATCGATGTATCGAAGATATTATTCCCCTTTTTCCCCCTTTCTTTTTCTTCTTCAAATGATATCCTAAGATTTGTTTCGGTTGTTATTCTGTTTAGAAGTTAAGTTTGTTATTTTCGAGGTTAGATGGAAATTAGATAAATGATCGTGCTGTAAAAGAGTTAGCTGTTTGATCAGCTGTTCTGATTTATGATTTATGCACTGATTTATAATTCTGTTTATATACCAATTTTCAATATTTCTTATGGAGCGCCTTTATATTTTTTTAAACGAAATCAGTCACTTCGTTAATCAGTCAATTTTTAAAAAATACAAGAAATATATATTTATGCATCGTTTTCTGAGATAGTTTTTGTCTTACCCATTTCTTTACTGTAATTGTACGAATACTTTTTACACTAATACAAATTTTAAGATTAACTTTGTTCAATAAATTTAAATCAGTTACGCTACGAATACTTCTCACATTGATTGCAGATATCGTCTCGATACAAATTTTATTTAATACAAATTTATCTAACACTCGCACAGCCATTTCTGAGTCTTTTAAACTCAGGAATCAATTTTTATAACTCATTCTTTTTCTCTATTTTCTCTAATATCAAAGTTTCTGCTATTCCTTATGCACTTCCTGACAGATTACATTTCATTAGTATTTTTAAAGCAGAGGTTATAAGTTAATAGATAAGATTTATTTACTTGATGCGTATATAAATTCGCAATAATACATACCAGTCAAAAAAAAAAAAAAAAGAAAAACGATAGGAAGAAACGTGTCTTTGTAATATCGGCAAGAGAGAAATTATAAGAATGGAGAGACATAAAGCAAAATAACAAGAAGAAGAAATAAGAAGGAAAAGGAGTTGGCTTGGTTACAACGGAAGAAGTCTTCGTCGACGAGGATCGTCCTTCGGACACGAAGAAAGCCCGCCGCGTAAAGATCCACGGATAACAAGATATAAATGAGTCTTCGAGAGGTCCGAGGGCAAATATAGACCAGCGTGTTAAAGCAGAAGGTAGTGGCCTGAAATGGGATCGAATGGCACCAGTATGGAAATGCGATCGGCTTTTAAAACGTCGAACCGCGCTCAGCTATGTTAATTCCGTACGTGTTACTCGAGGTGTAGCTTCTGTTTATCTCCGAATCTACCCAATGTAGCTTAACTAACGTCGTGGACCACCTACGTGTAGGCGAACCAGCCTATGTTGCTTCTTCTATCGACGTTCAATTGTTTTCCATAGATTGCTCTATGAATTTTTTTTTTCTTTTCTTTTTATTGAAAGTAAACGTTAATTTGATTGTAAATTGAATATATTGAAAATAACATATAGTTTTATAGCATATTATAGTTTTTAATATATTATAATAGTAGCGTGAGATTTATTTTACACAGAGTTTCTTTTGAAGAAATTTCGTTTTAATTTACATTGTTGCATTTTACTACTATCACAATCGTTTGTACGTTGATTTTTATATGATGTAACGAATACTATGTTTAAGAAAAAATTGAAAGATCGTTTTAGTTTCACAAAGAGATTCTTAAATTTTGTTATACATATTTTAAAATTAACTCTTTATAACAAGATGTTCTCTTTTTTTCATTCTGAGAATTAAAATTGCAATTTTATACCTTTTTAAAAATGTTCGAAATTAAAAATTAATTGGTAATAATGTAATAACCAAATAAAATGAGACTTATAAAATGTAGGTAAATAAATACGTAACTTTCAAGTCATATAGCGTTACACAGAGGGTTAACATTTGCATCAAATCTATAAAAATCGAACTGAAAGCCACCAAAGTACGTTCGTACTTATTCCCAGGTTCATTTTTCTTCCTGAAATTTGCATTTCTCTCTCTCTCTTTCTCTTTCTCTTTCTCTTTGCAATGATAAAACGCAAATTTATCATGCTCTGTTAGAACTCTCGTAGTGGGAACCATTTGAATTGCAAAGAATTAAATTCACCGTGGAATATGAACGGCGAATAAAAACACCCCCCGCCCTGCCAATTATGTGCAGAGTTTCAAGCTGGCCTCTGTAAAATGTTAGTCGCGTGACTGTTGAACGTGTACATATACGTGTATGAATTTCTGGAATAGAGAATCTCGTTGCATATCAATTCCAGAAATTATACACGTGTGAAATTTCTCAGAGATCGTTGCGTTCTGTATTGTCGCGCATTTTTAGTCCCCTTCCTCTTCCATTGTCTGCACGAAGAAGCGAACGCTCGGATGGAAATATTTTGCAGACAAGATCGGTGGAATTTTAGATTCAACAAAGTGTTTGAGTGAAATATGTGCAAAAATAGTGCTGGTGTCAAGTGTACTCATACACATAAAATTTCAAATAAGGTATTTGCCTGTATTTTCAGACACTAAGGTCGGCGAAGATAGTGTTAGTAATTTTATAGTATAATATTGCAATATATATTTATATATATTTCATTAGTGTTTCAGTATTTTATAGTATAATATACATATTATTAGTCTTACCCTTAAGTGTTATTATATATAATAGAAATACGTACTAATGAAGAGTGTTTTTGAAATAGAATGAAATGAACTAAGCAATTTGAGTTTTAAGTTGCAAATCAAGTGTGTATCAGATTCATCAAAAGTGTATATTAGAAAAAAGTGGAACAAATGTAAGGTTCGGTCTTTTATGAAAGAAATTCTAGAATTACAATCATATTATATTAATTGTTACCTATTAACAGCATTTTCAACATCGTATAATAATAAATATCTATGTTAGTTTTATACTTTCTGTTAATAATTTTGTTTTACACAACATTAATATCACATCAATTAGCATATCCAGTTTAAAAATGAACAAATATTTGCTTTGATAACTAGACAAAGATATTCGGTTTTATTGACATGTTGAACATATCGAAATAAGTAAATTTAATTCCTATAGATTATCTATACCGGTAGAAAATAATTTCTCATGTCTATATTTAACTCTCACTTAAAAATGACTTAATTCAATATTCTCGAAAGGAAAGAAAACTGTTCGATAATTCTGCACAATTATATCTTCGTTTTAATTCCAATTGACACCAATTCCAAAATTCATCGTGATTATAAAAGTATGATAATAATAACAAAAAAGGTATCATTAAAATACTCGAGAATCACAATTTCACGTGTTTATTTTTAAATAATGCACCTCGAAATATTCACGAAATTTCTTGAACCAAAGATTCCCCTCGGTAACGTTCAATGAATTCCATCGAAACGCCATCACCTCTGAAACTCTGAGGCTCCTGTTATTATGCAACGACGCGTACGAACCGATCGATTGCAGGAAAACTTTGCAGCCGGAGAGTCGAGATCGCGGAAGGTGAGGACCTTGTATGAACTTAATTTGATAGAAGCCGCGGTGTCTGCATAAAACGAGCTAATATAGAGAGAGCCTCCCTTGAGCTAGACATTTTGCACGGTTCTCTAGTTTCTGGGGGTTAATAGAGACACCTTTGTGCGTGCCGCATCAAGGGCACACGAGCCCGCTCTCTCGAGCCACCTGTGCCTTCGGATCACAATTAAGGGATCGTGCGTGATCATCGCTTCAATTGAGATCGTCACCTGTGAAGTGGTTGCATCGGATTCAACGGAAGTCTTGCGTGAAATCTATCTTATTTTATATGTATAGGGTCTTCCAATAAGAGTGATAGAACTTCCAATTGAAATGAAATGAAAAGTACGGAAGATAATTTAGTACTTGTTGCTATATTTTAAAGTATATTCGATGGCATTATACGTGAAATAGAATATCCTATAAATGACCATCACGATTGCGTTTGGTGAAGTGAGTACGACAAACCCAATATACACTTTTACTTTAATTTAATGAAACAAATTTTTATATGTATAAAACGGCTAAAATTAAAAATTTTGCTGTTACGATTGAACGTTTATTAACTACCACACACGTTACGTTAAAAATTCGGAGATGACCAGTTTGAAGTTAGAGATTTGTGTTTAGGGTAAAGTATCTGAGGGTGGTCCACTCAGGTTACACAATTTCAGGGTTATGTAAATCGAAATCTCACAATTTTGGGTTGTCCTAAATCGTATCACATCATAGTGGTTGGAGACCATTCTATAGGTTATTCACTCTAACTTAGATCCTAAAATTCTAGAATGATAATTGATAATCTTACACATTAAAGCATTTTTTCTATCATCTTAGAAATCGCTATTTTCCTTAACTAATTATACGAACATGAATTATTCAACTTTCCATTGAGCATTCGAAATCGTACCACTACATCATAGCGATTGAAACCATTCTTTAGGTTCTGCAGACTATTCTACTCTAGATCCTAAAATCCTAAGCTGATAATTCACAATCTTACTTGTTAAAAACTGATTTCTATCTTTTTCAAAGTCACCATGTTCGCTAACTAATTACAAGAAGATAAATTATTCAATTTTCCATAAAGTACAACATTTCGTTGAGAAACTTTTCTCTTTAACAATAGAATCCTTCGAGTAGAACGTTTAGATCTACACGACTGATGTTCGATGTGGAACCTCTGCTAAAAAGTCCACAGAGAAACTTGAAGCAATAATTTCCCAAGTCAACAGGTCAGCCTTTCCTTCCACAAATAACGAAACTTCCTCTGATCGCTATTCCACAAATTTCCTCTTTCGCGAAATCAAAGCAAAAGGAAGTGGTCAAAGCTGAGCGATTCTCTAGAGCCTAAATGATCAAAGGGGTGGCGTGAAAAAGCGGGATTTCTGAACGACGGTGTCAGCATCTGTTTTTCATTGGAGCGGCAGCCAGCTTGGGGGGATTCTTCGCGTTTTCGCTTTTCGTACGGTGGATCGCGCCGGTGAAGGGAGATTCCGAAGGCTCGTCGAGAATGTCCTGTCATTAATAAGAGCACAAGCGCGACACGACGCGTTATCGGACGACCAAACAGATGCGTTCACCTCACGTTGCCTGCCAAAGCTGGCCAGAACTCGAAACTTCCACGGAATTCGCGGACCCGGCATACTTTCATCAATTTCGCGTGTCTCATCGAGCAGCGCGCACAGCTATTTCATTGATGATTCGCGGAGACACGCTTTAACTGGCGGGATTCGCGTTGACACGGAAACTTCGTTGTCGCGAGCAACGATAACGAGAGTACGCTGGTGTTGTTATACAGGGTGATTCACTTCACTTGACGACTTGAGATATTATTACTTGTAAACTGTTACATAAAACTTTATGGTTTCAAGGAGGATACACGTTAAAATTATTTTTTTTGTTTTGTTTTACACTGTTCACGCGTAAAGTTTCGTGGATAGTCTTGATTCCTTGTAACCTTTGTGATATGGACACATTATACGCGAAATTATGAGCGAAAATTATCGGACTATGGAATCATATATGTGTTCCTCAAGTACGAGTATTCAGATTTATCATAATTTATTTTTAAGTTATCGCGTTTTCGAAATATTCATTTTCTGAAATAAATAATATATTTCAAGGAGAATAAAGATATTCAATTTAATTTAAGGCAAGTGGACGATTAAAACGCGAGAAAGTATTCCGTTTATATAGAATGTTTGTCTTCGAAGTACCCCGTACTCAAAGGGTTAATGGATATTATATGTTCCTTTAAAAGAGCGTTAAACATTGATAAATATTAAGACATAATAGGTTTACAGTGGATATTTATTAAGATGTTTGAATTGCCATTCGTATCGAACGCTACTTTGTTTTCGACAGTTTCACCAACATTACGATATTCTGAAGTTAAGTGACATTTTGGCAAAAACATCGGAATCAAAGTAACATTGGACGCGACTCTAACCTGGAAGCTTCGAATAATAAATCAACTAATTTTGGCTATGAAAATCTCAAAGATACTTAGGTTTTACTGCAACTGGTGTTCAAATTGGTAAAATTACTGACGAAACAATTATTTCAAAAATTTTCATTTAAATAAGTCATTGTAAAAGTGATTCGCAGTCACACAATTTCCATCATTATATTTAAATAATTCGATCTTCTCATTTTGCAAATTAGGTAGTACTTTTCTTTGAAGATTTCAGCACCTCCTTCAATCGAATTCGAATTACAATTTTCGCTTAGAATTGAATGGAGTATTAACTCTCTAATGTGTGTCTAAAAGAAAACTGAGTAATTCAATAACTCGAGCAACGACGTCGCAATAAAATGAGATATTAGCAGAAAAATTGTCTTGGAGGATGCAAACTGTACAAAAGAAAAGAACTATGTAACAAGAAAGTAAGCGATTGACTCCGAAGGGAAAGTTCATGAAACAGGGCCGCGTAAATTGTGCGGGCAGCTAATTTTTAAACAAAGACGTAATTTCGCAACTTCATAATATCGCAGCGTACCGGTTATTACTCGTTGGGATAATAAATGATTATTACGTCGAGGAGGCAGGGTTGGTAGGAGATTGGGTGGAGGTGAAGCATGGTGGAGGAAGAATCCTTTGATGTTTTCTCACTCGACCTGCTTCAAGCGGAGCGACAAATTCTTCGATATTCAAGCGATGAAAAGCTTCTCCTCATGGGGCTAAACTGCCAACTTGAAGATTGCAGTGAAAACGATTACGCTGTTCAAGTAAGAAAAGAAAAAAAAAAACCGCTTCACAGGGGATCCTCTTACCCTTACATTATTCTCTATGGTTTTCCTTGTAATTTTTTTCCGTATTAAAATATGACAGGTTGAATTAAATAAATCAAGTCTTATTGCACTTTTACATATTACTTTTACTATTTGTTAAATGTACTCTTTAAAGTGAAATAATTTTTTCTATGCGATATAAGCATGAATGGAACTTAACACTTTGACAACTACCTCTGTCATACAAAAATTGGTACTTGTCACTGATATTTTTTTATGAGCTTGCAATCTAGTATAGACTACACGTTGAAGACAAAAAGTCGAGCGAATTTAAATGGTAGATGGAATAATTGTGTCCTCGAATGTTTTTGATTTCTGAATCTGCATTTTATTACTCGTTATTTATGCAAATCAGAAGATCGATTTGTATTTTGCTCAACTAATTCTGTGAACGATTGTGACAACGGTGGTTAAAGTATTAAAATGCAACTAACTATATTTTCTTGTTCGTTATTGTTTATGTAATTTTATAGTAATATTTCTGAACTTTATTTAACAATTTGGCGATGAGTTTTTGAGCAAGTTTCGTGAATTTTTATTCGGCAACGTTCTAAAGAAAAGTAGAACTTCCATAAAGAAATTTATTTCACCTGGTAGGTATTATAAAAAGCACTATAATTTAGATATTTTGTATATTTTTTAAATTACGTGCATTTCGTGCAGTTTTACACCTCTCAATTTCCTACAGATGCATAAAAATGCAGCCGCAGTCCAGTGATCGTAATTAATTAAACAGATTTACATAGAAGAAAATGTTCACCGCGGTAATGTAATCACGTACAGAATCTCCGTAATTGAAGAATGTTGAATAATTGAAACAGTCACCGATTAAGGGATTAGAACAATATTTCAGCCGCGGTACGGTGATTGTCAGTATTCGATAAGAATTCACGTGGTTCGAATCGAGTACGAAGCGTGTTACACGCAAAAGGAGCGCGTGCCTCGTTCTACATACAGCTGAATGTGATAAGAACACTTTATCAAGGTTAAATAGCGTGTAAATGGAAGCGGCGGTAGTTGTGTAATCACGGTAGCTAAAGATAAGTATGATGGATAGGAAACTCTAACAAAATAGAATTTCCTTTAAATTTTCGAAACACCGTTCCCACGTTTCCTTCAGGATACAATGTATATTGTCGTCCAAAACCACTATTGTATCTTGTGAAAGATACGATATACTCTAATTAAATTACAGATTATCGAATAAAATTCCAGAAAAAAGTATAAGCTTTTTGTCGCATAAAATACGATTATAATTTTTTTAAACATATTTGAGCATAAAACAATATGAAAAATAATTTTATTTAATAACCAAACATTTTTTTCATAAGAAAGAAAAAATGAAAATTTAGAAATAACGTTTTATTAAATTGCACAGCTAAGTTAGCGAGTGATAATGAATACTCGAGGATAAAGAATACTTGGAAGAAACACGATTATTAAAACTTCCTTGCATCATACAAGGTCTCCTGATTCAATTAATAAATCGTAATACTTGATATAAGTCACATAAAAAAAGAACATCCGTAGCAAACAATATGCAAATGGGTTATAGCAACACGTCAATTATAAGAATACGAATCAGCAGAGTGATTGATTATCGGTACTATCGATTGCTAGCAAAGAAACCGTGGAAAATAGGAATGGAGATCGAGGAAAATTCTCAAAATTTTGTTCAAAAGTTTCTCTTTAATTTCAAGTACTTTGTTATTAAGATTGGTCATGTTTAAGGGTCATTCGATCAAAAGTACAATTTACCATTAATATTTCACAAATTATAAAAACAACTTTTTTAAAATTTTGTATAATAATTTAAATTAATATTGGTATTATACTTTACAAAAAATATATTTAAATTTTCACATTCAAGAAATAGAATCCACAAATATCACAAAATTAATTTATGAAAGTGAAAATGACACTCCTTATTTGTTCATATGAAAACAGATTTTTCAAGATTCTGCTTCGTTTATACACATTAACTTCGTTACATCCCATGGAAGAAAAATTTGCAACATCTAAATACATCACAAAACCTAACAGTCAGTCATCAAACATCCTACATAATCTAAAAAATCTAATATCACCTAAAATTAATATTCTATCGTTTAACACACCTTGTTTTAACAGCATTTTAACACACCACATAAATAGATAATTCAACGAAACGTTAGAATTAGGATATATAAAGATCGAAGAATTAAGCAAAAAGGATTGGATTATTTTATTAACCTTCGTTGAGGTCAGATCTCTCGAGTAAGCATGTAGAAGTTCCCCATCTACGTGTTCGAAAGAAGACGTCAACGGGCTCAACAAAGGGTGGCGGGAGATCGGATCGAAGGGGATCGAGATAATTCCATTTCAGTACATCACACACGGTGGAACGGTGTTGAATCGGAAACGGGGAATCCGCATCGGCGATCGTGATCGTCAAACGTGTATATACGGTCGCCGCTTACTTATTCCTTCGGAAATATGCCGGTGCTAACGTTCCTTCGAGCTTGATGAGTACGCAAAGAAGATAACGAAGGTCGTAAACCTTTCCAGTGGCTCTGCATGCGATTTCTGATTCGCTTGCACGATCGAAACTAAACGACCAGGCGACGTCTTACTTGCCCTTTCGTATACCATCGTTCCCTTGTCTTTCTTCGCCGTTCTACACATTTCGTTTCCTTCTCTTCATCCCGCTTTTCTCTTTTTCTATGGTGCTCGACAACGGGCATTTGTCCATGGCCACGGCACAATGCTTCGACGCGATTTCCGCGATAACCGACAGCTTTACGATCATCTCAGCCCGGGAGAAAATGTATGCTAATTCGTCGACGGGTTTGATTTCTCGCACGTGTTACTCAGGCTCGAGGAAACGCGAGCCGAGAAATTGTACGTAGGCAGATACAGTGACTTCTATTAATATTCGGACACCATTTAACAATTTTCACTCGCGTGTATCTTTTTGTGTACGATCAATCATCAATTTCAACAGAATTTGTAATTTTGAAAATCAGAATTTTCGTCTTGATAACGAAAAATTGTACCTGTACATAAATGTATTTTTCTTTTTCTTCTTGTTCGTTTTTCATATTTCAGTATGAAGAAAAATTTGAATGTTTAAGACAGTGTAAGTTTTTAAAAATTGAACCAAACGAACTGAGTTCTCGTGAGAAGTTAAAAGGATTTGGTTAGAAGATAACGTGTAACAATATTTTTTAAAAATCGTCGAAATCACGAAGAAAATAGTAACTATCGCTTTTTACAACATTTTTTATCTTGTGAAAATTTCCACCGAAATCAGTTAACGTTGATACGAGCTGTAGACAGTTAAATATGGCATAAATCAATGTTTTCCACGACTTTCAATAAATGTAACGAATTTCAACAAAATATTCAGTATGTATATAACTAACACAAATCTACAGCATGTATTTTTTAAATTTTCATTATAGGCTCAGATAAAAAAAGGTATGTATAAAAAGTGATCTGCACTATTTTCTTCGTAATTTCGGCCAATTGCAATTTTTTCAGAAGCTTTTTGACAGATTGTCAAATAAACTAATTCTTTTAACTTTCCAAAAAAGCTCACGTAACTTAGTTCAATTTTAAAATGATTATTCTGTTTTATAGGCTGTTTTAATACTAATGACAGTCACTGTATATTTGTTAGCGTGATATAGAACGAGTTGGTGATAATTCAATCGAGGAAATAGATTTGTAATTTGTAGTGAATTAATAGGAAGTAATATGAAAATCGAAGAAACAGATGGAAACTTGCGATAGAGCGTTGTTTGTGCCAGTTGGATTAAAACGGTAATGATAAAATCGAGGAAATGAATTGTTATTTATGGCAGTTATTGATGTGTCTGTTTAACATTATGCAATGAAATATTGGGATGTAAGTTTGTAAGCAGATAAGTGGAGGATTAAGGATAGATGTATGTACAAGTGTTAATATTTTCATAAAAGTGAACCTGTGTTCCTGTGTTCTCGCGGTCAAACATATTTTGGGGAGCATTTTTCAAGATTTCAGCATCTTTCGTGTATTGTAAGTTCATAAATAAAATTAAATGGGAAAGAAGTGTTTATAGAAAAATACTAAAGAGGAACGTCGGTACAAAAAGCTAATATTTAACATCTCAATGAAAATTTAATAAACCTATCTCAAGTTTTGTAATATAAATTGCATCACAAAATTAACAATAATACTGTATTTTTTAAATATTTATTGATTATTGTTATTAATCTAAATAATGTTTCTATTTAGAATACTTATGTTAAAAGTAGAAACATTGCCATTTGTCAAAACACTCCTAAGAGATTTCATAACCATCGCAGTGGTAGTAATATTTATTTAAAAAAAAAATGTTAAAAGTCTCTTTGCATATTGCATAAGATAACAACATCGTATTCGTTGTCCTTGATTAATAAATTCTTCCATTCGTTATTATCATGTTTTTGCAGTAGGTTTCTTTCAAAATATCAATTACACGTGTGGTTTAATTCCTTATTTGCTTAACTACGAGTCATTTATCTAGTTGTTTTCTTCAATTGCATCGAGAGAGGAGTCTCGTGCAGTGTTTGCGAAAGAGTCTGAGAAATGAAGAAACTTTTCCATTTAAAAGGTTATGATTTATTAATTACTTATCTTTACAAGTATTTCGTTCTTCGTCTATTATATATTGTTCGTAATTGAAAATATTAATAGGCAAATCAACGATAGTGGATTCTAGCTATGGGAACAGTTTCTTTCAGTGAATAATAATTCCATTTGTAGATATAGACCGTGAAAACTGTATTAAAAATTAAAGACCGATATTTCACTTAATTTATAAACTATTTCCATTCTTACAAATACAACAAGCCAGACTTATTTTTGCTATAATTCAACTATTACATAACTTTCTATAATGCCACGTGACTTGGAAGTTACATATCCATTTATCTATATTTTATAAGTCTCGTTTTATTTATTCTTATTCTGTTGCATTATGTTATTTTACTATTACACGATTATTACCGAATTTCTTAATAATAATGGATTCTTGCTTCATAATACTATAATCGAAAAAGTTTGATGGATATTACTCGTCTATAACCCGAGAAAAATTACGGTTGATTGCAACCTTAAATCTGTTTGCAATATCGTTCACGGGTTACAAAGAGTTAATGTGAATTATTTTTAATCGATCAAAGTTCCTCGACATATCTCGAAATTAGAATTGATTTTATAAAATAATATCAAATTATAATCCACCATCATTTTTCATATATTATTAGAAAATTAATCAATTAATTTTAATCGATCAAAGTTTCTCAAGATATAATAAAATATCTTGAAATTAGAATTTATTGTATAAAATAATATAAAATTATAATCCACCGTGATTTTTCACGATGTTATAGAGGATTAATCAATTAGTTTTAATCGATAAAAATTTCTCGATATCTCAATAAAGGAATTCACGTGAATCCAATAATCCACTCTGATTCAATTTCCCGTATAATCTTTAAAATTCATACCACGGAGGAAACGAGAGATAAAACACTAATCCCACGTCGAACAAGGTTGAAATTTCTTCCAAGAAAGCAGTCTCCGTGGTTCGACCAATGTGGTGCAATAAGAATTGCTTAATTCCACCCTGAAGCGAACGATTTTTATTCGCAAGACGGAGCGCGCTTCCGGTCTCGCTCGAGCTCGCGCCTTGCGGCTTCCTCTGTCTGCTCGCGTTTCCGGCTGCGGAGAATAGCTCTCCCAGAGGAAATACTAATTTCATCAAAAAGTCGCGTCGAGCATGGAAGAAAGTCTCGCTCGGCCATACTGCTTCGCTCGGCGCAAGCGTGTTAACGTTGGCGTAATTGCGAGGTATAATTGCAGTCCCCTTTGTTTCTTCAATTACGCGGGTTTAAAAGCGAAATACGCAAGAGAAACACGAGGGGGGCCGGCTAGGAATTTTTATGAAATGGCTACTATCTCCGGCGTCGTCATCTTTTGTCCGTGACTCCTCCTCCCACGCAACTATCTCTGGAAATCAAGGGTGGCTTGGTAGTCCTTCTAACTTCTGATGTTCCCTCGATCCGAAGTTTAGAACTTTTATCCCCTTTCGATGTCGAAGCATGTTTTATTAATTTGATCCTATGTAAAACCGCATCTACACTATATTAAACAAAAAAAGAAAAAAGAAAAATGATATTATAAAACAAGTTATTTTATAACATGTTTCTAGAAAAAAAGCTTCATACTTTTATAAATTGTTAGAAGATTATACCTTTCGGTATTGTAGTAAGAGCTCTGTAGCAATTTTGTATTAAATTTCGATCGTTATTAAAGTAGGGATTATTATTAACCCTTTGACTGCCACGCCGAAATCACATGTTTCGCTCAGGACGCCACGGGAGTATTTTTATTATTCAAAGCATATAATGGCTTTTAAATTGTTTATTGATGTTCTAATACAAATTTTTAATTGTTCAACGGGGCACTTTTTATTTCAAAGTATCTTCTATTTATCGGTTATATTCAAAATGCACTAACTGTCAATTTTCATTCTATTTTTACAATTATAAAAAATTCAATCGCTCCGGTCATCAATGACCACCATGGTGTCACAGGAGAAACCGTGGCCGGTCATATATGACCAACGTGGCAGTCAAAGTGTTAATATTGTTGCGACGCTGACAGCATGCTTTTATAATCAAGTAGAATCTGATGCTGGATTAGCATAGCGTTGCAATGTTGTAGAAATGCTCTAATAATCAAACGTAATCTAGTGCTCGAAAGTTATTCCAGTGGTTACAAACAACTGAATATCTGTTGTATATCAACTATGTATTTCTAGGATCTAAAAGATTAAATGAAGTTAATTGTCAATAAACGTTTATATTTAGAGTGATTTGTTTTAAAGAAAGCTTTCATTGAAATGTCGTTCACTAAGGAAACTCCGAATTGTAACAATATAACATAACAAGGAATTATTTAAGGGATTGTTCCTATTATGTCTCTATTAAACTTAAAATTTATCATATTCACTTGAAAGGTGTAATAGCAACTATTTAACCAGTTCACTGAGAGAGACTAGATACGTCATTGATTAGGATATACTGAGAATACAATAGTTTATTTATCGAAGAGTTATTCGTCTTTTACCTATTTATAAATATTTATTTATTGTAATCTAGAGATTCAATTTCTGTTTGCGAGGTGAATACAGTTAATAGGTTAATAGTGGCGGCGAACTGTATATGGCAAATGTTTCATAACCGCGTCACATTGGTTTGACCCAATTGGCAATATGTCGTATAACAATGTTTTATACCTACCTTTGATCTTTACCGACAGTTAATCGATAACATACAACTTGCTATGTAACAAAAAAAAAAAAATGTATTTAAGATAATATATCAGTTTTCTTTCTCTTTTTCTAACATGGAGTAGACGTAGGTTAATTGGTTTGCTATATCCAGAGTCGTATCAGTCTCATACGTTTCCTATCTTGTATGGAAGGTTTATTAATTGCACTATTGGTGCATGTAAAATTTGTTTGGAAATTTGCGTGGAAAAAGGAAGTATACAGAGTGTCCTAGCATTGACAGCAAAAGAGAAGAGAGTAATTCTGTATGAGAAAATAGGTCGAAATTATGGAAGAAATTTTTTCCATTTGAGGCTTCGTTTTCGAGAAAATCGATTTAGTATTTTCTCCAAGTACACGCGTAAAAATTTAATTTTGAGGAATCAATAAATTTGTAAAATTACATGTTTTGTTATTAGTTATAAACCTAGGACATATGAATTTTATCAAGATCCGTTCAATTGCAATATAGTCAAGTGCATGCGTACTTGGAGAAAATTCAAAGTCGATTTTCTAGAAAACAGAGTCTGGAATGCAAACAAATTTATTCGATACTTTCGACTTATTTTTTTATATAGAATCACCTCCTCCGCGATTGCACCATTAGTATTGGGACATCCTAAATATAAATTTGTATGAAAATTGTGTGGAAATTTTATTAATTGCACAATACACTGTATGGTACAATTTTACAATATTAATAATTATAGACATACGTCATTTCTTAGCTTACTTGGCAATTTCTTTCATTAAATCAGTGTTTTACAAAAATCAATTTAATATAACTAATTTTCAAACCAAGTTTATATATTTTCCATGTACCAACGATGAAAATTTTTCAATTCACCGAAACAACGTATACAATATTCGTAATGCATCAACGTCAACGCAGGATTTATCGAGTCCTGCGTGCCCTTTGCGAATTATTATCGCTATCGTAAAATCTCGGCTGAACGTAACGCTCATTGCGTAGGTGCGATGACGAATTACAACTTCCTAATCGCGATTCAAATCTACATACTTCGTGCTTACAAGCTGGTGTGTATTCGTGAAAGCATAGTCTTCGGAAACCGTTCTTCAGTCGTTCATTTGTAATCGTAGGTAGTAGCTTGACGTAGAATAAATGTTACAGAAGTGACGAATGAATATCAGAAAAGCGTAAATTCATTTCAGACAAAATCACCCTTACTCTTGTTTCTACAAGCAGAATCTTTTAGTCATCGGAGTATATCTCAGAGTCTGTTTTATAAATATACTGTAAAATCAATTTGTTTTCATTGTTACTGTAATAATAAATTAGGAACAATATGCACAGTTTACAAGTATACCGTTGTGTGATTAAAAAAATATAATTGTCTCGAAAAAAGAATTCTCGCTGCGAACAGGATTCGAACCTGTGCGGGTAATACCCAATGGATTTCAAGTCCATCTCCTTAACCGCTCGGACACCGCAGCTCACATTCACTGGGATTTTACAAATTGTATGAATTGGAAACGAAGAATAAATACTTGTTATTTATCGTTTTATATGCAGTTAAAATAGATTAAACATAACTTAAACATAAGAAAGTTCCATAAAATGAATGATATAATGCTATGTAAAATTATAAATGCATAATATCGTATATTTATGTAACAAAAATTTAGGATATAATTAAGAATAACGAATACGTAGCTTTTGAATAAAAAGTGTTAATATTTCGAACGAAAGTAATATATTTTTCAATAACTGTGTTTATTAACATTTATACTTCGATAACATATATATTAATGATTGCTGAAATGATGTTACAAGCGATTGTATTATACTTAACGCAACTAAAATAGTTTTAAAAAATAATTAATTAACAATTATAAAAATTTTGAAAAACAATAACTTAATTTTTCTTTCTTTGAAAAATAACTTTTTTCTTTCTTTTTTAATACATTAAAATTTTCAATTTTTTGAATGCTCTTATATATTTAAAGTTTTCTACTTCCAAAATTTTTTTTCTTTTGAACTTCTTATGGTTTTACTTCTTTTTATTTACTAAACGGAAATGTGTAATTAAATTATACGAAAAAATTCAAGTAAACATCGAATACATTATTAGAGTGAAAAAAAGATGATTAACAATTCTTGCAAGTGACAAATCCAAATTCTACAAAAATATCAAATCAAGACTTTTAAACAATTGAATCAAGTAAATATCAAGGTGCTCTTTTGAAAGTTTATACAAAATGGCTACCTTGTCGTTCACCTCGTCATTTCGAAAAATCAGAGAATTACGCGATCGCTGACGTGTTAATTAAGCATCTGTTAATAGAGTCCAGCAAACTTCTTTCACGACGCCACGGGTACTTAGGTAAGAATTTCAATTAGCCGAGGAAACGATCGAACTAAGACAATTACAAGGGAACAGGGTCGCATTTCCGGGTTTTAACGAATGAACTGTAGATTAATTAAACTTACTCTCTCTCTCTCTCTCTCTCTCTCCTTCTTTTCTTCAAGGTTCTGAGGAAAGCAGCACATCGCGGCGGCATTAACGATAATTGAGTCATCTCACGGTTATTTAATTACGATCGTTAAGCAGAATGATAACAAGCTTCATACGTGGTCCTCGTCTCGAAAGAGAAAAAAAGTAAAAGAGAAATTGTAAGGCATACAGAAGTTGTCTCTGTCTTATGCCACTTATAAATCAACCGTTCCCAAGGGTGATAAGAAAGGACACTCTGGCACGCCGATACACGATTAATTAAGCCGTTAATTAAGCAACTACGACGGATAATGTTTCGTGGGATATGACGACGTTTCTCTTTTCAATGTGTCGCATTTGATGTAGTACACGGTGTTTTAACGATATCTAGCGCTCGTTTCTTGTAAGAGAACGTGGAACCGATGAAAAGCATATTCGAAGACTGCGGATTTTTACGCATTTATAAGGAAATTTAAATGCTCAAAGTTGCGCAGAATCTTAGAAATATGAAAAAATTATAGTGTAAATATAAAATGATATGAAAAAATTATGTTTTTTATAATACTTGATAGATAAAATAATTTTCTACTGCAATGCTACCTTTTTCTTCTCAAAAATATGAATTTGCATAAAAATCCATAAAGTACTTATTTTATTATACATTCTTACGAATGATTCAACAATTAATCAAAATTTATCTGTAGAATGGGTAAAGAGTTGCAATATTAAGCTTTATAGTATATAAAATTATTTTTGCCATTAGTTTATAACCTGGTTTTATTTAGAATTTTCTTTAAATCACAATTTAACGAATTTTTTCTTTTTAGCGTTAATACATCGTTTAATTGCATTATAGATTTCATATTTTCTTATACTCCTAAAATATTTTGTGCATTTACAATATGTACAAGTATTTAGAAATTCTATCGTATTCTTGTACTGCACTGTAAAAAAATTGCAGCTGAGTTTGTGATTGCATGAATATACGACAGAAGTTATAAACTTCTTATTTAATTATGCGGTTTTCAAACTCTGGTACTGTAATTGACGAATTAATTGATGAAATTTAATTTTAGTATAAGTAATGAATTTTCATTGATTTTGCTTATCAGTTATATCTTTCTCTTCCACTTAACTTTCCACAACATTCATCCTCCTTTTTACAAACAGAACAACCTAACTTCACACGTAAGAAATCATCCTCTGCGTTACTGCAATTTTACTGCGCGTCTACTTACAACACCATCAAGCTCATTAATACCATCAACAGGTGTAATTAATTTAAGGATAATGCTACACGCTGTATTAAAAGTCACGCTCCTATTTCTCGCGTGATTTTTCCTCCTTGGATGGAAACTCAACAACGTAAAAAGAGGAACTTTCCTCTTTTTTCGATGAGAAAAAGATACGGAACAAAAAAGGAATTAGTTCTGTTACCGTATCCTGAAACACCATGGCCGCGTATTCCTTGGGGAATAGCGGACGAAATATCAAAGGTTTTCGCGGATCATTTTTCATTCCCATAATCGGTCGTCTGATCTCGTGCAGCTCGTGACACTGCACTAGCTGACAGTGACGAATCGACAGTTGTTGAGTCAACCCTTGAGACACTGACCGGTGTCTCTGTCCCGTGTGTTTCGTGACTAATGAAAACGTAGCGTCCTTTCGAATCCAAACGAATCGAACTTCGGTTCGGCCAGACTTTATTCGCTGTACCGTGAGAAATTTCAGATGATTATCTCTGCTCAGAATGGAAGAGGAAAGCTTGATCTCTGAATGATCGTGCAACGATTATCCTTGTAAATGATGATGCGTAGCTGCAACGCATAGTAATAAACAAGGATAAATGTGTGTATGAGTGTATTAGGAATTTATGTGTTGAGAATTGTTTGATAAGTTAATGATCTATTAACGAGGAAATTCTTTCGTCAATTTTCTTTCGAAGTAATATGAGAGTTATTTGAAAAGTTTGAAGTTTCAATATGAAAACGTATCATTTTGAATTTTTAATATAATCTCTCGGAATTTTAATGCACTTCATCTAGAGTGATGCTTCAGTGTCTTTGCATTTCAAAAATCCGTTTCTCGAAGTTCTCCAAAATGGCGATTTGCTGTAATCGTCGTTTTATCGTCTGTTGAAAACTATTGACTAGAAAGAAATTTTTCTAAGTTTTGGGAATAGACAGAAGATGAGGAAGCAAGTTGAATCTCAAATCAGCGATTTTTCCTATTTGTGCCATTTTAACCATTTCCAGGCCGACAGCGAGGCAGCTTTTATCAAATTAACTTTCTTGGCAAACTATACGACAGATCAATGTCGAATTTGAAGATTATGTATAAAATAATTGCAACTTCGAGATGTATAAATAAAATTCAAACAGTATGGTCATCTATGAGAAAATAAACAAATGGTCCTTTATAAAATAAATCTATCACAGATTTTGAACACTTTGACGGCCGTCTTTATCACGCAAAAGCTTTGAAAGATTTTGAATAAATGCTCAAATACTATAGTAGTTTTAATATATTAGAAGCAATAGAAAATTTGCCATGTTACGTGGTTAGATTATTTTCTGGCGCAATCTTTCCTTTAGTCTTCCTTTCTCTGTTTGCGACATTACAGTCAAGTTTTTAATGGGGACATTAACATCTGTACGGATCGTAAAACGTCACTAGATATGCGTCAGGAGTGTTCGAACTCTTACATAAATAGTAAATACGTTGTGCTAGTAGTTATTTTATCAATTCACGTCATATCGTGCGCAGATAAAAACACGAACCTTCACGTTGATTCATTATTCATTCATTTCTAAAAGTATTACGTTGCATAATACGTTCGTATAATTATTTATACTACATTATTAGATTGTTACATTGTATTCTTAGTTAGGGACTACATTTTGGAATGCTGTTTGCGAGTTTTGCTAAATGTTATGAAAATATAGATTGACTAATCAACGAGTTAATTTAATTTTCGAAAGTTGAAACGTGACATTTATGATACTCACTGTAAAACATTATTTTTATATTGTATTACATGTAAATAGTATCTCTATGTTTAATAAAAATATCATTTCAAGGCAATTATCATCATGCTCAGGGCATTAGAGTCATAGCTATTCATTTACAACAGACAAAGAGTAGTTGTGAAAATTTACTTTACTTTACCTGGGTCATTGATGACCCCAGAGATATTTTCATTCTTATATTTCTTCGAAGTGAGTTTTCATTTCTATTGGAAATTATATTAAATATTTAACTTGACGAACATATACCAGGATTTTTGCAGATTTTTTTAGAAACGTAGAACTGTGAAAAATTTAAATTCAAACACAAAGCGTTCAAGTTTCCTATGAAGTACAAGTTAATTCTATCGTTTATCGTAATACCCAGAAAAGAACAGAAATATTGTTCTTTCCAATTCTGAGTTGATATTGCGAAAATAATATCTAATAAAAATATAATACATTTGTACGTACTCCAATCAATTTCTACGATATTCTCGCATTACTCATTCGACAAGCGTCCACGACAGTTGTAGATTTTAATTGCAATCACGAGCGCAACTTTCTTCACGGATACTCGATGCCTGCCGAACGGAAACCGCGCTTGAGATTCGTAATTATAGGAGGAAATTAATGCAATTACAACTGGTCGCTTATACATTGGCGATTACGCGTGCGCTTAAATGGTGACTCGGGAAGTTTCGTTCGTTACAAAAACCGTGGCCCTTCACCTGTCTCATAAACGAGCCGAGTGGCTTTCGCGTACCATACTGGTTTTGCACCTTGAGCATTGAAAAATGCGCAACTCGCACGAGAAATCGGGAAAGTCAGAATTATACATTTTACGCGAAGCGTTTCGCGTGAACGTGGCTGACATACATTTGCCACAAATAGTATTAAGAATGAGCTAAGTATGTACCTACAACAGCGAAGCGTTTTGTTTCTTCGAATGTATTGGGAAAACGAAAGGGATTATCTTCCTCGCTTAGCTTGTATTTGTGAATTAATTACACGCTGTTCAGTTGAATTGCAAAAAAGGTGTGTTTACTTCGAGTGATTAATGAGTGTACGTTTTTAATGGGAGGAAGGTGAGAGGAATCTGCTTTTTTACAATTTTCCGAGGCAACAGAATGCAAGAAATGCAACGTAACGTAGATAAAAAGATGAAACTCATTCATAGTTGCAGTGCAATCAGTTGTTCTTTCGTTTCATTTTTTTTTTTTTTTTTAATTAGAATTTCAACGAAATTTTTGCTTTGCAAAAAACGAAGGCTACCGGAAAAGCTTAGCAGAGATTTTCCACTTTCTGCGTCAAGTATCGCGAAAAGTGGGAACGAAAAATGCGCCTACATTCCTTGACAACAGTGATGCCTCTCAATAATTTCCGTTTCTTGAGCAAACAAGAAAAATGATACTTCAATCCACGTACATATATACATACACAATATACACCTTTCAGGTACGATAAACACCGGCCATTCCATGGAACGAAAGAAAAGAAAAAAAAAAAAAGAATCAAGAGGGCTTCAAGCCCCATAACTATCCCACACGCTGTTCATACCTCTCCTTACGTCCACTTACTTCCCATACTCGCCTATCAGAAACCGAGCCGCGTCTCGCGACCAAAAAAGGTCACAGAAAACTTCAATCTCAATAATTCTACTTCGCGTTGCGGCAAGCATTCCCCGCGAAGTTTCCATGCCTACTCGTCCGCTTAATCTATGTACCCCATGTTATTCCACCGCGTAAGAAAACAACTAAACCAACGAAAAAAAGAAACAAAAAGAAAATACTACGCGTGTATACGAACATATACCTATCTACACTGATAGTGAAATAGAAGAGACAAGCTACGAAAAAATAAATAAAAAAAAAGAAAGGATAAATGGTGAAAAATTTCAGTAAGATGAAGGAAACTTCAATCTCACCGGAATCCCTCTTCGTTCAGCCGTATCCAATATAGACGTTCCTCGTGCATGAAGAGAGGAGAAGGAGGAGGAAGAGGAGGAGAAAAGGGAGGATGAAGCGACCGCGCCTCCGCGGAACGGATTTTCGAGTGATCGTCGCGCCGCAAGGTGGAATGCACCTGCTACGCGCGAACGATCTTGGTTCAAAGGTTAAGTAGAAAATGTCGTTGGTAGGCACGCGAGAAGGGAGGTCGGTGTGGTTAAGGGGGAGAACGAAGACGAGGACCGGAGGCATCGGACGGCGAGGCTACCGCGGCAGAAGCTAAGCGCATATTAAGGAGGCTCGTAAAATTATAAGCATTCCTAAGAATCTGGTAATACGTCGACGCGTATATGTATTGGTATAGGTATAGAGAAGTGTGTTTGCACGTCTACTTCGGTAATGTTGGTTAGTTGCTTGGCCTCGACAGACACACGAGCAACAGTGCACCGAGTGAACTTACACGTGTGTGGGTGTAATTTATATTAACGATGCCAGAGCGACGTGGCGGCGCTTTGAAGATCCAAGTAATACCTCCGGTGTCGCGGAAAACGTGGTGAGAATACTCTCATCATTTGAGAAAAGAGTCGCGTGGAGAGACGGGAGAATCGTCCTGTCGGAATCGACGTTGCTGGCCCGAGATATCGTGAATCGCCAACTATCCGCGACTCGCTTACGCCGCACCATTAGAATTGAATTGAATAAGCTTTTCCTCGACGGCTAGTTTCCATCGAGTCGAGAGCGCCGTCGAGACGCCTCTCACTTCGACATTTCTTCTTATTTTTTTTTTCCTTTTTTCTTTCTGACTTGCAGCCGTCTACTCCGCGCGACATCGTCACGGTCGGCTTTTCGAGAGATCTCGATTGGAGATTTGTATAGATGGAACGTATCGGACGAGTTCGGAGAACAGGTTGAAATGCGAGATGTTTGAAGGGAATTTGGAAGTTCGATATTGTGTGGATGTAGATAGGAATTATATACTTTTTCCTTTTGGATATGTTGATTTATTGAGGTTTAGTACGTACACTCCCTTTCATAAGTCACTGGACATTTAACACTTTATCTACCGGAAGCCTATAATCGATTTTTTGCTTCCAACTTTACTTATCGGGAGTCTATTAATCGGCTTTTTTGTTGTTAGTGATTATCGATTGCGTTAATGATTTATTTGTTGTTTACTATTTTCCATACGTCTTTTTTTACCGCACGATAGCTAAAACCGAGCCGATACTAACGATTCATTAACACCTGAATCGAAAAAGCGTTATAAGTTCAAATAAAATTTTAATAAAATTAAAATTCAGACTTCGAAATTTTCATTTTTATAGCAAATTCTCGAACAGTATATTCTTGTTTTGTATCAGTAAGAAATTCGAGACAGAATTTTCATATTTTCAGCAAAATTTGAATATCTCATTTGCTCTAGAAACAGCCTAATTGATCTGTTATACTTGCTTTACGCATAGTTTTAAATTGCAAAGCCTCATCTATCTCAGGTGTTTAAAAATGTAATAAAAAGTGTGCAATTCCAATGAAATAATTAAATTGAAATCTTATAAACTGGCAGACAATTTTTCGAATATAAAAGAGTATCTATGTAGTAAAAAAAACACACACACACAAACCTTTCAAATATTTCCCTCCATCAAAATAAAAGGAAATAATTCGAACCATGCTATCAGGAAACTTCCTTCTGCTATTTATTATTTTGGAGCTTTCGAAAATAGAAATGAAACGGTCGTGGATCAGCTATATTATAAACGAACGATACATTTCTCAATGGAAATTTTCATCGTGATGATATTGACGGGAAAACGGGGAAGCTTAACGACAACGTTTTGCCCCTGTCCTGTTGCTCGTCGTTGGAAAATTTTTCAACAAACAAATCGTGATTCACGTCCGCGGAAATTAATTGCTCGTCGTCATGGATTGCATTGACGAAGTAGAAGCGACGATAGAATGGTTCCCAGAACCGTGGAAGCCACGCGACTGTTCTTCCAGTAAACTGGTTTATTGTTATTTACGATCGCCGACCGGACGGCATTAATCACCGCAGGTGACTATTGTAGCAGCTGCCTCCTCGTTGCGTTTCGTACGCCAGCTAAAACTTAAGGGCTTACACGATAGATCCGCCATTTTCCGGACGAATTTGTTAAGGCGAAATTTATGCGTTCATTGTGATTGTCCACTTTGTGAATCGCCTCGGCGAATGCTTCCGACTGTTTAGTCAATTGGGGACGATATTTAGTGTTTCTAAATACGTGATCTGATTTCCTCGTTGATTTGTTACTAAAGAATGCAAACATTACGATTTCAACGACGTGATACTTTTTAAGAATTTCGTCTATTCTGTGCTTTTTGTAAATTTACGAAATTTCCATTATTTTTTCCAACCAGTGGATCATAGAAGTATTTCTACCTCCTCTAACCCTTTGTAACCTGATTTTCTTTCCTTTACGATAAAAATGTTACAATTGATTACAGTTTTACAGCTTTAGGAATGTTGAAATGTAAGAATTAATAATTAGTATAGAGAAATTCACAAATTACAGTGTAATAACACAACAATGCAATAATTTTCATCGTGTATACAATTGATATTCAACATATTCAAATTTTTATTACAAATAAGAAAATTATACAAAGCGGCCTTTACTATTTCCTTTGCGATTCCAACCGATTGCAATTTTTTCAAAATTTTTACACACATCGTCTAGTAAATTAATCCTTCTCACCTCTAAAATAAAGATGAAATTCTTGTTTGATCCAATTTAAAAGAAGTTATACCGCGACTGTAAATTCAACGTTCATCTATGATGAGGTATAATTCTCTGTGTATGTAATATTGAGTTTATAAAAAATACTAAGTGTGTTAGAAAGTGATACATTCAATCTCTTCTTTGATTTCCAAAGTACGTGAAATAGTCAAATCCCTCTGTATCAGAATATTTCTTTTAATCATAAGAAAAATGACGTTTCTTTCAGCTTGTTTCTTAGTTCTATAAATTATCATAATTTACCGGTGATCTACGCAAGTATCTAGCGGAACATTCCAAGGAATCTTTGTGTTTAATCTGCAAACCAGCTGTCGCTTTGTATTTACCATGTGTAGTTGATCATTCATTAGCTTACTCTTGGATATCTTTGTAAGCGTAAAGCGGCGGGTAATTTTCAGATCAGTACCTACTACAAATACAATACAAATAGAAATTACGAGATTCTGTAACAGAAATGATATCCATAGCGTGTCGACGAAATCTTATTTCTTCAAGCGCTTTGAAGAATAATCCCGAATTCAGTAATAACCGAATAGCACGTGTTCTACGATAATATCGCCACAGCTGCGGATAGAAGTGTACATTTGCGTGTCAAGATCAAACGGGAGGTTATAATCAGAAGACCACGTTAATCACGTTTACCATCAAACACGAGGAAGGAGCGGGGAAACATCGCTATCCTTGATGGTAATTCATCAAGCTGGATGACCCGTTGGATTACAGCGAACTGCACCAGAATCAGACCGCAAGCAGCTGTCCTTTTCATTCAACTAGCTGGCTTTGAGCTAGATTTACGGCGAAAATTTCTGCTACTAACGTCAGGAGCAGTTTACCTTCTCCGTAAGATCAATCTGTAAGGTGCAACGCGATCGTATTTAATCATAGAGTATAGTTAAGGTATGCTTGATTATTTTAGCGTTGAACAATTGGTTGAATATTAATTCTTCTGAAATTTCCGAAATATACATCATTTGCATACGTTTATAAATACATTTAATCAGCATTCGAGATGCTGGTTTGGCATTTTGGCGAAATGTTCATATTTCCTCTGTCGCTAGTAATTGGTAGATCTTCTCGCGACTATCGTTTAATTCATTTTACTTAAGCTACTGCGCTACAGTTACTTTAGTTTTAATTGGCCTGGGATATTTGTCTCTTAGGTATATAAGCCGATGTTAAATATTAGATAAGTGTGATATTGTAATATACAAATGAAATGTAATAGTATAAAAAACGCTACGAAGAGTTATTTTTAACATTTGCGACAATTGCAAGCAAATTAATTTTATTTAAGCTGCTACGTTGTAGTTAGTTTACTTTTAGTTAGAGATATTTATTTCTCTGATACATAAGCATATGTGTAAATACAAAATAAGTACAAACGATATTTAATAGTATTCGAGTCACTTGTAACATTTCCGACTATTACAAAAAAAAAAGTTAATTTCACATCAGCTACCACATTGCAATTATTTTGTTTTTATTTAGTCGGAAATATTTGTCTCTGGAGTACATAAGTTATGTATAAATACAAGATAAATATAAATGAAATTTAACAGTACTTAGACTATTACAGAAAAAATTAATTTTATTTAAAATACTACGCTGTAACTACTTCATTCTTAATTAGTCAGAAATATTTATTTCTTGAGTGCGTAAGTATATGTACAAATACCAGATCGAAATATACGTACAAGAAACACTATGAAAAATCATTTCCAACATTCAGACACATTTCCAAATTAAAGGAGAACAGTAACTTATCCATTTTCTTACAAACACTTGCAAATATTCACAAATATTCCCAACTTTCACAAGCATGCCATCATCATCAATCGAACGCTTCAAAATATGAAGAAACTTCTTCGATACAATTTAACATCCATTCATATTTCCTCTCTTTACAAAGCAACTTTTCCTTATACTCTATAAACATTCATTCTCTTCTTCACGCTTCCTAAACACAAAAAAAGAGAGAAAAAGAACGAAACAAACGACAGACAGGCGTGTCGAGCGTGATGAAAAGGAAGTCCTGACACTGCCTTGACGAGAAGGACACGCGCCACAGAGAAGTGACAACGTCACACGGGAACGCTTATATGCCCTAATGCTGGCAGATCGTGGAATTACTGAGATGCGCGACAATTATCGGTACGGAATCGCCATATCTCACGCGTGCCAGATCAGGTTGTGTCCATGGTTGTGTGCGTGCTCGCGCGCGTTTTCTATACGCGGCTGCGCGAACTCGTGTCACAGCTCGGAGCAAGGTGTGCTGCAACGTTACATTCCTTGCCGCTGTTCCGTTTTTAGTCTAGGAACGCCATTCTTTGCGACACGTGCTAAAGGGGGCTACACTTCGTGCCACTGCGTTCACCGGCCACCTCTGTTTTCTGAGGATCGCATTCCGATCGCTGTTGCCTCCTCGCTACGACGATCCACGGAGGATTGATCCTTGGATCGATATCACGTCGATATTCGAGATGCAACATTCTACTCTGATTCGTGTTTGCTATCATTTTTCGGAGGACCTTTTCTGGTTATCTATTTATGAATTTGTGTCATTGTTAATTTAGTACATTAACGTTCATATGTATTGAGGCATATTGATTGTGGATCGAACTTAAATAGTCGTTGCAAAATTATTGGGAGCTTGAAGGAATGTTTCAGTGTGGAACTACATACGATAAAATTTCTGTCTGTTCATTGATTACGTTACACCACATGTAGACATAAATTGAGTTTGAAAGTGAGTTTGTTATAGGACGATATTAATATAAGAGAAATTACAGCTATAAATTAAAAAAAAAATTGTAGTATCGTCATTGCGCGAAAATGATCGTATATTTAGAAAATCTATTCAGGTCATCATTTTGTTTATAAAAAATAACGAGGCATTTTTCTCGTAAATTTATTGCTTAGGAGGAAAACGTTGGGTATTGACAGCATAAACACTTGTTTTTATTTTTCTGATATCTGATACTAATTTTGACGAAAGAATGGAATGTTCAATGGTTTAGCAATTTTATTAAAAGAAATAATATTTCAGAATAATTGAGTGCCATATATCAAGGAATAATTGGAGGACAATTTAATTATGTTTTTTTTAACTCGTATTTCTGTTTTCTGAAAATTTATTGTTATCAGTAATTCAAAATTCTGTACTATTATTACTTTTCCTTTTTATTACACGCAAAAAATTCTATTTCTGTGGAAAACTAATTGCTAAATAGAATCGTTTAGTGTTATTTAATGGCACATTATACCAAAAAACAATGTTTTTCGGTATAAATTTGATAAACACCATGTTTGTGGAAGATTTCACGTAAGAATTCACTCCTGTAACTAATGTAGTGTTAGCTCGCTTTCTTCTGACAGATTGGAGGTATTATATGTTAATGAAGGTAACCACCTATCTACCATGAAATCGCGAAATTTCTTAAGCTCACCCTTCTACGGTATGCTAACCAACAAACGAATTTAGACGTTCACGAGAAACTGTGGAATCACTAGAAATTTTATACGGAAAATCAATTGTAACACCTCTCACTAAAATAAATTCTATCACGATACTTACGTATTCTCTCTACAAATGTACCGAATCATTTTCAACTTTCTCATTTATCCTCCCGATCAAAAATGACGGCTTCATAAGAGTCGCGTGTAAAACTTACAGAAGCTTCAAACCGCTCTACTTCAAAGTGTATCTTAATTCTCATAGAACACGGTAATCCATTCGAATCCGCGGAATCTTCGCAACAGTAAAAGCGGCTACGCTCGCTCGTGACTTCCACTCGCCAGGTTTCTTAGCTCTGAGCAGCGGTTTCCAGAAGTCAATGTAATAAGAGACCTCGCTGCATTCGAGACGAATCCCCGCGTCCTCAATATACTTGCATCGGAACTAATGCAATACCGACGTGCGGCGATAAAAAGAACAGAGAAAGAGAGAGAGAGAGAGAGAGAGAATGATAGAAAAAGAAAGAAAAACACGGGGATTACCGAGGTGTATCCGCGCAGGATAGAAAGGTCGTCGATGGTTGAACGCGTGGAAAACTCGAAGGCTGAACGCGGCGTGTGCGTGTTCAATATTAATCGTATCGACGTGCAAAAGATCACATTCTCGCGGGCAATCTGCTTGGGCCATATAACGAACGATAGGTATTCGAGTGTCGAGCTGAGAAGCCGTAGTAAAATTATTTTCGAAAGGGGATCGCGCGGCGCGATCTTTCTTTCGATGCGTCACGATCGTTGGCAATCGATCGACCCGCTTTTCTATCTGGTACGCTGCACGTCCCACAACTGACAGAGATAATCGTTCGACCTTATTTTCACTGCTGTCGTATAGATTGTGTATAAGTATGAGACGATGCTGGTTATTGCTTCTTACTTACAATAGTCGGTCGCGAAGGGAATGCAAAGGGTGCAAACACGAAGGCATTACTGCGTAATGACGCGGTATGGCAAAAGAGATCGGAGGCTTGATGTTGGTTTTGTTTGTTTCTTTGTCAGTTTATAGTGTCGTTGGCGAGTACAGAGGAATGGAGATTTCGTGGGAATTGATAGTAATAAATCGTAACACGTCGAATGACTTCAGACGAGTTTATGTTGCGAAAGTAGATATGACTTCTGAAGAGTAATTTTGTACTTCCGGCGGTTCTTCTACACTTTTTTTTTCGTTTTTAAAAAAACATTTTTTTCTAATTACATAGGAGAGCGATTTTTGATAAAGAATTATTTGGATCATTAATTCGGCACAAAATCCCCGCGAATTTTTTAATTATAATTTAACATTATTATTTACAACTATTATAATTTATAGTTTTTTAACACATTGTAAAGCCTGAATGTCGATGGTCGTATCGTGTGCTTACGGGTTAGGTTAGCACTCGAAAGAAAATGTATTAAAAACTTCATACATTTTCGCAAAATAGTGTATAGTATATTTTTCAAAAAAATATACCGTACCATATTTCTACTGAATCTTCGTCACATTAGCTTGAATAAAAATCAAACAAAAAATACCGCAATAATGTGGATCCGGCGTACAATGTGTTAAATAAAAAGTTCCTTATTAACTCTTAACTGGTATAGAAAATAATGTGAAAACTTCGTTCGCATCTTCGATTCTATATAGAAAACCCTCGAATTTTTGAATTATAACATTTCTTATATTAAAAGTTCTTTATTGACTCTTAACTGATATAGCAAACGATGTAAACACTTTGGATCTTTATTTCATTACAGAAACCACGCAAATTTTTGAATTATAACATTTCTTAAATTGGAAGTTCCTTATTACATATCAACGATGTGAAAACTCTCATCATAAAACTGTAAATGAAACAATTTTCCCATCTGTAAACAATATCTTTTCATCTCTGAAATTGCATCGACGCTAAAGAAGAAAGCTAAGAAAAAAGCAATTCTGTTTCATGTGAACATTCCTCCATCATGAAAATATCGGTATCGTCGAGGTGAAGAAAGGTTTTGCAGGAAGAAAAGAAGAGGAGCGTGTTCTTCTTCCTTAAGGCTCGACGCCGGTAATGTCCTCGCTTTTGCGGACAAACTGAAATTGTTCATGCGGTTCGGCTGGAAAAATAAAGGAATCACGGTAAAACGTCGAGGCGAGCGATCCTCGTAGAAAAGCACGCGCGTCGACTCGCGGAGGACATTCGTCGGATTCCTAGAGTAGTTCGGCCACTACTTGATGCAATGAAATGTCAGCGAGGAATTCATATATCGCGCACCAGTCATAAGGAAATGAAAGGTTTCGCGTGTCACTCGTATAATCGCCGTGCGTGCGTTTCATCGACGGATAAGGAAACAATTAGGCGAACAGTGGAACGTGCGCGTGCACGCGGACGCATGAAGTTTCAGCTTAAGATTCGTTGAGGCCTTGTCGTTGTATCATTTAATCGCTCGTGTGGTCGCGTCGTCGTAAAATGAAGTTGTTAGAATGCTTACTTTGCCGTATAGAATTGACGGAGGTTAGGAGGCATTTCTAAAAGATGGTCACGATAATTGATGGATTTTGCAGAAAGTTGTTCGATGAAACATTGTGAAGTAATTGCAATTCGACACGTTGTTACCTAATATTTTGTCATATTGTTTTCTTTTTCTGTATGGTGAGATTTAAGGTTGTGTTATATGTTTGAAATTATTAATTAGTACTTTAACATATTAGTTGGAAAAGACGAGTTAATTCGTCATTAGTTTGCCAGTGAATTTATTTATCGCGAGATTCTTCATTTTTAGTAGTACTATCATGCATGTAATAAATATAAAATACTTCATACTTATTTTTGCAAGTTACGGATTAACATTTGTAACAATTTCAATTTGAAAGGTGAACTGATTTCTATTAGGTTGATTCATGATATAATTACGCTGAATTATATACAAAATTTTACTGATGGAATTGAAGGAATTAAATTTATTAAAAGAATCGAGAAAAACGCTTTAAACATTCTTGCATTTTAGAGAAAGTTAGCCTAGATTAGGGTAAATTAGGAACGAAAATCGATAAATGAAAATTTTTCAATGTGTTCTTAAATTTCAGAAATTTCAGAAATGTTTTTAAAATCACTCTTCGAGCTGAAGTTTAAAATTCTGTTTCAACATTTTCACTGGAATTTTTTCCACCTGAAAAGTGAAACTCGGGGTTCGCTCTTTCTTATACTACGAGGTGCTCGATTAGGGAGGAGTTTTCATGGTTCGAGGGTTTCAATGGCTTGACGGACCAGACGCCAAAATTAGTCAAACTAACAGGATCTTTCTCGAAGCGTAGAAATCCGATGGTTCCGCTGTCAGTCCCTCGAGAAGCTCGATCTAAATTACCAGGACGAATCGGGAATCTTGAACTTGGTGTCTCGAAATTTCACGGGGATATTCCGAAACGGCTGGAACAAAATAATTATTCATTTCCTGAAAATGGCTCAGGAAAAATCTTTTAGCGAAATACCTGCAGTACATTTGCAAGTACATTCAAATATTATTCTTGAGTATAAATTCCAGTAAAAATTGTAAAGATAAATTTATTAATAGCTTCTGTCTATCAAAAAAGATCTTATTTATTCGAATTATTTACTATACGATCATTGTTTTTAAAAAGCATGTACTGTTGAAGTTTAGGAAAAAGAGAATTTATGAAAAATATAAACTATCTCTACTTCCAATGCTCATAATACCAATATAATATTGTTTAAGTACCATATTACGAATATTTAACAGTTCGCTTTTCAATATTCATATACACTCGTAAGTTAGCGATATTCAATAGATAAAGAGAGAAGCGACTGTTGTTTTAATACGGTTTATTATCAATGAATCTCATAATTTAGCTGTTTTTCACACTGACTGTACCAACTGTTTTATACTTGCAGCAAAGAATTGTTTGTCTTGTTGTTTGAACCAGTTTAGCACATTGGTTTCCATTTCTTCGTTGCTGTGAAACTTGATTCCGCAGAAAGAAAACAGACAACAAGAAATCTAGCGAAGAAAAATTTAGGCTATGAGATGGACATATTGTAATTTTATAATTGTTTCATTTTTTTTTTCATATATACTGAAATAATTGGCATACAGCTGTTTTAAATGGATTTGATTATTAAAATACTCTACTTCTTATTTAGATATTTTTTGAACTAAAACTCTTTGTCTCTTTATTTATTGAATATTCAAGTGACACATTAACATAAAAAAAAATCTAAATTATTTCGATATCTGAACCATTAGATCTACATTAGCAGTAGAATATCATCAACAATCAGTATTCATTTAATTTTCAATTTTTCACTTCATCAATCTCTTTTGAATAATTTCAAACTCACGAAATTTTGAAATTTTACTAAAAAATTTCTAATACTTTTCCTATCGTAATCTTAACCCGAGTAAAACTCAAACCGAGCTTCAAATATCGAACAGTTTAGTACGAAAGAAGAAAGTTAAGAAGAGACGGGATATTATTACCAGAAATATTCAAATGTGTTTGCGGAAATATTATCAAAAATGATCACACACGAATTATATAATTATGAAAAAGATTTATGCAAGGCATGCATCTGTTTTTTATCGTTACTCTTAATTTTATTATATCATTAAGGAGTTAAATCAGAACACACCGGAAGCAATTCGACAGCATTCCTCCTTCCGTTCCTATCGTAATCCTCACAGGTCACGGCTTCATCGTGCGACCAATGTCAAGTATCCTCCCACGCTATGTAGTAAAAACAAAAAAAGGAAATGAAGAGAAAAAGGAAGAACAAGTCCCCGATAAAGTGCATTAAGTTATGCATCTCGGTTATGGCCGGTGAGCGGCGTTACGCGGCGGATGTAAAGAGCAGGTTTTTATTGGACAACTATTGCCTGGCGCGAAGTTCGAATGAGCCGGTGGATGGTACATAGTAATAAGTTGGTAAATGGTCCGATGGGCCGGTAGCGGCGGGCCAGCCAGAGCATAACCTTTAGTACGTCGCTGCGGTAGGTAGCCGAAGTTATTGGTGACCGTATCGGATCGGGCCTGATAACAGGACACTAAAGGCCTCGTCTGTCCGGTATCTCTTAGGGGGTCCCATGGCTTTTAACGCGCCTATTCCACTACCCCCACTCACTATCGTACACAGTGGCCTGAATAGGCTAGTCTTCGCGGTGGAAATTTCGCAGGTGAACGTGCCCACCAGTTGCCACACCATTGCTACCACCATCTCGGGATACGTTTTCATTTATATCGCGATGCAGTAATATTACTCAGGGATATCTGGCTGGCATGGTACTTACCAACGGGGAGGGACATTAAACGGATACCGGTGAGTAATTCTTTTTTGTGCGAACGAGCCCTTATCGAAGGGGGCTCGACCGTTCCTCCGTGTCCCACGAGCACGTTTTAAGCTTCGGTGGATGGATGGGCTTCGACGAGAGAGAGAGAGAGAAAAAGTGGTGAATCGATAAGGTTGGTCGATGAAGATGAGTCGATGATGGAAGTTGAGGGTGTGCTCGGTTGCTTCTCGATTTGTGAAAAATATAAGGTCATCAAACTTACATGTCTACATGTTTCTTTTTAATAAAATACAAACTATTTGCAATTTTTTCAAACTGTTCTTTTTTATTGAAAGTATAATTATAATTATAATTATTATAATTATACGTAGAGGAGAGTATCGTGGAAATGTGCATCACGGCTGTGTCTGCAGACATTAATTCGATTGTCGAAATTTTCAATCACTTTCCGACCTGTTCTTTAGGTTGTTAATTGTTTTTGATTTGTTAAGTATAGACTCGACTTTTCAAAAAACCCCACAGAAAAAATTTAATTGTTTTAAATCGCGTGATCTTGGAGGTTAGTTGAAATCTGCATTTCGTGACGAAATTTCGAGCATAGAAATTGAACGTTTTCTTGAATTGTTCAACATGTAACACGGTTTTGCTGGACACAGACATCAGACACATCGATATCATTCAATTCTGATCATAAAAAGTCAATCAACATTGATTAGTATAACTCAGCATTCGCAGTAACTGCATTTCTAGCAATGTATACCTATCATACTTAAAATTATACTACCTTCTACTAAAATAAAACGACTTACATTATTTGAAAAGACACGACATGTAAACATTATACAATTTTGACATCTAGGCGTTACATTTGGATTACTCTATAATTTGTGTACAACCTGCAAGTTGTGACGATTGAAGGATATTTAAGAGGTTGAAGAAAAAGTGGAATGTGTAAATTAAGTACAAGAATTCTGCAATTCTATATTCCTTTTATACGAAGATTAAATAAGTAGTTTGAAATAGGTTACGAAATTTAATAATCTCTGTCGAGGATAATCCTGAAAACTAATTAGAAGAATTCTGCGATCCTATATTCCTTTTATAACGAAGATTAAATAAGCACTTTAAAATAGGTTATAAAGTTCGATAATCCCTAGTCAAGATAATCCTGGAAATACGTGATATTTTCAGTATCTTTGGAACCCCATGGAAAAAGAAAAGAAAGGAACGTGATACATATTCAATCGCGTGTATCGTCGCGGTGCGCGGCCGACATTGGCCGGCTAGAAAAAGCCAGCGGATCGAAAGCAACCGGAGAAATCGCGTCCATTAAAGGGAATCCAGAAACGTACTCTAACCAAGTCCAAGTTCGTAAATCACAGAGAATCTAATAAGGATCGCGGAGTATTTCCGAGCTGTGGATCGTCGTGAATCATCGCTCGATACACATTCCTACGAGCGTTTCCGTTTAATTGAGACAAGTGGATCGTAGCCGGCACGTGGCGTAGAAACTTCAAAGGGAAACAACTGTATCCTTCCGTTTCCATCGTGGATCTTGGCCGTCAATTAATTTGAGGACTCTTCCGAGGTGAGAATATGATAAAAATGATAGGTTATTAAGGGCACGGGGTACCATGACGCCCGCCGTTGGAATGCCACTCTATTTATCGGCTTTACGATTATGTCGCCGCGAAATTCATAGCGCCGGTTTACACGCGCAGTTTAAGCGGACTGAAAATAAGAGGTCGAACACTCGAGGCGGAATGCAGGGGCGCGTTCAAGTCCCGCCATCGTTATTTGACGCATGGAATCGCAGTCGCCACGTGTTCCTGCCGTTTTAGCTGTGTCGCTGCCATTATTGGTCTCGCTGATATTAATGTTCACGAAAAAGTCTCTATTACGATCCTAATGCTTCATTCGAAGGCTGAATGCAGCCTGTGTGCATTTATATACAAAATATTTTCCCTAAAATCATCCAAAATTGACTCTCTTTAGCATTCAATTCTTTTTGTCTATTGTTTCTGTTAAATTGTCAATCTTGTTCTCTCAGGTTATTTTATTTATTTTTATCCAAAGAACTTTTATTTAAAATATCTTTTTAATAATATGTATTGTCACATAACAGACATCGCACCGGATATCGGTAAATCTTTTATCTTCAATCTCCAATAAAACAATATTCTTTTATATAAACCTAAGATCTCTGGACAGCTGGTCACTGCATGAAATTGTAAATACTATTTTGTAACAACTATCCTAGAAATTCGCTTCCAGGAATCTTAGAATAATTTATAACTGAAAAAAAATCAAAATTTCTCTCTCCCTCACCTCATAAACCATACCCATAACCAAACATCTACACCAATCACGAAAATATACATTCGCCTTCACATACACTCTTACACCAACAAATTGAAATAAGTTTAATAATGTAAATATACTTTATTGCTTTCAATTTTAATCCGAATCCCAGCAAAAATCATAAAACCGTATTTAATTCGAAATTTCAATATTTAAGTATCTACTAAAAACAGATATTTTCCAAATACTAATTATCTGAAAATGAAATAAAGAAAACTTTCTCCTGAAGATGATACAGAATATCTGCCATTCTAAATTTCAAATCTATTTAACCGTCCGTTTAAAAAATCGTCAAATCTCTGATCAATAAATTTCTCCATTCTCATTAATTATTATCGAAAACGTCGCGTCTGGTTCTCACAACTTTCCGTTAAAGAGTCGCTTAGTCGATTTGCAAATCCTGGCAATTCCTGCGTGCAACCCGGTATCCGGATTGCCGGTGCACTTTCTCGTATCCCCAAAGTGGTTGGAATCGAAGGAGGAGGTAAGAGGGAGGCGGGGGCCGATCTCGTTGTAATTTGTCGGGCGAACGAGGGATCGCTCCATCGTCCACCTGGCTGGTTTGCTAATGAACTAAACTTAACTAAAGGGAACTCGTTCACCGGCGCCTTATCAATAGTCGTAATCCAGCGGCGCGGTCGAGATCTGTGGACTCTCATCTTCGTGGAAGATAGGAGAATCGTGTCGACGAATGGCCGTGTCCGGCAAACAAATTGCAAGATACCCCGTGGTAGCTTGTTACAGACCCCGCCTTTCCCCTCTACGCCAACGTTCTCCCTTCGTTTAGCTCGTTTTTCGCGACCGAGACGCGCCTTTTCATCCCTTTTTCGGTCGATGCCCATTCTTTTTCGTATCGTCGCTTGTTTCCTTCCGTTCACCTTCGCGATTCGCCTTTGTCGAACAGAGTGACGGAGTTCCTCTCGTTGGTTCTCAGGTTGAATTGATGTGGGAATCAGTCGGTCCGACATCCAGTCATTCGTTTCGTTCGCGATCGATGGGGGTTGTCCGGTTTTACACGGTTTACGGAAGCCGCCACGGTGTCGTCACCCGTGATCGACAAATTTTGGTTGGTTTGATGGCTTGACAAGTGTGATTCACTAGTAGACATCTGTTTAAGCGATGGTTTGTAGAATGTTAGCCGTTGTTTTAACGCCTTCTTTAATATTTCAACTTGTGACCATAAGTATGAACTATATCTAAATCTATATTATTTATGATAAGAAAGTATGTAGTAGAATGAGTTTTGTTGGTAAAGAAAAACAAAAAAATTAATAAAATTAACGCAACATTATGAAAGAATAATTGTCTTATTAAAAATGTACTATTCGTAAATAATATAAACTGTTAAAGTAGCTTATCAAAGTTTCAAGTTACTTCTCAGATTGCAAGATACAAGAATAACGCGTCTCATGTCAGACAGCCGCAAGAACTTTAATTACAAAGAAGAGGACACACTCTCGATAATTACTTCTTCAAAGTAATCTTTTCATAAGCCCGTCTTATTTCTCTTTCTTGTCAAACATCGTCAAACCGACAACAATCACCGCGGTAGGAAAAAGAGCAACGAGCAGAGAACGTTCTAGCTAAACCAGCAACGAATTATCGACACGATTAATCCCTCGCAGAACTGTGCAAAAACTGGTCCCTGGAGAGAAAGGTCTCCAGATACTTTCGACGACGCAGAAACAAACGCAAGAACACCGGCGAGCAATGATCGCTGAATTCTGTACACAACCGTGACCAGACGGAGTTGCACGATTCGCGGGGGAACATAAATCCAAATCAACGTCCTGTATCATCGAGGTATTAAGCATTTTAATGGGGGTTGGAGGGAGGGGAGGGGGCAGAGGACTCTCTGTTACGGACAGAGGAACCGAACGACACTGTAGGGAGGTGAAGAAGGTAAAAGAAGGAAGAGAAGGAGGAGGAAGAGGAGAAGGAGGCGATACAGAGATTCAGAGATCTATAAGACAAAAGGGGAAACAAATAAAGACGCGGCCTTAGGTTCGTGAAGTGACTCGACACCGATGGTGGAGGTAAGGAGGGGATGAAAGCGGGACGGTAAAGGGGAACGGGAGGAACAGGCGCTCGCGCTTTGGAATGCTTTGAAAGACCGCGAGCAGCTCTCTCGGGCTAGAGCTGCTCGTTGGCTGTGAGGATGTCGAGGACGTGGACCGTTTCGAGGGAAGCAAGCGCGCCTCGGGTGAAAGAGAAAAAGCAAAAGAGGAAGAGCCGACCGTCGGAGACAGGCTTGCTTCGATTAATTACCACATTGTCGTCCGACCGATGCTAGATGCTTCGCTGTGGTAATCTATGGAAGATTCAAACCGCGCCTCGGTTTAATCCATTGCACTTTTGTTACTTTCGTTCCGTTTACCACCCTCTGTGTTTCACGAATTATTGTCCCGTTTAATTGAACCGATGTTAAGGAGCTCGTTTACGGGAAGAGGGTTTACTCGAAGATAAGAATGGAGGAATATTACGTATGGGTCAATTGTTTCTTTCCTCTTTTTTTTTTTTGGAAGATTTTAGAGGTTTCTGAGAAAGATTAAAATGTAGAAATATTTACTACTCAAAAGAAGTCTTAACCCATTTCTTCCCATCCAATTGGAAAATAAGTCCTATGATACTTATTGGTTTTGATTTATCGTAAATGTTATCATCAAACTTATGCGATTTAAACTTAAATTAAACATCAACTTAAACTTAAATTGAAACAAATTAAGTTAGTTAAACTTAAAGAAAATTAAATTAGTCATAAATAAAACGTTTATCCTTTTGTAGTGATACATTAATCGACACATGTTTTTAGTAAGTTATAATGAAAAAGGAACGGAACGCAACAAACAAAAAAGTAGCATAATTGTATCTGATTATTTACAATAATGATCATGTCAATATTTGAACACATTTTGGTGTAATATATAACAAAAGAGTCAGTACTAGTAAAATATACATGAGAATAGGATTACTTAGACGTACATGATTTATCTGAAAGACTGTATCGAACAAACAGTTATTCATATTTTAATTGTCAAACATTTGAATATCAAATTAATGCAATATCAAATTAAACGGTGTGAGAGGATCGAAGGCCTGTTATTTTTATAGTAAGCAGTCTCGCCACCAATGACCGGTTAAATGGTTAACCTGTGATCTCTGTAATTTTCCTAAAACATCTAATCGAACCACAAACACTCTAATCAATCCATTCACTCTGTTAAATCTCCTTGCATTTCAAATTCCATTCATATTTCCCTTCCGCAACCCTCCAAAGATACACTTAACCAAAAACCAACCCTCCGAAACACAAACTCTTCCCTCACACTCTGATTGTTCCTATATCGTCGAAATCAATATCCCGAAATCACCCCTCAGAACGCTGAAGCACCACTAGTCAACGAAATGGCGCAGGAAACGAAGAAAAGCCACGAGAAGTATTCCCCGGATGTTCTCTCTCTCTCTCTCTCTTTCTCTCTCTCTCTCAAGTTCATGATCAATTGCTCGTTCCCCGAATGCCGGCGGTCATCGTTCGATGTCGCTCTGTACCGCCGCCAGTTCTCGCTGTTTCAGGATCACGCTGGTGATGTACTAGCCCGTGGAATGCCGGGGCCCGGTTTATTATAGTGGATAATGATAACATCTTGGAGGCGTAACCGCGCGCGCGCGTACGTTTCGCGACGCGAGACAGAAAGAGAGAGAGAGAGAGAGAGAGAGAGAGAGAGAGAGAGAGAGAGAGAGAGAGAGAGAGAGAGAGAGAGAGAGAGAGAGAGGTTTCCTCTTGTCCCACGCGTGCCCTGGCGCAGCAGCCGCCATCAGTCACAGCATACATCAGCGTCAGCTTATTTTCGTGCGTTGCTACCCACCACTGATGTATGGACGTAATTGGTTAGGCGGGGTACGCGACCCGTTTCTCGCCCCGATATACACGCGAAAAGGTTGCTTGTCAACGGGACGCAAAAGCGAGAGGAGCTGCGAAGAGACGACAAACTGATTGGAAGGGGACGTGAAACGCGGGTTAGAACACGGCTACGACTTTGTTGGATGCGTGGTTATTATTTATTTCGAGAGGCGGGCCACGGTTTTCCGGACAGTTTCGCTTTTCACGGGACAAGTATGCCTTTTAGCGAAGGATGCTGCTGGACCCTGTGATCTGAGAGCGTCTGTGAGATGCACACGTTGAAATTTAGGTTAGCGTTAGTTATTTTCTTTTTTTCTTTTTTTCTTCTTGGAGAAGTATTGTTGATGAATCGTCATTTAAGATTTCTTTCCGGAAAAAATCTGGAATGATCGTTGTGCAAAGAAACTTTTCGTTTGTCAGTTTTACTTGTGTAAGATAGCGGGAAAGAAACGCGAGATACGATAATTTATTACTACGAGAGGAAAAACAGGTAATTACGGTAATAAACAGTGATTAAGGTTTTTATGAAATATAAAATAGGATTTTTTTTTCAATAGTGGAATTGATACGTTGTTTTAATATGTATTATGATGTATTAGCATTAATTGATCCGGTGTTTCCGCGTTTTCTGCTGAAGTAAAAGTAAGCTATTTCTCCGATTAACCGCTAAAACAGCTAATCCAACTGAGTGAAATACTTTATACCTTAGACAAGGAGACACTAATGGGACTTGTCAAGAAGAAACCATGTACAGAATGCTATGTGTCTCCTGGAAATGTTTCGCATATTAGAAAGTACAAAACCAACAATGACATCTTTTTTCAACGATACTTCTTTGTACATTGATCTGTTAGAATTTTCTAAATAGAACGAAACACCGATAATTGATCGTATGTAACAGATTTCCCTTACGTTCTTCAAATATCTTATATCTCTTTCAAATTAGTAATTATCTAAATATATTTTCACTAAATAATCTAAAACAAAATTGTACCAAATCGAATAATCTATAGCAAATAATTTAAATTAGATCAAAATGTTTTCAAGAAAGAATATCAAATTTTCGAAGTATTCTAATAACATGTCCATTTTCAATTTCACAAATTATTATTTTACTCATTTCTAACAAAATCAATACTACAATTCCGCGATGTTCATAACAGCGTACAATTGCTGGAAGTATATAGTGAGATAGTGAATTAAAGCATTGAACTGCTCTATCATTTCTGAATTAATATCCAGAATATCTGCTTACTTAATATCTACTCCGTTATCTCTTGCCCAATAGTAATTTTTATATTGGTAAAAATAAACCTACAGCTAACAACGATTAAAGCGCAGAAATTTTTTTTAAATGTACTGCAATTCCAATCAATTCCTTGTTGACATCGAGCAACCCTAAGCGAGTAAAATTTGAAATTGTGTTGTTTGTTTGAAATTAGATTAGTGCCTTGAATATTTTTTTATCTTAGCATTGTAATCGATTCTTTAACATATCGACTGGGAAAAACGAGCTCTTGATTTACCAGTAAATATAGCAATTTATATAACGTGAGAGTCTTCGTTTTTAATTGTACTGTTATCCCTGTATTAAATACGAGATACATCATACTCACATTTGAAAAATTACTGATTATCATTTTTAACAATCTCTATTTGAGCGGTGAACTCAGTTAATAAATCAATTCGCGATATACACTGAGTTATGTACAGAATTTTGTGGATCAAAATGAAGTAATTTGATGTATTAAAATTTTAAGTATTCTTATATTTTAGAGAGGGTTAAGCTATATTTATAGTTACGTTAAATTAGAAACAAAATTGACAAATGAAAATTTCCATTAGAAATACGACAAGAAGCCTTCAAGATAGAACAATTCTAAGCTAGACTCGAGCTTCTTATCTCCTTCGAATTGCTGTTTCAACCTTGAAATTTTGTGTATTTTAACATTCAAATACTCTTATAACATCACTATATTCGTTCTATCGAATATACCGTATATTTCTTCGACTAGTTTCTATAATTCGAAGAACAGCGAATGCAAAAGAGGATTCTACTCCTAGCAAAGTGTATCATTGCGTAGAAATGGACCATGCACGTCCCTTGGTCGATTTGCCAGGGTTAAACTTATACTTAACATCGCGCGCGCGTCCATTTGTCGACCGGTCTCATTCGCGGGGACTCGCGCAACAATAATGGCTACCACGTCGCATACGCAACTACAATTGCATGTATCGTGTCGTCGAATGACGAGGATCAGGGTATGCGTTTGTGTATAGCAGCCACGCATACATCTTCACGAGTGATTGCGATCGTTCATTAGCGAGTCTGAAACTCTAATTCATTGTATAAATTGTAGTTTATGCGACACGTTAAACGCTCCTACGCGTCAGGCTTCGCTAAACTGCCGCTTCATAGGCTGTAATATCCTTGCGCTGAATATATAATACATTTTTCCTAGGTAACGAGAAGATTGATGCGTCTTTGATACGCTTTATAAGGCGATTTCCCGCGTTCAAATGAAATCGTATTGTACCATTCGTAAATTATTCGACGTGGAGACGTTGGTATTTACATACCGCTTCTGAATTGCGTATGAGATGAATAGAGTGTTTAATTGACAGTATGTTAGAGTGTTTAAATAAAAATTTTCATCAGACTTGAGTACGTTGTCTTCTTTCGGTAAAAGAAACGCAAACGGAAACTTAAGTATGAGTTGTGGATATTTTCTATGTAAAATCAGATTATATTCCGAAGTCTTAATTATTAGGTGTTAAAGACAATATCTCATGGTTTAGGAAAATTTATATAATATATAACAATGTAGTTTGGCGTCTGTATTCCTTCAAAGTGCGATTGGTAAGTGTAAATATCGTAATAAAACCGATTTCGCAGTCTTCATCTTGGAATTGTTCTATCTAAGCGTATTATGCGATCTCTCTTAGTTCCACAAAGAATGACGTGAAATTTTCCAGATGAAATAGTAGTTTGAAGGAACGTAGTGAAGAAAAAGTAAAATTTTCAAATAATTTCGAAAATAAAATATTGAACAATTCTAAAAATTAGAAAATTAAATGTCATATGTAATATCATATGATAAAATTAGAAAATAAAAAATTATTCAGCAAAGTGCACGCTTTATCTTCAAACATTACCAACTGCATGAAGAGATCTCTCTTCGATGCAAGACACTGCATGGAAGATTTAAAAGAAACATAAACTTGTACCGATTGTAACGTCTGGCGAAGAAATATATTCTCGCTGAAAATGTAAAATATGTTGCGCTAATAAAAGAAATGGATATACGTGATATATTTACGAATATTGTAATGTACCACTACATAAACTTATCTGTTTCAAACGTTATCATACATTTAAAAAAATACTGAATGGCATAATTTATTCTTAATTTTACGTTTCGTATAAACTACAAAAAATTCGAAATTATATATATATTTTTTTAATTTCATGTTTAAATTATACAATTTACACTTTGCGTAAAATACATATGATACAAGATTATCACTAGATTATGGACTTGTATGCATTTATAAGAAATTCAAAAGTGAAAAAAGCACAGAATATACATAATTTTAAAAAAATATATAAAAAATCTAGATTATAGTGCTTTTTATAATACCTACTAGATGAAATAATTTCTTACCAAAGGTCTACTCGTTTTACTATATTCTCAAAAATATGAATTTGCATAAAAATCCACAGTCTAATCATCATTATATACAATTTATCCCTTGAAACCATTTTTAGATTCAAAATCAAAATTAAACATTTTTGAATCATTTCCACATTGTGACGCGCAGGATTGGCTCAGTGTTAATAAGCATATAAGCATACAATACTTAGAATACACGTAATCGGAGATTTCAATGCCGAAATTGTTAAAACCATCGGTTTGAATCTCGAATAAAACGGTAGAACAATTTAGTTGAAACTACGAGTAAGTAAGAAACGAGACTGGTGTGTCCCTTATCGTCATGGAATTCGACTCTAACTCGGAGGACACCAACCACGGTGCTTTCTCGATTCGCCATGGTTCGGCTTATAACTCATGCACACCCATCTGTCCGGTAGATTTATTTGCGATAGTTGGCGCAACAATAATGGCTACCGGCTACGTGTACTCGACTGCGATCGCGCGTCCTTTATCATCGCGTCGGGATGGCATGCACTTCGCGCACACCAGCACACGGTTTCTTGGATCATTACGATCGTGTTCGGCACGATCTCGAGGATCGATGTACCGGCGGCACACGGCCCGTGCCGTCAGATAGGATACTAGGTATAATGAATATCGGCTGGACCTCGCGCGAGTCTCCCCGATTTATCTTGCTACTAATATACGCGCGTCCTTACGAGCGGAATTCGTTTATTTGGTTTCGCTTATTTCGAAGCCGGGAATCGAAAACAACGATAAAATTGCGACGCGGCTAGTGAAAATGTTGCTGCGAGTATTTTTCTTATCTTTGAAGCAATTCGATGGTTCGATCGAGGATTGATAATATTATAGTACTTTGTTGGAATTTGTATTTTGGGTGTTTTGTAAGAGATGGAAATCTACGGAAGTAATTATTATGATTTAGTATATTGGATAATGTGATGTAGGGTTGTCGAATCTGATTGAGAACTTTTGTTCTTGGAATTCATTTAATCAAACAGTGTTTGTACTGTATAATTATTTGTGTTACTTATTGTATCGAGTACCAGTGCTATTAACATTTTTGTTAGGTGTTAATGAAGCTGATAAAAAAATTCAACTGAATTACATGTGTTTTTAGGATTTATAGTTAAACGAGGCTAAGTTATTTTAATTATTGGTTTTCGAAAAATTCATTGTCTTGAACATTGTATGGAACAACGGACAGTAAATGTGTTAATTAGATTTTTATTTGTACTAATCGTATTTAGTACGTACATCTAACAATCGACACAAGTCTTTATGTACAATTTTTTCGGAGACTAACAAATTTATATGCAAAAATTTTACTCTACATTTAAAGTTAACTTTTTTAACTTATAACAGGTTTAATCAGCACCAGTAAACAAGAAAAAACCCTATACATGAAAAATATTCAATACTGATATAAATGAATGAATTAATAAAACAAGTTGATAAGTATTTTATCGCTAACATCTTGTGTTACGAATTTTTTATGAATTTGCCTTAGCTATTTACAATTTTGATATCATGTTAAACAACGAAAGATTAAGATACTATAGGTAATTTCTATTCTGTAAGCTTTCAAGCTTAAATTGAAGTTGAAGCTCATGTTAGAGTTCAGGTATTATAAAATAAGTTTAAATTTATTATAAATATAAATTCATCAAGATAGTATTGAACAGTACATAGAAAGATGGGAGACAGTAATAGAAACCAATGGAAATTATATGTATAATCGAATTTTTACAAAAACAATACAGTGAAGTACAGTCAAGTTAAAAACGCACGAACTTTCCATACAACCTAATATAATTATTATATAATTCACCACGAGTGTGACAAATTACTATAATTCAAGTGTTATAACAAGCCTAACCGAAAACTGCTTGACCGGAAGTATTAGAACTCTAACGATTTAACTTTTCTTCCTACGAACAATCCTTTCAAATCTAACCTAACCTCTTTACGTCTCATCCTGTGCATTTTTATCAGTTCGTACGCGGATATACCATCGAGTAGATAACTGTTTCTGTCTGGAAATCGTTTCAATCGATGCCCGGAAGTCGCGGCAGGGGAAACATCTGGCCTCGATGCCAGGCGGGAAATCCTGAGCATCGTCATTAAAGCGTACCAGTATTTACGCGGTCGTATTTCTCTCAGCCATCATCGCGATCACCATGAGTCGCGTGAGTAATGCAGCAGGATCGTCTCACACGATCCCTGTTAAGACTGTATACCCACCGCCGTTCACTTTCGATCGCTCGTCAATCTGTTGACCTTCGACTCTCTCTCAACGACGATGTCGTCGACGACGAGGTAGATGCGATCAGCTCTCGATAGTCAGTGGTCAAACGAACATAGGCTAGTTAAAATTATGCGAACGTTGAGTTGTTTTCTGTTCGAAACATTTTCACGTCCTCCAAGTTCCTCGAATAATCTCCGAAGCGGATTATGCGGATGGAATTAAATGGACGGTTGAGTCGCCGGACTCAATATTCCACATTCAAGCCGATGAACTACCACGCGACTAACGGTTTCATCTTGGGTGCAAGTTACGGATATGTACGCGTGAAGCTTTTATTTCTCTCTGTGTGAGAACGTCCTGGAAAATTGATCGAGGTATGATGACAACGTGGAGCAATTGACATCAATTGTCTATGCTCGCGGCTGCCTCGGGCTCTTCCGCGAAATCCTCGGAGACCTGGTCTGTACACTCCCGTTCATAAATCATCCGACACTTGCACATTTCGAACAAAATGATTATTAGAAAGCAAATACAATTTTCCCTCGCGCGTTTAATTGTTATCTTTTGTTATATTTATCTGTAACAGTTTTTGTTAGTTTAATTTTCTAACGTTTCGAGTTTTCACGTAATACCTCATTTTTGCCCAAAATCCCGTGTTTTTAGAAGAAACACATTTTTCAAAAACTGAGGGTAATAGAGCAATTCTGCTTCCGGATTCGTGATTGAGACGAGAAACTCTACAAGGATCACCCAATGGATATTGCAGATTTTTCTGGAGGTCAACATTTGTTAGAAAGTGTAATCACATCTTCAATAAACGTTATTTTCACTAAGATGTAGTTACGCTTATTATAGCATAAATACACAATTTATATGAATTTTATAGGTTGTCAGATATTTTTGAATGAAGGTGTACGAAGGGAAGAATACTAATCTGTTTTCGGTTTATTAGGGCTAAAAAGTAGTACTTATGCCCACTGGTGTTCATAAATCATCGAGCATTTGCATATTTTGAGCAAAATGATTACTAGAACGTAAATACAATTTTTCGTCGCGAGTTTATTGTGTTTATTTTGTCATATTTATCTATTTTACGATTATATCTGAATGTGAAGTTAAAAACGTACCTGCATAACGTGAATAAATGTGAAAAAGAACTATTTATTAAATACAGCCCTACTTTTATACGATGTTATTCTGTATACACATTTGGTTTGCTTCGACGGTTTAAAATTAACTGAAGAACATATCTGTAGCATGATGAGTGTTTATAAACAATTTAAGAGGGGTTTTCTGCTAAACAGAGACAAATATGGTGCTAGAAAACTGCATCATTTGATCTTTTTTGATCATTAGTTCGAAAAATTTGATTTTTAATTCGACAGTCCCTATGACCATAATGAATACTTATAGAAAAGAATTATCTATTCAAATATTGATTACTGTTGCAAAAGAAGAATATACTGTCCGAGAAATTGCGGTAAAAGTTCAAATTTCAAAGTCTGAATCTTAATTTTATTAAGTGTCCAGTGACTTATGGATGGGAGTGTATATACGATGAGAACCGACGCTGTTAGAGAGAAAATTGCGAGATCAAGATTTTCTTACTTTGTAAGTTCTTTCTTAACGTTCGCTGTTAATTCGGGAATTAGATAGAAAGATCGAGTCGTCGGTGATTAGATATCTTTGCTTTTCGCGGAATCGTGATCTCCTCGTTACCAACATTGTTAATTGTAGAATATACGAGTGAAAAAAAAAAGTGGGATAATCCATGTGCAGTATGGAATCACGTAACCTGTTTGTGATTATCTCGAAGAATTTCAAAATTTCACGAATAAGTTTTTATTTATTCGCCACAAAAGAATTTCTTCAACTTGGCGTGCTAGTTACTAAATCGTCTATTAAAAAGTGATTTATAGTAGTATTTACAACTTCTACGCTGAGTAACGTGATTTATGGTTAGCTTTCGTTACACCGGCCACGCTGCACTTCGCCATTTATCCATCGTAACTAAGTACATTTGTATACACATTCGATTTTTCGTTCTCGGGTATCTTATATACGATCATCCAACTTATTCGCCTGTGTGTGTTTTTTTTTTTTTTTTTAAATAAAATGCAAACTATTTGGAATTTTTTCAAGTTGTTCTTTGGTTTTTTTTTATGAAGTCCAATGATTCAATTTGCCTAAGATGCACTTCAAACAGTGACATTTTGTGGATGTACAGATTTTTTATGAATAACACGCGAATTTTCATCACCCCAAATACGACAATTTTGCTTATTAACGAATCTATCCATGTTGAAATGAGTTTATTAGAAAAGTTTGCTTTGCATAATAAGTTTACATAACAAGTCCATGGTTAAAATTGTACTATCTTCTACTGAGACAAAACGAACTTACTTTGCGAATTGAAAGAAAAAGAATAATAACAGTTACTGTATTGCAGTAACTATTTCTTGTTAAAAAATTCCTTAAAATTTTACCGATTTCAAGAAAGAAAAAATACAATCAAAATGATCTTCTTTTTTAATTATCATCCCCAGACTGTGAATTGTCATGGATTTATACGAAATTTCAAGGCGCAAAATTGCAAAGAACACACATCTTATGAAAAAATATACAAAACATCCAAATTATAATCTTTCTGGAATACCTGGCAGGTGAAATTTCTACCAGTTTTATATTTTTTACTATATCTTGAGAAATATGAATTTGCATAAAAATCATAATAATGCATAATAATTAAATATTGTCCCACTGTGACAATACGATATATTTTGATAAAACATACATATGTTTTGAATTAATACTTCAATACGACTTATTGGTGGGAAATTAGAAAGATGCATCGATTAAACGAGATTAATTTAATGGGTATTAAAAGAAGTTTAATCACCAACCATTCAACGATCATCTCAGTCCATTCTCTTCGAAGAATGTTTTCGATTGAACGTCACCTCAGCATCCCGACGCTCGAGTGGCTGCCATCTTTCGATCCTCCGTGGCCGAATAGTTGGCTTGTCGTGTTGCGCGCGCGTTCGTATCGGGGCAGATCGACGCGGTCGAAAAAATTCGAGCAGAATGCCATGACCCAGCGTGGCATTTGCATCCGTAGGATCTAATGAATAGCGAGCATTACGTCCTATTTGGTCTCATTGCGACCGGCCGTGACGATGCCAGTGCGCATAGCATAGCTCTCGCGCTATTTGCAGTCTGCTTGAACTCTGGTGGGGGACACAATGGACGCCGACGCCTGGCGTCGGTATGTGCTCAATGGAGGTTACCCCTCTTCTAAGGATGTCGCTCGTACGATTTACCTACTAAACGTCAACCAACGACGACGACGACGACGACGACGACGACGAAGACGACGACGCGTTCTAGCTCGACGGATTCGTCGAGTGACTGGCAGACAGTCGATAGGATGGAACGGGGGTGACTGGAGGGTGGTAAAATCCTTGGAATTGTCGGCGTCGTTGCAAGCAGACGTCGAAGCGTTTCATCGGCGAACATTTCGTTGTATGCAGTTTCTCCTGGAACTGTGATATTTTGCTTGGCACTGAGAGACGTTGATATTGCTGTCATTGAGATCTTGTAATTCGAAGCGTCGATCGATTAGATTTGTCTTGCCTTACGACAACTAATCAGACTCGTGGTATAGATGCTGATGAAGGCGTGACAGATACAGTTCTGTCAGTAGTGGAGATTAATTTTAAATTTAAATTTAGTTTTCTTAATATGGACAAAGCGAATTAATTTAATTAAAACACGATTGAATTTCTTGGTTCGTAATTTTGATTAATATGAGAGGTATCTTCTATATAGTAGATAAAATTCTTCGGAAATTCGAATGGAATAAAGTCAGAACGTATTTACGTGTCTAATTAGTATCTTAGATGCACTCCTTATGCAATAAATTTTTACAAAGATTGAGTAGAACTAAAAATGGATCAGTTTGTTTTCACAATTTTTTGTTAGCTTATGTTATTATATAGCTTGATAATATTGATTAGAAGAAGTTTTTCACGTACAGATTAATTAACATCAGACGTGACTGTTTCGTTCCTATTTAGAACCACAGCATAATGTTAAGAGTAACAGAAACTACTACGCCGCTGATATCAGACGTTATTTATAACCCAACCTAACAAATAACGTGTTATTATTGTGTAGAGTAGCGTTTAGCAATTATCTTGTATCGCGTAGATAGTTTTTTCTCCTACTTAATGGATTTATCACAGATAGAATTTCGTATTTAATAAATTATTGGTATCTGAAAGATTTTAAAAATTCTACGCTCTTTAAAATGATACCAAAAAAAAAAGAATGAGAATATCGAAAAACAAAATAATATATTTATTATCTTATAATGTTAACAGAATTTTATTCTAAATCTTAATTAATATGAATAATAAAGTAGAAATGTGAATTTATCGAAAATAAGCAAAGAACAATCAGCTGTTCTTCAAATTTTAAATGTTCAGATTAAATTGAAGATTACTTGATGTTGAGAAGATTACTCTTATTTATAGTACATAAATAATATACGGATAATTATATACCGATGTAGGAAAATGAATTTTCTCCAGTGTACATATTTTTTAAAAATCGTGAAAATTATTGCTTATTCGAACTCTGATAATTACGGATATCAGAAGGTTCGTAAAATACGCACACGCGATGGGAGACGCGTGTGAGAATCGCGTGAGTGAAAGGATATTGCGAAATTCATCAAGATACACGAAAGCAATGACACGAATTCTACTCAAACCGTGACTATCTTAATCATCGCGTGTGTAAACAGTGAAACGTTAATAATGTTTAGTCGTCAGGTTAATTTTTTAAATTTATTAAGAGACATCTAGCAGGCAACTTAAGAAACATTCAAAAATATTTTATTTCTTGAATTCTATAGTAAGATAGAACTGTAGAACAGAATTATTCCAATGGAACGTTTAAGAAATTCTTCAAATACGACTCTGAATCGTATAGTAGAATAGAACTGTTTCATTTATTTTCTACCTCTTAATTGTTGCAATGAAAATACTAATTAAATTCTTTTTAAATTGAAAACAAGCATTTCCAATAAAAAAAATTTACTTTGTACAGGCGTGATCTGAAATTTTGATGAAATTGGCACCTAACAAAATTGATTAAATTTCCTCCATTATTTATATGATTACCTTAATTTATAAAAATAATTAGAAAGGAACGTAAATAATAGGTAAGTGCATACAAAGTAAAGTGCAGTGTTATTTTTACAGTTGAACGTTCACCAAAGATCACTTGAAGCGGCGGGTCTTGAAATTTGTGGAGCTAGTGGAAGTGTCCCACAAGGACAACCAAGTAGCGCCGGTTCCGTCGGTTCAGCACCCAGTCCAGCATCACCAAGACCAACTCCTCAACCACGGCCACCCCTTGCATCGACCACTTCACAGCCCTCCAGAACGTTAGATGACGACAGATCGACGGACGGTGAGTGAAAAGACAAATATTTCCTATTCGACAAATATACTTCAATATTTTAACATTTTCCTAACCACTAGAACATACATATGTACATACGATGTCTCATTAATATTCGGTTACCTTTTGAAACAGAATAATTTTTTGAAAATTGAACTAAGTAACTTGAGTTTTTTTTTAAATTAGAAGGTTAACATTGCTACGAGTTATAAATTAAAGATAGTGAAAATCGCAATTTTTTACGATTTTTTAGGGATTGTATTTTCAACGCGTATGTAAGTGACAAATTTAGAAAGCATATTTTTTAAATCTTCAGTACGGGTACAGGTAACGCAGTTATGAAAACGAACTTTACTTAAAAATTTGTTTACATTAATCCTAATTTCTGGAAAAGAACTGATGTCCTTCAATTTTAAAAAAGATTCATATTAAATATTTTAAAGGACGTCTGAATATTAATGAGAGTCACTATATATCTCGTGTGAATACTCGAACAAAATTTGTTCTCACTTTAATATTATATATAAACTACAATTTCTTTAAAAAAAAATAATTCAATAAAGAAAAAGTTAACTGATACAATTTTTGGTCGAAGATGCTTCCTAATTGTTGAATAGAGGGAAGAGGAAAAGTGTCTTAAATGACAAATGATAGGTTAGTTCAGTTGAATTCGACAGAAAATGGAGAATTCATCGATAAATGAATAAATAATAAAATTGATAATTAAAGAGAGGTGTCTTTAAACGACGTGTTAACTCATGTTCACCGGTGAGAAAGGTTAAATATGTATAAAAATGAAGAGAGGATAGATGTAGATTCTGATAATTATTATTACTCGTGCCTTATGGAAAGATAATATTTAAATGTATGTAAATTCACCGTTAAAGAATATTTCGTAACTGATAAAGTCGCTTACGTTGTCCATTATTTATCATTGTATGCAATATTAGTAAACGTGCCGTTATATTGCTATTTAGTATTAGCGAAGTTCGACAAATTTGCCCTTTCTAACTGGCTTATAGCCGTAGGTACTGGTACCGCAGCGGAGGATTCAGACGATGGCGAGAGCAGAGCGCATTACATGAATGCAAATTGCGTGGTCTTCACTAATTATCGAGGGGACGCTGCGTCCGAAGTCGAGGAACACTTTCAAAGGGCATTAGCGCACGACAAACTGAAGGGTGAGTAATTAATCGTTAAAAATAATAGCAAAAATTAAACGAAACTGTTCATCTCCTCAATTTTCTCTGAATTAAACAATAATATACCATATCGGAAAACGAAAAACAGAATTCTAATTTTCTCGAATCAAATAATGAAATAAAGAAACACAAGTAGCGTTAAATTTAAACGATTTATAAAACGATTAGTAAGAGAACGATACTCACAAATTACTTTTTAACATATTCACTGGCAAGCGTATTTTAACAGACTTTCCGCCCAGGGATTACATTATATTAAAAAGAATGACATAGAATACTGAATGACACAAAAATATGATGTGTAAGATATTTATTCGACTTTCATTTATTTATCTCGCAAACGTATGTATTTTAAAATATTTACCATTCATCGATCACATTTTAGCGGATGATACCTCGCTGAAATCTTGTCGCAAAGTTGCTCGATTTAATTTTTAAATCGTAGTATCATTGCTTAAACGATACGCATTAATTACTTATTTCATCGAAGAACGCATTTTTTTATTTATTTAATTGATCTCATATTCTCCCCTAGGTTATTGGTGACTACAATTTACACAAAGCTAACACACTAGACCAGTGATTCTTAACCTTTTTGAAGTCAGGGAACACTTTTGATTATATGAAGAATTTGCGGAACACCAAAATTAATGATCTAAAAAACAAACAAACACATCCCGCGTAGAAATAAATATATTTTAGAAAATATATTATTAAATATATTTAATATATTTTAAAATATAGTTTATATATTTGATGAAATAGAAAAAACTTTATAAATAGAAAAAAGATACAGTCATGACTTTTATTAAAAATTAAACTGATTATTAGATAACAGAAAAAATAAAATTAATTAAAAAAATATATATATTCTTGAATGAAATTTATTTGAAGCTAAAATCATTTAATGTGATACCTGAGCTTGTATAATTAATATCTATAATATAAAAATTATTTAAAAAAAATCGGCTTTTATAATTTCGCGGAACTCTTGTAAAAAGCTCGCGAGAACACCGGTTAAGAACCAGTGCACTAGACAATAATTGCAATGACATTGTTCGTAGCAGTATTCTTATGTTACATGTGAATTGATTAATTTTGAAAGTAAGATGTTCAATGCATTTTATTGTTCAGTATAAATTGAACGTGTTTTGGTGTTTCCAATTCATCTTCTCGTGAGAATGACATAATTGTTACTTATGAAATTAAGAAAAAGGGGCAACGTTCGTGATAGCAGAACTCAAACGAGCCGACAGTTCTATAGGTTCGCGAGAATAAATGTTTGCTCGCGATTCGTTCCAATTACGATTCGTTTCGGTGAGATTCGACGTCATCGAAGCATGCGCGCTGAAGGTCGGATGGCGCGAGCCTGGACCGGGGCTAATGCATCAAAGGGCGGTGATTTAAACACATCCAGCGCGGATGCAACGTGAAACCAGCGGGGACCGATAATAAAGTGCGCCATTAGACTGCGACAACGCTAACAAGCCTCGTAACAATTGTACGTCGTCGTACTTGGGGACCTAAAACCCTCGCTGTCGGCTCGTGGAAGGAGACGAAGAAGAAGGAGTGGAAGTTCCGCCGCGGACAGAGGAAGCGAGGGTGAGAAAAAAATAACAAACGGAAATGGAGGAGCTCGGTAAAGGGATAAAGGAGAGGAACAGAAACGTGTTTAAAGGAATGGGTGAAAAAAAGAATAGAAATTTGAAAGATACAGGCGAAAAATACTATAATTCACCTTTTCGCTGCGAAGTGCGTGTACATACGGCCATTTAATACGTAAAATTTATTATAATTTCTTTTTCTTTATTTCTCGTCGCATCAATTACGAGGTTATTAGTGACATTGTTGAACAAACATTGTTGTTTTATTATATTTTGTCCATTAATTATGTTTCTTTAATCTATCCAAGTAGATTTGGAATTTTGTTGGATTAGAAAGATTCCAGTTTGTATTAACACGTTGAATTCCGCGCTAATTTTACGTGACTTGTCCGTAACGCCGACATGAATTTGTCATTGTGCGTTATATATTATGTTGAAATATTATTTGCAACAGATAAGTTAAAGTGTATAATCGTGTGTAACGGATTTAACTTACCAAGGGTCATTGGTAACCTCCGCGGCGCTGAAACATGTTTTTTTTTATTTTTGCACGATTTTTTTTTTGCAGTAGTGCATTATCTCAGTCGTTATTTCACTTGTTCATTCTTGGCATTCAACATGTCAAATTCATTTATTTCGTAATTTATTAATTCATAAATTCGTTTAGAAGCCATACTTTGAGCAGGTCAGTATTAGATACTTTATTACATTTATTTTCTTATTTTTTATATTTAATAAATTAAATATTACTGTCGACTGAAAATCACGGAACACCGGAATGTATTGGATATATGACTATCGTGAAATAGATGATTTTTAATAAACTATAACAATATATATAATACTTATTCACATATTATTTATATATATCTTTATTTTTATATTATACTCCGAATTGTTTCGTCCAATATACAACGAACGCCTTTGGTTGACATATTCCTTACTAGCATCATGTGTGTAATGCTTCAATTCACATATTAAATCGTTATCCATATGTAGTACGCCATCGAAACGCACAGTTTATCTAATACATATTATATATACATAAAAAAAAAAGAGACGTGCATTCTATTACGTAAAATTGATAGCAATATAGATATTAAAGATATAAGCAAGAATAATACAAACGATATTATACAATGCTTCGCCAGAACGTTCGTAGCGAACGTATCAATTTTCAATGAGAAAAAAAAGAAACAAAAATAAACAGAACGAAAACGATCTAAAGTATTATAAGAAAATTCAAGAGACGGTGCTTGGAAGAAAGGAATCGCTAAAACTATTCTTAATTAATGATAACTACGAAAGTTCATACCGAGGCGAAATAGGAAAAAGAGTGAAACCAAGAAACGTGCGTTACCTATATCAGGCGAGAGACTTCAAACGGACTACAACTTCTCTCAAAATAAAGGAACTACGCGAAAGAAACACCCATCAAAAGTACATATACGCTGTACAAAGAATGAATACAACGCGACGATATATCGGCAAACCAAATAGAGGAACAAGAAAGGAAACATTCATATCCGCCCGAAAAGGAATGGAACCAGCGAGATAGTCGTTTGCGACGGGACGAATGATCCCGCTTGAAGGGCCAAAAGCTGCCGAAAGAAAGAGCCGGTTAACGAGAAAGGCGGTAGCATCGAGGGGGTAGGGGGTTGTCGCGGTCGAGACAGCTTTGGCAAGCGATCGGCGTAGCAGCTCGTCTATATCGGTATCGTTTAAGGCTGCATTTATCTCGCGGCAGTGCCTCAGGATCAGTTCACTAGCCTGCTTAGAATTCAAGACAACACGACCTAATTGTTATGTGCCGTGTGCCTCTCTACTCCGTGAGCCCCTCCTGTTCATCCCCCCGCGGTAGCTCGTTCCATTGCGACCACGCTTTCGCGGCGTAGGAAAGGTAAATTAAGAGCTTCTGCTCTCGGCCTACGAGATGCACGCTGACTCAGGGAGAGCCGTGAAGCGTACCAGGGGTGAGGAAAAGAGAGAGTAGGAAAGAGAAAGAGAAAGAGAGGGAGATAGAAGAAGAAGAGGACCGACGGGGAACGAAGAGACAACGCCGAAGGAGACAGTTTTAGCCGCGGTATGCCGGCTAACATACGTACAAGGAGCGAGCGTCTCTTACCGGTGAACGTGTGCACGGGAACAAAGACACCCTCTGCGTGAAGATCAAGGGAGAAAGGTAGCCGATAAGAAGGGCTTGGAACTGTTTGAACGTAACTGCGGCATGTGTTTGCGGTCGCTCCTGCGAGCTTCCGGGGGCTATCGCCGTGTTACGCGGTCTTATTAAATTGAATAGTTTCGCGTTTCAGGATATGAAGTTTTTCTTTGGGAAACAGATGGTACAAATATATACGACATTTTTCGATATTGTTTGTTTCTTTTTCCTCGGTCACTGTTTTATACAGTTAATTTTGATCTTTTTTAAATTATTTTTTGAATAGGTGTAGAAGTGAATTCTTTCCGACTGATGTCACACAGTGACAACTATTTAAATCGCAATATTCGCAAGCTACAAGAAAAATGGCAAAATATCGTCAACAATAATATCGAAATTATTTCGATGATTAGTTTGTTTTCATTCTTTGATCGTACCTAGAAGTCGGAAATATACATTTCTATATTTAATAATATATTTGATAGTCATTTTTGGTGGTTGTATATAATGTTTATTCTCCTTCGGACGGCGATTAATTTTCTCTTTTCTCTCCCCTTTCATTTTTCAAGTAGGATAGATAAGGTATTAATTAAAAATATTTATTTTAAATATTTTGTAATGTTTAAATATTGAACCAAAAGATATAGTGCGGTACAAAAAGTGAATAACAGCGATTAAATAGAAATTCAAAGAATTTAAGTAAATTTATTTAAATAGCACACTCGTAGTATTTGAATTTATAAAGCATTTCCTTTCATTCCGAAAAAAGAAAGAAACTGTTATAATAATCATCCTCGCGGAAATATCGCGGAACCAAAGAAACCTTCGCAACACCAACAAAAATACCTTATATTACACATTAAAACTAGTTACTCAACCGGAAGCTAATCGCATCTTTTCGCGCTGAGAAAACCACCGTACCGTTATCAATGCATGCTGGTCTTATCAAACAGGATTGGACATGAAGCATGATTTGCACGGCACATCAAAGGGACTCCTAGATCTCCTATATGTACCCCTTAATCACGCTACTCCCCTTGGTGTTATCAATTAACCAAGTCTCGAGCAGCCTAGCTAAAGACGTTATTAGCTCGGCGCATACGCCGATAATATATTTCACCAGCTAATGAGAGAAAAGAAGACTAGTCGGTTCACGTGGTAAAGCACAAAGTGGCGACGAAACTCGTGGACACAAATATCCGTCCGTGTAGTGAAAAGAACGTCGATGATTAAACCAGGCGAAAATAGAGGAGTGTTGCGCTTGGAATTGTAATCATTTGCAATTGAAAAATATTTAAAGATTGATGACACTTTGTACATACGAGGGAAAGACTTTTTACAATAGAAAAATTATGTCTGGTATTTTTTTGCATGGCTAACAATTGATACCAAGATCGAGAATATTATTTTTTAGGTAATTATATTGCAGCATTAAGCGTCTGATCAGAAAATCGAGTTACCTATTCTACTTGCGCCTCTATCGCTAGACGCGCGTTAAGTAGAATTGTCCCTTCGTTATCAGACACAGTACACAGAAATTAGGGACAGGATGGAATATCTCGCAAGTAGATTCGAATTTTAATTGGATTCGAGCCCTATTTTGAAAAATAAAAACAGTACTTTTAAGTATACTCGAACTTAAACAAGGTAGATTCAAATCTTTAATTAGTACTTGGAGAAACAAGAAAGGTACTTGCAAGTAGACTAGAACACTGATCGAATAGATTCGAAATTTGTGTATACGATACCAAAAATTTTCTGCTCTTTCAAATTATTGTTTCTTCACCAGTTTCACAATCAATTATTTCTTATACGTTATTTGATTATAGAATAATAACTAAAATTATAAAAATGTACATATAAGAAAATATAATAATGAATCTGAAAATTCGAACTCAATAAATATAACAAACAATATGGAAAACATTCATAAACTTATGTTTTAAATAACAAAATATTCATTTTTAAATCACAAAGATTTTACATCTGCACTAGATTTATTTCGCAAAAAATAAATTAGTATATATGTGAACTTAAAATTGTAGAAATTAAACTTATTTCGTAAAAAATTGGAATAGTCTATTTCAAATCCACTAAGATTAGTATTTTATTATTCATCTCATACACTAATAATTGCGACTGCAATACACGGGTGATCGAAAAGATTGAAAAACGCGTACAAGGCGTCCGTAGCACTCATAGGGTTAACCCTAATTATTCACGAATTCCTCCAACAAGTTCCTTAAAATAAAAATCCTCAACTGGTCATTGTTTGATTTGAACAAAAAAAAGAAAAAGAAAAGGACGAAAAGACAAGAAGAGAATATTGATCTCGTTAGAAGTAAAAAATAGTCACGTCTTGAGATTAGCTAACATTCTTAGTCACTGTAGCCGTCGTGTCGCGAGCTGAAAAATCACACGCGTTTATCAGCGCGCATAGTTCCGTTCAAAGGGTTAATTCGGAACGTCCGTCGGGGGCGGGAGGGAGGAGGGATCAGCTTATCATGGCGCATATGCCAGTCGCTCTGATGAGAATACGACGTCGGGAACGGCGGTAACGTTGAGTTCGGGAAATTGAGCGCGTCGTTCCAGTCGGTGGCGTCAAATTAACGCCCCGTTCGCCAGCCACCGCGACGCAACAGAGACGCAATTACTTGACATGGCCCTTACACGACGCCATGGAGTCTTCAAAGGGACTGCCGCGAGATTAGCAGCGATAGTCTTCGGTCTGCGCTCTGCTTTTTCAGCGTGTACGCTTGCACGAAGCTGCGGATCACACGAATGAAAATTACCGTGTAATCTATGACAAGATGCAATTTAACGTGCCGTAATTGAGAACGTCGCTAGTTGCACGATTCTATTCTCTGTCACGGGGTGATTCATTTCGATAAGCGATTAACATCGATCGTTATGTTGTGGATATTATTTGGTTACACTAGATTTAAATCTTTTGCAGTACACTGGCGCTGTTACAGAGACGTTCGTAATACGGATCATAACTCCATTCAAATTTTATTCGTATTGAAATAAAGCAAATTAGTATAATAAATGAAAATAAAACCATTCATGATTTTTTTATTTTCAAGGGTTTCATTGCAAATGTGTGTTAGAGTCGATCAATAGATCATATGGAAAAGAATATGTTCGGAGCGTAAAGAGTTAAATCTACGTTGAATTGTATATTTATAATCAACACTGCGTGATATTTGTACAATTTTGATGACGAAGAAGAGCTATATACGATCTAAAGTGTATTACTCAGTGTTCTATCGATTTTCTGGTGGTAGCAAACAGGTTTCGATGATACTACATTTTTACAAAAGTTAAAGTATACAAAAATGACAAATATTAATTTTTCTTTTTCTTTGGATTCAACTGAACAGATAATCGAAATTGTTTTTTTTTTTTATCTAAACATTCAAACAAATATGCGCTCATTGAAACAGTTAAAGAAAGAAAAGAATCCATATTTAAAAGTTAATAAGTGTTTGGTCCTTTCAACAGACTTTTTCGTTACTGTTTTTTTAATTTGTGCCATGGATTATATTTACAATATAACATCCTAATAATTCTCTATATAAATTGAATACTATATACATTTATATAAAAGTCTCCTTACGATGCTCGAGCTTTGCATCCAGCTTAATATCGTTAATTATTATCATCTCCACAAACAATGAAGCAGTAATAAAAATTTACATTCAAAGAACAACACATGGTTGTCAAAATAAACCAACATAACTGCAATGAATTTTTGAAACAGCTCAATTTCTACAAATTTCTACAAATGTATATATTCATTTACCTATTCGTAAACAAGCATCTGCTAATTTCATCAAGTACCTCCACATCCTTCAGTTAAAAAAAAAAGCAAATGTTTTCCAATTCTGTGTAATCAATATACACAGAAGCACAAATATTTGTGTACACGTAGTTGCACTCGGTCTTGATGCAAGGGCTACATATCGAAAATAGACCGGAACGCATCATTAGTTTCCACAGCGAATCTGAATCCCCCTGTCGAGGTGAGTTTATGTTTCTTTGGCCGTGGCCGGGTGTGCACGTCTCGCAATCAGAATAACGAGCCATTCGGTCGCACCGCCACATCAATCTGCTCTGGGTTACGTTTTGACGAATCGCGGCACCGCGACGCGCGACGTCTTTATAGAGGCACCTTTTGGCATGGCGCCAACGCCACGCGTCGACGCCGAGCAGCAAGCACTACCGACGCGAGAAACTCATCCTCAGCTTGTGTCAGCCGATTATTTTCCGTGGCCTACGGAAATGAAACACTGCGTCGCGAAGATTTACCGGGTACATTTGTATCGAGCTATCGCGTCCGCGGGCGAACGATCGATGTCGACTTGCTCGCTGAACAGCTAAAAGTGAATCATTACCACGGACCAACACGCCGGTAAAATGAATGAACTCGGGAAAAAAATTAATGATCCGTGGCTGGTTTGTGAATCTACTTTGCTGGATGTTCGTCAAGCTGAGTTAGGTTTAATTTATCCGTTTTCAGGCTGTTTCTTCATTGCAGATGAACAGCAGTTTTGTATTGGTTTAATTAGGTTTACTGGAAGTTTGACATTATCGTAGATTTTGTATTTCTGTACAAATCGTTATTAATCCCTTTCGTTATGACAGTGTGTTGTGTACTTTTTCATAAGCAGAGTGTAACATCTGCTACTTTGTCGTATTGTGCAAATTATTGATCTTTATTTATGATATTTCAAATTAGTAGATAACAAATTATAAGCAAACAAAATTTTAGAATAATTTAGAAAGCATTTTTAATTATTCGATTATACCATTTTGTCATTACGCTCAGCAATAGGTGATTATAGTTACCTCTAGTAACGAAAGGGTTAATTATCTGTGACACAAATTCATATGACATAAACAGGCGATTACTGGAAATTACTAAGAGAGAAAATTTTAAACCGTGAAATTTTCTGTGTGAAAGATTCATGAGTTCCAGATGATTCGTTTCTTTATTTCAGCAGAAGAAATGACGTTACAAATTGGAAGGAAACTCAGATGTCTCGATCAGAAGTATTTAATCACAGTCATGTTTAGGGATAAAGATATCGTGAAATTAATTAGACGAATATATTTAATATTCAATAGCAACGACGTGATAAAGTTGACGGTAAAGATCTGAAGAAATATAATCGATGTCATAATTGAAACAGATTACCGTGCTATCCAATTTGTTATTACATAAATTGAAAATACATTCTTTCCAATTAACACGTTAAACCTTAACAACGTTGCGAAACAAATAACATGAAAACTGCAAGCATATAAAAGACAACTTTCCACGGTAAAATATGCAACCACTTTATCTGATCGACTATGATTAACATTCAACTTATCGATATCGGTTCCAATGATTTACGATCGTTCCACGTACAGTTATCGATGTTAACGCACTATGACCATACTTATCCATGGTAATTTACGCGACAGAGAGTGCAGTCGATGCTAACAGTTATCCTGAATCATTCATTTAAACTCGTGTATACTTAATAACGTTATTTTTTCAATGACGAGACGTTGGTGTGGCGGTTTATAATTATAAAACACAAAATCTTCGTTAATTACATTTGGCTGTTAGATCAACGAAACAAAAATTATTAATAAATTAATAAATAATTGTTGAGACCCTTCCCAATAATTTAGTCACTTTCATCGCATACTATACCCCTCAATCATACCACGTACTAGTTGATAAGAGAATAAACGCATTCAAACACAAGTGAAAAGCAAATACCACACAAACCACAAAGCAATACACCGAATACATCGATTCAAACTCTTGTATTTTCTTAACTATTTATGGGAAAAGTTATGCATCCTACTTAAACATGTGAGTCATTTACAACCTAATGTAGTTGTGACAGGATTATTCGTGTGGAAGAAAAATTTCAAAGAAACATCAGTTGCCACTGCCCAATTCTGAATTTTTAACCTTCATAATACCGAGTAAGCATAATTCTTTGCATTGACTGCAAACAATAAATTTATATTTCAGTATAATGTAATATACTTATCCTTTTATCTGCACGTTATTCTTATATGTACGTTTAGTAACCATTAGGAAAAAAGAACGTTAGGGAACAATTGTATCCCACCCGGAATTAAATGTAGATTTTGAGACCGGTATTATGAAGATTAATTTAGGATTTTTTAATTCGTTGCGGAATACATCAAGGTGCTTTTGTACAAGTCCGAAGAACTTAGATATTTATCGATTAAGAGATTTTATAAGTTATGAATTCGGGCAGAGTGGCGTTTAACAAGCGCAGCTACTAGTAGATACTGTCCATTATTCATTATCGTGTGTGATTTTTATAATATACATATTAGTGGGGCTCGTGGTTTTGTTCTGAAATTGCTTGGAACGATTTTCAAACGAGGTGGATAGCTTGGGAATGTGCGACGACCGTCTTTACATTGGCCATTATAAGAAAAAATTGGAATACTTCACTCGGTCCAAATCCAAACCACGAAGTCTGCGTCTGAGTATCGTCGGCACAGTGACGCGTTACAATTCCCTTTACATCCTGAACATTAAAAAGATTAGATACCTCGAAGAATCCATTGGGTCACACCGTTTCCACGATACGAATTTCGCATCGACAACCCTTTCTGCCTTCGTCAGTGCCGCGTCCGCATAGAATTGAATCCTGCCGCCCGTTTCCCTGGCTCTCCCCGAGCGTGCAGCCGGTCCGCGGCATCGGCACAGTAGAAAGCTGGCCGTGGACGCTCGACACTCTGTTTCTTTAATTGCGTTAATAAATAAAGGACAGTCGGCCGAGGCTAGCGAGCTGAGGGCCAGAGGCATGGGAAGGAGGGCAAAGAGAAAGAGAGAGAGAGATAGAGAGCTAGCAAAGAAGAGAAGAAAGCAGAGTTGGAGAGGGGTTATGGTGAAGAAGGAGTCAAAGAGGGAGCAGGGGGTTGGAGGAAGGGCGAAGGACGTGGAACGAAGGACGAGAACTGTAGAGGCCGGTTTCCGTTCCGCTATCTCACATCTCCCCCCGTAAGCAAATCGCAATATTTAACGCGATAGTTAGTCAATCTTTCTTAATACATGTGTAGGAGGATGACGCCGCGCCGTTCGACCAATCCGCAGCCGGTTACCGTTCTGACGTCGACGAGAAAGTATATTTTACGCGTTTTGTCGGCTACGAGCCCCCTTTTCTGACCCCCTCCTCCATCTCCATCTTGGAATTCCACGCGTGGGAAACAATGCGGCCTCATGGCTTCTTTATGCTGAAAGTGTCGCGGGTCTGTTGTTACCGGGACGACCCGATACCCAATCGGATTACAGTATCGTCCTGAGTCCTTTGAGGATTTGGAGATCGAAAGGGAACCTGAGTTTACTCCTTTTTTTTTTCGTACCTATTTGGAATGAAACGTACGAGCGGAAATAGAGAAGTCACGTTGAAATTGGCTTGAATATTTGACAATGTTAAGGAAGGCGCGTAGGAATGTGATGTTACTTCTTATAAACTGTGACGATGTGGATAATCAGTAGATGTTGATGCATAAATTTTGGCTTTACTGAGTTCTTCGTACTTGTATGATATTTGTACGCCGGCCACGCATTACTGTGAGATTTTTGCGCATTATTGCGCACCCGAGAAACATTCAGTAAAAATATAATATATTTTTTCGGAAAATATACTGGATACTATATTGCGAAAGTGTATAAAGTTTTTGATGTATTTTCTTTCGGGTGTTCATTCTTCGTAAACAAGCAGCGTGAACAGACATTCAACCACAGACACTCAGACTTTCAGCAGCAGGTATTTGATACAACATAGAATTTTTCGATCGTAAAATATCTGCTTGATAATTTTTATTTGACATTGTTTTATATTGTTTGCTGAAATGTTCTCTTTCCTCCGTGATGTTTAATACGAACATGCTATTTTCGATTGTGAACATTTTATATCGCTTTTGCGATGCATTCTCTTATGTCTGAGCGTAATTTCGCAAGTGCCGATTAAAAATAATTGTTTTCGAATTAATGTAATTTTCTTATTTTGAGAATTCGTTTCGGGTTTATTAACGATGCATTAAATAATTATCTATGTTACGCGGTAGTGTTTTCTATTAAAGATAAACTAGGGTACATCAAGTATCTATCGTGTATCAATCGATACCTGTAGGTTGCACAACACATGGATGAATAATTCATGATTATGTTTTATCAGTCTTCGAGTATGTCACTTTTTACATGTATTCCTGATGATCCATAAACGGCAACCTTCGTAATTAACGCGTTACCTGAACAAATGAAGATGAATTTTGTAGCAGCTTGCTACATACTAACGAGAACTCAAATAAAAACCGAACTTTGTTATCCTTAAATTAAACACACCACTTCATTATAGTATACATTAGAGTAAACTTACTTCGTCGAACGATCACGCGTATAGTAGGACAAATTAGAATCGCTAAAGTTCTCTTCGTACAAAATTAATACAGAAGAAGAAACAGAGACGAAAATACAAAAGGAATAAGAAGAGGAAAAGCAGCAATAAAGTAGAAATATTAACTCATCAGCGTGATATATTGTACACGAGATTAAAATATCCCGGTGAAATGAAGGAAGAGCCAAGAGGATTATCCATGCAACACCAAATAATGGGCATCACTAACCCCGGATAGCAGTAATTCGTAAAGTTAGGATAAATTAGCCGACACATTTTCCATGGGATACCACGGCGAAGATGAGATCGAGGAAGAGCGAGAGGAGGAATTAGAAGTATAAATCGTCGGTTAGTATATACGACCTCTTTGGTTCAACCTTCGAATATGTGTTTGGATTGGCCGAAGGAGTTTCGAGAGAGAAAAAGGAATCCCGGGACCAAGGACCCGGAGACTCGCGGGAGGATACACGACAAGCTTCTGGCTTTGGAGTGGTCGCTTGTAAAACAACCGAGCGGTACCTTTCTGTCGCGCGGTTCGATCCCGTGGGATCCAGCTACCCGTTTATCGTGAGCCCTCGACAGAATCGCGTGCTGACCCGTGGGAAACAATACAAATATTTTAATAAACATTCTTCCCTCGGTCAGAGCCTAGCCTAGCCTTCGAATAAAAATTATTGCGTCGATGGGCCTAACTGCCGATTCGTCAAGGCTAGGGATAATTGTGTGTATAGTTCGAGCTACTAAGCAAGATCGTAAAAGTCATAGAGAAGTCAAAGTAATACAAAAGTAGTACAAAAAGGTACAGTTACTATTTTGAGTTACTGGTTTTGAGAGTAGCATACTTTTATGTTAATAGTTTTTTTGGTAGGTAGACGCATAGACTTTTACGTGATCTAATAGAACGTTTCAGGACGCGTACAGTGATCTATGACTCCAGGTTACTAAAGATCGTTGAAGATCAATTGCAATGGAAGATGTTCTACTTTGGGGAACTGATCGAATGCTTCGGTAATTTTCTTACCTAGTGATACAGTGCTAATCCAAGAGCTCAAATGATCGATACAAGCCGTTTTATTTTAACAGAAGAGTAATATAATTTTAATTATGAATTTACATTACATTTACGTTATTCAAACTTATTATGAAAATGGGTGTTCTTTATTCCATTGCTTTCAAGCAAAATTTTGCTTAGTAATGTAGCTCATTTCACAATGGATGGATTCGTTTATAAACAAAATTGTCGCAAATGCAGTGTTACAGTTTTAAGTGTCAGCATCAATCGGTCTTTTGCATTTTGAGGGTTTAGTTTGTGATCTCGCTATATCGTTCTTCGGACTATACATATGTCGATTATAGTTGAGTTAGGTGACTTATTGTGGAGAGTTTTAACGAGAAATTTTGTGAAATTTAACCCTCTTACTGCGAAAGATGTATATATACGTTCTTACACATCCATCATTATATACGAGAATCGTATGTATGCGCACAATAAATTGTTCAGTGCGATACACTCTTTTGCGAAACTAATACAGTATTGCGAATGTTTACATGTCACATAGCGAACAATTGTACAATTGAATATAAGAAAGATTACAAACAAAAACAGAAGATTAAAAGATTTTCTTTTTTATTTCGTAACAATTGTAATATTTGACATGAAATAGTCAGATTGTGTTTAGTTAAAGTATATCGCAGTCCAAAGGGTTAATTCTATTAACAATGATTTTGATGATGTTCGATTTGATCTTCGATACTTTCTTTTTTTTTTTTTAGAATTTCAAATTAACTTGTCATTCGTCAAATAATACTTAGAATACAATAGTTGATTTATTGAGAAATTATTTATTTTTAATTGGCAAAAGATATATATACACACACACACATACATACTTACAAATACCAAAATTAAGCAGTTGGTTATAATTTTTACGAATTTTTAATTGAGAACTAGAAAGATTCAATTTCTCTTAAAAATCGATACTCTGTTTTATGTTAAATTTCTGTTAATTTCGTAAGCGATGATTAAGATTTGATTCAGAAGTGTACAGAAAAAAATATGCCGATGACAATTGAGGAGATGATGTTTCTATGGGAATTGTATATACAATTTCAACCGAAGATATTTGTATAAGAATTTTCATTCGATTTAGTATATAGGAAACCGCTAACAGGATTTAATCTTTTACAGAAAACATCTCCCCCATGTCCATGAGGAACTTCCCCGCTTCCTTCTGGAACAGCCAGCATCCTGGTGATGTCTACGAGTATCCAACGGATCCATGGCATCCGCATTATTCACAGTATCACCACAGGTGAGCGTTCTTAACATTCCTCGTGTTATCCTTTAAATATATTCCTACGTTATAGAAAAATCTGTCGTGATACTATTCTCTTGAATTCTTTCAAGTGACACTCATTCTTTAGTCGCTAATTGTCCTCAATAGCGGCGGATCCTTTGATTTTATTCATAAAATACCATTTCTTTATTCCTCTCTCACGCGCCATACACATTTCTCTCTTAACCTTCCGTTACACGCGTCACGGACTGTTGGTCCGCAAGTTCGCTCTGTCTCCACAAATCAGAAAAGCAGTACTTATCTAGTATCGTGATCTTCCGTAGTTTCAATGTACACTTGAAAACGTACTAAATGATATACATAATAAAATAGATTTGGAATGAAGTAAAATTTGACGTATAGTAAAATAAATTTCATAGTAAAATAAAATAAATTTGTTATTGGAAAACGAAAGGAAGATTAAGAAGAGAACAAAAATGAAATGGAGATCACTCTGCAATGCGTGAGTACGTGTGTAACGGAGGGTTAAATCGATTAACCCCTTGTCTTACGATTTTTCAGTCGCTACAGGTCAGCTTTGATAATACACTATTTCAATACAACATTAAGTAACAAAAAAAAAGTTAAAATATTATATACAATTTGTGTTTAGTAATTCTTGGTCTTAAACTGAAGCTAAGTTAAAGATACAAATGTAATAAGCATACATTCCTTCTTTTGTAACTTGAGTATGTCTCGTCGTTATAAGGCAAGGGGTTAAGTGTCAATATTAATTCGATCAAAGAGTCTCAGTTTTATTTTCATTTATTTATAACGAACATCAACATCCACTATGTCCCTATTTCACGTTCTACTTGTTTGCACTGACGCGAACATATCAGCGACAACGTGATCCTTAATTAGACGAATCTCTCCGAGAAATCCCGTGCAGTCGTTTCGCTGTAGCGTGCTCCATTTTAAATTCGAACAGGCTCGCGCTTCAAGAGTTCTCCGGTTGGTTCGCGTACGCCTCGCGAAACCAGCCGGTGATTAATCGACGAAATCGTCGAGAGCGTCGTCCGTTCAATTAACGAACGATAATGCGGCCGATGCTTCACGCATTCCAAAAATCCACCTCCGGCAGGCGCGACACGCTCATTACGTGATAGCCTGCCGGGATAAACCGTCGGAAACGAATGTCGCGGCGCGCATGGGACGTGAAACGGGTAGAGAATGGGCGAAGAGAGGGAAACGAAGGGACGCCTCTGAAAAAGAGACAAGAAATGGGAGAAAAATCACGTGAAATCGTGGAAAGAGATCGTTCGAACGATGTGCACGTGATAAAACGAGAGGGTAGATTAAAAGAGCGTTAAAAAAAAAGCGACGCGATACTGTGAGGGGTAAGACAAACACAGAGAAAGAGAGAGAGAGGAGAGAGAAAGAGAGCATGAAGGCAAAGAGAAAACGAGACGTGAAAAATACAGAAAACCGTCGGGAGCAGGTACCCCTGCTTGAGAGATCTTTAGCGCTGATCTCGCGTCGGCCGCCGTATAAATTACCAGTCTGTCACCGTTCTTGAGAAGAGGCACGATATCGAGGATTCTTTCTCTCCTTCTCTTTCGTGCCTCCCTTTTTTCTTTTCTTTCTTTCTTTCCCCCCGCTCCCTCTCATTTCCGCCGGTTTCTTTTTCATTCTGTACTTTTTTCTTTCTCTTTTTGTTTTTTATTTCTTTTTCTTTTTTTTCGTTTTCTTGTTGAATCGTTCCTTTACGTTCACACGTTCTCACCCCTGTTCTTTTTCCGTTTCTCTTCTCCTCTCGGTCACGCTCACCAATCGCCACTCGTGTAACAAGTATCTGAAGCAGAGACGTCGAAAACGATTTTTCACGATCTGTTCTAGGGCCGTGCACGAGTATCACCACCATAACATGGCGGCCGTGACGAGTTACGGCGGTCTGCTGTTGGGTGGTGCGCGAGGACTCGGACACCATACGTCCCACCATGCGGCGCATCACGCGCACCCCGCGGCTTCCTACAAGGACTGGCCTTCGGCGACGCCGTCGCAGTCGCTCGTCGACGCTTCCTCCGCACCCCCTTATCCACACGGTCCTTACGCACCCCTCTCTGGTGAGTACCGTCACGAAGGTTACCTTTAACACTTTGACAGCCGCTGTCGCGATCGCGTGATTATGTTCAGCCAGAGTTTTTCGATCGACATCACATATTTGCAAGTTCATTCACTTAACCAAAAGAATAAAAGACACGTTGATTTTCTGACTTTTACTTAAATAACAAGCAATAAAATGCAGATTTAACCCCTTAGCCGGACTACGCATCTACGCATTAGCTACTTATTGTTTTAATACCATTTCACATACGAAACGCTAATATATTATAGATTAATTACAATTGACTGTAGAAAGTTAGAATCAAAATTAATGTTTGCTACTAATATAACTAGTTTTGTCGAATCTCAGCCGGAAATGTGTCATGAGTCTAACTCGTTGATATAGGGCAAGGGGTTAAATATCGAAGATATTCAAGGATATATTTATTCCATCGATTTTTTTAAATTTGTTCGACTTGTCTTAGCCTACAAACGTTACCGTTTAGCCTACAAAGGTTGCGAACTCGTGAAAAATGCCAACGGGAAACGCAAATTTATGTGTGAAAGGGGTGGTCGTTAGAGTGTTAACGCGAAACTCCGTTGTGAACATTGATTCAGTTAATAATGTCGGGCAAAATTTTTTCAGCTTAGCTCCATTCGAGTATATTCCATATTCCATTTTTATTTTTATATATTTCGCAGTGAACGTTTGTATTTTAGCCTCGATTTAATATTTCATAAATAGACGACGGTGTTTTTGAACACTATCGCATTTCATTTGATTTAGGATAGTATATGATAATAATAATATAGTGCTGTATACTATAGCTTCATTTAACTTTTTAACTGACGCCGTTCATTTGTTCAAACAAAAGTCTGGAACCATGCACGTTTTTGAGTTAGTATTACATACCGTTTGTTTATTTTATGTCTGTCATTATATCTCTTTTGTTCAGTGTTTCTTCAAGATAAAGTGTAATATAAATCAAATAAATTGTGTACTTATCATAGATAAATATATGGACGGCTTTTGTAATTAAAGCGCCACGTGATTGTTTCGTTTTTGAGTATTCCACAGTCAAAGGGTTAATAGACAATGTTACTTAAATGAAGTATTCTTACTTTACCGAGAATTAGTCAGATTTAGATTTACTCAGATGATATTACAATATTAATTATAATTTCAAGTATAATTTTACGTAAATATGTACGTATCTCAGAACAATATAGAAAAGGGTATATTTTCATAGAAATCAATGAACGTTCATATTTTCAATATTGTCAAGTATCTTCGATTTCTTCCCATTAGGTACAAATTAAAACGATTCCCTGATTCGATCAGTTTTTCATTTATTACATACTCGAGAAATTTTATCAAATTCGAAACAAACCGAATCGCTAAGAAGCTGTATTTTACCATCTTTCGATTTCGTCAAACACCTCGTTTGTAATTTTCCCGCGGCATTGGACCAGCCTCGAATTCCATCGAACCCTCTTCCACGTCCTCTAATTCCCGCGCTAGGGACAAGCTTTCCCTCTTTCTTATATAACTCGACAGCGGACTGCGAGAATGAAAACAGGGGCGGCCCTTTTTGCGATGACTAGTCCCGGGCACCTTCGAGGTATACTCGAGCAACCGAGCGAAATGTTTTACGGCCGTGCCGTTGCTTTTTGTCGTCGGCATCGATGATTTCGGTGGGAGAACAATGAAGAAAGCACGGTCCTCGTGAGCGTGGCAGCGCTATATCGGCCTCCATTAAGCTCTTATTAATTGCGAGCATCTGAGGGGCCGACCGACCTTTCTTGCGCGCTACCTGCGCGCCATTCTGCCTCTGCTCCCTCTGCAGGCCGCCGCAAACGACGCTGCACACGGCCTTCCAACTTTGATGTCGAGTCGATCCTCCCTCCGACGAGATTTATCATGTAAATCGTAGGTAAAAAGCCCGCTCGTCCGCCTGTTCGCTGCAACCCACCGATCACGATGTGTTCTCCTCTCTTCTTTTCTTTCTTTTTTTTTTTCTTCCATGTTTTCGGCACTGTCCACGGATTGTAGTACGGAATCGTGTAACCCGTGAATCGATTATTCACAAAAGACTCGGGAGAGATATAAGTAAATGAGAATTGAGAATCTCGTTTCGACTACGTGCGGTTGTAAATTGTAGTATAAATTCAAAAGTGTAGAAATTTGTGAGAATTTCAAGTTGATAGATAATTTCTTACGTGCCTTTACATTTCGCGTATGAAATCGTTATCTGTCATAATCGGAGTTTTAATGTATAGTTGTTCCTTTTAAAAAAAAATTTGAAGGTGAGCGAAGAAAAAATTCATTCGCGTCATGTTCACTTTATGCAATTCCATAAATACCATAGGAACTGCTGTAAAAAACATTCAAGACTTTTACAAAGACCATGCATCAGTTCTTCGTACAGTAAAAAAATATTCGCAAAATTTCGTCATGATGATTTTCAATTAAACTACGAGTCACGCTCTAGCGACGTTTCTTTGATAAACAACGATGTTACACTTAATATATTTGCAAAATAATCCTCGAATTTGAATTGAAGAAGTTGCAAAAAAAAAATTAATGTCCAAAAATGATTGACCAGAAAAAGATTATACAAAGCAACAGAAATTGTATAATCGATTAATGGACAAATTTTACATGCCAAATTTGCTTATATTTTAAAGCGAAATCGGCACTGACCGAATATATAGAAAATGCAATAAAATTGTGAACATAGCGCGAACCGAGTGGAACGAAATTGCGAAAATATCGCGATCCGCAAAAGGTCGAAGTACTCTGAGTAGAATTATCGAGGATCGATGAAACCACAGATATCAATGTGCCACGATCGACTGAAATTCTCGAAGGTTTGAAACGGAAAGACGTTTCTCGCGCCGCGAGAAAATTCACGTCGCGCGATTCGCCAGCACGTTTGAACGCAAATGCACCGTACACGAGCTGCAGCGCGGGGTGCAGCTGCAGCACGCCGTGAAAGCACCACGCCCATCGTGATTGCGGAGACCACTCCCATCTGTCTGCACGTCGCTGCAACCAGCACGCCTTCCGCTTTACCTCGGCAACCAGTCACGCGATTTCATGTAATACTTTTGTTCTGTAACTTTCGACGCAACGTTCTAACGCGGTTTAGAATAACCGCGTCTTCGTTCGAGTTTTATTTTTATCGTAGACCCTCGCATTTTGATCGAGGATGCATTCGTTGGTTGCGATAGGTGTCGATTTCTGGTGACTTTCACACGGAAATGAAAGTTTTCAGACTTCCATAATCTGGATTACTCGAATTTCACATGGAAAATTGAACTTTTGTTTGTGTTCATGATGGATCAGTTAATTTTGATTGTTTTTAACGAATGTTTGAAATGCTCGGGTTTATTTCGTTGGACAACGTGTTTTAGTGTAGCTTATTGGAGGAAGGTTTGTAATTTCTTTTTCCTTGAAAGGTTGCAAATTGTTTGGTTAGGATTATTGTTGTTTAATATACACGTTGAATTTGTGTTGAAATTATTATTAGGAATTTATGATGATTCAACTTATGAAGTTGCTAAAACATTCGACTGTTATTATTCATTTTATATAAATGTTCTTTTAACCCTCTATAACTCAATTTTTCGAAGAAAATGAGAAGAAAACTTATAGGTGATTGCATTGAAAAACTGTTAAAAAACAATAATTAATAATTAATATGAAGAAATTGACTAGTAATAATTCAGTAGTACAACAACGCAATAATATAACAATAAATAAATAAAATGTGATAGATAGATTATAGATAAATAAGTATGTAACTTTAAACTCATATGGCACCATAGAGTGTTGATAATATTCTTGCAACCCAAATTAGTGTAAGGAAATATGTTATATTAAAAAGAAACATAAGTGATATAAAATAAAAAAAACAGATTAACTTTTTTACTTCCTCCTTAATATCTGATAATACAAAAGTTTAACTTCTGTGGTTTTTTATTTTAACTCTAAATATAGTTTTTAATATTTAATTTTACTTTACTAATTCAATTTAATTCTTAAACGATATTTAAGTTTACTAATTCCACGCTTACGATTGAAAACAATTTGCATTCGATACGATGGAAATAATAATTTTACTCGACTTACAGTTTTACGAGGAACCGTTTAAGAAGAACACGCATTGAAATGTTTTAAAATGCAAAATAGTTTAATATCGGGAAGGCTAAAGGGATGTAGAATAGGGGAGAGAAAGCGGTGTGCCTTGGTCAGGTTCCATGTATGGTGAATTCAAGGGACGAAAATCGATACTAGAGTTTCACTTTAGCACTCTCATCCCTCTCGCTGTCACTGATTCGATACGCCATGGTTTCAACCCTCTTTCGGTAGCCATTTTGGCCATTTCACCTTGACAACTATTAAAGAAACCTATGTTTTCCATTTCATTTCTTTTTTTATCATTCTCAAATATCAATTTCAATCATTTTCTCTTATTAGGCATTTGCAAAAGTTTCCGTCGGCCATCTTGAAATCGAGTTGCGTTACTTTTTGAACCAATCATTCTTTTTTTAAATGACAGTGCTGATAATCTTGATTTCAACGTGTTAATATAAGATAGAAGAAGATTATAGAAAGCGAGGGAAAATACTGTACCAATGATGTGTCAAATAAATGAATTTCGTTAAAAAAAAAAAAAAGAAGGAAGAAAAATGATTTGAAACTTTTGCAAACACCTAATAAATACAATCCTCTGTTCCTTACATTTTTACAACAATTGTTAAAAAATATTTCGATCGCGCGAATGTCTATACGGAACAAGTTCATCGTTCTTCAATATCCGTACAAATTAACCCTTTAAAAGATACTGAAAATCTCACCGACATCTCCTAGAAATTTCTCCGTGAAACTTTTGCGAAAAATTTTGGCATCACCGGTTGGGAGGCTCCCAGGAATGAACGGGCTGAGATTTAGGGCCAATTTAGGAAACGCTTACATCGCACGCGCGCGCCTCGTTGTATGGGCGCAGATTGAGAGTTGGTTCGCGGATCGGACCGACCAAACGAGTTTTCAAGAATTTACTCGCCGGAATGCCGACAACGTTCACTATTCTAACTGGCGTGTGCTACCGTAAGGGCCCTGTGCACGCTCGCTGCTTCCAAGTAGCCGCGACCTCGTCGTCAAACATCGATTCTGGAAATTAATGAATAAATAAGGAAGGACTTGCGGCCTGTCCGCTTTCTTGGCCCGAAATGAATGCCGATTCCGCGGTACACGAAGACGAATTGAAAAACGACGTTACCGTGCCGCGAGCCAGATTTTTGGGAATTTTGTTGAAATACATGAGGGGGAATTTACGGATTTCGAGGGAATCTTGTGTAGTCTTGCAGACTTCTTGGCGAACAGTAAACGCAAGTAAACTGTACGTCCATTGATCGAACATGAGGAAACGAGTTGTTAGTTGAATTTCTAGAATTCTTTGCCAAGTCTTAACATTTGATAAACAATGGAAAGTTTATTATTAGTTAAATGCATTTAGAGTATAATGATATTTAGAATGTGTCGAATGTTGATGAACTCTGCATTTGCTCATTGTCGAATGTTCATGAAATTTGAATTTCTTTATTGTTGATGAAACACTTCAGTAACCATTGATAATAGGGAAAAATCACTTCATTTCTCAATAATTTTATATATAGTAATCCTTTGCTATTTCCGGACAAGAGAACGTTGAAGAATTACAAGAAGCGTTAGGAAGAAGAAACAAAACTCTATAATATCTAATCTCGTTATTATATATAATAAAATTACTGTATATGAAAAATGTATGTATCTCATTGTTGAAACTACAAGCAACTATCAGAGAACACACAAAGACATAAAGTGACAAAAGAATATTTCATATTTCGGAGAAATTAAATTGTCCCTCGGTACTAGCTATCATGAATATACTTTTAGTAACGATAGTAACGATTTCACAGTTTTATTTTTGATAATTTTAATAATTAACTTTTATCAAGGATAATTTCCATTCAAAGATTTCAATACTCCTGTAACTTAACTCGAATTTCAAGCGAAACGAAACAAGAAAAAGAGAATCACCACTCAATCAGTACCTAAGTTTGTACATTCGAATTCTCGGTTCGTGACAAACGGGAGCGTCGTAGAAACCCTAGAAGTTTTTAACGAGTCCTGGAAGGAAGTTCGCGTGTCAAGGGTGTGAGAGGGTAATTTCGGAGTCGGTTTCGACGCCGGCAAGAGCGCGGCAAAAGCGTCCCCGCGGCGTCTTCGAATCTGAAGTGCCGCCATTAGAACGCCGCTTGGCACCCCGATTAGGTCGTACCGCGATCCGGCTGGTAATTATATAATTGCGTAAAATTAACTCGACCGGCATAAATTGGCTGCCGTTTAAGCGCGATTAAGAGAAATAAATCGCAATTACTGTGTGACGTCCGACGACGCCGGACCACTGTAGATGGTCATGGCGCACCGCGTGACGTTTCTGTCGGCGGTTTTATGCCTGCCCCCTCCCACTTCAACTCCAACTGGCCTCGTGTATGTCTATTACTTCTGCGAAATCATTAATTTAATTGCCCGTCACCGGCTGTTACATCGACGAATTCAACGCTCGATCGCGCGTTCGACGACGACGACGACGATGATAATGATGATGATAATTTATGCGGCGACGGAAATCGTGTAACTTGCGTCTTATAATTCTTTCCTTTTTCTTTAGTTTGTTTGTCGCTTCTTTTCTTTTTCTTTTGTACTTCGTACCTTTCAGAAGACGATGAAAAAATGAAAGGGAGAGAAGAAACGTTTTGTGAGAATCGAAGGTAAAAAGAATTATGCGATAGAAGTTTGGCGGAAGTTGTGATTTAAAGGTGTGCAAAAGGTGGTATTGTTGAAATAATAGTAATTGCGTGTTTTCTATTCCCACGGTGGAAACGGATTCGGAGAATCGATCGGCGTTTCGAGGAAGAGAAATCTGCGGGAAAGATTAGTTTTCTCGGCGCGACTCGCAGTGTGCTGTGGTAAAAAACAGTTGATCTTGATGTTGCCGGTTTGCTATGAATTCAGGGTAATGTAAAATTGTAGGGTGAACGTGAGAAGTTTTTATTTTGATTAAGTAATTATAGGTAAGTAGTAGAGCTTGCCTGTAATTATCTGGAGTTAGTGTGCTGTTACGTTTAGAAAATTATAACGGTATCGGTAAGTAAAAATGAAAATTAGAATATCTACAAGAAGATAGTACTGAAATTATCAAGAATTTACACTTTTTGGTAATTTTCCATTGCTCTAAAATTGTTCGCTATTTAGTTAGAAACATTTTTCAAATTATCTCGAAATGGTGATCATTTCTATAGATTTCTCGTTCCTTAAAGGACAGTAAATTTTCCGAATTAACTTTCATGAGAATGAAAACTACGCAATTACCATTATGCCGTTCAACGGCAATGAATTTGCTGACGTTCGATACCGATCGTTACGATAATTATCCAATCGAGGAATTCGTTGAGTAAGAGCATTCGTCAAAGGGCAAAATCATTGTTTCATTTCATTTATCACGAGTGTATTTACCAATCAGCGTCGTGCATAAAGGTTCCTTTGAAACCTTTTCGAGCAGCAAATTCCAGCAATGATTTTCATTTAAAAAGTCTCAATTTGCTGGATAATTATCGCAGAAAAGAATTATTCCTTTGACCGGCCGTCATCCTGTTTCGTTTCTTTATTATCTATCGTTACTTCGATCTCTTATGAAATTGTAATGGTAAAAAGTTAATTATAGGAACGAGGTGTATAATAACGTATGAATTTCGATATAAAATTGCACGTATCAGCGACGAAAAACGGATTTCATGAGAGAGGAGAGAGAGGAGAGAGAAGAAAGAAAAACGTAACGAGACCGTTTCTTCAAACGGGAAGTTGAAAAGTTGCGAAAGAACGCGCCGCGGAACCAAGAAACTGCTAGGCAACATTCACAGGACGGTGGAACTGGATCCGAGCATGTTAATTTAATGCGGTTCGCGTACTTTTATCTTCCCGGGTGAGCATTAATTTCCCGGCGGCCGCGAACAGAGACGAATTTACGAGCGAGATTCGTTATCCGAGCCGGAAGAGCGACGGACTGGTATCGCGAAATCTATTGCTTCCGAACACGCCAGCCGCAACGACGTCGGAGACCTTAGATGGATTTAAATCAAACACGAATTTCGCCGGTGAATGCCGAATCGTGGTTCAACCGTGCACGGTATTTTGTCGAACGATTTTGCCGATAATACTTCAACCCCCGGTTTCGTAAACATATTGCTGAATATTTGTCTCCTTTCGATGTTTATCCGATTGCCCAATTTAGTTGAGTGTGTCTCCCGTCTGATAATCATGATTTCGTTATGGATGGTTTGTCACTTTAACCCTTTGCACTTTGAACATTTTGAAAAACAAGTTTCCTTTTGAGAAAAATATATGATAAGTTATTCAGAAATTTTCTTTCGTTAATTTACTCCATTTTAATGTTGATGAAACTGGAATGAAGTTATGGTGTATACTGCAAATGTCACCGTAGCCAAGCTAGTGGAATGCAAAGGGTTAACCATTAAGGATATTAATTTTCAGTGTTGCTAGAAAGCTTCTTTTTTTAACGAGTTAATGAATTCATTAGTATGAAATTATCTTCTTTTTGTTACAAAAATTTCAATTTTTTCCAAGTATTCTAGGGTTGCCTGATTCGTCCCACATTTTGGGGTGAATTTTTTCGGTTTTTGTTTGTAGGATAAAGATTATCAGTGGTCAAGTCAGTAAAATAAAAATTAACTTTTTAATGTCTAATTATTATTATTATTATTTTTTTGCCATCAAGCAGAAAGTGATCCGATTCGCTTCGGTCTACTCTATTTAATTCAGTACTCAAGAAATCTTTCTCCCGTGAAATAGCAACTTCGTAATTTTTCATTTTCGAAGATTCATTTTCTATATAAAATGATAACACAAGTATCCGAACGATAATTTTATCTTCTTAGAAATACAAATTTTTGTTACTCTACTGACGTATTTATTTGCTATGGAATATCCTTTTTCTTTCTGATATAAATTCTTCATTCTTAAATACAGAGAAAAAGTTCCTTTCGGAACTTGATCAAGTTCCTTCTCTTTCACCAAATTATAAACTTACTAATCTCGATTTTCATCCTACAATAAATCTTCGTACTAAATTACAAGACCTAGGAAATTCGTATGAAATCATACATATCATTTTGAATGACATACGTACTCGAAATATTCATCGAAATAAACATTGCTGCATCAGGGCATAGAACTTAAAACCGCATCATTCCCCTTCCCTCCTAACCACAATGTCACACCTATTCTCAATCAAATTGTTCCCAAGATACATGAATCTAATTAACACTCTACCCCCGCCATATGAATATTTCATTAACCACATTTATACCTCTCTCAATAATCTCATTTCCTCGTTACGTTCTGTTAAATAATCAACTAATTTCAACGAATCCGGCGTCGTATCGTTCCTATACCGGCGAGCGTCGCGTCGGTCAAAAGCAGTTCCTCACTGGCGAGCGAAGGCGAAACAAAGAAATGAGACGACGCGACGCTCTCAATATTTCCAGGAGAATTAATTCAGGGAATCTTCGCCATAAATTCTGACCCGCGTGGGACATTCTCTCCGGAGAGAGAGAATATTCTGGATCCGCACGTCGTTGTAGCTGGTCCTTTCTGGCACGCGCCTCGAAAATGGCGTCCCACGGTGACGTCATGTAATCCACGCTCGTACACCGCTTCCACCGGTGAGAGCAAAAGGGAAGAGAATGGAAAAGAGGGACACCAGGGTAGCCGGGGATGGCTAGCGAGCCTCGATTGGTCAGCCAGTCGGATGGAGGGAGTGGTCGAAAGCCGCTGGTTTATATCGATCTCTCGAAGTCCGCTCGTTCGCGGACGGAGAGACACTCTCCGGTGAACCGGGGCTGCCTCCGCGGTGAACGCGTGTTCTCTTCGTCCTTTAACCCTGTCCTTTAAGGGTTTCTTCGAACATAGACAGCCGATTTTTTTTTTCGGCGATTTTATACTTTCTTTTAGAAAGTAAAAGGCGATAAGAAAAGAAGTAACAGTATTTTGTGTTTTGTATATTACACCATTATTCTTCTTTTAGTTATTTAACCCTCTGTGACACCATGTGACTTGGAAGTTACTTATATACTATGCATCTGTTAGGTGTGCAAATTAATTTGCTACCTTTTTTCTGTGTTTTTCTAATTTAATGAATTTTTAGTTTATTTAAGTTGAAGAACTTCAGTGCTTATTTATTAATGGTCGCAGTAATCTTTATTATTCTGGATCACCCTCTCCCATTTATCGGGTAACAGAGGAATTACTTTTCTGAAAAAAATATAGCAGCTTTTAGTCGATAAATTTGTCTGGATTTTACGGAAAAAGGCACCGAATTAATTTTTATATTTAATATATTTTATAACTTTCATTTTATTTGTTTATTATTATATTCTTGCATTATGTAATTGTTCTGTTACATTAATAGTAATTAATTTCCTTATGATAATTATTAATTTTTTTCTTCTTTTATTTGGATGCAAAAGTTGTGATTAATTGTAATCTTTCTTCTCGTAAAAAATGTAAAATCGCGTTTCAGAAGAATAAAATTATTCATAAGGATTTAAAATATTTGCAATTTTTAGCAACGTGCGAATATCTCCGCTAATTTATTCTATTAGCAAAAAAAAAAAATTAAACCAAAGGTGTTTCTGAAATTTTTATGATAGTCACTATTTACTACAATAATAGATTCGATAAATTCTACAGTATGGTGGTCGGTTGAAATTGAAAAGCTTTTTTCTCGCGGTTTTCGAGGTTTTGAAAATACTAATCTAATTTTAGAAGGGACAAAAAAAGATTATCTCAAATTTGAATGTAGTTCAAATTCGTATTGAATATTTTATATAACATCTCTGTTACAATTGGAATTACAATGGAGATCTAGGTCAAAAATTTCCTTCGAGTTATCTTGCATCCTTTTCCACGTTATATTTACATATTTTTAATTTCGTAGAATATTTACTAATTATTGTCTTTTCTCGTATCAGTCTGATCTCTTACGAAGAATGATAACGTCGGCAGTACAAACGTTCAGTAGCTTAATTTCTAATTAATACTCGTTCATCGGTGCATACGAGTTTCGAGACGGGGGTGAATCAAAGTAGGGACTCTCCTTTACCACGAGTATATTGGATTTTAGCCGGTGAGGGGTTTGACCCCCATTGATAAGGGTCATCTCGATGCTTTCGATATGTATCCGCCGACAGTGGCAAGGGTCGACGTTGCACAAAGGGGTGTCGGTTCTTTGCTTTTTAGAATAAGGGTGTTCGATTTAATTTAATCCAGATGCCAAATCTCTCGTCTTTTGACGTTGAATTTGCCACCAGAAGTTAAGGGTGAACGAAAGCAACGGGGATGGGAGTATTTCCTTTGAATAGAGATTATGATAATAGGACGTTTAAACATCATTAATAAACGCCCAAACACGTAACTCAAATTCGTTTTCATTACTTGGAAATTTTAGTATTTTATAAAGTGATAACTAAAACACATGCTGAAAATGCGTAATAATCAATTATGTAGATAAATGAAAGTCGACTTGAAATTATTTTCTCTTTGCAATATCATTTGCTTGAAAAATTCGGAATTTTAATACAGTTACTTTGTTTCATTACATTTACAGATTACATAATTTTTATGTTACATTAATAAATATTTTACATTCTGCCTCTATTGACGAGTGCCGTTCTTCTTAAAGCAGAATTAATTTTTAAAATCAAGATTTATCTTGGAAATAAATTTTCCAATCAAAATCATGTCCGGTAAATCGTAACGCAATCGACAAAAAGACGATTCCTTATAAAAAAATATAAATTTAAAACTGTTTAATAGATATATCATAGGCTATTAATCCTTTCAAATGTCACTATAACATTTTCCATACACAAGAAATGTTGCAGTAATTTTAGTTCGAGAATTTTGAAGTGCAACGCGCGTGTAATGAAGTTTACAGTAAGATAGAAAGGATGGAGTTGTAAAATTCTCGGGGGTTTCTCTTCAAATTTCCTTCGACTTTGTGCGTTGTTTCTTTGTCGAAAGGATCGAAGGGAATTTCTCTTTGTACCGTCTTACTGTGCTCTTTGATATCACGATATTGAATGCTGAAACATTCATAACAGGTGCGTTCGTCCGTAACTTTGTATTCATCAACTTGTGTGCGTCTGAGGTTTCAAACGGAAACACTCCGCCTTGTATTTTTCGCACAATAAAGGAACATTTAACAACACCTACTGTCGATCAAAGACCCTACCTTCTACGCGAGGAAAAAGCGAAATATACAACTGTAAATTATTACATCTTATATTTTATGCATTATAAAATACAAATTTTCCTACCAAATAAGAATTGTAGAAAATTTCGAAAAATTTGTAAATGGCATTTATGATAAATTTTAAAACGATTGAAACTTTTATTTCTATCATACAATATTTTTAATGAGAATATTTAATTATTATTTATTTATAACAATATAGAAGTATTTGTTAATGAGAATATTTAACTGCTATTTATTTATAGTAACAATAGCTATGTCCTGTACAACTGTGTTTATTTTTCAGGAAATTTCAAAATTGGCTTAGTTATTTTATTATTATAATTTATTATTATAAATACAAAATTGACAAACTTTTTACTAATTTTTTTAAAGCATACAGTCACTCCCATTTTTATTATACTACGAATTAGATTTCATCCTGTACAAAAATTCTACCATCTCTACTTCAATTAATTACTTCAATAATGTATAATAAATATCTCAGAATACATTCTTACAATGTAATATAACAGGACGAAAGCTCAATTAACAGCATCAAACACATTTCTTCTTCAAAGGAACCACCATGAGGATTATGAGAAACATGTGTAGGTATACAATTATCATTTCACATATACCTGTATAGTGTTCAGCTTAAAAAAAGAAAAAAAAAAGAAAAGAAGAAATAATCCTCGATTGAAATAACGATTATCGTACAATTTTGTCCGACTAATACCCCCATATTATATCTGCACTCGACTTCTGGTCTTGCTGTTCTCCTCTGATCATAATCTCCGTGAGACAGCATCCTAATTCAATACGCGGGGGTCGCGACTGGCGAATAATGTACCATAAGTGTCAGAACGATTTATGCGAGCTGCGTACGTGCCTATAACATTTTCACGGTCGAGTATGCGAGGCCAATATGCTGGGACAAAATGGACGAGGGTGTTGCTGGTAAATGGTGTGTCAGATAGTGCGGACAATATTGCTCGATGTTCGCTGGCTTTACCGAGTCACCCTCTCGTATTTACGCGAAAGAACCTGCGTCGATTATGGCTAGGGGCTTCTCCACTTTCGTCGCGATCTGTACGTATTACGTGGAATTTGTCCACCACGTCATTGTAACGATTAACCGCTGTGTTTGCTCTCTGGGGACGTTTAATCCGCGAGGATTCGAATTATGATGGATCTTATTTTATTATTATCTTCAGTATGAATGTCACGCGTTTAGCAATCTGTACTAAACGGTTTATATATATATATATATATATATATATATATATATATATATATATATATATATTTATTCACACATATAATCTAGTTTAATTGTCACGGAGAATTTTACAATAGAAATTGTAATTTTCCTATTCGATGAATTTTTTAGCAATTTGGGATAAAAATTTCGATTATGCTTAGCGGATAAATAATACAGAATGTTTGAGTATTCGACGAACATTCATGCTGAAAAGAATTATAATAAAAATGAGACTGAACTGTTGATTGTATTAGGTTGATAATAAATGGTGATTAGTAAACTCTATACAATTTATGTTTGAGACGAATAGTACAATAATAACATGGTTCACAATTTTTGGTTAATTTTTATTTTTATTCTCAATTTTGTACTTTTCTGTTCCCTTTGTTTATTAAATCGTTTGTCATTATTTAACACTTTTACGTAAGCAAATAATATAGTGTCTCCAAACGAATTTGCAACACTTTTTCAATAGAAATTTAAACTAAGCTGTAGCACATCTGAAACATGCCAAAATATGTAAAGAATTTATGCAAATCAAGAAACACTAATTTCTATAAAAATGGAATGTATGAGGAAAAGCCATAACACTGATGACGTATTTTCTGTTTAATTAAAAATCATTGCGAAAAAAATAGCAGTTTCATATGATACAACCTAGTGTACACAGTTTGGAAAAATTTATAATCGCTATTTAAGAAGAATCTCATTTTATTTGATATCGAATCGATTTTTAAATTTACGTCTTCTAGATCTCCTAGTTCCAAATAAAAGGTATCTGAACAGATCACATCAGTTTGTTTCCAAACGGAATGAATTTCCATCGATCGATCTCTGAGACACGCGACAGAACGACGAAAAGTTCGTTCCCGGTTCCTTCTCACGGAGTGGTTCCGTCGTCGTCATTTTCCAGCTGAGCGGCTTTCTATCGAATAACGCCTCGCGTTCTCTGGATCGCTCGCTGGAGATCGAATCTTTTGTGCTTCCGCTCGTGTTTCTTTCGGCGTGCATGCGCCAATATGGCAACGCGCGGAACGCACACGTAGCTGACTTTGAAGCAGGTAGATCCACGTGCTGACACGTGTGCGCCGACAGATACGAACTTAATCAGCCGTGCCGTACACCACGTGCCGTGAATTAAAGTATTCGAAAACGTTCATCTCCATCCTGCTGGCTGAAATTACAACGAATCGAAGAGACGTTCAATATAAGCGCGGACGTGCAACATCGAACGAAGTCACGTCAATTGACAGTGAGCAAGATAGTCATCCTGGACGTTTGAGTTACGATTGATTGATATTAAACGGGAATTCTCTTGAAGACTACGTCGTTATTAAATTTTCATGTGAAACGGTTGAAGGAATCTATAATTAATTATTATTTAGATAGTAAAGGTATAAATAGTTGGAAAATTTTAGGAGAAAAGTCAGTCTGTAAGTGTAAATCTCTTGGAATTAAGATATCCATAAAACTATACAAATTTTTCTGTGAATAGTAATCAGCTAAATTTTAAGAATATAATAATTTCACTACAGCCTCCAAATTCCAATCAAAAAGATACATTACTCAGAGAATTAATTAAACATACTCAAACATCCTATTACTTTTCATCTTCTTTATAAAGGTTACATTGAAATTTGTTTATTATTACATTGACCTGAGATATAATTACCATTTGTACAATTTATCAATATCTATGGGAATATAATAATTAATCATTATATTCTCTCGGTAATAACATATTTACAAAGAAATATTTCTTATAAAGTTCCTATTAATAAACTGATTATTGGTACCTGTGACTGCAATAATTTTCCAGACAAAAGTAACAAGAAACGACATAATATACAGTAAATTCTCTCTTATCTGGCTCCGGTTTAACCGGTCAATGGTCTCCATAGAAACAGATTATGACTTTGTTTTAGCAAAAAAATAGAAATCAAACAAAATAAAAATAAATATTATATTTTATTTACATTCTATAAGTGATATCGTCGGATTACGAGGCTATTCGTTTATCCAGCCAAAGATCCGGTCCCATAAGTGTCGGTTAAAAAGGAGTTTATTGTAATTAAAAAATAAAGACTTCCAATAAGTTTAAAAACTTGAAATTCAGGACAGATATATTTACCAACAATTCGTCCAATTGTCATAAATCTCCTCTCAATTATGTTTCCCCAATGTATACGTATTTAGCTAGTCTAAGAGTATGATGTCGAGAACGAAGATGATCCGTAGGGTCACTCTTTGGAGATATTGAGATCGAAGATAGCTAGGGACGCATGCGTGCAACCGTTATAAGGAACATGAGATCTTAACTGGTCGATCTCGTGACATATTCTGTTGGTCCCCCGTCTGTCTGTCCTGTTCGACCGTTCGTTCCATTGGTTCGTACGTCGGTTTGTCCGTCCGTGTCGCTCAGCGGGTGCCATCACCAGTTCTGCACCCTCGCATCCGTCAAAACGTTGACTCTTCTTTTATTACGCGGTTGGCCGCGTTATAAATTTCGATGAACGATGAGCCGGCCACTCGAACGAAAAAGTCATTCCTATCTTTCCGAATAACCAATTACTTGTCTTGTGCGTGAAAGTCCTGTCGTGATCGTCAGTCGTAACGTTTTGAGTCTAATTGATGATTACACGAAACTGCAGATGGGGCTTATGACTGCAGTAGAGATTAGATAATGTTAGAAACTAGAGAAATTTTTTTTGTGTTTTCATTTTATTCCTCGAGTATATATCTATAGATGTTGGAGTATGTCTAACAACGTTCAGTTTTCACCTATCGAGTTTTATTAGTTAACAGAATTTCTATTTTTAAGAGCAAGACTGATTTAAATTCTGTGTCGTATAGTTGGTGGAAGAAATATGGCGAGGTCGTAAATTCAAGTGTCAAGTAGCGATACGCAAAGTCACATTCTGCATTTTACGTTTCTCCATTGAGAACTGAATTAAAGCTGAAGTGACTGAAACTTCGAACATTTATCTTCTCGAGTTTCTATCGATTCGTTTATCGATATGTTCGAACATGTAAATTTCGATACTTGGACGACACTTGTACTTTCACAGCAGAAGAAAAATACAGTGGTGGACAGAAGTATTCGTGCAGTGGGGAAATTGGAAAACAAATGATTGTAACTTATAAATGAATAATTTTATTTTAACGAATTTTATGTAATATTTAAATCAATATTCAATGAAAACATACGTATAAAAATAAATTTTATATTTTGTAATTTAGTGTCTAATTTGAGTAGAAATTCAAAACTGTGTAATATTTGAAAGAGATAGAAGTATTTGTGCACTGTTGTTAGATGTCTTGATAAACTCAAGAGATAAAATCGTATAATAAATTTTTCATGCTAACGGCTGTTTGAGAGAAGAAATTTTCTTTCAATATTGTTGGTGAATCATTTGCGTGACATTGTAATGAACACCAATTTTAGCAGAAAGAAAAATCAAAGTTTGTTTAATGAAAATAAATCTCTTGGAGAAATTGTAAAAGTTTTACAAAGAAGTGTACCATCAGTGAGCCACGTTGAATTTTTACATAATTATCATGAATAATGGTCCATGTATAGTCCACCCGACATAATACCTCTTCAATTCACGAAATGACATACTCTTATAATTTAATACATATAATGAATGCAATAACGTGCGTCATCGATGGTCCACACGCAGTCTGAATAGAAAATCACATTTTCACGAATCACCGAACGCGTTATCAATGATACATCAAGTCCCACCGAAACTAAGCGTTACGCTTTCATCTTTGCTGTTTCAGGTCTCGAGTCTCAGGTGCAGGATTCCAAAGACCTCTATTGGTTCTAGAAGCGAACCATGGAGTCTCGTGGGCCGAATTAATTCGCAACATCCGGTGGGTGCATCCGCGAAAGAGAAACGCGGCTTCGATACCGCGAACATCAATCGAAGGGGCAACACAAGCTATCCGCGTTCGGTCGAACGTAGCGACAAAATGGCGAACGGGACGCTCGCCGTGGAATGTCATCGGAAATGGACGAGCGTGTTCATGGACAGCGCAAACGTGATATTAGCGTGTTAGGGGATGGATCCATCGTTGGGTTTTCCGGTGAACGGGAGCTGGGCGAGGAAGGGGGGATGAACGAGGAAGGAACTTTTGTTATACGGCCGGACGAACGTATGCAAAGATCGTTCAAAGCCGCGTCGAGCAAGTGTACATAGTGTTACCTAATTTACTTTAAGGATTTACTATTAGCATACAACTCAGATAGTATTAGAGGAATACTTTGCGCGCACTATTACCTTCATAGTGACTGACGATATGTCCGACCGGCCGCTGGAACAACAGAGCCTCTAGTTCGTATAGAGAGTGTTAGGGGATTAGGCCACCGAAAGGCACGTCGAAATTTTCCAAATAATTACAATACGCGAAGAACAGAAGTGTCTTTCTTTTTTCTTTTCTTTTCTTTTTTTTTTTTGTCGTTTTCGTAGTGAACTGTCCTCTTGGCTGACGGGAAGAAACGATGTCAATGAATAGTAGAGAGGTCTATGTTCCTTGAATAACACTATCGATTTGTAGAGTGTATTTTCATTTTCATGAAATCAATGAATGTATTGATAGGATTAAATAAATTCATTGAGATAGGTAACTTATTGAAGGAAGATAGAGGCCGAAGAGGAATTACGATGGACTTAATTATTTGGTGAATTTGACTGCAGATTTAAGTGAAATATTTATTTATCAATGATCTTGCCATATATATATATATGTGTATATATATATATGTGTGTATGTATGTATATGTATATATATATATATATATATATATATATATATATATATATATATATAACTACTATTATTGTATCATAACACCGGGCGCTGCAAAAATTCTGAAATCTCTCCGAGTCAGCAAATTAAAAATAGTTATTACCCGAATTGTCATAATTATTCTTTACATCCTTCCCCATAGAATTAATCATCATGTCGTAAACATACGTAAACACACACATGCACGCACAACTGTCATTTTGCCTAGCGGATTATTCTACCTTAAGCGCATCGTATCCATCTCATGTTATCGTCATCATAGGTGTTAAATAAATGATGCATTAATATTAAAACGTTGCATTTTCTGGCTTTTGACCTTAACCCCGTGATATTCTTTTCCATACACGTCTTCGAATCGGAGATTCCATTGTGAAACTGCAACAATGACATAAGTGTTTATCGTCTGATTAAATTATGCGCTGATAGCGGAAAAATTTGAAATAAATTTCGAAATTTTATTTTTCTATATTTTCCAGCTAATTACCTTTCTTATCATAAATTTTAATATAACTTCTATGACGTCTCACGTTAGAAATTTTATTATATCTCGTATAAATTTTATTGACGCTGCTATCCATTTAATTGATTATTAAAAATTAATATCCTTCGACAACAAGGAAAAATTGATACTAATTATTTTCGTTATGATGAAATTCCAGCGGGATTCTTTGAATCTATTTTTCAAGTCTATTTCCTGCGATCATTTCCTGCGCAAGAACATGAGAAACACGTGATATCCTGTTGGCGTGGGCCGTGTATCCGCGATTATGTTAATAACAGCTGAGATTAGAGATAAACGTGGAACGGAACTGGAGTATATCTGGTTGAGAAAATAGAATTTTATGCTTTTGCGGTTCGTTACGCCGCTACTGGTTAATTACACACCGGCGAATTTAGTGGCTCCACTCACACCAGAAAGTTAATCGAGCACGTAATAAGAGGAAGTAATGGGGAATTTAATCTTCAGGAATTCTGTGTGGAACTTTCGCTTTCGTCCGCCCCTTAACCAGTTTTATTCAGCTCAATGTCATTTTGTTCTTGAGCCATTTCGATCAATTTAGAAATATTCTTCTAGAAAAATGTTTAGCTGATATTCGAAATAAAAATAATATTAGACAATTTATAATCGTAAAACTAATTGTACAGAAACAAAACATCGCGATTCCATGAAACTATGATCCGTAGATATGATGAAAAATACTTTCATACATCAATATGGTAAGTAAAAAATTATATTTTCAAAATTTTACTGAATTTTCAGTGCTCGAATATTGAAATCAATCACAAAGAATATGGTTAATAGATATTTATAATTGTCTGTGATTAATAGTTGTTGTTCGAAGTCTTATATCATTCAATATTAAGTATAATATAAATTGAATCTCGAATAAACAAAAACATATTTTCTAGAAAAACAGTTTGTTTGTAACTTCAAATTTTCTAATTCAAATTGTTATCAAACTTTTCCTTAAATACTGCAAATTATTTATAATAATGATCTTCTCTCGAAACAAATACGAAAGAAAAATAATTTTTTTACGTAAAAATAATTGTTAAGAATTGCAATTTTTAAAAGGAGAATGCACGAAATTCTAATTGCAAATTCAAAATGTTCTGCAATCTATTATAATTAATATAAAAATTAGATTATATTCTACTTTGATTCATATATCTTATACATTACAGAATAATTTTTTAATTCGGTATCTTCCAATTTTATCACTGCATAGTTCACATACAAATACAGAAACTCCTTGATTTTTTACGAAACAAATAATTGAAAGCGACAGATTCAATTAATATTACAAATCGAAATAACACTCCAATTAATAAAGTGCTCGGTGGAACATGTGACGAGATCGATGGTCGATTTCCTTTACATATGCCCGGTTTCCTACATCACCGATGTGTCTCCATTCGGGACAACGTTAACGAGATGAGAAAATGAGCAATTAACTTCGTTACCTAGGGGAAACGATGTCGCTGGGATTCAGACGATCGTTGTTATCATGTGTAAAACACGTGTAGCCTGATTGGTCGTGCCACGAATGGAAATGGAGTGAGAACGCGTGCACGGATGGGCAAGGTGGCGAGAAATTTTAACGAGATTGCACGGGTCATTTCGAGGCGAAATAATGACGATTCGATGTTTCAAAAATTAAACCTACCAGAAGAATTATAGAGTCGGTGAACATCTGGTGTAAATAGGTATGATTTCTGAGAGAATTTCAACTACGAAAAATCAATTCAACATTTCTAAACAGTTCCAGTTCTTTTACCTCAAATCTAATACGGTAAGTGCAAGATACAGTGAAAGGTAAAATACGTAGATGAACTCATTAACTGAGTTCACCTTTCAAACAGAAATTGATTTTTTTCTGTTCATCGTTAAATATTAATAAAAATTATAATCAATTACTTCGTTTTGGTTCTTGCAGCTGTGAATTAAAAATGAATAATCCTTTAACAGATAAGCTACTGTATTTTATGTATTGATTAACTAATAACGAGTTAAATTCATTTTCCTCACTAAGCAAGTAAAATAATACTATTACACAGTTCCCCAATTGCTATCTATGTATATTGAACAGATTAATCTTGGCTGTACCATAAATAAATTTTCAATCTACATCAAAATCTTTCAAAATATATTCCTCTCGATCTCAAATCTTGCAATAACCTTTTTAATAATTAATTTTCTTACACTGAGGTATCAAACAAATCTATTGTCTTCACATAAACATCAAACCAATGTCAACGAAATCAAGTCAATCCAAAGCGAAGAATCAGCTCATGTGAATTCAGCAGTATTTCGATCTCGATACGTCGTCGTCTTCAGCCGGAAAATAATTGCGATACGTATGCAGAGGGACGGTATGCGTCGATAACGTGAAACAACAAAATCCACTTATCCTGTTTCCGAGGTAAAAAGATCCGCGGTACGCTTTCGATACATTTCGCGACATACTCGTTCGAGCGTTAATTCATCCCGTCCCTCCTCCTTCTCCTCCTCTTCCCTCGATAATTACCTGTTTCGTAACGCGATTGGAGGACAACGTGCATCTGGACGCGTTACTCGCCTCATAATCTCCGATCGACGTGGATTCCAATAAACGGTAGCCGCCGGTAAATCTACCGAATAATAAAATAAATCGTCGGACGCTGTGAAGGGGCTAGTTCCGATCTACGGATAAGGAGAAAGCCGAAGAGATATATCGGGTGGAGGGAGGCAGGGGCGGGCGGGTGGTTTAGAGAAAGAGGGGAGAGAATGGGAAATGGTGAGATTTATTGCGTTGACCGAGGAGTTCCATCTTGTTTTAATTACCGAGGTCGCGTTGCTCGCCTCGGCCTTTGTGTCCCTTCGTTCACGTCGTTCTTCGTTCCCCGGTTCTTTTTCCCCCCCTTTCCATCTTCTTTCTTTCTTTCTTTCTTTCTTTCTTTCTCCTTTTTTTCCCTTCTCGTTTCGTTCGATGCTGGACAGCAGCCGGAGAGATTAAAAGTGCGAGGTTAAATTTGACCGCAGCTCCATGCTCGATGGACCCTTGGCTACCTTCGAACAACGATTTCAACTGGTACTTGGATGCTATCGGTTTTGTTCTTTATATGCTAGACTTGTAGACGTGTGAGCTATGTTTTTTTAATGATAGATTGAAGTTGCTTTGTAATATTGTTTTTGTTTTGGAAGGCATTCTGGAAAGCGGGAGGTGAATCGAGATTTTGGGGGAGATAGGAGACAGACTGCTTCAGGAGTTTGTATCAAGGACAATTTCTCGGTTTAGATCGTGGAAAGCAGATAATGGAAAATGAAAATAGTAATCGTTGCGTTATGTGTAATTTTTAAATTCAGAAGAAAGTTCGTGAGGTTTTTGGCGGTAATCATTCTTAGGTGTTCATATCTCCATTCAGGCCAAATCTACATTTGAATCGAACAGCTTGAATATTGGGTTTGTTTTATAATTATTACATAATTTTAAATATGGTCATCCAATAGGAGAATTTTCGGTATATTGTGCTATTTTATTTAAAAAAAAGACAAAATTTCATAAAAATTTATAAGTCACAGCAGACGATATATTATTGAATAAAGATATTTCTTATCGTTAAAACAGTCGCTCTTTATTTACATGTTAAAAACTGCATGAACACTTTAGGAAACCTAATATTTTACTGATTATTATAAAAGGTGTATTTTTTAAATAGGAAAAAATTTAAACAAGTATCACAACTATTTTCAACTTTGTCGTAAATTTAATTAAACGATCAACAAAAATATAAACTTTCGAAGAAATGCAAGAAGTATTTTAATATTCAAACAGAATGTTAAGTTTCAACATCAATGTTAAAAGAACATTTATTATAAATGGTATAAAGGATATAATATTTATTTATATATAATACTTTTAGTTTCATATATAATGAAATATTTGAATATGTTTTCTGGTGTATTGGTGTATATACAGTTGCGAAATGGAAACTCAAGAACGACTCTCACGAAATTTGACCAATTCGAAGCTCCTGAACACGTGCCTCGCAGTATCCACGCATTTTTTCGCACTTTCTCATGCATGCATTGCAGCATGGTATTTCCCTTTTCGTCGTTGCCCGTCAAAACAATGGTGCCCCACAGGAGGATCGTTGTTTCCGTCGTCTGAACCCCGTGCATTCCACGGGTACAACGATGATGGTTGGTCGTTGTACGGACTAAACTGCATTTCGTCAGGCAAATAGTAGATAGGCCATCGCTTCGTGAACATAAATCAGTCTGTTCTGTTTCTTCTGTCGCGCTGTATGATTTGTGTGTTTTGTTACGTAATCGTGCATATGCTGGCTAGACGTGGAAAAACCACGAACAGGAAACCACGTGAGGGCCACGTGAGGCAACGCTTCGAGAAACGATACGCGGTGACAGACTTCCTGGCCCTCTTTGTTTTCTTTTTAAAAATATCTTCTTCATCAGTATAAATTCGACGGTTTCTGAAATTATCGATTTTATAGTTTTTCTTCCCCGAGAGAGAAACTTCAATCTGTAGTTTACTTTTTTTCTCTTTCTTAAGACGCAACTTAATGTAAAAACTTTCAAATTTAGGGAATCTTTCTTTTCGAAGATTTGAAACAATGAATGGAAATTGTATGGTTCTACAGATAAGGGGATGATGCGAAGAAGATTTCGTTTCACTATTCTAGTTAAAATTATTTTCATTTTATACGAAAATTGTATTTATTTCTGCAGTATACACAGGTCGAACATTTTTACAATGTGTTCTTCATGTAACTGAGTAAGACAATTAATAAGTTTTCTACCTTGAATGTATATCAATTCAGTCCATAAATTCATGCTTTATTGAAGATCATATTCTATGATCAGGATCAGAGCTCTTTTACAAAAAATAAATCTAAGAAATTACCTATAAGATAGCAAAAAATTGTTAATAACGAAGGAAAATGCGTTTCAATTGTATTGTTTCGAAGCTTCTCAAAAATTCGTTCGAATTCATGAACCGATCTGATATTTGCGTATTCGTAGAAAATGCTACTCTTTATTTTGCGAACACTCCAAGAAGAATTTATCTCAACCAAGGAGAGCATTAAACAATATATAACGAAACCACCGTACACTTGTACATAGATCACCCCTCGATTCGCGGTAATTAAATACCGAGTATCGTCCCCTTCTTGCAAGTGGTATCCCTTCGAAGGGGATACTAGTAGGGTCAGGTTATTGATACTGCACCAAGGGAACAAATGATCCGACCGTGAATATGAATATTAATATTACTTTACCAACGTTTCGTCCGGCACGTCTCTCCCTTATTTGTCACCATTATAGATGATCCCCGATGCCTGAAACAATTATGCGAGCTTGCGTTTGAACTATAATGGACAATGCAACTGTTCGTCGAACTATAAATAAAAGATATTCCTTGTAAAATAGATATCACAATATTAAACAAACATTTTTAACAAAAATTCTGACACTTTGAATGAAGTATATAAAAAATTCGTTTGATACAGTAGCGTTTATCGTTAATATTAGTGAATCGAGTATCTTAAATTTTAGAAATTTTATTAAACGAACTTACAAATAGTTAAATAGTTAGTTTTACAATAATCAAGATGCTCGTAGTATATATTGAGAATTAAAATAAATCAAAAATACACGGTGGAACGTTTCAGCTTGTTGTCAGAGCGCATAACTTCGTCATCGGAGCGAGCCATCATGGATTATCATCAGATGAAGAAGACCCGAGGAGAAAGATCGAAACTATCGAAGAGATCCAAATGTGGACTCGGATCGAATTGTATCGATCTCGATGACATAGTGGTGCCGTGCTCGACAAAGACCTAAAAAACGTCTAGGAATGCCGACTGGAATATTTCGGCGGTGTCACCTCAGAGAGATACCTATACCCTTCTGTTTCTTTCGTTTCTCTTGTTTCGTCTCTTTCTATTAAACCTCTACCTCCGTCTTTTTCATTCGGAATCTTTTTTACGACCGATAAATCGATGTTTTAGATAATAATTAGTATTCATTCGTCATTAGGATTTGTACTTTCTCTTTTCTGTTTTCTTTTTTTTTGTACAGCTCCTTTTTGTATGAAACATAATTAATTGTTTATTATAATAGTCTTTATCTTAGAATAAGAAAAAAATGTAAAATACCTCAAAATTATTTTTGTAAATATTATAACAATATTTCCTTTCTGAAAGAATAACGTATAAACAAGAGTAGCAAAATATTAATAAATATTATAGTCAGTTCCTTCATTTTGGTTATTGCAAATGTAAATAAAAAATGAGTAAAATGAATGAAAAAATAGATAAGCTATTCTGTCCCATTTATTGTCTAATCGATTATACGTCTTTACCTTTGAAAAAAGAAATGTGCAATACCTTGGAACTATTTCTTATACACGGTCTTGAAAATATTATAACAAAATTTCGTTTTTGACAAAGATAATGTACGATTTGATCTATTATAATTACCAAGTGTAATATATTAATAGAATTTAATTGTTAAGTGTGATATACTAATAGAATATTTTTAAAATATGTTAACAGTACGTGAATATTTTTAAGTACGTATTCCTCGTATTATACGAATAATCCAATATACTTTAACACTATTTTCATAAAAGCATATTTAATTCCTACCCTTTAGAGACATTTGGAGCATGGACCATTAATCTTATAATATTATTTATATTATCAAATTTTATTTATATTATCAAATCTTATTTGTATTAAAATAAACTAAATTTACGAAATAAGTAAAAATATATTCATAAGCCTCTGTAATTTTTTTGTTTTCAAAAATTCCATCAAAGAAGTGTGCTGAAGTTGATAATTGATCATATAAGAAAAGGAATTTTCGGAGTGCAACGGATTGTCTTGCATACTCCTTTTTTCGCATACTTCCAAACGTTCGGCATTGAAGTCTCCAATTTGAAATTCTTCTAAAGAATCTTGAATTAATTTTATCATTAACCTCAATTTTTTTTTTTGTAATCATATTAAAAATGACTGATTTTCCTGTTCATCTTAACGCTTCCGAAAAATAAAAATCTTTTTATACCTAAACATTCATTCGTAACCGTGCTCAGAGAGATCAGCGACTTCGTTCCATGTTAAAAGTCAGTTTCCCTCGTGCTGCTATTTCACCAGCCATCGTAGACGTTCCTCATGGTCGTCTACCTACAGGAACACACTCGGTTTGCCTTTGCCTCGGCATTGGAGGCATCTCTGCCCTCGTGTTCCCACGGGCTCGAACCTTTGACGTACGATGTCCTGGCTACGCTGTACACGAGGTCCTCCTTCCCGATATCGTAGCCCGTCCCACCGTGTCTTCGCCTCCTTTTTTTTATTTTCTTTTTTTTTACCTTCATCGCGGCCCTCTTTTTGTTCGCGTGCACTCGCAGAAAACCGGTAGCCGGCGGGAGCTTTTGAAAGAACCACGACTTCCGGATCGTCCAGCCTTTTCGGAGAACGTAAACAATCGATTAGCGAATAGAGGGAATCGGTGAACAGTATATCTAGTCTAAGTGTGTTTCGAACACAGTAAGACTATTGTTCTTTTAATACTAATTTCTGTTTTTCTTAATTTTGAGTATTTAATATAATATTTATTACAATTTTCCAATTAATCTGTGAATTGCAATAAGCCGTTGACTTTTCTTAACAGATTTGTTCCTTTCAATCCGTTTATTTGAAGGTTTTATTACAATAGCATTTGATCTGGTATCTAATTAAAATAAATTACGATTTACAAACTTTTTAAAGTTTGAAGAATAATCGTGACATTGTAAATTCTAAATTTACAAAGTAATATTCGTAGTTTAATCTTTATAGCAAACAGATGTATCCTTTTCAGAAAATGAAATTATTCCTTTCTAAAACATTGCTAATCCATTCAAACTTTTATTGCATTTTTAATAATAACAAATTAGACAAACAAAAATTTAAAAAATAGTATTGCAATTTGTATACTCTGCTAGAAATGTACGACAATTAATATTAATGAAGTTGACACTAATTAATTAGAGAAATAACGTGTTCAAATTATCACCAACAGTTGCCCGTTCCCCAAAAATCCATCTCGGCGACGTAATATGTTTATTTGCGAATAACCGGAACGTATCAGAATAACGATTAAGTGGATGCATTGGGTGCACGTGTTCGATTTGCCAGGACCCCTACTAGCTTTTCGAGTCACGTCTCATTTGCGCCGTTCAATGTATCGTCGAGGGTGCGTCGAGGCATTAAAATCCGCCACCCGAATAAGGGCAGGTGCATCATGATTCGTGAAAATCACAGTTACCGGCAGTGCTTTGAAATGGCTCTAAACAGGATGTTTTTACGATCCTCAAGAATCGTGATTTGCATGAAACGTTACTTGTGTCTTAATTTCTCGGTTTGTTTTACACTTTTGGATACACTCATAATTTTATTATAAAAAAGATGTGAAGAAATCAATTTCCGAAATAATTTCCATAATTGTTGATGACCATTTTTCTGGCAGTTTATACCATTGCGAATACTTTGATATAAGTCACTCCCATTGATACAATTTTTCTCCTTAAAACAGAATAACTTTTTAAAAATTGGATCGAACGACATGAGTTTTTTTCTTGAGAAATTAGGATTAGTTTACTGGATGATGTAAAAACAAAAGATTTTGAAAAGTTGCAAGAAAAAGAAAATGTTGTTTTTGCAACTGAGTTTTTATCTGAGCCTGTAATGAAAATTTTTAAAATGTGTTTTATAGATTTATGTCAGTTGTATACATGGTGAAAATTTTATTGCTCAGATAAAATAATTATAAGAAAAGATCAATTGTAATTTCTTCCAAAATTTTTATACACATTATCCTGTAAGCTAATCCTTCTAACTTCTAAAAAAAGAAAAAGAAACTCACGTTGCTTGATCCAAACTTAAAAAAGTTATTCTGTTTTAAAAGTTATGCGAATATTAATGGGACTATAAATTGCTCTACACTACAATTCATCAAATTCAAGTTTCTGATGTATAAAGAAATAAGAAAATGAAACGTTTCGATATTTTCCAATTATCCTCCACGATGATCCTCCAGTAAAGAGCGCAAATGTCGAATAAAACGCAGAAGGAAGTATCGGAAATACCTGGTGGCGTAGTTACAACATATCGAGGCGGAAGTAGCGAGCAGTGTCATCGTGAAATAATTACGATACACAACCAATGACCAATACACGATCAATGCACACAGGTACACGCGACACGTTGAAAGGCTGACAATACGCCAATAGAATAAGGCGGAGCAAGCACGGCCAGGAACGTGTCTATTCAAGCAGAGGTTGGCCTCTCTCTTTCTCTCTCACTCTCTCTTACTCTTACTCTCTTCTTTCTCTCGGTGTACGCCAAGGAGCCGGCAAGCGGCCGTGGAATGTCTTCATTAAAATACCCGAGCTCATCATTTATGCAGAGCAAAAACACAACGAGGCAAGCTTCGAGAACGAGATCGCCGTCCCCGACGAAGATCCGTGCTTGCTCGTTCGTCTAGCTTTTAACTTTTTAATTTCCGCATTGTTTCCTAGAGAAACGTTCCGCAATTTAACTGGCGTTCCGGCTACCTGCTGTTACCTGAAGTGTAAAAATTCACGCTGAACGAACGCCGATCGATCGGCAAAGAATTATTCTTCGCGTTCGAGGTTGCTCACTTACTTACCTTGGATTATGAAGACCTAAGAAGTAAAGAGTCCTCGAAGACTAAGTTTTTATGTAGGATATTGAAGTATAGCGAAGTTTCATTGGGTAGGAATTCTCAGTTGGATAGTTTAGTGTGCGAAGATGTTTTAGCTCTTTTATCGTATTGTTAGAATTTCTATATCATTAGTTGGAAGTCATTTATTTTTGATTGCGAAGGAATTTCATACTTTGACTATCATTACCTGTATAACATATAATTCGTTTCTTGAAATAAATTATATTGGAATTATATTTTTTTTCAAATGTACGAACAAATGTTGATGATAATAAAAAAGATAAAGAAAATTATACAAATATGTAAATTCTTCTTTAGTCTTCTTTTTTTAGTGAAAAAAAAAATTATGCAGTATTTTCTGAATTATAAATTAAATATTTCATAAAAATGTACTTTTTAAAATAATTTATCAACTATAAATTTAAATTAAATATATTCTAGTGTAACTGCATATGAAACTTTCAAATTTAGAGAATTAATATAATTACTAAATATGATAAAATATAAATTAAAAATTGAAATTAAACTTTAATTATTAGTAATAGTAAATAAATATTTTATCAAAATATCCCTCAAATCAAGCATATTACTTATAATTAATTTTATTACTAAAAAAATGTATGAGTTCGGTTGTGTTCATAGTATTTTGCAATCGAACATATGTTTTCCAAGAGTTAAGTGAATTATTGAAGAAGTACCTGACTCGTAGCTTAACGTATAACTTATACTTCTAAATCAATTTTATTTTTGATAGCCTCATAATTAATAAAATTCTTAAGGTGAATAATCTTGTTAAATTTCTATTATCAAATTGGACTTAAGGTTTATCACAAGGTAATTTGATTAAACAATAGTATTACATATATCTAGCTTTTCTTTAGACGAGCTGAAAACACTGTTGAATCGTGAACAATTACACTTAACTCATCAGTATTAAGACAAATGCATGCCGTGGATATTTCGCGACAAATGCCACTGTTTTAATATAATGAAAAACAACAGACGGTGTACGTGAAAGTAAATTCTGTTCCATCACGTAAGGAATCGTAAAAATTCTTCACTTTTTTGACCGCATAAATTTGTTACTTATCCGGATGAAGATACTTCAAATTTTGTAAATAGCCGCGGTAACGCTTCACGAATTCCTGCATCGTTTATTGTTTGAGGAAAAAAAAAAAACTCGTATTACAGGACGGATTGGTTTTCTTGTTATCCAGATCTGCCGAAATAAGCATAGCATTTTAGGTGAACCGAAAGCGAACGTTGGTCCACGGGACGCGTTTTCGCATTCGTAATTAAGTAGAAAGTCAAAGGTACGACATCTTGTAAGCTTGTCGCGTTTGTCATCGCAGCATCAATCATGAGGACCGAATTCCGATGTCTTGTGAGCGGAATCAATATTGTAAATCTCGAGTATGGATGTGTCGCATTTTTTGATATAGTTCAATGTCTGGATCGATACGATTTTGTGATTATACCATTTAAGGAAACGGTGTTCATCGAGTACTAAACTCACGTGGATACCATTAATTTTCCATTAACAGTGATTTATTTCGTAGGAGAAATAATAATAGAAATTCGGAAACTTATAAAAATGACAATTGTATTTATGTTATGTTGACAGACGTAAAACTAAATTTCAAATTTTTATTTATTTTAATTCACTGCATTCGAACTTTGCTTAGAAGGAGTACTACGAGTGCAAGATTAAATTAAACTTTCTACTGCCTTCAAATTATATTTATAATACTTTGGTGTTTTATACATTTTTTTTTATATTGGGATGATTCGTTTGCAACATGGTGTAAAAGTAGCTATGGAAATACCTAACAATGTTGAACGTTAAATGAAACGTATTTGTTTGTATATTTTTAATCGCTTCACGGCAATATCCAACTGCGGTATGTTGGATCGTTAACGTTTAACATTTCTCTTCTAACCAGTGCGAAAATATTGCGTTCAATTGATACTCACCCCTGCAGCACATTCCACATTCTTACCCTCCCACAAATCACTGTACTGTTCGAATCAGAAATTTTTTCGCTGGTGCATGGAATTTCCACTGGATCTTTCGAACTGCGTTTAATAATCTCGTTCAATTTACTTGTATACTGCAAATCCTAGCTCATCTATAATCGTATTAATTCATTTTCCAAGCAATAGTAAGTTATTTTAATAACTTTGGTCAATACTTAAATATTCCAAATATACCCAATATATCCTTCTCATTAAATATTTAAAATATTCGTTATACGTTAATATATAATATTAAAAATAATATCTGTAATAATTAAAATATGTACAAAATACAACAATAATAAGAATATTAATATTTAAAAAAATTTTTTGATATTAAATTATTATGCGTAATTAAAACGTTGTATATCATGAAACATTGCTGTTGGAGTATCTGTAATTTACATATCATAGCTTCTGGATTAATGAATAAAGGCAAATTTAAATATTAAATTTATTTCAATCTACTAAGAAACATTCTACTTCATTATTTCAGGCTAATCACATAGTTCCAGGTTGCTTGAGTCGATGAAAACGGCTGACGATTCCACGATGTTGCTCTTTTTGGCTGAAGAATCCGGTGACCTTCATCTTCGCACGGACCCCACGCAAGTTGGCCAGCGCTCTCCCACGAGATGAATTTATGAGCAGGGAAATAGAGAGACAAGCATCCTCAGCTGGGATTCTCTGGTGGATGTGTACCTGTTGTGTCGTTACATAAGGAAACGGCGTGTAGCTACGCGCGACGTACATGTATGCGGCATCCGAGGGAGTCTCATAGGCGTAGATAAACGGCTAGATAATACGCTACGCTGACAGAAAGTCTCCCTGGAGCTACCTGCTCCGCGGGATGCCTCGTGTGTCGCGGGACAGATCGTCCCTGATCGCTGTCCCTCTCTATACGGGACAAAGCCCGGAATCATCAGTGAATTAGGGAGCATGATTTGAGCATTCCTCCATCTCGCGCGATCCACCGCACCACTGCCAGCTGACGGAGGTCGGATTTTCAGGGTTGTCACTGGCTGGGAAAAAGCAACTTCTTCTTCCCTTCTTTTTTTTTCTTTTCTATTTTTATTCCTTTTTTTCTCTCGTTAAGGGAGGTTAAAAAGTGTTGAATTTCAGTGTTTATTCTGGTACTATTGTTGTTGGTTTGTTTCCATTGTACGCAGTGTATGATTGTAAGAAGTTTATTAGAGAAATGGGAGAACATGATGATTTCTGTGTGTTTATTAATTCTTCGATTTGTTTATAAATGTATTGAGCTAATCTGAAGTGTATAATAAACAAAAATTTACATATTCCATAAATTCTGGAACCTCGAGATGTTTGAACACTATAATGAAAAGACTTGATAATTATGAGAAGAACAGACTACCTAATTGATGAACAGAGTGTTGCATTGATTAGATCTACTCTGTACCAGCAGCAAGGAATTTTTTGTCTTAAAATATGAATCAATTTTGCGAACATGGCTCCACAAACACTTGACCAAACAAAAAGAAATCCTTAATTTTTTAATAATTTTCCCTAATTTTTAAAACTTTCAAAGATAACTCTTGTAAATTCTCGACAGAGGTATCAGCTTATGAATTCAGAAGTATCTAAAACTTTTCGATTAAGAAGATTCTTAATTAGCTTCAAGATTACAAGTTATTTAACCATCTCTACGTTTAATTATACTAATACAAATACATCCAATCTTTCGAAGTATTAGAACGTCAAACTACCCCAGAGATATGGAAACGGTTACACAATCCAGATGTCACGCGGGTTTGCAACTTGCGAGACGTTTGACGTACAAGTGCAATGTCGGCCACTATGGAAGGCACGTTTCCTTGCCCATTGGCCAGCTGTCTAATATGCATACAATGTTACGAATACCGTATGTCCATCCGCGTACAAAGCTTCAATGTCGCGCTATCTCGGCACCCTTCGCTCGCGAGACGTTGATTTATCATTTGACTGGTAAAAGGAAGCGAAATGTCGTTGCGAATTCTTTGCCTCCTCCTTCTCCTCCTCCTCTTTTATCGATCAAGTTAACGTTAATCGTGATTTTCGCGATTTATCATTCTATAAGATTCATTTTCCACGAAGTATGCCAATAATTTACCCGAACATTTAGTTCGAGAGTCGATTGATTATATATAGTTGAAATAAGTACGTCTGTTGAAATGGTTCGGTGTATTAGAATAGTTACTAAGCGGTGGAAGATAAAAGAGAGCTTGTAGGTGAGCTCAAAGTATTCTTATAAACGGAACAATCGGAGCAATCGAACGTAGAACCGAATAGTTGAGATGCTCCGTTGTAATGGTGCACCGTTCTATGTGAACTGGACGTTCGATTTTCGCGTTTCAGCTGGAAGTTTAATCATTCGGACGTTCGGTTGAGTTCAGTTGGCGAAATAAAACGTGAGTCGGAATGAAACGACGAGAAAGTAAATTACGTTACGATTTAACCGCGTGTTCGCCAATTAAAAAGGAATGATTGTAATTTATAGAAAGTATTGTGAATTTATTACGCACGTATGAAAATCCGGTTGAATTGCAAAAGTTCGTTTATTCAAAGAGATTAGTATACAACGTTCACTTAATATTCATGATGTTTCACGTATCTTCTTCAGTCGGGTCAAAGTAAATTTACTTTTCACGTTGACTCATTTCAATCGTAACACTTGTTCGCTTCTTAACAAATTCTCTGTTTGCACGAAGATACGCAGATAATATAGAATCAACCTCGTCGTGTGAGACATGTCCATGTTCTTCAATGAAAATCATCCTGATGTAAATACTGATAACTTAAACCTTGATAGGTTCAAAATCGTAATCCTGTTTGACTCGTGCGACGTATAGTATTATAGCGAAGATAATCGCCATTTTGGCTGTCTTAAGTATCTGAAATAATTATTTGTAAATATTAAACGGTAGGTTGATTAATTGAGAAAGTGTATGAAAATTAAATTGATCGAATAATTATAATTTGAATTAAATAGAAGTAATACAGAGTAAATATAAATGACCGACGTTTCAATTACAAATCTTTAATTATCCTTGTAAACGTTGTTTGTACAGTAATTTCTTTTAAAGAATTCCCTAAATGATTTACCTGAGCTAAAAGAAATTTTAAATCAAATACTTACTCTGGCCATGATTGTTCCGTCTCAATGACAAAATTCGATTACACTCCTCGAAATTTAGTGTGGCAATGATATATTTCGCCATTGTGCGCTAATATTTATAACTGAGATCGACACCGTAAGAACACCTGAATAAACTTACGTATCGCATCGAACATCACGGGTGTAAACGATTCAAAGTGAATTAAAATTGTAAATTAAAAGACAGGTAAATGACATTGAACTATCTCGTGTTTTCTTCTTGTTTTCAAGCCAAAAGTAATCAAAAATTGTCTGTCAAAATCTGACAGCTGACCCTTCATTCACGATTGTATTAGCATCCCTTTTCTCCGATAAACAGAAATTTGAAGTCATTTTTAGTATTATCTAAAATTATTTAATATTTATAATATTAATAACAGCAAGAATATAATTTTATCCAAGTATCACACACACGTACATACTTGCATATATATATATAATTAACCAAACAGGACTTTTTCTTGTTATTTTACATATTAAAAATGCCCTCCACTACTTTACAAACTCGAAAGACTTTGCTCAATACGAGTCAAAACAGGTAACGAACGAAATTTGTAGATGAAATTTATTTAGATGTGATATATTTTATTTTAATTAATTGTAACATTAGGTTCATCGTTCACTGGTTGCTAAATTAAATTGTCAACGCTGTGACGCAAAACAATAACATTACCAACTAATTCTTTTATAATAATTATCGATTCATGCTTCTCCTATCAAAGACAAATATTGTGAATTTTGAGACATTCCTGAAATTCTAATCAATCTTAATTTTCCTCTTTACGAACGAAGAAAAATCGAGTTGCAGAGGGTTAAATACATAATGTTCCTGAAACAATCCACACAAATGTCTTTCATATCACATTTTATCTTTTTCCATTTTCATACTCATAATCTTCACACTGTTCTATTATTCAGTAATTCAATTAGTATCATTTCTTTAAAGAACAATCCAAGAGAAGCCACTCTTATTTCGGTCAAACGGCAGAAGAAACGAATTTCTCAAATTCATACGTTCGTCGCCAGTTTTTATTATATTCTATTAAACCGATACTCGGAATTTACGAGACAATTACAAGCTCGGTTTCGTTTGTGATCGTGACCGACCGGACTGTCGGCCCCGCTGAAAGAACGAACAAGCCTGTATTGAGATCGTGGGCCGGCGCAGGGACAGCAGGAAAGAAGTAAAGATTTTATCTCGCGCAGCTGATCACCACTCTCGCTTTGGTCGAGAGCCAAAGGAACGTTCTCTTTCTTTCCCTTTTACCTCTCCCTCCATATACTCTTTCTTTCTCTCTTTCTCTTTCTTCTTTATCCTTCCCTCGGCATCGACTGGCTCTCGTGCGAGAAACGCCACGGATTTGCATGCGATCAGTTACCGATTAAGCCAGATAGAATCGGCTGCTACTTCGCGCCGAATCGATGGCCGCTGGCTACCTCCATGGAACGGCGAACAAGAAACGAAATCGTGGAGAACGAGAGAATGTAAGCTTCTTTACGAAAATTTACGAAAGTATGTTTGGAAGAAATTAGAATACGAGTCTGAATTTTAATCATTCCACACGGGAAATTATAATTATAGATAGAAATTTGAGTTACGTCAATCGGAACTTCAATCGTGTGAGATCTTAAACAGACTTGATATTTATATTCGTTCAATCTCAATTTCGTAGCATGAGTTGTCATAACTGTTGATATATATTCTGAATGTTCTTCTTATGATCGATCCATTTGCTCTGATTTTATATCGGAAAGCTATGAACTTACTAGAGTAACTAAATTGCTAGGAATGAAAAGATTATTATCATAGATATAGAAATAAATTCACATAATCAGTACAGCTGTTCACATCGTAATAAATCATATTCACATCGAAAATAATACAAATTATGCTTTCATTCTTCATAAATAAAATTTTGATTGTATTCAAAAGTCAGACAGAATGGATTTTTGCGAGTAATGCATCACGTTGAAAATTGTATAGTTGTAAAGAAACAATACGTAGTTTTCATAAATTGTTTATTACTGAAATTATAGTAATAGAGTAAATTTGTATCGGAGTCAACAGACGGTTAATATTAATATTGAATGTAAATTTGACCGTAAAATTACTATTAGAAGGATAGTTTATAAAAATAAACTATTGTGTCGATTCTAAGCGTGAGTGCATAGTTGCGCGTCGGTACTGAACTGACGTTTTAGTTCCTTGGAGTCATCAAGCCAGCAAAGGATAATTCTTAATTGCTTACACGCCATAAGAAGTGTGTATGCGCATCTTATCGACGAATTCCAACATATCATGCATTAAATATAAATAATCATTCTTTTTAAATATCTCCCACTGTCTTAACACTTTATCTATCGAAAGCCTATTAATCGGCTTTCCACTGCGAAAATTTATCAATCAGTGAACCTATTAATCGGTTTCCTGTTTTCAGTGATTATCGATCGTGTTAAGGACTCGTTATTTATAATTTTTTATTTTTCTTTTTACTGCACAATAAAAAGAGTAGTAAATTCAGCCACAAACGGTAGATAAAGCGTTAAGTAATATTCTCATGCAAGTTCATACTAAATGTTACACAAGAAAACGAAAAACGATCACACACTAAATCCATTGAAAGCAAGAATCAAAGTACCAATTACAATTGTAAGCATCCAAACAGAATCACGAACTCCAAGACAAAATATACCCCGACTATTCATATTTCTCCAATTAAAACGCGCATACTATACCAACGAAAGTTCCAAACAAATTGGCCACGTCGGCTGACCCGAGAATAGAAGCGTCTCAGAACAGTCTCACCTTCCCTGAAGGCTAGATCAAAAGGAAGAGCTCATTGGCAACGAGCAATCATGCTATCTGTATCTCGATCGGCGGTCAACCGTTTCGAGGTGCACGTATCGGGCTTCCAAACGCATCGATCAGCGGGTTGCTCGTTAAGGTATCCGCGATCAAAAAACGTCCAAGCAGAAACAAAGAAGAAAGAGAGATAGATAGTTAGATAGATAGATAGAGAAAGGTATGGAAAACGATAGAGTAACATCGTAGACGGGGGAGGCAGGAAATCGGCCGGTCGTCTTCGTAGGCAGAATGGAATTCGGCGAGTGACACCACAAGTCGCCGGAATTTCAGCGTTGCATAGCCCGGGTGGCTCGCGGTCCAGGGGCTGTGTCTCTTTCTCCCTAGGCTTGGTCGATGTTGCTTGTTACGCGCGTCCTCGCGATCTGTTTCGTTTCTGTATACGTGCATGTGTGTTACATCGGAGTCCGGATCGGGAGTTGGCAGCCTGATGTTCCAGTTCCCTCGCCTGCATTCGCGGCGCTAGTAGCGTGCCGCGCGTGCTGATACTTCAGCTTCTGTTTGCACTACTTCGACCAAACGGTATGCGCCCTCGAGACCCTCCCTTTTCGTCTTCCCTTCACGTTCTTGATCAGCTCAGTCGACTGCATCTGCGCGCTCTGACCGAGTCATGAAATTCTGCCAGTGTGGTTGCTTCGTACCGAATCCGCACGTGACTTCTTCGAGATTTTCGAGTAGATCGATGACGTTGCAACTTCTGAGATGGCTGTTGCAAGGTACTCTTGTAATTCCATCTTGGTATTTTTGAATTGCACTCTTAGCTGATTGAAATACTTTAACGAGTATTTCGTGATACAAGCTTGATAGAGATTGTATTATGATTTTGTATGATATTAAACGAATGAGAAGTTTTGTTACAATTTCTTGGGTTTTGCGAATTTGGAGATAATATTTGTGATAATATGTTTTGTACGACAAGACAATTTTTTTACGAAATTTCTGTATACACGTATGTACATACGTACTATCTCTAAAAAGAAATTTTGATTATGTTTAGTAATATGGAATTCGAAATAGTTATGGTTCCAAAGTATAAAATACCAGTTCATGTAAGCCTTAGTTTACTGTTATATCTAATTTGGATGTATAAAATAGTATTTATATTTCCAAGTTAATTTTATTATTTAATATAATTCATTGCATGTTATTGTGTATAATAAAAAATTCTGCTACGATTAAATAGTTTGGTTTTATAATACATAATGAATAGAGAATTCTTTCAATTTTTCTTCATATACATCCACAATTACTTTCATCGTTATACGGATACAGAGTTTTACCATAAAAACTATAATTACCAATTTTAATTGTACGTATAAATTATTTCGCTGTGTTCACAGTCGCAACTATGATATATCAATTTACATTTCGATTAATTTTATACAAAGTACAATCTTATAAATTTTAAAATGAAATTTTTAAATATCAGGTATTTAAATTTTATTACTAATTTAATCATTTGTCATTATGTGATAGATTTCGCTTACGCAGATTACAAAAAGAAAAAAAAGAAATATGATTTCAGACATTAACAAATAATTACAGATTATTGAACGATATTGGTGAAAGGAAGTTAATATTCTTCATGATCGTTAATTAAATGAATAACATCCACCACAACAAAGTACAAGCTTCCGCAAGTATGCGTCACTATTCAAGTCTCATTGTTTCACTCGCGTTACTACGTGCACTTAAAGTGCTGCGTGTGCTATGCGTGCAAATGCATACGATGTTCCTTGACTCGTTGCCAATTCGAAGCGTGCGCGAAATGTGCGAATGTGAGTCACTCGTTCGTCGAAATTACAGCCATCGCTATTAAGCCAGCATTAATTATTATCAATTCGAAGATGACGATGTATTCTTTAAAAAACGTGTTCCTTGTTATTTAAATAATTCGACAGTAGTGTTAAGTATGAATTCCACGTGTTTTGTTTTAATTAAGAAGAACAGATTATCTTAATTGTTGATAATGTAATTGTTCAAATAAATTATTTATCAAAATTTATCAATTCGAAAAATGCACAGATAATGATGCGACTAAACCCAGATGTTCTCTTATTTGCAAAACATGCTGTGCTATCGAGCAAGTTTTTATACAAACAAATAAAATTCGGCGCATTGCAAAACGTGATAGTATCAACACTTTGGAGAAATATATTGAACTTTGTGAGGAATTGCATATACGTTGCTAATATTTTTTATCTATAGGCCCGAAAATATATACATAAGGTAGCGGAAGAAGTTCGTGCAGTTTTGTCTGTCAGCAAGAAACTTAAAATACTTTCTTGTATTATTTGTAGAAATAAATGCTTTCCGACATTTGGGTACAATAAAAATTGTATGTAGAAAAAGCTAAAACAGATTAGTCATTGAAATAATTTCGTATTCAATCATACTATTTCATTTTATAAACGAAAAAAAATTTATATATAAATGATTATATACATATATACAAATTTTTACTACATATTCGAATCCATAAACTTTCAAAGAAATCTTCACCAAACGACTATTTATTTATACAAAGAGAAAAAGTAAAAAGGAGCAACAATTAACTCATCCATTCGCGTAAACAAATAATCAAAGAGAAACCGATTCCAGGAGGTCCTCGAAGGGACGGGATTACCTGACTAAATGAAATCCAACTTGGAGGGTAGTCGGCTTAATAACGGAAATCTCGAGGGTGCCGATTTTGCTCACCCCATTGCGAACGAAGAAAGGAACGAAAACCGCCAACTCCGTTTCGTGCACGTTCCCACCCCTTTTTCCGTCCTTCTCCACTCGCCATCAATTATTATCGTCTTTCCACGGCTTCGTAGGGCTGACGCCGACATCGTAGGCGCCCCACGATTGGGCATTGGAACGCTCGACGTCGCCATAGCGACCGACCCCCTTCGACGAGGGTTGGCTAAAGGTGGGGACGAATAACTCGCGAAAACACGTAAATTAAACGCACTATGGGGGTTGATGGGGCGGAATGGGGCCGAGTGGGTGTCTCAGACCGTGAAACATAGCCGTCATAAGCGGATATTAAAGCGTGCTTCCGGGGTTGGTGACGCCAGTCAAGAACCGCTCGTAAACTCTCCGCAGAAAAATCCTCGATTTTCTTTCACGATTTCGTACAATTCGTCTTGGTGAATACGAAACATCGAGTGTAAATGAAATTACTAGCGATGAACAGTTTTATTACAGAATTAGAATTAACAGAGAACCGAATAAAATTCGATTGCTTCACAATTTCTATTTACTTCTTCATACGTTTTATTGAGAATTTTGAAATTTTATTTTGGTAAAGGACAATGCATCGTGCAGACAGAAAAATTATATTTCGTTAGTGTAATATGTTTAGTTCAGAAATTTGAAATAATTAATTATTTATATTTTTAACATTTGAAATAAATAATTACTTCAAACATTTCGTTATTCTTATTTTGCAAGTAACACGAGAAAGCTAATTTTATTTAGTGTTTAATTCAAATAATTTTGTATTTCAGTTGCTTCAATCGAATAATATAACAAGTAATTTGACATAAGGGGTTGTTGGACTGAATTAATAAACTTAGAATATAGGAATTTTTATAAATTAATCACATTTGCTCTCAAAATTATTCTCGTTTCAAAGAAACCATTAGAAAAAGATTCATATTGTGGTAAATCTACCTTTCAATAATTAAATGCATAAGAGACACTATACGGAAATCTGATATCGTTAAATAAATCAACATAATAGAATTAGAAACCATTTGAGAAACTATTTGAATAAATATTTGATCGAATAAAAAATACAATGAAAGACTACTTCACTTGAGTTCAAATTAATAAAATAATCCAGAGTATAATCATTTTTCTGTTCAAATAAACTAACGCATGATCATTATCAAATAACATGTAACCATAAAAGATAATAAATCATCTTAACGATTACTTTCTAAATAGTTTATTTGGATAATACTTCAAGTCTGAGATGATAACTATGTTTATATAAATAACTTCCACACGGAATACGGAAAAAACTCCGTCTACCTCAATCTTCATCGACAGTATAATTACACTTGACCATAACAATTCGCATAACTCGAGCGTACGATGTATCCAATGGTGGTAATACATATCAAAGCGTGCTTGGAAGGGTGCGTTAATAAGAATGAAAAAGGAACGAGTAGGATGAAAAGAAGAGAAAAAAGAAGGATACAGAATAAGGGTAGCAAAAAAAGGAGGAAGGACCCGGGAGACGCGCAGAACGGTCCTGAAGCTGCGCGACAACTTTCCCTATATGCGTTATTTCGTTGGCCGCTGCTTTTTCTACGTATTGCACGTTGCTACGCCAAGGTATGAAACTGCGCCAATTACCTTGTCAATTACCTCGATTGATGGTCACCGCCATATTGATTTCACAAGCAATCAGAGGTTGCCCGCGTTTTCCTAGTAGACCCAAGAGTAGCGGCAGATATTCGCGCGCGCGAGAGCACGCTCGCGTTCGCGCACGCGATCTCCAGTTCCAGAGTGAGCAATAATTCTTGCTTTTGCCACCGGATGCCGAAGACGCCTGCTATCGAACCGATCGGACCAGTAATCCCAAGTATTTCTCACTCGTGCTCGTGCGGATACCAATTCCGCGTATCCCGGTTAAGATTTAGTGTCTCATAAGTCACCATCGAAAGTCGCAAGTCACCGTCGTATAAGAAAAAAAAAATAAATAAAACCTCCATCGACACGTACGAGACTATCGTACGTAGCCTTGGCTTAAGTGCTGTCTTATTAGTGCACTGAAAACACGTGAGTTCCGTTCCTTCTGCGGCGTTGATCACCAACAACGGGAATTTAAGGAGCATCGAACGATCGAACTTGGAGAGAAGCGTGATGTCGCTTTAGATTTACGTAGGATTGGTTGGAATAGCATTTCATGGATCGTGGATGGAATTGTGTGAAATTTTATGTTGCAGGTTTAAGAAGCTTGAGATGGGCGTGATCGGTGATAGAAAATAAGTGTTTGTGAATGTTGTTTGAAATCAGAAAAGTACACTGAAGTTCCTAGGTTTGCGATTATTAGCTGTTAAATGAAAAAAAAGACAGCTATGCAAATATTTATTAATAGCTAGCATATATTACATAACAGATGTGCAATTCATAAGAACATTTTGGCATTTTTAAAACTTTTAACATTTGTGTCTATTTGGTAACAACGAAACGCTAATGTATAGTTACATGAGACTTAACGTGTACCTAAACGTTGGATACAATCTACGGAATAGAAATTATTTCTTTCTAAATCAAACACATTTACTTAACCATTTTCTGTATATCATGTTTAACCCTAGTCCTTGTATCATGTTTAAGTGTAACTATAAAATAAATTTGGAAAATATTTTCAACAAATATCGAAATACTTTAGTCATCCCTCTATTTCTCTTTTATTACTTAATATGTTCTTTTTAATCTCTTAATTATCATTTAAAACTGAATTTTTTTCTAAAATCTTATCAAATCAGTGTTTTTTGAAAAGTTTAGTGTCTTTTAACTAACCTTCACTTTGGCTCGGTACTAAAATGGTTAACATGTACTTCGAATATTTTACAAAAGAATTACATAGGAAAGGTTGCTACTACAAAAATAGTACTTTATCAAAAACCCCATAAATACCGAGAAAACATTTTCCTGCAATCTAGACACACGATCTACTTGTCTCTTTTCCTTCTGTACAATCGGATATCCATTGACACCTCCTTCCGAGCAACGCTCTAGTTTGAACCGGTTCTGCAGTCAATGTAACTACCTGAATACACCCAAAACTTTCTCAAAGCGTCGAATGCGGTCTGGTTACGTAACCTCTAAACAGGTCACTAGGGAATCATATCCTTAACGAGGTTCAAACGCTCGAGTTCTGCCTATCAAGTTTCCGTGCCGCTGTGGACGTATGTACAGGTGTTGTTTCGGTAAAAGGCGGAGGTAGAATCGCATAGATTACCGTCGAGAGCTGTCGTATCCAGACGAAGGATTGACAGACGGTGCAACAGGCCCTCCGGCAGCTGACTGCCATGGAATCAGAGTGGGCAAGGTGTCTCGATATTGTCACGCTCGTTAGAAGTACAAATACGCCGAGATACACAAGCACGTTATTTATTTTCCTTCGATTGCTATCTCATGGATCCTTTTGCGGCGCTGCTGCAGAGAAACGCCGTCGCGATGCTCGAAGGCGTGTGCTTATCCTCTTTGATACCGATAACGCTCGCAGTGGAATGTTTTTGATGCAAGAAGACGCCTGCTCGTTGGGAAATTTATGCAGAAATGTGGCGTTCTTCAGCGTGTAGAGATTTCAATGTCGCGGATTTCGTGTTCATTAAAGAATGTGGGAAAAGAGCTTCATGTATTTATTATTATTTTTTTTTAAACCTTAATATATGTAGACATCGAAATAGATGTTTTATTTTGTAGTCTTTTTTTTAATTTTGCTGTTTTGGAGCTGCCGCTCATTAGTGCTTCATACTAAAGTTTGAAAAGAATATAAACACATGTTTTCTATTTTGTAGTTTTTAATTTTACGGCAGTCTTGAATTTTTATAAATATGTTTATATGACTTACGTGAATTTCTCTTGGATTTAATTAACGGTACGGATTATGATATGGACATCGCGAAACTGTTCTTCTTTTTGAGTCTAACCACTTAACACTTTGTCAATCTTGTTAGGAAAAAAAAAATAGGTATGCTTGATATATTTATGAATCTTGTGGTGCGCCATTGCACAAATTTATCCGCTCAGAATATTAACACAGTTCAAACACGTTATTTTGATTTGTGTACGTGATATGAAATATTAGATAATTATCAATGACTGCTTAAATGTAAAAATGTTGTTAAAAGGGGAACATTCCTAAGTGATAGTCACCGATACTGGTGAAACTTTAGCGTACACAGTGATTCTCGAAGAAATATTTTACACGTATCTTTCTCCTTTTCTTTTTATCGACAATTGTCCACAGTGAAGAAGAAATGCTCTTATCGTGAATGCCAAGCGATACTAATCAATGTTGAGTGACTTTTTGTCATTAGAATTGAATTATATTGATGTGCCTAACGTTTAATTGTAATGGATCATACTTTCAATAATAAAAACAATTTGAAAAAGTCCCAAATAGCTTGTGCTTTATTAAAAGTAGACATGACGCGTAAGTTGGATCACCCTGTATTTCTATTATTAAGCGTACGTCGGTCTTGACGCGTCTAATTCGAATTCCATTGGTAGATTTCCAATCGACCAGCATTATTTTACATTTCCTTTCCTTCTTATTTTATCACTCACTTGTACATGCTGTTCCAACTTTGGGCTCGCAATTAACACACTCACGGTTTCAGACGAAACATTTCGTTAGAATCCTAAATATTTTTACACCTTCGACCATACAATAATTTACACGTAACGTTAAACCACTTCACTCGAAGCAGTGCATCCCGTCTCGCCACCCTTCACCGATCAACAAAGTCATCGTCAACAAAGAAAGCGCCTCAGGCTGTCGTCGCGCGTCGACAACGAGTTCTGATGTGCCTTTAAACGCGTCGTTATCATCTGTTCGCGCGCTTTTCGCTACGAAGGCGCGAGAAAAAGCGACTGCAAACGGTGTCGAGACAGTAAGCAGGGCGACGACGTTTGCATTTTGCCGTCGCGTCGCCGCTGTTGGGAAAATACGATCGCGGCCCACGAAATCGCTCGGTTGACGCTGGTTACGCCGACGTAAAAACGGCCGCCGCTGGACGCATTCGAAATAACCGTGGAACGTTCGCATACTGGGTGTCTACGAACTGGTGAATTTAAAAAAATCAGTCGAAAATGTGAAGTGTGAATGTTTTTGTACGGAGCTTCACTTTTGAATACAATCGATGTTGAAAATTAGTCGAGTACACGCGATCACAATTATTTCTACGTTTTTATTGCTGTTTGGATTAAATGAATTTTGTAAATTTCGGTGAATTTTATTCTCATATATATTCACTACTTTATACTTTTTTAATTAATATGTCTATATTATTTGATACTAATCAATTCTGCAATATCTGTAGTGAGAATAAAAACATTTTCAATTTTATTTATCTGTATCGATTTAATTACATATTAAAAATACAATTTCTATATTTTTTACGTTCGCCAGTGTAATATTTATAGATAACAGTATCTATTCACACATTTCACTTTATCTACACAAAGTGTACTTTCGCGATGAGTTCCTTTGTGAAGAAGAACCACACTCACGGCCACGTGTACCGTAAAAAAAGAGTTAATGTCTGATTATTTTTTTTTTTTTTTATCATTAAACAGAAAGTGAATCGATATACCTCGATCTATCCTATAGTAGAAAACGTTCACAAATTCACAAGTGCACATAATCTTCAAGAAGCTTCAACGTGAAATATTGTTACACGATATATTTTCGATTTTTCTTTTTCACATAGATTCACCTTTTTTTTCGGATTGTGCCACCAGTTTAGAGACACCCTGTATATTCACGGGGAACGTTGAACGGTCGGCTACGGGGCGTTTAACGCGCATTGACCACATGGTTCGGCTTCGCGTTGTCAACGTATCCCATGGTCCCGGGCAAACTTTACGCCGTCGCGTCGGTTCGTTAAAGCTCCTGCGGCCGGGAACGGGAAGTTAAAGGGCAGCAGTTATACTACACATTCCATCTATCCTAATGCCGAAACTTTAAACGTATATACAAGAAACACGCGACGGAGTTGCTGAGTTTGCATCGTCGATTCTTCACTGGCCAAAATTAGTCTTCATAGAACGTTGACGTTTCGTTACAAACTCGACAAAAATTGAGAGTGTAGAACTGAGATGTTCTCATCTAACCACCTTACTCGCCTGACATAACACCCTTAGATTACCAATTGTTTAAATCCTCGCAAAATTCGTTTAACGATAAAAATGCTGACTTTGAAAAGAGGGGTTCTGGAAGAATTTAATTATTCAACTGTCTACAAAATGGCAAAAAATCATAGATTAAGGTGGATAATACATTATTCGATAAAGTTCTCTTTGCTTACAGATAACTGACTACTATTTCATATTAAAAATGTACAGTACTTGTTGGCTAACCCAATAATATTTTTTACCACGGACAGTGTGTATGATTGGCAGAGACGTGGAGTTTATACTTTTACGCGGGCTTAGATTTTTCACTGCGTTTAATTACACGAGTTTATGTGAATTTAAGCGAAATATCAATGAGGAAAACGTGTGCAGTATTCCGGACCGAGGAAAATCGGTTTGATTTTCTGAAAATATCTTCAACGATGTTTATAAGATTTAAATGTACGTTGAAAATTTTGCTAGAGATTTACAAATACGTATTATCCATAATTTTCACAAGAAATATCTCGACTCGTCAAGTTATTCCTTCAGAATGTGATGCAACTGCAATATTCTTACGAGATCGGTAACTATGGTAGCAAATCGTTAAGGGATACCACTCTAAGCAGTAGTAAAAAGGTGGTCAATTCGTGCGCAATGAGGCGTACGGGAAGTCATAGTGATGTCAAGTCACATAATCACGACGATGTGCCATTCAATGGCGGCGTCGTAAAGTAAGTGCAGGCATGATGGCCGGAAAAAGGCTCGAAGGATCGTTAATTGCTTTCGCGACGGAACAAGGAATTAGATCGTTCCGTGTAGTGTATGCTATTACGCTTCCGAAACTCTGCTTTAACCCTCTATAATTTCATGATACTTGAAAGTTACCTATTCATCTATATTTTATAAGTTTTATTTTATTTGTTTACTATTATACCATTACACTATATCGTTATATCGTTTTATAAATAAAATATAAAATTCTAATCAAACGTAATTTTCTTCTCATGAACGAAGAAAAATCGGATTATAAAAGTTAATTCACTATCGTTTCATATTTTCCATATACAGTCGCTCTCGTCAATATTCGCACAGCCTTTAAAACAGAATAAGTTTTTTAAAATTCGACATAACAACATTTTTTTTTGGGAGGGGTGTGTTAGAAAGACTAGTTTACTAGATGATGTATACAAAACATTTTGGAAAAATTGCAATTTGTCGGAATTGTTGTAGGTTGCAAATCGTGACACTTCAATTTTCGCCATATTTAATTTACGAAATATATTTCTTAAATTTTCATTACAGGCTTAGATAAATAAATTGCAAGAAAAGTCCTTTATTATTTTCTTCATAATTCTCATCAATTGGAATTTTTTCAAAAATTTGTTTACACATCATCCAGAAAACTAGTTTTTTTAATTTCTCAAGAAGACTCAAACTGTTTGGTTCAATTTTAAAAAAGTTATTTTATTATAAAGAGTGTGCATATATTAATGAGAGTGATTATAAATTCGCAGACTTGAATGAAGAAAAAAGTTCGAAAAATCGTGTTAATCTTTAGTAATTACTCTCACGTCGCTTTTAATTTTGTCTCTTTCTGTATAACATATGTTCCGTTTCGGCTAAAAAATTCGGTGAACGAGAGATATTGCAACAGTCGGGCTGTTTTAACGGCGTGTATTTGCATTTTCACGTATTTACGTTTCTAATTTATTTCGAATTTCATTATGAACTTTAAAGGACCGCGTTGCACGGGACGGTCTGAATTACGTGGGAATTCTGAATACTTCATTGAAAAATTCCTTTCGGTGGAGTACGGCTCGCCGCTCCCATAACGCAATAACGCAGAGGTAATTTGTACGTTTGCTATTTCGTTCACGCGCTACATGACCTTCTTCCGCTGCAAATCCGCGATTGCCGTCTTCTTGGAAACACTCGCGGAAAATATTCTGTCATCGTTAAGAAATTAGTCGATGATATTACGTCTGTGCACAGTATAACATAAAAAGAACCTAGATTACTCCAAGATTGAACTGAGAAAGCAGAGTAGTAGATATAAGTTTTTATAGGTAATTTTGCGAATAGTATTATTCACATTCAAGCGTATTCCCTCGATAGAAGTACAACAGAAAACACAGAATTTCACAGGTTCTTAAAAGCAATTTAGGATATGTATGATTAATATTTTTATAAAATAGAAATAACTGGATGAACTGCACTCACTTCAGTTACCACACCACTAGCTTCACAAGAAACACTATAAATACCATTTCAATAGAAACACTACAAATGTGCAAAATTTTCCAATAAAATACACACTTTTACAAATCATTTATACTTTACGTAGTACACGAAATATAATCGTACCACATTCGTTCATTTAAAGCTATAAGAGGAATCCCCCTAGTGCTGGATGTTTAAAATTTCTCTTAAAGAAATAAACAAAATATTCTCTTCTTTATATTTTGCGTTATTAATTAGCGATATTAAAAATTAAAATAAAGCAATAAAATAATCAACATGATTATAACAATTAACTTAAATTAACGTTAAACTTTGCCTTATGATTTTAAGAAATTTCGATAAAATTTTTAGCATTTATATAACTGACATAAATCTGCTAAGCGTGTTTTTTTATATTTTCATTACAGGCTCAGATAAAAAAATTATAAAAAGCAAGTTTCGTTACTTTCTTCGCAATTGCAACTTGTTTTAAGAGTGGTATAAAAACTTTTGTGTCTGACTGTAACTCATATCCGGTATTAGAAGTCATCCAGCGTTAAAGAAACTCCCTATCTACAAAAAATCTACATAATCCATCAAATAAAAATATTCTTACAACTATAAGGCAAAAAAGATATTTTTCTATGAGAATCACACTTTCCAACATATAATTTCACACTTCAGTTAATAGTACATACCTTTCACACTTTTGATTAATTGATCCAATAATGAAACGCGAACTGACTGTATTATCATGTGCACCGTGCATTTCATCAACAAATTTCTTCTCTAACGTGTCGATAATCACGTTTCTAAAGACTGATCTATCACAAAGGGCCTGTGTTTCCAATATCCGCACACCTTCTGGCTCATTCGAATCAAAAATCGGTGTGTTCGAGCATTCCGCGGGGTGCGGCGCGCGCGCGGTACCACCATGGCCGGGATCCACGCTAAATGGCGGTGCCTTTGTGAGGCCCAGTCCGAACGGTCATCGTCGAGGGTTTTTACCCCGTTGGAATCCACGAAACACTTTTACGTACGCGCTGGACCCATTGAAATGCAACTCGTGTTCCCGTTTGCTCGAGCAGACTTTCGTTTCCCTTTGCCCAACCCCCACCCCTCCCACGCTTGTTGTCTCTTTGGAAGATCACTCGTCGATAAACCACTAATCTGCCTCCCTTTGCTGCTCGCGATCAATCTTGTCGTTTTTTTTTATCGTCCAGGGAATATCGTTACGCAGACGTATAAGTACCGATGGAAAATAAAGAGTCTGAGATGAAAAGGAGTTAGGGAGGTTGAAAGTGGAGCGGAGAAATCAGAGGGTTGCTGATGTTTGTTAGTTTGTTTCTGGTGTGTCGTGAAATTTTTTGAGTAATTTATTAAGGATTTGTTAGTAAGTAATTTGTTGAGGAAGTTTGAAATGATATATAGATTATTTCTTGTCGATATGGCAGATTTTAGTATGTGAAAGATAGGCGTTCAAGTCTTAGTGCAAAAATTTGTCAAATTGTTTTCAAAAGTTTGAACATTTAAAGCTTTCAAATTTGTAGAAATTGAACTTTGTTTCGTTGAATCAAAATGACAGTGTGCAAGGGATAGAATCAAGGCGAAAGACAAATGTTCAATCCTTAGTTGCAAACTATATCAAATTGTTTTCAAAAGTATGAAAATTTAAACTTTTCAAATTTGTTTCGTTGAATTAAAATCAGAGTGCGTAAAGGATAAAATTAAGGCAAATAGGCGGTAACAGAAAAGTACGAGCAAAGTTTCAAAATGTTTACAAATACCAATACCAATGAAAGAGTTAATATAGAAATTCACCAATAGATTTCAAAGAAATTCGTATTACAGCTCGGAAAATTTTGTGATGAATGTATCGATATTACGAATTTCACATAAAAAGGTACAAAAAAAAAAAGTAAGCTATTGTATAGCACAATGCTAAAATTAAAATTATAACAGTGCTCGTGCAACATGATACATATGTTTGCATTTCCACAATGTAACAAAGTTCTCCTAATTGATGGTACATTATATTATATGGTATTGTATTACATCGGTAATTGTTTGACGGTGTACATATTGCAAAGTTTTCTTTTTTATTTCTTAGGCAAGGTTTATTGCTGCAATAATGATACTACAGGATCATCGCTTTTCTTGCGAAACTATTGGAGAAACTAAAATTATAAAACAAGTAATAAAATAAAAATAAGTCATACAAATTTAACTGCTTTTTTTTACTGCAAATACCTAAGAAGTTTAATATTGGTTTGATTTAAAGTGAAGTAAAAAATATTTTACTATTGCATCTTAAATATTTATTTTACATTTTGTATGATAAACTATTACATCCTTTGTAAATATATGTTTTAAAATGCACATGTCCACATTTGCATAAATTATATAATTCGTACAACACCTATCTGATATCTATGTATAATCTACGGTAAAGAAGTAATACTTAGAAGAAATGAAACGTTCCAAATTAATTTCACATTTCACATCGCGTATCTGATTAGTGCTATAGCAAGGACACTATTATAAACTTTTTTTCTAGAAGATAAGAATAATCGATCTCAAGGAGCGATTATGAAGATTCAGCTCCAAAACTAACTGATATTTATGAATTTTTTCTGCGAAGATCATTTATAATATTGGATTAAATTTTATTCGTAATAAAAGAAGGCATTTTTAGGTTGCAGAACATATTTTTGTATTATGCTATTGATTTACAAATCATTTCAAAAAATGAAAAGTCAAGTTCTTGAACCTGATACTCGAGAATCAGACACTTTAACCGATGAATTCTCCTTTGTATCTCTGTATTTGAAAAAAACACACTTCCTCACCATCAAGTAGAACACACAAGGCTATACAGTAGTCTTTAAGCACCGACACACGTTTTTATCCAGCAAACAAATATGAATGTATAATAAATTCTACCGAACGAGTTTTCTCATCGCGTGCCTCACAGACCATACTCTTTTATCCCCTCTCTGTCGGTTGTTCCTTGGGGAACCTTCCCAAATTGATCCCACGGCTTCTTTCCCGCCGGAGAAGAACAGAAACCATCTTGAAATCTAGATAAGAGAGGCAGGAAAACGCATAAACCGCTCGCTACGGTTCCGAACCGTGGCTGAAGGAACCAGAAAAAGGCGGTGCTTTTTTAAAAACGATCGGTGTCCCCGGTTGAAGAAAAAAGATAGAAAAAGCAAATTGCAAGCGTACGCGAGCTCGGTACAGTCCCAGGACACAATAGCGAAAAAAGGTTTATAGCTCGTAAAACGGCTGGTGGTTGCGTGACTTTGGGACCGGAGCTGACCACACGCGGTATCCAGAGAATTTGTTCATTTATTTCACATTAAACCGGACTGAATTTTATAGCCAACTAAAGTCAAACGCGGCAACAATATCGTTAAGATACTCTTGGATAACGGATTTATTGTGGCGCCGGCCACCTTATCCCATTCTCTACAAACTCCCTAGTTTTCGACACGTGAACACCATCGACGTGTGAACACACCTTACGATGGCTGACCGCAGGTAGCGCATGATAAACTCTCCTCTTTTATAGATTACTCTAGTCCAGCTTAACACGGACCATTTTTAAATAATTTTTTATTGTCGCTGCCAGTTGACTCGAACTTTAAATCTGTAAGGTGTTTCAAGTATTTATAATTAAAACCAAACGTGAAACAATCCGCAAGATTTTTATCAGCAATACGTAACAAAATTCGAAGATTTTCATGCATTTTACTAGCAAATTTTATCTCTTGAAGATGCCGTTCAGATATTTCTGAATAACAATAATAAGTCATACGATCCCACTCAGTTGAGCATCTTTGATCGAGTACATAAAGCTATGATGCTAAAAATTAACCCTCTGCAATCGAAGCTTTTGTGTTAAAGTTGATTTCTTTTTTTTAACAACTAAATAATACAGTCTCGAACGGAATTTTTTTTATTCTTGATTTTCGTTTTATATCGGCTTCTCGAATCATTCCTTGAAATTTCTATTAACACTTACTGGACACTTTGTATAAACTTTTCGTAAATGAATGGCCATTTTTAAGGGTTTAGAAAAGAGTTAAAAGTATTAGCTAATTGTTTCTTATGAAATATTTTTCTTCCGTCCACTTTGGAAATTTATAATAAAATTCGTTTAAAGTTAGATGAAAATATACGGTGCCGTTAATTTCTTTTCTACAAAAGAGATAACTTTTCACGAAGTGTCACATCGCTTCCTCATACCAACGAAATATGCTTTATCATATAACGAGTAGTTGAAACGTTCCCGGCACACGAAATAACTCGTAATGGAATAACAACGTTTTCATGTTCGAAATGTCGATGTTCCCGAAGGGTTCATTGCTGCCGCGTCAATATCCGATAGGCATTTATCGAATTCAACGGTGGGATAATTTCGAGATATTCCTGTGAATTTCAGTCCTCCTAATAATTCGCTTCGTGAACACGAACGATGATTTACACATCCATGAATATCACCGCTAACTTTATTACGGGCTTTTCCACTGGACATCATTTATTTCTTCCTTTTTTTTCCGGTTTTTATATTTTTATTTCGCGTGATCGCCATTTAACGTCGTAACTTTTATCTCGTATTTTGCATCGCTCGTTAAATACTCACGTTTGAATATTTTTTCGAAGCAACTGTACATACACTATGCGTAATCGAAGAAAATTCGAAATCAATTTTCTCGGAAACAAAGACTCAAATGGAATATAAATTTATTTCATATTTTTGACTTATTACCTCGTGTATTATATATATGTATGTTAGGCTAAGCTAGACTTTTTGGAGTGTCTAACCTAATCTAAACACTTATCCATAAATAAATAATAATTTTATTACTTTTCTATAAGTAACTTACAATTCATAATTTTAGTGAACTATCCTAGGGTCAGAGATATATACGACAATAAATCAGTTTTTGCACAAAGGAAATGCAGAGGAACCTTGGTTGCATGAACACACATTATGTAAACATATTCAGACGTATAGTGAACTAATTATATTGAAGAAATTACCAGACGTAGAAATAAATGTTTTTCGACTGGAATCACAAACATTGAAACTGAAATATTCACTATGGTATTCGCACTTTGGTCAAGAAAATGGCAAAAAGTCATCATGCTTAATCTGCCCCCATTATTTTCATAAACGAAGCTTTGATTTTACCATATATTTGATAAAAATCGGAAAGAATTTATTTCTGCACCCTGTATAGACAAACAAAGAATTTAAATTTATTTATTATCATTCACTGGTAAGAATTGCATATATTAAGCACTCCGTTTCTTCTATAATAATTAAATCTTCAACAAACGTTATTTTCATTAAAATATATTCATGTTATCGTAGCATAAATACACAATTCATATGAATTTAATAAGCGTCCGGATACCTATTGACGATCTTACACATGAGAATGATTGCGATTCCATTCTTACGGAACTGTTATCGATACAATGACTGTTTTAACAGCGAGCAAATTGTTTAAATCAAACGAGGTGTAAACTAATTTGAATAGAGGGTTGCAATCAAAGCATTAAGACCGAAAACAAGAAGGGATGAGCGCGTACACGTGTTCGAAAGATCGCCAAGTACACTGGTGTGTTCGTTAACCACGGAGATAAGGTGCCTATACGTAGGTGACACGTGCTACGAAAATACACAGCTAAGGAGCACGGAGGGAGGCGGTGAGATAAAATTAGAAGGAGAGAAAAGCGCGTCGTCGAAACGGTTGTTTTACGGTTCCGCCCGGTTCCACGACATTCGCCGCAATTTTTCTTTCCACGTCCACTTACGGCACAGAGGCACACTTGAGTTCGGTGAACAGAAGGGTCGGGTTCTTGGTTCCGGGGAACTTGAATTAATAATATCGTTTCGGCAAAACCGTGAAATGATACGGAAAAAATGTTAAATTTCCTCGATCGATCTTTTTGTATTAAATTGTTCGGAAAACTCGTCTCCATTTTCGATGAAGATGTAACAAATTCGTATTCTGAACAGATAATTTTCTTCTTTTACTGTCTGTTACAATTGACTAATTTTTTTCTCGAAGTTTCGTTATTTCGAAGATGAAAGAAAAGAAGAGTATAGTTGATGGAAGAAATACAGTACGGTCGTAAGTTGAAGCATTAAATAGCGCTAATAACTCAGGATAAAATGTGAGATTTTTCGTTTCTTAATTTCCTTTCTCAAAGCCTACTCCGTGCAACCCTAACTGAGGTTTCTCAGTTTTAATCTTCTCAGGTTTCTCTCGATTCACTTGTCGACACTCTTGATGCTATATTTCTTCCACCAACTATACATTTCAATAGATTATATCTACCATACAAGAGCAATAGTTGTTGCCAAAATAATTCCAAGTATACAGCATTGTGTTAATTCTGAAAAATCTGAAGAATGTAATGCACCAATCACAATAGATTCTTATTGAGACCGTCTTATTACTGATAGATCATTTCGATAGAAATACACATTGAAGCTTCTCGTCAAAGACGAAGGCAAAAGCATCGATCTATTAAGATTTCCGGAAGAAACTAAATTATTCAACACAGTACTGTATAACAACACACAGAAAACACTTTTAAAGTCGTTTTTAATAACGTAAGAGTTGATACGACGTGAAAACCCTATGTAAAAAAGAAACATATTGAAAATTAGGATAATTACGTTACATAATAAACTTTTAATTTTACTCAATATTAATCACACGTTCTAATTTCTGAACGAAGTTTGGAATCTGTAAGTGGAGGAACTTTACATAATTTATTCATTCTTGTTTTTTCAAAATATTTATATTTTGTATAAAATACTTAACATTTCAAGTTGTATAAACGTCTTACAAAACATTTAAATGTAGAATCATAATAATTATACATAAACGCAACTTATTGACATAGTTTTACTGTAATATTGCAAAATGATAAATTAACTTTGGAACGTAAATTTTCTCTAAATTGAACTTCGTTTTACCCTGATAGTAAGTGCACTTAATTTTATGTATAAGAAATCAAGCACTTTTCAGTTGAAAAGTTATTTTCTTCTTGTAATTGCTTAGACTGAACTGTGTATCCAACTGGATTCGAAAGAACGACGTCGCGGTTCATATTTTTCCCCATTAAAATCACATGTGTAAACACATAACAGAGAGACGGGACGAAATATCCAGTCGTGAGGCGCGATGTATTTATCCGATAGATTTGTTGTTCGTGGAACTCGTTTAGCGAACAACCGTAGTCTCTTGTACGTAGTCCGTTTTTCTTTGTATTTACTTTCTTTTTTCCCCTATGGGGAACGACGCCTCTGAATGAGTTATCGCGAGCGAAGCCATGGGCCCACTCAATTATCTTAATGAGCAGAAACGCCAATAGCGCGCCACATTTTCAAGGGAACGTCTTATTTTTAAACCTATTCCCGCGTTGACGAATTTGCGGACGCTAGTCATCCTTTAAACGCCCCTTCGTTGAGAACTGTCAATGAGAAAAGTTTCCTCTTGAAGATTTTTCAAACCCTGCCACGTAATTAACACGCAACTGTAAACGTTGTAACATCGAAGCAAGATCGTTTGTAATAGTTATCATTAAATGTTCCATAATTGACGAATACGTGCACCTTTTGTTGATATTTTAGCGAATTACAGAATGAAAATGACAATTTTCTATTAACTAGATAAATAGTAATATAAAATGAAAAATAATATAGGGTCATCCAATTTACACGCCTATATGTTTCTTTTTAATAAAACTGTATTACCTTCTACTAAAACAAAACAGCTTATGCCATTTGAAAATACACGACGTGTCAAAATGATTACATTGTTAAGATCTAGGCGTCTCATTTAAATTTTCAGTAATAAATAAATTTTAAGAAATATCTATTCTACTATTGTACGATTTATTAAATTTTCATTTCGTCTTTTGTGAAATATTATCACAGAAAATTTAACATTGAAGCACATGTTCTATCTGGAGAATTAATTAACTGCAAGAAATTGTAAATAATTGATATAACGTAATATAACTTATTAAGGATCAAAGTGTAGAGTTCGAATTCTTGTGTAGAAATACGTAAGTAAAAAGTACTATATAAAAATGCAGGCATAGTGTACTCGAAAGAATGCATAGTTTCTTTATGACAGACACAGGGGCAAATATTCCATTAAATCGACGTTTATCTTTTGTAACGGTATTCCCGTGTGCGAGAATTGCATACACGTAATGCACCACCTATTCCGTGAATCCGTGTTTTAATAGCTTCCATCGCAACTTTTTGCTTAAACCTTGCTTCAAATGAAATTTCACTTCGTTCTGCTTGATCTGCCTGGTATTCCACGTATAAGCATGATCCCTGTAACATTACACATTAATCCTGGTGCTCTTGCCGGACATATTTGACCCCACACGATTGTCAGCCATTTATAGATTTCAACAATGCACGTTAACGAATATAATTAAAATACTATACTGATAAGAATTTCAATAATATTTGTTACACGTCCAATGAAAATTTCATTACGTTAAATGCGCAATTTACCTAACGAAATTGTGCAAAATAATTGGATCACCAGTAAAATATACATTAAGGAAAATAATTTAAATTTCAATATTCTTAAAAAATAAAAATTCAAATCAAAATATAACGTATTTGAGATAATATGAGTTGTAACAAATTTAATATTTGGATAAATAATTTCAAAAATTATTTTGGAAGAAGGTTTCGAAATAAATTTATAATAAATTATTTAAATTGAAAATAATTTTAATAGGTGTACAAATTTCCCATCAGTTTCATTATAAATGGAATAAGTCGTAAGACAGTAATTGTACTGGAAAGTGTAATTGGAAATGAAATTTTTTGGTTTAGAAAAGACTTAATGTAGTATAATTAAAAATTTTATTAAATTTGAGTAATCAATTATACAAATATTTATTTTATTTGAACTTAATAAAATTTGATCAATCATAAAAATATTTGGAAGAATGAAAATTTCGAAAATCAAACTGAAAGAAAAAAGAGTTGTATTCTCTTAATCCTACGAAAAAACATTTTAGATGAAATAGATTGAAATAGATCAATAGGGTTATAACAAAAGCTTCGAAAAACTTATTTCGAAAGACACTCGATTCAAATGTATAATCTGTTGGTAGAATTCAAAGGGCCCGCCGTTTATGAGATACAACGAATTACAAGAGTCTATTTATATAAAGACAAAAAACAGAAAGAAAAAAACAAGCAAAATGAAGAAAGAGAGTGAAAAAAGGAACACGGAAATCTGTGTGGCGTCGATCCGTTAAGATTCCAAAGGCGAAAAACTATTTCTGGTGGTCACGTGTGAACCGCGATGCCGCAAAAGTCTCCAGCTCGCCGCGTTTTCCTTTCCCGCATCGGTTAACATAGATTCCTCGTGCGAGCCACCTATCAAAATGATAAACTTCACTCCTCCCATGAAAGAAACCGAGACGAAACGTCGGTGAATTTATTTTCGTACTCTACTTTCCCCGCGTCGAGCGGATAATAGATCGAAAATTCCAGCTTAGGAATCGCTAACGACACAAACTTCGAAGTACATCCGAAGGAACTGAAGACAAGAGTGTTGTGAATCAGTCCTAGTAACGGCGCCACCGATCAAAGAATCATACGTCGGTAAGGTAGAGAAAATTCGATCGGTTTTTGCGACGTTGCCATTTCCCATCGAGACAGACACAAATGGCGTAGGAGTGGGGGTTTAGTTACTGGCGGAATCGCAAATATTCGGTGTGACGGTGGTGTGCGACGTGGGTGAGGAAAAAAAACAGCAGTGTCGCGTGAACGTGAATTTGGACGGATCTATTGGACACGTGGGGCCATGTGTCCGTCTCACATCGCGGTCAGAAGACGCGTCGTTGCATTGCCTGGTGGCGTCGTTGTGCCTTCGTTCGCGACGTTCCCCGCGGTTACGCAATGACGAGACGTCACAATGTAGGACACTGCGTGTGAGGAATCCTTGCGGACTACGTTTCATCGAGAGCATTCATCTCAACAGTTTTTCACGTGGATGAACAGTGCGTTCTGTTTCTTTGCATCGACATCCCCGCATTTATTCGAAGTTGAAGCTTCAATTGAAACCAGGAATCGTTGGAAGAATACTCGAAATTGACGACGATACTCCTTTGTGTTCAAGGTTACCAGCATGAGCTTTTTGCCTCGCAGACGATTTCGTATCACTCCGCTACGAGCGTTAGCAGCGTTCGTCCTGATGGTTATGCTGTTCTGGTACAGCCTCAGTCGGCAAGAAGTGCCCAGACAGCCGTGCAGTGTACCAGAAGAATTTACAGAGAAACTGCACGAGCTTGCCTACAGGTGTATATACCTCAGTTCTAGTTACCTGGTTGTGTAGATAAGTTCTTAAAGGAATACACATACCGATACTTTCTTTTTTGGCATGCTGACCAGTCCTGCATTTTAGCGTGTTTAAACTCTTCTAAAGCGAATTTCGACACATTAAGCGTGGAGCTAATTTTTCTGCCCTTTTCATTCAGACAACGAGCATTCATCGAGTGTTGCAAACAAAAAGTTCACTGTCAGTCCCGAGGGACTGAAGCCGCGCTTAACGTGATAATATAACGATATGAAGTTTTGAAAAGACTTTCGAGGCTCGTATCAGAAAGCATTCCTCACTTTAATTTTCGTTAGTATTTAGAGCATGCTATACTGTTTTCTTAATGTAGGAAGCACAGTTTCAGTATTACACCAGTATTTTATTACGTTCTGTAAATATCTGATTTCAATTCTCTAAGTTAACGACGTACCATGTAATGCTTTACCTATGCAAAACGTAAAAAATCTATTAATTTAATACACAAAGAGAATTACGATATGCATGTATTCGAATATGTTTGAATCTTCTACAAGAGGCTTGGGAATTACACTTTTCTACCGATCTCGCGTTAGCCTAAATGCTGTATACATCTCAAACACATACCATACGAGTCGCACATCGACGCATTAAAGTAGCACTTGTATCAATAGGTTTCGACATCATTCATGGGATACTATTATCGATGATAAGTTCACAGTTATTAATAGCCTACTCTGATTTCAAGTTGTCCATTGTTTTAAAAATAATAATACGTGCCGAAAGTACATCGAATACTACGACAATCGCGAGGTACTTGCACGATGACGTTGTTTCTGAAAATTATCCGAAAAGAGTCATTTCCCAAACCTCGCGTATGCTAATTAAGAGCAATTTTTCGAAGTTTCATTTCTCTAAGAACATCGTAATCCATCGGAGAGTTACAGTACTGAATCAAGTGTCATTCTGTAATACATTTGGCGCCATCTAACGTCAAAGTGCTATTACTAAGCCAAAAAAATCAACTTTTGATTTACATCGTTCGTGTAGTACCGGTGACGCTGTAAGATGGCACTACTTTCTGAACAGTACATGCACTGTCATCTAGCGGCAAACAGCGGTACTAAACCAGAATATAAAATTTAACTATACGTGTGGCGCCATCTAGCGGAGAAGTAGTATTACCAAACTTCAAAAATCAACTCCTGATTTAGTCTTTTCTGTAGTACCTATTGTCTGCCGCTAGATGACACTACACATTCTATCAAGTAAGTGGCGCTGTCTTGCGGTGGTTGTTTGTACTACACGAAGGGGGTAAATCAGGAGTTGATTTCCGAGGTGTAGTAATAGCACCTCTATGGTAGATGGCGTCACGTGTACTGCCGGATTTTGAGTGCTAGTTTGATACTGCAATTTATCGATAGATAATGATGTCCTTAGAGCAATGCAGTTTTGAAGAATTGATTTCAATTAGTGAACTTTAATTACTGTATATAATTACGCTTGATAATTAGAAATATATACAACCAGCTTGGGAGTTAATTCCCAAGCTTGTACTAGAATGTATTATACGTATGAAAGTCCATTGTGTAACTGTGAATAAACCCTGTGACAAAGTATCTTTATTTCAGACTCAGTATTAGGTTTTCCCATTTATGACACTAATTCAGATAAGCTAATGACTGGGTTGTTGCAACAATTAAAGCGTCTGTCTATCATTTTCATCGTTTATACACAGCTCTTTGTAAATCATTCAATCTTATGTATCATGTATCACACGCGAAAGTGTCGCATAACGTTTTTTTCCAATCCTACACGTTAAGTGTTCTATCAGTTTCTATCCGCTTGTTATTTGCACATCCGTTCAAGCATATAATATAGTACGTAGGCATATCAGATTGAGCTATGATCACCGAAAGTTCCCTTCAATTACGAGGCGACGAACCGTCAAATTCGTCTCCGTGACCGAGACGGAACTTTCACTAGACAAGGTTTCTCTTGCGACGAGTTTCACCAGGTTATCGTACGTTCAACTTCTCTGTCGTAACTTCCATCAGGGCTCACTTGGTACTGGCCAAACTGGGCATTGTGCACTTTCTGTGCCTTGGAGGACTTTGGGGTCAAGTTCGAATTGGTCGTGCACTGCCATGGGCACGTAAGATCGAACTCTGTCTGGTTGACACACTCAGAGACGACGTTTTAATCACGAAAGCGTTCCGCGAAGTTGGTCTGAGCGCTACGTACTTACACGCGGCCGGTGTTTACCGTATCCAAGAGAACGAGGTTAGCGAAGACGCACCAAAAGTGGAGGTCGTTGTCTTCGAAGAAGATGCTGTGGTAAGTTTTTCTCTCTTTTTTTTTTTATACGAGAGCACAATGGTAGAATGGTTAATAACAATAAAATATAGGTATAGTCCGTCACAACGTGTTGTAGAAATTTTTGGTTCATTATATGTGTGAAATATTTCGAAAAAAAATATTTATTTTTAGAATATTTTAAAATATGATTTCATATAATTTATATAATTTTATATCTATATAAAGTAAGAAGAAAATTAGTCTTTGAAACTTTCATAACTTACGTATTGATTTGTATATTTAAACAAAACTACATTTATTATAATTCCTTGGAAATTTTAGAGCATAGCATTTAAATTTTTAATAAAATAGTTAAAGAGTTTATTTCATCTCCATTTCACACGAATTGCATATTTTTATACAAGGCAGGTGTTTGTTTAATATTTACACGGAATAGAATATTTTTAACGTGCTATTGTACTACTAGGTACTAGAATGTCTGAAATGTTCTAAAGTTTACTACTAGCTCTATTACTTGCGAACAGTCTTTTCTCGCATAAACGCGTACATAACCTATCACTCTCGTATATCCAAGCTACCTTCCGTAGCAAAGTTGTAAAATCGAAGAGGCGTGAATTACGATGTGCGTTTTACATGTCGCATAACTAGGACAACAGAACGTCATTCTTTGGCGTAGCTTTGAGCAATAAAGTTGTGAACTTTTCTTTTATCAACATCAGTAAACTTTACTGCGATATAACTTTTTTAAAGACCGTTTTACAAACCACGCGGAATCTGGAACACGAAGACATTAAAATCATTTCGATTCCTACCAAACTGACATTGGTCGATAAGTCAATAAGGTTTAACCTTTAATTCTCTATAATTTTTTAAAAATTGTTTAAAATACTGAAACTACATCGTCTTTTCTAAATATATTATCTTCAAGTTCTTAGACTTTTATTATATTATGCATTTACTGAATGAATTTAACGAAGCAATTATTCTATTCTAAAATGTCCAATTCTTCGTTACCTATTGTTGTCTATTAATCTCTTGCGCTGGAATGGTATGCTACGCACGTCGTTTGTTTACCCATTCGAGATAGAGTACACACCGTGTATGTAATGCATTTCCTAGCCAGAAAAACGAGGTGCACACCGTGTGTGCGATAAGTTTGAACTTTAGTTATCAGTTAGTAGTGAAAAAGTAGCCGTAAGTATTGGTTTCAAGTTAGACTCTAAAATGAGTAACTCATAGCCAGAATCGTCGGGAATGCAAAAAATGAGCAGAGGTGTGAAGTGAAGATATCTCGCTTTAAAGAAACAAAAAAAAAGGAGTCGTGAATGTTTGGGAGAATGTTTCAAGAATTATCACAAACAAAAAGGATAAGTTTCTTTGGAGGAAAATTTTATAAGTGCTTCATTACCTCTGTAATATTTTCTTAAAATTTATTTATGGATTATCTTCTCATTTTCGAACTTAAAATAATGATTTCATGGTTGTTTACTATTTTTGAAATAACTTTTGTTCCACTTTAATTATATCTTTTCTTTTTATTATGCATTTGTACATAGTGTAATAAAAATATTCTAAAGAGTCATTTACATGGATGATGTGCTATCATCTTATTTGTACCAAAAGTGTTTGCAATTTTTTCCGTTAAAAATGCTTAACGTAAACGAAAAAAAATTGTTTCGCTTCTAGAGATCGTCTTCAAAATAATTCTTCGTCTCAAATAGGTTAACTGTTTTTAACATGGTAATAACGTGCTATACACGTCGACTGCTATCACGAAGAAGTACGCTTGTGTTGTTTGTTACAAAATTTCATTTGTTTTACAAAGGCATGTTGAATTTCGGCTGAATGTTGCGAAACGAATTTTTCAAAATATAATTATACCTAAGTATAGAACGCGCGTAAGGGTATCTGTAGATGATATGCCACTACGTTTATAAACAAAACAACAGAGACATTATTCCAGAAATATTCCATCCATAGAAGATAAATCAAAACCTTGAAGAAGGTGCAAAATATGTGCAAGACACAATAAACATAGTGAAATTACTTGAGAGTGTAAGAAATGTCTTATCGCATCATACATTTCACACTGCTTTGAAATATATCGTACTATACAGAATTATTAATAAAAATTTGTAATACGCTATTAAACTTATGTATACTTATCGAAGTAGCGTGACTATATATACTTTTACATATAATACGTTTAAAATTTGCATAGAAACGATTTCAAGTAACAACTAACCTCCAATTATTTTAAATGGGTTTGTCACAAGAATCGTTCAATTAATTTCCAGCGCAAGAGGTTCATTTATTTTCCTTATATCATCTTTCTCTATCTACAAAGTAATAATCAATCTCTCACATTGTGTTAACGAATAAAATAAACGATATAAGAATAAAATTAAATGTTTATTTAGTTACTTTTCGTGGCTTCCTTGTTAACTGTCATCTGTTTATAAAAAAAGAAACGCTCGGTAGATTTGTGTAATTGATTTTTAACGTGCAAAGGCAATTTCTCGCCGGAGAAATCGTAACTATTTGAAAATTAGTTTGCTGTTTGTTTAGCGGTTCCGTTGTTACGCGATTACATGAAATAACAATTTCCTTCCTTCTGCAGACGCAAATGGTAAGGAGAGTCGGTTGGACAAGAAGAGTACTGCCTCCGGATTGCGAGTTCTCCCCAAGCCTGCAATGCTTCCCACCTCAGCTCGTAATTCCTCCCTTACCGGCAAAGCAGTTCGGCGGTCGGCTAATGCCTGTCCCTAGGGAGGGCATCGAGTTGCAAAAATATCACTATCCCAACGACTGGTGGCTAGAGGTGAAACCAACCGACTGCACCGAACCACAAGAAACGAACGCGTAGTACTCGATCTCGTATTAGATTACAATATGTCCACGAGGTGCCATCATTTCTGTCCGACAGACAGTAAAGAGATGTCCTTTAGGACTGCTAAAGTACGAACGAAATGGCACTCGTGCCGTTCGATCCTATTTCCGAAGCTTGTTTCCTTTTTTTTATTTTTCATAAGATTAAATTGGTTTCTCGCGAAGACACGCTAGGAATGAATAATTCAATCTTTCGACTCGAAATCGAGACGCGTGCTCGAGAAATTGAATAGAAAGAGGCTGAGAAAACGATGTTTCTTACATAGTGAATTGTGTTTAAGTGGAGTTTCGAAGAGAGCTGTAGCGAGTTTTATGCATTTAGGATATGAAATACGACGTTGTTATTTTTAAGAGCTATAAAGGATATTGTTGAATTTGACAGATTGTTTTAAGCGTGGCACATGCGACACGGTGTCTGATTAACCGCCAGTGAAAGTTCATATTTCCATTTTAAAAAAGACTTTCGAACGTTTGTGTTCTTCCAGTTATTAATAGTTAGCTGTGAGCGTAATTATGCGTGGTAATGGGTTTCGGTAATAATATCTAGACAAGTAAAAGTTGCTCGTGAAGAAAGTAAGATAAACTGGAACCGAGCTGTATGACAAATTTCGATCCTCCTCGTCGTGTCACGCGTTAATTTTGCAATATGGAATTTATGATTAGGAAACGAAAGCAAATTTTCACTATCGTATAAATATATAGAGTTTAATGTTTCGATCGTTTCTCTGACTTTATTACAGTCGATTGGAGGAACGAGAAATTGAATATGTACAATAGAGCTAAGACATAATTAACATTCTAAGCAACAGGCAAATTGGGAAAATTAAATTTTCCAGCGTAATTTAGAATTTATGAAAGTTAAAGAATTCTGGGCTAGGAAAAGTGTTCCTTTCAAAGGGCTGGATAAATGTGAGTGTGTTTAGTCAATAATCCATTTTAGAGACAAGTCTGATAGTAACTATGAACCCTTTGCGCTTGATTGATTACTTTAATTGATTATATTATATATTTATTAAACTGTTTTAATTAAAATTTTCACAATACTGAAATGATTTGTTAAAATTGTTTCATTCCATAGATGTTCGATTTGTACATTAATTTAATATTCTTGAATATTCTAATTATAGAAAATACTGAGTTTGAGATTAAGGAGTGTATTATGAAATTATAGAAATTTGAAGAGATATATTTTCTGTAATAATTTATTTAATACATTAAAATGTTAAACTTTTCGTTTAGGCGGCGTTTGTTTTCGAAAAATTAGTTTCAAATTTAAAAAATAATTCCTTATCGTTCGTTAATGGATTTCATTAAAACAGTTTAAACAAAGATACGACTTTCCTCTGCAGGTATTATAAACTGACGAATTTCTTCGTTAAATTTATTGTAACATTTTCAAAACTGAACTTCTGAACGAAAATTCTGATGGAAATCGACATCATTAACGTGTTAATTTCATAATACATTTTTCAAGAATTTTCAAATATTACCATTTCAATTTCACATGTGTTATGTCGTTTTACAGTATACATCACATGTACGTGTGATTTATTGCCGGTTACACTCGACGGCATTTTACGTCACGTATATGCGGAACGTTATCATATTTATCTCACTGTAAGGTAGGGTGCTAGAGCATCGTTGACGTGTCGAAAGTGCAAAGGGTTAAATTTACCATATATCATATGTAGCCAGAACCGCAACAAGAGAACGCAGACGTAACAATACACGTTATTATCAATGAAAATTTTTACTACTATATGTACATTATAATATATTTTTTTATACTATTATCACTATATTTTTCTGCAGTATTCAAATTAATTTGTACGTACTCTTAAAATTTTCTAGCTATAATTCTTTAAAATTTAATTTAAGTTAGTTTTTATATTATACGTATTCTTTTTCGGTATATTTTATTATCTAGACTACTATATACACTATAATATTTTTTTTATATTATTATTATTATATTTTTCTGCAGTATTCAAATTAATTTGTACGTAATCCCAAAATATTGTAGCTGCAATTTTTTGAAATTTAACTTAATTTTTATGTGATATGTATCCTTTTTCACAGTATTTTGTTAACTAAAAATTATACGATATTCCATCGAATATCTATCTTACTGCGATTCTGTGCATATGTAGTCATTGTATATGGTATTTATACAAATCACCTAATGATCATTATCTCCAGTACTTCGATTTAAAGCGTGATACAGATAAACTGACAAATATGTTCCCTTTAAAGCTTCAATAGTACAATTATTTATACAAGTATTTATATCGCTTTTTATATGCAACACCAACGAGAACGAATTTTTCTAATTTTTCCACGTTTCTACCGGTGACTGATACTATCCTCGAATTAATATCACATTCGTATCTTTGGATTCTGGTATATGTAAGGATAATTCCATCATTGTGGTGCCATAAATTAGTCGCGTTTTAATTTGTGAAAAAATTAATCGTAGCTATGGGTTCAACTATAATTTTTTGTTAAATTGCTGCTGTAATATGACAGCCATTTTTTGTTTTGTTTGTGATAGTTAATCTTAGATAGATTTTTCTTTTTCCTTTCTTTTTTTGTATGTGATGTCTAGTCATGTACGAGAAAATTGCGATCACGGAGCAGGAATTGCATCGTTCGTGGCCGACTTCATTACAATGCCGTGTAACAGAAAATACAACGGCGCTTATATGAAACCGAAAGTCAGCTGACGTTGATTATTTTTCTTTTTTTTCGTCGTTCTTTTTCCGAGCCGTAATTGCCGCCGCGCTATTGGTTTCCGTTTCGCGTAATAAAAAACTAGCGGAACTGTTGAATGTGCGTACAATGGTTCGTATTTGAGGAAAGTGCATTAAAACGAATTTCACGTATTTCTGTTTAACATTTTTTAACCCTTTAATGGATATTCATAATAATATTTATATATTTTTTAAATTGTAATAATATGCATATATTTTTGAATTCTCTTTAATTTTTTGGTATCTTTAAGATGGGATAAATTTTGAAGAAAAAACACTCTTTTTGTTCTTTATATCCTTTAGTACACGAGAAACAGATTTAAAAAAAAATTTTTTTTTTTAATTTAATTATATTTTAATTTCATTTTCACGATTAAAAAAAAATATACAAAATTTGAAATTATCATTCGACTTATTTTTGCATTCAGAGAGGAGTTTAAGGATACACGAAAACGTTATTGTAAACGGGAATAATACGAACGATTTTACAAAGTACTTAAGAAGCAATCGCGTTTATTAATATTCTATAATTACGCTATGCTTCAACAAGTCGTTAACCAGCGCTGCATTTTTATCATGTTAGATTGTGTATGTATTTCGTTTCAAGTCAAATGCACACTTCACTCCTACTTTATATCGATGGACACACATTTGTATGTATTGTACTTCGTGACTAATGGACGATCTGAATTATTGTAGTTGTTTCTCAAGACCTCACACGTGATTAAATAAAACATGTAAAAAAATATATATAATCTTACATTTAACTTTCTCATATTCCCAATTTTATTGTGCCTTTTCACTTGCTCCTCAAATGAACGAACATTTTAAATCCACATGCTCTTATTTCCGAATACATGTTTATTAAATAATTAACCAATAGACTTTAAGATGATTTGAAATTCTTTTAAATGGAAAGCTATACAATTTTATATAAAAAAAAAACACTTTTCCTTTCATCTACCTCTTAAACCTATATTTCCCAAAAATAGTTGTTTGTTTACAGGAATATAAAAAATGATATTTAAATACTTCCTTCTTATAAGATCTTGCGTAGTATAATGTACCAGAGCAAGGAAAGAGAGAGTACAGAAATTAGTAGACAAATTCATCGGGATTTTAATATTTCAAATATTTACAAGGCATATTTGCACGCTATCGCATGCACAAACACGACGATCCCTGCATACACTGGTTCAGCTCCACAAGCTGCTTCTCCTAAGCATTTTTATGGCTGTCCTCATTTGCTCTTCTCTCCAGAGGAAAATACTTTCTCTCTCTCTAGCTCTCTGTCCACTTACTTTCCACATGGTACGAAGCTGTTCCGTGTTTTCAGTGCAACGTTCAAATTAGGACCTTTAGGATAAACTGTCCCATTTCTTCTTTACTTCGGCACAGTAAACAATACGAGGCCAGTGTACCGTTTACGAAAGCTGTCCTCACCTGCAGACAATTTTACATTGCAATCGTCTACATTCACTTCTTCTTTTTTTCTTTATCCGCTCTTTATTGAGTTCTTACAAATTCTTTCTTCGTTTTCTTATTATTCTTTTACAATATATATTATATAGAATTCTTTCGTGTTTGCTGCATTGCAAATAATTGAAAAAACTAAACGCGATAAACCACGGTGTGTGATAGTTATTCTCTTCCGCGAGAAAATTGTATTGCAAATCGAAATTATGAAATTTTCGAGGAGAGCCTAAAGAAATTTTTTTGTAATCGTCGCTCGCGGAAAATACGCGCGATTGGCAATATGTTAAACTAAAATTTCTCCCGAGCCTGGGTTACGACAATTTTAGTATTTTACATGTAATATTTCGATTATTGTAGATTTAGCATTTTACAAATACTTACGAAGATTATGCTAAGTATTTCATTAGTATTTACGACAACCACAATAGTATGCGTTTCACGAGCATTTCTCAAGTCGTTTGACTTTATCAGACGAGAGTCATACATGCTATATTATACCACTTCCGTTCGTTCGATGTTTTCGGATTTACCGGCAATGGGATATGGTATCTTTAATTCTCTCGAACCCATCAAACTTTTTGGCACCGTCGTCGTCCTAGTTTCACTTGATCCTTTTATTATCTGCGCAGTTTCCCGGTATTAAAGTCGGTCTTCGTAAAATCGTGAAGGCGGGACCAGACACCGGAAATGAAAACGTTCCTCGAAGGCTTATCCTGTTTCATCCGTTACAACGACGTCTAATACGAGGCGTATTCTTAGCATGGATCATTTTGGTTGTAAATCAAGCTTAAATAATCGATTGTTCACGATGAGAAAAAGGAAATGATACTTTGAGGAACAAATTGTTTCCGACATTCTGAATTATGAAGATCTTCGGGATGGAAGTGATACAACAGAGAGAAGATATTTAGAGATGAAGTGAATTACGTGAAAACAGAATTTCGTGGAAGTTAATTCGAAAATGTTACTTAACAAAGGATTGTAATTCAACGTGTTACAGAAAAGGAGATTTTGTTCAGAATAATCCAACTTTAAGTATTTTATTCGAAAGAAAAATTCGTTAGATGATAGAATTATTTAAACGATAGAATCATGAAAGAATCGTTCGATTAACAATTCCAAATTTAGAAGAGTGCTAGGAAATATTAAATAAAATATTATTCTCCATTTCGTTGTGTTTTTTTAATATTAATTACGTTATACACATACCTTTTACTCAATGAAATGTTTAATATATGCAGAATTAGTTTTATTACAAAGATTTTTAATCGATATCGTATTAACATTATGAAAAATTTGTAGTGGATAATAATATAATTCAATAATATTTTATTAATTTCATTTTATTTAAAATACACACAACTTTTGTATTAACCTTCTAACTGGGGAAAACGAGTTGACTCGTTATTGATTAATCAACGCTTGGAACACAATAGTTTATGTATAAAGGTATTGTTAACTTTTAATTGTATTGTTATTAAATATAAAATACACCATATTGACATTTGCAAAAATCAAAATGAAGTAATCGGTTATTATTCTCACTATATTCTAATTATAAACTGTTTATATTTAATTATAAATATTTCATTTCTGTTCGAAAGGTGAACTCAGTTAACAGGTTGATTTATTTGTACCACAGAAATGAATCATTCAAGCATATAATTGATTTATATGTTTAGTTATACTCTCAGTGACGTAATTTCATAAATTCTAGTGCTTTACGTATATATTCCATATCATAACCACTAATAGACGAAGAAGAGGCGTATTAATTATCTAACTGTTTAATTACGTGTTCATTTCACACGTTACAATTGCACAATAAATTATAAGCTGTCAGAGAGAAAGAGAATTCGTTAATAATATGCACTAAATACATATTATACGAATCGTTACAAATCGAAACTATACCTCCGGTGTTAATTGAGGAGGAAAGTATTTACGGTGAAATAAAGTAGATTAAACTCAGCTGTAAAATATCAAAGTGTATGAAATTCGAATTTGTTCGACAGGCAAATGATAAACTGTATATTATTTTACGAGACGTAGAGAAAAAAAAATGTTTTATCGTTAAATATGATTTACGATTGCACGTCTACAAGCTTGAAACTGGCTGTCCAATAGAAAGTAACAAGATTCTCTCATGTTGCGAATAAATCATCGATAACAATGCAACCTGTATTGTATATACATTCACATATTCAACCCTTGAAAATTAGATTTTTTAATGTAATTACTAGACTGCAGATTTTTATATACATTCATATTTTCGACGATATAGCAAAAATTCGGTTTAAAAATTATTTCATCTTGCAGATATTATGAAACGTATTATAATTTGGATATTTTGTGTAATTTTTCGTATTATGTGCAATCTGTGCAATTTGCCACTTTCGAATTTTCTACAAAGGCATAAAAATCGATAGATTCTGAGTATTCCATTTAAATTAAATATTTTGTGATGATATAATAATTTTTAATTCGTTACATATTTTAACGGAACGAGAAATTTTATTAATTGAAGGGTTTATTTGTGGACATTCGAGTGACGTTGAGTCGCCAAATTCAAGAAACTCTTTGCAGAAGGAAATATTTAAGGAAACAATAGAAAATTGTTGACAATAGAATTCTCATAACAATAGAGCGTAGAATAGAGTAGCCGAACAATGATTTCGCGACGATAGAACGAAATGGACAATGCAGGGCTTGTGACAATAGAAAATTCTACAAAATGATTCATTATATACGTATATAAATATTAAGGACACTTATTGAATTGACATCTTCATTGACCGAATGATTTCATCTCTCTTCGACCGATTACACATAGAAAATAGCACAATTATTATATTTAATACAAAAGTAGCGAAATTTGGGCAACATTAAAACTCAATATATTCCTGGAAAATATTTTCCTGTCATATTCGTACAAAATTGTTATATAAAATCCACCTTTTGTCCTCTGTGATTATTTGCCTAAAGAAGGGATGTTTCTCGTTACGCTTTAACAAAGAATTGCGTACACAAATTCGATTTGTTAGATTTTTCTCTGTCAATTCATACGGGATTCTCATGTCGAAAAGGTTAATGTATCTAAATTATTTCAAATGTCAACGTCTCTAATACTATATCGTGGGTTATTTCGAATTAAAGTTTTTATTTGATCGTTATTAGAGCGTATCGCATCTTCCAAAGAAAATTACCGGTTTTGAAATGTGAAAACCATTTTCAAACCGTACTATTCTTCAACAGGGTCGTCTCCGTAAACTATTCATATTTTTCTTTTCATCTCAATTGCAATTATCTTTATTATTATAGTAAAACATTAAATGCTGAAAATACGTTTTCCTGTTCTCCATTTTCTTTCTATTCTTACACGCACAAAATATTAATAAATTTTATTACCCCTTTCTTTAAATGAGTCGTTTTTTTTCTAAAGTGGTATAAGTCTAATTAAAAAAAAAAAAAATACGAGTTAATTCTTATGTCGTTCTTCGTCAATTTCTACGCGAATGAATGAAACGTTCACGACTACGGGATCGTTCGAGCAAGATTTCCAAGTGTCGCTTCGTTAAACGGAAGGTAGAGGCTGTAATTTTCGTTCCGGTTACCTGAGATTTAGTACAGATAAAAAAAAGAAAGAGAAGTGAAGTCACGAGAGACAAGGAGGAAGTGATGAAGAAAAGAAGAAGAAAAACACCGGAGCAAAAATCTTTCTCACGTAGACACGGAATCGACGTGAGTGGGGAGGAATATAAAAGGAAAGTTTAGCGGATTCAAACTTTCGAGTCATGTGAGGACACACGTGGATACTGTACGTATTGTAAAACTAAAATCATCGACGATTGTTTAGACCTGTCGTATTACCGGGTAAATGCGTGAAACTCGGATCGAACGTTGCAGTTCTCGGCCACTTCTTCTCGTTCACGGTGAACGATCGAACTGGAATAGTTCGAAAGTGGTGCCGGTGCACGTGTCATTGTACTGTATATTAAGTAAACTAGTTGTGCTGTGGTATTTTAAATCGTGCATTGTGTTCAAGTAAATCCGGAAGGAGGATCAAGATAATTGGATGAAACGCGGGCTTTGAACACTTTTTTCTTTTTTTCCTACGATGAACGTGTTTACAGCAGTGAGTATTATCGATTCGAATTTATCGTGAGCCACGATTTTGTTGGACATTTATGCACGATTGGTATATTCGTTATTTTCTTTTTCTTTTTTTTTTGCTTCGAGATTCATTAAATTGCTTTGATGTGCTTCGAATAAAATCGACGGTTGCCGATTTTGTTTATATAAACAACGATGTTTTGGTTCGATGGATCGTGTTTCGAGGTGGAATAAATCTGTTCACTTTTCGTGTGTGCTTGAGTTATTATAAAAAATGTTGTTTCTGTGAAATTATTTGAATTATCCAAATCGTGCAATTCAGGGGGAAATTATTGGTTATCAGCTTTTTTTTCCTTTTTTTTTATTACATAGTTAAGTATAGAGTTTTATTATCAGCTTATCATACGTACAAAAAATACTTATTCGATACATTAAATATTATTGGGTAAACCAGAAATTTACGCTAGGATTATCGATTATACGTTATCGGAACGAATTTTCTTTCCTTTTTCTCTCATATCCTCGTATTGAGGAAAATATGAATTATTGAATCGAAGAACGAAGTATCTGATATTCAATTAAAACTTTTTTTTATTTGTTCAACTTATTGATCTACGTAAATTACAATTATTAATATAAACATAATAACTAAAAATATATATAAATAATGAAATTGATATTTTATATATTTTATAAATTTTATACTTCATAACAAAATTACATATATTATTATATACAATAACAATTATTAAACAAATAATAATACACATGATTTCTTTTTGGTAAAATTTCTGTTTATTGACCTATGTAAACTATAATTATTATTATAATATAGATTTCATAAAAATTATATTTTACAATAAAATTATATATTTCTATTATATATAATAAAAATTATTAAACAAATAACAATATATGTGGTTTCCTTTCGGTAAAATTCTATTTACATCTGTGAAATGTCAAAGGAAGTGAACTAGAATTTCTACATTTGTACTTAAAGACAGGAATAGAAAGCAAAAGTGTTCAAGAGACATGTTTTAATTATGTGTGTATACATTTAAAAACATATCTATTATTATATCTTGTCCTGCTTTCATCTCGCGACGTATCTCTGGAATATCATGAGACATCAGTTTCTCTTAATTCTGATAGGATCGTCGATGTTTAATCGCAATACAGCATTATGGTACAGTTTGATTTTCGAAATTGGCCAGAGATGTCAATATTCCATAAAGGAATTGGCTGCAAGTGGACAGCAACTTCGATAACTCGAAACACGGTGATCGTATCGCGAAGTTTGATACATCAAACGATCTTACAATATATTTGCTATGAAATTAGAATACAGACTATCGTCAGCAAAATTAAATATTTTTCAAATTAACAATAATGCTTTACATTTTAATTTTTTAAAAAACATGCCTACATTTTTCTTTTTCATAAAATGCAAATTATTTGAAATTTTTCAATGTTGGTTTTTTTCTATTGAAAGTATGATTCATTATAATTATAGTTGGAATAGAATATCGTTCAAATATGCACTGAGGCTGTGTCTGCAGACATCAATTCGATTATCAAAATTTTCAAAGATTTTCGACATGTTGCTGGAGTTATTTCGCGAATTGCAACTCGAATATTGTTCCTTAGGTGATTAATTGTTTCTGGCTTGTTAGCATAGACTCTATTTTCCAAAAAACCTCACCAAAAAAATCCAACGGTGTCAAATTGCATAATTTTGGAGGATAATTGAGATCTGCATTTCGTGAAATTACATGTTGACGAAATTTCGATTGTAAGAGCTGAATATTTTTTCGAGTTGTGTGACCTTACTGGATATAATTTGCAGTCTCTGTGTAATGATTATAATACACATCTAAAAAGATATTAATAAAAATAATTAACAAAATTTTATCATCTGGTAGCAGAGGCTGAAAAGTATTTTTTCCCCTTTTCTTTAAATCATTTATTGCCTACTTGTTGTCAGACGGATAATAAAGATACAATTCAAAAGTGAAAACTTTCACTGACATAAAAGAATTCGACAAACTGGTCGTAGAAATGTCGAAAGCAAATTGACTAATTCGATTCCCCTTTGTCTATGTAAGTTGATACAGTGAAATCAACTTACATAAACAATTCAAGAAAATCGAGTATTTCAACGATCATTTATTAGAGACTAAAATATATTGTCACAGGTGAATTCGATAAATGATAAATGATCGTTGAAATATTAATTTCTTTCGAATTTTGCATGCAAGTTAGATTTCACTGTATCAACTTGCCCCGGTCTCACCTAATTTCGTTGGTTCATGAAAAGTCTCTTTAATTGAAAAACTTAATGAAGTTCAAAGTATGTTTGTTTCACCTATAATTATTAAGTAGAAATCCTACTATGCATTCTCGTTTAACGACAATGAAATGATATACTTGTTGTACACTTATGTGTATGTATGTATATACACACACACATGTGCAAGATTATTTCGCTAGTGCAACGAATTTGATTGAAAACTTATAATTGCTTCGCGATACTTTACGTATCCTTATAATTATCATTTTTGTAGAGTAGTAACAAAAATTTGATGGTACAAGAAATATGAAAAATGACACAAAAAATGAGAATTTTAGGATTCTGCTAAAACTGGTAACGAAATGTACCTAATACAAGTATAATAAATAAACTGTGGTTTTTTATGTGCAAAATTACACGGAATGCATGTAATATGGAGAAATATATGAAATTATAGTGCTTCTTCATAATATCTAATAGGTGAAATAATTTTCTATCTAAATCTTACTCTTTTTATTATATTCTTAAAAACATGAATTTGCATCAAAAAACGGCCGTCTAATTATAAGGAAACAATTATTCTTTTCTCAGTATTTCTTCAACTAATACGATATCAATAATTTATTACTTCACGAGAACTGTTCTTCTAGTTGCATTTTTCCCATTATTGCTCGAAAAATAAAAATTTTACGATTCTGTTAGAATTTGCGATGGAATGTACCTAATACAATTATTATAAGGAAATAATTATTCTTTTCTCGGTATATTTTCAATTAATACGACATCGATAATTTATTGCTTCACCAGCACTGTTTTCTAGTTGTACTTTTCCCATTACTGTTCGAATTCATTGAAATTGGAGAGGCTTACAAACTGATCAGGCCGTACAAGTATTATCGGCCTAGGCCATGGCGACGACCACGATGGTATACAGGTCACAAATCATCCAAGTTCCACCATTCTAACAGGATACCACCGGAAGACTATTATTCTGGCAAGCCAAGTTATTACAGGTACGGAATCATTTACTAGACATTGTGATATGGAAACTTGTTTGCAGAATAGACATCAATTTCATACGATTTGAACGATACGTTTGTTTATTAGAAGAATGATACATTTAAAAAAATCGTTAATTGTCAAATATCTTTTAAAAGTAAAAATATCTATCTAAAAATGTGGCACTAAATTTGAGGTATTTTAAAAAAATTTAAATGAAATGAATATTACAATTCAAAATAGGGCTGCAAGAAATATTTTATTGGAAACCCCGAAAACGCAGAGATTATTAGCCGAATTGTAAAATAAATATAATACTTTTCGTTGTTTAATGGTTGAGCGATTAAGAATTTTGTACTCATCAAAAAATTCAAACTGATTTCGTAGAAAATTAACTTTTGTTAGTTTTGACACACTTTTAGCGAATTGATAATATTAACATTTTACACATTTCAATTAATTAGTAAGCAATACACGTAAGAAATATTCTATTAGAGATCCTGAAAGCTTGGAGATTATTAGCTGAATTGTAAAATAAATATAATACTTTTCATTGCTTAACAGTTGAGTGAGTAATGACTCTGTATACACAAAAAATTTCAAATCAATTTCCTGAAAAATTTACTTTTGTTAATTACACAATATTAACATTTCATATATTTCATTTAATTTGAACTACTTCATATTGTTCGTCATTGTATACTTTGTCTTTTGTACATGAAGTTTTATTGTACAAAAAAGTTACTTCTATAAGATACAATGCAGTAAAATAGTTCGGACTATCGCAACTGTAATTTATACATTTCGATTGACACGATATGTCTTGCTTACGCGAATAACAAAGTTACTGGGAATGATACGTCGAATATTACGTGAAACAAAAGGCACGAGTAAATCAACTTTTTAGTATCAAACGTCAGGAAATACATTTTTTTCTGTTGATATGAATCTTCGCGTCGATGATAAATGAGAGATTTATACGATTCTGTCAAACACCCAGCCTTAATTTGTCAATCTGAGAATGCAAATTTATCGACTGAATGATGCGTACAATAAATACAAAACAAAAGAGAGAAAAGTAAAAGGAAAGCTTTGATCTTTCGAACGTTAAAGTTAACGAGACGCTTTCAAATTGATTTAAATTCGAGTGACTCGGCTTTGACGTATCCTGTTTTTTGGTAATTGGATCGAAAATTGGACGGCAACCTATTTGTTGAACAATTCACGAACTACCGGAGTCCATTATAACTTATAATTGAAATTCACCTCGTTATAAGAAATGAACCTAGATAAAAAATTCACATTTCAGATATGGCTCCACAAAAGATGGCCTCGATAGATACGCTGAAAGTTATCCTTATACAATCGTGATACAATTGCCTAAAGGTGAAAGTAAATATGGACACGACAATTACATAGAGAGGAAGAGGAATTATGCAAGAGATTCAATTCCGGTGTACAATTATGAGAATGATTATATCGACGATGAGGATGACGTTGAATCAAAGATGGTTAACGTTAACAATAAAAGGGTGAAAATAAAGGTAATCTAGATCAAGAAATGTTAATAACCTAAATTTAACACATCAAGAAAATATTAGCATGAAATTTTTTATCATACAAATTGTATGTAATTTTTATATCTTACATTGTTACATGTATACAGTATATAGTAACTTAATTAAATTCATATTCAAAAGATTTTTATTAATATTTCATGGGAATAAATTCTTTCCAATTTTTGGATGCAATTGAAAGTTTGTTTAAAAAGAATGGAAACAGATCGATCATCGAAATAATTTCCATTATTGTTGATGACCTTTTGCCATTTTTCTGCCAGCGAATATTACGATTTGACTGGCTGATATTTGATTATGTGACTTCGATCGAAAAAAATTTATTTCTACAGCCAATAGATAAATTATAATGCAATATACCTGAGATCTGTTCTTCGAAATTGTTCATGAAAAATTAATAAAAACTTTTTGAGTATGGATTTAAATTACTCAATATATTATTATATCTGCAAATTTTACAATTTTTCAATTGTTAAATATTTAACGCTATCGTCGAAGTAGAAGGATACACAGGGTGTTTAAAAAATGTTTGATCTAAAAGTTTGAAGATGAGAAAATATATGCACATAGGCTATTAGAATATTATCTACTTTTTAAATGAAAATAATACATTAATATATGGACTAATTGCACTACTTTTTATTCTTTATTTTGAACAAATTATTAAATTATTATGGAAACGTTTATAGAAAAATTACACAGAATTTCCTGTATATGGGAAATTCCTAATTTGCATATATGAAACAGCAATAAATAAGATGAGCTAAAGTTATATCAAATAGTGATGCATTCTCGACAGAGGAGAGCGGACATACCACGACATATGAGTAATCCGTAATTGCAGTGTAGGGCTGCAATTCTGAAATTCCGCGTAGATGTATTAACGTGATGGGAATTGTACAATTTGCAATGGGTAACAATTAAACGATACATCGTATAAAATCCTAGAATAGTTTACTTTCGTTAAAGAGAACAACTTTGTAAACATAGGTAATTTTCAAACAAACGAGAAATTTTATTATCACAAAAATTAATGAAAATCATTTGGGCAAATTTTTCAATAATATTTCACAATTAATCGAACAATTTAAATAATTTAAATAATCTCGACTAAAAACATTTTCCGTTTGTTGAGGATTTCGTTACTGCAGCGTGACGTTTTCTCGATGAATTTATTCGACTGCACGATATTTTTATGTACAATGCACCTTTTTTATCATTGCAGATGGTTAAAGGACAAAGTCCAAAGCTGCACATCAAAATTTCAAGATCTGATAACGACGAGAACGTAATTATTATGGACAACTCGAACATTACTGCTACTGATTCATCGTTACCGTCAACTATATATGTAAATTCAACAATGTACATTCAAGAATCGAAAGGGAACTGGACGTCCACACCGTATTTGGAGAACGTTTAATAATGAATTAAGAAACTTCCGGTAAGACTGGCGGAAGAATTATTTCCGACAGTCTTGAAATTCAATTATTACTTTATAATAGTAATTAGGATGCTACTTTATCTCTAGGTATTTATTACATATCGTTTTATCAGTAAAATAGTGTATCATAAAGAATTGTAAAATTATGAACCAAAAAGTAGGTATATTTTTCAAAATTAAACGAAATCATTATTATTCATTATTCATTTCTAATAATTATTTAAAAGTACAGAATAATTTACATACTTCGATTTTTAATAGAAACACGATTATAAATTATTATTATTTTAGAATTTTGTATTTTTAAAATGTATACCCTGTTTCTGAAGGTTTTCTGCGATTTAATGAACGGAATAAATGAATGAGAGAACGTATAAATTAAATACCCGAATGAATCCGTATAGTAGAAAGAAGCATTAGAACGGCACTGGTTCATTTAAGAAGTTCATTGAGGAGAGAAAAGGCAGGGAAAATTCTCGCTTTTTATACGTTCGTAATCAAAAATCGTTTCTTTACCTGCGCTATATTAAATACATAATTATAAGTAGAAAACTACTGCTGTAAAAAACGAAAGTATTATAAACAAGTATTGTTATTTTTCTTTACAATAAAATTGCATTTGTTAAAGTTTAAGCAATCTCTAACATAAAATTGTATTCAATGTTGTTGTTATTTTTCGTTACAATAAAATTGCATTTTAATTATAAGTAGAATACTATTACTGTAAAAACCAAAAATATTATAAACGATTATTGTTATTTTTCCTTACAATAAAATTGCATTTGTTAAAATTTAAACAATCTCTAACATAAAATCTATCGTGAAATAAAATTGTATTCAATGTTGTTGTTATTTTTCGTTACAATAAAATTGCATTTTAATTATAAGTAGAATACTATTACTGTAAAAACCAAAAGTATTATAAACGATTATTGTTATTTTTCGTTACAATAAAATTGCATTTTAATTATAAGTAGAAAACTTATAAAAACCGAAACTGTAAAAACTGTAACTTAAAGTTTACATAAAATCTATCATAAAATAAAATTGTACTCAATGTTGTTGTTACTTTTCGTTACAATAAAATTGGACTTAATGTAGAGTAAAATTTATACATTGAAAGAAAAAAGACGAACGCACGTAAATGTATCTATTGTTACTACAGTCCACTATCTATGTTTTGGTAGAAACTAGGCGTTAAAATTATTCCGATGGCAAAACGATAAGTGAAATCTGAGTTAAGCCAAGCTTTAGTCTTCCATTGTCTATCAGTAAATGGTATCCGAGGAAAACGAATGCCACGTGAATGACACGGATCCGGAGTGGAATCCTTTAAAAAATACTATTGATTTTTCGCCTGTACCACTTTTATCCATGGAAGCATTGTTTCGGAAAAACACGATCTTTCCAATTGCTCAATGTTCAGCTATACAATTGAACAATTGATTTGAAATCCGTCGAACGTGTAGCATGTAAGGTTTTTCTTTTTTAATGAAAAGAAAAAAAGAAAGCTAGTAACAACAGTTAGATAATTGTAACACAAGGTTTTACAATATCGGTGAATTAAGCTAAAATCAAACTGGATGAGAGTCGAATTTTTACCACTTTTACTTTTCTTTGAAATTTTTTTAGAATTTTGTTTATTAACGAATTTACCCATTATGAAATGAGCTTCATCGCTAAACAAAATTTTGCTTAACAACAATGACTCATTTTCATAATAAGTTTATCTGTCCACGATGAAAATTGTACTACCTTCTATTAAAACAAAGCGGCTTATGTCATTTGACAAAAACATGCTGACATTTAGGCATTGCATTTGAATGATCCTATATTAATGAATCTTATTCTAAATATCTACTGCTGTTACATATGTCCGTCTGTCCAAGGGTATGTCTTAATTAACCGTTTGAGTGCCAGACGGCGCGATCGCGCTTCTACTGTTCAGTTTCTAAAAGTGTCAGCTAATCGATCTGCAGAGTCGAAGTAATTGCACATTTGGATTTTGTCAATGCTTGCCTTTACTGTTATCGTTCACCGAGCTTCTACTAAACTGAAACACATGCTTTCATAAGTTTCAGAGCTGATAAATTAAAAATTAGAAGCAATAAAAGCGAGAAGAAAAAAAAATGAAAGAAACGCGATTGGCATTTTTCGACTGAATGTTTGCAAAGATCCGTGACACTCAAACGGTTAAAATACTAAAAAAGTGAGGAAACTGTTCTGTCCAACAAAAACTGAGAAATATTCACGATCTGTCGTGTCGTCAGTACGCCAAGCAACTATAAATATTCTATCATTAGTTTTTAGAAAAGTAATATTACGATTATTATTGAGCAGCAGTCAAGCACATAAAAGCCGATTATGCGTTTAATTGTAAAATTAATAACACAGTACCAAATAAAATACCGAAATCCTCAGAAATAGCAAATACGTTGTCCTTATCGTAAAGTTAGGATAATTCGTTGTCTTAATGATCATAGACAAATAAAAGAATTTCATTTCATCGACTAAGCAATTAAGTAATTTCTTCCGGAAAATGAGTCAAGCGGAAAATACCGACGGAAAATGTGAAACGACTTGAGAGGGTGAAATTACTCGGAAAGAATATTCTATTCCTTTGATAGGGTTATCCTCTTCAAAACTTCTTCGTTTTTGGATACTTCTTGGTATCCAAAAACTTTTGTCCTTCAAACAATTTGTCTAAACAGACATAGAGCAACATATACATTGTTATTCATAAGTATTAGAACACCCATCATGGTCGAACAGAAAATATTATCTGATTTAAACCTGTACTTCGAGATTCTGGAATGAATAATTATTATTTTTTTTAGGATAATTTTAGCTTCATTTTAGAATCATAATTTTTTAGGATAATTTTGTAAAGCTTTCTATACGTCAGATAATATTATATTGAACTTGTAATGACAATAAAGCTTGCTTCACATTCAGTAAGTAGATTGTAGTAGATTTCAGATTTTAGTGAAATTTATCTCATACGCTTAGACAAAAAAGAGTTATAAAAAACGATCATTATTATTGGGTTGTCCGGAAAATTCGTGCAAATTTTTATGTAAATAAGCCAATTTCATGCTTCAAAGCATTTTCTTTTTGTTCTATAAGGTATGGATTTTTTAATTTTACAATTTTTCGTCGTTTTTCGAGCAAATTGAAAAATTCCATTTTACCAAAAACTTTGTTTCTTTATTTTCTTTAAGATAAAAATTCTTATTTTTAGATTTTGTCCACCGTTTGCAAAAAATTTTTTCTGATAGGTTACCGCCTCTTTAAACATTCCATATCTCGTTCGATGTTTTTCCAGTACTTTTCCCTTTTCATTGAAAGAAAAATATTCAATGTCAGGGTACTCTAAATTCCTTCCATCTTCAAAACAGTATAACACTGAGAAGAAACTAATAATTGCGACGAATAAACTTATAAAAGACACGTGAAACAATAATCTTTCAGAATATATGTGAACTTTACGTTTTCATACAATTTTATATGTTGTAATATATTCAAACACTACCTATCAAAAATCGGCACGAACTTTCTAGACGACCTAATATTTTCCTTGTAATTCCAACGAATTGAAATTTTTTCAAAAATCTGTATACACATCATTTAGTAAACTAATCCTTCTAACTTCTCACGAAAACTGAATTCGCTTGGTATAATTTACAAAAAAAATTATTCTATTTTAAAGGGTGCCCGTATATTAACGGAAGTCACTGTATACGTATACACTCGTTATTTTCAAGGCAGCTGTATGTAATACCGGTGATCGAGTACTCGAAACTCGGGAAATCTTTCTCGAGTGGCCGGACGATAAAGAAACAGCAAATATTGTATTTCGAAGCCGGGCCTCCTCAGCCACGTCGTCGTCTACTCGTTCCGCTTTTCTTCCGGTTTGAGTGGCCCTCGCGCTTTCCACTTCGTTGTTTCTCCGACTATAAAGAGCGAAAAGGGCTGGTAGGATGAAACGATAGGGGTAAGTAGAAAGGAGTGTTGGAGCAAGAGGGAGACAGTGAGGGAGATCTCGAGAAGAGTAAAAGGATTTTCGAGGGTTCGTATACCATCACAGAGTTTCACTTACACGTAACAGTTTCTCAATGGTAGTTTTTATTTCTAACATAATAATCAACGAACATGTCGTAATAATAAATAATTGTAATTAATATACAGTGCTGTTCTTGTTTTTTTTTTTCGCTGCCGTTTTGCCATTCTTCCGAATCTCATTATTTCCATTCTCGTTCGTTCTTTCGTTCGTGCGTGAATCTCCCTTTGTCGTTTCGTTCTTTTCCTGTCTGTGTCCCAAGTTATTTGTACACGGCTCACATTCGCTATTCACTCGATAACTTGAAACACAACGACGAGAAAAAATAAAGAAAACGAAAGAAAGACACTTTCAAGGCTCGCATTCTACACTACGGGAATGCTACGTTTCGTCGGAAAATACGATTCTATCAAACCAATGTCCCGTTTTTCCTACTTTTTCCCTTTTCTGTCTTTTGCTCGACAAGATTCCTTCGAGACGCGGAATTTTTCGAGGAGAAGAAGGGAAGATTTTTTATCTCAGCACCAAAACGATTGGAAATGGAAGTTAGTTTCTTCGGAGAATTGTGTTCAATATTGTTCGAATTCTGCGATGGGAATGAATTTGATAGCAATGTTACAATGATAAGGGCTCGCGTTTCAGTTTGTTTGCGATTTGTTGCCTCTTTCAGGATATCTGATTCACCTGCATAAATGAAATTTTATCACATTTTGTTGGGTATTCTACTGGAACGATATTTTCTGAGATGCTTTCGTGCTAATTGGAAGTATTACTATAATATATCATTTTCGTAGGTCTTCAATTTATACGAAGAAACGAAATTTAATTAAAAATGATCGAAATATGTGCAATCGTTTTTATATTTAATTATTGAAAATTCGGAAAATGTGCATAGAGTTAAAATATATCATTAAATTAATAACACTGGGCATATTTAAAATATTAGTATTTCGAGTATAACTGAAATTTATTTTTCACAAATTTTTTACTTTGTTCGTAGAACTCTTTGTACTGCTGATAAAAATGTTGGATTCGGTATAATATAAGGGAGTAATAATAAATGATTTTCTAAGGGTATTATTCATTCGCCGAACGGTTCTAATCCATTTCCGATAAAGCAAAAAGATTACTCCCTCTTGTGACAAGTACAGCTGGTGCTTCTTGTCGTAATTAATTGCAATGCTAATAAATTATTCAAATCGAACGTTTCGCGCTGAAGTGGTCCGAATTTTGTAATTCAAAATGTCCGCTCAGCTCTACGAATCTGCTAATAAAATTTCTATTTGTTTCTCGTGGAATGTCAAGAACTTAGTGATATTTCATTAGAAATTATGGTTAAAAGTTTTGTAATTACTTGGATTGCTTTGTGGATTTTTTTACTGTATTCATTCGAAAGTTTCATAAGCAACTAATTAGATAAAAATGTTCTTCCAGTGTGAAAACACTTTTTTTTTAAATTTTTGTTTTGTACTGTTTATTCGCTGAATAATTAATCAATAATCAACGATCAATATTGTCAAATAATGAAAAAAGAAATTATTTACAATATTTTGTCTAGTTTTCATAGCTTCGACTCTTTTAATATTTCTAACTTCGTTGAAGAGAAGGTGATTCTGACAGGAAGTTTTCCAAGAGAATGCTCTAAAATCGGTTCGTTTTCGTGTAAAACCCTTCAACCACTTTTCATCGCGTTCTGTAATCATTTCCATCGATTCACGTCAATCCCTTTAGGAATATTCATTGCGGAAACGGTGATAATCGAAAATCGATCAGGAACCGTCGGTAAGCAAAGTATACAAAAGAATGAACTAAGACCTGACATTTGATACGCATTATCGATGTCTTCTTGTTGTCCTCGATTGGGATTATAACAGCGTTTCAACGTGACCACCGGACAGAGAAAACATTGTTTGCAAGGCAATTTTCCTCTTTGATCTAGGCCCGTTTCTAACAGGAAACTAGAACGCCATGATTTTATCACTTTGAATTATCGTTTACTGGTACAGGGACACCGAAGTCTCCAATTTTTCACGGTTCAAGACAGTAATGGAATTGTAATTATAAAGCTCGAATTACCGAAAGACCCAGAATTCTTGAAACTTTTCTCAAAAATACCATCAGTTGATTTCTTAAATTTTACGTAGAATAAATCATCTGAAAAATAATTCGAAAATTTTAACACGATTGGATAGAAATTCTGCTTAATACAAAAAGCACGAAGATTCTTAAAATATAGGAAAAATTGGAAAAAATGCTCAATGTTCTAATCTCGGTATTTAAAAAAAAATTTTGTAATAAGCGTAACAGCCGTGGAAGAACAAAAGAAGATGAATTTTCATTGTGCTCATTGTACAACCACTTGTGCCACTTTGAAACTTGCAAATAGTGCTTGAAAAATGTACCGTTTTGCAATTTTTCGCGTTTCATGAATTCATTGCGTGCGTGCATATAGCCGCGCGAAAATAGTAGAGGATACGTCTAAAACCTGGACCATTTCAGCCGCTAATTACGCTCAGAATGTATTGCCCAAAAACAGTATTATTGGTTAAACAGTTAACGGCTCGACACGTTTCCCATAAATCACCAGCTGCCTCTCTACCGAGCGTATTCTCGTTCACATTATACACGACATACTGTACAACCGGTTTGCAGATGTCGAAAATATCGAGCGTACGGACGGGGTTGAGAAGGAAAGGAAAATAAAAAAAAAAAAATGGAAGAAAAAAAAATGTTTGGCAAATGCATTCAGTTCGGTCTCCATTCGTATGTAAATAACTCGGCCTAAAATCTAGCCAGACGTTCGCCGGTTCAGCTGGTTTTATGCCAATATCGACAAATTCGAGGCACCAGGATACGTAGAACGCGTGTTTGTCCCCACACTTCTCATTACACGATCTCATAATTACCGTTTCACGTCCCTCTTGTATTTTCACTCTGCAATATATTTCGCGAAACGTAAAAAAAGAAAAAAGGAGAATCTTTGCATGCGTGAAAGAGGTGAGATCAAAGCGTGATGTTTCTGGAAATTCACCAGTCTGAGGGAACAATCGTCGTGTTCGAGGAACATGCATACCGGTTAATTAAACGAAAAATATCAACGTAGTGGCGGACACTCGATGACAGACCTAGAAATTCGTCGAAACGAGGAGAACGATAATTAACCCCTTTCTCGTTGCATAGAAAATTTTGCGTCAAATGAAGTGATAAAGGGAGAAATGTAACAACGTAATTAAAAGAAGAAGAAAAAGGAAAGGATTCCGAGTATTGAAAATACTTTTCAACAAGTTCTTCAAATAAACGAGTACTATAGGATATCTGAGATTGTCGCGATAAATGGGACACTCAGTATATTGGACTGATTGGACTCAAGAATAAAACTTCATTTAGCAGATAGTATTCTAACATAATATCATTTCGTGCTTTTTTTTTCGTTATTTTTGATAAGAAATAACAGGATGTTAAAATTTCGTATTTTTACTAATTATTATTAATAGCGTTCAATTCCCATTGCATCATAGAAAAAAGTAAAAGGTTAATCTTTGGAGATTTTAAATTTGACAAATTTATATATGTCGGTATAAATTAATAAATTATGTTCCTTTCTTTCACTCGAATTATAATTATTCCAAGTTTCCGTGAAACTCGATAAAATGCGAATGTTACAGGGCAAAACAAAGTTATCTTGGAAGCTCACGGCTCGCGGCAATGTCTGACTAATACGGTCCGCTACTACTGATACCATCGACACCGACCGTCTTGGTTACTGCGGTCAATATTAACTCTTTAACTGGCAATATCCGGTATTCCGAGTGAATCAATTGTCTACTATCAGCTACTTTATTTTGTGAATCAACAACTGTCGGCGTTACGAATTTTAATAAAATGAAGGAAAAAAACGTGTAACTTGTTGAATGAGTATTATGGCGAAATCCTTCTGTCGACAGCCAGTAATTTGAAAAACATTGAAAACTAAATAATGCTTTACAAATTGCGTCTTGGCATCTTTATTTTTCATTATTAAATTTCAAATAAATTGTACAGGCTTAAATTTTTATAATTGCTTCGATTGTTTTGTGGATTATTTTTTTGTAATTATTTGAAAGCTTAATAACCAGCTGATAAGACGAGAATTCTCTTCCAAAAAGAGTTGTTTCTGAAATTTTCATTCTGTAGTATTCGTTCGCCGAATAATTAATAAATAATCAACGATTAATAATCTCAGACTGATACATCGTTTAATGTGACTTAATTGTAGTTTGAATATCCATTAGAAAAGCTCTATAATAAATTTTCTGTGCACAAAGCGAAGAAATTTTGCATCTGTTTTATCATCCGAAATGCACAGCGTTCACCGATTGTGCTTTACGAAACGAAATTGCATCGATAAAGCGGGAGGGAACAATAACGTAGTACGAAGTGCAACGCCAATCAAAGAATTAATGCTGTTAATCGGCAAAACAATCGGAACCCCATGATTCAAACAAAACAACGAGAAGAATAGCGATTTACGTGATGAATATTCGAATACAATGAATATGGAGTATTCAGCTATTCAGCGCGTTGAAAATTTCAAAACGCGCTGGAACGTGATTAACCACGATACGTAATACTGTCTCTTATGTACAATGCACTATTATCGATACTATTTTTTTTTTTTACAATTCTCTTACTATACATATATAAAAATATAAGCGCGTCAATATGTAAATATGTCCGCGATCGTTGGTTTGTTAAAAACGACCGCGGAGAGATTGAATTGTTCGAGATGTCTACCACTTACGTATTGTCATAGAAACTATACATTACAAGACTATGTTCTTGACAGTGACACTAATCGATCACGATCGATCGAGAACTTCTTGAATTCATACGCGATTAAATATCAAGGATATTATAATAGCGCAAGAACGATTCGATAAGCAACTACAATCCGAAGCTCGAAGAAGACATTTTTTTTTCCTGTTCTGTTTTCTTTTTAAACGCGATTGTTATTTCTGTACGTTTGATTATCATTAAGCAAGATGGTTTGCAGTAACGTACCGTATCAAGCCTGAAACACAATTTCTGCTCAGAGCTGGTTGAAAATTTGTAGAAGAACTTCCTCCAAAGATAAATACTTTCAATGTAACAAGAATCTGTCGTTTCTTTGAAGTAGAAACTTTTTATTACGTATGTCTGCTTGCTGATTTGAATAGTTAGCGTTGAGGGTGACTTACCTGGTTGAGAATAGATCCTTTTATAAAAATCGTATACGAATTATTATATTACATTAGTAACAGGTTAATACGTCTGTGTTAAAAATGTGATATATGGTCGATGATGAAATATCAATTTGTAAATTGAAAATGAAAGTTCAACTTCTACGTGGTAAAAAATTGTAAGTCGCACTGTAAACACTGTTTAATTCTTCTAACAAGTTCATTAACCGCTGATCGTTGTCAAAAATATGCTGAATGAAAAATAAATGAGATGTCGATATTTTTAATATTAATATAGCTGGTGGTGAACCTAGAGAGATTACATTTCTGTGAGAAATCTTCCCAGCAAATATAAATTGTTACACCATTACTCTAAAATTTCGAATCGTCCGTTTTAAATTTCGTTGTACTGTCGCGAATTTCCTTTACATTTTGCAAATATCATCTTTTGTACAAGGAAAATTTAATAAACGTATTTACAAACCAAGTTTAAACTTTAATTTACCATCAACGTGAATATTATCTTACGGGTTAATAATTTAAATCAGAAAAATTACGGAATATCTGATCGTAATTTATTATTATAGTGTTTATTTTCTTAATAATTTAAGTCAGAATGTCTGATAATGTAAATTCACTTTGAACGAATTCGACATCTCTCTAAGTTTACTTCACCCTCTGTATATTCGTAATTTCGGCAGTGGCTATTAACTTCGACGTGTGTTTCCGATAACGAAAAACACTGTACGCTTTTATATCATTCTACCAGCCACGAGATATATTTTCCGACGAACGTAGCCCAAGATCAACGACTACACGTTTTACAAGCCTCGTGAACGCAACGGAACGCGTTTACAATAAACGTAACGGCTCGCTTGATCGTTGTTCTATCAAACACGCACCTGCTTCCGGTTCTCTGGATCGATACTGCGTGTCACGTAAATTTTTGCTCACACCGCTCGCACGTTCTTCATATCACTTCCATTTGTTTATTCCTTTCTCTCTATTCTTTAATTTTTCGTTCGTCATTCTCTCTCTCTCTCTCTCTCTCTCTCTCTCTCTCACTATCGTTTGTTTGTTGTTTGAGTCGTTTGTGCGTCTTAATAGATCTTCTACGGCCTCGCTCTCACACGCGGAGATTATATAAACATAGAAACATACAAACACACATTGTTTTATTTTCTTCTTTTTATTTTTTTCATATTCGTCTCTTTTTTTTCTCTACTACACGTGTTCTATTTGTTCTTTTATTTATTTATATTTCTTTTTTTTTCTCTTCTTTTGTATTCCTCGCGCGACGCGTACGTAATAATTAATTAACCGTAAGTTCCTCCTTAAAACGATAACTCTGCTCTGTTTAAACCCTCTCGATAATCAACTACGATTTTACATTATTTTATTTTATTTTATTTTTTTGTTTATTTTCGAAGCACTTTAATTGCAGGTTTTTTTTTCATTTTTAACGAAGCACTTATTGCGTTACGTCTGAAGATTACGCTTGATTCTTTCTTTCTTTTTTTCTTATCTTCATTGTATTCTTTCGCACGTATTACTTTGCATTCACCTTCCTTCTAAATTGCTCTTTTCTTTTTTTTTTGTTTTCTTTTTTCGATCTGCTTATTTTTCTTGACGATGCTGTTATTGTTGCTGTTGCTGCTACTGTTGCTGGTTGCTGTTCACGTTTCTTCCGTTCTACCGGTTTTTGTTTCATTGTGTGTTTGATTTCTCGTTCGTCTCAGGTGCGGATGCAACAATCTCGATTCGCCTATGATTTGAAATTCTGCGTTGTGTTCTCGGCGTGTCGTATTTTACTTTTCGTTCGTTTAATTATTTACTATTATTATTATTATTATTATTTTTGTTTCTTTTTAAATTTGCGCTATTTGCTTTCGTGTCTTATACCCCGTTTTCGCCTACCGGCAGCGTTCTCGAGAGATCGATATCATAGTTCAGACGTGGACGCGCGAGTCGGCGAATTTCTGATAGGACGAGTCATCGAGTCGATCGCCAGCTCGAAGGAAATTAATCGCTTCTCTTCTCGCCGGTCAACTAAATGAACTCGTCCTGGAAATTTAATTGTTCGTTGAATCTCACGTTCTGGCCGGCCATGCAAAATTCGTTTTAGCAAAAAGAAAAAAGAAAAAAGGAGAGAGAGAGAGAGAGAGAGAGAGAAAAAACGAAGTTGCTTAATGGAACAAATTATTCAATCGATGAAGGGGAAAAAGGAGAGATGTCAGCTATTATTACATCATATGCTGAAAACAAGTATGTTTGAAAATTTCTGTGTTTTTTAAATGAGAAATATAAACGCAGATTCGAAGGTTAATTCTATCCATATGTAATTAATTTTTAGGAGTAAGAAGAAACGAATAATCCTCGAAGAAAGAGAAAAATGTTTTGTTCCTTGGACTCGATATTAATTGTAATACTTACTATGTAAAAATAATTGAAATTATTGTACATTGATGTATGAAATGTTATTTTTTTATGTTATGTTTAATTCCAACCTCGTGTATCTCAAAGACTTAAAAATATAGGAAAATTTCCAAATGATCATTTTGTTTATTAATTTTTGTCAGAAAGAGTATAAGCAATTCTTTGTTATGTCGTCAATGTTCGAAATAGAAAAAGTTATACATTCAAAATCGACAATACAAATAAAAGAACAGTTTTAGGGTTTCTTTTTTCCTGGATTTAAAACGGAATTATAATAATAACGAATATACGTCTCACAATGAGATTTATAAAAAACATTATAAACTATTCTATTTTGTATCCGGAGAAAAGAGAACGTTTAAATGTAATCTTGAAAAAAAGAAAAAAAAAAGAAAGGATAACAGAAAGAGTTAATATTATTCAGTAACAAATAAAGCTTTACCGCCAGAAAAGTTTGTACCTGTCGTAGCAATAAAATAGCACATCAGTAAAGTTCAATTAAACTGCTTTCAAATATACACATATATTTATATTAAAATAAATACTAATTGCGGAAAAATATATACAAATCGCCCGCCTGCCAGAAATTATCAAGAATCGTCAAAGGTCTGAACTTACCGATCTCGAGAACCCCTAGAGTATCCTGTACTTGTTAATTCACATTACGGTGCATTTCTGTAACTGTGTATTTACTCGGCCATTCTCTCTGAAAGACTTAATAATTATATCCGTTATAATCACAGTCGATGTAAGGGTGTACACAGCGGCGACGCTTGTCAAAAGTATACAATTATAATCTAGCTTTATTTTTCTTCTCTCTCTCTCTTCTTAAATTGTTCCATAGGAATTTTTCCGAACTGTGTTTGCGTTTGTCCTCCATCAAGCGACAATTTAGCAAACGCGTTTAATTCTCGTTACACATGTCAAGTACGATCTTAACACGTTTCCTTTCTCCTTTTCTTTTTTTCTTCTTCCTTTCTTTTTATTATTAGCAATCCATCGGTTCCCAATCGAATGTCACTCGCGTGTGAACGAACATCGAAACGGATCCGGTTGCGAGCGGAAGGAGGAATAGAGGAAGCGTCAACAGCGCGAGCGAGTTCGTCGTGAAAATCGAACGTGTGCCATCGCAGACAGTATGGGGAGAAGAAATAGTGATCGTTCGACGATTACGGAACAGCCATTCCCGTGGCATTTTTGAGCGAATATAAAACACAATCCTGTTCGTTCTATCCAATCTCTCTCTCTCTCTCTCTCTCTCTCTCTCTCTTTCCTTTCTTTATCTATCCTCTTCAGGCATGAGCACAGAATATTCAATGTTCCAACGATCGAGCATGTAATTCGAGTTACCCCAAACAGTCTCTCTCCTCCTCTGGTTTCCCTACCTCTCGTCACCTGCCCGGGCGCAACTTTTCTCCTCTTCGTCCTAGTTTTCAAACCAGAACCAGGAAGACACATCTTCGGCCAACTCTCTTTCGAACACACTCTGACGAACCTTAAATTCCAACGACGCTCTTATAATCCCTTCGAACACCGTTTCACCGATGAAGAAGAATAAGAAGAAAAAGAAAAAGAAGAAGTTAGTAGTAATAGTAGTATTAGTAGTAGTAGTAGATGAAGAACAGACACCATTCCAGGACACGCCGGTCACTCCGAGTGTCGGGGGAACATCATGCACACTCCTTTCACTACGATCGATCGCGAACACACGGCTTAGCTTTGCTTAAGATGTGTATATACATATACACACACATATATATATGTATATGTACATATGTATATATGTGCACGTGTTACGTGGCTCTGCGTGTTGTATCAGTTACGTGTAAGGAGTAGCACTTGCGGGATATGAACATGGTTTTTGATCGTCGTGCGTCTTCGTCTTTCAGAACAGAACGTGTTCAACACGCGTTCCTTTCGAACCGAGCGTTCACAGAGCGTCGACGCACTTCATACACATACACACAGCCAGACAGACAAACATACAGACACACACACACACACACATGCGCGCGTGTACGCATTATACCCGAACGTTCATTGTCGTCCGTGTCTGGTCCTGGGTTTGTCACGCGACCACACGCGCACAAGACACTCTGTCGGCTGATAGGCCGTGAGATTTAGTAGCTGGACGACGCGGCGACGAGCTTCAAAGTACGAACCGTGCAAGCTGGTTCGGTTTCACGAGATCCCGACGGGGCTAGGCGGAACGCTGCGGCGATAACGACAGAAGCGGTACGCTTGCAGGGCCCTCCCCGTCGAGCGACCGTCATACGGGCGTTTCGAACGTCACCTGAAACAGCAAGCGAAAATTTCTTCGATTAGATTACAGATGGCTCGGTATAATTGGTTGTGATTGGGCGGATGGAATTTTTACTCAAGTTAACCTGTTAGCTGAGTTCACTTTTCAAATAAAAATGAAATATCTCCAGTTTGTGATTCGAAATAACGAATTACCTCATTTTGATTTTTATTCAAATGTTAATATGATGTATCTTGTACTTGATACAGACGTAACAGTACAATTAATAGTTAAGAATACCTTTATACGTAAGCTATTGTGTTCTAACTGTTGATTAATCAATGACGAATTAACTCGTCTTCTCCGGTTAGAAAGTTAAGGCGGTAAAACCACTATGACGGATTGAAAAACTTGAAATTTCTTTTTTCATCTTGTTCTGTTTTTCTTTTTTATTATTTGCAATTTATAGAACGAGTTCTTAAAATATTAAAGTAAAATTCGCAAGAATGAAGAAATTACAGAAATTTTAATGACGTAGCGTAGTAGTTTTAAAACTGCCCGCAATTTAAATAATTATTGTTGTCATCACACCCTTCAAAATGGAGATTGAAAAGATAAAGAATTATCGAGATGTATGGGTGGGTCTTCCAGTTGAAAGGAAAGTTAAGAAACTCTAACATTATATCATAGATAACTTGTTGCAAAGCTTTAAACAAATTTTTTGCAGCTGGTGTATTCGTACACTAGTATACTATTATATAATAATATTCTGCACTTTGTTGCATGTTGAGTGTCAAGATCTAAGTGCAACATCGTAAGAAGACCGTAGCGTACGGGAGCTTTTAAGTCCCATCAAACTAGGGCGATTCTATTATACATATTGTACGTGTTAAGTCTTAAATATTCGATACTCGAAGAATTAACAATGTCGAAGCTTGATGGTATAAAAATATTAAAGTTTGAACACCCGAAATTTTGATATTTCTAAAATTCAATAATCGTTGAATTTAACATTAGGAGTTTTCCAGTTTTCAAGTAGAAATTTTTGAAAATTCCAAGAAACTAATCGTATTATCGTTTGCCTAGAAAATATTGAATTAATTTAGTAATATAGATATCACAAATTTCGTTCATATTAAAGTTGTCAAGATGGAAACTTTTGTTTTAATGTACACGAGTATATACTATATTTAAAATTTCAAGTAAATTAAGAATATGAAGTCACACTTTCATAGTAATTCATATGCTAATGCTAACGTAACTTATAATTTGATGTAATTGGATAATAGCTGCACCCTTTACGAATCCTTGGTTACACTGTTCTATATACCGAAACACTTAACAGCTATGTTATGCAAATCTAATTATAGAGGAGGTTAGATCGTTAGTGTACGGACCTGTCGCAAAGTGCGACAGCTAATTGGTAGCTGTTACTACAGAAACTATCTAAATTTTAAGTTTCAAATTACACTCGATTTGTTGTAAATTTTCACTATCTTCCTTGGTTGTCACTCGTTCTAATTGGAAGGATTACAACAAAAGACTCAAGTATCATATCGTTCGACCTGTTGCAATCTACATTACTCCATTATTTTAATATTTTCAGTTTAATTTTTAATCATTACATTAGCTCATCTAAACGTTACTAATTAATCGTCAAATTTTAATAAATTTTAAATATACACAAAACACATCTCGAACGAAATAATTTAAAAGAAAGCATTTACTGTAAAGAGAAAACGATTGTTTTAAAAAGTTTTCTAAGAAGAATTCTAAAGATTGTTTTATACTAATTAATGAAAAAAAATATACTTGAATATTTGGATAAATTGCTATCGTACAATTCCAGTGATCACTACTTCTATTTCAGCAACTAAAAATATAAGCTGTTTAAACGTCTCTCCATCATTTGTACCTAGACCTTGAAACCTTTTTCAGTGCAAAGTGCATTAAAGTCTACTAGTTGCTGAATATATGGTTCGTAACGCTAAAAGGTCTGCTGGTAAGAACTCGTTCGAAAAGGTCAAAGCTAAAAACCAAAAGAGCTAGGTAGTATTATCGCGATTGTTCCAGAATAGCAGAGGAAATTTGTCATTTCTAGGTGACACGTTTCATCGTCGATTATAATGCGAGGTGTGGCCTAGGCGAAATGGTTGTCTTGCTGAAGTATGAACCTGTGTCATCAACAATATCTGTGATTTCGAAACGTTGCATAAAATATATAGATCTACGTCTGAATTCGAGATTATTTTCATCGTAAGTGTTTCGATTGTTATTTTTGTTACAAATTAGGATGAAAGTAATTTTTAATATCAAAACGAGATAATTTAAAAAAAATAAGAGATTGTTACTCTTCTTAGTTTAATCTTATTTTGAGTATACAAAATTTCTTCATATTAAACAATCAAGTTAACCCTTTTTACCAAAGAAAATTATATTAATTAACAGAAAAATAAATGTGAAAGTAGTGTTAATGCTCTATTGTAAAATATTTATGATCGTTTCTAGTAATGCTCATTACTGCTGGAAAATCGAGTTCAGCAGTCCACGAATTGGCTGTTGACTTTGCCCAATTTTAATGAGTGCATAATCGATTTCTTGTACTGATCCAAAGTGCATTTCCGTGTACTTCTTGTTTGCAAATCTTTAGTGCACTTTCCCGCACAGTTATACAATTTATTGATAATTATCTGTACTTGTAACATATACAGATTAAACAGCAACACATTCGTTATCATGATACTCCTTTCGCATTTAATATTTCTGTTACATCTTTTCAAACAAACATTTTTCTTATTTCTACTTATAAAATATATTGATACAATTCTTTAAACTCAAAGACACACTGTTAATCAAGAAGTACGAATGTCATTTTCCTTTAGACATGTAAGAATTTACTATTTATTGTTCTAATGCAATATTAAATAAAAAGTAGAGAAAACAGTATGCTGCACTTTATAATTAAATTGAAACTAAAGTTACAATAAAAATACAAATCTAGCGGAAAAATAAAATTTGGTTTTTAATTCGCACTACAAGGTAACTGTTACAGAAGAGAGAAAAAATTGGTAATCAAGAGTAAATAAAGAAAAAGAAAAAGGAAAAGTTCCCACCACAACTGTGACTCGTCGTTATAAGAGAGAAGTTGAAGGAAAGGGAAAAATTGGTAATCGTGAAGAAATGAAGAAAAAAGAGAAAAAAAGGAAAATGAAGAATTCTCACCACAACTGTGACTTGTAATTATAGAGCAAGAATTAAACAAGAGGGAAAAATTGAAATTCTTAAAACGAGAAGCGTGGCTCGCCGCAATTAATGCAATAACAGAGTCACGCCTAGCAGCCTAATTAATTTCACCTGGCAGAGTGCTATCATGCGCGAAAATAGAAATCGCGTTTCCCAGCGCCGATAACCATTAAAACCCTCTATGTCGCATTCTCCCCTATCAATTTCACGAATCAAGGGACGCTCGCTTTGCAACTACTTTCACACTTGTCAAAGTGAATTAACCCTCAGGACTAATTAAAACTCATGGACGGCAAGGCAGTGGTACGTGGATACGAGAGACACCGGGCGTAAATTAACCGTGGGGTTTTCTTGCAAAATTACACCCGCTCGTTTTCGCGCTTCTCCGGCTGCTTAATGCCTCGCACGAAATACTACGTTAACAACGTGGCGGGCACACGTGCCGCTGAAATATTCAACCGTCACATGCGATCGTGTCGTTCTTAACATTCGTACTAACACGCGACCAATCTCTGCCACCCCCGTATCAATCGTTTTCATCGTTCATGTTGTTTTCACGGAACAAATTTGCTTTGCCCGCCAACCTTGTCGTCCAGCTGGTGGTTAATTAGCGAATCGAAATCTTACTGCCCGACAAAGTTAGCCCTGGTTTGTGAAAATGACGGTTCCCGACGTGGAACGTGCGATTATGAAGTGTTGTATATTACCTACGAACGTTTGCAAGTTTAATCAGAGGAAAGGAAGGAGAGGAGATCGTTATCCATGTACTTGTGCCTTTTCTCATTTTTCCAACGTCTCGAATATTCATCTAACATATTCTGTTTAAATTTTCACCTCACCCAAGTGTTTTCTCTTCAGCTTTCTTAGCGTGGAACTTGTGATTAACCTTTTCACTGCGACACACTCTCGCACGGAACCATCAAGACACAAGATGTCCCAGGAACAGACTGTATCTTTTTAACGGTTAGAAATAGAAGAAACTGTTACAGATCAAAGTTAAATAATATCGGATGGTGCATAATATGCAAATAACTTTATTCACTTTTGTGCATCGGTGCATCTGAAAAATGCAACAGCTTTCTTTTTTTACAATGGAAGCTTCAGTTATCGTAGCTAAAAACTTTCTGAATTATTTCGGTCTATTGGAAAGTGTTCTGGAGTATCTATGTTACAACAAATGTTCGAATGGTCCTCCGTTACAGTCTAAGCACTCTTCCATCCGTTTCTTAACGTTGCGTAACAGATTCCTAATGTTACTTTCCGTAATTTTTGATATCTTTTTGCCGAATGTGTTGCTGAAGCTCTTGAACAATCACCGAAATAATTCAGAAAACTTTTAGCTACGATAACTACCTAACGAATGAATTTAGGATATATGTATATAGAGCACCAGAGACTGAATTAATCGGTGCAGTTAAAAACGTAGGTTTCCATTGGAAAAAGAGGCTGTTGCATTTTTCTGATATACCAATGCACAAAACTGCATAATGCATCGTCCGATCTATAACAGTTTCGTCTATTTCCAACTGTTTAGGAGTTACAGCCTATTCTAGTTGCATGGGGCACCATGTATACCGGCTGTCTCTACTACTTATCATATTTACTCGTTTTCTTTTCTTCTGATCAAGCATTTCTGGGTTACACCATATTATTTAGAAAAATAACGAATGGATAAAATTACAAAACTGATTGCAAATTGAAATAAATAAACACTTACATGTGCAGTAAAGGAGTAAGTTTATTCGATATAATTCACGATGCGATTATACGAAAACAGCGAAATTGAGACTGAACAGTATTAATAAAAACTTGCGAATATTAGAACAATTGATATATACGCCTCTCATAGTCAAAATGTTAGTAAATGTTGAATAACGCGGAAAATTTATATGAATAACAATGGATTATCTTTCGTCTAGTTTTATATTTTTATATGACGACACTAAATTTATCTTTTCGAGATAGTCAGTTCAATGTCGGCGATATAAAATTGTTAATACTTCATGAATCGAGAAAACGAGTTAATTTTCCAAGTAACCTGTGAAATATCCGTCGAGCGTATTACGTAGTTCCGCGCGACAATAATTGCTATTTTACTAGCTTGTTCTATTCGAAATATTCATAGGTGCAATTCTAACTTATGAAAGGCAATGTATATTAATCCACCTAGTGGCAATTAAGCGTGTCCTTGTTTCCACTGGGAAGATTATCAAATCTCATTATCGTAGAGATATTTCTGTAACTCGGCTGACGTGCGTGCCACAAACCGGACATGCAATTTTCTTGTTAAACTTTTACCTTGATCACCGGTCAGATTTACAATGCTCAGGCAAAACACTGACTTCTAAATACTCTTCATCTATCTGTATTCATGTATTTCGTCGACTTACCGTGTACAACTACGTAAACGTTACTTCGCATTATTCAAACTTTCACTGGTTCGGCTTTGTATCATGCAAAACGACTTTGAAAGGAGGAGGGAGAAGTACGATGATGAATAGTCACTCTGAATCGCATTCGTTGTTAGAAAACGATTACGCTCGCCGCAAGTAGAATCTTACCGTGCACGTCAGACAAGCTTTTATGAATTTAACGCGCGTGATATACCGCCTTCAATTATCTTTTTCTTCGTGGTCACGACGCTTGTAGTTTGGCAAATTGTGTAATCTTAGAATGATACAAGATACATTTGCAATCGATACTGATGCGCGAGAAATTTCAGGGAAAAATATATTTGCTATTTGTACGCTTTAATCGGTTAACTGAATTTATCCCTTAAATAAAAATTGAATCTCTGCAGTTTATAAGTAAAAATGAACAAAAATGATAACCAGATATTACTACAAGTATCATTTTGATATCTACAAATGTATAATTAAAATTTAATAATCTTTAAATAGGCAACGTAACGTGTTCTAAGTATTTATGAAGCAATGACGAGTTAACTCGTCTTTCTCAGTTAAAAGGTTATGAATGACGCTTAAATTTGTACCGAGAAATAAGAAGAATTACTATTATAATACTTGTCTATAAGGATTATTATTTTTATTTCTTGAGACAAATATTCTTAGTAAAACAATAGCAATTATATTGTTCATTATTCATTGTTATTATATTTGTTCATATTTCAAGTCTCCTTTCAATGCAATAGTTGCCGAACAAAGAGGCGCGGGATTCAGATTAAATACTTCGCAAGCTCAACCTATTTTATGATGGAATTCTGCTAACAATACAGAAACTGATCACTACTACAGATTTCGTTGCTGAAGATCACCTTTTTGAAAATTGTATAGCAGTATTGTTCCTTTTTATTCCGTGAAATAATTAAAACAAATAGGGAAACAATGCATCGCATTTTACTTAAGAAAGTTCAAGGAAATATTTGAGGAAATAAGGTGAAAATTTTAAAAATACATTTCTAATAAGAAAATTCACGAAATTGTGCAAATATATTATGACACATGAGTTTCTTTGCCTCGAACTTGTGTCAAAATTTTCATTCAAGTTTGTGCAGGAACGGTATCCACGCGTTGTCTGACTTATGAAGAACAATTCTACTGTAGTTGAGTTGTTGCAGTTTCAAGTACTTTTGTAAACTGAATACATCGTCATTACTTTCAAATATAAAGACGTATCCCGAATTTCACACCATGGCTGTTCAAAACACAGCAGGCTATGGGAAACCACTTAAATATTTCCATTGTTTTCTAAGTTATGAAAAATGTTTTCAGCACAATTTAAATGATTTTTAAAGGGGAATATCTTTAAAAATCTTTGTTCACTTATGTTTCATTTTTATGAAAGTGCATCATCGTCGAAGAACATCGTTTCAAACATTTAATAACATACACGGTAAGTTCTCGTACCATTGTATTATAATTTCATTTTTTAACGTTTAAGGTCATCTGAAAATCATTAGGCAAGCATATTCAAACGTATTTTTTAAACAACGGATGTATTTTCTGCACACAAAATAATGACACCCTTGAGGAAATCTGAAAAGAGAACACGAGTAAGCAAAAAATGCTTTTTGAAAACCATTTAAACTGTGCTGTAAACATTTTTCATAAGTTAAAAAAGAATGCAGATACTTCGGCGACCTCCTATAGCTCGGACATCCTGTATATTCTTCTATTAAATATTGTAACTATCCGTTAAATATAATATGCAACAAAAATACATTTCCATATAAAATAACAAAGCGCCGTCTTGAGTATCTCGTCAATGATCCTGATCACGTTAAAATATTCTCAAATGCATTCTGCACCTTCCAAAGCGTCTTCGATGGGAAATATTTCAAATGAAACGGTGAATTAACGAAATTTACTCGAATGAAACGAGATAAAACGAAGAACGAAGGGAACATCTAACGTTACGCCATTTTTCTCGCACCTACTACGTAGGAAACTAATTTTCTGACGCTCGTGACTTGAAGGGTCACTCTCGTTGCCTTTTTCCAGCTGCTCCATTCACAAGTGAACAACAGTCGGATCCCTGTTCATTTCGTTATCTTCTTTTTGCGTGCAGCTTAAGAATAAAACCATCTGGCCGGGCAGTGTTGAAGCGAGGCTGACGCTAACTCAATATCGGTTCACTTTTCTGGCTCGAGTACGCGCGGTAATTGAGTTTTTCTGTAGTGATATATTCGTCGAACTTTTCTACCGACCGATGTATATACATATATATGTATATAGATATATATGTATCCTCTCGGCGATTTCTATCACGGAGACAGCTACTTCTTGGCTTGGAATCGCTCGTTTTACGCTTTAGTCAAAGACGAACGGGCTACATTGGCCCGTTCACCAGTGGGACACTTAATCATTCGAGATGAGAACGCAGAGGAACAGCTGAAAGTTGATGTGACTGAGCGTCGGAAAAATCTGCTCGCGTGGCTACGATGGGAAAGAGGAGATAAACAAAAACTCGAGATACATGTTAAAACGTACACAGGCTATTGAATAACGGTGTCATCGAGGTTTTTGCAAGACACGCTCACGAGAGCGAGCCACACAGCTTCTCTTTTCCAGGATGGGAGGGATAATAAACGACTACGTCGCGAAAGTTTTAAGTGGAGATTACGACTGCTATTCTTCGAGAAGATGCGGAGATAGACAACGCTTTACGCACCTAATTGAATTAAGATTGAGGACGATCTTTAAAGAGCTACGATGAATCGAGAACTCGGGTGTATTTAATAATGACACACAGTGATTTTTTAAACGACACTGTTAAAATTTATTAGATCGTAACATAAGTTCATCCTGTTTTTGAAGTGTTATCTAAATCCTTTATTTCAAAATTTATACATAAATTTAATCAATGATGTATTTACCATCTTCATTTACGATCTTTTGCAACTATCACTTCTACAGATTGCCATAATTATTGCATGAATATGTACATAAAATTAGCCCGCGCAGCAACAGGAGAACAATTGTGTAGGATATGCTCACTATGTCAAATAAATACGTTCAATAATGAAAGTAATAGTATAAAAGAAGTCAAATATCTCAGCAACGGCAAGTTTTAAGACAAATGCACAAGTTTTAGTATTTTTGTACTCAGAATACACCAATCTATCGAAATCGAGCGTAAACAATTGGACATTCCATTAAAAAAAAGAAACAAAGGTAATCGCTATCTTCTCTACGCCTTCACTTACAAGAATACAATTTATATCATATTATGTAGTTTCTTAAACCTTACAACTTCTGTAAATAACAGTTCCTCGTATTGTTTGAAATAACTAAGATATTTAAGAATAAAGTTCGTGAGATACACTGTATGAATAAATATTTTTTATATTAAATAGGCATTTTATTTTAAATTTATATCATTTTATGATATTTTTTATTTAAGTATTTTTGTATATATGCAACGAAATTTTTCTTTCGGAATAATAACTTTACATCGGATATTTTTTTTATTGAAGTACCTTAAGAAAACAGATTTGTAGAAAAACTTGAGTTGCAAAAGGTTGAATTTGATCTGTGAAAGGGTAAATTTGATTTGTAGACAGGTGAATAAGACTTGCAAAAGGATTAATTTGTAGTGTAAAAAGGTAAATATGAACTACAAAATGATTAATCTGGAGTGCAATGCTTCGTTCACTTTAGTCTTTTGACTCTTAAACTTTGTGACAAATTCTTAGCCAATTCTTTAGAATGTATCCCCAGTTTGTTATTGATTGCGCGCTGTTGCAAATTTTCGAATCTGTTCTTTAAACATATTTTATTTTTAGATTTTTATTGAGAATTTCTCCGTTGACATACCATGGGGTGGCTATTATTATTCTTAATGCTTTGTTTTGAAATCTCTGTATAATATTCAAATTACTTTTTTTCAGCACAGCCCCAGGAGTTGGATAGTGTATGTCTATATTGGGACAATTGCAATTCTACGTAACAGCAATGTGAAAGAAAATTCTTAAAGTATTAAGAATTGTTCGTAAATGAATGATAAGTATCTTTTACACGTCAAAGACGTTGTCTTTAATTTCAGGTCTTTAATTTGTGACCTGTTGAACTTTTCATTGGTTAAAAAGTTTTAATGGGAATGTAACTGTTGCAAAATGCAATATACTTCTTTTTATTTCGTTTAAAGTTATACCACTTTTTCCCTCGTTTAAACGTATTTTGAACTTAAGAGCCAATTAACAAGGACCACTGAAGTTCTATAAATGTAACGGTATAATGTTTCCAACAATCTTCATTAGAAAGGTTGTAATTTTCACGCTTCAGTTTATCGAATCAACCATGCCGCATGGCGTCTGACCAGTGCAAGGTAATTTCACTGGTGCTGTGTTAATAGCATTGCAATTCCAAGCTCCCTCGAACAAACGATTTAACTGCTGTTAATTACGAACAGCAGCAAATAAAACTTTCTGCCTTCTTTATTTGTACTAACATTGGATAAAAAAAAAGAAGAAGAAAAAAGGCAATAACAAAATGGAGAAAAGCATGTCGCGGCTGCTCTATTATTTTGAATATTTAACACATTTTCCACGCAGCAGAGATACTCCTTGTGACCCAAAAGGAAGATGTTCCCGCGAAAACTCAGTTCTCCCTGTCATCTTACCCAGAAGAAATAAACATAGATTTTAAAGAAGCTAAGCTTGACGCGTGTCGAGAATTTAAATTTTACAAAAAAGACCAAGTAGTAAAAATACTGTTACCACTGTAGAATAAATGCAGTTTGATCTTTACTACGAAAACTTCAGTTTATTTTTCAGAAGCTAATATTCTATAAAAACTATAACTTTTTATATAGCGAAGTTGCTATTATAATTAATTTACATGTATGTAAGTATAAATATATTTCATAAATGATACATTACTTGTATACATATGCCTGTATTTTTGATAAAAATTGGTAAAAAAGCAAGTGTACTTAGAATCCTTATAATTCATCTTGAAAATCATCTCAAGGTCATCGAAATTCTTTACACATTAGTATTCTCTTTTCACAACGCCACATTATAGCCAATACAACATGACGTTTCATGACATCGACGATAAAACGTCTGAAGAATGCAAAAATGATGAAACAGGACAAAAATAAGGATACTAACACTCAGAAGGATGTCAATGATCTCAAGGAGATTTATCTTGTCGCAAATTCGTTTAAAACATACTTCCCTATTCTCAGCAATCATAAAAATAATTTCAGTGTTCGTTATAACCGAAAAACCCACTATACAATCACTTTCATTAGGAACAGAACAACAGTACTACAATGTACAAGTTTCCTCGTTAGATTAAACTCGCGCAATTACACTTTGCTAACCAACGAATCCAATAACGATTAACCGTTACAATTAAACAATCAAAAAGGAATGCAAAACTATTCAACCAATATTCCCCCATAAAGTAACGGTTGATTTCACTGGAAAACTCCAAATCAGAATTGTTCACTGGCAGAAATACCCAAAATTCCAACCCCACTAGACTAATTTCCACTCGCGTGTAAGCGTTGCTCGCGTCGCGCTAAACATCCCCCATTCGGAATAGAAAAGGTGCGGTTAATTCAACGAGAGTGCTCGCTACTACTACTACTACTATCACTACTGCTACTACTACTATTACTACTACTACTACTACTACTACTACTACTACTACTACTACTACTACTACTACTACTCACCTCTCTCGTCCCCTTTTTCGAGCGTTTCCTCTCGAGCTTCGGTGTCTGAGGTAGCAGGGTGTAATCGCCGCTCGTGCCGCCGCTACGCTGCCGCGTCAACGGTTGATGCGACAGAAGGGGTACCCGTGGCGGTGGTGAAAACTGAACACCCTGCGGCAGTAACGAGTACCCAAGGTTCTGGCCCGGGGTGAACGGCGAAGTCGGCGGGAAGTGATTTGCCACCACGGGCGCCCAGTACTGGTGCGAATACCGGGACGGCGAACTCCCTATGGACAGTTCATTTCGACGCTGGTCACCGATCGCCACGTGCCATCCGATTAATTGCTATACGATATCGATAGATCGAGAGCGGCGTTTCGCCGACAATTCAGCCGTTCTCTAGATTTTCGATATACCGAGAGAGTGACTGAGAGAGTTTGATACACTGCTTGAAATTTTCTACACTTCGATGTATTGTTTGATAAATATTGCCAAATTTATTATTTCCTCTTAACTGAGATTATTTAGGATCTTACAATAGGACTGATAGAACCTTGAACTACAAAGAAATGGAAAGTACGAAAGATAATTTAGTACTGATTGCTTTATCTTAAGGTATATTCGATGGCATTATACCTGACATACAATATCGTATAAATGACCACGATTGTGTTTATCAGTGACAAAAAAATTATGTGAACTTTTTTCGGCACCCAATACTTGTATTGAAATTGATCTATAAATTTATGAAAAACGTGTATGTTATATTTTAATATTTTTTGTCAAGATGCCACGAGGAAAATTATCAATAAGTGAGGAAAAAGTATTCATTGTCGCTTATAAGGATGAGCAGTGTTCTAATAGCACAATTACAAAAAAAAATTAATAAATTACACACTGTTATACATTATTTATTTGGCTAAAAAGTATGGTAGAAATTATCCTAAATGTGGAAATCAATAGCTGACAAAGAGGCAGCATTCGTATTCGATGAAATCTGCTGCAAAAGAATCGAGAAATACAGCACAACTTTACACTGAATTAGAATTGTCAACAGATATTGAGGCGTGTGCAACAAATTTAAAAAAGTTCTGGGCGATTTCGTTGCATAAAATTCTACAGAAACCACCAATTAATGTTTCACTCAGGATTTCAAAGCGGAACGTGGTTTTTATTTGGTGTAACTTTCGCGTATTACAACGGAGAAATAAATACACAGATTCTCTGAATTGATCCGAACAAGTAACTTAATCACGCTTTTTCTGCTTCGAACATTATATTGCATTACCGGTGATAATTTCAAAGTCTAAGAAAACAACAAAAAAAGCGTGTTTTCTTCGTTTCCAATGAAATTAAAAGTTTCGTATCTATTCTTTGAGCATCTAAAAATCTAGTCGGTGAAGTGCTTCACCAGTTCACCGAACTATTCTCTCGTATGTTCCAAGTCGGAATCTCTCAGCTCGTTAATTAACAGGCTTTGCTTTCAGACCCTCTCGCCGCTTTCCAACTATCGGCTGAGAACAATCCGCAAAGGAGAGAAGGGAACTTACGGTCGCTACGCGGGTTACTATGCCTCCTCTGTGCCTTCCACGTCGTCGATCGTACTCTTCCGGCAGTTTCAGTATTTACAGCGTCGACGCTAAGACTTCTCGCGACGCCCCTGTAAGGATTCGACGTGGTTGTCTCACTGGCCGCGGCGACACCAGCGAGCTGCTCGTTAAGGGCGTACAACTTGGACGTAATGTCCTTACCGATGAGGGTGTTGAGGACGATTTTGAGTAGTGGCCTATGCCTGAGTACCCTGAGCAACTTCAGCCTGGTCCAACAGATGTACGTGCTGGATTCCTCCGCTCGTATCGTCACTTGGAAGACATCGTCGATGTTCTCCTGCATGGCCTCCCATTCCGGCGAGTCGACGAACTGATAAGCTTTGATGTAGTGCAAGTGTGTCCCGTCGCAGGTCACCTTCAATCTGGACTCCATACAACCATTCGTTAGAGAGTGCAGCGTTTCGAAATATCTTCGCGGCATGCTTGCACAAAAGAGGAGTAAACAAGGATACGCGAGATGTTTCACAGGATCCGTGTTAACTTCCTGTGAAAAGCGTTGCCGAAGGAAATTATGGTGGGTGATCGATTTTTAATCAGATGAAAAAGTTGCATATTTTATGCTTCCGCGAATTTCCCGTAGAGTTTCGAGAGGAAATTACAGTTGGGTGACCAAATTATTATAATCAGATAAAAAAATTTCTTATTTTATGGTTTCGCGAATTTCTCGTAACACGCTTCCAGAGGAAATTACAGTGGGTGATCAAATGAAAAGTTACATATTTTATGTTTTCGCGAATTTCCTGTAAAGTGCCTTCGGAAGAAATTACAGTGGATGATCAAATTGATATGTTCAGATGAAAAAATTATGTTTTATATTTTCGTTGGTATTATAACTTCGATAATAGTAAAATATATATATTTTTTCTTAACACATATTTAAATATTGACTATATTCCTTAACACATACATGTATATCATTATACATCTTAACATATATATAAAAATTTGACTATATTTTTATAGCTTACGTCGCTGTAAAAACAAAACAAAATTTTAAGTTTGTCGTGGTTTGATGATTCACTGGATATAAATCCAAATAGAAAACCTATGGGAATGAATCCAATGGAAAACCTAAGTAATAATTAATAAATAGCAATTAATTAAAAAGCTTTTATTACACAGGAATAAAAAGACACTATGGAAAAATATTAAAAATACGTACAAAATAATGTTAATATACATATATTTAAAAAAATTTCAAATAATTTATACCTTCTGTAATAATAAAGGTTTCGTTTTAAATGTTCAAACTTTTAAGTTTTGAATATTCAACTTCCTTTTCTGTTCGAAGTTCATAATTTCGAAGTGTTCGTAATAATTTTATCACCCACTGTAATATCGTTAAACTCAAGTTGATACATGTGAATAATTTTTATTTGTAGAGCGATTTTCTAAAAATTCGATATGTTTGGTGTGATTGAACACCGTCGGAGGATCGAGCAGCTTTATTTGTAGAGATTTTAAAGATGAAATTCTAGAACAATAGTTCCTAACCTTTTTTACCCCATATACATTTTCCATCATATATCGAGATATCAGTTTCTTCACTAAAATTTTGAAAATTTTGTTCATTCCGCTGTTATAATATTTCATTGAATAATATTCTTATTTAGATAAAAGACATTTTTAATCAGTCATTCAGGATTTCATCTTAAATATACGAATAAATATATCTGGATTGACTAGTATAAATATACCACACGATTAGAAACTTTTATTCTAGAATGATCGAGCTTTGTAACAGTGTTAGTTTCCCACTAACTTTAAAACGTCAAAAGTGAGAAAATCGTGGTTAATCAGTAGGTAAATTCAAAGATTCCTCAACGTATGCATAATTCCCAAGCTTGGGAATTAATTATTTTAAAAATTCTCTAAAGATGTATTAAGAATTATTGAAGTGAAGTGTTTCTCCATTTACGTACTTACACTCACAGCACGTTTTAATCATACCAAAGTAGTTTCTCTAAAACTTTTGCCAAAATTATCCACGTACGTAGACCAACACCTTACAAATTTTTTAACCACCATGAAAGAACGAAATTCACATTGAAACTACCATGTAAAACTTGATATACATATATATATATATATATATATATATATATATATATATATATATATATATATATATTCCTTAAAATATCAAATAAACAGGAATAAAATTCCATTCCTCCTTGTATCACACTTTTTTATTATAGAATTTAAACAATTATTCCGATATAACCCTGTTCCCAAATACGAGAAAACAAACGATCTTTATGAGTACTCATGCATAATCATGCATTAACTATAGTTACAGATTACCACAACCTACGTTTAAAAGTATTCTCTACCCTCTAATCATAGGTGTTACATCTCTTCATACACATTCTATTGAACACCCATTGTTCTACCATTAAAGAGAAAAGAAAGGAAAAAGAAAGAAAAGAAAATAAAACAGAAAGTCAAGCATACAGAAAGGAACTCCATGGAACTTCCATGAAAGCGAGAGGTGAATACGAAAATATGTTGCGGAACGTTCACCTTCGAAACGCCTGTATGGATTTCTTCCACGGCTACGTACATTTTCACAGAGTGAGCGTGTAATACTCACTTGCCACGCAACAGTATCGATAACCGTTCGTCAGCGGACGTGACGCCTTCAGTCGCGTATGTCTGACCAGAATCCAGCTTCAGTATCCTTGCCTCTTTGGCCAACTCTTGGAAGTGTTTCTTGCTGACCTTGTACGGCTTGAAGAGTTTGAGATAGAGCTCGGCCAGTTCCGGGCTGAGCGCAGGTGGTAGAAATCGACAGGCTAGTATCAGCGAATGTATGCCGTTCAGGAGGCCAAGAGCTAAACACCATAGCATCGCGTCCAATGCGCATATGGTGATACCGGCCCATAAAGCGGCCAACATAAAGCCGGCCGTGAGAAACGTGCGAAGCGCCAGGACAGAGGCCTTGAATGATCGTGGCACCAGGAACGCCACCGCGAAGAACAGATTCGCCGCCTGGCAAAAAGGTGTAAAACATCGAAAACGATTTCCTCGTAAGATATTTTATCAGCCGAAGTGAGGATCGCCTCGTTTCACTTTGAAAACGTTCGAGTAACCACATGGCGATTACGAAGGAAGTTTTCGTTCCTCTCCTCTTCCTGATGGAAATAAGCTGCAACGAGTTCCGTCGTTGCTTTTTCGTTACTACTTCGGAATCGATTTTTACTCGATTGAAAAATCGATGATGGTATGCTACGTTGGAGAAATTTGCATACGGAATTGCGTTTATAACGAAGGTATTGTCTCTTCGAGTTTAAACTTTTAATTGATCGTGTGTCATGTGTGAGATTGCTTCGTTGTGTAAATTTTCTGATCATTCTAAATCTAGTAGGTCCTCGAACTTCTAACTATATTAATTCTTTATTGTCTAAGGCGAACTCTATTCGCTTTATTCCTCAACATTCCAGAATAAAAGCATTTTTCATTAGTTATACAATAACGATTAAGCGAGAACGCTTTTCAGAGGTAAATCTCTCGCTAAAAAGAATGTCTATTCTGTTAAATGATAAACGTTTGTCTCGTTTGTTCAGCATTCCGACATTATCAAATTGACCCGGATTAGGTTACCAATTTTATAAATTTCATATAGATACTAATTTTATAAAGTTTTTCTTGATAAATAATCATTCGTGATTTGCATAAAATACGTTTATAATCTAACCTATTTATCAAATAATAAGTCATTAATATTTTATTTTCTTAAGATCTACATAAATTTATTCTACAATTTAAGCTATTCAAAATAATATAATATTTGAACGAAATTATTTCTCATTTTTTCCTTCCTTCTTTTTGTTCCTATTGTATAAATTTCATTCATTTGTACCTCCACCAGTTTGATTCGTTCATTAAAACTAATACATATCAAATCGATACCGATGAAAGCCTACAAAATATTACTTTCCACTCGGAAGCTTGTTCACTTCATAAATAGTATTATACATAAAGTTCGTAATAAATACTATTATGTACCATTTAAATCGATTACCGGTAAATAAAGCAGCGATAAAGGTTTCACGTTGTAGTAGCGAATGCGTAACGTGATACTGCTATCGATCAGAAACAGTGTAGCAAATGGTATTTGTATAAATCTACTAATAGCACCTGCTCACATTTTCATTGCTCACATATTATCGGTTAAACAATTTAGTGTGTGAAATACGGTAGCGTGAAAATATATACCGAATGAAATAGTTTTGTATCGTTGGGAATTTAGCCTTAGGAAGTAAAATTCTAAATGAATTTCAAATGAACTGGAGTGTATTGTATATGAATATTGAATGGATATACATTTTCTTATATGTTACTTCATATTTGATGTTATAATGTGTATTTCATTTTACAGCCCTTTAAGAAGAGACAATTGTACCTTTGCTACAAAATCTACAAAATTTCTAACAAATGTCACCTACAATATACATTCCTGTTCATAAGTATTAAAACATTTATTAAATACAAAGCAAATCTGTCATTATAAATCATTAAAAATCACTCTGGAATTCTATAGTACAGCAAATGTACACGATGAAACTTTTAAATGCCTATTTTCATCTATTACGTTTTTATAAAAATAAAATCTTAATAGTGTATGATTTAATTATATCGTATCAAATATTGTTACAGGTGGTTAAATTTGTCTGGGCAATTGCTTTTATGTAATATCAAAATTATAGCTATCAATTTACAAAACTTCACGGTTTAGTAATTATGCGAAAATCTTTGAAAATTTAGAAAATTTATACAAGCTATTGTATTGTGCATAAAAAATAACGAAATTGTGTCCTCTTCCATTTTTCTTACAAATCTATTATTTACGAAGAAAATACTGCGGACTAATCGCGTGAACACGTTGTATATTTCTACTGACATAATACTTTCTACACGGACGTAATAGCTGTCTTAAAATTTATGTACGGGAGTGTATATCTGTCTCGTTATTCTTTGATCCAATATGATACAAATTCCTGACAGACGTTATCCGTGATATGTCTAATCCTATTCTCAGCTCAACTTAACAAACGAACATCAACAGTCTTCTCAGTTTACATAATTTAACATTAGAAAATACCGAGGAAAATGTAAGGAATACTCGAAATATATTTGTAGTGTTTGTAAAATACACGAAATACGTATCTTATGTGTGCATTGTAATAAAAATTAATAAATATTGTACGTTTTCATACATCATAAACGCATTCATTTCCCTTTAATCATTACACGATAATAATAATGCTTTTACAAAACCGAAGTCCATCTATGAAATAAATATTTCATAAATAATGTATGATAATACTTTTAAAAAATAACAGCCTGTATATAATATAAAATAAATATTTGAGCGTAAAACTTTTTATCAATGATATAAATAAGACCTCATTTTCATGGGTCTGTATCCGCTGTGCGACCGGTCATTGAATGATTCGATGGTTAATGTACACTGTCGTTCATAAGTATCAGGACATTTATTATGTTCATACAAAATGTATTATATTATATTTTACGATTTAAATTACATTTCTTCGCCGAAGTTAGTATCGTATATTAATAAAAATATAGAATTTTCATGCTATTTACAATCAACGTTTTTCTCGTAAAAGGTTTAGTGATGCAAATAGAAGAGGACAAAGTCTCTACTTTTTTATTATACAATATTAATTCACAATACGACGGTTTGCATAGATTTCTTAAATTTGCAAAAATTTTCGCGTAATCACGATACTACGAATTGTTTTTCGGATTGATAGCTATAATTATTTTTTACTGAGACAAATTTAACAAGCTACAATAAACTCACGTGTGCACGTTTGCTGTGGTATAATATAATTATGGTATAATATTATTTTAATAATTATAGAAGTAGATATCTATGATTTAGTTATTAATATTTTTATAATTTCATAAAAATTATTTAAATTTACTTCACATGTTTAATAACTGTCTTAATACTTACGAACAGGAGTCTAGGTAAGATGAAATGCAGCATGAATGTCACGAAGTGTAATACTAAAACACAAACGCTGTTTTTCGCTACTTCGTTGTAAGGTTCTAATGTTGCAGAGTGCAAATTGTTGTTTCACATGATACATAAAGAACACTATCCCTCAGACTTAAGAAAATACTAATACACTTGAAACAAATTTAACATCAATCTGAAGCTAAACTATCTTTTTACGGAATCTTAATAATTTCCTAATAAGTGTTTACGATTCCTTTACATTCTAATACGTTATCCTTATTATTCCTACACTATACCATCAACTTTCTGGTAACTATTCATCTACGATACTGTTAACTCCTTGCCCTATAACAACAAAGAAGACTCACAATACAAAAACAATTATATCAGTAACAAACATTAATTTTAATTCTGATATTTCTTTTAATTTATAGAAACCGAGGACCAATTGTAATTGATCTACAGGGTGAGTCACCAAAATAATTCTTTCATGTTTTGAGATACAGAAAAACAGTTGAAATAAAGGTTGTTAGGCACTAAGGGGATTATTTATTACTTCTACGACTTTGAGTGACCATAAGTGATCGTGATATTTGAATTCGTCTTGAGAAGAACTACAATCGTAGGTATTCAAAAATATATAGTTCCATTTAAAAAAAAAAAATGAATGTGGCCTTTAAAACTCACAAACACCTGAGAAAAAAGATTTTTCATCACGTAACAGCCCCTTCGGAACCTAATAACTTTCGTTTCTAACATTTCTCAAAAATTGAAAGGGTTATTTAGATGGCTCGCTTTTAATGACTCACCCTGTATAATATATTAGCGTTTCTTATATAAAATAGTAAAACAGTAAACAGCTATCAGCTTAGCTATATAGTTAGCAAAAGGAATCATAAGCCAAGGGGTTAATCCTAGTCTTTTTTTCTTTTTTTTTTTACCAGACACAGTGTACACTAACCTAACTACACTTACAAATTTGTCATACACTATTATCTTTAGAAAACGTTGATCTAGGTGCTCACCTGGAAGAGTTTGTGCTGCGCAGCCTCCCATTCGTCGCAGTAGCCTCCTCCCGATGGCAGTACAGTGGTATTTAACCTCTCGGTCACGTTACTGGCCTCGGTGCTATTCCATACGTCCACCCAGAGTTCTGTGTAATTCAAGTCCTCCAATGAGTAGCCACCTAGGCTGGGCAGGCCGCTGTAATTGAAGGTATAGCCCTCGCTGAAGTAGGTTGTCGATGTCGGGCTGGTGAACGAGGTCGTCGTAGTCGACGACAAAAGGCTGCTCGCAGGCGAGGGAGCATCAGTCGTGTTCGCCATTTTTCGTCGCGAGCGCGTGGTACGGGCCATCACCTTCTTCCACTGGAACAGCAAAGTTATGGGGGGTCGTAAACTTCTGAGAACGTCTTTTACTAGCCTCTGTAAAAGGTATTGAAGAATGAAGATAGATTGGACTTTATTCTTTATTGGATTATATACTTAACATTGGCATCAACTACAGTACCATGTCGATACTGAAGAGTAATACTACAATAGTAACAATCAGTAACGTTGATAGAATGTAATAAAAAAAATTCAGGACACTAAAGAACACGATTTGTGTCTCAAAATAATTCTATTTTAAGTAGTGTTACGATATTGGAGCATTAAAGTACGAATTTTGAGTATTTGGATATTGTTAGGGTATCAGAATATTAGATTTGAAGTACTCATTACTCTGGTGTTAGATAATTAAAGTACTTATACAATTCTCTGTGTCTCTTATTATTATGCATTGAATCAAAGTTGATCTTGGAAACCGATTAGTGAAGATGTATCAATAGAAACATTCTCATTTTCCTTGTCAACTTCTATACGTTTTCCATGGGCTACGGGGAAGTTAGCAGTTTCCCTGATTGGATTATACTTTTCAAAGAAGATGACCTATACTCTGATCGCAAGAGAGGGCAAAAGCGTCGTAAATAGCTAACTGCAGTCCTAGCTTCTTAGGATTACCGTTCGTAAATCTAGGTAATAAATCATTCCTTGAAGAATGAAATATTACCTACAAGTGAAAGTGGTGTCGTATCTGTGTCCAGCAGAAAGAACTTCTAAACTGTTCTTTGAAAAATGCGAGAAAGATGATACAGATCATATCGTTTCAATTATTATCTACTTTTCCATTTCTGAAGGTAGTTTTCCGTTACAAATGCATTTTAAAAATCATTCTTTTCAGATCTGTTACGGTCGATAAATTTCACGATAAACGTAAATTTATACGCTTTCAGAAAGTTCTCTATATCTTAGTTTATTACGAGTTATTAACCACGTGCGCTTTTCCTGTTCAGTGTCTAAATTTCTAGCTAATCTGTCTGCAAATTCAAACTAACTTTTGGATTTTTTTATGTCTTTACTGTTTTCTATGTTTTCTGTTTTTACTGTTATCATTTATTAAGATTCTATTAAATAGTGATCTATGCTCTCGTAATTGTATGAGATACTGTTAAAAAACTATTTTTATCTATCATAAATCGACAGTTTAAAAAAGAATAAACGAAGGAAAACAGGATCGCGTCGCTTGACATTCTTCGACTGAATTTTTGCAAAAGTCTGTGACATTAAAACGGTTAAAAGTGTAATGCTTAGACGAAATTTATCACTGACAACGTAATGTGAAATCAAGTATTCGTATCAAATTAGAAATATTAGAATTGTCGCTAGTTTTACGATATTCATTAGATGTGAACACATTCTCAGATTATTCTTCCATCTTTGATACGTAACACCGCGGGTAATACACTTTTCTGCAAATTACTTAGCGTAATGTGCCGCCGGTTGTCGTAATTACTTCAAACAGATTACAGATAAAAGCATGAAACTCACGTGTGAGTTTCTAGTCACGAAAGGTGAACATCTAATGGTTTCAGACCCGCTCTAATCGTTCCTAATAGATCATTTTAAAATAGGTCAAATAATCTTGTCTCTGATATTTTATCTTTTTCGAAAAATATCCTTTGCTTTTTTCAAACTGAGTTACAAACATCGTACAATCAGAAATGAAAGAAACGAAGAAGTAAGTAACAGAATTGCCTCTTTCCTCTGTTGAAAGAGATATGATTTATAGATATTCGCGAAATCCATCAATGGCGTGAAACTTTCTCAGTGTTTTTATGAATTGTAGAAATTTAGACACTTGGTATTACTTCGTTATAAACTGATTAATTTTTCGAAATATTCATATACCCCGAAAATGATAAACGATGAGACGAAAATAACGACACAATTAAGTTGCATTGTATCAAAATGTCACTCGATTTAGGCGCATTGTTCCAAACCGTCACTCAATTTACTCGCATTCCACCCGCAGAGTCATTCAATTTAGTCTCGATTGTCCTAAATTCTCACGTAATTTCCCTACAAAAGTCTACGATCATCACTTTACCAGAAACGAAATGTAATTTAAATGTACGTTAAAACCTACAACAACGTACATTTATACATCTTCCCAACTACTGTGGTACAAGTAGAAATTTGAAACGTAATTCAATTATGCTTTTTTTACTTCTCAAACTAATTTACTATCAATTCTCTGCCTGATTCCATTCGAATCCAAGCGTTAAGAAAAGACTCTCCTTTTGGGTACAACCAAAAGTTTATTTAAATCAAACCAAAACAATCCTTTTGGCATTTTTCTATCACATTGTAACTGTAATCGATCATATTCTCAATAAAACAAAAAACAACTTGAAAAAATTCCAAATAGTTTGTGTTTTATCAAAAAGAAACATGTAGGTGTATGAGTTGTACGTCCTGACACATCGATTTAGAAGCAGATCCGAAACGATATTCGTTGACAGAAGAAAATAGCGAACTGTTCGCCTAATTTCACGGTGAATTTACCATTCGTAGGCGTTACAATAAGCATATTTCTAACGGACTGACAGAAATACAGGCAGATAAGAATTTGAAACCATGGTCACGATTGTAAGAAAAAGTCTTTCATGCAGTATTAATGTATCTTGTACAATATATATAAAAGAAAAAACTACATACTTTACAAATTACGTTACAGACAAAGATCTTATCGAGATCTTTAACATTTTAATTTACCTGTCCATGGTATATGCAGTTGGAAAAATGCAAAAAAATTGTATAATTGCGAACAGAGAAGGAAATTCCAAATATTTCAGACAGTATCCAATTAATTACATATTTTTCATTTGTATATGAAATACCAAATCATATCACCATTCATTCATTGTTGGAATCCCATTAAATAGTCACAAGTAGGCACCAAAAAGGTATGTAACTCGCAAAACTTTATGCATCCATAAAATTATATGCTTCCTCTGTTTCACCGCTAATTTGAAAGAAAATTGAATTGAAAAATATCGTAGATGAGTGTCCATGTCATAAACCTAGTCCCTAACAGTCAAAGTTTAAACTAACTCAGATCCAAACGAACTCATACATAGTCTCTCATGCGATCGTTCGAACCGTCCATTGTCCAAGGGTTAAAAGACACACTGACAGAAAATAGAGCAACATCCCATCCACGCCACTCTTCAAATATTTAACCCTAGCACACAAGAAAAGGTAGAACGAACACATGCTTCCGAAACGAGGGAATAAAACCGAGACAAAGTATTCCAAGGCGAGCGTGGTGATCATAAAGATGCCGAAAAACCTCGTGGAGACGTTAAGAATAGGAACAAGCAGAGTTTCACGTGGATAAAGAACGAAGATGTGCTACCTCTGGCTCAGTTTCTCGTTCAGTTTTTCAACAGTCATCCTCCACGGTTTTATTTTCCAGTCGTAGAAACGAAGCGAACTCGAAGCTGGCGATCGCATGAAAGATGCACAACCAGTACGATTCATTCGCGCGGCGTATCAATATTTACGTCAAAGGGGCCGGCGCGACACCGTCAATATTTTCTACGCGATCCGAATGGAGATTTAATGCAATTTGTCTGTCGGCCTGTGGCCCGTTTCTTCACATTTCACCAATTTCTTCCCAACGTGCCCTCCTCACACTTTCTCCTTTCCTCATAGTGCATACAGGGCGTATCCAAACTGGTATTACAAACGGTAAAGAAGTGACTTTGCATGCAAACATAAGTCGAGAAAAAGGAATAACATCTTTTCATATGGTTCTTCGTTTCCGAATAAATCGGTGTTAAAGATTTACCGAGTGCAAGTATATTTGCACATTATCTCACGTCTACGGTACACAAATATCATTATATTGCTTATATTCTGATTTATTACATTAGGTAATACCAAGGTAACGCAGCTTGCATTTTTACTTGTGGAGCCATGTAAAGTCCCTTGTTTATCAGAAAGAAAATACGAGTAGGGAACAGCTCAAAGAGAAAATACTTTTCACATTCGAACACTTGAAAAAGTAAAATACCCTAGAAAACATTCACAGGGGTGTAATACGTAGGGTACAATTACATTGGCAAAAAATAAGTGTCATTTCAATTAATAAAAAAAATGTTCATCCTTTAGTGTTACCTAATGTAATAAATCAGAACAGCAACACGAGTAACATAATGATACTTGTATACCGTAGACGCGAGATAATGTGTAAGTATAGGTGTACTTGGTAGATCTTCAACACTGTTTTATTCGGAAACGAAGCCCCATATGAAAAAATATTATTTTTTTCTTTCGACTTATTTTTACACGCAGAGTCATTTCTTTGCCGTTTGCACCACCAGTTCGGAAACACCCTATATATCGGTGAGAGTAACACGCGCAGCCCAGGAAAGTTCACGCATTTCCATATCAATCTGGCTGGGCGACTGGTCGAAAAATAAGGCGGATTGCCTGCCCGCGAGACGTTACGAATAGCATATTGGAACGTTCCCGTTCGACCGTGGAATTCGATGCTTCATTTTAATCCGGAACCAGAGGTGCGCTTTATTATTGCTGAACTGCCGGTGGATGTTTGATCTACCGTTCTATCCGTAGTGGCAACAATTGAGTACGGTAGAGAACGTGAGGGTGCAATATTAGTACTTGTAATCGTTCGGGTAGATTCGAAGTAGGCAGTCCTTTTTTTCTGCGTTTAACCCATTGACTGCCAACTATGAGATACCTCGTAGTAAGCGTCTGTACCAAAACTGCCAGCTACGAGATATCTCGTACTGTTTTTTTTTTTTTTCAATAAAAATACTGTAAATGCCATTGCAATATTCTATCAGTAACTTAATATTATATTTTGTAAAACTTCGTGTTTTCTTTAAAATAAAACCGTGGCACCCAGGGCAAAACGCGCTAAATTTACGTGGCAGTCAATGGGTTAAAGTAACATCATTCGTGTTATCGATGAGATACAACCTGATTTATATGTCAGAGTCATCGAAAATTGAGTTTGTAGTATTCATTCCACCAAATGTAAACGTAATGGTTATTTATATGATATTGTATCTCATGTATGATACCATCGAATGTACTTTAAAATAAAGCAGTGAATTCTAGATTGTCTTTCGTACTTTTCGTTTCATTTCAATTCAAAGTTCGATCGCTCTTATTAGAAGACCCTGTGAAGTATTTCTAATATAAATTAATAAAATATATTGTATTTTGATTTTCTTATATATGATAGTTATCTAATCGAGAAAAAGAAAATGGTACACGTTGAATTGTTTCCTTACTTGTATTAGATTACTGTATAAATTATTTAAAATATAAATGTTCATAGTTCTGTTGGGCTTAAAATAGAATAAAGAAAAAAAAAGACTTTCTCCTGTTATAAAATATTTACGACGGAATAAACGAAGTGGATACGTAGATAGATTTCCTCGGACTGTTAACACAATTTTCAGTTAGATTGTTCTTGGCTCAAGCATCCTGACCGTAAACGCCAAGATCTTAAACGTCCATCGTAACATTTTGCTCTTCAGTATTTTCGCCTAACAAGTAGCGAAGGTTTTCTCAAGATTACTTGCGAAACCTTCCGCGGATACCGCTTATATTGTACATTTAAGTCAAGTGCAAAGTGCTTCGAACTTTCTAGATAACGTTTTGAAACTCTTCTGCTGTACGAAATACGTTCTGTGCGAAATTTGATGAAACGTGAAAGTACAGTTATAACAATAAATTAAAACAAAAATTAAATTATATAATAAATATTAAAAAAACATTCATATATAATAAAATTTAAAAATATATACAAAATAGTATTTATATCACACGTTCGTGTTTTATTAAATTTTGCATAGAATGCAAAATTATACATATTACTATTCTTACTGAAGCTTGAAATGGAATACTACGATATTAACTAAATCCTCTTTTGAGATTATGTTTACTGAAATCGAAATTTATAAAGAGCGTACATCAATAATATATGAAATAAATGACTCTTTCAATGTTAAAATATTTTGTAAGTTGGAATAATAAAAATGATTAAGTACCTTTGGAACAATATAAATAAAAGGAAATGATTATATTTAATGTAAAAAGTAACACCGATCATTTTTCAGATAGAATCATATATTTTTTCTTACAGCAAATAATTTTTTATAGTAGTAGAACATTTGTCAGAACACTTATTAAAGTATAGCGATAATTTCTTGCTGTTGAATATTTTATACTATTAATATTTTATATTATTATTATAATATTTTATATTATAGAGTATGATCGTACGATAACCCTACTTACGTTATGCAACCTTTGTGGGAAAAATTTCTCTCGAAAATTATATAATTTCGGATGTACTCTAAGTGACAATTTTAATTAGTAAATTTTATCTAATACTACATTCATATTAAATAATTCTAACATTATAGTGAATATCTGAAAATTGATTAACACTTGAAAAATTGAAAGCTAAACTAGAATCGATTAACCAATTTTTAAAGAAATTTGAATGTCTCAATATTTATTAACGAAAAATTAAAGATACGAAAGTTTAATATAAGATTAATACTTGGAAAATTAAAATTTCGAACGATATTTATAATTGCGAAGTAAATAGTTAAGATGTAACTTGACGACACATCAATTACTATTGAAGATTTATGAATATCAGAAAGATTAATGCGAAAACTAAGAGTTTCTGCAGTCATAAAACACTTTTCGTTAACTCTTCATCGACTTACGAAAAACAATTAATCCAACAAATATTTAAAATAAAAATCCTAAAAAATAGTAATAAAGTTGAATCTTAACAGTTTGCTTCGCAACACATATAAAAAGAAAAATAAATTTCAGGAAATACTAAACCCGAATCGATCAACCCAGTTTCCAGACGACTCTGAATGTCACAACATTGATTGACACTAGGAAAATTAAAAATTCGAACGTTACTTATAATTATGAAGCAAACCATTAAGATGGAAATTTATGACACGTGAACTAGTATTAAGAGTGTATAAATATCAGAAAGATACATAACTAGCAAAAATTAGAAATTTCTGCGATCATAAAATACTTTCTGGTGTTCGACGTCGCCTTAGAAAAGAAAAATTAATTTAACAAATCTTTAAAATAAAAATTCTCGAAAATAGACAAAATCAAATCTCAATAGTTTCCTTAACAACACAATTGCCAAGTTTGAGAAAATTCTACGCTGGAATCAGTCGATTCAATTTTCAAACGACTCTAAACACTAAAAAATTGATTGTCATTCGGAAAATAAAAAAAAAAATTCGAAACTGGTAATACTTGTAAAAAACAATGGCCAAGTTGCGAGAAAACTTTAAACACGAATCGATCAACGAATCTTATCGACATTCTCAACAACATAGTATCTCGTTCAATTACACCTCTTCCCATTTACACGAACGGTCGAGGCTACATTCGATTCCTGTTCGTAGCGAATGAAAAAGCACGAGAAAAGTGCGCATCGCGATAACAAGAGTAGCGTATCGAGAAATTCTCCTACGAATCGGGTATCCCTTGAAGAATACAGGCTCGTCGAACGAGATTTGGCCAGCACCGATGCTCGCAACCTCGATCGCGTCCCTTAGTCTTACAACAATTGATCCGACTTGGGAATGATCCAGCCGTGCACTCGGTGCATTTCATTTCTCGAACACGAAGCGAACCTTTCAATCTGCCGCCGCCACGAGATTTTTGTAACCCGTGGAACGTGGAATGAAACGACCAGAGCCGGGGCTAACCCAGAGCTTTTTCTTCTCTCATTTTCTGTCTCGTTGCCTCCGCCCCCCACCGCCGAAACAGCGGAACCGAGGAGGAACGACCGTTTAAAAAGGAATTTAAACTTTCTGCCTGTGGAGTGTAAAAGAAAAAGCGTGAAAGCCAACTGTGACTTGCTTCAACGAAAAATCGAGGCGTAGTGAAATCTGATCAATAGTGTGGAAATTTCGTTAATAAATTTTTATCACAAATATTCATTTTCTCTATGAATTTACAATTTTTATATAAATATATCTATTACGCATTTGTAAAATGTTTGCCTCTGAAAAGGTATTTCTGTAAAGATTTCATAAAGATTTCTTTGTACAAAAACTAAAGCAATAAACTTGCATTATTGTCTATATATTCAATAACTCTATATAATTACAACTTCTATCGAACAAAATTTAAATATGATTTATACTTTTCGTACAAAAAGTTGGACAATGTTGTTGAATAAAGGTAAAAAAAGGTTTCATTTGTGTAAGGGAACATCGTTACGGATGAAAGGGTTGCGGAGATAAAAAATTCATCGACAGATTAAAATGAAATATTTGGATTTAAGCTGAATATCGACAAATCCGATTGTTTCATTTGTTTTTCATACTTTGATTTATAGTTTCCGCGATTGGTTTACTTTCCTTTTTTCTGTTCTTTTAAGTTAAACAACGAATGATAAAATCGACAAGTTTAAATGATAAAGGAGGTTTCGGTAAAATTCGAAAGTTCTGTAATCATTTTTACGTCGGTGAAGATACAGAATGTTCGAGTTTCTTCGTCCGACCTATAACTTCGAAGTTGTTTGGAAGACAGCTTTGAGTGACAAATGTGAAACTTGGAACTGTTCCATTCAAAAGCTTCGTGAAATAAAGTGCTGCGGGAACTCATACGGTACAACATACCGACGTGTTTTTTGTAAATAACTGAGAGAGCGAAACATTCAAGTGGTTAGCGAAAACTGATCCATCGAAATTGATTAAAATATCCAAGATTTTTTTTCAGTTCTATATTACAAAAATCTTTCCTACAAAAAGGGATTATGTTTATTAACCTTTTAATTAGGAAAGATGAGTTAACTCGTCGTTGTTTCAAAAATACACGAAATAGAATAGTTTATTTATTGAGAAATTATTCAGCTTGTATTAATTCTGAAATATGACAAATTTACATTTGCAGTGATTAAAATGAATTAACTGGTTATCATTTAGTTTTCACTTTTCACCTATGAACTAGAGAAATTCATTTTTTTTTATCTGAGAGTTGAACCCAATTAACAGATTAATTTTCATATGACAATAAAATTTTTTATCAAGAAATGTTAAATTCTATTTTTTTTCACAAAGAGCGAAGAACGATCTTACACTGATTCTATTCCATCCAAGGATGCCTCAAAATTTTATCGAATAAAATCAATACAAACAGACAACTCGACTGTTTCCTAGATATAATTTGAATTTTCGCAGAAAATTCATATTTTACAACGTAGACACTAGACGCGCGAATCGTATAGTTCGCTTTGAAAGAGATCACACCTGAATGGGTCAGCCGTTTCTTTCAGGGAAACTGCTTTCCACAGACTTTCAGGTGAGGCCTCCTGTCGTTTTTCTAAAGAGAAGAAAGATACGGTTCTTTCATCGAAGCGGAGAGACGCGTGTTGAACGAAACAGCGAGCAACCTCCGTTTCGCCTCTCCACGTATGCGAACATTCTTTGGTAAATTTCAACGAGCATGTCACTGAAACTAACTTAGATTATCATTTACTGGTTCACGCTACAACTGTACTATGTATATAGCTTCTTCGCCTTGGGAAATTTCAGGAGAATTTGATTTTACTCTCCTTGGATACATCGTATTCCTTCAATCAATCGAAGAATGTTCTTTATAGAGTGTAAAACTACTATGTATTTCTTTTATGTTTGTCTGCAAAATGTAAAGAAAATGCTTCTTTTTTTGTAAATTGAAATTAGACACTATATTTTAAACACTGCAATGTCGTTATTTAAGGGTATCAGCACAGTAATGGCATAATACGTATTATGGATAATAAAAATCAAACATTATTGACATTTTAAAATATTTTTTAAAGTTTCTGTTTCTAGGTGCACAGACATAATGTTTTTAATCAGAAAATTTACATAATTATATATATTTTATTAATATTTATTAAATTTGTTCACTGGAGAATTAAAATTTTTCTGTGTGTGAAGTGTTGATTCGCCAAAAATTGTAAATTAGGTCACTATTGCGCTCATAGTTCCATTTGTCGTAATTTTAGAATGATGTAGTTTTACAAATGTCCGTTTTTATGTTTAATTTTATTTATCGTAATTTTAAAATAACGTAATTTTATAAATGTCTATTTTTATTTATTATACAAAATTGTTGCGTTTCTTTATGGTATTGAAAGCAACACAGATTAAGTGTTTCTTAACTGTTTATAATTAAAAAGGTAATTTTCATCGATCAGCGAATATAGTTTCATGTAAAAATCTCTTACACCATCCTGAAAGGAATTCTATGCTTTTCTTCTCCGCAAAAAAGAAAAAAAGACAGTTTCAAAAATGTGATATAAAGCCAACTTTCGCAAGTGGAGAGACACGTATTAATTACGTTAACAGCTAAACAGAATATGAGTCATTGTTCTGCCACTTTAGTGAAGTTTAAAACGCAATTACGAAATAATCTTTGTTCACAATATGTTACCATTGTCTCTGCCAATAATAGAAATTGCGCGCACATTTTGCTCGTATTTCACAAAACACTCTCGTTATTATTAAAATAATCCGATTAGTTCAGCAAGAAATGAACAGAAAGCGACCATAAGTGGCTGAAACTTTTTTTGTTTTAATCGAATCGTAATATAATCCTTGTAAATAATTTCATATGAAAACGATATTTACATCGATAAAAGTATAAAGAGGATAACAAACCTGGCACAATATTAACGTAACTATGAAATTAACGTCCAAGCTACGTAAAGCCTAATTTATATTCGTCCTTGAAGATAAAAGTCTGCGTGACTCGAACTAAATAAGCATGAAGACTTATGAACTTTCCATCCTTCGATTTCTCCGACCTAACCTTCCCTCACACTTTTAGTAAAGAAAATTTTATCATTCCTGGTCCATGCACACACGGTTGTTATTATACAAATCAAACATAACTTCTGTTTTCATTCCGAGATGAATTAATCATTATCACAGAAGTGTGCAACCTTAAACTCCCATGCAATTCTTAGTTAATTCGCAAAATTTCAAAATGCAATTCGAATTTATTTATAAATTTTCTATAATTTTCTTTTATCCTCGAAATTAAGTAGTTATACACAAACACTCGTTATATTTCACGATATCATTTCCAACTTTGAAACCATCTTCCACCCACGATTCCACTTTTAATCCTAATTCCTCTGCACGAACGTTCGCTGGATCTTGACATTTGACAGATAAGCTGCTGCTTTCAACGTCATGTATCTCGTGAAAAAAAAATCTAAACACCCACGCCTGACTAAGGGAAGAAGAGTGAAAATTCTAATGAATATTTCGTCCAGGAACATCCTTTTCATCTATCCGCAGCGGCAGCTGAGGTCGAGGTCAATCGATTTATAATACCGCGTGGCTCGCGCAAACTTTTTACCACTGGCTCCGTGGATCCAGACGAAGAGTGTCTGTAACAAGTTTACATGTCCTGCTACGTCGATCTTCCTTTTTTTTTTTACAACTGTTTCAGCCGGTTTACGAGCACGAACATCGAATATCGATTCTAGAGGTTGCTGCGTTCGGGAAAAAAATTTTTATGAGGAACCTTTAAGCCTTATCGTTCTTTTTTACAATCTCTTATCTGTTGGTCTTATTAGATAGCTATAGCCGTGAATACGAAGCACTTTCGTATCGCTAATTGCCATTTGTTGAAATGTGATCAAAAGAAGAAACATAATGGCGATGTGGATATACATAGATGAAAGATGGTGCGTTTAAGTTTCTATTAAACGTATATTCGTATCAGTCGTAAAACGCAATGTGAAAGAAGCTTGGAGGATAGTAATTCGAATGGTAATACAAAGGGTAGTTTCGTTTTATGCACGTGTATCTACGTTTCACGTGAAACAACTCGGAAGAGGTCGTAAATATGCCACGTACTGAAGAATTCTATGTTAGTATTGTTATAAATAAACGTAGTGAGATTAAGGGACATTGAAATGGTGCGAAATGAAGTCAGCCAAGGATCTTCTTTCGATAAAATGTCTGGAATTATGATGAACGAATTGGTCTGTCTTAATAATAAAAACATCTTTGTATTCGAATATTATATCACTAATGCAATTTATTATTATAGAAACATTTCTGCATTTGAATATTGTATCACTAATGTAATTTATTGTTAGAAGTATCTTTTATTCAAAGATACATTTTTAATCGAACACTTTGCACCTAACCTAACGAGAACGATTCAATAACTAAAAAGAAAAGTATTTAAATAAGAACTACGATGTTTAAAAAAGAAAATAAATTAATTAATATCCCTATTATCAATTTAAAAGAGCAGTTCGATAACTATTTCAGTATGTATAAAAAAGAATTCAAAAGTTCAGAAATTAGAAAAAATTAAGCTGCCACATCAATGAAAAATGTTCACTCATGTTCTTCACAGTTAATTTTTCTAACCGTATTATCATCATTCCAGAACACAAGTATTATCGACTAACCACACCCTTCTTCGAATTTATTTTTATTCAAAATGTATATAGATTGTATCAAAACGTCTGACGGGAAAATTTGGGGCACACAAAAGAAAGGAGGACGGCGTCAGTATACAGCCCGTTCGTTCCCAAGGGATGTCGTTTCATGGCACAAGTTCGCCATTCGAAACGCTTCGAGCGACGTTACCGAATATCGAAATGACCATCGCGATAACAGAGAGAAGCCGTGAAGTTACATCGGTTCAATTTGAACGGACAATTGTCCGGGATCATAGGGCGAAAGTTCATCGTTTTAAGAGAAACTGTAAGCTATCTGTAACTATCTAAAGTAGCGGGCAAGTAGCGGAAAATGAAGCGGTGTAACTGGCAGTTTTAAGAGGAATTCAAACAGAACTTCCATCTACCGACCGATTGAACGAGTTGTTGTTTGACTTACCGCAAATCGTGCTACATTCAGCTATCATCGGCTTAAAATATCGTAAATTTCGAACAACCACCGGATAGAGAACACTTATTCCGCCATTGTTTCGAAACGACCACTTCAGGCCTACGTTTTCACTCAAGAGTTTTCTGATACTGCGACGCTGTATGATCAACCATCTCATTTTACCGAATCGCTAACTTTACTGGAACGATAACTTCACTTTGCCACTTATTCACAGGAAGTGTCATTCATCGTCATTGTTCAAGTTCTACAATTTTTCAAGAGGCTAATTTATCGAATAGTCATTCTCTTTTTCTTTTGTTAGATAAAGCTTGGAACTACAGTTCTTTTAGTGCTATGTTAGATTCCAATACTTAGTATTTTAGAAATGTTTATTTTATTCTACTGAACTTTTGTATACGGAAATTTTAGAAGTTCAAAGGCACTCTCACTTTTTAAAAACAGTTTGTGAAGCGACGCTATTTAGTAAAGTAAACCTTTGGTTTATTCGTCAGCATAAAAAATTCAATAACAATAACGATAACTGTAATAATATCCAAATATAATATATCTATCGCGATGAGTCCGTGTTAAATTATAAAAATGTAAGCCTAAGTGTTCGAAACAATATAAATATCCGTGTACAAAATTTTTGTACGTAAAATACGAAAACGTAACAATGAATGTGTAATAATAATGCAATAATCCAATAATGAATATACAAAAATCACGTTCAATAATACCGGGTCATCTAACTTACACGTTTACATGTTTCTTTTCAATAAAATATAATACAAACCATTTATTTTTTAATTAATTTATATATCCAATACTGTTATACTATTGCATTATGTTATTCTACTATTACATTAATAATAATTAATTTCCTTACAATAATTATTAATTGTTTCTTCTCTTATTAGAGTGTAAAGTTTTAATCAACTGTAATTTTTGTTTTGGTGAACAAAGAAAAGTCGAGTTATAGAGGGTTAATGCAAGAACTATTGTGCTTTAACTGTTGACTAACCAATGACGAGTTAACTCGTCTTCCCCGGTTAAAAGGTTAAAGGCAATAATAATGGTAATTCATCGTAATCCTTTTTAATATATAAGTACATAATGGAGTAATGTAACAATGCAGTTTTTGCAAATTAATATAGGAAGTAAAATATTTTATAAAAAACATACGCATCCTTATATCATTACTATTTTCTATTTATAAATCCTATTTTCTTTACCATAGCAAATATGAATTTTTACCAAATGCGCCTGATATTTATTTACATCAAAATCAATTTATTTGAAATATTTACGATTTTAGACATGAAAATATGTATGAAATGAATTACTTATCGAACGTATTCATTGGCTAATATTTAATTTGAGATATTCAAATAAATTTTCTAGTCCAGCAAATTCATCTCCGCTCGAATGTCAATGTCAAGACACAAGCTCCGCAAATTGAACGTTATTTAATTATCCTTGGACAAATTTTTCAATCTTAGCACGAGGAAAAAGTGTCCACAATGCAGTCCTAGAAACGAATAAACATAATCTTCCTTAATGAAATTATTCGGCCGGAGGAGATGGCCGCGTTTCTTGTATCCGAAGCAGCGGAAATAGAAGCGAAAGAAGCGCGTCGCAATCCGCAAAATGCAGTGGAATTAAATCTCAATTTATGCCAGCGGGAAAATATTGACGCAACTAAGGAAAGATCCTCCGCGTAAATACTAATTCGCCGCGAATAAATCACTCTGGCTGTTCCCTATTCCATTCCCGCTTTCTCGCCGCTGATTACACGCTCGCGCTCGAACTCGCCTGCCAAACAGGCGATTTCTCGTGTTTTGGCACTGGGGAAAATCAATGGCGATTTCATTCGACAACTCCCTGGAAAGCGTCACGTTCATATCTCGCGAGATCGCGTCGCCATGTTATGAAATATCAACAGATCGTTCTTTTCTCTTTAAGTTCCATAGTCATGTCTCGAAAAAAGAGAAGAATGTGTCTAAAATGGGGAAACTGTTAATTTTAATTTTCATTGGATTTAGAATCAAATTGAAATACTGTGTCCTATTTAACCCCTTGCCTTACGATTTCTTAGGCATTGTGTATGTTAACCTCAGCTATTCACTGTTCCAAAGTACCTTTATATGAAAAAAAGTCAGAATATTATAAATGATTTGTATTTGGCGATCCTCGGTCTTAAATTTCAGTTGAGATTTGTGCAAAAGTACAAATTTGATAGACATATCATTTTTCTTTTCCCACATCATGATCATAATCTACACTACGAGTGTGACTCGTCATTGTAAGGCAAGGGGTTAAAAGAACGAATTTTGCTTTTTTTTTGCTTGCATAGTGTTCAAATAAGGGACATCAAATCGAGAGATAAATATCTCTATAAGATTTATGCTAATTTATACCGAAACTTTTTAACTAATTTTTTTAAGATACCGCTCAATCAATTTAACAACCATTACAGAAAAAGTGAAAAAACCAATTGAGGAAGAATGATTAAATTTAGAAAATAATTTTGTTAAAATTTTAAAAGGTGTCTTTCGTGAAGTTCTTTTAATTGATATCAATGGAGAAGAGTTCAGATTACTTAATAATAAACAAAAGTAGTAGCAAGACATTGTCAAAATTAATAATATGTATACGTTTAATTAATATTGAATAAAAAGTGTTAATATTTATAATACATGGTGAATTTCCTTCTCGCCTGATCTACAGTTTTTGACACTTTCTCGTAGAAATAGTGTTAAAGTTCGTTCCTCTACTGACTATCTATTTGTTGTGCCATAAAATATCATAGCAACACTTGAATCACGAGTGGAGGATAGGCTTGACTACGCCTCAAGAATCTCCCATAGTTAAGATATAATCAATATTTATCACTTCATTGGAATTTAACAAAAAATTCGAATATTTTCTCTTCACTTTATTTACTCACACTATTCATATGCACAGAAATGAGAAGAATATTTTTAACAGAATAAAAATAAGCATTGCTGTAACGATCCAAGCTTGGTACACTTCACCAAAGTTCTTAGCTGCTCTCTTTCTTAATTCTATACACACAAACGCACGTCTGCATTGTCAAGCATACCTAATAAGGAAATATCCTCTTTCTATCTCTCGAGCACGTACTACATCAGCATCCCCCTTTGGGGGGACTGGACTCAACATAGCCGAGCAGCAAAGATGACAGAGCCGCCACCGAGATCATGCCACTTCTCGCGGTCTTTTTGATATCGAGGCACGTGTTCAAGTTTCGTGACCTCATGAAGTTAAGGGGAATAAATTTTTTGGTAAATTTGAGGAAAGCACAGAATTTTCTAAAGAATTCCAATAAACTTGTTTTACTACAACCAAATAGTTACAGTTTGGTTAAAATTAATTGGATTAATCGAGAATACATAAACTAAAGGTAACTTTCAAAACAAAATTTTTTACTGAGACATCTTTACAATTCTTCAACGAGAAACTTACAATTATAATACTTTGATAGAAACCGTGGTAATTTATTAAAATAGGTCATTAGGGCAAGTCAAAAATTAATACTTTTTGGTAAAATTTTAGTAAATTATAATTTAAAGTACGAGCAGAAAATTTTTGAGAGTATTCAATTTTTATATTACAAACTTATCTAGTGTCTCAATTGAAAATGAACAAAATGAACGTTTAACGTGGCTTGTGAACAATGTTCAATACCACTAAAACGACAGAAAATCGGAATCGTCAAATGTACCATCGAATTTTTTAACAAAGAAGCAGCAGCAAGTGTCGCATTAACTAAAATTCATAATTTTATAACATTAGATTTAATAAATAAAAAATTGTCTGCATTGTCTTCTTTTATATTAGTCGTTAGCTGATCTGCGGTATATTTCACCTATTTTCTTTGGTCCTCGGGTGTAAAGAGACTGAAGAACGCTGAACTATACGTAGATACCATCTCACCCAAAATTACCCTACTTAAATATTGTTCACCGCCAAAGAAAAAGAAAAATGAAGGAAAATTACTGCTATGAAAATTAATTTACCTTGTTAAGTCAAAGGATGCTCGATAATGCGCTATGGGAACGTTACGATCGATATCTGAATCGGGTCAAAACGATACGAACGAACACCCGATTAATTCGATGATCTCGATTTTGACAGCAATCTCAATTCTCAGTCGAGTTGTTACAATGTTTAACAGCATCGTGTATAGGTATCGCGGTTGTGAATTTGCATATATACATGTAGTATTAAATTCGCACATGTTGAACGATCGAGGGAGTAAACGGCGTATCTGGCAGACGCAGTGTGTTCGTGAGCATTTTAACGAGCCACTCATCTGTAGTTTGCAAGTGGTTTGCATTCAAGCAGAAATAAACGTTATTCGCGAATTACTTGGCCGCACGGCTCGCTCGCGAATAATTATTATTACGCCTGCCAGCTATGATTCCGATATAAATTTCGTTACGTATAGATTTGTTACTCTTGACACGTTTCCGACCATTCCATTACACCGATACCGTTAGAATTCAATCGTGCAATCGTTCTCCAGATACTCTTACAGAATTTGTACAGTATCTTTAAACATTTTTTTTTTTAATCGCAATTTTATCACGAGTAGAAATTAATCTATTCGTTATTAATGTATTCACTTGTCCTGTAAAATTCTTTTGTTCAATTATTTATTTCTGACATTTTCATATCGTAATGATTGCACGATCTCATCAGAAAATTGCCCAAAACATTTTTTCTATACATGTCCAAACTTTCTCTTTTCCAACTTTTTTAGATTTTCAGTTTTCGTTTCTTTGATGTTTCCATTTTTAACGAATTAATTTATACACGTAAAGTTTCTCGTTGAGCTTATTGTGATAAATCAAGATAGAAGAAGCCTGTATTCCCTTACAAACCTTAATATATTATATTTTTAATGATCATCAAAATAACTCATATTCTTCTATTAACAATTACGATCATTTAGATGTTTAAGTCAGTGTTCTAACACAAACCAAGGATTATTTCATATATCAATTATACGATTCAATCTTGTGTATGAGTAGGGATAGCAAATTGCAAAATTACGTGTAGGACAACAACGCGTTGAAACCATTCCCATTCGACGATCCGGTCAAGAAACACATTGGAAACGGTAAGTGTTAGACCGCGCAATATCCGGCCTTCTCGATTAAAGGGTAAATAGCGATAACAACACGTAAGCGTGTAATGGATGGAACGGGCAACATGTTCGATGCAACGCTTCAATTAATTTCGCCCACGTCGCGTTGAGCAACGTCGAAGGATTACACCGACTCGCTACGAAACAACAGACAGCTACACTCGAGGCTTTATCCTCTGAGAGAAGAAATGTGCAGGTATAATGTGGACCTGCTAAGAATCTTCGTAAGATTAATTTATGAACGATTCAATTTTTGCAGAACATCTGTTTAACACTTTTTCGAGTTATCTAGATAAGCAAAACTCCAGGATTGTTTAACCCTTTCCACTGCTACAGAGACATTCATAATATGCAGCACAACTCCATTCAAATTTTATTTATGTTAAAGACAAACAAATTAGTACAATAGATAAAAATAAATAAATTCACAAAAGCGTGTAATTTGTTTTCCTTTCGAAACGAGATTCTTGACTTTAGACAGTTTCGTTGTAAAAGTGTGGAATTGATAAATCAATCCTACAAAAGAGTACTCGGAGTGCAAATGGTTAATAGACCATCTAGTTGTACTTGTAATGAAGATCTGGCTTGTTTTCTTTGTTTGATAAGAAGATACAAATTTTTCAAATTTATTTTGTGCTTAAGCCAGAAATCGAAATCCTAGAATTGTTTAATAGATTATATATTTATATTTGTAACGAAGATCTGCTCTGTTTTTCGTTATTTGATAAGAAAATACAAATTTTTTAAAATTACGGCGACAAGGAATGTTTTTAGTCTCATTAAATTGTCATTTCAGTAATTTTTTTATATCTAATTTTAAAAGTTTCCAAGAAGTTAAAAAAAAATAGGAAAACACATAATTACCTTTTTAAGGGGTATTTTTACCCTGAGAAAACCAAAGGCAACAAGAGAAATGTATTGTCTGATATTTCTATTGAGATCCCCTACAAATCTACAAAGTTTCGAAATCGAGAAATTTAAAAAAAAAAGTTACTCCTTTGTATGTTAGTATATACACAGTAAATTATAACATAACAAAGAATTTCTGTACAGAACAAAGTCACTTGTTTTAAGTCAATATTACGTAAAAGACAAACTTTAAATTCAATTTCCTGTAAAACAGCACGTATTGACTTAGTATCTTTCATGAAGTGAACGAACGAAGTATAATAAGTTTTGTTGGCGAATCGCGATAGTATTCAAACTTTAGTATTTCCATATGATTCGAATAGCAGCAGTTGTTCATAAACGAGCACCTGGTAGTGATTCGCGTGACTATCAAACACCGTCAGTCCTGAGAAAATGTGTTTCATCGACGTTTTACGAGCGAATCGAAGCGATTCGAATTCGAAGGAAAATAAACAGCGTTCACGTGTTTGAACAAATTTGACGTAGTTCGCATGTTGAATATTTGCGTTGTAATTGGGTAATAACTTTCTTTAGAAATTGAACGGAAACGAACGAGCAATATTACTTTTCCTTAACACGATTTCTTACTGCGTTTGTTTGTGCTTGTTTGACATTTCTCTTGGAAGATATTTCTTGAATTTCTGACATTTTTATTTTTCGTGCAGCGTATATTTCATTATGATTGAACGTATATTCTCATTTCGATATAAATTACATTATACTTTATCACAAATTATTAAGTAGAAAACTAATATTGTAACGTTTGTCGTTATCTACAATCTTCTTACAACTGTGTAGCAAATTTGTTATTCCTTCGTTAAGAAAATTTGCATGTTTAGAAGCGATAAATTATTCTGCAGTTCTTTCTGATACTAAATCTAACGGTTACATCTTGTATTTTATTACTTCATTTCTATGTCTTAACTTTCGAAATAAAATTGGTATCAATTAATCGAATAAAACATTCACCACGAATCTGCCATTATAATTTCCATTTCAATCACGATTATTGTAAAATAAATGTTCTTTTTTTCGCTTTCGTTTTATTGGGCATAAAAGAACGTTGAAATAGTTGTTATTTTAATAAGCAACCGACGAATGTACAAGATGTTGCATTGGCCAATTTTATGAAAGCGTTGCTGACACTTGTTGCCAGCAATGTCTCTGTGACCCGAATGTGCTTAATAGATATTGAAATCTACACCTACTTGCTATGTACGGCTAACTTCGTTTTACAGAGACCTAATGATGATCAGTTTCACGATACCAAAGCGAATTACGATCGCAACATCTCCACTTAATTATCTATATACACTTCCATCTATTAATCGATATTCTTTTCTTTTTAAATGCAACATTACAAAGTATTAGAATTGCTCGTATCTTAATACTAGAAATATTTTAAGTAATATTATGTTAAATTTAAATGATAAAATATTTTCTCGACGTTTACACATTTTCTTCGCACTTACTATTGCAAAAGATATTAAGGCAAAAAGTATATACGATATTTTGTAAATTCGATTAGTATTTCAGTTTCCATAACTGACTTCGTGAAATATAATCCGCTGTTGCTTGATCACTTTCGCTTACGAAATTCAGTCAAAGTTCTAAATGGTGATTAAAGAAAGCAGAAGAAGATTAAAAGTCATATTTGCGTGTAAACTTAACAGCTATTTGCTTAAATATTCTGCTGTAAATATTCTGTAAGAAATGAAAAAAATAACGACGTGTTTTATTTCATCGTGAAATTCGATAGCAGATCGAAAGATTTCTCCCAAAATTATCGAAAATAATGGAGGCTATTTTGATGATTAATTCTTATATTATCTTCTTCATAAGTAAAGTTTGAAATTTTTCTTTTTAAAGCGTCGAATTATAACTGTAAATCAAGTAAACTGAGCAATTGAAATAATTCCAGCAGGAAAATAAAGGGTAGCAGCTGCAACATGAGAAAGTAGAGGCGTACGAAAATTCACCCAAAATTCATCCCCTAAGCTGACATTAAACATTTGCTCTCCAGCCGGAAGTTAACACGAATACACGCGAGATCTTCGCTTTTGCGCGACGTAATATTCATCGAGCAAGCAAACAGGCAACTTTCCCTTCGGAGTTTCGCGCTGCACTGAAATCCAGGCTAAGCAAAGCGCTATCGATCGAAGTGAGAAAGCATCGTAAGAGCACCCTAAATCCTTGTGGTTCCAAGAACATATATAAACGCATACATACGAAAACAAGTGCACGCCCTTCTACGTCTACATTCCTGTTTAAACCAACTATTCTACCGGGGATGTTGCACAGCGTGTTCGTTCGTCTTTGACATTTTACCGAAAAATCCTTCGTAGTGTGATACACTGGGCTGGATTTGCATGTTTCAGGAATTTACATTGGAACTCGTAAACCGGACGAAAGACTGTCTAGGAAAGACAGTACATCGAGGTGTCGTTGTCAGAGAACTGGATGTAGTTGGCAGGAAGAAAATTCAGTAAGAAGGAAGGAAAGAAGAGAGAAATGGTGGTTCAAAAGGAGTTGGACGGTAGAAGGAATTTATTAGTCAGGAGACAAGTGTCACATGAGAATTTAATATGAAGAAATTTCTTTTCAAGTTTTTCGTTTAAAGTAACTTATTGTACGTTTTTAAATGTTTGTACAATATTTCTCAATTAGGCGATATTATATGCAGGTTTTTTTTCTTTATTCTTGTGTTTTTCTAATTGTAATTGTAATTTTTTTAGATTATTACAGTTCTATACCTGTCCTACGTGAAACGTAAATTTCTTTCTTCATTTTTAAGTGAGATTAATTAGATCAGAAAAATATTAATTACTCTTCAATTGAGGACGACTTAAATTTTTGTAGGAGAAATTGAGTATACTCACTCTAAATGCAATCGTGCAAGTAATATTGACAACAAAGTGATTATACTTTGAAGCTGATCAGCTTCAGATTGGCGTTAAATTGGTTTCAAGTTTATTAGTATTTTCCTCGGTCTTGGAAACCGTGTCTCTTAAGCATCATATGAAACAACAATTTGCATTCTGCGCCATTAGAATTTACGATGGAGTAACGAAAAACAACGTTTATGTTTTACTATTACACTTCGTGTCATACACGCTGAATTTCATCTTATCTATGCTCCTATTCGTACGTATTAAAACACTTATTAAATGTGAAACGAAACAGTCATTAAAAAATTATTAATATTTTGAAAAGAAGTATTCACTCTGAAATATCGTACATAAACCTTTTAAATATCTATTTTCATAATTATAAAAATAAAATCTGAATAGCGTGTCGTTGATCACGCTATACCAAACATTCTCGTGAAATTGAATTTGAAAACAAGTTTATTGTTGATCATTGAACTTCTCCTGAGTAACCTTTCTCATTAAACAAATATAATTTAAGATAAAAAAAATGATTCAGTCTGGAATCTGCTAGTTTAACAAACTACATACGATAAAACTTCTAAATATCTATATTTTCATAATTATTAGGTGCAGAAACAAATTCTTTCCGAGTGGACTCACATAATCAAATGCATGCATTCAAATCAAAACGTTCATATTAAATAAACCTTTGATTATACCCAAAAGTCGGAGAGGATTTATTCATACACCTAATATTCAAATGAGATCCTAATAGCGTGTCATTAATTATCACATCAAACATTCACACGAAGCTGAGTTTGAAAATGAGTATGTTGTAGATCATTGAACTTGGCTTAGTAACCGTTTGCATATAATATAATCACAATTATGGCTATAAATAAAAAAAAAATAACGATCAGCATCATCGCTACGTGAAAACTATTGCAAATTAATCCATTGCCATATAATAACGAATCACACTCGTGGTGCAGATTGTAATCAAGGTATTACATAAGAAGATATTATATTTATATCAGATTTGTATTTGTGCTCTAACTTTATTTTGAATTTAAGACTGACGATTGTCAAATAAAAATTGCATATAATATCTTCACTTTTTTTTATTTAACGTTATATTGCAGCAGTAAATATTCGAGATTAACATACGTAGCATCTAAAAAAATCGTACGGCAAGGGATTAAAAAAGATCTATTCAATCCATCATGTTGTATGTAAAAATTAACGACATTTTATCTTCTTCCACCTACCTCACAAATCCATCATTCACGAGAAAATCCCTAGAAACTAATTAACACGAACACCCTATATATTTTTACCGATTGTGAGAGAAGAAATGTAACTTAAACAATATGATACTTTCTGTACGAACAGAATAGGTATCCTAATACTTACAGACCAACTTTTCATGACACAAGAAAACATATCTTTAGGAAATTATTTAAAAAAAAATTATTCTCATAGGACGTATAACGCTTGCCCCGAAGCGTAGTATCATTCCTCTCTAATCCTTCGATCCCATATCATCGTCGATACCACGAACGCCGAACACACCATCAAGGGAAGGTAGAATGCAAATGGTCCAAAAGGCGGTCTAAAAATACGAGGAAGCCCGGCCGGGTGGTATCGATCCTCTTGAAAAAGCCTTGATTCCGTCTATCCGTGATTCATCGCCTCAGAAGCCGATGCAATAGCAGAACTTTATTATCTTCGAGGTCGCGTAAAAGGCTGCGTGACTCGAACTTTCGTTTGCGAAAGCGTTTTACTTGTCGGCAGATCTTGCACCAGGATATTTTCTTGGCGGCCAGCAAGAGAGAAAATCCAACCCTCGAAATAGCGCCAGGCCGACCGGCTTTTACAATCGGCCAACGTCATCGGACCACCTACCCAGCAACATGATCTTATCACCTTAGGAAGCCGAACGTTACGCCAACCATGTCTTATTGAGACGACGAGAGGTTTCGAAATCGCGAGATCTCGTTTAGAACTCTACAAACTATAGGATATACCTATATGATGTGGTACAGCGATACGCGAGACTATCGACCAATTGATTGATTCGTTAATAACAGAGCTGCCACCGCGAGAAATACGCTGATCGGAAGCGCGAGATACTGACCGGTGATTTCTAAATCCACTCGGGTCACGGACCATTTGCTTTACGTAATCTTTTGCCTTTATGAATCGAACGAGTTTCTAGCGCTGGTGAACGTCTTCGGGAGAAAGGCAAGACCTGATTAGAGGCTCGTTAATCTGTCTCATTACGGTTACTTTTAAGGGTTCGAGAAGAAAGACTGGTACAGTGATGAATCAATGAGGTGTTTTTAGTAATTTTTAATAGACTTTCAGCGACTTTTCGTCTGCAGTTTCGTTAACTCATTTATTTAATGTGTCACGTTTGACAGTGAATGTATGCAGAATTACCGATGAATTGAATTGCTTTCCGAGAAAGTAGCACTTTGTTACATTATATTTGTTGTCTAAGTTGTATTACATTATTTGCAAATACTGGGAAAACATAAAATGAGAATGTTATCAAGACACTGGACGGTAACAGGTCAATTTTTAATTAATTATAAATTATAATAAATTTAAATTAATTTTTTGAAGTTACTGTTATGGTTAATCTAACGCATTACGATTACTTTCATGGGTTTGATGAAAAAGATTGGAATTGCGATGAATTGATAAGGTATTTTTGATTACTGTAAAGAGATTTTCAGCGACTTTCTGTGTGTAGGGTAGCCTTATTGACTGATTTCACGATTTTTTGAAATTAATGTTAAAGTTAAGTAAATTTTCAACAATTTTGGATCTGTAGGGTAGTTTCATCGCTTCATTAATTGAATTGAAAGTTTAATAACTAATTTATATCCTTTCTGAGATTGATTAAAATCGTCAAATCGTAAACTTGTATGGAGAAAGAATAGTTTAAATTTCAAATAGCTTTATCATTCTTCATTCTCGATTTTTTTGCAACATCATTTAGCAGCAACTCGAGTTTGTTTTTCATTTAAAATTTGAATTTTTCACGGAAAAACAGATCGCTAAAATTATTTTTACGAACTAAACGATTTTTCTTTTTTCGTCAGAACGAACCAAGAAAAATGTTTCTCTGACGATATATTAATATTCTGATTTTTAGTTACATTTTGCGTGACATTTAATTGAAATTCTACCTCCGTAAAATATTTATAAAATTACCATTGCGAATAAATAAATTCTTGCAACTAATTGCATACTATATTATTCTACACTTTTCGTGATAATTTGTTAATAAAAGTAATTTGCAAATTTCAAGTTTTACATATCTCTGAGAGAAATTAAATGTATTAATCAAACAAATATGTAAACGTGTGACTTTCTTGCAAATTCGAAATTATCAAACGACGAGAGACATCAATGTAAAATTCACAGGGATGCAGGTGTGATCGTGAACCCAAAAATGAATCGAACCAGAAAGTTCCACGAAGGTTTTTAAAACAACCACGATACAGTCCCGCTTTTCTGTAAGTAACGCTGAAACGAGCAGCCGCATCTGTCGTCTGACTAATAGTCTTTCGCGGAAAAGCGAGAAAGTCATGTGGCAAATGGCTTTCGCGCTGTGACTCTCAAAATTATCGATTATGACACAGATTTTAAGCGTCTCAAACGCTTGTTTGGCGACCATCCAGAGAAAATTCGTTTCGAAAGCTAATGAGATTTACATCCGCGAAACGTCAGCTTGTTGCTCAAATTAAAATTGCTTTTTTTCACATAAAAAAAAAAGGATAGAAATATAAAAGAACATCGTACACAACGTGTAAACTCACAAGCACTGTTATCAAGGAAACAATTTCTTGCCAAAAGTGTGATAATGTGAAAAAGACGTTTAATTTCTTTCAGCAAGAACGAAATTAATGGATCATGATTTCACATTTTTCTGATAGTCTCACCTATGCAAGAAACGTTGGGTAAAATCGTTTCACCTAACCCTCCGTGACATTTGAAGTTCCGGGTCAACGAACACCTCGTTAAAGTGGCGTTTCTTTCCGCTATCTAATTTTATCGACGTCTCTTAATTTAGTGCTTGACTGATAATGAATTTTCGTAATGAGCAATACGCATATCAGCGGCAAAACGCGAAAACAGAGAAAGAAGGTAACTTTGACAGTTGCCAGTTTGTTTTAGGTCAACATTTTCCAATAAAAATTCGACAATGCTGAGACAGTTTTCGCAAAATTGATGACTCATTAATGCCTCATTTTCTCATCTGATTAGTAAATGATATAACTATCTCTGAATTATACCTAATTATTCCAATTCAATTTTTACATTACTTTTAATTTAGAGCAAATTTTTTGCAGACAAATTGTGCTAATTTTATTTTTATTATCTTTTCTGAAATAAAAAGAGAAAAAAGAAATTTACGTTAATAAATGGAGAAAGATTGGAATTTTTATAATTTTCTCAACAATTGACAGTTTAATTTGCCATTGTATGCACGTTTTATGAATATTTGTACAATTACTTGGAAATCGTGGTGGAATTTTACTGCTTTCTCACGCTGCTGGAAATATAAAACGACAGCGTTGTTTGGTTCCGGAGGAGAAAAGGATGAAAAAGAATTCATCACAGCACCCATGACGGGACACGTGTTATTTTTAAATAAATAATACAAGCAGAGCTGAAAAGTAGGTCAATAAAAGAAACAAAACCTTACCGTAGATTCATCAACGAAAAAGGGAAGATGACGAACACGAGAGTAATCGATATCTCTGCTCACCCTAATTTTTCACGCGTATATCTTCCATTTCTTGACTTTTAATCAATCGCAGATAATATTCAAAATATATAAAATACATTTCATTTATTTAGTGAATCTTTAATTTCCTTTATTGCGAAAATATTCAAAAGACCGGAGGTATTGGCGAGAAATTGACAACTATGAATTAAACAAATTTTTAGTTAGTCAATTTTAATAGAGATGAGATGATATTTACCTTAGGTCAGATTTTTATTTTACATTTCATTTCACTGTATAAAATATTCGATTTCGAGGCAAATGAAAACTCCATATATTCGCAAAAAATTCATCGAAAAACAGGACGTCACGGCACGTCACGGTTTATGTACAATTGGCTACCAAAAATGCAATAAATGAAACAGATCATGTGGAAAAAATATTGCTAAATAAAACTGCCTATACCTTCGTCAAGCTGGATTTGCGGATTTATGCCAACCACATATATATTTTTAGTTTATTTTCACGAGTATCATATGCGGTATATATTTTCGGTTATTTTTACAAACAATAAATTTCAAGTATTTATTATTGTACAAAGAATTAAGAAATTATGACGAATTTCAGAAAAATTGTAGAGCAAATGGGAGATTTTAATTTAATGTGAATATTAACGATAAGAATCTATTCTATATATAATATATATAACTTTCCTCGTGTAATATATGTGTAAAAAGTTCTTATGGCTATATTATCAATATTATATTTCCTAGGAGAATACTAAGATTTGCTTTTCTAAATTTTATCGTTAGGTATTTTTATAAATAACGAAATTTGAATAAACTATTGTTTCTCTCTGCTTTATTTCACTTTAATTAAAATTTCACCGTTGCTTTATTAGCTTTACTGTAATATACATATTATTAAAGCAATAACGAAATTTTAAGGGTAAAAGCTAAAGCAGGAAGAAACAACTTTTTATTTAATTTTCTATACGAATGCATATTATTTATAAAAATACCTAGCGTTAAAATTAAAAAAAAATCTTAATATACTGCTGGGAAACATAATATTAATATCACATTTCCAATGAATAAAATAAGTTACGACCACACAATAAATTTACAATTCCTCATTTCTTTGCCAAATAAAAAAAAAAAGGATCGATTAAAAGTTCATTATTAAAAAGAGTACTACGAGTAAAAACATTTAATACCATTACCACTTTACGCTACAATTTCTCTATTGTAATCGCGTTATTATATCCCTCGATGATTTTCCATTTATACAAGCTGCTTAAATAAAACAGATTCGATTAAACAAGGATAGTGTTCATCGACCATTGATAAATCTGATTATGAAATAGCGTAAATACACGTTTGGAAACGATTAACGTATTCGCGACAATATTTACGCAAGATTGTTCTGATCTATGAGATTCGACCGGAAGTGTGCCCTGACGAATTTCCGGGTAGACGATGCAATCTCGTCAATGCGAAATCGGATTAGCCTGGGCCTGTACGGAAATACTCAGAATCGAACGGTAATATCAAATTATCCAGAGAGGTGTCTGCCTCGTTCTGAATTCACGTTAAGGATCCGCAGTCCCCGCGATAATCCATCGGGTGATAATTTCATTTAGTTTCGACCTATCGTGGCTCTCGGTACAAAGGGAAAGAAATCCGTAAAAAAAAGAGGAGAAGAAAAAGGAATGAACGGGTGAAAATTGAATGTCGCGAAATAAAGATTAAACGAAAATAAGATAGAACGCGGTGCCGAGGAGTAATGAATAGAAATGGGATCATCGTGGACGTCTTAAGATCTTCTTCTCGAAGCCGAAAATCTTTAGGTGTCTCGGATATTCTATGAGAACGTACAATGGTATATTGGAATTAAGAAAAGAGAAGGGAATATCCAATTTCGTATATTACATAGAAAAATTATCGGAAGTTTATGATTAACTTAACGCCCAGATTTTTCGCGAGCGATTTTTGCAGATTTTTCTGTTCCTCTGTCTCCAATCATTTTCGAGATATTAGTTCAAGTATGTATGTTCACTACTTTTTACTTTGAGGATGATCTTTACTCTCATGACTGTGGACAATTGCTAAAATATTTCTTGGGAACTACTGTATAGTGATTTATCAATTAGGTATGCCACTTTGTTAGTAACATTCTTATATTTAACGCACCCATGAAGCGTGCAAGTAACGTAACACAGTAAAATGATAATTATCCAATATTTCATATTATTTACACAAATAAAAGGAATATGTTTGGTTGCAACCATTAGAATATTCATTGGACAGTTTTGTCTAAAATTATATTATTTCTACAGACAAAGTTTTTAATAAACAATTGAATATATAGTTTATCTAGGTTCTTAGTTTCATATTTTTATAATATATTTATTTTACAATTTTTACTATTTATACAATCATTATAATAATAATTATATTATTTAAATCTTTAAATTTATTTTATATTTATAATTTTCAATTTGTTTCATTTTATACTTTGAATTATAGAATATTATAATTTAATTTCAAAATTGATTACGTGAAGTAAAGTAAAAATACGTTAAACAACGTAGAATTTTTTAAAGTGTGTTAACTTCCAGAACAGACAAATGCAATTTAAAATTAACAAATATATCAAGCACGAGACTATATAGCACGAGACTATAATCTATAACTAGATGTTAGATGAAAGTTGCATCTAACATCTAATTTTGATATATACAAGCTTTCTAACATTTAACTATTCAATTTTACGATGACAGAAAAGATTCGGTAAAGATGAATTTCTATATGACTGCTGCATTTCGAAAATTTACTTTGTATTCCATGAGCTCATGCAAAATTGATTAAAATAATTTTGAAACAGTATCATGATAATCTCGTGGTGATTTTATTTAAAATAAATGCTAACGAAAGATGAGAGGAGCTTATAGAGTGATCTAATTTTAATTATAGGTTTTCACAGATATTGAAATTACTACGAAAAGTATGAATAAAAGAATTGAGTAACTAATTTTTTAGCTGGCACAAACATCCATTTAATACCTTCGAATATTTTAATCTTAACACAGTTGTGTCAATATTCCATACCTACCATACTTTCGTTATGGGCGTTGAAAATTTAATTAAATATGCGGCGGTTTGTTGTATCATTTTAAATAAGCTAAATTAATATACCAAACAAATTTCATTAAGTATGCCACAAATTAATTTACCGCTTTATACAAACTAAATTAATATTGTACTAACGAAACATTTAAAGCACGTTTTAATTGAAATTATGCCGATGAAATAAATGGAGGTACATATATCACGAAAAATTGTTACTCTTTCGTAATACGTATTAATGGAGAAATCTTGTATCAATTAAATAGACTTATACTTTAATTTGATCTACATTTTTTCACACATTCTACAGTAGAGTATATTATTTTTGCGAAATTCTTACATAATCATTTCACACCACAGTTTGAAAAATTTCATTTTTCCTGCTTTTAACATATTTTCCACCTACGCTTTCCATCTACGTTTTAAGAGGTACGCGAGATCGATATACCTTTATAACTTATGATACATTAAAGGTTTCGCTATGAAAACATCGAGCCCATTATTTTTTTACGCAACACTAACGCATAACGAGTTTCAAAAGTACAGTTACAAGCGTTAAATTTTCATTAACGTATATTTTCAAAAGCATTTTTGTCGATATGTGTATATCAACATTCTCGTAGACAAACCTAAGATGCTTTCAAACTTATATGAATTCGATAAACGTGCGATGGTAAAAATTCGATAAACGTACGATGGTAAAAATTGTACCGAAAATGTATAAAATATTTCACAGCGTAATAGTGAATATATGCTCTTATTAAAGATAAACTGGCAGACCTGAGTGTATCAAGTAGATGATAAATGTAAAATTTCATATCGATATCGATGAATAACCGAACTTTGAAAAAGGTTAAGTACATTATTAAACTAAGGTACCCTTTTTTAAAGAACAATCACTATTGGAATAAAGAAACACAAAAATTCAAATATTTACCCTATAAAAAAATTATTCAACTAACGTAAAACTGGCTGTCTAAATATGTATTTATTGAACGACAATTACAGTATATCTGAAATATCAAAAGGTACTTTTACACATGTATGTATAAATCTCCATTGAGATTTCACAAATAAAAAAAAAATTGTGATTGTGTAATTTCGGAATCTGAAGTGTCACTGAAAATGCTGAATAGAGATTGCTCACAAATATTACAAAAAATTTGTAAAAAAAGAAAAATGATCGCAAGTAGAAAAACTTTTTGTGCTTCACGACAATTTTGCAATTTCATTTTATTTTGTGTATACATATATATGGGACCGCAATAATATTTTCAAATTGAAGGTCAAATTTTGTTCATTTCATTTTTGTTTTTTAAGTAATATGACGTATGTTCACCTTTAATTTATAAAACTGACAAGAAAAAATTTGTGATTGTGTAATTTCAAAATCCGGAGTGTCATTGAAGATACTGAGCTGCAATTACACGAAAACGTTACAGAAAATTTGTATTAAAAAAAAAAAGAAAAATGATCGCTATTTTAATTGCCAGTAGGTTTAACTTTAATTTACAATTAACACACTAAAAATTTCTATAACTATACAAAAGATTCCGCGTTATTGAAAAACCCTGTATTAACCACATCTCGCAAGAGGAGCTGTAATAATGGAATCCACGCAGGAAAACGACCGGAAGAAAAGCAGGAAATCGATGGTGTCGGTGGGCAAGGTAGCCGAGTGTGACGAAACGTGAAAGGGGTTTCAGTCACGGAACACAATCACGAACGCGTTCCTCTGGCGCGAATTCTTCACGCAATAAAGTGACTAATGCGTACAAGACAGGGGAACAATGGTGGTAGTGCTCGTGGGCGACATTAATGGAAAAAGAAAATTGAATTCGGTCAGCTTCAGGACTGAAATGCTCCGGAATAGTATACATAGTAGTATTTTCCAAGTCTACGAAACGAAATAACAATGCCGCAGGATCCTCCCTTGTTACGTCTCGTCCTCGTATGTAACACAGACAGGGCTGGCAAAGAGAAAAGGGTGAGAGGGTGAAAGTTTTCAAGCCGGGAAGAAACACTGGCGAAAGTCACCTGGGAATTTCTAAGATTAAGAGCGATGCCGTGTTATTCCTCCGTACGAGAGCCGCATTTATTGGCTGGGGGCAAAGCGTTCCCGTGTTTAAGGATATCGTGACAAGATATATGTATCTCATGTCGCTCGCTTATTACCTCTCGCTTTTCGGCTGCCTTTTATCGTGCACTTAGGCACGGCCACGTCGTCGTTCACGGTGAGAACGTAATAAGCACCGCGCTCGCGTGGCCGAAACTTTCATAAAAGATGAATCAACCGGTATTTGAAATGAAAATCTCGAACCATCGCCGTGTGCCAACGATGGCCCTTCGATGATTAGTTCTGATAGGAGGAAATGATTACAGCTGTCGTAGAAAATATCCAATTTTTGAGAAAAGAGGGGAAAGAATTTCTATGTTTAGAAAATTACTTAATTATCGCGATATGAAAGATACATAAAATTGCAATTCAATTTCTAAAGTAAATTCTACGCATCAGAAATGAAAATTGAGTATTTTTCACTTGTCACATTTTGTCGCTTAGAATTCGATGTGTTAAACTTACCATGGGTGATCAAATTGTTCTGAGGTGATAAATAAATTAAATATTTCATTTTATACCACCATAACCACCTTGAGAAAACAATCTCTGGTCACACACGTAACCAACCTAGCAGTCAACGCATTAATCAATCAAAATCAAAATCATGACACTTGAAATCTAGAAAGTTAACAAAATTCCTAACTAAATTGGAATCACTGCTGTTCACACATCGATAAATCTCGACCGCAAAAAACACGCGCAGCTCTCGTTGAAATAGACAACAAATCTTACTTTTATCACGAGCTTCGCCCGATTGAATGCTTTCGATATATAAACTGTTACATAAATAAATAAAAAAGAAAATAATTGGTCCGTCATCTCCTTGCCGTTGTCATAAATGTAACGAACAGAACTGTGGATCATGTTAGAAAGTGGGAATCGTGGCGCGAAAAAAGCAACGCATGTTCGTTATTCACATGGATATTTTGGCCCGCGAGACGTCTACGTATTTTACATGCGATTTGTAAACCGTAGCTGTAATAAATATCCTAACGTGAGCGCAGGCAATCACGCACGCCAACAATGTGCAAATGAAGAGACGGACAGAGAAATACCATCGAGATATCAGCTACCAATGGTGCTCGTGGCTTCATATTTTCTCATTAATTGCAGTCGAGCTTCGTACGATAATCGATTAGGTGTACACGCCGTAGTTTCTGGTGTCAACCGTGACTTGTCGCACACGTTCCGCTGCTTTTCTACCGTTCATTCGTATGGCCAGTAAATTTGTTACTCTGCAGGTGACCTTTCGTTCGGTGTTACATTAAAGCTGCTCAAATTTCTGAGGTTTTCCGAGAATACATTGCATCATTTTGTAATGGTGAAATAATATTGCATTTGATTACATTTATTCGTACGATTCGAACAAAGTTTACTTTACTTTTGCAAATTGTCGATCCTTGTCAAATTGCATCTAACAACGAGTAAAATTTGCAGAAGTTATAGTTCATTCGATGAACAGACCCCACTGAATTTTATTCCATAATTTATTCCAAAAAAAAAATCGGAATGACAGTTTATCGATTATTTAAATTAAAATTCGTAGTGGGTTTAGGTATTGTAATTTATCATTTCATGGTAAGTTAGTTTTGAAACTATTTAATTCAATCATTTCTGTTACTCCAGTTAATTTTCTAGTTTTCATTCTTTTTTTTAATAGGAATAATAAATAGTATATTTACCTACTTCATAGAAATTATAATATTTACCGAAAGTAAAATCAATTTAAACAATTAATAGGACATTACTGAGGTCTTTAAAATTTCATTAATTTACTGGTAAAATACATCAAGTTAGGATGTATTGTTCCTCAAAAATTGAATTTATAGTTTTCGTGACATAAATCACACGACAAAAATCCTTTATTTATTATATTATGGTTAGACCGCAGATTTTTATATATTTATAGGAAATCTAAAGATGCAAAATGACGCAGAATGCACATAATATAAAAAAGTATACAAAATATCCAAATTATAGTGTTTTTTATAACACCTAATAGGTGAAATGATCTTTTACCAAAGTTCTACTTTATTTGCTATATTTTCAAACATATTTGCATAAAAATCCACAGTGTGATTATTGCCTGTATGTAAAAGGATAACTTATATTATTTCTACTATAAAGTGAACACAAGCATTTTCAAACTTCATGTATATTATACCAATATACTTTCTTACACTGCAAAAAGTGCAAATATTTCTGCAGATAGAGAGTAATAAAAATATAATACAAATATATATAACTTTTTATACGAGTGAGAAATCGTAATATTTTTTTCCCCAAAACGTAACGAACCCAAAATCTTACAAAAGCCACACTTTACCTCTTACGAGGATGAATTTGTATTAATCCCTTTTACAGGTCACTTAACATATCAAAATATGCAAATTGTATATCACAAAAGAACTTCAAGATTATATAACATATTAAAATATTTAAATTACACGTCACGCAATACTTTAAACTCCACAATTCCATGAAGCTAGCCCAACTTCTTCTACAAAATAATCAAACCAGGTTCTAGTTATACCCAAAAAAAGTAAAAAAAAAAGATCAAGATCTTCCAACGAAATCGCGCGATATATTCGCGAATCACGTTCAATTTCGTCGTCCAATGAAAACGCCCCCCTTTTCACAAAGCTAAATTACACGGGCGCAGCGTGCGTCTCGCGTGTCTGGTGTCATTTGAACGCGAATGTTTCGCTAAAAAGCGTGTCGGCGGTCGAGAAAAAGGGGGTCGAACGCCTTGATACGTTCCTCGCCCGTTTGATAACTTGCTATTAATTACACTCACGGCTCGTCTGGTGCAAGCAACTCTCGTATAACATCCTTGGCTCGATAACGCTCGTACTAATTGGAGGCGAGATATTTATCGCGTGCGTGAGCTTTGTCGAAGAGACGAGCGTGTGGCGTACCTACAAGGGCAAAATTTCAACTTCCCGCCATCCCGTGCGTTCACCTCGCCATTGGAACTGCTACTGACAGCACTAATTATCTCCTACACGGATCTCCCTTGTTCTGTCTCAATTTAATGCCTTACGCAATTACGCGACACGCATGCTAATGTACCTTTTCCGCCATTTTCAAGACATTTTCACCTTCACGCCGACACCTCAGGGACTTTAACTGTTACACAAACAACGCTGTTTTGCAAGTATTAGGACATTAATTATGTTCGTATAAAAAGCGTTATTTAAACGATTTGAATTATATTTTCTTTTCTATATTTTTTTCTTTTTATTTTGACGAAATTAGTAATTGCCGTATTATCGGTAAAAATATTAGAATCTTAATTATTATTTTGTAATATTTCACATTCAGGGTATTAATACTTGTAAATGGAAACAACGTGTTTATAATTATGTCAAATTTTTAACTCAATCTTCCTCATTTAACAGCATGACATTTAAATTTTTAATTAACTTCTTCAAGTTTGATTTTCACGCTGTCATTATATATATAGATCACCTCCATTAATTTTTATTATTCGTAGAATGATTAAAATTGTTTTCGTCATAGAGGATATGCACTCAAAGGATTTCTAAGCAAATAACATTAAATCTTTCCTATCAAATTCAATTTGTTTTATGTGTAAATCCATTTTTTTTCTTTTGCTTATTATTAATAGGCACTGAAACGAAAACATTTTTTCTTTGTGTACGAAAAGATTGAACGTAATCTTCACAATTGAAAAAAAAAAGAGGAACTAGAAAAATCTAGAAGAAATAAAAGAATAATACATTATAAAATCTAGAAGAAATTAAAGCTCGAAGATTCTTTGAAACCGTATTCTTTGTCAGAGAAAAAATTTTAATCGGACAACTAGTAGCGAAAATAATTCAAGCGATGAAATTAGATGGACCATCCTGTATATTTATACTTACGTATAAAATATTAATAAAAATAGCATAAAAATAGTAAAAGTTACGTTCTGAAGGGGATCAAGACTATCCTTACGAGGTGATAGTCGTCTGATTGTAAAATTAACTTTAAAATTCAAGAATATTAACATTAAATTTTGTGTTCCTTTCTTCCTATAGAAGATATCGCAGAAATATCAAGAAAGAAAGAAATAGTGAGAGAGCTTACTCAATTACAGGCGTCATGTTTAATTGAAATGATCGTGAAAGAGTTAACAATTACATTCAACAGCAGAATTTTACAGTCTGTAAACTTGTGTCGTAGGACAGTTTCGATCGCTTCCACACTGAAATGTGTTATTAGCTGCTCAGTCTCTAGAAACTGTTCCTCAAGACACAGAGTTTCACCATCCATGTAAGTGGCCATTGGCTTTCTGGATAAACGCTCGTGCCGTAAACTGTGGCCACGGAATCTATGGGATTTTAATGCTGGTCGTCACAAATTGCAACATTCGATCGAATTTATTTCGGTGCTTTACGCAGAAAAATTCACAGGAAGATATGTGTCAAATATTATAATCGTCATAGGTTCCTGAAGGTATTCAAAGATTATTAAGAAAAAGAATTAATTTCACCAAAAATAAATCGCTGAAAATAGCCCTCATATTTAGCTGTCACCATGATTTTCCCCTATTAATAGAGGACATAGTCTAAATATCGGCTAGCACTTTTATTTGAAGATTTATTATCAAATCTATCGATGATTCTTAAGATATTACAGTCTGTCACAGAAGTATTCGACCATGATTTAAAACAAATTAACTTCTTTAAAATTGGATCAAATGATTTGAGCCTTTTTGAGAAGTTAGAAGGATTAGTTTATTAGATAATGTGTATAAAATTTTTTTGAAAACTTACAATTATTTGAAATCATGAAGAAAATAGTAAAGGTCGTTTTTTCAACATTTTTATCTGAGCCTGTAATAAAAATTTAAGAAGTACATTTTGTAAATTTGTACCAATCATATACATGCTGAAAATTTCATCGAAATCGAGTAACATTATTATGAGCTACAAACGGTTAAATATCCTTGCATCTTTCGATGTCTCTTTGCTTCTACTTTAACCGATTTCTATGAAATTTTCAGCATGTATACAACAATTTATAACTGGCATAAATCTACAAAACGTACTTTCTAAATTTTTATTACAGGTTTAGATAAAAAAAAGTTCAAAAAATGACTTTTACTGGTTATTCCGCTATTCCGACTAACTGTAACATTTCCACAAATTTTTATACACGTCATCTAGCAAATAAATCCTAATTTCTCAAAAAGACTAAAGTCATTTGGTTCAATTTATAAAAAGCTATTCCGTTATAAAAGATGGTCAAATACTTTTGTGACAAACTGTACGTCAAGGGAGTCAGTTTCTTGTTTTAACCTAATTTGGTCAGCGAATCTATTAATAATTATGTCGTACAATGCTACGTTTAGATACACGAAATGTTTGTTAACCGTAATTATTGCTACGTCACAATGCTGCGTCGGAACTCTGAATAGAAGGAAGTTCTTTCATAATAGATGAAGCGATCGTGAATAAAACAGTCATTATAGTGACGTGTATTGTGCTCTCTTAACAAGCCTCTTGCCAAAATATTCGCTTTCTATCAAAATTGGCAATCTATTCATGTTGTAGGCGCCGCAAGATGAATATTTGGCTCGAACTTGTTTCTTATGTTGTACGCTACGGCTTTTTCTTTCTATTTCCTTGTATCTTTCTAGAATTATCGTTGCAAGAAATATGAAAACAAAGGTAAAACAGAATTCGCAAGTTCTTTGTATTTTTACATATTGTTGAAGCAACTGGAAATATTTTCATAGTTTCTTTGTTAATTAATACAGAAACGAAACACCGACGATTTATCGATTTCGCTTCTGTTACAGATCTAAATCAACTTCGAACTTATGTAATATCGAGCACACATTTTCACTTATTGCCAAAATGTCACATAAATTCTTCGAACCTATTCAGACGCATATTTCATTTGCAAAACTGTACTTTGAATAGTCATGCGATCTTTGCAGAAGAATTTTTTTTAAAAATTTGTTACTTATTTCCAAAGTAAGACAGCGTTATTCGTAATGAACAAACAAATAATTTAGATATGTGTTAATAAATTAGGGACCTCAAGGAGTATCGCACATTTTTTCATCTCTGATCTGCCGTTGATTTTTTCTAATCGTTCATGACTGTAGTTATTTATTATTTTAGTAAATTGTACAATTTATACGCAAACGTTACAAAAAAAAAGAAATTTTGACTTTTGCAAGCCGTCAGAGTGGTTTTTTCTACAAAAAAAAAGGAAAAGAAATATATTCATAAATTAAAGCTCCATAAGTTTCAACGACAGACCAGCGAGAAATTTTGCAGTACATTTGAAAGACCATCCGCGAAACTTTCTACCTCACTCTGCTTATTTTCCTCGTTATTAGGCAGCCATCCTTTCTACTGGAACTAACAACCAAGATGCAAATAAAATATGAACACGAACGATCGCGCCGAGTTACAATTCGTTTATCGCGCACCATTCGAAACTTCTCTTTCTCGAAGCTCTCGAGACGACCTCGATCCGCGGGTGCTCTTCTTCTTTGAAACAAATAAATCCAAAGTGGGACAATTTATCGCCGACCCACCTTCAAACTGACCCACAGAGCGCACCCGCTCAATGGAACGTGAATTTTCTAATAACAGCACGAGCAGAAACTTATAATGACGTTGCCGTGTCGGAATAGCTGGAACTCGATTTCCATTTTATTACCGCGTGGCCAACGTTTCGAGACGCGTCTCGAAATTGTACCCGGCCAACAAATGAAACGATTCTTGCGTTTGTGTTTCTTGAAATTGTTATAAAACCCGTGAAATCTGGCGGATTATTAAAATTCTATCTCGTCTTTTCGCATGTATTTGGCTTTCTCGTCTTTCTCGAACGAACGATTTTTATCATCTTTTTCGCCGATAGAAGAAAAAAGCAGAAAGGGGAAAAACTGTAAACTCGAGAAATTATAGACTGACCGAAGTATCGTAGGAAGAGAAAAAAAAAAGGGGGAAAAAGCTTGGCACTAGCCAATGGATAGATCAACGAGTACACACAATAGAATTGTTGAGCGCGATGAATCAAAGCTTTATTGTCCGAGAAGTTTCTATGCCTGACTTCTCGTTTGATTTCGTTGCGTCACTTTCCTCTTGCCGCCGTTCTAAGACGATCGATCAGCGCGAACATTAAATTCAAATGAATACCTAGAAATCTACTGCCTTGTAACGAATTCAATACGCGTGTATTGAAGAAAAGAATATATTTCTTAGGCAGTTTAACGAGCTTATATTGATGTAATTATTAAAACCGAACAATAGTCTGAACAAATTTTAGGTTTCTTAGGTAATCAGTTAAATCGTTGGATATGAAAAGACGATGTTCCAATTTACACGCTTATATTTTAACACGTTAAAACATTAGTCACTGATGACTGACGTTATACTTTCTGTTCACGCCGCGTCAATCATTAATTCCTAACGATGCCAAATTAAACAAAAAATTATATTCTTATGTTAAAAATTAAATTGTTTAAAGATTAAAAAATATGTGTCTAAATATTACTTCTTAGAAGAAAAACTGTTTTAATGGTATATCGCGGCGTGAATGGAAAGGTAAACAAAGTAGGCTCTGCGCTTAACGTGTCAATAGAACAAACTATTTGGAATTTTTGCAAGTTCTTTCTCTTTTATTGAAAGTACGATCACTGCAGCAGCAAAAAAGACAAAACAATTATAAAAATCAGCCACCGTTCTATCTACGATGTTTTAAAGAAATTTATACAGACAAATGAAATTTATTTCTTTATTGATTGTAGTATGGTTATTAGTATGAGTATTAGTAATGGATTAATTAGTACGAACAGATGATTTTATATTAATTATATATAAAATATAATAGTCAAAAGTTAACAGTTAATTGATGTGAATGTTTGAATAGTAATTAATCGCATTCAAGCAACTTGTTTTAGATTTCGTTCCTTTTAAGACCTTTTATTAACAGGAAGACCGACAATGATTAACTCGAACTAATACGAATTAGCTCCTTTTAAACCACCGGTGGTTCAAGCCGGCGTGAACGTGTTAAATGCAAAACTTGTTTAGTTGGAAAAGCTAAGTCAAGATTATATTGATGTAGAAAATGGATTCTGAACAAACTCAAGTAATTTTCTTTCATGAATTCAAATTTGTGAACATGCAACTAAGCGTAAATTCAAGTATTTAGATCATTTTTCAACAAAAGTAAGTATTCAACATTAAGGCGACAATTAAACATGTCTTTGAGAAATTTACTTTCAATATACAGATTTTTAAAATAATGAGCTAAATTTATTTGACAGAAATGTATCGAATACGCTGGATCATACTTTGGTTAACTATGTTATTGAGATTTAAAATTTCGTTTATGAAATTTTATGTGCAACGACCTAACATATAGGCGTCTGCTTAATCTAGAAAGTATTTGCAATTTGTTTTTATTTGCAAAAAAAAAAGTGAGAAACGGTCTGCTCCGTTATAGTCAGTGTGATAAAAATTGATATTAAATTGACTTCACGTTTTTGTTCTCTCTCTTTCTCTGCGTCTTTTTTCTTCCCATTTTTTTGGTTCATGGCAGAATTTCGTTAGTATCGACATACAAGATAAATGCGCTCTCTGAGGATCGATCGTACGCTATCGACAGCGATTGACTTATTATTGCCGTATTCGATCTTCATCTCTCATGCAAGCTTCTCTAAAGTTATATCAAGTGACTTCTTAAACGTTAGTGAACTTGTAACGTTTTGTCTTCCTAAGAAGTTCAAGTCTAAAAGTAGCTCTGATCCATTCGAACTACTTTAACCTCCGAGGTGCCATAAATTATTTTTAAATCCTTAAGTTTCTATCTACTTTGAGCAATACGATTTATTTCACTTGTCACTGATACTGAACTGTACTTTATAGAATTATACTTCCAATGAAAAGTAACAGGAAATTGAAAATTTATCCTTCCAGAATTCTGATGTTATCTACGATTCCATTTGTTTTTAATTAAATTAAAATGCAATTAACACATCTAATAAACGTCGGTAAAATTTAGAAATACTGAAATAATGGTATATACGACACTAGAATGCAGGACTAGCTAATTCATTTACTCCGTAAGCAATGTGTCTCATACTGCGCGGAAGTACAATGCCTTGTCTGACTAAAGTCTGACTCGTTCTACTTCGAGACGTAAATTTCTCGAATCAGACGACGTTTCTAATTTTCCTGTGCACGGTAATGTGTAGTAAAATTACTTTACGCGTTGATATATAACGTACTGAATGAATGACAACGTAAAAATTAAACACAAGGTATAATTATCTGTATAAATAATTTCAGTACATTTGGCACTTATTGCTTTAGTCAAGAACGTCTTCTTTTTACTCTAAATTTATTCTAATTTGTTTTTAGATCTCTGCGATCTAAATATAGATGAAATGTATAGAGATCTAAATTTAGATCAAATTTATTCCTTTAATATCGTTGATATTACTATTGTTCAAGTATATCCACAAGTAAGAATTACGTTCTAATTCTTCATATAAATCGAGCTTACTATACAAACGTGATTTTTTCTTATTCTACAGAATTAACGATCTATATTTTTACTACATTTATAGGAAATTATAAAATTTTTAATTGCACAGAAAATATAGAAATTACAATTCTTTTTATAACATCTGGTAGGTGAGAATAATTTTCTACCAAAGTTCTACTTTGTTTTACTACTGTTGTCACGTCACAGTGTCGACGAATATTTTCCGCGAGGATAGGATGGCTTTGAACTATTTTTGGTAAAGTATAGTGAAGCTTTTCGAAGGTTGCGAGATGTATAGTGGTCTGTATAAATGATTGAATGTATCACACACAGTGTTAAACAACGATATATATATTTAACATAGAAATATTTCAACAAGTATAATTTACAACTACTGATGTGTGTGTCGAATGTTTTGACTGTATACTGTATCGAATGTCGAATCTCGAATCTAATCTGAATCTCCTGAAGTGCCTATGAATGGTGTTCTATAAACTTTGTGCGTGTTTCGATTCGCTGTCTAGGTGTGTAGTGGAGCTGATCGAAGTGTGTTTATTACTGATTTTTCAATGTTCAGGGAGTGACTGACTTGTCAAGACAGTAAGGAGATTATTATTTAAACTATTTGTTATGTTGCGGATAGAATTATAGCTCTTGTAATCGATCAATAGGACTGACGCTTTAATTTTAGTCTTTTACGACTGAACAACTATAAATTAGCATAAACATCCGTAGTTTACTTATAACGCCCAACAAATGAACAAATCATCAAATGTTCTCACTAAGAGTTCGAGTATCTCTTTAATCAAGGAATTATTTTACATTATCTATTAAAGTATGCTAACAGCAAAGGCTGAAAGTCTGATATGGAAATAATAATATATAACATTAATGGAGTTCATTTATACAGATGCAACGAAAATTAATGTATAATGTACCCATGTATACATATGTAAACTCAATGAATTTTCAACACCGATTCATTCGAGAACGAAGCCTCAAATGAAAAAGCATCGTTCTTTCTTTTCGACTTATTTTTTCATCTAGATTCACCTAATTGCACCTTGTACCACTTGTATATACGAAGATCTAGAATTTCAATCATTCGTTTTGCAACTCTTTTGCTTCATTAGTTGCAATCAAAAATCTTTTCGCATAAGAGTTATCCCGTCTTGCGTATCGAGCCTCAGAAACTCGAAAAACTATACTACATATAGTGGGTTCGACATGTTCCTAAACACTCTTTAGAAAAGCTCGGTTAAGTTATCTCGCTCTCGAAACCTAGTAACGAGCGGGTAATTTACAGGCGAGCACGATGAAATCGCGCAGAGGGTAAGAATCTCCTTTTCCGAGTGGACGCGCGTGCAAACGGTGATGGCCTTGCGCCGAAGATCGTAGATCACAGGATGGGAATTAAAGCCAGCGGGAGGCGTTGGTGAATGTAATAAAACAGATAAAAAAGAGAGAACTCACACGAAACCCGTACGTGTACGACCGACAAGGTATCTCGAGGGCTGACCATTACGCTAAGGTATTTGGTAAAGTTAACTGAGGCGTGGAAAATGGGCGAGCAACCTTTTGCCCCATACGCGGAGACGTTTGGCATCTGACCAACCGTACGACTGTCAACGGCTGTGCCAACGGGACGTATCTGAATTATAGTTACGTCGCAACGAACGCAGACAATCTAGAGGTGACCGGTGCCAAGAGATTACTGGGTGGGAAGGAGGCAGCAGCTAGCGGTGGCTTGTGTGCGCGAAAACATCAACCGAAACGCGAGGGGTAAAAGTGAGGGTGACGGTGGAAAATTGCGCGCCAATTTCAGCGAATGGTGAATCGTGACAGGAAGAGTTCGAATATTTTTCACTGTTGGAGGTCTTTAGGTTAGAATTAGGTTTCTGCTTTTATAGGTGTACTTACGAAGGCGTTTAACTTTGAGTGTCATGTAAGTAATCGTGTTCCGAAATAGTTGTTTTAATTCTTTTCTAAAGAGTTCTGAAACTGGCCTGAAGGAATTGCGATTAATAAACATTAATGAGACCATTAATGAAAAGAGAGAGAGTTTTCCTTGCTTAGATAAGGCATCGTTCAAAGTGCAATAGTGACCGCGCAAAAATCATATTAAGCACATTATTCAATAAGTTTAATATATTTAGCGTACTTATCTGCATTTATCTGACACATTTTTCGATATGACAGAAAATTAAAAATTTTTTACAATAACGGTGGAGATTTTTTAATTTGAACAAAGAATTTTTATTAATTTAATAGCATCGTTTTATGAGGCATAAGAAACTATCTAGTTTTGACTAAAAACATTTTTTTTATATCTATTATGGTTATAATAATATGCAGGGAAATAGGGCAACACTTATCTTCATTTAAAGGCTGTTTTTATCCCAAAGTATTGAGAAACGGTAAAAAAAAAATTGACATACTGTACAAACCTACAAAGTTTAAAAAAAAAAATCAGAAATATTGAGTCATCAAAGTTGCTTTCCCAGATACCAAAAATCTGAAGGAATTTTTATTTGATTTTTCACTATTTCGTTTATTTTGTAAATAAATATTTGGAGGATATATATATATATATATATATATATATATATATATATATATCTCTTTCAAACAAATATCATTTTGTGCAAATATTAAATAGCGTACTGTGAAAAGTAAGTTTTTAAAAGCCTCGGGATAGGATTTTAGCATGTTCCGTAATGCAAATGAATTTTCGCAGAAAGCGTAACGATTTGAAAAAAAAGGCGGAGACAAAGGGGAGGAAAAGAAATATAACCTGAAAAGGCTTCGCTGAAAGTGCTCGGTTGCGCGAACAACCGCGGCCCACGTATTTTTGTCTGTTCGGGGCCATTTTAATTAATCCCCGAACGACGAACAGCTTGTGGTAAAGGTCGAATTTTTGCAAGAATGTTTGGCGTTGATTCTTACCAACAGCGCGGAAGAATAAATGAGACCCTGGAGAACCTCCTATCGCGGGAACAGCGATTTCTCATCCGGAACTTTAAGTTATAATTCAGAATTTTCTTTTTTCCTCTCTCTCTCTGTCTCTCTCTCTCCATCTCTCTCTCTTTCTCTCTCTCCCCCTTTCCCCCCTTTTCTGCTCTATTTTTCCACATTGCCGTTCTACTCAAACTCGAGGTCAGCGCTGGTGTAACGAAGAGAAAGGGATAACTTCTTCTGACTTAACGTCGATTCTTCTTAGTTTAAGGAACCATTTTTCTGTACTACCCTTAATTGTGATTAATGTTAGAGCTTTCACTTCTTATTTTCTTTTTTTTTTTGTTTTTTGTTCTAGTCCACAAGTTGAATTTCATTATAATTAACGACGCCGTGGATATTAAATTTCTTTTTTTTCTCATTCGTCTTCGAAATGAAGAGTTGGTTCGATGGTTAATATAACTAAGTGTTCGCAAGTTATTCCTTATGGATTACAAAAGTGGTATTCTTCAAATACACGTTCGCATAATCATCCTAAAATCCACGTGGACCATGTCTTCCACGTGTCAGATGACATCTATTCGCCGTCCAAGATGGCGCGTTAAATATTGTATTCTAAACAACCTTAATTTTCTGGCATTTGAACACTTGCAATAATAGAAGCGAAATTTTTCAAATGAATCTCTGTGTGCATAATACTTTATACATTTTTTGTTACATCTCTTTATGTAACTAAAATTAATTATGTGTGGTTTATTTATCAAATTTTTGCAGTTGTAAGTGAGACAGCTCTGTTTAAAATTTGCCGAAATAGAATGATTATCTAAATGTTTAACGAAATGGTTTGCAGATTTTTTATCTTCAAAGTTACTATAGAAAAGGTTTCTGTGCATGCATACGAAGCCTGATTTAACGCTGCGTCTGACCATAGCGCACCTTATACTACTTTCCCTTCTCGTTACAAATAATCCTTTAATATTATCGCTGTCTTATATTCGTGATTGTTTAAAAATCAGACAGCTCTTGAATTTACACAAAATGTATACAACTGTGATATCAAAATGAACGTCATTCAAATTCGAAGTCTTTAGAACGCGTTTCTATTTCGACGAGGACTAAATTTCCTGTGTTTCAATGCTATTCTTCAATTATCCAGTTATTTAAAAACTATTTTCACCTTGGGCTAATGTTAAAATATACAATATTTCAACATACCTTTCGACAATAGCAAAGATAATCGTAGGTACATTTTCTTCTCAAACTGTAATATTCCCAGCTGAAAGGTCTAATAAAAACGAACTTCATTATCGTTCCGATAAGATCAATCTTGTGGCCGAATCTCAGTCGTAATAAGGCAGGTCATTGAAGGAGCCAACATATATATTTTTAGACGTTCAAGAGATTTAATCGCGATCGAAGTTACATGTAAACGTGTACGTCACATTAGGGTCACATTGAAAGGCGGAGGACAACCTTGAAAATAAGCGGCTTTAACAGCGATTTATCAGTAAATTGTAGGTTGCAACTTGCGTCGGAACAGCTTCGAGCATATTCACAATATCGTAATTCGGGATAATAAATTCTTGGTGAATGATTTGGTGGTGCAACTTTCGATAAGGAGTCGCGCGATAATTTGTGCGTGACACAGTCATTTAAGAGGCGTTATAAAGTAATTAGTCTCCGCTCTTGTTATCAACATTACGGGCTTCTGCTGTGTATTTAAATACACGAATTTCACACGTTTCGAGGTAATCTGTATCCGGAATAATTTTTCTATTTTTTTGATTTCATTATTTTAATATAAAGAGTGTCTGTAGGAATTTTCTATATTTAGAAAGGTTGAAAAGATTTTAAACACACGAATTTGTAACCTTCCCAATTCCTTTTTTTTTTATTTTCAATCAAAATATAATTTTTATTATTAATACTATGTCTTAGTTAATTAATTTTCAGTATAGATATTTTCTAGACACATGTGTACATGTATTTCTTCTAATTTTATGCTCTGATTGTAACACACATCTTAAACAAATGTTATACGAGGTAAAAGTAACTCTTTCTCGAACTATTTTCCTAATCTTTTCTTTTCACTGAACATACAAATTTTATGCATGAGTTATTCTCCATTTTTCCATCTGATACATTTGAGATAAGTGGAGGCGTGTACAACAGTGACCGCGATACGTCGCTAACATTATAAACAATCGCATGATGTAAATTTACAAGGTTTCCATAACACTTCACGAGTTTCCTGATGTTTCTGGAAATTCTTGCAAGAGATAGAAATTACTTAAATATCATTTAAGATATATTCCTTAATCGAGAAATCTGTTAAAAGAACATAGTTAAGAGAATAATTTCACTCGATAAAACGAACATTCCTTAACAGAGTTCTCAATACAATTAGCACAATTTTCGGACTTTTAAATCTCTAATCTTGACATTTTTCTAATTGTAAAATTTCCAAAATTTCAATTCTGAATTATAATCTTTAATTTAAAAGTTAACCCTATAATCATATAAACTCACAAATCACATTCAAATCTCGACCAATATCGTACAATTAATCTCCATAAATATAAGCTATTCAACAATATCTTTTTCCATTCAAAAATGTTCACACTTGAAAAAATAATTTCTCAATAATAAAATCATTCAAAGTGATTCCTTCCATTGAATAAAGTTCCTTCGGATTCATTGGCTGCACGATTCTCGAAGGGATTACCAAAGCGTTTGAGCGGCGTTAGAACAGTTCGATTGCCGCCTTATAAGCGGGCGTCGATTTTCACGGACATAAACCTCGTAGCGTGTGATCGAACGGAAATGAAATAAAGTGAGCAAAACGTGGAGAACAATCGACAGCTCTCTGCGAGAGCAAAGGGACGAAGAGATGCGTGTGAGAAAAAAAGAGAACGAAATTGGATGCATCCTTTATGAAAGAAATGCGAAAGAACTTGAGGGATTTCATTTTGCTAGCATTTCACGTTATTTATTCTCTTGGAAAGAATTCGTCCCTTTCAACGTTATTCATGCAATATCGAAGATTCTCAAAATTCTCCTGGCTATCCTTTAATTTTAAAACTAATTACAGAGGGTTTTACAGATAATAACAGACGATAGCTTAATAATTAATCTGCAACGATGAATATGTAAGAGGAGTGTGCAAATATTGTTACTGATACCTGCATGTTAATCACCCTTTGCGTTGGAAATTATATGCTAATTGAAAGATTAAGAGGAAAGAAACGAAGCTTTGTTTACTCTGAAGTAAAGTATGTTAACAGAAGAAGTAAAAATAAAAAATTCGTAAAAATGAAATTTTTGCACTTCGAATGTTTCGTTGGAAAAGTAATTTGAAATGACTGGTCTCGATTGTGTTAAAAAATATTCAAGGTGCAAATTTGCAAGCTTTAAGAGCACACTCGTGAATTTGTACAAAGTCAATGATTTTAAAATAAATTCGTTTACTTGTTAAATTATCAATTGCACAAACTATGTGACTGCAAAATCTACACACACTTATTTCATCGCTATAAGTGTACAGTGAAGTATTTAAAACTGTGCGAAACTATCGAAGTAATATCGTTGAACTACAAAGTTGTAACTTCATGAACGTAAAACTTCAAGAAAATGTATAAGGAAACTGATTACGTTAATTATCTATTCCGTGTTAATAACTTATTGCATAAAATCGCACTTAAAGTATTCAAATTTCGTAATTAAAACAGAGGGAAGTCAGAAATTTCCGTGGACGTTATAATTATAATAATTTTCATCCTTTAATGAGAATCATTTTATACATTAACAGTAGCCATCAGCGCTGAAATTCACTTATTAGTAGAGAATGAAGTTCACGACGTATTTCAACTTACGATATGATATTCACCAAAGACGACAAACGTTCGAGATTAACAAACACGGTAATTGCGGATTTTAAATTAAAGATTTAAGCCTTGAAAATGAACCTTGTTCGAGGAAACGGTCGAAGATCGAAAGAAAAAGAAGAAATGAATAACACACATGTAAAACATATAAAATAGATGTTCCTTTATTTTGTGCAACAGCTTCCTTTTTTTTTATTACCTGAAGAAATAAAGAATTTAACACATATTTACTTTGTGCAGTTGCCATCATGAAATATTTTTTTTCTTAGCTTCATTGTAGTTCACGCGATAGTGACTTTTAAATTATAAATAAAACCCATTAATTACATTGCAAAAAACGGAACAATTTCAAGAATAATAAAGATAATTGTACAAAAACTACATTGTGCTATCTTGAAATGTGGCGAAATATGTTCGCAAAATTTAAGAACCCTTGATATATAATAATATAACAACTTTTTTTTTTTTCGAAGCGCCTAAAAATGACTTCCCGTTTAACCCATTCGCTACAGCAGATTTTAGTACGCAACGTGCGTGGCGAAAGATAGATATTCAATTCCTAACCGCAAAATTTGTCAAATTACTTCCAAAAGTTTGAAAATTTAAAATGTTCAAATTCGTAAAAATGTAGAATTTGTTTCAGAAATTAAATGGATACAATTAAAAATTAAATTAAGGCGAAAAAGCAAATTTCCAGAACGCTTATAAGCGCCAATAGCAAGGAAAGGATTAAGCAAAAGTAATTGATAAATTTCCAGAAAGATGAAGTATGATGATGACAAAATGACAGTAAAATTATCGCAAATTAAGCAAGAAAGTGAGAAGAAGAAAAGGAAGAAATATATTCTAACATAAATTAACCAAATATCTGTTTCTCAAATCCCATGTCTATGCAATGAGAAGATCTCAGCGATATCGTTCAGTTTCACGGTATTTATCCAGCATTCGAGACTTCTTATCAGCCAGCTCCTTCATGGAGAGAGCTCAGTTGCAACTTCCTGGCGTGAAAGCATGCCGTTGTTTTTCAGCTAGGGCCAAAAATCTGCATTTCCAGTGATCGTTAGCGAGCGTTGGGACGCCGGCCTAAATGCATACGATAAGACACACTGTGTGCGAATGGCGCATACACAAACGGTCAGACAATTAGGTCTGCGGTTAGTGTATGCATGTTGGACAGCCCATCTACATCCCCTAGACACACACCATTGTATACACACACACATACACACACGTAAACATACATATACGTAGATTCACTTGCTCCCTTTTCAGCAACGTCTACTCCCTAGCCGAGCACCACTTTAACACTAAGGCCTTTATGGCCGCTTACGTTGGAACGACGACGATGGAACTCGCCGTAGGATACTTGGACGGCCACAATGGAACACCGAGAAACCAAAGAAGCATACTGCTTTTGAAAAAATTCCTGTCTCCTCTCTGTGGAGTCACTGATAACCTCGACTCGTATATAGCCTGGGTAAGTGGACTGCAAGTACGATAGTATGCTTACGATAAGGACAGTATATATGATTCGAGAAGACAGTCTACATGGAGATACTCCAACAAGAAAGTGCATTGTATTGGGTGTAGAAATAAATTCTTTTCGATTTCTCGACACAATCACTGGTGTGATTTAAAAAGAATGAAAATAGTTTCCATTATCGTCCATGACTTTTTGCCATTTTTCTGTCAACAGCGTCGCGAGCATTTCGATTTTAATAGCTGCACTGAGTATGTGAATTCTAAGTAACGTTTCCGATAAGTAGAAGAATTTCATTTTCACGAATCAGAGTAAACCTATGGTTTATAATTGATAGTTCGAGGAATTTAATGGATTTTCCAATAAGAGTTTCAGGATATTGCTTTCTCTTTTTTCTTTTCTTTTTTTTTTTTTTGAATGACATGTAGTGTAATTTAAAAAATTATTTTTATATAAACTTCGTCTTATTATTATTATACATGAAAGACAATATCGTTTGTATAGTCACTGTGGTTCAGAATTTGACAGAAAGCCACTGTTTTCTTTTTGTTTCAAATTTCTGATGGAATTTAAACATAATTGCGGTTTAATCTCACGAATAACGTGTCAAATCAAATGGATGTTTTGGTGGGCAATTAACATCGCTATTTCACGAGATAATTTTGCCTCTGAATTTCGATTAAACCTCGGTATTATTTTAATACATTCCTTGGCTCTATGACTAAAATTGTAATAAGTTGTGAACGACAGTTATCAATCATCAGCATGAAAAATATTGCCCGAAAGCACTTTAAAGGTACTACTGAAAAACTCTATACTTACTATTCCTGATAAAAAAAAAAAAGTTTCGATCAAACGTAATGCAACGAAAATTACAAGATTAATTCTGCGTTAAAAATGGAAAATGTTATGGTATTATATATGGAAAACAAAATTTACATCTCTCACATATAATGTAATTTGTAATGAATTTCATGTAACTATGTTGGATGAAAACTTTCAGTCATAACTGAATTATTTATTTTAATAGCGGATGAATCATCGTTCTCCGTTCTAGTTGTTCAACTTCAACAGCTTCTCGATATGGTTGCTTGGTTTTTAAAGAGAATTTAATATACGCTTGTGATGTTACAGAATTATGAATTCTAAAGTCCCATTAGTTCATGTAGGTTTAACTAAGGTTGGGAGCGAAAGAGCTCGTATGTTCTACGTTCGATTGATTCAAACTGCTAATATTTCAACAAAGAGATTTGGCTCGAAGAATGAAGAAACTCGAAAATTTTTTAATTCCAAAAACTAGCAAAAAATATTTTTCAAGAGACGTAATTCGAGTCTCTTCTTTATTTTTTAAACCTTCATTATTTTTATGAAGTTGCTGATATAATGATAATTTGCACGTAGCTTTAATTTTGAGAACCACCTTAAATTTCATAATTTCTGCCAAATGTTTGACGTTTCTCTGACTTTAAAGATAGTCCGTACAAATCAAAAAGAGACATGCAATTTTTTAAATAAAAAGCTTCTTAGAAATTTTCGAAATAAAAGGATCATTGATAGAATAGAAAAATTGAGTGAAAAAAAAATCCTGAGTTATCTTTGATAACGCCTGCCTGTTACTACGTTCTTTAGAATTTAATTTGCTTGTATTTAATAGTCAACAGCTTTGTCATCACAACAAGCGAAAACTCAACTCGTTTCCAAAGGGAACGGAACAAGCGATATCAACGACAATTGAACCTTTAGCTTAAACGACTTAAACGATTCCTTACAATCGTCTAGAAAGCAGAGAGGCATCGTTTAATCGAACGAAAAGCATCACCAGTTGAAGGTAAATTCCATTTAAACCCTTTTTGCCATCGTTTAATCTGGTAACCACGTCTTTGCAAGCTTTCAAGCAACGACACAGGAAAACCGAACATCCTAAGTGTTGTGATGGCTCTGTAAATAAATGACCGCTTAACGTGAAAAGGGGTGAAAAACGAAACACGAACTACTTTGAGACCAGATAAAATGTATCTGCGTTTAAAATACTGGCGTGCAAAAAAAGACAGGAAAAGTTCAACGTCACTTTGATTGACCGTGCTATTAAAGCGTATTGTGCTTTCGATTTCTTAGTTTTCTGTACGCATTTCTTTCGCTACGAGCCAATTCACGTCAAATCGCACGATTTCTATCATTACGTCACAGATATCCTTTCATTTCATTTAACTAGGAAAGATATATGATATCAAATATTTCGTGACATTATAATAAATAGGCGTTGAACAAACTATTGACGATTTGTATGAAAGAAATTATTTAATATTGCAATTTTATCACTACTGTAGCGATTTTTGATGAAAATTGTAAATGTGTATAAATTATAACGTATAGTGTTGTAACAAATTGTTAGGAATATAAATTAATAATAAAATTATACAGTTAAGATATTATGGAGTATTTTACTAGAAAGAATATTATATATTTTATAAATTATTATAAAACTAATTTTTCTTTGTTATTTTAATACAACAAAATAACAAGTCTTTAATTATACGTACCTGTTATAATTTATTTTTATTTACAGTTAAATTTTAATTACAATTCAATTTGAATTTTGTATTTTCGTTCAATATTTCAATTTTAACCACTGCTGTTTTTACAAACACGTAAAAATAAATTGAATATTGATTATAATTCTATATTCAACGAAAGTTCATGTTTGTCTAAAGAAATACAGATTTGATTTTCTATAATATTGATATTAATTAATAATATTTACTTTTCAGTCCGATACTTAAATTAATTAAATTCCTTATTTACTATTTTGCGATGTAATAAATAATAATTATGAGAATGATTAATACCTAAATTTTTCAGCTTCTGTTCCTTGCCTTTGTTATTGAAACGTATGACTTTGTTTTTGAATTGGTATTCAATAAAGATCACAGCTTTCTTCGTTAAAACGATCGCAGAAGTAAGTTAGTATCTCTTAAAAGCGTGATTGTGATATGTTAGCTTATTTTATACGGTATTTTAACACTTCAATATTTAATATCTTTTGAACCGTTCAATAGAGGATACTAAAAATATTGCTCAAGTTAATTTAATTCTTTCGAATGAATAAATTCTGCTTAGTCTGAAAAAAATCTACAGCGTAGCGGTGTAAAATGTACGATTTGATGTGGAATGTCTCTTATCGGCCTTCGTTGCTTCGTTGTGATGGTGCAAATTGAACGAGAATACTCTATTTCTACGACGCTCCTTTCAGGGAGTGCCAACTTGCTAGAAGCGACGGCTTCTTTGACATATGAGACATTTGAAAAAAGAAAAAGAATTTCAATGTACAGAAATGAAAAGTTGGTGTAAAGAGGCTATTAAATACCGAAAGTATGCACAAGCAGTGATATTTAATTAAATATCTATAAACGATTAAATTAACCTGAAAATCGCATGAATTAGTGAAGAAATAAAATGTACTTTTATACAAAAATGTAGCATTTTATCTAAAAATATATAAATAAAATTCTTTTATGATGGTACTCGTCTAATAATTATTTCTCGAAAATAATACAAAACAAATCTTTTATTCTTCATTCGTACATTCTACTCTTAAGTATTATGTGATTAAATTTTTTGATACAGATTCTTCTATGCATAGGTGATTTCATAATTTCGAATAGAAAACCTAAGAAATATTGATAAATAAAATGACGCTAACTCTTCTAGTAACACGGTCGTATAATGTTAAATGCTCATTTCTACTTTCCTCTTTCCAACAGGTTTAAGTATGACGAAGTGGATGCAAGAGTAGGAAAGAATGTTTTAACGACTTGTGAAGTGGTCCGTAATTATCCCTTAGCCCTTTAAAACGAACGACTTGCTCTAACATACAACATTTCAAATTTGACCAACTTCATATGAACTTATAACAAAAGAGTTTTTATTTATTTCTTACATAAAATTCTTTACAAATTCATCAACCTCACACTTGATCAATCAATTATTATTAATAAATCCTACGATAATTCGATAAATACCATGAAAACTCTCAAAAATCGTAGATTTTCCAAAATATAGTTTAGATTTCACCGCGATAAAAAATAAACCATACTGTTTAGCAAAGTAAACCTTCGGTTTATTTGTCAGCACAAAAATACAATAACAACAATAATAACAGTACTAATGATAATGTTCGAATATGGTTATCTATCGTGATGAGTCTATGCTCGATCATAGAAACTACAAGTTTAAGTCCTTGTACGTAAAGTCCGAAACCCTGTTAATGAATGTGTAATATCATACAGATTTTACACTCCAAATTCATCCTTTTGTAGATTATATTCACCATTTTGCACTTCAGAAATAAACTCTTTTGCATTTATTCGTCCTTTTGCAAATGAAATTCGCCCTTTCACAGATCAACTTCACCTTTTTGTAAATTAAATTGACCCTTTTGCAACTCAAATTTTTCTACAAATTTATTTTCTTAACTACATCTCCGATGTAGAGTTATTATTCTGAGACAAAAATTGTATTGCAAATATTATTATTATTCTAAATATCCATTTATATATATATATCTGTCTGTGCACAAGGAGCGTGTCTTAATTAAAATATCGAAAAGGAGAGAAAATTATTTTGTCCAATTGAAATTGAGGATTTCGGAAGCTTTGTGGTTCTAATGTTCACACCCTATCATATCATCGGTACTTCAAGTAACTGTACATTGGAAGAAATTAAAAATTTGGTACCGTCAATTCTTAGTCCGAAGAATAATATTACGATGCGTCAATTGCAATCGAACAAAAGGAACCAAGCACACAAAAACTCTTGATCGTAAAATTAATAACATACCAACAAAAATCAACTATTCAAATTCTCAAAAATTAGAAAAATACGTCGATTGTATCCGCAAACTTAGGATAATCCTAAGTCCTGAAACAAGAATCGATCATTTAAAAATCTAAGAAGTATCGTCCGAGAAAATTATTATCACGTCACGCAACGAGCCGTACAAAAAACGACTCGAAAGAGAGAAAGCAAGAGAGAATGAATCCACATTCTTGGCTCGAGTTATCGCGTCCACGTAGTTTCGCGAGGGGGGTAAAAATTCGACCGCTCCAATTGTGACCGGCACTCGTGTGCTGGCCCAATTGCGACACGTCACACGGACACGGTGCACTCATGCAAGGGTGGCCGTAATGTCGAACTCTCACGTAAATCACCACACCCATTTATGACGTCACATGATTTACCCTGACCCGTGGAGCGTAGGGCGAGCCTGTAAAGCGGGTGAAAAGGTAACGAACAAACGGTGTCGGCTTTGCCGAGCCATCGAGTCACGAAAGAACGTCCGAGCTTAATCAGCATACGGATATAGTTGCAGCTCGTACTTCGACCACCTTGAAAACTTTTCACCGTTCTTGATCAATCGTTCGAACGGAGAAGAAACTCCCTTGGAATTTCTTCACAAGATAACGTGACTGTAAATGTCATTTTACAATTTATTTAACCCACTACAGCGTCGTGCAACTTAAAAGTTACATATCCATTTATCTACACTATCGTTCATAAGTATAAGCTCTTCCAATAAGAACGATGGATCTTTGAATTATCACAGCCGCCATATTTATTGTTCAATTATCAGAATCGCGTGATATTCGTACGCAGCAGTGTTTGACATATCATCATATGCGTCGTGAGTTTGCTAATTGGGTTCTAAAGCAGATGGAAACTGATCGCTATTTCGTCAGTGATGAAGCTTACTTTTGGTTGGATGGCTTTGTCGATAAACGTAATTGCCGAATTTGGGGAGATGCTAATCCTGAATCAGTAATCAAACGATCATTTTACACAAATACAGTTACCGTTTGGTGTGGTTTTTCTACTGGTGGAGTCATTGGCTCTTATTTTTTTTTTTTTTTTTAATGAGGAAGATGCGACTGTAACTGTTACTGGTGAGCGTTATCGTTCGATCATTTCATCTTTCCTTTGCCGTGAATTGGATGAATTTGATTTATGTCAAATGTGGTTTCAACAAGATGGTGTCACATGCCACACTTCTGCTGCAATTGTGTCGCTTTATTGAGATCGAAGTTCAACGATAGGATTACATCGAGAAATGCGACTGTCAACTGATCACCAAGATCTTGGGACTTAACGCCATTAGATTTTTTCTGTGGGGTCATATTAAATTTCTTGTTTATTCCAATAATCCAAAAACTGTTGATGATCTCGAAGCAAACATTATTCGTGTTATCGGTGAGATATTACCTGATTTATGTGTCAAAGTCATCGAAAATAAAGTTTGTCGTTTTCACTCCATCAAACGCAATTGTGATGGTCATTTATATGATATTGTATTTCGTATATAATGTACTTGGAAATAAAGCAGTGGTTATTAGATTATCTTCCGTACTTTTCGTTTCATTTCAATTCAAAGTTCTGTGGCTCTTATTGGAAGACACTAACCTGAATATGAAGCCTAATGAAATCTACTGAAATTACTGAAAAATATTCTACTAGTATCTATTCTACTGATAAATATTCTACTAGTATCTATTGAAATCTCTTAAAGCTTACTGATCTCGATTTAAGTTTTTCCGCAGAGAAAATAGTTCTAACTTAACACTTTTCGATTTGTGTTCAACATAATCAACAAAAATTCAATTGCGACGGTGGAATCTACAATATTGCTTGGATTTTCAGCTCGATGTCGCAATTTCCCCCTTCAATTTATCGCGTGCCCATCTCTAACTCCATTTCAATTTCAAAGTGTATCATCGAACTTGACGGTTTTTTTTTCACTTTTTTTTCTTTTTGTCAGCGTGACGAATAAAGTCAATACTGAAAATGTACAAGCTCGATCAATATCAATCGTCTTTACGTAATCTAACCATTTGTTTTCAATCGAGTTCGTGACACGAATTTCACAGGATCGCGTAAACACATCTGCCCGTCCATGTGCAATCGCACAAAACAACATGCTAATGTAAAACTATAACAAATATATGTGACACAGCGTGCCTAAAGATAGTACGCAAGCATTCGAAGTAATTTATCTGTTTACTGTTACCAGTTTAATGACAAACTGACTGCAACATTTGTTTAAACTTTCACATATTTTCATGCAGATCATGCATACTGTTTTTTTTTCTTTTATATGGATAAGGAAGTGTAGTAGTTCATAATAAAATTAAAAAGGCTCACGAGCAAATGTTCTTGCAACCAGATGGAGTCATGAAAATCTTCTGTGCCTATGATTAATAAAATAATGAAAAAAGAAAGAGTGTAATTTGTTAAAAAAGAAGTCTGGAATTTTCCTTGTTCCCTTTGTGTAAGAACAGTTCTGTTCTGTTCTCTGTGAATGTAGTAATTTTCAATAATAAAAATAAAATAAAAGAATCCATGGAAACAGCCAAATGACGACAAAAGAATCTTCTGTTCGTATGATTAATGAACTAATCAAGAAGAAAAGGTGCAATTTTTCTAAAAAGATTGAAATTCATCTGTGAGCTTCAGTTCATGCACGACATTCTTCCTGTTATAGTAAAATATTATCATACGAACTGTTTAATTAAACTCGAAATATAATTTCAACGAGTTCTATAATAACACTCAATACTGCACTGCTATCTACCAAGTATAACTGTATGAATATCACAATTCCAGTTCTAATTATCTTATCACTTTCTATTACAAGATACGCATCATCATTCTCATCTCCACAAAAATTCTACTTGTATTCAACAATTATAATTAAATTTTTATCGAAATTGTTACAAAAGTAGCTTCCTTACACAATTCATTTCTGAATGCATACTAATTAAATTTTCAACCTTCGTAAGCCTCATTGTCAATCGATTGAAATTCGCAGTGGTATTTACTTAGACAGAAGCTGCATCGTTTTCGATAAAATATTCCTCATAGAAAATCGTCAATGCGGAAGAAACGAACAAATAGACGCAGGAGAAATAATTTTCATGTATTCTCGTTCGTATAAATTGAACGGTCAAACACAAGCCAGAGTCACGCTGTCTTCTGCGGCTTGTCAGTAACCATTTCGGCCAAGGGATCCGAGGAATCGAAGGATGGAATGTACGTGGGCCCCTCACGTACTCCATGGGCTAATCCAATCCGAAAGCTGTCCAACAATCTCCCTGTATCTACTGTAAACGAATAGAGAGAGGTAGCCCGTGTCGAGGGAAATAGCAGTCTTAAGGGGATTCGATCCGGTAAATCTTCGTGCTTAGGACTCGATTCATCTCCATGCTGAGTCAACAGAATTTTCAAATTAAATGTTAAACGTAGCCTACGAGAACATTAGCTATCGTTTACGTAGCACGTGTATTGTAAAAGATAGTTTCCATTTTGACTTTGCAGAATGTTCTTTTGCCCTCAATTTCTTTTCCTTTTTTTTTTTTTGTCAAACTGTAGATAAAAATCTGAACACAAATTTTTACGTGCTAAGACGTGTACGATAATAAGATATTTTTGTTAAAGGAAGATCACAGATACAGTGATTCTTATTAATATTCAGACACTCTTTAAAGCTGAATAACTTTTTTATAACGACTATTTGAATTTTCTTTTTTTTTTTTTTTTTTTGGTTAGTAAATAGTGCGTAGAAAAATGATAATTAATCCAAATCGCAAAGAAAATAGTAGAGTTTTATTTGAGCCTTTAATGAAAATTTTTATAATATGGTTCCTAGATTTATGAAATTATTTGATGCAGAAACAAGCGGCAGGCATCGAAAGATGTAAGAATCTTTAGATGTCATATTGCAATTATACGCTAATAGTTATGAAAAACTTGAATTATCATTGTTTTAAACACATTGTAAAACTCATAGTATCGTTAACCGATTTCAGTGAAATTTTCATTGGAAAAAGAATTTTTTCAATTTTCATTGCAAACTCGGATAAGAAAATTGTAAAAGGCGACCTATACTACTTTATTATACAATACTACCTTCTCTTAGTAAACTACTTTTCTAGTAAACTACCTTCCAACTACTCAAAAACCAAAACTGAAGTCATTTGACCTAATTTAAAAAAGTTATTCTGTTTTAAAAAGGGCTCGAATATTAATAAGAATCGCTATATCTATTTTTTAATGATCACTTTGTAACTATTTGAACTTATATGAGAAAGAAGAACAGACATCCTCTGAAGCAGGTATTTTAGTTCAAAACGGAAATTTCAAAATTTAAAAGTGATATTAAAAGAAGGAATTAATTCGAAATATAAAATACGTAAAATAGAAATACACATCTTTTCACAAAGAACTAGTATGATGTTGTAGGTAAAATAATGTACGCAAACATTTCTGTAGGAATTTAATAACACAAAATAAGATTATATTGTAATCAAAATTTCCCGTCTAATTGTATCTTTGTGTGATGCGTGCACGCTTTGAGAAATTCATTTAATTGTATGCTCAAGTAATTATGAATTTCACCCGTTATTTCCACAATTCGTCCCGTTTAAACGTGCTTGTATTTATCCCATGAAATTCATTTCACCAACCATACACACCGTTGTATGTATACAGAAAATTTCCGCAATTTCTAACGTTTCAAATTTCTTCCTATATCACACATCCACCGCTTGGCAATATTTCAACGGTGAACTCTAATCAATGTTTTCCAATGTATCGGAAAGATTGTGACGAAAGTTTCTAATTTACCGTGTAAAATCTACCGAGCGTGTATTCTCGTCAAAGTTAATCCATATTCCCTTGATTATCAACGACAACTTTCGAATAAAACGCCTGTACAACTATTTGCTTTCCACGGAAACTGTTCAACAAACTTCTCAGTTCATTTAAATCACATTCCACACTTTATACACAAACATGTTGATCTTTCCAATGGAAATGAAAATTAACACATTGTCGACGACAGACCTGAATCGGCATTTTTTTTTTTCATTTTCCGGACTCAGAAGACATGATATATATTTGTCAATTCTGCTTGATATTAGGTTGGCAAAGGTAATTGCGGTTTTTACTATTTTAAATTAAGCATTATTTTTTCTAGTTGCCTTGTGTCCAGTTATGGTCGCGTATTACACCATTTAAAAGGGTGAACTTGACACTACCGATTTTCGCTTGTACTATGGTTTTCATTGTTTAGCATTGTTGAATTTAAGTCCCTGAATTAATCACAGAGTAAAAGTAAATTCCCGTGGTTTTATTGTATGAGCTTAAGTGACTGACAGTGCAAAAATGTGGCAAAAATGGGGTGACTTTATCTAGCAGGGTATCGTTAACACTGCGTTAAGTTGAAATTTATTTTTAAACTTCGAACTTAAACTTAATTTTCAATTTTTCCAATCGATAATAATTCTATAATTAGCATGATTGCACACGAGTGATTTGTAATTAGTATTTGACCAAAAACTTATATAATTCGAGAGATTAAGGGGTTACATAAGAATTCATTCGTCTGAGTTTTTCTCTCCAGGAGTAAAATAAATTTCATGGAACGTTAACCCCATTTTTCTCGTTGAAACGAATAACCCCGTTTATATTAAGACAATATTTTACCTCTCATAATTAATGTCAATCTACATCTTTCTGATAAAGTCCCCCGGCTACTAAAGCTTGTATTATTATGATAATGTTTGTAACCCTCGACAAGTATAACATGCGAATTTCCATGGAAGAACGATAACTGAACGTCTAGTGAAGAATAAATATTGCAACTGCGAGTTATAGCCTACGCGATTTCTATCGAGCTACAATATTCATTTCGACGATAAAAAAGAGAACGATTGTAATGATACAATAATACGAACGAAAAAGATAAAGGAACATGATAAACTGGATTTCCTTAAAATATTTCATATCTGAATATTTTTTTATTTCTGATTACATATATTCATAATATTCTCTAAATTATTTAACTGTGTTCCACCTACCTAACTAACTTGAAACTTTTACACATAACAATTCGATAACAGATCATTATTTCTGATTTTTTTTTAAGGAGCTGATCACTCCAAGTTTGCAAAAATTCACTGCTTGCAAAAACCACCCCTTCAAAAAATTAATTTTTTTTTTTCTACCCTTAATAATTTAGCTATAATTCTGAGAAAAATATCTCAAGTAAAGCTAGTTTATAACTCCTTCATATTTTTTTCCCATCTAAATATCTTAAGTAATAACTGAGAAAATAAATAAAAGAGTTTAGAGGTTTTACCCCCATATTAACAAACCGAAGGGATAGAGATCTGAAATTTTGCAGAACGATTTTTCAGATAAAAAACATTGTTTAGCAAATAACAAAAATAAAAATTGGCCTAGACGCTGCTTACCCATATTTACTCTACTAGACCATTTTTTCTCTCTTTTTATTCTTTTTATTTTTGTTACAATATTGAACTCTGAACCTCGATACAACCACGATAGTTATGTACGTATCGACAGCTTTGTATCAATGTTTGATACGCAGAACAATGGGAAGATTATCTCTGTCTAACCGAAGTAGATAGAAACAAGGATTACATTAATCAACGTGATGTCATTTCATTTAGGACGTGATGTTCGATTCCATTCCATACGTGGCAGAAGAAGTCGCGTTACAATTTCGCAGCGGACTGACTTTTAATTGACGTACAGTAATTTGCTAGAATACTTAGCGAGCTACATGCGTCACTCTCTGCAACTGACATTAATCATCGTTTAAATGCATCGGCAAATATTGCGGTACACCGGTACTCTGTCATTGCGTGCTTTTATTTTTTTCCGTCTGTCAAGTTCCCTGCACTTCGGTATATCTCTTTCAATTTCCGCGACAAGAGAAGGAGCAGTGTTATTACAGAAAATAGAAAAAAAAAATGGTTCGCGTATTAAAAATAGAGATGAATAATTGAAAATGCATTGTTTGCCATAGAAACAAAATTTCAACACATTGGAAACGAGATTGCACAAATCTAAAAATGCACTGATCACCGCAGAAAAAAAATTGCAATACCTTGAAAACGAGATCGTACAAACCTGCAAATACACTGTTTGCCAAAGAAAAAAAATAGAATTGCGACACCTTAAAAATGAAATCACACAAATCTGAAATTTATTAGGTCGTAACCTGTGAAATATCAGGTTTCTTTTTCTTTTTATTTATTTTTTAAATAAATATACTTTTGCTTTTCATCAGAGGAAATTTATTAATCGAAATATATACCATTGAAATCGACATACCTTCATCATCAAAGCGTAATGCTTCTAATATCATTTTTTTAAATGTTTCTTTTTGTTTCGAATTTTTCTAAAATTAAGTTTCAATCAGATCGATAAAGTTTCGGTTGTTTCCAAGTTTGGAAATATCGGATCATATAAAAAGTTGTCTAGGTGTCGAAGAAAGTCATAAATAGTAGAGAAAAAATTACGTCTCTTAGTTCAGGCAACTTTTACAATATCACTCGCGAAACCTGTGAAGTAGCATTTATTATCATGCAAGAAAGTAGGTTTTCAATTGTTAGATCTTCACCCTTCCACTTTTTATAATAAAAAATAGTGTATTCTTTAATACTTCTCTCTTATGACAAAAAAGCTATACAATACGATTTCAAATAAAGAGACACGCGAAATAAAAGAACCTAAACCAACATTCTAATATTTAATGTAAACCGTTCTGTAGGTAAAGCTTACATTTCTCAATAAAATTAAGTCAAACATTTCTTACGTTACAACCTAATACGTACACTGTTTCAGGGTATAGAAAATTAAAAATGATTAAGATTTGGTTAAAAAAAAGGTCTTATAGTATATTGTTTTAACCCTTTGACTATCGAATATCGCGAATTTTTTCGATTTTTGTCAGCATTTTTCACGTGAAGAAAGCACATACCCTTTTGATTATCAAAAAACACATTCCTCTTGCGTTGAAATGTGAACGCCCAAAAGGGTAATGTAAATTTGTGTGCAATTCGAATTTCTAGATGTCGCAAATTTCGTATTGCCATTAGTGTATTTTAGAAGAACCATAATTTAATCAAAAACACAGAAATAAATTAAAATGTAAATGTGCGTTGTAATTAAGGATAATTTTCTGTACGTTGTTCCCATCTTCTTTAGAAATTTCCAAATGAAAGGATTAATGCGTATCAAGATAGGCAAGACAGGCAAAATGAAAGGGTAAATATCGAATTAGAAGTTTTAAGCAGCAACCCAGAGGCTCGTTTCTAACAAGAGCATTCAATAGAACCCGGAGTAATTGAAACCAGTTACATTCAACGTCACGTGCAATTGGATTACACCGAGCCGTGGTTCGTGTGCATTCCATGAACGTATTCGAGGTCGAAATAAAGTGGCAAACAGAACTGAAGTTAGGAAGAAGCATGTCGTCACGCGAGCAATATTACGGTAGCGATGTCAACATTATTTTCGTATTTTTTGAATTTGTATACGCGAAACGACGATATTAGCACGAAAAAAAGGACATTCTTTGTCTGTTGAAACTTCAATTTTGTACATTTTACAAATTTTAAAACATGAACCTTAGTTTCACCGACGATTAACTATACTTTGTGCAATTATTTTATTACCGCTATAACAACCCACGATATTTATTAACATTTTTCCGAAAGGATAATAAAAAATTGTCCTATTGATTGATGAAGAATTATTAACCATAGATGAGAACGTTAATTTCCGTTTTAAACATATTTAATATGTTCCTTCCTTCTGGTTTGAGTTTTTAAATCATGAATCTCTCTGATTTATATACTACAGCTTTTCGTTTTTAACAAGATACTACATTCATAACTAGAAATTGAAAGAAATATGAATATGGTAATTCACTACAGAGGAAAACGTAACGTAAACTCAAGAGGAATTTTCAACATCCCCTTTCTTCGAGCCTTTACATGGTATTTCCCTCTTTGAGTTGGAGAATTAACATTTTCATTGAAAAGTAAAACAAACCGAATACGGAATTTACGTTTTCCGAAAATGGAAATAACGAAGGATTATATAAATGAATGTATAATTTTAAGACCGATATTAACGTGAAAAGTTGAAGATATTATAAAAATGCGTGCACAAAGTAGCGAAACTACTTTCGATAGAGTTTCTCAAGTGATTTTGAAAGTGATTCCTTTTATACAACGAAAGGAGAAGAATACTTTGGCTGTTCAAAGGTCCTTGATCTGATGCTTAGTTAGTTTTAATTCGTTTCTCTTTTGCCAAACTGGATTACGAGTTTTCCAGCAACTTCTGCATTTCATATCGCGATAGTAATCTAACAGAGCATGAACCGATATTGTTTTGGGTCAAGGCAACATTCTCTAGGAAGGAAATGTATGTCGGGATTTCATCAGGAGAAGCAGAAACTCCGAGAAAAATAAATAAAAGAGGATCCTTTCGGGTTGAACTGACTAATAATAATAAGTGTCAGAAGTCGAAAATGTTCAATTTTCATTTCGCTGCTTGGAAGATCTTCCAATACACAAATATAACCATAGAAAGAACTATTGAAAAATTCTACTGTGATACTTGAAGTGAGTAACTTTTATATATATTTTATAATGTTTGTAATTAAGTAATTTTCTAAATAGAAATTTTTCTTTCGCCATCTTCTAAAATTTTATATTTTCGACTTGTAACAATTTTTTCGCAAAAATAAGGTACATCATTCCTAATGATATTTACTGAACTGATGAATAATTCAATTTCTGATATTACACTCCCGCGAGAAATTTTGCACAAGTTTAAAAAATACTCAATTTTCATTTTACTAGAAGATCTAATAAAAAATGAAAAAAAACGAAATATTAAAAAATTCAACTATAATACTTCGAGCAAGTAGCTTTACCCAACGTATGTTTCATAGTGCTACAATTGAGCAATTTTTCTTTCGTTCTCTTTAAAAAATTTTATTTTTTCGACTTGTAAGAATTTTCTCTCGAAAATGAGGTAGGTAATTTCTAATAATATTCACTCAACTGATAAACAGTCCAATTTCTGATATTACACTTTCGCGAAAAATATTCAATTTTCATTTCACCGTTTGGAACATCTTCCAATACACACATATAACCAATGAAAGCAATATTAAAAAATTCAATTATAATACTTCAAATGACTGACTTTTATATGTTTCATAATACTATAATTAACACGTTGAATGCCATGGGGGTCACCGGTGACCGACGAAGCCAAAATTACTGCAAACCCATAATTCGAATAAACTTCAGTATTTTTCAATTTTTCAATATTATCGTCGTTACTACAACAGTGTGAAGAAATTAATGCAACGATAGAACACATAAAAATAGTTTTATTTATATATATAACAAGTATGCTTAAAAATTATGGGCTCGTATTGCGACGTGCCGTAAATTCATGTTGGCGCTATGTACAAACCAAGTAAAATTAGCATGGCGTTCAACGTGTTAAGAAGTTTTCCTTTCGCTCTGTTGAAGAATTTGACGCCACTTTTTCGTAAAAATGAGATACGTTATTTGCAATAATGTTCACAATCCATCAACTTCCCCTAACTCGTTCAACGCTATACAGATCATCTGCGAACTTGGTACTTTTTCTTAGAACTTTTTCTATCCTATATATTCACTCCCTATTCACTTCGTCACCTTAGAATCGTGTCCCCTTTCCATCAGAAAAACCTTTCCAAGCTGTATGAACGTCGCCGCGAGGGGAAGGTCTACGAAATGAGAGGCAAAGTTTAGTCTGCACGCAAATATCATCGATTCCTCCGTGATGAAAACGATCGCGTTCGAATTCTAGACACGAATCGAAAAGTCGTGTGAAACTATTTATGTGGCTGTTCATCTCTGACGCACGAGACACTCCGACAGGCTCGACAAGCCCGGCAACAAGTGTTCCTCGCTTTGTGAAGGCGTAGCTTGCATGAACGAAGATTTCACCTTTTGCACGCCGGCCCTCGGCTGCTTCTCTGTCGATCGATCGCGCTCACCTCGAGACCTCTGATTGATGCGAGCCGACCGCGGCGTGCAGCAGTTTATGTTCACTCATAAAAATGTTTTGTCGCTCGTTCAATTGTCTGGCCGGTTCTCTGTTTCCCGACGCACGCGGATTTCTCACGATATTAAACGCCGTATTCAACAAGTACTCCTGTAAACACACGAATTACTACCCATTTTATCAAGGCACGCATCCATATTCACGCTTAAACTTGGATCAGAAGTATCGAATATCTAAAGTATTTCGAAATTTCGAAATAGTCGAATTTCTAATTTCTTTTCGTTTTAATTTTTAATTCTCACAAATTTGAGAATTTTTAATTTGCCAACTTTTGAAAATAATCCGCCAAATTCTGCGACTAAAAATTGAACATCTATCTTTCCTGTTAAAGATATAAGAAACTTTTATACTAAACTATAATGACCATTTGCTTTAAATCATTCTCTAATCAATTTCACTTCAAATTTGAATAGTAAAGAACTAAATGTAATGAACATAACTTGCATCCAAGACTAATATTTCTGTGTCTTGGTTTCGAATCGTGTGAAAAGAAAGTTTCACGTCCAATCAGCGAAGCTTCGAGGTAACAATAATGCATCTTGTGTCTTACAATTTCCAGAAACGTCAAGAAGAAGGTCCCATTTCCCGGCACGGATTCGCGACAATTTATATCCTCTTCAAAGACTGTTTCCTTATATTTTCCTTTGCGCCGTCTAGCGAAACATCTCGTTATTTCGCGGAAAGTGTTACGTAGAAGAAAACGTTCTGTTTCTCTAAGGGAATTACGTTAACGATGAAAATTCTTATCTCTGCAACGAGTTCTCGTCACACTCTCATTTCGTGTAGTTTTTTCCGTCAGACGAAGTACTGAATCCCGTTGAATTGTACTTTGCAACGATTGCATTTTTCGTTTATTCGCAACACAATCGCTATCTTTTTTACTATGAAATCTTTGAACCGCATTTCAGTGTTAACCGGTGTTTGCAAATTTTTTTGTAGTTTATAGAGAAGAAAATTTCTTCTTTTATCTACTTTATTATGACCTATCATCGATATTGTGCCGTTTGCCTACGACGCATCTTTAATTTTTCTCGTTTCTGCGAGAACTTTTGCTAAAAGTTCTTTGTAATCTCAGTTTGAAACTTAATTTAAAGAGCAACTTTCTCCAAGTGAACGAGTCCGTATAAAAATGCTTTTCAGATGCTTTTTATTATTAATTAGAGGTTGCTGCGTATTTTTCTTTCTCTTTTTGTTTTCTTTTCTTCGTCTTTGGGAAACTTTTCCACGACATAGGAACGCGACTGTAATTAAGATTTTCACTTCGTTCTAGCAATACTACTTATTAACCATTCCTATTAACAGATGGTATAAAATTTACCATCATACGATTAATTTTGTCGAAAATAAGGAAATAGAAACTTATCGCAATTTATAAGACAGCAAGACTATAGATTAGTTAAAAAGGTTATAAAGGAAAGGAAAGAAAAGAAGGGAGCAACGATAAAAACAACGATAAACAAGATAACCAAAGAAACTGCAATAAGTGAACTTAACTAAGACTATAATAACCTAGACAGATATAGAACCAGATAGAAATTACTTATGGTAATAAATGAAAAATTACTCTGTAAGCACCAACAACAATTAAATGGTTAATTATCGTAGAAATAAAGAAATATAATCTTTTTAAGTATTTAAAGTCACATGTGCCTTTTAAGGTTATTAATGATCTTTTTCTTATTTATTAATTTATTTAATGTCACATCAACTTATTCACCATTAACGATATTTCTAAACTATTATATCGTCTTTTATATTACTACGTGTGGAGATACATAACTTACATTACAATTGTTATTAACCAATCAGCCTCAGTAAAATCGGCAACAAAGCATTCATATAAAGTTAAAAAGCGGTAGCTTATAAAACATGTTTCGATCTTAATTTAAGTATATAAATTATAACTATTTGCTGGTATAACTATGATCGTGTAGGTATCAGTTTAACAATTTATTTCATAAACCTAATTATATATCATATGTCCTCAACAATTTGAATTTCTTTGAAAAAGGTTATTATTCCTTTTATACATTTTTTTTTGTTTTATATTTTCACGCAGTTTTTCTTCTAGTTCCAATATTTTTCCTAGCAGGACATTCTAAGATGTATTTCACGGATATCTCTGAATTGCAGTATGTGTATCAAGGTCGATCAGATTTAGATATTAGGCACTGATGGGTTAATTTAGTCTTGTTAGAATAATTTGTTCTTTTCTTGGCAAAGAGAAAGCTGAGTTATTTTAGTACATATTGTCTGTTATCTCGTGTAGTTCTATTTGGATACATAATGTCCATATTAGTGACCCATATATCGGTCTAAGTTAATATCCTTCCGGAAGATTAGAACCTTTTTTAAATCATGTTATATCACCCCTCCATTAACATATAATATTGCAATTGACATTTCTTCAGATAAAAGGATTGAAATTAATAATACGAAGGGGAATAACGAAATGAGAAATAGATGTTTAATTCGTTTCACAGATGAGTCAATTTACAGAACATCACACGATGAATTTTAATTAAGTATCAAAGGTTTCCACTGGTTTATGAATTTGTGAATATCACTTATATTTTCCCAATACAAGCAATTTGTTATTGCAAAAGCAGTATAATTATTATATCATATTTTTCTGCTTGCAGTGTAATTTAGTTGCAAAAAGAGCAAGAAATTTATTTTCAAATCGATGTTTTCTGCCATTTTATGACGAGAAATTAATGTAAAAATTAACTACTACTTATTTTCAATTTAATAAAATTTTTTACTATAATATTTTGTATGTTTTATTCAATGAGAAACGGAAGATGCAGCAACGTCGTGTTAGGTGCATATACATATATTATCGCTCAGTGAAATTATCTAAAGTGTGTAACTAAATTGTCGCGGTCAACTTCACACACAACGTAATCCATTTATTTCCTCGACCGAACTTCTAAACTAAACGCAACCATCTAACAAATCAGCTAGCAGCGGCACGCCGGATATTCCTAACCGCGTGGCTGATGTTATTTATTACTTAAAATCAACTTACACACCACAAATAGTATTGCATTCGATACACACAAAAAGAGACAAATCAAGTACCGCTTTTCTAATTCCAATTAGAACAGTCAATTTTCAACTAAGTCGCTTAAAAAAATTCGCAAGTTATTTGGACAATACGCGAGAAGAATAAAAACGACGATTTCTTTCCTCACAAAGTAAAACAGTTGAAAATCACCGAGAGATTTCTTTTTCTCTTTTCAAAGGCGAAGAATAATTAAAAACTGTGGAGAGATTCACAAAGAGCGTATAGGTAATTATGAATTCAGTCTAATTCTAACTTTATCTCAGCTATAAAATCCTTCGGCTTCGTGTTTGAAAATAACTCCTTAATTAACGAATTACTCTTTAACTCTTTGACACCAACTTTGCTCTATACTCTTCACTCTTTCCCGAAGTTTCGCTTAAACGATTATAGATTAAATTTACTCTTTGAAATATCCTTGAAACTGTCGCACATCAACTAAACCTATATAGCTTCTTAAAACTAACAATATCGCGGATATTTCTAAAGTTCGTTCACATTTTGATTTTTCCTTACGTAAATACTTTCGTCTAAACCCTCTATAGCCCGAATTTTATTTATATGACGTGATATCGACAAATATGAACTTCTAAATACAAATTAACTATGAATTCAGTAGTTTTAGTATGATTTTATTGTAATACATTTTATAAGATTGGAGCTACAACGGTGTACAACCTTTGCACTTGTGCGTATTCGAAAAATATAAAATATTTTCTAAAAACAGTTCTAAATTACTATAAGTAAATTGCGGATTTTTATACATTTATGTGAAATTTAAAAGCACAAAATTGCATAGAATACGCGTAATATGAAAAAGTATACACAATATATAAATTATAGTGCTTTTTATAATATTATTATGTTGGTGAAATAATTTTCTACCGAAGTTCTACTTTTTTTTTACTGTATTTTGAAAAATACGAATTTTCATAGAAATCTGCTGTTTAACTATAAGGCTATAACTATACTATTACACCTTTCTGCATGCAAACCCATTCGGTCCGGAATCTCTTTCCACACTGTCGGACTTCTCGCGTCGTTTTTCCGACCTCTCTCGAAAATTTCTCCCCGAAATTTTCTCCTTTTTCTCATGAGTGTTTCCCATAATATTCGTCGCGTCTGTGGGTCTCGCGAAAAAGGATCTGGTTTGCATTCCAGTCTAACCGAGACGATGGACGAGAAGAAAATATTCACAGTTCTACAGAATAAAAGCTTAAATATGGAATTCTATAAAAAAGTTTATGCCTGACGTTAAACATCGATGTACTTTGGCTTTTTATAGCGTCCCCTCTTATCCGAAAAGATTGGCCAATGTACTATTTCATCTTCTCCCACGTTTTTCGCTATATCACGTAAAAATAATAACAAAATAATCATTGAAATGCGAGAAAATAAAAGATTATTGATATATTAGGCGCAGAAATAAATTGTCTCCGACTGAATTCATTCATGGATAATTAGTAAAGGCATTCAAATCGAAATATTCGTTAGCTGCCACAAAAGTGGCAAAAAACTATCGACAATAATGGAAATTATTTCGATGATTATTAAATAAAACTTTGATTGCCTCCAAAAGTCGTAAAGAATTAATTTCCACACTTAATACAAACCAAGACCTATAAGTAAGAAGTAGGCTTTTCCTTCCTTATCAAATACCAATAGAAAGAAAAATAATGACAATTGCACAAGATGATTCCTACAGCCTCTATCTGCAAATAATTTGCAAAAGAATTTACTCTGACATATCAGGTTAGAGTTGATAACCGCAATCAAGAGTGTCATCGACATTGATATCGATGTATTAGTTAGTGACTTCACAGTCACATCGAGTTAGACAGTTAAAGTTTCGTTTTAAAAACTGGTTACATTGCCAGTCGCCTTTTGACTAATGTTAACCGACTACCTGTCCAAAAGGATCCTTTCTTTTGCTTGCGAAGTAGGTTTCATTTAGAGGATCAAGTTCGAGGAACCCGTTCACCACCCTTCGTAAGTCCTTTAACACTGTCTAGTCTCGTCACGTTTCCCTTCAAGGGAATTTCGGTTTAGTTCTACGCAATATTCTGAAACCACGTTACCGATAAATCTTGCTGCAGGTAATGATGATAAAGCGTGTATCGCGCGACGTTCACGCGGACGACTTGTTTCTCTTCTTTTTTTTTTCCTCTTTTTTTGTAATGATATTTTAATGTCGTCGAAAACAGGGGTTTACGCTTCGGCCAACTTACGAAATGATTTATTGTTTATACGTTACACGACTTAGTATCGGATTTTCGCTTAATATATATGCAGATATACGTTAAGGATAAATGTAAGAGTGTATTCCAAATTATTCATTCTTATATTTATACATAGTGCAGAGAATATAGTTCACTCCAAAGGTAGAATTGTAAATCTTCAAGTGCAAAATCCTCATTTCTCAAAAGCTACAAATTTATGTAACTATAAGTTCTTTATTTATTTATTACTATATCAACTATTGCATTGTTATATACGGTGTAGAGAATATAGTTTCTTTCAAAAGAAGAATTACAATTCTCTAAGTGCAAAATCCTCGTTTCTTAAAAGCTGCAAGTTTACTTAACTACAATTCCTTTATTTATTTACTGCTATATCCACTATTGTTATATTATTACCAATTAATTGCTTTATAACACGTATTAATTTTTACTCATAAACATTTCTAACCCTTACTCCCTCAACGTACTATTTTTAATACCTTTAAACTGTAAGCGTGGGTTATTCACGTCTGTCGCGTTCTTCAATAGATAAAAGTCTTTAAGAAAATCTGAAAAAAATTCATATACCTTCTTCGAATATTCCAAATAAAATTCCACTATCAAAGAACAGTTTTCTCGAAGAGGTGATCGAATTACTTCAGTTCGTTACTTGTTAATTTTCGAGAAATCAATACCTTCGGTTTCTAAACTCAGATAAAATTGACCCACGAGTTCAATACCGAAAATTATAATTTTTTTTCTACTGAACGAAGAAAAAGTTGATTACATTGGGATTAAAGTAATGTAATTTCCGAAAAATATTACAATTAGCAAATGTTCATTTTCTCGTTCTTCTCGTTCTTAGCAGAACTTTTAGTGACAACACTGGGCAGCTACACAACGTCGGCATGACCACGAGGAAGAGCGATTCAAAACCCATGGCTGCTGTGTACACGATCAACCGTGAACACGCGCGCGCATGTTTGTACGTATGTGTGTGTTCTCGTAACTGCCATGGTATGTGGATGGCGCGAGCGCCGTACGAACAGGGCTATCGACCCTTTCTACTTCCAACCAGAAGCCACGCGGTCTACTTCGCCCTGGCTTCCTTCACTAGGGCGAATTTACCCATCGATATACAGGGTGTTTCCAAACTGACGGTACAACTCGAAAACGGATGATTCCATAATCTACAGAGACTTTTGTTAATATTCGAACCTTTAAAAGAGAATAACTTTTTTAAAATTGGACCAAGCGACTTGAGTTTTTTTTTTCAGAAGTTAAAAGGATTAGTTTGCTGGATGATGTGTAAACAAATTTGTGAAAAAATTGCAATTGATTCGAAATACAAGGAAAATGGTAAAGGTTGTCTTTTATAACCTTTTTCTTTGAGCCTATAAGTGAAATTCGTTACATTTCTTACAATTGTAGCCCAAAAATCGTAAAAATTTTCACCTTCTTTAACCGTTTGCAGTTCGTAATAACGTTACGCGATTTCGAGGAGATTTTTAGCATGCATAACTGACATAAATCCGCAAAATGTATTTTTTAAATTTGTATTATAGGCTCAGATAAGAAGGTTGCAAAAAGAAAGCTTTACTATTTTCTTCACGACTTCGACCAGTTACAATTTTCCCAAAAATTCCTTTACATATCATCTAGTAAACTAGTCTTTCTAACTTCTCAAAAAATAGAGACTCAACTAATTTGAACCAATTTTGAGAAAGTTATTTTGTTTTAAAGAGGTTACGAATATTAATGTCAGTCACATGAAAGAATAAATCGAAAATGTAACGTTTTCTCGCACGATGTTTCCTTTCCAAATAAATCGATGTTACAGATTCATCGAGTTTGTTGAAATATGAACTGTTAGGAATCGACTTTATGATACTAACGATCATCTAAGCTATTTTTCAGAATCTTCATTTTCAAAATCTTTTCTTAAAGCCATTTCTCTTATCCAACACGAGAAAGATTTTTAAAAACTCTGCGTTTCTGTGTTCCATGTACCTTTTTAGTGTCTAACCACTCAATAACAATTGATGCATCATAAAATCACGCACAAGTCTCATTAGAACAGCTCATCGTCCTATCTAAGTATTCGTCAAAATCGCAAAATCTAAATTTCCCTTGCTTTGTATAAAAACACAAATTCTAATAGAATTAGAAGAGTTCTGTTACATCAGGCAATAAACGTATACTGTACATGACTCGACCACTTGTAAATATACTTAAAACTGTTACAAACGTCAACAAATCAATTTATATCGATCATCAAAGCAGCATTACATACTACGATAAGATCGTTGAGTACATTTCTTATCCAAGTCCACGATGCAACCATATGAAATCCGTTAGAACTGAAAAACGAAATGGAATAGGTACTCTTTTTATTACTTCGATGTGCTAAAATTGCTCGTGAAATATTTGCAGTTTATCCTGGAACACGTTGTATATATGATACATTATTACTTAAAATATTTATTATAAAACACGAAGGAAAAATTCAGTTATTCAACTGAAACTCTTACAGACATATGCACACCACAAGGAAATCTAAGGAGCGCGGTATTACATCACGAGGTTAATCTAACGACGAGTTTAATACCGACTGTTTCGCTCGTTGGAAAATTCGAATTTGCTTGGCTGTTCCGTTGACATTTCGCGATAATGACGACTCCTGAACAGGCTCTAACCCGGTACCTATCAGCGTTTATCTCGCTCGCAGAAACGTTTAACTGGGAGTTTGTTCGTCAGCCCTTGAGTCGTAAAGAGTCGTAGAAACTGTGGGTTAGAAAGATTCGCCGAAAACGTTTTGTCGTTGTTGAGTTACTTTGACGGGGACGAGTCGTTTGAACTGAATGAACGTGCAAATAAAAATTATATTTATAACGATGTTAAATAGTTAGAAAATTGTTGTCCTTGTAATAAGAATGTTCGAAGTGCTCAGAATTTGACGAAGTTTTTCAGTGAAACTTTTTGTGGAATTCACGAGAATTCTGTAAGTTAAGAATTAAAGAAGTGTTTCTTAATTGCACTTTTTATGCATATTTGTACGTTCTCTGGATTCGCGAATTTTTTTAGAAATTTTTAGGTCATGCTGCATGTTCACTGGCATTGTTCCTGATGGTTTCATGCCTCTCTATGCTTTTCTTTACTGACATTTTTAGTCTGGCTATCTCGAAACGGTTTGCACCATGTTGCATGTGAAATGTATGCACGATTTAATCTGAATCAGAGATTCATACTAAATGTCTAATAAATCTTGAACAAACGAAATCGTGTGAAATAACTAAAACTTCAGAAAAACTAATTTAATTTCATACTGATTACATTACTCTTTTAAATTTTAATTTTGCTAAAATAGCTGAAATACCAATAATTTACAATTTCACGAGAAAAAAAAAATAACAAATAATGCACCACCTGTAATTCTTCAAAGTTCTGAATTACTCATGGTATTGAATATCTGTAAGTTTAAATTACTGAAATTTCAGGACGTCTAGTAAAAAAGTAAACTTTTCTTAACAGTCGGTAGGTCATTTTGGACCCAGAAATCACTTTTTTCGTTCATACTTTTCCTCTCTTTTCCGAAAATTAAATTCCTTGTGTACTTTTTGGAAAATGGTAACATTATGGAGAATTCGAGCCACTTTTTAAATAAACAAACCAATTCCATATTTCAAAGCACCAATTGTTTTTATTTGTCTCATACAATACGTTCTTTTTAGCTCTACAATTTTCTGTCGTCTTTTCAACAATTGTAAAATCCCATTTTACCAAGAAACTTTATAGCTTTATTGTGTAACAGTTTGTAAACAATTTTCTACCAATACTTTTCCCGTTTCGTTAAAAAAAAAAAGATTAAACGTCAAAAGTGTGCTTTATTTCCTTCCATCTTCAAGACATTATAACACCGAGAAAAGAACCCAGTAATTGTAACGAATAGACTTTCAAAAGACACGTGAAAGAATAATCTTTCAGAACAAAATTCGAACTCTATATTTTCGTCTAATTTTATTTGTTGTAACATTTCAAAATTTCCAAAGCGGAGTTACAAATTGTCACAAATCGCAATTTCTGATACCAGTACGAAACGACACAATACTAAAGTTGTTCTCACCAGTGCGATATTGTAGATGATACGCGAATATTTACACTTGCATAGCCACTTGTGGATTCAGCGTTGATCGCGTGAACGATTCATGCAGAATGGCACAGTGCAGAATATTGTAATTGTTTAGATCACACGTATATTTTACCTTGCATGCTTCTAAACGAGCTTGTGTCGTATCTGTTATATTGATAATATTAAAATCACCGTTAAATTAGATATTGCGGTGTAAATTTATGATAGGTGTAAAAATAAATTTTTATTTATTCTTGGATGCATTCAAATATTTATTTAAAAAGAATAAAGACAAATCAATCGTCGAAATCATTTCTATTATTGTCGATCACCTTTCGCCATTTTTCTGCTAGCTTGCGAATACCATCGCGAAAATATTTCCATTTTAATAGCTATACTTTATTAGGTGAATCCAACAGGAAAGAATTTATTTCTACACATGATACTATTAAATAAATACTACTCTTGACTAATATAATATATGAATTAATATAACCGACGATATTAATCAGAAATTAATAAATTTGAAGAATTGCTAAAACTGTGATAAAGAAGAATATTATTGAAATTTGCTGGATCAATCTTGAAATGTCAATATTACAAGATTCGATGTTGATCTTTCCATTAAGCCGATTATTGAGAAAATTGTGGCGCTATTTACTGAACATAATTAAATTTTGCTTACTTAGTAACTGAACCAAGTAAAAATACGAGTTATTATACCGTAATATTAGATTAATATTAATCAAATATCAATAACGTATAACATTCAAAGGCCGTTAAATATTTGCATATTTAGTTAATTCAAACTGAAAATAATTTCACGAAAACTGTCGATTTCATGAAAGTAGTAAATTCGGTATTTTGTTCTTTAAAAAAAAAATCTTCGAATGTGCAAGGAGGATTAAGAGGGGAAAATTTCAGATATCAAGGAACGCTCGATATATTCACGATTTCTTCCGCTAATGAATCACCACCTGAACCCTTTCGAGATTTAACTCGAGCAAAAAAGTCCGAGGGAAAAATTCCGCCCCTATCGATGAACTTCTCATCACTAATTATCTTTTAAAAACAAGCCGATCCAAATGGAAGATCTAAAATTTCTTTCAACGAGTAGCTATCGTTCAAGATCGTATTAAAACGAGGAGCGGGAAATATTTCTCGAAACGAGCACGTAATTATACAATGTTTACCCTTTATAAAACGAAAGTATTAAGTTGCTCGTTAAAAGGGATGAGGTTCAACATTAAAATAGATTCTGCCGTTTCTCATCGAGTACACCTGCTTATTCCAAAGAGAAATTCTAAAGGAAAATGATATATCTCGCTATGACGTACTGTTCAGATTTATAGACTATCATCCCTCCTGGTCTCGAACGTGTTCCATTTTAAAATTTTTTAAAGCTTCCACGAGGAGAATCGTGTGTATTCTAGAGACGAACGTGTGTTATCGCAATAACGGAACTGTTGTAGCACCAAATGTTATCAGAAAACGTTATCTCGTTAGAAATCCTCGTCCAACGGAAATGAAGATTCGAACTTTAATAACATGAAGAAATCTTACGCGAAGGATTCAGTTTACTTTTATTTAATCACAGTAAATGTGACTTTAGTTCCACTCAATAGTAATTGGAAAATTATTTTCCCTCAAGTTTAAATTTATCTTACTTCGACTTTATTGAAATTTATCAAGTACAAGACGACTATTTTTATTGTAGTAATGTACATATCTATTCTACAATTAAAAATGAGTAATTCATTTTTCTTTTTATTAGTAATTAAGAATTAGTAAAAATTATAGTAATGCATATGTCAAAACGACAATTGTTATTATAGTAATGTACACATCTACTCGAGAATTAAAAATTAGTAACTAATTCTATTTAAACTAGTAAATAATTGAAAATTAGTTGGAATTATAATAATGCACATATCACAACGACAATTATTTCTATAGTAATGTACATAACTTTAAACAATAAAAAAAACTTAAAATTTAGAAAATTAAAAATTAGTAATTAACTTTTTCTGATTAGTAATAATTTAAAATTTTGTAGAAATTATAGTAATGTATATATCAAAACGACAATTGTTACTATAGTAATTTAAATATTTATTCAAGATTTTAAAAGAAAATATTTGCAATATTCCCTTAAATCTCAAAAAACTTGCTATATCGTAAAGTTAATAAGTGCTGTACTACTAATCCACCTACGGTTCCCTTAAGTTTCGAGGCTTGGTGAATGTAACTTATCCAACAGCATTACCTTCGTACAGGGAGGAAAATAACTGCAGCGAACTGGAAATAGCAGCCGCCACGAAGTTCTTAAGCGATAGTGACGTCTAATTAAAAGTTGTAGAAAGCACCGGTAAGGCTATCGATAGAGCATAACCATTGTTATTAACAGACGTTCCCATGGTTGAAAAGTGACAAAAAAAAGAAAAAAAAAGTCACGTCGATGAAAAACTTTCTCGTATCGATGAGAAACTTCGCGCCTGTATGAAATGTTGTTCGTTTATTACCACGAACGTTCATATATGCAGAAACGAAAATACAAAAAAAAAAAAAGTAAGCAATTCACCCTTAAAAATATTTGTATCAAAAAGTAGAAAATTCAAATTTGAAATATTTCGTAAGAATACACGTGGGTTTCGTTAAGACATACTTCTGCATAATCTCGACGAGAGGTGTACGGAGAATTAGATCAAGCGAAGAACGAGTTGTTCGTGCTGAACTTTCTCAAACTTTTCCCTCTTCTCTCGACGGTCCCTGAAATTGGCTAAGAGGCGAAACGACGAAGCGCGTTCCATCTATGAGAGAGGTCTTTCTTTTTTTCCTCTCTCTCCTTCGTAGAGACAGATTTACGAGAAGAGTAAAAACAGAAGAAAAGCTAAAAGCACCGTTGGTTTTATACACCGTTGGCGACTTCGATAAATTATAGCGAATGCAGAGAATGGTGGAACTTGTTGTCAATTTTCAGACCTTGAAAATTAGGTTACTCCTACCAATCGTCGCGATACCAGAATAAAACTTATGCTCTGTCTCTTCACTTCAAATCTAATTCACGATACCCTTTTCAAAGCTATCAAGTACATTCAAGTTTTGCCAGTCTCTGTAGCTTTCAAAAAATTTCCACGATATATGACATTGTGCACGCTTTCACGCGAACGATAAGTTTTAAAGAAATGTTGCGAGGTATAGATATCGTTTTAGCCGGAAGCGGTAGACGTATAAATATACCATGAGATATGAAATTCTTAAAAAGATTCAACAAAGAATCGTAAAAATGTGTATCAGAATTGTCAAAGGACTATCAATTAAACTCTGGCCTGATTAACACGCTCGTTACTAGCGTCACATATGTTTGACAAGTCAATTCTTTTAATAGATGCTTAGTATACACATTTAATAAATATTATATATGCATAAATGTAAGCATGAATTTTATTTTGTAAAACTGGTGAAAATATAGATATTAAAGGTGGAAACAAGAGTAACACGAAGGATAGTACGTGAACGTATTAACCGATTAAGTTCCAAGTAAAAAAGTAAAGAAATTTTTGAAAAAGTGATGCATGATTTTGAAAGTGATGCATAAAAATGTTTCCATGGTTTAAAAAAGAAAGAAAAATAGGCTTATCTTAGTGTTATTTTTTCAAACTTTGGAACATTATAGGATCTAGGCGGAAGAAAAAATAGTGATAAAAGAAATATTAGGAATTCTTCGAAACTTTTATTTACAGTTGCAACATGAGAATATAGAAATTATTGGTGAAAATTGGTTGAAAAAAAATAAATTGCGAGTGGAATGTTGGGACTTAATAGATTAAACTAACCACCAACTGCTTACGCTTATTGCTCACGAAGAATATATTCCTAAAATTCCCCCCCCCTTTTTTTTATTTAGGAAGCTTCAATGGAGGTTTATATATGCATATGTAAATGTAAAACTGTATGGAAGCTAAAACTGCATTGTGATCTTAGCGAGATAATTTTTAAATTTACTGTAACACATGCCGTTATCCGTAATATCCCTAATCCGCAAATTACGTTCCTTTAGGAAAGAAAAAAGATTACAATGTTTAGTTAGGCAACTAACTTCTCTACATTTAAAGGCAGTTGGAACCTAATCTTTTGTCAATTGTTAATTAACTTTACCCTTTGAGGTCTCCTAAAATCTGGCTCCCATAGTTATATTTGCATTTAAGATTACTTACGATGTTGACGCGAGCAAGAGAGGCAACCAGGTTGTAATGAATAGCCGATCTTATACGGTTTATTGTAACTATGAAATCTCTGGAGAAATTACCATGAAAGTACCATGGTTTATCACTGTCTCTGCAACAAAGCTGGGAGTATTTTTTCCCCTTTAACATGAACCTTGTCCTCCAATCATTCCGAGTGTATGATTTAACTCTCTTTTTTTGTATACTTCACAAATGTCGGTGTCCCAAAATTCTCTTTAACAAGTGCAAGGATAGAAACGTAAATGTTTCGTTATTTTAACGACATGTTTACTCCACAAATCCATAGCAATAACAGTATTTCATTATTTCATTCACGAGTATTATACACACCATGAAATTATCATATTTCAAAGAAAAGATGCATAGAAAATCTCCGTTGTTAAGCTTCGTCAAAGTTTCTGTTATCCCAAAACTAAAATCCGTGCTTAATTACCACTTTCTCCACGCAGACGAAATTCTTGTGTCAAAAATTCGTAGTCGCTAATGCTCATGGTATACATACACACGTATATGCGTCGTTTCGAAATTAATCTCTATTATGTTAATGAGCCCGCACTGACGGGGAATATTTATTAAACCACGGCAACGAGGCTGAATAGTTACGGAAATATGTCAAAGCGTGACGCAACCCACCTGTTTCTAATGCCGGAGGAAATCAGCTGCGAATGAAACGGACATCCAAACGACCTAATATATAGAACGTTGCAAATATTAGGCGAACTATGCTCGTTAAGGAAATTAAGGAGCTTGGATGGACGTATGCATCGTTTTCCAGTCACTTGAAGCACATATCGGGACCGTTGCTCTTGAATCTGATCCCCGGATCGATTTCCCATTACCGAACCATCGTCGCGGATTTAATCTGACGCGACACGGTATTTACGGTACGGACGTGCTGCATTTTTTTCTCTATTTTTTTTTCTTTTCTCTTTTTTCCTGTTTCTCGAGCGTATTTCGCGAGTACAAAGTGTTCTCGAAAGTTGAGTAAAAATTTGAACGGTTAATAAATAACTTGAAGGTGAATGAGAATGTTTTCCATCGAATTTAAAAAAAAATTAGGAAAATTCTGCGGTAGGTGAAATTATGGGCTGCAAGTGCAGAAAGATGAAACAAGAGAATAATCGAAAAAGAAATTTTAATCCCAAAATATTGATTTTGTCAAATTACAATTTTCATGAGAACTGAAGAGTGTACGGACGGAATGTGTTATTTTAAGTGAATTTAAAAAACGATATTCGTCGAAGGAATGTTCAAATAGCCGATTTATAACTTCTAAGCTAATCTTCTTCTTCTGTCTCTGCGTGCATCTAAAACTCATCGCTATCGTTGTGAATTTTTGCGACTTGAAGATTTTATAAACGTTGATATAAACGTTGACGAAAAGAAAAGAGAATTTCTAGCAATTTTCCAAATCACACTGAATAATAATCGTGCACTTAATTTAAAAAGTAAATTATATTGAACGTTGATAAAAAAAAAAAAACAAAAAAAGAATGAAATTTTTCAAATCACACTGAACAACAATGATGCACATCGAGAACATAAATATGACACTTAATTTAAAAGATAATACACAAGAGACACCAATTAGTATAAAATGAACAAATTAAAATTAAACGCAGGGTATAAAAGGCACATTGCGACACGTGTTAATTCAGAAATTAAAAGAACGTTTTAATAATAAAATGTGTTTAGTTCACACATCATTATACATTCTCAATAAATGTTGAAATATCGTTCCAATCACATTGTGCAAATTATCCTATACAAAAGATTATTATATGCGTGCAAATGAACACAACGTAACGAGGAGAATCATAATGGAGACATTAGCATTAAACATTTGCGAATTGTGCTAGTTAGAGTTTAAACAAGTTCAAATCCCCTCATACACTCTATCACTTTTGTGAATGCGTATGTAAGCGATTACGTTAAAAATGCATGGGAATGGCGGAAGGTTAATAGCTTACGGATCGACCCCGTGCAATACAAACTTTTAAATAATGCTGTACAAACAAGTTTATCCATTATTTCCGGCGTAAAGTAACCCTATATTCAGAGATCAGCTAATGAAAAGCACACAAGTGCAGCTAAGACTTACGAAGTATCAAGTTCTCTATGCTATGATAAAACACTTTTATAACACCCGTAAATTTCAGAAAAAAAAAAATTTATGTTAACTGTACAACATATCTTACAATTATTACTCCTTTTCTTGAAAATATTGTTACTCGTATAGATCAACTTCTTTCTTCCGATATTACATCTAACCTCCAACTTTTAATCATCTTCCATTATAGTCGAAGTGTAATAACTCAAACAAGCGACATTATGAGTGATCATTAAGATTGATGTGGATTAATCAGGAAAGAGAAATATAAGGATCTTTACTTAGCTTGAAGTTTCGACGAATATACGAAGTTAATTTTCTCAATCACAAAATTTTACACAATATTTTACTTGATATGAGATCTTTGATTGAAATTCTTTCGATAAAAATTAAGAAATGATCTGCAAATTCGTCAAATTAGTCAATCACAAAATTTTGTACAATATTTCAGTTAATATCAGAGCTTCGATTGAAATTCGATCCATGAAAATTAAGAAGAAGTGATCCGCAAATTCGTTACATTTAAGAAAACGTACAGAAAAAATCCGCACTAAGGGAATCCAAATTTGACATATATCAACATCGTAGAATGTTCTTTTGCAATCACAGTAAGAAAGTACAATAATTCTTTACATGAACACTAAAAGCTTATGCAAAAATTCACATAGTGTAATTAATCTTCAATTGAGCTAACAGTTCTTCGATAAATAATTTTTCTATTTCAAACACTTTAACTATTTTCTACCAAAAGACACTTTAATTATTTTCTACTAAAAAAAATTAAATAAAAACAGAACAAGATATGAAACTCTATTCTACGTGTTAAAAATAAAAAAGAGATCCAAGCAATAACTTTAACGATATTTTACTGTACACCGTGCACCAAATTGAATCGAGACGTCAAACACATTCGAACTGACGCGAGTTTTCCCATAGAACGACATGACATTTCGAAAGCAAAAGAAAAGCGACATCGTTTCATCCTGGTGACGGAAAAAAAACAGAAAAGAAAAAAGAAAATCTCGGATCCAGTGTCCAAAACGCGAGCACGTGTGTCCTAGACCCATGGTCTGGAAGGATGAAAGCCGAGATTCCGCTATTCAATGTTTTTTTTCCGCTCGATCCAGCCGTGTATACGCGCGTGGATAAACTAGCTCACGATTGAAAACTCGCCTTCGTCCCCTTTTTTTGCGAGCAAATATTTAAGAGTTAATTAAACTCGTGCTGCTTCGACTCGTTGCAAGTTGTTTTTTCAATCTCTTCGGATTACGGGGTAATTCGTTCGATAAATCGCTGAGTCTATTTATTACGAAAGTTAGGTAAAAAGAATGTAGAATAAATCCTTCAAGGTAGAAGGATCTAATAGGAATTCTTTCTATGTGTTCAACATTTCAGTTTTGAGATAATGTGGAAAATGAGAATTTGAGGAGTAATTTTCAATAGTAGAAGTATGATAAATTTTCGAAATTATCAAAACGTTGCAGGATAATATAGTGTATTTATATACATTCAATATTCTTGTGTATTTTACATTTTGCAAATCTGAGAAACGTATTTTTAAAATTTTCTATTAATTTTCTATTTTTAAATTAGATGAAAAAATTTTAAAAAGCAATTCCGACCAATTGTAATTTCTTGAAAATTTTTTGTATACATTATCTAGTAAACTAATCTTTATAATTTCTCAAAAACATTCACATCGTTAGGTCCAATTTTAAAATAGTTACTCTCTTTTAAAGGGTTAGATACTATGCATGCACAAATTTCTAAAATTTAAAGACTATTTAACCCGTTAACTGGGTTTTCTTAAACTGAAAATAAATCTCTCTGGTTTATAAATTAAAGTGAGAAATAATCATAACCAATTAGTTCATTTTGGTTCTTACAAATGTAAATGTGCACTATTTTACATTTAATAGTACAATTAAAGATGTATAATTACTCAATAAATAAGACTTAACTCAGGAAAAAATTAAATAGTGCCCTACTAAACAATCCAAATCCCAGAAGTTACAACAAACAGTAAAATTTTACTACGTAATAGCAACTTTCTTTCTTTCTTTTTTTATTCTTCGTTTGTTTAAATTGACAAAATGTGCGAAATAAGAAAAAACATTCTGCTTCATTTATAACTTATGAAATTGCATCAAAGAATTGTTAATGAAAAAAAAAAGAAGGGAAAATATGTGAAACATTCGTGGCATTGGTGTGTTCCCCTTTAAACTATAAAAATTCCAAAACTGTCCAAGCAGCAACAGTGAAGCGGGATAACGTTAAAAGTCAAACAGAGGTCCGTCACATATTGTGATAACGTCTCCGAAGCAGACAAGAAAAATTGTGCAAACATAACACCCTCAACTCTGTAAAACTTCACCTTCGGCGAAAAATTCTATTCGACGATGAAACTTCAAAGATAAAGAAGAAATCCGGTTGTGATGAAACGAGACCACTGGGAAATTGATGAATACCCTTGTAAACATGGTGAAAGAAATCTTAACCTCCATTTCTACGAGAATAGATCTACGAAAAAAAGGAGAAAAAAATAAGAAAAAATCCAAAGGCAACGTATCACGATATTTAAACTACTTTTTGATTCTCGTTTGGAAAGTAGTGAAACAAAAACAGGGAGATAAAAGAAATTTTTTGCAAAAATTTTGACATTTCACACCTATAAGTAGGATCTATGACAAAAAAGAAGCCTCCAAAGGCAATGCATCACGATATTTAACCTACTTTTTAATTCTCGTTTGAAAAGTGTTGTAAAAAAAAAAAGATAGATAGAAACGAAATTTTTTGGTAAAATCTTGATATTTCACTGACGTTATTATTTGAAATATAGTAAGACTATTTTGCAAGAGCTTTTTAGTGATCCTATTGAAGCAAATTCTACGGTTCTCAAAACATAAATATTATAACTACCCTATGTATTTAGAACATCAACACATTTCAGCAAATTAAATATAATCAATATGTTAAAAAATCTAGAGTTACAAAGAATCAAGTCAGTCCATTTGAGAAATTTTGAAACAATGCAAATAGAACACATTTTACTATTTTAATCAATCATATATTTTCCTTCACTATCAACAACTTGCTACCACTTTACAGGTAATTTTTTAATTCCATTTATATAAAAGATATACGTGTGACATCGATACGCACGAATATATGAACTAACCTGATAAATATAATAATAGTTACAAATCTAAACCGTAACCAAAATCAAAATATACTTAAAAAAGAAAAAAAAAATACTAGAAATCCTCCAACATTCATTCCGAATAAAACGTTTTCCAGTAATAAATCCAACATTCCAAATGTTACGCTCGCAATTGAATAATCCAATCCAGCACTCTAGATGATAAAGCAACGGAGAAAAATAGTTCTTTTTAATTCTCTCATCAAATGGAACAAGAAATAAAAAACGTGCTTCGTTGCTCGTAGGCCGTATAATCGTTGAAATATCCAATGAACGCTCGATTCTCCTGTAAGGCTTTAATGAAATGTGAACAGAAATGCTGCGGCACTGTTTGCCATTCCGCATATAAAAGGGGACCAGGAATTCGCGCGCAAAACACGGCTGGACCCAGGGAAAACACTCTGTTCCGTTCCATTCCATTCTATTTCCATTTCATTGACGGCGCACGAGCCATTCCACGTCAAATCGCACACTTTCTGCCACTGGATCACCAATTTTTCTCAAACTCGACAGTTTTATTAGCAGAAATGAACTTTAATAGCAGAATCAAAGGAGTGCAAAGGGTTAATAAAATATTCAACGTTAACCTGTTAACTTGTCATTGATACAATAATACATAAAATACCAATAGTATATTTATTAACAGATTACTCATATTTTAATTACACTCTTATGCTTGTATTAAATATAAAATACACTATGTTAACATTTACAAAAACTAAAATAATATAATTAATTATAATTTTTGCTGACTTTTTAATTATAAACTGCAAAGATTCGATTTTTATTTGGGAAGGGAACCTATTTAAAAGGTTAAGTGTTCAATTTCATTACTAATGCTTTTCTACTTATAGATTTGCTTAAAAAAAAAAAATAATAATGATGAAATCTTTGATGTTTCTTTTACAAAACTAGCTTAACCCTTTAACTGCAGTGCACTCTTATACGAACCCATCGATAAATATGATGCGATATTCGCATGTCAGTCACCACGATTGTCTGCTACTATTACTTATCATATTTACTTGTTATCTTTTCTTCTGATCAAACATTTTTAGAGCACACTATATTGTTTTGATGAAAAATAACGAATGAATAAAATTATAAAACTGATCACAAATTGAAATAAATGAACACTTATATATGCAACAAAGGAATAATTTTATACGATTCAATTCACGATGCGATTTGAGACAGCGAAATTGAGACTGAACAATATTAGTAAAAATATGCGAAAATTGAAACACTTGCCAATATTCAGCTATTTACAATTGCTATGCTACATGTAACGATAAATTCTATGTTAGAAAACAGTTATAGTAAAAAGAAATTTAGAACGCGTATATATACGTCTTCCGTATATATTTCTAAATCAGTGAGGGCGTATATATACGCCTTTTGTAGTTAAAAGGTTAATGAAATGACTCGTGTACACCATACACGACGATGTACCAAGCTTCCATTGACCGACGCGTATGAGCGACCATTTTCAGAACACCTTACTACCGTTTTAAGCTTGCCCGTCGCAAATTAGCCTCGTTTATCGCGCACTCTTGATTGCTCGTTAATTCGTGGCCAGGGTTCCATTAAATTTTCATCGAAGACTAAGTCTCCGCAGCCGTAAAATTGACCGTTCTCCTAAACGAGTCGACGCGAAATACCACGTTGAAGAAACTTTATAGATTGACGATGCTCTAAGTTGAGCAATGTAGGTGACTACTTTTTCAGAACATCGTACATCTTCGTTTGTTGTTTAAACGTGCCGTCATTTAGAAGTTTTATAGATATCGCAAATGCTTTCGAAACGTTTCCGTTGATTGAGGTGTAGTAAAACGCTACCGGAGTGTCAGTGAATTGCGTACAGTTTCTGGTTGGAAAAAATGAATATGAATTTTCGACAAATTTTTCGTTTATGGAAAAGGGTATCATTTAAAGATGTAACTTGAATTTAATAAAATTTAACTATGTAATTTTTATAGAATATGTTGTATATGTACTGTAAACGTTTAAAAAGATGCGCGACTATATATTTATGCTCGTTTTATTACAGAGTAAAAATTAAAAACTGCACAAATTTTATCAAAGTGATTCTATTTTTATAGAATACTTTTACGCGTGATGAACGTTTAAAAAGTTGGTCGACTATGTATTTACGCTCATTTTATCATAGAATGAAAAGTAAAAACTGTATAAATTTTATCAAAGTCTTTTTATCAAGTGTTCCTTTTTTTTTAGTCGTTTTCTTTTTGGTAGATTTACAAAAACTTCAGAAAGAATATTAGATTGTTACATACTAAAGCAAGAAAATTGCAATTAAGAATACTAAACAAGAAAAAACGATTATCTTATATTCCGCTTGGCGGGAACGTTTTTGATTAATTGAACATACTCGACTGAGATACGAAGATTTAAAACAGCATGTAACATTTTTAACTGGTTCGATCCATATGCATCCTACGAGAAACAAGATGTTCCGTCCATGCGAATGGTGGCACGATACATTGACCAGAAGGGCAAAAAGTTTTTGACATTCTGCCAAACCTTTGAGAGACAAGGGAAAAAGTAAACGTAATTAAACAGAACTAATGTTCCGCTACAAGATACAACGATACACGACGGATACAACCTGCATTTACAAAACTATCGCGCACAATTTTAAACAAATACAAATTACATTAACCATGTTCCGTATAATCATTACAATTCGCCTAAACGACTGCGTCTTCAGACATCAATTCGATTATGGAAATTTTCAATAACTTTTCAACATATTGCTGGAGTTATTTCACGAACTGCAACTCGAATGTCGTTCTTTAGGCAATTAATTGTTTTCAGTTTATTAACGTAGACTCGACTTTTTATAAAACTCCCCAAAAAAATTCGCATGATCTCGGAGACCATGATGGACATCAGAAAGGCGTGTGAGTTCTAAAACGCAGCAGTTCTAAGCCTCGTTCTCGAGTAAAGAGATTAATTAACTATTTATTTTCGATGAACGGCACTTAGAAATTTTACGCAAAACGAATAGAAAATTCCTCAATTTACACCATTACTCTGTATTAGCCTAAATATGTTTATTACACCCAACTTTAAGAGCAGTTTTCATTTCTCCGTTGTGGACAATTGTACATGAAAAAAAAAGAAAAAAATACATGTCGAATATTCTTCTAAATATATTTGTTGCAATATACTGATGTTTCATTGACATCGATGACTATCACTTACGAATGTTCCCTTGCTTTAATGATATTCTTACATTTAAGCACCCGTAAAACTAAATTCAAATAATAAAATAATAATTATCTAATACTTCATGCTACTTACGCAAATCTGAACAATATCTTTGGTAAAATGCGAAATAAAGTAAGAATATATTAAACAGGATATTTTTCTTTTTTAAGGGTGCTAACGTTCGAAATAGACAAACTTATGCAATGATGCATCACAAAATTCGCAAACATATCAAGCATATCAATTCTTTTCGTAAAACGGGGAGATCACTCTGATCGTTCGGCAAAGTGTTAAGGGATGATTAGTCTAAACCAGAGTTTCTGTCATAAAACCGAAAAGTGAAATTTTAATTGTTTACGAAGGAAAAGTGCCCATTGTCACGTTCAGTACCGAACAAATAATATATTCATTAAACGTTTATCTGTAGAAAAAAAATCTCATGTGAAAGATTGCACACTAGAATGTACATTTTGGTGAAAATCAAACAGAAGATTGACAAATTTCAACGAAAAATGGAGTTCGATATTTTTCGCGATTTATATTTCGCGACAGCCATCGTTATTTCTTCTTGTCAAACACGTTAACGAAGGCAAAAATGTCGAAAACAGTCAAAAGAAGGAATTATCAATTGGCACCAATTGGCACGCGATCTTTCTAACTTAACGACAAGCTCGTTAAGCCGGCGACCGCACTGAAACGCTTTTCTGTTCCGAATATTCAGCTCGTGGGATCAACCGTAGTGGCGTAGCTCTTCGGTAAAAGAAAGGTTAACGAGAAACAGGCGGAAACTTGTAACAAATAATTGTCGAATCCATGCCACGGTTAGGCAAATATTCAGCGTGACAAAAAGCTTCCAGAAAACAAAAAACTGTCCGATTAATTGGTGTGGATGCATACAACGTGAAAAATTATGATTCCATTTCTTTTTTTCTTTTTCTTTTTTTGAAACGATGTGGAACAATGATGGTATAACGGAAAAAAAACTGGGTTTTTCTATGGGGAAAAAAATGATACTGCATTGACGATTTTTATGAATTTCCGCTCCGGAGGAATTTCAGAAGATCGAACTCGAGATGAAGTTTTATTTGATTTTATTTAATTCCGATATATAGTAGGTACTTTAGAGTAGCATTCGAATGATATTCACGCCTGACCCTGATTGCAAATCTTACTGAGCGAATTACTGTTGTGCAGTTGCACGATGAAAGGAGAGAAATGGATACGTGTAACTGGGTTTTCCATCGGATGAGACTTTTTATCAGAGAGAACATTGCAGATTTAATGTTGATAGTAAAAGTGATGAGTTTAATTTGAATGGAAATGTTACGATATAAAAAGTGAGAAATACTGTATTCGACGGTACTAAAAATAATTTAAACGTTGATCCTGTAAATTAATTCTGTCGAATAACGGATTAAGTTGCTTGGAAAACTGTTGTGTAAAATATTTTTCTATAAATTATAAAATAAAAAACTACTGAATAATATTAAAATTCTTTTGTAAATTTTTAGATTCGTAAGGTATCGCAACCGAAAGCAAGGAGATCGTAAAATACCTTTAATGCAAATTTCATATCGAAGCTTTAATTTGAATAAAATAATTTTCACTATTTCAAATTTGTTTGATTTAAAAATAAAGCACATTCTGAAAATTATAATTCCTTACTGAACGATAAATTTACATAAACTTAATAATATTTAGCTTATGTTTTCACTATTTTTCAAGTTTTCGACACGCTAGAAGTTTGCAAGACGTACAATTAATCAAAATGTTTGATAACATTAAATCACGTTGATAGATAAATTTACAATTAAAATCTCTTTTAAAACCTATTACTTTCCTGCCACAGAACAAGATACGGAATGAGAGAGAAAAATGATATTGTTTATCACAGGAAGAGCAATTAACTACGTTGACAAAGTGAACACAAAGCACGATTAAAACCCTCGATAGAGAAAGGTGTAGGCTGCTAATCACGTTCCATTGAGCGCGATATATGCCAGGTGGGAACGTGCAATTCTACTAGAAACCAACTGTTTAGAAACAACATTACATTCCGCGAGCAATAACGAAAATAACTGCGAACCAAGTGGCGCGTATATGTAAATGTCACGCGCAGTAATTATTCGGTGGTAATCGTGTTGTGCAATATGTTTCTCATGTGTGAGACACCGATAATGGCCTTGGATCGTTAATAACGTTACGTAACTGCAAACATTATGCGAAACATCGTGAGCAAGGTGAGAAGAAACGTATATTGTTACGCGGAAACATATTCATACAATTCACACAAAATACATATTTAATACCTCGATAAATATACAATGGGTCACAGAAGTATATTAAGTTCTTTAAGGTAAAATGGTATAACAGAAATGCTTTCTGTGTGTATTAAATTTGAGTTTCGAGATAACGTGAAAAAGGAAAATTTGAGGAATAATTTTCAATAGCGTCTTTGAATAGAATTAAAATTTTGATTATTTTCTCTTTTGTTACAAATTTCAAGGATTTCATTCTAAATTAATTACACCGCATAAGAAAATATTCCACGATAAATACTGTTCTTTGAGCAACTTGTTACATTAACATTCAAAAGATCGTTGTGTTGTATTATTATCTTCTCCTACTTCAATCAGAGTTAATAATCTGCTTTAATAATCTATTAAAAATATAAAAATATTCCATGGAAAAGTTCGAATGTCATCTCAACTTATTAAAACACAATTATTGCTAACTACAAAAAAAAAAAGTACTTTTCTAATCAAAACGAAAAGCTGTAACATTTTCTCAAGCAGTCATGTATAAATTTCACTGACAAGTAATCGCAGAAACGTCAGTTGTGCATTTCTGATCGACAATTCGAAACGATTGATCCACCTAAACGGATTTCAACAGGGCATAGTCAATTTCAAGTAGAATAATAGGTGCTATTTCCGATACTCGAACTATATCCAACTAGACTCGAGTTTCGTAATTTAAGTAAGAAGCTTAGTTTATATCGGCATAAAACTGGCGAATTGTTTCTTTGGACACGTGTGCACATTCGATCCTGAATAAATCTTTATTCCATACTGTGCTATAGTAAACGTTTCGTTTTACGAGCTGCGTCCCGTTTCACGAAAAGCCATCCATTCGCTTAGATAACGGTTGTTCGTGAAAAACAGTTGAAGAAAGGAGTGCATCCACGAAAAAAAAGATGTTCACACCGCAAAAGTGTGTACGGTAAACAGTGAAAGTTAATGACTTCTCTTTTGTTCACGAAGGTGGAGATAAGTGATCGCATTATGAGCAATTTCTAGAGAGGGAATCTCAATTGATGCTCGTTTTAATTAAAACGTTGAACATTGAACCACTTCTTCAGTGTCTTTATTACAGGAGCAAATTCAGACGATGAAAATTTCATGATACTAATAGGAATCCTTTATATTGTGCATGTTAATGTAAAGATAACAGTGTAATGGTAAGTTTAACAAGTTTTCTTTTAACTGTTTCATTTAACACATTGCCAAACGCGCGCATTTTTCGCTTACAAATTTGTACATCAAACTATTGTACATCAAAATTTGGTCAATATAAATGGTTATCATTTAGAAATGGTCTCTTACACTTGAGCCATCTATAAAGCTTGTTATGAGCTATCTATAAAGCGTGTAATTAACTTAAAATAATAAAATAATAATTATCTAATATTTCACATCATTTATATAAATTACAATTTTGCCAAACGTGTTTGCAAAAATGTTGAAATAAAGTAAAAGTATGTTAAATTACATAACATTTTTTTAAACTGTGCTAACATTCGAAAAAGAGGGATTTATGCAACGGTACATTACAAAATTCGCAAATATATGAAGTATATCCATTTATTTTTTTTAATGATGGGAGATCTCTCCGTTAAAAAGATATGAAAGATGTAAAATTGAAAAGTTACTCGTAAAAAATAGATAACATTCGAGAATATGATGAAGTGAATCTGGGAAATGAGTTTCCACGTGTATTAATCGAATAAAATTACATTTACATACTTTCGTTATAACTGCAGGCAAAAATTTTATTCTCTGAATAGAAGCGGTGTAAGTGTTTCATGCTCTAAATGTTCACTGTAAATTTATGTGCGGTGCAAGAGGAAATAGGCAAAAAAGAAGAAACAGAGAAGGATTCATTTAACGTACAACCGCAAATCTACCATGACAAAGTTACAGAGGATTTGTTCTATTTGCAGTGGCTACTTTTACACAAACTGCAACACAATCTGACGGTCTACTCAACAATACACAAATAATACCTGTAAAATACCACGAACCAAAAATTTCAAATATAATCCACAGTTTCTAATCTGTATCGTAAAATAAAAAACAGATTACAAGAATTGCTCCTTCTAGGAAAATTTGATTCGATACGATTGAATAAAATAATTTGTTAAATTTTATTTATTGCATATTACAAATACTCTATTTACTTTAAAGAACACTATTAAATAGTGTTCTTTTTTCCTTTGCCTTGGAAGGTCATCAATTTTAAATTTCTCCAACTCTCCTTTCCACTTTAAACATCTTCAACCCCTTCAAATTCATTCTTTCTTTTAATTTCTTAAAATATAAAAAAGAACGTGCACGGTATTCGAAATAAACTATGAAATATTTTATTTCAATGAAAAAAGTCAAAAGCTTTACGAACAATAGGAAGATATTTAAGACTGAAAATTAACACGATATCTTACGGCAATAAGCATCATTTATATCTTTCAAAAAAACATCTTCCTCAGGTTCTCGCCGGAAGACAATGACACAAAGGGGGAGAACTCTTTTAAATAGCTCTCAAAGCGTATTCAACAAAGAAGACAACGTGTACTCATGACTCGAGCACCGGTGCACTTCCAGAACAAACTGAACCACAATGATGGCGATGCTTCGCGAACGGAGGAAGGGGGAAAAAGAGAGAAGAGAGAAAAAGAAGAAAGTTACAGTTTTTCAGTGTACACGCAGGAAAAGGGTTAAAAAAAAAAAAACATCCGGAAAAACGCTTATTAGTCGGATCCACGATCCGCGGTGTGACTAGAGGTAAAAATAAAAGCTCGCCCTTGCGGCCTATAATCTCGTCTAAAGCAAGGGTCGCTGACGAAAGCAAACATTACTTCCGCACAAACGATGTTAACTGAGCAAACTGCGTTGTTTGTCCCGTAATGGTGTTACGTTGCAACGATTAACAAATATCGTTCGATTGCCTGACCTACGGAACTTCTTTTAGACTTGTCTACCTGCGTCTATTGCATTGTGTGACATAACCTCGACTGACGTAAATCGTTGTTTGGAAAACAAAAAGAGAGAGGAACAATTTGAGACGTTTGTAACGTGACTGATTAACTGTTTGAATGTCACGGAACTATACAAAAATTCAGTTGGAAAATGCAAAGCGGCGCAATCGTGCTTCTTTCGTTTTTGTTACTTCTAATTATTAATAAATAAATTTAATTGTTTTTTTTTTTTGATAACTCCAAAATTGATGAAAGCATAAATTTAAATTCAGTAGAACATCGATAAAGGATAACAGTAAGGACACGCATTGACAAAATCCAAACGTGCAGTTAGTTCGACTTTACAAGCCGATTAGCTAGCACAGATGTTAATCTAGCACACAAACGATTAAGAAATAGTGTGAAATTTATTAAAATAAGTAAATGAAAAGCATTATTCTGGAGAAAATAGAAGTGAAGAATTGTGTTAAAGAAAAATGCATCATCTATCGTTAGTTCTAGGAATTATTATAGCATAATAGAATTTCTTATTCAATGATAGGTAATACACGTTTGTTTTGTAACGAATAGATGTGAATAATTGCTGGAGTGGGAGTAAAATCAATGTAGACTATAGAGTATCTATAGATCTTGCAAACCTACGTTTAAACACAGATAATAATCATTATTTGACGCTGACCGTAAATTTACTTTACGATAAAAATATTGACATTTTTACTTTCTTCGTAGAAGCTGAAATTGAGTCTTCTTTTAACTATGTGTGTAATTCTGTGCTCGAAGTCCCTTTGATGTACTTTGAAATACGAAATAGAAGCTCGGAACATTTTTCTCATAAATTCTAACTTTGGTAATTTAAAAATTTCGACAGAGTTTTTCGACAAAAAGATAAAAAATTCGCAATCAATTGCAGCCATCTTTGCTTTTTGTGCCTCTCTAATGCACGCTACCATTCAAAATCATGGAAGATATTTTAACAATATCGTTTTCCATACTTAATGAAGTTAAATACACTTTAAACTGAAATAAAAATTTTCATAACACATAATACACAACTTTTTTTCATTTAACACTAGAACTATCAGTGTTGAATGCGTTCACCTAATTCTACCGTACCTATAAATTTTATGGGTACTTGAAAAATGTACATTTATTAAATAAATTAAAAAATTGTTTTAACTAAATGTTACAAATTAAAATAATTTATTTTGGACTAGAGAATATATGAAAACATATTTTTTAATTGAGATACTTATTATTAAAACAATTTATGCTTTATAATTTGCCTAGGGAACATATCTTATTTGGTATACACACTTTTCATAAACATACTTTTTGCATTCAAGACAAGTCGAATTCGTTCTGTTCTTGTTGCAAATCTAATTTGACAGGATTTCCGTACATTAGAAGTTTCTTTTGAATTTCTTGAAGTACAGTTTATTGTTGTGTAGAAATTTTCAACTGACAAATAAAAATCAAAGTTTTTTAAATAAATAACGCTAAATCTTTGCATAAATGAATGGAAAAATATCCATACATATTTTTTGTCTAAAACTCACTTTATTGACCCATAGTCTTAATGTTAAATTTAAAAATCTATCGACTTCATAAAAGGCCCTATACATTAACGAAACAATCCACTGTAAATTCAATAATTACCTAAATTTCGCAAGCAGTAATTAAAAAGTACAACAATATAAAACACAAACGTGACGTCAAAACGAAACTTCAATAAAAAAAAACAAAAACAGAGAAACAAATTATTCCACAGTGACGTCTAGCTTTGCCACTTTTCGCCCGATTCTACCGCAATTTTCCCCACAGTCCTTATTAACGCGAGTTCGTTCGATCGCGCCGCGTCTTTTTACACATCAGCACGAACACGCAACAGGTAAATGGTAATACGTTAAGATCGTATGCTGCAATTAATTTTTTCTTTTTTTTTTTCTTTAACGATTAAATCACTGACCGAGAGTTTTCTGGAACTTCGACAAACGTGATACGTTCCTTTCTGAAAACGACGGTTCTAACGCGTCGCGTTTTTGGAGCGTGTTAAACGACGCTGAATAAACGTACGAATCGAGCGATCTTGCTCAAAGGAAAGAGAAACGCATCTGCACACCGGAGGCGGTATGACCACACGTTCGTTCTTCGACAAACAGCAGAACGTCCGTCGATCGAGCCTGTACATTCGTGCGTGAACATCTTGTTCCAATTGATACCAATCCTCTTCTGTTATCGTGGTTCTCACGGAGAAATGAAATTTACGAGATGCATAGGTATATTCTAATCGGTGCTACATCGATCGCATTTAACGCTGATTCCGCGCGCCACGGGGAACAGGGAAAACTTGATAGATAATTCTCGAGTCTGTTGGTTAACTTACTTGTTCAGTGTGATAATAGAAATATTCTGCATCGATGGAAATTAACTCGCTAAATGTTCGTACGATTTTCTTTGTTAAAGATAATTAAGTTTAAACCAGGTTTACGATACGAACGTGATTCTTTGCTATTTTTCAGATTAAGATTTTCAATACGTATCTGAATATTTTCTTCGTTAATTTCTCTTTATTGTCGGGAAGGCTGCAACAACCCTTAACGAAAGCAGAGAATTTAGAGCTTCTTTTTGTATCTCAATAGCAATTGTTCATATTCCAATTGTTAAACATTTAAATACACTGCAAATCGAACGGGAAGTAGAGATCTAATAGTGTAAGAGGATTGACAGCCCGTTACTTTTAAAATTAATAGGAAGTTTATAAATGAAACAGCATCACAGACGAAACATGACCGGTTAAGCGTTAATATTACATTTTATACTAGAATTATTAACCGATATTACGAAATGATTACAAGTTTGCACAATTGAATATTTAACTAGATGTTTGCCGGTGTGTTCTGTTCTCGAATAACTTCTAAATTCTTTAAATTCTTCGATATAAAACCTTTTTCTGCGAGTAAACTCGTGAATCCACTTTAAAAATGGCTGAAATTACTTTCTCTATGTTAAAAATTGGTAAGATTTTCTATTACTTTAACAGATGATTTTTAAGCAGGTGTATATATGTTCGAACGTTCATGAAATCTTTTATGAAACGATTTTCAAAGAAACATCATATTAAATATTTTGGCGAATATGTAGAATGTATGCTTGTAGAAACGATATCTTCACGTTTGAATTATGCAAATACATTTAAGAGTTCTATCATGTTCCCGATCGCAGTGAATAGGAAATTATTCATAAAGTTGGATACGCGTGTTTGAAGCTTAATGTCGTTTGCATTCAAAAGCGTATAATGTTGATTACAAAAGCTTCTCGTTTTTTTTTCTCTCTTTTTCTTCATGAAATCGTATAATTTTCCGAGAGACGATCTATTTTCAGGCAAGCCAGTTTAATGGAAATTCGTTCAATGGCAAACGAACGTATCGATGGAACGTAAACTTAGATTATTGATACCGACATTCACCTTTGATCACGTTGGAACATTATAAACTGTAAAACCTTGCAGCGAACATGAAACGAAGCTAACAGTAATATCAAACTAGCATACACGCTGTAGATGTACAAAGACAAACCGCATAACATTATCATATCCATTATTTTCACAATTTTTTATGCATTTGCGCAGAAAAAAGCAGCAGTCTGCATTTTGAAAATATAATACTGAATTTTGAAAAATGTTCGAAGCTTATTCAGCTTGTATAAAAATGACCTTTCTTCTGAAAGCTTTTATTGTTATATCATTCTATCAGATTAAGAAAAACGAAATTTTGTTTTATTAAGTTCGTTGAATTTATCTTAATGGCAGAAAGAACTATATGGTTAGGTATAGGAAAATCGAAAATAATTTTGAAAAGATAGAAAATATCTATTATCTTGAAGATTTTAAGATGTTATGATAATATCTTGGAAACTTTTCGGAATAGTATGAACTACGATAAAAAAAAAATTTCGATCCGTCCACTAGCAACGAACATAATGGAAGTGATCATGTTACGCAAAATTAGCAAACATTTCTTGTATAAAAATTTCGCGATGTTACTCCCTGCATTGGTGTTTTAATTGGCAATTATTTTTTTCGAAATAATTATCGTAATGATTAAAATTTCAAATCTAATTTTTCCATATTTTTAGTATATTCGTGATATTAATTCTTTTATTGCTCCAAGTGTTACTATTTCGATATCAAATCGTAAAATCTTCGTTTAAGATTAAAGCAACGTTCTGCATTTCTTCTAAAAATTTCTCCTCATATTTTCAATATATGACACGTGAAACGTATTGTTCCGTTAAACGTATTGTTCTGTTCAAAAAGTTCCAGGACAAGCTTATTCCTCGATTATCGCATTGTGATACGCCGAAGAATTACTACGGACTGGTCAAACAGGCGATGAACAATACCACTTGGATGTCGTGAGGCGTTTGTGTGAATCGATTCGCAAAAAATGACCGGATTTATGGGAAAACAACTCATGAATTTTGCATCAGGATAACGCATCAGCCTCACACTTCGATGCTTGTTCGTGACTTTTTGACCAAAAACTCGATTAACATCATCCCGCAAGCATCGTACGACTTTTTCCTATTATCTCAGGCTGAAACTTCCACTAGGTGGAACGTCGTTTCGAATCAAACGAGGCAAGAAAACAAAGTGCACTAAATTTGCTAATAGTTTTTCCATTTACGTTATAAAAATTGAAAAAACCGCTCGCATAAATCTATTGTTAAAAAGAAAATTGGGAACGCACTCGCGCAAGCCTGGACGCCATATGTTCTTACTTCCTAGGCTGCTCAAGGGCTAAGTCAAGATCCTTCAAAGGGAACAGACAAAAGAATGGAAACTGAAAATCTAAAGAAGTCGTGAAAGAAACAATTCACGAGAAAGAGCAGAAAAGATTTTAGAAAGCGTACTAGCAAGAACGTGTTAGCAGTGACATAATTGCCATAGTGAACAAATAAATATTAACTTATATTTAATTTGTTCTGGAACTTTTTCAATAGAATAGTATCACTAATTATAAGAGACATCAAATTAAGTGGCGTGAGAAGAAAAAGCATTATCATAAAACGTTTCATAATATCATTTTATTCATACATAATTTTCGTATATAGTAATATCATTATACCGTGGGTCATGGATGGCCCACATGGCAGAGTAATGCATTTTCATATAATGCATAGCATAATAAGTGCAATAACGTCGACTATATGAAAAGCCACGTGAAACTGTGCTATTTGACCTGCTTAAAAATTGCAAAGTGGGTCATCGGTGACCCACGTTGGACTTTCCTCTCATATCGTATGAAAAAAAAAACATTATCATAAAATATTTCATACTATTATTTAATTGGTACATAATTCTCATATACAGTAATATCATCGTTGATGATTCACGTAGTATAGTGATACGTTTTCAATTGTTTAAATGGAATACTGCTATATATAAATAACATAATGAATTCGATAACGTGGGATACCAATGGTCCACGCGGTCAATATGGAAAACCACGCGAAATTGGCACGATTAAAAATTGCAAAGTGAGCCATCAGTGCTTCACCTGGCACAGTGATACGTTTCCAATTCGCTAGATAGAATACTGCTATTTATAAACAACATATACAACGAATGCAATCACCACCGATGGCCGACGCTTTCAGTATGAAAAGTTACGTGAAATTGGTGCGGCACTCGACGTGTTATAAAATTGCAAATTGTCACTTACCTTATGGTGGATAAGCGATATGTTGTTTGGAGTGCGGAATAATACACCTCAGTCTTCTGTGCGTATACGTCAACAGTAGGGGGCACCACGCAGGTGTTGAGCTTTTTCCGAATTCGGCCACGCAGAAGATCATCACTTCGTGCAACACCATTGCAATTGACTTGCCTCGCCACCGAACGATCAAACAGAGTCACGTCGTCCGATCGATCCTCGTGATCGATCGTTAGCGTGCGAACACTCGCGCGAACCGCGTTCTTTTTCTGGTCAGCGCGCGAGTCACTGGATTTCGCGGCTCGTTTCGCAACTGGAACGGGCCGTAGATTCGTCTGAAATATCACACGACAGCCAGAGGTCAATTACAACGCTCATTCTCTTACGAGAGAGGCATTTCATCACATTTAATGACTACTTCTTTAACGTTGTTTCGCCGTTCTACTTAATGGCGTGAACATTCGTGTTTAATTGTGTCAATTACAGTTTCACTGGTTGACTTTAAGCCGTGTAGTTTTGTAACTTGATCTTAGAACGTGCACAGTGATTACAGAGCGTTTTTTTTTTTTTTTATATCTTGTGATAAGGATTAATAGCAAGGTGTATTTACGAGATTTGATCAAAAAGATACTCTGAGTTTATTAATAAAAAAATTATTTTAAATTAAAATGATCCCCTTTTAAATAATTTTATAAAGCAACTATTGTCTTTCGAAAACATTCTTTGTGGAAAATTTTAGAAATTGTTTCCAGATCAACTTCTGAAGCTTCTTTTGTTCCTGAAATTGTTTGAAAGGTACGTCTTTTTAATGAAAAACTAAGCCATACGAAGCAAAGTCAAGCGGATAGGAAATAAAAGTGACTGTTTTTGGTAAAAATTGAAACCGTAGTTCAAGAGTTCCCTTTTAAAAATTGAACTACAAAAACAATCGTAAATCTCGAAAAGAATAACTTTTCGAAATAAAATCAACGCCAATTTTAAGTTACTAATAGAAACCACATCAAATCGTATCATCAAGTTTTCTCTAACTTTTTGAAATACTTTTTGAAAAACTTTTCTTTACTTATGAAATATTGGGATACACATAGTAGTTCAGGTTTTTTTATCAAACCTCGTATTAAGCACGTAAATATCGATAAATAATACAAATAATAAATATATTAACTATCAATAATTCTTGTTTGTATTTGTTGAAATTTAAAAATCGAATATACTACGATTTATTGTTAATTTAAAAAAATTTGGTCACCACTTGAAACTGAAATTGGCTCATAAGAAGTAGCTAACTGAATAGTTAAATTGCACTTTAATAAACTTTATTTATGCATAACTAGTAGCATCACAATTTAAATACAAATCTTTATTTCAACTTCAATTGTGACTTTTCCTTTCCATCCCCATATTTTTATCAAACAAAATCCCAAAAGAGGAAATATTTCACAACATCCGAGTAACGTATTAAAAGATTGACTAACGGTAAATTTAGTGAACAGTGCAATTCATTCATTTTCTAGAATAATTACAATCTTTAAATTACAACCCTAGAAGATAAAAACTTCAAGCGACGACGAAAAGAAAAAATTCCAGTGTCTGCCAAACGTGACTCCACTATATCAAACTTACTCCACAAAAGTATTCTAATCTTTCTCATCTATGGACAAAATACAAACTTCCAAGTTTCTACTATTTTCTACAAGTTCCACGAAATTCATCTGGCTCTGACTGTCCAATAGTTCCAAAGACGCGTCGAGACTGGTAGCGTATCGATTCCTCTTGCAACGAAAAACAAGTCGACAGATAGAGTCGAAAGCGACTAACGTCCAGAAAGTTTCTGGAGATCGGTGGCGGCGGCAGAAAGGTCAAAAGCTAACAATTTCAACTGGAAATCTCAACTTCGGCCACCGAAGCTCAGCAAGTCCCGCGGCCAGAGCTTTTATCAAACGCGATCAACCAGTCAGCTTTCAGGATTTATATTTCCCGATCGGAAACCTCGCTACAGCTGCCTCCTAATTCGACGAAGATAAATCTCCGAAGAGTAGTGCCATGTGATCACATGCATTCCCTTATCATACAGTGTTTCGGAGATCTCTCATGTTAATACGCGAGCTTTGAATGGCTCGTTTCTTTGCTCGCGTGGCGAGTATGAGTATTTCAACTTACACGAGGATAGTGTTCGTTACGATCAGATTAAATGCTTGGTATTTTAAATATTTGAAATAGATTTAAATCGGACGAAGACCGCGAATGTGTGGAAAGGGAAATGTAAGGTATAGGTGTACATATAATTCAGAAATGAAACCCTTCTTGAATCTTTCGTGGTTCTGACAGATTGTATTAGGTTTGCGTAAGGTACAATAATATATTGAATTATTTTTTGGATATATAAGATATATTACGCAATTTAAAAGAACTGTATGAAACTTAATTACCAAAATTTTATAAGTTCTTGGAACTTTGTACATACTCGTATAATGGAAGGGCAATTAATGAATGCAAAATGATGAATGACTAGTTGATGTGAAAGTACGTGTGATACAGTTGTTTTACAACAGAGGAAGTATAATATGATTATAGTAATTCTATTTAATTATTATGAAATAATCTTTGACAACTTTAAATCACAAAATATAAAAAATTACTTAATTTATTTAAATATAATAAAATCTTACATCCTCAAAATCTATAGAAGTACTGAACAATCATTAAAAATCTTTATTAAATCATTCACAATGTAATATTATTCGTGGATAAAAATGTTAAAAGTAAATTATGATACAAAAAATACGCGAATGCGTGAACAAATTTTTATCAATATAAATACCTCGTTGTATTACTTAAATAAAAAAAGAAAAAGTATCAGCACTGGAATTGAAAAAGAGTGCAATTACAAATTTACAAATACTTATAAAAATTTCGACAGCAAATATTTTATAAATTATTAAATTAGACTGAAAGAAACGAAGAAATATTAAAAACACTCGATTCTCGTACTATCAATGATTACACATTGTTCTCTAAACAATAATTATGTGTCAAAAATAAATGCTGCCCTCTGACATCGATATTAACGAATTAAATACGATCCCTGTAAGTTGTACATACATCGAACGTATCTCAAGAGAGAGTCTCTGTCAAAATAAGACATCCGTAATATTTCAACCGTAACAACACCAGGCTTCTATACCCTTTCAAGTTTGCACGACTAATAAAACTGACCTAAATTGAAACTGTCAGAAATGTCAAAATTAGTCGATCTGAAGAAAGGTTCTAGCCGTGTTGAGACAGAAGGAAATTGATGAAACGTCGAACGATATAAAGAGGACCAAAGTCACATTGAGGAAAAGCCTGCGAAACATTTGCACAGAGCCACCTGTCCATTCGATTCGAGTGTCGAGCCTCGGAATAACGCGCACAGAACTCATCGATGCACATGTACTTCTGGGTACTGCTTCGAAAAAAAAGGCCAACAGTTTCTAGGAGATAACAAACTTATGAAATTAGCACAGCATTCGCGATACGTGAAAAAATTGAACGAATAAGACTCGTGTGAAAGAAAATTTTCAAATAAACAGATAGAGGAGAACAAGAGAAGATAAAATAAAACTAGTCTGCGGTACATGCTGCAGCTTCTCTCTTCGGTCTAACCTACTCGAAAGAGATTTTAATGAAACGTAAAGAAAAACTAAATAACTCACAGTAAATAACGTCATACAAAGATCATTTCAAATGTTCTAGCTGCAATAGTAAAAAAAAAATGTATCACTGGATCTTCGATGTGACACGTTCACGAATAAAACTCGTTTACGAAACAAGAGGATAACCTCGATTTGTTAATAAAATCACAATTACGTATGCTGATCGTAGTGTAATAATGCTCCAGCATTAATGACAGTGCTCCATTTTGCCTGTCACAACACAAAAATGTCGCACGATAGAGTTTGCAAGACCGTTGCTAGTTCACACAAACGTCTCCACGAAAATCGATCAGACACACAATTATTAGTGGCAAATAACCTCCTTGATACAGGTTCCGAAGGAGTTACATCGACAGAATACAAATACCACTTATGACTGATGCAACAGACTATCCTTCCACTCTGGCGTGTCAGATCAATCGCAATTGTCACGAAGGGAATGAAAAGGTGTAACGATAACATTATCGTTGCATGAAAACCGTTACAGGAAAAACGAAGATCCACAACGATGACACTGCACGCGTGTCAAATACGTCTCTGGTCTGTCGTGTCTAATCCTAGAAAGCCACGACGAAACTCATCGAGGTTTACAACGTTGTATTCATGCTGTTTTCACGGTGCACGGTTCGGTCTAATTACATGTGCTTTCTTTTTCCTCTATGCTCTGACCACCGTTCGATTCTCACACGGACGATACAAAAGAAACGATCAGAAACCAATAAATAAACTTCGTGAAAGATACAGAAGGAAAGAAAGAAAGGAAAAAGAAGTTCGAAAGGAAACACGAATGTCAACATGAAACGTGAACGTACTCGTTTCTCAGGCTCGTTACCACTTGTTAGCAGTTGAATGCGTCACGCATCAATCACGTTTGACCGTCGCTCGAAGGCTCGGTTCAGCGTCTTGCACGCGCACACACGTTCGACGCATCGACGACGAATCAACAAACACAAACGGTCGAAGCACGGTTTCGCGCGGCGGCGGCGGCGACGAGCACCACGACGACGGCGAGGACGAGGACGAGGACAACGGCGACGCGGTAGGACGAGGATCATGACTCGTCTCTACCGTCCATACCGTCTTGCCTCGGGACGTCCGCGATAGTCTTGGGCAACGTAGCGACCTCGACGGCTGTTTATCGGACTCGGGGAAACCGACGAGTACGTGGGGAACAGCAGTGACGGTGACGATGACGGCGGTTACGATTGCTCTCCACGATCAGAGGTACAGAAATGCTGGCACTAGTAATGCTGTTCTCGAGGCGTGCGTCGAGCGTGAAGCACTGTTTACATGCGAGCAGGGGCGCCATGGTCACAACCGCCTCTCTCGGTTTTTCTCTGCACGATCACCACCGTGATTTTGGATCTGCTGTCCTTCGTTCTGCCGGCACTAACGCGTGCCGCGTCCTTGACTTCGGAACCTTCCTCATCCTCGCGGCATCAACTATGTCCGAACAGTCGTTCATTCATCTTCGCGACATCGTTGCGCTCTCCTCGTCGTCGTCGATCCGCTCTTCTCCGCTACATGCATACACCCATCTAACAGCTACCGTATTTAACCCTCTCTTTCTCACTCTCTTTCTCACTATCTCTCTTTCACCCCTCTCACTCTCTCTCTCTCGCTCGCTCGCTTTCTCGCTCGCTCACTCTCGTTTCATCTCCTATTTCCCTTCGTCCTCTCGTTCTTCTCCCTCTCTGTCTTGTTCGCGCCCTCAGTTACCGTGCCTCTCTCTTCCCTCACCGTCGTTCACCTCGCGTTCTCCCACCCACTCTGTCGCTCCTTCTCCGTCACTCTCTCGCTCTCACGCGGCTGGCTGAAGCGACACGAGTGCTGCTCCCGAGTTGTGCGACGCGTGCCAAAGCTCTCGTTAGACTAAACTCCGATAGAACTAGCGCCACGCCCTCCGCGTAGGTGGCAGCACAAGCCACCATCATCTCGCCAACTTCCCACGAACTTCTCTCTATCTCACCCCCACCACTCCTACCGACCGCTTCTGCTTCTCGACGGTATTTCCCCCTTCTCTTCTACCCGTTGCCCTCATCCAGCTGGTGGTTCTTCCCTTTAGTAGTTTACCCTTGCTCTCTTCCACGGTTACTCTCTTTGTTCTTTCTACTTGTTTTGCTTCCTTCATATTTACTTACGTGCTTTGCACCCCGTTCTTACCGGACCTTACCCTCCTTTCGATCTTTACGCTTTAGCCGGCTATATTTTTCAACGCTGCCTTCTCTCTCAACGTTCTATAGTCTTTTCTCTTTTTAGCTTTCCGTTTCAGTCCACGTTGTCGCCTGTTTTTTCTTTTCTTTTTTTTCAGATCTTACTACGGCTCGTTGCGTTCTGGCAGTCGGTTGTGTAACTCGATGATCTTGAACACTGTACACGCTCGAGTTGAGCGTATTTAGTCGTGTAATGTGAAATGTCCGATTTCGGATCGTTCGTAAATTAATCGCTCAAGTTGAGTGTTTGAAATGTTCTAAGTTCTTCGTGTTAACTTAAAGTTCGTATAATTCTTCTTAAGTTTCTGTTGGAGAATCTAACGTCAATCAAGGCGAATGTGATATAACTTCGTCACAACTTTGTCAGTTCCGTTTTTATTTAATCAGGATTATAGTCTACTGTAAAATGAATATTACTGGATATTGTCAAGGTGATAGTCTTGTTTTTTAATCATCAGAATTCTAGTCTATAATAAATATTACTTGATATCATTAATTTTGTCCTGATTTCGAACAATTTTAAGTTGCGAATATATTTGTTTGTATTTCGTACTTTTTGTTACAACTTTTTAACGATGCTTCAAACGACCAACATTTAAATGCCTTTGTTTATTTGTACCCATAGAACATATTGGCAAAGATTATTTCTACTCTCTAAACTCTCCATCTTTATATCATTTTCTAACTAAACGTTATCTTCTCAAATATATGTTTTGCGTTTCAAGAAAAAAGTTCGTAGAAATTACATTTATCGTCACTTTGCATACTTTTTTTTTTACTTTGTAGACACCCTAACAGCCTTACACCTCTGTCAACGTTCACTTATGTACATTCACCCTCCTTCTATCCCTTGTTCCAACACCTCTTTCAATCGTCACCCTTTTCATATGTTCTACTTTCTCTTCAACACATTTTCTTATCTTTTCCTCTCTGGATTTCTAGTTCTCCTCTTCCCCAATGAATATTTCAAAATTTCTATTAAATTTCTTCGTTATGATTTTTAATCAAATTTGAGGATCATTTTAGCAAGGGTGATCAAGATTATTGAACCTCATTTTAAATGCGGAAGGAACAGAAACTCTGAGTAAGCGTGGATCGTGTATAACATTCGTCCCGAGTGGAACAACGTTACACGCTCCTAGTCATTTGCACCCTGATTGCATAAGCAAAGACGCAAATCGGTATTTCACCGCTACGTGAAAAGGAGTTTCGATTATCCGACTTCTGAGTATCGTGAAAATGTTTTTGGAAGTTACATGGGAGTCGTTAAATTTCGCGGCGAATCAGAAATTCGGCAAACTGGGAAACAGCGGTGAACATTTCGATCTCGAAACGCTAGAAGTTCTATGGAAAATCACGTCCAACTTCTGTATAACAAAATCAGCACATTTCTACGTTTTGCACAAATTCACTAATGACCACAGTATTTTTATATGTCGTCATTTCTATCATTTGTTCTTACATTTCCACGTAGTTTTTTTTTTTTTTTTTTTTTTTTTTTAATGAAATAGTATGATCCTTAAAATTTTCGGTCTAAGTAAGTGTTCTTAAATTTTTTTCTTTTTTACTCGATCGTTTTCATGCATTATTCAGAGTGCACGTTTTGCTCGTCGATTTAACAAATGAACATTACTCGAAACGTAAGACTGTCGTTAGGTATCATCCGATAATAAGGGCTTTTGTATTTCAATGCTCCTGGCTTCATTGCTAAAGTTCACTGGACATTGTCACGCGAAGTTTTGGCTACCAGACACTGGTCGTGAAACGAGGCGGTATAAGCCATTTTCACTATCGGTCTTATCGTTTCATTCCCGTGATATTAGCCTAATCTCCTGGGAAATCGTGATCATTTTTCACGCATACTGTATTTTATTAAACCTTGGTCATTCTACCGTACAATAGATACTTGTCTTTATTAATTTCGGTAATCGAAAAATTTATTTAAACAAAAAATTATTTTTTCTTTTGTTAGTATTATAAGTAATGTTTAAACATATCGATCTGAATTCAATCGAATTATATTTCATATGATCGATTTTCGATTAATTTCATTTCAAGCGAAGTGTGATAATTAGCAGCGTTTTGTTATTTAGAAGTTATTCAGGAATGATGAATCGTTTGCTGGACAAATCACGTTTCATATACAGAGCCACGAATTTCTCGCTGACGTTCGTGAAATCGAAGATGCAGTAATTGGGCTATTTCAGTGAACCCGGCTGGTAGTTACACTTACGAATAGATCAGCCGACGTATTTCGCCATCAGATCAATCTTCTTTCGCTGCAGACCCGCTTCGACTATTCGTGCTATTTCGAGACTCCCTGCCTGAGTTGGGCTAGATAATGGCCCTTCGGACAAGATAGAAGAGGAAGATAATAAAGCAAATGTTAATTGCCACCCTATATTCGTTTTTGCTAATCTATATTATCGCCTCGTGTTATGCGTGAAGTGTGACTCAAATAACTTTCGATTGTTTAAATTTCATTGCAAATGAATTATATATTTTTAATAACTGCAGAAACGTAATGTGAACTTAAGGATTATAGGAAAGAATACGAGAAAATATGTAAATATGATGGAAAATAACAAGTCTACAATAAAACATTTTTGTTTTGTATTACTTAAAATAGAGCTCTGTGTTTTTCCAGAAGAAACGAAATAAATTTTCTCGTTTAAAAGTATTATAAAATTACTTATGGATCTTTTCATTTCGATTTTATTTACATATTTGATACCGCCATTTTTAAAGTGTTTTTACTGAATTCTGATAACTTTAGATAAACGAAATTTGCAATAAAAAAATTAGCCGTTGTCTATACATTAATAGCGATGAGACGATTACAGTTTTGATTCTTCTAAAGAAATCTGCAGTTGGATAATAGAAATTCGTTTAATAAGAAGCGTTCAAATAATGCGAATTTTAGAAGACAGTGATATCTCGAACAATTTGCAACTGCTTAACTTGTGAAATTAACCAAAATTATTTTCTATGCTATAATAGTACTTGTTCTTCAAATAAAGTTCATTAAAATAACAAAAAATAATTTACTGATAACGTTCCACAACGCTTCCAACAGCTAATCCACTCTCCATAAAATGAAAAAAATATTTCTCATTAATTATAACCCTTTTTTTCTTTTCCTTTTTTTCAAATCATAAAACACTGCGATGATGAAAACAAACGATGAGCGATTTATCACTTCTCGCATTAATTAAGAATTAATCTCAAAAGAAATATTCATTTTTCCACTTTCACCATCTATCATACGTTTAACGTTCCTTTTTTTCTCTCTCTTTCCAAACGAAAAATTGAAAAGTGACGCGCGAATTGAAAGAATGGTGTATCGAACAAATGAACCGTACAAAATTTCGTGCAAACTTTTTGCTCTCATTCATTGTATTCATTGACAACAAGGAAACAGTAATTAAAATTTGTACAAAACACGTATTTAAATGCTATAAACTATCCCGATCGTTCGATCGAGTTTTCATATTGCCACTGGTACGACGCCTACAGTGCAAATTTAACAACATATATTTGTTTTATATATATAATATATAATATATATAATATATACACCAGACCCTGCTGTTCTTAAATGTTACTCTAATTCATACAAATTACAAACACGCGGTCGATATTACAAAGTAGTGTTAACGTGTCGAATAAAAAAACGTTCAACAAATTACTATAACAATCCCTGGTATCTAAAGTTTGGAAGCAAGTGTTGAAACCTTAAACGGAAAAGCACGCTTTCATTTACAAAGTATTGCAAAATATAGTAAAACAATGTATTCAAAATTGCAGCATTTCTCGAACGTCTATAAACGACGTTGACATACAAGAACAAATTATTATTAATTTTACCATTAGAACGATAATAGTTCTCCATCACCCCTCTCATCTCCCTCTTTTATAGTTAAATAATAAAACACTTTTTTACATTTACAGAATATCATCAAAAACCTTTTATCGATACACACGATCTTATATAATATTTAGCAAAAAACGTAAGAATGCGCCCTATATAAACTTTTGTGCATTATAAAATACGAAGCCCTTCGTGCTCGAATTTATTCTCGTTTATAGAATAATCGCTTAATCTTACTTGGAACAGTTTTTTATCAACAAGATTCCATTAGTTGGATGTACATATGTGTATATGTGTGTGTATGTGCAGTACGTACAATTACACACTAAAACTGCTATGAAACACTAATTACACGTGGACTATACGAACGAAGAGTTCGACGTGTTTCCTATAAAAAGGAAAATCTTAATAAATCTTACCGTATACAATATATGCATGTATATGTACATAGGCAAAAAAGAAAAAGAAATTTTAATTACAGTAATCTAGAAAAGCTCTACGGTATAAAATTTTATTTATAAAATAATTCGTGCACTCATCTAAGGAACAGTTCAGAGACCGCTTGCTCTTTTACTGCGCGATTTAATTATATTATCGATTAATAATCGTTTGTTCTTTTTTTCTCCCCCCTCTCTTTCTTTCTTTAGATATTTTGTTGCATAAGCACTTCATCGCAACTAACACTTGGAACTTTAGTTGCTTCAAGAGCACTTTTCTGCCGTTTACTTAGCGACATGTGGAATACAGTTAATGATACTGATAATTAGCGATACGATCATTACACTGTGCACTGTGGTCTGGAAGGCGGGATTTCCTGGTGGAAATTCAATTCCTCAACTTTCATACTTTTAAAAAATTTCTTTGTCTGTTTAAAAAAAAAATAAATAAAGGGAAAATAAATTTTTGATTTTTTTAAATTTTGGCCAGGAAATTCGGTTTTCCAGACTAATATGTGATAACGCGATAATAATTTCCAAATGCAAACGTCTGTCTGTTCGAAGTTTGCAAAATCACGTGAAAATATCTCTCGAAAAATTGCTTTAGAAAAGAAAAACGGTTTATGTGTATTTTAGCTCATGCTAGATTGTATGAAAAATGTGTTTCGAGTACAGTTTTGAACACTAAACCTGAGTTTTCCCTTTTTCGAAAACTACTGTTCATCCTGTCCGATTCTTCCGACATTTTTCTTGGTGTTTATATACTTAGGCTGTTAGCAATTTGATATTTCTCCGTACTAGTATCTTTAACGTAATACTCTTAATTACACTTTGATATTCATTTCTTCGAAGAAAAAGACTAATTTCTACTGTAAATAGTTAACTATCCAAAATGTATCTACCCGTTAGAAATGACTAGGCTTAAAAAATATCTCTACTCATTGAATGTCCACCTTAAAATAAAATATATCTAACCTACGCATTTCTCTCTTCATCTTTTAGAAAAGCAAATTTTTCAATATGTTTAACCCTTCGTCGAGCAGTATAATTCTTAATTATGCGTTCATTGCAACTTGCTTACTATTATAGTAATAATCGAGGTTTCAACATTTCTCTTATTCAGTCCCCCACTAATTAATTGACAGTCATTAATCGAACAGCATTTTAATAGGAAGCTACTCTGTCTACGATAAAGCATTGTAAAAGTGATCCTTAAGACTCCTATCACTTTACACACCGTCTTACATTTTCAACGTGGAAAACACATTTTGTAAAAAATCGGTAACAATATAAATCACAAGCGAAAATCGACGTAGGGTTAACACAAGTCAACGATACTCTCTACCGTCGTTATCAAAAACACGTTTTCTTCTCGCGGCTGTATCTTCAATCGAGAAACATTTCGAAATTACAACAGAAATATAATAAGTCTCGTTTGTTCGAAATTAATAAGCACCGACTTTTTATCGTTTCTCAACGATGCGGTAATTAGCCCTAGGTAACACTTTTCGGTAAATTTTTACGGATAATTCAAAGGTGAGGTTCGTTCGTAGCAGGTTCCCTTAGGATTAAAAAACTGCAGTCTTTTCTTTTTCACAATATGCAACAACTTAACGCGGACACTAATCGCTGTCTCCTTCGTAAAACGTGTCCGGCGTTAAGGAGGCCTCCTGTTAATCATCGTCAACGATCTCGCAGCTGTGATACTTGCTCGACGAATCCAGCCAGCTCTCTACACCGCTGGACGCCAAATCATCGCACGATGGCATTTCCGGTAAAGGTTCCATGTTCGGCGCGCCTTTCTTTGACAGATTGTTCGCTGAACGATCTTTCACATTGGAGATTCCTACGGGAAGAATTCGAAAGTTAATAACAAATAGACCGCAAATTTTTATGCATTCATAGAAAATTTAAAGATACAATATTGCACAGAATACACGTAACATGAAGAAATATAAAAATCTCATTATAGTACCCATGATGCTTTTTATAGTACCGAAATTCCACCTTTTTTACTATTTTCCCAAAAAATATGATTTACATAAATTCCGCATAAAAATACTGTTCGCGGCTGCTAAATTGTCACTCGGGACAGCGTACAGGCAAGAAGGATATACTTTTTTTGTCTGTTACGCGATACTAAATGATTCGATTCGTCAATGTCATTAAATGAAGAATAATGATAATATGTGTGGCCGATTATTTCGATTGCGTTAGAGAAAGTACGGAGATTTCGCTACACGAGTTTGTTGTATATCGCGACACGCTTTCACGATAAAGTTAATATACGCAAGAGATCAATATGCATGCGTGATATATTTCTACAAGTTTTCTGTGTGATTAGTGTTCTATTATAGATAAGCTGTGTTCCGTGAGATCTTCCTCATCGCTCTGTATGTCTCTGTTCTAAAAATTCTGGTGTATTGTATAGTGATTAATAGCTGTGTATGTATATTTTTTTATCTGTTGTTTTTTTCGGTGGTAAATGTGACGATAAAATATGGAGAGTGTTCTAGTCGTCTAACTGTCTCAATAAAAAATGTAATATCCAGGTTTATCTAAAGTGTCATCTAAATGCGACACCTAAATGTCAGCGCAGTATAATGTTTAGATGTCATGCCTTCTCGAATAACATAAATCATTTTGCTTTAGTAGAAACTAATACAGTTGAACGCATTTACATTATTCAAAGTTATTACGAAAATGGGCTGCTGTTTTCCAACAAGATTTTGTTTAATGATGAAGCCCATTTCGTTAATAAGCAAAATTGTGGTATCTGGGATGATAAAAATACTTGTACTATTCATGAAAAATCTCTACACCCACAAAGAGTCACCATTCGATGTGAATTTTGGGCAAATGGAATCATTGGATCACTTTTTCTCGGTAGATGATATTGGAAATATTGTTACTGCAAACTATGAGCGATACCGATCAATGTTGAGAGACTTTTTACGGTCAAAATTGAATCATATTGATCTGTCTGATATCTATTTCCAGCAAGATGATGCTACATGTCACATAACTCGAGGAAACATTCAATTTTCGCGGTTGAAATTTCATCAATGTGTAATTTTACAAAATGCAGATTTCAATTGGCCTCTAAAGTTATCCGATTTAACACCATTAGATTTTTTCTGTGGGGTCTTTTTAGAAAAGTCGAGCCTGTGCTAATCAGTCAGAAACTATAACCTAAAAGTGTAAGTTGAATGACCCTATGTTTCGGTTTGCCGCGATTTATGGGATTCGAGCTAAGCACGCAATAAACACTCAACATGAGATCTAATCAAATTAAACCCACGTTTTTTCCGGATACAAACTTATCAACCGCGAACAGTACGTTTGTGATAAAATTTTGATGAAAATTACTTTGAACATTTCATGTGAATTAAAAATAAAATAAGATTATTTCTGACGTTATGAGTTTCGAGAAGAACAGAGGATTTCTCTGTGATTCATCTCTAATGTATCTTTTCGATATTGAATATTTAATTCTTTTTATAATGTTTCCAACTGTTTGCAATAATTGTAAACATCATTTTCATTTTAATAGAATATAATATAGAAAAATTTACCATTATCGGAAGTCATGGATGATTCTTTTCTACGGATCAATGCTTGCCTGGATGCTCTCGGGCTTCTATACTCTCCACTTATCGATAACCCTGCGCTGATAGTTGGAAGTCTTATGTCCAAATGCGATCCTTTATCTGTAACAATCTGATCAGACGTTAGACTAAAAACACCATGCTGTTTTTCAGTTAATTAGACTTTCTCAATAAATACTATACAAAAAATGTTTCTACTATGCGATCAGTAGGTATTGTTACCTTGTTATTCATAGCGTACACTTTGGTGGCGATATCTCTAGCAACCAGTGTTGTTAAAACTGTGGCTAGATACGCTTCTTTAACAAGAAGATACTCTAAAGCAGATCTTTGCCAAAATAAATATCTACATGAACTGGCAGCAACTATCGATACCTAAGGAAAATGTAAATTAGAATTACTTAAACAAAAAAAATTCTTTGGACCAGAATAAATAAATATTTCAAACACGTTTCAAAATATTTTTAACGATTGCTTTTAACACGTGGATGAATATCAAGTAGAAAACAAATACTATTAATTTCAAAAACAATATATCACACAAGAATAAAAAATAATTGCATTTAATGTATGGAAAAATAAGTAACAAATACTATTAATTTTAAAGGTGATATATCTAAAATATCAAGAATCTAAAAAGAAAAATTCCATTTTTTTTACCTTGAATTTATCGTCGACGGATGCCCGAGAACTTTCGAATTCGGGTGAATCTAAAAACTCGCAAGGTGAAATGGGATGCAGAAAGTTCGAATCACTGAGAACGTTCACTTTGCCACTGAGCAATAAGCCCAGCCTGTCAGTCCGCGTTAAGTTTTGCATCGCGTATGCTTCACCAGCGTGTAACGACATTATCGAGGCAAACTCTGGCGACACCAACCTTTTAAACTGCAATCTAGACACCTGTTCCAGCAGAAAATGAAACCGTATAGTCTTTTCTCGTTCAAGACAAATCGTTTGAACATTATGTTTCTCGCATTTTTAAATCACTCACTTCGAATCAGTATAACTCTGTTGAAACACAATATTTTAAAAATAAATACACCATCGTCTAAATGAAAATAAATAAATAAGATAATTATAAATAAAATAAATAAAATTAAAATAATTTTTATTATTCTTTTAATAATAATAATTTCAAAATAAAAATTTCAAATAGTATTTAAAAGAGCAAATAGAAATATCCAAAAAATTAATAAATAGAATTATCACACACAAAAAAGAAATGAACAGCTTTTTCATTTGAATTTCCTTTAATTCTGGAATTTTTAATTTTTAGGAAGCTACTTTTATATTGTATATAACTTTGCCTTGCAATTAGTCATACAGCGGAGCGTAACAACGTGACCATAAAAGGTACACGCCAGGTAATCCCGCAACGCCATAAACCCTAATCAACGATTATTAGACCCTCATTCATTAATTGAACCATTTTACACCAACCATTACGGACATTGACACTTCTTTAAAGAAAACACAGGTGATTCATGCACTGATAAATGTAATGGAAAGTTTTACAAGGAGAATTACACCAATAGGATGGAATGGAAATTTCCATTTTCTATTTACATCAGAGAAAAACACTCGTTACAGCTCATCAGTATATAAATATATACTTATTCACCCATTTGTGTACCATGTCCCTGTTTTCTCCAATTTTACTTCAGGATTTCCCCAGGAACCAGTCATTTATATTTATTCTTGAGAAGCTTGTCATACTTTTAAACAAAAGGAAAGGAAAGATAGACGAGTAAATTGTTACGATCGATAATGAAGATCACAATACCATTGTTCAAATAATCTACCCGAAACAAGGAAATATGTATCCATAGAGATTAATAGCCGTTACTATTACTAAACTGTGGATTCTTATACAAATTAGTATTTTTGTACTTAGGTAAAAAATTATTTCATGTAACAAATATTATAAAAAGCACTATATGGATATTTTTTCATATCACGTGATACTACTGGATATTTTTTCATATTACATGCATTTTGTGCAATTTTCCACTTTTAATCATTCAAATGCCAGACGGCGCGATCATTCTTCTTCTGTTCAGTGTCTAAAAATGCCAACTAATTGTTTCGCAGAGTCGAATCAACTGCACGCTTGGATTTTGTCAATGCGTATTTTTACTGTTACCATTTATCAAAGTTCTACTAAATTGAAATATATACTTTCATAAGTTATGATACTGTTAAAGAAAGTTTTTTATTTATCAATTAGCGAATGGCGAATTTTTTGCAAAAGTCCGCAGCACTGAAACGGTTAATCTTCGCAAGAAAAGAATAGGAAGAAACGTTTGCAAAAAGATTGGAAAAGAATTTTTGCAAAGGACCGTAACACTCAAACTGTTAAATTTTCTACAAATGTATAAAAATCTGCAGTCTAGTTTTCACGATGAAAGAAAACGTACAATTGCTCGAAGAAATATCAGATGGAATCAGCAAGAGTATTAAAGTGAGTAAGCATACTCAAAAAAGAAAATATATTAGCGATTTATATAAAGATTTTAAATCATTTAGTTACGTGTAGTTAATAATACAATGATTTAATTATCGCAGTGTAAAACTTCTAAATATTCTGAATAATAATTATTTTAATTTGTCAGTTAAAATTTGGTATTTTCTGGGTCATTCAAAACCGTCACCATTTTACGATTTTTATAGAATACATATATACACTAACACGTTGTGTATAGCTATGCGTCCTATCGCATGAATAGACAACAGAACTCGAGGGTTTAATTTACAACCCTCGCTAGGTTTCTTCCAGTAACAATACCTTTACGAATTCATGACACCTCCATTGTTCCTTCCTCACCCGTACAAATTTCGTTACGCTTCCCTATTGAGTCGAGTAATATGATTCACGTTACGCTACCTGTTCAACTATATTGTTCGGTATAATTAATCTTGCGTAAAAAATCCCATCTTGTTTCCCATTGAATTTCTATTGAGTTATACTCTTGCAAAGCGAGTAATTTAGAAACTACAGCCATAGAATAGATATTAACAGTTATTGAACCAGAAACTATATTCATAACCGTATATTAAATTAAATTTCAATTATATTTAATTTTAATTATACAAAACGTTATGATTTTGTATTATTTTACAGTTATTTTTCACAGAAAATTGTCCAAGCAATGTAGTTTTCTCTCACCTGAGTACAAAGAATTCATTTAATTCTACGTACTCGATATATATATAGGTTCTTTTTCTTCCAAATATCAGCTAAAAGGTATTATTTTATCATTGGAATAATTTTTAGAAACTTATGATCTTTAAATTATACATTAAGGAAAATGATTTGCGATTAAGATTGCTTGATTATCCGTAAATACGCGAAACATTGAAAATATTAAGTCACCTGAGCAGTTTTCTCTACAACGTACGCTGAATGCGTGCAAAGTCTTGAAAAATTGCTCACGAACTTTTCGCAATACTCACTTTAAATGGGTAGAAGAGGGTATGGTAAGCTTCTTCTAATTCAGGATCGAATCGAACCGGTCTCATTTGATAAACGATGTAAACCAGCTGACCGATGTTTAATACCAAGAAACTGAAGTTCCATGAGAATATGTCCGGTGCGCAGATTACGTGCCATGCCCAACCAGATAGTAGCATGAAACCTTGAACAAACAAAGTGACGAAGTTTCGCAAATAAATTATCAACTTATATTAATAGTCTTGATAACAGCAGTGTTTTTAAGCTTTGTTTTACAACGAGGATTTTCATTTCTTCGTCTAACTCAATTGCATAGTCCATGTTATATAAATCGAGGAAAATAAAAGCGGAAGGATTCGAACTCGCGATTTTTCGAATCGTACGAATGTACACTTGTGGCCTTTAATATTCCTAGATTCCACTTGAGAAGAGTTGTACCAATTTACTATCTCCAAATAATATTATAAACATAAAGAATTAACCCGTTAATTGCAGATGACGAGTTAACTCGTCATTTGTTTAATAATATTTCAAACGCCAATAGTTTGTTTACTAATGAATTATTCACGTTTGAATTGTACTGTTATGTTTGTATTCATATTTTCAAAAACTAAGATAATGTAACTACTTGCAATTTTTGTTTATTTTTAATTATAAACTGCACAGATTCAATTTTTATTTGAGGGGCGAACCCAATTAAGAGGTTGAGGAAGCATATCACAGAAAAGAGTATAACAATATTAGTCAACATTCAGAATTGTAACCTTAAAATATGCGACTGAATACACAAACCATTATTAATTAAGAAGACCTTAAACAAATTCCCTGAAAACTCGACATTTTCAGAAATATCACAATTTTCAAACCACATTCTCATTAATAATTGTATACAGATTGTCTCTGACAAAGAATCCTAAAAATCTCCACGTGAATAAAGAGAATTGAACCGAAGTGATAAATTACCTTTTTCTTTCAAAAATTCTTTCAATATACATTTCACACTTATCACAAGTACACGTTAGAACACGATATTAACCACAACGATAAAATTCACTTACCTATTATCAAGACAGAATGCATAAACAATATCCCTTTCCTCGAGGAGGGTGCCGAGTACGACAATGCAAAGCAGAAATTCGCCAATTGAAATAATATATGCTGCGGCTGTTGCCACAAGCAGAGTGCCGTATTACCTGAAAATAACGAAACGATAAGACTTAAAACGATAAGACGAAAATTATGTAAAACTATACTACACAGTATTCTACACGATGAATTTCATGCAAGAAAGAATGAGCAGACATGCTGTTGAAATTTACCTAACGCGGTGATATTGTACGAAGGAAGAGGATCGTGGCCGAGTCCAGGGCTCATGTTGGCTAAATCACTATCAATGAATGGTGTAAAGGGAAAGAGAAGAACAATGGATCTCTAAAAGCTACTTAGTGTCCATGCTCACTGGTTTGTTTTGATCAAATTTACCAGTTCTCTTGTTTCCAAGCAGGGGCGCGGCGTGTTCCACCCTCTCAAGCGCTTGCGCTAACCCTTTAAATCGATCCTCTTCCACGCTGATGATGCAGCTATTTTCAAAGAGACGATGTCCGGTCGTGGAAAAGAAAGAAACGCGTTGATAATACTGGCAGACTGTGTTATCAATGCAAGATATGGAAAATTTTTCGGGTAAATTTAGAAATAAATGAACGATTAAATGGCGTGGTTCGACGAAACATAGTAAATGTACTACATATTAACGAAAGAAAAGCTGAGAGTATTATTAAATTATACAAAAATTGAAATATTTCAAAACTTCATTTTTTTCAATGAATTTCTGTTGCTAAAATATTAAAAATACTTTACAAATAATATTACTTTCCATGTGCAAAACATTTATTAGTTACTTGAAAAGGTACAACGAAACTTATTTCATACAATATTACATTGACTTATATTTAAACATTAAGGTATCTCTATTATTTACTATACCTAATAACAATACAAACAATTCTATTTAATTTAATTGTACGTTATACATATTTTTCTTTATAAAAAGTTCAGCACGAATTACGTGTTTTGGTGTTAGAATTCATTGGTTGAGAGTAATAGTATTATACTACTAATGCAACACAATTTATGTACAGAAGAAAAATAATAATGAATAAGAGAGTTTTAATTAAAATAAGATGTTTCCTGGATCGTATTTGTATTAAAATTTAAAACAATCGTACAGTCATAATGAATACCTTCATGAACTTTTACGGGATCAAGATCAACGTGACAGGAGGAAATAATTCAATAACTGCTTTTTTCAAACATTAAGTAGATGCGTTTAATAAAACAAATGTAAAACACATTTCTTTCATCAAAGAGTTCAAGTGTAAATATATATTTCTTCCATTAACATTATAAATACCGACAATTAATATATACCTATTTCTACCAAATATCCCAAAATGACTATTTATAAAATAAATTATGCAAGCAAAATAAATTTCTATTCATTTTTTGTTTCATTTTTACACTGTTAAAAAATATATACATATTCATACTACTTGGAATTATACTCTTTTCATACCTAACAACGGAAAATTTAATAAAAGCGAAAACAATTCTTTAAATGGAAATTTAAAACTAGTGATTGTGAGTTATATTGGTAGTTGTAGTGTTAAACTTATTTTCTTAAAACATTAAAACATCAGTCATTGTTGTACTTTGTCGTTCCTCATTAATCTTAATCGTACATAACACTGTATGGAGCAATTATATTTGCAAAGTGCACCAAACTATTGTCTAAGAGTAAAAAAATATATGCCGCTAATCAAACTCTAAAAATCAGTAGAAATTAATACTAGTAATTATCTATATCTACGATATTATCATATTACTTAGCAGTAACAATTCGAATGTTATACAAATATTTGCATTTAATACATTTCAATTAAACGTAACACTCAGAAGAGCTTGTCCTTAAATCTATACTATGCTAAATCCGAAGGGAAGAACGTCTCGAGTTCGAAATAACAGCAATCATCAATTTTTGTCTGGATGAAGATCGTAAATCCCTAGGATTTCTAAGTACTCCCATTGCATTGATCCTAACTGCAGAATAACGAATGCGTTGAGCCATTTTTCCATTTCTTTCTTTGGTCTTCTTGTCTTCCACAGGAGTGAGTCCCATGAATTCAGCTCTGATACGTTTCCTTTCTGCTCGGAGATAGTGTCTTCCCATCTTTCTCAGACAACAATCAGATGTACAGACCTCTGACCATTTATATGAAACCTGTGCGGCAGACAACAGAGACTTTGGATCCAGTTGACGTAAAATTAATTGCGACATTTCCAGTGGAAGTTCAGAAATGATGTCGACTTTAAATGGTTCTAATAAACCAATTCTACGAAGGAATGACCTGAAGTACTCCATGTTGCTTGTTCCGTAACAAACGGTCGAATGATGACCATTTGAACGATTCCGGCTTTATTTAACCCCGCACCATGGTTGGATGACTGTCACGGTTCAGTGATTCAGCCAATCACGTTCAAGTATGGGTATATATTATTCGGTTTCATATATTTTTTAAATTGCCCCTAATTCTTATGCATACTAAATAAAACTACTATTTAGAAATTATATTTTATTATTATTATTGTATTATATTTAAAAATTATATAGAAAACATAAATTTCTTCAAATTAGATTTTCTTAGATTATTTTTTGGATATAAATTTTAGTTTCGAGATAAACATACAAACAAAAATTTTCTGGTTACTATATTGTACATTTTGGTACGGAATAAATAATGCCTGAGTTTTTGTAAAGATGTCACAAAGGGTTAACGCTAAATTGTATTCGTATGAACACATACTTAAAAATATTTGGTTACAGAAAGTTAGGACTTAAAACTTAATTACACTGCAAAAAGATTACTTATTCGTAAAACTAATAAAAAGAGAAAGGATCAAAGAATTAAAATAGTATTTAAGCAATTTGAGTTACATTTTGCGATAATTAAAATTTAAATAAAATTTTGCATTAGCAAAAGAAAAATTTATACAATTCTATTATTATACTCTAATGCAGAGCACAAGTATTATAAATGCCCTAAGAAGACTATTTACATATCAAACTATCACTTTTTATTCTCAAATAGTATATGTATATTTCGTGTTTTTGTATCGCTGAAATATTAAAAATATTTTGGAAGTAATGTTACTTTTATTATGTAAAATATTCATTACACGCTTAAAAAATATACAACGAAAAATAATTCATACAAATTCTCATTTATTTATAAAAATTATTAATAGCATTTAAAAATTAAGGTACCATAATATAATGCATAACAGAAGATTCTATTTATTTGATTAACTGCTACACCTGAAATAAAAAAAATTCAATACAATTTAATTTAACCATAGAATTTAAATAATAAAATAATAAAATCCAGTTAACTACTTTCTAAATTATTCTAATGCTTGGCCAAGCTTGTTAAATGAACTATACTTTAACTTAGAAAATTTTACAGTAAGATCATTAACAACTAAAATCTTACAACTAACGAAAAATCTTGCAAAAGCAAGGATGTCAGAGAAAAATTTATTTCTTAAGCTATACTCTCATACATTTAACTGGTCTTACATCTAACGAAGGCTTAATCTTGACGGGATTCGAAAAACCAGAAGAGGTTTTCTTCCTTCCAAAAACAACAGCAGCCTCGTACCTAAGAGGTGGAATAACTCTCGGTAACTTCCTCCTATTTGACAACTTCCTGGGTACCTGGATCTTCTTTTCCTCCGTGGAAGCTTCCCCGAGAAACTCTTCCCTCTGTCGCCTTTCCGTATCTTGCTTATAGCTTCTCGCCGTACGTCTAAGGTTTCCATCAGACCTGCAAACTTCCAGCCACTTTCGTGAAACTCGCGCAGCACACAACAAAGATTCAGGGTCCAACTTGCGAAGTATCAACTGAGATATCTCCACTGGTAATTCAGAAATGAAATCCACCTTGGCGGGTTCCAGTAGTCCAATAGCGCAAAGGAAAGACCTGAAGTACTCCATGTTGCTTCAACTGATGCAAGAATAGGAATGTAAGCCAAATGAAAAATTTGGGGTTTATATACGGTATGTCATGGTTCGATGCACGTTCCGGTTCACTGATTCGACCAATCACGTTTGAGCATTAGTACATAGGTTTATGTATATATGTATATACATATGTACTTATATATTATACAATATATAAAGTATGCGTTTGTAAATATTTGTGTAGGATTTTTGTGTGAATAAATTAAACAGCTGAATTTTATTGAAGTCACAAGTTTTATTATTTATTGTTCTTCGGTAAGTGAAATTTTATTACACTGTATTATTACAACAGTTCTTTATATCTAAGAAATAAAATTAAAATTAGGTCATATAAATTGGACAAATTAAACAACTGTCGGTCTTAGAATTTTTATTTTAATTATTATTTATTATTCTTTGGAAACTGAAATTTAATACACAGTATCAATACTTAAATGTATCTAATAAATTAAAATAATTAAAATTAATTACTGTTTATTGATCTTCCTGAAGTGAAATTTTATTACACTGTAGTATTACTTGCATCTAATAATCTATTATAGTTATACGCGTAGTATTTTATCATGTATACAATATTTTACGTATTTTGTAGATAATCTTAAAAATTTAATCTTTTTATATATTCATTTTTGTATGATTCTGATTATTACTGTCGCTTGTTCTTCCTTTATTTATTTAACGATAACACTATGTTTAATATAGATATTTCGGAAAAGTATTACATTTATCTTACAAACTTCTCTGCTTACTACAACTTCTCCCAACACTCTCTATTTCCCTCTAGATTTGAATCAAGCTATCCTGATATGTTGGAACTTACGCGTTCGCTAAAACCCATTTCACACTGGCCATTAATATCAACTATCTAATGAAAATCCATAAATCTGACGCTTTAGGAGTCCTATGATCCTCGTAACTTTGAAACCACTAATAATCGAGGATCTTTCAAACAGTTCCAATAATTCCATTATCTCTTGAATTCTGATATTCTGAATCTCATTACTCTTACATACTCTTTAGAAGCCTTATACAAGTTGTTAAATTATCGCATTACTTAAAATACTTACGCTGAATTGTACTAGTTCTTTCGAAATTAAGAATTCACCAATATTCTAGTTCTTTCATTAACTTTGGCAATTGCATTGTAAGAAAATCATACCAGATACATTTTTAACGTTATTACATAAAACTTCTACTTTGTTCGATAAATTTCTACACTTTCCCTCTACACAGTTCTTAACGAAGGAGAAACCGTAAAAGTTGCAGAATACAACTCTATACCTCATTTTAACGACAGTTTATCATTCCAAGCATTCTACGCGACGTAGACTGGATACATTCATTGAATAATTGCTCGTTTGAAGATTAATTAAAAGGACAAATACTGAAACGTCATTCAAAGCTAGTAGGATACTCGTAAATCAGATTATTCATAGAAATGTCTCATAAAAGTTGTTTTATACTATTTCATAAAAATGTTATTCAAATCGAGTTAATAAAAACGAAAAGGAAGTCTTAGATATGCTTTTACCAACAAATTAACGATATACATTATTGAGAAATAAATCTTAGTCGTTACGAAAAAACTATTGAAATCCGAAAAGAAAATTGTTCAACTTAGAATCTCTTAGTACAATGAATACATATATTTTCAGTAATATGTTAGGTGTAGAAATAAATTTTGGTCCGACTTTTGGGTGCCATAACAGTTTTATTTAAAAAGAATAAAAGCGGATCAGCCATTGAAATAATTTCCGTTATTGTTGATGATCTTCTTCTATTTTTCTGAAAGCTTACGAATACTATCGCGAATATTTCCATTTAAATGGCTGCACTGATTATGTGACTCCTGTTGGAAAGAATTAATTTCTACACTAATTCATATTACATTCATAAATTTCAAAAAGAGCAATAATTAAGATTTTCATGACTTAATTAATTTTCGTGAATTAATATTACCTATATAAGCGTATCAGAAGTCGTATTTCGCAACTGTGATATGCTAAAAGTAAACAATTTGGTATTCGATAGTATTACGTGTAGAAGTAAATTTTTTCCAATTGAATTAACATATTGAATAGAACTACTCGCGATAATATTCGCAAGCTGGCGAAAAAGTGCCAGAAGGTTATCAACAATAATGGAAATCATTTCGACAATTAATCTCTTTCCATTCTTTTTTAAATAAAAATTTAATTACAGTCAAAATCGAAAAGAATTAAATTATACACCTATTATCAAAAGTGAATAATTTCAACTTCCAGTTCGAATGAATTCCTTTTACTAGAAAATTTAAGTTATCCACTTACATATATGAAAACATAATAAGTATCGTAACGTTTACGAACGACAGTTAGTCGTATATACAATTACAATACAATTATGTAGAACATAATTGTCATCTCCAAAGGCTGCTCTTTACTATGCTACACTGTCGTATAGAGGGTCAATGAACGTCTCGAACAATTGTAATCGAGAGAAGCAGATATGTAGACGTGCACGTTTCATCGGTTAATAGTAGAAACCAGCTACTGTCGCCAGAGGCCGCGAGTGTCCACACGCTCGCTCGGTAGAAATACACCGACCGAGGTTTTTCCTTGGCTGACTCGCAATCTACGCGTAGATACATCATCGGTCAAGACCGCCGGCGGTGGCGCCGAGGGAAAATAAACGGTCGAGACTGTATGGTCCAATCGGCGTTGCGGACCAGCGACGTCCATGCTGATGGCACATGCGCCCTTCACCCTTGGCCGGAGGCTACGCCAGCAGATGACACTACGATTTCATCCCTGCTCGCTCGTCTCGCTCTCCTCTCGCTCTCTTTCCTTCTCCCTCCGTAGCTCTCTCTGTCACCGTGTCCCGTCCTAGTAGCTAGGAGCGACTACGGAAATACGTACGATAACCACGCGGATTTTCCAGCCTCTCCATCCCGTCGATTCCGGTGAGTAATCCTTCCTTCCGTGAAAACAATGAAACGTGACGATACACACGAGATAGTAAAAAACGAAAGGAAGTAGAGGCACGCGATACACGGTCAGAGTGTAACACCCCGTACGGTACAACGCGGAAGTCGAGTGTAAAGCCGGCCGCCTGGCGACATATTGATTCGACCCGGTGCAAGTCCGCCCTGTGCACAACACCATTCACATTGTTGCCTGGTGAAAAAAGATAATACGATTCGTAACCGGTTCGTTTGTACTACGCGTAAACGATACGTTGTTCAGACGAGTAAATATGGTATAGGAGATTTGTGAATCGCGTAGTTTGCTAGTAGGCAAGGAGCGGGGAGTAATCGAGAAGTGCGCCGTTAATTCGCTGCCGCGGCCATTACGCGAACGGCCAAGGGCGAACGATCGTTGTACGTCCTAGTTGATTCTGATTAATTCGTGATTGAGGGACAAGATTGAACCGTGATTACACATCTCGTTCGTTACCGAGCTACGTAAGATCATTTGAGGATAAAGGTAAGTGATGAGAAGCCGGTTTCACGAGTGTAACCGGTAATTTCATTTAGTCTTAACCTCTCTTATACACCCCGGTCACAAATTGCATCATTAAATAATGTGAGTTGCTTGTAAACGTCCTAGATAGAGAAAAAAAACGTATACGTTAGAAATATTGATAATTAAAGAATTAAGAATGTAGGGTTTTCGATTAGACACAAATGTTAAGTCGTGTTTCGAGTGGTTCAAGGCAATGCCGGAATCGCGAGCCTGAAATTGCTGATCGCGAAATGGCTGCATCGCTCGGTCGCTCTGACTATTATTAGAAGAGGCCGGTGTATATGCGAATCGTTGCACGCTATCGAACGTATGCGTCACGTTAACGTGATTTCACTGGATGGTTAAAACAGTCCAGGTATCGTTCAGAACCGTGATTTCTCTCTCTCTCGATAATCAGTCGCTTCATGTAATATTAAAATAATATTAATATAATATAGAATTTGAAGATCTTAATGGTAAAATATTTTATGGGATAAAATCGTGACTACGATTGAGTTTAAACATTACGGGAAGCTCTCTCTCTCTCTCTCTCTCTCTCGCCTTTATTCTTTTCTTTTTTCTTCCTCTTTTTTTCTTCTCTCTTAGGGCTCGCCCGAATAAGCGCGCATACTCGCACCGATGGTATTTTCGATGTGGCCCGCATGGGGCCCTTTCGTCGAATCAATACCCTTCGCGGTTCGCCAGCTAGTCTTCGTTGACACGTAAATATTAATTGTTCCCTTGATAGTCGATAACGTGCAACGAACTTTGTCCACGGTGTGACACCCGCTTAATTACGAGAAGGATTTCGATTGTGATGTAAGTTCGTATTCATGATAATCCGTGAGAAATCAGCTTTCCAATCCGATTGATTGGAGCGGCTCGTCGTGATCGAATATTTACATGAAAGTGCTACGCAAAAGAGATCGATTACCGAACGTAACTTAATACGTTTTATTTATAATTGATAACGTACGGTAATTTATGCTTGTTTTTGTATATTGACGATTTCATTACTTGAGACTCGTAACTTTTCGAGGTACTCACAGTGGTTTGATTATATCATGGGTATAGTTGTAGCGCAGGGAGCATGTGTTCTTGAAGGGTTGCTGCTCACTTTGCAACATCTTGTAAATTTCTATGTACAATGACGTAATGATTTTTATCAACATTTTGAAAAAAAAATTAAATAGTGGTGCTCTATGAAAATGAAAGAAAATTTATTTTTCATCTATTTATATATTTATTAACGTTCTTTAAATAGATATATAAATAAAATTTATAACGTTTATTATAATTAATTTAAAATTAACTTTTTTTTTGTAAATTAACATCAAATATTGAACTCAAATTTTTTTTAATACTGCGTAATAGGGAAAGTAAATTATTATTATTTGTTAATATTATATTTTGAAGTAATACTGAATTGATGGTATGATATTAAATAATAAATTGTTTTTTTTTAACACTCATATTTTCAGTGTATTTTTTTTTTTTTTTTTTTTTTTTTTTTTTTTTTTTATTAATTTTCGATTATCGAAGTGCCGTAAAAATGATTTTACTATGGTAAAACGATGTTACTTAGGTACTTACCATAGAAAGCGTACGATTCACTCTGTCACACGATTATTTGTCAAACGTGTTCCATAACAATTCGACTCATCCATTGAGTTCAATAATTCTGAAAAGCAGCATGATTCGTGGGATTCGAGTAATCGATACAGCTCCACTTGTCACTGTTGTGAGAGAATCGTACTCCTAACGTGTCAGGAAACGTTTGTTATGTAACGATATTATATTTGTGCGTCCCTTTCGATCTATGTTTAAAACAAGTAAAGGTAATTTTATAGAACATTTCGCTATACATAAACATAATGTTTAAGAAACATATGTACAGTCGTATTTATTCATTTTACTACTGCACTTTATAGAACAAATACTTTGCTTTTTACTATTAATGATAATTATAACAAAAAGTGGGAATATAGAATTGTAAATAATTAAAAAATCCAAATTTGTTAATTAAGTTCTTGCCTTATAATTACACGCTCATGGTGTAGACTATATTTAACATATGACAAAGGAAGAATTTTATTTATAATATATTCGCATTTTATATCTAAATTCAGATTCACTTTAAATCTGACGAATTACAGGACACAAATTTTGTATATTTCGATTTCTTTTTATTTAACGCTGTATTAAAGTAGCAAATAATTGAAGCTAACACACGCAGCAACAAAAAGAAAAAAAATGGTGAAATTATTATTCAAATTATTAATTTTATTTCCTCATTTTATGGACGAATTTCCTTAATTATTTCTAAGAATGCGTATTATTTTATTGTAAGATGCAAAACTGTTCCGTTATTTGGCATAAATTTCTCGCGAAAGTAAAAGATTGTTGTATTTCGATTACTGATAAATCACGAAAAGAAAAATCGTCTGACATAAGTTTCTTGATAATTAAAGCAACGAAAACGAGAAATGTACCATTTAGAATAATTAAAAAATTCAATTGTGCTAATTATACTATCCATTATTTTAAATTAGAAATATCGTGAAATTATTATTCAAATTATCAATTTTATTTCCTTACTTTTTCATTTTTTAATAAACGAAGTTCCTCAATTATTTCTTAGAATGTGTATTATTTTAATGTAATTGCTATTTATAAATTTATATATATATATACACAATGTATTCGTTTTAATGTAATGTAGTTGAATCACTGACAAATCACGAAAAAAGAGATCGACTGACACGAGCTTATGGCCTGCCAGTAGTATAGACACGCGTATGATCTGCCGTGATGACCGATCCCAACGTCTCGTCGTGAATTAATCTTTTACTCTGCTCCCGTCCGATAATGAACGACGCTTCGTCCTATCGAATTCCAATCAATCATTAATGACGTGCACCGCCAATTATCCGTAAATGAATAAGGACACGCCGTTGAATAAATACGTTGAATTAATTTGGCAAATTCTACGATTTCTTGAATATCGTTCTTAATCGAAAGTACAGTGGTGAGTTTGCATTTCATACACTTTGCAAACACTGCAAAAACATACCTAAAAACGGAAATTTAGGAAAACATTTTGAAAATTAAATTAATCTCAAAATAAACTTTTTAGGGCTAAGCTATTAGCGCGATTAATTCGCAAGATAAAATGCGAAAAATATTAAACAAAATAACTAATGAAAATACAATGCGAAAGTTCTCGAAATGACTGAAAAATTATTCGACAAAACGTTAATTCGGTATGATAATGATGAAATGTTCATTTTATAAGTTCAACTGTGTGCAGAAGGTCATAACACGCGTTAGAATAAACTTTATTGATTGGAATGTACACGTCTGGCGCCTATCTTTAGTCAACATCATTTGCGCTTATTTATACAATCATAATGATGTATTCGAGGGTAGGATCTGCAATTACGATATACTTTGTCACAAAAAAAAAATCAGAATATCTACAATTTTTTACGTTAATTAATGTCAAAAACATATAACCTCATAATTCGACAGACTCTATCTTTAAATTTACATATTCATTTGTATCTATAGATCAGTCTCATTTTCATCTCGAATGTCACTATATTCAGAGAAACAAAAATAATCGTCCCTTACTAAATAAATAAAAAAAAAAATAGAAAGAAAAAGAAAAACGAGTCTACACAAGCAAGCTGAAGGAATCAATATCGAAGCCAAACCACTCACTTGATCGGTGCTCAATCTTACAGGTAACTAGAGCGTCGACATGGGTAAAGAGAAGATTCACATAAACATCGTGGTGATCGGCCACGTCGACTCGGGCAAATCAACCACTACCGGACATTTGATCTACAAATGCGGCGGTATCGATAAACGTACCATTGAGAAGTTCGAGAAAGAAGCTCAAGAGATGGGCAAAGGTTCGTTTAAGTATGCTTGGGTGTTGGACAAGCTGAAGGCAGAACGCGAGCGCGGTATCACGATCGATATCGCTTTGTGGAAATTCGAGACGGCGAAATACTACGTAACCATCATCGATGCACCTGGACATCGCGATTTCATCAAGAACATGATCACCGGCACGAGTCAAGCTGACTGCGCTGTACTAATCGTAGCGGCTGGTATCGGTGAATTCGAAGCTGGTATCTCAAAGAATGGACAAACACGCGAGCATGCTTTACTCGCGTTCACGCTCGGCGTGAAACAACTGATCGTCGGTGTGAATAAGATGGACATGACCGATCCACCGTATTCGGAGGGCCGTTTCGAGGAGATTAAAAAAGAGGTGTCGTCATATATCAAGAAAATTGGCTACAACACTGCTTCAGTAGCATTCGTACCGATCTCTGGTTGGCACGGTGATAATATGCTCGAACCATCACCAAAGACACCCTGGTACAAGGGATGGAAAGTGGAGCGTAAAGATGGCAACGCCGATGGAAAGACCTTGATCGAAGCACTCGATGCTATATTGCCGCCGTCCAGACCTACCGACAAGGCTCTTCGTTTGCCACTTCAGGACGTTTACAAGATCGGTGGTATTGGTACTGTACCGGTTGGTCGTGTCGAGACCGGTATTTTAAAGCCAGGTATGGATACGTTTGGAGAAGGGAGATTGTAATAGAAGTTTGTAACCTCTTAACCCTTTGCATTCGAAACTTTTTTTCTACCGAAGTTGCATTTTTTCTTAGTTTCTTTTTAGCATAATTACTCGTATTTCACCTGGGAAAAATCCAATGATTTTGTTACAGTTTACAGCTATTTACGATTCTGTAGTTTTTTCTTTCATCTTCCTGGCCTTTCCTTGCAATCTGTAGCATCTATCTGAACTTTGTTTTTCTTGCGTACTGTCAGAATTAGTTTCAATTTTTACCGTGATTTTAACCTTCCGTTTTCTTGAACCAATTATTTAATTCAAGTCTCTTATCGATGAAATTATTGATTTGTTCTTTAAATAATTTAAAATCGAACTTATCATGCTGTTATTAATTCCGTCATTTGACTCGATTTTTGTAAGCATCAAAGACACACCAATGATTTATAATTTAATTTAATTTAATTTGAGAAAAACAATAACTTTAATTAAACGCAATGCTGTATTGTGGAGTGCATATACGCGTACCATTTAAAATGTAAAGAGGATAGGCATCTGTTTAAAAAAGAAACAGCTATTAATCTCCCTTTAATTGTCATTTGAGTTGTTGTATCGAACCAAGTGGTGACTGAGAGTCACTTTTCGAGTGCAAAGGGTTAGCATGTTAAACACAACGTCAGTGAGAACTGACAGCATCAAATTTAAAAAATAAATTTTATTTAATATAAAGATGACCATATCGATGTGGTTTCGTTGCATTTTTTTTTTCTTCTTTTTTTTTAATATTATCATTAGGGATGGGTTCAAGTTCAGTATGCAATTACGAATCCGCGTTAATTTTAATAACCGAGCTTCATTTCATGAGTTTTAATTATTAATAAGGAATAAAGTTTCGATGAGTGTATATCATGTATACTCTTCTAATTTTAGAAGAAATTCAAATTCCGAATTACATATAAAAAAAAGTAATCATAATTGATTGTAAAAATAGCGAAGAAACAATAATTTCGAAGAGAACAAACTTTTTAAGGTACTCATATACAAGTTTCGAATTTATTCGACGAGTTTTTGAGTCTACTTCCAAGTACTTTTTTTTATTTCTTCACCTACCCCTGAAAATTTAGCTTCGAGTATATTTGTAAGTACTGTTTTTATTTTTAATCCAATCAAAGTTCGAATTTACTTGAGTGATACTTCATCCCATCCCTAGTTATCATCTAGTCTTTTTGCAACGTTAGATTACAGGAAATTTCGGATTTTCAGACCAAAGTTGATGTTAATTTTAGTAAATTTTATTAATTTAGAAAATTTTAATTTAAAAGTTTTTGAAATGGATTAATAAGTGAACTTCAGATTTCTTTGTATACTTTGCAGAATTGCAGAGAACTTTAATAAAAGTATCGGGTAATTTTTCTTTTTCGCAATTTTTTGTTTGCTTTTCCTATTTACCTGTATTTCGTAAGAAATATAACAGATATACAATTGTTACAATAAAAATTGAATGCAATGAAATTGTTGAAAATTTGTTGTTTGAATAAAAAGAAAGCATTCTCCATTACCTTTTACTTCAAACAATTTCAATCTCCTTGTCAAGTCCAAGAATATGCATTAAATAATTATTCTAATGATTTCCTACTATACAAAATGTTATAATGTTTTCGAACTATACAAAAAATAAATAAATAAAAAAACACCCTGAAGAACCAAAAAGCAGCAAAAAAGAATAATTACACAAGGCTTCCATTGAACTTTCCTAGAAAATCTGCGGTTAAAAGAAGAAAAAGGACAGAACTTTATAATTTCAGATAAATTCCTTATTTCCTGGTAGTGCACGTTCCAAGTTCAGCTTTCTACACGTTTTCATTTCACAACATTTTTGATTTGCACAGGTATGCTGGTGACTTTTGCTCCGACAGCGCTCACCACTGAGGTAAAATCGGTCGAGATGCATCACGAGGCGTTAACGGAGGCTTTCCCCGGCGACAATGTCGGCTTCAACGTGAAGAACATCTCCGTGAAGGAATTGAGGCGTGGTTACGTGGCCGGTGATTCGAAGAATCAGCCACCTCGGGGTGCAGCCGATTTTACGGCACAGGTGATCGTGTTGAACCATCCTGGACAGATTTGTAACGGTTACACACCGGTACTGGACTGTCACACCGCTCATATCGCTTGCAAATTCGCGGAGATCAAGGAGAAATGTGACCGTCGTACCGGTAAAACTACTGAGGAGAACCCGAAGAGCATTAAAAGTGGGGACGCTGCGATCGTGATGTTACAACCCACTAAACCAATGTGTGTCGAGGCTTTCCAGGAGTTTCCGCCGTTGGGTCGTTTCGCTGTTCGCGACATGCGTCAAACCGTCGCTGTGGGCGTCATTAAGGTACGAATTAAATCGAGATTTTCTAAATGATTCGAATCGTCCTTAACCCATTTAAGAAATTGTGAAAATGTTCTAAATATGAGTTTCTAGCACTTTTGTTTCAGGATTTATTATCGTATCTATGGATGATTTCTAAGATACAACCCTTTGCAGTTCGCGATATTTTCGCAATTTGGTTTTAGCTGATCCGCGCTATATTCACATTTTTATTTTATTTTATTTTCTATAGACTTTATATATCAAATTATAAATTTTCATTTTCTTTTTATCACACAAGAAAACGATGGATGTTGAGTTTCTACATTCGTTCATATAATTAACGTTTCGTTCTACGGTTCGCAGCTTTGTTCCTGATAAAACACATTTGCTCCTTTGTTCTTTCGGTTTACGCAAAGGATAAAGGAAACATATGAACAGGCTAGAGAGGTAATTCATCGTGGACGATGATTTCATCCTTTGCGCTGCAAGTATTTTTTTATATGACCGATTTATTAATTTCAACACACTTTTCCAATGAAACATCGGAAAATTGAAGATTTCGTTTTTGAAAGAAAAAATTTGCCCTCGTTTATAAATTTATTATTTCAACATAAACAAAACTATAATGGACATATGAATCTCTCTGTTGCGGCGCCAATGAAATGAAAATCATTTCTACGAAATTTTGCCAAAAAGGAAATAAATTTGGGTTCAAGGGATATTTGAAATCGTGAGATCGTATATTTAATCCTTCGTAATTTTTGCGATGAGATTGTAACCACGAGATGCGATCACCTTGAATTATTTTTTTGCTAGCTGATGGAATTAAATTTCTTTTTTATTTCATATGATATGCTTCAAAGAGACTTCCAAGATAATTATAATACACTTTTTATTAGCTCTTCCTTTCTCATGCTTCAAAGGTCGCTTTCATTTTTTTTAGAGATGAATTTATAACTTCTTTACGCTTATCTTTCAGCATACAATAGCATATGTTGAATTTTTCATAAAACGAAAATTATAATATGAAATTATTTACGAAAATTAAGATAATTCCTTTTGATAAATCACGAAATAAGTTTAGTATTTCCCAGTAACAAGCCTTTCATCATACACGAACACGCGGAAAACAGTTCTGGTATTTCGCCAACCTTTTACACGATTTCACGCTACATTGTCCTTATATATATTTTTAGACTACGGAAAAAGAGGTAACTGCAATATCGAGGAAAATTCGATATCGTCGTTATGAGAATATTGTTTCGAAATGTTGCGCAATTGTAGAGAAAACCGAGCATTCCATTGGAAATACAACAGAATCACATAACGCGACTTTAACCCTTGGCTGATAGCGCGAAAAAAAAAACACTTGGCGAATCACTGATAAATGTAAAGTCAATTACGATAAAGAGCAAGATAGAACACGTACTTTATCTAATTAAGTACACGGAATCTGCTTACTCAGCTTGTGAAATTGGCGGGGAAATTTATTAATCATTGATACATATGAACTCTCAGAATAATCGAAGTTTCGAACCGAGAAATGCCAAAAGTCCGTCTCGATCTTATCCTTAATCGTTACATAACTATCATCGTTCTCACTTCGCGATATAATACTCTCCATCGAGAATACATCTGAAAAGCATTCTAAGAATGCTATAAATAATCGTTAAGTCACCAAATTGGCCAACACTTCCTTACCATACGTTTCATACCATCTTATTCTTTCCACATGAATATTAACTCATTTGCATCATACGAAAGAATGAAAAATATGTCCTTATCACCAACTTCTTTTCTTTTTGTGGTTGTAAGGTGTCACGGTCTCTTTTCAACCCAAAGAGAATACGAGATGAATGTTGTACAGAATATGTTCAATTGAACAAATCATTCGGCTATAAGTTACTGCGATTTATCGTGGAGCAGTATTTCGACTTCAATTACAGTATTCTACTACTTTCTCGTCTTTTGAACGGGTGTTACTTCTACACGGTTTCTCGAAGTTACAAAAAAGAAGCAAGCAACGCTCGTTACTCGAAGTAAAGGTTCTTTTCGCGAGTTTTCTATTAACAAGTACCCACGGATAGTGTCGTCGATCGCGTCAATATTTCGTATCTTAACGCACAATATAGATAATTAAGGTTCCACGCGAGATGTGTCGGCGGCAGAGAAAAAGATTTACCAAGCTTACGTACAGGAACATCGAAAGTGTTTACTATCGATTATTTCTTCTTTTCATAGAGTGTCACCTTCAAAGATACCCAGGGCAAGGTCACAAAGGCCGCGGAGAAAGCCCAGAAGAAAAAGTAACCATCAAGCTTCCTCGGAAGCTCGCAGTCCGCTGGCTGGTGCCCGACGAGCGTCTCCGTTAAGGGATCCTCAGCTAGGATGCAGTACGCCGCGGCTGCTCCATTCAACTCATACTCAACTAATAATAATAATACCAAAAGTGAAAAGATGTTGTGCTTACCCCCGTTACATTATCCGGTAGTATTGAATCCGCGCATCTATCCGAACCTGCACATTCAGTTCACCCATGCCCCGCGCACGCCCCACATATGCTAGGTGGATTCTTACGTTTTTACTTACTCTTACATTGACGAATATGTGTCCAATTACAGGTAAACAACGTATTAAACAAAAGAAACAAAAATGACAAAAAAATACAAAAAAAAGAACAAGAAAAAAGGAAAAAAAATGAAAGCGTAAACAGAAAAAAAACAAGAACAAAACAATACTCAGTTCCCTTGAACTCTGTGTAGTTAGGTTTTTTCAATTGAATATAACAACAACAACAACATTATACACATACATGCATACACACACACACACACTAATTGACCAGACGGGATGATGATCATGTCGTGTGATCACAGTGTTGTGTGTCACACGAAACGAGACACGAGGCAGCAGCAGCTGTGTGCAACGATTTAGCCAAAGTTTTCACACGATTCGACCACATTATTTTTCTCTTCACGCATGAGAGAAGAACCGTTTTATAGCGGTACACGTTTACACGCATACGCATACATATTACGCATGCATACATACAAACACACACGTACATCCGTGAGAGAAAAAGAAAAAACAGATCATCACCATCGTGAATCCAAACCATATAAATTTCTGAAAAGTTGGACGGACACAGAAGCCTCGGCCCCGCTGCTGCCTCGCATCCCCGAACTTTTTAATCGATTTCTTTCCGGAGGATTCGTTAAAGGCTGATTTGTTCGAAGACTTGGTTGCCTCGCTGCGAATAATTTTATTACTTATATAAGAAATGTATTTATCTCTAGTTAGGGAACATTAGACTGTGCTCCCGTATACCCTTACGCGGCTCGAAGGAAACTCACTCACGAAAGGATGGATTTGAAAGAAATGACGAACCCCGACGATCCTTTCGCGAGCGAGTTTTCTAATTACGAGTTGCCTGTGTTAATCTCTCGGTACCCCTAATAGACGCGTTTTACAATTGTTTTGACCCCTTAGCCAGTATTATGTTGATGTAATAAAAAAAAAATTTTAATTGCACCGTGTTTCGTATGAACTTATTTCCTTCAAATCCTTTCAAACGATTCAACCGTTTCGAGTGTCACGGATCTTTGCGAAAAGTTCAGTCGAAGAATGACCTGCGGTGTGATTGCGCTTTGTGTGATGTAAATGCATATATGCGTTTCCCAAATTCGAATATTCAAATTCGTTATAATTTACTTTTTAAGTTACACGATTTTTAATACTTTTCATTATTTCTCTAAAATAAATAATACGCGATGAAGAAAAGAAAAGTGTTGAATTTAATTTATCGTAAATAAAGGATTAAAACGGTAACTTAGTCACGTGTCAGTCAGTACTGCGTGTATACGAGAAAGAATTCCGTCCACATAGAGCGTGTAATACAAATTTTAAAAATATATTATTAATTATATAATGCTGAACATTTCAATTAAATTTCAATTAAATTTTCAGCATGTATATAATTAATAATATATTTTTAAAATTTGTATTACACGCTCAAATAAAAAAGTTGTGATACGTCTCAAAAAATCCCACGTCGTTTGGTCCAATTTTAACAAAGTTATTCTGTTTCAAAAGGTGTCCGAATATTATTAGGAGTCACTGTATAAAAACATAAATTATTTTTTAGTAGAAAAAACATTGATTTGACTTTATAAGACAGATTAAGCTAGAACTTTTAGACACTGAACACAGTAGAAACGTGATCGCGCCGTCTGGCACTCAAATGGTTAATTTGAATAATTAAAAAAAGAAGTAATAAAACACTGGGATCGAGAAATAAGGGGAAATTGTAATAAAACGTGATGGATATGCTAAATATAATTTATTTCGCATAAATTCTTCGTTTAACGTTTACAACTAAATGTGGTATGTACAAATATATATTTAATGCAATGATCTTACAAGAATTTAGTGTAATGCAGGTCTTGGTCAGTCTTTAATTGCTGAGGCCCGTTTGCCAGGGCGCCCGAGCAGACTCGATCTTCAATTGCGATCGAACGTGACACAGAATTATCCGCAGAAAAAGAAAGGAAAAAAAAAGAACAAGGAAAATAAACCACTTTCTTCGTACATACGAGAGACGATCACATAAAATGGAATTCGTAAATCAGAAATATTGTAGGCACTTCTGTCGGCTAGCTTATGCTTCGAAAAACCAAAAAAGAAAAAAAAGGGGGAAAAAAAACTTCGTCGGCCGATCGAACATGTTGCGGGCCCTATCCAAAATCCGAAACTTTTATCCGGTAATTCGATGTTACAACGTTGTCGTCGAGAAATCCTTATTTAATACTAATTAAACCAATGCTGATTGACGTTGACTCGGTGAGTTTGATACTGTTGGCAACTTTCGTTCGCACATATTTGGCCCAGCCAAAGAGTATAAAAAAGAGTACGAGAAAGTAAAAGAGAAGTTGAGAAGCACAGAAAGAAACATAATTAAATCAAATAGAAGAAGAAGAAGAAGATGCAACGAAACAAAAGGTTGGTGTAAAAGAGAGGGGCGGAGGGTAAACGGTTGGGAGAACAAAAGAAGAATAAAGGAGGAAACGGGGATTCTCGACTGCGACGATATTCGACGAAAAAAGGAAAGGCACACCGAAGCTAAAAGCAACCCGGGGGAGGGGGGCTTCAAGCCCTAATACTCTATCTCTACCTACAACACCTACATCGCTCTTTTTTTTTTGTTTACTCGAACCTCGTAAATGCTAAGACAACCCACAGCCTCGGTAAATATACAAAAAGAAACAAAACACCATCCTCGACATCTCTTCGTTCTTCGTTTTAAAAAAACACCTACACGATTAACATCAGCGTGTACGTCGGATATTAACAGTTTAAAGAACCAGAAAGAAAATTAAATTCTCGATCATCATGCGCGGCGACGCGTTAAGCATGGACGATAATATATAACCGTTTCTCCAAAATTGAACGAACACCAACCGAACGATAAGCACTTTGTTGAATCGTTCGATCTTACGATTATTTGCCGGATCACGGTGTCCTTTAAATTAAGAACGATTGATCGAGACTTCGATCCGCTCGTCGTTCGTCAATGGACAGTGTTCATCGTACCGGCAACGCCAATTTTTGTTTTTTGTTTTTTGTTAACATGTGTCATCTTCTATAATACGCAGATTCAAAGCGTACGAGCACACACGTTACGTATATTAACATGTATCAACGTTAATGGAACGAGCGAGACAGGAAATCGGGTCACACTGAGAAACGACCCACATCTGAGCTTGTCGTTTATGTCTGTTGCTGATGCGTAGGACTGTTGTGGTGTGACCACGCCGGTGGACTCGAATGGTTGAAATTCACTGATATCGTAACCGGATGGAGGACCGTGTCTGGACCAGTGTCCGGGATGAAGTTCAAATGAGGCCTCAAAGTTGACGCTTCGACAGTTAACGGAACGTAAAATGCGCCACCGTCGTGTAGAGCGAAGATCGGTACGCCGTGAGATGATGATGGCTTCTCCGTGTTGTTAACCGGTGGAGGGCTAGATTTTATCCTTTCCGCGGAGAACCTTTGCTTGATCGAGCTCTTGAATTTGTAATTGGAAGGCTTACAGTTGGTACTACTTGGTGGCGTGCTATGCGAATGGGTGCTGTGATTGCTGTCGTCGCTCACGACTGCTGGCGGTGGGATAATCGTTGGACGTAAAGGACGTTCGGGATCACCAAATGAACTCACACCAGAGCTTGAACCGTGATCCGAATGACCATTCGGTTGACATATCGTCGGAATGCTGGTGTGAGCGAAGCTGGTACCGTTCGCGACGCCGTTCGTCGTTGGCATCTCGGGATGAGGGAAACCCAGCCTGTCGCCTAAAATAATCAATTATTTCAAGTTATAAAAATGCCAAATTTCAATTAATTACTTCGACTTTAATAGGATACTTTCACAAATTTAATTGTTAATCGATCGATTGAAGATATATCGGAGAAAGAACGACCCATACGAAAAATAAGTATACATGTGTATATTCCCAATTCGATTTATGAGAAAAAAAAAAACAAAAAGGAAAAAAAGTATAAAGAAAAATTTGTAAGACACCGATAACGAAATACCACGATTTACCTACATTAATTTTGGTTATCCCCTACTAACTCCTACTCACTGGTAGCTAATATCTTCTCGCAGTGCTGTTGCAAATGGTTGATCAACTGAACACACAGAGAATCCCTGGCGAAGAACCCTTCTACTTCTACGAGGAAGTGCATGGTCTCACTGAGACACTCTTGGAAACCCAGCCTATAGTGTTCTGCTGCAGTGGACGCGACGGTTGAATGCGAGACACTGTCCACGCTGTCCTCAGGGTGTGTGTGCGCCGTTGTCATGGCAGGATGTTTAGATTCTAACAAATTTCAGGAATTTATCGTTAATATGTGTATACTACTTGATAGATCAAAATGTATTATCGTCTTTGTTGTTTTAATGTGTACCTTGTCGAAGACCTTGAAGATGCTTCATGTGACGAATAGCCATTTCAATGATCTCGGTCTTCTCCACTCTTCCTCGACCTTTCTTCAAATACTCGGCCGGTATGAGCCTGCTCAGGTCGGCCAAACAGTTGTTCATACGGTCTCTTCTTCGTTTCTCGATGATCCTATGAGACATCGGATCTTGCTATAACAGAAAAAAGAAACATCGTGCTTTTAGGGATTTTCAGTATCGTTGATAATATTGTAACATTGTCGTAAGCTTCCTCTTTTTCTTTTAAGTATTCAACGAGTTTCAATATTTTGTATTAGACAATGTTTTCACATTAAACGAAACAGAGGGATACTTGAGATACGAACAGAATTATCATACGTCGATCAAACACTACTTGGCACCTTCAATGTCGCACGTTTCGGAATTTCTGTCCGATTATCTACTGTTTTTCTTAATATCGGTCAATATTTAACACATACTTTTAAAAACATTTCGTATTAAATAACAAATGTAACACGGAGTATAAATTCCATTTTTCCGAAGATAAATTTTAACGAAATCAGTTATACACGACAATTCATCGGGTAAGAAAGGAAATATATGTATCACCTCTTTATTCAAACACCGTCTCTTCCTAAGCGGCGGCGAGTGTGCTGCCGCATCGACGTGACTGTTCGTCGGGTAATATTGCATGTTCAAAATATTGTCCATGCTGTGCGTCACCATCGTGCTTTTAGTAGTGAAACGCGCGAAAAGAATTCCCTATTCCTTTCCTCACTTCGAACTGTCACAATTGTAGAACAATGTATCACGTCTCAATAGAAGATACCCACTTCAGCAATTTAATATAAACCCCGGCATAAAACTATATTTCAACGTCCAAGAATATTCTTGCTAAGTCGTACACACGTTTCAACGTTTCTTTGAATCACGCCTGTTATATATCGGCCCACTTCCGATGACGTCACTTGCTTCGTTCGAATCTCGACGAAAAATGTCCATCACACGAATGATCTATACGTATCGATTAACGATACATTCAACAAATAAAACGACCAACGGTGAAATATCGTGTGAAACGGAAATGTCTCTGACTAACTTTCACAGACAAAACAACACGGTGTGGTATTTACTCGAACGATCAAAGAATGCTATTGATACGATGTCGCGAAAACAGCAACGTTCGTAACACACTATGCGTGCTCCGGTATGGCACGAACACGACTGCGATCCACGGCTAGCGGCGCTTACGTTCCTTTAACGAGGAGGGAGATGTCGCTCGACGATGACGCCGCCGCTATCACGTGTTGTAAACGCAACGCATAACGCCCAACACGTGAGGAAACACGTTTTCACCCGAGGAAGCCTGGCTGTGAATTCTCTTCCGCGGCACATTTCTACCTCTTAGAAATGGTGTAGCACAGACAGTTCGAACGATGCACACCATATATTGCTTGGCAGAGGGAAACAAGTCATGACCTGACCACGAGCGACACGTTTTTTCTAGCCAGAGAGCATGCAGAGTACTGCCTTGAACCAGATACTTGCACCGACCGCGGCTAGCCAGGCACGTGACACGATAGAATGAATTATTTTTTTACCGATACTATGGAATCGTGTTCGTGGGAGTCTAGCCAAATGTTTCCGGTTGTAGTAACCGAAATGATATTTCAGAAAGAGATGGCAACCTGACGATATAACCAGAACTGTGATATGGATGAGTTCTTTTTTTCTTTTTGGACGAAAGTCTATTGGAAATGTACAGGGAAATGTGTACGAATGAATTTTAGAACATTTGTCAGAGACAATTAGGTTAACTCGTTTGAAACAGATAGCTTCTGAACGTTGCATTTTTTAAAGATCTGGTATATTGCTGATTTGGTGGTAACTGAAATAGATTGTTTCGACGAATGATCAAATGTCGATTGTGTTAGAAAAGTCCAAAAAGCGAACGCTTGAGTGGGCTATGTGCAGTTTTTTGCTGCGTTTCCCCCTCCTAGGGATGGTTCTGTCTCAAGGCTAAGAAAGGTCATATTGTCAAGGGGGTCCTCTTGACTAGAATTTTTCAGAGAAGACAGAATTGTATTAGCACTCGCTAAGAATAGTCGAAAATATAGCTTTCACTCTATCTAACCGCTCACATTTATTTCTGAATCGACCGCTCATTACCAATTATCCTGATTTTCCTTACAATTGAACTGTACTTTTAAGGTACACTGAGAGTTCATCTGCTTATTGCGTAAGATAAACCACCTCTCTTATAGTAACTAATAAACGATGGACAGTCTATCTATGATAATGAGAAGCATTTTTAAGATATACAATTAATAACATAATAAATTCTTAATTATTCGATATTGCAATCTACATATATATTGTTAAATATTAACACGCCTTTATTACATTTTTCTTCATTCTAAAATTAAATATTCGAACTAAAAACACTTTTTTAAACCTTTCTATTTAAAGTTAACTCGTTATCCCATCGTTGCATCTTCAATCATCTATTCTTTCTCATCACAATACTTAGTAAAAAGAAAATATCGTCGTATTATCATGAAGATAACGTGCAGCCTGAGTTCTATTTTCTCATGAAATAAACTTGATACCAGCCGAGACTGGTGCGCGCGGCTCCGTTAACGGGTAACGAACGCTGTCGCGTCGCTGGCAGCCACGGTACAGCGAACCGTAATCAAGAATTGCTCGTTGACCCTCGACTACAAAGTTTTAACTTGTTCCACGAGATGCGTGCAGAACAGTGATCTGGGAAAGGAGCTGTATCACGAAAAATCGCAGGGGAACCGCTTTAACGGGGTCGAGTTATCAACATTCCGGTTATATCCGGACTGAGGAGAACTTTGCGGCTGACATCGAAGCCCGTGTTATGACCAGAGTTTATCGGCAAACGCTTGACCTCCCAGTGTTTTTCAAACGATAACCAGGTATCACCGGATCTAGCAGCTTTTACCACGGCTGGCAATAACAAACAGAAGCTGTCAGCATCTTGTGAAGCTGTCTGCATTTACGTCTACAGGAAAGATATCACTTCGATAATAGTCGATTATCTGCACAATCGTAGATCGATTAGAATGTGCAATGCATAGAGACAAGTCTATGTAAAGAAACAAGGTTAAGAAAGTATTCATAGCAGACGGTTTAATCGGTCGGTCATTCAGAACAGCGTAAGAAGACTCCCGGAGATCTATATATTGTCAAGAAACACCAGAAGAGGTCACTGGAAGCTGAATATGGCTGCATACTGTGTATTCAAGATCAACGGGAAAAACGTCTCCGTATACATATGTTCTTTTTCATTGTGCTTTGTGTTGTTCAGAATGGATTTAACGTATTAAAAATTCTAAACGGTTATGATTTAACTCTCTGCAGTCGATTAATATTTCAACATTTCCTGTCATTAACTCGATAATTTTAGAACACAATTTCCTATGAAAAATTTACGATTACATGATTTGTGCTGCAAAAACGCAACGGATTTTATAATTAATTTGTTAGTTAAACTTAGACTTAACATTCTTCCTGTGTTATTTTTACTATCTACAATAGGCATAACAAGTTGCTGGAATGAATGCTTATGTCAGCACAACTGGCATTCCAAGTGGATAGTGTTAAAATTGATTAGGCGTAAACTTCATTGAAGAGACGAAAGGGTTATCTAACTCGTGTAAACAGACCAAACGCGGTAAAACAAGAATACACGAGTCGTTGACTTTAAGAAGCTGTTGCGAAACCTTTCTGCTAGTACCCGGAAATGCCACCACCCACGACTATGGAATAGAATCTGTTTCGTCTTTCTCGGTACATATCGGTGTAGAGAACATGAGCAGCCTTGGAAAAAAAAGTCTAGCACACAAAAGCGACAAGTTGTGTGAAAATGAACGTGAAAAATCTAAAAACAAGTTTATTGAGATTAGTTTCTTTATCATATGAATGACAAACTAATGTGAAAAATCGTTTCTCGTGAAAATTTTATTTGTTCGTTTCCTTTCATGCCAAACAAGTGTACTTTTTCACATAAGTCGTCTAATTGTACCACCTGTCCGATGTCACAGGTTGACGAATGATCACGTTGACTGTGGAAGGTGTATTTATGAGAACAAACATGTGACCAACGCTGATTACGAACGGTGCGTTCTGAATGAACACGTGCTGCTTTTTGCAAGTCTAACGGAATTGGTCACGTATTATTTCCGTCACGGGCATGCACCCTAACGATCCTCCGTAGATACAAAACTTTCATGACTATTAATTTACTTCTAATTGAAATTGTATATAATTACAATGTAACAGTGTTGTTACCTAATTCGACATTTCTCCAACTGAATATCAATTCAAATAATTGTACAACATATGGAAAGAATGAGAAATACTTCAAGAAGCGTATTCTCCTTTACAAAATCAGTATAATATTCGTAATAACGTACACGCTACGAATACGTTTGTGAAATAAAAATCTTCGGTTATTAATAGATTTCCTGTACGCGCGGGGGGGAGGAACGCGATAAAATTGTATTAAAGTTCAAACTAATGGGCACTATTTTCTAGAATCGAATCTGCATCGCGTTGGTTCATAATATGATTAACCTCCGATCGGTTATCGAGGAAGCTCCGTTATCGACTTCGTTAATGGCACCGCACGAAGTCCAAGACGATATCCCATAACGACGCACTTACGTCTCATTCGCAGAAAGCTCATAACAATTCTTACGTCTACGTCAAGCCCTCGTGACGCTCCGTTTGCTCGTAATAAAACTCCAACGAAACACGTGACAAGAGAAAACGAATTCCCCCTTTTGTATCGCGATAAGCAAAGGGTAGGGGGGCATCGTAGGCGAAAAAAGATGGGGAACGACGTCGCATCGCATGATCGACGATACAACGTGAACTGTGTGTATGTGTCCGTGTGTGTATGTTTCAAACGTTCAAGACAATAATAACGTGTTACAATAAACCAGTATTATCGACGTGTAAATCGTTAAATGCATATTTAACAAAAGAATGCATTGTTACTTTAAAACTAACCTAGTAATTCGTTAGTCAAAGTGTAATTGTGAACACAGAGGATAACGGTGGAAATATCATCGGGACAGTTGAAATGCATTTTCCTTATTCAATGATAACTTCTTTCGAATGTTTCAAATAAAAGTAAAATAAAGTGTGAAAAACAGGTGGGATGTTACAAGCACGTATAGTTCCTATTTTTGTTGGTTCTGTTGGATATTTCTGGAATTGACAGGTCCGTTAAACCGATACAGAATTTAACTAATCGTTGACTAGATGGCATCACGTGCGAGACAAATCAGCAACATGCAACGTGCAACACGTGCAAGTGTGACGAATGAAAAGAGGAGATAATACATATCTCTCTCTGCATGTAACTTGAATCACACGAGGATCGTATTCAGTCCAGCCAGGAAATTCGTATACCGTTCTATTCCGATACAATTTCACGACCTTTCAATTCCGCCGGCTATATTTAGTACGAAACTATGAAATTACACGATACCTAAGGCTACTTTGCGGTAATCTCGCTTATGATTTGCATTAGGTCGGTTTATAAGAACATCATGTGAATATATAACAGTCGCGCGACCATACACTGTATATACAATCGTTTTATACGCTCGTACTATTCTATTTTAAGAAACAATTGTTAGTCGTTGTTCGGTACTAAAACCGTATTTCGCATCAAGAAAATAAGGGGACTCGCAGATTTAAATACTATCAGACATACAATTGACAATAGGACGAAAAAAATTGTTAGCATAAAATTAATGAAAAAATAATTGAAAATATTGTTATAATCATAGGGGAAAAAAAATAAAAAATACGTTGAAAAATAAGAATAAATAAAAATTGAAAAAACAGTTTGAAGCAGTTTGAGAAAATATCGATATATCGAAGAAACGTAAAAAGAATTGACAACTCATTGTCAGTTTGATTTCCGGTTGAGAATAATTCTGATCGTTATAGGATTAAATAATGCCTGCTTTTGTTTTATTTATCTTATTAAATCAATTCCACATGATTTGGAGGAGTTTGAAAAAAAATAAAAAATAAAAACGAAATTCCTCGTAAATATTGATACATCCAGGAATCGTAAAACGTTTTATTAAATTTTCATTTCACATCGATATTGTTCAATCAAGACTGGTGGAACTACATATAATAATAATAATACACTTATACTTGAAACATGACAACCTTTTTGATATAACACGTGAACTCCGTAAAATCATTCTTAATTCTGTGTCAACGACTATAGAGCTACGACGGTATAGGGGAGGTCGGTGCTCTTATGAAACACGGATAAGTTGTAACCATTATTTGGGTCACCGATAATCATGACTTCGTGAAGAGTTTTCGCGAAGTATCTGAAACGAAAAGTATAACGATTTTTCGATACATTTTATTTCATGAATGTTAAACAGATCGTTACACGGGAAAATTAAAACGTGACCAAAAAGGAACCGAGTAAAATTTCACGGAAACGTTACAACAAGGATTTCGATGAAATTCGTCGACAAACAATACACACAGCACAGAGTTCCAGAAAGTTTCGAGACGCGCGTGACTGGAATTATCTCGATCGTCACGTGCAGATCAGACGACAAAATGGAAAGACCAATGAGAGGAATGGCTCGTGAGAAAGATAGAGAACAGTGAAAACTGAAGTGCGGTTAGGTAAAAGAAGATCCTATTATTACGACCATATTAGACGAGTCATGATTACGCTTTACGTATCTCTGTATAACTGGTTCAATTGAAAAAAATTACTGTATCATCACAAATACTTTTCTGTTACTTTTTACAAGTTCCGAAAACACATGGTGCTCGAAAATCAGTAATACCCATACTCATGGCAAACATTGACTTTCAAACATGTCAATAGTGAATCTTTCGGAATATTCCTCTTCTTCGAATGCCGGCCATGATAAATAACGAAGTTTGACTATCGCCTAATATTAGATAGCTTAATCGTAAATATACTACGCGCTCAGAATCGTCATTGGCCAGTGGCAACATCCGATGACGTAGAAGCTGTATTGAGACCCTGACTCATTGCCGGAGCCATGACCGAGAATCCAGTCAGGTATTTCCCCGCATGAATCGTCAGGGTGGTGTGAAAATCACGTTCGTGCCGGCGAGCACATCCGCCAAACGTCGCTCATCGTGTGAAGAAAAAGAGAAATAAAAACAGACAATCCCATGTAGGCGATATTTCTGAGAATTTCATTGCAAAAAAACCATTACATTCGTCGAACGTTCACGAATACTACGACCGATTTGTAAATCGAGATTTTTGGAAAGAGATTTTCCTTGAAAAATTAAATTAATTTCAAATTTCTTTTGAAAAACTTCTTTTCTTTGGTAAATCGTTTTTAATTAATCGTAATATATCCAAATTTTATATTAACAGGGAGGTCAGGGTAAAAATTATTGGCGAATCGTATACAGCTGATTTGTAGAATACCAAATTCCATTAATTTGATGTATAGATGTCTTTTCTAGAAAGCTCCTTAATTCATTTGTGAAGGACTCTTGATAACTGTGAGAAAATAGGGTTAAGACGTCGTGCGTGTGGCTAGATAAGATAATTTTATTCGATTGAATTAAATTTTAATTTATTTATTAGTTACTTATCACTTATCAGTGAAGTGCAATTTAAATCTTCTGTTAGTTTCATGTTTCACCGATGGGTTAGCAAATATCGAGGTTTCGTTGTATTCGATTTAATTAAGAAGTAATTATCGATTTTGTCATGTGAATTTATTATTTCAACATCGAGTAAAATAGAGATCGTGTTATATATGGGAACATTATGGAAAAATAACGCAATGCTACGTAATTTTCAAACAATCCCTAATTTCCCATTTTATCGTACATTTTAAAATATACAATATTCTGAAATCTCTTAGAACTATTCGATTGGTAATTATAAGTTAATAACAGACGATAGAAAATATAGTGGAACGATCGTAACATGATACAAATTAAAAAAAAAAAAAAAAAAAAAAAAAGTATAAAAAATTAAATTAAAATTTTTCCAATAAAATTTCCTTAAATACTTCGATATCTGTAATTGTAGAACAATCATCATGTTTATCGATGTTTCAAGTTTCTCGGCAGTTTATCTGTCAATCTCATTTAATTGAGATGTTAATCGACCATCAATTCGACGAGTACACAACAGGTTAAAAAATAGGTTATAAAAGATATCCAGAAGATAAGAGAAAGAAGAAGAGAAGAGAGAATAAAATATCCTTGCATTTATGGCACGAATTTATTGAGCATGTAACCTTGCCGACACGGATCGAGCGATGAATTCAAATCGAAATGCAGTTTACCTTCTATTCGTAAAAGAGAATACTTTTTATATTAAATATTAATATTAATAAATGACAAAAATAATAATAATAAATAAATATTTTATAAGTACATTAATATTTTTATGTTAATATAATTTATATGAAATATTTCCATGCAGAATGATTTTTTATTCAAAAACTCCTCATTTTCCGTACTTTACTGTAATATAACTAAAAGATCATTGAGTAGAATTAATTTTATTCTTAATAATGTATGTATCGAATATTTTAAAAAGGAAAAAAAAAAAAGAAAGAAACAGATCTCACACTTTGCAAATTAAATATTTCCTGTAAATGCTGTTACAATAAAAATATATTTATTTCTCTACGATAAAACGGAGACATTGTCATACCACGAGGTGCACACAGGTCAAAGTGCACACAGGTGAAATAATATAAGCACAAGGTAAAATTATTTTCGTGAAAGAATACAATGCCCGATTTGACAAATAATCGATGTTTTTGACGATCGATCGTCAGAAGATTGATCGAAAATTACGCAATTCTAAGAAACGACAGTGGTCACGTAACCGATGATAAAGAGCCGGAGATTTTCACCTGAGCTTCAGTCAGACAACCTCAATTGGCAATCACGACGATTTCGAAGATATAGAAAGGCACCTGATTCTGCGCTGATCCTAGTAGAATCGAGTCAAGGATAGGTGATACGTCGCCACTTCAAGCGGTATGCGAAATAAATTATTTTTAAGCCGGCGTGTCTCCACGAAAATAAGCGTGAGCTTATGTTACTAATCGGATCGACACTTTCGCAACTGTTCGTCCGATTTTAGAGGAAACCTCGTTCGATCCGTGGCTCGCGAGTACAAGTCACGCTGAGACTGGATAAAAGTGGCAAAAGGAGCAAAAGATCGCGAAGATTCCGAGGATTTTTGCGAAATTATGGAAACATAATGTTCACTTACAATGTTCAATGCAATAATTTTGTTTTCGTTCATGCTTCTTTTTTTTTTAAGTTAATGTGTGAAGAATAAGAGCTCCTCAGATTCATTATTTTCCTAAGCAGTATGGATATAGATAGTGTTTAGGTAAATGAAACATATTTAGCAAATTTATTTTTATTACAATGGCTCTTTTATTAAAGACGTAGAACTTTTTATCCTTTTGTTAAAATTGGGAAAGACACAATATATTGTATCATTGATGTATCATCAAGAGACGATATTTGCATTGATAAATTTCTTGCCAAGAGATATGAAACCATCTTTTATTAACACTTTCACAATTTCTGACGGTTCGAGGATGTAACTGGGGATTTTTATGCATGCACAGGAAATTCGAAATTGCAAAATTGCACAGCATGCACGTAATACGAAACAATATACGAAATATTTAAACTACAGTGCTTTTTTGTAATACTTGCTAACAATAAGTGAAATAATTTTCTACCGAAGTTCTACTTTTCTTTACTATAATCTCGAAAATATGAGTTTGTGTAAAATATAAAATGAAAACTATCGAATTATTAACATTACATGTGTAAACTTTATATAGTTTACATTACATTGTAAACTATATAAAGAAAGTATTGCAATACAACAAAATTTTCAAATTCATTGAAACAAGATTACCAAAACAAAATAGTAATTTTTACTTTTTACTATATATTCTGTGGAATTGATGGAAACCATTCAATTCCGCGCCACATGTAATTAATGCGTCACATTATCGTTAAAGTTAGAAAGATGAACTTTTGTCATCAGCCACCCTACAAATATAAACCTAACACTACGTCAGCGTCAACCAAGTATAGATTATGAAAAGACATAGTTACTACGTCAATCTACGTCTGCCTCAGTTTAATATAACACACATCACTTTATTTCCACTCGATGGTTACACCTTCTTGTAAGCTACTCGACAAATGTCAATTCGTTGCACTTAGAACCTGCACATTAGACTAGAATATACTACAAAATGTCATTAGTTAGCTCTCCGACACGTATTCTCAATGTAATTAACCATTAATCCTAGAACTCCTGAGACTTCAGCCATCGCATGAAAGAAGAATGATTGTTACAGAGTCTTTAGATGATGATTTGTGCACTACTTTTTGCATCGTGCTTGTCGGAGTGTTTTTTTCTTTTTTTTTCTTTTTTCATATATAAGGTCGTCCAAATGTGACGTGTAGATGTCAGCTTTGTATAATGTTTACACATCATATCTTTTCGAACGATATAAGCCGTTTTGTTTTAACAGAAGGTAGTACAACTACAGATTTTTTATAAAAATGAGCTGTTGTTTTGAAAAATGGCAAAATACCGTTATTAATAATGGAAATTATTTCGATAGTTGATCTGATTTCATTTTTTTTTTAAATAAAACTAATACTGTACTTAAAAGTCGAAAAGAATCCATTTCTACGCCTATTATAATTGCTATGAATCATACTTTCAATAAAAAAAAACCAACATGAAAAAATTTCAAATAGTTTATGTTTTATTAAGAAGAAATATGTAGGCGTGTTTTTTGGATGACCCTGTATAATCTCGATGTGTATGATAATCAGTTGATTTTTGAGAGAGGTGGAAATAAGGACTCGAAAAATGAGAAGATATCATTAGATGGTAGAAAATTCTAGTGGAAAGAGAAGTAAAAGAATGTAGCAGATTTGCAAACTGGAGGAATGTAGGAAATGCCGGAAAGAAGAAAAGTAAAGTTAACACGTCTCCAACTGTGTTTATGGCAGAAAAGCAATTCGTCCAGGCCTTGAAATTAATATTCAAAAACAGTTTATTAAGACCTTAGAATTAAGGTTGGAAAGACGTTTTCCATAGGTTCCCATATTTTTATTGATCGAACACTATCAAACATAAAAACATATACGATTGTTGAATTATTTCGTGAAATTTGTCTATGTGTGCGTAGTGTAAAACCGCAAAAATGAAAATATTAATAGGAAAATAAACCTTGAAACCATATGTTTTAGTATGGATAGATGTTGATATTCTTTTTTTTTTTTTGTTTATTCTCTATGCGAGTTGTTAAGTATATATAAGAAAAATTATAGACGTGCCTTCTTCAAATATAAATTAAAACAAAAAGCTTTTTACAGAAAAATTAAAGTAATAAACTTGCATTATTGCCTATATATATCCAACAACGACAATAAACAATTCTTCAAGAATTTCCTGCACAAAGGAAACAGTTCTAATTTAACGTTTGTCAATCTAACCTTAGGAGTATTAAAGTTTAAAAGTCATCGAGAGATCAATCGTGAGATCTCTTTCACGGAATGTTAACTTTCCACTGGTGAGGTAAAAGAGACTAAGCGATATCTAAGAACATGCAACTTGGACAAGGGAATTTCCCGGATAAGATATTTCCATCGTCTCTCGACACAAACCTCGGTTTTACGTAACGTAATTTTCGGTTCGATTTCCGCCGCCGAGTACGCGACACTCGGGCATCGAGAAGCATCGAACCGATCTCGTTCGTTCTCGAACGCTCGGACGCTACGAGGAATTGGAAAGTTGCGCGCGTGAAAATTAAGGGGTCACTGAATCCTTCTGGTATTCTTGAAATTCTAATATAAATCACGTGATTACCATAAAAGCAGCCTAGCGATGAAAGCAGGCCACTTGAAATTCCAAACTTTCGTATCGATTCGCGTCATTCCCTATGTGTGAAAACCGAAAGCGATATCCGATTCTTTCGCCGTGAATCGATATCCTCTCGGCGTTACACATCGTCTCGATAATCGTTTCAAAGGGAGAGAGGGGAACAGAGGAAATGGTGTACATTTGCACAAACCGTGTCCGCATAATCCGTCGTTGGATTTACGGGGTCGCGAAAAGACGCCTCGTCACGTTCTCCGACCACTTCCTGGACGAGAGTCCGCTACCTTTTATAATGGATCTAGGAAGAATGGAAATTGCGAAATCACCGGTGGAAGAGAGAAACTCCCGCTCGTTGATTTTGAACAGACCTTATTCTATAAATACGACGTTCTATAAATATCCCGATGATTTGGAAATACAATCTTGATCCTTGAGAATAATTCACGGTAAATTTCGCAGTTGAAAGTGCAAAGGTATGGAGGGAATTTTAAGATCGTCTTCGAGCGACTAAAATAGATTGTTTAATTACAGAATACAATAGCGATTTTGGTAAATCCTTGACTAATTTTAGCTCCTCTCACGCCTACTGATTATTGCCTGAGATGTGATTCAAAGGATATTTCAGCTCGCCCAATGAAAATTCTATTTTCGATCATTATTTTAGGCATTCGATTTAATTATAAAACCTGTGAGCTTTTGTTATTTTTTTTTTCTTTCTACGAAAAGATCGTTTGTAAATCAAATTTGAAATACATTCGAAATGTATTATACAGGATGTCTTGTTATTGGTGATACGACCGCAAAGGTGTCAATTTTAAGTGAAAAAATAATTCGAAAATGTAGAATAAAACTTTTTCATTTGAGATTCTGTTTTCGAGAGAAATTAATTTGAAAACTTGTCAAGTACGCGTGCACTTGATCAAGCTTCAGCTACAATAAAACACGTTTTGAATGAAAATTATCCGCGCTGAATCTCGCAACGATGGCAGAATACCTTGGTCCTACCACCACCAGATTTTTATTTGTGAAGTCATATTAAACATATTGTATATAATGACAGCATAACGAATATTGAGCAATTACGACAAAAATGATTACAACATTAGTTCAATTAAAATTGCGTAATGACACGTTAGAAGACATTTGAAGGGATTTCATAAGAAGAGTACAGTTATGTATGCGAGAACGTCGATATCACTTCCAACGAAAAATTCACCCACGTGATATTAATCGGAAAGATTGTCGAAACGTCGAAAATGTTATCGGTTGTTTACTTTCTATTCGAATATATCATACGTTGTGGATTTCCAAGGAAAACAACGTTCTTATTCAAATCGAAAGAACTCATCTCGTTCGCAAAGGTTAATGTGAAATGATATTAAGGCTTGGATTCTGTATGGTCACCGAGAAACTTCTTTTCTTCCTATTGCAAGCTTCGTATTTTCAGTTTTTATTTATCCTTTCGAACAAGCCGAGTGTAATAATGATAAAAGTATCAAGCTAATTGTGACACCATGAGTGACATCATCACGAGAAGCCTTACGGAAACAAACGAGAAATCCATTATCGCACTTAACTAGTGGTAATCATCATCGAGATTGCGTTGGCACTCCGTAGGCGACCCAAACACTTCCATCAATGACTTGTACGAACGACGTTGTTATCCATGCATTGCTGATTGGAACGTGTATCGTGAACTATGGACTTATGTAAAAGTGATACGACTATTGGGGGATGGTACGTTCCTTCGAGTATAAGACGTTGGACGTTTCAAATCGTTATGCAAATGCGTGATGCGAGACATTTTCACGAGAAATTCAATTTCATCTCCTCGCGTAACAATTTCTTAATTGTTTATTAAAAAGTGCTATTCCTTCATTTCCGAACGATGAATCATGTTTTAATATTCATGTTTCGGTTATATAAAATTCTCATTTTAGAAATAAACCGAGTATTTCGAAAGTGGTTAAAATCATTTTGTGCAAATGTATGTCTGATTTTACTTTCTTACAAAGATATTATTAATTATATTTGTATTATAAAATGCACTGGGATAGAATGACATTCGTACCATATTTAAAATAGACAAACTTTTTTTAAATTGGATCAAACGACTTGATTTTTCTTTTTCTGAGAAATTAGGATTAGTTTACTAAACGAGATTGCAAAATTTTTTGAAAAATTTCAATTAGTCAGAAGTGAGAAAAAAATAATAAAGGTCGATTTTTACATCTTTCTCTAATCTAAGTATGCAATGAAAATTTGAAAAATATATTTTGTAGATTTATGTCAGCTATTATATACATGTTGAAAATTTTATGCAGAAACAAGCGACAGCCATTGAAAGATATGAGAATCGTTAGGTTTATTATAACAGTAACCCGAAAATCTTGAAAAACTTCGATTTTCGCCATTTTTATAGCTTATAGTAAAAATTTTTATTACGGGCTTAGATAAGAAAGTTGCAAAAACGACTTTCGCTCATTTCTTCGCGATTTTGGCCAACTGTAACACTTCCAAAGTTCTTTATTCACATCATCTAGTAAACTAATCCTTCTAAAAAAAAAAAAAAAAAAAAAAAAAAAACGTCATTGGGTCTAATTTTAAAGAATTAATTATTCAACCTGAAATCTCGTAATTGTTCTCAATACGTGGTACCAACTTTTATAGAAAAATGTGTAATTTAAATCATGTGATACTTTCCGCACGAACATAACGGCTGTCCTAATTCTTACGAACAGCAATGTAATATATCTCATGAGTTTAACTTTAAAACCAAGGGTTCTACTAAACGTATCCCCGTTCTCGATCATTCTCGTCACGAATCAAACGCCTGACCGTATGAGTCACAAATCCTCTACCCACCAATTCCTCTTAATCTAAAAAAAAAAAAAACCTTTTCTCATTTCTTATCGTTCTATCCCCCCTTATCCGTCTATTTCCTACCGTTTCTATTTAATACACAATTCCACAGCTTTACAGAGTATTGCAATCTTTCCCTTCAACTGTAGATAAGTAACAATTTGCGCGACACTTTGCTCGATCATCTACGACGACGTTATAATCGACGATGACGACAACGATGAGAAGGAAAAGGAGAGTCGCGCGAAGTTTCTTGAAAGCGGTAACACGTGCATCCGAGTCACTCGTGCGTGCGTACTTGGTCGTGACAGGCAACGACGCAAGTGCAGCGACGCACGTAAATGCAATTGTGCAAGCACGCCTTGAATGATCCCTGTGTCTCGACGATGCGACGGCTCGACATCGGTGTCCAACGTTGTTTCTAATCGAAGCCAAACCCTGCCAAAAGTGGCGTTCTACATTCCCGTTTAGACGCCAGACGTGCAGCCAGATTCGAACGTGTGCACGTTGCACGTGATCCGATGCAATTACAGAATGAACCGGATATCGCTACACGACCAACTCGCATGCTCGTCGCGTGTAAATATTAATTCAGTACGGACAACCGCCCTCCCTTCCTACGGTATTTCGATCATCATCACGTTTTATCAGGATATTTTTATCGAGATAAAACATTATGACGCCTCGCTACGTTAGTGTAGAATGTCTTTCTTCCATTCAACTATATTGTTCGATTTAGTATATGTATGTACATATGGTATGTATACATACTACTTGTTTCTCGAAGTTTTTCACGTGATTCGAAGCTTTTCAAACAGGAATTTTGACGAACTTATACGCTTGTTTATCAGAGAAGTGATAAGCAATTTTCTCGTCTTCCCTTTTTTTTTTTTGTATCAATTTGGTTAAGATAAATGTACCTTTAAGTAGTCTAATATTATCCGATAACTTGTATTAGATTATTACACCATGTTTACTATACTACATTTGACGTTGTGAAATTTTCTGCGAAACTTTCAAAGGAAAGATCAAATAGGAGAGGTGTTAAATTTTAAACTCGGTGGATTAGGAAAGAGAGCTTTTGCGAAATATTAATCCCTTGCTATATAATGACGAGTCGTAGCCGTGATGCAGATTATGGTCAAGATGTGACTAAACAAGTGTTGTAGTTTCATTACATTTGTGTTTCGACTTTAATTACGACTTTAATTCCATACTGACGACTAGCAAATATAAATGAACATTATATAACGTTGTAAAATATTTGTATTTCTTTTTATTTAATACTGTATTAAATTGTATTTTGAAATTTGTGACTTATAACACTTCTATACATATTTTAATTTCTTTTTATTCAATACTGTATTGAATTGCATTGTTAGATTTATAATTTATAATATTTATGTACAAATTATAACTTACATACATACTTCGATTTCTTTTTATTTAATACTGTATTAAATTGAATTGTTAGATTTATAACATCGACGGAAATTGTGCGTGATTCTTAAATGGCACAACTGGAAAAAGGAGTAGTATTCTGATCGTTGTGCACGGTATGACAGATTCATAAATGAAATTTAAAAGCACAGCAACATAGTAAAAACTCCATTTTCATTAAGCAAATTAAATTCCAGCAGATTCAACATATTTCTGCGAACAACAGATCTGAATATTCGCCAGTAAATCGCTCACACACATCTTTAATTATTTCCTCATTGTTGAATATCTTTTTTGTTAAAAGATTACAATTTTGTGTTGCTTTTGCATCACTATGTTCGAATAATTCTTAAAAGAAAATCACTCCTACAACCTTAACCTAACTTTTCCAGCGGAACAAATCTCGAAGTGGAAACAGCAAAATGGAGGTTTCACTTTATCATATAACGACTGACACGATTCTAGCTCATAAAAGCAAGATGGAATCTGCCGGTATTCGAATACCGCAATTTCATATACAACGATCTAATAAATACGAATATTTGCCGGCAATTTTCTTATCGCGCAACACAATACTAAATTCTTACACAATCACTCTGAAATGTCTTTCAAAGACCTTCTTTTCAATTTCCTGGAACGCTTTCGATCCAACGAACACCTTCAATTTCACGTGGAAACATCGTTTCGTTTAAACGAAGGAATGGCAGTCTTTCATGGTGTTTTTTTATGTTTAAAAGAAGAAGAAATAAAAAAAAAAGAAACAAGAAAAACATCACACCGTCGAACAACTAAGCATCCCGCCGAAGAGACAAAGAACGCGCTATAAATACGAACCTAAATGAGAACGGATCGAGGCTGTCGTCGTGTCGCGAGTTGTTTTCAAAGTTCGCTACACGAGTCGCGCAAGATATACGACGTGTTTCTTAGAAGCGCGCGGATTGTTAAGAACGTAGACGGGCGAATAAAATTGCTAATCCGCGCGGCACAGAGCGCTCTATGCAAAGAAGCGAAACCAGCCGAGCGCGGCGTTGTTTTTAGCAGAGCGCGTACCAGCAAATCGCGTAACGGCCTGTTCAACATGTGTGATATCCCTCTGCGAATATTCAACATACGCGTGAAAACACGCGAACGTGGCTGGTAACAATATATTCGGTATTCGTAACGAACAATAAAGTATTACTCTGATTTCAATGCGTAAAAAGAATCGTTTCTACTCTACAGTCACCATTATGGCGCTACCGAAGATTCTTTACAAATTTGTCTAATTTAATTCGTATAGTAGAAACGAATTTATTTGGAATAAAATTGTAATCAAACAAACTGTTACTTGCATGTACGATATACAAAGAATGTATATTCACAATATAAACACTAATTTATTGGACTAGATGGATCTATAACACCGTGTGATCTGGAAGTTATGTATCCATTTAACTATATTTTATGAGTTTCATTTTATTAATTTACTATTATTATTATCAGCGAATTTCTTTATTTTTTTTTTATTTCTCTTGTGAACATGCAAAATTGAAATCTACCGTATAGACTTTCTATAAAATCCTGTGACTTCGAAATTAGGAACGTATCCATTTATGTATATTTTATCTGTTGCAAATTAACAACCAATTTCTTCATCACAATAATTAAAAATTTTTCATTTTTATTTTTTCAATTTCTTCCTAATAATAGTAATTTCAGTTTCCTGAATTTCTTTATAATAATAATTTCAGTTTCTTCAAACATGACTTCGAAATTAGGTATATATTTATGTATCTACATTTTATCTATTTATTGTTGTAAATTAACAGCCAATTCCTTTATAACAATAATAATTTCAGTTTTTTACATGTCTTGATAATAATAATAATACAAACTTACTAGCCAATTTTCTTATAATATTAATTAATCCTTGATTCTCTCATAAATACGTAAAATAGTATTCAACCATAATTTTTCCCCTTGTAAGCGAAGAAAAATTACAGAGAATTAACAGAAATCGTGTGTCGTGGATGCATTATGTCTGGCGAGCTCTCGTGGAATCGAACCATGCGCCAAGTAACGAGTCGCGATGTTAGCGATCTGAATAATTCGTCAACAACTTTAACAGGTGCATTCCTCGGGGTGTGTATCACGTCCTGTGGCGCGCGTCTTTGGCACCGACTGCTCGTAAATATAACGATCTGTAACCTGAGCCCGAGTCTGAATGGACAGCGAACGGGGATGATCCGAAACGAGCATGCTAATGTGAACTTGTCGAAAGTCGAAGAACGTGATACACTAACTCTATTCAAGAAGTGTTCCAAGCCAAATCAAATCAAAACACAAATTGTTCATTTATTCAGCAATATTTATTTGGACGCTTTTAAAATAATCCTCTTTGTTCGCGATACACTTATGCCAACAATTTCTTCAATCCTCGCTAGCATCCGTGGAAATCGATTTTTAATATGATTTTTACTTTGCTTAACAAATTCCATTTTATCGTCTCAATTGATTACGAAAAGCGTTGTTACAGTGAAAATGCGGAGAAACAAGAAATTATCCCATTTACGAGAATATTACAAATTGAATGACATAAGTATAGGCTTGTTTGTCATGGCTAAAAGGTTAGAATCGAAATTAAAATCAAGAAGGTAAAGAGAGAGAAAGAGAAAGTAAGATCTCGTGAATCCAATGTGAAAATGAAGAACGGATAAGGGTTAAACTTTTCTGTATCATAAAACTTAGACTTTTAGAAACCTGTCTCCTTTAGTTTTATAATAGTAATAGTAATAGTTTTGACGAAGACTAGTAAAAGAGACTAATATTAGTCTCTCTTTGATGATAAAACTTCCAATACTACTTTGAGATATCGTTCCAATTTTAATCGAGTTTTTGGTCAAAAAGTTGCGAGCAAGTATCACAATGTGTTTTATGATATAAAATTTATCGATTCTTTTTCTATAAATCCGGCTAAATCGCTCGAATGTCTGATGATATCCAAATAATATTGTTTATGTACTGTCTGACCAGCTAGTATCATATATAATCGAAAAATAAGTTTGTCTAGGAATTTTGCGAATAAGTAGTAATGCTATATGCAAAGTAGTATATGCTATACTTCGAAACGGATCCCAATTCTTACAGAGCTGTATTCGCACCACGCCGGATCCGATGTCACAATCGTCGTTTTCGTGAAACGTGACTACCATCAGTCGCGACCAACCGTTGCGTCACCAGTTGATTCGACAACACGGAAAACCTTTCTCTACGCTGGCCTAAATAACCGATTCCGGCTGCGGCCTTCCGGTCCTCGACGATACTCGCTTCGTCCATGAAACTCAACCGAATCGTCGAAAATATTCGTCCTCGCAATGAAATATTCAGTTCGTTGGTTGTTATGTCAAGGAAGAGCATTAAACAGGTCGCAAATGGAATTGTAAAAAAATGTAATTAGTTAACTGCGGAATTCTATGCAATCATACATTTAAAGGGGCAAAATTGTAGTGCTTCTTAGAATATCTAGTAAGTGAAATAATTGTCTAGCGAAGTTCTACTCTATTATTAAGCATATCTACTTCGTTACTAAAATGTTGCATTTTTCCGTAATGGAATTTATCAGTTGCCTGATAGATGGCTTAAAATTATACAAAATAATGGCGAATACATTGATTAAACAACTTGCTGTATTCTTTTCCTTTTTAATAAACTGTGAATTTCACGGAAAAGTCTGGAATACGCATTTGTACACCTAATACTATATTCTCCAAAATATAAATTTGCATAAAATTTCACAGTAATTAGAAATTGTCCAAATGTAACACAAAATCTACTAGTAGTTGACGTACATACGTTTTGAATTAATGATTCGATACAATTTAGTGCAAAATTGAAAAAAATGCATCGATTGAACGGGATTAATTTAGTGAATATTAAGAGAAACAGCAGATTGAACGAGAATCGAAAGAAAAAAAGAAAAATAATTTATTGCCAGATACTTAAGAATAATTGCATATTCGAAATAATTGATGTCATGATTATCGCAACTTTTTCATCTGATAATAACACTTGCTAATGTTGTTAGCTTACCCGTAGTTACCATAAAAACAAGTGCATCTGACAAATACACTATTAATCGTGCGCTGGTTGGACATGCTTTATGAGTTCGAAATTAGGTATGATATACGTGATTTAAAGAGGATCATTTATTTGTAACGAATCGTGTTTCCCTGCAGTTACTTTGATCTTTCGTAGAAAACAAATTAAACGACAAGAAAAATATAGCATGAAGAACATTGAAGGACTTACCCGAGAAACTTTCTTCTTGGTATAAACTTCGTCATCCTCGGAGGCTGTAGCGAAGTTCAAGTTTCCCTCGCAATATCCAGCGCCTATCCCCATCCTGTATATTTCATCTTTACAGGATCTACCATCCAAACTATAAGCAAAAGGAAATACACAACTCTTTATTAAACTTCAATCGTTCCTCTCGAAACGACGATTTGATTTTCCCGCGAAAATTTGCAATTTTGAACTAACAACGCTAAGTTAACCCATTTCTTCTCAATATTTAAGAAAATATTTTTTCCTCGTCAAACTTCTTCACCGATAGAAATTATTCTCAGTTTATTGTATTATACTAGGTTGTCTGGAATATTTGTGTCAATTTTCGATAGATAATATTCAGATATACTAGTATGAATAAAGTTAAATGAAAATATGAATGTTTGCATATGTATTCTAAAGCTTTTGAAAATATATTCAAATTTCTTTAAGTTATGCTTTATTTCATATGACTTATGCTATCTTGAAAGTGGAAAGAAATAGAATAATTTCTGAAAATTAGTATGTTTCATTTAAAAAAAAATAACGGTAAAACAGCAAATGAGCTATGCAATGTTTAACACGTTCCTTGTCAAGCTAACTTTCTACTAAGTGTCTTTCCCACGTTTAACTATGTGTACTGAAAACGGTACATGTTATAAAGTCTAACAAATCTACAAAATTTACCTATTTCTTTTCCGTTCGTGTACTCAAAATGTATTTATTTATTTATTAGTATTTGTGAACATTAAAAAAATAAATTGCATGATATAAGAGAAAAATCAAATTTATTTCATACCGAAGAAACACAAGAATAGTAAAAAATAAATAAAACAACGTATACAACGAAATATGAAATAAACAATATTAATTTCTAATGTTTTTTACTTATAGTTTCATGTAACGATGCACTCTGTTGAAGTAAGGGAGATAGAAAGATACACGCGGAACATTTGAACTGTCAATAAAAAAAGGAAAAAAAAAAGACTGATAACTTATTACCACGCCACGTGTATCGTTATCAGCGCAGGGCTTGAAAAGTGTTGCAAACATCGTTATAGAACATGTAATGGTGATATCAATAATTATTGTTTATCTGTTCATCTGTTAATGCGAAAAATATCATTTGACGTAGAAATAAGTTTCAACATGTGCTGTTTAGGTTACACGTGACAGGGAACGTGTTAAATAAACGGCGACCTATTAGATAAAAATGATTCGCAAATGGTTTGTAAAATTTGAAAATGGAAATTTCGATATTAAGGAAAATAAAGAAATGAAGTTTTTAGCAAAATGGACTTTTCAAATCGTTGAAATTAAATGGTACATATCTTATAGTATAAAAAAAATCTTTGAAGTATGCAATTTTCTTAAAAATCGACACGAATTTTCTTGAGAACTTAATTTTTTTCGTTATGTAGAGAATTCCACCAAAACTAACGATAACAGCGACGAAATAGAAGCATAAAGTTTCGGCTTATCTGTTCAGCAATCGCAAATTCAATTTCCGTTTTAATCCTAAAATTTTCCCTCTGCTCCTACAGTTATATTTCCATTCTTGCTATTTATTTTATCATTTTTCAAATATTATTAATATCTGCTAATTTCCGTGTAGTGGAACAGAGTGAAAAAAATTCTTACATATTTCTTGGAGATTTATGATGAATCAAAACTAACGAGTATCGTAGGATTTATTTTCCAATCGGATTGTTTTACTATTGCGTAAACGCAAATTCAGGAACAAATGGGTTAACTGTTTTATGATCAATAAGACGCATATGTTTGATTAGAATCAAATTTGAAATCTGAATTTAACATTAATTGGTAAATAGATAAATTCTTTCGAAACGTAATTCCGTCACGGAAAGGTTAAATATAGGTGGAACGATTTCAAAATGATCATGAGACTTTCATAGTGGCAGTCTATGAAAGGATCGAGTTGAATTCCTGTCGCGATTGCACCGTGACGCATGGCGTTCCGACGAAAAGAAATTTCCCGCGACAGTTCCGTGAACAATAGCAGCAATGGCAGAAAGGATGTCGTGTCCGAATAACTCTCGTCGCTTTCACATTCGTGCGAGTTTTAGCAGAAACGAAAATCCAGTTAAAGGTTCTCTTTGGAGAGAGGACTCTTCGGAATGTACTAATTCGTGTCAGAAAAGAAGGTTCATTGTGAAAGTTAAATGCAAATATTAAAAAACGAAAAAAGAAAATAAATACGTTAAATGTATTAACGCTTCCAATTATTAAAAATAAATTGCGCGTAAATGTACGTACAAGTATCTCAAATTTGAAATGTTTGAAATCTTTACGAGTTCCAGGAACTACTAAGCACGTAAGAACATTATAGTTTTGATGATTCTTAGAGCTCAGTCTCTTCGCACATATTCTTCCGCAAAATTTGCATCCAAACCTCTCGGTGCATCCTTATGTTCCGTGAAACAGGCAGTTCCAGGAATCGTAAACTGTCCTCGAAGAAAAAGTTAAAGCTAAATATCGTCGTTCCTCAAATCTCAGTTTCTTTCCATCGAAAGAAATTGGTTAAGGAGAAATTATTAATTAGTTCAGAGCCAATAAATTCAAAAACTCGCGTTTTTGTTTTCAATCGTGTTACGTTGGAAAAAACTGCTATAACTTCTTAACTAATTAATATTTGTGCAAAAATAAACTTTGAAGAAAGTGATAACTTACTCTTTCGCATCGTAATTTACACCTTTTAACGCGAAATTCTCAAAAGTTCCTATTTTTTTTTTTCAATAAAATTTCCCATAGTAACATATTATCGAAGTTAGTATTGTTTCTTTGTATGATTGATCCGATTAGAATTCAATTCCCTCCCAGCTAAGCTTAAGCTGTATTCAGCAGGCAACTAGAGAATTTCATTTTGCACTATAGATTAATTTTTGTAATTTCAATGTCGTTAATCACGATACAAAACGAAAAGTTGCAAATTTATACAATATACTTTTGAATTCGTAAAACATCTGTTACGAAGACAAAACTCATGCTACGCGAAAAAGTATTCCGTACACACAGAGCGTTTCAAGTTTGAAGTACTCCACCAGTCGAAGGGTTGATAAAATTCGAAAGTAATATTGGAATCAGTATCGATTCGAACCGGACGAACGTAATTACGTAAACGAGGAAAGAGCAAATGCTCAAAATAGTTGGACAAAAGGTGAGCCTCTGTCGATAGATCAACAGAGAAATTGAATCGAGATTACGATGAGCAACGAGTTATATACCAGATGACAAGCACGTGTTCATCGATCGGCGCACGATACCCGCGGAATTTCTTGAAGCGGAAACGATCGTTGACGGCATGAACACAGGCTCGCCCACAGCTCGTGGCGCAGACTTTACGTAACGTTTCGCTACGATATGAACGTTTCAGTCAATAACCCAGCACACCGCCATCCTCTTGCCCCGTTATAGATTTTCCGCCATAAATAGAGTCGACGGAAAAGGCACGAGTCTCCGCTCATTATTGATAACACCGCGGCAATGTCGTACCGCATAAAAATTGCAACTGACACCGGCTACTAATGCAACTGACCGGCATAGTATGACAGCCTAACGATACTCCGTTTTCCCATCGACATAAATATTGAAGAACAGCTTTAAGGGTTCTCATGTATCTGATTCGTCACGTGGAAAAATCACGAATTTGTCTCGGTTCGCGGTGATAGAACGAAGTCTTTAAAGTGGAATCATCGTCTTTGTATATCGTAGTATGGAAAATTGTTTCATAGAGAATTCACGTGGTCGACGTTATCGTAGATTTTTTTTTTAACAGGAAGTGTACCAACTTGTTAACTGATAATAATTACGAAGCATAGATAACTATAACGACACCGCTACTATTTTTTTCGAAATTTTTGAACTATCAAAGAATAATTCGACGAAGTCGATTTGTTTGAAAGAGCGTTGCAAATACACACATCTCTTCATTTACGCGGCATTTGTTACACGCGGTCTCAATTCAGTTTTCTATAAACTTTCATTGAATTTAAAACATATCAGGGCGACAGAAATTCTTACTTGAACGTGCTAATTACATAATTCTGACCTTTTCTGTTTCTTTTTTTAACACCTTGTTCTGAAATTTTTATAATTAAACCATTATTTCTATAATTTTTATAAGTTTATCGGTACAGTTTTGAAAATTTCGCAGTGTTAGGATACATTTAACGAAGAAAATTGAAAATTGTAATGGTGCAATAGTTATGCTCCAGAATGTATATCAATATTTCGAAAGACTATGAATTTGCAAGTTTGCGTTTGTAAAGCATTTAGCAATCTGACTTAGAGTGATAAAGATGAGGAAAGAAATGTTCGGTTATACTAACCCATTATCAACTAAGCATTACGATAAGCAACTCTACAATAATGTATATTATTAATGTTTCATTAAAATACGAAAATTTAAAAACATTTAAATTAAATTTTACGAAATTCAAACTGTACAATCGTAGAAACAAAATATTGCCTATTAGGCAATATGCTGAATATAAATGGACATTGCATTTGTTACACATGTATATTATTTAACTTTTGTATTTTCTCCATCTTCTGTTTTACAATATCTTCAATATTACTAAAATTTGTTACGTCTTTATAAAAAATTTATGAACACAATTAAGACAAACATCAAGCAAAACAATGCATTTTCTCTAATTAAAAGTAAAAATTAAAGTTTAATATTACGTTTATGCAACAACAGCTGTTAATGGCTTAAATACTTCTTAAATATACGATGAATTTCCTATAGTTGTATAATAGTTGTCTGTTCAGAAGGCTAAGGAAACGTTCCACATATTGAAACGCTCAAGCGATATCAACATAGACTATTCATTATCTTTGATATATTATATATTCTCTTTGATGCTATTCCTAGAGTATTTTCTTCGACTCCATTCTCCTACTTCAATGTCACTGGAGGATTTTTAATTAAAAAAATTTACTAACCAAATAAACTATTTGGTGTCTAATAATTTATAGATGAACTATATGCAAATTAACCTCTTGCTACGCACGTCATTTGTTCATATTTTACTTTTAATATTTTTATTACGAGCTCAGATAAAAACGCTGCAAAAACGACTTTCGCTAATTTCTTCATGACTCCGATCAATTGTAACATTTTCAAAATCTTTTGTACACATCATCTAATGAACTGATCCTTCTAACTTCTCAAAAAGTCGTTCGATCCAATTTCAAACAAGTTATTCTGTTTTAAAGAGGATATCGAGCTACTGTTTAATGTTTAAAATTTGCATAGAAATGATTTCAAGTAACAGCTTACTTCCAATCGTTTTGAAGAAGTTCATCACGAGTATCGTTCAATTAATTTCCAGGGCAAAAAGTGAAGTAAAGCGTAATAAATTTTGACGCTGAAATAACAAATGATAATTTCTTCGTTTAGAAAAGTTTCTAATGGTTCTTTTCGCATATTTCCTATTTATCTACGTCGATTGTGAGATTGAATAAAAACGCGTTAAACCGTATTTTCGTTCTTCTCAATCACTAAACAATAAATCTGTTGTTTATGAATTCGCGGAAATAATTAATCACATGGAAAACTTTGGACAGCGTGAAACAATTCCAAGCTGCGGAATAATCCGCATGCCAAGGTGAGAATACACAGTGTTCTTCGAACGACCTGAAAAGCGTGACGTTTCAAGTTAAACTTACGCCATAACAAATAGCTGGATATACAGATGGCTCCACCGTGAGCTAATTACTATGCACACATAATTAAAGCTCTCCGTCACGAGTGACACAATGCCTTCCACCTGAGGAACGCGAGCCTTGCGAAGCTACAATAAACAAAATATCATTGGCTCGAAGGTAATTGCGAAGCCACGTGTACCTTTACAGTCGCGCACGCTGCATTCAATACTATTTGGTTTCCTTAAAAGCGTGAATTTCTGGTCAAACGTTCATTTCTTATCTCGAAGCAAAGCACGAAAACGTGTACAAATAATTCATTTGAATGTGAAAAAAACAGACATAAGAAAATAAATACAGACTAGATAACAATGTGTTCGAATGAAGAAACGAAACTGGTTTCGAACAATGCTTTACAATAGGAGAAGATTTTCACATTTCGAAGCATTAAAAAATTTCTTTCTTCGAAAGAAAAATTCCTCGAACTTCAGAAATCAGAAGTCTTCATTTTCGTAAAAATTGAAATATCAATCCTATTCAGTAAACTGAATTAATAAAATGAAAAAAAGGACGATAAACAGAATAGAAGAATTATCATTTGAAATATGCGAAGTAATAATCAGTTTCTTGTCGCTAATTACATACAAGTTGTTCGGAATCGTGCGTCAAACGTCGCGACTCGAGACTTCAAGTCAGCTGCTATCCTCTTCTATGCCGGTGTTGCACATAAAATTTCCCTCTAACGACACGTGCCGCGTTTTTCCTCTGCTCAAGCTAAACATTGCGTTGCTCACGTAACACGTATAACGAGTTAAATACGCAAGATTCGCGTGATCAAGGGAAAAAAGAAAAGAAAAAAGGAAAATAGTCTGGAACGTCTCTTTCCAGTCTTGTGTGTTTCGCGTTAACGGTATAAGAAGTTTTGCGTCAACGTTGGATTCCGGATTCTCTTCGGTGATTATGAATTACGGCGACTTTATGAAATAGCAGTATGACTATTATGATTACGAAAATTCCCCAGGCGTCTATAAAGTGGTAATAATAATAAAAGTGTTGGAAAAAAAAACGGTTTCTTCTTCTTCTTCTTCTTCTTCTTCTTTGTCAACACGTTACGTTTTTGTCATGATTCTTATTAAAAAATTCAAATACGTTGATCGATATTGATTATTAGAATATGTAAATGGAAGATGCAACAAAAAAGGTTAATGATACGATGACTAGAATTTTATAGAACGATCGAATGATGTGAAAAAACATTTTGAGATTATTACTAGACTGTGGATTTTTATGCAAATTCATATCTTTAAGGATATAGTAAAAAAAAAAAAAAAAAAGAAGAGACAGTGGAATTTCGGTAGAAAATTATTTCATTTATCAGATATTACGAAAAGCACTATAATTTGGTTATTTTATATATTTCTGTTCATATCACGTGCATTCTGTGCAATATTGCATCATTAAATTTTCTATAAGTGCACGCAAATTCACATTTTAATTTATTATCCATCTGTGATCATTTTGAGAAATCAAAGATTTTATATTGTTAAATCAATCCTTTTTTTACATACCGAATGCACATATTTACGCTGTTACTAAAAATATTACTAAGAAAAGTTCGTTAATAAACTTTGTTGCCTTTTAAATGAGATTGTTATACCATTAACGTGTTAGACGATTATGTGTACACTTATTTTACTACAAATGTCTTCTGTACTACATGTATACATATGTACGTAGTTTCAACGAAATAAACGCTTAGGTACTTATTCGATGCAAAATGCTTTTTACCATCGTTAAATAAACATGAAGTGTATTCCAAAACTGATTCATTAAAACAACAAATAGTCGAGCTGATTTCCACAAAAAAAAAAAAAAAATATAGTACGATAAAATAGTAGTAATAAATATGCATAATTTTATTCAAGTTCAACAAAAAGGTACCAAACAATTATCTTCAATTTTCAAAAAATCGATTGATATTACCCGAAAATAAATTGGAAAATATAAATTCTTAAGTAAAAAGGAGTAGTCTATCAAAGGTAATAATCAGATCTTCGAATCGAAATCTACGCAATGCGAAAATGCATTTCTTTCAAAGTTACAGAAATGGCGTTAATGCAAACCTATTTATAGTGTTATACCGGCTACTTGAATTTTGCGGAATGCGAAAACGCATTTCTTTCAGAATTATAAAAGTGGCGTTGACGTGAAACTTCTATTTATAGCGTTATCCGGCTACTTTGATCTTACGTTATATAATAATAACCCGAGACAATTACACAATTTGATCATGTCGCGACGATTAGTTCGCATACTTATTCCTCCGCCACGGTGTTCCGGGATTGCACAGAGTAAACGTACCACAAAGAACGCGGTCATCAGTATTGTATCGCGAATACAATTATTCCGGATTGTATAATCACCGACCAATAACAAATTCCAGGTACATGAATGATGAGAACAGGCTAGCCATCGCGTTTGCGATCGACATAATGAACACGCGACACCAACTGTGGTTGCACACTTTGTCTTCCTACAGGTAAGATATGTGTAATAAGAATTTGTTGACGAAGCGATTGTGTTTTTCGATGTTTCTACATTTTTTTTCTGTTTTCTTTTTGTTTCTCGGACGAAAAAATTTCACAATTTGCCGATAAAAATGCTATTTTCTTGTTTCCGTTGTTATTTCCTTATTCGTCGCGTTGTGAAATGTGAATACAGGCGTTTAAGAGATTTCACGGTTAATCGTGTTCTCAGTTAATTTATGTAATGAAATTAGCATTACTATCGATTGATTATCACATAGCTACGTTCTGTGCTGTCGATGTAACGTCAGGAAATGCTTTAAGCGATAATTATATTACTTTCCAGCTTTGACATTTATCGTCAATTTGCTGACAATCTGTTTACGTGGCAGCTATACTGAAATTGTGGTGACAACGCTAACACGTGATAGAAGGTTTCAGCCACTCGAATTAGATACTATCTAGGTTCGAGTACAATGGCAGGTTTAACAACTTTTCGAAATTCGTATTACTTTCGATACAATTATTTAAAGTATACTGAACAAAATTGCAAATCTGCTCGAAATGATTATCGTGCAATTACTAAAATAATTAAAAGGTCAGGCGCCTAAACAATTTTATTGCTTAATAATTTAATCTGTAAAACATTGCACGTATACTATTGTGCACTAAAAGTGTTCGTTATGTTTATTGAAAAGTATTCTAAAATACATTCGTAACGTTCAACTTGAAGTCTATTCACATTTGCTATGATGAAAATAATTTCGTATAATAAACAAATAAATAATAGATAAATTAGCAATTAAAATTGTTAGTAAATCAACGAATAGTTTTTACTTTAAAGAAATATTTAAGATAACACACTGAACGATACGGAGAGTTTATTATTTGACTGAAGTTTGAATAAAATAGAGGGAATGAGAGTTAAGTGAAAACATAGATTGTATTCAGACATATTGCAACTAACAGAAACGACTTACGTCCATTTCAAAATTTCTATCGATATACAATTCAAGAACATTTTTCAAAAAATCTTACTAACATACGTACTCAATAAATAATTCTAAGAAAATTATATGAATAATCAAATAATCAAATATGTAGAAATAGGTACATAATAAATTAAACGAGTAATACTAACTAAAGTTTGAATAAGATCGCGTATCACGTAAATATAACCGAAAAAGTTCCAAGGGAATTTGCTTACGCTTCCACATTATTGCGAATTTTCGAACAAAACAAAAGCAAAAGGAAAAGAAAAACTGGTACGAAGAGTCCTTGGATTCATCGACGAGCAAAACGGTTCGTTACACGATATTTTTCTCCTTACGCTTCGTTATAAATGATGTAACAGCCAGGTAAATTATCTGAAACAATTTTCTGCATCGTTTCTTACACGAGCATAATCACGTCGAACAGGTTACGGACGAGAACCTCGTGTACCTGCACGTGGTTGACATTTTCCGGCATGTGACTCTCGTTCCCTCCTTCTTCTTTATTTCATGCACCGTTTGCACTTCGATGCGCACCTGTGTACATCCACAGATGCACGCACGCACCTCTTCGCAACCTACCTGTACGAACTCTCGTAAATAAACGCGGATGCAGAAGTGACCATGTAACAACGCGCCATTAACACCGTCGACATTTCAACATTGATTTATTTCCAAAAATTTCTATAAGCATCTTGCAAGCTTCGAAATTATTCCAACAGATGCTGCAGATTTGATAAAAAACTGCTCGGTCAGATGTATCATTTGGAACGCGTTTCTTAATCGTGAAATCTTCGATTATGAAATCTTGATGAAGTTTTCACGGAAAGATTATTAATCAAGTAAATCAGTGAACTTATTCTGCGAAAGTGTTTTCAATATAAGATGTTACAAAATTTAATCAAAGAAATCGAAAAATTAAGAAAAGAATATGGTAAATTTGAAATTTTTATTTTCAAAGAAATTTGAAATTTTAGAGGTATCCAGGTGTGGAGAATGGAATGAAAATTTAGAGTTGACGTGTGAATGAATGATATATATTGCAGCTCATAAAAGTATGAAGATTTCGGTTAAAAAGCTCTCTCGATAAATAATTATTCATGATTTGTATAAAAGATGTTTATATTGCTATTCTTCTACTTATTTAACCAATAATAAGTTACTAATATTTTCTTTTCTTAAGATCTCCATTTTATTCCTACAAAAAATTTGTCCTTACTTATGCAAACCGAAAGAAAATAGTTACCGTCTTCGTTATTAGTTTTCGAGAAAAATAAAAATTAAATTTAAAAATCCTTAATTCTATTTAATTATCAATGCATAATTAGTCCATTTTATGTTTATACAATAAAAAACAAATCAGAAATGAAATTGTTTCGTGTCAAAGAATTTCTGTGCATATTTTCTCTTATACTTTTCAAGTGTCTATGATTCCATGACCGCTAACGGGACCAGATGTATCACGAAAACTAAAATATCCCGAATCTCGTTCATAGTTCGCTTTTTAACATCTATCAGAAATCAGGTGAATCAGAATGGTACAATTAGCAGCTTTAGCGTTCTTCGCCACGTGAGTAACATTTCCAAACTGAATCAGTGCCAAACCGAGCTGTCCAAAGAAAAACACGTTACACTTCAGGATCCATAATAGTCTGTTCTCAAACTCGATTAAACATACATCCACAACAACTGGTAAAGAGACCTCGCCCGCCGAACCACTTCAATTTATTAAACCAACGTGTTTTGCTTATTCGAAATTGGCACAGTTCGCCATGCGTGTGATGTGGTTGTGCGACAATTAGCTTAGATTAAAAGTCACGACGATTATAAAATCTCACGTATCCGCGAATTCCGCTATCTGAGTGTCGCGTTTCCTGCGTATCACACGTGCTACGCCACTTTTTCTTTCGCTATCCGGTTAATTACGAGAGCGTTCATCTTGCAACCGTGAGTGAGTGAAAGAGAGAAAGACACAGAGAGAGAGAGAGACCTATAGAGTAAGAAATACAGAGAGGGGGGAGAGAGAGAGAGAGAGAGGAAAATAGAGAAAGAGAGAGGGGGGAGGCAGAGAGAAAGAGAACGGAAGGTAGAGAGAGAGAAAGAGAGAGAGAGTTAGAGAGAGGAAGGCAAAAAGAAAGAGAGAGCGAGAAAGAAAGAGAAAAAACTCACGAGAGAGAAAGAGAGCAGAAAAGAGAAAAACGCCGGGAGAGAGCAAGCGAGAGAGAGGCACTAAGAGAGTTAGTGAGTGAGTGAGTGAGAGAGAGACGCCGAGAGAGTTAGTGAGTGTACAAGTGAGTGAGTGAGTGAGTGAGTGAGTGAGTGAGTGAGTAAGTGAGTGATAGTAAGAGAGTGAGAGAGAGAGAGAGAGAGAGAGAGAGAGTAAGTGTATGTGTGAGAAAGAGAGCACGATGAACGGGGCCGTGATTTCGCAACGAGACTTCGAGTTACTCCATTAATAGCATCTGCAATTACACGGATCCGCCCATCGGCACAAGAATATCCGCGAACTCTGCTCGACGTGCACATGACGTAACATGTCCATGCACACGCGAACAGTGCTTTTGGTTGTCTTGCTCTCTCGGTAGAAACGGGCCAAACAGAAAGGAACGTCCGAAAAAGGAGGTCGCTAGGATGGAGAGAACCTTGTGCACGGCACTTTGAACATACGACGTTTCCTTGTGTTTCATCACACCTTAGGAAAATTCAACGAAAGTATAGATGTATTTTACTTGTACACCGAAATTATCATCGGAATGTATATTTAAACAGAACCTAATTTTACTCCGATTTTATAAAACGTGATCGTATATTTTATCTGAATTAAACGATCGACAGATAGGATATTTATAAAAGATTCATTTATCTGAGCTTTTATATATTGTTGATCTGTTAATTGAATTAAGATGGATACACTTCCGTTCGAGACATCCTAAACGATAAATTTCATTAATCCCCGATACTTTCGAACGTAAGATTGCTATCGGTCTTATATCTTCAACGGAAATCATATCATAACTATCACAGATACGAGTCCAATCGACACCTAAATACAAATATGTTCAATCATACGGTATACTAAAAATTATACGAAATCTTCAGTGTGTAATTTCCTGGTATTGACATATTGTACGCTGACTCCGCATTTTTGCGGGATTTTCAAACCTATCGGATTTTTGTTAATGCGTATATGGCAGATATTCGATAAAAATGCAGTATTTTTATTTTTTAAATAAAAGTCGAGTCTCTCTTTTATGCGGTAGATACGTTCCAGAGAAAAACACACAAAAAAGACTTAACTTTGAAAAATTAACGTTGAAAACTTAGGCATTACGTTCCGTAATTTTCTAAAATTGCATGAAACTAAAGCAACAAGTTAAAATTAACCTAAAACCGCATAGAAACATTTACAGAAATTCAAGGAAATAGGAATGCCTAATAAATTTCTTCGAAAATCTGAAAGGAATTTATACGAAACTTAAAATAAATTTGTCTTCAAACCTTCTTTATCGGAATTATTGTCACTGTCTGACAATGTTCGACGTCGTTTACGAACCAGTGCCAAATCACTTTCATCATTAAAAAGAGATAGTCTCCGCATCAGATCTGCGCGGTAAAGACAATGGCTTTTCACAAACAAAATTAGTTCTCACGTAAGACGTAGTCTTGCAAACGGAATCACTTTACAAAAGATCTCAAAACAGTTTTTTATTTCACGTTGGAATTTGAAAGCTCGCTCAGAATTTGTGTCGCAACACAAAAAAAAAAACAATTTCCCAATTTATTACAAAGTTGAAGATCTTTTCGAATTATATTTGCAATGAAAAAGACTGGTTTGCGTGAAATACGTACCGCATAAAAAGAAACTAATTTTGTGAACATGTATAAAGTTTTTAATAAAATTTTCTTTCGAGTTATTCCCCAGTAAATAAGCAACGTGACCATCAGCACTCGAGCTTTCAGCAGTCGATATTTAGCCGGTATACAACGTGTTAATTAACAACGAGCATTTCACAATTAGGATTATTATTGTTACTGCGATGAAGATTTCATGGGAAACATCGAATGAACATGTGAATTCGTTCCGGTGGTATTCAGAGAGTCAAGGATGCAACACTTCCAAGAATAAACAGCGGATATTTATTACGTTAAATCGATCCGTATTCATTAAATGTAACGATCAACGAGAGATTTCAGTCGGCTCCTCCGTTTTCATTCCGTCAAAAACAAGATTGAGCTTAAAAGTCACGTTAATACGAGCATCGTTGAACAACCGTCGAAATTACACGCGTACACAGACGGCCTTAATTACAATCTGGATTTTAATTGGCTCGGAATCCGGGCACGAAAGATCGCCAACTGTGTCCGCGATTCACGGCGTCCTTCATCGACCTTACTGCCCACCACCTTGCTTCGTTGTCCGTGCGTGCTGTCACTTTCACATATGGTTGCACCTACAGTGTTGGCTGGTTGGTACACGTGCGTCAGCCAACCAGTCAGAAGACGACCTGTTTACTCACATTATTTTCCGACGTTTCTTCGTTACCTCTAGGCATCCTAAACGCGAAGAATTATTGGTCACTTTCTAACGTTCTACGCTGGACATTTGTTAACCATTCGTACAATGAAGTTAAAAGCTACTTTAGATACGATGACATGTAATCTATATTTATCTTACGTTGAGGTAATGTGTTCTCTTTTTTAAGAGAGGAAAAACTTAACGAATATAGATTTATGAAGACTTTTTTTTTGTTTCTTTGAAAAATTGACCGAATATCCTGCGATTTTTAAATTCGAATATTAATCTGTGAAAAGGATTGTCATTGTAATATCTGTAATATTAATGTCCTATATATTTATTCCGTATTTAATTCATAATTTATTCTGTTCCAACTGCTACAAAGAAAGTGGCCAAGAACAATATTAATCTAATACCGAAACAACAACGTCAGGTATATAAATCATCTTCTAAACTCTAGCATTTAAATTACAAAATATCCGTTACAGTTAGAATGCAAATAAATTCATAAATTTGGCAGAACTTTGTACACACAAAAAGGTTACGAGGCATTTTCATCGAAACATAAGGTAAAACACCGAACAAAGAAAAATTGGTAAAAAGAAAATAAGACAGGATATTATCGTTCTGCCCATATTTGTTCAGTCTAAGCAGTTTTATACTTTAAAGCCTATCGACTACATCGCAAAAAGATTAATAACACACAGTTTACTTTGAGTCATTCCTGACGATGACAAAATAAAATTCATGTTAAACAGTAAACTACGTATTTTCAAAGTAAAGCTCGAAATTATGCGAAATCGTATAAATTCAAAAAGGTCTGTGCAATTAGAATATTTTACGATTTAATATTCTACAACAAAGTCATTGGATGAGTGACAAATTTGTTTCGCGGATTAAGAATCTTGTAGTTTGCATGTTCCAAAGATTTGTATAATAATCTTGGACAAATGCCACGCGGAATTTACTGTTATTTTTCGAATACAATGATCTACACACGAGCATATTTATATTTGCTAGCTGAAATTTGAAATAATTCGAAGTTATTCGACGTCCTTCCACGACCTTTCTGCTAACCGAAGCGTGGTCATCAGCGCGCCATTCGCTTTTACATTACATCACTCCACGCACCGACTCACGCACGTGCGTGAAATGGACACATAATACATACATCTGTACCCACGCAGGAACAACAAATAAATCTACTCTGCTTTTATCGACCGATCGTCGGCACAATGAGAATTTTCCACGGGCAGTATATCATTCTCATTAAAAACTCCTACGAGCCGTAAGAAGGGATCACGCAACAATCGAGAAATGCGATGTATTTAGAGCGAGACGATGTAGGAATTTACAAAAATTCAAATATCACCCAAAGTAGATTCACCTTACCACTATAATCCGAATGAAATATTTTTAACATCGAGGGTAAATAATGTAAGAATTTATAAAAATTCGAGTATCACCTAAAATTGTATTCATGTTGAAATTATAATCTGAGTGAAATATTTCTAGCGTCGGAAATGAAACTTGTTCATCGCTGTATTTATAAGAGGAATTAATACTATACACGTGTTTTTGAAATGAATGAGAACTCGTTGCGAGAAATCGGAAGAAAGAATTTCTAATTCTTTAAGGATACGTATACTCACGCAACAACCTCGCGAGCTCGCCTGGAATTTACAACTACGTCACGCTTTAATCTTCATTTGTCACCGATAATGATGTACTTCGTTCTACGTAGTTATCTAATTCTACGATTTTTTCTTAAGAAAAATACTATCATTATAAAAGCTAGAACATTGAAGTTGAATCATCTTATTGGATTAATCACTTTATTACTGTTGGCGCTTATAGGCGCTTTGGAAATTTGCTCGTGTATTTCTGTTACCACCCTTTCACCTTAATTTTATCCTTTGCGCACTTCCATTTTAATTTAACGAAATAGAATTAAAATATTTGTCAAGATAATTTGATCGATTTTGTGATTAAAAATTGAATATATACGATTACGTACCAGAATTTGCCGTAGCGAATGGGTTAAGTGCCTAAATCTAACATGAATCCTACATACGAGAGAACTAAAGTGTAGATCTACTTATATATCAGTCAACTTTTTGAAACTGAACATTAGGCAATAGTTATGAACTGACTTAATACTTCTGTATCATTCTGTAGGTCAAACATTTAGAAAAATATAAAAAACCATAAAAAAAAATAAACAAATTCTAAAATAAAAGATAACTGTCAATTGTGTGAAATATTATTTTGAATATTCACCGTTCTACGTAGTTATCTAATTCTACAATTTGCCCTAAAAACACTCAGTGATGCTATTAAAAAGAAAAAAAAAAAACAAAAGAAAATATTCGGCCAAAAAATCGCAATGACCAATAGTGTCTCGATCATTTACTGACCACGTCACCATTTCCCTAACCCCAGTAATGAATCATCAAAAACGGGAAATAATCGATTAGAGTGAGGAAACCAAGATTTCACGGGACTATAAATCACTGTAAGGTACCTGCGTGCATACATTGGGTCACATAAGTACAATATTTGTATCCATTTCTGAACAGAATAACTTTTTTAAAGTTGTACCAAACGACTTGAGTTTTCTTTTTTAAGAGGTTAAAAGGATTTGTTTACTAGATGACATGCACAAAAACTTTTTGACGTAGAAAATAACGAAAGTCGCTTTTTGAAACTTTCTTACTTGAGCCTATAATGAAAATTTCTGGAATATGTTTCGTAGATGCATGCGAATTATATACATGCTGAAAATTTTATAGATTTTTAAATTTCGTTAAATGTATTACAGTTGTAGCCCGAAAGTCGTGAAAAACTTCGATTTTCGTCATTTTTAACTATTTGTAAATAACTTTCCCTAATTTCTAACCAATTGCAACATTTTCCAAATTTTTTGCACACATCTAGTAAAAAAAAAAAAAAAAATGGTTTGGTGTAATTTTTCACTATTTCGCGTCTAGCGTTGGATATATCCGACGATAAAAAAAAATGATGTCTCGTTCAACGGAGCAATATTAACAGCCAACATTGCCGCCGCGAGAAGATTAAAACATTATTCTGTTTTAAATATGCTATGCGAATAGTTCTGTAACTCACTGTATACACTAAGTGTGTCGATAACCAACGAGGATGACCGACAGTTATCGATCGTGTAACACGTGAATAACAATGAACATTTTCGTGCACGCATGCACGCACATCGTAATCAATATAAGCCGATGTGTCTCGAAGAGAAATATGTCGGAAATGACAGGCGAGAAATACACTTTATTAGCGACGTGTGCAAATTATAACAACGTTGATGAACATAAATGTTGGGTATTTAAAAGCACGCCTTCTTATCGGCCACGTGTGGACAACATAATCCCAATCGATCGCGCACATTACGTGCACAGAGTACCTGTGACGAGCGAGGCTGGCTGGCTCGTAAGTAGAAAGTTACGATACATAAATGTACGCGGCGTCGCGCATGTACGCGCACGTGTACGTAACGGGTGGTCGAAAAGAAAAAATCTACGTGACGCTCCGCCCGCTGATGCAACCATAACCGATTCACCGCGATTTTTTAGTCCGTGATTCGCGACGTTGCATACACTTCTACGTGACACACGAAATGCATACTTCATTCCTCTTCTCGGTTTCTCTCTTTCTTTCCCTTTCCCTCGTTGATTTTTCGTTCGATCCGTGTTTCCCCTTTGCAACGGCCAGCCGGTAAATTGTGTAACCTGGCGTCGAACGCGTTCGCAAGCTACTAGGAAAAAGAATGAGCAACGCTTTTACTTTGACGAACGAAACACCTTATCTAATGATGCAAGCCTTTTCGGTTAACATGCGTATTCTTGGTATGTCGGAAAGGAAAGAGAAAAAAAAAAAAAAACTGTGATTACTACAAGCTCGATAACAATTGTACCGTTTAGTTTGAAAGTGGTGTAAGTCCATCTTTGGACAAAATTGAGAAATCACATTGAGAAAGCACATTGTTTATGTATTAGGTGTAGAAAAGAATTCTTTTCGACTTTTGAATGAAAACAGATCGATTGTTGAGATAGTTTCCATTATTGTTGATTATCTTTTGCGAATACCATCGTGAATATTTCAATTTGAATAGCGCCAGTTCTTTGCACACTTTACGAGCGCTTAACTGTAAGAATCTTACTAAAAAGGGAACATTCCTGAAATTTCGTTATCAGTAATTTTCGTAATAATCGTCTACAGTTAAGGGATAAAAATCACCCTAAAACTTAAAAATAGCGTAGATATTTGGGACCATATCTCGAATGATATATATGTACGAATTTTGTATTTTTCAACGTCAAATTTGTAAGCGTCGCTTGCGAAAAATGCGAACGTTGCATGGTTGGTAATGTGTTCACCCTTTTAGTACCGAACAACGATATATCATTCCCTTCATGCTAGAGGCATAAATTGCGGGAATTAACAAATGAATATGAAAAGTAACGAAATAATTCTAGTATCGTTTCTAGTAAATAATGTTCTTGGAATTTGATTTTCCATATATCAATGTTTATCTCATATTTAATTGTAACTGTGAAATAAATTTTAAGGAGTTTTCAACAAATATCGAAATACTTTAGTCATTAATTCATTTTTCTTTTATTTTCTAAGATGTTCCTTTTTTTAATTTCGTAAATATCATTTAAAACTGCATTCTTTTGCTCAAACTTTATCAAACTATGTCGGTTTTGCTCGCATTTTATGCGATAGATCGTGTAACGAAAATGCACGATGGTCTCATCTATAAACGCAATCGTCACGAAGGAAAAAGAATTTAACCAAATGTCTCTTGAATAACGAATTTTTTTTCTTTTTCTTTTGTGAGCGCACTTTGAACGGTGCATTTCTCGGCCTTGATACGTTTAATTATCAATTACCAGGACACGAGACAGCCGTACGATCTAGTACAGCGTACGCTCGTTTCCGTTCGACCGTAAAATCGATTCACGATTCAACGAGTCGAAGTTAGGCCTAGCTCTCCGTCTTATCTCCATAAACGATCTAGCTTCGGTCAGCGTCGATGGAAACGAACCAGGACGAGAGCGCAACATCAGTAAAAAATGCACCGCTAATCGAATTCCATGTATAAAAAAAAAAGTCAAGTAAATATTACGAAAGTGTTTGCTCTCTTTTTCTTTTTCTACGTCGGATATCAAAACGAATCACTCCGTTCCGAGAAACTCTCACCTGAGTGAGAGTGAAGTGCTCGACTATTGTTCGTGGTATCGTGACAAAGTCGTTGATTAACATCGTTGATCGTTAAGCACGTGCCAAGCATGTAATTCTATCGAATTGCGTAAAAATTTTATGGCCGAAAGTTCCGACGAAATTACGCTGCAGCTCGACGTTGACGTGTAGATGAAAGGTCAAGGATGCTGCGCGAAATAACACGCCCCGGTTATAATTAAAATATCGAAACGCTTGGTAAAAGGAGAGCTCGCGTGAAAATAGAATTTCAGCGTGATACAGAACACCAGAATTTCCTGTCGAATTTTTTACGAAAGCTCGTTTAACACGAAACCTTTGAGTCCGAATTTCAATGAAGATCTGCCCGCGATCTCGTAGAAAAGCGTAAAATTAAAAATTGTTTTGTGTGTATGTATCTTTAAATAAACAGAGATCGACAAGAATTCGCGAAATTCCATCTTCAATTGTAGAAAATGTAAAACGAAATTAATTCCGAAAAGAGACAAAGAATAGAAATTTTTAAAATATTATTTCCCATGGTAATGGACTTTTTATCGTATTTTCAATATTTAAAGTAGTATTTGCAAGTGTTAGTTCAAATTGGACGTGTTATATGAGCGTATAAAGAAAGATCTCGTAAGGCTGTACCAAGGACGTAGGGAATACAGGCCGTTTCAGGTGCGTATACTTTTGATATACGAAAAGCAAAGAAAATGAAGAATTCTTATCATCAATTTTTTAATTGTTATAATACCGAGCGTAGCACAGGTTACCCCGAATATAATTTTCTGTATTGACTGCAAACAATACATTCATTCTTCAGTATTTATTCTTTTATTTAATTTACTTAATTATACATTTAGTAAGAATTAGAAAAGAAAGGAGCGTTGAGGTACAATTATACTTTTGAGCACGATGTTATGAAAGTTCATTGGGACAGACGAGTTAACTCATCATTGGTTAATCAACACTTAGAACTCCACAGTTTATGCATCAAAATATTATTAATTTTCAATTGTAATATTACTATGATATAATCATATTGACAATTACAAAAATCCAAATGAAGTAATTGGTTATTATTTTCACTAATTTTTAATCATTTCTGTTCGAAAGATGAACTCGGTAAATAAGTAGAAATCCTGAATAAGAAGTTATACAATATTATACTAGATTATAATGTTATCTTCGCCCGTCTTAATTTCTGAAAAACCACTTCACACGTAAAATCTGTACTATCATCCTGATAACTATATATCAATCATTGAACAGTTCGAACTACTTCGTAATTCAGAGTGACACGTAACAGGTTGCTGATACATTCTTTTTTCCCTTGAAACGACCTAAGCCAACGATCCTGCCATAGTTTTCCACATTGGAAACACCCAGTATAAAAATGGCATCTAGAATATGGCGTATGGTCAGTCACACACTGGCATTGTTTTGCACGCTACGGTGCGCCGTATTTGTATATACCGGGTCGCTCGTATAAAAATACTAACCTACATCGGAGTCCGAGGCTCAAAGCGCGTGTCAAGCAACGTGACTCCTGACTGGCCGATTCGTGCCAGCAATCACGCTGTTACTCCCCGTCTACTGGCTCGGTTCTCTTTCATTTTCATGTCCACACGGCCGATAGAACGCGTCTCCACGTCTCGAAAAGAAAGAGAGAGAGAGAGAGAGAGAAAAAAAAGCAGAAAGAAAAAACAACCGCCGTTCGAAAGTCACTGGACAACCACGAAAAATGTCTGTGCAGTGACGTAATTTTCCACTTAACGCTTTCGCGACTGACGATTTTACGTCTTCGTCTTTTTGAAATAAGTCGAGAGTACTCGTTGACAGTAGCACACGCGTTCTTTTTGTTAAGTGAAACTTAGGATACATATACCACATAATATCCTTCTCTAAATTAGATGAAGTATCAAATTTTTTTATCCCGTATCGCGAGGCTCGGTGATAGTTACCGGAAGTAAAGCTTTCATTAGGTGAAAGAAAAAAGATATGTGAGCGTAGGCACGTGCAAAGGGAAATTAAATTGTCAAGAATTCTCAGCACGGTCGTTTGTTATTTTACGAAGTGGAAAGTGACATTTCGAGTTTCTTCTTTTTTTTTTTTTAATTGTTTAGCTGATAATTGCGATACTCGTATAAGATGGAACATTGTGGAGCTAAGATAGCTTATGACAGTGATACACGTCATTTTTTTACTTCATATAGTAAACTTCTATTTACTTACTTCTTTCTTTTTTTTAAACGTGATATGTATTCTAATTACCAACAGCTGCAAAAGTACTTGAAATATTAATCGCACGTGACTTTCAGCACACTTCTAATCGCAGGAAATGAAAATTAAGACCAGACATTCGACGATCGTTAATAGTTCAAAGTAGAATACCGCTTGACTAAGGAATGAAACATTATTCTACGAACACTAAGAACAATAAGTATTCAAATTGTAGTTGTTGCATATTTATGAAAAACCGAAGGAAATAATATTTCTGTTGGAGGACACACCTAACCCCGATTTACACGGTACTTTCTTCGTACGATTTCGCGTTTACACGATTTTCAAACTAACGGATTTCAAAAAATAAAAATTGTTAAAAACAAAAATTTATACTGCGCACAGCTTTGTACAGTCATTTTTTAGTATCGTTCAATTGTTAACACTCGCACTAAACCTAAAAGAGGAAATTCTCCCCTGTTTTTTGTACAGTGTTGAAGAAACAGCGATAGAAAAAACACGCAAGCGATTCTTAAAAGGAAAAGTTTTATTGTTACAAAAGAAAAAAAGAAAAAGACTGATTTAATTAATTGCCTTATGATTTTTTACGCCCTGTGTATGTTAGCCTCAGATATTCACTATTCTGATATAGCATTAAATGAAAAAATAATTAGGATACTATATACGTTTTGCATTTGGTAATCGTCAGTCTTACATTGAAACTGAAGTTAGAGCAAAAATACGAATTTAATAGACATATAATTTTCCTTTTGTGATATCTTGACTATAATTATGCAACACGAGTGTGACTCGTCATTATAAGGGAAGGAGTTAATTAGCTGATTTAAAATTTAACTTATTTAATTTTATTTTACGTTGAAATAGATGAATTTAATTAAATAATTGACTAAATTACGCGCATTTCGGGTTTCTTCTCGATTTACACTTTTTTTCATAAAAAAGCCATGATTTTGATTTACACAGATCTTCCGTGTAAATCAGGGGACAAGTGTATTGAAACTTCCATTGTGCAACAATGTAAGTATGTACATAAAAGAAAAAAAATCCAAACGTCTACGAACGTTTATCTTCAACCTGTATATCACAGAATCAATAAGGTATTACCGTTAACGACGCCATAGAAAAAAGGTTGACCATAAAATTCCATGGAACGATTCCATGCATCTCTTACGCCCACTTTGTCGTCACGCGTATCGATTTCCTTCTCGCCTTCCACATTTTCTTTTTCTTTTTTTTTTCACAAAACCAGTCTCTGATACAGAAAACCCAAACGAACGGATTTAATTCATCTCTTGGTCTTATCATTCTGATCGTCATAATTTTCCATGACAAATTACGAAGACACCGCGATGCTTGCGAGTGTTTAAAGCTCTCTCTAAGTAGTGGAATCGAAGATTAATAAGCAGCGAATGGACGGTGAGAAATGACTTCATTCGTACTGCCACGAAGTACAGAACAGCTTGTTATAACGCCGTGCAACGGCCACAGATACATTTCATAATCCTACAAATAGTTTCATTGGCGCGGTTAAATCTGTTCGCGTCGACCCCGATTTCTCGAGTCCCCAAGCCTTGACTTGCTCCCGATCGTGGTTCAAAAGCGAAAACATCGAATCACACGTGAAAAATTCCACTTGCAAACCTCGTATATACAGCTGCGAACGAAAGTTTTCGAATGACAGCGTGTTTCGTGTTTGATTCAATTTTGCATACTTCTTTCGGTACTATGAAACAAAAGCAGCATTTACGAAAGTTGTTGAAAATGTGGAGAAATACATTATCGAATAAATCGAGGCTGAAAATTCATCAAGTACACGTGAACGTTTTCTTTAAAGTATGTACTGTTTCCAAATATTCGAGTGCAAGAATAACTTTCTCTACTTATATTTGTGATACGCGAGAAAAATTAATAGGAACATTGATCGTTACTTTTATTTCACCGTTTATCCAACGCTATCTAACGTGATAAATCCACACAGCGATACAAGTACCTTGCAATGATATTTACTAGACCTAGCCATAAGTGTGATCATGTGCAACTGCACGTGTGAGTACTCGAAGAATCTTCAACGTTGAGTTATCCGAAAATTAAGTTTCATGTGAAAAAATAAAAAAATGTTCAACTTTTTGTAAATTCACCTGTTTTCAAATAGTACTATCAGTTCAGAGGCAGCCTGTATGACGAATAGCACAGAAGCTAATACGGAGAAGAGTCGAACTCACTGTTTATCTCTCCACGCTCTTCTACGTTGTAATAATTTGAAGTTTTTCATAATGAATCATCTCCCCCGCCACTAATCAAATCGCTGTACTATTTTCCACGCCCACTCATACACACACGCACATTCATCAGCCATAGAAGCCCCTCTTCGTCGATCACATGTGCGCACGAGAAGGCACACACACGCACACACACACACCCGGTCGATCAGCGTGGAATAACCAAGGTAACTCTCACTTTTTCTCGAACGACACTGAACGTCTCTCGGGCACGTCGTCGAGAATTACACGACCAGTCGATTGCCAATAAAACAGAATTAAGGAGAGGGGTCATTAATGGGAACGAATTTTCGTAAATATCGAAAAGAACTGTACGAAAATACGTTGCACACCACTTGTTGAATCTTATCGCGACACTCACTGCTTTTATCACCGAAATTTTCCGTCCGTTCTTCTCTGTCGGTTCGAAAGCATTATCTTTCGCGTCACAGTGAACAGACAAAAGTATACCTAAACGATTCTGTGACGTGTAAAATTTCCTGGTTTACGTCGAACGTTATACCAATCAACGAAAATTCAATTAACAATCGATACATCTTAAAATTATGGAACTAACCGTGTTTCATAATTTCCCCGTGTTATGGGAAATCGTTAAGCGACATATCAACGCGTGAGTCTTCTTTGATTAGCTGACGTTTAACGAAGGAGGATGAAAAGGAAGATAATTAATATATACTACATCTTGTGCGTGTACAATAATGCAGTTGGTCATAAGGTTGCGAACATTGGCTTTATTATTGTGCTTTGAAGTAACGCGAATAAACATCCGTGATTAGTGTTTGGCCATGTTGATCCCTGATTAAACGAACAATCGTAAGAGACGTAAGAAGTAAGGATAAGTAATGAAGTATGTACGTGTCTTCTGATTGAAGCGTTTTAAGATCTTAGTCATATGGACGCAAACAAGAAACATTGTAACAATGTACTAAAAGAAAGATCCAGAAGTTAATAAATAAACCTAATTGTTATTAAAATTAAGTTCGTCATTTCTAAAATACAAAATAGATTTATCCTTCCTACAAGTTTATAATTTAATGTTTAATCCACAAAGCAATTTATTTTTAATTTAGGAATCGAAAATATTGCACTTAAAGAAATGCTAATTGACTTCGTCCAATTTTTCAGAACTGTAGTATCAAATAACTCGAAAAACTTTAGGGGATCGAAAATTAAAATTTTACACAGTTAACTTTCTTGAGGTTATTAACAAATTTTGTGAATTTAAAACAAGAAAGAAAAGAATCAGTGACTGACGTGGCTCGTGCGTAAATCGAAGACATCTCGCAGTAGAAACAGAATGTCATGATCAGACATCGTTTCGCGTAACCTCAAGTTACGATTCATTTAACAAGCACTTCGTGACATTCGCCGCGCAAATGAAGGACGAACGGTTACAGAATAAAGAGAGCACAACGAGGCGCAGAAACGGGTCCATGAATGGAAAATTTTTCAACACACGAAACGCGTCGTAAAATAATAAATCGGCGCCGATTACGAAACGCCGGTACATTATTAATCCGCGATTTCACGAAAGGAAAAACACACGTCGGATGCTTGTGGCTTTCTTTTGATAAAAATATATACGGTCATACATATGCACATCCTTACCAAGAAAATAAACGTTTTAACGATACCATCTCATTCTTGCCTCTTGATTGCCGTTTAAAATAACCATCGAAAGCATGAATTTACATAGACGCTTGAAAAACACGCTGAATCTTTGTTAAACGTGACATAATAACTCTCCTCTGTCATCCTCCCGTCGTTCAGAGGGACAAAACAAACCTAACCAAGAAGACGAAGCAATGCACGTTCCTCAAACGAACCTGAGAAACGTAAACAGTAACCAATCGGTACTCATATTTTTTTTTTTGTTCGTTTTGCTCGCGTGCATACATTCTCCGAAGGTCACGATGAAAAAGTAGCACACAATGAAGGATCAAATTTCGCTAACATTCATTGTTTCCAATTTCTCGTATATTTCGCGTGTATCATGTAAATCCACGAAGAAAAAACATTTTGGGAACAAAAGTAGATCGATACTATCAAGACGAATTAAGTATGCCGAAGAACCTTCAAGTTTCGATAAACTCGTACACGGTGAACGGGGGAAATATCTGTGCCAGGATGGTGAAACAGAAGCATGAGCTTGAACCTATATACATACAGGGTGTTTCAAAACATGTGTGCATAACTTCAGGGATGAATACAGTACGCTAAGCTAAGAAGAAAAATTTCGATATCACCTTGTTTCCGACTTATAGTCGTTTTTGTATGATGTCTGTTATTTAATCATTTTCATAGAAATTGCTCGAAGTAGCCCACCCTGAACTAGAATGCAAGCATCGAAACGTCGTATCATAGATCTCACTCGTTCCAAAAAAAACCAGGTGTTGTTTGAATTTGTTGACAACTCTTTTGAATACGATATCACAGTCCTTCAACATTGTTTACCGATGTGTTGTAAACCGAAGACTTTAGTTACCTCCAAAAATCCAATAGCTTTAGATGAGACGATCGTGGTTGGTCAATTAATTGGCCCTCTCAATCCATTTATTAGGAAATCTCTCGTTTAAAAATTGCCTGGCTAGTCGACTAAATTGATTGACGATATCAAGTGATATACAATATTCCAAATAGTTCATGCAGGTTTTCCCTTAACCCTTTGACTACGAAAGGCGTATATATACACCCACTAAATTTTTCTTACTGTAACACATTTACTGGTTTCTTAACTGTTTCCTAACATAGAATTTATCGTCATATATAACATAGCAATTGCAAATAGCTGAATATTGGCAACTGTTGTTGCGGCGACTAACATACGAATATCGCACCGTATATATTGATATGTTCGTGCAAGAGTGCGCCGCAGTGAAACGGTTAATAATGTAAACTATAAACATGTTACTTGTAAACAATTAAAGAAAGCAGTCGATAAAGCTGCAAAAACTACTAGAAGACATAAACGACTATAATTTGGAAACAAAATGATATCGGGTTAGGTATAAATATGTTTATATGAACTTTTATTATTATTTCAGAGTACTAAACCTATCTCTGAAGTTATGTCCACATGTTTTGAAACACAATGTATAAATACGTTTCGTGCACAATTGAAAGAACAAGAGAGAGAAAGACACGCATACAAGCGCGTTAATTGTATTCAATACAACTGCGGTCAGTGTCGGTCAGGTTGACATGGTTGCCTCGTACGACCATAATTTATCGTTGATCGATGCAATTCCCTTCTCTGCTGCATCGACCTCCATACATATGTACGGTTACTATTATTCGAGGATACAGGTACTTCGCGGGTTTTACTTTGGAAACGAACCGTATTCTTTTTTCTCGTCTTTTTTCGAAAATTCCAATTCGTTTGATAAAAATGATGATCTTCTTCCAAGCTAAAAGTGGCAAAATAGGAAATTTATGGAAACATATGCGCGATTAAAACCTTCTTTAGATAGATATATAGAACCACCTGCATACAGACATCTTAACGATCCAATCGATAATGTTGGCCTGTGTTTGCAAATTCCCGCGTGCCAGAGAGGCAACGCGTGCCTACGTGACCGAAAGCAGAGAGACGTGGCTGTATAACGAGCGATCACAGTGTATGCGATCAAACCATGGAAAACAAGAACCAAAGGAACGTCCTTCGCCATTTTGAGCAACCGGGAATCTTCTACTGCCTGCTATGAGATTAGTCACCGGTCGAAACGATGCGAATCGAGCGTACCAGCGTGTGAATTTTAAGGAACACGGTGGAATGTCGATTAACTGGAATTTCGAATTTTTACGATCGCGTGGCTGTATGGAATTTTACTTGAAAAAGCGGTTTAATACGCGGTGCGCATTTAACGCTTATGAAATAGAGTAGATATTCAGTGTGGCTTAACCCATTGGGGAAAAAATGGGATCGAAAGCGTTAATGACAAAAAAAAAATAAATAAATCTATTTAATTCGATTTTTGAAAATTATAATAAAATCTGTTTTAAATCTAATATGGTTAATTAACAGAGTTGTACAGAAGTAAAGATTCAAGATTAAGAATGTTTCGTACACCTTTTTATCTCTGAGTAAATGAAGATTGTTCCAAATTAATTGACACTTCTCAATCAAGAAGTAACTCTTTGTTCAAATATATCACATCGCTGGCAAATATCTCGTTGAATAAACATAGAATGTTAATTTATCGTTGATACGTTCTGGAGTTCAATCATGTCAAAATTTTAACGTATGTAGGAAACGATCTATATATGCACACACACGTGTACAGAAGAAATAATAGGCAGTGAAAAAAAAAGATTACGAATTATAATGAAATGAAAATGACAAAAAATTAATTTATTAATAAATTATACACATCTCTCCTTGCTTTCGTAAATAAACCGACCATAATCGTCTCATTCTCATTAACTCGTTTAATCTAGATCTCTATTACGCACGAAATTTTATTTTGCAACTTATTTGATAAGCCGTGAAAGCGACAGTGCTTGTAAAAAGAAAATAAAAATGAGTACACATCCGGCTTGGGGAAATTATCAGTATCATGGATACTTAATAAATTCTCTCATTTACGATGTGTATGGTATCACCGAAATTCTAGAATACGTAATACACGCCCACCCGTGACATTCTCGAACGAACATGTTTGCGTTACTTTCCATGACGCGGTGGCTTTATTCAGATTGCGTCAATTAACGTGATCATCCGTGACAGGAAACTGAAGGTGTCGTTGGCACAACAGTCGTATCTAACACATCCACAACCAGTGAAAAACCATTGTCTTATCTTCACATACTCTCAACAATAGCGTGCAGCTGATACTCCTCCGAATTCACCGATAATTAAATTGAAAATCTGACACAATGTCACACCATGTTTTGTATTTGTACAAATTCGTGTTTCATTATCTTGAAAATTTAAGACTCACGAGCCTCATGAACTCGAGAGCTCAATATCGCAATGCCATTACTCCGTAAGATTTAAAAGAAAGAAAGAAAAAAAAAAACGATGATTTCATCTTGAGTCTGGCAATCAATGATGTTATATGGTCGATCATTTACAATCCCCTTTGATTGCTATCTTTCGAGTACGATTTCCAAGAACGGAAGAATCAGTATAGCGCCATCGAAGGTAGATAAAGAAAAAAAAAAAGGAAGAAAAGAAACGAAGAAAACAGAAGCTCGTTCAATTACAAAGTTAAATTCAATGAACGCGTGTCGTCGCGCTAGAACACGCGAAACCAAGTCACACATACGCCTGCTACGCGCTATATAGATGGTGCTCAAATAAATCCGTGCGCATCGATCTGCAGTGTCAATGGCCGATGCTACGGTTCAAGCGGCCAAGATGCGAAACCGTGTTCTATAGCGGTGGTCCGAAGAAATTGCCTTGGTTGTGCTGCTGCCGAGCGCCGTCAGCGCGCCCCTTGTCAACTTGATGTATAGGATCGTGGTCTCCAGTCTATTCTGGATTTCTCGCAAGTGTTTATGACTGACCGTGCTGACACACTCGTGAAAGTCCGCCTTCATTACGAACTTCTGAACGAGCCGGCTTGACATACACGTATATAAAACGTCACTTCCCTTTGATAATAGAGGCCTCGAATATCAATGTAATAACGCCCGGTGTATTACCGCAAGGTTTCTCTGAAAAACCATGTCCTTCGGTCGATTATGGTACAGTGTAACAAAAGTCGAGGGGTAAAATGACTTCTATGCATCTCATACCATTACCAGTGTGAAGAAAAAAGAAAAACGTCGTGTATATACGTTGTTATTGAATTGCACCATAAACGGTGGCTAGCGGCGATTGATCTCGATTCGATTCGAGATATTACTCATGCGCAAAATCGTCTATTACACGGACAGCTATAGGTCAGAGCAGCGATAAACTGTAATTAACTTGTAATTACCCTTAGATCACGTTCGATCAGGCTATTTTTAATTCACTATGTTGTTCTGCCTCGTGGATTCTTGAAGCAGCTTTTCTTCCAATTCGTCTAGCGAATCGATCGATCGTTTAACCGTGCGTGAACGAATATACAACCTGATATCTAAGTACGTCTTTGACACGAATGTTCAGTGATACAGCCGCTTCTCTATCTTATCTTTCGCGCAACCATCAATTTTTTGGCAATGGATGGACCTTCGAAATGATACAAGGCATATCAGTAGAGGTCTAATTATCAGTATCGTAGACTGGATAAAAAGAAAAGAAAAGAGTGAGAAAGATTGGGTGGCTAAGAGAGTGGAAAGAAGACGTCAAAGTCAAACACCTGTATGCTCACGATAACGAGCGTTGTAGTTTTCCGTATTGCTAAGGAACGTACTCGTACACACTCATGTTTAATCGTTTCGCCAATTCGATAGATCGTTGTTTATGCAGCTTCTGTAGTGAAATTTTATGATGTAAATGTTATTGGGAAATTTAGCGAGTTATTCTTATAGAAATCGATTAATACGAACCGAATTGCAGTACACGAATAACTGTTCAATTAAACGAAATCGTTTCATATCGAATTGTACGAGTGTAACAGTGACGTTTCATGTCTTTTTGTTTCACGTACTCTTGTATAATCCACAAGTAGCATATTGCAATCAAAAAATTTCCGAAAATTCGCACACCGTGAAATACGTTACTCTGCGATCGCTTAAAAGCTAAACATAGTAACAAAGCTAATATACCCGTGGAACACGAGTCACGCGAACATTAGCTCACCCTACTTAACGAGTGTTCTCGATGCAGGTTGGTAGTAGACCCGTGTAAATATTTTTGGATGGTATTAGACTGAATAATGCTGGCAAGGTCGACAACGTGGAACGTTCATCTGGTATTGAAAAAAGAATCTAGTATGCAACTGTGATTCATGTCGCGTGCGAACGCTTTATAACGCGCTATTATTTGTGATCGAAATTGTACAAATACATAGAAATGGTATATGCTTTTCTCACTTAATGTACGATACATACAAACTGTGCGACGAATATTACTTATCACACAAATTTCATGAAACTGTCCGATAAGAATGGCAAATTCTCGCGAGAGCAACATTTTTGAAATATTAATAATAACGTGAACACTTACCTCTCGTATTTTACTTGCATAGAATGAGCGGAGTTGTCCTCCCAATAATTCTGTGTCTCCATCATCTTGCCGCATAGAATCGTTTCCAATACACAACACGATCACTTCCGATTTCCAATTTCTACCACCGTTAGTTTCTCCTCCTTTCGTTTCCTCGACTCGTATACCTTCAACTTTTCTGTTCGTCCCTCTTCTCTTTTTTATACGTTCCCGTTCTCACACGACGATCGAAAAACTTTCTTCGAATTCACGCTCGTTGACACGCACGTTAGAGAAGCAACTCGTTGTAATCGAGCGGGAAATTCAACGATTAGCACAAGATCGCGTTTTTCACTGATCGCGAAATTACACGTGCATAGCCAGTATTCTCGAAAAAAAAGAATCAAGTTCTCTTCAAACCGATGGCTTCTTGATCGATAGTGCGCACCCGACGACTAGGTTAGGTTCGCCTCCACAAACTCACTGACACACTCGTAACGACACGACGGACCAGGAGGCCGGTACTTGGGAATCGCCCACGTCTTTCCGTCCAGTCACACTCACCGATATATCTGTACTGGCGCCCTCTTCTTTTCTTCTTCGTCTTCCTTCCTACTTCCTTATTTCTTTTTTCGGTGCAGATGATCGCCGATCGATTTCTCGCTACAGCGACTCCTACAACCGTAACGATCAAAGTTTTAAAGCTGATATGATGGCCATCCGTTGAGAAACGCTTACGCACGAACGAGCGATAAACTGGGAGAAAGAGAGAAATATGTTTTGATTCTGAGACATAAATGCGAACGACGATAAGACTCGTTGACTCGTTCGACCGCGAAATTCCGCGATATACTAACTGGCAGGGCCGTAGGAAATTATGCAGACCGTTTGTTCGCTCGTGTGTCAACGTACCAGTTACCTCTTGGGGTACATACGCATGCACTTTACGAATTTCACGTGGCAATGCTTGGCGGCGCTCGGGATGTATTCTAAACAGATGATTACGTTATATACACGATTGAATCCTCAATCAATCTTACGCATCCTCTCTATCAACGCGCTATCTCATACCGCGTGAATTTGAGATTGAAATCCAAAGAATGACAGAAATAAAAAAGAATACAGCTCGTATCGCGACGTACACAACGCGTGTCGTTTCCTTGGCAGGGTACACTACGCGTGTAATGCGCGGCCCTGTTCGATTCTCGCGATGGGCCGCGGTGTGGCACGCAGACCACTGGTGGGAGCGATCCAGAACCGTCTCAGGCGCGGCCCATCAATTCCGGAGCCACGCAGCTCAAAATCCTACACGATCAATTGATAACGTAAGTTTTTCTGCTCGCACAATAACGAGTGTTTTTGGATGTACTATAATTGTTAAAAATACACTACAATTCTTTTATCAGTCTGATTGTAGTGACCTTATTGAAAATCCAGTATCATTTAAACAGATAGTAAATAAGTAATTATTACGTAGGTTAATTTTTTTGTAATCTATGATATCTCCGGGCGACAGTAACGTGTCTATGAGTGTACTGTCGCGAGCTTTGCAAAATGTCCTGATAAGACAATTTGTTCTTGATACATCACGTATTGATAATATTACATGTGGATCGATATAGCGATCTCGAAATAGCTTTAGCGATATGTGCGCGTGTATATTGTACAAAAACAAAAACAAAGAAGGTTAATCTACACCTAATTGTACATATTCTTCCAATTAATGAGACTTGCTGACTGATACTCGTAATACTGTTTTTCTCACGAACACGGTTCGTCTGACACGTATATATAAATACTTCACAGTTCAATAGGAAACAACCGTTCCCCTTTCGTGTTATAGAATCTTACGAAAATAAACGCGCATCGATAACTCGGTAATCTTACGTAGGGGCTTGAATCATAACTCGATAAAGGTAATAATTAAGCGACAGATCGAAAAATACCGTTGTATGTTGCATTTAACATGTATATACCACCTCACGACGTGATGCGGACATAAATAAACACGTGTACATGATACCTCGCATACCGAACGTGTATACACATGGGCACAATATATCTTTCAGTGGTATCAGAAATTCAAGGACCGGAATTTCGCGGCGCAGTAAAAACAAATTACCTTAACAACGAACAACCAGGTAGGCCAAATAAGATTCCTCTCTGTTCTCTACGAAATCACCACGTAACGCAGTACATAGTACCAAGGAGTATGAGGTTAACGGTTGCCCCGGCACCGAGCCACCAAGTCGACTAAAATTTCTCGTGTGCACGCTTTCACCCTTCCATTTCGCTGGAATCTCGTCGATACGATTCGACGATGCTCACCGAGGAGAAACCAGCTATTTCTTTCTTTTTTATCTTACCTCCCTCGACTCGGAGGAGGATGGTGTCGTGTCACGTAACGTCTCGCCGCGATGATGCAAATCCCCCGGTTTGCTGGTCGCTGCTACGCGGACACAACGGCAGAAGCTCTTGGGGGATCCTGAGGGCGACGGAGGTGAGGAGATGTATAGAGAGGAACGAACAAGAAAGAAACGAAAAAAAAAAATAAAAGAAAAACAGTGACTTTCCAGGTGAAAGTCTACGACGAAGGGGGTGAAGTGGGGGCTTGAGACGTTACTGACCAACATGGGGAGTGGTGAACGCGTGGAGGGGCGCGGAAGGTGAGGAACGTTCGTTGGGACGCAGCGTCGACCGAGGAGAGGGATAAGCGGTTACCACGCTATGTGACACGTGCGCGTGACGTCACGGGGCCAGTCACGCGAGCACCGTGTGCTCCTGGTCACGTGTCCTGTCACGCGCTCGGTCTACCCTCCCTCTCGCCCCTTCACCAACCCCACACCTCCTCCCCTTCACCCCACGTAGCCGGTTGCCGGTGCTCTCCTCAACGACTGCATCCCACTCTTCGTGACTGTCGACCGTCTCTCTTACCACCTTTTATTTCACTTCGTTTCTCCTTGTCCGCTCTTGATCACGGTCTACGTGCCTTAGGCTTAGCTCTTTCTTCCTCTCGCTTGCCGGTCGGATGGAAACGAAGTACAAGACCGCAAACTCGACGGGTATTCAGGCTCCGCTGTGATGCGAAAACACGCGGTAATGATAGTTCTCGTTCTCGCACGATTCGACGATGTGTTTATACCTGGCACCGTGACGTTGCGTGCTCTGCGAAATCTTTCACGCGCACGCACAGCACCCGATACTTCTTTCTCTCTCTTTCTCTTTTTCTCCTGAAACCCGTTGAGTTCGTTTCAACCGACGGATTGAATTTTAATTATTCAGCATCCAAAGTAGTAGGCGCTGTCTTCGCGTGAATTTCCAGGCGCGAGCTTGCATTACCGGAACTGGGTTATTAGAGCACGTTTGCCGGAAGAAACGATCTGAAAACAGAAGGGGACCGAGGATGTGCGTTCTATAATGAACATTATCATTTGGAGGAAAAAACTCGTCTTCTGAATTGAACGATATAGATTTACCGTATGGTTATAAGGCACGATAATATTTTTCATATTTTATAAATTTATCGAATAGCAAAGGCGATTTAAAGCTACGCTTTAGTTTCGATCGATCTCTCGTTGTACACAATTGTTTAAATAATACATACGACCAGGGTAGGATTGACAAAGAGGTAACCTTTAGGAATAAGGTCGTTGCATACCGTCGTTACGGATGATAAAACGTGGCGGATGCAGAGAATCGGAAAGTACGACGTTTGTTCGATTTACCCGGACGATTGATCGATTTTCATTTCGATTGAAGTGCTTCGGTTCGAGACGACATACATTTCTACATTTTACGGGTCACCTATGGTATCCAGAACCCCGCTTACTGTTTTGCACGCGCGTTACAATCGAACAAGTCGCAGCAGGTGATTACGTTTATTGGTAACGATCGCACGACAGCATTAAAACCAAAACGAAATTACGGTGTACACGTGGAAAGAATGCAGCTAACGATGCGTTTTCACCGTGGCGATTTACGCATTACGAAACGCTTTTATGATGTTAAACGTTTACGGACGGACTAGAAAGTATAAGTGTTTCTGATTATGTAAAAGACGGCTTCTTGCCTGTCGGTTGGGACAAGTATGTAATTCCAAAACGAACCGATCCAGTTCTTAAATAGGTGATCTGCACGTTTTTGTATAAAAAGTTGGGCCACGCGAAGTTCTCGCTTTCGAGCTATTTATCGTAACACGTAAGTGAAAACTGGCGTTGTTATATTTTCGTAAATACGAGAGTCATTTGAAAAGTTTGAATGCTATTTTTATATTTTGAAATTGCAATTGTTTTATACATATACTGATTTGCTTCCTCATCCTGCCTATTCTCTAGATTTAGCTCTCTCAGACTTCCATCTACTCCCACAGCTAAAGAAATCTTTCGGTGATCGACGATTTTCATCATACGATGATGTGATAACTGTAGCAAACAGTTATTTTGAAAAGCTTCAAGATATTTGGAGAATGGCACAAAAGCATTAGAGCATCACTGAATGATTCGCATCGAAATTGAAGGAGATTATGTCAAAAAGATCAAAGTAATTTTAAAACTCAAAATAGTATGTTTTCACATTGAAGCCGCGAACTTTTCAAACGACCCTTATATATCACGCGTAAGCAAATAAAGCGAACGGACGCGACGTAATTTTACATACACGCGAGACGATAAATCGTAACGTTATTCAAAGGTGGCGGATTGCAATCGTGGCCATATTTAACGATGAACAACGACAACTCGTGCGTAACGGGAGACCGTTGCTTAATAATACACGATACACAATGATAATTCAGCTGAAACGTTTCACCGTTTTACCGTGAAAGTGAACTTTTTCGGCCTGTACACTTCCTCGCCGCCGTTTAAAGTGGCTACGAACTTGACGTATGCACGAGTACGCCGCGCGTAACGCGACCGATTCGAAAATAGGCGTCTTATTTTCTGCACGGCTCGGGAGAAAATAAACGCAATCTGTGGCAACTGCGGGTTATTTTTGATTTGGTTCACCATTACGTGTCCCGTTGTCGTCGTATATTAATCACCCCCCTCTCCCCATCTTCTCCCCGCGAACAACGGGCAACACTTTAAAAAAGAAATTATTGAACTTAATGCTCGTCAATTGAACGTTTGACGTTCTCTAGACGACAGATATTTCGATATGTTACATACGTACTGTTGAACGCGAGTAAATAAAGTAGGACTGATAGAGGGTGTCGTACGCTGGTTATCACGGCCAGATCTTTAACCTTTGATTCCGGATTCTTACCACGAGACGGTGGGCAATTTAAATTCCTTCTAGAGCACTCGACGGATTCCTCTTTGAATTAAATTATGCATCGTTCAAACGGTGATCATGCCTCGCCAGTGTGCCTACGTGACTTTTAGATAGAATATCCGCCGTGGGTGGACACATGTCGATGAATATTCAGCGATGTTTGTATTTTTGTACATTACAGACTGACGTTGCCACGCGAGCATCGGTGATTCCGGATGAATCTTCTGAAATTCTTCGATGGGAATGCATCACCTTTTCCTTCGATCCCTTTTGTTTCACCGTTTACGCAACACCCGAAGGAACGTGCAATTTGTATTACATAAAACCAAGGAACGTTGAATTAGCAATAATGTGACAAAGTGAAATTGATGTGGCTACGGTTTTATAACAATAAAAAAAGAAAATAAGAGAGAGAGAAAAAATAAAGGAAGAATGAAAGAAAGGAAAAAAAGACAGATACAAGTAAACGAACGTTACACAAGGGTCGAGATGGGGGCACGTGAAAGCAATTACATCACGGCGATTGCATCGTCGGTATATCGAGGTGCTTCCCCTCAATTATCGCCTGAAAATCACGTCTCGCAGAAATGTCCGCTCGTTTGTCCTTGGCAAATTAGAACATTCGCTTGGCCGATACATAATTATAGCCGTTACGTGGCGTTCCCTTCTTGCCCTGGATAGCTCTTGATTCCCGTGATCAGATCTTGAATAGGTACGCGCGTTCCCAAGAAGTGAACTCCGAACACGACTTCGTACTTGAACCTGAAAATCCCACGAACGTTTCTTCGTTTTTTCTTTTTTTTTATCGTGTAAAAACCTATCAGACAATATGGTTGCGCTATATTATCTCACGGTCCAATTTAATTAGTCAGTTGAAAACACAGAGAAACAGTAATTGTTGCAGACAATAGCGTTACGAGAATTGTATAGTTACAGGTAAGGATTATTTCGAATCAACGCGTCTGTTATCAGTGTGCATCATCGATGTACCGAGAATCTGAATTATTAAACGATCTGCTGAAATTTTGAACGATCCCGTATATATTGTCGATAAGTACATCGCTAATCGATGTGTTCAACACCATGAAAATATCAAATTTTAATATAATAATACCCCTCATAATACCCCTAATAATACCCCTCGATCATCTTTTCTTAACACGTTCGATTTTGCTGATTTTACCTTACTTTCCGTTTAGGCGGCAAGTGAACGTTCAATGGATGTTTAGGCATACAGGAAAAAAATGGTAAACCTCATCTCTGTTTAATATGTATCAATAAAATATATTTAATAAGTGTAAACATATTTTTCTATATTAAATACAATTTATTTCTTAAATTTGATACTGTCGATTCCTGGAGACCAACTAAACGGAAAGTTCAGTTTAACGCGTTAACAGACGTTCGATATACCATTTTGGGTTACAACAATTCTTTGTGTGCTGCATAACGTATCCGTCTATCTTCCAGTTATACACCTGTGCAAGTTGACAATTCCGAAAGAACGTCGTAGCCTGGAAACGTGATATTACACAATCGAGAAATTGCATTATTTAAGATTCGTGTAAAAAAAAGAACCTGTTGAATTTTTCAAGCAAGATCGTGGACTGGCGAAACGTAACTGGACAACGGTTGCATCGTTCCGTAATTTGACATGCATAACGGACCAACGTCCAAGAGATGTCATTGCGTACAGTGCACGTAAAATAACCAGTTCTCTGTTCTACCGAGTGCGCGGTCGGACACATTGCGTGCACGTGTCGGTAAGAGTAAACGCGTGGTCGAGCGCGTGACTCGACGGCCGAGGCGTGCCCTTCTCTTGATCACGTGGAATGTAACGCGGTACCTTCTCTCCGTCTTTATCCAATCGTTGCAACTCAAGCTGTTCTTTATCCTCGTTCGCGATCCTCTCTCACCGGCGGTTACGAATGTACGCGTTTCTCTCTAATTCACAAGTCACGCTAACCTGTTTTCTCTGTCCGTGTCGGCCGACACGCAGGTATGCCGATCGTTGCAGGTTCGTCGTGGCGTCTCTTTGCGTGCACCTTTCGGCCGCAGAGAGAAAGGGAAGGTACAGAGTGAACAGAAGAAACTGTTCTAACTGCTAGAAGACCTTCTTGTAAATATATGGAGCTGGTGTGTTCGCAGTGACGATATCAAGAAATGATCTTGAGAGATAGCACGATCTTTCAGATTAACGTCGAGAGTAATCAAGAATAATTAGTTGCTTGGAAACTGTACGTAACTTGATAAAAAAAACAACAGAAATCTCCTGCTTGATTTCTTTCGTGAATGTAAAGAGTTTTGTATATCGTCATGTACGTTGAGTTTTGTTCGTTAAATAATGCGAATGTAAAAAAGCGGGAAAAAGGTTTTCGTTTTTAATGAAAACAAAAAAAAGTCTAATTTGACATTTGTGACTTCATAATGCTTAAATTCAGATAAAATCTCAAAACCAATGGTACCATTACCAACACGAAGAGCTAATTATAGAACTGTTATCATAATGCCAAAAATAGTCTAGAACGTTCACTTGAAATCAACGATGAGTTCTCGTTATCGATACCTACATATAAGGAAACCAGCAGCATGAGTGACTATTTAAAGCGAGCTAAAGAGACGCACTTCCGGTCTAAATACGCGTCTCGAGTGCGAGATCCGGTTTCTGATTACTATGAGGTTACCTGTTACCTGCGACACGGCTTGATTTATAGCTGACTTTTAAAAGGTGGCATGCTTGTCAAGAATCGATGAATAAATTACTGGAAAATCAAATTATTCTTTTTACACCTAGTATGCATTCTATTTATAAAACCTTGCGAAAATACCGTTTTATTCAATACAGATTGAATTAAATAATATCGATAATTCCTTTTCAAATGTTTGGATCGTGTGCAAGATGTTACGATTATATATCGATAAATAGATATAATTCATGATTGTAAAAATGATATACGTACTTGTATATTTTGGAACTTCTTCAATGGCCTAGCGAAAAATTTAGTTCTGTCCTCTTCTATGCTAAAACAACTATGTAAACTGTTATTATACGTTTATCATAGAATATTGTGAAATGTTGCAATATGTATGTTGAAGCACAGTGACAAAAGTGTGATATGACTTTTTATGGATCTGTAGATGTAACAGGTCCAAGGAGAGTTGTTCTAATTTGACAGCCTCCGTGAAAATCTTGACAGGCAAGGGTAAAATGATACACAGAATTTACTACTTGTAATCAGTAATATGAAACTCACTTTGTGATAAAAAGTTATACGCTCAGAATGGCGCCTCATGTGGACCATTGTTATATCTAGCATCTACCTTGCCCTTTTTACGTTCATATTCCAGTACAATCATTTCTTAGTAAGGGCCAAATATCTCGGCCGGACAAGGTCATTTTTTCTCCGTCGCTTTTTCACACTGACGAACCCTATACCAAGTAAGATCTGTACATGTAGTAGTTCAACTGGTTAACGTATAGGCGCCCTGGCGTATCTGTTTTCGTAAGGCAATCTTTGTTCTACTTCTGACAAAAAATATACTCTATTCACCTTATATCTTGTAAAGATATACCTCTTTTATCTGTCTTTTCTTGGCAATAAACTTTCTCGTGATAGACGCAGTGCGTTAGGCAGCAATATTCGAGACGCGACACTTGAAAGAGTTAACATCTACGTTTCAATGAATCATCTAATATCAGTTTTCCTAATTGTCATTCTATCTTTATGAAAATAGTACCAATGAATCGACGAGATTTTCCCAATGAAAATCAGTCTAAATACGGTATAAGTCGGACGAGTTTTTCAGTAATCAATTTGAACATCCTTGGATAGCGAAAACGAGACGTATATATGTATTCATATACAATCATTTTTAAAGGTGTTTAAAAATGAATCATCATTATGTTCAGCCTGATTTATGTCATGTTTCACTTTATTTTTATCGAGAGTGTCTCACCAACCTATCGATGCTCAAAAAAAGTGAATGCAAACAAACATGTTTTCCGATATGTTAATTCACCCCAAGTTGTTCCCCGATAATTGGTATTTCCTTCTAAGAATATCTTCACGAACTTAAACATTACGTTCTAAGAATAACACTTTCGTAGCAGGAGTGTGCATCCAATGGATACGTGCCGCTGCCAAATCGTTAACGTAATTTACTTTTTATCTTCACATACTTTTCGAGTTCGGTGTCACGTTTTGCTTAAACGTGCTACATCAGTCGAGCAACTCGTACACGCACGTATGCGTTTCCCACGAACGTAGCCGGTTATTTTAAATACAGCAGTCTCTCGATTCAAGATAAGCAACGAATCGGCCCACGGGAAATATACTACTTTTTGATACTGGTCTGTTTTTGTCACGTTTACCATAGCTATGGCAACGTGATATAGACAGGTTTTCTGGAAAATAGATCGAATATTTGGCTACAAAACTGTCGAACCTGTTTTTGACCTTCTTATATTCTTTGTGAAATTATTTAACTATCGATCACATAAAGAATGGGTGTCGTTACTATCGAGTGCATCGACACGCGGCATACCGAGACAACACACTAGCGCCGTCTATGTACGTTACGCGAAAGTATGCATTTTCCCGCCAGATTTTTGATTTAATTTCTTCTTTATTAGTTTTTTGTTTTTAAGTGTTTCAATTGTTCATATTTTATCGACAACCTTTGATTTCGATGAAACTCTTTCAAGGAGAACGTTAGATACCACCGAATCATCGTTTAATTCAATATTTATGATTCCTAAAACCAAATTACTTATCTTTAAGAGTTTCGAGAAATGTTATCAACCGATATTACGCCTGTCTTGACATTTGGTATTTATGGCGAAAAGGATAGCAAATAACGAATCAAAATTGAAATGCAGAATAGTTACTCAACGTGTTTCTCTGCTGTAATAAATATGAACGTCTTGCCGAAACCTCGTAATCCTACGTAAAAATTTTATTGCAATTTTTCTGTGTAGATCTTGTACGAATGTATGGATGAAAAATATCACATGATATAAAAAGAATATCAAAGCTTGTGACGGCCTTGTAGGATGACTACCATGAACATATACATCACTCTGGCTTTGTTTACGCCACCAAGTGTGTAGTTTCTGACTGTTATCGCTACGAAACCGGTTCAACGTTGGATTTATTCGGTTTTGATATCGGCTGCCACTGGGGGAGTTCAAAAAGGCAATTCTGACGATTAACAGTGCCATTGGACATCGAGCGGTTCTTAGCCAGTTACCGAGATTTTTGATTTTTCTTTCAATCCGTATATCCATGACAGACGACGATAAATATACCAGCACAAAAGAATCTGAGAATGTTATTATTCCGGGATATCTTTGAACCGATTCAATTAATTTTCTTTAACAGCTTCTTCGATGATACTCGGTAATGTTTCAGTGTACGTCGAACACGTGTTTAAGGCGTGGTAAATTTAATTACGAACATTCTCTCTTTTTCTCTTCATTCTCCGTACAATTTCCTTTTTCTTTTTTTTTCGTCATGCTTAGTCATACACCATTTATTCGTCCAGTTATTCTTATGTATCCAATATAATCATTTATTAACTTACTAAATACAAGTTATTTTTTTAGTTTCATATTTTTTTTTCCAGGTGCAAACGATGATTGCACGAAAAAGGTTCCCTTATTCCCGTACACGAACATTCATCGAATTAGTTTATCATCATTTTACATGGGAGCAGAATGAATTTTAGTTAAAGGTGTCGTGCGGGGATATAATTAAAATGTAATTTCGCATGTTAAGTTCGCGATGGACGTTAATCGTGCGATTGGTCGTCTTTGATTAATCGGTCCGTTTGGTATGCTTACAATTATCATTTTTATCGAAATGTCTCAATTTATTAATAGATAAATCATTTATTATTATTAGCGGTAACCTTGCCGAAGATCGAATACTTTTTGTACATAATGTACAATAGTTGCATAAAATTTTATTTTCCTCCTTCCGTACCATGCACCATGAAAATTAAATTTAGTAAACAACAGCCACTCTTGGTGCATATCGTATCATAAACTTACATAACCCTTGCCTTATTTATAAATCGACAAGTGATAATTTTTTATAAACAGTTGTCCTTTTGTCATCATTCACTCGTAGTATTTTCCTCACACGGAAATATACAGACAAATGATTTACACCCACTAATGATCGACACAACATCGAAACAATGTACATCTCCTATTTGATTGAAGTATTAAAAAATATAAAATGTTTGATCGTTATTTTCTAACGGGAATATAAAATCGTATAACAGAGATAGGTCAACTTTATAATTTCAGTAATAAACAATTCCTGTGTCCTGAATGTAATGAAAATGAAAAAAAACAGGTGTAAAATATTTATTATATCCTAACAGCGATTAAAAACAAAATCACTAAAATCAATTCTTACATGAATTACGCGATAAAATTGTGAAGAATTGACTGATGGAAACGTGTGTCGACCACAGGACAATGTAAATTCATACTGCACGCGATAATCATGTCTCAACGAAAGGATTATAGACAAATTAGTTATTTTACTTGATTATATTCAGTCCCGTTCACCTCTTTCTTCGGCACGTTCTTCCGCTCTCGCTTTCATTCTAGTAATAAATGCTTGACCTTTACTTTTTCTAAAGTTCTCATACGGATCGTTTAGATTAATACCGACGCCTTTGTATTGATCGTTTTTATCCCTAATTTCACCTCCCGATATTGGAGCTTCGATACCCTGCTCATTGGCACCAAGACCCGCACCACCCCAACCCATTTTTTTGAGCAACTGATGACCTTTATTACTCTCATCAATACTAATTTCTTGTGGAGCTTTACTGTAAGTCGATCCACTGAAAGAATATAATTCGTACAAATCGAATTTACACAAATCGATATCACTTTCTCTTAATTATAGATTAATTATAGATACTTACAGAAAACTGGGCGGAGTTGGACTTCGATCTTGCCTATCCATTCTCCTATCAGGACTCCGATCCTTGTTGCTATTCCTCCTTCTTCTACTTCTGTTGTTATGATTGCTATTACGGCTGTTACGTCTGTGATTAGCAGCGGGAGATCTAGATCTGCTTCTACCTCTCGATCTTGAGCGTGATCTACTTCGCGATTTACTTCGATATCGTTTCTTTGGTGGACTAGGACTTTTGGATCTTGGCCTCAAAATTGGCGACGGTGATTTGGACTTTTGTCTTATACCGGCCGTTATATCTTCTTCTTTACGTTTACGCGCAGCGTTCTTTGCTTTATAATACTCGTATAAACCTAATTTTTCCCATCCATCACTACAACAGATACATATCACATTAAAATATTTTATACGTAATCTCAATTATATTACTAATTTATAGTGGTTTGTATTATGTCAGTACCTGTCCCGTGGAGAGTCGTGATTTGGTGGCGCGTAGAATGCTTCTACGGCCGCTACCAATCGTTCACTTGGAGGAGCAGGTGGTGGAAGTCTGATAGCTTCTGGGTCCAATGGCTTATATTCAGCATCTTCTAACTTAATCAAGGGTACCATCAAACCAGCAGGAAGTTCATAATAAGGCATACTGGGCATTAAATCTTCAACAGAGGGCTCGTGTATAACAGGCGGTGGGCCAAACCCAGGCGGAGGTTTCGAAAAATCTGGCAATGGAACATTTGAAAATGGTGGCGGTTCACTTCCAGGAGGTACACCCCATCCTGGTGGTGGTTGACTGAAATTTACATCTGTGCCTATTGGAGCAGGAGGGCCGGAATGACTAGGTGGCATAGACATATTCTGTTGATTCTGTAAAATGCAATTTTTCATTATTGATATTGATAAAATATAGAAATGTAAAATATATGAAAAAAGAAATAGAACTTACCAATTGCGGTGGGGGTGGAGGTGGTGCTTTTAATTGTTGATCAATTGCTATTTTCTGTTGCTCAATGTTTTGTATTTGTCTCAAAGCATGCGTGACAAATGCTTGATGTTGTGCTTGATAATTATCGAAGGTTTGTTTTGTCGACGTTGTGATCGGCGTAATTGCGCTGGCATGTTGTGCAACTAGGTTGGCCTGATATTCAGACCAAGATGCACTTGGCTGTTTCAATTTATCTATAATTCCTTCATCAAAGTAATTATTTTTTGACTCCCATAAACTTAATAACTTATTTAATTTATTAAGTTGTTCTTCTGATGCAGCTAGTGAAGTGTTACAGAACATGGGAACAACAACACTTTCCATTGCCTTGCGAAGATCCATAGACTTTTTTCTTGCACTAAAGAAGTTTAAAATTAAATACGATGCACGACTATTTTTATGAAAGTTATCAAACTTTATAATTACAAATATTATTTATACTGAAACTGAAGTGTTAAATTTTTCGTTTATTGTATCAAGAAGTACACTCTAATGCAAAATAGGGAAGTACATGATATCCGACTTTCGCAAATATTCCGAAATATTTGGTCTGTAATAGCTTTTTAACAAATATCACACTTACCAATGATGTAATACATCGTTGACCAAATAGATAATATGGAGTTTATGACTAAAGTTCGTCGCCTGAATTACTCTGAAAGAAATATTTAAAAATTAATTGATTTAACCTTTAATACTACGCAATCAAAGTTTGAAATAACATACTTTTTCAGCAAATGATCCGCCACAACTTGATTGCTTTGCGGAGTAACCGAATTTTGAAGTATCCAAGCTTTCCCTGCACTTATGCTATCTTTTGTGCAGCTATCAATGATAGGCTGTAATACTGCATCAAATGCAACAAGATCTGTGTTTGTGCTTTGTGCACTATTTTGTAAAGCTGTTTCTTGAGCTTGTCTCACAGCATCCTCAACCCTTCCTTGTTGTTGTGCCATCAATGCAGCATGTTGCGCAGCCAAATTTTGTTCTGATTGTCTAACTTGTTCCTGTAGTGTAGTTTGCTGTGACTGAAGATTTGCTAACTCATTTTGAAGCCATCCAGGGGGTCCTCCAATGTTAACCGGTTGAGTAACACCAGCAATGGGTGGATTCACACCTCCCATAGCACCAGGAACTGGTCCAATTGGTGGTCCTGCATTTCCTGGCCCTCCAATTTGTCCTGGTACTCCAGGTATAACGGGACCACCTTGATTTCCCACTGGTCCAATCCCCACAACTGGGTTTAATCCATTGTTTTGAGTACTTAGGCCAGGTGCAAGATTGACGTTATTCAGTGGCTGCGCGACGGTAGCGGCTGTTTGCTGCTGCTGCGAAACGTTTAAACGTGGGTCTGCATTTTGCATTGGATTTATTCCTTTTTGCTTTAAAACTGTAAACGAATGACGGTGGATTATTGTAAGATGTTTGATTCCTTCAATGGATATTGAAAAAGTATACAAATAGTCCAATTTCTGTTGAGTCTTATCTTCTACCAGTGCATAATAAAATTCTTGGCATTTATGAGAGAATTATATCGAAAATTCGGTAAGTCTTTTGGGAGCACTATACTCTTTCCCTGTTTTATATATATATACATGTATTTTTTATTTTTAGTTTTATTTTATTTATTTATTTATTTATTTTTTTTTTGACAGTACTAGGGTATTACAGGGTATTATAATGGGTTTTAGTTCCCATATAGATTGAAGCAATATATCAACAATGTAGTCCGTATTAGATAAGCTTCAGTAAGAATCTTAAAACTACATCTTCTTAAAATCATCATTGCCAAGAAATAGAATGTCTTTAGCTAAAGCATTCTGCTTAATAAATAGCAATCCCAAAATCTTGAAATGAAGTGCTCATATTCGATGAATAATAGTTTTGTATGTTCACTATGACGAATTCAGACCCTTTCACCCGTATCTCTTTTTCAAAGTCATTCCTTGTTCGTTGAATAAAGCATGGCCATTATGCTTCTCAATTGTTGTAGCTGTTAAGGGGCTGTATCCCACTTACTGGCTTGCTCTGTAGTCACTTTGTATTGATAGTAGTTGAAGTGCTCTCCACCAAACAGGAAACCAAACTTTGGGTTGTCCTTCTGCTTGTTTTTCGTCATCTGCTCGAACTCTGGTCCATTGCGAGCCACAAACTGTGCCAGTTTGTCTATGATGTTCCGTAACTCTGTATCTGGGTATTATACCAAAATGAAGAGAATTACTACGATGACCTAACAATTATGAATTACTTATACAATTATTACAATATAAATGGCAAAATTTAAATACAGTACTGAAATAGGATCTCTTATTTTTAAAGTATGCAGTCCTAAATCAGCCCATCGTAACCTGAAATATTGAATCTGTTTTGAAACTTATCATTTTGTGAATATATCTACGGAGAGATTTGCCTGAGGATAACTTAATTCGTCGAGTGAATAGTATTTTAATGGTAGCCTAATGCGTTGCACAGGTTTACATAACCTACTATTTAGAATCTACATTTTGTCTTTTTTAAATGTATCTCGTTATTTCCATTCTGTGGAAACTCACAAATCCTCAATTCTGACTAACTAAAATGCTAAAACGATAGATCACAGACATTACGGTTAATAAAAAAGATGGAACGTTAATATGCTCGCTCGGAGTGGGAATGTGCAAGACCGCGCTTGGCCGAATCGCAAGATCACATTCTTTTCTTACCTGCAGGTGCCTGGTCCATTATCGCGACTACTCTTTTACTTTCACACAGAATTCGATCACGTTTGTTTTTACTTTCGTTAACACTTTTCCGTACACGATCGGAGTACGGCCCCGGAAAACATTATTTTTTCACACTGAACACGACAACGCTAGACGTCGCCATTAATTCAGGAGTATTCATGTTTCAAAGAACTACCACTAGAGCCGCTGACACGCTAACTTATCACATGCGGAAATTCCTCCATTTCGGCTCATTTTCATTCGTATTTCGAAGAAGTTATTCTCCTGTCAATTTTCTGTAGTGCTCTTTTTTGTATCAGTTCTTGTAACAGCTTTAAACAGTAAGTATCTAGTAATAACGTAATTTTAATAGGCTTTCGAATTTTTATTTGTACACTGCTTTTATCAATTTTCTTAACATAAACGTGTTTTGTGTAATATGTTCGCTATGTAAGAACAATATTTTTCATTTCTTTTGTTACACTCTGACGTTTACTTCGTTTAAACATAAAGTGTTTGTGACTTATTATAGATAAATAGTTTTAATGTTATTATATCTTTGATCTAAATACATTTAGTTGTGATTGTGCTACATAACCTATAAATTAATGTCATCGCTTACTCAGAGTAGTTTAAGGTTGTTTGAATTTTAGGCATGCCTGTAGCAGAAGTAAAATCCAGCTGGGCTGATGAAGTAGAAGAGGAGGGAAGAGCATTGCCCTCACCTTCAGAGACTTATGAAAATGGTTTCAAAATTCTCACAGAGTATAAATACAACCAGGATAACAAAAAGGTCAAGGTAGTTCGTACTTACAAGATTGAAAAACGTGTAGTCTCAAAGACAATTGCTGTCCGTAAAAATTGGGCCAAATTTGGAGACTCTGCAGATGATAGACCTGGACCAAATCCTGCCACTACAGTTGGCGGTGAAGATGTCTTTATGCAATTTATTTCTAGTAAGGAAGAGGAGAACAAGGTTGAAGAGGATAGCCTTGATAAGCTAAAGAGTATGGGAGATAAAGGTGTAGTTAAATGTCGTAATTGTAATGGAGATCATTGGACAACAAAGTGTCCTTACAAAGACACAGTTCTTGCTGGAGGTATGTTTTATGGTTTTAAGTTTGCTTTTGAAAAAAATATTTATCATTATTTAATCCTGTGGAATCTATGGTTTTATTTATAGGCAAAGTGCCAGATGATAAGAAACCCCTTATTACTACTGGTACACCTGGAACAATGACAGAATTGAAACCTCAAGGTAGCAAATATGTACCACCTGGTATGCGTGATGGAGGCAGCAAGCGTGGAGATCCTATGCAAATGCAAAGGCGCGACGATACAACCGCTATACGTATTTCCAATCTGTCAGAGAGTACTACAGATGCAGATTTGGATGAGCTTGTCAAGCCATTTGGATCTGTTCTTAAATTTTATCTTGCTAAGGATAAACAGACGAATCTTTGTAAAGGATTTGCATATGTACATTTCAAATATAGAATGGAAGCTGCAAAAGCTATTGCTACACTCAATGGTTACGGTTATGATCATCTTATCTTGAATGTAGATTGGTCAAAGCCACAGCAACAGAGTAACTAATTGGTTAAACAACAATTCCATTTTGGTTACCTGAATTGTAATATGTAAAAAGGTAGGAGAGATTGTTCAATTGTGATACCAGGAATGAAAAAATAGTATATTTTTCTTTTAGCTTTTAATGCTTTGCACAGCAAAAATTATAGTAGCATATGTTGTACATTTGAACGTTACTAGTATTGATGTATTTTTTTTAATTATTTTAGAGCAAGTACAAAATCTCATTCCTGATGTCACAATTGATTGCCTACTGTATCCGCTGTTGTCGAAAATGACAATGTATCTATTAAAATATAATTTGTACTCATAGATTTTTTTTTTTGATTAAAAATAAATCATATACCACGGAAGTTTTCTATTTATTAACTGCATATGAATAATTCCTACTTTAGATATTTCAAGATGTATTTTTTGCAAAAAGTTGCACAACTTAATAGGGAAAAATACACATTTTATACAATGTTGTACATTGTATGAACATTTATATATTCAATCCGGTTGTCAAGTTTGGGGTGACATTGGGTTTTTCTGTTTAATACTTTTATATTAAAATTTTATACTCAACAAATACACTGAATACATTTATCTGTTTTAACTTAAAATGATAAAATATTGCAATAAATATGAGTATCGCGCGGTTCTAAGTGTTAGATTCCTAAACGGTACAATAGTCATTGCAATCGAGAAATAAGGAAATTACGGTACAAATTAACGCTTACGTGATATACGGATGAAAAAAAAAAAAAGAGAAAATAAAACAGTACAAAAGTAATCACCAGGTGTTCTTCGTCACCTGCACATTATAAACTACGATTAATACTACATTGCCTAAGTACTTCGAAATGGTAACTCTAATCAACAACCTTAATGCTGCTCAACGGAGCTTAACGAATATCATACAGATAGCAAAAAACACGTATTTAACTTCCTCGTTTAATGTATATATATCGATAAAACAACGTTATTTTGAAAATATAATTAACAATACAATTCTATGTATTTTTTTGTTTGCGCGTCTCTGTACATCTTTAACAGAAAGACCGTTTACAATATTTTTATTGTCGATTCCTATAAAATCATCACAGTTTAACGTGTCCATTTTCATTCCATATTTTCTCAACGATTCGATTTATAAACATGGCTGCCAGGGTTTGTTCGATTTCCAAAGAACGGAATTATAGAAAATTTCAAGTGGGTCATGACGCGCCCCTTTCGTCTTGTTTCTCGCTCTCTCTTTCTTTATTTACAATGCTCTGCGAAGCTTGAACATTTTGTGTTATAAAAAAGGATTTATATATTAACGAACAATGTTAGTAATATGCACCATGTAACCGTATAATTCGAAGTCAATTCACGAACGAAGATCTTTTTCGGGCATTATTTGTGAGATCACTTCTCGAGCACGATCGTGCCTTCAAAATTGAATTTCATCAGTTCCATTTTATTATCGAAGCACCTTCACTGCTCTCTCTCTCTCTCTCTCTCTCTCTCTCTCTCTCTCTCTCTCTCTCTCCCATCAACATTTATACGACGATCCGTCGAGATACAACGCGCAAACTACATTCGCAACAACAATTTCCCCTTAAATCCAACTGGATCGTCGTTTTCAACGAAACCTCCAGGAAGAGGGGAGAAATGTGTTTCAATCATGAACAGTTCTTCTTCGGGATGTCGAAGAGCAAGGCTTCATTACGTCGATTAACTACACAACTTTTTCCCGCTACATCATTTCCATCTTCCGTCGTGTTATTTTATCTTTTACCAAACGGCGCATTTCTTCTGGGGATTCATATTTGAGCCAACAGGACAATTGAAATCTTTCGAAAACTCTTCCATGTTTGAAAGAGGTCCCAAAACGCGGAATTTACCAGGACTATGGAATCCAGTTGTGATACGAAGCTTCATCGCTTCCGGTCGATATTTGCTGCACCAGGTGTTCGCGGCGCTAATCCAAAACAATTGTTCAGGAGAGTATGGCAATCCTGGTAATTTTTGTTCCTCGCGATGTCGCTTCACCCATTCTTTGTACGCTAAGTAGGCCTCTTTTATTCCACCATTGTCAGCGATGTTCTCGCCTTGAGTATTAATACCGTTTAACTGTAACAGAAAGTGGATCGATGTTTAGAAATTAATTACAGTAGAATCTCAGTAGTTGCACTCTCGATACTTGCATGCGAATCTCGTCAGTTGCATTTCGTCAACACGTGATTGGGATAATTGCCTAGTTACGGGAAAATTTAGTAATTTCATATTCGTTTAAAATTAAAATTAAATTTCGTAAAATTAAATTCCAATTATTCGTTATGACTATCGTGTTATTTTTGAATAAACCTGTGGAGTTTTTATTTCGTACATATCATAGAGGTAAACTTTTGTTCGTCAGATTATGGATTAATTCGAAGTGAGGTAATTTCAAGCACAAGTTTCTCTGTTAAACGCTTGGGGTACATATCGCGAATCCAAAGCGGAGGAAAAACAGAAGCACAATTATCAATATTTACATCGAAATGAATATTATTGTTTGATAAAGACGTCTACTTTCAGTGGAGCCTGTTTGTGTTTCTTCGTCAGGCGAAAATATCGACTATGTCAAAACAAAGCTCTCAGAAGCACGTCTGGCGGCGTTAAGGCGTATTACTCTATGCTCATCATAAAAATAATCAGTCTACCAGTTACTTTTGCGTTTGTTCCACCGGTTATCTAACATTTGATTTAAAAGTGCATGTCGTACACGAGTCTGACCTCTTTGAAAATAAAAAATAAATAAAAAAGAAGTTCGCATCTTCTCTCTGCACGATTGTTGACGTATACGCTATTCACATTGCAGGGGCGCAGATAAAGATTACGTAAAGGATTGTGTTAAATGAAGATTTCGACACTCGTTAATACTTCTAAATTTAGAATCCCTATCAAGAAAATATTTGTATCAACTGACGTAAACGCCGCGTACAAATGTATAAGAGGAAGCAACGTATGTAAAGAGACGCAGTATAAAAGACGATCCTTACATTCAAGCCAACATCTTCCACGGTATAGTTGCCGTATTGGTGAATAATACACTCAGCTCTTTCGAGATACTTCTCCTTCGTCTGCGGCGCCCACCAATCAACAAGGTTTCCATCTTTATCGAACTGCCTGCCTTGATCGTCGAAGCCGTGTGTTATTTCGTGGCCAATGACGAAACCAATGGCGCCGTAATTCATGTATCTCGGTCGATCGTTGTTGAAGAAAGCCCCTTGTAAAATACCAGCAGGGAATTCTAAAAAAAAAAAAAATATATATTACATAAAATGCTATTCATTCGTGTATCGTTTCATATTTATTACGAGATTATCGATTATTGACTTTTGACTTTTGACTTTTACAAAGTAACACTCACGTATACTATTTTCGATTGACGAATAAAAGGCGTTAACAATCGCAGGTCTTCCATGAGTTACCCAGTCGCTTTTGTTCACAGGTTTCCTTAGTTTGCTGAACGAATACTCAACACCAAATAAGGTTAGATTTAAAATATCTTCGAGATAATTGTCGGTATTTAGTTCCAATTTCTCATAGAATTCCTCGAGCTTTTTGTCGTCCAATAATTCGTCCGGATATGCAATGTGGCTGGACATGCTGTCTGCTTTTTTCAGGGCGCTCTTCCTTGTCTCATCGTCCATCCAATCGATCTAATGAATACGAAACAATCATATTTTCATAACGAGAACATTTTTTTCCCATTTTGTTTCTTTAAACACTGACACTTTTATTTAATTTGAAATTAAAAAAAAAAAAGGAGGCTAGATGAGTTTCAGTGATACTAGAACATTAATATTGAGAATATATTATTCCAAGGGTTCTTTCTTTTTCATACTATGCTACCAATCTTCTTTTGTAAGTTTCAAAATAATTTTTCTAAATTTAATTTCAACACTGCCGACAGATCGGAAAGATCTCCTCTTATTACGAATGTTGTGTTACTTATTTCAACATTTTGCCAAACACATTATTTCGATGGGTGTGATACGAAATGTTAGATAATTATTATTTTATTATTTTAAATTACTTGCAACACTTCATGGATGTCTAAATGTAAGAACGTTACATATTAGGCAAAATTCTTAAGTGATCACCAACAATGATGGAATTTTGAGTAATCCCCGACAAAAATGTATTTCATTTCTTCTTTTTTTATCTGCAATTGTTCACAGTCGTCAAGAGGTAAAAATCACCCTCAAAGTTGACCGTAGTAAACATATTTCACATATTTGACAGAGGAACGGTGCATGTCGACGAATTTTCGATTTTTTTTAAATTTTCGATTTTAAGCATTGCTCGCGAAAAATACGCGCTATAGACAATCTGTTAAGGGAGTCAAGGAAATAGAAGGTATATATATAATAATACCTTTTGAAGTATTTTCGTGAATTCTTCCCTAATATCAGCCACCATTTCCACGGCGTTCTTCTTAGCGTCTTCTTTGAAGTATTTTCTCACGTACATCGCGCCGACACTTGTAGCCAAGCTACCGGAAACCGTATCAACGCACTCCTTCCATCTAGGCTCTCTCTCAGTTTTCCCGCTCAATGCTGTAGAATATTGCAGCTGTCTCTTTCGAATATCGTCCGTAAGATAGCTGACTGAGGCGGCAGCTGCTCTCCACATCACGTAGTTCGCCTGCACCCTCTTTGGAATTGTTGCTAACAACTTCTCCAAGCTCGCGATGTAACTTGGAACGCTCACGATCACGACTTCCTCTTCGTCAACTTGAACGTTGGGTTGCAGAAGGGTGTTGAAGTATTCTTTCCACGGGATGCTGGCGTAAGTTTTCGATAATTCTCGTACAGTCATAGGGTTGTAGAGAAGTGTTGCGTTGCGGCGTTTTTCGTTCGGCAAAGAAATCTGAAAATATTTCAATTTTGCACGTGTGAAAGTGTGTTTCAACTGTTGTTAAATTTTTCTCAACATCATATAGATATTTAAATATTATCGATCTTTAATCTTTTAACTGAATTCGCCTGTCAAGCAAGAATTGTGTGTCTGCAGTTTATTATTATAAACCAACAAAAATTATAAGTAGTTACGTTATTTTGGTTTTTGCAAATGTGAATATGACGTATTTCATATTTAATACAAACATAATAGTGCAATAAAAAAAAAGGATAATTCATAAATAAATAAACTATTCGCGTTCAATAGTTTATCATATTGTAATTTGTTTTCTATAAACACAGAAAAAGTCGGTTTATAGGATGTTAATATTTTTATTCGAGAATTAAAAAAAATTGACGAATAAAATTTGTAGATATGTATTTTAATTTTTAAATGAATAATATAAGAAATATAAGAAATACTGAAAGGTGGAATTTTTTTTCTTTTAACCGTAGAATTTTCATTATTAGAGAAAAATGATCACTGTTCTGTTTTAAATTTGAAAGAAATACGTTTGATTGAATCGTTGAAAGATTGACTTACGTTTGCAAGCTTCATCTCGAAGTCCAACGATTCCCTCAATTCTGACTTTGCATCGGTTTTGTTAGCTCCGAGAATTACCGCGATGTCAACCATGTAGCTGTAATACGCTTGAACGATTTTGTCCTCGAAACCCTTCGACAAGTATTCGCGTGACAGTCCAAGGGACGCTTGGTCCAACTATAGAAAGAAAAAAAAAACAAGTATATTATCAACTCCTAATCATGTATGTCAACGTAACATTATTACAGTCATTATCTCAGTAACAACCTATTATGTCATCGATTCGCTAGGGAAACAAAATTCCGTCAATCGTAACCAAACGAATATGTTGAAACTTCAAGTAAATATTGAGTGACAATCATAGAACGTAACACAATCTCATTTTCATATACAACACGCGTTGGTGTTTATTGACCAATTACTGTTGCACAATTTCGCTAAACAGCATTCAGCGCTTTAAGAGGAATTGAGTTTACATTAGTAATTCGCACGTTTAACTTTTTACGACCGCGACTTCTTCAATTCCGATGATGTAACTTTATTTGCGAACGATTTCACGCCGATTCGAGAGATTGAAATTTTTACAGCCATCTCAAATTTTATTGAATGAGATTTATTTCGTTTCATATACGTACGTCGATTATCCGTTTCGTGCTGTTCTTCAGATCAACGCCGACGCTGAAATCGATAAAGTAATCGACCGAGTAGCCCATCTTGCGGAATTTGTACACTGATTCCTTCCAATTAAAGGAATTTTCATTCCAATTGTCTCCTTCGAGCACTGGCCATCCACCGAGAGTTTGCAAAATGTTCAACAGAGGGTCTAAGCCTTGTTGTTCGATGATCGCTAAAAATAAAATTCATTTTCTCTCGTTACGATATTGATACGATTTGAACGTCAGTTGTTCTCTTAATCCTTTGAGTGCTGAGTATTTCAAAGTCAAACGCTCTATGTCGACTAAATACTTTTTCGCGATTCACTATGTAACACGTGACTAAGGTATCGTTTCAATTCTTTATTCACACTAAATTGACACTTTCACTACTGCTCGTGATTCAAGTTGTCGCTCACTAGCGATCGTAATTGGATGCGGATTCGTCGCCATTACTGGGTCGTTTTTGACCCTCGCGTGGGAACGCATATGTTTATTTATACAGCTCGATACTTTGACAATACTTATTATGTCGTTTTGCTTTCTTTTTTTGCAAAGCAGTTTAATTTTATTAAAAATGATCACTCCTCCAATCATTCGGGGAAATTTTCCTATATTACGAAAAGAATGGATATGCTTGATATATTTGTGAATCTTCTAGTGTACCATTGTATCAATTTTTCTGTTTTGAACGCTAGTACATCTTAAATAAGGTGTACTAAAATACTGCGTTGTTTCGCATATTTTTACTTTATGTCAACATTTCACCAACCATAATATCATACTTTGATTTATGTAAGTGATTATTATTATATTTCAATTTGTATAAACATTATAGGTATTTTTTTTTTTTTATCGCCAACTGTTCACAATTGAAGGATGAAAATTGTCTCCTATATTCAGAGTAGTAAACACATTTGAGCTAATATCTCGAACATTATTAAAGATATGGTGCAGGAACACTGTATATCGACAAATTTTATATTGTTTCTGCGTCAACTTTCTATAAAAAATACTAACTTGAGTGTTGACCACGGAAAAGCCGATTAATCGGCTATCTTTATATAATTGGCATCAAAAAGCCGATTAATAGGCTTCCAGTATAGTATTATTTTTTTAAATATTTTTGCTTTCAACATTTGCCAAACACATAACTTGGATTTGTGTAAGTGAAACGAATACGTTCAATTTTAGTAAATACTTACTCTTATTCATACAAGCCTTGTACAAATTCTTCGCAAGCCTAAACGGTTTTGGCTCGTCCGGCGTGCTCTTCTCTTCGATGCTGGTTCTCAGTTGGTTCTGTAGCTCGTCACTAATCTCAGTGAACGTATTCACACTGGTCTTGTCGTCCGGGATGCTGGTAGACTTCAGGAAACCACCGCAAGCGAAATCATAAAAATCGTCGCATGGCTCCACCTCGTGATCCATGTTCTTCAACAATCTGGAGGCTGTAGATCCGTTATTCAGTAAAATTATGATAAATTCGTGATATATTAAAGTAGAATTTGAGCTATATTTGGACATCCTTTAAAACAGAATAACTTTTTGAAAATTAGACCAAACGATGTGAGTTTTTCTTTTGAGAAGTTAGAACGATTAGTTTACTAGGTAATCTGCAAAACAAATTTTTGATTTACGAAGAGAATAATAAGAGTTGCTTTTTATAATTTTTTTATACGAGCTTGTAATGAAAATTCAAAAAATGCATTTTGTAGATTTATAAAATATCATCGAAATCGATTAAAGTTACTATGAACTGCAAATGGGTAACACGTTGATTGTCACGATGGTCACCCATGACCCACGTTAGCCTTTTCAGTGGAGCCTCAATGGTCATCCATAACTAGCATTTTTTGATTATTCAGAATGATTGGAGTAAGATAAATATCATCGACTAAAAAGTTTTGAATAACAAGATGATATTTTGAAATAAAAAGTGCACTATTTACAAATTACATTTTTATTAGAACATATTTTACAAAAATTATATATTACGATGTGCTACATTAAAATATTTCAAGCAGAAATCGTAATCTTTGCAGTATATGGTTACTTTTTTATACAATTTTTCGTAGTAAAATTTACAGACAAGCATTTTACACCAGACATTTTTCCTTTTTTTTTTTTTAGCCTCTAGGGCAAAATATGTAAAATTTTCGTAACATTCAACGTGTTTAAAATGGTAAAAATCAGTCTTTCGCGGTTTTTACATCTGTGATAAATCTAAAGATTCTTACGTCTTTCAATACCCGTCATTTGTCTTTACATAGACCGATTTCGATGAAATTTTCACCATATATGTAACCAATATAAGTCCACTAAACAAATTTTAAAAATTTTCATTACAGACTCAGATAAAAAAGTTGTAAAAAAGGACCTTTACTATTTTCGTCATAATTCTGATTAATTGCAGTTTTTCAAAATTTTTTGTACACATCTAATAACTAAACCCAATTTCTTCAAAAAAAAAAAAAAAAAAAAAAAAAAAAAAAAAAGTTGAATTTAGTTAAATTTAGTTGAATTTTTAAAAAATTCATTCCGTTTTAAGGGGTGTTCGAATATTAATGAGAGCCACTGTATGTTGAATAAGTACATTTTTGCAATGTGAAAATAATTTTAATTTACCTGTGTGAACGCATTCTGCTGTGTAGCATGTGTCCTCGTCACAGGTTGGTAATCTCTCCACGACTTGAGTCCCTTTCGTACTCTGGTATGCTTTTAGAGCGTCGGCTGTGGACGGTAATCCCTCTGAGTTAACAGGATCTACTCTCGCATAGATGTGGATGCAGATGCAGTTGCAACAAATAAACAATGCGAGACAATGCTGTTAATGATTGTTAGTGATGGACGTTGCTCAAGCTATACTAACAAGCAATTTTTCGATTAATGAGAAAGGCGTGTACGAAATGAAATCTAATTTAAATGACACTTCATTTCAATTTATCTATCATTATATAAGCCTCTTAGAAGCTGAAGTGATTAAATCATTATTTCATTTATAAAAAGTTAAGCAGGAATAAGTAGGAATATATGCTTTTATACTAAAATTCGAAAGCATTACAAAAGTGGAGTTAATCATTTTGGTTTCTGAACAGTTTATAAAGAATTTTTGCTTTTTCTTTTTGGACTAGCGTAAGATTATAAAATTTACATTCGTCATTTTATTGATTATATCGTGAATTATTATACGAATCAATTTTTCAGTAAAAAAGAATCGTGTGCAAATTTATTAACACCTTGCTTACTGGTAATCGATTAATAGGCTTTATGTCGCCAGTGTTAATCGGTAGCACATAAATCGGTTTCTTTCTTAAACCTCTTACACGCGGTAGTAAAAAAATTGTTAACAACTGTTTTTAATAATTCTTAACAATCCGTGAAAGAAATGATGTCTTAAGTTTGGATTTTATTTCACATATTTCTACGTGATAGTCAAAACCTTCGATATTGTCGAAGAATTCAAGCTTGAATTGACCGGTCTGTTGTATCTATCCGCTTAATTCACAGCCAGTAAGTAATGTGTTAAGAAATTAAAATAAAGAACTAAGAAATTAAGTCTAACTGTGGCTTCTGGGCTGCTCAAACGTTCGATGTGAATATATTTCTATTTCATTCTAATACCAGAAACTTTTTCATTGAAAAATGTAGACACTAATCCATTAAACGAAATCGAGCTGATCTTTCGTACATTCCACGTCTTTAATTTAGAAAAATTTAGTATCAGTAGAAACGTAGTATAATATTCTATAAACGATTCCTTTACTTATCCATATTTTTATTATTATTTCCATGTCGTAAGTTTAATAATTATAAAAAAAGCAATCTTTTTAAACGGTGTGAAACGAAGAGTCATAACAAATTAATCTGTTCTTGAAAAAAGTTAACTATGTAATAATAGGTGTCTCAAATATTAAATTATAATATCCAATATCAATTTCTGAACAAACTATGGCCAAGTAGAAAAATATAACGTGAAATATCTGAAGTGGTACGCTTTCAGAAAATCTTCTCTATTTATTTAGAAAATGATTTCACACAAGGTGCATCATCCTTTACGTAAAGCGAATAAAAAGTACAATGTAAAAACTTCTTAACGTGTCACGCTGATCTGCAAAGTATCGCAAAAAAACAAGGTACTGCAAAATCAATATTCTCGAGTGTGGAGAGCACGAGGAACGGTAAACGGAAATGTAAAGTAATCTAACCGTTAAACTGTATAAACGGTGTCGTCATGCGTGTTTGCTCTCGTCGCAATTCGCTTCACAATTTGAATGAACCACCGTGCAAACTTGTTCAATGCAATGCCGCTCAAAGTGTAATCAACCGCAATCGATTGCTCATACTCAAACGCGTACAAACTCCTCTTTTGGAAAGGTTGCTAATACAAATTTGTCGAAAATCATAAAGTTTCGTTCGTACTTGTTCATTTTCTCTCGTATTTACCATCGATTTTACCTTCTATTAGATTGCTGCATAAATGGAAACTTCAAATCTCAACAACATAATTAAAATTGAATTTTATTAATCAAAATAATCCTCCAGCAAATTAAACACACTTTTTACTAACGAATTACAAGTGAATTTAACTTATTTATTATAAAATCTAAATTTCTAATTATTACCTTAGTGTTCAACATTTTTTTTTCTTTTATTTTTTCGTTAGAAAATAATTTACACGTTTAAACTAATGTTAGTGTCGTTCGCTTCCTAGCTGTTTTCCTATTCCAAATGCTGCAGTGAATAATTAATATTTCGTAGAGTAATTTCCTCAATTTCTTTGGAAAGCATTTAAATGAAAACCAATAGAATTGAAACAGCAATGACTTTATATATTTTAAGTAATTAATACTGATTTAATATTTCATTTAACTAGTTAAAATTGTTTTCAAATATTTTCACCTAGTAATAATTAAGTTTATATATTTTTATGTATATTATTATATAATTAACAAAAATTAGATTTATAAATGAGAGAGCATAACATATCGGCACATTTAAAAAACAAAAAAAAAATATAATTTAGTTGATCATCTCTCTTATACTGTTTTACTGCTTTTGCTGTATTAAAAGAAAATTACTATAATTTAATTAAATTCCATTCTCTACTTTTAATCCTTTATAATCCGATTTTTCTTTGTTCGTGAGAATACATATTACAAATGATTGCAACTTTACGTTTCAATAACAGAAGAAGAAATTAATAATTAAATCTGTTCATTAAATTTGGATAATTTTATCAACTGAAAGTCACCACGTTTTTTCAGATGTAACTCCTCCGTCACCTGATAATAACGGAAAAGCGTGATCCAACATAATGGAACATTAAAATTGTGACTGACGTTTTGTTAATAAACATTGAAGTTTGTGTAAAAAAGGCACCAAATTAATTTTGCACGCCTAACAATTATATGTTAATATAAACAAGTATCATATAAAACAGTTGCAGATTTTGCTTTATCCTATAACAATCGATATTATTCTAATTCATAAAAAAAGACCGAATTTATCAGCAGATGAACAACGTTGTTTCACATACAACGTCTTGATACAGGAGTTTCACAAAAGAAATTCTCTATTTTAATATTCTCTATGTTTACCATTCGATCAATTCTAATAATTGAGAGACTCTGGCCTCTTACGTGGCCACTTATCGTTTAGTTTTCTCACTGATCGAGTTTCACACTCATACGCGAAATAGAGAAAGAATCATTTCGGCGGAGGCATCGTATCGACGATTAGTTGTTACAACAGATGATTGTTTACCGATGATCCGTAAAAATATTCCGGTGATTCAGTGGTCGGTACTTTTATGAAGCTCCCAGGGGGTCGATCGACACTCGATCGAAAATATACAATTCCATGCCTCGCCCTCTTATTCCTTCGTCGAAAAGTATATGCTGGCCGCGGGGTGACTAACTTTCAAAACAGCAATCATTTTTACCCAAGATGCGTCAGAACCTACTCTTATTGACGTCACGAACTTTTTTACGTCAAATTAAACGATTTGGATTGGACAGTGGGCAACTGGATTTTTTGGTAGATCGTTACGAGCCATATAGGAAGAAGAAGAAACACATTGTATACAGTAGATTCTCGTGTAACGTGAAGTTCTATAACGCGCTAAAGATTTTGCGACTACTGTTTCCATATGAGGCGCTTCCTTCTACAACGCGTTAAATAATAAAGTATAGAAATTCCTCGAGTTTGAAAATTAAATTTCCTCTTGTTGAGCACTACACTTATTTTTCTTTGATTAATTATAAATACATAATCAATCTGTCTAATTGAAATGAAATAAAAATTTTATAATATACATTAATAATATGGTTCTTTTTTTAATCAATAGCATATACATTATTTTCGTCCTGTCTCGAAGTTATTCATGAAAAAGCTATTCTTCGTTATAACTCTATTCGCATCTCAAACAAGAATTGAATCTCTGCAGTTCATAATTAAAAATCAACAAAAATTATAAGTAATTTTGGTTTTTGCAAATATGAATACAGTATATTTTATGTTTAACATTGGCATATCAATGCAATTAAAAAATGAGTAATCCATTGATAAATAAGCTATCAATATTCGAAGTATTATTGAACAAATGACGAGTTATCTCGTCATCCGCAGTTAACAGGTTAACAATGCAGAATAAAAAGAAAAATTTCTGATAAAAGTTGTTAATCTTGACAAAATTTATCAGAATAACGAAAAATTAATATACAGATCCATTAAAGAAAGAATTGAGGGTTATACATAAAATGTTAGCTCCTTTGAATCACTTAACATGTCCAAATTTCAAGTCGATTTTGGAGAAAACAGACACAAAACAGTAACACTTTACGTAGGTCACCCTGTATATGCTATTTATATTTTATATTGATGAAACATAAGAAATAGAAGTTGGCATGGCAAATAACCATTTGAAACATGTTACTTTAGATTATTAACGTTATACGAGAAAAATTCTCGTAGAGCACAGATTTCCTATAACGCGAATTTACACAACGTATTCTCCGCGTTATATGGGAGTCTGGTGTACACAAGTACAGTGTACTACCGTTGTAAAATCAACGAGGAAGTGTTATACGTGCGGTTATAATCTGATACGTGAGACAAGGGTAAAATAAGATTGTCCTTGCGTTGAGACATATTCCACGATTACGTAGTATAAACGCTTGATTATTCAAACATTGCATAATGCTACGTGTATTTTCGTCGATTTCACTCTTGTCGATCTGTGAGTAATCGTGCAAAACTTGCCAATTGTACACTCCGCGATAAATCCAAGTGATACGTTTAATGTAATCGTGCAATATAACAAAGTATTCGATGTGATTATTGGTCACGAAATTTCAAGCATTTCCTTGAGATTTCACAAAATGTTATTTTAGATAAAGGTTGAAACACGCATAATTTCTAACATTGTTTTCTGGAGATACGACTGTTACTTTTTGTCTTTTACGGTCTTCTTACTGAAACAGATTCGATGAACTTTTATACGTCACTTGAACTTCTTTTTTTTTTTCTTTTATGTATTATGTTGTAGTTGTTGGATAAGAAAAATTATATAGAATTTGCGTACTTTTAAACAATTCTTTAAGTTCGAGGTAAATATACAACAGTTTATGTGAGACACTTCGAGGTATGAGTAATATGAATATTCAGAATTATTCCTTTTTTGCTAAGTATCTGAATACTTGTGCAACATAGTAATTGTATTGTGAATATGCATTAAACCAATAACATATGATTCGAAAGTACGATAAATAAAGTTTCATAACGAAAAGGCATTAATAAATTAAATTTCATTAATTAATAATCAAATATAATTAAAAGAATTATAAGGACTTTGATAATTAACGGAGATATATCGTTAGAATATTTTCAATAGTAACTATAGATTACGTTAAACTTTCTTCCAAGAGTTTCACATCAAATCGATCTAAGATTTTCACCAATAAACATGCATTTTGAATTTTCCTTCTCCTGTCTTTTTTTTGCATTAAATACTTGTTACAGTGTATCCTGTTCCATTTAATAACGCGTCAATTATACTTACAGCAAATTACGATTATTGCTACAATTTTACAGATCAAAGGGATAATATATAACCAGTAATAAATGTATTAAACATTGATGATTCGCGGGGGCAAATCAGCGTGAGGACATATTTTGGTCGCACGTGACACTGGCTGTCAATGAAATTTACGACAACTCGATCGTAAAGCCCGTCTGACCAGCTTTCACGTGGCTGAAATTCTTTTTTACTGTTCTTCCTTTTCTCGACGTACCCACGGAACCGTTATCGAATCTTTCCTTCACGAAATGATCGCGAACTTGTCGCTTCTGTCGAACGTTTACCAGCAAAAGAAGAAGCGTAAAATGATAAACATGAAAATGTAAAAAAAGAAAAAAAAAAGAGACTGCGGATCGTAAGTATTACAGAAATAGTATCTTTCTTTTTTTCTTCTTTTTAAGACGTTCCCTACAAGCTTCGCGGAAACAATTTGCGAATTATCGCGAGGAAACCGGTTTTTACGCTCGTTCGTTTGTTCCTTCGAGATCAACAGATATACATGTTGGTCATAGTGAGATCATAATTGCGTAATTTTTGGAGAAAAGTGATATTCACGATGAGAATAGTTGAAATCGTTGACGTTTTAACGAGATGATTGTTAATAGGCGCCAGTGAAACGACATTAGGCATAATTGTAGCGGAAATATAATGACGATTTCGCGCATGTATTAATCGTAGCATATTTAAGCTCGTTACGCGTATAAATAGCATGCACAAGTGTAAAATTAATCATAGAACTGCATCGATAAGACAATAATTGCAAATTATTCAGGATGTGATAATTTAACGTTGAAATCTTAAGACTAGGTACTAAATACTTTAAAGTTACGATATGCGATGTTATATTTACCATTGATATATGTGATGGTTATCATAAAATATTAGATACTGGAAAATCTTCGTATGATTTTTCTGTCAGCGATAAATTTAAACCAATTTTTTGAGGTACTAATTCGCAATATTTGATATAGAAGCTTGTTATCAGTGGAAAATTTTATTTACTTAATTTGAATCTTCATCTAGCATTAGTTAACGTGAATGCTGTATTTCTTTTTCACGACAATGCACGGCCACATTGTTAAGAAATAAAGAACCTCAAATAGGTAGTTTTACTATATTCTCCTTGTAGTTCAGACTTGTCTGCTTGTGGCTTATCACTTATTTTTGTTAATGTCAAACATTTCTGCAAATAAGCACTTTAAAACTGATACGAAGAATAACACAACTATTATAAGTTCGTTTGTTTTTGCAAGTAAAATTTAAAACTTTTATACTACTGGAATATATCAACTTATAGAGTGGTAGGAAAAAGTAGAAACAAATAGTAGTTACTTTGTTAAGTAAGATTATGTTTCAAGAATGTTCAGATTACTTGAATTTTTTATTATAAATCCGCACGAAATTTTCTCTGGTACCTAATATTAAATACAACTGAATTTCATGAGTTCATGTTATGAATATCAAGTCCTGTTTTTCTCAACAATATTAGCATTTAACCTGTTAACTGAGTTCACTTTTCAAACAGAAATGAAATGCCTCTAGTTTATAATTAAAAATTTCTTCAATTTAAATTTTGCAAATGTAAATAAGATGTATAACATCGATGTAATACTACAGTTAAAATTTAACAATATATTTATACATAAACTATCGTGTTCTAAGTGTTGATTAACCAAGGACGAGTTAACTCGTCTTCCTCAGTTAAAAGGTTAATAATACGGAGCGTGTGCAGAGTTAATGCTTGCGAAACTATAGGATTGAATGCATTTGAAACATAAATTAACTATAGCTATTTTATGCAACATTTGAAAGTAAAAAAAAAAAAAAAAGAATTAATTAAAAATATTAACCCCTTGCCTTACGATTTTGCAGTCACTACGTATGTTAGTCTCGAATATTCAACGTTCCAATACAACGTTAAATAAAAAAAAGTTAAGATATTGCACACGCTTTTTAATTTGATAATCGTCAGTTTTTAATTAAAACTGGAGTTAGATTCAAAATAGAAATTCTTCTTTTTTCACTTGCCCGTAATTTGTACGACGAGTGTGATTCGTCGTTGCAAGGCAAGGGGTTAAGAAATTAAAAAAAAGTAATTTAAAAATATCTTTAAAGTAGAATTATTTTACTATTTATTTCACTATTCATTGGCATATTATCAAAATTCATTTTCATACGACATTCTAAAAATTTTCTTACCGTTTTTAGATACGTCGCAGGATGCGGTGTTTGCTACAACAACACCAAGTGCAACAGCTAGGGCGATGCATAAAAGCACCCCGCAAACTGCTATCACAGTTAGCCCGCGCTCGAGAGCCGATCGTCTCTTCCACCATGTTGGATTTCTGTAGCAAAGAACGGAATAACCAATATTAAAATTTATTTTACTTACTGTCATTCATTCTGGATTTACATCTCCTTATCGGTTTAAAATCAGCAAGAAAAACAAATACAAATTCAAACTATTAGGTGTACAAATTAATTCGTAGCCTTTGTTTCGTGGATTTGTTATTTATTTGCAAAAAACTAAAGTACAGTTCAATTTTCAAAATAATCTCCATTACTTGTTATACATTTATTCCATTTCTCCGGCAGTTGGCGAATTCCCTCTCGAAAAAATGATGGCGGTTTCGAACGTATGAAATCAGCAATACTATTATTGACATCTTCATATGTTTTGAATTTTGAATCGGTTAGATAGTGCTGAAGTGAGCGAAACAAGTAATAGTCTGATGGTGCTAAGTCTGGGGAATAAGCCGCATGAGGCAGAATTTCCCATCCCAAAGACCACAAGAGTTCTTTAGTTGCTTTTGCCGCGTGAGGTCGGGCGTTATCTTGCAGTAATATTACATGCCGCGTTCCGCTGCCAGTATACGGCCTTTTTTCTTCGATTGCGTAACTCAAACGCATCAGTTGCTCTTGGTAACGTTCAGAATTAATCGTTTCACCGGGCTTGAGTAACTCATAATATAATACACCTTTCATATCCCACCAGATACATAACAACACTTTTTTGTCGTGAATGTTAGGTTTCGCAGTTGATGTCGAAGGTTCACCAGGATATACCCACGATTTTCTCCTTTTAGGGTTATCGTACATCACCCACTTCTCATCACCAGTCACGATTTTATACAGAAAATCCTTCCTCTTGAATCTTGACAGCAGGGCCAGTGCTGTATCATAGCGTCTCGCCTTGTTTTCTTGACTGAGCACATGTGGAACCCAATAACCAACCTTCTGGATCCTTCCCAGTTTCTGCAAACGATTAGAAACCGCTTGTTGGGTGATTCCAAGTTGTTCGGCAAGCTCTGTTTGTGTTTGACAAGGATTTTCTTGTAGTAATCGATCCAGTTCTTCGTCTTCAACTTTCTTTGGCTTTCCAGGACGTTCTTGATCGGAAAGATCAAAATTGTCATTCCGAAATCTTTGATACCACTTCTTACACGTACTGTACGCCACGGCATTTTCCCCCAGAGCAGAACAAATCATTTCCTTTGCTTCAAGAGCACTTTTTTTAAGTTGAAATGCAAAAAGGATGCAGTGTCTGATATGCTGTTTATCCGACGACATAGTGTTCTCCACTGTTTCTTAGGTTATGTCATTAATCACATCAAGTTCGATAGTGTTTTGTTTTGCTAATAGAAGCAGTTTTATAACCTTAACACAGGGGCAAAGAAGTTTCAATTCAAAATAAAGTTACAGCTGTTTAATCGCAGGGGCCACGAATTAATTTGTACACCTAATAAAAAGAAAAAATAGAAAAGAATAAAAAAAATAAAATAACCAGCAACGGTTTCGAATATTTATTTCCTTCTACCTTTTTCTCTTAAGAAATATCATTTTCGTTAAAAAATATATTTGAAATATAAGGTCATCCAAATATCACGCCTATATGTTAGCGTTGTATAGTGTTTACGTATCGCGTCTCTTTAAATAAAATAAACAGTTTTGTTTTAATAGAAGGTAGTACAATTTTAATTATTGACAGGTATATATTGTAACAATGCATTTACATTATTCAAACTTTTTGTGAAAATGGACGTTCTTTGAAAAATACTCATTGCACAATTCGTGATTTTCTTGGTGTAAATAATCAGCCAAATCAGACTTCCGTTCAAAGATCAGTGAAAATATTCGAAGAAAATGATCATATTATTGGTGAATCAATAAGAATAATATAATTGTATCGATGTGTTTGATGTACTACGTGTAATATAAGTGGAGTTTTTGCGATCGAAACTTCGTCAATATGTAATTTCACGAACTTGGCCTCTAAGATCATGCGATTTAACACCACTAAATTTTTATGGGGGGGAGGGTTGAAACGTCAAATCTATGCTAACAAGCGAGAAACAATTAATGACTTAAAGAATAACAATCAAGTTGCAATTCATGAAATAACTCCAGAATGTCGAAAAGTCATTGAAAATTTCGATAATCGAATTGATGTCTGCAGACGCAGTCGCGATGCACATTTTAATAATATTCTATTCCACGTATAATTATTATGGATTATACATTCAATAAAACAAAAACTTAAAAAAATTGCAAATAGTTTCCTTTTTCTCTTGAAAGAAACATGTAGACGCTTAAGTTGGAAGACCCTATACAAGTGAAACAAACGGAAAACGAACGCTTTTAAAGTATATACATACTTTAAACGTGCATCCTTCGCCTGTCACGAACAATAACGCAATTTACGTGTAGTTCTACAAGTTGATTTACGGATGAGCAATTTTTATGTTTATATATATTTCAGAACTGCCTTCCAAGTATTTGAATTTTAATACGATAATCGTGTGCCTGTACACGTGATCAATAGGCAAGGTTTTATGTCGTTCTTTGTGCATATCTGTTGTCCTTCAACAGGGATCTCGTTGAGATAGAATCCTTAAGATTCGCGAAGATCGATCTTCTCCGCTCTATAAAACAGCGGCGAGTAGTAAAAGTCGGGTTTGTTAACGGTAATACGTCAGAGTTGTTTCGCGTTAATGGTTCCAACGTCCTTGGTGTGTCTATGCTGAATTAACCGCAAAATACGATTTGCGTAAATGGAATTCGAGAGATGATGGAATACTGCAAATATTGGCAATCATTTTTACGGTTTTGTGTCACGAAGAGCACAAAAAAAAAAAAAGAAGCAGAGAATAGATTTTTCTTTTTTTAAGTAAAATTTCGTTCATTGTAATTCTTATTTCAAGGTATAAGCTATTGTACAATATCATTTAAGAAGCAAGAAACAGCGAAAATGTGTGAAGATTGTATAACACGATTTGTCGTTCTTTTTTCCCTTCCTATTAACATCACTATGGAAAAACAAATTAGTTTTACGATTATAGCCATCTTTACGTAAGCTTGAAGATGAAGGCAGATGAAATATAGAATTCGATACGCACAGAATTGAAATGTGAATAGTTACAAAGCATCCTAAAAAGGATCTCGTTATGCACACGAACAAAATACATGTAACCAATCTATTTTTTACAAAATTATGTTTTCCCGCGGTTGAAACCTAACCTTTGAATTATGTTTTTTCCCTCTTTACAGTCAATACTCTGCTCTCTGTTGATTAAGCATTAGCTTTCTTGTGCGTTCTCGATTTTCCAAGTTCACCGCATACAAAACGGAACGTATCGTTCCACGCGAAACATGTAAAAGTTTTCGCAAATTTAAAAATATCGTTTCGAGGCTATTCATTGAACATAAAAGAATTTTCTAAGCAAAGCATAACAATCCTTATCGATTACTATTGTTACCTCTGCTCGTATTGTCATCTTACAAAGTAAACACGGATCATTATCTACTATGTCACAACATCGTGTTACGCAACTGACGCTCTTTTAAAGCGATGCAATAATTAATTATCACTTTCGTAACCTTCGATAAAATTGAATTGGAAATTTTAGAACTCTTTTCTTCCTCTTATCTGTTATATTATGTTTCTTTGTGTGTGTGTGTGTGTGTGTGTGTGTGTGTGTGTATTATCTGTTACTCTCTTTTAGTTGAGAAGAAAGCTTTCCCGTGAAATGCTGAATTCATAAAGCAATTGATAAAGCGTCTCTTTCTTACGAGAAGTGTAAAAACTGAGTTTTAATAGACTGCGTTTGTATCAGAGATAGCGGTTCACACTTTTTCTCTAGACAAATAATTACAGCGGAGCGAGCGCGTAGAATGTGAAAACACTGTTAGATCGCCGTTTTGTTGAACTCGATTAGCTTTCGATACTGAAAAGTAGCTCAAATCAGCTGCGAAGCGTGAACTAACATAGACAGCTTTCTGTATTTTCGAATACCACTTATAAATACGATCGTTTAAAATATTTACTTTAAACCGATAAACTATTAACGTTTAAAAAAAATTTCGTTTTTTCTTTTGCACTGAAATTTTACTTTTTATCTATCACGTTTCCATGCTGATAAGTTTGTCAACATCTATTTCTACTTTAACGCGTACTTATGTAACTTAACCTGTTAACTGGGGAAGACGAGTTAACTCGTCAGTGGTTCATTAATTTGACTTAACTACATAATAATTTATTTATCGAAGGATTGTTCCGTTTTAATTGTACCTATATTAAACAAAATGTATCACATTTGCATTTACAGTAATCAAACTAAAGTAACTTGATGTAATTCTTACTCATTTTTAATTACAAAGTAAACAGGTTCAATTTTTGTTTGGGAAGTGAAAGCAGTTAAAAGATTGAATTTGAAGAATATAGAAAAATAAGAAATTAGAAAGTTTGCTAAGAAGAGAAAAGAAGTAGATGAATTGCAACATAATAGAAAGAACATATCTGTACTAACGGTATTATAATGTAGGCGCCTTTGGAAAAATTTTTTTATTTTTTTTATTAATCATAGGCGTTCACTGTACTCACATTCATCGATAAAGTACAGTCCAAGGCTAACCAGGTACAGCTTGTTGCTCGTCGTATGGGAAAACTAGACATTTACCAGTAACTAACGAAACGAAGAATATTATAAAACTCGTCGATATCTATTTGCAAAAATACAAATTTCCAATATCACTTTTCTTTTTCTTTTTCTAGATATCGTATTATACAGATACGAAGTAACAAAGAATTACATAACGTTTTCAAGCTCGTAAAAATTGTTGCATGGAAATAGTTCCCACTGCGAAACACAGGAGACACGAACTATGTATAACTTTGTAAATATCATTTGATTTGCATAATTCTTGGCTGTAAGAATAGCTAAATATCGTACTTGCCAAGATTAAGACTCGTAACAGCGTAATACGTTGAACCTTGCCCCCTCTTCGTGTTACAACAAATGTAACATATATCGCCGGTTACCGTAATACGTGACACATGTAGAATTTTCAAGTGACCGAAGGAAAGAACAATTTCGTTGCGAAAATATGTAAATGTTCTCATATATGCAGTTGACCTATATACATTACTGCTACAAAATTCGCCAAGTTTTCGACGTTGTAGTAGACTAATTTTTCAGGTTCGTATAAATTATTGTTCCTCGCGATAATTATTCGAATATTACTGCTATACTAAGTACTATATCGTTTATCCATTGTTGATGCAAGAATTATCACTGAACGCCGACAACGCTAATCTATATTATTTTTTTTGTTTTTCATTTCGAATCGTGAATGAGCCACTAATTATGCTTATTTCCGGGAAGATTCGTTCGATTAGTCACTTTCAATTTTTCGCTTGATTTAACTTTGATAGGAGACTGAATGAAATTTGTGCTCTTATGGTTACTGTTGTAAAATGATCGAATTATTTAGTTATATTAATTGGGCCAATGATAGTTGACAATAATCAGCAGAGATAAAACTTTTATTGTAGAATAATCAAACATGTCCATTGAGATTCAATAGAGTTATAAAGAAGTGATAAGCGATGCCAAAGGTACTATACGACACGTACAGTATACAAATAAACAAATTTAAATAATCTGACAGGTGTTACCTTTCCTGTAACTCTATAAAGATGGTAAAACGTTGTATTGCACATCTAAGTCTGCAGCGTTCAAGTGACAAACGATGCAAGTGCCAAAGATAACGAACAGATTTCTTGTTTATACACGTAATATTTTTTGAAACACGTTCTAAAATTCCTCGAGAAATTTTAGTCGTATTTCTAAACGTTAACTGTTTGCCTTATAACAACGAGTAAGACTCGTGGCACAGATTCTAATTCAGATATGGCAAAAACAATTATATTAGTAACAAAAAAATGAATTTTTATTCTAACCTTTTTTTTCATATCGTGAGATTGAAGATTACCTAGTCTAATTAATCTACAATACATTAGCTGTTCCTACCTAATACAGTATTAAAACAGTAAGACGCTTAAATGTATAGCCAGTGAAAGAAATCATAAGTCAATGGGTTAATAGGTAAACAACAAAGCTTCAAACGCTATCCTTTTATTCTTGATTTTCGTCTTATATCGGCCTCCAGAATCATTCCTTCAAATTTTTATCAACATATGGAACGCAGTAAAAGTTGTCCTAAACATTCAACCCTGCTATTATCGTCAACCATATCATTATTTAATTCCACAAAAAAAAAAAAAAATACTGATAGATCGTTATTCGAGCAATTAAATTTTAATTAAGAAACCGTCTTTTATCGTGAACCAGCGACGTAATCCTCCTATCGTTCGTACACACGTGGGCCAGTGGGCAACGAAGTCGTGGGGTGCGTAAGTGAATCGTCTCCGTGACCGTTGCAACTTCCCCGACGTCGAGCAAACTGTAAAGTTCACGTCACGATGCAACTCGAGTGTATTGACCTCCTCCAGGGACAACCGTGCATCGAGACGCGTTGCAGTCAATGGCCAGACCTCGTTGCGACAAACCTTAAACGGTTGATCTAACAGAGAAAATTTGTTTTCGAAGGAAAACATCACATTTTCTATGCTTTTTTCTTTTTCATTTTGGACAATCGAGTTTCCATACCATTAGACACGCCACAAAATCGAACATGACAATATGATAATACCACGTCGACGATCAACCCTGACATATTTTCCGCGCCAGCAAAACGATTGAACGGCAAAGATCGTAGATGCTCGCGCGATCGACGAATCGATAACGCGTGCAATGCAGCCATGCGCGATCCCTTTGCTTCTTTCTATCGAGCTTTTAGCTCTCAAGGAGTTTTCCTTGTGCAAATCTTCGAGATGTGTATGAATTGTTAGTATAGTATGGTTGAATAATTACTCTTATGTGGTACTTGAACGTATAAGATCGTTCTCATGCGATACTTGAGAGTATCTTTGAAGATCCTTGTGTTTTCAAGGAGGGATCTTAAAAGAGTTGAAGGCTCTTGCGTTTTATGGCCACTCGGAGGTCTTATGGAACATCTTTCGGAAGGTTGTTGTTTTTTCGAGTGACACAAGTATGACAGTGATATATGGATGTATATAAGAATAGAATTCTGTTATCCTCCTTGTTTGAAAGATTTTACCGAATTGCATGGTTTTGAGGTTAAGGTTACACCAGTAAGGAAGAATGCTTCGAGGATGCTTTGTTAAATGTTTCTTGAATAATTGTGGCAATTAGTGTATTCAAGATTACTAGAGAGTATGTTTAAAATGATTCGAGGTTCGTGAATGTTTTTTGAAAGCAAGAAGAAATTATTCTCCAATAATTGAATCGAACAGAAAGGATGATCAAAGTAAGAAAAATTTGCTTTGTGCGGGAGAAAAGGGTATTTATATTTTTTTGAAATTTATAATATTTTATATGATATTTAATAATAATTTATGATATTTAATTTAATTTAATTTTAATTTATAACATATTATTATTTAATATATTTATTATATCTAATTCTATTATATCCGTCAATTTAGAAGCTATTTGAAAAATGTGCGTACACGTACAATTAATAAAAAAATGTATAAATAATCAAAAACAAGATTTACTGTATATAACTAGAAAATACATATAAAAACATATTTTTTAATTGAGGCATTTATTATTAACACAATTTTTCTTTATAATTCGCCTTTTTATTTGGAATATACAATTTCCGCAAACATACTTCTTGCATTCAAAGTAAGTTGATTTCGTTTTGTTTTCGTTGGCCAATTAAATTTGACGAGATTCGTGCGTATCAGAGGTTTCTTTTGAATTTCTTAAACTGTAATCTATTAAGCTACATTTTTGTTGCTGTGTGTATAAATTTTTCAATACAGGAACAAGAATACATTTTTCAATGATAAATAAGTACAAAATTTTTTAAATAAATAACGCTAAATCTTTATATAAATAAATGAAATGATATTGATGAATATTTTTTAGTCTAAAACTCATTTTATAGCTCATTCTATTGATCCGTCGATATATTTAACTATAATTTAGGTAGACAATTAAAGATTGAAACATTTGAAAGGAAGCAAATAAGGGAATATAACAGTTATTAATAATTTTAACGAAAAATATCTGGAACCCATCATTTTGACAGGCTTGGTAATTTTAATGTTAATAATAATTATAATGTATAATGTTTTCTTTAGATAAAATTGAATCTAATCGAGTTTCTACTGGTCGAACAGTTAATTCATATTAATTAAAATTTAAGATAATTTTAATAATCACTGAAACATATGCGCTGTAAAAAATTGTCCATTCCTACATCGTGACACAAATTTTCACGTGAATTTTTTAAATGGAGACATCTTTTCATGGGACACAATAAATAAAAATATTGATTATTCGGAAATTTCATGCAAAATCATCAAGTTCATCGACGACGTTAGCCATCATCGGAGCGGTAAGGGATGTTTTTTCCTAATTTTGTGCTATCTGCCCTCGGGACAGTGGAATTAGGGGTCGATTCCGAATTTGTCGCATCAGTGGCTGGGCAATCATGCTTCGTTACAAAGCACATCGAGTAGATTGCACGAACGATCCAAACAGCTTCGAAAATGAACGTTTAGTAATTTCACACGAAAGCACCATGTTGCTTAATTCAAAAGGGCAGCCACTAGGATTCTTAGGAATTATAATTGCAGGTGAATACCATTGAGAATCTTAAATGAGATGCAAATCGGTCAGGTGATTTGCCATAGGTATAAGCGTCGAAAGTTCTGCCATTTAACTTTCCCGGCTTCAGAGACCACCCAAGTGTAGAATTAAAATTTAAACGATCTCACTTGTGATGAAATTCGATTATTGCAGTCATAATGAAGGTGACTTGGATTTATAAGAAATATGAGATATAAATTTTATCGAAGCATCATCTCTTGTTCTTTTTACATTGTTGATGAAATAAATGTCAATTAAATCTACAACTCGATCTTTCTGTGTTTATGAGAAGAAAAGTTGCAATCGATAACAATTTTACATCTCGAAAAATGTTAAAAAGCAAGAATTAATAAATAAACAAATAAAATATGATGTATAAAATATAGAAAAATGGAATTTTTTTAAGTCACAAGACACTATATAGGGTTAGTTGTTGCTACTTTGAAATTTATATAAATAATAGATATATTTTTGTGTTTGAGAGGCCTTTTAAAGTTAATATTCTGCAGTAAGCATCAGGCGGATCTGCTAGCAGACATTTCGTCGAAAGAGAAGCATGACCACGAAACCGTGTCGAATCGAATGGTATAAAACGAGCGTGGATCGTATACTAATGAACGAAACGTGTACCTTCTACGTGTGCACCATACAACGACCTTCTCCTTTAGTTTCTTCGTAATTTTTCCATTACATTTCGAATCTTTCTATCTTTTGAAGTATAGAAAGATACGAATCGTTGAAGTATTATAGATTCTGTCGGGAGTGATACGAATATGCCGCGAAAAAATCATGAGTCATTGCAGAAAAATAGATTAAAAATCAATCAGAAAGTAGACAGATTATCGAACAGCCATTAAAATGAAATAATCATTTTATTTCAATCTTTCTCGTCTGATATTTAAAATTCTAATCTTTTCGAGTACACGATTCTTCAAGTAATTTAATTATTTGAACGAAATTCAAATTGTCACTCATTCTGTTTCAAGCGAAGTGAATGAAAATTAATCATTTGAATTATGAAAATCTGAATATTCGGTTCATTCGAGTATTCAAAATGTACAAAATATTCAGCAGAATTCGAGGTTCAAGCACTTTGAATAATCCGAATAAAGAATTATTTGAATAGTTCAACTATTCGAAGTTTGACAGCCCCAATTCAAGCCACTTCTACTAGTTTCATGGTTACACCGTTTTGCGACTTGGCAATTTCGCTACCTTATTCTGGAACCTGACCGTGATCTTCCTCTCAAGACTTCGGACAAATGAATTATAACCGTCAATTATTCTCCATAAAGCGGTCGCCTCATTTCCGCGAATTAGGTGATTCAGTGACGTTCTATGCGCGCTAAAATCGACGCTTGATTCCGGCGAATTCCCGCGTCGCATCATTTTAAAACGCTTCCTCAATTTTCCAGTTTCGCGTAGAAGATACCATGTGCAATCTTACAATCCCACGAGATCCTTAAAAAGTCTACGCGTTAACGGCGCAGTTTCTTCAATTTTCTCATTGAAGAGAGAATGTGGGCGTCCGCGTGAGGCCCTCTTCAAGAACGAAGTTTCGTTGACTAGTACGACAAATTGTCGGTGACCGCCTCGATTTTCAATTAAATCCATCGTGAACCAGGTTTCTCGGCCGTCCACTTTAACAGGAATTCGTAAATTCACGGGACCTCGTTCGTTCTTCAGGATGGACGCGATAAGGAAACGAACGAAGGTACCGTTCGCGAATACAAATTCGTTGACCACCTTCGTGAATACACCCAGTTCCGCCAGGCATAATTCTTGCTGGTATCAAGGTGACTGCAAATGCTTATTGCGGAAGCGTAAAGTAACAGGAAATGAATTATGCGATTGTTAGAATTTAGTGCACGATAATTTCTGTGTTGTTGAAAGTACGTACAAGTTCTGTCTGAAAGAGCCGTGTTAGATTAAACATATCGAATTTACAGCGAACGCGAACAATCATTACAAGATTTTTAATACTAAAACTACCAAACCAGTCAAAATGACAGCTTTAAATTTCTATTTGAAATTTACTCAAAGTTATGACTATACATTTCAGAAATCCTTCGTGATTTTTATTGAGATATCCAAAGAATTATCGAATGTACAGCGAACGTGAATAATCATCACAAAATTGTTAATTTTTCGAGAAATTATTCTGTTTTGAAATCCTGTCTTATAAGAAGTACGCGTAATTTTTTTATATAAGGATATAAAATGGTTCAAAAAATATAAGACAGGTAAAGTATCACTTATAAACGTTTTATGTATGCTTCATTGGAGAAATGTTGTGACAGTGCAATTTTCATTAATTGACAGATAATTTTACGAATCATTCTATACTATTTGCATACTCATGATATCAGAACAATTGCATTATATTGAATTTAATTCTATGGAAATACAAATTAAGGAGAATATTGTAGACACGTGTAATTTCATTTAAAAAATTAAGAGCTGATATTGAAAGTTCTATAAATAATACAATACTAATTTAAAAATAAATTCCTTTTGCTTCCAATCGTTTGAAGAATAATTTCACGTGTAAACGTGACCCAAGCATGCTCTGAAAAAAAGAAAAAAAAAAAGAAAATCTTTGTCAAGGTTTTATTAAAAGGCACGTACAAAGATCCGCATAACTTCAACAGCAATCGTGTTCGAACGATTGAACCGCTTTTCTGTATCGACATCGAAGTAAGTAGTACTACGTGGAACAGTCACTTCCTGTAGAAAGTAACGCGCCTTTTATGCAGAAGTCAAAGAAGTGTGCTTGATAAGACAATGATCTGTCGGTGAACACAACCGGTTATGCACAAGCAGGTATGTAAACGAAGAACGTCGTTGCGATTCAGTCATAATCACGTACCAACGGCAAAGAATATTTTTCTTTCTCTTTCATTTTTACACGTTACGTATTGTGTGCGAGTTGTTTGAAAATTAAATTAAAGGAATTCAACGTTCCTCTGATAATAGAATTTAAAATAATTTTCAATCATCGGGAGAAAATAAATAAAATTTTTCATGAAAAAAGGAAAACAAAATGTTATTTTGTAGTGTCACGAGAAAATCTATTATACCGAAAAATTATGAAAATACAAAAGATTTTAATGTAAACTATGAAAAACTGTTTTACGGCGATGATTAGGGTCTCGATAAAAGTATACTAAGCTGGAAACACAAGTGCTATCTATCTCCATTGGTGTAAATTTAGTGTTGCATGAATGAAAAAGTGTTACATTTTGTATAAGTTTTCACAATTTATTAATATAATGGAAAAAAGATTGTATTGCGCCTTCATTATAAAAAAAGAAAAGTATTTTTGAAACGTTTAGTATCATTCTATATCGTCCATTTATCACAGACACATTTTTGTTAATAACTCTTTTTATTGCATTGTAGGAAACGACTAAAAATCGTACGGATCGTTAAGATGAACAAAGAGAAAGTATCACAAACGTACTATTAAAAATTTAATAAGAAAGATGGTACAAAATGTAATTATGATATATTCACACATATTTAAGAAAATATATTTCTAGGTAAATTTTATATGATCGAGAGCAAAGAAATTCTATATTAAATAACTCCAAGAGTAAGTACAATTTCTTTCAACAAAATGAAAATCGTATACCTAAAAATTACTTTCAACTGTCAATATGTCAGATTATATACGTTTATGAAAGTAATTATACATAAAATACAAGGATAGGAATTTCCCCTTAGAAATTTCTGCTTCAAGTTATAAGACTAAAACTTGCTTTAAAATAGTCGAGAGTCATATAACAGACTAGAGAAACTCTAGACTAAATAGCATAGAAGACACTTAGTTTCTTTTTCTTAAACCTGTTTCAGACTAACCACCGTTAGCCATAGTTGCCATTATCGCAATAAGACCAAAGCGTTGGTATATACATAAAATCATGCAAAGGAATAAAAGCACTCGAGATGAAGTGGAACACTTGAAAAATTCCTCTTTTTTCTTAAGCAAAATAAAAAGAAAAAAAAAATGGAACCGAAAAAATTTATGCTCTAGTAAAATACGCACGCGATGTTTACCTGTGGTTGCATGTAAATATTTATATGGTGCATCAGCACACGTATCATTGTTTCATTATCCTTCGATTTCATGCAAACCTACTTGCAACATCATCGCGCGACTTTCGTAATTCATACGACATTCTGAGAGCAACGTGCATCTCTGGTTCTCTTTTTCTTTTTCCTTTTCTTTTTTTCTTCAGAATTGTCAGGTTTCTCCGTGTTGGTCACTCTCTGAGGAAGTCGAGCACTTTCACTTCCTTCGTTACGAAGTGGCAACAAAAATTTTGATAAAAAGTGCACGATCTCCCTTTCTCGCTTCTATTCTCTCCGTTTCAAATTATTTCTGTGGAAATTCTAACTAAAAACTGTTCCTAACTTACGGCACTGTTTATATATCTCTTTCCAAATTGAATCAAAAGAAGCAGAAGGAGAGAATTGCTCGTTTTATGTCACATTTTTATTTATCGTGCAATCTGTCGAAAATTACGAAATTATGCATTGTGAAATACTATGGAATTTGAATAAATTCTTTGTCTGCTATCATTTATCACAATTTTTATCAAGCAATAATTAAAAATGTTCTAAAATATAAGAATTAAACAATTTGAATGAATTCTTTCTCTGCTATTATTTACCGCGATTTTTATCAAACGATAATTGAAAATGTTCTAAGTTACAAGAATGAAAAAAGAATTGATAATCTACGATTTTCTCCACTGCTCGATTCACAATTCGATTTACCTCGATTCGTCACTCGATCCGAGAAATCAATTAATTTTCCTGATTCCCCTTGTAAATTTTTCTTTTACCGTTATCCCGTGAACGCGCTCGTTCGCGGAATCACGAGATATGATAAATTTCGCTACGACTCAACACGTTGAACCTCACGTTCTCCTCCTATCTCTTATTTAAAAGAAAACAAAACCGCGTAATCGTGTTATTTCTGCTTAAGAACAACATGTCTGACACATCAAGCATTCTGACAGAAGGAATACAAAATGCTATTTTTATAATTAACAGTTGTAACACTTCCCTCCTTTTTATCTGTATCTTTGATTGTAACGATCAAGGAAATAGAAAATTTATCAAAGTTGTCAGCGATTAGTTCGTCAAATGAGCACAGATTGCATGTTATAAAAGATGTTAACGGAACCGCTGATGGGGAAAATCTGCAAGTTTCTCTGCCGCGCCACGTTTATTACATAGAAACGAATTTAATTAAACCGTCGACTATGAAATTTTCAACGAACTCGATGACAAACGACGTCGTCTACGTTGCTTATATACCTGCACAATAACGTTCGTTCACAGGTACCGGCGTCGACGCAATCTTGTCAGGTGTACGTACGTTGTAAAAACAGCGTTTGCTCGTCACGGATAATTGGTGTCACGACACAACGTATCGTTCCAATTTTTATACATAATCTACCTTATTTTTTTTTGTTTTCGTTTTTTTTTTTGCCCCAGACGATTTTCGTTATCTAAGTTGTTAAGTGTCGTCGATTTTATCGTAAACTTTCGAAAGCTTTTTACGATTTAACCTTGTTGTATATTTACAAACGTTTTTATGCAACAGTTCTGGCAACCTTACGTTTATACGCGGGCTTTATTTTTCTGAAATTTTATATACACGTGAGTAATACAGCTTTGTCGAATTTATGTACGGCGCCGGTGGTCTTGTTAACTTTATTTCTTCTCACAGTCGTTTATTTATCGAACACCTTTTCCTTTCCTGCGATCGAAATCACGATTTACACGATCGCTGTGCCATTGATACAACCTCTCGGTATTCTATCTGATACTTTTATTGTATTAGCAGACTCTCGTAACGCGAGTTTCTATAACGTGTCAGATATTTTGCGACTACTGTTTCCGTAAACGTGATTCCTCGTATAACGTGCTAAATAATAAAATACAGGAATTCCTTGAGTTTAAAAATTATATCTACTTCAGTTCAGCATTATACTTATTTATTTGATTAATTATAAATACACAATAAATTTGTCTAATCATTTCTGTTGTTAACATTCGATGAAATAGAAAAAATTTTATTACATGCATTATTATGGTTGTGGTATTTTAATCAGTAGCATATACATCATTCTTGTCCCACCTTGAAACTATTCTTGAAAAAATTGTCCTTCGCTATAACTTTTTAACAATGCAGAATAAAAAGAAAATGTTTCAAATAAAAATTGTTAATTTTTACAACATTTAGCAGAATAATCAACAATTAATATACAGTTTCATTTTAAAAACTTGAAGGTTGCACTGTTTGCAACTCTAGAACATTCATCCCCATAAGTTTTTATGCTCTAAAATGTTTTAACTATTTAACATGTCCTTTCAAGTCGGTATGTGTTTTAATTGCAATTCTTCTAACTTTTCATGAGAACTGAATTCGTTTAATCCAAAGTTGTAAAAGGCGATCTCTAGTATTTTCTTCGCAATTTCGACTAATTGCAATTTTTTCAAATATTGTTTACGTGTCATCTAATAAACTAATTCTTCTAACTCTCTATGAGAACTGAATTCGTTTGGTCCAATTTAAAAAAGTTATCTATCGTGGAAACTGGTTAATTCTCAGCGGTTGACGAGGTTGTAGCTCAATGTCGAGTAGATTTCCGTTCTTTCTGTATCAAGATGTACGAGCACCTTGAACAAACACTGACAATAACGTCGTTACGAGGTACGTGTAGCTTTGATTTACCACAGATAGTCCATTCGTAAGTTTTAAAAATGTTTCTTCTCTATTTTTAAATATGGCAAACATGTAACAAGATACGAATATACATACAAACAACTGGATTACTTGAAGAAAAAAAAAAAGATCTAAATTTAAGTAAAACGTACTTGTTGCTTTTTGCTTCGATCGTATGACACTTAATGGCCTTTTATTATCTTACAGCACGAAGATTAAAATTCCGCTAAAATTCATTTAAACAAATTTTTTATCTGAAGTGTATCGTTACAATTGTATGGCATAGTAATGTGTAACCGTTATCGCAAGCATTATTAATCGCCCTCTTTATTAATCTCAGGTTATTGTGTCAATTAATGATTAAGAATAAGAATAAAAAAAGAGTTCATCTGCACACAATGCTGAAAGGTAAATTGTTTTAAAATTAAGCTCATTTCCACTTTCTACACGATTTCTCTCTATTTGCATTTATGATCCACTTTTTACATACTTCATTGCACAGATTATGTGAAGCCTGTATGCAAAACAGGTGATTAAACGGAACAATGAAATTCTTTCCTAGAAATGAACGACGTCTAATTTTCTTCCCTGTTTTACATTTAGATTTTAATTGCATTTCTTCACGTAAATAATTAGACCTGTTGTGATCAATACATCAAAAAGTTTACTATCTTGGAGTTTGTTGAAGCGAATATATTTTTCATGTTTGACGAAAGTTCGTTGCTGTAAGATTACAATATATAAAATGTGAAAGTGAAAATTTGCGGTTATATTTTCCAGCAAGTTTAATCAAAAAAAGAAGCGAAAATAACATTCGGTTAGATCATAACCGCAGAAATCGATTTCGCGCCTCGTTTGTTTCACAATGGAACGTCGTCTCGTGTTCACCTTTCCATTCATTCTTTCGGCGCGCAATTCGACCAAACTGAAATTCGAGATTAACGTTATGTTCAATCGGTTTCACATTTATTGACCGTCAAACATCGTTCAAGAACTATGCAGAACCAATAGAGAAGAGAAGGAAGAGTGTTGTGCAATCGACGAGAAGTGATACAAGGTTGTCGCCAATTGTTTGCAAAAATGATTTAGGAGGCGGCCCCACGAGAAACTTGGAAGAAGAATACCCCGATAGTGTATCGAGGACGTGCTGTGAAAGAAAAGATAAAGTGCGCCGCGTGAAACGAATCTTACAACGCGAAACGGTGTAAAAAAAAAAGGGAGAACCACGAAGAATTTTCCTAATGAATAATGAAACATTTGAAACAGTAGTTGGTAAACTGTGATTTTTTTCAGATAGTAGCGTAACTTTAAAGAAGGTTTAATTAAAACGAATTGTGGTGCAGTTAATTCTTTTACTGAAACTTTAAATCGAAATTGGGCTCTGTTGTTAACGCTTTGCATTTGAAGTACACTTACTCAGGAACTGACAAAGTTTGACGTTGTATATACTCGATGTGTGCCTCTCACATACATCAATAATAATAAATCGTTTATTATCTTCCGAAATTCGCCAACCAGGTTTATATCCTGCTAATTTATTTTTCAAATACATTACATATCATACAGCCATAAAAGGTTGGAGAAAATTTGAGTTGTTGTAAGCTTTGACCGGGAAAAAATTCGAATGCGAAGAGTTAATAAACAGGAGAAAGTTCTGGTGACAACTTTGTCAATAAAAAATGAGTACATGTCAGCTACACCTTGCTGTCTTAAACGACTTTGGTGAGGTTGTAACGAGGACCAAGTGCTACTGAAGCAACAGATCTCTACTTAAAGAACGATTTTGAAAGGAACATACATATGCGCTAAAGCGTTCAACGAGATGAAAATAATCTTAGCTTTTGTAATTTGTTGCTAACTGTGAGTCAAATCGGAGTTTTTGCAAAATTTCGGACTTTGAAAATCGCTTCAGCAGATTACCAGAGAGAAAAAGAGAAGAAAGAGGGGGGAGAGAGAGAGAGAGAGAGAGAAATGAAGAGAGAAAAATAGAGAGAAAGAGACATATACAGGGAAGAGAGAGAGAGGGAGAGCAAGCTACATTCTTTAACCTTTAAGAGATACTAAATAATTCCAGATTGGATCTAATCTTCGGCGAAACGAGAACGAGACCGCTTGATCTCTGAATGTCAATCTCTGCTCGATCATGGGATCGATCTACGCGCAGGCATTTGAACACTCACCGAGGCACAAGGTATAAGGCAGGCTGAAGCGTGAAACTATACTTATAGGCTACCGAAGAAAACTTTTACCGCGTCTCGAGTTTTAAAGCATGTTTCAGGTACGATCAAATGCGTCTCGTACGTTCACCGTACGTTCCCTCTTCTTGAGTATACATGTACCTGTTACGTTTGCAAATTCGTACGCAAAACAATATTTGACGCAACCGATTACTACAATGATCAGTTGCAACCGTGCGTGACATTCAACATTTCACGTTACGGCCAACTACGAACACGGAAACTCGATTGAATACCATGTGTGTCGACGATCGTCGATTAAACAAAATGGACGCGTCAAAGAAGAACTTCACTAACCGTGGAACAGATCTTAGATAGAGGAATCAAGATTCGTTTGATATATACAATTTATTCGTTCCATGATCCTTTTTGTTTTCCATTAGAAGTACAGATAGGAGAATTGATCTTTCAATTTATGGAGAATTCAGAACATTCAGACATCGACGAACATTTTACCTCGTCGCGATACAATCGTTAGTAACGCGTCGATAATTGTTTTCGTCGGCTAGGAAGTGAATTGAAATTAGCAACCAGACGATGAATAGATTTAGCTGATCGAATTCGCTAGCAACAAGAAGACAGATGAAAGGATTTCAAAAGATACGGTGATTTGTGTACTGATATTTTATACAACTGGGTTACCATGTCAGACGTCCCAAAAAAAAAAGAAAAAGATATATATGTATATGTATACCGAGCTTGCAAACGATGCAAATGTAAATGTCGCACCATCTGCATAATCTCGAAGTTCTTCAGGTGAAGTTGAATCACGGAGGGTCTTGTAGGCGAATTTTAAGGAGCTTTCGAAAATGTTTCGGTTACAATAACGGCAACGGCGTAACATCAATGCCTGGATAGCGTGTTTTATCACCGAGAATCTTAGCCTGCATTGAAATCCCGTGATTTCTCTGCAAGAGGAAGAACGGTTCTTCGTTTATGTAAGAATATTAAGGATCGAGTTGAGTTAATTAGTCGATACGTAAGACACTAATATAACCATCAGCTATAAAATCATCTACTATGAAAAATCATCAAGAAACGAAAGATATCAAATCAACAATTTAGACGACTACGTATTAGCCACTTCGTATCTCATTAATGTGTTGTCTTTCGATATTGAACGATCGTTATCTTTTTTTACCACGATTATTAACATTCATCTTGTTTATTGAGAACATCATTATACTTGGAATATAGACAAGTTCTTCTTTAAAGATAAATTACGAAGATTGACAAGGAGATAAACGCGTGTCTGAGAGACTGAAAACGTTCGAACGAAGAAGTAGGTCTCCTCTGTCGAGATAATGCAACTGACAGTTTCGGAAACGTTTCTTCGATAATCAGTGGTGGAACGTCGTTTACAGGCCGATATTATCTCGAATTGTAAATGTACGGCCGCGATAAGTTTCAATCTCGGCGCCAAAATTTGCCGCCAAATAAACAAAGCAATGTGTCAGTGGTTTTGAATGGAAATAACATCGAACAAATGCTCGTAAAAAGAGAATCCTAGTTGTTTCTCTTCTCTCTTTTCTTCTTTTTTTTTTAACTATCTTTAATAGCTCTATTATCAGGCTATAGTCCACTCGATTCATGGATATTTGTACATGTCATTATTGTACATAGTTATTTGATCTTATCGCAGTCATAGAATGAGCTTGAAATGCAGGTTCTTGCAAATAATCCTAGCTAGAACAATAACGAAAGTGCATTCGCGGTAATATCCTAGCCAACTGATTACTTCAATTACTTCGACGTATCTTTATCAACGATAAGACGCTTTCATTCAGCAGAACGAGATAACTTTTCGTTTCAGTTTCGCATCACAAAGTTCCATCAGTACAAGTAGCTTTCAGCGAGCTCGTGTAACTTTGTTGAAAATAATGACGTTTCTCGTTAGAGTAAAATTGAAATTTTAAAATAGAAAAGAAGATAATTCGCGATTTAAACCGCAAGATCTTAATGATAAGGCGCCAGACGAAATGTTCTAACACATCCGTCGTTATACAGCGAAAAGGTCGTTACAATTTTTATTCTCCACGATACAATTCCCATAGAAATCCAGAATACTCGATTCCACTAATTTTCCCATTTATCGTTAGCGACCCTTTGATGAAGAAAATAAACGAATGAAAACTCACTTAATAACAGTCTGCTTCATACTGTTTGTCATTCTGTTTCTCCTCTTCGATATCTTCCTCTTGATTCTCTTTTTCTGCCGAAACTTTTTTTTCACTTACACATTACCACACACACTCTATTTATTATCTGGTCCTTTCGAAACAGCCCACACTGATGACTTTCTTCCTTTCAGAAAAAAAAAAAAAAGAGGAACGAACACGATTCACGTGGATCCCGGAAGTTCGAACTTCTTTGTTACGGAGTGTATATCTTTTCTTTAATTCTAATTTCTATTTGTTTCCGCTGATTTGCCCTCACGAAAACTTGTTTCCTTCCTTCCGGGGTCCGGATATGAATCGGTTTGGGCTGTTAGCGCCAGACTGAAGGAGCACGCGCGTCTCTCCTCGTATTTAAACGTCCTCTCTCTCCCTACTTCTCTCGCCCTCTCTTTCTCGTTCCCATTCGATCGCTCCGTATTTCAGTAGCTTCTCCTCTTCCTTTTTCCGCACTCTCGGAAAGGTTCTTTTGGTCCGATTTACCGAAAAACAACGATTCGATCGGGAAACGCACGCCGACCGGACCACTTTAAGAGAACGAAATCGAGCCGCTGTTTAATGTTTCGTTTGAACGTGTCGCGTCTTGAGCCCCTTTCTGTACATGATCCGGTTCATTAGTTAAGGGGATGGCAAATTTTGAGAATTTTAATGGCAAATATTGAGAAATTCGCTAGCCATGTTTGTAATGTTTTTTCTTCATTTTATTTAGTTTTTTTGTTTTTTAATTTCCTCGGTATTTGCGTTACTCAAAGAAACTTTTTGTTTTATCAATTTTTGTTCAAACAAAATGATGGTCAACTTTTGTAAATATAGTCAAATAAGATTTTTTTAATAATTTTTTCCCCTTTTATTCAATGGAATGTTTTAATTGTATTCAAAGTACTAAGTATGTATTCTAAATGTTGAGCAGTAGCATGCACATATTTGAGTTTGAAATTTCAATAGGAATTTACCAATTTATGGTTCTTTTGCTATTGTTCTATGTATACACATAAAATAAACACATTAAATTGTACTTTGTGTTAAAATGCATAATAGATTATGTAACTTTTTCAAGTGTTTCAATAATGTACAATCTTTTCTTTTTTCTTTTTTCTTTTTCATTCCATAACCGAATAATTTTTTTGTTTCTTGAACATCGATAAGTTACTTTCCATCTTGCGAATACTTCACTATTAATATTCATTATCGTAACATTAACTTCTGACCTAAAGATCTTTACGAAGGCAGTTAAATGAAGTTTTGTTTCTTTCACGATATCCCAAAGGCTATTTAAATGTTTCCGTACGCTTATAAAATTCTCTTTTTGATCTATTGTACAACAGTCTCTACGGAGCGACGATACTACGCGCGTCAGTGATTCCCGAAGCATCGAAAAAATTGTCCTCTTCCTCTGCATGACCGGCAACCATGTTACTATGCATCGTGGAAACATTTATTTCAATACGTAATGTGTGCACGGTTACATGGCGAAGCTTGAATGAAAATACGACGATTCGGTGAGAGTTATTATCTCATTGCAACGATTTGTCAAAATTTCCTGCGGATCACTGTTCAAATTTTTTTGTCGTTAACTTATTTCGTAATTACGATATGTAATTCATTTTATTTATACACCATGTATATACTTGAAAATCATTGTACATTCGAATTGTCAATTTCTATGTTTACAAATTGTTTAATTTTGAGAATTTTGAATATCTAATTTTGTTGTTTTTAATCAAGACAACGATATTTAAATTGCGGATTTTTATGCAAACTCATATTTTTGAGAATATAGTGGGGAAAAAAATAGAATCTCGATAGAAACTTATTTCAAGTATTATAGAAAAAAAAAAAAACAGTGTAATTTGGGTATTTTGTATATTTTTTGCGTCTTACGTGCATTCTGTGGAATTTTGTACTTTTATATTTTTTATAAATGCATAAAAATCTACAGTTTACTGATGACAGTGTAATAAATGAATAAGAGAAAAAAAGAAATATTTTCAATTCATACGATCCAGAGATTGGTAAAAGGGATCGTCAAGTGAAGAATTGTACGCACGCCATTAAAAGAGAGAACTAGCTACAATTGGCTGCGAGGAACAATGGATGAACGATATAATTCATTAGCCTCAATCGTCCTCCAAACAAATCAATCATGAAAGAAATACAGATAACACTCGTGAAATCTTTATGAAGTAACCTTTCAGCATCGTCGTACTGTTCATTGCACATTTGGGCCAACAAAAATAAAAATAAAAGCACAAAATTTTATCATTCTTTTTTGCAAATTAATATCAAACTACAAATGTTGAAGATTCTTTTAATATAACATTTTTTCCCCGTGAAATTGTTTTCAGATTAAAGAAAAAAAAAATGATTTTAACTGTTCGGAATGTAACAATTACGAGAGTTTGTCATGATTGTTCGTTTTAAGTAGGAAATGCGTACATCCGATTTCTTTTCGAAGTTACATTTACATTGGTATTCCACAACGAGATTCATTTATTAACGTCTGCTGTCTAGCTAGGTGGAAAGTGCGATGCGTAAGTTTGGCCGAGTTTCCGAATGTTATAGAAACCGACGCCGGTCTTCTAGCTCCGTGCTTCAAAACTATTGGGCGCAAACTTTAAAACTACTGTCCCAGAAACGGCTCTGGAACTCTGTAGGGTTTCAACCTACATATGGTTGAACATACAGTTACAGGTCGTATCGTTATAGATATATCAACCTGTATTTTAGCAGACAATCAAACATGAACGAAATCGTCTGGTCGACAGTTAAGCAACGTCAGTCTTTTTTAGCAGATTAGCTCCTCCTTAATTCGTCGAAGTTCAATGACAAATATTTTACTTTCGGTTTACGCTGAAACTCGCGTGTTTCTTTTCCGTTATTTCGTTTAGTGTATACGTATTGAACATTTTTTCGGACAACAGAGTTTTCTGTACAGAAGTTCTTTGTAAATTCAAATCCGTTGGATGAAAGTCACATTTACGCGAAGAATATGAAAATTTTAGATTGCAGAGTAATTTTATATTAAATATATTGTAATTGCAAGTTAATTTCATTTTTAAACTGATAATGATATAAATTCGGAAACGAATATTGGAAGAACGATCGCTGTTAAATTTCTTTAATGGAAGATGATATTCAGGAGTAAATAGCTACATTTTTCCTATAGAAAAATCGTCACAACCCTCTTTTTTACCCTCTTTTTTCCTATTAAAATAACGTCAGATCAAAGTCTGAGTTATAAAAAGACAAATTTTACCTCTATAAAATTTATGAACAAATTCACGAAACATTTAATACCTTTAAGACATTACAAAAAAGAAGAATATTAAATCTTGGAGCGTGTGGAGCGTATAAATCTTGTTTTCAAAAGCTGATAATTCTAATTTCTGTGGCTATGACCGATTTTCTCCTAGACTTCTCAATTGTATCTTTACATTGTAATGCGGAAATCTATCCTAAGAGTTGTAAGATACTTAGGGTCTCGTTCTTACAGTGAATGAAACATGTAATACCATATGACGGTCTAAGAATAAATTTCATTTGGTCAGCTGCGGTCAAGTACAGTCTTTCGTACCTTTGTTCAGCGATCTGTCAACGATGAAGTTGCTATTGATCCAGTTCGTCACCCCCTGCTAGTGGTTTATTTGCTATAATATTTGCTGGTACACTACTCCGTTCGAAAAGTTCCAAGATAAACTCTTTTTTCGATTATCATCGAGTGGTATACAAAGAATTCCTACCGACTGGTCAAACAGTCAATAAATAATACTATACGAGTGTCATGAGACACTTCGAATGTGGCAAAAGACAAATAAAAACAGTAGAGATTACATTGAAGACTATTAAATGCACATTGCTGGATAAACGAATAATTTATATTTAATTCGATTCCCTCTAAAATTTATCTTTTGTACAAATTATACAAAATACTTTTACCTTCATTGATCACTTATCCTACGGTTTTTTCGTTGCTGCACATATTAGCCTCAACTATTCACTGTTAAATAGAAAGAAATTGAAATGTTACATACAATTTGTTTTGAAATTGTCAGATTTAAAGTGAAGTTGAATTTAGAGTTAAAATAAGAATTTATCGTAAATAAAATTATTCATTCGTCACATCTAGCTTATAGTCTGCACCACGAGTGTGACTCGTCGTTGTATGACAAAGGGTTAATTAGCTCCCTGATTTCTTTTCGAACAAATTTTTATACTTTCTTTTTATTACGTTAATAACAATAAATTCCGTATATTGGGAAACAAATTCACTGGGTTATGATGTAAGAAAAAGTGAAAAGTGAGTAAGATAATAAATCTGTATCTTACGATTACTTGTTTCTTGCGTGGTGCACGTATAGGTGCCATTAGCCGGGATAGGAAAATGGAGCGCGTCGAGGAACAGCGAGAAAAACTCACACAGCTCCTGCACTACGTTACGATTGTCGTTCGAAAAAGAAATTGAAAGTAATCGATCGTGTCATTCTGGTATACGGGCTTGAGGTCATTCGACAATTACTAACCGTTTGAGTGCAGAGGAGCGCGATCGCGTTTCTCCTGTGTTGTCCTAAAAATGCAGAGAGACGTATTTTTATAATTTTTAATTTTTATAACAAAAAAACCTATTTTCAAAATTTTTGGAAGAATGATATTCAACGCATATACATATAATATATTCAGAAAATTATCTGCGTAAGGAATTAACTAGGCTTCAATTTACTTCAAACATTATCGACGCTATAGAAGAGGTTGGCAATCAAAAGTGCTCAAGAAACGTGACGTACAGGCAAAAAGATTGCTTCAGAAAAGTTATCTAGGCGAAATTTGCGGCAGCGTCTGGTATGCAGTAAAAAAGAAAAAAAAAGGTAATAGAGTGAAACAATCCAATTTAATTTACGCTCTCTGTAAAAACAACAAGATCTTCACGGAATTTGTACAGGGAAACACTCTTGTAATAAATAAGAGTAAAACATATTTCTGTTGGTAAAAGACAATTTTTAATACAATATATACTTAAATAAAGTGAATTAATATTATTTTTATTATTTTTCCAAATAACAAAAATACGCATTTCATTTCGCGTTTTTAGCATACATCCAATAAAATTCTACTCGAACGGTTAAAACAAGACTACGAAATAACAAATCGCTATGAAAATGCGTAAAAGTTACCATAGCCAATGAAATTCTCGTACTTATAAGAGAAAAAAAAAACAAAATGTCAATAAGTAGAAACAACGATACACAACGCGAAATTACGAAACGAAATTCCCGTCGAAATTAACAAGCTGCGCAATAGTGTCTACTTTTATCGTTCCGTTGTTATGCCAAATATTTATCAAGCGACGAAGATAAAACTCTCAAGGCAACGGCGATTTCATTCCCACGATTATACCTGCAGATCTATCCGACCTTCACCTTCTTTTCCCGATTCGTAGAAAACTATTCTCTATGGCGTGGAAAACGCGCCGTTGCACATACCCACAAGTTTACGCTATCATCTCTCCACTACAATGTCACTAAATCATTCTCGAAGAAATATTTTAACGTCCACATTAACCTGAATTATATGTACGTTGTTTCCAACCAAAGACCATAATAAAGTTTCATCCCGTAAAAGGTGGATGCCGTATACTTCTTCATCATATTAATCTCACTGAATAACCGATCGATGTATGTAACGGTTAAAAATTAAATTCTCCATTGGCGTCAGGTTTATGATTCAATGAAATCGCCTATCAGAGCCTGTAACACAACCGGTTACGTTATTGCTGCTCGATACCGATCGTACCGCTACTCGCCAACAGAAAACAACATCGTTACGATAACAGACTTCAATCGAGGGCATCGGGAACAATAAGCCTTCTTTTCTTTTTTTCTTTTCTGCGAGCAATTCGTCGATTAGCTTATCGATTTGCTCTTGCAACAAGCTTAGCAACAATAGCTAAAGCCTACCAGTAGAACCGTTATGTTTTACACTGTTGAATCGTTCGGAAGACTTGCAGCATGTTACTGCAGTTCGATATCTCGATTTGAAACGTCTGACGGAGAAATTCAACTGGAGTAGGGTCGGTGAACCGCGACCGAAGAAGTGTGTCGGTGTTAATTAAAGATATTCCATTGATTATTGCTTGATACTCCGTGCTAACAGGTGACGTGTAGAAAAAAAAGAGAAGAAAAGGGAGATATTATGGTTGTCTATGTCACCGAAAAATCTCCTTCTCGTAAAATTACAAGTTCATGTCTCCTCTTTTTTCGTTGGTTCGTTGTAATACTTGTGTTCCTGTAACACGGTGTAAGTTTCAGGTTTGTAATTAAGTGTCCAATGCTTGAAGAATCTGGACACTTTTTGATATCGTTGGTTATTAACCCTTTTAGTGCTGAACAACGATATACTGTTCTTTTTTATGCAGGAATTTGTTTTTGTTAGAAATTTCCTTTCGTGAAGAAAAAATGAAAATTTTACCTACATTATATGAGTATATAACATGTAAATCTTATACGAGAAAAGAGTAAAGAAGAAATTTATAAAATTAATAATTTATGTATTACAATGGAAGTGATGAAAAATTAAAAAAAATAAGATATATTAAAAATGAGTAATCGTTACAATGAAATATGAAAGGAGTCGTTTTAACTTCCTTGGTAGGTCTAGTGTGAAAATATGCATTATGAGGAAATTGGTTTGCAATTTTTTGTGATAGAAACTTGTTAATTTTTTATTAAGTTTCTTTTACAAATTAGGTGATAGTCTGTGGGTTTCAAGTATTTTTAATAGAATATTTAAAAAAGGATTGTGGCAGTCATATCTTGAATTGTGTAATCTTGATTTTAATGACGCATTTTTCAGATAAAAATAAATAACTTTTAGAGTTACTTTTTGCAGATATCTCAGAACAAACGATTTTCGAAATGTGTCACTCTTCTAACAAACCGACGGTATGCATAGCGTGTTTAGTGTTAAACGTTTAAAGACAAGTAATTATCAATTTTTTAACATGACCTATTTTTTAATAACAAACTTCAGAACTTCTTTTCTTTTTCATTTCAATTTTATTTTATTCTCTAGTGTTTCTGGAATGTAAGATTTTTGTCTGATCTTTCAATGATTACCGACCGATCGTCAGATTTCGAAAGGAAGAATATACTTTTCTCCGATAATCGTTAGCAATTTACATATTTATCATAAATGACCAATATAAAATTGTTATCACTGTTCAATGATCGCTTCAAGATTAAATCGATCCTGATGATCGTAAAACCCTTTTACATTTTTGATCTCACGTCAAGTATTATTATGTTTCCAAAACCGAGTAGATAAAGTTTATTTCGTTTCCAATCCCAGTGAAATCCCAGGACTCTGGGAAAGAAAGTTCCGAGCATTGGCCCGAACATATGTTGGCTGAAGATCGAAGATACCGTTAGCGTGACGTTAAAACGACCGCGATGTCAGGGAAATCTGAAGTGTCGTAGAAACCATCGAATGGAAAAGGTGTCGCAAGAAGGATCCATCCATTATCTGCTCGTCAGACATTTTATTCGCTATGTATACGTGTGAAAGAGTGTCTCTATCACGTTAAACGCCACTTTTCCTTCAGGTAGTTCGATTTCGAAAATTTTGCGAAAGTAGAATATTCAAGTAACCTGAACTTTCTTGAAATATATAATTTTACTTAACAAAATAGCTACCACTTGTTTCTACAACTTTTCCCTAACACTCTATAAGCTGGTATATTCCGGTAGTATAAAAGTCTTGAGCTTCACTTGCAAAAAGATAAATGAACTGCTGTGTTGATTTTGGAATCGTTTTTAAAAGTGCTTATTTGCAGAAATGTTTGACACTGACAAAAATAAGTAATAAGTCACGAGGGGACGAGATATAGTGAAATTATCCATTTGCCATCCTTTATTTTTCGACAAATCAGAGAAGCAATATGTTGTCAAAATAACTATTTCATCTTAACTAATGCTACTTGAGTATTTACAAGTATCGAATTGGCTTCAGTGGCCAACTAAATGAATAAAATCTTCCACTATAATCCGACATTGCGAATTAGTACTGCAAGAAATTGATTTGTTTATCATTGACAGAAAAATCTAATAATTAAAAAGATAATCCAAAAAATGGTTGAAAAATAGCGAAAAATTTAACGAAGTCGCATCTCTATTTAAATTGTTTTAATAAAACTTATTAATAAATGACAAGGTATTATTTTCAAAATTTGACACTACTGGTTCTCAAAGTCCAGTAGAAGGTTGACGTAGTATTTGAAGTGCTACAATCCTTTTCTATTCTGTCAAGCAACGTCGTCTCGTCAGTTCACCTTTCTTTCGCTTTTAACATAATTTACGGTTTATCTTACGTTTCTTCGTCAAGCTTCAGAGACATGAATAAGAAAGAAAAGAAGAAAAAGAAGAAAGAAAAACACTTGCATCTAACGTCGGTTGTGTGCAGTAACGAGATGAAAAATCACGTACAGTAATTCATGATACAGTTAACATCACGCGATATATCTACGCGATACTGGCGCGATATCCATTCCAAAAACGGGACTCCCGAGTCATCCATGGATTATCGATCGAAATTGTTTACGTTCGAGTTTACGTCCCCGGCCTGGATTTCTCGTCTAACAACTGGCGGTGTACAAATCAGCTTACGAGAAAGCACGAATGCATAAGACCCGATCGACAGGAAGCGAATTGAACGCGGTGATTCTAGGCGAAGAAACGTCTGGACGGGACTGGGTGGAGATACAGTTATAACTGTTGCACACGGATATTTGTCGATGTATGCATATGTGGCACAGGATTCTAGAAAATTAAAGGCTACGAACGCGCTACAGGTTCGCGCAAATGTAATTAGCGCCATGATACTGAGTCGCATACGTATACACTCACGAGGTTGCACCGTGTTGTTGATAAGCAGGAAGCAGACATTCAACGGGGACTTTTTGCATAATAGGTAGACGGAGCGGGAGACCAATCGGTTTGCTTTAGGTGTGTTAACCGAGTCAGGTGGCCAACGTTCCACTTTTAACTATACATTTTATCAGACAGCGATCTAGAAGAGTTCAGACTGATGATTGTAAGATAGCGAGGATCTCCGCAGTGATTTGAAACATTTAATACTGCTAGGATCCAGCTGACGGAACCTGAATGCTTCGTTAGTATTCGTATATTATACTGATTACGATTTCGAACCGGTACATGGATAGAATGTATATAAAGTGTCGTTCAAAATGAACGAATCGCCACACTCGACATCGGTGTTCGTATGTCGATAGCATCGTCGATTTTAATTAATTTGCAGAATGAAAAAATTAGCGATGATCCGGCAAACCGTATAAACTACATATGAGTTAGACGAAAATATAGATAATTTTCATTTTGCTTGCATGTTGAACGCCAGTGTAGTATCATTGTTTCGAACGTAAGTGACGGAAGGGATGAGCTATAGAAGATGAGTGAACGTTCAATGGAAAATAAATAATTGTGGACTGTTAACACAAGCTTAAAAATTTGACGTTTAGAAATAGAAAATTCGTCAATTTACACCATTCCTCTGTAGTCTACACATGTTCACTATCTACACTTTCATTACTTTGAGGGCGATTTTCGGAACTCAATGCTATTTTGAATAATATCGTTGATTACTTGAAAACTGAGGTTTATCGAATATATGCTCATATGAGACTTTTTGCTTGTTTAAGCGTATAGATTTACTCCCTTAAGTATTGACACACATTTGTGGAACACCATATATATAATCTGTCTAAAATTTGCATAGAAACTTCCAATTATCTTGGACGGGTTCACCACGAGCATTGTTCAATTAATTTCCAGCGCAAGAGATTAATAATGCGAATTACTTGAATTTTATGTTTTCTCTAATCATATGCATTTATGTCCTAACAATTGTAAAAAAATATATACCTATATCTAGAGTATTTACCATTTGAACAGTTTCGACGTACATAGAACAAAGGACCAGAGATAAAGAGTAAGAATGACACGATTTGGGGTATAAAGGGTTAAACTGGGATCTATCGAATCGAGCCGGTTTTGCCCGTCTAGATCGCAGAAGTGTAGTTTACGTATACCGAGACACGCATACGAAGACGTGAAATGAAGTGGCGTTACTAGGAGTGGCTTTACAACAACGTACCCGGCCAAAGTTTATCGAGGTTATCCCGTTAGACTTAGGTCGCAGCGACCGTTTTATTGAAGATCTGTCCTATGTATTTTTCCCTTTATCGAAACTATTTTCTTCATCTTTCAGATCATTGAATATTATAATAACGATACATAGTACACAAGCGTCACGTGACGAGAAATTGATCCTCCTGTTCCGTTTTGTGGGTAGTAGTTATTTTGAAAATTAGGGTTACGCAGAAAGAACTTGTCGTTGATCTCGATAGCTTGGATATCTACATTTTTCGTTCTGCAGACGAAAGGTCCGACTTCAAATCTCAATGACGTGCAATTATCGTTTCTTCGAGATAATACTTTTTTCGCCATTTTTATCCATAATGCAAATCATAAGTTGTGAATGATAATGGTGTAGTTTAGAAATAGCTGAGAGGATTCGACAAATCTTAATTGCAATCTTAGTCTCTTTTGAATCTGTTAACTGGGTTCATCTCTCAAACAGAAATTGAAGTGGAAATTCGAACTGGTTATACTTTGTTTTGATTCTTGGAAATGTGAATTGTTTCCAATTGTTTCCATGTGAAATGTGAACGATTTTAATATATTAAATTGCAACTGATACAATATATCAGGATGCAGAGTTTGAAAAATCTAATGACGTATAATTGGAATCCTTGATCCATTCAAATTCAATGAAAAATGGAGGCTGTTTGTTAAAGTTAAGCCTGATCCTTCAAACACCAATGAGAAACGATCTGGGTCGATTTATATCTAATTTGCTAAGATAATAGTTACAGTATGATGACATACTTGATTTCTAATAATCATCAAAGTGATTGAAAAGACAATGCATATATATATTTTTAAAAAACCACAAGTTCTTTAGTCGAATTAATTTAATTAAAAAGAAGAAATAAAAATTTAATATATGCATATAATTAATTCAGATGAGGATTTGTATTCGAAACAAAGAACATCCATTAGAAAATGTGACATTAAATTTGGCCGTATTTTAAAGTGATTTACGTCAATGGTCACAATTCATGGTAATACCAAAGTTGGTGACATCATATTCATATTATTGTCGAACGAAAAAGAAACAAAATATATTCCACCTTAAAAATAAAAGATTCCAGGGACCTCATCGTGAAATTAATTGTAAATCTGTCTCTTTTCCGTTGTAACCGTATATAAAATCGATGAGCAATCGCGGCTGGTCCTGATTCTTGATATTCAACAGGTTAGGAACTAACGAACGTGACATTTCGCTATCTAAATTTTCACGGTAATTTCGTCCAAGTATGCGAGCTGAGACATAAACGTATTTTAATCACGTTTCCGAGAAAAATCAAAGTCGCCATTTCCACTGAGTTGTGTCGTTGACCAAATGAAACATTCAAAGTATTTCGATGACAAATAAAACTGATTAGCAAGTTTAATGAGGGAAAAATTTATACTGGTTAAAAAAAAAAAAGAAAAAGGAGAGAACCACGTCCGATCTACGTTGGGAAATATCCTGTTGAATGATATAAATACACTTATAAGCAATTTAATGGAAAATAGATGTTTAAACGAAACTAAGCCGATAAAACGAGAAATAATAATGATAAGATAATTTTGAGTGAAGTATATTAAGGAAGAAAAACTTTCTACATTATTCAAATTACACTTTCTTATCTCTTTATTAATTATAAACCACTATATTAGAGGTTTTGTATGTTGTGTGTCTTTTAATTAACTATTCATAAACTTTGCTGTCAAACCTAATAAAGTTTAAAAAAATAAAAAGAAGGAAGGATCTATACATTTCCTAGGAATTAAACGACAGTGAAAGTAAACCCACGTGTTACGGCTTTTTGTACAACGCGGTATCGTTGCTCGTCGAGGGATTTCGCTCGAGACAATGCAAACCCACACGCGGGACAATCGAATTGTTTTACCAACAATTTCTATTCACAATAACGAGCCACGTCTATTCTAAGGTATAATAGATACGAAGCGAACAATTTCACTGGTTGGTCGACGAGTTGATCAGGCTGCAATAATTAAAAGAGAATTCATTTTCACCCTGACGAAGCTTCCTTTGGGGAACAGAGGTCGTAAAAGGATGAGGGATTCCTGGCCTCGTGATTTCTGTTTCACTTTCGTAGTTTCAGCTTCGCTCGTGTTGCTTACGTAAGTTGCAATTTGCGTTTAGAACCGCGTAATTTCGTTATCCGTGTGCACGAACAGGATTTACCATGAATCCACGCTCGACCGCACGATGAATATTCATTCCTATCTCTGCCTGTTCCCTAATAATCACGCACAACAAGCACACGATGTCCATTCTACGACTGAAGGATGTTTACGAAGCAATCGAACAATTGTATGGGACTCGTATTAGATGTACAATACTCAAAGGTGCGTTTCCGCACGGAGCTTAACCCTTTCATTGCTGTTGTTGCTTATAGAACGCTTTGAAAATTCACTAGTACAGTGCTGTTTTACGACCACTTCGATGCATTTATCCTTTATACATTAATATTTAGATTGTGGATTTTTATGCAAATATAATAAGAAAGGTAGAACTTCGATAGAAAGCTATTTAACCTATCAGATATATTTTATTAACCCTTTGCAGTCTCGTGACTCGACATCACATTTCGAAAGCGATTACGATTATATTATAATTATATTTAATTACAAATATAAATATAAATGTATAATAACTTAAATAACATTTATAATATAATTAATATAATTTAAAACATTTATATAAATATAACGGTATTTATATTTATAGTAATTTATATAAATGTCAATGTATAATAAAGAAAATAAATATATGTATATAAAATAGAATAAAATTGCAAATATAATACAATCCGGCTGCAAAAATTAAAGTATTCAAATCACAAAAAGAAGTATCGAACAATGAGGCGACAATTAAAAATACATTTGAGGAATTTATTGCTAACATTCAAACGTTTATAATAATAGCCTAAAGTTTGCAATTTTCTGGCAGATGTGTATTGAAGCTACTGCAGCTTATTTTGGTTCAACAAGTTTAGCTTCGACTACGTTATCGAGGTTTAAAGTTTCTTTTATGAATTTGTTATTTTATGCAACGACCTAATAACTTACATAAATGGCATAAAGTGAAGATATATTAAACAATTTAGTATCTTTCTTTTTAAGTGTAATGAAACAATATATAATGATACACCACAAAATTCACAAATATATCGAGTGTCGCTGAGGAAAATGAAAGATTTTCCCAAAAGAAAAGATTTTGCACTTATGATCTAACATCTATTGTTTGTCCCACGCGTTGCATATTAAAAATCTCCCGCGGCGAAAGGGTTAAATCGAAATTTGACCGAGCCCACCGTCATATTATTTCGCATTTGCATATGAAACAAGCAATGACCAAAGCTCCTGTGTGTCATGACATTCGTTGCATTAAAAGGAGAGAGATTGTTTTCGATGATCGATCGGAAAGCTGTCGACGAACGATTCGTGGAAGTATTTTTTCGACGGTCGGTTCACGGCCGCGTGATTCATCTTGGAGTTAAGAATTGAGAAGAAAGAAATGAAAGCGGAAATTCGACATTTCTATTTCGATCGAATGTAATGAACGTTAATTTGTGACACTGTTTTTTTTCTTTTCGGTTTATAGAAATTACCAGTGGCTATTGCGAAGAGAATTTTTCTAATTTAAGTAGTAACAGAATTTTTAATTTAATTCGTCTTCGACTTTGCGAAGGTTCAATGTTACGAATTCGTGGAAAAAACAAAAATTGTTCAATGGAAAGCTACGAGACACAACTACTACTTTGTTAATCGATTGAATTTTATCGTTTGTACAAACTAGATAGCGATGATCGTTAGTGCTTATGAGAACACAACAGTTTCAATAATGATTCAAACGAATTATCGAGTAGCGATATCAGTTCACCTTTATTACAATGAAAAATCTGAACAACAGTTTGCTATTGATAATGTTTCTTGCTATATCTTAAAAATGTGCTTGTAAGACATGCTTGTTTACATGTTTTATCGTGGAATGAAAGTACTTCAGTACATAAAAAAATATACATTTTTCTTTTATTGTCAAAGACTGATTATTAATACTTTCTGTCCCATTTATTTCGAGTTTAACTCATTTTCATCGAAAGAACTTCACTAAATTACCACTACTATTTTTTATAAAGATAGGATAATTCATTATAACACGCGTGATATTGTTATATCTAGTCACGTATAATTTTATATATAAGCGTATTTGTATATGTTTTGCAATATAGCTAAATAGCATTGTTCATCACTTCGAGTGCGAAAGGCGTGTATACGCTCCTACATGCATATTAACACTAGATTTATAGACTTTCCTTGTACACCTATTTTTATGGGCATTCGGCGAATTGACGAGTAAATGAAATCCCGAATTTACGTTAAAAAAAAAATCGATTTATTTAATTTAGAAGCAACTTAATTATATACTTGTATCTTACTTATAAATTTGAATATATTTTCGTATAATATTCCATTGATAAATGTCAATTCGATTAAAAATTGTTGGAAAATATCAATCATTTCTGTAATTTTCCTTCTAAAATCTCAAATCCGACAAATTAACGAATCCTGTGAATCTACTGTTAATATCTAGAAGAAACGTGCAATTTTCGCTCAGTGCACTACGTTTATTATTATTGGATGTGCATTCAATATGAATTGTTTTGTTTTTTGTAAGTATTTTGATCTCAGAGAAGGTACATCGTACGTTTCCGACTTTCAGAAATCGAAGATTCGTTTTCCGCTAGAGTGTGCCGCGTATCGAATTGTTAAGGGCGGAACTGAAATATCCTGTAAGCCGACTGTTGAGCTCTCGAACAGAAAAAAAGTGTAATCAAAAAGCGACGGAGAAAAGAACCACGTGACCGGGCAATATATTTGGCTCCGACTATAATAAACCGCGTCGTAAAGTGCAAGTTGCGCCATTCGCGTTTGAACACGCTGGTTACCTCTACACGCCGTGTGTTCCGTTATATAGAAATGCCAGAGGCGATTGTTAATGAGGTAAATTGAAGTCACAAATGCACCGTAAAAGGTACGATAACCCTTCTCAAAAGCGGTCCTTTTTTCTTCTTCTTCTTCCTTTCACCGTTCGGAAAAGAATACAACGCAAAGGAAATAATCTGTGATTTGCTCGTATAAAAAGATACATGGTCGTACGTGTGTATCCCCAAATCGTTGATATGCACCATTCAATTTTCGGTGAATGTACGGAAATTTATTACCGAGAGGTAACGGTAAGCATCCACTCGAAGAAGCAGAGAGAAACACATTAACGACAATCGTTAACTTATACGAAATCCACGTCCAATTTTTTTCATGATTTTATTACCGTCCCTTGTTAATGACACTGTTGCGTGTCAAGCATCGGCTTCCACTTAAACCTTGAATATTTTTCTCTAAGTATATCTTAGGTGTTTGTTAAGAATTTTATTTATCTTTTGTATGAAATGATTTTTCATATCTTATGTCTCTTCCGTACAATTTTCTTCATTGAATACAATTGAATATAGATTACAGACTATGTAAATGCATGTTAATTTTGCAGCGAATTATAGAAATATTATAAATATTATATATTTAATTATCAGAAATATATATTTTTCTTTTTAAATAATATTCTTCTATTTTTCTGAGTAGTAGTAGTGTTGTAGTAGCGTAAAGATTATAATGTACAATGGATGATCAAATTATGATCATTTCGAAATTATGTATCACTTATTTGAAGGTGGAACCAGAATAAAAATGAAAATATACTTACAATGAAACCCTTTCCCTATTATTAAAAATATTATTATGTTTTCAATGAAATACAGCAAAGAGTTTAAAACTTTTCGAATTAGTAAACATTTTTTAAACTATGTATAATAATATTTCGTCACTCCATACATTACATCTGTATATCTTGAGCAAGTCTTTACTTTTTCTACCAGTTTTCCTATATTCCTGCGTCATATAAGTTTCTTAATCAGTTGCTTTTACTTTCTAAGTAAATTCATCATTGGTTCAATAATATGTCGAACGCCAATAATTTGTTTAATAATTACTCATTTTTTAATTGTACTGTTATGGTTGTATTAAATATAAAATACACCATATTCACATTTGCACAAACCAAATAATGTAACTAATAATTTTTGTTGATTTTTAATTATAAATTGGGAGATTCAATTTTTATTTAAAAGGCGAACTTAGTTAAAAGGTTAATAATTTCTATAGATTTTCTATTAGATTTATATTCGATATAAACTTGATAAGATAAAACCTGAATTTTCTTTTAGCTAGTTCAGCTGTAACAACGAAAAGGGATATATTTTACTACTATTGAGTTATAATACCATCGAAAACAAAATATTTAATTTATTTATCTATTCATAATAATTTGATCACTCATGGTACATACACTCTGTGATTAAAAATGTTCAATAATCTTAAAAACGTAGGCTGCATGCAACCCGCACAACGTGGATAAAAAATGATTATGAATGGTATTAACGACTAATCACTATAACAGTATAAACCGTGCAGTTAACATAGAGAAAAGGAACGATCTGTGTTTCGATAGAATTCCTGAATGTTTCTATTTCTAAACGTGTAATGTAAAAAGTAACACTTAATAAGGGATAGCTTTCTCCTTTCATTTCTTGTGAAAAATAGAGAAAACGAAAGTCCTTATTGTTCCGACAACTTTATCAGAAGCAAATACTCCTGCTTCGTATCTCATGTGTTGGAACAGTGTAAAAATAACGGGAGGTTCTGAAAACAATAACATTTTTCATCATTGATCACTGTTTCCTGGCGTATTATTTTATCCACGAAAGTATCATTCGCTTCGATATAACCGATTCGAAATAGAAATGCCAACAGGCTGAATATTAGTCATGAAAGACACTACATTAACTCGATGATATACAGGGTGGTTGGTAACTGGTGGTACAAGCGAAAAGAGGGTGATTCTACATGTAAAAATAAGTCGAAAAAAAGGAATAACATTTTTTCGTTTGACGCTTCGTTTTCGAGAAAATCGAGTTTGAAAATTCTATCCAGTACACGTGCATTGGACTGTCCCTCCAAGTCATTATTCGCTACAAGTTTCCTTTTGCTTACAACAGCAGCAGCTGAATATTATAGGCAGCAATTTCCAAATCGTCAATAAAATTAATAAATGTATTATCCGTACATTAACATTTCTTATTTATAATACATATCTAAACCTAGATACAGTCCAGTGCACACGTACCGGATAGAATTTTCAAACTCGATTTTCTCGAAAACAAAGCCTCAAACGAAACATTTTTATTCTATATTTTCGACTTCTTTTTTCGCGTAGAATCACCCCCTTTCCGCTTGTACCACCAGTTACCAACCACCCTGTATATGTATCGTAAAATTAAATTATCACGTTTCTTATGGCGTGAATTTTATTTTATGCAAATTCTAATATTTCTGGTTAGATCGACCGATTTTTCGTTATGACGTTATTAACTTGTGAACTGGATTCATCTCTCGAACAAAAATTGAACCTCTGCGATTTATAATTCAAAATCGATAAAACTGATAAGTAGTTTCATTATTTCTATTTTCAGAAATATGAGCATGATACATTTTATATTCAATAAAATTAAAACTGAGTAATCTCTCGATAAATAAACTACTGCATTCTACATATCATAGAAACAGCGACGAGTTATCTCGTCATTCTCAGTTAAAAGGTTAAATTATACAAGGTTTAAAAGTGGATTATACAAATAAATGGTACACATAATAAACAGTAATAAAACAAAGTATCCGTTGATCTATCTAACAGAGAAATAAGGTTTGTCTTTTGAATGCGCCTCAGCAGTGAATATGACAAATGAATATCGATGATATTATATGTATATCTTTTGTTATACATATACCAAGGAAAGCGTTGGAGGTTCTAATTCTATCCAGCAATAGTATGCCAGAAACTATTTTAAATAGTTCGTATTAGCAAAATTAAATAAATTCATATTTTACAGTTTTTATTTTGTTGTTTCATTTTTAACACTCAACCAAATTACCGCGAATTTTTCGCAAACGATACAGAACAATCTTGTTCACTTAGAAGACTCAAAAAGCATATAAAAATGATTTTAAGGGATAAATTTATAAGTGCATTACATGTATTATATGCAAAATATACATTAGAAAACAAATTACATAATTTAAATGCGAAATTAAAAATAAATAACATAATTTAGTATTTTTTTCTAGTTTATGCAAAACGTAAAATTAGAAACAAATTATATAATTTAATACATTTTAATGTATGAAACAGATAAGTTTATAAAATGTAACGTTACAATATTCGTAAATATATCAAGCATATCCATTTTCTTGCGTAACATGTGGAAATCTCCCCGATGCAATATGTTAATTATGCGTAGTAAAATTTCTAAATAAAAAATTAAATAGCCTCTAATCATCATAAATAAAAATCCAATTGAATAACCTCTAACATCGTTTGCAGTGAAACAAAGAACGGTAAAAATGTAGCTATTGTTGGCTCATTACAGAAACAACGTTTTTTTTAACGAAAGTTCAGTACACGTACTGTTATTACTTTCCCTCTTTTATAAACTTCAATTCCATACACATATTTTTCTTCTCCAGTGGGTTACTTACATGCTCACTCGCTATGTTTGCATCGATTCAATAAAACAGACATACCTATCGAACGTGGTTATTTTATAAACGTTGTCGAAGATGTTTCCTCGTTCAGATCGGACGCTTTGATCCTTAACGCTATCGCCGTCATCGTGGCTACGGAAGTGCAGTGTTCTTGCATTCGAGAAATCAGGCTCTTCGGGATTCATTATACTCTTTTGAGGAAGTCACAAAAGTCGCGTATACACGGAAGTCACAACGCAGCAATGCGAAACAGATCACGGTTAGAACGTTCCAAGCCACTTCGAGGACTCTGAATTATATGTATTCGATCGACGTATCGCGATCCAAGGCGTATTATTCTCCGTGATTTCAAAGAGCCTCAGACGTTGTGGCGGCTGAACAATCGTCTTGAATTACGTCCGCGTCTTAAGCACGGTGTTGTCATTCACGGCGATATTCATTTTATTTTGCCAGTATGGCGTGCATATACACCGCCACTTAGGGATTTTCGTTTCAAGACAAAAAGACGGATAACGATTCGTTATTGTTTGGCGATCGTAAATCTCGCAGAAATTCACGTTCGTTCGTCGAATATTTTTCAAAGGCTAAACGAATCGTAACGCGAGATTTTGTAATTATTTTAGACGCGTTATTAAATGAAATTCAAATTTCATTTATAGATTAAGTGATGTAGATTTGATTATGCGAATTGTTTCTATTATTTTTTGTCAGTTTGATCCATATTTCGATCAATGTTTTCAAGTTCCGATTCCTTTGAGAAGAAAATGTTACACTTTCTATTCGATGCATTTTTTATTCATCGCTTCTTCGATCGTTTTAATCCTCTATAATTCCATGTGACTTGAGAGTTACAAATCCATTTATTTATATTTTATACGTCTCCTTTTATTTGTTTATTACTAAACAGTTACAGTATTGTATTATATTGTCATCAGTCAACTTTTTTATAATAATTATTAATTCTTGCTTTTCAACATTTTTCAAAATGGAAAATTAAAAATCAAATATATTTTTTCTTCTCATAAACGAAGAAAATTCGGGTTACAGAAGGTAAACGTGTCTTCATTTATGAATGATGCTGAAGAATTAGAGTCAAATGTGACAAAATTCAATCAAGATTAAAAACTGCTATAAATTTCCTTCTTGAAATGGTCTATAATACTTTTTACACGTTTCATTGATTTGTTCGAGTTTTCATCGAAAACTGTGAACAAATCAATTCACCAACTTCGGCAGCTTTATTCTTTAGCCTAAGTATAGAGTATAGCGAAGATTTATTTAGGTACGTTTCGTCAACAATTATAGCGAAGAAAATTCATTTTTAAAGTTATATTCAAATTATATAAAATAAATTTTCATTTTTCTAAAATTACCAAACGGCAGAAAATATTTGAATTCAAAATGGTTATTAGAAAGAGGCAAACATAAAGGCACGAAATTAATTTGCACATCTAATAAAATATATTTGGGGAATTGGTAGTAATAATAAATATTATTACTATCGAATATGTATTTGTTGAATACCACTTCAGAGAGTGGATGTGACGAGATGAATATCTTTGCCGCTCTTCTTTCGTCTCTACCTTCACAAAAAGTTAATTACGAGCCGTACACCACGTGTATGCAAAACGATGTGCCTTCAGAAAGAATCAATTTCAATATCTGTCGTGACAAGCCGTACAATAAATTATTTTAAAATGCTCATAATTAAAGATTCGGAAAAACGATGACCACACCCGTATCTGGGCACACGTGAAACAAGTCGAACAAGCAACTGGTAATGTCGACGATGACTCTTATACTTCTACATTTTTCAATGTCACATTCGAATACAGGGAAACGTGCTCACCTATCATATTCGTGGATGTAACGAAAATTTTGCAAATTCCACTACAGCGTTGAAAATACTTTCCCTACCGGAGACGATCGGAACGAGATATTTTACAAAACGATCATTTTTCTGTTCTAACGTGGTCGGTTGACTCGTAAAATATTTAACGATACCGGTTTTCATGGCTAGCCGGGTCGCAGTAAACGTGCGATATGAATTCTTCAGCCTATTACGAGAACTACGAGCGTGTTATTGTCCCGAATGAAATGTTTTGCGGAAGGGATGAAGGCCAAGGTTAAATGCCTTTTCAATAATCGTAGCATAAACTACTAGATGATAATGGTCCTCTACCTTATCCTGCGAAGATTACGTAACCGAAGTAAAGGTATCGGATGACTGCGTTAAATATATGTGTATTGATAAAAATAGTTTAAGATTATATGTATTTATATGTTTGTCTGTTCACGTTATTGATTTTTAATATTTTTCTCGTAAATTTTTATAGGCAATAGCCTGATGGCTTAAATAGATTTTTTATATATATAAAAAGATTTTACTTAAATTTGCGACAGTTTTCGCGTAACGACTATACCACGAATTTTTTTCAATTGATAGTTATCATTTTGTTTCTATTATATGAAAATGGCCGTCGAGACGTGTTCAACGGCCTACAATACTATAGAATTCAACGTTAATCAAATAAAAAAATGAAGGAAATATACTTCGAAGACATAATGCTACATTTATTGTTGCTTAAAAGTGGATAGGATTACATAACGTCTTCAATATGATTCCTATTTTGTACAATATACTTTAAACGATCGTATCTCGGAAATAATATCATCTCGGATATATGCTTATATGAGTATTTTTCTTATTTTTGTACTGAATTTACTATTGAAAAATTGTATCCATATATTATGGAACACTTTATATATACTTGTACACTTAATTGTATACATTAAATATTAATAAATAGATATATATATATATATATATATATATATATATATATATATATATATATACATATATTTAATTAATTATTAAATAATTACATGTATTATATAAATTTAATTTTAAAGAATTAAAGACTTGAGAAGTTTACTGTATATATTAAGATTCTTTTGAAATTTCTCTAAGTAAACTTCTCTGTTTTTTAATTCTTTGAAATAGTGCAGATAACGACTAGAAAAAATTACCACGAACTGTTGGTTTTAAATACTATTGAGTACAGTTCAAAGTGACCGAAATCCATTATTTCCGAAACAGCGAAATTTTGTTAATTCGACCAAATAGATCATGTATCTTCCAGTATATTCTATAAATAAAAAATACGTATGGTACATTACATTTTTCTAAACAGAAACATTTTTCTCTTCCAAATTTATCTTAAATATGATCAGCGATGTTGATAAGTTAGGTTAGGTTCAGCGAACAGTTATATTGAAAATCTATTGTTAAGATAAGATAAATACAATCCGCGGAAAGTGTACTTTCACAAATGGAAAAAGTGGTCGATTCGAAGTATGTATCGAGAATTATCATACACCGCTTTCACGGGGCTATTTGCATAGTGGTTTTATTATTATTCTTGAATGTCTTTTACAAACTGCACGACTCGACGAAGAGTTCAACGTGCAAATACCTTTTAAAATGTATTCACGTTACGTGGAGGGTACATATGTACATGCACCATTTGTTTCGTAAAAGATAACGTAGGCGAACCTGTTTGCACACCCGGCTTCTTTTGTCTAGTATTTTTCTCATATTATATTATTAATTTGCTGTTGTCATGGATACGCTTACTCTGCGCGCTTATAGTAATGGTATTTTATGAATTACAAAAGATGAGTTACATTATTATTTATCGTTCTTTCATTGTATATTATGTTCTGTCAAAAAACGTGAATTTTGTGAATTCGTATTTAAAATAAAAATGTTACTTGTAATTAAAGAATTCTACATTTCAGTTGTGAAATTTTTCAATTTAATTAGCTACATTCAACAATTGAGTTATTAAATAAAAATTAGATTAAATTAAATTTGAAATACAAGAGAAAAGCATTTTCCATATTTCAAATGAAATGACTAATTAAAGGAGTAATGAAAAGAGTAGCTTATAGTCTAGTAACATGAATTAATTTCTGGAAAAGTAGTGAGTTATCTGCATTTAAAAAAAAAAAAAAAAGAAAAAAGAAGATAACTTACTCATAATTTGTTCCGTGAAATCTCAGTTACGTGGATCGTAATTACACGGAACAAAGTTTTCTCGGGAAACTTGCTCCGTTGTACAATGGGACATGTATCAAGTTACTTTAGCGAAAAGGTTCTTTGGTTTCGTGGTTTGTTACGTTCCTTCAGTATAGGAATTGTGTTTGTGTCACTAACATATTCACGCACGCACGCACACACGCACACACACACACACGTTTTTACGAGATGTGAAATACACTAGCGTACAAGTTAATCATTTCGATGTCAAATTATTCGATTCCGTATTCCAGAGGCATACAGTTTTACTTACAACCTTCGCGATCTTACATATTCAGGCTATGTTCGTAACTCTATCGTGATTTTCAAGGTTCGATAAATTCTTAAATAACATACTTAATGTACTTATAAGACAATGCCACGGTCTTTTAGTCTTTTATATTAATGTAGTATTGAAACGGTACACGTTTAATATTTTTGCTAATTTCGTATAGTAATTAATTTGATAAGTTATTTTGATACGTATATTATGCACAATTGAAAAAATATTAAATACTGAAAAGATTTAAACCATCTTTCGCGCATTGCACACAGTTCTTTGAACACTTTTTGAATAGCGACACTGCGTTGCAAAAAATGTACGAAGTTACCGATGCAGTATGTAGCATCGCAACCGCCATCTAGTAGAATTAATCTTTACATACTAATTGCGGCAAGCATGGTTGTTCGTTAGTAGTAAACATTTAAGAGGTTTAGGATTTCCATTGATCACTGCGGAGAGATATAAGAAACCATGGCTAATCCGAATTTAACTGATATGACAGAAGAAGATGCCGCTGATCTTCAATTTCCAAAAGGTACGTTCTCTTCTTTCATGAAATGGGAAAGAAAGCAGGGAATAGTTGTTTGCCCCTAACCTATAATCGTGTGACGTTTGTTAACGTTCTTTTTAATGATATTTTACGTTCAACGACATAACACGTCGAGAATCTAATTGGGCGGCATGGCCTAAGGTAACGATTAACCTCTTTCAGACTGCTCATCGAGTAGAACAGAAAAGATCGAGCATGACGTAGAACTCGACGTGTCAGTCGTGAAGGATGAAATCATTACTTCAGACCCAACATGCCACATATGCAAAACTGTCTTAACGGAGCCGTATATTCGTTGTGCTGTGTGTAATAATATGGAATTGTGTCCCCCTTGTTTCTCCAATGGATCAGAAATGGGCAGTCACAGAAATGATCATGATTATATCATCATAAAGAATGAGTTTCCATTGATTGATGGAAGTGGTTGGACAGCAAAACAAGAATTAGAATTCTTAGATGTTTTACAAGAGTGTGGATTCGGTAATTGGGTTGACATGGCCAAAAGAATGCAAGGTAAATTGGCCGAAGAATGTAAAAATCATTACCTTCAGCATTACATTGATAATCAGACCCTGCCAGGATTGCCAAAAATTGAAGAAACAAGAGCAAGTTTGTTTGGTTGTGAACCAATTCCTTATTTGTATAAATTGCAAGATTTGGAAGAACCTCCAAGGTTTGCATCTAATACTCTTAACTGTAAACTATTAGCTGGGTATAATCCAGCTAGATCAGATTTCGAAGTGAATTTTGATAATCATGCAGAATTGTTAATTTCTGAATTGGACTATGATGAATTTGATGTAACTGATGGTAATTATGAATTGGGAAAAGAATTGCAAATAGCAATAGTACAAGCATACAATAACAGATTGAAAGAACGTATGAGAAGGAGAAAAATCATTCGTAACCATGGACTGATAGCATTTAGAAGAACAATATCTTGGATACAAAGATATGAGTGTACAATAACTAGAACACTTGCTGAAAGATTATTAATTTTTATGCAATTATTAAGTGGTATAGAATTTGATTACTTTATGGAAGGCTTACACAGGGCAGGAGAACTTAAGAATTATCTCAGGAAACTGTATGAATTTCGTAGTAATGGTTTAAAATATTTTCATAGTGTTCCAATGTTTCAAAAATTGATTAAACTTAGGCAGGAAAACGAAAAGGAGAGGAAGCAGTATTTAAACAATCCGGAATATAGTTGGAAAACTATATTACCTGGCTACAGTGTTAATTTCAGCAATTCTATATCGAACACAATCTCACAACGGAAAGCGGCACCGCCACTTGTAATTAAAGGTCTTCCAGGATACGAGAAGTTAAATTCCGCCGAGAAAGAACTTTGTTCCGTTACGCGTATTGTACCCAATAATTACCTCGATTTTAAACAAATCTTAATAGCAGAGAATAAGAAAAGCGGCTGTCTTAGGTTGGCTCAGGCTAGGGTTCTGCTTAAGATCGATGTAAACAAAACACGTAAAATTTACGACTTCCTTACAGAAAAAGGATACATAAATAAACCGAATCAATGACATACGCTTCATTAATATATTATAATTATGTACATTATGTTTTGTGGGTTCTGCCGGAATTGTGATATTAAAAGTTAAGATTTCTTATCGAGAACTTAATGTAAGAGTTTAAAAAATCGACTGAGTATAATAATGTGAGTATAATTAATGATATACAAAGAGCAATATAATTAACAATAATACGATGTGTATATTAATATATAAAATGTCTGTAAATATATGTGTAATATTTTGTTTATACTTTGTATGATCGTAAATAATATAATAAAATGTATTTCATAAGGTGTATTAATAAAATTTGTCTGAAATTTGGAAAATGTGATATTTAATGAAAAAAAATAAATAAAATGAAAATACCTCGGTTTGAATTAAAATAACTAATGAAGCGTAGTTAATTATACAGGCGATACTGAATTCATAGTAAATACGATATGTATAATTTTTTTTTTTCCTAGAATTTGAAAACGCAGAGACGTTGTTAATCTCGGAGGTATCGATGCTACTGGAACACAGAAAAGCACAAAATGAATCTGCGGAGGAGGAGCAAGAATTTTCTGAAGTTTTCATGAAGAGTTTAACCTACACGAACAGATTTCGTCGGTTTAAAAACAAAGAAACCATTGCGGCTGTAAGAAAGTAAGCGCGTTTCCATATTGTACGCGCATAGAATTTTATAACCAGTAACCAGTTCACCCAAAATTGTAGTTTCAAGTGTAATGGTATTTATAGAAACTTATCAAACTCTGTTTTAGTTTGCTTATGCAGAAGAAACTTCATAAGTTCGAGCTAGCGTCGCTTGCGAATCTTTGCCCAGAAACTCCGGAAGAAGCGAAGGCCTTAATACCCAGTTTAGAGGGACGATTAGAGGACGAGGAACTCAGGACAATATTGGACGACATTCAAACAAAGCGATCTTTGCAATATTGAAATACAATCCAGAGTATGCGTTTTACTGTGATCATTTTGTACATCATTCATTAAAATCTTCCCTTACAGTTTAATCTTTTTAAAAACCTCCTCCTTCATAAATATATTATTATGCGATTGAATTGCAATATTTAGTGCACAAACAGTTGTATATTTTGGCAAATGTTCTATACGTAGTTTTCACTTCGTAAGTGCGCGTGTGATTGTGAATATTTTGTGTACAGTGATTGTTTATCGGTGGTTGGTGTGTATTATGTTTGTTGTATGTGTTTACAGTACTAAATAATAAAAATACACATTTGTAGAATTTTCTGAAATACATCTGTGTTACGATGAAGAAAACTATACTATCGTAAAAGCCAGTAGTCTCACTTTCGATACTTGCGTGCGAATCTCAGTTACATTTTGTTAACACGGTGGTGGGGATAGTTGTCTAGTAACGAAAAGCACGTGACATGCGATATTAAGAGAAGCTAGGATTTTAGTCTTGCTGACAGTGTGACCAGGAAAATGTAATCGGAGTCAGTTATTGGTTATCTCGATATTTGAAGGGTTTTTCAATCTCGCTTTATGCAACTATCAAGGTTCTACTACATTCTAGAAGTCGGTACTGCAGTTTACATTGTCGAATGTTTGTCTTTTTTCCGACGATTCATACGAAATAAAGGATCGATCGTGTGTTTTTCAGTTTGACGATCACCGTATCCCTCGTGTTTTCCTTGAATCTATATTTGATAGTGTAAGGAGATTTTTTAGGCTACTGTTATATCTTCAAGCAGTAATATCTAAACAATTTTTTTTTATTTTTGATTTTCTTCTTATGTATAGTAAAACAAAAATAAAGATATTTTTTTGTAATGTAACTTGTTCCTCTATTTTCAAACTAAACAATTTGCAATAACTGATTACATAAATCTAACATTCGACGACGAACAGAAGGAATCTCTCGAAAGAGAACGACTAATCTTACTAATGACAACCGTACATTACTACCGAATAATTACGTACAGTTAACTGCACGCGAGAATGGATCCTGATTATCACTACACCATGCAGATTTAGCATGCGTTAAATCGGTGCTTCGATCGTTTTTTTCCTTTTTGTTTTTTCCGTGGAATAAAACGTGATAAGAATCAATAGTAACGCTATATAATTTACCATGCAATGTTTATTCGATATAATAAATACCTGTGTCTCATGGATAATTTTTCATAGGTTATATATGTAATACTTTCAGTGTTTTTAAAAGAATGGAATTTATTTCGTGTAGCTGTGAAACAATTCGAAGAAACATGATGGCCATGTGAGATTCGACTTATTGGTAATACTGCGTATGGATTCTTAGCAATATTCCAGTTGCTATTAATGGAAAGATGGAGAAGACCAGCAGAACGCTAAATCATGATTGCAGTCGTGTGCATTGATGCCTATTGCATCGCTATATGATACAGTCACGATTTGAAGTTTGAAGAATCTAGGCACCACATCACGCCCTTGAGTCCATATTTAGACCCAGTTTTCCTTATTGCTTGTTGTTGAATGGAGATATTCTATCGGAAATACATGTCTGTAATTATCTTGTACAATGATACACCTCGATTTCTTTAAAGTGAGTTTGAAACTGCTACGAAAATTCAACGATGGATATTAAAGCAAAGAAGGTAAAATAGAAAACTGTACCATCGACGTCTCCTTTCTCATTCAGCACGGAACGCGACGCCATCTTCGAGCACACGTCGAATCCCTCCGGGTAAAATAGAGAGGAAACGTATCTTCGAAGAAGGATAAATGCTTTCATCCTGTAAAATGTCAAATAATTCGTAATATTGAGTTAATTTTTCGTTAAAAATATAATGTTCACGACTGTAACCAGAATTATTTCTACTTTCATGAAATAATAAAATGTGGCCGATAAAACGTCACGTTTGTAACAATTTATTGATCAACAGTGCGTTTGAACAGCGTCTGCAGAGCGTGTAATTTTCCATCCGTTTTCACTTTCAACAATCGAATTATCCGCTTTCGAACGTTTCGTCTAATCGGGCATTTTAATCATCGTCGAAACCGGAGCTGCTATATTTAGCGAGGTCCCTTAAGTTTTATACGCTTCTCTGATCTATTTACTCGACTACGTCGTCCATTTACTTTAATCATGTGTGCGTGCTATTGAGAAAAACGAGTTCGTTATAGGTGGTATACGATAATCGTTCCTTCGATTACTCCCACGAAGGAGCCTTTTAAGATAATTACGACGATCGTTAATCGTCTTGTAAACTCGAAGGTAATAGCAACGTCTCCCCTATACATGTCGAGGTATGTAGTAAGATAGTAGAATCGAGTTGATTCGGAAAGAAACGTTATCTTTAAAATGGCTGCAAACTGACCGTGTCGGGGATACCTCGATAGAAAGATTATCTTTGTATCCTATTTTATGGGCGTTGACGATAGTTAGTGTCTACGTTCGTTGTGCTAGAATACACACGCAAAGGGGACGTTTTACAATAATTGAAAATGTAACGCAGGATTTCCCCTCCTCCTTTTTAGCCTTGATGCTTAAATATCAAAATATACGTACATGTTCGCGTTTCCTTTAAGTACGTATCATTTAATTTTTCATGCATGTCCCGAGCACGTTCAGACATGGGAGTGTGTTGCAATGTTGTCGAGGTATTAACTGTTCAGTTATAACATACTTTATAGACTATAAGGAATTCGTAAGCCGACGCTCGAGTAATCGTAAAATGTCGGACTACGCGAGGCGTGCTTTTAATCGTTCAAATCGTTACTATTTCATTATGTTACTCTGCTGTTCTGCAAGATTCTACAGGATTTAGCTGAAGCACCTGACGATTTTCGAAACAAAGCAAAAAGGCATCGGTTTTGTACTGTTAAACCATAAAGCATTCTTTTTTATCAGTACACTTTTGCAATGGAACTTTTGAAAACGAAGTTTTCTTTAGAAACGAAAATATCGTACATGCTTATGAATTTATATAGTTTTATTTATTTTGAAAATTTGCTTTATTTTAATATAAATAAGATTCGTATGAAATAATTGCCCCTGTATGAAAATTTGCTCTTACAACTTTCACTTCTATTTAACGATTATAAGTATTTAGTGGTTATTGTGACATTGCACGCACACTGTTGCACTCGATTTTAGAAGCTCAACATCAAGGTGTAATTTAATTTGAAGGGTCATTTCACGATTTGGAGTTTTTAATTAGCCATTCAGTTCTCGTGCTATTTTATTCTTAAATTTTGTCAGAAATTGACACCAACCAATGTATGCATTCCAAAAGAGACCACTAGAAAGATATAATTTTTAAATAGAAACAAAAGCTGTAAGAGTAAATTTTCTATTGAAAATAATTTATGTTTCTTTGTAAATAATAAATACATCACTAAAATTATTGGCATAAAGTGATGTGTCTTTATTTCTATTTGAAAAATTCCAATGTTTCTTTTCAATCTTGTAGATAAAAAGTGACGAACATGGTAAATTAACAAAAACATAATCGAGATATTTTACAAGCATCTCAAGTGTAATAAGACTTTTCCAATTTATAGAAGAAAATATGAAATGTGACAGAGGGTATATTCGGAACATAGCATCGTTGCCATGTGGATCATAAAGGAGTCAGTCGTAACGTGAAAGTAATCTTAAAGTATGTCCCATATGCAAGATGCAGTTCGTCCGGTTGCTTCAAGTAACCCTTCCGGTACCTCTTCACTGGTTATCCTGGAACGATGTTATTTTCTCAAAATTGTCTGGTAAATGGAGGTCTCGGAATAGCTGTGTTCCTGAGAGCAAAGGCTAGAACAGTATTACTGAAACACTCGACAAGGCTGCGTACAGTCTACCGGCCAATCGATAGAATCAATATGCATAATGTATACATGCGAAAGTGTTCCACAATGTTCTCCGATATTGCCTTTGCTCGATGATATCAAAAGAGAGAGGAAGGAAAGAAAAAGAGAGGAGTAAAGGAAAGTAAAAAATAAAAAGAGAGAGAGAGAAGGGTGAGGGGGAGAGAGCGAAAGAGAGAAAAAGAAAAAGAGAAGAGAGAGAGAGAGAGAAAGAGAGAAAGAGAGGAAAAAAAGAAACAACAAAGAGAGGAGCTGAGAGCGAAAGAGAAAATAGAGGGGAGAGAGAGGGGGGTGGGGCGAAAGAGAGGAAAAGAGAAAAGGAGAGAGAGAGAGAGAGAGAGAGTTTCCATGTGATACGCTTAAAATTATTCATAGGATCTTTGCGGTACAAAGGAAACATATTCGTTTAATGACAATTATGTACTTGTATCGAGTTTTCAACACACTATCGGGATACTTTAATGAAATTACGAAATCAACTGCGCGTTGATCGATCGTTTCATTAACCTGTCAGCTGCGAATGACGAGTTAACTTGTCATTAGTTCAATAATACTCTGAACGCAAATAGTGTCTTTATTAATGGATTATTCATTTTCTAATTGCACTATTATGCTTGTATTGAATATTAAAAAGCATCATATTCGCATTTGCAAAAATCAAAACAATGGAACTACATATAATTGTTGCTAATTTTTAAATATAAACTGCAGAGATTCAATTCTTGTTCGACAAAGGAACCCAGTCGAAAGGTTAAACACGCGTGGGACATATACCTACTTGCTTGTGTTACGTAATAGAATCGATTTTACTAGTTTTTCTTTTTTCTTCGTAAAATTAAATGAATTTACGTAAATTCTCTGATTTATTTTAATACGACGATACGTTTCCCGAGTCTTTTAACTTGAGGGTTTAAATCGGTTCATTGTACTTCGATGATAACGTTCATTGGAAGGACATCGGCATCCTTTGTTGCATTTTCCAATTCGGTTCGATTCAGTATCTCTGTGCCCTGCGTCTGCTGTGATGCATTGTTTGAAACAGAGGAAAAGAGCTTTCCAATCTTACTCTCAGTGTAATGAAATTGCTTCGAACAGTTTCACGATAGAACGAAATCGAAACCGATTAAAGCCTTGTATTCTCGCAGTTCTTATCGATCGAATAATGTAATTAAGCATTCCTTGCATCCGAAAACGCGTCGTTTTCGTGGAACGTATTATCTTCGTAAAATAATAAAATTACAAAGCTTGTTACATTAAACGGCATTGTAATTTTATTTTTCATGTAAGAAGTAAAATGTTTTAAATCTCGTTTCCATTCAATCGTACGTAACGAACGAGTGTATTAGTAAACGAAAGCGTAATAATTCGCAATGCGCGCACGTTGAAACGTGTATCGTTCTGTTCTTCCCGAATTACAACGAAACGAACGAAGGAAATCTTGATACGAGGACCAAGATGATTCATAATGAAGAACTATATTTTTGTTGCATTATTCTTTGAGCTGATGGGGAAAAAAGGCAAAGAGAAAAATGCTATCATTTCAATAAACACGAATCGCGGAGCATCGGCCCTGCAAGGTAATTTGCAACCGAGCGAGGGCGCGAGTTTCGTTCGCGGTCGTCCGGGCGTCGTGGTTGGTTCGGACTCTGAGGCCGAGCGGCACCGATCGTGGCCGAAGTTGACCGAATGCGCGAAGCGCCAGTGCTGAGCCTGAACGGAGGCGCTCCGGTCAAAATATATTCAGTATATTCTAAACAAGCGCGCGACGTGCTCTCACGTTTTGTTTGTGCGCGCGAAACCGTGTCTCGCCGGACGGAACGCTCATATATCAACGGTGACTTTGTACCAGTGCTACGATTACTTAAAACCAGTGTGTACGGAATCAGTTTGAAACTAGTTCGTGATCTCTCAACGAATCGAACGGCCCTCGCGTTTTAATTCCGAAGAGAAATAACGCGGTAGAAGATATGAGAGGAGAGACTGCCAACTGTGAGTCCGGTATTATACGCGTTCGCGACCCGCTCTTAACTCTTTCTTTCTTTTTCTCTCATCCTTTTCTTCTCTCTTCGTTCTTTATCTATTTTCCTCTGTCTCTTTCTCTGATTCCTTCTCTCTGTCTCTTTCTTTCTCTCCCCCTCTCTCTCTTCCCCTTCTCCATTTCTTCGTTCCTCTTTCGTACGCTCCCTCCGGTGATTTTCTCTCTCCTGAACGCCTCGTTCTTCTCTTTCTCCTTTGCTCCGACGTCGTCTCCTGGGGTCAGTGCCTGCTCGATCGGATCCTGAGCAGGAATACACACCGGAGGAGGAGGACGATTTCCCTCGTCGCGAGACTTCGAACAGCACACGCGCGCGCCACGCACGCAGGCCACGCACTTACTAAACGAAACAGAACGGGAAAACTTTTCCTTCGCGAGGGGGTTTTTCTTCTTGACCCCGGTGAAAGAACTGTACCAGTGGGATCTGTTAATCCGAACGAGCAGGGACGTTTGAAATGCCGCGAGGTAATGTGCGGATTCGCTGACGACGTGACATCAACTCACCAGTGAAGCGAATCGTCGGCGAATCGACTTTTCTCTCGACGAAAGTATTTTTCATGTGTGATGATCGATGTGTGAGACTCCCGTATCTCGTGTATACTCTTGTCAAGTGTAGGAAACTCGTGCTCGTTATCTCTAGCTACTTTTCTCGTGTCTCGTTTTTCTATTCTTTTCATCTCTTTTCGTACTTCTCTCTCTCTCTCTCTCTCTCTCTCTCTCTCTGTTTCATTCTGTCTCCCTCTCTTTCTTTCTGTCTGTCGCTCTCTGTTCGATTCTCATGTTACATCTCTGTGTCTCGACCCTGCCACCTCTCTTGTCGCGTTTGCTGTTGTCGTTCTTCTCGACTATTTTTTATTGACCGAAAAAAAGGACCACGCGAGTGATTACGGGGGAAAAAAGAGACTCTTTCGTAGTAGGGAATCGGCAATTTGAAATCTGTGTTTTTGTTTACTTAGAGGTGGACTGCCCACGCGACTACAATACATCGAAGAGGAGATGAAAAACATCCCGTTCGAAGTATTCGTCGATTCTTCACGTTTCTGTGCAAGAGGTAAGTAAAAGTACCTGATGTTCATTCTGCCATTGACGTGAGATTCTTATACACGTTTCGTTGGTTGGCGTCTAACTTCTTACGCGCCAAAACGCATGTTTCGTGTACGTACGAACGAGATAACGTTTCAGTGTCGATTCTATTGAAAACATGGCCCGTGACGTCGCGTATCATCGTGAATATAACCTAAAAAAACAAATTCATGTCATGTTTACCGACGGATTTTTTACGTGATAACGTTACGTATGTATGTTCCTCGTTCAATTTTTTGATCGGAACAACTCATCTGTGTATTATTAACGCCCAATAAGATACTTTGACCGTAATACAACTTTTTTTTACACTGATGTTTTCCCATCTGTGTGTTATCGAGTTTATGATGCATTGCTGCGCATGTAAATACAAATCGCGTTAGTCTAAATGGAAAATCTCAAAGGAATCGTGCTTTTTTCTGACTGAATGGCGGGAAATTTGAATAGACCCCGTATCCCCGCTCTTCCGTATGTCTTTTTATCACGCAACCTAAAACTACTACTATGCGAATACTTTAGTATTCGACCGTCGCTGATAGTACGCGTATATCGTCGTTGCACGTTTGTCACGCAAATACCCGGAATATGAAATTACTTCAATGCCATTGTGCTATTAGGTTTACGTAGGTCTATTCGTTCTATCGGCAGGAGACATTCAAGCAAAAATCCTTTGTGCATGGTAAATATTATCGATGTATTTTATTCTGAATGAAGTCGACTCGCGTTCAGGTATCGACGCAATCACTATAAATAATAAATAGCTAGTAAAACGCGTCACCTCGTGTTTCAAAGCGCAACGCACGTTCACGTTAGCGAATGCGTAGAATAGGGAACAAAAGGAGAAGAATTTAGAAGATATTGTTGTTAAATTACCTTATTAGGTGAATGTAGAACAGTTCATTTTCTCTTTTTTTTCTCTTCCTTTCTTCACGTTCGAACAAGATGATCGAGGACGCTTTTATCGATCGAGTCTCGTTATTTCCAAGTACTCACTACTGATGTGTCCGTCATCCAGACAAGTTGGACACACTCGTTTTAATATTGAGCAATCGTTAGGTTGGTTACGGCGTCGAGCATCAGTACCGGCTGTTATATCGTCGTGTCTGAAATATAATTTTTATTCAGAAGTGTTTCGGTGTAGATAATAACGAGCGTGTAGCGCGTACAACTAGTCGCATCGTATTCACGTACTATCGTTCGCAATCAGAACTGATTTTCTAGATAATTCGTTACGAGACGATAACCATTATCGCAATGGGATATGTTCCATACGTGAAATTAATCCAGTTATTTATGACACGGCAAATAGAGAAAAGTTAATGTATTGTTAATCGAAGATGCAAACGATCGCGAATGTTTGATTCGTGCGGCATTGATATGGAGACGAGGCGTTATTAGTAGGAATTAGCATACAAGAGGAAGAATCATCTCGGATTTGCTTTTCTTATTTAAAATTTATGTGCTTGGTAATATTCCAATAAATCTGTTCGCGGGATGAATAAGGAATTTTCTTCTCTTAAATCACAGTTGTTTGCTTCGAGGTTTAGTTATAACCGTTCTGGTAGCAGAATGTATAGCATTATGTATAAATTTTTTTATTTACTCGACTTTCTTATTTTTCTTCTTTTCTTTCTTTAATGAGTTCGTATGAAGTTTTATTAGTAAAATTATCATTTTAAAGTTATCGATTTCGTTATATCTATTATATTATTAGATACAGCTGCGGACAAAAGTTACGTGTTTGATTCGATTCTATATATTTTCTCACGGAGCTGTGAAGAAAAGAGCAATTACTTGCAATAACAGTATTTAATGATATGCAAGAGTATATGCCAAAGAAAGTTTCTAAAAAATATATTTGCTATCTTATATTTAATTTGTACGTATTTGAGTAAAATGTAGCATAACAAAAGTTTTCGAATAAATCAAATAAAGAGGATTAATGTTTTGTAATGTATCCCTTATTGTCGATAATAGCTTGGCATCTTCTCGACATGCTGTTAATTAATTTTTTTAGATAGGAGTCTAAGAAAAAATTCCAATTTCAGTGTATTTCTATAAGCAAATCGACCAAGTTTGAATATTTTCGACCTTTTACCGATTGTTTCACCTTCACTCCATAGATTTTCTATGAGGTTAAAGTGATTGCGCAAGCCAATCCGAAACATTAATGTTTTCATGTTTCAAACCATGCTTTAACCATTTGCACTCTGCTGGCGTCGCTACAGAGACATTCATAATACGGACTGTAACAGTATTCAAATTTTATTCATGTTGAAATAAAGCAAATTAATAAAATAAATTTACGAACGTGCATAATTTATTTCCTTTCGGAACGAAACTTCTGATTTTCAAAAGTTTCATTGCAAAACTGTGTCAAAGTTGATGTATCGATCATACAAAAAAAAAAAGAATACTCCGAGCGCAAAGGGTTAACTATTTTAACCGTGTGTTTGGAAACGTTGTCATGCTGAAATATCCAGTTTTCTGGCGTGTGCTCAGTAGCGCAAGGTAACACTGTATTTTCTAAAGTGTCTCGATACTGTAATCGATCCATTTTACCATTAATTCGATAAAGAGGACCAATACCATGAAAACAGCCTCAATCGTTACACTTTTGCCGCCAAATTGGACGATATCTTTCCTGTATTTGAATTGTTTGGAAACTTTTGTCGCGCTATATTTCATTCAAGTATATACAAATTAAATATAAAATAACAAGTATGTTTTCTTAAAAAATTTGCTGTAATGTAATTTTAGCGAATCATTAAATTCTCTGTTCTTGTGCGTAATTACTCTTTTTCACAACTCCAAAAGGAATATATAAAAATTGAATGAAACACAAAAACCGCTGTCGTTCGGAAACTTGTCTTTAGCTGTATATTCATCAGTTTTCCTTCTATAGATTATAATTTTCTTCGAAATTTCCTTTCACGTAAATAACAGATTTATTTTTTATCATTTTTCATTCTAAATATTCACTTCTTAATAAATGCTGCATTTCTGTATCGATAAATTTCATGGTAAAAACATCTTTCGATGTTCCTCGAAAAGAAAAGAAAAAAAGGAAAAAATTCAGTGGTGTTAAATTTGATGAACGAGGTGGCCATGTGGAAAATTTAAATTGCAGTTCCTCGATAATAAGAGGGAAAAGGAATCAGCGTATCCTAAGGCTGTTATATTTATCTTCATTCTATCATTCTATTAAAAAAAGAAAAAAAAAGAAAAAAAGCTGTGTATAATAATTTCTCTGAGAAAGACACTAACAATCTCGACGTTTTCTAGAAATATATCATAACAAACTTGTTAATGCGTTATACTTCTTAATTAAAATTGATTATTTGTTTTCCATTAATATTCATAATTTTGTGGATGATCAATTTAACAGAAAATATTCAGGTATCTTGTTGCATATTATGTTACATCATTATCAGAGATAGGCGAAATTTTCCTCCAATATCAATTTATTGTGTTATTTCGAACTATATTACTCACACCAATTATAATACTGTAACTCGTCGATGAGGAAAACCTTGTTCAAACATCAATGAAACACTATAATTCATTCATCGTCGACATACACGTTCGAATACAAATCAGCTTTTTTCTATTCAACTACACATCAAGTTACTTTAGCTCGATGTGTATCTTTTTTATCGAGTAACTTTGCATGTTCCATGCAAGATTATGAACATCATATACGAACACTCTTTAAAACAGAATAAGTTTTTTAAGATTGGACCAAGCCACGTGAGTTTCTTTTGAAAAGTTAGAAGGATTAGCTTTTTAAATGACGTGTAGAAACATTTTTGAAAAAATTCCAACTGGTAAGAATTAGAAAGAAAATAGTAAAAAAACAATCGCTCTTTATAACTTTCTAGTCGAGTATGTAATAAAAATTTAGAGAGTTACATTTTGAAATTACGACATTGACTCCAAATACACAACGAATATTGCCAAATTATGGTTGGAAAGAATAAATATTGAAGTGTTGAAATGGACTCCACAATCCTCTTACCTTAACCCCATAAACCATCTTATTTTCTTTGCAATTCCAATGAATTTAAAAATTTTTATAGATCTCATTTAGTAAATTAATCCATCTAACTTTAAAAAAAGAACTCACGTCATTTGCTCCAATTTTAAAAAAGTTATTCTATTTTAAAGAGCGTCGAATATTAATGATTTTAAAATGGGATTTGTCTGTCATTCACTTAAATAAAATCGTATATTTTGCAATACTAGGAGCTCCAATTTTTGACCAACTAGAATTTTTTCAAAAAGTTTCTATGCGTCATTTATTAAACTTCTTATTCTAACTTCTCCACGAGAACTTAAATTCGTTTGATCCAAATAGAAAAAGAAAAGTTATTCCTTTTTAAAGGGTGTTCGAATATTAATGCCAGTCACTGCATGTAATTCGAACATTTTACGTAAAGTACACAATTCCATTAAATTATAGTTTGCGCGAATCCTTCTCATGTTAAATTACGGAAGGATTAAATTATTTCTATCCGTAAATAGTAAAACACAAACGATATTTAGGTCAAAATTTCATTCGAATATAACGCAACTCCGAACCTAACTCCTAGTAATACTACGTGTATAACAAGGATTTACCTTTAAATACATCAACGGACATACGAGTAATTTAGACGATGCAAAACAGATTTAGACAGTGAATTGAAAGTTTCATAGTAGGGTACGATTTGGACGCCGGCGTGGATCGCAACAAGTGTCTCGTCGACATCGAAGGACGCCTATTATTCGTTCAGATGGGCACGAAATCGCGGAGATTGCTCTTTCAGTTTGAGCAACGAAATTCGCCGGATCGAAAGTCAGTCAGTCCCGCGTTTCTGCGAATCGCGGATTCGTCGTCGCGGTCCTTTTTATCGCGGTGGAAAAACAAACGCACGGACGCGCTCTTATCTATCACGCAGCTTGTTGCCGTCAGCGCTGTTCGTTTCATTTCTCGCAGGAATCTAGTCACGACCGTCATCGATTATTTAACGTGTAACGTGTCACGACATTGGGAATCGCGTAATTTCATTTGTCAAGGAGCTAGATGAATCTTGAAGTAAATTTTTGCGTACAATTTATCGTTTGTATTTGCGTCAGCGTGTTAGAGTAACTGATGGTACAGTCTGAAGGGAAATCATTCTACATGGAAGTATCGATCGAAAATGGTGGAAATACGTAATTTTCGTGTGCGTTTATGAGCCATTCTACGTCAAATCACAGAGAATTGCGATCATAATCAACCGAGTGTTTTCAAACTCGCAGAATTTATTGATCATTTTCAGAAACTAAGCTGTATAAAATTTAGCTGTCTATCTTGAACGATTCTTGAGATATTTAGTGTCAAAATTTTGAAAAATTAGACGAAATTAACCGACGTGTTCTCACTTTAACCTTAATACTTCTTTTTAAAGGTGGTGTTTCGATCTTGGGCTTATTTTAAAGCTAAAGAAATACTCTTTTCGAATATGTAATGGAGCAATATGCAATGCTGAAATTTCAACAGCTGATTTTACGCTGTTCCCACCTATAGAACAATTTGAAGAAAATATCATTGTTTTAATCAAAATATTAATTGTTTTTGTTGTGAATTTATGTTATTATTACGAAATATAGTTAATATTTAAAAATTGCTTAGCTTTTTAATTGGATGTGCTGGAATATCTGAAAAGAAATTGAAGCTATCGAAATAATGTGCTTATAAAAGTTGTTTTATACGATTGGAGATACAATCTCGTATAAATAGATTTTACACCAGTGGAGTGGATTTCGAAGTGTTTTATAATAAAGGGAATTAAACAAGTGTTCAGTGTTAATATATATTATATATATTATATGTATATATATCTTGCTAATAAATAACAACAATGGTCAAATTATTTATGATTAATCATTTATTTTCGAATGTTTCGTATTCTACACCTTTTCATAGCTACATCGTATGAGAAAGTTAGAATTAAGTTTTCAAGTTCCATTATCTCATCCTCTTGATCGTGTTCATACTTTGATCCTTGTATATACTTGTATTCCGGAAGTAATATATCTCTATAATTCATTGTAAGATTAGTAGCTCTTGACAAAAAGAAAAGTAAGCAAGATATTACGATCTGTGTATTTTGTCATACTAGTTTTATAGCAGTGCATCTTAATCATATTAGTGTAGAGTAGTTATCAAATGTGTAACAATATGTTTGATAAGGTTTTCATGAAAATAAAACAGAAAAATATTGAACAACTATTGTCTATAAACGAGTTTTTTAAAGGAAAATTTTTGAACATCGGAAGAATTGACGAAGGAAGGAAATAACAGTGTTCTTTTTGTTTTTATTCTTGATTTCTGAAAATTTCGCATATTCATTGCTACATAAATTTTACCGCATCTTGCTTTTTGTTAAATGTTTGCTTTTGTAACATTTTCTTATTCAAATATAAGTATACTTCGAAATATTATAGTTTTGGTATCAAGCAAGAGTTAAAGTAAAATTAATTTTCTGTAATTTCCTATAAAATTTTAATAGAATTCTAAGATCTAAATATTCATGAAGAGGACTAAAAGATATATAAATATCTGTTGAATTTTTTGAAGTGTAGTCTATTTAGCTACATTTCTGTTTCTCTGTAGAAATTTTTTACTGGCAAATAAAAATAAAAACATTTGAGATAAATGATGCTGAATCTTTGTATAAATGAATGAAAGGCTATTGATGTATATGTTTTGTTTAAAAAATTATTGGCCTGTCATTTTGATTTATCTCTCTATATTTAGGTATATTTCAGGTAGATAATTAAAACATCTGTAACGAAATAAATAAAGGAATATAACAGTTATTCCATCTTATTAAAAGTAATTATAAATTCCTACAATTATGCCAACACGATGTTAATAATTAAGAAAAGAAAATATCTGAAATCTGTCATTTTGATGAGCTTGATAATTCTAGTTCAATTTTCATTTATGAATCTGGCATTTCACATGCAAACGACATAATACATGTGCGAAATATTCCATGACTTATGGACGGGATTGTATCTCGAATCGGATCACCTTGTTTATTAACAATATAAGCTACTTTTCGGGCAGGCCTGGTATCGAACCGTCATTACTTTCGTTCCAATCATTTCGATGAAGTTTCGCGACTGAACGACCGTTTGTCACGGCGCACGTAACACTCGCAGGAATTCGATCCATGAATACTTTACTGTCGCGCAGAATTACATCATATAACGCCTTAAAGTCTTCTTCCGGTAATCTTTTTATTTTTTTACTCTGCGAGATGTGGCTATCAACCGGCGGTGGAAATTACGATCCAGAACTGCGGTACGTTGGAGAGAACTTCTTATAGGAAATTATGCAATTAGCAGAAGTATACTTCGCGTGCACGAGATTAAGACAAAAAAAAAAGAAAGGAAAAAGCTCGTTGCGTGTAACCGTGTATTTTTCGTTGAAACGTGTATACACGCTCACGCGGTTTATTCTCGAGAACTTTTTGAGGTATCGGTTCGGCCGTTCGACTCTATGACAAAAACAAACCGTCTTTTCTGAGAGTTTGTCGGTGATTCTTAGGATGATTCATACGCAACGTTGTTAAACGGTTCGCTAGTGTGTTCTGTGTGTAGGAGTTAAGAAGAAGGTTCTAATTAGCGCGAATGACTACGCTGAGATATGGTCATTTAGAGTTGTAAAAGAAATAATTAGGTGGACGTGGAATTAAAGTTTTACTTGTTATTCCTAGCAGATTTCTGGTGTTATATAATACGACAAAATTGTTTGAGTACAGTTGGAACATTACAATAGAAATTAACCCTTTGCACTTGAAGTATTGCTCTCAGGTACTGACAAAATTTAACGTTGTATTCGAACTGTCTTTCATGTATACTGGCGATATCCTGCACTAAAGAAACAAAATATTGTGATTTACAGTGAAATTTCACGTTTTTTTTAATTTTTCAATATTTAGTCATTTCTTTGACCGACCGAATCTGTGAAAAATGCAATAGAAAAAGAGTTGTTTGAAGATAGCAATGATACCGAAATTGAAAATGATTTGAAAAGTGATTGTTTTATGGGATCAAGTTATGATTCTGACGATAGCGATATTATTTCACCAGTAAAGAAAAACATAGGTTTTTTAAAATGATTTTCGTGTTCGTCGAAAAGCAATTTCACCGTCAGTGTTATTTTCAAACAACTCTTTTGCAGTTGCATTGTCCGTCATAGTGAATAATATATTTTTTGAATCGGTTGATCAAAGAAACATGCGATCAAAATGTAACTATAAATCACAACATTTTGTTCCTTTAACGCAGCATATTATTGTTGTGTCTGAGTGGCACATTTCGAGTACAAAGGGTTAACTTCCATTCTAAACATTTCCTACATCGCCAATCAGATTTACATCCTGCTAATTGCTTTAAACGCACTTGAAAATGACTGATAATTTATAATTAAAACTTTCATTTATAACACATTCATATAACAATAATGATAAAACAGCATTAGAAAAGTACTGTTTTAAATTTTATTTATAAATTTTGCTTTCAAATACATCATATATTACATAGCCATAAAAGAAGTTAAAAAAAGTTCGAGCGCAGAGTTGAAGTTTACTAGTTTCTACTTTAAAAATTATACATATGTACATCAAAACACAACACTCGAACGATTCTCCTGTCACATAACTGAAATGAGATTCACAATACAGCAAACATCTTTCACTTTCGACACGCGTATAGAATTGTAAAGATCCGTGATAATTTTTCCACCGATTTGTACGAAATTCGATCCCTACGAAACACGGGAAAATTTTAATGCCGCAGGGTCAGCAAGCAAGTCTCGAAAGTGGACTCAGAATTCGTCGAATGATATTGTGTGTGTCAATTTCCCTCATCTTTGTGGATAAGAGCGTTGCGACGAGAGTGTGCGTTTAGCTGAAAGTTTACTCACGCTAGACAAACGTCGTAGCGCAGCGGCGGCCGCATTAGTCAGTCGCATCTGTCAATAATTATTATCGTCGAGCACGTAGCCGTCGCGGCACGCTGTGCCGCGAGATCGCGGCAGACGACGACTGTACACGTTATCCGAGAAAACACGAGGCGACATGATATCAACGACCCGTAGATACGCCGGATAGAATGGCAAACGAAGAAGGAACGATTAAGAGAACACCGCGGTAGAGAGAGAAAAAGCGAGCGAGATGGAGACGGAGAAAAAGAAAGAGTAAAAGAGAAAGAGATTGAGAAAAAGAAGGAGAGGCGGAGAAAAAGAGAAAAAGATATGGAAGAAAAGACAGAGCAAGAGAGAGGCTCAGAGCGCGAGAGGAGAGGTGATCAAGAAGGAAAACGCGAGAGTAGAGTAGGAGAGACAGCGAGTAGGGGACGTTAGAGATGTTCGGCAGGCTTATTTGTCCGTAGTGGCTTATAGACGATCCTCGTGACGTCTATTTCGCGACTGACCTCGAAATTATCAGCCGATCGAGAATTTCGAAGAAACGATTCCTCCCGTATAGAGTGTGCCGCAGCTCTACCACGCCCGCTACCGTGTCATTCATACGAGACGTTGAATTATTGAAAGTGCAACGTGTCGACGCGCGGCTGTCGATGGCACGCGTGCGTCTGCGAGATGTTTACGCGCGATACGCGAACTAGAGAGGCGCGAGTGAGGAAAAACAGGCTGGAAATCGGCAGATCGCACCGGTAACGACGCGAGGTCGAGAGGACGCGTGAAAGATCATCGTGCGGTAGTATATTACCCGTGTTTTTCCTCGTTTCCCGTCGAATGGTAACGCGACGTGTGTTTGTCGGCTTTTTTTTTCTACGGATGACCAAATTGCGATCTGTTGTAAAAGAAAAGGTTAACGTTTGTCGACGTTTCTTCTTACGTTATCATACATTTTATCCTGAACGTGAATACCGTGGAAACGAACCTTCAACGCATTTTCCAGGTTTACAGCAGATCTTTACGTAACTTTACCTTCTCGAATAGGGAATCTGTTTTTCTATCGATGCGCTGGAACGTTGATTGTTCGACGAACCTGTATGTACCTATATGGCGTGACAGGGATTGTTCTCGTAAAGCCGACGATTTCGACGAACAAAACCGTTTTTTGTATTTTCGTTTGATTACCTTCGACGAACCTCCGATCGTTCGGGGAAAAATAAAAAGAAATAAATTAAAGAGGAGAGAAGAGAAGATTTTTATTTTTTCCTGAGACACTTGGTTATTGACCGTAGGATTTTCGAGTGTTGATAAGACACTTATGTATGTATATACCTATTATTTCGCATATACGGTAAGCGGTTAACTGTTTGAAGTGATACGAATGTCGGCGGAAAAGGCGTTTTAATCCGTGTTTATTCTTCTACCGTTTCTCTGCTATTTTAATTGTTGACCGTTCTTTCAAACTGATACTTTTTTTTTTCTTTTCTTTTTTAAGGAACAAATCTGTTCTTGCCTGTAATAAAACTCTGATGAATGTCTTTAACCCTCGTACACGTATCTCACGTGGAAGAAATTGGAATGATTTTGTTTGTTTGTACATGCAAATTATTCAAGCTTATCGATTTGATTCGATCAGTTTTAACATTCACGAGTTGTTTCTTCTTTTTTTTTTTTTTTTTTTAATTATGTACACAAGAGCGAAGTGTTTTGACAGATTTCTCGTTTCCTTCGAAACGATGTAATAATCGAAAGACACTTGTTTTCGGTTGTGCTGCTTCTAGTAGAATTTGAAATATATCACAAGGTGCGTTAGAATGCCAAACAAATGTCTTGCAATTCTCGCGTGCAAATATTTTGAAGCTTCGCGGCATTGCCAAGTGTTCGCAAGGCCAACTTAAAGTTTTTACCCTTGTCACGATCATGGTGAACGTCGTGATTGATATTTTCTAAATTATATTAAGATTTTGTAAAACGTAGAATTCTTATATTCTTCTCTGTAGAATGTTTTTAATAATTTTTTATACAACGTTCTCAACAACGGCGTTATCTGACCTTTTTCTTGGTTCATTTTTTAATAAAATGTCACCCATCTTGAATTCCGCACAATATCTTAACATTTTCACAATTTTCTTTAAATGCTAAATGCATATTTTTAGCAGATTTTTCAAGTTTAAAGTTATGTAAAAGAAAATAACACAAATATCCTGATTATTCGTTATGATAAATAATAATGTATAAACCATTTTTTTTTCACTATTCAATATACGTGTAATATAGCAAATTCTTCCATCTTGATTATTCTGTAAAAAAGTTTATGATCAGATAAAATTTAATACACATTTCATTTGCACCAACATAATAGTACGAGAAAATAAGCGAATGAAAGAGATTTCGTATTTTTTTCCATTTATCTTTATTAGTTTTTGTCATAGATATTTTGCATTTCTGGTTCGTTCGAATTTTCCATATTACTTCGGGAGCTTAAATCTTGGGAGGTTTACTCTTTCGGATCAAGGCGAAGGCAAATGTAATTTCTCTGATAAAACGTAAACCGTTAAGTATACAGTATTCGTTCTCTTTAGCTTTAGTTTCATTTTACTCTTTGTAACTGTAATAAGAGCGATATGATTTATTCAAATATAAAATGAAAAAATTCCTTCCTCAATCTCTCTTCAACATATCATTTTGGTTATAATTATTATATACGTCACATTGACGTCTTGAGGTTCTGTCAATATTTGTTGAGTCAACAACTATTTTTATTTCTATAATTGTCTATAATTGGCAAAGTCTCCAGGCAGAGAGTGAAGGCTAAAAATATATCAATCGACATAAAACGTAAGAATGTATCGTGTGAAAAAAGTATAATATAACAAGCGAAAGTTACTTATTTAAAAAGTTTCTTGATTTATCCTCGATTTTAAGCTGGTTTAAATTTGATTTTTTTTATCCTCGAAAATTTTTTTTGTGAGCGGTTTCTTTTTTTTTTTAAATAAGAAATCATATGAAATTTTTTGAATTCAATTATATTAATTAACGTAATTGATGCTTCTTTTTATTTCGTCGATTTCTGTGTTTCTTTATTACAAATTCACGAAGCTTTTCTAAATTCGCATAAAAACGAAGCTCATGCGAATAGCAAAGACGCAACCTCTACGAGTGTCATTAACCTCGTTCGTGCAGGTGGGCACCGGTAATAATAACGCTGGATCCGTAATTGCCGTTGGTGGTTAAACAGACTGATATAGTGCAAAATGAGACGAGGTTGTCGTTCTGTTCCAACGTACCGTTTGTCATTCATGACTCTTTCGCTATTACGGATTAGATCTTAATGAACTGATCGTTCGAGTGATTCTTTGCATGAATAGTCCGTTTAATTTTCGATTCCATCATGAAAGAAATTTCAGTACACTATAAATACCATGCAAATTTCATGCATAATTAGTCCAACGAATTTCAATTCTATTAGGCATAGAAATAAATTCTTTTCGTCTTTAGGGTGAAATAAAAGTTTTACCTAAAAGGAATGAATATTTCCATTTATTTGTCGATGATCTTTCGCCATTTTTTCCAGCTTACGTTATACTGTCGAAAATATTTCGATTTGAATGGATATATTGATTATATAGAAATTTTTTGTTCACTGTCAGAATTACATTGTACAAACTTAACTTCTATGATAATTAATAACTACCAAGCTTCTGCTAATTCAACGAGCATCTTCTATCAAACATCTGTAATAATTAATAACTAGAAATCACAAGAGCAGTGAAGATTTTCATATAACATGAAACTCAGCTGGAATAAATGTATTTCGCTTGAAAGTACAAGCACGGACAATCCACGGCCATTAGTTGTACGGCCGTTAATGATCTTACGATTAAGAAAAAAATGCGTAGCCGGCATGATTAATCGAGTAGCATCGGTATCGGGTATCATTACCATAAGTATATCAATAATGTATATCGACACCATGAACATCATCAATATTAAATTAACCTGCAGTTCCAACAGCCGCTTCGCAACCAGAAAACTTCAAATCCTCTCTCGGTAATTCTTTTCTCGAATCCAGTTCCTCACCTGATGTTTCATGGAGGAACTGGAAACGATCGGGGGGGGGGGGGGGGGGGGGGAGAAAGAAACAGAAACGTAGAAAAGGAGCAACGTAGTTCTCAAGATGTACATACATTTTAATGGATCTTAGTTCGTTGTAGGAAGACCGACGCGCTTTCCTCTTAATAATGTCGAATGTCAGAAATATTAGCACGTGCCTGGATTTATAGATGCCTATAGATTCCATGGATTTATAGCTGGAATATAGAGAAAAGAAACATCAGATAGGTTAACATTTCTCGAATGCCTTAGGATATCGGTGGACAAGCATTAAAACCTCCTGGCGCTTGTCTGCTGGTCGCAGAACTCGTTCGATGAATCACTGCCGCGTTTTCTCGTCGTTCGGGTAGGTAGCTACATGAAAATGCTAATCACCGCAAATGGTAGCCGCGTGCGAACGATAATGAGCACTCGCCGTTGCATTTCGGATTTGCAGGGACGCATGTCGCGCATGATCTTCGAACTGGTCACGACACTTTGTTCCCCTGCCTGTGTACTCTCCTTTGTACTTGAACTTTAATTTTCAATTCCGTTGCAACACGGTCAGCCGTAAGAAAAATAGAACGCTTGAAAAACAACCGGTTGTTTTCGTATCAACGGTGAAGTATCAAAGTGTTTTTTTTTTTTTTCATTTCTACGAAGATTCGTGGTGTATCGCTTTTCAGTTAGAAATGTGTCGTAAATAGAAAATTGTCAATTTTCATTCGTTTACTTGGAGATATATTTTAATACGTAGATTTATTATGAAAAAAAGAAATATATTTAAAGTTGACGTATGCTTTGCATTGTAATTAAGTAACTTTTTACATGGAAATGTTCGTTTTGCTTTTTTAAACAATTTCATGTTTACGTCTTGCGAGAATTTTCTGGCGAAAGTGTGATATGATGACAATTTGTAAGTTCGAGGCTCCTTTATATCAAAATTACAGGTACAAAAAACATGCAGTAGTGCGCAAACTTTGTCTCCCGTGGGGTTTCTCAAATTTTTCCTCGGTTCCTACAAATTATTACATATTGATGGAAAATCGACGTTATTCACCAAATATTTTTTGTTTTTTCATTTGTCTTCTTTACTTTTTTACTTCTCCATTAAAATAAATTAACAAGTATTTTGCACACTGTGAGTGTTTTCTTTACCCAACAATATCGAAAAATAAAAATATGCAAAATTTCTAATGGTGAAAATTTACGAGGCTGAAAGCTTTATAAACGATCAGTCACTTCTTTATGTTTCATTTTCTTTCATATTTGAGGTTTTGTAAAGGTTCTTTTTTTTTAATGAGCGCAATATTTGGAAGTTTAAAAAGTGCTTGTGAGCTTGTGGTATTTAAAGATAGCTGTGAACATTGTTCATATATAAAATGTTTGGTACTCGTGTTGCAAGTAATCAGGTTACAAGATCTAGTCAGTTGAAGAATAAATGAAGGGTGGTAAGGTTGTCTTCGTTCATTAACGGAAGCCATCGAAAAGCTAGGGTGAAGAGGAGAGAATGTCAGAGGGTGGTTCTTATGGGAAAAGGTTTTCTTATAACGGATAGGCGGTATAATTGCACGCGACGTAAAAGGAGAGAAATTGCGTTGAATACGTGAGAAGCTCGAATGAAACAATTTTCTTTCTTTCTTTTTTTTCTTTCTGCTATCCTCTTCGTCATCATGTTCGTAAAGTTAGACACTTCCGTTAGAGTTTCATAATAAAAATTAACGTTATGATTGGGCTTGGTATAAACAAAGTGGGTGTTACAAAAGTAATTTTTCTTTTGTGAAAACTTATCTAATTGGAAAATAATTCGAAAGAATTTTAAAATATAATTCACTTGTTCATAATGATTTACGTCTGCAATATTTTATTCAATACTGAGTATGTTGATTGATGTCGAAATATGTCAACATACTTATAAACGGGAAGAGAAACAGGTAACAATATCACGAAGAATGTTGTAGGGACGATTCCCATTTTTCTCAGTCTTATAAGAGAAGGGCGCATTCGTAATGAATTTGTCGTCGCCCTTCGTGTAATTTATGGTTCCTCAAACTATTTGTGTAACCTTAAAGGCTAAATTTCAGTGTTTTTCTTCGTCAAAGTACACCAAAAATGGCATAATTGTTTCCTTTTTTCTCCAAAATTTCTTTATTGAATGTTTCTGATTGTTACATGTAATTAGTTACATTTCTTTAAACGATATTTAAAATATCATGATGATTTCGATGCATTTATCGACAATCGCTAACGTGGAATAATGAAAAATAACACGAACAACGAGTGTAGAAAAAATAACACGTTTGATTAATTCCTCCAATTTAAGCTCATCCTTTACAATTTTGTTATGGATACAAAAGTTTGAATTTGAGTTATGTACAATCTTAATACTGTGTCAAATAAGAAGAATTTGTATTTAGTAATTATCAGAGTGTAATTAGAATATGATTATTATTGGAAATACGATTATCTTAACTATAATCTGCGCCACTAATGTGACTCGTTGTTGTACAGCAAAGTGATTAATATTATTTGATGACAAATTTAATTCAACGATTTTGACGAAATCTTCAGCATGTTTATAACTGACACTACAAGTGTTAAAGCTCAGAAGGTATTTCGTCCACACAGAGCATTTAAGTTTCAAGTACTCCACAGTTAAAGGATTAAGAGGAGTACGAATACTTCTGTGATCCACTGTGTTCCACTGTGTAAACATTGTTATATACATAGTTTAGATACGTATCTTATTTTACATTCCAATAATTGATCCATCGAACAACAGACGTTCTACTGTATATTCTTCTCCATTCAACAAGGTCCTCCGAGGAAAATCGGTTCAACTCGTCTGTTTTACAATACACCATCTCATTCGTTAAAATTTTGCATTGTCTTGTATTTTGTGGTCTTTGCAAAAATATAGTTGGTGCTAATCTCCGTTGGGCCACCGTTAGGCGCAGGTTCGAGCGAGCGCAAAGAGATCTGGCCGGATTCCAGGAGCGTCTGACAGAGGCGCCGGTTTTATTGTCTCCTGATGGTTTTGCCCACGCGATCCGCGGCGCTTAATCGACGTGCCTTGGGCTAATGCCTTCGCCAGACACGCGTTGTTCGCGTTCGGACTCTGCAACGAGCCGTTTCACGATCGTGTGGCGAGAGAGCTATCGTCGATCGTGACTTGGCGGTACACGCGTCGAACCAAAATTTTATTCAGCGACATTTCGCCTGGCGTTTACGATCGAAAGTGGATAAAATGATTCTTTTCTGTGACACGTATCGATACTCTGTGTGTAGAACTTACGTTGACTAAACGAGTCTTTGTTAATACTCTCTAGAAACATTGAGATAGTTAACCCTTTACCGCCGAGCCAAACTGATACAGTTTGCTAAGATAAAGAGAATTTAAGAGAAAAAAAGAAAATTCAGTTTTACATGGTAATTACAAAATTTAAAAAGGAACATGTTAAGAAATAAAAGGAAAATATATTTCACAGTTACATTCAAATATGATATAAAAATTGATATATGAAAAAAGATTTTCAGAAACATTATTGTTTATTAGAATTATTTCATTACTGTTCATATTCATTTGTTAATTCCTACAATTCATGCCTCTAGCATAAAGGGAACGATACACAGTTGTTCGGTACTAAATCGTTCTTTTTAGAATTTTAGATTAAGTGTTCGGAAGATATTACGATTATTCGATAGTTGAAACATTTCGTATATTCAAGTGAACATTTAATTCGAATGGTTCCATTTGGAATTTTAATTTCAGTTCGAGTTATAACTTTCTCACGGAAACTAAGAATTCATAGAGTTATTAAATATTAACTCTTTCGCTACTATGAATGGCTATAGTCGCTCGCTTTGAAGTGATCTCGGTATATTACGAACGACTATGCTCGTTTGCTGTGAAATAAGCATTGCGTTCTCGTACTACGTAATCATATACTCTTCTCACAAGGGAACTTTAGTAATACGAAAGAATCTATCAATTTTTACTATAAACATTTCTCTATAAATTTATATTATTTTTATTAAAGGTTTTTATTAAACATTATTATTTATTTAATAGCATCGTCTTATAAGGTATAAAAAGCTATTAAATTCTTATTATAAACATACTTTTATATCATAAGGGCTATTTTCGACCCAAAAAATTGATAAAGGGCTGAAATTGCCCCATACTTCTCTCGAGGTCCCTTATTACAAATTTACAAAGTTTAAAAAAAATCCGAATTTTCGAGTTACTGAAATTGCCTTGCCAGTCATATACATACATATATATATATATAATTATATATATATTTTTTTTAATTTCAATAACAGAAGAAATAATTTATATATTCATTATAAGTGGCAAAAATTATTGTCAGCATAATTATATAATGCACGTGTCTCGTTTTTGTTGGCAGAGATGATTGTAGTTACTCCTACGCATGTTACTCCTACAATACTATAAAGGAAAATGGAGATACTTATGATGGGTGATCGAACAGCGTTGAAGTCTTTTCGAAATAGCGTGGTTCGGATAGAGTTAAACTATATCTAAGATGAAATAAAGCATTAGATATGTATCTGTGTAACATCGATAATTTGTACCCTGAAGCCTGAACGAATTACAAATTATACACGCGTGTAAATTATTACGGAAGCAGAGGTTATCTTTCGTATAGATTGACCGCGGAAGAGTAGTAGGGAAAACTCGTGACCGTTATAAACAGCAGGTACGAGACACGAAATTACGTCGTTTAAGTATAATGTGAACACAGTTCGCATGTAGCGTTATTATCAAGTGTGCCGTCACGTCTGATTATGCACGTAAGCGCACGGGAAAGTTTAACGCTCTTGTATAAAGAATCATTTTAATAGGACATACATATATATGAAATGTTTCGGTGAAATGTTTATTAGTCGTTAAATAGTGTCTCTTAGGTATTCTGGTAATTTTACGAGCTTGTTTGAAACTGTTTTATTGTTTATCTCAGATTCTTTTTAACTCTTCATGAAACTATGTGATTTGGATGTATATGTCATGTATCTGTCAGGTGTGCAAATTAATTTGGTGCCTTTTTTCACAAACTTCAGTGTTTATTAGCAAAAAATCGAACTAATCTCCATTATTTTGGATTGCTCTGTTCTATTTATCAGATAATCGAGGAATTACTTCTCTGAATAAAATATGACCACTTTTAGTGGATAAAGTTGTTTAGACTTTATAAACAAAAGGCACCGAATTAATTTGCAAGTTTAATTCACTTTATGACACTCGTTTTATTTGTTTACTGTTAACATCGTTGTACTATTATGTTGTTAATAATTAATTTCCTTACAATAATCATTAATTTTTGGTTCTCATATTAAAATGTAATTTTTCTTCTCCTGAACAAAGAAAAATCGGATTTCAGAGGGTTAATTTAATTTTTCTTTCTTCTTTTTAACAGTGCAAAAGAAAATTGTGTTGTTAAATAGAAGGAGAATATATTCTTTATAGACGTCGATGACAAATTAATTGATTATTAATGTGAACGAGAACCTCGGTAATTCAAAGCTCAAGTTTAAATTTCTGAGTTACGGAGGAAAATTCAACTTACAGAGGCTTTGTACTTGAGTTAGATTTTTCGATTTGTAGATATTCAAATAAACACAAATTCAGCTTTTAGAAGTTAATATGTACATATTTATTATATATATGTATTTTTACATACATATATAAAGAAAATATAAATTCCAAATAAAAATTCTAGAAAAACTCTCTTAAAAAATCTAAGATAATATGCGTTATTAAACGCATTTAAACGTGGAAAAAAAATAATTCGCGAAGCTTAGATTTTGATTTACAGAATCTTTACAGCGATGTGGAAGGGAATGAACAAAATTCTAGTCTTACAGAGGTTCTACTATATTTAAAAAAAGAAAGAGGAAGGTAAATCATCTTTCTTCCAAAAAAGTACACCGTAGAAAAATCAGAAACGTAAAATGAACTTTTAAAAAAATACTTTATCGTGTAACAAATCGTGTGCTTCTTAAATTATTCGATGCAAGAAATAAAACCACGTATACTTTGTATATACCTTTCTTCAGTCCCCATTTCGATTGATATCTCTACCTAGGGTTCGTCTGGAACGCATGATTACAAAAGCTATGTAACAAGAAAACGAAAACTGTGTTGTGAGTACGATCGAAGTGAACGACAGGTCGTAACACCGGGCCTCGTACATTAAATGAACACCTACGCCCACACGAAATACGTGGAGGCACGTGTGCCTCTTCGAGGACGCATTTATAACACATTTGTATCGATCACGCCGTTCGATTAAACGACTGTTAATTCCTGTGTCGTTTAAAAGATGCAGCATCACGGAAAACTTCGTCTCGCTTGCGGCAAGGTCGCCTTTTCGATTCTTGTTTTAATAACTTCACGCTTCGACATTCGTTTAATAACGATATGACATTTAATACTACTAATGACCCGCGTTAGAGATTTATTTTTCGATTTGTTTTATCGTAATTGTCAATGTTATTCTTCTGGGTTGTTAAGGAAATAATCGATAATTATATATTGATAAGTGTATGTTAGTTCCTGTTCCAAATGGAATGTCTGTTCCATTGCAAATTGAAAATGATAATTAAAATAATATCGTTTATCTTATTTCTGGTATAATCATTTATCATTATAATAATTGTTATTCTTCTGGGTTGTTAAGGAAATAATCGATAATTATATATTGATAAGTGTATGTTAGTTCCTGTTCCAAATGGAATGTCTGTTCCATTGCAAATTGAAAATGATAATTAAAATAATATCGTTTATCTTATTTCTGGTATAATCATTTATCATTATAATAATATAATTGATATAATATTTAATTTTTAATATAATAAAATAAAAATTAATTTTCTATTAATCTTTTGTTAAAACTTCTTTCAAGTTCTCAGTGTTTTTACGTTATCAATTTATCAGCCATCCTTCTCTTCTCTTTTATTCTTATATAGTGAAGTTTCGAAAGAAATATTCATCGTTTTCTGTTTTATTAATACACTATGGAAGTATCTTGTGTTTGGAGTTGAGTTTGAAATCACTTTGATACGTGAATAATATTCGGTATGATTCGAAACGAAACGGAGCAGGGAAATAAAAAGAGGGAGCATGATGATGAAAAGTAGGTCTGCGAGCATCGTGTCGAGTGGCCCGATGAAATTGTTTACCGAGGTCAAGTAGGTCTACTTCTTAGTTTATTGTATGTAATAACAAGATAAGCCGCACAAATGAATTCAATATCTGTACGGAGTGCATAGAGTACATAAATAGAAAATTGCTTCTGATAAAGCATCAACTCTAAATTGCTGTACTTAAGGGGTACCATTTGAACCGTGATGATTCGTTATCGATGCTAAAGCGGTTTATGTAAAGGCATATGTCGCCACGCGTCTTAATACTTTCCACACCAATTTCTCCTATTAAGTCTACTTTAAGCTTGTGTATTAAATATTCTTTCCATCAGTTGAATCATGTTTACTCAACGAACTTATATTGGCTGATAATAACTTCTTCGCACATTTCCTTTCTCTCATTTGTAAACGTTATTCATTGTCGCATAAATTGTAAGGAGATTCTTCTTTACCTTTTTTCTTTCCTTTTATCAATTCTTCTGTCGTTTAATGAATCCAGAGAAATGTGTTTCCTCGATTCAATGAAGATTCATCAAAAATACGACAGCGAGATCGAGTGCACGTCTCTCTGTCGCGCGATAGTGTATCGGTTCGAAAGTAAAAACTCGGTTTAACACAAGATAAAGTTGTTGCATCATATGTGGCGTGTGTCCCTTGTGTACATCTATTAGAACAAACGATATTCTTCGAACACAAATGATGTTTTATTAACTGTCTATATTTTGTTTCTTGTAGTTGTTTCTAGAGATAGTACACTTCATTGTAGTTCACTTTGTTAACACTTTGGCTGCAGGCTACTCTAAACTTTAACAATTTCATTACTATTGTCGCTTGTCTCTTAGAATAAGTTCTTTAAAATTACTCGATATTTTTAACATTAGGTTTACGAATTTTCTTTGTGTACCTATGTTTACGGACACTCGTCAAATTGACGAATGAACGAAACCCCCGAATTTTGCTTCAAAGAATCAATTTATTTAATTTAGAAGCAACTTAATTATGTATTATTAACTCGCTTATAAATTTTGATACATTTTCGTGTCACTTCATTAATAAAAATTAGCAAAAATTATTGGAAAGTAGTAGCAATGGTTTCTGTAATTTTGCTCGTGAGATTCCAAATCCGTCAAATTAATGGGTTCCATAAATCTAGTGTTAAGATTTCACAGTAACGAAAAAATAATATAACAAATTACATACACCGTAAATGAAATATGATGATATGCTACTGCACCAATCAAAACCGTTTGTCGTCGGAAGAAGTAACTCCCTGAGAAACAAAGAGTAAATGGCGGATATAAACACAATTCTAATTATTCCTGTCACTATATAATGTTAAAGATATGTATTTACCTTAAAAATTGATGATTTTGATTTTGATCAAATGTATAAGATATGAACAATCGCCTATAATTTATATTTATAGCTTTAGGTGGACGCATATATGTGTTCATAGCAGTGAAAGTATTAAGGATTAATTTTTTTTTTGTATTTTCAGTGTAATTATTGCATTGCGGATTTTTATGTTAATTCATATTTTTCAGAATACAGCAAAAAAGAGTAGAACTTTACTGGAAACTTATTTTATCTAGCAGATGTTATAAAAAGTATTATAAATTAGATAATTCTTCATATTATGTGCATTCTGTGAAATTTTCTTCAAATGTCCTATAAAAGTACAAAAATTCACAGTCTTGTAATTACAGTAATATCGAATTATCGTTTGCAAAGTCAAAATGAAATTTCACTATCGTTTACCGCGAATTGAGAAAAATGTCTGAACGAATTTCGATTGTCTTCTGTTTTTAGTCATTCGATGGAATTCTTCTGATTTTGCTCGTTAATTGATAGTGTTGTATTCATAGAGATTAGAAGCTCCGACGGAGCTAGTTGAAAAAAAATCAAGGACCCGTTACGAACACAGCGATTAATTAATCTTTGGCCATTACGTTGAGAACGCTTGACCTACGCGTCGCATCGATATGCCGCGATTATTAAGGCGCAGTCGGAGTTGGTCGGTGTTTGTGCACCTGATTCAATTTTCTGGTCGAAAAGCGGTCCTTTGATTTCTCGCGCATAGCTGAAATGTTTATTTGCCATGGTTAGTGTTTTTAATCGTTAAATTGTGAGTTTCAAATATCGTTGTGAGTGTCTTAATGCGATGATCGTACAGAGAAATTAAAATTGTTTCAAATTGAATCTTGATTGAATATTGGATTTGTGTCTGTTCAACTTTTATCTTACGATGATTTTAAAATAGCAAGATTCTTTGTTGATGTTAGATATAATATTTACAGAAATGGAAATTTCTCGCAATTTTAGAGTATTTAAATTTGTAAATTTTAAAATATGATTTTTTTTCTTTTTTTTTCCTTTTTTTCGTTAGTCCTCTACAATAAAACCATTGAGCATTAGCCAGCGTTACTTTCAATTTATGCTCTTGCGTGGGAGAAAATTATAGTCACCGGATTATTTGTATTCCAAAGAAACACGGAGCGGAAGAACGGTTAAAATGCTGTTGTAAAACAGCTTAAAATGGCATAAATCAGAGTGGCATTTGTATAAATGCGGTAAAATACGATGTCGAGTTATGTTATCCTTGGGATAGTAAACTTGCTGGTTTTTAAAAATAACATTATGTCTCAAGAAGGGGATTTTATTTCACTCGTTTCTCGTTAATGTACATTCTTTACGACTTGAAAAACCAGATATCTCTGTTTGGCATTGATCGTGGTATAATGAACGAAAAAAAGAGAAAAAAGAAAAAAAAACTGTCAAATTTAACTTTCTTTTTTTTTTTTACACAAATAAACTCTATAGATACAGTATATTCGTCATATAAAACGACGCATCTCGAACTTCATTTCTTTCACATCAGAGAGCACATCGGATTATACGATCAGTATATTCAACTCTTAATCAAATGCAAATTTTAAACTACTTTTCCTGTAAAATTTACATTTTTTCAGTTATATCACTATCAATGCCAAATAAACGACACGTAGAATTACATTAGGGATAATGTCACAGCTAACTCGAATGTCCATTAACCAGATAATATTTCCTCTCTTAATCCTTCTATTTCTTAATTTTCCATCGTTAAGATCCATTTATGTCATGTCATCCGTTCCAAAGAAAACGAGTTTCAGGTTTCTGAAGTCGTGGAAAAATTACCTTTAATAAAACCCATCTTCGAAAAACTACTCTTTCTACGCCGCACTGTTAGGAGTAGAATCTTTCTCCAATGTCAACGACATTTACCGTTGAAGTGGAGAAACTCTTTTAAGAAGGAAAAACGGTCTGCAAAAATTGAAATATTCTTTTTCATATTTTTTTAATATTTGCGATTTCTAGAATGAGTAAAATTTTGCAAAAATGAAGAAGTTACAGAAGTTTGAATAATGTAGCATAAAGTGGTTAAGATTGATATGAAATTTAAATAATTAGAATCACAGAAATGCATTACCAGAAAACGTAATTGCTGTCATCACATCCCTCTATGGAGATTTGAGCAAGAAAGAATTATGGAGATGTTTAGGTGGGTTTCTATGTAAAAGGAAAGTTAAGAAATTTTAACGTTATATCATAATTAACTTGCTGCAAATGCATTTTTCTCGAAACCAAATTTTTAAATCTGGGCGTATCAATAATTTAGTAAATTTTCATCCGATTTGCTTCAAATTTAGGATGATAGTTCCTAATAATATTCTCTTTTGTTGTACGTATAATTAGTTCCCACAAAATGTAAAAAACATACTGATTTTACACTGATTTTCTACATTTTTTCTTCAAAGATACACTATTTGGTAACAAATTTTTTTTCTGAAAATCTATTATTTCGTAATTTAAAAAAATTGCCTAATTTTCCATTTCAGAATTCACAATGGAGAATTCCCGTTTTCCATACATTTTTACATATATAATATATAATATGTGACAATTATTATTGTTATATCAAATTTTTAGAAAAAGTGTTTCAAGAAATGCATTTTGTGTAGGTATTAAACACTGTAAAAAAAAAAGAAACAATTAATTTTGCTGAAACAAATGCCTGAAAGTAGCCTTTATGTCACCATTTTTCCCCCTTAAACCCTCTACAGCATTTTCCTCCAGTATTCTCTGGTATCCGATCTATCGATGGCATCGTCGATAGAAATAACGCGATGCATTGTCGAACGTGTGTCGACCCTATTCTCCTTTATTTCTCCCTTTCTCTGTCGCGCAGGCTTTTCGTTTCTTTGAAAGAAGACCAATCTTAGATACCGCAAACGGCCTTGAAGAGGTCGAGGGCGCGTCTTTAAGGCCGTAGCACACATCGATGTGGCCGGCGGCTAGCGGTAGGTCAATAAGCCTCACTTTCAGACAGATAAAACGCCCCTTTCTCTCGCGCGCGCGATCTCCTCGCTCTCGCGTACACGTGCTCGACCGATCGGGTATAGTCATTGGACGTATCCAACAATTTCGAGACCTCCTGCTGCCAGCTATACTCTTTGTCCACCTTTTGCACCTCTTCGAGTATATCTGTCTTTTTCTTTTTCTCTCTTTTTCTTCATCGAGTCATCCTGTTTCACTACCTCTGTCTTTATATTCAATCTTTCCTCCAAACTATATACAGTACTACTTATAATTATTCGAACAATACAGATTTTATACGTTACTATTATTTTAGGGGCAGAAAGTGCCTGCCCCCCTATTTTTTTGCACATACGATGATTCTTTTAATACGTTAAGTGCCATGTCAGTCCCTATGGACTGACGCTAGACTTTTCGTTTAGGCGGCGATGGTTCTCGAGAAATTAACAGCTTCGAATTTAGAAAATATCATTCATTAATGGGTGTCATTAAGACAGTTTAAACAAAAATACGGCTTTTCTCTTCAGTATTGGATTATCACATCTTGTTATACCCTTGGGGCAGTATTATATTGGGAATTTCTCGTAATTTTACTTCCTTTAACTAAACTTTGTTGTTCCCCTGTTTTATCATTCTCTGCTAATAATAGTAAAGTATAGTCATCTTTCGTGCGCTATAACGAAAGGTCTGAAATACAAAAGGCGGTAAACTGCAGAACTTTTGTCAAAGATGAGTGCAGAAGTGTATATCCTCCATTGTGAAGGGTATTCTATCGCTGTTCTGGTCAATAGATTCCAAATATCAAAAAGCGCAATGTGAAATATAATAAAAAGACAAGGGAAGTTACTGTCAATTTGCAGAACTGTAAAAGATTTAGACAAAGAAGGTGTACAAGTCATCAGAAGGACCTGTTCGTCAGAGTTAAAAATAAGCGAAATAGAACGCTTTGTGCACCGGAAATCACTTATAAAATTAGACGAATACCACGGATGTGATAAACGGTGATTAAGGCAAAAGGTGGACACATCGATGAAATTCATTTGGACAAAAGTGTAAAATAGCTTGTAAAATACAAGGCATTGTATATTAATCTGGATGGTAAAAACACTATTTGAAGCAATCTAGTTTAATAAATACTTTACTTACCGGCTCGAACTACCTATTCTTTGAAATTGTAAAAGCGTTCAAATACTTACATATGAGCGGTAGCGTATCTTTCCTCGATCTGGTCATCTTTCGTCGAGAGACGAGCATGTAAGCGTTATCCACACGCCGGTAGAAGATTCCTCATGTGCACGAGGTTCAGTTCGTCTCAGTTTGAGAGCTGAAGTCTGTAAGCAGGTGCGCTGGATACATTCATACATTCCACACGGCTCTTGTCCTCATCCAGCATCACGCGTCGACCTCCTCCGCCGTGTCCTTCTCCTCGAAGACTTGTTCTCTTTCTTGTTCGTCGTCTTCTTCTTCTTCTGCTTCTTCTTCTTCTTCTTCTTCTTCTTCTTCTTCTTGGTTTTTATTTCTTCCATCGGTATGTTCTTTTCTTTGGCTCCTCGTCGTAAACCTTTGAAACGTTTCTCTCCGAACACGCAGCGCTAGCTTTCGTTTAAAGCACCGCCAGCGTTGTTGCATGTGACAGAAAGAGCAAATATTCTGTTAAGTAACTTTCGTGATTTGTGGCGGATTAATGTGTGTGCGGGTACGTTTAGAGGAGATTGTGTTTTTATGTTAGTATAAAGTTACTTTGGAATGTAGTACAATTTGAACAAGGCGGAACAACAAGTGTTCATTAACTTTCTTGTCTTGTGACGCTTCTTTTTATTTTAGTAGATGTGCATACGAACGTAAATCATTTGTTACTTTAATAGTGTGCGAAATAAGAAAAGGTAATGTGTTATACATCTTTTACGATTTGATTTTTGTTAGTGTTACAAACTAAAGCTGAATTTAGACTAAAGCAGAACCGATTCTATCAGACAAAAATGTGCTTTAATGTGCAGCTTTTAAAGAATAAAAATTATTAATAATCAAGAACAACATTTAATGTATTAAATAATTTGTTTTAAACTAGGAAAATTTATGGAAACATATTTTTTAATTGAGATATTTATCATTAAAGCAATTTTTCGTTATAATCTGCTTACCGAGCACATTTTTTGTGATAAACACGCTTTTTGCATTCAAAATAAGTTGTATTCGTTCTGTTTTTGTTACGTAATCTAATTTGACAAGATTTGCGTGTACTAGAAGTTTTTTCGAAATTTTCGAAGTGTGATTTATCGAGCTACATTTCTGTTGCTGAGTAGAAATTTTTCAATGACAAATTATTTCTTAGTGAAATAACGCTAAACCTTTGTAAACATGAATGCAAAAATATTAATGTATATCTTTTAGTCTAAAACTCATTGTACGACTTATTTTATTGATCCGTCATTTTGACTTTAAGCTGACAATTAAAAATTAAATCATTTGAAAGGAAAAAAGATAAGAGAATATAACAGTTATACCACTGTATTAAAAGTCATTATAGATTTCTACAACTATACCGACACTAAAAAATCATAAGAACAAGAAGTTGATCATTTAAGTTCACAACGTATGTTCACAGTTGAAAGAAATAAGTCTGTAATCAAATAAAATAAAAATTATACTTATTCAAGTAAAGCGAGCTTCTTCAATTCCCTTCTCTAATCCCAACACTCTCACGTTTAATTTTTACCATCGTATTAATAATTTAGTACGAGATAGCTTAGCGCGTTCTCGCTGTAGAAGTCCTTTAGAGCTATCGAGTTGAAGGTGAAACATCCAGCCACCTGATCCAATATTCCTTAATAACGGATCGAGTCTAGGATATTGTGGCAACATCCTGTCAGAGACAATTTAATACAATCGCGACCATGCTCTCATGGGTATATTGCAGACTGACGTACAGAGGAACCAGGCTACGTGTAAAGTGTTTACACCAGTCCGTGGTAACTGTATGATCGCATCGTGAGTAAACTCAGCTACGTTGGTTCGCCGGACGTTTGTTGAACAAGCCAGTAGTGCTAGTCTTTGGTTATGGCCAAACACAAGCTAGGGCCTATGCTCTTTTGCTCCGTGCATACGCCTGCTCTCGAAACATCTGACGTTGAATAAAATCGAGAATTCCCGACGATTCCCGGCTGCGAACTTTACGTGGCCGATTTACAAATTCCGTCGACTTTGAACTACTAAAAATGAAGATAATATTATTATTATGCTTATTTCATGAGAAACCGTAAATATGAATTTGGTATATTTTCACCGGTTATGGGCGGATCCTTGGGAATTTTTAAATATAAATCGAAAATTCTATATGAAACCACTTGGAGAATAGTTTAGTAGTGAAGAGCATCTCTGCTTGAATTTATTCTCTGCTTTGAAGTTGATGCACGTTGTTATGCTTCGTTATTGTAGCATTAAGTTGTGCTTCGTTGTACTTAAGCTTGTATTTAGAAGTTTACTCAAATTTCTTTACGAAATATAAATTCATAAGAAATCGTTATTTTGTCATAAGATTAAGTAAAATTTCAATAAATTTCTAATGAAGAATCTTTGGAAATTAGAATACATAGGGTCATCCAAATGCAACGTGTAATGTTAAGCTAACAGCATTGTAAATTTTTTCAAATGACATAAGTCATAGTATCTTAGTAGAAAATAGTACAATTTTAATCATTAACAGCTATATATTGTAACAATACATTTACATTATTCAAACTTATTATGAAAATGGGCCATTGTTCCCAAGAAAAATTTTAGTGATAAAGTTCATTTTACAATGGATGGATTCATTAACAAGTAAAATTGTCGTATCTCGGGTGATGAAAATCCTCGTGTTATTCATAAACAATTTCTACACGTACAAAAAGTCATTCGGTGTGCATTTTGGGCAAATGAAATCATTGGACTATTTTTCTTGGGAGATGACGCTGGAAATGTTGTTACTGTGAATGACGAGCGATATCAATTGGTTCTTTAAATGTCCAGTCTGTGCTAACAAGCCAGAAACAATTGATGACTCAAAGAATAATATTCGAGTTGCAATTTGCGAAATAATTCCAGCAACATATCGAAATGTCACTGAAAATTTCAATAATCCAATTGACGTTTGCAGACGCAGTTGTGGTACACATTTGAATGATATTCTGTTCCACACATAATTGTAATGAATCGTACTTTCAATTAAAAAAAAGAGAACTTGAAAAGTTCTAAATAGTTTATGGTTTATTAAAAAGAAACATATAGGTGTACAAGTTGGATAGCGAGGGCCATCTTGGCGAAAACACCTGAGATTAAAATAACAATTATAGTAGAAAATGTAATCGAAAATATCAGTCGAACCAAACAAATTTCCAAAAAGCCAATAAATCTTGAATATTACCACTGAATTAGACTAATTGCAGCTAATTTCCCTTTTTAATAAAACGAAAAACATTTCCACCAAGAGAAAAACATCGGGGGGAAAACAACAGGATAATGCATAGAATAAGTTGCCGAAGCACGCTTTCAATTTCTCCAGTTGCTTTTAAATTGGAAACTTGTCGTGTCGCCGTGAGAACGATAAGGGACAAATTCACCACTAAACCAACTGATTAAATCAGCGTTAAATTATTATCCGTATAACAGGTTCCTTATTTATTACTGATTAATTTCACCTGAGCAACGATCGGGGGGCTATACAGCGACAAGGAGGCTGGTAAAAGGACGAGCATGAAAGATTCGTGGACAGAAGGGGTTGGGAGAAGAAGCGTCGTGTGCTGACCTTATCGAGTGACGTGCGAGTACCATGTAACGTCGGTGCAACGCCGCGTAATTATGGTAGACAGGAGTAATTGCTCTCAGGAACTGGGAAGCAGTCCGAGTTGCACGTATGTATATCAAGACAGGAGTAAACTCGGTAAACTCGCTGCGCGTCCTGTTAAGTACATGAGAACTCCAGTCGGGATACATGCTACCGAGCAACTGTTGCCAAGCATTTCCATAGCAAATTTTCTAATGTTTATTCTGACAGAAGGTTTCGTCGGTTGTTAAGTTTCTGCTGTCTACCATGTTATTTCTCGAATCGGTGCAATTGAAGCTTACAGATAGGCTAACACGTTCTGCGTTTGTTAAATATTTGTGGATAAATGGGAATGTTTGTAAACTGTGAATTTTGTTATATTACAATGCCTTTTTTTTAGTGGACGCTCTGTTTTTCTTTCTTTTTCTTTTGACAGTGTAAAAATTTGTCTTGTTTTTAGAAATTTCATGTCTTTTTTAACTTTTTTTTGTATTACATGTTTTTGCGTTAATGGAACTTTGAAAATTTTGACGTAGATTCTGGACAGTTTGGGAATTCATGAATTTCGTTGGAAAAGTGTTGGTGGATGAGAATGTAAATCTGTGATTTAAATTCGGCGCAGTGAAAAGTTGCTTTTTCAATATTTTAGAGTACTATTTGTTGTCACTTGTTTAGTGTTTTTCGGAGTATTGTATTCAATCTATTTTTGATCTTTTTGAAAAACTGTTTGCTAAAAAAAAAAAGAAAACAAGAAAGAAAGGATTCATTTTTCGTATACAACAGTTATATAGAAATTTGATCACGTTTTTTCAATTTATTTGAAAAAGAGAAACGCACGAATAATTTACCGATCGTGTCAAAGCGCTAGTGATATAAAATTGATGTAAATTTAATCTGCAATATTTCACTAGCAGGTACAACATCGCGCTGTTTTTAATAGACTTGTATATTTCATCGGCGTACATTCGTGTTTCGCGTCAGTCTCTTAAATTTTTTAAAATAAACTCATAAATCCAAAATTAGTCCACCATATATGTTTGAACAACGCTCGATGATTGCGTCACATCTACAGATGTTGCGGATTATTTTTCACATGTATTAAAGCTTTTCCTTGAAAGTTGGTAGTTTTGTCATTTTAAAACGGATCGTTCCATTTGAAACCCGTTTATGTAAATGCGCAAATATGTATGTCACGTTGACATAGCCTGTCTCTTTTTTTTCTTTTGTTCCGCTAATTAAGGTACTTGCAAATTTCACTTTTCCAGGAATCCACGTAATACGTGTTAGAAAAAGGTGTTTCGAAAGTTTTCCAAATACAAAACATTTATTAATCTTTTCAGTACTTTCACATATCTCCAAATAATTCTTGATTCTAAAAAGTGCATCTCTTTTTGCAAAAATTTAACCTTGCGGATCTGCATCGATTAGATTTTTCTTTACTCTAACAATCTGTACAGAGAGAGAGAACCTTTAAGAATTCCGTATATATCGTGCATAAAGATGATTTGCAGTTAGACGGTTCTTAATTAAAAAACAACAAAACGAATTTGACCCAAGGGGATACACTTAAGGATTCTAGTCCTATTCATTATACAAGCGGGAAAGGTAGCAACGAGAGTTATCGTAAATTCACCGTTCCTTATCCGAAACGGCTAATTTTTTTTCGCACGATTCTATTAATTTTACGCGACGATGTTATTTAGAAAAAGGGTCATAACACAACCAGTTGCACGTGCAGCCGTGTCTCGGTCATTAATAACATTTAATCTCCCCTGCAAAAGCTAGGACGCTTGGGAGTTAGGAGGAGAGTGGAGGGAACGGAGGTCGTTCGGTTTCTGAGAGGGGCCATTATCTGTCCACGACCGACTTCTAATTCGCATAATTCGGTTTAGGCCCACATTAGGGGCAACGTTTATCCGACGCTCCTGTGTCCGTAAAAACGCGCCCATCGCTGGCGGCCCTGGAATTTACGAGCGCCCTGGCCACATGCTGACTTGGCCTCTCTCTCTTTTTATTGTCTCTCTTCTGCTCTTTTCTCTGCGCGCCTTCTCTCTCTCTCTCTCTCTCTCTCTCTTTCTCTCTTCGCTGTCTCTCTTTTGCTGTTTTCTCTGCGCTCTCCTCCTCTCTCTTGCGCTCTTCTCCTTTTGCTCTCTCTCTCTCTCTCTCTCTCTCTCTCTCTCTCTCTCTCTCTCCTTCTCTATCACTATTTTTCTGTTTCTCCTCCATTCTTGCATTTGTCTTCGGGTTTGCAAAAATTACCTGCACGAAATGGAAGAGGCTGGATACAGTGACCGCGATACATAATCAGTTGTCAGAACGAGCTGTCGTCGTTCGAAAAGACCGATTAGCGGAAATTTCGTGGTCACTTCGGACAATTGCACGGGGAGTAACAGCTATCGCGCGTAATGCTTCACTTATACGAAACTGTTTTCCCAGAAGAACTTGTACGATACAGGAAGAATGTATTACCAGTCGAGTGTCATCGTATCGCGGCACGTACTCGTTGTTTGCTCTAGTTGTTCAAAAACGTGTAACGTTACTTGTTTTTCATTCGATACTACGTCGGTATACTATGGTTCTCGGACAGTTAGCACGTGTCTCGTATTTTGCCGCTTATCGAGAACCAAATCCAATCGGAAAAAATAAAAAGGCTATATGTGTCGGTACTTAATGTTTTAATACATGATCTCTATATATTTGTTCTGTAGATTGCACATACATTTTTATCGTGACATTAAAAGAACAACTTTTACTCTCATAACAAGAGATATCACGAGTTTTATCGTGAAAATTAAAAGTCTTCCGTTCTCATAATATTCGATTTCGTGTCACAAAATAAAATCGTTTTGATCTTTAAGTGACGTTTGTTATGCAGTGTCACGTGATGAAAACTACACTGTTGTATCGTCGCGAATGTGTACATTATTTTTAGTGTTTGTAGAGTGAAAAACATGGAACGCAAAATAGTAACACATTTTGATGTAGTACATTTTTTGAATCGGTATAAAAAATATTTATCTCTAAAATAAAGTCTATTAAAAATTTACTTTTTTATTAAATAAATTTTCTTATCCAAATGTTTTTCCTTCATTTCCTACTAATTTTCTTGCTTTCGAAATTTCTAATTTCAAAGCAACGAAGATTTAATTTCGCGATGCAACGTGACATTTTAATCTTTCTATCACAAGTGAGATACACAAATATTTCAATTTCACCACTTTGTTACTTCTTATTTTCATCGTCGTTCGAATTCGGTCGCGTAAACCGCTTCACTTATTTACATATGGCTACGAATAGCTTATGCCGGTGTTTGCAAAATGAAAAATGCAGCAGCCGGGCAGGATGTGACGACAAATTCTTGGTACACCTGTGTGGCTTCTTCTGCGCATACAAGTGTATAGAAGAATGTGTTATTGTTAACGGACACATAACTTTTACAATCAACGGAGAACGTTATACACTGGTGCACGAACCGGAATATCTTTGTAACGAATTTATATTCGTTACTTACCCAACAAAATAAAAGTTAACTAAAATCAAGCTTACAATCCGTAAATTAATTGTAACTTAAATATTAAAAAACTTTTATCTAACAATTGTTGAACAAACAGTGTCTGAGAGAAACCTTTCTCTTTTCTCTCATTACTTTAAAGGTAATTCTTCTGAAGTCTTAATAAAATGGAATTACTTATAATATGTTATTTAACTAGAAAAAAAGAGAATTCGAATATTTCGATAAAAATGACAGAAAATCTCTTACAGTGGGGAAAAGTACATGACTATGGTAATATTACACGAATCAGAACTTTCTTGTGAAGAATTTGTATCCGATAATGACTTACTCATTTAAAAATTGTCTAAGACCAAGTTTACAGTTGGTAAATTGATTGTAATTTAAATTGGAAAACTTTTATTTAATAATTGTTGAATAAATAATTTCTGAAGAAAAATTTCTCTTTTCCTTCATTACTTTTCCATCGTATGAAATGAATTTAAAAGTAATTCTACAGAAGGTTTAATAAAATAGAATTATTTACAATATGTCGTTTAATTTAAAAAGAAAAACGGGAACTTGTCGACTGTTCCCATGAAAATTACAGAAAATCTCATCCAAGGTGGAAAGAGTATATGGCTATGGTAATATGAAAGGAAGCAAGTGATATCGTGATTGCAATATTAGTTACTTTTCCTGTCGTACATTACTACCATGCTTTGCACGATATTTTATGAGTTTTTCATGTGGCGACACAAGTCCATATGATGAGTGTACCCTCGTACAGATAACTATTTCTGACAATTCCTCTGAGTGTCTTTTTCTCTCTCTATCTCTTTTTCCACCCTGTTTGCTGATTCTCTTCGTCAGTTTCATGTTACGCTGTGCAATAATAATATTCCATTGCCAATTATACGCACTCTCTGACGTATGTTGCGCATAAGTGACGCTCCGCCACGATTTACCGTGGACGTATATTGCATTTGGACATTTCTAGACAGGTTCTATTACACCTTTGACGTGGTGGGGCTAGCTGGAGGGATCGTTTCAAAAACCAATTGCGGTTTCACGCCGTCTTTTCTTACGTGAGATTACACCACTCGGCAAAATGGCAATAATTTCGGTTCTCAGAGAATTTTGCTATTCAGAACGAATCGTATTTCCATGTCACTGGACTGTTGGAAGTATACGTATAGATAGCACTAAATGGCAATCTTTATGAATAGGAAGTTTAGCTGAATTTGTAGATATGTAATTGAAATCGTTAAAGGTGCACTAATATTTTGTAAATATATAAAGTGATACTTTCATCAGGTAAATTCTTTTGCTCAATATAATTAGAAAAATGATTGGGCGAAGTCTCTGAAGATGCTCAGACGATTTTAATCTTTTGCATTCCAAGAATATTTTTTATACGATTGATCGTCGACTCTAGCTCACTTTTGCAACGATACTTTTGAAAGCAAAAAGTTTCGTTTAAAACATGACGCATGTTTATTAATATATATTATTTTTATTTATATCGTTAATTTGTTTTATTGAAATATAAATAAAACGCGTGGAATTACGAAGGGTGACTGTTAATTCGAGGCGAAACGGATCACTTTCTGTTTGATGATAAGAAAATAATAGTCAAGCATTGTAAAGCCAAGTTTTTTTATTACAAATTTATATTCAGCACACGTTAATAATCAAAAGTAAAAATAACCTTGAAAACTTGTTTTCTGTAAAAAGAAAAACGGGAAAGTGAGAAATATTCGATAATTACAAATCTGAGAAAAAACTGAAATTTTTATAAGAAAAGCTTTGAAATTAACGTTAAAAAATTTGATTTAATAACAGCGAGGTCAATTGACACTCCTTATTCTTTTGTAGAGTTCTGTAAGGTACATCATCTATTTCTATAACTTGACGTATAATCATTTCTTCAGATTTAACTTTTATCACTGCCTTTTTTTGCTTTTTTAGCACTGTATTTTTAATTTAATTTAAAAATGTTAAGATGATTATATCTATAATTGTATAATATAAATAATAAGCAAGTGTTGGTTCCATTTTATAAGTGTTTTATGAATTTTTTCTCAATCTAACTGACGGAAGTGTATATGAGAATTTCAAAGTGAATATAATAATTTGAGAGATACTAAATTCGGACACCATAGTAAGTTAATAATAATCAACACATTTGAATTTTCAAGTTTACCTTTTTATTTTAAATATGAAATTGCAGACTACTTATCTTAGATTAGCACGGAAATTGTAATGTTCGTTTGTCTCATTGAAAACGTGCATTGAAATTGAATAACAGCTGAAAACTGACTATTACAATAGGTGTAAGGGAGATGTGATGAGATAATCGAACAATCTGAATGTTCGTATTTATCGCGATATGGCAAACATATACAAAATTCTTATTATCCGATTCGCAAAATCAAAGACGACGAAATGTGCACTGGTTCCCAGTGAAAACATTTCAATTTCCGTAGTGGACGGCAGTGTTTCTGATTTTCGATACACCAGGGAACACGTTTCACGTCGAGGCTGAAGTATTCGGGTGTGTTGTTCAATTTTAAAACGTTCCCACTCGAATTTCTCGTTCCGGCGGAAACGTTTTTAAATTCGTGTTACGTTTAACCGCTGTATTGATCGCGAGGTCAGGAGACACGTTTTAACAGTCAGTGCAGTGCAGTCTTTATCGATCTTCGCCACTCTTCTTTCTACTGAAACACACTATTCATCCCTGAGCAATATCTTCATGTCCACTTCGTTTTTACTTTTAACAATTGATCCCGTCGTTCGGAATATAAAAGAAAAGTAGACAGAGTGTGCATTCTGAATGAAAAGACGATAATTACGATTTGTTTCTTCTTGCGAGCGATAAGATATGTATGTGTATACGACGTCGAATGGAAAAGAGATGTTTCTCTTTCTCCTTTCACTTTTCCAACTGAAAAGTGCCTGGTGCTTTTTCGTTCAACGTTGAGGAAGACTCATTGAAACGACTAACGTTTCTCCCTCGTATTAAGCAGAGTTTATATATTTGTCTGATGATGGCCCTCATGCTTGAATAGCACCGTGAATTTACATCGACGTTTAAACGACGTACTTTCACGAAAGTACGCGACCTGGAAGCGTTGCGTCGAGGAAAATTAAACAACCGGGTATATACCTGTTCTGTTGAAAGGCGCAAACGTTGCGTCGCCTGGAGACTGAATTGATCCTGAATCGCGAAAGAACTTCAATTTACAGCGAAGGAAATGAAACGCGTTTGAATTTGTATTTCGAAGTTTTCTTTTTCCTTCAGTACTATAAAAATTTGAATCGCTTCGGAGTTAATTCGATATTTGAGATTCTTGAGTTTTGAAATCATTGAAGTTTCGAGAGATGTCGAAGCTTCAAAGACTCAAGATTCAAAATTTTCAAGAGATATCGAAGATTTTTAAAACTCCAGATTCAAGATCCCCAAGTGGTGTTGAAGCTTGAAAGATACAAAATTCAAAACTTTCAAGAAGTGACAAAGATTCAGGGACTCAAGATTTAAACTTTTCAAGAAACATCAAAGCTTAAAAGTCTCAAGATTCAAGATTCTCGCGAGATATCGAAGATTCAAGGACTCAAGAGTCAAGATCCTCAAGAAACATCGAAGCGTCAAGGACTCAAGATTTCCAAGAGGTGTTGAAACTTTAAAGACTCAATCACTATCAAGACACAAGGTATGTAGAAGACTTACCAGGACTTTGAAGTATTCCAAGTGATACGAACTGTTTCAAAGTCCACCACAAATTGTATACCATAACACTTGTTAGATTTTCCACTTCGTTCCTGAGTATCACTGTTTCAAACGCTAATGCACGACTATCGGAAGAAATTCGGTGTTGTAAGTGAGAAATTTCTCTCTTTCCACGACAGAGGAACCTCTCGATCTCTTCTTCCTTTCTTTCAATTTCCACGACGTTGCTGCAGCATTACAGATTGACGTTCTCACAAGAAACAGAATCGTTTCCAGCTGCAGCTAGAATTTCCGTGGATTCTTCGCTATTCTTTTTCTTGCTTTTACTTCACGTGCTCGTTTCGCTGATTGTTTCCTTAATAGATGGAAGAAGAAGTCTTAGATTGGACGAATAGTTTAAATTGCTTTAAGTATTCTGCCAAGTAATTTACCGAGCTACACGTTGTACTAAATAATTGAAATATAAAGAATACTCGATAATCTAAAAATTACACGTTTGATCGATTAAATTGAATTATTTTTTAATTTCATCGCACGTCGATGTGTCTATGTATATAACTGAAGACCACACGGCAATTTTGATTATAACGATAAGCTGATTATTCCCGCAGATATTATAAATTCAATAAAATGTTTCATAAATTTATCAATAGACCGTTCGGATTATTAACAAGGTCTTCAATTCGGCATTCACTGTGGATCGTTCTTTCACTTTTACATAACGATAACTCTTTAATCCAAACAAATGGTTCTCGTTTTATCACGTGAGTGGCATTAAATCGCATCATTGAACAATATGATAATATAGTTAGCAACTGCTTGAGCAATTGCATTGGATGCACAAAATTGGAAATCATTTTATGAGAAAAGATATTCATAAAATGGTGAAGTTAAACGACGCTTCCGTGTATTAAATACAGAATATTGCCTGATTGTTAATATTATAATTTCAAATGAATTTGTCACGTTATCACGTGATCGAAAAATCATACGTTTACGAATGTACGTTTGTAATCGCAATTAAACACAACACGATCGCTTGTGTCGACGTGTTTCGCCCTGGAATCAACTAATAATTAATTAGACGAGAATTAACAAGTAAATCGCTAGATGCAAGATTTCACGTTTGACGCGTTCTTAATAACTGAGAAGTTCGAAATGGTAGTTTTCGAAGTGGAACCGAATGCTTGTTGAGAAACAGGGAAGGATCAAATTATTACCGTTGCCGTGTAAAACAGAGTTTCAGTTTCTATGTAAGAGAGAGAGAGAGAGTTAAAATGACTGTTAGGGTGTTTCACAGCGAGAGAAAGTTCTCTCGAATATACCTAATTATTGGCATCGCCTTTAATGTTTACGAGAAGTAGTTAATAATCATGTTTCTTACTTCAAACGAAATTGTAATTGCAGTGGATGATCAAATTATTACGGATAAATGAATAAATTAAATATTTCATTTTTGATGGTGTTATGACTTCGATAATTGTAAAATATAACCTTTTTTCATTGTTAATATGTAGATGAATAATTTGACTGTATTGTGATAGCTTAACTGGCTAAAATTCAAGTTCAAAATCTATGGGAATTGTTAAACTTTTAACTCTCAAATTAAAATTAAATCTCAGCAAAAATTATAAGAAGCTATACTATTTTGCTTTTTTAAAGTAATTACTCAAAAAATGAATAATTATTAATAAACAAACTATTGGCGTTCGAAGTTTTATTGAACCAATGACGAGTTAACTCGTTATCCGTAATTAACTAATAAATAGCAACTGATTGAGGTACTTATACATCATTCTGCAGGAATAAAAGAAAAATATAGAAAAAATAGACTTGTTTAAAGAATTGTAGGTGCAAAGTGTGGAGTGACGAAATGTTAGTATATACAGTTTAAAAAATTGTTAATAATTTGTAGAAATTTTAAATGTTTGTTATATTTCATTAAAAATGTGACAATACTTTTCATAATAAAACAGGTTTTATTTTAAGTATATTTTTAATTCTTTTCTTGTTCAAACTTCAAATAAATCATACATAATTTCGAAGTGACCATAATAATTCAATCACGCTAATCTTTATACTAAAATGAAAAATATATAATCTTTCTAAATTCGTTGAAAAATTATTACATAGGTATTTATACAGTTTGTGATCAAATATATTCAACGAAGAGCGTGGAGTTAGGAAATATTAGTATTTTAATAATTTGTGGAAATTTTAAAATCTTTTCTATATTTTATTAAAAACATAACAATACTTTTCACGATAAAAAAAATGTTTTATTTGAAATGTGTTTTTAATTCTATTCTTGTTCAAACTTCGAATAAGTGATACACAATTTCGAAGTGATCATAATAATTTTAACACCCTCGGTATATATTTTCTGTTGTTTAAAGATACATTTTCAGTTTTTATCGATTGTATTCTCATGTTTCATATAATATTTATTTTGATAAATTGTTCCAAGTACACGGAGAACATATTATCGCGTAGTCGATGTTAAAGATGTACTTAATTAGAAACTAACATAGGCTTATAATAATACTAATAAAATGATACGAAAAACGATCTGAGAATCTGTTGCATCCAAAAGAACATAAAACAGCTATTAAACATTATAATTTAGATAGGTATTATCTATACGAATATTTGATTTCGCTCAAAGTTCACCAGGCAGAATTAATTTAATTTCACTTATGCAAGAACGTCGTGATGTATCGTCCAAATAGCTTATGAATTCTGAGAAATTATTATTAACGGAGAAACGACGAAGGCAATCTTTAGCAATAGCAAGCATTAAACATTTAATTATGACACGAAATTCCTAATGACGCGCGCGACATTAAGCAGTCGCGCGTCTTTGACAAACGATTATATTTTGCGTTTGATTAATTTCACTAACCTACAACGAGCAGTGTGCATTAACCCAGTGATGAACCTGATGAGAAAATACGAGATACGCGCGCTATGCATTCTATTAAATACGCTCCTCGGTTTCCATTAAACATGCATGCATCGAGGGAGGAGCATTTTGCTTACGCGAAGCTCTCAATCTTGCTTAGCGAGCAAAGGGTAAATCGAAGTTTTCAAAGTTTAGAAGTAATTTATAATTTAATTATTTATCCACGATGGAAGATCGCACAGTGATTGCATTATTTTGGCATTTCCATCTTCCACGTGTTTCTTTTTCTTTTCTTTTTGTAATTAAAGAAGTATACGCAAGATCTATCATTTCATAAGTGAGTTAATTTGCAATCCCTAACTATTGGAATTAAATCACGTATGGTTTGAAATTAATTTTCATCCTTTCGTGTAGTATGTAATTTTCTAATTACTAACCAATTATTCGAATATATCTAGAATATCTACAAAGAGAACGCAATCATCAGGAAGATGTGAAATTTTTATAAATTTAATTACCGACGTTGAACAAGATCATTTTCTGTGTTATTATATTTACGTAAAAATTTGTGACGAACATCCTTCGGAGAGAAGTGAATTTGATTTTTAGTCGACCTTATTGTCGGTCGGAGTAATTATAATTTAACGATACTATTAAGGAAGCTATTCAATTCAATAAAATTCAATTGCATATTTTGTTTTACATTTATTTGAATTGTGCACGTTTAATCGTTCCATAAAACCTTTGCGTTGTTACACCTTGAATACAATGGAGAATATTCCGCGTCCTTTTTTTAATCTGTACCGTCCGTTATGTTTCGTAACTTGTAATCTCAATTAGATACACACGTTCGTTACCTGCGAATAATAGAAACAATTTGTTAGAAACAGACAGGTCCATAGTTCACGAAATTGCTCATCCGTTATTTAACCCTTTGATTACTGTTGCCTCCTATAGGCGGTTTGGAAATTTGACTCGTACCCTTTGTTACTGTTGTTTCACCTGAATTATATCTTTTGAGCACTTCTATTTTAATTTAACGAAATGAATTATATATTTTTACAAATTCGAAAATTTTTTATTCCTAGACTTTGACCTAATCGTTTGATCTAATCCCAACTTAGTCGTTTGATCCAATTAAAAGAAAAAGTTATTCTTTCATATTTCAAAGGGTGTCCGAATATTAATGGGAGTCACTGTGCTTAGTCACTGCATGGCCGTCTGTCTCTCAACTATCCACGTTCGTCTAACCGTCTGACGCCGACGGTCTTTGATTTTTAAGAACGCGCTGTTCAGCATGAGATAAGAAATTTTCCGTCGTTACATCGTAGATTCATGGCGCGCTGTCAGTACGCTTCAGACGCGTAATATCATTTCGTACGGAAGAAGTAACGAAAGGAACATTTCAACGAGTCAGCGTAAATAGTATCGAATCTTCGAAACTTTCGTAAGAACGTTACAAATGGGAATTTCTTCTTTTTCAGTGAACATTCTTCCTTGACCATCGTTTAACGTCAATCCCCGCCCTCTTCACCCCTCTTACCCCGAATGATTACATCGTTACGTCTTTCTTTTTATCTGACAATTTCCTCGAGTGGGATTTCATCGAGAGAAATTCGATTGTACGAGAGGCGAAGGCATCATCGTCCATCGGGAAACGCTGATATTTAATTCCCATGTCAGAGCGGGTTGGTCGGTTGTACAAGTCGAATAACTGTACAGTTATGCTAGATACGTACGCATCGGGCGCGTTGTTGGAATGTAATTAAGAGAGAAGGCGAATCGTGTGGTACTATTGTGTGTCAATTACATTTTGAACGGCCATTCGTACGACTTCCGGCAAGCTTAATTGTCTCGTTGTTCGTTTGGCGATCATCTGTATTTAGGTTACGTGCATGACGTTTCATTCGGTACGAAGGTCAATAATGCCCATCAGTAATGTTTTCATCTCAACATCGTCGGGTCAAGATCGATCGTTAAACCGCCGTTAGACGCAGTTGGAATTTTCATAGGACGTGAGACGGCTTCGAAGGGAGCCCGGTCAGAGGTTCTCGATCTATTTTTTTTACTTGCCTCGTAATTCGTTCGATCGCGCTATCACTTTCTGACTAATCGTACAATCTATTTTTTCTTCAGTTTTTTTATTTTTTTGTAATCTTTTTTTGTTTTTGTTTTTGTGTGAAACTGCCGCATTTCTACCTTCGTCTGTGTTTCTTTGTTTTTTTTTTTTTTTTTTCTAGACAAGATGAACCAATCGTTGTAGATTTTGTTAATTTTAAGTGAATATATTTTGCTATATTCTTTATGAATTTACGTTGAGTTTCTATGATCATCGTAGTTTTCTATATTTGAATTTTAATCAACGTAGCGAGATTCATGCTCTTCGAGAGGAAGTTTATTCATTTGATACGATAAAGTTACTATTACATCTTCGATGTACTGAAATTCATTATTACGATACAATTCCTGTTTCATAACTTTTTCTCTCAAGTATGCATCCTCTTCTACGTTACCATTTTGCGCAAAAATTCTCTTGCAGATGATGGGTAGAATAAATAATTTTTTCTTACTGCAATTTCACGTTTTATATTTCACATATTCACGTTTTATCGATTCTGATTCTCGAAGGATATTGTTGTCGTTGAATTTATTCGCCATTTTGTGTTAATACGTTTCCTTAGGAAAATAACGAGCTTATCTTACAACTTAGATTAACTGTTTAATATTAGAAAGTTAAAGAATTTGTCTACTGCAATTTTCGAATAAACCTAATAATTAAATAACAGTTACACGCTTAATTTTTGCGCCAATTTTAATGAAAACATTTTTGAAATTTATACAAAATTGCAAAGAATTATTCCAAGTCTGATAATTGAAAAACAAAATTATTGTGAAATATCAACTAACAGAAACATCACAATCGATTCGTTAATTTGCAAGTGAACTGAACTCAACGAGATTAATAAAAACATAACGTTAGAATGTTTCTCATAAATGTAGTATCATTACGTATAAACTGAATCACGTGTATCATTATTCCATGGCCGTAGGATTTCGCTATTGTTGACAGAGTAAATTTGCGGTATTTCATTCCGCGCATTAAACTGAGCAATAAAAGGAAAACGTTAGCCCAAAATGGAGGTTCGGCCGGAGATTTGATATTGTGCACACGCAGGAAATAGCAATGTTTTCGTATTTAACCGGTTCGCTAAATTACGCGCTTTCAAATCGTATCTTTATTCTTGGACGCATTATGCGTTCCGTAGAGGAATACATTATGCAAAGTGGCGTGCACCGAGTGCTTGTAAAGGATCTGTCTTCCATTCCTTTTTGCTGAAAAATTCGACAGTTGTTTGAAGCAGGAAGTATCTGTAGGTTGAAGAATCTTTGTGATTCATGAATGGTATGGTGTTGTCCGAGAGCACGATGATTTTTAGAAATTAGGAAAGTCTGACGCGAGCCAACGAAACGATTAATTAGGTCAATCGCTCGCTTCGAACACGTGTCGTCCCTACACGAAATGTACCAGACTGCGAGAATATAAAGCGTCCCATTCACGTTGGACCGCACTCAAGAAGTAAATCAACATCTGAGGTTTCATTGTTAAATTTTTATTTATCCTTTTTTTTTAAACTAGAACTGTGGGCGATCATTGCTAAAATCTTACGCCAATTTGTTTAGTACAATGTTACAGTCAGCTTTATTGTATAATTTTTAATCGCACCTGAATTTTTTTCTCTGCTCCGTGGAATGCATTCTTTTTGCAAATTATTTTTAGTAAACATCTCGGATCGATGATCAACGTAAAACGTTGGGATGATATAGAACAACTTTATGAATCTTTTAATTAAAACTTGATATTATTTAGTATTATTATTTAGTAGTTCTTTTTTTTTTATACAAAATATAATTGGTATGCTTGAAAATATAATTGCTTTGCAGCTGTAATTTCTGCTTTCTAAAATAAGACTGTATCGTCTTCACAATTTGTATTTATTTGATTTTTTTTTAATAGTTTTATTATGATATCTATAATTAAATGGTGAAACGTAACATACTGAATTTTCGTTCGAAATTGAGATATATGTGAAAAGAAAGGTTGACTTAGAAAAAAAGGCGACATAAATATTTCAATTGTACTCCACAGCTGAACAAAGTTTAAAATTGCTGCACTGTAAAATTAGAAAAATTAGACACATGACTTTTTACTATTTCTGATCAAATCTGTAGAGTATTATTAATACTAATATTTAATTTAAAAGTTTATATGGTCTAGTATTGAATGAAATGTAGAATTCTAAATTAAGAACGACTTTATATTCGTTCATACATTTTAATATAACATGAACAACTCTTTGAAGGAAACAAAGTGTATTCTTTTCATGCATGTATGTATGTCAATTCACACGCAAATAATTTCACCTCAAATACAGTTTATATTAGCAAGACGTGAAATCATATTTCCTACATCGATAATCTTTGTTTCTTCTGTAATGCATATATCTATACTAGAAAGCTAATAATTTATACAAATTTTGATTTAATCCTTTACACTCCACTGTCTCTACTGCGGTGACGTTCGTAATATACACTATAATTTCATTCCAGCTTAATTAATATTAAAATAAAGTAAATTAACAAAAGAAACAATACTAAATAAATTTATAAACGATCTATCATTTCTTCTCCTCAAAGGACAACCTTTGGTTTTCAAAATGTTCGCTAGAAAAAGTATAGCAGATGACTGTATAAAAAAATGCTGAGAGTACAGAGGATTACATTAATTAAAAAGTGTTGTCTTCGAAACTGCGATGAAATTCTAATCTAAAAGAACTCATTACTCTTTGAAATAGGAGTTGCTACAGGAATTATGACGAGTGTCTGAAACCTGCCAAAAGTATGCTTCTTTTCCTCCAAAAAAGGAAAGAAAAAAAAAATAGTAACAATTTGTATATGTAAAAATCTCATTATAAAATTCATTATAAAGAAACGACGTACATAGTTCATAAAGGGTGGAGAGAAAAATATAGCTGTGATTAGAATTGAGGAGAGAATGAAGTTTAAGTAAAATAAAATGTGCGTAGTGTATTGCGAGGAGATAAGTACACTCGAACGTTTATAGCCTTTCCACTATCCCCATCGATGAGCAAGACGATCTTTCCTTATTTCAAGCGCGATTTTTTTTTCACCTGTGCTCGAGTTATTACTCAAATAGCCTTTAGGGGCCAGAATGCCACGACCAAAGCAAACTTTTAGTCAAAACTTTCTACTCGCGTGGCTCTTCCATTTCGTTGCAATGCGTCCCGTGTCAAGTGCGTCGATTTTCGACAGAATAACGCGAGAAACTGGTTTCAGCTTGACTGTGTTGTCGTAGAAATCGCGCCGAGGTTGTTCGGCATGTATGAAAATGGCTTTTCCACGAAGAACCTTGTCAACGATGTCAACGAGTGGAATAGAGGCTTTGGACGGAGAAACGAAAACGCGCGAATGACGAAAATTTAAAAAAATTATTGTGAAATTTTTAGGATACCGTTTGAGTGTCATTTCCTCCGGTTATCGAGATGTACGGATATATGTACTGTCATTGTTATTAATATGTGTCGCTATTATAATATATCAATAGGTGTTGCTACTGTGACATTTGTAATACGAATCATTACCCCATATAAGTCCTATTTATATTAAAATGAAGTAAATTGGCAAAATAAATAAAAACAGGATTGTATATTTATAAGCATGTATCATTTCAAGATTAAACTTCTTGCAAAATCAAAAGTTTCATTGCAAAAGTATGCTGAACCCGATGATATTGATCATATAAAAAAAGGATTAAAACAGATTAACTTTTTAAATATTAAATCAAACGACATGAGCTCTTTTGTGAATTTACCCGAAAAAATTGCAATTTGTCGGAATCGCAAGGTAAATAGTAAAGGTCGCCTTTCAGAACTTTTTTGTCTGAGCCGGTAATAGAAATGTAAAAAAATATGCTTTGTATATTTATGTTACTTGCATATATGATGAAAATTTTATCGAAATTGGTCGATGTAGAAACAACCTACAGGCATTGAAAGACTTAAGAATTTTCAGATTTATTACAGTTGTGGATTACATACATTACATACGTCGGGATTTTGAATACAAAAGGTATTTTTTTAAATTTTCATGACAGGCTCGTGAAAAAAATTGTAAAAAGTAATCTTTCTTATTTTCTTTCCAATTCCGACCAAGTGTAACTTTCTCAAAAATTTTCAATAGTTACAATTTTACAAAAGTTATTCAGAGTGTCGGAATATTAATGAGAGTAACTGTACATCGAAATTGTCACTGAAACAAAACGTTGCTTTCGGTCGTTATAAAGTTTCAGCAAAATACAAAGTGTGATTCATAATACAATCGTCGCATGAATAAACGATTGTGTATGAAATCAGTCAGCTATTTACCGAAAGTGACGGCGAGGAATGTGAAAGAACCGCGAAGCGTCGGGAAAATGGTATAAGATTTTATTGACGGAATTCAAGGATAGGGGTAATACTCAACGAGAGTGTGGTGTACAGATACCTTTGTCGCGAATAAATCGTTTGTCTGGATAAAACATTGAGAAATTTCCAACAAGATTCTTCGTTACTTTTGTATAAAGAACTTCATGAAGCTTAATTCTTACTAGTATCCTTCGTTGTACCATTTCTCTACAAACGATGAACAATTGATTTTTTCCTCTACATTGCTAAAACACAGGAAAAAAAGAAGTAGAAAAACTGTTTGCTAAATATTGACAGAAAATTTCAATCGTATTCCAACTTTCCTCAATTTCTCTCTCGCGTCTCTAAACATCAGGAACGAGCATAACATAAACGTACGAATTTATTCGAAACAACAGCGAGATCACTTTTCTCGCTGAATAAACAGGAAACCTATGTTATATGATACAATAGCTCCTATGAATCCCTTGCCTTCTCTTTCTTTTTCTATATATTTTCCAAGCGATAGCTGGCGCAAAAACGTCCAAAACTCATCGCGGTGATGCTCGAAGGAATTTAGATGTCTGCGGCCGGAAATAGAGGTACTTCCAGGAGCATCATGGAAAGGAATACGAACACGGGATTCCAAGAATCCGTGGAATCCTTCCCGCGATCATAACATTCGTGCGAATTCCAAGAACACACGCATACATATACGCGTGTGCGTATAAATAAAATGAAAAGAAAAAGGATATACGATTCTTTTCCAGCGAGCAGAAAGCCGCCCTTTAAGCGAGCCCAAGAGGCTAGTTATCGAGCTCGGGATCGAATTTTAATAAGTATTTGAATAAGAATTATTCAGTAGAACGCCGCGAAATGGAAGTAATTACGCGTGAAAGGCCGTGAATTTTTCAAGTTACGACGGCTGTCGTTCACCTTGCGGATGTCGCCGCCTTTTTTACCGCGTAACATGCGGCTCTCAGTCACGTTCATTGTTTGTTCTTACGTTTTAAATACCGTTTATGTCGTATCAAGCCACCGCGTTGGTTGTTTGACAACAAGCGATAAACAGGGGACGAGAAATTTTTCGGTGAAAATGTTGTACGTTTGATAAAAATGGGTATAGAAGTGTCTAAATCTTTTGGGTGTTTTTCTCAGTATCGATGTGCATCTGAGGAAATATATTCCGTGAGAATTGTGAACGATAGAGTTCGAAAAGTTCGTTCTATATTTTGATAATCCTGTAGTAACAGTAAGAAAATTTGAATACGAAGTCAACACCATTTGTTTCAGAGTAATCTTTATGAACAATGCATCCTTAGAATATCACAATTGAACTCAATCTCCTTTTCACCTATCGAAGCAGACGATCATTTTCAGATGTTCGTCATCTAACGTTCATCTAAAGTCGCCCGTATTCGTCGAATGTTCTTTTTCGACCGGAAACTCGGCCGGGCAAAACTCAGATGAACTTAACGAAGCGATAGCAGGTTGCGGGCCGATAAGAATGAGCAATTAAGACCGTGAGGCGAAAAGGAAGCTCTTATCAGGGCCACGTATCCCTATTGCCGTTCTGGATCCATAACATTTGTCACGGCCAGCTGTAATCCTTCGTGGGGGCGATATGCAAAACGTTAACCCACATACACCGGTTGATGTGTAAATATTTATCGGTGGAGGACCCAGTTTCGCGAAGTTAACGAAGTCTCGGGGCAAATAAGCCACAGGAAACAGACAATCGGTGTTAGTTACCCGTTTACTCTAGAGGCGTAGTTCTTTTCTCGTGGAAAATGGAGCTTTATTTTAGCAGTGAACGATGACACAGGTTATCGCCAGTCGCAAGTGTACTTTGACATCAGATCTGTTGAATTTCCATATGAATGCAAATGTAAACGTAATAAACGGTGAGTTTGACGTTTGTGTGATACTGTTGTGTCGAATGTACAAGACCATAGAGAGTTCTGTCGGTGTAAACACACGTTTAAGAGGCGAACACAGTTATTCATCCGGTGACCAAACTGGCGAATGTCTGCTGTTTCTCTCGTCCAGTGAAACGTAAGTTGACCGAGACGATCCTTTGAAATGTTCAATTTTTACTGACGTAAATTACGCAATGGTGGACTTTCAGTTCTTGCGGTGGACGCTTTGACTTCGTTTTTCGAGGCTTGTGTTTTCTTTGAAGTCCTGTGTGCGGTACAATCATGCGAACCTCCGACTGTTGAAATTCTCTCAACTGTCTCTTTTGTTTACCGGATACAGAAATATTTGGAAATGATACCAGTTTGGTCGACACAAAGCTTGTTCCTATTTTTTCTTTTTCTTCTTTTCTTTTTTTTTTTCTTTTTATTGATGTTCGCAACGAGGAACTTTATGACCGATAAATGGTGCAACGTTCAGAGTGGAATTTTTCCGATTATATTGTACGTTTTTATTTGACGTTGATTTAACTCTTTACACACGAAGCTTTCGTGCTGAAGTTGAATTTTTCTTAGTTTCTTTTTACCACAATTACTTCTGTTTCACCTGTGATTTCATCGATTAAAATTCGAAAAATCCAATGGGTCTTTAAATAATTTAAAATTGAACTTGTATTCACTGTTATTAATTCCTTTATTTGGCTGGATGTTTATAATTATCATAAATTAATTTATGAAATAATAATTTTAATTAAACTGAGAGTCATCTCTTGAATGCAAAGGGTTAAGAAGCAATAATTATCCTTTAAATTAAAGGTAGCAAACATATTTCAGCTAATATCTCGAACATTTTTAGAAATAAAGGAACGGCGTACACATACGAATTTTCTATTTTTCGATGTCAAATTTGTAAATGTCACTCGCGAAAAATTCGCGCGGTCGCCGATATGTTAAAAACGATACTTTATGAAAACTAACAGTGTAACAGATAAACAAAGGATACATTCAGGTAGAAGGAGTTTTGATTAGTTGTCAAACGTGTGGCGGCAAGTAATCTCGCAAGAAATGATTCTTGCAGTGGCAGACTGTGAACTTATACTTTACGAGCTCGTAAAGTCTGACGTTTAAGTTTCATTATAATTGTTTAAAGGGACAAAATAAAAACACCATCTATATTCGTTTGAAGTCGTTTTTTCCTATAATCAAACGATCATTAAAAAAAAAAAAAAAGAAACAATCTAGTTTTGCTCGAGCGTAAATATTTTGAACTGTTGAATGAACACACGAGGCTCTAAAGAGTGTTTCATCGTTGAAGAATCTCGAAACAACGAAGCGTTTCGATTTCTTCTTGCTCTCGCACGGTGCATGATTTAATGCTGGACTACTTTGTTTCCAGGATCGCAATAAATTTTCGCCCATGTTCCTTTCTCTCCTATCTTCTTTTTTGCTCCTCTCGCCCGTTGTCATCTAACGTCGGTTAATCCGTCGGACGGAAAGCGATAAATTTTGAAGATCCTTGGAAAAAGCCAGTGTTCAAGGTTGTCGGTCCTTTTTGAAAATTCTACAAGTCCACTGATCCTTGCCGTGTTTGCCGCTTTAGACACCTTTATCCACACTATCGTTCTTTTTTGTCTCTCTAGCGTTGCTTCCATACACGTAGAACGAGAGAGATTCATCGATAACGAATTTTTTTTTCTTTGTTTTTTTTTTTTGAGAAATAAAACGAAGTTCTCTCATAAGTCAGGGAAAAATGTGCAACCTAATCAAAAAATAAAGAAGGAAGAAGAAAGGAAAGTAGCTTTTTATATTTCTAGCTTCTTCCAGCTACAGTTCCTTCGATAAAAGCTACTCGATTTTCTTTTTTTTTTTTTCGTAATTGATGAAATTTCCTGGTCGAACAGCTCGCAAGGGAGGGAATCCTCATTGTTCTTGGAAAAAATCATCGTGAGTATCTCACACGGCAGTGGATAAAATGAGAGTTTTCGTTCCTCGAAATGAAAATTTAATCGACAACGTTAATCTCATTATCAGTCGACGTTGTTTTACGTTCGCGTTTGCTTTGTCCTGGCTGCTTCATTGTCTTCGTTCTCACGTATTTACGATTTACATAATTGCAATCCCTTCGCCGTCCTCGCGACGACATTCTCGGTTTCTTCTCGCTCTCTTCTTCTAATTCTCTCGATGTTCTCTCTCTCTCTCTCTCTCTCTCTCTCTCTCTCTCTCTCTTTTCAACATTGGCTGGGTCGCATAATTGCAGAAGTCGAAGGCAAGTGTACAACACACCATTTTGCTGGAGATAATTGAATCTTGCGAATGGACGTGCACGCCAAGCACTTTTATCCCGAATGTTGGGCGAGTTTCGTGAGACTGTTGAAGGCTGCCGGAGGAAAGCGAATCGGCGTTTATGTATTTGTCCTCTTGGCACGTTTCCATCGTGTACCGTGCAACATTGAGAGAAAGAGAAGATGGTACTTTCTGGGTGGTCCTTAATTAACTTGTTCTTTTGCATACTTGAATGCGTTCGAGCGTGACTACGTTTGCAAGTCTACTCTCTTACATTCACAGTCATGTCGATGATCGTGTTTTAATTGTCTCATTAGGACTTGATTTTTTTTTATTCGTTATGAGAAGCATCGCGTTGATTCTCAAACGAGGTTAATTTTCACGGTTGTTATAGTAATGCAGAGTTCGAACAGGTCATTTATCTCAGGCATAGCAAGTTTTAATTGTTACAGGCGAGAAATTTTCAAATCAAATTTTAGAAAAAAAAGTATTATTATTCCCAATCAAACGTTTTTCTTGCATGAAGATAGTTGCTCGAGTGTGTTTGATTAATTTGTGGCTTTTAACTCACTTGCTGTTTTATCTTTGTTCCTTTTATCCTCTTGTATTTATCTCGTTTTGAAGTGTAAGTTTTTTTCGTTTGTTTTCCCAAGGTGTTTTAAAATTGCATTTTTGCAGTTTTTATGGAAATTGGAACATGTTTTTCGCCATTACAATAATTTGATTTTCGACTGGTTACGATAGATCTCGGAACCGTTGAGTTGATAGATTTTGTAAGATTTCGAAAAGTATTCATTCTGATCTCATTTTCCACTTCATAAGAATCACATAGATTGCAGTGTTATAGTTCGTATTTTAGTAGGAGAGTGTACTATTGTGAAATAATGAATACTTAATAGTGAAATTTTTGGTTGTATCGTATGTAAACTAGAGGTCCAAATTTTTTTTCGAGTTTTTTTAATTATCGCATCTTCTAATATTATGACACTTGGTAAGAAAATATTTGAGAAATTTCAGAGTAATTGGACAAAGGAAAAACCCGTGCCGCATTTGAGTTTTTCTTTCTGTCTGGTTTAATAGAATAGTATTACTTCATTTCGTATTAAGTTCATTTCTTACTTTATTTCCGTTTTATTTACATGTGAAATTTTAATAATTCATTTATACAAATATCGTATTCTTTGTTAAAAAATAATAAATAATACTTTTCTATATAAACTGTATTATAGTTTCTAATTTCCAGATTTTAAAAGTCGTACACAAATACTACTATTATATATATAATAGTACTATTTATATATATGAAATCACATTTCTATCAAAAGTTGTTCGTTAATAGTTTTGAAATAATAGGACATGAATACGTTCGAAGTTAACGTGAAATCGTTAAAATTTTAAAATACTAACTTTTAAGTGCGGCACGTATTCGCTTCGGTCGAACACTTCGAAATTTTACAGAAATCAGGAGATGCGGTGAAAGAAATCTGAAAGTCGAAAAATAAGGACCACCGTACTAATGTAAAACCTCAGAATATTTCTCAGCGAGAAACTACAGTTGGAATTATTGATCGTGAGAAAAGTTAGCAATCCCGTGCACAGAGTTTCCACTTTGTAATCTCTTAAATGTAAATAACTCTACCATTCACGTTCAACAAACGTTTCACCGTGTTATTTAAAGATTAACAAGCGGTGAAATAATTGCAGAACGTACCGAAAATGCGGGGAAGAAACTTACAATTTGATAGGAAATGTCTTATCGAGATAGCTCGTTGCATCCAGTTCTTCCAACGAGTATGCATACTACTAATAAAGTCGAAAATTGCTTGTTCTACGAATGGAAGGAAGGTTAGGCGACGGGGTTATGAGGGTTTCAAGTTTTATGGCTTCGCGACCTTTACACGAAATTGCCCTCTGTCTGTTTGCACAAGCTTTCTTCTGCGTCTGATTTCCGCAGATACTCACGTACTTTCTTACGAAAATTTTTCTACCAGTGGAAACTGAATAAACAGACGATGCCTGTCACGGCGCTGTTTCTTTGTACAGTAAATTAATATTCCCGAAAAGGAGCTCTCTCAGTTTGTTTAAGAAGATGCTCAGATTTGAAATTGAATATACGTACGTTTTTCATGACGGGGCATTAAATGATACGTTCAAATAAATTCTTCAATTTAATTGTTTATCTTTCAAGAATGGATTTTGCTAGGTGTGGAATTTCAATATTAGACATATTATAAATAATGGTACAGGTTTTTTACAATTGTTCGCACGCAGTTTATTTAACATATTTCTTATTTTTCATCATTTTGAAATGAAAATGTATTTAATGGCGTAAAAAGATGTCTCAAAAAGTAAAACTGATTTTATTTAATATATTTGTTAAATACATCGTAGTTCTTATTTTTCGAGTTTTATTAGGTGCAGAAATGAATTCTTTCCGACTTTTGGGTACCACCAAAGTTTCATTTAAAACGAATAAAAGCAGATCGGTCATCGAAATAATTTCCATTATTGCTAATGATCTTTTGCCATTTTGCTGTCAGTTTAAAAATACTATCGCAAATATTTTGATATGAATGGCTATACTGATTATGTGACTCCAGTCGGAAAGAATTCATTTCTATACCTAATATAAATGAAAATGTATTCAACAATGTGGAGAGATATCCGAGAAAGTAACACTGATTTTGTTTAATATATTTTTTAAATATATCGTAGTTCTTATCTTTCATGTTTTCTATATGAAAATGCATTTAATGGCGTAAAAAAATGCCTGAGAAAGTAAGAGTAATTGTAAATATGTGAATCAAAACTGACTGCAATTTCATTTTGCTATTCAATCGTTCTATTCTGTAAAGTAGTTAAAAGCAATTGTGTTTCCATGTCGATTTTAATGTATTTTCATTTATTTTTTTTCCGTGTAGTATTATGAACTCCAAAGTTACGTATTTAATATAATACAATTTTTGACGAATAAATCTTCGTTAATCTTATATTTTCACCGTTATAAAAATACAAGAAAACATATTCATTTCCTATTTAAAGAATGAAATTACTACTTGAAAAAGGTAATTGTACAAAATAATATTTGAAATCGAAACTTATCGTCGTTCGAGTAGTTACGAATTACGTTCTAAAGTAACGTTCGAGTGTTTGATTAAGAGAATGGGGATATATAAAACGATTACACACTGGTGATAAGAAATGAAAATATCGAGCTTGACTTTTTCTTCTTCTACGTCTTCGTTCCTTATTCAAATGGTGTGTTTTCTACAACTAGACGTTTAATAGACAAATCTTGAATCGTCGTACCGCCATCTTTACGCAATGCAATCGATGTGTCGTGTTTAATCTAATCTAATCGTGTATCACGTTCTTTTTCCTTTTTCTTTTTCAGTTCGTCAAACCGTTCGTTCGGGAGCCATGGCCTTCGATTCTACGGGAAATAAAATTCCACGCGTCATCTGAGATTTCGGGCAGAACTTTCCGATAGAAGGGTATTAGTTCCTCGAACTCTTCTCGCTCGGCTTGAAAGTTCCTTCGAGTGGTGAATAAAGAAACAAGAAAGGGGAGATAGCGGACGAGAGGACGACGAGCAAACAGAAAAGGGAAAAAAGCGGAAAGGAAGGATCTTGTCAATTACTGCCGTTCTGGAATAAGGTAAGTCAACCACATTTTCAAATTTCCAACAACTTCTGATACCGTCGTGGTTAACTACTGCCAAAGTTTCCCTTTCTCCTCCTGTAGAAAGTTTACTTTTTCTTACCGATCAGTATTGCGCTTCTTATCTGCGTGTTTCTTTTGCAAACTTTACGAATAACGCTTTGCCCCTCTCCTCCCACTCCAATTGCACACGTTGCATTCTCGTAGCGAGATTCTCGGGACTTTCTTTAATTGAAATTCTGTGAATTTCTTCGCGTTTCTTTTACCAATGAAAACGTTAGTTCTCTCTTTCTCTCTTTCTCTCTCTCTCGTAGCTGGAATCTTAAGATGGTTTTTCTTAGTTACGCGATTGTTTCGTTTTCCCGGGTATTGGCAGTGTTTTATAAATGACAAGTGTGTGGAAAATTGGATTGAAAGATAATACTGAGGATTGGGTAAAAATGTGAATAAGATTTTCGTGTGTCAAGCAGATGATTCTTCGTTCAAGATTGAAATATCCTACTTAACTCTTTAATACTGAATTTTAATTTTAATTTTAGCCACCTTTTTTCTATTTTCTGAGCATAAAACATTTTTAACTATTCGTAACTCTTATAGCGTTGAAATCCATTCAGAGTTTTAGCCACAATTAATTCATACTGAATATACGGCAAATTTTTAAGCAATGTTAAATTTGCCAACTTTATGCACCTTTTTCTCAGAGATTGTTTTGAATATTTCCTACAAATTTTTTCAACATGTTTGTTGCTTGAATTTAAAAGTAAATCTTGGAATCACAAATATAATTTTTTCAGAAAGTATGTACATTTTTTTTTTTAATTTTTAAATAGGAAATTGATGCTAGTAATTAAGCAATATATAGCAGAAGCTACACATCGATTCTTTTATCGTGATTAAAGTTTAAAAGTATTAACATTCAGGTGAGAAAAGATATTATTAACATTTTCCATATTCAAATATTTTTGTTGAACGTAGTGTTGTAATTTCCCTAACAGAATATGTGAAATCATTGCTAGAAAGAAAATCTGAAAAATATGCAATAATTTGAAAGAAAAGGAAGAAATACGTAATTTCCGGCTATACAGTGATATGTGAAATATATTATTGAAAAAATTCTCTGTTTATCTGATTGTAATAAATTATACACGTCATTTTATCTATATCTTTTCTCTCGAAGAGTGTTTTTTCTTTCATCTAAATTATACCTCGAGAAAATCTTTCCGAGAGCCAGCAAAATCACGCTCGTTTCTCACAAATAATACGGAGAAAAATGAGGTAAGGTTGGTAAAGTGCATGCCACGCGCTTCGTCCGAGCACCTTCTACGTTCACGTGTCACGTGCATTCACGCAAGTTTAAGGTCCCGAGGTTTAAGGTCACGCTTCAGTAGGAGAGAACTGCTTGAAATGGTAAAACGAGCCTGCACCGGTAGACAATCCCGTCGCCTCGGGTCCCCGATGTTGACAACTATTGACTCCATTTGTCTCCCTCGTTGTCCCATGTATCTTACTTTATGCTAACGTTTCGCACGTGATCCTCCAACGATGGTCGACGTGGGCCGCGTTTTCCAACGAGTGCACTTGCGCTCGGAAAGTCTTCGACTCACGTACACGAGAATTTGTTGCAACAGAGAAATTCACGATCTTCATGACCCTCCGTCGAGTCAATTTTCAGAAGTCGAATGTATTGGCTAACGTACAAATGTAAATAGCCAGTTAGTGTCTTAACGTGTTCAGGCTGTTAACTGAAGTGTTGATATATCCTTGTGTTCATACTATTAGTCCATCCAAGGTGATTTTTGTGCTAAAGTTTCTTCGGGGGCAAGTTCAACGTTTGTTGTAATTTTTTTTTTTATCTTTTTATTATGTCTGTATTAGTATCATTTGATATTTAAATACTGAATATGAACGAACAGTATTTAGCAGAAAATTTAGTAACAATGATGTTTGTTCTTTTTACATTTCGTTTTATGTATAGGTCTTGTTTTAACCTTTTCGTTATGGCAAATTTTAATACGTAATGTGTGTGGCGAAAGATAGATGTCCAGTTCTTAGACGCAAAATTTGTCAAATTGTTTTCAAAAGTTGAGAACTTTTAATGTTTTTAAATCTCTAAAAATTAAACATTTGTTTTGTTAAATTAAAATGGAAGCGCGTAAAGAATAAAATTAAAAATTGGATTAAGGTGAATAAGCAGTAAAAGAATAGTAGGAGCAAATTTCGAAAGTGTCAACAGTAATGAAAGGGTTAATCAATTCATGCGAGTATCAACAGTGACATAACGTCAATGTAGCCTCAATTTTTTGTCGCTCTCCTAATAATAAGTTTATGTATACTTATTTATTTATCTATTTATTTAGTACTTTTATTTTCTTATATCTTACAGATTCAGAATTACAAATTGAAATCTTTTTTACATAAATTGCAAAAATTAGATGTTGCAAATTTTTGACAAAAATGAGAAAAAGTTATTCTCGAAAGTAGTCAATCAACGTAGCGTTAGTGAATATTATTAGTGGTATACAAGAAATCGTTTCAGACGAAATTTAATCAGTTTCATGAGTGAATAAAATGAATATTTAAGTTGAAGTATTTGACAAAACAGTCTTTTTCATTTATAAAAATCTTACTGTTCAACATTCATTCGAACTGTTTTTTTTTTTTATATCAATACCGACAATGATATTTAAATGAAGCACTCTGTACAAATAATGCCATAGAAATTTTTTGATTTTACCTAGTTCTTTGAAAATTTCGTTTTTCTTTACTTGCAAAATTGAACATCTCACTGATGCTCGATAAATCTAATTTTCGTGCATCTAATTCAATCGTGCGTCAAGTTAATTCTCAAGGAAAATTCGACAAATTTAAAATATTGGAAGAAGTTACCCCTAAAACGTTTTCTATCAGTTTCAATATACGATAAATTCGTTCGAATGAAACATTTTACAGTCGAATCACACACGAATGTCGAAGTTTCATTCTAGATAACGAAAAAAGTGCGCCAATTTTCCAAGAGAGAAGGAAAATCGATTCGAATCAATTTCATAGTTGCCCGCGTTCGAAATAAACGCGTAATAGTCCAACGATCCAGATTTTACACTCGCCGCTTGTTCAGGATCACTTTTGATCAATATACGAGGGTAAAGGAACGTGCGGATTCCTCCTCCGGGATTTATGCAGCATTTTTGCAGCGGTGGGCCGGTATTCCGGTTGTTAATTCTCTCTTAGCTCGCGCGGTGGAAGTGCCAAGCGAAATGAAGAGCCCTCGACGATCTAAAAATGGTTTCCACCGGCCAGGAAATGCTTCGTGCTTCCTGGTAGTGTAGGAACATAATAAGAGTTTCACGAGGAAAGGAATCGAGAACGATTCGAACGAGCTTGTGATGTCGCGAAATTTCTTGTTTTATTTGGAACGATAAAAAAAAAATCACCATATGTATCAGCTATCATGGGTATTTTCCTTTGTGATCATTGAAGTTAATCGTTATTCAGAATTTAAATGACCATCGACGTTTACTGTTGAAATAATTACGGGATGTGTTTGATCATAAAATTAACTTTTCTGAAAATGAGTAAAATTCAGTTTACAAGCAAACACCCACACACTCGGATGCATTAGGCCTATCGAAGAGAACGAAAGGGACTCTGAAAGGCACCTTTATACCTAACGAACGTATTACTCAAATTTTTAATGATAATTCCCGAAAATATTTAAGAAAAATGATTATTGAAAATGAAGGCATTTGGGTCTGTATGTTGTACGAGAATGAAAGGAGCGATAGATTTTGATTCTTGAGTCTCTTGTGACAGATAAGCAAGATACTAAAAGCAGAATTTTGAGACTTTCGAAGTCTGAATTATTGGAATTGTTGATCGAAGGTTTCAAGTTCAAGACGTGTACAATGGTTTTTGATATCCAACTTTTCCATACTATATTGATTCTGATGAAGTTAGTTACAGTGTCAACTACAAACTTTGAAATCTTTTATTAATAAGATATTTCATCATTGACACGAGGAAGAGCATATTTAAGGGGTTGAATTATGGCAGTAAGATGAAATTTTCTTAAAGTTGTCTCGCCAGTGATATTTATCTGATTACAGAACCATTTTGATAAAGGTTATACGAAACAAATTTATCTTGAATTCAGATGTGCGCAGTTAAATTGATCGCGATTAGATTGATTAGAGTGTGTTTGTTACACGATGATATCCTTTACTACAGTTTTACTATCGAGTGTATTCGAAATAGAAAAGATTCTTAATTATCGAATTAATTCAGAGTACATGATACAATTACTGAGTGAATACTTTTACGAAAATATTGCAAAAGTTGCGAAATAAATTTAGAAACGAATACAAAAGAGTATAAAATAAAGCAACGTTTTTAATTGAATATCTCCTCAATACGTAACAGGAAAGGGAAATAAATTCAGTTCTTGTTAACGTGTTTGAAAAAATTCTACATAAATTTTCCAAAAAAATTCCCCATTGTTCGTAATCCACGTAATCATTGTACGAAATTTCTCCATTCTAATGAATTACACGTTCGAGATGTGATTAATTAAAACTTGTTTTAATTAGATTAATTAATGACGTACGTAGGCTTATTAACGTTGAATTTCTTGTGAATGGGCTGCTGATATCTATGCAAATTGATATTTTTGAGAACATAGAAAAAAATAGAACCTCAGTAGAAAATTATTTCACTCACCAAATATAATTTGAATATTTTGTATATTTTTTCACATTAAGTGTATTAAATTTCTTACAAATTCATAAAAATCCGTAGTCTAGTTATGAACGATGAGATCAGTTAAATTACCTCTATCTTTTTCCTCTGACAAGTTTCTCAGAATTTATAATTTCAATTTATTAACATCCGCTTAAGGTTGCATTATCGAAATGTTAGATACAGGTGATAACGTCGCGATAAAATAAAAAAACGATGATTACGTTTACAAATACTAGCTTATTACTGTAAAAGGTTTAAAGTACGAGTGTCTTGAAAGAACCTAATCTCTCGTGTTATTAGTTACTCGTAATCTTCCGGTTATCTACGACGAAAAATTTCGTTCGCTTTTAAATTTCTTTCGTCGGATCGATTTCCCTCGGATATGAAATTGCAAGAGACCGTCGCGATGAAAATAGTTCCTATCCTTCGGAGAGGTATCACGGTGCAAACTTGGTTCTTTCTCGAAGTTTCTGCAATTCATTTCTTTCGCCCTGTACACAAGTGCACACGACACTTACACACATGTATCCTGATCGATTCGAGGTCTCGTTTAGGCGTCACAGGCTTTCAGATTCCTCTGTTTTGCATCGCTGTTTTCAAACACTTTTATAGAACAGATATAATACGTTTGACGACGTCGAATGCTTTCTCCCGCTTTATAAAACGATATTTCCTTGAGGAAAGGTAGATTCGATAAGACGAAATGAATCGAAACTCGCTGTTGTTTGCTCGGAAGTTTATACGATTTTAACGGTGCAATTCTTGTTCATCGAGGAACAATTAATCTCGCGAAACGGCTCTACCTCTTGAGATTAATCGACTGTAAACTCGTAAGCTTCTTTCACAGAACTTTCAATAGCAGCCATGTTTTCTATAATACGATAGTTACTTTTCTTAACGGTTGTACTGGTTAACAAAAAAATTTGTATCGCCTGATAAGTCACGTTCATTTTTCTTTCCCAACTTTATACAGGATCAAGCGTGATCGTCTTGGATTGTTTTATTCTTAGTGAATCGATGGAATTTTTATTCGTCATTCGTCGAAAGTTTGTACGCAAGAAAGATGTAGATTTATCTATAAAAAATTGAACGCAATCTTCGAAAAACAAAAAAAAAAGATGGACTAATGAACAGTGTTCTATAAATTATCTTTGATGCATATTATGTGATGAAAAGAAATTCGATCGATTTGCTGATAAAGGAATGTGATCATGCTACGTGGTTTACTTGATATATGCTTCTAAAAATATTTTAAATATTAATGTAAAATGCATTTGCCATTATTATCACAGACTTCTTGTCTTTTATCTGACAGCGTATTAATATCTCCAAGCATAAAACTCGTAGGATCTCGAATCGAAGAAGTTCGACACAAATCCGTGTAATTGATCCGTGTCTTTAGTATGTTTTTGCGGTATTTCTACTGTTAATTTTAATTTAACTTTTTTCTATTGATCAGCGAAAGACAGTTTTCTCGCAGTTTCTGTTATAAAAGTTCAAATTGATTAACCCAGTTCCAAGTACCGTGCGTGTATTTCGTTCCTATTTAGAATTTTTTTTAAATTATACTTCAACAATTCCACTGTAATATGTATTATACTGCATTGTACCCTATTATACTGTATTTATAATTCAATCTAATACCTTATGTGTAAAAATTCATCTCATGTTTTAATATAAAAAATGAAAAAAGCACGTACTATCTTCCATCTCTCTCTCGCTTCTAATTCTTCGTGTACCATAATTATAATAATAGAATTCACTAGATCGACAGCACTGTTTTAGCAAAATTAATTATAAACACAAGATCATCTGTGGTGTAGAATTTGTATTAAATGTCCATTACAATTTTCTCGCAGTTCTTAAAAGAAAATTGCGAAATGTAAAAAAAGAAAAAGGAATCGTCCTGATTATAAATACAGTGTATCCAATTGTTTGCTTTAATATTGGTTATTGTGCAGAGATTTACATTTATTCTACCAAAAAATGACTTCTTACTGTTTACAAAAAAAGGATTGCTTCATATCTACAAAGTACCATGTTAAGAAACTACATTTCCGATTTGCATTTACGCTATCTCCTTTCCTACATCGTACAGTGGCTCTTTATAGTGCAAGCATAAGCGAGCATTGCGAAATGCGCTCGATAAACAAATGGTTCTCCGTATAGCGGCTCGAATTCCTCGGGCGTTTGTTTCGCGTTGACCATTATTCGGGCCAATCTGAATGGAACATGCCGATGCAAACACACGGGTTACACGGTGATACGGTAGCCTGTTTACGTTGAAGATGGCGTTAAATAATCGTCAAGGCAATTCGCTGTGTAAGTTAATGCGAGCATGCGAATGAGCGGTGCATACTGTGTAAGTAAACAGCCGCGCTATTAAGATAGCCGATGGAAATAAGGTGTAGAATCCGCGAAACTCTGCTTTGCCGCGCACTCATGGCGGTAAGATGTGACATTAAATGTCACTTCCGTTGTTCCATCATTGTCGAATTTCGATGTTGACTGTTAGAAGTTATTTTGTGAACATTAATTCCGCTTAAGAGTTAAGCACCTTTCTTATCTGAAGACTATTTACGAAGTTGTTTTTTAATTTAGAATTTCAAGAGAATCGAGTTCATTTCTTTTTCTGTATTTCTTTGGAGATTTGATCTATAAATCAATTTTTCTATGTCTACTCTGTTCACTTGAAATATGTCTATTATTTTAAGTAATAGGTGAAAATGTTATAGAACTTTTGTAATAGTTTTCTTATAAGTGGAGAAGCAGAGGAAATCTGAAGATTAACTTCATTTTTTAATGGAATGTTCAATTTTTTCAGAATCAAATTCCATTTATTAGCGAATTCCAGGTATAAAGGCGGAATTGAGATATATTTTCATAAAAGGAAAGAAAGTATAAGTTTCCTTGAAATGTTTATAAATAAATGTACAAAAATTCACTGTCTACTATCAATATTACTAGAATAAAAGATTACACAAGTATTGCGTTTTTCTCAATACTCTGAATTAAAAGATTCACTTAGGTATTGAAAAGATTAAAGCAATAACAATACGAGCTTTCTAAAAGAGAGAGGGGAAAAATCAAAATGAACAGCGAAATTGCTGTTTGAACTTTCTCGTTTCACTGACATAATTTATTGGTTATTAATAACATGGAGAACGGAGATAGATACTACTATGAAAGAGGATATTATTCATTCGTTTTTGCCGCTGATAATGTTGTCTCACTTCGCTGTTTAATACTTGCCAATGCGTTGTCTCTTCGAGAGGAAATCGTCGATGGAAAAAGTGGAAAATCACCTTCGTGTACGTTCTTATTTGTTTTGAGGAATTATCACATTGTAGGATTTTAGCGGTAATTCTTATGAGGAAATACTCCGAGTGTACTTTATGTCCGAGTTAAATTATTGTACTTTTATACACCGGCTGTATTAAACAAGGCAGATACATTAATTTTACGCATGGATGTTCGCGACTGCAAGTCGGAGAATGAAAATTTCTCGTTTCTTCGGTTCTTAAAGTACACTGGACCATGTACGTTTAAAATAGCTCACGTGAAAATTTCATTAAATTACGGTCTAATAATATTTGCAATGCCTAAGTGAAAATGAGTTCCTTGCTTAAGGTTGATCAATACATTCGTTAAGTGGCATCGAAGAAGCAGGCAATTCGACTGATAATAAATAATATTATTTATAATTAACATCAATTTTTTAATGTTATTTATTGTTTATAATATTAATACTGTAAATGATACTATTATATATCTAATTGTTATTACATTTTCTGTCTTAAATATACTTTTCAACACTGTTAAAAATATAAATTAAATATGATTAATAGTAATTATAAATAATACTTATTATTTTTAATATCATTTAATAATACTATTATTATACATATAATTGTTACTACATGTACTGTCTTAAACATACTTTTCAACATCACTAATTATACAAGTTAAATAAAATTAATATCAACATTGTGTATAGTATTATTTGTAATATTATTTAATAAATAATACTATTATCATACATATAATTGGTGCTACATCTACTATTTTAAACATATTTTCCAACACCGTTATAAATATAAATTAAATATAATTACTGTTAATTATAAATAATATAATTTATTATTTTCAATATATTTAATAAATAGTATCATTGTCAAATATATAATTGTTGTTACATCTATTGTCTTAAACATACTTCTCGACACCACTAAAGATATAAATCAAATAAAATTAATATTAATTAAAAGCAATATTATTTGTTATTTATAATATTCATATTGTAAATAATATTTACAACATTACCTAATAAATAATACAATTATCATATACGTAATTGTTGTTACACCCACCGTCGTAAACACACTTTTCAACACCGTTAGAAATATAACAAAATAGTCGTACAGAGAGAATTTCATTTAAACCTTGGTTTAAAAGCGAAAAGCCTGAATTCTCGTATGTAAAGAGCGTCTCATTCACATATGAATTTCAACAAGAAGAAAATACCCGTGACAAACGAATTCCTGAAGCAAAAAGCTGCATTTTCAAACATCAGAGAACGCGAGAAGACATCGAAAGGAGGGATGCAAGGCATCGCGTTTCTGCCGGTCACGTGAATCACATAGAGACGGATGCCCGATAAAATCGCGTACCGGTACACGGCTTGTATAAGTCGATTCCTTATGTGGGTAACGGGTATCGATTATTATCGTAGGTTCGTGTCGATTTATTGCCTCGAGAATGCCTCGTTTCTCTTTCTTGGCGCCACCTCCTGCAGACTGAGGTGTGCGTGCGTGCACGGCCGTCGCGTATCTACGCGTCGCGTTAATATTTCGCAGGTATGCGCGCTGATTGCGTCGAAGAAATGCCTGCAACGATGGAAATGCACGAGCCAGTGGAACGTGGCACAATTGCCTCTGGAAATTTCTCTTGAAAAAAGAAGAAAAAGTAAAAAAAAAACAGTCTCGTTAACCATTTCCTCGTGATTACGTTCACAAAACCGCCACGATAGAAAATTTCCACGATTCACATTGTTTCCATCTCTCTTTTCTTAAAGTTTCCACGCTTTTTTCTCTGTTCGATAGTCAACGTTCACTCGAATGTTACGAAATTAAACAGAGTTCGAGAGGTTTGTGGATTTTGCATGAAAAATTGTCAGATGTAATATTCCCAGGTGAATTTTGACAGATTCGTAGATACTTTTTCGCGAGGAGCTTTTTCGCAAGAATCTTTACGAAGCTCGTGTCTTCTTGACGCGTCTTTTGTATGCACGCAGACGTTCGCGACGAACTAACAAGCCGCGACAAGCTTTCTCGCGAGCATTTAACGAAGAATCTATTCTCAAGCTCCTTTTTGAATCACCAACGAGGATTCTTTTGTCAAAATTTAATCGTAGAAGCTTCTTATCCTTTTTTCACATCGTGTTGTATTTCGTTAATTGGTATTTGATAGAATTTCAGGAGATTTTTAAAAAAAGTTTCTTGAGATATTTGAATAAATTGACGAAATTTTATATTAAACATTTTGATAAATTTGAATTGGTATAACTTGAAAAAATATCCGTGGGATTTTTTAGCGTCTGTATAAAAGAGGTTGCTAAATCGTGTTCCTTTACACAATTGAATTCTAGTAACATGAAATGTTCCTGTTATTTAATATACACGCGAATTTCTGGTATTTTTGCTTTGTTCGTAATTTAGTTCGTTTTCTACCAGTAGGTAGTTTCAAGGGAACAAATTTGCACAATTCCGAGGCACCTTTTCTATCGTAGAATTCACTGTTACCGTCAGAACTAGATTCTTCTGAAGCTTCTCTCGTACTTTCAACCCTGACCAAAGGTAAATAATATTTTTCATGGAAATTGTTATGCACTTTATTCATGCGTCAACGAGTTGGTTCTTCTCTTCAGCCTATCAACTTTCAGAGTTCATTTGCTAGTTTCTTTACTTTCATCTTTTTTAATCTAAATGTTACTTTTTACATTTAACTATTTCACTTAAATGTTTTTCTTATCATACAATAATTATCTTAAACAATCACTTTGCCGCAATTATTCTTCTCATACTACGAACTAACGATCTACATTTCAACGAAGGAATAACGCTGAAACGTGCATTCAAAGGACGATATTCGTTTCCAAAAACGACAAAATGTGGACAATTCGTGGTAAATAAAAAAAAAAAATGCAATCAACGTTATTTTCACTTTTTATTTCTCTTTGGATCATTTTCAATATATTACGATCATTCTTAAAGCGCGAATGTCACTAAAATACTTGCATACCACCAAGACATTCACTTCCATATGCATTTCACATCATTTTGTTTCCTTAAAAAAAAATTAAGCTATTTTAAACTATTTCTTCTTGCCTAAATATAATATATAATGAAATAAACATTTTAGGTAATCATTAGACTGCTCCCGTATAATATAACAAATTTTTCAAATAATCTTTTTAGTTATTTAAAATGGTTTTGTGACGGTGTCAATATAGCGCCTGAAAAAATATAAGTCTCCACTCAGGCTTATCTGAAATGAAAAATTTTCATAGAGGATTCTTGTGATCCGAGGCCTGGTTTTTTCCAATTTTACGACCTTCCATGAAAGGAAATGACTTTATAGCAGTTCCTTGAACACGTCTTAATATATGCTATCATATTATGTATAAAAAAAGTATGATATTCGATTTAAAATAATTTTGCACCAGGTACCAAAGAAATATTTACACTACATAAAATTCCTCTCTATACCAAACAACTTTTACTAATACAACACTTTCTTAACCCCTTAACATATGATTTCCTTTCCTAGCTATACATCTAAGTAACAGCTACTTATCGTTCTAGTACCATTTTACATGCGAAACGCTAATGTATTATAGATAAATTACAATTGACAATCCTCGGTTCTATAAATTAAAAGGAAAGTTAGAATTAAAACTAACGTTTGTTGCTCATATAACTGTTTTTGTCAAATTTCTGTCAGAATCTGCGTCACGAATGTAACTCGTTGTTACACGGCAAGGGGTTATGAGATATTTCACTCTATTCAGATAAAAAAAAAAAAAAAGAAAGAAAAAAACACCCTTTGTGTAAAATAATTGCAACTGCAAGATATATAAATGAAATTCAAATATTTTGGTCATCCGATGAATGATGTTGCGAACTTTTGAAATGACCCTCGCAAAAGGGTTTACCATCGAATCAAAGGGAAATGGCTGTGCAGTATACTAAAGCGTCGTTGAACAGCCGTTGTGTTTAACACACGTTGGCGTTAATTCTCGCTCGACTCTAGTGCATCAATCATTCAGGACTCTTCCTGCCTACGTGCTTCTTTTCCGTCTGGATAGCTACTAGCAAATAATTCATACTGTTTGCGTAGAATGGTTCCGGGTGGTTATAGAACTACTCCAGGATTGACTTAAGGAACCTTGATTTCCAATTAAACGTTGAACAATTGTCGAACAATCGAATCAATCAATTCTCTTTGATAATTGATAATTGTGAGAAGTACAACTACTATCGTTATCATCGTTATCAGTAGAAATATTTCTTCTGAAGATGTTTCTTTTTCGTTTTTGTGCTTCTTTTTCTCGTTATCAACTTTCTGTGAGTTTTGTATACTATGTAGAGTATAAAAAGTATATAACCCTTGCAAATTTCGACAAGGAAACTGGAGGCAATATTAATTAGACTCCAAGTAGGTCGCACGAAGCTCACATATTCGTATCTTCCCTGTGAAAGCAACTCTCTAATTTGCAATGCATGCAATTGCCAAATAACTGTTAAACATATTCTATTAATTTGCCCTAAGTGTATGAATACCTGTTCCAAGTTATGAATTAAGGAAACTTTAAACGAAAATCTCAGTGGTCATCAAAAGTGAAAGTATTCTCTTTACTAAGGAACTTAACTTTAGAACTCGTTAATAATACTCGTTAATAAGCACAATTTTTTTCAAAATCTAATTTAAAGAAAAAAGAATAAATGATCCCCAGAATACAGAAGGAAAAGCAATTTGTTCCCTCTATTTCAACCGCTTCCTTTAACTCTCTATAGCGTCATCTGACTTAAGAGTTATATATCCATTTATTTATATTTCATACATCACATTTTATTTGTTTATTGCTATACTATCGCATCGTTGTGTCGTTACATTGTAATCTTATTATAATTTTTGTTTTCCACCATTTTTGAAGATATAAAATTGTAATCAAACGTAATTTTTCTTCTCGTAAAGACAGAAAAATCGGGTTTTACAGGGTTAAACTGCATTTGTCGACGATAAGTCGCAATCAGCCCGTCTCTAGCCGCGCGAATCGTTTATCTGAACGATAAATCGATCATATTTGGCAGTGTCACTTAGTAAACAATGAGCTGTTTCGCATTAATACCGTGATTTGCAGTCGCACAAGAGGCCGACACCGAAGTGCCATGTCTAATGGAATATTAAACGACATCTTGGCTATCGTCTGTATGCCGTTCGTCGCTGCTTTAAACTCTCACCACCCGTGCTTATGCACGCTGTCTGTCACTTTGCAGTGTCCCCCTCTTTTGTCTACGGTTTACCAATAAAGTCGCAGCTTTCCTTATTTTCTTTCAACACTCCTTTGTTATGTATCTTTGTGACACACATTGATATGTAAGATAACACTCTATTCTATAAATTTTCACTTAAGGATAATTGCGCGGAGATTGTTTCGTGTTCAACGTTTCTCTAGATACCAGATTCATATAATGCAATTGTTTTCCGTTGTCTTCAACCAATTGAGCTCTAGGGGTTTTGGAAAAATCTTGATAGCGGTTTTCTTGACTTAGATTGAAAATAATGACAATTAGAAACAAAATGTATTACTTATATGGTTGACATGAGAATATGTAACGATGCGATGGACGAGCAGCAATAAAATTGAAATTTCGGTAGAATAGAAATACATCATCAGTTGTTTATATCGGTCAAATGCAGGCGGTTTTCTTTGACGTGAAATCTGAAAAGCGCAATCGCGCTGCGTGGGACTCGAACGATTAATAAAGTTATGTAAATGAACATGAAAAATGAAAAATGTAGTTTAGAGAAATTAATTATTTAACTAGTCAATAGACAACGAGACGAAAATTCTGTGAGATTCTGTCGTTGATAAACGATTTTAGGATATGTTACTATAGGCTGAATAACAATATAAAAATATGCTAGTTTGTTTATTTCGTTCATTTCATTTAGATTTCTATCATGTTTCCATTTATATTAATATTCTTATTATGAAACCAAAGTTTTCTTGTTCATACGCTTATTTATTACTATAGTATTTCTGAGAATATAGTAAAAATATTAAAACTTTGTTAAAAAATTATTTCACCTATCAAGTATTACAAAAAGTACTATAATTCAGATATTTTGTATATATTTTTATACTATATGCATCTTATGTAATTTGGTATTTTTAAATTACCTATAAATGCAGAAAAATTCGCAGTCTATTTATTACTTTCACTAATATCACCTAACGTAACTTAACCAGATTTTTTTGTATTTGAACGGCTAGTTTCATGAACGTAATTAAATACATTAGAAAGTAATGTTTAGAATATTATTGGTAATTCTCTATTGAATTATTTACATAATAAAAGTAATTAACATAAATTCACCAATGACATCTAATGTTATCCATAGTAAGAAAACTAATCTTTTCCTTTCTCTGTAAACATTATTAATTGTCAATTAAACAGACACGTTACAAGATAGAGGAGTATAGACACGTTTCTCAGTCGTGCTAGACGTAAATTCTCCTTCTCCCGCGTTCAATCGTAAGGTTGCAGACACGTGAACCGACGTCACTCGCATGCAAAGCGTTGAGTAGTTGAAATTGTAACCTATTGTCACGTAATTGTTCGCGCAAATTCGTTCAACCTTTAGCTGTTGCGAGTTCGTAGGCGCGTTATAGCGGAACGCCTTGTTTCATACAATGTCTAATGCAGTTTGCAAGCAATTAAGCCATTTCCCTTCCTTGTTTCCTATTATTATAATTAGGGTGCAAATGTAGAAATGTATCTAGTAAATATGGTTATATTATCGTACAAATGAACTCAAACACAGAATTATTTGATTAAAACGATTGAAAAAAAGAAGTAACGATTAACATTGTTTAAATTCTCCAAATTGCATTTAAAAAGAATTTCCCTCTATTTTTCTCAAAATTTCGAAAGCATGGTGATATCCAGAAAAACAGCAATTTCTATTGTTTTTGGTCTGCAATGAAGATGTTTGAAAATTAGCATTCGCAAAAGCACTGTCACTCTTAAATTATACTGCACTTTTTCTAATTTTTACATGTACAACACACATTCTTGACACGTGGTGCCTAATCACCAAGAAATATACACGTGCATTCTCAGCATCATTCTTATTAGTTTCGAGTTGGTAACTCGAGTCTCGATCCCTTGTCAATCATCATCGCTTTATTTTTTCACACTTGACTCGTGTTACAAAAATAGGCAATGAAATTATTTTTGTGAAATTCTGACCTTCAAATTTTGGAAACATATTTTTGAAGCATTGTATCATTGATTCCCGGGAAAAAACGAAAAATGTCATTTGACAATTCTCTCTTAAGTAGCTTTACGAAATGTCAATTACTCTATCGAGCATGTACAATTAGGCACCAGAAGGCGCACTGTAGGTCGCAGAAATGTTGAATTTTAATTAAAAAAATTTTCATTACAAAGATTTTTCTAAACAAGGAAATATTGAAAAATAACAGATTGGCGTCTGCGTCATAAAACTATTTCCTACAATTCGCATAAGAATTGAGATAACTTAGGATAAGAATTTTAATACGTTGTTATAAATTACTATTAAAGAGGTAAAATCGAGATGCTTGAGGAAAACTGAAGTTTTACATAGATTCAAGTTATTCTTAATAAATAATATGGCCTACATTTCTTTAACCTGTCTCGATCTTACTTCAGAGGTAAAACATCTACAAGCTTTCTCGATGGTAACGGGTAACAATCATTCCGAACGATAATATTCCATTCTATCTCGATGAATTTCTATCTCAATTCACCCATTAATATACTGAATTTCATTCTATTCCCGTGAGTTATGTAGTTCGAAGCTTATTTCGAACTGGTTACAGCGTAAGTTTGTTGGAACACAAGCGGTCAGAGTGGGCAACTGCTCGAGGGGCATACAATTTTGCGTTATATCACGTTGTAAACTGTAGTTCTAGTAATGGTTACGCAAAACCATCTTCCGAAATACAACATAGTACAGGTTTCTTTCACCCTCTCTGTATTCACGAAGAGAAACGTACAATTGCGTAGCCTGTGGGCTTTTTTCAGTTGCGAAATCTCGAGGTTATTAGCTTGGTTTTCGTGCGAGATGCTTAGCTGAACGCTGTATATAATTTCCAAAGATCTATAGTTTAATATCGCAAGGGTCTGCTACTTAAATGTTTGTGAATATAAAAAACATTGCTTCTTGATATAATGGTTAAAATTTGAAGAAAATTAAATATTGCAAACGCGTACTGAAAAATCGATGAAATATTTCTGGCAATATTAAAAGCGATAGGGCTGCTTAAATTCATGAAATATATTTTTTAATGTATTTAAAATATACGGTATAACTATAAAACTTAGCTGCAAATTTTGAAAAGACGTAGGATTAAATGTCCGATATTTTTATAAAAAAATATGAAATTATATTAACAGCTACGTTACCGCCATTCTTCTAAGAAATTTGAAATGACGTAGGACTATGTTACCGGTCTCAAACGTGTTAACCCATTTGCATCCACACATGATGATTGTCATTTATCATCCAGTCTGTAATAATCCGATCGCGAAGATGTTCACTTCTTGCTAAATTAAAAATAATGAAACTGGTCGAGCTTTTCATATTTACAAGCAAAAACTAGCGGAAGAAATTATTATAAATTATGTAAAAAAACAAAAGGAATAGAGCTACATCGTTTATCAGTGATTCATTAACAAGATACGCTGGTCGACATTTTCTCCAAAGGGAAGAGAAACATCTAAGCGATGAATTACGTGTTTATTTAAGCCATTTAGAAGAGAATCTGTTTTTAAATATGATATTTCCTATGCAGCGCTAGGTATGGATCATTTTAAAAATTATCTGATTAATAAAGTCTAATAAACTATTCTAAGTGTATTTACTATGCAAATGGACAATACTATCTTCTGTTTCGATTATTACAGACAACTTTTAAGGAAACTCAAAAGTAAAGAAAACTTATTGGACCAACTATTAATTGCACTTCCCTGATTTATGAAGTTAGTAGCGTATTCAGAATTCTAATGCAAATGGGTTAATCGGGAATAACATATTATGCTCGATAGACTTAGCAAAGAAACGAAAGTTCGTCGTGAATAATTTGATCCTCGGTCGATCGATCGGACGAGAGAATAAAGAAAAAAAGAGAATCACGTTCGTTTCAGTCTGCCGTGAAATTGCTGCAAGTAGCATCGTGGGTAATTATGTTACTTCGTAATTCGTTTTGTAGCCGGCGCTCCGGCGCGGCGAGGTGAAAACGATGCGTTTCGCAGCAACAGGTTCATCCGTTCACTTGTTCATTCGATCGACTATTTAGCCATGAACGTGCTAGTAACACGGATAAAACCCTGTACACGCGGCATGTGTGTAAGTTTAATTAAACTTCGCACCGAAAAATGTCCGTAAATTAATCTAACTTAACGGCGAGAATCCTCACCGATCGGATCTGTTTCCCTATGTACAAGGTCTCCTTCGTTTAATTAGCGTCGATTCTATTGGTCTAAACGTACTTCTGTCTCTCCACGCGACGATTTCAACCTGCAATCCAGCTTAGTCGGATAAGATAGAACGGATTCGAGGAAGAATTATTACAGGAGTATCGTGCACTGTGTTTTTCTCGATGTCGTCGGGTCGTTTGGATACTTCAAATATTTGGAATAATTTATTGCATGTAATCGATTGTTTGGATATGTAGTAATGTACGCGTCACAATTTAGTTCGGTTAGTTACTTGAATAAACTAAAGTGACTGTAAATCTATTGAGTGATTATATCCTCAAAATTAACAAAGTATTTTTCAGTTGTTCACTTAAGCTGTATTATTGACGTCCTTTTTTTATATTGTTATTATTGTAAATCATTATTATATCACGAATTTTAAAAATTTTGTAGTTCTTGAAGATTTTGCAAATTTTTTAAGATTTTGTAGTTTTTAAAGTTTTTGAAGATTTTGTGGATTTTTAAGATTTCGGTGTGTTTGGTACAACAATTCTGTAGACTATTTAGCTAAATGCACTCTGAAAATTTCTGATCCTAAAAGTTTTAATATAAAAATGAACGAAACGAGAAGTACAAAGAGATATAAGGAAAGGTTAAATGAAGCTTTTAAGAATGCAAGATACAGTGATAATAAAGATTACAGAGAAAATAAAGTGTTGTTTTAAAGACGAGTTACTTGTCAAGTCTGCAAAGGAAACAGCTATTAAGTATAGAAGTGGCATTGAAAATCAACGATTTTCGATATATAATAATCTGTGAGAAACAGTTTGCTGTGATTGTTTAAGGATCAAACACCACGATCAATTTAACCAATTTAGTAAACAGCAAAGAATATCATATTTAAGTTCACATATTTTCTTTTTTCTTGCTGTTTAAGGTGAGTTATGCAAATGACCATTGTCACGAAAAAGAATAGAATTGTTAATTAATACCAATTGTTCGTGCATTCGATAGAAATTGTATTTGATACTTAATCCGATTTAAAGTGGAACATAATACACGGGTAATATCTTCGTTAATACCCGTAAATCGTTCACGTTTACTAACTAGAGATTCACGCTCCAACTCGGTATCGTATATAACAAAATCGTGATAATTCGCGTATCGTGAAGTATGAAAAATTTGACAAGTAAAATTGTACAATAAAATGTAACATGTATACAGTTACACCAAACTTTTCATTCATCGAAATGTATCAGAGAAATGTTTTTGCATGTCTATAAGATAAATTACATTAAGAGACCACATCGTTTAATCGATTTGTTGCTCTTCGAATTGCCTCAGATGTATGATCTATGAATTATGAGCGAACCAGCAACTTTGTCGGGACAGTTTGTCGCACAATGCTGGTAGATACGTTGGAAAATTGAAGAATATCGATATTATGGAGTTATAAGTTGACACAGGTGCGACATGATCCATAGAAAGCCGCATGCAACTCTTCAGCTGAGTGAATGAGTTTCCCTTGACATTTTGCTAGCAGCAATGTGTCAACGCTTTGTCGATAAATTTAGTAAACTCCCGTGTTATTCCTTTCGTATTTCTTATAAAACGCCTATCAGACGTTTTGATCGATTGCATCGAATCACGAGAACCTTAGCCTTTTAAGGATTCATTGAACGATGTATGTAACAAGTTAGATAAGATAATGGACGCCGAAACATTTTTATCAAATGGTATAATTACGTAGATTTAGTGTACGTAAAGCTTTGTAAATGATAAGCTTGTTTCGTTTTAAATCACAAGCTCTACATGTTGTACATAAGTTTGTACAAATAGAGCACTAATCACAGAATTCGTCTAAACACGATTACAATTTATCATACTTTCAGAATTTCAAAGATAAACCTATTAAAGGTTTTCATCACCTTTCAATTTTCTATAGATTCATTATTAAACCATTCAACACAGTGAATTCATCATGTAGAAAGGGAATCAAGCATTCTCAGAATCTAAATCTTATTTCCTTCATTAAGTTTTATAAACACTTGATTATGAGAACCTTAGCGCGCTGTTCTTTCTCTATTGTCGGTCTTTTATCGAAGCCTATACATCTGATTTATATAAAAATTTATCTGTGCATTTATAGCTTTTACATATATAAGAATTTTATATTTTTATATATACTATATAGATAGTATTGTGTCACCTGTTTGGCTAACTGTATATAGACGACTGCTTTGAAAGTTATCATAAAATGTACTAACTTGGTAAAACATTTTCTATATGAAATACAATTTTTCGCTTTTATAACATTTTTGTTATAATAACATAGAGGCAAGTGTTTACTTTTGGCAAAATTTTTAACCCCTCGTCCACAGCGACGATCGCTCTACAGGTTAACCTTTTGCACTCGAGAGGCAACACTCAGTCACCACTTGGTTCGATACAGCAACTCGAATGACAATGAAGGGGCGACAGAAACTGTTTTTGTTTTTTAAACCTTCCTATTTGCATTTTAAATAGTATATGCACGTCATAATGCAGCATTGTGTTTAATTAAAATTATTATTTCATTCATTAGTATGTCTTTGATGCTTGTAAAGATTGAACCAAATGACGGAATTAGTAACAGTGACAATAAGTTCGATTTTAAATTATTTAAAGTTCAAATAAATAATTTCATAAATAAGAAATTTGAATTATATAATTGGTTTAAGGAAACGGAAGATTAGAATAACAGTAAAAAATGAAATTAATTTTGACAGCAGGCAGGAAAGACAGAGTTCAGATAGATTCTACAGATTCTGAAGAAGGATCAGGAAGAATAAAGTTCAGAAACGATGAAAAGAAACTACAGAATCGCGAGTAGTTGTAAATTGTAACAGAACTATTGAATTTTTCGAACTTCGATCGACGAAATCATAGGTGAAACGCCAAGTAATTATGCTGAAAAGAAACTAAGGAAAATTCAGCTTCAGCACAAAAGCTTCGAGAGCAAATGTTAACCGATTTGCATCAATAGCGTATATATAAGCATAATTTTCCTACCTATTCGTGCATTCATATTGTAAATTAATGTATTATTATTTTTGTGTTTCTTTTTCTTTTTATTACAGGGCACTGTATTTTTATCATGAAGTAACTGTCCATATTTTCTAACCAAATAAAGGAGGCCAAAAAAAAGTATAAACGTATATGTACATATGGGCTTCTTTTTTCATTTTCATTCTTCAAAAATCACAAAAATATTAAGTTTGTAATACTTCTTGTAGTATCTGTACTTAGATTTCATTTAAAAAAATTTGATGATAAGAGTATATTTTAAATTTTTTCATATGGTGCAAGTGGGTTAAGCGCTTATTGGACATACAGAAAATATTGCAAGTTTATTAGCTTAGTTTTTCTGAAAAGAAATCTTTATTTTTTAATTTATATTTGAGGAAGACATATCTATCTACCTGTATGTTTTTCATCTACATCCTTAATAACGCTCCTAGAGAATAAACAAAAGAAAAAGAATATATCAGTGTCTACCGACACCAAATAGATGGTTACTAGGTTCATTCTCCTATTTATATTTACAATAATCTTAGCAGATTGATGCGTGCTTGCTTGCTTGCGCGCGCGCGCGCGTGTGTGCTTTACTCACCGTTAACCTTGCACAAAATTACTAATCACATCAAAATGTTTTAATATCAAATCGATTCTCCCACTTCACTTCTCCTCTACGTTACTAATCGAATGCCTAATTTACACACGGCGGACTTAAGGTGAACAGCCCAAGTTCAGCTAATAATTGGACTCGATTGTATGCCGGGTTTCGCCGGGAACATTCGCGGCGGAGAACAGCTGCGGAATAATATAGATGATCGCGTGACACACACACACACACACACGGTAACTCGTAGCGATCACGTGCACAGGGTGTCTCGTTCCACTTGCACGATTGCGGGGTTCCCTTTAATTATTGACCCCCTAGTGGACCAAGATGCACGCCACGTACACGGGCCGGTGGTCACATTCGATCGTTACCATGGGAATCGTCGGTGTCGTGAAAGCCCAATTCCCTGGTGAACGTGTGGCCCGATGTTTGGTACCGTTATTAACAAGACTAATCTAACTTCTCGCCGTAAACAATATTACCTGCAAGGTATGGTACACCACGGAACGAGAAACACCGGCGAAACGTGTCTCAGTCGTGCGAGGGGTCCCGGAGTAAATTTATTAGCCGCTTGGAATAATTGTCGGTCCCCTTGGCTTCTCTGATTTGGATGCTTAATGGGGGACACGTAATTGCTCGTTGGGGACGTTGCTATGTTAAGTGAGCAGGCCTAGCGAAACACCTCCGCCGCGAAGAATGAAAGGAGAAGAGGGCTCGTTTCGTGGCTTAATCAGAATTCGCTGCTTAATTAAAATCGACGAACAACGCTTGTTCTCGATAGCAGTGACACGGCCCTTCGTTTTGGATTATTTATAACGTGGCGAAGGGAACCATGGTGGTTTTCTTGGTGGACCTATTTGTGGTGTAGTGTTAGTTTCGTAGCAGATTTTAATTTTCGAGCAAATGCAAAAGTGTTTCGATGGTGAATTTCATTTTTGTACGTTTCAGCCGAGTGATGTTTCACAAATGAAACAATTGAGTGAAACTGACGAAGTGTTTTCAATTTGAAAAGGAATTTATTGCTATATTATAATTTATATTTGAATAGGAATTGTTACTTGGTTATTCGTAAGTTGTTTGACATATTGTGTTCCAGTAAATGTTACAACGGGATAGAGAAACCGTAATTGAATAAACTTTTGTATTCTTTAACGAAACGTTCGCATACTGAATGTAGATTTTAATCTAAACTTTGAAGCACAGTGATCACTTTTAAAAAGTAATTTCTCATCCGTCATTGCTTACCATTTTTATCGTTTCAAGACACGAGGAATGGAACACGAGATATCTCGTGACCCGTACGCAGTGTGTTAATTAAGACATTGGAACGTAGATAATGTTGAATTTGAACTCGTCACTCGAGACTACTAATTGGTGATCAGTTAGAAGGTGGAATAGGCAATTCGTTGATAAGGTATCAGAAATCTTACACAACTAGCACGAATTAATTTTATAAGAAGCGAAGTTACGAGTAGATTCGATGCATTCAAAATTATCACATAGAATTTTCTATTAACAACATGAATGGACACTATTGGCATAGATTTTCAAGTCAGTGAATATTGCAACTTATATAAAGGTATCCATAAAAAAAAGTAGTAACTTTAAAAATTTTTTAACAAACGTTTTATCATTCAAACCGATCGATATGTGATAAGTTACTATGACATCCCATAACATCAATTTCCAATTCATGAAGAATTAGCAGGTTCAGTATTAATGAAAATTAACGGATAATCATAAAGTTTTAGTCTAAAGCGAAATTTTTTTATAGATACTATAGGAATGTTAGATTCTATACAGATTTACTCGATAAAAGTTGAAACAACAACGATAGATATATTAGTATGCTCAGTATTACAGATTGCTATGTACCTTTATACTTCAATTCCCTAACGAAACTCTAACACTTGATGTTCTTCCTAACACTCTCACTCGGAACTCTGTCTCTTTCCACACTGCTCTTTGATCTCTGTTATTTTCATTTTCTCGCGCGTCTCTTACACTCTTTTCCTCTCTTATTCTGCTTTTCTCTATTTCTCTTTCTCTTTTATTCTACGCGGCCATTCTGAAAACACTTTTCATTCACATTTCTATTACTGTGATTCGAAGGGTATTCGAACATTAACCTTTTAGCTGGCGATGACGAAATAACTCGTCATTGTTTCAATAATACACAGAACGCAGTAGTTTATCGAGAGATTATTCAGTTTTAATTGCAATGTTATGCTCGTATTGAGTACAAAATATTGAAAACCAAAATAATGAAACTACTCCTCATTTTGATTGATTTTTAATTATAAACTGCAGAGATTCAAGTTTCGTTGGAGAAATGAACCCAGTTAACAGGTTAATAGGAGTCACTGTATGTCAATCATATTGTAAACTTAAGATAATCTGTTATCCTAACGTGTGCGCTCGTTAATATCTCTCTGGTTCAAACACAATCTCGCTTGAATCTCTCATTGCCACGATACTGAAGCGACGATGGTTAATAAGAAAATTTCGTCGTCAAACTAGTCTGGAGTTGTGAATTGGCTTGTAACAACAGTCTTAGTGCAAACGTGATCGCATTAAACGCGGATATTCTGCCAGTATTTTGCTAGCAAATGAAGGAACGCGGCGGTAGCCGCGAGCTTCTAGTTTACAGTCTGCCAAGGCTTGGCTAAGTTATGGTATCTAATATAGAATCAGGCTCGCGTGCCGCATTGTAAGGTTATACGCAAATCCTTTTTAATAAGATACGAAACCGTTGAGACGATGTTTCAAGCGAGGAAACCGAGAGCAGCTGTTGCTTTGTCGCTGAAAGTTGCTTCTGGCGACTCTATTACACGGTTTTATTAACGGAATACACCGATACTCGCGATGATAATCATTTTGTCAAAACCTCTTTTGTAGTCTCTCGTATGGAAATTTATAAAAATTATAGAAATTATTTCCGATACGAAATGACGATTTAAATAATTAGAAGTTGAATCGTGGATATTCAACTATTGCCGTAACGTAGACAAGAAAATATAAACCTTTGAATATTTCGCAAATTATGAAGTTTAAAATATGTATATTAATTTAATATATTATTCAGAGTGTACCGAGGGCAATTATTTATCAATATTTCCCGCGAACGTTAATACCAATTGAAAATATTCAACGTGAAAAATGGCTACTGAAGTGAAATTAATTAATCGAACATTTTCAGTATTGATTTACAGTGCAGTAAAGTGTTGTTCGTTTTAATATAGTGATAATGTGACAGCGAAAGTGAGAAGTGTGATAGTGATATAGTTGTACTTAAAAAAAAGAAAAAGAAAAACAAATCTGCACGTTTCGCGTTTCCTCGGCTTTTATTCCGTATTTTCAGGATAAAACTCAAGCTCGAATGAAAAAAAGGGAAAAAGAGTAAAGAACGTTTTACGTATGCGATGGAAAAATCAATATTTAACCCAGCACTGTTCGGTTTATTGCAAGTTGTGCTTTTCATTCAGACTGCACGGAATATGAAAATATTTCCTCGCGGGTGAGATCGATAACGTGTATGAAAAGAAAGAGAGTAGGTGTATCGTTAGGTTTAAGCACGTTTGTTCGTTGTAAATACGTAACAACACGCTATTCAGCAACAATTACACGATGAACTGGTTGCACAGGGTTATTTATTTCTTTTCCATGGGAAATATGTGTCATCGTAAGTTTTACCTATTCACAGTGATCTCACGCTGCGTTTGCTCAGAAATTCTGTGTAACTACCAGATGTGTCCAGTGTGTATATTACAGCTACCGTGTGATCTTTACGATCGTAATAAAATTCATGTGCCAGTAGTATTCTTCCTTTTCACCGTGATATTTCGGACGTTCATTTAAAAAGCAAAAAGAGGGACTGACATTATGCAAAACGTATTCAACAATTTTGCGAAATTAGCTTCCTGTGTTCCATCAGCTCGAATTACATCTTTAAGATATGTTACAATACAGAGTTCCGTTTTTAGAGTTCTCAGAGATTCACAGAATTTCAAATTTCTAATTTTATATTAACATTCGAATATTCATTACTCGACTGTGAATATTTATGAAATTTTAAGATATTGAAATGTGACAAATCTTATTGAATTCACTATGATACATTTATCTATGGAGTTTCGCTTTTGGTTTTCTCAGAAATTTAACAAATTCGAATTTTTCATTCTACATTGTTAACATTCAAGTATTTATTACTTGGCTGTGAATATTTATGAAATTTCAAGATGTTGAAATGTGACAAATCTTATTGAATTCACTATGATACATTTACCTATGGAGTTCCGCTTTTGGATTCCTAAAAAATTTAGCGAATTCGAAGTTCTTCATTTTATATCCTTAATATTCGAATATTCATTACTCGATTGTGAATAATTATGCAATTATAAAATATAAAAATATAGAAAATTTTACTGACTGTAATTTTACTGAGTTGTACATTTGGAGTTAGAGATTCACCAAATTTTAAGCCTTTCACTTTATATTAACACACGAATAACAAAGAATATTTATGCAGTTATTGAAATATGGAAAATCTTACTGTCTACACCTATGATACACTTATCTATGGATTAGTGTTATTTACGCATCAGTTTCAATTCCTAATTACAATATTGCATATTTATGTTCACTTTGAAATTTTCCCCGGGAATCGTTGTTCGATGTGTAGTTAAATCTAAATTCATTCGCGATTAGCGTCGTAGATAACGTCACGTTCAGGTGGCTGAGCGTAAGACGGAAGATTAATACGCTCGTACATTGAATTACGCTTATGTTGTCGTGGTAATTATAAATCATAAAGTCTTTAATTCGTAAAGAAGATACATATTTAACTCCGATATAAAATACTAACCGTAGTGGCAATTTGTAAAAATATCAAAACGATGTGATACTTATTAATCACCTTCGTTATAAATTTAACGCTTTATAACGATCAGAATGTAATATACTGTTTCGCGTATATTAGATGGATCCTGATTTAAAGCTTGCCTACCTCAAGAAAATATGATAAATTTAGTTATGGTGAATACTTTCGGTCGGTTATTTTTCCTAGAAACTTGATTAAATTCCACGCCCAATCAAGCTCTTCATTTCTCTGCTGTTCGTTTTCATTATAGTTGGAAATTATTGTACGTGAGTTATAATCTCTTATCCAAAAATAGATGCTTCCATTCAACAGACAGTTACGATGAGTTATCATTTTAGTGACCAAGGAATACTTTAGGATAATTACATTTAATAGTCGCTTATATTGCCACGAGGTCGATATGTAAGCTTTATTGAACGCCACGATATCGACGCCTGGCACACACACAGGTCGCCAGCCGATCGTGAACCATTCGTGGGTCGTTCGAGGTATGCCGAAGACATGACCTGAAATTGGCCATGGGGTTTACGCGTAATGAAATTCTGATGGGACTTGTACGCGATGGTTGCGCGATCAATCCAATCGATATTTTGCGGTCGACAGGAACGGTCGAACGGAAATTCATATTCCGACAGCCTCGAGGGGTGTCATGGCCGAGGAGGAAGATTACGACGAGCCATTGTTACTCTCTTTCGTTTTTCCCTCTATTTTGGCATCTAGAATTGTGGAATTGAAAGGATTGAGATTTGCATATGTCAGATACAGTAATTTCCTCATTACTAGGTTATACTTTTGCAATTTTGCGCGGATAAAATAAAAAGTGTTATAGAACTGTCTTTCCTTTTTTTTTTTTTCAACAACTTTCTGTAATTCTTGAACTGTCCCTTGATTGAGGATTTAAAAACCGAGGATCACGAGGGATTACTGTAACTCTATCGCGACAATATTTCTGTGTGGAAATTTTAATAGAATCGTAATTGAATCTTTAGTACTTAACCCTTTTATTTTTTAAACACATTTTAAAAATGGTCGCTCATTTACAAAGAACGTGTATGTATGGAGATTTAATACGTGTACAGTTTATCATACTTATTTCTGCATTTCACAAATTAAATATCCTCGTCGACTGAAAGTTAGGCAACGCTAGAATGTAGAACAGATATTTTACTATTATGAAGCAGTTGATTTTTAATCACACGTATCTTTAACCATTGAATAATAACGCTGTTGTGAAAGGGTTAACAAAATAGTATCTTCGATTTTAGAGTTTAGTGACGATAGGTGATATATTATTTTAGAAATAAGTAAATTAAAGGAAAATTATTCGATAATGTTCAAATGATATTCTGTGATATACTAAAAAACATGAAGTTGTTTTAACTGAGGAAATTAGAGGGTGGCATTGGCACTAGAGACTTTTTTTCATTAATATCGATCTGCGCTCTCACGAGTGAAGAGGAGTTCAAGTTCCTCAAAATAAACGAAATTCAAAAGATTATTAGTAACATAATACGTATGTGTTTAATTAATATTCAATAAATAGTTATTAATATTGATAATGATAGCGAATCTCTTCCTCGCCTGATCCACAGAAAAAGAAAAATATGACAATTCGTAAAACTAAAAATTCTCGCAAAAAATCAAAAAGAAGGAAAAGATTTTTTAACCATCTACGAGATAAAAATGTAAAATGGATGTAAAGCTATTAAATGGTGATGTAGGCAGAAAAATTGAGATGAGAAGGGCCCTGATATCGCTGCTATCGTTTAAGGGTTCAGCATTTTAATATTCATGAACTTTTTACATACACATGCCTTGTAGAGAAAAGAAAGAGAGAAAAAAATGCCTCGAAAAGAAAACCCCTCGTCTCTTGAGTTCCTTTGTTTCAAACAACAATGGGATAGATTGCCAAGTTACACGTTGCGTTAAGGGGACATGCTTGAACGTTCCTTTACGTTGTCAAATGAATGGAAAAGATGTAGAATACAACAAACGAGGCTCCGCAGAAACCTAAATGAAAAGGTCTGCTATCGCCTGTAGGAAACTCTCGTCGTTAAAGCATGTATGTATATACTATGTATATATACATATCTGAACGTGACTGCACGAAGAGGAAATTCTCAAGGGGATATTCATTTCCAAATTTCCTTTATCATCCTTTTCTTTGACGAACTGATTTTACCAAATTTTAAACGTTTTACACAGATAAAGAGAAACCAACAGCATATATTGAGTCGTTCGTAAAATTCGTAGCGAAATTTGAGTAATATTGAACGTCAGTAGATTTATGAAAAATAAATACTTTATTTCATAATATATGCACTATTTCCATCGATTATTTTTCACGATCTATTAGGTAGTTTCATAATCTTTTTCTCGAAAAACTTTCGATTCTTTTCAACGATGAATTGCTCTAATTAGTTTTTGCAAGCGCCTAATGTATTAAATATTTCCCCATTAATCTTGCGTGGACTGAAACAAGTGATAATTGGAGAGTTCTAGGTCCGATGAATAGGATAGGTGAGGTAAAAGGTCCCAATCAACTTCTAATAATTTTTGTGCTGTCTTCATTGAAACGTGTGGTTTAGTCTTATTCTACTCGGAAACGATATTTTTCCTTTTGACCAATTCCAGCAGTTTTTCTTTCAGTTTTTCATATAATTGATTCAAATGGGAGCAATATTTATTACAATTAAAAGTTTTTGTACTTCCTAGAAATTCGTTGTAAATAATTCCCTTCTAGTCCCTTCATACACCGGTTAAAACTTTCTTTGGGTGTAATCCATCTTTTAATATGCTGTTAATGCTGATTCTCCTACCATTTTGTGAGATTGCTTCCCTACATCTTTGTTACATAAAATCCACTTTTCATCTTCTGTAATTATTTGCTTCAAAAAAATGTTCAATATATTTTAACATTGAAAAACTATATTCGATGCAAGTGTTCTGTAAATAATCATTTGGTTTAACATCACAGATATTTACTCGTGTCAATTTGAACGTAAAACTGAAATTAGCAAGTGTCTCATGACTTATAGGGGTGTACATGTCATGCAGTCGGCTACTAGACGATTCGCACTGATACACTGCTTCCTTTTTCCATCGTTTACAAGACTGACGGGTACGACGACGACGTCTATCGAGGGATACATAGCATCGCGGAACTCATCGAGTCCCCTTCATAAATCAATTTAGCCTAAGTTTATCCCCTACGGAATAATCGTGTAATCCGGCAGTGACGTTCAATTAAATCAGTTTCAAAGTTGCACGCTGTGTAACTCCGAGTCATAATTTAATCCGCGTCAGCAGCCATCGGGAAGCGGTTATTAAAATGGAATTGGAACTTTTATATGAAATATGTGTATACGATTCGTTCGTGTATACACGTTACATTACGGATATCCGTAAGAGGAATTTCTTTTTCCCCGAATGTGTTGCTCTTACACACGCTCAATTTCCACGCGACGAGATGCAATCTCTGCCCGGTAATTTCGACCCTTATTGCTGAGGGATTTCTTTGGTTTCCTTTCATTGGGATTCTGTATCGCTCTCACCTTTCTGGCCACCATTGCGAATGTTTAGCCCGATCGATTCGGCGATTTAATCAATTTTCTGCGATCCATCGACGGATTGATCGTGAATATTGGTTTTCGAAACGAAACAGTATAGACGACGAAGTTTTCAGATCGTGTTTCTCCCGGTGCAACTGTGATTGAATGAAATAAATATTATGGAATAGAGATAGAGAATTCTAGCTCTACTGGATGATTGTCAGAAGCTCACACCGCAGAAATGTATACAGTAAACTCTCCTATAAAAAAGTTAAAAAATTATTTGATGTGTAGAATTGTATTCTATAACATTTTATTTAATAAACAGATAAAAGATAAGATATCGCATTAAGGGAAATCAAACGAATGCTTTCTTTTTTTAAATTAACATTTTTGTTCGTCATCGTTTTATATTATACTACAACCAATATGTTTTCCTGACTACTGGTGGAAAATAGGATCGTTTTGTGTAAATTATGTTTTTTTTTCTTTTAATAATTTTTTATAACAAGCCATACAAGCTCTTAATTTCCTTTGAAATCGTGTTGAAGATAAAGATAAGTAAAAAGGTGTTAACGCATAATGTATCGGTCTCGCATTATTTCGGGATTTTTAACCTATCGGTTTTGACGGGTTTGATTTTCATTAAAGCGTACTATGTACTATTTTGTGAAAATGCATAGATTTTAATATATTTTCTTTTGAGTGTCCATTTCCCGTAAATCTGAAATGCGTCCATTGTCTCTCAGGCTTTCAGCAACCAATATTTAGCTGGAAAATCGTGTAAAATGAATGGGAACATGTTTAAAAAAAACCTCGTGTAAAAGAGAATGAGACATGTAAAAAAAAATCTCAAGTGTAACTACATATTCCACGTGCTCTATGAACATTACAAACATGTTCTGAGTATTTGTTACATTTTTCTCGGTAGTTCGTAATGCAAATTACGTAAACTGAGACGACTGTCGATATCTGACTGTTTGTACAAACGGGTCTAAGTAGACCCGTGCATTCCCCAGACGAAGGTTAACCCTTTGCGCTTCGAGTAAATTTTCTCATACGATCGATTTATCAACTTTAACACACTTCTGCGACGAAACTTTAGAAAACGAAAAAGTTCCACTTTGGAAAAAAAAATTATACACCTTCGTGAATTTATTTATTTTTATCTACTTGATCAATTTGCTTTGTTTAAGTATAAATAAAATTTAAACGGATTTATGATGTATGTTACGAATGTCTCCGTAGAGGCGCCATAGAAGCGCAAAGGGTTGATTAATCGCTTGTCGCTGTACGATTCGTTGTTTCCGTGTCTACGCAAGGACGATGCAACCAGTGAACGAGCGAACGAATGTGCACGATTCGCCGGCGAACAATATAAATTTTCATTCATAAAAGCGGTCGACCGACCTCGCGAATGCAACACGCTTTTATCAGCCGTAATCTCGTAGTGCATTCGCCTGCCTAGTGGAACGATTACGTAACCGCTTGCCACGGCTGAATGGACGCGGCTAACGTCGCGGGAAAGCGATTCTTACGGTAGAGAACGTGGCGGCCGGTATTCGCCCCTCGGTGAGTCGTTACACTTTGCTCGTGAAAACGTTCTTCCTCCAGTGAAGATGTTGATCGGTGAAGCTGAAACTCGAGATAACTCCGGTGAAATAGGAATTCGTCACTTTCGATGGCTTACTGATTTGTTTCGATGCGGTGTTGGTTGCTAAATGTCTTACGGTGGATTGTCTAGAGATATTAGAAAGTGTTTTCTATTCTTTTCGATAGGCGGAATTCTTCTTCCTTCTTTATTGTTATTTTCAGAAATAAAAGAAAAGAGTAAGTTGCAGAAACTTATTTATGTGCATGTAGGAAATAATTTAAAGGAAGAACAGAATCGATCTTATTTGGCACATTAAGTAAATAGAAATGTGAGGGTTAAAGGATTAAAATGCACAGTTACTGCTACTTTAATTTTCTAATATTTCAATTTGCTTTCATGGGAAAGTGATTATAACATAAACAGTATAGATTTAATTTAATTTATTATAATGCCTAACGCGTAGTAATAGTTCAATTTATTAAACGTTCATTTCATGTCGTTTCGATAAATAGAATTCTTTCTCTTTTTTGTTTTTAATTAGTTTCTCTTGTTTTTCGTATATTGTGTTACCCTTGCTATGATAACAAAGAAACAAAGGGAACAAGTAAGTTACAGTATTATAAATGATAGAAAACTTATTTCTATATGGCTAGGAAATAATTTAAAGAATGAACAGAGTTCATTAGATCAAGATCTTATTTGGCATATTAAGTTGAGAGAAATGTCATGGTTAAATGGTTAAAATGCTTAATTACTGTTGTTTCGATTTCCTAATATTTTAATCTGTTTTCTGATTAATTTAATTGATTTAATCTGTTACAATGTCTAACGTGTACTAATAGTTCGATTTATTAAACGTTCTGTACAGCCTATTAATAAATGTGTCTGTTCGTTGCGTTTACTTTGAAGATACGTTGTTGTGTCGCAGTTGTTTATTCCTTAATAACGTGGAAAAATAGCACGTGTTGATAATTTGAGCGCGAGCTATTGAGAAAGAATAATAGACCGATTAAACGACAGGACAATCAGCCTAATTGTGCAACTACCGAAACGTTGGAAGAGCCACAAAATTATTAGACTCGATTAGCTGCGTCGCAGTAATTTGTAGTAGTACACGAGACAAATTATCCGAAATCACGAACAATACTGCTGTCCGATTTGATGTCTATCATAAATCATTTAACTGTGTACACTAATGACTTCACCGTTTCATTGATTCTTTTTACTAATTGCTTCCAGCTTCTCTTTTGTGTTCTCTTGAATACCTATTCGAACAAACTTCAATTTTCTGAAAAAAGAACATTCTATATTTATTACATTCACATACTTAACACGTTAAGGTAATTTGTTTATCCTTAATGGAAATTTTTAATCCTTTGCCTTGTAATTCACGGTTCATAGATTCTGGTAAAGATGTGACAAAAATAATTGTATCAACAAAGAAAATGTAATAAATTTCAATTCTACATGTTGTCTTAAATAACTTGTTTTATTTAATCTTTACAATATCGAGCCTAAAATCTATATTTATTAGTGCCGAGTCAAATTGATGTAGTGTGGTATAGGTTTGAGAAAAAAAGTCTATATTTGTTGAAAATATTTTCAAACTTTATTTCACAGTTACACTTAAATGTGATATAAATACTGATATATAATAAAAATGTTCAAAACTATTATTACTTATTAGAGATAGTACCAGAATAATTTCATTACTTTTGCAGTCTCAGTTTCGTCTATTTATCTCCTTAAATTAGACCGGAACCTCTCCTTAATTTAAATACTGTATTTTGCAGTTTTTCGCTAGGTCACTCACGTTTAAGTTAGATTCGGATTGGTTCTACTGTGATGTCAAAAATAACACAAGTATAGGAGTATAAGAGAGAACAGAACGGAATATAAGGAAGAGCGCAAAGAAACGTATAAGAGTTTTTAGACGAGCATTTAACAATCTACCATTCTGACAGTACAGAACAATTTCAATGAAACAATCACGAAACTACCATATCAATGATTGACAATAAGAAAAATAGAAAGGATTAACGTCTCCCAAGAACGTTTCCCTTTCACGGTTTCTCTGTTTGGAAATAAATATTAGAGGAAACAACGACGATCAGCAACATAATGTTCTTTGCCGGCGACGTTAACGCAGTTAGCCTCTACATTCTCCCTATTAAGCGTCCGTAAATCATTTCTTGCGCGGCTTCGCAGCTCGCTCGTAAACGGCCCACGGTGACTGCGTTCTCGTCTAGCTAGACAATTTGTCACTTCCTTATCACTTGACCGGGCTCTTGTTCCATCTCTTTTCCATCCGTGGCACGCGTGCTCTCCGTTACCTACGCGCTTTATAAGAAACAACTCGACTCGATTCGCTCGCTCGCTCACTCGCTCCGGAGTCCTATCGGAAACGACAGCGTCAATGTTCGCGAACATCCTACAATCGCGCGTTATCAGCAACGCGGCGTGAATGGTAACACTACGGTGTTTCCTTCCGGCTACTGGCCTCGGTTATCGCTGCGTCGCGCTTCGAAAACGTGCACGAAGATGAACAGTCGTGGTTGTTACTGAACGTAAGATCGTCTTTTCGATTTTTGAACCTGGATGCGAAGATCGTTGAGATTGCTCAGTTATGATTTTGTCAGTATAAATCGAAGGTTTAAAGAAAGTTAAACTGGTCTCGTATAAAAGATCATGTTGTACGTATTAGTGACGAGCTTTGAAACATTTTCAACACTAGAATTACCAGAATGTGTAGCTAATTCTACCACACTCGTCTATTTGACGAGTATTTGAAAAATGTGTTTTTATGTGTAGCTTTTTTTTTAAATGGAAGTTATAAATAATCAAGAACAACATTCGTGTATTCAATAAATTGTTTTTACGTAGAAAGTATGTAAAAACGTATTTTTTAATTGAGATATTTATTATTAAACCTTTGGACTGCAAGTATTCTTTTACATGATCGATCATCAACTTCAATACACTTCTGTAACGAAATTTTTAAACATAAAGGGAAGATAATATAAAAGATAATGTAAAAGATAATATAAATGATGAAAGATGTTAAATACCAAGTTCTCAAGATCTGTCGGAACTTTAAAGACTTGGCAGACCTAAAGATCAAGAGTTACGAAGACTTTTAAGAATTTTAAATATTGAATTAGGTTTGAACCGATTCGAATTTTCAATGTTGAAAAATTTCGAATCGCTTCGAAATGAAAATTCAAATATTTATAGGTACTATTACATTTGGAAGAAAACGTTTTATCGAGTATTTCACAAGAAAATAAATTTACTTTTATATATAAGATAGAAAAATGTAACATTGAAAGGTCTGGTATTAATTTTTATTTTATATAAATTTTTGCAATAATTATACCGCGGATTTTTATGCAAATTTATACTTTAGAGAATACAGTAAAAAAGAAGTAGAACTTCGATAGAAAATTATCTTACCTATCAAGTATTATAAAAAGAGTTATAATTTGAATATCTTACGTGTATTTTGTGTAATTTTTTAAAATTGCCTATAAATGAATAAAAATTTGCAATGATACCCCACCATTTTAATTTTCATTAGAATGCAAACTGTTTCAATCTCATAATTCATCAATCTCATCTCAAGCGTAACATATTATTGATTCTGAACATTTCAACTAATGTACCATCCATTCATTAAATTATGTTGCTGCTAGGAGTTAATTATATCGGAAAGTGCGTGATTGTGTATCAATGAAATTCTAGTGCAGTAACAGTGTTTCAATAGAGCACATATCATATTAATTAAAACGTCGTAAATGTAGCTCAGTTTCATTGATATACAATCGCACTGTTTCGCAATAAACATTCTGTTCTCTCGTATGTTTGCCAAATTATTTCATGGATTTATCACAACTGTAATGAACAGTAACCTACAAATTCTCTTTCCACATAAAAAATATTCGTTTATTACTTTTTTCTTCTATAATAATTTCATTACACTAAAATGTTTCTAAGTTTATACCTTCTATTTGAAAAATGAAAGAAAAAGGAATTTTTTTTAATGAAAAGTTACAATGATTTCAAAAGTTTTATGTACAAAATTTACAGAAATATCATTTTCAAAGGTATCACATCTTCGGTAGAATCTTCAACCAAATCGTTCTACACTAAGCGTAGGAAAAATTCTCCAGGGACCTGCAAAAGTAGATATACATTGAAGTAACCTCTTTTGTGCGCCGCTGGTATCGATCAAAAAGCGAAAAGTACGTCTCGAAATCTGATTGATCGTGTCTGCTTTTGCTGGTCTGAGGAAGTTTGTAATACGTTTCGTCGTCGTCGTCTCTCCTTTCGCGGTTCGCGAGGAGATATTTGCAGTCGAGATGAAGAACTAGCAGAAATCGCAAGGGACATGAAAGGCTGTTGAAGTTAGACGACTTTGATGATCTCGGTGGCTCGTTTGCGATTCGTCGACGCCCATGATAGAAATAATCGTTCTACCGTAAAAAAAATAGCTGTGCGAGAGGGAGTCGAAGGGGAGGGAAATTGAAAGGAATGAAGGGTGGAGGAGGGGGAGAGAGAGAGAAAAGAAAAAAGAAATAAGCAAGTTATACGTGGTAATGAAGGTGGTGTAGATGAGAAAATAATTGCTGTTGCATCGGTGCAAAAGGATATCGAGGTTGTACCGCGATCCATTACGCCGTTTAACAAGTTATAATGTATACATATAAATAATACACCTCGAAGAAGATGGAATATTCACGAATGTATTTATAGCTAAGTTGCACATCAGAATGTCGTCGATTTCATTTTCTGCCTGGTGGAAATCCTTGATAGAGCGGTAAAACGCTAGTTCTTAACAAAGCATTATTTTGAAGGAATAGAATTAACGTGATTGTACATTCGTTCGATGAGGTTAATGTCTAAGCCCACTGTTAAGTAATTTTAAAAGGAAAAATATGTATTTAACGTATTAACCTTTTGACTGCTACATGCTTCGATGATTTTTTAAAATCAGAAACGTGCATGTATTTCTCGCGTGAAACATTCTTACTTAAAACAATTGAAACAATTCGTGGTATTCGGTTATTTCAACAGTTGATATTATATCATTTCAGTGATAACAATAAAGGTATTGGTATCGAGCAAAAATTGCACAGTGTGTATATACGCTTTTCGTATGTATTAATATATACCTAAGAGCGTATATGCACGTCCTTCTTAATCAAAGGATTAACCTATTTAGTCGTTTTCTAATTTATAAAGAAATTAATAAACTACGTATGGGTTTTACTTATATCTCAATGATTATACATATGATGATACATATTTCAATGATTAATAAAAAAAAAAATCATCGGAAGAAATAGTGATAGCTTTAATAGTTAACAATACACGCACGTTAGCAAGTATAATTGTTTCACAAGTAGCCGAAGTTACATGACTGATGTCTCGAAAGTTCAGTGTGTCTGCAGCTGTGATAGATGATCTTGAAATTGATATATCTTGTTATGGATTACTCTCGTTAACAGTTCGAACGCTATCGTCAATTTTATCCTCGCAAACTATACCGTGTACAACCGCGAAGGATAAATTCATAAACCTTCGAAAAATTGAATAATTCGATATAATTAGATTCGTAATCAAAATTTTCCCATCTCTTTCTATTATTAATACCAAACCCCTCAAATTTACGTTTACTCTTCGTGACGCGTTCAATCATGTACCTTTATATTATATTATATATTATTATTTATTCATTACATTAATTACTTCAATTACATACACTCGCTCTCATTATTATTCAGATACTCTTTGAAACAGAATAATTTTTTTAAAAGTGGACGAAACAACGTGAGTATTTTTTTTTCTTTTTTGAGAAGTTAGAAGGATTTTTGAAAAAATTACAATAAGTAGGAATTGCTAATAAAATAATAAGAGCTGCTTTTTACAATTTTTCTTATTTGAGTCTCTAATGAAAATTTTAAAAATTCGTTTTGTACATTTATATCAATTATATACGGGTTGAGAGTATTATCGAAATCGGTTATCGTTGTTAGGAGTTGCAACCAGTTGTTGGCGAAGATCGAAGTGTTTCACAACTTTCAGTCTACAATTGCGATAAATCGAAAGATTCTTACGTTTTCCAATGCCTGTCGCTTGTTTCTACATTGATCGATGTCAATGAAATTTTCACCACGCAAACAATTGACATAAATCTACAAAACGAATTTTTTAAATTTTTATTACAGATCAGACAAAAAAATGGCAAGAAGCGATCTCTACTATTTTGTTTACAATTTCGACAAATTGCATTTTTTTCAAAATTTTTGTAATCGTAATTTCTCAAAAAAAAAGTTCCAATTTTAAAAAACATTATTCTGTTTTAAAGTCTATCCGAACATTAACAACAGTGACTGTACGTATGGCACGTCGAAAACAACTCTTTTGCATCCTGAAGGATGTCTGATGTCTCTGGCACGTTGGTATGAAGGTAAAATGCCAGTTTGCTGATGGTACTCGAACATTATTTAATGAGAAACAATACCACGAGGTAGAGAGCGCAAGATTATTGCTCGCGGTAATAAACTGTCAGATACGAGGAACGTTAGCGATACCTTATTACAAGGTTGGTACATTGTGGCCAGTTTTATGTCCGCGATACCGTACGTAATTATTGTCTATCGCTGCCGCGATGCGTATTAACATTCTGACATAATGGCATGCTACGTACTTACTTTGTTTTTCGCATCATCGTTTTACTCTCTTCGCACTGGTAACGCGTACGCTTATCTTTGGTAGAACGCGTGATTGTAAAAATAGACGTACGGTTAAGGTGTACAGTCACGATGCATTTTCAGCGGAAACTTAAATGAAATGGCTGCTTTGCCGTTTGAAAAATTATAGCTGATCCTAATGTTCACGGTCTCTCTCTCTCTCTCTCTCTCTCTCTGCCATTCTCATGACGATAATAGATATTACCGAAGAGTTAATATTTATACTTAGATAAATGAGTGGAACGATTTTTCCTCTACGTATATATATATGTACAATATACATATTTATGATAACCACAAGAATTTGTTTATTTGCTAATTGAAATTTTTAAAAGAATAACTCTATGTACGCGTGTCGATTATTTTATTTCATTTAATATCACGAGCCCTCGGCTAGTTTTCGCGCGGAAGGTAACAGATAATGGTATTCAGGACTAGTATCGAGTATAGAATTTATTAAGATGGGAGGAAAATACGTATACAAGCTGTGTTAATCTGACAACATGCTCTTCTGGATGAAATTAACATAACTGTGTAATACGTTCGCGAAATTGCATATGATCGAAAGATGGAAGACCGTACTGAATTTACATGTTGAAAAGAAGAAACGGGTTACACAGAGTGCTAGTATACCAGCGTCAAAGTTAATCAACGGTTACCCGAGGCAACAAATACTGCAGCGATTAATTAACATAGTGATTCAACGAAAAAAAAAAAGAAAGAAAGGAAAAAGGAAAAGACAAAGAAACCAGAAAAAGAGGTATCGGTAGAATGGCCTCTAGCTTCGATAGCAGAATCAAGTTATCATCCGCAATCTGTTCTGCCCTCTGGCAGAATATCTTGCTTCGCCAACGTTTCTCTTCATTGAACAAATTTGCAATAATGCTTTCTTTCCGGCTGTAACCTGGTACCCGCTACGTTTAAAACTCCTTTCTACATTAACACACCGAAGTATCGTCGTAAACTGATTTCATTATCGCAACAACTAACCTCTAAATATTCTTATTCTCTTCATTGCACAAAGGCAATTCTCTTGTCCTCGTAAAATTATACCTCACCAAGCAATATCTTTCTCTGTGATACTCTTACGCTAATATTTGAACGCGTATCGTTTACCATATGTTACGTTCACCACAATGAGCAAGAAAATTATAAACACAGCGGTATGTACGTAAGCAATATTTGCCTCGAGCATGTTAAACGTCTTGTTTCTTTGTACGGGCTATGCTGAGCTATGTAGTCATAGCATTCCTCTTACAATTAGTTTATTTCGTTGTTCATAGTTTATACTAGTCCCCATTGGCTACGAAAATTTGTTTCCGTTATTGAGAACTCATTATAGTTTCCCTTTTGACTTCTGGCGTATGTATTTAGTTTGCTTTGTACGAAGTAACGAAAAGCTTGAAAGAAAGATATTCTGTAGACATTGTACCTTGAACGTTGTTCAAAAGAAACCTACAGAAACAGTGTACTATATGTTGGTCTGAACTTGCTGTTGGAAAACGAGTAATAATTTCTTTTGGCAAAGAGATTGATGAGCCATTGTTGAATAAAGTCGCAGTCGATCCAGAACTGTTTCAACACGTCATAACAGGTGACTAACCGTAGGTTTGCGGTTATGACATTGAAACAAAGAACCAATTGGCTCAATGAAAGCTTCTTGAAGAACCAAGACGATAAATCGTTGAACGAGTTGAAAGCTATTTCAAAAAATGTTTCGAGGATTGAAAACAACTCTGGCAGAAGTGTATATGATGGGAACCACTTCGAAGGGGACCACAGTAATACCGATGAATAAATGAATGTTTATTGAAATAAATAAAAATTTCGGAAACTTTTTAATTTATCATACAAAATACAATTACTAAAATATGTTTAAAAGTAACGTCAAAATATAGGTAAAAACATACTTTTCTCTTATTTATTTGACAAATGTGACCAGCTTAACCTTCCAACCGCGGGCAACGTGGAATTCGTGTTCCAAATATTTTGTAAAATTTAGCGGACCACGCTATTATCGCGTCGACCCTGATTTTAATAAAGAGAGAAATAATGCAACAATTTTCCCCGCTTAATTGAGTTTTAACCTCTCCTAAATATTTTACCACGCTATTGTTAATCATCATCAGTTAACCTGTCCCGTTATTTATTAGTGAATATGATGTACTTTTTATAATCAGCTTTGCACCAGCAATTGGTGCATATTGTGTGCAAAGTGCTAGCCATAATTTTTATTTTTTTTTTTATTTTCCTTCCTCTTTTTATATCCTTTTAAATCTAATTCTTTAGACGCATATGCATTACAAATAAAACTAACGCGTGATTTTATACCGAGAAATCAAAGAATCGCCCACGGTTGGATGGTTAAGCAATAAAAAATTTGGGACATTGTTTTACCAATTTTCCAAATTGTATTTAACAGCGAAATGGTTAATCGTCGATCGTACACCTACTTCTCGACCTACTCGTTCTTAAAAACACAGTTCTCCTATGTTCCATCCCTATGCACAGGGTTGCTTTTCTCCAGCGCGATCGCTTAAAGTGCCATGTGTATGCCTGCGCTATCATGGACATAATAATGGCGCATACTTTACGATCGTATGTGCACAGTATCGCTGGCAGCGCGATCAGCAGCGAGAGGAGGCGGTCCCCAAGACAGGATTCCATTTAAGTGTTCCGCAAATACTGTTACCGCGAGAACATTGCGAGAGGGAACAATCCGCTTGCTTTCGCGGTTACCCGCTTGATAACGTGTTCCGCGGCGCGGGATGGTATACGACGTCGATGGCGTCGTTCCCTATCGGTTTTATACTACGAGAAAACGACCTTCATTGTAGGGAAGACGCGATTTTCGTTCGTTGGTCTCCTTGTGACGTAGGAGATGATCTATTAGGTGTAGAAATAAATTCTTTCCAATTGGCGTCACGCGAACTGTTCAAATCGAAATATTCGCGATAGTGTTCGTATGTTCGAAGAAAAATGACGAAAGATTGTTAACAATAATGGAAATTATGTCGATTATTGATTTATCTTCATTCTTTTGAAGTAATACTTCGATTGTACTCAGAAGTCGGAAAGAATTTATTTCTACACCTATCACACTATTGGTGTATCTCTTCTTCCTACCCTCTTTCCTTAGATAAATTCAATCAAGTTCTCTTTCCAAGTGGAAGCTTTTTCTGAAAACTTTTGCTTTAATTTGAAAAAACTAATCCGGTGTTCTGTACAATTAACGCTACAGTTTATTGTAGTGCTAGTGTCTTTTTGAGGGGCAAGTTAAATTTTGGCTAGAAATCATATCGAGGTATATGAAAGAAATCAATCTATTGTATTCTGGTAAGAAGGCCCAAGAGCAACATTCCTTACGGCAAGACGGGTCAGGCGGGGTCTTTCCGTATCCAAGCCCAGTGATCTTGAAAGTGAGCGCGTAGAAGCTGGTTTGACCGGTCTGCTTCTTCTTGGTTAGCGAGAAAATTCGCACTCAACGTTATGTCTGTATATGTATGGAAAAGCCTGTATATTATACAAACAAAAACCTGAAAACCATCAGAAGACATTAGAAGATAGTATTCATCGCTGGTTCCGTAACATTTACGGCAACGAAATCAAACGAACAGTTTGCACGACGAAAACTTTGTGGCTAGTTATGATCGATTACATTCAACAACCATTCCACAATTCAATTTTTCATTTGTCAACGGTAATTGCCACACGATTGAGCAAATCTCCCGATTCACCGCGTACACATGCGTATACGGTGTATATTGATGTACACAAGAGTTTACCCGTGACACATGCTATCCCGATCAATCAATACACAGTATACGTGTATGCTTAGATAGGTATGGCAAATTCAATCAACATATAACGTCCTGCATTACCGTTCCTTCTATCAGTAGAATTGCCACAGAAAGCGATTACCCTTTACGACGACTTTTGAACAAACAACCGAAGTTAATTAGTAATTGATTGCGAATAGCCGAGCCGCATTTATTGCCCGTACACTATTCGTTTACTGTGCCCGCGTGCCTAACCTCCATCGTTAGAAATTCCAACGAATTGCGCGAAGGCAACAACAGGAGTCTTGCACCGAATATACACTATCGTGCATAAATATTTGAACACTATAATTAACAATGAACATCATTACGATATAGAAGATCTGAGACGTATTGAGTTGGCCAAATAAGTAATGTTACATTTTTTGTTCAAAATAATGGTCATTTTTTTTTTTAGACAGAAAAACTTTATAGGATGAAGTTCATCTTAAAGGGACATCACCCAAACGTTACACGCCGATTTCGATGAAACTTTTATATGTTGTAGAACTTGAAAAAATATTTGACACGTATTTTTTTTATGTGCGAATATCCACTCTAAAGAGGTGAAAACAGCCCTTAAATGGGGGGTAGAAAAAGCTATTTTTACAAATATCTCGAAAACTATTAGCCATAGGCAAGAAATTCGAAATGTGAATTGTGCTGTTTTAGAAGGCCAATAAGATGGCGTAAGCAGATTTTTGAAAAATTAGTTTATTTAAATTAACATTTAATAAAAATTAACATTTTTTGCAATTTTTTTGGGTTAAATGGACTATTTTTATCAAATTTCACATATGTAAACTACAGTTCTAAACAAAGAATACGGATAGATTGGAATTTTTAATTTCATTCGTGCAAAAGATATTGTTATGGTTGGAATTATACGCACATTTTACATATACATACCTGTCAATTCCCTTCGGGTGCACGACTGATTTCTATATATAATATTCGGGAAATTGTATTATATTACATATTTTTTATGATCTCTTATTTTATGATCTAAATACGTGTCAAATATTTTTTCAAGTTCTACAACATATAAAAGTTTCATCGAAATCGGCGTGTAACGGTTGGGTGATGTCCCTTGTTAGTCTATGACTTTTTGCCATTTTGTAAGCAGCTGCATAATTCCGTTCTTTCAGAACTCGTGTTCTTCTGCAAAAAATGCAGACACGAGCATTTTGCAAATCTCCAAAGAGTCAAAATTTGTACTCGTCATTGAACAACTTTGCTAAATAATTAGGAGTAACAATGAAAGTGCTCTAGGTAGGGCACATTTCGAGCTTAGTTTTTGCATGTATTACTTTTTTCTGGTTAGGAATTATTTTAAATGAGACTAATAAACTTCGAAATTGCATGCAGTAATTGTATCAATTAATCTGCAGCCAATTAGTAATTATAGATGTAGGACCTACTCGATGTTCAGTTTTGATTGTACGAAAAACATTCACTAATGGAATATCCCTCTACATTAACTACTATTTGATGATGCTATATGACCAACGACTCCTAGTTACAGTTCAATATTAATGAACTTTAGTCCATGGAGCAGGTGCCATTGGTTGTCGTGGGATTAGTTGTCAGCTTGTATAAGCATGGAATTGTTAATATCGAGCCTCGTGACCTAGAATTCACTGGCATTTCCGACACCCGAAATTCGTTCACCATCCTATTCAAAATTCGTAGGAATCATCCTGATTTATATATTACTATTAATAACTCCAATAAATTTCTTAAATAACTCCAATAAAAGTATCATTAAAAAAGGAACACATAACACGTATTAAAAGAAACTACGTTAAACTTTTTACACGTTTTTCCATTGAAAAGGTTCACTTTCCAGCCAGAATAATTTTTATTACTGTTACTTTTGATAATTTTATTACTGTCAATGAACTTTTGCCATTTTTCTGTCAGCTTGCGAATATTGTCGCAAATATTTCTTTACTGATTATGTAATTTCGGTCGGAAAGAATTTATTTCTACACCTAATGTCCTCTTCATAGAAAACATATCCTAATAACAATCAAGCGTGTGAAGTATGAAACTGAAACAGATCTTTGAGAGAATCTTTTCTAATCCTTGCACTCTCATCGTTCATTTGCAACACAGATTATCTTATGTTTCTTCTTCAATTTTGGCCGATGCAACGTGTAGACGCGTGAAACTATTAGTCATTAATGGATCTAAGGACGAGTACTATCAACATGCCGGCGAAATTACCCGCAGAACCATCGTGTAATATTATCGCGTTTTTCCCGACTTGTGCTTACATGCTTTCACCGCGATAACGGCCCACTGCTTTTTTTCCCAATGACGTCCTGCTAGATGGACAACTTCGTAGTACACTTTGTACGGGGGTGTTTGTATGAGTGTGCCCATGTTATACCTCTCGAGCATCTTTCGTCGTAGCTCACCCGGAAAACAGAGATGGGAGTGAATTCATTTTGGCGTTGAAGTGCAGGCGAGTGATCGAGTTACGGTGGAACGGAAGGATCCGCAATTCGATTATATTCTTGAGTTTCTTGCTAATAAATACAAAGCGGCGTATATAGGAATACACTTGAAATAAACGCAATTTCGAGAGAGGGAGAGAGATGTCGTGGCAAAGTGGGCAATTTGCTTTTGAAGGATCTCCTCTTCCCGATGTGCTACACATTATTGCGCTGTTTTGTCGTGGAATTGCGAATCGATCAAACCAATGAAGAATTTCCTTTTTCTCGTATTTGTTTAATCGTTTGAGTATTCAACGGTGTGTTATCTATCACACATATCCGTGTACGTGGTTAATATATTTTATCCCCTTTCTTTTTGTTTATTTTTTAATTTCATTTCATTCTCGTATGTTTGCCACGCCGCCATCTTTCCATAAGCTAGATTAAACGGCCGGGTGGTTAAAGGTGAGATCCAGCGTGAAACGCGAACAGATTAATTCCTGTTAAATTCGCGTTTTCATAGAATCGACGGGTTGGGAAAAGCTCTTTTGCGGCTTTCAAAACGCTATATCCATTTGTATTCATTCAACGTTAATGAAAGGCTAGGTTAGAGGGACCAGGGAACTTCTGCCACAACTTGCAAACTCTTTTCCACGCGCTTGCTTTGTTTAGCAAGTGGTGTTCCGTTCTTCGCTCTTCGGAACAAAAGGGGATACACCTGGCTCGACTCGGATATTTTTCCGCTGAATTATCCATGAAATTCTCCGGCATTCTTTTTATTTCTTTTTATTTGTGCTTCTTTTTTGTTTTGTTTTTGTTTCACTCTTTAATCAAAGAGAAGCTCGCGCGAGGAAAATACTACCGGCTATGCGAACTAACATCGAGCCAACCGAGTATTGGTATTACGTACACAATTTATCGCTGTAGTCTGACACAGAGGCAATGCCTCTCGTATCGTTTCCGCAAGGCACTTCGTCGTCTACGCATTCCATTAACACCGGTTGAATAGTCGATCCAAGATCAAAGCTGCACACCTACTTCTAAGATACACTTGACTGATACTTAGCTAGCTGGATCGTGTCAAAGCCGTATCTCTATCCTCTTTGATCTGCTTCTATCAATGGTAGTCCACTCTCTAACTTATACTACTTCGTTTAGATAGATCCAGGACAAGTCGAATGAAATATGAGCTATTCGTTTATTTGTCAATTTCTATTATGTCTCCTTCAAATTAATACCCATTGTTTGCAATATATTTATCCAACTTCTTTTCCATTCTTCGAAACATTCTAAAAATTCAGGTTTTATAATGGCGTTTAACACTTTCAGCGAATTTTGTTTTATTGCCTTGATCGATTGAAATCGACGCATTCATAGTAGTTTTTTTTAATCGAGAAAATGGAAAAAAGTTACGGAGAGCCTGATCGGGCGAGTATTGTGCCCGCGGAATAAGATAAAAAAATTATTATTAATTATTATTATTATTTTACATTATGTTTTATTGTAAAGTGCATTATTTTACCTACACCGCGAAACTAGACCTTGTAACTAGACCATACCGTAAAATCTCACACGAGTCGCGGATATCCGTACAGCGGAAGCATACTCGCGAACGACATAGCTGTATCGAAAGGGTTAAATTGTCACGAGCGCAGTTCGTGAATTTTTGAACACGAACAACAAGTGGCCCAGAATTTGTCTGTTCTTTTGTAAACGAAGCTGTTCCAGAACTTTTTGATTAGAATAGTATACATTTAAATTAATGTTTGTATCGATACTCAGTCTCGATATATAATCCTCTTGATTTCTCTCTCTCTCTTTCTCTGTCTGAGTCGTATCAGCAACGTGAGCATCGATCGTTCAGTTTTCTCGTTCATCGGCACCATTGTCGAACTGACTAGAGATAGATAGAGAGATGTGCGCACAGTCGACACCCTTTGCCTCCCCAGGGAGGAATGGGAGCGAGGGATTTCCATTCACCTGGTGCTATTCAGATTTCTGGCTCGCGATGTCTGGGCGGGTTAGGCCAACCGTGTGTCGACGCCTCGAGTGCAACAGAGCACCGGGAATTTCAGGATCGATATTCCTGTATTCAACGGGGAAATCGGCTTTCGTAGCTGGCTACGCGGACGGCTTGAACACCAGTTTCCATGTCCATGGACGTGAACGAGGCTTTCGCGAGCCACTTCGTAGCATCGCTTTCGAGACCTCTCGCGTACCCGTTCTCTCCTCTTCAAATGGGCTGAAACCGTTTTCTACTTTAACTCTTGATGACCGTAATGTTTTCGATTCCCTTTCGATGTGTCTTTAACTAGATAATTTCGTTTGTTTTAGATTGATGTATTAATCGGAGAGAAAATGATTTAAATATAGGTTAGAGTCTGGATGTGGGATTATTGAAGTATTGTATCATGGAAATTTGTATATGGAGAAAACTGTTGTAGTCATTAGAGAAAAGAAAACGAGTACTCTGAAAGTATCAAAATGTTTTAGCGTTTTTCTTCCTTATATTATAAACAGGATTTAAATTTATGTTTGTCTTCATTTCGAACACGTTTTTCAAGCATTTCAATCTGGAAATATGCAGTTTTTACTTTTCATTTCGATTATTTTACGAGTTTGCCTATATTTAGAACACAGTTCTAAACATGAAGATTTTCCCCTTTACTTTAAATACATAATTTGCAACACACATTGCTTTTGTTTAACTTATTTTCATTTCATATCATATAGTAAACATGTTATTCATATATACCCAAGTGTTACATCTTAAAAAGAAAATAAGTTCCTAATTATTGTACAAGTCATGTCAAACACCAAAGCAAAAAAAAAAAATTATCAAAATATTTATCAAAACCTAACCTAACAAAATGTTAATTTTTTAAATCAGGTATATTTTAAATAACGGGGCCGATTTCTATATAAACAAACATTTAATTTCAACTACCACTGTTATCCATTATTTTCCAAAATTCCATTTAAAATATTTCCACTAATTTAATCGAAAGCCCGTTACTAAGCCCGAAACTGTGAACGAATAGATTTTTATCGAATTATAGTCATGCCTCGAAGCATACTCTAAATTACACCGTGCTTCTTGCCGTATAAAGGTAGGGTTTCCATGGTGACTTTCAGCCGTAGGTACATGCTTATACGTTCGTTTCACCCTGTAATGATTGATGGTCGAAGGATCTCTCGTATATCCCACGATTTGACTCCACGACACACGTCACATGTTTGTGTTATTCGTATATCAATATCTCCTAGTCCCCTCGTTTGACAACACGTAGCGGAAAAATGCATCTAGAAAAATCTCCAACGTTCTCGATATTCTCTAATATACGTCCGATGAGCGTAACGCGCATTGTACGCCAACGACACAATGAGAAAGACAGATAATAAGTTGGTGGACACGCGGTAAAATTGGTTAAATCGAAAAATAAAAGATTGTTATGTGGCCTGTCATTTTCCTGGAGGAAAAGATCGGAAAATAATGGATCGTAATGCAAGGAAATTCCAACAGACCCGAGCAACGGTTCTATAACTTCTGTCTCTACCTCGAGGAAAATGCTTTTTGCTTTCAGATTAGATTGGTAATCGATCAAATCGAAGATTATGTCACTGTCGATGATTTTGAAATTAGAACGTTCGATAAAACTGCATCGTACGTTCTTTATTATGTTTGTCTCATTAGCTCTCTATTTTGATCTTTAACTCTTTGATTGCGAAAGGCGTGGGTCACAGAAGTAATCTCTTTGAAATAGAAAAACTGTTTTTAAAATTGCATCAAATGATCTGTGTTCTTTTTTGGGGTTAGAAGGATTAATTTATTAGACGGTATGTACAAAAAATTTTGAAAATGTTGCAATCGCGACAAATCACGAAGAAATTAGTAAAAGTCGTTTTCGCAACTTTCTTTATCTGAGCGCGCAATAAAAAGCGCAATAAAAATTTTAAAAATACATTTCGTAGATTTATTCTAATTACACATATGCTGAAAATTGTATCGATGTTTATAATTGTTATTAGTTTCGAGAAAAACGCGCCTAAAGCTTTGCAACAAACAATGAATTAAGTTATTTAAATTAGGGGTCAGTTTTAACCACTGTGTTACATTTAGAAAACTATTTAAAAAAATGAATTTCGATTTTTGCAAGCAGTTGCAGTGATTTCCCCCTTTGAAGTTCAGAATGCTCCTCAGTTAAAGGTTTAACAGAAATCACGTACCGGGTGTGTTTATAACTGCGCAAGCAAAACATCACCAATTATTTGTCATAGATAGATAATGACGGGAATAGAAATAGAAATGCGTTAAAGATTACCGAGAAACTAAGACTGGTCGTACCTCTGCAACTGATTAATTCTCTAAGAGAAGAACGATAGAAAATGAAACCTGGACCTTGAGATATTCTCTTTACAGCATTCCACTCAAGACGATGAGCGACGTGAAGAAACATATATACAAACGGTACATATATGTTGACACACATCAGTCTACGTGGGGACAAAAAGTCCCGGTGACTCGGACTTATAACGCAATTGTGCGACGTTTAATTCGATAAATTAACCTCTGGTCCCGGTCATCGTCGGGGTCTACTGTGGCAGAAGCGAGAGAGAAAGATTCTAAGAGAGAGGGAAAAAGAGAGAGTTAGTTGGCTAAACCGCGGCAGGAAATCTCTTCAATCTGCCCTGATGCGCCTCGTTAACGAGCGTTTGTTTTCTTCCGTCGTATTCGCCGTGTGCTATCCTTCGGTTTCTTTCCTCCTCTTTCCGCCCCCTTTTCATCCGGCCACGTCGCTTTGTTCTACGTTCCCTTTTCCTCTGCCTCTGTCTTCACCGACGTTTTCATTCACCGCTGTGTTCCCATTTCTGTCATGCGAATTGTTCTTCCTGCACCTTCCTCGGTTCTTCCTTGTTTCGTATTTTCGATAGTCGGACTCCTTCTACAGCTTCTCCTCGATACACACGATGCTTTTTCTCACGAAAGTTTCCTCGTTTCTCGGGGTTTATTTGCGACGTACGATTTTCTTTTACACTGATTCTGATTGTTTCTTTCCATTTAATGACCTATCTTGCAGCTACCCTTATCACTTGAGCAAAGTTTCGGCTGAATAAAAGTTGATTCGCGCTACTTGATGTTTATGTGCATAAGTTAAAGGGATTATGATTGCACATTTTCTTTTTACAGTATGGTATTTGGAACTGTGGACATGTGTTTATGGTACTTTGACGGTGGCGTTGTTATTTAATTTGTAGCTTCTGGTTTTAGAAGCACGTTTCTGTCGATATTCTTTGTAAGGTTCGATTATTTATTGAGGAGTACTACTTGGATCAGTCGGAAAAGTATAATCACTTGGAAAGTGCCTTTTTTATTTTATATTTCAAATATTCTTTATTTTATAATTTAAATCATAAAGTATTTTATATTATTTTCACATTTTGTGAGCATAGTCATTTTTTTAATTTACAAAATAATGTAAATTTAATTTAAAAGTATTTAAAAAGAAATATCAGATATAAAAAATTGAATAATACTTAATTTTTCAAATGTATATTTATAACTTTTATGACATAAAAGAAATTATATGTATTTATGTTCTTTTTAATTCGGGATTAATAAATACAAATAAATTATTTTAATCATCCCTGATGCAAAAGATAATAAATACATTTATAATTTTAGTAATTTACTGTAAATTAGTGAGAAATTTAGGAGAAAACGAAAGTTTGTGGCAAATTTATAGTGACAGCGAGTCTTTCAACTTAAAGTACGAATGTTTATGTAATTGTGATATATCAAAATATACGAAATGCGATAGAAACTTACTGACTGTACACCGGTATGTTTATTTACGATTGAACTGTTCTTTCAAGGAATTCTGACGTTACTGTAATGTATTTTGCATATTTTCATACGTTACAATTGCATAAAGGCTCGCAGTTTGATGATAAGTGTAAAGAAATTTGCAAAATAATTTGCCAATAATTAGTTATTAAATAATCCATTTAAATTTCTCAGCGGAATAAATGAAAATATGCAAAAAGAATATGCAAAAAGAAATATAGAAAGTTTAGATTGTTTCAAATAACACATATTATATCAGTAATTATTCAGAGAAAAGGTAATTTATCGTTTGGGGGGAAAGTAATAGAGGAAAGAAAATTTTCGACATCCACAGAGAGAAAGATAGGTATTTAGGGTCAACGAGAAAGTACTCGTATATACGTACGACAGTAAACGTGGTCGATACGAGACTCGAGAGATGGGCTTTCATTTTTCAAAATGCTTTTGCCGTTTCCGTCTTCTGGCCGGAGCACATTGTTTCCTGCTTCTGGGAAGCCTGTCGTGCTCCGGTAGACCATCGCGATTAACGTTTCTGCGCTTTTTCCTGCTCGCGGAAATTTCATTTCTGTCGCCCTCTTGCTTGGTGGAGCGACGAATTGAAATTTAATGAAAAATTTACGGGCACGTTCTGGTGTTTATTACTTGTTGAAATAATTTAAGCTCGAATCGCTCGGTCGTTTCGAATAGAACTTTCCTTCATGTGGACGCTACGTGGTAACAAAGCTTCAAACACACGTAATTACGAAGTTTCCTCTTCAAATGTCTGTTATATTTCATTTCTATTCTTTTACTACACTTTTTCTTTGTTTCTCTGATTTTTCTGCTCTATACTTATTCTATGATTTTTACTTTTATTTCTTCTAGCAAGGATTAGGTATTTTACTTTTCAATAAAACATAAGTTATTTGGAAGTTTTTTTTTTTTAACTGGATGTATGATTACATTACAATTTTATGTGATGCAGAATATCATTCGAATGTGCATTGTGACTGCGACTGCAAGCATCGATTCGATTATCGAAATTTTGAATGACTTTTCGACATAGTGCTAGAGTTATTCCACGCATTTTTAACACTTTCATTTACATCAATAATGTTTTCATTTGTGCGTACAGCTTTTGGTCTTCCATTTTTTGATTCGTCGATAACGCAACCAGTTTCTTCAAATTTTTTTATTGACCCTTTAATCGAAGACTGATTTGGTCGATTATTTACACCAAAATATCAAAGAACGCACATTTTCATAATAAGTTGGAATAATTTAAATGCACTGTTGCAATATGTACCTGTCCATGGTTAAACTTGCTCTATCTTCTATTTAAAAAAAGAAAAAAAGGTTTATATCGTTTAAAAAGAGTGTACTGACATCTGGGCGTAGCATTTGGATGGTTCTTAACTATTTTCATATTGCAGAATTAAACTGCATTTTTATTTCCACCGTTTTTCGCTGTTTGTATTTTCGTTCCATGGTTTTTAGACAGCTTCAAGATAATTTTATTGACAAATTGATAAATTAAAAAGTCGATCGCTTGATCCTTGAGGATCAACATTATTAAATTTAAGAAATAATACGTAATCATTCATTAATGGATTTTATTAAAACAGTTTAAACAAAGACATGACTTTCCTTTGCAGACACTATAAAAATTAATAAATTTCTCCGTTGAATTTTTCGCTATTTTTCAACCAAATGTTTTTGAAATACTATCGTAGTACTCTGAAACTCGGCCAAAATCGACTTGGTGACGCGTTTAACATGTTAATAAATAAAGCATCGTTGATTTTAAATGACAAAGCGTAATTTCATATCCTTCAAGAAGTGAAAATTCAATTGTACACTATTTTAATATCCTTCCTCTTTCTTTTCTGCTTCTCAATGAATCTTTTTGAGAAGAAGAACGTACAAATATCCCATAGCGAATGCTTTCTTCAGGAAAATGTGAAATATCACCGTACGAATGAATATCGCTCAATGATCGTAGCCTATGATTCATCACGTGATTGGAAATTTTGCTCTCGTACTGGTGTTCCCTTCTGAAAAGTCAATAAATTCCAGTCACATATGAAACATGACATGAAGAAAATGATTTTCGGTTGAAAACGTCCTTTGTGTGCGATCGCTTTATCCTTTCTTCGAGCATCTAGCGTATCAACGTCGCTATCGAATGCATCTTATACGATTCTGATGACACGAAACGTGCATTATTCACGACAAAAGTAGAGAGAGGGGGAAGGGAACATACGTTCGTGCGTTCTTTGCGGAACGCAATAAAGTTCCAGAGTGGCTTTCGGATTTTTTTTCCTCCATTTTTCCTCCCTTCGTTTTTCTCAACTCGCTGTTCTGTTGTACATTAGCAAAATTAATCTCACTGGGTGTCCTTTTGTAAGGCGAACAAAGGTTGTGCAAGGGTCGCGCGAGAGAAGCAACCGGGGCGTGCGTTTCCATTCGTTCTGTTGCAGAAAATGGCGCCGTTGGAATAATTCGAGGCGAAGGAAATTGAAAACTCGCGCGAGTTCCCCGTGGCCTTCTGTAAGATGTTCGATTACTTTTGCGAAGTTTTTACGCTTGTTTGTGTTTTCTAGTAAAAAGAACACCAACGTAAAGATTGAAGTTACACTTACCGTAAAGTTCGCGCTTTCTTTAAATACTCTCACTGATGTTCCCTCGCTTTCCAGTTTCAAATTAAAGTTGCCGAGGTCGAAGTCAGAAAGGACTTTTTGAAAAGAGCGCTACAGAGACGCGATAAATGCTAGCTCGTTTCTGAAATATTCTAATCTATTCTAATCGTAACAGAACTATTGGATTTTTCAAATTTGAATCGATGAAACCATAGGTGAAACGCAAGTAATTAAGCTAAAAAAACAACTAAGAAAAATTCCACTTCTGTACAGAAAGCTTCGAGTGCAAAGGGTTAATAACTACTTCAAAAGAATTTACTGGTAATAATGTAATAGTACAATAACTTAATGCAATAGTGTAGTAATAAACAAATAAAATGAGATTTATAAAATGTAGATAAATAGATACGTAATTTATAAGTTGCACGGAGCCATAGAGGGTTAATAATAAAGAAATATATATCGTTATTTGATTAATACAGATGATGGTATTAATTAGATATATGATTTTTGTATTTTGCATAGGTTATAATAAGTTCATTGTCAAATTCAACTTGTAATTTTGAATAATAAAACGACGAGAATGTCACGCAATATTTTTACGTTGGTTTATTTGCAACTCTGGCAAAATATTGGTCTCGGAGCCTAACATGCAACAATGTTGGCCAACAGTATGATGCATTTCGAGTACAAACATAGAATGTTTATCAACAATCTGCCTGTTGCATCGAAATTAACCATCAAAGAGTTGTGTTTGGTATACACAGATCGATACCGCTTTTGATAGCTCCTCTTCCTTCGATATAGAGACAAAATTGATCCGCAGCTGTGTTTTAATGAGAAATTTCGGATAACCATAAGCAACTAGAAAGAAAGCAAACAGTGATTAGGAAAGAATATATAAAAAGGAAGATTAGGAGGTGTAATAATGACAGATTGCTTATTAAAGAACTGTGTTTGTGACGACAATTACAGATTAAAGCTGCTCTGAGATTTTGAAACATTTCTTTCAATTCTGATGATTTAGATGGATGTAAAGTAAATGCAGGAATTCTTTTATAATTCTTATAAAAAAGATTTATTGCACCCGTGCTATTTAATAGTTACTTCGAAAAATTAATATAAACTTGTTTAGATTTTATTGTTTCATGTAAACAATATGGCCGCGTATGCATAAATATTGGTAAAAGTGGCATAATTATTAGATTCATTAAAAAATTTGGTCCTTTACACCTGTTGTATTTATACCTTGATTATTTCTTCTTATTTATTTGTTATTTATATTTACTTTGTGAATTTTTATGCAATATTTTTAAGTATAGAGTAGAAAAGGTAGGACTTTGCCAAACCTTTTGCCAACATCTTTGCCAAAAGGTTTGAGTGACAAACCGAGTCAAAGGCCTTACTGAAATCGGTATATGTCGCGTCAACTTGTCAACTTTTTCTTCATTAGTCGCTAAATAATGCTGGTATTACATAAGGTTCGTTACAGTCTATTGACCCGCTATGAAACCATGTTGATTGTTTGTAATTACATTTTTACAAATCAAGGTTAATCTTTTAGCTATGATACTGTTGAAAATTTTGGGCATAACGCTTTGAGTGCAGATTGGCCTGTAATTTCGCATATTGAGTGGGTCGGCGCTTTTAAAAATGGGGCAAGACTATACATGTTCTTCATTGGTAAGGAAATATACCAGATGCCAGCGATTTGTTAAAGATCTGCCACAAAATTCTCGAGAAAATAAATATACGCTACCTGAATAAATGTGGGCGGATGCTATCATTCCCTGGAGAACAGTTCAAGTCTAAGATGCTATCATATACTTCATTAATGTTTATCGTAAGATTTAATATCTTAAGATTTACATCATACTTAAAATTATGGGTATCCTCGGTGTAAATAGATCCATAAAATTGAACAAATCCATTGGCAATGGACAGGTCACCTTTCATAGTTTGACAATCATATATCATATGTGTTAGCCGTGATTTTGTTTTCGACATTAAGTTTATTAAGGATAAAAAAAATTTAGGATTATTGAAGATATTATTCTCCGCACGCTTTATGTAGTTTCACCATCACCTATTTTGAACCTTTTTACATGTAGATCTCAGATGTTAGAATGCTAAGTAATCAGATGGAGAGTTGAAATGTTTAAGGCGGTAGTGTGCCCTTTTTTAAACCCAAAACCGTGTCTATTAATTCTTTGTTATACTAGGATGAAAAAGAAGAGTGAAAATATAATAAACGGTATCAAATAATATGAATTTTAGAGCTAACATTGATCGTGTAATTTGATTACCAGTGAAAACAATTACAATTGAGTGCAAAATTTCCCGAAGAAATTGTTTTTCCCAAAATTATTATTTAAAATGAAGAATTCTCTTTTTCCTGTTCTTCTGAAAATTTAATATAACGGTACGCACCTTCCACTGAGCCTCTCAATTTTCAAAATCAGGAAAGCATGAGAATCCTCGATATTTCTGGAAGCACTTTCTTCACGTTTCCCTTTGTTCCGTTTATCGAGGCGAATCGTCAGAAATTCTCGCAGAAGCATCACAGCTGGCACGGCCGAATCCTTTCGTCTCTTTTCCAGTTGATTTTTCGGCGAATGTTCCGAACACAGGATAAGTCGATCGCGCGAAGAAAAGCCTTTTCAAGCGTGCACATGGAACGTCACCGCCATATACAACAACGGATGAATCGGCTGATGCATTCCAATGGAATGTGTGCATATCGTGTCATTCTGGTTTAACTGGTCGTTTTACTTGTAACCGTAGCTGACGATCGGCTACGTATGCAAGAATCTGAACGGACCAGTTGCACGCGTAATATTACGTTTCTAAGCCGCGACGTTGAATGATCGAGGGTGTTAATGCGTTAATCCAACAGAGGAGAGTGGCTGGATGGGTTCTAGGGTTCCCTACAAATCGATTGAAATGCGTGCTTTCAGTTCGGTATCGCGTGATTTGTTCATGTGGTTCTTATAGGATTTGATTCTCTTAGCACCTTGTTGATGGATGGTACTGATTATATCAGAGGGTGACTACCAGGAAATAGATTGGCATAATGTTTTCTAATCGATTTTGTAGAAATAATAATAATAATCAAATGGACTTACGATCGTGATGTTTGTAGGATTTTATTATGAAATTATACGAATAAACGGAAAAGAGTGGCGATAGAAGATTTAATACTGTAGGTTAATGTTTGCAGGAGTTGCACGGTAATTATTGTAAATGATGTTTATTGCTGTAAGTTCTGTCTAAAGTATTAGATAGAAGGTTTAATACTGTATATTAATGTTTGCAAGGGTTACACAATAATTTTGCAAATTATTATTATAAGCTCTCTCATAAATATTATATAAACGCAGTCTGTGTGTCTTTCTTATTTGCAATTCACTTCAGGCAGAATTATTACTGAAAATTTGCTTATAAATGAATAATAAATATCGATAATATTGATAATATATGAATAATAATTACATTAATTATTAATGTGGTTATATCGGATATGAAGGAATAGTAATTAATTATTTTATACGTAATATACATATATATATATATATATATATTCTGTATATAATTATCGTTAAAGTGATTGTTATATTTTCTTGTGAAAGAGAGTAAATCTACAGCTTTGTCTTACAAAGAGCATTGATCTACGCCTGTTAGTGGAATTTCAATTGTATTAGGCGTGATCAGTAATTAGGTAGACGTTTATCTAGGAACTTTGTGTGCTTTTAGCTTTGGAAGCTATACAAAGTTACATTTCATCGATTAATGGCTACAGCTGTTAATAATGGTTAATAGGAAGAACTGATAAAAAAAGGAAGTGGAAGGTAACTATAAATATAAATGATGTTTTCTTTAAGTCAGATAAAGTATATGTATATTAAATAAAATGTAGTATGATTTAATGAAAAAGGAATTTCTTCTTTTCCTTAAATGTTTCATAAAAGTTTTATTCTCGCATGAATATCATCACTGTTACAATTTACATCTACGAGTATATAGAGTTTCAGATAACCACACGAAAAATTAGCATGTATATCGTTAAATTGAAAGGAGTTTCCGTAATAAATTGAATAATTAATTCCAGAATGTCAAAGCTCTTTCGCAGAATTATTGTGGACGAACATGAATAGTACTTCCAAAGGATTTCTGCGTTGTACGGAAAATTCGCGCGTACATTCTAGTTTATCTCGAAATGTCGAAGCTTTATTACGAGAACAAAAGGAACGTGTGTATATTACCAGCAATGTCGTGAGATAATTCATTTTACAGAAAATCGAAATTCACAAAAACAAAAAGGAAAAAGCAAAGGTATTCAAAGTGATTCTGCATTTATAGTGATAAATGTCTTCGAAATAGCTGTAATAATTCATACTTCGAGTTTTATTCGCACATAATAATTAAATATTCTCTTAGAAGGATGGTTAAAAGATTTATAATGACAGGATGTTGGTATAATCTACCTTTCGATTGTTAGCCTACATAGATTGGTACTTGACGTTGACATATTCGAATTATACGCCTCGTACGCGTAATAGAACCACATCAAGCCTAAGATGAAACGATTGAACGCAGCTACTCATTATACTGATCGCATTATAATTACTTCCTTCGGGATTATCTGTCCCCAATGTTTTTAAGGTATGAAAATGACACACACGTTCACGTCTGTTTGCTTTATTTATTAACCATGCACACATTTTTTCGGAATTTTAAGCGTTTGTGGAAGTATCGAAGATGTATTTTTAGAGCAGCGTAATATGTGACTTTTATAAATGCATCATTTCACTTACGCTTTTTTCACCGTTTAACATCCCATAAATTATAATAGCTGGTATAACCGTATAAATTCATAAATTTTTTATTCTCAAACGGCAAATCTTCCGCTTTTTTTTCTCGTGAAATTTTACTTATCGATTTTCGCGTATCTTATCAGACACAGAATACGGATGAACCAGAATTTCGAATTTTGCGCGGGACGAAAGGAAATGATAATTCTTGCAATTTGCAAATACAGCGTGGTTTCTTACGGTGGAATTAAAGTTTTTCAAACTATCGGTGGAGTTTGATTCTAAACAGAGAAATATCTGCCGATTCCACCTTGAAACTCGATAATTAAGGAGACACTGTTTTACGGTGCTTCGAACAAAGTGAATTTCCGATAACGTATTTGAAAATGTAATCTACAACGTCGTTATCAATCGCTGTCTTTATTACCACAAATCACAGACGAAAAACGTATAAAGATCCGAACAATACCATAACCCAACAATTACATATCCTTTTGATCCTTCGTACGTTTCTCATTTTACATTCTTACGCAAGTATAACGATTTCAAAATTGCCCATGAAACTTGCCTTTCGCGAGGCTTTACGTGGTCAAGAACTTTCCTCTTCTTCACGCCGTATTTATCCCCCTCCATTATCCGTCGTTTGAACACTGAAGACGCGTTTCTAGCGCGCTAACTTTCCTCCTAGAGGCATATGTGTGCAATTTTCTGCTGATTCACATCGAGGAAAACATGAACACCGGCAATTTTCCTAGCTAGTGGAATAATAGCCAAATGACGTCGTTAGCCGGTCTTTGTCCAAGCGGTTTTATCCATCTATACCGGCTATTTATCGATTTGACCTGAACGAAGCCGAAGCTTTCACGCTTTGCCGCACACCGAAACTTCTTCTCGCCGTGAAATCACCTGTAAAATAGATGCTTAATCTTCCATGATCGGGGCAAGAAGGATTGCAATTTGCCGGTTGAAGTTGGCTGAGCTTGCACGCCAGCTCGTTCGGCACTTGATGATCCCCATGGTTCCCATTCCCTTTTTCAATCGTATTGGAAAATACTCGAGATACGTGTCCCCCTTGTACTTACCTAGCAGAGCATGGAAGTTAATTTCGACACTTTGCTTTGGTCAGACGTTTGTTCAATCGTTGCTTTTGTTCTCTTTAGTCTGGATGTGTCGTTCGACTTTTGCTGAATTCTTCGATAAGTAAGCTTGGATGTATGGGACAATTTAATTTATTTATTCAGTGTTAATACTAGGTTTATACCTATTTTCGAAATATCGATCTATTCAATTTGGAAGCAACTGAATTTCTAGCAGGTAGTCTTATTTACTCAAATAAAAGCAATTTTTGTAGTTGTTTGTATAATATCCATTTAAGCAAGGCCACCTAAATACCTCTTTAAGTCGTTGTGATGCTAAAGATATTTCTGACATAGTTTACATGATTTTAAGAAACGAATCAGAGGGAGAAATTTTTTTTTAATAAAGCTTATTTTCCAACGATTTGTTTCAATACAACTTGTGGCTTCTTATGTGTAACTACAATTTTTTTTTTTATCGTGTCATGTAGCTGTTCAAAAAGTATGTCCAGACATGTATAGTACCATGATCTTGAAATAGCTTGATCTCTAAAAAAATTAGTTTTACGTAAATAACATTTATGCTCGTCCAAAAATTCTGATCACGAGTCAGACTCGTCAAAGTATGGTAAAAATGCTAGAACAGAAGCACATGAAGACTGAACAATGGAAAAAAGAAAGGTGATTTGAGAAAGAAGTTTTACTGTTTCTATTTTTTTTTTTTAATGCATGTTGACACAGAATAGAAATAGAAAAAAACATGTGTTTTGTAGTTTTATTAACACAAAAATTAGAAAGGATTATTGGAAAATAATAGCAATACTTTCTTTAATTTTTTCGTCGAATCGTAAATCTGGTGCCAATGGTAGTACAGTATTTTTCGTTCGTTTCATTATCGTTCCATTGTACAGGGTTTTTAGAAATGACGCTGAAAAAAAAGAAATAAAGAGAAGAAGAGAAATTGAAACTTGGCCTAGATTTTTAATACAACAGCGCGTGGATGTAAAATGCATTTTATCAATGGAGTAGGCTGTTAATATTCAGCAGGCTGAATAATTCAAAAATATGAAATACGTGCTTCTAGTAGATATTAATTCATCGAAGTAAAGATCGATTAAACGTGTAGCCGATGGAACATTGACAATTTGGTATTTATGCATTTTGTTTGGCTTGTTACAGCAAGAAATATGAATTTATTAATATCGTTGTCGACAGACCAGGGATCAAAGCAGAGAGTAATACATTCAAATTTTAATGAGAGACAATATTATAATGCCTACAGTTTCTGCTGGTAATATTTAAACGAGTATTGCGATCTATATAATACGTAAATCAGTTAATGTTTCGTAGTTACGCTATTTTTGAAAGACTACTTTTCAAGGTTCCGATTTTATTTGACGCTCTTCAACACGTTCAGAGCTGTGGGTCATTGTGTAATACTGTTTCTCTTTTTCATGACCCACAGTTGTGTCATTTCCGTTTTATCGAAACGTCTCTGGAAATTTTATGACCACGTAACATTGTAATAATGTAATTAATTTCTGAAACGTGGAAAACTTCTCTGGAAACTATAGGATTGGTTAAAAAGTAATGTTAGAATTTTCAGTATGAAACAACAACAATTTTTTTTGTAATATGGAAAACTTTATTAATCCTTTTAGTAGCGAATAACGATGCATCGTTCCCTTTATGTTGGAGGCATGAATTGTGGGAATTAACAAATGAATATGAAAAATAATGAAATAATTCTAGTATTATTTCTAATAAATAATACTGTTCTTGAAAGTTTGTTCTCATATATCAGTTTTTATATCATGTTCAAGTATAACAATGAAACAAATTTAAACAAAATTTTCAACAAACAGCAAAATACTTTAGTCATTCGTTAATTTTCCCTTTGTTTCTTAATATATCCCTTGTTGAATTTCGTAATTATCATTTGGAATTGAATTTTTGATCCCAAACATCGTATTTGGGAATCGTACCAAAAAATGCAAATGATTCCCCATTCTGTGTTTGGATATTTTCAACATTTCAGTTATCTCTCGTGTAGTGTAACGTGGATTATTTACAATTGGGCTAGAGATTTGCTCGTTATCAATCTCGATAGGTCTGTCAGAACGTTTATAGATAAGACTAAAATCTCCATTATGAAACCTTTTTGAATTATCGTTTGCACCATTTTTTCATTCACAACACCATTACCAGAAATTTATATTTTAATTTCACCAGGATTTGGATTAATTTCTCGTATTGTTACAAATGAAAATGGAAAAAAGATATTTTTGTTAATTTAGGTTAAGTTAGGTTGTATATACATAAGAAATCTTTTTTGCTGTTTGTACCGTATTTTTACCTTTGCCTTTAAAAGGTAAATACATATTCTTGTTGTCCATATTCAAATCAAAATAAACGTTAAAAATATTTAACTAAATATGATGAACGTTTTTTTTTTTAAATTACACGTTGAAATCTTCACTTTTAGATTATACACGTGCCTTATAGATTATACTGCAGAAATTATCTCTTACGAAAAAAATCCGACATTACTTACTGGTCAGTCCAATACTTTCTCGGATTTAGAAACACTATCACGCGAAGAATTTTTTTCTAAATTTTTATGACTTGAAAATACGTTTTTTAAGTGCTATAACATATTCCACAAGTTTTGAAACGTGAAATATGCAGAGGAGGGAAAAATTACATTGTTTGACAGAGCTGAAATTACTGATCGAATTCGAAATAAAGAGCATTAAGTATGTTCTATATTCTATGGGTTACTTTGTATGCTATCAGCGAAGCGTATAATCTTTCAAAAGAGCTCGAAATTTTTGCCAATAGAGGGTTCTAAGTAAATTAAGCAAGGATTTGACGTCTCCTTTTCTTTTTCGTCGTACAATCTATCTCTTCTGTCACGTAAACGCGAATTTTGGTCGATACAAGATTTCCAGTGATTTTATGATATATTCGATTCTCTTCGAAAGGCGATCTAACATTTACGCGAGAAAGATAACGTTTTGTTCGAATGAATTCTATTATAATCAGCTACGAAGAAATTCTCTACTATAATTTTATCGTGTTTCATTCTTCACCATTACCTTGAGATTTTTAACGATTTCAATATATACTATTTTACATCTTCGTAATGTAATCTAATATTCTTTGAAAGCGTTTAATAAATTCCAGTTTTATATCTTTTAATTAAATGATCAAAAGGAAATGAATTAATCTACCAAGAAATTCATTAAAGTAATTGAATTGAAAATTTAGGTAACATCAGTTTTAAAATGTATTAATAACTGAAGTTAATGAAAAACTAACTAACTTAATGGAATATGAGATTTCAATGAAATTTGTTGTAGAATTCTCTTCTGTTTTAACCGAATGTACTCATTAACGCTTCGTGAAACCTGTTCCTCTTTTTCAAGATAAATATTTCAAACTCGTGGAATATGTTATATTACTTGGAGAATGTATTTTTAAGTTGTGGAAATTTCCAAGAAAATTCTTCGCATCGCCAGAGAAATTTTCCTCGTTCGAAAAATTAATTACGTTATTATAATGTGTAAACGAATGAGATCGTGTATATACTGCAAGATCTTACGCGAGTGTCTAAGACTACTTGGAATTATGGAAGCTGATTGTGAGTTTAAAGATTCCAGTATTCTAAGTGCCTATCCAGAATCACATTCAAATCATGAGAATTGAGTTCAGGAATCCTAAGATCCGTAAGCACTTGAAATCCCGAGTTTCCACCTCGAGTTATACCAGAATTCCTCAAGATAGTTTCTAGGATATCCTAAACGAGGTACAATGATCTCACTTGCAATAATTGTTGCTGTCATGATCTAATTTGAATAGATTGTATCGAATTTCTAAAAGTTTGACAATTCTATGAGTCAAAATTAACATTGACATCAAATTGGTACCATTTAACGAATCTGTGATACATCAAAACGAGTATTAATTAGTCTCAGTCAATCATGAGAATACGAAACGATTTCTGAGGTTTGAAGAAGTTGATGGTTTTAGATAGTTTCGAGGATCTCACTGAGTTCTGAGTATTCTACGAGTCCTTGAGAATCCGAGGAGTATGGAAGGATGTCTAAAGTTCGTACGATTCTGAGGATTCTTGATGTCTGGATGTTTATTAAAAGATGGGAACGGTTTGATGTGGAATTGAAAACTTTTCATATTTTTTTACGATTCCTTAGATATCCGAATTTTTCTAGTTTTCCACTAATATCCCAAATTTTTTCATAGCCTTCCATACGATGCATAATTTTATAAACTTTTACAATTTTCTACGTTCCTTTTGATTTAAAACATTTTTCCAGATTCTTTAAATATCTAAAAATTTCGAAAGCTACTCATATTCCAGTGTTTTGCGAATTTATTCGATTTTTCAGTCTTTTTATACCTTCTCGAGTTTATCAGTAGTTTATATTATAATATTTAGAAATTTCGAAGGCTACTCGTATTCCATTATTTTTCGAATTTATTCGATTTTTAAGCCTTTTTATATTTTCTCGAGTTTATCAGTACATTTATCAGACTTTTATAGTCTTCTTTTATTTTCTTTAGTAGACAGCTTATAGATACTCGATCTTCTAAAAGTTTAGCTTTACCATTATTCGATTTCTCGTATGCTTGTATGTTATCTTTATTAGGTCTAGCAGGACTATAATCATACGCGTGGAGCTGTACTATATTCTCGATATCAAGCCTGTCTGGTCCAGGTGTATATTAGATATCACGTGTTCTGTGTGTGTTCAGAACCTTTATATTGAATTCCATAGATTATGGTTTCTTCTTGTTTAAAGCGCTTCAGGCATGCACCTTGATACGAGGTTTCCTGATACGGTGAAATAAGTAGTGAAATATGTATTGACGATATGTGCAGTGGCGTTCGTAGGTATTAGAGCAGTTATTATGTTCGTGTAGAAAATATTGTATAAATTAAATTACGTTTCCTCTCCAATTATACATACATATATATTTACTCATAGTACTTCGAGATTTTAGATTATGAACAATTCCTCTTCAGAATTTTAATAAATGATCTTTAATAAAAATAAAATTTAATAAATTTTGATAGATTTAATAGAAATTACGAGATTTCACTAGATTTACCTAAGTTTCAGAAGATTTCAGTGAATATTAGTAGAATACAGTAGATTTAAATAGAATTCGGTAAGTAAGTTATTATTAAAATAAGTTTCAGAAGATTCCAGTGTGCAGAGTGCAATAAATTCGAATAGAATTCAACAGATTCCGGCAGAGTTCACTAGATTTCAATAGATTTCCGTGTGCTTTGCGTACTCCAAGTGCCTTAATGCTCATGAACGTGAGTGCATACTCGCAGAATATCTTGTAAAATGAACGCAAATTTATTCGAAGAAAACGTCTGTTAAATGTATTTTTCCGTATAATATTATTCAAATATAATCATGCAAAATTTTGTAAATATTCTATTACGATTTATATGCCAAGCGGATAGAATTATCGAAGCAATTAGTCGAAAGATTCTGTACGATCGATCCTCCTCATGCAGATTTGATCCTTCCACGTCCCCGTCGTCGTTTTGACAGAAAATCATTTGTTCTTTGAAGGTATTTCCCTTTTATATATTTCGTCCAACGTTTCACTTCTATCAAAAGTAGGTTAAATGCTCCATAGGCGTAGAGGGATACACAAACGTATTTTAATGAAACTACCTATACTCGGTCGCGGAAGCCACTTTTCTTACGCGGCGCGCTACTATCAAAGAAAATTCGAGACCGCTTCGAATCCTCCTTTTTACTTCTAAATTATATATTCCAGGGTGAGGCAGTAGCATAAAGGTTTCCATGCGTTCCGAGAAGAAACCAGACCCGACCATGTATGATCCTCTCGTCGGAAATACGTTTTGATCTCCTTCAATAATCTTGTCCTTGCATTTTTTTTTTTTTTATTCATCTTCAACCTCTATAAAACCGAGCATAGATATTCCTCTAATTTTCTTCTGGACAATTAAGAAAATAAGAGATATGCATACTTCATGAATATCAATTTTAAATTTTAATTTGCATCTCGGATACCTTTTTCTCTCTACCCTCCCCCCTTTTTTTCTTTATTAAAAAAGAAGAAAAGAAATCGATTGAAGAAAATGACTTTGTTTTTCCTTTTTCTTCCCTTGTTTTATCAGAGGGGTATACGTTTCTCTGTGTTGAAATAAAGTATATTCTTGTGTCTCGAATTTTGTATCGATGTCATCTTGCTTCCTATTAAGAATATACTTTTTTTTTTTTTTTTAGAAGAAATATTGTTCCGGTTTTACATCGTTTATTCAAATCATCGAAAAGCTGATTGCACTTCGTAATAGATATGTATATTACATTATCTAATTACGGAATAATCCACGATAGCTCAGTAACTCCAATTTTCCATTATTTGGTTGCCGACAGATTACTACAGACAAGACGTCATATTGAATAATCCTCGTTTACCGTGTTGAATATCAATTATTTAGAAAATCTGTGCTATTATACGTTATGTGCAAATAATTAAGTATTCCCTACTTTGTTTTCAATCAGTTTTTCTAACTTTTTATTTATAAAAAAGAGTGACCGAGAATCTTCGACGTTAGCTGGAATTTAAAATATTATTATTAATATTCAAATCTTCTGCGTTTTTAAATTTACGTACATCCTCATCCATAAGTATCCGAACGCCTATAATTATCATAGAAGAAATAGAGTGTATAATATATGTATATACAATTCTTCCCAGTAAATGATGTAGAAATATTTAAATTGTTTTTTTTTTCAAAATAACCAGTTGCACCAATTACGACAGTTTTTCGAGATAATTCTTTTTTTTAATTTTTTCTCAACTTGTTTTCAATATGGCCCACGTTAGGATTGTTCAGGATTTCGATGAATCGATCTTCTCCATTGATGATCTTTCCAGACCTGCCTGTTCTTTTTTCTTCACTAAAGTATAACGCATTGTCCAAATTTTTGTTTTTGAAGTTTCACTCGTATTTCCTTGATGCGTCCCCTACTGATTATTACTTGTTTAGAAGTTTAAATAATTTTTTATATGGAAAAGAATTCAACAATGACGAGGCAAGAAAAGAAACTGTAATCGATATATTTTTTAATTCGAAATCCACCGAATTATTCGACCGAGGCATCGACTACTTGGTCAAACGATGGTAAAAAGTCATTTGAGAAAGGAGGTTACATTGATGATTAAACTTATTTATAAAATAAAATTCATACAAAGATACGCAAACACTATTGAAATGGCCTAATAGATCTATGAAAAAGGCAAATTTTGAAAGATATTTATGCAAATGTACCGTAACTATGAACGGGGCTATACATATATCATTGTATCTTTTTAGAAATTTAGAAATTCCAAAATTGTATCTTCTAAAATGCAAATGTATGTGGAACTTGCCTTGTACGATGAACTTGAATCGAACATTTTCAATTCTACGAATCGACTCGTGATTTCTATCGAAGCGTGCCGCTCTCGTGACTCGTGTTTCAAGCCATCCGAGTGAAAACGCGAGACAGGCAGTTCAACATTATGATTAGTCGAGCACGCAGAATTTGTCGCTGGGGTTAGGTGGGCGTAAAATATGGCTCGTAATTGCTGGCGGCACAGTGGCCGGTAGCCACGCTTGTAAAACGATCCCCGATGCCGTGGTATAAACGATCGATAACGAAGATACTACCCCGGCGCAAGGAGCGCCTCGGTCAAAGTAAAAACCGAGAATAGACACGGCGCCATCTCGTGCGATACGCGAACGCGAAACGTTTGAATAATGCATCGAATTCGCGTAATAAATTGGCCGACGTGCACGGTGTCGCGTGTTCTTTGTACTTAAAGGGTGGGAGGAAATTCGTAGGACATACGAGAGACACGTTTAATCCATCGTGGAAAAAGTGAAACGTACATGTCGGATAAATTTTCATTCTATTCGGTCGTGTGAAATTTCGTTCACGTACCATTGAACGAACATTTGGTGATGGTGATTGAAGCACGTGTTGAATTTAATTCCTCTCGAATCATGATCGATACTAGAAACATCGAGGTTTTAGCGAAGAAAATATTCGTTTTTTCTTTCTTTCTTTTTAAATATTTTTTTATCATATAAGAAGTATTATTATTGCGAAATTCTTTTAGAATAAAAATTTATAAAGAGTTCATCGGTGAGAGGTAATTATTTTTACAGATTTACTAATCAGTAATTTCAGTTTGAATTTTTTTAGTGCCGAGTTTTAGTTACACACAGATGTAATTTGATAAAGTTTCGAGAAAAAGAAATTCAGTATAAAATGATAATTAGGAAATTTGGAAGAGAGACGTGTTAAGAAATAAAGGGAAAATCGATTAACAACTAGAGTATTTCGATATTTGTTGAAATTGTTTTCAAAATTTATTTTACAGCTACACTTAACCCGTTGTGCTACGATTTTTTTTATCGTTACGTATATTAATCTAGGTTACTCGCTGATTTATAGTCAAGGTGTGACAAAGGAAATATTATATTTCTATCAAATTTGTATTTTTGCTCTAACTTTATTGTAAATTTACGATTGATGATTTCCAAATAAAATTGTATATAATATCTTGACTTTTTTTTATTTAACACTGCATTGGAACAATAAATATGTGAGATTAACATACGTATCGACTAAAAAATTATATGGCAAGGGATGAACAGTGTTGAATGAAAGGAAGTGAAAATATTTTATACAATTTGTACTTTAGTAATCGTCAACCTTAAGTTGAAGCTTAAGTTAGAGCAGAAATACAAATTTAAGACATACAATCTTTGTTTTTTTACCATAACTTGACTATAACCTACGTCACGAGTGTGATTCATCATTATGATATAAAAATTGATATATGAACAAAAATTTCAAGAAAATTACTACTTATTCTAGAAATAATACTAAAATTATTTCGTTTCTTTTCATATTCATTTGTTAATTTATACAATTCGTACCTGTAGCACGAAGGGAACGATATATTTTTATTCGTCACTAAAAGGATTATTTAAAAATTTTCTCGGTTTTTCCATGGGTGTCGGTATTTTTAGTTTCATTTTTATTGTTAGATTAGTGATTACTTCTTTGTATTTGATCAAGAAACATGAAACTGTGTACGCACATAACTTGTGTTAGGGAACGCATGTTGAAATTGAGGACTAAGTCAGGATTTGCCGTAGTGGATCTCGTTACGAAGTTTTGTCTTAATTGCGTACGGTGTATACGCAGAGTAAGTTCCAGCAAGGATTATTAGAAACATATTTCAATCGGGGTAATATCATTTAAACGCATGAGAAATTCAATCGAAACTTTCGTTATGAAAATAACACCAGACTTTTAATCCTTGCTAACAATTATAAAGAAGAACCGAAGTTCGTCTGAATGAAGATATTTCAAAATGTGAGATAGAATTTTCGTCGTGTGAAAGCAGATTTCTGTTATAAAATGAAATTTATTCCTTCCTGTGAAATGTGAATGTTGATCGATAGTCTTTTGTGTATTATGAACACATTATTTGCAGTTTGCTAGTGATACAAAATTAATAGGTATGATTCCACATTCATTTCGAAAGTTTCGTTAACTAGCCATAGCTATTCGATACGATATTCAATACATAACGTAATCAGAGCACATATTGTTCCTTAATTAATTAGTGGAAAATGATATTACCGTTCTTGAAGGAATCGCGAATGTTCGCTGCATCAATACAAGAATACCTCTTCTTTTTCAAATTATATCCATCGATTGATATAGATAATTATTTCCCATTAGAGTATCCTCCAGAGAAGTGCTGATTGCAATTAATTTCTGAAACTAGATGCTTATATTCACTGCAATGGTTTGAAACTTCTTTTACAATGGAAACATTTTATTACACTTCGTTATGTTACACTTCTACCGTAGAAAATACTCTCTGCAAAAAAGAAAAGTTAAATCGTATTACGGTATTTTTCATTTCCTCTATACAGGGTGTTTCATAATATGCGGGAAAGGGGACATAACAAGTAATGAAGAAAGTTCATATGAAAATGTGTCTTCATTTACCTTATTTCAAAATTATCATCATTTTTGTGTTTCAGTAATCTTTAATTGTTTACTTTCATACATCAATATTGAATAATTATTCAATATTCAATATATAATACCTACGTATATGTATCTGTTAGGCGTGTAAATTAATTTAGTCCCTTTTTTTTACAGAGTTCAATGTTTATTTACAAAATATCAAACACAATTTTAATGTTCAGAATTATCTTCATTGTTTTGGGTCATTCTTTTCCATTTATCGGCTAACTGAAGAATTACTTCTCTGAAAAAATATGACGGGTTGTAGTCGACAAATTTGTTCAGATTTCACGTAAAAAGGCACCAAATTAATTTATACATCCAATACATTTTACAGCTTTCACTTCATTTGTTTACTGTTGCACTATTGCATTATATTGTTGTACTATTACAGTAATATTAATTAATTTCGTTGTATTAATTATCAATTTTTCCTCCTCTTATTAAAATGTGTAATTATGATCAATCGTAATTTTTCTTCTGATGAACAAAGAAAAATCGGGCTATAGGGGGTTACATTGCTGACCGATCGGGGACATATATTATGAAAATATTTTATATTACGAAAAAAATTGATTACTTATAATCGTAACTATAATTATAAAATTATAATATATAAAATAATTTATATATTATAAAATCTAATCAAATATTAACTATTTCATATATTTTGTAATTATAATTATAATATATTATTTATTTTTAATTTTACATGTTGTCTAAGTTACAAAAAAATGCTAAATTCATCAATACTATTATAATACAAAAAATACTAAATCCATCAAGCGTTCATTTAATTACCAAATGTGTATCGTTCGTTTTGTCAATAAATTCGTTTAATTAGATGCACTAAGCTGACACAAGTTATCGGTACACTTTTGTGCGTTCACGTTGTTCGTGGTTTATTTAATTTGATTTACGTCGTTAAAGGATATAACGATGCTCCGGCAAAAAATGTGAAACAATTGACACGTTCTCGTTAAAGGTATCAATGAGAAAATGTGTAATTTACAGCGGATACTTTTGCGATCGTTCGATGCCTGTTGGTATTTAAAATGCGCAACGATTTTACGGTTCGATTTTACGCGGGTAACATGTCCTGGTCGGGAGGAAAGGTAACGATAATAAAGAGCTCGCATGCAGAAATACCGTGGTCTGTAGTGAGCGAAGTGAAATAAAGAGTCCCGCATAAAATGAACGTCGCTTTGTACGTTTTACGCGTGCGTGCTTTGCTGCTTCATTTCTTTTATACGACACTGTTCGACGTCAGGCAAACTTATTAAGTACCTCGACCAATCAGCCTCTCCGATTCATGAAATATTGACATTAATATCCTTTTTTTCTACCTTTTTATACGCCGCATTTTTGTATCGCTGCTTTTCGCTTGAATTATTGACTAATGTTATACACGGGATTTTTTTGTTTTAATTTTTAAACAATTTCCGTTTCAATATACCAGTGTCTTTTACTAGAAAAGTCCCCTCTTTTTAATTACGAAAAAATGTACTAGTGTCTTTCCTTATATTTGGTGTTCTTCGTTGACTAATTTTATTTTTTTACGAATACCACAAATTCAACTCCGGAAATGATTTGAAACGACTTTAAAATGTTGAGCACAACAAACAGTCAGCTCACGAGTGTGAATTTTCGAAAATGTACAAGTTAGCAAGAAAAAATATTCATTGTTCAGTGTCCACAAACCGGGAAGTTTGCTAGCAATTCAATAATTTCACTGTAAATGTTATTTCATAAAAATCTTTTAAAGTGTTCAGTTAAGTAATTAAACTGGTTGCTCAGTAAACTTCGAAATGGTAAAGTTGAAATATCTATTTTATGCTTACCAGATTATTCATAATTACATCTTGCGTCTGCGTCGACTTCGAATATAAAATACTTGAAATTTTGGACTTCCAAATTTACAGAACTTTATACAGAACTTTATTAAAGAAAGTTAGTCTCAGAAGTTGCAATATAATAGGGGACAGTAACTAGACACGTTACTTAATGGTTTTGACATGTTTATTGTTCGTAAACTCGTAGAAACAAGATATATGTGTACAAATGTGTGTCGTCTGTAGACACGCGGAAGTTGTGCGGTAATGAAACAAACCCTGAGGCCACACTTCATTCAACTGTGGACCTAATCTGATGGTTCACAAAGCGAGAAACTTTTCTTCCAGATGTTTCACGAAACTAACGACATTCTAGAAATGTTACATGCTCGTACTCTACAACGAGCATGTCACATTGTTTATAGCTAAAACCATTTACGAATAATAGATTTTAGAATGCTACATTAACACGCATTCCACAATGTAGTATTATCCATTGTTGCTCTCTAATAATAGAGAGGATGCTTCTTAAGCCCCAGCAGCTTAACTTGGACAGTAGAACAGATCCTTTGTATAGTGTCAGGTACTTCATGTGTCTTAATTAACTATCGTATAACAAGTACCATGTAGGGTAAATCGGGGATGTGATGGAGCAGTTTTTTTTTTTTTTTTTAAGTAGTATTTCGTCTACAATTAATTGAAGAACAAGTCGAAGGCTTTTGCTTTCGATGTAGTGCATTGAACCTTTACATTCGAAGATTTTGCGCTATGGTTGAATTTTTCAATAATCTCTTTCATTCCAGTTTCTTTTCAGCAGAATTACTTGTGCAATCTATGGTTTTATCGATTAACCCGCTTGTAAAAAATAAATTCGAAAAATCTCATGGTTCCGTTGTAACTCGTAGATATTTGTGTGTATGTGTTTTTTTATCGTTTCTAAACTTTATTCTGCCTGATCTATTCGACTCTCTCCTCTCTGTATGCTATCAGAGTCAGTTTTACTTTTATCGTTATTCTAATTTTCCATCTTCTGAAGTTAATTATTCAAACAAATGTTTCATTTATGATATTTTTGATTTGGTCTCTAAACAATCTAAAATCATGCTTATTCTCATTCCTACTAATTCTATCATTTGACTCGATTTTTGTAAGCATTAAAGAGAGACTAATGTATTGAATAATCATTTCTATTAAACATAATGTTGTATCGTGAAGTATATACATATACGCAAAATATTTAAAATGCAAAAAGGAAGAATATCTGTTAAAAAAGAAAACAGTCATTGTCATTTGAGTTACTGTATCAAACTACGTGGCAACTGGTTGCCTCTCGAGTGCAAAGGTTTAAATGAACTTATTATAGTAATATTGAAAAAAGTATTATGATTTCTGTGTTGTCAAATGGAAATTTGAAAATATAAAAATAGGCATATAGAAATTTAGAATGATCCAACTACCATATGCACATCCTTAACGAAAATCTGCTTTTATATTTATTGTTATAATACTTAATTTTTTATTTATAATTTTTCCTTCTAATCTAACGAATATTTGATAAAGTTAGGTAGGTAGTCCATTTTATATATTTTTCAAGGGTCCGTCATTCTCCGATTTTGCCCTAATTGATTATTGAAGGTTATGAAATAACAAAAGCGAAATATGAAGTTTTATTTATTTCAAACATGTAATCCTTTATAACCCCACTTCTCTTGAATGATACGTATTTATTTATCCACATTTGATAATTTTTTAAATTTATTTATTGCTGTACTAGATCATATTATAATACTACTGTTATATTATTACCAGCCGCTTTATTAATTATGAATTCTTACTTCTTCCATTAAAATGTAAAATTGCAATTAACCTTAATTTTTCTTCTCACGAACGTAGAAAAATCGAGTTTTACAGGAGTTAAACGTCTCGAAAATTGTATTATTTTCTGTATTCTTCTGGAAAGAGGAAACGAACAAAGGTCCCTTTATCTATATAAAGATCTACATTCGTTAACTCAATAGACGCAGACCAACACTAAGAGGAAGCTTTTAGAGTTGCGAAGTTCAAACAACCCTAGTGGTACATCATTCGCCATAATGTCAAATATCATCTAGTTACTCCAGCTGCAAAGTATTCACTGTGATACTTGATATCAAATATCATCCACTCCATTTGTTTCTCCTGTATTTCCCTTTCGCCCCAGATCCATCACAAAACTATTAAGTATACAATGTTACATCCACCCTAAAATACGTCTCCCTTAATTGTTCAGAAATATGATCCGCCGATTGCTTCGAACAGTCGAACGCTTTTAACATTTTCCCTAGGCGGATGTATTTCGAGTGCACAGAATTGTGCTCGAACACGATACATTGTCTCGTCGGATCAAGTTTTGGACAAAGTTCAGCTTGACCCTAATCACGTGAATTGTTTCGATACGATGCCGAGACTTCAGATAATAATTATTATTTGCATACGTGTTGCTTTAAATTGTACATGGCGCACTCTAGTTACTCGAATATTGCTATGACTGACGGCAGAGGTAGATTTTAATTGGACAACGAGGGTGCTTGTAGATTTTCGACAGGTCTTCGCCTGCTGGAAATTTCGGTTATGGAGAAACGGTCTCGTTCGTTTCTCGTCTAGACCACAATACTCGATGGAATGTCGCGGTTTCGTTATTTTGGTTAATTAATTTTTTCTACCGCGGGTTCACGTATCTGCCAGCTCGCGGTTTTCGACCGAAAAAGTTATTAAATCGACGAGATACGGCCGGATTTATGGATGCCGGTGCACACACTGGCTCGCGAGATTTCCCGATGGAAAGGATATCGAAGTTTCGGAGCTTCCGCAGGATGATAAATCTATTTCGGTAACATAGTTTCTCTTATCAGGGAAAAATTGTTTTGTCTTTAGGGGATTGTACGGTGTCAGCAGTTTCTGATACAATGGTACTTGAACTTTTTCGTTGAATTAGTGTTCTTAATAATTCGCTTTATTTTTCTGTAGAATATTAAGTTTTTTATTATCTTTGGTAATACGTTTCTTTTGTACTGCATTTGAGTATTTTTTAATCTTGCATGGACCAATATTTTTTAACGTTGCTTACCTTCTGCAGCTTTTAGTATTAAGGTGAAAAATTTTTTTTTTGTTACGTCTGGTGACATGTTTTCCTTGTGTTTCTATTTTTTAAATTTGCATGAACCAATGTTTTTTAACGCTGTTTACTTTCTCTAACATTCACTAATAAAATGAAAATATTTCTTATTTTTTTGTTACGTTTAGTGATATGCTTCCTTTGTATTTTATTGAACTATTTTCTAAATTTGCATAGATCAATATTTTTTAATGCTGCTTACCTTCTCTACTGTTCAGTATTAAAATGAAAAATGTTTTCCTTTTTTTTTTTTTTGTTATGTTTAGTGATATGCTTCCTCTGTGTTTTATTTAATTGTTTTTTTTAAATTTGCGTGGATCAATATTTTCTAACGCTGCTTATTATCTCTAATATTCAGCATTAGAATGGAAATAAATTAAAGCTTGATAAAGTATAATACTTTTTTATTACCATTTTTCACGCTTTTCTCTTTATTATTGGACACGATAATAGTATAAATACTACTGCAAGTGACGCTTCGTATGAAACCGCTTAATTGCATGTTATTCATTTCAAGTTAAAATTCATTTGAATCAACTCTTTTCATATTTTCATCGAGCATTTTTCCGACCACGAAACTAATAAATTTCCCGCGGTGTAAGGGAACATTTTATGCAAATCAAGTGATTATACGACAAATTAACTGCTTTCTATTAGCATAAATTTCTTCCCGTTGAACCTCCACGATTTAATAAAATTCATTTCGACAATTGAATAATGTTGAATCAAATTCATGAAAATCTCGTTTGTTACGGTAGAAATAATTCAAAGTCACAACTCTTCATATTTCAACGTAATTGTATAAAATGTTTTATTATCAACGAAATTAACATCCCCTTTCTCAAACAGTAAGCAACAGAATGAAATTAGGGTTCTCGTAATTCTGTCAGAAAGATAGATACGCATATCATTTATGCAAGAAATTAGCGTCCGTTGCTTAAGTATTCAACGTCAATGCATTGAAGGCGTATAAATAATTCGTTTGGTGGAAGGCTTAAATTATTCATTGTACGCTGCACGAAAGCGTTGGGCGTTTAATTATCCTGACAAAGAGGTGTGCGCGCAGGAATCGACATCCGCGACGCTTTCGGTAGAAGAATGTTGTTCTTATTGCCGTCGCGGCATCTTTGAATTGCTCCATTATGATAACGTAATTACCATGATTTATTCATCACCTAGCAGAACCTGACGTATGCGAATCTTTTTTATCACAATGATGCTTTTCTGCTATGTATAACATTGCTGATTCCTCGAATCGTTTTTTTCACCGTTTGTACATGGTTAAGTGAGGAAGATCATCGTAGAACTTTTGATGAAAAGACGGAGATTAAAAAAAAAAAAGAATGATTCTATTTCAAAGGGGTACGGATACTTCTGTGACTCACTGTAAGTAAAATTATAGTTTTCTGCAATGTCGATTGTAGAGATAGTTTTTGGTATGGTGAATGGATAGTTTTATGCGGGATTTGTGTGTCTGACAAGCGGAAACCCTAGCTTTAATAGGTACTTTCTTACGAATGGAAACTACAAGTGAATTATTTGATGGGCAAATGGAAATCATTGGAAAAGCTTTATCGGAAAATATCTTCCACATCGGATTCTTTATCAGTTCTATATATGCTGAAAATTTCATCGAGAAAGTTGCAAAAAGCAACCCTTAATATTTTCTTTGCGATTCGATAAATTGAAATTTTTTTTCAAACATTTCTTTGCACATCATATAGAAAATCAATTCTTCGTTTGGTCCAATTTAAAAAAAAAAATTTATTCTTCTTTAACCTTGCTGTCCTCGCTTGCAATACACGTTTGTATCGCTTTGTGTCATATTAGCCTGATGAACAAATGTGTGATATTTTAAGAACATTATAGGATATTATATGATTAAAATTATTTATTATATATAAGAAAAGTAGTATTTATTCATGGAATATTTAATTATAAAAATATAAGGGAACACAAGGGCAAATCAGAAAAAGTGTATATTTTATATTTGTATTGTATATTTTATATTTTGTATTGTATATTTTATGATTGGAATAAAGATATGTTGTATGAGCTTTACATAAATAATTGTAAAGTGCAAAACACGTTATATTAGCTTTATTGTCACAATATCGATCGATGAATTTGTTCCTTAAAATTTGAAATATTTTATTCTTTCAAAGTATACAATATTAAAGAGGTGAACGTAACATTTATGATAAAGGAATATTTAAAAATATAATCTTTATATAAATGTAGTTTTCATTACTGATCATATTGACCAGAGGAGGACTGCAGAGTTAAAGGATGTTAATATACGTACATATTATTCATAATCAAGATTAATCTGTTACGACAGAAGGCTATTTAATTTTATTAATCTTGGTTATGAATAAATACATTCTCATTGTCAGTAAAGGAACCTTGCATCACACAGTCCCCGAAAATAACACGAAGCATAAACACCGTGGAAAATGAAAAACATCGAACAAAGCGTAACGCCGGTTAATTCCACTTGCGCGTCAGCTCATCTGTGCCCATCCCTTTCGTTTCGTTCCGTAGCATAGTTTCGTCTTGTTTGTCCTTTTACATACCTGAAGAGTGTACCTTTCTCTGCGCGTTTATGTGCAAGCCACGCGACCCCGCGCATCGCTGCTACTGGATATTAACGTTGGCACACAGGCGACGACGCTTCATAGAGGCTACAAAACGAATGTTCCCCTCGTGTTTCACGTTTAAAGCTGACTATTAACCTTTTCCTCGCGGCGTGTATCAAATTCAAAGCGTTCACCTTCAGGGCTTGCGAAAGTTCCGCGCTGATTTCTTGCCCCTCCGTGAAACGTTACGTGAATGAAAATCTATTTCCTCCGGGTCGTGTTTGCACATGCACACATCTGACGGATAGGGTGTAGAAGAGGGCTTAATCGTTTCGCGAATACCTAGAAATCTATTAGGTATGTTTGGAGAGAAAACTGTGCGCTTGATTGTCTCGCGTCTCGCCGTTCGACGAACGTGATCCCAAAGCAGGCGGAAAAGATTATCGACCGACAGACTGGCTTCTTGTATTTACCGTCGAATCATTGGTGTATCAAACGACGAAAGGTATTTTCTTGTGCTGAGTAAGGATAAATGTAGAAAAATTTTGGTAAATTGATTTTCGTGTCTAACTTCGAGGTTTGAGAAAGTTTGTGCTATTCACGTAGTTATTGGATATAGTACGACATTATGCGGGATGATTTTGTGATTAATGTGATTAATTGTCAGTGCGTTCAATTTTATTGCTCTTCGTTCATCGCATCGTTACTTTTTTTTATGTTAACCGTATAAATAATACATTTTGTTTCCAGTTGTTATTTTCAATCATTTTTATTGAACTAGAAATATTTATTATAGCAGTGCTAATATATTCTATGACGTAATATGTTATAATATTTTTAATTTCAAAAACAAGTACTTTTTGCATTAAAAAACAATTAAAGTTTATAAAATTTATGTTTATTAAAACATGGTCGGGATGATTTCTCCTTTTTATACTGTATACATAAAATAAGACAAGCGCTGCTGCATCACTTGGCTCTTTTCGACAAAATTTTTCTAAAAACCCTGGGTTATACAGAAATTGTAGAATTTTTTTTTCGAATTGTTAGATTGAACTTAAGGAAGATTTAATGCGATCTGTTTTTTCTTTCAAGTCAATGGATCAATTTGGAATTATAGTTTGGACAACGTTGAAGAAGTTCACTTCATTAAAAAACTGTCAATTTGCAACGTTTCCTGAGAAGAATAATTATGGAAGTTTAAGTATGGTAAAAGGTGTATTAGCAGAATAGAATATTCTCCTGTCTCAACTGATCGGGGATTATTGGGAAAAGGAGGAAGAAGCTTCGCGAAATATAGATGATAATCGAAAAAGATAATTAATGGGTAGTATAATATTTATTAATTAAAAATTAATATTCGCTGCATAATTAAATATATTCTGTCATTATTGATTTTGTGCATCGTATAGTGTATATAATGTAATTAGAATCTATTTTAAAAGACATTTCGGGGAATTTACATGATTTAAATAATCTGTCGTGTCTTCAACGAATGAAATGGAGATCTTGTTTTTCTACGTGACGCCAGATTAATTACTTTCGGTACAAACAAGCAGAAAAAGGTGCAGAAGATAGCAAAGCAGACGAAGCTTATTTCCTTGCTCCTCTTTGCCTTTCGAAACGACTTTTCCCGTGGGTGTGAAAACTTATTTGACGTCGACGCAAAATATAGAAAACGATATCGTTTGTTCTCTGTCGAGAAAAAAACAGAAATGCACGAAAATCGGCAAATCTTTCGAATGTTAGTAATTTATTAGTTTTTTTCTAATCGAGTTATTATTTCTATTTAAATTCATAAAAATGCACGTTTGTAAAAGTTACTATTTCATATTAAACAAATTGATCTTTATTTAGTTATCAATAATCTAAGCTCCATATGACATTTCTTGAAATAAATAATTTGAATCGAAATAGATGCACGTATTTGATGCTTTTTCATTAGTAGATATTTTCTGAAACCGAAAATTTTGTGAAATTTTCTTGAAACATGGCCAATCATGAAAACGAGAGGAGAAGAATGACAATCGCGATTATTAGTTTGTTTACAGTTGAATAACGACAATCACCGAGCAGAGGATCAAAGGAAATTTCGTCGCGATTTTGATTAAAGTATAATTATTGAGGTCGACAGAGAGGCGACGCCTCCGGTGTCTGAACGAGGAAATCTTGCTACGTTTGCCTCGATATTTGTGTCTTTGTAATTGTTGCTTCCATCGTGTTCCGAAACGTTCCCATCGTCTGCAGGAAAATTGAAGAATCCCATTCAGGGATACAATAGATATAATAAATTGACTCTTTATCGCTGAAATAAGTTCGATTCTTTAATTAAAATCGTAGATAAAGTATATTTCTTTAGTAGTGAAAGAAAAAGTCCTTGCGTGAGAAATGTTGCAAGCACCGACGCAATTAGCAACTTGATACTTGTAGTTGGCAAAGTTAATTACGATAAAACGAATGAGAGGAAGAACTGGTACTTTCTTTAACGCTGTTAAGATCTACGAATTATTCTCCATCCAATCAACTTCTCGATACATTGAAGTATCTTTTCATTCGAGAAGAAAAAAGAGAAACAGAAGAGGCAAACAATTTGTGTAGTATAGACTTCTCATTCCTTGGAATTACATCGAACAATTCATTTCCCTTAGCACGTTAAGCGCCACACCGGTCCCTGTGGACCGACGCTAAATTTCTCGTTTAACACCAGGTTTACGGATTCTTCTTGCATACCTATTTTTCTTCTTCCCCGTCAAATTGACGAGTGAACGAAACTCTGAATTCTTCTACAAAAAATCGATTTATTTAATTATATACTGCTAACTTATTTATAAATTTGGATATATTTTTGTATCAGTTCGTTAATAAAAGTCAGTAAAAATTCCTGGAAAGTAACAGCAATAATTTCTGTAATTTTGCAAATCTAGTAAATCTAGTATTGAGCAGCGTTGGTACTTGATGATCAACAAGATAAAATTCAGAAAATAATACTTTATCATTCGTTAATGGATTTTTTAAAGACAGTTTGAACAAAAATACGACTTTCCTCTGTGGCATTACAAAATTACAACTTCCTCCGTCAAATGTAGCTAACATTAACCCTTTTAGTACCGAAACAACTGATGTAGTTTGATAAGGTTACTGAAAAAACATTTATTTTCAAGTGAGAATTACGAAATTTAAAGTGAGCATATTAAGAAATAAAGGAAGAATGATAAAAGTATTTCAATATTTGTTGACAATATTTTTGAAATATATTTCACAGGTACACTGAAATACGATATAAAAGCTGATATATGAAAAACAAGAATTTCAAGAACATTTATATTCATTAAAAATAGTACTTGAATAAGTTCACTACTTTTCAGATTCATTTGTTAATTCCCAGAATTCTTGCCTCTAGCATAACGGGAACGATATATCATTGTTTTATACTAAAAGGGTTAATATCCATTTGGGAATGTATAATAACACGACCTCGGAGTAACATTTGACTCCAAAAATTAAAACGTGTAATTTATGTATCATAAAAGAAAAAAAGAAAACATATAAGCTGAAAATTCCGTAATAATGCGAGGTCGACGTGCGATGTGCTAACGCGTTAAATGGCGATCATAAAAGAATTCCGAGAATCGAAAACAAAAAAACGAGGATACAATTGTAACATCGAAAAATTCCCAAGATGAAGTTTAATCCGTAGGTATTCCTACGTTTCTCATTCATTTCCTCGAACCGTGTCGAATTCGTTCGTGATACTTGCAATTAGCCGAGCAGTCGAGAAACACCGCGCGTTTCCAGTAAACAAAAAAAAAAGTAAAAGTAAAGGAAAAAAAAGAAACCGTTTCTCGATCGTTTCTCTTACTTCCCCTACTCCTCCCTCTGATAAAGTTTATCAGGCGGGGTATTGCTCGAGTGAATTTTATTGGCGTGCGTGCAATAAAGCGAGACTGTAAAACGTGAATCCCGGAGGAGGGTTACGTTTGTGCTACTTGTCTGGTACCCGCATGCGGCACGCTCTGACGTGCGTTGAATTTAATGCCTACGGTACCTGTATCCGGAATGAGAGTGCTACTGCCTCGTAAACGGGCGTAATGCACTTAAGGCCGTGCTGACATGACGCGATTCTGCTAGAAACGGTGCGGCGAGTATAGTCGATCGACAACGTCGCTGCAATCACGTTAACGCGTTGTCAGAACGTAGCACCGGTTACGGCTTTTCAACATCTCGCGGAAGATTGAGTCGTCACTTGCCCGCCAGTTCTCTCTATGAACTTGCGTAATTGACATCGTTCCATCGTTGATCACCTATCCGATCCCTAGGGTACGTTTTCCATTCCACTTCTCATCGTTCGGTGTGATCTAAACAATGAGATTTAGACGTTCTTACTTGTGGAAATATTTCCCTTTACTCTTTTCTAAAGAGTTGCAAAACGCACGACTCGTAGAATTAACCAGGCTTAGTGAAACCTAACTTAATCTATAATTGAACGATTATTTATAATCGACTCTCTAATTGTTAAACTAGTCTTTGCCTTTTCTTGTATTTAATTTTCTTTTCTAACGGGATTTTCTAAACATCGGATATCTTATTCGTCCATCACTTTCATTCTCAGTCCATCTGTTTAATTGTTTCTCTATGGTGGGCGTAGTTGATATCAATAAGATGCGATTTATTCACGATGGACAGCTATAGTCGCTCGCTATTTTGCACACTTCGCAATTTGTTCTGAACTTGCAGTTTCAATATTCAAATATTGTTTCTCGCAGGCGAGACATTTCAGTGATAATGAAAAAAAAAAGAACTGAATGTTTTCTGAATCGGTCTCGTTTGAACGTTCGCAGGAAATGCACTTTTGGCGCGGCATCTTAGTGAAAAGGATCAATCAATTTTCTACATTTTCCAAGTCTTCATCTCTCGAAATTAATTTTGCCTTCAGCACCTCAGATGACAACCCAAAAACCAAATCCTAAAGCAGTCTGAGCACTGATAAACCAAGTTACGTTTATCAACGTTAGAATTATAGTAATCCGGATCTTTTTTAAATTTCCTTGTCAAACACCCGATATTTTCTCATCGCGAATGCAAATTCGCAACACTCGACAAACGTCGATCTAAAAATGAGAATAGCATGTGCATGTGTACGTGGTGGAAGAGGTATAGTGAGGTCATAAATCACGACGTTAGGCGAAAATATTGATTAATCTAGTTCTCTTCTTATGGAAGCTTTCCAAATTTCAAGCATCGAATGAATGACATGAACATTAGTAGCCAAGCAGTGACTATGATTGAATCAGTATAAATCCACATTTATCTTCCTTTTTCTGTTTTCATCGTATCTTTTTAATGGATCGTAATGGAAGAACCGCTCTGAATAAGGCTCCAGCTCCTTAATCTTACTCAAACTGACGGTTTGGCGAACAGATTTCATGCTCTTTTACGATTACGACACTGTTGCTTTTCCGCCAAGTGTAACGTGGATTCTGGAATTCTAAATTTGTCAATTGGTATTCCTACGTACATGATAGTTAATAACGAATGAATCGCGGAAGACTGTTGTAAAAGAAATGGTCAAACTGTAGGTTCGATGTGGGTAAAGATAAACAGGATGAAGTATATTATTCAATTTAAACGTTTAAGTAGAAATTTGGATGAGTAAGATCGTTTCCTATAAAAAGGGACCGGAAGGGAACTGAGAATCATCTTATGGGTGAGGAAAGGTTCCTAACTGCGTACTGTTAACTGCTGCTAGTATTTCAAATACTATACGAAGGTGTTCAAATACAAACGCAAATTACAAACACAAAAAGAAAGTTGTATATAATCATGTATATCGCAACAATATTTTTTTTCTTTTTTTTTTAATATTCACATTACTATTGCCTACTTTATTTATTTGTATAAAACGTGCAGTGTTATTAATTCTTGTCAGTTCTACTAGAAACGTAAACTACGTCATGCTAACAGCACAAAATTCGAATGACCAAACAACAAAAATTTGCATACTCTTTGTATCCCTAATTCTTTGTTTCTACACTTTTTTTTTATTTTCCTCGTTATTAATACTAATTTTACGAGCTTTTCTTGTGTACTTATGTACTTCTTCTACGTCAAATTCACGGAGTGAACGAGAAGCCGAAATTTTCTTCAAGAAATTTAGAAACAATTTAATTATGCACTATTAACTTACGTTTATAGTTTTATTAATAAATTTCAGTAGAACTTATTGAGAAATAATAGCAACAGCTTCATCAATTTTGTTCGTGAATGAAAATGCTCGATCTCGTGAATCTAATGTTAACCATCTGCGCTTGTAAAAGAATTCACAGATATGCGCGCTCAAACGCTACACTATAATTCGATTTGAACTATTGTTTGAAATGAGAAGATACAGCAAAGGGTCTCGTACGAAAAATTTGGTGTACACACATTTTACACAAATATGTTTATTCTATTAATATTATTTATTAATAATTTTGTACAGTGCAATATATTTCAAAACAATCTGGAATATGTAATGCAACAAGGCATTGTTTGCATTCCCATGTAGCTCCATTGCGTTTCTTGTTTTGCATACATTCTACACCTTCTTTGAGGATTTCTTTAGCTTTTTTTTGTATCACTTTCTTCGCTATCGCTTTTGGTTTCTCGTTTTCTTTTTGTATTTATCAAAATGATGTCACTAAGTCCACAATCGCTTTTCATTTTGAAGTATGTATTGAGCTTACTAAAATCAAATAGATTTATTATTCGATATTTGAGTTTTAAAATCTGTATATCCGTAAAAGACACCGTATCTATGACTCTGCGAGACGCTGTGAAGTCTGTACTGTTTCGAAAAACAATTTCAGTCGACGTGGGTGATGCGTCTTTCTTACTCCTGAGATAACTGACTAACGACGTGTTATACACGTCGTTAGTGATTTTATAACAAAAAGATTTCAACGTGCGTGGCATGTCATTCCAGTGCAAGAGGTTAAAAGAGTCACGAAGTCTTTGTTAAAGCAGTGAAATAATCGCAGGAGGAGGAGGATGAGGAATCAGTCGCCATTTCCTCCTTCTATCCGGTTGTTATGTTTCCGATGCAGCCGGATTCTCTTGCGTAGCTCAACATCGTCGCGCTCTTTCAGAAGCACTGTTAAAGATGTCAACCGGTGGGATCGGGAGGAAAGGGCCTATAGTCGGTCTGCGTAGGCGTTGAGGTCGTCTTGGCAGCTTCCTTCGTTTCAGAGGCGAGGCGATCGCGCGACGGAAGCAGTCCGCCACCGTCGGGAGGATGTTACAATTAATGCTGACCGGGGCTCGTTAGCACGTTTCCTTTTTCCCTGAGTCATCCCGATGGAAGTCATCGCCGAGGAGACTGACGCTTGACGGTGAAGAGGGACACTTCGGGAGACACGAATGATCGTCTGGATGCGGTTAATGTACTTACTCGTGTCTCTTTAGGCGAATTTGTCGAATTTATTACTTCTAGTATTTAGCCAATAGGCAGAAAAGATTAGGTCAAAACGCTTTCCGCTTACGCGCTATAAGAAACGTGTACACGCATCTTATCGACAAATTCCTATAGTTTGAATGAACTGTGTCTTATGAGCAAGATGAAACATATTGTCCTGTGGAGTTTGATTCATAAAGGAAAACAAATAAAAACGGTTGGTCGTTTCACAGTTAATTAGATCCGTGGAACTGGGTCGTAAGAAGCGACGGTTGAACATCACGCGAGCGAAATTCTACATTGTTCCGAGTGTTTGTTCTCGCTTTTTATTTTGGTCAACGAGAAAGGTACACACTATCGCTGGACCACGTAATTTGCATTCTAGGAAGCGGTCTAACGCGAGTTTAAGCTTGAGTACTCTCGCCATATCCTGGACAATGCTGTGCTCTCGTTGAACGCGTAATTACGCGGTCGTTTAGTCGCCCTGAAACGTTCGTAAGATAGTCTCGGACCGTTTAATGTTCTTCGTCAGCTTTAATGACTGGGATTTTTTCTTTCTTTTTTTTTCTTTTTTCCCGTTAGACCGTGAACAGCTAAGATTTATGAAGAAGGAACGAAGCGAATTCTCGTCCCGGGTGCTTTGAGGTCGAATAAACGATTCGTTTTGTACGTGTTTAATTAGAACTATTAATCGGTGCGACGGAAATTGACTTTTGTCTATTTTATGAATCTGGCTATATGTTAGATCGATATCAACTGTTTTTATACTCTCCTGTATTTGTATATCTCTTCACGTTCACTTTCACTTTTCCCCCTTTTTTTTCTATCTATTCTTTTCTCTGCAAATTCGAATGTTTTGCTTGGTATGACACAACACACTTGTGACAGCAAGAAACCACACGAGATTTAACATGTAATTTTCATATTCTTTGGAACTTTTCAGATTTTCGAAATATTCTATTATAGCTATTTTTCTCATTCAGTTTTTATGTTTATCTTTATCTATTCTATTTCTATGTTTCTTATTTTCTCACTTTGAATATGTTGATCATTTTTCACAAAAGAACGCGTACTGGAATATTGTTATAAATGAAATAAAATTGAATGTGAAAGTGGTTACTCATTTCCATCTAAAAAGTGAGAGGATTTATTATAAGTTTTATACAATTCAAATAACAATTTGTACAATATTTGTTTTCATATAGAGACATAAAGAAATGCATAAATTCGGTTTACGTCAAACATTTGTAATATAGATTCATTTCTTTATCGATTTATATACCTCGATAGCAATGATTTAGTGGCCTCTATACACGTGTTTGCGATCGTAATGCTGCTTCCTGACAATTTTACGAAGTGCCTTTTTATGTGGCATTTACGGCTATTAAAACGGTGCAAACATCTGTGGGTCACGAACAGTTTGTGAGTTACGAGAGTCATGTTTGCGAGTGTTTTCACAAACAGTGAAATTCGATATTTTGTTGCATTTTACGGAAGCTTATGGCGCGTCGCTTACCATTAACATCGATCGTTTTTAATTATTTGATTTTCCGTATCATCTCGTACATGACCGAGGTATTTAGTTTCGTTTAAGTGATACATATGTAATTTCGTAATGGTCATAATAGTTTAATTACCAACTGCAGATTAAACTGTTATTGTGTCAATTATGTTTGGTATTTCATTATAGTTAGTCAATCTCCAGTATAAAGTAATGACTCAAAGGCAAAAAGGCATATGTTAATTTTCTTTTTCCAGCATCGCATTAATCTTTTGCATGGGTATTAACAACGCAGTGTCGAGATTTACAGTTCTGTGAATAAAATGAACAACAAATTTCTGAAGTAATCTGTAGAAATTTTAAAATCATTACTATATTTCATTAAAATCAAACCTTTATATTAAACGAAAGGTTTCATTTTAAACGTATTTTCATTTAACCCTTTGCCATACTTTGACGAGTCTGACTTCTGATAATTTAGGACCAAACATGAACATCGCGAGTTTGATTCGTGGAATTAAGATCGAGTTAAACATGAATGCGACGAGTGAGACTTGAACTTAACATTCTCGCAAGATGTACCTTTTCTCCATTTCTGCGAGCATCTTTATCGACTATTTAGCGAGTGTCGTTCACTACCGGTTGTACAAGGGGTTAATACTCACAAACATTAAAATAATACTCATAAAACGTGAAATATTACATACTGAAAATTACAAATTCTCTTAAATTTATAATTCTCAAAATTATGAATTCTCTTGAAATATAATTCTACATTTAATTACTAAAATATTGCAATCGCTGTTTATTCACACCTTCGTTGAGCTCCCCACGAGATCGATATCACACCTGAAAAATTCACCGCTCGAGTTCATTCTGATTTCTATAATAAATAGAAAGCGTGAGTATCTCAACGGTATCTCGTAAAACATGCGTTAAGCCTCCCCACCTAAGAGTTCTCTCTTTATCGCTATTTAGTTCAATAATCCTGCATTAATCTCGAACAATGGAACGATCGAAAAGGGATACTGGTCAATGGACAAGCGTTCGAAATCAGCGTTTCTATGCGCCAAAGCTCAAAAGCGTTTCGTGTACGGGATTCGAATGTGAAATACATCCAACACCTGAAGACTGAAGCCGCGTTGCAGCGTTGTACACAATGGCCGCAGCTTTAATCCCGTTGGACAATCTAAAAGGTGATTTTTCAGGATTAAGAGTCGCGGGCAATTGCAATTGTGCAGGACGCTTACGCCCGATTGGCCTCGCCCACGGTAAGCTTTTCTATGTGTGTATATGTGCGTATGTGTACGTGTGAGGGCACACACGCGCGCGCGTATGTGTTGCCAATACTGATTGGTTTACGGAATTTCCACCCTTTACCGTTGCTACGTTCACCTAGCTCTCCTTTCGTCCCTTCCCTCTACAACACGTTCGATAGATCCGGTTTGATTAGTTGATATCGTTTGCGGCAACTTGCAAAGTTACCGGAACACGATCTTCCGACCGAGATCTCGCTTCGTCGAGGGTTGCTCCGTGAAATCTGATACGTGATCGGTGAGGAAAATTTTCCTCGATATTTTGTGCAGTTAGATTGTGATATTGTAACGTTGTTCGGTTAAGAAACTTTTAGAAATCTTGTGTAAGAAAGAAGTTTCGAACAATTGATCCTCTGTAGACGAACTTTTATTTTTTCATCGTTTTAGACTTTGAAAAAAGTTGACGAAAATTTTGAGATACTTACCGAAGTCTCTATTACCTTGTATCATAGTTCGTTAACCCTGCTACAACTTTTGGACCTTTTCGGATGGATCATGTTCTTATTTCTTTAAAAACTTCTGTTATTGTAAAGAAAATGTAATGAAATTGTTATCAATATGCTTGCTTCTATTCTCTTAACGTTATATTAAACGATTTTTTTTTTTTTGGTTCTAAGAACTTTTATTATTATAGAAAAATAATGCAATGAAATTATTTTTATTCTCTGAACTTTAGAGCCAAAAATTTATTTTTGGGTTTCGTACGATGTGTTGGTAACAAAAAATTGTTACACATTAGGTTTTTGAGTCTTACTGATCCAACGTAAACGAGGCATTATAAAAAGAGAAAAATCAATCATGGTTGATTGGATCATGCCATTTTTCTGATAAAGGGGAGTAAAAAATATTCAAAATTTATATACAGAAGGCATTATTACCAAATATGTCAAACTTGTTATAAATGAATTATTTGAACACGATATACAGTCTTTACAGAAGACAACTTATGTATATTTTCCTGGTCTTCTCGTTACACTATAAAAATGAAAATACGAATTTCTCATATTCGTGTTATTTTCGGCCTAAAAATGTCAAGTGTATCATTGATCTAAGAATTCTAGTAAATTTAAGTCAAATGTTCGAAACATTTTTGAATTTCATTGTCCTTTCACTTAGATTCATAAACAGAATTTGAAAAAATCTAATTCCATTTACCAAACCAAAAAGAAAAATCAATTAGAAGGACTTAATTTTAATTTCACGTTAGAGTACTATACATGCCGATAGGAACCTTTTACACACGAACTTTCTTTTTCCCCCGAAGGATGTCAACGTCGATGATGGCGCGATATCTCTATTTTCAGCATTGTCGCGACGTCGACTTCGATCTTTCGGCCTGACGTGCCTCTCATCCGATTGTATCCATCACGTTCGATGTCTTGTCACGTTATCAAGTGAACACCGTTCGATCCAATTAAAAGTGTCGGCTCACTGTGGTTCTGACGAAACGGGACATGTTCGACGTGTAATAAATTTTCACGTGAATTTCATACCAGCCGAATTGAAAACCATCCAACCAAACCGAATCAGCTCTCATAATAGGCATTGTTCCCGCAACAGGTTTCCTGTAAATTTCACGTGACATCTTCCGTTTACGCGGTACATCAACGAAGAGAGCCTGCTAGCGATCCTACCAGCGTGTGTTTGATTTGACGGCGTTACATCGATAAATAATTGAACAGATAATGAATGTTCGTGGTGGAACAGTATCGAAGGTATTGCTCTTTGCGAGTAACGTTTCTACTTTTCCGTTTCCGTGGAATTCCGGCGGTTCGATAAATAATTAAAGGTCTCAACCCTTGCTCTTGTTTAGCGTGTATTTTCCAAGAAATAATCGTAAAACGATGGAAGTTGTTTTTCAGTACTTTCCATTATATTGGAAAATTGAACAATTCTGCTTGGAGAAATTTCTTTTAATATTATTTTTCTTGGATTCTGAATTATTGAATTTCACGTGCAAAAATTGGTCAATTTTAGTTTTCGTTTATTCAATAGAAATTTCCTATCAGTTGCATCGATTCTTCGTATCTTGTATGTTTTTCTTTCTATTTTATAGAAGAATATGCGGAAAAACTTTGATAAATTTTCCGTTGTCAATTTTGACATCGACGTATCGGAGAATATTTTAATTAGCCTTCGAATAATCAAATTGATTCTATTCAATCTTCTAACACTCTTATTTCGAAACTTTCACTGTCGTAAATCAATACAGCTGTTGTTTGACGTCAACTAATGGCAAATTCAACAGTCGGTTTCCGTTTACACGAAACGTTACCTTTGTTTTGTGTAAAGAAAACAATGTATTATGTTGATATTATTCATTGTAGGACATTTTTTTTATATATCTTTCGAAACACCGTGTAAACGCAACGAACGACATTTAATTCGAGTGTTTTCAGTTCAGCTTCACACGGTTCGCCGCGAAACCGTTTTATTGTTATTATTATTACCATTATCGTTATTTCTATACGCGCAATCTGATTTCGTTACAAGTTTACAGTGACAGCTGCGAGGGCGTTTATGGCTGTTCGTGGCCACGGATGTTACCGTACAGTTAGAGATTTTCTTTCGATTTGAAATTATAATAAATTTTATGAAATTCTATTCTCCTCCGTTAGAATTACACCTGTCCCTCGATTTACACGGCCGATCGGTTCCTCAGAATACCTTGTAAATTGAAATCATGGTTTTTTCTATGAAAACCCGCGCAAATAAAACAAAAAACGAAATACGCATAATTTAGTCAGTTATTTAATTAAATTCATTTATTTCAACGTAGAATAAAGATAAAAATAAAGTAAGTTAAATATTAAATAAGTTTCTTTCCGTTTTAATAGCAGCTGTGGAAAATGAGTTAACTCGTCATTGATTAATTAATGCTTGGGTCACAATAGTTTATTTATTTATAGGAATTATTAATGTTTAATGTGTATTGTTATGTCTGTATTAAACATGAGATACATCTTATTCATATTTGCAAATATTAAAATGAAGTTATTGATTATAATTTTTACTCATTTTTAATCGTAAAGTGGAAAGATACAATTTCTGTTTGAAAGATGGACACAGTTAAGGATTGCTTGCGCGATTTTTCTATCTCTGTTTCTCCGCAATCCAGTTTCTCGAACATTGTGTACAAAAAATAAGAGAGAATTCCCTTTTGTAGATATAATGTCACTGTTAATACACGAACGGTACTGAAAAATGACTTCGAGAATAAGCGCACAGTATAAATTTTCGTTTTTAACAGCTCTTATTTTTAAAAATCCATTAATTTAGAAACCACGTAAATCGGAGGAATAGGTGTACTATTCACGTAACACTAGCCCCTAGAATTGTAGATAAAGTTATTCCTAAGATTTTGTGGATAATCAACGCTTTCGTCAAGGAAGTAGCAACGAACATTGTTTCACTTGTGAGAACATGGTAATATTTAACTACAATTGTGGAGTCCTCGCATAGATTTACCGTGTATTGCAAACTTAGATCGCGATAAAAAGAAAAAAAATCAAATAGATTTTTAATATCATATAAAATATGTTATATCCCAAATTTTATTGAATAAAGCTTGGTTTATTGTTCAGTATTCAGACTGATTAAAGACTTGTCGCTTGGCGTTCGGTATAAGGCTGATTTGGAAATTTGAAAGACGGCTAGAATCTGAGTTACCGAAGCCGGTGTTAAATTTAGAAGGTGAAGAATTGGAAAATATAGAAGGGCGTTTCGTAACATTTTCGTTATGATGCTCTCTCCGAATGTGATAAAAATGTATCTCTTACGAGCGTTCGGACGAGATTATTGAGACTAATTCGGGAAACGTTTGTTTCTTTCTTTATTTATCACTGGGGTGTCCCACTTGTGAGAAACAAATTACATAAAATGAATTTGAACATTGATACTGCAAGTCTAGAATAAATTGCGTAGTATATAAAATCGTCCGCTGTATTGAAAGGGTTAAATAGATAGAGAGAGAACGAAAATCGTGAAGGATGAAGTGTGTTTCCGGGAAACTCTGGTAACAAAAGGGAGATTAAACGTGAGACAAGGGAAATGCTATTTCGGTAATTAGGAAATCGAAACAATGGATGGGAATATATAGAATTTAAAACAACGTCGTTCGGTTATGGATTTACTAAGGATTCTAACAGGCTTGTTTTGCAACTCTTATTGTTAAAAAGAAATGGTCGATACAGAACAACAATTGATAGTTTCAAATTAATACAACTAATATTATTATAAAGTTAAATACTATTTGCATTGTTATAAATCTGCTAATTTAACAATTTCAGAAATTAAATAGCGAAAATGGAGGAATTCTGATTTTCCAGAATTCCCTAATTTCACGTAGAATAAAATAGGAAAAGAGGAAACTATAATTTCACAAGATTTTCGGAGGTTTTAATGACCGAGCGAAATGGAAATACGATATACGTATCATTCGAACCGAGTGAACGCATTGTTCAAAACTAGAATTAGATTTCCGTACAATTTCGGTGAATAAATCAAATTTCAGTATAGTACGTGAATTATTTTCATTAACGTTGACGTGTACCAGTATTGAAATTTCTGAACTCCGCAATTAAATATAATTTAATATAAATTATTCTAATAAGTTGTTAATATATACATTGGAAAGACACAATTTTCATTGAAACGTTCATTTTATCATTTTAATACTATTTCGCTTTTTTATTTTCTACCTCGAAAAGCGAAAAATTACGTCACAAATTTATTCTATGTGTCACGCGAAACGGATTTCTATCATTTTGCCGCTGCTTCGTAATTTTTAACGACCCATGGAGAAATATATGATACTTTGATGAGCACGTCATAAATATACGTCGACGGCCTTGCATTACGTCTTTGTCGGGTGAAGTGAATCGTTGTTTGAGGTCACGAGTTAAAGGTGAGACACGGTGTGATGGAGCTTTTAATTTCCGTCGGCGACCTTGAGCAAAGAAATCGTAAATTTTCTCTACCTATGTGTCTCACCTGGGCGTGGCACCCTTGAGATCGAAGAACAAATAGACAGTTTCCTACGAATAAGGCAAACGGTAAAAGTTCTAACCCGTTCTCCTTTAATTTCGAAAACTTCGACTCTCATCATCTCGCTTTAAACGGTCTTGCAACTTTTCATCAAATAAAATATTACAAAATAATAACAATTAAATCGCTGATTTTTATGCAAATTCATTTTTCTCGAAAATATAGTAAAAAGAAATTGAAACTTTAGTAGAAAGTCATTTCACCTGGCAGGTATTATAAAAAACACTATAATTCGGATATTTTTTATTTTCTATAAATGCATAAAAATACGCTGTTTGACAACAACGTTTGATACTTCTTTAGAATTATTATATTTATTCTGTTATATTATCTGTTATATTATATTAATTAGAAAATGACGAACGACTCGATGTCAGTTCAGTGACTGGCAAATTGTAATTAATTTAACCATTTCCAATGGTCAATGAGAAATATTAATTATCAATTCCAGGTTGATTTCTTCTTTTGTTCAGCTTATGAAATTGTTGAATTGTCAATCGCACTACGCAAAATTTTATTCTGAATGTTTAATAACGATGAATCAAGACTCGTTACGCCTTCTGTATAACTTATTCAGAGATCATGCGATCTAACGTTAAAATTATCGGTGGACAATATCGGTTTTCTTATCCGGATACTTTAATTTCTAACGTTGAGTGCCACTTCACATTCGAATTGGCTTTTCTCTGATCTGAAATTTATTACCTCGTCGATGGCTCTCCAGCGTGTTAGGTTACTCGTTGTACCATACTCTAAGAAGCTTGCTTCGTGTTCTCGTTTCGTTGTTTTTGCGACGTGTTCCCTGAATATTTCAAGGGTCGGCACTCTGCATACGTGAAAGCTCGGCCAGACTGTAATCAATTCGCTTTCGCTCAACATTCAGAAGTAGCGAGTATGTTTTTTTTCTTTTTCACGGAAAGCTAAGTTCCGCCACGGCCGGACGTATACTTATGCGAAATTTCACGTCCAAGAAACTGGAATCCCGACATTTGCCAGGAAGAATTATTGCGAGGGTTCGCGCAGCCTGCAATTCGTAATTAGTACTGGTTGAGCTCGAACCACGAGCCAATTGTACCTGTACCTGCTCGTAAATTAAAACGAATTGGTGATATTCTACGCCGTGAAAATGCGAAGTGAACTGGTCTTTGAATTTTAATAGTTCTAACAGATATTTAAATCTTTTTTATTTGTTAACCCTTTGCAGTTGTGACGGATCCCACTTTACGGAAGAAAAGAACGAAAGAAAATTGGACCTATTTGTGAGGAGAGTTAAGTCTTCTACTAATTATCTACTTTCTTTAATACGCTACAGTGACGTGAAGACTTAGACTTTCGAAAAAATACTAAATGCGAATTTAAAGATGGCAGTAGACTTTGGGACAGAAATAACGGCACTGACCCTCGCAGACAAATGGTTGTTAGTAGGAAAATTCACGAAACATATATGAGGCTTATCACATACCTCATACAGTCTCTTTCTTTTGCGTGGGGAAAGTCTTCAAAAGACATTCCGCCCTCCTAGGGGTAACGGGGTAGTGCGAGGTTTTTACCCGCTAAAACCCGTACGACTGCCCTCGTCGATGCGCTAGGGGGTAACCTGGGAACGTTTTCGCTTTGGGAACGTTGAACGTTTTCCTTTGGGACATACCTACGTTTTGTCGTTCAACCCGACCCAGAAAGAGACTCCGGTTGCTCTCTCTCTTCAAAATCTCCCCATGCAAGGGGGAGGGCGGTGCCCCCTCCACCATAGGCACTCCTCTAGCGTATGTTGGGGTGTCCGGACCATCATCGCAATGATCGCACTATGAATTCCCGCACAGCCTGTAGGAAGAGATCCTGGGCCTTACAGCAGCGGTTCAGGGTGGCCTGAAGGAGTAACATAGCAAACTTACTGAGCTGCCATGGTCTCCTCCAGGCCCATCCGCTTTCCATTCGTGCTTGCGCGGCCCTTCGGGGACATGTCGGCCCCATTCTGGGCCGCACCAGTCGCGGGAGACTGCAGCGCCCGGGTGGGGAGCATTTCTTACTCCCCAACCGCACCAGACACCGTGCGTCTCCGTGGAGCACCGGCTCGCTCTGCAACCTCATACAATCCTATGTCGAATGTAACTGACCACCACATTCTAGTTACTCCAAGAAAATTTTTTGCTATATTATTAATATAATATATAATCAAGGAAAAATATATACAGGCAATAATTGTAAATTTAACGCGAATGAAATTGCAAAAAATATTGTTTAAGGAGATTGTGTTGTTCCTCGAGCGTTTCACGAACGAAGTGAAGGCTGACCAAATACATATGTATATCGAATTGGTTAATGATTTCCTGAGAAGGAAGTGGATTTTTGCTTTACACTTAAATTAATCTTATTATATTATGTTTTTATCTTACTGTATAAATAAATAATCTCATTATATTGATTTCCTATTATATTGTATGTAGTACATTATATTTTATAATTATAATGAGTTACAATTATAATTAAAACATTATATTGTTTAGAATATAAGAAAACCATCTCCAAGAACCACTTGTGATCAGAATATCGCATTGTGGTAAAACATTCTTTCAAACATTTCCACTGATCGTAAGGAATTCTTAGATTTTTATTCTTAACGAATGTATTTCAATAGACATATTAACAAAAAAACAAAAAAAGTAACGTTAGAGCCTTTTGACGATAAATGATATTTATACGCGTCTCTTATTGAAGAACTCCTTCGTTATATGTTTCGTTACTATATTAATGTAAGATTTTTATTGTCTGCGAGGTAGAATAACGGAATCTCAAACTTGTGGGAAAAATAACAACTATGTGGAATTTAATAATGAATGAGTATACAAGAAGAAATATATAAAAGCTGGTTCGGTTTGACTGTTCGTTTCAACTGACTTCATCGACGCTCTCTTTTAACGTATTGCCATTGTTTATTTTTTGAGCGCGATAAAATGAAACTTCAATAAATTATATTTTACTCGTTATCTCATATTTTAGACAAATATACTGGAAAAAATTAAATATTTTATAAAAATTAAAGAGCAAAAATAGGTGAAATTTCACTCGAGAATATGAGGGTTGAAAAGAAAAAGAAAGAAAAATAGTACAATGTCATAAGTAAATTTTAACACAAGCTGCTTCCAATAAAGTAACGTACAGGATATTGCAATCGATGGGGATGGCGATAAAAAAGAAAGAAAATTTCGTTCACGTTGCAGAATGGACCATGAAGGAGCGCAGTGCAAACTGGTAGTAGACGAGCGGTCGTCCTCTCGGTTGGTGCCTCGACGGTCATCGACGGGATCCTGCAACGCTCAATCGTTCATCCTGCAGGTGTTGCGCACAGCAGGTACGAGGTCGACAGGTGCAATAATCGGGGGTGACCCGGTTGTTGCCGCCGGGGCGGCGATGCGACGATGAGCTCGCTGAGGATACTGCTTTCCCTCTACACCCGACCAGAGGTTAGTAACAATACTATTCGTTCTGTTTGCCTTCAGAATTCACACACACATACACGTTTGTGTATTATTTTACACAATTATTGATCTTTGTGTTTATTCTTGTTTTTTTTTGCGGAAGTTTTTGATTATAAAAATGTACAGTGTAACATTTCGGCTGGAAACTTTCTTATCGTTTATTCAGGAACATGATCATTTTACTCGTAATAATTTTAAGTATTTGCTCTTGACATTCTGTGCTTGTAGAACTATTTATGTATACTTATCTTCAGATTTTTCTAATTCATAATTTATTTCGTGGTTCTTTCCCTATATTTATTCAATTTTCTTAAGTGATATTTTTTTAAATTATTTAGATTTTCTCCCGTTTTGCCGCAATTTTTCAGTATTCTGATATCTTACTCTTATAGTACTCTAATACTTTACCATGTAAATGTTTCGTTTTTTTTATCAATTTCATACTGATTGCGTTTTGTAAATTATAATCTTTAAGTAGCATCGAATGTTAGATGTACTAATGAATAAAGGTAGTCAAATTTAGCATTTATTTTTTATTTATTCAGTTTTCTTGTGTATGTTTTATATTTAATCGTTCTGCAAGTTCTTCTTGTCTTTGTGCTGGATTTTAACAACTTCTCTAATTCTTCGTTATCTCATTTTTTAGAACTATCTGAACGTTTACGATTATTTGTAACAACCTTTCATTCTCAATTTATTTAACAGTTATAGCAATTTGTAAAAACACTTTGATGTTTCATAAACGTTAAATAGTTTTATCATTTATGTCTATTTAACAACATTTAGAGACAAGTAAAAGAATATAATGTATTTACACGTAAAGCTTAGATGCACTATATTAGGTTCAATATACACAAAATATTTGTTTTTGAATGATACTCAACTTTCTTAAATTTCCATTACTATTAAGAGGTTACGATCAGCTTATATTCTAAATGAAGCCACAAGTTACACCTTAAATATACAAATAAACTTCACCAATGTATTCTCAATTCAAACTACGTTTCTAACTTTCAAATAAACTGCGAATTTTTATGGAAATTCATATTTCCGAGAATCTAGTAAAAAGATAAGGTAAACTTTCGATAGAAAATTATTTCTATGAAAATCACCATAATTTGGATATTTCATATATTCTTTCACATTATGTAATTTTAAATCTCCTATTAATGCATGAAGAAAACCACAGTTTACTTAAAGAATAATAGTTGATTATTAGTACACGTAGTGTATGAAAATATTCTTCTTCGCGACAAGTCTTTGAAAGTTAACGAACTGCATCCCGAATAATCTGAATGAAATTCTGACAAATATTTCCGCAGCCCCGAGTAGTAGCAAGGCCGGGTCGCCTCGCAAGCTGTTGCAAGGTCGAACAGAGAGGAGCGGAAGCTGGTTCAAGGCCAAAATTAGTCGCTTGGCCATGGACCTCGAAGCGAGGAACGGGATTTGCGGCAACGACGACGAGGAATATACGCATATTTATTTCATCGTTGGCGATCGCAGGGAGACGGCCACCTACAAAACGGATCAGGTCACGGATATGGAGCTTAAGGGTAAGTTTATTCAAATACTCATAAACGTTCGATCTGTTTAACATAGGGTCTTCCAATAAAAACGACAGAACTTTGAAATGAAATGTAACGAAAAGTGCGAAAGATAATCTAGTATTCACTGCTTTATTTTAAAGTACATTCGATGGCATTATACATGAAATACAATATCATATAAATGATCAGCACGATTGCGTTTGGTGGAATGAATACTACAAACTCAATTTTCGATGACTCTGACACATAAATCAGGTTGTATTTCACGGATAACACGAATATTGTTTGAGATCATTAACAGTTTGTGGGTTGTTGGAATAAACAAAAGACATAACTTGGCTCCACTTGGTATTCCTCAATATAATTCTATCGTTGAAGCTCGAATTCAATAAAGCGGTAGTTGCTGCAGAAGTGCAGCATATGACACCATTTTGTTGAAACCACATTTCAGACAAATCAAATCCATCCAATTCACGCGAAAGAAAAGATGAAATCATCCAACGGTAGCGCTTATCAGTATAGTTACAGTCATACCTTTGATATTAAAACAAAAAAAGGCTGAAGACTCTATTGGTAGAAAAACCACACTAAATAGTAACTTTCTTTGGGTACAATGATCGCTTTACTACTAATTGAGTATCTCTCCAAATTCAGCAATTGTATTTATCGATGAAGCTAATAAATTGAACGAACTGTACGAAATTTTTCTCGAATTGTATATGAACTTTGATAATAAATTTTAATAATTTCAATGCGTTGAGTATCTATCCATGATGATATGCCAAACACTATTGCGTACAAACATTACGCGATTCTGACAATCGAACAACAAACATGGCGGCTTTGATAATTGGAAGATCTATCGCTCTTATGGGAAGATCATATATTTCGGATTATTTGAAAATAAGTTCCATTATTGTCGATGATCTTTGGTCATTTCTCTGCTAACTTGTACATATCATCGCGAATATTTCGATTTGAATGGCTGTCTTTGAACAATGCGACTCCAACCGGGAAAAAATTTATTTCTGCACTTAATATTTTCCTAAATTTCGTTCTTACGATGCAGACAATGTTACCATTGAACTGCATAACACATATTACCGTAACTATTGAACTGCGATAATTTTTGGAAATTTTATTTGTTGATTTAAAAGTGCGATGTACGATTTCGCAGATTTATTTCGTAATTTAAATTGGATACGCTTGTTTTCACAGGGGGAAAATTAATTTAGCGGTTTATCGACATCCTATTGTTTCTTTGTGTTTTGTAGTTTAAATTATGACCAGGACGCGATGATTCTGTAAGTTGCTCGATTTTGCTGTTTCGTTAATTTATAAAAAATTGAAATTTTCAATTATCTGTATTTTATATTAATGAATAGTTTACGAGAAAAATGCATAAAAACAAGTAGCTTTCTTCGAATCTAGTTGCACAATGAAGTTCATCGAAATATTCATTAGAAATATAAAATTTGTAAGTTTACAATATTCCTCTGTGCTTGATCTTTAAGAATTTTCAAGATAGTTCTATCCTGAACTTTTGAAGATGATTTTTACCCCTTCAATGTGGACGATTATTGATAAAAAAAAGATGTGTCGAATATATTTTCAATTACTATCATTTACTAAAGTTTCATAAAAATCAGTGATTTTCAATTCAGGATATTTTCTGTCAATATTAAAAACAGATACTTCGTCCAATCTTCAACGAATTCTAGTTGAATAGTTAAAATATCAACTAACAAAACCGTCGATAATTACTGAAAGCTTCCAGGAGCAAAGGTTATCGAGATTCCAAACTTAAACAAAGATAACAATCTCTTACAATGGAAAGGTTAACGAGTGGGTTATTTTAGACACACGTTCGAAAGTGGAGAAATGTTTCACGGAAATTTGCTGGTTATCGGTTTACCATTAAATTGGTTATTTTTATTCGTGGTCGAAGATAGCTGTCGAGACACTCCTCCCAATAAAGATCGAGATTCTTCGATGCAGTTCGAAGAATATTTGATATTTGTCAGATCTACTAAATTATCGATCCTCGTCCTCTTCCAGTAGTATAAGCAATCTTGTCTTCTATAAGTAATCTTCTAAGTAATCTTGAACGAAATCTTCTCTTAACGTCACTGCCGTCTCGTCTTTTCAGTCTTACGAGAGATATGAAAGGGTCTGTAAGCACTACCGAAATTATGTTTGCACACACTTCGAACCGTGACCTATCGACCGGACGAAGCCACCCGAAAATTACCTTCGAGGGTCTGACTTGCCAATCAAGCCTGTTTCATCCTCTTCTGTGCACCAGGCGACAGAGCAAACAGGGATTTATGCTCGCGTGCCTGTCTGGGCCAACACGTCAAACGAAATTTCGGAGATACTAGGGGTATTTCAAGGGTTCACGAGAACGTCTATTTAAGCTTCTTATTTATTATGTCTTTTTTCTCGTGTCCCTACATATATTCGAAATTTCGAAGTTATTTAGAGGTTCGCGAAATTACTCTCGGATATATTGTATTTTATGGTGTGTTTATTAAGACGGCTGAAATAAGGATTTATTTACGAGATTTCGTGGAAACACTATAAAGAGGATCAAGTTGTTATTTTTCAAATATTCCTTTGAATAATGAGTTTTATCATTTTAAAGTGAGAGCAAATTTTTTGTGGATACCCTGTGGTTGGTCATATTTTGTATGAATATTTTTGTTAAAGTTAATTTTCATTTAGAGAACAGTTCATTTTAAGAATCGTGGAACTACTATGAAAAGAATAACTCAATTATTATTTCTTTTCTTAAATAGCCTTTTAAATATTGAGTTTAAATCACCTTAAAGTGAGAGTAGGTTTTTTGTGGATACTCTGTGGTTAACCATATTTTGTGTGAATATTTTTGTAATAGTTTCTTTGAAAATTATTGCATCCGGTTGAATCTCGAATGAGTTGTGAACGTTAGTATTAACATTAACGAAAATTATGCGAAACTTTATTAAAGTAGTATAATTTTCTCACGGGTTGATTAACAAAAGTAATTTTCGCTCTCGCAAGTGTCACAAAATACTTGATGTCTCTGCAAAAATTCCAAAGTGGTACGGTATCTCTGCAAATTGAATTATTCACAGTGAAAAATTTTAATTTCATTTGGAACTCCCTTCAGACATTATTTTCCAGCAATATTTTTCCTCGAGGTTACTGTAAAATTCGATATCAAGGGAAACCTTTCAGAGAATGTAAGGATTTCCTAGTAAAGAGGCTTTTCGAACAAAATGTTGCCTGATCCGTCTCAACAGAGATTCATACGAAGAAGTATGTCGCATAAAAAAGAATTGTATGGACATGAAGAAATTATATGCATTTTCATATGTACACGTTTACATAGCTTTTAAATTAAAAGAGAAAAGAAAGATAAACAAACGTAGTAAAACAATCGAGAAAAGTGATAAATATAATTACATTAAAAAATCAAGATGCAGTTTTAAACACGAATTGTGTGTTTGTACCACAGAAATAACCATTATACTTATCATCATACATAAACACAGTATGAAATGCAATTTCGAGAGAATTAACGGACCTGGAACAGTGTGTTTCTGTTTGAAATCTCTCTGTCTCAGAGAATGAAACGTTTCGTTCTCGTTTTTCTTTCATTTTCGTTGACCTCTTCTGAGAAACGTTAAAAATGTCTTTAGTTATTTAAGGAACAGCTTTTGAATTACCGTATAAAGGGATAACCTTCGGTTTTCTCTCGTTAAAGATTGCATTCTCCTTTGCAAAAAGAGTTTCATCCCAGCAAAGATATGTTCTTCTTCAATTCCTTCCTCCTACCCCTCCCTTTTGAGATCCTACCAAACTCATTTCGCTGGTTTAATGGAAATTATGGAGTTCTCCGCGGGTGGCGATGTTAGAAGCTGCGCGTACCGAGAATTTCGTTAATTCCAGAGGGACTTACTTTGGCCACGAGGATCGCGTGAAGCTTCTGAAACGTTTCCTGGTAGCAGCTAGCGTGTTTCATCTTCTATTCGCTGAATTATGAAAATTAGCTAGACACGAGTGCATCGCCAGAGTCGATTTTCCGCATGTTTGCTCATTACCGTCTTGATCAACTTATACCACGTAAAACTTGATACAGTATTCCATGACCGACGTGAAGTCACATATATACGTATAGTGTTTTATACAGTGTTGTTAGTTTTTAAACTGTCGCATGATTTCGTATGCTTCTATTATGTTAACTCATTAAGTTTCGAGCAGAGAAGTAAAGGAACTTTTATGTATATAGTTAGTTGTTACGTATAAAAGTGTGTAAGAAAAAATACAATAGCTATCGAAAAACTTTTTGAATCGTCAGTTTTTGTGTAACACAAGAAGTTGCTATTAAATTGTCGAAAAATATAAGAAAATGCATTATAATACGTAACAATGTTTTCACGATTTATAAAAGAAAGGCTTATAAATGTTTCAATTTCTTCAAATTTTTGAACATTGTAGGATTCAGATGAAAGCAGAAATAGTTACAGAAAAAAAAATCGAGCAATTTTTTAAACTTTCTCATTGATGAGGTTATGATTGATGCTCCAGTTTCGAGTATTTTTTCGAAATTAAAATTGGGGTCTATATAGCAAACAAAAAATCATACAAATCTAATGATCATTAGTCGTACAATAACCATTTAACACGTTTAAAATGTGAATGTTTGCCTTCTGTTCTCTGCGTTCAAAAATTGCGAAATCTCGACTCCCGTCTCCCATAAAAAAATGAAAAATCCTGATCCGCGTTTCTCGTCGACGTTTGAAAAATGAAAAACACCGATTCGTGCTTCCCGTCAACAATTTGTTAACTAACACGTTGAATGCCATGGAGGTCACCGACGAGCGGCACTAAATTTGTAGCACTGTTGCGGTCACCGGTGACTGGGGAAGACAAAATTAGCAGAAACACAATTCGAGTAAATTTCAATATTTCTGAACTTTTCAATATTCTCGTCGTTACTACAATATGAAGAAATTAATGCAACATAGAACATATAAAAATAGTTTTATTTACGCATATAGCATGTACGCTTAAATATTATGCGATGTGTCGTAAATTGATGTTACCGCAATGAGCAAGCTACGTAAAATTATCCTGACATTCAACGTGTTAAAACATTTATTTGCTTTGAAATCAGCGCGATGACTTTACAACGAGATTCTTCTCCTGCGTCTGACAGTTCGTTGTCTCGAACTACTTGAGCGGTGCGCCGTTCAGTGGAAAACGTCTCGCTTACTTGATCCACGGAGTTAACTATATTCCTAACGTCATTAATTAAATTGCGTTTCGGTGTCTGTTTAAAACCATTTACACATAATTGCCACATTACGAATTACGACAGGCCAACTCGTGTCAGAGTGCATCACGTAATTAGGGATGATAATGGCATTAGAATTTATGCAGGCTTGTAGGCTAGTTAACGGAAATTGCTTTGCTGCCAATGTCATTACGAGGAATTGACGACATTACAAAGGGGCACACGCGAAACAGAGAGAGAGAGAGAGAGAGAGAGAGAGAGAGAGAGAGAGAGAGAGAGAGAGAGAGAGAGAGAGGTTCCTGTCAATGCCACGAGGAGGAGAAGAGAGGTCTTTGTGCCCTTGTATACAGGCCAGTTCTTTTCTTCGTCGTCCAGCCTTGTCCTAGAACTCGTGAATCTTCGATGACATTCTTGAAAAGAAACTGCTTGAAGGGAAACCCTTCATTGATTTCCTATTCTCCGTATTCCGTACATTTTCTCGAGTATATCTTCTGTGTACTCGCCTGAGCTTTGTTAGTATATAAATTCTATCTTCCATGAACATTTCACAAATTTTCTGTCTGGTTTTTTCTTAAGTTCTTTTTCTTTTTTTTTTTTAAAGAGAAAATGTATTTGAAGATTAGATCAAAAGTAAGTGAATAGAAATACGTTACAGGAATCGAAAGGATTGAGATTACAGGAGTCTTACACATGGCGGAACATGAATAGAGTCTACGTAGAGCTTTAGAATTCTTTCACGTTACATTTTTAGACGTCCATATCTTCCTTGTGTGGACCTTATCCTTTATCCGTGCAGGTGTAAATCGTTAAAATAGTTCATATAAATGTTTATCTTAGTCCAATAAGTTTCTTTGACAAATTGACATCTTTGTTCAATTGCTTCTAAGCATCGTTTGATATATCGAGCCGAAAGTGATTACGTCAAACGAGTTCCGTGAAGAGAAATGAATGCAAAAATTGTTATTCACAAAAAAGAAGAGTGAAACAGGAGAGATATTTATATGACATTTTTTTATTATTTTTGCATGTTGAATCTATCAGTGAAATTATGTTCACATATTATAGTAACACTATGTTAACACTTTAGCGACCAATCCGAGAGATTTCTCCTCATATGCTTGCTTTATTTGTCAATTTTGTGATGAACCATTGCATAAATTTTTATGTGTGCTTAAATGTAAAAATATTACTAAAGAAGGAACACTTTCAATCATCAATATTGTTGAAATTTTGGTGTACAGTAGCTCTTAAAACAATATTTTACGTGCATTTTTCTTCTTTTCTATCGACAATCGTCACGAAAGTTGAGAATAGTAAACATATTAGGTCTAATATCTCGAAAATGATCAGAGGCAGAGCAAATAAACGAATTCTCATTTTTCAACGACAAATTTGCAGTCGTTGCTTGCGAAAAATTTGCGGCAGTCGGCAATGTGTTAAATATGCGAGAAACGTCGAAATTCATTCCTTTAAAATAAAGAACACAGTACTAAGCCCGAATTAAGCCACTTAAAACAATACATTTCAAATAATTCTTCAAATTTAAAATCCTAAACTCGAGGTATAATTTTTATGCAAATATCTCTATGCAATGAGTTCGAATCTCCGTCCAAATCCCCTTAATCCTCACATTTTCTTTCCATTCAATCCCAACCGAAATCTACTTAATTGCTATCTCATTTTCATTCTGATAAAGGTTTCTCGCTCAGGTGGTATTCGTCCTCCACTTCTCGTGGCAACAATTCAGGGGAATAGTCAGCCAATTCGTCGCGGAACTTGCAAACCCTTGTAATAAACTGGCCGTTTCGGCCGATTCTCATTTGTTTCGTCGCGTCATCCTCCCATATTGGTACGAAATTCACGAGTACGAGCGTGTCGTTGGTATATTCTCTTCCTTCTGTTTAATTAGAAAGCTTTTCAACGAGGTCGCTGGTCGTGTACCGCGGAAAAATATGCCAACGATAACCCGACGAGAATCGATATCGTTCGCAAGCTAAATTGACCCTCATTGTCTGGCCAACATTACGAAATTCTCGTTCTGTGATAAAGAACCGTGGTAAAGGGATGGGAATAAAAATAGGTTCGATGGTTTCTTTAGATTTGATATCATTATTCACTTTTAAACGCGAGTTCGTTATTTTTAACCATACAATTAACGTTTTCTTGGAGTAATTTTCCATTATTTCTTGTTTGGGATAATCACCCTGTAAATTTTGCTCGTTTTAACCTAACTGCGATGTTAAAGAGGTTTCGGAAGTGCACTTCGAAACTGAACTAAAAGTGCAGTTTTCCGTTCTACGGGAAACGTTTAAAGCTTTCTCGGAGTTCACGAAGTTCAAAGGTTTCTATCTTCGGTTGTTCAAAAATCCCGAAAATCATGATTTTTATTACACGAATTCAAATATATATTATGTATTTTGGATTATATCGACCGTTCTTTTGTGAGTTTTGATGGGTTTGTAACAGATGATACGATCGCCAATAGATTATCATGTTTAAGTGTCATATGTCTTCAGTAACACAAATAATCAGTTGTTATTTACCACTAAAAATGAACTCCACCGAGCGAACTTTAAAACAAAAATTAAACTGAAATAAGTACGATTTTACGTGTTGTTATCATTGTGTACGAGTTTTGAAGGGAAACAGGTGTTATAAATACGGTAAAAACACATTTGTGATATATTTTTAGAGAATCTGTTGTGTCGAGTCCGACCTGCCTAAAAATGATTTGCTAAGTTTAAACCGAGGCGAGTTTGAATATCTTCTACGGTGAAAAATCGCGTTTCCTCATTTTTCAAAAGAAAAGCAATTGTATTTTGCAAGAGGATTGCAGATGTTACCAGAACGATAAAGAATAGTTAGTGAAAATCATGGAAATTATATATAACTGATTAAATAAAGTAAAATAATATATCTGTTCATTTACAGAAGAACCCATTGAAACTTTTGCACTCACTCGATATATTCTTAACAACGCGTATAGAGAACAAATTTCAAATAACCAAGGTTCTACTATATTTCCTTTGTGCAAAAAGTTATCAAAAAATTTTTTACCCTTGAACAGTTTACTAAAATTATGAATTACAAATTTAATAATAGTAATCATGATTTAATAATAGTGCATAAGTAATCAAATTATGAATTACTTATGGATAAGTGTTTAAGTTAGTTGAAGCTCTAATTTAGCCTAACGGATTCCAGTGGGAAAGAATTTATTTCCATACCTAATAATCCGAGCAAACGAATATGCTAGTGATACGGTTAATTAATTCATTATATCAGCCGAGTAAATCGGTCGTTCAATAGCCAGTATCTTGTCGATTTTCTGGTAATTACCAGCTCATTGAATTATAGTATCATCGATGCGACAATCTGTTCAGAAAAATTTCCGTTACCTACTTTCCGTCGATAAATTTCAACGCAGTGTTTTTAAATTTCCATTCAAAAATTGCTTAGCGCTTTTCGCGATAATCGATGCGACAGTAACACCGTAGTGTCATACTTTTCGCCAGATAATTACCAGGTAGAAGCTCCTCTCTCTCTCTTCGCGGTTTTAATGAATTCAAACTCGATTCTCATGGTCAACGACAAATTGCCTTTTTCGTGTATTAGCCGCAGGCAATTCGTTCCACTGGCTCACGAGTTTCTGGATTACAGGGCAGTTTCTATCGCAGTGCGTTTCAAAGACAAATCGATTGCAGAGTGGTTTTTCAGAATCGAAATGGCGACGATGTATCTGAAATTGAAGGGCACATGCTTCACCGTTTGACATTTTTCGTTTGTGAGAACTGTACTAGTCGCATAATTAGTATCGCTTAATTAACGCTTCGAATCATCGTTCAGATCATCCTCAAAACGTTTGAACGATTTTCTTTCCGATCACTTATGTGAATACGATCACGTCTACGTTTCATTTGAACACGAAACGTTCACGCGCAACACTTGCATGTACATACGTATGTATGTAAATGTGTAATCGATTCTGTGAACTTATACGAACCGAGAACAACCATAATTTTCTATTCGTTTCGTATAGATAGACGCGTACGTAAGCGTTGGTTCTAACTCAAAACGCGTTGGTTGCGCGATTCGAATCACGTTAATGTAACGCGCGCTTAACGGATAGATAATTGCGATCCTTGTCGATGTTGATGGAATTTGCGGCGCTTGCTCGTGCAGGATTTAACTGAAACTCTGATAGAAAGTTTTGGATGTCAGTGAGTTTGCTTCATGCTTCGTAGAATTAAAGTCGCTTCCTTTGAATTTTTCTAATTTTAAAACCGCTTTAAATTTTCGTAATTTTCAGTTTTTGTTTTTTCTGTTCTTTCCACACTGTCGCATTTTGCGCGTTCTCTTTCGCCTTCTCTCTAAGCTTTTTCTTCCTTTTCTTTTCTCTTTCTTTTTATCGTGGATTTTTCCCTCGATGTTCAACGCGCTCGTGAGTCTCGCGCCGCGTCGAGGTCTGGTTTGCGTCCCAGTTGAACCTCATTGTGGCGAGTTTATAGTCTTCATCAACGGCGGACGAAGGCAAAATATTCACAATTCTGTGATATGACAAATTTAGTAAATTTTTATTTCACCGAGTTGGTCACCTTGACTTCCGAGCGGCTCGTTTAACGAAACTTTGAAATTACCACCGCGAAAAATTCGCTGAAAGTTTAACGATTCAACTTCTACGAAATGTTCTTCCCCCAAAATTTCACTAACGACTTAACTTTGCGCCGTTAAACCAACCGCGTATTGTCGTGCCGGATGGAAACACTTTTCTTCCCGTCCCTTTCGTTATACTCGTGTAATTCCCGAGGATTCTCTGTCGAATGTTGAAGGTACACACGTAAGATGAACAATTATGAAATTAGGAACGGTTCTTACGAGTGCATGAATTTCTATACCTGTCTCCAACTACAGACGACATCGTGGAAACGTCCAAGTTCGTCAAATATAACGAGGGACACGCGGTGTCCGTATATTTATGTGGTTAACTGGCACAATAAACCATGTGTGCACGTGCAAATGTATCGATTAGAGAAAGGTGAGGCTGGTTCCGTGTAACCCCGCCTCGAAATCAATCAGGCCAACCCTACGAGCATCCCTTACCTCGGCCTCGAGCACGTTCGTTGCACATCGCCCAGTATAACAAGATTGGTACGTGCTTTCCTTCCTTTTTTTGGATCACGCTAGGTGTGAAAATAGACCTTCGTCTGGAAATTTCTTTTTTTACTTCTTCTTTGTTTTTTTAAACAGGGACGTCACCGGCGAATCGGATTACCTTCTGTTTGATGGTAAAAAAATGAATAGTCAGATATTAAACAGCTCATTTTTTTACCGTAAATTTATATTTAGTATCCGTTTAGCTTAAACATTAATAATAATAAATTAAAAATGAACTTGGAAATTTTTCTTCTGCAGATAAAAAACGAAAAAGTGAAAAATATTCGATTCGTCCAAATTTCAGGATATAAAATTTCATTAATTGAAAGAATCATATCAATCGTATAAAAAAGTTATTAAAACCTGGATTATCGGGATCGGATAATCGAAAAATCTCTGAGAGAAAACTGCAATATTTATGAGATAATCTTGGAAATCAACGTAAAGTTCTATGAAATATAATACAGCATACATTTCCACACTTCTGTAGTCGCTTCTTTAGATTTAACTTTTGTCGGTTTCTTTTTTTCTGGACATCATGATCTTTGATTGTTCTTCTTTTATTTGTTTGTAATCATAAAAATACTCAAATGGAGACAGATTTTGGATAGAGAATGAACAATCAGTAAATTCTACAAAATTAATTTAATTAATATTGTTACTTTTCAGTTAATATGAACACATATGTAACATCAGGTTTTCGTGTATCGCATCTATGAAAATGTGTTTCAATTGGTAATTCAGTTTGTTTACGAGCCACTTCTGATAATGATGATAGGAAAATTGATAATAGCCTGTCACGGATTTATGGAAGTACAACATTTTGAAGAGATTAGATAAGCAGAGATATGCATGTTTATCAATGTCCAAATCAATTACTTCGATGTCATCGAATACACGTACAAATGGATTATAGATTATTCAGAGATAACATGAAGAAAGATTAGTTCTCTCGGTGTGTCTTTTCTGTTCGTTGGTAATGTAAAGCTTTCAGGATTGTTAACGTTCCTTTCGTATACATTAACTTTTTGCTGTACGATTTTTTAGACGCTACGTATGTTAGTCTCGAATATTCACTGTTTCAATATAGCGTTAATTAAAAAATAAAATACGATTTTTCTTCGGTGATCGTCAGTCTTAACCCTCTGTAACTTAGTTTTCCTATTAATGAGAAGAAAACTTACAATTGATTAGAATTTTGTAATTTTAGAGACGTTGGAAAGCAGAAAATTATACAACAATGTACTAATACAATAATAAACAAATAAAACGAGATGTATAAATTATAAATAAATTAATATGTAACTTTCAAGTTACATGAAGTTATAGAAAGTTAAATTCAAATTGAATTTAATACAAAACTATAAATTTGATAAACATAAAATCCTTCCTTTGTCATGCATTTGATCATAATCTGCATCATGAGTGTCCCTCGTCATTATAGGGCAAAAATTAAAAAAAAAATCTTGTATTCGATGATTTTAAATATTACTTATAAATGTAACGTATTAGGTGTAGAAATAAATTCTCTTCACTTTTGGATACAGTCAAAGGTTTATTTAAAAAAAAAAAAAAAAATGAAAACTTCATCGTCGAAATAATTTCCATTATTCTTGATGACCATCGCGAATATTTTGATTGGAATGATTGTACTCGATTATATGATTCCAGTTGGAATGAATTTAATTTGATACCTAATCTGTATTAATGAAAAGGATGTAGTGCTTCGTGAAAAAATACGTGGAAAACGCAGAATAAAATTTGTTTGAACTGTGAGCTTCATTAATTCAAGTTTCAATATTAGTTACTTTCACTAATTAATTTACCTGTCGTTTTATTTCATCGGCATTTGTGAACACGGAAAATTCAGTATAAATTAATAATCTGACATTGTTTGTTTTATTACCATATACAAATAGCTTCGGTATGAATAGAAACAATTAATAATATAATTTAACGCGTATACATTTAATTAAGTAGGATGTGTATTCGATACTTTGTAAAATTAATTTGCTCAAAAACGAAGTATTTGATTGAAAAATCATACTCAATTATTTATTTATATATGATCGTATGCTTTTTTTAAATTATAAAGTAAATTACGCTTTTCTTTATATGCCGGTATATATTTTCAAGTTCTCTTCTTTTTTTTCAAAATGAAGACTCGAACGAAAAATTTTATTTCACACTTTCGAGATATAATTTTTCACAAAAAATTATACTTTATGAGACATCTTGCATTACTTAGAACAAAAGAAATATCACTATTCACGTTCTCTGCGTAATACTTCACCGTATAGTTCAGTTTTCAAATTCCGTCTGACGTCACGTTTGTTTCAACATTTCTATTCAGCTTTGAGCTTCCGAAACATACCTCTATCCCTGATGAATCACGATGCCGTTTAATGATTCCAGTAACATGAACGATACACATCGAGGGAAATATTTTACGGTGTACGAAAATATTATTTCGCTGGACTTTTTGCAATATCCCGACGCGACATCTCGTTCATCAGTTTCCCGCTTTCCCGAAGGCCATTTTTCCATTTAAAAGCCACACAGCTGTCCGCCAATCCGCTTTGCAACCAGTCAATCTGATAATCGGACACATTTTTGCGCTTCCTCTATGGGAATGTATTTTTTCCTTGCATTTCCATGCCACGTTACTGCGAAAAATTGCGAGGGAGAGAGAGAGAAAACGATAAATTGTCGCGTCTAATTCGTCTAAAATTATTTCCTTTTAACTTCTACCTGCCTCGCGAAAATTAGGCTAGTACTTACGACCACAGCGTAAATATAATTATGGCGTCTAATTGGGGTGGAAATTGGACAGATTTATGAGTCCGCGGAAATTGTCACAGCGAGTTGTTCGCGCGTAGAATAGAATATTCTAAGAAAGTAACGCGAGCTGAAAATTTTAATAGTTGCATTAGCACGCGGCGTCGAGGAGAAGATTTTCACTGGTAACTTTTTTATTTTCTGATCCTCATGGTGTATTCACTTGATATAAAGTAAAGGACAGAAGTTTCGATACGAAAATTTAGATTACGTTTCGTTTATTCACGTTGATTACACTTTGAGGCGAATTGTTCCCTTTGTACGACGGTACGTTGGTTCCAGAATCAAGGCAATACAGGAAGTTGGATAGTTTGCGAGAGAAGTAAACCGAGGATGCAACAGTTATATTATGTAACCAAAGCTCGTCTTTCTCTTTTTCCCTGGACCATGACTGTAAACTTTTCTTCTTAACTCTCGTCCTGAATTCTCTTCTCTCCCGAGTTTTCACATGCCGCCTCGTCTCCACAAATATCTTAAATCTCGACTTTTCGAAACTGCACGTACACCTTCCCGTTATTTTCATTTACTTCTTATTGCGTTCGCCATTTCGTTCTTAAACTTTTTTTCTTTATACGTGAACGAATACCAAAATATTTTCGCATAATTTGAAAATCAAATTAAAAACCATCTCAGAGTGGATTATTATGACGAACGTATAAAAACGTACGTATGTATAATTAAAATAATTCGACGCGAGCCCACGTTCTTTTTTGTATCTGTTAACTGAGTTCGCCTCTCAAATAAAAATTGAACCTCTCTTTATTTTATATGTAATTTAAGAATGTGTAAAAATTATGATAAGTTACTTTATTTCTTTTCCTGTTAATAATCCTATGATTTTTTTTGTGTTTAATAGAAGCGTATTCGAGGATATGCTCACTATATCAAATAAATGTGTTCCATAATGAAAGTAATAGAATAAAAGAAGTCAAACATCTCAGTAACGGCAAGTTTTAGAACAAATACACAAGTTTTAGTACTTTTATACTTAGAATACACCAATCTATCGAAATCGAGCATCAAAAATTGGACATTTTATTGAAAAGAGAAAAAACAAACGTGACCTCTATATTTTCTCTACGCCTCCATTTACAAGAATACCATTTACACCATATTATGTAGTTTCTTAAACCCCACAACTTCTGTGAGTAACATTTTCTGGTATTGTTTAAAATAACCAAGATATTTAAGTGGACAGAGTTCGTAAGACACACTGTATATACATATGTATATATAATTATTGTATAGAAATTTTCACCATATTTTCACAAGTGACATAAATCTAGAAAATATATTTTTTAAATTTTCTTTACAAGCCTAGATAAAGAAATCGTTAAAAATGATCTTTATTATTTTCTTTGCAATTTCGATCGTTTATCATTTTTTCAAAATCTTTTTTTTACGCATTAACTTCTCAAACTCCCTCACGTTATTTGGTCCAATTTTAAGAAAGTCATTCTGTTTGAAATGGTGTCGGAATATTAATGAAAGAGACTGTACCTAAATATATTCTTAAAAATTAAGAATCCTTTAGCGAATATGGGGTTATGTTCTAGATACTAATTAATTCGACGGCGAGTTTAATCCTCTATGACGCTAAGTTTCTTGGTAACTATATTATATAAATCAGATTTTATTAATTTATTAGTATTCCATTGCATTATATCGTTGTCTATTACATTATTATTAGCCAATTTCTAATAACTATTAATTCTGGCTCCTCCCATGCAAATGTAAAATTACAATCGACCCTAATAATTTTCTCCTCACGAATGTAGAAAAATCAGGTTACAGAGTGTTAGCTTATCTTCTCCAATTGATAGTTTAAATCCACAGAAAAAGAACAAAGTTCATTTTCACAAGAAACAAATCCACCCTTCGTTTTCACAGTAGTAGTATTTGACGTGATTCAGTCTAAATATTCATTTTTCACGTTGAGCAAATATCATCGCACGATTCGTCAAACCTCGAACTTCACCAATGCCCGAGGTCGATCGCGTTCGTACTCCATAGAAAATGAAATAACCGTGACGGTCAATTTTACAGGTTGATCGTCTACATACGAGTAGTTCGATGGAACACCCCGGAAGCAGGCCCTTGGCCGCCGACAATTTCGGTGTACTCGATTTCCGCTCGAAATCATCGAAAGTTCGTTCGTGTTCGAAGCGAAAATCGATAATGATTGCCCGGCAAGTTACGATGGACTGATTTTATCTGCGGCGAGACCGTGTCCGTCGGTTCCTCACTTTGAAATTCAGTTCTGCTGAGGGGAAAAAAATCGTTGTCACAGCACGATTTAACTCGTGATTAATATAATATCATATCGAAACGTGATATTTTATTTACTGTGAAATGTTTTCCCTATTCGACGGTTTCCTCGTTGTTTCTATTAAGATGATTGGACACGGGAATTTGAGAACTCGGCAAACAGAATAAAAGTCAGTTATTTTGGTTTGCAAGTATATTAGTAAAATTATCTTTATTATTTGTCATTTAATAATAGGAATATGATTAATTTATTATGTGCAATGGATTTTTTGTTTTTAACAGTGCTTAACAGTTCATTTTCACGATGCAAGCTATTAATATATAGAATAAGGACAAAAATTGTTTATTAGCTTATTATGAATTCTTTTTGCTCAGTTAGATAAAATATAAAAATGAAATGGAAATGAAAGAGGTAATAGAAAAATTTATTTTTATGTTCCATGATGAACTTCCCAATCTGTTTATTGACAATGTTTGCATCAATACCTTTTAACCACTTTGGAAATATTAAAACAAAGTGCGACTTCATCATTGATTGACTAACTTCGATGTTAACTACTCTCTGGTGACGTGTAACGAGAGGAGAGTGCGCGACATTTTGGTCACCAATTTGCTTCAACTTTGCTTATAGTTAGTATACGCTATGTATTATAATGCAGTAAACTTTTGATGCAATGTTGGTGTATATAAACATAGTTATACTTGATTGAACCACAAGACGTCCATCAGTTGTATAACTTTGGTCTTCCCATCGGTTGTTCAAGTGAATTTTCGTAAACCTGTCAATATATCTTGGTTACAAATACAATTGACGTTAGATACTGTCTAATTTGCAAAACTAATAAAAGACTACATGTCATCCAGCTTGTTATAACAAAGTTTCCGTTTTCGAACAAAATGGCTACCAAAGTTTTCGGAGATCGAGGCTGAGCTTTATCAAATTTGATCGCAAAGTTTATAAACTAATTACCCAGGAAACTAATTAATCAGATTTTGCCTTTAATAAACATGAATTATTTGAGAAATGAGAAAGCAAATAGGTAAAACAAATGTCTTGCATAGAATATTACAGAGAGAAACGAAGAATTAATCTTTCGGAATTTTATGCTAAATTTATTTCTGCATAATCACTGCACGAAGAATTAACAAGTCACGTCTATTATCTAGATATTCTTAAACGATAAATTATCAACTCGAAGAAAGAATTAACGACAAACTGTCCGGCAGAAGCTCAATGAAAACTGTATTGCCTTGTAACGAAAGAGTTCCGTTGCCTTCAAAGTTACTTCATTAAAATCGAAGGTATTAAAACATAAAGTTTCTCTTCGTCTTTTATACTCCTCACCTGACGCAGCTTCCCTGAATTTCCATTTATTTCAGTGATTCAACAAGTTCTGGACTTCACGAACAACTTAATATATTCATGTCATTTGTATTTCAACTTCGAGAAGCAACGTTTCTCGTCTTGCGTTCGTACTCACAAAGCAACTACTATTATTATCCCCAGAAATGTATTCGATCACCCCTCAACGATAGGAATCATCGTAAATGAACGAAATCAACCGTAGTGCGACCGTTCAATTTCTCAGCAACCGTTCACTAATTATATTAAGTTATAAAAAGCATGTTTTTATCTTTGTTTCATAAAAATACTATCAGCATCTAATATTATACTAATAGTATTATACCCTTACCCGTTTTACTCATGTACTGTTACAATTTAACCGTTTTCAAAAAGTCAGTCAAAGAATTGCAAGGGGTGCAATCGTATTCCTTTCGTTTTTTCTTTTTTTTCGCTTTTTTAAATATATAAGATCATCCAACTTACATGTATACACGTTTCTTTTTAATAAAACACAAACTATTTAAAATTTTTTCATGTTTTTCTTCTGTTTTATTGAAAGTATGACTAATTATAATTATACACATAACAGAATATCATTTAAATGTTCACCACGACTGCATCTCCAGATATCAATTCGATTATCGAAATTACGAATAACTTTTCGATATATTGCTGGAGTTATTTCACAAATTGCAACTCGCACGTTGTTTTTTAAGCCATTAATTGTTTATGGCTAAAGAATTGTTTACCAAAAAATAATTTGATTTCAATGTTTATCCCTTAGTACCTAATGTTAGAAATTGGAATGGTAATTGGAACCGCACAATTATATCATTCAGACATAAATATAATTAAGATCGTATGAACAGCGTACGCACACTTCAACGAAAATGTACGAGTCTGCAACACCGATTTACTAGAAAAAGGAAACCATAAACGAAAAAACATTATTCTTTTTTTTCCACTTATTTTTTCATATAGATTCACCTTCTTTCAGCTTATACTAGATCGATGACACCCTGTAGAAGAACCGTGACAGTTTCGGTTATTAACACAAGGGTTGAAACGTCGAACAATCCAACCAACACAACGCGAATCATTTCAATCTAAAAGAAACAAGATTTGCCATGGTACATGCTAAGCACAAATTACACAAGTTAGTTACGCGTAACCGAAGAATGGGGCACAATTCATTAGTATAATATATTTTTTCTAATAGAACGACAGATGATAAAAAATAATAGCGTAGTCACCCGGGGACCCGTAGGAACTCTCGAGCGATGCTTTCCGACCGCAATGGCTTCCTACACCTCGTACCAATGATATTGGCCTCAACAAAATAATGAATAAATTGAGCGTGGGTCACAATAAAAATATAATCGTCCGCCGTACATCCATGATTCACGTTTCATTATCCTATTAGAGCCAATGGACGGTCGGAAGATAGCTCTCCCCCTTCTTTTCGCCTCTGTATATGTGCCACCACGTTCGTTTCGTTTCGTACCGGAGCCGCGTCGTGTGAGCCAGGACAAACCAGCCGCAAGAACTGTCGCTCGCGCAAAAACCTCTCGCGCGTTCAATCGTGCAAGCGGACGAGCGAAAGAGAGAAAAGGTAGGAATACCACTTTGATTTCCATCGGTAACCTTAAGTTTCTCTCGCGTTCGCCAACGCAACGACGGGACGCGGGGGCGGTGGACATGATAGAGGGTAGGTTAGGTGTGTGTGATGGGAGGGTGGAAGGGGGGAGAGGGGTGAAGGTCTTATGGGGAACTTTGATATTCGTTGTGGCGTCGGGTGTGACTCCCCCTTAAACGGACAACGAAAGCGTCAACTTGCCGCCGTTTTAGGGCAATTTAACCTCGTTTCAGGTGAATCATCGACTCGCGTGCTTTGCATCGCTTGTACGCAGGCATGTGCACGACGTTGTCGACTCCGCTCGTCTGCCGTGATTATACTGCGGTGGTACGAGATTTATTCGTCATTTTACCGTTGCTGAATACGGGGGAGTAGGGTGGAATTTATGGTATCAATGTTTCGTTCTCCTCTGTAACTCTTCTTCGACAGTTTTTCTCTCTCTCTCTCTCTCTCTCTCTCCCTCTTTTTTTACTTTGTTCCCTAACCATGTTCCGTGTCGAGTAAATCTCGACTATTGCCGAAGAAGCTCGAGTTGGAACTCATGAATGAGCACATGTATCGCGAAATGGTTTCTTTCTGCCCTTTCTCTCCCTCTCTCGCTCTTTCTCTTTTTATTCTGTTGGTTGAAGCGTAGCTGTAGAAAGAAGAGAAAGAGAAGGGAAGAGGATATAGGACGGTGGTGCCTCTTTTGTTGCCGCGGCTCGCAATTCACTTTTCGCGTCGCTCAATTCCGAAGAGAGCGTTGCCGAAAATTACGTTCGCGCGGAGAAAGACGGGCTTTTGAATTTCTAGGAATGCAATCTACGTCGATAAAATTGCAAATTCGAGTCACAACTGACCAAAAAAAAAAAAACTGACCTCGTTCGCAACTAGATATTGTTTCCCTGGCTTGTTTCCGTTTCAGTCCTCGGGCGTAGGCGCGTTCCGCGCGTGTGGAAACCACGCGGATACGAGAGATTTCATAAAACCACAATGTTCCATTAATTCTTTTCGACAGAAATACACGTGGAGGAAGCACACATTGATCAGCGGTCGGTGCTGCTTTTACCAGGTACGCGAAATTGAAAAGCACAATCCCTCGTTAGTTTAATTGATTTAAAGGGGACAGGAACAAGCGTCACATCTGATAAATTTACCAAACAATCTCGCCGAGACAGCTATTAACAGAAGCTTTCCTTAGAAATGTAATTATTTATTAATAAACATATACGCAAAATAATCGAAAAGCAAAGTATCTGTGATTAATAGTGACGTAACAAGTTCATCCCTTTAGGCTGGCTGCCTATCCCTTTAGGAATTACTTTTCTGAAAAAATATGGCGATTTTTAATCGGTTAAAATAAAACTTTACGAAGAAAGACACGGAATTAATGTTTACATTTGATACATTTTATTTGTTTACTGTTACATTGTTGCATTGTATTACTGTACCGTTTCCTTATAATAATTATTAATTTCTTCTTCTGTTATTGGAATATATAGCTGTAATCAATTGTAATTTTTCTTTTTATGAGCACAGAAAAATCGGGTTATAGAGGGTTAATTGTTAGTTGAATAATTTGTTAGTATTTATATTTGCCGCTTTCTTGAATGTTCAGTTCAACTAATTTTTCGTAGAATTTTAAATATTTCAGTATTTTTATTACAAACATCCTCTAAGGATTTCTGCAAGTGCTTTTTGAAAATGGTGGATCTTAAAAGCATTCAAAAACTTATAAAAACATTCTTAGAATGTTATAAGCGTTACTTTTAATTTCCAAGAATCATTTCAAATTTTCCAAATGTATCTTTAACACTATTATGCGTTAAAACTGTCTTAATACTAAATATTGATAGTGCTAGCATTAAAATCTTTCGCAATTCGAAAACTTTCACCACGAAGGCGAACATAATTTCATGTAAAACAGTGATCTCTTAACGACACGACAACCGCCGCGATGCCATTACTAATTTCAACCGGAATCGGGGCTCGAAATGACAGAATGATCGGTCGTATCTGTAAAGCGGTTAGTAGAGAGGGGTTCAACGACGATTCCACGAGCCGCCTCCACCTCCACCCTCCCTGCGCTCAATAAAAAGAGTTTACTCGCCAAACGATCGCGCGCATGCCACGTTCAATGAAAGTCGGCTTGTCGATTTTTACAGTCTGTCGAGTACACACCGTCTTCTCCACCCTTGATCGCCGCTCACCGTCCCCCCCCCCCCCCCTCCCATATTCTAATTTAAGACTCTATTATTCTCGAGTTTTTTCCATACTCGACATTGCCACGCCGCGTGTTCCAGCTAATATTTGCTTTGGTAATTTCGATGAGTGTAATTGGCGCAGCGGTCGGTCGTTTTCCTCGTTTGGAAAATTTCCCTCACGAGTAAACGTCAATGGGCGGCTGTGACGTAACGTAACTTCGTGTGATGTTGCATGCATGAGGGTAGCGCTGAACGAGCACGCTAATTTTAGGCAAATTTTGTGCACGCTCGGTGTTTATAGCAACAATGTACTAAAGTTAGAATAGGGCTTTAAGCTCTTTAAGGACGATTTTCCTAAAGTTTGAAAACAAAATGATCCAATATTTTTTATACTTTAACTCTTTGCACTTGAAGTATTTTTTTCTTTTTATATGATCGATATCATCGGCTTCAACACACTTTGCAATAGAAATTTTAGAAACGAAAAATTTTATTTTGGAACTAGAAAACGATACATGCTTATGAATTTATGTATTTTTATTTATCTTGTAAATTTGTTTTATTTTAGTACAAATAAGACTTTTATGAAGTAATGCTTCGTGTTCCAAATGAATAATAATCATGTTTATGTTAATTTAAAGTATGTGTCGGTTTTTATGAGAGATTATTCTAAAACTTTTTATTATATTTTTATTCTCTGTGGAAATATTTGTCAGACGAAAATCAGAACTTTTCCCGCTAAAAGCAATATTTCGTGCTGCAAATTGCCTGTCATATTCTGTACAAAAACTAGGTTGTTCTCTTTTTCGAGGATTTTTGGCAACAAAGAAGTAATTATATTACAGCAGAAATCTTCGTACATTTGTCATGTTCATAAAGACGTTTTATAGACTGTTTGAGGAAATAAACAAATCCAAAGGATAAAGAACATATTCGATTTTGAGGTATACTATAATCCTATTGAAATTTTCCACGTAAAATGGTCGAATAACATGATCGAATGGAAGGTTGTTGAAAAATCGAATTGTTTCTAACAATCTTAGCTAAGCAAAAATTCTAATCTTTTTCAGACTTGTGATGTTATGCATTGTGGAATAAAAAATGTCATGTTTATGCATCATCTTATTAGTGTATCTGCAATATCTATAATTTTAAGACAAAGTTCTTTTATACTAATTTACAAAGTAATTGTTGAAGTTTATTAATACTCGCACGGCCATCATTAAAATGTTGTTCATTATCGTGGATTGTACACGCATCGTGTAAACAAAACAGTACTAATTTAGGATCTCTGTTTTAAAAATAGCAATAAAATATAATTAGTTATGAAGTGCGTAAAGAATACCAGAAACCTTAACAGCACAGAGAATAGAGAAAAGAATGAATAAAAAAAAAATTATTTCTGGGTCCAAAAAGACCCAGTGACGGTAAAAGAGATATACTATTGATTTTCCCTATATTTTCAAGATGGTTAATTTTTCTGAACTGTAGTACATTTTGTCCTATCTGAATCACATTATACAATATTAATTTATTTAACTTATCATGTATAATAAAATATTTGTTATCTCTATATATTTGATATTACATTTTAAATTATAGTTCCTTAAATTTTATAGCATAATTTAGTTTGAAATTTACTCTTTCTCGAAGGTAGAAGCAGCGAAGGACAAATAAGTTTACTTGTCTACTTACAACAGCAATTCTCTCATAAGTGATTGCTGATTTTACGACATCGCGAATTTCTCTTTATTTCCCTTCCTTTACTGTTTACGTTCACACGTATCCACCCACATCTGTAATAATAGTAGCACATATCTCATTTGATGGTGCAAAGTTGGAAAAGGGTGTGCCTCGGTTTCCTTTTATTACGTTTACTGCCATGAATTTCGACACGATTTCACGCGTTTCATTACACCCGATACACGTAATAACAAGTAATCCTAACTTTATTACGGTACGTGATAATTGCTATCAATAGAACAATCTACAGAAAATAATAATAATAATAATAATAATAAGAGAAATTTATAAATTTGAATGAAATAACTCAATAAACAACTTATCGCTTATATTTGCAAAAATGATTTCATCTCTCGAAATGTACGCGTCAAACTTATAAATAAACAAACTTCTTCATTTCATTTAGAAGGAAAGAGATTCTTTAAATAAATCTTCATATTTTCTTATGTTTTTTAAAGCAAATAAAGAATCCACTAATTACAATAAACGAACGTTTCATTTTCCTCTAGCAAGTTGAAAAAGAGAAAAGGTTGAATGAATTTTAAGAATCTTTAACTGCAGAACGAATACGGTTGCAGAAAGGAAAAGTCAGTCAATTGATCGATCAAAATCAATATGTTCCGTACACGTTCACATAGAATAACCTATGGTGAAAACATATTCGAGAAATTTGAACAAAATTGACAGGCTGGCCAACAACCGATAAACTGTTCCATGTTTTCATCGTTTACGTGCGAATAGTTTTCATTCACGGCATTCCGGCCCCCTTTTTCTGGGTCAGGTCGTTTTATGTACGCGTGGGAGATGCGTTCAAGATCACCGTCGAACGTGGATATTATCATGTAAATCTATTTGAAGGGGCGAGCAACAGTTGCCTATAAGACGGGTCCATCGGTCCGAAAATTCGACGATGGCCTCGTAAAGTTTCTAGCCCTGTGAGAAAAACGATATACGCTCATGTCGTGAACGAACGTTTTTAGATTATTTCATGTGGCCCATACTGTCCAGTGCGCAGCGTGTCGTCTCCTAAATAATAACTACAGAACAACTTGAAATTAATCAGTAAAAAAGTAAATAAGTCAAATAAATGATAAAGAAAAAAAATAAATAAGAAAGTCAATATTCGTTACAATAAATCGATCCATGATTAATTTTTAAATATCGCTTTTGTATTTGTGATTTTCGACTCGTTAGAAGAATTGTTCAATTTTTAAAATTTATAAAATTTTATGTTAATTTAACCCTTTCGCTACGATCGCCTCTGCCGAAAAATGATTGCATAGCGCGGCTGTATGAGACGCGTATGTTACGTAGTTAATTTATTTTACACTGGTAATAATTTTTTCTCATTTGTAATGTACATATAAATTATTTCCTAAATTATGTCCGGTCACACATTCGACCAGCTAACGAAGCCATACAAATCTTAACCTTAATTCTAAGGTCCAAACAAACTTTCTTCGAACATTAATTTTAAAGCTGGAACAAAATTTTGCAAAAGATGTTATAACAAATTTAACGAGGGAAGTTGTAGTATTGTAACGTCTGTAAAGGAAAGCCGTATCTTTATTTAACCTTTTAATTAAAAGGTTTTCTAATTGATTATTGTTATTTTTTAAATTTAGCACTATTGGCCGTCAAGTGTCAACGCCACCTAATATACACACAATTAAGAATACAAAAGAAAAAAAAATGTGTACCCAGTAAACACATTATTCTAAAAATTTCATATTTAAATGTTGCTGGTAATCGATTAAAATAAAGATTTCCGAGTGTAATTGTGTAGTACAATTTATGTTTTCATTAGATTTTAAAATGAATATAAAAGACTGTATAGCCACGTTCTAAATATTGTTCGCGCGACGCTGTGAACAATTTCAGTTTAATTAGCGGTCTCCATTCAAATGTACGCGTGGGTACGCGAGCTGCACTCGTGCCGTGTGTTCCCGTGTTTTGTGTGCAACTCTCCCTGGTCTGCGTTGTCTGTCATGTACAACGGGTGTTCAGGAAGTTCATGAATATTGGAACAACACAGCTGTTGGAATTTTCCTTTGTACTGTTGCACGTTCCCTTTTCCCTTGGTTACGTTCGACCGAGCTTCTCCTTGTCTTCTTTGCAATCATACGAAACGAACAGCAATTTTTTGATTTTATTTTTTAATTAAATTAAAAGGAGGATTACAGTACTGTAAAAAAAAAAATTGCGGGAAAAAATCATAGAATATTCAACACAGTAGGAGAACAACGTCTCATTATTTCAATTCTCGGTAATAATTTTTTTTCCCGAATTTTCCGACATGATCCACGGTATATAATTGAAGATAATTAAACGCGTAGAAAAATGTTGAATACCACGTGTATTCAATGTTCCGACGTGTGTATACTTCTGCGCAAAAATTTCCTCGATATTTATGTCTGTCGCGAGTTCCGTAACTTTCGACAGCCAGGTGAAACGTTTTTCATAGATTTTCCATTGTAGCTACGCAACGCCGGGATTTTTCCGCTCGCGGAGATGGTTTGGCATTTTTTCACGTCTCGATCGAGCAACCGAAACGATTCGCCATAAAGGGAGCAGTTTTTACGATCGGTAAAAATGCCGAGAATATTTTTCCACGGCATCTTTTAAATTAAAGTAAGAATGGCCTTTAGACCGGGACTAAAAATCCTTCGAATATTCCTCCTTCCCCGCCAAACAGACTTTTTCCCTCCTTTTTATCGTTGATCCGCTTTCCTTCGATTTTATTCGAGTTAAAGCCGCCAGCGAAACAGGTCATCGCGGAATTTCGTTTTAGAAAAGAACCCTGTTGCCCTCCCACCCTAGATTTTATTCCGCGTCCGCCGTTCCGTCATTCAACAACCGACAGAAAGGAATTTGTACACACTGCTGCACGCTTTTTCATCGTTCGAGAATCGACGTATCGCGAGGGTTGAAATAAAAAGCACTTGCGAGATAAAGAGAAGAAAAAGTAACACTTTTATGGCTAATGCGTATCAGTGACGTGATTTGCGAAATTCGGACAAAGGAATTTTAACGAAAATTGCACGGATGCTTTGTATTTTTTTTTTAATATTTTCTTTGTATTGGCAGATTGGGTAAAAAACGAGGAAAATAGAAGTTCGTTGAAGAATAATATGCATTCATTCGAAAATGGAATTTTTCATTTGAAAACCTCGGATTTGTAGGGATTCAATGTTGTTGCAGATGAATTCTCGATTTTTATATTGTACTTCATTGAATTGGAGATTTATTGGTTATTTCGGAAAAAAGGGTTATTTCCCACCGAAATTATTCTTTCATCTTGCGTTTCGAGGGAATTTTTCCATGCTTATCTAGCGTTTGCTTTCTTCTCGTAGGAAATAGAATTGTAAAATCGAAACGAGAAAAACAGGACGAGTTAGTTGGTGCTCTTTACTCGTCGATTTCTCCTGTGACTCATTTATTATTGCAATTAAAGGGCGTATTTTTAAATAAAGAAAAACGATAAAGAATAATTTGTGAGACGTTTTGAGTAAAAATGTTCTTTGTGAAAACGTACGTTTGAGAAGAATTCTTGTTAATTAGACGTAGATAAATACAACAATATTTTATTGTAATATCTTGCATTTTGAACAATTGAAAAATACAAACCAAATAATAGTCACTGTTCAACTTCGAAATATGTTGAGAAAAGGAATAAATTACAAAATTGTAGACGTTTTTGATGTGTTACACCATAGGAACACGTAAAATATTTACATAAACGGTTAAATATTTCTGGAACTTTATTTAACCATTAATTTTCATTGAAAGTTAACGGGTAACACGTGTTCTTCTCGTGTGGAGGGAATTTCCAAAGTAAAAACGTACAGCTGCTTCGCACAACATTTCATCACGTTCGGTGCACGTCATTCGAACGTGCTTCGCCAATTTCACGTAAGGGAAATTTAATTAAAAGTCGATTGGTCGCGTGTTTTTTCCGTGTCTCCCGTTATATTCGTGAAAGGGACGTCGGTCGTTCATAGAAAAAGAAGGGGGAAGAAATAAAAAAGGAGGAAATAAAGAGGACAACAGCTGAATTTTATAAATGATCTGAAATATGACATTCGTTGGAAAACTCATTTTTCACGGTGAATCATGAATCTTCTCGTAAAATACGAGAAAGTTCGTCCTTGTGCTATCATCAAATCGATAGCTCAAAATGACGGAAGACCTTTACCATCTTTCCCCGTTTTTTAAGAATTTTAGTCGAGTACCATTTGTACTTTTCTTCCTTTTCCAATAGCAATCCAGAAGTTACATGAATTATGGCTTTTAAAATTGTTTGGAATAACAGCTAGATACAAGACATTGGTTACATTCTATCCACTTTGTTTCTTCTTCGAAATTCCTTTTCTACCTTGGTAATCTTTTATTAACGTAGAATCCAATGGTGGCTTAAAGAAATACCTTTATTTCTACGCAATTTAAGTTTCGAACACGATGTTTACTTTTTATTCCGATTCTCTCTACCAAATGATTTACAATAGAATAAAAAGTTACGAAAAATATGAACGGAACGATTTGAAAAATATCTTTCTCAGCCTCTATATTTGAATTCGTTATAGCAAATATAAAAATACTCTGTACTTTACACTACGAAAGAGTTAAAGGCATTATTACGAAGATAAATGATATACAAATCTAAAATTTCAAGATACAAAATGTTATTATGAAATAAATTAAATAACATTTAGTCTCTTTATTTTTAACAAATTAAGAATAATATTAATATAGAATATGAATCACGTTTCAACAATTAGAAACTTTAATATGGAACAACTTCAAGGTATATCTGTTAGTTTTTACCGGAAATCATCGAATTTACGATGTATTACGAATTACTATAGCACACCGTCTGTTTAATTTTCGTTTTACTTCCATTCAAATTCATATCCTAATTTTATAATAATAGGAAATCCTTATTAGTCTCGGAGAATTTATCATCGCGAATATGCAAGCTGTACAGTTTGAGACCACAAAATTTCCTTATGTTATACATAGTCACTCTCATTAATTATAATAAAATTCATAAACAGCGACTTTTGTTATTTTCTTCACAATTCCGACCAATTGCAATTTTTTTTTAATTGTTTGTACACGATATCTAGTAAAATAATCCTTCTAACTTCTCAAAAAAAAAAAAAAAATCACGTCATTTAGACCAATTTTAAAAACATTATTTGGTTTTAAATGGTGTCAGAATATTAATAAGAATGAATGTGTATAGTGCGTGTCATAAATATAGCAACTCACTAATATTTAAACATCTTGATTATTTAAGACAAAATTACGACGATGTGCTATTTTAGATTAATACATAATATAGTTTAAATACATAAAAGAGAAGAATTGTGATACTTGAATGCATGTAACAAAGTTGATTAAAAAAAGAAAGGATAGGTACTGAGTTTCAAGCGTTTCATTAATATACCAACCTTTACTATTTCTATTATTTTGAATATATGCTATTGAAAATATATGGTGCATATTCGATGGATTTATTCAACAAATCAAAAATATGAAAACCTTCGAAAATTATAAGATGCAATCATTGAAGTGTGGAACAAGATACACGAAGATAATAGAAAATCTCATTTCTAGTATAAAAAATTGTATTTCTAACTTAATTTGCCAAGAGGCAAGCGTAATAATTTATTAAATATTTTTATCCATACGTAACAGTTGAAATAAAATAAATTTCTGTTACACTTGGTATATTTATGAAACAATAATTAGATATCATTTTTATTATATTTTTAATATAACGTACTATTTCAATAACTGCTTTTTTAATCTTTCTTTTTATAACTCTATTTAACAATAGAAAGTAATATTATGGAATTTATTTCCAAAATATCAGATCATTTAAATTTTATGTGGTTGGTATATTTATGATACGCACTGTAATTTTGTAACGTGTCTTCGGGGGTTAATATCACGGGGGTTTAGCTCACGTTCCGCAATACACTGATACGTCGATTACACCATCGTGCCCCATGCCATGATAAAGCTCGTCGAGCAATTATTCAGTTAGTTCTGTCGCTCGATAATTCGTTCCTTATTATTTCCAGCTCGAACGGTACGCCACGTATTGGTTTATTGCATGGTATAAATCTACATTAGAACGCATACACCTACGAACCGATGATTAATTGCCGTCGAGGCCGCGTTGTAGTGCTACCCATTATTCATTGGGAAACGTGTTAATCCTCTATAATACAGAGGCGAGAATATTTTCCAGCCTCCGTCTCCGTGCATTCATCAGCATTTCTCTGGTGCGCGGCGCCCGTCTATGTTCACGGTGCCCCGTAAAAGCAAGGAACACTGTACATTTGTTAAATGGTAATTTCATTTGCCCCACCGTGGGATTTATGTGTCGATAACTTCGTTCGATGTTAGTTAATCAAGATCTGTCGGTTCATTCGATGCTTGAATGTATGGAATTCACCGTGGCCGCGAGCACGTTAGTCAGAAAAGCACGGATTGCCACATAAAACTAGTCACCTTTATTACTTTTAATCTCACTGTATTTAGATCCTGAGAGATTTGTGTGTTCTGTGGTGGGAATTAGGGTTGTTCGCTTGACTGAGCTTCGCGGAATCGAAGTTATCGGGAGGGTGTGTATTTTGAAGGGAATAGAACAATCGTTAGAGTGTTTTGGGAATTTTTAAATGATGCGAGTCTTTCTAAAGGTGAATGAATTATAGTTTTTAAGTAGTATAGGGGAAACATGTCTGATAACATTTTATAGATACTAAAGTTTAGATGATAGGTTACTATTACGTATATATATATATATATATATATATATATATATATATATATATATATATATATATATATATATTTATTTTTTTATGATTTAAAATTGGTTAAAAAGGATACTTCAAACTTCAATCGTTCCTTTATCAAGCGACTACTATAGTTGAGTTCGTTTTCGCAATTTAATTGGATTAAATCACAAGTCCATCTAGCTTCTTCAATTTTACGTACAGTAGGTGATCAAATTATTATAAACCGATGAAAAAATTGCATATTTTATATTTTCAGTAGTAATGTAACTTTATAATAATAGTAGAATGTGTTTTCTTTTTTAAACATAGGAGATTAGACAATTTGATTATATTTCAATGACTTACCTCATTAAAAAAGGAAAAATACGAATTTTCTTGTGATCTGATAACTCATCGGATATGAATTAACTGGAAAACCTATGAAAATTATTACAAAATCGGGTTATAAATGGTTAACAACAGAGAAATGACCAGAGTACAGAAAATATCCTTCTAAATCATTCGCGATCCAGCGATAGAATAGTAACGTTTGGTGTTGTATGCACAAACACTTCGTATGGACCATTTCCGCGTCTTCCTCTGTACTCATACGGGTCAGTATCTCGCGGCGCTGAATAATTTCGGCGATAGTGGATGGAAATGAACGCGTGACACTGCTCGTTCAGAGATTGTGACCGTAATTGCGTCGACATAATGCACGCGTTAGCTTGAGTTGCGCGCAACTGTGCGGCCCGCATCAAAATGAATAAAACATGCACTTATAAAATGTCGTTACGCTCGATATCACCGAAAGGATACAACGCTTCGAGCCGCGGCATTTGAATAATGAATTCACGGTTAGTTGAATGGTTTCCCGTGGATTTTTAACACGGCGCCGTTTGTTTTCCCGTTAAACTGCCGCGCGTACAGGCTAATGCTTGACCCTGGCGGGATTTAACGAACGATGTGACTATTTGTTTAAAAATTAACGTGGACAACGTACGGTTAGTTTATTTATGTAACGGTGACGTGAGAGGTTTGCAAATATTTTATGCTGACTAATTTTGGATACTTCGTATTGAAATTTTTATTACAATTTTTTGAAGATTTCTTGATAGAAATTTTTGTAAAAAGTGATCGTAGATTTTTAAGACACTGTGTTTTAATTGAGAATTAACATAATTTTCGCTACTAGAATTTTCGTTTATTAGAAATAATCAAATGGTATTGGATAATTCTTAATGTACCCATGCAAGTGTATTAAAATTTACACATTTTTGGAGCTTTCGAAGAAATTGTATTTTAATCGAGGATCAATTAATCTCTTTTACTATTAATTCTTTCTTTCTCTCGTATAATTTTCGCTGGAATTTTCGTTCGTTAGAAACAATCAAATGATATATTCTGAACATTCTTGAAATACCAATGCAGGTATATTAAAATTTACATATTTTCAATGATGCACAGAAACAGCATGTGAACGTTTACGGTACGGTCCACTTAAACGAATGTTTATTATATTTATGCGTTCCATTTAATTAAGCATTAAAATTGCAGATACACAGGAACATTGAAAATTTCGTATCCCAAAAGCGGCAGGTAATCGTGCAGTATTAATAGGTTGAAATTCTTCCTCTAATTTTATTTGATACCGATACTGTTAATTGAATGTCGGAATCAGAAGTATAACGATAGCGTTATTGAAACATGCCTCTGTTATATTAATACATCTATTAATTCTTGTAATTTGCACTGTTGTTACAGAACTCTTTAGAAATGCAGCGGAGGCTGGCCCTCTGGACATCGTGAAGCTTCGCAAAGGGGACAAGGTGTTGAACATTTCGACTAATTTGCCGGCGAATACACCAGACTCACCCTATGTTCTTCAGGTAACGATCAAACTGTCGTACACAGCTGTCTCGGTCATTCCTCCGTACATTTTCTCGGTTTAAATTGTGTAATTCGCCGTTTCTTCGGATACCTTCTCGGTCTCTCAACGTTGAACAGAGCCTTGAGATCGAATTGAAAAACTTTGGTACTATACGGATGCTTCCTCGTAATGGAACTTCTTACGTCCTCTGCGTTGTAACTTGATGAAACTATTTCCACAAAATTATAATTAATTAATTACGTGCATGTGAAGGAACGTAAATTTCAATTTGACGAGAAATATGATTTTCATTTGAAGAAGTTGTAGAAAAGCGAACTTGTAATTTGATCGTTAGAACTTCTCGATGTTAGTGTTCACTGCGGTGAAACCTTTCTATTCTTTCGTTGGAAAAGAATATGGAAATCTACTCTGGGCAGTTGGAGAATTAATTGAATTTTATTGAAGTGAAATTTTCCTTCGATACAGTAAGTTTTCGATTCGATGAGTATTTCGCTCGTTTTGTCGAGCACTTTAGTCTAATCGATTTCTCGGATCACATTTATCATATCTGAGACATTTCAGCTCGTGCAATGTAATGAATCGTAATTAATAACGTTAAATCAAGGATGTAGATGTAATATATATTTAACGTATGCAACATTATCCAAAATAATATTAAATGCTCAAACAACATGATAAATGCTTTCTCATATTTTACACGAAGAAATACATATATTCATTTCTAATAATTTTCAGACTGGCTAATTAAAATTTTTGGAAATTCTAATTTTTAATAACTTTTAAAGTTCCAAATATTGATTAAAAATTGGAATTGACTTGTAACAAAGTCTAAATAATAACAAACACTTTACAAATAAAAACGTAAAGCGTTCCTCAATCACAATAAAATATTTTCATATTTAAAAAGTGGATAAATTCAAATAAATTTATCGTATAGGAAAATTAATTCCGTCCCGAGGGTTGTGCAAAATTACAATTGAATTATTCCATCAATTATAATTACACAGCAGTATAATTACAATAATTTCAATTATAATTGAAGCTTAAATGTTGTATTCATTCAAATTATCATCTTACTCATAATTGTAATTACAATTACAAAGTATTATAATTAAATTGTGCATTAAGAAGTAGTAATTAATGGTGGTTGAAATTGTGGAGTAATAAAATATGGAGAAGAACACGTAGAAGTTGCAAATAAGTAAAAATGATTACCCATGATGCATATAGTATTATTCATAAGTTCATAATATCTGAACAGAAATAATCTTCTGTTAACATTTGTCTCACTTCTTCAGAGTTCTGGGCTGTAATTTAATTACACCGAATTTCCATTACATTGTTTCAAGTATACTGACGACGCAATAATTAGAAATTGGCTTAACTGAAAATATTAAATTATACAAATTCATTTAACACGTAATTGAAATACTCTGTAATTGAACTAAAAATCAAATTACGGTGTAATTCAATTAGCAGAATTGCATCCATCGCTAAACAAAATTTTGCTTGAAAACAATGGCGCATTTTCCCTATAAATTTGAATAATGTAAATGCTGTCCATGTTTAAAATTGCACTATTTTCTACTAAAACAAAATGGCTTATGTTATGTGAAATAAGCATTATACAGTATTGGTATTTAGACGTTGTATTTAAGTGACCTCTTTTTACCTGTAGTCCTTCATAAAAAGAACAATTAAGATACACTCAATGAACACTCAATGGTGTCTTGAGCGTGGTTGTAAGAAGTGTGTCTCTTCTTTTGAAGATCGTCGGAGCACATCCAGCCTCGTCAGGGGTGATCGAGGCGGAAGTGTTGTGGGCTCTCGAAAGACGTGTGGCGGCCTTGGAACGGCAACTTCGGGAGCATCAAGAAGCTCTGTACGCGTCACCATCGTTCGCTCTTCGTGAACTGAAGCGGCAGGTCGACAGTTTCAAAAATAAGTTGGAGCACAACGACCAGCTCAGTTGGTTGAGTAAGTTTTGCACTAAGTAAATCGTTGCCTCCACTTATCCACACACAGGAAACCTAACACAAAAAGAAATGAAGGATTCTCGAGATATGAATGGCGAATTTTTATATCATAAAAAAGAAGAATGTATATGTTTTTTTTTAAATATTAACATCGAAAACGTATTTGCACAAACGAGATATCGTATTTTCTATCCTTTTGTTCCATTTATCCCACTTTTTATGGTTTTTTTCATTTTTCCCCTTTCTCCATGATCTGTTGTGTTAGTCTTTTTTCTTTTCTTTCTGATGATTGGCTATTGTTAAACGTTCGAAAGCCGATTGTTCTTCAAATTTGATCGAAAATCGGAATTAAATACTGTGAAACAGAACTGAATTGTTCCACATCGCTCCTCTCGACCGTGTCGCGCAAACACTGGTCGCGCTCAAAGTTGCACATCTGGTCAAAGGAACCGTGTGTGAAAAATAAAGGGCAGAGCGGACACAGGAAAAATTCGCAGCGTTTTCGACCCGTCGCTTCGCCACTGGTTTCTTTTCTTTATCTTTGTCAAATCGTACAATACGTAACACGCTTCTCGGAACATTTTTCTTTCTTTCACCTTCCCTTTCTAGTCAGCTGGGAAATGAAACTTCAAAAGCAATGGTTCGTATCGACGCGAATTTCGCTGCTTCGATAAGCACGCCGAAATTATTCCTTTCCTCGAACGTCGAACGTCAATGGAAACGGAAACGGGGAGAACTCATCTCGATTTGTGAAATCCTTGCATTCACCGTGCCACGTTTTTTCTGGTCGCCTGAAAAATTTCCTCGTGATATGTCTTCGATCTTTCTCCTCGGAAAAAAGAAGAAAAAGAAGTTTCTTCACCGTGAATCGCGTACATTGCGTTAACGGTCATTGTTTCGGGAAAATTCTCCTCCAGACGTTTAGAAAATCTCTTGGCGAATTAAAAAATCATTCTGACGTTACCGACCCACCGGGGACGATAGATATACGCGCGGATAAACAGCACAGCGGCCGAATAAGCCTTCCGCTGAATAAATATTTGCCTGTGCAAGGAACCGTCGCAGCTATTCCTATCTTCGGTTCCTAGCCAAACGCGTAACACGAGGTAAGGCGGGACGTTTGGTACAACCGGACAGAGGGTGATTCTACATATAAAAATAAACCGAAAATATGCAATAAGGTTTGTCCATAAAAAGCACAGTTTTTGGGAAAATTCCATTTGAAGATTGAAACTGTTGCTTCTATTATAAACAGCGGCAATGTCATGTTTCGTAAAAGAAATGGTTTATGTAGAAAATATTGCGAATCTTCTGTAGTTAAAAGAAAAAATCATACTGGTTTTTAAACAATTAAAGCGTTGAGATATTCTCTCATTCACAGAGAGTGAAGATTTATATAATAGAAACGTCGCTTTGAATAGTTCCTTTAGTAATGTAAATTAATAAAACTGTTATTAAATGTATTATTGATATTTATCGTGATATTTATATTGTTTATTAGTACAAACGCAATATGAAACATTCAGTGGATTTTTAAAGTTAATTTTATATAAAATTAAATTTGTTATATGTACACCGCGAATTTTTGTGTATTTGTAGGAAATTTTTTAAATGCACGTAATATGCAAAATTTCCGAATTGTAGTGTCTTTCACAGAAATAACTTTGTACTGAAGTTCTACTTATTTTTATTATATTCTCGAATTGTATAAAACTTCGTAGTTTATTTATTAATTAAAAATGTAGTTTGAATTGAAAATACACTGCTGAACTTTCTTCGTTTATTAAGGAAAATTTGTAGCTCCGTTTAGAGTATAAGCTGGTTGATCTTAACCTCTTGACAGTAATGGAAATTGAAAAAATCTAAATGTTACTCAGAAACAAATATTTTACCTATATTCCGCGGCATATTATATTTTCAAAAATATAAATTTTCATAAAAATTCACAGTCTACTTACAGAACATTTTTATTGTGTATTTTCGATTTATCTTTATACAACGTACTGATAAAATCCCTAGAATTATCTTTATTAGTAAACTTGACCTCGACATCTTCACCTGACGTTTCCTCTCCCTTTCTCGTTCGTTTGATACCCCGTTTGTCTCGATGACATATCTCCTGCGTTTCAACACGATGAAAATCCGCATTAAGCCGATAATCACGATGAGAAACACTCGATGTATCCAGCGCGTCGAAAGCTTTTACGCTTTTAATTTACTCGGGACCACGGTGGCTTTACTCGCAGTCACCGTGGTCCTGAGCTTTTACTCTTTGGTTTTAACGTGTCATCGAAGCAATACGCTCGTCTCGACTTTATCGGTTCGATTCTATCGGTCGATGATATTTCTTTCCTTTATTCATCTCTCGTTTTCGTTTCATCTAATGTGTAGCAACGAAAAGCAAAGGAGACAAGTGAAAATTCACGAAGAAAAATGTTTTTTTTTTTCAATCGAAATAAATTAGACCAGTATGATTAAATATTAGGTGTAGAAATGAATTTTTCCCGACTGGATTTGAATAATGAATAGAATCAACTAAATTGAAATATTCGTGATGGTATTTGTAGGTTGACAGAAAAATGGCGAAAGCTGATCAACAATAATGGAAATTATTTCGATGATCGATCTGTTTTCATTCTTTTTTAAATGAAACTTGAATTGTACCCAAAAGTTGGAAATAATTAATTACTGTATCTACTAGTTAGCGTGAAACCTCTCGAAAGTAATGTTCCAATCAATCAGAAACACGTCGATGTAACGGAACACTGAACGTTTTCCAGTGTAATTTCCAGACCGATGTGATCTTTCAGGTTTCTACAAACAGCTTCCAGAGCCCCTCTACGCGGATTCCTGCCGTCGATTGCAGTATCGTCGGAAGAGCGACAGCATGAAGCGGAAGGTGCGAGAAAAGTTCCTCAATATCTGGTAAGTCAATAGAAACGGCTGTTCTCTTTACGACTTACGCGGAGGCTCCTTTCTTCACCGTTTACGATTAGCCATCCGATCTTCTCTCCTCCCCTTCTCTCTCTCTCTCTCTCTCTCTCTCTCTCTCTCTTTCTATTTCCTTCGTTCTTCGAGCTGCGATTTAATTCAAGACACAGAGGGAACAGGTGAAGGAACGATAAACAAGTCGATCGATTTCATCGCGGACTAAATGTCTACGGCGACGAAGGAACGAGATCGAAAGAAAGAAGGAATGACGGTTTCTTTTATCGTTCCTTTCTTCTGATGTTGAGGATGATTAATTGAACTTCACGAGTTCGTGATAAATTTGAATGTTCAGTGATTCTCATTAATATTCGATACTCTTTAAAGCAGAATAATTTTTTAAACATTCAATCAAACAACGTGATTTTTTTTTTGAGAATTTTGAATTTGATTTTGGTGCCTGTTGAACTTTCCACTGAACTGAGCAATCAGTTTTACCTTTTTTTTTTATAATAATATAGTCAGTGTAAGCTAGTTAAAAGCTAGCTTTTACTTTTTCGTTTTCTTTTTTCTTTTTAACTCTGTATTAAATGAATGACTATATTAAACATTATCAGTTTACTCGAAGATGTGTGCAGAAAATTTTAAGAAATTTGCATTTAGTCGGAATTGCGAAAAAAATAATAAAAGTCGCTTTTTGCAACTTTTTTACATATAATTTTATCATTCTAACTTCTCGAACAAAAAATTAACATTGTTCGGTCTAATTTTGAAAAAGTTATTCTGTTTAAATGGTGTCCGAATATTAATAGGAGTCACTGTAGTTTTCATGAACCTCTATTGAACGCTAGGAATGATAAATTCAAATCTAGAGATTTCTGAATCTGCATAATTTGAGCGTGGAAAATATTTTGAAACATATTTGGAATATTAAAAAATTTTGATATAGATACAAAAGGTTTGATAAGCGTTTCGTTAAAGCTTCATTGAAAATCTATCAGAGTTAATTTTAACGTGTACATGGAAAGTGTACCAGGAATTTCACTCAAATTTCGAGGAATTTGATATTCTAGCTGAACTTTGTGATTTATTTATCCATAAATAACCAAGCTGAAAATGGATTCTTACTTCTCGCAAACAACGAGAATTCGCGTATACAGTTATACCACAACTTTCCAACGATGCGATCTATTTTTAATTCGTCATCGCGATTGACGTCACGTTCGATTCACGAAAACCATTTCATTCATCGAGCGTATTTAACGTAAACTACCGTTACACCGTAAACGGAATAAACGTTATAAATAAAACAAAAACATGCTCGTTTTAACATTTCAACCGCGGTTATTATAAACAATAACGAGCATCGTTTTACGAACATTTATTTGCATCTCTTGGATGTAGCATCTCTTCTTGGAAGATGTTTATTCTGCTGAGTGTTTCAGGGAGAATTATTTCGTTACGAAGACAATGCTATCTTGAAAGTACATTACGCTTCGACGTTGATGATTAATTTCCCTCTTCGCTGAGACGTTTACCGTGACTATCTTGCACTGCTTGCGTAATGCTTTCCATCTACGATCCGTTTATTCGTATCGTAACCATTTCTGGATTATCAATCAGGCGCAGATCAAAGTGACAACATAGAAAAATAATGGGAAAAGATTCAGATGAAAGAAAAACCTGTTTACACCCGAAAAAATTAGAAATAAGATCGATAAATCTGAATGAACGATGCTATAAACAGTGTATTTAAATATACATTTAAATTTCAATTGTAGATTGTAGAAATCATTTTTGGTATAGTAAATATGATTTCGACGGGGTTTCTGTCTATGACAAGCGGAAATCCTAACTTTAATAGATAATTTCTTACGAATGGTAGCTATGGGAGAACGTATAGTTTCAGTGTTAACCGTTTAAGTGACAATAATAGTTGAAAATATCTTATCGATAAGTATCACCTAGATTGGATGCTGGCCATCATACACAAGTCTAAATTCATCACTAAAACCTTTATCTACTACACATTGTATACATTAAATATCGATAAATAAAGTTCAGGATTAAGTTTATAATTAGGATTAGGATTGATATTATAATTCCACTGCAAATTTCTTAAATTAACCTCTAGTGGTCAGGATTATATAAATAATTGTCATATACAGTTTTTACTTCCCACAAAATTTATCACAAAACGTTATTATAACTATAGAATATTGACAAATCTTTCACAAATAATGGACAACTAGTAATGTATGCTACTTTTACATTAAAATACTATGCGATTCTTATGGAATAAAATAAAAAAAATGAAAATCAAAAAGTGCCAAGCAACTATGCTACTTTTACATTAAAATATACAATTCTTATGGTATAAAATAAAAAGCAAAGAATATCGAAAAGTACTAATAGAGCTTCTCTTATTTCGCGTCGGAAAGTACCAAGCGGCTTGAAAAATGATAACACCTCGTTCATCTTATATCGATGATTGCAAATTAACACACTTGGAATGTCCTCTTATTTCAAGGAGCAAGTGTCAGTAAGATTGAGTACTTTTTGTGCTCTAATATTCCGTAACACACTTTATCGCGTTCACACGGCACTCGTACAGTTAAACGATTTTGAATATCAGCATTTTTGAAAATTTAAAAAATGAAAATATTACGATTAGAAGTGAAAATAAGATTTAAATAAATATTATTACAATAGAAAATGTCAATGCAGGTTTAAGCGATTTCACTTAAATTTGAATGAAGCTTTTCAATGATCTTTAGAGCAAATTAATCTCTCTCTAGAAGGATTTCAATATATTTTACTCGATTTCTCAATAATTTAACATCAATATCTTATAAGCTATTTAGTGTATGAGAGTAGAAAGTTCACATTGAAAAATCAGGGTTACGGTGACAGTAACTATGTGATTTTTCGTGGAATGTTTAATACAGAGATGACTACCAATGAGGCACTGAGAACTTGTTAAGCTTGACAGGCCACCGGTTCGCGATACCTCGAGATGATTAAATGCCGCGGATAATCCGATCTATTAAGCCGCTGTTTCTAACTACAATGTTGGACGAGGTCAGTTAGTCGGTTAGATCGATCACGACCGGTTCTCTCTGACTGGTTGAATGCAAGGAGATTGTCACGAAGCACTGAAAGTTTCCCTGTCTTCCGCGTTCGACGGTTGACAGGCAATTAAAATTTGGATGTTCTCTTGAACTGACGGCAAAGAAAATCATAGAGTCTACGTAAGAGGTATAAAAGACAGGACGAAATAGTAATAAAGTGATGGAAGCAGTAAAAAATTTTCTTATGGACATTGGAAATTGGTAAAATAAAAATGGTACCTTGAAGAATGAAAGGATTTCATTTTCTCTCTTTAAATTTTACTTTTATCTTATTCCATTTCTTCTATCTGTATGCTGTGTTATGAAATAATATTTAAATAGATAAAACTAGATAGTAAAAGTAAATATAGAATTTTTTATAATTTGAATTTATTTGAAACAATATTGATTTCCTCGTTGAGAACGATTCTTTTTGCGTTTAACTACATTTTTATTCAAGAAAGTTCTCTCTGACACGTTATGGATTATTAGAATGGACCATATTATCAAATTTCATTTTTATTTTTCCGTTAATGAAGGGTAAAAGTAAGTAGATCATTTTCAGACTAGCTGAGAATTTCTTTTAATTTAAACTTTTCTGAGATCAGATGCATAATTTAACGATACTGTATTTGATAAGAGGTAAAAAAAAAAAAATGGATTTCATCCGTGAGAAGAATTCGTTTTGCGGTTAGCTAAATTTTTATTAACCCTCCATAACTCGATTTTTCAGTGTTTATAGCAAGAAATATTACAGCTGAATACAATTTTACATGTAGAACTATGTTGAAAAACAAGGATTAATAATTAATATAAAGGAATTTAGTGGTAACAATGTAATAAATTAACCATACAATAGTACAGCAGCAAATGTGATGCATAAAGCATAGATAAATGTATATATATGTAATGTTTAAATCGCTCTATCTGATACACTGTATGTTATCAAAATGGATCATACTACCGGAGTTCATTTTAATACAATATCATTCTGTTCTCTGTTATATTATGAAGTTTATGAGATCTTTGTACATGCGTTTTATCTGATTAAATATTCAGAAATGCCAAAGAAATTCCTAGCATGTTACAAAGTCGGTGTCTTCGAATAGCATGAAGTTTCAAGTAAATTGTCATTTGTATAATTTATTCCCTTTGACATATTAAAAGACCAGCGAGATTATTTGAACTTTCAATAAGCTTTTAATGCCTCGCAGTTCAACGTTACGGAAGACGCGATTAAATATTACTTTGCAACGTGTTTTAAACCTGCGCTGCTTTTTTAATACGAGGGATTAATAACCTGCTAGCAGATTTACATTTTTTGAATACGGTCGAAAAATTCTCCCGCGAATTTTATGTTTTCGCGTGATTTCCGATGGGTAGATATTCGACAATCGAATGGTATTTTTTTCGATGTTTTTTGATCTTTAACAAATTAAATGTAAATAAATGAATGCAGTTAAAGTAATATTATTGTGAAATGTTTGTACCAATATACGACGCAAGTATTATTTGCGCTTTCTTTCTTTCGTACGATTTTTACAAAGACAAACTAACAAGAGAAACGACGAGAAGTACCATATTTATTTGTTTCTAATAAATTAATAATTTTACATTGAAAAGAGTATTAAATTAATACAAAGTTTTCATTACATTTGCAATTTCTTATTTTTTCCATTATATTTCTTAAATATCGCAAAATGGTTATTCTTTTAACGTGCAATTTCCTATTTAACAATTTACAATATCTGTAAACAGAAATCGATGAGAAAAGGAAATACAATTTTGATTTAATTCATAGAGAGAGAAGCTTAATAAATTATTAAATATTTTTATCTGTACATAACAATTGAAATAGAATAAATTTTTATTACAATTTGCATATTTATGAAACAATAAGTGAATAGTATTTTTACTATATTTTTAATTTAACATACTAATTTCAATAAATTCATGGAACTGCTTTTTTAAAGTTTCTTTTTATAACCCTACTTCACAATAGAAAATAATATTATGGCGTACTTTAGTTCCAAAACATCAGATCATTTAATTATACGCACTGTATTTATCGTTGACATACTAAAGATCAATTTAAAGACTCATCGAGCATTTAAAAATGAATATTTGCACGTGAATTACTTGTATAATTTGTGTGATAATTACACAAGTCGCAAAATGCACTGGTTAAAATTAACAGATCGTAAAAGATAATAGACTTCGTCTGAGAACAGTAGAAATCGATAAATTCAATCTTTTAATTTGCCGCAATAGTCTTCGTTCTGTTAACTTAACGTTCGTATATAAAATATCGAAATTAATTTGTTAAATCGACTTTGTAGCTCTTGAATCGTTAAAATCGTTGCTCCCATGTTTGCAATTACAACACACGTTGCAGAAAATAGTTTTAGATTAAATTTAATCTGTTCTTGATGAACCGTATTATGGATTAAACGATTTTACCTTCGAGGTTGTTTATTTTTCTCAGTTATTGTTGAATTCACGATGCGTTCTTTAAACATCAGCCAAGATTCGTTAGAAGCTAAATTTAACACTCGGTTTAATTCATCCAAGCACAATGATGTTTGTTTATTCACGTATTTCTTCGCGCCATACTGTAAATTAATGTCGCGGCTTGATATACTCGGTTACGTTCTTTCGAGAAGGCTTTATGATTGTCTTAATTGATCGAATTAATTCCAATCAGTGCCGCGGGAAAGAACAACTCGGTTGACTCTGAATCTAGTTTGAAGTGTTCATTATGTTGTTTGATTCACGATTTCGGAGTATTTTACTTTATGCAACGTTTATAGTTAATGCATTTAGTGGAAATTTCAACTTGTAATAATTCGTAACAGTTACTGCTTGTAATAATCTACAAAAGTAAGAATATTTCGTATATCTAAAAGTTCCCATTTTATGAAACTTTATTCTTCGATAAATTTCAACTACAGAAATTCGATAATTAAATGTTTCACATATTTCGTAATATCACGTGAAATTGTTATGTAAAATTCAATTTTTTGAATTGTTTAAATAATATTTTGTTACTGAATATGTTGTAAAAATGGTTAAAGAAATCCGTGGAATCGCTGGAACTTAATTTACATCATCGAAGAATCTTCAGAGGTAGTTTATATTCCGCAGTAGTATAAGTCAGTCAATAATCAGACGTAGATGTTTGGTCTATACACACGTGCTGCGAATGAAACCTATTAAATTTTACGATATTCTCAGAGCAACACTGTAAATTCTTTCAATGCAATATTTTGTCCATAATATTAAAATTTCCATGCATTCTCTGTGAAAATATTCGTGAAAGTAACCGTAGAAAATAATTAATTACTATAGAATATTTTACTGACAGAAAGTGACCGATTAATTTCAAATTTCATGAAATATTAACTAATATATATATTTTGCAAGTCTGATATATTTATATCGATGTCATAAGATACCATTTTTCGAGGATACTTTTATTCTTAGCCAACGCAGATTGTAACAAGGCGCAAATACGAGGTAAAATAGTAACAATCGCGACAAATGAAAGTGAAATTTCGTTTGATTCGATTCGACGTGCGTGAAAATGTACGGACGTGAACGTTCACAGAGAACCGTTCGACTGGCAAGACTTTTCCGGCGAATTTCCTGTCATTGAAATCGGGGAACAATGGTCCGAGACTAGCGGATGGCTCATTTCCATTTAAACGCGAAACTCATTCATTTGTCTCAAGGTTCTCTGTACGCGCCATTTGTCAAGAAATGAACTCCCATTAAAATGATCATTGTAATTCTTCTAGGGCATATGTACTTTATATTACAGTTCACTATTTAAACTCCATTTTAGAATTATACTTTTCTTTCCTTTTTACTCTTCCACAGACATCGCTATTTATATTCTACCTTTATTTTAATACCTTCTCGATATACCGTGAAAATCATAGAAAACATTTTCTGTCGATTTTAATTCAACTTCATCAACTGTTCGATAATATAGGGAATAAAAGGGCGAAATTAAGTAACTCGTTATTTATCCCTGTAAAGTGTTAACATTTTAACAAGTTTAACCCTCTTATAACCTGATTTTTCGGTGGTTATGCGAAGAAAAGCTTATGATTGATTAGAATTTTATATTTTTAAAGATGTTGAGAAAAAAAGACAGGAATTAATAATTATTAGAAAAAAATTGAATGGTAATAGTGTGATAGCACAGCAATATAATAATAAACAAATAAAACGAGATGTATAAAATATAAGAGAATATATATGTAGTTTTCAAGTCACGTGACGCTATAGAGAGTTAAATTAACACTATTAAACTCCCGTATTGTTAAATGAAATGATTACTTGCCTTAAATACAGTTTTTTCAAAGTTTTTGAAGTTTTAAATTTTCTCATTTTGCGATGACAACTTGAACTAATTTTAACAATCTTGCGATGAGTTTTTTTTTTTAAGTTTCTTCCTGGATTTCTCTCCAGGATTGCTGCAAATATGTACACAGATCTTTTTGTGACGTTGGACAGTGTTTCCAAATATTTCTGTCTAGCTCATCCCACAATTTCTTAATGGGGTTCAAAACTAGTGATTTGGGATGGCCATTGCATTAATTTTAGCTCTCCATTTTGTTGCAACTGTTTCAAATAACTTTTACATATTCTAACAGGGTGCTTGGGATCATTGTCATGCATAAACACAAAATTATTACTAATAATTCTCTCCCGACGCCATAGCGTATGATTTTATGATATTTAAATAATGCTCCTTTCTCATTATCTTGCCGATTTTGGTTAAATCTCTCACGATATTTCCTCCAAAATACTCCTAAATCATAATGGACTGTCCTCCATGTTTTACAATTAACGCAACATAGTCTGACAGCAGATATTCGTGCCAAAAGCTGGTATTGAACCTCATTACAGATATTTTTGTTTTCTTGTTTTGTATTAATTGTAATAAAATATCAGCCATATCAATAAAAATATATCTCTTAAATATAATTGTTATCGATAGAATGGTTCATATCGAAATGAGTAACTAAATCTTTCTTCTAAACTTGATGTAGTATAAAACGGTAAGGTGTTCCTCTAACTTATGGTTAGGGGTATAGGTCGTCATATTTGATTTTTTATAGTACACCTACATTTATTCGAAAAGCAATCTTAAACTGGTACAGACATAGACTGACTTCCAATCATCCAGATTCATACCCTTATGTATCTTATGCTCCTTTGTTACCGATCGTGAGTCCACGTCCAGAACGAAGATGACCTGACGGGAAACTTGCAGAATATTCCGCGATGGAAGCTCAAGGGATCGTTTGATCAAACCAAACCATCTTAGAAGTACTCGTGTCGCGGGTTTCAGCCAACATTGTTCGTGCAACCAATCGGAAAACCGCCTCATGCACGCGCCAGCCTTTCATCCCGTCGCTTGCTCATCCTCGGACTTACATACATACTTACACGCATAATACTCACATTTCCATAATAATGAATAAATAATTTAGCTATGAAATGTTTACTCGATCGTTCATCACCCCCTTTAAAACTGAATGGTTTACGAAATATGAAATAATAAAGATTGTTTTTTACACCAAACTGTATGGAATATTTGTAATTTTTCCGCAGGTAAATGAAACTGTCCCGTAATTTCGTTTATGTATGTACACTTTTAAAATTGTTAGGTTGATGCATATGTAATATCGATTTTTCGAACGAAATTTATAAAAATGCGATATTTTTACAGGATTCTACATACTTTTACCGAAAATTAATTAATAATAGTTTCATTATTTTAAATTGATAGAAAGCATCAGTATTTGAATTCAAGAATTCTTCGAATTTGCTTCTTATAATATGTTTTCAATTAGGTTGGTGCATGTGTAACGCCATTTTTTTTAATTTTTTTTTATTAAACTTCTGAACTATTTTTACAGGATTCTATATACTTTTATCAAAAATTAATTAATAATAGTTTCGTTATTTTAAATTGATAGAAATCATCAGTGTTTGAACTTAGGAATTCTTCAAATGCTATTTTTACATGTCTTCATTTCAGAATGGTTGATTTGTTAAAAAAGAAATTGTTCGAGTGTTCGATGAAAGACTTTGGGGAAAGGTCGGGTGAATAGGAAAGGATGGTAAAGTTTTAGTTACTTATCTTCACTTTTCTTAAAACATCATCCTCGTCATTTTCCTGCCTCTTGACACATTTTCTTGTTAAGAAAATTTACTTTTTCTTCATTACAGAACATAAAAATTGACGATCAGACGAAATTTAATACATATTATCGACTCGAAAATTTCAACTGTTGAATAAATGAGATTTTCCAAAATTTTGGGGCAAATAAAATATTCCTTACTTTTTCGTTTTTCGCTTGCAAAAAAAAAAAGGTTCTCAAGTTAACTCTGATTTTTTATTATCAATATTCGCGCCAAACGGTTACTAGATACGAATTTATAATAAAACAAAATTACCTTTTTAACGTCTGACTTTTGCAATTTTTCATCAAGACGAATCGCTCGACCCTATGTTCGAAACACGAAGCTCTGTTAATAAATAAAGTCGACTGTCTGGTGCGTTAACGTGCGTCATCGATCGATGATAGTACGAGACTTTTATTTAAGGTGTCCGGACGAGACGAAAACGGTAGGGACGGGCGGGGTTGGTGCGGAATTATTTATTCATTTATCCGCGGGACACTATCACGTTGATCGTTACGGCAGGATGTCACCAGGGTGGAGAGGGGGGAGGACACCGTAAGAAACGTGCGCATAGAATCTTGAGAAGCTCGTGTAAGTAAAAAGGTGGAAACGAAATGTAGAAAAAAAAAAGAGGTGGTGAAGGAAGTTCCGTCTTCGTGAATTCCGTGTCCGTTGAATAAAACTGTTGGATAAAACGAAATAGAGGGGAAGATACCGCGTGGCTTCTGTGTGATTACGCAACGGATGTTACGAAATAATTTATGACACCGATCGGGTTGTGACATCCGATGGAAAAGAGTTTCTTGAACCGTCATTTGCTAATTTTCTGAATTTTTCGTCTGATGAATTTTTTTTTTTATTAATTATTTTTACTTTCTATTCTTTGAGTCTCTATTTTTTTTTCTCGATAATGTATAATATGAGTTATTTGAGTATATTCTTATATATATTTTTTAATTTTGTCCCTATTGCTGGAAAATTGCTTATCAATTTTGAATAGTATATTTTAAATCCGAAAATTCGTAAATTCTTACGAATTTCTGAAGAGATGGATTTCATCGAATTTCATCAAGATTTATTAATCGCGAAACAGTGAAATTCATTTTAAAACAAGTGTCCATACTTTCTTTTTGAAACTTTCCAAATAACTTGCATTCAATTGTCTAGTAATTGTTGACAATGTAAAAGATGTAAAGCAATGTTTCAAATGACCTAGAGAATTATTAATTTTTACGATTAAAATTTCAAACATCCTGCAAAAGTCAGATTTCGTTGTAATTAAAAATGCTGCTTGTTAAAACTGAAAGAAAGTTTAATTACAAGCCCGTACATTTTTATCAAACAGAGGAAACAATGGTAAGAGAGAAATCACCTCTTCTGATTACTTTCCGCGTCATGAATTTTTACATGATCATATTAAAACACGTTCTACATTTTAGTCTCCGTTACGCTTTTTATTCCACGTTTGCGATGTTTTATAAAATTTGAAAAATTCGTGAAAGATGAAAAATGACGGCTGACGTAAAGAAACAAGAAACAAAAAGAAAAGATAATAATGAACAGAAGAAGCACTATGTCCTATGAATTTCACGTCCGTGGAATCATTATTAAACGTAACAAGGGAAAAGCGAGCGAGAAAATATTTCCTGTTGAATTTTACGTCATTCTAAGACGATCATTGTAATTTATTATTACCCCTTGCTTCTTTCATTTTATCATTACAGATGAACAATTACTAAAATTTGATTAATGATCAAATGAATATTTTATATAATTTTACCTTGTAAAATTAAATTGGAAAATTATCGATTCCAAAATATGCGAAAGTAAAATTCCTTGTTTCTTTTCAACGAGAAAAACCATTTGTAGAATAAACGTGTACGTTTATTTTTTAATTGAAAATTAGCTGAAAAGTTAAGCTCGTGTTATATATACACTGTTTCGAAGCATTTATAAGCAACCGAAAATATTATTCCCTTTGGGAATACTAAAAGGTTTCTCGGTTTACAGAAAGTCATTCAACCGTTTGAAGAGTTAAAAAATCTGACCGCGGTAACAAGAATAAATGTACCTTTGATCTAACCGACATCGCGCGGCTTTACGTGCTGCAAAGAGAACAGTATCTGCAGGAAATTGTGAATGAATGAAGAAGAAGGAATAATAAGAACCGATTCTTTCGAAAAATTTTTTTCGAAATGAATTCTTCTTCTGTAGCAAATAAATTTCGCTTGATATTACTATGCAAGCTCATTTTCGCAACTTGTTTAAAATTCTTCACAAGACCAAGCTTAATTCTGTTTATCTACGTTAGAGAAATAATGTGCGTTCATGCAATTAGTAAACTGTTTTCGAACAAACATTGTTGTATTACTTAGAACAGGTGGAAATGAAGGCTTTATAATTTCCTTGATAAAGATAGGTATATTTCTTAACAAAGTAACTTCTTCCAAGACAAGTTGCCGCGGAATAATTTAACTTTAGAGAATTAAAAAATTAAATTAGTGGAATTTTTTTTAATCGTTTTAGAAAATTGTTACCGATTTTTCTTTATAAAAACGATCATTGTTTCAAAATTATTTAAATAATTATGTTGAATGAAAAGGTTGTATTATTTCATAAAATTATTCTTAAAAAAAAGAATAGATTATTTTCATTGAAAAATTCATATTACATGAATTGCAAGATTTTTAATGAATAATTATCAACATTTCATTTCAATTAAAATCTATACTTCAACTTTCAAATGTCATCATAGTTACTTGCATAAAATCAATTATTCTTCACAGAGACGAGCAATTTCAATCACACTTTCTACTTTCATTCACACGCAACTGCTTGCTACCAGTTTCATTTCCAGGAAAAGCTCTCGTGAAAAGTTCCTCGCTAAAAGAACCGAACTGTTCGCAACAATAAGCCACTCAGTCAGCATGCGTTACGTGCAACGCTTGTTGTTGCACATTGTAAGCTTCCACGAAATTTCTCGATCGGTGAAACGCAAGCACTTCGCGAATTTGAACAATTCGAGGAGGATTTGCGGTCTGACGAGAAACAGGACAGACACGAAGATCTTAAAATAGGGAACGTGTGTCCACATCCCGAGGCCAGGCAAGAACGTGGTCACGTTCCCTGAAAAGCTCGTTTTTCGCATCCATCGACTGGTTCACGTCGATTTACGCGCCGACTGTTTGACAGCGATTCGATCGAGCCGATGTTTACACTCACGCGAGTTTCCTACCGTGTTTCATCCTGAAGATGCGAGTCGACCAGCTGAGAGATCGAGTTTTGAACGCAATTGAAACGCGTTTTCGTGGATGATCCATGTAAGCTTCACGCTGAAGGAATTTTGATGGTTTCGAGAGGAATTTAAATGGGTGTGTTGTATATTGCCGACTTAATGGCAGAATTTTCGTTGGCACCGAGAGATGAGATCTGGATGTTGCAATCTTGATAATTGAAATTTTGAGGTATTTCACGCAGCGCGTTTCGAGAAGCGTGAAAATTAGAAACTTCGGTGAATTTTTTTATGAATCTTTGAAATTTCATTTTAACACAGGGGATTTAATTTCTTTTTTAATATTAATTAATATTCATTTTATGAGCCATGAATGTTGCAATCTTGTTAATTGAAATTTTGAGGGATATCGCACAGCGCGTTTCCAGATACGTGAAAGGTAAAAATTTTTATAACAAAAATGTGAAATTTTCTTTGATTACATTACTCGAGTTACATATTTTTAAAACATAGCAACTTCGACGAACTTTCGAAAACTTTTTGAAATTTCATTTTCATGCAAAGGTTACTTATTCGTTATTATTAATTTAACTGTTTTAAATATTACATAATATTAATTAAAATAATTTGAATTTTAGTATTCAAATTTATTTATTCGAATTAATCGATTATTAGAAATTGTATCAGATAAACGTGACACGATATATTTTACGTGTACATATATTACTTACAAAATACTTTCCTCTGTGCAAGTTAAAAAAAAAAAGATTATTCTTTGTTCTTTAAGTTGCCTGTTTTGATATTAGCGAAACAGAAAGAGAAAGACGAGCATGAAAACAGTCTGTATCTAAAGACTTGGCCGGGTGTCTTTTCCACGAACAAAGGTTCAACAGATTATTAAGTTGAAGCATAAACGTGGAAAGAGGTTAATTAAATTCTTAACTCTGTGTAATTATTTCGACTGTAAAACGAGGTATTAAGCTCACTCCGTTTCAGCTACGTTTGTATGCTTGCTTTTGGAAAAATAATCTGCTCTTTCGGTACGGTGTAACAACGGAAACGAGCATTTTCGAAATACGTCCGACAAGTATACTTGAATTGCAAGATATTATGTCAACTTCTTTTGTTCTCAATTATTACAACTCGTTCACATTTATGTCCCCTCGAAGAATTTAAAAGAAGTCATATATTTCATTGTGTTACCGGGAAAACTGATTATGATTCTAATGAATCAATTTGTCGAATATCAACACATTATTTACCAACAATTATACGTAAAAATTAACATGTGTCACGTGGGTTACTTTCTCATAATTTAACGTTAAAGCAGTAAATCCAAATAAACTGCAAACACTTCATTTGTGTATCGCGTATTTAGATGAAACTTTGTGCAGGTTTTTTATATCTCTGTTAACACTCTTTTTTGGAGTATGATAGACTGTATAGCATTCTTCTAAAAAATTTCAAATGTCGTAGGACTACTTTTACACAGGACATTAAACAACGTTCAATTATAAATTCTTTGCAATTACATTTTTCTTTAATACTACATTATGTTGCGATCTTTATTTTTCATATGGAGTTTTTACCTGTATAATATACAAATATAAATAAATAAATTTCGTTTCATTAATCCTTTGCACTTTGTGTATCTTTCCATATGACCAACTCCAACACACTTTCGTAATGGAACTTTTGAACATGAAGAGCAATTACTTAAAAAAAAGAAAATTATACATGCTCGTAAATTGATTATTCTCTCAATTTGCTTCATTTCAATAATGAATAAAACTTGAACGGAGTTACTGTTCTTATTATGAATGTCTCTGTAGTGACGCCATTCGAGTGCAAAAGGTTAAGTATCGAGGACAACAGTTCCTTGATCCTTTATTTGGCCGATAAATTTTTGCGACGAGCCGATGTATTTATCGAGTGTACCACGCTTATCTCGAACAAATGTGAAATTGCATTCGTTTCGCTCAGCATAGCTAATAAAGTACAGGAGTAAAACGTTGGACAAGAAAGCTCATCGTACTCGTCCGGCCTACGTGTTTCAAATGCCAGTTACGTTCGCAAGTAGTTTTAATAACTGCGAAACTTTGATGTTCCTGCCAGACATTTAAATGTCAAGTTATAAATAAGAGGCTGCTGCTTCTGAACATAATGCCGAAGCCGATACCCGATGCAACGTTAATATAAATCGTGAATACTGTCGACGCGTGGGAAGAAAATTTGTTAGTTTGCGAATGGAATTGACAACGAAGTCTCTGATAATTGGGACTATCGTGAGAAGGGATGAAGAAATAAGTATGTCGTTATCAATGTAAAACCGTATTTGTATTAAAAGTACAAGTTTCATCGTTTACGAAAGAAAAGTAACAATCTGTATACTGATTATTGCAGAATTTCATCTTGCAGATTTTCATTTGGAGAATTGATTGTTTTGCGTTGTAAATAAGGTTCTCGAATTTCAAACATTCCAAGTTTTCAAAATTAAAGAATTTTTAGGTTTCGCTTTGCAAATAAGAGAAATTTGTGCGTTTGATAATTTCACATATTTTCTTCGGTATTTTCATGCTTGATGTACACACTAAACACAAGTAAAACTGTTTTTAATTTCAGTTTCTTCAATAAATATAAATCCTATATAATTTACTAAATTTTATATTAATATACTTTGTGTATTATATCATAAAACATAAATCAAAAGTTAAAGTAATGGTAATTAGTTTAACTCTAATTTTCTAATTACCTTCAAAAATATTCAATATACCCTGTAAGGTAATGATGTTGGGAAACACTGATTTACGCGAACGAACAGAATTTTTTTTCTATTTTCTTATTTCGAATAAAAGAAGAAATTTTCAAGTATCTCGGAGAATCGAAGATGAAAGAATTTTTGTAATGTTTTTACAGATAAAGTATTTTTAAGCGACGAATGTAACTTATTTGGATATTACCATTTGGTCAGGAAGCTTCTTTTTTCCAGAACCTTTATAGTTGATATAAAGAATAACCATAATGGCTTTCCAACTTATCCATTGAGACAAGTTTCATTAAAATGCGTCGCTCCGCGTCGCATTCTTTATGCATTCACGGTGCGAAGATCTTGCAACGCAACGCGGGCAACACGTTCGAAATCGTTTCGTGAACGATTAAGCTCGCGACCCATGGGACTTTCGCGAAGATTACGTTGAATTACGTGGACAAATTGAATTTCGAGGCGGATTTTACGGTTCAGCCCGCCCGGGAGAATTTACTTTTCGTTCTCGAAACAGCCGAGATTCCGTTGGGACCGCTCTGAGTTCAATTTTATTCGTGATTCCCAAACGAAATTTTCGGGACACGATCTGGAAAAGACCGTCACACTTTGCTTCTAATAAAAACACATCTTTCTCCATCAATTTTATTCGAAAAAATAATACTTAAAATATTTCGAAATAATTTTTCTTCATAAAGAAAAGTCACGACTTTTTTATCATGTCTAACTCATTAACTCCTTCCCTTGCGATTGTTTAATTCCTACATACGTTAACTTCAGAAATTTGCTGTTTTAATACAGCGTTTGATAAAAAAAAAATTTTAAATATTATCTGCAATTTATATATTGTAATCGTCAGACTTGAACTGAATTGATTATGAACACAATTCTTCTTTTGTACCACTTTGACTATAATCTGCACCACGAGTGTGCCTCATCATTATAAGACTCAAATTATTTTAGTTTTCCTTGATGTTTCATACTTGACTGTGACAAACAAACGAAATTAGAGAGCTACCAATAAATTGAACTATTTTTCCAGAAGGCAGTACTGTATTGCACTGTATTTAATTAATTAACCTCTTAAGTGCCGCATATGCACGTGGTTTTTATAAACGATATCATAGAACAGCCGACAAAAATTATACTCACATCACGTATCGCGGGATTTTTATGTGATTTTCAAATTTCTTTCGTGAATGATTCATTAGGCCAACGATATGACGTGTTCGGTGTGACAAAAAGTCTGAAATCCTTTGGAATGACTTTGAACTCGCGCAATATTTTCACACTTAATGCTACTTTTCAAACTATCATCCAGATGCTCAAGAAAGAACGAAGCGAACTTTCAAGAAGATATACATGTATCTGAAGAATATTCCTACGAAAGTAACGGGAAGGAGATTCTACTAAGGGGATAAATTAAGAGGGAAACTTCGATGTCTTGATTTTACGCGACTCTCGAAGAAATGTATTCTTATATTAAACGATGTACAGTAGACCCTTATAACGCGAGTTCTTTTAGCGCGTTAAAAATATTGCGACTATTATTTCTATGTAACGCGATACCTCGTACGACACACTAAATAATAAAATGCAGAAATTCCCGGCAATTAAAAATAAATTATACATAATAAACTTGTCTGATATATAACACATTTGTCTAATTATTTCTTTTGTTAAATTTCTATTAAATAAAAAAAGATTTTATTACTTGCATTAATAATATTTTCGTCTATTTTATTAGTATGTGTTCATAATTAATATATGTATTATAATAATATGTTCTTTTATTAATATTAAGAATAATATTGTTCTTTTTTAAATCAATAGCATATATACACTATTTATTTATTTTTTTATATCTTATTTGATCAAATATAAAAAATGAAAGTTAGCATGGTAATATTCATTCCAAATATGTTATGGGTATAGATTATTCGCATTATGCGAGAAAAATTCTCGTACACCACGATTATACAAGTGTCTACTGTACTTAATTCTTAACGGAAAATTGTTTAAAATAATCGTGAAATAAAGGATTTCTCGCGATCTCGATGAGAGATTGTTAAAAATTCGACAATAAATGTAAACAATCATATCGATGTCCATTTTTATGCAACGCGAAGCGAGCATTCATCGTGTTTTCTTCTGCCGCCTCTCTTTCTTTTTTCTTTCCTTGTTTTTCTCCTTTTCGCGGCAATTCGATTTCGTTTTATCAAATGCATCGCCGAGGAAATGTCGAGGCTGGAAAACAACCATTCGAGGGCTTTCCACCGAATAGGAGTATTTATCTCTCGGAGTACTGACAGCTTGTCAAACGAACGATCCCGTGATCTACATTTATTTAAAATTTTGCATCTGTCTACTTTATATTAATTTAACTTTCGTATTACGTTTTCTTCATAGTAACATTTTTCAATATATAAAAATATACAAATGTTCTTTTATTAAGTTGTATTGACACTATGAACTTATAACAAATATGGATAAAGAATATTAATCCTGTTTAACCTAACTTTTCATTGTTCATGAGAAGAGATGAGATTTTTCACGGTGATGAAATATCGGCTTAGATAAAACAGTGGAATCTATGACAAAATTAAATCTTTGTACTGTGAATTATCCATACATTTCACTATATTTAATGCTTTATCTGTTAAATATTCTCGTTTCAGTTAAATATAGGCGTTCTACCACATAAAATGGCACAGAAAACCAAAGAAAATTTGTCTTTTATATCCAATTACGATTCTGTTGCGAATGCAACCATAGTGAAATTTATATCAAATAATGAATGACTAGCGTTGCCATAAACAGGAAGATAATTTGAAATTTGGCAATACGATTTGTCCTCCATTCAAACCATCTCTTCCCTATGACATTTAAAGCTCTTGTAACGAACAGTAGATGAGCAAAGAGATTCATCAAGGAATACTTGACGTATTAGACGAGAGCGTATTTTCCATTCGAGAATTTTTATTCTTCGTCCTATCTTGTTCGATACCGGTGAAGGATAATCCTTGACGGTAGGAGGCTCCGTTGCGTTATCGCGAAATGCTATTAAACTACCGTTATCTCCGTAATAACCTGCCATTGCCAGGTTATAATGGTGAGCGTCACAAAGCGAACATTATCGCGTACCCCGATTTGATGCGCGAGCTAAATGCGGATTGCCAATTAGCGGTCTTCTCTCTACCACGTGCCTCTGCTTGATCTCCTTCATCCTACCTCGATCTCGACACATCGACTCCTACGTAACTTAGGAAAGATGTTCGCTATCATTTAGAAATATTTCACTAAATCATTTTGTCTATACTCTTCTCTATCAGTGAGAATGTTCTTTATCAGTTCTTGATCAGTGTAATTTCGATAAATTTATCACTTCAATCCTATATACAGTCCTTCGATGAAATTTCACCTATTTACAGTTTCTAAATTTTATAAGATGTTTGATTTTTTTTTCTGCTGATGTTTATAATTTTATATGTTTGTGTAAAGTGTAAGATTTGAAGTGAAACACAGTTTGGTAACACTTCATTTTGACATATTAACCCTCTATAGCACCATATGATTTAAAAGTTGCACATCCATTTATAGTTGATTTGTTTATTGCTATACTATTAGGTTGTTGATTTTTGATAGACAGTGTTTGAATATATTCCAACATATTAGATGGTATGAAAATATAAAATTCGCATGTATTCTGAGAGATTATTGTTTCACGTGTCTTTTAAAAGTTTATTCGTTGCAATTGCTAGTTTTATCGCAGTGTTATACTGCCTTGAAGATGGAAGAAAATAGAATACACTTTTGACATGGAATATTTTTCTATAAACGAAAGGGGAAAAGTACTGGGAAAACATCAAACGAGATATGTAATGTTTAAAGAGGCGGTAGCCCATCAGAAAAAATTCTTTGCAAACGGTTGACAAAATCTAAAAATGAGAATTTCGATCTCGAAGAAAATAAAGAAATAAAGCTTTCGGTAAAATGGAATTTTTCTATTTGCTGGAAAACGATGAAAAATGGTAAAATTTAAAAATACATATCTTATAGAACAAAAAGAAAGTACTTTGAAGTATGAAATTGGCTTATTTACATAAAAATCGTCAGGAATTTTCCAGACAACCCAATATTTTTTAACGTTAATTATTGATTCTTGTCTTTCAACAGTGTTCAAGATGTAAAATTGCAATTAACTGTAACTTTTCTTCTCATATAGACAAATTGAGTTATAGAAGGTTACATAGTGAGAAAAAAAAAGAATGTAAAGAAAGCATTTCTCAAGAGTAGGAAGAATAAAGTTCAGAAACGATGCAGAAAACTTGCAAGTAGCTATAAAGTGTAACAGAACTATCGGATGTTTTGAATTTTAATCGACGAAATCATAAGTGAAACACGATTAATTATGCTTAAAAGAAACTAAGAAAAATTCAACTTTAGCACAAAAGTTCCGAGTGCAAAATCCTAAAACAAAATGACACAGGTCATCTCTACCATAATTTTCGATCGATCTAAATTGTGAAATTTACTATAGAAGATTCTAAAATATAGTTTCACTTATAATTTACACAATAGCGTACATTTTGGTGAAGGGAACATGATTAAACATGATTGACGAAAGTAATCAGTGAACACAATATCTCTAAAATTCAAGAGAATGTACGTTCATATTGTACAAACATATAGGATGCTCAATTTAGGATATTATAATATTGTGGTGAGATATTGAATTGCATTGTTAATTGTAGCTATTTCAATATTGAATTTCAATCAACAAATGAAATCACAAAACGTCAAATACTTCTACGAATATTGACAACGAGTGTTGAATTAATTTCTACAATTAATTCGATCATTCTTTATATTGTAAATTTAAATTACGTCTAATTACACTTATTAATCATTGTGACAATAAATGTCTGTGCATCTTCGAAATTAATATCAATATTTTATATCAATTAAATAATTTAAAGTAATTCAGTTTTTCTTTCGTTCGAATGAAAATACGTTCTGTGTACACTTTCAAAGAATTTCGTTTAATTATATGTTATATTGCACAGGCATACGGATATTTGTACGGTGTATTAACGATGATCAGACACGTATATTGTCTAGCACGTTACCTGGTACAAATCGATACATCTCTAATGTAATTCCAATCCGTTGTAGGCTCCATGTTGATTTAGTTCAATAAGCGGATAACCCATTATTCCACAAAGTACTAAATGCCAGCCAACAACTGTACTCCGATGAAATGACATATTAATCCGATTAATTTCATCCGGACAGAAGGTAAAAGCGATGGCGTTTATGATTTTCAAAGGGGCTCGAAGCTTTTCAAAGAGGAAGATCAGCTCGTCGTTTTTCTTCCCCGAAGCGAAATGCTCCTTTGGAAATTATCATCTCAGTTTACGGCTCTTCTCTTAAAGCGAAGCCAAGTAATTAAGTAGAAATTGCTACCGTGAGCGAATTCGTGGTTCGTTAAAATGAAAAATAATGTAGAATTTAACGTTTCATAGGTGAAAGTGCTTCGAATTTTTACGGTGTAAGGGATTGATTATCTCCCGAGTGGTAGAATTGAATTTAATTGCAAACTTCGAACACATCGCTCCGTGCTTCTTATAACCTTTTTCGTGATATATGTACGAGAACATGAGAGATTGTTGGAGTAGATTGATACGATGAAATCGACTTGCTGGTAAAATTCAAAAAAATCGTATGTTTCAACGATCGTTTATCGAAAAATAAAATATATCGTCATGGTTGAATAAACGATGAATGATCGTCTTGTCGAATTTTCTTAGTTTTATGGAAAATTCTTGCTGATAGCATGCATTTTTCGCGAGCGTCGCTTTAACGTTAAAAAATACAAAATTCGTCAACATACATTGTTCCTTTGTCTTTAATCATTTTCGAGATATTAGCCCAAAATATGTTTACTACTTTTGACTTTGAGAATGATTTTTGCACTCTGATTGTGAACGATTGCAAATGAAAAAAAAAATAAAATTTTTTTTGTTTTTTTAACTATTGCATTCTAAAGTTTCGATGATTATCACTTAGAAATGTTACCTTCTCAGTAACATTCTCACATTTAAGCACCCGTAAAGCGTTCAAGTAACTTGAAATAATAAAAGAATAATAATCCGGTTTCGTCTTCTCGTTAACGCGTAAGATGTGAATTTCCGCCATTAAGAATACTATGCGATAAATTCGACCCTTATCCGATTCGTATTCGCGAAAAATTGAAGTTTCAACAGTTACATCTAAAAATGCAAAATTACCGATGCATTTTCAAGATTTAACTGCACTGATTTAACGATCAATTGAGATATTGTTATTATTGACAATTCAGGAGCTCAATTGTGGAGCCTCGTCATCAGAAGAACGGATTGAAAATAACGTTGGCAATTAAACTTAATACAAATTCTCGTATGTTCCTTCGTTTGTATAGCTGAAGTATTTATGGAATTAACGTTCATGATTGTGCTTCAGCGATGTGTCAGTGTCATCGAACGTTCGAGAGTGGCTGCGCTCACCGGCTTTTGATGCACGGCAATGGGAAGACGAAGAACTTCTGCTAATGCTGCAAACGATGTTCGTCGAGCTGGACCTACCTCAAAAGTTTAACATTCCTTTACCAATCCTGAGGAACTTCCTATATGAAGTTTACAACAACTATAACGAAGTGCCATTTCATAACTTTAGGCACTGCTTCTGCGTGGCACAAATGGCAAGTATATGCAACCTAAACACACATACACATACACATATATACGCACACCTATTCTCGTTAAAATACAACGCACGGATCTTACGTTGGTATCTAATTGCGACGTATTTCGGTTTAATGAATGGCTTATAGGCATCCTTACCAGTGATGATACAAAACACGATCTAAAAGTATAATTCATGAGTATCGTTTGCGTTTCGCATATTGAAGCGCCGATTAAACTTTAAAGTCGAGAAGTAAGAAATATTGAACGAGCAGTGCACACTTCCGATAGTTGTCTAATTTTTGTTAATAATTCCCTAAGGTGTTCCATAATACTAAATAAAAGACGAAAATTGTCCAGTTTTTACTATTTCTTCTACGTTAACTGATAGATATTATCGAAATGAACAATTTTCTGCTAAATAGTATATGTTACAAGAAGAAAAGAATTAACCCTTTCGCTGCAGCAGATTTCGATAAGCAACATGCATAGAAAAAGATAAATGCTAAATCCTAGCTGCAAAATTTGTAAAATTCTTTTCAAAAATTTGTAAATTACAAGGTTTTTAAATTTGTAAAAATTAAAAGTTCCTTTAAATAAATTCAAAGAGTTGCTAACAGAACAGTACAAGCAAATTGTTTCTTCAAAGCGTCTATAGACACCAATAACAATGAAAGGGTTGAAAAAAAATACTAAGTAAAAGAGTTCGAAATAAAATAGGAGCTAGAAATAAAAAAATGGCAGAAGTTTTGCATGTTTCGTTTTTGTCTGGAAAATGAGTAAAGAGGAAAGCCAGAGGAATTTGATCATTTTACTAAAATTACCGAAGGCGAAATGCATATACTAACTGATTAAATTACATTGAAATGTAATTTAATCAATTTATATGATCCCAGATGTACGCGATAGCCTGGGCAGTGGATCTTCCGTCACGGATCGGCGACCTGGAGGTTTTTATACTGATTGTCTCCTGCATCTGTCACGACCTAGATCATCCGGGATATAACAACATTTATCAAATAAACGCTCGTACCGAGTTGGCTCTGCGTTACAACGATATCTCGCCACTGGAGAACCATCATTGCTCTGTGGCCTTTCGTGTCCTCGAGGCGCCGGAATGTAACATCCTTGCGTCTTTGGACAATGCAACCTATCGAATCGTACGCGAAGGGATCATCAGATGTATTCTCGCGACAGACATGGCCAGGCACAACGAGATCCTCGGACAATTCACCGATATCATCCTTGAATTCGATTATTCTAGCAAGGCTCATATCAATTTAGTAAGTTTTTTAAATAAAATCTTTCAATAAAAGCACATACAGTTTGCTATCAAATGGAATATTTACTTAGCATTTATGAAAAAATTTTGTGGAAAATATGTTGGATGTTCTTTCTAATTTGGAGCTGTTAAATCATCAAAGTTTTGAAATATAGTAATTTAATAGTTTCTAATCCCGTTACAGTATATCAGTCAACATATAGAACGTAAGAAAAAATGTCTTTTATTTAATAAAAACGAAATTTAAAAATGTATTATTATTATACTATATTATATTATTATTATTATACTACCAAATTACGTAAAATGTTCGCCTTTTTCGCCCCCTTTCCCTCGTCGATTTGTAATTTAAATAATTCAAATTCTATGATCATTTATATCGACAAATTTTCAAAAACGAGAATTAACACAAAAATCGATTAGTTTCGACAAAATTATATGTACAAATAGATTGCGAATATACAAAAATTACACACAATATTACGTTGTTTGCAGAAAACAATACCCCTTTCTCCTCTATCATTTTCTTCTAATATTTACTATTTCACAACAGCTGTATACACACATAGTGACTCTTATTAATATTTGGGTACACTTTGAAACAGAATAGCTTTTTCAAAATTGGACTAAAGGACTTGAGATTTTTTTTTTTTAAGAAGTTAAATGATACGCCTTTCAGAGGATTAAATACGCATTTAGCAACCAAGGGGTTAAAATGTAGATCATTGAAATGAATCTCGACTTAAAATTTACACCAAAACAGTGAGGAAAAAAAAAGAAATCTTAATTTCTTGTTCCAGTTGTCGATGATCCTGATCAAGGTAGCGGACATCAGTAATGAGGCTAGACCTATGGAAGTCGCAGAACCATGGCTAGATAGGTTGCTTCAGGAATTCTTTAAACAGAGCGACGCGGAAAAGCTCGAAGGACTTCCGGTTACGCCATTTATGGATCGTGATAAAGTAACGAAGCCCTCATCCCAGGTCAGCTTCATCGGTCTCGTTTTACTTCCTCTTTTCGAAGCTCTTGGTGAACTGTTCCCGGAACTGCAGGTACATTTATTACCGTCTTTCCTTTTTGTCTTTCTTTCTATTGTTAAAAGTACAGCTGACATTTTGATAGAGGAAGTTTCACTTGAATTCTTCGTGTGATAGGACATTAATAGGGGCAAAATAGTATGCAGCATGATTGCACTTTGAAGAAGCTTATTGCAGTCGTCCGTTTATTAATATAAACTTCGCATTACATGAATTGTTCAGGAAAACATGAAGATGTTGGAAAAAGTATGTATATGTAGCGAATACAGCATCAAAGTGTAATTTATAATCGGATTTTGTTTATATATAGTGTGTGAAAGGATTAAATGTTAAATAAGGTAAATCGAAGCATACTACGTACGCAGTTTCGAACATTGCGACACACATATTACGGATAGAATCACTGGAAATTACTCTATTACATTAGTGAATAGTTTACAATTTCATTATCACATTTAATAATAAACATTTGTAAACATACCTACCACATCATCACATAGATTTAGCTTAACACAAATTAACCGAAATAAAATTTATCGCCATAGAATACATTTGACTAAACATATTCCTACAGCAAACTCAACAATTTATCAAAAATTAAGGGAAATTAAAAAAAAAACAAGAAAACAAAAATTTTGTTTCAGAGCCTAATAGTTCAACCAGTAAGGGAAGCATTAGAGTACTATCGCAGACTGAATGAGGCGGCGAAGGATGAACGACATCATCGTAAGAGCGTGGCCGATTTAGGCGAGTCAACACCGATGACAATGACACCAGGTAGCACCGTATCGACGAGCGTCGTCAAATCCACCTCGTCGCACAGTATGCGCTCGAAACGTTCAACAGGCACGTTTCACTCGCGATCTCGATCGACCGAAGATGACATCACGGAGAATCTGACGGGGGAGGATGTGGAGAACCTCGAGAATTCCGATCTGGAGACCGCGACGGAGGTGGAGGTGAGCGAGAAAACGTTGAAGTTCAAGATCTCGACGGAGGGGACGCTGGCTGGGCCGGCAACAGGTAGGAAAAGCTACCCGGGTAGCCGGAAGGGTAGTCGAGAGAAATCATCATTGGATTATCATAATCACGACCTGGCCAGGGCTGTCAGGGAGCATGCACGCGAAAGAAGACGCAGTAAAGAGAATCCTAGCAGCGATCTGAGTTCGCCTGTCAGTGCAATGTCCGCGGAGGGTACCAGGATCATGGAGGAGTTCGAGAAGCACGAAATGGTTCTGTTGGATGGGAAATTGAACGAACGAAGGCTGATCGAGGGTAACGGTAACGTGGTCATCGAGACGCAGCAGAGAAACAACCTGAAGAAAACTACGAGTAGCATAACGGAGAATGAACAGGAGATCAGGTCTAGTCGCAAAGAGATTCAAAGGGAGTCGATCGGGCTTCGGTGCTGTTGCGATGATAAAACAGAATCGAACAATCACAAGTCCATTTTCACTAGATTAAGAAACTTCACGGATCGATTAAGCATCAGCTTCGATTCGAAGGAACCTCCTACGCCGAAGCCGACGAAACATATGTCGAAAACGTTGAATAAGAGCAACTCGGTGAGCAACTCATCCACGGCTACCACCTCTTCCAGACATAACAACTCCATGGCGGTGTGCAAACGTTGCAACCTGGTGAAATCCTCGACAAAGGAGAGCAAAGCTATAGCGACGGTGGTTGAGCTGTCGTCGGTAGACAAGCGGGCAATGACGCTGCCAAAGGTGAGGAAATCGACAGATTATAAGAACAAAAGCTGGAGGATGGTATTCTTGAAGGAGAAAAGATCGTCGACTTCGTTAGAGGCTTTGCCAGGCGCGATGTTAGATAATTCTTTGTCGAAATACCGACGGAATTTTTCGAACCCCGAAGGTAAATCGCAGAGTATGAAAGAGATGAAAGGTCAGAAGAGTTTGGACATCGAGTTCGGTGAAATCGAGGTGCGTACGAATAAGCAACAGCCGGAGATCGTCGTGAAGACTGAATGTCGTTCAAGAGAGGCTGTGCAGGAAGATATAAACAAGGTAGAAATACGAAGAAGCTCGGCAAGTATGGAAGATATCTCGAAGATGACGAAACAGACTGAAAGCGTGATGCTCGGTTCGTTGGAGCCAAAGAAAGCAGAGGAACGTCCTCACACGGGTAGCCTCGACTCGATGCTGTGCAAAGAATCGACCAAGTCACGAAAGAAACCGGCAACGTACACTACCGCGACAACGTCGAAAAAATCTTCGCCCGGTTTGTTGTCGCGATTCAAGTCTGGTATGAGCATCGACAGCACCAGGAGCAACAGCAACAGCGATTCCTTGCACGATCAGAACTCGCAATCGCCGAGCGGTTGGATCTCTTCTCTTACGGCAAGCTTTCGGCCGAAGAGGCAAATTACGGAGGCATCATTATCCTCGCATCCTCCTCGTTCACCGAGTCGAGAAGAGATCAAGTGATACGGCCCGGTGGTCGAGGACTCGTCCGAGAAACAGTTGTCCGGCCTGCACAGGTGGCTGGCTGAGAATATCTTTTGTTGCAGCGGTTAAAAAAAAGAAATTTTCACGCGTTTCGATCGCCCGATTCCTCAACCAGGGGCTACTACATTTTTCGCGCGTTTAAGTCGAGAAAGAGAGACCGATGATCATATCAGAGAGAGAAAGAGAGAGAGAAAATGAGACGGAGCCAAAGATCGTTGACGAAGGCTGAGAATTAAATGATGATCGGGAGATATCGTGACAACAGAAACACGGAAGCGAAGGGATTGACTGATTATCAAAGCGTTCCTGCTCTTCTGATGTTGCTTTGTATGCGACTTCCGCTTGGTTTTGATTCTATCGTCAATCGTTAGCCAGATCGTGTCTATCTGTTAGTTTCGAGAAACGATTGTATAAGCTCGACCTCGGGCGGCCAGGCGTTCTTCGTGAGAAAATTTCCGACGAGGCTTTCCTTTTCTCAACGACAACCCGATCGATCTGATCAAAAGGGATACGAAACTTATAACAATACCCTGGTCCAGTAGAATCTGCATTCAGTCAACTGAACAGGTCCGTGCGGCAGACTAGGTTCATGAAATCCTCGTATTTTCTCGCGCGAGATTCGTGCGTGTACTCGAGTTCGGGCGCTCGCTGTCTCGATCGTGCATTATTAACTTGGGCGACTTCCGGACGAGCCTTTCTTTTTATCACCGAAGAAGCAAAAAAAAAAAAAGAAAAAGAATAACATCTGCACAAAGAATTTGACTGTTCTGCCGCATCAAGGACGGCTTGAGAAACAATTAGAACGGGTGAAAGCTATGAATAGGGAAAGGATATCGGGGCAGGGGGAGGAAGAAAGTCTCTCGAACGTTATACGAGGATGAAAATACAATTAAAGATTTAAAAATAAAAAACGAAAAAAAAAAGAAGATGTCTTATAGTACGTGCGTGTAGTATGTCGATTAGCTGTTTCCAAATGTAGCCAGAGAAATGTGTGAGTGTAATTAACGTTCGTGTCGAAGCCAAACTGTCGAACAGCTGGCAAATACCAAATATATGTATATTGCTCCTAATTATCGATCTCCGTTCCGAAAGCAGAGTGGATGAAAAACAGTGAGAAAGGAAGAGTGTGAGTGTGTGAGTGAAAGGAAGTGAGAGAAAGAGGAAGAAAGAGAAAAATTGCGTAAACGACGAAATTCAAATGTGAAAATCAGGCTGAGAATGAGAACGAGTTTATATTCGAAAAAAAAAGAAAGAAAGAAGTAGGAGAGTAAGAGAAGTAACTGAGAAGGGAGAAAAAAAAATGGACGGCCTGAAAAATAGATGAATATGAAAGGCGCAGTATATAGACTATTTTATTTATTGTTCAATTAAAAGAATAGCCTAATGAGTAATCATTAATGTTGTTCGTTATTATACATATATACATATATATATATATACATACAAAATATATATATAAATATATGCAAGACGCAATGTATACAAAGACGTGGAAAAAAAAAGAAAAGAAGAAATATGCAACTCCCATCGAGTCGAGAGCATAACGTATATAAATATTATAAATATATAAGGAAAGATGATCGTACGAAGAAGCAGATCTACATAATACACAAGTTAAGGGCGTAGGTAGATAGCGAATGAAACGAATCTACGTGGGACACGTGTCGAATTATCGATTGAAAATCCATCCTCTATTTGAAGTAAGAAGAAAAATAAAAAAACAAAATCGAAAAAAAAAGAAGAACCTCCCCTGTCGCGGAAAAACGAGAAGAAATGAGAAAAAATAAATAGAAAGAAAAGAAAAAAAAGAGATACAAGAAGGGTAAATTTTAGTTCGTGTGTCGTGAACGTCGCGGGGAAAGAGACGAAACCGATCGTTTCGAAGTATATTTCGATGCGACTATTCGCACGGAAAGGAAAAAAAAGAAAAGAAAACGATTTTGTTGATCTGTCAGAAATTTAGATGAATGTTAAATAAACGCTGTTTCCTCGCTAAGAAGGTGTCTTCCTCTGATTCAAAGGCTTGCGAACAAATCTCTAAATCTAATCGAAAGCTGTTTACGATCATTCGAAAGTAATACGGGACCTGTAATCTAACGATACATTGTTACATTTTACCACTTCTTCTTCCTTTTTTTTTTCTTTTGTTTCCTATTGTTTTTTTCTCTTCACTCTCTTTGTCGTTAGTCATCAACGAACGCGTCTTTTTTCCCTTGACGGAGCTATTTACTCGTTCACTCGCTAAATTTTTAATAGATCGACAAAACTGAAACACTCTTGGATCTATCTTTCGAACGCGTTTAGAACGGGGAGAAAGTAATGAAGAAGAAGAAAGAAAAATAAATCGACATAAATGAGATAAAACGGATACAGCCTAACATAGAAGAATCCTCGTGATGCACGCGTTTATCAGCCTCGACACAATCAGTTTTCTGCGTAACGGCGTCTCGCTTTTTCATTTTTAGATGTTTATATTTTTATACTCCACCAGCAGTGTGTCTGTACGGCGATGAAGAACCGCATGTATTGTTGAAGTCTAGTCTTACGTTATCGTCTTCACCACCCAAAAAAAGGAACTCGTTTTTTTGGGCAATTCTTCGTTTTTCTACGGCGATCGTAGAGCAGGAAGAAATCCCTGTGTCCACCTGAACCGGCCCTCTGCATTCTGCGTAATGCTTGTTCAATCCCCTCCCCAAGAAGCCGCGAGAAGAGATTCGTTCAATGAATTTCGGAGAAACGTGTTTTCCTCTTTATAATCCTTTTTTTCTTTTTTTTTTTTGTTTTTTAAGAGCCAACGGGAAATAACTGTTCTCTATTTATAAGATTTCATGGTTACAGTTCCTTTTTATGCTCTTTCATTTTTCTATCTAGTTTTATTCGTTCTAGTATAATATCATTGATGATATCATGTGAGAGATCATTCATTCGACACAAAGTATGCAAATCGATCAGATCTAAAGGGTTGTTTTTTATGAATTTCAATTTACACCTGACGTCGAGGAACTAATGTTAAAAGTGACGCGACACTTTTAAATTAGAACTGTAATTTCAATCTGAAGCTCGAATTTTTACGTGAATCACATTTCCACCGTGACTTTTATATGAAATTTCTGTCTGAAGATTTTCTATTTTTCAACAAAGAAACTCGAGAAGACGTTCATGTCGACTGCAAATACGATTCCACCGATTTCAATCTTTCCTTTTCTTTTTGTTTTTTGTTTTATTAGTCGATAAATCTCTTCCCACGGCGATTAGGATTTGCGCGGACACCTTCGGAGCTCGAGAACTCTTCCCAGGTCGCCATGTAAATGTCTACCGCGCGAATCCTTCTTCATTTCGTCGTGAAAAGCTCGTGTAAAGCTCGACCTACGTGGACGAACAAAGGAATAAAGAAAAAAAAAAAGAAAACAAGGATCGACGAGTGTCATGGTGTTTTCAAGCGAACGAGCCATGTTGTATACACGTGAATAATGTAAATTATTAAAATTCCAGTGGTACGAGGGAAAAAAAGTATTTGATCTTACTTCATTGAATGAAATAAAAGGAAAGAAAAAAAAAAAATAACAGAATTCTTCAACTCTACGTTTTAATCGTCAATCAACGACTGATATAAAATCAAATGCTTTTTTCGTTCGATCACTCGCTGTCTGTGCCTGACCATTGTCAATATTTATTTGTCTCTACCTAGACGGTAAATCGATTACACGTCAGTATCGAGTGAGCCGACTTTTTCCTAGAAACTCTCGGACCATCTGTGTCGACAATCGAATACTCTCCCCATTATATATATATATATACACATATATATATCGTCGGTGTTAACTTTCGAACGAATCGCGTCACGTTCAAACGGTATCAAACGATCGTCTTTAATCGAGGCTCGATTTCAAAAGCAAAACGAGGCTTCGGAAGGACCGGGAACGAGAGGTGAGGAACGACAAAAACTCGATGGTCCAATCGTGTCGCAGTAGGAAGTTAACGATATATATATATAAAAAAAAGAAGAAGAAAATATTTTCACTCGTCAATTGAACGTTTAATTCATAGCGAGGTATAACTGCCTCGTGTCTCCAATTATTCTCGTCAATTACCGAAGCGTAATCGATCGAATGATGTTTTCTCATGCCAATGGCCACCGAGAGAGATAAAGAGAGAAATGTAGAGATGGAGGAAGGAGAAATAAAGAAGTAAGTGATCTCGCGATTAGAATTCGAGGAGAGAAAATAGGACAGCGTGTGAATCTAGTATATAAGCTGGAAGTATCACTTCTCTGGCACGAATTCACTTGTCTACAACCTTCCTGGTCCTCGTTTCATTGCCCATTCAACCACCTTCCACCGTATATTGCGAAGCTAATTAGCGAGTAAGGGATCAATCGTCGGCGTTAAAACGAGTGTTCATCGGCGAACGGCGTGGCGGCGACGTAATGAATCGAGACGCGCTAACACCACTTCGGTTTTCGTTAACCTTTATCGTGAAAACGTCCAGTTCGTGGAATATCACTGGGAGAGAAAGAGAGTGGTGTGCAATTTGATTGGATGTAAAGTAGAGATGTACACATATACGCGTTTGCTTCGAGAGGATGGAGTAGAAGGTGTTCAATTGAATTGGTGATGAATGTTTAAAAACCTGTACTATTAATTAAACTAAATTAAACACTTTTTCCACAACGTAGAGGCAAACGTTGCTTCTTTAATGCAAAAAATATTCTTCAAACTGAAAATACTCTTTTTTTCGATTTTTCTGTAACTTTCTCATAATAATTTATAATATCTATTATTCTCCTTGAATAACCTTAACTCTGAAGATCACAAACTAAACGTATTCCAAAGATTCTGAAGTTAACACGTTCGCTATCAGAGTCTGAGAAGAAAATCTTGTACTACAATCCAGAGTGGTTTTTTGTTATAATATGACAAATTCTTTTGTTATTTTCTTGTAGTATTCTAAATAAGCGAAATAAGCAATTTTACAAATTGACGCATGTGTACTTCCGTGCATAAGTATTAGGACACCTGAAATCAACATGCTGAAGTTTACTGAAATTTAGAGAATTCTGTTGATATCTATTGAAATCTATTTAACTCTACTAAAATTTACCAAAGTTTTCTATAATCTACCAAGATCGACACAATTATGTTTAAATCTACTAATATCTATTGAAATCGCTTGAAGTCTGCTGATCTCGATTTAAATCTACCAAAATCTGCTTAATGAACACAAAGCAGGCCTTATTGTCGTTACAAATTTAATATAAAATTATCTGACGCATAGAAAGAGTTACAAAACTATCCTAAAAAAGAATGATTCTAAGATGAACCAAAAATTATCCTAAAAAAAAAAATTATTCTGGAATCGCAGAGTACAAGTGCATACATATATTTTTACTAATATATATCACCATCTTTGGTGAGTAAATATAATTCAATTCGAATAATATATTCTGTTTGATCATAATGGGTGTCCAAATATTTACATCTAAAAATTTTATTTTGTATATCAAATACATAAACTGATAAAGAACACACATCACACATTTGCGGTAGCGAACGTGTTAATACAATAGTGAAATTCACGAATTAAAAAAAAAAGAAGTTATAACTATGCACGTTTCAAACTGATTTGAGAAAGCGTAAAAATTCTCAGGTTGCAGGATCGATATTTCTCGAGTAGAAATGAAAAGAGAATCCAGGGATAAGTTTGTCCATTTATTGTATACGAATTTGAATGTCTCATTAAAAGTATAATGAAAAAGAAAACGTGCGGGTTTCTGGTTGCATCGCGTGTACAGAGTTTTTACACGACAAAAGGAAACTGATATTGAACAACCATCTGTTGCAGTGGCCAAAGGTGTCAATAAACGAGTAACAGCAATGCCAATTATCCGAAATGCATGGCTGAATACGTTCTCCCGTGATGAGTTTGCGTGCTAAGGAATGTTGACCAAGTACACTATATACTTGTGTAATTTCCGAAAGAAACCTGCTTTTTATTCGTTAAGTGTTTTACCCCTTCTATGGTTCTACTCGAACGTAATACTAGTGATAAAAAGCAAAATAAAAGAAAACTAAAGGGAAGTTCACGGTATAAAAAGAACAGAAGGAAAGAACGATATAGAAAATGGCGTGCGAATCTCGGTAAAATGTGTTTTGTAAAATTGTCGAAGCCAAAGATAAACAAAGCAGAATTTCGAATAACGGACGATAAATAAATTGGAAGAATTTCATTTCGTGCGACGCATTGTCGCTAATATGCTAATTTAATGAGTTCACGTTGCAAGTGATATATTACTGCGTATCCTCTGTAATTAACTTGACAGGTTGGTAAACCTGGTGGGATCAAATATATCTAATTAGACGCAAGAGGAAATATTATATTTTGTAATTAAACCGTGCCCTAACTGTGCACGGTGTTTTTCACTGAACGGAACTAATGAGATGTTAATTTTGAAATGAAAATGTGAAATCTAACGATCAAACGCGACACGGAGAGTTAATGGAGACATGACTATTAATGTAGCATAATTCCCAACGGGCGTGAATGTAAAACTCTTAGTTTGATTGCATGCAACGACATAGTTAAACTTGCTGCTACTTTCTACGTTCGAGCTGATAAAATTACTTGACCCCATTATTTTCATGCACACTTTGAATTTATTTCTTATTTTATTTTATTCCGCAAAAATTGTATAATATTTTTACGCACAAGTAGCATACATTACTGGTTGTTCATTATTTCAAGAAAATTTGTCGAAATTCCAGCCGTTCGATTGTACGAAGTTTTGTGGGAAGTAATAATTATATATTACAATTATCTATATAAATTTAGTCGCGAGTGGCTGGTTTGAAAAATTTCGTATAGAATCAGTATATTGTTCGAACAAATTTAATATCTATTCTTAGTATAACATAAAAATTGTAAGTAATGGAAACAAATATTTGCTAGAACACGATACTTCCGGTACCAAAATTTTCTAGAAAACCGCAAAAATTCATATTTCAACGAAATTTTCCGTTGAAATAACCTTAACCAAAAGAAATCAGAGGAAGTCCACTACGTTTGTTACATTTCTTTGTTATTTCTCGTCCGCTATTCGAACTGTGAATTCACGTGACAACCGAAAAAGCGGCTGAACGGCAGAAACATATAAACTACTGGACGGTATCGCGTTTTAACCGACTCGCAGTAAACTCACACGATAAAGGTTAAACGGTGCAGCAACACCGGAAAGAGGGCTGCAATTACTGTAACGAAGGAAACTGGCATCGAGAGATGCGCGCGAACGAAACGACTCTGGATGTATGTATAACGTGTATTTACCTGACAAGAAAGAATTATGGAAACGGAGGGACGTGAAAATAACGGCTAAGCTCGCGGGCGAGTTACTATCATGATATTGTAAACAATGAATTGTATAGTTATTATGTGTGTAAGATTACCGTGAAACAAATTCAAACACGTTGCAGAGGCGTGTGCCTGATGTTCGAGCGGTGTTCGATGACGGCGATCGATTAATCGTTCGCTTGTGAAACCGAGAAAAAAACGATGATCGACTGTTCGAAATGACAAATTGTATCTTCTTTCTTTATTTTTTATTTTTCTCCTTTTCTGTTGCGTGAGATTGTTAGCGATATTCAAATTAACCTTTTCGCTACGATCGTCTCTGCCGAAAAATCGCGCAATTTACGCTGGTAATAATTTTGTCCATTTATGTACATGTTTCACTTATAATGGATACCTAAATGCAATTGAAATTACGAAAAAATCTCCGATAGATCATGCGATTGTAGAACGTTCATTTGGTGATAATAAACAGTAGTATGCGATGACTATTCTACGGCGAGTTATAATCGCCTATAGTATACAGAGATCGGTTCATTATGAGCGACTGTAGTTGTTCGTAGTAGCGAAAGGGTTGAACGTTGAGTTCAAGCGGAAAGTGTAATACAGTTTAGAGGTTCAATGAGAAAACGTAGTATAAATTTAATGAAGATAATCTTGGAGGAAATTGAATTGAAATGCCAGCACAAAGGAAGTGTTTTTGAAGTGATTAGGAGGTCGTTAATGAAACAACTTCATTATTAACAAGCCAGTTAGATGTTGGTTACTATAGAAAATTTCGCTAATTGACTTTTCAGAAAATGTAGAGAATCTAATGAAGGAAGCAACAAAATATTGATATAAAAATATATACGTACATATAGAGATAGATTAATAATTTAAAAAATACTTAGCTATATGATCTTCCAGGGAAAACATTTTCAATTTATATTAAATTACAAATTATAGTTACACATGACAAAATGTATATGCCACATACTTTCATTGGGAAATCATTCATGATTGTTCTAATATCTGGAGTATCAATCATTCTAAAATTAACCTAAGTTTCTCTTAAAGCATCACTTCGAAACATACGTTCGTTAAAGTCCTCTTCATTTCCTCCGGCTTCACTTAAAAATTTCTAAAATTTTCAGAGTTCGCGTATAGTTTAAGTTAGAGACACAATATTTATACTTATCTGCCGATTACAATCTACCGAACACGATCTCCTAATCATTCTCAAAGACATATTCAATTTACACAATTCTAGAATTGTTTTTTCTCTTAAATCGCCTCCTTTGAGTTGCAAATATTTCACAAAATCGTTCAAAGCATCCCCGAGCTTTAAACACATGCACATACACACACACACACACACACACACATAAGTACCCTTCGTTATTACGTTTAACTATTTCATCAAACGAAACTCGTGCCTCTAAACTTTCGAATCGATCAGTATAATCAAAGCAAATCGAACCACTGAGCTTCAGACTGTAAAGGTTATCCACGCGTTCCAATTCGACAGCGCAGAATCAGCGTTCAGCGATTGCAATTATCACGCGTTCGATCAAAAGCACAACTCGAATATCATCTCCCTATGAATAATCACAGCGATCGCGTGACCACAGGTTGATCAATTTGCGAGCAAGATGCCCGTGTAGAAACGTATTTGACGCCATCATCGAACAGTACGCGCGAGCCAGGTGCTGGGATGTCGCACGGTATCCGCCATTCCAATTTGATTCCAAGGTGTCGTACTAATATATTACAGAGATTTAATTGTAAGTTAAGCGACGGTCACGCACGGGCCACGTGGCGGGCGACCGGCCGGGTTAGTCTCTTTTGTAAATGAGAATAAGGGAATGAAATAAATATATATACACGTGACCGCGTAAGTGAAAAAAAAAAAGAAAAAAGAGACGTTTCGTGTTTTCTGTGTACACCGTATTTTCTTTCAGCGTGAAACAGAGAGGAAAAGGAGAAACATCGCAGGAATATATAAAATCGTCACGTAATTGTACAGCAATTCAGATTTTCAACATTTGAAGAAATCTATTTGCAATTACAATTTTCAGGAATGCTTAAACATCGCGGTGGTCGCGCTGATCTGATATTCTACGTGAAAAACTCAGTCGAAAATATAGATTACAATTTTCTGAGTTGAGGCTTTGCTTACGAGAAAAATTAGTTTGAAAATTTGTCAAGTACGCATGCACTTGATCAAGTCTCAGCTGAAGTAAGACAATTTTCTAATGAAAATTATCAGTACTGAATCCCTTGATTGCCATAATTTACGATCCCATCATCGCTTGACTTTCAATTAAAAAATTTCTTGAAAAAAGCAATTACGACAAAAAAGTATTATTATTAATATATAAATTAAAATTGGGTAATGATACATTTGAAGATGTTCGGAGGAATTTAATAAGAAGAGCACAGTGATGTATACGAGAACGTGAACATCACTTCCAACGATTTATGAGAACTAAATTAATTTTAAATTGATATTTCTCGAAAACAAAGCCAAAACGAATAAATTTTATTTTTTATTTATTTTGAAACAAAATTTGTAATACCACAACCTCTGCAGGACAGAAAGTTACGTTTTACTGGAAAGGAAGAAAGGACGATGCTGACGAGGGTTGTGGTTAATTTGCTCGTCAGATGTTTCAGTTTTTGAATTAATTATGTTATAATTAGGAAAATAGAATTTATAAAAAATTTACAATGTTCAAGAATTTAACCAGCCGCTGTGTTGACTTTCCGGAGGTTCAAGTATATTCCTCCTAGAGCTGTTGTGGTAAGTCCTTTCGGGTCTATGACTATCGGTGTCACCGTTTTACTAGAAGGTGTAACTTCATAGTCTTTGATCAACTGAATGATCCCGAGTTTCGATTGCATGAGTCCTAGACGCATACCTGAAAGTACGATTGTTGTGAAAGTTTAAATTGAATTAGGCTTTTGTTATGTGAAATGTAAGTATTATTAGTATTTTTCCTTTTTTTTTTAAGTTAGCGGTAAGAAAGAGTTTGCATGTTGGTGTTGATTAATATAAAGTATAAAGGTGCTTTCTTTGCTTTAAAAACTTTCTTTTATCCTCTTGTATATTTGAAATTGAAGTACAGACTCTCTTTGGAAAGCTTAACGTGCATAGAAATTGTAAGCCCACATGAAGTTCAAAAGTGATTTCATAAGTCGCAATATTTAGTATCAAAGTTAAGAATTCAAAAAAATTAATTTAAATTTTAAGAAGTAACGATGATAGTGTGCTAATGACAAAGAGAAACGTGAATAGAAATGTTCATTTTTACTTGATACTATTATCTTCCCAAAGTATATCTGGTCGTTAGTTATTTCGTCTTATGAATCGATAATTATTTCCTGTCTTATGTACATATGTCAATGAATTAGAAGTAATGTGACAGTAAAAAGTGCTGACTTTTTAAGAGAATGTTGGTGTATGATAATGCACCTTTGTGTAATTAATACTTTGAACTAAAATCTCCTGTATTTCATATTTTATTTACACATCAGGATGTTTTATTTCTAACTGTAAACAAATATTTATGCCATTTCAAATGAATTAAGAGTTTCTAGGACAACTGAAATTTGAAAAAGGAATCGTACACACTCTACTGATCCCTCGACCATCTGGACCGAAACCTCTTTTTAAAGTAGTACATAAGTACAAAATAATTATTTCAGAGTAAAAAAGAGTGATTTAAAAAAACTTGCTCATTCACAGCAAAACGATAAGTTCTAGATTTATGTGACCATTAAAATTATATGATACTGTGTTTTAAACATTCTTTTTCTTTGTGGACGACAAGTTCAATCGTTTAGCTTTCCAGCGTCTTCAAAAATTGAGAAGATTAAAGATCAAATGAAAAATTAATAAGAGAAGGAGAAAATGAAATAAAGAATTAATCAGCTTTTACATACCGATGCAAACTCGAGGTCCTTCACCGAAGGGAAAATAGACGAACTTCGGTCTGGATTGTTTCGCCTCCTCGGTGAATCTGAGCGGATCGTATTTCTCCGGATCCGGGAAGTATTCTGGATCATAATGCATACCTAACATGGAGATGAAAATCGGGGTACCTTTTTCCAATACTAGATTTGAATTAGGTACTTCGTATTTGGCGCAGCTGACTCGATCCAAGAATGCTAACGGAGGATATTTGCGGAGAGTCTCTGAGATTACCATGTCAAGATACGGTAATGTCATAACCTGTAAAAAAGAACGTTGAAAAAAAGAAGCTATTATATACTTAATTGTACCATTTGTATCTACATAATTAGTGGTACAATATCGAGAAACGATTCATTTTCTTATTATCTTATTATGACATGTTCAAATCGTAATTTTTCGATAGTTTTATCAATATGCGTTGCACAAATGTTAAAAAAATACGTGAAACTTCTATTAAAATATAGAGTGATACAATTTACATTTCATATTAACCCTTGGACTGTTAAAGGCGTATATATACGCTCTTTTATATTCATTAGTGTATACGAAAGGCGTATGTGTACGCTCATCACAGATCTATCCATACAGGGTGTTTCAGAAATTCATATTAATACCTTAGGGGATAAATCTTGCCATAAAGAAGGGATAATTTTAATTTAACCCTTTGACTGTGGCGCACTCTGTCACGGACCCATTAATATATACTTACCATATTTACTCGTTTCTTTTTCTTCTAATCAACACATTTTTGGAGTACGTTGTATTATTTAGAAAAATAACGAATAGATAAAATTATAAAACTGATCACAAATTGAAATAAATAAACACTTAACATATGCGGCAAAGGAATAAGTTTATACAATTTAATTCACGATGCGATTTTACTATAACAGCGAAATTAACCCTTTAACAGTGCAATAAAGTCATGCATTACGGTAAAAGGAATGTATATTTTACACGTGCTTTTTTAATAACTGTGTTATGTGTGATCATTTTTGAAGCACGAAGTACATAACCATACATCATAGTTCGAAAAATAATATTTCGTTCCTTTCTAATTTTCTTCCTAAAAATCTCTCTTGATATAAACTAATCAGTACTTGAAGCTCTGCCCGTGACAGTCACGGAATAAACTGTTAAAAGGTTAAACCTGAACAGTATTAATAAAAACATGCGAACATTGAAACAGTTGGCAATATTCAACTATTTGCAATTGCTATGTTACATGTAACAATGAATTCTACGTTAGAAGACAGTTAAGAATACAGTGAATGTGTTATAGTAAGAAAAATTAAGAAAAATATAGTAAGAAGAAGAGGACATTCACAGTCTAAGAGTTAATAATCTAAAATATCGTAAATGTTTGTCACCCCTGATTTTGCTCTTGCATATTTCTAAACAAGTATACCTACGACACTCGATAGCCTATCACCGGATGTCTGTATATTTTCATTCTTACTGGTCATACGCAGGCTAAGTTCCTGTTATAAATCACTCGAAAGCAAAATAGCGTCGGGTTAATTGCCTTCGACGACCCTTAAAAGTGTACCGTCGCTAACACGTATAATCTGATGATTCTAAGTTAGAGTACAGTCGAAGGATTAATAAATTTCGTATAAGATTGGAAAGATGATCATTTCAATCATGTTTCTCAGCGTTTCCAAACTGTTATATTAGCATTCGTACCATTTCGTATGTGATTTTGCCATCAGTCTTCTCGAGAGCATCGCGAATCTCTTTTCTAAGAGTGTTCTGGATGTCAGAGTTCTGAGCAAGTTCGTACAATGTGAAGGACATCGTGGTGGAAGACGTTTCAAAGCCGCCAGTGAAGAACACTGCTGCCTGTGCTACTAAATCGTCACCGCTGAATTCTGAAACATTAATTTTCCCATTTATTTGATAGATAATCGTCCATTTCTCACAGCTGAAAATTCTAATTACGTTAAAATTGGCTGACGCCTTTTTTTTCTTTTCCTTTTACATATTATACTATTGGAAATAAATTGATAAATACTCAATACTGAAAACTTGTTCGTATTTTTACTGTTGTTTCATTCTTTTTAACCCAGTTATAATGTCGTAAATAGAATGCAGATTTTTATGCATTTATAGGAAATTTGAAAATGCAAAATTACACAGGATACACGTAACATAAAAAAATATACAAAATATCCAAATCATAGTGCTTTTTATAAATACCCGGTAGGTGAAACAATTTTTTATCGAAATCCAAATTTTTGTTATTATATTCTCAAAAATATGAATTTGCATAAGAATTCCTGGTCTAATCATAAAATATGTATACTACCATGGATAGGACAGAATTAGTTGAATTGAGTAATAATTTGAATTTATTTTATAAATTTAAATAAACATTATTAATATAATCTTCAACAGATACTGAAATACTTTAACCATTAATTCATTCTTTCTTCATTTTTTAACACGTTCCTTTTTCAATTTTATGAATATCATTTAAAACTGAATTTCTAAAATTTTGTTCTCAAATATTATCAAACTATATTCAGTTTGGCTCAGCACTTTTCGTACAGATTTAACTTTCTTTCCGGTCGGCGCCAAAACTGTTGAAGTTTTTCATAGAAAATGTTGATGAAATTGCATTTGATTTTACTTCTTTGTTATTTTTTATTTTTATTTCGGTTTTAAGATTTGTGAAATTATTTTTAATGTTCAGTGTCATTTAAATATATTAATAACTATAGAATTGATACGATGTACGAATAGTTACTTACGGAATCCTTCCAGAGTGTTGTCGTTCTCGTGATTTTTCTTCAGTTCGATCAGAAGATCAATGAGATCGTTCCTCTTTGCTCCCGATTTGATTCGTTCGTTGATCACATCCCAGAATACGGTTCTAAAGAAATACGCTGTATCCTTGCCAAAGAATTTTGGTCGAGTGTACTTCACCAATCCTGGCATGAAGAATATCACGAGAAACTCGAAGCTACGAAAGAAATTGTAGCTAAATATCTTCCTGCCTATTTGACGGAATGGTGCATCCGGGTTATCCAGAGAATTCACGTTCAATCCGAATGCTGTGCTACCGATCATGTCAGTAGTGAAGTTTGCGCACAGATCTTTGAACTCCATCTCTTTTGCGTTACCTAACATAGAAATCAAAGCATTAGTAGCAAATGTAAAAAATCTGAAATGCGACGTTTTCGAGATATATAAAATAAATAAATTTAAAGTCACAAAAACCATTTTTTCATACTTCATCATTGGTTTCGAAATATTCATGCGACATAAATCGGAGTAGACATTTTGAAACCACTTTTCGTTCAATCGATACTGAATTAAAATCTGTAGAAAGGAAAGTCTATTTTTGTTTTCTGCTTTTTTTTGTTATATTTACACGAGTAAAATTCGGAATGTAAATGAAAATAAATTCAGAACAGTTGACATGTTAATGGTAGAATTGAATTGAACAAAAAGTAAACATCAATTTTCCTCGACAGTGTGCAATTTTTTCCCGTCAATTATGTTTTGCAAGCGCATTTACATTGACACAAGCGGCACATTATCAAGGAACACATGCGGCAAAGCGATCAACAAAATAAACGTTTTTTCTTGTAAACAATATTGCATGAACTATTTTACGTAAAACTATTACTAAATTAATCTAGTAATAGAGGAAAAGTACAAGAAATCAAGCGGGAATCGATTCCACGAGACCTCCGGGCACGGGAAGTGGGGACTCTACGTCTATAGGGAAGGTGCCGTCTTGTTTTTCTCGTTATTGTTACTATTTGATGGTTATAGAAGCTCCGACGTAACATTAATTTTATAACACAAGCGCGTTTACGTATGCATGTATACTTGTGTTATCAAAGTTATTTAATAAACTGCATAATCTAATCTTTGCACAAGTTACTGATGAGTCTATTTTATTAAATTATGAAAAATACGCAATCTCATGGATTTTCAGCACTTTTGAGTTTAAATAATTTTTGCGTGACAGTGCAATATTACCATTACTACACGGTGGATATTTACGCATTTATAGGAAATTTAAAATTGCAAAAATTACATATAATGCACGTAATACGATAATATATATAAAATATCCAAATTATAGTGCTTTTTGTAGTGCCTAATAGGTGAAATTGCTTTCTACTAAAGTCTTACTTTTTTGTTTACTGTAATTTTAGATATATGAATTTGCGTAAAAATCCGCAGTCTAATCGTAAATGATAAATACGCTTCATCACGATTGACGTTTTGTTGACGAACTTCTCTCGAATCTCCAACTCGAACAAAAATGCTATAAGAATTCTACTTCGTTGATAAAGATAAAATAATATTGCAACCTTGAAAGTACACAAACATGTATCATTTGAAAAGCTTCTTAGAAATCTCTTACATTTCAAGAGAAACATATCGCAATATTAATTAATGATTTTCTCTCAAAATTCCAACTCGAATAGAAATGCTATAAGAATTTTATTTCGTTAATAAAAATAAGAAATACTACAGTCTTAAAAATATATGAACAGTTGTCATTTAAAAATTCTTCAGGAAGTTCTTACATTTCACAATATTAAAAAAAAAAAAAAACCAAGACACCACAATGTCCATAATTTTTCCTCGTTAAACCAATTTTCCATGCACGATTATACAAAAAAAAGAAACAAGAGAAAAAAAGAAAACTTACCATCCGTGAGTAATGTCTCGATGTGTTGTTCCATGTTCTTAGCAACTAACATCATTAACTCGAACATTCTCTTCAGTTTGCCAGCGGTGAAAATCGGTGTCAGCTTTGTTCTCAGAAGCTTCCACGCAGGATTCTTCATCATGAACAAGTTCGCATAACCAAGACGATCATTTTTTTCATCTGTAGTCGCGTATCTGTCCGCGAATACAGTGAAGTCCTTCACTAGTATATGCTTGATAAGTTCAGGATCGCGTACTAGGAAATATGGCTTGTCGAAGATATAGAAACCCATGTAGGGTAGTCCTTTACCCTGATCGTACAGACTCTTCACAAACTGTGAGGGTGCTTTCTTCAACAGAAGACAGTCCGTGAAATTACCCAGGAAGGGTGTAGGTGTGAGCTCCATAATACCTAGCTTTGACCAATATTTGAATCTGCGGGTCACGTATAGATAAGCAGTCACCATTATTGACATTAAAACTATAATGCCATCGAGGCCCCAGTACGGTGTTAGAAGAGCCATGGTAAGAGAATCTAGCGAATAAAGAAAGGTTCAATTAAGTTGAAGGAAAAGTTTTTGGTTATATAGTAGACACCGCTTTAACACGTTAAACGCCGAGCTTACTTTCGTCTCCTTTCCGTTCACGTCGTGATGTGCCATTAAAACAACTTTTTTAGTAAGAGGTAATATCTAGACACATTTTTTGAAAGCTTCAAATTATTTAATTTTTCATATAAAAATAGAATTGTTTTAAATTTGGTATCGTCAGTCGTTAATGACTGACGTGACCCTTAACGTGTTAACCGGATAATTGTTTCCGTAGAAACAGCTTATGACTTTGCTTTAACAAAAGAATTGGAATCAAAGAAGCAAACAAATTATTATTGATTTCATTGTATAAATAAATATTCAATATACATTATATTTAGATTTTTTATGTAAACAATAAATCAAGAAAATGGTCCAATTTGGGACCAGTATTTTTATTTCAGGATTTATTATCAAACCTGTTGATGACTTTTAAGATACAATACTTTAGTATGTATGAATAACATGTGTACTATATGATATGAAATGGAAATAAGTTGAACAAAAACGATATGTGTTGCAAATTGGATATTTAAAATAAAAGAGAAAATCTGAATATGGACACACTAGTAAAATAATCGAAATGAAATGCAAAAGCCGCATATTTTCATGTTGAAATATTTAAAAACATGTTCAAACTCTAAATAAACTTAAGTTTAAATGCTATTTACAGTATAAAAGGAAAAACACTTTTGACACTCTCAGAATACTCATCTTCCTTTCCCTAATGACTATAATAGCTTTAATTAAGATTAAGAAGAAATATTTCTATTGCTGAACCAGATCTTCAATTGTAATTCAAAAGCTATAGCAACGCGTGATACATTAAAACCTTATAGTAGCGATATTTGATTGATCACATGGAAAATGCAAGAAATAGTAAGACGCTCAACGTGACGTACACATCAATTCTTCTTCCTTTTGCTAATCAAGGTGAATTATCGAAGAGTATTCAGCATCAGAATACGATATTTAATAGGTCGTAAAAGAAATGTTTCTATCGGAAAAGGAAAAAATAATTTCTGTGAAAATGAAAGCACAATTTTTTATCTATATGAAGAAGAAAATATCGCTGTGTTAAATTTAGAAAAGAGTTTATCGCTGTTGGAATTAAATAGACGTGGAAGAAGAGATATGATTTTGGTAAATAAGACAGAAGAGATACACAAGTCACGGAACACGTGAAAAAGAGTTCTATAAATAAAAGATACATTTTACTTATATAAAACCTAAATAATATATAATAAAATACGGTAATGTGTATTGATAAGAAAGAACTATATAACGAATGTTATCAATTACCAAAGATATTATTATTACTTTTTTAAAAGGTATCGAGAGAAGATGGTGTGATGTTTATGTTTTAAGATTTAACACGATTAAAAAATTTTAATTATTAAACGGTTAAATTAAGAACAATCAATGTATTTAAACGACTAAAATTTCATCAGTTATAACTATTATTGATGGCAAGTATCTTTTTTTTTTGGCTACCGATAGCTGTATTTGATTTCTGATAATTTGTTACGCTAACGAGAAATTTGTTTGGTTACTGATGATTTATGCAGCCTACACCTCCATTTATCTATATTTTATACATCATATTTTATTTGTTTATCGTCGTATTATTACATTATCACCAATCAGTTTGTTAATATTAAATATTAATTCTTGCATTCTACTATTTTTCAGAATGTAAAATTATGGTCAACTGTAATTTTTATTCTCATAAATATAGAAAATTCTAGTTACAGATAGTTAACTACAAAATCGAACTATAAATTTTTGTTTCATTTCAGTACTTCGAAATTTTCATAAACTTTCTTACGTATGAATGTACGTAATTACTATAATTCCTCTTACACCATTGAAACGAATTAATGCTAGCTAGCAGAAATATATAAAAAATAAAATTTGTCTAAAGTTAGTCATTTAAGAAAGAAAAGTTTTCCACGTCGATATTGATTATCAGTAAATAACGAAGTTTTATACAAATGCATATTTTTCATATTGTATATGTTTTGCATATATTACAAAAACGACATAAATGAGTACGTTACACATCTTCCTTCTGATTTGAGTTTCCTTTGCAGCAATATATGATTTATGAATTACAATTCACTATATTCTCGTATAATTATTGCCGTACAATTAATTTGTCAAATATAACTGTTCAAAAGAAATTTGAATTCACAACACATTATCACATAGGTTAGAGTAGCAGAAAAAATAAGACTGCATTTCTCTATTATCGATACATTAATATTTGCAATAAAACAAATACTTTTAAAACCTCTCCATCGTATGTAAATTTACAAAGAAAAAATCCCAAATATTCCTCTTCCCTCAGAACTAACTATAATAAAATGGGAAGAACTATTACAGACAGAAAGATTCTACGCAAAGTATTTAGAAGCTATCACAGATGTATATTTTTGTAATATTTTGTTGAATTTCTTAAATTATTATTAGACTCTGAATTTTTATGCATTTATAGGAAATTTAAAAGTACTGAAATTGCACATAAATATATTCAAACTCCCCAAATCATAGTGCCTTTTATAATACATAATGGGTGAAATAGAATTTTACCGAAGTCGAGAGAGAGAAAAATAAATTCAAGGGAAAAAAGGGGAAATTTACATTAAGAATTAACGTGCATTCATGCTCATTTTAGAACTTTTTCAGTTACTATGAAGAAATTAGAAAAGAGGAAAGTTTTCTCTCAGTTTCCTGAAATCGTAGAAAACATAGTCGTTTCTTCTGATGGACAAATAAAAGAGAAACTTAATCGCACAAGGATATTGTAAATATGAAAAGTTTTGAATAGTACATCCATAAAAAGACTAGAAGAGGCCCTGGAACAAATTTAAATATACTTCAATTACGTATTGTAACTTAGAATGAACTTTTTCGACCTCTGAATTAATTTTTCCAGATAAACGATATCAATTTACAGCAGAAAACTTTGAAGAAACTATTGTTATTTATTGCGACGCAAATTATGAGACTTAAATGTACATAATAACATGATTCACATTTGATAAATGCAAATACAATATGTGGAATACAAAAGAAAAATTATCTACACATTTGAACACGTTTTAGCTGTGTAAAAATCCGCCGTTTGCTTATCAACAATCAAAAATAAATTTTCGTGATTTAATGTTGATTACATCGGCAAATAAATAAACTTTTATCATCGATAATTGTTATCCTTCATCAACAAAAATTGTACTAATTTTTATTGTTAACTCGTAATCAAAAACGCCTAGAAAATAATTATAATACAAGTCCAAATTCTTTTTATCACAATATAATTTAATTGTAAATAAAATAAAAGATAACCATGTTAACGAACGAAATATTTAAATAACTTCTAGTACATACATATACAGATGCTACTAATTCGATGTTCGTTATCTTCTATTTGACATATTTCCAATCAGGTCAATAATAATGTTGTTTTTCATCTCCACTTAAGCTAACTACAGTGTGTCTCTGAATTGTAATTAGTGTCTTCAAATTTCAAAGTATACTTCTATCAACGTGATCTGATGGATACTCGAAACGTTTCAAATTGAAACTATTTAAGGAAAACGCGGTAACTGTTAAATTTATCTTTCAAAAGTTTTATAAATTGAAACTTTTTGGAAAAAACGCTATAGTTGTCGAATACCACTATTTTCGAAGTGGTCTTTTCATAACTTTGTATACATACCTTGTTTCGTTATCCTGTCACAGAATGAACGATCCCTCGAGATAAAAAATTATGCTACAGAATTCAAGTTCAATAATAGATAAAAATAAAAATAATATCGACAATTGATAAGAAGTGTACGATATTTGTCGTATAAGCACGTATCACCGTGAAACGAAAACTTCGCCTTTGAACGCGAACACCGAAACTTTTAAAACACTACTGTTCACATTCCCGCTGAGGATATATCACGAAAGAAGCATGGCATTATGTACAATAACTTCTGCATCGTTGTCCGCAATCATATATGTACGAGCGAGATCTCTAAAACTCCCTCCTCCTTCAGAATTCTCACATGCGTAATAGACATTGCTCAGATAGCGATAAATCTTTTAACGCAATAAAGGAAACCAGCGAAAGTCTCGCACCCGAGCACAACCCTCAACAAACGAATATTCTATTATATAAATCTAAGATTTCTCGACTGGTCGCCACATGGGTGAGAAATTGCAAATATTATTTTAACATTTTTAACATTGTAACATTTATTCCGGAAATTCGCTTCCAAAAATCTTAGAATTTAAAAAACCCAAAACTCCTGTCTCCATCAGCTTACAAACCACACTCGTAACCAAACACCTACACTAATCACGAAAACGTATACATCCACTTCTATATACACTCTTACATCGATAGAAAAATAGTACGAACTAATAAAAAAACAGTTTTTCCAGCAACATGAAGACAGACACAACTTTCGAACAGTGAACATATACATATATTCTCGCACAGTCGTACTTTGTCGAAATACATACAAGATTATAATAGTAAAATTGTTTTCATACATTATTTCTTAAAGTTCCCGTGCACTACCTGAGTCCTGTGTCACGAATAAATTTCTTAAGTAGTTTGATTCAAAAAGAGAAAGTAAGAGAATGTAAGTGTTTTCTGTCACATCACGATTTACCACTAGACTTATCGTTTGTTACTTACATTTCAGTCACTATATTTCAAGGCGTGTGAAAACGAGAACTTTTCCTCGAACGATCGAGCTTCTGGACTTTCCTCAATGAGTATCAGCTGTAAACTGATAATAGTTTCTCTAACAATTCAGAGTTCAACGAGAATACGTAGCCTTCCTCAATAATCAAGCTACAGTTTACACTTTAGCTTTAACTATGATAATTTCGAATTTTCCTCAACTGCTATCGAACTGTGATTAATCGTTCAATTATACCGAAGTCGTAAATATTCGACTAAGAAGTTTTAGTACGAAGATCGGCTTTGTAAAAATGAATAGAAGTTCATTAAAATAAAAGCACTTGATAATTATTTCAATCTAATCAGAAACATGAAAATTAACTAAACCTCTTTTTCGTTGCTTTAAGATACCGAATTATCAGAATATTTCAAAACCATTCGAACACTGTTTGATTAGCTTTTCTGGATCAGAGTTTCAATTACTAATTCAGAAACCAACGCTGTGCGAGGTATCAGAATTTTATAGCAGCGACACTTGATCAATAATGTGGAAAATATTCAACAAACGTAAATTCAGAAAAATAGGAAATTTTAAAAGTCTTAATATAACATAAATATCAATTCTTAATCATTTTGCGAATCAAGGTGAATTGTTTAAAAGAAAATTTATTGAAAACAATTACAGTATCAGAAAGTGATATGTTATATATAATAAAAGAAAAAAAAACAAAATCGGTGAGAATTTATCAAATTATCTTACAAGGAAAAGTGGAAGAGCCTTATCAAGCTTCTAATGTTGGATTGGAGATTAAGTTCTTTGCATATTGACAATAGCTTTATGTAGTTACTTGAGTGATCTATGTTGTAGTGATAAATTGTAATAAATTCTCTCGTATTGCCACAAAAAAAAAAAAAGAAGAAATTGTTAAGAAAGTACAAAGTCTATTTCTTTCTACTGGGAGTTCATTTTATAAGTTATGTAACAATATGTATTGAAACCATCTTTTAATTTCAGAAATAATTTGAATTGTTATCGTTGTTTTCAGTTGTAATTTGCTGCCAATAAATACTGCATATTCAAGGAATTATGCAACTATTTATCAAGATGTATTCATTTTGATAATTGCTAGTCTAGGTTGTCGTTATTCATGTTATGAAAACGTTACTATACGTACTTATAATTGTCTGACGCATTATAAGTGATAGTTAGTGTGCTGTATCTCTTACATGATAGATAACGCGATACAATTTTTCTAATCATGATCGGTATCTGGCACATCGACCATTTCTTTCCACTTTGACAAGTTATCTGTCATATTTGTATTCAGTTCAATAATGAACGGGTCCACCTCTGATTCATCGTTCTGTAAATACATTTTCTGTATCTCTGAGTTCAATACAAAACTCGCTAACGGTTAATAACATTCTTGTATCTTTTCCGCTTTTCAATCAAAATAGTTGAATGGTAGAGCAAAAGAGTTCTCAGGTCACTTTTATCCATTAGTAAAATTCCGAGAAAACATTTATACACGGAGAGTCTCGCTAACTCTGTTACTCCATTATTTTTTATGCTACACGGAAATGTCAAAAGAATAAATTATTTGGTTCCAACTGTAATTCTTCCAGTGCAATGTTTGTCGAAATTTCAAGACCTTCTGTTTTCGTTCTTTTTTTTTATGTAACTAAACTTTTTATTATTATGACATGATAACTGAGTTGTAGTTAAAACCAATGATTTACAATGTCACGGGCTTTGCGGGAACTTGAACACTAAAAATTTGTAAATTTATTACAAAGAAAAGTTTATCATAATAAATTTTTAATAATTTGTCCTTTTGATATTTTGCGGAAATATCGCTTTGTAAGGGAGTTAGAGGGAGACCCTATGTATCCTTTATGCTTATTTATATTTATAATATGGTAAAGAAGAAAATATGATTTATGTTATATTATTACTCGGAATATAGAATATTTTAACATCTACTTCATAATTTAACTCAGTAATATCTGTCTTATCGTTTTGGAACGAGAGAAATAATAAAATGGACAAAAAATACTGTTTCAAGCAGTTCATTTGGATTTCATTTTTCTTTTTCACTGAAGATATATCTATATCTTGTTATACGGAATATTACAAGCTGTTAATCAAATCATAATACTACATGACTCACTGCTGAAAAAGCATTCACTTTTCAGTACGATTTCTAAATCATTTATATCGTATACCTAAATACAGCGAAAAGCAGAAAAATATTATTCTACATAATATATGTAGACTAATCTTAAAATGTAACAGAAGTTCAGATGATTCAGCAAAATTTTAGTGAGGTTACGTCAATCTAATCTAGCCGAATCTCGTCGGTAGAATTCTCACATTTCAAATTCTCATATTCAAAAATTTTTGGATTCTCTAATTTCAAATTTCAAACTTTCTAGTTCTCAAATTCTCTAATTTCAAATTCTCGAATTCTCAAATTTTCAAATCCCACATTTTAGATTCTCTAATTTCAATTTCTCAAATTGCAAACTCTTAAGATCTCAAATACTTAAATTCTCCAATTTCAAAGTTCCAATTCCCAAATTCCCAAGTTCTCCAGTATTCAAATTCTCTAATTTCAAATTTCAAGTTTTTGAATTCTCAAATTCTCTAATTTCAAATTCTTAAGCTCTCAAATACTCAAATTTTCCAATTTCAAATTACCAATCCTCAAATTTTCAAGTTCTCAAATACTCACATTTTCAAATTTCAAACTTCAAATTTTCAACTTCTCAAACTTCAAATCCCGTCCTTTTCCATGACTGAACTTTCGTCGAGGAGGAAATCGCAGAAAATCTTGGAACGTGGCAAGTTGACACGCGCACGATAAAAATAATTACATCGACATTGCGGCGGCCAGTTTTCATTCCTCAAACCTTCCACCTCCATCCATCAGTTTCAATTCTCGACGGCCGGTTCGTTTGCTAAACGTGACCCGTCGTGACTCGAAAATTGCTGTTCGTGATACGTTTGAAAATCGAGATGTACACGCGTGCAACAGTCTTCCTACGACATGCTCGCAATTTCTGCTCGTCAGGGCTAACCACTCATTACACGGCCACGTTGCATGCCGTGTACGTCGAAGATGGAAAATCCTGGCACGCATATACACTGCTTACTCGTCCAAGTAAAAACAAGAGTAGGTATCGTTCGTTTCAATCGGTGACGTGGGAAACGATCTACCCAGCAACATAGTGAACAATGATTGCCGCCTCTATATGCATCATGACAGACGAAAACAGAAGCTTTTCGAACGTTCAAAATTAACGGCCATCGTGATAGCACGAACGAAGTTTCAATTATTATTCGTGATGGCTACGTGAAATTACGGTGAATTATAGGTGTATAAAATGAAAACGAGTATCCCTAGGCAATATTCTTCTTCATTCACTCGCAATCCATCTGTTTAGGATGTCGAAAGAGAATTGACCCGACGTCACGAGTCACATTGTTGAAAGAGAGCAAAAATTGGGATCGATATTTTACTTATTTCTGCATTCTGATCTCATATTAATATAAATTTATCAATCAGTTGCAGTTTATTAGCTATCACTTCTAATTCACTTGGACGCTTTAATCATTCCTATTGGATTTATATTCGATAAGTTATCAGGATAAAATATAAATTTTCTTTCACCTAGTTAAACTGTTGTAATATAGTAAAATGCGTTTAGAATAAAAACAGTACACTTTACAATTATTCAAGTCATAATACCACTGAAAATGTAAAACATCTAATTTATTCATCTGATTATAATAATTTGAACATCCACTGTACATTAGTCGAATTCGCAATTAAATCGGTAGGATATCACTTGTCTTTAAATTACTTAACTGCGCACCATAATCAATGTACTTATCAATCCACTGTTCATGTGTTATTATCACACATTTAAAAATTTATCTAAATCATATTTATCTTGTATAATACGATTCGAATGATAATTTATATTAATCGTAATTGAACAAACAATTGAACAATTCAATATACAATTTGCCCATGACTCATCGTAAAATAGTAATCACATATATATGTATATGTATACACTGAATCATCAAAAATCAATCACGTTTATGATAATGAGCGAATCCTCGAACTTTGAAATGCTGCAACCTTCGCAATTATACTTGCACGTTCGCCTGTATCGACATATTTTTCCAGTTTACCGCGAGTACTCTGTGATTTTTTCCTTAATCGATGCCTCATCTCCGTAATCATCACGGAAACCCGTTCTAGTGGATCGTGGAGAGATCGACAGGAACTTCAATCTAGCATGAAGTTATACATATTATATATACGAGTCACGAAGTTCGCTATCGTGTTGCTCACGCGAACATACAGCTGCTTTTAGCTGCAATTTGCAACTTAAATCTCATTCGTCTTCAGAAACCACTTGGTTCAACTTCTTCTCTTTGTTCGATTATCACCAAGGAGGTTCTGTTTCTTTCAGTTTCTCAAGTCAATTATATATTCCTTCGGGTAAATTCTCTGTAATCCGTCAAAGTATGCTTCATAAGTGGAATAGATGTATAGACGTATGAAGTGTTCCTACTGCAACATGGTATCGCTCTAATATTACTTGTTAAATCGGTAGAAGAACCTTTGCTTTCCTATGCTTTGGTTACTAGAGAGTGGTTGATTTTAGAGAGATAATGGTGACGGAATTGTATGTTAACTGCGAAGTAATGTTCGCCTTAGGAACGGATCTTTGATGAACGAAGTACATGTGCACTTACAAGGGAACTTTGTTACCTAGAAAATTACCTTTTTCGAGGGTGAATGCATTACTTAAAGATTAATATTCGTGTCACTCAGAAGTTAAAACGATTAACACCTCTGTTGCACCTTTGATGAACGAGGCACTCTTAAAATTTTGATTTTTAATAAAACTTTGAAAAACATGTAGGCGATCTCCATAGAATTATTACTCAATGGATTTTTTGCTTTTTGCTGTTCTTTGGTTTTTCAGGATGAAAACACTGCTTGAAAATTAATGTGTAAGTTACCCAGAAATCAGAGTGATTAGCACTACTTTTTTAATGTTTGTGAATTTTAGTATCAAAGCATATAATTTGTGCTTAACTTCTAATAAACAAAATAAATTCAATACTGTTTGCTTTCTTGGAGTTAGTCACTTCGGCTTCTAAGCAGCTAACATATTTCCCGATTTTCCTGTGTATCTTGAAGATTATAATAGATATAAAGAAATTGTTCAACAAATGACAATTTAATATTATCGAATTCGACCGAGAGATGACAATTTTTTAAAATAAAGCTGGAGGAGATTGTTTGTTTATTTAAACAATAAATTCTTGCACAGTTTTATTGAGCAAAATTTTACAGTCTCATTTTCCATAAGAAATCGTACAATTTTCAGTGTAACAATTTTTTAATTACATGTAGTATTAATTAACGACGCATGAATTAAAATAGAATTCCCCAATGAACGAGTAATGTTGGATTATTAGTCTGTGGATATTTATGCAAATTTATATATTTGAAAATATAGTAAAAGAAGGCAGAACACTTTGGTAGAAAATTATTTCACCTGCCAGGCATTATAAAACTTACTGTGATTTGTATATTTTGTCCATATTTTTCTTTTTTGTGCAATTTTGCACCTCTAAATTTCCTATAACTGCATAAAAACCCACAGTCTAACGAATATTCTAGTCGAATATTGCAACTTTTAAGAACCTAATCATCCTGTTATACAAACCCATATTTACTTTTTTCCTTATCCTTACTATACATCTTCGTATTTCTTTCGTCGAATGTGCTCAGACTTGTTTCGAACAGAAATCAGTGTACCGACACGCGAGCTGCCGGTAAATGCTTCAGGCTTTGCAATTCTTTGGGATAATGAGCCGTAGAAACGTGTACATTGAACTTGGAACTGTACAACTACGTGCAGGCATCTGTACAAACGAAAAAAACAAAATTTCTCTTCAAGCTACAAGAGGCTCGTTTGTGTAATTTTCTAAACGTGATTATTTGATAACAACGATCCTCGTGATCGATGTTAATTTTTCATATTTAGATTGTCGATTGGACAAAGTTGAAGATAAAATAAAATGTTTTGGTAAAATTGAATAGACGCAATGTTGATTCTAAATTTTTTCCTGTGATATCGATGGTGAAAAATTGGTGCTTTTCATCGGTATAGGGGAAGGAAGGGAACGATATTGTACGAGAGTGTCGGTAAGGAAATACTGTTGCTGTAGGTAAGACCATAGACGAAGTATAAGATAGACCCTATCGTGTAATGTAAACTTCTGTCCCACGTTCTGGGGTTCATGTAACCCCATTACCATTTTGGTGTCACATGCGACGTTATCGGTTTAGGATAGAATAAGATAACAGCGCTACTGAAAATTGATGCATGCAATTGGAATTTTAATATTAGGTATTTTAACATCAATATTAAATAAATAAGTGAAAAGTAAATAGAAAGAAGGAATAATTATGAAAATAATTATGATTAAAGTTCATATATTGATTGGTTTCAAGTCTCGAAATAATTTGGAAATGTCCCATGTCTATTGATAATTTCATGAAAGGTATCAATAGTTAGGTACATTATTTTATCGTATTAAAACGAAACAAAAATTTATAGTATGTAGGAACAATAATTAGGAACATTACTTTATTTAAAAAAAATTATAATTATTTTCTACAATAAAAAAATGTATAATTGTTAATTTAAAATTCTTAAAATTTAAACTATTAATTTATAATTCTCAAAATTTGTAATTATTAGGTTATAATTTCTACAATTATTAATATACAATTTCAAAATTTATAATTACTAGTTTATAATTTCAAAAATTTATAATTACAAGTTTACAATTTGAATAATTTTAAAAATTCATAGTTATGAAATATATAATTTATAATTTAAAAGCTTGTTATAAGAAGATAGAGTGTGCATAGGGTGGACACAGGCTAGTTAATAGCCTTCACCACCCTATTCGCAACTCAGACACCCCCCGATAAAAATTACGAAGTCTGTCCAGTTCAATGTCCAAGGAACAAATCACTATGCGGAAGGTTACTAGGGTCCTTATGTACCCTTGGTCTCCTTAATTGAAAGTCATGATCAAGGACTGACGAACTTGAAGAATCTCATGTTTCTATTAAAATCATATGATTACCATTACCAACGATTACCAATGATTACCAACCTTAACAATCGTTCCTATAAAAATTGTACCTTATAATTTATTAATTATTATAATTTCATTATTAATTTATACTCCTAATAATTCGTTACAACACCACAAATTATGATTTATAAATTTTTACAACTTTCTTCAATAAAAACGCTATATTTTAATGTTCTTATTATTTATTCCTGCTGAAATAATGTTTGTAATAATTAAAAATCAGGTTGACTATTAAAAGTAATCAAAGTGAAGATAAAATTGTTATGTTAAATAACTTTTCTCGCAAATTAAATGATTATACAATGTTGGTTTATTGTAATACCATGAAATAATTTATATCGTACTATTTTTCTATTTATATTAAATCTGAAGCTTGTAATAATTAAAAATTAAAATTAAACTGTGATTATCGACTAAAAAGAAGTAACAAATAATCAACTAATCAATAAGATGATGATTAATGTTTATTGATTGATTTGAATATAATTCCTAAACTCACCACTCTGAATCGTAGAGGGCATAACAAACTATTTGATTTTTTTTACACAGTCGGTATTTCAGAACACGAGACACGAAATCCCACAAGGTGATTGGTCTATCCTGTATCTCGTCTGTGGTAAGACTTCGTCGAGCTCGTTTCCTGTTTCTCGAAGTTAAATGGTTCTTTTGTTCCTCCATAGGTGGCAGAAATGAAGAATTCAGTCGCTAGTACGCTTTTTTAAAATTTATGAAATGTTAAAATCTGTAAAATTTTATTTCGGTCTTTTAAGAAAATATTAAAAAATTTAATATCAATTTTCACAAATATATGAAGAAATTGATGTGTCAATTTTAATTGTGAGAAAGAAGAAAACTGATATACTTGAGAAATGAAGTTGAACGATGTATTTTTCTTTTTCCTTTTTTCTGTTTTCTTTTTTTTTTTATTTAAATGATATTGATTTAAATTGTACTATAATTATAATACACGTTAAGTTATACAAGAAAATATGAAATTTATGTAACGTTGTTAGAAATTCTATTGCTAGCGGCATACATGCTCCATTCATTTTAATATCCCCGAAAGTATAATAATTTACACGGTTCAATATTTAATTAAAATTTATTTGCGCGCCGTGCGATCCTTACATCTCGAATCAATGTTGCAATAATTAAACAGCGGCGTTCTTGTAATTATAGTTAGGATACGACAACAGCGTACACCTTCGAATATATCAGTGCAGTATATAATTATTATCAGCTCCCCTCCGGAGTCCAAAAAGAAAACGTAATGACGAGATCGATTATTTGAATATTTAAAAAATTAACTTTGAGTTCCAACGTATAAAATGTATTGTTCTTCCTATAAAATTTATTATCCATTCATCTGACAATTGTTCATGCAACAATTTTAATATTCATAAAATTCATTACCATCTTTTTCTAATTATCTAAAATTAACCTATCATGTCCCTCGTCATTGTACTCCATAATAATTATCACACGAATACGTTTCATGAAATTTTGACTCGCTTAAAAAGCTTATACAATAATTTCTCTAATTAACAATTTCCCTATAAATAATAAAAATGTACAAAATGTAATCTGTATTTGAATCAAGCTACGATTCTTTAGAGACCGAACTAGACCTATAGAGAAATCGGAGCACAAAAAATGAAAAAAAAAAGAAAAGAAAATGAGAACAAATAATTTTCTCTTCGTTTCGTTCGAAATCGTTTCCACGATTGGGTTCGATCTTTTTTTCCCTCGGAGTTGTTCGAGGTAGGTGGAGAAGAAGACGCGGATTACACGGTATCGCAGGCCGGTCGTCTCATGAATTAGGCATCGGACAAGTTAATGAAAGTTTTCCCGGGCCATTACGCCTAATAATAGAGCAGACTGCCGCTGTCTTCTGGTCGGTTCTGACCGACGCTGGAAGCCCAAAACCGCGCGCGTATCCGCAGGACACGATGGACGTTGAACAAAGATGAGGCGAAATAAAATTGCTAACTTAAATAACTCGCGGTTGATTATAATTTTCGACGGTGCCCGGGCACCATGGACTCGAGCACAAATACTTTATGACCGTATTCGGCATACGGAATAAGGTGATACGCGTAAATTATAGTTATTTCGCGTCTGGCCCTATTACACACTCGTGTGTAATAGGGCGCGACCGATGTGTATAATTATTATGGTAAACTTTACCGCTGGCGATTGGCCCTTCGCGCCATTTTTCCTCTCGATCATACAGTCTCACGTTGCGGAGAGAACCCGTTATATACACGTTCGCGTTCTTTCAACCTGTGATGCTCACTGGTATCGCACTTGTCCTCTTACAAAGCAATTTGCATTATTCCGGCATAAATAACTATCACCGGTGGACGAACGACGAAGGCGGCCGCGTAATTTTTACACGTCAGAGAGTGAACATGGTGAACCGGTGTGCGGTGCGTTCGTCGTCGTTTCACAAATTCACGCGGCCACGCGTGTGATCGGAATTGATGGCTGCGCTCGCTCGTGAAATTGTTTTCGCGCGGCCGTCCCCACCGCCGCGGAGAACACGAAACGGGCCGTTTCGACGCGCGTGTCTTCGGACGTACGCCTTCCTTGGAAAAATGATTCCGCGGGGCGAGGGACAGCAGAGAGAGAAAGAGTGATTGATTGTCATCTCGCGTTAAGGGTAGTGCGCGCGTTGGTTGGAATAATTGCCCTGGTTGATATGTATTTTTTCGAGAGTCCTATGATGTATCGTAAGCATAATTCAGTGAAGAAAAAATGTTGGTACTTGTTTTGTCGATTTTGAAAGATATTTATGAATTAGGTAAATTGGGTTATTAATGATTAAGAATGATCGAGGTGATAATAATTGTTTATTAGAGGAATATAATGGACGTATATGAAATGTTCGAATATCTGTTGTACTTTGCAACAGGATTCAGAATGTAGATAAAATAATTTCTTGTCAGTAAGAAATGTAATATAGGAAATGTCCAACTTTCTGATCAGTTTTGGGAATTTTTTTATAAATAGAGGACAATAAGATATAGAATTAGTGTTACTTTACCTGAATTTTCAATATACGAATTTTTAATATATTCGAATTTTCAATACTCAAATTTTTAATACATTCGAATGTTCAATATTCGAATTCAAATATATTTATTTGAAATTGGTAGCAACCCCGTGGATAGAATGATTTAAGGTATACTTAATTTCTCATTAAACGAAACTGATTTTATTTTTCTAGAGGATGTTTTTCTTTTTCTGCCTTTTCAGAAAATAACTTGTTTGCTCTACCGAATCTTCGATCGATAATGATAAATCTGTAGTGAAAAGGTACATAGCAATTGGTCTGGCAATACAGTTATGAGTGAGATGTCTAGACAAGATGGAAAACGATAATATACACGATTAAACTGAATCTAATGAAAACTCTTTCCAAATACTTGAAAAAGTCCCATATTTGTGTAAAAATGTAGAGAAGTCCTTAAGGAGGAAGAATTTTCAAAAGCAATGTTTATATAAAATTTCAAAATTAACATTTAAATTTAAACATCCAATTGAATTTTCCAAAATCTTTGAACTTCAATTCATGAATTTATATGTACGTTCGAACATATCAAAATTAAAAATTCAGATTCTTGAATTTGAATTTAAATTTTTGTAAATTCCTACATTTAAATTTAGCAATTTCTTGGGAATTTTCAAGCAATACAATCCGGTATGTATTATTGTTTGGAAAAATCAAAGGCACCTAAATTAGCAAGCACGAAACGTTCAGTGCAGAGCTTCGGTTCTCCGCTTTTTGTTATAAACACGATCGTGATCAGCCTTAAATTGGTATCAGGATGCACTTACACTGGCTGTGGATTAGTACGATAGTATGCGTTATGCGTGATGTTTAATGCATGGCTTTTCACCGTGCGCGTCGGGGGCGTAGAAAATTGAATCGGAATTCGGATCGATACGCGACAGGAGCTCAGGAAGTTCACTTATCTACTATCTGGACTCGAACCATTGCGTCAAATAGAAACGAACGATTCGATTAATCGATCGAATTTGCTCCAATTTCGAATGTCCGGGCTGAAAGAAGAGGACTCCACTATTCGTGAGAATTTCTGTTTGTAACTCGGTTTGAAATGCAAATTGAATAGCATTCAACATACGTAAATTTAAATAGAGAAAATTTGACAAATTATTTATTCAACATTGAAACTTCTTAAATTACTCGAAAAATGTCGAATACGGCAATATGAAAACCACAGTAATCGTGGAAATTGAAACGTTTAAAGATCTCCATCATTAAAGTATAAATACTAAAATGTATTATTTTAATATCTTCGTGAGAAGCAATTATCGCATTCGTATTAGAAATATTTTTTATTTAAAAAATGGTAAGCCTTTTAATAGTTTCATAGTCGATAAGAGATCTAAACATTGTAACGAATCATGTAACCAAGTGAAATTACATTTATCAACTTTAATATCTTTTTTTATATAATTTTAAATATTTTTACTATTTCTCTTTAACAATGTTTAAATAAATCATCAAATAAAATCATTGTGTACAAATTATCATTCAAGTATTTAACTCCTTTTAATCGCATTTGTGGAACTATTTGAATTACTTGTAACTACATTGTAAACTTTGATTTTCTTTTGGAAACTGTGTAATGGTCAGTGAATTCTAGGAAATTTTCAACACCAAAGGGAACGTTGTCGCTAAAATAAATCCGCCACGTGCGATGAACTCACTCGTGTCGCCGCGGAAAGAAAGTCTGTGATGTTTTAGGCAAAGCCACGTAGTTTCTACGCCAACTAGATTTTCCTGTGGACGAGGACGGTCGCGCCATTTTGCAGGAAACGGTACCGAGAAAGACGAGCCGGAAGCGGTGAGCTGCGAATGCGGAATCCACTCGAAATTGCCGCTAGCTGGTTCGTCTGTATGTCGAGATGAATGGAATTTTCGCTTGGAAGTTCGGCTTTGCTCGTTTTTCAAGGACAAGCCGAAAGAAACGTGAAGATCTCGCTCTGAGCACGCGTTTAAGAACTGCTCGAACCTCCACTCGACAGCGATTTTGCAAAATTACACTGGTTTGCTTGTGCAACAGCGAGAACACATTTCTTGTTTTTTCTTTTCTTTTAACATTATTACTGTTGATGAACGGAAAAAGAACAGATATTTTGCTGACTTTATATTTCTTGTATTTTACGCCTTTTACACATTTTCTACTCGTTAATAATTTTATGAGAATTAATGATTATACGCAACAAGTAGGATTAAAATGTATTTAAGATATAAGCTTAAGTTGTGTGCTTTCAGAAAATTTTAAGGATATAAGCTTTCGAAATTGTTAAACGTCTTGTCTTTTGTATTTGAATTTTTTGCATCAAGTGTCAGAGTAGTTATTGCCTTTTTTTAATTTTTCCTCTAATTCTGGATAGTCCAACAAAGTATTAAGATACGTAAAAAGGATTCAGTTAGTAAATGAAAATTTGTACAAGAAAATCATGATGAAGTTCGGCTTCTATTCTAGTAAATAGAAATTAGGTACTACTAGCTGCTCAATTCTTTTATGAATTTTTTAAGTCACAATTGTTTAAAAAAAAAAGAAAATTAAATAAGGTACTAAATGGACTTTTTTTTGCATAGAAATTATTTAGTCGTCCAATGAAGTTCGTCTTTAATGTGTCATAAGGAGATTAGCTGCTACTATCTGCAACTCAATTGTTTTACGAATTTTTAAGTTATAATTCTTTTAGAAAAGAACAAATTAAAATATAAATATAAAATATGTAAAACGCATTTTGATTTATATTTATATTTTATTATGTTTTAGTTTGTTCTTTTACATAAAACGCATTTTAATTTACATTCATATTTTATTATAATTTAATTTTTTCTTTTCCAAAAAAAATTATGACTTGAAAGATCGTAAAAGAATTAAGCAGACAGTAGTAGCAGTTAATTCCTTTATGTCACGTCAAGGACATTTAAGGTTAGAAATTTTTGTTGAAATAAAAATCCAACCTCATCGTACGACCAAGTAATTTCTATGCAAGAATTTCCATTTAGTATCTTAATTTGTTTCTTTTCCAGTCTAAGTCTTAAACATTTACGAAAGAATCGAGTAGCAGTTAATTTCTTTATGCCACGTTGTAGTTTACATATTTTATTCAGAACATTAGATATTTTAATGTTTAAAATTAAAATAATGTTAAAACATTAGATATTTTCCTAAACTTCGTGTCGTCGAAATACACGAAGTATTCAATTCTCAAAGCACCAATATAAATTGTCTTTTCACAACGTTCGTAACCTTTTAATATCTTTCAGTACTGTCCGACTGCTACCAATAAAATATTGACTCTCAGAACTGTTAGCCAAGATTATTCAAACCACCGTGCGACGCGTAAATTGAAAGTAAATTAAACCAAGTGTAAAGCATCAACGTTCCATGCGTTCGTTGGGAAAGTACCCGAGGCGTAAGCCCCAAGAAATCGCGACAGGCACAATTTAGTGCGCGTTTCGCGTTCAAGCGAAACACACGATGCCACGCTGCGTGTACGCAATTTCTCATTGTCCAAGTTCGACCTGGCCCATTGCCTCTTCCTCCTCTCCCTAACTTACCGCTGAGCTTCGTTGGCCGAATTCTTTCTATCACTTCGTATCTCTCTTCGAGCTGTTGGTCATTGTACGAAAGGGGTTCCACGTTCAGGCCCTTGTTTCACGAAACCCTTTCGAAGGTCTAGGTACCTCTCTGGTGAAATTTATGAGAGAAAATACACACGATAAAATGGCGTGGTAACACGATTGCAAAGATACGACCGTTTAGAAATTATGCGGAAAATGATCCTGGCCACCGGTCGTAGTCGTTTAAACTAAATGGCGTGTTACGACGCCATTTAAATAACTTCTTCCGTTTCCTTATTCCTCTCCTTACTTTTGTTGCCTCCATCTGCCTACTCGCAGGGTGATCGTTATTGTAGAAACGACGAAAAGATTGCGCGAGAGTCGAATAAACGGAGGGTAAAGAGAGGAAGACTGATAAGACTAGGTGTTAACTTTCTTCCTGATCGTTTATGGATATGAGTCTCCTGTGAGTTGCTTTCTGATTTTCGGTTAGGACAGTAGGTTTACTATTGTCACGAATAAAAGACAAATATATTAGTTTGTTCAATAATTTTTGTCGTATTTCTTATTAATATTTTCAACATTTCGTAATAGTCGTTAAACTAATTCAAACAAAACTTTCGTCGAATTCCTTGTTTATCATTGTAAAGTGAAAATGTATTGACCAAATAAAACCTTTCCCAATCAACCCTTCCACAAGGCGAACAGATAACCAAAACTCAGTACCGTACACGACCAGTCACATGAAAATGCGCCCCAAAGCAAATCGGCCGCGTTGGTACATTCTTTTCTTTCGTACAGTAAGCTTCCACTGCCGTGGCTCTTTATAAGCAAGGGTTGCGTAACGATGGTCGTTGAATTTATAACGCAAAATAACGCGCAATAAAATCAAGGCTACCAGGTCGAGAAACACTAATACTCACGCAATAAGGTATTCCCAATGGCGCACTTCTACGACAGCCACCCCGTCTTTGGAACCGTGCCTGTTCGTCCTTTAACCCATCGGAACGATTTAAATATTATCTTGTAAGGGGATGGGTTTAATACATTTATAATTGTACACGGGAGTGTCAGGGCGGGGCCGGGTCATTGGTCGGACATCAGTGACCCTTCCGGATGACCTCAGGAAGGGTCATCGTCCACCACGTCTTGTAACCTTTTCCATTTTTTTTTCTCCTCTTCTTTCCTTTTTCCTTTGGTGCAGCGGGGGAACCTTGAACACTTCACTTGGAAACTACCGAGTCGATCGAGCGAAATTTGGGGCACGGGCCTTACCGGTTTCTCGGTTTCTATCCTTCCCTTCTCGAAGACTCCTGACGAAGGGGCTGATCCTTGCGGCACTTTTCGGGGTGGTCAGCAGGAAACGTGTCAAACGGCCCGACGCCGACGTTCTGATGTTATTGGGGATCATTCTGGATGAGTGGAGTCGATGACGAATTCTTGTTTCTTCTAACGTATGAACAGAACAAGTGTATTTTGAAATACATTCTTTTTAGTTTCAACGTTTTCCCCTTTTTTTATATAATTGTGAAGATTGTTGCAGATTCATGATAAAGATTCATGGTTTGTAATAATATTGAAATTTTGAGTTTAGGAACCATGTTTAGAACTATGTATTGGAATTGGAATTTTCTCAAAATTTTTTGTACACATTATCTGGTAAATTAATCCTTCCAATTTCTCGGATAAGAAAACTATAGCTCATGACTAGCCATTACCTTGTCAATAATCGCATTTTCAAATTACACATCATATCTAAAGCCGAATAGAACACGAACGACACGCAATCGCGTGAATATCATCTCCCCTGGTAAGCACAAACGAGACATCTCGAATTCCAGGAACGTCAGTCTGTCTGAACGACGAACAGCGGGGACGAACATCGACTAGGAGGACATTCTCGAACGAAGGAACGAATTCACGGGACATTTAAGCCGCCGCTAGAAGTACGGTCGTCGCAAAAGTGTCTCATGAGAAATGTATTCGTGCCACGAGGCTCACGCTGCCCGTTCTCTCTACCTTTTCCATCCTCCTGGCCATTCGCACACGTTGGAAACAGTCCAAGCGTTTTAATTTCGGAAGACGTTGCAATATAACGGTTCCTAGCGAAATTGAAACGCAACCCCTACGTCGCTGGCCGTTCTTACGCCACGACGACGGACCCTTTCTAATTGTTTGGGAGGCCAACGACACCGTGCTGCTACCATGCCTCTCTCGCGTATCGCATACATTACGCATGAATTTCACCTCTGTCCGTTCCTCCTTCTGCGGGACATCGGCCGTGTCAGCCCCGAGTTATTAGCATCCCCTCTGCGTGCACCCTTCGCTCATTTTACCACTGGCCGCTTTCCTTCGACCTTTACTTCACCGAACTTAGGTGACCCGCCTTGGTAATTTATTCGATCGGTTTCTCTTTTTTTTTTGTCTTTTTTATCTCTTTTCGAAGATGGATATCGGCGAAGGAGTGGGAGATGGTGGGTTTTGAAACTATTCGAATAGATGGGGAAAATGGTTGGATGAAATGAGTTGTACGTATGGGGGTTCGAAGAGAGAAGTTTGGTTCGTTGTGTGTTATATATTTAGTGTATGGAGTATTTCTTTTTATTTTATGTATCACACCCTCAGGAGAGAAATGACATGTGTCGAATATGTAACATATTCTAAGAGAGAAAAGGAAACTTTTGTTTGGAGAATTATTTAATTACAGTATTACAAAATATATGTCACTTGAAGTGTTGCAATTTAATTTGTATTATATCTTGTGGTGGTAAACATATGTGTTTGAAGATACTTCCAGTAGTACAATGAAAATTTTAATTGTAAAGCTTGTAAATAAAAATTATAAAATTTAATTTTCATTGCAAAATTTCGTGCCTTCTGGTGAACAGAGGTTCATTCTGAATATTCTGATCGAATGATTTTTGTTAATTACTGTTAGTGGTATTTCAAGAAGATTAAGGGATCATAATAGCTTTGTAAAACAAAAAATTTAAAAGGAAATAGAAACACAGCCTTCGTTAAATCTGAATGACAGAGGAAATGCTATTAATTTAAACTACAAAATACTGAACACCACTAAAGCAACACGCAAAGATGATTACATGAATTTTCAAAGACATCTATTATACTTTTCGTTTAAATACTTTATGTACATAATTTCCTAAACAATTAGCCCTCTAAATTGTAATTTTTTTTTTTAATTATGCATCTAAACCTCGGCTATTTATCTTTTACCTGTTAACCGGGTTTATCTTTCAAACAGAAATAAAATATTTTCAGTTTATAAATAATAAATCACTTCATTTTGATTTTTGTAAGTTTGAATAACGATGTGTCTTACATATATTTAGTACAATTAAGAATTAACAATACCTTTATACATAAACTACAATCAATGACGAATTAACTCGTCTTCCTTAGTTAAAAGGTTATGGAAGAGAAGTTAATTTGTTACAGCTTAACTACATTCTCAGTTTTATACATTAAAACGAATTTTTGTTACTATTATAAATATCTGTTTTGCATCTTGACGAGAATCTGTGTCACAGTCTGACTCATTGTTATCAAGCAAAAGATTAATACTATATCCATCAAACGAAAAAAAAAAGGAACAATTACAAATAAAAAGTATAATATGTACAGAAGATTCTATCGTATTGACAAACGTGTTTCATATTAAAACTTTATTAAATATAATTGTACCTTCATTAAAATCTTCAGAAATATCCAAAGAAGCTGAGACATCAGCGTAAATCATAAAATTAAAACACTGCGAGATAACACATTTTTAACGTGGACCCACGAACGGAGGATGCACGAGTTCCATGTATCGCACACGAACTTCGACGAGGACCGTTCTTCCGGTTGGTCAGCGGGTGCTACACACATAGCTCATATTATTAGTGTCCTCGTTTTACCCCTGGCCGGTGCCATTACGCTCGTCCACCTTGGTCCCTGTGCATTGTTCTTCTAATTTATGCCAAGATGGGTCTAGCCGCCGCTTCTCCATCTCCCTTCACCTCCTTTCCCCGTTCCCCCGTCGTTTCTATTTCACCCGTACGGTGCACCTTGAATTATGGAGTCCACGCCACTAAATCTTCGGGGCTAATTGAATTATTGCTCGAATCTGAGCAGTACGGTATTCGGTCTTTGAAGACATAAGAAAAAATATATATATAAAAAGAGAATCCTTTTCTGTTTCTTGCATTCTTTCTATTCATTCACCGGAAACAACTTTTCTTTTCAATTTCATAAAATAAGAAATATATTGTTTTCTCAATATCTATATACATATAAGGAGAAACGTGGTGTATGACACTAGTACACGTACCAAAAATGTTTCTATCTCGAGAATGTTAAATGCAGATTATATGTAAATGCAAATAAATTGTTCAGTTCCTTGGAACACATGTTTGCAGAAGGTTGTTACCCTTTATGAAAACCATGGATAAAATGGACTGGTTTTACGAGTCGAAAGGTTTATAAAGTTAAACTTTCAAAAGTGTTTTCTACTCTTTTTCTTTTCTTTTTCCCTCTCTTGGATTGCCGTTTTTATACTGTCGATTTCAGAGATAATTTTCAACAGTCTTTCCTCTCAAAAGATGCGAATAGTGTATAACCAACGATTTCGATATGTAATAAACATAAAATACAGTCGATTTGCATAACGGTGTGGGAAGAAAGAACCAAAATAAAAAAAAAAGAGAGAGAGAAACAAAGATAAAATACGATTCGCGTTGAAATGCAACAGGGATATCAATTCTAAACAAAATTACCAATATTCCGAGAAGTGTTTATAAATCTCAAAAAAAAATTGAAGCGACGAATTTTTCACACGAATAAGAACAATTGAGAAATAAGGTTAGAAGCAGACGAAAGATATTTCCGTGATATGAAAATTTCAACGGTACGGACGACGAATTTCACGAAATTACACAATACACGGGGATTAGGTCGAGGAAAGAGAGATAGAATTTCCAAGGTACACTTCACAAGCACAAACGAAACGGGAGACGACGTCTACCGTAATAATACCAGGCGGCAAAAGCGGTGGATCGTTGTTAGATAATAATCAAAAGGGAAGAGCAAGAGAGATTCTTTGTAAATGACAGCCACGGAATTTTCAAAATCACAGGAAAAGACCGACATCCACGAATGTTTTTGATTTATAAGCTGAGACAGAGGATATACGCCGCGGCAACGCATGAATAATACGACGATGACACGTCGGTATTAATATGATAATTTCGATTTATTCGAGTCGTGCGCTCCCACGATTTCCACGCCGGCAATCGGCGGATTTCGGACAGACGAAAAAGACCGTCGGCACCTATTAAAAGGCAATAATAGCTACAACAGCCATACAGAGAAAGAGAGAGAGAAGAGAAAATAAAAAAAGGAGTGAGAAGAAGAAGGAGAAAAAGAAAACGAGCGAAAGAGGTATCTCGACACGGACTGATCTGTTCTTGAAAGTATTCGTTTCTCGCTGTCGTTCGCGAATCCGTACATTGTAATTACGACATAATAACTCGTTTCCAGACTGGAGGCGAACTTGAAAGCGGAATCGTTAATTTGTCTTTCCGAGAATCCAGGAGAACGTCCAGAGAATCTCTCCTTGAGAGCCGATGAAACGTTCATATCGTCGGCCGGCTGTCGCGGCAAGTGTTCTCGAAATAATTAGCAGCAATGGAGATTGTCGATCCTGGTTAAACAGCCTCCCTCCTATATTCATCATTTCGTGAATCCGTGATTTATGAACGCGTCAGTATTGTGACTTGTTTCACTTCTATTCGGTGATTTTAAAATCGTTAAATCTGTACGAGTCTTTCGTATACAACTTGCAGGATACTCCTTTTACATTTTATATCTAGGGCATAACAAATAAATTGATAATCTTAATTAAAAAGAAACTCCTTTTTTTATTTTATATCCTCTGTCACTGATAACTTTCCTTTTGTGAAAATAAATGTTTAACTTATTTGTATGTAAATTAACGCCATTGGTTTATCTGTATATTTTACAAGCCTCCACAACTCTATTTTTCTGTGTCTGTGAGAAGAAAAATTACAGTTGATTACAGTTCTACATCTTCCAAAATTCATTTAATTAGTAAATAAAAAAATTGGTTAATTAATTAATAAAAAATTACCTGATAGTAATGTGACAATATATAGACACAATAGTATAACAATAAAAGAATAAAATGTAACATATAGAATATAGATAAATGGATACATAACTTTCAAGTCACATGGCGCCATAAAGGATTAAGTACATTCCTACAGATGTTTTATGTGATAATTATTTAATCAAACACCTCATAAAAAATCATCATTAAAAATCTTTAAATATATTCGTTTCTTATGTATTGTAAAATAAGACTTCTTTTTAAAAAAAAAGTATTGCAAACTTAATCTTTACAAAGTAAATTCGATATTCTAAATTTACTTATCTTCTTCAAATTTTATATTTTACGAAAACTAATGTCTAATCTGGAGTAATCCAAAGAAGTACTTTATTAATAAATCTGCCACTCGAAAACCTTTGCAAGATTAGAATTTTATTCATTTCTTTCCTCGGTTTTAAAAATCTTCATATATCGAAATACAAACTTCCTGTAGCTCGAATTATGTTCTTAATGTTTAGATGCGTTCAATAACATGTAAAAGCCTAGGTAAAACATAAACTGCCATTTATTCTTTTACTTAAAATTTATCTTCCCTTTACAAGTATACATATGCAATAAATGTGTACATAATTGACTTCTGAACGTTGAATTTACCTTTCTGTACATAGCTACGAATTGAAAACTCACTTTCGCGTATAAAGCTTCTGTAAGTCGAATTTTCATTCTTTACCCCTCGTTAATCTCTCTTATTCGAAAACTTCGATAAGTCGGAATCTCTGTGATACGAAAATTTAAACTTCTTCTTTGAGAAAATTATTCATGTTACCGAGGTTCTACTGTACAATAAAACTTTCACTCTCAATACCATCTGACCACTTGTAAAAACTATCAGAAGATATTCTTAGACGCCCGTTACAACGTTCGTTACATAATATCTGATCTACAAATCAAGTAAAGGTGATGGCGCTTTATTAACAGAATGCAACGGATACCGAGGCGATCCTTCTTCTTTCGGACCTGCGGCTGACCCGAGGACATTATCCTTGCTCGTCCCGTGAACGGTCCTAAATTAATATTCAAATCTGTATCAACGGACCTGCATGAATCTCGCCAACGGCCAAGAACCATTGTCATGTCGAATTTCGTGTGTCCCCGTTCTCTGAAGTGTCCTCTTCTGATCGTCCGAGGATTCGACTCTGATTCAATTCCCCCACTCCACTCACATTGCTACGTTCTTACGATTCACTGGTCGAAAAGCTTTTTCTGAAAGATTTTTTCTCTTTTCCTCTTCGGTACAAGCAACGCTATTGGTCGAGCTGTGGCTGTACGACTGACCTAATTATTCTGGCCAACCGTGAGCTTTACGGGCCTGCAGGTATGATTTTTCGATGTGATTCAGTTTCTTCGGTTACATTTATGCACGTGTTCTATCTGCATTAATACAACTTATATAACTTGTGGTATATTAGTATTAAAATTATACTGACAAAATGGAAGAAGTATAATTTGTAACAGCTTTGTTTGGTATTTCTTGTAATACCATCGTATTGTAAGTAAATAAACTTAGATAAGTCTACATATGCCTTTTTAATAAAACATAAATTATTTGAAAATTTCTCAAGCTGTTTTTTGCATATAAATTCGATTATCGAAATTTTCAATGGCATTTCAATATGTTGTTGGAGTAGAGATTTTTCATGAATAACACGAGGATTTTCATCATCCCAAATACAACAATTTTCACTATTAACGAATCCATCCACTGTGAAAGGAGCTTCATCGCTAAACAAAATTTTGCTTGAAATTACACATCTTCATAATAAGTTTGAATAATGTAAATTCTGATATTATACAATAAACATAGTGATGGTCCTGTTAGGATAATCCTTTATTTATGTCTGCGAAATATTTCGAGAATATGAATAGAATAAATATGAAAAAATATATAGAAATATTTTTAGATATTAAAAAGGAAAAATTTCGAGAATGTGAATAAGAGAATGAGAGAAAGAGGAGATAAATACTTTTTTACAAAAAAGGTTGACGGTGGAAAAATATCGCATAATTGTAATTGGATAGTTACAAGTCATAAAAGAGATCGATATTACATATTGTATATAAAACATCAATAGAATTATTCTTGAAAAACTCCTCACTTCTCTAAGCATCTAACATCGAACAAGTCAAACATCATCGACGTCCTTAAACCGCTCAAATCCGGCGGCCTCTTTTATTTACATTTCACATGGTCCCGCTCTTTATTCACAGATTCGTGACACCATCACGTGCCCTCCTTGAATACTCGAAATTTCCACGCTGCTTGGTCGCGGTTGCTACCATTTGAACCCACGTCGATATATCTCCTCGATCTGGTGTCATTTAAAAAAAGACTAGCGCGAAAAAACGCATCGCGTGAAAGACGGGGGGAAAAAAATCCGAGCAATACTGTAGAAAAGGGAAAGAAATCTTCTTTGCGCGAGTAAATATCCCCGCCGTTGGTTCCATTTATGGTCAAATTGCGGACAAATGACCACGTCTCTATACACGCCGTGGCGACTCGTTTGAAATGAAAAAAAGTAAGGAGGGTGAGAAATAAAGAGGAAGAAAAAAAGAAAATAGAAAAATTGCAAAGAAGAGCGGTGAAGAAAAAAAAGAAAAGAAAAAGAACTGTCGTTCCCCAAGTCAGGTTACGAATTTCGTAAAAACGGGCCCGCGGATAGACGGAAAAACATTCGGGGTGCAGTGGCGAATAGAAAACGGCACACAGGCGTATTGTCCTCGCGACGAGTGGAATCGTGAAATACGATCGGCTTTTAGTAAAATGAGACCAAAATATAGGGTGTCGGGTTGTCTGTCTCGCTCTTTCTCTCTCCCCTCACGGTTGCTCCTGTTGCCATTCTCTCTTTCTCTCTCTCTCTCTCTCTATATATATATATATTCCTACAGGACAATACAGAACAGCCGGTGAAATGACCATCGGTACCGATTCGCCTTTTTCTGGAAATCCACATTGCGACCCGTATTACGATGGAAAAACGATCGTTTCGTGATCGCGACCAACAATTTCCCTTCGGTAAGCTTTCACTCTGAATACGTTTCAGATCATATCTATGTATCGGTTTGATCCTCGTGGCCTGTTTCTATCCTGTTTCGCGTGCAGCTTCGTGATTTTGATTTCTGTATTCGTAGCATGAAGTAGTCCATTTGACCGACGTAGCGCCGAGGCGAATCACATCACGTCCCTCTTGAATGTCCTGCGAGATACTAGCTGAGGATACTCTGCACGGTATAAACGAGATCGAAACTCTTTCTTGGGTCTGCTCTCTTGTACCTTGTATTCTATTACTTCCCGATAAAGGGTAACGGACGTGAGATGTCGACAGGACGATGCTCGTGATAATTTAATATTTACGCGAAAGCATAACTTTTCTTCCTTTTTTCTACTTTTTTTTTTAATTCTTTATGAAAAATGCGATGATTGTTTATAAAAATAGATCTTTATCAGTGAATTTTTATGATACTCTGTGCAACAATATGTACTATATATGTTCCTTATCTCAGATTTTTGTAGTCTGATTTTTCTTCGTTTACGAGAAGAAAAGCTCCACGATTGATTAGAATTTTACATTTTTAAACGTAACTATTATAAAGAAGTTGACTCGTTATAATGTAATAGTACAGTAAAGCAATAATCTGGTAATAAACAAATAAAATGAGAAATGAAATATAAATAAATGGACATGTAACTTTCAAGTCACATGGTGTTATAGAGGGTTAATAAGAATAAACAACATAGTAACGTGCTAGAAAATTTGTATTTTATTACACACTTTTTGCACGCATAATTGAACAATTCTCTGGAATCCTTTATCTTAGCCAATCAATTTATAGTATAACACAACCGCTTTGCTTTAAAAAAGAAATTGTAAATTACTACATTTAAATTTCTTTAAGAAATTAATATTTCTACAAGAAAGTATAATACAATCTAAATAGAAAAGATCTGGTCGAAAGGGTTAAACAACCTCTTTCAGCTCTGTCTTAAGGAACAGAAACTTAAGTTGTACCTCCTCCCTTTGTAATTACAATTTTAAAAAACACTATATAAAAGAAAAAAGACAAATAATTTCACTTAAGTTCTTCTCATTTTCATTACCCTACCGATAGATAATTTAATTTCAAGTAAAACTCATGCCGTCTTGCATGAAGTAAGCATATTCATGCTGTATAGCTTCTGGTTATCAGTAAGACACGAGGGAAACTTACTATAATTCACGCGGAAGTACCAATGCTCAATGCATCAAGTCAGGAATCTATTTAAGAGGCAAATTGATGGCCAAGAGGCGTACCAGTGAATGGGCCCGTTTTTTCTTTTTTTTCAGATATCATTACACTAAAGGGGCAGATGCAGCAGCAGCGGGAATAGAAACAGCAGCATTCCTCTCAGCCACCCTTCACCGAGCCACGAGAAGCAAGAGAAGACCCTTCGTTTTCAGGCATCCCTCCGAGGAGAATGGAGCCAGAACAATCTTCCCTTTATAGGAGACATACGAGGCCATTCGAATCCTGGGAACCGTTTTTTCTTCTTTCTTTCTTTTTCTTCTTTCCTCTTTATTTATTTTCACCTATCCTTCCTACCACCGACTCGTTCCTCCGCGGCTCTGCCTTTCGTGAAGCAATTATTTTCGCAGCTTGGCGTCCACTTACACGAACCAGGAGACAATGCATCGTCTGCTTCCAGCGGAAGAGAAAAGCGTGCCAAGTAAGAAGTTCACAGCTGTCGCGAACTTTCAGTGTTGGTGATTGAGAAACGGCGAACGTTGTTAAATGGGATAATGATCATTTCTCGTGATGGGAATTTTTTTTTAGATAAATTCTTAGTGTTCAATGTTCCGAATTTCTGATCTCGTCGTTATCAACACGTTCTTGTGCCATATTGTGATGAGAAAATTTATTCTGATATTATGTATATACGGATACAGTTTTGTGAGGTAATATTCTATTACAGAAACGTTAAAATCCTAATATTCTATGAAATTTAACTTTAACGAGTTCAGTCATATTGCAAAAAGAGGTACTATTCTACGATATATCGAGAAATATTTCTCACGTCACGTTATTAATTGAAAAGATCTATCTAATTCGTCATTCTATGACTTCTTGCTGCTTCGTACAATATTCAACACTCTATGTCATCATGTTTAATATATCCCCATGTATATAAAATAATTGTAACACGAATTGAGCTACCATATCGAAATGTACGAATTACAATTGTGTTAGAATTTTTTAAAAACACATCAATCGATGTTCTTCAAGGTTAAATTAAATATTGAATGTATTATGATTGCTATGAAATTAAAAAGTACCTAAGTATTTAACGCTTTATGACGCCATGTGAATCTATATCGAAAGGAAATCCGTATCGAAAAAGTTAAACAACTCTAAGTAAATTTCATTTCAATAAAAATACATTTCCATTACGTATATTTTACGTTTGAACTTATTTAAAAAATGTCTGTTAAATTCTTCTCTAAGAATCTTCTCCACAGTGAATAGATCCACCACACTAGTGGAAAACGTTATTCAATTCTACCTAACGATCAACGTACCATTCTTTCGAAAGCTCCAGCTTCCATTTCGAACGAACTTCATTCAACGATAACCGGAGATTTCCATTTTTAAATCTATTCGATTCCTCCATTCGTTCTATCGGTGTTCGAGGAGGGAAAGAGCGTCGTGGCCTATAATAAAAAATTCATCCCTTATCCGGCGGGTGTAGAGCGGAAGAGTGGCGTGTATCGAAAGTGCTGACGCAACAAGTGCACTCCCCGCGGCCGGTCGCTTCTTTTTATCTCGCAGCTGTTTCGCTGGTGCATCGACGATGCATCGCAGCACCGATCCCCAGGCCCCTCTCTGTAGAGAGACGAGGCAAACGACGAAGTATGCTAATGCCTCTCATAAACCTCCGCAACAGGTTCATTTCTCTGAGATGCGCAAGCCGGGGCCGCGCGGCTACGAAAATCCACGAAGAAATGCATCCGCACGTACGACGATCGTTTGTCACTTGGACACCTGAAAAATCTGACGGGGGCCAGCTTTCGCATGTGGCCACGGTGGATTCGTTTTGTTAACGACCAACAACCTTTACCTTCGTAGAGTCGAGCTCTGCTTTTTTTCTTTCAGTGTATCTTTACCTTTCCCTCTTTTTCTTTTTTTTTTTTTATGTCGAAACGTGCGGATTAAGCGTGACGCGAATAATTGTTGCGAGTAAACTCTGTATGATTTGGGTTTGTTTCGGCTTGAAAGGGAGAGAGTGATGTGGAGAATGTAAAATGCACCATGTCATGTATTTTGGTGTATATTTTTGCTGAATTGAATAAAACAGTGGCAATTTTAATGTGGGATCTAGTAGTATTAGGAAAGAGTACAGTATTAATAGAATTCTGCTGCTTTTCAGAAGAGGATTTCTTTAAGCATTTTATAAATGTATACTTCGTATTTCTGAGAATACTTGCAAAACATTGAAATAAACGGGTTATAACATTTAAATCGCGGGAATTACATAAAATGTAGTTTTATTCAATTATCATCGAACCTCAGGCGTTTCGTTAATACAATCCGTAACTTGCGACGCCAATATCTTTATGGAAGCATCATACATTTTATATTACTGATTTTTGCAAAGTAGCATCATTTTAATAGCAGAAATTCTACAATTTATATCAATTATATATAACTATTTAAGAGTAAATTTTTTCATACTTTTGATTACGACGAAACAATTACCGAGCAAAACAACAAATGCAACACAAGTTATTCTTCTCATAAGAAAGTTACCTAGTCACAGTTAAAGGTGTAACGTAAAACATGATCGAAACTCGTCTAAAGGGGAAGGTGCGTGGTTGATGCGTTTTCAAAGAGATGATCTCGATCGTAAGGATGAAATCGACTTTCTTCGCCGGAACAGATACGGAAAACGAACCCTTTCCATGTCGGAGTTACTTAGACTAATCTGACAATCAATCTTAGGATAGGTACAACCGGAAGCCAACAGCTGCATTCGTAAGAGAATCGATGACGTCACTGAAAGAGGAAGATCACTCCCTTGCAACATCCCATTCGAATTAAACGACTACGTGGCCACGATTTTCCCACCCTTAGCTGCATCACCTTGTCAGTTTCGCACAGCTGCTTACCTTTAATCGCTTGCTTCCTCTTATCGAGCATGTTTGGTATTCTATATCCTCCTTCGAGTCATTGTCTTCTGTATTCAAAAGTTTCAAATTACGCTGTACCTCGTTATTACATGAATAAAGTTTTGATATATTAATCAGGTGAAGGTTGGTTAATCAACTTTTTCTTTAAGGCACACGTGGCCGCGAATATGGTTCCTCTGTACGAAAAAGCCCGCCACGAATGTAGAGGAAATGATCTAAATATAAGCTAGGGTCTAAATATGAGCTAGCTGAAATATTGAATCATATTAGGTAATTCATCTTATTAAGAATCAGATAAAACTACGATTTATGAACAAAAGAAGTGTCACGGTGGAGATAATGACTTGCGTTTATTTTTTTACGTGCTGTTTCTTTTATTTCGCCATTTTAAAACATTTTTCAGGTAAGTACATTTCATTTTTCGCGCATTATACACGAGTGACACTTACAAATTTGAAAAATATGAAATTCGTTGATTTTCAATTTTATTTCAGATACTAAGCTAAGTATGCTCCCTAATCTTAACTTTGAGGGCGATTTTCGTCCTGAAACTTTGGATGTTGAAGGAAAAAGTACACGTCGTATATATTTTTTTTTCCAACTACTATGTATCAAAGTTTCATCAAAGTCGGTGATTAGGTATTTTTATATTTAAGCGCCCGTAAAGCGTGCAAGTAACTTTCAATAACGAAATAATAATTATCTAATATTTTATATAATTTGCTCAAGTCGAATTAATACGTTTGTGATGAAATGTGAAATAATGTAAGAATATGTTAAACAATATAGGATTCTTGTCAAAATTCGTAAATATATAAAACATCTATTCTTTTCGTAAAATGGAGAAATCTCTCTGATCTATCGGCAATGTGTTAAAATTGAAATTTTCTTGACCATAAATATGTTTCAGCGATTTTAAATAATAAACAAAATAGGAATATTTTTACATAAATTATAATACTTTGTTATCACGTAATTACTAGTTTCACTCGTTGTTACACGCAACCTTCAAACAAAATTACATTTCAAGCTAAACTATAAGGTGCAAACTCGTCGTTACATTTTATAGCCGTGTTTTCTCATCGCAGGTCTCCGATAAATTGCTTCGAAATGAAACCTTGTACGCAACGAGTTGCTCGAACATGGAAGTGTTTGCGAACTCGCTGTCAAGGTGTAATTTAAACGATATTTGCAGTCGTAAGTTCGGTTTTATTGCTTGTTTGGAAATTCAGGAACCCCTATCACAGTACCCCAAAGGACTTGTGTGGCTAGCGACGGATTATACGCTCGTGTCTCACGGGTCAAGATCATCGTACTACCATTAGCCGCGCTCGTCACCTCATAATCCGTCGACATATGACCCCGACTGACCGGAAAGAGACCTACTGGACTTCCACCAGGAAGAAACACGCCGTTAAATTCCTGTTCTACTACCTCATGACAAACTAATTATCTTTGCATATAGATATTTCCTTTCCAATTTATTGTTCGTTATTATTTATGATTTATAATGTCATAATGTTCATTATAATATAATTCAGATCTGATGTATCTTCTTTTGTGTACTATATATTTTTCTCCCCTCTATTCTTATTATTAGAAATACATAAGTTCTCTGATATAAAAATTGATCGTATCAATGGTCATCAAAATTTGTAATTTAGATCTATGTACTATTAACACGTTCCGTGCCGTGTGGGGCGTATACGACCCCCGCTGCACTTTATCGTTCAGGTCATTTCGAATTCTCATTGAAAAACAAAGAATTCTTAAAAAATTTATTGTAGAGTCAAATATAGACAACAAAAAATGTAAGGCATACGTCTTAAACAACTTTTTTTAATCTTTAAAGTGTGGGTCGTATACGCCCCACGCGACCTGAATGGAAAATCTTCAAAAATTGCCGTGGCACGGAACGTGTTAATAGTAGATGTAGAAATAAATTGTTTCCAATTTTTTGGTACATGGGATGTTTCATTTAAAAAGAGTGAAAACAGATCGTTTATTAAAGTAAATTCCATATCGTGAATATTTCGATTTGAATGGCTCTACTGATTATGTGTCTTCGGTCGAAGGGAATTAATTTTTACACTTGATATTTTAAAAATTATAAAAATTATTCTTTTAAACTTTTTATGTAATAGTTTCAATTAATATTAGTATTATGTCTAGATTTTCACTTTATATATAAAAAAAAATAAAATTCATAATTGGTTTGGAGTGGACATAACCAGTTTTAAAGTTATATCCTTCATATGCAGTTTCGTGTAATTAGTAGCGTAATATTTTCAGAAAGCTGTGAACAGTAATGAAATTATCTGTACATTAACACATTTATTTTTATATTATTTTATAGCCACATAAAATATTTATTCGTACTTTTGACATGTAACATGGCAAATATACAATTCGTACAGACACTTTCACTGGTGTCTTCTTTAACAACTTTTTGGTATAATCATGAAAACATTAAACTTCATATATAATTATACTTGGGGTATAAATTACAGAATGTAAATACAATATTCGTTCCTAAATGAAGCATTTATTTCGAATATTAAAAAAAAAACTATATAAAAAGCGTTGCTATTATAAAAATGAAAGTATAATCATACAGATACAGTGAAAGTGAAAGAGTTAATACACAAGAATGAGAAGTACTAATTTATGGAATCTAAATATGTAATTATTTACCCTCTGCAACACTATATGACTTAAAAGTTACATATCCATTCATCTATAGTTTCTAAGCCTCATTTTACTTATTTATTGCTACACTATTGCATCATATTGCTGTACTATTACTTTCCTCTCTAACCAAAATAAAAAATTATAATAAACCGTACGTTTCCGTCACATGATCGAAGAAAGACCGAAGTGGAATCAGGTTATAGAGGGTTAAACTCCTTGCAAATTCCCTTACGAACATATGTACTTACACTTTTCAATTTTTAAAAGATACAATTCTTACAGTTCACCCTCTTCCTCTATTGTAACTTGACATCAAATTACACGAAGAGGATCAAAGTGGTACCCCAACTCGAGCGTTATCTTATCGATCAAAATCTAGGAACCAGTCGCGAAACTGTAATCGCTTCCTGTATCTATCGTCTGACAGAATAGTCCAGTTAGTCATTAGCTACGCTGATCGTTTGGTAATCCGTTGACACATGACCCTGTCCAGCCAGGAACACTGACCAGTTCATCCCACGACAAGCTCACTGGTACGTGCCGATCCTGTTTCGAGGTCGGGCTACCTTCGATCCTGGAAACCTTTCACCCCTTTAACGAGTTGTCCACGCGAACGTGGATGACCCTTGGCCCATACTGACCCATGAAGAACGACCGTTGACATAGTTACCACCTTTCCACCCGTCAACTGCTTCATTTTCGTGTAATACTAGTTCGAAGAAACCGGTGATTCGGGAATCATGTAGTTTTTCCATTCGAATAGTAGTATGACAGCAACCTGTGAACAAGATACGCGTGCTGTCCACGTTGTGATTGTGATCCTCTTGAAAACGAGATCGTTTCCGGTTCGTTGGAGTACACCGTGTCGCGACCAGTTCGCGAATCCAACTGATTATTCGTGTTCCTCGACTTCGCTGACCCAGGGCTCCCACGGGGATGACCTCGACGTGGATGACAAGCGGCTACCTCTTTTAATTCCACCTCGTAACCGCCTCTATCGGCCGGTGTATCTCGTCGCGTTAAGAATAGATCCTTCATTGACGGATTAGAGCGAGTAATCAGATTGGGGTTCTATTTCCGTTACTTCTTTGGTAAATTCAAAAGCGGGGATTTCTTTGTCTTGGCTCTTTATTGTTGTTGAGAATGATTTATTGGGAATAATTATAGAAACTATATGAGGAAAAGTATATGATGATGAGAGATTACAAGTGTGTTATCGACATTACATCTTGCCTTATAATTAAACTGTAGATTTTTATGTAAATCCATATTTTCGAGAATATAGTGAAAAAAAAAGTCGAACTTGTGTAAAAAATTATTTCACCTGTCGGGTATTACGGAAAGCACTATAATTTGGATAGTTTGTATATTTTCTTAGATTTTCTACAAATGCATAGAAATTCGAAGCTTATTTATAATAATTTGTCACACTTGTAGTGGAAATCTTAATTTTGGAACAATCAAACATGTTAAACTGACGGATTTCTTACTTTGAATTACAGAAATTCTTTTTTTGAGATAAAAGATAGTTACATATACCAATACACTTTTTATTAATCATTCTAATTTCGAAGTTCAACCACAAATTGTCGTTATAAAATTAACGATCATAAAATAATCTAATACAAGGGGTTGAGTATCATAGATCAGTGAATTTATTTAAAAAATCATTAGTTCCTTAATATGAGTGTGACAGGTTTCATGAATTCTACATTACAAGCTGCCTTCATAAATGAATACTTCCTCTTTAGTTTCACACAGTACATACTATCATAGAATAATCTTCTAAAGAGTAATTTCGATGATCACATTTTTCTATTATCAAAGTCCTACAAAGAAACGTTTTCGAACGTGAAAGAAACTTTTTTCAGCAATTTTCTATATTGGAGGTCCCAAACACAGTGTTCTATTTTTTTTATAAATAAAAATATATTCTCTGAAATAATCCTGTATTCGAAGATTAATACATATACAGTTTACAGTTCTCAACTATCAACAGTTCCTTCTTAAGTATTAACATTCCTAGAATTATGAAATAGAAACCGAAACATTAATCGCTAAATATTTTTCGGATTCCTTTCAGCCGTTATTATACCTTTGTTCCTAAATCTTCAGAAATCCGCTATTATCATTAAATCCCCTAATTCACACAGATATTCCCATAGGTATCCGTTATCATTATTTGCATAGGTTCTGGCGCTTGGACGGACATCCTGTGGAAAAGTAAATCGTCATTTCAGGCCCGGAAGGATTCGATTTGACAAGCGGTGATTCCAGAAACCACCTGAGATCATGATCGTCACGGTGGCATGGTGTCCCGTGCGTGGATACCAGTCTGAATTAAGAGGGCTTCTTAAGCCGGTGACACATGAACAGGATCCTCAGGCAGGACCCTCGTCCTTCGTGTAGATCCATAGATATATGACGACTTATGAGAGCCGAATTCTCGATTTTTACTTAAGAGAATTTTGTTCTTCATTCTTCCACTGTAACCTTCCCTCTATTCTTTATTTTAATGGCCCTCTTATTTACATTGAATAACTTTATGTACTACGATGAAATATTCCTTCAAACTTGCTTAATTTATCGAATGAAGTAGTAATTTAATCTTGATCGAAAGTACTCTAAACTAGAGTACACATATAAGTGTTTTGCTATAAAAATTGGTCATGTCCAAGTGTCGTTATCGAAAGTTGCAATGCAGAACTATTTACTATTAATATTTCAAAAATTATTTGTTATTTTAATGGTCCTCTTGTTTAGATCGAGCAACTTTGAGTATTACGACGAAAGATTCATATAAACTTGCTTCATTCATTGTATGAAATATTAATTTAAACTTGATTGAAGGTACTTTATTAAACTAGAGTATATATCAATACTTCGCGCATGTCCAAGTGTCATTATCAAAAGTGATAATTAATATTTCAAAAATTATAAAAATAATTTTATTTTAATTTTTGTATAATAATTTCAACGAATATTCGTATTATATTTTTTAAAAACTATGTTTAAATTTTCACTTTACATATCGATCAAATATAACCCATAAGTATTTGAAAATTGGTTTGGAGAAGACACAGTCAATTTTGAAATTACCTAAACTAATCTCCTATGTAAGAAATTACAGACTAAGAAATTGTAATTCTGTAATCAAACATTATTATCAGTACTCTGACCTAATAAAAATACTGTTTAACACGTTCCGTGCCATGTGTACCACCGATGGTACACGTTAAACTTGATCTTCAGGCCACGTGTACCACCGGTGGTACACGCAGTCATATTTATTTAATGCGCTGAAAACATGTATTTTATGACAAATGTAATTCTGTAAAATATATTTCAACCAAAAAAATGATGCATTATACAAAATGCACTATAGAACAAAACACATAAGTTTCTTTAATTGTTATATATATAATAATTAATAATTACATTTAATGGTGGATTTTGTTAAAGCAAGGGAGGCATAAAAACATTTTTTTCGGGCAATCGCTGCAAAACGTCATTACTCTTATAGTTTTTTGTATATGAATATCTAATGTGTAAACAATAATCTAATGAAAGTAAATAATAGAAACTTCTTTTCCAACAGAAACAAATGAAAAACAAAAACCGTTATCTCCGTATATTTACCTACTCCTTCTTTTGTTAAATATATTATTTCTCTTGTTTTTTATTTAACAAATTCGAATGCAGCAGGTTTTTTATTAATCGAAAAGTTTCGAACCGACTAACTTTTGCAATCGAACTGATCGCAGTGCCACATGTACCATAAGTGGTACACGATGTGATAGCTACTCTAAACAAGAGAACTACTTATGTATTGATGATGTAATGAAATATTGTGTGATAATATATCAATCTTTAGTCAAAATATCAAATGGCCTGAACGACAAGTCAGGCAAAAATGGCTTGGCACGGAACGTGTTAATAGGATTTCAATTTTCAGTATACATTACGATGAAAATAATTTTCATATAAATATTAAAGGAAACCGATGATAAATTCCCGACAGACGAATACTTAATAAAAATTCAATTTCCATATGATTAAAAACTGTTGGAATATTAACATTCCTCGTTGAATGAAATACAATTATCCTGAATTGATTTTGAATATATGTACATATATTCAATCAGCGTCCGATTTTATCGTAGAACCGGCTGAAAATAATCTTCTTGCGAATCGAGAGACCGTTTGAATTCCGCGTAAAGGGTTTCGCGCAGTCAGAGGCCAGAAGGCGTGTTCTGATTTTCTTTTCATTCGTCCAAGGGGGTTCGAATCCGTGAAACGATATCCTAATAGGACCGTGACAAGGACCTGTTCAGTGGTCAGAGGTCCAGATGACGAACCGGAAATCAGGTCACAAGGGTCAGAACGCGAGTCACTGGACACCGCTGTGAATCTGGTTCTAAAACGACTCAATTCTCCTCGATGTTCGACCTTTGCTCCCAGGATATAAAAGATCGATTCTTCGCAACGAATGAAAAGGAAATGTTACCTCCACCTGTTTCACCGTGAATACCTGTCTATGTATTCCTGAAACGCTGGATCTCGTAACAAAATTTATTTCGCCTCTATCCCACGAGACGAATAAATTTTATCACGTAGATTTGCAAATTTCAACATTCGTCAAACTGTTCTTTTTTCTTTTCCTCTTTTTACGATGAATTTTTTCAATCTCACAATTAATTACACTACCTGTATCCTGTATTATTATATTTCTTGGCTTCTATCTTTCTACCTCTTTTTTTTTCTTCAATCCAGCAAATCTTCTGATTTATTATTACTGCAACTTGTTACGTCACAAGCATAATTCTCTTCATCTGAACGGAGAGGAGTCACGAAATTTCTATAAAAATTGATTATTAATTTTACAAAAGAAGAGAATTCTTCTTTTTCACTCACAAGGAAGTGAATAAAATTTTCACGTTGATCCGACAATTAATAGAATATAGGATTACGATATTGCATTCGACGCATTCTACGAGTTCAAGAACAAGAGTAAAGGAGAAGTAATCGATCCACCGGCCGAAATCTTTTATCTTCCGTTAAAAAGGGAAGAATGCCACGAAGGGGAGAAGAAAGAGAAAAGAAGAAAAGGAAGCTATTCATGCGTTCGTTTAAGAAGCTCGTCCCGTATGGCTACGAGTTTTCACGAATCACCCTGTTCCTCGTGGAAAACATACCAGAAATCGTTCAGGTAAAGATGAGCCGGCGAATCGTTTCTGTTGTCAGTCCTCCTATCTACGGTACAATGGTGTCCCGTCGTTGTCTCGTATTCTTCAGCCTAATATTTCTCTCGAAACCCGGCAGCGTAACGCGACGTACGAACATAGGAAGTTGGAAGGGATGAACGATAAAGCGAGAAAGAGAGAGAACAGGTGAAAGATAGAAATACACGCGGGGAGAAAGTATCTCGTGATGGTCCCGGAAGAAATATACCCCTAACCGTTTCCTATTTTGCGATCCTGCCAGTTCGTCGAGGGGTTCGGGTTCAACTTACTTTCGTCCACGACGCTTTGCTGATCGTAGAGAGAACTTATTTGGACGAAGGAAAAAAAGAATAAGAAACGAAGGGGTGCAACGAAGCGACGTATCGTGTGCACCTTCGCTCTGATCGGGTGAAAGAAAGAGATAGATAGAGTTTGAAAGGTGCTTGACGAAACACACGGGAAACATAGACACCGAGGGGTGAACGAGAAGTAGGCTGCGGTATTTGGGACAGAAGGGGTGACACGTTGCACGGGATGCTGTGGGAATGTTCTCACAGTGTAGAAGAGATCACCTGTAGCCATTTGGGACAGTATCCTGCACAAGAGCGGCGTACCTCTTACCCCCCAGCGATTGGTATCATCTGCCGTCGTCAGCTACCAATCGATCACGGTATCGATCATTTCGGATGTACGATTCTACAGTTGTGAATTTCTATGTATTTCAGATGTGAAACAGCGTTGTTAGAATCGGTTATTAAATAATATATTTTCTGGGTGTAAACGTTCATCGAATAAGTATTAATTATATGGAAGAGGAAGTAGTAATTGTGTATAATTAACCTCTTGTCCTTAACGAGTTAAATACAGATTCTGGTTCATATTCGACAGAAATAGTTATATTTGTAACAAATATTAATGTTAATTCTAACATTTGTGTCGCTTATTTTGAAAATGGTATAAATCCATTTACGACCCAGGTAGATTATATTGGTTTTATACAAATCATTTATATAATCAATTTACATATTTAGATTCATAGAAATATTGACAAATTTAGTACACTTTATTGATATTTTCGAATCAACTAAAATGCAAACCCTTAAATATCTCGAAAGAAGAAAAAATAGACTAATGCACCACTTTCAAAATAAACGGTTCATTCCTTTTTATTTATGAAACTGTAATAAATCTAATTATCAAGTGTAAGTAATTTATAGTACATTAGTACTGAAGCAGTAAATAGCTGATGCTTAGATCTATGGTCAGCGAGAAAAATCATAAATCAAGAGGTTAAATACTCCTAACGTTTATATACACTAGAAATTTATATCGGTACTTGGAAAGTTTACAAAAGACAGAAGTTTATATTTGTAACAATATTTATTATAATGATTTATATTAGTGAAATATGGTCTAATAATTATTAATGAAGATTAAAAGTAATGTTTCACTATTATAGTTGCAAGATGTCCAAATCAATAGTAATTAGTGACAAAAAAAAAATTGAATCCTCTAGAAGATCAATTCCCATTTTTAAAATAAGAGGATTAATAAAGAGATCAGCCGAATGTTATCTCCGGAATAAAAGCTACGGGCAACATTTTTCCACGTTGTTCCACTCTCTTTCTCTTTCTCTCGGTGTCAGTCACAATTTAGTTTTCCTCGCTGGCCAGGGACGTTAAATATATAAAAGTTCCATTCCCCAGCGCAGGCAAACCGCGCGAAACCTATCTTCGAGACGAGATAACCGACCTGCCGTATTTTCTCTCGGGCCAAAGAGCACGGAGGCACCCCTCCGTGCGAGGTTGTATCCCTTTTAATTTTAATTTCCTACCGAAATCCCTTCCTTATAAGCACGCCGGGGCCAGTCAATGACTGTCAGACAAGCAGAGAAAAATGCGGCGACAAAGATGCAAGAGGGAAGAGGAAGAGGAACGACAGGGGAACGAAGAGAGGGCAGAAGCAGCCTCCGCTTTTCCACGCACATCATCCCTTTTACATTTTAATTTCTCCCCTTTCGTGTCGGTCTTTCAAAGCCTCCTGTCCTCTATCTCTCTTTCCCTCTCTACTTTACTCTCTCTCTCTCTTTTTCCGCGTTCTCTACCACTCTGTTCCATCCCTTCTTCGACTAGGTGGCATCCCTTTAACATTATAATGTTCCCTCTCTGCTGGTATCTTTCTCTACGACTCGGTATCTCTCTTTCTTACGAGCTTTTTCCACCCCTTCGTTATGGTGTAACGTACCGATTTATGGGTTAGCAAGCGAATTCTAAGGAAATGTTATGCCACCGACCTGGAATCGATGCGGAACCGTTGGAAACGATCCTTCGTGGACGTGGAACGGCCGCGTTTACTCAATTTCCGGCCCTTTCCGGGGCAACCGTTTAACCCAGATTAAATTAACAACGAAAGTAATTGGCCCGTGCTAAGCGTTACGTAACGTGCATATTTCTAGCCCCCGACCGACGAAATTGGTGTCTTCCGTGCGGGCGAATTTCGCTCACCTCGCTATCGTCCCTTATGGCGTTTTTCATGCATTCTGGACAATTTTTTTTTTTTTTTATAATGTAAAGCGAGAAGTAACGAAATTTTAGAGTAGAAGCAGTTCTAAAGGCACGTTCTGTGTTAAATTTTTCAGTAAAGACCATGGTGATCTCTTAGACCTTCTTATCTTTGTAGAAATTCTGTATTATTCTTTCCGAATTCAATCAAACTTGTAAATAATGACTATAATTAATCGTGTATAATTAATTTTGTAGCTGAAAGTAGTATCAATTTAAATCGATATCTGCCTATTAAGAAGTATGCAACACACTTGTTTTAATAAATTAGGAAACGTAGTGTGAGATTTAACAATGATTATAAAATTATTCAGCCTGGAATCTCATAATAGAACGAGCACATACATTTCTGCAGATACGTGATACTAAATTTTGCGAAGAAATGCAATTTAACCTTTTAACTGCAGGCGTGCCGGAATTTTTATTTCACAACTATAATATAATACATGTGTATGTGATTTCAGAAACTTTCACGTGCGAACAGCTTCAACAGACACTACGTGTACATTATCTCCGTAAAAGAAACAAAATTATATTTTCATATAACATAATCAAAACATATTATAGAAAATTTAATATATGCATATGATTAAATTTATTTTTCCAACACAATAATTTAGTAATTTGAAAGACTACACGTCTGTGATAACGATTTAAAGACAGATATAGTTAATAGATAAATCTTCCATATGACGTTACTAAAATATATTGTAAAAAATTTTAACAAACAAATGTATGTATAATACACTTTTTATACACATTTTTGATACACAGTGATTTAATGATCTGAAAAACTTCATGTCCGTAATAACGTCTTAAAAATAGATATCTGTAGCCAAGTGTTAAATCGTATAATAATTTCTATAAAAACGTAACGAATATCCTACTGCTTACAAACATCACCATATAACGACGATAAAAATAATTATAATTTAGTTAAGAAAAAATATTTATAAACTTCGTCAATCAGTAAATAAAATTGAAAACATTCCTAACATTGGTATATTAATAAAAATTGAAAAGTGATTCCGGAAGTCGGTAAATCGTGGTTGCTTCAAGATGAAATTCCGGCGGAAAAGATGGCGTGTCGTTGTCAACGTTGATCGTAGAGAACGGTTGGAAAGCTCGCACGTTCCTCAGACGTATTCGTCCAGGATTATCGAATACCTAGGGATTTCGTATCGATCAGATGAAAGAGTCTGTCTGAGGCAAGCACGAATGTGTGCCGAATGAGGCCTGGCATACATTAACGGCCCCCGGATGGAAATTGGATTAAACCGGTGGAATTATTCGCGAGGATTTTGCATACACCTCACGGTGAGCCGTTCACAATCGCGAACACGGCACAATGCGCTTTCCTTTTGTGCCGTGCAACGGAAGTCTTTCTCCTCTTTCAAAGCCTCAGGATCCTCGTATCGATACCATCCTTCGGACGTCTTTCTAAGCTGAAACCGACGGTTAAGAATATTATCCGGTTACAGTGTGCCTTGCTATGTATGTAGATTTCACTCGACATCACTCGTCGATCGTGTCATTGTGCGTGAACGCGAGCTACGTTACGCAGATTTTGAAAGAAAGTGAAAAGGAAATGACGACTATAGATATCGACGATTGAGTAGCTTTTTCCTTCTTTATAAGTTGCAAGATACTCTTGCTCGGAATAGATATCAAACACATCGACATGATTCAATTCTAACCATAAAAAAGTTACTCAACATTGATTGGTATCTCTCAGCATTCACAGTAACAGTATTTCCAGCCCCATTTTCGAATGAAAATGGTTTAATAATTTTATTTTCCCAAAATACACGCCAAACAATGACACGTGGATGTAGAGATTTTTTATGAATAACAGGATGATTTTCATCACTCTAAATACGATTTTGCTTATTCACAAATCCATCCATTGCGAAATGAACTTCATCTCTAAGAAAAATTTTGTTTGAAAACAATGACACATTTTTATAATAAATTTGAATAATGTAAATGTGTTACTGCAATGTACATTTGATCGTGGTTAAAATTGTACTACCTTTTGATGATGAAACAAAACGGCTTATGTCACTTGAAAAGAAATGACGTGTAAACATTATATAATGTATATACATTGTATTAAGTGTAAAAATAAATTCTTTCCGACTATTGGATAAAATCAGTTTCATTAAAAAAGAAAAAAAAAATGAAAACAGAATAATCGTGACTTTTCGCCATTTTTTTGGCAGTTTGCGAATCCCATCGTGAATATTTCAATTTAAACGTGTGTGATTCCAGTCGAAAACAATTACTTCCATGCAATTAATTCACAATACGTCAGAATATGTTCATATGATAAAACGTTCATATAACGGATGTTCGTACAATTAAGTTTCCATTATACTTCCTTTGTGCAAAGAATGATCAAAAAGTTTTCACTATCCGTGTATTTATATAAACCATAAAATTATAAATTACAAATTACTTCTGGATAAGTATTAGAATTATGAATTACTTATGAATAAGTGTTTAGGTTAGGTAAGACGCACTGAAAAATTTAACCTAGCCTAACCGATTCTAGTCGGAAAGAATTTATTTCTACACTCAATATGTTATGCAACGAGTTTTATCTGTCGAATTATTATTTTAACGATGTTAGAGAAGTGGAATTTGAATATAACTCGATTTTAAATTCCTACCCCAAGACAAAACTGAATATCGTAGAAAAGTATAAATTGTAGAAAAATTAAATATAATTCCAACTTCGTTTGAAATTTCTGTTCAATTTGGAAGAGAAGTTTGCAACGAGAGGGAACAGCTCTTAATTCTGAAATGATTTGCTCAAGAAACTTCAAAGAAGATTCTCAATTCAATTCTATTTTCCTTTACTCGGGAATTTGCGGAAGTTACAAGCTTGCTTAAAATTGCACTACGAAAAGTACAAATGTAACTGAAAATTATTAAACGTTATTGGAGAACGATCACATTCAAGTGATGGTAAAATACGTAACGTTGCGAGAAGACCAGAAATGTGTTTTTAAAAAAAGGAATTCCTGAATCCGTCGATGATTGCTAACGGTGAATCATAGGTTGATTGACTACATTGAAGTTCTCTTTAAATGCAACAAAAAACAGTAATCGTAATAATCATAGTAATCGCTCTTCTTTTGGATCGCTCTTCATATTCAATTGTTAGATAAGAAAATAGGAAACACTATTTAAACGTCATTCTTCCCGCCAATTTATCGTTGAAAAGCAGCAAAGTTCAACAGTTTACCCGTCAGATACTGCAAAATCAAGCATAACTTCCGGTCAAACTGCAGGCTAAAGTTCATCTGGTAACGTTCACGAACCCTTCTCATTCCAGTACGAACTTAAGCTCCATCGACTTCCAAAGGACTTTGATAAACAGATTATATCGTGAGCTCGAAACGAGTACACCGTTCAATTTTTCAACATTACACCGGGCAGTTGGAGAAGTTTGGTGGGTCAAGTCGAACGTGGCGAAACGTTGTTAGTTTCACGTTGGTTCGTGTAAATATTACATTGGCCTCACGAGCACGTACAGGGGAATCCTTGAAGGGTGGAGTAGCATCGACCGCAAAAAGATTCGTGATTAATGTACCGCTTGACGGACTCCTGTCCGACACCGTGTGTCTCGCCGAGGGTAGAGGAAACGTGTGAAAGAGCCGATATACAAGGATGTTGCGGTGAGCCGCGCGATTTATTTCACTAGGCGTAGAAATACAACTCTTGACCACGTGTCGAACGACGCGTATGGAAATTAGGTGACAACATGCACGTCATCGGTAGCCAAGGAGTTTATTCTTCACCTCGTGTCGTTTCTTCCAGCCACTTTAGTGAAAGGTAGACAAGTACAGATTGACTTTTAATGAAAGTGAACTCTTAAAAGAATTTTACGATACAACCTGTTTTTTTATATTGTGAACTTGATTTTAAATATTGGATTACAGTAGAACGTCAATTGAAAATTTTGTTTATTAAATAAGTGTGTTTTGAAAACAAATCTAATTATGCAAATTTATATGTTACAGTTTTTTATAAAATATTATAGAAAATTTTAGTTATATTAATCAATTTTATGTGGAAATTTTTATATAAAAGATTGTCTGATATAACTATAAAATTTTATGTAAAGGATGTCTTTTATTTTATGGAAATAGTGAGCCATTTGCAGTTAATCGAAATTCCCAAAACTCTCCATATGGTTGTGCAATAAAGATACTTCTTAGTGTTTAACAAACCCTGAATGTGCGATTATTTGAATCTGTAAAGCTATGAACCGAAATTACTTTTTCCATATTCCATAAAAAAAAGAAAGAAAGAAACAGTAAATCGAAATTTAAATATGTCACCTGATTATTACCACTTCCTTCGCATATGTGTCTTCTATACATTCCAAATAACGAGGATCCAGGAGAGCATCGTTTCACGAGACACGTGAGCAGGATTATCGCACTGACCACGCGCAAGAACGAAAGGGGTGGAGGGGGGAAGAAGAAGGAAACGATTGAAAGTTCACTCGACGTGTCTCCGTTGCGAATCTTCGGATTAAGACGAGCTGACGAGGCACGTGCTAGATCTCCTGAATACCACTGCTACTGGAACTCGAGTGACCATTGGTCATTGTCGCAGAAGGGAGCACAAAAGGAAGAGAACCGGTTGCCTCCTGCCAAGAAGAACCGAGGCACGTGCTGCCAAGCGTGGTCCAGAGATTGTTTTAAACGAGCTGATCCTGAATAACACCGTGGTAATACCGAGTAGCACCTGTTCATTTAGAAAGATCAAGTCGTGTCGTCGGTCGTTGGAGAAAAAAAGAAGAAAGAAAGAAAGAAACGATAGAAAGAAAGGGAGCGGGAAAAATGGAGGTGACATGGGTGGTATCTTTAAACGTGTATTAAAAAGTACATTTCTCGTAATGTATATTGCTTTTTAAAACTGTTACACCAAAATACTTTTGAGAGATATTATAAAAAGAAATTGCTAAAAAATTGCAAAAGGTGGAAATCGTTGCTTATAACTGAAAATTTTTAATTCAATTCCAGAATTTAATATTTGTGTGTGGTATACGATATATTATCATTGTTTGTGTATTTTTAATAATATATAAAGGTATTAAAAACTTCATGTTCCATGAGTATTGAATTGTATACTGATTTTTCGTATGTGCAACATTTCCTGCAAAATAAATTTCATTAATACCGAATGTTCAAAGTAATTGTACAGGAAAGGTCATTCTTAATGCTTCCTCCACACAGAGCCGTTCTCATTAATATTCGCACACTCTTTAAAACAGAATAACTTTTTATCAAATTTTTTTCAAGTTAAGGATTACGTGTAAACAATTTTTGAAAAAATTATTGAAAAAACGAGAGCGACTATATATCTTTGAAAAGTGATAATTTCAAAATATATAAATTACAAACACACGTTTATATTACATTAAGAAAAATACACAATGAAACATCAACGTCTTATGTCAATCCAATTTAACATTCTCTTCTCGTTTCTAACCGTATAACGAGTTACCAAAGTCACATCAAAAAGCTCTTCTATATCCTGCAAGCCATCTGTACACGAACCAGAAATCACCTATCCCGTCTACCGATTATCTCGAACGACAAGCCCGTCCAGGTTTCAAACGAAATCATTCCGTACGAACACATATTCAGTCACCATTTCGAAAGTATACCGGAGAAAAATCCGTTGACCGCGAGTGCCTGGAAATTCCTATAATTTACATATTATCCGTTACGACAGTTGCTCGCCTTTTCCTCTCGCAGAAGCTTTGAAGGTTGCTTTTTTCTCTGTTTGCCTGGTCATCAGAGTCGGCCAGGTCCGTTGGTTGGTCGCGATTCGCTACATATTCTCAAAGGGCGTCCAACGTACCCCCGTCATCCCTGTCGTTTGACCGCGAGCGTTTCCTCTGACAAGCACGTGCTGGAATCGCGCGCACACGTATGAAACATCGGCTGTACGTATATACGTACGTATACGTTGAAACGTTGGCCAGTAACGAGCGTACACGCGTTTTACCTGCAAACAATAGAAAAATTCTAGCGAGAGACCCGTGTGCCATGTAACGTCGACGACCTGCCAACTGAAATCGGATAGGATCGGGCAACGCCCAGATTGTGACCTGTGGTCCTCGTCGAAAAAAACACCTTCCCGGTCATGGACGGTACGTGGAAGGGGTAGTACCGAATTCAATTCCGTCCTGGACGACGTCGCCGCCGGATGTGAACGTTCAGCTTCTTTCAACGTCCGAGTCGGCCGATCTTCCACCGTTGCACGTGCTCCTTTACGACAGTATCTGGAATCCTTCCTGTCGAATTGCCATCCCTAACGCCGATTCACAACCATCACGTCCTCGATGTTCCACGTCTCTACCATGCTAATAATTGCACGAAGCGAGAGATACTACATCCGACAGCTGCGATGTTCGACGATCTTCGAGGTTTAATTGATAACGCGTGAGAGAATGAGTGATATTTAAAGATGTTGGATTGCACGATGAAAGGATGTCGTAAGGTTGAATTTCACATTCGTATAAAAGAGAAAACTGCTTATCCTTATTTATAGAAAATAGAAACGAGTAAAAAGGCTTTCATTCCCTTTTTCTTTAAAAAATTATAAATTATCATTTTTATATTTACAATGAAATTCTTCAAGTTTGTTTGGAACTTTTCGAGTTCGAAACTTTGAAATTAATTTTTCATCAAAGTCTTTATCAAGTCCACATCAAAGTTTTTAATTTATTAGGAGGGAATTTTAAATAAATAAATTCATGTTCGAACGAATTAGATTTAATGAATTCGTGTCAGAGAATTTGGTGATATTTAAGAATGTTAGATTGAATAATGGAAGGGTATATTTATGTGAAAGGGAAAACTGTTTATCCTTATTTGTGGAAAATAGAAACGAGTAAAATGGATTCCGCTTTGTTTCTTTTCTTTAGAAAATTAGAAATTATAACTTTTATGTATAAAGTGAAATTCTTCAAGTTTGTTTCGAATATTTTGAGAATATTTGCACGAAGAGAGGAAGTCTGGAACAGCGAATAAATTCATCTTCGAATGAATTGGATTTAATGAATTTTACTAGTTATTAGTTGATACTCGACTGTAATTAATAAAGTTCGATGATGCTTCGTGATGGTGGGGTGTAACTTGGTTTCATTTTCGACGAGCACGGAGCTACGTTTACCGTTCGCTTCCATCCTCTTGAATATCTCTGATTCTCCAGGTTATAGGATCGTTTCACCGTAACTTCGGCCATAGTCGAACGAACTTCTGAACTCCTTTCTTCGAGCTTCAATTCCGTCTCTGTTGGTCGAACAACGCGTTGCACAGTCATTCCTTTCAATATTTTCAATATGAGCCAGTAATAAAATTGGTGTCATCATACTTCGAGCGTAGCTACGTTTCTCGAGAATTCATATTACATGTATACATAATCGAACAACGTGTTTCAAAATGTAAGATTTACACTTCAGATTTTGCAATATTCTTTATTCCCATATAAATTTCCATAATATACTCTCGTCAATTCTATCAGAGAATATATTATACATAATAATTAAAGAATTGCTGTTACTTTTTATTTCTCTGCAGAATCATAAAATTACACTATTTTTTTTACTATTGTGTGAATTTTTTGTAATTATGAATCTTTCAATGCTTCAAATGCAAGTAAAAGACATTAAAGACATCTCTGCCTGGATGAAAAACGTATCTAATCGTTTCGGACACTACAAAGGAAAGAGCTTGGTACTCAAAGGGATAATAGCAAATACTATAGTGATTATATCTGCGGTTATACAAGTAGACATGATGCATCCGAAATTTTAGAAAAAGCAGTTACTTTGTGAAGGAATTTTTAAGTAATTATTTTCAAGGAATATGGTTTCAAAATTTTCCCACAACTTCCCAAAATAATCAAATTTCAATTTTCACACGTTGAAAACACATTTGTAGTAAATGCATTTCTAACAAAACACAACACTTTAAATACAATATCCCTGATATTTCAACTAGAAAGACAAATGGATCTCAATTAGACCCTAATTGAAATTCAGACATTCAAAAACGACCGCGTTTGACACCTTACGATCACAAGTTGAAAACCGCGAAGTTCAAGTTCCTCGACCACACCACTTGTTTAACGCTATTCGTCCGGTAAAGAAAGGTACAAGCACAGGAGGAGCGTTGCACGATTAATCAGGATTAGCCGAAGAACCGACCCTTAACCTCGCGCTGTCCACTGTTCGTGTGATGACCATCAGTCATCCGTGTCCCTCTGGTCGTACACGATTCTCGGACATCCCTTCTTCTATGACCACGGTCACCTCGCGAGGACCTATAAGCCGGACGATCATTACTGTATCATTAACTTTGACGACCGTGTAATCGTGATGGGGCACAGGTCAGGGAGTGAACAACGTACCTTTGTCCAAGTGGAGGCCACGTCGGTAAGGTCACGGTACCACGTGGACCGACCTATGGCTGATCGGAGTCCTTAGAAATTAATTGACCCAACCAGGAGGACCAAGCTGTTTGCCTAGGAAAGTTCCAAAGTCAACTGAAGTAAAACCAGAACGCCTGAGGTTTCGCTATCTGGCCGACGAAACTACGAAGTCGATAGTTTGGCTGGACAAATCGCCCGATTCTACGGTGAATACGGTTCTAACATCACTTCAAGGCATTTGAACTTTTTGGTAAAACTTGTTAAAAAGCTGATCAAAGTAAATAAATTGAACCGTTCGCAGTCGAGTGTGACTCGACATCGTATTTCGAAAGCGATTATACTTGTATTGTAATTATATAATAAAAAATATAAATATAAATGTATAATGATTTAAATAACAGTTGTAACAAAATGAACATAATTTAAGACATTTATATAAATATAAATGTATGGTATATAAAATACATATATGTAGAATGAAATAAAATCAAATTGCGAATATATCGTAGACTAGCTGGAACGAAATCGCGAAAATATTCTGAACCGCAAAGGGTTAAGAAGTCTAAAATGTGTAACGTATTATTGGATTGGCTAATAGGTAATCTCGTATTCTTTGGTATAAAATAACAATCATTTCTTGGTTTAAGCGAAGAAATCTTTATTGAATATATTGTTCACCTTGGTCTATAACTTTTTGCCATCTTGTAGACAGTTATATAATTCTATTCTTGTCTGCAAAAAATGCGGATACGTGGATTTCGCAGGCCTTCAAAGAGTCAAAACTTTTACAATTAAACGAATTTTGCGAGAACCAAAACAAATGGTAATTTGAGGGTACTACGTCAGAGGAGTAAAGTGAGAAAATCCCAGTTATATTCTGTCAATTTTTGTCGAATTGATAACTAGACGTGTAGCCTTGCATTATAGTGGTAAAAAAATACTGCATTTCTATTCACTATTTCTAGTCATTTCTCTTAAAAGATAATAGAATACTACCTAATGCGAAAAAACGAAATTACTTAATAATTGATAGTTCTCCACTTAGCATTTATAACTTGCAGCGCTGAATATTGAAACATAGAATTCATTCAGCAAGAAAGGTTCCAATAATCGTAATAAAAATCTAATATAGAATATCCTCAATGTATTTTACAAATTAAGAATCTCGATAAAATCCTTCTACTCTGAAGCGAAAAACTCCTATCGTTTTCCCAAATCATCCGCACGTAATCCGCGTCATATATCCTATCGATCTTATTTTTACAACAACCAATTCTCATCTGAAATTGATTCCGGTAAATTGATTCGAACAAATTCGACGATATCGCGATCCCATCGGGAGTCACGATATCTGCAATTTTCGACTGTTCCACCAGCCATCTCTCTTTCTCTCTCTATCTCTCTTCTCCATTCTCCCTTCTCCCTTCTTCTATTCCCAAGCATAGTGGTGGCTTTCCCCTTCGTTTTCGCGTGATGGAAAAGAATCCCGGACAAGGATTAAACCGTAATCTCTTTTATAAATTCTCGCGGCATGAGATGATGATGCTCTCTCCCCGTGGTTTATTACGAAAAGTGTTACCGTCCACAGACGACCTGCTCAACAATGCCAGAGACTCACACACCGGTTTGCGTGACCGTGGCGTTGCATTCACACGATGCTGCGCGACGCGAGATGATGCAGGTCATCATCTCACGGGCTCCCCCTCTTAATGAAAGCCGGACCAGAAGGTGAGTAGTCGTAACACGCGGAAGAAGAAAAGAAAGGACCATGAAGGACAAGCCATTGTCCTACAGGACGTTGGGCACCAGGTGGCCAGGATCAGGACCATTACCTCTATGGATTAATTGCCATGCAAAAACTCACGATGGCTAACGGAATGATAGGAGTGTCCGTCTTCAACCGTTCGTTCGCATCCAGGTCGCAGCCAGGCTTTTTGTCGACTGCCAAGAAAACCAGCATAAGTTATCAGGATGATTAAACAAGGGATCACTTTGATGCGCCGCGAGACTCGAAGGGGACACTTATATTGGTCAATCCAAAGGGGTTCTAGTCGGGTTTCAGGATAGGAAACGTTCTCCATAGAACATTACTCTGTTTCACTGTAAAATTGTACAGAATCTTCTCGACGTAATACTTTCTGGGCAAGATACAGTTAGCGTATTCATCATTCTATATGTGTTCAATCAATGTCGCTTTCCCCCCAAATTCATAAGGATTCTTAATCATTCATTGATCGATGATTCATATCTTTATTTTATTTACACTTTGTTTCCGGGTGGAAACGAAATTTCGAGAATAACACTATGCAAACCTAACTTGTTAAAGTCTGAAAAGGTAACTTGTCGTTAGATTATACAGCCGCGCATCACACTTAGCTGTTATCCTAAAAGTGAAGAAAGTAACTGGGCAGAAGAAAGTACATTGTATGAACAAAACTGCAGAAAGCTACTGGGTTGAAGGAATACATTGTATGAAAAATCTTAAAAAAGCAACTATGCAAAAATACGTTGTATGAACAATCTGAAAGTGCGTATGTTTACCCCGAACGTTTTATTTCTTCGAGTGTGAATGGAAATTACGTTTAACATCTGAACACGGTGTTTTAAATCACATATTAACTTCTTATAAAACTAATCACACTACCTAACTAGTACATTCATCCATAAATAATCTCTCCTAAAACCCTTCACTTCGTAACCTCATCTCCCTTCACTCTACATCTTTAAGAACAGACCCTGTCAAATAAGGAATGAAAATTTCAACGCGTCATAGTCTCGTGTCGTGGCATCAGGTCGTCTTTGTGGGCCTAATACAGATACATCGCTTTAAAGCGGCGAAGGGCGAGAGTGAATGTTCGGAGGATGGTTGCCACGGCGGTGGCCGTGAGGCAGTAGCGTAGGCGGCTGGGTTTTCGGGGGGGTTGGTGATTCTAAGAGGTCCAGCTCTCACACGCGTGGGCCTCGTTTCATCTTCCATCTCTTTCTCTCTCCCTATCTCTGTTTCTCTCTCTCTCTCTCTCTCTCCCTTTCTCTCTCTTACTCTTACTTCGTTGCGGGGGTTGAGGAAGGGGGTGAAAATGGGGGAGTTGGTGGCGGGTCTGGTCCAGGGGGCGCCAGTATTGATCTCACGGCCCACTCCTCCCCTTCGACCACCGTTGAAGGAAGGCGGAGGCGGTTGAAAGGGTGGGTAAGATGTCAGCATGCGTACATACAAAGTAGCCAAACGCTCGTCCTGCTCGCCAACCGTGTACGCAGAGTCTTGTACGTTGTCTGCCTTAAATAAGTTATCCTGTTGAAGGTAACGTGATGTCCTCCACACCGTCCACGGACCCCAAATAACGTAGAGAGTCATTTAAATGTAAGAGTTTGTAATCCTTGAATTCATTCGACTCGCATATGTATGCTGGCTGATGTTGGTCCACCCATAGCTACGGGGTGTTCGTTGTTTATGAGCTTCGAAGCATAAAAACTAACTTACTCGAGAAAACGAGTCTTTTGCTGCTGTTGCTGGCGGGCAAGTCGTTCGGGATAGCGTTATTAGGCGGTGAATTCGAGGTAATGATGGAAATTGAAAGCAGTTTGCGTAGTAGTTACTACGAACGGGGATTTATTAGAAATTAATGAGTTGTGTGATGAGTTTAATAGTTCTTGGTACTTAACACTTTGATGGCCGCTCTCACGTTAACGTAATTTCGTCAAGTGACGTCACACAAGTGTGATTTCATTTTGTGTTAGTCACGACTGTCAAATATGACTCCAAACGATCTGACTTTCAGTTATTTCTTTATTCTTTCCTACATGCGGGTCAGTGTTTGGGAAAAGGCCATACAAAATTGAACTACAGTAGACAGACTCTTTAATTAACGCGGTTAATACGTTACGAATTGTATGAATTCGCGTTACAGGAAATTATACTACATGAGAAATTTCTCTCGTATAACACAAATAATGTAAAATAACATATTTGAAATGATTATTGCCATGTAAACTTTTATTTCCTATATTTTATCAAATAGCACAGTCTTTAATATATAGCATATATACACTACTATTGATTTACGCAAAAATTATAAAATCTTTTTTATTTTGTAGAAAATTAATCAAAAATATAAGCGTAATGCATAACTAAAGCAAATCTAATTTTTAAATGCGGAGAATCTCTGCATTTCATTATTTAACGCATCGTACGAGGAACCGCCTCATATGGAAACAGTAGTCGCGAAATTTTTGGCACGTTATAAAAATTCGCGTTATAGAGAGTTTACTATATTAATTTAAGAAATCATTACTAAATAAATACATAATAAATAATTTGTATAAGTATCTCATAAAATAAGTTAAAATTGTATGGTAAAATTTAAATTGTAAGGATGCATTCAAACGCAGTTTTTTTCAAGTATTTCGTAAATACACTATGAAACACAGAGATTAAGGAAAAACTGGTGACAGTAGGCGGTAAGACCTACACGAGAGCCATCAGTGGCAAGTAACAATCAACAAGCGGAAAGTGTGAAAGGAAGAATCTAATTGACGTAGATTTGCAATAGTAAACAAGTAGATTGCTTCCTATCAACGCGAAGTATGTATAAAATACACTGGAAGATTATAAAATGGGAATCTTCCACGTTTCACGTGAATTTCACACGAGCAACGTACATCTTCCAAGACGATAAATAAAGTCAATTCCAGACGCGTGGATAACATCATCCGCATCAGGTCTCCTTTGTACAATGCACCGTGACAATAATCGTCCGCAATCGCTGCTCCGGTCTCCCATTAATTTCTCCTCGGCTGCGATCGCCTGCACTTCAGTAGCTAGGATATCGTCAGCCGTTCAAGCGAGGCACGTTTGTCATTCCTGTACGGCTTGCTAATGTTCAACTTATCGTTGCACCCGTAGAAAGCGATAGATCGTGCGTTCCACGATGATTTACATCTTGTCGCGGAGACATCGGATATCGTTGTCCTCTATTGTTCAAACCAGATTCTCGTTGTATCCACTTCCTCTTCCCTATTACCATTATCTACGAACGATCTTGTTTGGTACATGCGTTACGTACATAGATAATTCTCACGCGTGTTCGAAAGAAAGCAAGGAAACGTCCGTCTTCTAAGAAGGAAGGAATAGAGAGAGAGAGAGAGAGAGAGAGAGAGAGAGAGAGAGAGAGAGAGGGTGGTAGATATCAAGGACATAGTTTCGTAATTATCTCGGCGTCTAAGCAGAGGCACGCTATGGTTGTGGCGCGAGCGAGATGTCCATTAACCGTTGATACGGGGCGCAGGTTTTCTTCGTTACGCTCATGCGCCCACGCACGTACACACGCGTGAATAATGTAAGGAAAGCCGGGCAAAAGGGATACGTCGGCGACGGGGCAGAGAGGGGAAGGGGAAAAAAGCCAATAAGGGCTTTGTCCAACGGGATAGCTCGAGTGCAGAAGATCTTGCCCCTCTCTGCTTCGTTCGCATGCCCGCCCCCGACCCGTAGGGATGCGTTTCCCAAGAAAAAATTATTTTTTAGTACCTGCTGAAAAGTCTTTGTTTTCTTCGGACATGATCTTTTTATTACTTTTTTTTTCCTTCCTTCCTTCTTTTCTTTCCTCTCCATCGCGACAGTAGGCTAGGCGCGTGGAGAGTCACGCGAGCGTGAGTTAATGGAAAGGAGAGATGTCCCGTGCAAAGGGATGATGCGAGGTGAAAAACCGATAAGGGCTTCGCACGGGTAATTTCTTTGTAGATTGTTTCTGCGTGCGAAGGAGAAGAATCTTTTTTAGTACGTGAAAAGTCTCTCGTTCTCTTTGTACTCTCTTCGGCAGCCTGGTTACGCTTCGTTACGTGTACGTGAGCATAAGTAATGCAAGAAAAGAAAGATCGGTTAAAGGGCTGCCCCCGTAAGGGGGAAAAGCCAATGGAGGGTTTTGCCAAGCCAGGGGACGATCCCGTACCACGCCACTCCGTTCCTAAGGAAGTTATTCCTCGCCGAGGAGGAAGTTTCGTTTCTAGCCTTTCCATCCAGGGTGAAAATAGATACACGCCGGAAGTTCGGCGTAGAAGTTTCACGATATCGTCCTGTTCGCCGACGACAATCACGCCAAACGTGCGATTTAAATGCAGCAGAAATTACGAAGTCTCGGATAAAGAAACAATGGATACTTTTTAATATCGCGAAAGTGCTTCGAACGCCTCCCGCTGTGAAATGAAATGGAATGAGGAAAGCATTGTTTGTCGAAGCGGAATTTTCTATTACATTTTAGAATTGGTTCTTTAACAATTGCGTCTTTATCTCTTGAGATTTCTTTTTGTGGGGTTTTTGGGAATATCGAGTCTACACTAACAAGCTGGAAACAATTAACGACCTAAAGAACAAGATTCGAATTGCAATTTGTGATATAACTCCAGCAACATGTCGAAAAGTCATTGAAAATTTTGATAACAAGGGATCACATTTTTAATAAAAGAAACAACATGAAAAATTTTCAAATAATTTGTGTTTAATTAAAAAGAAACATATAGAAACTGCAGAATTGCAGAAACTGTTACCCTTATTTTTTAGCAGTTTTTTCCAACTTTTATTAATGACATAATACGAATATATATGCAAATTGGTGGCTCAGATAATTTTATAATTAGTTATAATAAATCTGCTTCATTTTTTAAATTAGTATTCCAATAACAAATGTAAAAGTAATCGAAAAGTACTGAATAAAAATCATAATGCGACTGAGATATCTCTACTGCTTCACAGCCAATATTTCAAACGTGCCTGAGCAGTGCAATCAAACGAATCTACGATAGATATTTGTATTAAGTGCGAGTAGAACGTTTGTGAAAAATGTATACATAAAATTCTCTTACTTCGTCAATTTGGCGGGTGTTTGTAGAAATAGGTATACAAAAAATGTACGAAAACCTAATTAAACAAGCTTTCCAATCATCTTAGAAAGTATAAAAATCATTTCTATCAAATTGTTACAGAGAGCTGGCAATTCTAATGCAGCTAAAGTAAAATACATTAAATTAGAATAAACTTTTAAATGTAGCAACCTTAAAATATCAAGGATACAGTAATCTCATTTCAAACATCCTTTTTTGTCACAATAACCTCTGTACACAAAGACAATAGCGCTAAAGGATCAAAATCAGATATTCCATCCATCTTACGAACAAAGTATGCAAACTTGTCGATATGAACAATATTACCCACGAGGTGTCTGGATATTAAATAATTAAACTACCACCCACCGCCGACGGTTCTCCGCGATCTGTTCAACTACGTCCTTTATATTACTTTAATTAAACATCTCGCAACTTCTCGTTATCCGAGGCTAGGCAGCGATCAAGAAACTTCCCCCGCGGTTTCTCGCGTTAAACCAAATCCGGTTAAATCCCCCGGTCGAGCAATTCTCTTGGTCGGCCACGAGCTGGGCACGAGCCGCGTTTTCCTATATGGGTAATACGAATATCTCGATAATCGATACAACGATTCGAATTTTATTCAATGTTCCTCTTCATTCGAGATATCAGTTCACTCATACAGTAATCTCAGACCGTTCAACGATCAATTATATCGCTACCGATAATGCTTCCGCCCTTCGAATGACTGAGATAATGAATTTCCCTCACGCGCTACCTTTTCCTTCTACCACCCGCATCACCAATCTCCTATGCCGCAGTCTGTGTACCTAATAACACAGAGTGGAGGAGGAGGTTAGCAGGCACGTTGTCCAGAATCACACTGACGAACGAACACTGACCCAGCGACGCGTGGTTCGTTCGCGTATAGTATTCCTAACCTAACCAACACACTCACACGCTCCTAACGCAGATGCGTCGGTTGACGTATCACACATCCCCATGAACGTATGTATATAGAAACGAACGACGTACACATAGTGTGTACGCGTAGTGTGTCGAGCACTTGCGCGCAAACTTGGCTCTGGAAGCAATTTACATGGCAGCATCTCTCCTCCAGAAGGACGAAGGGTGGTTTGGCCGGGGTATAAGGGGGTGCCGGGTGTGACGGGAAGGGCGCGGGAGTAGTATGAGACGGCACTGGAGCATTGTAATTCAAGTAATGTAAGCTTTATGCAAAATACATGTTAGTTAGGAGTGCAGGAGATAGAGCCACCCCCGACTACCACCCTACGACCCTTGTCCGTCTTTACGCCGTTCTCTGTCTTACCTAACGTTTCTCCCTCTCCCTCTCTCTCTCTCTTTCTCTCTCGCTCTCTGGTTCTCTCATTTTCTCTCTTTCGTCGGAGCGATCTACATCATTCGTTCCTTGTCCCACCGATTTGCGTTACGCTTTCTCTGTCCTTATCTCTCCGTTTCTCCGGGGTAAACCTTCGCCTGGACGCGCGGCTACTCCGTACTCTCTGTGTCTCATACTCGCATACATAGAAGCGTGTGCGCGCAACCGACCACATACATATACATTCACGTTCTACTGAAATTTATATGTGTATGGATATACAGGGACTCGTGCACGAAGGAGCACGTTCTACGTGTTGCACGGGTGTGCGTCTGTGGTCGACTGTTGGTTTATGCAAAAGTGTACGTTACCTGGATACATGTAAGGGGGTGCATAAGGGCACACGCACACCCTCGACTCGTTTCTCTCTCCCCCACTTACCACCCACACCCTCTCCCCACCTCCGTTTCGTCTTTTCTCCTCTCACTCTCGTGGCTTACACACCCTAAACCACCCTTGACCAAGGGGTAGACTAGACATTGGCGTAACTGGTCGATTCAAGGGTGGCTGTTTTGTCGTTTGCTCGTTGGATTCGTGCAAACTTGAACGAACTCGAAGACAGTATCGCAAACGCGAGTGAAAAATATTTTAGGTGAAGCGAAAAGTCTGAGTATGACGATAATTTGTTGCAAGATCTATGAAAGGAGGAATTTGAGATGTTATTTCGTTGAAAGAATTTAATTTTTGTAATAGGACGTTGGTACTGTTTCTAATTGAACGTTAATGGATAGGTAATTATTTGCAGGAGGAGGGAGTGGAAAGTTTCGAAAAAATTCTTATTTTACGCCAATGAAACGCGATGAATGAGTCTAAGGGTGTCGACCGGATGTGGAAGCTAAAGGGGTGGCCAGTCCTGTACGTGGACCGTGGCGCACGCGAAAGCTACACGGAGGCTCGCCAGCGGCCCCGAAAAAACGGACATACACCCTCTGAGAACTTCGTAAATAATCTGGAAGGCGAGCATCCCCACCGTAAAGAACCCCTTGCGATCCTGGAAAATCGATTCTGGAACTGGAAACGAGGGGACGAACGAAATAGGTTTCTCCAATTTCGTTGCTTGAAAAAGAGGAGGAACCGCGTCGGAAAAGAAGAGAATTTTTCAACATTTCCCTGGGAGACGCGAGTTACATTTCGTTCTTCGATTCGTGAAATAACACGACACGGATGGTTCGTGCACAGGATGCAAAAGCGCGACGTAATGTTGCTTAATGACAGCGTTTTGCATAATCGCGTGTCGCGTCACGAACGATCGGATTACACGGTTCATGGAAAACTTTCGAAGCCGTGTTTCACTGGCGTGCCGGTCTATTATGCCAGAAAGTTGCGTGACGTATTGAACGTTCGAATGTAAAAAGACGTCGTTTCGAAGTGAAACGATACACAAGTTGAACCGGTTTTTGATGCTATCATGTATTTCCTTCGCTCTGACCAATTGATCCGTTTCTTCGAATGATCGTAATGATGATCAAGTGCGTGTTGTTGATAGGGAAACTTTATTGATACGTGTGTTCGATCATCGCACAGATAGCATAAAAGGAAAAAATAGAATTCTACGTATTGATAGCAATTTCTTCCGTGTTGTAAAGAAAGTTGCATGAAATAAAATAAAAAAAAGCTGTGAAATCGTTTTCTAGAAGTTAGCCACGAAGTTTCATCGAAACTCAAAGCAGAGCGATATGTTCAGAAAGAAGTTTTTCGAATTAAACCAATAAATTCTCGTCTCAGTGTATAAAGTTATCGTAAGGAACAGAAACTATTTCCAATTAAAGCTGTCAAGTGAAAGTTGTTATTAATGTTAATTTCTTCAAAAGAAAAAAAAAAGAAAAAAGCAAAGCTTAAAGGAAACTTATCACAGTTAAAGAAAGATAACAGAGAACGTTCCTTTAGAATTTATACGACAACATCGACGATCGTTTTCTCGAACGTTTATGCTAATTTAATCATGCTCAAGCGACACACGATATCCTTACTAAATGCAAACAGTTCAATCGAATTAATAAGAGCAACAGGACGATGATAATTTATAGTAGAAATGATTAACGTGATGGTCCAACTGACCATGCAACAGTCATTTATACCCTTTCCATGACACGCCTCGTATCTATATCAACAGTCTTATAGCTATATCTACATCCATAAGATCCCGCATCTAATTTGCATGGGGCTTAAGCCCAAGCTCGTGGCCCCTAAGATCGTGGAAACGACTTTCGGCCATGGGGGTTGGTGGGCCAAGTGGCCACGGGGGTGGTACGTATACGTTGTAGAGATGAGCTACGGGCAGTTCTGACCCCCTCGGTGAACAGAAATTACCCCCTTATCTCCTACTGGCAAGGCCGGCACCATATACTGAATCCTAATGCTCAATCTCAAGATAAACGGGGCCAAACCTACTCCGACACCCCCGTTACCGGCACCCCTCGATAGCCGAATCGAGGAGATAGTTTCACGTTGCCTTCTCTTATTTGACAACTGTTCGAGATGACTAGCAATCAAACTGGAAATTAATAATTCGACTGCTTCGAACGTGGGACATTGAATTAATACCATTGTTCGAAAGAACATGTGCACATCCTTGTCTATAAATATTCGGACACTTACGTATTTCTAAATATCTTTATATTTATCGGAAACATTTTTTTTTTATTTACATTTTTTTGTGGTTTTATCATGTTGTTCTACAATCATAATGTTATTCTTGATTGTTAGAAGTAATATTTACTAATATATAATAAGTATTGTATAATATATTTAAAGATGATCAAAAACGTACACATAGAAATTATATGAGGGTAACAAGTTTTGGATGATTTTGCCACCTGTCCATTCCTTTTTCACGGTACGACCTATTTGATATGTATCTTTCTGGTTTGTTGTTAGATTGGTCATGTTAGGTTGGATATGGGTATATAAAAATTTTTATTTGCATTTCCACTTCTGTAGAACCATGTTGCTACATTAATAAGATTTTAAATTACACATCCTATTTTCATATAAAAACTCACTCTAAGCAGACAGAAATTACATAACAGCTCATTCATATTGATAAGGAATCAACATTACGTATGATGTTAATGCTATTTATAAATAATATATGTGTATTTTCTCGAAAACAAAGTCTCCTACAAAACATTTTATTCTCCTCGCTGGCACTACTGATACTGGAATATCTTGTACAGACGAAAAAGCAATTTAAATACTTTTATATCACTTGCTTGTAAAAATTGTACATATTCTTCTATGATAACTACATTTTTAATGAACATCACCTTCATTGAGATATACTCATGGTATTATAGCATAAATACACAAATTAGATGAATTCGGTAGATGTCCGAATACTTATGCCTGATAATCTTTTAGTTATTGTATCGTGAAAAATATAAAAATACATGTTCTAACTTTATAATTATTTTGTGTACTGATAATGTGACGTGTATACTGAAATTAGAATTTTTGAAGCGTAATGTACGTGCTAAAAAAATAATACGAACTGCGGTACTCTTAGGTAGTGAAGAATATAGATATAGTTTAGATGCTTCTGAGAAGAATTAATTGAATTAAATGTACAAACGTAATTGTAAATTGATAAATTTATAAGTGAGTATTTCTTTCAATTAGAAAATTGTTAGAAGGATCGAATGAAACATCATAGAAATATAATACTATAAGATTAAGGAGAATACTAGAAGTGATTTTAACGACACTCACTCTCGCTAATATTCGGACATTATACAAAACTGAATAACTTTTTTTAAAATTGAACCAAACGGTATGAGCTTTTTGAAAAGCTAGAAGGATTAATTTACTGCACCATGTGTTCAATAAATTTTGAAAAAGTTGCAACTGGTTGGAATCACAGAGAAAATAGTAAAAGTCCTTTTTTACAATTTTGTTTCCTGAGTCTATAACAAAAATTTAAAATTGTAAAAAGCGGTCTTTACTATTTTCTTCGAAATTCTGATCAATTGTAATCTTTTCAAAACTTTATTTCTGGTGAACTAATCCTAACTTTAAAGGAAAAGAAAATTCACTTCGTTTGGCCCAATTTTAGAAAAGTTATTCTGTTTAAAATGGTGTCCGAATACAATGAGAGGGACTGTACGTGCCTTCGTACTGATTTCGATAGATTATACAGATAACCATTCCATAAGAAGATTACAGAAAACATTCATCCACAAAGTAAAAATATTAAGATTTGAATATTTCATGAACGATTTCGGTTCCATCGTAAACTATTGGTACGTCGTAAAATCGGTAACATAGTTTTCAAGCTATTCATCTTGAATCCCACTTGATAACTGGAATCGACGTGATTTCGATGAACTTGTACGAAAACAATCGAAGTAGAAATTGATAATATGAATTACGTGGCACGTTGAATATTAAATTGGGACGCACTGATAGACATGCCGCGCGCGATAATGGTGGACGATGTTCGAGTATAATACATTACGGAGATGATAGCGCAATTACGCGAATGTAATATTATGCTCTGAATTATTACATCATAAGTACGTCAAGCCTGTAATATACGCAGTAATAACAGTTACGATGTATACACAGCATACGCTAAGGCTTCCATTAAATTATTCATCGAATAATCAGTAGAACAATATTATCCCAGAATTATAATTTTATTATTAGAGCCAATTAAGTTGAACAAAATCACCGAGGGGTACGAACTATATTATATATTCTATTAAAGAGCAGGTTTAGCGTAAATTTTCCAGAATTATTCACGCACCAGTTAATCCCTTGTATTAACTTCTTCTGCTTCTCGAATTTATTCATAAACGATGTTGAAAATTCTTATTACACGTGGTTTAACTATTTCCTAATAGTTCTATTCATGTTTTATATTAATACTTTAGGATAAAATAAATTTGCACATGTTTCTTCCTTTTTTCATTTTCTTTCTGTTAACATGAGAAATACACTATTATTAAGACGAATAATTTCCTTTCTTTTGTTAAAATTAAATAGTAATTCGATTTAATGCATAATTACATGCGCATTTCATGTAGGTAAACCAGAACAAATCATATAGCAGTAAATAAGTAACGTATCAACGGTGCAATTTGCATTCTAAATTATATCATTTTCACTACGCGCTCGCATAATTTATCTTCAATGTTATCAATTTATTATACAACGAGGAATATATTATCGACATTTCAGAATGTCAGATACACGTTCCTCGTCATTGTGTATTCTTCTCTCGTATAAATCCCCGCAGTATTTCATCACAGATAATTAAAAATACCATCAATGTACGATAAATGGAAACAATCAGTTTTAATTGTGGAAAAAATGTATCGTTTCAGTAAAAAATATAGAAAATAAATTTGTTTGATTATTTATAAACATTGCTAAATTTCGACAAAGAAAAAGAGTGAGATTTGGTTCATTTCTAAACGCGACAAAACAGAGAAGATGAGAATTACGGAGGAGAGAAGGGATCACGGCCGTCACCCGGAAATTTCGGAGAATCGCCGATCGATGCAGAAGTGAGAAACCATCCCCTGGAAATTCGGTCCTGGAACGGACACCGGTTGGATATTCCGTGACGCTAAGATTAAAGCTCGCGTGTAACAACCAACCTTCACCATCTTGCCAGCGTACATATATGTACGGTGAAATTTCGTGCGACGCAAGAACGACAGACACAACTATGCTGCGATAACAATTGCGTTGGCTTTATTGCATATGAGTAACTCTTGCTTTAAACGAAATGCCGGAACGAGGCTGTTCGGTGAATAAATGATTCCACTGACATGTGGAATATGTACATTCCCATGCAAACGACTATTTCTTACGCTTTCAATTAATGTTTGCAAGTTGCAGTGAAATGAAAAAATTAGTGTAATATAATTCTTAATTTTTAATATAATTAAAATATTGTGTAATATAATTGTATAACATAACTCTTAATTTTTAAATTTTGTAATTTTGTAATTTTTTTTCATGCACAGTAAAATAGTTCATATACAGCCATTTTAAATTGGTGACAGAAATGCTTATCTGGGATTTTGAAAAAAAAAAAAACAGGTAAAAGTAAAAAGATTAACATTGTGTAATATGGTTCTCAACCTAATTCTTCCTAACTTTTAAATTTTATAATTTTGCAACTTTTTTTTGTGTACAGAAATTGCTGACAAACAGCTATTTCAGAAATAATGATAAGAATGCCTAACCCGTGACTTTGAAAGAAAAAGAATAGAAAGATTAGAATTGTGTGATATACCTAATTTTTGAATGTTGTAATTTTATCATTTTTCTTCCTCACATAGTGAAACTTATTCAACGATGTCTCCAGTGGAGCTAAAGATTATTGAAAACTGAAATTATTATTAAAAAGTTTCTAAAACATCGTTCTCAGGCATCTGTACACTTTGATAAATAGTACTCACGATTACTATTACAAATACTTCCATTTGAAACAGTCCAAATATACTAATCCACCTCTAATATCACTGATACTATCAAATCATATATACGACACAAACCAACAAAAAAAGCCTCTAAAACACCATATCAAAGAACCAAAAAAAAAAAAGAGAAAGAGAAGAAGAGAAATTGCAGTTTCATCTGAAAAAATCTATACCCACGCAACGGCCAGAATGAAAATTCACTCAACGGAATGCCTTTGCCTTCAAAGCAAACAAAATCATCCTCCCCGCCTATCAATCACCTTCTCATCGAGACTTATACCCCCTCATCCTCCTTTCCATCCCAAGCGTAGCCAGCCAGCCAGCCAGCCAGCCAGTCAGCCAGCTAGTCAGCCAGCCATAGTCGAAATTGCCCTTAAACTAGACGCACGCGTAAAATCTAGGTGCGCGCGTGTACGGGCCTCCATAGACGCGGCGTAAAACCCAGAAAACCCATATAACGTTGGCATGCAATTACACACGCGTGCACGAGCGCGCACGCGAGCCAACGGGTCCAGACCGAAATTCTCTCGTACGTGAATACACGTACACGATTCTAACACGTTCTCCGCGTATACAGTCACTCACACACTTACACGCCAGCCGACGCGCGTAGAATGTAATTAAGATAAATTAGCGTTAAGGGGAATTGGGTTGAAACTCGAGGGTGGAGGTGCCTGAAAGGGTGGACGAAACGTGCGAGTTAGTGTGAGGAACATGAACGTCTGAGTATGTATGTATGTATATGTATATGTGTGAGCGTGTATTTGTGCGCTTTCTCGCTTACTCGTCGTGTGAGCTGCGACGAAGAGACAGGTGGAAACACAGAGGGTGGAATAAAGAGGACGGGTTTGCTTGTAGAAACTGTGCGCGCATGTACTTACCTCTATCCATACAAGAAACCCGTATCATTGTGAGCGTATCTAACATACACGTGTGAAAATATGTGTCTGTGTGGACGAGGTTTCGCGCAAGTAAGCTTCGTCGGCGTTACGGCACGCTGGAAGCTTAATGATGCATGCCGCCGGCGCCAAACGAGCATCCACTGATAAAGCGATGACCAGGGGACGAGAAGAAGGGACACGAAACTCTTTCCGTAAGTCCGGACCAAGGTTATCGGGTGGGCTATCGATCGGTTGCATCCGGCCAGTTGCATGTTTCGCCAATAAGTCGAAGCTTAACGCGGCTTCGTAAATTATGAAGCTCGAGTTCACCCGCGTCCTCCTTGAAATCGCGTGTTGCAGAGGTTCGTTCGGTGACCTGTGCCTCGCCCTCTTTTGTAATTATGAACGATCGTCCTTATACGAAAGATTTCACGTGGTTTTGTGAATCACAGCAAGTCTCTTGTTTCTTGCTGATGCTCGTTGCGAGAAAACGCAACCTGTTCTTGTTGGCTTTTGTTCTGGGTCGAACGTGAAGGTAGATTGATGTTGCTTTATCGGACTATTAGGGATTTCGTTGGATTATAGGCATTTAAGTGTAGCATTAATAAACGTTCGTGCGAAGGTTTAAGGTTGGGAAATTTAATGACAGATAATCAGTTTAATTAACATTCGGGTATCATTTAAAACAGAATAACTTTTTCAAAATTAGAACAAATGACGTGAGCTTTTTTTTAAGTTAAGAGGATTAGTTTACTAGATGATGTAAACAAGAAATTTTGAAAATATTATAATTGGTCGGACTAGCAAAGAAAGTAACAGGGATCGCTTTTTATAATTTCTTTATTTGAGGTTATAATGAAAATTTAAAAAATACGTAACTCTCTTACAAATTTAATAGTTTTTGGAACTCGTTGAAAACAAGTTTTTGTTAGAAATAACATTTGAATTCACCGCGTATGCTATCTATATGAATTTTCGGCTTTCTTTGTTCTATCTTATCCTTTTAATTGCGCTCCTTTTTTTTATACCTTCCGTTTTGTGAACATAGAAAATGACTGCGTTATTGTGTGAGCATAAAATGACGAATGTGCATAAGATAAAGTGTAGTGTACAATAAATGTGCATCTAACAGTTTTAGTAATCGTTAATAAAGTGTTCATCATTTTTCTTCTTTTGCTTTTCATGAAACATTGTGAGGTTGTAATGGAAGAAGAAGAAAGTTTGAATATTATTATAGAATACAGATTATAGTATGACAGATTATTGTTCATGGAAGTAACGATGAAGTATTGAACGTCTGAAAGACATATTGTTTCGCAAAATGCGGATTGAACAATCAGGATTGAAGCAATAAAAAAGATTGAGCCAACACATTGGTGCTGGTTGTTTGCCGTAAATTGATTTCTCGTGTTTCTTGTTACAAGTCTCTTTTTTAATAGACACGCCTCCCGTTCAACGGAAGGAAAGCTTCAATTATTTTTCTTTTGCTTGACGTACGGACAATTACTCCCGATAAGGTTTTCGAACGAACAATTAATAGAGGCAAGAGATAAATATTAAACGATCTTTCTACGATAAAATTATACAAATAAATCTTTTATAATATTAATGTAATTTCTGCAGATTGAAAACACGGTAAAAAAAATTAATTAATTGACGAATTAAAAGAGAAAAAGGAAACAAAAAAGGATTTTCTGTAATGAAAGAGATAAATCACAATTTATACTAGTTATTCTCAATATTCGAACATCGATATAATTTTGATTGTTATTTATCACATTTGAATTTCTTCAGTATCTCTACACTGTGTAAAATTTTGAAGCCTTTCAAATTTTATTAAAGTAATTATTTTGTTTGAGCCTTATAAATTATCGAGAAGTTGTAAATAACACGTAACATGATTCAGAATGTCTTGAAAGTGTAGACATTGCAAGACTTTAGTTCGCAATAAAGTTGGATGATATAACAAATGATAATCAAACATTCGCCAGTTAATTATAAGGTTACATAGTAATATAACTTGTATCTATTTAAATAATACAAATTAAAGGTTAATAACAGTTTCCATCTACAACGTTTCAAACGCGAACTTACAATTCGAAGATATTCTATCGTATCTGTTCACGAACGAAGAAAAAAGAAAAAAAACGGAAAAGATTCAGTAAAATCTTACGAAATACAGATTATATCTGTTGCAACAGTGTATCACACCGACAGAAAATGATTTTAATCAACAACAGCAGTGACACGCAACATTTTAATCTATGTGCTGTCAAGTTCGAAGTTTTCCAACGCAAAACACCTTTTTTCAAATCACATGTCACGCAATGTATAGAAATGTGCGTTTCGTGTGTATTTTTTCCTGTGGATGAGAATCGTGTAAATAAAGTATATTCTAAGAAAAAAGGAAAACAAGATAGTTAAGAACAGTATTCATAAATATTCATTTCTCATATTTTCACAGAAGAAGAAATAATTAAATTTCAGAAAAACCAAAACAAATTTTATTCGTGGTCTCCAGAACAGTCGACCTTTCCTTTTTAATTAACTCGAAGTCACTATCTCCATTACTTGAAACATTTGACGCTTCTACTTCACTTTCGTTATTAGTATAATTCCTTTTCGATGACCAATTTTTAAAATTATTTCTCGTTAAATTCTTGCAAATTTCTTGGTATTTCACATACTTAAAAAAAATTCTGTTAAAAATTTCATTCAATATCTAAAATTATAGTTTACAATTCTACTAAAATCCACTGATACATGACAAATTCAATAAATATAATAGAAATATATAAGGCAACGCCTAGATGTATAATGTTCACACGTCATATCTTTTCAAATAACATAAACCATTTTGTTTTAACAAAAGGTAGTAAAAATAACCGCTGCGGTGCATTTACATAATTCAAACTTATTATGAAAATGAACCCTTGCTTACACGTACAATTTTATTTAATGTGTAATTTCACGAAATGCAGATTTCACTTGACCTTCAAAATCATGCGATTTAACCCCATCATATATTAATTTGTGAGATTTTTTGAAAATTCGAAGCTGTGCTAACAAACCAGAAACAATAACTTAAAGAACAACATTACAGTTGTAATTCGTGAAATAACTCCAACAACCTGTCGAAAAGTTACTGAAAACTTCGATAATTGAATTGATGTGAAAATAATATTCTAATGAATCATACTTTTAATAAAAAAAAAAGAAAGAAAAGTAACTCAAAAAAATTCAAAATTGCTTGTGTTTTATTAAAAAGCAACATGTATGCGTATAAGTTGGATGACTCTATAGTTTACTTCTCATTCTCCTTTCTTCCACCTTATCGAGAAGTCTAAGAATCGATCGTAAAACACAGTTTCATCCCTATCAATGGTAAGGTAGCCCTGTTAAAAGACCATCTTTAGTAGCGGAGCCCAGAAACATAAACACGCGCGTACAGGCAAATATACAGGGAGAAATTACACAATTACAGCTGCATACCAGCGATATCTGGTGCGTTCGCCATGAGGTTTGGACAGCGAGGAGAAGCAACGCCTCAGGGATGCTGCCGCTGATAGACGTTTCCGATACGATATAGAGACGAGAGAAGGAGCAAGGGAGCGAACAACGGGGAGGCAAATAGTTATAGGAGCAGGGCGAGGGAACGTGGAACGAGAGAACGAGAGAGCAGTTGTTCCCTAGTTTCTCCGGCTATTACATTATTTAATTAATTAAGTTCGCAAGACCCTCGGCAGCCCGTTCGCGTGATTAATAACATTGTACGGTCGTAGCACTATTAGCCTGGCCTCGGTTTGTGGATTTACGCTGTTTCATATCTATATATTAACGTTTCTGGCCATCAGCCGGACCAGTCGACGCCAAACGCAATACGCGCCTCCGAAGATTTCGCACTCGACGGAGAACACGCTTGTCGTCAGTTCTCGCGAGGTCCTCTGTTCGATGTGTTGAGAATTGTTGTTTCATCAAGTTATTTCAGTGTTCTTCATGTCCAAAAAATTCAGGAGAATCGTTTAATTTTTGTAAATGATTTAGATACGTGTATGTACCTTTATAGAGTATTTACATAATTTTACATAATTTGTAGAGTAATCTCTGATATATCTTGACACATATTGCGTCAAACCGCACACTTTTTGCGGCTATGTCAGCGATTTCTTTCAAATTTAGAACATTTAGTCGTTGACATGAGAAACCCAACTTGTGAAAAATTTCAGTTTGCATGATATTAACACCTTAACGTGCAAAAACGTCTGGGAGGCGTCATTTGTTTCATATGTCGCTTTAGATGTTGATGTCTCTGAGACGCAAAGAATTACACTCTGACTACTTTATGCGCTGTTTTGAAAATTCCATAGTTCAAGGCTATTAAATTATTTATTGATTTATTACTGAATTATTGTTCACTAATATTATTTAATAATATTTTTTAATGATATTTATGTAAATGATATTAATCTCTTAGCATGCAAAGACATTTGTGAGAGACGCTATTTGTTTCATACTGCATTTTAAACGTTGATGTTTCCGAGACGCTAAAAATTATATTCTGTTTATTGATTATTTAAAAAGTTCCGTACTCTATAAGGCTATTAAGTTATTTATTAATTTTTTATTTAATTATTGTTCCTTAATATCGTTTATTAACATTATTCTATGATATTTAACAATTTAAATATTATATTTCTTGTACAGCCAGCATAAATGTAAGTTGGGCTATATTAAATGGTATTTTTAGATCATATCCAGCCCTATTTTATTTATATCGCAAGGGATTAAAAAATCGAGTAAAATATGTAGAATTGACAAAAGTTGGAGATAACGAAACGATTCATTCTTTAAACGCGTTTAATTTATCAGGCCATATAGAGGAACATGTCACTATATAGCTCGGACACATTGAACGAAATTTCGTTTTATTGGCAGGGGACAGTTAAGTGCTCGTTAAAGACTCGCTTTATCTCGGTTCGTCTAAAGGATGGAACTGTCACGGTTATCTTCGGCGTGAGGAAAAAAGTCTCTCCTCGAGGTTACTTTCACACCCTGTGAAAAACCGATTTATTCCTTTGATCAACGAAGATACTACACAGTATTCCTCTTCGAGTTAAAATATAAAGAAGAAGAAAAAAGAATGGAAGAACTAAAGGAAAATCACAAACGTTCCAATTAACTTGTATGATATACGAGTGGAAATATTCTAGAAATGATAAAAGATCGTTTTTTTGAAGATTTATTAGTGTACTTTTTTACTTGTAGTATACTTCGAGGTTAATTTTTACTCACTTCATATGATTACAATTTAAAATGTGATATGACTAACCCGTGAAACAGAACGGAGTACAAATAAGATAATGTTAACCTTTTCGCTGTTACAATAGGGGTTTTATACCTGAAAGGAGATTCTATATACAAATGCAAATGTGAACATGCTGACTCAATCTTTCGATACACATTTTGTATCATTTAATGCATTTGCAAAAATTATTTTTAAAAATTAATTCAGGGAGTGATAAATGCAATATGCTTTCATTGTATATTTTAGAAAAGATATTTACGATACCTGTTAAAACAATAACTAATAGAATATAAACTTTAACTTCATAAAAATAAGAGCACACTCACCCTGCATAACCCAATTTTTCTGTATTTATGAGAACAGAAGTTACAGTTAATTACAATTTTAGATCTTGAAAAATTTTGAAAAATAAGAATCAAGAATTAAGGTAAAGAGATCGACTGGCAGTAATGTAATAATACAACGATGCAACGATAATAAAATATGATGTATGAAATATAGATAAATGGATATGTAACTTCGAAGTCACACGGCGTTATAGAGGATTAAACTCATTTAAAATAAAATTATGAAACATAAAAGAGAATAATCTGATGTTCAATTACACGTCAAGTTAACCGAAAAGGTTTGAAATTCCCATTCAGGAAAGAAGATCCGCAAAATGTTTATTAAATAAACACCGAGTCGCCTTGTAATCGTTCCATCAAATTAAGCGGGGCGGCAAAAATTGCCGTGGACCGAGTGGCAAGTGGAAGGGGTGAAAATTTGGGAAAAATGCAAATGTGGTCCGCTGTCGAATCGTAAAAGAGGGCGCGAAATCCGGCCGGAGTTGGTCTTATCGCGAACAGGGCTGAAGTCCAGCCGGTCGTTTCGTCCGAGATAAGCCACGTCCATTTGCAATATCTAATCTCGTTGTGGACGGCGCCTAAAGAGTCCCCGGATGCCTCTTCTCTGCTCCAACTCTCTACGCTCGGTGTTAATACACGAAAGACCATCGTCTGTTCTTCCATTTCTCTGACAATGTTTGAACAAAAAGAAAAAAAGAAAGTTGGAAGGATGGAAAACCGGGGAAGAAGAAAAAAAGATTCGCCGCGTATTTGTGAAAAACAATTTCCTTTATTTTTTTTCCTATCCATTCAACAGTTTCATATTTTATTCAGTTGAAGTATCATTGCGAATGCGACGAGTATGAGATTCTACAACGGTCCCTGACGACGAAGCCACGTAAATAGGATGGTTGCTTGACAAATTCAAAAAAACTTTCTGCCCGCCAACAAAGGAGAAAAAGTGGAACATAAGCTGCTCGAGTTTACCGGTAAATAACCCTCTCTTACGGGTTCCTTTCTCCTTTCTTTTCTTTTTTTTTTTCTTCTTTTCTGGCGTATCTTAAATCACAAGGCGGCGTTAGTACGCCGACCTACCCCAAAGTAGCAACGACAGCAGCTCATCACTCCCACCCCCCGCCGCATGCCCGCTCGCCTGCAAATGCCAGTCAGAAAAATGCCGAAACACGTCCCCCTGTGCTCATCCCCTGATTCCCGGGGCCACCCCCGTGTGTCAGCCCCTCGACTGAGGCTTGCTTAGGGTCATTGACATGTACCCTCGTAAAGAGACTGCAGAACCTGTGTCCTCGTAAACGGATGCCAACGAAACGTTTGCATTATTCCGGAATCGGAACGGTCCCCTCTTTAAATTAACTCTTCAAGCTGTACATTAACTGAAACCACGATGTCTGCTGAAAGTAATCGACCGATATAACTTCGATCGTCGTATCTCTGTTCTTTAACTCTTTCATTGCTATTGACGTGTATAGGCGCTTTGGAAATTTGTTTTGGAATATTTAATTCAATTCCTTAATTTTATCCTCGGCACACTTTTATCTTAATTTAGTAACCTTTTTGCAATTTTGAAAACTAAATATTTAAACTTCTAAAAACGGTTGGAGGAATTTTTCGGCTAAAGTTTGTACATCTACTATTCGACACGCACGTTGCGTATTGGCCTCTGCCGTACTGAAAGGGTTAAATCGCGACACTACAGACGTTCATTTAGATCACTTCTCGTCGAATCTTTTGTGTGTGATAGCTTTTTCTTCTTCTTTCATATTTTTATGCTTGGTTCGAATTATTATCCCTTCGTCATTAGTGGTATTGCTAGTAGGAATATTCGCCAGTCTATGTTTAATTATGGATCAGTGATTAACACAGCCAACCAGTAATCTTCTTCACTTGAAAGACTCAAAGAGCATTTAAAAATGATATTAAGGGATGAATTATGTGTACTCATAACGAACCTGTACTATATATATTTTATGCAAAAAGTAAATTATATAATAATAAATAACAATTTAGTATTTTCTGTATTTTATACAAAACGTAAAATTAAAAATAAATGATATAATTTAGTATTTTTTTTATGCATGGTAACAAATGTAGCGATATATTGCAATGTTCGCAAATACATCGCGTATACTCACTTCTTTTATTAGTGAAATATACTTTACATTTCTGGTGAGGATATTTTTTCTTTGCCTTGTGTTACAATTGGTACAAGTTCGTGTTCTTCTTTTTTTTTAAATTTTTTCAGGGATATCTCCCTAATCGGTTGGTAATATGGTAATAGCGTAAAAAGAGTGTATTTAATAATTAGTTTGATTTGTACCTTTCATCAATCAATAATGCAGAATATTACCTATTTCGTGTAAAATTTTGTTTCATTTTTTACCAATTTTTTAACAATAAAATTTTAGTTTTATTACCTTTACAATACTATATTTAATGAGAAACCTCCTGCTAAGAGGTGTATTGTATTCACATTTTTAAAGAACACCTTTAGACCTTTTAGACGTCTTCATTATCTTTTATTAGAGTTAGGCTAACGATCTATTATTACCCCTGTTACTTTCAAAAATTCTTACTGTAATTACTAATCGTTGTTGCATATCGTAACGAGTAAATAACACCTGCCGATACATAAAATAATAATCTGCAATATACTAATATTCGCTCCCTTATTCTTATAATAAATGCACTCATGTCTAAATTAAGCTGGAAATATTGTTGCTGGTTGCATCTCTGTAATACTTATACACTATTACGTTAACTTGTTAACCAGTTACTTAATTTTCTTAATTTAAACAATTCATTGTGGAATTTTAAGGATTTTCTTACAAAAGTTTTTAAAATGAACGAATTCAATTAAATTTAATTAATCGTTCAAATTTTCAATTTTAAGTGCTGCTTAAAAATCGTTCATCCTGAAAGGGTTAATATTACAAACAGAACGATCTCTTTCTTTATAATTTAAGATATCGTTTGAATAATATAAATTTATTTTATTAGCGTAGGTAAAACAGTATGACATGTTTTTCGTTTTGCCGAGGGATTAGGGTGATATTTTTAACTATAATAGTAATCGGACGTTTGCTTCATTTGTCTCTAACGACGTCGCCGGCCCGTTAAATTTCCGCCCTTTCTGCCCCCGATAGCGATTCGGAAAAGTTTTGAAACGGCGAAAAATCGTTTTACACCGCGGGATCGGTTCACCTGCAAAAATAGCTCGATCATCGTCCATTGTTGGGAGCGCACCCTCCTATGAAAATTTCGACGTCGGGGCGTTCAGCGATGCGGTGCAGCGGATGCATTATTTACATGCTACGAATACAACGGCGACGCAGCGTGTCGTGCCGCATTGATGCACGTCATCGACCACGATGAATCAAAAAAGAAGGAAAAGAAGCCGTGATTGAAGCCGCGCCACCATAGGAATTCGAATTTTCCCCAGAGTTCACTTTCATGTCGTTCCGTTCGATTAGTCGTTGATTATCCTATGCATTTTAGTTTGCATTCTAACGACCATCAGGAATAGAACAATTCGAACCAGATTAATTTTAGGTGGATGAATGAATTAAGAGAACAGAAAATTCGCGTTTTCCTTTTTTTCAGTACAAAACAAAAGAGAATATTAGGAATTGAAAATAATAAATACAGAGTACTTTATGGTATTTTTAACCCCTTTGCCTTATAATGATAAATCACACTCGTGGTGTATATTATTGTTAAGATATACCAAAATTGTATTTCTATTTCTATATTTTTGCTTCAACATTAACTTCAACTTTTAAGACTGACGATTATCAAATACGAATTCTATATAATACTTTGACATTTTTATATACATCGCTGTACAAAGGACAGTGATTAGCCGAAAATAATATATGCAGTTATTAAAAAGTCCTAAGGCAAGGTGTTAAATTGAAAATATAGCAATGTAATTCACAAATGGTTAAATTAATTTTGAATTATTTATTAATTTATAATTAATTAATGTTTACTTTTTATTAAGTAACAAATAATTCTTATAATTATTAAGGACTAACCATTATCGATAATTAACAATTAATTTTTAAGTAATTTGCCAATAAGAAAAAGATAATTAGGTTTTATCGGTTGTGTTAGTAATATAATATTTAATATATAATGTGCAATAAATAATATATAATGTACACGATAAAATCACTTGTAATTCAGTTCTACTACTAAAAAATTGAACAACAGCGTAATTGATAAAACTATTCCTTCCTTTTTCACCCCTTTGTAGCCTGTTTCTCATTTAGAAAAGTGTTTGAAGAAATTTCACCAAATATTCTCTTTATACAGACGCGAAAGTATGTCATGAAAATGAACAGATAAGCTTATCCGATCAAACTGAAATATCGTAAAATTCTCCTATATAATAAGAGAAACTTGTTTTTCCATTTCCATTCTTCGTTAACCTTTTTCGTTTGTGACAAAAAAACCACGTAAAGAGAACAAGTTAGCGACGTATCGAGATGTGTGCTTAAAGATCAGCGACGCATTTGTAGAGTCGCATCATTGGGTCACGTTAGTAGCAGCAGAGGAAAGGAAACTAGAAAAGAAAGAAAAAGAAAAAGAACGTCATTGCGATAAATCATCTCGCCCGACAGGCATTGAACACTCTTGCAGAAGATTTTCTCATACTCGCAGCGAGCCAATCAGAGGCCTGGATTCCAACGGCAACCCCGAAACTCCAGCCAATTGTATCACATTCCACGATGATCGATGACCCAAGAAATTACCGATTGTCGTCGACACCACGATCGTTCCTCTCTTTTTTTTTTCTACCTCCTCTGTCTCTCCCTTCGTCCTTTCCTTCTTTCCGTTCACTCCCCTCGACGATGCTGCTCACGATAATTATTCGCGACAATACGAAATCGACGATGTCATTGTGCACCGTTTTGAAACAGGCGCGGAAAATTGGCAATGAAAGGCGCGGATGAATTCGTTTCAGGATTCAACGAAAGTTATAACACGATGAAGGCACCATGAATCCTCTACTTATCGTGAATAAGTATATTTTTAACAAATATAGATACTGCTGGAAATGCTATTTATAGACTGCAGATTTGTATGCAAATTCATATCTTTGAGGATATGATAGAAAAAGTAGAATTTCGATAGAAAATTATTTCATTCACAAGATATAAGAAACTCTGTAATTTTGGATATTTTATATACGTATATTTTTTCATATTATGTGCATTCTGTGCAATTTTGCATTTTTAAATTTCCTATAAAAATTGTGGTCTTTTATTCGTTGGACAAAGTACAGGTGTCATTTTGAAACGATAAGATCGTATTCACGAATAGTTGTGTGCTTTTAATATGTTCAAGACAAAACATTATCTCAAACGGTTCTATGCAAAAGCTAGTGTCCCGTTATGAAAAATGTCTTAATAATAGTAAAAATTACATAGAAAAAAACTTTAATGTATGCAAACATAAAAGATTTCGAAAATAAATTTCTGCGCTTCCTTAACAGCAAATCGAAGCTTTCTAGATATCCTTCGTATAATGATCTATCGTATGATACCATTGGATTAAAAAGAAGTCAAATTAGATCCAGAGTTAGGTGAACGAAAGCCACGTTCTATACGTAACAGCTATCAAATGTCCTTTAAGAATCTAATATTGTGATCACCATCAAAATATACAGCATCTAGGAAGTAGAGATCGTAGGAGAATCGACAGAGCATGGCCCCATAAAGGTCGTCGTTGTAAATTAATTATTCCTCTAAACGCGCGCGCAATTAGTCGGGCCGACGAAACGACGAATATTGGAGGATTCCTGGAAAGCGTGGACCCGTGAATACCGTTCTGCGAATTAATCCCGAAATTGCGGTAATAAAGCAATCGATGCCGTTGGTCGGTGAAGCAACATCCAAGTGGTGGAACGACGTCCGTGCACACCGTTTTCTACCTGAGTTCTCAACACAATACACCCAATGACGACAACGACAACGACAGCGACGACGACGACGACGACGACGGCGGCGACGATGCGGCGGCGCGCCACGATGCAACGTGCTGCACTCTTCGACCTCTTCGCTGCACAGAGGCGTTCGTTCAGTGGCACTGGAAACAGCCGGTATACAACATTGTTCGGGAAACAATGGAACTCACCGCCTCCCTTGCTGTTGGCTCGCGTTGAACTCACCCTTTCCTTCCTTCCTCTTCCTCCTCTTCTACCTCCTTGCACCAACGGTGTTCGGCTACGTCTCTGTAGCGCAGGAACAAGTGCACTTGTCCTTTCTTATCGCCTCTGCACCACGGCAAATTATGATTGCCCTAATTTCCTTTGACTCACGGCTGCCACGTCCTTGGCTGTGATACGCGGCGTTGAAGAGCTCGGCGAAAGGGTGACGCTAGGGTGCCACAGAAAGATAAGCCTTAGTTGGAATTTGTTTCGACTAATTGGCGCGTTTAATGCTTGGTCAATCGAAAAGGGTCATACGTTTATTGGTATTCGATTATTAGATAGACAAGTTTCTACGAATCGATAGGGTTTTAACCTCTTCGATTGCGGGACGCTCTAATGAAAAGCGAATCTATGATTCTTGAAAATTAGAAGTGCATCTTCTTCGAGGGAGAAATATATACAAATATCAAAGCAATTCGCAATATTCTATTATAGACTGATTTTCATTAATATCCGAATATCGTTTAAATAACTTTTTTAAAATTGGACCAAATGAATTTGAGTTCGTGAGAGAAATTAGGAGGTTTAGTTTACTAGATGATATGTATAAAAAATTTTGAAAAATTGCAAAAATTGGTTGGAATTACGGAGAAAATAGCGATGGTCACTTTTTACCACTTTTTTTATCTGAGCCTGAAATTGGTCGATGTAAAAGCAAAGTACAGATATTGAAAAGAATTTTGATCATAGACTCGAATAAAAAAAAATTGTATAAAGTGATTTCTTTCCTTTATTATTTCCTTCACAATTTAGAATTTTGCAAAATTCGAGTGTTCACTTGCGAATGATTAGAAATCTCCATTACCAGTTACAATATATTTTGTTTTTAATGAAACTTTGAATAGGAATTAAGAATGTATGTGCAAATGAAATAATTCGTGGAGTTTACTTTCCAATAAAAAAAAAATCTATTTATTGCTGTTTACTGTTGTCGTTTTATTATTCAGTATTTACTATTCTCACATATTAAACCTATTCAGCTGAGGTTATTGATTTTCGTATACTTAATTGCATGTCAGAATAAACTCGTATTGTTCGTGAGTGAAGTTTAGAAAATTTAGCTGCAAAAATGTATATAATATATAACCTAACAACCATAGTCGAAGTGAAAAAGTAAGAACGCTGAACAATGCTCAGCATAATAATATATACTCCTAAAACAATTAAACCCTTCGCCTTCAATAACATAAACACCATTCATTCGGCTGAAAATACTGTCATAAATATAAACACCAACCATAAAATCCCTTCAAACGTGGATCTAACTGTAGAAAATTAATAGAACTGAACAGTAGACGTTTATGGTACAGAAGACATCCTTAATCTTCGTGTGTTCTTCCGTTTCATCATACACTCGCGGTCTTTCGGTTAAAAATGACCGGATTACATAGAAATCATATTTTTAATTATATAATACAATCAAAACTGAGCAAACATGGAAATAACTTATTTAACAATTACTAACAATTTTAATTAGAGAGAAATAGTATATTTTGGTCAAATTATTTATAACAAATTTGACAGAATTGATAGTAGTGCTATTTATATAAAAATTTAATGCATTTTTTTGCATTTTATCGTGCTTTTATAACACAAATAACAGTTTCCTCTTGTTTTAGTATCGAAACATCTAATATCTAATTCTGTTAGAACTTGTAAGACTTGTACGAAATCCTTATTTTTCATTATTTGTATCTCTAACTTCACTTCAGCTTCGTGTGATATTTTATAGAATATAAAATAGATAATTTTTGTCTTTCCGTAATGATCACTTGTGATAAGTCAAAAAAGACCCGAAGACAATAAACGTAATAATTTTAATTATGAGTCGGATGTGTACATCCACAAAATAAACTTTTAAAATATTATTAAATAAAGGAAAAAGATATATTAATATAGATTTCATTATATATTTGTCTAAAGTTGCATTCGTTTTAACCTGTTCGAAGACATTGATATGTACATATGTTTATTTTCTTTTTTTAAAATTCCAATATTTTCGATAGAAAAAATATGAAAGTATTTATCGATTTGAAACGATTAACTGTTTACATACTCTCTAGACGCCGCTATGGCGACATTTGTAACATAGATTATTATTTCATGCAAGTATTATTTATATTAAAATAAAGCAAAGTGACAAAAGAAATAAAAATATAAATTCATATTCTTGTAAAACATTTTGTTTTCAAAAGTTTCATCACAAAAGTGTCCCAAAGTCGATGATATCAATCGTATATGAAAAGATGCTCAGAGTTCAAAGGGTTGATATCTAACTACATAAAAAATTAGATCATTTTTCTCTTTCTAATCTTAGAAAAATCATCCCTGAAGAGGTTAAATAAATAAGAACGCGATGGGTCAAGAAAAGGGCCGAAGACCGCTTAATTATTTCATTCATAAAATAAACTTTTGAATAAAAGAAAGGACTCTCCATAAAAGAAAAATAAAGAATTGCATTTATATCGCAAAGAAAACAATCTCCCTTCACTAATATATTCATGAACACGTATAGACGTTGCAAAGTGAACATCAACAAGTAAGTTGCTTCTATTACAACATCATCAATGGTAATTACAAACGTATAAATGCTTCCCAAGCAGAGGAACAGGTTCCCCGCTTTTAATTGCCATCGACGTGCGGCTGTATAAACGCAACGGGGCTGCAAAATCGTCGCGCAAAAAGGAACATGCTTCATGACCGCGTCACTTGGGCGCGAACAAAGGATTTTTGCGGCTCGTTTCTCGCGGCATTTCGTGTTTCCGAGGGCCGAAACTCTCGTGGAAAAGAGAGGAGAGAGAGAACCCCGCCACGGTTAAGCAGAAAAAGGAGGAACGAGCGCGACGAAGAAGAAGAAATCGAACAGCGCTCGCCATGGCGGATCGACGACGCATCGAAAATTAATGTGAATACCACGAAACTGGTCCCCGCGGGAACGGTATTTCTGTATTTACCAATAGTATCGATGAAATTTCTTCCTTTTTTCTTCTTATTCTCTCTCTTTTTCTCTTTCTCTCTCTGTCTCTTCCCCTTTCAAGATCGATAAGATCTTCAGCGGAACGCGGAGGACCAAACTTATAGGTATTCGCGGTTTGAATTATTTCTCGGTATTGTGATGACGCGACAAGAGGAATGGTGAAGAATTTTTGTCTCTGTAGAAGAAACTAAATTTCGGTTCGAATTAAATACTAGATCGTAGAGGAAATATGTAGTGAGGGTTGATTTTACCCTCGTAAAGTAGATGCTGACCGACTACCACGCATATTTCAACATCTGTATAATAAACTTTTAATGGGTATAATAGTGCTTTATTGAAAACTTCTGTGCATACACTTTATTATAATAGAAACTTTGCAAAAATAAATGCTTTGCCTTAAAATAAATGCTTATATCGGAATCCAAATGCAATTATAAATTGAAACTTATGGGATGGGTTGTTTTATTTTGCTCAGAATGGCACTTAAACGTTAGCAATGATTATCTGATGTCTGATTGTTTATTTATAAAAGTCGTTTGTATCAAATTTACTCTGCCTTCATAATGATATTGGCATTGTAAATGCATTAACCCTTTGCTTTTTAAATGAGCCAAAGTTATGGCACATTATTTTGATGAAGATGCGACAAAAACAGTTATATCAGTAACAAGAATTAATTCTAATTTTATGTTCCGTCTCAATTAGCTTTTCTTATTTAATACAACAAAACGCTTAAATGTATAGTTAGCTGAAAAGTTCATAAGTCAAAGGATTGAAAGTGCTTTTAACAACTAATTAAAATAATAATAAAAAGATTTGCAAACAGCGTGTTATTTAACAATTAATATTTAAGAGGCTATTTTCGCTTTAATTTAATATAGTGCATTTTCCGGTGAAAAAATAGAGTGAAGAGTGTTTCATGAAATCACAATCTTTATGGTTACATGATTCTTATATATGTATTTCTTGGAAAATGTATGATGAATAAAATCAACGAGCATCATAGAACCTTTTTCCTATATAGTTAGGATTATTGTACATACACAACGTTAGAAAAAAATAGATAATCCATTTGCACCATTAGCGTATATATACGCGCAATTTTCCTGGCCATTATCACCAAAGCGTATATATATATGCGCGTTCGTATTGTAAGCGAATAGGAAATAAATGTATTATTGTTATTTTGTTCCTTTACAGAAAGTATATCAGTAAAAATATATAGTTTTCGTTTACAGTATTTTCATAGTAAGTAGTAGATCTGTGAGAAAAATAGAAGAGGACAAAGTTTTATTATTTTTTATACACAATAGTTTCGCATAATTACAACACCATGATGTTTTGTAAATTGATAGCTATAATTTTCTTTTTGTATTATACCAAAAGGTTTCTCAGACAAGTTCAAAGATCTTTAACAATATTTGGTATGATATAATCAAATGGCATTAGTATCTTGTTTCTATAATGACATTATAAATAAAAGGACATGTAGAAATTTGATCGTACGTAGTTGTTGTACTACGACATTCCAGACTATCTTTTAATAATTTGGAATAACCGTTTGTTTCACATTCAATAAGTGATCACGTCAAAACAGAAGTTAAAGAAATATGAACCTATGAATTTCGTTCTTCATTTTCATCTTTCAAAAATCACCGAAATATTAAATTCGTAATACTTTTTAAAATATCTATACTTAGATTTAATAAGAAAAGAATTTGCCAGTAAAGACATATGCAAATAGGTTAATCCGTTGAATACGATACAACTATTCCAAGGTTCAAATAAATCCCTTGTCCCGTGTATATCGATGTAACCTAAATTAATGTCCCGTTTCACCTGCGTTCGTCGCAACCTCCATAATCGACGCTCGGATTCCCAACCCGCGAAGGCGGCGCGACGGATCATTCGATATCAGACTACGTTCGCGCGGCGCCGGTGAACCCCGTGGTTGAAATTCGAGGAAAACGTGTGAACGAACTTTAATTGTGCCGGAGTTGCTCCAAACAAAAGGACCACCATTCCCCACCCTCCGTCCCACCCCGCTCCATAGCCACTCCACGCGTTATCCTGTTCCTTTTCTCTCGCTGCTCAGCGAAAACGAAGAGGGTGAGAGGAGAGAGAGATAGCGGGAGAGAAAGGGAGAGACCAAGAGAGAGAGAGAGAGAGAAAGAGAGAGCAAAGAGAGAGGGAGAGAACGTTCAAGGTTAAGGCAAATCGCGGCGCGGATGACGTCACGATGCAGTTAGACTAGTTTTAGTTTTAGTTCGGGGACCAGGCACTCTCTCCTTTCCTCCCTTCCTCACTCTCTCTCTCTCTCTCTCTCTCTCTCTCTCTCTCTCTCTTGATTTCTCTTTCTTCAGCTCTTTACCCTTTCTCCTTCTATCTTTCAGCGGGCAAACTGGACAAAGGATGTTGTGGGAACCGTGGTGCCGGCGAGTCTCTCGCGGCCGTATCGCAAGGAACAAGCTGAAGAGGATGAAGAAGACGAACGAAAGATGCTGAAGGATTGCGAACGACGGTGGTGGGAGGGGAAAAAAATTTCGGGGGAAAGAACGTAGCGTGTAGTACGTGATCGAGACGCGATGGAAAGGGGAGGGCGCGATGCTGGATTTTTTCCGGCGACCATTTTTCGATTCGGTCGGCTTGTGTTTCTCTTAATTAACTTCTCGATCGTTCCCGAGACGATGAAAAAACATCTCGCGGACGACCTTGAACAGTCAGGCCCGCTTTGATTAACTGGCCTGTTCTTTATTAAACGTACGGTTTGCCGCGCGCCGAGGAAAATATTTTATACGTTCGCGGTGCCACGGCGTGACGTAACGAACTCGCCATGAGAGCGATCCCGACGATCTCGCGTAAAAAAAAAAAAAAAAAGAATGAAGGATATCGACGACGGTGTTTCGGTGATTGCAGCGGTCGGTATTCTACGGAATCGAAAGAAGGAGAAGAAGAAGATGAGGTAAAAATAGGAGAGTGTTTAAAGGCTTGCGAATGGAGAAGAGGTAGAGTAACTGAGTCGCGCTTGATGAATTGCTCGTGGGCACGTTTAAAAGGAAGTTTCTTTGAAACAGTGGAGGAAAGGTGTACCGGAGGAGGGAGATTAACGGAATCTGGCTCGATCAAAGTGATTGAGAGTCGTGTCGTGTGTATTTGAATTGGAATTAAGAAAATTGATCGAAGGGTCGTGCTTAAATTAAGGTATCGAACTTTATTGCTAGCTAGACTTGGGTGAAGTAGATATTAAGTGTAATCGCAGCAAGTGTACTAGCACTCATTTAATTCCACGTATGAAAATTACGAAGAACGTAGAATTTTGTATCGAATTAAAGGAAGTAATTAAGAAAGTATCATGGAACAATTATGTCTCCTATCACTTTATGAGAGAATTAAATTGTGTACTTTTAATACGAGATATACGATTACCTTATCAGAATGTACGAATTACAAATGTACATATTAGAATTTTTACAAACACGTCAATCGATATGCTTCAAGATTAAATTAAATAATCAATGTTTTATGATTGCTGTGAAATTAAAAGGCACATTAATACTTAACTGTCTATCATTTATCTATTAGGTGTGCAAATTGATTCGGTACCTTTTCTCAGACTTCAATGTTTATTAACAAAAAATCAAACACAATAATTTGTATTATTTTTTATCAACTATTTTCTATTTATTGGGTAACAGAAGAAATACTTCCCTGAAAAAATTATGATGGCCTTTAGTACATAAAATCGTTCAGATTTTATGAACAAATGCACCGATTTAATTTATATATTCGATACATTTTGCAACTCTCATTTTATTTGTTTACTGCTACACTATATCATTGTACTATTACATTATTAATAATTATACATCTTTTTCCCTCTTACTAAAATGTAAAGTTGCAATTAATTGTAATTTTTCTTCGTATAAACAAAGAAAATCGATTTACAGAAGGTTAAAGTACATAAAGAGGTCTTACATAATTATCCTTTGCTTTGCTAGAAAAGTACTTGAGGTGTCTTCAAGAAGCAACTTTAATAATAATCTAACATAAAATTTAACCTCTTTTTTATGTGAAGGAGCGTCACTAAAATTGAAATTAAAATTACAGTATAGAAAATTGCTTTAACTCTTCCTCTAATAGTAAGAAACACACATAAGCAACGTCTCCTGCGTATATTTTAAAAAGTTAGAGTAGAATGGATGGGAAAGTTGAATCTTATAAAAATAATCTTAAAGTAAAATACTTAAAGGGTTGTTTCAGGAAAAATTCAGTGTTACTATTATTCAAAATCTGACTTTCATTTAACCACGTTAATTTATTAATAATCATTTTCAATATAGTAAATCGAGCTGTTCAACAAAAGATATTGAAATACAATTTTAAAAAGCTGATAACGAATTATTCCTAACGACGCACCAACGAATAATACAAAATTTGAAAAAATTGCAAATGCAATAACATAAAGAACATTTAAATTCTCAACAAAAAGAAAGAACAAACTAAATTTCCAAAATTGATGTCACCCTTACGTATATTCCTTATAGACCAATTCCTGGAATCATTTCTAACTCCGTTTGAAAGCTCACTCTCCCTTCTGAAAAGAGAAGAAAAAAAAAATGAGAATCATTTTGAAGACACGTGCCTCGAAAGTCCCGGTTCGAGTCGTTGGCCTTCTAATGCAGTAGGAAACTATAAGGTCCGCGTGATCGTCGAATGTAACCCAGCAATCATACGGTGGTCCAATTACCATAAGAAGGGCTCTAATTTTACACAATGCTCCCCTTTTTTTTCTGTCTCTCTGTCCGCGGGCCTCGGTTCCTTGTTTCTTCTGGATACCGGACGAGTTGCACGTGGTCGACAATGACGTCTAAGGGTCGAGCGCCGATCGACTTTCACGATTTCTCAATAAGTTTTCAATGGCCACGAGGATCGTCCCTTTCTCTCCCCTTCGCACGAGTCTCGAAGTGAAGGAGAAAAATTTGATACGGACACGGTTAGGGCGCAAGAATGGTCCGTGGAGGAGTCCTTGGATCATCGTGGCTCATCCTTGAACATGAAACGATCCGTTTTTCGTCAGGTGTGTTTCAGACCAATTCTTAGGTCAACGTAACGTGCTCCTGCCATCGTCGTTTTCTTCCTATTTATTTCGCCTTTACGCTGTACACTTTTCGTTTCCTAGAACGTGCAACGGAACACGACGATCCACCCAGCCAGCGACTTCGAGACGTGACTGTAACTTTACGTATATACACATGTTTTACCGGTTTTCATATTTCGAATAATGTATGCTCGCTTGGAGAACGGGGTAATCTGACACTCGACGAAGGCACGAAGGGCCGGGACCAGAAAACGGATCTCTCATTATCGGAAACGATCGAATTGATCTCGATAAGCGAGTTAATTGAAACAAAGAGAACTGGTAAAGAAAAAAAGAAAGAAGGAAATTAAAATTCCTCAATCTTTCCGTTTTATCCTCATTTCGAAAATCAAGGATTCGTTTTTTCATCGACAACGATGACGTTAACGACCGAAGAACGAAATCGATGAAAACGAGCGTAGAATAAACAGGGAGATTAAAAACGAGCGAAGAGAAGGATGACATCGACGGGACATAATAGCTGCGCTCGTAAAAGCATTTACCCCGTTCTACAAAGAAAAAAAAAAACAGGAAAAAAGAAGAAAAAGAGACAGAAGGAGAGAAAGAAGAGATGTAGCGGGAGAAAGAAAGAAACATAAAAGAACGAAGGGTGCACGGGAAAGAAAGGAGTAGCGAGAGAAAAAAGTAGGGTGGAGGACGTCCTTGGGGTGGGGATGACAGGAAGAAGAGATTGTTACGGTGGAAGGACGAGAAAGGTGGGCGCATTTTGTCCGCGGGGGGTGGGCGATTAAAATTTCAATTCGTTTTCCGCGCGAACTGAGTCAGCCCTTCCTTCATTCAGTCCTTCTTCTATCCTGCGTCCGTCTTCTCCCCTGTAAAGCTTCATCCACCGGGCCAACGGCAGCTCACGGGACTGCAGAGGACCCACTTTGTTATAATTTCCTTTAATGACGCGGTCCTGCCACCCTTCCCTCTGTCTACTTCCCCTAACCACCCCCACGTGCCTCCGTCGCTGCCGCCGCTGCCGGCAGTGCGGAATATTTTTATTACTTTGCGGCCGTGACACGATGGAGTTTAGAGCCGTTCCACAAGATTGAGGGTGCGGAGACTGGAAAATCTTGCTCGAGGTCAAATTGCTGGATGATTCTAGCTAGTTTAAATGCTTTATTGTGACTTCTCGCCGTAGGGGCGGAAGGAATGGTGAACACTGTTACCCCTTTATTGAAGTTCCTCCGGTGTGTATATCGCTGAAATTGATACCACCGTGACTGTTACCGAAAATTTTCTTTTTTATTTCTCTCATTTCTCAGGAAAGAGATAAATGGTATCAGTAAATCGAGGGATTAACGTGTATATTAAAATAGGGTAACATTTAGTATGTGAAATATTAATTGCAATTTTTTATACTGAAATTTCCTTCGTCATTTAATGGACTTAGTAGAAGATTTTTGGAAATAGTATGTTTAGTCCAGAAAATGGTCAGAATTTCTCTTCGTAAATGCTATAGTAGATATTTCATGAATTAAAGCAATTGTATAGGTGTTTTTGTTTTGTTGACACTGAAACTGCAAAATTTAATTCACAGTTAAAGAATCAAATTCCATAGTTTCCTGCTGAATACAGTTCATACTTGGCTAGAGGGAATTTCTGATACATCGAATTCTGATATTGAAGAAGCAGTAGCAATAGATGAAACATCGGACGAACCGCACAAAGGAGAAATACTGATTTTGATAATATTATTACTTTAGTATAATAATACATAAGAAGAATAGCAAACTTTCATTTTTTAATAACAAAGTTGGAAACCTCTGATAATTGCATGTTAAAAAGTCTAAATTACGATGTGAAAGAGTACAATTCTGTTCAACATTTCTTTGAAAAAAATTAATTAGTTAAAAAGTTACAGCAATTTTTTCAGCGTAACGCTATTGAAAGAAAGGATACGAAATTTATCCGATGCCCTAACGCCTCGACATTAATATGTTACTGAGAATTCGTAATTCCTTACAAAAACGTGGTTTAAAATCGAAACGAAAATGAAACGCGACTCATCGATATGCGTCACGCAGTCAACGATTTGCAAGCAAAGCTGTGTTCTCCATCTTCGTTGGATAGTCGCGAGAAAAGTGCTCTGTCCGGGGGAAAAACAATTCCATGGTTCGAAAGGGGTGGCTGTGAGGGGGTGGTTTGAAGGTGGAAAACCAGGATCGGTGAAAATGCACGCCGTCGCACGTGTTACGGCGAGGAAATCTCTTCTGTCGTCCCAGTGGATCCAACAGCGAGGGTGAGACGGTACGGGGTGGACAGGGTTGGATTTCCTTAATAAAATGGGGCGCAAACGCCACGCCAGCGAATATCTAGCTGATAGTGATTCGGTCAGCTCGGCGTCCACCTCGAAAATGCCGAGCACAAGCGTAAGGCAAGAGGGGGTTGCTAGGATGAAATTTGTGGGAGGGTTGGTGTTGCTTAGGCCGATTCAATCTATCGCGTTCCAGCTTGGTTATGAAGAAGCTGGATTTATCTTGGATCGTTACTACTGGTCGATACTACGACCGGCAAAGATAAAACGATTTTATCTGGAAAACTGTCGGGCGAACTTTGTTGTAGCTATTGAAACTGGAAAAACTGGGGATAACGAGCCGATGATAATTATAGGATACGGTTTCGGGGATGATTTCAGGGGAAATGGTGAGAAAGCGATTGTATCTTTGACGAAGTTTTACTTATAGAGAAACTAATTTTCTATGAGAGATATTGTGATGCATTTTGAATAATATAAGTTGAGGATTACAATCAGTTATCAGTATGTAAAATGAAATGATAATAATTGTTTTACGGTACCATCAGTGTGTCTGGATATGTTTCTTTTAAGGGGTTAATGACTAAACTGAAGAAAGTAGAAATAAATAATCATGTTTGATTAATGAATATTAATTGAGCCGTTTATTTTGACAATAGTCTAGGTCCATTTTTCAGAAAAGTCAAGTTGACGTTTATAATGGCTACAATTCAACATAATCTTCTCATTTTTTCATAATTTACAGCCAATATGTTCAAATTCACTGTTTGAAAATTAGCTAGTAAACCAAATGGTAACAATCTTTATTTTGACAGTGGCTTAAGTTCATTTATGGCTACCAAAAAGTTCCTACTTCTTAAATAATGTTTATTAAACTAATAACTCAATTAATAATGATATTAATAAGATAATATATTAATACAGTGAGTGGAACTTGAATAAACGCACTTAAAAGTATAAGGATTTTGTGGCTGAGCTTTGGAATTCAAATAAAATAAAAATAACATTATATATTCTAACTATTTGCATATATATTTATATAAAAATATATACATTGATTTATGCGAACAATCAAAATTCCTTTAAATTCACATGAAAAGAAAAGACAAGTTTAATTTGAAATTATTTTCTAATTATGAATTTGATATTTTGTCTGACCATCATTATTTTTAATTAGGGCAAACATTCTATTTGGCATTGAAGCTATAAGATTATTTATTGCACAAAACGAAACTTCTTAGCAAAGTTTGATTTTCTGTTCTAAACTTTCAACATTCGTGAATTGGCTGCAATTGACCAGCTTTCTAGCTATTATACCTCTCAAGTTTTCTATAGGATTCATTTCGGAACTACATGCAGGCCATTTCATTAAAGGATTGTCCTTATAACTCAAACCATCTGCAAGAATGTTTGGAGAAGCTAATCGCTGCGTTGCAAGTGTTTGCGAAAAACTGTAAAGTTGAAGTATCGAAAGTAAATATCGAATATTAGTCTCTGATTAAGAAATATGTGCAAAATTATTAATTCAAAATATTATCATTAAAGATGTTAATTTAAAATACAGATAGATGCAACATGAGTGCAGTCACTTTAATAAAAATAAACTTTAATGATCTATTATACATAACGAATGAAATATACAGTGCATCAGAATTACTCTTGGATCGCAATTTTAATTATGAATATTTTACGTGCAACACTATCCTAATTAAATTTCTCAAATCATTTTCAAATTTCCCATTTTCTGCTCAAAGAATGCAAATACATATGGAAGTTTAAACTACGAAGAGATGCAAAGTTCGTTCAGTCGTTTAAAGGACATCGCAAACATGCAGAAAAGTCAAATTTCGAGGGTCGAGGAGATGCGGTTTTCCTAACAGAAAAGCGAGAAGATTTCCACAAGGGTGACCATCCCCTTCTGTCAAGTTAGCGTTATCCAAATCTAACACGTAGTCCAGAGATGCAGGGGCGCCCGTGATAACGTTAGTATGGAAATTATTGTTCGTGGTTCCACGCGTGTGTATGGCTGTATGTTTGTGTGTCTGTAAGCGCCGGAGGGTGAGACTGCTTCTAGTCGATATCGCAAACCCTCTGCAAAATGTGTTATCCTTAGCACGATGTAATATTGTACAAGTCACTGAAATAATCTTTGCAAAATTTTACTTATGCAAAAAATGCTCACGTATATGATTTTTTTTATAGAATTATTCTTCCAACAACAACGTCCTATAATTATTCAATAGTTCAATTAAATAATGTTAAAATTTCAACGTTCGTAACTTTATAATAATTTTGAAAATATAGAATCTTTTTTATAAAAACCGATGAGTTTCAAGGATGTTATTGTACAAAGTAACAAGTTCCGTTAAATTGAATTCAATTCAATAGCAAAATAGTCTTAATGAATGTTTGAAGATGTTATTGTACAAAGTGACAGGTTACGTTAAAATTGAATTTAACTATAATTAATACTGAATAATACGAAAGGTGATAGTAAATAATTCGAGAAAGTTGATAATGTTAAATAATACTATTTTTCCCGCAATAGTTACTTTTTATGCGATGTTATAGTTGTTTTACATGTCAAAGGTAAGGGCTGACAATAAGCTCGTTTCAAAATCGATGCCTGGGACACAATGTTGAAGGTGCCAGGGAACATTTTGACTGTTTCCAACCACGTAGATCGCGTTATTTCTGCCGAAGTCTATGTTCCAGAAGCTCCAGCTTGGCTGTTCTCTTTGTCGATCGAACGTGCATGAAATGCAGAAAGAGTGCAGCAAAGGCGAAATCGAAATTGTAATAAATATTCGTCGGAATTTACAATCTGTTATAGGAAGATCTAATTTCCATAAAAATTTCATTTTTCAATTTCAACTCTAAAAACTTATAATTTACGATTTATGTAGCATTGAAGTATCCAATTATTAATAATCTTCGTAAAGGTATCTCACAAAGGAAATTGTACAAATTAGAAAAAGAAGGACAGTGTGAAAATTATAATCGATTGAATAAACAGTCCAGCAAGAAAATCAATTTTCCTTCATCAAACGATGACAGCAAGAAGTCGATCTTTGGTGAACAAAAGACTATTTTACTAGCTCATCGTTCTGGATAGACTTTGTTTGGCAAGGCTCGACGATATTTACCTTTCTTTCGTCGGCTCCTTGTGTCGCATACGATCGGGGGATGTATTATTCAAATCTTGTATGCCTCACCCTATTACGTATAAACGCGATAACACAAACTGGATACAAAATATACGGGTGAAATCAGTGTGAAACATCAAACAGGGGAAAGTGATAAATAATCAATCAGATTCGGAAGGGTATTATATAGAATAATAACAAGAAAATTGAAAAAAAAGAAGTTTAAGTTCGATTAGTTGAATGCACTCTTTTTTATCACATCTGCAAAATATTTCAATTTTATAATTCAATTGATTAGACATTAGCTATATTTGTAACAATTGAAAAACTACTAACTCGTTATTCCACATAAACCGTATAAGAGTTACAGCAAACAACGATTAGGTTTTGACAATTCCAGTCGCATGTACACAGCCAAAGAAATCGATTAATTATTGCGTTTGATGGGAATACGAAGCATCGTATACTTTATAAACTATTATATCTACTAACATTCATAACAAAAAGAAGATGAAGTTCTGTTATTATATCTTTTACGCAAGAATGTTTGACATTAACAAAAATAAGTGATAAAACACAAAGGGACAATAAATAATAAAACTACCCATTCGACATCCTTTATTGTTCGACAAATCAGAGAAGCAATACTAGCCCTGCATTGTCGTGAAAAAGGGAAACACATTAACTAATGCTAGTTGAATATCTACGAGTTTGGAATGAGCTTCAGATATCAACCTTGTATATCTAATATTGCGAATTACTGCAAAAAATTGGTTTCAATTTATCACTGACAGAAAAAATCGTACAAACATATTCCAGTACCTAATGCACAGAAAGTGTTTCCAAATGTCAATTATTTCATTAGCCATCGGATTAGGTCATCGTTGCTCTAATAGCTCCAAGTATTAGTCGAAAGAATGACGACACGAAAGGATTCATAAAATCGTTGAAAAGAACATCGCACGCAATCCTCAGAATCGTACTCCCAGCAAACGATCAAGCGACAGAACGACGTACATATATACCGGCATCGAGAGCTTACCTCGTCTGCCTCGCACTCATAAATGATTTCCTTAGAAAAGAAAATTGAAACCCAAAATTAATTACGTTGTACGGTTAAGGCGGCCACAATGGGTCGCAATAAAACATCCAGGTACAAAGTAGAACAATAAGGACGAAGTACAAAGGCGCGTCGTACAATTAGATTTGTGAACAATTTCCACCTTCCGCCTCCGCTGCCACCTCTCCTCTCGCCAGCCTCTTTTCCCTTCTCGTGGTACCGCAACTACCACTCTCCCGCCCCCGTGGCGCGTTTTCAGTACCGTTCCAGGTAACACTTTCTGGCATGTCTTTCGAGATTATTTCGAATTGTTCCAAATGCCCTCCAGTTCACCACTGGAAACACGATTATGTGTCTCAATAGTAATCGAAGCCGATTGCCATCAATATAACTTTCACCCCTATTATTGGACCTTCTGCTGTTATAAAACGTAGTAATTTCGTCGATTCGGGTTTTTCTACGCGTTTCTACGTGTACTTTCCTAACGAGCGGCGATTTTTATTACCTGTTATTCAGCTTGCGTTAAATTACGATTCGTGCGAGTATATACAGTGTTCGTTTACCTGGCACCGACAACGATTTCCCCCCCTTACCTTCGGTGAAGGAAACGGACAGCTTGTTAATTTAGCTCGTTCGAACTCGGCTTAGCTTTTCTACTCGTTGTTATATAGCGACAAATGCGGCGTCGTAAAAATGCGTACTTCTCTATGTAGAGGATTCTGATGATGTTAGAAAGAGGAACAGTTGCGTTTAAAAAGAGCGAATTGTTTTATTTGTATATACTAGGATTAGGTATAGCAGGTTTCGAAGAAGCTTAATGTCGATATTGTCGTATAAGTAAATAGGTAAGCAATTCTTTCTCTTCAGAAACTTTTTAACAAAGTGTTCATGTACCGTTACAATTTATATACCAACATATCCTACTTTTATGAAGAAAGACACGAATTCACGTAAACGAGGAAATCGATTAAACACTTCGTACGCATCCATTAAGGTGGCCCTTAACTATAGCAATCAACGTTTTCTTCCTTTTTTTTGGTGACTTCTTTATTGCCACACCATCTGCAAGTACAGCACCCGGTAAGAAAATGATATTTGAAAAATATGATAGCGTAGAAAGGGAAACCGTGCCATATATCAATTCCTTATTGTTAGATTAATTTTATGTGAAGCTTAGTTTCTTCTTCATCTTAGTTTTATTTATATGCGAAATTTTAATATTTCTATTCTTTATTAAAAAGTAATGAGTCTTTGTGGTTTCTGACTCTTGCAGACATGTCACGTGCTGTGATTCAAGACGTTATGTTGTATAGTATGCTAAATTTAAGAGTGAAATTCGACGATTTCGAGTGTATTATTGAAAATCGTACACGAATGCTATTATTGTCAAAAGACTCGTCAATACTTTTGGAATAAGAAAACACAAATACGTTCGAGGTTCACGTGAAATTGTGAAAATTTTCAAACTTTAACTTCTTTCAGATTTCATCTTTACACCAGCTTTCATAACGAGAGAAAAATAAAAACCACCCTATCGTCAATACACCACCAATTACGTTCTACCATGTAATTCTCACATCTACGTTTCTCCACCATTTTTAACCTCGTTTCAACAGTAAAGACATTCGATCAGAGAAATTCTCTCCTCTCCATGATATTTACAGATCACGAGGACCATACCCTTAAGCAATGATTACCAAACAACGGAACACTATCCGTCAAGTCGGTCTCTATTTGAATCGAGATCAAAGGATACACGATTGACGTTTATGCGTGACGACAGCGTGCGTCGAACTTCGATCGGTCACACGAGGGCCAAATTTGTTTTTTTTTGCGTCAGATGGAGACGATGCAACGTAATAAACATATTCATAGGTGGAATAAAATTGCGCCAGAGAAGAAAGAGACAACGAGAGAGAGAGAGAGAGGGGGGGCAGGAAATGTGAGCGAAGCGAAAAGGCAGAGAGAGAGAGAGAGAGAGAAGAGTGAGGGAAGGAAGAGAGAGAGAGAGAGAGAGAGAGTGATGGAGGGAAAAGTGAGGGAAGGAAAAGAGAGAGAAAGAGAGAGAAGAGTGAGGGAAGGAAAACAGAAAGAGAGAGAGAGAGAGAGAAAAGAGAGGAGAGGAGAGCAAAAAGGGAGAGAGAGGACAGCGAAATAATAGGGTGACAGGGAGCAGACAGAGGAGAGGAGAGCGAAGAGAGAGAGAGAGAGCGCGAAAGAGAGAGGATAGGAGAGAACGAGGGAGAGAAAGAGTGGCGGATTGCGCTCGTGAAGGAAGGTGACCGGCAAGGGGTTAGGCAGCGGCGGGGGAGGGGATGTTGTCGCATTCGGTATGCAAAGTGCACAGGCCACGGGGACCCGCTTCGTCGCGTGGAAAAAAAAGGTATCATAAAAAAATGCAAGGTTACCCACATTTTTTTTTATTCTCCCCGAGGAGTAGCTCCTAGGCCGTAGCGGGGTGTAGTTGATCCAGGGAACAGGGGCAATGGTAGAGAGGACGAGCAACAGAGGGGGAGGGAGTAGAGAGAGTTTGGTTATCGGTGAATAATACTGACGCACTTTATGCGCAGACACCTACAGCCTGGTGGGCTCGTGGCCGCTTTGAACCTGTTAAGCGGGTAATTCCATGAGACAAAACGCCCCCCGTGCTGGCAATTCGACCTGAGCCAAGAAGGCGTTTGTTCGGCGATTTTAACTCCGAGCGGAACGGTGATAACGTATGCGCCGCATCGGAGTAGTATCTCTTTAAATGTACGAATAAATAAAGAAAAGGATTAGTTGGGAAATTATTGTCGCCTTGTTAGTACGGATTTTTTAACTTTGGAACTATCTAGTGCACGATCGTAAGGGTATTTTATCACATGCCGGTATTGATACGCGCCGATTCGAACTTCTCAGCTGCGCGTTAGTAAATATATCGATAAGAGAAATAGATTTGTAAAATCTTGGTTGAATAGGTCAAGGAAGTTAAATAGGAGATTTATAAGATTATTATATAAACGTATATAGAAAAATAAGTAAAAAATTCTTGCTAGAAAAATCTAATCCAGATAAAATTTGAAAAACAGTTCATTGAAACAGAATGAAATTTTTTGTTATAAATTGTACTATTTGAAAGAATAGATTGGTAGTTTGTTGAGATATTGAGCTGTTTAAATTATCATTAAATTTTTCTTTCATTTTTCAAATTCTAATGACATTATAAATTCATACTATGAAGTAAATTTGATGTACATAAATGGTACATAATACTTATCTACTTTAGAAACAGTTTGCATTCATCGTTAGTATCACGAAGGCTTGAAATTGAAACGAATAGCTTGACTTTGATATGAATCGTTAAACTTTGATTGCATGTTATACTTGTTAAACACATTATGAGAACGTTTTCAAACGGCGAGATAACTTGTCTTCTCTGCTTAACAGGTTAATAGGAAGTTAGGTGAATTGCGTTTACTGGGGCGGGATATCAGTTGACCTTTCTCGAGGGGAATGGATTTTTTTTTCTTCCTATTGGTGGAAGGCAGAGCTGTATTAAGGGATAAAAAGGGGCAGGAAAAACAATTGACATTAATTACACTAGCAAAGAAATTTATATAACCTATTAAATATAACATACATACATGAAATATAAAAATTTACTTTAAACCATATTGAAAATACTAAACATTGAAAAAAATAAAAACTGAGTTTTCATTCTAAAACATTGATAGAAATACAAATAATTTAAAGCCCTGACTTTTAGATACGCATGTATGTTATTTCTTCAAACTATGTAACTATTTGCTTCAATTACTGTTGATAAGAAGTAATTACAGTGTCCTCCAAGTATAAAAAAAGAAAAAGAACAGAAACAAGCAAATAACTATACAAAACAAAATTCGTTCAATAGGAAATACACATTTGATCCGCTATAGCGCCGTGTGATTTAAAAGTTATATATACATTTACCTATCTTATCTGTTGTATTGCATCGTTAAATTATTACATTACTATCAGTCAATGTCTTTTTATATTCTTACTTTTCAAAATTTGTCAAAATGTAAACTTTTAATTAATCATAATTCTTCTTCTGATAGACCGAAAAATATCGGATTATAAAGGGTTAAATAAAATTCAACTGTATTACATTTTCTTCAATAATTATTTCCACAACAATTTTCAAATTGAACGTCGAACTTAAAGGATGACGAACAAGATGCTAAGCCGTACACCAGAATCACGTAGTGGAATTAAGCGACAGTAGACCGCTGGTATAAAGTTTCCCGTAGTAAGGACATCATCAAGGACACGTCGATGTAAAGGATATTCAAGGATACCGTGGCAAATCTCGGAGCAGTTACCGATCTCCGACTGCCGAAATTCGAACAAGCGAACGACCGTAAGGTTCGATCTCGCGGGTGCGCAGGGTACCGATGTGTCCTTCGTGGATGATGGTTGAAGTCGAAAGCTACAACCAGGGAAATAAAAGTGACGAGAGATCAGACGCGAAAGGAAACGTGGATCAGATCTGGTACGGAAATTCCATAGAAGAAACGTCCAGTTCTATAGTCGTGAAGTTCCGAAAAATCTCGTCGGATAAAGTTTCGTGTGTAAAGGACAACGTCGACGATACGGACGAGCAAGGATTCCAGTGCCATGCGCATGTCCCTTCGTCTTTCTCTCTCTTTCAACGCTCGGATGAAGAGTATAAAGATAGAAGAAGAAGTAAGTATAAAAACAGGGTTGAGAGGGAAGAGAGCGCAAAAGAAGAAGAAGAAGAAGAAGAGAAACGAATCGTCGATGTTAGATGAACGAAGAGAAGAATTGAAAGGAAGAAATAACAGACGAAGAGAGGAAACACTTGGCGTCCCGCAGGATTCCCGCAGTCCTTTTAGACGAGGGGGTAACAGAGAGACGACCAGGGTAAAAGACAGAGAGAGAGTGAGCGAGAAAGAAAAGAACCAGCGGAACCGTGGACTGTATAGTAGAAGGGCAGAGGGGCAAGGAAGATCTGGTGGGGGCAAGAAGCGCTCGACGTCTCCAATTTGGTTGGCTGTCTCGAGTTGTTCACCTCTCTCTTCTGCTTATCCTTTTTCCTACCCTTCTCTCTCCCTCGTCTATGAGCACGTCGCCGAAGGAAAGGGGGGGGCTTCGACGAAGGTACTAGGTGGGAAAGGGAGGTCTCACTGAGAGAAATAAGGAGAGACTAGTTTGAGATATGTTCGAAGGAAAAAGAGGGAACGTGGCTTGAAACCGAGAGAACGAACGAAGGTTGATAGGTTGAAAAGAGGTAGGTGCTATTCCTGTGAGCCTTAGAGAGGAAAGGTGGGACGACATGGTGGGGAAGAGAGAGGGAAGATGAACAAGAGGGAAATGTTGAAGAGAGAAAGTACGATCGGCCGACTAACATTAAGAACGAAGAAGAAGAGAAACGCTGCGAGGGAGAGAGAGAGAAGAGAGAGAGACATAGGGAGAGGTAGAAAAGAGAGAGCACTAGTTCGTCAGAGGAAGAGGAGAAGACGGGAGGGGAAGAAGTCAGTGCGAAGGAGAGAGAATGCTGGTGGCTAGAAAGAGCCGATACGAGAGTTAGCAAGTGATGGTATAGAGGGGGCGGCGGAGAAGGCTTGGAAGGTAGGGGGAGAGCAGTGCCTTGGCGCGAGCCCGAGGACTCGAAACTCTGGAATTCCAACCGACAGAACAGTGCCGGCGGTCGTACGACGCGGGTCTAGAGAGTGTGTGAATAGGACAGAGTGAGTGAGAAAGAAGGAGAGAGAGAAAGAGAGAAAGAGAGAGGAGTGAGCGAGCGCGCCGGAAGGTGGGGTGAAGTGAAAGAGGGAGGGAGAGGGACACGAGGTTGAGGACGATCTCTAGCTATTTACAATCGCAGTTCGAAGGATAAACCGCTCTCGTCTTGTGCCCGCGTTGTCGTAAATACACTATCGTCTTTTACGTTTCCATTTATCAGTTTTCACAGAATTTCGATCGTACGAAATTCTAGATCTCTCCGTGAAGAGGGAAAGAGATCCCACCGTGAGCGTAGGAGGTGCCGGGGAACGTAACAGTTGAGGAAAAAAAAACGATCCGTCGCGCGGAACAGTGACGTCGAGATGGACACGGTATTATCAGTGAGGAAAGTGAAAAGTGATAGATCGTGATGATCAATGATTCGAAAACGAGGAATCTCGGTTACCGTTGGATCGCGTGAATTCGTTCGTGGAGGAGTTGCCCGATTAGTCCGGAGAGACGGAAACGAGTGACGGGATCCGTGGCGATCGCAAGTCGACAATGTAAATCGTACGCGCGCTACAATCGTTTGTTTTTTTTTTTTTGTTCGTTTGTTTACTATTGTTCGGACACGTATATTCCTTTGTGAGTTACCGAAATCGAGGCTGTGAAGTAACGAAGATTATCCTCGGTTATCGGACAACGGCGTCGGGTGGACGCGTCAACTGAGCTGAAGGAGAGAAGCCGGTCCGTAGCCGCGTTTGGAGAAGTCTCATCAGAGCCATACCGTTGTTATCGTCATCGTCGGCATATCGTCGAGGCGAAGGCGACGATGCCGCACACGGTGATACACTTGACGTCGCACCAGGTGGAGCGATCGAAGTTGATCTGGACTTTCGTACAGGGAGTACGTGTGAACATATGATAAATGTAGAACACGCTGTATCCCGCTTTTTTTCTTTTTTCCTTTCTTTTCTTTTCGTTCGGCTTCCCCACCCTTTAAAATCGTCCTCACCTACAAAAGTTTATACGCTGGCTCACGTGACTCCAGTTTCGCGCGTCTTTCGAGTCATCGTCCATGTGGTGTTCGCGAGAAAGTCCGTGTCGGCGCTCGTCGACGGCTGAAAGGAGGGAGACGCGTGACGTCGTCGCGACTTGACGCGCGTGTACCGTACGCATCGTTTATACGTATCGGTCGACTGTATCATTCTTTAACAGTCCGTTTCTTTCATATTGGGAAAGTGAGATAGAAACGAACAACCGTGATACCAGAAGGAAAGACTGTTACTGGGACTTCGCGCGCGCGCGAGCGCGTGTACGCGCGCGTGTGTGTATAGCAACAGCTCTACGCTTCAGTGTAACGTGTGTGACTGGAACTGTCTTTGCTCTTGTGTTATACGGACAGAGAGTGCTATTGTCGTGAGGGAAGAAAAACGGGTGAACGAAAAAGTGGAGAACACGGTTCTCTTTTCACGTTGAAGAAAAAAAGAAAGACCGGCGTTCTAAAGACAAACGAAAATAGTGAGGACAAAGACTGAGAGACAATATGAGTGAAATGACGAGTGTCGAACAGCAGCAACAACAGCAACAGTACGTAGGCGGCAGCTCGAATTCTGAGCATCACTGTAAGGACTGCGGCCTCTACTTCGAAAGTGATAAAAGTCTCGAAGTACACCTGCGATACCACCAGGAGAACCTGCTAAGTCAGTGGGCGAGCCAGGCCCAGCAGGAGGAAAGTAACAACAACAACAGTAAGGCCGGCAATCACAACAGTCACGTGGGCGTTAAACGCGAAAGCGTGACCGCGCCGGCGGATTCGAGTGAGCCTTCCTCGAGGCCGCCCTCTCAAGATCCTACATCTTCTCAACAACAACCACAACAACAGCAGCAGCAGCAGCAGCAACCGCCACAACAACAACAGCAACAACAATCTGCCGGACAGAGTTACAATCACTTTCAAACGCCGATGTTCGGCGAGACGAATTATTTTATGCAGAACGAGCCGGCCTACATCTTACCCCATCATTACTCACCGCCGCGAGACGACACGCAGAATAATGGCGGGAGTGGTGGTGGCGGTGGAGGTTATACGCGCTACCATCCGTACCAGCATCAACAACATTTTCCACCAGAACGCACCAGTTCTGTCAGTTCCACCAGTCCGAGGAGTCCTCCGATTCAGTGTGACAAGTGCGGTGCAGTGTACGAGGACGCGAATCAACTGGGTGAACACGTACGAACGAATCATTCGAATTCACCTGCTGGATACCCGGGGCAGCATCAATATCAACAAATGGGTAGCAGTCCTCAGCAACCGAATCAACAGCAGCAACAGTTGCACGCATCGTCGCCGCAATCTAGCCAACAGCAACAACAACAACAATCTGGCTACGATTATAGCGGAGGGCAAGCTGTGAAAACGGAGGTGAAGCAGGAGCCGGAGGAACAGGCGGAAATTCTCGATCTGGATTCGCACAAAGTGCAGACACACAGGTACGAGGAGGAGCTGATGAGGCTTCATCAACAACAACAACAGGAATTACAGATGCAGATGCATCAGCAACAAGTAATGCAGCATCAGCAGCAACAGAGGGCTGGATCACATTCGGTGAGTTCTATGCTGGGTTGGCCACCGGCCGCTCAGCCACACGATTATCATCCCGGGTTATCTCCGATGGGGCCAATGGACAGTGTTTCACCGCTTCCGGATCAGGGTCAGTTCATGCGTGGACAGCACATGCCCGTGGAACCGCCGCGACATCCAGGTTCTCCTATAATTACGAGCACGCAACCGATGCCAGGTCATCAGATACCTGGTGGTCTTTTGCAACAACCGCCGAAACCTCCGCCTCTAGCTAATCAATCGTGGAAAAGTAACGAGGCGCGGCGCCCAAAGACCTACAACTGCACCGCGTGCAACAAGTGGTTCACAAGCTCGGGCCATTTGAAGAGGCACTACAACACGACGTTGCACAAAAACGCGGTTAAACAGAGCAATCAACCGGATCCAGCAAACTTACCGATTAGCGCTCATCATCATCCTGGTAGAGATAGCCATTCTACTGGTGGTAGAGGCGGGGGACCATCCAGATCGCCAGAGTTATCGTCTTCCGGAAGTCCCCCAAACTTGATGGCAGGTCCCTCGGGCGAGGCGGCGAGGGGCCTGCTGCACACGCCCACCAGTCTCTACAACAGCACCAGCAACAACAATTCCAACAACAGCAACAGCAGCAGCAGCAGCGAATCTTCAGCGGCAGTGGCTCTAACACAGCAACAGCCTCCTTCGGGAGTCCACTTGGGCTCCACAATGGTGCCACCGCTCAATTCCCCGGCTCAATCCCCGCTGGCGGGCCACCATCAGCAACAAATGGGTTCTCCATCACCTCAGCTGGGCCACCACCAGCAGCAGCAGCAACAACAGCAACAGCAACTTCATCACCTGCCAATGGGTTCACCGTCGGGCCAACTTCCGGTCCACCATCCCATGAGTTCGCCCATGTCACCCATGCACCCACCGCCGGCGCCCCACCTGAGTTCTCCTTCGCCAATGGGCTCGTCCCACCCGCACCACATGAGTTCGCCGTCTCCCATAACGCCGGGCTCGGTCCACCCAGCAATGGCTTCGCCCACGGCGATGGGGGGTACTACGATGCCTCATCAGCCGTACCCAAACGCCTTGCCCCCCCACGTTACAACTACTACCAACATCCCGGGCCTGCTGGAGTCTTTCACCATCCAGCTAACTACTACTGGTAATGAGTTGCCTTTAACACTCGCCATGCAATCTCAACACCAGCAGTCGCAACAACATCATCATCATCATCAACAGCAGCAGCAGCATCAACAACAACAGCAGCAGCAGCAGCAGCAATCTCAGGATGTTTTACCCGGTTTCGGGACCTTTAGCAATCATCAAAGGTCTCTGCCAAGTTTCACACAGTTCAATGTGACCGGGTTTTTAATTGGCCAAAATCAACCGCAGGCCGTTAACGTGGGGGGGCTAAGTCCGGAGGAGAACGCATCTCCTCAAGATAGATCGTTCGAATCGCCTGGATCAAACTACGACCCATATCGAAATTCACCGCCTCGTTACGAGTCGCTTACGAATATGGACGTGGACATGCAGCCAAACACCGACGGCATGATTATCAAACAGTACGAGATCCAGACGCATCATCATCTGCCGCATCCGCTTCAACAGACACGGGTGAATCTCGAGGCGAACAACAATTTGCCGCAGCTTATACAAGCGAAAGAGGAGCTGAATCCGAATGTCGGTAGACAATTCGAGAAGGATCAAAAATCGAAAGGGAACTCTGTGATCACGAAGGAACATCAGGTGACCAGTACGAACACCGGCTCGCACTATATTTCCCAGGACGGCTTTCACAAGTGCATCGAATGCGACAAGGTCTTCAACAAGGCCTGCTACCTGACGCAACACAACAAGAGCTTCCACTCTGGCGACAAGCCGTTCAAATGCAATCAGTGCGGCAAGAGGTTCCCCCTCGAGTACCTGCACGCGGAGCATCTGCAGAAGCACGCCGGTGACAAGCCGTACAAGTGCGAGATATGTCCGAAGCAGTTCAACCACAAAACTGACCTCAGGCGGCACTTGTGCCTCCACACTGGCGAAAAGCCGTACGCCTGTGATAATTGCGGCAAGGGATTCATCAGGAAGGACCATATGATGAAGCACCTCGAGACGCATAAAAAGAAATCCAACAGCCACAACGTCCATCTGCGGGCGTGATTCGAAAGGAGTTCGAGAAACGAGGACTAGCATCGTAGAGGAAACAGAGGGGGAGAAGAGAGAAGAAGAGAGATAGAGAACAACAACCATGGCTGTTATCCGATGATCTTCTTCGCCCTATGGTCTTCGTGATTATCAATCGAAAGGTGAGATCGTCGGTCGTCGGGAATCACGACGGCCGGCACGTAAACTAATCGCGAGATCGATCCACGTTTGCGACTTCTTAATCGAACTCTTTCGTGCTTATACACTCGATCAGAGAGAGACACTGGGACTCAAGTGCACAACCCGTTCGATCGTGATCATAAATTTGTAATTTATTATTCATAGTTTCTTGGTTAAGTAAAGTTCGTGTGAATTCCCTTCCCCCTCCTGACCTCTTCACTCCACCCCGTCCCTCCGGTCATATCATATCAATCATACAATTTTATTCCCGATTCGGAAAAGAAAGAAATTCTTGCACCCCTTCTTGTTTTGACTGGAGAGACGGCATCCTTTCGTGCCGTTGTTCTTCCGGTTTTTTCTTTTTTTTTTTTTTTTTTGAAGATAAACAATCGAAGCATGTTCGTTTCTCTTCCAAAGTAATGTGATCCGAGATAGATCGAAATCATTGTTGTTCGTCGATTAAATGATCTCTCGCATTATTCGACAAAGCGAATTATAGTAACGGTGTTCGAAAGGATATTGATATCTTTTCTTTTTTTTTTTTTTTTTTTTTTTTTTTTTTTTTGACTCAACGGTGTTGTAATATTTATTTGACTTCGAATCAGGATCGAGATTTGGCACGTTTCGTCGAGAAAATAATTCGATAGCTGCAGAGGATCGGTGATGCCTGGCGGGTGCTCTCTATCGATGTTTGATCGCGAATTTTTTTTTCTCGCAATCATGCAGCATCGAGATCAATTTATCATTTCGACGATTACTGAGAGGAGGCAATTTAAGCATCATAGAGTCGCGATACACGGAGTCGATCATGAAAAAAAATCAACGAGCGACCGTTTTTTTCCCCATGTTCCCTCGTCGATTGCTCGACTCGGTGGATCACGATTTCCATTCTGACAAAATGGCGCCCGCCAGCGCACTCACGAGTTCACGATTCTCTCGGTAAAGTTTGAAAGAAACAAAGAAAAAAAAAAAGAAAAAATCGCACACCCTCGAACGATAATACATTACATAGTTCCCAAAAAGGAAGAAAACAGAAAAAAACGCGCAATGGAAATTTTCATGTTGCGACGTCGAACCTTCGAAGCTTATCGATTGTACAAAATATGTTAAATGTATAGGCGTATAATTATTCTAATTATTATCATCACTGTAATTATTGAATTCAATTGAATATCGTCTAGAAAGTGATTACGAAACCTATTCATAATACTCGTATTTTATAGCGTATATAGCATACTTTATCGAGGGAGAACGAGAGGAAAAAGAAAATGGTTGATAGGTAAACGCGAACAGACGCGGCGACGGTGAACGTGGCAAATTAGAATATCATCGTGAAAATCGTTATGCAAGCGACAGTACGTTTATTCTTAGTGATAATCTCATTGTTGATTAATTCGTTTAATGAATTCTTTTTTCTTTTCTTGTTACTTGTAACGAAACGTTGTTTGTCCTGTAGAGACGGTCGAGAGGTGAAAATTTCAAATTACATCGTTTTATTTGTTCCGTAGTTAGAAAAATCATAAGTAATTCGATCCGACGACGAGCCTCTCGATACGTTCCTTTACTCACATTCCTTACGTTTTCTCGTACATTCCAATCTGATTTTATGAACGACCGTCGCGTGTTAGTTACCATTTTCACGATGAAGTCGCGTCTTCCCCCCCCCCCCTTTTTCTAAACGTTAAGATTAATAATAGCCTAAGTTCCGAATTGTACGTTGCCCGGAATGTGAATCTTTGCTCGTGTCGTTTCCCCCACGAAGAGTGCACAGAAAATCATCCTCGTTTCTTTTTTTAAACGGTATAAGAAAAAATAGAAAAGTAACGTTTGATCTTTGTTGCCGTAGCGATTTTTACTTGCAAACTTTTGCCGGACATTCTTCGAAAATCCCGCGAATAAAAGAAAAGAAACAATTCGTTCTTTCAACGGACATCACCGAACCGTTTCAACTCACGAAATTTTCTGCTTGTTACAAGTCACGAACGATTCGTACGATCGATTATTAAATCGTTCCGGAATTTCATCGAGCGTGGTGCTCCTCTAATTGCACGGCACCCGCCGCATACGATCAATTAATGCTCGATTAATTGCCCGCGGAGCGCAAAACGAGCCAATCACCGAGGATAGGATCGAGTCTCTCCTCTCTCGCGACACGAGCGAATTTCCCTTCGAGCTACGCACAGCTCGTTACATTTACACACATACACATACATACATACACGAGCTTTTACATACGTGTACATGTATTACACACATGTTCGCGCATTAACACACGTACACACACTAAATAAACGTTGACTTCGCCGTAATGAAATATACGCCGCGTTTACGCGTAATTATTTCCGTTGATCATCGTTTAATCGATTGCCGGATCGGCCTTAGGCGTTTAATAGTTACTCAAATGCGACACGTTACGTTGATCATTAGCTTCGAATCGCTTTGTTCCCCGTTTACGATTGTTGTTGCCGCGAGAACGCGATATCTTTACACCGCAAGTTAGGTACCGTGGATCGAATTGTTCACTACTCGTGGTAATATTTTTTGTTTTGTTTTTTCGACGAATGTGAACAGTGATCGTTTCGTCTTTTTTTCTTTTCTTTTCTTTTTTTTTTGTTTCTTATTTTTATTCCTTTAGATGTTTCTTCTTGTTTCTCGACGTTCCGTTTCCTTGTTACATCGGATCGTTTCATTAGGAACGAGGTCTTCATAGTTTATTATACTGCTCGAAATGGTTGAACGATCAATTAGAGGAGGGAAATCGATATTTTCATACGATATGTGAATTAAGTGTTCGAAGATTCCGTAGTATTAAGTATGCAGTATTATTCCCTTGATGTTATTTAGTTTGTTCTTCAGAATTTGATATTTCACTCATATTCTGGTTGTTGGATCCTTTTAACCATTTCGAGCATTGTATCATGGTTTTTAATTGTACATAAGATACGAAACCTAAATTCATCGTGAACAACGCGTTTTACAATCGCGCGCATAGATTACACATACGCACACGTATAACACGGAATACACACTTTTAACGTCCTTTTGCGAAGTTTAATTTTTCCGTTGTTTCGTATACATGTAAAGAGAAAAATTGACGAAGAAATAATAAAAAGAATAAAATAAAATAAAAATACGCGAAAGCGAGAGGGAAAAAAAAAGAAAGAAAGAAAGAAAGACGATAATTATATAGCACTCTTGCCATTTTTACTACGTAATATGACACCCAGAACAGACTACCTCAGAGTTCAGGAATTTAACGATGAATGAAAGGAAGAAAGAAAAGATGAAAGAGCCAATGCAATAATAATAATGTTATTAAAGAAAGAAAGAAGTAAAAAAAAAAAGTAGCTGAAACGCGCATCCGTGCGGGCGGAACGACGTACTTCTTCGTTCTACGCGGAAATTAAAAAAAAAGAAAAAAATGAACATTCCTCATAGATTCGCCTCGAATGAAATCTTTTTGTTTTTCATTGAAAACTTTTGTCGATTAGGGATGATTATAACAACGACGATGATAACGATAACGTGTAATCTCCATAGTTTTTCCACTCGTTTCTCGAATTGGCCAGTAAATAGATAAGTAACAAAATGAGAAATTATGAAAGACACGTTCTCTTTCTTCTTTGCTTTTGCCGCAAAGTTCCTCGAGTCGCCCGCCGGTCGTAAGAGCGTGTAATAGAACATTATACATATAGATTCTAATATAAACGAGAGAGAGAGAGGGAGAATTGAATAAAAGAGCGAGAAAAATAGGATGACGATAAGAAACGGGAGGGTTGTAGAGATCGATGTACGTTTTAGAGACATATCAAACAGTATTACTGTACACTCAGTTTTATTATAAATAATCGTATAAAGTTAAAAAGGAGTAAAGAGGAAGAAGAAGTGGGAAAAGAAAGAACGGCGAAAAAATGGTGGAAAAGTATAGTGAGACGAAACGCGTTGGTGAGATCAGATCGTGCACGATCAAGAATTACTATACATATTTCCGATGTCATATCATTGTCAGATATTCGTATTGCGTATTGCGTTTCAACGAGATGAAAAGAAGCATGAGAGAGAGAGAGAAAAAGAAACCGGATAGATGTGTTTTACTATGAAATTAATGTGCGAAAATGAAAATGAGGGAGGGAGAAAAAAAAGGAACAAAAGCAATTTGCACAGTTTTCGTTTTGTTTGTTTTATTTTTCGACGAACGAGAGAGAAGGAGAGAAAACGATGATCGGAAGAGAGAATGAGTAGAGTAAATCTCGTTTACGAAATCTAACACAGTGGGCATTTATCTAAAAAATAAAGGATATAATATTGGTGATTTCGCGAGTGACGACGAAGCGGCGAATATTTTTCTGTAGATTTGTTTTTCGACGACAAGATGCGTTTCGCTTGTTTCTTGTATTATTATCATAATTATTATTGATATTATTATATATGATAAATATTATTATTATTATTATTATATTATTATTATTGAGAAAAAAGAAGAATGACGCACATCGTTGGTATTTTTCACTCGTTCCGTGAGCGCGTTTGGTGCGAGAGCATGTTTTTGTAATTGTAATATAATTGTTCCAGCACGTATGTGCAAAATTATTATTATTATATATATATGTATACATATGTGTATATATATATATATATATGTATGTATGTATGTATATATATATGTATATATATATACACATACACGGTACCAAACTGTCGTTGGTTGTGCCAAAAAAAAAAAAAGAAAAAAAGGAAAAACAAGAAAGGAAAAGAAGATGAGATGTAATAGAACCTTGTGTGCTTCCCCTCACGTGTGATTCTAATTTTGCGGGCATTTCACAGAAGTAAGGAAATAGAATGTAAACGAAAGAAAACTGAAAAGAGAGAGAAACGAAAGAATTCTATGAAAAGATTATAAATAATACTACTTGAGCGTGCGAGAATGGAAGTGTGTTTGTGTACGTGTGCTTGTGAAAGATACGGCGAGAAAAAGGGACAATGTGTGCACGTATGTGTGTATGTTTCGTGTGTGTGTGTGTGTACACGAGAGAAGGGTGCGATCAAAGACACACAGAGAGAGAGAGAGAGAGAGAGAGAGAGAGAGAGAGAGCGAAAGAAAGGGAAAGTGGAAGGAATTCTTATCCGGTAATAACAAGTATTTCCATGCACACCCATTCCTCGTTTTGTGCCATAATAACGTGCGTCGATAACAAAAAGAAAATTGTAAACGGTTGAAACAGGTGAAGGAGACGTGAGAGAAGAAGAGTGTCGTGTCTATTTGTAATGCGTATTTCGGATCTGCCTGTTGCGTATGTGCGTGCGTATGAAAGGTGAAGAGTGTAAAGTTTATATATACAATACATAGGTATATATACATATATATACAAATATTACGGTAACGTGCGATGAATAGAGCGGAAAGGAGAGAGAGAGAGAGAGTGAGGAAAAACCGAGAATGGGGCGACGATGCTTGTCGGTTCGAAAGAGAATGCGAGCGATAAAAGTCCGGTGCGAAAGTGAAAATTATACCGAGATATATCCGTAGGTGTATACACGCTCAGTGCGACGACACGCGGTTTCTGTTCCTCCTTTTTTTTTTCTTTTTTTTTTTATATCTTTTTAATATATATGTACATGTTTTCTTTCTCCTATTTTGCGATCACAGCTAACGTCGACGTTCAGACAAGATGGATAGGTTAGGTAAAAAAAAGAAAAAAGCACAGAGAACCTATGAGAAGAGACGAAGAGAGAAGTATAATATTTACGACCTGTATTATTTTATACGCGTTTAATTTTGTTTTTATAAATATATTTTATTTCTCAACACACATGCACACACATTTTACCTTCTTATTTCACGTTTAATTATGCCCGTTCTTTTACAACACATCTCCTTTCTGTTATCAGTTATTCCTTCGTACGCTAGAGTATCGTTAGAAATTGAATCGTTACGACAAACACCTATCGTAGCCTCGTAAATTCTCAAAGTATTGTGTACAACATTTACGTGCGCGTGTTCGTTCGACGAACGTGAAGAAAGAATAGCCAAGCCAGTATTTCTCGTCTCGTGGATCATCGTTTGAACGATCATCTAACCAAGCACCCACGGACCTTTGACTTCTCGGGAACGAACTAGCGCTCGCGTCAAGAATAATTCCGTCAGTTTTGCGTTCACAGTGTTTTTGTGATACACCGAGATATACACGTTCCACGGTTCTGTTGTCGGTCAATTTTCGTTAATATCGGAGTACACGGGCGTGCGTGACTCCATGAAATATCCTGATCGCGGCGGACCGTTCACGCATCATCACCCTGTCCGCACGGTGTTTCGCCTGCGTCCACGCCCCCATCGAACTATCCCAACCCCCTCGTGTGTAATATTCCTCCCCCAACGCCAACCTTCTCGTCGCGCACTCGTAATCTTGGGCATTCTGTAATTTAGTAAATTGTTGCGGACTCGGTGCATGGAATCGTTCGATTCGCGAAACGCTTCGTCCGATGTTGCTTGGGACAACGGGGCGAAACGATTCCTCTTTTACTCCATCACAGTTTATGCTCGATAACGTTGAAACCGCGATTTAACGAAAATTTCTTAATCCCTCGCGGCATTTCACGAAATCGAGCAGAGAATCGTTTCGATCGGCTGTTTTAAGAATACTCCTCTTGCGTTCTCGACGCGAATTATGAATCATCCAGGAGGCGTTCGCGTGATTTGTTACCACGGTGAGAAGAGCGAGAACAACGTTAAAGAGAGAGAGAGAGAGGAAAGGGCGAGCTGGTCGCGAATCGAAAGTAACGCGGAGCCAAGAATCGATGATCGCGCGTTCAAACAACGAGCCGATATTTCGTGAACGTTTTCCTCATGGAATATTCGTCAGAGTAATGGGAGGAGAATGATGTGATGGTGTACGATCATCGATTTTGATCCGAACGTAAAGATGTTGTTGTCGTTCGGTTGTACGCTTTGTTCCGCGTATACACGACCGAGTCCCATCATTGTTAGACTTAGGCAACATCTACCTGATGACGAAGCAATATATTAAATGCGATCTATCTACGATTTATTAAGACGACAGAGGTGAGAATGCATCCCGAATGGAACGAAGGAAGGAGAAAAAGAGACGGAGAGATGATGTTTTAGGAGGAGAAGGATTTGTACCGGATGGAAAGATAAATCGAGAATAAAATGATGTTAGGTGTAGTCCACTATATTGTACTATGCGTCTCCTAGCTAAATTTTATGTTTTCTAATTCGTTGTGAACGAATGTTTTTTGGTATAAATATATATCATATACAGGGTGATTCATTTAACTTGACGACTTCGAATTACTCGCCGACTATTCGCTGTTACGAGAAAGTGTACGAAGTAGATGTTGCATTATTTCAAAGGTGTCACGTACTTTAGAATAATCTTTTTTTTTTCTATCTTGTTTACATTAAGTTTTAAAGTCAATTTGAGTCATTTAAATAATTACTTAAGCAGTACGTAGAACACAATAGGTTATCTATTAAGGGATTATTCATTTTTTATTGTGCTGTTATAGAAAATGAAGTTATAAACTGGTTATCATTTTTATTAATTTTTAATCACAAACTGGGCAGATTTAATTTCTGTTTGAGATATGAACTCAGTTAATAGGTTAATGGAAATTATAAAAGCATTAAAACTGAATAAATAAGTATCAAAGAGCAGTAAAATATTTGTTTGTTGAAATATTTGCAATAGAATTTTCTGCGTGCTTTTAACAATTCAAACGCCTTTTACAATAGAACTTCTGTAAATATTTTAATAAATACCCACTTTAGAATTTTTATGTCTCAATTTTTAATACTCTTTTAATTTCTGGAAAGAAATGCAAGATGTTTCATTTAAAATAACCAGATATTTTTAGAACTTTATATAAACAAAGTAAAAAAAAGGCGTTTGCCTTCCTTGAAATCGTGCAGCTTTGACTTCGTACAATTTTTCGTACAGCTAATAGTTTATAGTTAATTTCCAGTTTTCAGGTCAGGTGAATTACGATGTGTATTTAAATTTTAGGATATTAATTATAAGTGGTAAGCCAATCAACGAGCTGTGTAGCGATCGCTATTCATTGTCTGGCGCCACGTATGGACGACACTCATACGGTAACCTTTTAAATGTTGGCGCGCAATCGATCAGACAATCGAGTTCTACATATGTATCCAAGAGAATGCATTTTTGAATTTCTAAAGCAGCGCTCCGATAATCTACGCGTAAAAGAAATTCTTTCAAAAATATCTGTTGCGTTTTTTACACGTTTTTCAATAATTAGAAAAGATTTGTCAAAATGGAAAATAAAATGCGTGAAACATTTTCGCGCCGTTTCCCATCCGTTAGATGTAATTCGTTATTTAAGCACATAATACACATTTATATTTCTACGATTTTTCCATTACAAGGCGTATTCCAATTAGTGAAAATTTACGAAATAAAAATCAAGCTTATCTTAATAGGAAACGACCCGATTTCCAGGTGGGACTTTTTCGCGCTAGATTATTTGAGATCTGTCCTCGAATCAGATTAGAAAAACGTAATAAGTGATGCGACGATTGCTACAATTTATATAATAAGATATAATAGCTCGTTGCCGGAAAACGTCACCGAAAGCCATCCAATTACGATGCAAAAAGGGATCGATCTGTGTGAGAAAGAGGAAACAAATCGGAAAAATTGAAAAAGAAAAAAAAACAGAAAAAAAGAAAGGTTGAAACGAAGTGCTTAGCCCGATTCTACCGTCGGTATATTTATATAAAAACAAAAGGAAAAAAAAACGTGTAATTGTCCTTCCATAAGGAGCTCACTGCCGCCACGAGAAGAAGGGAAATAAACGACGAAGCAGAGGAAAGGAAAAGAAAAGAAAAAAAAAAAGAGAAACGATAGAAAGGAAAGAAAATGAAAATGATCGACTTATGTAGGCACACGTAGATACGTATACAGACACACGGCCGTCTCGCGTGTCTGTATACGTCTAATTTCCGTGTTAATTACGTATTCGACGAATGCCATACACAAGTACCTCATGATACAAAATACATGTACAAATGTTCATACGTTTTCAGAATATTAGCTAATTAATAAATAATTAATATCCAAACTAGGACTTTCTTCGTGGCTTTTCTTCTCGATAATACATCCCCCTATCCCATTTACTTCTGTCGTCGTTCGCGTTTAAGAAGAATCATCACGAAACCTATCGTTTTCTAACGTTAACAGGTGGTGTCTTATCCGAAAATTACACGACAATCACACGCTTACGCGTTTCCCGCGAGAGAATCGTCTCCCGCATAAATTACGGGAAACGACTATCTCCGTGGTTTCATATGGAAACTTTGCTCATTGTGCACCACGATCTATTCAACTGCCCGCAGACGACGACCGATTATTCGCAATGGAAGGACAGAAAACGGTAAGCTCACCGGTAAGTAATTTATACGGACACGAACGAGAAACAATCAATAAGTAACGTCGTATTTTTGGTATAAAATAAATCTTTTTTTTTTTTTGAACGAAGAAAACATTACAGAAAAGTATATTATCTACCTTGGTCTGTGACTTTTTGCATAAATTTGCATAATTTTGTTCTTCCAGAACTCATCGTCTTTTTCTACAAAAAATGCAGATACGTGTATTTTTGAGATTTCCAAATAGTCAAAATTTTTACCATTAAGCGAATTTTGTAGGGATTTAAACAAATGATAATTTGAGAATATTATGTTAGAGGAGTAAGACGAGTAGATGAGAATATCGCAGTTGTACTCTCTCAATGTTTATGGAATTTGTAACGATATTTGCCGCGATGACATTATTTCTCTTTCGCCACTCCTTGCCGTTTCTCTTCGATTGATCATAATATTTTGTAGAATTTATGGTCTTATTTTGTGGTAGAATCTTATAGTACACTATTCGCATAGCATAATCTTTTTAGTGCGTAAATAAAGTTTGGAAGTTGTTAATATAGTTGATCCTGCCAAACGTCTGTTTTGTACAACATTATCGTAGGTTATCCATTTTTCATCATTCGTGACAATCCGCTTTAAAAGTGGCTCGTTTTTGTAACGCTTCAGTAGTGAATCACAAGTCGAAATTCTGTCTATTAAATTTCTTTCAAATTATCTGAAACCCAAACATCATATCTGTAAACCATTCCAAGTTGATGTAACTTGATTCTCAACGCTATACTTCGATATTTTTAACATCTCGGCAATCTGTCTGGTTGTACAATGTGGAAGAATTTCAATTGGATCCGATATTTAGTGATTAGAGGCCGTTTCTCATCGCTTAGAGTGAAATTTCTATTACGAAACTTCATAAACCACACTTAAACCATTCTTAAAGTTACAGTACCATCACCATACATTTTACAACATTTTTTTTCTCATTTGCATGGTATTTTTCCCTTTTCGGAAATAAGAAAGCATATTCGCTTGATAATACGTCTTTTCGTTGTTCATTTTTACAATAAGATTACTTTAAAAAAATTCAATTCAAATGAAACATATTTTTTTATTGAACTCTCTAAAGTGTTAACAATTAGCATACAAATTGCATTTGAGAAGTTAGGAACACTATTATGTCATTGATAAACAAAATAATACCACCTACTGCAAACAACGACATCATTTATTATCCAATCTAATATGTTCGCGTGTACACACACGTAAATATTTCGTAGCGATCGTTCGAGATTCTCTTTACCACGCGACATATGGAAAATCGTATCTCTAGACGTCTTATTATCACCGAACTGCATAATTACACGTAATCATACATGATTCCGTGGATGGTAGATCCCCCTGGTATCGTAGAAACTCGTTTTCCTGATGCGCGTAACTCCCGATGAAAAAGAAGCAAGACGAAAAAGAAAAGAGAGAAGAGAAGAGAGAGGAAAAAGGAAATGAAGCGCAGAAAAAGAAGGAATATAGTTGCCCCTTCTTATTCTGTGCCTCCCCTCTTGCATCCTGTGATAAATAGCAAGATTACGAGTCTACGTGTCGGCCAATGAACGATGCCCTCGGCCCGTGGACCATATGTTCCTCCAAGGCTGTGAGACCCTCGACTGAACTTCGGCCACGTTTACGCCACACAGAGCCCCGGACTCAACCTTTAACAATTCGGGTGATTATCCGGTGAAATATATAAAACACATTTTTCACGCGGAACGAGATTAAAGGGTGGAACGGCGAAAGATTGCCGTTCATATTTCAGTATCACTCACGGGAACGGGAATGTTGCATACATTTGTGTTTATTAACCCGCGAACCAACGGCGGCGGCGGCCGCGACCGTTGCGGACAAGAGAAACGGCCCACGATTACGAAAGAATACCAGGCATTGTGCACTGGGTAATTTTATTACACCGTTTCGCGCTGCTGGCTATCCTCTCTTCTCTCTGCTTCTCTCACTTTCTCCCTCGCAGCTTCTAGCGAGGGCTGAAGGGAAATTCACGAAGGTCCCGCGCGCGTCGGTGAGTTATTTTTAAATTACGGGAGAAACCCTTGGCGCGACGCGGGGAATAGGATCATCGTTGGATGGAATAATGGAAAGGCACGATTGTGCGAGAGAATTTTTTCGTACGATGAAATTACGGTACTTATACTTTTTTTTTTTTTCTCTTTTTCTCTATGTGCTTGGTGAATTTTGCGTTTTGCAATTTATACAGAGTGTGTGTCTTCGAACTGATGGTAAAACGATGAAGGAAAATGAAAATTTTAACGTGACATTTTTTGATAGGAAAATTCAGTTTTGAATAAACTGGTGTTGAAGATTTATTCGAGTACATGTGCGCTTACTGTGTTTCGTGAACGTTTTCTATATTATCCCGTGTTTTTAAATGTTCGAACGCAAGAGTACGAATACCATTTTGTGATACACAAAAGACTTGACGTGTTGACTTGAGATTACGTATGTAAAAATCTATCGATATCGAGTTCGGAGATCATGGCGGTCAGACTGTTTTACTTTTACGAACGATCTAGCAGTTGATATTGGTTCTTTCTTTTATTTCGTTGTCTTTTCGTCGTTGTACAATGTGATAAATACAAACAGTGAGATCATATGCGAGTGCCATGCGTAGTCAACCGAAACAACATCGATTTATTTGGAAATTAAGCTTCGTGTAGAAAAAGATTATTTTACTCTTTCGATTTATTTTTTCATGAAAATTCACTTTGTTTTTAGTTGTGCCACAAGAAATCCTGTATTTTTTAACTTGCTAACTGCAGATGACGAATTAATTCGGGTTAGGTTCAATTCGCCATTGGTTCAATAATACTTAGATAATACTAATAATACTTCGTTAGCAATTACTCATTTTTTAATTCTACTGCTATGGTTGTATTAAATATAAGATACACCATATTTACATTTGCAAAAATCAAAATAATTTAGCTATCTATAATTTTTGTTGATTTTTAATTATAAATTGTAGAGATTCAATTTTTGTTGGAGAAGCGAACCCAATTAAAATGTTTAGAATTACTCATTTACTCTAGCATCAAGAAAACAAATCCCTAACTTTTTCCTTTATCCTAGGTTACGCCTATTCGTATGCACGAAACATAGCAACGTATGCATATGCAATCGTTCAGATAGAAATGACGACAATAATACTTAAAAAATTTCCACCTTTTTCTGGTAATTTAAAAAAGAATAAATATACATCAATTCATTCAAACATTTTTTTTTTAATAAATATACATTCAATTCATTAAAATTAAACAATATCTATAACAAAAGAAAAAAGAAAAGAGAAGGCGTTTTATATTTTCACAGTAAAATAACCATAAATATCACACAATTTTTTAAGAGTCGAATCTTAAAATCCCTATCGTCGGACTAAATAAAACTTATTCAGACAAACGAACGTAGTCGTTTATTTAAAAATTGTTCTGCTTCGTAACGTAAGATCCCGAACGTTCAGTTAACACGACCAGAATCGATCAGCTGGCCAGATATATCCTGTAATTTCATAGCGTCAGTGAACGTCTCGTTCACGGTTCCCTGAAAATCAGTAACCCCCGCAGTTTCCAGTGGGGGTTTTCGATTCGGCCCGTTGATGCGTATCCAAAGATTTTTCCCACAGCGAAGACAGCTGTCGTAATGAGTTGCATCCTCACGTCTCTCTTCTACGCCGCTTTATCTATCCATGGTTCAGCTTCCTCTGCGCGGTCGCCTGCATTTTTTCGGAAGGCGATGCATGCCCTACGTGACAATGCTTCCCTCTTCCTTTATCGTGGCTCGTCTAACCATAGGTCTTAGAGAATACGAAGAGAGGAGGGGAAGGCATAGGAGGGACCTGGACGAAATTTGAGAAACGAGCCCGCAGGAGGGCATAAATCGTACCGATAACGCAGATAACAGACAGCTCGATCGGTATTCGCGATCCCAACTGTAGAATCGCTTACGGGCCGCGAGCACCCACCTTTTCGTTCTCTTATTCGGGCCAGCTCGCAGTTCTTTTGTCTGTGGAAGAATAGGTTAGGTATTCGAAGTAACGGCCTCACGACCGCCTCAACTCTCGGAGCTTTCACGTGAAATTTTACCTCGTGCAAAACGTTCTTGCCGCTACTTTTCAATATTCGGATGTGCAAATGTTTAACCCTTTCCACTCCGCAGACATTTGTTAATGCGGACGATAGTTCCATTCAAATTTTATTTATATTGCAATGAAACATATTAACGAAATGAATGAAAATAAATAAATTCATAAACACGTGTCATTTTTCCTTTCTAAAACGAAACTTTTGATTTTTAAAATTTACCGCTTTTGAAAATTGAAAATTTCGTTGCAGAAGTGTGCTGGAGTTGATAATCGATCATGTAAAGAAATACTCAGAGTGCAATAAGTTAAAGAAGCACACGGAAAGATAATCGAAAGGTTTGAGTGTTTGAACAAGAGGTCGAAAAGGACTTGAAGACTTTCAAAGTTCGAGGGAGTTGGAACGCATGAAATGCGTGGAATGTGCCAAGAGCTTTCAGAATAATAGTTGCAACGAAGTGGCTTGTTCACCTACAGATTTTTGGAAATGTAACGTAGAGTAAAATATCAAGATTCCGCAGAAATTGAATTTTATATTGAAATTGAAATTGTTAAACGTTCCAATTACAATTCTGTATTTACTTTCGGGAATGTGAATTTGGAAGATACATTTAAAATTTTTGAAAATTCGATTTTGAAATTTATAATGGCTTTTGGGTTCTCTATTGTTTGTTTCTGAATGGATAGCTACAGGGAAAAGCATTGCTGCAACAGTATTTCAAGAACTTTTTATCGGTTGCCTATCTTTTCTTAAATAATTCTTTTCATGTGAATTTTATGTATCTTTTACAATGTCAATTTAACTGTCCAAATAAGTTTTCCTATTTTTCAATTATCATTAGTACGTATCAATATTCATAGTTATTATTAATAATAGAAGAATTGGAGAATGGATTTGGTAACATAATTATTATTATTATACAATTTATTATTTACATTATAATACGTTTTCCTATTTTTCGATTATTATTAATACTATTATTCGTTGTTATTATTACTAATAATAGAAAAGTAGAGAATATATTTGGTAACAGAATTATTATTTACATTTTAATACATTCTTCAACGTTACAATTATTATTAATATATATATATATATTATTAACTTATAATTAATATTACTATTAGAAAAATTAGGGGATGTATTTAGTAACAAATTACATAATAATAATTATGTTTCCAAATACATTCTCCAAGTTTTCTATTATCAATAGTAATAATTATGAATAATAGTATTAATAATAGTAGTTGAACATGGTATAGAAATATCAACAAATAATTTTTTGAATATTGAACTGCAAGAAATTGAATTCCTTTCAATTAGCTGCAGGTGACAAGAAGTTTCTAACTGGACGTAAGCTTGAGGTAGGTCATGTACGTCGAAGTTTCGACACGAAAGATCATAGTATAGTCCTGTAGTGATACTTCCGGGGCAAAGATCAAATTATGGTCCTCTCCCCTCCCGTGTTATTATTGTATTATGCGTGTCCTCAGTCTGATCGCCTTACGCCACTTCATCTCGAGAGAATTACGAAGAGAGAAGGGAAACTTCGTTTGTCCATAGTCCTTTCTAAAAATTCGATCAATAAATCTGTCACGGTCCCTTTCACGCGTCAGACGTTTTTCTCTACCAAATAAGAGACTTTAAGAAATATCACCGCGACGAAAAGCGTTTTACTGCTCGAACGCTTTATTTATAGCTAGATTTATTAGGAGTTAAATCTAGATTAAAAAAAAAGTTTTTGATTCTTTATCGTTTTACTACTATTCACATGAAAAATGTATCACAATCTAGATACAGTAAGATTCTCATTTCGACATTGGAATTTCAAAATTGAAATTCTTGGAATTTCTCAGGAAGCTTATTATAACACTTTTATACAAAAAAAAATTTCATATTTCCTTTTGCTCCTTCATAAATAACAATTCAAAGAAGCATGTTTGTTACAATATCAATTCTTCCAGACACACTTGTCGAATCGTTCAAAACTATATACAACAGAATTAATTTAATACTTACAAGACTTCAGGAGCAATATACATCATTCGATTAAGACGCAAAATCAGTATGATCGATTAAGCATAAATTCAATACAGTGTCGATTAAATAAAATTTTCGAAGAATTATCTGTATCATTATTAGCCAACCTAGCAAGATCATGGTCGAAGAGGAAGCAGAACTCGGGGAACTCTCCATTGACAATCAGTATTAATACGTTGAATGGTGCGTGAGCCTTCGATGGGCCACTTGAACAGATTGAACTTTCCACTCAGGCCATTTGGATATTTCTCATAGGAAGAAATGTTTCATATCATTTAATTGTTACATAATTATGATGTACAATGCTATCTGTGGGTCATCGGTGACCCATGCGATGTAATATATCTTCAATTAAGTGGCGTATTATTATTGAAAAATAACATATGTAACGAGTGCGTCGACATGGGTCATCGGTGACCCGCGCGAGCTGAATGAAAAATTGTCGTCACATTATACTTTTCAAGCGAACGCGGTGAAAAAAATTTATGGAATCTCGTATCATCGGCAAACGAACGACGAATGAGGAGGTCGCAAACTTTTCCACTCGAGAACGCAACTTCAGAATAGCGCGCGAAATTTATCTGTTGCGGACAAGGTCGAGGAACTTCACGAGGAGCAGAAACACCGTGGCGAGAAGTCAAAAATGAATCGGATCGCGTTATCGCGTCGTTTATTATCATCGTTACTTAATCTTATCTCGAGGTGGGGCCACTTAGATCGCTCGTAAATCATCCTGGCTTGTGATTCGTCATCGTGCCACGGTTTACCGTCTGAAACGGATCCCACGCGGTTGATGCACACATGTCGTTCAATTTTCCGCGCGACTCTAGGCGCAAAACGTGTCGAACTTCGTGGTCCGAGTCAGATGGTGCCGGCCTCGTGAAAGGATTTTTAGTGGACGTTTGCGTAACGCTTACATAGTACAAATAATACGGCGATTATCGTTCGATTGTTCTGCCGTGAGGAGGGGGAGGAGGAGGAGACTGGTGAAAGCGACGGAGAAAGTTGAGGATAAGTGGCTTGGGACCGTTTGTAACGCCCAGCCAGCTTTTGATTCTATATTTCGAAGCGAGAGAATCGCAAATTTTGCAAGGTCGCTTTGTGGGATACGTGTGGGAAGTGTCGTAGCTGAGGATTCGGTTTTCATTATCGACGAGAACGTTTAATCGCTTGCACAGGTGTAATCGAAAGGAACGATAATTAGGTACTTTTTTTCTGTTTGTATAGGTAATATATGGGCCGCTCAGAAGTCAAAGTAGAATAGAATTCACGAAATTTATTTCGATTAGATAAAGTTCAGCGGGAATTTTGTGCTTTGGTACTGAAATTTGAAAACATTGCAAAAGTGGAGTTAATCGCTTTGGCTTCTGAGTAGCTTATATGCAGATTCATTCGAGAAGAATTTTCTAAAGGTTTTAAACGTTTGAAGATTTTTTGTTTCCGCCTCCCTTTTTTTTTGGTTAATCAGAAAGTGGTTCGATCATAGATGAATGTGAATTTAAAGTAGACAAGTTAGCATGAAAGTTTATTGCAGGATAATTTATTGTCCGTGACACATACAAACTAGCTAGTTTGCGTCAACGTTTTGCATCACCTACTTACGCAAATGATATCTTAGCTTGTTAATTATAATGAATTTATCCTTCATTTTATACAATGAGATACATTGCATAACTGTGTGTTTTATTTTACGAAAGAGTCGAGTATAATTGCACTCGAATAGATACGTAATTGTAGGTTACACGTTAAATTATAAGATCGTTATAAAATAACTCCAGATAAACAATACATTCAGTCGGATGCTTTTAAGAAATAGTATCTGTGTCACGATTAGTATATGAATGTTTACATAATCTGGTTACATCATACTTAATAGCTACCTACATATCATGCAAAAGGATTAAGTATACGGTATTTTTAAACTCAACTTGTTTCTGTCGATAATATTACCTATGATATATTTAAATTTAACATCAGAAAACTTCTGTTTCAACATTTACGGACGTTTTCGACTTCTGGTAGTTACACTTTGGACTAACATTTTTGTCAATTTTTTCTTCTAAGTCATGGTAAACAGTATGTTTGTGTATTTACACGCTTAAATCTACTATCTATATGATAATGTGAAAAGAACGAAGGTTACTACGTACTGTTCAATTTCAATTTTTATTGTGTAACAAATAAAATATCGCCATATTAGTTTCATGCTTCGTCAACAAACCTGATTTATTTATTAATTCAAATATTATTTTTGCAATGGTTAATACACTTGTGAAAAATAAAAGAAATCACAAAAGATACACTAAAAAAGCTAGAATTATTATCCCTTTTGATCCTCAACAATTAAATTGATTTTAATCCTTTCGAATTAACCATTCAACAAATTAAATTATAAATTCATGTACCCTTGAATCCTTCTGCCTTTAATTTTCTTATTGTACATTAACCCTCTGTAATACCAAATGATTTATAAGTTACGTATTCATTTATCTGTCTCAAAAATCTCGTTTTATTATAATATTATATTTAAATATTAATATTATATATTATTATAAATTTACATTGTTAAATTATTTATTATATAGAATTACACTATTACTTTATGCTGTTATACTATTACATCGCTATAAGCCAATTCCTTTATATTAATTACTAGTTCCTTCGATTAAAATATAAGATAGTTGATAATCAAGCGTAATTTTTCTTCTTACAAATAAAGAGAAATCAAGCTACAGATGATTAAAGTAATAGCTACGTTAACCCTCTACAATCCGATTTTTCCTCGTTCGTGAAAAGAAAAATGGTTAAATACGATTTTACATTTTACGGAAAGGAACAGAAGTATTAATACTTCATTATTGTAAAAAAAAATAGGTTAAGAATAATATGATAGTACAAACATCTGATGCAATAATATAATAATAAGTAAATAAAATGAAACTTATGAAACACAAGTACATGGTATATGTAACTTTTTAATCACATAGAGCTATGCAGGGTTACAGATAATGCTAATAGTAGAGCATGTCTATTACAAAAAAAAAAAACCAGTTGTAATTTGTCCTTCATTGTCGAATAAAATACACAGTCGAGGACCACCCGTGACAGAAAAATCTGCCTGTTAACAGGTTAAACGACCTATCATACAAAGAACCGTGCGAAGTCACAGCGACTTTTGCGTGGTCCTCTAACAATACATCTCCGCTGGTGCATCAGCGGGCCCAGATTTGGAGAGAGTTGGATGGTCGCGCCGCCGTTTGTGAACAAAGTCTCCGTCGACGACGTCGGCGTCTGTGCACATAGACGCCGAATACGTAGGGCCCGCCCGGTACCATCTGCCTGTCCGCGTTTTCTCCTGTAGTTTGCGCTTCCCAGGCTCCACGGGATGCACCTGGTCTTCCCTGGTGCCGGTGCATTTGCCTTCTTCTCCCCACTTCTCGCGTCTCTAGTCCACGCTGAAGAGAGGACATGCTCTCGTGAACCTGAATAGCGCGATGGTACGGCCCTGCTGGTTGGTTCAATGCCGGCGTAGCTCACACTCTTACAGGCCCTGCCCATCGTTCTCGAGATTTATCTGCTTGCTCCGTGAACCACCGGCGGAATACCCGGGGAAGTTGTCGACGCTTCGCCGTCGTGGAACGAAACCGAAGGGGGATGCTTTTCGAATTCGCGAGCCAGAGAATCGACGACTCAGACCGAACGATTCTTCGGATTTCTAACCGGGGATTCCGGTGACCGATGGAATTTTAGACAGAGGGAGAGGATTTGTTTCCGTGGATAGTTTTCGGCTTTGAATGCCGATCTCTTCGGTTTTCTCAGTGATTCGTTCAGTTTATGGTCGCTGTGAAGTCAGTAGCGTTACTATTTCATTTTTAGTTTGGATCGTAGACAGTATGTATGGATTTTGTGGTCGAGGGGTAAGATACAGAGAATAATTGCTTTTTGAATGTTTAGGAGAGTTTCTTTAGTGCCGGACGTTTAAGGTTTTTCTTAAAGAAATTAAAAAGAAACATTCTATTCTTTTTATTCTGTTATTTATAAGTCAACATTATATTAAAAATTAAAATAATCAACATTATTACAATAGTTACCTTAAGTTATCGTTAAACTTTGCTATATGATTTTAAGAAATGATATCTAATACCGGACAAAGTAAAAGTTACTGATATAACTCAGAACAGTTTTAACATACGTGTAATTTGCAGCGATCACAAATACAGTCGTGGGAAAATTTTGGTAAATTTACTTAGTTTAGATTGCAAAGTAATTCCTTGGCCAGATTTTACAGATTTATATTTTATCAAATAAAGTGCTTCTTGGAATGCTATATTTTAAAGTTGCCTCTCTCAGTGCAGTTTTCAAATTTTCATCGCACGAATCTTGTTCCTCATTATTCGTGTTTCTTAGGTGTATATTTAATCACTGAAATCCAAATAATAAACGATAATACAAATAGGAACACGCAAAATTAAAATTTTCCGGAACTAGGAGACAGTGAACCCATTAAAAAAATTTATTTTGTGAAAACCAATGCATTGTATACACAACATACAGAGGTAATTAAAAAAATACTTACCAAAAGATACAAATCGTATAACGTTGCATTTTTCATGTGTACCATTAGAATGTAATTAACTTTTATATAAGTGTAATTTTTTATTGGAGAATAAATTAGATGTCATTACCGTATAGTTGTACGGTTGAATGTCTCGAAATACATAGTTTATTTTCAAGGGAGCAGGGGAGACGAGATATTGTTCGGTTACTTGCGGCTGGGCAACATGTGGTCGGAAAACGTGAACGCCGCGAGTTCTTTGAATTCTGTCTTTAATGAGTGCTTTTCTTTTTTGCAAGAACGGAAGCCGACAAACTTCAAGAGGCCGAATTTTACGATGACCTAACGCGTACTTCGTTTTATAGTTCCAATGATTTATTCGGACTATGCTGTATACATACCATCTTTTTTTTTCATGAACACATTTTATAAGCACAGGATTATCTAACTTATACTTGTTTCTTTTTAATAAAACACGAAATATTTGGAATTGTTCAAGTTCTTTTTTTTTTCTTGAAACGTACGATCCATTACAATTATACGAGGAACAGAATATCATTCAAATGTGCACATCAATTCAATTATTGAAATTTTCAATGACTTTCCGTCATGCTCTTAGAGTTACTTCACGAATTGCAACTCTAATGTTGCTCTCGTTGACTTGATTTAAAAAAAACAAAGAACTCACAAAGAAATATAAATTTGCTTAAAAACAATAATTTCATTCAATAAGCTTGTTCAATAATCCAACCAGCGAAATTAACGACGTTGTAAATGATCTATTTCTTTCAATTCCTGGATTAATTGAATTTCGTATATGTGTAAATGCAAATGTTTATGCAAAACCTTTCAATTATTGTTATCGATTCATTTTAAGCACTTTCACTTACAGCAGCAATGCTTTCATTTATGCATACAATTTTTAGTCTTTCACTTTTTGTGACACAACCAGTTTCTTCGAATTTTTTCACTAATCTTTGAATTGAACATTAATTTGGTCGATTGTTTACACGAAAAGAATTTCAATTTTTAAAAATATTATATGTGTTACTGCAACGTATACTTTACCACGATTAAAATTGTACTATCTTCTACTACAACAAGATCGCTTATTTCCTTTGAAAAGACACGAAATGTAAACATTATACAATTGCAAAGAAATTTTAACCAATTACTTATTCATTTATTTAACAAATACATTTATAAAACACTTTATCAACAAAATATTGTCAATATATAAGAAAAATCTTCATGTAATCGTTACGATAGCTGCAAATAGATGGAAAAGAACAATACGGGAAAATGAAATGGTAGTAAAGATTGATTAGATCCCCGATGAGTTCTACGCGTCACTTAGTTACCCCAGGAATCCAACAAAAGGGAGAGGAAATCACCTCATCGTCAGATTTATTTAATACAGCACAGAGTGGAGGTGGCGTGTGGGGTGCCACAGCGGTGCAAGTGTTTGGAGGTGGGGCTCAGGGTGGCTGCAACCTGTTGAGTCAGACAATATCGCGTTTTTACTAATGCCACATCGTCGTCCCGGGCTCTCGGATTCGAGGGGGTGGCTACATTTTTGCCGTTCCGCACGGGAACCCCAACGTGAGATCGTTATTATCGAGCTTGGGATTATTAACCTCGAAATACGTGTAAATGCTCTGCACTTTCCTAAGGCTACATACCTGATTGATTCATTCGAACATGACACTAGTGAAACTCTTTTATACCTTAAATAATTTTACTGGTTCATTTTATTCGTAACTTGTTTTATACAAAATATTAAAACGTTCTCTTAATTTACCTAAAATACTTGGTTTCATACGATCGTATATCAAACTGGTTATTGGCATAGATGTATCTGATAAGTAAAGTTTAACAGGTATCTAGTGAAGTAAAAGTTACATCGAGTATTAGTGTAGTCAATAAAGTAGAAGTATTATTAATACATGCTTATCCAACCGAAAGAATCTAATGGATGATTAGAAACTGTTCTGTCGAAGTGAAAGTCATGCTGAACGTTCACTAAAAGTTCGACAATAAATTAACAGAAGTGTGATTTGCTGGACAACCATGCAAGTTTGTGAAATTATATTCAAATTTGTATTTTACGTACAGTAGATCACAGAAGTATTTGTATCTCCTTTAAAACAGAATTACTCTTTCCAAATTAGACTAAATGACTTCCATTTCTTTTTTTTTGTGTGTGTTTTAAGTTAGACAACGTGTAAAAGATTTTTTGAGAGAATTGCAATTGTTGGAATTGCGAAGAAAACAATAAAGGTCGCTTTTTACAATATTCTTATATGAGCTTGTAATGAAATTTTGCAAAATATATTTTGTAGATTTATGTCAGTTGTATATAGGTTGAATATTTTATCAAATTCGGTCAATGCAGAAACAAGCGAAAAGCATTAGAAAATATAAGAATTGTTAGATTTGTTACAGTTGTAGCAACGTTAAACAATTTCGATGAAATTTTCTTGCATAAATCTACAAAACGCATTTTAAAAATTTTTATTACAGACTCAGATAAAACAAATGCAAAAATGCTTTTACTAATCTCTCCGTGACTTCGACCAATCGTAACATTTTCAAAAATTTTTGCACACATCACATAAACTAATCCTAACTTCGAAAAAAAAGAACCTCAAGTTCTCTGGCCCAATTTTGAAGAATTCTGTTTGAAAGAGGGCTAGGAATACTTCTGTGATATAGTTTCATGGTAACATTAGTTTCGACAGCAAGATATAAAATTTGTTTGGATTGTTTCAACAATTATACGTCGAAAGGGGTAGGAAACGAGGATGACACCGCACTGAATTTCCTTGGTAGTAAATTCCTTTTCCCTTCCTACGTCAGCAACGTCTTCTCCAACGAAGCTGAACCCTCAAACAATACTTTTTTCTTGTCCTCCCCGCGTGCAAACACGACATCGGCGTCGTTACGAAAGCGGCGTGCCATGTGTAATCCACGAGACTTGACGAGAGCGAAAATCCCAATCAGCTGCTCGCCAGATCCTCGAGCAAACAAGGGATACCTTCGACAATGGAATCGTGTGTCGCTCGTGCGTGTGCACGTTGTACATCATAATGCGGCACACGTGTGTTTCTGCTCGTATGGCACACATGCGCGCGCGCTCATTTCTTCGAATTTCTCTTCTCTTTCCCGTTGTTTCGCGAACGATTTCTCTGTAGAAAAACACCTTCTCGAAAGTTAATGGTCTGTGTAAACAATAAATTACACAATAACAAGTTCATTATTAAGCTTCTTAGATTTTTGGAGAAGTTTATGAATTTGCTGGAAATGAGTAAACGAAAAGTTTAAAATCTTGCATATTTTTCTTTTTTCACTGTATCAGTTGTGAAATTAATGTAGATTTTACATTTTTTTTTCTCGAAAATTAGTGTCTTATATCAGTGATCTGTGCAAACCCTTTTTTTAATATACTTTTTAATAATGAAAGCAGGAAAATCTTTCAAACACTGATTATACATGGATTTTATTTATACTCGTTATGAAGCACATGATTTCGCTACTTTACGACTGAAAAAGAAATTGCTGGTTTCGAAAGTACAAATATTACAACTGGTATTCAAGCATTTCTCCACGTGCAGTGAAACAATTTATTTCTAGAAGTTTAAATTTACAGTCATAATGTTACTTTTCTCGTTAGAGTACTATCTTTACCTCGTAAATAACAACGTTTGGAAAGTTTTCTACATATTTTTCTTCCTTTGATATCTTGTAGAACGACATTTTACGTTTCATTTGGAACCAATCACGGTTTTTCTTTCTCAATAATATCTCTAGATTCATATAGAGTTAGAGATTATTGGTGGTAGAAGCGAGGAAAGATTAGAATAAGCCAAAAATGTAGAATAAAATTTGTTTGTTTGAGGGTTTATTTAAGAAAAAAGAATCAGTTAGAAAATGTATCAAGTACACGTGTACTTGATCAAGTTTCGGCTGAAGTAAGACACTTTTCGAATGAAAATTATCCATGCTAAAACAGTTATGTTGGCCGAATACCATGGCCGCCATGATTTCCGATCCTATTATCATTAGATTTTTATTTGTGAAGTCACGTTAAGTGTATTTATGTATCGCGAACATCAAATAATTGCGACAAAAATTATTATAGCATTTGATCAATTAAAATTGTGTAATGATACGTTGGCAGACGTTCGAAGGAATTTAATAAGAAGAGCACAGTTATGTATGTATGTGAGAATATGGACTCCAGCGATTTGAAACTTTTCAAACTGATCTTTCTCGAAATCAAAGTCACAAATGAAGAAATTTTATTCTACATTTTCGACTTATTTTTTCTCGCTTGTACCATCAATAACAGGGCACCCTCTACACGATTGTTAGTGTACAATGAAGAAAGAAATACGTGAAAATTGGCGAGTTTCTTCGGTAGAATAATATTCAATTTTCCTTAACGGTCACGTAGAAAAATACTTTCTCAGCTGATAAGTCTTTCTTCTCGAAATCAGTGTAATTTATTTCCTCGAGAAGAATCTGTTTCGAGAAACGATCCTGTGGGAACTCTTTCACGTAACCCTTTCCCGAAAAATCTACACGATTGCACGTGGAAAAGAAAAAAAAAGTTTCACCCTTTCCCCCGTAGCGCAAATCGTGCGAAATAGAGTAGCATTTACCGCAAAAGTTAGCTTCTTTTCTATGAAATTTACCCTATCGATCGTCAATCCTTACGACCCCTGTCGATTTAACCTTGATATCGCGGACCTATGACCTCCTTCTTGCAAAGGGTTTCACAACCCTTTCTTAACATCATCCACGAAAACGATTGAAACCCTTTTTAGCAATATTTCACGTTTCCTTTCGCAATAACTCGCCTTTGGAGCTATCGTTGTCACGCATCAGGGTCGTAAAAAATTTCTCGAGACCTTCCACGGCTCCAACTTTGGATCATGACATGGTTTTCATTAAATGATCGATGGAGAACGTAATGGCGTAACTGTGATTTACGAGCAATCGTAGTTGCAATTGTAACAAAATCCCAATAAAACTGTTAAACTTCCCTTAACCCTTTATAACCCGATATTTCTTCGTTCACCAAGTGAAAAAATTGCAATAAATTGCAACTTTACGTTTTAATAAAAGAATAAATAATTATTGTAAGCAAATTAATGACTAATAATGTGAACGAATAAAATATAGATTCATTCGGTGCAATTTTTCATACAGTCTGGGCAATTTTATTGACTGGAAAGTCGCCATATTTTCTCAGAGAAGTAATATTCCTCGGTTACCTGATAAATAGAAAAGTGTAATCATTTTTTGTTGATAAACAATATTTGTGAAAAAATGCGCCAAATTACTTTGTACATCTAATAGATACTTGGTATGTAAGTAACTTCCGAGGAGGCATACAAGATTATTACTTGAGAGAAAGAAATGAAGCAATTAAAGAAAAAAGAAAAAAGGAAAGAGAAAGTTGAAAACTCTTATAACATTCTGATATTAAACAATCTACCTTTCATCCTTTCACAAGAGACAAAAGAAGAAAAAGCTGCGCGTTTCCCCTTAATAGTGCCTCATCCCCAGGTTGCTCCCCTCCTGATCCGCTTCTCTATCGATACCTTGGCACACAGAAAGACAGGAGAAGCGTTTTTCCTCTTCTTCAGGAAATCCAACTCTTGCCTACCTCTCCCAACTAGTTCCCACGGAATCCTTTCTGGCGTTTTCACGTTAAAATACGTTTCGAAGGTGATGTGTCATGCACACACGTGTTTCGGGTGTAGGGGCTAGGTTTTGCCCGGTTAAAGGAATCCGTTTCGACGGGAAGCCACGGAAAAAAGGCTTGCACGCATTGTAACGATAGGGGTTGGACCAGAGGAAATCTATTTTGCGGGCAAATCTTGAAGGACGTGGAAACGACGGGTTCGTGTTTGACGATCGCAGGACACCGTTTCTACGCCGGTTTTAGGGGGTTTCTGGACAAACACGGAATACGTTGATCGTTGTATTCCCTATTTCTGTTTGGCTTAAAGCTTTTGAAAAGTAATCGTAACGACGCTGAAGATATACAGATGGTATTGTAACAAAATTTCCAAGTTTGTTGAAAAAGTTTATTTTTGTGATTATTGCTGTTGTATTTTAATAAGTCACTGTATCCTTTAACTCTTCCATTTTTCAATTATTTAACAGCTGCACCAAATGTTTATTTATATTTTTTTGTATATTATACGAGTGATTCATAAAAATATTTTGAGATTTGGAAAATGTTTAATTTTTTCATTGGTATTCATTTGGCAGCATTTGGTAATAATGAAAATACAATTTTACTATACGAGATTTTAGATTTATCTGTATTTTTGGTATAAACTGGAGAATATAGATAAAATACTTGTTTCTAAATGATACATAAAAACAATTGAAAAATTTTTCTAAGGTCGTATACCATGAAAAAACTTTTATACGAATGATTATAATATATTTAAATATTTTCCACATAGAACACATATCTATATCATATGATAGTGGACAATGATATTAAAATTTTTTTTCAAGATTGTACATCATAAAGACACTTTTATGAGAATGATTATGATATATTTAATATGATAAAATATTTGAATATATTCCACATATATAATATATATATATATATATATATATATATATATATATATATATATATATATATATATATAAAACATGATAGTGGATAATGATATCGATAAATGACATACAAATTTTGAAATGAAAAATTTTTTCCAAGATTGCATATATTATACAGATACTTTTATAAGAATTATTTTAATATATTTAGTACAATAAAATATTTAAATATTTTCCGTATATGTAATGCATATATAAAACATACATAACATAACGTTCAGATACGTGTATATTTGGTATATATTCGATCTAATATATCGAAAATGATTAGGGATAATGGAATGGTGTAAACTGACAAATTCTTTTTTATTTAAACGACTAATTTAACTGCTTGAACAGATTTCAAAATATTCCATTCCTTAAAATAATATATTAAAAGCTATAACTTCTTGTCGATTTCTTTTGCCTGGAGTTCCATACTTTTCTTATCATTTTTTAGCTAAACATTCATAAATATTTTCAATATGTAATTTTCCTATTTAGCAAAGATTGTACAAAAACTTGTGTTATATCCTGTACATGTACAATTCCAAATATTATACTTTAATCAAATCCCTACCATTCCTAGAAACACGAGCACATTTTTCCACCAAAAAGTTTACCAAAGTTTTACGTTTGCGACGCATTAAATTCCGTCATGGTGTTTTCCGTTCACATCGTAAAAGCTATGGGAAGAGTGGCAAAGGTAAATCTCGCCGCCCCCGAAAATTTAAAATGACAGTTGTTGGGGCATACGGCGCTCACAACCCCCTGGAATCATCGAACCGGAAGGGGGTGTCTCCAAGGGCGGAGGCAGGACGCAAGTGCACGGGATCCCCGGGTCAGGTCCTCGGGATTTCTCATTCATAAACGCACTTCACGCTACTTCCTCCCCCCACCTTTGCCCCTTTTGTCGATCTATGGACAGGATATCCTCCGTACTCTTGAATCGATGACCCACATCCCATGAAAATCCCTCTCCCGTTTTTCTTGCTGCTTTCTAGGAGCTCATGGGAACGAGGAAGACCGCAAATGAAATTTCTCTTCAATCTACCTTCTCATTGTTCAGCCTAATGGGCCTCGAGGTGTACTCGTTTAATTGAAGAAAGAGATATATGCAGGTGTATTTTACAAAATATGAAGGAAAATCGATGCTCATATGTGTGTTGCTTCTTTACACTGATTTATAATTATTTCATTGTTCAGTGGCTACAATTAAACATTTCTCTGGTTAGTTTTTTTTTTCTTTATCAATGAAGTATAATAAATTCTTCGAAAGAATCTTTTCTTTCTCATAATAAGAGCGATCAAATAAATTATATGTGACAGTTAAAATAAAATTATTTAATAAAATGAGTATTGTGAACAAACTTAAACAAACCTTGGTAAATCTTAGTTCCTATGATAGTCTTCCTTTTCCATTACATACAGTGACCGCCGCTAATATTCGAACATCCTTTAAAACAGAATAACTTTTTCACAATTAAACCAAGCAACGTGAATCTTCTTCAGAAGGATTACTTTATTCAATTTCAATAAAATGTTCTGCATGCATATAATTGACATAAATTTACAAAACATACTTTTCTAAATTTTTATTGCAGACTCCGATAAGCAAGTTGTAAAAAGTGACCTATATTGTATTCTTTGTAATTCCGACCGATTGGAATTTTTTCAAAAATCTTTTCACGCGTCATTTAGAAAATTAATCCTAACTTCCTACGAGAATTCAATTCGTTTGGTCTAATTTTAGAAACGTTATTTTGCTTAAAATAGTGTCTGAATATTAACAAGAATTATTGTATATACTTTCCTTCAAAAGAATTCCTTTATTAATTACCAACCAGTTACAATTAAGATATTAATTTATGTACATTATAGCAACAAATTAATTTACGCACTGAACAACAAACTAAAAATTATTTCTTTTTTAAGTTCATTAATAATCCAGTATACATATGTCAATCTTACTAATACACCTTGTGAAAAAGAATGTTTATGGATACTTTTGTACAGATCTACCTTGAAAGTCTGAGCTACTTGGCACATGAATCGAACAACGTCGACATCTGTGAAGAAGCAACACCTTCAAATATTGCACATTTTTCCTTCGAGCAACCAGGTGCAATAATAAGTAACATTATTCGATGGGTTCGCAGTTTGTGCCGCGCTACTGCGGCGAGCAGAACACTTTTGCTGTACGCGTTGCGATACAAAGTGTCCGTGGCCGTGGTTTATCGACAACCTGTCGACCCAACCCGAAGACGGCGTCGAAAGTGCAGACCCCTTTTCCCTTCTACGCGGCCTGACGAAGTTGTTCTACACGGTAATACGGGTGAGTCGAAGTTTTGTTCAAGTTTGCACGTCCGTTCTGATAACATCGTTCGATGGTCTGGTATCACGTCGTGTAAGCGCGTCGTTCATCTGACGTGAGATAATAGATTAGTGATGGAACCGAACAATCTTGTTATGTAACAAGCATAGGTTGTATATATATATATACGTGTGCAAAAAATTTTGTTGGACGAACAAAGGTGTTAACTGAGCATCTGTTATCTCAAGGATAAAATAGAATGTCCTTATAAGTTTTTAACTGTGATGGTTCGTTTGACAAGTGACACAATTAAGAGAAGTTAATTTTTCAGGAAATCGTTATGAAAATTTTTGTGGTAGGAAATTGTTAGCGCAGATATTAATTACTCGTGTTATTTGAGAGTAAAATGTCTTTAACAATTTTTAATAGTAATGGTATACTATTGGTTTAATGTACAATACCGTCAGTTTTCTATAAAAGTGATGCTATTGAGAAAAGTTCATTTTTCGAGAAATCAGTATGAAATTTATTATGACAGAAAGCTATTAATTACTCGACTCAGTTATTAATTACTCGTATTACTTAAGGGTAAAGTACCTTCAATCATTTTTAATAGTGATGGTATACTATTGGTTTTCTAGAAAAGCAACGCAAATGGGAAAAATCAATTTTTCAGGAAATCCGTTTGAAATTTGTTGTCATACAAAATTACTAATTACTCATCTCTTATTGTGCATATTCATCTGATAATTTTTAATGTTTTGAATACTAAAATAACACTTTATTTGTTGGGTGAATAGTACAAGGTGTATGACATCTTGCTTCGTTTCACTTGATGAATCGTTCGATGTTTATTCGAACAAAATTTCAAATCTATACATGTTTTTTTGTTTTTTTAATAAAATTATTTTCCGCACAGATCTATTGTATTCTGACCGAATGTTCAAAACAACTTTCTCCTGTGAGTAAAAGTTTATCTCCCTGGAAACCAAGAGAAAATGCAAAATATTTGTTTACTCGCGAGTACATTTACCAGAAAGCAACACGGCTAAACATTTGAACGAGTAAATACAACGCAAACAATTCATACACGAGTAAACACTTTTTCATGAAGAATTTAATATTCTTGTTGTGTCAGTACAGAGCGAACAAATTCTTGCAAGGACCGCCTTTTCGTAAACATGAACGTGTATTTACTCTCGTTCGCTTTAACTAGCTTATGCACATAAACATCTTCGAACAGAGACGTATAGGAAATCGTTCGCGAGCCATTTCCCATGAAATCGTATACCACCTTGCTCCATGCTCTTCAGGTGCTCTCACAAAATTTACGTATTCGTTTAGAGGCTGAGGAAAATGTACACAATTCTTGTTTCCTTTCACCAATAACAGCTGCTGTTGATACTAAATTTCGGGTTTTGAAATAATATAACGTTTTATCATGTTATATTTATATTTTATTATATTTCTATAGAAAAGGATAAATCTGAATTATAAATTTTAACTTTTACCTGCTATCAAGTTAAAAAATGTAAATTGATTTATTTTAAGATTAAAATTTAATTAAATTAATTTTCAAATTATTAATTCACCATATTTCTTATTGCTGTCATACTGGCTTATGAATTGTTTATATTATATATCAGTTCTATATATATTTAAATAAATATTAATTATTTTTATTGCTTGCATTTTTAAGATCTTAAAATTAGCTTCAGTTTTTTGAAACAAAATTGAATCATTTTTAATAAACTTTAACCAAGAAGTTCATAGAATGGCAAATGGAAGATCGCCATTATGTTATTTATTATAATATGAAATCATCACATAAAAATTGCTCAAACATCACGGTGTATAATAAGATTTAAAGCTTCGATTTCTGTTTAATCCACTGACTTATTATTTCTTTGCCTGACTGTATGTCTAAGCGTCAGATATTTGCTGTTTTTTTTATTATGTGTATTATAGGTTAATTACTAGACTGCGAATTCTTATGCAAAATTATATTTTTGAAAATATAGTAAAGAAACTAGAGCTTCGATAAAAAATTTGTTCACTTACCAGGTGTTATAAACAATACTATAATTTGTCTATAATTCTGTGTAATTTTGTACCTTTAAATTTATTTTTAAATTTAATTTAATTTTTTATTATAATTAATTTGCATTGCCAATATAACTGTTCTTATCCTACCTTAATCAAAATCTGTGCCACAAGTCTAACTTGTTATTACAAGGCAACAGGTTAAAATTTTAAACATCTTTACAGTACAAGTGATAAAAAACAGCTGAATTGCACAGTTTGGACAATTATCTCTCATCACGTGTAATAAAAATCTAACACTAAATTATGAATTCTCTATCCACATTTGCTACTTCACATACATAGAAAAAACAAAGAACAAAGAAATTGAAATGAAGCAAGTTCAATGTGTTTCAATAAAGCACACCGCGAACTTCCTTCGTTACTCTTTATCCGGCTCAATGAAAGGTGTTTCACGCAAGGAGCTCCGGTGGAGCACAATGCACGAAGGTTCGAACCTTCCGGCAGCAAAGGTACAAGACACCAGGCCAGTGAGTCGCGACAGCTTTCGAAGGTTCGTTTACGTCGATTAACTTGACTGCTCTCGTTACACGCAACGATCCGCGAGATCGCCAAGACGCTGCTTTGTTTCGCGCGGTCGAAGCTTATCGACAAGCTGTCTAGCCTGGCCGATGTGACGCGTCGCAAGGGCAAGGAAGTCCCTCGTCCAATTGATCAACGCTAAAGGATGGTCCGAAGGTTTATGTTAAGAAGCCGAACCACCGACCTCGTTCAACCTCACCGACCCGAAGAGAAAGACACACACAACGTCATAGTCGTGTGTGACGATCCACGTCTACCGACCTTTTTGTCACCGTGCTTCTGCGGTTCTGTGGTCGCGTGCCGGACAGGAATCCGTCTCCCTTGCTCCTCGGGATGTTCCCCTTTTTTCTGTTACGCGGTGGACAGGTCGAACCTGAGTGCAGAAGAGGGTCAATCGTGGATTAACCTGGTTTACCCCCCTCTGTGGATGATACAGGAAATGACCGGAGAACACAGGTGTTCTTTGGTTTTTCTGTGGAAATGTACAGGGTACTAAAGCAGAGACTTTTTCTTCCTTTTTCTTTTCGGTGTCCTTGATTGGGCTTGGTGATATCTTAACTGTGTGTGTATGTGTATGTATGTGAATAAAGGAAATTGTGCGAATAGAGATAAAAAGGGGATATTTTCTGGAATTATGCTTGCGTATGTCGCGAAAGTGACGCGTTAAGTACTTATATGGTAAATTAGTAGTTAATTTTCTATGACAGCAGGTGATTTGGAAGTTACTTATGTGCCATGTGTGTATATGTATATTAGATGTGCAAATAAATTTGATGCCTTTCCTTCACAAATTTCAACGTTTATTAACAGAAACTTAAATATAATTTTAATGTTCAGAATAATCTTTTTGTATTTGTCAAGTAACTGAGAAATTACTTCTCTGAAAAACTTTTAATCGATGAAGCTGTCCAGACTTTATGAATAAAAGCAGTGAATTAATTTGTATATCCAATACACTTTACAATTTTTAATTTATTTGTTTATTGTTATACTATTGCATTATATTGCTATACTATTACATAATTGGTCATTGATTTCCTCATAATAATTACTAATTTTATTTTTTTTTTATTAAAATGTAAAGTAATCAATTGTAATGTTTCCTCTCATGAGCAAAAAAAATCGGATTATAAAGGATTAACTCGATTGTAAGGATTAGATGAAAGCATTGCATTATGAATAAGGTGGTTGTACATTTGCTTGAAGAAAGATAAGCAATAGTATATTAATAATACGAAAAAATGTTGGAGAAGGAAGGTTATTCTATTCGAAGTTGTAAACATTATAAAGAAATAATTTTCTTTCTTGTAGGATTATTGTACTTTCTTTAAATGAAATGATATTGTTTCCATTGCAATACTATTAAAATTGATAGAAAAACGAATTCTTATACTTTATAGGCCTTTATTGCATTTTAAAATATTTTGGAAAAAGATGTTGAAAGCATGTATGTAATCGTTCATTTATTATATTTAAAAATATACAAAAATTAATGGAAATTGCTGAATATAATCTAATTTGCATGAAAACCTGTGAAATTTATATATTCCAGGGTTTTATTGCATTCTAAAATATTTAAAGAAAAATGTTGAAAGCATACAGGTGATCGTTCATTTATCGTATTCGAAAATGTACAAAAATTAATGGAAATTGCTGAATGTAATCTAATTTGTATGAAAACCCATAAAGTTTACATATACAGGATGTTGACGCTATTAATTTCCACTGTTTCTCTTGTAAGCGATAGATTTGCGATAAAAATAGAAGTGAACAATGTTTCGTTGAAAAACGATTAAAATCCATCAACAATAATGAGCATACCTAATAACATTTTATCGAGAAAATTCTCCTTCAAATTTAATATTTATTATTTGCTATTGCATCATTCTATACCCTTTGCATCCTCATTCTAAAACAAATTTACAAACATCCCGCTTCCATCGTTTAATACCTAAAGAGTAACCAAAGGAACAACAGTAAACGCAACATGAAAACTTCTCTCCCCCTTATAGACTCCACGTACCCGCACTTTCCGTGTAACTTTATCAGCTCGTGAAGATAGTCGTTAGGTAGACGAAGGAAGATAAAATCGGCGAATCAACCATGCACCGTCTTACTGGCCGATCGAGTTGTGTGCGTAGTGTGCTCGCAGGTGTCGCGAAAATTACGATGCGAAAAGGACTTCCGCCTCCAGGTGCAAAGATCCTGGCCGAGAGTTATTTAATTCCTGGAATAACGGTATCCTCAGGTTGAACAACGTGTTTCTTGACCATCGGCACTATCTAAATTACAAAGCGTAATTCCTAAGAGACAACGATCTGCGAGGCCATGAGGCCACCTCGTTAACCACACTTGGTAATTGCTCATGTTTGTCCCTTTTATATTACAGCACGGATCACTGGATGGAAAGCTCGATCCCTGGAACACTGCGTTCGCTTCACTCGCGAATAATCGCCGGATTATTAAACGAGAAGGAAAAAAGATAGAAGAGGGTGGAGAAGATGGTCGACGATCTTCAGGCAAACAGGTGAGTCGTTAGACACCTTCCTTTTTTTCTTTTCTTTTTTCCTCTCTTTCCTTACTCTTCGTGTTTCCTTCACCACCCCTTTTCTCAGTTGGAAAACATGAATCGTTGGAGCTTCCCCAGGCCGGTGAAAACTTGGCGTTACTCGGTGTACTGTGCTGGCATAAAGTTTACGAGGGCTGGGTAAAATCGGTTTTATTGGCTTGCAGCCGGCTTCTCGGAAATTCCCAGGCAATAAAGCAATTAAAACGTTGCCTCCGCGCGCGCCTCTCGCTCGATGGGCTTTGTACAGGGACGAGGACGAGGATGAGGGAGGGAGGAGGAGAGAGTGCAATTGAGAATTTTCCACGAGAGATCGAACAGTATCGGCGCAGAAGGATCGTAAAGGCGCGCGAATCGATGGTCGTACCTGTCCCAGCCTACCTAACGGAACATAGAGAAGCTCGACAACTCGCTAATTGTCCCGGTGATTTATTAAATCCTCCACCGTAGCCGGTGTAAAGTAACGCCCGGACAAATTTGCGTGGTAAATTTGCCGAGGAAACGAAGATAAAACTAGGGTGAACGATACCTTGCGATTTACTGGCGTTGTAAAGCATGTGCATTTTAGGATTTTACTTAATTCTTGCGATCACAAAGATGGCGATTTTATAACCACGAAGTGAAATTTGTAACTTTCTTCAGTTTTCATAAATGAAATATTATAATTGCACTTTGGTAATCTGTTTGCAAATTCCTTGTAAAATCCTGTCTAATTCGAAGAAGAAAACCGTCACCCACTTGTGGATGACGGAGCTTCTGCGGAAACATAGCTGTCACACAGATTTAGGTGACGCGGCGATCAACATGTTAAACCAGAATTCCTCGACCACCGGTCCGCGAGAAATTTGTCTGTACCATGCAACCGTTACATGATACGCTACGCGTATATCATATTTTCTAACAAAGAAGCGACAACAAATGTCGCACTAACTAAAATTCGTAGTTTCATAACATTAGATTTAATAAATAAGGAATTGTCTACATTATCTTTTCTTCTTTGTCTTAGTTTTAGTTAAACGGCGGTGTAATCAAAGGAAGCAAAATTCTTCAATACAACAAAGTGATCCAATAACAATGGAATCTCGTGAAATTCGCTGCACCTAATGCACAATGCAAAAATTTATTTTCAATGTTCGAAATTTATGCTCATAACGCATAATACTCGAAAGTTATTTTCAACGTTCGAAATTTAATATCGAACACTTGATAGAATCGATCTCGGATACGACTTAACGTTAGCAAAACTAATCTTCCCAGAAAACCAGCCGTATATTTCATCCCCCGGATACAAAATAACCAGTCGTTACCAATTTTCAATGCACAAAAAGGGAATCTTTAATCCTGAGCTCGGCGAGCGATTTATTTTCATCACAGATCCTCATCGTCTCCGCGAAGCGCACAGTAGAGGAACGTTAAGCTAACAAACGTTAATTTGTGCCCTCACGGGTCGACGTATCGAATTATTGTGGCTTTCGAGAGATCTCCCCTCCCGGCCCCTCGTACACTTAGGCCAATCGTGAATCAAATCGCATTAGCCTCGCAGATGCATATTCATGGGAAACGTATGGCAGATTACACAGGTTTCGTTGCACCCCGCCTACTGGAGGGGTGTTTTGCATCCCTCGAAAAGGGGTTCCGAGTATATTTATCGAAGCAAAACGACGTCGTAAACGCTCACGATATTGTCCCTCTTTCTACTTTCGTTACTTTCGCACCGTCCCTCCTCTTTATTCTTGTCGTCTTACGATCTTCATATTCGCGCCTCTTTCTCTCTTCCCTTTTCGCCTCTCTCATTCACGTTTCACTCACGTAACAGTACCGCTTCGTCGTTGTTCGCGTTCCAACGGATGGAATTTGATCGATTTGCAAACCCCCTCGAGCGTTTCCTCGTGACGAGACAGCAGGCTTTTTCATTTCTTCGCGGGAGAAATCGTTTCTCCGGTGATGGGACGTAACGGCTATGAGGACTCTCGCGTTTGATACGGAATTTGACAGCAAGGTAATCGTGCTATCAGCCCAAGCGGACGGTGAAAGCGATGTGGGGGAAGTATATGGATTTAGAAGCGTTTATTTTATAATTTGATATACTGTACGTGAGGCAGTTGAAGGGTTTTCAAGATAGTATTGTTGAGAAAGAGAAAATTGGGTTGACTAGGATCGCTTTAGAGAACCGAGCTAAACTGTGTTTCACTTGTTTATATACTATTTACCTTATAAATATAATTGTTAAATTTTACGCGGGATAAAAATTCAAATTGACTCTTTGACAAAATCGGTTCTGGACTGTTAACTGCCTGCGTGCTAGAAATGTTAAAATCTGCGAGCAGATTAAAAAAATTAACTTAACCCATGAGAGTTTCAAAATGTTTTTTTCACAGTTTTATATGTAGAAGTAAAAAAATAAATACTTTTTTTTTATTCTTTAAAGTGCATTATTGGCTGCCTGCACTATACACCTGTTCCTGATAAATGTATTACTAAACAATATATACAAACTAGTTTATGATATCAACCATAAATACACTAACTCCCGAAAAACTTACTTTTTATTTACAAAAATTCATCAATGTCATTTGCAACCTGATTTTTCTTCGTTTATGAGAAGGAAAGCCCTACGATTAATTCGAATTTTAGATTTTTAGAAATGCTACAAAGCAGGAATTTATAATTATTATTAAGAAGTTGACAAATAAAATGAGACGTAAATAAAATATAAATAAATGGATATGTAACTTTCAAGTTACATGATATTATAAAGAGTTAAGAATGTTCACTTGTAACATTCAAACGTAGTATATCGCCATGTGACTTAAAAGTTGCTCATCCATTTACCTATATTTTGTTTATTTATAACTATACTATTACATCGTTGTGTGATTACATTATTATTAGTCGATTTCTTTATATTAACACGTTGATCATCATGTTACCCAAATCTGGATGATAGCTATGTATCTACAAACGGATGACGCTTTTCTTCATCCAATTAAATTTGCAACAGATTGTTATTTTCTTTTATAACAAGGCTTTATAATATCATTGTTATTTTCTGTGACAGTTGCACTGTTTTAGAGCAACTAACACAGTATATTCCTATTCCCTTTGCATTTTTCAAATCGAAATCGAACTTGATAGAAATTCACGAACAAAATATCTTTCCATCGTTCGTTCAAATTCCGTAGAAAAAGCTCGCAAGCAACCAGCTGGTGTTTCCGAAAACTTCAATAACCTTAGCCCTGGAATTATAGTCACGGAAGCGTCCGCGTAGCCGCTAGCGGGGAAAAGCTTCGATTATTCCCCCGGAATAAGAGGAGGAAAGAAACACGCTGTAGAAAAGGAATCTGTACGAAGAAAGGAAAAAGACAGAAGGGGGTCTGATGATTATCCGAAGTTCATCGGTCCTCTTCACGAACTCGTGAGCCAGCTAAGCCACGCATTAGAAACATCCAGGCGGAGTTATTCAGGTCGTGCGACTCGTTTTCTCTTGGCCCGCGCGAGCAGATTTCTCCTCCAGCGCACGCGTGCGCGTACACGTGTACATACGTATGTGTGTATGTGTCTATATACGTATGTGTATGTTTTGTCTGATCATGAATGCCGCCGGAGGATTATGGGGTGCGAGTGTGACGAGTTCCTTGAGGACCATCCTCGGCTTCCTCCTCCTCTTTCTTCTTCTTCTTCTTCTTCTTCTTCTTCTTCTTCTTCTCCTTCTTCTTTACGCTCGACTTCTTATGACCGTCGGTTACGCGAACATTGTGTCACCGATGGGATTATCTCTGCTCCCTTTTCCCTGGAAGGGGACGGGTTACATGATTTCGCATCGAACGCACGGTGAGTCGCGCGAACCATTCAGGAAGAGACCGGAGATCCTGCGGTCGCTAAGAGTCAGCGGACGGGGTTAAGGTGTTTCTTAACCTTTAACTTCTTTATACCCTTCTCAGAAGGTATCAGGAAGAGGTAATTTCTGAAACGATAGAATTCTTCGTGTTTTTTAACTGAAGATATATTGACATAGAAATTATCATTGATTTTAAAAGGATTTGTTAGAGAATTTCTTGAAGTTCTTCGTAAGATTCATAGGATTTTTAGGTGTGAATATTTTGTAACTTTTAGATCTTCAATTATTTCAGAAAGGAAGAAACGAACGTTGAATTTTCATTCGCATTGAAAGCTTTCGCAAAAAATTTTGAAATTAAACGGAACTTGAAGCATCAGAGAATTTGTCATGTATTCTTTCTTTAACGTCTTGATCACTCACTGTAAATAGAGTATCTTTTCTACGTGGCACAAATTCTTGGTGATCAACATGTCAATATACAGGGTAAGGCCTCTAAAGCAGGCCACCTAAATAACTCGATTACTATTGATGATAGAAAAAACTGAGTCAAACGAAACTTGCTTGGTTTTGAAAGTGGCATAATTCTATATTAATAGGTTTCTTTTTTAAGTAGACGCGTAGAGTACATATGAAAGTCAACTCGATTTTTTAAATTAAAACGGTACATTTTTCTATGTACTGTTCATTAGGGCGTTTCAAGACACGTATAGCGATTTACGACTCAAGGTCACTGAAGATTGTCGAAGAATATTTTCCATCGCAGTTGATTTTCACCAATGGTAATCGAGTTATTCAGATGACCTGTTTTAGGTGCCTTACCCTGTATATGAAATTTTACAAAATCGATATTGGAAACGTACATACTACACAACTCGCTCTTTTCAATAATGATACAATTTTTATCATTTAAACAAAACTACAAACAGATTACTTTGAAATAGTAATAATCCTTTAATATCTTCTCATAAATCCCTAGAAAACAAGAAACCTTTCATCTTCGTAAATAATCCAAGGAGGTGTAGAAAAAAAAAAGAAAAAAATTATTTCTTTAGGGACACGTGCTCGAATGAGCAAGCGTATCCATAAAGGGTGAAAAAAAAAAAGAAGAGAATTTTACGGGGGCTGTCCCGGTGGTTCGCGGGACACTTTCGAACGATGCCTGAAATAATATTTCTGCTAAAACAATAAAGATTTCGAAGGGCTGCACGAACAATGGGACTTGGTCGTCTACCTGCGGGATTTCGTGAGTCTTCCGCGTCCAGAACGAGACACGAGCTTTCAGGAAAACGGTAATGCGATTAGTCGCGGGCGTAAAGTGAGGCGCGCCAGGCACCGTTTGTTCTTCGACATAACTGTTAATTCCCTACGAAATGTTATTTGTTCGGCGGGAGGGAGGGGGGCGCTTTCGACGGCCACATTGTTTTACAGCCATGGTATTAATGTCATTTGCAGATTAAGGCGGTCGATCGATCGGACATTTGGGAATAAACCGCTTTCCTGGCTATACTTGTCGTTAATTAGGCGTGCTGAACGTCTCTACCGGAATTATCGCTAGTAAAATCGTGCCGCGTCTTAACCCCGGGGATCGAAGTTTGATGAACGCTTATAATATAAGCTTTATACCATTTTCGAGGGACTTCTCTGAAGGAAATTACCAGAATATTTGTAAAATTTCTAACTGCGGATGGAACGACTGTTTCATTAACCCTTTCGTTACAGCGATGATGGCCGCTAGTATGTAACCTCTGTACGGTATGGTCGAGCAACAAGTTTGTACTTTGCCATAAACAAAGTTTGATATCTCCTACTTTGTCATATTATGCAAATTATTGGTATTTATTTAAGATATTTGACAGAATAACAAAATTAAATGTTTAATAATATTATTAAAATTGCATTTAATAAAATTAAATTGTTTAATAATACAATTTTGTCACCACGTTCAGCGGGTGATTATAAATCACTTTCAGGATAAAACGCGCTCGATTTTGGATGACTGTAGTCACCTTTACTTATGAAAAGGTTAATTAGGATGAATATTTCTAGATTAATCGCGTTTGATATTCTTTTCTTTTACTTAATAGTTTTCTTTTGATCCTTTGACTGCAGAATACTTTAAAGTCAAATGCTTTTCCGCGTATAGGTAGTACCGATTCACTATACATGTAATTAAGTCATCATTTCAATTTTTTATTTACGATAAATTAGAGTAAATTTTCTCTCCGCACCATATATTACTTATCTAAGAAAATGAATATATCAAAAACGTCGTAATTTAAAAATTAATTATAATAATTCTTTATATTCGAATTTGAAAAATGTATATACTCAAAGAGTTAATATTAATAACATTTGTACATATCGTATATTTCGGTTAATTTTAAAGAGACCTACGAGATTCTCAATTGTTCTGCATCCTTTTCTTTGATAAAAATTATGTTCTATAGTACGCTTCGCTTATTAGTAATTTTATTAGGTACCGAAGTAAATTCACATAATCAAATACAGCTGGTCAAATCGAAATATTCGCGTTGGTATTGGCAAACTGGTAGGAAAATGGCGAAAGATTTTCGGCAATAACCTTTTCAAGGACGACTTTTTCTATTCTTAAGGTAGAAAACAATGATCTATCTTTTATGTAGTTACACTTTATTTATTTTAAATCGATAGCAATTAAACTGTTTTTATATTTCATATTTTATGTTTTCACATTTTTCCTATCACGAATATTGTGCCAATATCCTTGAAGAGAACAATGCAATTTCAACGACGGATCTCCTTTTATTTTTTTAAAATAGACTTTTGATTGTACCCAAAAGTGGAAAAGAATTTATTTCTACGTCTAATTATATAGAAGTCATGCATCAGGAATTTTTCCTTTCTATTTATACGAGAAGCTGTAAATTAGCAAACAGTCTTCTCACTTTAATCTACTCTAAAATCTGTATCGAAATTATCGAAAAAAAAAATATCGTAAACAACGTAAACTTCTTTGTAAAACACCAACGTTCGGTGTTCGGTACGAAACGATTGTCCGCGCATTCTCTCAGCTGCACGCGGCAACGTGCATACATTTTCAAGTGGACACGTCATATTGGTAACAGAATTTCGTGGAAGCATGTGATTCAAACTGGAGAAGTTTTAAAAATTCCGTGCACGAGGTCGAGGTCTTCCATGAACGTTCACGAAGAACACGGGGGACATTTGCTTAAGGCCGACACAAGAAGACGATCTAGGATAAACTAGCGAAAAAGGAAGGACCTCCCGCCGTGCGTAGAACAATGGCGTAGAGGTTGCCCGAGCATCGAAGATCTTGAAGTATTTACGATCTCGAGGTGGACTTGACCGAGACACGAGATTATCGATATTTCCAAGTGAAGTTAAGATCGTGCGAGAACGAAGAAGAAACGTGAGAAAAAAGAGAAAGAGTGAGAGCGTTCGCGATTCAGAGGCGAGGAGAACGAAGGTCGTGAATAAAGTATAGCTTTCGGGGATAATGACAGAGGGAAAATGTAGAAAGGAAGGGGAAACTCGGAGAAATTGAATGGCTGCATAGAAGGACACGCGCAGCAGGATTAAAAATTCGATTCTTCTTTGTTCGGTTATTAAACTTTTAGTAAATTCCAGTGAAAGATTTGCGTTGATTCCTTCGTAGAATTTCTCCGAAAGAGAATTATTCTAGTTCTCGAAGAGAACCTATCTACAGGATAATTCTGAGATCGAGTTTCTCTATCCTGAAGGAACTGTGCGTGGAGGAATTTGGAACAGAAATTTTTCAAACTTTCTATGAAGATCCTTAGGATTTTATTTTTTCGAAGTATCTTCTTTCGAAGAGAAATTTCAATTTTCTCAGAAGAAACTTGTAACACTTCCCTTTCTCTAATTGACTATCTCCACGAATGATGAATTTCGTACATTTGGCGTTACACACAATCTAGTAAAACTTGTTAAAAAAATAATTTTTCAATACCAAAAGAAAAAAGAAAAAAGAAAGAAAGGAGTAGTAATCAATTCTTTCTAATGATATACCTTTACCACGAAAAGTCGAACCATTCAAACGTGCTCAATAACAGATTTTCCCCTCGACGGACGAATTCAAAAATTGCTGGAAATAAGGAGTCGTTAAGCAGGTGAACGTTCGGCAGGATCGTGCGGAAAATTAACGCGGCAGAAGGATAAGGAGAAGCGAACGCGAAAGAAACGCTTATGTACAAAGAGTCTCCTCTCCTGGGATACTAATGAAGCTTGCCCTTAATGAATCCATACCCGGGTCCTTGAAGATTTCAAGATAACGTTGATGGATACTTTCGCGCCAGGAACTCTTTCTGTGAAACAGAGATTACCTTCCTCCGTCAGGACTTTCTCCGTTGCTGCTGTAGTGGGACAGTGTCGCTTTTGAGAACAGCACGATCCGGGAATCTTGTTGAATTCCTCATGGAACAGAGCCTTCGGTGCGTCCTTTTGCATACTAAAGAGCGCGTCGATAGATTTACAACGGACCCTGTTCGGCAATTATCACTTGTCATGAATTAACCGGGGAAATCTGTGGTCCTCGTGGCGAGATCTCTTCTTTTCCTTGCGAAACAATTTGAAGCCCTAATTAAGTCACGGTGTACCGTGACCGTACCGTACCTCTCAATGGATGGGACAAAAGAACACGAGGGCGGTTAATTATTTCGAGCATTGACTCGTTGGGTCGTGGACAGAAGTTTGCGAATTGCGTAAATTTCTGAAGCTCGAATGGTGACCACTTTATTCTTATATGAGACCATCGTTAATTAAACGATGACGTTTCATAGGGAAATAAGGAAATTCAAGGATAAATGTGATTAGATATGCTGATTGAAGTTAACTCTGATACGTGGAAAATGAAATTTTCGTATTTCTTGTGAGGTAACGTGTCATAGATTATACACCTTGTTAGACAAATTATGCAGAGTGTTCGAGTATTGATGGAGTGGTTTATTCTGCATGAGAAAATAAATCGAAAATATGAAAGAAATATTTTTCGTTTGAGGCTCTGTTCTTGAAAACATTGACCTTAAATTTTACTACGGTGGCCAGAATTTTCAACAATTTATGCATTCATAAAGTAAATCTTAAGTGCACGATATACTTAAGTGCACGCTTCCTCGGAGAAATTTTAAAGTCGATTTTCTCGAAAACGAATCTTCGAACGAAAAAAGTTCATTTCGTATTTTCGACTTATTTTGTCGTGTATAATTACCACCTTCACGATTGTACCATAAATACTGGGGCTCTTTATATATGTTCTTGTGGTAAAATTTTATATTTGACGAGTTGTAGTAAAAGTATCTTCTTCAATTTAGTATAAATCTAAAGAAATCTCTATACATTTCTTTTTTAATCTTTCGTAAGAGGAAAGAACGTTAGTGCTTAAGGTTGTCCGGAATATGATAGGAGCTGCATCGATAAATCCATAAGATACGGGAATAAAAAAGAATGGAAAAATTTTTCTAAAAATTAAATTGATTAATTTACTACGGAAAATTATAGTAACAGTACTAGAAGAATTCATTAAATGCATAAAATGACGAAAAGTAGCATATCAAATTTATATTATAAATATTAAGGGATATAAAATTTATTCTATATTATATGCAGTGTGTTAGTTCGATAAAAATCGATAGAAATGCACATAAATTCATGTCCTTATATATTTAATGTCAACACTTGAGCGACATTTCACTTTTGCATTTTTTCCAAACGAATTTTCATTCCTATTGAAAACAATTTTACTCATTTCACTTAATAATTGTATAACGTAGTAGACTTTTGTAAGTATCTCAAAATTTTTCGAAGCTTTCAAGTAAAAAAATTAGACATGGACATAAACGACCCAATTTCCCTATGGAGGCGAATTTTCATTGTTTCATCTTGCGAAATATTAATTCAGAAGATGCAAAAAAAAAATATTCATTCTTCATTCATGAAAAAATATCTTTCGCCAAAATAGATAAACTATAACAAAAAATCGTAGAAAGATTGTGTAAATGCAGGCTTATTTTAAGAAAAGAGTACCCTTCAAAGAGAACAGCATATTCAACCCATATGTGCACAATTGAATCAGCCTTTGCTCCCCTTTCCACTCTAATTAAGAATCAGCTTATACATCATGAAATTCTGGCCGGTTCGACAGGCGGCGTTTAATCGATTGATACGAGGCCTGCGGGAGTCCGTGCAAACTCGAGGGATTATTATTCCCGTGGACGTGTTGTTGGCCAGCTTTCGTGCGGCGTACGAAAGACGAATTTCGTGGAGCAGGGCCTGCGCTACGTAGCTACAGATCCAATTACACGATCCACGACGATCGACGTGGAACAATCGACGACCAGGATGAACGTCCAACGAGGAGAGAGTCTACTGGCAACTCTTGCCATCCACCTCGCCGACCGTCTCTCTGTTATTTGCCGAGCTATCATCGGGAGAAGTTTCGCGGAGGCAACCTCTCAGCCCGGCTACGAGATTGCTAGCCTTCCGCGCGGCGTAATTACCAAAAATCAAGCAAAAGGACCAAAAAGCCATCATCGGCTTCGACGGTGTTTCTGCAATTTTGGCGTGGGGCCATTGACACGCATGCGGCCTCGCCGTTTGTCTTCGAAACGCGCTTCGCTCCTTTGCCGATTCTTTACGACGCTTGTCGCGAGCATACCGGATAATTCGCAACGAGGAAAGGAATTCTGTGGATTTTTCTTTGTCAATTCTGTTGAACGATGAGTTAGTTGTGTTTTCTTTTTTCTATTAATAATTAAGGCAGAGTTCATCGTCTTGAATTGTACTGTCGTGTTATGAAACTTTGTGATACTATGTTATTCTGGAATGTTCGTTTTGGAGAATCGATCAGTAAAAATTCAGAACTTTAGGTATACATTTACAATATAGTAATTTTAATTAAACCAATCATGGATACGTATAAATTAGATAAAATTATACTATTATTTGGAGTTCAATACATTTTTTTCCTTCCATGTAGAATACAAAGAAAGTTACCAAAGTGAAAACATCATTGCATATTATACACATTTGTTCTACATTTATAATCATTTAGTTGATTTTCACTCGTAACGAAGTGAAGTTACGAACAGAAACTATTTTCTGGATTTCACAATCTAGTATATAATTTAAAACTACATAAAACATTAACCTACTTTAGTGCCGTGTGTTAACACTATTGCATCGGTGCATTATCATTTTATTATCAGTCGATTTTGTTATATTAATTAATAATTCTTGCTTTCTACGATTTGTCGAAATGTAAATTTTCTTCTTGTAAACACAGAAAAATCGAATTACAGAAGGTTAACTATCTTGTTATTTCTCTCTTTCATCACCAACACTGAATAATCGTTCGTCATTCGCATCGTTGATGCAGGTAAAAATTCGCCACAGTCCATCGTCGAATCGCGTAGTCCTCGTATCCGAAAGAAATTACTCTATCACCCTTCAGAGGCCCATAAATCGCCTGGAAACAGCCAATTAAGCAACAGAACGAGCGAGGAACAGGTCTCGCGGTAGGCGAAAGTGAGGCTCGCGCGATCGCCTGGCGAGAAAAACGCGCAGCAAAGTAAACAACGGAAAAGTGGAATGGCCCGAGACAAAGAGGAATGCGCGCGCGTGTACAAGTTTGCCCCCTTTGGACAAGGTACAAAGCGGTAAGAGATGGACGAAGAAGCTCACCACGAAAACGTATATATATATATATATATACTCTTGCTTGCAATGAGACGGAGAAAGAAAAACAGAGAAAAAGAGAGAGAGAGAGAGAGAGAGAGAGATATGGATAGAGTAAGAGAGAAGGTGGCAAAGCGTGCTCTGTGGAGAACAAGTGAGAGAAAAAGAAAGAGAAAGAAAGGGAAAAAGAAAACGGAAAAAGAGGAAAGGTAACGCATACAATGGCGAAAGGAGAGAGAGAGGCCTTCATCCTTGAAAAAGGTTTCGGCTTAGCCTTTTGCCACCCCCTCCTAACCTCTGTGCAGCCCCTCTACGGGCGAATTTCCTAACGTTTGCCACCCGCTGCGCCCCTTCTTGCTCTACGGACAATGCTTGTCCGACCGTTCACAGCGACAATCGCACGGAAATCGTGACGGTTTTACCGTCGCTGGAAATCCATGCCGAATCTACCGGCTGCATTCATCCGGCTACGTTTTCCTCTATCTGTCTTTCCGCATCTCCTGCCCCTCCACCCTCTTCTCGTCGCACGACGGTAGTGCACCAACGAGAATCGCAAAGAGGGTGCGCTTTGGCGAGCGAGAATGACTTCATCGTTTTCTCCTTTTTATTTTATTTTATTTTATTCATCGGTTGTATCACATGGAATTGTTGGTTTTATAGTTCGAGTTCGTTTCTTCCTTTTTCGTTGAGAAGGAAATTTTCTCATACCTCGATTTGCGATCTGTGCATTTGCAATCTGAAGATTTTTTGACTTGAATTATTATATCTTTTTAATATTTAAATTTTAATTAGTAACTAAGAATCTTCAAACAGTGTTACATAAGTGTAAATTTAAGTTTATCTGAACGTGGATTATGAATTTAAAATACAAGTTCACCTAAAAGATAAAAGGCAGCCACGTTTAATGATTTACAATTAATTATTAATTTTATGAATTATGTTTCATAATCGGGTACCTAATTCTAGATTCTTTAATAGATATAATAACTAATCACTTAATTTAATGTTTATATTGCAGCATAAAATAAATGAATTAATTAAAGTATTAAAATTCTATATAATTAAATATTGCAGAAATTAATTTATTTTTAATTATTAAACAAAACTCTTTTATCTATTTTATTTAATTTACCAGGATGAAAGGTTCCACAAAATGACTCAGGTGTACACATATGGTATAATTGCATTAATTTTAATGATTATTGCAAGTCGCACGTCACACACACTCAACGGTTATTTCCAACAATACTCACCATTCAAAATGTTAACCAGCAACCAAAGTTAATCACTAATTTCTGTCACATTTCCACCTTTCTCTTTCTCTCCAAATGCAATACTCGAAGTGCTTTCAGAAATGTTAATTTAATTTTAAAACTTCTAACTCCATTAGCTTGTACCTACGGAAACTTTTTAATTTCTCGCTCTAAATTCGAATAAATAGCCACGGTCCATTTTTCGTACATTTCGAGGTTTCGTTGATGTAATTCACCCACACAAATTCTCGTTACTAAAAATCACTACGCAGGCGTAAACGTGGGGTATCAGAAAACGTATATACTTCGTAGGTTCGTAAATATTAATTCGAAACCTGGCCATATTCTACAGGACACAAAACGCGAATCCTTCACGTTTCCCCATCGGAATTGACTCCGTTACATGAAAGTACATTTGTGGGGGTAGGTGGTGGCAAACAAATCCCGGGATCGTGGCACTCCTGGGACACCGTCCTTTAATCTCGTTCGTATACGCGCAGATTCCAGTCCCCCGGATTCCATTTCCTTTCTTTTTTCGAATACAAGTCTCGTTGATCCTGGATACAATTATAAACAGTTCCTAGAACAAGATCTTAATGAAACATCTTCAAAGGAATTTTATCGATTTGACAATTTCAAAATAAACTTGAAATTTTCAAAGGAATCGGAAATTGTTTCACTTGGAAGCGTGAGCGAGAGGATTTCTATGTTTTTATTTTATTTATTTTTTATTACGTCAGAGAGAAGAATCAAAAAGTGTTTCACTCGTAAAATACGAGAAAATAACATGAAAGTAGTAGTTGAATTTGTAAGTTGAATTTAAGTTTAATATGAAGATTGAGTTTAATATCATTCTTGGTCTTTTGACATTTTGATTAAGGGAAGATCGATGTTTTGTAGAAAGAAAATTAAGTTTAAACTAAGATTTACTGTCGATTGTTAGTACAATTCCTCGTTCACTTTCCCATACAGTGCTAGTCTGCCATTTGTACTTGTTCGTTTACTCATCCAGCGCGCTCTCCCACACTTGTCACATCGAGCCTCGCGTAAGTTAATCGCTCATTGTCAATCACAATGCTCGTGTTTCTTAACTTCCAAAAGATTTATGGGACTCGGATAAACGCTTCTGGATTACATAAAATAAAGCCTATCCTTGCTTTCTCGTGCACTTTAGAATCTACAATTTAAATCGACATTATACATGTGTAAAGCAACGATATCGCAACTGCGACAAATTTTACCGTGTACGACTATACTAAATGAATTTAAAAAATGGAATGAGTCTATAAAGAATAACCTAGAAAATAAAAAGCAGAAGTAGAGAAATTTTCTTTATCTTCAGTATTTTTTACAATTTGCTTTATACAGGCATTAGGCAAATATATGTAAATAGAGTGACACGTAAATATGCCTTCATTGAAACACATTTTTAACACGTTGCTTGTCTAGTCACCCATAAGTAACTAAATAACACTTTCCTTCATCCACTTACGCAAAATTTTACGAGAGATTTGTAATAGATTATTTATATACTTTTAATAAACAAATATTTTCTTTTTAACAAGGGTATATAATGTCACTGCTGTTTCTTCTGACATTTGTTGAAATAACTTTTCGTAGATTTTTCTCAACCTAAAATTTGCGTATTTTTCTCATAATAGAGGATACATGTTCTTTTAATTGATTTTCTTGTTCCTAAATTGTGAGCTCCAGCTGTCTAATCCTTTTGCAGCTTACTGGAGCTAATATTTTGAGAATACAACCTCATTCCTTAACCAAAAGTTCCGTGAATTTTATTATTTTAACGTTTTTTACTTGTCTTTGTCTGGTACACCGTGTGTGCATTTGCGACAGAATTCTCAACAAGTAAATGTAGTACTAATTTCCGGTACCATACGACGTATTTTCGTTCGATACATTCATAGACCAAGCATAGCCTTCGACTGAATGTAACATTAGTAACTTTATTCCATACTAGTGTATCTTATTTGGTATGTATCACCCACATCTCCAAACAATTACTGTTTCATCAAGAAGAAATAAAGATGCAAAGATGCATAAAATTGAAAATAAAAAAAGAAATTCTATTTGAGGCAATTCCAATTGTACTGGAAGTGAACTAGTGAAGCAAGGATTTGGATAAGATCTATTAATTTGATACGTTTACAAGAGAAGATATAAACGACCTGATTTTCAAAATTACTTTCCTCAGAAACCAAGTCTCATATAAACAAACGTTATTCCATAATTTCGCCATATTTCTTAAGATAGTAGAAATCAATGTATTCAACAATTCATGTTCCCTGTCTCTCAACTGATACAGAAAATCTCAGATCCTAGCCAGCCAGTTTTCACGGTCATCAACGACGTCTACCGGTGCATCGATAGAGTCGTGCGGAAGTCGGTCTAGGTAGCCGCAACAACGCGTAACGGCTTCATAATAACGCAGCGGCGATAATGAAAAAGGAAACAGCTCTCGCGGTGAGGTAATAAAAATAAATTAAGCTACCAGTAACACGTGGTTGTAGAGAGTCATGGCGCTAATCGTGATTTCGGGAAAGACCCTGTTACCACAAATGCGGGAAACTCGCCGCAAATAAAAGCCAAACGGTAGCTGGGTGAAGAGGCTCGACGGTAGGAATCGGGTAGAAAAGGGACGAGTTGAAACAGTACTGAGATAGAGTTGGAACAACGAGGAGAAATGTGGTGGGTGTGAGTGCAACACGGTGAACGCACGTGTTCGTCGGTAACGCGTTCTCTCGTTGCGGCTTAGGCAACAGCTATGCCACAGAGCTACACAATACGCGGTTGGCGGGCCCTGTACATGGTGAAAAAAAAAAGAGAAAATGAAAAGAAAAAGAAACTGTGAGGGTTGGCCAGAGGGTGGCCAAAGGTGGCAGGCGCCATTTTTCTCAGGCGGTGTGCGAGAGTAGAAATATGCCTGCATCGTTGCAATTAGTTGCGCGCCACGAAAAAGGAGAACGTCGAATGGCCGGCGGACAGACGGACGAGCAGGAAGCCGCTGTTAATCTTTGCGCGTCGTAATGGCGGGAAGTAACGCCTCTCTTCGCGGGAAAAGTGCAGTTGCTTTGCCAGCAGCGGGCCTTCTCGTAAAAAATTTCGGCTGGCCACCGTATCAAGCCGAAGATAAATCGTGCGCCGGCCCCGTTTCCGGTGCTCGATGAACGTTGTTTAAACGTGAATTACGAGTCACAGGATAATTAGACATGTTGAAGAGTACCGATTTTCAACTAGCCACCTGTTTTTTGCAAATTTCACGACAACAGGGAGGAAACAGCAAGGATGTGATAAAACTGACAGTTGTTATATAGCAGAAATGAACAGCCTTTATCATAATAAGAGCCAAATGTCCATTGAAAATCCCCGAGAGTCACATTCTCTATGAGAACTGCATTATAAACATATACTTTTACACACCCACGAATCTCATCTTTTATATACAGTGAATTGAGAGTTAATTGGGACCGCCGTTTATTGGGACCACGAACAAGTACTAAAAAATGAAAACAGAAACTAGAATGCAATACGATTCTACTTCGCTTATGTGGGGCACAAAGCTGTTTTATGGAGACAATTTATGCTCGTATAGTTTATGGTTGGAGATACAATAAAACTTGCTAAATTTCTGATAAAATAATTATATGTACATACTGCATAATGTATTTATTTGTACATTTGTAACGACGAACGATGCACATTCCCAAATGTAACGATGACCGATGTCCACCTCGTTGAAATTCGCGTTTTAATATAATTCATTAAAATAATTCTTATACTATACCATATATATTAATAAAAGTAATATTCTTTAATAAACAGAATGTTCTTTTCTCATAAATTTTGAACTCTCAATTTGTAATATTAAAATAGTATTTAGTAAATAATGTATTGGTCATCGATCAGATGTGGCCTTGAAGGAAAATTTGTTGTCGGTTAGGTTAGGTTAGCGCAGTGCTTAACATGTTAAAGCATAATACGAGACGCAATTTAACCATCCCTGTTATACAACGTTAGAAAAGAAAGGGAATTGTAATATGTCGTTGTTCAAGAAGAAAGTACACGTTGCGTGGATTGTGTAGACTTGTACAGTTTGGTAGACACGGTTTAAACGTTGCCTGGGAAAATCCCAATTAGACCGGCTGAACGGCAGTTGATGCTAATGTCGGGCGATTTTGGAAAGGTCGCAGCGGTGCACGGAAAATCTGGATCGGAACTCGATGAACTGAGCTCTAATCCTCGCTGCCACCTGAACAAACACCGGTCACCGTGGCTCTCTTGTCAAAGAAGACTAATGATTCGATAGAATTCCTACGGTTCCTAGCGTAAAACTAAATCCCGGAGGTAGGGGGAAATGGTGAAGTATTCGTGAAACCACGAACTCATGGCAAATTGTTATACATATGTATATATCAAACCGTTGAATTATACTGAATTCCTTCAACGTTGATCAATCTTCCGTATGAACGTCCTTTTTCTTCCTCTTTTTATTCCTCTGCTTCCTTTCGTTACCATAAAATCCAATCATTCCGGTTAATAGAATTTTTCGCACGTTCCCTTTTACTAAAAATCGTCTCCAATATCTGGTACCAGAGGTTCACGTTGGTTTTCAAATGTAAATTCTATAAAGTGACGAGGAAGGCCTTCGCAGACTGGAAACTCGCTGAGTTATCCAGCACAGGAAGAGTCCAGGCTTCGAAGGTGCTGGCGGACGTAGTGTGTGGCTATCGATCACTGGTCCACCCCTGTGGGCGATGGTGTCCTCCTAGCAAATTCTCTCTCGGTTTCTCGCTGTTTGTCTTCGTCTATTCTTCCTCTCTCTCTACCTTTTCTCCTTCTCTCTCTCTCTCTTTCGACGAACGAGCTTCACTCTCTTATCCTCATCCCCTCGAGTTACACCGAATTTACCTAACGTAGGCGCGGTAGATAGAAGCCCCTCTTCCTCTTGTTCCTCTGTCCATCTCTCTCAGCCTCTGTCCGTCTCACCCTGGTATACGTCTCTTCCGTTCTCTGGCCTTCTCTGGTTCTCTCCCCTGGTGCCAACGTCTCCATAGCCCTGGACCCTTTGAGAGCTCTCCTCGAGGAGGCCTAGAGAGGCTGGTGCGAGGGAGAAACCTCGAACGAGGGAGTAAAGAGAAGAGACGAAGCACAGAAAGAGAGCGGGGGGAGGGAGAAAGAGAAGGAAAATGAGAGAAAGAGAGAAGGAGCTTGTTATGGACGTGATGGACCCTTCGTTCGTCGTACATCTGGGCAAGTAGACCGGGCAGAAAGGGGGAAGAGAAGCTTTTAGAGCTTGGAATATTCACGAGGCCGTGGCTTGGACAAGCGAAACACATCCCTCGATATTTGCTTCTTCTTTCGATGTCACGCCCTGAAATCAAATCGACCGAGCCGAAGACACGGCCAAGTTGATCCCTGACGTTTCGAATCGCTCTTGCTGCGTGGAGGTGTATAATGAAACCCTTGGTTGGCTCGATGATAAACGTCGATCAATCAAAAGTAGCGAAATATCATTTCTGATCGTTCAACATTGACCAAGACTCTGTCAGTTTCATTAAATATACACTTTTTTAAGATTCGAAGAATACTTGAATGATTGTAAGCTAGTTATGGTGGAAGTCGATTTCTTATCTCCAAGTTTATCGAGATAATTTCAAATTTAAAAGGGAATTTTAGAATCTTTTGTATAGTACGTGCACTTAAGCCTTTCGATTCAACAGAGATCAGCCATAAAGCGTTACTGACACAGTCTATTATTTATTATCTATTTGTAAAATAATTTATATTTAAAAGAAAAATAGTTGTTGAGCAGAAATGCATATTTGCTTAGGATAAAATGCACGAGCTGTAGAGAATATTTTATACATGACGTTTAAAGTCGATGGTTGGGGGTATATTAGTGTTTAACTGTTAAAAGATAGAAACCTAAATTTTATAAAATTCACAACTATATTTATGTTATTTACTAAAACAATATGTTGTAAGCAGTATTAACATTAGAACTACCAGCGTTGAAATTATGTCTAATTCTACCACACCTGCCAATTTGACGGGTATTTGAAGCATCTTTAAAATAAAAAATAATTATTTTTAAGTAAAAAATATATAAAAACATATTTTAAAACAATTTTTCCTTGTAATCTTCCTACGGAGCACATTTTTTGCAGATAGATTTTATTTGGAATATACACTTTCTACAAATATACTTTTTGTAATTAAGACAAGGCGAATTCGTTCTGTTCTTGTTGCAAGTTTCTTTTGAATTTCTTGAAGTACGATCTATTAAGCTACATTTCTGTTACTGTATAGAAATTTACAAATGGTAAATATAAACCAAAATGTTTCACATAAATAATGCTAAATTTTCGTATAGATTATATTTTTTAGTTTAAAACTCATTTTGTAACTCATTTTATTCACTCGTCATTTTGACGGATCTTTATTCTACAAATTTAATCATTTGAAAAGAAACAAATAAGGGAATATTATAAAATTATAAATTCCTACAACTGTACCAATACGATGTTAATAATTTTAAAGAAATATATGGGTTTTGCAGTTCTAGTATTAAAAATTCTCCTATATATATATATATCAAGCTAAATTCTAGTAGTTTCTATTTCTCATTTTCCTCGCGATAATTCAGTTATACGAAAAAAAAGCACTTGCTACTTCAAATGTTCTCTGTTCAATTCCAGACAAACTCGGAGGGCGCATTTAATAATTGCAAGGTCATCTTTAAGCGGCCATATGCAGTTGTGCCGCGTTCGGGAGAATGTTTAAACTTCAGGGGCCAGAACTTGTGCGATCACGGACGCCTTTTGATTTCGTATTCAGGGTACGTTGTCCTTCGTTGCGCGGAGCATTGCCTACCAGCAGGAATAGCGAGGTCCTGGAAGGACTTCCTCAGCAATCAGCGATGGTCCGCAGCCGGTGTTTGTCTTCGCGCGTGATTGGCGCCTTGCTTTGCCGCTTCTGTTTGGTCCAACGTTAAGGTGTCCCAGCATTCCCGTCTACACGACTGTTTATTGACATTTAACTTCGGTAACGAGCATACGCAGAGCTGACGTCGTTACGGGATTACTCAGGAACACTGACTCTTACCGTCAAAGACATTTATACAAAGAAAAGAGTGTTCCATTCATTTTCACTCAGACGCGTTCCTTTCAATCGTCTTAGAAAGGATAATGATTTTAGCAGATGTAGATATAAGTCACATAATCGATATAGCTATTCGAATCGAAATATTCGCGGTAGAATTCCCAAGCTGGCAGAAAAATGGCAAGAGATCATCAATAATAATGGAAATTATTTCGTGCTTTTGAAGTAAATCTTTGACTGCACCTAAAGTCGAAAAGAATTATTTATATCGAGATTTTGCATGCCTGATTTACGAAAAAAATACTGAAATCTTCAAAAGTCTATTCAAAATTTGTCAAAATAAGAATACAAGAAACTGCCCGAAATATAAGGACTATCAATAAGTTATTTGACTAACAACTAAAACGCCAAAAATTAGCAAAGGAGCATAGATACAAGAAAGATGCGACCAACAACAATATTTGCAATTTACTTTTAACACGACTGCATTTCATATGAGAATAAAGAAATAATTGATCAATCTGTTTATCGTTTTGTAAATCAAGTATCGTCTTTTCGTTACGTGCTATTTTAATTTGCAAATAATTATAATTACAACAGCAGGTAATAAATCGCTGTAGTGAGCACTTTCATAAATAACTGCTTGTTACCTTGATCTTAAAAGGACAACAAATTTGTAAATTCTAAATAAATCTGAATTCTTCTCAATTCCCAATGTAAATTTTTTATTAAAATTTCACAATTGTTTAACAAATCTCCCAGCCAGTCCGTGAAAATCTACTTGTTTCAAGATCCCACAATCTTCATAGACACGAACAATAAACTCCACCCAACGGAAACTTTCGAAATTTTCAAGAACTGATCCGTCCGTACCATTCTTGTACCATTGAAGTGTACACACGATACCGTTTTACAACCTCCAATATGGCACACCATACGCGGGACACGTGTCAACGCGTCGGAGAAACAATGGGAACGGCTAATAACAGCGTGAAAATCATCAAGAACCTCGGACGAGTTCCCTCAGCCCATATGTTGCAGAATTTATGGATTCCCTTCGGTAGGGCCGGCACCAATTCACAAACGCGCAAGAATTTTCCTTCGCTGTTGTACGCCTATCTCGCGCATGTGCGCGTCTGTCTACCATCGTATACGCGTAGAACGCGTTACTTGTGTGTATGCTTGTGCACACGTTGATGCGTACGTGCGTACGTGTGATATGAGGTCCTGTAGGAATTCACTGGCGGGTGTAAATTCTCTACCTTCCACCCTGTCTCTCCCCTCTGCCATCGTAGTCGTTGGCTCCCCTTGGGTGGACTCTAAAGTCCACCCCCTTAGCTGCCCTCCCGACCAACCACCCCTATATATCTCTCGCTCTTTTTCCTTCGTCGTGATATCCCTGTCTCTCGTCGACGTACCGTTTTCCTCTGACCATCGTTGCTGCTGCCTCCAGCGACAACATTCTGCAGTCGGACGAGGGTGACCACCCCTTCCGAGAGAACGGACGGGGGACAGTGACGCTCAAGCTCGAGTAACCGATCGCCACACTGCGATAAGGAACGTTTCTTTTTTTATCACGGACTCTCCTTTTGCTCCACGTTACCGGACCCCTACGCGCTACCATTACTTCGACCCTATTGCCTTTAATCACCTGACGCGCGGGGGGGGGGGGGAGAAAGTACAGGGTGAAGAAAGAGTGTTCGATGGTTTAACTGGAATAGGTGTAAAAGTACGAGGTGCTGCGTGAGTGTCTTCTCTTCGTGTTTCTCGGACAATCGATTGTTCAAGTGGTTCACCGTGAATTCTTTTCGTTGTTCGGAGAGAAAGGTGGGAGTTTCATGCTATGGTTAGGAACGAAAGAATTGTGATGGTATTTCTATTTGATGAAACGTCTTTTATTAATAATCCATTTATCTACACTTTGTACTTCACGTTTCATTTGTTTATTGATGTGTTGCATCAGGGTATTATTAGATTGTAAATGTAAAATTGCAATCAACTGTAATTTTTTTTTCTTAAAAGCACAGAAAAGTCGGGTTATAAAGTTTTTTTTGAAATCTCTGTGAATTTTGATGCTTATCAGTGCCTTTGCTTGAGAATGACAGATATAAAGTTCCCTGAAAGATTCTTAAATTTCCAGAACAAATTGTTGTCGTACATAATGTCTTCGAATTTTGTTATTAAACGGAAACGAAAGGCAAATATTAGTTCATAAGGTGAAGAAATGTAGCTCGACCAAAATCCTCGATAATATCAGAAGCTACCCGCTCCGTTTCTCTCATCTTGGTCACTATCAGCAACGAAAGATCCGCAAAATTACCATCTTAATGCAAATAAACTAGGAATATAATCGTGCCACCTTATCGGTGCTTACAGATTCCACGCACGGACGCACGGAGAACATCCTGAGCTTGGTAAGTGGCGTATGGAGATATCCAAAGGGGGGTTGGATAGCTGGAATGGTTCATGAGGGTGCCAGTGAAGGGTGGTACTGTGCATGAGAAGGGTGAAGCAGGTGGATAGATACGGAGGTGAAGGAGGAAGGAAGAGATAGGAGGACGGAAGACGACACGGAAAAGCGAGAAGAACAAGGAAAAGAAAGAGGTTTGTATCAGGATAAAGAAGGAGAGGATCCGAGTCAGGGAAGATAAAAGCAAAGAGTGAGAGTGAAGAGCAGCGAGAAGGAGAGAGAAAAAGAAGGGAAATTAGATGGGGTCGAGAGAAACGTGGACTTGGAAGATGGTTCTCTGGACCATCCTTTCCCCCTCTTCTGTTTTCACTCGCACCTCTCCTCTCCTTGTTTCTCTTTCTCTTGCTCCGCATTCAAAATACGTCGATATGGCTAGGAATGTTTCGTGTTACGTGAAATATACAAACATTGTAGAATCATGTATGAAATCGACGTACCGTTCGTGACAAGAGAAACGAAAAATATTTTTGGTAGAGTATCGTAGCTATTTTATACAGTTACTCTCGTTAATATTCGCACACTATTTTAAAATGGAATAAGTTTTACAAATTTTTTCAAAATTTTTTGTACACATCATTTTGTAAACGAATTCTTCTAACTTCTCAAAATAAAACGCTGATGTTTGTTTTAATTTCTTAAAAATTATTCTGTTTTGAAGGGCGTGCGAATATAATGAGAATGACTATATAAATACCTAAAGCACCTTTTAGAGAATTAAAAATAAACGTTGTTTCTCCTTGCTTTTGAGTTTCAAAAATAGCTCAAAAATACGGGTTGATAGTTTTCATAGACTCCAAAGTTCCACAACATTTCTTTCATACAACTCTACGCAACTTGTCGCGATGAGACGGCAAGTATCGAATGGTTTAGATCAGCAGAGATTTTTAGGAAGAAAATTAGAAAGGAACGAGGTATTATTTTCAGAACTGTGACATAGGTGTTCTTTAAAAATCATCACGCACGGAGTAATTACTGAAAAGACACGCGTAAAAAATACATTTCTTTCATCGTAATTCATAGTTTTATTAGATTATCAAGGAGTTAATCATGATACCTTGGAGCGTATGCGATTCACGCGATCTGAAAGTAAAGTCACTTTCAAAATACCGTAAAAATGTTCTTATCAAAAATACCTGAGAAAAGAATAATAAAATATCTTTAAAATACGCTTCGAATTTTATCTTCGATAAAATCGACGTGGAAGGATCATCGAGACGATCAAAATATTGATTTACAAGCGGCAAAGTAGAATTAGACGAGGATCTAGCCGCGGAATCGTTGATCTTCCGGCAATTACAACGCGTTTCGATCTCATCGTGGGCGAGAGAGGAGAACCGCTCTCGAGAGGAATGGCCAATCGTTCGAAGGACGCCTCTGCTCGCGGGCTAATTCCACGGCTGAGCGACAGCCGACTAATTTTTGCTCGGGGCCAATTCCGGCCGCGTCCTTGAGCGCGCTGTTGCCGGTTTAATAATGCAGCACGCCACTGTGTCAGTGTGCCAATCCCTTCCCAGGCATCCATGACAACTGACAAGTCGCTGCAGCCGCGCGCGGCCTTTCCGCTTTGGAACTTTTATTGGAGGAGCCGGACGATATTTCGCTGGCCGTTACTCATTTTCGCTGGCGAAACGAGCTCGTTTCGAACGCTCGCGTTCCAGAGGGGCGGGATCTTTCAGAGGCCTCGCCACCCCGTGAATTATTCCTAAGGTGACTTTGGGCTGCTCCTCTGACCCGCTTTATTGCACCGGCGTTGGCGATTTTTAATTGCCTCGCGTTCTGTAGATGGTTTCAGAACACTTCACTTTGATACAGAAGAGCTATCAAAACTACCGTGTTATTACTATTAATTTTCATATTTTAGCATACTGGAATTTTTGTAAAATTCCTTTATCATCTACTGTATGTTTTTTCTCATTTTTTAAGTAGAGGTAAATTGCAGCAGCTTTTAGTATGTATCTATGTTTATATCTTTCAATGTTCCTGAAGTTATTACAGCGAATTATAGAAAATTCTATAAAACTCCGCGAATTATTTCGTGGATCTTTTTGACGAGTTACAAAGTTCTGACAGCACTTTGTGGACTGTTTGGCAAGGAACGATCATTGCGAGAATATTGTTTAAATATTTAGAGGATTGCTGGATAATAGCTGAGTAGGATTTGTTTCGACGGTGACATTTTTGATTGAGATGGGACTGGAAAGCTAAGATTACAGCAAGGAAATGGAATTTATAATCACGGTACATGATGTATGTACATGGCATAGAGAAATTACTCGAGAGAACATTAAAACCATCTTTTTCTTTTTCAAACGAATTCTAAAAGAAAGAGTGAATTAAAATTGGTTTCAAAAACCAAAGATACTTCAATGTTCCCATAAATAAATATAAACATTTCAGCATTTATGAATAATTGCACACGTGTTACAGAATAAAGGATATAATTATTTCAGTTAATTTTCGATTACATTTTTGGTAAGAAAAGAATAGTAATATTAAAAACAAGAATATTTTCGATAAAAGAATACCTCAATTATGTAAAATTGTTTCTTTCGTTCTATGAGTTAAGTTCTTTCTGAGTACACAAGTTTAATCATTTCCTGTTTCATTTAGAAGAAATGATTCTGAAATTATAATAGAGACACAATTAACGCTTACTTTTTCCACCTTCTTAGCTGCAGAAATTCTGAATTTATTTATCTCACGACTGAACTCCGAAGTAAGACAGGCTCAGCACTCTGTTGTTTGGACAAGACAAAGGAAACGTTCATTAAGAAAACGCCATTAAGAGCGAACTTCTTTGTCTTCGTCCTCTTCTTCCTCTTCTTCTGGTTCTTTATCTTCTACTTCTAGTTCGACTTCCTCGAGCTAATCTGTCAAGTGAAAACGGAAGTGCCTCCATAGTAATTAAACGAGACTTTGCAGTGATTCTGCCACGAGCACTGTATTTCCATGTTTTATCAAAATAATCTACTCCTTGTACATTAAAAAAAAATCTCCTATTAAAATTTTATTGAAATTATCTTCATATAAGGTCATCCAACTTACATGTACACCGTATAGACATAAATTCGATTATTGCGGTTATTATGAAAAATAAGGATGTTTTAAATATGATTATTATGTCTTTGATATTTTAAGGTCGTTTCATTTAAAAATTTATTCCAATTTCTGTTATACTATATAAGATCATCGAATATGTTTCTTTTAAATAAAGCACAAACTATTTGGAACTTTCTTAAATTGGTTTTCTTTTTTTATTGAAAATGTGATTTATTACAATTATACGTGAAACAGGATATTATTCAAATGTACGCCATGTAGATATCAATTCAATTATCAAAATTTGTAATTCTGATCAATTGTGATATTTTTAAAATTAGATCAATTTGGAAAGAATTATTCTGTTTTAAAGAGTGTCCAAATATTACTGAGCGTCGCTGTATATGATTGATACATTACGTTTCATATATACATTTGCATTTTGAATCTCTAACAATTCCAATATGAGATAGAAAAATATTAAGATTGTAATGCATCGATTTATGGAAGCAATTAACTCACACGGAAAACCCCTGGTTGCGTCTTGCCACTGTAGAAATATTTGAACATTGTTGTTTCCTTTAAAGCTTCATTTTTATATTTTTACATACATAATATATCTAACAGAAAATTGTCAATATTGAAATATTATTAAATATCGTGTCATTATCAATAACCTATAAAAAACAAAAAACAAAAAAAATCAAATCACTGTTCAGAAAATACAGAAAAATCAATCACTGTTCAGAAAATACAGAAAAATCAATCACTGTTCCACTTGACTCTTCTAAATTCCATATTTCGTAATAAATACATAAAAAATCTGTTATAAACGAGATGATGGAGAACCGTGGATTATCGACAGTTTTAATGGGCAAAGCCACGGGAATATTTTGTTTCTTGCGAGGCGTGCGCGCGCGAATGAGAGAAAAAGGGAGGAGGACGAGGTGAAGAGGACGGATAAAGAGATATCAACGCGGATTTACTCTCAGTATCCCTGGATAGCAGCGGGAAGTGCTCGTTCCTCGATCCGGCCTGTCTCAAGGATGGAAGGATCCTCCGTAGATATTCACCTTCGAATCCTGAAGAAACGAGTGGCCGCACCGAACTCGATCGACCATAATTTACGACGTCGACGTACCGGCCGGAACGTTATCGCGCGATTCTGATCAGCGGCGAGAGAGACTTCGACCCCGCGATACAAAAAACCGTTCGAAGATCTCGTCGAGGTCGTTACTCGAACGCGTTCGAGTAATGAGGGAGTATCGAAAGCGAAGGCAAAGACGCGAGATTCGAGCGTTGTACGTGTTTTCTGCCCTGATCACTCATTAGTTAGCGGCGTGGATCGAGAGCTCCAAGAGTGGAGGAGAGTAGCGAAACAACGAGAGAAGAATCGACGGTAAATGGAACTAACTCGATTGTTTGAACACTCGTGATCATTTATGGCCGTCCATTCTCTCTTACTTCTCTCCTTTTCTTTTGCATGATTTGATTCACTGTTAACTTCTTATTTGCTCGTGAGGTGTTGCAAAGCACACATCGGTAGATACTTCTAGTATCGTAGAATGGTAGCGTGTGAAAAATGGAAAATTATTATTACTATTCCTTAGCATACAAAATACTTGAACAATGTACTTTTGATGCAACTTATCGAGAGAATTTTTGTATAGGCCTCTACTCGATTCCCTTGTGAATCTTGAAGGACTCAAACGAGAGACCGAATTTTTCAACGACAACGATTAAATTTTGACCTCCTCACTGTTAGTGAACAGGAACAGCTTTAACTTATACTTTTAGTAATATTATAATTAGTTTATCCTGGATTTAATTTATACTTTTATTAGAAATTTGAATAATTTATATAAGTATAACAATCGGTATTAATTTGTATTTAATATTAGATGTAGAAATAAATCTTTTTCGACTGAAATCACATAATCAGTACAGTCATTCATATCAAGCTGCCAAAAAAATAGTAGATCATCGACAACAATGGAAATCATTTCGATGGTCGATCTGTTTTCATTCTTTTTAAATAAAACTTTTATGTAGCCAAAAATCGGAAAGAATTTATTTCTAGATCTAATAGCAACAATTCAACGTTAGGAACAATTAATTCAATCCCCTAAATAATTTAATTTAAAATTAGATTATCTCCAGTATTATTTTATTTATAATAATACTTGTGTATTATTAAAATTTCTATTAATTTTTAATAATCATTTGTTTACAGAGTATGATTATACACGAGAAAGTAAGTTGAAAATGTTTTTGTGCAACTTTACGTTGAAAATTCGTGCAGCATATTTGTGTAACATTTAGGAGAGAAGAACATAAATATATATTGGTAGTCTATGAAGCTTTCAACATCAATTTATTCTAAAACGAAGCTTCCTATGAATAAATATTACTCAACATTTTGAACTTAGTTTTTCGTGTGGAATAACCTACTATTACGCAGAATATTACCTCATACATGTTTTTGCATAATCTGTTATTATTTAGGGCATTGAATTTCTCAGTTGATTCGGTTGCAAATTTTCTTTAACTGTACAAACCTGTTCCACAAGTGTATCAGCTCTGAGATCTAATTCACTTAATCAAAATCCCGTATGCCATTTATTTATAACACTGTTACACTTCGTTCAACGTACACGCGATAAAAATAATCGCAGGGATAAAAAAAAAATGAAGAAAAAAGAACGAGCGATAAAATTTCCAAACATTTCACTTTCGCTCGGTAATCCCGTTTCCTGCCCCGTTACTCCACAGAGGAGAATAGGAACAAAAATCAGTTCCCCAACTCGATTTAAACGCCAATAAGCCATCAAAAGTCCTGGAAAACGTTCACGGGCTTGAACTTCGAAACTTCTCTCCCCCCGGTTGTTTATAACCGATCAAACGTCGTACTTCCGTGTATCGTTCTTTGGATATCAAAAATCAATTGGACGTTGCTCGATTTCCGTGTCAGCAAAGTTCTGCAGGCTTCGCGGAAAACACGTTTGTTGTTCTCGAAGCAGAAATTTAGAGATCATTCGTTAGCGTTCAGCTCTCGGCGTTCTCCCCTCGTTTTCAGTGATCGATCATCCGTTCGTTCGCAAACAGAGTGAAGGGGAGAGAGAAAGAAAGACAGATAGAGAGAGAGGCAGGACAGAGAGAGAGAGAGAGAGAGGGGGGCATGAGAGAACACAGAGAAAGAGAGACACAGGGAGAGAGGGAACACAGAGAGAGAGAGAGAGAGAGAGAGAGAGAGAGATACACAGAGAGAATGAGACAAGAGAGAGAGAGGGAACACCGAGAGAGTGAGACAAGGGGAAGAGAGAACACAGGGAGATTGAGACAGAGGGAGAGAGAGAACACAGAGAGAGTGATACAAGGAGAGGGAGAGAACACACAGAAAAATAGAGAGAGGGGGGGAGACTAGATAAAGAAATAGAGATAAACAGGAAACGAGAGAGGGAGAGAGATAGAGAGAGAGAGAGCGATAGCGACGAGAAAGTGAGAAAGAGAAAAAGAGAGACACAGAGAACCAAAGAGATAAAGAGAGAGACAGACTGAGGGAAAAGGGGGAGACAGAGGGTAAAAGCGGGGACAGGTGAGAGTTTCCTTGAGTTTTGCTCCTTCCTCATCATTTCTACCTGGCCCGTACACGAAGCAAGTGCATCGAGCGCGTTTTTCGAAAAACTATTTGGCGAAACCCAGCGTGGCAATGTTCACAGCGGGATACTATCTCTCTCTGTTGAGACTATGCGAGTAACGCAAGAAGCAGACACGCCTCTTTTCCTCCTTAACAGATCTCGCTCGCAGATATCCCAACCTGGTTAAATTCATTTTCAGGGACCTCGGTGTAATTAACGTCTGCTTCCATTTGTCTTCGGTCGTGGTCGTTAGAGGATCGTTGGAAAAACAGCTTTCTACTTCGCTGCGATTCCTTTCCTTCGGGACTGACGTTTCTGTTGTAAACAACGATGGTTTTTAATTTGTCGTCCAGTTTGTTCTTGCTCAGAATTCATCAGGGTGAAATATCGATTGATAATAATTATCGTTCCGTGTCCTTTCTTTTTTTTTTTCAATCGCTTTTACGATCGTAATAAAAGTGTATATATACACACGGTTAATTAATATTCCTCCTGTGTCGTGTAGCTGTTGCGTCAGCGTTGTCGATTATTCATTTCGGTTTTGCTTTACGAATATTTAACTATTGATATTTGCATCAAACTAAGGGAGTTGATAGTCTGTCTGTTTTATTAATACTCATGTCTGACAGCTGCTTATTGAGTTTTACTTCGCTACGAATATCGATCATGGACTATTTAAATTGAACTATTATGTTTGTAAAAATATCTAAACGAGATTTCCTTTTTTATCACATGACACGTATGTAGATATCTTTTCTATTTGAAATTCTGAATTTGGTGTATTTTTTATCGACATAGATCAGTGTAATTAAATAACACACTTCCTATAATTATAATTGCATTAGAAGTATAAAATAACAACAGAAAACTCATCAAATTTTGATTGCAACAACGAGTTCACTTACAAAGTTGATAGATTTCTTTTTTTCTTTCAAGTTCGAACCAAGAAAGATTCCAAGGTACGATAATAGATAAACTTCCCACTTAATAGAAATTACATGCTACGTCATCGAAGATAGAGAGTTCAGAGCAGATCGATCATTGGAAGGGAACAATTTTGTGCCAATAGTTTTCGTGTACATCAAATCGCGAAACAACAATTCCGAATCATTTTTCAAAGTAATTATAGTCCGAATGAAAACGAATAAGCGAAGGCTCGTGTCTTTTGTTATTTATCGACGAGCAACATGTCATCCGACAGCACGGTGTAATTAACGTTCCAGACTAATTCAGCTTCCATTGTCGGGACGTAACAGCGTCGGCCAAAGATAGATAATTTCCGTGTTTTGTTGTGCCTTTTTTTCAGCCGTCCATGGAACACGGGGGTGGAGCAACGTGGACTGACGTTGACTGACGTTCAACAGACGTTTCCCATTATTTTGAATAGTAGAAAATCGACGAATCTTCGGAGCAACACGTCGCCGGTGAATACGCCGCTGCTTCCACGAAACGTTTTCAGCCTGTGAAACGTAAGACTTTCGTCATTGTACACTAATATTTTCTCGGAAATTCGTGGGACGATCAAAAATGGCGTGTGGAGGCGAATAGATCTGTACGCATGAATGCTAATGTCACTTTCAATTTGAACGAACATTCGTTTTGTTCAAGAACTTCACTTATACACAAATTGAAAAAATTATAAAATTCAACGTTAGTTTAATAGTAGTATCAGTATTATTAAATTATAAATTTTTTAAAATTGTAATTTAATTAAATTCTTTGCTATTATTCTAATAGTATGTTTAACGATTTTGTTTTTAGAAAGTTCTTCACAGCTTGGAGTGAACATAATTCTGATGGAGTAATATTCTATCGGTGTGGTAGATGAGAAACATCTCGCTTGAATTGTTATAATTTTGATTAGGATGTGAAGAAACTATAAATGGTCAATTTTTTTCTTTTATTGCTGTTTTTGATCAATTTAACTGTGGACAGTATTTATCGATATTAATTATCTGACTGCAAATCAGCTTTGAATTTGTTTAAAGGTCGTTGCATTGATTTAATTCTATTCTTTCTTTTTTAAAAGCAATTAAGTTTCAATTTTACTCGAATTAATTCTTTCGAAATTCCAACTACATACTCCCGTATCACTTAACTTCTTGTTTCATAATGATAAGACAGTCATAGTGCAGGTTACGACCAAGATATGACAAAAAAAGGATTGTATGTCTGTTAAATTTATATTTTTACTTCAACTTCAGCTTCAATAGAAGACTGACGATTACCAAACACAAATTTTATATAATTATTTAACTTCTTTTTATTTAATTCTTTATTTCAATAGTAAATAATTGGGGTTGAATTAAGTAGCGATTAAAAAATCGTAAGGCAAGGGATTAAATACGAAGAAACAGACTTTTAGGATACACGAAGGATTTTGCTTATATATTCCGTACTTCGTATCATATATATAGTTCTTCAATCATCGTTACTATCTCTTAAAGCGCTGTCCAACGATGAATGAACTTTGATTAAATTAAATCATTCTAGAAAATTTTTTACAACCATATACATAATCACTGGACTGTAAAAATGTTCAAAGAAAAGAAAAATAGAAAATGTAGAAATACTCGAGCAGTATAAACGTCGCTATCACACATCTCGTTCCAAGGCCCCTTACGTAAAATCCTGTACCTTAACGACAGCCGAATTTCTTTGAAGCCGACGACGGCGCCAAAGAAAATCAAGGCTAGCATTTATTTTTCAGTGGTGTTTGACCAACAGTTTGCAATCTCCAGGGTGAATCTATAGGACGACGATGTCGGTCCGTTTTCTCTTTCTCTCTCTTTACACTGTGGCGAATTGGCCCGTTTCTTTTTTCACCCCTTCGGCCCCTTAGCGGCAGCGGCGCCCTCTTTTTTCCTCAAAATAAACTCGAAGCCACGCTTCCGTCTACGGTTGAAGCCAGGACTCTAGGCGGTACATATATTTCTTCTATTGTCTAGCCCGGGAGTTTCCTATTGTTTCTAGAAATTTATCGCTTCACGGGAAGTTTGGCCACGTAGAAGCGGGTGCTTTCATCTTGAGCCAACGATGGAGAAAGAGCAACGAAGAAGGATAACGTGCTTGCTGGTCGAAGGAAAGGGAAAAGATATAGATTCAAAAGCAGAGGCGATAATTAGTACTTCTAGAAAATTATTTATACCTGAAATAAATCAGGAGAAAGCTTAATTGCTTCCCTCTTTGCGCGCTCGCAAACCGACCTCGCCTCTTTTCTTTTCCCTTCTTTGTGTTCGGATTTCGTGGACCTGAGAGATTCGTGTCGAAATTCACACGGTGAAAAAGTATACCATGACATCGGGCTAAGTACCACTTCGTTAAGTGTCTTCAAGAAGAAGTGTCTTCAGGAAGATGCAGCTAAAGGCGAGAAATAGAGAAGCTTCGACAATTTTGTTTCTGTTACAATGTTTTAAAATTACGGATGAAATTAAGATAATTTTGTATACGATTGAAATTGTTGGTGTATAGTGAATAAAATGGGGTAGCAATTACATTGCTAATTGCACGCTTGATTAACCCCTTGTCTTGTAATGATGAGTCATACTAGTGGTGCTGATGTGACAAAAGAAGGATTTTTGTTTAATTAAATTTGTATTTTTCAATTTAAGACTAAAGATTACCGTATACTGACTTCTTTTTATTTAACGCTGTATTAGAAGAGTGAATAATCGAGACTGATATATGCAGTGATTGAAAAATCGCAAGGTAAGGGATTAATCAAATTATTCATAACGATTAAATTTAATATTTTATAAACGATTCAGCATCCTTAGGTCGCATTGCGATTACGATCATATGTAATCTGAATAAATGTCTTTGAATTACCAGTAATATTTATAACATTATAACATTAGATTTAACGAATAAAAAAATATCTACATTTTTTGTTTTGTTTTAGTCGTTCGTTTTAGTCCGCGGTATATTTCGCCTATTTTTGCTAGTTCGCAGGTGAAACATAGCTGAAGAACGCAGATCTATATTAGAGAAACCGCAAAGAAATCCATTACTTTTGGTCTGAAAAAAGCCTTCTTACTTCATATAAATATTTAAATATTAATCCAAAACATAATTCTTCGTTTAGGACAGTTTCCCATTCAGTGATCCATTTGTCAAACCGACTCTTTAAAAAATGTACAGGTTTTCAATTACAATTGAAATAAAAATTCATTGAAATAATTAACTTCTGCTAAATTTTGAAATTTATTGTTACGAATTGAATGTTCCAGAGACCTAAAGATGCTAGATCAAGTGAATAAAGAACTTCCCAATTTAACTCATGAATTTTTTCACGGTTGATCGATGCTGTATATGCTTAATATTCATTTCGTCGTCAATGGGTCTTAACATTTTGCAACTTAACGTTAAATTACACTTGTATTCTGAAAAATAAGATTAATGAGCACTAGAATAAAACAAATCAGACCAAAAAGAAATGCTAGCATTGCAGCGTCCCAAACTCAAGTATAAAAAATAATGAATCTCTGTCTGGTCCCCTTAATACAAACATTCACCACGAAAGAAAAAGGGAAAAAAGGAGAAGAAGAAACATTATCGATTGTTCCGATTTCAAACTAATTTCCACCGAAATGTTCTCCATTCTAATATCTTTTTAACAACCGGTCTCTCGTACGGTGTAATTAATCATTCTGCCGATGAATTCGTCCAAAAAATCTAAAAGCAACTGTAACTATTCGATGCCTAACTCATTAAACTATGTATGTACATCTGTTAAAAGTATTAAGTTGATGCAAAAATAATTGCGGTTTTCATTATTTTAAATTTGGTGCTTTTTTTCTACTTATCAGATATGGTCATATAATATACCATTTTAAAAGGTAAAGTTGGCACTACTAATTCTCGCTTATACTATGGTTTTCATTGTTTAGTATCGTTGAATTTATGTTCCTGAATTAATCATGGAGTAAAAGCAAATTCGCGTGGTTATTGTGTGAGTTTATATTCAAACGTAAAACAGCAGAAACTGTTGGAAATATCAACCATGCTTTTAGTCAAAAGACAATTAATCAACGCAGAGCTCAAAATTGGTTTCGAAAATTTTGCGATGAAAAATCTCGAAGATGAGGAAAACCGCGGTTGTCTTTCATGGCAATGTTCGATCACATATCTCACGAATGACTTCGTAAAAAATTAAATGAACTCGATTATGAAACTTTACCTTGCACAGCTTATTCTCTAGACCTCCTTTTTAAACATTTAAACAACCTTTTACAAGAGATTTTCAGTAACCAATCAGCAGTTAAAAATGCATTCGAAGAAATCGCTATCTGCGAGGCTCCAAAATTCTGTCTCCATGAAATAAACGATTTTGTCTCTTGCTGGGAAAAGTGTGCGAAGGCCAATGGTTTTTATTTAGACCAATAGATATAATTTTTAACCAAGATACGCGTTTTTAAATTCGACACTTAAGAAACGTAATTATTTCTACACTAACTTGATATGTTCATGTGACTCGTTTACCAACCAACGAAGCCTGAAAGCACGAAGATATAACGGAAAGGGGTGGAACAGTCAATTTACGTTCCAAGGGAACGATTTTATTCCGAAAACCGTACGGAAGATCAGGGTTTTGTGCCTGCAGTCCATTCGAGCAGTGACGGAGGAGAATTTCAAAAGCGTTCACTGTCGAGGGAGGAGCAGGACGAAGGGAAAGGGGCAGGGTGGAGAGTGGATAAGGAGCTGTGGAAGCTTAGAATGGTCCGGGACGAGGAAGGGGAGGCGTCTTTGGCAACAGGTTTCACCCCCGTGGAAAGCCGCCATCTTTCAGTTCGTACGTGCTTTTCGAAAAACGTTCGCTTTTCCAACGTAAAGAGGAACGGAAGGTCTCGTTCTTTTTTTTCTTTCTTTCTTCTTCCCACTGTTTCTCTCCTCCTCGCTATCTATCTTTTTCTTCCTCTTTTTCTTTCTCTCCCTCTCTCGCACTCTCTCTCTCTCTCTCTCTTTCTCTCCTCCAGTTTCGCTGTCTTTTTCTCCTTTGTCTCTCTTTCTTTGTCTCTTCGACGGTGGATGAACGAGAGGAGGACTCGTTTCTGTGTTTTGCGGGAAACCGGTTTCTTTCCTACGTTAAATTACAAGACGACTCTTCAACTTTTCTTCCCCCGGCTCGTTATTTCTCCTTCTTCCGAAGTTTATAGGAGGCAACGTTTTATTTACATTGTAGCCGGGTTACTTCGAAATCGAAAGTCTCCGGGGGAAACAGGATCGTAAACACGCGCGTCTTTTAATATCGCCACGACTTTCTTGAAATGTAATTGTCTTATTTCTCACCCTGTCGGTCCTCTCTCTCTCTCTCTCTTCCTCTTTGACGTTTGATCGCGTTCGCACGCCATTTTTATCTCCCGTTTCGGTGGATAATTCGCCGTGGTCGCTGCATGATTTCACGGGACAAGACGAACGAGGAATGTAGAGTTTCTAGTGGGGGAGAAACATCGAATCGTTTCGGGATGATTTGAAGAATTTCATGGGGCATTATCGATAACGAGAAAAAGTCCGGGAGATGGTAAATCCAGAAAATGTATAATCAACGATATTTAATCAGAATTCTTTCTATACTTTTAAATACTTTCATACTTGGAATTAAAAATTCAACGAACACGCGTTTCGTTTCGACTCTATAATTATCAACGAAATTCCTTCGATAGAACACCAATACATCAGCCCTTCATTAGAACCCAGAGAAAACCGAGGAAAGTGTGAATTCGTTTTACAGACAAAAGCGTTAACAGCAGAGGAGATAACGATATCTTTTTCTCTCCAAATACACGCAGTGCGAAGACCACCCGTTCGGCTTTTTTTTCGCAGCCAGCGGGATAGCAAACGCGTTCAATGTGCACCCCTTTGGGCTGAGTTTTCCAAAAAAAAAAAAGAAAAAAAGAAAACCGGCAAAAAGAACTGTGAAGAGAAAGGTGTCGAATGGGAAACGAGGATAGAAGAGAGTGAATCGATGCCGACATTATGGAAGCCTCGGTTACAAGGTCGTAACTCAGCCACTTTAGAGTTTCTTGGTTCGTGGCACGCCATTAGGCGTCCTCTTCAGAAAAATAAATCTTCCCTTCCAAGAATTCTACGTAGACTTCGGGAACCTAGTCCCGATGCTAAGTATACGCATAGTCGACACCCCCGCGTCGAGGAAAATGGACTCGTCCAGTAGGGGTGGTTACTACGAGCCACCACCTCTTCCCTTCCACGTTTCTTTCGGTTTTCGACTGTTCTTAGCTTTACTTCTGTTTCATTCCGTGGTGACTTAGACTACGTTTGGAACGTAGTTTGTCGATCGTGTTACCTTTACAACCAAGCATTTCTTGATGGAAGGCGTCCGGTCGTACAATCTGAATTCGAGGACACTGATCTGATGGAGAAGCGAAGGATTCGCGAAGTAGAATTTTATTTCAACTACTTACGTTGTGTGAATATAATTCAAGTTTTTCTTTTAACACATTGTACGCCCGCTAAGTATCGGCTGCTGAAAATCTGAGGGCTGGTGATTACATTGCTTGTTTACGAGGAATAGGTACTCAATAGAAAATATATTTTTACAAAATGGTACACAGTATATTTAAAAGAATATATATAATTTTTTATTAAATATTGATCATATTAATAAACATTAAACATTCGTCGAAACTGATAGATTAGAAATCCCCCAATATAATAGCTGGCGTGCAATGTGATAATTTTCAGCATTCTTTTTTTTTTAACCATTAGAGTGTCAGATTGAACTGCTCCTGTTTAGTGCTTAAAAGTGCCAGAATCGAAATAACTGCATGTTTGAATTTTATCTTTCACAAGGTTGTTGTTAAAAAAGACTTTTTTATACATTAAAAATTAGAAATAACAAAACGAGAACAGAAAGCAGAAACGGAAGAATTGCTATTCTTCGACTAAATTTTTGCAAAGGTTCCTGGCACTCAAAGGGTTAATGATGTTCTGTCAGTATTAATAAAAATTTCAAAGGTAATGTTGCACATGGGAAAAGCCAAGATAAAATTTAGTAATCATGTGGAACGTAAAATTTTTAATATCCTTCGATATTATTGAGAATACATAAATGTTGGTAACATCGTATTCGATATGCTGCTAATGTGAACTACATCGCAACATGAATATTAAATTTTAGAGTTGAATTAAAAATTTTCAGTCGTAACTGAAAATTTTCCGCATTTTGTACATTTTTAGCAATCCGTTTTGACGATATCCTTCAAAAGTATTTTGATGTAATATTATAGTTTTAAAAAGGAGTATATATCACAAGGAAAGTACTTTTTAATGCACGTTCCCTTTCCCTCTAACGTCTCTTTCTAAAGAAGCGCAATCCTTCAACTGAATTTTTGCAAACAATTAAAGATAAATAACGTACGGTTCATCATTTGTTTTGAACTTTTATATTTACTGCTCTGATTTTTCCTAAGTGTAAGTATGTTTTACAACAGGAAAAATAATATTTGAAAATTGAAGTGTGCAATTGGTAATAAAAAAAGGTAATTGTACAATTTACAAATATTTTTATTAGTCTCCTGCTATCGATTTTTAAGCTGAGCTGTTATTCGGAAAGAAAACGATCGAATAATTTACGACGGTAATTTAGATAAGAGATTTTTGGAAATTTAGGGGATTTAGATTAGAAATTTATTTGGTTACTTTATTCCGTTGCTTTCAGTTCAGCACACTTGCTTATCGCATCTCTACGTATCTCCGTATGCGTATCAGCTTATCTATTTCAGAAATATCATAAAATTATTAATTTACATTAACTCAAAAATTATCAATTATATTAATTAAAAATATTAATTCAATAAAAAAGAACTATTCGTTAAGTGGGCACAAAAAAATCAACAACAAAATACATATTACCAAATTAAAAACAGAAATAGTAATAAAATTCTAATCTCTACATTCACTGCTACTCACATTTCTCATATCTTCAAATAATTTCTAAAGCAATACTTAAAAATTTACACAATTCCCGTAAGATTCTTTCGAACATATCTCCCAAAACACGGCACGAAAACTGAAAGACTCAAAGCTACGAAGAAACAACGCGGTATGAAAGACGAACCAGAAGACGGTACAGCAAGAGAGAGCGAAAAGAAAGGTAAAGAAAACAGTTCGAATCCGGCTGCGTAGCTGTCATCAAAGACGTCCCGTCATGATTGCGAGTCACGAGTAAGAAGAAGAAGAAGAAGAAGAAGAAGAAGAAGAACCAAACGAATCCGCGTTTAAAAGAGCCGAGAGGAGATGAGCGAGCGATACGGGATCGAAGAAAAGCACCGGTAATCGTGATCCTCCAGTGAACCGTTTCGCGGAGGAGAATCCGAGTGGACGTTCTGACAAAAGGTTCTGACTGCCTCTCCTCAATTCTCTGCTACTATACTCAAAAGGGAAATTTGAAAAATAGCCTGTTTCCCTCTTACCTCACCTCCACCTATCCCTCTTGCACCTCGTTCACTAAACTAAAACTTTCCTGGTCGTCGTCGTCGTCGTTTCACCATCGACAGCATCGCCAACCGAATTTTCGTACGGCTACATTCGAACGTCCCTGCTGGTGAATGGACGTGGAACGTACACAATCGACGCATTGTAGCGTTCCTGGGAGAGCTCGATGCACCTACCGGAATAATATTTACTTCCGGCCGCCAGACATCCGGCCTGCTCTCGCAAACGCTTTGCCTCAAGGGTAACTCGAGACCTGCGGCGGCTAACAGCGCGGTTTTTCCTGTCTCGATGAAATGTTTCGCGACGGGGTGTTGCATGAGGGGGAGGCGAAGGAAAAGAATGGAAAGAAAGAAAAAAAAAATTGCTACTCTCCATTCAGATGGCCACCACGAGAAGAGTGAAGTATGGAAAAAGGGGGGAGGGAGGAGGAGGAAATTATACGTTCCACGTTTAATCGAATTCGAAGGCTGTAAGGGGGTAGCGACGCACGCCATAAATTACGCGACGATGAGTTCCTTTTTTCTTTGCCTTCTATTTTCTTTTTTTCCTTGGGGGTCGAACCCTTTTTCCTCAAGTCTTGCAGATCCCCACGGGGTGCTACTATGTAAGTTTTCTTTCACAAATGAATCGACCAGGCCACGAAGAAAACGCGAATCAGTTCGTGCTCGCCGTAATTCGGTGCAGCTTTGAAATTTAATCGCGCCACGGAAACTTGAATGCTGGTACAGGTGATGAAAGACTGCGCGTTTCTTTAATTTCAATGCCGGCGGTTTACGCTCGGGGATATAATAAAGTGTTTGCCAGTGGTACCTTTTCAATGAAATTTTGGTTTAGTAGAACGTTGTAGTGGTAGTGTGTTGTTGAAAATGGAAAATTTAACTAGGAACTTATACTGCTTTTTACTATATGTTGCAATATTTATCCATGATATACCTTTGATCAAATATATGAATATTATAATATAGGGTCATCGAACTTTTACGACTGTATGTTTTTATTTAATAAAACACAAACTACTTGTAATTTTTTCAAGTTGTCTTTTTTTGTTGAAAATATAAACCATTGCAATTAAACCTGGAACAGAATATTATTTAAATATATTTGTAAACGTCAATTCGATTATCGAAATATTCAATGATTTTTCAAAACGTTGCTGGAGTTATTTCGTGAATCGCAATTCCAATGTTGTTTCCGTTGACTCGATTTTTCAAAAGAAAAAGCACAAAAACAATAATCTTGTTCAATAATCCAACTAGCAAAATTACGACCTCTCCTTTCAATTCCAGAGTTAATTGAATTTTGTACGTGTACAAATGCAAATCTTTATGCAAAATCCTGTACACCGAGCAATAAGGTTTGCTCAATTCTCAAGAACGATGTGAAATTGATGTTGACTGTTATTTTTAACATTTTCATTGCAGCAATAATGTTATAATTTGTGCGTACAATTCTTGATTTTCCACTGTTTGGTTTATCAACAACACAATCAATTACGTTCAACTAACATGTGCCAATACTTTTGTGACTAATTGGAACGCATATGTGTCTCAAAGAAAAGAAATTCATCTCAATAGACACGATGATCAATTGATAACTAACAAATTTCCTAGAAAAAAAAAAAAAGAAAAACTATTTCACTCACGAAACTGTCGAAATAGTAATTTCAAGGAATTCAGAGGAATATGAAACGCGCGAAAGTAAAAATTTTCATCCTATCAATCTCAATTTCGCAACGGAACGATAATTAGGCGACCTTGATCGAACGAAGAGGCAAAATATCGCGATGACGGTATGATAGAAAGGGATGGAAAAGCGAAGAAGGTAAATACGAGAAACAAAGAGAGATACGGTCGAGTAAGATCCATTTACTGTTGGCCTGTTGCAAAAAGCATTGATGATCCCTCGAGGCACAAAGAGCAATGATAGAGAGCAACAGATAAGTGCAATTCGAGTTGCAAAACGTTACGGCGCATGAAGAGAGGCATTACAGCCGCTCGCAAATTACTACGCGGGGTAATCATAATGCGATCGTAATGCAACGCGAATGACTTGATTTCGAGCATGAGGCTTGCCGTTGCGAGATAAGCCCCGGCCATTACGCGAAATTAGCGATTATCGGACGGTAATTCGTAATTATTATTCGTCGTAATGTTGATTCGCGAGGACCGCGCGGGAATAACGTTTTCGTATCGACACGGCTCCGTAGCTTCTACGCCGGGAATTTCAACGAGGAAACAAGCGGGAAGCGTGACCATCGAACGTTTGCCTCGATAAATCGCAAGAGACTTTACAGCGGTACAATTTATTTGAAGACAAAGGAGTTGCGGAAGATTCTTCGCGTTCCTCTTTGATATTCGACCATCGAGTATTAGTAGGGAGAGGAACATTTAGGTTCGAAGACTTGAAAGAGGATACAAACTCGCGTTTCGTTTTATCTTATCCTTTCGGCAAAAGAGATTTCACGTTGGTAGGAATTTTTCGGGATGGTAATTTTATGTACCGTGAACGAGAATACGATATAGGAAATATATTTTAATTTTTACTTCCTCTGAATATTTTTTATTGAAATTAAATTTAAGTTTATGTTTAACATTAGGAGTGATAATAATATCTATATAAATAAATATTAGAAATATTATGAGAAATATATTTTAATTCTTATCCCCTGTGAACATTTTTGTCATTATTTAGTGAAATTAATTTTAAGTTTATATTTAATATTAGAAATAATAATATAGTATCTTGAATATTATTGCTTTTAATATTTAGTATTAGAATTTAATATTAAATTTGATATTAAGAGTGATAATAATGTATTGTAAATAATATGTATGTAAATGAATATTAGAAGAAGTAATATTATATTTAACATTATTGGAACTTGATTATTAACGAACATACTTGAATATTGAATATTGAGCAACTGGGTTATTAATAAATGTATTTAAAACGTTCTAAATGTTTACACGCATATAAGTTACTTGAAAAAACGTGACCAATATCGAAATAAGTTTGTAGGACCAAGTATTGAAACAAAAAAACAACAAAAAAATCGAGATACTATAACAAGCAAAAATTTAAATTAAAAATACTAATCTAAATTAAAAGAAGTATCTTGTATAAAATAAATCTCATTCATAAAATTACATAGGATATAAACAATGGTACAATTTTACAAAATTATTAAATTTTGTTTAACTTTAAATGTAACAATTTTTAAATTTAAGAATTTTGTAAAATTGTCGAAAATTTTACAATTTTTTACAAAGCGGAAAGAAACGGAAAATTTGTATACTTGCTATTTATATTACATTCTCCAATTTTTCTCAAGAATTTCTATAGCTAGGAAAACGCTATGCTCTCGGGAAACACGGGAAATATCAATAGCAGGGAAGCCGAGGCGAACATAAATTGTAGTCACCACGTGTTGTTTGTGGGCGAATGTTTTCAGGCCGGTTAATAAGTTCGGCCGAGGCGAAGAAAAGGAGACGAAAGATGTTCTGGAAGGAGACGAGAGGGCAAAAGAATTGAAAGAAAGAAGCGGAGACCTTGGAAGGCCCGCGTGCACCTATACAAACAGGCCCTGCTGAAAAGCAAATATTTTGTTGTGATGCAAGAATTCACAACATTAATGGGGTCCCACGAAGTGCAGCACACCCGAGCGATTAGAGTGCACGGAAAATCAGCTTTTCGCGCTCTGTTTCTCTGAAAACATAACTCAACAATAATATTCTAAGAGTATCTCGAAAAAAATAAAACTATAAATAACAAGAACAAAATATAGATCTTAAAGCTTCTTTCAAATTAACATTTTCAATTTTATAAAATTATACAAAATTGAAAAAAATAGTGAGAATGTTTTTTGCCAAGGAAGAATTTATTTATTGGAATATGCAATTTATGCACTATTTTTTTTTTATTAATTTATTTTCTGAATTCTGATTATGTATCTTTGTAACTAGAAAAAATTATATTTCAAAAACATGTTATGGCAATGGTTAACCAATTTTTTTTTTTTCATTTGAATCATTTCCAAGTTTTATTGTGTATGTTCAGCAAAGTATTCAGTATTTCATAATCAAATTTAGATTCTTAATTTTATGGGATTATACAAAATTAATAAAACAATGGACTCAGATATCATCCCATGGGAGAATCTTGTTTTGCAAAAGAAAAATTGATTTATTAGTATATGCAATTTATGCATCTTTTTAAGTTGATTTATTATTTCCTGAATTATACGTTTGTAAATAAAAATCACATTTCAATGAAATTGGTTAACGATTTTTATTTTATTTTTATCATTTTCAAGTTTTAGTGTGTATATTCCGAAGAGTATTGAGTATTTCACAAAGTACAAAAAATAACGTAATGTTCAAGAACTAATTCTTCGTACATTCTTTTTTCACGTTCGAACATGGTTCGATCGTTCTGTTCGGTGAAACGAAACGTTTAGAATTCTTCTGTTACACTACGTCCCCAGCGACGACAATGGAGAACTGTTGCTACGCTTGCAACATTCAACAATAGGTTTAACGTTGTAAACCACCCTCGCTGTCAGCCTATGGCACCCGCTTCGCGGCGCCGGAATTCGTTTCGAAAAAGTTGAACGAAGTTCCTTGGAAAGTTTCACCTCTCAAGTGGCAATGAGAAACGATAAATTTCGTCTCTGTCCTTGACTGGCTTCTCTGAGTACACTTTTCACGCGAGGAAAACGTCGAAAAGATGAATTTTCCTAAAAGTATCTTTTTACCTGAACTTACATTTCTCAGTTAATATTTCTCATATCGGAAAATAGAAAATATCACTTTTCCATTTTAAATTACTCTGAAAGAAAAAAAATATTTATAAACTAGCAAAATCAAGAGTTTCATAAAAATTAAAAAAGATTAGAAGATCTCAGTCAGTATTTCTCACACCAAAAAATAGGAAGTAACACTTTCCTTTTTATCTTACTCTAAAAGAAAAATATTTATAAACCAGAAATATTCGGAGTTTTATAAAAATTGAAAAGGAAAATCAGAGAAGAAAGCTTCGTTAATTTTGTATGATTTAAAAAATGTTTGTATACAAACCTTTATTTAAATCTTACCGTTTCTTTTTTTGTTTATTCGTTTTTCATGGTGGTTTCCACGAACCCCGAGATGTTACGTGAATTTCCTGTGGGAAAAATGAGGCAGAGGAATAGAAATTTAAAACATGCGGCCCTACCAAGAGTTTCGTGTCGTGGCTTCTGGGGAATTGTAAAAGATGACAAAGCTCGATACAGGCTAATCGGCCAAGGAATGCGCCTAGAACGAACAGGTTCGGAATATTCATTAGACGGTCCAACTGATTTGAAGGCGATTTAATTACGGGCCTCCGTAGGCTTAATTAATTTGGCCGATGGTTCGACAACGATTAAAGCTGCATCGTTTCGTAACACGCATTTCCAAACGATCCATCAAAGGTTTCTGCAATGTTCCGATACGTTCGTAAGTTCTTTTCATAAATATGGATGTTGGCCTTTTTCTCTTTTCCTTCGTCGTGGACACATTATATTAATTTATAGGGAAGTAATATCGCACGAGGGATTTTTTTATGGCATGGACATAACAATATTCGAACTTGCAGCATCCTTCCAATGAGTTTTAACATTAATTTTCTGTACGAATGATACTTCCTTAAAATTAAATAAGAAGAAAATTTCTTTTAATAATAATGCGTAACAACTTCTGAAATACTTTCGATTGTAAAGCTCAATTTGAATTTTAAATGTAAATTTTCACTTTGACTTTAAAATTTAAAACAATCTTCGAATTTAAATTTCAAATCTTACCGTTTCTTGAGCATTGTTTATTTAAGTATGCCAATAGGAAAGAGATACTGATATAGTATTTCATAAAAATTGTGTGCAAGACAGATATGTTAATCAGGCATAATAATTGAATTAATCTCCTTTATCAATTCTAACGTAACAATTACAGTGTATGCAAGAAATGTTCAGAACAAATTATAACTATTCCTTAATTAAATAAAACAATGTTAAACCAAAAATTAAAAAATTAAATTAACCCTTTGTAACTTGATTTTTCTGTTTACGAGAAGAAAAATTACAGTTGATTACAAAGTTAAGAGGCAGGAATTAATAATTAACATATATAATTAGCATAATGCAACAGTACAACAATAAACAATTAAAATGTGATGCATGAAATATAAATAAGTAGATATGTAACTTTTAAGTCACACAACGTTATAAAGGATTAAAGGTAATTATTAATTATAAATCACTCAATTTATTAATATTAAATTAAATTTATTAAATTAAAAAATTAAACACTGATCTGACAACTACTCTCCAAAAGCTTCTTAAAATAGATATAATAATGATAACCCAAGCGTATACGTTCTTACAGAAAACAAATTGAACAAACCAAAAAACCAACCTCGTTCACAAGATTCATCATACAATTTTATACGTTCGTATTAAAATGGCATAAAAAACAGGATAGAGAATCTTATCAAATTCCTAAAAGCAACACGTCTACTAACAAAAATAACATAACAGTTACGATAGTAAGTAAATAATAACTCTAATAACCTAAGTAAAAAAGGAAAAAAGAAAACGCACAATAGCTACTTTTAAATTCGTTAAGCTCGTTCTAACATCAATTCTCATCTCACGAAAACCCAGACAAAATTATAATCTCTCCGCTTATCTGAATATACCGTTATATACAAGCGTGTATTACTTCACTGAAAAACGCAGGAAATACACGTAATTCCGTGGTATCGCGTAGGGTATAGCACGAGGAGCTTTGCTAATTTTCCCGGCAGCTGTTAATTAAATAAAACGGTGGAGAATAGCAGCGCGTAGCAAAGCAGAGACTAACTTGCCGAAATGATTCTGTTCCCATGGGGAAAGCCGGTTCGTTTAACAAAGCAGGACTTATTCGGTTTACTGCATGCGTAGTAAATGCACCGGGGGTGGTGGTGCAACCTGTTGCGGGCAACCGGTGTAAAGATGTCGTAAATGCGCGGTAATAACGCGAAATGCGCGTGGTGGAGTGTCGTTAGCAGTTTCGAGCACGCCGTGCTAGCAGGACACCTGTGAACACACAACCGCACACACACAGATGCACAAATGTACAAATACACACACCTGTACAGGTATTACCATTTTTATTGTACGTTTACTGGGGACGTTTGTTCAACGAGCGTCAATTACAGTACGAATTGCCGCGAATCTCGTGCTCGATGGAGTTATCAACGGTTTGCACGGGGATGAACGAGCTACCTCGCGTGTGCTGTTTTTCGATTCACCTGTGAAAAGGTACCTTTCAGCGCGACAAGTTTTTGTGAATGAAATTGCGATTAAAACGTGATTCGAGGCGAAGTTGCGCGTCACGTTGAAACGTATGAAGAAACGGAGAGAAGAAGTAATACGTAGATAAATTGGAAAAGTAAAAGCGTAGTGGTTCGTGTGATTAAATGAGGTGATTTCTACCGCGAAATGTATTAATTTTATGTAATTCAAAGATAAGACTTGTTATTTCAGCGAATGCTAACTTGTGGAATATTTGAGATGCATGTATAGAGAGACAGAGGGATTGATTCAAGTTTTATTACATTAGGAAATGTTCCTAAGTGCAATGGACGCATTCGCATGTTCTTTTAGAAATAATTAGTTATTTCGAGAGAAGGTGAATGCTCACGGAATAAATTCTATTTCTGCAAACAAGGAAGTAATTCAACATTATCGTTTGGTTAGTTATATGTTTAATATTACTGGCTCAAATACAATTTTTCAAGAATTGTATATTAAAAAGTAACTAATAAAAAATTTCCAAATTATACATTACTTAATTTATAAATGAAATAAACAAATATAAGAATTACACAATATGAAGTATTATAAGATGACAAATTGTAAAGTAAAATTAGTTATAGAATAAAGTTTAGTTACATTAACTGAAATACTATTTGTGAAGAATTGTAGGGATATGAAAAAGTAATTGATGAGGAACTTGCAAATTATGTTACATTTGATTTATAAACTTCACAAGCAAATACAAGAATTACAAAATGTAAAGTAAAAAATAAAACATTACAAATAAATTATGAAATACATGAATATATTAGCAAATTAAAAATTATTAATATAATAATAAACTAAATGATTATACAATTATTTTAATCATTAAAAATTTGTTACAAAATAAAGTTTAGTTACTCTTTTTCAAGTAAAATTTGTGAAGAACTGTATATTAAAAACTAGTTGATAAAGAACTTGAAAATTATATTTTATTAAATTTATAAATGTAGTAAACAAACATAAGAATTACAAAATACGAAGTATCATAAAATACAAAAAATTATGAGTAAATACAAGAAATTATGAATAAATACAAAATTCAAATATAAATGTTGAAGTAGAAATTGAAAGTTAGAAACATAAATATTGAAATAAGAAAAACTGTCCCAATGAATTAAGTATTATAAAAAAAAGTGAAAAAAGATAGAAATTGTGTACACGAAAGAATTCATATTACGATAAAGAAGTAACAAAATAAAGGATTTTGTTGTTAAAACAAAGTAATTATGTTGATAAAAATTTATTACACTACGTATAAATACACGATATCTTATCCACGCACCGTTCATACAATTATGTTCATTCGTACCTTTCTCTCGTTATATATCCGGTTTTGTATGATAAAGTATAAAAGAATCGTTCCGTGAATTAAACGTCTCTCCGGATTCCACGCGATATTCCTCCACCGGCTTTGCAATTGTAAATTCGATGAAACGTTTTTGGCAGCCTGGTCGTGAAACTGTCCGAGCGATGCCTTTAGAAATTCGTGTAGTCATACAGAGATTTTAATCGCCGTTGGCTACGACTGACTCAGTGAGATGGAACTCGGACCCATGGAACGTGAGATCCCGTGAAACGCACGATGCACGCTCGCGTTCCATTGTGGGATACTCCCACAGGGACCAAGGATTCGACTATTAAGCAGAACGTATTATCGTATACCAAGCCCGTTAACATATCATCACGGTGAACGCTTAATGTTGTAAAAGATGACACGAAGAACTTCGATAAATTAAAAAAAAAAAAAAAGGTAGAAAAGGAAATGCGAAAAAATGTGTTCGTAGAAAATATTTCAAGAATTAACGATCACTTCTTCACTGTGGTGAATGTAGCACTGTCAGAAGAAAGATCTGTACGGAGAGAGAGAGAGAGAGAAAGAAGCAGAATTGCTTCGGAGATTTAATTAGCTTTAGGAACGATTAGCGTGTTTTCCACGATCCTTAAATTCCGCCAAAACACGGCGTTCCCGTAGCCGGAGGAATAACAAGGCGGCATTTTAAAATTAACCGTGGCCGTGAAAACGTCTCGCCGATATTAACATGCGCACAAGGCACACCGATTCCGCTTCTTTTCTTCTTTCACGAGTCATAAAGTAAAATTTAAAGCTCCAATAAAAACCACCGCCAAGAATAATCCAGCGTCACCGGGGGCCGAGATCCTAAGAAGCCCCCACTCGTGGAAGTTCATCGAGGCAGAGATAAATGGACGAATTGTCAATTCTGTTGACGTATATAGAAACGAAAGAAAACGGCGAACCAGGTGAAGCAGAAGAAGAAAATGAAGAAGAAGAAGAAGAAACGGAGAAAGATTTTGAAGATAAAGAACCACACGAAGAAAGATGAAGAAAGGAAAAGAAGAGATGTTGAAAAGGTAGAAGAAGTGGAAGCAGAAGGGAAGTGAAGAGGAATGTAGGAGGAGGAAGGAGAAGAGAAATCTCCAAAAGGTGCCGCGTACACGCGGGGAACGTATTATATATTCGATCAAAGAGGGTAAGAGACGCGAGTACACGAGAACATGTGGGACAATGCCTGTCACCTCATTCACGTCAAGTGAGCTCGAGGACTACCAACTTCAGCCTTGTCGTTTCGTAGTGGCAGAAGAAGAACCTGGCCAGGGATCAAATTGCATCTCGATTCGTGCATCGACTTCTCTTTTTTAAACGCTGGCATCGTCTTCTTCTTGTTCCAGCGTTCACTGTATCGACCCATTCCCTTGTTCCTCGTCTTCACCATTCGTCTCTTTTCGTCCACACTACTATAACACACTCCTCCTACTATCCTACTAATCGTATCTTCTTTACACACGCGGGAGGATTTCAGGCGTAGCGAGAAGGTTTGGTCACCGTACGAAGAATCGAAATTCTCGCGGGGCTGTATAGATAATTTCTCGATGAATTGCCAAGCTTGCAACTACGTTTCCGGTGGAACAGACAGGATCGATGGGATTGCGATATGTGGTGGCTAAGGCGATCCAATCGATCGATACAGTAACTGAGAACGTGGGTCATTGGTTCTTCGTGCATGACGATTGAGTGGTTGATGTGGAAAATTGGAGATTAAAGGATGAAGAGGAAGAATCTTGGGAGATAGGTAGGTTGAATTCGGCTGGTGAAATTATTTCATTAAACTTCGAATTATTTATAAATTTATTTCATTAACCTTACGCGAAATTTGGTAGATCTGTATTTTGCTTAAAAAGATGTAGGTTGCTTTAAGAATATTCATACAAATTTGAAACGGCATAGTATTATATAATAATTAATGTATAGAAAGAATATATATTCTGTGCAATAACCTAGACTTCGTAAGGAATATTAAAGATATCTTTTATTCGGTAGTGGGAAATGTTCGTACAGTTTTGTCTATCAGCGAGAAATTTAAAACAATTTCTTACATTATTAATTCGTAATATTTAATACACAAAGTTGGCATCAGTGAAAGATTTTATTTATTTACTTGATCACTGAAGTATCATTCTAAACTCGTAAAAAGTTAACTAGCACTTGTTAACACGAAGGGTGTGCTTCTTTTGCGTGGCTATGCACGGTCTCATGTTGCTTCTCTAACTTGTCAGAAAATAAAAGATGTTGAATGGGTTGTTTTATTACATCTTCTGTGTAGTCCAGACATGTCTCCTTATGACTATCCCTTATTTCTGTCCATGTCAAACATTTTTGCAAATAAGTTTTTTGAAAACGATACCAAGAACAAAACAACAATTAATTTATTTTTTACAAGTGAAACTCAAGACTTTTACCCTACTGGAATGTGTAAGTTGGGAAAGAATTATAGAAACAAATAATGATTACTTTGTTAAACAAGATTATGTTTCTAGAGAAATCAGATTACTTGAATTTTTCACTACGCATCCGTACGAACTTTTTCAAAGACATATGTGACAAAATTGTTTAAATTGAATTCTTTACATGAACTAATAACAATTGAACATATTTACAATAAAAATAGGTAATTATATTTATAACAGAGTATAGTATCTATTCTGTATCACATTTAGAACTATCGATATTGAGCAACTTCGTTATCGAAAATTGTGCAGCAATCAGACGTTGCACATAACGAAGGACATCTTTCTGTATAAACAAAAAGAAAGTGCAGTCGATTGCATTCAGAAAGTCTACCCCGCTTCTCGAAAGGCATAATTCTCTTATTCCCCTATTCTCTCATTCCGGTTTAGTGGAATCCTAAAGATTTGCCAGTTTCACAGTACCAAGGCTCTACCACGAAATTCGATTTTTTTCTCTGTTCCTTTTCCTCGCTTGCATTCGTGTATTTTTCTCTCATTCCACAGGCAGGTGGAGAACACGCCATAAATTGAAACACTTCCCCGAAACATTTCTGTTCGTGCCGTTTCTCCATCTTACGTAATATATAGCGAGAGAAATTTTTACCTAACCTTAAAGTTCTATGTTATACAGAATTACACAGGCGTTGTTGCATAAAACTCATGGATACGCTTAGCATGCATTAATTTTACAGAAAATATCAATTTAGAATCTTGTTCGTATACATTGGACGTTCATTTTGTTAAGCTTTTCATCGCGCATAGTATTTTTTTTCTCTTTTTTTCCTTTTTTTTACAAGGATTACAACTATAATGAATATATATCCACGATAACATCGTAATAGTAACCTCGGTTAAATCGATAATCCTTTATCAGCGAAAGGAGTGCCAGTCATCTTGCTGCAGTCAATAAATATGCAAAGTGTGGGTTAATTTAAAACCTAGGTACGCTGCTTGTAACAGTATGATTAACGACGCAGTAAAACTCCATTTATCCAAATTTATAGTGGAGGCAGGCTGATTCTCTGTTCCACCTATAATTTCTCGTTCGAACGATAGAAATTGACATTCGCGAAACCAGGTTCGAGGGTATCCATTTATTTCATATCAAAACGACGATATACACCATAGATCATTGTTATACCAAGCTTTTAAATAAAATTTCAATGGATCACCGTTTACCGACTCAATTGTCATTTATTTATTTGCTTGTTAATCAATCAATCACATATTCAACAAGAAACATTCTCAGAACTTATTTCATCGTTAATATAAAATACGAAAATTCCATCGTTTGGAAAAATTGTACTCTCTGATTAAATCGTCTTTTGTACTCTCTGATTAAAGTTCCTCCACACTTATGCAATATGCAAATTATCGCTCCTATTCTTACTCCGTACATTGTATTTGAAAGTATGCAAATCACAAAAAACGAGAACATGGAAAAGGAATGAGGCGCTCAAAAATAAAATATCTTTTCTACGTATGCAGCTGCAGATGAAAGTTTCCGAACGACAGTGTTTCTCGTGTTTGATTCAATTTTATATGTTTCTTTTGAAGTTACAAAGAAAGAGTAATTACATACAACAACAGAAACTCCGATGATCTACAAGAATCACGCTAAAACAAGTTTAAAAGCAACTCTGAAACCATTGCATTTCCGCCACTGAAGACGGCACTTTTCGTATATTTGAATCGTTCGGAAACTTTTGTTATTCTAAATTTTACTCAAATATGTACAAGTTAAATATAAGATAGCAATTATATTTTTTAGGAACTTGCTTTAGTGTATATTATTGTAGATTATTAAACACTTTGTTATACGTAATTATTCTTTTCTCATAACTAAGATTTTGCACTTTAAATTAATCCTTTTGCAGATCATGCTAACCTTTTGGCACTCAAAATTAACTCTTTTGCAAATCTTATTCACCCATTTTAGTTAAAGCATTTTATGTTATTTTATATTTAAGTATCATTACGTATATGCAATACCAATTCTTTTCGGAATAATAACTGTGCATCGGATATTTTCATGTTACAGTAGCTTAAGAAAACAAATTTGTAGAAAAAATTCAGTTTTGAAAGAATCGATTTACAGAAAGGTGAATTTGTTCTATGAAAGGGTGAATTTGATTTGCAAAAGAGTTAATTTGCAGTGTAAAACCTTTATATAAAATTGTGTTATATACAAAAAACGTCTTCGTTCGGAAACTTTTGTCCGCAACTGTAAATCACGAAAATTTATTAAAAAAAAAAAGAAAAAGAGAAAAGAGAAACTAACATTTAGTGTTTTGATTCTCAATGCTCGTGAATTACTTTGCGTAATTACCTTTCGCGTCTACGTCCAAAAATTCTTCCTCCACAACGCTCGCAATAACAATTAAACGTTCACGTGAGCATCCGAGCGACGCATTGAACGACGATCAACAAGTCTCGCGGCAGAGAGAAAGAAATCGCGCTGCTGCATTAGATTTCGATTATCTCCCGTCCGGACCGTTCCGTTCACCTTGCACTTTTTCTTCTTCTGCTGGCCGTGCCGCGAGTCGGAACACGTTCCTGGAACGCCTATTCATCGTGCCCGGATTTTTCGATGGTCCGAAAGCAAACAAGAACGCGAATCCCCCCCAATCAACGTCGATTCAGATTTCCAGTTCCAGGCAGTAGTCGTTGCTTTTCCAACACGGTCATTTCTACGAGGTCGGTTCATTTAATAAAGACATCGACGCGATTTAAGTGGCCGACACACGAAAACCTCACCTTCGCCCCCTCTGGTCCCCTTTTATTCCAACTGGATTTCTACCAGTGAAAGTGAAATGGTCCCACGATCGTAGAAAAAAAAAAAGAGGAAAAGAAGAAAACAAGAGTTTTGAGAGAGCACGCGTCAATCCGTGTGAAAGCAATTCGATCGGGTACGAAATCGACTTCCGTCGAGAAAAGTATAACGCGAATGGTTCGGACGATGGTTGCAAACGTTTCTTCTTATATGCAGGGTTGGTTTTTACATGAGCTCGGTGAACGTGAAAGTAGCCTGTTCGATGGACAAGGTAGTTGGTACATATTGAGTAAACGAGCGAGTCTGGTTTGGTTTTCTTCATGAAATTTTCGTGATCACACGTCTCATTAATATTTGGACACATTTTAAAACAGAATAACTTGTTTAAAATTAGACCAAACAATGTTTTCTTTTTCTTTTGTGAGAAGTTAAGTTTGGTTTACTAGATGGTGTGTGTAAGAAATTTTGAGAAAATTGCAATTGGTTGGAATCACAAAGAAAAGAGTAAATATCGTTTCTTGTAACTTTGTTATATATATTATTTTATATGCAAATTTCATCGAAATCGGTGGGTAGAGAGAGAAACGACAGGCACTGAAAGACGTAAGAATCTTCAGATTTATCGCAGTTGTAGGCCGAAAGTCGTGAAAGATTTCGACTTCTTGCATTTTTAGTAGTTATATATATATATATATATGATTAACATAAATTTACAAAACACGTTGTTTAAATTTTCATTACAAGCTCAGATAAAAAAATTGTAAAAAGCTACCTTTACTATTTTCTTCGTAATTTCGACTAATTGTAAGTTTTTCAAAAATTTGTTACGCTTAATCTAGTAAACTAATTTTTCTGCTAAAAAAAAAGAAGAAACTCACATTGTTTGGTCTCATTTAAAAAAAGTTATTCTGTTTTAAAGGGTGTCCGAATATTTATATTCATACTTAGATTATAATTTTTATATTTACTTTAAGATAAGAATATTTCACTTTTGATTGTATTTTATAAAGAAAAATAGGATCAGTTAATAGTAGACATATTAAGTGTAGAAATAAGGATTTACATAATACAGATATACAAATCAAAATATTCGCGATGATATTCACAAAGTAACAGAAAAATGGCGAAAGGTCACTGAAAATTATTTTTATTATTGATCTACTTTCATTTTTATCAAATGATTCATTGGATTGTACTCCAAATACTTCATTTCTATACGTAATAATACTAAATTATAAAGAAATTAGATTGCGGAATAAACGTAGTTAGTTTGAGATGGAAGACACTTAACATTTGAATTGATGTAATGTAAAATTAAATCATGATATTTAATAACATAACAATTAACTAATCACGCTTGACAACTGCTAATTAAACTTCTATTTGAAAATTCTGAGCACAATTTATCTTTCCTCAGAGATATTTGTAACTTTACGTAGTGGAATTACATAAGTCACTGTTTAAGCGAGAATACTATTTTAACCTTTAGATACACCATTCTTAGATTCTATAACTTATAAGACATAACCTTTATAATTCGTATCTCCTAAATACATTTATACAAATGTCTTAAAGTTCAAATATACTTCAAGATACAACAGTAAGCTTGGAAAGTTCGAAGATTCGTCATAGAAAGAAGAAATACCATTGCAAGGCAATTACTAATTTTTATGCATTCATAGAAAACTCAAAAGTGCAAAATTTCACGAAATACACATAATATGAAAAGGTATATATATAAAGTGAAATAATTTTCTATCAAAATTCTACTCTTTTTTCACTATATTCCCAAAACTATGAATTTACATAAAAATCTGCAGTAAACTGATCAATTTGTATTAGCAATTTATACTTTCTCAGCTTAAACATTTCGATGCAGGCATTTATATTGTATTACTTTCCTCCAATGTTTCTGGCAGGCAACACGTCGCGCGTATTCTTCGATTCTCGTCGATTCACAGAGGAACCCGGCGGAGTTATTTTTTTCGTCGCTGTTCAACCACGAAACTGTCTCATAAAATGGCGGGTCGCCAAGAATATGTACATCGGGAAGAGATTTTCATGGGAAGAAAAGAGGAGGCGAGGAGAATGCTCGCGTGCGTCCGTCGAATTCCATCGGGTCCCGGCTGCGATCGGTAACTCCCTGTATAACGTCATATACCGCGTGGCGCAAAAAAGGAAGCGCACAAGCGACGAAAACTGGTTTCGCTCTCTGAGTCACCGTCTATAATGACGGGCCGCCTGGAACGTGCTGGAGATTCACTCGTTGGTCGAAAAGTTTTCGTAGAAGATTAGAAGGGCTAGGATTGCGAAGGTGAGAGACCACGGACCGAACACGAGGAAACACTGCTAATAACGCGGCCACGTTTCCGGTCGTTAAAGTGTCGAAGCCTGTCAGTTCGACCGATAGACTTTGCATACGTGCCACGGTGCAACTATAATTTCAATATCGAGACGATCAACGACGGTTCAACTGAACGTTTTCTTTTTATTTTTCTCTCTCGTAAAATTGTCAAGACTAGAAAACGTTCATCTTGGAATGCTACATATTTTTCTTGTTTCTCATTAATAAGGTTTTCCATTCAAACGAGAAGAAAGGTTATTTCGAGGTAATAACTGGGTTGTAGCATGGTGCTTTTAGTATACGTTGTTATGATACTTTTTAACTCATACTTTCTGTAAAAATGGTCACTTATTGACGAAGGGAGTAAACACGTTAGGTTGCATTTATTTTTGCGCTTCGCGAATGAATTCTAGCTGTTGATTGTAAGCCAGGCGATATTAAAATGCATCGGATAGATTTTGATTATCATAAAATAGTTAAATATATATATTTTTATATTTTAACAGTTTCAATATGTATATTGAATATATTGTTTATAAGTTTCTGGACACTTCGTACATTTAGATTAAGAATAAATTCATAAAACACTTACAAAATAGAGCTAATACTTTCTAATTATTTATATTATGCAAGAAGATTAATTACTGAATCTTTGAAACATCATACAAGAAAGTAATCGTAATAAAGATCATATTCGAAAGTGACGATGGTGGAAGTGTACATTTATTTTTATGATAGCGTTGAATAATAAATCTTTCATTCAATATAAAATGAGCAATCATTACTTGAAGCTAGAGTGCTTACTAAAAATTAAGTTACTTTTTAAATACAACTTCTTCCTTTTTATTAAACTAAACAATTCAAAATCGAAGTGCAAACTGGACGAAAGCTAATCAGTTACTCAGAAACATTGCAGTATTTTAAGTACTTTAACCCTTCATAACCCGACAATTCTTCGTTCATGAGAAAAAAAAAAATTATGTTTATTATGTTGTTAGAAATTAATTTGAAAATTAATATCTAATTATTGCAAAGAAATTGGCTAGTGCTAACGTAATAGTATAACAATATAATGGAACAATAAACAGATAAAATGGATGAAATGGCCTGCATGGAATGTAATTTCTTTTTTCTCAAATTTATCATTATATTTTTGTTTTGTTTTCTAATATTATAAATCCACATATATTTACTTTAGCAAATATATATTTTTAGTTTAGATATCAGTTAAATATATAATGTACTGATTCTTTTAAGTAAAATAGCCCATTTCACTTGGAACAACAATCACATTATCATATAATCTTTATCATATTATCTATATGAAATATTGATATAAATAGGGTACCTAGCTTCCAAATCACATGACGTTACTGAAGACTAAGTAAGCCAGAAAATGATTTTCCCTCTCGTTATTACTTCAAGAAATAAAAGGTGCATTCACACTTTTGAGAACCCTTACCATCCCGTAACAGTCCCTTCAATGGCGAACCTTTATTCAACAAATACCCCTACAATTTCTGCAGTCTGAAGAATAATCAAGTCCTTGCAGCCAGGAGTAGCTTACACGTCCAAACGTGGATAGGACGGTAGTTTGCGGTACGAATCGTGGATTTCTCGAAGATTAGTCGAACAGGACGGGGGATTTATCCGCGGGAAATTGCCGCGAGAAATTTCTCTATTCGTCTGGAATATTCGTTTCGGTGGGGGGTGGAAGAGGGCTAACGGTGAATCATCCTGATGTCAGTAGTGCCGGTAACTGGATACCGGACGAGACTCGTTCGAATTACTCTGGGAAATGAGCGACTCGTCGAATGGAGGCGCGCTCCCCGATCTTTCCACGAAGCCAGTTCGAGTTTCATGTCTATTGGCCCGCGCGCGTTCAACTCCTATCCGTCGACTTTTCTTTTATGCGCGTTCACTATTTTCTGAATGGCTCCCGTTATGGCTCGCAAACGAGGATCACGGGTCCCGCATCGTGGGAGTGAGCCGAAACCAAGTCCCGTGGCCGAAGGTCCCGTTACCCTTCCCAGCCCTACCACCATCTCTTTCGAACGATCAAACTCTTCTTCCCTCCCCCCTTCCCCCGCGTAAATAAATACATGCAGCGTTTTAGCTAGAAAGTTTCGATAGACGATACGACGATAGGACGAACGCGCAGTGGAATGGGACGGATCGTGAAATAATTATAGCGTGGTGAATCGCCAACGCGGAAACCGAGGAATCGTGGAAATTACCAAGAGTGATGGTGTGTAATTTGAAACTGTTCAAATGAATTGTGTAATTCGTCGAGCGGAGGAGGAACTTTTTGTCATCTGAGAATTCGAAGATGGAGATGTGGTACTTGAATCGTTGTTCTTATTCTTAGATTTCGATAAAGGATCGATGTTGCAGTTTCTGAATCACATAGTTGAGAATATTCGTAACATGAGGAAGAAGGAAAGAATTTCGCGAGGGAAATGCGTAATTAAGAAGAAACTTATGGAGATAAAAGTGTTGAGCGTTTTGTTCTCCAAATTCCCCAGAGAATTTTTAATTAATACGTTGATTTTTAGAAGAATTTATTTGTTAATAAAAATAGAATGGAAATGTGATCTTAATATCAAAGGAAATGATTCTAGATTCCAAAGTGTCATATGTATTATAGTTTTAAAAGAACTTTAAGAATATGTTCTCCAAATTCGTCAGAAAATTCTTAATTACTATGTTGATTTTGAAAGGAATTTATTTATTGATAGTATTGGTGAGAAAATTATAACATTTGGAGAAAGAAAATACTTTCGTGAGAAAATTTAAACAAAGACAAAATTGGCGTTGATTGTTTTGTTTTCCAAATTTCTCGAAAAATTTCTTGTTTATACGCTGATTCTCAGAGGAATTTATTTATTCATAGTTTCAATGCGTAAATTTGTAATATTAGGAAAATGAAAAGAATTTCGCAAGAAAAATGCATAGTTAAGAGGTGTAGGGAAAAAATTGATATTGACCATTTTATTATCCAAAGTTCCCGGAAAATTTTTAGTTCAAATCTTGATTCTCAAACGAATTTATTTATTGATAAAAACGAAATGGAAATGCGATCTTAATTTCAAAGAAAATGATCCTAGATCCCAAAGTGACATATATACTACAGTTTAAAAAGAAATTTGAGAATATCTTTAATGCTTTCAATTTGTCTCTCGTTACACGCGAAACCATAAAATGTGTTCCCCCGTCTGTTTACTTGTTTTGGAAGGCAACTTTGTTACCTTTACTGAAACGTCCTCACATACTGTAATAACGATTTCACTTAATATGCTTAACGTTTCCTCCGAAGGTAAATGTAGCAACACCGGCATAAATCAAGATAACATCAAGGGTCCTTCTTTCTGTATTAATTTCACAATTGTAAATGCGTGTCTTGAGCGTCAGTGGAAGTGAAATGCCTATAAAATTAAGTGCAAGATCGTTTGGTACACAGCCATTACAAGAAACCTCCAGTTGAAATAACGTCGTGGTCTCATTAATGGGATCGCGACTAATTGAAAGGAGAACCAGTTTTAGATTTTAGATTACCGTATTTAATCGCTATCGAAAGCGTATTGAAATATCGTCCTGATTTTTTCCCTTTTCTCCTTCTCATGTCGCTTCCTGATCTCGTTATCAAAGGTAATTCTCGTTGAAATTAATATTACAATATTAACATACATACATTTCACGTACGCAACAGCAATTTCGAATTTCCGTAATCAAATAAAAAATGAAAATAAAAGACAAACGAAAAGAAAGAGATGAATTAAACCGCTTATCAGAATTATCATTTTATTTATTTTAACCTCGATCACACAGGGAAAATTCTTATTCAAATGTATACTGTTAAACTCGTAGATTATCCCCTGTCGAGAAATTATAAAAAGGTCGTGACAGTCGTGTCGCGTGATCAAGAAAATTCTCCTGCTCGCCATCTACGATTTACCAAGGGAGAATATTTAAAGATCCCGTGACGGTCGGCCATGCGATAATTTCATTTTCGAGACGCGCGGAGGGCCCTGTTGGTTTACGTTGGATATTAGAAAACCGCCTAAGCAGGGACATTAAGGGTACGATGCACCTGAGGGAAAATTATCGATAATGGCGCGCTCGTTTTCTCTCATTCATTACATGTTATCGTGAAGATAATAATAGTTGCCGTGGACTGGGTAATAGTAATAGCAGGACGTAAGGATGTTTACCTTATCCCTCGTACAGTGTAACTGTCTTTGCAACTATTCATTTGCTCCGTGCAACAATTAAACGACGTGTACTTTGTGTACACATGATACGTACCAGACATTTTACAGATGGTATTGTGGTTACGTTGTTACAAATATTAATCATTGTTATTCTCACTTACTTTGTAAAACCGTACGTACGTCAGTTCCCCTGTCACGAGTAATAACAAAATATTGGCTGACATGTGTAATTTACCATTCAACCGATGTATCGTCGGCCGGATAGTCATTAGAAAGAGAGTTCGCTGCATGTATCGAGATGGGCCGAAACATGATCGTGTATCGACGTGAAGTTGCAAATTTCTGTCCGCGTATATTCAGCTGTCGTGCATATTGGCTGTACGCGCGCCGGGTTCTTTTTCGTACGAAGTATCGCAGTCTAACCTCGGGTTTGGACTTTCGTAATTTTGCACATGGATGCACGGACGAGGAGAAGGGAGTGATTATGAATTTAAAGTGGAAGCCGAGGAACACGGAACACGGTATTCTCGAGGAGAGACGTATTGAAATTTACAAGCGTTCATTTATAATAGAAATTAATCATACGAAACGTTTTCTTGAAATATTACTAGAACATAAGAAACGTACATCTGTTGTATTAACACACGTTCCTGTACTTTGGTTTCTAATCACGAGAGGTCAAGGTACTGCAAATTGTGAGGTTGATAACGATTGAAACAGCCTGGAAGGGTCATAACTATAAACCCCGTAAAATTGCCTGCACCGACGAATGCATCGAATTTTATGGGGAATATAAAAAGTCTCGCGGGACGAACGAGAGGAACTGGCGAAGTTTCAAAAAAATGCCGCTCGTGAGGATATGCCTCGATATCCTTGTTGTAAATTCGGCCTTATCGCCCATCGTGGAACGAGGTTCGCGAAACAGTTAGAGAGAGGACCGGAAAGAGAAACAGGGAGAGCAGAAAGAAAGAGAAAACAAACAGAAGAGAAACAAGAGAGAGAAGAGAGAGGTAAAGAGAGGAGAGCAAGGGAGAGAGCGCGAGAAGGAGAGAAAGAGAGAGAGAGCAAGAAGGAGAGAAAGAAAAAAGAAAGAAGAGAGAAGGAGATAGAGAAAGAGATACAGAGAGAGCGAGGAGAGAAAGAAAAAAAGAAAAGAGAGAGAAGGAGAGAGAGAAAGAGAGAAAGAGATACAGGGAGAGCGAGAAGAGAAGAAAGAGAGAAAAGGAAGAGAAACAAGAGAGAGTGAGGAGAGAATCTTTCCTCAGAAAACGTGCAAAAGTTTCGCCGGCGACGGCATAAACACGTCGTTACGGATTACAAGGAAGAACCGATTTCATGAGTATCCTGCCTAATCGTGGGCTGTTCCACGTGATTCATGAATAAAATATATGGGCGCCGGCCACTCGACTACAAGTACCCGGGCTAAGTGCCCTTCTAGGAGCAGACTATTAACTGATACATCATAAACTGTCGTTTATGGCGTTATGCACGAGGCAGCACGGCGAGACAATGGCGCGTTACTTAGCACGTGTAATGAATTCCTTTAATGAATCCTTCGTTACGACATTTACTACGACAAACGTTACAATCTTACCAAGATGCAATTATATTTATAACAATAATGATGTATATTTATTACGATGTCAGAACACGAACAGGTGAAACATAGAAGAAAGATGTAAATTAGAATAGAAAATAAAATAAAAAGCTTTATTTAGAATCTCTTAATAAAATTACTCTTTAATTACCCTTTTTTTCGTTACTACAAAGAAAAAAATAAAATAAAATAAAAAAGTCGTAGAGCTAGAAAGTAACCCGTAGAAAGTTGAAGAAAAGAAATTGAATATGCCCAAAGGAAATCGTAGTAGCAAATTCTACGACCATTTGTCATAATTTATCCACGCGAAACAAAGTTCCTTTTTCAACAGTGATGGAGTTTAAAACGTTTCCCTGACAGCGACAGACGCAATTATTCTGCGGATGACATATTATTGCGGTGACAACTGCATTAAGAAGCTATCGATTACCGCTAGTTAACGTTACAATGCAACTCCGTTGTGTCTCGCTTGCACAATAATATTCACGGCCGTTTTGTACATACACAAGACGTAGATTGCAGATCATGATGCATAAGTGTCCGGTGCACGATGCTGCGAGGAAAATGTTGTTACCATAATGACTGTAATATTATGACACCGCGCTATTGCTGGATCGTGTTTATCAGCGATCTGCAGTTTCAGTCGCTAAACGAGCGCACACAGCCAGCTCAAACGATCTTGTGCGTGATACACGTTGCATTGCGATTAAATCGCGCACACTGTAAACCATTTAGGGCACTTTTTCTCTCGACGATTTAAAGCAATCAGCAGGTTCCTCGTGACGATAGAATTTTTTGTGCCCGTCGAACAAGTCGATTATCCGGATCTTTTCCAACCATATTTTTTTTGTTCTCTCTCTCGCCCCTTTTTTTCTTTTCACTCACTTTTTTTTTCTTCCTTTTTCTCTTTCTTTCTCTCTCCCCTTCTTTATCTGAGTGGTGGAACGTTAAATTTGCTTGTCGGGCGAATCTAATCTAGTGTTTGCGGCGACGCGTGTTTGCATTGATAAACTTCCGTGATAATGTTTGTCATTATCGTTATCGATGGTGAGGCCGAAAGCAAGGCTGGAACTTTAATGCACCTCGTCCGTTTACCAACTGGATTATCCTGTTCAGCTTGGGCAGGACGAGAGAGCGTTCGCAATTACACTCTACTTAGGTGTTTCGTTTACAGTTTTTGTTTAGGGACTGCAATCATTTAAGTCAGTACTTACAACACGATTTTTGTCCTGCATTCACGTAGATATTTTATTGGATGGTAAATATTTGCTTGGATAATTTATGTCGTAATTATAATATCTATCAGGGGTTCTACTTTTATTGTGTACAATTTTATATCGTATTACAAGTTATTTAACTCTTTGAATATTCGATGAATGTTGTAGTTAATCACTTGTTATGGACGATTGATTTATAATCTGCTATTACGAGGAATACAATATTAATCTGTATATTATTGTTCCTTTTGTGAGATTATAATTTGTATCGTACATATAACTGAAAGGTTCTCTTTTAGTTTATTTTCTTTTTTATTCTAAAAAAGATTATGTGAAACAGGGAAATCGTTCCTATTTATTTCAAAAGTATTCATTATGCTTTCATTTCAAAATTTTGATATAGGCCCACAGTTTATATTGATTTATTGGATATTTATTACGCGTGCATAGTGTTCCACGAAATTTTAGTTTGTTAAAACAATTACAATTGTGCTGGAAGCGAAATAGGCTTCGCTGGAAGCATGTTCGATTTACAGTGGCCGGTTAACGTGTTAATTATTAATTCTCGTTTATCAACATTTTTCAAAGTATGAAACTGTAATCAACTATAATTTTTCTTTTCACAAATACATGAAAATCGGATTACAGAGGATGAAATTGATTTTTACACTTCATTTATATTAGTTTTGTAACTATAATTTAATTCCAAAATACGAAAAGTAATATTCATATCTACGAAAAAATGCAGATAAAGAAAATTTACTTTACAAAAGTTATGCATGCTTGAATGCAGTCCAATTTCTTTGTAAAACAATTTCCCATGTTGTTCAAAGAAAATCCTGAAATTTCGTGAGTTGACCTGCGCGTATTTCTGGTACACAAAGGGTTTGAAAGGTGCAAAGACATCGATATACACACTTCCACTCATCTCAGAATCCGAAAGTTTGCACACACAATTGGAAGATTCCCGTAGGGCAAGCAGCATCCACGGAAGCCTATCGAGAAAGTTAGAAGTATCCAGGGGGTCTCAGGTACCCCAGGCGAAGTTGCATTCCATCTGTGTGCGCGTCTCAATTTTCGCGTGCAGAACTCTCCTTTGGCGCGCAAGGCCGTGGGTTTGAAACGGCAGAAAAGGAAGAGCAGTCGCCCCGTGGCACGTGGCGACCATGTATTTCAATAATAGCAGGAATTAAAGTCCAGCAGGGCTGGAGTTAGGTTCGTTCGGTCGGCCACCCGTTCCGTTTTCTTTTCCTTTCCTTCCAGATCCATTGCCCTTTTTTCCATCTTCGTCTCCTTGGCCGTAGCAGTTCTTCGACTTGCTGTTCCTTCTTCCTTTTTTCTCTTCTCTCTCTCTCTCTCTCTCTCTCTCTCTCTTTCTTTCTTCTCTTCATCTTCCCTTCCAGGACACAATCGGATTCTAACGCGTGCCGGCGTGCAGCCAGGTCCATCGCGACACCTTTCGATTCGCTTTCTTGCGGACATCACGCGCGTTCTCGTTCCCTCTACCCTTTTCTTCCCGGTGGCGCTCCTTTCAGCCATCTCGACGACGGTCCAGGTAGCACTCGCCTAGCATCCTGATTATGCCACGGACGATCCTGAACACGATGGTTAAACTCCCACCTACCCCGTGGTCGTTTCGTTGCATCGGTTTACCCAGGTAGCCGTGAGATTTTTATTACGACAGGTTGACCCATTGATCTGTTTCTACGGTCGTTCCTTCCTTCCTTTCCTTTTTTCTCTTTCTCTTCTTCCGTCACGGTCGTTTTCCTTTTTTCTGTATCTTTCTTACTCTTTCTATGGTGTCATAGTAGTAGCGATGATCGTGTCACTGGACATCATATGGAGGAATCGTGTTCCTATGTTAGTTGTGTCCCGACGACTTTATTCCTTGACCGACCACGTTCGAACCGCTGTCCTCGGCTCAACCCGTAGCAAGTTTATCGCAACAGGTTGCATCGACAGTTTATTGACCCTGGCAATTCGAACTCTAATCGGCCTCGAGAGTAATAACGCGGAACTTGGCCCGCGCTACGCTTTGTCCGAGTGTTTTGGGTGTTCCGTTGCTGCGAGGATCTCCCTTTGAAACTGTGGTAGCAGAGGTAAAGGGTTTTAATTGATACGGAGTTTGGATTAATGTTCCATGAAGTTGGAGATCAGTGTACAACTCGTCTGAACATTGTGTTATCGAAAATTTCAATTTTACAAATAATGGTAATTTTTTAGTTGCTTATTTAACACATTGCCGATCGTGGGTATTTTTCGCAAACGACGTTTGCACATTTGACGTTGAAAAATTATAAAATTCGTCAATATACGTTCCTCTGTTTCTGATAATGTACGAGATATTTAACTTCGAGGACAATTTTTACTCCTTGACTGTAGACGATTGGAAATAGAAAAAGAAAAATACTTGCAAAATATTTTTTCAAACTAAAAATATCTATATATCAAGCTTTTGTCAATGTCGGTACTTATCATTTAGGAATGTTGCCCTATTGGTAATATTCTTACATTTAAGCAGCACCCATGAAGCGTATAAGTAACTTAAAATAATAAGATAATAATTACCTAATATTTCATCTTATTTGCACAAATTAAAGTAGCGTGTTTGATAAAATGTGTAGTAAAGTAAAAATATGTTAAACAACATAGCATTTTTTAAAGTGTGTCACGTTCGTCGTTCAATTAATTTCCATTGTAAAAGGTTAACCTATTAACTGTGGATGAGGAATTAACTCATCATTGGTTCAATAATACTTCGAACGCTAATAGCTTATCTATTAATCGATTACTCATTTCTTAATTGCATTGTTGTATTTGTATTAAATATAAAATACACCATACTGATATTTGCAAAAACAAAAATTACGTAATTGCTTATCGTTTTTGCTGGTTTTTAATTATATACTGCAGAAATTCAATTTTTATTTGAGAGACGAATCCAGTTAAAAGTTTAATCGACCGTAATTCTGTTGGACGCAGTAGTAGAACAATTGTTAACAAGTAAATACAAAACCATTTTATCACTTCAGTTTTCAGTATACTGTTATTAATAAGTAACGTCTTAAGTTTGCATCTTATTTCACATATTTCTATGTGCTATCAAAAATTCCCAACGTTGTCGAAGTATTTACGCTTCAAGTGACCAGTCTGTTGTATTTATCCACTTAATTCACTTTTCGTTCACAGTTCTGCAAGTAATCTGTTAAGAAATGATCTGTTCTAATGAAACTTTCTATTTTTTATCAATTCTTTAAGTATATCGACCGATGATTACACTTCGTACCACACTTCCCACAAAAACTGTCGTAACAACCGAAACACGGAATAAAGCACTCAAATAAATCGGTTTACTCGACCCAGACGGAAACAACGAAGAGAAATGGTTATTCTTGGCAATCAAGGTCGATCAATTGCCGGAAGATTTATACGTCAGACATCATATTCTTATCACATTTCTGTAATGACTCTGAATCCGTGTCGTGAGCCACAAGAACGAGGGCATGCTCACGTGCTTATATATATGTATATCTATATATAAGCACACGTGTTGGTTATGTGTATGTACACGTAGAAGAGGCGGGAGTTCCCTTGGCGGAAGAAAAATTGAACGGGCGCCTCGGAGCCTGTTCCTGGAATTGAATCAAACAAGTGTTACCACCCTCTTCGAGTATAATATATCTTCTAACATTCTGCAGAGGGACCGAGACGGATAGTTGCTGGCCTGTTCCAGGATATACCTGATCCCACTTACAGATCTACGTCCGTTTCGGGATCTTCTTTTTGCGTCCTGTGTTGCACGCCCCCAGAACCAAAATTGATGTTTGTACTGCTCAAAATCGCCGAGATACACAGTACCCCATCCTCCCTCTCTTCGTGTCTGTGTCACCTCACGGTGGATGTTAAAAATGATTCCGTGAAAAAGCACGAAGTTACTTTAGCCCATTTGAATAATGATGTACGCTCCCTGGATAGTGAGTTACTTTGTCGGTTGACACGGCTGAGTTGTCTATTTATTAACTTTTTTTAACTTTCAATTTCTTCCGTTTTTTATTTTCCTTTTTTTTCGTTTTTCATGATCTTGAGACGATCGTTGATCATTTGCTCTAATGGATATTCACGCTAACGAAATTGAGTTAACCCTTTGACTACTGTAGGAGTATATATACGCTCATAAATATAAATTTAGCCCCTAGCAGTCAAGTGGTTAAAGACGCAACGTGCTATGTTGCAAATACAGATTGCTCAAATTGTAGACACAGCGTACTACACGTAGCAGACGGAACTTAATGATATCAACAAAAGAGCGAATCATTTCTTCATCCTTGACACGGTCAATTGCACGTTCAAACGGAGTATCGCTAAGAGAGCTGCGTTTTCTATTGTAAAAGATCACCTATAGCTTAGGGAGGACGAAAAAGCGGCGCACTAAGCGTGTCGCGGCTTGTCCCGTTGACAAGCATTATCCTTTCACGCGATCACCTTTGACTGACAAACCAATTATTCGGCACTCAGCACTAACGAGCCAACTATTTTATCAATCAGCGCCGCTGGGTCTCTTCGAGGAGGCAGAAGGAACGGCGATGTCTTCTGCGGTAGACTTATGGAGGAGAAAGAGAAGAAGAAAAAGAAGAAGGAAGATGAAGAGTCAAGAAGAAAGAGAAACTCTTCGAACGAAAGTAAGAGGAGGACGAAGAGAAGAAGCGCGGGTGTTCCTCACAGGAGAGAGCTATAATAGCACGAAATATAATCCCTGGGTGAATCTAACGAGTCCTGGACCAACGGGAGAAGAAGAGGAAGTTGAAGAAAGGGAAAAGGACGAGGAGTGTTTGCTTGATACTAGACAAAGAGGAGAAACGTTTTTCAGGTGTGAGATGAGTGAAGATACAGTGCTGCAGAGAGAGAGAAAGAAAGAGAGAAAGAGAGAAAGAGAGAAAGAAAGAGAGACAGGTGGAAAGAAAGGGAGAAGGAGAAAAAGAGAGAGCGAGAGAAAGAAAGATGGTAGACAGAGTGAAAGATTGAAAGTCAGAGAGGAAGAGGGGAAAGCGGTTCGGCGCCTCTCCGATCATTCTTCAGTCTAGCGCAACGACTCATCGGCTTTTTTGCCGCTGCGGCTCCGTGGAGACGTTCAAATTGCTCTAATGGCGGACCAAAGAGGAAAGCTATGCCCGACAGGTACTTATCTTTTTCCCGAGTTCGTGTCTTTCGGTGTTACCCCTCTCTCCCTCTCTCTCTCTCTCTCTCTCTCTCTCCTTTTTTCTCTCGATACTCTTTACTTCCACGATCCTCGTGTTGGCTCTACTAGCAGGGACGATGCCTTATCGATGGAATTATGAAGCTCCATGGATTCGTGATCTTTAAAGATACGCTTTCCTCGGGGGAATTGTGTTCACTGTTTCTTGGACCCTCATTTATTATCGTATTGCGAAGGTAGCGAGATAATGACTAAATGAAATTATGGTTTTTGGTATTTTAGATGATTGATTAAGAATGACGGTTCGGTGCAATTTGTGGATCCTCTGAAGATTAATTTGTATGGAAGAATTACATCAATCTACGGTTTTCGAGGTCCGAATGTGAGACGGACGTGAGACGATGATGGTGCAGAATCAAATTTACGAACGCTTCTTCGTGAATGCGTTCGGATACAATGAGTCAGCAAGCGTATCGTGTTCACGATCTGTGATTTGCTCTTTTTTTCTTGTTGTTTCTTTTAGTTTTGTTCATTGAATCGACGCGGTTGCTGCAATACGTGAATAGTAGAGGAAGCATTTCAATTATAGTATTTATATTGTACAATAATGTTGTGAAAATGTTATGAAGATGAAGTTCAATTAAAGATACAATTTAAAATTGGTAGGATTGCTTTAATTGGTAGGATGAAACAAACACATTCGTAATCCACCCAAATTATCTCCTATTTTAAAAATTAATTTCTTTCTTTAATATATTTAGAAGATGTCTGTAAATATAAAGTCCATGTACACTTTGAAGATTGTTCAGTAAGAAATAAAACTTAACAGATTCTTGCATATAAAAAAAGGAAAGTTAGAAGTATTGATGGAACATACAATGCAGAAATAAAAAAGAATAGAACCCTCGAAGAAAGGTGACTCAGGAATAAATAAAATGTCTATATACACAAATTCGTTCAATTTGACACAGTTGGCATAGCTTTTAATTTTAACTGCATAGAAAAATCTTACCATGACATGTCATGTCACGTGTAAAATAACTTTTTCAAAATTGAATTAAACAATTGGAGGTTTTTTGAATGAATTAGTTCACTAGATGGTGTGTAAAACATTTTTTGAGAACATTACAATTGGTCGGAATTGCGAAGAAAATAATTGAGGTCGCTTTTTACAATTTTTTATGCCTGTAATGAAAATTTAAGAAATACGTGTCGTAGATTTATATCAATTATATATATGCTGAACATTTTATAAAAATCTGTTGACGTTGCTACGAGCTACAAACGATTAAAAATGGCGGAAATCGAAATTTCTTACGACATTCGGTCTACAATTACGATGAATCTAAAAACTTGTACATTTTTCAATGCTTGTCGCTTGTTTCTACATCGCCCGATTTTGATTAAGTTTTCACCATGTACACAACTAACAAACCTATAACACATATTTTTTTTAATTTTCGTTACAGCTTCAAATAAAGAGTTATAAATCTTTACTGTTTTCTTATATTCTGACCATTTACAATTTTTTTTTTAATTTTCTGTACACATCTAGTAAACTAATATGATTTTGTAGTTACTTATTTCATACAGAATTAAAACAAAGAAAAGAAGAAGTAAAATGTAACTTTTAACTAATTGATACTGATTACGTTATCACAAATAAAAGTGGAACCGATTGCTCAATTCAACATCCAGTAAACTTCCTTTCAAAAGGCGGGAAATTCAACAGGCAAATTACTTTTTCAACATAAACCAATGCTTCTAACTTGTAAAAAAGAAAGAAACTTACGTCTTTTAGATCACATTTAAAAAAGTTACTCCATTCAAGATTGGTCAAATATTAATCAGAATAACGTTTCGAATATCGATCGTGACGATTGATACAGCGAGCAACGGATCGTTTAAACGTGAAACGAAATCGAAGCAACAGCGGCGGCGCGAGTAACTGAAAATTGAGATAACAAAAGAACAGAGTGGTCAGAGTTCCCTTGGTGTAATTACGGTGTAGGCGGTCGCGAGTTGCGCGCTTATTATATTTGCCATAATTGCCGAGGTCCCGATTCAATTTGATCGCAGTCGTAATCTCGCTAGACGGACTAATTGCTGGCGGCGCGTATCTGAATTCGTGTATCTATGGGAAACGCGCGATAGTTACCCTGCAGGGAAACATGGTCATACGCTCTCTCGTTCGCCTCTTTAAAATGAAAATGTATCTATACAAGGTTGAGAGTTACTGGTCGAACTATAATCCCATAGTCGGCGTCGTCATTATGTCTACATCGTGGGTATACGAGCCCAGCCTCCATTATCTCGTTTACGTCACGAAGACATTGCTCGCGTTCGTGGCCGGCGCAATTCAGAAAATCACTAAGAAATAATAAGTCAGTCTCTTGGATCCTTGTCTGTACAGGCTCTTCCTATCCGGCCGATAGTAATTACCCCTGGACGTGTACGCCCGGATACATCGTTCGCTGGATCACGAGACTTCCACTCTTGCTCCAGAGCTGTAGATTTTTCTTTCCCCTTTTTTTCCCTTTTTACTCCGGGAAACTGGAAGCGAGCGTACTCCGGCGCAGGCGTTAAGTGGAAAATGATTTTGCGTTCCTGGGAATCGACGAGGGAGGAGGAAATGGGCATTGGACGGTGAATTTGGAGAAATTACATTGGTGGTGATGGGACGAGGATCCTATTTTGGTTGAATATTGAGGATCTTGAGGAGTTGGTGGGTTAGGAGTAGCATGGTAGAAGTAGTAAAGTTCGAAAATTGAAGATTTGCTGGCAATTTTGGAAAAGCGAACGTTTGGAACGATGTGAGAACGTTCCGGGGCGAATTTTCGGAAATTGCGGTCTTGAGAAAGTGCGACATCAGTAGAAGGGATGTAGTTACAAAAATTGGAAGTTTAACGTGGCAGAAGGAGCACCTTTTACATTTCGAAATTTAGAGTGATGCAAGATTGCGATAACAAGTTTAGAAAAATTTAATTCACGAATGTGAATTTTGAAACGCGGAACATTTCCGGTGATATTACATCGTTGATTTTCCGAAGAAGCTTGTAATAACATGAATCCATAATTACCTTTGAATCGGGTGTTTGTATGTCTAGTTATACAATTCGAGAGAAGGAAACGAATCAATCACGTTTCAAACAATCGTCTTAAATGAAGCTAATGCAACGAGCCATTAGATTCCTTTTTACGCTTAATAATACTCTATCTGCTCTGATAGCCTAATTGTAATACCTTCATTCAGGAGGGTATACGAGGGAATAAACGTTTGAAGTGGTAATAATCGAGGTGTTAGGATAGGTGTAATGTCAATAGCAGTCGTTCTTACTGCGGTTTCGGAGAAATCGACGCCATTTGTGGCTTTGCTGACCAAAGGCTAGGTGTTTTAGAGGGTAGTAGAACTCACGGTTTGTTTCATTTGAGGTTTCATCTGAAATTGCGATTCGTGTTTCGAAACCTTTGCTTCCCGTTTTGTTTAATCTCTGCACTGCCATCAATGCCACTATGTCTTCCGATAGCAAGCTATCTCAGTTAATTACGATGAATTGTATCATTACATTATGACAAATCAGCTTTTTCTAAAAATTTTCAGGTTTCGCATAAATATCTTTCGAATTTATTTTTTCTCATACACTTATTACGTTGTCCTGCAATTTTGGTGTTATTCTTGAGTGATACAAGCAATATTTGCTATCAAATAATATGTACTATATTTATAAAATGTACATATATTAGGTGTAGAAATAAATTCTTTCCGACTGGATTTGCATAATGAATAGAACCAATCAAATTGAAATATCCGCGTTGATGTTTGCAAGCTGCCAGAAAAATGACAAAAAATGAACAGTAATAATTTCATCCTTTTTAAATAAAACTTTGGGTATACCCAAAATCGGAATAAATTAATTTCTACGCGTAATGTTATACATTCTATTTCCTCTATGATGATTACATCTTCAATGAACGTTACTTTCATTAACACGAGATCTTCCCGCTCTGAAGGAAGTCGCTGCACGAGAGATTTACAAAAAACATAAACTTGTATTGATTGTAATGGATGACAAAAACGAAAAATATTCCCATCCGGTAATGTAGAGTATCTTCTGCCAATAAAAAAAATGGATATACATAAACTTATCTGTTTAGAAAAATACTATTATCAATTATAAAAAAAATACTAAATTATGTTATTTAGTTTTTATTTCATGTTTAAATTATATAATTTATTTATGATTTACACTTTGCGCAAAATACATTTAATATAGGATCATTATCATTATTAGATCGCGGATTTTATGCATTTATAGGAAATTTAGGGGTGAAAACTGGCACGGAATGCACGTAATATGAAAAAGAATCAAATTATAGTGCTTTTTATAACACCTGGTAGGTGAAGTAATTTTCTACCGAATTCCTATCTGTTTTTTATTATATTCTCAATATTAAAATCATTCTTACATGCTTGTTGACTTTTTCAAGTGAAGAAGACTATTCCACGTCGTTTGCAAAAAAATCTTATTGTGTTATGGTATCGTGTTCGAATTTTTATGAACAAGGGTGAACATTATCAATAGCATTAACGAAATCTAACATAACGAATTATGTTATTTTTGTACACGTGATATAATTAGAAAGAATTGAAACAGTTCTTTAACGAGCATCATTTCCTTCTTATTTTAGGACGTCTAAAGGTTCTTTTATACGCTGACCAATTCTTCAAATTCTCATGTCCTTATGCGGAGCTTGTAGATTCTCCGAAAATACGATAGAAGAAAAGTTTCTTTGATGGGAGAATTTTGTCATTGGCGAATATGACGAACAGTAGCCGTTAGATCGTTGTTTCCGGCTTTTTACGAGCGGCACGTCCGCCATCGGTGGAAGAAAAAGGAATCTGTGGCATAGGTGGTATAAGTGGGTCACTGTCGCTTTCAATTAGGCGCAAAACGGCGCGAGAAGAGGAGACTTCTTCGCACATTTGCCAACGACATCTCAGACGGGCAAAAAGCAAACGACCCTCCGCAAAATCTTGTCTCTTCCTTCCACCTCTTCCTTCCGTCTTTCTCTCTTCCCGTCTCCATTAAAAGATCTTTGCCTTTCCTTCCTCAATGGGTCCCTAAGTTTGAGAAAGGTCGGTCAAACTTGTGGCTTCGACTTCCCTTTCTACTTAACGATAGCTTGTTAAACCTTCGTATGTATTCAATGATCAATATTTTCCCGTTTATTTCATCGTAATCTATCGAAGACCTATACTTCTCTCCATTTCTTTCAGGTGAATAGGATTTATGTGTTCCTTTAGTTGCAGGTTGTTTAACAGTAAATTTGCAGGATCAATTTGACAGAGGTAGGATTTCACGAGCAAAAGAACTACTATTTTAGTGTATTAAAGTTTAGTGCAAAAATTAGACACGTAAAGTGAAATCCAGTTTTATTTTATTTTCCTATTTCGATATAGTTAGATCATTTGGCATAAAAATTACAATTTATTATGATTACACTTGTTGTTGATGATTTCATTAATACTATATTTATTGGACTCGTAAATTTGACATGTTTATATAAACATGTCTGCATGTTTATATAAACATAGCCAGTTAGAGTCATTCCTAGCGTGGTGCGAAGGAAACTTATGGGACACCCTAATATATAGTTAAATTACTTCTAAATTAAGCACATAAATTTTTTGATATACAAAGTATGCAAGATGTACAAATAGATATACAGGAAAAGTTCTTAAATCTAGTCTTAACTTAAATTCTTTACGTCTACGCGAGGACAAATGTGAAAAACTGAATACTGTAGCAATAATATACGATCGATTAGATATCAATATTAATTATATCTATTTAATAATTGAATCAATTCAGTTTATAAAGTAGATTATTCTAAATATTGATCAAGTATAATTAAAGAGAAAAGTAATTTAATTGTGAGTTTAGTAGGAACTAAAACCACGATCGATTGGGTATTAATATCGATTATGTACACACAATAATTGAATCAATTCAGTTCTTAAGATAGATTCCTTCCAATATTTATCAAACGTAATTTAAAGGAAATGTTTGATCTCATTATGAGTTCGGTGCGAAGTAGAATCGCGTTGTGAATCTCATGAGAATTAGGCCTTAGAAACTTGTCTTGTCGTATTGTGATCGATGGTGGTGAGCCTTCCGGTTGATTCTCAAGAAATCGGCGCGAACCGGATATGATTCAATGGTTTAAGAATGATTTCCTCCAAGTTGGCCTCAATCTTGACACGTATTTCTTATATCGTTCCATGAAAAGAAAATTCAATCTCGCACTCTTCATACATCAGAATCTCTCTTTATCTTTCGAGAATATGCTAGATCCTTTGATGTATCGAATTTCTCGAAATTTGATTGAAATACCCTTGATTTCCGGTAATTTCATTTAACTAAAATTTCCATTCTCCATTAGCCATTCAATTCAGCTTTTAAGATTCTATGCTATCATTTTCAAGTTAATGCACGCATTTTTAATTACAGAAAGAAAATAGTTACAATTATCATTCGATTTTATCTATTAATACTGATCTGTCATTATACGTAAATATTGCACAGTAGATATTCAAAAGAAACGGATTGACAAACGAGTGAAGAACAGGACGAGATTGATGAAGCGCTACGAATAAAATTCCACGATGTCAGCCTGCGGTGAAAACCGACCTAGGTGAACAAGCTTCAACCATACCTCTACCTGCAGTCAATTCTTTATCATCACTCCTGTTCCCGCGCGTGTCACGGATTCGAGGGAACCTCTGCACTCCAGGTATCGTAATTCCCCTTCGTTGTGATCTAATCTTTAACGTCTACCTGCTTCTTTTCCTTCTGAATGTTATCATTCACGTCGATATTTAATAATTTCCCTATTGTACTACAACTTGTATAATATTCATTTCTTTATATTTTATATTAAAATTTTTACACTACAATTCTTATAATTAATCATAATATTTTTATTACATGAAAATGTTCTAATACTAATGTTTACTTTCTTGTTTCCATTTCAATGAAAAAATTCATTAGGGACATCCAACTTACACGCTTAAATATTTTTTTTTCATAAGACACAAACTATTTGGAAATTTTTTCAAGTTTTCTCTTTTTTTATTGGAAGTACGATTCGTTACAATTATGTATGGAAGAGAATATCATTAAAATGTAGAACATGACTGCGTTTGCAGACATCAATTCGATTACCGAAATTTTCAATGACTTTTCGACGAATTTTCTGGTTCGTTACCATACACTCGATTTTTGGGAAAACCCCAAATTATGTTAAATCGTATGGAATCATTGGATGTTAAATCATTGGAAGCTAATTGAAATCTGCATTTCATGAAATTAGTTACAGTACTGACATCTAGGTATCGTTTTTGGATAGCCCTATATTAACCCTCAGGCGACGAACAGTTTGACCGATTACACGAGAAACTATGCCTGGGTCAGTATGTACCCCATACCATTTTAAACAATCCTTTTTTATTTCTATTTCAGAAAAATGTTATTTTCTTAATGCTTGAGTGTGAATGAATCCATGCTCCATTGTCAGAAGATTAAATTCTATTAATACTTATACATGGTGAACACAATTCTTAATACATAATTACGATCTTCCTGTTTAATTTCAGCGATAATAGTAGTTCGAACGAGAACGATTTGAAACGAGGTATTTAAAAAAAAAACAAAAATAAAAGAAACACAGCTGAAAGGAGCCAGGATCGCCGTTCCTCGCTAAACTAAGCAATTATAAGAATGCCGCTCATTTCCTGCCTACTGTTGAACGTCAACGAACGAGTTTCAATCCAGGAGAAACCACGAGAACGACAATTCGAAGCGGTCGGTTTGTCGAATAGCCTCAACAAGGTAAGTTGTCGCTCGTCGAAAAGAACCATCGAGAGTTTCCTGCGTAACGATTTAACAGCACCCCAATTACTATCCTTGGACAGGGTAGGGTGAACGTTCCACAAACAGGGCAAAGTCAACGACGAACAAAAAGACAGTGGTAGCCAGAGGGCCGCGATCATAGTCTACGCCACTGGTATATACTGCTGGTGGTGCTGTTGGAGAGATACACTTTTTGTGGGTTTCTAGGCCACTAAGGAGCGAATGAATGAACACGGCTCTTCGTAATCCATTCATGCTTCAAGAGGGTACACCCTCCTCCTTCTTCTTCTTGAAGGAGATGGCAGAGAGGAGTGAGAACGAGAGAGTAAGAGAGAGTCAGAGACCCTTCATCTCCTCGGGATCCTTCCTTGTAACTCGCACTGTTATATTTTGTTTGTCTGCTTCCGAAGAACCCTTCGGATCTCCTTCCTCCTCTTCTTTCTCCTTCCTCCACCTTCGTCTCATCCTCCAGCAACTACCACCATTGCCACCACCTTCCTCCTCTTCCTCCTCCACCTCCACCTCCTCTTCCACCTCCTCCTCTTCTTTCCCTTTTCTCTCCCTCGTGTTAGACCTCACTTAGACCCCAGGATCTGGGTCAGATTACATGTATACAACTTGTTGAGGCATCAAGCGTTGCCGAGGGTACGAGGACGTCGTCGGATGAGCAATTCGCAAATCGAATTACGCCCCATCACCGCCCCTACGTCGGCGACGTCTTTCTTCGATCATTCCTTCCGTCGCAATTAGACCGGCATTTCCGTGAACCCTTCGTTGTTTCTCGCGGGATGAACTTTACGCTGAGAAGAATCGTAATCAGCCGATGGATCGAAGAATTTGATCAGCTCGTTCTTCCATCGTTGAGTTTCTGTTCTTGATTTACGTCGTGAAGGAGGATAGTTTTAAGAGGAAGAAATAGTCAGACGATTCAGTGTTTCCTTTTTGATTCAGGGTAACCGAGGGTTTTCTTCTGGTGTTTCGTTTGACGATTCTTGAAGTTTAACACCTTAAGTGTCACAGTGGTTTCAACTTTAATATGAACTTTAGATGTGCAACTTTCAAGTCATATCATGCCGTGGAGGATTCAATTCACCTGAAACAGTACTAATTTAAGAGTATTTATATAGTTGATGTACTAGCTTCTACATTAACACGCAGCAAAACAGTTAACACGTTAAAACACTGGATTTTTCGTTTGGCACTTGAACGTCAACTGTATCAGCTTTAGAAAACAATTCATTGAAAACAGTTTAAACAAAAATACAGTCTTAGAAAGGTACAACATTCTTCGTTAAATTTATCGTAAGACTGTTTGGAAATTTTTCGAAGCTGAACCGCTGAACGAGTAAAAAAGTAGACCGAAATCGACGTGGCGCTTAACGCGTTCTGAAAATTCTTCTACACGTTGCTCCTTCTCGAAAGTATTCGCTACTCGTAATCTTCGATCTTGAGAAATGAGGTTTCCAAATCACCTTTTAGAATAACCTTTCGGAAGCAAAGGTTATTAAAGAAAAAAAGGATTTTTATGATTTATCGTTCCATATATCACTGGACAATTCGATTGTACGAAATAGAAGGATGACGTGTAATCCTCTGGGAAACAAAGGTGGTAAAAAAAGAAAAAAAGAAAATATTGATACTATTATTCCGTCAGCGAGTGTTCTTCTTCGAGAATGTATCTCCTTATTTTCATACATAAATATCCCGGAGAGCTTTCTGGTTTCGAGCGTTTTAACGAATAACAGTATATCAATGGACGTGACTCGTTTATCAAATCAATTAATTTGGAATATTCCCGAGAGGCCCGCGCTTCGACTGCCCAGGCCCGTTATCTTATAATAAAACATCTAGCATTGCGGTGAAATATTCCCCAGGCGGTGGTGATTAATTTAGTGCGAATAAAAAAAATGATAAAGGTTTATTTTAGCCACTGCCGCGACGTGGTTTATCAGTGCGTTGATCGGGCCGGGTTACCAGCCGAGTTCTGGTGCAACCTGGAGAACGGCATTCCATCGATTTCGTTGCAGCTGCTCGATCGTGAGTGTCCTCTAAGCGGGCGAATAACGATAGATCGATTTGTGAAAAATCCTCCCCGAGTATGATAAATTACCCGTACAATTTCTCTCGTGATATCATTTTTACGCAATTCACGTCACTTTTGAACGATATTGCGCTTAAATACATTTCGAGAGAGTTTAACCTGACAGCGATAATAATTAAGCGTCACAAACAAGCGATTAAATCTTTCATGTCTATTCGATGATTCGTAGAGATACTTTTTTTTAGAACCTTCTTCGCCAGTTTGTTTTTTCTTTTCACAATGAACCCTCGCTAATGAAAACTAATGATGGAAAATCTGTTCCTTTTTCTTAAGGTTTTCGAAAGTCTCTTTAAACATGAATTAAATAAATTTTCGTATCAGCAAGGAAATACAATAAAATAAAAAGAGGTTTCTAAAGCTTAAAATTTTATAATGACGTCGAAGTCATCTAAAAATCTCCATTGCTTTTAACATTTTCGCTGTTCAATGAAATTTTGAAAATTGGTAAAAAGGTATACTAATTATTTTACTATTTAAATAAGTCACTTTTATCATAAAACTGAAGAAGAAAGTATGTTCTACCTGTATTTTTACGTTACTTTTTGATATAGTTTAGTAGAGTAGTCTAAATATATTTATTGTCCTCAATTCTGAGGAAGATTGCGAATGAAAAAAAAAGTACGTGTCGAATATTTTTTTTCAGAACCACTATATATACTAACGTTTCATCAATATGGGTAATTATCATTTATGAAGCTTCTTTTGTTTTAATAACATTCTTACATTTAAACATCCATCAAATAATAAAATAATAATTATTTAATATTTTATACCACTTACACAAATCAAAGTAATGTGTATAATGTTTTTTTCTTTTTTTAAGTATGTTAACGTTCTAAACAGACAAGCTTACGCAATGGTATGCCACAAAATTCCCAAGTACATCAAGCATATCTGTTCTTTTCGTGAAACTAGGAGATCGATTGTCCAAGTATTAAGAAACAATAGTATTTACACGGAAACAGATGACACAATGCTTACCACAAAATATAAAATACGAAACGAAGCTCTTGAAAGCATCTCAAATTCAAAATTAAACTATACAGATGATCTAACTGTTGTTTGGCAGCGTTTCTTAGAAATAATGACTCTTACTTTCCAAGTAACAAAAAGCTGACGACACTTATGAACCAACTTGCTCGATATCAAGACTCGTCGTTTGATTACTTTCAAAATTAAAAAAAAGAAGATCTTTTGATATAGAGAATTGTTCATTGCAGGTGAAAGGTTAGGTAAACAAAGTTAAAAGATACTAGTAACGACGTAAGCGTGGTTGAAAGACGGAAACGTACGAGGCGCGGTTCCCAGACGCGTCTAATTAATTCGGCAAACCGGGCAATTAGTGAAATTATTAATAAAAATCGTAATGAAGCTAAATCAGCGGTGATAGAAGCCTTCCTGTGCGGTCGTCGGTGGGCCATTGTACGACCGTGATGCACCGTTTAATAATCGGCAACGTCTTTCGAATTGTATGTCAATTGGCGACAATAATAAAATTCGACGATGGCGTCGAGAAGTCGTCGTTGCCACGCGGTGCGCGTCCTTCTCTGCGCGAAAGCCGATTAGTTCAGCTTAATTAAAGACGTCACGCGATTGTCGGTTCGCCATTGTGTGTAACGCTGATCTGGATAGCCAGAAAAATTTTCGATTCATCTATGAGATCTAACCATGGTTGAACAAGTTTCATTCAAGTTCAATGAAATTGGTTGTTAGCCGTTTGAATGCTAGACAACGCGATCGCGCTTCTCTTCTTTAGTAAGTAAGTCTAAGTACTTGCATTTAAACAACAGTCATTGATAACCTTTGTTGTTGATGTGACTCTAAAATCGTATATATATATATATATATATATATATATATATATATATATATATATATATAAAAAGAGAGAAAGGAAAAAGAAAGGAGCGCTTGGCATTATTTGACTGAATTTTGGTGTAGATTCGTGGCACTCAAACGGGCGAGGAAAATATCGATAACATTGATAGAAATTCTAGAATATTTTCTTTCTACACAAGTAAAGAAGTAACAATGATCGGCGAACATAATTTAATTGATATGAATTCTCAAATTTCTTTATTTTAGGTGAACTTCAGTAAACTATAGAATCATCTGAAATATCTTAGGTTAAAGTAATCAATGATTTTTCAATGAGATCTGCGATGTCTATCTATAGGGTTATCCAAATTGAGTGTCACATTTTCCAACAGATGGTATTACGAAAAGATTTAATATATTTTCATTTGTATTTGATAGATTTCATCAGAAGGTATAAACAAATCACCATGAAGCGTTATACAATGCTGCAAAGTATGTATATTGTTAAAATTTATTATGAGCTAGTTTTCGTGCACTTCGTGAAATTTTTGGTCCTCGAAATTGACCTTCTGAATGTACAATTTGTCGAATTGTGAAGAAATTCAAAGAGACTGGATCGGTTTATGATGCAACACGTAGATGTCAACGTTCAATTCGCTCTGCGGAAGATATTGTTTTTGTTCATAATAGCGCAAAGGAAAATTGAAACCTAACAATTTCTTGTCGTTCTTGATAATTGCAACTTTCGCACGGTATAACCTGGCATATTTTTCATAAATATTTAAATCTGTACCCAACAAGATTTACTTAACGTAAGAATTGAAGCCTAGAGACCATTGCATGAGTTGTGAATTCGCAAATTGGAAGAAAAATTTAATAGACAGTTAATTTCACAAAAAGGAGACGTCATCTGGCTACTAAAATCGTGTGATTTTGAAACTGTTGATGAAACTCTCAGAAACGCCAAAATATAGTGGAAAATTGTGTCAAACGTGTTGGGCACGTGGAAAAATGTTGAGGGGAATACTTGAACGATATCATACTTCATAATTAATATCACGAAGTAGATTTCATGTTAAAATGAAGAAACCAGACGTGTCTCAAATAATTTGTTTTATTTCAATTCGAAGATACAACGCTCAATTTGGAAAATCGTATATTATATGAAATATTTCAACGAAGCTTCCGCGAGAAATTATTCGACGCGTTCGATATTTACAATTAAAATTCAAAGAATTCTGCGTGATCCTTGTCGATCAACCGTGAATTGTGCATTCTGAATCGCTGTCGGTGAGGTCAGATGTTCTACGAGGAATCCGGATAAGCCAAGTGCAGTTCGTTGAGACGAAAGCGATTTTTTTTCCACGTTGCGATAAGGTCCGTGAAAAATGACAAGATTGGGGATGCTCGACGTGAGGAAGGGGGGAAAAGGCAGGAAAACTCCTGTCGGTGAATCCGTCATGGGGACGACGATAATTCCACGCGACGACGTCGGGACGAGAGTAATTGGCGGAAGGAAGGACCGGATGCAGGCGCAGAGGGAAGAACGGATGGAACGGTGAAGAAGGACACGGAATGCAAAATGGCAGGAGTATTGACTGCAAGGAACGAACGAGACCACGCACAACTAAAATTATATTCTCATTAACTCGATCTCGGCAGGGAAATCATCGGGACGAATGGAAATTGCTCACGGGATTGAATATTCGACGGTCTTCTTTCGGCTCCGAGCCGAACAAGCAGAAGGATCTTGGATATTCGCTCGGATGTCGATCCTCTCAATTTCCTCGAATAAGACGGATGAGACTGTTTTTTCTGTGCGACGACTGGTTATGAAAGCCCGGGAATCATTTTTATTCGACATTCGAGAATAATACTTTTTCTGTGTTATTTATGAAAATCTTCTGTGTATACCTCTGAAGATAATTTTAGAATTATGAAATAATATTGATTAAACGAACTATGAAAAAATCTTTTTATTTTTATTATTTAATTTGGTATGCAGATACACCTGTCCTCCGATTTAGACGGAAGATTGGTCCTCAGAATACCGTGTCAGTCGAAATCGTGGCTTTTCGAATGAGAAACCGTGTAAATTAAAAAAGCAAAACCAAACGCATGTAATTTAGTCAGTTGTTTAATTAAATTCATTTACTTCAACAATAACAATTAAATAAGTTAAATATTCAATCAGATTTTTTTTCTTTTTTCACTGTTTCACCGTAATCCAGTTTCTCCAATATTGTGTACAAAAAAAAGGGGGAATTTCATTTTCTACTTTCTAATGCAACTAAAAAATGACTGTACCAATACGCACGCAGTGTAATTTTTTGTTTTTAACAGTTTTTATTTTTGAAAATCCGTTATTTCGAAAACCGTGTAAAAAGGTAACGAGTAAATCGGGGGATAGGTGTATTTAATTTCAAGTTAACGACTCATGAACGGTTTTTGAACATTAATATACTTGAATCGGTTCGTTTGAATAGTTAATTTGTTAGAGATATCTATAATAGAGGAAAGATAGTTTTATTTAAAATTGAAACTTCTAGTTCGTAGTGGAATTTGTTAGGAGCTTAAAGTTTTACTGTTTTAAAGCGTCGCATGTAGTTTCACAGAGGATTTCGTAACTCAGAGAAACGCCTTCTTACCGGGAAGTCATCGAGTTCGTTTTCCACTTCGGTGCCACGGTTCTCGAGATTGATGGAACGGGGCTCGGTGACAGGAAAATTGAAATCCTCCGCCTTCCTTTCGACCTTAAAAGAATATATATAAAAACGGTGTCTGAGTTGCAGAAATTCTTTCGAGCGGTCGGATCTAGTTGAAATAAATTACCTTGGAAAGAAACACTCGGAAAAGAACAAATTGTTAAGGATGTGGTTCGTGGAAGCAACTTAAATTGCAAATAGTTAAAAACCAGCAGAAGCACTTCGTTTCTAAACGTTTCCCCCCGAACATTAATTAAAATATAAGTGTTAAGAAAATAAAGAAAATTTTAACCTCAACATGTTTGAAAAAAACCAATGTCGTAAGAAAAATATAAAAATTTCAAGAGAAGGGGATAAAAGGACAGTTCAATTCGTGCGAAACATTCGCAAAATTTGTCCGTTGTCAAATCAAAAAGCTACCGTATCCCACGGAGAAAAAGAGCTATTTTCCTCGTTGCGAGATTTCTTCTTTTTCAAACTCCGACGGCTATCTCTCGTTCGAGTTCGCGTTTCCGTCGAACGTGCCCGTTCGATGTATCGCGGCGGCGGGCCATCAAGGTCGCCCATAAAAAAAGGGGCAATCACGCGACGCGGAGGAAGAAAACGGTGCTCGTAGCTCGCGCGACAAAGGGGCTCCCTGTGAAATTCACGATTCCTCGTTGCTGTGCATAATCGAATGATTCTTTCGACGATATCGGAACATGTGCCTGGCGTCGCGTGACGTCACGCGCGAGATAAACGCCGGAAAGCGGTCGCGAGATTAGAGAGGAGAGCGGAATTTCTGGTTGAGACGGGAGAGAGAGAGAGAAAGATTGAAAGAAAGATAGAGAATGAAGACAGAGAGAGATGAGAGAGAGAGAGAGAGAAAGAGAGAGAGGAGAGGGAGTAAGAGAAGGAGGAGTGATATAGAGAGAGGGGCGCTTAGTGTGGAGCCAGCGAGAGATTTCGTGCGAGCTGAAGAAAAATGAAGCGTAGGAGATGCTAAAGGACATGGAAGACGAACGCGGGAGGAACGGAGAGGAAAGAAACAGGCAGACTCTGGACGACGAGAAACAGAGGCAGAGGGGAAAGGATCAGAAAGATAGGAAGGTGGAGGGAAAGAGGGAGAGGTTGGTAACGATGAAGAAGAGAGAGAAAGCGAGAAGGCGCCGCGAAATTGGCAGTCTAATAAAAGAAGCCAGGGAGGAATCGACTGCAGTGGATCGATCCGAGACTGCATTTTCATCGTGATAACGATCGCTCATCAAGGATATACCTACCACTTCTTTTATCTCCTCTATTCTAACCCCTCCCTCTACCCTCTCTCCATCAGTCCTCTGATCCTTTAAAGCGATGATCATTTTAAGGTATCGCGGCTCCACACTGTTCCCCCATCTTTCTTTTTCTTTTTCTTTTTCTTCTTCTTCTTCTTCTTTTCGTTTTTTTTTTGTTCTTCCTCCTCTTTCTCTTTCTCTTCTTCTAGTAGTTCCTCTTGTTCATCGTTTTTCCTAAGGGGCTTTCCTTTTTGTTCGGAATACTTTGTATTTTTATTCTCACCCAGGACAGAGTTCGTTTTTAATGATAGACTCTTTTCGTTCTGTTACTGGCGGTGGCCGGTCTGTTACTGGGCCCGGCCATTGTATCGGAGCGATAATTAAACGTTGCCAAACGGAACGCGCGCGGACGTCCATTTTGTATCCGATTGCGCGAATCGTTGTTTCTCTGTCACATTAATGGATGATGAATGGGGAAACGGAAAGAAGAGTTTAGCCGACTGGTGCTTGGAATTTTGCAAAGAAATATAGAGGAGATGATCCTAAATACCGGCTAGCATTTTTATTAGGTGTAGAAATAAATTCCTATTGAGTGAAATCGACATAATCGGTACAATTATTCATATTGAAATATTCGCGGTGGTATTCGCAAGCCGGCAGAAAAATGGCGGAAGGTCATCGACAATGGAAATTATTTTGATGATCGATCTGTTTTCTTAATAGTGGTATTGTAGAGAACGAGAGCAAATGGATAATTATTTCTTCCACATTATATCCATGATTCATGGATACAATCAACACTTACGCACTTCCGCTGAATCACATTCTTCGAGACAATAAATCTTGCAATTACGATCCGGAAAAACGAGTCGCAAAGGTTGCAACGAAAGTCACGTATCGGCCAGGTTGCCGAGCGAAAGGTTATTCAGCTCGACAAGGGGGAGACTGTTGAAAACGGACCTTTCAACGAATCGGCGGAATTAATCGGTCTGTCGGGACTAATCGGAAGCTCGTTCGAGCGAGAGACGCCACTTAAGGGATGCGGAATATGCTCGATATCTTAATTTCAGACGGTGTCGTCGCGTGGTGCGTTTCAGTCAGGTGAAATCTATCCGAGAACCGGTTAACGCGACACACTGGAAACGGATCTTTAATTTCGTATCAAGGTAATGAACAGCGGCCACGGAATTCGCCGTTTCTCGATCGCCTGCGGAAACGTGAGCGCAATCTCGTCGAATTTTATTGGAGCTTCGAGCGATTCTAATGGCCCGTAAAGGGGAAAGAGTTAGATACGGGAGACGTGGATCTCGAGGTTGGGAGAACTCGAACCGCGGCTAGAATCTACGAAAGAGATACTTTATTCGAACGGGAGAATCACGATCGTTCGGGACGAATTAAAACTGATCGAGAAAGCGTCGTTAGTTTCTAATAACGAGATGGATAAAGACTGGATTTATTTCTTCTTTTTTCCCTTTTTCAGGGAATGTCTTCAGCGAAATGTGATTTGAACTGCACGCTTACTTATAATGATTCGTAACGATTCTTTTTTATTAAAAATTCGTGTTGCTTCTTAGATTTTATTTGATATTAGAATTTATGCTAAAATGTTTTAAATATTTGAGGAAAAATGTGAAATTTCTTGTGTTTAAAGAATGTTGAAAAATATTTAATGATACACTGATTTGATGATTTTAAGTGTTATTTTGTATATATACGAGTTTTTCATCTAGAGTAAATAGAATTTTGAGAAATGTATTTATGTTTAAAAATTCAGTGATACGAGAATAACTTCAAGCTTGTAGCTACCAAAAAAGAATTCCTAGAAGATTGTAATGATTATGGAATATTTTCCTACAAAATTCTTGGTTTTTATTCAAAATTCTCGTTGTTCTTTTTCGATTCTATTTGATATTAGAATTAATTTACAGTTTTTCAAAAATATTTAAGAAGAAATGTGAAATGTTTCGTAATTAACAAATGTTAAAAAACATTTAAAGATATATTAATTCGAAGATTTTTTAATATAATCAGAAAGCTATTGATAAAAACTTTTTCATCTATGATAAATAAAATTTTTCAAGGTGTATTTATATTGAAAAGTTTAACGATACGAAAATGATCTCAGCCTTATTAGAAAGGAATTCCTAGGAGATTATAGTAATTTTGGGATATTTTCCTAAAGAATTCTTGTGATTTTGATCACAGAATGTTTATAAAATGGAGGAATTGATGAATGGATAGAGAACGAAGAAAATAATAAACGTATAGAGAATGAAGGAATTGATAAATCAATTCACCACTTAATAAGCATCTTCAATGTGACGGTTTAGCATGATAAATGGAGTATTCTTTCAGTGAACGCAAAGTTGCTGGGTTTCTCGGAATGATTCGTGACCCGTGGTACAAGAGAGATTCATTGGGATCCAAGAAAGCAAGATGATGGAAGCGCAAATCGTATTGATAAAAATGTCAGCGTTTAGATTGCGTTTCATCAGTTGATTTTTTTTTTTTTTAGTGGAACTGTTATCTTAATTAACAGTATCCTCTGTTAGTCTGATTCTTTAGTTAATCACACAGCACAATTGTTTTTATTGTCTGGCATCGATATGGACTCCATTTCTTCTCACGAAATTCCATGTATACGTTAAAATAACCATGGTGAAAGCTTATCGAATTGCTGATAAACTTTGAAATAAAAGTGTCAGATACTTGTAATAGTTGCACACGAAATAACAAGCATTTTTCGAACAGAAATCTTTGTACTTGAAAAAAAATTAACTTCTGATTATTTCACTTTGCAAGTTCTCTTCAAAAATCTTCACGTCCAGATAGTTTTGCAAGTGTTGTACTTAAGTCTTTTTTTTCTTTCACGAAATTATTATTAAATCATCAATTTGCACCAGCGACTGCATGCTACCGAGCAATCCACAGCATTGCTCATTTTGCAGAACGGTGATTCGATTGAACGGACTCGTTCAATAATTTCCGAGGAATCGAAGAAATCGGCGTGGCTGCTCAGAGCGCGCTCGACCGCGGAACACACAACAAGCAGAACTTCTTCCTTTTTTCCTCTTCTCTTTTTTCTTGTTTTCAACACGGCAATCAACATACCAATTTCCTACCACCCCACTGTTCGTATGTTCGTTCTATCCCTCTTCCACACTTCCAGTTGTTTCCATCGCGAGGGAGAAGTGGAAAAGGAAGAAGAAAAAGAAAAATACAGAGAAAAGAGGCGGCTGAACGCGTCGCGGTCTCATCAACGAGAAGCACAACAAAGTCTTCTTTGTTTTCCAGTCTCGCGGTTATACTTGGCCTCTGTTCGCGCGTTATTCAGCCGCGTTTCATTCGAGTAAACACGATAATCGATTTCAAGGATGAGGTAAAAAGAAAAAAAAAAAGAAAGGAAGTGAAGGGTAGTTGACAGAGAAAGAATGTAGATCGAGGGAGGAAGAGAGTAATTATTTTTGCTCGATGGTTCGACAATCGAGAAGAAGAATGAAAAAAATTCGACGGAGATGAGAGGTAAAGGATGTTCAGTGTCTTCGGGGTGCGAAATTTTGGAGAAAGTGTGTTATGGTGGATTGAAGTCTTTTGTTACTTGCGGAACATGAGATTTTATAAGATATATTTTGGTATTACGGAGTGATTTTGGAAATTTTGAAGAGATATACAGGTACATCTACAAGCTAATAAAGGAAACAGCTTTAAGGATAATATGTTAATGTTTAATTTTGTCAAATATAGTGTTATTATATTCATATTCATATTGGAAAAGAATTATCTTTTTATAAGAAAAGAATGGAATAAAATATCTATTAACATTTCTTACACAATTGGCGTTGAATAGTAAGTAATACTAATAATACTTAAAATAATAAATAATATTAATAATACTTAAGATAATAAATAATACTATCAATAGTTAAAATAATAAATAATAGTAATATTACGTTCTAGTAACTAATAATAGTTTCGTTATTAATTAGTAAGTTTAAGCAATTGGTAATTCTGTTTTAAATAACATCCTTAGCAAGTATTACTCGTCATTTTGTCTCACGTAATGTAAGAAAATTTTATTATAGCTAATGATTCCAATAAAATTTAAACGCTGTTTTGATTCGTATCATTTGATTCCTTAAATAATAAATCTTAATTTACAAGATTATTCAAGTAAATAAAACAGTGCATGTAAACGTAATTTGTACTTCGTTAATTCAACGTAACTAAAAGCATGTACTGCATAAAATATGATATTTTTATTTAATCGAAGAATAATCGTTACGTTCGAAATGATAGGAAATTTCGTAATAGCCGAATAATTTCTTAATCGACAAACAGTTTGATGTCTATTTAATGTAGGAAAAAATAATGAGCATTTTCGTACGCATTGTACGGCTGCTTCTTCAGTAGTAGTCGAATTACGAAAGCACGAAGTCCCGAGAGAACCAGAATCCGTTTAATCACTGTATTCGCGTAATTACGATGTCATAAATGAATGTTCCCCGTGTCATTATTTTCCCTTCAAAATGACATTCGTTCTTTTCCCTTGATCCTCGAGCCCGGTTACTTCATTGAGCCGTCGTCATTACTTTTTTACTCTCTCGTAGTTACGGACGGACGAAAGTACTCGCTAAAATACCTACTTAACTTGATCGCTCGTCTTCGAACATTGTCTCTATTCTGTGCCTTAATCCTACACCGGATCCCTTTAAATCTATTCTTCGAATTATAAAACGAATCTCTTTTACATAGAATTTCGTCCTCGAGATGCAGACTTGAAAAGTTAAAATTTCCACAAAAGAATCGATCTCTCTCTCTACTTTGACATTTAATACCGATTAATCAAATCAAAGTGTATTAAAATTTATATTCTCCTTTATATTGATCTAACTGTAAGAAATATGCAGAATGTCGCCGATTTGATGGTACAAGCCGAAAGAAAGTGAACCTATATGACAAGATAAGTGAAAAAAAAAGAAAAATATTTTTTCGTTTAATATTTCGTTTTCGAGTAAATCTGTGTTGAAGATTCGTACATTTTTGTTAATTACGTTTATGTTTTCAGGATATGATTGCGCTGTTCCAAATACCGTTCTGATTTCTAACATTAGGTATAAAGAAATAAAATTATATTCTGATCAAAAATGTTTTATTTAATTCAAATATTATTGAAAATGTCTCTCGTGTTTTTTTTTTTTTTACCAGCTATAATTTAACCCTACATAGGACACTTCTGTGAACATTTTCCAGGATGTTTTCTCTTTTTAAACGTTTAAATGCCGACAGTATTTTCTATTGGATGTGGTCCTCATAATAAAGAAGTAATTTGATGTGGCCTCATAAGTAAAAATCCATTGGCGTCAAATTGAACGATCATGGTATCCACGACACTGTACCTCCACGATCGATCCAGACAGGATATTTTTTTGTTAAAAAGTGTCTTACAAATTTGCTGAAGTATGGTAATGACAAAGACTGGAAGTTTGACACAGAAATGGCAACAAATTATGACACTGGTGAAGTTCATGTATACAAACGCAACAAAGACTAATCTAAAATGTACTCAAATGTATATGAACTCAACGAATCTGCAACATCGATTTACTCGAAAACGAAGCCTTAACCATTTGAGTGTCACGAACTGTTGCGAAAATTCAGTCGAAGAATGGCGCGATCGCGGTTTTTTCATTTTTTAAAACTTTCAATTTTTGATAGATAAAAAGATGATTCTTTAACCACAGCTCCGACACCTATAAAAGTATAGATTACTATTTAGTAGAATCTCGATAAATGATAAGAGTAAAGACACGCGTTGACAAAATTCAAGCATTAATTCAACTTTACAAGATAGTTTACAAGTTTGATGCTCAAGCGATTAAACAAAAAAACATTATTCTTTCTTTTCCACTAATTTTTTTCACCTAGATAAATATGTGCAAGTATCTCTTCCATGATTCCCAACATATAAGGTCAAATAATCGTTCCAAATTCAACATGTAAAACAGAAAAATCAAAGATGAAAAACTAGGAAGACGAATCACCGATAGAAAAAGAAGAAGATCGAATAAAAGGAAAAGCAAGAAGCAAGAAGAAGAGAGGTCGATCCTCCTGGCAGGATCCGCGGCGAAATCGGCGGTTAGGAACGGCCATGAACCATTTTCGCCCTACGAAGGAGCAGTGCACACAGCACAGACAAAATAAAAATGCGAGGAAGGAACAAGCGACGAGGCGCGCAACGGGGGAGTGACAGAGAAGCTAGAGAGAACACAGGAATGAAGAGAAAAGGAGGGACGAAGAGAAGAGAAGCCGGCCAACTTCTCTCACCCGGTTTGGGCTGGCTTGGCCTTCCAAGGGGCCAGCCTAGACTCACGATTCTCATCTCTTGTACTGGTCCACCGCGAGACAAAACTCGTACGATGCTTCTTCTCCTTCTTCTCTTACTTCTTCTTCTTCTTCTTCTTCGTCTTCTTCTTCTTCGTTTCTTTCAGTATCTTCCTCTTTCTTCTCTCTGTCTCGTTCCACGGGCCAGTCGCGATTTATTAGGCGAGCTAATTAATAGGCTAACTGGGCGCGAGGAGCAAACGTGTGCGTGTAAGTCCTGTGCGTGTTTCGTAGAAATCAAGCCAACGATTCGCGATTTATTGCAGCGCAAGAGATTCATGATTTCAGCCCCGACGAGCTTTCTGAATCTTTTTTCCCCTTTTTTTTTCATTAACAGACCGGAATAGAAGGCCTAATGGTATCGGCGCGATCGTGCAGTTGGAATTCCTTTAATTCGGATGTTTCTGAGATGAGGGATCGATCCTATGCGCGATCGAATTCCTTTCTGCTTGGTTGCTACGCTGTCACAGTAATTTGACGTTTCGATAACACTCTGCAGCGATCGAATCGCGACGCTGATGGTTGGTGGAATTCACGGGGGAGTCGTTTTGTGCTTTCTCGATGACGTTGATGATGCACGCGATGAGGAGAATAACACGGACTTCGCGAGAATTTGCCAATTTTACGAGACATTTTTTGTTTAAATCTAGTATTGTAGTTTTGCATTTTTGATTTGCAATTTAATTTCTTTAGTTATATAAAGGTGATTTCGGTGAAATATTAAATAAAAGTATGAATCTATGTCATTCAAATTTTATTTCTTTTTCTGAATTGTTTAGACACATGAAGCAGCATGATCATTGTGGTCAGTGAGTTATATAAGTGAATAAATATTGCAGTGTTATTATGATCAAATACTGCAAGATTAGAAAGCGTGAACAGATTTAAACGTTTGCTCGAGGATCTAGTTTAGAAGATGGAGGAAATTCACAAGTGTCCCTGTTTCTTCTCTGTTAAGAAACTACGATAATATTTATAATATTTTTCATTTGCTGGACATCTCAATATGATCTAAGAGAATTCTTGTTCTATTTTTATTCGCCTATATATATAAGTAAGATGCATACCTTTTGTCAATTTTTTCAAAGTGAAGCAACTTGAACATAAAGAAACTTCAATGCGATATCTTCAACATAAATACACTCGTCGATTGAATTAATTACCCTGTCCAAATTGGAGAAAGAATAGCATTCAGAAATTATGAATTTCTAACCTCAGAAAAACTTAAGAACCTCCCAAAATTTAAGACTACTCAAATTTTCGACATCTGTCAAGTCTCCAGTAAAATTTAAAAACCTCAATGGAATTCAATTACAAATTTTATTAATTATTAATGTATGCCGCAGAATGGGGCACCATGTTATAAAAACAAATCCATAAAAGAATTGCTCTTATTAAAGAAAATCCCTGTACTCTCATTGTCTGACAACACTCCCGATATAAATCTGAGAATGTCTGGAATTTACTTGAAACTTTTGTGTATACTTCGTCAATTACTATATTAAGTAATTTAAAGAAAAAATTGTCAATATTTGGCAAAATCGTTGAAAAATGAAAGACATGATACAACAGTGCATACAGAGCATGGCTATAATCAAAGGAAAGGGGGAAACAGAAATTATTAATCTGTATATGCGTAATATGACTGTGTGTATTCCAGTAGTTAATAAAAATGATTATTAAATTACGTTCAGGCCTTTAACTTTTACTAGAAACATAAAAGATATTTATGGAAAATTGTGAGTAGTTCTAACTCTTTTCATTAGGAGTTGCACATTAAGGACGTTCTGTGTAAACTATCAAATGTACAATTGATCATTTTTGTTCAATTTTAACAAGTAACATCAACTTCGATTTAGAATGCCTTTGAACTTTAAAAATATAATTTCTGTACACCAGAAACGTATCAATCTATCGTATATTAACATATTATCAAACGGTCGCGAAGATTTTTCCATTTTACGGAAAAAATGGTTGTTTGATATATTTATGAATTTTGTGGCATACGATTGAATAAATTTGTCTATTTCGAATATTATCGCACTTTAAAAAAATGATACGTTGTTTAATATTTTTTCACTTTACTTCACATTTTACCACACACATTACTTTCATTTGTGCAAGTTATATAAAATAACATTATTTGAAGTTACTTGCATGTTCTATTATTACTTAAATGTAAGAATGTTACAAGGTGATAATCACTGATTTTTATGAAACTTTAGTATAGTTCTAGTAGCAGTTCTCAAAAGAATATTCAACATAATCATTCACAGTCAATGGGTGGAAATTTAGAAAATTTTGTAAAATTATATTCATGAATCGAGGATAGTAAACATACTTGATTTAATATTTCGAAAATAATTAGAGACAGAAAAATCGTGTAAATTGACAAATTTCATATATTTTACCGTCAAAGCATTCTAAGCATTACTCGTGAAAAATTCACTTGATAGGCAAATATGTTAATATTACTTTGATAAATTACATCGACAAAATTTCTCAATGAACTCTTCAACCAAGTGTGTAACAACTTCCCGACAGCATTTCACTTCACGCTTTTCTTGAACCAGGAAAATTTTTCTCTTCAGTCAGGTGGGAACAATTAACAAGAACTCCCCCATTGCCAAGACGCGTATTCGAACGATTCGTGGACAAAACCCGCGCAAATTAATTTCGCGTTTCCGGTCTCTGTTGCTTTTCAACCGGTGTCCCCGTCCTGAGGTTCGTGTCACGGCACGTCAGTCGCACGCTACTGCAATTCAGTGTGAAATCTAAGGTGTCGGTCACACCGTTGCAAGCGTCCTCTTCCTTGGTAGGCTCCTTCCTCATCGTTTGAACGTTCCTACTGTTCGCTTCCGGCCGCGATCTTCCGTTTCCTACCGTTTCCTCGTCGTCGTTGATCCCATAGCTTGTACGATCGTGCTGCCTCATCGCGATTCGTATGGTGTGAATCATTTCCGGGCTGGAGGATCGTGATTCCCGTCCAGCATCTGCCTCCCCACTGATATCGACGCGTACGTTTCCGGATATCTCGGCACAGATGCATTCGGTGACATCTTGCAGATCTAGCTTCGATAATCGTACACGGCTCTCCCCTGGAAAGATTAATCGAATGATTATTACAATGAATTTGAATATTCTTCCTGTTTTAATTATTGACGTTGATCCTCTTATTTTTTGTTTTATAGATACTAATTTTGTATAGATCAGATGGTGGACAAATTGCAGCTCTCAGATACTTTATATCTTATAACTCTTTAATGCCATTTTAAGCGATACAACGCTGCTGCGATATCATAGAAAAAGTAAAAATATTGCATATTGCCGAATTTACTCAAAATGTTTTTTAGTTTTCAAAAGAAAACGACAGAAATTTTTGATTGACTTATTTATACGGTTCATTTAAAAAGTTTCAATTTCCGTATGCATCGTTTAGAAAATGTCTAATCGGTTGCAATACGTTAGGCGTAACGTCGATGCACCTAAGAACTGCAACCTTCTTAGCCTCGGTGTAAGGTACGATAGGTCAGTGACGAAATTAGCACTAAATGTCCTTTTTTGAAACGATAGTTGGTAATGCATATAATATTTATATCACCCAAATCAAAAATTTGGAGAATACATTATTACACTAAAAAAAAAATTACGCCATCAGAGCAATCACGTTTATTTAAAATTTGATCGATAATTTACGATAAAGTTAACAGCAAACATCTGTTTTTAAATTCACAAGTCAAAACTTTGGAAAATGTACCATTACATTAACAGGAAAGTTTACCCTATTATAGCAGTCACGATTATTTAAAATGTGATCAACGAATCACGACAATACGATTTTTATAAGATATTCTTTCTCAATTTCGAATATGACAAATCGAATTTGTATGTATTTATTTAAACCATTCCAAGTCAACTTGTATATAACCAATAAACTTTTCCACAATTCGTGGCTAATCGATGCTTGAATTCTCCCTAAATACAAATGACAAAGAAAGGTATGTTACAGACATATTCATAAATTTGGTAATCTTGCAAAAGAGCAAACAAAAATCTTCAATACACGTCGATCGGGCAAGAATTCGAAAGGAAGTTTCTGTCCGCACACAAAACAGATTTCCTTACGCGCCCGCGATTACTGAGAATGCCAATGAATAAACGTTCACCGTGAACGGCGGGCTTTGAATTGACCTTCGACAATGTTCTTCGTGCATTCTTCGAGGGTTGGAGCTCCTTTCGTACATTCCAGGAACTCCTCGCCTCTTTCGCGTCTGCTCTGAAACTTCCTCGACGATCTCTTCCTTGCTCCACGTTTTGTTCCCTTCTCTGTCACGCCTTCAGACGGCGTGACCTTCTCCAGGAGCTCGTCCAGAACGTCGTCCTTGATTTCAACGGGCCTGGAGCGCGTGCTCGCCTGCGATTCAATCAGGGGAATCGGGGATTCTGGAAGCTCTAGCGAGACGATCGTCAGGAATGGTGGCCTCTCTTTCCGGATCCTCTCCAGCCATGACCTATAACTGTTTCGTTCGCGATCAGGATTACATCTCGTAGATCGAGGTCTGGGTGAATTAGACAGGTTTCCGGGCTGGAAAATTGAGTTTCGTTTTGGGGAGTGAGATTGACGATTAGCCTGACTCACTTTGGTGTTCGTCTAATACGAATTAACCCTTTTGCACTCGAAGCTTCATGCGCTGAAGTTCAATTTTTCTTAGTTTCTTCTTAGCATAATTACTTGTGTTTCACTTACGGTTTCGTCGATTAAAGTTCGAGAAATCCAATGGTTCTGATACAATTTACAACCTACTTGTGATTTTGTAGTTTCTTTCCATTGTTTCTGAACTTTATTCTTCCTAACCTTTCCTCAGAATCTGTGGCATCTATCTGAACTCTGTCTTTTCTCTGTCAGAATCAATTTCACTTTTTACCGGTGTTCTAATCTTCCGTTTTCTCGAACCAATTATTTAATTCATACTAAAATCGAATTTATCTTCACTCTTATTAATTCCGCCGTTTGGCTCAATTTTCATAAGCATCAAAGACAATAATGTATGAAATAATAATTTTAATTAAATGCAATACTGCATTATGAAGTGCATATACGTGAAACATTTAAAACGTAAAGAGGAAGGACATCTGTTTAAAAGAAAAGCACTTTGTGGCAACTGAGAGTTGCTTTTCGAGTGCAAAAGGTTAACAAATTTCAGTTCGTATGATTCTACTTCAAACTTATTGCATTTATTGCACTTTAGATCACTGTGATTTCATATTTTTGGAGTGGAAGATATGAAATAATATTTTTTATTAAAAAATAATGAAAACAAAAATTTTTAATTTGATTTGTGTCTACTGTGAAGATTCCGATAGAACTTTAATTGTAAAGAAAATTTAGGCTGCGAGTGCAATAGTGAAATAATGAAATTAATCGACATTTGTTTTGTTTTTAACTATATTTGTGTAATTTATCGCGTGAATGCTGTTGGAAAGTTGCTTAGCCAATTATAAAATTCATGTTTCAGTGTATATAAGGTGATTTATTCTGAAATTTATATTCATCTAAAATTATGTGATTAACTACTATTGCATTGATAGCTTCAATCGTTATTTCAGAACATTTAATTGTAACAGAAACGCAAGGTCTTTTTTTTACTTTTACGTGTTTTTCGTTGTCCAATAAATATTTTATTTCTGTAGATTTGTTAGTCAGGAGAATGTGTTATCAAGAATTTGAGAAATTAATTGATATATGATATTATTTCAATTTTTTATTTAATATTTTCGGTTTTACGTAGATAATAATTACTTTCCACTACCTTTTCAAGCCAGCCGTGATTTCGAGAAAAATACGAGGCGAGGAAACGGCAAGAAAAGCGAGAGAACGAATGCAAAAAGGAAAATAAAAGCGTGTGAAAGGGTGTAGCAATAGCATTTCCGAGAAACGACGACGAAAGGGGCCACGTCACGATGAAGTTACCAACGCTTTTCAGATTCACTTCGTAACGATCTTCCTTCGCGTGTGTTCCCCATGGCTCAAGAAGAGCAGTCTAACTAAACTTCTATCTTGAATTCATTGAACTGAACGACCATCGAGAAAACTGAAATACTATTTAACATATTTCTTAATATAGTGGAATTTCATTCGTATTATATCACAGATCGATATATTCAATCTTACGTCATAATTTCACCTTCACATTTAATATCCACTAGGAAAAAGATACACTACATAAAAATACAAAAATTAATAAAATATTATAATTTTTAACGAAGAAAATGTCCCATTTGCAAATATCCCATAAAATTCGACGAAAAAGAAGATTCAAACTGTAACAGAATCAAAAACAAAACAGGGTCACTAGTAAACCAGACTGCACGGCCACGAAACGGCGGATAGAACCGCGTCCAAAAGCGGTCGATAAATGAGCCACGATAACGAAAGGTGCAGAAAACGACGAAGAAGAAAGGGATCTTTTTTTTTTTTCTGAGTAGTCAGCCGATTCGCTGGTGGTGAATTCGCGAGAAACGAGAGCAAATTCTGAACTCGTAATAAACTCGGTAACCTTGCCCGAATCTCGTGATGTCCGAGGTTAACCTCGAAATATAATACTACGTCCCGCTGAAACGGAGAGAAAAAATAGAACGAATTCCTAGAGTACAAGCATTTGGAACAACGAGACGCGTTCCGGGACACGATAGACAGACAGGGGAACAAGGTTGAACGTCGACGATAATGACGTTCAGATAGACGCTCTCGTGCTTTCGATGCGATAGCTGCTTTAATAACGTTATAATGCTGGCTGCGAGGGCAAGATCGCCTTCGAGGCTTTATTAAGTCGCGCGGCACCAATCGCTCCCTCTGTCCCGACAGTTAAATTTTAGTGCGTTTAATTACGGGATCCTACGTCACATTAACAGCCGCGTGGATCTTTGGACCACTCCAGAGAGAGAGAGAGAGAGAGAGAGAGAAGAGAGAGAGAGAGAGCATTGACTAGGTCGAAGTTTCAGTTAATCGCCTAGGAAATCCTGTCTCTGGGGATTCATTCGTCACCTAGAATCTCTGTTGCGCGATTATAAGGACGACGATTGTAGTCTGCAGCTTCTTCTTCCAACTGATGATGAATTAAGAAGAATCCAGACCGTAGGATTTTTTAAGATTTCGTCAATTGAGCTTCCTTACATGAAGCTCCTCAGAAGAGAATTTACGAAAGAAATTAACGATGCTAATTACCGTTTTTTCCTAATTTCCTTTCTATTGTGTTCGAGCTATTGGAGACTATTTAAATTTCTCTATTGTTCTTAATATTATGAAAAATATTTGTAGTACAATTTAACCCATTCGCCGCCGGAGAAATTAAGAACGCCTTGTTTGAGTGCTAAAATTTATTTAAAAAAGCATCATGAAATTTCTTAAAATTTAATATTGATTAGTTGGACATAAGAATTTTTCCCAAGTTCACTCCACCAAACGCAACCGTGATGATCATTTATATAATATTGTATTTCATATATAATGTCATTAAATGTACTTTAAAATGAAGTAGTAAATATTAGATTATCTTCTATTTTTTTCGTTTCATTTCAATTCAAAGTTCTATCGCTTTTGTTGAAAGATCCTATATGTGACTTTAAACTCACGCCAGGTTATAAAGGGTTAAATTTCTCCGTTTAAACGAGACACCCAGTATACCACTGAAGTATATCCGTGTGCAACTATCATCCCCAGTGACCTGCATCGATCGTCGCCGCTGAGTGTACCGAGGGAATCTAAACTTTACCTTAAGACAAAGTGAGAGACTCGTACACGCGTGTGCGCTGCAATAAGATGAGAAAATACCTCGAGGATCTCCTGGTGGATGGCACGTAACCGGTGGTAGGATGACAGATATGGCGTGCCGGGGACTGTGACCTTGAACTTGTGGATTCCCTAGCGCTCCTGGGGTCCTCGAGCGTGAGGCGCCGAATGTAAAGTCCTGGCACCTCCTCCGCGAGCTGATGTCTTCTCCTGTACGAAGCCACAGTGACTGGTCCAACCACCGATTCTCACCATCGATCATCCGCCCGTCGTTCTCCTCTTTCTTTTACAGCTCTTTTCTCCCTCGGTTCTTCTATTTTCTTTCTACCTCCTGCTCCTCTTACTCGCCCTCTTTTATTTTCAGTACCACGGGGGAACCAACGTGGTTGAACTCGCGCGGCGACCTTGAACCACGGATCCAGAGAGACGTTCAACGCGGTTGCAGAGGTAACTCGTGGATCGTCTGTGTGCTTCCGACAGGCAGCATTGTTGCAAACGAAACCCTAATAGGACGTTGGATACGGTGGATCAAGCAACGAGATCCAAGTTTCGTTCCTTCTCCTTCATATGTTCTAGATATATCATACGTTGCGGATCATCGAGTAGCTTGTTGCGGCAGCGTAGCAGCATTGTTTGGAAATTCAAGCGGCGTGGGGTCGGTCTCCACGAGACAGAGAGGAAGGTAGGGAACCTGTGGGTAATTGCATGCGGTTTGATTAAATTGTCCTACTAAGTTGCGAAACGTGGGGATAACCGGCCGGCGATCGTGCGAGGAGCTTGTTTCTGCAACGATCGCCGCTTTTGCACCGAGATTGCCGCGATCGTTAACGAGATCCATGGTATCAACGGAGAGAAATTATTGGCGATAGTTTGTTGGGGGAAGGGGGGAAGGATCCGTACTGTCGTCAGGCTTAAGCTCCAGTTTTATAGCCTACCGAGATAATGAGATGATTGGTCTGTGACGGTTAAAAGGAGGAGCTGTTGTTTTTTAATAAAAATTGATTCTTTGCTAGTATCCGTGGCTTTTAAGTGCCATGGACGTAAATTGAAGTTTAAGAGAAGGGAGAGGATATTTCACCCGAGTGTTTATGAAGCTTGTTGATCAGCAAGTGAGTTTTTCAGTGAAATGTTCTTTTTAAAATGGAAATGAAGGTAGTGTATTGTAAATAGATATTAAACAATGCTGAATTTCTTACTAATATCGAATAATAAATCATTGTACCTCCCATGTCTTCTCTTGACCTACATTCCCGTCCATAAGTCATGGGACACAGAGTAATTTAAGATTTACATAGTAATTTACACATTTTATTAAATCAAATGATTATTCATAGATTAGTTGCTCCGAATATAGTTTTTTAATGTTAAAATATATCGAAAATTGTATATACAAAGTTTTAAATTTTGTTGTTCATCCTCAATATCAATTGTTTACTTATGTACTACTAATTATGTAATTTGTCATCACATGTTCATATTTGCAATATCATAACTGGATGCTAAAGCCACAAGATTTGTTTCATTCCAATCGTGTTTGGAGAACACAATTTAGTGCAAATTGTTCATCGATAAAAGGTTCATGTTAAATTATACGTGAATTATATAATTTCACAATTTTACCAAAAAATGAACACCACTTTCAAAATAATAGATCATGTATCATATGAAATAAAGGAAGAACGATGAGATAATGTATAAACCCAACTCCGAAAAAAAATGGAGTCAGGTTAGTCTGTAATCTTCTACGCTCGCAATCATTCTTCAAGAATTCCATCAATTTCCGGTTTGCCAAAATAGAACATACCGAAACCATTCTTTAACATTCTCTCAACACACGCAATTCCGACCGATTCGTCACGTTGGCGTCTCAAAAAGGAAAAAAAGAAAAAGTAGAAAAGGAATCACTCCTTAGTCGTCTATTTAGCAGACAGAACGATCATTTTCCCGTGGTCCATCAACGCAAGAAGCATGAATCCGTCGAAATCATATCACAACGGTCTTTATATCAAGCGGTACATCGGTTTCAGGTAATTCCCAATCAGCAGGTGGTCCGTTTTCGGTAGGCAGAGGTGGTAGTCGTGTGAAGGACCGGCTCTTAAGACCCTGACACTACATTAAAAGCGTTGTTTAGCAGGCTATTTCGAATTTTGTTTCTCCCCTCTTTCTGGCTCCTTGCCAACGCTTAGGATAGATTAGTTCTCGGCTTTGCACGAGTCTCAGTTACTTGCCCGCGAGGATCTGTCCAGCTAAACGAACTGACTGACTGTCCGAATGGTTCGATTTTGAAGGAATTCCATCTCTTCTACGCCGTTGTTCACGCTCATGTTTCATGCTGGACCACCAGTGCCGTTCCACCGAAACGGTCATTAATTCGTAACGATGTTTCGCGCGCACGCGTTCCGGCCTCGAGTTAATCGACGGAGGAACGTTAATGGCGATAAAATTGGTGATTAACGGGAACGCCGCGAGCTATGTTAATGGGTCCTGGAGGGAATTTCGTTGTTCGGTAGCCAGCGATATCAGAACGGCATTCAGCTTTTAATTACAGCCGCTCTCGCTCCGTGAACGCGATTATCGCGCGGACCAGTTTATTTGCTCGTTTGCCGATCTTCGGTGCGCTAGAATTGTATTTGAGCTCCAGTGAATTTGAATAATCGTGGTTCGGGTTAGGGGATTTCTTGGCCATGTATGATGTTATCGGAGGGTGGAGGGAGAAGGGGTGAAAGTTTCATAAGGTTCGAAGAAGAATTATGCGAATGGAGGATCTGTGAACGCTTACTACTAGTAAAAGTGATTTTTGATTTTGTTTTTAATGGAAAGTCTACGTAGGTGAAAATTATTGATTCTAATGTTTGAGTTTCAACATTTCTAGAAATTTAGTAAATGTTTGCTGAATGTAAGTTAAACTGGAAAGGTGTTCTTAAGCCAATATAATTGGTTTTACACCCACTTTCTTCATTATGAGTCAGATCCTTTTTATGAAATTACTGTTAATGGTAAAATAACTCGTATGCTACAAAAACATACTTTATCTTATAAGACAAAGGTGTTCGTTTTTCTTTCATGTTAGAAAAATATAAAAATTAACAATACACATTAATCTCCGTATCATTCAATATGTAATTAATTTAACTTTTCCATTAAATTATATCATTTGTACCAGATCTATATCACATAATATAAAAACTTTTTAACAATATCACTAATTTGTTGTAAACTTTTTCCATTTTCATAATGACTTACAATCAGTCTTCTTAACTCAATCGATATTTCTTTATCTTTTCTACTTAACTTTTATAATGTGTGATATATTACAATTTCAGGCTCCAAACTTATATTTCGAAAGAAAAATTACACATGAAGCTAAGTTTTTTCAGATTTGTTTAATATTCTATATGAAAATACCTCCTATACCAATTATTTTGTCTATCGCTGTATGCATGCGAACTTTATGCTTTCATATAATTCTTTATCGTTCTAATATATTCAAGTATTACCTATTTCTGACAGTCTAATAATTAGAATATTATAAACACTAACAAAATCATTCTCAATCCTTCGTATATCCGTACCAACGGTTCAACATAAAAATGTCCTCGATCTTTGGAAAACAATCTTCAAACATCTTCGAGCAGTTTCACCGTTCGTGATATACATACATATTATACATGTGTCTCGATACTCGAGCGGCGGTTTCATAGTAAAACATTGTATTGCGAAAAGCGAAAGGAACACGCGGCGATCGAGAAATGTAACGGTCCGGGACGGAGCCGATGGAGATTAAGAGCCGATTAAAATTCATGGCGTGTCAGCCGGTATAATTCGATTTGGTAGGTGTTCGTGCAGATCGAGTTACTCGGCCTCTCTTTCTCTGGCGGACTTCTTTTTACGAGTTAGAAACGCGAAATACATAGAGGCCACGCCACAAGTCGTATGGACCCGCTCTTTCGCGGGGACCAAACTCCCGGTGACGTCGATTAAAATTGAAACGCGGCTCATTATCGATTCGTCATGCTAACCGAGCGTGAGGAGAGCGCGACTTACGGATTCCACTTGGATCGTGTTACGCGCGATCCGATCGTTTTCTTAGACCAAGGACGTGGCACACGATGATAATGCAAGATGATCGTTCCGTCGATGCAGACCACTGTCGAGACGGTCTAGAACGTTCGAGCTACTTGATTCTTGTTGAAAAGAAGATTCCGTTTGATCGTCGGTGAAACGAAGAGTGACGACGACGGAGCTTTGTGATTTCCTCCCATGATTGTCGATTGAACAGAAACTGTATACGGTCTGAATAGTTTTACGAAAAAGGTATAAGAAATAGAAAAGGAACGTAGTGTCTTGAATATATTATACAGGGTGACGAGGAAATAGGTGGGCGAAGATTTGGTACTGTATTTTGATCTTCTCGAGGATGAAAAAAATTTCGTGTAATCATAGCTACTCAATTTAGTCGGATGATCACTACAGAAGATAAGATCTTCCTTTAAAATCTGCTGCTGTTAATTTGAAAAATAGACTTCTCTAATTATACAATTTAAAAACGTCTCTTTCAAAAGATACTTCAAGATGTACACTGTTGGAATCCACTTTAGATACGTCAAGACCGGTTTGTACTTAATAGTAGAAGTATATTTCGCATGTTTCGAATGTGTACCTCCGGATATACTTATTGCTTCGCGGAATACAGAAATATGCAAGTTGTTTCGTCGACAGAATAGAAAAAAACTCTACACCACTAATATGGAGAGTCCTTTAAATCGTTGTGACTAAATATGAATAAGCTTACTTTTAGATCTTGAAGTGAATAAAAGTGTATCTAAAAAATTTCTAAATACAACAATTCGGTCACGCTTACCAATGTATAAATCGGTAGGTTAACCCTTTAACTACGAAAGGCATAGACAGACACACGCACACACACTGTTACGTGTATATTAATACGTGCAAGAAGTGTATACATAGACTGTGTAATTTTCACTTTCAAATATCAGAACCTTTTTCGATTTTTATAAGCATTTTTCACCCAAGAAATACACATGCGTTTCTAACCTTCAGGAATCATAGATTCATTCTTTGTTAAAGCCTTAAAGGATTAATTATGCAACAACACTGCTCCAGTTAATTTTTATTCCTTGGAAACGAAGAGCAATCGAACCCTCTCGTTTAATAGAATGAATATACACGTGAAGTCAACTGAATCGAGATTTCGAAAGTTCTCGATACCTTCCTGTTAGTTCTGTTCAACGTCCTCCCCGAAGATCGATAGACAAAATCCAATAGCATCGTCGAAAGCGTTGTCCAACGAGCGGCACGGGCAATTTCATCGAGCCGACATAGCACGCCGAGAGAACAGGAATCAATTTATAAAGGGGAATCGGACTTTCATCCGGCTCTATCATCAAAAGATCACCGTCCGGCTGATCCGTAGATCGATCTTCGTGGGTGGACCGTGCGGTGGGCCACGCAAAGGCTGATTCGCAAAAGAACGAAGACGCGCGAAACAAAACGCGCTTAGGCGAAGGCGAAACCAGCCGGGAAAAAGCGAGGAGTTGAACAAAGATGGAAGAGCACAAATAGAATGGTTCTACCGGCGGAAAGCAAAGGCAGAAGCGAAGGAACAGGACAGGAAACAGAGAAAGCTGTGCGAATCAGAGAAAGATGCCGATCTCTTCGCGGAATATGTTTACATTAAAGGCGCGCCTTAAAAAAAAGGCCGGGACGAACCGCAAACTGCTTAACGAATCCTGCTCCTTCCACCCGCAACCATCGTCCCGCCTTTTCTCGCTTACACCATGCCAAGAAGTTGCATCGCATGTGCACCCATACAGACAACTGGATCGTGGATAGCGATGGACTCGAGTCGCGATGTATAATCGGAAATGTATACAATTACTTTCAAAAATATAGGGTCATCCAACTTAGATACACACCTACATGTTTCTTTATAATAAGATTCTATTTGGGATTCTTTGAAGTTGTTTCTTTTTAATTGAAAGTGTGATCTGTTACAATTATACGTGTAATAGAATATCATTCAAATGTGCATCACGAAAAATGTTTGCAGACGTTGATCCGATTATCAAAATTTTCAATGACTTTTCGACATGTTACTGGAGTTATTTCACGAATTGCAACTTTAATGTTATTCTCGTTGACTCGGCTTTTTAAAAAAATCTACGAAAGAAAGAAATTTGCTTAAAAACGATAATCTTGTTCAATAAGCTTATCCAATAATACAATTAGCAAAATTACAACGCTGTAAATTGTGTCCTTTCAATTTTTAGGTTAATTGAATTTTATGCAAATCTTTATCAAAGAATTCTCCATATAGAACCATAAGATATTGGCAATCCTTAAGAATGATGTGAAATTCATTGCTCTTCTTAGATATATGCTAAAGTGTATGCTTCTCTTTGGTTTTTTATGTGGAAAACATAAAAATGTATCAAGCCTCCCTATGTACCAATCCTCCCCAATCTCCCCTATTCATAACATTTTTCCCGCGCTGTGTTTAATGGTTGTTTTATTAGTGTCCGAGTATATTTCGGAGTAATTGTATGGATATGATATTCTAAAGGTGATGGCTTTTTGATTTATACAATGTGTGACGGGAGGAGTGGTGGAAGAATTGAGCAGAGGGTGATTCTACACGTAAAAATAAACTGAGTATACTAAACGAAACTCGTTCATAAGATGTTCAGTATTCAAGAAAATTGAATTTATTAAATATTCGTTAAATAAGCGTGCACTTAACTATTTCTGGGTTGTATGTTTGTATTAAGTGTACAGATTAATTCAGTATACATGTTTTTGCAACTTTGAATGTTTATTTACAAAAAAAGCCAGTGAGAATTATATCATTCAAAATAATCTCCATTTTTCTTTACAAAATTTTATCATACTTATCAAGCAGCAGTCTTTCTGAAAGAATATCGTAGTATTGATTCGATAAAATCGTCAAGACTTTGTAAACAAAGTTACATCTAATGCTAATAAGATACTAATATTGTGCTAAATAAATTTTCTTTATTTAAATGTATATTTATTACTCAACGAATTATTGAAATTCGCTGTTATTACATATCATCCACGCTCTTCGAGTATTTTGTCACTTTAATTGACTGAAATAATAAAAGTTTCAAAATAAATAAAATTTCAAAAGTAATAAAATTAATATCCACCGTAATCTTTCTTCTCCCAAACGAAGAAAAATCGAGTTACATAGATTTAAGGTAAGAAAGTATCAGTGAATATAACCTCTAACTGCTTATAACCTTTAAAATTAATTGAGAATGAAAACACTTCGCTCTACTTCATTTATAAGAAACAAAAAAGAGGAAAATTAGTTTTCCAAATCTGTGAATACAATTTCTAACTTCTTATATGCTTCAAAATTCATTCAGAGTGAGGACACTTCGCTCTACAATAAACCTAACAATTTCTTAACGTATCAACACTCCGTGAAAATGTCAAAACGTCACCGTCAACGTATCGTCACTCTCAAGTGCCTTAAAACCTCGCGATTCGAAAGACTTCTCGACTTAAAACACTCATCGCTAGTCAAAGCTAGTTCACATACACACGACTCTCCACTTTTTCGTCCACAATTTAACGCGTGGTATTTAGCGTGTGTATGTGTTTGCACGCGCGAGCATAAGCGCGTGTGGGTGGGCGGTTCGCCAGTGCTTCAGGGCGAATTTTAATTTTCACGAGCGGGGTGCCCTCCCTGTGTATTGTCATTAGAGAGAGGCCAACGACGGCCAGCAAGAGGGAAAAGTCAGGCTACGAATTATGGGCTGAGAAAGGGGACAGGAGAGGTGTAGAGAGAGGGAGAGAGACATCCACGGTGTTATTAGATTTCTTGCAAATTACTCGCGCGTCCCATTAACGAGTCCCATCTGTCTGGATTACGAGGCGAGCTCGGCCTCGGCTCCGTTCCGCGTCCTCTCGACCCTGCCGAGCGATTTAAAGCGTTACTCTCTTCGTCGTTGCTCTCCTCGTTTCCTTCCTCGTTCTTTCGGGGTTCGTGAATCTTTCTTCTCATTCCCTTTCTTTTTTTCTTTTTCTTTCTTTCTCTACCGTTCGCGAGATCTGGCAAGCTGCTGTGTACGAAACGCTGCAAAGATTGAAGGATCAGGCTATGTCGTTAATTGTTTCGTTTTCTTTTTAAGCGTGTTAAGGATTTGCTACGGATGGAGATAGATAGGGTGAGGTTTGTTCGTGCGTTAGTATCTCAAAGGGGTGAATGATTGATTTAGGGTGAGAGATAATTGTTATCGCGGTAGACGTTTAAAATAAGGAACATTTCTCCCTTTTTGTCATTGTAAGGATAATAGTTAAAAATAACATTTTATTTTCTTTAACAATTTTATTAATTATTATTATGTTTATATTAGGTGCGGAAGTAAATTCTTTGCGGCTGAAGTATTCTGAAATATGGTACTCGCAAGCTACTGGAAAATGGCAGAAGGTCATTAATAATCATAGCAATTATTTTCTTGATTGATCCGTTTCCATTCGTTTTGAATGGAATGAATTTATCAACGTTTGCTAATTTTTTTTTTAGTCGATTCAAATGCGAATCTTTAAATATCTTAATGTACGAATAAATGAACTTATACCACTTTCGATTGATCATTTTCCTGATACGCAATTTTGAATTCACTAATCGAAAGATTAATTTTAATACAATCGTTTATCGAAATTATAATGTATAGCATTTCTGTTATCGAGTGGGATTACACACACGTTTCCATGTTCCATTAATGCAAATTGGTAGCCGTTTGAAAAAAAAAAAGTTCAGAATCTATAATATGAGATGAATATTACTTACGTGTCTAGATAGTAAATTTATGATACGTGATATATAGTCTTCTTTTTTATTGTTCGCTAGGCCAGTAACATTGATTGCTACTAACCAATTAAAGGATCATAAATCTGAAGTGAACAGTTTACGAGCTACATATTTGCCGCATTAATTGTGAGAGATAAGTGCATGAAATACGTCCTGAACTGATCATCACAGCAAAATTATCAATCATTATAATTCTTTCCAACAAAAAGAAAAAAATGAAATTAAACTACATTCGCTTCAGATATTCCACTGAAAGATAATATTTAATAACAAAATTTTGCGAGTTTAATCACAGTTTAATTCAAGTTAACAAAACTATCTAAACATGAGTCCTGAACTGACCATTACAGAAAAATGATCAATGATTATTATTCTCTCCGACAAATGCATTCTCAAAATTTAAATAAAAGAAAGTGAAATAGGATTAGATAGACTACATTCGCTCTAAATATTCCAGTGAACGGTGATGTTTAATCAGAAACATTTAACCAAGTTTAATCACAGTTTAATCCAAGTTGACAAAAGTGTCTGAATATTATAATCACGGACAGCCAATGATTTCTGTCTAAAATAATCGCAGCGTCTTATTTAAATAATCGAAAGGTGGTGCCTAAACTTCATACGATCGAGGCGCGAATCAAGGCGAATTCGCAGAGAGCGTGGTCACTCGTTGGGACCACCCAGCGTGCGGTGGTAGAAGGTATCGCGATATCGTATCGATCTTTCCCCCGTGGCCCGAAACACACACGCGGTGGGGAGAGAAAAAAACAAGGCAATTTCCGAAAGGAAACACGTGAAATCGATAGCCGCACAGGGTTCGAGCGTGCCCGGGACTTTACGACTCTGTTGGAGAGTTGCGTGGAAAAGTCACGACCACGCGAGGAAACACCGCGCGGCGACGCGGTTTGGTGGGGAAAGAAAGAATTGGAAAAGTGGAAATAGCCCCGGTGAAATTGCTAAGTCGAAATGGGCTTCCTTGAAACTTTCGCAGACGCTGTGGCGCTGTCGTGGGCTCTTCGATTTTATCGGGCCGAGTCGAAATAGCCGTGTAACTGTTGTAATGGTCGCGGTGAACGTCGAGGAAATTTCGGGGAAATAAATATACCGGCCAACCTCGTAGGTATATTTCATTCGAGGAGTCACTGTGAAATATCTAATGATATTTTTATTTTATTGTTTCCCATCATTTTGACAGTTTCTTTTTTTCTCTTTCTTTTGTTTTTGTGGTAGAATGATTCACTTATTATGCTGATATTGCTGATATTATGCACGAATTTCATACTTTTAACGTCAAATTGTGCGCGCAACGATAAATGCGCGCAGCCGGCAATGTGTTAACTGGACACTGTAGAATAACTCAGGAGGAATTGAAGCTATCGAAGAAATGTTCTTACAGAAGTTGTTTGATATGATAGGGGGACATAACATGGTATAAATAGCTTTTTCGAGGGTGAAATAATGGGGGAGATTCCAAGTTCAAGTTTATATTTTAAATGCGTGTGTAATATACACATGTGATATATATTCTCGTTCATAAGTTACCAGACAGTCTTCACATTTGAATATAATTTTTATTGTGATTACTTTCCTGTACAATCTTACAGAGATACAATAATTAACCTTCCTCTATAATATAAGTAATTAGCGAGTGTTAGTTTCATCTTATGTGTTTTGTGAATTTATTCTTAATCTAAATGTAGAAAGTAATAAATATGTAATCTAAATGCATGTATTATACAAAATGCACTGTTTAATTTATTATCTAAATAAGATGAGTTAACTCGTCATTGGTTAATCAATAGTTCAAGCACAATAGTTCCTATATCAAGGAATTATCAACTTCCAATTGTACCGTTATGACTATATTAAACATAGAATGCATCCTATTCATGTTTACAAGAACAAAAATAAAGTAACAAGTTACAATTTTTATTCATTCTTATTTATAAACTGGCAAGATATGATTTCTGCTTGAAAGGTAAAGTCGGTTAACCGGTTAATAAATATTACATATGCATCGCATTATGTAAAACTGATAGAAATATAGATGTTAAGAATACAAACAGAAATAGTACAAAAGGTAGCGCAGGTTTTAACATCCTCGTCTATAAAAAAATTGATCCAGGTGAAGTTAAAAAATGATTCGAGTAATGTGAATGCTTATAGAAACCGATTTAGCCTTGTTTCGAAAAGAAAAAAGAAACTTTCGTTTAATAGATATGAGGTGTAATTTGATATTCTACCAAGTAAGGAAAAGATTGATCTTCTTAATCGATTGTCAAGCCTGCGAATTATGGCAGGTATTAATACGAACAAAAAATGTATTTGGCGAAAAAACCTGGGTTGCGAACATTTTTGCGTGTTCTGAAAATATACTGACCTGCTCAGATATATGTATAGGTTACGGCATGCGGCATTCGATCTTATAAAAGTTTTCTTCCACGTAAGTTGAAACTATCGACGTTAAATACGGAAACAAAACAAAAAAACTGTCTGACAAACGTGGGGTAACACACTTAAAAACACAAATATAATTCTAAATTGTTAAATATTTCTTCACTTCGTCGGATATATAAGTTACAGCAAGCAGCATTTGGTCTTATAAATATTTCTTCGACGTAATTTGAAACTATTGGGATTGAAAAGAAGAACAACATAACAAATGTAACTTAAGGAAAAGTACACTTCGAAAAAAAAAACTTGTAATTCTATATTGTTTTAAACACTTTCTCACTTTTTCCTCGGGTGCTATAAATTGGACAAGATTCCAAGACATTAAGTACGATCGGAACAAGTTCGAGAACGTTGGATAATCTTTATGGGATCGAAGCGCAGCCTTGTTGCTACCAACGTGCGAAATGTTGTGTAAAATCGTTTCTCGGACAAGCGAACGTATTAAATTCGATATCAGATTTAACGTAGAATTTACGAGCCGAAAGGCAAAATCTCGAGAACTTAATTCAAATGAACTCCCATCGATACCAACAGTGTTTGAACGACATTTATGAAAGCCTGTTGAAAACAACCAAATCTAACACTTAAACTAAGATACTATGCACAATTTTAGTAACACTTAAATTTGTTAATATTTCGGATTTTTGAGTAAGAGTACATAAGTATCATTTATACGAGCTGAAAGAGCGTATTAAACAATGAATTTCTACAAAACTTTGTTGAAGTTACCCAAATATACGAAAAAATATAAGCATTAAAGCGATTTTAGTCTTCGTTCTATCTAACTGAGCGTCTCTGAGATTTCAAAACGTGTTTGTAATTTTAATTTAACAATATTAAGAAAGTTAGGGTTAGGTGTAACACACCTTATCTATTACCGAATGATTACTTGAACATTCAATTCTTCGAGTTTATACCTGCAAGTTTCTCTACCGATTCCCATAGGATTTCTCTAATTGCCTTTGCAAATAATTCCAATCCACGAAGTTTCTCCCGTCCCAAAATCCCGCAAGCCCACCAGAAAGCCAGCCCCAATTATCAAGCGTAACACATCAATTTATCTCCGATAAATTTCACCGGTCCACAGTTTCTCCAGAACAAACGGAGCGCCGTCTATTCTGATCGACGGCCTTCGGCCTCGAATCGAGATTTTATTCCCGATCGAGGATATTTTCGGGGTCCGACTATGTAATTTTCGTTCGTTATTCCGCGAAACTCGAGGAACTCCACGGTAATTGGCTAAATTGCCAATCCTGCCAATCAATCGTTAAATATCAAGGATAACCTGCCCTTGCTCTTGTGCCGTTTGCCCCGCGTTTTCTGACACCGTTTCACATCTCTTGTCTGTGGATACACGTGTGAAAATGTATATAATACGCACATACACCTACATACATAAGTCATGAGACACCTTACATTTTTACAGTAAAATAAGCTTAGATGAAACGTTTAGTTACTTATTTCGATATGAACCGTTCTATTGATAACAATTATATTTAATACTTGGTTTTCGGAAATTTTTTGTATTTCTATGGATACCAATTGACGGGTAAAATGAATACGCATTTTCTATAAAATCATTGTTCTATTTCATTTATAAGAAATTTAGTTATATACTATTAACAGACATTATATTTGTTCAACGCATTCTGTGCAATTTTGCGTAACACATTTTCCGCGAAATGTTCTTCTTTAGTTTCTGCAATTTTGCTGGTGAAATTCTAACCTATAAATCTAGTGTTAAGGAATGTATTTTTATTGATAGGGTTAATATTTTGCTGAAATATTTATAGTGAGGTTCAACACTAGCTTTTGGTAAGAAAAATTGCTGATAGACTGTGTTATGCCTATTGTAAAACATGGAGGACAGTCCATTATAATTTGGGGGTGTTTTGGAGGAAATACCGTGGTAAATTTACCAAAAATCGACGAGATGACGAGAAAGGAACATTATTTAAATATCATAAAATCACACGCCATCCTGTCAGGAAAGAGAATTATGATTAATAACATTATGTTAATAATTTAACGACCCAAAGCTCTCTGTTAGAATATGTAAAAGTTATCTGGAACAGTTGCAACAAAATGGAGACCTGAAATTAACAGAATGGCCACCCTAGTCACCAGATTTGAACCTCGTTGAGAAACTGTGGGATAAACTAGACAAAAGTATTCGGAAACACTGTCCAACGTCACAAGAAGATCTGTAGACACATTTGCAGCGGTTCTGGAGAGGAATCCAGGAAGAAACTTGAAAAACAAAAAACTCAACCCAAGTCTGCCAAAATTAGTTCGAGTTGTCATCCCAGAATGAGAAAATTTAAAACTTTGTATGTACAATTTTCAATATATTTTAACGTTAGAAAACTATATTCGGCGCAAGTAATCTGTATATAATCATTTGATTTAATAACACGGGCGTTTAACAGTGTTTATTTAAACGTAAAGCTCAAATTACAAGGTGTCCTATGACTTATGCACAAGGGTATACATATACGTAAGCGCAAGTCCACGAAGACACGCGTGAATCTATAACGAAACATGAATAGACTTGTTTGCATGACTTAAACGACATGGCAAATCGGATTTGCGACAGCTGTTCATTCGGCGGAACGGATTTTGCGACAGGTGGTAAAACGGACGGAGAATATCAGAGCGGTGCAGCGGATGCAAGAATTGTTTGATGGCCCGGTAGCTTTTGACCGCTGGTGTTTCTACGAGATACGAGAAAAAAAAAGAAAAAGGAAAATGATCGATGCCGTGGGTCAAGGTTTTTTGCCACGTACAGGGCAATTTGGCAAATGCGCGATATATGATGATGAAAGGACAGCTGCTCTGGTTTTATTTAAATGCGTCGCTTTTTACACGGATTTTTTGTGTACCGTTGGCGCATTAATACTCGTGGTAGATTATGTCAAATATAATAATTTAAGTTATTATATAGTACTGATGATAATTATAAAGAAAGTGTACAAATATAATAATTTAAATTATTATACAGTATTGATGATAATTATAAAAAAAGTGTACAGTAGAACTGGTTGGACAAAGAACGAATTTTTTATAATTGAACGATAATTATTCGAACGATATGATATATAGAATTAAAGTAAATCGAAACAAATAGATAAATAACATGCGATATAAAATAATATTGGGTTAAAAGCAAAAGTTCGTAGCATTTTTTTAAGTGAAATTGAAAAAAAATTTATTTAGATCTTTGTATACAGATTTATTCGACAAACTGTGCAACATTTTGTTCTATTACCTTTCGCCATTTTTCAGGCAGCTTTACGATCCTATCTTTTCAGAATTTTGCATCTTTCTTTCAATTGTTTGACGTTTCTATTGGAAAACGCTATGCATTTTTATTCCAGCCCAATGTAATATAAAATGATACATATAATAACATACAACTTTATATGAATAAACTGCGGATTTTTATGTAAAGTCATATTTTTGAGAATATAGTAAAAACAATAGAATTTCGGTAGAAAATGTTTTCACTTACCTGGTGTTGTAAAAAGCACTATAATTTAGATATTTTGTATATTTGTTTATATTACGTGCATAACGTGCAATTTTGCACCTTCCAATTTATTGTAAACGTAAAAATCCGCAGTCTAGTGATGAATAATTAAGGTATGATCGAAATAGCGTAAATAGAATAGAACAATATTTAATTGAAATTCTTCACTTTCACGTTCAATGTGTTTTTACGAATTACGTTTTAATATTTTAAACTCCAGACCGGATGCGATATTTAATAAACCCCTTGCTACTCGAAACTCACCCCTATCATATTCCGACGACTTACAGTTCTAATATTTTCGGCGCACCTGCGTGAACCCAGAGCAAAGGGAAAATTTCAGAAATCTGATTTGCTTTTTCGGTGTAAGCTTTAGCTTTCCAGACACTTGTACAAGAGAATAAAGTTATATCTTTAATAGTGTGTGATACGTTATGCGAACCACCTTATGGGAACGCACATGAATTCAGACGAAATTCGGGTAAGAAAATGAACTAGTCAGGTAGAAATACCGATACATAAAGTTTCACGTGTTTCTCCTCTAAAACCCGTGTTGTCTCTGAAACTTTACGAACGCTTTAAAAATCATAGCCAACGACGTTGGTACTTGTACACCATTTGAAATTTAGGTAAAGTAGAGGGACATACAATATGAACGATATTTCTCTGTGTATCGTAAAGTTGGAGCATCTGTGCGTCTACTAGTAAAGAGTTTTGAATTCTTTACCACCGTGTATCCTTCTTTCTATGATAATTAATACATCCTTCACGAAGAAGATTAAAATCTGTTATTTAAATGATTCATCTCCAAAATCACGTGTTAATGAGCAATCGATTTTCTGTTCGTAACACATCTATCTTCAATGTAATCTTAAACAATCCTTCCTTCACGTAACATCACGGTTTCAACCCCTTCTTTCTCCAACACAAATGCGTTTCTTCAACGTAATCTTCAACAACCCCTTCTTTACGTAACGTGATTACGATTGCGCCTCTTTGCGTGAAATTAATCAGGATTATGTTGAAAAATTAATTATTATATTTTCATGGTTTCAACCACCTTCTTCTCCGACACCTTTGCTCTAACAGAGACAGTGATGATCGTGCTAAAAGAAATCAACAAAATGGCCACGATCGAGCACACTGGTCGTCTTCTTCTTCTCCCTAGGCAATGGTTCAACGTGGCGAATAAATTTGTCGGCGAAATTTCCGAGAAATAAAAAGGAGGCAGTCTAGGTGGACGCCGGCTCTCTTACGCAACTCGATTTGTCCCGATATTTCGGAGTCGCTTCAGGCCGAACCGTTCTTTGTTCCTACTATATACACACACACACATATGACAGAGAGAGAGAGAGAGAGAAAGAGAGAACGGTTTCGTCGACTTTTAATTTATTTGAAAGACTACGACGCCTCTCCGTTCCCGTTTCTCGGTTCGCAACGGAAGAAATCGAATCGAATCGGATCGTGAGAAGTTGCAATTTAACAGATCTCCAGATACGTTGAAATGATAAATCGTACGATCAGCCCTTCGCGTTGGGAACAAACCGAAATTCTACGCGGACTGACATGAATACGCGAGTCTGACTTGAGTCAAATTACGGATGACATTGTTGCTGACATTCCTTTGTAATTTTCTTCTGATACCTTATTCTTTTTAGATTTTCATTTTGAGATTGAATCCTATTATACTGTTCCGACTAATAAGTTTGAAACTGTAGAATTAACGAATTCCTTTGTAATTCTTTTTTTTTGGTTTCTTTTATTAGATTTTCTTCTTGAGATTGAATAATAGTATACTATTTTTACTGATAAGTTTGATATTCTAGAATTAGCGAATTTTTTTGTAATTTTCTTTTAGGTTTGTTTTAAATTTTCACCTTGAGATTGAATCGTGGTATACAGGCCCTCAACTTTTGCACATAATTGGTTCCTGAAGATACGTGCGAATGTTGAATGTTTGAAAGTAGAGGGATGTAAAAGAAAAACCATCAAAAATTGTATTTTAAAATATTTATTTATCAATATACATTGTATATTATTAGGTTAGGAAGAAAATGTCCCTTACCTTGAATTCGAGTTAAATTAAAAATGACTACGATAAATTGTTTCAAAGTGCCTATCAAGGCCGTCAAACAAAAACGTACATAATTAAGTGAACGAACAATTTTTGCATTATCCACAAAAATCTTGAAAAAATTGAATGTTTAAAAATGTGCGAAAGTAGAATGTGCAAAAGTCGAGGGCTGCCTGTACTGAGTAAGTTTGAAATTGTAGAATTAGTGAATAGTTGAGTAATTTTTTAGAGTTATTTTTAGAAGAATATATTTTTGTTCATACGATGCCTTTGTATAGGCATTGAAATTACCGATGTAAAGTTTTTGAAATAACTAATGATTTAGTTCATCTGGAAGACACTCATGGTGATATATGTCCGTTGCTCTCTCAAACGCGCCGCCAAATCATTCATCCTGCACCACTTTCCCTAATCATCTCTGTCCTTTCTTCTACCTATATTCATATATCTTATCCTTTTTTCTGCATCCCCCTTTTTTCTATAATTCTTTCAGATATACATATATCCTTTTTATTTATTTTTTATTGTTTTTTTTTTATTGTATTATACAATGGGTTAGGTTGCGCTTCGCCTTTACGCAGCTACGCGTAGCATTAATTCTGTACGCTCTTTTCTATATACATTTAATAAAGACTACGATATATTTGATTTTCGAAAAATCAATGAAAAATCAATGTGAGATACGGAAACTGTTTACGTAACGAAAGACGATTAAAAATATTATATACGTTGATAAATATACTTTATACTGCAGTTAATCCTTTACATTGATCATCGTCAATTTTAGATATATAAGACACAATTTTTCAATTACATCTTTTTCCCATATAAATTGTAATTTAACGCACTGTCAAAGGGTAAACTTCTTTTATGAGTTACAATAAATCGAAAAACATAGATTTTTATACATTTCTATTTTAAAAATGAAATAGTTGAATGTTTCCTTTTATTTTTCAATGTACTTTAACATTAAGAATACAAAATAAAAGAAGTCAGCATCATTCTTTTACCCAAGCTTAATAAAATAACACACTTTAATGTATTCAATATATACACTTACACAAAATAACTTTTTCTATAATTTTGTAAACAATATAGTACAATTTATGAGAAATCAACAGATGTACTTTAATGAATTTGACTAATTTAATTTTTTCATAGAATTATTCGGATGCACTTGACAGAAATGTAGCTCGAAAGATTTCAAAAATATTTCGACAAAAATGTACGTACCTGAATTTTGGCGTAGACCGTTCGGGAGTATACTAAAACGTGATAAGAAACAATCTATGGGGTAGATAAAAAATGGGGTTGCGTCTCGAGTCACGTCTGAGCACGAACTGGCGTATTCCACCTTTAGCGCGCGGCCACCCTTCGCGGGGGCTGGTATTATAGAATGTTCCGTGTGTGCACACCTGTGAACATTTTGATATATCCGTGCATTCTCGCGTGCACGACTACATACTGCGATGCTTTGGCCCTATTTATGCATCTAATATGTACTGGAAAGTGAACGGTTCGAAATGGAGTTACGCTTTCCTACCTATTTTGCAAACCGATGAATTTCATTCGTCAATTACGTAAAAATATTTCTTTGACATTAGACATTTGAATTGTTGAAATGTATAAACATATTTAAAGGGAAAAAGCAAATGAAGAATCATAAAAAAAAATGTGTTGATATGCTTTGAAGATGTGCGGAGGTGTTTGATCAATGTTGGCAAGCTGGTAAGTTTCAGTTGTATATGATTTTTAGATGAGTATGTTTGAATAAAATTGATTCGCAAATTTGTTTTTATTTTAGTAGAAATGAAGTGTATCGAATATTTTTGTTTATTTTACTTCAATTATGTTTTGTTACTGCTTTTTTTGGATAATTATCCTTTCCACTTCATATTTTGTACTGCTGTATGTACTTAAGACTATATTATTATTACTATCGTTACGTAAAATTAAAATTAATCGTTGATTTTAAATTATCATTATTCATTAAATAATCAGAATTAGATTATCAATTTTAACAGTATTAATCTTGTAGTTAGAATTCAAATTATCAACATCCATTAAATAATTTAACTGAAGTTATTATTATCTATGTAATAATTAGAATTAAAATTATTAGTATTTATGAAATAATTAAGAATAATTGTCATTATCCATTAAATAAGTAGAATTAAAGTTATTAGTATCCATTAAATAATTTGATTAAAGTTATCATTATCCATTAAATAATCAGAATTGGAATTATCATTATCCATTAAATAATCAGAACTACAATTTACCATTATACATTAAACAATTAAAACTAAAATTATCATAGTCCACTGAATAATCGTTTCCACAATTTCAAGAATAAAACGAAACAAACTTCAATCATCACAAACATACATATCATCATCGCTCCCTCCGTTATCATACTTTCTTGACGAAGAAATCGTCGCGTGGGGTCGAATCAGTTTTACATGATAACTCTGCCGTGTCGTCGACCGTAAAGCGTCCAGGAGACATCGCGAAAGTTAAGAGAGAGACTTTTCCGTCCAGCCGTTCTCCACCCTCCCCCCCCCATACCGAAATGATAATAATTAGTGCAATTAGGGGTGCAGCGACCGCGTCTGCGCGCTACAGTGTCACCGTAAACTTGGTGCAATAATTTACAGAGCTTTTAGCGAGTGGTCTAACGAAAGGAGCTGGTCGGATCTTAGGTTGGTCGTTACAAGATTTCGCGTTAAAGATTTCGCGAAATTGCTGCGAGGAATCGTTAATTACCTCCAAGAATTGTTCGACTTCGTTCATTGACGTCGTTCGAGCAATGACATAGTATTACATCGAGTTTCCTACGGAAAGACGAGTTTCGCGTTTTATGTGAAACGCTCGATCGCGCAAATTTCTTCGTTCTTGCATTATTCATATTGTTAAACACGACGCCATCGACTCGTGACGTTAGGAATTCTCGTGCAGCTTTTCGGAAAATTCACGATGACACGCGACTCTTTCGACAATTTTTTAACGCAACGCTGGAAAATGAAACTGTCGCAGTGGTGTCCTGTTTGAGAACTTCATTAATACTAGAATTGTGCAATTCACTTTTTAATCCGCCTTCCCCGGTGAAATTGTGTGAAGATTGAAATTGAAATGCATAAAATCTGAAAATGGAATGGGCAAGATGAAACTCGTGCAGAAACGAAGAGGTTGGAAAAATAAATTTAACAGGTACCGTGGAAGGAAAAGTAGGGTAGCGTTAAAAATGTGTTTAATTGAACACGTTCGTCGAACTTGATTACAAAATTTATCAGTCTTATAATTTTTTAAAGTCGTTGGAAATTGACGTCCAAGTTTCTATATTCAGACGATTCGAATTTTCCAATTTAGATCGAAATATCGAATTGCGTTTAAAGTTGAAAAACGAAAGGGAAGAAATAAGAGGAGTAAATATTTCTATCGTAGGAGTACAATACGTTTATTAGTGCGTCAAAGGAGATTTCAGAAATTCGTTGAACATCAACGAAAAACAGGGACAAACACAATTATACGATGTTTGACCGAAGTTATTCGCGGCACTCACTCAAGAACCACGAGCTCGAAAGGTTCACAGAACTTCCTCGAAGTCGCAACAGAGAAGGCGGACCGTAATTACCCGAAGTCGGTGAAGACATGCTATCGATATCTTCGTCAATCGTTCAATCAGTATTTGGTCGACAAATACGTCGCCAATCTCGAACGAATCTGCAAGCTTTTAATTAAATTCTCACCATTCAGTCGTGAATCAATCAAAATTTCATTTTGTCCACTTGACTTTATGACAATTTTTATGTTGTCTGATTAATCAGTTTTTCAATTTCTACCTTTCCTTTTGTTACATCTTTCATTGCGAAAGATATAGAGACTGAATTATCTAAAGTACCTGATCAAATAGGTATAAATGGGAGACTTTTTATTTAAGCGAACAATTTCTATTAATTTAATAACATCTTCTCATAAGGCATAAAAATACACTAAATTTTTATTATGAACATTTTTTTTATATCTACTATACAGGAAAATAGAGTAATACGTATATTGATTCAAGAGCTATTTTCATCTCGAAAAAGCGAAAAAAGATCAAAGAAAAAAAAATTACCAGATACTTCTCTACAAACCTATAAAGTTTCAAAAAAATCGGAATTTTCAAGTTATTGAAGTTCCCTTGTGAATGAATAATTTTACAACGTTCCTCCCTGCATCATTGTCAAATTCTTCGAGAATTTATTCGTAAATCCAAGAGAGATTGGCGCGATTCAGCAGTCGTCTCTCGAAATGTATAACTTAATTGCAAGATATTTTTCCGAGAGGACGAGGAAACCGCAAGAAGGATAAAAAAAAGGGGGGGGGGGAGGAACAGGGTTCCCTCATCGTCATAGGGTCGGTTTTCGAAGAGTCGAGCCCCGCGCCTCGTTAAGATTTCATCCGGCGAAATGGCCAAGTAGACGGAGCGGCATTGTGCGAGTGGGGGTTTGGTCGGGGGTGTTTCGTGTTAGCGGAGTGAAGGTCCTTGTACGGCTGTCGGGCAGGATATTATATATGTATGTATGTACGATATTATGATACCCCGGCCTGGTAGACGTTGTAATTCCGAAACTGGAGGGTAACTATTGTCCCGCACCGTCTGTTTGTAAAGTTAAGATGAACCGGCAGCACCGTTGAAACGAGAGTCACGTTACGCTAAAGTACGTTTTTACCTTAAAGCTTATTCGTTAGAAAGGGCGACGGGATTAATTACGATTATGATGTGCTACGCGGATCCTCCGTGTTCACGAAATTTTAAGGATACTCAGTTGGGACACGGCACCACGGCAAGGACACTTCAACAGGGTTGTTCCCATTGTTTCAGTGGATATCGCGGTGAATCATTAATTGGTTGCTTTCGGCAATGTTTCCTTCCTGAAGATGTGTGGAATTGAAATAAATTCGAAATCGTTCTTAGAAAAAGTTTTAATGAAAATTATTCTACGATACTTTTGGGAATTTTTATAATTAGTAGGATTATTGTTGAAATCAGTAATGTCAGTTTACAATTTATAGTCAATTTTCATATTAACCCCTTGTTTTACAAGGTTTTGTGTATTAATTACTTGACGAGTCACGCTCGTAGTGTGGATTATGGTCAACGTATAATAAAAGAAAACTTGTATCTCTATTAAATTTTTGATTTTTGCTCTAACATTAGTTTCACCTTAATGCTGACGATTATTAACAGGTTGACTGCTACGCAAGATTTGTATGAAGCTATCAGGGGGGCTGAAGAGATGCTAAAGATTATATTTTAATTATTTTAAACATTCGGGGCGCTCTGACCAACATGGTAATCAACGTATTAAATACAAATTGTATGGAATATTTTCATCTTCATTTATCTAACACTATATTCAACTAATGAAGAACGAAGGTTAACGTACGTAGCAATAAAAAAAAGTCATAAGGCAAACGAGTTAAGTATACAAATTACCGTAGACGAAAAAGTACAACAATTTTTGTATAATAGGTCACCATTTTCTCTAACAACAATTTCATTGAAACAAGAGAAATAGACTCATAAATACAAGTTAAAAGATATCCATGACACAACGACGTAATATCATCGTTCTTTAACGATGGAAACATCTGATCGCCTAGGTATATAACTATTTCGCGGTCAGTTGAAAATGATACCAAATAACACGATTTTCCCACAACCCCGACGGATTTATACGTGCCGTCAATCACCTCAATCTCCTGCGGTCATTAAATTCGTCGCAAGCTAAAAGGCAGAGCGAAGGAAAAGGTTCGAGTATACCGGAGAACCAGCGTTATCATCGATCGAGGCACGAAGTTTAACTCGGCTTAAATTGCTGAACAAGATCGATATAACCAACGCGAGCCAATTTACGTAGCGGCAAGTGGCGCGATTCGCGCGCGATAATTGCTTGCGAACTGGCAAACACTCTCTACCCTTCTCTCTCTCTCTCTCTCTCTTTCTCTTTCTCTCTTCTCTTCTCTTCTTGTTCGTCTTTCTACGTTCCTGGATACACGTGGTTTCTCTCAGGCTGGCTCGCGAGCTTTTTCCTCGTCCATCACTCACGTGCCCGTTCATGACTGCTCATTCTACTGACAATAACAGGCCTCAAAAGCTAGAACCTGGCACGAGAAGCTCCATAACCCGAATTATATTGTTTCGAAAGGTGTATTCTAGAAGGGCGGAGATCGTTACAGTTTCGGTAGGGAGATCCCTCGTATTTCTTTGAAAATTGAGGCTTGATTAACTGCATAAAAAGATACTGTCATAACAGACACAGTAAGTTATGTCACAGAGGTTTAGTTCGTAAATATTGATTTTTGTGCAGTTTCGAAATGTATCGATGAGTATGCTAATGACAATATAATTTGTACGGTATTGTTACGTAATTTATTTTAATATAGATCAACTAATCTTTACATCAACTTTAAAAATGTTATCAATTTTACATCTTAGTATGATCTGATTATTTCATCCCTTATGAACATACTTGTGAATCTTTCAACAGTTTCAAATTGAATTACAATTTGTAAAAAAAATATATATATATGAGAAGAATGACCCAAAAATTTTGCAAAGACCAACATCGCATTCAGAAAATGACTACAACATAATTTATTCTTTAATTTTGAATACAGTAAAATTTCGATAATTCGGCACACATAGTCACGACCATAACTGTATCTTACAATATTATTTAAAAAGAAATTGTACAAACTTGCAAAAATATATATTTTAATTATTGGTACTTATTAATAATTAGTACTAAATTAAGACTTTTACAATCATCAGTAAGGGATACGAAATATTTTAATGTTTTTAAAAAATGTACACAGACTTCTTTTTTCTCATTTTAAATATATTTTATTCATACTTCGACGAAAAGAAAATTTAGTTTTAAAAGTTCTTAATTCGTTTTTGTTGGAATATTATTTAACTATTTAATTATTAATAAATTATTAATAAATAATTAAATTATAGATAACGCATAATTCGTTAACTTTGTATTTATATAATGAAGAACCAGTCATAAATAGAATTGTTTTATATGAAGCAATTTCTGTGTTTATTTTTTCTTTTACTTTTCAAGTGACCATACCTCCATAAGCAGTAGTGTATATATTATTTTTCTTAATCAAATGCAATACTGAATTACATAATTGTAATTGTTTCTTAAGTTACTTCCCTTATTTTATCCTATTACAGATATAATTCAGTAATCCGGCAGTGACGAAGTCCCAAGCATACTGGATTATCAGTGTTCTACTGTCGTTTTTATCTTATTCATGAGAAGCAGTTCTTATAAAAGTTCCGAAAAACGTTACCTCATAATATACCTCAACTGCAAGAATCAATCAAAACATAACCTATTAAATAATACGAAAAAAGAAGAATTTTTACAATACCATATCGTTTATCCAGAAAAAAAAATTATACGTTTCACGAATAATACCGAGCAAAAAATCACCTGCAAACGGTCTATAATAAATAAACATGCGTCAAATTCCCGAAGAAAAATCGTAAATTAAATCTCACAGAAGTTTATGATCAGTTTTGTTTGTACGATTAATAATAATTCCGGTTCCCAGTGTCAAGCTGAACAGTGTCATTAGGAAGCCGCCCGCTTATCTGTAAAACAACGTTCCGAATTGATCGTAAATCACGCGAAAACGGCGTCGCGCGATCACGGTGATTGTCGTTCCTAACAAATTCAGCCGTTGCTAGTCGAACTCGAACTCGTCAGGCTCAAATCGCGTGCTCGTTGACCGTAACGAAAGAGTGAAAAATTCGATCACGACGCTGAAGTCATGACTGAAGTTCGGAGGGAACGACCTTCCTCGATCGCTCAAAGAGTCGTTAAAGTGTCACGGATGTCGAGTGCCTCGTACACTCGACTTTACACGCGTCCATGTAAGTAAGTACACGTTCACTCACGTAAGATACAATAGAAACATGAAAAACGTCCCGTCGAAGGTTTGTACAGTGGATTTAAAACGGATTTGTTGTATTTTATATACACAATTGGTGTGTCACGTTGATGTTTGCACGTTTACGGAATATAGCTGTTTCTTTAATAATCTCGATTGAATTGTTCAGCGACCGTTTAGTCGAGACTGAAAGGTGGTTGTCCTTGTTCGCTCGATAGAGATTTACGTACATACGACGCTTTTTTTACCTGAACTGTTCTTATGTCAATCTGTTTTTTATTTTACTTTACTCTTGTTTTCGGTTCGATTTTCACATCGACGTTGTTTTATACTTTATAGACGCTTATGTTGGTTTCAGCTATGTTCACAGAATAAGTAAATACTTCCCTATATTATTTATAAGATTTGAAATTATTTAACATTTTATAAACGTTTATGTTGGCTTTAATCTTGTTCACAGAATAAGTAAATACTTCCTTATATTATTTATAGGATTTGAAATTGTTTATAGAATATTAAATAAGTTTAATGGCTAAATGAATCTTTGAAATACATCTATATTGTTTTAATGAAATACTACAACGTATGTGATTAAATATTCATATTATCTGAACATCTATTCTGTTGATGAATTTTTTATTATTATTAGATTTGTATTATGTACATTATATTTATTATATTTTAGGAATTAAAACATGTGTGGTTTAAACTGTTAACTTTTTCTAATCCTAGAACCTCGTAACATACAAGCTCCGTTTCAATTTACAAGTAGAACGTGATTCATTATTGCATATTTTTATTATATATATTCATCCCTTTTTCTTAATACAAAATGACTGAAGCAGGTAAACTGTCGAGCAACAAGTCTGCGCGATAAGCGATTAAAAATTATTTTCATCTAATAGTCTATCATGTTAATTATCTCCTCAAAAAACTATTTATTCATCTAATCATCTATAACATCATGTCACTTAGAAGTTATTTATCATGCGTCTATATTTTATAATCCTCATTTTACCTATTCATCGTTATATCGTTGCATTACATTACATTATCAATACAAAAAGTGTAAAATTATAATCGATCATAATATTTCTGCTCATGAACGACGAAAAATCGTGTTTGCGAAAGTTCGACGTAGAATCAGCAAACATAACCATCTTTCATTCATGCTGAAATCCCAAAGATGTAAAAGTAAAAACAATCCAAGAATAAATCGAAGCTCGTCCAAAACATTTAACTGCCTCAGGACTAATGTGAATAATTCGTATGCATCCGTTGAAGTGGGATTTCACGATCCACCAAAAGGAACGGGAAAAAGGAGAAAGGAAAATTCGCACGAGCTCGATTATACAAAATGTATCTCGTTTTCTGTAACAACGCAGCTTCAAATCTCCGCGGTTTTTCAAGTGTTACGTCGTAGACTTGAACAAGTAATACATTCAAAGGTTTTTGCGCAGCAAAAAGCTGGTTCGTTGAATGATGCAACTGATGTATTCACGTTTGCGAATGTTTGCGTATATTTACAGATGATCGAGCTATGTATAGTATTCTTATGTGTCTCTGTGTATATATAGGGTCTTCCAATAAGAACGATAGAACTTTGAATTGAAATGAAACGAAAAATACGAAAGATAATCTAGTACTTATGGATATATTTTAAAGTACATTCGATGGCATTATACAAGAAATATAATATCATATAAATAACCACCATGATTGTATTTAACAAGCCACAAGCTATTGATGATCTCAAAGCAAACATTATTCATGTTATCGGTGAGAAACAACATGATTTATGTGCCAGAGTCATCGAAAATTGGGTTCGTCGTATTCACTCCACCAAACACAATCATGATAGCAATTTATATGATATTGTATTTCATATATAATGCCATCAAATGTACTTCAAAATAAAGTAGTGAGTATGAGATTTTTTCTCGTATTTTTCGTTTCATTTCAATTTAAAGTTTATAAGTCACAGACAAAGTTTATTGCTTTTATTAGAAGACCCTGTAAGTGATCGATTTATGTACAGTATTTGTACGTATATTTTTTACGTGTCTTTATGTATGTTTTTGTATGTTTATCTTTTCTGTGTATTCGCTCCGCGGCGTGGACTCGTGTTCTACACAGAAAAACGAAGTTCGGCTCTTACGATTCTGACGAACAGTAAACAGATACTTCTTGATCACTTCTTCATGGGCCAGAAACAAACCTCCACCTTAGAATTTCCGGGTCGACAGCATTTTCGAGTCAGGTCGAAGGGATGAGCTGTTCTAACGGGACTTGTAACTGTCTACGTGTGAGTGACTTTATGATATGTCAATTGCTATTGAGTGGACGGGCGCCAAAAAGGCACATGGAACACAGAAACGCAAAGATTCGACGATTATAAAACCTTTTTGGAATTAAATATAATTTTACAATTTTTATAATTTGTACAAAGCATCTTAAAAATAAAAGCTCTCAAAGTATCATGAAATTGAATTCTAACAGTACAGCTTACGTCGCAGCATCAAGTGTTTGACAAAGAAAAAGAAAATGGCGATCATGGAAGAGAAGGAGTACGTCACCTGTTCGAGATGATAACTGATTTATACGTACGCGAGCAACATTTACTGTCGCATCAATTTTAATTACTTAACCAAGCCTCTTAAGCAGCACGGAATCATTCCTCTTGTTTGCCCCGGTACCGCACCGAAAGGTTTGAAACGAGCCAGTCGTAAAATCGTTCTGGTCTCGACTCCAGAGTGTTTCACGGGAAACTACGCGCCTATTAAAATCGAATTCTTGGAACGCGTTCTACTAACGAACGCCGGACTGATCTGACGCGCTGGCATAAACTGTTTTTAATAACGCCGGCAATTATCGCGTACGAGTGAAATGGCCGACGTGAATAACCGAGCCGAAAAGTGTGTTTCCTTAAGCGGCTGAATTATTCCGTGGAACGAATGTTTCCTTCTTTTTTTTCTTATCCTCCGACATTTTCCCTTTTTCTCACTTTTTCCCTTCGTTTCTTTTCGCTGTTCTCCTCCCGCCTTTTCATCCGTTCGTTTCCATCCCGAATAAAATAAATAACAGTTTCGCTCGATTGCTTTCTACGTAGCATTAAGATGTCGAAGGATTACGTACAAGGTACGTGTGATCGTGAAATCGAACTCGCGCAGATGTAATTTCTCGTTTTATATGTTCCTCGTTGCTTGTCAACGATCAGCGAGCTGAGAGAAATATGGTTATTAAATATGAACGATAATGACGCTCAGTGTTCACGGTCCCGCGGGACTGGTTCTTTTTCCTTCTCTTTTCGAAACGACGCGGAGGCATTAAAAATAAAAAGAGATTATGCAGATTCTGACTTGGAATCGTTTAATTTCCAACATCGAATGTCGTATATTTCATTCTTTATGTTGTAGGTAAACGGTACTTGCGGCTGTCAAATGGAGATCGATAGAATATATAAGAAAAGTTTGATAATTATATCGTACAATTTATAAAATACAACCGAACGCGGTGTCAGACAGCGAAATTTGTTGTGTCTTTCGTCTATCGAGAGAAATGTGAAACAATATATATCTGGAGGAAATAATTATAGAAGTTGAATAACAATCCATTATTTACAATCCATTCTATCATTACAATCTTTTCTACTCACGGAATTTCAACATTTATAATCGAAAGGTATACAACGGCGACGTTGAATAGAAGCAAGAAAGATTGCTTCGACGAAAATAGAAAAAAGAGAAAAGAAAGAAGAAAAGAAGGGAAAGAATTCCCTGAAAAAGAAGAGCGTAAAAACAATTCAAGCCGCGTACAACTATTTCTCCATAATTGAGAAGCGTGCTCGCGTTTCGTGTATCGATGCCAGCCCCTTTCGCAGCTCCGTATTGAAGTCACGTGGTGAGCAGAGTCTTGTTATCAGCGAACCGCCATTCCCCTTTTTCCCTTTCCCTCGATATTTCTCTTCTAATAACACAGCTTGCGAACCCCTTGACCTTGTCCACACATTCGCGTACAGCTCGGTGCGTGTGGCAAGGCTGAGCGATCTAGGGGAAGATTTTGAACCCTTCGAAAAACAATTATTCTTCCTCCTCGAATTTCAGATGAAAAATGCTCCCCGATAGTTCAGAATTGTATTCTCCTTATTTCCTTCTCACTCGATCTATTTTCGAGAATTTCTAACCAATGGTTTTTCAACCCTTAGGTTTGGAAAATGATTCTCATCTATCCAAAAAATAAATGATAGGAGATAACAAAAAAAAGTGCTTATTCAATATTTTTGAATACTCAAATTGTATTGGTATTTCTTAATAAGAGTTCATGGCACGATCGTAAAGATATTTTTTGAGGTTAGAATTTTCGTTTATTATTTGTACACTTTAAAGTACATGCTGACGAGGGCTGACAAAATTGTTTTATTAGAGTTTTTAGCAATTTTTACCAACGTTGAATGTATATCTATTTGTATCACACCTGTCAATTTTACGGATATTTGAAAAATGTGCATTTATGTATAATTCTTTAAAAATAAATTAATAAATAGTCAAAAACTTAATTTTAATAATCTTATTTGAAATGTACACTTTCCACAAACATACTTCTTGCAATCGAGACAAGCTGAATTCGTTCTGTTTCTGTAAGACAGTCCAATTTAACAAAATTTGCGTGTATTGATTCCATTTACCTAAAATGCACACGAAAAAGTGACTTCCTGTGAGTGTAGGGATTTTTGTATGAATAACACGAGGATTCTCATCACCGCAAATACGACAATTTTGTTTATTAATGAATCCATCCATTGTGAAACAAGTTTCATCGCTAAAAAAAAATTTTGCTTGAAAACAATAGCTCATTTTCATAAGTTTGAGCAATGTAAACTGTTGTCCATAATTAAAATTGTACTACTTTCTACTACAACAAAGCAGTTTATATTATTTGAAAGAACATGATATATAAATATCATACAATGCTGACATTTAGGCATCGCATTTATATGACATTATACTACAAAGCTCGAGCGTTTTGTGAAACAGCCACGAGCACCTAACAAATCGTATACAAAATTTAATCAAAATCGTTATGTATTTGGGTGATTTTTCTTATTTTCAATAGTAACAGAAATAATTTAGATGTTCATTATAAGTGAGACACCCTGTATAGGGGTGAATTATATCTACACCCGGCTGAACGGCGTGGAGCATTTATTAGAAGGTGTTGGAGGGTGGTGCAGAATTACGGGCTGCCGGCCATGGCGAGCGGAACGTCTCGCTTTTTCATTTATACGTCCGTAAACGACCGGTCGTTATCGGCCGACACCTTGGACGGTTCTCAAGAATTTACTGCGTGCCGAAGGGGATGACGCTCGTGTAACGATTACTCGGGATAATTTCGTACACAGATACGCAATTCTATGGGGATGAAATGAGAAAGTACAACGGAAGGAGAGATTTCGGAACGATTTCTAATTAAACAATTTCCTTTAGCGCTGTTCTCCTTTTCATTCCAATGAAATATTCTGCCAGTATATTTTCGACGTTTCAAAGTTTAATGTGTGACTGCTTTTTTTATCGAAAAGCGTAATTAAAAATTATCTGTACTTATCTTGAAAGGACGACTGAAATAATTTGTGTCAGATTTGAATTATATCTCGCTAAATTTTTATTTGATGAATGTGCAAATTGGCAATAATTTTAGATTATGGTAGCTAGAGGACATGATAGATACCAACGCAATGAACAAAGTATTGTTCCACAACTAACGTTTGTTATTAATTATACATACTAGTAGTGCTTTAAGTATGCATTTGAATGGTAGGTAGAAAGTATGAAACTTTTGAATGTACTAGAACATTAGGATTCAACTAATTCTTTTAAATATGCATTTGAAACAAAAATTATAGTCTCTCATTGTGCTCTTTTTTGTAATTAATTTGACAGGTAGAGAGTGTAAAAATTTCGAATACAATGGAAGACTAGAATTCAATTAGTAATGTTTTAAGTAAGCATTTGAAACAAAAATTGTATTCTGCCTTTGTGTTTTCTTGTGATTAATTTCCTATTACCTTTACATACACTATTATATTTTAATAAATTCTCTCCTACGATGTTGCTGTAATAGCAAGATCGTACAAATGCTTTGATCATTTCTTTTACATCAGCACGATATTCTTCGTTTTCATGTTATACATCTTTAAACAATTCGAAAATACAATTAACCATACTCTCACAATCAGACCTTTCCTCGAGTCGAACGAGAAACGAAATAAAGGAACGTATAATCCAATAGGAAATACAGAGGTTGCGCGGCTCAGGGCCAGCGTCTCCCTTTAATTTTCTCCGCTTCGATTGAGACATACGGGCGCAGAGAGCTGTCCCTGTGCGACCATCCTCCTCCGAAAGTTAGCCAAGCAAACAGACCTACCCCAATTTATAAAACAAATCAATTCGCTTTGTGGCGCGCGACAAAGCGGCCGCCTGCTGCGTGATTATTAAACCCTCCGCACAGGAATTTTACGTGCCAGCGGACGAGAAGCTGGATCGCAAAAGTTTTCGCGCGCGCGACAGAAAACGCCCGTTCCGAACCAGCCGAACCACGACGCTGACGATGACGTCCAAGAGGAGTAGGAGTAAGAGGAGGAGGAAGAGGAAGAGGAGAAAGAGGAGGAGGAGAATACAGAGAGAAAGAGAGAAGAGAGAGAGAGAGAGAGAGAGAGAGATGGAAGCGCGTTCGTCGGTGTTGACGAAGCTAGTCGATGAGGTTGGTCGACGCTTTTGATCCATCGAGAATCCGAAAAGGCCGAAGGGAGCCCCGTTAAACCGTATCACAAAGGCCCTAGCCGGTCCCCCTTTTTCTCTCGCGGTAGTGGGCTCCGCGAACCATCCGCAAAAAGAGAAAAGAGCAGGAGCACGAGCTGGCAATATACTCGATCGGATTGGCTCATTGAATTTAAAAATCTCAAATAGAGTTAACGTAGAGATCAGAGACGACTGCTGCTACCAGCACACCCCACTTCTATCGGAGGCGGCTGCTTGAGAGACGGACCGTTTTTAACTCGCCCTCGTCCACCACTCGTTTTTCGTCCTTTGAGTACAGAAATTCTAGAACGAGTCGCGAGACTCAGAACTGAAACCCTTCTCTTTCCCCTTCTTTTACTCTCTCTCTTTTTACGTTTTCAAGCCCGTTACTATCCCGTGACGTTCGTGTAAATTACGCGTGGCCTGATACCGAGAGGAGGACGCTTCGTTTGGTCCGCGGAGTGTTTGTTAATGTTCGTTTTCGCGCAACCAGTCAACCTGTGTATAATAACGGCAGGCGGCTAGCCCACTACTTTTTCAAAAGTGCCGGTTAATTAATTCAGCCGGTCGAGCGACGGTGATATTAGGTAGGGTGCCTGGAGCGTCGTAATTTCCGCGTTCGTACGGACTCGTTTGTGCCGCTTTATCGATTAACCGGCGGCCCGGTAAAATCGCGTGTACGCGATTCCGTTCGGATATTATTAGGTCATCCGGTGAAATTCCTGGATTAAACTGATCGGCCGATGTTACCCTGGACGATGCTTGATTTTGAGAATCATCTCTGATATCAAGGTGGACGGACAAGTGTTATGGTGATAGTAGTGTTGGACAGAAATAATCTCGAATAACGAATAAATTCGACTTATTTGTTATCTGTGAATATTCGTGGGAGCAAGGTAGATTTTAATTGTGGTAAGAAATAAATGGAAATTATTTGTTACTCTAGTGTTTCTAACTTGTTATCGTAAAATTTCTGATGAGATGTGTGAGAAAAAAGTGATACTTTTCTTAGATCATAAGAAACAAAATTACCATTAATTACAACTTTATATTTTGATAAGAGAATAAAAAATTAATAATTATTATAAAGAAATTAAGTACCAATAATGTAATAGCACAACAATGTAATGGAGTAGTGTAACAGTAAACAAATAAAATCAGTTATGAAAGGTATCATATGTAAAAATTAATTTGGTGCCGTTTTTTTATAAAATCTGGATAACTTTATTGATTATAAATCGCCATATTTCTTTTTCTGAGAAGTAATTCCTCGATTATCTGATAAATGGAAAAGGATAATCCAAATCAACGGAGATTATTCTAAACGTTAAAATTGTGTTCGATCTTTTATTAATAAAAGGTACAACACACAAATCAAAAATTACTTCGATACATTCGTAATTTAATTTTCGGAATATTTTAAGTTTTGAAAATAATCAAAACATACAAATACAAAATTGTCGAAGATCTACATTTTCAAAAGTATGCTGCTTATTTTTCCTATTACATTTAAAATATTCTTACTCTGTTTCCCTAATTGCACAATACAATTCTCCAAACGTTTTTCAAAAGTTTAACACAGCCTGTCGTATCTGAAACTGAAACTTTCGCAACTTCTCTGCGAATCCATTATGAACGTAGCCTGTTTCGTTATATCGAACCATCTGCAAAATGTGAAAGAGAATTCCTTTCGTTGTGCACGAAATCTGTCTCGCAACTATGAAATAATTAATTCAATTCTCCTTTCACTGTACAATTACTTCGTTCTTCAGGCTAATACGAAAAAAAGATTTCTTCGTATCGTTTCTGTCTGATCTTTAAATCGCAGAAATTCGACAAAGTGGCGACGGGTAAGAGGTACCTTCAGTTTCCACGTTAAAAGAGCGAATTTTATCATTTATGATAGGCGAATAGCGTTAGCTCGGACGAATTTAATTCGCGATCCTCGTCTTTCATTGCACGATCGCTTTTTAAGATGTTCGCGTTTACCGGATCCCCTTTAAGAGCTACAAACTGTGGCGAAAAGTCGACGGCTGCGGAGTTTGCCTTTATGGAGATACGACCTGGATAATCCCGCGACCTTTTCTCCACGGAGACGGCATAAGGAGAGGGGGCAAGTTTTCCGATCCAAAGTTTGCTCACCGCCTTATTGACGGTTAAGAAGAAAATTTCTTCTGATGCGATTGCGATCCATATTCGTAACAAGCAAGCTGATACGTAAATCGAGCGACGAGATTTTCTGACTTCTTTCCTTTCTTCACTTCTTTAAAATTTGTCGTTATAAATTTTAAGCAAATATTACAAAAAGATTAATCGAAGTCAGAGATATTTTTTTCGTAAAAATTAATTATTATATAGAGTAGGTGGAGTAATGTAATGCTTCGATTTACGTGACATTTTATTTACGCCGGGTTCTTTTCTAAATAATCTCTCGATTTACGCGGAATTCTTATACACGTTTTCAATTCTTTCCCAATTTCAGTGCCTTTCTTTCTCTTTCATTATTGGTGATTACTCGTAAAAAGCGATAGCAAGTATTAAATATTCGAATGATAAAGATAGTGACTTTGTGTGTTATTAAAAAAGAGAAGGTTGACTGTTTCGAATTACAGTTCAGACACCGACAACGAAAAAGGTCTATAAAAGTCATAATAAATTTTATTCGTATATTTTCGTATATTTAATTTTAAAAATTCATTTCGTATAGTTCCATAAAAAGATCATAACAAAATTCATAAAAATCATAATAAAGTTTAATTAGGATTTCTTTATGAAAATATACCAAATATACTCTTTTATAACTAATATCGTATTTTTTTACACTGATAGACACCCTTTATGCGGTTTTTTTCCAAATAAAAAAACATTGATTGTTAATTTTGAATATTCTTTTTGTTTAGAAAGTCAACGAAAATTATTTTCAAATTTCTGAAAATTTTCACTCTATAGAGCGGAGCGTTTGGATACGTTTCCTTTTGAAATCTACACGTTGTATGTCTTTAACTTGTTTTCCTTTAGATATATCAGTAATAGGGATAATATGAAGCATAACGATATTCAAGTATGTGGAATTTATATTTGTTGATGAGAGTTTTTATCAACACTCGTTAGAAACTAGTGCTCACTGTACACATGCCACGGAATGGCTACAGTAGAAACGAGCGCTACAGGTCAGACAACTTTATAGCTCAAGGACTTGCTCCTATTTACATTCGCATTAAATTTTGTATGAATTATTCATCCATCGTGACACGATCACGTCATCGATTTATGAAATATGAGACACAATATCGAATTGCAATTTCGCTAATTACCTTGACTGCATTTATTTTATTTTAAATCAGTAACAATCTCCCGAAGTAAGAATGTACGAGTTAAGTACGGCAAACTTAATGATGTATAAAATGAAATCAGCAACTATTAACCCTGTACGGTCGTATTTAGCACAGACATGGATGCTATAGGTCAAAATTAATTTTCATTGACGAACACTATTAATCAAATCCAAGATTGTAAATGCAAAATTTATTATTCCCTTTTTGTTCAATTTTACGAAGGTTTAACACAATAAAATGACGTTTCATTTTATATTTTTTCATGGTGCGACATTTTGCACAAATTTTTGAGAGCATGTATCAGAAATGTAACGGATTTAGCGCCTTCTTACCTAATATTTCTATTCAAACATATCAAATAAAAAAAAGAGAGAGAGAGAGATATTGGAACGATATTGTTAGATTGTTCCATTTTTTAGATTGTGTCTGTTTTCTTTAAGACAATGCAAAAAGAAAACGTGCAAAATTAGAATGTTAATTTGTACTTTGGTGGATCAGAACCGAAATACGAATGCAAAGGGGTAATATATGATTTGAACAACTAATATTTCCTAATTAAAAAATCGAGTTTAACAGAATATTCTCACAAAGCTAATATCCATTCCTATATACAATTGTTATACGTAAATATTATTTCCTAATGAATACTCTATCGGTAGATAAGTTATCCAGTAGAAACAGACTGTAAGAACAGACAACCAATTCTAAAAGGCCTTCTTTACAAGCTACAATCCATTACCACATACAAATGTTAATACATAAAATTCTATATAATAATAAAGTATCATTCAACGTCTAAACTCAACATTGATACCTTCAGAATAATTGTAACAGTTCAAGAGATTGCGTCCCTTTAAAAAAGAAAAAAAAGACAGATAAAGGAAAAAAGATGCTTCCGTGAAACGCGTTTCCTACGAAATCTCGATTCTTCCCCTCTCATTTCGTATCATCCCCATCGAAACCGCGAAATGCAATCAGCAATTGCCAGGAAAGGTAACCTCGTTAAGAGCAATCCGTCCGAGCCAGTGAGTCAGAACACTGCAGCCGTTTCGAAGATCTGCCGCACCCTCGCGCATTAACCGCTCCCAAAAAAAAAGAAAAAGAGAAGAAGAAAAAAGTATTCATCCTTGGGGTAGGTCATCTTCCGGAGGATTTTCCTTCAAGGATGCAGCATCGAGGGTGGCCCTAATTCGTCATAACCTTTTCCCTCGTATCCCAGCACGCGCAGCTAGCCTTGTTATCTGGCCGGGGATAGAAGGAATTTATCGCCTGTTAAACAACCGTTTCCTTCACGCTACAAACCGAAGAAACGGAAACGGACATACTTGTACGAGCGGGATAAAGGTGTGACTTGGTGGTGAAAGATAAAACGGGAGAGGGGAGGAAACGTAAGAGCGGTGGTACGATGGATTTTACGAGGTAATTAAATGCGTCGACCACTAATTGCTTTTTTTTATGATCACCGTCTGACCGAGCATATCGAGGCGAGGATTTCGAGCGCGTGTCACATTAGATCGATCATAAAAATCGTGTCGGACGCGGTTACGATTTTGTATCGACTGTAAAGCATCACGTTCGATGGTATCGAGGTTGAAATATTAATGGAGGAATGGGCCAGGCACTTTCGAAGCTAACGAAGAGACGATCGGTTACTTTGTGGCCAATGAGAATCGTGAAAGGACGATCGTGTACCGATATAACGGCTCGTTGGAGAATTACTCGGTTCACGATCGGTTTTATGCGTTCGTTAGGGGCGTCGTTTGCTTCCTTTCATTAGGATTGACGAAAATAGGAAATCATCGCCGGCCGTATCCAAGATTACATTGTACGCTTTTACGATCCGCGAGGAGGAATATCATTAGATGTTGATACTTTCGTCTGTGCTTAGGAGTTTCTTTTTTTCCTCGCTTGGGGGATATAATTGGAAATAGTAGGTCTTTCGTTTCTGTTTGATTCCACGTCGTGTGAGATACTACTGTTTCTCTTCTGAAGTCAATCGGCTGCTTTAAGGCTATTGAGAAATAGACCTCGCTCTGTACTACTTAATTACTTTGTCACTTTATCTGGTCCATTCTATTGTGCTCAAAAGAAAAAAAAATACAAAATAGTAGAAAGCACAGAGGTGCAGATTAAGACTCCATTTAATTTTTATAACAAAAGCGAAATAATTCAACATTTACGATAAAAAATCGAAAGTAAGAAAAATTTAACTAAAATTTGTCAAATTGTTTTCCAAAATTTAAAATTTAATGCTTGCTTTGTTAAATTAAAATGGAAGTGCACACCGGATAAAATTAAGGGCTGAATTAAAGTGAAAGGGAGGTTACAGGAGAGAGCGCGCGAATTTCCAAAGCGCCTATAGGTACCAGTGACAACGAAAGGGTTAAAGGTGGTATGAAATTTATTCAGAAAATTGTAATCCATTCTGGATACACGTATTTCGACGTATTTCAACGATAACTGTCGCTTGCATTAAGCGAAAAGGAATAAAAAATAGTAGAAAACACAGGTGCATACTGAGAGTCGATCTAGTTTTGATAATAAGAACCATGTAATTCAACGTTATAGTAAAGGATCGTGAGTAAGATCAAATTATTAAGATCACTTCGAAATTATGTATCACTTACTTGAAGTTTAAACAAGAATAGAATTGAAAATACACTTAAAACAAAACCTTTCTTTTATTATGAAATGTATTCTGTTATGTTTTTAATGAAACGTAACAAATATTTTAAAATTTCTACAAATTAATATTAAAACTTTTTAAATTATATATAGTAATGTTTCGTCACTTTACACTTTGCGTTTATAATTCCTGGAACACGTCTCTATTTCTTCTACGGTTTCCTTTGATCCCTTCGTCACAATACCATACTGATACAAGTTTTTTGTTCAGTAGCTATTTAATAATTATCATTTATTAATAATTCGTATAGGTTTTCTATTAGATTCATATCTCAGGATAAAACTTGAATTTTCTTTAGGTAGTTAAGCCGTCACTTGGATGTATTTTACTATTATTGAAGTCATAATACCACCGAAAAGGAACTATTTAATTTATTCATCTGTTTATAATAATTTGAAAATTCACTGTACACTCTGAGTACAATCCTTGTTTGTATTAAAAAGAAAAAGAAATACAAAATAGTAGAAAGCACAGAGAAGCAAATTGAGCGTCGATTTAATTTCGATAATAAAAGGATAATAATTCAACGTTACAATAAAGAATCAAAACTAAGAGAAATTTAAAGGCGCCTCGGAATTTGTTCGAAAAATTGTAATCCGCTCTTGGTACATGTATTTCGACGTGTTTCAACGGTAACCGTTGTTGTTCGTTGAAAGAATCGCATTTCCGAAAGTTCTAGTTTCCCGAAGCGTAGCGACGACTCAAGGTAGGACAACGTCCTCCTGTGTCTTTAACTTCCGTCCAAGGGAAAACTTTCTCAGAAGGGGTGTCGACGATGCAAAAGTCTCTCACCGAAAGCCATCCATACTGCAACGCCGTGAAACTTTACACAAATCGTTCATTCGACTCTTTCCATTAAAGAAAAAAGAAAGTACAGAAACTTCCACTCCTCTAAGAAATTGTCCTTTTAAAACAATACCAGTTCCTTCTTTAACATAACATTGTGAACCTAACATTTCCACACAATCTATACCGAACTTACGAATCAACCGATCCATGAACAATGATCAAAAATCCCACCCGGGATTTTTCCTAAAATTTTGAGAGATGGCTCAGTGGCGCACTCTAGCGTGGCTCTTGCCAATCGATATCAGGGTTCGAGGGTAGACGTATCTTCGAGATGGGGGATTAGGGTGCGGCGACGTGCAGAGGCCAGAGGAAAGCCCGAGGAACGTAGTGACGGGGGAAGAGGGTGGAAGAAGGTGGAAGAAGGAAGGCTGGATCATTGGAATCGTGGACGGTTGTTGAGGGGTGGAGGAAAGAGGAGGGCGGGGGTTAGGTTAGGGGTAGAAGTGGGAGATTGGGTTGAGGGATGATGAGGAGAGGGTGGACGCGAAGAGGGTCGATTCAGCGCTGGACCAAGGTCCACTCTCACTTGCTAGGAGGGAGAAGACGCGGATATGGCGGGGGTGAGGCTGCGCGAAGAGTGTGAGAGATGAAGAGGACTGCGGAGGACACGAGTGAGAGCGAATCGAGAGCGAGAGTGAGACTAGCTTGACGGGTAGTCGAAGGGGTGAGACGCCAAAGGGTTCTACCCCTCTCTCTCTCTCTCTCTTTCTGTTTCTCTCTCTTCCCACCTCCTCCCTTTCCTCGCTTCTCTCTTCGTTGCTTCGCGCTATCCTACACGGAGAAAGTGAACAGTGGTGGCCAACCGGTGGTTCCATCAAAATAGAGAACGAGTTGTAAAAAAAAAAAACATTTTATTGATACATCTGTTCGTGATATATATGACAAAAAATTCATACGTATATACACAGTTATATATTTATATCGTAGATGGAATGATGGTTTGTGATTGATTGATCGATGGAAGGGTCGTTGAAGAAGTTTGCGAAGGTTCTTTGGAAGGAAGCCCACTTTTGACGATATGATAACTGACCTAGTTTATTTAGTTTCAAGCCGTCTTTCATCTCTTTTTGTCCGTATCATAGTTGGATGAGTTACGATTTATCGAAGGAATTTAATTGTTTCGTAAACTGGCTGCCACGAAGTCTAACCGCTCAGAGGTTTAAATTGCCCGAGTACCGTTCGGCGAGACGTGTTAAGTCGAAATTCTTAAACGTAAGCTTCTTAAGGCGATACTTAAATAATTGTGCAGAAGTTTCGAGTTGAAGTATGACGGAAGAGTAGAACGCTTTCTGTGACTGAATCACGCTCTGAATTCTGTCGAGCGAGCCGTTGAGGTTCTTTCTGTAAAACTGCTGTGACAAACAGCGTGTAGTCACGTTTTCGTAATAAGGGAAAGAGTGTTACTCGGTTGTACAAGTTCTTGCTTGGGGAGAAAAAGAAAAAAAGAAAAAGAAACGAATTCCCAAGCCTTGCAGATTTCTGCATGCCCGCAGTCGCGTCTGACCACATCATTAAAATCAAATTGTTCTCATTCCTCGAATGTCCATCCGCGATAACGTAATCCCAGACGTTTTTCAATACACTTGGAAATTCAATATTCCTTTATGGTACAAGCGAAAAGGGGTTAATTCTATGTGAAAAAATAAGTAGAAAGTGTAGAATAAAATTTATTCATTTCAGACTTTGTTTTCGAGGAGAATTAGTTTGAAAATTTGTCAAGTACGCGTGCACTTGATAAAGGTTAACCTGATGTAAGACACTTTTCGAGTGAAAATTATCGGCCATGATGACAGAATACCTTGGTCTGTTCTATCACCACAACATTTTTATTTGTGAAGTCACTTTAAATCCATTTGTGTATAGCGAGCATCAAATAATTTCGACAAGAATTATTGTAACATTTGATTAATTAAAATTGCTTAATAGCATACTTATGTATGCAAGAATGGGGACATCAGTTCCAACAATTTATGAATTAAACAAATTTTCAAACTAATCTTCCTCAAAAACGAAGCTACAAATGAGCAAATTTTATTCTACATTTTCGACTAATTTTTTAAACAATTAATCCCTTCTACTAAAAATACTTTGACTATACTCCACTGATGTAAAAAAAAAAAATAAAAGGAAACATGCGTAAATCTTTGAGAGGAAATGTCAATAATGGAACTTTTACTTTTACTTTCGAAGAATATAATTCGTATCACTACACTTTGCAGCGACCGAGCAGATATAAATTTTTACTTTACCGATGTTTAGAGTTAGACGGATGAGAACATTTGAGTCGCTTACAAGATGTAACGATATAAACTACAAATCTGCAATTATCCGTCTGCACAATGGATATGTGGCGTTAATCCAACATTAATCTTCGTTATGCATTCTCAGCCGACACAGAGGAAGGCTAAATATTGCGGAACAGGCGGTTAATTAAATTTGCACGTATCACGAACGGGATGGAATCGCGAGAGATCACATGTAATTAAGTTTGCATGCGTTAAGGGCTCTGCAGTGTCTCGGCGATAATTTCGTGCGAGATCTCAGCCCTGGCCACAAATGAACTACTATTATTAACCGTGCCGATATTTCCTCCCTTTTTTTCTGCCGGTTTCCCGTGTTCCGTTTAATTATTTTCAACACGCCAGCCGTTCCGGCTCGATCAAGGGCTCGCCTATGGAAATCGTAACTTCTTCGTCCACCCGATTTCCGTTTCGCATTCACGGTCGTAGCAGAAAGATTACACCATCCCGAGAACACGCTATTAACATACTTGTGCCAGACATGCAAACGTCCCATCATTCGTAGTCGCTGTCCCTCGCGTTATCGAACCCCCTTTTCTTTATTTTTCTATTAATAATTGCATCTTATGTAAGAAAAATGGACCTTTTTATTTTCCTATTTTGTACAGATAAGTAGCTTCGATTGTGTGCATATACAATAGTGCAACTATACAGCTTTGTACAGTAGTTAATAATTTACCCATTCAAATAAAGAAGCATCATATTACTTTATTTTAAACTATTTTTCAAGTACATATAATTATTCATTTTTAATATTTGTAAAAATAGCAACATTATAATTGAAATGCAGTGAACACGTCATATGTTATTATTTATTACATTGATCCATTTCGTGCCAAAGTTAAATTTAATTAATACATTGTCGACGAGAGAGGTGAATCGACGTTTTCGTTCTTCAAATGGGGAGGACGTTATACAGTTTTCAGACATTGAAAACGCGAGGATTTGTTAATTTACAATTTGTAATTTACAATTAGCATCGTCGATAATTGTGGATTAGGCGGGGAAGAGATTTACTCTTATTATCAATATTAACACTATTTATTCAATAGTAATTGAACGTATACATGCCACATTATTAATTATCTTTAATAACGTCTTACTGCTACGCTTGTTTATTATTAAATCATCTGAAATCTTCTCTATTGATGACAACACAGATCGACGTCAATTAAAATATCTTCAGAATAATTGTACAAACCAATTTTTGATAAAAGATTTCGCTTAATACAATATTTATATTCCTTTGAGTAGGTACGTTTATGTTTCACATATATGTATGTATACACCGAAAACTTGCGGAAATGGAGGCTCGATTCATTCCGCAGTATATTGTCAATAATGTGTCAACAATAAAACAATTCGACTAGAAAAATAAATTCTATTAAATCTGTGGCGACCCTTCTGTCTACCACCGCTAGAGGGACAGAGACACAGGAGACCATTCTCGCTAGCGCTCTCGAGAGGTCCTGTTTGTATATATACACCTTCCAACCTAACTCCTTCATTGGTGACCACCGACGTGGACGCGAGTGAAAAAGTTGAAAACAGTTATATTCTGTGCGATAAGTGTTGTGAAAAATGGCCACGCACAACGAGCCGACGGAAACACCACAGATAAAGCAAAATTAGCATCCGAGTCCCGCCATTCTGGCCTGAACAGCCGCCGGCCGTGTGGTTCAAACAGTTGGAAGCGCAATTCCAATTAAATGGCATAACGGCAGACTCAACGAAATTCTACCACACAATATCGGGTCTCCTAGAGAATGCCTTACTGACGAGTCCACTAGGAGGCCCAGGACGAAACGCCGCAACCTTTCCTTTTCCTACGATCCTCTCTATCATTCCTCCGCCTTCTATCCTCCGTCAACATAACAGCCCACAAATCATTAAAAATTATTACTTGGAAGTAAATAAAGTTTATATTTGATTGTTTAATTTCGAAAAGCACTATTTAAACAAATTAAGGAATACAAAGTAAATTGAACCACGTTACTTGACTACAGTTTTCAAATATTTAACATTACTTATTCGAAGAAAGATGTTCTTATAACAAAAATACATTTTTTTCTCCCTGTCGGCGTAATATTCACACTCTTATCTTCTATCTGCCATTATCCGAGAGTTAAAAGCAATCGGCCAGTCTTCCGCGAAGAATTATCCATGGATGATTTCGGTTTCAGTTTACAACGTGGTTAATTGGATAACTCGACTCGTGATCGGCCAGTAATACGTGGGTACCCTGGCCCGGTAGTTTGCAACGCAATTTTTTCAATGTGTACACATCGACGATCGTGTTGCCGCGACGATAATTAAGGGGCCGTTTTAAATTATTACTTTTCCGAGCTCTGTGTGGAAACACACGAGTCGATGATTGGTTTACTTCCATTCATCTCCTGATCCCCTTTTGTTTGATACAACTCAGAGGATTAATAATGCCATGATTTTACGGTTGCCTGACAAAAGGACTCTAATTCGGGTCCAACCACACTGGTGTGAACCAATGAACGTGAATTTGGACAATTACAAGACGTGACAAGACTACATGCGTACTTATAATTCGGGGAAATATATTACGAGTTCCTTTTTCTTTTTAATGTATTCCTGTAATTGAGACTGAAAGATAACGAATTTTACAAGTAATTTGTTTCTTGTCATGTTAAGTTAATTAATGGAGAACGAAGAAATATATAATTAATAAAGTAATGAAATTATTGGTTGATTTTTGAGGATTGTTTCGTGGTTGAAGAGTCAAGTTTTTACTGAATGAGGATAACTGAGATCTACGCTGTGTTTATTAAATTTCTTTATGCAAATATTCAAACTGATAGATTATTTTAAATAAGTAGTTCAAACACAAAAGAATCTTTATTCGCTCTTTAAATATTTATTACACGTAAATATTTTACAAATTTGTTAAACTGCTGAACCTGTTCCAAAGGATAGTTTTTCACTTTAAACTTTATCAACGCGTAACTACCATAGTATAACTAACTTATAAAGGTGTGTGAAAAATTCACATACTGGTCTCGTACAGATTATCCAGATATATTTTTCAACCACCAAGCTTAAACGGTGCTGAACATGACACTTCCTAAACATGATTATTACCAGATAAAGAAAAAGAAAAATACGTGTCCAATATTTTCCGCTTGTTTAGCAAAATCGATGTGTATCAGTTGAATGTGTCCCTTGTTAGCCAAAGAGCGGCCGAATTAGCGCAACAACAATCTACAGTCAACCTTCGGGAAACAACGGAGATGTTCTCGTTTCTTTCCGAAAATTATTGAGAATACAGGGCAACAAAAGGCTCGAAATAGAAGGGACAGGGGATGATACGAAAACGGGAGGATTCTACGTCGTGAGAATGATTTGAATCCTTGAATAGACGCTGCGCACGAGTGAAAGAGGACGACGCGATGGATAGATGTTGCGAAGGAAAGCGACCCTATTAGAGCTGAAAGAAAAACAGCAACCGGGGTGGGTCTTTAATGAGCTACACAGGAACTCGCTCTCGAGAAGTATCGTCTACGTGAGATGAAACAGATCGGACAGGAATAATAATTAAGATCGCGACAGGATGAAATTCACCAGCGACTTTCCTTGCAACGAGTTCAAACGTATCATAAAACGAAGTTAAGAGTTCGATCTTTATCGTTTCACCGTGAGAAATATTTGTCCTAAGCAAATTTCACGTCGCAGTTCCTAGCTGAATTATAAATTTGATATTTGTAGCTATGTTCTTTTGAATTTTTGATGAACTTTTGGTGGTTCAGATGTTTGGAATTTTAAACGAAGGGCAATTAGACTGTCAGATTCCTTTTGGAAACTTTGAACAGTTATCTTTGATGGAGTTAGTCTTTGATTGAATTTTTACGATTCGGATGTTTCATGAACTATTCATTAATATTGTAAAATCTCTACGTTTCTGAGGGTAATTTAATTCTCACTATAGTTGATTCTTTTTACACGGCTTTTAATTCTTGAGTTACTTCAAAGGATGAATGTTTAAATTCTCGTTGCTACCTTCCAGTTTTATCTATTCATATATGTATATATGCACATATTAAATTAATGTTGCTTTTATTATCAAATGGTATGCGTTGAGAGAGAAATGCTTCAGGGGAAGATCAAATTGAACGATTTCATCGCGTCACAATAAATATCGTTAATTAGAACAGCGCGGAGACTGCTAATGAAGGAATCATTACTTCCACAAGAAAACGCTTGGCAGTAATTTGACTAGCAATCAATTTTTCCGATTCTTCTTCTTAATCAAATGTACTATTGGATGATAACGAACGAATACGTGAGAAAGTTTAATACTACAATTTGTATATTCAAGTAAATGAGGAAAAAGACCAATTTTTCATATACGAGGATTATATAATAAGTAAAAAGAGAAACGTCTGCTGCTTTAATACGGATTATTCAACAAATCTTGTAATTTACACAAATCTCTATTTTTCGACATAATCATCTGCTACAATTGCCATCGTTCTACTAGTTTCCTTATACCAGTAGCAAAAAATTCTTTGTCTCGAAGTCTGAGTCAGATTTGCGTGCTTATTTTCGTTGCAGTGAAGTTTCACTGCGCAAAAGAAGTGTCAAACAAAGAGAAAAAATAATGCAGATTTAAGAGAACCTCTCAGCCTAATTTTCCAATTCTTTTTTTACATGTATTAATACAGTTGTCAAGCAACTGTTTTAAATAGATGTATTTTTCAACCCCCTATAGATGCCAGTACCCCCATTAGGATAATAGTCAACCAAATTCTGAAAAAGTATAATACACATAGATACCGTAAATAAAAAGAGAACATAGGTAAAACTGTCTTCAATTTGAGTTTCTCCAATCAACATAAATTTTATATTACGCATTGTATAGTATAAAACATAAACTAAAAGTCAAAGGTTGGAACATCGCTAATTTATCACCGACAATGGTGATTTTCTTTGACTATATTAGTGATGAGGTGACAAATGCAACATCATTTCCTAATTGTCCCTCAAAATATTTATACCATTCCTTTGTCGAGCGAATGTCACACGTTGCGAAGACGCTCTTTTAAAAAAGAGTACCTTATTTTTTTACTCATCGAACAATCTTTGGAATATGCGATATTTAATATAAATTGTATTTTATAAAATAAATCGAAAGTCAAGAGTTGCAACTTTGGCAATAGCGACTTTTCCGGCTATATCAGTGATTTCTAAAATATACAATAATATACAACGAACAAACACTTCGATTATCCGAGAAACGGATCTCCCTGAAAAATCTAACGAATCTTCCATGGAACTCGATGAGTTCTCAAGAGGCGAGGATGCTGGACAAGCTGTTCCTCGCGCTCGTTCCAGCAACGATGGCACGAGGTAGAAGTCCGGAGGGGGTGGGGGACAAAGAAAATTCCTCCCCGGTTATCATAGTAACGCGTCGTTGGTTGAATCCGAAAGGAGGGAGCGTTCGAGGGATCGGAAAAAGACGAGCATGCAAATGAACCGACCGGTTGAATTTTCTCAGCGGCCGGTACGTGCCAGTGGCCTCCCCCCGAGTGCGTGTGCTTTGCTACGTGTATTTGTAAATACAGGGTGTGCGAGCACGTTCCTCTTTCTCAGCGTGCTCGTTTACGGCCACGTATAGCGAAGCGTATTCGGGGTGAAGAGGAAGAAAGGGAAAGAGACTACGTCCATCCTTGCCGCGCGAGACGAAACTAAGGGGAAATTGACCAGTGCACAGTGGTTCTCCGTTGCTTTCCCTCTTCCGCGGAGAATTCATCTAGCATTCGGAAGTGTTTTAAAAGTTCCTGTTACCGAGCAGAGAGCTGGATTAAAATTTTCTTTCCTTCTTTTTTTTTTTCTTCCGCTCCCCACCTCGCGGGTGGAAAGCGGAAAGAGAAAGAAATTCCAGGTTGAAGTTCCTCCACCGAGGAAGTTGCTTTTCCGTTTGAACTTTCTAACGCGCAGCTACTTCGAATTTACGTTTCTTTCTTTGTTCGACGGATGAGACGAATGGTTATTAATCGAATTTGAATATTTTTCCTTCTCGAAGGTGCTTGAACTGTCGAGAATCCTTAATAATTCATCTTCAAATGAAAATATATTTATATGAATGAAAAGTACAGTAATAAATATAAATTTTCTAACAATTGAAACTATAAAATAGAAGATCATATTAGAAAAATGACGAACGTGATTTTGTACATGTACTGCAGATGTATTATAAAACACATTGAGAGAAACATTAGAAAATCACCTCTCTACGTGTAGGTAATACAGTCGAAGTCAATAATGTTAGGAATTTGCAGAAGTTTCCGTCGTTTCTTTATGCAAATTTATTTATTAAGCATATAGAATTGATACAATAATTTTTATTGGAAATTTTTTAATTGCTTTCTACGACCTTCTTCCATCTTATGTTAACACATTGCGGAGCAGACATTTATATTATTAAATACATTTATATTACTTATGGCTTATTAATAGTATAGGAAAAATTTATTTCCAACGAAAGTTATAAAATTACGTGATTGACACGTTTTTATATCTGAAATCTTTTACATATTTGAAACGCTAAATTTCTGTCGGTATCCGGCCATTATGTGTTTATAGCAGGTGAAAGCAGGTTGCCAATACTGTCATCGTAAAAAGAAAATTGGTTCGAAAAACAATGCAATTCGGTTACAAAATCGGTAACGGAAATTTTTACAAACCTTTAATATAATAAGTAAAGAGTTTTTGCATTAGATTTATATTATTTTACATTTAAATGCATCAAAATCATTTATTCTAGATGTATTGTATATCGCGTAAAGCAAGAACTTTAAATTCAATTTCTGAGAAATCGTACATATCGACTTACAAGGTAGTTCTGTAACCGGGAAATTCCGATTTTTTGTTTTAAACTTTACAGGGAAGTATTGAGTAATTTTTTTTTGCTCTTTTTCAGTACTTCAGAGTGAAAACAGCCCTTGAATGAAGCTAAGTGTCACCCCTTTCCCCTGTATATTTTTAAAATTATAGTAGATATAAAAAAATGTATATTATAAAAAATTTGATGGTTTTTTTATGTCTTATAAGACGATACTATTAAAGTAATAAAAATTATTTATCCAATATAAACCTGCAAAGTTAAAAAGAATCGGAATTGCCAAAGTTTCTTTGTTACAGTGTATTACCCAATATTCGATGACAAATTGCCAGTAAATAGACAAGCCTCATCGTTAGATCATTAAGAAATTATTAGTGCAGTATCTTGTATTACGTGACTCAATTACAAAGAAACGATCGTTAATCGTCGCGTCATTTTTCACTCTTACTTGAGAAAATAGAAATTAACAGAGCGCACGAGCGGCACCTCTTATTTTTCCTGCTCGAATCGCAACCCCCTCTCGTTACCCTTGTCATCAACGCCCTTATTGTTCCTTGAAACAAAGGATGAATTGTAAATTACCACGCGCTGTCGGTCGTTTCCTATGTTTTCGCACTCGTACCACCGACCGTGTGCTTAAATTAATCGAATCAAAATATTTTTCGAAAGCTCGACCGTTTCACCCCTTCTTCGACACTGATTAAAACCACTGATGCGTTGAAAAAGATTTGAACAAGTAGAAACAAGCGTATAAACTCCTGTTTGACACTTTGATTACATGAAATATTTTGAACATTCAAATCATTTTGATTAGAAAAATTAAAAAGAAAAGCAGTTGAATGTAACATTAATTCCAGAACAAAATACCAGCAAAAAATTATCACATTTCCACCTATCAATTAAAGTAATGGATCGTGCAATTCTTTTTATTTCCGTGCGTGTACGCAGGTATTTTTACACGCGTGCCACATCGACCAAAGGGGAGGTTGAACATAAGGGAGTGGGTGGTACACGGGTAGCCAGAACAGGATTGAATTGTTCCTGTACCCATTTACACGGTGTTTGTTACGTGGAAGTCATAATCGTTACTCCCGTGGCATGTTGTGGTCAACCAAGTGGAACACACGCCGCTTTCTTTCCTCTCAGCTTTCATCGCGCAGGATGAGCGATGGACTCGTTGCATCGTTTTCGAAGAAAATCTCTTATCCATTAACACTTTGATGACTGCCCCGATCATGCAAAAATTTGCGCATGCCGCTAGTATTTTTCACGAGTTTGCAACCTTGTACAGACATAAACGATATGCTTGAAGATAAAAAAATTTAATAAATTTAAAAAGAAACAAATAGAATAAATGTATCGTTGATCATCTTTGATTTTTGAATTTGTACTCAAAAGTCAGAAAATCGATTTATCTTTTACATATCTGGTTGTGTAAACGAAGTCGTAAATACAATGGGTCACAAAAATATTCAGACACTGATACAATTTTAATTTAAAAACGGCACAGAGAGAATTGAATGAAAATGGATAGACATTTAGAGCATGGTTTTAAATATATCATCGTTTGAATGCCAATCGCACGGTGCTTTGATTACAACAGTCAATTAATTTAATTTGTCCAAGATGAGTTCACGATTTATTTGAATTATGTTATCGTGATAGGTAGATTCGATAATGTTCATGGTTTTCGACTTTTGTTTGAACAAATGAGTCAAAAGGTTAAAGGAAAGGAGTTTTTTGATAATAAAAGAGGATGTTATAATGATACTATTATACGTAAGTAGTATTAAAATATTATATTCGTATATTTCTACTTCTTTCAAGAAACAGAACATAGTATACTCAAAGTGATAAGATGAATGGAAAATCTTGTACTTTTCCCACCTTTTTCACTTTCCATTTCAAACATATTACTATTGGAAAAGTTATAAACTCGTTTTTCGATTATCTCGGTGTGGTACATAAAGAATTCGTATCTATTAGTCAAACGGCTAATAAATAACACTACTTGGGTGTCATGAAACGATCTGCAAAAAGCAGCTAAAATTTATAGAAGAGCAATTCATGAATTTTGCACAAGCTCGCACACTTTGATACTCGGTCGTGACTTTTCGGCTAAACACTCCACTAACATCACCCCGTAAGCATCGTGAGACTTTTTCCTGTTTCCTACACTGAAACTTCCACTATGGGGGTGCCGTTTTGAGTCAACTGAGGGGATAAAAGAAAACGCGCTAAGTGAACTAAAAGCTATGAAGATAGAAAAACACTATGACCATAAGTGTATTCTAAGGAATGGTGATTATGTTAACCCTCTGCAGGAAAACATATTCTTTCACACTTTCCAAGAAAACTAGACTGTCTATGTCCAATCTAATTTCCTCAAAAAGTTTGAAAAAAGTTCGGAGATATTTATCGAAGTCTCCACTACATTATACAACTGTTCTTTAAGTCCATCATTTAAAACGTGCCTTAGTAAAAATAAAAGTTCGTTTCGAAAGAATACAAGAGTGAAATTTTGCTGAAATCATCGTAGAGTTAAAAATGACCAACTAGATATTATTAGGTGTAAAAATAAATTTTCTTTTACTTTCGGATGCAATCCAAAATTCTATTACTACACCTAATATTGAATCTATATTCTACGATTTCATTTCCATCCCAAACAATTATAAACCCGGCATACCATATCTCCCAAAAGAATTCCTATGAAACTGCTAACAAACTAACTACATCCAACAGAAAGAACAAGAAGAAGAGCTCGTCCTCCGTGTACGAATTCCGTCTCCCTTCGAAGAATAAACAGCGACGCGTGGAGACACGTCCGGCAAGTCGACGGAGGGCGAAAAGAAATCCTTCCATCGAAAAACCTTCGCCTCCAGACAAGCGGATGCAAATGGAACGGGGGTGGTAGAGCAGGAGGAGTACCAGGGAGGGATGGACAGAAGAGAAAGAGAGAGAAAGAGGAAGGAGAGAGAGTAGTGATGCTAGCTGGCTGAGTTGGCCGGCCAAGAGGTCGCGGAAGAGGGGCTGAAAGGAGGAGAAAAGAGGTGGAGCAGCAGAGGGAGCGAGGGTGGTAACAAGAGGGAAAGGGATGCCGTAGGAGGGTTGATATCGGCTAGAAGGTGAGCTTTGGAACGCAATGTCCGGCCTGGTCCAGCCGGCAGAGATGCGAGTATTGATCTAGGCTCAGACCTAACCCACCCCCTCGAGCCTTTTCACCCTCCTCGGCCACCTCCAACCGCCTCCTTCGTCTCCACCATCTCTCCAAGCTCGTCGTGAAGCCAGCCCTACTTCGTTCCTGGGGGTCGTGCTTCAGAGAAAAAGGGATGGAAGCACAGGGTGAACTCTGAACGGTGAAGGGAAGGGGAACGACAGTCGAAGGTTGGCGGAGGTGGAGAAGAGTGGCGACGGTGTACGTTGGAAAGAGAAGGAGGAGGAGGGGGGAGGTTGGAGGCTCGAAGGAGGACTTCGAAGTCCGGCTTGCCGAGCTGCCCCTTCAGCTACGCACGTTCACTCTCACCTCCTCCACCTCCGATCTCCTCCTCTTACATTAGACACGCTGCAGTGGTGCTCAGATTGTTGGATACACGAGGAGGAAGTTTTTGGAATTTTTGCAGAAACAAAGATGAATGCGTTCGATGCGTTTAAAAATTGTTGGTAAAAAATGATTAATCTTTTAGGTATGGTTAGGTTAGAGATAAATCATGTGGAGTAGTCAAGATGAAGGAACGATAGGCAAAAGGGAAGTAAATTTAACAGGGAACGGTTTGTAACGAAGGATGAAACAGGGTTTAGAGAGAAATTGTGAGAAAAAGACCGTGATGTATTGTTAAATGTATACAGTATGGACAGTTAGAAATGGCGAATTAATGGGGGGAAAAGTATAGGAGTACCAGGAGAAAAGGAGTGAATCGCGAGTCTTGAAATATGATGTAGTAGATTTCTATGAGCAGCGATACGCAAAGCGTATCCATTTATTATATCGTAGCATAAATTGTCTGATATTTGTTTAATAGTATGTTTTATATATAATTTTTCACGAATTTTCCATTCAAATTTTTTAATATTCACGGATTGAATAAATTTTAATAAGTAAAATATCAATAAATGTGACTAAAGTATCGAAGACAATTTATCACTTTTCTGTATATTGAAGTATACAATTTTATATATCACATGTAATTTCTAAGAATGTATATTGAACATTTTTATCACATAATAATGTTCGTTCACGATCAAAGCAGTTCCAATGAAATTTGCAATAAAATTTATCATTTCCCACGTTGGTAAAGGAATTTAATTTAAGAAACGAAGACAGAGAGAAAGAGAGAGTGTGTGTGTGATAGGATGGTAGAAAACGGGTCATCACCAACGGAGAATTGAAAATCGAGGTTCTTCGTCGATTCTCACGGCCGTTCGTGCCTTTAATGAATAAATGGCGAGTTTCCTTGGCGGATGGGTGGAAAGTGGTGAAAATCGAAGGCAGCCACGCCCTGTGAAGGAAGAACAAAGAAAAATCGCTGCTCGCCCACCGATTGCCCGCGGCCCGTTGAATCCGGAAGCCGCCACTCGAAAGAGAAGATGCATTTCGAGTGTATCAAGGCCAAGGTTTATTAGTGGTGGATCAGTTGCAGAAGCCAGACTAGGTGTCAAGTGCTTGCAAGTGGTCTGAAGTGGTGCTCGTAAAACGTGAATATAAACGGACAGCCGAAAGTGTTGCCGTCTGCTGAAACGCTTTGACGCACTTTGTCGCTCCTCCTTCTTCACTGCTTGTTTCGTGTCGGCTTTAAACGCGATATTAATATTTAGTCTAGCAGTGGTTACACTCTGGAAATACAGAAGACAACATAATGTTCGTTATTCGAGTATAGTTCAGCTTTGTTCCGTTATTTCCACGCGAATATTCCTTTTTAATAGAAGATTGAATAATATTTTCCTTGAACTAATAAATTATTAATGATATAATATTTTTAATACTAGAACTATCAGTGTTGAATGTGTACCTAATTCTACCGCACTCGTAGATTTGATGAATATTCAAAAAATGTGCTTTTGTATACAGCTATTTCAAAATAATTGAAAACAACATTGAATGTACTAAATAATTTATTTTTAACTAGAAAATATGTAAAAATATATTCTTTAATTGAGGTATTTATTATTAAAACAATTTTCCTTTATAATCTGCTTACGAAGCACATTTCTTTCAGACAGATATTTATTTGGAATGTACACTTTCCACAATCATAACTCTTGTACTTAAAATAAGTTGAATTCGTTCTATTTCTGTTGCACAATCCAATTCGGCAGAATTTGCGTGTATTAGAACTTTCTTTTCAATATCTTGAAGTGCAGTTTACTGAGCATATTCGTGTTTGGTGTTTAGAAATGTTTCGGTGACAAATAAATATCAATACTTTTACGATAAATTTGTAAATTTATTCACTCTTCAGTTTGACGGGACTTGGTATATTTAGGTATACTTTAGGCAGATAATTAAAAATTAACACGATGCTAATAATTGCCAAGAAAAAGATCTGGAATCCATCATTATCATCACTATAATTCTACATATAAATCAATATTTCTATATAACCATCATAGTCTTCAACTTCCCAAAAAGTCCAAAACGATCCTCGATAATATTCATAAAACTATTTTACTTACGATAAAGATTCCCATTGTGCTTAATTGAATTGCTATCAAGTGACCAATGGGTTACCTTATGAATTCCACGAATATTCTCCAAGCAACAGTTCCCCCGTTCATTCGAGTGGACCTGACCGATACCATGATTCTCATAATAATTTCCACAGTTCTGGTGGATAGAACTCGCGCAACGATATCTGGCCAGAGTGTTATTCACCGGGAACTTGAAGAGGTCAGTGGCAAGTGCGGCGTCGAGGAACGGAGGTACGATAACGTCGCACGGAGTTACTCGAATCCCAATAAATCCAAACGCCCCCGTCGACCAGGCCCAGCCCCACACGTTCTACCCCTTGGTCGAGGAGGCCTGCACAACAGGCACCGAGATTAGTATTAATTTATAGCACTGGAAGATAGGATAGAACAGCTAGTGTGGTGGTGGTGGTGGTGGTGGTGGTGGTGGTGGTTCGTGGACGTGGGAGGGTGGAAAGTGAAATTTCGTGGCTACGTGAACGTGGTCGCTATGCCATTTCCATTTTCCTCGCTGATAATTGGAAACCGGCTGGGCAACTTTCGTCAGTATGTAAATTCGCGTTGTTCCTATCCATTCTGATCTTACGGGCCACCAAGGGATGGGCTAATGAGGCGGAGACCATTCTACCCTTCGCTCTTACGATTTTTGTTATATTCATCCCGTTGATCGCAGCGATTAACGATTTGCTAGATTGGAATTGAGGAGAGTTCGTCTGCTAACCTTTGATTTCGTTTAGCACGTTCACGACTGGGCCGTAATACGCATGTCTATATTACTTGTACTCCTTTGTACTGGACAGCGCTGATCCGAATTCAATCGCACGATTTTATATAGCTAATCTGTGTGTTATTTTTTTTTTTTTTTTGTTAATACAAGACACTCGAAACAAGAACATTGTTATTTTCTTCAAAATCACGCCTAGATTGTTATTAAGCTAAATAGTACCTTTACCAATACATTGGGTCAGTGTAAAAGTTCGTGCCCGATTTTGCATTAAAATACAAACAAGTTTGGCATGTTAAGTTTGTTTATTAGTCGATCATAAACAATTTAATAAACCACGAGTAAAACAGATGGGAGTACAATACTGACAGTATAGTATTAAATACTAATAATATTTGTGTGGAACATGAATGAGAACTTTGTACAGTATCTTTGCGTTTAGTGTTAATTAATTCAGTAATATCTGGAGTATCAGTTTCTATCAAAGTTCCTTTCACTCAAGACAATATTAAATGGACACACATCCTTTTTCCTCTCTATTTTTCATTTACGATATCTCATAATTATCTCGTAATTTACAAAGTGTCCACATGGATGAGAATACTGTCAATGAAACTGTATCCAGCGAAATTTCAGCCCTCTTTCACCACGCGCTATGATGTTAATATCTCTTCTTAGTCTGAAAGATACACAGAAAGATTAAGATCCAAGCATTACGATAAAATAACACTCAGCGCGGGACGGGCAACTTTATCGTTCTTATGGCGTTATCTTATTAAGGGTACGCTAGTGGGGCGTATGGGGTAGATGGCTAGTAGCATGTGAGGGTGAAAAATGAAGAAGAGACGAGAACCTACCCCACAGATCATCGGTCATCGCCCAAAACCGCCCTATCATCTTTCTCCCTCTTTGTTCCCTGTTACGCGATATCAACCTGTAATGAATCTGTCACAGAGCCACAAGATTTCATATCTCCTTCCTGTGAAGGTAAGTCTGGCTAGCTTGAAGTGATTTTTATGATTCTGAAATGATTTAGGCCGGCTTTAGGTACGTCCATTTATATTAGAAATTATTCGAGCTGAAATTAAACAATTAAATTGATATTTCACGTACTACCATCGAAATTCTGCAATATGCCTCGAGACTTGAAAATTTTTTAAATAATTTCTTCTTTTTTAAGTAACTGCTGATTCTTAATAAGTTTACTTTAGACGAAACTTTTTATTGTAATAGTTCATAAATATTAAAATTCTTTCTGGTATTTTTATTTGGATAAATATCATATTTTATAAAAATTATATAGATGATAAGTATATCCTAATAAGTTGAACCTCTTTATTCTAATAAGTTCATAAATATTGTAATATTAAAATTCTTTGCTGGCATGTTTATTTCAAGAAATCACACATTTTATAACAGTTACATAAATAATTATAATAGTATCTCTTCTACCAAATACTAAATTCTTTATTACAATTAGTATTATGTCAACATTGATTGCTTTATTTACTCAAATAGTGTTTATTGTCGTTACCAAAATATTATTGAACTTGTCACATTTGTTTTACCTGAATAACAATTAACTCCAAGTCAAATCAGTAAACGAAATCGCTGTTCGTTGTATTATTATCAATGTACAACCATAACTATCACCAATCTAACTAAAATAAACTAAAAATTTATAACAAATTAAAATTATTCTTTAACTGAACAATCTCTAATTACACATTTCGTCTCCCCACTCATTCCAATCTCCGTCTTTTTCATCGGCAAACTTACGCTCCTTCGTTAAATATTTCTCATTCTATTTCATCTCGCGCATTTTTTATTTTTCCTGAAGAAACTGTTACTCGTGAATATCAACCGTTCGAAATTCCATACACCCGGCAGAACGTACGTACACACATACATATATACGCGTCTATGTACACGTGGATGTATCGAGTGGTCGACGTACCGGGAATTGAAAGCAACTCCGACCTTTCCACCTCTCGTCTCCCAGCGACGACCCCGAAGAAGCTCGCGAGGGACAGCCTGTTCTTGAGGAAGGAGCCGAACGCCGTCGACCCAGTCCCAAAGACTTTGACCCACATCATATCGCTCGTTTTTGCCTTCGCCTCCTTCACCTTCCGAGTTCCTTCCCTCCCGGGACTATTATCTTAATCCCATACATCCTCTTTAAGAGGCGTTCCGCTCGAATGAAGACACGCCAGCCAGCTACTTCCGTACTTCCCCGGTAAACTCTACCGCCTCTTCTTTGCAGTATTAATCCCCGTGTCTTCCTTGGATAAATCGATCAAGACCACGGTTCCTCTGCATCACTGGTCCGTTTAACGAGGTTTTCGTTTATACGAAGAATTCGTTTATCCTGATTACAACGGTTTATCATGTCCTGTGTGTGTTGTTTGGAAGGGAAATCGCGAGGGTGGTTTCTTTGTGTCATCAAGCTTTCGTGATACGATTTTATTTTATAGAGATATGTACGCTAGAAAAATGTCATGGGTCGGAAACTTTCAATTTTTATTTTATTGCTTGGAATATTTTTTGGTATATAGATTTTGTAGCATCGGAAGAAATGTCAATGTAAAGAAATTTTCTGTTTCCTCTTCCTTAAAAATTTCGTGCTTCCCACTTGTGGTACAGTTTTCAGTGAATTTTGTTTTTTGTAGAATTTTTATTATTATATCTGTATTTAGGAAGAAAAATTAGGACCATCGAAATTTGGTTCGAATTGTGAAAGTGAACGAAAGTGAAAAAAATTTTGAAGTATTAATAAAATTTAAACAATTATTTTTATAACACAAAATTTATTATGCAAACTGTGATCACAGTCTTTTATAAGTTCTACGCAAAGTAAAGTGTAATCATATTAATTCTCAAAGAAACTTTTTCAAAATCGAATTAAATATTAGGTCGTTGCACATGAATGAAAATTTAAACCACAATAACGTAAACAACGTTAAATTTGATTATTTAAAAGAATCTCCAGCAGATTTAATACATCCGTGCCAACTAATCACAAGTGCATCTAGTCTATTATTGCAAAAATCTGAATAGTGGCGACAAATTTCTTAAACGCACTTTTCATCGTTGTCTCATTGTTGATTCTTTTTTCTTTTTGTTAAAAAATTATCTAAATGCTCAAACTACCTCATTAGTTTAAGATAGTTCACTAGCTGTTCCTATTCCAAATGCTGTATGTCCCAGTTTTAATTCATAAAAAAGAATCACTGCCACCTCCAATTTTTGATACAATTTTAATTTTGCATTTAAAGCAATATACTGTAGGTTTTACTGTTTCCTATGACACTAATTCACAAAAATAATGCAAAATCTGCTAGTCACATGCAACGATCTAATGGTAACATTACAATCATCATTCTTATCATCCAAATGAAATCATAACTCTTTACCAAACCTGTATCAAAACCTGTACCAAACTTAACAAAAAACAAAACGAATATAAATCAATGTAGAAATTCTCCTTAAAACACAGGACAAAGGAAATTAGGCCTGTTTTGTTTTTTCCTTTCTTTAAGCAAGAGTACCGCGACGATTTTATCGACGACCCGCCGCAGGAACAAAGATCGTGTTCCCGACCGGGTGTCCTACTTGAAAAATATTCTTAAGCTTGGGTGGGCGCACGTGCTACGAAATCTCATAAATTAGAGATGCTCGATCGCCCAATTAATACGATGTTTCCAGTGGCAGACGATCGGAGTGGTGGAGAGAAAGCGTTGAAAAGAAACGATGGAAGCCGGCGGCCAAAAGCAACAGAGATCGAACGTTAATCTGACTGGTTGGGTAGAAAGGAGACAGATGAGAATTATTGGTCAAATACTGCGAAGCTAACGTGTACATACATCAGACGCGTGAACCGCTGGCATAAATTAAATTAGCATAATTTCGAACTATTGAACAACAAAGTAAAAACGCCGCAACAGCGTGGGAAACCGGCCGGAAACCGATGGATTACCTTTTAATTATTACGCGGAAGTAAGGCGGTGTAACATTCTGTTCGCTGTGAAAAAATGTTCATCGATTTCTATGCATCGTGAAATTATGAGAAATTGAATTTTCCTTTCTTTCTTGCTTGCCTGTCTGTGGCGCGTTTTATTGTTACAGGTGTTCTCGAAACGTTTTATCTTGGAATCGTCTGGGAAAATAAGTTCAGGAGGACGTGAGGACGATCATTATGTGAAGAAGCACGTTCGACTTTAATGGGAATGAAATAAATGTGCTTCTTAAATACGTGAGGTGTTTTTTGAACAGGTAATTTGTACGATTACCGGAAAGCAAGCGATTTGTACTTATTCAAATCCCAACTTGTAGATGAGATTCGATGTAATTTGTGAATTTAATTTGGAGAAGTGTAAAGAACATCGCGTTCGGTGTTCCTTTACGAAAGAATTTTATCTTGCGTTTTTGAAAGGTGTAGATATATTTTTTTTCTTTTTTATTTCATCTTATCATTCGTAATTAACGTTCATTTTTCAATTTTCGTTTAACCGATTCTTACTTGTAGACATTTCGCAGAATTTTATTTGCAAATCCAACGACATTTCGTTAAAAGATTTCCGTAAAATCGAGAATTTGTATTAAGAAAATATGATATCAATGGAGGTGGCATTTCTTGGAATTGAATTTTACACGTAGCTCGTAAAAAATTTCGATAAAATCGAGACTTTGTGTTAAGAGAACATGATACCGAAAGAAATGACACAAATTTTAGATTTCCCAGAATATAAAGCTAAGTTCTGAAAACGTTTGCTTATTCAATTTCTTCCCTGTTTAAACGTTTGATCAAAAGAACATTGGGAAATGAAAAATAATTAAATTATTTCAGGAATAAAGTGAAAAATTAATTAACTTTAAAGAATATTAATTAATTATAAAGAAATAAAATTTATCATTAATGAATTGCACAATACATGATTTAAAAAATGCAGTGCTTAACTAACGCTACAAATGCAACCTTACTTTTTACTAACTATACACAAGAAAATTAGGTTCTTTAACAATAAAATTTTTTCTTTAATCTCGTTAAATGCATAATTTTTTTTTACCGTTAAACTGATTTTTAATTAACCTCTGGTCTTATAATGACGAATTACACTTGTAGCGTAGATTACAGTCAAGATATGATAAAAGAGAAATAATGTGCCTGTTAAATTTGTATTGTTGGTAAAATTTCAGCTTCAATTTAAAATTGAGGATCACCAAGCATAAATCATTTATAATATCTCGACTTTTTTCTATTTAACACTGCATTAGAATAGCAAATAGCCGAAGTTCATACACATAGTAACTAAAGAATCGTAAAGCAAACAGTTAAGCTTTATGCTGACATTAGTTAATTTGAATAAGCAATAAAAAAATTATTTATCATATAATTAAACGGCTGCATTGTATTAGTGATCAATTATTAAAACTTTTAGACTAATGGTAGACTTTCTTCTGGTTGGATAGGGACACTATCACGCAAGCAGAGAAAACACTGTTGAATTAAAGGCAGAATTTAATCCATGCGAGCTTATTACACTTCCGCAAATTGCATTTTCGGCCATTACACATAATTCCTGCAAGCACAGGGACTAAGTATGTTATTATGCGGAAAAGGTTTCATTTCTGCGTGACGACACTCGAATTTACGCTACCGCAGCGAGTAAAACGAACCCACCGCAACGAATATCGTCTTCGGAGTTGCAACCAGAATTCAAATATGCATGTAGACCACCGGCGTGCTCGTATAACGTTTCCGCTGAAAGCATTCACTATGGAAATTCAATAAAAATTAATAACAGACATCTACCGTTCGTTTAAAATTTCTTAATTACAATTTAAACATTTCTGTTGAAATTATTCACGATGTAACGATTCTGCGAATAAATTTCTGCTAAGCGAAAATTCAGAAAAATTTAATATGACACATTCACTATCAATTTAAAATTTCATACTTTCGTTTAGAATTTCTCAATTACAATTTACGAATTTTTATTAAAATTTTTCACGATATAAAGTTTCTGCGTATAAATGTGTGCTAAATGAAAATTCAGTAAAAATGAATATGAAACTCTATCAATTTGAAGTTTTTTTAATTAGAACTGAATCATTTTTTTATAAAATTCTTCACAGCGTAACAATTCTGCGTATAAATTTCTATTAGGCGAAAATTGAATAAGAATTAATATGACACACTCACTATCTATTTAACGTTTCTTAACGAAAACTGAATTATTCTTCATGAAACTTTTCACAACGTAACAATACAACGAATAAATCTTTATTGAGTGAAATACCATTTTGTTCTAATTGCAAGTGATACAATGTTCAATTAGCAAATAAGTACTTAAATGCGGAATTTAATTGTATCAAACTGATCGAAGCGTTAAATCTCTACAAGCGGCTGTTGTTATTATAGCTGTGTCCGTTACAGAATATAATTAAAGCAAAGAGGTTTTGCTTTTATATGAGAGGATGGATTCGTTCGTTTCGTTGCTTCACCAAATCTGAATTTACGCGACCACAAGAGCCGAAAAGAAAGGCACCGCAAATGAGTAGTGTCCCGTCGAGCGGCTGGTGATGCAGCCAGAAATGCAAACTGAAATCACCAACATGTATATATATATATGTGGAAGGATTTCCTGAGAACGTTTCATGCTAATACGACCGCGAATCGCGCAAAACCAAATGACAGATTTATCCAGCGTCCGGACACGAGGCCATTTTTGCCTCTCTGCTTGCATTGGATGATATTTTGCAATCTTGAATTAAGTAAATCTAAATGTACTTGGTAAATTATTTACCTAAATCCTATTCAAATTAAAATTAAACATTTAGAAAAACAAAGATACCGAAATGAAACTTTAAATAATATAAAAAAACATAAAACAGCAATCTAATACTAACATTAAAATATATAATAGCTTCTGATTTAATAGAATTTAATTACAGAATTACACGAAATTAATAATTCTAAAAAATTGAATCGAAGCCAACACTGATACTCTTATCTCATCCTGAAGAATAATCCACAACATTGTATCTTTCATAACCATTCCGATCTCTATTATTAAAATAATACAGCAGATCTCTATTCTGGTATCACAAACGTCGGAGCTTTCCAAAACAATTTAATGCCTTGAAACCACGCAAAAAGGCTTGATATTAGGGAGAAAATATGTATACGCCAGGTCAACGATTTTCCATTTGGACAAGAAAAACACGTCGCTGACGATTATTCATATAGCGAGGATAAAATGTTGAACGTATAAACATATAAAATATTTGTCGTCCCTGAGGCAAGCATCCCCTTTTCTCGGCGTTTCTGCCTCCGAATCTTAATTTCGATGAAACGTCTGGTATCGAGCGATCGTAAAACCAACGTTGGTCCCACGAGCGCGTATCTCGCGATTGGTCCAACAAGCATATCGTTGCTTCCCTCGGCGGAAACTTATGCTGATTCCTCGTCCACGGAACTTTCGGCGATGAAAGTTAATTGACTGGCCGTCGGATAGACAAACTCGTCGGTGAAGTCAATAAAATCGCTGAAAACGAAGAATATCGTCGTGGTAGCACCTTTCGAATTTTCCACGCGGCGTTTAGACGGTTTTAACGAGTCGACCCGTTTCAGTTTGAATTTTCGGTACTTATCTCGAGAGATTACCTCACAGTTCAGTGGATAATTAAACGTTTTATCGACGATCAATTACGATCATGAGGATCGAGAAAGGATTTTTCGTTCGGTGTTGGTTCGTGACACGTTCAGACACATTAAAATAGATATTTATTGGACAATATGAATCCTCTACGAGAGATGAAGTAATTAAAACGACTGAAAAGAAGAGTTACATTTCTAGAGTTATAAGGTATTCCCATAGGCATTATTTGGGAATGTTAATTCAACCAAAGAGCTAATCGAATTTTCTGAAACGTGTTTCGAAAAAGAGAAGAATTTCATTATAGTGTCCAAACGAATTTTGTTGTTCATCTTTTTCTTCTTCGGTTATGGGTGAAGCTCCGGAGCTACCACTACCGAGGCGAGGTTCTTAATGAAGACGAAGAAGAGGTGAAAAAATTCCGCGGGAATGACAAGTTTTTTGTGAAATTTCAACTAATCCACCGAATGAGTCAAAAATATTCTCCATATTCAAACTGAAATAAAAAGAAAACACCTGAGGATCCGTAATTACTGTTTCACCATAACAACATTCCACGTCGTTCGCAGATTCCGTTAAAGATTGCCTGTGAAATTTCGGAAGCGTTCAAAAGAAAAAGAAAAGGGAAAAAAGGAGATATACTGAAATATTCATTCGAACGTAAAGTTCGAATCAAACGATCGAAATCAAAAGCCCAATCTAACCACCCACCTCCCAGGGTCTAGACGGTGAAATCTCGAGGCAAGCACCTCGAGCGATACGGGACGAGGTTTCACAAAAACGTCGCCGAAAGATCGAGTTCCAGCTAGGTTCCCCCATGGTTCGCCTCGTTTTTCTAATTCGCTAACGATTTCGCAGCCGTGGGCCGAGGGCATCATGGGACCGCGCGATTACGAGTTTAAGGTAGCCGATACTCGAACAGCGTCGGCGGCGGCGAGCTCGACTCCTCGTAAAATTATCCGTAATAAAATCATGATTTACGCCCGTGTTCCTGGAAAACAGACCGTTCGAAACGTTCCACTATCCTGCCTCGCTCAAACCCCCCACCCTCCTCCTCCCTCACGTCTTCGTTTTATCTGTCCGTTCGTTTCTTAGCCAGGATGACTATACGAGGTCGACGCAACGCCAACAAGAATCAGCGTGTTGTACAGCCGTTCTCTTAACACACTTTGACCTTTCCGTGCTTCGCATTATTTCCAGCAGTCCCGAAACACCGCCTTTTCAAACACTTACCGAATCCCGTTGCATCAGTCGCAGACTTTCTTCTTTTGTTCGCTCGAGATAATTGGTTGTACGCCGTTTGAAGACATTTCAGGTTCCTCGAATTCATCTGTGATATTCGAAAAGATGAAAATATTTGTTATGATACTTGTGGAATCTGTAGTAATATCTGATAAAATATAGATGTAAATAAATTATAGGTTTATTTGTAAAAAATTGAAAATGAAAGGTAGATGTTATACAGGGTCTTCCAATAAGAGCAATAGACCTTTGAATTGAAACGAAACGAAAAGTACGAAAGATAATCTAGTATTGCTTTATTTTAAAGTACATTTAATTGCATTATACATGAAATACAATATTATATAAATGACTACCACCATTGCGGTTGATAGAGTAAATACTTCAAACCCAATCGCTTTTGCTTGAACTAACTGAAATTCTAATTCTCTAAGGAATATTTCTCTTTGGTTTCTAATAGATAAATCATTTGTATACTCACGATGTTTCAATTGCCATATTATTTAGATTAGCAAACCTCTCATATGAGGTACTTGTTACTTCTTTATTTTTTTCACACATTGTGAAACTTTAAGTATCAAAATATAAAACTAAATTTAAGGAAAATTGTATCATATACATTACCATCTCGATTGCGTTTCATGAAGTGAATACGACAAACCCAATTTTCACCACAAATATCGTCTTCAACGATGAAACTCACTTTTGGATGGATGGGTTTATCAATAAACGGAATTACCAAATTTAAGGAGATGCTAGTGGTCAAGTGATCATTATACTCAAAGAAAGTTACTGTTTGGTATGGTTTTTCTACTGGTAGAGACATTGGCCCTTAGCTTTTGAGAATGAAGATGGTGCAAATGTAACTGTTACTGGTGAGCGTTACTGTTCGATGATTTCATCTTTCCTTTGGCGCGAACAAAATGGTACCACATGTCACACTTCTGCTGCAACTATCGCTTTATTGAGATCGAAGTTCAACGATAGAATTTTATTGAGAAAAGCGGCTGTCAACTGGCCACCAAAATCTTGCAACTGAACGCCATTAGACCTTTTCTTATGGGGCCATGTTAAGTCTTTCGTTTCTTCCAACAACCCACAAACTGTTGATGATCCCAAAGCAAACATTATTTGTATTATCGGTGAGATACAACCTGATTTATATGCCAGAGTTATCGAAAATTAGATTTGTCGTATTCACTCCACTAAATACAATCATGGTAGTCATTTATGTGATATTGTATTTCATGTATAATGCCATCAAATGTACTTTAAAATAAAATAGTGAGTACTAGAATATCTACGGTACTTTTTGTAGTACTACAATTTTCTTTTTGTTTTACTATATGAGAGGCTACCACAAGTCGATACAGAATTAACTTCAAACTAACTACAGTGTAATTAACTTTAAACTAATTACAGTAAAATTAATCAAGAAAATTTAAAAAACAAATCAAATATTTCAACGATCACTTATTATTTATCAAATTCATCCTTGACAATTTATTTTAGTCTTCGATATGGTCGAATTCACACGGGACGATATATTTTGGTCTCTGATAAATAATCCTTGCATTATTCACTTTTCTTGAATTCCGCATGCAAGTTGATTTCACTATATCAACTTTCCCCGATCTCCCTTAATTTAATTCCAATTCCACTGGAGCAAAGAAAATCGTTTCTTGTTTAATTTATTCTCAATTATAAAAATGATCGAAATCTTTAACGCATCCCCAAGATCTGTAATCGCAATACATCGATTACAATCGAAGGAAAATCGATCATGCGATTCCTCAAACGACAAAACATGCTTCCATCAATTTTACCTAAACCACTTCACGTACCATGCAAAAACCAACCTACGGAAAACGAGATTTTACAATCACTCTGAGAAACACACTTTACAAACGTAGAAATGTGTAAGATAAAGAATGAAGTTCGAAGTGTACACGTGACCAGAGGAGAAGAAACTTCACGGCGAAGCACCTGCATCGATTTCAGTCGTGAAACGGAACACGTTGCGCGTAAAACGTTCGTTTCATATTCTCTTGCGTGCGGAGGAGCGAAGGGAGAGGAACCTTCAAAGAATTTGAAAGGGAAGAGAGATAGGAATTTTTGGATGGTTTCTGATATGAGAGAAGGAAAAAGCAGAAGACGAAGACGAAGAAGAAAAAGAGAAGAACGTAAACGCTCGAGGGTCGCGTATAACGTAAACGCAAAGTAGAACACACGACTCCCATAAGTCGTAAAAGGAACCTATAAAATTGTACCCCGCGCCCACGGCGCAGCGAACGAACCAGCCAGCCAGCCAGCCAGCAATTTCATATATTTACGTCAATCTTCTCGACTTATGAAACAACATAGGTGAAGGTAATGTATGGGCCATGGTTACGAAAGCAATAAACCTGAAAAGGAAATTACTTACTTATCAGAACGGCTGTAATTGTCTTAGGCACATTGAACCGTAACCCGTGATTTTTCTGAACTTGGAATTGAAGACAAACCAGATAGAAGGACAATTGTTGTGGGCTTCTTTCGGTGATTGAACAAGTTCTTAAATCAACGGTACGCTTTAATTGATAATTGGATTTTGATGAACGAGCAGTAGACTTTTCTTTTTCTTTTATCGTGTTACCTGTTGCTTTTGCCGCGTTGATTCATTGTTGCGCGTTTAGATTATCACGTTGAAGTTACTTTGCAGGTTTGCCGTATTTATTCTGTATGTTAGATTATATTTCTACACCTGTGTATTACCTAGAAAACTAGTTTCTTATAATAATACGCTACTGTTAGATATATCATTTACCACTTCAATGCGTTTTTAATTATTTTAAGATTATAGTTTAATAGTTACGTTATTGTTTGTTTTCCTGTGTATCACACGTCAATTTGTTTTTTTTAAATAAAAGTGAAATTTAATGTATAATTAGATTAAGTAATTGTTATACTATCAATCTCTGTTAGTCTGAAGTAGATTGTAAAATTCATTCTATATGTTAGATCTTCAAGTTACATTTTTACACCTGCGTGTTACCTGGAAAGATATTGTTTTTACAATAGTATGCTACTATTAAAAACAAGGTATCGTATTAGTACTGTTATTATACTATTTCCGTGTGCTTTTAATTATTACAGGATTGTAGTTTAATAGTTAGATCATTATTTCTTTCCATTGTATTGTATATCGATTTTCTTTTTTCATTAAAAGTGAAATTTAATGGATAATAAGATTACGTAGTTACTATACTACAAATTTCTGTTACTTTGCTAGTTTAAAGTGGATTATTAAATTTATTCTATACGTTAGATGATCAGATTATATTTTCACACCTGTGTATTACCTAGAAAAATATTTTTTTCATTATAGTACACTACTGTTAGAAACAAGGTGTTATCTATTACTTCGATGCGTTTTTAATTATTTCAAAATTAAAATTCAATAGTTACATCATTATCTCTTTTTGTTGCATCACACGCCGATTGTTTTTTTAACAAAAGTGAAATTTAACGGATAATTAAATTATATCGCTATATTACAAGTTCCTGTTGCTCTGCTAGTCTGAAGTGAATTATAAACTCGTATTTTCTCGTACAAAAATGTAAATACAAAAATTAAAATGTCAATGGAAAAATAACGCGAATTCTGAAATAATACTTTAAACAAAATTAATACACGCATTTCGTTGTTATAGATGCAGTAAATCTTTTTTCAAGAAAAAAAAAAAGGGAAAAAGAATTGCCTCGTAGTGAGATAAACTGGTTTTACGGCTCGAGATTGAAAAATCGACTGACGAAGCGTTGAAACGCCGAAAATGGGCGTTTAATTTTCTCCCTTTCTTTTTCTTTTTTTTTTTATCGGATATCAGAGGCAATATTACGTTATACGAGCATATACGAGCATCGGCTTTATGCAAAGAAAATTCAATAGCTGAACAGTTTATGCGTACTTGCACGACGCCGGCCCTCCTGCGCCATGGGAATATTAAAAGCGAGGCTTTTTCTTTTCTTTTTTTTTATTGGAGCGCTTTATGAACAACAACCCGCTCAAGTTTTATCACTTGCATTCGTTGAAAATTCTTCGACCGCTCCGTTTCAAGATTTCCTTCGAATGTACACGTAAAATCTCGGGTATTCGAGATCTTCATGTGAAATGTGAATACTGGCAAGACGGTTGATTTAAAGAGGTGAAGTAAAAATGATTGTAAAATAAACTTACCGTAACTCGTGTTATCGATAATAGAAACTGAAACGTTAATATCTATAACGAGAAGAATGAATGTTACGTCTTACAGCAATGTAAATGATAAAGATCAACTTCGGAATGTGATTTTAACATTTCCAAGAATGAACAAAACGTAAAGTGTACAGTAAATTTCTTTTGAAAACGAAGACGTGCATTCACATGTATAGTATGAATGGAAACCTCTCGGATGATTACTTTTCTAATAGGTTTCATCAATATAGATAAGGTTTGTGTTCGTAACTCTTTAACGCTTTGTAGGCTTAGGACACCGGTGGTAAGCAATTAGCATGGTAAAAGCGTATGTTCCGAGAAATTTCCTTTCAGGTATGTATATTTTAAATTTGTAACGTAACATTTGCTGTATTGTGCACAGTGTACGAATGTAATTGTGTATTACTAATAAAAAAGAAAAAAAAAAATTGAAAAGATGAAAATAGCTAATACAGTTTTTTCAGAAAAATTAAATTACATCAGTAATTTTCTTTTGCACTGTTTCAATCGTAGAAAGAAACAAAGAGAAGCGACTTAATCTCGAATGATTTAATTTAAAAAAATGACTGACTGTGTCAAGAAGCGCTGAAAAAGTACGCAGGTGAAAATACGAATGCGAAGGGTAAGAATGAAACAAATCGACGATCATTGAAATATACCAAAAATTTATTTACATAAAAACATGAATATAATACCTATAATATTTCAACTCCTGCTTGCGGTTCTTTTTTCTTTTCCATCCGGTTTCAATGTAGTCCAAGAAAATTAAGAAAAAAAAAAAAAAAGAAAAAGAAAGAACAATCGATATCAGGATCAATTTCTCCAAACCCAATCGGTATATTGTCGCCATTTTTTTTTCCCTCGTCGTTGCAAAAGGTCCAAATATAGGAAAAGTAAAACAAAAAGAAATAAAGAAGGAAATAGAGCGAGAAACAACCATTAAACAAATTCTAAACCTCTAAACTATACTTATAAAAAAAAAAGAGAGAAAAACAGAAAAGAAGCAATCGATAACATGCAAACGCACTGTCCAAAAAGGTTCGTTACTATTCGTCGTACGAACAGATAAATCAAACGAAACGCAGTGGAGCTCCGTTTGCAAGACTGGATTCCCTTCTTTTATTTCCCCTTCTTTTTTCTTTCTTCACGCCCCCATATTTCGTTCTTACATCGCGTCTCCTCCTGTCCCATCTTCAATAGAGTTCTCGTACGTGTATACACGTGTGCGACAAACAAAATAAAAAAAAAAAAAAGAAAACGAAAAATCACGTCTCCTCGGTCCTCATAAATAGTGCGTTTATATTATTATATCGGTCGCAAGGCGTTTTCTTCGCAACCCCTCGACGATCATTCTCTTTCTTCTTCCTTTTTCCTCCCCCTCCTCCTACCCCGTCTGCTTTTGCACTCTGCCTCGTGTTCGTTACAATATTTACAAAAAACGTACGTACAACATAGGGTATTTTTACTCGGTATCAGAGAAAGAAGAAAAGAAGATAGTAAAAGGTACGATACACAACGATAAACATTTCCAAGTTCCATCTTTTCTATCTCTCTTCTATGATCGCCGGTACAACCGTACTGACGAGATTCGTGCTTTTTTTTTCTTTTTCTTTTTTTTTTGAAAATTCATCGATATCGCGTCTCGGTTTTTCCTCTTACGATCGCCAACAATTTGTTCACACGATGTTATCAATATTTACGAATTTCCCTTCGATTGCACTCGACCCTTCCTTCTTCTTCCTGTTCTGTTAGCAAGGGAATTTCGATTTTCCATACGAATCATTTGATTAACGTCATCCATAGTCTTACGATCGTAGTTTTGTCGTTACGATTATCTTCTAATGAAGAAAAAATCGGTTTTCTCGTTAGAATCGCGAATCGCTTTGATCGTGAATCGAACGACATTAGAGATAAATCGTCGATACTCGTCCATATATCTAGCGATCGTAATTCTCAGGCGCTCCAAAGTGCGTTTGCAATACTCAATCAAATCTGTATTCATCAGCGCTACGGAAACGATCAAGCACGCAATCTACCTATAAAGCTACCTGTTGTTCTTCGACATGCTTCCTCTTCTCTCTCTCTCTCGCTTTCTCTCGCTCTCTCTCTCTTGCTCTCTCTCACTCACACGCTTTTTCTCTTTCTTGCTGTTTAGCTCGATTAGTGTTTCTTAAATTGTACGGGTATAAAAAAGGAGTCGTTCGTTTCGCGTCGGCGCACTGGCCGTTCTTATAAAAGTTCGGGTGAACTGGAACCACGTGGAGCGTGATCCTTCCTTCCTCACGCTCGGTTGTTCGAGAAGAGACAGTGTAAATATGTCCGCAAATGTAAGTTTGCTACGTGACTGACATTCGAGGAAACTAAAATATTTATTTTTAAAAGTTACAATCTTCTTTTTTTAAATTTTTCTTATTTCGAGTGGTGCTGCTATTATGCTCTTTTCTTTTATGTTGGAATTTGTTTCGGTATTTATATTAATTTTCACTTTCGACGAGACGAACATAGGACACAATTACTTCTTGAGTTCATCATTAAGAATTTGTTTGTTATTCTCCCTGCTACCCAAATGTTTTTGGCCACTGTTTTCATTGCAACTTAACAGAAACGTAGCTATAATAACAGATCTTTGTACATTAAATTAAAACATCACTTCCATTTCTACATAGTTTTATTAAATATTTGTACTAATTTTAGAATCATCTTTATGTACAAAATTAAAATAAATAAATCAAACCTTACAAATAATACAAGAGCGTAAAAGTATCGCATATATCGAATGGGTTACAAGAGTGTTCAATAGTTTTTTCTTTTTTTCATGGATATTTATCCAAAACTTTTCGTTCATATCATTCCAAAATAACTGACTGCGTCAACTTGCTTAGAAACTTAAAAATTTGTTTAAAATTGTAAAGAATCTTTTACTATCGTCTCCTTCATATTTCGTGCACTTCTTCATCAACATCGAATAAAAATCCAACATTTTATTTTACTCATACTTTTCAATTACAAATAATACTTAAAAGTGAAAATTTCTTCCTTTAAATAATGTCAAATTTAGTTTCCTTTCCAAACTATATTTTCTCTTTCTAATCTCGAAACAACAGCGTCGGGAAGCTCTACGTGGCGCCAGTCTGTCGTTAAACAGATCATCCTGAATGAGGAAAAGCCTGCTAGGACGATCGGTCGTAAAAACGTGAGTCTATCATAAAAAGATAGACACATACGACAGTCAAGATTACCGATTAAGATCGATACAATTAGTCACAAGAGGAAAATTAAAAAAAAGAAAAACGACGTATATCGTTATCATTACTATTATTGGTTCAGTTTGATTGGACCGCGTGTGTATGACAGATGATTACAATATTAAATCGACATCGGGCTATTTTTACTCCACCATCGTTTCTTTATTATACGCTTTGAAAATCGTCAACAGGAGTCTCGTGTGTCTCACGTTCGATCGATTAGAAAAAAGCTCGCCAGGAGAGGCACTGGATACGTGTAAAAAAAGTCTCCCTTTGATATTCTAGCTTCTATCAAAATCGGCTAGTAGAAAATATCGTATCTTCGTCGCTTCCTCCGGGCATATATTCTTAAACGTTGTAAAAAGCTTGTGGACTCGACGAGACTCCCAAATTTTCTTTCTCTTCCTTACCCCTCACCCCTTTTTTTAATTTATTTATTTTTCTTTTTTCTTCTCCCCTCTCTTCGAAACACGACTTATAGTCTGTCCAACGAGACGACGCAATAGATACAAACAAAGCGTTCACAGCTATTGGCTACCAATCGAGTGTTACTTTTCGATCCTCAAAGGCGAATTGGTACCGTTATTTTATGGTCCCTACAGCGGCTCTTAAAAATATTCAATCATTAAAAACTAAATAACCTTCCTTAACATTGCAACGAACAACTTGAATTTGTTTCTGAGATATTATAAGGATTGGTTTATCAGATAATGTGTAGAAATGTTTAGAAAATCATCAAAATCCAAGAGGACGTCACAAATTAATAGGTTCATCGCGAACTTTATTACGTTCTTCACGATTCCGAACAATTGCAATTTTTCACAATTTCTTTTATAAACTATCTAGTAAACTAATTCTTCTAACATCTCAAAAGAGAAACAAAAATTCAAATCGTTTGATCCGATTTTAGAAAAGTTATTTCGTTTTAAGTCCGAATGTTTTTAAGAGTCACAGAGTTGTTAAGTGATAAACATCTGTACACCAAGTGTGGACATTTTGCAAGGAAAAATTCGTGGAGATCTGGAACTTACGAGTAAACACTGTCCTGTCGTGCAACGATCACGCGCTTTTGTTTATGGCTACTTGCCCCGTCTCGTTCAGAACTCTTACCACTCTCGAGTGGCAATGGCAATATGGTCTACAGACTATAGAATGATACAACGAGCCATGTAGAATCGTGTACATCATCGAAGGATCAAAGAAAGATCTAACCGTTCACGGGCAAAGGACACGTGAAATTCCGTAGAAACTGTTCCGGTTGTAATTCGATATAAAAAAGTTAGATCGCTTGCGATCAGCCAAACGAGAAGCCCTCAGTCGTTGCTGAAAAGTTTTCTCATCGGTAATTACGCAATCCATTGAACGGCGTTCCCCGTTTTCAAATCCCTCTTAATCGATATGATTGTATAAAACGGTATAGTAGAACACGTGACATTGCTTCGGTCATTGATTGATTGATTAAAACGGTATAAACGGTAGTAGATGAACGATACAAATTAAAAAAAAAAAAACTGATTTAGAAAACGGTCTCTAAGACCGTTCCTTGTTTCTCTCGATGTTTTCAACTTTGAGCGGTTAGTTTCAAAGTAATGAACAGTTTGTATCGTGGATGTGTGAAAGGAATGCACCGAGTGACAGTGTCCGAAATATCCAAGTGAAAAGTTATTCTATTCAGTGTTATATATGTACGTAGTTTAATAAGGAACTTGTTAAAGAGTCGGTTGTTAGAAATAGAATATTCGATTTGATACAGAACGATTATAAAATGTCTGTTAAAGACAAACTTCCTTTAATTTGTCAACGGTATTGCAATATCGATTAGGAAAACCATTAGTAGTGTTTCAATTCTACTGCGATTCGATTTAAATGTCAACGATTACATGTTACATTTCCATTTGCCTGATCGATGACGAAATTATTCATCAGTTCAATGGTACCCCGGTTTTTCTTATCGATAATTTCAGCTTTATCGAAGCAGCGAAACCGGGATCGGAAAGAATAGGTGAAGAAAACGGTACGAACGAGATCTGAAGTTGTAGCATGAAACATTAAGGTGTTAGCGTAACAATTCTTTTTAGTTCAGAAGAAATTCTGTGTTTTTCTTTTTTTTTGTTTATTTGTGTACGGTGTGTGTGTGTGTGTGTGTGTGTGTGTGTGTGTGTTTGCGCGCGCGTGTATGCGTGCGCGTACAACCTCCACGACGAAGAGCAGATAGAAATTCGCGCGTTTTAAGTTTACGATCGAGTTCCGTCGAATCCGATTATGGTTTCATTCTAAGGTCCACGTCGCGGAGGATAGAATATCGTACGATATCATCTAAACATACAGCATCAAAAATGTCGATATATTGATATAAACGCTCATATGTGTTTCATTTATATACATACACACTTATGTACGAGGCTTTATAAAATCGCAATGCATGTCGTATGTGTCTGTGTATGTGTTCCTCTTTCATCTTCTCGTTTTCTATTTTGTGTGTCTGTAAAAGCACCTTCTCCCCTTCAAGTAACAAAAATCTTCGTGTTCGACTATCATGTGTATGGTCTCAAAACATCGTATTCACGTCATGACACGTGTCGTTCCCTATTTGAAAATAGATAAACGACTAATAACTCTCCTTTCGTCTTATTTAACGTGTTTCAGCGGACATCAGAGATACTTAGCTAAGCCTAGTTAACTCCGGATTATTAAACTTGCACACAGAAATGCAACCGCGATTCTTGTGAGTTATTTAACTTTTTTTTTTATCTTTTTTATATACTTTAATTTAGTTGGCTCTAGTCGAGAGTGTACCGCGACGATGATCGGTGTAGTGTCCAGTTCTCGTGGATCTCTCGAGATTCGAAAATCGCTCGTAAGGATCGTCGATTCTCTCGGCTGATGGGACAACGAAAGTTAGCAGCTTAAGACTTATATATCACATCATCAATATGTGCGGCAGTACTTTGTTTCGCTTACGTCCTAAAACATAATCGGCCGTCGGGAACTCGGCGCTGAGATTTGATGTTTGACATCGAACTAGCTAGTGATTATAACCTGCAGCTCCGATTCGCGGTGTACCAACATTCTTGCTAAAAAAAATTCTCCTATTTGACCGAAACCGAGCTCGAGCCTCTGACTCGATACTCGTTCTTTGTCGTAATCAGTTTTTCGATTGGCAGTATCTTTCGGACTTTCTCGTCCTCGAGACCCTAAAGTATAACATCGATTATCCTAGAATCGGCATGATCGATCGCGAGAGCTGGTTTTAGCTTCCAGATAGGCCAGGAACGATTCCCAGCCGAACAGATTTCATTGCAGATAGAATCTCTGGCCGGCAAACAACACAAAGGCTGAACTTCTTTTCTTCTTCTTCGAGGATAATCGTCGATCTTTTCGCTTTCCCTCGTCTCTGTTCAACGAATAACACAGAGGACGTTTGAACGTGTGCACTAGGAGACATTAGGACCTCGAAACGGCGACCGAATCACAGAGAACAAAGCGAATACTTCTCGCCCCCTCTCTTAGTCCTTCCACCAGCTGCATAAACAGCAAAACCATCGCCTTTCGGGATGGGGTTGAAGTATCTGCTATTGTCAGTGCATCGCCCTGGTGGTGGTCAGATGTGTGGTCTCTGCCCTTTTCGGCGGTGGTGGAGGTGGCCTTCTCTTGTTGGCGATAGCATTCACGATACTGATGCTATGATTCTCATCGGCGAACCTGACGGTTGTTTGCCGGGCTGGACTGGAAGCGTACTCTACAGGAGCATGCGGATCTGTCGCGTAGACGTTCTCGTATAGATTATCAGCTCCGTAATGTTCTTGCACCCAGTTCGATACGTTGGTTTCCCTGTAGTCAGCCACAGCAGGAGGTGGATCACGGAATCCGAGTACTTCGTGTGGAGTAGTGGTCGAATCTAGCTTACATTTCTGTGCCACCTGCCACTTCTTCCTCATCACTCTCTGAAGATCCTTCAAGAAATCACCAGGAGGTGCCTGATCAGACGCGGCAAGTTTCTTGGGTGACGTGAGCCTCGTACTGTCCGATCTTCTCGGTGGCATCGGTTTCCTCTGAGGCAAAGCTGGACTTCCTGGTTCCTGTTGTGGTGGAAGATTGAACGTGATCTTCTTACCGGTGCCAGTCTTTGATTTAGGCGACGTTGGTGGTTCCTGAATGGTCACCCTACGCTGTGGCTGAGGACTGGATGCAGCTTTTAGCTCTGCTAGGTAAGGCGGAGCCGCATAATGACCCGAGCCTTGCTTCATGGCACTTCGTCGCACGGTGTCCATATTCGGATTTGGCCTGATCGGTTGAACCGTATTGTGCTGATGAACAGGTTGATGACTTCCGTATATCGATTCAGCCTTCGAGTTTTGTCTCGTCAAGCTGGAACTGTTGTTGTGCTGTTGTTGAGAGCCGTACGCTGGCGGAGGAACAAATGGCGGAGGTGAACCGAAGTTTGGCGAACTTGGAGCGTACGTTGGCGTACTCGCGTTGGATCCTGGATAGGAACTATGCGGAGAGTGCACCGGATTTGAGACGTTATTCGCGTGCAGCGAATTCTGCGCGTTCGAATTGTAATTCTGGCTGTTCTGTATCGTCGAGTTGCTCTGTAACGAGTTGCTCGCGTTCGAGTACATCTGTTGATTGTTTAACGGTCTCGATGGAGTGTGCGTTGGAGTGTTCTCAGGTGTCACGGAGTTCGTAGGAGTCGACTGTTTCGGCCTTGCGCGTCGAATAGTTCCTGTTTCGCCAACCAGAGGGCTTGGAGGTGGCGGAAGTGATGCCAGGCTCAACGAAGAACCGGTGAGTTCTGGAGTGTTGCACACTGGTAGTTCACCAGGTGCCGGAGGCGGTGGCAGAGAATCTAGGGAGAGATTTGATCGGAACATCTCTGGTGGAGGCGGAGGAAGTGGCTCGTTGTCGGATTCTGTTTCCTCTGTGACTCTTGATGGCGACGGTGGCGGTGGTAACGAAGTAATCGAATCCATCTACGAAAATATCGTATCAGTTATTAATTATTTCAATCATATACATGGTATATTATCGAAATAAAAGATTACTATCATTAAACGTTCCAAAGTGACGAATTTTTTTAAAATAAATTAAATATAAATATTCATATAGGATCATCCAAATATGGGGCCTAGATGTCAGTATTGTATAATGTTCACACATGATGTATTTTCAAATGACAGAAACTGTTTTACATTAGTAGAAAGTAGTACAATTTTATCAGTAGATAGATATGCATTGCAGAAATGCATTTATTAGGCATAGAAATTAATTTTACTCGATTTTTCAGTGCAAACGAAGTTTTATTTAAAAAGTATGAAAACAGATCGTCATCGAAATAATTCCTATTATTGTTGATGATCTTTCGCAATTTTTCTGGCAGTTTGCGAATACCAACGCGAATATTTCGATTTAAATGGCTTTACTAATTATGTGAATCCAGTAGGGAAGAATTCATTTCCACACCTAATATATTATTCGTACTTATTATAAAAATGAGCGCTCTTTCTCAAACAAAATTTTGTTTAGCAGTGAAGCACATTTCAAAATGGATATATTCAGTATTTGATTTGTTTGAGTAGTGCTCTTTTCTAAAGAGTAACTAAATAATCAGATATAAATTTGATTTACTTCAAAACAATAATTTTCAAAACATTTTATATATGCACGCAACAGAAACCTTTCCTTGCAATAAACTTTCTTAATGATTTAAATATATAACACATTTACTATTTTACTAAACACGTGATACACATAGTATCAGTCATACTGTCATATAATACAAGTTCAAACGCATAATCTCTAGTGAAATGGTCAACGTTCCTTGAAGTTACATCTACTATATTTATTACAGTGAATACCACGCTAATTTCCTTATATTTGTCACAAAAACACCATTGATACGCGAAAGACTTCTCGTTGGAAATTTTTTCATTGTGAAGTCTTTCACGTATCACAAAATATAAAATATTTCATAAATTAAATGTTATTCTACTTCATGTATAATTGCAATGGATTGTACTTTCGATTAAAAGAAACAATTTGAAAAAATTCCAAACAGTTTATGTTTTATTAACAAGAAACATATAGGCGTGTTTTTTGAATGACCCTATATTATCATATTTAACAAAAATACTCACCATACACGATGGTATCGGACTGGTAGGTGTCTTCGATTCCTGATTCTCCGTTCTATTGTATCCCATAGGACTTGCCCTTTCTCTAACCGGTGTGCCAGGAGGTACAGGACTAACGGGAGTCGCGTTACCAGATCGATGATGTCTTTTCAACGTTCCAGATCCATCCGAATCTGTGCCACTCCTTCTACGACTATGCCTTCTGGTTAAAGTTCCAGATCCTGAACTCGTTGGACTTGGACAAGAATCTGGCTCGTCGCGAACTGTCTCGCCAACTTCTTTCAATTGCCTCGTGATCGATGTGAGAGGCAATTTCGGATTCATAGATGGCTTCCTTTTTATTGTGCCCGTTGGAAACTCGCCACACTCGAACGCTACCTATTATACAAAATAGAACAAAACGATAAAACTTCACCGTTGGCAGCATGTAGAAGATGCTATTAACCGCTTCACTACCACGGACGAGATATTTCACGACACAATACTATTCGTACGATGGCCACAGACCGAGATATCTCGCGTGTTTGATTATATTAGGACAAGAATTCCATTCGAAGTAATGTCAATTCGCGAAATCTTGTAGCGAATGAAAGACATTGTTTCAAGGAAAAACTATATTTATTTTTCTTGTACATGAAATAATTCAAAACATGGGGTAACACATAGTGTTATATTACAACTTTTACAATAATAAGTTGTTTCTTTACGTAAATTATTTTCTTTGCTCAATATGCAACGTCTTGTCAGATGAGGTTTGTTTTTTATTGAGGGTATCCTTTTGGAAAAACATTGAGATCTGCATATTTTATAAATTATATATATTATAATTACAATAATTCAGTAAAAAAAAACAGCTTATTACTGTACAAATTGTAACGCAGCACTATATATTACCCCATGTTTTGAACTATTTCATGTACAAGAAAAATAAATGTAATTTTTCCTAAAAACAATATGTCTTTCATTCGCCACGAGGTTCCGTGAATTGATATATTTACGAATGAATCTCCTGTCCTAATATAATCAAACACACGAGATATCTCGATCCGTGGCGTCGTACGAACGGTACTTTACTGCAGGGTAACTATAACAATACTGCATCGCGAAATATTTCGTTCATGAATGTAAAAAGCGATAAAATTCATAAGTTCACATAATTACCTCACAACTACTTGGTGCTCCATCGGACAAACATCCGCTGGAACTCGAGCTGCTGGCTCTGCTCAGCCTACCGTCGTTATTGTAACTCTGTCGTTGTTCAGAATTGTAACTTTGCCTCTGACCATCGTATTGTCTTGTGTTAGCCACTTCCACGTTGTGCCTCGAATTCTCTGTGAACTGGCGAGCGTTATCGTTGGTTGTGTTGTACTGCGTCTGATTCTGAGCTGGCACAGCGATCGAGCTAACGGAACAGGACCTTGCATGGGCCAACATATCCAGATCTTCTTGTGCGAGTTCGTCGACCAGAGTTCTATAATTCTCCATCAACTGTCTCCCGTACTTTGCAACCCTTATTCCGACCATCCATCGTTCCAACGACGCGTTATCCTCCGCGCAAAGGAATTTAATATACTTCGTCGACTTTGGCTGCTGTAATCTAGGATGCTTCACAGCGAAACAGAAATCTGTCGGGGCTTTGTACTTCTTCTTCCAACCGATGCCATAGTAGATTTGATTCACATCGAATGTGGCCAGGCAAACCAGGTCGCGTGCAGTACGTGCTTTTTCCTTTGGCCAGTAATAGAGGCCGGATGCTCGGAGAATGAAATGGTACCTCTTCCAACCCTTCTTGCTGTCAGACTTCAGATACAGTGGCCCCTCGACCTACACAATTGATATAATTGAATAGGTATAATAATTTAACTGCAGTTAAAATTGAAGGTTTCACATATTTTAACACGTTCAAGACAGTTTGTTACGATCAGATAGTTTGACTTTACCGAATTGTTTATTCTCTATGATACTCCATTTTTCAGCTTCTAATCTTTTCACGTGTGCAAGAGGTGATCTAATATGAACGAATGTGACGAAAATATATCCAAAGCGGTTTTATTCTGAAAGCTAAACTTCACGCTTCTAATGCGAAAAACGAACTATCGCGAAGATGACAGAATAACAAGTGAGAGTGGCACTCGGATCTGGTTTAGGATATTTGACTAGAAACACAGGCTAAGCCACAAACAGTTCCAAATGCCTATACCTGTTAATCCTAGGACAGTTTTTTATGACCGAATAGTTCGATTTTACCGCAATGTTTATTATCTTTGATACTTAATTTTTCAATCCTGATCTTTTCAACTGTTAACCCTTATGTTAATAACCACAAATATTGACGTTGTTCCATGTTTGGGATACCTTGGTACCCATATGATGAGTTCTTAAATTATATCACTACTTTTCTTATTTTTGGTAACTGTTTCGATGACGAAACTAAGTGACCTTCCTCCAGTAAAGGCACTAGATCAGTCAGTGATGAATCATCACTGATGATTCTCGACTAGGTAATCGATTATTGTTATATTGCACATAGAAGTGTTAGTTTTAACGCTTTTTCTACCGCTCATGACTGAAGTTGCTGCTCACTAACGACCGACGCAGTTGGATCTGATCACAGATTCATCGCCAGTACCATTTTTGGCTATTGCACGCGAATGCGTACACCTATTCGGAAAGCTCTATACTTACTCTATACTATAAGTCCTCATTATATCGTTCTGCTTTCTTTTGTTTCAAAGTAGTGTGTTAAAATATTGATAATTAAATATTTTAAGTAAAAATGTGCAAAAGTGTACTCGGTTATCGACATAAGGGTTAAGTATACGTGTTTTTTTGTTTTAATAAAATATAAAATAATTTGTTAATCCTTTTTGTTATCCATGTTGGAATGACGCATCAATTGATTATATCGACGAATAAGAGCGTCACTGAATGACCTACTGTTGGATCAACACCGTCTTAAACGTGTCAAGTAGACTTGTATTACTCGTTTCACTTCCCCTTGACTTTTATCATGTTACAAACGCTATCTGTTTCTTTCAAAAAATTTTCACGCAATACGATAGCCAGTATAATTTATCATTTGAATTAACGAAAGGTGTAATATCAAAAGGTAATTACCTCTGGTACACCAACGTTGCTGCTAGAGAAGAATTCCTCCAGGAGAATATTACGCGAATGATCGTCGTATTCGCTGTTACTTCTATCAGATGGACCCAAAAGGAATCTTTCCGGGGTGAAAAATAATTGAGTCTTCTCTGGCCTTTCGACGAAAAGTAGCTTGTTCTTTGAGTCTCTGGTCCACAGCAAAAGATTTTCTACCAGCAACTCGTGATCTTCGTATACCCTCTCTGAAAATCGACGTTACAGGGGAAAAAAAAACATCAGCAATCTGCTTGAAGCTCTTGCATTGACGATGTAATTACGGATAATGTGCCCACCCATGAAAAGATCTGGTAAATGCTCGACCACCGCCCACTTTGGATCCATTGGCACGTGATTTTTATCGGCGAGAAGCCTGCACACGTGAGCTACGCTCATTCCTTCGTCTACGAGCAAGCTTTTGCCACTGCCGTCCAAGGTGAACGCTTTGATGAAGAGCTTCTGAATGTTCGCCTCACGCATCTTCTCCAGCGCCAAGAGGATTTTCTCTGCCTTAACTTTGCTGGCAGTGTCTTGTTCGGGAAAAGAAATATACATGTGTCGTTTAACTTTTAAGTGCTTTGCAGTTCACCGCCATCTTTATTAACTTTTAAAAATAAAAAAAATTTGCTTGTGGCAAGCGTAATATAATTTTACCCTTTAAAACAGAATAACTTTTTTAAAATTGGACCAAACAACGTAAGTTTTTCTTTTTTCAGAAGTTAGATGGATTAAATTACTAGATGAGAGTATAACAAAATTTTGAAAAAATTGTAATTGGTCGGAATTGCGAAGAAAATGATGAAGATCCCTTTTTACAATTCTTTCTATTTGAGCGTGCTTTTTTAAAAAGAAATAAGAAAGTACTTAAGACGACTCATGAAACAGATCTCCAAAAATCTGTTCATTCGTTAGTTTGATCATATCTAGCCCTGTATCGATACCGAAGAAGCATTATCTCAATAAAATGAACGATATTTGTACTTATGATCAGTGTTTGAATTATTATATCGATAATCCTGTTATTTGTGTACATACAATAAAATTACATTACTGAAAAAACAAGAATTAATATCAAAGCTCTAATAACCCGAAGCAACAGTGAGATCGACATTTAGAAGATTTCGTAATTTCTCGATCTTTATCGTTATTACGTTTAACACTTTCATAGTTTAGTCCGTACGACGCGGTCAATCGTCTGTGTTTATAGTTCGTATTGTATAAAAACGATCACAGATCAAAAACATATTTTCAGTATCGCCTAGAACTGATTGATTTATTGATAGTAAAAAACCATCCCATACAACAACCCGAAACTAGCAATTTGGAAAGACCGGCGGCAACTTCGAAATCTACGCGGCTAACCGAAAGACATTTTATAGAAAAATTATTCCACCAACAACTACAAAAAGAAATCTACAGTGACAGTGTGTGGTATGCTGTTCCAAACGTGAGATTGTAAAAATAGTAAGAAAAGACACGCGATACCACTTTAAAGACAGTGATGTTGGCCTGTGTATACCTTGGTTTAACCCTTTGCAGTCCGTGATATTTTCACAATTCGTTATATATACATATAGATGGGGGGGCGGGGGGGGGGGGGGGGGGGGGGGGCAGAAAAAGAGAGAGCGAGAGAAAGAGATTTTCTTTATTATACTAGTTTTAAATATTGTAAATTATCATGGAAATGCTACTTAAATTATTATACATTTATGTTTACATTATGGAACGAAAAATATTCTTGCAATAACTAACATCACTTTCGAAATGTGATACCAAGTTACATTCGTCATGGAACTACAAAGGATTAAGATTTACCATACGTGAATCAATTAATATTAAAAATGAAAAAAAAAAAAAACGTAATGCATACATTATTTTTTAAATACATATAGAAACATTTTCAATAATAAAAAAGGTCAACAATTTTTTAAGCATTTTTCGTTGTTTTATTGAATTGTGAAAGGGTTAAGTAAAAAATTGAAACTCACCCATGAGTTGATGAGACTGTTGCTGAGGGCCTGTGTGCATGGCGGTCTGAGGTGGTTTGTGCCCGGAACCGCTGCTGCTCGCGGAACTCTCGCTGGACAACATCGACACCGTGTCCGAGAATGCGCTGTCATTGTCGGGACTGTCGGTGCGCATAGCTGGAACAAATATTTGACAAATGTTATCCAGAGCAGAAGCTATTATACAAGAACAAACAGCTTCGCAATTACAACTCCTGGGAGTAACTATTATAGTTCAATTTATCTCACCCTAAATATACTTGACCAGTGTGCTTTAAAGCTAGATATTATAGAAAGTAAGATTGAACAGTATCCAATTATAAAAGACAAATTTTATATATATTGAAACTTGTAATTATATCCTTGATACTATAATCTAAAGGAGATAAAACGCGATGGATTTTTATCTTCATCAATCTCGGATTATCATTATAGTACAAAGCATAATTGGGTAGATCGTGTTTCTTATAGAACGAAGGAAATAATAGTAGCTGAACATTGGAAAATTCTCTTACAAAAGAATCTTCAATGTATACACATACGAACTTAGAAAATTAATATTTTTATGTTACAAATGTTCTCCCTCGAATATTTAGCTTAACTAACTTGTAGATATGGAATGTTTCACCGATCGATAAAATCATTTAACTCTTTCGTACGATGTAGATACAGATCAGACGAAGAGAATCACTTAGTTTATTTCGTTCGGTGTTTAGATTCTCTCAAGTGCAAGTACTTATTATAATACTTCGAAATATATTTTTTCTTTGACACTTTATCATAGCTAAACTTACTGCGCCCTTTTGATTCAGGTGCAAAATAAATAATGGAAAATAGTAAGAAAACGAATCGTTAATGCGATCAATAATCACAATAATAGGCTTCCAGTCGATAGAAATTGGCAGCAAGAAGCCAATTAATAAGCTCCCGGTCGATGAAGTGTTACGAAAAAGAGAAGAATCAAGAATAAAAGAAGCCAAAGATAAGAATGTACCAATAAAATAGATATAATTAAATGAAAATAATTTTAGTTCTATAGGTTCATAGTTTTAGGCAAGAAAAGTGTAAGTAGAGTAAGAAAACAAAGATGCATAGGTGGATATAGAAGAGTACAGAGTTCTTCAAAGCTCTTACTGCGATTCCCACATACTCCATACAATATATATAAATCGTTAAATATTGAAATGTATCCATATATAAAAAAAATAAATAAATAAATAATACCGTCTCTATGGAAAATGTGGCTCTTGAAGATTTTCGATAAACAATATTTGGCTCTTATTACAACAAAATTTGGCTATCTCTGATATGCTCGTAATTAGATAACTGTTATATTACACTCACTCACTTTGATGACAAACGAATACAATAATAAATTTGACTCTGGATAAAGAAATGTACCTCCTTCATTTTTGCTGATGTCGGTATTGTCGCCAGCCGTGATCCTAGTGCTATTAGGTCGACCCTGCCTCTGAGAATCGGACGCAGGTGTAGCAGCGATGTCACCGTCGCAGCGGCGCTCCAGTGCGCACAGCTCGCCGAGGATGGCATCCAGATCGACATCCTGAGAATCTGCAACGTAAAGGGAGAGAACCTCGATGAATCCTGTTGAACGGCGAAAGGAGAAAGATGATGAAAAACGACAAGGCAACGAGAGAGAGGTTGAACGCAGATATCGAGGGTAAAAGTGAATATTTCACGTGGTGAACGCACAACTTTTCACGGATGTTAAAAGAAGGATCGTGTTCGACGATTACGATCAGTTGGAAACTGGTAATGGTCGACACGAATTATGAACGATCCAACGATGAAACCAGTTCCGCGCTAATTGCCCGCACGATTGTACGGTCATCTGGTAACCGCACGTTTCTCGCTCGTGTTCCTCGAATGTGAAACGAGGCCTCGGGCCGCTGAGCAAAAGTCTCGTGTACCTGACCTCGTGCAACCGAGGCGAAAGTCCTTGGCTGACGAAGAAACGAACGGTTTTAATTGCCACCGCGGAGATCGTTTGCCTGGTCGATAGCTGTTTTATTTGTCTTTTCTTTTTCTTTTGTTTAATTTCATTTTTTGTTTTTAATTTCTCGGGTAATTCGTGCAGATCGATAAACAAAATTTTTAACATACCACCGGGAAACGGCGTGTAACGAAGTTGAAATGTACCTTTTGTTGGGTTGTAATTACTGTAATTATCAATTTCTATGGAATTTCCTTTGAATTTTCACAAGTGACGAGAACTTCATTCTTCGAGAGGGCAACGTTTACGGTATTGAGATGCAATTAAATTTTACAGAAGCTATATTCAGTGTTTTATTATATGTTGTCATTATCGTGATTATCGAGTTCGATGGAATTTCCGTTGAATTTTCACATGTAACGAATTGAAATCTTTGTAATAACTAGGATAATTCCAAGAGAGACGATTAGCTTTTTCAGAACGCATTTAAAACACCAAAATTGATTTTTATGTAAACTTTAGTTACTTTTTTAATAAGATAATTAATAAAAATTAGATCAAAAAAAAAATAAACAATTACGTAATAGTTGACCACCTTCAGCAGAATTGCTCTACACTTTGGTACTTTTTATTTATAGAAGTTACATTATATTCACTTTTTTAGTTTACTTTATCGTCTTATAGACAGGTAAGTTTAATAAATTATGTCTCCTTAACGATACCATCATAAAGAATAACACGCAGTACTTCTCAAGCAGCAAAACTAAACGAAATCTGAATTTACAACGAGGAAAAGAAAAAGGAATACCGTATTCTTTATGTTTTTACAAGTTCATTCCAACTATACATAAATGTTTCCGCGTTGGCGTTCATTTTCCTGCAACCCTTGTTGCAACGATCTTCCAGGAAGCATGATCACATACGAAATCGAAGGTATAGGCTTGAACACGCTCCTTCGTGTACTGCAATAATTAAGCATGGATCGTTACCCGCACGTGATAATATCGACTTCGTTAAGATAATTAACGAAATTAGCCTCTGGCCGGTAAGACTGTACGAAGAACAACCTATCTCTTTCGAGAAAATTATTTCAAATGTATTATGCAACAGGCTATTCGACACAACATGCTAAATGTTCCTTTTTGGCATGTTTTTTTCATTTCAAAAAATTTCAATTTTTCATTTCGTCTGTAAAACTGAATATATGAAATTAAGAAAAAGAAAAGAAAAAAGAAATACTTTTTTCTTTTTACTTTTACATTCTGCCATGATTATTCCTCACAATCTCGAGGAAAGTTATGCTGATAGAGAATTGTCCTCCTTTCATAATACACGAATCGCAATTAGAGAGTAGCAGTTTAGAATGAAATTCTTGCGAATTGCGCGAAGGCGTGAACCGAGCATTCCACAGCAAGACGTACGGAGTGCAACTAAGGGCACGTGTGTAGGCACACGCTATACTAAGTCCTTTCTACGCATTTGCTCAAGTGTACACGTAATACGCGTTATACCCTAAACAAGCTGTACACGCTGGTATATACAAGATCTGTCCAGCACGGCTTATCGAGGTGATCAATTACTTGTGAATTAGTGTCAAGATCGCTACTAATTTCGGATCATGCGGTGTCATGCGAGCTAATCGTGCTGAAAGATAAATAAGCGAAGAAATGGTGGTTGTAACGATGGAACATTACGTATCATTGTGGTAAAAACACATATCACAGTTAGCTATGTCTCATTGTCGATAAATCTCGAAGGAAAGAAATTCAATAAAAATAAAAAAAAATAAAAAATAAAAAACAAAATTTTCTTGAAAATGAAATTTATCGACATACTGTGTAAGTTATGTTCCATAACAAATTATGCAATAAAAATCAGGAATATCTATAATATTTTATAACTATGTACGTTGACAGATATTTTGAAGGCGTAATAAATAATCAGAGTATGCTTGAAAAGAATGTCATCGATTGAACTCGTAACATCGATAGCGCTTTTTTACATTAAGGATATCATTTTTTTGACAACATCTAGATCAACCAAAGCCTTCTCCATTCCCTCGAACAAAAAACGAATCCATTTACTGGACAGAGAGTATCAGAATTCAGAGACGCCATCAAAGATTGCCAACGAACAAATGACGAAGTCGACGTGGAATGCGACGGTATCTCGCTCTGGATTGTCCAGCTACGCGAATGCATGCGGATCTCTGCGTCGACGACAGCGAAGAGGAAACCCAAGAAACTCTGGCTAACTTTATCAATCGGATTCTCGTTCGTATCTCGCATTTCCAGCCTGCTGATGCGAACTTTTCACAAAAATACGACTAACTCGGCGCTACAGTGCTAAATAACGCTCAAAATGTCGTAAATAATGGAACATTCGAGTCTTTGAGAATTTTAATATTTTCTCTTATAATTCATTTTCCCTACATTCTTGCGCGAGAATCCGATGAAAATTGATTAACGCTACGTGAAATAAAAAAGTAAAATATAATGTTACATTAAAAATTATTTACAATTTTTTTAGAATTTCATTTTTGTTCTTTTTTATTCTTCTTTGAATTATATGTCTGCTTTCCCAAAGCAAAAACCATTCTGATTTTTGCACACTTTCTCTTTGCTTTGTTCTGATAAAAAAAAATCAATGCAATGCAATCTAAATAAAACAAAGCAAAAGTATTCTTTGACAGTTCTCGAATATTTTTCTGAGAATATTTCTATCGAACTGAAACATTAAGGGTGAAAGAAGCCAAAGTAATTTTTTTGTGAGTGCTTATCTCAGTTAAATGCATACACAAAAGGTTACTCTTCGTTTCGTGAATATTAGTAAGTATGAGTTAAATAAATACGTAAGTCTCACTCTTCTCGGTAAACATGATAAAAAATTACTATTATTTCATAAAGAGCAAAACGTTTCAACTGTAGATCCGATAATTAAAATTACATTTGAAACTAAATATCATATTTTAAAGAAATTAAAATTCATTTTCTCCGTACACTCCGTAAGAAAAAGCACAGAAGTGAAATAAATTAGATACAATACACCAAAAGAGTCGAAGTTCCACAATGCACGGGGTAGAATCGTAGTAATGGGGGAAACGGCCTTGAGCAGCCACATTCTCGAGACTGACTATAGTCAAGAACGTAGGCTCCACTAATCACCAATTGTTAGTCAAAGACCAAACCATTCACAAAGTTTCCGAACAGTCATCTACTTAACAATGAGCTCTAATCGTGGTTGAGCTTAAACTTCGTCGATCAAGCGAGAATCGGTGCTTTCTGCATGGCAGAACCGTTGACCAATGATAACAATGGGAGCGGAAGTACCGTAAAACTTACGCGAGGAAACTAGCTTGGAAAGCGACCACCTGCACAAAGCTTCTTGACGTTGTCTACGATAACGCTTTGTTGGTAATCTTGCTTGAGCTAATTTAAGCGAACACACAGGAAACAAGTGAATCTGAATTATTCTTACGGTATAGTTTTCGATGGTATTCTATTAGGTTATTTTAAATGAAATATGATCGAGGTATCGATGAAACTTTCCAGGTTTGCGGTAATTTTAGTAAAAGTATTATTTTCTTAACACAGAACTTTAAATTCGGTTTTTCTTTATTTTGGTAATGAACGTTGAAGTTTATAAAAAGAGGCACTAAATTAATTTGGGCACTTAATAAATTGTACGTGGTATGTAAATAACTTCTAAGTTACATAGTGTCACAGAGGATTAAGACCAGTACCATTCGTCAACATTACAACTAGCTTCATCAGAGTTCAAAGTTTATCCAAACTTGAAAGCTTTAATCAACAATTCAAACAATTCAGCTTGTCAAAACCTCGAAATTCTTGTTACTCTTTTACAAAGGATTTCTCTAAGTACACCGAACACGTTCGAACGAAAGTATAATGTCCGTCTAGAAATTACTCATTGACGTTTCCGTAAATGAGTATCGTTAAACTCCTGTTCATGTCCGTTTAGACAGTAAAGTAATTACGTGTACATTAGTAATGTTCACCGAACACTGCTATCTTTGCCACTTTTCAAAGTATGCAGTAACGGAACACTAAATCATTACAAATGCAGAAACGTGTTCAGAAACATAACATGATATCAATCATCATGTTACTAGTAATTTCAGATTCGTAGAACCAAGCGTACGAAATTTTAGTCGGGAATATATCAAATTGCGTGCTTGAAAGCCATAAGCGAAATAGGGGTAGCGCACAATACGCTTGTTGTACATTATTAAAACAACTCTGTCCTACATATATGACACACATAAAAATAAAACAAAATCAAAAAGAACAATAATTTTCATTTTAAAAAACGCTACATTTACAATTACACTTATAGAAAGACCATTGCCATAAAAACTGCGACAATCTAAATATACATAGATAAATTAAAATTTATTAAATAGATTCGCGTATCTTTTAGAATCTTTTAAAACAGAAGGCACGTAGATAATTCTTATCCTATCAGTTAAATCGTCTATCGTCCTCTGCTGGCGATAATTTAGGTCTTTATAAAAAGAAGAAGAAGAAATACAACTGAAACAACAGAAAGTACGGTCATACTAACTTCCATTCGTGAAAAACGGAAGTGTGTATTATCTAACATACAAGACGAAAAGGCGAAGTGAAAAAGGATTGATAGAAAAACCATAGAAAGGCTAATGGAGGTTCAGACTTGAACCAACCGATCCGACGAGCGTGGTAAATGCTCGTTTCGAATGAAATCGAAACCGTGACAAACGTGTACATACGTATACATATATGTGCTACGCGATGCACTTTCCACGTTTTACAAGCGATGAAATAACACTGTTGAACGGCTGTCTCGTAACTTGCGAATACGCCATGGATTACCGTTAGCCAGCCATACCGATGTGGCTACCATCATTCCATAGTGTTCTCGATGGAAACACGAGAAACGTCAAATTTGTATTCCCAGAAGCATTCACACTACGACCGGCACAGAGAGACACGTGAGTCAGTGAGTTTTCAAGTCGCGTTAATGCCCAACCACGTTCGCGCCACGATCCTCCTCGACGATACGACACGTTCGTTCCTCTCATAGCCTCCTCGCGCAGGGATGTGGAAACTATAAAATTTTTAGAGAGTCCGGGGGGCGGACACGTCTCCTATTCAATGTGGGTACGCACCCAAACGACTTTACAATCTATAGACATATACATGTACACACATACATACACATATGAGAATTATTATTTTCGACCTATACCACGACGATAAGATGAGCGTTTGTTGACTCTCGATAACTAAAGAATTCTTACTGATCAATGATAAATACGGTAGGAAGTTCATGGAATAATTTTGTACAGTCTTGGATAAAAGTATCAGACACTTTTATTAGTAACCTTTTATAGGCGATGCTAATTGTCAATATTGTACCGTTGAACAATATATACATTTGTTGATCATTTTGTGACAGTCGAATATATACGACTTTAGGCATTTTACATCGTTTCGTGGACGTCGGATATATGTATATGACGCTAGGCGCGAAAAGATTAATGACAATTTACCGCGAAAAACCGTTTCTATTGTTGTTCATCTTCTGTCGGCTAGTTCAAAGGAATTTTAAGACAGTTGACAAGGTTTATAGCAGGCCATAAAACAACTGAGCGATCCCGTAGGAAATGTTTTGTGTTTTTTTTTTCTAAAAGATACAGTCTGCTGTAATATACGTCAGCTTGCCTTTAATTTTACTGTTGATATTTTGAAAGGTGGAAGGTGTTTCTTGAATTATGCCGAAAAAGAGATAGCACAAGTTAAATAGGATAAAAGTTAGAAAGAAATTGCTGAGAACAAAGGAGGTTCAACAAAATATAAATGAAGCTAACGAAAAATTATTGCTTTCACATTTTGATAGATTGAGCTTTTTCTAACAGAAAAGCATTTTTAAGTAATTTATATTTTATGCTGTTCATATTTTTACCTAAGACTGCATTTAATTAGTTTGGAGAATTTGCTTTGACAGTAAATTATCCGAAATAATTGTTATATGTGTACAATTTTATAAGTAACAGCGATAAATAAATAATAAATTGACGTCATTCTTGCCACGTGTATGTTCACCCTTTAAATGCTATAGACGCATATATGCGTATTAATTTCAACAGCTTTGAAATGGATTCCTTTAATTTTTTACAAAACAATTAAACAGTTTTAATTTTATCAATTTAATTCAATCAATACAAAAGTTTATTATTTTACGAAACAGTTCTAGCGTAGATATGAATAAGATTGTTTAAAATACCAGCTTAAAGTTTTCCATATTTTTTGTTATTATTTATCGAGTTCGAATTTTCAGATACATTAGTACATCTTCAAGTCGTGGTATGTTTTAAATTTTGACGTTCCTAATAGAATAATTTTTTTGCATTGTTGATTTTAGCGTAACTGAAAAATCACAATTGTAACTTCAAGTTGCGCCTTGTATAATCAATCAACAGGGTTCATACCAGCATCAAAGTATTTCCTCCTCGGCTAGCCGCGTGCCGGCCGGAAGTCCTTAGCGCTTAAAGGGTTAATATAAACAAACGTCGAAATGAAATGATGTATCACTTCTAATTTCTCTACTGTTCTACCTAGATCTTTCTCAAAGGAGACAAGAACTCTGTATTTGTAGCTAAGTAATATTAGGTTCATAATACAGATCATCTACCACTCTGTGACTGTTTCAACAGCTTACTTCCTCTACGAAACGAATCCGTTAATTCGAACCGTCGAAGCGAAAAGTCACTTTAACAATTCACATACACTCTCCATAAAAGAATCGCGATAATCCACCTGATTGGAAAGGCTGTGAACGACTAACGCCAGCGATGCGTTGAAAACGATGCACCGTTGGAAACGCGGCACCGTTCGATAGGCGACGAAAGAGAAGCGGCAAAAGAAAACGCCCTTATCACAATGAAAGCGATCTCAAGGATCGGGTAGAATTTGTTCGTTCAAGCACCAACAAGCCTACTTTCTATCTGCTTTCTCGCGATGGCGTATTATCACGCGGCCTATGCCTAAATGTACAGCTTAAAGCTGTTCCTTCACTCTCGAAACTGTATCATCATCAACGATCCATCGATCGCGAATTGGAGACGACGTACCTTTATTGGCCAAATAACCCAGTATACTTTCGTTGCTCCCGAAACTCGCGAGCATTTTCGAATAACGCGAACAGGATCTTCTTTAGCTGTCAGATTATATCAGCATCGATCTTCCATTAGATCATTCTTACGATAGAGACGGGAAATAAATATCACTCGTACTACGTAGAATCGGAACACTGTCAACACTCTAGGTGACTGATGATTGCTATTTACAAACAGCTCTCTCAGTCCCTGTATATTTAGAAAATTCACCGAAGTCTTTCTCACTGATCTATCACGAAACTCGCAGCAATTCCTCGCGGTAAATTAGGATTGTTCCATGTTGTAAACGAAACTCGAATTATCCCCGTGAAAAATCATCGAACGGAGGTGAGAGAGGAAGGATTAAAAATTACATCGATAAATGTTCATCCGTGTGTATCGCGATGATCGATGCAAAGAGGATTACGCGAAATAATCGAGGAGAGGAAGGGGTATCAGACAGTCAGGTTTGCGACACATAGACATGATGTTTACGGCGCGTGCGGTAGCGCTCGACTAAAGGCCTTAAGGTGAACACACTTGCCTCTTGCCTCGAGAGTTTTCCACGCGGACGCGCCTCCACGCTTGCGTGTAGGTGTAAAGCCCGTCCGTACGTATGTCTCCTCGGCGGTAAAGAGGGTTGGACGTGTACGGGAAATTACGCAAACGTCCATTAGCCTGCCTATTACCGTTAAAAATTATTTCACGCGATCGTCCGTTTAAAGAAAGCACGAACCAAAGACGCAACGATACGTTTGTATGTATTGTTTGTGGTGTAATTAATGAATTTTAAGATTTATCGATTTGAACTGTCATTTAGCTTGTTCGTATATTCTGATGAATATAATCGCACGTTTAATTATTCCGCGCTTCGTATTATATTCGTCGATTAAACGAGGCGAAAAATCGTTGAATGTGAAAGGGGGTAATAGATCTCGCGAGCGAGCATAAAAAGTAACGGCGCGTGAAAGCTGTTATAACGATGATTACCTTATTAAACAGATTAAGTTGTATCGATCGTAATTACAATCTAAACCGGTTAACATGAACACATTCTCGAATTCGGTGGGTTTTAATGTAAGAGGAAATTAATATGTTCTTACATTTCCTGTAACCTGTATTTCATTCTTCGTAATAACACAAATTACTGATAAATACAGAAAATTATATCGAACTTTTTTTTCAAGTGCAACAGAACCTCTGTAACTCAAAAACCGCTGTAAGATTAGAACTTTCTTCATTTCCTTCCGTTTTGCTGTTGAAACTACTATAAATCGAAATATAAACTTTCTGTAACTTGTAATATTTTCTCTACGTTCAGGTGCATTTAATAACCATAATAACTTAAATACAACGCAAACTGTCATTGAAATTTTGTAATTGACCTCTGAAAGTTGAATTTGTCTTGCTTCAAATATCTGCATGTCGAAAAATCTAGCTCACGTGTAAAAGCCTCTGTAAGTCGAATTTTCGTTCGTTACCTCTCGTTAAACTCTCTAACACGGAAACTTCGATAAATGGAAACCTCTGTAACTCGAAAATTTCCACTCTTCTCTTGGTATTCGAAGTACCAAAGTTTTTCTATGACACTAAATCTGTTTTCTCAATTAAAACCCAATCTGTATAAAATACTTCGAATATTTTTTCCCTATCATCTTTCAATTAGTAAATATTTCCAAAATTAATATATTTCTTTTGAGAATATTCATTAGTTAAAATATTCTTTCTCTGTTATCTTTTAATAAACAAACATTACCAAAATTGAAATATTTATTTAATTAATTAATTAATAAATATTCCCAAAAATATTCTCTCTTCGTAATACCCAAACGTTCCAGAAATCAAGTTCCCCGGTTAACTCGAAACGCTTACTTACTCTTGGCTAAATTCTAAAACAGAATACATCATCGATACAGGATCATCTATCGTTCACAAAAAAAAAGCTACCCGATCCACCCATTATCCGTAACGTGGAGATTAAACCGTGCTTGTAACGCGAACCATTGCTCTGAAACGGGGGAAACATCGTTCAAACCGATTAACTTGCACTCTTCAGGCTATAGACGAGCGTGTTTCGTTCGTTGCCACGTACAGACCAGACAAATAGATACGGTCGAGAGAGCCGAGTTCACGGACCCGGGTTGAAGATTCGTATTGATTGAAGTGTGGGCGCCAACGGACGATTTGATCAATTACAATCGTCGCCGTTCCAACGCTCGGTGGATCTGTTCCTCGCTCTGGGTTTACAACTAATTCGCGTTGTAATTCGTGTCGCTGGGGACGACCGAGGTTCGAGCGTGTCAAGTACGTCGGGAACAACGGAGGAACATGGGGAGGCCGGTGATTAATGCGGTTCGATACGGTTATCAGTGCCTCACGACCGCGTCAGAGCTTCTTCCCTTGCTCGTTTCCACGCGAGGCTACGACGCGAACGCTATCGATATTTTCAATACGGTTTACATAACAGCCCCCTAGTTCCGCGTGGTTTTCCTCGACTAGCTTCGTAACTGCATGTTATTCCACTGCAAGGAGGTTAAAATGTCGCGTATTCCCAAGCATTTCTTCGTGGCATTTTATTCTCTTTGCGTTCTGATATCACGTTAAAATTGAGATTAGCTTTAATGTAATTGAACGCTGAAAATTCTTCGACATGTTTGTAATTTGTTAGGTGTAAAAATGAGTTCTTTTTGAATTTTAGGTACAATCTAAATTTTATTTGAAAAGAATGAAAACAGATCGATCGTTGAAATAATTTACATTGTTGACGAACTTCCATCATTTCTGTGCCAACTTGCACTCATACTATCGCGAGTATTTCAATTTGAATTACTGTACCAATTATGTGACTGCAGACGAGAAGAATCTTTTTGTATACTTAATAGTTCTATTGCAACTGTAAGAAAGATTGTAGACTACACTGGAAAGTGTAAAATTAGTAATAAACGATACTGTTAACATTTTGAACACTCTATAAAGTATCAGATATTTATTAATCCTCCGTGGATAAACATTTTTTGACAGTTCGTTTAAATTCGCATAAATTAGGCCGTTTATGTCCGTCTAATTTTTGTACTATTCTAAACATTTTAAAAATTTGATAAAAATTTGGAGATGCTTATGGAAATCTTTACTACATCATACAATTGTTCATTCAGATAATTGCTTCCAATATTATTCAATAAAAAATTCTTTTCGAAGGAATGCAGGAGTCAAATTTCTCTTTCCGGTTATCAACGACCCACATTGCCTACGGAGGGTTGAAATTAAATAATTTAATCAAATATAGACCTCAATTGATGTGTATTTATAATATCTATATAATATTTATATCATTTTACTATTAATATTTATATATTTATTAAATTTATTTATTCATATTTATATAATAATTATATCATTTTTAATATTTATAATTTAAATTTGATATAATAGTTTTCGTTATTCTATGCATCTGACGAATTCTCCCAGTTCTGTTACAATAATTTTCAGCGGTAAATCATTCAAGCGAATTTTCTGAAAATTCTTCAAAATTTTTATTTTTATTCTCCGTTCTTATCTTACAGATCTACCGATGCAGCTCCTATCATCTTCTGACCAGCCTTGTTCCTTCAGCACTTTTCGTTCTTCTCCCCTCATCCGACAAACGTTAACCAGCTACACGATTGCGATCGAAGCGAAGTTCGTTCACCCCTGCCGATTATGCGAATACGCAAAGCGGACGATAAACGGCGTAACCCAGATTAATCGAACCGCATAGATCATTCAACTGGCTCGTCTTTGACGGCCAATATTTCCTTGCCACTTTCGCGGCTATCTTTCGTCGACGAAAATTGCGTTTTCCATAGTGGCGTCAGCTAACCGTAAACAATCATGTCTGACCCCTTGATCCAGTCGAGAGTATCCGTTCATATTATCGAACGATACCGCAATACTTTTTACAAATTTGTTACACTTATCACCGTTCAGTTTTGTGTTTGCATCTAGTTCAAAGCTGATAGGAATTATCCGTTCGAACTTCGTTTCGTTGATGCTGTTATTATATAGAAGATCATTTATAAGAACGTTTCATTAACCCCTTGCTTTGCCAACCAGATTAACTCGTGGCACAGATTCTGATTAAGTTGCGACAAGAGTCGAGAAAAATGAATTTTATGTGCATTATTAAATTGTAATTTAATCTATAACACATTACTATAAAATAGTAAATATCCGATGCTTAGATGCAAAGTCAAAAAGAAAAAAAAAGGATAGAACAGAATAAAGGGATCAAAAGTGTCTTTAAATCGAATCAAACTTGTGATCGCTACTCGATAGTTGACCGAAAGAAAAAAACATTTGACACAAAGTTTCAACCCTCCATCTCAAGTTATAGGGAAAATTCCAATTACCAGTTTCTGCTCTATTTTCCCTATTTAATCTAAAAAAATAGGAAAATATTCCCTGATATATGCTAGACTTTTTTCAAAATTTTAAAGATTGGTAATCTGAATACAACTATAATAACTATAAAATTAACTAAATATACTGTCGATAGAAGAATCAAGTCCGAGATAACATCGAACAGTCTTCAGTGATACTAGAGTTCCTTATTTCTCTCAAATTGCTGTTTTGACGCTCGAATTAAGTGTATTTTGACTTTTGACTAATTTTACAATCTCACTATCTTTCCGATTATATTTCAGCGACTTCACAAAAGTGTACCATTGCAGAGAAATGGACCACGTACGTTCCTCCGCCGATTTGCCAGGATTAAACATATATATATTTACCTGTTAGCGGCTACGTTATTTCTCGTTATCAAGCGGCATTATTAAAAGACGGACACCGAGCACAGTGGCGGTATACGTGCCATCTTGGCTGATAAAGAACAAGGCAACGCTAAGCATTCCACGAAAATTATACCTAACTGATTAGGCGGCAAAGTTGCAAGAGAACTGTTGCAAGAATAAGATTGTCCTTGTCTAAGAGGATTTCTGTGTGGCACAAGGCTCAAGGATTTGTCTTATATAGAATTTGAAATGGTCCTGAAAGTAACAGTTAATAACTGTTATATATCAGTTCTGACTAAAACAATTATGGGGAAATTTCAAGAACAGAACTTCGTTTGGTTGTACATATTTCACGTTCACAAGGGCGACGACTTTGGAAAAACAGAGAAATAAAGTTCTTCTGTCTTACAAAAGAAGGATACACACATACATATGCGTATATTTCCTTCTATTTGCCGATTGCTAACATAAAGGCGGTACCGAATAATGCCGCAACATTTGACATTTTAAGATTTCATGTATAATTCCAATATTGAAAATTCGATGCGATGTTTCGACGATTATAAAATGAAACAGCTCAGAACCGATACGAGGACCGTAATCGAAACCGATATCGAGAGGAAATTCCGATTCCTCATAACAGTTATATAGAATAATGGTCCTTAATGACTGTTTAAAGGACCGAAATCGGTATCATAACTGTTTTCAACCCCTGGTCTTGTACCATTAAGAGAAGAGCATTGGAAAAATAAATCGAACGAGTCGACAACGAGCGACGTTGCATTGTTTGTTTTATTCAGCGTTTCCTATCACGCGTGATTTATCGACTCGCGCAACAATAATGGCTACTATGTTGCGTTATGTCTGTTCTATCGACTTCATACCTTCAATTTTTCTCAATATAAAGAGAGCTCTCTTTACTTCCCATTTTCGAGTAATGTCCATTCAAAGAAACCAGGCATCGATGATTAAACGATGATAATTAGCAATTTAATTAGCCGCGACGGCGTGTTTAACAGATTGTTCTAGCCACCTCGAAGCTAGAATTGCTCCCACGGGAGACGTGATAAAGAAACAAAAAGGAACAAAGTATTATGCGGCTCCGAAACAGTTCCGTGCTCTCCGACGAGCTTTAATGAAAGCGTGGATAGCCTTTGCCTGTACCTTTTTATTGGCGTTGAATCTGACGCCGCAGCTGCGTCATATTTAACCAATTGTACCGGGAAAACCGGTATTCCTGGCGTCGCCATTGCGAGAGTCCACGGCCTCATCGTGGCACAACAGCGATTAATTTACTTCCAGCCGGTCGATCGAATCGAAAAATTCGATCGGCGAGACTTTTACTTTGACGCCACACCGCGACGATTCTTGTGAAATTGTGCGTGACTTCGTCTCTGACTCTGTGGTGTCTAGTGGCTGTTTTCTTTTTTTTATTTTCTTTGCGGATACTTACGATTCGCTTTTGATTCGCGTGATTCACAGGTCGAGCCCGACGACACTTGAATGCTTGCGGTTTTGAAAACGATCGAGTTGGGAGTATGTTAAAAATATATTGCAGTTGCTTGCGATGTTCTTAGATATTCGCCCTCTATCATGCAAAAACTTGCATTTAACGCCGGTATTTTTTACGAGTCTGTAAACTTGTATAGACTAAACGACACGCTTTAGAGAGAAAAATTCGAAAGAATTTGAAAGGCAAATGAAATAAATGTATCTTTGATCACCTTCGATTTTTTAATTCGCATTTTATTACTCATTGTTTACGTAAAAATCGGAAAACAGATTTGCCTTTTACTCAACCGATTATGTGAATAAAGTCACAAATACGTGATATCGGTCGAAAAACGCTGTTTAAACGAAATCATGCGGTCGTGACAACGACCACTTAAAGTGTTAATTACAGCATAATGTCACTGTAAATAAATAAAAAAATCAAGCATATCTTTAACACAGTATATCCGTAATTTATCCGATTACGATGTAACATAAAATGATTAAGAAATCCTGAGGCGCGAGTGTTGTACAAAAGGAACGAATGAAACCGCGTGCGTCGCATACAAACGCTGAACCGTACGAAACAGGTTAACAGGCGTTAAATCGAACGAAATCGAAATTCGACACGCGTCTCCGAGGAACGCTAACTTGGCGCGATCTGGAGTTTGAGGCTCGCAACAATCGTCGATTCTCAACGCGTGTGTTCCAGCAAATCGTGATATTTATAAGCCGAGTACGCGAATTCACTTGAAAGGGGGTCGCTAGCGCGTTAAAGCGCGTTTTCATCGAGGCTCGAGCGACGCAGATCGAACAATACAGGCCGAATAATCGAATGATCGAGAGAATCGAGCGTGCTCGAGGCGAGGAGCAGCAGCTCGTCGTTGAAAAATGAACAAAGGGAGGGACACTTTCCATTTTTTCTTGTTTCTCCGTTTTTTTCTGTTCTTTTTTCTTCCTCTCTTTTTGTACTGATTCATTATTCCACTTGGCTCTCCATCGAGGGAAATTTTCACCGGTCATACATTTTGCATTTATCTCGTCTCTTTTCTACTACCACGCCTCCATTTGCCACCGAGCTTATTACCATTAAAACCGAACTCTGGGACGCAGACGGATTCTGCACGATAATTTGGACAGCTAGATCGTTCTGCATAGATACCAAGCTCAACGAGCCGCAGTCCCTATGTAATTAGCTTTTTGATAATGCTATCAGGCGAAACCATTGCGCCGCAACTGAAGTTTCAATCGTAGAAATCAACCTGTGTGGTGAATTTTTTTTTCTTGTAGTTAAAAAGGACTCGAGTTTCGTGAAAGCTTAATGTAATTAGGACTTTTGAAAATATTTCAACTGAATGCAGTGTATTGTGAGATTATAGCACCTGGTTTGTTACAGTCCGCGTCGAAGAAAATTTCTCTTTTTAATCATTCAAACGGGTTTTCTTATATTATGCGAAAGATTATGGTAGATTATGAGAAATGAGGAATTTTAATTTTCTATATACAATGTAGAAGTATTATTTGTAGAAATACATTCTTTTCGACTGGATTCGTATAATCAGTACAGTCATTCAAATTGAAATATTCGCAAGCTGGCAGAGAAATGGCGAAAGGTCATTAATAATGAACATTATTTCGATGATCGATCTTTTTATACAAAACATTGATGCCCAAAATTTGGAAAAAATTCTTTTCCACACCAAATATTTGTTATTTGCAATTTTTTTCTTTTTATTATTACTTTCTGTGCCATATGACTTCTTTGAGACTAGATTCTTAGTTTTTCATGATAATGATTTTATGATTTAAATTTAAATTTAAATGGGAGAAGAAAAAATTAATAATTATTTAAAAAAAATTAACTGGTAATAATATAGCAGCATAACAGTATAATACAATAATAAAAGAATAATAAACAAATCAAGTGTGATTTCCAAATCATATATGTCATTTATAAAGTGTGAAAATATTTCTGGACAATAGGAAATAAAAATGTTTTTGAAATTAATCAGTTGATACTTAAGCATCGAAACAGAGTCTGTAAATATTGTTTATACCTATTATAACCTTTTTATAAGCAATTCTGACAAAACCAATACTAACTCAAAACATATGGTTGAAAACCAGCGAAAAATTTAACCCTTTGAATACTGTTGGACCTATAGACGGTTTGAAAATTTGGCTCGTACTCTTGTTACCGCCCATTCGCCTGAATTTTATTCTTTGCACATTTTCATTTTAATTTAACAAAACCAATTTTACATTTTTTCAAATTTGAACGTTTTTAATTCTTAAACTTTCGAAAACAATTCGACAAATTTTACGGTTGAAAATTGAACATTTACTTTTCTACTGAAAACTGCCGTAGGAAAAGGGTTAACGAAGCCATATCTTTGTTTAAATTGTTTTAGTAGAACTCATTAACGAATGACAAAGTATTATTTTCAAAACGTTGTACTATTATTAGAAACTATCTTGTATTTGTACATGAAGCATCTTTTTTCAAAATCATTGCCCATCGCCTAAACGAAAAACCTCAAAAAAGAAAAACTTAAAACTCACAGTTTTTAAAACATAATAAATGATAATTTTGTATGTATAAGTCCAGAGGAGTAAATTGCTTCACATAGAATGGGTTCAGTGTTTTGCCTTAAATTTTGCCAGTGTAATCTTCCTGATTAAGAAAACGGAAACCGTCAAAGGGATTCGCCGTAATTTTCGTCACGGAAAAGAGATGCTTTTTCGCACGGTCATTACACATGCATAAAGTGCAACGCTGACACGGCGATATTTTTCACAAAACGCCAACAATTTCCTATCAGGCTTAATTGGCTGCCGATACGTCGCGCGAGGCGAACGACCGTCGCAATGAAAGCGAAGCCACTCGCGTGTACGTCGCGTGTTGCAATTACCGTGACAATTTGCAACCTACGTTAGCCCGGCAGATTGATTCCTGGTGTCATCGGTGAAGATTGCATCGTCACCGCGAAAACCAATGATACGATGCACAACTGAAAATATAATCAAGGAACAATAAACACCTTTACCTGATTGGCTATTTGGTTTAAATTTAAATTGCTTTTAATTGTTGTGAAACTTTGGGAAAATTTGAGCGACGAGAAAGTTTTGACAGTAATTCATTTAAAAATGTTATTTTGAAAATGAAACAGATGTGAAACCGTTGTTTTTAAAGTATTCCCCTTGAAGTTCAAGACTTCATATATTATGTCGTAAATTATGCCACAAGTGGCATGAGAACGACTCTATGACTCGAAATCAGTCGAAACGATAGAATAACTTTGATAAAATTATCAAACATTATCAAAATTAGAGAATTGTTTTTCATGTTCCTGATAACAATTTTATCGTAAAAATTTTGGTTTGCGTTTTATAACAAATTTGATATCGAATGAATTAAAGGGACACGATTCGTTTTCGTGATTCAAATATAAATTGCGTGTTTAAATGTTATTTCTCTTTTCTATTTCATTTATCGTGTAGTTAAGTCAAAATAAAGACAGCAAATAATATCGAAAAAATTGCATAAATCACATAAATAAGCTCTCATATTTCTTATCTTGAACATACCCTTACCTTAATTGAAATCTACTTTTATTATTAATTAACTAGTGATTTTTTACTTAGAGAATCTATAGGAATCTCATTGAATTCATAATTATTACCCGCTTCCGATGGCCGATTCGTTTTATTATTCCTACAGTGTTCCTATTTCAAAGTAATTCCACATCTTTAAACATTTCCCGAGAAACCTCATTCAACGTTATAAATTACCAGCTGCAACTCTTTATTTCTCATTCGTGCTTTCAATCTATTCAGACATACTTCTTCGCATAAATTCGCTCGTCACATTCTAAAAAAAAAGAGAAGAAAAAGAGGAAAAAAAGAATAAAGGAAACAAATTGCTGAGTAAATTTCGCAGAAATCGCTTACGCATGTGTTTGCACGAAAAATCACTACCAAAAATGAATCGCGGGCAGACGGCAGACGTTAACAAAAGAAATTTTGTAACCTTCGATCGCGTGTAGTAACGTGGGCCACAGTTTGTTTAATTAACTAATGAGCCCCGCCCTACATCACGAACAGCTTCTCGGTTTTATTAGGCTCGCCGTGTGCACACAAATGCAGACCACGGTGTTGCGTGTACAAAGAACGAACGCGAAGCGTGCACGAACGCTGAAGGCGTCAGGAAACTAGCTAGCTGCGACTTCTAGCAAGGATAAATAAATTGGGACTGCGTGTCGTGAATTCAAGAGAAATCTTTCGAATGTGTGTGTCTGTTCTCTTTTTTTCTTTTTTGTTAGCTTAAGAAGACACTTTGCCAGCGTGAGCAGTAAATGAAGTTACTAATCTATATTCTTATCTGCTATCTTAAGTCTGTTGGCAAATTTACTCAGTCATTCTGCGATTATAAATTCAAATGCCTTTCATTGTTCTTTCCCGGCTTGCGTTATTGAGTTCATAGAAATTTTTAATTTTAGATAGACGAACTGGTATTAGTATCTGGTTAATTGATATCTTAACCCTCTGTAATGCGATTTTTCCTCCTCAATGAGAACAATTGAGAAGAACAATTACAGGTGATTAGAATTTTAAAGATTGAGAAGCGGGAATTAATGATTGTTTAACACAAATAATATTAATACAGAAAAGGAATAATAGTATTCTTTAATTTCAATCGTGATTTCTGGAAAATTAACTTTTCCAAATTCATGTGCCTTTTTCTTAAAAACTGTAAGCGACATTGGGATCAAATTTTAATTAATTTAATCACATGTTCATTATTGCTAGATAAAATAATTTATAGATACGTTTTACTATATTTTGTTTCATTCGTTGATAGCAATATTTTCATATTTAAAAATCTAAAATATGAGATATTTTGCACATTTTATTTTACCCGTCGCGGACTACCTTAGGCGATTTTGTGAAGGTGTAATTAACTATTATTAACTACTATTACATAGGTAAAGGTAAACAGGCAATATTTCACCTCTCACATATAAACTGTTAAAAAATTCTACTCGGAAAGATGTTTCTAACATGTACAGTGATTCCCGTTAATATTCGAACACCCTTTAAAACAGAATAACATTTTTAAGATTGGACCAAATGAATTCAGTTTTCGCGAGAAATTAGAAGGATTAGTTTACTGGATAATGTGTGCAACAAATTTTGAAAACATTTTTTTCTAACTCCTCAAAAAAAAAAAAGAAAGAAGACTTATCGTTTGGTCGAATTTTAAAACAGTTATTCTGTTTTAAATGGCGTCCGAATATTAATGGGAGTCCCTACACAAAAGAGAATAAATTTACAGGAAGTAACTATTGTTGTAACACTGGTAAGACAGATCTTTCCGACTTCCCTTAATATGGATGACGGATCCATTTAACACAGACGAGCCACGACATACAAGAAACGACAAAAAAATTTTTTTCACGCATTTAAACAGATCGTCACGCCAGCACGCGGACCGTACCTCGCGAGGAAAGTATGTAATTAGGTTAAACGCGACATTAAGAACCTTAAGGCTGTGTCGTGTGATAAGACAGCGGTGGTCGCGATGGTGCGCGTGCGAAACGCGGCACTCGTTAGTCAGGCAGCAGCATTACCGTGAAATATAATGACAGTCGCTTTAGGTCTGTCGCAAGAAGCCAGGCTGGACTAATCTGCAGTAATAATTTTTCTCTCGAGCAAGTTTCTCTCGGTCGTTTGGGCGGTGTGCAATTTTTTGTTTCTTTTCTTTCCGCAACAACGCTGCCATGCCACGTTATCTACCTCGCGATCAGGTAACGCTCAGATCACGAGGACGCTCGAGAACGATTAATGCATCGCCATCAGCGTGGTATTTAGTGTAATTGCTTCGCTAGATAGATTTCGCTATTAATCCAGAGAAGGAGGGAGATTCGCGTTCTTTTTGGATGTATATCGATTATCGGTTGCTGCAAAATTAAGCTTGAAAATTGTTACGATGCATTACCATTCCAGGGTACTTTTTTTCTGTTCATTTTTAATACTTTATAGATTGTATATATAAACAAAAATTAGTTTTATTTAGTGACAGGTAGTTTCGTGAATCGGAATTAGTACGAGGATTGACAGATTTTTTAAACTGTTGTATTAGGTGTAGAAATAAATTCTTTCCCGATTTTAGCTAAAATTGAAATTTTATTTAAAAAGAATTAAGACAGATTAATCATGATGACTCTTTACCACTTTCTTGTCAGCTTCTGAATATCATCATGAATATTTCAATTTGAATATGTGTGATTTCAATTGAAAAAAAACAAAATGTATTTCTACATCTGATAATTTCTTGTCGAAGTTTCTCTTTTATTTATATACTCAAAATCCACCACCGCAATATTTTTCACTTTCTCAGAAACAGCTTACGTGAAAACTGTATTTTTAAACCATCTATCAAACGTTCTTAAAATATTCAGCAGAAATGTTTCATATATTCCTATCGAAACGTTATTTAATAAGCAGAAAGATGTTCCGTAACATTCTTTTTTCATTTTTCAATTTCAACCGCGGAGCATTCATCGCGTGACACGGCGAACCCCCTCTTCCCAGAGTCAGAGAATAAATTCACCCTCGAGAAGGTAAGAAAATCGTACCGTGGAATTGTAATAAAATCCGCGGGGTGAATTATGCCGCAGCACGGGGGGTGACAGTGAAATAAACTCGCGACGTTATTCGTCAGAAGGGGCTGGAACCTAATACGACTGGTTCAGCTGCGAGGCCTCCGGGCAGTTTCTGCCTCGACCTTTCCATACAGAATGCTCGTTCTCGGCTAAGAAGAAACAATTTGTCAAGGAGAATAAATTAGCCAGTTAGGAGAACGACGATTCCGTTCAGAATGCAACAGAGATATTTTGAATAGCGTAAAAATACGCTTTTTCTTATTTTCCCCCATACAGTTGGAAAGGGTATTCATAGAAAGAAATGTACGTAAACTTTCTTTAGTTTAAATACTTAAATTTTTGAAATGGAAGATCACCTATTGATTCGATAAAAATTTCAGTAACAGATCTAATTTGTATTTTACTAATACCTGTTTCACTTTAAATTTTTTAATTTTAGAAATGGAAGAGTACTTATTAATTCGATAAAAATTTAGCAAAAGTTATAAAAAATTAAATTTGTATTTTACTAATAAGTAGACCTGCTTCAATTAAAATTCTTAAATCTTAGAAACAAAAGATTAGGTGTTGATTCGATAAAAATTCAATAAATTTGTAATTACAAATTTGTACATACAAATTAATTTACTAATTTGTATTTTAATTATTAATTTGCTATTATATATACCCACAGTTTCTGTGCTGTTATGGTAACAGATTAAAAAAAAAAACACAGTCTTTCTACATTGTTTTTATCACTTCTTATCTATTATATTAATCTTTATCTATTGACTTTTTTTTATAAAATTTTTATGGAATTGCTTCTTCAATACTGAATTTTATCACATTTGAGTAATTATAGTATGAAGTCACGAAGGAAATTCACTCACACATAATTCTCTACAAACTACCGTATAAATTACATTGACATTGACCATCTGAAATTTTGCTTAATACCTTTGTTGTTTCAACGAGGTATTACATTTTTCAGCAAACAATAAAGGCGAGTTAACGACTGAGGGATTTCTTTTTCACTCGAAACACACAAAAGTTAAAATTTCATTGCTTCCGATATTAGTTATGCAAGCTACTGGCTGCGAACGGTGAGAAGAAACACTGAAACAATTATAATCTCCATGACGGTTAATAAAATTATTAGTTAGATTGAAACAAAAGAGCGATGGTTGAATGGTTGCATTAAACGTTCCTAGTTGGTTACATGCGCTTTACGGAAGATGAATTTTAATCGCTTTTATAATCGCTCATTGCCATTCAGGTTAGTCGTTTGTTGGAAAAGCAACGTCAATTTTTTACCGTGCTTAGTCAAACTGTTTCAAATGACTTATAAACTTAATTAAATATCTGTACACTCATTTTTCTCGTTTTCTAAACTAAAATTTACTCAATAATATGATTATTATAATTAATTAAAAATTTACACAATAATACTATTATTATAATATACTAAAAATTTACTCGAGGAATATACAACACAATTTTTCTACAAAACAGTTTAAAAAATTCTCACGTTAAAATTTTAGCAATTTATCCGCCTTGTCTATTTTACAACCATAATTATATACATCGAGATTTCGAAACTCAATTATATTTTTTATACACACATATTTTTACAAAAAGAAAAAAAAAGAAAAAAGAAAGATATCGCAGAACACCAAAAATCTTGCGTCAAATTTTCATTTCAGAAGGTGATTTTCACTTTCCTCTTGTGCAACACAGTTGCATAATGCACCTGCAGGATTCTTTTAGAAACCAGCTTACCATATTAAGCAAAATTTTACCTATAAGATCTATATTTACTCATTTTACAACTCACAAGTGTTTCGACACCTGCGTTTAGTGTCATATAGTTTCGCACGAAGATCGTGTTACCTTATTCACGCGATTGACACAATATTCAAAGCTTGCTGACACAGAGAGAAGAAAAGATTCCGTTCGCTCTTCGATGAGTGTCGCAGAACGATAAGCAATCTCGGCGAATCGAAAATGTGATTTCTATCGGTTAAGAGGCACGTAAAAGGCGCGCTGATAAAAAGCACACGAGGGGTTTCGTGATTACGCTCGATATCGTGAAACGACCCATCAAAGAATAGCATATCGTTCACGAATAGAAAACGCGTGCACACGTGCAATACACGGGCACGATTGCGTTTGATTCTTTTTTTAGAAGTTACTATGAAAACAGTTCCGTTGATAAGCTCGTATTAAACGTTTCACTGATATCTAAGAAATAATAATCACTAAAGAAGAAAGCCAGATGCATAATCCTTATAGTCTTTTGATTACACGTATATCAGTAAGGAGAAATTTTAGAAATATTGTATTACTTCACCGTCTTCTTCCAGTTATTGTTGAAAATTAAGATGTGTTACTAACATATGATGATACATGTTCTAATGCAAGTTTTATATTTTATATATAGTCCCTGTGTTATGTATCTATGCTATATCTTGTTTAAAAAATAATTTCCGAGACGAATTTTGGATAATATAAATAATAATTTATAATCTTGATTTGTTTGTTTCTTTGTTTAGTATATAACAAGTATTCTACAGATTTGTGAATAGTGGCGCATATCTTTATATACGTAGATTTATTTTTATTTTTTTATCGACATTGCAAATAATATTTTTCATGTTTTACTCTAGTATACAATGAAACAAAATGTACAGTGTGACTTCTATGCAATCTAAATTCAGCAGAAACGAATAAATATTAATTAACAGACTAATAATTGTGCACACTATGACTACATATACACTATCTTTCATGAAAATGTGGGCACTTAAAAAGTAAAAGAACCAAATACAAAATAATTTTGTTTCCGAACAGTTTTTCATTACATAAGCATAATTTTCATCATATACAATTAAATTATACTTAAAGAAAAGAAAAAAAAACGAAAATCTGCAGTGTATTATTAAACATTGAAAAAAAAGCTCAACGTTATTCTAACATTTCTTCACAATTTGTCGCAGTTTGAAACGCTTTCGGTCTTCAAACTCACGTTACACAAAGTATCCAACAAACTCCTTGGACCACCTTGTAAAACCTCCCAAAAACTTCCTTCGAATTTCTCTAAAAGCTTGAGGTATATACGTATATACAATTCCTTTCTCGCAGTCCCTCAATCCATCAACGAAAAACTTCTTCGCCGACCATCAACGAAATTAATCGATGCTAACGACGGTCGTTTCGAAGGGAGAAGGGTGAAGTAACGAAGCTAAGATTTCGAAACGATGCAAATTGCACGCGTTTCGACGTGACAAAAAAAAAAAGAGAGATAGAGAAAAAGGAAAAGGAGGCGAGTGATAACGAACCGTGGGATGCCGAGCGTAGGTTCAACCGAAGAATGTCCGGGAGAAGAAAATGAACGGAAGATGAGGCGCGGATCGGAACGACGCCCCCGTGGTATGCTCTCGAGCTATTTTAATGCGTCGCGAGATGATTGATTAAATTTCTACGAGGCCACGTCTCGCTATAATTGAATGCACGTCCCAGCTGTACGCGATTTTTTCACATTTCGACCGTAGCCTGCGCTCTCTAGAGACTCTACGAAGATACCGGATCGCGATGAACGACTAAGCGTGCAATTTCACCGGTACACGCGTCCCATCGTTCCCTTCGATCACGATTCAGTACAAGCTTGAATACACCTCTGTACGTAGATCAGTTTGTTGCAAGGCAAAGTTGCTGATGTATAATATGCATAGTTAGCTGTTGTGCACGTTTTTCAGCATAGAAGCCGGTTTTTTATTCTGCAGCGAGATCGTCTCTGCGAGATCTTTGTAAATGTTTTTCGTGTCACGCGAAAATATGGTTTTATTGGTCGAGTGTTTTAATTTTTGATAATTCTGTTTAATACCTTGAGTATTATACTGATCTCGGTCAACTTTTTGTTAAAATGTTCAGTTTCGAAAATTTTGGAAATAGTATTACAACAAATTCAACGAAAAACGTTGTAACTTTGTTTAAGCTGTTTTAATCAAACCCTTTAATAAATGACAAAGTATTATTTTCTAAATTTAAACGAAAGCTTAAACAAACAATTTAGTGTTTTAATGTCTTAACTGTTTTGCAACGTGTTGATGTAAAAAATGTTTTGGTGAATACAAATTATGTTGTGAACTTTTGTTGTTGAAAATATTAAATTTGAGATATACACATATGAAATACAGATTTCGTTTTATAATTAATTTTGAATTAGTACTGTTTTAAATGAATTTAATCCTCATAAAAGTTTTGAAAATTACATATCCGTTTATCTATATTTTACGCGTCGTCATTTTCTTTATTTACTGCTATATTGCATTATTGTATTATTAAGTTACCAGTCAATTTTTTTACGATAATTATTAATTCTCACTTTTCAATACTTTTGAAGCTGCAAATTGTAATCAACTCTAATTTGTCCTCACATAAACGAAAAAAAAGTTGTACTGTATAATACAGCACCAAACATAACTTAAACGAAACGTAACATAAGTAAATTAAAATCAACGAAGTTGAGATGAAAATAGAATATAAATTTAATCGATTAAAGCTGAACATATTAAAATTGAAAATACAATTTACTGCCATTTTAGAAGCATTCGTAAATATACATAGAAATGTTCTAATGATAAAATACTACACATAACGTTAATGCTCCAGCTGCGAAGTACAAGAAAGTTCGAATGAATAAAAAAAAAGAGAGAAAGACAGAGAAGGATTAATTTTTCACGACGTCGCTCCCTCGACTTTCATCAAGTTGCCAATTTTACCCCCTACTGTCCCGACCCAAGTCGAACGCAACAGTCATTAGTCCTTTGAGCACACGTTTGGCTACTTTCGAGCCTCTTTTATGTCGCTGCTTTTGAACGCGCGTTTGCTTTACAAGAGAACAAGTAAAGATTCTTAATAAAGAGGGTTACTACGGGTCGCAGAGGTTACGTCGTACATAAAGGTTGCTCCTCTATCTTTTTCTTCCTTTTTCTGGTAAATTCGCCAAAGTAGAAATTACTCAAACGAAAGATACCAGTAAATATGAGACTGTTCTTCAGCCACGTCAGTTAAAAATACTTGTTCAGTATTAAAAATTAATCACTTTTGAATTTTATAAATTTTCCTGGATTAATCCTTTGCAGTCCAATGACGAATGTGATTCAACATCATATTTCCGAAGAGATGTTATTCTAAGAATATTTTTCGTATAATGCAAAAAAATAAGAAGAAAATATATATTTTACATATCTTTTCTCTTTTTTTTTTTATATAGAAAATAAAATAAAGTTGCAAATATAGTGCTGCGACGAAATTGCGAAAATATCGTGGACCGAAAAGGGTGAAATAAAAAAGAAGAAATGGAACTTTTTCGTAATACCTGCGCTTCGAAACGTACACTCATATCCTCATACGTCCATCTGGCGCAAAAGTAACGAAATGAAATTCAGCAGTAAATCAAGTATAAATGAATGCTTAGTGCAAACACAAAAGAATTACATACGCTATTACGAGTCTCGGAAAAAATAGTACCACTTTTTCCTCTTTCATTTTTTCCTAATATTTGCTATTTGCAAAAAAATACCCGCTGTACAGCTGAATAATTTTAATTACCAATCAAAATTAATCAACAACGTTGTTTCAATTAAGAATTCATTTTATCAACGTGTACATTCGCGTATACATTATATTCGCATAAGCATGTTTGCAAAGCTAAAGGTTTAATTTTAATAACATTTTATAACGAATCGTTTACCGAACTCGTTACACCTTTGAGGACATTCCGTGGCTGCTATAAAAACCGCGTCTTCCCTCTTTGACGTAGGGAACAGGGCGAACGAATGAAAGTTTCAAGGAATAATTAACGAAAAGCGAAAAGGAAAGTGAGATCGTGGAGGAACGAAAGGGCACGAACGAGGGTAGAAAGAAAGGATTAAAAGTGGAGATTATTGCACCGCGGTAATGATACTACCATCCAGTAATTCCGATTTCAACGTGAGTGTGCATTAATTAAGGCGCGCGCGCGCACGTCTGCTCACGTATCGTGAGCCTTGCAGAAGCAAATTCCTGTCACTTTGTAAATGACTTCGCTTTTTAACGCGTGTATAAATTTTGCCGATACTCATCTACTTACACGTCGTTTTCACTAATTTTCCATAATTATTGCATTTTAGCGGAATCATTACGCTTTCAAGAAGCACTATCATATTAATTATGTATACGCTTAAGCTACTTCCAATTAACTTAAGCGGATTTTTAACGAAAAATACACAAAGTGCGCGCTTCCTTCGAACGGTAATCGTGGTTCGAGCTTCTTTTTTTCATTCTCTATCTTTTTTTTTCTCTTTCCAACGATCAAAAATGAAATTCACCGTAACGAGTTGAATATAGGATTTCTTATGTATTTCTTATTATCCTCATTTGTATGAAAATGTAAACTACTTCTGTGTTCATTTGATTATATATTAAAAATAATATAATTCGATATAATCTGAAGAAGAAGAGAGAGAGACAATAATTATTCTTCACATTAAACAAGCTCTATTTTTTTATACAGTATATAATATGAATGTGTATTATAATCTAACCAAATTATAATATAATTAGAATCGTATTTCCTCGAATAAATACATTATTATCTGTCACTTTAGTTTATTTCGTTCTATAGTTATCAATTAATATTTTTAACAGTTTCTTTATGTGCAATATAAACATCGACTTATAGTTATTAAATAACGTTCGAATTTTTGCATTTCATGCATTTTTCTCAATAATTATGGTCACTTCATTTGCTTTTTTTAATAACTTTTTCGTCATATGAAAGATAAAGGAGATACCTTTACAATTCCCTGAAGTTTACTGTGTGAATTTGTTTTAACTGATATCGATCTGCCCTGTTATCAATAGAGAAGAGTTCAGATTATTTAATAATGAATAAAAATAGTAGCAAGAAGTTGTCAAAGATCGTAAATAATGTAATATGTATACGTTTAATAAATATTGAATAAATAGTGATAATATTCATAATAATGGTAAATCTCTCATCCACATACTGAATGGTATCTTATTAATATTTTAGATATCAACGTTTTTGACCATTTTCCCATTTTCATCAATTTACTGTTACGTATCGTTATTCAGATTTCCATCGTCTTAAATATATTAATATAATATAATCGAAAGATACGAAGAATTAGTGGGGACTAAAAAATTTAGTATAAGTAAAGATTACATAGCCTAATGATCAATTCCTTCGAAGATCTAGTAATTAAATAATCTATCTACCAAACAAATTATACAAATTGCACTTCTTCCATACCACCTATAATCACTAAATTGCAGATTTTTAGAAATTTATAAAAAATTGAAATGCACAGGATTGCACAGAATACACGTACTACGAAGAAATAGAAAAAATATTCAAATTATAGTGCTTTTTATAATAAAATAATTTTCTACCGAAATTCCACTTTTTTCACTATACTTCCAAAAATATGAATTTCCATAAAAACCCGCAGCCTAGTAGTCAAGATCATTCTGAATTCAACGAATTACACAATCCTCCAAAAATAGAACTTAAACGAATATTAAATAGATTGGAAATTGCACGCACAAATAATCAAAGGAGATCAACGAAGACCAGGCGAATTGAGGAGAAAGAAACGAAATGAATTGAAGCAACGAGAGAATTTCTTCAAGCCTGAGGCGTAGAAGAAGGCGCTACGCTGAGATACAACCGCGGAACAGATTTCTTTTTTTCTTCAGATTATCGAGCGTTATGCACAACGTGCGGTTACCTCCGCGATGCGGCACCATCGAACATAAATCCGCTGATACGATGGACAGGGATTTTTCTCGAGATTGTTGCAGAGAGAGGCTGGAGCTAGTTCAAAAGATTCTAGATAAAGGAGTGTATAGTGTAGGTGTGATGCTCGAACACTGCAGTTGCAGCTGCCGTTGCCGCAGAATCGCCACAGGGGACGGTAAAGGCCGGACGTGACCAGCGATTCCAGCCACGACCAAGCGTCGGATCACGTTCGACGAGCGTCGAATTTTCTACGGTTGAGCCCGCTTAAAAGACACGTTCGAAGCTCGCGAAGAAACACATTGGGGAAATGGGAATATTTCTACGGCTCTTGGACGTAGGCTACGTTTTTTACGACTTTGTTGTGAGGAATAGTAAAAGGGCTTGGTAAGGAAGAATTCGGAATAAGTTACCCATGGAATTATTGAACGGTGAATGATAATGCGTGGTTTTCCATGGTAGAATTTGACGTCTTGTGTTTTAGGAATGTAAAATGAAGGTTGTTCTCTGGTAAAATAATTTTAGTGAATAGAGTGAATGTTTTATAGATTAAATCGGTAAATTCAGGGGTGACTGAGCATTTGTTTTTTTTTCAAAGGTAGAATTTCGTTTACAATTAATCGAATAAAAGGCAGAGATTGAATGAGCTTACAGTAATAATGCTCAGTAATAGACTAAATTAACTTGTAAATCGTTGGCAGAAATGTATTGAATTTGCTGTAGCTTACTTTGAATAATAAAAACTAGTCCTGACTACGTTATCATGCTTTAATAAGGTTTCATTTATGTACCTGCCATTTTATCTGGCAAAAATCTAATAGTATTTCTAAATTTGCTTGACGATAAACAATTATGGGAAAAGAATCTCATATCGATAAATTTTTATTTTGTATATTAGATTTATTTTTGTATTTTGGATATTGAAATTTCTTTTTATATCACTTCCAAGTTCCTTCGGATAAATAATCGAAGGGGACACCATTTTTTAAGTTAATTAAGTCTGAATTGTTATTTATTCAGTAGCAATAAAAATAAGATCTGCTTGAGATATGAAAAATCTCAGAATTAATCAATTCTATCGAACAGCTTCTTTTTTTTTTCTCGCAATCTCAGAGAACGCTTTGTCCAATTTCTTGGAGCAAGTTTCCCAATTTGCCTGAGGATAGTGTCACACAGGTTCTCGGGTTTTAACATCCCGTAGAAGCCAAGGGCTTCCATAAATATTTGCGTTGGAAAGGCGAACGAAAAGACTGAATTCCTGAGAGCATGGCCAGATAGTTTGTCTTTTTCTGCGAGCCTTTCCGGCTCGGTTAATCATTTTACCACAGCTAACCTCAGGCAAAACGAGACGATACGGCACGTTAGCGTCCATTTTTACGCGGCTTGAGTTACAAAGTTACAATTACCCTGTTACTTGCTTAAATAAGTAACTTTTCACTAATTAAAGAATACATTTTATTTATTCTTCGCGCTCTTTTATCCAGTCAAAGGGAGATACCGATTCTACCACAAGTACTAAACGGTGTTTTATGTTTCAAAGCAGCAAAACTAACTCATTTAAATACATATTTGAAAACCTGCATATTTTATATTAAAGGAAGCTTTATTAATGAGTTATTTAACCGATCAATGTTACCTCTTTTGGAACTCCAATTCTTCCAACTGCAAGATGTATAACAAATAAACAAACAAATCTTAATTAAATTCGTCATTATTTCAATAATATATAGAAAATAGCAGTTTATTTATCAAGAAATCATTCAGTTTTCGTAGTGTTGCATCATATTCACATTTATGAAAATAAAAATAACGAAACTACTCATCATTTTTATCGATTTTTCAATAAAATGTTAACACATTGTACGCTGGCTTCGTATTACAGAATTCTCAGTCTATCAAGTTCGATGGATGTTTCATTTTTGTTAAAGCGCATATGACGAATATTCAATAAAAATATAGTATCTTTTGTAAAAATGTATACGTTTTTTAATAGATTTTCTTTCGACTACCCACTTCCCAACACTTGGGATTTCAACAGCCGATAATTAGTCAGCGTACAACGTGTTAAGGTAACTTTCTTTTAAAAAAAAATCAATATTCAAAACGTCTGCAGCCAACTCACGTAATTCATTCCTTACGACAATCTTTGACAATCGATATCTCACATATGAATTTCTTTCTAAATACAATACTTTCCCAGACGATTTTCCTCTTGTCAAACTCAATATGTTATTAACATACTAATACCATTATGTCTAAAAATGATCATAATACATCAATAAAAAAAGATCTACTACAAGACATTCGAGAAATTCTCTCCATTTATAACTGAAATAATATAATTCCCATGCTATAATATCCTGAAACGACGTCTCGCCCATCGTCCGCAGGAAATTATTAAAACCCCCGTGACCAAAATAGTCGTTTCACTTTAAAGTTAACCGATAACCGTGATTTAAAGGCGCGAAACATCTTTACTGGCGAGACGATCGTCGCGTCGCCACGGAATCGTAGGCATAAGGTGCAATAAAACACCGGAAATTGCTCTTTACCGGCGCGTCCCCTCTTTCTCTGTCCACAGAAAAACTCATTAGTCGTCGACTCGGTTTCACCAGCGCTGATGGAGAAATATTCGCACACCAAAAGCGCTCGGCTTGATAAGAAGGAAATACCAACGAAAACATCGTCTTGCTTCTTCTTCTTCTTCTTCATCTAGTGAAACATGTTCTAGAAGAAAACATGTCACAATCTCGCGGAATGAAACCGTCTCTTTTGTTCACGATGTTCCCCCTTTGGCTTATTCACGAGGCGCGGAATAAAAGAGGGTAGGGAAACGTTAGAAAAACTGGCCTACATACGCAAAGTCGAGGGTGGGCACGAGGCAAATGTCCACGAGGGTGAACAAAAGCGGGACGTTCGATTTTTTTTTTTTTGCACGAAAGAAAACACGTTTTCTCAGAATGACGAACGTCACAATAACGGAAATTGCATCGAAACGGAACGATGATCGACGTTAGGTGGCCATGAAGAAGATAGCTTACCTTCTAGATTCGCCATGGAGAACCTATAGCTGTCGATCCTCGGTGTATTGATGTCAGAGTTGAAAGGCCTGAGGGTCGCTGAGCTCACATTGTCCAGACCCTGGAACATCAATTTAGACAGGCGTTAGTTATCGTGCTTTTTATCCTGTTACATGTTCTTGAAAGGTGAAACGTGAACATTTTTCTGTTGTTTTATGAAGAAAAGATACTATCAACTCTTTCGTTTCGGAACGCTTACGATAAAATGTGATCGCTGTAAGCGAAACGAGTCGTATTTTTTGTTTATAACTTTTTAATCCAGTGTTAAACAACCTATATATTATGTAACATTTTTTTTACAATTTAGAAAAAAGAATATACCGATAAAGTTTGGTACTTCAAATCTGAGACACTCTGTATACACGTTTTTCTGACCAAGCGAACAGAAATTATTATTCAATTACAATCATCTAATTATAGATAGTAATTATTTAACTACTATATAAACTTAGTAATAATTATTTAATTAAGTAGCTACTTAGAAATAATTATTATTATTGGTCGCTTATATTTAACTAACTAATAATAATAATTTTTTATAGAATTTTAAATTTTAATATTATTATATAATTATTATTTCGGTCACAAGGAGTACGGAATATTTTACTTTTGTACTTGGATCCAAACGATCCAAGATCATCTTGGATGAAATTAAAATTATATTCAGTTATGTTTAATTTACTTCGCTATAGTTTCTTTCTTAGTATTGTATTTACAATTTCTATGTATATATAGTTAATATTGTCTTTGCAATATTTTTACTCTGTTAGTATTGCAAGTTTTATTATTTAAACAAAACTTTCCATTTGTCTCTTTACAGTGTGTTATTTTCTTTGGATTTCTTTTCGAATTTTTGTGAATTACAATAGAACAGTGTCAATGAAATTCTTAATTCAGAACTTTTCAACGTAGAATTTAATCTTACGTCATTTCTAATAACAGATAACAATCTCACAACGCAGAATATTGCACGTATCTTGATAACAGCGCAATAAAATCTCAGCGTACACTAATACCGGTATAAAGATACTATCCTCAAGAACGTATTACTTCCACCAAAAAAACAAAAAAGTTACGTTCGAAGGTCTCCCAACAACGCTAAATCGAAGAGAATTTTCTGGAAGTTTCCTTTCACCACTGTTCATCAGCTTTCCGAAATAAATCATTTACTACACAAGAAATCGTATCAATAGCCGAACACGTTTCATCAAGGAAACGACGAAACCGTGGTACAACGGAAACGGAGGCGAGAACGCGAGTTGAATTCGTCAGGGGACGTGTGATCTCTATGGTTCTTGCAGTAACGCGTACGGATCGGTAATCCGCCTGCAATCCTTTTACGCTCGTGGCTTAGTTGGAAATACGATTTGCACGAAATCGTGGTGTGTCGTTCACCCAATTTCCTACGATGATTCCACGAAGCTAGTCGATCAGTTTCTTCGGGCGAAATTACAAACGTGAGAGAACTCTTACCATCCATGATATCGTCTTTCCTTCGAGTGAAATAGGAACTGTCGCGAGTAAAACGTAGAGTTACGAGGAGATGAGAGATGGAAAAGCGAGAACTGGAAGACATCCAGGCTGTTCGATTGTTTTGCAGACGCGTGTATGCAATGATAACGGCGAACGACGAAATGGTACGAAGGCAACTTGTCTGTGTATCGTAGCCCGAAGGTGGCGAAACTTGCCTCTTAGAGGGCTGTTTGCGCAGAGGAAGTTTGTACTTCCGTTGGCGCGGCCGTTGTTCAGCTTCTCTAGAGTTTTCCTTTGGAATATCGTACTCCCTCAGGATATGTACAAAGAGCACTGTAACGTGTTTGTAGTTGAAATAATAATACGTGACGTGAATAATCGTTATGTTTTCGGAATCAACTGTTCGTTGATGAGGAACCTTGAAGTTCTAGAAATTACACAATTGCAGAACTACTACCCATGATGGAAAAAATTATTCAATAATAAATAATTGTTCACGACGTGTGAGGCGTTTGTTCCCCACGTGACTAACAGGTAAGCGAAGCTGTTAGGCACGTGGAGAGCAAACGACCAATCTACCTCTTCGTCTGAAGTAAAGTGATTCAATTACTCGTGTTCCTTTTCGGTTTATTTAGTAAAGACGAAACGGCGAAATTGTATCGAAAGTAACAACTTTCTGTGACATCGTTTCGCCAATTTTCGTAGCTAAAGTACACATATGTGAGTCGCAAGGAGTTATAATTTTGGACACTTGTTAGAATTATTGAAGTTTGAAATTTTGCTTCACATGTACATAAATGTTATTACGTTATGGTAGAAAAGTTGACATAATTTGATGTTCTTATATACAGTTTAGTATACAGGATGTCCCAGATTTTAACTATCAAAGTTTGTCAGTGTATTCTATCGAACTAAATAAGAAACAAATATATAAACATAGGTCGTTTAGAGCTTTATTAAAAAGTTACGACAAACATAAGAATTACGTAGGGGACGGTAACGGACATCAGTCTGACAAGTTACCACGATGCAATGTAGGAACAGATCAACAATATGTACAATCTTAGCACTTCTAGAAATAACTGATACTCCGTCTCAAAATGTCCACCGTTCTTGACAGTACAAGATTGTCAGTGATCGAAAACGGAACTTATTACATACTCTCCGAAGTTCATTTTTATTTTATTTCATTTCAGTAAACACATCATTAATTTTTTGCATCAATTCATCACGTGAACTTATTTTTGTTAGATACACTTTTTCTTTCAATGTTCCCTACAGATAAAAATCCAGTAGCGTGGGATCGGGTGATCTTGAAGGCCGAAATACTAGCCCTTCTCGACCTGTCTATCTGTGACAAAAATGATTATTTAACCATTGATATACTAAATGTAAATATTGCTGATCTATTCCTAAATTGTATCGCAGTAATTGCGTGTCAGACTGTTGTTCGTTACTATTTCCTACATGTTATCGTAACTTTTTAATGAACCTTAAAACGACCTATGTTTATATAACATTTGTTCCTTACTTAGACCCATAAAATATACTAACAAAGTTTGGTCGTTAAACCTGTATTAGGAGATATTGTTGATCAGTAGACAGCTGATTTTTGTGCATTTATAACAAATATCCAAATTATAGGGCTATTTATGGTACCTGCCAGGTGAAATAAATTTCTACCGAAATTCCACTTTTCTCTTTACATTCTCAAAAATACAAATTTGCATAAAAAACCGCAGTCGACTTACATTATTCATAAAACTGCTAAAACATCATCTTCATCGAAAAAGAGAAAGCTGTAACGCTTAAGCTACACTACAAAAAAAAAGCAAAAAGTATTGCTTTAACAAATTATCTCGTAATTGTATAAAAAGGGGAAAGGTGTGAAAGTATTAAACAGCATAAATCGGCACAAATTGCAATTGGTCAAGGAGCAACCCCGCGACACAATCCTGTCGAATCCTCGTTCCACGAGTTCCTATCTAACCGTGGCACATACCGTGGTGTTACGAAAAACTTAATTTGCTAAGAAAAATAGGTCCAGCGAGAGAGCTTCTCTCGCGGTGGCGCACACAGTCAGCGAACTTCCGCGTTTTGAACCATTAGCCGTAAATAATGCGAGAACCGAGTTGCCCGCTCGGCCGTGTATGTACATGCGGCGTTCTACGGCGGTTAATCAAGCAACAGCTCCGCACGGTGAGCACACAATGCCTTCAGCCTCACACACATACACACACACACACACACCTACACATAGGGCAAAACGTTCCATCGGACAGGAGAGAAAACTGGGCGGCTTGCCGTGTGTACCCCGTGTACACGTTTCGCTACGCCCGATAGATCGCCTCCTCCCCCGCTGCCTCTCTACACCCCTCACAACCTCACTCACCCTGACTGTATATACCGGAGGGCACACGAGATCCCATGGGACCGCTGTATCGGCGATTCTTCAACGGCTGAGCGGCTGAATGCGCGGGGTGACTTGTAAACGATAGGGTGAAGTTACCTTAACGTTGCTTAGAATGCTCGATGACGCTTCGGGCAGATAAAAGTAATAAGTGAGAAGAGATTTTGGAGCTGTTCAGAGCCTTTGATTCAGTTGGACTGCAGTGTTAATTCATTCGAGACAGATCACACACCGTGTGTGTAATGCAAAAAAAAAAAAGGAAACGAGTTACGCACCGTATGTAATCTTGAACTTCAGTTATCAATTAGCAGTGAAAATGTAGCCGCGAGGATGAGATCGTTTTGAAATAAAGTAAAGCTCAAAGGTGTGCGAACATTAAAATTTGTATTGGTTACAAGTTAGACCCTGGAATGCAAAAAATGAGCAGTGATGATGAAGCTGAAGACCTTTTGCTTCAAAGAAACCGAAAAAAAGTCGAGAAATTGTTATAGGGAATGTGAGGAAGACGGAAATATGCATATAGAACTGAGTGATGTGTTTGGTGAAATTAATAAAGAAACTAATTACGAAAACTTCTATGAAAGAACTTATCCGTGCTTTTTCTTTTTCACATTTCATATTCTTTTTCGTATTTCATATTGTTTTATGGGCGTAGAATTTTTGCAGTTCTGCATACCATACGAAGAGCTAGAACCTTTCTTCTACCCTCTTAATAACAATAGATGTGTCATAAACCTATTACAGGGTACACGAAACTTCCATAACCTGCCATCCCACCATTCCACTTCCTTAACCGTTCATCCCTTGGACCTGATTATTTCGTCGACCATCACCTCGCCAGCCTTCAAAGGTAAGCGGTATGCATAAGATCGTAGGAGGAATATTCTGGGTCTAATTTTTTACAGAATTTTTATATATATATATTACTATATTCTCGAAAATATAAATTTGCATAAATCTCATAGCATATTTATTAAACCTTTGCTTTGTAACAACCCTAGCCAGATAAACTCGTGACACAGATTCTACTGAAAACGCGACAGACACGGAAAAATTAATTTTAATGCGAACCTTCTTACATTAATTTATAAGACTGAAGATTACCGAATATACAATTAATCTATAACACATAATATCGACGCTTAAATACACAATCAGAAAAATAAATGATAAATGAAAGAGTTTAATTAAGACGAAAGTGTGCAAAGGGTAAAATTAAAGGTTAAATTAAGACAAAAGTTAGACCTAAGCCACGATAGCAATGAAAGGGTCGAAACATTTAAGGGTTAAATGAAAATTTCCGCTGAATAAAGAGGAAAGAAAAATTTCCGTAGTATAGAAAGAAGCGAAAAGTTGCTATTAAAAGAAAACTGTTCATTTTCGAGTTCACCGATGTGCATCAGGCCCGATAAATCGCCAGGGCTCACTGTATTATACACGAGAACGATAGGGGACGCACATTACACACTGGTATCGACGGGTTTCTCTCGTCGAGTTAGTCAGCCTGGTGTGGGTGTGAATGTGGTGAACGACCCGGTAACCACCACTCGGCCAACAGGCACAACAATTAGATTCGACCGGATAAGCTGACTCTTCCTGTAACGCGAACCTCGTGGACGGTTACGTTCGTCGTATCTCGCGCGAGCATTGTCACGGATATTTAGCCGTGTTATTGACGTGCACGCGGCCAGATACCACGATACGATAACGGGGAACGAATTTCTCGAGGAACTCTCTACGCTACGATACCAAACGCTAAGAAGTTAATCGATCCGCGAGCAATCCCTCGAAAAGCTAAGCGTGGGAGTGTAGCAATGAAAAGGAGAGAGATGGAGAGAAAGCAACGGGAATCGCTCGATTGGAATCTTATCCGAACGTTACCGCGCTCAAAACTACCGAGGAATCGAGTTTCTGGATGATTCCGAGGAAATGAAATTGCTATGATAACGCTCACGGTGATACGCATCCGACTAATTTATAGCATCTCTGATGTATCGTTTAAACATTTTTTTAATAGGATGATATCATATTTGTTTACCTGTGACTCTGCAGTTTTGTTATTACTTGGATTTATTTCTTAATACTTAGTCGAGGTTAAATTGCGTCGTTTTAATGAACCTTTTGCTGAGTATGGAAAAGTAGAAACAAGTTGTATCACTTGTAATGTGGAATTGTTTGAATTTTTTTCATTTGGATATACCTACGTATTGATTCATAGAAATGACTTCTGACTAGAAGTTTGAGTACGTAGTATGTATGAAAAATTAGCTTTACTGTGTTAAAAGAGTAAGGTTAAGGATTATTAAAATTAAGGAAAACAACACAATGTATTAATAAAAGGATTCAATAAAATTATTAATGTTGGTGTATTAAAGGTGAGCAAACGTGGTTCAAAAATTGTCTTTACATCAAATTGGTGCTAATTGCCACGATTGAACTAATTACAGTATGTTTTGAATGTATTTTATTATTTTTTATTCAATAAATATTTCTCCTGTAACATAGCAATTGTAAATTTATATTTAAACTATTAAAGGATTTAACATGAATCAGAATAATTTTGTAAGACTCAATGTCTCGTAAGTTCAGGAAGTTCTTCGTAAAAATTATTCGAATTCAGTCAGATGGCACAAAATTCAATATTTCAAAAATCTACGACACTTTATCAATTTTACAAATTAAAGTGAGCTAGGTAATTTCCTTAGCCAATTTGTAATCTATAATATCCTACAAACACGTATCCAAGTATATATATAATCAGGAACATAATATATTTACTCGAAACTACATTCTACCAAAGAAGCTTCAGCGCTTTCTTTAGCATTGAGAACAATCGAGTCAGTTATAACTTATTTTGAAAAACGTACATATTCACGGTACCTCGAGAACGAGCTAAAAACAGACCGCGAGCGTTCTCAAGGGGTAAAGAAAGAAATCCCTCGAGACGTTCTCCACCGATGATGAAATAATTTCTGTGCGGCTTGAGGTGCGCGTGTGCTTAAATTTTTCATGGCCACGAGGTTTCTTCCGGGCGGCGGGAGGCGAGTGAAAAGAGCAGAAAGCTCGCACTCGCCGAGTGTCGGTTTACCCGCGGAAAGAGGCGAGTTTACTCTCGACTCAAGTCGACTCCGCCTTCTCGGCCTTTCACGCTACCCTCTCTTTCTCTTTCTTTCGAGAAAAAGAGAGAGGGTCCGCACTTTTCCCGGCCAAAAGCCAAAGGAGAGAAAGAACGGCTTGCCGCCAATTTATTCTCCGCGAGTCCCCTTGCCGAGAGCTTTATTGCTCGCCGATAAAAACTCGAGCGGCGAATCAAGCTTTCCTCGATTCAACTGGCGAATACCGCGGTTATTCTTCCGTACGAGCGTGAAACTTTCGCCAGCGGATTAGGTGATTTCGAAGAAACGGTAAACAGCACGAGAAAACGACTGGAGGGAATGTTGAAAGAAGTTTGAAGGGGATACTTTTGAGATGGTTCGCTTGTGTTCACCGCTAAACCGAGGAAATTTTTAAAAATTCCACCGTGATAACGTTGGAATTTTCTTATTAGATTTACTCGATCATCTAGGTTCGCGCAAACATCGATTCTTATGTACAAAAGATAAAATATTATCTGTTGAATTCCGCGGAAGACACACGATCACGTTATTTTAGAACGATAGATGTTCGGTCTATGACTGTGATACCAGAATTGCGTTCCCTAGGGTTTGGGATTATATATACAATCGTTCGTTAAGTGAAATGTTTAAAATATTTTTCAATAAAAATTAAAATTCATTTCAGAGAAGTACAAAAGTGAAACATCTTTTGGGTCATTAATGACCCACGTTTTCTACGAAGAGTTAACTGTAAACATTAAAGAAAAAGTACGTATAGAATGTTTTTTTTCTTTTTCCCAAACTGCTATATATCAAAGTTTCATCAAAATCGATGATTATCAGTTAAAAATGTTGGCTTGTTAGTAATATTTTTAGATTTAAGCACCCATGAAGCGTGCAAGTAACTTGAAATAATAAAATAATTATTCAATATTTCATATCACTTACACAAATCGGTGTGTTTGATAAAGTACAAATATTCCGCAGTTCTATGTTGAAAGTGCCTCGACACCTTATTTCGAAAACAATGCTGGTTACTCCAATTATTATTATATATCAAATAAAATAAAATACGAATATAGCGCTGGAACGAAACTGCGAAAATATTGCAGACCGCAAAGGATTAATCAACATAGAATTTCTTCAAAGTGCATTAACGTTCGAAACAGACAAATTCATGCAATGGTAAATCACAAAATTCACAAATATATCAAGCATATCTATTTCTTTTTTCACAGTATACAGAAATCTCCCCGATCAGTCGATAAAGTGTTAAATATTCGTAATTTTTCATCGTTCGATAGCTCGATAATTTACACAGTAATTTATATTTAACCAGATGAAACTTAGATCAAAATTTATTCACTACTTTTAAATATTCTTTGAACCTTGGTATAGCATCCTTCCAATAAAGAACAGGCAACAAAGCGACACGTCCAAATGCGTCACGAAAAGAGGACACCGCGGAACTCTGTGGCGCAGAGACCATTGCGTCGACGTGGTAAACTTCGTTATCCAGGGGAAACGTTGGGAAACAGTGTCTTGGCACGAAACGCTGTTGCGACAGAGGATATAGGAGGAAGGAGGGTGAGACAGGAGTTCCCCGGGACAGAGACAAATCACGTATTTTTCTCGCGCGGCCAATGTCCCCGCGTCCAGAGCCAAAAAGAGGATTAAATATATACTCGAGGTATTCTTTTTTCTTCTCTTCTGTCGGCGAATTCGAGAGCAGCGGTCGTTCGTCAGACTTTCCTCGAAACGTGACTCCTATTTCTCTTTATTTCAACCCCTTAAGCCGGACTAGAGAGTCGGGTGAATACGATAAGCCGAAATCCTTCGATCTTTCAGACGCTGTTCGTCCTGTGAATTTTCTTTCGTCGTGGTTGAAACGAGAATGTGTAAAGGGCGAATGAGAAGTTTCAGGTCTACTTTCTTCACGTCTTAACCATCGACGAGGGTGACTGAGGGTACTTAATATATTGGCTGACACGTCAGACGCATACGGGCGGCGTCACCTGCATTTTTCCCTGAGCTGCTGATTCGTCCTGGTAATACGGGTGACAGGCTCATTTCCTGACAATTTCACGGCTGTTCCCGCAGAACGTGTTTCTTATTTAAACTTGCCAGCCGATACGCTGAAGTATTTCATGGCACGTGATGAATGCGATATGTGCAATGTCTGTGATGGCTTCGTGGCCCCCACTAGCCGATATCCCTTTCGATTAATCATACCAGAGGTTTCGAACGGGCCATGGGCATTTGCCATCGTGTTAATGTTTGCGGAGGTAGAGTACAGTTAAAGGGAGTCGATAAAGTTTAAAATGAAAATTATTCATCGTTAATTGAGTGTACGATGAAATGAAACTTAGTATACTTGAAACCGAGGTGTTTGAAATTGAGATTATGGTAGAAGTAATTTATCGTACCTCTTATTTAGTTAATTTTCTAAAAGTATACAGTAGATAAAGATTCTGCAACTATTTTCTGTACGACACGGTAAGTAATAAAATGCAGGAATTCCTCGCGTTTAAAAATTAAATTTGCTTCAGTTGAGAATTATACTTATTTTTTTTTTTACTAATTACAAATACATAATAAATTTGTCTAATTATTACTTTTATTAACTTTTTATGAAATAAAAATTATTTTATTATTGTATGCATTAATAATATTATTTTTTTTAAATCAATGACATATATATGCTATTCAATACGTAATAAAAACAACATAGAAACTGGGAAGATATAGTTTAACGAAGATAGATATGCAATATTTTTGAAATATTGAAATTGCAATCAAGCCTGTGATTCTTTGTGTTTCCATGATTAAAATAATGATTATGAAATATAAAATAATTGCTTAAATATGTCAGATAACTATGCGTTTAGAAATTATTTAACGTTCGACCATTGTGAGTCACAATGTTTTCGAGGCTGTCTTAACCTTTTTATTAGGAAGGACTACGTCATCGCAGCTTTACTCATCCACGGTAAGGGCTCGAGGAAAATACTCATCTGTACCCCTTTCTCTTAAAATAGATACGCTATAAATAAATAAATAAATAAATAAATATATATATATATATATATTTGGTTTAATATCTCGAAAATTTCTAAAAATAAAGAAATTACGAATTTTATATTTTTCAACATCAAATTTAGATCGTTTATTTTGAAATTTTGAATGGCGTAAGTCCATTGTTTCTTCTTTTGAGATACTTAAGGATTTGCATTTCGGTTGATTCAAAAATATCAACTAAGTGTACCAAATTTGCCAAAGTTTCTATGAATTTACATATATGTAAATTGATTATATAAATGACTTCTATGTGAATTCAACTAAAGCGATATAATCTATCTGGGTCGTAAACTTGCACCACTTTCGTAATTAATGGTTATACAAATTAATTTGCTAATGAACTTTCAATCAATCGAAACATATGGATATTTTAAAATACTAAAAGTATTAAAAAATATTATTTCCCCAAAAATTGATCTACGCCACTTTCAAAATAAACGAAACAAATAACTCAATTTCCGTGAACGTCTAAAATGCCCCAGTCTTCCAACAGGAATGTAATATAAAAAATTTGAAAAAGATAAGCTTTCCTTTTCATACAGAACATATCCCACAGAAGCCCTAACGTTAGCTACTACCAAAGTATTAAAAGGGTAGACATCCTGTATCCTTAATACAGGTATCAGCTTGCACGAGAAAAGAAAGTAGCGAAAAAGTTAATCGATCGATTTCTTACAAAGTTTCGTACCTCACTTACCAAGGATTCACGAAACGACAGAGGGTAGTTGTCTCTCGTCCATTCAGCCTGACTTTCCGCAAGATGGTCAGGTATTACGCGTAACCGAGTGTTTTTAAACCTCGGGAACCGGTTTGGAAAACATAATCCTACGCGTTCAACAGAGAGCATGGAGGAAGTCGCAGCAGCGAGTTACAATTTCTCGGAACCCGTTCCACCTGAAAGAGCCCGTTTAACCCTACTCTTCTAATACATGCATAATTTCATCTTCTACTCTCTGTTAAACCTCCGCTGTTCGTTACTCAACTCGTATTATCCTCAACAAACGTGCGCCCTTTTATATCCCATACCTAGTACCGTTTTCTGCCTCAAGAGAAACCAACTCGGCGATCCGGCGCGTATAAATCGTTTATAAAGGAGGATGTTCAAAAAATGACCATTTTTGGCATCACCTATGCAAACGAAAAATTCATGCAGAAGCTTTAACACGTTCAACGTGAAGTTGATTTTATTTCAGTTTTCAGACGGCGAGGAATGCTCAGCGAATACAGAAAAGAAGGCAAACCTCGTATCTATTCAAACTGTTTGAATAAAATATGTTAGAGAAGTGTGAACATATCTTTTTATATTATACAATATTTTATATTGAACAGAATTTATTTTTTAAATTTAATATTGTTGATACCCAAGTACCGACGCCGCGTTTAACGTGTTAAACAACAAAAGTTGAAATGATATGTAAAATAAATACCTATATATGTATATTCGAAGTAATTATCGAAATGAAGTGTAGTTAATGAACTATCGAAATGTAGTTAATGAAAACGATCGAAGTAAAGAGATATTGTTTAACAATTACAATTCTTTTGTGTCGCAGCTATGAATTCACATGTTTGGATTCATCTTTGACAACTTTCTCTACTATTTCTCGGAAAAGTAATAAGAACATTTTTCTATTCCTTGGAAGATACTCTTAACCCTTGCCCTATAACGAGTAAGACTCGTGACATAGATTCTAGCCGAAATTCGACACAAAGCAGTTATATCAGTAACAAATGTTAATTTTAATTCTAACTCTCCTTTTAATTTATAAGACCGAAGATTGCCATATTTAATTCATCTACAATACATTAGCGTTTCGTGTACAAAATGGTACTACAAAAATAAGTAGCTGATGCTTAGACGTATAATCAGGAAAAGAAATCATAGGTTAAGGGATGAAAGGATCCTGCATGAATTTTTCGTCTCCAGGCGATGCAAAAAATGGTCATTTTTTTTAAACATCCTTCTTTCCATGTTGCGCTACGTGCAGCATACTCACCTCCTCCTGCGCCTTGTGGCTTTTCCATCGGAAAAACCTGTCCATTTGACGACCTGAGAGACTTCCTCAGCCTCTTGGCGACGTTCTGTTGCGGCAAACGTATTTGCGGTCTGCCTCACAGCATCTTCAATATTACATAATATCGTATCTCTTTCGACGAATCGCGATTTCCATGGACGAACGAACAGGTTCGGATAGAAGAATCCTTATTCTCGGCATGATTCGCGCAATCGCGAGATACTTTAGATCAATTTTGGACTAATGAACGGAATCTTAAAAATTCGTGTTTAAAGGTTTAAAATTTTTAAAATTCTCTCGAACATTTTGTTCGATAAGGAATGATTACTTTGATCATTTTGTATTTCTAAATCGGCAGTCTACATTCCAGCGCAATCCTTGATCGGCCTGAAGGATCAAAGACTGCGCTGCAAAGGGGACGGTGAAACACCGTATCGTGGCCAATGACAGTCCTTGAACCTCTCCGAGAAATCGTTTAATGATAGTCATCGCAGGGATCGGCCAGCCATTGTGGCCCTCCTCTCACGTGACCATGCTAATGAAATCATTGGTCAGTTCAGACTTCCCTCCGCGCCGAACGAGCGACGTACGCGACTTCCGGCGATGGGACAGCCCCGTTGAAGGATCAATCACATTCTCCGACTGACTTGATTTCACAAAAAGAGAAACTTTTTTTCTAATTAAACAAAATTCGTTTAGGATCTCTATGAGAACACTAAAGATCCAACGATCGACGAGCACTGAAATCCATGACTTAAACACACGAGAAATTACACTGTGCATCGATCATAGTGGTCTCGAAGAGGATTTCTGAGAATTCTATTGGTCAGATTTCGAGAAAATGTGATCGTGGTTCAAGGTATGATCGAGATTTTGCGGTAGACGGATCGAAGTGGACACGGTAGACCGGCGTGATCACAACTGGCGTGGTATTACGAGTACTGGATGCTGATCCGCGAGGGATTCAACGTGGAGCCGGTCGGTTCTTCGTCCCTCGCCCTCTCGATTCCCTCCACGACGTGAAGGAACGAGAGGAGAAACAGTTCTCTCTCTCTCTCTCTCACTCTCTTCCTTTGCTTCCCTCTGCGTCCAACACGCGCATGTGCGGCTATCGATTCCGCTTGTTCCCGCAGGAACACAGGACTACGGCGATGCTTTTTCCTGCCTAGCGCTGCGAGGAAATCGTCCTGCGAACACTCTGCTAGAGATAGGATAAGGAGGACAACCGGACCGAATAGGTTGTTCCGCAGTGGGCTTCTTTCTGCTAGGTGGGTTCACTTCAACGAGTTTCTGTCAGGAATTTCCTTGGATGTTTTGAGTGTTTCGTCCTCTTTTTCTTCTCTTCCTTCACTTTAGTTCTTGCTTACGTTAGGTGTGTGGTAATTTTAGAATAGTTACTTCGAGGTGTGTTAATTATTATGTATTTGAAGTAACAAAATTTTAATAATCATATGAAAAAAATATTGGTGTTTTTAGTACTATATAATTCCATGTGATTTGAAAGTTGCAAGTTCGTTCTATATTTTATATGTCTCATTTTAACTTTTTGTTGCTATGTTATTGCATTATTATCAATCAATTTCCTTATAATTCTTTATTCTTGCTTTTCAATAGTTTTCAACATGTAAAATTGTAATTAATTATAGTTTTTCTTCTATAAACGAAGGTAGAGTTAAACACTAGACTTACGATCTTTTCTTGGGTACCTATTTCTGCGGATGCCCATAAAAAGCCCGAATGTTTCTTCAAAACATTGATTTATTTAATTTGGAAACAACTTTAATTATAGCCTATTCAGTTATTATACTTGTAAATTTTGATATATTTTTGTTCATTATTCTATTAATAAAAGTCATCTAAAGTTGTTTGTGAAATTGACGGGTCCTACAAATTTAGTATTGAACGAGCTGCACAATAATGTTCTTAGAATTTTTCTAGCTTTTTTTAAAAACCAAAAACTAAAAAACCAGTTCCGTTAATACAGGAGTTAGATGCAAGAACGTTTTGCTTTATGAACGAGACTGTTTATAACTCCAATCGTACAAAAGAAACGTCCGCAATCTATTGCTCAGTGATAAATAAATAGAATTGCTGAATTGATAACACGTTTTCAACTCGCTGCCGCCAAACGCGTCCTACTCCTGCTGATTAAACCAGCTTAATTAGAAGGATTTAACGAACGACGTCCTGGCTTTGGGAGAATTTAATTAAAGACGGAATCGCATCGATGCACCGATGCATCCTACCTAGCGTAATCTCTCATACGATTTTCACAGTCCCCTCGAGGAAATCCTGTCTTCGCGAATCATAACACGGAACGGAGCAATTACACGTAAGTGTATTCTCCTAACAGTATCAACTCTTTAAAAAAAAAAAAAAAAGGAAAGCAATTTTTCTATACTGAATCCACTATCCTTTTGAATCCCATAAAATGCGATCATGCTGTTAACACATTACTGACCACGCGAATTTTTCGTAAGCAATGCTTAAAAAGATTTAATGGTAAAAATTCTGAAATTTATGAATTTCCACTATTCGAAATATTAAACCAAGTGTGCTTGCCATTCTCAAGTTACGAATACCCTTTTACAAATTTGCATCCCTTAATTGTGAGCAATTATCGATAAATAAAAAAACACCTAAGAGTCAAATGTCTTTTTGAAAACTACTAACTAAAATTTTGTATCACTTAGGTAAGTTCTCTTGTTAGTAACAATCTTACATTCAAGGAACAATAAAGCAAACAAGTAACTTGAAATAACGAAATAATAATCATATTAGACTCTCGTATAACGCATTATATGAATTCGCGTTATAGGAAATCGTACTATACGAGAATTTTTCTTGTATAACACGAATAATATAAAGTAACATGTGTGGAATGGTTATTGCCACACCAACTTTTATTTTCTATATTTTATGAGATAGGACAGTTTTTAAAAATATAAATGGCATATATATGCTATTGATTAAAAAGAAAACATATCATTAATGTATCTAATAAAATCGATTTTAGTTCATAGAGAGTTGTAATGCTCAATTGAAGCAAACTTAATTTTTAAACGCGTAGAATTCTTACATTTTATTATTTAACGTGTTGTATGAGGAACCGCGCTGCATGGAAACAGTATTCGCAAAATCTTTGGGCCGTTATAGAAATTCGCGTTTATACGAAATTCTACTGTATCTAATATTTTGTATAATTTATACAAATGAAAGTAGCCCATGTGGTTAAATGTGAAATAAAATAAAAATACGTTAAATAACGTGGTATTAATCTTTAAAATATATAGTAACGCTCAAAACAGACGAATTTATTCAGTGGTACGCCACAAAATTCGTAAAACGAGAAAATTTTCCTAATAGGTTGACAATGTGTTAAGATTTCATGTCAAAAATACTACATTTGAGTGATATGAGTAACTGACGGTGTATTTGGATTCTGTCGAAGTTAGCGTGTTCAACTTTACCGATCCTTATCTGTCGCATCGTTACTTTTTCTCATGTCAACCATATAAATAATATTCGTTTCTTCTAAAAGAAGTTAACAAAAGCGCTATCACACCGTTTGTATCTTTTCGATAAAATTTTTCTAAAATTTCTGGAACTCAAAAGGTTAAATCTTGCATAAACATTCGTTACTACCTCTTATTTCAAAAACCTACGAAACACGTATATAGGAATATTTCCCTAAAAATATTTCTATTAAATATTTCTACTAAATTTTCTCGTTTACTCACGAGGAATATTTTTCTAAAAATATTAAACGTGAATACGAAACTCTAATAGAAGCCTTCTGTTGCCCTGTCAAGGGGTAAAATAATATCCATTCTATCGTTCCACGAAGATTCTCGCCAGAAATTCTACGAGAAACTCCCCTTCGGAAAAAAAAAAAAAAAAAAAACTATCCCATACATTTCACCCTTGTGGAACTGACGACAAAAAGATTCGAAGATCATCCACCGCAAAAGAAACCGAACATCGGGTTTCCCTCTTTTGAATTTTCTTTTTCAACGTTCCAATTCGACGCGTCGACGAACGAAACGAGCTCGACTTGTTCTCGCGCGACCCCAACTGCACTCGATGCGACCCTCGAAACCGACACACCATCGTAACAACTCACGGGGGTCGAATTACCCCCCCATAGGCTAGGAAACAGGGGTCATAGAGACTGGGAGTACTCGTTGGACCAGCAGATGCATTCACTCAGGTGCCGTATTCGAGCTCGCTCGTGCGTTCACGCACCTATACGAACCTGCGTGCAATACCGAGGGGGTGGATACGACAAACCCTTCGTCAACGATTGCCTGTGTCCAGTCCCCCCAGTTTTCGCGTTGAAAAAATTGCGCTGCTACTGAAAAGCCACGGGTGATATCCTCGATGGTTTCTTTTAACGACGACGTTTCCCGGGTTTGTTCCTTGCACACGTATTTTAAAGAGAGACTTCAAGTGCACAATTATTTTTCTGCATCTTTGTTGGCGTTTTCATGGTGCAAGTTTTTATGGCGCAATTCTCGCGGAATGGGTCTTTTGTGACTTCTGAAAGGTGCTTTCTTTATTGTTTTTTTTTTCTTCTTTACTATTTGGTCAATCAATTTTCGTTGATTATTTTCCTTTTTTCTTTTTTTTTTTACATTTTTAAATATCCAAGATAATTCTTTACTACGTTGCGTTGGTTATTTTCCCTCATCACGAAAATTTACGAATTCAAATTGAATTTATAAAATTAACCGAGTAATATCAGCATCGAATTTCCTCAAACGTAACGAAATGTTCGTGCAATGCGAAATGCAAGCAGATATTATTAAAACAAATATTATTTAATCAATAAAGCGACAATTAACTTTTGGAAATGTATCGTATGAATTTATCGGAACTGTTCAATGTACCGAAAATACGGAATTGAATAAGCGGAAGTAAAAATTGATGTACTTTTCTGGATGTTGAAAAACAATACTGAATCAAATTACAGATGTAACAAAACATTCGAATGCATTTTATATTTGAGTAAATTTCGTGCTCTTTGCACGAAACACGAACAGAAATTCGAGCGAAATCGAGCGAACAAAGCTGAAAGCAAGTGATAAGATAAAGCGTCTTCGTCGAAATTGACAATTGATCAAGAAAAATAGAGAAAGCTACTGGACCGTATATTCCAGCGGAAATGTTTGAGGCAAAGTGCTTTACAGGTTTACAAATCTCCAGGGAAACATCGTTTCGTATTCGTTTTATCAGAAACGAAGAATAAGATTGCACATCCGCTACGTGACTGTCATTGCAATTACTTTATATGCTCTTCCATGGAAATTATATATTGAAATGGAAACAGGAGCAATTGGAAATTGCATTACTCTATGTGAAAACAAGGTGCAATAAAAATAGAATGATATGAATCATTTAAAATTCTGTCTGATATGATATCGGCTGATTTATTTGATCAATTACAGGAAAAAGTATCCAAGAATGAACGATACAAATGATCGGATTCGGTCATGCAGTCTGGACGTTTGTATACATCACGTAAAATGATCACAAACTTATCACATTTGTTTTATCAATATTTAAACAACTGCAATTACTAAGAAAGAAAGGATAAGCATAGAATTCTCAGAAAATATTTTTCGTTTTACTTTTAACGTTTTCTTCCGTACGTGAGGAAATGCTTTCTCTTCTCTCTCTTATATTTAAAACTTACAATTGTATAATAATAAACGATACATTAGCAAAATGAACAAAAACTGGAAATATTACTAATTTATTTTTCTCTAATCCTCGATGAAAAATAAGTTGCCAAAGTTTTTTTCCACACATGGAGACTTCTTTTCTCTTCTTTCTCGTATATTTAAAAATTAAAATTACATAACAATAAGTACTACATTAGCAGGATAAAAAAAAATGATTTATTTTTCTCTAACGCTGGGAACAAAAAATTAATTATGAAAGTTTCCTCCGCATTTATATAGATATTTTTCTTCTCTCCCTAGTATTAATAGAACAAAGTCAATAAAGAAAATATTTTTCTTTAATTTTTACTTGATACATTTGCTTGAAATAATACACTAACGAACATTAATATTGCATAGGAACATAATGGAAAATTCTTTAGACGAAAAATATACGAATATTACGTACTACAAATAAATGCATTTATTTCTCCCCTGGTTAATGTGTAGCCTTGACCCGTAGCCACGTTTGCACGCAAACTAAAGTCACGGTAAATGAATCGATTGACCAAGCACGCTCAAACATACTCGAGGGGTATACGCACTTTACTCTAACCTGGCCCTAACAAGCGTCTCTCCTGGTCTCCATTATCGCCGCGACGCAGAAACGCGATCTAAAGGTGCCTATTACCATGCTGTGTACACAGCTCCTGCACTGTATAATTTCACCACCGGCTGCGGTTCAACCCCAATTAGAGTTTAGGAAATGGAGACACTCGGTTGCGGCCACGAAAATCTACGGTCGAACACCGATCTCTAGTTGCACAAGACTATCCAGTAGTTGATTCAATTTTGTTCCTGCTTTATGATTTTGACCGTAAAATATTTTTCAAATAAATAATCGTGAGATAAGATCTCAGATTCAGATCTGTAATCCAATCAGCTCGTTTGATAACTGGATTCTCGAAGACGATAGAAAATTATTTAATTTCTGGATATTGTCTTTCAAAGTCCATTTCTTCTTCCTTTCTCAAGAACATAAATTTACCAATAGGTCCTTCAATTTTTAATTTCTAAAATTCTTACACATAACATCTTTCCTTATCTTTTGTTTAAAAAAAAAAAAAAAGAAATTAAATTTCCTTTGTCACTTTGTTAAATTTACTTTTAATTTTTCATATTTTGTTTTAATTTTGTATTTATATATATTTTATTATAATTATTATTATATAAATAAAATATAAATATATGTGTGTGTGTGTGTGTGTGTGTGTGTACATGTTTATACCTGTCTAATATACAAATAAATAAGTAAATTATCTAAAAACGAGATTTCGTTAAATTTCCTAAAGCAATTCAGTTAAATGCATTTCTCACTTATAAACTAGTGCATGTATCTACGTAATTTGTTTTCTCTAAGAGCACATATGCTTTCAATTTTGTAAGACACATTATAAATAATTTACGTATGAAGGAAAGAAACATTATAACTACTCTTCTGATCTTTAAATGGATAATTACACATCAAATTATACGCCGTTTAAATTATAATTAGTTCAGTGCGTTTATACAAGTTTATTCTTTCACTGTTGCTTATACTATGTATTTTGAAATGTTGTCTGGACGTCCTGTCTGTTTGGTATAGTAGTAATAATTGTTGCGGTTCGTAGGATAACTAGGTGAAGTATGAAAAATTCATGGTTTACAATAATGTTGAAGTTTTGAATATTAGTATAGAAAATAATTGAGAGCCAAAGAACATTTTAAAGAAACCGCAGACAGATTAGTGAAATTCAGTACATCTATATTTTATAATAAATAAACACCGGAATTTTATGCAAATTCTTATCTTTGAGAATATGAAACAGAAAATTATTTCACTTAACCAGATATTATAAAAGACACTGTAATTTGTATATTTTACATACTTTTTCATATTACTTGTATTCTGTATAATTTCACACCTTTAAATTTTCTGTAAGTGCATAATAATTCGCAGTCCAGTAAGTATATATCAAGATAATTTATCTATTATGCATCAACTGTATCGTACCCCAATAGAAATAGAATTTTTCTTATTAAAATTCTTTCCTTCAAAACCTAATTAAAAATTTAACCAAACATATTTCCTGGTTTTCGGTAAATAAATATTTCTATATGCTTAATTTTTCTAACTTTTTAACTTTCGATTCGGTAACACAGAGACGCAAGTTCGATCGCGGGAAATTCTAATCCCGCGTTGTCGTTTGATCGATTCGTTTATTTCGAAACGTCTGCGTATGCAGGCGAAACTGGCGGTTCCGTTGCAAAACGTCCAGCAGAAATCTGAGAAACGCGAAGAAGCGAGATACGGAGGCAAAATATAATTATAGACTCGTTGCCGAGGCAGCAGAAATCGCCGGAGGTACCGTGCTCTTTGTTTTCTAACGAGAAACATAAGTTTAATTCTGACTTGCAAACAAGTACACGAGGACACGTTCAATGCACTGACGCGTTTCGCCGCGGTTTTGCATCTTAACGTTCTCGTCTGGAACGCTCCGTGGCATGTTGCAAAAAGCTAATCGTTACGGCTAAACAATGAACGTTAAAAAAGAAAAAGAAAACAGTGGACACAGAAGATAGACGAGAAACACAACGAGAGGTTTAATTAAAAATGATTTTGCGCTCCGTTGAAAGTAGCATTTCAATGTATTCCGTGTTTTTATCTGTTGGAGATTTCGATGAATTTTTCAGCAGTGAAATTGGAAAGTCGCTGGTTAGAAAATACATTAATGAAGAGTCATATTTCGTGCAGCTGACAAAATGAAAACAGCATCGTTGAAGATGTGTTTATTTATTTATTTACATATATACACTTCCTCCAGTAACACATTCGAGAAATTAGTAAGCGTATCAAATTGTTTACAGTGCATGAAAAAATCTAACACACTGTTGTGAAACTTTTCTGTATACACGTGTAATATTAACATTTCGCAGATCTCTTCATATTACGGAAAAAATAGATATGCTTCATACATATTCAATTTCATTAATATTCGTACACCCCTTTAAAACAGAATAACTTTTTTAAAATTGGACCAAACAGGGTAAATTTCTTTTTTGGAAGATAGAAAGAAAAATTTTGAAAAATTGCAATTGATCGGAATCGCGAAGAAAGTAATAAAGATTGTCTTTTATGATATTTCTATCTGAGTTTGTAATGACAATGTAAAAAATGTATTTTGTAGATTTATATCAATTATATACATACTGAACCTTTCGTGCCTACAGAGAGTGTGGTAATGAGAGTAGTATATTTTTTTATATTAATTGTATTTGTGAATTTTATAATGTACCATAAATTTGTCTATTTCAAACGTTAGAATACTTTCAAAAATTGTTTTTTTAACATAGTTTTACTTTACTTCATATTTTATGTGTAATGTGAATACGTGTTATGTGAAACAAGGAACTGGTGCAAAAAATAGTACTGAATTTAAAAATTTAACAAAAGCATACTATTTTCTTTTTCCAAGAGGATATCTGTATCTCAATTTGTGTAAATGATATGAAATATTACATAATTATTATTTTATTATTTTCAGTAACTTGCACGCTTCATAGGTGCTTAAATGTAAGGATGTTACTAACAAGGCAACATTTCTAAGTGATAATCACCGATATTGATGAAACTTTAATGTGCAGTAGCACTAAAAAAAATATTTTGCACGTATTTTTCCTTTTCTTTTTTTATCAGCAATCATCCATAGTTAAAGGATGAAAAATACCGCCAAAGTAGCTATTTGAGCTAATATTTGATCATGGTTCACCATATTTGAGCTAGTATCCCGAACGTTATTACAAATAGGAGAACGGTGTATATTTATGAATTCTATATTTTTTCAACGTCAAAAGTACACGCGGTCGACAATGTGTTAAAATAACGTTTTATCGAAATCATGGATCAAGAAATATAATAAAATAAACGGTAGAATATAGCGCCATTGAATCGGAAGAACACACCACCCACCATAAAACCACATTTCCATTATTCATTTTTCATTCTCTCCAATTCTAGAGCATCGGTCGATCACGGTGGGAAAAAACATCAGAACTTTTACGACGAAAAATAAAAAAAAAGATACACTTCTCTACCTCGACATGAAAAATGGAAAGGCATGAGAATTTTCTCGGAAAATTGGTATACGTGTTACCTGTCGATTTCAGCGGCCAAGAAGAATATTCGAGGAATATCCGTCGTTGGCCAAGCCTGTCGCGTGCTTGCGTATATCCGATGTACGAAAACGCATTCAAGAGTTTGCCCTCTCGAGCGACAATGCATGCCGCACTAGAGACTTGCGCGTGTTCGCGCGATGTCATCGCACCTTTTTGTCGTCAATGACGAGATATCGCATCTCTCTCTCTCTCTCTCTCTCTCTCTCTCTCTCTCTCTTGCTCGCGTGTCTTTGCTACGGGAGAATGGAAGCGCCATCGAAAATTAATTGGACGTGAAGCTGAACCGAACGACGTTCACGCGATTCTTTTTTCTATTTTTTTTTTCTTTTGTCCTTTTTTCTTTGAAAAAATGTAGAGAGAAATAGCTGGCTGGAATAATGGCTCTGTTTGATGGTTGAATAACGGTTCCAACACGTGTCGATCATCGACGATACCTGTTCATTACCAAATATGAAGGTTTCATCAAAGGAACAAAGATATTCCTTAATTCATTTACGCGTAGCATGTTCTATGTGAAAAGAGATCGGAAAATTTAACCTAACTTATAATTTCTTTTGCTAACTATTTACTGTTTTACTGGCATTTTATGTAAAAAAAAAAGAATAAAAAACGCTAATGTATTACAGATTAATTATAATTGAGAATACTATTATAAATTAAAAATGGTATTTGTTACTGATATAATTATTATTATCGAATCTTAATCAATATCTGTGTAATGAGTCTACCTTGTTATTACAGGGCAAACAGTTAACAGAATCACTATTAGCCTCTAATAAAGCATTTGAATATAATTTTCTAATATGATTTTGATACACTGTTCGAATTATTCATTTTCATACATTTATAGTGAGTGATCAAATTATTACGAACAGGCAAATTAAATATTTTGTTTGCAGTGGTATTATGGCTTTAACAATAATAAAATATACCCTTTCTTATTGTAACCTATAGATTGACAGATTTATTGTAATAGTTTAATTAGCTAAAGAAAATCAAGTTTTATCTTAGCAACTTAAAAAAAAAGTTGTCCCTTTCATAGTAGCTTCTCTTACCAAATCGTTTACATTATTCTAACAAAATGAACCTCAAAAATTCCCGGAATGTTTAACGCACCACAGCTTTATCAAATTGCTACAATCATAGTGGGACACAATTTGCGTATTAAACGCTACATATTAAAAAAACAAAAAAACAAAAAAAAATATATATATATTACTCTATAATTACGACAATTCCGATTTTCGTTTCACTGATAACATCTTCACAGCACGAACCCTCAGCATTAACTCTTAAACTCTTCCCCCGTGTCGTTTCTGCGTAAATTTATTTTCAGGAATTTTGCAAGCAGATGTTGCGAAACAGCCAACTGCACGACAAACCGACTATTCTAGATTCTAAGCACGATAAAGAAAAGGAACAGTGGTATCACGCGACACACACGAAGAACATTTGGTCCGGAAATGGTGTTCCTTTAAAGTTCGCCGCTTATCATCGCATATCGTGCGATTCTTCGAGGGAACGAGTAACATCCTGCCGAGTAAAATGGTAAATTAGTCCCGATGTCTAGTCCCTAAAACTGCCACCCTAATGTCAGCCGACTTGTCTGAGAGTCAAGTTCCCCGCGTTCTGACGAGGGCGCCCGCAGAAACTTTGACGAGAACCAAACACGCGTTTACTACGATATAGGTCCAATTGAACGCTAACTGATGGAGTAGAGTGACATTCATTAATTACGAAGTACAAAGTGATTAATTTGTTTGTTAAACTTTAACGAATCACAAGTAATCAGTTTGACGATAATATCAAAATGACCATTTTAAAAATTCGGTCTCAATATCAATCCTTCCTTCGATATCAACCGCACATGATCAATAATATTGTGAATATTCATTGATATTAATAATGTTACTGATTCATTTGTACGTGACTGTTTTGGCTTGAGATTCAATGTAATTGATACCGACGAATTATTGCTGAATATATAGCAAATGACATGAAATATAAAGAAAGAGAGATGAAACGAAAATCTGATAATAAGCGAATATTGAACAAGATTGTTTCTTGCTACTGTAATTGAAGTTAAAATACAGCCAACTCTGAAATATCTAATTTACACGTGTTTTACAGTAAAGAATACTTCTTGAATGAAATCTTCTTTTAATTTAACCCTTTTACAAGAAGGTACGAACGCAACCAGTAAACTGGTACAATTTTAAACAACAAAAAATAATTTTGGTGGCTAGTAATTCATGTCTTCGCATATTTAACGAAAATATCATTTCAATATATTTTAGTTTAACCCTCTATCGATTTATTTACATTAAGAATTACCATTTCAATTATTTAATAACTCTAGGATTGTCCGCAAATGTATCGAAATGTCCAAATTTGATTTTTTTTTCTTTCTTTTTTCTTTTTTTTCTCTTTTGGATTATTTATTGTTGCTACAAGAAGTGCGATTATTTTGCATGAAACCGATACATTTCATAAAGGAAATAAAAAAGAATGTATCTACATTTTGCAACTCTCATTTTATATGTGTAACGTTACATTATTACTTTACAGTGTTGTAAATCATTATCAGCCAATGTCTTCGCAATAATTATCTCCCATTGAAATATAAAATTGTAATCAATGGTAGTTATTTTTCTCATAAACGAAGAAAAACCATGTTACCGAAAGTTAATAAATAAAATTGAAATATTGACCTAATTATATGTTGTACACGTAATCCTTTATATACAAAGAGTTAATACCACTAATGCAATATACATATTTTCATTAGTATATATTTCCCGTTCTTCCCCTAGACACAACAGTAAACGTTTCCCGAAAAGGCCAAAAATACCATCTGACATTAATTGTCTGACCGAAAAGAACGTCAAAAAACCATTTTCAAATTGTCAGAGACGTCAAAAGTAGACTGTCTTTGTCGTTTGATTGTTCACAGAGAATCGTCCTGTCTAGTTGCCTGACGAATCCGATTGGATCTCTGATCTTGTCACTAAAATGCCACCCTAATATTCGTCCTGGAATCGTTCTCCCCCTATTCATAAGTACGTTATGATTAATTGCCACGACCCTTTTACAATAACGTATCAACGCTCGGGAAAGACAAAAAAAAAGAAAATACTTTGACCTAAATGCAACCGGCGTAAAAGCTTCCTGAATAAAGGAACTATGTCGCGCGTTTGCAGAATGATACGCGAGCAAATGTTTGCCAGAGAAAATTCAGAAGAGATTCGCGCGTCTGGAAGAATATCCATCGTATTTCCGGTACATTGCCGTGGCTGTTTGCCACGGAATTATCTGGCCTCCTGTGAAAACAGCGGAAGCGTTTGTTTCAGATTTTACGGCACTGGGTGCTTGATAAAGCGCGTGCTGCTCTTTGGCTCACGTATATACGTGCTCTATCGTTCGTTCACGAACATCCCATTCACGATGGTTCGCTTTGATAAATCGATGTTTGAACGGTGGCAAGATTCAGAACACTTTGTCGCCGATTTGTTTGAATAATAGGAATTCCTCCGATTGTTTTACGTTCGAGATGTTGTGCATTTCGAAGATGTATTTTACATAAATTATCTCTATGATTATGATAACCATCTGAATATCCACAACATTATAGTATCTACTAGCAACGTTCTTTTTTTTTTTTTTACGAATTTTAGGATGTAAATTTTCTAGAGGATTTAGATCTGACTGTTAGGACATTACAAAATTATTTCGAGCAAATATCAATGTGCTATATAGCTGTAATTCCGTGAACTTTGGAAATTTAACAACGAATGAGATACAAAAATCAGAACTATTTTTTTTGTTCTCCTTTTCTTACGATATATCGTATTTTTATATTTATTTGTAAATAGTGACTCATAAAAGGACACTAAAGCAAGGTTAGCCAATATTTTCTTTGAATTTTATACTTATTTTAAAGTATATTATTAATTATTAAAAATTCTTGTATTTAAAGGGAAGTTTTATTTGTTGTCAATATTCGTACGGAATGAAGTATCAACTTTGTACTGTTATAAAGTATTTATATAAAAGAATTGTAAAAAGAGACCTTTATGATTTTCAATTTTATAATTTTGTCAACAATTTTTTTACACGTCATTTAATAAACTAATCATTCTAACTTCTCAAAGAAAATAATATCACACCATTTGGTCCAATTTTAAACAAATTATTCTATTTTAAAGGATGTGCGAATATTAATAAGAGCAACTGTACGTAGATTACCCGAAATTTTTGCTCGAACATTAAGATATACCTTAATTCAATTAAAACGAAAAGAAATAATATGTTTGGACAAACTGCACAGCGCGGGAAATCAGGGTAGAAACAATCCCGACAAAAAGTCCAATTGATCTTCCATAAACGAGCGGAGGATCGCCGAAATTTCATTCCTCGACGCATAAAATCGTTTCAGAGTGCCAATTAATCCGCGAAAGGCATGCACGCGTGTACATAATCGATTACGTGCTCCCTTGAGTTTCTCGTTCCGCGTGTTCGCCAGGAGGTATAAGTATACACCAACTTCAAAGGGAAACGGCTAAAGAGCAATCCTGCTCGATTTTCGCCCCGTTGTTTTTCCTACGTTATTTTATACCGTCTTGGCAACGCTACTCGTCTATCCATTAGTATTATTAAACGATGGTTTCGATCGTGACGTATCTCGGTGTTAAAAGTATTGAAGTCACGGGAGCAGCATCGGTCACTTATTGGAATTACATCGTATATCGCGAATCGAAAAATAGAAAGATACGATAGCTAAGAGATAGATAGATAGAACATCGACAGATAGAGTACACGAATGATTTCTCGAAGTTTCATCGGTGAGCATTGAAAGTTATCGAAGAGCCGCCTACAATGCCACAAATCTGTTTTTACTATCCTTCTGCCCTCTTTCTTTTACGTTCTCCTCCTCCCTCTTTATCGTTTTCTTTTCTATTCGGAGTCTTATCAGCGCGATACCATTTTATGATATTTCTCGAGTGGCGAGCATTATCGACACGCCAACGAGAATAAAGTAATACAGAAATACAGAGACCGGTGCCCGATAGCGTAAAATAAGTTTCTCTTTTTCCTCCGTGTCGAGATTTGCTCTCGAGCGTATTTCCTCTCAGCTTGATGGAATTGAGAAGTTTCGCGATCGAACGAGACAATTGTCAAGCTTCCAGCGTGAAAAGTAATAAGTATTGTACTGGGAAGATAATAAGAGAATTTTAACAGCCAGCGGCTTCGTTTCTATTTTCGTTGCTTTTTCGGAAGTTTCGTTGAAATGTGGGATGGTTAGACGATACATCAGAGTGATAAAGAGAAGTTAAAAGTATAGAGAAATTTTTTTATATTAATTATTATTAATAAATAAAGTATTCGTAAGTTTAGAAGTGATCGTATTAAAATATATGCATACATTTTCATCCATGAGTTACCGGATATTCGCTACTTTTAGATATAATTCTTTTATAGTTTTGATTACGTTTCTGTATGATCTTACAATTAATCTTCCTTTACAATTGTTACGTACGAGTTCTACCCAGCGCCTAGTGTTTAGTCTAGCGCGCACCTCCTAAAAAGCACTAGAGATAAGGTCAGCGAATGCATTCCGTTCTCACGAAAATCTAGCATTCCCTACCACCGAAAACCGTAGTTTTTGGTGTATAAAAGAGCATGATTTTCGATGCTTGGGAGTAAGTCTAGATCTCAATTTTTGAACAGAATGTTAATCTGCACGTCAGAGTATTAACACGAGCAAAATCGGGTTTCAGTCCCCTTCTAGCATTATAACGTCGCATACGTATTTCCAAAGTGTCAATCACACAATACTATCTACGATTTCTCCGTGCTCTCATCGCGTAAAATAGAAAATGAAGATTCATGCCAAATCTAGAATCGACCAATTGATACATTATAACATTGTAGCAAGGTTAAAGTCAATTGCATATCAAATCGTAATTTTGTAATTACAATAAAATATAGTATTGTAGAGTCATACTCGTCTATATTCAATTTATTCAAGTTTTCCTTCCACTCATCGATTCGACGGGTGTCCATAGAAATAGGTATACAAAAAATGTTTGTAAACCTAGTATTAACCCTCTACAACCCGATTTTTCTTCGTTTATGAAAGAAAATTTCAGTTGATTACAATTTTGCACTTTGAAAAATTTTGAAACACAAGGATAAATAATTACTATAAAGAAATTGATGGATGACTATGTAATTACACCACAGTGTAACAATATAGTAATTAACGAACAAAAGTAGACGTATGAAATACAGATAAATTGATTTGTAACATTCGAAACAAATGAAATTATAGAAAGTTTATATACACGTTCATATCCAAAGAGTAATTATAATTATTTACATTAAATCGTTTATTCGGATAATAAATTTATAATTTTATCATCCTGTCACAAAACGATCGACATTTTCTGACCAACCCTCAAATGATTTTCAAAATTTCACATTCGAATTGAAAAAAAAAAATTAACAATTAAAATGCAAATTTGAAACAATTCAACATAGAGGTATTAAACTTCCGTCACTTTCGTAAAAATATTTCATAATCTATATAACACGATGAATTTTTCGACGAACCTCACACATCCTCAAATTACGATCCATAAATCATTGCGTCGCTCATCGACATTTAATCCGACAATATTCCGGCGAATTTTCATCGTCTACCGCTCCATCGAGAACACGACAACTGGACGAGGTCCTTTCACGACGTGACAGCATTCAGTAGAGCGAGAGGAACGCATTTCTCTGATCCACGACGGTGTAAAGTACATCGTTGAACACGTAGCTTGCGCAACAAACGGTTGCTTATATAATGACAATGAGCACGCGTGTACGCGTTTATAGTATTAAAAAAAGAAAAGTAATTACGTGTACAGACCACGTTAGAAATGAACATAATAACGCGGCCCTCCTTCCTTTGTCTCGCAAATTTCCCCTTGCACGATTAAATTAACGAACGGAACAATCGTCGAGTTTGGAGTTTTTCTTTCCGTGATGATAACGATTGTGGCTTGGACTTTTATTATCTCACGAATACGAACCTATCGTTCAATTGAATGATTGGTTATTTAATTGAACCTTGAAAAACTATATTCAAGGATTTGTTTCTGGCGAAATTAATTATATTTTTCAACAATCTTTAAAAAGTACATTTCTTAAACTACTGTCTCTAGAAATTTGATATGGAAATATTAATTATTGTAATAATGGTAGTAACCAGCGCGGGAAGTCTCAAAAAATTTGTGAAAAACAGGCGGTCGTGTAATTTCCAACTGCAAATGCCGCAACGAAAAATTACGCTATGAGATAAAAGATTTAGTTACGCATACGGATTTTCAGAAAAAGTAATTTGTCACCAGATCATAAGTCTTTGAAGAAAAAATGTGGAAAATCAGTAAAAAAAATTGGTCACAGTGGTTTTCCCCCGTAAAACGAGAAAAGAATCGATCGATGAGATTGTACAGTATGGACAAACGTGAATAAAAAAAAAGGTTTGTGGATTATATATTTGTAAACATGGATGCATGAGAAATAAAAAAATAGCAGAAAAGAAGGTGTAGACAAGCCATCATGTCGTACTTTTTCATGGTCAATGACAAATTTTGACGTGACGACGAGCAAACAGGATGCTGCTTATCTACACCGGCTCGATAAACGTGATGCGCACACACGCTGCGTGCTTTTCTCGAAACTAACAATCGCACGATACGATGATAACCAGTGTTGCTTTGCTTCCCGACAATTCCCTAGACGATTACAGGGCCAATTTGATCGATTATGATTATATGTGTACTGAGCTCTGTGTTTAGAAACGGTTCGAGGGTGTACATGGGAATATTTAAGCGATGTTTTCGTTTAACCCTTTTAGTGCCGGGCGAAAAAGTGGTGCCTATGCGAAAATAACCGGCCGAATTTCACGGTTTTACTAGGGTTTGGGAAAAGGCTCATAAAAACCAAACAAAAAACAATATTTACATAATTCAAAAAGCAGTGTATTAAGGACGAAATAGAGACTAAAACAATGACACTAATTTTTCTATATTCATTGAAAATTATATAAATAACAAAGGTATAAAAGATCATAAAGAAAGTAAAAGTTGAGTTCTCTCTTACAAAACGTATTTGCACATACGAAAAGTCATCTTGTCATCATAACTTTATATAGACCATTTATTACAAAGTATATACTTTGCATTTCCAATATATTTTGTAACAAGATAAATAATATTGCATAACAAAAATAAAGAATAACTCGAAGGTATATACATGGTAAGCGCCGGATGGATTATCTCTTCCGAAACAAGTAATTATTATAGGTAATATAACATTGCTGAAACAAAATTATGTTGTCATAAATATATTTGTGATATAATTTTGCATAATATTATACTTCATTATAATAACATAAATATTTATATTTAGATATTGTAAACTAACTGGTTCTACGTCTCGCTGCCTCAATGCGATCTTATTTCGTGAGAGTCTTCAAAGAGTTGTTTATAAATAAGAATTCAAAGAGCTGTCGACATGTTCCGATAAGGGCCCAACGCCACGGCGATTCACGCCGCACGTCGGATGTCACCTAAGCAACGACAATCGGTGTTTATGTTAGATTTCGTTAGCTCCAAACGATAGGAAAAAATCGTCGTCCGCAAAGAGTTAAAACGAAAAACTATTTTTTTTTAATTCTCTCGTAATGAAATTAGACCATTTATAACGTATTATAAATTTATTTTGAGATAGAGTTCTCTCGCAATGCGAATAGTAAAGCGCTACAAGGTGCGGGCCGATATATCGGCTCTGGCACTTTTCGCCAGTGCAGCAAGAGCCGATATATCGGCCTCCGGCACTAAAATAAATGCGAGACTTCGAAGGTGAAAATTTGAAATTTCTGATGTAAGATGGAAGGAATATAAGAAAATTTGAAATCTGCCAGCTTGAATAAGAAGACGCGACACATTTTCCAATTCTGAGGAAAAAAATCCATATGACACGAGAAAATATAAATACAGAGATTTTGATGAGAATTTTATCTGTATTTAAAAATATTACAAGAGAATAAAGCTAATTCTTAAAAGCATTTTCTCATAGTTTTTCAGTTCAACGCTTGACTTCTTTGATTTTTATACGAATTACTTTCTACCTGAAAAATTTCTGAAAAATGAATTTATTTTGTGATGGAATTTCACGATAGAAATAGTAAAATAGACTTTTATACTGAAATAGTGTATACCATAAATTAACAATTTTTAAATGAATGAATTTGATTTTCAGTTTTGAGACATTGCGCAAAAAAAAATTGCTTATTATTGGTGTGGACTATCCGAGGCTCGCAGTTTACGTTGAATTTATTGCAGAAGATCGTATCTGCGAATGTAATGATTGATAACTTAGAAGATATCGATATGATTTGTCATTAATTCTGATAATAAATATATCACAATGATAATAGTAATAAAAATTAACGAAGAACGGTAATATTTTCTGCATTCTCAAATTCAACCTTAATAATACTTGAGAATATTAATTTTAATTAATGATTCCTTATTATTTTCGTCTCGAGGTAGCAGACTAAACTTACTCGTAATACTTCAAAGATACTTTGGAAGGATGATACTAACTACTTAAGAAAAACAGGAAGTAACCACCAGCTCCTATATACCCAGGTGTTTTTAATTACGGATTAATCCTTACACGTCAAGGATTTTCTAGAAAAAAACAACCTTCTTGCAGTAGACACGAGGCGTAAATAATTTTTCGCTTAGAGCGATTACTTCGAGAAATATTTAGAAACATCTCCGTGAAATATAAAGTAATTTGAGAAAGTAACAAATAAACGGAAAGATAAAAAAATTATTTCTCTATCTGAGGATATTATTTCGTAAAAACAATTTCAATCTCATATCCATGAAAACATAAAGATGAATATTTATCATTATTAGTTAGAATAAATTTTTATTGTGGCCGTGAAAAGATTAATATTCTAAATTTATGTTAAAATTAATTTATATAAATATACTTATTATAATTATTTTTGTCATTTAAAAATTTACATTTTTTAAGAAGCTTAATTGTTCTAATATAAGGTATAGAAATAAATTTTTATCGACTGGAGTCACATAATCAAGCACATGGTATTCAAATCGAAACACTCGCGATAATCTGCAAACCGATAACAAAACATTATCGACAGTGATAGAAATTCTTCTCATAATTGATCTTTTTCCATTCCTTTTAAATAAACCGTTAATTGTATCCGAAAGTCGGAAAGAATTTATTTCCCCACGTAGAATCTTTTTATAATTTAATGGAATGGAATTAAATGGATGGTTAATTTCTAATAGAATAGAAATAAATATGCATCCATATGGATTCATTTATAAATTTTCTAAACCTTTGATTTAATTTTATTAAATGTATTAATTTAATTTTAATAATACTATTATCCTTATTAATAGATTTTATAAATATAAACTTATTTTCTTTTCATTTTATATTTGAAATTAACTTATTACTTATTTTCTTTGCAGTTATATATCAGAAACGAGTGAAAGACCAAACGACAAAAAACGTATTGATGGAAAATTAACACATCGAAATCGTTCTCAAAAGAGATTCACAAATACGATTAATTATTGCAACACCACAAGAATCAATCTCGATTACAAGCAGCTGGACACTTGAAGCAGATAACACCTATCACATATCAATCTCTGTATATTCATACTAAATTCGGGTATGAACAGTAAACAAATCCCAGCAAGGATCGTTTTTCCACGACATAGATATATACGTACTATAATCGCAACTTGGAGACACAACAAAGGCTTCATTACTGTGATAATTAGGCTCGTTAATTATTTTATAAAGTTCGTAAAACCGGTTAACGCTGCCAACGGGACGCAATTACTCTCTCGCTCGTTTGGTATAGTACACACGTTCAAGCGAACACACTCGCGTACAGGTGTATACACATCTATACAGGTGAATCAGTTTTCGGATGCTGAAAGCTTGTACATCGTCGTTAATTAACGCGCAGATTACACGTTACATCATTTCCGTAGTAAACAGAAGCTACTGGATTTGTAATTTCCAACGAATGGCTGAGACGGAGCAAAGAAAATCTTTCTTCCGTTTTTCTTTTTTATTCTCCCCCTTTTTCGTTCATCTTCTCGTTCCAGTTGGCACTGAATCAACGTCGCCGAAAAGTGACGAGAAAATCAACGGTCTTGGCTTCTTTTCCAATACGTCACCGTGGTATCCGCAACGAGATGCAACCGGACGACGACGTTGGAAATTACGATAGTGGAGAAATGCCACGTCCTAGTTTGCAGCCTGGGCTTTCACGGTTTTCCCCGGTTACCTGTGTGTTGTGCAAAACTTCCCTAGCAGCAGTGATTTTCGATGGACTTTTAATCGACCACGCCCTGGTCTCATTGTGAAACCCTGTAATTGGAAACCGTGCTGTTTGTTCGTGTTATTGTCGGCAACGAGATAGAAGAACGTCGAGGATCTCGAATTGGATCGATCGATGTTGCCCCTCGTTCCTCGATGTATCAGGTCGTTGTACGTGAAATGGCAAATTCATAAACTAAATTTACAAAATTTTAATACACTGCCAACCGCTCGCATTTTTCATGAGCGACGCTTACAAAATAAAGCGTCGTTACTTATAAAATAACGCTTTAAAATATGACCATTTTTTTTATCGCCTGGAAATGAAAAAAAAAACGCAGAATCTTTAAGAGTGTCTTTCAAGGAACAAAAAGTGTCCTCTCTATCACTTTCCCGAGAAACGATAGCAAAGTTGTCAGAAATGAAACTAAACAATGTGAACATGATAACGATCGGAACTCCCCTAATGGTAATATTTCATCCTCTTTCTTTTCGAATATTGAACCACTTTCAAAATAATTAATGAAAAAATCAGCTGATAAATAAACTGAAGCTTGGAATCGAGCAAAATCGAAGTACTATAAAATAATTGCTAGATGAAAACATTTAATACTACTTTTTAGGTCACATTACGCTATAAAGGGTTAAATGTGATCCATAGGTCCAATTATCCAGTGTATATTTAATTATAAATACGCTATATAGTGCTCGACTATGCCGATTAAACGGAATTTTATTATATATTGGGTATCGCGAATTTTTACGATTTTTGTAAGCATTTTCTACGCGGAAAAGACACGTGCATTTCTGATTATCAAAAATCATAGTTCTATTTCAGAGTGTGTCGTAGTCGAAGGATTAATATAACTTTAACGTTACTTTTACAGCGAAATAAGTACTGCATTTTAAACAGTAAACTCTGAATTTAGCTTTATCATATGAAAATCGACGTGATTCTAATTCATAAAAATATGAAAATTGTCTTCTCACATGTAACGACCTAATAGTAATATTTGCCGTGTACCTCGAACTGTGAAGCATTGCTTCATGCTATCGAAGAATAAGATCGAGGATTCGAAAATCTAATTAGTTGATGCTGTTTGAATTGTCGAACATATCGTGTGTACTCAGAAGTAAACGATTGCAATTAGAATCGATTGATGCTCTACAGATGAATTTTCCAGGAAAGAAGCATTTTACGTTCGAGCATGAGATTTCTGTCTATTTGAAAATAGAATTCAGTCCAAGCGATGCTGTCGTGATCATTCCGTGCTCTGTTAACGATGCAAAAAAAAAAGAAAATTCTTTTTCCAAAGATGAAACAAGAAAGCTTGAAATTATCATTAAAGCAGCTGTCGCGATAAAATGATCGTTAAACAGGTATACTCGAAACCTTTGAGAGCATCTCACATATACATACGGCATTCAATTAGCAACGATAGGAGCTGTGCAATTAATCCCTCGTTACGCGGATATAATTCTGTTTAATTGAACGAACTTTCGTGGCAATCGGCGCAGGCATTATCGCGAAAACTGAACTCCTTTAGTAACTACTTCGCGGCAATTTTTTTTTTATCCCCTACAAGCAGAGCTTACAGTCTGTTACACGACGATCTTCGTCGACGTTGAGGAAAAATTAAATCGACGATCACGTTCGTCGTTTAATTGGAATTTCATTTCGCGGAATTAAGTCAGATTTAATTAATTTACTTAACGTCGTCGTCGATTCGAGGGAAAAAGTGGCAAAGTAACGACTGTTGTAAATTCCAATACGTCGTACTACTAGCAAAATAAGAACAGTAATTGAGAAACGAGTATCTTAATTTGTAAAAAAATAAAAAAAATGATCTGCCCTCTCATGAGTGAAGAGGAGTTCAGATTATTATAATAAGAAAAGTATAAGCAAGGCATTGCCAAAGATCATTAGTAATATAATATGTATGTATTTAATTAATATTGATAATAGCAGTGAATGTCTTCCTCGACTGATTCACAATTTATAATAAAAAAAATTAACCTTCCAATGTCTGACTATTACTTTTTTTATCATCGAACAGAAAGTGATCCGATACGCCTCGATCTACCCCTATATATAAACGATTGATTTACTGATCACACATTACAAAGTCCGAACACTAGAAACGCTGTTGGAAATCGTTGCAGTTTATTCAGGAAACATCGAAGCTTTCCTTTCGAAGCTGAATCATTTGCACAAGGTTTACACGAATTTGCCGCAAACAGACGGCTCTCGGATTGACTTAAAAAATCACGGGACGTCGAAGAGAGGCACGAGCCGAAAGTTAAACAAAGGACCAGTGGTCACAGGCGAACGATTCAACAAATTCTAATCCTGTGGAAAGCACGACGAAGCTTTCTGCCCTCGGTAAGCATCGACCGGGTTTCGGTCAACGCTGCAACGTTTTGAACGCGTGTATTCATCCGCATTTCCATTTGTTTCAACTGCAACGGCAGTTGTATTCGTGTATAAAATTCGTACGCTCTTTTATCATTGCTCCCTTTGAAGAAGCATTTACAATTTTTATTTTCACCGCTCTTCAAGTTTACTCTGTGATAAATTGTAATTTAAACGTTTAACTTCATCTATCGAAATTAAAGGCTAATTGGTATTTTTGTGTCTAATTAGTGAAGAGAACTTTTTACGCATTTATGGAAAATTTAGAGATGCAAAATTGCACAAAATACACGCAACATGAAAAAATATACAAAATATCTAAATTATGGTGTTCTTTCACTCTCAAAGATTGTATTTGTATAAAAATCTAGTCTACTAATTAGTCTCGAATGAAAAAAAAATGCACGTTAAAACTATTGAAATCTAAAGATTTTCAATCACAGTTGGAAAAACAGAAGATTAGTAAAAATCCGAGTCTTGAAAAAGTGCACGGAATATCGTTTACCCGAGAAATACTGATTAATTCACGTATCTATGAACTTCTGAATTTATACATATTTGCTATATTTTTTTCGTATATATATTGCTTTTAAAGCAATTCTTCATTACGAAAGTAAAAAAATCAATATATAAGATAAGAATTTAAAAAATTAGAATTCATAAAAATTGATAGAAGTTGATACAAATTGAAATTTCATTGCGTCAAAAATGTTCTACGTTTCCGTTTCTTGTGTGAATAAAAAATTTAATAAAAACTGATACAATTATCGTTATTTAAGAAAATAAAATTAAAATTGATCGTATCCAAGCTAATTTTTCAAAAATAATTTTTAAATCATCAAATTTCCCCAACTTCGTTCCATCAGTATCAGTTTAAGTATTACATTTGGCAAAGACACAATTGATCTCATAAAACAGCAGCTATAAAAAGATCCATAGCAAGGAAATGTATTTAATCTACTTCTTCCTTCAATAATCAATTCCTCCAATATCCAATTCCTGGATACTTATACTGCAGACAATGGATGATTCCTGGTAACAATAGAGGCGATATGAATAAAATGAAAATAAAGAATAGAAGATTGTCTGGCTGTGTTTTCAACACAAATGCTTGACGAGAAACGTTTGAAAGGAGAATAAGAGACAAAGTAAGTTTGCTGGACGACTCCTTTTTCGCCGCAACTGCAGCTGCAACGTACTTCCGCTCGTTAAGCACGTCTCGTGGCATTTCCACGCATCCCAATCGTACATCGTGGCCCGCCAGGTTAAATATAGACGTAGGTCTTTTCTCGTCGGGCAAACCGAGTTTCGCCGATTAGAACTTCCCCTAAACAGTTTCGACAACGAAAAATGAGAGATTAGGGGTATCGCAACGCGAGAAGAAGGGGCATTCTTTAACGAATACGTAGAATTTTACGAAACCGTTGTTTTCGTACTTAAAACAACGCACCAAAAGGAGGATAAACGGAAAGAAAAATGTAGAAAGGAAAAATAGAGATCGAAACATTGGAATTTAGAGGAATAGTGTGTTAGAAAGTATGAGAGTCATTTGAACATCGTCTTTCATCTTTCACAAGGCACATAAAATTTTTTTATAATTTATTTCTTTAATTTAATTTAATTTAATCTTTAATCTAATTTATTTTTTTTTTAATTTATTTATTTTTCTTCCGTTTTATTTCCTAATAAATGAATTTCTAGTTTTACGAAGTTATATTCTAAATGCTATTTTCTACACTTACTATTTTTCTTTATCAAATGCACAATAGTTTCAAATATACGAGGGTCGTTTGAAAATTTCGCGGGAATATTTGAATTTTATATTTTGAAATTGCAATTCTTTTATACAGAAATTTTTTTTATAAAGAATAAATTTACCTGCTACGCCCTGTGGTACCATTAATGAAACTTGAAGTTTAAAGCTGAATAATTCCGAAATTTAGAACGTCAAACTTGAATTGAAAAATAGAAATTGGACTTTGTTTAAATACGTAACATTGAATAAATTTGTAAATTCCTTTTACAAACAAAGATGGTTTCCTCCGTGTAGAAATGTGGTTGAGGATAAAGCGTTAATTTTACACGTGAATTTAACTCCTCTTTCCATAAGGACGAACGAATTCCGTACATTTCTTTCTCACACACCGTTACCAAGAATAGAAGATTAAAAATACAGTATTTGTGGCTGAGGCTTTAGATTTAGAAATAGATAAATTTCAATTAAAAGGCACAGAGGGGCTGAAAATATTTCAAGTAATTCCGTGACTAGCAGAAATTGATTTCTTCTGGATGACGAGGGTGTGAGACGAAATGAACGAGTTCCATCTCGATACGCCGAGCCATCTCTTGCCCCCTTTTACCGTTGACTATTGAACAAAACGAAGAAACGAAAATATTGACAGGCCGATCCGAAACCAGAATCCATGTGTCCGTCACGTGATCGTTTCCCACGCATAAGTACGCGTCAGGCCGTGAGCAGATAAATCAACGGTACAAAAATATCGACGAATCCTGTCTTTCAGGGACAGCCACGCTTCCATGGGACCTTTTTTTATCTCCGCTGACATAACAGATTTGTTTTCCTCCGTTTCGTCTGAAGCGAGATTTTTTTACGAAGAAAAAATGTCAAGCTATTGTATTTTTAAGATAATATTAAGATAAATACACATTTCATTGGTTTCAAATTGCAATTAAATATTAAGAAAGAATCATATTTCTGCCATTAATCTTTTTCACTCCACAAGTGCCATTTTCAATATGGATCATAACTCCATGGAAGTTTTATTTACGTTTTCGTAAACATGTATCATTTTTTTCGTTTCACGATAAAATTTTTTCGTTTTTGAAAATTTCGTTGGAAAAATGTGCTGTAGTCAATAATCGAGTATACAAAAACATGTTTGGAGTGCAAAGGGTGAAATAATAGGAACGTTAGACGAAAGAACTCGGAAACACGAGGTTCAAGGCACATAATTATAAATATCATTCTACAAATTTAGCATTTTATTTTGGTTCGTTCGGTTTAAATTTCGTATTCACTAAAATTATCTGCCTATTTTTATGTTAACACAATAATGACTAACGAACGTTAGCATTTTATGAAAACTACGGGGAGAAAAGAAGTCTACTTAATATTATTTCAAGCAAAACAAACTTTAAACACTAAATACTTATACTGATTCTTAAAAAATTATTGTTAATTAAATAATATTTAAAAAATGCAGTAACAGCCTCTTTCCATGCAGACAATGATACCCTCATCTTTCTTTATATATTAATATGTCAATAACTTCTTGTCCCATTTCTATATACAAAACTGAATTCTACAATAAAGAAATACATCTATATTTAAGAAACGGACCGTCGATTTTTCACATACTAATATCTCTCCAATTTCTTCCTAATTTCCTTTCACTCCAGGTAAAAGAAAAAAAAATTTACAACGACAAGCAATAAAACACTAATCATTCAGAACAGTTGCAGGAAATTCGGTTCATCTGATCTCTGTAAGAAAAGGTCGTCGTATCGATCACCCACGCGCGGCAAAATATTATTTCGATGGTTGATTATTAATAGATCGAATGATTCGGTTGAACACTCCTCGAGGTTCAAGTATCATCCTCTATTTTCATCGACTGCACGTCTCGGTACAACCACCAGGCCCTGACCGTCAAAGAAAACCGTCGTCGACGTCGCTGGACGCGATAGCCTTTCCGCGAAAAATAGAGAAAATTGAAAGGAAAACCGCGACGTTTCCAATAATAGTTGAACGCGGGCAACGGCGACCACTATTTATAGGAAGCAGTACGGTGCCCCCGGATCTGACTGCATTTTACAAAGACGACGACCGTCTCGACGCCGCTGCACCTTTCCACCGCAAGGTATTCTCGGCTAGGAGTGATTCAAGTATCACGGATTTCGCCATTCAGAAGCCAGATGAACCGGTATCGGTGCAGACGGTCGCGATTCTATTCTGTTGCCAAGATTTGCGTTATTTACAAGCCTAATGCATTGTAGAAAAATTGGAAAAGTTGATAAAGATAGATATTTATGGGTGACGTTATGAATTCAATATAGCTGGTGATAGAAATCTAGTACCTTGATGCTTTTAAGGTTCATAGAAAATTAGTATCACAAAGAAGTTACTTTGAAACGAACCTACAAATATATTATATGCAAGTTTTCTTCCTTTTTCCATTCCAATATTTCGTATATTTTCAAATTATATAAAAGTTAATATTTTAATGTGAATAATTGGATGCTTTTGATGTTACAGAAAATTAATATCACAAAGGAGTTATATCGTATACAAGTTTTCCCTTTTTATTATTCCAATATTTCGCATATTTTCATATTATATCAAATCTAACATTTTGCTGTAATAATTAATAATTAGACATATGTTAGGTGATAAAGCATTTTTAATTCTTACTTTTCGTAATTGCTACTATATATCGTTGTTTCTTCTTAATTTGTTGAACGTAATAGCAAAAATAGTCTTAAAATTTGTTAGCCTTGAAACTACCTTAATTGCTCAAGAGAATTGAAGAATAAAGTAATACTGTTTTGTTTGGAAAGCATATATACAAAGAAGTTATTTCGAAACGAAACTAGAAATCTATCGTACATATATAAGTTTTCTCTCTTTTCATTCCACTATTTCGTATATTTTCAAATTATGTAGAATTTAAACACAAACACGAGAATAGTCTTAAAACTACATTAATTGCTCAAGAGAATTGAAAATTAAAGCACGTAAAATAGCAATTATATAAAATAGGAAAAAGAGCACTTGAAATTTTAACAACTGATAAACTCATGGCAATGTGAACTTTTACAATAATGTTTAGTATTACAAAATCTAATCGAATCTTGCAACAATTTTATTTCTTGGTTTTAATTTTAATCTAATTTTAAATTGCGCTTCTAGGAATTCAACTACTACGTCGAATCAAATAACGAATCTGTTGACTGTTCTGCTCTAAAAATACGTCGAAGATTAAATCCCGTATCCCTTGATAGCGTCCGTCAACATGCTGGATATCATTAAAATTCAAATCAGCGGAAACGTCACTGCTTTTTCGCGCTTATCCAAGGACACCGGCACGAAAAGGGATACTGCTCAAAGGCCGTTTGTTTCTCTACGTTTCGTGGACGAACGATCAAATAAATTGTCGAACCTTTGATGATTTTCACCCCTCGAAATGTCGACTGATTCTCTCCGGCGAAATTTCCAAGAACTATTTCCGGTTAGAACGTCTGTGAGAAACAGGCTGCTTTCGGCGACGAAAGGAGAAAGGGAGTGAAACTTTCGAACTTAAAACATTGCTCAAAATGCTATTTGCGGCGGTCTAAAAAAAAAATCGGGAAATCCCCGGTTTTCTCCAGCCAAAAGGATACAACAGGAAGTGTGACGAAGTCATAAAAAAGAATTTCAGATTGATCAATTTCGGCCAGTGGTTGACCGTGGCAGAGTGGGTGAATAAAACAACGGGAGACCAAGCTGAAAGTCAAGGAAACAAGATGGGAGAAAAGCCGATACATTCTAATAAAGCGAGTCGAACAAAAGGTGGCCATGGGGCCGAGAGACCGTATTGGTCGAAGGATCAACGAGCTTCGTAAGGATCGCGAGGATTTGTTCGATGAGTCGACAACAAACGGTCGGAACAAAGGTGTATTGAAGAAAGTAGCGGATAAGACGTTCTTTCTGCAAACAGAAGTCGTTCAGTGTCTAATCATCCTTTTGTTTGTTCGTGTCAAAGGTATTTTCCTTAAGTTCTTTATAATTGCGTCGTACTCTTGTTAGAAGAGCTACATGTACAGTAAGTCGCAGCCAAAATCGTACACTGCATATAAAAATACGGTGTATGTGATAAAAAATATCAGGGGTGAAATGGAAAAAAAATTATGAATATACTTATTATATAGCAATATAAAAAAAAAACGTAATCCTAAGTACAGAAAAAGTACAGCTACTATAACTCAGCCTGGAAAAAAGCTCACAGCTAAAATCGTACAACGCACAATCGGAAATTCACGATGTTTTAGAGAGATTAGATTATTTTAATGTGTGTATTTAGTCGTTGTGCAGCGTTTTAAGTTGAAAATCCAAAATAAAAAGCGAAAAAGTATTCAAGATGAAGCACACAACCGTAAAAAAGCGGCAAATTGTCTTGAGAAATCTTAACAGTGGCAAAAGTTAACGTGAAATTATAAAAATAATTAACAAAAGTGTTAGTACTATCCAGTGTATTGTTAAATACTATTGAAGGAGAAAATCGAATAACAAACAAAACAAAAACAGCCCCCAATTAAAAATTCTGATGAAAGATGAATAGTATGAAAATTAAAGAAAATATACAAGTAAATTTCTAAGAAATATATTTATTAGCTTATATTTACACGTGTACCTATTTAAGCAAAATATAGCACGACAAAAGTTTTGTTTGAATTCATTCAGATGTTAAAACGTAATTTATGAAATTACATATAAAAATATATAATTGTTATATAATACTATATATAATATTATATGTAATTATCATATATAGCAACATGAATTATTATTATACATATATAATTGCACAATTCTATGGTAGAAAATAGTAATAATTCATGAGAAATTTGAAATTTATTTTTTCAGAAAATAATCTGAAAAGAAAAATCTCAGCTTTTTGTTATTAGAAACTATGGTAATTCTTAACGAGAAAAAAAAACAAATTTCAGAAAGCAGAATTACGTAATTTTTGTAAAGGAGTCGCTAGAAATTTGTAATAAAAATACATTTATGAAACTTGAAGGAGTGGAAGGCAACATGTGAGAAGCACAGAGTAAATAGAACACGGAGGACCCTCGAGCTGACGATGCACTTGGGTACAAAACGGTTTTTACTATATTCTCAAGGGTGAAATCCTTGATATATTTCATGTGGCCCAAAAGGACTATGACATAAACAACCCGCCCATGGTGTCGAATCTCGAACAGCCGAAAAAGTAATTCTTGCCTTCGAAATGGCGTTTCCTATTCGTAAATAGATAGTCTTGTTTCACGCTGCCTGGTGTGAACGACCAGACGTAGAGAACTAACTAACGCAGACATGTCTTGAAAGATAAAGATCCTACAATTACGTTAGATCACACTGCTTCTTTTTTCTCTACATTGTCGATGAATTTTTACACGTGTTCTTTTAAAATATGTGGATACTTTGTCAGTCGTCGAATAAACGATTCGAAGAAATAAATTTTGAAATTATCTCTTTGAGTGCTATGAATGCGTTATAACTAATTTTCAACTCATGATATTTTTAAAACATTAATTTTCTTAAACAATTATTTATTAGAAATATATTACTAAGCATTATTTTTATTAAACAAATAAAACATTATTATAAATAATAATAATTTAAATGTACGCGGAAAAGTATTCAGTCCTCGTAGAGCATTTATTTTTGAAATACTCTACGCTCAAAGAATTACAGAAGCATTTAAAGTAGTAAAAGAATTGAATTTTTCTTAATAATACATGAAAAATGTCTAAGGTTAATTCTTTAAGTTTCACAGTACACATCATAAACTGAAATTCACCTAATTTTATATAATAATAGTCTAAGAGAACAACTTAGTTTTATTTAATGTAATTAACCCATAGTTAACTTGTACTTCTTCGAAAAAAATTTTTATATTTGCATTGAAAAAAAGTTTTAAACATTTGCCTTAATTGTATAATATAATAAAGATTTTGATAAGTATTTTAAAATGTTTCCAGACATTTACAAAGCCTAGAACAGAACAAAAATTTAATATACCTAATTAGCTATGGAGTATGAAAAAATACATTTGCCTGAGAGTTAAATATCTCGTACAGTATGCAATGCACGGACAACTATCGCGTGTCGCGGTGGTCATTAAAAAATCATATACAATCCATTGTGAGCATTCAGTAGCTTGAGAGTGTCCACCAAAGAAAGAGATAAATGAATATAAATCTCAACTTTGCTATAGCAACGATCAATACGTTTCGATATATACGTATACAACCGAAGAGTGATCAATACCTACTATTAATTCCAAAGAGAATTCCACAGAGCCGTTGAATTCAATTAAACCCGACAATTTAACCAAACGTTCGTAACATTCATACCACCGAACCAGCCAGACGTATAATAATATCAACGCCGCAACATTTCACTCAGCCTCGCCGCATTTTTACACGCGACCGCTGGAATAAACAGCGGCCATTTCGCAGTTGTTCCGCGCGGGACCATGGCTAAACGACATGAAATTTAGCGAAACACGCGCTGCATGCAAGCATCTGTAACGTATCGAACCGTGTCCATACTTCGTGCAAGGTGTCCACCGCGCGTTTCACGCACTAAACGCGATAACACGTTCGATATCGACCGCCATTACCGGTCATACATGTCGATCGATAAGCATCGGTTATTGCACGGTGTTTCTTATCGCGTTGTGCGTCGACCTTGAGGCAAATCAGATATAAAATATGCACGAAAAGAAACGAAAAAAAATACAACTGTTTTGCAACGTGTACGAACGAAACGTCAAATTAATCTTTCATCGACGCATCGAGTGAAAGCAACACACATACACACGCAGTTGGTAAAATGATAGTGTTAAGAAGAGGTGTTAAAATAATTGTAGGATGAAGGACGTGCTCTTAATCGAACATTTCGATTGGAATGCTCGTTCGATAATTGCGGTGCACCAGGCACGATAAACTTTCTCCGTGGGTTGGCTCGATTGCGACCGAAATTCTCATTCAGATCGCGCACGTTCATCGCGGGACAATAAGCGCGCCCCGTCCGCCGGAGGAAACGACGACTAGCCGGCGTCTCGCCGAGCGGAAGTGACTTGAGACGAGTCGCGTCGCTGTCTTTTGTTTATAAAAAAAAAAAGTACGTTGCCATTATCGTATCTTGCGACGTTCCTCGTCACGCGATTATTTCTCAGCCCGCGTGACCCGTAATCCATTATGTTACTTTTATTTCAGAAGCCATTGTTCTAGTGTTTGTTAAGTATGTTACCGTTGTAGGCAATTGATCGTTGGATTGTTTGAAAAATTGTATTATATATTAAGACATTGTACACCGGCCCTGCATTATTGCGGGATTTTGTCTATTGGGTTTGACGGATGTTTGATTTTTAACACTAGAACTACCACAATGTAGTTATCCATTTTTGTTAACACTAGAACTATTCGTTAGAATGACGAATTTTAGATGTTTTTCTTTGGAATTATTAACATCGTGCTGGTATAATTGTAGAAATATGTAATGAGTTTTAATAAAATAAAATAACTGTTATATTCTCTTATTTTTTTCCTTTCAAATGTTTTGATTTTTAATTGTCTACCTAAATATACCCGAAACAATCGCCTAACGCATATGATTCTAGAGTTCACATCAATAACTTTTAGCGGACATATAAATGTATCCCACAGCAGTCAAAAGGTTACAAAAAAAAATGTCTGAAAAGTTAATCTAACATTAAACATAACTTCAATCCCCAATGTACTCTAATTAAATCCTTTCATTGCTGTTGGCTTTGCTGGTACTTTCTTTGATCCTTAATTTTACTCTTCTCGCACTTTCATTTCACTTTAAACAAATCAATTTAAAATATTTACAAATTTGTAAACTTTAAGATTTGAAAAATCTGAAAACAATTCGACAAACTTCGCAGCTAAGAATTGAACATCTACCTTTCACCGTGCACGTTACGTAGTAAAGTCTGCCGTAGCGAAAGGGTTAATAACACTAGAAGCGCCCAGAGACCATAGTTAACGCAGATAAATTTTACACCGCATTACACTCGTACGAATTTAAACATAGCATAATTATTAATAATCGTATGCATAAAACGTATGATTTACTAGTTGTAAAACCCCTGTGGGAACGTATTAATAATTAAATTATCGAGGCTCCTCGTTCATTTCGGTGGCGGTTTTTACGAACCCCATAAAACCCGATATATCCTCTCTCGCAGGTCGTTTCTCATTCCATGTGGAGACAAGCGTCGCTCCTTTTTCTCGGCTCGTTTTCGAGGACTCGCGTAGACGTGGCTGGAAGCTTATTTAAACGCCCACCGTCGTCCGATATTTTTATATGCTGAGGCGTGGCACCATCCTCTTCTTCCCTTGCACCCTCTCCTCATCTCCTCCCCCTTCCTCTCATTTTCTCTCTCTTTCACCTTCCCTTCTGATACTCTCTTATGAGAGAGGAAGAAGGGGACACGAGAGCAAGGGAACGACCGAGGTAGCCATTTGTTATAACTTATTGTACTGATATGCGTTCCTCTGTTTGCGTTAGCCTACGCCTACGCAACCATACTTCCCTCCCTTTTCCCCTTCCTTTCAATGCTCCGTCTTTCTCTCGTTCTCGTCTACTATTTCTTCCTTCTTCTTGTTACACGTTGTTTCAATATGGACAACCACTCCGACCGTGTCAATATTTCTCGTGCCTGCGGGGGATGACATTTTCGTTTTCGATGCGATGGGTGTACAATAGCCCTTTAATTGCGTACGTTTACTATGCAGGGGGAGAGCGTTGAGGAATAAAATAACACACGACAATTAGTTTACTGTGTTACGGGTTCCGTTAGCTGCTTTGTGTGATATGTAGATTTAATTTGTCGGGTAGTAACAATAAAAGAGATTCGCTAAAAACCTTTCCACACTGCGGATTTTTATGTAAATTCATATTTTCGAGAATGTAGTAAAAATGATATAGAATTTCGGTAGAAAATTATTTCTACCAAACAGGTGTTATAGGAAGTAGTATAATTTGCATATTTTGTATATTTTTTCGCATCATCTTTAAATTTATATCTAACGATTATAGAATAGAATGTTGTATGTTTCCAAGTGTCAAGATAGATTGTTAAGTAACTCCTTATAATCCGATTTTTCTGTATTTATGATAAAAAATTTACAGTTCATTACAATTTTACAATTTGACAAATGTTGAAAAGTGTGAAGTTATTTTGGTTGATATCGATCTACCCTTTTGTCAATGGAGAAGATGTTCAGGTTATTAATAATAAACAAAATATTAGCAAGATTAAATTGTCAAAGATTTTTGTCATTAATAATATAATATGTATATTTTTAAATAATATTAAGTAAATAATGTTAATATTGATAATAATAGTGAATCTTTTCCCCGTTTAACCCATAAAGGGGAAGAATTGATAATTAATGTAAAGAAATTGTGAATAAATGCTATAGAGTGGTTATAGAGGCGCTTTAGATGGTTAAATGATAAATATTTGTAGTATCAATAGTTGGAAGAGGAAGGATATAACTGATACGAAATTGAGATTGTGTTTTCATAATTACGTCTCTTACGTTAATATGCATATGTTTTCCTTTTCGAAAGTAACTGCAAACTGAGTGTTTCATAAACTGCGTTCCCTCATTCAGTGTACACAAATGCTGTGCACACGTTTTCCCATGCAACCAAATAAACTCTCTTCAACGTTATTTAAAACTAAGGCAGCGCACTAGATTAAAGACGCTTTAGACTAAATAGAACGGAGCACTTAACATTCTTCTCCTTGAACCTGTGTCTCAACGTTGAACCACGTAACGAGAGAACTTGTGAAACTTGTTGCTCGTGAAGCTTCTTCTTTCTAAATGTATAATAAGATAAGACATTTCTCTCTATATCAAGCCAATTTTCCAACACAAAGATAAGGAAATTAGTTTTGTACTTTTAGTTACCTCCATTAACAATGATTCAATATTTTCACCAAGTGGATTTTATTACAGTGGAATTTCGATAACTTGAAATTCAAGGGAAAAGTTGAAATTTTCGAGTTACGGAGATTTCGATTTGTCGAAGTTTTGGAAAAGACAGATTAACAAAGAGTAAAGAACGAAAATTCGATCGATATTCGAAGAAAGGCAAATTCAACTTTCAGAAATCAATTATGCACGTATTTATTGTACATCCCCATACCTTTTACAACATTTCAAATAAGATTTTCAATTTATTAAACTATTTAAATAAAATTATAAATTTCAAATAGGATCTTAAATTTATTAAATTACTTAAGTAAAATTACAAATTTTAAATAAAAAATAAATGGCAGTTTGCGTTGCAGCTAGGTTATTATGAATAAAGAGAAAATAATTCGAGATGCAGGAAGTTTATACTTAATTTTATAAAGGTTCCTACAGCGAAGTGAAAGGGGATAAACAAAATTCTAGTCTTACAGAGATTTGACTTGTTATATCAGAAAATTTAGAACACCAAAATTTAATAAAATTGTAAATTAGCTTTCTAATTATAAATTGCTGCAAATGAAGGACTTAACTCAAACGAATTTTTAATTTTTCAAGAGTTCAAGAATGGTCTCTCATCGATTTTCAATTACCCACACGTGTACATAACAAAATCCCATTTCCAAAAATTCGATACGTCACATTCATCCCGTATATCACAACGAATCTAACAACTAACTCATAAATCCAAACCATGACACTCGACTGACTTCCCGAACGATCGATATCTCCGATCTCGAGGATGATTCGAAACGCGACGAGATATTCAATTCGCTCTTATCTGTGCAGCCGCCTCGTCGACGAAAGTCGAGTTAACCTAATCGCACTCACTCCTATAGAAAGACAGGTCAGTCGAATCTACCCCTCGCATCAACCTTACCAAACGCATTTAAATTCACGATTAATCTCGATACGGAGACGCAGCAGCGAATAACGCTCATTATCTGGCCTCGGGCAGCGGCGCGAATTTATTTTCGAGCCAGTGCTCACGCAGGAAAACACAGTCAGAGGAGTGTCGAGGGGTGGCGCGAAAAAAGGGGTTGCGTGCAGTGGTAATTTATGCGGAGGCACGTGCCACGCTGGTGTGCATACAATTTACCAAAATTTCCGGAAACGGCTGTTAACCTTACGGACGAGCTCGGCATATCGTTTCGAGCTGGTACGTTGTAACGACGCGTAACGTGTAGTAGCCCCGCGATCGACACGCTACAACCCCCCGATTCGTTCCACCACCACGCATCCGGAAGAGACTTCCAAGCTGCACGCTCGAAAAGAAAACTCGTCGTAACTCGATAAACCGGCAAACCCTTTGCGGTTTGCTTGGATCAAGGCGGGACCGATGCTAATTTCAAATAGGGAAATATCTTCAGGTGCAAGTATACCTATCCCCCGATTTACATGGATGACCTCTTCTTCAGAATACCGTGTAAATCGAAATCGTGGCTTTTCATATGAAAAGCCGTTGCAAATCGAAAGAAAAGTCAAAATGCGCATTATTTTATAATTTATTTGACACTACGTTTATGGACTGTTTCTCTAGAACCCAGTTTCTTCAATATTGTATACAAAAAAAAAAATAAATGGGGGAATTATCTTTTTCATATTTAATTCCACTGTTAATCCCTTGTCGTATTAATTAACTTAAAGAAAACCTGGCCCAACCGGTAAGGGACGACGGTGCTTGCTAAATAGGCCAAAGTGATACGCGAGAACACTCGCAATACAAACCGAAATAATCGAGAACGATACTCAAACAAATTCCACGAGTTAAACTCGTGATCTTCATGTGTAGTCCGAAATTATTATAACGAGTCAGATTCGTCAGAGTACAAGAGGTTCATTGAAAATACATTTAAAATGGAACCTTTTCTATTAATATGAAAAGTATTACTATGTTTTCAAGATTTTAAAACTTCTACAAATTATTTCAAAATTTTACTTTCTTTTTTCACTACCTTTCCCTATATTCACCAAACTGCAGCTTTTAATCCTGTAATGTTAATAACACACGTAAGAAGTTGATGCGATGCTAAAAAAAATTAATATATTTTTTTCCTTTTATTCGTTGCTTTTTACCGAAGATTGACTAACAATAATGACACACTTAACATAATTGACAAAATAACAGTTGAATCTGCAGCTCGTGATCAAACTATTATGACCACTACGAAATTACATACATATCACTTAACAAATTAACGATACTAAAAAATATATGTGTAGCATAATTTTTTGGTTTTGAAAACCCGTTACTTTGAAAACCGTGTAAAAAAAAATATGATGTAAATTGGAAGACAGAATAACGAATATTAATTGAAATTATTACTTATACAAAAAGTTAAAGAAAAATTATTTGAATAATTTTTGAAATATTAATGAAGAATTGTTGTGCATTGTAATTTTTTATCATGATACTTAGGCATGACCAGTTTTGATAATAGAACATTTCTATCAAAATTTCTCTACTATACAAATTTTTACTTTTTCTGTAATATTATAAAGATATTGTTTTTATAAAATATCTTAAAAAAAAGTATAGTATTGTATCAAAATTATAATTTTAATTTTATCTATACCAAGCAAGGACAGTTGGCTCATAAAAGAGAACATTTAAAATCTGTTCGAAATGTACATAATGATTTATGGCATTTACGGTCCAGGTAAGTACAATAAAATATTACAATCCTAACATCTGGGCGCCAGATTTGGACACCTTATGTCGCACAACCTTGTTCAGGTCAACAATTCTACTAAAGTGTCTTTGTCTATTACACGTACCATTCCATTCAATCTACTACCCAATACTAAACAACTTTTAATTAACATAATATTAAACCAAATTCAATAAAATCCTAACCTAACCGTTGTATCAAATATATCACTTTACTTTGACACATATCGTTCATAATAACCGTTTCAACGTTCCGCTGACAAATTACAATATTCACGAGTTAAGAAATAATCAGGTATAAAAAATATATCTGATATCTTTTTTTTTCGTCTTTTAAGGATTCAATGGCGAGTATTATTTGTCCAGACGATAAGGACGCTAATAAAGAAGGTTGTAATCAGACACCATCTCGCTTCACAGTCTCCCTTTGATTCGCACACAGAATAAAATGATTTTTGCCACGCCCCAGGGTTGTTGCTTTTGTTACGAGCCCCTAAACCCATCTAATCCGAATACAAGGTATTAGATTTTACGAGGCAATCCGTTGGACAAAGGCGACTCGAACCTAACGCAACATCGTGCCGTATTATAGAAGCAGAGGCACGAAGATATCTTAAAATAAAAGCACCGGAAAGCACGGATGGCTCACGATCCTTCCTCGACATTTCTTTCTTTCTTTTGTTCTCTCTCTCTCTCTCTCTCTCTCTCTCTCTCTCTCTCTCTTTGATTCGTTTCTCTCGCTTTTCTCTTATTGAAATAATTGCCCTCGACTGGTCGGTTGATTTTCAATTTGTCCTCTCCATCGATGAAATCCCGACGAAATTTTCGAAGTTGTTATACGAAACTTTTTCGCTTGTCCCGTCATTAGTTCAACTTCCACCCTTGATAAAATATCGCCCGATAAAATCGCAACGAGGGTGCGAGCAATTAAACGAAGTTTCCTCGACAGATTCGAGAGGCGAAACGAACTGAATCGTTAGAAAGCAGGAGGTAACGTGTTTTATGTAACGAACCGAAAGTTTCGTCGAATAACCCTAACTACCCTGTTTCTATAAAAAAAAAAAAAAAAAAAAAAAAACTGAGCCTCCTATGGATTCGACGATCGGTAAAAATTCAATCTTGTCAATGCCAAGGTATTATCAACCAACGTCATTGTTTTCTATAAATGGGGGAATATTGTAGGGGAATAAATTGTGAGAACCGGATGAATTCGCGATTGAAAATGTTTCTCGTGTAAATTTTTAGTATGGAAACCTGTTGTGTTCTTGATTTTAATTGGCGTAGCATCATATTAATTGAATTTGACATCTTTTCTACGAGTTTCCAGTGTTAAGTTGTTATCTATTAAATATGCACTATTCACAGAAAACATTGCAACACATAGAAATTCAGGTTGCACAAATTTATATTAAAATAACACGTTATTAATTATGTGTATTTATAATCAGGTATTTTAATATAGATTAATTATTGTTAGGATTTTAATATTAGATTCAATATCTTAATAATTAATCATCAAATTTTAATATGAAAAATTTAATATTAAAATTAATATCTCGTTAATTGCAAGGCTTTTTGTAAACCAAATTGTAATCGTTTATACCGTTCAATATACTAAACAATATATGTAAATTTCAGATTTGCGCGACTTCGTTTATAAAGAATTGCAAATTTTTTCCCCAGCGCTGTATAAAATTCCACATTCTCATGTTCTCCGCAAGAGTACTGTAAACATGTAAAACAGCATCCACGTTAATGCGTATTAAAATAGATGCTCTAATATTTTCATCCTTATCGGTCCTCTTAATTTCCAATATTTTCTATGTTACCAAAAAAAGACCTTTCAAAATCCTTTTCATAACTCGCTAAAAGAGAAACGCATTTGAACTCGAGATTATCGAGAAATGAGACGAAGCCCGAGAAACCGGAAGGAAGTTCGTTCTACGTTTGTTCAGCCACGGCCAGGAAATATTATTCCGAGACGCACAGTTTGGTGCATTGTCGAATTCGAATGTTCCTGGCCAGCTGTTGGCGTCCCGTTCGTCCTGTTTCTGCCTAGAGAAGCTACCATTGCTGGATTAAATGCAAGACACGAAGGCAATTTGCCGCGGCAGCTGCTCGACATCTGCGGATTGCATTCTACTCGCAACCTTCGTGATCTAAGCACGAATAGTTCTAATGTGGACGACCCCAGGAGCGGACTCAGAGTTCCTCCTGCCTCCTTGGTCACGTTCGCGCAGATTACACTGCCGATTCCGTCGACTCGGTTTACCTGTAAATAGAAACCCCTGGCGCGGAAACGATTCTCGAAATAGGATGAACGTGGCTATTCGCTTGGAAAAAACACGATTCTAACGCAAGTAGGTGTGTGACTTATCGATCTGATTGATTTTAAATTGAAGGAAATTTCTTCAAACACCGAAGGAAGTTGTTTACAGGTGAAATAGGTCCGCTAGAGGAACCTCGATGATAATTTAAATCGATTAAATGAGTCGAGTGTTAACTCATTAAGTCCTAAGTAGAGAAATAAAGCTATTTTTTATACAGTCGATCAATGTCGTACCAAAGCATGATTGTTTCATTACTTTACTACTACAGCTTTTGGAGGTATTCATAATATGGACCGTACCTCCATCCAAGCTTTATTGATATTGAAATAAAACAAATTAACAAAATAAATGAAACTAAAGAAATTAATAAGTATGTGTATCTTTTTCTTTTCAAAATGGAACGTATGATTTTCATTGCAAAAGTGTGTTGGAGTCGATGATCAATCGTATAAAAAATATACTCAGAGTGCAGAGGGTTAACGATTTAATAATGTCTATTAAATACACACATTGAATCTAAAGGCGAGTCCGTGAGAATCCGATTCTCGACCGATGAAAAAATAGTTAATATTTTCACTAATAAAAGAAGAAAAAGTGTCTAAATTCGATACATTTAGGCTGATATTTGATTTGAATAAGAAATTATTATCATTCTCTCGCTTCAAAAATAGCATTGCCGACACAATCGAAGATTGTGACAGAATGGCTCCACTTTCTTTTTGTTTAATGTCAAAGAAAAATAAGATTTTGACGAAAAGTTGAAGAAATTGTTGTGAGTATTCCGATTCGATTCGCTTGTAAATTATGGAGAGCAATTTTTTAAAGAAAATTGTCACAACTGAGAAGCTCGAAAGAAAAAAGAAAACGTGGAAATATGAAAAATCATTTTTAATCAGTTTGAAACAAATTTTTTATGTTAAAAAAAAAGAAGAAATTGACGTTAGGTTTGATTAGATGCAGGTGATTCTTTTGGACGGAATATTTAGAGCGTTCTTAGAGACAGAGAAATGCTGTTTCAAGTGGGGACGTTTGTTCATATTAGAATGCTCTTAGGAATTCACATTGGAATGTTCTAATGGCGCGTGAAGAGGAAGTTTAAACGCGCGTGGAAACTTGGAGATTAAACCAGGAATGTGCACAACACAAGAATACAAAGCATCTATACTAGAACGAATACTTCTCGAAGAGGAAACGTATTAATAAACATTCTTAGATGTACTAGTTTACGAAAGTACTTATAGTTCAATTATATCAAATACGGCACAACTAAGTTACAACACTAGTATAATTATTTCTTGTCCATTAGCTACTCTATATTATAAGTTATTATTCCATAATTAAATATGAAAGTAGAACAATCTAAATAAACTTCAATATATTTTATTTATAAATAATAAATTGAAATGAAACTTTATATATATTTTCTATGTAATTTCTAACAATTTGTTTTTTGTGTGATAAACTGTATACATAGCACTCACTTACGTGCAATGGTTTACTTACACAACAGGTTTTGCAAATATATCTCGTTTTGCGGATCTTTCCTTTTGAAGGACATACTCTACACGTTCTAATTGGATTGCTTTTTGCCTAACATAAGCGTAATATCGTTTTCAATCTACTCTTCTTCAAAATTACTTTCGCTATCAGATTCTGCTGTTCTCCTTTTTTACCATTCCGATAGTCTAATATCAGACACATAACTATTTTCCAGATTACTACACAATATTTCAGAATCACTCGGACAATCAGATAAATCATCTGCATCTAATTCATTGAAAATTTTTGCAACATTACAATTGTGGTAAAAACTTAAATAGCAAGAAAGATAATTTTTTTTATAATAAAGTGAACACTTATCGTGAGTTGTAAAAATTATAAAACACGAGTTAACTCGTGATCGGTCAACAACGTGTTGATATTTTCCTTCTACCTATTTTCCGCATTTTCCATCATATAATTTTACAAATTTTGACGTCAATTTACAAACTAACAAAAGAATGAAAAAGACCCGCGAGAATACAGATAGAAAAAGGTGAAGAAGAAGAAAAAGGAGGAAGGGAGGAAAACAATTTCGTCAAGTCAGCGGCTGCGACAAGTCATCCGAAAACCTCGACTTCATCTTGAAGCGCGAGTAATCACTCCGTAAAGGGAACACGATTCACCCTCGGAACGTGAAAGAACGGGGGCGCCGTGTATGTCAATGAAACTGTCTCGTCGTTGAAAATAAAAACAGGCTGCTCATGATTTGGGACGGCGACGATAAAAATAAATGCACTCGGAGGGTCTCTCTCTGAATTCCCAGCAGCGATAACAGATTAAGTACTGAACGTAGGAACTCTCTCGAGTCAACTTACATGGAAACAAAACATAAATCAACCGACGATTTCATTGCCTGTTGCTCGCGCGATAAATGCTCATGTTGAATAAAATATCGAAGAATATATTGGTCAGTGCTTACCGAAATTCGGTGATTTGTTTTAATTGAAACACGAATGAAAATTTACTACAGAAACATTATATATTATATTTTTTGTAATAACCCAGTTTGATATTATATCAAATGAACTTTCGACAATAAAATTAGAAAATTTGTATCTTATAGATAGATATTTCCGCCGTCTAGAATTATAAAACTAGAGCAGTGAAAATTTCAATATGACGTACATAAAATGACATGCACATGTATCACCACGGAAGAAGAATTCTTCGTGGAAAATGCTTATTCATTGGCGTTGAATAACGATGCAACGAACGTGTTTCACTTGTGGCAGTTTTCACGCGTGCATAATGGAAAGCGAAAGTAGCTGAATCACAGCTATCCCGAGACTATCTTTCTATCTAAACTTCCGAACGTGAGGATCTTCGAGGAAAATTACACCGAAACTATTTCAGATTCGTGTCGCCAGATAGCCAAGACTTCACATTTCGTCATTTATATGGAAACAAGAACGAACAGTTGAAACCGTGAGAATCATAATGACGACAATTTAAAAACCCTTAAAGGGGTACAACGTTCTCGTCAGATTTGTCAGGTAGATAGAGAAAAAGTAAGTATACACATATATTTTGTGGGTTAATCGTCGCATTCTAGCCCTTCACAAACAGTTGACTCGACGTTAGATCAAGATAATAGTAACGAGCTTTCATCCTCCATCGAAATTTGACTCTTGAATACTGTTAAGCGTTTATTGCGCACCTAGTTCACGACTACTCAACCTCCATAAAACGTACCGCAACGGAAGTGGAAGAATCTGGACAACACATTTTTTATTACCCCATAACCAGCGAACCTCAAAATTGAGACAACCAGAGACCACTTAGGGAACAACACACCATCTTCTACCCCCCATCGATATCTCCTCGAATGACCAAGACACTTTTCATACCCTCATCGACATATATATATACCTATCATCGTAACCAACCTCTAATAAAAAAAAAGAAATACATACACACCTATATCACATAACTAGTGACCAATGACAATTTGGAGTTGGGTGGTAGTTACATAACCAAAATAAATATATTTTATTCAACAATACTTGTGAACTATGAATACAGAAAATGAGAGACGCATATTACACGAAAGGTCATACGTGGATTACACGAAAAATTATTTGCTTCTGTCTTTGTTCGGTGTGCACTTAAAAACACCTTTAGATCAGCTGGGAAAAGTCCTATTACTATAACGACACATTCGCCCTTGAAGAGAGGTTTGGAAAGTTTCCCTCGACTCTTCGCCTCGAAGACCAAGAGTTGTCGGGCCTACGCAAGAATTTTTATAATAGACACCACAGAGCGACAGATAAGATATCTCATAGAACACTTGAGCAGGACAGAACTCACCTAGAACGCTAGAAACACATAGAACTGTACAAATATATTTATATACAGTCACTTTCATTAATATTCGTACACTTACTAAAACGGAATAACTTTTTTAAAATTGAGTTAAACGATATTTTTTTTCCTTGAGAAGTTAGAAGGATTAGTTTACTGGATGATGCGTATAGAAAGTTTTGAAAAAATTTCAACTGGTGCGAATAGTAAAATAAAAAATAGTAAAGATTGCTTTTTTATAACTATCTTATCTGAGCCTGTAATGAAAATGGCAAAAATGTATTTTCCAGATTTATGTCGCTTGTATACACAGTGAAATTTACATTGAAATCGGTCGATGTAAAAACAAGCAGCAGGTATAGAAAAACGTAAGAATCTTTAAGTTTATTGTAAATCGTGAAAGATTTCCATTTTCGCCATCTTTAACCATTTGCAACTCATAACAACGTTAATCGATTTCAATGAAATTTTCAGCATGTATATAATGATATAAATCAAGAAAATGTACTTTTTAAATTTTCGCACAAATAAAAAAGTTGCAAAAACAACTTTCGTCAATTTCTTCGTCATTTCGATCAATTGTAATTATTTCAAAAATTCTTTTACACATCTAGTAAACTAATCCTTCTACCTTCTCAAGAAAACTCTTAAAAAGTTATTTTGTTTTAAAAGGTGTGCGAATATTAATGAAAGTGGCTGTATGTATTATGAACTTTAGGAAACATTCATTTTAGCGCGATATTCAAGAAATCCGTGTCGTGGCAAATACTGTTGGAAGATCTTCCAAGCATCCATCAGTAGGAAGTACCGAAGCATACTCCAAACAACGAAGTTTGGCCGACGTTGAAGAACCAGCATAATTTTCGATATTTCTTTAAAAACCGTGCTTAGAAGGTCGGAAGTTTCAAAGTTCAGCAACGTCGAGATTTCAAGAGCAGCAAAATCACGATCGTGGGAGGAGATGGATAAAGGAACGTGGCGGAGAAACTGAAAGGAGCAGAGGTAGCATGCAGTCACGGTCAAGTGATCGCCGTGAGCGTGCTTGGTCACGTAGAGCTTTTCGTCGACGAACCTCGAGAAGCTTTCGCGTGCCAGCTTAAGTTTATTATGGTCATTCTTTGCACTTCGGCTTTTTGTGATATTCGCTTCACTCTATTTCGCAGACTTTTCTGTTTTCATTTTCTTTTTCCCTTTCTTATTCGAATAACGTGTTCTCCTGTTTCATAATTCAGTTTTCTTTATTTTTTAATACCTTCATTTTTTCTGCGATTTTCCGGTTGCATTTGGTATCATGAATATCTATAAAATCTATACTGGAACACTCTGTATAGATGTTTATATTATCTAGCTTTCTGATTAATTTACACACGTGCTGCTTTGTTCAATTTTCGTAGTGGCATAACAAGATTCTAACAAAAACGTTCTCTATTGATAAATGATTTCTCCAAAAGATGAATCATCAGTGTGTCACGACACGATAAATGCGTTACGCATAATAATTACACACCAATCTAACGGTATCAAATTAACGGAGGAAAAAATACAAAAGAATAATATACATCTAAATCAAAACAAAAACTTTTCCACGCTATACTAATGCACATAATTTAGGCACAACATTCTCCTGATACTAAGTTTCCTGAAACGTTGTGCAACCTTCATTAATACGATTCGTTAACACATCGGCACCGGATGACACGCAGATGCGTCATTGAAGTTTTTAACTTTGATCCGGATGCCGCGGAAGTACGTCATTGAGATTTTCACATGTGTTACAATAAATTCCTAAAACACTGTAAATGTATAAGTTTGCAACTTTTTGTTTTATATCGTAATTATCGACATTGGAATCACATAATAGTGAAAAATGAAATTTCATAGTTTTCTGGTGAATATACATATCTGAAGGGAATCTCTGATAATAAATCTCTCTAGTTTATAATTAAAAATGAGTACAAATTATGACCCATTACTTCATTTTAATATTTGCAAGTATGAATACGATGCATCTTACGTTTAATACAGACGTAACGGTACACTTAAAAATGAATAATTTCTCCATAAATAAACTATTGTGTTTCAAGTATTGGTTAACCAATGACAAATTGATTCGCCTTCCACAATTAAGAGGTTAAAAATCATCAACAAATTTGATAATAAATCGTAAAGTAAAAGTGCTACCCCATATTTAAACCATTTCTAAGTTTTCTCTCGTGGATACAAAAAATCGGGTTATAGAAGGTTAATTAAAGCAAAATGTACGTTTCCAACACCTTTTTCCTAGTCACGCAAAATGCACCTCTCTTGTTGCCACCTTGCTGACAGCGGAAAGGTCAATCCCCGATGTCGAAAGATTTCTTTCACGAGAGAGCGAAAAGAAAGAAAAAAAAGAAGAGAAAAAGTAATCGACAGGCGATCGGTTCGATCGCGGAACGGTAACAGGTTCTCGGTTTCGTAATCGCGGCTTTAATCAGGAGCACGCTAGGGAATCGTTCGGCTGAAAATCACGCGGCGGGCAGGGAACAATGAGAAACGATCGCGGGTCGTGGCCGCATTCGTCGAGTGTTCCAGGCGCGCGCGCGCAAGAGAGAGAGCTCGCTACTCGTTCCGCTCGATTAATCCGGCCCCGAGTGTCGTGCTGGCATTTCCGTGTGAAAAAGCACCCTTTTGTAAGCCACGAGAGCGAACCGGAGCACTCGCAGGGAGAAAGCGATGATGGGTCTTGACGCGACAAGTCTGTAATCCTCGCATTGTCTCTTCATCGCATCTTCGGTCTCTTCGTTTCTGGCCATTGCACGCACCTACACAACGCGACACCATAGGAAAATCCTTCCCTTTGTTAGAAACCCCCCCACAAGATTCGGTCCTCACTTCTCGATCCTCTTCTCTCTACGCGCTGTTCGCTGTGTATCAGAATCGGAAAATTGACACCATTTCGAGGCGTTCCCCTCTACGAAGGAGTTGGCGTTTGTTTGAACACGGTGGTATTTGAACATGGTTGAGAAGCTGTTTCGAACGGTTAGGTTAGGTTTTAGTTGCTGTTCCACGGTAGTCCTTCCGTGCTAAGTGGAATATTCTGATGAAATCCTTTAACATAATTCATTCTTGCCGAAGAATTTTCAATAGTTTGTATTTTAACGAAGTCATTTGTTAACTTTTTAACTGAGGACGAGTTAACTCGTCACTGATTCAATGATACGTAGAACGTAATAGTTTATTTATCAGGTGATTACCCATTCTTAATTGCACTGTAATGTTTGTGTTGAATATAAAACTCACCATCTTTATATTTGCACAAATGAAAATATTGCAACTACTTATAATTTTTAAGGATATTCAATTATAAAAATCTGCAAAAATTCAATTTTCGCGTGAATAGGTTAATTTGTGAATTTACAGTGTTAATGTTATTTTTAATTATTATTGTAGTTTCAGGGATGAACATAACTTCGTTAAAGAGCAATTTCAACCCTTAAAGTGACAACACTTTTACTTCATTTTGAATTATATTAAATACACATAGATATCCAATTAAATTGAATTATTAAGATCACTATTATGCTTACGACATTGTAGTGATGAATGAAACTTTTAGGAAAATTCTACAAGTTTCTGCCATACGAAGATTAGAGCAAGATGATAAAATTCATCGAATATAATACCTGTGCCACTGTACACGCAAGAATGTCTCCAGACTAAGGTTTACCAAATGACAGGGAGTAAGTAAACGCGTCCATCATTCAACGAGAGGGATCTCGCACTTCGTCGAGAAGAGTCGCACAAAAGAACAGAGGACTTGCGGAGAAGATAAGTGCTACCAGTCTGTACGCGAGCCCATTAGAGACACATGTGGTGTTGCTGAACAACGAGCCCCTTTGCATCGTTCTTCAAGGTATATACCAAGACGACACGGCTAGGGTGGACAGTTTGAGAAACACAAAATGGTAGCCGAGGAATGAACGTTTTTTCTTCAACTCACAGGTAAAATTCATTCACGAAACTATACAATTTTTCGAAATATATTGTCAAATAATTATACAATTAAAACACAATTTGGAAGATACATCATCGATTAAATAAAATAAAAATAAAAATTAAATTAAATGCAATAATTTGTCGAAAATAAAGGAAACACCTTGTAATTTTGCGTTTGTATGCACTTGTAAGTTGGATACATATTCATCTATCTACTTATATTAAGTCATTACATGTGAAATGGCAGTGTTCACATACTGACAGATTCAATTTTATTTTTATAAATTAGGATCATGTCAGTTATCATATGAAAAGGTGAAACTTATAGTCTACTTTATAATTTTAAATACAAAACTTGTTTCAGTGAAAAAGCTATATGTTAAAGTTATATTAATAGTAGAAAAATGGATTCTGATCAAATTCAAGTGATTTTCTTTTAAGAATTCATATGGAGCTATTCTAAAAGAGTATTTAGAGTAGCAGCAGGTAATAAACGAACAATACAATGTAAGTTTAAGTATCTAGATCATTTTTTGAGAAAGAAAAAATATTCAACAACGAGAAACAATTAAAAATACGTTTAAGAAATTTATCGCCAACATTCAGATTTTCTAAATAATCTTTTTTTAAAAAAATTATTTTTTAAATAATTGGCAGAAAAGTATTCAATACTTTGGAGCTTATATTGGTTAAACAAATTCAATTTTGACTACATTATCGAGATTTAATTGAATCTGCCATTTGATGTCCAGTGACATAATACATATTGCTAACACTGTAGATTATATAATCAATTTATAATAAAATTATAGTATAATAAATATAAATATCATTAAAAATTTTAACATAATAATTATAAAAAATTGTATAATAAACTTATAGATTCTTATAATAAAATTACTACACTGTTACATTATTACCAGAAATTCTTGCATCTCCAAACAAAATCAAAAATTCTAATCAATCATAAATCTTCTCCCGAACGAAGAGAAATCGGGTTATACAAGATTAATCAAATTACATAGTTTCAACCTAAATATACCTCAACCTATCTCAATCTTCTCATCCATTACTAAAATGAATCCTTCAAGGTAAGCGACGTATTCACTTCTTGAACTATATATCTCTACCCAAATCTCCAACTTCAACAATATCCCATCCGAATTATTACGAGATCGTACGCGAAAAGACATCTGAACAATCGAAAGGGAACCAAACTCTCCCCGAGCGATTCTTACCCGAGAGTTCATCAAACTCCTCTCCAATTTCTCCTGCTGCGACGTTAGGAACGCCGTGCAACAATCTTACATCCGTTCATAACGGTTACGGTCGGGGCGAGAGTGCACGTGAAAATGGTTGCCGTAATCTGGCCGCGACATTCTGTGGCTACGTCTCGCATTACGTTCCCCTTTGCAACGCAGGACGACAATAAGAAAGCCGATACCCTCGCGCGAGAGGTTATCTGGCCCCACGTTTCGCGATTCTGTTCAGTCCCTCCGAAGGAAACGCGCTCGTTAGATGCGAAATCTAACGTGGTATCGTTGGAAAAGCGGACAGAATTTACTGGAGCTCCCGGTTACTTATTTCAAGCGAAGCGTTATCGGAGACACTACTTAGGAAATGTGACGCGCGAAGTCAAAACCAGAAATCTAGCAGGAATACCACCCGTGAACATGCACGCGGGAATTTCCGATTCTCTTCGAATCTTACGACGGCTTAGTGATAATTGAATCCTTAAGAATTCTGCTCGCGGAGAAGCCATTATCGGGGGGACAGGGAGAGAGTTTAGTGAGTCAGGAGACTGTTCACCAAACGACCAATGACGAGCGCGGAATAGCTTTGTTCGAGGTGAAAATTTTCCACGGATGACCCTTCGATGGAAGCTAAAGACTATAAACGGAAGGATAAGGATCGCCGTTGGTATCCGGTGACGTGAATTTGTGAGGTTTTACGCGACTTTATGCATACTCCTCCGTACGTTTGGGATTCTTCGATGGAGCTGGTAGTTTCGTTCTTATGGTATGTTTCTCTGGAGAAGTGGATGATTGGATGCTACTGGTTTTTGGTGATGTGAGATGAATGGTTGATATGGTAGTTGTTTTGAGTGATTTAGAACTAGATTGGTGTCACTGTTATCACTGCTAATCTTGGTAACAGGTTTTTCATTATGTGTATTATAGTAATAAGAAGGTAACAGTAAATTAGAAGAATTAGGAATAAATTAGTTAATTCCTTGTTACTATATTCGTATCGTCAGATATATCGGTAAAATATATATCGAATTTTCATCAAAATTGAGATACGTGTGTGATTAATAAGGGAACTTCAGTAACCCGGAAATTCCAATTTTTTTTTTTTAACTTTGCAGGTTTGTAGGGGACCTCAAGAAAAGTATCGGACACTTTTTTTCTGTAAACTTAAAAAACCACACATATCATAAAAACAATATTTGCATTGTAACTGAATTGATTCTTCATATTCAGTCGCCAATTTACTGCAATTACTATCACATCGTTTCCTAAAAATTCATTTTCTTATATCGGCAAACATTTCTTTTTATTTCAAAAATAGCTCCATAAGTCAGTAAGGGTAATAAAGCACTATTAACCCTCAAACTGCCTGATGTAGCTTAGGATACACTATCTGCAACTAAGAACTCCTAAATTAAACGTTAAAATGTATCTTAAATCGTAAAAGATTTATAGCTCAATAAAATATATTTTACAAATTAAGAAATAGAATAATTAAATTCATTTATGAAGAAATGAATAGTTATTTGTATTTTGGAAATAACAAATACAACAATTTTATTACAGTAATATTAAATAGAAATGCGACAAATTGTTCGCACTTCAGGTGTTCACCAGATGTTTCAAATGTTTAACAACACTTTACCGGGAAACTCGCTATCGATACCTTTTACCAGCGCTAACAGAATCTTATCTTTTCGTTGCATAGCTGCGAAGTCACACTCGACAGTATCGAAATCACATTGACAACGGTGAAACATTTAAAGAATTCGCTTCGAGGGAAGGAAAACTACCGAGAGGTATACTAACTACTTAACACGATACCAGAAAAACACTAGGATCTCCAATAAAGAAAACATCAAACAATCGCCGCGTATTCTAATCGAGCAAATCTTCCTTTCTTATCCCCTTAAGAAAAGAAAAATGTCCAACATCGAGAGGTTCGTAACGAGGTATTTAATTGGTCGAAGGATACTCCCGGTTACTTTTGTCGAAGTGTGGTCCGCGCTCGATGCTTGTCGGACATCGTAGTTGAAACCTGGAGAACCCTTCTCGACTTTGTGATAAATGACATTCCAGAAGGGACCTAATCAGGTTCAGGTAAAGCTCCTACTGACCAGTCTACCAAGAAATTCTTTCGACTGACAGTGACTACTTTCCATTGAATTTATAGCCATCAGTATGGGGATCATTTCAATTTATCTACATAGAAATCTGTATAATCAGCCTCTAAATGTCCTTCGACTGAACTATTTCTGGAATAGATCGACGCTATAAATAAGACTTTTTATCAAACTGTTAGTCACTTTCTACGAGACTCCGATCATGGTTATGTTACTTTTTAACCATACGAGAACGACTGAAAGTCCGATAGTCGAACGAAAAGCATATCTGAATTGTGTCTGACCCACCATAAGATATGTTTGTGTATCAGAAAATTAATTTTTTCTTCGTCAAAGTTTTATTTAAATACACTAAACTACATTTTTCAGTGAACAAAAGTATCATCAATATATCCACGTATAGTATTAAGTGTAGATCCGCGTAAAAAATATTTATTTCCATCACATTATGTCCCTCTCCGTACAATGTAAGTTTCGTATATAACATTTTTCTATATTATTATAAATAATAGAAATATTCCAAGTGAAGAATGTTTTTGCTCCACTTTGTATATTCCACGAACTACACACGTAAGTGATACGGGTCACAAATGACCCAGTTTCGTCAGCCAACGGTTAATGCCAAGTTACTCAATCTCTCAGTTACCAAACTTAATTCAACTATCCTAACCGTGTGCTTATCAATTTTATCATAAGGAGTACAGTACTTATTCAGCAATTTATCACGTCAGACCATAAATTCGTGCGTATAGATGTCACATATAGTCTTTTTACACAAATAAAATTAAAAAATCACGTAAGATGGCAGCAAGCTGTTAACAGTGAAGGAAAATATATAATTAAGTAAAATAGTAAAATGTATTTTATCTGCATCATTCTAAAATTTTTCAAAAGAGCGCACGAATTAATGGAATGACATTATACAAGGAAAAATCGTACTCTGCTAATACGTTACTTGACATTTTTTCGGTTTAAACGAAAAATAAGTTTCTTTTTTTTCGATTGCGCCAGTAATTAAATTATTAGTAGACTCTTTCTGTTTTAATGTAGAATAGGAGTGAAATGTAACTGTTCTTTCTCCTATCCTGCTCCAAATTCTTGGAAACGTAACATTTTTAACGCCTAAATTGTAACACTTAAACGAAATAATTAATTAAACTAGTAAAATGTGTTTTGCTTGCACTATTTCAGAATTTATCAAGAGGTCATGTAAATTTATGTATTGACCTGATATTCACACACTTCTATACAGAAGTATTCATGACCAATTACAAAAAGAATCAAGGAATATTCCCCATTTTTATTTTCTATCTAAAAGCGAACAAGAGTGTCCTTAAAAAATTTCACCAGGCAATTATAGCCGTTTCGTATGAACAATAGACGTACAGTATCGCGCGAGTGTGATCGGTTTCAGTAACGAAAAGGTCGAAAGTGTACGCTATCCCCGAGGCTGTCGATGATTCCATCGCTTTCGCCCGCGATTCTTTCGTTCGCGAGAGAATAGCGAAGTTGGAACACGTTCTTAGCATGGGGACCTCCCCAGTCTGGCGCCAAGCAATAATAACCATTCGCCCACGCCGAGATCTTTCTCTCTCTTTCTCTCCGGAGAGGTTTTTGCACCGACCAGCCGACCACCAGTCGCAGAATCCTCTAGCAACGCTAGCAAAAAGCTCCATCGGCCTGGGGAATCAATATCGTGCTGGTTCGCGTTTGGCAAACCGTTCGAAGCAGCGTGTCTACCGCTGGACGTGTTACGTCCACTTCGATTCATGAGATATCTATTCTCGTATGAATTTCAAATGCGAGCTTCTAGAGCGAAAATCCGAATCGGAGCAGCACGGGTATCGGGAAAACGTGATTGTTGAAACGTGTACTCGACATCCAAGGAAAGTGTTCAATATTTTATGCTGATATTTGTTCGGTTTCAATTGTAGAAGATGAATTCACGGTGGATAATTGTGTGCTGTTTGAGAATTGAAGTATAATAATTGCGTGATGTGAGATTTCTTTAAATAAAGTCGTTCATTTTTCTAAGATTTTCGAGAAGGTTTGAAAATTACTCAATGTTAAAATACTTACTAAATTTACGAATGTTATTATCTGAAAGTTTGCAAGCAGTCATATCTATTAGTTAAACAAATAATTCTTTGTTAATATATTGAAAGTAGCCGTCTCTAAAAAAGATTTGTTGATCAGTTTACAGGAAAAATTTCTTTTTCCAACCTCAAAATTCTCAAAAATTCCTTATTTTTACTAATTTTATTATTTTTTTTAAGCAATGAAAAGTATCATAAAGTAGAATGCGAAAATTTAGATAAAGAATATTTCAAGAGATTAATAAATAGAACGCCTAAAATCAATTTATAAGTTATTCATGAAACAGGTGGTCATTTTGATGAGGAAAAAATTTGATAAACATCAGTTCCTTCTTGCTTTCAAGTTAGTTTTATCACAGATAATTTATACAAAATATTCCACTACATAAAACTTTTACTATTAATAAAAATTTACAATTTGACTTTTTCAAATTTTATTTAACTACTTCCAAATTTTGTAACGATAGTGTACATGTATCACGTCAATTTTCAAACACATCACACAAGACATACGTGTGCATAAATATGGGCATACATTGTATTAAATAAACCCGATAAAAAATGTAAATATCATAGCGAACGTATTAACTATTCGATTAATTAAAAGAAATCTTACATGACAAAGAAGCAGAAAAATGAGTGAACCTCCAAATAAAGCGGAAGAAAAATTAAGCGTCGACCAGACAAAATAGAAACCTACTAAATAAATACATTTATTTCAACCTTTCAGGAAGCCCGTGCCAATTGAGAGAGAGAGAGGGTCCAGAATCAAGATAAAAGACTGATTCCCTGTTTAAGCTGTCCACTGAAATCGGCAATAATTTCTTCGTGGCAATCGATTGAATCGAGGATGATAAAAGATAACCTCCGCCTTTGGACTCCCGAGGGTGAAACAAGCATGAATCCACCACAGTTTCTCCTCGTTCCACTCTTTGTGCAATAATGATCGTCTGAAAACACATATCGGTCTCGACATGCCTAAGGAAGCACATAAATCCAACGTATTCCTCCGCCTTCGAAGGGTTCTCGTACGTAATCTCGTTTCGACATCGAAACTCGTCTCACGGCGTTGCGTGGCAGATGCGAGCTTTTCCAGATGCCGTTTTACGTATGCCGCCTCCTCTTGCCATACTATCGAGGGCAAGACGAACGAAAATAATGGGATTAATTCGTTAAGCAAACGCGATGACGACACGCTATGACGACTCGCTCCAAAGCCACGTGTAGATAGGAAATATTCTCCTTTTTCGTTCTGTCGCGCCCTATTCTAATCCAGCGATTCGAAATCCAGCTGGATGGTGAGAAAGAATTATGAACTTTTTGTGCTTGAAATATGGACAAGAGTACTCTGAAAGATTGGTACAGCGGTACGAGGGCTGTGTGAAAACTTACTTTTTACCGTGTACTAATGTGAGAGTCTTTTCTATCAACTCCAGTTTGGAATAACAGTAATAATTTCTTGCTCCTTTTTTTTCAACTCCTTTTGACACGATTTTTCTTCGTTCACGAGAAGAAAAATTGAGGTTTATTGTACTTTTGTATTCCGACGACAGAAACGAGAACTGATAGTTATTACAGAGACATTGAACGAATAACATGAGACTTACAAAATTGTAAATAAATGAATACCTAATTTATAGAAGGTAAATTACACAATTCAAAATATTACAGTTAATAACACCACATTCCTAGGGGTTCGTCGTTTACTCATAATAAAAATTGCCAAAAGAAAAAGAAAAATCTTGTGTTTCAAATGCATTTCCATTAATCGTTCAATTTAATCTTCTATAACTCGGTTTTTCTTTGTTCGCGAAAAGAAAAATTACAATTTATTGCAAATTTACATTTTAATAAGAAAAGAAAAAATTAATTACTAATAATGTAATAGTACAACAATTTAATGCAATAATAAACAAATAAAATTGTATTAATTGTACAAATTAATTGAGTGCCTTTTCTTTTTATAAAGTCTAGACAACTTCGTCAACTAATCATATTTTTGCAAAGAAATAATTCCACGGTATCTGATAAATGAAATTACTCTGAACATTAAAATTGTATTCGACTTTTTGTTAATAAGCATTGATGTTAGTGAAAAAAGGCAGGAAATTAATTGACACACCTAATAAATGTCATAATACATAATTAACTTCATATAGTATCACAAAGGGTTAATATAGCGAATTTCTATGCAAATTCATATCTTCGAGAATATAGTAAAAAAAAAGCTAGAATTTGGTAGAAAATAAGTATGGGTAGCAATATAATTTGGATATTTATACATTTTTCTGTAATACATCCATTCAGTACAATTTTGCATCTGTAAATTTCTTACAGAAACATAAAAGTCCCCACTCTAGTGATCACAATGCCAATGAAGGAGCAACGACCTCCGTAAACAGGCAAACAACCAGCTCCTCAACATACCCTCCTCGCGCTAACGAAGATTTAATAAACGGATCCACCCTACGAGTACTACTTCCATTCGTATTCAGCCCAGAATTGAAGGTTCTTCCGTCGAGCCAGTCGATAAATCCTGTTTTCTCATAAGGGAGAAGCTAGCACAGCCGGACCTAGCCCTATCGTGACTCACAGAGGCCGTCGGTAAAAGGCCATAGTTTCGTCGTGGTACGTGATGGATCAGCCATGTGTCTTTCTCTCCCTAGGTCATTCTGATCTCAGCAAACAGGAATTAGAACCGTCACGTTAACCTACAGAAAAGCGATTTGATCAAACGTGACGATCCACCCTACGAGTCACGATAACTTGGATATTCTTTTGGTGAACACGGCAAACAATGACAGAGAAACGACACCTGAACAACAGCTGACTCTATATTTTTTCCAACGGCCTGTCGACACGGATTATGATAATGCTCGTTCTCTCCTTGTCCCGTTTGATCCACGAGGGTGAGAGGCTCTTGATGTGGGGTGGGTACTCGGCATGAGACAGCCAAAAACAGGGGTGGTAGTACCGGGTGAGTCATACTTCATCCCCCTACACATTTGGGGGAGGTTGGTCTGACACAACGACTGGTTACCAACATCCCCTGCTTTTCTGCCTACAGCCATCGGGCCTATGGATTCTCTCCTCTCGATTGAAATTATATTTCCTTCTATCTCCGGGCATTCGCGTTGCGACACGGGCCTGCCTGTCTGCCTGCCTGCCATCATACAGCCTCGTTTCGCTTTCGTGGAAATCACTTTAGCCTCCTGGATTCTATGCGGGTTTTAATTGTACTGGACGTTTGAAGTTTGCTCGGTATGCTTTTGGGGGATGTGGACGTTCGAATCGATACTGCAGAGGTAGTTTTTGGCCGCGTGTTAAGGCTTTATCTACTGAAATCTTATTGATAGGCGATTTTCAAAAGACTAATTTTATAATTATGCTTTTATGTGTTAACACCCTGAACATACACAGGAAGTAACGAGAGTTTAGGTTCTTATTTCGAAGAGCATACACTCTTACGTGAAAAGTAAAATTAACTTGTTCTATGTATACATTTAATTTTTAATTATACATTTAATTTTATTAATTAAAATGTTAACATAGTAATATACAGGATAGGTAGTGTAATTAGATTCAGGTGATTCTTCGTGTAAGGAAAAGTCGAAAGTGTGGAATGTGCATATTTTTGGACATCTGTTTTCGTTTCTTGAAGATTCATAATTTACGTACGTTTAACCCTCCATAACCCAATTGTACCGTGTTTATGAGAAGAAAAGTTACAGTTGATTGTAATTTTACATATTCAAAAATGTACGAAAAACGAGAATTAATAATTAATATAAAGAAATTGGTAATAATGTAATACAATGATGTAATAGTATAGCAATCAACAAATAAAGTCATATGGCGCTATAAAGGGTGAACTATATATATTCTTATTTTTAGATGTTTATTAGCTTTGATAACTTTCTGATTTGACCTGTTTCAGCTTGCTTGTCATAATTATTAATAATTTAATTTTTATTGAGATCAGTATTGATCAAAATTACCGCAATGATACGTTTAATTGAAAACAAAGGCTAAGAGTATTATTTCATATTTTCGATTTGTTTTTTGTATAAAAAATCATCCTACACAAGGTATCACAACAATCATGGTGCAACCTTAACGAGTGTGATTTCTTGCAAAAAGAAAATGTCAGAATTGCAGAATAAACTTTGTTACTAAAGCTTTTTTTTCCCTTCAGTTACGCGTACAGGACATTTGCTTCTATACGTGTTTGTATTTCTTGACAAGAACAATCTCATGCTTCACTTGTTATCAGTTTCATTATCTTCCTATAGGTTTATACTATCAATTAAGATAATTTCGTAAATGAGAATAACATAATTACTCTTTGAAATTCATTTTATCAAAGTTACAACAGCCACGAATTGTTCCCTATGAAACAAATATTAATACATTCCTTCTGGAACGTAATAATTTTTGTTACAGATATTACAGGTATAGCTAACGAATTTTCAAAGCTGTTTCTTTCAAAAATGAAGATTCGACTAACTTTTTCATAAAGAATCATCCACTGCACAATTGTACAACTATCGTAACCATAGAACCAAACTCTAGTCACCTATTACACCATGACACTTGAGATGCACCTTCTTTGGAAACCGCCCACGATAGAGCATCAAAAAACCGGTCGTTTTCGTGCAGCATTGTCCGGGAAAAGAGGAGAGAAAAAAGGGGGAGACACGGGATAGTGGGTAATCACGCGACACCGCATGATTTACTGAGACTAGAAACGCGGCGTGATTCATAAATTATACCAATTCCGTGGAGCGATCGTTCGGAACGATCGATAAAAAAAAAAAAAAAGAAACGAAGAATAAAAAAAAACGAAAAAGAGAAAAACGGTACGACGAGCTATAAATCTCGACGAGCAATTTGCGAACGAGCTTGAACTGTTCGAGAAACGCGCGGGTGTCTCTCTGCGAATCGCGAGAGGATCGATCGAGTCCAACGTTCCGTCAGCCATCTTTTTTTTCCTTTGATTTTGACTAACAAATTTTCAGGGGCCAGTTTAGTCGACCCTGTGCCACGCAGCTGGCGCTGAATCATCCTGACCCTGGAAGGCACAACGTTGCTAGGGTTTCAAGCCGGCTTCCAACGAGACTTTTATCGTTTCCTCTTATCGAGCTCCGCTCTAGGAAGAAAAAAGAAAGAAACGTGTGATACTGAACAGAGGCTACAACCCACGTAACTTCCGTCTTTGTCGCTACAGCAAAAGCGTTGATAACCGCTCTACATCCCTGATCCTCGTTCGATTCATTTACCACACGCACCGCATGTCCAATGAACACACGCAACAGATAACAAACATAGGCTACATGGGTAATTAGTTGTAGATCTGTGATACTATTTTTTGGACTCTAGTTCGGAGAGGAGATCGCGCGTTGAATACGAGAGACGATAGGGGCGCGAAGAATATTTCGGTGAATGAGATCGGACGCGATGAGTCACACAGCTCGTTGTTTCGAATGCTCTGGTTTGCTTACGAGCTTATTTCGTGGAATATTTCTCGCGATCCGGAGATATATAAGGTCGTCCAAATGCGACGCCTAGATGTTAACAATGTACGAACATCATGTCTTTTCAAATGACATAAGCCATTTTATTTTAGTAAAAGCTACTACAGTTTTAATCATGAACAAGTATACACTACAGCAATATATTCACATTATTCAAACTTATTACGAAGATGAGAGTTTTTTAAAAAATACCCATCGCAAAATTCGTGACCTTCTTTTTTGGTGTAAATAATCAGCCAGATCAGTCTTTCAAAGATTAATTAAAAAGGATTGAAGAAACTGGTTGCGTTATTGATAAACCAGAAAGTGGAAGATCAAAAGCTGTACCGTACAAATGGAAACACTGTTGCTATAAGTGAAAGTGTTGAAAATGAACCGACAACATCGATTTCACGTCGTTCGCAAGAATTGAGCATATCTTATGACTGTGTATGCATTTACATGCATACAAAATTCAATTAACCCAGGAATTGAAAGAAAAAGACCATTCGCAATGTTGTAATTTCGCTAGTTAGATTATTGAACTGTAGCGGCCCTTCTGCGTTCCACCACCAGAGGGACAGACACACGGCCATTCTTGCGCTAGTCCTCGCGAAAGGTCCTATTTCTATGTATACCTATTTTAACCTAAGTCCGGTTCCCGCGTCTAAGGCCCGTGTTTCCTAGAATGTTTTACGGACGAAATGTTGCCTTTCCTTTTCCGCCTATCTTCTCTATCTCAGTTCCACCTTCAGCCTCCAAACATCATCGCCACAGAATAATTCAATTAAATTATTGACACAAACTGTCGTGTTTGAAGTGATAAAAATCCTCGTGTTATACATGAAAAATCTCTACACCCACAAAAAGTCACTGTTTGGTGTGCAATTTCGGGCAAATGGAATCATTTTTCTTGCGACTTGTAGTTAGAGCGATACCAATCAATGTCCACTCACTTTTTATGATCAAAATTGAATCATATTGATGTGCCCGATTGCAATTCGTGAAATGGCTCCAGCAACATGTCGAAAAGTGGACACCTATTATTCTAGTGAACTCCTCTGTAAGGCATTCTAGGAGATCCACCTCTTAGATGCGGGGAACCGAAGGATTCAGGTTAGATAAATGTATAGGAATAGAACCTTTCGCAAGAACTAGCAGGAGAATGGTCGTGTGTCCGTCCCTCTGGTGGTGGAGCGCAAAAGGACCGCCATATCATAATTTAAATATCGTGGAGCACATTCAAATGATATTCTGCTCCACGTATGTTTGTAATGGATCGCGTTTTCAATAAAAAACGAACTACTTGAAAAAATTCCAAGTATTTAAATTTATTTTATTAAAAAAAAAAAAAAAACAACGCGTAGGCGTGTAAAACAACGAAGAGAATTTTCGCACATGCTGTGATTATTCACTCTTTATATTCGCCAGACGGTCGTTCGATTGTCGTTCGTACGAATCGCTTTGAATGATTTAAGAAGACATTAGAGAAGCAGAAAATAAAAGTTACATCACGGGATCAGCGGGGAAGCAGTTGAAAAAAGAAAAACAAAGAAGGAAAAAAAGAAAATCCTCCAGCGAAACAACTCTGAACAGTTTATGCGGGCCATTCGGAACCGTCTTAAGCCAGAAACACAACTACCAACAGTGAAATCGCTACATTACCACCCACGCTTTGCGCATATACCGGGCCGCTCTCGAATTTCCCTCCACCGTTTTGCGCAATGTCGGGCCTTATTGATCGCAACGTTTCAAACCCATTACGATCAAACTATCGATCGTTGGGTGCACGTTAAATGTTTATATCGTAGACGCGCATTAAGCCATGCATACACCACATTGGACCATGGTACTCCATTGAACAGAGAGAGGAGGGGAGGTTTCAGGGCCGTAATTCAAGCAGCCACTTCAGAGGCAACAGGAACGGCCGCAACAATGGCCGTAACTGTAGATTCGAGGTAACTTTACACTCCAGTCCATTTTCTTGTTGCCCACTTAAGCCCGTTGCAAACGTTCGCGCCCTGCCGCCAAGAGGAAAGGGTTCCGCGCGACACGTGTTCGAATTTCCCTTAACGGCCGCCACACGCTTCTCGGCCACCTCGTGTGACAATTACCCTGAGGTAACTCGAGATAGTGCTACGCGAATGCCATGAAACAACGATCGTTCTGTTATATACTTTCGCGGGAATTCGGATAATCGTGTAATTCAACTAAGATTTCACTTAGGAACGGTGCAAGAGGGTTGTAGTTTAAGGGGCTATTACAGTGTGACGGAAAAAAAATCGAAATTTTATTTTTTGCATTTTTCAACTCTATTCCATCATAGAATTGATATCTAATCGCTGGTAAAGTCGATTTTCACTTTGTCGAGTCAGACAGCGGTTCAAAGTAGGAGCGTTTGGCTCTAGCACGGTCATATACAAAAACTTTAAACGCATTTTTCTCGAAACGACTTTTTCTTACCTGGCAGAAGTGATTTCGGAAAAACGGCTTAACCAATCGAGCTAAAATTTTTACTGCATATTCAGCATATGTATGGCTATCGCCATTATAGCGAAAAAATAACGAATTATAGCGAAAAAAAACGTGTTTTTCGAAAATTTTTGCAAAAAACGATGCCATTTTGTTAATTTGCAATATAAAATAATAATTCTAGTTCAGGCGATAGCGACACTCATACAGATTAAGAATCTTTTTGAATTTTTTGTTTCTGATCACCTGGAGAACTCAAATCACTTCCGCCAGCAACATACTTTTTTTTTCCATGGCTTTACATAATAATGAATTATTGAATAAATATACACTTATATGCCACAAAAAAAATTGTTTTCTATTCTCTAAGAATGTTCCTTTCAGCGAAATAATGCTTGTACAAATACATGCAATAGCTCTCAAAAAAAAAAATTATTAAATGTAGCTTATATTTTGAGCCGTCACACTGTAATAGCCCCTTAAGCTACTATATAGCGAGTAGAAGTTATCAGAAGCTGAAATAAGTATGTTTCGGGTGTTGGAATAATCGAAGTGACAGAAATGAGGGCGCTCGATCACCCGAAATCTTGATCGGGACGTTGATATACTGACGACTGCGTGAGATTTTTGCGAACTGCACTTAGTAATCTAACATTGAAAAAGATTTCTCACTTTTCATTCCAAAATTTTCCATCAATTTACACCTCATTTCACTGTCTTTAATAATGTTCGGGATATTAGTCCAAATGTATTTACTATTCTTAAGTTCATGCTGAACATAGTAATTCACGTTTACAAGTGATGTATTCATAATAGTGGAAAAGAAAATCACAGAAACTTAGAATTGGAAAGTCTATAGTACTGATTAACTTAAGAAAGAAATGTTCAAGCATTGTAGTTTGAAAAATGTAACTGGTAAATTTGTAACGTAAAGATAAGATTATTACAGATTATTTAACGTTACAAACGAAGCTGGAAATAGCAAAAATACGAAAGCGTAAAGCATAATTAGCTACTTTAACAAATCAGTAAAATAAATACACATATCCTTTTCATAGCACGTTATACAAAAGTATTCCAATTACTACAAAATCCAATTAAGCACAATACAAAACTACCGCCCTAACGATATAAAGCACCTTTGAAAAGGCGAACAAGAGAAAACGTGACAAAGCATGAATCATAATTTTTGTTTCGCTCGAATAATTACTCTCGCGTAATGAGTGGTCTTTTCATCGAAATTCTAAATTTCGATGATAGAGATCCATCAAGCTGTTTAAAACGTGCCGAGAGAGGAGTTTCGTTTGCTCCAACTTCACTACTAAAATCATAACAATTACGGCGTGCCTCGCCGGAAGGAAGCGTCGTAATAACTTCTTACTTCGCGCAGCCTCGTAAAGATTAAAAAGGGGCCGAGGGGAGAGGAGGGTCAAGGTGAGATAAAGCAAAATTAATGGCAGACCTAAATCCTTGCCGGTGGATCTCCGAGATTGCCTCACGGCCGGAAGAAAGAAGCTCGGTGAATTACACGGCCGTGGACCAACGTAACGCGAGCATCGTTAATTTCAATTATTATCGGCCGTGGATTCGTGACACGCACGACTTATGACAATTATCGTGAGGAAACCGCCCGTTTAATAGAATCAAGCTGGCGCTTAAATAACCAGACACGCTTTTTTCGTGTCGCCAACGGGGCAAAAATCGTGAATTAACCATGTAAAATGCAAAATGCATATTGAAAACCAGTATATCAGATAGGTACGAGCGTTTCTAACGTAGAAATTGAGTACAAGTGTTAAAGCTGTGCGGCAACTCCGATGAAAGTCTACCCCGCCAGACGAAGAATCGAAAGAAATATGATTTACGTTCGACTACGTTAGATGAAATAAAGAGAAAGAATCTATTACGATTGTAGAGAATTGATGAATATTTAATATGCTGCAGTGTGTAGACATTGTATCGGCATTTAATGATTTACGAACCATTTATATGATAAAGAGTGTTTTCGAATAGAGTAACAATAGACGTAAATATATGTAAGCTTCTAAGTGAAACTTAGATCTGGTACAGATACAATTTTTATCAGTTTCTGTTTGAACTTTTATTAATCCTCTACAAACCGATATTTCTATGTTTGTGAGAAGCAAAGTTACAAGGTATTACCTACTGTGCATTCATTTATCTACATTTTATGTCTCGTTTATATTAAAAATAAATAACATGACCAGTAAAATCATGTCTTCCTATACTTAACCTTTTATAACCCAATTTTTCTGTATGTATGGGAAGAAAAGTTACAGTTGATTACAATTTCACATCTTGAAAAATGTTGAATAATAAGAATTAATAATTAACAACGTACGTTTTTATAATTAATATTACAAACATTTTTATATATATTTACGAATGCTTCTAAACTGGAAGTAAATTATATTTTCAATTTTCATCTGTTCAATCTAAATTAATTAAATTTATATTCCAATTTCTTCCCAATTTTATTTATTTTAATTCACTTGTGTTACGTTTCGTTTAATTTTTATTTGATGCTGTATTATGCTTCCATTAACCTTCTGCGACCAAATTTTTAGAGAAAAAACATTAGGGTTGATTACAATTTGCATCTTAAAAAATATTGAGAAGTGAGAACCAATCATTATTGTAAAGAAATTGCTCTGCAATGATGCAATGATACAACGATATAATAATATAATGTATAAAATACAGATAAATGAATATGTAACATGAATATGTTTTAAGTCGTACGACGCTACAGTGTTGAAATATATTTCTTTTTCGAAGAAGCTACACTGAATTTTTCTTCTTTCCTTGAAAAACGCACGAAAGTGCGTTCTTTGTTTTCATTTTACTCGGATACTCAAGGAATATTTTACGAAGTACTGCATTAAACATCTCACGATTATCTGAGTTCCTATGAAATTCCATTGAAATCGATGTGTAATATCTCATGCGACTCCCTCGCAAGTGGTGCGAGAGGAACGAGATCGCGCGAAGATCGGAGCAAACTTTCGAAACGTTCACCATGCGTGGCGACGCGTTAAATTAACGTGCAGACTTTTCCATTAATAACAGGTCCCCTCCCCGTCGTGTGCACGGTGACACTCGTTTCGAACGGGACAACCTCTGTATCGAGATTATGCAATCGAAAATTAACGTTTTCGCGACGAACGTTGCAGACTGGTTCACTATTGCAATAATCAATCTGGTAGATTAGAGAAAGTTGTTGCAGAAATTTATGAATGAGCCATCTTGTAACGATAATATACTCGAGACGTTGTATGAACATATAGCGAGATGTTTCATTTGATAAAGTTTCCTTAAAACAGACACAACATTTCTTTTGCTAATTAAACAAAGTAAAATCATAATTACATAAACTGCGCAAGGTGTCTTATTGGTGTACGAAGAAAGAAAATTAAATTTACAATTACTGTAAAAATAATAAGATCAAATTGTAATATAAAATTTCTTCCTACTAGACAAATTAATTATTAGGTGTAGAAATAAAGTACAGTCATTTGTATCGGAATCATATACGATTATTCGAAGGATTATATGAAATAGAAAATTTAAGGGAAATGAGTCGCTAAGCTTATGTACACAATTAATAAATACGTTTAAAGTTTAGATTCTACCTGAGTGTTTCGATTATTTTTCTTTAAATATTTGTGATGGTACTCACAAGTTGCAAAAAAAAAAAACAATGGTAAAAGCTCATTGACAGTAATAAAAATTATTTTGATGACTGATCTGTTTTCACTCTTTTCGAATGAAGCTTCGATTGTACTCAAAAGTCGAAAAGAATTTATTTCTACACGTGACATACCATTACTTGAACATAAATTAAACGTGAGATAATCAATTGTACAACACAATACGTATAATTTGTATCTAATTTGAAAATTAAAAATCCAGCACTGTAGAAATAAAAATCTTCATAAAAAAGTATTCAATGAATGAAACTTTCGAAGATGAAATTTGCAAACACAAAAGAAGCCCAAAGCTGGATAAACGAGCGGCTGAGAAGCCAATAGTCACGCGAATCACGTACCATGCCCTCGTCTATCGAGGTGTCTTCCTCGCAATAGCACTCGTCAGGCTCATCCGGTGTCAGAGCGGTAGGAGTTTCCGGTGACTCCTCCTTGGTGTCCTGTCTTCTCATCCAGTCCATCTTCAAGTCTGTCTATCGAAGCCTCTTGCGGCCTGGCGAGTTGTTGCGTCCTCTCACGATCCTACTACACTCCTTGGCTCGTTTCAACCCAAGATCACATGTCTCTCGCGTACGATCGGTCACACGAGAGCAAACGAGAGAAAAGAAAGAAAAAGTGTACACCGCGCGGTTGTGTTGTTCGTGTATACCGAACGCGAAACACTGAAATACAAACGGTGCGCTTTTACTTATCGTTTATCACGGGCCACGCTCCGATTACGCGGAAGCCACTCCGCTAGCGGCTGTAGCTGACATTTGCGAAATGTCAAAGCTTTTCTGCCCCGGCTGGTGGCAATATATCCGTGGCGCTAACGAGGCGTCAAGCTTCTCTCTTACGATCGAAACTTCGATATCAATACGTAGGTACCGTGGACCCACGGATGCACGTGTATCAAACTCGTGTGTAATGTGACCCAAGTAAGTCTGAAACGATGCCGGAAAAAAGAAAACTCGTTCACTGTGTTTCACTGATCGATCAATGAAATCGGCCAAAAAAGTAGAAAAAGGAGAAATAAAAACAGAAAAAAACGATTTTTAAAAAGATGTTCCACGCAGAGATGCCTTTCCGGAAACTTCGTTGTCGTTACGGGGAACGTTGACACGATGATCCGACCGCGAGGATAATCCTCTCTGTACACCGATCCCCAAGAGGGAAACTGGCCTGGGTTTTTCGACACGACACTCTCCCGATCGTGGAGAAAAACCTCACACGCGATACATCTCGATATCCAATAGAAGAGAACGCGTCGTTAACACACAGAGTACCGGCAAGAGATGATTGCGAGCGAGACGACGCGCGCGCAGTCTCGCATGTGCACACGAGCGAGCCACGGCGGCGGTGCAGCTGCAACTGTGTGTGCAAGCCGGGAATGCTGGAAGTGGTATGGAGGCGGCTCGGTGGGCGCACTCTGTCTCGTCCCCTGCTGCCTCCCTTCTCTTTCTCTATCTCACCTAAACTTCGCTTCGTCTCTTCTTTCTCCCTCTCTTTTCGACAGACTATCTACTCTCTCTGTCGTATCTTTGGACGGTTCACGAGTCGCTCACTCTCGCTCTTTTCACTGAATCGTCCAACACATTTCGTTTCTCTTTCTATCCTGTTCGTTACCTTTTCCATCTTTCTCTCTCTTTAGCCAGGTTGTTCTTTCTCTATTACTCATAGGTACATCATATGTTCCATCCCTCTTCGATGATTCGTCAGAGTCGACGTTTATCTTTCTCTCGTAAAGTTCTCTTTCTCCTTTCAATTTCTTCTTTCTCCTCCTCGTAGTTTCGTCACTCCGTCTTGGTTCCGCTCTGGAACGCTTCGTACACCTCTACACACGGCTCCTTCGCGCTGCCCTTACGCCATCTTTCTCCCGCCCTTTGTTGTCCTCGTGGTTTCCCTCTCTGTTCCGTTCGTTTCTGTTTCTTTGCCAACTCGCCCCCTACCATCTGTCTATCTTTCTCCCACCTGTGCAGTTCATCTTCATCCACGCTGTGCCTTTTTATATTTCGTACAGCTTCCCTCGTCACTCTACGCTCGACTCTATTTCCCCTGTCGCTGTCGACTTCCTCCTTTCTTCCCCGCTATTCTTTCCCGCTTCTCTGCTTGACCTCTCTCTCCGTTCGTTTCCCTTCCTCTTTTTCCCGCCACTCTGCCTTCGTCTTCTTTTTCACAACTGGGCGGAAAACGGCAACTACCTCCCGTAGCTGGACAGACACGCGAGAAAGGGAGGAGAATAAAACGGAGGGGAACGTGATGATAGAGAGGGAGAAAGACGCGTAACGAGGGTGGCCAGAAATGGCTCTTTCTCGCTTCTTATTCCGTACACGCTGTCTCTGTTCAGGAACAGCATCCCTGTTACGTTTCTCTCCTTCTCGCTCCTGTCCTTCATCCTCCCCCACCATAGATCGTTCGTCCCTGTTCAACTCGCTCGTTCCTCCCTCTCCGCAGTTCCATGACCCCTTCCCTTTCGCGTGGAGTCGCTGTGAGTTCAGGGACGATCCGTTTTCAGTCGAGACCCTGGATCTAACGCCCCGAGGGAGGCCAGAAATAGCGACTTTCTTCTAGTGCCGGGGATTTCATCTTTTTATGCTTGTACGTTACGGGACCTAACCCGGGAGACAGATTCATCCGTCGAAACAAATTGCCGATAAGATGATGAGCAAGAATTGCCTGTTCCCGATAAGTTTGATGATATTTATGAGAGGCCGAGAACTACAGCATTGAAAAGGTATGGAGGAGGCCGGTTGAACGGTTGGAATTCGTCCAATTTCATATTAACGCGTTCTCGACTTATTGGAAACGGAGTTTTTGTCAAGTGAACCGAAATGTTTGCTGGTTCAGTGATGCAATGCAATAGAGGAAAACGGTAATGAAATTATGAAGTAATTAGAGTATTTAATTCCTCATGGGCTTACAGATTTATTTGTAATATTCTAAGAGGAAATTTGAATATTATATTGTACTACTGGATGTATGTGGAAAACGACGAATTGTAATTGGAGAGGTTTGAATTACAGCTCAACGAGAGAGCCATTTGGAAATAATGAAATGGAATAATGGACGATGAGGTGAATAATCGATAATTCGGACTGGCCGGTAAATTCGAGAAATATTACGTAAGATAGGCCTCCGTAAATCACGCATCGCTGAATTGCAATGAACTGCGATACATCCCTGGGCACGGCACTACATCGAGGAAGAAAGAGGGACGAGGAAAATGGCAAGTATGCCACGATAAGAACGACAAGGAGAAGAAGAGCAAAGCCGATGCTAGGGCACGGACACTTGAAGAAGCGGAATACCTTAGAAAAAGATAGGCATATTTCACAGGACGAAGAAGAATTACCTGCAGTATCGTAGCTAGTAAATGTATATACATCAAAATTTACCATAAAAATTTTACCGTTCTCATCGCAAACCGTTCGATAATTACAGTTTCCAAATATTGCAAATTATATATTATAATAAACAATTGCCGATATAATAAAATAAACAGTATTCTCATGGATTTATTCTATAAATGCTATAAAACACTGTTCCACTAACCTCTACATTGTAGTATCCCTCCAAAATTACTTCACACTTGCACACTTACTCTATTCTTCATAAACTTACCAACTACAATCTCATTTAATCACATTAACACAACAACTTAGCTTATCGAAAGAACACACTCCCGTGAAACATTCGATAATTGAGGAGATAAGAAACGTCAGTTGATTCCAACATAAAATCGGCGGTAAAATTATAATGAAATAAAAGATGACGGAAGGCGCGCAGCGCCATCAGTAGGGACGGCACTGGCGCGAACCATGAGAGAAAGGGACAGACACAGGGAGAGACACGTGATGCTGGAACGTGTGTTAGTCATGGGTTGCCCATGGCAACCCACGCGTCTAATGTACACGGGGTATAGGCCGCGCTCGTTCAGGACAACGCTTGCCTATATACTATACAGTACGGGGAGAGAGCGTACGTACGGTACGTAACTCCGTAGGTTGTACTACGCGTACTACTTCGCGCGTGCACAATGGAAAACGGGAGGTCAGGTTCGTGTGCGTCCACACACGTGTCCCAGTTAATTGATTTCGCCTTTGCGTTCGTTGCCACCACGATATTGCCATTCGATCGGCGTATGCAACGAAACCGCGTTATCGTCGCCGACGTGCGCCATGTCCCGACATCCTGACCACCGAATAGAGATCTTCCGGAGAGAAGACTGTATTTATGGATCGTTGGATAAAACCCCCGGTGCAATATCGGGTCTGGCATTTGACTGGAAATACTATACACGTGTTCTTGCGCTTCCTGTATATTTTCACGTCTTTTCGAGCCTCTCGACCGTGATGGCGCTATTCGATGTTATCGATATTGAAACATCATGACGTCGATTTTAATCATTTTTTCGATTCTATCTTGAGATTAAAATTTCATTGTCTGCTCTTGGAAATTTTCAAGTGTTCTTTTTTTTTTTAAATATCACATTTGTATGATAAGACAGTTGTCAAGTTTTAATTTGCTTCAAGAAGTAGATAACGATTGCAAATGTTATTTACGATAATTTGGCACGATGTAAGTCGGTTGCATGGATGAGCTGAATAATCATACGTCATAGAAATAAATGTTGCAAAGTATTAAAGATTAATAATTGATACTCATGAATAAAAGGTGAAAGGTTTCGATAAATTAAGGGCATCGAATGCATACATATATAGAAATCTGTTGTACGTTACACATGAAATTAATGTATCCGTGGCACGTATGTTAATATATCAAACTTAAGATGTTAGAACGAGAACATGTACGGTATCTCTCATATTTTTACAGGAAACAAGAAGATACCATCAATGAGTGATAATTATCATTAATCGAATAAAATAATAACACGTGCATAAAGAACGTGCACAATAAACAGCTATACGAATTTGAAACTTAATTTAAATGGAAATATCCGTTGCACACGAAGCGAACTCATAATCATTTACAACTTCGTAATCTTAATCAACCTGAGAGAAATAAATTTCTTCTTCCGTATGATTAACAAATACCACGGTAGAAATGCCACATTTGCATAAACGGTCGTTTCTCTTTCGTTCATCAGCATCCACCGGGCGTAATCACGTGCCAGGTTACGAGTAATTATCCACAGCCAGAGAGAATCGAGTTTACGCTCGATTTCAGCGCGCGAAGAATTCGGCTAGCTGGCCGAGGAGAATGCAGTCGCACCGGCCATTGCATCCTGGCGCAATCGTGCTGTGTGCACCAATTAACAGAGCTCCCGCGCCGTAATCTGGGATACCGTGGTGCATGCAAAATGCATTCTACACCACACACACACACTACTCCCGCCACTGCTGGACACGGACGATCGTTATCGCTTGATTATCGGTCGCTGGTAATCGTGGTTTTCCAAGAACCATGCCAGGAAGAAGCAGCCAGATAATTTAACTTGCTTCGATTGCCTTGAGAGAACGAAGAACATTCTGATTGCGTAATGCGCTCTTGTCAACAATTGTTCGTTTTCTCTATGAAAAAGAAACGCTGAACGAAGATCTAAACGAACGAAGAAGAATATTCGGATACACTTTAAAATAGAAAAAATTGGATCAAACGACGTGATTTCTTTTTGTTTTGAGAAGTTGGAGTTAGTTTACAAGAAGAATCTGTAATAACTCGGATAAAAAAATACTCGATTGAAATTGGTTGACGTTTCTATGAGCAGTAAACGGTTAAAAATGGCGAAAATGGACGGCTTTCGCGACTTTCGTTGATTTACAACGATTTTGAGTCGAAAAAAAAACACTTTTACTATTTTCTTTGCAATTCCGACCAATTGCAATTTTTTCAAAATTTGTGGTACGTATCATCTAGTAAACCTAATCCTTCTAACTTTTCAAAAAGAACGTAAGTCGTTTGATCCAATTTCCAAAAAGTTATTCTATTTTAAAGGGTGTCTGAATGTTAATGAGAGTCACTATACATACTTCGAACAAGCCTTCCAAATACTCTTTAGATGTGGTATCTGAATTAATTAGAATGGATCTACGGAGGAGATAGTGTTTCAGTTCTTCTCTTCTTTTCCACTTTTTTAATTTTGCGCATTTGCAATTTTATTTTTGTACTACTTGAATTAAATAGAATTTTAATTGACACATAAATGTATCTACGTCATTGTGAAATTGTGGAAGCGAGATTGCAACGCGATAAAGTTTTTTTTTTACATTTTTCTCTATTTCTTAATGAAATGATATAATTAGGAATTTTATAAGGCGCAATTAACTGATAAATTACAAAATGGTGGGACGCCTAATTTAACGATTTTAAAGTAGATTATAAGGAAGGAATCTATCACCCGACGTTATTAAAGTAGATTTCACGCTTGGTGTATTATGTTTCTTTCAATCTCATGTATTTTTCATATAATACAGTTTATAAATTTTTGCCAATTATCTGGAAACACGAATTCCTTCCTGCAGGGATTTCCTGTAAAGCTTGAGGTTACGATATTTACAATTATTCCTTCGAATTTTACTTTTGTTTTAGATGATTTAAAAGATTTTTAATCGTCTACGTCTTCACATCTTACGAAATGAACAATTTAATTAGAAAAGATTAATAGATATGCTTAAAAATTAAGCAAACCAATTTATCTAATCGGTAACCTGATTTGCAAAGAAAATGTATACAGAACTGTAAATGCAGTCAAACATAAAGACCACGAGTCTTTGCTCATTTCGAAACTGTATTTTATCTTTTCAGAGTTTAATATTAACATACGAAAGTATACTGCTTTTAATAACTTAGCACAGTTCTCATATTTGTCAACTGTAAGTACATTATAATAAAGAATGATCAAGAGATGCCACACTTTCAACCAAAAAGAAAGAAAAAGAACCAAAAGGTAACAATTATATTTACAATCAAATGCAGATAAAAGATTTTAATTTACAAAAATTATATACACTTACATATAGTTCATCATTGGTTTATAATAATCATTTACAATATTCAATGAAAGCCCAGAAATTTCTCGAAAATTATATATCGTCAGTTTGCTAAAAAGATGAAAAAGAGATATTTGCAAAAGTAAAGATTTTTATTTGGATGAGTAATGTAACAATTCAAAACAGAGCTGTTTTAACTCTTTTGAACATTTTATTAGGAACCCTTAGAGCCCAAAGATTATTATCTAAACTATAAAGGAAAAATAAATTTTTCACTACTAAATAATCAAATAATTAACAACATTCTATCACAAAATAAATTTCCTAAAAATGAAAAATACTTATGTTAATTATGTTACTTCTCTGGCAAAGTAACGATCACAGAAATATTCGTAACCCCTTTGAAACAAAATAACTTTTTTGAAATTACATCAAACGATTCGAATTTTTTTGTTTTGAGAAGTTAGAAAGATCAATTAGTTAGACGAATGTACACAAAATTTTGAAAATGTTATAATTTGTCAACATTGCTAGGAAATTAGTGAAAGTCATTTCTATAACTTTTTTATCTGAAAATTACATGCTGAAAATTTTATCGAAATCGGTTAACGAGCCACAAATAATTTTCATTACAGTCTCAGATAAAAAACATTCCAACTAATTGCAATTTTCTCAAAAAATATTTACAGGTCATCTAATAACCAAATCCTTTTAACTTCTCAAAAAAGAACTCAAGTTGTTTGCTCCAATTTTAAAAAAGTTATTCTGTTTTGTGATACAAATACTGTGACCCTACCCACAACAGTATAACCTTTCACCGTTTTGTAAAAGTATCACCGATTAGTAACATAATAACAATACACTAAACCCATACAAATTAATTGCAGCGAATTGATCTAAAAATAATTCAAGCCTACAATCGACGCCTTAAAAAAAAAGAAACAGAAAAAAATCTGATCGCGCAAGATTATCGCACGACCGCATAACACCCACAAGGAACAACGAACCCATTTCGCGGCGTTGCATTATCTTGAAAAACGCAACCAGGCCACAGACTTATATACACACTCTCACACAAATGGTGCCTTACGTACAACGAAGCAACCGATCGGCGAAGAAAGGAAACGCGAAGTGGAGGGTATTATACGAAGCGAGCAACTGTGCATTAAATTGAAACAGGCCACGACTGACTTGAAGCGTTCCCGTGGCATTATACGCCTGACCGTCCTATGGAGTTCTCGCGCGTATATTCGAGGCGTGCGCTCGCGCGTCGATACGCGTAAGTCATGATTGCCGGTGTTCACGGAACGTCATGCTGCCCATTAAACCCCACCAACGCCGACCAGGACGAGTTGAATGCACCTAGAGAAGCCGACCTCGCGTTTCTCCAACCGATCCGGCCTCTCGCGACAGGACGCGTGGGAGTTTACAAGAAATTCGTGGCCCAGACAAGATAGGTGCGAATGGAAACAATGTGTCGAAATCTCGAACTCTTCTCACGGAGACTCTGCCCCTGTTGTCTCTATCTTTCTCTTCTAGCATGGTGCTCTTTACTATGGAACAAGTTGAACGGCTGGGTTCACGTGTACCACTTTTCAGACAGGCTAATGCGCTTCCTAGATTCTTCTCGCTTTCGATTACCGACGGTACCGTTCTCGCGAACGGTGCACAGGTCGATACGTAACGCGATAGCGACAGTATGGCGAACGGTATTGGAATATAGAAGAGCGGAGATCGATATTTTGGGATCGTTGGTTCGTCATTGTATTTTATCTTTTGGAACTATAGTTGTGTTGGAGTGAAGCCGAGAGAGAGAGAGAGAGAGAGAGAGAGAGAGAGAGATGTTTTACTAGCGTGGACGCGATATTTGTGAAACTTAATATTTGAGGAAGCGGAAATTATGTTACTATAAACACTTGCAGTCTCCTTCGATACGCTTTGGCCTGAAAGCTCTTAGTATAATTTGTGTCACTGAGAAATGCAAACCTATCCAAAATGAGTGCTGTGTATGTTAAACATTTTGAAACAGCTTTTTTGGGATCATCATCGAAAAGAACCAAAAATAAGTGTTAGAGTTATCATAATGACGAGTTACAGTCGTCGTGCAAATTATCATCAAGGTGTGACTAAAGATCATATGTCTATCAAATTTGTATTCTTGCTCTAACTTCAGTTTAAATTTAAGACTAATTATCAAATAAAAATCGTATACAATTGCTTAATTTCTTTTTGCTTAACGATGTATTGGAACAGTGAATAATTCGAGTCTTACATACGTAACGACTAAAAAATCGTGCAGCAAGGGTTTAAGATGCGAGGGATGGGCGTGGGTTAATCAACGACAGTAAAAATTTCTACCATTAATTGTAGAAATTTCTAAAGTTCAAATTCCATTGATAAAAAATAAATGTTTTCATTTAATAAATACAGTGATGTCTTCTGAACTATTACCAACGATTTACACTACCTTTTCTCCAATGGAACTTGAATGAATGAATATTTTTTAGGAGAAATATTTCAACCATTTTTAAATGCTGATCGAAAATTCGCCTGCAACTTTTTCACTTTGTTCTCTGCACCGATATGAGCCAAATATGTTTTAATTACGCTTGAAGTTACACAAAAGCTTACTTTTGGATGTCCGATGCATCCTTAAATTGCACCAAGTAGCCAAGTATTCACATAAACCAAACAAGAAACTACAACGTTCGATAATTATCGAAGGTAAATAATCGAAATGAGCACTTTAAATTCATTTCACATCTCCCCACCACGTATAAAGAGAAAAATCACAAAGTTTCAACGGAACGACGTAAACAAATCCCACGAATCCGTCTGGTCGTTGTGGACAACGAAAAAGTGTGTCGTTAATTTTTAACATGGTCCTGACGGTGTAATCACGTGACTGCTCCACGAAGCAGAACAACCCTGGCCAGACTTTCGGACCTTTGAAGTCGTCGGCTGACGCAAGAGGCAAGAGTTCATCTCGAAAGATTTACATCTCTCGCCAGCAGCGGTAAGAGGCAAGGTATGAAGCAACGGCCACGAAGATCAAGGGGAAAGGGAGGGGGTAAAGAAATAAACGTTGCACGAACTTACCGAGGCCAAAAGGGTCTCTGGGAAACGGAGACTATCCCACGACAGGACCTTAGAGTCCTTTCAGGATTCCCTCGTGCCGGCTAGCAGAGAAAAACAAGTTGGTCCACGAGCTGGTGACTCGTTTTGAGAAAAATACAAACGGAGAAGTGGATATGTGTTAATATCGAATCTTCGAAATTCTTTCCCTGAATCTGTTACTCGAGAATATTCACTTTTTAAGACTCTTTTGGGTAAAATGGGATTTCAGCAGGTTTGGAAGTGTTAATTCGTCGAACATTTCGACTTACTTCGAGATATATACGTTTGAAAATGAAGATATTTACAACTTAATCAAGTTGTATCACGTGAAATTATAGTTTTTGTAGTTGAGATGATAAAGATGTATTTTTAGAAATAATTATTTTTATTTCACTAAAATATCCACCATTAGATTTTTTAATTTATACTTATTTTAGCCTCTACTACTCGCTGTTTTAATAAAGTATTAAAAAAAAAAAAATCGAAGTATTATATACAATTTATATTTTGCAATCGTCAGAACCTGAAACTAAAGCAAAATCTGAAGCTTCTTCTGTGCAACTCGTCGTTATAAGGTAAAGGATTAATGACTTTTTCTCAAATAAGTTCCAACTGATGTATTTTACTTTTATAAAAATCAGCGTCTTTTTAATTCGATATATTCTTTATTTTATTTCGGTATGATTCCGTGGAAAAACTGGTCCAATTTAAATTCATGATAGGAAAAGTGTTCTAAATTCTTTGGCAGATATATTTTTTAATATATAATAAATGTATATTAATATACAATAAACTAAGAGGGGAAAACAGAGCACAAATGAAATAATTTCTATATAGTACAAGTAAAAGTATAAGTTATGTAGAATTTATTGATCACGGTTCATCAATTATTTCAGCATAGTAGAATTTAATATAAGTTTGTTATTTAAGTAGATATTACATCAACCCCTTGCCTAATAATTACGAGTCCCACACCTGGTACAGATTACGGTTAAAATATAAAATAGAAGAATTTTGCTTTCAGTCAATTTGCACTTTAGTTCTAACTCCAACTGCAATTTAAATCTGACGATTGCAAAATATAAATTGCATTTAATATTTTGTCTATTTTTTACTTATCGCTCTCTGAAAACAGTGAATAATCAAGGCTAACATATGTAACGATTAACAATTCGTACATAATAGTACACATCAATTTTACGACAAATAAAATAACCTTGAAAACTGTATTACATTATAAAATAATCAAATTATAAATTTCATTAAAATATTGTCTAAGAAGGGAAAACTAAACAGCGAGTTTCTCGATTACAAAAAACGACGTTTTACGATACTCCGAATGGAGATCCAGAAGGTTGTAGCAACGATAAAATCATAAAATTTCTCCAGAGAATCATAAGGAAAAACACGGTGTTTGTTTTTCGAGAGCCGTGTTTAGAGATGCGTTTAACGAAATATCGACCCATGAATTCGATAGTTTACTGCGGCGGAGAATCCTGCGGTAACGCGGATCGAGCCTCGTCGCCGTTGTCGCGGGGATTAAATCGGGTACAGTCGGCGACCACGCCCAGTGAAATGCGCATGTGGGCTCGATTTAACCTCTGTTAGAATTGTCATATTCGTTGGTAAACCTTTGTGTAACAGTGAAATTCTTGCGCGATTGTGACCGAGTTCTCTCGTTCATCCCTGCAACACGTATGAACACTCTTCGATGCTTTTTCCATATCTCTTTTAATTATGCTCAGCCTTTTTTATCCTTGACACACGGAAATATATTAAATTACTCCATGACTGAATAAATATTTACTTTGATGAAGTGTAAATTTTACCCTGAAATTTGATTTGAACTGAAATAACTGAAAATTTCTATATCTCCATTTTGTTAGATAAAAGAAGTTAGAAAAGCTCAAAAATTGAATAGAAAATGGTTCTAGGTATAAAATGAAATATTATAATTGAAATACAGATTGAAAATAAAGCTCAAAGTAAATTGAAAATTTGAAATTTAAATTTAATTGAAAAATTTGTACTGAGCAATTAGTAATTTTCGGTAAATGAAACGAAGGAAGAAAAAAAAAGTAATTTTGCTAACTGAGTACGCAATTTGAAACGTGTTTATGGGAGGTAATGAGATAAATCAAGTGAATGTAGCAGACTTTTTGAATATTCTAATTAAACGATCTGACGCCTGTCCGATTCCAATTTCTGATATGCAAAATGTCGTGCCTAACGACACGATGTAACGCAAGAAGAGGCGGCTGTATCGCTTTCAGAGTCTCTGTCCCGTTTCTGGATAAAGTAACGTTCCTGGAAACTAGGCGACGCCAATAGTCGAGGGAATTCCTTTTCAACGAGCCAGCAGAGAGCGGCTGGCACTTACGGCATCGGCTCTAATTAGCGGTAATTAGAAGAAGCTCCGCGGACGGCGCCACAAATTGAAACCGGCATCAACTAATCTAGAGAGAAGAGAGGCCGTGCGAGGTAAAGAACGCACGAACGAATCGAGTCAAACGAATCGCTGGCTAGCAATAAAATCGCATTCGAAACGTCACCTCTCAGAGACAAGAAGAGAGATCTTCGTTCACTTCAATTCGATATTCATTAAACTTGCCTTATCGCGTTTGATTGTAATTAGAAAGTTGCACATTTCACTTAAAAGTAGCTAATATATTTATGAAACAACAAAACAGATAAATAATTGTGAGATAAAGGTTAGAGAGAAGTGGAACAATAATTACCAACAATCGCAAGAAACTGCTGCATTAAAGTGGGTCACAGAAGTATTCGTACCCCCTTTAATAACTCTTTTAAAATTGGACAAAACGACTTGAGGAGTTAGAAGGATCAGTTGACTAAATGACGTATAACAAATTAAAAAAAAAAATTGCAATTTGCTAGAATTGCGAAAAAAATGAAATTACAAAAGTGGCTTCTTACGACTTTTCTAATTTAAGCCTTTAATAAAAATTTAAAAAACATGTTTTGTAGATTTATGTCAGTTAATTTTAATTATATAATTTTTATGTTAAAAGTATATCATAAAGATACAAAATATTACTCTGACTTCTTTTAGGCATATATAATGACACTTTTGTAATTCTACAATCACTTTTAGGGTAATTATGCAGAAAAGGGGATTCCTAATCAATTTCAATTACCTTGAAATACGTTGTCAAGATCATTATTATAAACAACTTTTTCCTATAGCTATTACCGCCACTCGGTCTTAGTTTCCGAGATATTCTAAAGAAACTTTCTGTTCCTATCTAACCTTACTCATAATGATAATGATACCAAGTAATGCTGACTAATTTTTATTAAAGCTAAAATGAAAATGTTATTTCAAGAAACTATTATTCTAAGTAAGATTATATTATATAAATTATAGTTGAAAATACACATGTGTGGGTAAATGTTTGTTTTCAGGTTTCTGTTCAATAACAAATTGTATTAAACTATTACAAATCTCGTACATCATCACTAGTGAAATAGCTCATTCTCTACACTTTTGATATTAGACTGATACAAGTCTATTCTGTGCATTTCTTCACATCGTGATAAGTGCCGAAGTGCTGTACAATATCATTAAACAGTTGAAATTTAAAAGTCACTTTGCAGGGGGTACTTTCTAAAACAAGCACCGAACAGATTTATCCAAATTCACTTGTACATCTTTCACTTATCTAAACGAATCCAATAAATTAGAATGACTTTCTAAAATTTCTCTTCCTTATAATCAACTACATCACTTTTATTCATTTCAAAATTACAGGTTTAAGATAACACTTGCTATTAATAATACACTATACCTTATTTAAAAACAAAGAAAAAAAAGATCCATTGTAAGAATAACGAGTTGCAATGTTAGTTAAAATTACAAAGTGATAACCATTACCGTTTCCCTGTTACGCAAAATTACTAAACAGGTACTGATGATGCTCCTTGTGTTTTCAATTGGTGAACAATGAGAAGGCAACGATTGTCCGTCGAGTCCGGAAGCACAATTGTACAAGTATCAACGAGAATTTACCGAGAGAATCGTGTTATCGATCAGCGGAAGAAACGGAGAGTTAATTGGTTTAACAGAGGCGTTGGTGATAACGAAATATAGAGCGACACGATGATGGAAGTTCGTCGAACCTCGTTCGTTGCCGTGTTAATAGAACGGTCCGCGTGCCGGATTGCCTGGCGATTGCGCAATTTTCAAGAAAACGCCACGCGGTTCTGTCGAGACGTTAATAGAAGGTTAACCGGAAAAAAGCGGGAAGAAACGCGTCGAGAGGCGTCTCGTGTAAACTGACGGGAAAGATCTGGGAACGGGATCGATGGCATCTGTTACCGGTTAGAGGGATTAACGAGACTCGCTCCCTCTCCAGACGAGAATACTCGAATAGTATCCCGTGAAAACGTTCCCTTTATTAACTTCCCATTGTAAAGCGGTGCAAGCGGTCCTGGTTGAAGTAGCGTTTCAAATAGAAAATAAAAATACTTGAAGAAATTATGTGGTTGCTGTAAATGAAATGACAAATTTGTAAATTGATAAACTTTAACGTTAATTACGTTATTAAGGTTTGAAGTGGGATAATTCCGGAAGGAACGATATTAGTTTTTTTTTAAACGCAAAAAAAAAAGAGAACTGTAGGGATTGAAACACCAAAATTGATTTTTATATAAATTTTAAATACTTTCTTACAAGGCAATCGACAAAAATTAGATTTATATATGGAAAAATATAACATTGTAACAATAATAATAATTTAATTAGTCATTGCTCTCGGAATTATCCTATTTTAAACCTTAATAACGTAATCAATGCTAAATTTTATCAATTAACCCTCATGTGACGGAGAAGTTACATATACCGCGTACTCACGTTTCACAAGTTCCATTTTATTTGTTTATTACTTTACTATTGTATTATATTGTTGTACTATCACATTATTACTAGCCAGTTCTTTTACGATAATTAAGTATTGATTCTTGCTCCTCTTAGTAAAATGTAAAATTGTATTCAACCATTTTTCTCTTTACGAACGAGGAAAAATCAAGGTATAGAAGGTTAAAATAAAATCTAGAGGATGAGATACATTTTTCTCGATTAATACCGAATTATTATAAATACCTCAAATTTGTAATACACTCTGTAAATGCATTCTTAATTATTGCTTCATTACGATGTATCAATACATTTAAAAAATAATAATAATAATTTTGTTGGTCATCTCTCCCAGAATTACCCTAATTTAAATTTTACTAGTGTAATCTACACTAAATTTTATCAATTCAAGTAAAGGTGTTAGGATATGTAATACGAATTTATCTGAATTTTTGTAATATATCCTACAAATGCATACTTAATTATTGCATTATTATTAAATACTTTTTTCCAAGCCACATCAATGCTATTTTTATTTCACTTCTTACATACCTATACTTTAAAATTTGTACGAATTTTTCTATAATATTTTATAACTTCCAGTACCGATGGAATTCTTTCTGTACCGATACCGCAGAATGAGCAAGTAACAATTTCATCGCAATGTATCGCTGAATTCGCGTCGAACATTTTTATAGTGAAACGTTATTGCAGCCTCTTTACGTTTACCAATAAAAGCGAGAAAAATATCTTGAAGGAGTAAACGGAAAAGTGAACTCAAGCAACTAGAACGAACGGCCGCAATTTTTTCAGTGAAAACAGATGGCAGAAAATAGACAACGCGGTACAGACAGGTTCCACATTCTACTAGATCATTTTCTACCAATACACTTTCGATAACACTTCGCAAAAAAGGAAAGGAAAAAAATACTTTCAATTATAAGAAACACCGATCACACCGGTCATAACAACTTCTTAGATTATCAAAATATGCATTCAATTCTCTCAAGATGTTTCAATAACGTTTCGAGAACATCCCGAAGAGTCGTAACAGGTCCTTAAGAGCTGTAAGAGGGCACAAATCGGGCAAGATGCGCAGGAATGCGTCAAGATATTTCGCGAGTCCTAGGGTGGGAGGTGGAATTCCAGCGAGAGAAGACCAAGCTGGAGGAGAAGAAGAAGAAGAAGAAGAAGAAGAAGAAGAAGAAGAAGAAGAAGAAGAAAAAGAAGAAGAAGGGCGAAAGAATGGGACGAGCAAAAAGGGGCGAACAAAAGCAGCAGAAAGGAACGAAGAGGACCGACCAGGTACACAAATTGCCAGCGAGATGAAACTGCGTGTTCTTCGCCGCGTTTCATCCCTAGAAGGTAAAAAGAACTGGCCGAATTCGATCATTTTTTTTTTATAAGTTCGAATTTCCTGGTTCTCGATAAATTAGAAGCTGTACGAAGTGTCGCGAAAACTCGTTCGATAGTCGAATAGTGAAAGGCAATGGCGATTACTTGGCAATGAAGGCCGTTGAAAAAATGCTACGGCAATTATAGAAATCGAGTTGGAAACGTTTTTTTCTACGGCTACGGGGAAGAAGAGAACAGCAACAAGGAGAAACCACATAGCTATAAAGGTGTTGATCGAAGAACCCGTAGAATTGTATTAGAACAACTGAACAATAAATTTTCACACACTACGCAAACGATTTTTCTGTTTTACATCGATCGAGGGGTATTTCGAGTGTTTATTTGAATGACTGATACCCATGTCGGTACCATGAAGAAATCTTCTAAGTGTATGCAAGATTTTTTAGACTTCTTTACGAGAATAAAATTTTCATCTTCTGTCGTCCCGATTTTAAGGGGAATTCCCCTAATAATGGACGCGTAAGGTTATCCTTAAAGAAATACAAACGAATATTCTATTCTTTTTATTCTGCTGATTAAAAATTAGAACAAAGCTACAAAATAATCAACATTATTATAACAGTTATCGTAAATTAATATTAAACTTCGCTATGTAATTTTAAGAAATTATTAAGTGGACAGTAGAAGTTACGAATGTAACTTATTGTTAGAACAGTTTTAATATAATTTGCTGCGATCACAGATATAATCGTGGGAAAGTTTTGGTAAATTTACTCAGTTTAGATTGCAAAGTAATTTCTCAACCAGATTTTATCGATTTTATTCTATAAAATGCTTCTTGGAATGCCATATCTTAAAGGCGCCCTTTTTAGACTAATATTCTTTGACAGAATTTTCTGAAGTGCTGTTTCCAAATTATTTTTATCCCACAAACCTTTTTTTCTTTCTCTTAGTATTCACACTGCTTGGATGTATCTTTTAACGACTGAAGTCCAAATAATAAACAGTAATATAAATAGTAACACGCAAGATTAAGATTTGTATTATTCAGGAATATGTTAAAAAAGAAGAAGTGCATTTTATAATAGAGAATTACAAATGTTACCAGAAATGTGGAAAAAAGTTATTGAAAGCCATGGTGAACATATAATGGATTAAATAAATCGTTCTTGATAAAGTAATATAATAGCTATTCATTTAAAGAACAAACCGATCAAAACTTTTACACCCATTCAATAGTATAGTTTGACGTAACGCGTAACATTTTAATTTATCCCAAAAAGAGGATTTTATCAGTGCAATTATTATGGGTCACCGGTAAATCCAATTTCAGTTTTCGTGTTACGAAACTAAGCAACGTGGAATGTAACAAATAACCGGCGAACAACGTCGAAGAGCTTAACCCTGAACAATAATATCCAATACTCTCGACAAAGAAGCATATACCTTGCTTCTACCCAAGAAATCGAGCCAAAGACTTCTTCGTGAAAAGACTTATCTCTCACGAAGAAATTCTGGTTTTACAACGTTGGAAGGCTCATCCGTCGTGTTCCTCTCTTAGCCGGGGTAATTCTCTCAAGTGGACAAAGAACAGCTCGCTTTCTCATTATCTTAAAAACCCTTTCCTAAGGGTGGAACAGCGCGAACAAATGACTTTCCTAGCGATCCGTTTGCGTCAAGCTTGGCCCCGCGAATTTCTATCCCGGTAACGAAAACCACCGGGAGAATCCGTTCGGAAAAAGAGGTCGGGACGACAAAGAATTTCTAATGGACGGCCGAGCACCCAGAGGACGCCTTATAAGGCGAACATCTCGTGAAGGTGGCTTCGCAGCCTCCTTTTGGTCTCTCTGTGTGTCTCTCTTTCACTCTTTCCCTCGCGTGTAATCTTATGGCGACTTCTGCGAGCGGCCACAGGCGCCTCCGTAGCCGGATTTAGACCGAAAAAGAAACACCACGAAGTTTCGGGAAGACGACGACAAAGACGAAGGGGACAAGAGGAGAAGGAACCAGCATGGAGCCACCAGACACCGATCGTCTGATCGTGACCGGCTCCCGATCCACCAATCGATACTATCCAACCCTGACTCTGTATTTTGCCCCCAAAACGATCGTGCAACCGAGAATCTTACGGAGTTTCACGAAAGACGTGCCGAATTTCTGCACGCTGCAACGCTGCTATACACACACTATCCTTGTTACGTGATTTTTGCTTCTTTATTTCGACTTTTTCGGTACTCCTTTCTTTTTTGCTTTTTTTTTTGCTCTTTCTCTGGCTTTTTTCCGTTGGGTGTGTTGTGTATACCGGGAGGTTATCGTGGATCTGGTAGCACGAGTTTCGAATTTCCTTGGAGTATGATCTTTACGCGCTGGTGCGCGTCTAATTAGCCGAGAGGTATCGTTTTCACAAGGAAATCAAAATCTTAATTTATTCTAAAGGATCATCCAAATGAGACGCCTAGATGTCAGCACTGTATAATGTTTACACGTCGTTCTTTTCGAATAATATAAGCTGTTTTGTTTTACTAGAAGGTAGATGAAGTTTAACTATGCACAGATGTATATACATTGTAGCAACGCATTTACATTATTCACACTTATTATGAAAATGAGTGTTTTTTGAAAAATACCCATCGCGAAATTCGTGATTCTTTTTAAGGTAAATAATGGGCCAAATCCGTTTTCAATTTAAAGATTAGTGAACAAATTCGATGAAATTGGTTGTCTTATTGATGAACCAAAAAAAGTGAAAAACCAAAAACTAAAGATGAGTTAACAAATTTCCGACAACAATCGCTTGGAAATTCCGGCAAATTCGCTTCGAATCGGTCGATTCCCCTGAACGTGTGCAAGCTGTTCGAATGAGAAACAAGTAGCAGCAGCAGGGTTAGCAAAGGTAATCAAGAAGAGGCGTTAGTCAGTGTGAATCGCGTGATTAGGATTCCCTCGAATCAGTAAATCGGCTCGAATCGTTCGCTGATTACTGTCTCCGCCTGCCTCCAAACAAATCGATTCCGCTCGAAGTGTTAAACGAGCTTCGTTCAATTGCACTCCTGTACGATGTCGTAAATTATGCAACAGAACGCAAATGCACACGTACAGCGGACTATATTGCCGCGTGCATACATATGTAAACGGCATGACGCATTCGCATTCATGCATGTAGATTCGAGAGACGGTTCGGGACCTTTGAGAGGCAATCGAGTGGCCGGCTCGAAGACCCTTATTGTCGGATCGACATGAATACCAAGTAAAACACCGGTAGACAACCGCGGTCGAGCTTCTTCGAATTTTCTCTGACCGGTTCATTTGGAGAACGACGAGAAATGTTCTCCTTCTTAGAACTGTCCAACGCATGTGTGTATTAGGCTATCTGGAAAGTTCGCAGATATTTTCAATAGGTAGTACTTAAATCATTAAGTTCCAAATAGAGAAATAAGGAAATTTTTATATACATGATTACTTATTACTTATAAAAGTGTATAAGAAAAGATACAACTGTTATCGAAGAATGTTTTGGATCGCTAATTTTTGTGTAACAAAATGTTGCGTTTATGCAACTTTGGACCTTCAAGGAATTGCCATTAAATTTCCAAGAAATATAAAAAATACATTATAATACTAAATACTACGTGAGAGTAGTGCATACAAATGTTTTCATGATTTAAGAAAAAATAGGCTTATATTAGTGTTATAAATGCTTTAATTTCTTCACATTTTTGAACGTTGTAGAATTTAGATGGAAGAAGAAATGGTAACAAACAAAACACTAAGCATTTTTTTTTAGATTTTCATTTATAATTGCAACATGAGAAAACAAAAAATTATTAATGAAAATTTGCTGAACAAAATATTGCGAATGAAATATTACATTAGCTTAACGTTGGGACTTAATGGGTTTAACACATTAGAATAAATGAGACTGTCAATGAAATAGTGATCAAACCTTGAAAAGTGTGTTTCGAGATTGTGGCTAATAAAATTATTAACGTTTATTGAAACTATTTATTAGATATGTAATTTTTTATGAAAAAGTAGTCTATCAGAAAGAATTGTTCGCAAATGGTTTGCAAAATTTACAGCTGGTAATTTTTATCGTTAAAAAGGGAAGGAAAACAAATTTTTTAGTAAAATAAAATTTTTATAATTAAGGGCATAGAGTTTTTTCAATAAATAAATTATGTATTTATTTAAGAAAGGAAAAACGTGATAAAATGATTTGTTTTGCTCGTTAAAAGCATTAAATATTTAAATTAATTCTTAAATACGTAATTAATGTTTCCGGGTTGAAGATTTGAAAGAAACTCGATTGGAAAGAATTATTTTATTTATAAGCTTCACCTTTCTTTTATAATTTATAAATACATTCCTCCACAAATTATGAAATTCTGTGGACAATTGTGAAAAACTTCAGGCAGATTTTCCAGTTGGAAATTAAAAACAATGTAAGAACTAAAAACAAGCAGTAAACAAAAGGAGAGTTTTTCATAACCCTGGTAATACATTCGTTATCGATCGGTTGCATTCAGAAGATTGGTCACGTAAATTGATGAAAGATTAAGGTTCGAGCAGAACGTCTTTGAACGCCGGGTTTACTAAATTCGTTTAATCATCTCGAGGGTAGCAGCTGTTACACGGTCGAAATCGTTTATCCATGTTCAGCCAGCTGCTTTGAAACGATGGAAACACGGACAGGATACCGATGTTTCTACGATTAACGAAACACAACAAAGCACATCTGACCCTAAGCTTGTGTGCCGTTCAAATAACGCAATTTCTCAAAATCTCATTCTAAAAGATTACAGGACAACACAGCCCTAATTATCAAATTCAATAAGATCAGAAAATAAACGAAAAATGAAAAATCCGCTATATACAGTGCATATTGTAAATATACCAACCCATTAATATTTGAATATTTTGATAATTTAATACTTTATCTACCGGAAGCCTATTGATCGGTTTTTTGTTGTTAATGACTATCGATTGCGTTAACGATCCATTTGTTTTTTTACTATTTCGTTTTTACCGCACGATAGCCAAAACCGAGCCGATACCAACTACATATGTATTAACGCCTAAATCGAAAAGGCGTAGCAAGTTCAACTACGAGCGGTAAATAAAGCATCAAGAAAGAATTACGTTAATATGCTATTTTAGATTAATATATAATACAGTTTACATAAATAGAAGAGAATAATTGTGGTACTTTAATGCTTGACTAAAAAAAAAAGTACAAAGTTTCAACTGTTTCATTAATATATCAACACTTACTATTTTTATTATTTTTTACAGCACTGTTATTTTTTATTCATTTGTTTAACGTCTCTAAGAACCAGTTGTGTTATTTATACTTTCCCTATTGAAAATATATGCTGCATTTTAATTCGGCGGATATATTAAAAAAATCAAGAGTATGAAAAGCTTGGAGAATTAAAGAACGCGATTATTGAAGCGTGGAACAAGTTAGACGAAAAAATAATAAAAAATCGAATTATTGATTTAATTCGCAGAGGGAGAAATGTAATAAATTATAAAACATTTTTGTATGTGCATAACAATTAAAATAAAATAAGTTTTTGTTACCGTCGGTATATTTATCAAAACAATAAGTAAACAACATTTTTATTATATTTTTAATTTAACGTACTAATTTTATTACAATATAGTTTTTTTTAGTGCCTTTTTATGACCCTATTTACCAATAAAAAAATAACATTATAGTGTAATTTAATTCCATAATATTAGATCATTTAAATTTTTTGGGGTTGGTATATTTATTATACGCGCTGTATCTAACCAAACAGATGAATATACCGAAATAAATTCCATTAGTCGACTCCCCCTCCCCCCCCCCCCCCCATAGACAACTTTTCAATTTCCATTTTTCATTTCGTCATTTTCGATCGAAGCGATACGGCGTCAATAAATCCGCACGCCGTAAAGGACAACAAAGCGCTGACTGTTCGGCCATACTTCTTCCCTCCACCGCGAATCCTTCGAGGTCGATTCTATAGCGATAGAAAATATCGCTAGTCACGTAGCCACGTAGCAGCGAAGGGAAGTGGCGAATCAAGTCGCGAAAATTTACCACGTTTTTAGCTTACCATGTGCAGAAGATCTCTGAGATGCGATGATCGAGCCGCCACCCTCGAGGACTTTGTTCTCCGGACTGAAACAAGGCTGCCCTCCTTCGACGACAGTATCTTAGGCATCGTGTTTGATCTGACCAAACGATAGTCATCTCCTGAATGCCTTCTTTTCTTCCTGAACGTGCCACACAACATTTTTGCACGATATTTAATTCGTAATGGAAATATATATATATAGTCGACACTGATCGAGGAGCATCCGATGCGAACCCCCGTTCGTAGGCTCACGATTTACACGTTCATGTGTCACTGCGTAAACCTGTATCCTCTCCCACCTGTTCACTCGGATATTATCAACTTGTATATATATATATACAATCGTGAACGTTCACCAACACGTCGTCATTCACCGCTTACTCTAACTGTTCGCAGAGGTTAATGTCTCTGTCGCGAATTGGTCCTCGAGCGAATTCGCGTCTCTTTAACTGGTTGTAATCGCACTAACTGATACGCTCCTGGGATTCCTACGTTCCATCTACACGAGCATACAGATACACGGAGAAGGAGAAAGAGAGAAAGAGAGAGAGAGACACACGGGAAACCGAATATTTTTTCTCACTGCTACAGCAGCATGGCGCCGTGCACAGATTCCTGCATCTATTTAACTGTCTCCTCCGGCTTCATTCGCTTTAACCAACCCCTCTTCTCGTCTCTTTTATTTCCCGATGCTCTCTTCTACTCCTCTAAATCGTGCTCCCTCCACTTTTGGCATCTCTTTTACGTTCACCACTCCTCCTACTCTTCTTTCTTTCTTTTTCTTTTTTCCACAGCCTCCTCTGTTCCTCTTCCACGTACGCTCACAGCCTCCTTCACTCTATCAACGGCACCCACGTACTAATTAACAGCCGACGACGCGTACACGACGTGCACGTCCCGCTTCACGAGCTACTCTGACGCGGGATCGAGGTGATCGACCGGCAAAAGGAACTGGTTGGATCGATCTCTGGATCGACCGTGACGATCGCTCGAGTCTCGTTCGGCCGGGGTTCAAGCGGAACGAGTTCACGATTTTAACACAGTACCCTTTAATCGTCGTAACAATTCTTCTAGACAGTGTTTTCACTTTTTCGATGTTACAATCTTTTTCGATAAATATCTTTTTTTCTTTCTTTCGTAGTTTCTATAGTTCTTTAGCTCTCAAAAGTTTTGATCTTCCGTTAAATTAAGAAATAAATCAATTGATCCTTTCGTAGATAGTATCTCGACGATTCCATTGAATTATAATTAACTCACGGTGAATGTTGATTGTTCCATTTACAGTTACTTTAGCTTGAATGTAATCTCAGGTGTGTGTGTGTGTGTGTGTGTGTTTTCTTTTTCGATATAATCGATTTTCTCCGTTGGATAAGGTAATCAAATTTTTCGATCGTATAAACGCGGTATAATGGCTCACCTGTTGTGTACCACAGCCACCCTTATGGATTACTCTCGATGGTTAATTAACGGAATCTCAGCCAGCTCGAGTCGCAGTGAGAGCCGAGAGTCGACTGAAGGCATAAGGCTCCGGTTGTGGTCGTCGAAGGAACCCCACCACGTTGATTTCAACAACACCCGGCACCCAGCCCGACCGGACGACCTGGTCGCGTGGCGCTCGGCACAGATACGCAGTGTTTCTCAAAATCCTCTCCTTTTCGTTCTTCGAAGATACCTTCGTCACTTCGACAGCTTTGAAACTGCACTCTTTTGTCACCAACACTTTTTCATGCAAGCTCGGCAAGAGCTTGTGACATTCTGATATTATTTATTAACCTCTTTGACTTATGACTTTTTTTCTACGTAACTATACGTTTAAACATCCATTGTTTAATGATTTAGTATCACTTTACGTGAAATAACTAGAATTGACAATACTCAGTCTTGTAAATTAAAATTAACTTTGCTACTAATATGACTACTTTTGTTGAATTTTATCTACAATCTTATCTAGAGAAAATTAAATTCTCCTTTTTGTTTTTCTTTTTTTTTTAATTAAACCACATGAAAATTATATTTTCTTCAAATGTACGTACTTTCATAAGTTCGTGATTATACAAATTATTTTTATTGCTTGAGAATATGTTTATTTGTTGCATTTATAATGTTTTACGAACATATACAGTCACTCTCGTTAATATTCGAACACCCCCTGAAACCAGAATAACTTTTTAAAGATTGGATCAAACGACGTAATTCTGTCCAATACTAATTTTTTCAAAATTTGCATACATTATCTAGTACACTAATCCTTCTAACGTCTCAAAAAAACTCACGTTGTTTGGTCCAGTTTTATAAAAGTTTTAGTACTTTTTCTTAAGTTTCCTTTTTTTTGTTTTTTTGTTTTTTTTTTTTTAATTAAATCACACAAAAACTATATTTTCCTCAAATGTACGTAATTTCATAAGTTCACGATTACCCAAATTGTTTTTATTGCTTTTAAATATATGAGTTTATCAGTTGCACTTATAATTTTTTGGTGTACCTATTGTACATAAAACTATCGTCTTCAAAAAGTTAAATAAGAAAAGTTTCCGACTAATTTTCATGAAATTCATATTTGAATTTCTTATTCTTTAGTCATCGTTACACGTTAAATGTTGCCGATTTCGGTCAATTTTTCATTGAGCATTTCAGTTTCGAATTAAGTTGTAACTTTGTAATGCCTGCAGAGGAAAGCCGTATCTTTTTTTAAACTGCATTAAAGTATTCTTTTTTAAATTTGATATGGTTGATCCTCAAGCACCGAAGCTGCCTAAATACAAAATTTCTCGTCGGTCCATGAGGACCGATGTGACGCTTAACGTGTTAAATTCTCGGTGTTAGTTACGAATTGAGAATACTAATTTAACATGAATTCGATATATTAAGAACTCGATTTCCATGTTATAAATAATTATTTATCAGTAAGCGGTATCGCTGGATGACAAGTTGTCATGTATCACCACTGTGGTAGCACACTACGGTTTATTGATGACTGCAATATTGATAGCACACTTACTTAGTAGTTATGATAATAACAACTTCCTTACTGAAAGTTGTTATCGTAATAACAACATTACTCGGGGAAACTGGTGTTTCATTTGCTCGCGGGTGTTCATTTGCAATAACGATAAGGTAAGAATGACTTCGATAGGTGCATGATCATTCCTTTCAAATTCGTTACGATATAGAATTAGCTGCAGGCGATGTGCTACATTTTGCCAAGAAATATTTCAAGAATGTAGATTTTAATTACCAACCATTTGAGTATCACATTGTAAAAATTCAGTCAAAGAGTTTCAAGCAGCACGATCGAGCTTCTTTCGTTTCTTTCTTTCTTTTCTAATAAATAAAAAAAATTTATTTCAACTACAACTCCGAATCTTGTGAAAGTACAGATTTCAATTTGGTAGAATTTCGATAAACCATAATAAAAAAGACACGCATTGACCAAATCCAAACGTATAGTTAGTTTGATTCTACAGACCGAATAGCTGGCATTTTTAAACATCGAACGTGAGAAGCGCAGCTGGAACTTAAACGTTTAAGAAACTAATCAATTAATTCAAAATAAATTAATCTTGAAGATCAGATTAAGAGAATTATGAAGAAACTTATAAGAAACACTGTCAACGGAACATTAAAGAAAACAGTTAGAGCATTCACAGCTGGAATATAACAGCTAAGTGCGTGCAAATAAGAAGTGCGATCTCGTCGTTTGACGTCTGAGATGATCGTTTAATTAACGCAGAAGCACAGCCATTAGCCATTGTTAGAGTGAATCTCAGCCAAGTTCAAAGTTCTTTCTTTCACCGGGCAGAAACAATGCACAACTCGTTCCACATCCTCCGGGAAATTCCTCGTTACACAACGGAACGGTGCGCAGGAGGCACGCCTATAGGTGAAATAACCTCGAAGGACTCGTTCCATGTAATATAATAAAAAAAAAATAAAATAAAATAAAAAGAGTGACACGAGGAAGTATCGCGAACCAGGTGACCCAGTTCGCGCTCTTAAATTTCAGAATCGGCATTCTTTCATATTCCAAGGATCTATTGTGGCGAAGAGAGCGATACATTGTCGTGTTCTCTAACTTTTTTCTAACAACGAAACTCGCAGAGTTGCATAAAATGAACAATGCAATCACGAACTGAAATATTGAAGATAAAACAAAGAAAGTTCGTATGTTTTTATTCTAACGGAAATTCCACATCATTGTTTTCTGTAAAAAAAACTGACTTATTTAATCAATTGTTACCATCAAATTATCCTCATCCTACTGTTTTTAAATTATCTAAGTCAAAATCTAATTAGAATCCTTTTTAACCATTTCTGACACATACGAATCTTCACAGTATCTTCTCTGTACACTTCACAAATGTTTTTTACTGTTTTTGTAGCTGTGCTTCTCGTACGAAACTTGTAAAGCAGTACGTGACGAATGTGCATCTTACCAATAGACATTTTTGGCTGGCTTTAGCAATGAAAACGCACAAACAAAATGCTCGAAATAAACTCGTAAGTACAACAAGAGGTAGAATACTAAATAATGTTATAAAAACAAAAGGATAACTCAGAAACGATTATGTAGCGGACAATACAAAGGTATCTTTTCAGAAACGCACAAACATTCCGTTTAAGCCAATAAATCGAGGATATTTTACCGTTTCGTTTCTTCTTCATGTTACACTTGAATTACGATGACACAAACAAAATATTTCCTATCGGCAAATGCCATGCTAAAAGACCATGCCTGTAGGATGTAGGTCAGCTGATTCAAAGTGTACTGGGGACATCTGTCATCTTGCGTAACCCCGTTAAATATTGCTATTAATTTCACGTCCGAAGGTCTTTTTCATGCGTGAATATCTGCGGCTTTAGCAAGCTTCGAGAAGAGAGACTGGTCGTTTCTCGTACTGGCGAAAACGTATTATTTTCCTGCTTCCTACCAGTGATCACTGCTCATTGATCAGAAAGGTATCGAGTGGTTCCTGTCACGAACCGCTTGCAAGGACGAGGAACACACTCGAGAGAATCGTGTCACTTTCATCGCAACGAGCTGTGATAAAAGAATGTTACGATATGTGCTGACAGACAATATTATTACTTTGTGCAACGAGGAAATGATGTTGTATTATTAAACATGGAAATTACGACGAATGGTAGATGCAGTTCTTATAAGCAGAGTTATTTGCCTTCGCACGTGCTAATATTATCGTAACTTGAAAGTAACATATCCATTCCAAACGTCTCGTTTTATTTGTTTATTATTATATTATTGCATTGTTGTATTATTACATTGTTACCAGTCAACTTCTTTATGATAATTATTAATTCCTGCTTTTAAACATCTCTGAAAATATAAAATCTGAATCGTTCATAATGTTTCTTCTCACAAACAATGAAAAATTGTGTTACGAAGGGTTAATCCGTATAACGCATATCATAATTGTTATAGTTCAATAATAATGAGTTTTTCAATCAATTACTCTCTTACTTTTATGCAAACTATTTAATTCCTTATATTGAGTTTATACTCTTACTTCAACTGTTTCTTTCAAACAGCAAAAAAAAAATAAAGCTGTCCCTTTATGGTGAGATTAACCCATTTTTTCCAAAGTTACATGTACACAGCATTTAAGAAAATACATTCTTTTCTCGTCAAATTTCTTCATTAACTCCCTATAACTCGATTGTTCTTTGATCGTGAGAAACATCACAATTGACTACATTACATTTCAAGGAAAGAAGAAAAAATGAAGATGAACATAATTAATAATTATTATAAGGAAATTAATTACTATTAATGTATTAGTAAAACAATAAAGTGCAACAGTGTAATAGTAAACAAATAAAATGTATAAATTAATTCTGTGCCCTTTTTATAAAGTCTGGAAAAATTTATTTACTAAAAATCGCCATATTTTTTCAGGAAGGTAATTTCTCAGTTTTCTGATGAATGAAGAAGGGTGATTCAAAATAATGGAAATTATTCCAAACATTAAAATTGTTTGATTTTTTCTTAATAAACATTGAAATTTCTGAAAAAAGAGCACCCAATTAATTTGCACATTATAGATACATGATATGTAAGTAACTTTCAAATTATATCATAGAGTGTAATAGAAATTATTCTCACAGCCTTATTAGAGAAAACATTGTATTACACATGATTATCACTATTTTCTTTCGTTACCAAACTCATAAGAAAAATAATAACGAAGTAAAGGAAGTAAAGAGACGTAAAGTAGCGGCCTGTTAGTTCAGAGATCGCGCTTTAGATTCCCTGTTAGGATCTTGTAATTTTTCCTTGGCTCATACAATTACATTACCATTCCAATTATTTGTTTTCTAATTTTCTGAATATCACCTGTGTAACGAATTTACGTTTGAAGAGGCAAAGTAAAGAGTGCCCCATGAAATCGTATAATATAATATTTACGGTTCCACGATACTCGTATATCTCTTGGAAACATTTACGATGAATCAAAGCTAATGAGTATCACAAGACTTATCTTCCATTCGGATTGTTTTATTATTGCGCGTACGCAACGGTGAGAAGAAATGGGCTAATATTCTACAACTGATATCGTTCCTGTTACACGCAAAAAGAGACCCCGGGGATCATTAGCTTCGTAACTTTCAAAACGAAAGCAATCAAACGAAACACGGGAGGTAAGAGGAGTCGTAAATTAACGAAACTTTTCAAACCCCTATTGCTACTATAAAACGGCGTGTAACTCGGTACCAGGCAACAAATATTGTATTTCTCTGTGTGCGCGCCGAACAACACAGCACGATTCGATTATTTCTTCCGTCTGACAGTAATTCACTACACCTTGCCAACTTTCCTGTCTTCCTTCTTTTCCGCGAGCATCGTGCAATTTACATCGTAAAGTTCCATAAAGTTGACCACCACCGTCGCTTACCACCATTACTGTGACTAACAAATACTGTGACTAATAAAATAATCGTGTGACCGGTGAATTTGCATCAGAATCGGGGTAATGATTACGAATCACGTGCAGAGTGAGCCACGTAACGAGCATGTTTCACCCTTCGTTCGAAAGAAACGAATATACAATTTTCACATGACTCATCGCCACCCCGTCTAAAGAAAGTACTGCGGCCATCTTGGATAACGCGTGTTAGATCAGAAGTGATCGAATACGATTAACGTTGTAACTCGTGGTTAGAGCTAATTAAATTTCACGCGGTCAAGTATTTGGGAAGCAAAGCGGTGTTAAATTTTAATTATCGTCCAGATTATCGAGACGTCTGTCTCGTTTGTTTTCAGTGAGACCGACGGAACGACCAAGCGGCATATAATTAATTCATTAATCCCGATGGTGTGAAGCAGTTGTCGAAACGACCGATGGAAACTTTGGAATTTCGTTTCCTTTGCTACAGGGGCGAGAACGAGACGTGTTCGTTCTCACTTTCTTTAAGTTCTGTTTGTTGTATTTGACGATCAGCGTGTGAGAGAGGAAGAAACTGAATTGGAAGAGTGTTTCGTTGGACTTTCCTTTGAGCGTCACGAAGAAAATTATGGTTTATTGTAGTCTTTCTTTTTAGTGAGAGAAGGAAGAATCCATAATTTATATGGGTGAGATGCAATTGATTGGTGACTGTGCAATGGTACAGATGGAAAATACGAAAGTCATTTAATAAGTAGAAAGATAAAGAGCTCATAGAATTAATGAAATATCTGAATAAGCAGTAAGATACTTTCAGAATCATAAATGGTTATTTTTTTAATTGTGTTATAATTTAAATTTAAAACAGCTTATAGATATTTTCTAGTATATAGTTCAATACTTTCTAAAATGTTCGACAACTATTTCAATATACAAAAGAAATATTTGAAAATTGATAAATTAGAAATTAGGCGGGAAGATTTATCGGAGTTCTCTTTCTTTTACTCCTCTTTTGTGAAGTCAAGATTTATAGCAACGGAGATGCGAAAATAAATATGCAAGCTTGACTGAAATAACAAGTCAAAGAATTCTTTGCTGTCGGTATAAAAAGACTAGCAAAAAATTATGTCGAGTAATAGATAAATTGTGAGATTTGTTGAATAAATCATGTTAAAACAACAACCGGTTGTTTCTTTACTTATTAAATACCTTCATATAATAATACTGTGATAAGGAAGGAAAATATTAGGTATTTCCAAAAGTTTCTGTCGCCGATTTTGAAATCGAGTTGCGTTTCTTCTAGAATTAACTTTTTTTTTTACGATGAAAGTGTTAATAATCTTGATTTCAACCATATACTGTAACAAATGACGGCTATTAACCATAAAATTGAAGAAGGTTGTAGAAAGCGAGGGAAAATATATACTATAAAAGATATTGTACTAACTCTGCGTGAAAAATAAATGATTTTAGTTAAAAGCCACAGAAACTTTCGCAAACTCGCAATATTAGGTGTAAAAATTAATCTTTTCCGGATTTGGAATCACATAATTAGTACAGCCATTCAAATTAAAATATTCACGATGGTATTCGCAAGCTACTAGAAAATAATAATGGAGATCACTTCAATGACTGGTCTGTTTTCATTTTCGTTAAATAAAGCTCTTATTGTACCAAAAAGTCGGAAAGAATTTATTTCTACACCTGAAAGTAGCTATTCACATTAAGAACAATTTGTTCAATCATGCAAATAATTTCGTTTGAAATTAGATTATCGCTAATATTTTTTCATTTATAATAATAACCGAAAGATGCTCATTTAGCGTATCATTAAAATTTTTATTAATTTTTATTAATACCTTTTCAGTAGAATACGATTGTACATAAAAAAGTAAGTTACTTTCATAAAAATTGCAGCGCATTCGCGTAACATTTAGAGTAGAAGAACATAAATATATGTATATTCATAGTCCATAAACCTGTCAACATCAATTTATTCGAGAACGAAGCTTCGTATGAATAAATATTACTCAACATTTACAACTTGTCTTTCTATATGGAATAACCCATTATCACATGGAATAATGGCTCATATATGTTTTCGTATAATCTATTTTCTATTATATGAACACTATTTAAGATATTAAATTGCTCAACAGCTACTATTGCAAATTTATTTTTACCATCTGCATATTTTCTTAATTATACAAACCTATTTCCACATATAATTGTAATGAATTATACTTTCAATAAAGATAAAGAACTTAAAAAAATTCCAAGTGGTTTATGCTTTATTAAGAAGAAACATATAGGCATGTAAGTTGGATAACCCTATATATAAACTTATTAGATGTAAATAATTTCTAACTCGATTAAATGGCGTTAAATGGTACAATGAAGATAAATTGCACTCTTACGTGAGAGTAATCGTAGGAAATAGTTTAAGATACTTTGTCAGAGTCATTATTTCAAATAGATTTTTTGGAATCGTAAAGAAAGACCGGTAGTGGCTCGAGCAGCGTGTAAATCATCACAGCTTCTAAAGGTACCTGCTTCGATCGATGAAAAAAATTTAACAAGAGCTACTATACCGTGGAACTGTTCACCTACTTCTATGAAATGAAAATATCACACGCGAAAGGCGACCGGAATACCTCCGAGCAATTAGATGAACGTTAAAATACGACGGTGTTCATTTCGAACTAGTGGTTAAACTCTTGAAACGGGATGGTGATTGTTCTTTCTTAATTGTAGCGGTAACTGCAACTTCAATTTCTTCTTTTTTTTTCTACCTTGCCAATTGCCAGTTGTTTCGTTACGTTATTACGCTGGTAGTTATGAGAACGATTGGTAGGTCTCGTAATTGCGACTCCCGCAATTGTAACAGGTACACACAAACGATTGTGAAAAGTTTCAAGAGATCTACGTAACATTTATGGTATTATTAAAAACCATTTTCTGCCTATTTTCAGTCACAGATATTTTACATCTGCCAGTTTCGAAGTCTTAAAGGACAAATAATAAAATATTCTAAAATGTATATACTACGAATTTGATGCTTTTTATAAATGTATAAATCAAGTTAAGGCTAAAAATGATTATACACTGTTCGAAATAATCAAGAAATTTGTCGAACATTTAATCTTTTAACACATATGACCTAATGATTTTTTATGATCCTCTGTGCCACAATGTGTACCATATATGTTCGTTATACTTTTTTAGTTAATCTGACTACATATATATAATCATTTCGATTTGACTTTTTACTGTTTGAATTTTATCATATTTTCTTGTAAAAATAGATTGGACTGGGGTAAATACAGACGAAATTTAAAAGTCGTATGGCAGTTTTAAAGATTGGGACGTATGTGTCCCATAAAACTCATAGATACTCCTGTACTCAATAGGACGACAAAAAAAAATTATTTTTAAATTTTTCAAGCAAAACATATATCATACTATAAATTGTTCAATTATGCGCGTACAACGCGAGATTTTAATCGTTGTATCTCTGCAGCCACGTACTCTACTAAACTAAAAAATTATCCATTATGTTACCATGATTTCCAATTAAAAATAATATATATAATAGTAAAACATGCCTTTCTAACATGTTAAATTCTTACATATCGCAACTCCATAAAACTCTTCCCCTTATACACATTATTTAGGTCACAAATACAAATTTCAAAAATCACAGGCAAGCATCTTCAACTGTATCACCATCGACCGATCTAATAACTAAAATTACATCCACGTACCGTATCATCCTCTAAAGTGGAGAAAAAAAAAAGGAATAAACGAACACGAACGATCGAAGGTGTAGCAGTATCTTCAGCCTATATACTAGCCTATCATTTTCTCCCCATACAACCAAGCCAAAACGATCCCCGGCAGCAGCCTTTTGAAAAACATCCCGTGAAAAATTTGAGAATCCCTGGTTTGGCGCAGGTTTTACCTGAGCGATACGCATGCGCCACAATCGACAGATGTTTCTTCCTCGCCAACTGTTGCACACCGTTGCGACGAGAGGCGAGGCTGCATCTGATTTACCAAAGAAAGAAAGAAGACCGGAGGAGAAAGGAAGAAAAATCCATCTTTCCTGTCCGCTTCCTCTCCGCCCCCCTAAACCATGCTCAGCCGGTCTGAGTCCTTGGAAAGAGAGAGAAAAGGGCAGGATGGAAGAGGCTTTTTGTCGAGTCGTCTACGGGAGGATCCCCGAGGACTCTACGCAAGGGGGTGGACTGCCCCTATTTAGAACGACGAGAGAGCAACCTTTATGTCGTTAAACCTCGATCAACCTCGACGATAAGCGAAAGATCGCGTCGAGACGAGACCTAACCCAATGCTACTGACCCAAAAGTGAGATTTATTGGACATCCAATTCCCCTGGTTTAGGCTTCTGATGCCTTTACTGCTTGTTTATTATCCATAAGGTTTCAGGACCCCTTTTTCGAAGCGTGCAAATTTGCAATGGTGTATTGAGAAGTTTGAGATGTTCCAACATAACGAAAAGATTGCCAATATGTGGGTCACGTTAAATATTAAGATACCAGAATACTTTGCATGTTTGGTAGTTTACTTTGGAAGTTTTACTCACCGAGGATCGTCGAATGAACGATTCACAGTCGATTCGGTTGAAGATTATATGAAAATTATCATGTTTAGCTTGTTTTTTCTATTATAAGCAAGTGGGTCGTGAAAAATTAGGTTTCGAAAATGGATCTCGACCCGTGAATGCAACGGGAATTATTAGAATTGTATTCATAATTGGTGAAATTGTTCATAAAACTATTGTTAAAGAAATTCTGAAAATTTTTTAATGTTTTCATCATATGTTTTAAATTATTAGCGAAGTTTTCTGACTAGAACATTCACAAAGGTTGTTGGAAATATACTATATTTGCATTTACTTATGAATTGGCCATTTATTACATAAAGAAAGTTAATGTGTTATAGATTAATCACTACACTGCAGATTTTTATATAAATTCATATTTTTGAGAATATTATAAAAAAAAAAAGGAAGAAAAATAGAACTTTGTTAGAAAATTGTTTCGCCTACCAGATATTATAAAAAACACTAAAGTTTGGACATTTTGTATATTTCTTCATATCCCGTGCATACCATGCAATTTTACACTTTTAAATTTCCTACAAATGCATAAACATTCCCAATCTATTAATTACATTTCGTAAAATAAATGATAAATTAAAAGGAAGGTTCGCTTAACTTGCACTTCGCAGAAAGCGGTATTAATTTGAATTACAAATTACTGAACACCGCTAAAGCAACACACAAAAATGATTATATAAATTTTAAGAGATATGTATTATACTTTCCATCTAAATACATAATATCGACAATTTCCTAAACAATTAACGCTTCAAGTTATGAACTCTTTTTGTTGCATATGCATTTAAACGTCAGCTATTTACTCTTTAAATACTGTATCAGGTAAGGAAAGCTAATGTATTATAAGTTAATTAAATCTGATAGTAAACGAAAGTTAGAATTGAAATTAATTTTCGTTATTAATGCTGAAATCTTTGTCGTATCTTAAGAAGAATTTGTGTTACCAGTCAGACTCGTTATTGTAAAGCAAGAAATTAATCGATACTTTGTAATACCAGTATACAATGTGAATTTCGATTACTTTGTCTTGATTTGACGACTGCATAGAAAGTTAATTGACACAATCGCAGTTAGGACTCTCTACAGACGTTGTTTATTAATTCATCTGTTGCGATAGAGTGTTTAACAACATCGTGTAAAAACGTAATTATTTTCATTTTCATGACACTGAATAAGTAAAATACGATATTCAGTAAGTAATAACGTATGGGGAATAAAAAGCTCGTTGAGAAATGTCCATTGCATCTTTCTTTTAAAACGTGTAATATTGATCTTAATACTCCTATCGGCGAAAGTATAGAAAAATGTAACTGAAATCATTATTAGTCCGATAATGTCCATGACTACAGCTTGAACCTCGATCAAGATAAAATATTAGAAATTTCCTTCTTTAAATTGCCCAGATTTTTTCACGCTGCTTCCTACTTTCTCCCTGTCAGTTTCAATCTGTGTTTCTACTCCTGACACGAATAGAAACACGATAGATTAATCAAGTTAATACACACACGAGATGCATCTAATCTGCAATCTGATTGAATCTTCACTTGATCCTTAGGGGTTCGGAGTATCGAAGTACCAAGTATGTAATTTTTTTACGAAATAACTTTTGAGTGCTTAAGAGCTCGTTAAATTAAAAAAAAAAAAAATAATACTCTAATGTTATATAAATATAACAAATACGCGAGAAATGTAATGTTATAGAGATGGAGCTTAACCCTCCAATTTCTGTAGTTAAAATTCTGATCTAAGTTCTAAAATACTACGAAACAAGTTTGATGGATTTCAAGTGCATATAGAAACTCAAATATTAGAAAAATAGTGCTGAATATCGTAGAGTAGACTGAGACGAAACGGATCAAAATAAGAATTCAGTCTGTATTTGTTACATCACAATAAATATTATTTTTCAACGCCAATTTACTCGAAAAGGAAAACGAAATAACATTACTATTTCTTTTCGACTTATTTTTTCATATAGATTTTCCGACTTGTGGCTCGTACCACCAGATCGATGACATCCTCTATGTGTGTGTGTGTGCGCGCGCGTGTGTATTAGATTCGATTTGCAACAGATTTATTTTATACATCTTTCACAAGGATGTGAACTGACAGCATAATTTACATTAATAATTCACTGAACAATATAACAGAAAAATCAACCAAATAATAGAAAACACCCTGTCCCTATAAAAACAGCCATTTATCAGGTGTAGAAATCAATTTTTTCCGACTTAAGTCACATAATCAGTATAGCTATTCACATTGAAATATGCAATAATTCAAAATAGAAAAATAGAAAAATATCGACGGTAATATCATTGACGGACAATCTGTTTTCGTTCTTCTCTGAATAAAACTTTTATTGTATTTAAAATTCGGAAAGAATTTATTTCGACTACCTAATAACAACAATTAAGACACAGATCAAACCAGAACTCTTATCAGCTGTTCTACGAACTAAAACGTTAAAACAGATACTAAACTGTTCCCTACTGTGTTCTAAATTCTAAAAACTTTCAACTTGTTCCAGTGTTACAAACCGAATGAAACGTCAGCACCTGTAGGCGTGCCCACAGAAATTAGAGGTTTAACGATTTAATTCCAAATCCTAAATCTAGCTGGATCGAATCGAAGAAGAAGAAGAAGTCGTTGAGATAATAATCGTCTCATTAACCCGTCCCGTGACGATCGGTTGGTTCGACAGACAAATCAAAGTCCCGACAGGTTGAACGCCATGAGAACAGCTCTGGATGGGCTCGTTAGAAGAGGCCACGTTTGCAGACAACGTCGTCCGAATCGAAACGAGCCACGCACCACCTGCTCGTTCTGTGGTCTCGCCCCTGTGATTCGCGTTACGACCGCGTCGGTGAGATTTATCGTGTACGGAATATCGAGTGGCAAGGGTACCGGCGGTCCTTATTACAGCTTATTAAGCTGCAGTAAACCGCGTATCCATGATCCAGGAACCGGTCACACGAGCGAGAAGCAGATCTCCGGTATCACCTGCTTCTAGCTCTATCCTCCTCCGATTCTCTTCTTCCTCCACCTCATTATCATCATCATTATCCTTCTCTTCTTTTTATTTTTCTTTCTCTTTTGATCTCAGTTTCCTTTTTCTACCATTATTCACGTGTACACCAGGATACATTTCTAAGAGTAATGTATTTCTATGGCTGCTACGTCGCCCTATTTCGCTCTCCACGTTCACATGATCTTTTACTTCGCGGCATGGGATCTTCGATATCTCGTGGAGATGATATCCATTCTCTATAGCTTACTACTGGCCCCGTTATCGTGCGAGGTAGCAGCGCTGTTTGATGATCCGTTATGTGGGAGAAACATGTAGCAAAGAATGTATGTAGTCGCTTTTCACGGGGATTTTGAAGTTGCCTAGATGTACTGTGATGGTGTTTACTTTAGAAGAGAAGTGCACGTGAAGAGGATTGTCGTACGGTATGAGTTAGCATTGCAGATGACATAGGAATCATATACATGCTTTGTAGACTATTGAAGATTTCGAATTTCAGCGTCTTTAGTACCAAAATTCTGTGTGCTACGACAGTAGTATCATTTCTAACAAAATAATAATGTTTCGGAATTTTTTATTTCATATGTCAGTTTTTATACCATATTTAGGAGTGGCAACTGTGAAATTAATTTTAAAAGAACTTACAACAAATATCGAAATACTCTAATCATTAATTCATTTTTCCTTTATTTCTTAACATGAACTTCTCCATGAGGCGGAGACACAGAGACTCTGCTGATTCCATCTTTTTTGTTTTCTTCTATTCTGCTTAGAACTGAACATTTATATTTCGCCTAACTTTCAACAGTATCATGATATATAAATACACGTAAATTGTTTTACATATGTTTACATCATCCGAAATGAAAACTAATATATATATATGCAACGAAGTCTATCTGAAAATTAGGGTCATTTGGTAGAAAATGAATGTTTTTAAGTTTTTATTTTCGAAAATCTGTTATTTTGAAAACCATGTAAATCGAAGAATAGTTGCATAAGTTCGAGAAATCATTCCCCTTTCGTACGATAGTTGAAGACTCAGATATCTTAGATTTAATATCTTCGTTACAATTACTAATCTGATACAAAGAAATACTTTTCAAAATATCCTGTTAATTGACACCTCAAAAGGAAGAAAAAAATGTCCTCCTCATAAAACGACTTGATATCTTTAATACGTCTTGATAAAACGATCCGAGATCATCGATGATCGGATTTTCGCAAAGATCCAACCCGATATTTATCTCCGGTGATCTTCAGCTACCTTTTCATCCCGGACACCTTTTCCCTTCCTCCGATGCCTCGTGCTGGAGCCACTTCCTTTCTTCTTCTTTTCAACATCTCTGTTCCTCTCGTTTGGTAAAAGATCTTGTTCCTGTTGGCCGACCGTGCCACGTTCAAATCTCAGCCTTCGTCGAGGGGGAGGCGATTGCTTAACGACGCCAACCACCTGCCTCAGTGAAGAAGAGGAACACGTGCTGCCGCTTCGAAGCAGCTGCAACCCAAAGGATGACGAGTATACATGTGTACGCGACGGGACAGACTTCCCCTGTTCTCTTTGAGGTGTTGAGAGTGTTGAGGCTTCAGAAATACAGGTACCTCAAGCACGAGGATGAGCGCACTTATAAACGCGCGCCTCATTGCTCGCTTCTCGAACCTTCGATCCGTCTTTGAAGCGCACGTTTCCACGCTTCGGGGGAATTTTCACGAGCTGCCCGCTTGTGTTTTTCCATTCTCGCTGTTTCAGCTGCTCCAATAGGAGAGAGAATAAAAATCGCAGATAGAAAAGTCGTAAAAATTCAACGAAAAGATTAGTCTGATATCGAACACTGCTTGTAAGTTCCATTTGGATAGTTGATAGATGAAATTATTGTAGCAGTAACTCGATTTATTCTTTAACCCCTTATTCTATAATGACGAGTAGCCCTTGTGATGTGAATTATAGTCAAGATGTGACAAAAGAAAAATTGTATCTCTATTAAATTTGCATTTTTGCTCTACATTTAGCTTCGATTCAAGGCTGACGATTGCTAAGTACAGATTGTATAAGATATCCTCGCTTCTTTCTATTTGACTTTGTATTAAACCAATGAATAGCCAAAGTTAGCATACGTAGCGATTAAAAAATCGTAAGGCAAGAGGTTGACCTGGTGAACAAATAAATATTACGAGATACTGTATGTGATTTAAACGGAGTATATTAAATTATTATAATGGAAGTTGATAAGAAGTTAAGTTAGGTGAAGTTTATGCAGGTTTTAATTAGTTTCAGTGGAAGACAAAGAGAGATTTAAGAGTATATGAACAAATTTCGTTAGATCCTAAAACGTTCTGATGAATTTTTGAACCTTGCTAGTACAAAAATTTATTTGTTTAAGGGAAAATATGAACTTTATAAATATAAAATTACTTTATATATATTAATATAAAATTCCTGTGAAACACTGTTTTTAGAGCTATTTTATAGTATGCATGTCATATGTTGCATACATATAAAATAGGGACTTTGATATAAAAAATTGAAATATTTTAGAAAACGACAAATAATACTTTAGACAATAAGAAAACTGATAAAGAAGATTCATTGACTAATACAGTACATCTGAATCAAGAATTTAATATACCAATTAGAACACTTAATTTTTGAGCAAGTATTAAGAGGTATATCTAATTATGAAAATCATCATTTCAAAGATAAAATCAGGAATTATAAGTCTGCTATGATGGATAATGTACTCTACCAAATCCGAAATCTTTAATAATGTAGAACGATTGCATAATGGAAAAGCTTCATGAATTTTAAGCAGAGTCTAGAGAGGTCCTCGAGAGTTCCGCGTCAGTAATATTTCCAGTTGTTCCACAGATCTCTGAAAAAGATTAGGACAAGAGCGCAACAGATGGTAGGTAGAACGCGTGGCTGATGCTACGATAGGAGTTCTCTATTCTTTCGATTTTCTTTTGCTATTCTCCTGACGGGAAAGAAATGGGAATCGATTTGCGTTCGTGTTCGAGAGAAAAGTTTCGTATTCAGGAACACGCGTAACATCCTTCGATTTACTTCGTTCATTCACTTACCGTAGCCTCTGTTAGAGGGAAATGGAATTCTAATATATAAATGCTCGATTTCAGACGTGTTCATGTTATATACTAATTTGAATTGTAAGAAAATGAAGAAATGTTCCACGATCTTTCAAAATACTTATGCAATTAATAGTTACATTTCTCTCATGATTTTTAAAATATTTTCCCAATATTTAACGTTGCTTACTTATACTTCCTTCGATTTTTTTATTTAAGAAAAACCTGATATTCAAAAAGAACGAATATAATTTCCATTATTGTGGATCACCTTTTGCCATTTTTCTGACAGCTTGCGAATATTTCCATTTGATTGGTTCTATCCATTATGTGAATCCAATTAGAAAGAATGCATTTCTACACCTAACAGTATGAAAGAAAAATAATGAAAAATTTAGCAATAATAAATTGGCAACTAGCGTAATATCAATTCAGGAAAGGAGGCTTTCCTACTTTTCAAACATGTATATTAATTTTATCGTTAATCCTTGCCGTGCGATTTTGTCGGTCGCTACGTACGTTGATTTATTTCCAAGTCTCACATTTTCTAACTCATCGTTATAAAATATAATTAGAACACCCCAATAATCTCGTACTATATGAACATTTCAATTCAATTACGAATTGCAGATCTCCAGGAAAGGGTGAGCTTGTTCATTCCGTTTAACCTAGAAGATTAAACCGAGTACACAGGGTGTTTCATAAATGTGTGTCAATACTTCAGGAAGTAAATCCATATACCAAAACGATTAAACAATGTCACATGGATGTATGTTCGATATACCTTAGTTTTCGAGTTACGAATGATTAACCCTCTAATGACCCTACTTAAGTGATAATTGTAAAATATAATATTATACATATAATGTAATAAAAATATTTATTTATTTATATAATGAGATTAATTTAAGCATAAAGCAAAAATGGGTGAAGTATCATCCGAGAATCTTAACACATTGCCAACCGCGTGCATTTTTCGCGAACGTGGCTTAGAAATTTAATCCTGATAAATAGAAAATTCGTGAATTTACACCATTTCTGTGTATTGGTCTACATATATTCACTACTCCCAATTTTGAGAGCGGTTTATGGAACTCAATGTTTGAAATGAATATTTTCTTTAATTATCCATTAGTCGAAAACTGAGGTATATCGGATACACACTCACACGATATTTATTGCTTGTTCAGGTGTATAGATTTACCGTCTGAAGTATTGGCATACATTTATGAAACACCCTGTATACGTGTAAAGTATCATGGCATCAGTTTCGCGTCTTCCGTTCGCCTGCAATGGAGGCGCAGTGATAACGGTCCGCCTGACCCCAGGGCTGACGAAAACAGAAGCCTCCGCGAGATGCGGAAGCGAGGATCGCTTTACAAGGATACGAGAGAATCCGAAGTGGAGGAAGAAGGCCCGTCAAATTGCAGCTGCCTCTGGGCACGTGGGTCGAACCGCTACCTGAACTATTCTCCTTCCACGTTCGAGCTTCTTTTTCGCCGCTTTTCTCTGTGGCTCTTTTCACGCACAACAGTGGTCCTGGACGAAAACTAACAAAGGCCTTAGGTTTTTCGGAACCAGGTGCATCGACACCAAGTTGTTCTTTTCATATCTTTATTCTATTGTACAGGGTGAAGTAGGAATATCTAAATGATTTGTTTTCTTGACAATTAAGAAATTGTTTCCTCCGTAACTGGAGACCATTGTAAATATTAAATCGGCCAATAAGTATGTGTGATTTTTAACATGTAAATAAAAAGACTTTTTTTAAGAAAAAGAAATATTTTTGTTCGACAATGTATTGTCCATTTTGATTTAGAACCTTTTCCCGTTTTTTGGGCAGTTTCGTAATCCCAAGTTTATAAAAATCCTAATCTTTCCCTGCGAAAATGGAGTCTAAGTGCTGTTTAATAGCCTCTAAGTGCTGTTTAATACCACTTAAAGAATTTTGTAAAGATCGAAACAAGTGGTAATCTGTTGGGGCAAAGTCTGACGAATATGGAGGATGTGATAAAACATTCCAGCCTAGCTACCATAACTTTTGCCATATAAATTGACGAATATCTTTTCTGAGATATTTCAACGTCTATGGATTGTTTAGGTAAACGTTTACCTGTGAATAATTATATTAATAAAAGCTTGAAACCGAGAAACGTGGCGATATTAGTCGCCAGTCGCTTTATTAAACTTAATACTATTTACTTTGCGATTATAAATACTTATCTATTTTCTTTACAATTATTGACTAATTGCTGTTTTTTCAAAATTATGTCCTTTAATCCTTCTCTACTTCTCAACAAAAATTTCCAAACGCTTGATCCAATATTAAAAAAATTATTCTGTTTTAAAGGGTGCCAGAATATTAATCGGAGTGACTGTACATAAGAGTATAGAATAGAATTGACGGCTAATTGAAATCACGTAGTTATTTAGCTGTTCATTTTTGTTTTTCTTTTTTTAGTGTATTACTATTTCTTCCTTCTTTTTAATACGGAATAATGATTTGGATTTTCAATACGTTGGAAATCTGATGCTTTTTCATTGGAGTTAAGGGTTCTATTGCCGATTTCGTGGCGGTAGGAAACCTCGTTTGGGTCGATTCTCGTGCATTGGAGAGGTTACCTGAAATCGTTCCTAACGAACTGTGAGCTTTTCAACATCAGGGTCACGAGGTTACTCAATTATGATTCATGGGCTTCTCGAATAGCACTTGAAAAGAGAAGGAAATCGTAACGTAATTGAGTAGAGCGTGATTTTTCTGATAGAAGCAAGTACGAAACTTCAAAATTAGTTTTCCTTGAATAAATCTTGGATTCTGAAGGAAGAACTGACGAAGATCAACAGAGTGGAAAACGCTTGATGAAAGCTTTAATATCACAGGCTTGATTCAGGACTTTCTTCAATAGAAAAGGAAGTTTCCTTTAAGATTGTCGAATCTAACATTTCATTTTTAACAATAGCAATCTTCCTCATATTCGCTAGAAATATGGATAATTAAGATTTACAAACATTTCTGTGCAATCTTATTAATTAAAATAGAGGAAATAAATACATTTCACTTCAGCCCTTACATCAAGACTTAAAAAAAAAGTTGCTTCTTTTTATTAATGTCCATTTTGATGGAACTTTTCTAAAATTGATTAGCCATCCCGGGTTAGGGATGGTTCGTGTTCCAACGTTGATCAAAAGGACTTTCATCTCCATTTACCGTTCCACCAGTGTAATCCAATTCGATTAATTTCTTCATAGAGGGGTTCCAGTACAACGCACACTGATTCCCAGAAATTTTTTCGTTCTGTCAATGCAATCGTAGGGAATTACAACCGGATATAGTAATATCGGCGAACAAAGGCTCTCCACGCGATTAACGATGCTAAGAAGAGCCGCGCGGATGCGGATACAACGAAACCCGCATACTAATAGCAGCCGGAAGTCCTCCAGCATTTGTCCATTTTACCGTGGACGTACTTCATCATTCGGTATAACACGATTCTGCCTTTATTATGTCAAGGACCGAGCGTCGTTGTGAATATATTGGTAATTTCTTAATTGATGAACCATTGTGCAAAGTAAAACTCCATTTAAAGAGGATACCTGGGTAATAATTATGTGAATTGTTCGAGAAATGTGAGAAGAATGTAAAATAAGAGAAATTCAGCGATTCTAACTTGCTGGATATCTAATATTATTGGAAATTATTTAAATAAAATTTATTTAGGAGTTCTTAAGCAATGCTTTTTTAAAGACTCGAGTAATTTACATAAAGTCTATTGAAAATGTAGTATAAAAATAATTAATTAATATATATTGGGTGTACAAATTAATTTTGTGTTTGTTTACGAACTTTAATATTTTTGTATATGAAACCAAACACAATTTTAATGTTTAAGATAATCTCCATTATTTACCTGTGTCTGAAGCAATATGGCGGCTTTAGTCGATCAAGTCGCAAAAATTGTATGAAAAATGACAAATTAATTGGTACACCTAATATAAAGCAAATAATTGCTAAGACCAACAGTGGTTAGAAAAATTATTATTGTTTCAACCTTATCTACTAGGAATACTATATAATCAGACTGGCATAAGCACTTTTTCCAGCGACATATATTTTAAAAAGCTACAAAACGTAAAATTTGCTAAATTTTACAAATAAATTGATTAATCGTTCACAGTGAAATGGTAATTGCAAATTCCCCAGGACAAAGTATGTTTATACTTATCGAGTTGATGGAAGGAAACGTTGAAATATTACTCGAAAACAAAGAGCTAAAACTAACGTAATTGTTAGTATATCTAGATACGAGCTGCACAGAAGCCAAAGTGATTAATTCCACTTTTGTAATGTTTTCGAATTTCAGTACTTGAGCACATAATTCGTATTTAATTTCCTACGAAAATAAAGATGTAGTTAAGTTTCGTTTCATGTTAATAATCGGTACTCGAAGCTGCATTCGCGCCACGTGTATTTAAAGCCCGAAGGTTGTGAGCGCATCGGAAGATAACGTATTTTACTGTTGATGGATAAAACAGAGACCTGCATAAAGTCGGTAATACACGCGATGAAGATGTATATACATGTATCAAGCAAAACTGAAGCTTCTAGAAAGAGTTAGAGTCGATCAAATATGTGACGTCTTCGTTGATAGCCAACCACAATAGAATGAAGCAATCACACTTGCTCTTTTATAAACGATACTAGACGACGATCGAGCCTTACATGAACAGTCGGTAACAGACGAACGCAGAAAACTAGTTGTACCATTTAAGAATTTAAACAAATATATAATTTTCACTTTTTTTAATGTGAAAAAATACTGAAGTTTTTTTACAATACCTGTTTCGGAAGTTAGTATAATATCGTGGGGCATTAATGTTCAAAGCAGATAAAAAGGCCAAGAAATGGCAAGTTTGTTCTTTTGTCAGCGCGCAACATTACCAACGGCTAGTTAAAAACTATTTGTCTATCTGCTCTAGAATTTCTCTTTATTTCGAGCATGCATATTAGAAGTCCCAATTTTGCGTGGTTATAGTAGCTCATGTTCAAAATAACAGATCGCGCTAGAATGAGGGAATGAGAGTTACCGGTGTAACGAAACCAATTGAGAACGAAAGTATGACAAGTAACGAATCGAGTCGCTTAGAAATCAAAGTGACCAACTTCGTGAAACAGAATTTGCTAAATTTCTTTTATGTATAAAATGTTAAGCAGGAATTATGTGTTTTAATACTAAACCTCGCAAACATTGCAAAAGTGAAATTAGTCAGTTTAGCTTCTGAGGCGGCTCAATTGTTAATATTCAACAATCAATTCACAAAAGATAATACAATACATCTGAATGTGAAATAAATCACTATGATGTTTTCATTTTTCAAAGACCATTTATAATCGAATGACATGATAAAAGGGAAATAATATAAGAACAGAAAAGATTAATCTTTACGTGATAGAAGGAATAATAACAACGATATGTAGTACATGTCAATTAAGCATCGTATGCACAACCAAGGCAAATTAACATCGTTGCAGTGTGATCTGCATTCTCGGAATCCAATTGTGCAACTCCACGGTCTCCAGAGAAATCGTATACGTGACGTACACAGCAGAATTGTTAAACGGAAGATATTACGTTTGTAACCATGAATGCTTACCAGTCAGTTTAAGAATCTTTACAACGCCAATTTACTAAATATACATTTAACACTTTTTTAACTTTTCGGAATGTAGTGGGAACAAAAGTGTATCCCGCCTTTTTAGTATAATATTTTAGTATAATATGCACAGTGGGATAGATGAGTTTCTTAGGGAATAATATATGTACAGTGGAATAGATAGGAAATTTCATCCCTTTTTGAAATATTAAGATAACTCGAAGCACAGTGCTTTACAATATGCGCTATGGATAAAAATTCTTTAATTTAAATTTTTATGAAACTAGAGTCTCTTTTTTAAATAGTGTGCTTTACAGAGTTAAATCAAAAAGTATACTTCTTTTAGACAAAATATAATATGTTCAATATATTGACGTTCAAAAACAACAGTGTCACAAGTGAACCGTTACGTCCACGATTAAATACCCTATCAATTTCAATTGGTTGATACCATTTGATCGTCCTCTCTCCTCTCCCGAATTAATTTCAATATTTCTCTCGACCCAAATTCTATACTAAATTACCATCATACGAACCAACACCAATGTGCCTAAATTTCCACGAACAATTTCCACTAAAATTCCACAAGTGAAAGACCGAGTGCAAATAGATGAACTACAGAATCGCAAGTAGCTGTAAACCAGAACTAGTGGATTTTTCGAATTTTAATCGACGAAATCGTAGCTGAAACGCAAGTAATTATGCTTGAAAGAAACTAAGAAAAATTCAACTCCAACGCAAAAGTGCAAAGGGGTTAATGAATGTCTCTATAGTGGCGGCAATGGAGTAGAAAGAGTTAATCGATCGAATCGGTAATTGGGTGACCAAAAGAAAGAAAAAAAAGGAAAGGAAAGAATAAATTCGCGAATATCTGACAGAAAATACTTTGCCTCTAACCAAACGTATTCGAATATTCTCGAGAGCATCGTGTGCTGGGGTCACCGACCACGCTGTAACGTTATCCATTTGCGTTGCCAGGTTATCGATCTGTGCACAGGCGCCTTGACCGACCTCCGGTGCACCGCCAAGTGCAAGTGCAAAAGCTCTCTCACCTTTCCGCTCTCGGACAGGAAGGATCTGGCGCGCGCATCGCGCTAGACAGATAATCGAACACCTTCCCGTTCACGTACACACACACATGTTCGCGGAGAATAGTTGCACACGCGACGCTATCTATGGAATGGATAGCAGAGTTCCCTTCGCGTTTCCGTGTCACTTTAAACGTTTCGTTGCAACTGTTCCATATTTAATGAACCACTTTAAAAATGACATTTTTTTCTTGTTCAAGTATATTTTCACGTGTTTCGTAAATAGTTAGTATAGTTCGGGTTACGATATAGCGAGGTCGTAAATTGAACTCTCAGCCCTTTCAGTACAGACCGAAAGAATTGTACCTAATTGAAGAATATCTAACCAATTTGATGTAATTTATTAAGGTTTGAGAAAGAAAACAAAAAAGAAAAAAAAGGTAAATATGATATTTACCAAATTCAAAAAGGAACGTATTACAAAATAAAGGAAGAATGAGAATTAATGCCAATTGTATCTTCATATTTGTTGAAAATGATACTAATAATATTTATTCAAAATCATTAGGAAAAATGGAAAAATTAGTTTTCTTTTATAAACAGTATTTGCAAATAAGAAGAATCATCGTTTGATCATAGTTCGATATCAAACATGTAGTATAAAGCATAAATACTGCATCTTTAATTATTTGTAACAAAATTACTAATACCAAAACACAAAACTAAATGATAATCCCACGATGTGCAGCAAGTGATACGTGTAGCTGATATAACGTCACTGAAATAACATTTTAGTATTATTGTAAACATTTATAGTTATCCGGCAATTGAAACTAATATTATATGTATAATATTTACTTACTATTACACATAAAAACAATTTACTTAGCATTGATGAGAATAGTAACGCGCAATCGCATACGCAACGATATATCGGCACTAAAAGGGTTAAGAATCGATAACAATTGATGTGTACGAGACTCAAATCCGTGTATTGCATGGCATTTTAGAGTTCCATAAATAAATAAATGGTACCATAGGATTTGGTATTTGGATTATCCCTTTGCATTTTGAGCATTCTCTTTTTTCATGACTGATTCTTGAATTTAGCACACTTTTGAAAACGAGTGTCAAATTATTGGTAGATAAAAACATACACACAGTTCCTAATGTGTTTAATAGTTTATTAAAGTTAATACATATGAGAACAAAAATGAATGGAAATACGCGACACGCATGGGGCAGAAGCATCACAAAGACTAATTCAAAATGGCAAAAGAAATGTGAGAAAAAGAAGGTTATGAACGATTTCATGAATATATGGGGTGTCTCCTAACATGACGACTTCAAATAATTAGTAAGTTATTCGCTGTACGAAAAAATGTTTCAAACAAAAATTGCATGGTATCTAGGGGGACATACAGTGCTTTAATCTATTTTAATCTATTTTTTTATTGAGATATTAAGGTCACCTTCAGTTTTTTAAATTGAACGTCTAATATTTTTTCCCGAATTCGGATAAATCATCAAAAGCGTAAAAAAGTATTATACAAAGTGAGACTTATGATGATACGTATTATATTAAAATAATATGTGTAATAATATCGATCGGCACTCGGACAATAGTTCATTGATCTTTCATCAATGAGAAACTCTGTTTTGATAAGAAATCCCTAAGTGTCACTCGCCAATTTCGATGAAATTTAAATATATTTTTTTATATTAAGTGGATTCTGTGAAAATTTGCATTTTTAAATTTCCTATAAATGCCAAAATATCCGTCGTCTAATAATCAGTCATGAAGTGCATAAGGAATATCAAAAATTTTAACATTACAGAAAATAATGGAAAAGAATGAATAAAAGAGAAATTAATTGCTGGAATTAAAAAGATTCTGTGTGAATATTAAGGATTGTTGAGACTTTTAAAATGATTACTAGACGAATACAGGTTCTCTCTCATTTCCTGTATTAAATACGAGAAGGAAGATGGAATTATTTAGATTTATCGCGACAATAAAAGTGACAGACTTCCATATTTAAAAAATTGAAAGTTCTCGTTCATCAATTTTTATGTAGCAGCTTTGAAGTTCTTCCCGACGGTAAGTTATGGACTCTTATTTGCCAGAGCTGTATTAAATTGCCATGCAATTAATCGGAATACTTTATCATCTACCTGAGGGTGCCCCATTAAATATAGGCGGGGCAGTCTGCACTCTCCAAATGTGATTATGATCACTCAGTCAAAATTAAAAACCTCCTCCCGTTTAAACGTGCAGTTGTTCATTTTGAAATATACTTTCTTACATTAATTTCTCTTAAAAGAGCATTAAAAAAAAAAACCTAAAATGTATATCATTGCATTCTTCGTTTTAAATTTGTTTTAAATTGCACTCTTAATTCATTCGTCAATTTGTTAGTTGGATAATTCTAAGTTTCTCGGAATTGTAAACGATATTTTTCAGGAAATTGATATGCATATGATACCAAAGTAAAAATTCGTTAAAATTATTCGTTTGAGACGAAATCAACGGCAAACAAGAAAGAACTGCGAAACGAGTAACTGTAATGAAAAGTCACACATGACAGAGCACGCATCACCGTAGATTGTGTATTAAACACAGACAGAGATGATCAAATTGACGTTTAAACATACTTTCCTATCATTTCATACGAATTATTTCTTTCGTTGCGACGCGCCTCTATAACACTACCTTTATTGTTTAAACTTTCACCGATACGAGGACGCGTCATCGTTTTACGATTAATGATAGAGCTATTGTTATTTAATGTTTCATAATTATACGATACTGTGCTTCCTGGAAGTGGCTCTCACTATACCGAAAGTGTCTTAAGGAAAATGTCAGGATCAATTATGAAACTTGGTATATTACGAATAAAATGTGCTATTTATTCTACGGAGAGAACACTGTTATTTAGAGAATACGATTTTTATATAAAAGATATTACATGTAATAATTTATTCAGAACAGAGTATTAGGTATTTTTATATTTTTTTAATACCTCCTTGCAAACTTTCCTTTCGGACAGAGGGTTTCGTATAAAGGGGATTTTTACATACAAAATATTATTTAAAAGTTATTATTATATATAATATATTATATTATATATAATAGTTTATTCAGAACAGAGTATTATGTATTTTTATATTTTTATAATACCTTCTTGCGAACTTTCCTTTCGTACAGAGGGTATAGGAACTTAATCCTGCCTAATACCCAAATAATAGCCTGAATGGCCGATACACCGGCCGATATAATTAAACGGTACACCGAACCTGCTAATATCATAGCCTAAATGGCTAATTTACGCGCACAAAGGTCTGTGGTACAAGGTGCTATTATATTCCACGGAATATTACGTATCATTTCATCCGTCGAGTTATCCCACTCTAGTCTAATTTACACAAAATTATATCTGTTCACTCCGACATGTATGTACAGTATATATGAGAACTAGAGATACTCGAACGGTTCCTCAGCAACGTCAGAAAATTATAAATAGCGAATGATCGTTCCAAATTTTATTAATATAAATAGATTCATAAACGGTGAAACAGCAGCGGTACTCAAAATAACTGAGAAATAATAATATTAGAAATAAATCTCCGAAAACACTGGAATAATATAATACAATTATTGCGAAATAGCAATATTAGAAATGAATTGTCGAGAAACACCAAAATAATATATTGTAATTAATAATATAAATGACATATGTGAGACATGATAATATTGGAAATAAATCGTCAAAAAACACCAAAATAACATAACACAATTAATAATAATAATGAAAACAAATAATATAATGACTGAAAAATGACAATATTAAAAATGAACCGTCAAATAATATCAAAATAATTTAATATAATTAATAATAATAATAATATAAATTACAATTATTCAAGAAATAATAATATTAGAAGTGAATCGTTAAAAAAACAACAAAATAATATAATGCAATTAATAAAACTAATAATATAAATAATACAATCACCGAGAGATGATTCTACTACAAATGAATTGTCAAAAAACACCAACGATGTTAAATGTCGTAAGATCACAATTAGCGGGAAATAATCATAATAGTAAAAGTTCAAAACTGTAAGTCTAAGAAGTGATGAAAACAGAAATGACGGATGTTAATTTTTAAAAAAGGAAAATCTAGTGAAATTGAAGAATTAAAGGATTATAGTAATGAAAATAATGAATAATTAGGAAATGGAAATAAGAAAAATCAAGATTGAAAAATAAACAAAATCTTAATTGGTGAAGGGTAGACGATAAGTAAAAATATCTCGATGGAAAGCGTGGACAAACGATATCTGTTGCGTGGCTATCGATTTTCCGTGACGCGGTTTGAAACAGCGGCTCCAAGTCCAAGTGCAAGTGCAAGTGCAGAAACTCTTTCGGTCGTTGGCCGCGACTTGAACACGTTTAATCTATCTTCCGCTGCACGAGTGAACTCTTTGCGCTCTCGTATCTATCACGTGTCGCCGCGGAGATACGCTCGAGCAGTTCACTCGGAAAGCGTTGCGTCTTTCCTTAACGAGCTGTACGATTTTCACGCGTCGTTTGTGAACGAACAACCTTAATTTACACCTCGCGAGCCTACGATTGATTTTTTTTTCTAACGAATTCTATTACAATTGACAGTGATAAAGAACAAACACGTTTATCACGAATGTACGTCACTTTTTTGGCAAATCTTTTCTTTTTTCTCAACCTAAACAGTATTCAATTAAAATAAATTATTCTCTAAAATTTTTATGTTAGAATTAAATGCGTAAACTTATTGTTTGCTTGACACTTTGACGACCATGCAAATGTCATGCAAAATCTTGCACATATCGCTGATATTTTTCATGAGTTTGCATTCCTTGACGACATAATATCGAACGAATTTAATAAATGTATCCTTGACCATTTTTGAGTTTTATGTTATAACTATAAACGTATCAAGCAGCTTTTCAAAAAATAGAACATTAACGAGAGACTATACTATTGGAATATCAAATTTTGCGACCATTAGCAAAAATTGTAAATAAATTTCCTCGTAAAATTCGATAAATAATTACTACCTATCCAAATTAATAAAAAAAGATTCTAAACATTCTGAGGGATCAAATTTATTTAGAAATCATTTTTAATACTATTACACCACTTTGTTCAATTAAGCTCTCGTTGAAACAAGAAAACTCCATCGAAAAATAATAGAAACAAAAGATTTCTCATTGAAAGGTAACTTTCACGTATCTTCGATAGAAACTAATTCACGACACTTGACAAAGAACCCTCGTCTTCGATAAACAGTGCAAACGAATCTTCATAAAAGTAGAACTTCAAGATGACAAACGCTAGAAACTGCACGCTCTGAACGTATCGCTAGAGAAAGTTCGTATCGCAATCGTTCATCCGCGTCAATTGTCGACAATTTGTCGCATTGTGGCTGCCATTGTGCGCTCTCGATCTCGAATGCTTCACGAGCTATCTACCGCATGTTGAAAATCGATTCGTTACGCTGCATACGCAGATTAATATTTCGTTTTCATTCTATTATACATAAGACATATAGGATGCTCCATAAAATACGAAAAATAGTTCCCGTAAACATATATACACTCTCGTTCGTAAGTATTAAAACGCTTATTGAAAATGAAGTAAACCTAAAATCATTACAAAATGACTACATGCTTTACAAAAAAAATTCAATCTGAAATTTCGTAGTATAACCACTTATATGCACAATAAAATATCACATTATGCATTTAAAACATCACATAAGATTTTAATAGCCTGTCATTTGATTATTCGAAACTAAACATTTTTATGAAATTGAGTTTGCAAGTAAATATAGTCTGCATAAAATAGGTTGATTTAAATAACTACTTTCATGTAATATAAAAAATGTTATAATATTTTGGACGTATAAATTTATATTAAAGTATTATCAAAGTTGCATCGTCATGAGTATTATAATATTTTAATATTACAAAATTTATGCTAATTATAGATATAAATTAAAAAAAATTATAGTATCATCCCCACTGTAAATTAAAAAAATCTACTGGTCCAAAAATACTTTATTGCATGGACTTTTGGTGTGACCAACCGAGATTTTCAATCACATATGTTACGTCCATGCTAGCGAAAATGTTAATTCAAGTTAATCGTCTATTTATTCGCTGATAATTTTTGTTCGTTACTATTTGATACAGATTGTGATAATTAGTCGCATGTTCCTGCACGATTTTACCTCTGACTAATTAAGATTTACAGTTATTTACAGTGCAGCAAACTTAATAAGCTTTGATCAGTTAAGTGTTGATTGGCGCTAGTTACGATAAAGTAAAGTGGTGAAAAATATAAAGTTTTTGTATATAATTTACCACAGTCAGGCTGTCCAATTCGCCGAGCCATTCGTTTAAAAGCTGTTCCGGGTCTGTCTCGTTGTCGCTGTCTTCGCCTTCCTCCTCGTAGCGCTCCATGATGTCCGTCCTTAATCCAGCTTACGACCGTAGTCTATATGATACTCCTCACCCTCTGCAAACACACAAACGTGACACGTTAATTCATCTCATTAAATACACAGTATCCGTACGGATACCTAGACAAGAGATAAGTCAGGGAGCTTGACGTTCAACGGGGATTCGAATTTTTTGCTTGATGAACTTTATAAATAACACCATAGACATTGAACGTTCGTTATTACTGGATTGCGGATTTTTATAAATTTATAGGAAACTTAAAGGTGGAAAATTGCACAATATGGTCGTAATATTATGAAAATTCAACATTAGGTTAATATTGTAAATAATATAATTATGAATATGATATACATATTATGGAATATATTATGTAATTATGAAAAAATATTCTTGGCAAGTGAAATAATTTTCTATTGAAATTCTTTTTTAACTCAATTCTCGAAACTATGAATTTGCATAAAAATTCACAGTTTAGTTTTTTATATTAGAAATAATATCTTTATAATATCTAATTTTTATATATAGAAAAAATATCGAGCAAGAAACGAATAAATTAAGCACGTAAAGTTAAACGAAATTTCTTTTTTCATAAGCGAAGAAAATTTCGATTCTTAAGATTCGATGTCGGTTATGGTATAGTGTATTAAAAAACCATGTATACTAACCATTAAATTTTTTTTAAACTTTGATTATTTATGTGTAATCTATGATTCAATTTTGAAAAGCGATGTAATTTGTAATTTTTCAATATGGATTTGCTAGAAGAGTAACACATCTCAAAAATCATTAAAAGAACTAAAACTAAACTAACATTAAAGTTACACTAATGTTAGTTAACACTAAAGTTACTCTATCTAACAAGTAAAATACCATAATTTAAAAGAAAGGTTCTTTGTATAATAAGTATAAAACATATAAATAGAAATTCATTAGGCGCTCTGTAAAATCCCAAAAAACCATTAGTCGAATTGTAAAAGAACAAAGAATATTAAAAAAATAACATTCTACCTCAAAAAGTTTTAAATGGATTTTCTGAAAAATGTACTTTTGTCACTTGTGTCATTCCTCTGAGCAAAAGCAACGACGTGTAGTGCATTTCTCATAATTCCCTCCTCTATTATCGGTACTAATGGTCAACGAGGCATTTTACCAATCTACCCTCCCAGTTCAACCCTTTGCCAATTCCAGTCAACTAAAAACATCTAACACTTGCAGAACATCGAAACGAGCTAGACAAAGGACAAAATGAATTTCTCGGCGGGGCGACGATGCTCGAAATGGAATTCGAACCCCTGATTCGCGCAACCCTTCGCGGGACGAAAATCCCCGCTAATGGGCCCCGTGTTGAACGACTCAGAAGTCCTCCCTCGTCGCACAAATTGCACCGATGAGTGACAGCTGTCCGACAAACTCGCGTGCGACTCGCGCCGAAATAACGTCGCGCCTTTCCACGGTGTCCGCCACCTTGGTGGATGCATTATGAAATGCACGGAAGAAACGAGCGTTACTTCCTCGAACAACTCAAATAGACTGACATTGACATCCACAGTCTTCCACGCACGATTTGTCTGCAACATTGTCGCAACAATGGTGCCTCTATTGGTTCGATTCGAGTTTACTGAGTGAAAGCAGCGAATCGAATGAAAATAAGAATTCTGCTGAAATCAGAAATTCTTATTCCGAGTATTTTAACCCTTTGACTATAGGATATTCAGAAATAAAACATGTTAATTTCGCGACGCTTTAATTGCAATAGCTATTTGTGTATTTGTCCATGATGGGTGGATAAGTTTACTTGAATTATATTAGAGTTTATTGAGATAAAGACTGAATTCAGTAAGACTCGAAGTAGACTCGACGATGTACACGGTTTCGGATTTTTGTTTGAAACGATCAACGATATATCGTTCCCTTTATGCTAGAGACATGAATTTTGAGAATTACCAAATGAATATGAGAAAAATAATGAAATAATTCTATTATTATTTCTAATAAATGATAATGTTCTTGAATTTTCTTTTTCATATATCAGTCCTTACGTCATGTTTGAGTGTAACTGTGAAATGAATTTTGAAATAATTTCCAACAAACATCGAAATATTTTAGATATTAATTCATTTTCCTTTTATTTCTTAACGTGTACCTTTCTAAATTTCGTAATTATCATTTAAAACGGAATTCTCTTTTCTCAAACCTTATCAAACAGCATCAATTTGGCTCAGCATTAAAAGGATTAAAAGGATTAAACAAATGAACGGCGTCTATAGATCTATAAATACTGTTCGCAGTGAAAAGGTTGAAACTGAACAACACATCGAATACTTCAGCTTCTTTTTGAAACTTTGATTGTTATTTTTACTAATTTTTAATCATAAACTGGAGATATTTCATTTCTTTTTAAAAGGTGAACTTAGTTAACCGGTTAAAGGAAAAAGCAATAAAATTTTGTAATATTTTCTAAATAATGGAAAGCAGAAAAGTACATTTCTCGGCACTTAATGTTCTATTACTGTAATAAGGGTAAAAGTGCAATTGAAACGAAAAGAGATATATGGGTTTTACAGAGATAATGCTGTCGAGAATAGGTTAGGTTCGGAAATGGTTTTCACATTTCAGAAACGGAACACGGAAACTTTTATTTATTGGTTATTATAACGAAATAAAATTGTTAATTCAAAATACCCTACGGTACATTACTGAGAGATATTGTTGAGATATTGAAAATATCGAACAGTAAATTATAGTTTAGAAACTACATAAAAAATTCTTGAAAATATTCAACTTTTATATTACCTATAATTTATCGAACTTTTCATCGTCAGTCCGAATATTATTGAGAGTCACTGTATGTGTTTTGCAGTCAAAGGGTTAAACGTCCAATTGAGACTTCGAAGGTTTGCAAGAAATCCGTCGAACCACGAGAACTTGTGTCCTACTTTAGGACGAGGCTGGCATGAAAAATGGAATACGAACGAGTGACCAGAAAAGCCGGTAGTGAAGGCATAAACGCGTGACGCCGACACACGCCTACCAAGGCGAGTGCAAACAGTGAAAAAAACAGGTTGTGGCGCGCAAGAAGAGAAGTGTGACGCACTACACTCTCGATAGTCATCGACTTCCTGGAGTTTTGTTCTTCGAAAGAACTTCCAAATTTTTTGATCGCAAGCCAAGCGATTTATTTTCAAATTTAATATCGCTTTCAGAAGAAACTATACTCTCTTGAACATAATACCAACTATCACGTGAAAAACGACGTGGTTTTCCAGTTTTCTTTTTTTTTTCGATTACTTTCACCTGACTCCTGTATGCACAATGTTGCTGCAAATGTTGTGCATTTCGAAGGTCGACCCACTTTGTGTAAAAGAGAAAATCGACCTACTTGATTTTAAACTTCATAAAGATATTTCTTCTTTTTTCCTTTTCTGCACACTAGTTGCAATTTTTAAAGAGGGACGAAGAAATCTCTGTTTAACCCTTTCGATGCTAGTTGTTGACTATAGTCATTCGTTACAACTTTGCATTGATCAAACATTTTTTTTTTCATACGTTGTTCTTGTGTTTGCTTATATATAAACACTATACAAGGAAAGCAGTCCGATCACAAATTTCTATTTAGAATTAAACCAACAAATTTTAAAACAGTATTAGGAAGAAAATTATGTTTAAACCACTACCAAATCAGAATATAAGAGATGATATGTATAAACAATTTTGGAAATGTTACAACTGGTCAGAATTGTGCAGATTTCGCTAATTTTAGCGAAAGTCGTTTCTTGTTACTTTTTTATCTGAGCCTATAATAAAAATTGTAAAAGTACGTATCATAGATTTATGCCAGATATACATATACTGTAAGTTTATGTATGTATCCTTGTTTCGAAATTTTCCACACGGAATTGTATCATTTAATTCTAATTATTCTAAAATGTATTAAATTTACATTACGTGACAAAGTACCAAATGTTACTCTTTCTTCATGCTGAAGTGTACGAGAATCCATATAGTAAAAATATAGTGGTGAAAGACATAGCTTTATCGAAAGAAATTCGATAAAATTCGAAAGAAAAATGTCTAGAAATTTTAAGAAGTTGCACCTCTATGATTGATTTCTTTTTTTGTTATATTCAAATACTGTTGATAGAAAAATAAATGATAAAAATTTGTCACGTATTAAAAGCGGCGCAGTTAAATTTCTGACGGTCATGATTTTATGTGACGAGGGTTGTTATTATTGTAGCAGCAACCGTGGATCAACGTGACACGTGTGAAAAACGACTCGCGTCAAGAATATGTAAATAAGCTTCTCCAGTGAAAATATACGCGTTTTATCATGTCATAGTGTATAAAACTATAAGTGATCACGATCTACCGTAATCTTCATCTATTACCATTTACCGTATCGTCTGCTAAGAAGGCTGTAATTTAAATACGAGCCTCCAAAGTGTACTATAATATATAGATATTGTAATAATACGAAATTACAGCTGGTCGTAGTTTTATTTTTTAATTACATGGTTGTACATTGTAATTTCGTTTTAATAGTTTCAAATTTAACGTTCCTTTAATTTACATGATCGCACAATCTCATGCACACGAGAGAGAAACGCGTCTGCTACACTTCGATGCCATTTATCTTTAAGATTCTTATGTAAAAATACGATATTTTTCTAATCAATCATCGTCTCTCAGGCTTATTAAGTCGTTCACTCAAGGAATACGAGATATCCAAGGAGCACAGCTCTTTAAATATTCATTCCTTACGTTATACTTCAAAGGATAATTCTATTTTCTCATACTTTGAGGCCATTATATTCAAAACACATACCATTAGAATTTCCGGTGGTTGATATTGGAGATTTTATGTACGATATGCTTCATCAATATTCAGAATGGAACATTTTGCAATCGGTAAATGGATTATTATTATACTGCATTCTATATAATTGTGCTAAAATCTAGTACACTCTGCTGAAAGCTGACTGAAATCTATTCGAAATCTGGTGAATTTTATTAAAATATACTAATTCTACCTATTGAAACCTATAAGAATCTAGTATAGTCTAATAAATTTTACTAAAATCTATTGGAATTTAGTTAAATCTACTTAGTTAATGTGAAACAAGCCTTCTTGTCATTACAAGTTCAATGTAAAATTTTTGACAAAAATTATCACAAAATTCTTAACTCTCTATAGCGTCACGTGACTTAAAAGTTACATATCCCTTTATCTTTATTTTACGCATCACATTTTATTTGTTTAGAACTACTGTTACATTGTTGTATTATTACATTATCACTAGTCAATTGTCTTTATATTAATTATTAAGTATTCCATTTCAACAATTTTTCAACCTGTAAAATTGTAATTAACTGTAATTTTTCTTCTCGTAAACGTAAAGAAATCGGGTTACATATTCACAGAGTCGTCTGAAATTTCTTCAAATAATATCAAGCTAGTCTTCCAGAGAAAGAAGAGAACAAAGAGAAGAAAAAGGGTGGGAAAAGAAATTGAAAATAGTGTCGGCGGTTGCTAGCCAGAAACGCTAAAAAAGGAAACGGGTTCTGTGCTTTCGTGGGTGGTGGGTTTTCAGCGAATTTCCCGGCTGCATTGCAAATAACGCGTTTTACAGGTGGGAGGTCGAACGAAAGAAAACACGGGGTGCCGGTATTCGTATCTCGTGACTTCGCGGTTCACGCGTGATAATAAACACCGGAAGCAGCGAGGAAAAGTGCCAGCAGCGAAAAAAATTTTTCTTCTGTGGAAGATCAAAGTGCAGGCTGGTTGCGAACGAGCGTGCAATCTCAGGGGAAAGCTTAAAGCGAACGTCGTCGACAACGTTCGCTCGTCGGAAACGTGAAACTGCGCGCGTTCACTCTTATATCCGTTTCGGTGAAAAATAATTATACAAAATCTGAGCCGTTTCTGTTGCTCTGTTCGGACTTTTCAAGTTGTTTATTTAACACCTTAAACAGCACGCCGATTTTCGCCAACTTTACAGTCACGAATCACTTTGAAAAGACTTTTACGATAATAATACAAAGAACATTTAATCGGAAAATTTAATGAAGAAAGTTGCAACATTTTTATTATTCCTACAAAGGGAAGTCGTGTCTTTGTTTAAACTCTTTTAAGAAAACTCATTAATGAACGACAAAGTATTGTTTTTTAAACTTGACGATGTAGAAAAATCTAGCGGCAGTTCTCAAGAACTGTCGTGTAATTAAATAAAAAAATGTCTTACAAATTCGCAAAAATCGAAAGACAGTGATATTATAACAATATTAGCATGTTAAACGAAAAGGTCATTGTTTTAAGAATTTTTGAGATGATTAGTTAGGATTTAAATATCAGATTGTGTCTTCAATAGCTCACAATGATATCTGTCAGAAAATTCTATCACTTTTGTGCTTCCTGTTGCACTTATGTTAAAATGTATTCATCTTCAACATAATATTAGGTGTAGAAATAAATTCTTTCCGACTGAAGTCACATAATCAATACAGTCATTCACATTCATATTAGCGATGGTGTTTACAAGCTGTCAAAAAAAATGACAAAAGATCATTGACGATAATAAAAATAATTTTGACAATGATCTGTTTTCATTTTTTTCGTGAATAAAATTTTGACTGTACTCAAAAGTAATCATTATCTATGATAAAAGAAAAAAGAATGTTCTCAATTTTGCTATTGAAATAATTTCCAACTGTTTCTTTCTTATCATCTTCAACAGTCTTCTCAATCTTCGAAATTTGCAAACTATATTTATACACTGTTCTATTACTTATAATAAATATTGCCTTCAGAAAAGATAAACTACAAAGTTTTACAAAGTACATCTAATCAATCATATCGTTTTTATAGTTTCATTACCAAAGTTCTCACATTAACAATCTTATCTCAATCATCTTATAAAAAAAGAAAATGATTCCATTACAACGAAAAGTATCATTGTATCAATATTGATATACAAATCGCATTAAATCTTAACGAAGTCAGTTCTATTAATATCGTCCGTCTCTTACCGTGGCATTTCCAATAAAAACTGAATCGACGACTTCGATCCCATTAAGACTCTAAAGAAATATAACCGAGATCTCGTGACGCCGGTCATCTCGATATATCACTGGCTAACTGTACTTCTTTTTATCGTGGTATTACAGCAACAAGGTCAACGAATCTCCATTGCAATAATCAATTTCCCGGTTCAAAAGAGCGACACGTTCGATTGCAAATTGTATAGATCAATAATTTTTTTCGTCTAACATCACTCTAACCCTTAATTTTAGTCTTTAACATCCAATCATAAAATTGCTAGACATAACAGAGTGTATTAATAACAGTTGAAGAATTATCACTATTAGTATTACGAAGCAATATCACTATCACTGTCACTCTCGACCATATTCAAATTTTCTATATCAAATTCGTGATCGCTACTCAATACATCCTCATAATCATTCTACTAATTCATTCGTTTCCTTGTAGTCCTTTATAAGTTATACAAACATATAATATCGAAGTATGACAAACGTATGAATAAAATAGAATTAAACTAATTAAATTAAAACGAAACTTTGCAATTTCCATAAGAACCTCTCTGTTGGCTATTGCTTCTAGCTGTTTTGAACTGACTGGTCAAAAGAACTACAGGTTTGTGCTCTGTTTTTCTGTTTTACATTTCACACATGACTCCGTTTAAGACCATGGTACGTATTTAAATGCATTGACAATGCGATGAGACACCTGAAATCAGACACCTGTCGTACGTTCGATAGTATAGTTGAATGCTTGCCGGGAGATTCCCAAACAACGATTGGAAAGGGTTAATTAGCTGATACGAAGTTAGTATTTAACTTATTTTATTTTAATTTTACGTTGAATTTAATTTTTCAAATGAATTTAATAACTGATTAAATTATGCGCATTTTCTTTGATTTGTACGGGTTTTCATACAAAAAGCCATGATTTCGATTTATACAGTCCTTTGAGGAACCGATCTTGCGAGTAAATCGGGTGATAGGTGTATGTATGACAGATTACACTTACACAGATAAAGAAAAAAGAAATATTCAATAGTAGTGCTATTCAAAAAGCGTTTCGTCCACGAATAAAGGATGTATATTATCCTAACCATCGAGATAATTCTACGGATAAAATGAACCAAGAACGATATTTTCTTCGCCACGACCGACTTAGACTCACGTTCTACACGATCACGAGCCACTTTTTCGTCGCACGTGCCGCGTGGAAAGCAGTATAAGGGTTTGTTTTTCGCCGTTCTTACGCCTCTAAACGACCACTTCAGACATCGATCGAAGCCAGGGCTCGCGTCGTTAGCCACAAAGTGACACCGTGTGACGAGCAACTCGACACTCCAAACTGCCGGAACCCTGTTTAATCCCTAATTGGCGACGTGCGGTATTTCGAACGGAACGTGCAAGCAAAACCTCGCTATATTCCCATGGTATCTCGTAATTTCACCGATTTTCCGTTATTAAATCGTGCGCAATTAAATTGAATCGTTGGTGAAGATTGATGAAGTCGAGTCACGTTGATGAATGTCATTTGGCGGAGATATTGTGGAGTACATTTCGAAGAGAATTTGATTTCACGATGGAATTAAACGCATAAGATCATAAAGGAAATTATGCGTCGGATCTCTTGCCAGTTCTAAATGTCGCTTTGAAGATTGTGACAAAAAAACTGACTCGTTTACATCAGTAGCTGTGAAATACTGTGTCATAGGGAAGACAATGATCTATACATTAAACGAGATTACATCGCCTAAGAGATAAAAGGTAAATGAATGTACCAGCTGTGCAGATGCATGCAAATGCGTAACAGTTCGAAAAGAGTACGAGCAATTTGAAAGCACTCGATTCAACCTGATGACACGTTTTTCTATCGCTATATCAACGCAACAGCATAACGCAATTCTGTGTAACATTCTGTTCTGTGGAATTGCTAATAATAAATATATTCTAGGAATTCCTTCTACGAGGACATATAAAATTCTTTTATAATTCCTACGCACAGGAAATAAAGTTTCCTTCTTATTTCTTAAGAAATGTATTTCCAGTTTTACGAAGCAATTATTTTCTAGGCGTAACAATTTCGTTTGTGTTCCTTTATTTCTTTATCAGAGCAACTTTCTCGCGGAACATGTGAGATCTTAACACACAAATGTACGGCAGTTTCCAACATGCGAAGGTCATTTGAAAAGTTCGCAGCCATAATAATGTTTGAATTTTATTTATACTTATGTATTGAAATTGCAATTGTTTTATAGATAATCTTTATAAATTATATACCTGTTGAAAATTGAAAAGTGAGCTGCAAACGATTAAAAATGGCAAAAATTGAAGACTTTCACGACTTTCAGTCTACAACTGCGATAAATCTAAAGATTCTTACGTCTTTCAGTACCTGCCGCTTGTCTCTACATCGACCGATTTCGATAAAATTTTCATCATTTATACAACCGATATAAATCTGCAACATATATTTTTAAAGCTTCCATTACAGGCTCAGATAAAAAACTTACAAAAAGCGAACATTATTTTTATTTATTTAATTTGCTATTCCGACCAATTGCAATTTTTCCAAAATTGCTTGCACATCCCATCTAGTAATATAATTCTTTTCATTTCTCAAGAAATCTCATGTCGTTTGGTCTAATCTGAAAATAGTTATTCCGTTTTAAAGGTTGTGTAAATATTAATGAAAGTGCCTGTAAATATTGCTACAAGATAAAAAGATTATTATCCTGAGGTTCCATTTTCGGGATATTCGCAATATCCATTTTATCCCACTTCTCTTCTATTTTTCTTTGAACCGGTCTCTTTTATTTCATAAATTTCAAAAGCTAACGTTCGATATAAACTATCGTTTGGTCAAATCAGGACTGAACCAACCGACGATAGATATCTTTCGTTCGACGAGAAGTAAATCACAAGTAAAATAAAAAGGAGAAAAAGAAAAGAAAAGAAAATAAGCAACGATGTTTCCGTATTCACGGATGGAGTATATGCAAAGTTTACGCGAATTAACCGCAGAAATCGATTTACTTCGGGTGGGGTTAAGTAACATTTTATGTAGCCGTGTACCAAGGATCGAAGCGGTCCGCGTACCACGGTTGTAAATCAAGTAAAAGAAAGCCACCGCCGGCTTTCCAGTGGCGATTCGACCGCTCGGCCTATAATTAATGAGCGATTAACGGCGCTCGCGATAAATTTTTATTTTTCCGTGGGACGCGCTCGATACGTTGACACGTACATCGAACTATCTTTAATCCAGGCCTCTTACTCCTTTCGTAATCGACACGAGTGGCTGTTAATATGCGTTTTGCGCTTGCCGCGTCATTTACATACGTCCAGACGAATGGTAATGAGGGACGACTGTGTGGTGAGGTATGAAAGTAATATGGACGATGGAAATATTGCTACGTAAGAAGGGTGGAAATTCGTTGAATTCGTTTCTGGTTCTGTTCAGCAATTATCGTAAATTCTTTAAGATGCATATACGTATCTTCCCCTTTTTTAAATCCATGTGTTAGTATAAATCTATATAGGTTACATTAAATCATAAGAATTAAATTGAATTAGTACTATCTATAAATTTTGAGACATATACGAATCTATTAATATCTCCTATGTAGGATTTATAGGTTACCATTTAAGCAATTATACTATAATTTGCACGCTGATAAATTAAAAGTGTGGGCAGGTACTATAAATATCTTTATATTTAATGTACTTCTGAAGTTCAAGGTACAATATAAACACTTAGAAACTTACAAACTTTATGTGGTAAACATACTATTGATAAATGAATAATTTATATATTAATATTCCATTTATGTATTAATATAACTATAAGTAATACTTTATATTATATATGTAATAATAGCATAAATAATTTTTTAGAGTCATATAATGATGAAAGACAATTAATTTTTAGTTTGTAAATATATATGTATACATACAGCGGATGATCAAATTATTATGATCAAAGAAATAAATTAATTCTCAAAATAAATAAGAAAATAATAACAATAGTACAAATTTTAATACTTATAATAAAATTTTCAGTGATATTCTTTCTTCGATAATAGAAAAAGAAAGAAGAATCTTTTATGTACCAAATGAGAAAAACAGTTTTTTTGATTACAATTGCTCCTGGACGAGCTGAAAATTCCACTCGAGCAAGAAAGGAGCAGATTCGTGAAAAACATTTTGATCGAATTGGAATTTATCAGATTACTCGACATTATTCCCGCAATTATTTCGAATACCACTTCAGATCCACGTCTGCGGAATCCGTTTGCGTCGCGAATGACAAATGGATCTGACGTAATTCACGAATTGAGATTCCAGAGTTGTCTCCTCGGCGGCCAACTGGCGCTCGCTTTTGTCTTTGAAATTTTCCACGTTACATAAATAACAACGTTAAAAGAGTACACCGTTTGTTGAATTTCAATTGACTGCTGATATTGACGATGATTAACGTTCGCTATGTATTGCTACAAAACGCTTACTGTGCTTTTTCTTCCAATTTCAATACGGACTATTTCGCTGAGAAAACTTTGCGAATTTTTTTATGTGAAAATAAAACAGAACTAGTTTTCAAGAATTTAAAATTGACAAATATCCAAATAATCATTCAAATATGTACATTTTAAATTTTGAAGCATTGGGAAATAAAATTGGCAGGATGACGATTAAACTTTGATAATTAAGATTTTCTGTAATTATGTATTTATTAATTAATATATTTTATGTAATTTGTCTTGTAATTCAGATTTCTCAAACCTAATTTACTTAGCCTATTTCTTTGTGATTTAAATAAATTTGTAGTACAAACGTTTTGAATTTTATTTGACAGAGGAATATAAAGGTAAATGAAAAAAATAAATGAAGTAATCAATTAATAAATATAGAATTCACAAATCTCAAGTTCAAAATAATTATATGAAATTTTAAATATGTATATTCTAAACTCTACAGCATTTAAACTAAAGAAACATTGCAGAATAAAATTGATAGGATGACGAATTTGCTTAGCCTATTTCTTTACTACTTAAATAAACCTTTAATATAAATATTTTCAATTTTACATGACAAAGCTGTAAAAAAATTAATTAATTAAAAGTAAAGTTAAAAATAAAAAAAGGTGCCAATGTATAATAACTCCGGATTATTCCAATTTTAGCAATTAATATTTTTCATATCGATGTGTCAAGGAATTAACATATTAAAAAGACAAGAATATCAAATTTGTATGTGTTTTTATACTTGTGATAAAGCAAAATATCATGTTATGATAGAATATTTAAGACAAATATAAATTTGATGCGATGAAATGTTATAATAACCTGTCATATTACACTGTTGTGTAATATTTACACAGAAAACAAGCAATCAGTAGATTCAGCCGGCATTTAACTATATTACACGAAAGGTGCAAACTCACTAGAAAAATTCACTTCTGACCTGACGACTTTATTTTACGTTTTCAATGACAACAATGAATCACGCAATTAAACAATGAGTCTATCGTATAACGTAATGGACGCTCGAAGTGACGATGACATTAAATCATCGTGAAGTTTAGTCCTTGCAGCGGACAGTTTTATGTAATACTACCTGGAAAGAAAACTAGAGGTGTCTCGTTTTCCTGCGCATATGCGCAAGTATGTCATTGATAAATATACGTGCGCCGACCGCGACGGTGCGCCGGTAAAGTTGTGTCCCAGGGTTTCTCCTGTTTGATAACTGTAGAGTTGACATATTCGTGAATAACAAACGAGTTCAGAGGCTTTTTCGTTTCGTTAGAACGACAATTTTAATATTAGACATGCACAGAACCGTAAAATATCATCTCAACAATAAAAATTATTAAAGAGCAGAAGATTAATTTAATATTGCTAATTTGAATAATAAATAGACTACGGATTTTTATGCATTTATAGGAAACTTAGAGGTGCAAAATTTCACAGAATACTCGCAATACGAAAAAAATATACAAAATATCCAAATTATAGTGGTATCCATACTTATTTTCTATCAAAGTTCCACTTTTTCTTTTTTTACTATATTCTTAAAAATATGAAGTTACATAAAAATCTATTGTCTAGTGATGAAAGATTAAATTCACAGAGCTTTCTCTAGGTTTCAAGACTTGCAAGCTCGTAAAATTTTTGATATAAAAATTAAATAATTATTGAAATTATAGTAAATAGAGAGAAATCAAAAATAACGTTTCATATTTACTAACAAAGTAACGTGGGAAAATATTGAACTATTTTAATATTAATGTCACAGAATTATTATCTTTTTAATACTTGTTTCTTAGCATTCAAGAATATCGACAACAAGGAAAGAAAGAAAGAGTAACGTTTCACATCTAAAATAAAAAATGAATTCTAATAAAATATGTTTCATACTAACGAGATAAAATTGAAAAATATAAAACCTTATTTTAACGTTAATATCGTAGAATTATGTCCTTTTTGATACTTGTCTCTTAGCATTTAAGAGTATCGATAACAAGGTGTAATAATAGCACGACCGTAGCGCGGCAATTTATAAACCGATAGAAAATTGAATTTCGCGCGTCAATGATCGTTCACGGCGATCGACGTCAACCGACAATGTTCACCAACCATGAAAGCCTCCGGTTCGGACGACTTTTCCCTTTCGACCTGTTCACTGAATATTTTATTACGCAACGTTTAAACATAGCGATGATAACAATGCATAGTAAAAAGAGTAATTCAAGCGTGCATATAACCTCGATCAGAATTAAAAACAATGAATGCACGCATTATCGTATGCAAGTCACTTTAATAAACAATGTTCGTGTTAATGTGAACCTCACGAAAACTCTTTTGCAACCTTATTCATTTTGCCTTTTTCTCACACAACACCGTTATCGTTTAATATTCAATGGAAGCTGCGATAACATCGTCATATTTCAAACGAGCCTTTGCATGACGGTAATAATCGAACCAGCCAACGATGGCGATGCAAATTGCAAGTAGATGGAGAGTTGAATTTCACCAATCATACCGCTAATAAACACTACGTAGGAAATTCTTAACATTCTTCTAGTACGAAAAGAAAGGAAGAAAAAAAAAAAAGAAAAGAAAACGGAGAAAAGGTATTAAATATAAAAAATGACAGAGAATTTATACTGAAACATCGATTGTTTGTAAAATAAAGCATAACACAAATGTTATTATTATTCAAATTTTAGTATCTACATCGTGACTCCAATATAGATCTCTTGATCAAAGAAGCGGCTCCAAGATGCGATAGATCATTTTATACTGTAGTACACTTCGACAGAAATACAAATTGAAACCTTTCATCGAGAATAATTTGGAAGACAAATGCACATCGAACTATTTAAATTTTTAAAAGAAATTAAATTATTCAACGGAAAATACTGTAAAATAACAAAAAGAAAGCTAATAACTCGGCAGTTATAACTTATACCTATATAAATCTTATGTATATGTCTTATAATGCAATATTTTATCATATTTCAAGCCTCAAACGCAATTTGTTTAAACTTGATTTTCGCCTTATATAAACTTCCAGAATTAATTCTTGAATCTTCTATCAACAGATGCATAAAAAGTAAATTCACATCTAAGTTACATTCTAATGTAGAATAACAATCGAGTCTATTCGATAATAAATGAATCAACTCCGTGATATAGAATAAATAAATAGTAGATATGGAGATAAAATATATGTATACATGGCGATAAAAATATTAACATGGCGGCCCAAATTCTTTTAAAGTCTCACATTCTTCATATCTTTCACATAACTCTCTCATAGCTTACGAGCTACGTTTTTCATTTCACCCTTATCTATAAACGTTTCTTTCGTTTGCCGAATCAGAGTTTTTTCTCAAAAATTTCACACCTTCAGGAGTTAGTCGAAACGTGAAGACAGCGAGGGTGTACGCGCCCTCAGATTCACGGTAAATGATCTCGATGAGTGATTCTGACGAAATTGAAACGATATGTGGAAACTATTGTGGGCCATAGACCCACTTTCCCTAACACAATCGTAGAAATTGGACACATGCAATATTATTATTGGCCAAATGCTGTAACATCGAAAATTCAGGCAGTGCAAAAGAAATATTCTTTTTGCCCCTGTGTTGTCCCGAGTGCCAACTTATCAGCCGCAAACTTTTTCGTTAATCTGAAAAATAGTCAAGAAGTAGCGTTCGCATCATAAACCTGACATCGGCCTCTTCTATAGCTAATCTTCAAAAAGAAAAAAAAAACGCCTAAAAACAAAATTATATTTCTCTCAAGTATTCTTATTACACGTACGAGTTCATTGATTTCACGCCGATTAATAATACATGTGCAAGTTCAGAGGTCATGTTTAGTAATTAATGTAAGAACTTATCAAAGCCAATCCAGTTCGATGTGCACGTTTGTTATATTCCACGATAAAAGTCATTGATCGACGAACAAAGAGCTAAACTTGCCAGGTTAATTCGTGAGAATTCGCGCGCCACGAAGGAAAACAAATGACTCGAGCGAAAAACAATTACACGGCGATTCCAATGGAAATTACGAATCGGCGGAAAATGAAATTCATCGAGCTTGAATAAATTAATGGGAACGCGTAAGCGGGCCAATTAAGCGCGTGGAGGGCCCGGAGGCCGCCACGCGACTACCAACACGCCGTCTCGAGAGAAATTAACTTGTTAACTCCCATCCACGGTTCGCGCTCTCGATAAAAGGCAACTCTATTTCGCGCACGTACACATAACATATATGTATACGCGGGTAGAAACCGGCCGTTTAGATTCTGCACCGTCGTCGACTGCAGCTGGATCATGTCGATTCCATTAATTCGAGCGGCGTCACGCGGTACGACCAACGTCACGCACGCGTGTATCAATTACCATTTCCATAACGTCATGGGAAAACGATGAAGTAGCCCCTTTAGTTCGAATCTGTCTGGTCGACACGCCTTCGAACGGTCAGAAAATGGTTCAGGATTATTGATCGATTAAATATTGATTTCGTCAGGGCACTTATTGAATGTGAACAGTCATTACTAGATTATTTAGATCCAATGAGAATTATTCAGTTTGATATAATTTTTACCGATGTTTCGTCGATAGATAATTTCATACTCTATTCAAGAGAGCCTTAACCCTTTGACTACGAAAGGCGTGTATATACACCCTCTAAATTTTTCTTACTATAACACATTTACTATTTTATTAACTGTTTTCTAACATAAAATTTATCGTTATACGTAACATAGCAATTGCAAATGGCTGAATGTTGACAACTGTTTCAATGTTCGTATTAATTATTTTGATATATTAATCAATTTTGATGTTCTCGTAAAATTGCATCGTGAATTAAATCGTATAAACTTATTCCTTTGCTGCATACGTTTATTTATTTCAATTTGTGATCAGTTTTATAATTTTATTTATTTGTTATTTTTCTAAATAATATAGTATACCCTAAAAATGTTTGATCAGCAGAAAAGAAAACGAGTAATGGCAGCCAATCGAGGTGCCTAACATATGAATGTACACCGCATATACTGTAATATAAAAATATTCGATACAAAAATGGCTGGCTAGTAGGTACGGTTAGTAATAGAATGTGTTAATAGGTTCATTAGGAGAGTTTTACTTTGTCGAGAATTATTGGATTCAATTAAAAATCATACAAGTATTGCAAGCATTACAAACCAGTAAATTGCGAGAGATGACCATTAGAAATGAAAATTAATTTTTAAAGTGTGTCTCCTCGTGACTCGAAAGAATGTAAGCTTGTGTAGGTTGCTTACGTACATTCCAGATAATACACGAATGAATGTTGTGCAACTGATTCAATTAGACATGTATAAAAGAGACGATGAGCAGTTGTTTTGATGCAGTGGAGGATATAAATATATGTAACAAGATAACAAACTTAACGAAGAAGAAGACTTAATAAAATCACTCAATGTAGAAATGTTGCAAAATCAGAGAAGCTGAATTATACAAGTGAAAGAAAAATAGAGATATATAATTGTTATCAAATTTTCAAAGTTAAATTAGAAGTAATAATTGTTTAATTATTCTTCAAATCACTTTAAACAATACTATCAGCAAATCTGAGTACCTTTCAACAAAACACTTACTGACAAAAGTTAGGAAACACAGGAGCTAAGGAACACATCAACTGAACTGCTATTGAGTGATGAAAATGAATTCAACTTATTCAGAAATAACTCCAAAAGTAACATGCGACGTTCTATTTATCAACATTTTAATTTTATGTACATCAAATCAATAGTAAAATTTGATGGTCAAAGAATACCAAAATTGGTGAAAAGACAAAAAGAAACAGATACTGTATAAATACTGACAATATTTAGAAACAATTAATTTATTTTCTACATTTTTCTTATTATGCACTTCACGTAATAAATATCTATATTTGCAAATTGTTTTATTTTTAGTGGTTTCGTGGCAAGTTTGAAAAATTTGGTTCTTCGAGATCGATTATCGGAAAAAAGCTGTTTATTGGAGCAACTTTGTCTCCCTATCAGTTCAAATAATCGACGTTCTGTTGTATTCTGTTTCTTAACTTTTATCAGTAAATGTACATCGACAATAGTGAAAATCCTTCGAGTTATTCACCTACGGTCGTTCCAAGAATACAATAAATCCTTCTTAAAATCTTTAACGATCGATGCACAGGTGAAACTAAATTCCCGTTTGACAGTATAAGATAAAATCGTTCTGTAATCGTGGTCATAAACAGCATACTGAAAAATCGGTATATTTCATTCGATAAGTATGAATGGCAGATTATGATATGCGTTCGCAATGGCGGCTTTACGCACGCCATATTGTCGAACGATCCTGCATTCCATAGACGAGCGAAGAACTGCATCGCAGAACGCCGGTAATTACCACCAACGTGTAGAGGAATGAGTGAAACGAGTTTATTGCTAGCTACCACGAACATCCCCACGAGCTTTTTATCGCGGCTCGATGTCATAGAATGAAATGCATTGGTAGAGACGAGCAGTTTTATCAGCATGACGAAATAATTAACGCGTGCACCAGGCAAATACCCGAACTTTACGACTCTTTATGAAAATATCTGTCGAATTCTTTTCACGGGATCATCAGTCTCTTAGTTGTTTATTCCGTGAGTGAAATTTGCGATAAATAAAAGGAATCGTATCGATCGGTGTGTTATATGTAGGATGAATTAAATAAATTTATATCAAATTTGAGTATCAACCGTATCAGACAGTACGTTTGAAATTTTATACGTCCGAGCTTCGACTGATTAAGTAATCTGTTATTAAAATTGATTACGTCCAAGGATCAGAAATTGCAACGTGTAACTATTATATTTACAATTAATATTTCAAAAATTATTAAAATAATCTTTCTTCAACTTTTTGTATAATAATGTCGATTAACATTTATATTATTTCCTGCAAGAAATATGTTTCATATTTTCACTTTACATAATCGAAAAATAAAAGCCATAAATGTCTCAAAATTGACTTCGAGTGGATGTAGCTAGCTTTGAAATTACACCTCTCGATTGAATTATGTTATTTGAATAAATATGAATGTATTTTTTATTCTAAAATTTAGCTTTATATTTAGAAATGAGAAAAGAAATGAAAGTTCCAAGTTATTGTCATTTAAATAATAAACGTACAACAGTACATGTAAAAAAAAAAAAAGTGAAAGTATCAATGTCTGCATTGAATAAAGATGAGTGTGTAGGTTGCATGGTCTCTTTTTGTTATGTTAATACATTTTTAAGTGTTAATTAATTCAATAACGTCTCAGAATCAGTGTAAGTCTTCAATATTCAAAGGTTCGTCTCACTCCAAATAACATTAAGTGGTCACTCATCCTTTCCACCCTTCTACTCTTCAATTATTACACGAAGCACGAGAAAATTCAATTACTTCAAGTTAATAACCTTTTATGCTCTATAAAACTATAGATAAAATTATCAAAAATTTATTCTTTAAATGCAAAAAAAAAAGAGACATTCTTTACTATCTATACAGAGAACAAATTCTGTAAACTTCGCAGAATCTCTATCGAAAACGTTACGAAAGAATATGCTCACGAGTACGTACTGTTAGATACCTTGAGCTGAAAGCCAGCTTTATTCACGAAGAATTTTCACAATAAACCGTATTCGATAAATATCATCGGTATATACAGTTATCGGTATATTCAATCGAGTCGATTGGTATATACGGTTCTTCAAATCGTAGCTCAGAGAAAGGAAAGAAAGGTGTAGTCGATCTTGTACGTCCTTGCAAGGTTTTGTCGTGAAACCATTCCGTGCGTGGTATAGATGCACGGAACATAGACCGAGATATCGATTGCTCGATTAATAATACATAACGACCTGGTAGGGGAGGACTGTTTCACGCATCGACGACGTGTCCTCCAACGTTCATTACGTAACGTGTGCTCATCTTTCGATTCAAAAAAACAGGATTCTTTAAGAAACTCTCTAAGAACATTGAAGAAAATTACGACATCTGATTGATGTGCAAAATTCATATATCTAAATCGTACGTTTAATAACAACTTTGAGATTTGAATTTCACTCATTTTCCATCGTTTCACATTCGCAAAGAATAATCGTTTTAACATGCAAAAAGTCCATTAACCTTGAATCCTTTTTGTACCGAACCAAGCTGATGTAGTTTAATAAGATTTGATGGAAAAAACAGATTTACAAGATGATTATGAAATTTAGAAAGGAACATGTTAAGAAATAAAGGAGAAATGAATTAGTGACTAATGAATCAATTTTTTCAAAATTTATTTTACAGCTACTCTTAAATATGATATAAAAGCTGATACATGAAAAAGAAAATTTCAAAAACATTATTATTTATTAGAAATAATATTAGAATTATTTCATTACTTTTCATATAAGTTTATTAATTCCTACAACTCATGGATCTAGCATAAAGGGAACGATATATCATTGTTCGGTAGTAAAAAGGGTTAACCGGTCATATATTATTTATGAGATCGCTTCGTTTATAAATTTCCTCATAATTCTAAAGTTAACCTTTCACACCACCTAATCGCCATATTAGATCTCAATTTCCAGTGTATTCAGATTTTTGATAGTCGTAAATACGAACAATTATTTCTTCGATGTAATCTCTCAAATGGCTCCTGTTCGTCTTAAGTAATCGAATTTTCATGTATATTTCACTACAAGTGATTCACTTGTTTTATATTTGAGCCTTTTTTTTAAGTGGTTAGGTCCAATTTTGGAGAAAAATGAGTTAAGTCCAGTTTTAGTTAGATACAGATGTCTTCTTTTCCTGTTTACAATATCACCGTGAATGGTATACAGTATTCTCATAAATTAGTCAAAAGATGTTTAATTGTAAAACGTTATAATTTCGGAATTGTGGAAATAGCGCTAAGAAGGAAGAACATTTTGTATACTGCTCAGGACTGTCACAAGCAACAAAGAATTATCAAAAAAAAAAAACTTTCCTTTTATATGAAATGAAACGAGAAGATTTCGTCTTAGAAATCCCTAGAAGATTCTTAGAAGATTTTTAGAAAAAGAATCTTAAAAGATTCGCCTTAACCGCAATATCAGACAGAAAAAAAAATACGGATGAGGAAATTATACGTTGGCTGAAGATATGCTGGCCCTACAAAACATTTATGCAAAAAAATTCACAATTTTAATAAAGCAAGAAGAAGAGGAGACAACGTTCTTTTTTTTTTTTGTTAATTTCTCTTGGTTATACGCGGCATTATTTATCGATGCGGAACGATGAAACTTTAAGGAAAAGAATCGTTCGTGGAGGGGTTAATTTAATACGAGGGGTAAAAAGCTCTTTGCTGCCGATGTGCCTTTCAGGTACACGATGTAAGCAGCTTCCTGGATTGACATATGCCTCCCAGGTATAATATCTGTGTTGAAATACAATTTAATGGTTTCCCTTTGTTCCTCTAAGAGATACAGCAAATATATTGTTACGATTATAGAGTTGAAATACACCTTCTGGCTATCACGAATTCGTGAATTGAAAGATAAAACAAATCGATGTTCAAACGGTAACAGTTTCATCTATTATGATTTACGAAATTTATACTTTAACGTTGTATCATTGGTTAATCGTACAATAATAGCAATAATTTTCAGTACATTATGATTACATTTATAGTAAATTACAGTAATTTACAGTAAATTATAATTATATTTATAATAAATTATAATTATATTTATGGTACATCGTAGTAAATTGTAATCATGTTTATAGTGAATTATAATTATATTTATGGTCAATTATAGTAAATTACAATTATACTTACAGTAAATTGTAATAGTAAAAATTAATAATAGTAATGATAATTTTCATATTGAAAACAAAATCGGAAAATATTCCATCATTTCTTAGTAGTTCGTTCAACAAAGATTTCTCATAACAGAATGCAATATACAGTGTATATTGATGTATAGAATATATATAGTATAATATTCTATACATTTGTTTACTACTATTGTTTACTTAAAAAATCAAGCCCCGCATCGTTTTATACGTCACAAAAATCAGGACGAGATATTGCATTTTCTATTTCATTCTGGCGTACCCCGAATGCGTTTTAACGTAATGAATGATGTTTGCGTTGAATTGAGATTTTTTTCGAGAGCCACTTTCGCCACGGTTCATGCTAAAATAAAATGCTTCAAGTACATGACGCTTCAAATGTTCAAAAATACGCACTTTATATCGTTTTGAATAAACCCATGTGACCGTGTGCCTTCCTCTTGTTTCAATAAAATATCTCTTCCCCCATTTTTCCTTTTTTTTTGTTTTTGTTTTTCAAACATGCGGAGAATGAGGGTAAAACACTCGTGACGTGTGTTTTCGTTCTACGTGAAAGCGAACGGAACGTTACAATGGTGAATAAAATAGTTTTTAATTTAGCTTCTTGGTTTCCTTTCAATTTTCACATATTGTCACACACAGGACGCTTTGAAATTCTTTTCTTTTCAAATTTTAATACGTTAATTATAGACTTTTGATACAAATACGTCACTTTATTTATTATTTCTTAATGAAAAGAAATTTTTTATTACTCAGTGAAAAGAAATCATTCCAGAAAACTGATCTTCTGAATTAAAAAAGAAGAACCACTTTGAATAACTCGATTCATCAAGTTCGTATCGGGAGAAGAGTGAAATTTTGGTTCAAATCTTAATTTGGTAATCAGTTAGGCCAACAGATTGTATCTTTCAGAAAAACGTGGAATTTCCTACTCTCAAATATAATTTTCATATTTTCTCAAATCTCAATGTCTGTTCATAATCGAACTGCAGGCACATATCGTTCTACAAAGAGAAACTATAATCTGTCGTAGTTGAAGAAACCAATCGATTAGAAGCAAACGAGAAATCAGAATTATCCAAGAGAAAATCTGAATTAGCCGACGTATTTTTTCCTCTGTGTACAATTAACTACGCTCAAACGGCAATTGTAACGAATAATTACACCGGCAACTGTAATTTCTAAATTAAAACAATCCACGGTAGCGAGAGGATCATTTGCTCAACATGTGTTTCATCGTTGCTCGCGAAACCTGATCATGCGTGAAGCCGCCAATTTACACGTTATTCAGTGGCACGTATCCCATTTCAGCGAAGAGTTAAACTCGCGAGAAATCGATCCGTTGGGGAAAAACGTGCGAGACACCTTGATCAAGCTCGAGTTGAGATTATCGTGTCAAATTCGGACGAAACTTCATTATTTTTATCACATTCGACGTTAAAATATTTGCCGCTGCAGTGCCTCCTAATAAGCAGATATTTAACTGTAGTTAAAGATCTTTCAACGACCGTTCGAAGTAAATCGCAAGAGGTGTAATTGTGTATATCAAGGAAAGCTTTATCGTGGATACATATGGTTAATTTAATAAATATCACGGAAAATTAAAGACCAATGATTTCTCCCGTGACCAAGTCTCTAGGCAAGAGTAGCAAACCGATCAGTTTCGATCTTCCGGCTGCGTTTCTAATGTGTCGTGCACACAGACCCAGACCGCAAACTCGAAATCCATCGATACCGGATCAACGAGTCAGCAGCATTGATTTGCTGTTAACGTCAAGCTCGTTTTGACGTGCACTTGCCTGTGGTAGACAGGAGATGAAGAGATAGACGGATTCTGCCTGAAGAGATTTAGACCGAACGGAGTCCTTCAGGAAATTTGCTTTGGTTACAAGGAAGATTAATTTCTTACGATAGGAAGTTTGTCCTGTTGGATCAAATTTTATGTTACATGCCACATGGAATAGCGTTATAAGTTCGGCGAGATAAGGTGAAAATTCGTTTAGAAAATTTCGTTAAATTTGATAATTTACTCTATCTAATCTTCATTTGGGAAATTGAACTTTCAAACTAACAATCAATTATTTCTAAGCACCTAATTGTAAGATTTTTACATTACCCTAAACTCAGAAATAAGAATGATGAGAAATTGCAATGTCTGATGCAGAAGTGGAAAAGTTCGTCGAGTTTGATAACATAACTTTGCAAAATTTTTACTTGATAATATTCCTCCGAATTATAAAGGTGAAAACAACTTTCAAACTGAAGAATAAGAATGAATCACTTCTAAATGTTTATCTGCAGGACCTAATATTTTTGGAAAATCTTTAAATTACTCTAAATTGAAAAATTATGATATTGAGAAGTTGCAGTGTCTGATACAGAAGTGGAAAAGTTCATCAAATTTGATAACATTACTTTGCAAAATTTTCACTTGATAACATTCCTTCCAATTATAAACATAAATTCAACTTTCACACTGAAGAACAAAAATAAATCATTTTTAAGTAACCGCAAGGGTTAGCATGTTTAGAAGATTTTTTTAATTAAAATTGAGAAATATGGATGTTGATAGGTTACAGTGTCTGATACAGAAGGGGAGAAGCTCATTAAAAAAAAGAAACAAATCGTTTCCAAATGTTTGAAAGATTTTTAAATAACTAAGTTGAAAACTTGCAGTGTCCGACGTAAAAATGAACATTGCAACAACGTTTCTCGTGGAATTGCGATATTTCCAAGGTTTCTTCGTCCTTAAATCAGCACAATTGTGATTCGTTCCGCATCCTAGGAAGGTAATTCGACCCTGATGCCAACGAATCGACGTGAGGTCAATCAAGGTATTCAATGGTGCGTGTGCATGCATGGACGCCTGCATACGACCAGCAAATAAAATCAGCTAATATCGATTCCTATCGATCTCAGTATCCGCATGTATACACGCATGCATCTTAAGAACCGTATAGATTGAATTGCACCCATGCTAACCTGGCATCGATATTCATTTCTTTCTTCATCCAACATCACAAGATTCTTTTAGAGTTCAAAAAAGCTTTGAGATATTATATATTGTACGTAACATATTAAACAACTTTGAAATTTTAATTATAAAAATTGATATGCTGTGAAATGATTGATATATTCACAATTACTAAAATTATTATTTTTCAAATATTGAATCTCACCGATTGATTTTTTTAAATGTACAATATAACATTTTAATAATAATTTTTAACGATATTTTAATAATAATTTCTGATGATATAACGTTTTAATAATAATTTATAGAAATTAGTAATAATTTTCAGAAATATAGAAATTAGAATGAGTAAATATTAATTCATTTTCGTTTAGAGAAAAGCACAATTGAAAAGACTTTTCCATACTTCATTTAATAATATTGTTATGTTATTTTTATACGAAGAAAGATATCTAGAAAAATGTAATAGAAAAATTTCTATACGAAGCAACTTTTCACAATGGAATACATTCTATTCGATATTATACATTGTCAAAATAACAAATTGTATAAATATTTTTATCATCAAACTACTAATTTCTATTATTTCAAATATGAGACTACTTTCTTTAATGTTTCCTAAATTCTTGAATTCTTTCCCAAGTTTTTAACGCTGTGCAAAAATACACTGCACTTTAAATTGCAAGGAAAAATTTTGCAAAGGTTACACAAAGTTTTGTGTCCTGAAGACAGTATGTAATATACGAGTACTTTCATGAAACTTTCTTGTGAATTACCATTTCACAAGAAACCCATCGAAATTGTGAACCGTCTATCAAGCCGAATCGTACAAAGGGCACAGTTTTATCGAACAATCGTGCTCGCAGTAAATCAATCTAGGTTACGACGATAACCTGGCCACGCAGTGTCTCCCTTCAGCTGGTACGTTATCGAGAGGCATCGAGCGAGATATCGTGCAAACAAGCTGTCTGAATCACGTATATATACCTACAGTAGGAGGATTTCGAACGTGTTTGTCCTCGGTTTAGCGGTATCCTGTCTCGAAAAGGGAGTGGGTGAATTACAAGAGACGTTCGTACATGAGAACGATCGAGAAGGGGGATGAAAGTGATACAGGAGATCAAGCTTCTTCGAGGATTACGGACTTCTGAAATATCGATCGAAGGATTAAAACAACTCCGAAGTTTAATAATTGTAATTCGATTATTTTTGGATGAATGATGGAACGATGATTTTATACAACTTGTTATATAATTATAAAACGTCGTACGTTTCTTTTCAAAATAATATACACACTGTTAGTATAGACAGAAAAACTATGCATGATTTAAATTATATTTTTTGCTATTTTTATTATTTTTCGTGTAAAAAAAGATTTCTTAATATTTTCGCAGTGATCAATTAATTACGAATTTTTAAACATTTATAGGAAATTTAGAACTGCAAAATTCCGCATAATGCAAATTATGGTGTTTTATATAATACGTGGTAGGCGAAATAATTTTTTATCAAAGTTCTATTGTTTTTACTATATTTTCGAAGATATAAATTTGCATAAAAATCTAGTCTAATGATCGATCAGATTTACTCTAAACTTAGTAAGTGTTTTAATTTTTATGCGAAATTTTCATGAGAAGAGTGAGAATTAATAAAATTACTAAAGATTATTAAATTCTTTTCTACGTTTCTAAGCAGAAGGATTTATTGCAATTATGACTTTACGAAATTTTGCCTGCATAGCTTAAAAACCGAGATTTAAATTTACTGCACGATTACGATCAAATTATCGTCCCTTTTAATTCTCCAGTGGTCACGTTGCATTATCCCATAACCCCTCTTAACCCCGTTGAGAGTTATCGAGCCACCCTGGACGCCCTCTTTTACGGTATTCAATTTCGTTTTAAGGATGAGTATCAAGTGAAAATTCCTGGAAGCTATTTCACAACATCAAAGATCCCCAAAATTAATCCCTTATATTTTATTTATTAGCATTGAAAGAAAAATGCTTAAATAAAATAAAATAATATTTAATTCCTATACTACAACAGTTAATTGTTATTATGTTACTATATGCAATTCTCTGTTAAATTCTGAATTAATCTCGAAATCTTTAAACTCGAAAAAATTAAACAACGAACACTTTGCTGTATCGATCGGTAAATATTTAAAACTCGTGCGCATCTTTCCTAAAACCAAAACCTTTCACCATGTAATTCACATAACCCCAACTGTTACGTCACGTGCACCACATAAGGTTCTGTGATTGTTCCTCGGAAATGTACTTTCTAAAATCCAGCTAACGAACAATAGATAGAACCTTGAATCGAACAAGACTGTTGCAAAGCAAATACGTCATTTCGAGAGAAACCTAAACACTTGCTCCTTCTTTCATGAATGCAAACACACCCCACGAAGAAAAAAAAGATGAAAATGAAAAATCTAACATAAAAACAATTTTATATATACAACCGAGAAATTTTTCTCAGTATAATACAGTTACTATTTTACAAAACGTGTGATGTACATAACGTTGGTCATATTGTCATATGTTGCAGTCAAAAGGTTAATACAAATTCAAACCTATAATCTTTACTGAAATGGTCAAGGTTCCTCGATGTTACACTTAACATATTTATTATTGTGAATACTACGCTCATTTTCATATTTTTGTCACGAAAAAACCATCGATAAATTAAAAAGACTTCAGAATGAAAATTTTTTTAATAATACTTTGTTCCATATATAATTGTAATGAATCACACTTTCAATAAACTAAAACAACTTCAAAAAGTTCCAAATCATTTGTGTTTTATTAAAAAGAAACATGCAGGCGTGTTTTATAAATGACCTCATGCAACCAATAAATTTTTCTCAATATAACACATTTACTATTTTACTAAACATACGATATACATAGTCTTAGTCATGCTGTCATATGCAGCAATCAAAAGGTGATTATGTTTATTAGTGCGAATACCAAGTTAATTTTCATATTTTTCTTAAAAGGAAGACTATCGATACGTGAGACTTCACAATGAAAAAATTTCTAATGAGACCTTAAACTGAATGATACCTTATTCCACATATAATTGTAATGAATCATACTTTCAATAAAAAGAACAACTTGAAAAAATTCCAAATAATTTCTGTTTTATTAAAAAGGAAACATGTAGGCGCGTAAGTTGGATGACCGTATATTACCTATGAAGACGTAATATAGCAGCAGATGCGGAAGTCCGCGAAAAGAAACCCCGAGGAAAAGGAGAAGAGCCAACAAGGTTCCGAACTAATCTCGACGCGTCTCTCGAGGGGATGCAACAGCCCCGATGAGCCGTTTTCCTTCTCTCGCACAGTTTCTTCGCCCTGTGCAACGCCCTGATTCGATCGATCCTCACCTTCGTACGATGCAATTTACTTTACCCCCCGGCCGGAAGACCACCAATGCGAATGGCTAAAGCAAAGACACCGGGGGATCCGGAGAAAAGAGATGGCGGGACACATAAAACAATTCCATGATTTTTCCTTCTCGAAGGGTACTGAATGAGTCACGCGTACGACTCAGCTTTCTCTGGGAGGGGAAGATTCTTGCGAGATCCATGAGGTATCGGCGAGGTTCCGGGAGAAAGTTCTGGCTGATGTGAGACTTGAAGAGAACGAGAACTGAGGTTCACGGTGGGTGGTTGTAACGGTACGTTGATCGGTAAGCAGCGATTTTACGAGCCTCTGCTTTAAATTCATTTACTTTTTCTGTAATCTCCTGAGGGACACGAAGGTCTTTGACTTATAAAAGGTACGAAAGTGAAGTTTTGGTTGTCGAAGAGTTGAAAGTAATCCAATTTAATGAAGTTTCGGTCAATACGTGTGTCTGAGTTCGCTGTTTGGTTATCGAGGGGAGATTTACCTATGTGAGGATGGCTCTTTGAAATAAATAATTGGTTAATTTGGAAAATTGACTTGCGTAGGGAAAGGAAGTATGCTTGCAGTATTTTTCTTTCTCTCTTGAAATTTTTAGCCAGATTTATTTTTGTAACTTACTGCAACTTTCGTTTAACTTTAGAAATTCATCTGACGCGATGTCAATAATCGTCTGTTTGCTTGAAGTATCAATATTTATGGTGTGACTAAGAGATCGTTTTAATTATGAAATTCATCATTATTTTTAATGCAGTAAGAGATAGATTGCATAAATGTAATATTAAACTTCAATTTTTTCTTTTATTCAAGAAAATGCAATGTTTGGCTTTATATTTGTATTGATTGTGTTTATAAATCTTTAGGAAGACGTAACAAATTTTAATAATATTGGACATATCATTGAAATTTAGAATGCAATATTCATTTATATTCAGAATCTTTTAGTATCTATCCTAATGAATCATCGTTCAATTTTGAATAACATTTTATAATATTTCATTTAAACGTCTTAATTCTCGTATTTCAATCATAAATAAATAATATACATTATTCTAGAGTTATTATTCTAGTACTTGTACAGCAATAAATCAAAAAAGCTTATCAATCATTTTTCACAAATTTTCAGGATTCACTAAAACTAATCAACCTTAACGCTTCTTCCGTATTTCTAAAGATTCTCTATACAGAATCACTCTGAAAAACAGAACTTAATAACTTCGTCCATCGTCCTCCACTTCCAATGATTTTTCAAACAACTCATTACTCCTCTATGTCTCCGTTATCTAAATCTTACCTGTTACGATCGTTCTTGATCGTTCGTTTGATCGGTATCCCGTAACTTCTTCGCTTCATCACGTACACCGAAAACCATAATTCTGTCGTAAATAAAAGAATTCCATAAAACCGTCTTGATTCGAAAGACCATGGTATTTCAATGGCATCGATAACCCACGACGAGACATCATGATTTCCAGTCTGCCCACGTGGCGAATGTCAACGTCTCAATAAGAAATCACGATGTTTCGATACGCGGTTCGTTAAACGAGCATCACTAAAAAGAAACGACCTAAAGCAGCCAGAGTCATTTCGTAGAGCCATTTCTGACCGAGATGCGACGCGCAAGAACGGTTACTCGGACGAGCTCTGGCCGCTCGATAAACTGCGTGCACTGTCGTTGCCCATGACGATACTAAATAATAATACCCCTTCGCCTTGATACCACCTTCGAGCGGCTACTGTACGTTCGTACGTCCGCTGAATGATTACGGACGATTTACGCGAGCCGACATTAACCCTCTCTACACGTGAATATCTGAATAGGTAATCGAGAGGAAGAGCTACGAGTGAATTTTGGCGAATTCAATGCCACGCCCTAGATTGCAGAGTGTCGTTATTATGGATGTTCCATTTGTGCAGATCTTGTTACGTGTTTCACGAAGAGATGAGTTTTAAGTATTTTTTTTAAGCTGTGAACTATTCTAAAATTTCTATATTTCTAGTCAATGCGGTGACCGGATGTTATCTGAAATTTTAGGTCGACAATACTATTTTATTACCAGTTTGTCATTCAGGTGAAACTCGTCTCGTTTAAACATAGCACACCATCTTTCGAGAATTGTGATATTTTTGTTAAATTGTATTTGTCGAAGTGACCATTTCTCTGTATTTTATACATCACACTGCATTTGTTTATTGCTATAATATTACATCGTTGTGTTATTACATTATTACGAGTAAATTTCTTTTTGTTAATTATTAATTCATGCTTTTTAAAATTGTAATAGAATTGTAATTTTTCTTCTCATAAGCACAGGTTAATGAATATATCAATAACTGTATTAGACAGACGTATGTTTACGCTCTATGTAAATGAGTGGCCATTTTTATTGAGCGAATATATTTCATGAAAAATTAAGATTTATTAAATCATTGTATCACAAAAATAAATCTAATATAATTATTTTATTTAATCAAATATATTTGTTTGTTAAAATTTGCTATAATATGTCACAACAATAATATATTTTTAATATTCCGTAAAATATTGAAAATTTTTATTTTATTGTTAATTGATACTTGAAATCCTCCACGTGATTATAATACTGAAATAAAAATATAGTGATCTGTGGTTAAGAGTTGAAATAGTTTGTATAATAAATTATGGTTGTTTCAATTGCTTATACTGCATGTTGTTTATATATTATTTTCAGGATTTCGAAATATTTTCCAAATTTCATTCGTTGATATAATGTCAATGTAATCTTACTGTACCTTTTAATATTAAATGATAGATACTAAGATCTCAATAGATATTAAATTTACTTGAAAGTGACTGCTAATTTTTCTGTATTGTACACGTAATCGTAAAATTCAAACGACTCTGCCGAATATATACAATAAATTTAGCGTTATTAATTATAATAAATTAATATGTAATAAATTTAGTGTAATTAATAAAATTCGTTGCTTCACACTTTTATTTATACTAATGATAATATTAATAACAACATATACTACAATTATATTTCTCAAAATATCACATGAATTTCTTAAATCGATAATGATACGAAATAATGAAAATCGAATTGTTCTCCGTTAAAAGTCAAACAGTAATTAATTCTCGAAGCACTTAAACAAATTTTTCGAAGAAAATGTTGAACAACAAATGATCCTTGATGCAATAAAGCATAATGTTATCACAATATTTACAATCGATTGTGCGTGCAATTCCGCGTGATCTCCTCGTTAAAATATTTGCCTAGACGAGTGGCGGCGGCGTCGAGTTTTCGCCAGCAACCAAAACATATCGACTTCCTTCGGCTCATCCGTTAGTGTCACTCGGTATCCTATAGCATTCATAATATCCGCGTTAGCGTCGAATGATTGTCACACGATACACGGGCATCTGTCAACATGCCGCGAAAGCAAAGTCGCTACAAACACGACCGACCATCGATCTACGGGGACGCCGTTTCCTGTCCCATCCTTTTATATCACAGCGAGCGAACATTTCGCGCTGCCTTTTGCACTCTTTCAGTAGACAGATCGACGACTCGAAGATGGAAATTTACAGGAGTATACTACATAGACAGCTTCTGATATATAGAACTTCTGACGTATTCGAAAATTTGTTCTATCATAGGAATTTAAAGATATCCACGTGATAAAAATCTTGTCACTTGTCAGATATTCAACTGCAGAAATTCCTCAGAAATGAACGTTGAATCTCTTTCTTCTTTTATGCACAGATTTATCGGGACACGTTTACATTATTTGGCACATTAGAATATCCAATAAATAATTCAGTGAAAGATTTTTGTATAATGCACAAGTCCCCATTTCACGTGTATTAACGTACTTTTATTCTTGTAATTTTTAATAATACACCATATTTGAAGAGCCCTATTTTACGTGCAAAGTACCTACTTATCTCCTTTTTATCTCTGTTTCTGTTATATCATGTTGAAATTTGTTACTGTTATCTGCATCCCGGCAATTTTAAAAACCATATTTTAATCCCACAAATTAGTTCAGTAAATATACTTAGATACTTGAGTGTCCATTTGCTATATTAAGAATTTTTAATTACATTAAATATTTAAATACCCGTGAAATAAAAATCTCTAGATACACATGCACTAAAAGCTGCACGAATTAAAATACATAAATATACACGTGTAATGTGTATTAAGAACATAAGCTTTTTAATTCTTTAATACCTGTGTAACGTTAACCCTTTGATTATGAAATACGTATGTAAACGCTCTCACGCGTACATTAACCCTTTACCTTGCGATTTTCAGTCGCCATTTACTGCTTCAATATAACATTAAATGAAAAAAAATTTAACAGGCAAATTTAACATGTTAAGCGTCACGCTAGATGTTTCGTTTAAGTGGCGTTGATTTTTGAGAACTAACAGCATCAAATTTAGAAAATAATACCCTATCATTCATTAATGAGTTTCGTTAAAACAGTTTAAACCAAGATTTGGTTTTGCAAGTCGTTGCAAAGTTACAACTTTCTTCGTTAAATTTATCGTAACACTTTTTGCAAAGTTTTCGAAACTGAACCATAGATTTGCACGGTACTCTGAGGAAGGAGATCTTCCGTGTAAATTGGAGAGTGAATGTATTACGTACATCATGCTAATTTTCATATTTTTTGTTATAAAAAACAATGATCGCAATAGAAAAATGATGAACGATATCCTAAATTTCGTTACAAGTCGTCGGTGGCCGATTATCCATTTTACAGCTGAAATAAGTAATTATATACTTTCGTTGATCCGTCGATTACAAACCGGATACGCATGTGTCTCGTTTCATCGCTTTTTACGAGTATACGTACGACTTCAATGTCGCTTTAACGCGGATCCATCCTTGCGCACGCCGGTCGCTGACTTCTACGCTCGAAAGAGAGAAAAGAGAAGCGAGCAGCCGGGTTATGAATGGAAATATGTTAACGGTTCCAAACTTGGCATCGCTGCTCCGTCTGTTCGTTTGCTCTTCGGAGCAAGAGAGATTCAACCCTATCTTGTTCTTTCTTAGCACTTTATCGTGCTTTCAGAGCTGCTCTTGTCAAGTTAGATATTACAAAGGGAAACGAGTGATTTGCATTCATCAAATGAGTATTTATCACGTCGAAAATGCATCACTGCTGATTATATTCATTATTTAAATAGACGATTCTAATTAGTAAACGATCCTTTCAATTTATGAAAATTTTCGGATCTTTCTTGTTGTCTGACTATTAACTATTGAAATTTGAATAATGTTACTTTTTAAAATAATTGAAAAATTTCATCATTGTACGGTTAAACTCAATTATCTCTATTTTATCAGGACTAACTGTACTATTATTGTCTTACAACTGAATTGACCAATTAGTTTAGAAATATGTTTTCGTATTATTCGTTTAATTAGATTAAGTTTCTAACAAGAAGGATTAGAATTTTTCTTTAATTTTAATTTGCAAGGATAGGAAAATGGTTGAACAAACTACGAATTTACGTCTAAGTTTCTTTGCTCTATTTATATCCTCGTTGGATTAAATTTATTATGTGAAATAATAAAGCATTCAATTTTACGAACAATCAAAAACGAGTTACACAATGATACTTTTATCGATTCATTTCGGTTTACTTACGAAACACGTTGAAGTTATTTAAAAATACACAATTTCGCGATCGTTCCGATGAAGCGAAACAAATGAGCCAATTACCGAAAACCCGGCAGTAATATATTATTCGAATTTCAAATGAACCGTGTGAGGAGAAGAAGAAGAAGAATCGATTTCCTTTGATAAACAAGAGCTCTTGAATCTTGAACGAATTGATACTCTTTAAACTTTGCCACTCAACGTACAAAGGCGTGCAGAAATTTCAGTGTTCCTTTACACAGCAAAGAATAATATAATCCTGACTAATTGCGTCGCGTATTTATTCGAAGAAATTATTAAATTACCAAAAAAAGGGAAAAAACAAAATTCCGTACCTAACCATACTTTCCCTATAATAATTGAAAGCTTAAGCAAGCAAACTGTATTACAAACAAATTTTGGTTTAGATATACTTATTTAATTTCGACTTCTGGATTAAGCAATCTTTGTCTTATATCACGTACGTCACTCTTACTATTAACTTATTAACCCCCTGCCTTACGAATTTTAAGTAACTTAGTATATTAATCTCAGCCATTCACTGTTCTAATATAGTGTTAAATAAACAAAGGTCAGGATATTACATATAATTTGTAAGTGGTTCTTCAGAAGAAATTCAAAAGAGACTAATGTACACAAATCCTGTCAAATTGGATTGTACAATGAAAACAGAACGAATCCAACTTGCCTTAAATGCAACAAGTATGTTTATAGAAAGTGTATATCTCAAAGAAGATTTATCTGCAGGAAATATGCTCCGTAAGCAGATTACAAAGAAAACTTGTTTTGATAATAGATACTTCAATTAAAAAATATATTTTTACTGGTAAGGTTGAAATATCTGAAAATTGATGATTGCGGTCAATTACAGACCGTTTCATCAAATTGCGACAGTAAATTTGAAAGTTATAAAGGACCAGCTAAATTGAGAAAACGTTTGATACATCAATTCTAACGCTAGATCCCTTCACATGTCTACGTTTAGTTACAAGTCGCGTAGTGTTTGAAAATAATCAAAAGATTTTGCAAATCATCAGTGTAAACTCATAAGAAGTAGAATAAAATAAATAGTATTTTAAAACAATATTAACAACGCGAATTCACCAGTAAAAATATTTTTATATATTCTCTAGTTAAAAATAAATAATTTAATACATTAAATGTTGTATCTTATTATTTATAGTTTTTATTATAAAAAAAAAAGAAACTATACAAAAACATATTTTTCAAATACTAACGGTATTTTTAGCTTTAGTGTTAATATTATAATATTTATCAATCCGTAAGCAATTCACTGTCTACTTTACATTTAAACAAACTATCCAACTCCACGCGCTCTCGTATCTCCCCAACCCTTTGCTTTTCTCATTCACACAAATTCCGTTATCTTTCATCCTTCTTCACGTTTCTGCCGCGTGTACCTTATCGTTCTCTTTATTCCCATGTATTTTGCATTCCCGTCTTTCCATCGTCTCTCTTCCCCCACCGTAGCTGCCCCTTTCCTTTCTTCTTTCTTTTTCCCATGTTTTCCTCCGTCGATCTCTGTTATCGTGTATCGTCGCTTGTTCGTTCGTTCGCCTTCTTTCTCTCTCGAGATCATCCACCGTGGAGCGAGAACGTAGCGCATCGCGAAAGTGCGTAACATGGCGTTTCGAGGCGCCACAAAAGGAAGAACAGGCAAGCCGGTGGCTACGGTGAAACGAGACGAGCGCGACGACGACCAGCAGGAGAAAACGAACGAACGAAAGGAAACGGCTAGGGGAGCTTCCAGCTTACGCGCTCGAGCTGCCTCGATTTCAACCACATTCATACGCGGCTACCAATGGCGGCGTGCTGCTCTCACGGCGAATCGTATTTAATACTTTACCGACCGGCTCAATCTATTCAATACTGTCTCGGTTTTTGTTTTCTCACTTATTCTTACAACTCTAAAAATTTTTAATCAAAATTCGTGAGAGGGTTTACTATGTATCGTTCACTTTCTCTTATTATAGGGTAATTCATTAATTTGTGACAGTAAGAAACCGGGTTATAGGCTCCCTAGGTTGATAAACGTTGAAAACAAAAAGCCGATTAATAGGCTTCCGGTCGGTAAAGTGTTAATATAAAATTCTCTTCCTTGGAAATCAACCTTTTGCGCTATAGACTGAATTTTTATTGTTATACAAGATGTTTCGCCTAACTTCGAGCAATTAAAATATCTCTGTTGACCCCCATACTGTCCCCGGAAATAGTAACAATTAAGATACTTAGCCTATTTCACACATTTTCGCTTTACACTTAGATTAATCTTGTTATATTATTCTTTCATCTTATTGTATAAAACAGAAATAATCTTGTTATATTATATTGTATTAGAATTATATAATGGACTCCCATATAACGTGAATTTCTATAAAGCGCCAAAGATATTGCAGTTACTGTTTCCATATAGCGCGATTTCTAATAAAATGAATTCCTCGAATTTAAAAACAAAGTTTAATTTAATTGAGCGTTACACTGTTCGCTTCAACGTTATCAATTTTTTTCTGTAAAAGAAATTGAAGATTCCAAAAGTGTTTCTCGATCTTTCTAATTAATCACAAACACGTAATAAATTTGTCTAATTATTTCTTTTGTTAAATTTCTATGAAATAAAAATGATTTTATTACATATACCAGTAATGTTTTATTTTTCTTAAATCGATAGCATATTTATGAACTTAATTATATAAATTATATTTCTTTTCCCGATTCATCCGAAATTTTTCCATCATTTGGAAAGCTCATTTTACAAATTAAAGTATAGAGAATCCAATGGTATTTTTTTCAAACAGTTCTATGGGTAGGAACAGTGTGAATACTGGCGTTGAAGCTTTAGCATCGAATATTGTTCTATTTGTTAACAATAAATCAAATTTTATATACCTATTCAAAAAGAGTATTTCTTTAGGCTTCAAAAAAAGCCTAAAACCGTTTGAAATAGAAAGCTAAAATTTTACATAGTTTAGTTTCTCAAAGTTATCAACAAATCCTGCAAGTATGAAAAAAGAATCGACGACAATGAGCACAATTTTGTGCGACTTGACGTGGAATGGATGATACAAACTTCTTTGTATAAATATAGAATTTATACAACTACAATATTTTTCTGTAATATAATTTACAGAAAAGTATCCTTCTGTATTCAAGTGTTAAAAAAACTTTCTGTCTTTATACAAATACAATGTTCTAGATTTCAAAGGAAATATTTTCATCTCAGAGCAGCATGTCATTTGAACGTTAGTTTGCTGTTTCTTCGCAAAAGATTCTTCTCGAACGATCGAACAAGGAGATCGAGTATCATAAATCTTCCTGTTGCTCTTCAAGGCTGACATTTATTAACCATTTTTCAGTCATAGTAATCGTTATCAATTTTAATTACATTCGCGGAGCTACATGACGCCTCGTACCGATTCTTCCTCCCCTCTTCGCGGTAACCCAAGTTGATTGATTCGCCAGCGAGTCTATTGTGTTATTGCACGACCGTGAAGAAAATATCGTGCGCGCGAGGAACGCTGCGAATTACTCAGAACTCATACACGATCGATCGCGTTCCTTGTCTGACACTATCTTCCGATCTCCGGAGAATCATCTCTGCCAGACGCGTAAATCAGTGTTCGATGATTCACGTGGAAAATCACTCACGCGTATTCGTTGCAAAGTGTCGCGACCTTTCGCCACCTCCCTAACCTGATCCACGTGTTAGAGTAATTCGTAATTTCAGAAATGGATGAATTTCCATGTTGTGAAATAAGTGACTAAAATAGTGAAATTTGAAATGATTTTTCATTTTATTATTTTATTTTATACCTATAATACCGTATGAATGTTAAAATTGGTTTCCAATAATAGGAGAAAAATATTAGGCGTAGAAATAAATCCTTTCCGACTTTTGGGTACAATCAAAGTTTATTGGAAAAGAATGAAAACAGATTAATCGTCGAAATAATTTCGATTATTGTTGATGACCTCTAGCCATTTTTCTGCCAGTTTGCGAATATTTCGATCTGGATAGCTGTACTTGATTATGTGACTCCAGTTGGAAAGAAATTATTTCTACATCTAATAGATCGATCTGTTAATTTGTTAATGCAGATAATTATTAAATTTGTTTGTTAAGAAAATTACGATAATTTATAATAACAAGTGTAACAACGAGAATAAAATTCTTTTTCATTCCTCCTCTTCAACGAGGTATTGTTAACGTTCAACGATGAAAAACGAATGTTACATACGCGTATATCGAATCAACGTGACGTTTTTAATTAATACTTCCAGATAATGGTCATCGACAAACATTTCCATTTAGCTGCTTCGCGGAGAAACATTCGAAATACAAAAGCGTGTCTGAGTATTGTTTCATATGAATAAAATTAATACTGAAGAACTACCACTCTGTCAAATGTAAAATACAACGAACGTTTTATCACGACATATAATCATTTATTTTTATTTCCTTTTATAAAATTAATTTTTTCCCTTCAATAGCCACAGACTAATTGTTAATATGAAAAGAAATATAAACGAGGTTAAGAATTTGAAATTACATCGAAAGTCTATATTGAAACACGTTAAATAAACAATTAATACTCCTTTGTATAACAAACGTGTCATTGTTTAAAAACACAAATCTATAATGTACTCTCAAAAACGTAAAATAAAAAATCATCATTAGACTCTAGATTTTTATATATTTATAGGAAATTTAAATGTACAAAATTGCACAGAATGCAAATAATATTAAAAAATACACAAAATATTCAAATTACACTGATTTCTATAACTAGCAAGTGAAATAATTTTTTACAAAAGTTCCAACATTTTTTCTGTATTCTCGAAAATATAAATTTGCATAAAAATCTGCATTATAGTATTCAAACGATATCAAAGAACCATGAAACTCGAAGATCATCGTTTTGATTCTCAAGGACATCTCGAACCTCCCTTGGTTTCAAACACAGTTACACTATAAAACGTTGCGAGCTGAAAGAACGTAGTACACCTACACGACAGGAATATACGAATGTGTACGGTTAGTGAATGAACGATTGAAACGATACGCCGTGTAAATTTGCATACAGTCGACGGTATATACATAGCACATCGGTATCTTCTAGCAACGCTGAATGACTGAATTCTCTGTCCACGCGTACAAGTTCGTTCTGGTCAATAGCGAATTTCTAGGAGAAATCGCAATCTGAATACCCGTGCAAGGAAAACTTTGAACCTTTACAATCTCGCCGAACGATAAAACGCACCATGAGACGAGTCAGTAAACACGTTAGACGATAATTCGTCGAATACTTCGCTGATTAACACGTTATGAAGAGAAACGCTGAGGAAGGATTAACTCAAGAACACTCGCGTAGAATAAAATAGTACGCAGTGTTTCCGTCAAATGTTTTTTCTACAAATTTAGAAATTCTTTTTTATTTTGGTACTATAAGAGGGTTGGAAATATATAATATTCGATTGACCAGAAAGTGCGTGCGGTTTTTATATAAATTAATTTAATTACTCCGAATTGCATGCACACCGCAAACTTCAAAAACAGCCGTTCAAGTGGGTCGAAATATTCCAATGAGAAGCAAAGGCGAACCGAATCAAAGAGGCAATTTCACGTTTGGTCAAAAACGACAGGGGCGTGAAAGCGATTAGTGCTTCGTAGCCCTAGTAGAGCTCCTTAAGAAGTGGAAACACGCACCGAACATGGTAACGCCGCAAAGTGCATCGACCCCGAAATCAATATTTCTATTAGACACTGTATCAACGTTCGCTAGTGGAGGCGCGTTTGAAATCCTTGGCTTTCGTTTCTGCCCCTCACAGCCCGCTAAGACACACTCCTGACCGGCGATGTTTCCACGCTTTAGTTTTCGCTTTGGACCGACGGTGCGTTCGCACGAGTGCTCGTTGCGTGACAAGAGAGTTAGTTGTCGGTTCTGTACGCTGGCCACAAAGTCATGGCTGCGACAGAAAATTCTTCGCCGGGCTAGACCGTTGGCCTTTTCCCTAGCACGCACGGAAACGCGTGGCAAGCTACGTATGCATGTATAGTCTAAGAAATAAACACAGTGAAATCGTAAGATCGGTCAGGTGTTAAAGTTGTAGGCTTTTTCTGAGATCTATGGCAAAGACAAAGCCACAGCAGGGGTGCAAAGTCGGTTTAGGGAGACCGATGTCAGGTTTATGTTGGGAACGAGACTTTTTGGGTATTTTTTGAGATTAAGGAGAAGTTCGCGTAAATAGTTTCAGTGTACCGTTAAAGCTTCGAAAAATTAAACGAGTTTCTCAACAGTAAGTGACGTAATCTGCAGTAATTGTAAGTTGCCGTCGAATCAAATTAATTGCTCCGCCTCTGATCACATGTATTATCATTATTGATATCGAACGAAATTTCAATAGTAAGTTTTTCAAAAATTTGTTTACATTCAGTAAACTAGTCCTAACTTCTCAACAAAACTCTCCCCGTTTGGTCCAACTTTATAAAAATTATTCTGTTTTAAATGGTGTTCGTATATTAATGAAAATGACTGTATGTGTATTTTTAAAGAAAGAAATTTCTTCCAAAGGAGTTTGGCATGTGCAGCGATGAATAAATTAAGTATTTTGTTTCTGATGATATTATGACTTCGATAATAGTAAAATAAACCCTCTTTTATTAATATATAAATAGTCAATTTGACTACATTGTGATGATTTAACTAGTTAAAGAAAATTCCAAAAATCGATCATTATTATTTTCTTCGTAATTCCGAGCAAAAATTAATTTACACTTCACCTAGTAAATTAATCCCATTGAAAAAAGAAAAAAGAAAAAAACACGTAATTTAGTCCAAGTTGTAAATGGTATCCGAATATTAATGAGAGTGACTGTATTTATTACCATTAAAGTGTAAAGGTGAGGATAATATACACATTGCCTAGACACAGTATACAATTGCGAATTTTATATTTTACTGGTAACACATCGAACAGTTGACGAACAGATTGTTGGTTTAAAGGAACGTCACTTTTAAATGAAACACTGTCCATGGTTTCTATCGCTCAGAACGAAGGAAACGCTGATCAACCAGGAGTACCGGTTTTATCGTGGAATATTGATTTACACAGGGGAACGACGAAGCGTCCGGTTATTATTGCACGGAATATTGATTTACTGCGAATTAGAAATTCTTCCTCGATCGATGCAAGATTTCCTCTCGGTTTGCGTGAAAGTTTAGATAGAGGCTGAAGTTTCTCACCGAGGTTGGAAGAACTGAAGTAAAGACTTCCTAGTCTGTGCTATTGGTCAGGAATCGAATTTTTTTTTATTTATTTTTCTTTTTTTTTGAGAATTGAATGTGTTTCTCTGACTGCTATTTATTCTCGTCGTAACACAGTAAACTCTGATTTGTACAAAGTGTGAATCGTACAATTTCTATTGCAGATATTAATTTCAAATGACGAATCAATAAAAACATGTTTAATCTAATGACAGTTTAATGCATATAATGAAAAGTTTCCTATAATAGATTCCTTGCGAGAACAATTTACTACGTGAAAGGTAATGGAAAGGATACAGAACAATTTCTATCAATTTTTGTTCCTCTAGCGTTTCGATACAGTGAAATCCACTTACACGCAAAATCTAAGAAAATTGAGTAACTCAATGACGATTTATTGAGTCAGTGCAAAAGTTCGTCCCCGTTTCCAATAGATGACACTCAATTATTTGTTTGTAAGTGACACTTGTTGCATATGCAAATTCTATAGCGGATAAAAAGAGCGATATTCAATTGTTATCTCGTCGGCAGCGTTCGTGTTTTGGCGGTTCTTACCTTATAAAAAATTGTTTTGAAAATGAGCGATGAAAAAGATCATTCACGTCATACTTTATGAATTCCAGAAAGATATAACAATAGGGACTGTTGTAAAAAACATTCAGAACGTTTATCAAAACCATACATTGGCTTTTCGAACGATAAAAGAATGGTTTCCAAAATTTAAACATACAGTTCTTCAATTAAACGAAGAATCACGCTATAGCCGAGCTTTTTTGATAAACGATGACGTTGTGCTTAATTTATTGAAAAATAATGCACGAACTTGAACTGAAGAAATTGCAGAGAAACTTAACGACGACATATCGACCAGAAGAAAATTATACAAAACAACGGAGATCGTTTAATTGACTAATAAACAAATTTAACATGCCAAATTTGCTTGCTGAATTTCGTACACAAGGTGATTTCACTGTATCAACCAAAAAAAAAAAAAAAAATCCGAACCGAAAGCTTCATCTTCATTACACGCAACATTTTCCCTGTTAATCTCTCGCTCAGCTGAAACATTCAAATCCCTGAACGAAAGTACAGCCAGTACAAGGGAACAAGTTTCCAGGCAACCGTCCAAATCCGTCTGCATAAAGGATCGAAAAACTTTCCTCCATTTGAAAACCTTTGACCCAGTGAAAAGCTGAACCGGTCCAGAAAATCAAGCTTGAATTTCATCGTCATCGGCAAGATTCATTACTGCACGTATACGTACACGATGGAACTCGGGTGAATCCTGTTCCAAGCGGAGCATATCAGGTCCCAGTTACAAACGGGTCGGCCGATACACACCGACTGACTTATGCACACGCGTAATACAGAGAAGTGTGCACAGTGGACGATGTAACTGCATCGTCATGTTGAATGTAGCAGCGCGCGGGAAATCCAGATATATAGCCGTGTATATACATATACGTGTGTATGTATATCGCGGAAATGGCGTGGCGCAGTCGATGGAATTACCCTGGGGCACCAATTTCTCCTATACTCCACTGAGTTTATGTGTACACGTGCAACACGCCAGAATGGTACACAGTTTCGAGTACCGCGTGTTGTTGCGTCCTCGACGAAGCGACGAGGATCATCGAGCCGAGTCGATTTCGTCGTTTCATGAGTGAACGAGGGCGTTCGAAGTCCCGTATTCTGAATAACAGACGATCGAGATATCGATCGATAGAATACGAAGGCGAAGCGGGAGGCTTTGAATCTTCGGTTGGAAAGGTCACGCGAAGTGAATCGAGACTCGCGTGTGCTTGTCATTGAGAAGCTTAAAAGGCGTGGCACTACGAAGTGATTGACTTCTTTTTCTAGTTTCTTTTTCCGTCGCCTAAGTTTCTAAAGATTCGGTAGCGAAAGTAGAGGAGATCGTTTTGTACTTCGATGACGGTGTTTATGAATTGCGTTACGAATGTCCTCGTTCGTTGGGAATTTCGAGGTTACCGTAGACGTGAGAGGGATGTTTCGTATAGTGGAATCATTCTCGTTAATATTCAGAATAAGTTTTTTTTAAATGAACCAAGCGACGTGAGCTTTTTTTTTGAGACGTTAGAAGAATTAGTGTACAAAAACTTTTGAAAAAATTGCAATTGATCAGAATTGCAGAAAACATCGTAAACTTTTTACAACTTTTTTACCTGAGCTTTTAATGAAAATTTAAAAATACGTTTTGTAGATTTATATTAGGTGTATACTTGGAGAAAATTTCATCGAAATCGGTCGATGCAGAATCAAGCGACAGGCATTGAAAAACGCAAGAATCTTTAGATTTATCGGAAATTATGAAAGTCTTCGATTTTCCCTACTTTTAACCGTTTTAGCAACGTTCATAGCAACGTTAGCTGATTTCTATGCATTTTTCAGTATGTATATAACTGACATAAATCTGCTAAACATGTTATTTAAATTTTCATTAGAAACTTAGATAAAAAAATTGTAGAAAGCAACCTTTGTTACTTTATTACTTTCTTTTCAATTCCGATCAATTGGAATTTTTTCAAAAATATTTTTACACATCATTCAGTAAACTAATCTTTCTAACTTCTCAAAACAAAAACCCACGTGGCTTGGTCCAATTTTTAAAAAATTATTCTATTTTAAAGGCTGTCCGAATATTAATAAGAGTAACTGTATGTGTATTTTAAATGAAAGAAGTTTCGAAGAAGCTTGGTATGTGCAGTGGACTGATCAAATTATTATGAACAGATGAATAAATTAAATATTTTGTTTTTGGTGATATTATGATTTCGATAATAGTAAAATAAACCCTTTTTTATTTATATACAGATAGTCAATTTGACTACATTGTGATGGTTTAACTAGTTGAAAAAAAATTCAAATTTCATCCTGGCAACTTACCGAATATGAATCTAATAGAAAATCTTGAGGGAAATATAATATAAATATGGGAATTATTAAAGCGTTTGAATCAGAAGTGATAACTAATAAATAGCAACTGATTGAGGAACTTGTATCAGAAACATGACGCAGAAATAAAAGAAAACTGTAAAAAAGATATTGGAGGACTTGTAGATACAAAGTGTCGAGTTAAGATTTTTAATAGTTTGTTGAAGTTTTAAAATCTTTACTGTACTTCTTGATAAACAATACTTTTTCATAAAAGAAAGTTTCATTTCAATTTTTTTCCAAGATCTCAAATAAGCGATACATAATTTCGAAGAATTCGTATGTGATAGATTACAAATGTATGTTTGAAATTCACTGTTAATTTTAAAACTTACATTTCTCTTCCGATATAAAGTTCGGAATTTCAGATCTTCTAATCGAAATATTAAACAGAAATTTCGATTCTATTGAAGTTTCATGAAAAGGAATTTTATGCATCGTTTGTTCCTTTTCTTGAAACTTTTATCCCCCTACATTTCCTCCCAAAGGAAATAACAGCATCTGACCTATATTCGATGGACAAGACCTCGATTGTCGTTTGAACTATTTCCTCAGAATAGTTCATCGAAAAGCAATTTCCTCTTCAAACTTCCAAAACAATAACTCTTCAATTATTGTGTCACTTTACGTCTACGCCCCTCTGTTTCTGTCTATTTCACTCTGTTCTTCGTTTTAAAAGTTGCAAAATTCGATTATGACTTTGTATTTTACTGGCCGCGAACTCTTAGGCATTTCCTACATTGGCAAATAGGAGTAGGTGTATTCGACAATTTAGATGCTTCAAAGTTACGAACCTTTCTGTTTTACTCTCCTTTGAGCGTTTTAGGGTTAAATTCAGAAAATTAAATTTTCAAATTCAGAGAACTAAATTTTCAAATTCAGAAAATTAAATGTTCGAGTTCAGAAAATTAAATTTTCAAATTCAGAGAACTAAATTTTCAAATTCAGAGAATTAAATGTTCAAATTCAGAGAATTAAATGTTCAAATTCAGAAAATTAAATTTTCAAATTCAGAGAACTAAATTTTCAAATTCAGAGAATTAAATGTCCAAGTTCAGAAAATTCAAGTTTCAAATTCAGAGAATTAAATTTTCAAACTTATAAAATTAAATTTTCAAATTCGGAAAATTAGATTTTCAAATTTAGAAACACCTGCTTTCACAATCCTATTCAGAAGTAACACTACCATCACGACATACGACTGCAAGGAAGCCATGGCGAATCAGCAAGACCAGGCGGAAAGACTACACACGTGCTTTCTGTGAGCGGAAGTCGATTCGAACGTGCGCCGCGAACTCTCCCCCGTTGGCATCGAGCTGGCTACCTGCTTACAAAGCACAGAAATCGGCCCCGAGGAGGACCGATATATGTATGTGAAAGGAATCGAGAAGCGCGAACTAAACGGAAGAGCGAACTTTGCTTCCGGTTTGTTCTACGGGAGGACGCGACGCGACCATTTTATTCGATAAGCGCCTTTTTCGAGTGTCACGCGGTATCTAACGAAGCGTGTCACTGTATACATACTGCTACAGTGCTTCGTACAGTATATAAAATTTTATATATATCTTTTTTCAGTTGATAATTTAAACAATTTGAAGCACTGTTTGGAGATTTTTTGAAAATTACTTGGTTGGAACTTGTATAGTTTAATTTATTATAGTAAATAAATAAATAATAATTAAGAATTTATATAATGTAATTAATTTGAAAAATCTAAAGGTGAAAAAGGTACCCAAAAAAAGAACATACGAATCTTTTTCATTACATCACTGTGAACCAGTTGAAACCTTGATCAATTAGGTACTTCTTATAAGATCAGATTAATTAATTCAAAATTGCGAGAAAATATAAGAACAGAAATATAATTTGCAGAAAAACACGAAAGCAAAATGACTAATTTTTATTATTAGAACACTATTTTAATTTTAACACGTTTTATATTACAAGAAGTATCATATTTTTATAAAATATAATTCATTTAAATAGTTTGATTAGAAGACTATTTTAATGGTCATTTTATACTACAAGAAGTATCATTCGTATAATTCGTTGTACTTTCTCGAAAGGTTGTAGACACTTGTTTAATATCATAATAAGCCAATAGTGTTTCATTTCATAAAACTGTGCACACAATGTTATTTAATATAGATATGAACATTTTCAGATTGCAAGACGACAGATAATTTATTTTTCTATGAACGTATTAGCCATTTGATTTTTGAGTTATACACCTCATATATCAAGGTTATAAAATTTGATTTCTAATGACAGTCCAGTCACGGTATGCTCAGGAAACAATCACGATACTTTCAAACGTTATTGAATGCTCTGAAACGTGACTAAACAATTATGTAGTCCATTTAGGTAACACACCATAACACACAGTTGCACGCGACACCGTGACAACGTATTGAACTTACTACAAATAACATCACATCAAAACATACTTGCAATTAATTCTTATATTAATCATTCGTACGATCAAGCAATCGATTGCAAATTGTCGATAATCAATCTTTCCATATATGTATAAACGTATTTTCATTCGGATAAAAGGAAGAAGAAGAAATGTCTGTACAATATCTTCGTTTCGTTAAGATAATCGAGAAGTTGAAATGGCGAACAAATACTACAAAAAAAAAAACTAATTAAAATCCATTTTTTCAGTGAAAAAAGTAAAAAATTAAAATCTATACTTTTAGTGAAAATGACTTAAACTCTTCTTAATATACTGACAAATGCTGCAAGTAGTAGAATAATTTATTTGTACTAATTATTATTTACAATTTATTTTAGAACTATTGTAAGATAGAGCTGATATTATAAGTGCTAATTTCGCCGTGATTGAAAAAAATTAAAACACCAGTAATTCTTAGGGAATTGTCTCTACCCTTATTCCCCCTTTAAATCTATAAAAATGATAAACGCTGAAGATTCATAGCATTCAAATAATAAACGATGTTTTTCGTGAAGATTCTCACTTTTAACGTTCAAGGCGTTCACCATTTCAATGCCTCAATTGTTAATTGCATGTGAACATGTCTGAATAGAATGAGACTGCATACTTTCAGAATCAAAGTATCGAACGATCCTTTGAAATCGTCCTGGCATAGCTTCGAAACCTGAGATGCCTTCTTTTAATCTTAATCAATGTTTGAGCACATTCCTAGCCATATTTGGCCATCACCATGGACCGTTTCATGGGGCTCCGTGGCGCAAGAAATGCGCCTCCACGTGTATCTTCGTGAACGACCTCGTGACCAGCTTTTTTCTCAAAGATATATCGCGCCAGATTATTCTCGTATACAAGGAGAAGAACGTCGAAACTTGCACTAAACGACTGGCAAGCTCGATCCAATGAATTACAATGGCGAAACGGGCTTCGTAATAAAACTCGACACCCACAGAGAGTCGCTTTCTTGTCTCAATCAACGTTTCGAACGGTTCCACTCGTAAAGGGTATACGAAAATTCCATCAACCACTCGTGAAACAAAATTTATAATCTTGTTTCAGTGACAACGAACAGTAGGGACGACGAGGCTCACCTTTGGTCAAAATTGTGCGATTTTATGTAAGAGCGTGAGCATTAGGAGGCGAAGAAATTAACGCAATTGTTTTTGTACGGTTCCTGATTATTATTTCTGGATCGACAGTGGTTGTCGACGAAGTTTTATACCTGAACAAAACAGGAGGGAAGTATATTCTGCTATAATACACCGAAGACTTCAGAAAATGCTCAATATTTACGGAGGACTTAAAAATTTACAAAAAAGTTCAGTGAGAAACTTAAAAACAATTTCTTGTAGTACTAATTCACAATATTTAACACGCAAAGTTGATATCGGTGGAAAAGTTTATTTATGTAGTTGGTCACTGAAGTTCATTCTAAGCTCGTAAAAATTCAAATGGCACTTGTTAACAGGGAGGGTGTACTTCTCTTCACATTGATTCTCTAACTTGTCAAAAAATAAAAGATCAAAAGAGTTGTTTTATAATCTCATTTACAATCCAGACCTGTCTCCTTATAACTACCACTTATTTTTGTATTCTGAATTTCTGTTATTTTGAAAATGATACCAAGAACAAAACGGTAGTCAGTTTATTTTTTGCAAATGGAACTCAAATTGTATACTACTGGAATATATAATTTGCAAATAAGCACGAACCATTTTTTCTTATTATTCGTATTGCTTAGGTATATCTTTTAACCATTGAAACCCAAATAATAAACAGTATAGGATACGCAAAAGTATAGTATTTAATTATTGTACTATTGTAACTATAAGTATTATCCAGCAGTAGGGTGAACCAGAGGACAGTCGACACAAAAAAAAAACTGTTATTAGGACAACCAATGCACTGTGTACACAACATACAAAGGTAATTAAAAGAATGCCAGTCAAAAGATATAACAACACAACTCGTATTTTTGTTAGCCACGAAAGGTGATAGATGTAATAATTTAAGTATTATACGATGCACAGTATCCTCGAACGTGTTAAAATTTAATCATTGTTTATTTTAATTTCTCTACGGTTTGCGTGGAGTAACGACTTAGTAGCTTTCCAATTGTTACAAGTATAACTAATGTCCGATATTAGAAGGCGTCTGGAGTCAAAGGAACTCCCCTTATAGGTCAAGGGAAGACATGACAGACCATGACAAATCGCAAATGAAAAATTAAAGTTGTAAAAAAAGGAAAAAAATACGTATGCAAGGTACAACTGAATACCATTTTTCCCATTCTAACGCTAATACTTCAATTTTCATCACGCTTAATCTTCGAGCATATAATTCCATACAATTTCTCTTTCACGGTGCTTGACATATACAAACTTCCTTCCTTCTTCTTTTACGTATTTACAGCTCATTCTCCACGCCTTTTTATCACACCTTTCATTCTTCACAGAAATTCTCCGCTGCCTATTCCCAGAGAAACCGGACACCAAACAAGGTTTCAAGGTAGAAAGGCACCGTGTCACGAGTCGACGAAGGTTTTCCCGGTAGAAGATCCCACAAAACGAACGAACACGATGTGGGTCATTGTTATAGCTTACAAAGAGGGCTAAGAGATATTACACCGAAAGGTGGAGTCAGGGTCGTATCACGAAAGTTCGAGAATCGACGATCTTTCTAGGCGTGTGTATACGTACATATACGCTGTAGTCGAAGCTATAACAGAGAAGAAACGATTGTCGAGTACAACCTGCGACCAGGTGAAGAATGAAAGGAGAGAATAGAGGGTGGATAAGAAGGAACAGAGAACGAGAAGGATGGACCGTTATATACGTAACTGCACTCGAAGTGCATCGATCGTATGCGAAGTGTACACCGTAATCGAATTCCCACGCAGATCGCTCTTATCTCGCGTGCTCAGAGGATAGTTTGAATTTTGATCGCGAGCTCGTGAGCTGCTTTTCAATCGAATTTAAATGAGAAGCTTGCCATTCTTACCGCTGCGAATAACTGAAAGTTAAAGAACTATTCTTGGACCAACATATTTCTTTCTCTGTGCCGTAGAAGTAAGTACATATACGATGATCATAAAGATGCGAGAAGAAAATACACTTTTACAATTGTTAGAGTATCTACTAGATCGTTTAATAACCATGTAACGCGATACGTTTGTACTCGTTCACGATTGATTTTGTAATTCATGTTACTTTCGAAAAATGAAACCATTCGTTCAGACGTCTACTGGTGTTCAGTTAGAAAAGTTAACACTGTATTTACCGAAAGTCTAATCGGTTTTTTTATGCCAATGGTTATCGACCAATAGCTGATTAATCGGCTTTTCTGTGGTCAACGATTAGATCAACTTTATTTTAATTTTTAATAAAATTACGCTGCTTTGAAACAAAAGAAAACAGAACGACACGAGTATTTTTAAGGTACAGAGCTTTACAAATACAGGGTGAAGCATCTAAAATAGGTCACCTGAATAAGTCGATTACTATTGGTGATAGAAAAAAATAGGTCAGACGAAACTTGCTTCGTTTAGAGGGTGGATATAGCCAAAAACTGTACAAATGGCGAAACAACGCTCAACTGAGTCGGTCGTTAGTGAACGGCAACTTCAATCATCAATGGTAGATAAAGTATTAAGAGAAGCAATAACAGTGAAACGCGATGTTTCATCGCGATAATGTCAGATCACACATGGCATAAAGCGTGAAGAAAGGAAATTACACGAATTCGTTTGGGAAATTTTGTAACACCTATTATATTCTTCGGACATTAGGTTCTTACTTGTTTTAGTGGACAACAAATTTGATAATAAAAAATAATACTGAAAATATCTATATCAATAGGAAAAAATAATAAAAATACCTCAACCCCTTGACCTATTATTTCTTTTGCTAACTATACATCTAAGCTTCAGCTATTTGTTGTTTTAGTACCATTTTACGTTAGAAACACTAATGTATTATGAATTAATTACAACTGGCAATCCTCAGTCTTATAAATTATAGGAAAAGTTTGAATTAAAATTAATGTTTGTTACTAATATAACTGTTATTCTGGGATCTTAACAAGAATCTGTGTCGCGAGTTTAACTCGTTGCTATATGGCAAGAGGTTATTGAAAAATCGAAGAAATTTTCAGAATGGCAGCATAATAGCGTTGCTAAAAAGATAGGAACAATTTGTAGAACGAGGTGACTCCATTCTTTCGTAGCATTTAAATGGCACATTAATAAACAGCACGAATTTATTAAACGACCTAATATGTATTATAAAAGCAGTAAAAGACGCATAACAGCTTTAATGATTGAATCTGCTTCGTAAAATTTAATTTTTGAAACTGGATCAACATGCATGCAATGTAATCTTTCATATGAAAGATCACAAATTTAACACACTGTAAGCCGGTCCCCTCATTTTCAGTCTATCAGTTTTTACGGATCTTGGACTTTTGTTGAAGCACCGTATGATGAACTTTAAAAAATATAGTATAATATAGTAAAAATATAGTATACCTTTTTTTAAATATATATTATATACCAGTTTGTGAAAATATATGAAGTTTTTAATATACTTCCTTTAGAATGTCCATTCCCCATAAACGTGTAAGATTTTCAACAGCCGATATTTAGCCGATATTAAGATTGTATTTTAAAATACGATCGTCGAGATTCCATTTTATCGATACCAACCCAGAGGAACTCATAAAATGGTGAAATTTCTTCTGTCGAAAATCATCGAAAACGAGATTTATCTCTATCTGTTCATTTACGAATCAACGCTTCCATTTGAACGAAGGTTTATACAGGTCACGCACGTGAAAATGTTCGCGGAGGCACGTTCTTCGTGTCCATTATCTCATTAAAATCAATTCTTCCCGAGGGCTTCAAGAGTACGTTCACCGTTAAAAGCCTTACCAGAATGTAAACATGAGCTAACAAGAGACGACTTTCGGAGAAAAGGTAATTTCTTTCTTGGCCCACGAGATTGTACCCCAGATGATCTCGTGTCCCGGCAAAATCGTGGATTACGAAAATGGAAATCGCTTTCGAAACACCGTGAACGTGATAATTAGAGCTCGTTCTTGTATTTTACGACGACACATGAGAGATAAAAATTGAAGGATGAAAAAAAAGGTTCCCTCACGCCAGGTTGGTACGTTGTTGTTGCCTCCGCGCTGGATCGTTTAACACCAAGGATGAGAGCACACCGTCGAAACATTCAACTTACAAATGCCGTGCGTTACGTTTAATGCTAATTTAACTAGCGGCAACTTCTCACGCGTTCACTTTTCTTTCAGCTTGTTTGTATTCAAGTACCAGACTTACGCGTGATATAGATACACTGTTACCAACATGTTTCAGATCAGGTACCATTTTCTGTGCACGATTAAAGTTCACGAGCGAGAAAATTGTACTCTTATGTTCCACAGCTGTGAATTTTCTGATTAAGGGTAACGAAAGTTATTAAAAAAAGAAAAAAAAGAAAACTAAGAGAATCTTAGAAATTAATCGTTTGGACGTCTCGCCAAACGACCTGTCAAACGTAAGACATAAAAGAACGCACCAGTCAGTCAGTCAGTCAGCATGTTGAGCAAGTAAATCAAATATTCATTATCGCAATTCTTTTTTTTTTTCTTTTTTTGTGTCACTTATGTATATTTTGCATTAAACTATTATTTTTTCTTAACCTAACTTGGACAGCGGATCTATTGATAATCAGATCTTACAATAGTAAGAGTATATTGTTACACTTCCATCGTAATTATAGCATGTGCACATTTTCACTTTTTGAATGAAGAATTAGGCTGAGTGTCTCCTTTTTTTGCTCCTCGTTAATTATGTGTAACTATATTCTAAGTTAAATTTATGAAAAAAATTGTTTTTAATTCGATTGTGAAACTGTTTATTTAAAAAATTATATATAATGAGAAATTCATTACTGTTGTACAATCTTTGATGTATATGTATATCCTCCGGAATTTTCGGTACAGAATTATATTATTAAGCAATTTCTTAAACTTGATTATTTTAAAATGTATTAAATTGTAATGTCTTATCGGTCACGTGCAATTCACCAATAATTTATATTAGATGACAAAATATCAAATGTTACCGCTCTGCTTGCAGGGAAATGTGAAATCTTAATAATCATATTCTACATTAATATATATAAAACTATTTAAAAACCCTTCAGAATGGGTTAATAATCATATTCTACACTAATGTACTTTCTTTATAAAGGGTTAATAATCATATCCTACACTAATTTGCATAAAAATATTCCCTGTCACCTGTCATTCATTAAAAGAATTAGAATAATTCTCATTTACTCCCCATCTATCCAAATATTGCCTTTTCGATTAAATACCAAATTATTATAATTTTTTTTTTTATACAAATTGGTTCACTGACAAATCAAAGCGGTCTTTATCTTCAAACGTGAAGAAAACGCATCGAAGTAAAGATAGAACAGATGAGGAAAATTAATAAAACTTGTGAAGAGAGATACTGTAGAAGAGATCTCATTGAACAGTTTTCACTGTTGAGGCTTTCAAATGTCAGACGTATACTTAGGAAATTAGTTTTCAAACGTTTCGAAAATACCGTTTTATAAACTACGATATAATATTAGAACATGGTATGCAGTTCTACAGGAAAAACTTCCAGATGTATATATTAACATAACCTCTTCATCCTTAGGAAGAGTAGAATATCAAAGTTCAGACATCCATTTCTCAGTGTCATCCTTTACATAATAATAACGCTCGCGTTAAGAGGATCTCGTTAGGAAAGATCGATGTTTACAGCGATAGACCACTTGAGAAGCAAGTGTTTCCACGTGTCTTAGGTCTGTTTGCAATTGACGTCAGATCACTGCAAACATATCGGGAACAATGCTACACTATCGTGAGACAAGCGTATAATCTTCGGGTACCACGTTCCCTCGGTAAAAAAAAAACACGGCTACGGCTCTGTAAACTGCAAGTGCAGCTTAGATAAAGCTCCTGAAAGAAACCCCCGGTCAAATAATCAAGTCGGATTTTATCAGCTGCCTGGCTCGTACATCGTCGGAAATAGACGAGCACGGTTTACCAGGTACGAATAAAACCGGTATTTAACCGACTTCTAGCCATAGACGCCAGTTTAGATACGCGCCACTGTGGTCCACGTGGGTGAAAAACGCTTCACTATTTCAGCTGACCGAAAAATTTGCCTACGTTGAAAATACAAATCGGACGATAACTCGGTTGGCTATGTTAAAACCCTTCCAATTGATTCTATAATCAATTTTGCATTAATCGAACTTTATCACACGAGCTCTTAAAAATCGAATAATTGTTATGGATAAATGTGTTTTTCTAACTCGTAATATTTCACGGTGTTCAGAAATAGGAAAACTGTAAATTGGCCAATAAGTAATGTCGTATTTTTAATATAAAATAATAGTAGTTTTTTTTAAGCGGAGAAAACTTTATTGAATAATATATTGTCCACATTGATCTATATCTTTTTACTATCTTGTAGACAGCGGCATAATTCCGTTCTTTTCTGCAAAATATGCAAACACGTGCATTTTGCAGACTTTCGAAGAGTCAAAATTTTTGCCATTAAACGAATTTTTTAAGGATCTGAACAAATGGTAATCCGAAAGTTCTATATAAGGGGAGCAAGGTGGATGGATGAGAAGACACTCAAAGCGAGATCGATCAATGTATCAAGAATCAAGTATTTCGTACTTAAGATCATAAAACAGCCGCTCTCGAGTAATGAAAAATAAGTTTTTAAGCGATATTTCACGGGCATAAAACTGTTACCTCGAATGTTCTCTTAATCCCAGACACGGAAGGATTAATGAAACATTTCGGTGCTCGTTCGGAGAGCACATTTGTCATGCACGAAGAAAAAAAAGACGAGGAATGGTAGTGTACGTACATAAGAAGCATCTTAAGAATTTATGCACTTGACGTCATGAACGAACGACTCTTCAGCAGTGAGGCTTAAAAACTTGAAGAATGGATACTTCACCGTGAGAAACGGTGATGTAGAAATGCAAAAAAAGCAAATAATCAAAATAGCATAAATTTCGTTTACATGAATAATCTTACAATCTTTCGATATTTCCATCGAAACCAATACTTCGATAAAATTTCACAATTGGTACACTCAAATTATACAAATTCCCATTGTTCACCGATACGTTATTTCATCTTCATCTTCCGTGAAATATAGACGAATAAAAGAATTGTATTCTCTCGTTCCAAAACTCAGTCACGCATCTACAAATCACAGAACACGCGAGATACCGTCCACGATACAAACAAACTGGTCACTGTGAGAAAGATTCCACGGAACAAGACCACCCCGTGGTCGAATATTCGAAACGAGTTTCTAAATTCTCCGTGGGTATCGTAAATAACCGTGTTCGAGTCACACCCACGCGAAAGAAGATTCGAAACCATCCGGTGTAGAAACGCTTCGAAAATGGCCGAGAGAAATTTTGTACCCTGGACAGACACTGGTTAGATTCACTTCGAAAAATCACGTTCGATTCCACGTACCAAGATTCTCCTATTCTACTAGATTCCCCGTCTGTCGAACGGACAAGAGAAGAATAGAGGGATCGAGAATCCTGGACGGAAGTGTCGTGACGGAGAATCAAGCTTAATTGCGCAGGAACCTCCGCAGGAAGCGGCGGATTCAGCAAACCGGCAGGTAACATAATCGACGAGAAACGAGTCAGTTTCCCGAGAGAAAATTCACCCGTATCTATACCAAACCGGCGTTTAGTTCGATTTGTCCAATATTATCCTGGCAGAAAATTCGGGTGAATAATCGAACGTGCAGCTGGCAAACAGAGATGGAGTTTGCCGAAGGAAAATTAGCGTGATGTAAAATGAGATTGCATTTTCATTTAAAGTACACTGTAAGATCATGTGATTTCAATTAACCCTTTCGCTGCGACAGCTTTTGAAAATTCTTTTAAGAGTTTACACATTGGAAGATTTCAAATTTGCAGAAAAATTAAACAGTTATTTCGTTGAATTAAAATAGAAAATACACCAAAGTACGCCAAATTATTTTTTTCAAAGCGTTTGTAAGCGCCAACAGTATCTTCGTTACTATTTAGTTCCTATATCGATCAGAATTAATCAGCGACATGTCAATTAAGGACGATCTATCTTAACTGTTTCTAAAGCCCAATGAATTGCTCCACATAACAGAATGTACTTAACACTAACGGGACGAGATAAGGAAAGAAACAACTAAAAAATAATTTCGTTTCATTACGACAATGAGAAGCCAGGTTCTTTTCTCCCATTCGCGTTAGTTAATTGCTGATTTAAGAGGATCACGAATCTGCGTTGGATCACGAACTTATCTTCGCAGACCGAATACGTACGATGAACGAAGGGGGGAAACACAAAGTCTCATTAAGTCGAACTGACGATAATAGAACGGGGTCATTGTGCCGGAGAAACATTGCAACCTGCAACTAATCGTCGTACACTGACCGATTACCAACTGGAAACGTGACTTCCACTAATAATTAGTCACGAAGTCGGCTCAAAATACCTCTCAATTTACGCTTTCATTTTGCGCTAAAACTGTACATTTGCAGAACAGATAAATGTTCTTTGTAAATTTTAATCTAACGTTTGCACAAGATTTTTTAACAAATTAGAAAATATAAAATTGTTAATGAAAATAATCGTTACATTATCGTTACGTAAAAGTAATTTAAAAATATTTGGCATAAATGCTTTTAATTATAAAATTACACTTGCTGTATCTTATATAATTAGCATTATCACGCCACAATTTTTTTACCTCGTCACTGTTACTCATTAATTTAAATTCACAGCACGTTCGTTTGTATTATCATTACAATAGCAGCAGCTCTATTAAAGGCGAGCCTCGTTCCTTGCACCCTTAGGATTTACCTTCTTTTACATACACTTTCGTTCTATTTTCACAGTTTCCATTCTTTCCCGCCTTTTTTCAAGCTCTCCTTTTTCTGCTTCGGACGCTTTTTATATTTCCTCGTGTGTACCAAACACGCGATAATTTACCTCAAAATAAACTCCTATGCGCTTTTATTCATAAATATTAAGACACTTGGGTAAAACAAATTTAAATAGTTATTACAAAAGTATTACAGTTAAAAAATAATTTTCTAATAACTAAATACACTTTTGCTAATACGCGACATTAAATCTGAAAACTTATATGCTTTCTGTGTATAATATGACAGTTCTTAACTTTCTTTCATCGCATTTAAACAATTTCTAACTAATTAAATAATTACCGTGCAGCATCTAAGTTAAAATTTGAAAATTTTCAGGATTTCACGTTAACTTGGAATATATTTGTGTTCTCATATTTCCAAAATATTATCTAATATTTTTAATAAAAGTACAATTTTCGTATCTATAAAATAGTATTCATTTGTTTGCGACTTTCAATAATACACTCGAAATCATTGAATTTTACCGGTAAACTTAGCATACAACACAGCGGCTGAACCACAATAGGTACTTATATGGATACAGAAGCCAGAGATCATAATACTAATTATTATTTTTTAACAAAGAATACAATATTTATATAACAAAATATAAAAATTTCACATGTAAATAAAATTGAGACGAAGCAGAAAATGAACTTAGTGTAAAATTAAGTATAATATTTTAAAGTAAGCATGGCTAAGCAGTCTCCAGACTAATTTTTACTGTTTTTGTTTGCTGAACAATATCCTTTGCTTGAAAAACCATTCTGCAAAATTTCAAATCTCTACCCCTTCGTTTAAGAGTAATATGTGGGTAAAAACCCTAAATATTTTTATTTATTTTCCGAGTTACTACTTAAGATATTTAAATGAAAAAGAATGTAAATTTACGATGGGTCATTAAAGTGTTAAATCAGATAAAAACAAAAATTCAAATATATAGCAGGGATTTTCCCTTTGTCCATTCACTTCGAAAGTTTTCACATATCATTTTCTGACAGAGTGTCGTAATTTCAAAAGATGCGGCAATAAAGAAGTCGAAAAAAAAAATGTTGACCCTTATAGTTAAGGAGCTACACTAATGTATAACTTTCGTGTCGTGAAATCTTTGCTTCTAAAGACCTATATTCCTTCCTTTATCATAATTCGTATCATCTACCCGAATTAACCATTTTTTTCAAATCCTTTAAGTGTTTCTCGCTATACACTAATCTCGTCATAAATCTACCTTCTTCATTCGTATAGAACATCGATATCCTTCGCTGTTGCACCTACGTATATACTAACATTCCATAAGAAACGCAACACGCGTTCGATGTCGTCTCGACACCGTACGAAACTTGAAAAAGGGCACGAGAGTCCATAAATCGAGGCATCGCTCGTAAAATCGAAATTCGTCCCGGCGGATGTTGAGAGTGTTTTTCTTACGGGCCACGCTGTCGATGACAGTTAACACGTTCACTTTGTCCTTCGGCTGATGGTAATTCCGGCTGGATCTTCTTCCCTTGTAGCCGCATGCATAATGCAGCCCAACCAGCCGAAGCAGCAGCTCTCCCATTCAGATTGAATCTCAGACACGTAAACGATGATTCTCTCGGTATGTGCACGCACGCTCCTTCGCGTTAAAGTCGTAGGTGTGCATTAGATGCGCATTGTGACCGGTTAATCGAGCATCCGGCCGCTCGGGGCTTCCGTTCATTCCGTCATTAGCCCGGCTCGTGTTTCTAGAGTGTGAAACCTGGTAATTTGCCGGCTGGCTCGTGCTAGAAACTCTCGCGATACAATTCTGCGGACAGGCGATGGTAAATAGATTAAATTCACACATTTGCTCGACACGTTCCTCTAAAGACAGCAATTCTTAAACTACGGTCAATGAAACCCTCTTAAGCCAAGAATTAGATTACCCAAAGTAAAATTTGTAAGGGTTTGACCGAGCGGATAAGAATTCTTTGTTAAGATTCTATTTAAAATTGAACCATTTGTATGCCACAGACCTTTGCAAAAATTCAGTCGAAGAATGCCAAGCGGCATAATCACGCATCTTTCGTTTTTCCTCTTTTTCTGTTTTTATTGCTTCTATTTTTTGAGAAATAACCAAATTTTTATTAACAAGAACTCCGAAGATTATAAAAACACAGATTTTAATTTAGTAGAACCTCGATAAGCGGTAACAATAAAGACGCGCGTTGACAAAATTCAATCGTGCAGGTAGTTCGACTCTGCAGGTCAATTAACTGGTACTTAAACGATTAAAACAAGAAAGTATCTTTATTTCGCCTGTATGCCTATTTGTACATCTTATATTCTTTTGTTTTCCGGGTTAAGACTGCTTTTCATACAGCACTTCTATTTAAAGTTCTCTCGAAATTCTTTTTTTAGGTTTTGATTTCCTGGTTGTCTGCTGTACTTATTGATCTGGACCAATTCACGAATCTTCGTGTACCACGTAATTCGATTCTTGTACCGTGAGGTATACTATTCATACTGATATCAAAGGTTTATTTTAAATTTTGAGTGGAGTGCCTTTATCAACAATCCTTTGTAAACGGAGCGATTCGAAGCTGAGCGCTGCAACGATATACTTAATCGAAATTGTTAGATCGCTTTCAGAATATCGATTAATTATTTAACCGATAACTGTGTCTCTTTATTATTTTTTAACTTTCGTTTATTATTTTATATATAAATTTTGAGTCTTTCGCCCTGCGCATACATGAATAAACCTATCAAAAGAACATGAATAAGCAATGCAAACTTTACGAGTTTCCTTTTGTCTACTTGTCAGTTGTACTGTTACATTTTACTACCACAGTGTAATTTTATTTACAGCAATTATTAATTCCTTCTCCTCTTGTCAAAATAAGGATCAGTAATCTACGGTAATCTTTTCTTCTTTCTTTTTACCACAAGCAGAGACACATCCGATTATAGAAGATTAAACTGTTAAGCGCATTAGAGGCATTACGATATTGAGCGGCAAAATTATTTCAATAAATGATCTATCAACAACGTATGCATTTAAAGCAGGATATATTAAGTTTAATTGAAACACTCGTGGCACAATTTGTTGGTGTTCTCTTTGATACTCTATCTTCGCTAACATTGCGCACTGAATTTCGTATAAACAAATCTAGCTTTATATTTGAAACGTTAAAACAAGAGAATCCGCTTCAATGCTTCTTTCAAATTGATTCATTTGTATAATTAACACGTCACGAAGCAAACTCTGCACGCGCGTGACCTACTACCAGTTTCCGTTCAGTTTCCGCACGCAACGTTGCTTAATTCCATGCATATCTTGCTCTTCGAGGCAATAAAACATCATACAGATACGTTAATAAATTTTCGGGACACCTCTGTATTATCAGCCTTGCAGATCTGAGTAACGGAAAGGCACAACAGTTATAGAATACTTAATCTCAAAGATTTAACACTTGAACTCTCGCAAAACTTCCGCAATTAACATATCAAGCTAATAAACGTGGATTTTAATAAATACGCAGTATTTTCATTACACTGAAAACTGTTCTTGATATATTCTTTGAAAACTAGAAATTTAATGCATCAAAAATACACACATAATTTCTGCACAATAATCATGCAAAATAAAACAATCGCGCGTAGAAATCAAGTCGAAGAGTGACACTACAAATCTGCTCGTATATCAGCATTCAATCGAAATTGTAGGCGATTTAAAGAGAGGGTCGCATGCAATAATTCGTCTCGGAGGGGTCATTCGAACGTAAAAATCACGTGTTAGGGTGTCGTTACATCACGTTCTTCTCGAATCTGCAAATTAAATTGTTGACATTGTAGCATCGTTCATTGCGATCTCGCTCTTATCACCGACACGAACCGGCTACAATTCATAAAACGAATAGCAGTGCGAATAAGCTGCTTGTTGATCAAGTAGACTCGTAAAAATTGTAACAAACTATGCCTCGTTTAATCGTTTTATTGCTACTAAAAGTTAACTACACCCTTTGTTGAATATTACTAGACTGCGAATTGTTATGCATTTATAGGAAATTTAAAATAAATGATTAATATAGAAAGATACAAAAAATATCTAAATAATAATGTTTTTTATTATACTTGCTAGGTGAAATAATTTTCTATCGAAGTTTCACATTTTTTACTATATTCCTAAATATATATATATATATATATATATATATATTTTATAAATATTAATTCGCATAAATATTACACTTTCTCTTCTGTACCATTATTCACATATTCAGTTATATTGATACAATAACCAATCACTAGTGTATTTACACCATTTTTCTACACTTGGTATTGATCTCTAATAAATAAACACCATGTGTTAAATTGTCTTTAATTATTTATAAAGTTACATCCACACTTTAAATATAAATCGTTTATTTAACGTGTTTAAAGCATTGTTGTATCATCACGTTTCAAAAGAAAGTTTAATATATCTCAAGTATATCTTATAAGTGAAAAGAAAATTACGAAAAACACATTTGATCGCAGTTTTTTAGACACAATTCTTTTCCCAATATCATTTGTTTAATCAATAACATTTTGTAAACGCATAAACAGTTTTCTTCGCTTTTCCTGGAAAACATATTACACTTCTTCGAGTTCTATCACTTTTGAATCATATACATGTGTGATGTACACTACAAAGCATTACAATTGTCGAGAGTTTTAGTGTTTTAAGTAATGATTTCTAAATATTGATAACAATACGTAGAAAAGGATAATAAAAAATATATATATAATGAAAAAGTGCGAAAATAAAATTTATTTAAGATTAAATATAACAGGAGAAATATTTAAGAAATATCAATTCTGTTTCTTCTCTTAAAGTACATATTTTTTTAAGAAATTCTGTTTTCAGTAAGATAGTTACGGCGCGTGTAAATTAATCGTTGAGAAGTTAAAACGTGTGCAAATTAATCAACAAACTTCATAGAGTCAGAGTTCTACAGTAGAAAACCATGAAATGCACTAACCATAAAGTCTTAAATTCTAAAATGTCTTTCCATTAACTTCCATTTCAATATGTTCAGGCAAATTCAAAGCTTTTCACCTGAAATTCATAATTTTCAATGCTCTTTCAAACGATTCAATTGACTTCATCGTATTATTCCTCCAAAATTCAAGCCTTAAAAATATCTTTAATACATAACATAACTCTCTTCGTCGAGAGTTGCAGCCCGTAAATTTATTTAGTAAAATCGTGAAAATATTTTTTAAGTATTATAATCTGTAAATTTATTTAATAAAATCACAAAACCTTCGTATAAATGAAAAATAATTAATTTAATTTAACCTATTAAAATTTTAATCAAATCAATTATTTATTTTCATATTTGTCATAGAATATTTATTGTATCACGACACAATCTGCCCTAAATAATACTGACATAAAACTGATTAATTTCTGTTCATTCTGTGCAGTACAGCAATGAAATAAGAAAATAGTCACAGTAAAACGCAAAGGGCAAATCAAGAGGGTGGAAATAAACGTCGAATCGTTGGGGTAAAAGTAACGAAAAGCACAATTGTTAGGGACGAGATAATTAAAAGCAATCAGCCCCGAATCGTGAATACACCGAGTCCAAGCGTTATGCAATTATAATTGGTCAATTTGTTTTGAATGGACAGCGGCGCGACCGGCGGTGGCGAGTGCGAGCCGCGTGACGCAACGTAGATGGTAATGAGGGCCAAATACCTGGCATACGTTTGCTGGCCAAGGGAGTCATTAGAGGCGTGGGTATACATAATGTTCAATAACGCGGTTACGGTGTACATTATTTCGTATGCAATTTGCATTTATGATGCCGGCACATCGATCCCTTAAGTTTTACGCTACGTTCTGCACCCACTTCTTTCAAACGTTTCTGCATAAAAATACATCGCGAGTGAGCTTATCTAATTGTGACATTTGTTGCTTAAAGAGATTTCAGATAAACATACGAAGTGCAGGGTATTTCGTTTACATAACTTGTAATTTCAAATATGAAGGAAATATTGCGCCGTTCGCCGTATACCATACTCGTAAAATTTTCTTAAGGATCTTTTACTCGGAGAATTTCTTGATGAAGAGATAATAAAAAGAAAAGAAGGAAAAGAGCTTTACGACTTTTCTTCCAATAGAAAATTTGCATATTGATCGTTTGAAGTTCAACGAAATTTTAAACACAAATACCTCCTACGTCGTTAACCCTTTGAATTACGATTCTTTTAATCGCTAAATAAAAAGAAGACAAATAACTTTGGTTATGTTCGATTTTGTTTTAAGTTCTTTTTGTTAAACTTCAATTAAATGTGAACCGTAGCAGTGGTGAGTTGAAACTGACCATAGTACAAGGAGATTTTTGTTAATCATAGTTAGGTGCATAATTAAATTCTTAGAAGTAGAACAAATTTATAGGAACTTATTCAATTTGTATTTAATTTGATTATATATTTGAGTCTTAACCGTTTCAACTCTATTAGGATACATGTATCCCAGTGAATTTTTATAATCCTTTGTACAACAATATGTGCAATATATGTTCATTATCTTATTCTTTTAATAAATTTATAAATAAAACAGATGATAGATAAATTAGTTTTACAGATCGTTGTCTTATTTTTAATTAATCTGACTACATATCTACTATCATCGAATGGTAATCATGTGATAAAAAATATCGTTTTTGCACACACAACTAAACAATTCTCTAAAATCTTTGATCATTGCCTTTCGATGTACAATTATATAACTGTTTTACTTAAAAAAACTTTTTCTAATTATTATTATAATTTTTAAAATTGACACAACTTACAAAGTTTATCTATATCTATCCCGTAGCTTAGTACAATCGATTTCTACAAGAAAGTATTATAAAATTTAAATAAAAAAAAGTCAGGTCGAACTGTCTGAAGCTGGAGCAAATATGCAGATTAAATAAACATAAAATTCAATACAAGCAACCGAGAGTCGATTTAAAATTTCCGCTTCGCCATTTATCAATTAAATGTTCTTTTACTTTTTTGCTACACGTTACACATTTTCCCGCGTTGGTTTTCCAGAGAAATTCACCGAAAGTGTGTTCTCCAATGGTTTTGCTTCGGGCTCGTTAGTCCAGTCAATAGAAACAAGATAAGATATTCCGCCTCTGAACGTGCGGCAAGTTTTCGACTCGAATACGATATCCTGTCTCCGCCACTCATGTCTACAATGCAGCTCTGTTGCATCGCGAAAACATAAATAGGAATGCACGCTCGAGTGGAGAGACCAGGAAAATGAGGTACTTTGCCGAGGCGTACGAAACCAATTTCGTATACCGGTTGAAGCGAGGCGCGCCACTCGAAAACCGGAAAACGTTCTCGTCGGATGCATCCGCGCGTGTATTACATGTAAAAGGAAGTAGGATAGTAGAGAACGATCGCGACTAGGTAAGTGATAACGCGAGAATTGAAGTTGTCGAAGAAGTTACAACTCGCTTCCAACCGATGTCACCGATAATAACCGTGTAACTTCTGCTAACCGTTGATGCTTTATTTCATTAACGGGAACTATCGAGGAACTCTGTTAGATGCACGTGTAAAGGCAGTGTAATTCATGTGGTTCTTGATTTTTCTTCGATCTACGAGTTTGCACGGATAGATGATAAATTTTCAGATAAAACTTTAGTTCGTATTTTCGTTTTACCAGCTCTTTCTATTTTTTTTATTTTTTAACAGAAACAATTAGATGTTCGAGATATTATTGGGTTTATAAATTTGAAGATGTATTATATTATTTCACAGTTTAACGTCAAGCAGAAAAGAACTTAAGGTGAAAATTAAATCCTCTTTCTAATTGCTTTGAAAGGCTAAACGATTGAGTAGTGTTAGGTTGGTGCACATGAAACGAAATTTTAGATACTTTGTGTTTCTTCAAAAAAGAATATATTTGATTAGAATAATTGGCACATGATTCCATACACTTTTCCCAACGATTAACTACTATTTTTTATTTCAAATTTATATTCTGACGTGCTAGAAAATGTGAAGAATTCCCACCATCTAACAACTGATAAATTCGAGTATAAAAGATGACCCAGACGAAAAGTGATTTTTCCATTGATTCTTAAGAGAGATTCAGTTCAACTAGTTACAGTCATTCTATGATCATCGTTAGCAAACATAAGGATCATCGATGGATTCGAACATCTTTTTCTAAAAACTAATTTCTGAGCTTCTCGCCCACGACAATACAAATCGTTAGTCTTTGAGTACCTTTTTAAAAGTGTTTTCTTCATTTTGGAATAACTTCTTTGTTAAAAAATGGTTCAAGTGTTTGAAGAAATGGTAGTCTGTTGGAGAAAAGTTTAGTGAATAGAGAAAAATGTGGAAAAATTTCATATTCTTTCCCGTGGAATGTTTTCAATAATTTTTCTTAAAACGTTATCATCGACTGCTCTATCTGACCTTCCTCTTGAATTATGTTTGAGTAAAAAGTTTACCATCATGAATTTTGCATAAGATCATTAATGTGTCAACATTTACAAATTCATATTTTCAACAATTTTCATAGTAACTTTCTCAAGTTTAAACTTATATAAAAAAAATTACACGAATATTCTGATTAATCATCACGTCAAATAATGATGTCTAAACAATTGTATTATGCATTTTTTTACTATTCAATATACACACACACACACACACACGTGTACTATACAAATTCCTTCTTCCTGACTATTGTGTAAAAGAAATTGGTAATCAGACGAAATTTAATACATGTTATCAACCCGTTGAGAAAACATTTGCACTAACCTTAATACAAGTGTGCTAAGGTAAACTCTTTTGGTTGCAAAATTCCAAACAAGATTAATAGCAATAGAAACACTTTTTATAAAATATTCAATAAAACATAAGTAAAATGGTATTACACTCGGAACTGTTTACGTAGCTATATAAGAAAAAAAAAATAAAAGAATTCTAAGCGCCACGTGACTTGAAAGTTACATACCACGTGTATATAAATTCAATTTCTTTACTGTTATACTATTTCATTATAATGCTGTTCTATTATCAGTAGCTAACTGTTTTCTGTAATAATTAAGTATTTCATTCTTGACCCTCCATTAAGCAATATAAAATCGTAACGTTCTTCTCTTACGGACGAAGAATGTTGAATAACATCACATTCCACACATACTAAACTGAATAATACTTCATTCAAACAGCAAAGCAAACAAAACGAATACAATTTACTTAAAGAATTAATAACCATTCGAACTATGAAACAAATAACATGTGCGAAACAACACTTCTAATTAACACGTCTGCCTTTATGCAAAGAACAGAAGGAAAATTTGAATAATTCCATGTTGCTTCGACCGCGAAGAGCAAACGAAGCATCACGGCAGACAGAAAACGAAAAAGCTTCCTTTGTTGCTGGACAAACGCGCGCGAACACACAACGAAGAAAAACACTCTCATCGCATTGTCACAAAAGACACTCCGGCTTCCCAGGCGAATCGAGCGGGCATCTGAAAATCAATAGCCACGCTTCGGCGTGACAAGCGGCCGTGCAACAATGCACACGACGCGTTGTACCATTGACCTTTCGCGAATCGAAACGGAATGAAACGGCAACGGTTCGAGGACGTGAAGCGTAAGAGAAACGTGCAGGCGAATCACCGTCAAGCCCGGCAAGCAATTCAGCCGATAACGAACCGCTGATTATCGTGGGACGGTATGTGAACGGTCAATTGTAAATCTAGTTCGCAGAGAGAGAATATATCGCGTCCCTTCTGCCATCGAAAGATCAATCATTCGCCGTGGATCATACGGCAGAATGTGTAATAGAAGACAATAGCTCAGGTCAGATAAGACTAATCTGGTAAGAAATCGTTCATTCTATCCTACTGCCACTAACCTCGTTTAACTACAATGAAAATCTTTGAGTGATTATTGGATAGATTTTTAAATGGACTGGACGTTTGTATAAAAAATATTTTAATTGTTGAGAAGATGGTCTAAATATAGGTTAAATATGGATAGTCTAAATATGGATTATGATATAGTCTAGATATTGATTAGCTGAAGGATTGAATCATACTAAGTGCTTCATTCTATTGAGAATAAGATGAAACTACGAGTCGTGAACAAAGGAAGTGTTGTGGTGAAGATACTGACCTGCGTTTATTTTGTTTGAGTTCCGCCGTTTCAAAATGCGTCATATCTTATATTTCGCCGTTTTAAAACATTTTGCAGGTAAGATCGTTTTATTTCTTCGGCAATAATCTATTAAACTAAAAGCTATCAGGGGTACCGGAAAGTAATGCTTTTCGTGACATTTATTTATGTCCACTTCCTAACCTGATTTCGTGCACATCAAATTACCTTTGTTTCTGTATGAACACAATCTAGAATCTCGTTGTTATGAACAGTTCGTTATTCGGATCAATTCGGTAACGCGTGAATAAAAATAAGTTGGAGAGAAGAATATATTCGACGTTGTACGCTTTCTGAATTTTGCAAAGGTAACAATGCAAAAGTGGCAGCAAGGAGCATTAGCGATATTTAATATACGTGTGTATATTTAATATACAAAATGAGAATTTTATTTTACAAAGATTGATCAACAATGAAACATAGGTTAATACAATCTATTTGTAATTATGACTGCGTGATTTTTGAAGTGGATGTCACACTAGGAATCACTGCAGAAAGTTTAACTTATACGTGAACAAGGGTTGGAAAGTTACTTCGTAGAAGTTTGTAGCTATAAGAGGTCCATGCTGAACTAATAAACAAGTTCACGCAAGAACAAACAAAAATATATAGGTTGTACCCACAAGATGCCATATTTAAAACATAAACTATAACTAGTAAAAGAAGTTTTGAACGGAAGTTTGCACAAACTGCCGTCAATATTTCACTCTGCTGATAGGTTAAGAACACAATGTTACTCAAAAATATAAAATGCTGCAATATATGTACGTAGTAACCCAGAACTTTTTCACTTCTCTGAAATCATAATCGACAACCTACCGAGTAGAGTGAAAAAAGCGTTTATCGTAACATTAAAATTCCCGAACAGAATTCAATTACAAATTTATTTATTATTAATGCGAGCATCGTATCATAGAGCAAAATTCGTCAGAGAATTACTAAAATTAAAGAAAATCCCAAACATCCATTGCCAACCTAACTCTACCAATACAAATCCAATTCACAATGTCTGAAATTTACTTAAAATACTTATTTATACCTTGTCAAACGCTAAAAAAAAGCAAATGAAACAGTGCATATAGAATATGGCAGAAAGAATGTACGTATGCTAAATCAAAGCAAAGGAACAAACACAAATGATTAATATGTATATGCACGTAACATATAAGTGTGTACTTCAGCAGTTAATAAAAGTCATTATTAAACAACGTTCAGGCCTTTAAATTTTACTAAACACACGAAAAATATTAAAAATAAAAATTACTATTAAATTAAGTTTAAGGCTCTAAATTTTACTAAAAACACGAAAGATGTTGAAAATAAAATTTACTATTAAATTACGTTTAAGGCTTAACATTTGACTAAAAACAGGAAAGATGTTGAAAATTATATCGCAGTTTTTTGACCAGAAGTTGTAGATTTGAATGAAGAGTATCTCAGTAGAGATAAAGATACATTCATAACTTTGAACAACAATGAAACTTGCAATTCTCTAATCTACAGTTAGCCTTTAAATCTTCACATAATAGTAACACACCTATTATAAATAATCGTCGCTGGTAATCACTCACGTGTTAATTATGCGACACTGTGTTAATGTACATTACAAAACAGAACAAAAGAGAAAATAACTGACACTTGTTACTACCACTACTACCAATTTCGTGTGAAAAAAGACTTGCAATCCTCTCAACGATTAACGTAACACGGATCAGCGTTAACCGGCTTGCAATTTGGTACGCTTATTAAGACAAGAACGTCTGTTTACGGTGGCAGTGGGGCTGCGATCACCAGAACAGGATTATTAACTGCGGTCGACTCGGTTAGCCGCACCTCCTACCGTATATATCTCCCGTTGCCTACGTGCATCCAGAAGAAAGCAAACAAACCACGATCGAGGCAGACGAGACTATCTTACGAAAAGCAGGAGATTCGTCATTCGAGCTTGTGTTGCACGCAAGACCGTTTCCTCGTCGATTAAATTCACGCAAAGGCTTTATCGCATAGTGTTGAATATATTAAATATATAATATTTAATCCTTTCAGTACGACTGTGTTGTTAGGACAACGGATTATCCTAAGTTTACGGTACGGTCAACGTATTTACTATTTCTGAGGATTTAGATACTTCATTTTGTGGTATATTATTAATTTTACAATCAGGAGGAACATTGAACGCTTAAAACATTAAGCGCCACACCGATCGACAGCACTGATACTTGAGGACCAAGAGTATCTTTAGAAAATAATTATATAAAACTACCTTTACTATTTTCTTCATATTTTCGACCAATTGTATTTTTTTCAAAATTTTTTGTACACATCATCTAGTAAACTAATTCTTCCAACTTCTCAGCAACTCTAAAAGAAAGTTAGTCTATTTTAAAGAGTCTCCGAATAGCAATGAGACACACGTCTTTTCGAAACGCTATATTCAGAGTGACTGTGATAAAGAACGAAATAGTTACGAAACAGAAGGAAATGGTAACTGTGGAGATAGCAAACTATGCTATTTTCAATTAAAATTCTAAATCAATGTAAAATTTTAATAAGTGACCATAGTCATCGGTAGGAATCACAGAACGCACAATGATAGGTAATTATAGTCAGTATCGAAGGGATTTAATTTGAATAATTTCTATTCGATTGACTAAATTGAAACATTCAAACTGGATTAATTTCAATTTGATCTCAATGATTTATACGCTTTGAAGATGAAATACAATTTCGCGCGATTAGACCACAGTTTCAAACACTATACATCGCTTCCGCGACGAGAAAACTATCTAGCGTTTGATCAACGAGCGACTCTGCGTCCCTCGAAACATTTTCGATAAATAAATCAATGTCGGAAAGGTGATAACATCGATTAACGCACGCGCTTGGAAAACCGTTTTGATCGGGTCCTCGCATTTGATGATTCACCGACAAGCTGATGAAATTGTGAAGCAGCTTTTACGGCTTCGATTGTTCTATCTCGATGATGAAATATAATTGATGACGATTGTCTTCTAATATCAGTTCGAAAAAAAAAAAGAAAAAAATTGACATCATACTGAAGAAGATGTCAATGAATGATCTGAGGATTGAGAATGAACTAATAGATTTAATATTGAGAGAATAAGGTTTAGATTGCAATTGATACAGGTGCAATGGCTTCGTTGACAATTTATTATATGCCAATGTGAGTTTGTACAAGTCTTCTTCATGTTTAACGATCGCGAAGGCAACATCATCTAAACGACTCCATAATCCGCGTTTCGCAGCGAACAAATAAATCTAATTTGATCAGCTAGAGAATCCATTACATTCTGTCGCTGGGTGCACACAGTAGCTCCCTAATGGCGACATTACAAGGCAGTATCAAACGTTACGAGGTTTCGATACACGCACGAAACTGTCGACAAAGGCCGTAAATGCTTCTATACGATGGTTATTAACTGCAATACTAGGCATGAGTAGTCGCGGTCAGGGATATTTCGCTCGCGAGCTCCATACTGGTTTAATTGGATTAATTAAGCGAGTAGAGGCTATGTAATGTTTCTTTGAGCGTTCGAGTGTTTCCTGCAGCTGAACGCCTCGATACTACGGTTGACGGTAAATGTAAATGCTTCTCGTCAAACGATATCCATGATTCGAATACTTGGACGAGAGTCTCCGAGCGCGTACTGAACATTCATTTTGCCCGCTTTCCCACGCGTAGCGTATCATTTTGGCACGAGTTATCGGCGTCGCGTCGACGCAGGAAGATTATTGTAATCCGAAAGCGTCTACTACGTTACTGACCCATCGTATTTTAAGTGGACACGACATGTCGCATTCGAAAACTTGATCAAGTCTTACTGACTGTACATACAGTAAATTCCGCTTATTTGGTACACATCGGTTCTAGTGTCGTTTGGCACAATCATGCGAAATATCACATAAATATAGTGATTAATATATAATATAAAACATAATACAGCTTAAATTAGCACACCTACAATGAAGTATTTATTTATACTGTAGTGGAGCACGGTTTATAGTTGCTTTTAGTAAACATAAGCTTGCATCTGCTGAGGATTTCGTCTTCAACGTTTTACGATTGCTGCAAGTTAAAAATCTTAATTGTCGAAATTAATCTATAACGTGTGCCCCTCGAATACACCACTGCCATAAACCAAAACCCGCTATCAAACCTTTCTAAGGTAAAAAACAAACACGTGGTGACACTCGCGTGCTTTGGGAAATCCTGAGTTTTCCACTCTTTTGCCAGAAAGTTCGTGAAGATGGAACTTCTCAAAAACCAATAAAACTAATTTTTACCAATACAAGCTTCACCCGCAAGATCGCTACGCCTACGCAAACGAAAAAAAATTCTGGGGTTCTTACCAAACACGGCACGCGCTCATGCTTATATTAAATTGTAATTATTATGAAATAAAGATTTGATTCTTAGATTTTATTCTTCATACAAGACTTCCTGTTTTCACTCTTTGTTTATAATAATCAACATCGCACGCCGTGTTCGGCATACTCCTGATATCTTTTCCGGTTCAAACAGAATTAATTTGATCCAGTATATATGTATATAATAATAATATGCATCAGGATAGTCTCAATAACGACAAAGTATTTCTATTAACCCTAAAAAATTTGGATGAAAAAAATGTTATATTAACACCAATAAATATTACATAAAACTAAGCTTTTAATTATTCTTGCTTTGTTATTACTCCAAAAATTAAAGGAAACCACTGAATCTTCGAATAATAGGAACTACAGCACCTACTAATAAAACATAGTAAAAATGACCAACAGCATAATAAGAATCATGTAAAACGATATCGATTGGTGAATTAGACAATATAATACTCATCGTTCTCGTTCTCGATACAGAGGTGTCTACTCTCAAATATTCCAAAATATAATATCGATCGACTACAGTATCCAACATTACACGATACTGTATCGTCAATCTAACATTGAGATAAAATACAGAAAGAACAAAAGTGAAACGTCAAAAATTTACCCCGATCGAATACCGCAGCAACGTGACATGTACATATAATACATACACGCATATAACTCCGATTTTGCAGCAGAGACAACAGATACCATACAACGTGAAATGAGTTAACGACACTTCGCTACCAAACGAACCCTACTCGATGCATCACACACTTTTCACACCTCTAACCAAAAAAAAAAAAAAAAAAAAAAAAAAAAGGAAAGGGAAAAAAATGACTGCCTCGACGAAGCGGATACACTTGTTTCCGCACTCGTCGACGGAGCAGCATCCTTGCAAATATAAAACCAGCCAGGCAACGCGTTAATGACGACCCTTTGAATTCACCGGGATGACAATCGCCGTCGACGAACCGGCATTAACGACAGGAGGTATCACGAGGTGCACGAGGAAGGATGGATGCGAGAGGGGATGGAATATAGCGATGTTACATTATTGCATTAGCGTAACTTCATTAATTATACCAGGTTACGAAGCAACGAGGGAGAGGACGAAGGGTTTATTTTCAGGCAGTATCATCGCCGTCTCGTCGATGCTAAGCATAGCGAGAAATATCCGAACGTTCGGCAACGAATCGCAGGAGACCTGGTCGACTTCCGATACAAAGGAATTCCATCGTGCCAAGGAGCACTGCTATCATCGATCGAGTTCGTACGGTTCCCTCGAGAGATCGTGATTTAACACAGCTCGCATTTCCTACACTCGATATTGGAAAAGGCTCGTAAATCGCCGGTGAACTGAAATTTAAAAGTTCCACGATGGCGGAGAATGCAGGTTTCTTTGGAGAACTCAATAGGATTGATCGTTGGAATAATTTGGCGACCGGGGAATGGATGAGTTGAATTAATACTACAGTGTGGTACGTGGTCTCTTGAATTATGTACACCCGTCCCATCGATTTACGCGAATTTCTTTTTACGCGTAAATTACTAAAAATGCTTGTATGATAAAATTAGACGAATGCCATGAATATGTCAAGCGGTGATTAAAGCAAAAGGTGGACATCTCGACAAACGATATTTGGATAAAAATTAACAAATAGTTTGTAAAATATAAAACATTGTATATTAGTTAGATTGCAGGGTTTGCACTTCAAATTAATCCTATTGTAGATCATATTCACCTCCAAATTAACTCTTTTGCGATTCTTATTCAGCCTTTTGCAAATAAAATTCACCCTGTTGCAACACAAGTTTTTCTACAAATTTGTTTTCTTAAGCTACTTCAATAAACAAAATATCCGATGTAAAATTATTATTCCGAAAGAAAAATTTTATTACACATATGTAATAATACTTAAATATCAAGTAACATAAAATGGCAGAATTAACATAAAATGTTTATTTAACATAAAAAGTATTTATACATGTATACATATAAGTTCATCTATAATTTTATGTACATATTCATGTAATAGTTATGGCAATCTGTAGGAGTGACACTTGCAACAGAATGATTAATATTAATTAATTGAGATAAGCATTACTTTGTACGTAGAGGAGATAAATTGTTAAATGTCTTATCATTAAAGTGGACTTAAACTTTGTGATGAAATAGTATGCGAAACTGGTACTAAAGTATACGCTTTATAACGAAAGATAAATAGAAAATGTTGAGAATAGTTGAATTATATGCGAAATTCGTGAGATGAAGTAGTCTTTAGAAATACACGTCTAAAACTTTTAATTGAATCTTAATGGAAATTGATATTATTACATCAGCTTTAAGCAGTTCTGTATTCTTGCAACGGCGAAGAGATTGTGTAATTTTTATTACTGTGCATAATTATTACATCTCCATTATAACTGCAGGAATGAATATTTAATAATACTTTTTCGTTAGTACAATACTGCAATACTTATTCTATTAAGTATATGTAGACTTTTAATTCTATTTCCTAACTTTTCCCAATAAAAAAAAGAAAAAAGAAAAAACGTTAAAGCGGTATTAAAAACTTAATACTGTACATTAAAATGCTTAAGAAAGCCATTAGTATACAGCAATAAAATCTTCAGAAAAAGGAAACAATTTCAATTTGAAAAGAGTAGAGCCAAAAGATTTAGTTTCACTAAAACAGTTTCATTCTCAGACACAACACAGATCGATTAAAATTATCCCTCTTCTAACAATCAATTTCTCGAAGACTAAGAACTACTTCTTGCTACAATCTAAGATTATTTTGTCTAGCTTACAGCTCATCAATGTTCTTACAAAAGCTCAGGACTCATAAACTATAAGTCTAACCTATCAAACCAATTGACTTGAAGAAACAAACTCTTCTATTCTACATTCTAAAACTATCCTATCCAAAATTGAAATGGTTTCAACCTAATCACGCATGCTTCCACTAAAGCTCAACCACAGAGAGGAGAAACATCCCAGAAGAACCAACAACACTCGAAAAGAACGCGTAGTCAGCGTTCAAACATAGCAGCGTAGAGCAAAAGAGAGAGACACACGAGCAACGTTAGCAAATTAATCTATCCACGAAATTTCCGCGTGGCTGGCCACTCGAGAGGTCGCGGAGGCCCGTCGAGAACGATAATCGTCCCTGGGCACATATTCCCCGGCCTATCAAAGCCGCACGAATTTGAACGGCAAAACTGCTTTCCCTTAAACATGATTTCTAAGCGTTTCGGGAGTACTCGAGGACGGTAAAGTTCCTTGTGCCCCGTCCACCCCATTCCCAAGCCCTCACGGCCTTTCCGTCAACGAGCACGCTCCTCGACTCGAAAAGCTCCTCTCTCTTCTCTCTCTCTCTCTCTCTCTCTCCTCTCTCTCTCTGTGCCACCGCTCCTCGATCCTCTTCGGATCCCGTGAAGGGGAAAATGGACGACGATGAACGGACAGACGGAGAAACACGCGCGGCCTCAAAAGCCGGAGAGTCACTTTGTAATGTAGACGCGCAAATCACGTGCATACAGTGAACACACTCTTTACAGAGAAGCCCTGCTGCTACCTCTTCCACCCCTTTGACATGCAGATACACACACGCGTGTGTGTGGGTACACACGGCCAGCCACGAATATTTCAGGCTGTAGCTACATACCATGGATGCTGGGCTGGGTGTCGTCGCGTGTTATTGGAAATTTAATGTTTCGACGTGGCGTCCCGTGAGGGGTTGTGCCAGTCTGATGGTTCCTCTAACGAAATTTTAAAACGACATTGATGACGGATCAATGAATGATACACGCAGTCTTTGCTTGGAACTTGAAGATGAGACATGGGTGTGTGTATAATCTCAATGTTTAGGGAAAACACGCGAAACGAAAGAGGAAGCGTGGTAATCTGAAAATGTGTGTACTGATGTGTGTCCTTGTCAATGTTAACGGTAGATTTATGAAACCTGTGAATTTAATGAATTTGGAATACCGAGCACTTTTTTTTACTTTGTTTATTGCATTTAAAGTTAAAATATAACCTTAGCGAGGTAATTTTTAAGTTTTTTATAATGCATGTCTTTAAATCTGCAGGTTACATTCCTTTAGGAGCGAGTAAAATTAAAGAAACTGCTGCTATTATTTGCACAGCAATTTTTATTGACTTTTATTAATAAGGTGATACGAAAATATATCGAAATTCATAAGTGAATTAACAAATATATAATTGAGTTGCTTCCAAATTAAATAAATCGATTTTTTGAAGGAAAATTTGGATTTTCTTTGACTTGTCAATTTGATAGATGTCTGTAGAAGTAGGTATACAAAAAAAGACTGTAAACTTAGTGTTAATACGAAGTCTTAATGCATTGTCAATCAACATGCTTGATATATTTGTGAATTTTGTGGTATACCATTGCATAAGTTTGTGTGTTGTGAACATTAGCATGCTTCTAAAAAATGATACGTTGTTTAGCATGTTTTTACTTTATTTCACACTTTACCATACATATTATATTCATTTGTGTAACTTATGTGAAATATTAGATAATTGTTATTTCATCATTCGATGTTACTTGCACACTTTACGGGCGTTTTAATTTTAAAGTTTTAAAATTATCCTAAGTGATAATTACCGATTTTGATAAAACTTTAATATAAAGTAATTTTAAAAAAAAATATTTGACACATATTTGTTTTTTATGAGCAATCATTCACAATTGGCGAGTGAAAATCGTTCTTAAAATTGAGAAGAGTAAATAGAATTCGGTCTAATATCTCGAAAATGATCAGAGAGAAAGAGAAACAGTGTAAATTGTCAAATTTTATATTTTTCAACAGGTCATAATAATTATCTTAGGCTTAGTACGTAGCATTGAAAAGATTAAAAATAACTGAATTATTTTACTGAAGAATTTGCTATTTATATATTAAACATTACCTTTTATAATACATATTAAATTGAAATCAATTTTTCGAATACCTAAGTGAAACATATGCGTCCAGCTGATCACGAAAGGGTTAAAAAAAATAGAGTATTACTTAACATTGCTATACTTTCGATCGATAAGAAAATTTTTTATGAATACACAGATTTTAACAACACGTTCAAAAGTATCTGCATTCTTAATTTCGTGTAGGTGATTTCAATGCTTTTAGAATACACCTGTATGTTTGTTGTAATTCTTCGTTTGCCTGCGATTCTCTCGTTCACACAGCTCCTGCATTATGTAATGGCACGGTTCTTCGCACGGCGTTGGAATTCCATAGAAATTTAGCTTTTACTTGGTCGATAAAATTTGGAGCGTAATGAATTCGAAGCGACACGGGATACATACAAAACTCTTGGGATTCACTTAAAAATATATGTGTGACAGAAATGTCCAACAGCAGTGGAACTTGTAAAAAAGAAAAAAGAGAAACATTACAAAAAATACTGTGTCAACTTTTGAAATTTTCCATATGACAGGAAATACTAAAAACAAAAGTACACAGTGCCTCTTAAAATTCCTAAAAGAAATATTGAATTATATTTTAAGATTTCATTCATGAGTTTTAATAATATTTTCATCTTTACTACTCTTCTTAAATTTTGTATCGATTTATCACGAGAGAAATGGTGCAGCGCTGACGATTCGTTCAAGAAATCTCATTTTCTACATAGGTTAAAGAGGTAGGCTGTTGGTAGCACGTTGAACTGACAGACACATGTGGGCAAACGTGAAATCGTTCCTTTACAACCGTGGGACGTATCGAGCGATAAACGGTAATCGAGGAAACAGAATTCCGCAGTCAGACGTGATTAAATCAACTTTTTCAAATGACGTAATCGTTCTTTTTTTTTCTCTCTTTTTTACATATCGTGAAAACATACCAACGCTCCAGTCGGTTCTTAGTCATCTGCAATAAATAGAAGTTTCACGGTAAACCTATACTTTAAAGTTAGAAGAAACCTCCACGAAATCGTTCTCATTCCTTTCGTTACTTAATTCTACTTTACTATTTCTAGAAAATAATGAGCCATAGAAAGTTAGACTTCTTTAAATTACAACACGTTAAATACCGAAAATTATTCCGTTGCCTTACTATTGAATTAAATCATCGAATTATAGTGTTCGTTTTTCCCTCTTCAACTTCCTGTGAATGTAAAAGTTCTGCATTTACATATCAATATAAAATGTAAAATTATTAGCGACTTCTTGTTATTTATACATATGTAGTGTATCGTAACATGTAAAACCTACTTTAGGAGGCACAAAAGCAATGAAAAAAGTTCATAGAAACATCTGTCCTGTTGGACCTTGTTTCAAGATTATAATTATTTTTACATTTCAATAATCCGCAACTGTTTATCTCCGTAGAAGGTGCTCGTCATTATTTTGTATTCCCTGAGTTATTTAATATTAAATTAATTAAATATTAAGTTTACTAATTTATTATTGAAGTTTACTAATTTCAGTTTGTTCTCTTGCTGGAAGCACTTGTTAATTCTCTAATTTGCAAATAATTTGTAAATAATGAATAAATATTCGACATTTGATGAATGACCTTGCTGAAAGTAATTCAGTCAGAGCAAGATGTCTTATACACGAATCGTTTCCCTAGTAGACACCTACTAGAAAAGAAAACATGTCGAAGATTAGATGAACGTTCACGAAATACAGATTGAAAAGCGATGGTAGCCATTTCGAGCATCTTTTATGAATATAAACCGTCGCGGACTATTAAAATACGAAAATAACTATAAGTTTGAAACAACGTTATATTGATAACAATATTATCCAAATTTTGTATGAACTTTTTTCATTTTTTGCGTGTTATTTGTCCACTCCTGAAGTGAATCCCATATGTTACGATACACCCTGTATAGTAAAATTTGATTTTTATTTATTTTATAAATATTCAGTCTTGGAAAGTGATTGATTTTTTATTGTTCGTTCTATATTGTTCCTGAAATAAAAATATTTAATTTACACTTATTTCATTTATGTATTATATAACCAATTATAATTATAACCAATGTGACTAAAATAATATATTTCGCATAATAAAAATAGTTATTAAGAGCAACGGTACGATATTTTACACATGAATCAACATACTCGCGGTAAGGTACATGTATACATTTTGATTTCATCAAATAAATATTTTCCAATTTATTTCGTACGTATTTTATCAAATGTTCACTTGCAATATATAAAGAGAAAGAGACAAAGTATATTTTAGCTTACATTTTATTAAGTAATTAACTCGAACAAAAATTGCAAAAATTAAAAACTAGAAAGTGTGTCAACTTTCCCCTACTACTTAAAAATTCTGAAGGATCAGTCGAATTACAAATCAATCTTATTCACAAAATTTCACGAACTAATCCACTTGGAATGCCGAAGAATCACCTAAAGATACACCTTTCGGAAAAGTTACAAATCACGTGACACTGTTCCCCTCGTACTCATCCAAATTAAAGCGAACTCGCTTGCCAAACTACCATCGCCACCGCAGACACGTTTTTTCCACCTCTCCGAATGCTCTGCCATAATCACTCCGTTTTCCAGTCGGCTTTCTGCCGAGTAATAACGAGGGAAAACGCGGGATAGCAGAGAAACGGATCGTAAAAGTCCGGGTCGTTTCCTGAAGCAGGTTCTCCCCGCAAAACGTCGAATGAAAATCGTTGGAAATTCAAAGACGATCGACATGGTTACAGGCGTAGCTTTTAAAGAGAGTCCGTGGCCATTGAAAGCGATTGCAGTTATAGCTTTGCATTCCTAAATATTCTTTTTAACGCCTCGTCGACAGTGTACGAGGGAAACGAAATGGAGGAGAGAGATCAAGATAAGTTAACGAGTACGATCCACCACTGCGATAATTTACCCAGCAGCCACATTTTCAACCGTGGTTGTTTCGATCGTTGCCGACAGCTTCACACGAAGTTTATATACGCAAACGTTTCAACTTGTGAATTCACTCGAATGCGAATCATCGTTTCGAATGATACACACTCGACAGGAGTGAAATGTTATACGTAGAAATTATTTCTACTTGCGTGGATTGGACGTTGTTAACGTTGGAATTCTCAGGTTTACAAGCAAACGGATCAAAGAAACGGAAACCGCCGCACGGTCTACGTTTTCGAAGAGTAATCGTAGTGAATTAAAGGTTCAAGATATATAGTCTTCGTAACTCTCACTGGAGTAAAGAAAATAAGTTAATTTGTTAAACAATATTGTTTTCAGTTATACTATCTTCACTATTTTTTAAAAATTATTATTTCGAGCAATTACTTTTTATTTTAATTTCAAATAACAATTGATTGACCTGACGATGCTCTCAGTTTATCAATTTTTGCATTTTCTGCTAAATTTTGCACTATGGAACGGTAGAAGAATTTCTCAGTTATATGTTAAAAATTAATTGATAAAATGTATAAAATATACGAGTAAGTAGTGTGTTTACGATAATAACCATCACAAATTGTACACTCGAATATACAAAACATTTATTAGATATAGAAATAAATATTTTTCAGTTTTTGAGTACAATCAAAGGTTTATTTAAAAAGAACGAAAACAAATCAATCATCGAAATAATTTCCATTATTATCGGTAACATTTCGCCGTTTTCCTGCCAGCTTACTGTACGGATTATACGTAAAATAAAGAATTTATTTCTATACTTAATAGTTTCCCTATGTTCCATACCCAAAGAATTAATACGCAATTTTAATCTGACCTGTATCGTATGATTTCTATTAAAATTAATTATCCAACGTTGATAAAATAACACAAACAATTATCCTAAATATTTTCGAAGTACAAAAATCTTTCATCGATACTCCAAGTCTAAAATGTAACAAAAACCAGCAAATATAATTATCTACCAAAAGTCAGCTTCCGTGCTTCTTAACTATCACTCCAAAGAATCTAAGAAAAATGACTTTACACGGAACAAAAGCTGGGAAAAGATCAAACATGTTGAAGAACACAAGGAGATCCTATACAACGGTCCCCGAAAGAGGCACGTTTAAAGAGAGTTAATCACTCTTTCAGGGACTTATTAGCATTGATTCCGCGTAATAGAAACACGGTCGCGTTTGTAAATAGCTCGTCGAGGCAAGTCTGCTTTAAGGGAGATGCCACAGTGTCTTAGGATTCACCCTCGGGGGAGGGCAAACGTTTCAAAAGGTAACATGCTTACTCTTTGCGAGGTTCTTTGATAACGATGAGAAAAAAAAAGAAAAAAAGAAAAGGAAAAAGAAAAAGAAAAAGTGTGAACGAAAAGAAAAAAAGTCGAGCTTAATCTCCTCTCGTCAGCCCGAAACAGAGGGACCATCGTCGCCACCTTTCCGTTGATAAAATGTCGCCTGGCAACTGCGGTCTCTCCTTCTCAGCCGCTGGCGTTCACCGCGTAAAACAGGCGAAGTCCCTTTGACTCGCGCTAATTGCCAACCGGTGAAACCGGTGTGCCGTTCCACGGCTGGCCTACGACTGCATCCTCGAATTTTCCATGGAAAATCGTCATTAGCACTTTTTTTTTTCTTCTCGCTACGCTTTGGAGCGCTCAAAGCTCCACCACTAGGGAGAAACGGCGACGTCGTCCCGTGCCGTGTGTTGTCCGGCTATTTACGTTCGTTCACGAATGCTTTCGCGCTTACGTGGCAATAGGAATGGTATTCAAATAATGAACGAGATTGTTCTACGCGCAAGAATCGCCGGAAGAATCTAGGAAGAATAATCGAAAAAAAAGACGTCAAAAGAAAGAGAAAGGAAGAGGGGACGAATAGGTCGCGTCTGTTTCACAGGGTTCAGCTAAGAGGGCACGGGTGAAAGAGAAAGTAATATTTCGAAAGGAAAAGAAAGAACAAAAAAAGGAGAAGCGACGAGAAAGCGAGATTAAAGTCTTTTCCACGGACAACATTCCGGATCACTTTAGGCCGTAAGTAATTCACGGCGCAGCATCTGAAAGCACTCCGTTAAAACGTGCCCCTCGAAGAGAGAATGAAACTTCAATCGCGTACACTGAAGCTTCTCTCTGCTTACTCTCTTTCCATTCTTTCCTTCTTTCTCATTCCGTACGACGGTGCTCCCTTCGATTTGAAAGCTCGGTGAAGTTAATTGGTTGAAAGGGAAAAAAGCGCTCGAAAGCCCGCATTCTCGTTGCCGCTCGATTTGTGGGTATAATCGTTTTAATTAAGCTTGATTATCTGCCTCGTCGTGCGCAACGACGAGACGGGCCAAAGGAAATCAAAAGGCTTCCTTTGTTGACCCGAAATATTCCCGATCCCTCTGCACAATCCGACCCAGTCGAACCTAATACTCCCTTCTCCTTCGCTTCACTCTGATGGCAAGGACACGAACAGAGTATGATTTTTGAACCGGAAAGCGTGCCACCGATAAAAGTGATTGTAAAACTATTAATGACACTTCAACGGTCTCTGTTACGGAAATAACGCCTTAACTTCGCGACCTTTGATAACGAGCTACTAACACCGAAACTGTGACCAGCCATTTAACATTAGAAGTAACAGAGTTAAATGTGTACCTAGTTCTATCACATTCGTCGATTTTACGGGTATTTGAAAAATGTGTTTTTATTTGTAGTTATTTTAAAATAACAATTATAAATAATTGAGAGCAACATTTAATGCTTTAAATAATTTGTTTTTAACACATTATTTACCGGCTGTAAATTAAGCGATCAGTTCTAGCTTGAATTCTTCAGCAATATTGAAGTTTCGACTTATCACGTGGAAATTTATGAAATAAAATACAAATTTTAGACATTGTTTCTTTTGTAAACTGTTAAAAATTATTAGTAACAGTATACAAAAAGCTGAGGTAACAAAATAGTTTCGTATTCACTTGTTAACAGTATTTGTACTACCTTATCTAACAGATCTAAGGAAAAAAAAAAAAGACAGTTTATAAGCTATTAGATTAACGCCTGGCGGTACAAAGACTATTAATCACATAAAATCATATTTTTTAATTGAAATATTTATTATTGAAGCAATTTTTCTTTATAATTCGCTTACGAAGCACATTTTTTGCAGATAGATCTTATCTGAAATATACACTTTCCATAAACCTACTTGTTGCATTCAAGATAAATTAAATTCGTTCTATTTTTGTTGCATAATCTTTATTTCACAGAATTTGCGTGTATTAGAAGTTTCTTTTAAATTTCTTGAAGTGCAGTTTATCGAGCCACACTTCTATTGCTATATAGAAATTTTTCAATAACACGTAAAGAAAAAAATTTTTAAGATAAATAACGCTAGATCTTTATGTAAATGAATGAAAAGATATTAATAGATATATTTTTTAGTCTAGAACTCTAAAAATAATTCAGTTTGTTGACTCGTCATTTTGACGGGTCTTGATATATTCAGGCAGATAATTAAAAATTAAAACATTTGAAAGGAAACTATAACTAGATTGCGAATTTTTATGCAAATTGGTACTTCCGAGAATATAGTAAAAAATCGCAGAACTTCGATAGAAAATTATTTCAGGTATTATAAAAAATCACTATAATTTGCATATTTTGTATATCTTTTCATATTACATGCATTCTGTGCAATTTAACAGTTTCTGCAAATGAATAAAAATCACTATTTACCTATAACACTTCTTTCTCATTAAAGTCCAACCAAAAAGTCCTGGAATACCATACATAAGATCAAACAAACCTCCACCGCTACTACAAAATTTGTGCAACATTCCTAAACCACACCTAAGTCCCAATCAGCTGTATCACCATACCAAACACAACATTCTTACCTACCCCTAAAATTGATCAAACATTCCGTTCCACTGAATTACATCTCCGATCTAATCCTCTTCGCCAATACATACAATCGACCACGAAAGGATCCCTCTTTCTCTCTCTCTCTCTCTCTATTCCACGAAAGCTACGAAGCAAGAAGCATCGCACTTCTGCAATCGTGAAACCTTGAACTCCACTCACACGAACGTTTACAAGCCGTATTAGCGTAACGTTGCAACACGTTAGAACTCGCGAATGTACCTGCAGTACTGCAAATGTAACCTACGCGAGTATGCGTAGGCACACGAGTTCCGCCCCTTCGAAACGTCCATGTACCCGATAAGGGAACGCGTGGGGTGTGTTCCTAAGTAGCTGTACAATCCGTTTTACTGAAACGTATAACCGGCGATAAGGGGAATGTGATCGAAGCGAGAGCACAAGAATTTCCATACGAGAAAAGTGGCGAAAAATCGAAGAATTTTAATGGAGAGAAGGTGGAAAAACGTTTCGGATCAACGAGTTTCGAATCTATACGAGGAAAGTGAGAGGTAGAAACGGAAGTGGACGATGTCGAAACACGACTATGCAGCTCGGAAACAAACAGTTGAACGTGCCACCGACACATCGCCCACAAGGCACACGAAATACGCCGCGCAATAACCTCTTCTACAGAATATAACGCCAGCGGATACGTGGGTGCCTTGGAGGTGTTGGACACTTCCGGTCGGTGGAAACGGCTGTTAAACGGAAGCCACGTGGCCAAACAAACCACCATGGAAATATTTATTCGCGAGCCGACACTTTGTTAGAGGAACGTAGCTGAGAATACGTGCAGAACGACAAGTTCGCGTGTCTGGGATGTGTTGCGGCAAGAGTTTCGGAATGGTGATTCGAAATTGGGTCAATGAATTGATCGGCGATATGTTTCACCCTTTCGCTATGGCAAATTTTAATAGGTAACACGTGCATCGCGAAAGGTGAATATTCAATTCTTAGTCGCAAAATTTGTCAAATTATTTTCGAAGGTTTAAAAGTTCAAAGTTTGTTTCTGTTGAATTGTGTTGTATTATTTCGCGAAATGAGTGCATATGTGTATTGTAAGACCGTAAAAATGAGTCAATGTACTAAGAAAGATTATTGTAAATATAAATAGAAAAATGAACCTAGTAATCATTCGTTTAGCATGGGTAGACGCTAATATTCGTTTCTTTTTTGTTTATTCTCTATGTGCGTTGCTAAGAATATGCATTATAAATATAAATTATATAAAGGTTGCTTTTCATAAAAACTAAAGTAATAAACTTGTACATATTACTGCCTATATATCCAATAGTTCCGTTAAATTAAAGTGAGCAAAGGATAAAATTAAGACGAAAGAGCGATAACAGAAGAGTACGAACAAATTTCCAAAGCACCTGTAGGCACCAATGGAGATGAAAGAGTCAAGTATAGGAGAAAGTAGAGAGATCCTTGAAATTCTTATTCTGTGGGTATTTCTTTATATCTGTTTTATTTTAACAGTGTCATATACACGTGACGCGCCAATTCCTATGATAAAGTGATATTATCTACATGTGATGCATTATCATACATAAAACGATGGTTCCTTTAGAAAGAAAGTAGAGACGATCTAACAGTCTAACTTTAACTTCTTTCTCTTACGAAATATCACTGTTTTCATAAATAAATTTGATAAAATAGTAAATGAATAGAATAGAAATACTAATTGTAAGGTATAATTATTCTGAAACATAGCTCCTTAGATATTTAATTTTGTTTCTATCATTGAAAATCATATTCAAAGCAGTAGTTATTATATTATTAAGTACTTCGAAGTAATAATTAAGTGTTCCGTTAAAAAAAATGAACTTTCCTGAAACTTCAAACAGCTAAAATACATTGTTTGCCAAAAAAAAAAAAAAAAATTACAACACCTTAGAAACGAAATCGTACAAATCTAAAATTTACGCATATTTTTGTCTTTCGGATTTCTTATCCCATCAACAGCAGAGTTATTAGCGACAGGTGTAATTCGCTTCTTCTCTACATTCTGTTGCTGTTAAATTCTGTGATACATTTCAGTTTCTTTTAAATAATTGAGGGTAACTTTAATGAGAATCTGAGACATCAAGTTGGTGTTTAATCGAAACCTGTATTTCTTTCTCTCAGTTTCATATCTTTTACACTTATACAGCAGATAATTTGCCAAAAGTGTCTGGTTGCAACAATTGCAGAGCACATAGTCTGATGTCGTTAATAGGTGTCCACGAAATTGACGTATATTGTTTAGAATATTGAAAGGGAGAAGCGATTAAGATTTGGTCAAAAAAATTTTACAATTACCGAAACATAATTAATGGTGTGTTATTTTAATATAGATTTCTGCAACACCAAGTTCTAGGTTTTATTTTTTTACGAACAGTGTATCCGAGATGAACAAAATAAACGAGATAATCATGTATACCGTAATATTTCCGTAAGTGAATTGATATACAATTTTAAAGTGGGGAATGAAACGAGCAACCTGTCACTACACGTGCACATGTGCAAGTTTCCTGCTACCACGGCGGATCGAGTTGTATCAATTTAAACAAACTGGTATATACTTCGTAAACGCCCACCTAACCAGGCTGCAGTTACTCGAACCAGGAAGAGTATACTTCTCTATGGCAAATACATGGTGCTTGTTACAAAGATAGCAATCCCAATCTTTATGCACAAGCTTCCATTGTATTATGAGAATAGCCCTAAAACTAACCACCATGAATCCACCAATAAAGCTCCGATTAACTGAACAATATACTACTAGAACTGTATTAACCTCTCTTATATTTACTATACATTTTTTGCACTCTAAATTAATCCTTTTGTAAATCATATTCACCTTTTTGCACTAAAAATTAACTTTTTCGCAGGTCTTATTCACCTTTCTTTGCAAATCAAATTCAGCCTTTTGCAACTCAAATTTTCTTAAGCTACTTTAACAAAAAAATATCCGATGTAACGTTATTACTCTGACAGAAAATTTTTATTGGATATATGTGATAGTACTTAAACATAAAATGCTTATTTAACATAAAACATATTTATACATATATACACATGAATTCTAATATGAGAATTATTACAGAGAATTTATGAGAGAACCATTATAGATGAAAAAGCATTAATTTGGAGTGCGAAACCTGTATGTAATCCTTTATTCTTGTAGTCTCATCAGCCTTGAAAGGGAATTTGGTTTTACAATATTCCACTCATCCATCTAACCATCTTCGCTCATTCCATTGCTTGCAAACCTATGTAACTCTATAGCTATACATGTATACCTATGACTATATTCTTACATTTCTATCTGACTATCTTACTACATGAGCCGCTCAAAAATCAGAGATTAACTCCACTTTTGCAGTTTTCGAATTTTAATACCACAGCGTACGAGTCGCGCTTAACTTTTTAAAAATAACATAAATTTGGTAAATTCTGTATCCCATAGTATGACTATATTTCGCTATACTCTTGCTTCCTTTTCTCATACATACATACATACACAGAAGTTATCAGAATATTCTCGAAAACACGGTCATTGGACAGAAAAATGAGGTGAAACGCTATAAAAAAAAAAAGAAAGAAAAGAAAGATGAAGCAAAGGAGGGAAGAAATTCCAAGCTCGAATGGTGGATCGCTTTCGTACGGAAAGAGATTCGCGAAAATGCGCGCGGTAATTTCCTCAGGGCGCATTGTCCTCGTCGCATCCGTCTCCGTTGTCGCGGTCTCTTCGTTTCCGTGCCGTTGCACGCGGAACTAGCAAACGGCGCCGGGACAAAAACGTCGGTACAGCAATCACAGGGAAACGAACGGAGCTTTGTTTCGAGTGCACCTTGCTCCGTTTCAAAAGATGGGACACGCTGCGCGCTCGAGGATCGGCTCAGACAGCAATTAGACGCGTTCGATGTAATCGGTCAGAAAACGACGAGCAATGATATCACGGGCGATTAAGCGCTTTCTTTATAGACGAGGAAAAAAAAAGAAAATCGGTTGGTCGGTTTTGATGAACGTGAGATTTTCATTTTTCTAAGAACCAATCGCTTATCAACACTGCGAGAATTTGGATGTTAACCCTCTATGGTGCTATGTGACTTAAAAGTTACATATCCATTTATCTATATTTCTACGTCATATTTTACTTGTTTATTGCTATACTATTAGATCGTTAAATTATCAGATTATCAGCCAATTTTCTTACATTAATCATCAATTCTTGTTTTTCAGCATTTTTCATGTGATAACTATCCTTCTCATAAACACAGAAACATCAGGTTAAAGAGAGTTAATTTTCAAGCCAAAAGTGTACTAGACACGAATTCATAATAAAAAATTGGCTTCTTAATGTCTAACTATTATTTTTTTACCATAAAGCAGAAAGTGATTCGATTCGTCTCGACATTAATCTATAATGCAGTAATCTTTTTAAACTTATAGTAAATTAACAAAACAAATCATAAATCAAGGCTGATTTTACTCGTTATCTTAAAAAATTAGGTTATAGAGGGTTAAGTATAAATTCAAAAATTTAAGGTCCGGCGTCATTTTATAATTGTGTCGTAAAAATTACTGAGATACAATATTACACTTGCTGATGTATCTCTTTTCCTTGTTTAAGTAATAAATACAACTCCAAAAAATTTTGTAACGATATCGAATATTCTATTATGCATTCTACAATAATGCTATGAACTTTACTGAAAAAACGAATAAAATGAAGTACACTTTATCCAATGATATTCATTCCCATAAACCGCGAACAATTGATAATACGAAAAGTTAGAACGAAACGGGAGAAAGGAGCCTGATAAAGCTGCTCCGTTTCATTCGCACGCACCGTCAATACGAGGATATAGACCGCGAACAGAGGATTATTTCTCATTTTGTCATCTTATCGATAGTTCTGGCCGACTTCTTGAGCCTGACCGTATATACACCTTCGAAAAGGTTAAAGGAGCTTCTTGGTCGCGCATTCTCCTGGTTGAAAAGAACAAAGAAAGGGAGTGAAAGAAAGAAAGGGAGGAACGCTAACTGTCCTTCTTCCTTTCTCTCCTCGACAATGGGGGCGTTCCACTGAGTTATCGATCGTTTTCACGTTCCTGAGGCACAGGAACAAGCCTCAAGAAAGAAAGAGAGAAAGAGAGAGAGAGAGAGAGAGAGAGAAAGAGAGAGCTTCGACTTTGCCAGCCGGAGGCACGACTCGAATTCGTGACTCTGCCAAGCCATCGAAATCGATCTTTTTCGAGAGACAATACATCGATCTGTCACATCGACGAGAAGCTTTCACGAACGTTCACGACACAACACCATGACTATTAAACGACGATGGAGCCGCGTGAACAGAGTACGTATACGTACGTCTCTTCTAATAATAGATCGACTTGTACATTAACGAACTTCCGTGAACTCGCCATTAAGGGAAACGAGGAAACCGGAAAGCCGAAAGTGTGGAGTAAATATAGACGACTGCCTTCTGCCCAGGGCAGCTGTGAAAACTGTACATACTTCGACGCGATACAGGGATACTTTCGAACATCCCGACACCGGAAGATCTCAAAAAGTCCTTAATTTTTTTATCTTTTGTTTTTCTTTTTATTTTTGTTATCAAAGATCAGCTTGACAAGTTTGATTAATTGAAGTTAGAGTTCGATGTTCAGTAAAGTTTCAATAAATATGATATTCATGTCCAAAAGAATGTTTGAGTAGTTAAAGAAACTTAAAGGGTTGAGCATGGTTAAATATTGATACATCATTTCTTGGAGTTTTCGGGATTTTGTGTTGGAAAGGAATTCAATTTTGAACTAAAATCTGATATTCTATACAGACGTTGTTTTAACAATTTTTAACATACTGCAACACCAAACCTCATTAAGAACATTGAGAATACTTAGGATTAACTGGCCTTGCTGTTCTAAGGTTTAAAGACCTTATAAAAGGTTTTTATTTGTAGGCTCTGAAAGTGAGTTAGTCTCTTAACTTTCTATAATCCGAATTTTCTCTGTTTATGAGAAGAAAAGTTACAATTGTTCATAATCTTACATTTTGAAAAATGATGAAAAACAAGAATTAATAATTAATATTCAGAAATTTACTGGTATTGATGTAATAATAATAATATAGAGGGTTAAGTTTACTTGAGATATCTGCATATTTTCAAAAAAAAAAGTTCAACCATTTATTTCCATAGTTGCGCATAGGCAACAGTAAAACAATCAAACTGGAAGATAAGTCCTATAATACTTGTTGACTTTGATTCATTATAGATGTTCAAAGAAATGTATAAGAATCATGTAACTATAAAAATTATACGATTATCACGAAACTGACTGCTCACTCTGCTTTTTCAACGTAAATGCATTATAAGGAAAATAATAGGTTTGATAATAAAACAAATAGCAATAAGGAAAAAAATACTGATATACAGTACAATACATTTTCTAATAAAACTGTGAGAATAATTTCTATCGATGAAGAAATTTAGTGGAAAAGAAATATTTCCTTAAATGTTACGTATATGCAATTTTAGGTTTAATAAAACTTAAACATTCAGCTTATAGAAACGTATATTATAATTCATTGAGTGTGTATGAATTTTTAGACAAATCTGATATTGAAATAATACGATTGAAACAGTTATTCTAGAGTGATATAAAATACTAAATTATTTATTCAAGTAGAACTTGTTCGACAGTTTAAATAAGTTTTGAAAAAAATTCGGAGAAACGCAATTATAAGTTTCCTTTGAAATTTGTGTATAACAGAATTAATCAATCACTATCTTAAAATTTTATCAACTGAAACATTACACACACAAAATTTTTATTCTATAACCTTTAAATAACAATTACAGTCAGAGTTAAAATTAAAATTCCTTGCAAATTTAGCTGTTATAATTGGATTAAATCAAACTATAATTTATCCAAGAGCATAATTCAATGCGATACAAGGGGTTAATAAAGACTATCCTTCAAAAGTATATAAACATACTTACGAGCAACAAGGATGCGCCTACTTAAGGAATATTAAATTAATAAAAGACCACGATGAATCCCGACGAATCCCGTGGAGGGAAATTTCTCACGACAAGTGATCCGGTACAGCCGATACGTAATTTCACGCGGTATCACGCGTCAATTTGAAGCTTCAATTCCGAGCAATCATGTTCTAACAGTAATTTCACGTAATGCTTGTCATTACCAAGCGTCCAGACGGGACTACGCTCGACTATACAGTTTCGTGTAAACCGTCAAACGCTAATATTGTCCCTTAAGCATCAGAGAATTGCACGCGTCGTAGTAGAGGAAGAGACCGCGGTGAACGTTGGAAACACATGCTGCGGATTGTAATTTAACAGCGACCGTAACTCACCTTCAACAAAAGGCACACAATGTTCACAAGCAGGAACAACGCGTTTCTCTGTAGTACGATCGAACGAAAACGCTTCGAAACATCCTCGATCATCGAAATTTCAATGTCATTGCGCTGAACGTTAGAGGAATTTCTACAACAACTTCACGCAATTTCAACTATTGTATTCTCATTGCTACTCTCATTGAACAAGACAATTTTCTCATATAAAACATAATAATCAATCTGTTTCTTTTATCGCGATAACAAAACTCAGTAACTGTGGGAAGCTTTTCAAACTTCACAGCGCGTTCAGACGCGAAAAGGTCGAACGTAGAAGGGTGGAACAGAGCGTGGCAACATTCAGTTGAAACACTCCGATCGTATCTCTCTTACGAGTCGGTATACCTCGACAACCATACGAATTCTCCACGGTCGGCCACGACGAGCCATTAAGAATTCCATTCGATCAAACGCGATTCACGTCCACGTGCTTCGAAACCAGTCACAGAAGTGAGACCGTGAAACATACCGCCAATAGGGAACGTGATACAGTGTTATTCAAAAATCACGTTTACATGTTCCTTTTTAATAAAATTTTAACTATTTAGAAATGTTTTCAAGTTTTTTGTTATTGTTGTTCAAAATATGATTCATTACAATTAGGGGAACCTGGGGGAATTACGGATGTTTCAGGGAAATAGTAAATTAAACCAATGATATTAACGCTATCTAATATTATTTTATTGATAACAAAAGATTAACTATTTCTTTACAAAATTAACGCAAAAAATTATTCAACACAAGGTTATAAACATCAAAATTTGAACGAAAACAAAATCTTTCTTGTCCGTGATTACCCGTAGGTATTAGGGTAAAATCGGACAGAAGTTAAGGAAATTACTATTTTTCTGTTTCTTTACAGAAAATGAGCACAATACTTGCTGAAAAACTATCTTCACTGCATTCCTTATTTGTCCATTTTTTACACGCTAAACATAAAATATAATCTTCTGTCGGTGAATCATAATATTTCTGATTAAAAAATATATAAAATACACATATTCTTCATCGCTAAACAAAGTTTTGCTTGTAAACGATGAATCTGTTGTTCCTTGTTTAATAATCCAGCTAGCAAAAATTACGGCGTTGTAAATGGTCTCTTTCTTCCAATTCTTTAGTTAATTGAATTTTGTGCGTATGTTAATATGAATCTTTATGCAAAATCATGCATACACAGCAATAAATATGCCCAATTCTCTCGAATGATGTGAAATTGATGTTGTCGATTCATTTTCAACACTTTCACTTGCAACATCAACGTCTTCATCTGTGCATACAGCTTTTGGTCCTCCACTTTTTCGTTTATCTATAACACAACCAGCTCCTTCGAATGTTTTCACTAATCTTTCAATTGAAGATTGATTTGACCGATAATTTACACCAAGAAAATTACGAATTTTGCGATTTTCATAATAAATTTGACTAATGTCAATGCATTGCTGTAATATATACCTCTCCACAGTTAAAATTGTACAACTTTCTACTGAAAGAAAACTGCTTACGTTATTTGAAAAGATAGGGCATGTAAACACTATACCGTACTAGCATCTAGGCGTCTCATTTGAATGACTCTTTACTTAATAAATTCGTAAGCGAACGATCGGCGAATAGGTCTCAAAAGACATGTTACATAGACAAAAGAGATGTGTAAAACAAGAGGAAAAGAATGGCCGAAACGATACGAGAAGAAGTCACGAGAGGTCAAGACGCACGCAGCCGGACGACAGAAGCTCTCGACGAAAAGGGAAACGATCATATATCGCGTGTAGTATGCGTGCACAACATTCGCACAATTAATGACAGAATCGCGTGTGCGACTTCTCGAACGACGGAAGGGTGCAGCTCGAGTGCACCACCTCTGGAGAACAGTGGAGGCACGCGTCGCCTACCTGCAACACGCCTGCGTGCACCGACTGCATAGATGCACGCATGTTCCTGCGTTGAGGGTTTGTGCGCCGCCGGTGCATGATTTACAAAGTGTTTGCACCGGATCCATGTAGACCCCACGAAACCACAGGCGACGTTCGTAATTATTCGAAGCTGCCCGCGGCAACGCTAACCGCCGTGTCACATGGAAGCGTGTTCATTAACTCGCGGTGTTTAGCGCTGTATGATTTGCATCTTTTTTTCAGATTACGGTGCATATTTGCTTGCCGCTGGAATTGACTTTACAACGATGTACTAGTAATTCTTCTCACATTGTCCCTCGACACGAAACCGAAAGTGGACAATATGAGTAGAGGAGAGCACTATTTCTCGAGGTTAGCAGGCTAGCCTTTGTACCTAGTGATAAATCGTTTAACCCTTTGACTGGGAAAGGCGTATATATACGCTCTTAAGTGTATATTAATATATACGAGAAACACATACATAAGTTGTGCAATTTTCGATTTTGTGTAAGCAAATTTGTTCGATTTTTGCAATCATTTTTCAAGCAAAAGAGACACATGCATGCTAATTTTCAGAAATTATAGTTAAAGCGTGCCACAGTCAACCAGTGACAGGGTCAAAATATTGATTTTTCATTGTTTCAGAAATACCTATGTGCCCAACCTTTGAATGCCAAATTCGCAAAAATAATAAAGTTACAGCCTATTTAGTAATACGTGTCAAGTGTGAAACTGCAAGGAATGAGTAACCTAAACGATATGTAATAGATAAGTAATCGAGGATCAAGTGATTCGCGTTTATGAAATAAGAATAATTCTGTGATGATTCTGAAAGGAAAGTGAATATGTTGAGACAGGTGCGGAAAAGAACAGATACGTGATTGAAAAGTATTAAAATCAAAAGTTTGAAGAAAAACTTTTTTATCTGAGCCTGTAATGAAAGTTTAAAAGATATAGCTGGTAGATTTATGTCAGTTATATAGTGAACATTACATCAAAATCGGTCGATGTAGAAACAAGCAGCAATCGTTGAAAAACGTAAGAATCTTTAGATTTATCGCAGTTGTAAGCCGAAAACCGTGAAAAACTTCAATTTTCATCATTTTTAACCATTTGTAACTTATAGCAACGTTAACCGATTTCAATCAAATTTTCAGTATGTATATAACTGATATAAATCTACTAAACGTATATCTTTAAGTTTTCACTATGGGCTCAAAAAAAGAAATTGTAAAAAGCGATCTTTATTATTCTCTTTATAAATCCGACTATTTGTAATTTTTTCAAAAATTTGTTTTCACGTCATTTAGCAAACTAATCCTTCTAATTTCTCGAAAAAGCTCACGTCGTAAGATGCAATTTTAATAAAGTTATTCTGTTTTAAAGAGCGTGCGAAAATTAACGAGGGTGACTGTACACTGCGAACACTTCATATATTCAGATTAAAAAGAAATTTATATCACACTTATAAAATGAAACTAACACCTTGTTAATTATTTATATTATAAAAGAAGTTAGATTACTGTGTCTTTATGTAAACGTTATGTTAAAATGTGAAAAATGTGCAGTGATATATTAACGGAAGTGTAATGTGTATCAAAGTAGTAAAACTGTAAACGAATATTTTCTTCAGCGTAACGATATAAACGTTAAATAGATTTTAATGGATTTCATGGTTTTCCGAGTTGAATTATCCTCCAAAAATGAAATTGTTAACTGGAAAGCGTAATTATGTGACACTTGCGCGGAAACGAAAGTTAAATTTCATATCGTTGGAATAATTATGAGTGTGGTGTACCGTGGATACATACCTTGCAGGATTTACGAGACTGCTACGAACAGGTACACGAATAAAATCCTCAACGTTTTAATTTGCGGTATTTAATTTATGGTAAAGTACTATGTTTTAATGGAAGCTTGATTAACGGTGAGTGACTGTAATACACAGACTTCCCTTCTTACTAAATAAAAGAGTCTCATGCATACAAATACCTCTTTTTACCATTCGAATGAATGTTCAAAAATTTTGCTGGACAAAAGTTTTTCCAAGCAGCTTCTTCTTTGAATATTCTCGAAAATTATTTCAAAATCCGTCAGATGTTACCAAAATTTCTTTAATCAAAAACTACTTCCGTTTCTTTTCTCCCTCTTAACTTACTTTTTAACAAAAATACATTTTTTACCCGGCAAAACCGATGATAAATTTGTAAGTACATACAAACCATACAAAAACAGTGTAACACTCTGAACAAATCACTAATCTCACTATCGAAATGTATAAATGTGTAATTACAACCTTAGGCAAACAAAATGTTCGTAAAGAGACAGAAAAATCAGAATTTCGTCAGTTCTAACTCAATAGTAATCAAACAGCACAAATGCAACAATGATTGATATATTTACGAATTTTGCAATGTACCATTGCATAAATAAATATTATTTCAAGTTATTTGCGCTTTTCATGAATGCTGTTTAAGTGTAAAAATCTTACTAACAAGATAACATTACTCAGTGAAAAATCACCGATATTAATGAAACTTTAGTGTACAGTAGATAATTTAAAAAAAATATTTTACAAGTATTTTTGCTTTTTTTTTATTGGCAATCATCCACAGTCAAGGATAAAGAATCACCTTCGAAGTTGACATTTGATTTACCACTCATAGTTAAACTTACTATGCTGTATCGATTCAGGTGTTAATACATCGTTAATATCGACTTAATTTTGGTTATCGGTAAAAAAAAAAGAAAATAGTAAATAGCAAATAAATTGTTAACGCGATCAATGATCACTAACAACAAAAAGTCGATTTATAAACTTCCGCTTCGCAAAGACTGGAAGCAAAATGACGATTAATAGTCTTTTGATAGATAAAGCATTAAAAGTAGTAAACATATTCGACTTAATATCTCGAAAATTATTACAAACCAAGGAACGGTATGTATATTGACGAATTTTATAAGTTTTCAACGTGAAATTTGTAAACGTCGCTTGCGGCAAATGCGCGTGGTCGGCAACGTGTTAAGCGTAACAATACGCGGAAGTAAATTCACAAGCAAAAGGTGCAAAGGCAAACTATTTTTGTCACCGTCGCAAAAGAGAGCACGTAATTCCATTATTTATTTACACAAAAGCCCTGTGAAGAAGACGAAGAAGAAGAACAGAGAACTCCAATGTGGCGGGCAGAGTGAGAAACAATCGGTAACACTAGCGTGCGCGCATACATCCGCCGCCAACAAGGACACACGAATATACGCGCGTCTTTTGCGATCCTTGCAACCCCTTCGGGGAATCCCTCTATCCGCGAAACAGAACATAAGGGTGCGAGCTGTATGCAAGCAGGGGACACGGACGTAAGTGACTGCAGGCCACTCCGGGAGGGTGCGAAGATAAACCCTGTAAACATTCACGATAAAGCTGGTTCCCCGGAGAGACAAGAAGAGATCCAAGAAATGACGAATACCCACCGTACCCGCTGTGCTCTATTGTTTGACGATTAAAGGACGCCGAAAAAGAAGAAAGAGAAAAAAAGAAAAATGCAAACCAGAAATTCAATTGCGGCGTAAAGTATGAAAAGTTTCGCTGTACAGTAGGAGGGGGAGGGGGGGGGAGGTAATAGAGAGTAAAGAGTAAGAAGAGGGTGGGAATGAAGGTGGAGAAGGGTTGCGACTAAACAGTGTCGGGGAGAGAACAATGTGTCAGGAGATTACACGGTACGAAGCACGCGACGATTGGGTCGAGTTTCTGATTAAATCCAGAGATTCACGGAAAGAACTTCACTTCCTCGAGATTGATTCCAAGAGCGAAGACAAGATGGCGGCTGACAATGTGATACGATCGTTCTTTACGAAACGAAAATTAGCGGGGGAAACGCCAGGTTCGCGTAGATTATAGATATAAAGGTATAATACCACACTCGTCGTTCTATGTATACCTCCGCTACGTGAGATCATCATACTCGAAGAGAAACCGTGATCGTTATCAACGATAATGCATCAGCTGTTCGCGCGCGCGTTTTATCGCAAGCTCTGTAAAAAAAAAAAGGTAACAACGCTCTATAACGTTGCTAAATATTTGCGCGCCAGCTCTCTTCAGCCGCGACGATAACGCGCTGCGTTTACGAACTGATAAGAACGCGAGATAACGCGGCTGATCCCATCGTTGTTAAATATTCAAATATTCCAGCTACTCTCCACCCTCCGTATTTATTGGTAGTAGTAATACAGTGGATTAAATAATTTCTCTAAGAACGGTAAGTTTTCCTCAGTTCTGTTTCATCGTAAGCGGGATATTTCATAAAATTTCATAAAATTTTATACGAGTTTCTTTTTACCCGCTAAATTATTCCTCAATTTGCGCGGTACTTTTTATAATACAAGTTGTTAATTTACGTAATCTCATTTTACACGGTCAGAAATATATTTTTCTGTAATCTTTCAGTAAATTTATTACATATCAGAGAGACGCAAATTCTTACTTGAACGTACTAATTACATAACTCTGACCTTTATAGGTTTTGTTTTTGGTGAGAATGTATAAAATTGATCGTGCAGTCATAACAATGTTGCTTTTCCTTCTCATTCTTTTCCTAAAATATCATTATTCTCTTTTCTTTTTTTTTTTTTTTGTTAACCTATACGAAATAAATACTTTTATGATTTGTATAGATTTTTCTTATCAGCAGACTCCATTTTCGCGATTTTCATCCGCGTTTCACATATAAATATATTTGCAATGTACCGCTACGTATCGATTATTTTCAAAATTGTCATACTAATTAATAAAATTTAATAAACTATTCTCAGTTTACTTACTGTGCCAATAGATAATACTATGTTTTGTTTTTTTTAAACAAAACCGAAAGTAAAAAAAACGTTTCAATGCGCGATTCGTATCAACTATTAATTGAGCGTTCTCGATTTATGAGGTTAGAGTAGCGCATTTAAAACTATGATGCAAATGTGTTAAATCTCTTTCTACGCTTAATCATTTCAAAGTCGTATTTTCCTTAAGTACAGGTACACAAGAGAAAACTAAGGTATATTGTAAATAGGCTCATGTGACCCTTTTTCCTCGTTTTAGCGAGTAGATTTATCTCCCTAAAGTATTGATATACATTTCTGAGACACCCTGTACACTCGATGAGAAAAAAGGTATGTTACACGCGTTATATTGTAAATGAAACACGTGAGAACACACGTGAATTTTCGACGTTCGTTTATCTACGTTACACGTCTATTTCTGCTCTCCTTCCTGACGGCTTATTTGACCGTGTGTAGTGCCAGTCATTCTAATTGCAGCTTTCCATACGTAATGCGCATGTTGGACTAATTACAGAGAAAGGTATTGTTGGGTTCAGCCCAGTAGACCAAGCCTTTGAATTGCAACACCCTGGACCGAGGGATGGTGAAGTTGAAAAGAGCATTTGAGTGTGTATATGTGTGTGTTCTCACGTTTGTTGTGTTGAGACGACGGACTAACGTAACAACGTAGACTAACGTCGTTTAATTTCGACGATAAAATGCGGTGAATTAAATAATACCAGTGAAAACAGAACGATTACTGTATCAACTGAGTGTAATTTACTAACATTGGAACAAGAGAGGGATGATACCGAGGGAATAATTATTTAATCATACTTGAAAAAATTTCATATCGTTTCTAATTGATTGTACAAGTTAATGAAAAGTATGTAGATATAGAGAAACGTGCCTGAAAAATATCTTTACTTTCGTTTAAGACGATATTATGGATAAGAACTTATCCATATCAGATAAAATCGCACAATTTTCCCCGTAAGCGATTTATAATGTTCCGGTACACGTGATGCTTATCCGAGCTCGTGGAAAAGTATAAATATACTTATTACTGTTATATACACTAGGTGTACCGTAACGAAATCGACAGACTTCGCCAGCACACGTTCAGAAAATTATTCGGAGTTTTCGTTTTCTGAGGTATGAGAAGTGTATCGATATGAAGCATAAATAATTAGACACATTTGAGCTATTCAATTTTTACTTAATTATTTATTTGAAATTTTTTGTTAGTATGTTATACGTTCGTATAATCCACCGATATTTATACTTATTCGAAATGATCTCTTCACGCTTCTATGCAGGCAAATAGGCGTGCTACTACTGACCGTATCTACTGAATACAGGCAAAATCGTTGTTAACAGCAGCTGCATTGATGTTTCTTATAAACTGCTCGCGTATAACAAGCGTTTCGTTTGAATACACCCTCGATATATAAATATCAGTGCAAAATATATTTTATATATATATATAATAATATTTCAAATGATCGAATGAAGCACGAAATAATTTCGATGATATTTTCAACATGTATATAATTAACATAAATTTACAAAACGTGTTTTCTCAAATAAAAAGAAGCTGTCGAAAAAGACCGCTACTATTTTCTTCACAATTCCGATCAATTGTAATTTTTGCAAAATTTTTACAAAATACTAAACTAAACTTCTAAACTTCTCAAGTACTAAACTAAACTTCTCTCTAAAATACAAACTAAACTTCTCGAGAAAAACAAAATTCACACCGTTTGGTCCAATTTCAAAAAAGTTACTTTATTTTAAATTATGACCGAATATTAACTTAAAAGAATACTTCATTCGCAAATATAAGGAATCCTCGGAAATTATGAAAAACCCTAACATCAACCGAGATATGTTATCAATTCAAACCTATGTATTTACCTTCCTCCCGTTTTTTATTTGATCGATTAATTATAAAATCCTATTGATCGAATCAATGATCGGGAATATGAACATAAGTACATACAAGAAGTGAACATCCAAACGTATATCAGTATGAGTGCGTTTTGAGATCCCGCTAAACCTAGCTGCAATTCTGGCGAAACGTCGGAACGGACTTCCTTTTGGACGCGGCCTACATTCTGAAGCCTCAATTACTACTACTTACATTTTGTATAAACTACAGGAAATGCTGAATTGTGTTATTTATTTTTAACCCATTCGTTGCCAGCTATGAGATATTTCGTAGTTTTCGCTATAAGCTTGGATTAACCGTTACTTTGCACGGAATAAACGTGCGGAAAAATTTTTATCTGTAACTAATCAATATTAAATTTTAAGAAATTTCGTTATTTCCTTTAAAATAAATTTGTCACACCCAGGACAAGACGTTCTTAATTTCTGCGACAGCAAATGAATGAATTTTTCGTTCAAATTGCATAATTTATTGTCTAATCTATACTTCGCATAAAATAGATGTAATGCAGAACCATTATCGCTACATATAACTTTATACTTTAAAATCATTTTTATATTCTCTTTGAGTTCTTCAAGTGAAGAATATTCGCGTAATTTGCGAAAAATTCACGCTACACGTGCATGGTTGACTAAGTATTAGTTGACACAAGAAAAGTCTGTGAATTTAGAAAAAAAAAAAAAAACACCAAAAATGAATTTTTAATTAACTCTCCGATACCGGACACATTGTGCGTATCGGAAATTGTGGCATATACGAGCGAAAGGGAAAATGAAGGACAATAGGAGAGACGAGCAGGGACGAAGGACAAGCAACCGTTACGAATTCCCGGCAAGAAACATGGCAGAATAGCGCAGCGTGCGCGCGGGAACCACTTTAGGACTTATTTTTATTGGACATTTTTTTTTCTGTCTGGCCGCTCAGCTTGCCGAGTGCCGCGGAAAAGGGGTGTATACATCCCACACACGCGTATAGCAAAAAGGCTGCAACGTCGCTCACCACCCCCTTCTTCACCTTCTCGTCCGAAGCGTTCCCTATCTCTCTCTCTCTCTCTCTCTCTCTCTCTCTCTCTCTTTCTCGAAAGAGAGAGTATATATCAGTGTGTTGGGAGAAAGAAAAGTAAAAGAGAAAGAGAGTAGAGAGAAAGCTCTATTAATAGACGACGCACTTATACTTCGAAACTGGTGCGGCTTTATTGATGTTCGGCGAATATCAGAGTTCCGTTCTATTCCGGAGAGCGAACGGTGGGGATAGAGTGGGTGGAAGAAAAGCGAATGAAGCAACAGGGAACGAGAAACGTGAAGAAAAGAGATAGACGAAAAGAATGAAAAGGAAAAGGAGGGAAAAAAGAAAAGAGGGGGGGGGGGGTGTAGAAGAGGGAAGAGAGAAAAACAGAGCGCTCGTTGAAGACCTCATCGATCGACTCGCCGGCTCAATATCCTTGAAAAGCGCAACGCGCCAGCGTAATTGCGATGGAGGTCATGAACAAGGTCAATAATCACGTACAATCCACGTTGAAATAGGTACTTTCCATCGAATGTGGAAGCTTAGAGAGTGACGAGGGTTGCGGTTGAATTTTAACACGGCGCAGCAGTTGTACCGCGTCGAACGATCAATGGCGGATCTCCAATCGCGAGAACCCACCTTACGATAAATTCAACAGGGAGCAATGACGTTCATGTAATATCAGAAATGTAGAATATATACCAGGGGTGAGCAAACTTTGGCCTAATAAAAATCAAATATAGTCCACCGAAAATCCTCGAGAGCATTCTTTGTAGGAACGGTATTATAAATATGTACTCTTACATTATTAACTCTTTGATTAATGTTGGTGCCTATAGACGTTTTCGAAATTTTCTGGTACTCTTCTGTTTACCGCTCTTTTATCGTAATTTAGTCTTTAATTTTATCCTTTGCGCACTTCTGTTCTAATTATCGAAACAAACTTCAAATTTTCAAATTTTTGATAACAATTTAACAAATTTCGTAACTAAGAATTAAACATTTACCTTTCGCTATTCACGTTGCCTACTAAAATCTGCCGCAGCGAAAAGGTTTAAAAGCCTAATACTGAATATCAAGCATTACAGTTTTCCTTCATGTGATATTTTGCCAAGATAGAGTTTTTAATTGTGAAAAGAAGATAGTATGCTTTTGTTAACTTCTGGAATTTTATTTTATTTTTTTGTATTGGTTCTTTGTTTCGTACATGGATTCATATTATATGGCACTTTTTCGGAACCTAATCATCGTATTGTAAGGTAGATACTCGTAATGAGTTTGATAAAATGTAAAATAAAGTAAAAATATGTTACAAAACGTAGGATTTTTTTAAAGTGTCCTAACCTCCGAAATAGACAAACTTATGCAATGGTGCATCATAAAATTCACAAATACGGTGACTCCTATTAATATTCGGACACCGTTTAAAACAAAATAACATTTTTAAGAAGTTAGAAAAATTAGTTTACTAGATGATGTGTAAAACCATTTATGAATAAATTATAATTGGACGAAATTTCAAAGAAAACAGTAAATAGAAAATACTAATAGCTAGTAATAAAAAGCTCCCAATAAAGATTTTAGATCAAACTGAAGCTTCTAATAAAAAGATCATATAAAGGTTCCTAACGCCTAAATATTAACAAGAATACTCGTAATCACTGTCATTATACAGGGTGAACTGTTGATCAAAAATGCAAGGGGTGATTCTAGAAGCCGATACAAGCCGAAAATCAAGAATAAAAAAGTTGCGTTTAAAGTTTCGTTGTTTAGTTATAGTAAGAAGCTCATCTAATGCTACTAAAAACGACAAATTTTTTCGTACATAAGTATAACCCGTCTCAGTAGGTTAAAGTGAGTAAAAATTGTGCACATTATACTCGAAATTTTACAGTATTCTACTCCACAGTTGATGTCATATAAAAAAAAAGGACAAATCAAATTGCATTCTGAAGTGTATTATTCACGTTTCTAACGAATGTTTAAAAAGTTGTGAAGCAGTAAATTTTAATTTTCATTAAACAAAATACATCACACGGAAGCAAAGAAAAAAATACTAAAAATCTAAACAGTAAGAAGAAAATAAACATACAAAATTACTAAGTTTAATGAGAAAAAGTAACATTCGTTGAAATAAGGAACGCGAAGCAGTGTACCAATCATGTTCAGGACACTTTACATGTACACCAGAGGAAAAATCCAACTTTATTACCATCGACATAGAATAATGTTAGAAAGTACACGGGAATCGTGAACAAGACGATCGACGACAAGAGAAACGGCGAAGAAAGCAAGGGAAAGGGAAAGAAACGGTGTCGCTAACTCCACTAATTCACTACTCGAGTGACCGTTCTTGAGACAAGAGTACTCTCACTCGGTGTACCTACATAAATATGCTTCTGTTCGCTCTCGTTGCGCGAGAAAGAACAGAATAACCGAGCGAAAGAGCGGTTAGAAAGAGAATTTACTCTTCTTTCTCCCTTTCGCCTAACCGGTCATCACTAACCCATTGTTCTCACCATCGACGCGCTCCTTGTAAAGTAAAATTTAACGAGCGCCAGTAATTCTAACGTATCCTTCCTCATTTCGCGGTAGAAACGTCGACAATGAACAATTACTAAGATGATATGAGCGATTGCAAGAATGTACGCGGACTATAAGAGGAATTATGATTGCGGTGAAAAATTTCGTAAAGCTCGTTTAAACGGAGATTTCGATTAAACAGATGAAACGAAAGTAAAGAAGGAAAAAAAATCATTTGCAATAGCTTTATATACGAGATGCGTTTGAATATTCAATAATCGTATCGAAATGTATGTACGTGTGCTTGTAATATTTGTATTCACGTATGAATACAACGAGATATTTGAATAGGTAACCGTTGTTTCAATAGCAATTGGTAAATTAACAAATATCAAAGCGCACGAACATTCGCTTGTTTGACGCGGTATCAATTTTAAAAACATAGTAATCGAGCGATTAATAATAACGATACCGAGGAATAAATGTGCATTATTATTACCAATGTATAAACCGGATTATCTGTCTCACACATAAGTCTTTCACTGTCAAAATGCTGCAACTTAACAATAACTTAATCAACAACTTTTGTTAAACTATTGTTTACTAAATCGTAAGAAAATTCATGCAAAAAACCAAATTTTTGTTGTTGTTATTAATACTGCAGATTTTTATGCAAATTCAATGTAAAATGATAATTAATATACAATCAATATAAAAATGGACATATTGATGCGGTTTCGTTGCATTTTTTGAATATTATTATTAGGGATGGAATCAAGTTTAATATGTAATTACGAATCCGTATCAATTTGAATTACCAAGCTTCATTTCATGGGTTTAGATTCTTAATAAGCAATAAAGTTTCGATGAGTATACTTACAATGTAATCATTAGACTACGGATTTTTATGCAAATTCGTATTTTTGAAAATATAATAAAAAAGGTAAAACTTCGATAGGAAATTATTTTATCTTGCAAGTAATATAAAAAGCACTATAATTTGATAATCGCATATTATATTCATAATTATGTCATTTATAATATTAACTTAATATTGAATTTTCAGAAAATTACATGCAATTTTGCAACTTTCATTCAAACTATTGTCGAGATCGAATTTTACGAATCGAAATTTTCTTTGCTTCTGAGAAAAAAGATTTCGTTTAATTTTACATACTTCTTTTATTCAGCTTTTTTCACGATATTTCTTGCAATATACAAAAGTTGGATATCACAAGCATATTTCTTCCGATATAAAAAACTAGACTACAAATTTTTGAGAATATAGCAAAAGAAGTAGAACTTTGATAAAAAATCATTTCACCTAACAGATTTTATAAGAATCGCTGTAATTTGTGTATTTTTTCACCTCATGTGCATTGTGTACAATTTTACACCTCTGAATTTCCACATAAATGCATAATAAATCCGCGAGTAGAATACTTTCAATAAATATTCAGTCACGAATACCTATGAAAATCAGGCGAATAACGATTATCATACATGTGGAGCCGATTCTATCGCGCATAATCTCTTTACATTCCTATACTTCTATCTTTACGCGATGATCACCACCATTACTGTTATCATCGTAATTAAACGCGTACGCGCGACTCCTAGAGTCACACGACGTATCATTTCCGCTTCCGGCACGATGAAATAAGGAGATGTTCTAAGTTTACCATCACGCGCTGGTAAACCTCTGTTTCTATCCGTGGATTGATAAGTAACGGTGCCCAATTCCCTCTGACTCTGATAAGACCAGATTACGAGCTGGTACGATGCACGAGCATCTGGTGTCGTCTGGGTTAACCTTGTTCTTCCGCGTTAACCTCATTCGTTTCACGGAAACTGGCTACACCGGTCGATCCTCGAATCAACCGAACCTTATTACCCGGAAATTGAACGTTCCAGGACGTTGGTAACGGATATGGACCACTTCGTCTCGAACGATTCGATGTAAGAGATATCATAGAATGTGTTAGTTTTGAACGCGTAGGAACGTAAATGACCGATAGTGTTATAAATGTGAGAGATACTGGCTTGGGAAAATATTACAGGCGCATGAGAAGTGAATTGATTGAATTCTGTGTACGTTTACGTAAATACTTCTTTCGCGATTTATAAATGCATGCCTTTGAGTAATTATGGTATAAATGTTTTCTAATTTAGTATACCAACGTTATAGTTACGAATGAAAAGTTCACATCCTACGAAGAGTATTTTCATAAATAACAGATTGGATATATATACTTTCTAAAGGAGGTTAGGAAAGTTCACTCGGATTCGAAGAATACGTAAAAAGGTGAAACACGAGTCGAAGAATAAATGGACAACAAATTAAGATATTAAAAAAATAATTTCTACGTTCTGTCTCGTATTAATAACATTATTATTATTACATATTTCACCTTTTGGGAATGACGAGATAATTCGTCGTTGTTTCAATAATACGTAGAACGTAGTAATTTATTTATCGAGAGATCACTCAGTTTTAATTGTACTGTTATCTTTATATCTAATATAAAATACATTATATCCACCCTTCTAAAAACTGAAATAATTGAACTGCTTATCATTTTCATTGATTTTTAATCATAAATTGCAGAGATTCAATTTTCGTTCGAGAGGTGAAACCACTTAACAGATTAATACGTTTAAACATTCACTACATAAGCATTCCTAACCTAAGAAAATATACTGCTATGTATGTTATTATGCGACGCGTGCCACGAAAAAACCATGAATTTTAAACTGCTCGTTTAAAACAATCTCCGAAACTCTCGAGATATCTCGAAACGTAGACGCGGAGCGAATTAACGTTAACCTTGCCCGACCGCGTTAACCTTGTTCGGTTTGCTCGAATCGAGCGTGCTGCTCGCCCACGTAGCTGCCAGGAGTCGTGAAAGTGATGTCACAGGTACACATACGCTATGCCCGTGCTCGCCGACGAAATTCCACGCCGAACGATAGATTTCAGTATCGTCCACCTGATATCCTTCCCTTCCATCATCGACAAATAACAACAAACCTTTCGATCGAAGTCAATGACCACACCTGTAGCGTTTGGCAACATTGCGGGTGTGGACGTCCACACGAACGTCCATATACATCCAACGGAGGCAAAAGAAAAAGGAAAAAAATGAGCTACTCGAAATGTACACAAAGTTACGAGGTTGAGAAATAAAGATATCCGCGACAAAACCCGTTCCACTGACACCGAACCATGCGTCCGTCCCTTCGATATTTTCCGGATCATTGAGTACCGTTGCCGGATACGTCATCCTATCTAGGAACGTTTTACTCGTGTCGGACGAACATGCCGCCCTCGTGCTCCGAGGATATCCGTGCTAATATGGCAACGAGAGGAACACGGATAGTTTTCCTTAATCCTTCCTATCGTTCTTCTTCGATAGCACAGATATCGTTATGCGACATTAATAAGGATAGCTCAAATATCGAAAACAGTGAAATGTCATTTTTTGAAATCCGAGCACATTGTCACTCCGACAACTAGTCAATCCTATTTACGAACGCAACGAGGAACGAATGACGAATAATTCCGTGAACGGGTAAAGACGTAATTTGAAATGTTACTGCATATGATTTACTCACCGGAACGATGGACCGTGCTATCTCGTTATCGTTCGACGATTCCGGCCGAATCCACGGGATACCTCGAGGAGAAGATATCCTGTCACACAAGCGTCACGCACTGTGTCAACAACGGCGTTGATACTATCGCGATTGAACGACCGATGGGAGAAAGAAGTTTTACCGGCGTATCACGGACACACTCGTGTATATTCGAACGCGTATCTCGAGTGCTGCGCGATACGATATCGATGGGCCTCGGGCCGCCATGCACTGACTGTCGAGACTGCGGCCGCCTGTCTCGCGCATGTCTTCATCGAACGCGCGCGCATCTCCCGTTTCGAACGACCCGTGGAATGCCGGGAGCTCGCCGTCACCGCCATCTTCTGTCAAAGGCTAGAAATTATTAATTACCCAGTATATTACAAACCGACATATGATATAAATTAATATTATTGTAAGTGTACATTAAATTTACTGTACGTTTAACAGGAAAATATTACATAATTGTCAGAAAGTATTGTAAATATAAAACTGTAAATACTATGTTTTCAATAACCCATTGCTCAACTGTTTCTTATTATTGACTGTGGATAATAAAATACTATTTTCTCCTTTTTCAACAATTTACGTAATTGTGTTCCTTTAACTATTTTAATTCACCAAATATTATTAAGTGTTCTTTTTAAATATGTAATATAATTTTCAAAATAATTTAAAGCAGTAAATCAACTGTCGATAAGATAGAAATTTATACTATTCGATAAGCCTCTCATGACAATTGATCGATCGATAAAAATCGAAGCATCATGTAACACTGTGTATAAAATCAAACAATTAACCTAAAAAGAGCTTATTATCAACAGAAAAAAAAATACGTTTAACAACCTGAATACATTAATTTAAGAAAGAAACAATTATTGCTAAAAAGAACATATATTACTTATAAATGCTTTACTAAACGTCATTTAGTTGCATCCGTGTACTTTTACAAATATTAACAACAATTTATTGCGTCATTTAAATGAGAAACCCCGGCAACGCAAGCCAGTTAATTTACACCGAAGGTATATATTACCGATTTCAGTTAAATAGCCGGAAACATCTGTATATAATCTCATAATGACCAATGGCCGTGTGAGTGTCGAAGAATCGTAAGTCCCAACATCATCAGGCTAACTACCCGACGATCGACTCTCACCTGAAACAGTCGCGGTTTTACCTTCGCGAGTTACACACGCGCGTTTCACTCCGGTCGTAGAAAACACTAAAACTCGATTTCTTCAGAATTAACAAACTCACGAGATTGTACGTATTATCGAATTCTAATTTAACATAAGTATCCTCAAAAGTGAATCACGTATCTCTGACGATTCCATTAAACAATTCTCGCGGGTTAATAACAGAGCGAAAAAAGTAATTCTCGTCGCGTCAATTATCGCATTTCATTCCTACACGTTCGATATCACATTATACCGCTGTTCGTGCGATCAATTATTTAAACGAATTAATTGACACGAGTTTTCTCCTCAGCTGCGTACTTTTGTCAAACACGGTAAACACGATAATTATTCATTCGTTTCCTCGAAGTACATTAAATAGCTGTTTCAGAAAGATGAATAGGTTCAATCTCTGATAAATTCCAATTCTTACGTCGAACGAGTTCATTCGGAGAAAAATTACCGTGCCCCCTTACGAGAGAAAACCATTCGCACGTTGTCGAGCATGTTGTCGAATGTAACTGAACACATGCACAACTCTGTTCACCGGTGATAACTCGTTTTTCCTTTTCCAACATGCCAATAGGAGAGAACACCCATGCTTTAAAAGCGCCAGGCGCAAAGGGACTCGCGCGATTCTTTGCTCAACATCGAAATGACGAGACATCGAAACCTGCTGCTGTTATGGCTAACCTGCGTTTACCTATTCGGATTGATCGCTACAGAGGACCCGGTTGTAAAAGTAAAAAACGGAACGTTGTCAGGAGTGATTATGAGAAGTAGTCGAGGAAAAGAGTTCGCTGCATTCCGAGGAATCCCATACGCGCTTCCACCCCTTGGAGAACTTCGATTCGAGGTGAGATTTTAATTTTTATTATTTTTTTCTTTCGATGAACTTTACAATTTCTATTCTGTTCTTTCAAATTTATAATTTGATACGACGAATTCAGTTCGATTGACTTCTGCGAATACAAAAGTCTGTGTAGAATTGGACCGTTTATTTTGAAAATGGTGTAAGTCCATTTTTGGACAAAATTGAGAAAACAATTTACGTGTGATTTAGTATGAACTTTTTATTTATGCACAATTCACACTCAATATTTTTAGAATATCCAATTGACAATTCATTGGAAAATTACTTTGTATAACCACTGATTATGAAAGTGGTGTATATGTAGCGTACATATATAAGGGAAGAATGAAACTATGGATTTTACCAATGAAACTGCAATGTAATGGAAATAGATGGAATGAAAAAAAAATTTTGTCACCTCTGCATCCATTTATGATATTGCACGTACGAACATATGACAAGTTGTTTAATTGGAGTATTATATAAATAAATAATTAATATTGAGAATGAACAACACTATTTTGTTGTTTGTTCTTTTTTTAAACTAAATCAGAATAAAGCATAACTTATTTCAAATGAATTTCAATTTTAGATAACTGAAATTTAATGATTTTTACAGTTCAATAGATACGAAAGTGTATAAGTTCATTTATGACCCAGATAGATTATATTGGTTTAATTAAATACGAATAAAAGTCGTTTATACAATCAATTTATATATATTTAAATTCGTAGAAACATTGGTAAACTTAATAGGCTTCGTTGATATATTTAGAATCAACTAAAATTCAAACCCTTAAATATCTTGAAAGAAGCAAAAATGGACTTACACCACTTTCAAAATAAACGATCGATATATTTCTAATACACACATGTTGCAACAAACACAGTATTATCCAGGTAAAAAGAATTTTCAACTTGTTTGCCAAGTTATAGCTCAGATAGAAACGTTTCCTGTGCACGTGGTTGAAAATGAAAGTAAAGACGATTTAACTCAGTCTCGGTTGATAGTTTAATGCCGATCGTTAGAAAATAAGAAGTCAGGATGTGTGTTCGTTAAACTGGTTAAACGTTTATAGTTTCACATAAGCGAGATAAATTTCCTCCTTTTTCTGTTAAATAAATGATACGTATACGGTACGCGAGAGTTTAGAAGGTGGATTAAGCTTAGATTTTTATTTTAACCTTTTAAACTGAGGGAGACGAGCTAACTCGTTAATTAATCAACACTTAGAACACAATAGTTTATGTATAAATTGTTAATATTTAATTATACTATTACGTCTGTATTAAATATAAGACACATCATATTAACATTTGCAAAACTCAATTTCGCTAATTTTTAATTATAAGATTAATCGTTAGTTAAGAATAAGATAGAAAATAATTATTATTTAAGAACTTAGTTAATAAATTAAAGAGGGAGCGAAAGTGTATCGACTGGAATTACGAACGATTTAAGGAAACGAGAAAAATGTAAGCTCGTGAGGAGTAATGTGGTAGTCCTATTAAGCTGGATAGAGATAATTTATCAAGAAATCGTATCAAGATCAGTTCCATTAGACGTGTCGTAGGTGGAGCTATTCGTATGCATTTTAATCGGTGCAAATTAAGATTATGAATATGATCTAAATAAATGACAAGGTAGAGTGGTGTTAATATTTCGAACGAGAACTGACTTATCCAGAGGAAAATATAAATTCCTTTACGGCAGATTAGAATAACACACAAGTTGTCGGAGTTGTTTAATGTATTCACGTGACTTTCGTAACTAAATGTAAAATTACATCATTGGACGCGTTAATAAAAACAGGTTTCCAGTTTAGCTGTGGGAAAGAAGAACTATCTATCCTGGCGTAGATTTACATTGGATTTTAAAACACGAAATCCAGTGAAATCCGAATAATTTAATCATGGAGCAAAAAATGTTTCTCATGCGTGTTTAATAAAACTACATCTATACGATAATTATGTAATAATATTATAATCGTGTGCATTGTCTTTAGAAATGTTACACAACGAGACGTGCAAGTGTTGACGAGTAGCATAAGATTCGATCGGAATTACTTATGTTAACGTTATATGAAGGAATAACATTAAATGCGTTAATTTATTAACAACAGTTTAAAATGAGTAACTTGTTAGGTATTCACCGGATGGCTTCTTCTTTCTTTGCCTCGTAACAGAAGCATCGATAAGGAAAATATCGTTGCATTAGGAAATCCTTTATATAATTCGATACTTCTGTACGTGGATATACGTGCTTGGAATAGTTCCTCTTAAGTTCATATTTAATATATGTGTAATCTTTAATATATTACTATCCATCACTGACATTTTACATTTGCATTTCTTTTCGCTAATTCTTTGCTAATGCAATAATCAAAGTTCAAAAATTAGGTAATTTTCCATGCAGCAACGTCTCTGTCATAAGCAAATTGTTCCATTAACCAATGATTAAACCGTTTTCATCATAGCTTTAAACACACTACCAACTTTATGAATCAGAGACTCCGAGTTTGACGATAACTAACAATCATACTATTTCGCTTGCGGATGCAAATGAGTTAACCCTCTATAGCCTGATTTCTCTGTGTTCATAAGACGAAAAATTACAGTTGACTACAATTTTACATCTTGACAGATGTTGAAAAGTAAGAATTAACAATTAATATAAAGAAATTAATTGTCGATAATGAATTAATATAAAGAAATTGACTAGCGATAAAAATTAGACTGCGGATTTTTATGCAAATTCATAGTTTCGAGAATATGAACTCTGGTAAAAAATTATTTTTCTTACCAGGTGTTACAAAAAGCATTATAATTTGAATATTAAATATAAATGCGTAAAAATCTGCAGTCTAGTAATAATACAACGATGCAATGATGTATCAATAAACGATCCATATGTGCATTTATTAACAGTCACCTAAACCAGCAGCAGCCTGGAATGGTGAACTATCAGCGAAAGAAGACGCAAATATATGCACACAAAGGAATATCTACACTCATGACGAAGAGATCGTTGGCGATGAGGATTGCCTTTACTTGAACGTCTACACGCCGAAATTATCGAGCGAAAGTGACAAATTCAAAGGAGGTTTTCCAGTTATGATTTGGCTCCACGGTTGTGGTTGGATCTGCGGTGCTGGCCACTCGGAATTCTATCATCCAAAATTCTTGCTGAATCACGATATGATCCTCGTCACTGTAAATTATAGGTAACGGTGCAAAGTACAGAAAATACTAAGATAAATCTTATGTCAGTATTTTTTACATTCCAAATAATTTCGTTGAGTTATTAATATTTATTAATAGAATATATAATTATATATTCAAGTGTTGTATCTTAAAAATCGTCAACAGGTTCGACAATAAATCCTGAAACAAAATTGTTAGCCTATATTTAGACCATCTCCTCTACTCCACGATGAAAATCCTCGAGTTGCTTATTAGTTTATCGTGATAAAAAAAGGTTTTCGAGTCTAAGGACTTAAATAATATTTTACAGGCTCGGGCCATTAGGATTTTTAAGTACAGAGGATACAGTGTGCCCCGGAAATAATGGATTAAAGGACCAAGCAATGTCCATTCGATGGGTGCATGAAAATATCGCTGCTTTCGGTGGTGACCCAAATCGAGTGACGATTTTTGGTGAAAGTGCGGGAGGCGCCAGTGTTCATTATCACATGATGAGTGATTTAACGAAAGGTAAATAATTTTTATCAAATTATAATTAATGCATTGGTGACGGGGCGACCAGGTGGATTTCGCGTTTTTTCTTTTCTTTTTTTAATTGCATTACGTTGGAAGAAACTGTTACAATTTCTTAACTAATAATAAACAAAAAAGAAAACTTTGAGAAAAATTTTTTGTTCTTTTTTTTACGCTTTTTAATTAATCTTTTGCGTCATAATTTACACCTTTCAACGTGCAATTATCAGAAGTTCTTAATTTTGTTAATAAAGAAAGAACTTTTATATTTTTCTCATAGTAGTATATTATCAAAATTAGTATTTTTTCTTTATATAATATTATCAATCTGATTAGAATTCGATGTAACAGAGATTCCCTCCACCCAAGCTTCAGCTATATTTAACAGGAAACTATGGAATTTTATTTTTCATTATGGATTAGGTTTTGTAATTTTAGTGTCGGTGATCGCGATATACAACAAAAAGTTGCAAACTTATACAATTGTTCCAATTCGTGAAACATCTGTTATGGTATTTATAAAGAGAAACTAGATCGTTTAGAGTTTTATGAATTTATTTTATGAAAAGATATGTGAAAATCTCAGTGTAAGAAATTTTTTACTATCTCAGTAAAAATCAGATAATCTGAGGAAAATTTTTAAATTATTTTCATAATTATATGAAAATAAATAAATTAAAAAACAAATTATTTTAAATTATTTTCATAAGTTATTAAAACAAGCCTAAGATCACAAAGTCGTGTCCGTAAAATTAGGACAAATTACGTGCATGCACATACATAAGTATTATATTCGCTCAAATTTGGAATCACTATTAACTAGGTATTACTTTAAACAAGATAAAAATAATCAACATTTCGAAAATACTATTTTATGGTGGTAATAAAGCTCACGATAACGAAGTTGAAATTTCGTAATGAAAAATATATCGCAAATCTAAACATTTAATATACGTGAAGAGTCATCGACGTTTTCACAGTTTCTAATCAAAGTTACATTAATTATGAAACAATCTTTTCCTCTAAACGATTTTCAAATGTGATGTTACACAATAAGTGGCAATTATACGTAACACATAATGGAAATCAATTTTCATGAGTAAATCCCCGTAGTGAATTCGAGATGATTGTATCAGGAAAAAGCGTAATCCAAAAACCGCATTCAAGGTCGGAATTAAACAATTAGAAAAAGAAAAAAGCCAAATTATACCTATTTCGAAGAATAGTATTACCATCTATAAAGTCACACGATCCTTGGTTTACAATGAAAAATTACATAACGTAACATTTTTCTTTTCATATTTTTCGTATGATTTAAAAAAGGACTTTTCCACCGTGCAATCTCACAAAGCGGTAATGCCTACTGCCCATGGACTTTGACGAGGCCAGGTTCAGCGAAAAAGAAGGCCACGAAGGTGGCTGAACTTCTCGGTTGTCCTTCGAAAGACTCGAAACAGCTCGTCGCTTGTTTACGTACGAAGAAAGCCTTCGATATTATCGCAACCGATCGTTCGTTCCAAGTAAGTACAATTATTATCCTCTTTGCAAATGATATACCTTATGGTATTAATGGTATTAATCCAAATGAAGTAATAGTATTAATACCGCCATTACGATATTTAAGATACAAAAGAAACAGAATATATCGAAGTAATTTTCTACTTAAGCAAATTTGTACAGAATGAGAATGAAAATATCTTTAGAATGATCAGTAATTTAATGTAGATTACACATAACTTTCGTAAAACGATAAAAGAAAAGAATCGATTAAAATACCTAAGATACCTTCGAACGTAGATCCTCGATCAATTAAAAGATGAAGGATATAATCTGTGTGTTGATTTAGGATATCGAGAAAGAAAAAAGGCGACTCGTATATCAATGTTTGAAATTATAGTTTGTATTTCGCAATCGATCTTTTTTCAATACTGAAATCGCTTTAATTATTATATCGTGTAATACGTACACGCATTGAATATGGTGCTTGTCCAACAACATCATATCTGCAATTCTATCCACTGACATGCACTCGCTTGGCAACTGTCCAATTGCACGGATTTACGAATCACTGCTTTTAATCGATTCGCGTTAAGGCGTTTCCGCGCGTGCATTTAACAAATAAACTGATAAAACTGAGACGCCCTTGAGCTGTCAAACATTCGATATGGCGGAAAACGCGGTCTAACTACTCGTTAAATCTGGTATCTCAATTTAATCCGGATTTGCTCTATAATATAGACAATCTCCTTCAATTTTAATATTCACGCTTTGTAGCGACGTGCGACTTAAAAGTTACATATCGGCTTATTTATATTTTATTTATTTATTACTGTACTATTACATCGTTGTATTATTACATTATTACCAGTGATAAATGCAGAAACATTTGGATTATACAGGGTTAACTGGTTTAGTCAATTGAATTATTTGGATCAATATAGATTCCTTATGAATCTCGATGAATTATTCTTTTGGAAATAACGAAAGGTAAATTCATTAACTTTTTCACAATTTAATAGAATAGGAAATGAGTATGGGACGAATAACATTAAAAATGCTTGACCTCTTTCCTTATATAAATCACTTGCATTTGTAATGCCAAATTAAAAGGAATACGTAATTTTGTGTATTTGGGTATTATAAAACGTACAAATTGAAAGTTAAAATATACAATCTCATATTTTCGAGTTTGTTCACGTTTCTGTTACATTAAGCTATGAGAGTATTAAATATAAAAAGAAATAATTAGTCATAAGAGAAAGAAAATATTAAGCACGAACAGTGATAAATGTAAATATAAGATATGATTTTCAAAGTGTAAATGAAAAAAAAACGAACGGAACAAAATTAACTTTATCCGAAGATATTTATTCTCATAATCAGTAATAAATATAAATGCTATGAATCTTAAAGAAAAAAACAACATTTTTCAAGATATAAAATTGTAATCAGCTGTAATTTATCTTCTCACAAACACAGAAAAATAGAGTTACAGATGGTTAAATTCTACAAACATTACTTTTACTTACACCTTCCCGAAGAAAATGAAATGAACGAATTCTAAACGATTCCTTTATCGCGCAAACTATTATTTAAATTACCTGTGATTAATCATACCCATCGTTCAACTCGCACCTGGTAATGTTAATTTCCTCCATTTTTTTCTGCGCTTCTTTCCTCGAGATTATAAAGTTAGATTATCCAAATACAAACTTAAATTTCCAAATATATGGATTTTCTAAATCGTTAAAACTTTATCTTCGCGCTTTAGACCGGTTCGAATTTAGTTATCATGAGTTAATAAAAATATGGAAGATTGGCAATAATGGAGAATGCTTGACAACGAAAAGCCGATATAAGTATTTTCCAGTCAATAAAAGTTAGCAGTAAAAAATCGAATAATACACTTCCGGTAAGTAAAGTATTCAGATAAAGTTACGCAGTGTTTCCTAGCTTGGAAACGACAGTTTACCTTTCTTTTAGTTCTCTGTCGATCTGCAATACAATGCGACAGAGATTAATGAGCTACATATCTCGTCAAACAACTCTGTATTAACGAGATATTGTGATGTCAGTATAGTACGTTTATTTATTGCGCGGGACTTGTGAACCCTTGACATTGAAATTAAATGCAACCCGTTCGGAACTACATATAAATTGATGATTATTACACAAGTGTCTTTAACAACCACAATAGAATGATTCAAAGAGCAACCGTGTAATACTACGCGATTTCATAACATTTAATGACACTTCACGTTCCCACGATTACCGTCAGATGTTTATGCACACGATTACGAACAACTCTTACATTCCTTGTTAAGCGTTTTAGCTTAATTCACGTAATAAACAGATAGATAGTAATACTTTGATTCTTAGGCATTTTTAGGTATTTTTTCGACGTTCTTTTTCATCGGTCTCCGCGCAAAAAAATTGAATAAAGTCACTGACGTGACGTTGCCGCGTCGTAAATTATCAAGAGGCAGAGAGTAATATAGCTTACTCGAAGTCAAAGTAACCGTTAACACACGTTCGTTGCCACTGACGCAGCGTATGCGATTCAGAATGTATTAACCATCGATCTTCTGATAGCAGCGGACGTGTTAAGTTACACCCGATATTAATTTACCATAATTAAACTGGATTATCAGTATACTGTGGACTTTTTCTGCATTTGTGAGCATTTTAAATGCGCAAATTTGCACAGAATACACGTAATATAAAAAAATATATAAAATCTTCAAATTATAGTGCCTTTCATTATTGTTGCACTGTGGACTTTTTCTGCATTTATGAGAAATTTAAATGTGCGAAATTGCACAGAAAACGTGTCATAAAAATATACAAAATATTCAAATTGTGGTAACCTTATATTTATAACACCTAGTAAGTGAAATAGTTTTCTACCAAAGTTCTATTTCTCTTTTTTTTACTATATTCTCAAAAAAATGAATTTACATAAAAATCAGCAGTCCTGTTAGAAGAAACGCGGGTAATGTTCAATGTTAAATTACTGTTGAAGTTAATTAACACGATTTTCACAACAGCTATCTCGACATTTCAAAGAACTATTTCCCCGGTCAGACATGTCGGAAAAATCTAGCGTCAGCTAACGAAATAACGTATAACTACTCACACACACACGGTAAATAATGGTCCGAACTTCTGGAAAAACCAGTTTCGTGCATTCGTGAATACATTATGTACGGTCGTTCCTGTGTGCATTTAATACTCGCAACGAAAATCGATGTTGGCGAAATGACGGCAATTTTGAAATTTTGAATTAAGTTTTTTTACGCGTAATGGACGGATACACAGGAAATGGAAAAGGGAAATCTTCCATTGCAAGATGGGCACGGTTTCAGAACAGGGAAGTGTGTTATACGGTTAAAAGTGAAAGTGGATATAAAATGAAGCGATAAATTGGCTGCATTGTTCTTCAAGAAGTTTCTACCTTCGAGGTGTAGATTTTGTACGTAATTGACGGAGATTCAGACACGCGCAAGAATCTTTTAAAACACGACAAAGTGATTTCTCTTTCCTTGCGATTACAATCCCTTCGTGTGATGTAAAAACAAGAATAGGATTAAGCTGGATTCGTTTCTTGGCTTCCGAAATCAAGACCCGATTCTCATTAGTTAGAAACACGAAAGATTTTTATTAGAAATTATCAATGAACCTCTAATTAGAAATTAAGTAGATTTTATGAATTCAAATTTCATCCCTTGCGAAGGATATTGCAATATCTTTTCTCAAATTTTTCAATATCAAACCCTTTCTCAGCAAATTTTAGTAGCCGCAAAATTGTTTAAATTATTTTCAGAAGGTTAAAAATTAAAATATTTTACACTTGTAAAAATTGGAAATTCGTTTTGTCAAGTTAAAACTGAAGTGTACAGAGGATAAATTTAAGGTGAAAGTACGTTAACAAAATATTGTGAGAAAATTTTCCAAGCGCCTATAGGTACTGATAGCAATGAAAGGGTTAAAAGTTTCGTCGAACGAATTTTTTTTGTATAATACCAAGCTTTGCTGTAAAATAGTAAAAAATTCAATCTTTCTTTTTCTAAATTTTGTTAGATATTTGGTTACTGTCCAATGATACCCTTCAGACCAGTAATTGAACCTGTTCACCCCGGCGCTTTCTTAACCGAAGATCCCGCAGTTTTATCGAAGCATGGTCGCTTGTTAGACATTCCATGGATGACAGGAATTACGTCCGAGGAAGGGGCCCTCGTGGCACCAGGTATTTTCCGGCTAAGCATGCCATTAATTTCCTAGTTATATCGTCGAGAGTAACGTAACTAACAAAAGTACATTTTGCTTCAGGAAATTGATTTGAATTTCCTTATTATAGAAAGTTATCACTTAACCGTTTGACTATAAAAAAATTATTTTTCTTTTACAATTTAGCTAACAGTTCCTGAATTTTAAGAGTCTCTAATAAAATACTGTTTATGTGTATTATATACTATTTAAAGAAGAATTAAAACAGCCATATTTTAATTCTTTGCATTCCCAGTATTTTCTGATACGATTTTTCCAGCACACTTTCGCAGTGAAGCTTTCGAAAGCCAAAAGTTTCTTTTTCAGAAGAGGGAAATGATATTTAGTTCGATTTCTTTTGCTAATTCGCTTTATTCTAATATAAATGGAACTTGAATAGAGCATATTATTAAGTAGTATAATTTTTTGTATACAGCCCCATCCATAAGTCATAAGACAACCTTGTAATTTAAGCTTTACGTTTAAACAAACACTGTTAAACTCCCGTGTTATTAAATCAAATGATTATTTACAGATTACTTGCACCGAATATAATATTCTTAATGTCAAAATATATTGAAAATTATACATATAAAGTTTTAAATGTTCTCATTCTGCGATGGCAGCTCAAACTACTTTTGACAGTCTAGCGATGAGGATTTTTTTAATTTTCTTTCTGAATTTTTACCCAGAACCGTTGCAAATGTAACTACAGATATTTTTGTGGCGTTAGACAGTGTTTCTGAATACTTCTGTCTAGTTCATCCCATAATTTCTCAAGCGGGTTCAAATCTGATGATTAAGGTGGTCATTGTATTAATTTTAGCTTTCCATTTTGTTGCAACTGTTCCAGATAACTTTTACATATTGTAGCAGGGTTCTTGGGGTCATTGTCGTCCATAATCATAAAATTCTATTTTCCAACGGGATAGCGTGTAATTTCATGATACTTCAATAATGCTCCTTTCTTATTGTCCTGTCAATTTTTGTTAAATCTCACAAGGTATTTCCTCCAAAACATCCACAAATAATAATGGACTGTCCTCCATATTTTAGAATGAAAGCAACACAGTCTGACAGCAGTTTTTCGTACCAAAAACTGGTGTTGGACCCTGTTATACATATTTCAGTTTTTTTGTTGTTGTATTAATTACAAAAATATACCAGCCATATCAATACTTGATTTATTGTAAAACAGTAAGATGTCCCATGATTTATGGACAAGGGTGTAAATAGCTCACTTTTAAAATTATTTCTCACAGATATCTTAAAATTAACAATTTTTTAAATGTGTCATTCTTTAGCAAACTAATCAAAAGCATTGTATTTTATATCTTATCTTTCTTATCAGGATTATACGCAAGGAACAACGGGGAACTGATTAAGAAGTTGGGCAAGGACTTCTTGAATATTGCTCCGATAACGTTGCTGTTTGGAGAAACGTGTCCTAAGGACGAAGAGAAGCGCGTGGCCTCTGAAATACGGAAATTCTATTTCGGCAACTCTCCTATCGACAATTCCACGAGATTCAAAGTGATCGATGTAAGTGCACGAAAATTTCTCTTTACATAAATTTGAATCTTTCATTCTCATGACTTATGTTGTACTACTATCCCATTCTCTCAGCACATTCGCTATCGAGATCAATGACTTGTTTCTGAAGTTTACGTTCGCGTGACGAAGGACACTGGTAATGTTACTTTTTAAAAAAGAGAGCTAGAAAAATAGTTATAGTCTTGTCTCGAAGTAAATACATGTGAATGAAACACGAGAACCTTCTCTAATCAAGTTTTCTTTGTATCGTTTATTAAATATATCAGGAATTTAAAATTAACAGATCGATGATCTCTATGATGATAGATAATTATTTTAATTGTTTTATAAAATTAATAGTAAAACAAAGGAAAATTGAGTAAGAATTATTTGAGACTTTTCGTAGGTTTTAATAATTTCTTGAATATTTTACAGATGTACAGCGACGCTTGGTTCACTTACGCTGCTCAAACGTCGGTGCGCCATTATCTCGAAAAACAATCTTCTCCGGTTTATTACTACTATCTCGCGTATAAAGGCAGCGCATCGTTCAGTATAATATTCGGTGATCCTAATAATGATTACGGAGTATCTCACGCCGACGAACTTCAATACTTGTTCCCTGTTGGAGAACAATTGTTCAAGCATATACCACTGAGCAAAGACGATCGTAAGATGATCGATGTGATTACGAGCTTGTGGTATAATTTTGCCAGTACTGGGTAAGTCTTTTTCACGAACAAAAACAGAATTTTCTTACCTATACACTTGTAATAATTCAGAATTATGTTTCTGAGACTATACCGAATTTTTCAAAATTAGAATTCTATTCTAATTCTGAATTTCAAGATAATACAGTTTTAAGAACTTTTTCTATCTTCCAAATTAGTCAGATTTTTATTTAATATGTTAAACACCAAGCTCTTTTTGTTAGTCTATTTTGTTAACCTAACCTAACCATGCTTTCTGTTAGTCCACGAATTTCGTTTAGATCACGCAAGGACGAAAATTATTTTTCTTTTTCTTTTTATTTCTGTACGATTTGAACGAAATATGGCCAGAAATTTAACTAAAGAAATCAAAGCCTATTAACAGAAACTTTAAGTTTTTGTACAATTCATTATAATCATTTTTATACTAATATATATACTACAATAACTTTTATATTACATAGCTTCTTTAAATTTGGGCCGAACGACATGAATTTTTCTGAGAAATCAGGATTATTTTATTAGAAACCTTTTTCAATGTAAAACAATTTCTTTTTTTTAATTTACAATTGGTCAGAATTGCGAAGAAAGTTGTAAAAATCACTTTTTACAATTTTCCTTATCTGAGCTTATAATTGAAATTTAAAAAATGCATTTAGTAGATTTATATTAATCACACATTTGTTGAAAATTTCTTACAAATGTTTTGTACACATCATCTACTAAACTAATCCTTCTAACTCTTAAAAAAAAACGAAAATTAGTATTAATGAAAAATATTAATAAAAACAATAAGCAAACAAAATTTTCTTTTTTCACAAATTTTACACTTTCGATTCGCAATATTAGAATATTATTTATTAAACATTATATTGCTGATCACCGCTGATTTGTGGCCTTGAAGGAAAGTCGATCATCGATGACCGACATGGCGCTTAACATGTTAAATAATTATATTTAAAAATGTTCATTGAATTTCACAGATAACGTAACTCTTGTATACATTACACTGAATATATTCAATTACATTTCAGTAATCCCACACCTGAAGTATCGGAACAAATACCTGTCAAATGGAAACCCGTCAGAACGGAATCCCTCGAGTATCTTCACATAGGACAAGATAACATTCGAATGTCTGAGAATCTGAACCCAGACAGAATGAACTTCTGGAAACGTTTACCAATACGACCGGATTTAGATGGCAGCGGCAAGCATCGCCAAACGAAAGAGGAATTGTAAAAAAAAAACTGCTTGAAAACTGCGTTTACGACCGTCGTAAAATGAAACCCACAGCAGAGAGGCAAATTGACGCACATAAATCGTATCTTCGTCCTCGAGTACAACACGTTAACGAGTGAACTTTCGAAAAATCGTATACAGTTACACATACACGTAACAGGACACAATCGCGTGGAAAAAAAAGATTAAACGTTCGTACAAAATACTGTTTTGCGGTTGCATTCAAACACGAGAAACATATTACACGTAATACACTTTTTAAGTATATACTACAAGGTTAGAAAAAAATCTTTCTGTCGTTATGCATTTATTAGTTTATGATTTTAATACACTTCATCGAACAGTATTCGTAGCGTGGTAAATTATCATTTCGTTTCGGTTAGAGGATAATTGCACGTTCGATCAGACACATTTAACGAAGTAAAACAACATAGGAAATTGGTCTCGTTTCGAAAGTATACACAAGAAATGAAGAAATATAACAGTATCTACATGTAAGAAATTATTTCAATGAAATAAACAAGGACACCTATGTTTTTCTTTTTTTCTTTTTGGCTGTTTTCTTCTCAACGTTTGGCTGTGCGATTTCTTCTATTGACTGTGCTGGTAATTCTGGCGGTGAAAGTCGCAACGCCATGCAAGCTATGGAATAATGGTCAGGGTAAAGGGCTTCAAATTGTTGAAATTTGATGTTCTCGAATCCTATGTCCTTATATGGTAATTCATAGATCACCTCAAATTGCAATCTTTTGGCTGGAAACATAGAAAAATATATCATTTTGAAATTTGCTCAAATGTCATCGACATCGAATAGAAATTTGATCGAAAATGAAATGAAACGTACCGATCGTTTGAGCTGCGCTAGAGGTGAACTGAGCCACGCAAGCAGACGCGATATCGCTTGCTCGAGCAATGCAGGAGCGCATCAACGCGGTACCGATGCCTTTTTTCTGATGATCAGTCTTCACGCATAGAATGTTAATGCACACAGACTTCTCCGCGTCAATCGTCTCGAAAAAGTTAGCCTTGGCAATGGCGTGAAGTTTCAGCTTCATGATCTGTCGCGACGCTTCTCCATGCTGTGACAACAACATTATCGATGTATCATTCCATATTTCAGCTTAGACTTTAGGAGAAAAATGTTTTTGTAATTAGAAGAATTTTGACAATCAGGAAACGATAGAATACAATTGGTTAAGTGGTTAAGCTTTCAGGGGTTTTACTATAAACAGACAGATATTACTTTTATTATTTTACCAAAAATGATTTATTTAATCAACCATGACCGTATATCCGTCATGGTTTTTAATAACTTCTTCCGATCGTTCTGATAAAATTAGCAATTATCTATTCTAAAATACACCTGTTTTCTCTTTAGAAAATGAGGAAATGTGATTTTTCACCGTCAGAGCGTCCAGAACGAGGTTTATTGTTCAAATTCGCTTCGTTTAAATTTAGCAAACGATCTTTTGACATAATAAATTCTCAAATCACAAATATTTTTTTATTGCATTTGTAACTCATGTTTCCCTTCGAAACTGGTACATTATAATGACTGGTACATATAAATCTTACTTTTTCATGTTCATTTTCAAGTTTTATTTTAAAGTACAGTAGTTTATTCAATGCAGTTAATTTTTGTGATAAAACAATTGATTGTCACTAGAGACATATAACATTCGAACGTGGTAATTTATTGTTTCCATAATATAGTAACGATCACAGAATCTGTTGGAAACGCATAAAAACTTCTGCACTTAACCAATAGTTATCATTTCGTATCAATATCGATTTGGAAAATTGGTGAAAAATTATTTGAAAAAGAGAATCGTAAAAAATGACCAATATTAACATTGCTACGTAAAATTATAATATTTGGTTTCAAACGTTTCCATAACTTTGATAACTTTTCCATTGGATGACAAATATATGTATATAATTTTAATAATTTTAAGATAGATACATAGATACATAGCTTGTAACAATTTTAGCTTTTCTTTAAGATCAGTGAATGGTCATTTTCTATCTTTCTCTTTTAGAAATGGATGAAGAGGTTCATAATCATATTCCATACCGCCTCTTCCATAGACCATTGAGATTTTTGAAAAATCGTAGCTATAAGCACACCTACGAACTCATCGGTTCCTTCTTCAATAGCACAGAAACTCAGCATGCTCTCCATTTTTATAGCAGCCCTGTGCATCATCACTCTCATGGACACTGCATCATTATATAGATCGGTAATATGATTCAACGGTTCCGTAGTGCAGAAATGAGTCTGAAACATTTGTAATTTGCAATTAGGTATCTGTCGTTAAAATTGTGTTAGCTACAAAAAAAAAATACATAGCAATTAATCCACCTATATGGAATTCAATGAAAATTTAGGGCGATATATCAATGAGAAAAATTATAAAATTATATAAAATTCAATTAAACTTTAGAGCGATACATTAGTTAAGAATATCCAAGTAAAATTAAACATATTTTTTATTAGCGTTTTTAATGTGTATATAGCTTTAAATTGTGCAAATTCTCAGAATGAACAAAGAAAATAATGAGTAGATTTCGAAGCAGGCAATTGAAATAAAAAAAAAAAATTAGAACATATTTCTTATTAACGTAGTTTCAATAGACATTCAATAAATGTTCTTTCATGCGTGATAAAACTGTACTTCGAGCAACGATGTACTAGCACAAATTGCAATGCTTGCACAAATCTGTTTAACCCCAAATCAACGATTCGATATCCGCTCGATATTCTTTGCCACACTATAGGTGCGTCTGCACATGGCAATTCATCGTACGGCCGTTTCTTCCTGATCGCTGCAATACGGAGGCCAAACACTCGGTAGTCGCTGTCCTTGATCGAACTTCTCTTCCGACACCAGCTCACCGACCTCACAGTTCTCGTCTTATACATATTTTACCAGTCTTGAAGAAATATTCTCAACGCAGATTATAATTTCCAGACTCTTTGATATTCTCAAAAATTGAGGTTCAATTAATAACTTCGAACAGTTCGACATAAACACGTAAAATTTTGCGTGCAAAATGAAACTACAACAAACATCAACGTTGAAGTTGCATCCCATAGAAACGGAACACAACTCGAAATCTTTTCTCAATGGACACGTTCAGAGTTTACGTTAAGGAACAACAAAAAAAAGAACTATATTTTTTGTATACACATTTTCCTTTTTCCCATTCTTCAATCATGCTTTCGCCCTTCGAATCTTCAAATGAAATTTAACGATCCTGCAACTCTCTCTTCATGCTGAATTCTTGAAATAACCGGTCCAACAGAATGGACATCGAGGATAAAGACGAGTACGCGTTAGAAGTGGAGACACGAATGAAAGCTCCTCTGCAATGGAGTTCACCGCCGAAGTACAAAATAATTGACCTGAAGGAGTCACAGTACGACGAAGCTTTGCGGCTGATCAAAGTTTAGCCACGAGATAAAATCGCGAACGATCTTGTACACACTTCTCATCAACGTTCTATCGGCACATTCGTTTCACAATTGTCGAATTTCCATGAAATAGTTGTAACGTGATCTGATCAATGATTTGCAGCACCACTTCTTTCGCGAGGAACCTATGTGCAAGGCCTCCTCGTTGCTGCATGATAGGACATCCGTGAACGAATATCTGGAGCTCGTAAGTACGTGGATGAAGGACACTACGAGCATAATCGCAACGAGTGCCGCGTCTGGTCGCGTGATCGGTGTCGTAGTTGCGCGAATCAACAGCAGCCCTGAGAAAACTGACACTTACAACCGTGCGCAGGTACGATTGTCATCGATGTGGAAAGGCGACATGTTGGCATAACCTTGTTAGAAGCGAAACTTTGAGAAGATAAAATGATCTTAACACATTGTACACCAGCTAAATCTCGGTTATTAAAAACGTGATGGCTGGTGGTCATTTTGCTTGTTTTTCTGAGAATCGACACTCGAAAGAAAATATAGCGAAAACGTTATACATTTTCACAAAACAGTATACGGTATATTTTTCGAAAAATGAATATTTTTACTGAAAATTCGCTTTATCACACTTTAACGAAAATTAAACATCCGTCAAATTCGATAGATTAAAAATCCCAACAATAAAGCCGATATACGATGTGTTGATATATTTGCTAACAATAGTTTTCAATAAACAAAAAATGACCGCTGATCATGTTTCCCTTGACTCTTCAAATACTTTCAGAGTAAAAACCAATGTACCAATCGCACGCATACTTTTCTTGTACTCGCGTCAAAAGAAATTGCTCGCATTTACACGACCACGTTAGTTAGTGCTATAATTTTATTACATGCAATTATAACACAGAACTTCTACAACTAGCCAATCTACCCGCTTAGAAAACTAGTTCTAGGTAACATTTGACAAACGTCGCTGAACAGAAGCATGTTAAAAGGAAATTGTAGATAATTGACAGGCAGAACAATCACTTCAATTATCGAATGTATTTAAACAAGGACATATTCGCATTGTGCAGATCCTGAAAGGAGAAACTCTGCTTAAGATCATGCATCTAACGAATACACTGCTGGTACAGACTAACGCACACGAGATGTTAGGCCATCCAGAATATTTCTGCATATACATACTATGTGTGCACCCGTCTTATCGAGAGAAAGGTGTCGAGATTGCGCTTTTGAACGCTTGCGTGCAGGTAGCAGTCACCTTAAAAATGCCAGCAATCGGTGGTCTTTTCACCAGTGGTGTATACCAATCGTGGGCACAAAGCGTGGGCTTCGAGCGTCTCTCAGAAATACGTTACAGTACATGGCTGAGCAACGATCAGGTTGTCTTCGATGATCCAGGAAGAGGAAATTACTCAGCTGCCTTTATGGGCAAATTGATACCGCTTGAGGAGTCTAAAGAGGAAGATATAGCGTCCGTTAAAACTACATCGAGAGATATCAGATCTCTCAGATCTCAAGACCCAGGTTCTCTTAGATCTCAGGAGCTAGGATCTCTGAAAACTCGGGAAAGAAGTTCTTTGAAATTATCGGAAGAAAACTCTGTCCATTCTCAAGTGGAAACATAAAAGTGTAATTACAATGGATGCTTTTATGAGGAATAAAAAATATATAAATAATTGTTTATTCTTTTCTAAAGAAATACACCAGTTCTTTGATTTAGGCAGACGAAAATCACGTAAAAGAATGCTAAAGAGGAAAGCCACTGTAAGTTATAAAAATATTCATTTCATATAAATCCACAAAAAAGTCAAAACAATTCAACGAACATTCAGGAAAATCAAAATAAATTCTATTCGTCATCTTTATCAGAATTTTACTTCAAAACGATCAAATTTTGTTTTTTAATTGTCTCAAAGTTGTCGTCCTTATAAATTGAAATATCTTAACACTTTGAAGGTCGGTCCTTATTATGTATAATAAAAGCCTGCATTTAGTGCCAGTACTTTTCACGAGTTTACAAATTTGCATATACTAAATGGCATGCTTGAAAACAAAAATTCGAACGAATTTAACTAAATACAATAAATAAACATGTCCTTAATCATCTTTGATCTTGAAATTTACATTCTATTAAGTGTAGAAATAAATTCTTTCCATCTGGAGTCGCATAATCATTATAGCCATTCAAATCGAAATGTTCGCGATGGTATTCGCATACTGCTAGAGAAATGGCAAAACTTCATTAAGAAAAATGGAATTTACGTTTACGATTGATCTGTTTCAATTTGTTCTAAATAAAACGTTGATTGTACCCAAAAGTAGAAAAGAATTAATTTCTACACCTAATATTGCCCGTTATGTATGTGAAAATCCGAAAATCCATTTCTTTTACTCCATTGATTGTGTAAAAGATGTTACAAATACGTGACGTCAGATAAAAAACGCAGATTGAGCGAAATCACGCAATCATGATAGCCGCCATCAGTATTAAAATTCCACTTCACTTTCACTACTAACGTTCTTTATTTTTCCATTTAAAAAATATCAAGATAATTTATCGCGTTAAAATGTATCTTATACCTTTTTCGTTTTCTAAATGCAGGAATGTGAAAATTGTTTAAAAATTTGTTTAAAATCACGTGGTTACCGTCTTGTGGTAAACGAACTGTATTACCAACGTAAGATGTCCATTCTCTTTGAACGACTGTCGAATATGTATCTCAGATGACGCTAGTAACGAACCGACACGTACCGATACTATTTTCCAAGAATTTCCCGGGAGTCCCCTTTGGACACCCGTCCTTCATTTATCCCCACTCCTATGTCACTTTCAAATTCAACATGCGAGGGATAGAGAGTTCACCCCACGTGAAGGGTGGCTTTGTGGAATGGAGCTACACCCTATAGGATGGGGGGAAACCATAATGCCGCCCAGGCCAAGCCGCGCCATTTTGTAAATCAAAGGACCAAAGGGACACGGTGAAAATTCTCGAGTTTCCGGGATATTTTCGGCAACGTTCTTCCAGCGTTAAATGGTATAAATTCATTACCAAAATTCGCGAAAAATGGTACCCCATTTATTTTAAACTGAAAAGCAAAAAAAAGTGTAATTTTTATTGAAAAAATTCCTGTTATTACTCGATTATCTTACTGGTTCCATGCAATTATTATTATTCATATAAAAGTGCGATGTTATTTCATCTTAATGATGTGATAAAAATAGATTAATTATGAAAATACAGGGAGTTATACAGAAAAATTGTAGCTGCGTTATTGTTTCCATTCGTATTTTCTAACATTGAATATTATGTTATTTTATAGGTTTCTTGCACTTTTTAAATACTTTTCTTAATTGTAGTTTTATGCTAATGCAACAAATATTTTTTACGTTTTCTAGAGATTTAAAGGATAACAGTAAATTTGTAATGTTTCGCAAGAATACGCATTGGTAGTTAGCGAGTGATATTTCAGTATTATTTAAACAGTTTTTTGCAAAATTGTGGTTTATATAGGAACTATAACTAGAGAAATCATGAAATAAACGATTTCGGTCTCTGACGAAATATTTATCTTCCTATTTCCAGACGCGCTTATCTAACTATTCTTCGCTATTATACGAATATTTTGTAGCAGATCGCTTATGTAATACGGTGCTTCAATTTACTATTATCACCCACTTTTACAGTGTTTTCTTATCATTGACATTACAATCTTGTTTTTATCTGAAATTAAATTATATCTGAATTTATCGTAGCAATTTTTCGACGATTTTTTCTTCGCTTACCATTATTTCCCAGTAATAAAACTGTATATAATATAAAAACCTACATTGCATACAATGCAAATGTATTTTACTAAGGTACAAAAATGTATAATTAAACAATCTTGATTTAAAAACAAAAAAGAAAAACGCTTTTATACTTCGAAATAACAGTCGTATAATTTTAATAATTTAACAGACTTAATAATTTTACGCATTTGTTGTATATTTATGACAAATAAATTGATGCGAATTTTATTTTTCACGCTTTTTCGTCCCATCCAGTGGCGCCGTCTAGAGTTCGCAACTTTGCGAATCATGGTTTCATTACCGCCATTTTCTTTCACACATTATTCGTCATCTTTGTATTTATATACCCAAAATGCGCAAATTAGATACGAACGTTTTATAATTTATACAACGAACAATGCAGTTCATATCCTAAATTATAATTATCTCTTAATTCATCTGAAAAATCCAATTTTTGTGATCTAAATAACCACGACTTCAATAATTGAAATTGGTTTAAGTAAACGAAGTGAGCTTACCGCTGAACTATTTAAAAAAAATTATTTAGGTTATTTACTTTATTATAATAACAATTAAAATAAAATACAATATAACGCACTGTTTTATAGGTAGAATAACATGAAATCCTTTGTTCTTACGTAAATGGTTGAAAATAAATGTAAAATCCTCAATTTTTGCGCGACTGCATTATGAAGAATTTTCACGTAAATTTTCATTTTATTATGTGCTATAGTAACAATAAAATAGGGTAAAAAGTGTAGTATACATAAGAAACCTTTTAGGAAAGGAAAGGAAAGCATTACGTAATTTTTGAGAAATATGAACCTCTAAAGTATGATTTAACAAATTCTTCTTCTTACAAGTGATAATATATGTCTCAAAATTTTACTACTTAAATCTAAACATATATGACACATCGTAAAATAATTTGTGAGATGATTTTAATGGATCTACAGATCCTGCAAAATCGCTAGATTTCTAGTTATCTTTCCAGAAAATTTTATACAATTTTAATTACATTGCACTCATATTTTTGTGAGAAAAGAAGTAAAAGGTTATTAAATACAAGTTACACTAAATATCGATAATTTGGACACTAATATAATAGTTTAATGATTCATATTCTTAACGATAATCTTTAATAATCGATAATAATCATTTTCTTACGATAATCTTTAATAATCGATAATAATCAGCTAAAGAATTAATTTTATTGTCTTTGTAAAGACAGTGAAACTATTGTATAATTAAATTTAGCCACTGTGCTTTTTTTAAATGAATCATTTTATGATAAATGACATCTTACTTACTTTCATCGATTGACAATTTATTTAAACTTTTCAAAATATTTCCTTCAATTCAGTTCTCCATACTCTTTTAAAAAAATATCACTATTACATAAAAAGTCATTCTATGTCAAAATAATATATAAAAGACATCATTTATCGTCAAAATAATAATATCATATATTTTATTAATTTATTTTTATGAGATTCAATAAAGAAATATATAATATTTAATTACAAAGGATATTCTTGAATAAATAATTGACAAAATATCGTGGAAAGCAATGAAACATAATTTTAAATTGCAACAAATAGTAGAAATAGTTCAAATATTTAAACTTCTAAAAGTGCAGTGCAGAGAAAAAAATTAATTATTCATCGAATATAATAGAAATCAACATAGTAATTTATACATTAAATTCTCCTTAATGCATATACTTCTTCCACGTAATCCTATGAAAAATATTTACCGGCAAAAATAATTACAGAACAAACTATTTTACTTCGTAAAAGATTCCAAAGAGAATCTCATACTTCAATTCGAAGAAAGAATATATTTCCACCGACAACGAAGGTTAATTAAGGGCTCGTAACCTTCAGTTATTAAGACTCGTTTAAGTAACATTCTAAAACTCCTCTGTCGAAACTTTTTCCGATCATCCAAAGAAACATTGTGAAAGTAAAACTCCTCGTCGCTCTATTAAATACTAATTTTCATAAAATTTACATAACAAAAAATATTTTCAAATAAAAAATTAACGAATTACTATGCATGGCACAAAAATTTGTTCATTTTTTAAGATAAAGAAATTCTTTTCCTATTCTTCTCTTTCGTTGAATAAAACACCGTTTCCAAGTATCAAAACTTATTCGTTCAATTTCAATTTTCAATTTTTTCTTTTACAAATCACTCTTGTGCATGTATATTTTGACACTAAACAACAATTAAAGGAAAATCTTGACACGGAAAAGGTGAAAATGATGATTGCTCAAGCAGACACGCACTTCTTCCACGTATACGTACGATCTTTTCAGATTTCACATCGCGTAATTTTCTTTTTCCCTCTTTTCCCGGGTGAAAGCTGGCAAGACCTCGCTTCTATCGACAAGAGGGCAGTTCCTTCGCTTTTAAGTCCATCCCACAACGTCAAAGTTTTCGTCCTTACTCCGGATCGGTTCTTCTTTAACGCTTTGAAGAAGCAAACGCGTGGAAATTGGTCTGAACCTACAGAGGCAACTCGAGGCGTTGCCACTGGCAACCGATAATATTGTAGAAGACCCTTTTGATCCTTTTTCGGCGAAACTTTTGCTTTGGAATTTTTACCAATCGTCCGAAATTATTCTTCGACTAGCTTATTAGGAGGAATTGTGCCATTGGAACAATAAAAAAAAAAATGGAAAAAAAAAGAAAAATTTGAAACCTTCATTCCCTGAACACCGCCTATAAATCGTCCATGCGCTTTGATCGTAAAGATCGCGAAAGTTTCGAACTGTTACGATGTTCTTTATGATGAATACGGAATTTCAGAAGTGACACTTGCGAACGAAAACTTTCCAAATATTTTTAACAGGCCAAACTTGTTGATCTACGTGCAAACTTTTGTACAAGACGTTGATAAAAAATTATATCTATGTTAATTTTGGAAATTTTAATGCATTCACGTACACAAAAGAGAGAAAATTTGATAATTAAATGTTAATTCGAAGAAGATATGTACTGATGGACAAAATATCTGTAATTCACTATTTCTTATGCTATTATAGTTAACCCTCTATAACTCCATGTGACTTAAAAGTTACATATCTATTTACCTGTATTGTATACATCACATTCTATTTGTTTATTTCTAGATTATAATTATTATTATTTGTTTCTTGTATTAATTATTAATTTTAGCTTTTCAACATTTAAAAAAATATGAAATTAAGGTCTATTAGAATTTGTCTTCTCAGAAAACACAGAAAATTCTGGTTACAGAAAGATAAATCGTTTGTTTATTATTATTTTATAATGCACATCAACTAAACGAGGAGAACAGGAAGAAGAAAATGTTGATTTGGAATGTTTTAGAGTTCGTTGAAAGTATACAAAAAAGTAGGTATTAAAAATATGGCTTTAGCGTTTTCTCTATATTATCATAATATAACTTCACGTGAAATACATTAATTACAAAATTAGTATTTTCTTTCCTGAATAATAATATCGAAAAATATGAATACCACATCAGTTATAAATTACGAGAAAATTAGAAATGAATATCACAAACGTAACCATAAAATTCAAATACAATGTTTCGTACAAGAAGAGGATAAGCTTGCGTTTGAATTAAGAATAGAAATTTCTAGGTACAATTTTCAAGCATTCTACGCATAATATCTATGATTTCTTTGTACACGGGTAATGAACCGCAGATGTTTCACCAACTCATTCGAATTTCATAAAAAAAAAGAAAGTAAAAAAAATAATTCAAAGCAATGTGAAAAGAATTGGCAGGGTATACGTAGCAAAACTTTAGCTGCAAAACGAGATAAAGAAGGTCACAAACTGCAATGGAAATAATATCCATTGTTCGAGGCCGTTTTTGAGAGACATGAGCCACGATTTCCGGGAGCAAAAAGGAGGGGGGCCAACGACCCTTCGCATTGGGTCGAGAAAATATAAGCGAGGTCGATATTGAGAACACGAGGAACGAGAAAAGAGGGGAACGACCCCTGAAAAGCCCTAATGCGCATCATGAGTTTTCCAGGAGGCACGACGCCATGGAAATCAAGAACATCCACACGTTCAAAAATTACAGCAAGCTTTCAGCTTCTACCCAATATTCTCTAACAAAATTCCGTCTAATCTAATGAAAACACAAAACTAAGAAACAGAGAAAAAAACATCCTGCTTATCCTAATTTCCAAATAAACATACACTGTACGAAATCAATCATATCATTTTTAATGAAATTATCACCACAGAAAAATATTATAGCGTACTTGTTGCAGAAGTGATATAAAAGTGGTGCAGGTAATTTCATTTACGGGAAAGAGGTGACATCGTAAATAATTCATACGGTGGACACGATGTTCTCACGAGAACAGTATCGGCCGAGCATCACCGCTTTTCAATATTTCTTTCTCACGGGACCGCGTTGTATCTAAAGAAGTTCGACGAAAGCCGTGGCAAGCTTCTCTATTTGGTATACTCAAATGAATTTTCTCATCGATGCCGAATCAAAGCGCGCCCTTCGACCGGTGACCCAAATCCGAAAGAGGGTAACGACCCCGTAGAGCAGGGAATCGCCCCTTGGTCGAATCCGTTTGTTCGCCGTTCCTCCTCTTTTCTTTTTTCTTCTTTTCTTTTTTTTTTGTTTTCGATTGCAAATGGCGACCGCTCTCTTTGAATTCCGGACTCTCTCTCTCTCTCTTTCTCTCTCTGTGCGCGTCTGTGCACACGGGGCCGATGGAAACCGGGCCGTTGTCCTTGCGGAGCCTCGGGTACCAACCTCGCCCGGTGAACGAAGCACGTGCAACCTTCTCTATTCCATCTTGCGCCCGTACTTTTTACCTGCGATATGTGTGTCTAAGCGTGTATCCAGGGCCGTACGCTAATTATACGAAGGGACACCCCCCTCCGCTCCTCTCGTAACACCCTCCTTCCAGCTTTCCCCGAAAATATACACATGCACGCGCCTATGGAATCGTTTCGAATGTATTAGTAGCCTGAGTTATTTAACGGGCTCTTTAGATCGAATTTCTTTCAAATTTTAAGAAAAATGTATGTAACATGAAATGAACAAATAAGAAATCCTAAATATAAATGAAGGATGAATTTATTAGGTGTAGAAATAAATGCTTTCCGACTGAACTCGCACAATCGTATCAAAATATTTGCGATGCTATTCGCAAGCTGCTAGAAAAATGGCAAAAGGTCATCGACGATAATGAACATTATTTTGATAATCGATCTGTTTTCATTTTTTCTTTTTTTTAAATAAATCTTTGATTGCATTGAAAAAACGGAACGAATTTATCTCTACACCTAACGGGAGTTTCGATGATTTTATTGTAACGAATATGTTCTGCAACTTTGGAGTTACAAACGGCGTACAATTGTTTACACTTGTGTATCTGAAAAGTTAGGTAAGGAATTCCATAAAACATTCGAAATGTACGCTGCAGTTCGAATATTTTATTTTTGGGACCTCTTTGCACATCAGCTTTTTGCAACATCCTTTCTTATCCGAAAAAATTAGCCAATGTGCTATTCGCACAATTTTCACTAAATCATGTGAGAGTAATAACAAAATGATGATTAAAATTCCAACGTATAAAAGATTACTGATGTACAACCAAACTATTACATAGGCTTTTTCTTGTACATCAAACACGAATAGAAGAAATAATAATGACAATTGCACAAGATGGTTCCTATACCTTCTATCTGCAGAGATCTTGCAAAAGAATTTACTTTGATATCTCAGGTTAGAGATTGATAGCCGCTACAAAGAATGTTATTAATTATCAAAAAGATAATAAAGTAAACAATTAAATAAATCAATAAGTCATCGATATATTAGTATGTGACATCAAAGTCATACCGCGTTATAGAGTATTACCAAGAGGATTCTCGGTGAAATCGACTTTTTTTCCTCTCTACGCTTAAACGTGTTTATTGGAATAGGAAAATGACCCAGGAAAGTCCTCGAGTATATGCTTGAATATATAAATTCCTTTTAAGGGGGAAACCACGGTGACAACTGAGCATGAATGTTATTTTCAGTCATTTTTGTTTTTGGTAAAATTAATTCTTTCTATTAAAAATCTTTAATACCTTCAGAAAGTGCATTTCTTGGATTACTTTCTCTAAGAATTTGATATAAAAATATTAATTATTGTAGTTGTAATAGTAACCAGTATAAGAAACCTCCAAAAATTTATGGAAAACGTGCGAATGTATAATTTTCCACTGCAAATTTCGAAATGAAAATTATGCGACTCTCTTAAAATATAAAATAATAGCTTCAGTGGCACGTGCGGATTTTAAAATAAAAGTAATTTGTTACCAAATAGTGTGTCTTTGAAGGAAAAATGTGGAAAATCAGTAAAAAGATTAGCTTTCTTTTAACATTATGTAGGAACTAATTATCCAATCGAAAATTCTGTATGCACAACGGAAGAAAATGTTATTAGAAACTATCATCCTATATTTGAAGCAAATCGGATGAAAATTTGTTAAATTATTGCTGCACCCAGTTTAAACATCCTAATTTGAAGAAAAACATGTTTAAAGCTTTGCAATGAGTTATTATGATATAACGTTAAAATTTTTTAACTTTCCTTTTAACTTGAAACTCACCTAAACATCTGTTTAATAATTCATTTTTGCTCAGATCTTCACAAAGGGATGTAATGAGAGCAATTACGTTTTCTTACTTTTCATTTATATAATTATAATTACTTAAATTACGAATCAGTCTTAACCACTACGCTACATCCTTAAAACTCCTGTAACTTCTTCATTTTTCCGAATTTTACTTTAATATTTAAGAAAAGTAAATATTAAAGAAAAAGATGAAAAAAGAATTTCCATTTTTTTTTTAATCCGTCACAGTGATTTCTTTTAAGGGGAACTTTCCAAATTTTCCACGTGAAACTTTCCGTTCTATTCAAAACTTAATAACAGTAGTTTATTTTTTATTTCTGAAAAAGGGTTTTTTATTCATTTTTTTTTAATATCTATATTACCAATTGTTGAGTCAACCAACAAATCTAATAATCCTAATTCAAAAATACTCAAAATACTAAATGATGTTTCCACTTCAACTGGAAAAAGTTGAAAGGTTAAAAAACTGTTTCTTAGAATGAAGATGAAAAATTGATTTCTTATTTACCGTCTCGTTAATGATTTACAAGCTACGTATATTACATATCTAGGTATACGCTCCTGGTTGGAACGGAAAGATGCATGTAGTAGAGCGTTTCTATCGCATGAATGGTGGCATACACGTGCAACTACCTTAATGCCTATGAAACGAGAGAAGATCTCGTTAGCCATTCAGCTGTGCCTCACATGTCCATTCAACCCTCTTACCAATTTCACAAGAAAGAAATTCTTCGTCGCCTATGAAGACTACTTCCGGGTGGAAACTAACTTGTCGAACCTTTTTCGAGCGGTGAATAACACTTGGGTTGCTTCGAACGTGTGCGTGCTTTGGTAAATCAAGCACGATTATAAATATCGTTTGAGCACGATGATTTATTTAGTTTTAAACGGCAGTGAATTGTTGGTTAATTCGCTGGTGAAGTTCTTGCGTTTTCAATTGAAACTTTTCATTATTCAAAGTGGAAGATGATTCTTATGTTAGATTACATAGAAGCTACAATTTAATATATGATTTACAAAAGTAATACGACTTCTGCAAACTTTTGCATCGTTTATAAAAAATATTCAATTGCTCTAATAATTTGAAAATTAAATGTACAGAGTTACAATTATTTCTGTCACTGTGACATGAAACTAGACGTAATCACAACTAAACATAGAAAAAAACAGAATATCCTAAGATAAAGATAAAAAAGGACGATAAACTTTATGTTGAATTTAGATAAATAGAAATTCGATCACTCAGAATACGACGAAAATCGGTAGAGGAATAAGGAAAAAAATAGTACAACCAGAAAATTTGCTTCGAATTCAGCCAATACAACTTGCGAAAACTGTTGCATTATTTATAAGAAATATTCAGTTGCATGAATAATTTAAAAAATTAAATATATACAATTAAAATTACTTCTGTCGGTGTGAAATGAAACCGGACGTAATCACAATTAAATATGGAAGAAACAAAATACCCTAATTGTAAGATAAAAGTAAAAAAAAGATACACTTTATATCAAACTTAGATAAATAGAAATTCGATCACTTAGGATACGACGAAAATCGGTCAAGGAATAGGGAAAAAAATCGTACGACCAGAAAATTTACTTCGAATTCAACCTCGTTTCTCGATTGTTCGACTACCTCTACCTATTCCAAAGTTTATACTTGAAGTTCGAATCGTTGCTTTTCCTATTCAGAGACGAACCATACAGGTGCAGAAGAATTCTCAGGCAATAGAATTTCCTGGCGTAAAGTAAACTTCAGATAGAAAATTCCTCGCTAGCCTCCAGAAGGTTTAAAAATTCTATACCAGGCAACGTATATCTACGATACCACCCTAGAGTGCTGTTAGGTCGGATACGCACAAGCGTCTATACACGCCCAATGAGCCCTGAACATGCCGGCTTCTAGGAACCCATAGGCGTAGGAATAGCTCGGCTAAGGTCGGCTTGTCTATGAACAACTACTATGAACAGAAATTGTTCAACTGCATAAATTGCATTTTGCAAGTCGTAGACTGCAAAACTATTTAATAATAGTTTTCATTAATGATGAACATCGTTGATTTACTTCCTACCTATTCGCTAAGAATCCAAACTTATCATTGTTTCGTAATAATTGTTAGAATTGGAAATTTTTAGAAAATTAAGGATAGGAAATCAATAAACTTTTTAATAACTTTTCTTCAATGATAAATGTTGATTTATTTCCTATCTACTTGCTAAGAATGAAATTTACTATTGTTTCGTAGCAATTGTTGCAATTGGAATTTTCTGGAAAATTGACGGTAGGAAATTACTAGAAAATTTTAAACAGTGTGTTCATTGGTAATTCGTTATACAAGTTACAGCCTCTAAGTATTTAATTATCTATCTATTTTTTCGTTTGTTCAACCATATGATAAATTTTGTTCGAAAGAATTATATTTTTTAAATAAAGGCTAAGAAATAAGTTAAATCTTTGACATTTCTTTGGGAAATTAGTTAAATGAAGTTGCTTATTTATGTGAAAAATTGTTTGTGTCTTGTTTTTTATATTATTCGTATGTATTTTAATTAGCTGCGTCTAAAATTGAAAGAAATATTTGAATATTCGTACTTTTATCGAGTAGAATTTACTATTTTTAATACTGATGATGTTATTAATAAATTTACAAAAAAGAAAAGAAAACGGGAAGCGTAAACTTTATGACGAAAGCTCGGTGCAATATTAGAAAATCGATTTCTTACTCGCGTTGCGTGAGAAATACGCAACAGAAATTTTTCCAGAAATCCGTTGACGTAACTATCACGTTCGAGCTTTGGTTTATTTTATAGTGAAGTTTCAACGAAACTCTATATTTTGTAACAATAAAATTGACAGAAATTAATTTCTGACAGAAATTATGGTCTTAAAAAACAAAGTAAATCATGAAAAATGGAAAATTTGATAAAAACATTAATTGGAAAACAAGTTCGAATTTATTTATATGCAATTTCTCAGCAGTATTAATTTAATATTCCAACATACTTAAAGGAATCTTGCAGAAACTACATGTGGGATTTTCTCCATTTCAAATAATAGGTACAAAATTAGGCGTATTTCTTCATCGGTAAAATAACAGCTAAAATTAAATTACGCTTAATCATATTATTATACCAGCACGCACGTCTGTATTTTTAGCCGCGTTAAAATTCGGCCTGGAAAGATATAAAAACAACAAACACAAAGGAAGTGTACTTGTGTATTTTCTCCGATGAACGTTTACTCAACAAAGATAAAACTTTCTCGAAATATTACACGATCCGTTAACACTTTTCAGTAAAATGAATTAATCATCCCATAAAAAGACTGTCGAATTTTTTTAATTAAAAAAACAAAATATGCCTGATTCTAATACTGTATCAAAAACATATGATACAAAATATTAACGACGAAAGTTCTTTAAATCCAACGCAAAGAATACTAAAAAAGTGAGGAAATATGAAGCTTCCTAAAATTTTTCTTAATAATAACTACCAGTTGTTAAATCATATCAGCAATCATAAGAAACTCAATGAAAAATTACGCAGCAGTATAGTTTCGTGTAAGATGCCTGCACGAGAAGATTCTCCTCGCCGGCTGAGCGAAATGCCCGCTACCGGAAGCGGATTATCATTTTCCACCTTGGATTTTCATGGCGCAAAAAGAAAAAAAAAGAAAGGGGGAGAAACTGTATGGGCGCAGAGGGATCTGCACACGGTGGGGAAATTTTTTTTCCGCGGCGTCGAAAGGGGGGAGGAAGAGAAAAGGAGACATAAATAAAAGCATCCCTCCAGTGAAAGAGCTCTAGCGCGACAGGGTAGTCACGTTTGCCGCGCTTTTTCGACACGGGCCACATCGCGAAATCTAATTGGTCAATCGGGAAACAGCCATCTTTTGAATGGGCGTAGCCACTCGTTAATACAGGGTGACTCACCCCTGCCTGCCGGAAAGCCTATGCCTCCCGTCCACTAACCTTCTCCCTTAACTTACCCTCCCTCTCCATGTCTCCGTTTTACCCTTTTCCTTTCCTTTATACGATCTTCTTTCTCTCATCCACCTTCCTACCGTTTCTCGTTCTCTCCCCCTTTTCTCCCTCCCCGCTGACCCTGCAACCATCCTTTCCTGCCCCTCCCCACCACTCACTTTCTGTCACGTACTTTCTCTTTATCTTTCTCCCTCCACACCCCGCCAACTCGTAGCTCCCGCCATTCTCTCCTACCCTTTACGTTGTCCTTCCCCATTTGCAACCAGCTTTCCCCTCTTTCCATCCGTTTCCGTGTATACCTTCGTCCCTTTCTATTTTTACGCCCGATATCTCTCCCTTTCGACGCTCTCCGTGTTCACCCTCGTGAAACTTTTACGGCGCTACCAACCAGCCCTTCCACCGCGCCAAGGCATCGACGCAAGCCCTGATCGGCCGCAAAGGCCTTCGAGGCAGATGATACCCAGAACAACTTTCCTTTATTCCTGGCTTGCAGCGGTCACGGGGACAGGAGTTTTTAGAGACGAGAGATATACGCCGCTGCCGATTTTCTTCTTTTCTTCTCGAGATACCTAGCCTCGTAGCCTAGGCCGTTACGAGAAAGGTTACGCCGAAGAAAGGAGAACTTTTACTTTCACCGTTTCCCAGACCCTTTGTTTCCCGAGGCCTTAAACTGCACCCCGAATACCTTCTTATTTCACTATTTGCAGAGGACAGTCTCTCCTTTTTCGTGGTGGGAACAGAGGAAAAATGCGGGCTGTGAATTGAATGGGTTTTTGTGGGGAGTATTGGAAAAATATTGGTAAGGCTGATTGACGAAGGGAATGAGTAATTGATTAGTTTCTTATGTCAATGGTGGTACAGTGTTGTAGATTTAGGTAGAATGTTGAATTATTCTGAAAAATTGAGCCCAAAAAGCGCGAGAAATTAAGTTGGAAAAGAGAAATCTCTGATAGATAAGATGTACATGAGAATCTTTTCTGTCCCTTCTTCGGATTTAAGTTTAATAAACCAATTTTAACAAGCCAAATTCGGAGCATTGCTGAATATCATGTTTTCATGGGGAAAAGAGGTCTAAGATAATAATGCTTAGGAGTAGCTGATAATTAACACTATGTTTATGGACTTTTCTTGTATAGCTACTTTTACAAACACCAGCAAAATTGAAGAATGACCAAAAACCCCAATTTTTCTTCAAAAAAATCGATTTATTTAATTTAAAAATGATTTAATTGTATACTATTAACTTAATTATAAATTTAGATATACTTTCGTATCATTCCATTATTTAAAAATCAGCAGAAATTGCTGGAAAATATATTAATAGCAATAGTTTTTCCAACTTTGCTCGTGAAATCGAAAATTTGCCAAATCTACGAGTCCAGTAAATATAGTGTTAATGAAATCATCTATAATAAGTGTAGTCATAATAAATTATAATCTTTATGCAAAAAAATCGAACTATTTCGAACTAGGGAAATAAAATAAAACTGGATTTCACTTTACATGTTTTTTTTTCACTAAACTTTTCCACTCCACTAAAAAAAAATCTAACGCAATAATGGTTAAGAATAGTAGATAATTAATGAAATCATTAACCAGCTTCAATAACTAGTGTAGTCGTAATAAATTGCAATCTAACTAACACTTTTTATGAAAAAGACCTGAATATATCTAATTAAGGAAATAAAATATAGCTAGATTTCACTTTACGTGTCTAATTTTCCACTAAACTTTCATAATATTATACGTTTATGTATCAAAATGTTTCTGCATTACGAAGAAACCAGCAATTTCGTACTCAAAAATCACGCAAACGCTAGAATTTCAATGTAACTGTTGATCAATTACAACAATCCAGATCATAAAACAGCATGAATCACTTGGAAGCCATTTCTCTTTTCAAAATATCATAAAATTGTTAAATCGTTAAAATATAATTATGCAAACAGATTATAATTAATCAAATCACTAATCAGTATTAATAATTCAAGTATCATGATGACACATGAACAATCTAACATCGTTCCTTTATTTTAATTATACAAAATTTCTAAATATCCAATAAAAAGAATAAACAGAAAATCAGACTTCGTTTTGCAAATCCTTCATTTTCCTAGGAAAATTTCTCAATATCGTGCATTTAGGCATTCGATGTCTTTATTCTAAGAGAGGTATTAGAAGAACAAAGCGCCGTTAGTTGTTTCATGTTGCAAAATATCACGAAGCGCATTGCACATCGCCCCAAGTTTCTACATTAGCGTGTAAACGAGGCAGCGTACCAATGTCCGTTGCAATACTTGCTGCACCACTAGTAAAATGCATTACCCCTCTGCCGGTTAAAACCGCACGTCGTATCCCACCACTATGCAATGTTTCTCCCACACGGCGTCAAACATACGATGCAGGATGCAAAACTCGCGTGCGGCATGCGTAAATGTGCAATGCCATTGCCCCACCATAAACAGATCCGCCAATAGACGTCTGCTATAGATCCGTAATGAAGTCTGCGATCAACGGCGTATTACTTTCCACATAAAGCTTCGTAACGACACACTTTTCGATAAATATTAAATAAGAAAATTGCTATAATAAAGAGGAAATGTTTAGAATTACACTGTGTAGTTAAATTTATTTCTTCAAACTATCAAATCGGTTTTTTTCGTTTTAAATATTCGAAGGAAAATGATTGTTACTGTGATATTTGCAAATAAAAAATATTTGTGAGTTTGTAAGATTTTATTTAGCAGTGAATTTGTTTGGAATCGAACGTCATGTTAGAAATTTAGAAAAATATCTATATTCATTCTATGTTCTGAAATATATAAATATATATTGCAACATGGATGTTTCTAAGAAAAACTTGACATTTTCAAGCTCTACTGGATAGAATATAAAAATACATATTTATAATAAATTGTAATTTCTAAGCTAGAAATTTATGAACTAACATTTCCAAGTAACAACAGATGACACTGAACAAAATAAATTAAACTTTTACTAAGTAGTTAAAATTAAATATAAAAATAAATAATAATTTATAATAATAAATTAACTAAGAATTAAATTATCAATATTTCTTCCTTATAAAAATATAGTCAAAAAAATCAAATATAGATAACAATTAACAAATTTTCTATCTAAAAATTCCTAAACATTCTTATACTAGTTAAGATAACTCCGAAACAGATAAAACCTGCAAAAAATGAAAGAACACATTGCAACGGTTAAAGTTAAATTAACCGTATGCATCCTATTTAAATTCTACCAATGCGAAGGACTTTCCGAGAACAAAGCGATCCATCTTGTTCAGAAATGTGCTTTTCCACTTAAAAATGTAACAGGATACAAATACTTTTCTCATAAATTCCCTCGACCGCCCACAAAGAAACCATACGCGAAACTCGCACAAGCGAAAAGAAAAACGAGCTCCGAAAATGCATTCTAGCTGATATACAAAAATACCGTACAAATGTCGTATGGCGGTTGAAAGCTGCAGTTCTCGAGCGTGCAAAGTGCATTACCCCCCACCTGGATGCATCACCCCTCCACTGGTGTACCCCCTCCAAAAGAGACCTCCACCATGCATAGGATGCTTCTTGTTGGCTCCCCTCGCTACGACAAGTTGCATACAATAAAGCGCTGCAACGATGCACACAGTCTATTCGATGACAAAAGAGGGGGGATGCAATGGCAAACCGTCTCTCCCCTCTTCGTTCAACCACTTCCGAATAAAAATTCGAAAGGAAGAGTGGAAGAGGGGTTACATCTGCGACCGCACCTCCTGTTTTCGCTACCAAACAGTTTTCCAACTGATCATTTTCATATGAGTATATACAACTATCTAAGGTATATATATACAAACGTTTCAATCGATAAAAAATGTATTAACTTTTGCATTTATAAAATGTATTTTTTTTTTATATATATATTGTTTATTTTTGTTGATGAATCCCTCTCTTACTTGTATAGTTCCTATGAATTATTCTGTCAATTTATCGTTATGTTTGAGATATAAATGATATTAGAACATAGGTAATTAATATTCGCCTATCGAACGATTAAGAGATCATTATGCGCCAAAAATAAATTGGTATTATATCAGATCAGTCCATAAGATCGTGAATATTGATGTGATATATATGATCAGAACCATAGTCTTTTTACACACATGGAATTAGAAAATTACCTATAAGATTCATTAAAATAACAGAATGCTTTATTTGCGTTATTTGAAAATTTCGGAAAAGGACGCGCGAATTTATGGACTGCGTTCGTACAAGGGAAAATCATATTGCTAATATGACACTTGACAATTTTTCAGTTTAAAAGAAAAATATTTGCTTTCTTCGGCTTTGCATGTAGCTAAATTGTTAGTAGAGTTTCTCTGATTTAATATAGAATAAGAGTGAAATGTAACTGTTCTTTTTTATATCCTGTTCGAAATTCTTGGAAATGCGACATTTTTGAGGTCAGAGGAAATGCATCAGTTTCTTCTATGATTTTAGTTTATTGCAACGTATATAATGAAATTGAGTCCTTTGCGAATAAAATAGACTTTCATACCAACAATTAATATAGCAGATTTACCAATAGAATCAAAGTTACAAAAGAGAATATTAAATAATTATAAAATAAAGTAGCACGAAGTGTCTTCTTAATCTTTCTTTACTTAAAATTTCATCAGTGAAAGGCACAAAATAATGAATTTGTATCTTTAACTTTATAATAATGTGCAATAATTTATTCGATTTTTTACACAATATCGTGCAAGTCTTGTAGGTAACAGCATGAAGCTTAAACATGCCGCCATTGACCATACTGAAAAATTGCTGCCCTTTGTCGAAGAGAACAACAGCAGGTCATATTGCGACCATAGGTTTAATCAAGAAGAAAAGTCGAATATTAGAACGGCTACCATACTAATAAAAAGGTAAGCAATATTATTTCAAAAAATTGAAAGGTTATTCCTGCAAAATGTAATTAATTAAATATGAAAGGCAATGCGGGTACAAAAGTCCAGTTAAATAAAGAAGTGAATAGGTACAATAAAACAATACACGAAACATTAACTCTTTCTATAACAATAAGCAGTTGAAAGCTAATTCCATTTTTTTTTTAATTGCTCTTATATCTTCAAATAACTGGAAGAAATGTCATACTTTTCGATATAATAAGAACAATATTTGTAACAGTAAAAAATAACCAGGAATATCTAATTCTCGTATCTTATTGCTAAAACTATAATCTTCCTCCATGTTTTAAAACCATTACTTTTTCCTACTTACAGGCAATTAAAACAAATTTTACATTTCTACTGTAACATATTCTTCGTAATATTATTTTCTAAATATTCTACGTAAAAATTGAATTATCCAATGCATCTAAGAATTAAAAGAACTCAAAATATCCTTACGGTGTTCGCAAGTTTGCGAATTTTCAGCCGCCATTTATACGCTGGGCCCTTTTGCCAAGGTTGGTGCTCGAACCTGCCCCTTCATCTACCATATGTGCACGTACGTGTATACCTACATAAAGGTACATACGTGTGTACATGAGCTATTACGGCCGGATCGGTGTGCTTATAGTGTACGCCATTTTCAATTGGTTCCATTGATTTCGTCAAATAATTCGCTATTATTCAGGATTCCTTGACATTTCTTCTATGTAAAAAGAGTATATAAGTTTCAAAATATAATTGCTATAAGTATACCAAATAATTTCTATCATATGTCGATCTGACCAATTGATAGATCGACTAACGTCACGTTAAATGTCACGAAGATCTAATAGCAAATTATAGAAAATTGTAGAATGCGGTTAGGAATATTGTCATACCACCTCTGTTTCCCTTGGCATTATGTCAAAGCAGAAATTATCCTGAGAAAGGAGTAACATTTTTCGATGTCCGTTAGAATCCTAATTTCGACTCATCAAACAATTGTCCTATTTTAACACAAGCGTAACCACAAAAGACATTACTATCCTTTCCTATTCTCCATCTGCTGGAGGAACTGCATGCTAATCTTAGAGACAAACAAACCGCTCAAGATAGGAACCGTGTACCGCAATAAAGTTCGTTGAAGAATTATATCGTGGTAATAAACACTTTCATTTCTATGGTCATAAACTAGGAAGGAAAATTCGGGTACTTGTAATTTATGGTTGGAAACAATAGAAAAGATTTGTAGTACTCGATGCTTTCTTACAATTACCAAAGCTTACTATATACAATTCTTTCTTATCTATATAGAACTTATATAGAACCTTAAGCGCAATATTTTATTTAATAGAAAAAATTTATTTAAATATTTTCTTTAATATAATTAATCGACAAAAATTCTTATATATTTACATACTTTAAAAGTTGCAAATAATACACGATATTTTCACTTAATTCAAATAATGGCACAGCCTTCCCCCTTTACTATTCTAAATTTCAATTCGGAGGATTAATGATACAACCCTTGTAGCAACAGAATGTTACAATGTCTTCTTACGTAAATCGTGTTGTTACGCAACATTGGAATTTAACTTAATTTATCAATAGAAATTGTCAGGGTCTGACACACTAAGAACGATGATAGATAAAGTTTCCCTTTCTTTTATTATCTGTACTAAATTTTAAAGCAAATATTGCCTGTATTAAATTTTAACAACACTAATTGTAGATACATCTGCATAAAATTAGTTTACTAGACGTAGAAATGAATTCTTTCCGACTTTCGAATGCAATCGAAGTTTTATTTAAAACGAATGAAAGTATCAATAATCGGAATAATTTTCATTATCGGCAGCTTGCGAATATCAACGCAAATATTTCGATTTGAATTATTGTATCAATTATATGACTCTTGTCGGAAGGAATACATTTCTACACCTAATCAAATAAAAAAGAAAAAAAATTGAATAACTAACAATCTTTTCGATAATCCTTTACTCGAGTGTACCTGTATACGTGTCAGATAGAGGCCAAGGATAGAGATCACCGAACACGGGCATTATACAAACCATAAGAAAAACTAAAAGAACCGTGTCGGAGGAAAAAGAAAAGGATGTTCGTCGAAAGGAAAAAAAACTCAACCCCCTGGATATTGTCATCGCGGGATCCATCCGTGAGATCAGTCCTTTCTATGGACCGCCAACTTTTTTCCTCCGATTTCACGGCGGAATAATGGATTCCTCGATCCTTTGGATGCGCTCGTTACCAAGGCATTCGTAACGGCTGCAGCTGTCACACTAGAAGACGATGATAAAGTAGGAAATCTTGCCTTCTACCAGGCCCGAGGAAATCAGTAAGAAAACAGAAATCCACGGTGAAGAGAGGGACGAGGGATGAAAAGCGGAAGTACGCCCTTTACGCCTTCTAAACTAACAGATTTTCGTTACCGTCGACCAAGCCTGTTGAAAAGCCACGCAAGAACCCGAAGGCAGATAACGAGAATTAGAAAATTGAACGACTTCCGCATTCCTTCGAGGAATATCTGGAAATCTGCCTAGGAAAGCGTCTAGTGGATTAATTTGATTCCGGGAAGATGGAAATTAAGAGTGAAAGTGTAATATACATTTGCCATGTAACTAATAATTAAACAATTAATAGAATCAGTAATGTTTACGGTATGTAACATACTAATTGTTGAGTAAGATGTCATCGAGAAAAAGTGGCAAGTATAAAAGTGATAAATAATTTTAATAAAAATTAAAGCAGAAGAATGAATTCGACGAATTTGAGATTAGAAGTTTCGTAGATTCCAGTTAAAAATTTCGAAATTGCAAATTCTATGTAAAATGAATAGATGAAGTTTCAGAAATAAGGTTTTAGATTTGAAATTTTTATAATTAACCTTTTTTCTTTAAATACTAGCTACAATCTGTCTAACTGATCAACATTGCATGTTATCGTAAGGTAATCTTCCGTCTATTTGCTTTATTGTAGTATCTAATAAATTTTTAATCTTAATGATAAAAATCTTCAAAGCAGGAACATTTTCTCTATCCAACATCAGCCGAATATATACCTGGAAAATTCGATGAACGGCAAAGCTGAAATTTCGTGTTTAAATAGGACTGCCTATATGGTAGTTCTAAATTAATTCAACAAAAGATACCGTACGAGGGAAAAATTGCTGGCGAGCGTTACCCCTACACGACCATTTACGACGAATTTATACCATGTCGCGTTGAACCATCCTTTCTATCTCTCGACCGTCGTATAAATCTTATTCCGCGGAATCACTCATTTCTCGCTCTATTCCCTGTATATAATTCCTTGTTTCACGTGACCGACACGGAATTTCCAAAAACATGATTTTCTAAGGAAGAAATAGAAGGTGACTCCGGATTTTCGGCAACTAAACGCATATAATGACCGCGTACAGCTCATATTTCATCCGATTATTCGTAGGTACGCGCGGGACACAATTTATTGCTCGGGGAATAGTTTTCTAGGCCAACAAGCTAGAGTCGCTAGTGAAATAGGAAGGGTCACGGGGATCGTTTCGAAAAAGGGGGGAAAAGGAAGAGGGAAACGGGGAGGGAGAGGCCATCCGGGGCAATGCCAGCTGCGCTACCGTAACATAACGAGGCCTAAACGCAGTCGCCTTCTACCAATAGGAACCAACTGTTCATTAGGCTGTTGATACAGGCTGCTCCAAATTGTCTACGAGAAGGTCCGGACTGCGAGGGTGTAGCAAACGCTGAGAGATTAGATCTTGCCCAGGACGAAAACTTTGAACATCCCCCGAATCGATTGTTCAACGTGCTAAACACAGAAAACTGGGAGGAAAAAGTATAACTAAACTGAATTCACCTTTACAATTGTTACGTGTAAAAAAGGATGTAACATGTGAAGAAAAATTAAATATGGAAGCTTTTCATAATTATTCATATACGAATAATTCTAGTAACACGTGAAATAAGAAAAATGAGACACATTTGTGTAATTTGAACCTTAACTTATCCTAGAATAGGTTTTTCATGTCATTTGTATATTGGTGTATCTAGTAAATTATTTGTAGACTAACCACAATTAATTGTAATTAACTATTTCCTTTTCTTTTCTCTTTTCCCTTTTGAGAAAAATGTTTATCATTGGAAAATACTTTCCAACTATTATTTCAAACAGAAAACGAAACTGATGGTATGCAACTTTCATTTATTAGACGATCGTTTATTAGGCAAAATGAAATTTAGCAAATTTGCTAAATTTATTAATTAAATTGCAGAGCTATAGTACACATCCTGACGGTCAAGTAAAAACAAGAAATTCATCATACGTTATATTATTAAACAAATTAAATAGCGTTTAGAGCTGTATCAAGATGATTTTAACGTCTATTATATGGTTTTGCACAAATACTATAAAACAAAGAAATTTAACAAGACCAACTACATTTTTAACAGTACAGGAGTAAATATCGAGTGTAGAAACAAATTTTTTCCGACTGGAATCGCATAATCGGTACAGCAATTCAAATTGAAATATTCACAGGCTGCAAGAAAAATGACAAAAGATCATTAACAATAATGGAAATTATTCTCATGAAAATTAAGAATGAAAAATGAATGAAAAATTCTTTTTAAATAAAATCTTGATTGCGTACAGAAATCGAAAAGAATATATTTCTACACCTGATAAATGAAAAAAAAGATTAGCATTTAAAAAAATATGCATATCAAAATGTTTTCATAAAATTGTCAAATAATATTTCAAATTGATATTATTAAGCATACTAAAGATTTTATTTTATTTGACTCTGCGACTAAAGAGAAGCGCCATTTTGTGAACGTGAAATTATGCACGTGCAACGAAGGACAATTCTTTTCAAGTTGTTCAATGGTGATTTAAATAAGATTTAAATCAAAGATTTCCATTTAAAGAAATTTGCGGTGCATGCAGGGACAAAGACGAACATATGCATATATACGAACTGCTCTTGGTGCCAAAAAACCCTCTAGCGACAGATGCGGGACAAAATTTCGTTCATTGGAAACTGGTATAGAAACCGCAGCTGCTGTGCAGGCAAGTTAGACACCTCCTAAATCCTAACTTATCGACTGCTATGATGCGATGGTAATTTATTCTAAACTCAGGAAAAAACCCATTTATACTGCATATACAAAATCAATTAATCAATTGTCTCTGAGTGCGGCCGCCATGTTTGTGAACCGCAAACCTTCTTATTATTCATAAAATCAATGTTACTCAAGCATAAATGCATTTCTAAATACACATTTATTTTGCTCGCGTTCCTAAGGAAACCTGTTTTTCAATATTTCTAATAAAATAACAATCGTTACGCGTTATAATATCTTCAAACTTGAAAGAGAAATAACAACTCTCGTTCGAATAATATTACACCGTAAAATGATTCTAAAATTAAATTCGAAAGTTAGAACAAGTTACCGATCGGTAATCTCGATTCTTTAAGACACATTAATTAAGCAAAAAAAAAAAAAAAAATTAATTACATAGAATAAAATGAAATTAAAAAGAAGGAAAAAAGGAAATAACTTGGAGATTGTACCTCCTTTTATTTCTCACACGAAGGACAAGTGAAAAGAAAAGCAGAAAACCCATAATATTTCCATTTCGAACAACAAAATGTGATTTGATTTTAACACACAAGGGATTTCAAACGTTTTCCACGATTTACAAAATCCTGACAGTGAAAAATACAGTTCTATTTCTGACACTTCTATGGAGAAACGAGTGGGAAGTCATAGACGCAGATTGCACTTTCAACTAAACTGAAGTAAAATCATATAACACACTGCCTAGCAGCTGCGAACTTCCGAGACCGTGTAGCAGCTTTTCAATTCATTTTCCGTTACTTGGATGTTCCCTGCCTGTGTTCGCTTTATCCGCGGGGGATAAGGAAAGGGAATGGAATGTGTAGCATGCCATTGGAGGAAGATACAATCACAGTATCTAAGATTCTGAATACCGAGAAAACAGGTAAAGGGAATCATTATCAGTATGATTCGAAGCAGTATATTAAAGTAAATAATTTTTTATCTCATTAACAATGTCAATGCCTTCTTTTCTAATCTTATATTCCAGTTTTCTAAACTCTGTATCAGTGATTTTATTGAAATAAATTAAAAAAAGTATTTTCAAGGTATTATGTATAAAATATTTAATTCAAATCAATATTTCCCACTGTATAACGAAATCAACATTTTGTAATCGTTTTGAAGCGGAATTATTTGTTATCATCCGAAATGAATCATGACGAAACAGAAGAAACATTGTACATATAGTATGATTTAAAAAAAAAATTATATGAAGAACTTAAACAAGAGTACTGCATGTACTATTAGAATACAATTGTAAGAAAAAATAGAAAAATGGAAAAAAGTGTATATAAGATAGAGTTTACAATCGAAAAAGATTTAAATAAAGTAATATTATGCTGTGTACAATAAGAAGACATTTTTACACATGGATTAATTATGTATATGTCAAGTATACTAAAAGTAAAAAGCTGATACTATTTCACTTAGTGTAAAGAATATCCTTAAAAGAAGCATTTCTTTATCAAATTTAGAAAATGAAAATTCTTTTTCCAAAGAATTCCTTATGTTACTACTTGAATTGCACAATCAGTACTATCGACATTCAATACGAAATAAATTGAACAAATAATTGTTATGAAAAGATGATACATGAAAATTACAGGAGTAATGCAAAGTAACAACAGAAGTTTGCAAATTGAAATCGTCATCAAAACATTCTAGCAAAGAAACCTAACTGTTCTCAAATTTATAACATATTATAAATGTTGTTACATCTCATTAAAAATCATAAATATAAAATGTAAAATAGAGACGTATTACAATCTTTATAAACTTAGGATATTCATAAGTAATATTTAAAATTTAATTAAATGTAATAAAAGTTCGCTTGTAGATTTGGAAAAAATAATGAAAAAATAATGTAAAATAAAAATAAATTTGACAAGGAGTTTCATAATTTACTATTTTATGCAGCCCTTTCCTTTCATTCTAATGCACCTAGTGTTTCTAAAAATGTATAAAACAAAGAATTTCGAAATAACCGTTTCAATTTTAATCAGGCTGCAATGTAATAAAAGAATAAAAGAATTTAAAACAAACATGCCTTTTAATGATTATCCTTTCTGAATATATAGTACAATACAAGTCAATGTAACAATAAACTAATAATAATGAATTCACAAGACCGTAAAATATTTCCCGTAAATTTGCTTCTTCTGTACAAGTTCGAAGAGCGTTTATAATATCCTATGGCTAAGTTTCCTTTCCATACGTCTCTAAGGACGCCCCCATTAAATGGTGGACAGGGGTAATCGAATAGTTCTAAGCTACCGGAGGGTCGGAATAGGCGTTCTAAAATTGGGAGGGGTACGTAGGGGAACACGAAAACCGGATGGCACGCCGAAATGTAGTCGGCTATATTCTGAATTCATCCTCCATTTCGGAACATAATTTTTATTTTGATAAAAATTCTACTTTGACGTTGATTTATTTCCTAACTAATTGCACCAAAAAAAAAATTAACAATTTTTTAATTAATTTATCACGTCTATCACGTTTCAGTTGGAAAAATCATAAATTGGAACGTATCGTACTAAAGAAAAAAAAAAAACAATCGATCGAAATTAAAACGGAATTTTTATTATCATTATTATTTACTTAATGCATCTTCTGTATCACACAGAGGTGACTTTCGGTATACTTTGACTGCTATTCCATTGAGCACGGAAAAGTCCAGTTCGCTTTAACCATTATTCTATAAATAACGGAATATCGACACCCCCTCGTTCATATCTCTACGTTTAATTGCCGCGAAAATAGCACCTCCAGCTAATTAATCGTTATTCGCGCAGTTTCTTCCTTTTCCAACCTCTTACCCAGATCACCCTGACCCTAGGCACATAGGCAGCTGTCTCACTCCACCCCTTTGTGGACATGGGCACTGCTCTAACGTAAGAACGGATTTGTCTATCCCTGCACGGTGTGCAGTAGTACCGCAAGGCCATCGAATATTCGTCTCAATAAAACTGTCTGATCCATTTTCTGAACTAACACAACGTCAATATTATTCATCAATTAAATACAAGCAATAGTTCATATAAATGAAAATGTTGCTAATAAAATAATCCAAATGGTGTTGAACCATCGTGTAATATTAATACATAAACATAAAATATAATAAAATGTTCCACAGTTATTTGACGTAGAATGCGAAAAATTAAATATCCTCTAGGATAAACTTGTAACCAAGTTTGAAAATTGAATAATTCATCGGGATATTTCACGATGCTTCCATATTAGATAAGTAACGAAACATTTGCAACGTCTAACAATAGTATAGCCTAGTTGTTACACAGGGACAAGCTACATCGAAGGTTCAAAATAATTTTGCAAGAAATTACCTAGTGGCCTATATAAATGCAAATCATGAGGCACGATACGCATCTTCGGCTCATTCGCTGCTCTCGTCATTCCCACTGGCGCTTAGCAAGAGACGAAAAAAAAAAAAAAGAAAATAATGCCCGATAGATTCGTGCAACAATCTTTCAATATGAATACCAACGGCGACGCAGGAATAAGGAACTCGTTAACAGTACTACCGTTCGCCGAAAACACCCGGTAGATTTCTGCAGGAACCGAACGCGCAACGGGGAGGAAAGAGTAAGGTGACGCGTAAGCGAAAGAAAGAGGACGAAAGAGTGCGCTCGCGTTTCTCAACGTTCTACTACACTCGCTCACCGACATATGCCTGTGCGTATATTTCCTACTCGCATGCATACACGCATGTTCGTGTGCGTGCAACGTAAACCCGAGTGAGCGAGCGAAGCGAGCGAACGACAAGCGAGCACGCATGCACGCGAAAGCGAGCGTGCACGCAGACAGGCACATTGCCGGCTGCGAAACCGGCGTGCGAAAATTGACCAATCGCGAGCAGAGGCGGGAGTCGGTGGGGCAGCCACGTGGTGCCGAGGTAACCAATAGGAGGTAAGGCGCTCGCGAATTTCGAGTCGGTTTCCCGCTTAGCGCTCTGAGCTTCTAGTTTGTTAGAGCAGGATAGCGTGCGAAAGGGGGGGACAAAAAAAGAAAAAAAAAGGAGTGAGAAAGTGCACGCACCAGCAAGGAGAGACGGGAAGGTTATACGGCTGGTAAAAAGGAGCGAGGAAGAAGGAGGAAAGGAAGGAAAGGAAAAAAAAAGAAGAGAGAAGAGTGACGAGTTTACATCGTATTGCCCCCCCAGGACACGCGAAAGAGTAAACGAGAGGAAAGAGAAGGTGGAAGAGAGAAAGGGTGAAGCGCTGAGACGGCAAGAGAGAAAGAAAACGCCGAATGAGAGAGCCCCTCAGACGTCGTGTCGTGGTCTAGCCAAAGAGACAAGAGCCTGGTAGGAAGGTGCGTCGTCGTCGCAACGAGAGGAGAGGAAAGAAAGAGAGAAAGAAAAAGAGAAAGAGCAAGAGAGAGAGAAAGAAAGAGAGAAAGAGAGGAGTCGCTGGGCACACGGTGAATCGTCAAGAGAAGAACGGTCAACGCACGTCCCTTAACCTTAAAAAAGTTGAAGAGTCGTTTCTGAGAAGACACGGTCGTCGTCGTAGTCCGCCTGATCGGTCGTCGCAGTCATCCTCGTCGGTTTGTATGATCGAGCTGGCTCGAGAAACATCCATTGCCACCGGAAACACGCCAGGTCTATGTACTACCGGTGCCGAGTCGACGTGACAGAGTCGTTGTATTTTGAAGCGAGCGGGAAATAGACAGCGGTTCCAGAGGAAACGAAGAAAAAAGTAAAAACAAAAAACAGTACAGGGCAGGAACGCTTAGAAGATCATTCAAGAAGTTACGGAAAAAAACCTCCTGTGTTCCCCTTCGTTTTTTTGGCGTGCAAGCGCGAAAAATCACGCCGAGTATTACACGAGAAAGAAAACAATCGTGTTCACCGAAGAGACATTTGAGATAAAATAGTTTCCAACCAACGCAGGAAATAACAGAAAAAGAAAGAAAGAAAGGAAAGAAAGAAAGGCTACCACGGAAAAAACTTCGACGAAAGCGCGCTCTCGTGTTCGTTTCTTTCTTGCGTGATAACAGGATTGTTCAACGTCGTCGTCGTCGTCGCGTACTCGTCCTACAACAGGAACAGTTTCACAATCCTCGACGTGTCCAAAACGTGCGGTGATACGCGTGTGTCATCGTCGTGTCCGTCTACGGTTCTTTTTTATCGGTGAAAAATTTCCCCTCGGGTAACTCGTGGTGCGAGATAAACTCGGCCGTTTAACGTATTTTCGCATCGTGATCGTCATCTACATACGTTGACGTGTGTGTGGACAACATCGTCAGCGATCGGTTTTGTTCATCTAACCGCGTGCCACACTGGTCTGTAAATCTATCCTATACACCACGTGACCAAGACGCCGTATCTTGGGAAAAGCCGTCACGATAACATCCAAGAGCGAATCAACCACCATGTCGAAGCTTTACGTGGGTAATCTGCCGCTGGATTGTAACGAGAGTGCCCTTAGGCAACTCTTCCAGGATCACAATTTGTCGTGTACAACGATCCTGGTGAAACGAGGCGGCTACGCATTCGTCGACTGCATCGATCAATCCGTGGCAGATCGTGCGATCGACAAACTTAACGGTGAGTTTACTATCAACAGATGAGATAATGGCTAGATAGATTCGATTCGCTTATGCTGTGCTACCTTGAAGCTCCTATCGGCTGTTGCTACGCTGATACGAATACCTTGTACAATATGTATTGCTTATACTATACCAATATATAATATTGCTAACATGTTTTACTGCTGTTGCTGCTGCTATTGATCACAGGGTTCTGCTGTCACGTTCCATGACCGAACGAGAAGAAGGAGTCATCGGCAAAACGGAGAATACACAGAGACGTTGGAGACTTAATGATTAATTTAAAACTTAACAAAACGCTTTTACCGCTTTATGTAATGTTGTATATACATATTATAAACTTTAGGTAACGGCCCATAAGATCTGCTGGCAGGAAAGGCAGAACTTGTTGTTTTCTTTTTTTGTATAAAATCTTTCTTTACCTATGCAACAAGTTACGCCTACCTGTGCATTATACATATTGTCACGCTCTCACATGCCTTTTTCGCTAGTTTGTAAGATAATTTTTTTTTGTAGAAATACAAACATTTGCACGCTTGTACATATGCTTTACATAATTAATTCGCTGTGCTTAATTTTACTATCCTACCTCGATCGAAAGATCGACATCCTGTATATAATAACCCCCACCCCCTCAATCCAACCTGCGTAATTGTATGTATATATACGTAAATACAATATATTATTACCATAACCTATGTGCGAATAATGGGCAACTACAGTATGTCATTCGATGAATCGATCGTCAGTTCTATACGTTGACGAAAGGACAATCGCAACATGATATCGTTGGTTGTTTGATTCTTATTATTCGCTTCATTCCTTATAATTAGAACATTCAATGATAAATCGTATAAATTGAAAATGATTTATTATGACGATCGATTCGTTATGACACGGCAAGTTTCTCGATGGAAGAAAACATTTGTGAATGAATATTGTTTTGTGCAAACAACCACTGCCGTATTGCCTATCAATTTGAGAACCCCTGACCGCGACCTCGAAAATACTTCCGTCGAAAAAATACATCTTCCTATTTTCATTGAATACTTTGTATGATAATAACACCAGCCATAGTTTACAACGTTAGATATTTTCAAAGTGTATTGTATTAATAACTATCTTCATGTGCGTAATTACACAAAGATTTTCACTAAAATAAAATTGTGCTTTTCAAATTCCCCTTAAAAACGGCGCGAGAGATCGTGTCGTGTGGAAAACTTATCCACGTGGTGGAGAGGCGCACGCATCGGCAAGATGGCGGAGCCGGTTATACCGGCAAGGTCACGCGTGTGGGTTTCGTCTTTGAGATAAGTTTCTGATAATCGCTCTTGTCGCGGCTAACGTACTGTCGTTGATTGACATGATTAACCAGTTTCACTGTACTTGGCAATATAGTAATTCGAGCATTCAACGAAACCTACGATATTAATCGCCCGAAACTGATACGCCGTCGCTTGAACGATTATTTGATTAGAATTCATTTATCGCTACGTGAGACGAGAAATTTTCTTTCCGAAGATGCGTTGCCGCCAAATATCGCGGTCATTTTGTAAATTGAATTTCGTAGTTCGAAACACCGACTTCATTCGTCAGAGGCGTAGTTAAAGTGGCAGCCCGGTGATCAATTGAGGCTGCTGCTGCTGGGTGACTGTATTAGTCAATACAACTACTATTTCTTTACCTCTGATTCACGGTTACATCGAAAGTGAACGTAAACGACAAAAATCATCGATTGAAATGAAACGATGCGTTTATGAAATTTTTCTCGAAATGATTATTTCTTTTTTCTAAGACCTGACCATCCATACGGAATTTTGTCTTCGTCTGGGGGAAGTTAGATCGATGCTTGACTAGAGACGAACTCACGCCTGCATGTCGGCTATTCTCCCGCCTAAAAAAACGTGGTCAAGGTCGCGCCTGTACGCGTGACGTATAGTTCCCCACTGATTCCATGCCGAGGTTAAAATTTACATCGTGAAATACCGCCGACTTCATCTCAAGACGCCCGCCGAAATTAGTTAGTTACACTGGTCATGTAAAATGGTCATGCTAATCAAGTAAATCCAGATCGTAAAAATCTTCGTTGATAATTTCTTACGTGGCGTACGGCCTATTCGTGTAAGTAACATATGTATTCAATATTGATCGTTCACTTTCGACGTATCGTTCGTACGATGTCTCGTGGAGACTGAAAATGTTGAGGGGTAAGGAGAAATATACAAAGTTCCCTTCGATATTCCGTGAAAACGATTTTTACCCGTTAACAAGACCATTTGTGCATGCGATCGTAAAGCAATTCGTTTCGTGACGGACATTTGTAAAACGAATCACTGTCATGTTCGTGACAGTCCGTTACATGCGAGATACTAATCGACGCGTAATGCTCGCCTCATGACTATAAATTCTAGCTGCACAGTTCAGATAGTGTCAATAAAAAAAGAGAAGTGAGATGTTTAAATTTTTCCTTCCTTTTTTCTCTTTTTTATCAATACTATGAAATTATAGAATTTCCTAAAATTACGTTATAGTATGAAATTATTTGAAATATCATAAACTGTTAGGAATAGAACGGAACGCGAGCAGTTGCGAAAAAATTTCGGATATAACAGCGGGCAGAAATGTAGCAAAGAATATAACTGAGAGAACGGTCGGCCTGCTTAGAAGCCGGGTTGCAAGAAAAAGACGCGGTACCGAACATTGAAGCGATTCATAGGGAATAGTTTCTCCCTCTATTTCGTTAGCAATACAGAAGACTCAGTCGTTGCTCTGTAACAGCGGTACATATGTATGTAGGGCCGATCCTTGGATACAATGCCGTGTGCGGAGAACGTTACTGCTGTGGTACAGAACTAGTTTGGTAGGTTGTGTTACGTTTTAGACCAACTAAACTAAGGCTAGTGCGGTTAAACTACATCGGACTACAAGCACCGATATTAATTCACCGGGGTCTGTTAACTTGTCTGTCATTTAATGCCTTCATTTTGTTACCAGCCATGAGAACGTCTCAGGCAACTAGACAAAGTTTACTTAATTATTACTATTTAACTAAGAAATCTGAAGAGAGAGAGAGAGAGAGAAAGAGAGAGAGTACAGCGGGTTCGTTGGAGGGAAATTATCCTGTTTTAAAATTTTATTCGCGTCGAACATGCCTGCAAAGTAGCATGATATTTTTGTAACATAGAACCTTAATAGTTTCGCAGAATAGAGTAGGGGATTTTAGTCGTAAGATCGAGTTATATTTTCCGTGTTCAAGTTCGGTGAATCACGCGTATCCGACGTTTATCTCGACGGCCGGAGAGAGAAGGAGAGGAGAGTGTATATTTTTAATCGCAGTTTTGCAGTTGTTCATGGCTTGGTCAGCTTGATTTGTCGCGTGCCTTGTTCGAGACCACCTGCCTTCGAAAAAATTTACCTGTTAACAGTGCACCGGTAACCGACACTGATGCAACTATACGATTCGGTTTCTCCTCGGAGAAACGTCGTAGCCCTTCGGTTGATAATAATATCGATTTGAATTAAAGAAAAATAATCGTATGTTGACAAGCTCGATCTCATTACGATAAGGAGAATTTTTCTCGAGATCGTGTCAAACGTTTATTACTAACTCCTATCTATTTCGAAATCTCATCGATCTTACGTGTCATGCACAAGGATATGTGTACGTACAGGTTGCACGCGTTTAACAAAAGCGATTAAAGTTAATTACATCGTGTAATATCGCTGCGTGTCTCTCGTATATATGTACATCAACGTCAAAAATCGGTTCCTTTTTTTTTTCTCTTGTTAAGTTACAGCCTGAAAATTTGAACGATATACAATGAATTTCATATGTAGAAGTTCGAGTCCGGTACTTGTAACAATGATTTTTAAGCTGAAAACTTTATCGCGTCTTTCAGAGCGATTAAACTAGAACGAGGTTGAACTTGTTGCTCGAAAGCACGGCACTTTATTTACTTACTACGCATTTATCTCCTGAATGCTGTAAAATCTTCGCTTTTTTACCGTGAAATAGATACGTGTAAATACGTGTACACATTTTTCGTCGCTCAAATGGTTTCTTTTCTTTTCCTTTTTTTTTTATAATTCCAATTTCATTCGAAGATAATGTAACCATAAATGAATCCGACATCGACTTTTATGTTACATTCCGTTGATACATTCTCCTTCTATACTCAATACACAAATTTCTAATCGTGTAAAATAAAAATTCCGTCGGTTTCTAACGTTAAAGTTGAGAGCAACGGTGAAAAGAAGCCAAATTCAACGTCGACACAAATGTACGGTTTAAACGTAAAAAGTGCTTACGCGCCTGCAAGGAGGAAGTGCTATCTTTAGAGCAGCGAAAAGAGAGTCTGTGGTGTGTGTCTCCGTCTTCTTTTTCGTCTAGCCATCCGCTTTCATTAACTGAATGTGTATGGTCTTGGGGAGCCATATAGGTTTGCGAGTAAAGCCATTGTAAGATTTCAACATCCACTCGATACTACAGTACCAAATGAATGAAACGTGTAACGACATTTCATTTTGAACCCGCTATCGGTCACGCGTTTTTCGTAACCGGCACGATTCAGTTAGTTCGTTTGACCACAGCCTTAACAAGCGATAAAATCCACTTGTTGCACCTATATTTAAATTGCTCATAGTTTTTTCTTTTTCCTTTTCTCATTTAGCTATCGTAGCGATCGATAAAATTAACTAATTTCGTAATCGAAAGAACTCAGTAAAAACGAAGGAAAAAAATGGTAGATCCGCATGTTTCGTATTCGAATGAAATTGAATCGACCTGTGAAAAAAAAAGAAATGATAACACCACGATACCCCTATATCAAATGATCCCTGAAGCAGTCTCTATTTCGAATGCTTCTATATTGGTTTCGTCGGTGATTCTCTATTTCTTCCTTGGCCTCCCACGCGGCGGCCTTTTTTTTTCTCCCTCTAATCTATATTGTCTTCGTCTTTCATGGCCTCTGTTCACTCGAGAAACCTTTGAAGACACGTGTTTGTTTTAGATACTCGGCCGTTGACTTCTGGGCAAATAACTGTTACCGCTGCTACTTCCTCCCTCGAACGAAACCAATCTGAACGGGAAATCTTTTTCTTATTATAACACTCACACTTCGTACCTTATATATCACACCGAATGAAACTGCCCGTTTAACGTTTTTCTCCGTGTTGTAATTTTTCCAAATAGGAAAGTAGGTGCGCTTTCGCTTTATCATGTTCCCTATCGTTATCAGAGGCAGCCGTTTATTTCTACACGATCCACCGGTTCCTAATCTGCTTACGCAATCTCTATTTCCGACTCTAGCTTGCGCTGCGAGTATACGATTGCTATACAATCATTCATTCATCGTAATTTCTCGAAAGAAGAAAAAGAGAAAAAGAAATAAATACTCGCCGCTCCTTGATCGTGGAACGATTCGTCAATTAAAAAACATCGGACAGCGAAGAATTTCGTTCAGAGGGTAAATTTCGGGAGGCGCATCTTGCGTTCGATAAATTACCACGGGCGTTATATACTGATTTTCATCCTTTCACCCCTTCGACTGAAATTTTTACGGATTGCAAAGAAAAAAGAAAAAAAAATATGGAGAAAGAGAGAAAGAGACGAGCTACGTCCGCCAGTTGCGGCAACCAGCGAATCTGCTAGGCCCCACGTGCGCGTAATTGTCAGGTACGAAGAGAGAAACACGAATCTTTCGACAGGTGTCAATGAACCGGACAACGACGTATCCATCGAAGGATAAGCGAGGAAGACAGAAGGAAAGGAGAATCGGCCAGGCTGAGAGAGAAAGGAGAGGCACGAGCAGTTCGTTCGCACCTGCCTTCGTCATATACTAAACGGGGCTCACGGTGATTTCGCATTTCGTCAACGCGACTTTGTGAAACTAATTTCCTTCTACGAATTAGAACTATCCTTTTCTGTTTTCTGCGCCAGAGGAAGGATACACGAGAAATACAAAATTAGTCTCGTTAGAAGAACTGTACACTATTTCTTTTAACAAGAAAATTAGAAAATTAATTGTCTCTGAGATTCAGTGTAAATATAAAGTGCTTCAAAGTAGCAATCACCGTCTTAACCCTTTGCACTCTACTAATGCTGCTACCGAGTCGCAAATTTTATTCATGCTGAAATAAAGCAAATTAATAAAATACACAAAAAAAGAAAAGAAATTCACGAACGTGTATAATTTTTTTCTTTTCGAAGCGACACTTTTAATTTTCGAAAGTTTCATTGCACAAGCGTGTTGGAGTTGATAAATCGATCATACAAAAAAAAAAAAAATAGTTAAAGTGCAAAGAGTTAATAAGTAATCGTCTTAACTCTCAGACGAGAGTTTTCTACTTCATACGAAAAGATGTGAATGATAAACAGCAGCTTAGATTAATCGATGAGACGACGAGAGAACGTCGAATAACGGCGTCGCAACCCGTTGTGGCGAGAAACGTCGAAATAAGAGAGAAGCGTGGCAAAACTCATCGTAGAAAAATTACATCGGCATGGCGCCATTAATCTTCGAACGAGCGGATATTATTTTAATTCTCAAGCCTCGGACCGAGTCTCTTCCGAGAAACGCCGCCCTTTGTCCCGGTCGGCTCCACGAAAGAAAAGTGACCGACTGATTTAATCTACGAACGAACGGAGACCCTGGACTCTTTCTGTTGCTCGCTGTTTCCTATGCCTCTTCTCCTTTTCTCCCTTTCTCTTTTTTTTTCTCTCTCTTTTTTCCATTGGCGCGTTTCTTTTTTGTCTATCATAAACTATAGCCCATATTCAACGATTCGTATTCCATCGGGGCATATGGAAAATCGCGTTCAGTATTGCAATTCGTTGCATTCACGAAACCCCTCCCCCGAAAAGCTGTTTTTCGTTACACGTGCGTAGAATCGCGCAATAAAGCGAAATTTATACGTAGATGTTAACGATCGTTCGATAATAGTGGCGCGACGCAACGTACGCAGAACGTTGCCGATAGAATGGATAACACGCAGCAACATGCAAGCAAGCTTCGAGACGTCGCGACGTCTTACTACGTTAAGATAGAAGCACCGAAAAGATTAGGGTCCGTGCACGAGCGTGTGCGTGTCTTCATCTTACTACACCGGGGATGCGTGAAATGCTTGGCCACTGTATCCAAACGTGGAACTCTGAACTTTGTCCACTCGTTAGATAAAAGTCGTTATCGCGCGAGGTTCTATATACCGCCCGCTTTCGACCGGCAACTTTATTGACGTACACTTACAAATAACCTTGTAACATCCACGAATTAAAAAGCTGTAGAATTCTACGTGGTTCGAACCGATTACTCAAACACGAGCAATGAAACATAAATAGCTGCATAAGGCGAACGATAAGTTTCAGATAAAATCAGATATAGTTTTCAAAATTTTCCCAATTGACGACACTTAATTAGATACGTTCCGCGTATATTCTTCTTCAAGGAATTTTGGCGTAATCGTATCGCTGGTTTTACCGGTGAAACAGCACTTCAGAAACTGAAATGTAAAGATTTTATTTTTGTTTACGACTTAATTTTTTATTTCTCATTGCTTAATGTGTTTCGCCAGCATAACAGCGAGATAATCGTAAATGCGTATATTGTAGTACCTCTAGGATTATTATTCATAATGATGCAATCGTGGTTTAATTTTCATTCATCGACAAAAATCGTAATTTAAACGATTGATCGGTCAGCCAACCGCAATATTTTACATTTCGATAAGATTACCGCGGGGATCGGCACAGAGTGTATTAAATCACGGGTCTAGACAATTGAATCACACAATTTTCCTTCGTCTCGACATATGTAACAGGTATTCCTCAGCTTTAATACATCTTATGGCATACTCTCTCTCTTCCTCTCTCTTTTCTTCTATCTTCTCCTTTCTCTCGTCGTTTCGTTTGCGTTAGTGTGCACTTCCAGGAAGAAACTTTCGTGATTCATTTATTATGCATTGTCCGAACGAAATTGCATCGCGCTCTGGTTAATCGAGATTTACGAGGCAATTGTTACTTTTTCGACGCAACCGACTGCGGCGAGACGAAAATTGATTGATACGCCACGCGAGATAAAGACAATTCTGTTTTTTTTCCTTTCCTCTCCTGTCCGGTCAATCGCTATTTCGCTGTTAGGCAATAAAAATATACGGAACCGATACGAATTTCCGAGGAAATACTTCATTCGTCGTTGAAATTTATCGACGCTCGCCGCCATTGATTCGCGTCTGTGATACACGTTAAAGAGAAGAATCGATCGCACGGAAATTCGATGCAGTTCATTTACATAGCAACTTAGATTAGATTCAAGGATTAATTCTAAAGAACACACCTTTGAAAGACTTTGTCTTCTGTTAGGCGATATACCGAAGATTGATAAAGATGAGAGCTTCGGGGATAAATTATAAACACGGCGAAACTGAACGATCCAAGATTACATATACGTAATCACCGTTGAAAAAGTTTATTCAGAGTGGGATTTTGCGTTTCGCGCGCTTTCTACGGATTCTCAGTCAGGACCTATCTTAACGTGCGTGGGCCCACTCGCTTCATTCGGCAAACTAACCTACCCGTCTAAGTAATCCATTGTGCTTCTCGTGCTCTCTTTGTGTGGCCGCTCTCACGCTGAGAGCGCGGCACAAGGGTGTTCGAGAAGGAGCAAGAAAGGAAAGAGAGTCCTTGGTGAGAGAAAGAAGAGGCGACGTAGAGACCGTAGATGAAGAAAGAGGGTGGAACAGAAGATGAAAGAGAGAGAAGTATGCCACAAGGCCAACCGAATCCGAAGCAATTTTTGCTTTACTCTTTTGCCAGGCCGAAAACGAGCGTGGCTCCGACCGACTAACTGCTCCAATTTTATTTACCGCACCGTGTCAAACCCAATCGGCATCTTCCCGCGATATTCCACAACCCACGTGCAACCATTTTCCCACTCAGATTCTCTCTATTTCTGAAAACTCTTCGGTCTCCAGTTCTTCTTTTTTTCACTCTCTTTCGTTTATTTATGACTTATATAAATTTCACGGAAAGATACTGCAAACGTCTTCGAACGATATTTATCTTCATTTACTAAAAGGAACATCTACCGAGCTATTAGCACAAGAGCGTGATATAAATTTCGTTTCGTTTCTGCGAAGGTAGAAGTTTTGACTGTTTCTTCCGCTGTTTCGACCTGGCCTCATTTCTCTATTTTCCTTTTTTTCTTTTTTTGTGCTCCACTGATGCGAAATTGAGATTAATACGAAGCCGACGTACGCCATACGCTTAATTACACTCTATTAGAAAGGGATCCGATGTATGTTAAATTACCTAACGTTCATCTGTATCTTCATCAACAAGACGTTACATTTACCCCAATGAAAACATGTGCCCACCTCCCATCTGCATTTTTATGACGCGTCAATACGTGTATCGTTCGTTACGAAGATTCTAACTATACACAGAAGGGTTTTTTGCTGTACCTACGTGTATATATATATATACATATACACACACACACACACACACACACACGTATGTATACCTCAGTGATAATCGTGCAAACCTGAAGAGACGTATTACCTGGAATCACGCGATTGGCTCGTGTAACTTTATTCTCAAAATAATCCTCCTTCGGGACTGTGCAACATTCGTTTCAAAGGTAAACCTCACGTGTCCTCATCCTCCGAAAATTCTTTATTCGGGAATGCGATCTATATAATTATAACGCTTGTCCGAGGTAGCGTGTAATAATTCGTTTCTCAAAGGTTCGAAGTGACATTATCGTTGAAACGTCAACGATACCGTGTTTTTAATCGCACTATTTGCCGAATAAATGTTAAGGAATTATTGGTACCTCGCAAGTATTACGGGATAATAATTTATCGTAATCAACGTTTTTTTTTTCCTTTCGAGAAATCGAAGATCGATATCGATTCGTTCGAAATATTATTAATTGGGGCAAATTAGCCGATGGATTCGCGTGACGATTTTGACCTGTGACTCACGGATTCGAACGATTTCCGTGGGACTAAACTAGCGAGTTGTAACTCAATTGTAATTTATGTACCTACATAGCCGTGCCAACCGCCGTGTCCAAAGCATCGGTATTCAGCATCGGCCTGGAATGCGCAACAGGAACCTGTTTTCATTCCCATTCCCATTCTCGCTCAGCGCTACCCAAATATTTTATTACTTCCCCGTGGAGCCGGTGCTCTCTCTCTTTCTCTCTCTTTCCCTCCCTCTCGCCCTCTTTATCACAACCTCTCTTCCCTCTTCATGTCTCTCCCTTTCTCTGACCGGCGCAAGAAACTCTTTGCTGTTATGTCATCCTGTAAGGCTCGTCTTATCGTTGTAACGATATTTCTAATATTACAGTTACATTTCTCGAGATTTCGTAAACACGTGAGGAATGTGTGTGTGTGCGCGTGCGCGTGTGTGTGTGTGTATTACTTGAATTGGTAATCTCGCTCTCTTAGGTGATCGTTTAAGGGAACCTTTCCCCTGGTATAGTGAGCCACACGTTTCATCGGTGCACACCGAAGGAACGTTCTGGCGTATCAAGTGCCGAGATACGAAAAATGCTGCACTAGCAACTCAAGATATATAAGGTTTACGTTACCTACGTAACGTTTAAGCTATCGGATATCGAAGTGAACGCCATCTATTAATAACAGACGCGTTATAAATAAACGTTGATAACCGATATTTCGTCTAAGATCGCTCTTCACGTTCAATTATCTCTATTTTCCTTTTTTTTTTCTTTTTTTTTTTTTCTTTAACGCGTTCCAAAATCGAACGGTTCCAAATTATGCAGATACATTCGCACACGCACACACGTCGGTGAAATACGTCGACGAGCGTTTCTTTTTTTTTATTCTTTTCTTTTTTTCGAAGCACGAAACCGTTCGTTCGTCTCTCACCGTCAAGCAAAAATTGACGAGATTTAAGTTAGGAACCGGTAAAACGTATCAAGAAAGAGGGACAAAGAAGAGAAGTGGAATGAAAAGCGAAGGTACACGAGGGCAAGAGAAAGAGGTAGAAGGAAGGAGAGAGAGAAAGAATGAATATATATTAGGTGGGTTGCGCGACGACCTCCGGATAGCTCTCCTAAGCTCGCTCTCGCTCGCTTGAGCCTCACCTACCTGGCAGTTTTCGTTGTAGGCAACAGCAGGGAAGATGGTGGGCAAAGGAGGGAGGAGGTAGGAGCACTAAGGAGACCTTGAAGGCTTGCTAGCCGGGTGCCGGCTAGTACTGACCCACTATAAAGGCACTTGCCATCCTGCTCGTTCAACAGGACAATCTACTATTACTCTCTCCCTCAGGAGAGCCTGCTAACCTACTCTCTTGCCCACATACACCGACTCGATCCGAAAACTCGCTTCTAGACCCCGGCTACGTTTAGCTCAAACAGCTTGTTTCTCTCTCCCTCCCTCTATTGCGCTTGTTCCTGTCCCTTTTCTCCGTAACCCTGGCTCTGTCACATACACATGTACACACATACGCACTCTCTCTCTCTCTCTCTCTCTTTGTCGTCGTTCTTTCTTTCACTTTGTCGTCCCTCGTACGCTTGCCTTCCCTATCTCATTTCCACTCCCTCTTTTCTGCTCCCTTCTCGCTGCCGTTCTAATACTACCACTGCTACACCCCTCGTGTTCCCGCTATTTCGCTTCCTCACTCGCTCCGCTCTCTTTCTCTTTTTTTTTCTAGTTCGCTCTCTCTACTCCCTCGTGCACCACTGCGTATGCGTGTGCGTACGCTTACACGACGTACGTAAACGGGTACACGCGCGACACATCTACACATGGTGTGTGTATATATATACATATACACGACGAACCCCTGAAATCTGTGTGCGCTGGGTAAGCGCGCGTAGCCCTTCTTTATGTATGGGAGTGCTTGTTGCGTGTGTCTCTCTTATGCATGAATTTCACCGGTGCTTAGAAAGAAGAGAGGCTCGAGCGTGTATCGTGTGCAAGTATGCGTGTGTTTGTAGGGAGTACCACCTAGCATAGCAACTGCTGTTTCTGCATTTCTTAGTAGCGCGCCCCATGCGAGATACCGGTATATTTTAGGCGTATAACGGGTGTCCCGTTTTCGAAATGGATGTCCGCGCTTTCCTTTGCAAATTACCAACCGTTTACAGCCACCTAATAACATGTTCTTCCATTATAATTTCGTATCGATGATAAGGGCTAGCTGTGTTGAAACTTCTCGAGGCATTCGAATGTTTTACCTGATCGTAATATATTTTTGGAATTCATATTTCTATATTTTGAGCAAGTACGCTCGCGAATGAGAAACTACGTGCCTCGAAATTGAGAATTTACAGTGATAAATGAACGTTTAGTTGAAATTTCGAACTTTGTTAATGAGACAGTAAATGACGGAGATAAGTTTATCATAAATTGATACTTCTGAAAATAGCCTACTTCATTTCTTCGTGATATAATTAAACAAATACGCAATGGGAAAGAAATTGTATATGCGTTATCGATACAAAACAGTTCGAGAATATTTGAGCATGTAGCCCTCGTAAATTTTGATCGGCTCGCCGTTACTATACGGTGAATGTGGCGCGTATATACGTTAAAAGTTATACGGCGAGACGACTTTGTAACCTATCTTAATAGTCTCGTAAATCGCAAACATGTGAAATCGAGCGTAAAAGCACATGGCGAATTTAACGCAGCATAAGAATCAAATTAAAACCTCGTCAAGCTTTGCTTCCCCTCTTCCTTCTCACTTTGTCGCGAATTGGCTTTCGCATGAAACCTGTTGGTACTCAGTCTGAGCACTCGTGCATAGAAACACTTACGAATATTATTGCTACTGGGATGAGAGGAACGATTTGAGGGGAGACTTGACACGGGACCATACTAAGTAGCTATTTAGTCTCTACTTCCTTCTTTTATTTCTTTCGCTGTTTCTTTTCGCCCGTCTTTCCCTTTCAAGTGCTCACGAGAGATACCGTCACGCCATCTTCCTCTCGTCGTTTTACGTTTAATACACGCGTTTTTAATTCATTCGAATTCCCAAGCTAGTCCGCCCGGGTTAGGTTATATTACATACCCTCATTGTACCGAGCATTTTACTGCATTTAATAGACTCCTCTCGCAAACAATTCCGCCGTTCGCCACACGCCATTGTACCCCGCAAAGGAGAGATCTACCCGGTTTTTCTGAAGCAGGCTTAGCTCGTTCAAAAAAATACCACTCCGCGCATGAAAACGCGAAGCGCCGAGATCGTTATCAATGCCCGTCGACGATCTGCGACGAGCATCGAGAAAGCCTGTATGCCTACTTTATACACTTCTCTCGTAAACCAACTGTAACTAATCTATGTGAACATGAATTCCTCCTTCGTCGAGCGATTTCTAAATAACTTGGAAAACTGAACGATTCCCGTCTAACTGTAAACCACGATATCGATCGGAAAATGTTACATGAAAGCTCATCTACCTCCTACGTTTTATATACGCATTGTATTTTAAGGCATAAGAGCGCAGAAATGTACGAATATTACCTCTGTAAAAGATTTAGCGAGTAATCTTGTATAAATTGTCGTTTATAGGTTAGTTACAAATACAAAAGATATTTGCACTTACGGTTAGTAGTCCACCGATAGAATTAGCTTGTTCCTTTCATTGGCTGTCATATTTTGAAATTCTTCTCTTCATATTCTAGCACTGATACTAATTTCACATACTTTTTAAACGTACACTTGTCTGTGAGTATTATAAATCACAACTAATAGTAAACATTGTTTTTGACTGTTACTTTTTAAAACACGCCAATCAGGTTTCATTTATAGTTGCAACAACCACTAAGTAGATGTCGCAATTTTTTCAATCAACGATTTGCGATTAAATCGAAGATTCATTCTGTTTTTGAAGATTATTTATGTTGAAATATAGAATTACGTGAGGTATTCTAATACGTTTTTAAGCGGGATTACGTAGAAAGATGTGTTACGTCTATCGCGTGTAGGAGCGTGTCACTTGCAGACGGTGCTGCATGTACATCTTTATGGTAACCTTGTTTAGCAAAGTAACCGATGAGAAGTTTTGTTCAACTCGAAAACAAATAAAAAACCCGAAAAAAGAAACCTGCATGTTTCTGAACGGTTTTAACGTTGATTTACTTCTTTTGGGACAAATTACTTGGACGTTTAAAATCTGTTTCCTAATCAAGGCACGCATTGTCACTGCTCGCGTTAACAATCATAACCGACTGATTTTAAAACATCTGCGCGCGCAATCGCTCATTATAGCTAGTGAAGTGCGCAGAACGAACAATTACCGCCTAATTCAAATCAAGCAAAGGACGAACTAGTAGAAGTCTTAATTATTTCGTATAAACTATCGTTTAATATCACGTATAACGAACAAAAACGGTTGTTTCGATGGGCCTGAAAAAGTGGTTTCGTAGATTTTTTTTTGCAATACGCTTAGAAAGAGAGAAAGGAACTGGTTAGAGAAAATTAGATGGGTCTAACTGGCAGAAGACACCTGGCGCCTAGGAAAGGAAATACTTGTGTATACATGTATATATATGTATATGTATGTATATCCAGACCCTCGGATCGTGCTGAAAAATTCGCTAGCACGAGACGATGACCACGGATACGTTCACATAACCTCTTGATCCTGTTTAGAATATGAGTAAGGTACACGATAGTTTTAGATCAGTACAGCAATTTTTATGCCGTTAGACGTTGTACACGTGCAAATCAAAACCCGGAAGCAACCGCCTTAGTACCACTCTTCATGCCGAAAACCGGTGTCCGGTGTATTTTTCCATGGGAAAATCTCCCATCGGTCGCCTTTGACCAGGTTCATAGTTCAAATGAACCGCGGGTTCAAACAGGTTGTCCGCATTGACCCAATGAACTAATTCTTCTCCTATCTTGATGCTATGAGAAAATTTATCCGGTATAATTGGTTTAGTTATGTCGTATTCATAACTGAATTTCGAATGTTTAAATTTTGTACAGTACGTTGTAAATAGGTATTTATAGAAGTTTTAAGTGATGCAATGTTTGTCGACAGATGATTCGTTATTTATGAATGTACTTTAAAATATGTTATTTTTGTTTTGTTTTGTTTCAGGATTCACGTATCTCGGATCGGTTCTTACAGTGGAGCCGTCTGTAGCCAGTGGACCGAAAAAACGGTAAGTTTTTCTCCGAATATTTTTATAACTGCCTTCATATCTTCAATATATTTTATGCGAATAAATGAATTACAAATTAAGCGTAATTACAACTCGTTGAAAAACCGTTCGTCGTTTGATTGATCGACGTCACCCGTTGTTAAATATCTCTGCGATAAGAATACTTTGCTTTATACGCATATGTGTCGCGTTACTTTGCATGCAAATACATGCTCGTTAAATAAATTAGCCATGAAAGTATTTTGCCGCGGTTGTAATTAAAAGTTGCCCGACCGTCGAAAATTGCTAACCGCCGTTCCTTAAACGATCATAAATTCTGTCGAGTATACAGGAAATGCTGTTCGAATTACACTTACTTACTTACACATATATTACATATCAAGTATTGCCAAAATTGCAATTCGACTCTGTCAGCTTTCGGTTAACCGTGGCAGGGAAAAGTCCGCCGAACGAACTTCTTCCGTGCTGATAGACCGTTTGTCTTCTAAAAATTGTATGTAATCGCTTACACAAAACTTCAACAAGGGGTTATTAACCCCGAGCAATTTTTCGATCAAAAGAGAGATCACGCGTAATGTCGGCATAACGAGCTGCATAATTGGCCGCACGCGAATAAACGCGCGGCAAGCGCGTATACTAAAGCAGCTTAAGCTCGTACTGAATGTATCCATGTAAAAATCCACGTGGATTATCTGCAGTGGAATTCATTCTCAAATCGTAGGATTTCGAATAGTTGTCGGATACCATTCAACAAATCTCACGTTGCTACACTTCTATGGAAGTGAAAAAATATCCAATTGTATTAAAAAAAATTTTTCAGTATCGATCGTTATGCAAATTTCTACCAAGTTGTTTTATCACGATCAATTTCATGAATTATTTGATATAACATAATGGTAGCACTTTTGTGTAGTATCTTTTCTATATTTAACGCATGCAACTTTGTATGTCATCACGAATTACATTTGCACTGTTTCTTCGCATGCTGCCACGTGTACTTCACATACATGTACGGATCGCTGGTACGTATTATAATTACACTGTGTAGACTGCACATCATCAACACGTGTTAATGTTTTCAGCTTTAAAAAGAAGTCTGTGAATGTATAAATTATCGTCGACGGAGATACAATGTTTTGAATTATGAATTCTTCTTATCTGTTTTATTGAACGCTCGTGTTGCAAGACTTTGATACCGTTTAATATTTACTTTGAAACTTTGTTCTTATGCAGATGTTAGTTTGTTTCGGCGTGCTACGAGGATCTCAGTTTAATTTCATCATCGTGAAAGTGGCTGGCTGTTAAATATTAACTCATTAAGTCCCAACGTTGCGCAACATTTCACTCACAATTTTTCTTGAGCAAATTTTCATTAATAATTTCGATTTTTTTAATTTGCAGTTATAAATGAAAGTTTCAAAAAGTTACTTAATATCTTTTTTGTCACCATTCCGTCTCCCATCTAGATCGTACAATGTTTCAAAGTTTAAAGAAATTGAAGCATTTATAACACTAAGATAAGCCTGTTCTTTTTTTTTTTTTTTTTTTTTTTTAATCATGGAAACTCATAACGTATTACTTTCGTGTAGCAATTTTCTATATAGTATCTAGTATTATAATGCATTTTTTATATTTCTTGGTAATTTAATGCCAATTTCTTGATAATTGGCAGTTGCATAAAAGCAACATTTCGTTGCACAAAAATTAGTAATCCAAAAAATATTTCGATAACAATCATATTTCGCCTCATAGACTTTTATAAGCGATAAATAATTGTGAGTATGAAAATTACCTTGTTTCTCTTCTCGGGACTTAATACTTTAATTGCCCTGTATTTTCTTTTTTCTATTTGTTTCTTTCTTCTCGAAAACTTTCCACTTTTTCGAGCGCGATGACAGAAACGTTTGGGAGCCTCTGCACACCGAGGCAGCCTCCTTCTCAACGGTGAAGCAGGCGTTCGGGAAAAAAAAAATGTGGCACCTGCCTTCTCCTTACGAGCCCCGAGCTGAGCCCAGGCTGCTCGCTCGTGCCACAACTGCAATCTGTTATTTCACCATCCCCCAACCTTGCTCCTTTCTCTGTTTCTCTTCTCGTTTACTCATACCACCAATTCCTCGTGCCACAAGAAACCTTATCGCCCATACGAACGTGCAAAGGTATAAACCAAGGATTTGTTGCTGGTCGTAACGATACTTGACAGCAGATAAGAGCAATTAAATGCAACGTGCAGAGAATGGACAGTATAACGAGCTGTACAAGCAAGCATTTTTAATCCACTAGTCTTGTATTAATATCGTTAAAAAAGGGAAACGAAATTGAAATATATTACAGTGTTGTTTATCGTTTATCTTTTAATAGAATATTCTAAGTGTGTGTACTTGTTCGATGCACTAAGAATTTCTACCGATTGATCGAACAGTCAATGAGCGATACTATTTGAGTATCATAAGGCGTTTGCATGGATCGATACTTAATCGTGATAGTTTTCGTAGGACACAAGTGAAATCATCCCGGAAACGTTATATGACTTTTCCCTGCTTTTTCCAGGCTGAAGCTTTCCATTACGGCGACGTCGTATCCGGTCATTTAAACTGACAAAACATAACTCGCTAAATAAGTTAACTATCCTCAGAAATTTAGTTTCATTCTGAGGACACATTGATTTAAGTGTATTTCGAGTAGTGAGGATTATTTCGAAAACGTTAAAAGAAATGAATAATTAGTATTCTATATGATTTGTCTTGGAACTATTCGATTAGAATGGTATTATCGATCATCACGTGCAATTATCGGTATCCACAACCGAGTAAAATTTGCCGAATAAATGAATAATTAGTATTCTATGTAATCTAACCTGGAACTTTTTATATAGAGTAGTATGTCATACGTTTCTTCGATCAACACGTGTAATTATTGATACTAACAACCGAATCAAATTTCATTTTGAAAACTTGCCGGTCTTTTGTGCACCCATTAAATTAGGGTGGCCGAATGAAACCGTTGTCATAAATGAAATTTTTTTTTAACGATTCCTAGCGAAAAGATTAGACGGGTAGATCGTCAACCGACAATAGACGGATCTCGTCAATTCAGAGGGACGAGTATCACTTCCGAGTTGTCTTTTTTCTCTAGCGCTCTAATGTTCGAAAACTCGCGTATCAGCTTCCAGCAGCGAGTGTTGGTTTTTGATGTTTAGGACCCATGCATGGCTAAACATTCATTTCCATATAAGCCGATATGTTTCAAATGTAAAGCACTCTCCGTACGGTCGCTACAGTAACGTGAAAAAAAAAAAAGAAAAAGAAAAAGGTAAGTGCGAGAAGAGTACTACGGAGAAAGAAAAAAGGAAGATGGGCCAAGAGAAACGAACTGGTACGAGCGAAAACTAGTTTAAGGCCTGTAAAGGGTCTCACCCCTTAGGAATCCTTACAATGATTCCATGGGATCCACCACGTTTCTGATTCTATTTCCTTTAACTGGCTCTATCGACCTCTTTGTATTAAGCCCGCCAATGTGTGACGCTACTCTAGCTTCGCGAGTGTGAGAACCGAACGGAAAATTCGTAACAAATGATGACAATTATATCGCCGTGCGACTCTATTAACATGTGCCACCTTGGACACTTCTATTTTCATAACTAAAGAGAGGGCTCTCTTCCTTTTGACATGTTTCGGTTAAGTGTATGCATAGTTGAGAAAAGAGTGGTAATCTATGCGTGATGAATGAAATATTTGAAATTTTAATAGGAATTCACGGTGGGAAAGTAAAACGTTTACAATATACCATGGTCATAGCGTTTCTGATTTCTTATACAGTTTTTGATTGCTTCGTTCTCAGTTCTGCGGTTTCATTGACAATACTCGATTCACAAAATTCGTTACGCGGTTGCGTATCTTTCGTTACGTGATCACTTCCCCCCCTAAGAAACATCTGAAATCATACACATGGTTAACGCAACAACCACAGCCGCTGCCTTTAGACCTGGCGAAAAGGAAGTCCGGAATTTTGCGGTGCATCCGCCACAATGTAGGCACGTGTATTACACCGTCGTTCGGTTTGTTAGATGCGTGTTCGTGTTGCGGTAAAACCTGGATTGTAAAGTAATTGCAACTGGCTGATCGAATAGTTATCAAGAATATGTTTCCACCTTGTTACTTGTAACAAGCGGTGATAAATAATTCAGAAAAAAGAAATAGCATCCTACCAGACATTATCTGCGAATTAATGTTCTCTAGCCGGCTAACATCTTACGATCAAAGATATCAAGTGCACATCTTGTCGTGCGTAATGCACGACGATGAATGTTTTTCCACTTGCACATGCGAGATTGCACTTTTCCCATTTGCATAACAAGGCCGCTGCACCTCGCAGCGCGTATCAGGTCAGTCAGGTTGTACGATAGGAGGGGTGCAATGGGGGTAACTTAGACCCCTGCAGCCCGGGTCACCACCGGCTGGCCTGAATGCACTTTGTTTGCATTTCCTGCACCGTGAGTGCCGTTGTTTGTCCATATCACTTGTCCCCTTGCAATTTCATATGCCGCAAACAAACTGTTCGACGGCATAGATTGCGATGGAAACAAATACAAACGTTCAGGCCTGGGTTAGGATGCATCTTTTCCTTTCGATGCAACGCACTCCTCTCTCTTCGTCTTTCTTTCTTCGCCGTTCCGCCTGTCTTTTCTCCTCTCTCTTTCTCTCTCTTTCTCGTTTCTTGGAGTGAATCGTTGCACTCGGCGCGTGCCAACCTCGTGCCCTTCTCTGGTGGTGTGCCCCCTCCCTCACCTTGCATTTAATTCTGCCTCTGCTCGTCCTCCACCCCTTTCGACTCCCCACTTTTCTCAGACCACCCCACCTAACCCCGTTTCCCGTCTCGCTTGCTCTTTCACTCTCTCTCTCTCTCTCTCTCTCTCTCTCTCTCTCTCTCTCTCTCTCTCTCTCTCTCCCCATCTCTCTCCTTCCCCCCTTTCCCCCTCTGGCATCGGCCAACACCTCACCCCACCCTCCCTGGGTCGTGGTGCATCCTGCATGCACTTGTTGCGTCAATGCACAGCCGGCTGTTTCGGCACGCAGGCGCAACTCGAATTTCTGGATGTTGTTGATACTTTTTTATCGGGCCGAAGGGAGGACGATGGTGCGTGGTGCGATGCATTTCAAATGCGAAAGGATTATTACAGGGGACAGTTCCTGGAGATTAACGCGGGGAGCAACTGATACCGAAATAATACGTTTATCAAATTACGTAGATCTTGAAACGTACGCGGGGAGACCGGCTTATTCACACCGTAAGGCCTTTCCTCATTAAAAGAGATTCGACAGGAGCCGTTCAAATTAGACGACTGTTACTTTGTGAATGTACGTGGTACCGCGATGTAATCTCTCGCTGTTTCAATTTTGATTGCGTGCATACGTCGCTCCTTCTTTCCCCGCTGCAATTGATTTCGATCGTTATTTATTTCCTTTTTTTTTTTTTGCGTAATCTCTCGGACATTGTGCAATTTGCTTTTGCTTTAATAATAATATACAGAGTGTCTTAGTAAAATAGGATCATCTAAATATGTCTGTTGTTTTTATTGAGACTGGAAAATATTTGAGTTACGATCTGAACGGTTTCGAATGAGGAACACAGTGCAAGAGAAATCTTTTTTAATTTCGGATATTTCAAGGTACAATGGTATTCCTTGCAAAAGGGCATGTATTCTTTTTCACATTTGAGCATATCTGAGCGACGACATTGAGGTGATCTTGAATTCCAAGACAGTAACTTGATAAATTTAGCGTTTATCGATAGTAATTTACATTCTCAAAAAATACAATGAATTTAATAGAGTTTATGTTACTATTACTCCAGAAATAATTGAAAGAGAATCACAATCTATGATTACTCGTTGCCTATGGACATCAGTTTGAGAATTTAGTAACATAAACAGTGATACTGTGTTGCAGTAAATTCTTTCGTTACTTTTTCTCTGCAGACTAAGTATTACAAAATTTGATATACAAGCTAAGGTTTCGTGTAATCATCGCGTTTAACGAGAACGATAATGCTGCTTTTAATTTAGCTGTTACCATAGCTCTCAATTGATTTCAAAACACAGGTTTCCCCGAAAGGTGCTTGTTAAAAGTTTCACAGAAACAACTTCTTTCCCCATCTAACTCGCCGTGGAATTAGGCTCGTTATAAGTCTGCGGAGGACTGGTAATACCCGGCCTGCACTTGTTGCATCTATGTTGAATGCAACTGGCGCACCACGCAAGCGCCGCCGTTTACCATGACAAGCTTCACGACCTTCCGTCTTCCTACTTGAAAGCATCTGACAAGTGAACTTCCTCCCAACTTTAATACTTTTTCTTCTTTTCCTTTTTATTTTCATATTTTATTACTATTTACAATTTTTCAGAGACTTTGAAATACAAATGTAAGTATCAGTAAAAGTACTTCCCTAAAAAATGATAATTTATTTACATTTTGTAGTAGAATTTGAGGAAAATTAATTACGTACATTAGATTGCATTTATTTTACTTTAACACACTTTAACTCGATTTTTCTATGTTTACGAGAAGAAAAATTATAGTTGATTCAAATTTTTTTTTTTTTTTTTTTTCGGGACCCGTCAGTTTCATGGATTTGGGATTTCACATGCAAAATTACTAAGAAATCATTGCTATTATTTTTCAACAATTTTTGCTGATTTTTATTAATGGACACAAAAATATATTTAAATTTAAAAGTAAATGAACAGTACACAATTTAGTTGTTTGGAAATTAAATAAATTGATTTATCGAAGAAAAAATGTTCGAAAAGAAAGTTTTCGTTCACTCGGCAATTTAATGGGTGTCCGCAAAAATAAGTACACAAGAAATATTTGTAAACCTAGTATTCATGTATAAAAATAGATAAATGGATATGTAAGTTTGAAGTCACGTGACAGTTAACAAACGCCTAACGATTTTATCGTATCTTCTTTAATTTGTTGGTTATCCAATTTTTCTTCCGAATCAATGCTGCATCACATTTTAGTGTAAGTGTATCTCGTACATTTGACAAATATACTTCATTCAGACATTGAACAACGATTCCCTCAAAAATTTGAATTCCACTTCCTAGATTGAAGCACAATTTTTTTTTTTTTTCTAAACGATCTTTTTCTTTTTTTTCTGCTTTGACATGTGACTGTAAGCTAGGATTGTCTAGTAATTTATTCTGTAACGATTTTTAGTGACTTTGATAGGTATAAAGAGGACACGGGTAAACATGAAACTAGATTGTTCCATGTTGCTTTCCTTTCGCGCTTCTACTTTTCTCCCGATCCTTTTCTCTTTTTCTTTTTTATACAAGCAACTACCGGTGGCTTCGTATGTCGAAACAGCAAAAACAAAACGATAGGTACAACGGGACCCGCCCGGTAGGATCGCTTCTTCCGATGTTTGCTTAAAGTATCTTCCTACGAGCCTCGAGGGACGATATCCCGATGATGAGAGGAGCTCGATACGCGTCTTTCATGCAGCTGCGTTCACACAAGAAACTAACGTGCCTTCCGTGGGATTATCTTTCTGAAATTCCATTGACCAACAGATATCTGGTTGACCCTTGGAAACTAGCTACTATTCGGTCGTTTTAACGTGTCACTGGAATATATCAGGTGTGAATTAATTTTGTCCCTCAAGGAGGATCTCTTTTTTACGTCCGGCTACCGTGTTGAATGAACATACAACAAATCTTCAGCAACACTTTTTTTTATATCGAATTATTTAATATGTCAATATATTTGATAACGTTCTTTCTTCTTCTTTTTTTTTTTATCGAGTCTTTGACGAGATCGTTTTATTTGTTCTAATATGAAGTATGGTGTAATTAAATTTTTATTAAAAAATCGTATTCGATAAATATGATTGTTTTTATTCGATGTGTGTAAAGTGAAATTGTTTGGCGTGAAGGAGCCTTTAAACGTAAAACGAAGGAGTTTCAATCGAAATTACCGATCGAACGCTTCGGGCTGTCAGTCGCGAAAAGTAATTTGCGCTCTTAAGTAATGCGTTAAGAACGAAAATGCGATTATTACGCAGACCCCTCAATAGCTGATTAATGATCCAATTGGAAACTGTTAGTTTATTCGTTTTCGAATAGTCACTTCGAATAATCATCCAATAATCACCTGGAATTATCTTACGATTTGTAATCATTTAAAAAAGATTCACTTTCGTATCACGGAAAAATAAAACGATACCATCGTTACACAGTGAAAATGTTTGTATTTAATCCAGGAACAATTTATACATGGAATAAAAAACAGCCATTTTCCGATGTAATTAATATTCCCAAACGGGTGATGGGGGTAAAAAAGGAAACCGTAATGCCGCGATTAAAACAGCTTGGCTACAGGTAAATTATGTTTTTTTTTTCTACGGAATATTAAATCTTCCACGGTTTTATCTTGAACGTTGGTGCAGGTCGTTCCCCTCGTTAATACCTATTAATCATTCCCGAAGAGAAGGGCACGTAAGAACATTAAGTCAAGATGCACACCACGCTTGGTCGTGACGATAGCTATTTTTTTTTCCTTCCATTTTTTCAAAGCAAAAAGCGGAGGTGGTTAGGGTTGCTTTGTTCTGCATGGCCGTTTTCAACGTGCGATTCCCTTATCAACCATAGATCCACAGATGAGCAGAGATGGTCACGGTAAAAAAGAAAATTACACGAGTATGCGCGTGCACAGACTTCGCACAATCCGCAGGTGTAAAGGGCCCTCGCTTAATTATCTCAAAATTGAGGTACGCTGACGTGCAATAATTGTTATATACCCTTCCCCCGATACGTGTGTATATGTGTGTGTGTATGCGCCTCGTGTTCTTTTCTGTTTTCACTTCCCTCTGCGTCGATGCACTTTCTCGCCGTTGTAACGTCAATGGTTCCGCTTTAAGGCGATACAAGCCAGAACGGCTGATCGTAAAATCTTGGACGGCGTTGTTACGGAAGACGCGATTTTTGTTGCTGTACGCAGCTGCTGGCCGTGGGCCTGCTAAAGTCACGCTCTCGATGCCTTAATTTTGAATTGTTCCACCGGAACGATTCCCTTTTATAAGGGGCGCGTCCAAGAATGTAGATCGATTTTCGTAATTGACTTTCCGTTCGTTTTGATCGAACCAACGAATTGCGATGATTTCGATAGGTAAAAAGTAGATTCTAAAAGTGAAAGTAGATTTTCCATCATGGACATCGTAACAATTAGAAATTTACTTGGTGATTTAAAATGTGGAAAATTTTATATGTGTTTCGAGCGAACCATAGGATGTGTATTTTTACGGAGATTATAGGTACGGTGAAAGTGAAACATGCGGATAATGAAAGCTGTATCCAGGAGGTTCCTCTCTTGACAAATTGAAACTTCGCACAGTAGCTGGTACGAAGGTAGCATAAAGGTGATTTTAACGGCGATACCTCTTAATTGGCGTGACCGACGCAAAAGGACGCCGTGAAAAAGAAACCCCCAAGAATATGCACGGATCACGGAAGACGCTGCACCTGGCCAACCGACCGGCCAGATCCGTATCTCGGCGACGCGGTTATTATTAATTCTTCTTTTTTTCTCTTTTCTTTTTTTTTCTTTTTTTTTACGTCCTTTGCCAGATAGACCGCGATTAATATGCATGTCGCGGTGGCCTCCAATTATCCGCGGTGCGGAAACTTTTTCTCGTAGCGAGTGTCGCCGACGTATCTTTCGTACGTCATACTTTCGTATTTCCCTTTACGAAGTGTATAACGACGATCGAACGGATAAATCGAGTTAGCCAAACTTTTGATACTCTGTAACGGTAGAATTCCGCTTTGAGAGGAAAAGCGAAATCATGGTATAATTACCATGGAGTGAATGTAGTCGTACCGCCCATCGTGCAAAAAAAAAAGAGAGAGAGAGAAGGAGAAAAAGCAAGTTCATTTTGCACGTAAAAAGTCGGATAATGATCGTTAAATCTTGAGGGTACTTTGGCAGTGTATAAATAATATGACGACGTAGCTTAAAATTATTTTTTTATACGCTTCTTTTTCGTTCGCAACTTTAAAACACGAAGGGGCGAAAGATGTAAGATTATATCAAATCCTAAATACCTTTATCCTGATATGTTCTTGAAATCCTGTTTCCTTACGTATCCTACAGCCTCCCATTTCCTTGTTTTAGGGGTAGCGGCGACGCCCTACCAGAATCTTCAGTTGGCCAAGTTGGCAGTGGTCGGAGGTGAGTCATTTTTCCCAGCCTTTCTACTTTATTCACTGACCTGTAAGTTACGCATATTCCTTGACGTTAAACGAAGTCAAACTTTTACTCGAAGAAAATTTATAAATTTTTTGTTAATTTAATTTAAGACAAAGAATGACATTTAAATTGAACCGCGATGAAATATCTCAAATGAATCGTATTCGACGTAAACAATAAATATGATTCTAGTACAAAAATAACAGCACGAAATTTCAGAATAAGTAGCACATTTCTGAGCAAAGAACGCTGTTATGTTAAGCAGTTAAGTGCATATTGATTTAGGTTTTCTTTGTTTTTCTTTTTTATTCCAAACAAAAACCGGGAAGCTTAGGTATGTTAGAAGCCCTACAACTAGCCAGTAGTGTTACCGGATTACATTCGGATTACATTTACATTCTTAGCGTTTCTAATGACGTTTACTAAACTAATTAAATCATGAAATAATACTCACAAGTATCTTCAATTATCTTTACGAAATCATTGGTAATCGTAACGAGTGTATCGTTGTAACCATTCACTATTCATAATATACGTAGTTGTTTCGTGTTTCCTTCGAATTTTCATCGTTTCAATTACATATTCCAACTATCGAAGAATATTCACGTGAAGAATATTACTCCGGTCAAAAAAATAAAGAAAATGAAATCAAAGAAACAAAGTATAAATCATTCCACCCAATCTCTTTGTAAAATAACATCTTTCTTAGTCGATTTTCTTTACTGTAAACCAGTATTCGATAGCAGCAGCAGCAGCAGCGAAAGCTTTCCCAGCTTGTCCTGAGACAGCCGGGTTCCTGGTGCGAAAATTCTTCAAGGGTGCGTGGCCACTATTGATTCCAGGGATCCGCCACCCTTACGCACCCTCGCATTTCTCTTTCCCTCTCCCTTTCCCCCGTTACTCTCTCTGTCCCCCACCAAAACCCTCCCCTTTTCCCTTGTACACCCGTCGTCTTCTATGCTCCCCTTGGAGGACCCTTTCCTCCTGGCCCGAATTACGTCGCTCCTCCTTGCTTTCCTTCCATCGGCTGATCCACCCTGGAGGGGTAAAAGCCGCTCTCGTTCGTTCCCTTCGTCTCGGATCGCCCGTTTCCACGACCGTCCCAGTTATTAAACTACCCACTCTACAATTTTATGGAATCACGTGGATGACATTGCCATTGGAAATTACGTTGATAACAGCGACCAAGTAATTATACTTGGATATACTAAAGGCATTTGTTTCATTAGCCCCGTTTACACAATCGAGCCATATAGAAAAACGAAACGACATGCGATTGTTTCGTTAGGGTTCGTTTAAGAGAGAGAGAAGGTTACGCGTAACGAAACTCATTGACACGTTCAAGGTACGAATGTGGTTCTCTTAACACTTTAAGTGCCGGGACCAAGCTTTAAGGCGTAATATACTGCCGCAGCGTAACTATATAGCTCCACTGATAGTTTTCATATTTTTGAACTTTAAGAAAATAATTCTAAAAAGTTAATTGTGTAACGTGAAAGAGCATTGAAAATAATGGATTTTAGATGAAAATCCTTGAATTTTTCTGTGTGTAATGTCGAGATGTAATTGAAAATTGTTTTAGAATCGGCGCAAAACAATAGCATCGGTTTCAGTCTTAACACGTTAATCGCCACGCTAATTTTGATCGACTATTCGTTCAACTGTTCGGTGTCGAAAATTTCGTAAAGACTTACTTAGTAAAGACTTATTACGAGAAAATTAACTAAAAACGTGTAACTTCGTTAACGCCTTTAGAAGAAAGACGTATCTGTGTTTGAAACCCATTAATGAGTGATAAGGAATTATTTTCTATATTTGATGTTATTAGCCTTCGAGAATCAAGGCCGCTTAAACGAAAAATTTAATGTTGATCCGCAGAGATCGACGTGGCGCTTAACGTTTTAACAAACTTCAAGGGTTCTTGTTTTAACATTTTTAGCGAGCACAGAGTTTTCTTATTAATTTATACAAGGTGCAGTTTTATCATATGAAGAACAAGAAATGAAAATTCGTGAAATTGCACATAAAATCAGGCGATCTCATAATATTGTATTGAATTTTTTACGTGATTCTACTAAGTATGGGAAAATGAGGGAAAAAGGGATTTAAAAAGTAGTTATCCCCTCAAATTGAACGATAAATTGTTAAAATTGTGAATGACACATTGATAAAGCTGTGAAGGAATTGTGAAAGAATGTGGACTTGGTGTTTCTCATTGGACCGTTTAACATGTCCTTAAACTGAATCCAAATATTACAAGAGAAAAATCTATGCCTATACCTGAAACGCCAGAAACTAATCAGATTTGAATACGCACGTGAAAATATGAGTAGAAATTGCAATAAGCATCCTGATACTATAGATATGCACCAATTAGGTATTTCGTTATAAATAAATGTTATGTTTGAACTTTTTTCGTTACATACGATTTAATTCTAATCCCTTTCACTTTAGTAATATTAAAAATCATTACTTAGAACTCGAAAACTTTTGAAAATTGTAATGGTACTATAATTATACTCTACAGTGTATATGAATTAAGCGATAAAGCGCTGAGCCCGCCTAAATTCGTTTTTTTTTAATCAGCAAATTTAGTTAGTCATACTCTTCATCAAGATCATGCAAAACTTTTAAATAGAAGTTTGTATTCTACAAGAGTTATTTTATTTGCGGAACTTCTAAATGTTACGCCGCTTTAGGTCAAATTTCCAACAAAGTAACCGGCGTTTTAAGTGTTAACACATTGTTGAAACATACATATTTGAAATATAAATGCACCTATTCAAAGCAATGTGAATATTTTATTAATCGAAATCTTTTATTAAAAATTGGTTGTTACAATTATCGGCGATGTTAATAATTGTCCGTTTATTGTGGTACTTATTAAACCTTGCTCCTTATGAAGAGATACTAAACAGAATTTACAAATGTATCGCGTCCTCCGCGCTTGAGAAATGAAAAAGGCCGATTCGTGTCTTCCGTTTTCAATGTTCTGCAATAGAAAAACGCCGATTCGCGTCTACCATCGACAATCTGTTAAAAAGAAATTTACGACTAGCCCTGAACAATTCTGTAGAGAACAAGGATAGTTTTTCTACGAAGGTCAACCAACAGAGATCCATTAATTTTTATGCGCCCGGAAATCGTTCGACGATCCCACGCTACACGTTTCTGGCCACACTTCATTGATGCCGATATTTACGAGCCGTGCAACTATTAATTATATTTGAAAACCGTATTAATTTAACCACAATTGGTATTATTACCGAGTTGAGCAAAGAGCCGCCATGAGGTTCGCGGTGAAATTTGTACTTTTATTTCAGTATAATCATGAGATACGAATTCAACGATATTCTCCTCTCAAATTTATTAAATTTCTACAGTTAATTTAGCTAAAATCTATAAACGATCGAATTATTGATACATTCGTTTTTCCTGTAAATTCATTCAGTTTTTCTACGTATCGGATGAACCGGCATGCGTTCAATCTGCAAGTGACAAACCGGCTGTGCACAGGTATGACAATTTCCTAAATCGGTAAAGGGAAAATAAATCGCGGACCATAGAAGATAGTTCTAGGAAGCCGATGTGGATTTATGCTCGATGAAGGGGATAATCGATTGATCATTTAGTGAATTAGTTGATGGGGGCTAAGCTAAGAGAAAAAGTGCACGAGCTGGTTTCAAACGACTCCTACCTTTTACCGCGTTGATACGAAGGAAAAAAGAAGAAGAGAGAAACATTTGGATGGATGGGTGAATTATTAAAAATATTTATGATACTTTTTATCATAATCGTATTTATTTTTAATCAATTACATTTTCATGGATATATATTTTATCTTCACATAATTAGCAATTTATCCGAAACACTTCAAGTATTCGTTGAATCGATCGTCGACTGAAATATTTCGATTAATAAATTAAAAAATTTTTATTATAATTTATTAACTAACAGATCAATCGGTAAAATAATTTTCATTATTAACAATGGATCTTTCGCTATTTTTCACGTACCGCGCGAATACCATCGCGAATATTTCGATATGAATGATTGTGATTATAATGTAATCTCAATTGGAAAGAACTTATTTTTACATCTCATATTTCTTGTACAATTTGCTTGATTTACTTGCGAATAAATGTCAAGGAACTTGTCTCGAACGAGCATTAAATCTAGAAATGGTTCTTTGTTTGTTAATCGAGAGGAGCGATATTTTTATTACTCGTTAAGTTACCCTTTACATATAAAAATAAAAAAATTCATAGTATAACCACGCGGTCGAATAACACATTCAACATTCAAGCTCGACTTAGTATTAGAACTGGCTGTCCACTTGTTTATAATGGATCAACGTCTCCTCGTTTATGTGACCACTCCCCTCGCGGGGTTCCGTTCTTTTTTTATCGTCCAACCCCCTTTGCGTAATTCGGTGATTTGTAATCATCATTTGTTTTCTTCCGGAAGATTATGGCGCAAGGTGCACAGGTGTGTCATTCAGATTGAAATTCCAGTAGAACTCGTCCGAAAAATTACGATGTATACCATAACTGTTGAAAATTGAACTGTTGCGTGAATTCATATTATACACTATCCAGATTTTATTCCGTTGTTTTCCAAAAGTTTTAACATTTCTTGAAGGAGATCGAAAGCTATAGATTTCTTCTAAATCTTCGTTAGAAGAGTGTTTGAAAATTAAAGCGTTATTTTAGTAAATTTAACCGTAAATACATTGAACTCTGTTGACAATACGGATTCTAATTGGTTACTAACGAAACGACGTGTACAGTGCACGAGAGAAGTATAATATTTCATGAAAGGAACCATATCGGGATTGCTTTCGGCCCTAAAAGAACATAACGAAACACAATTATGGCAGGCGTTTGGACGCATCAGATATTCAAGTGCTATCCGGCTACGGTTCTGTGAATGATAAATCTAGTTCAAGGATAACACCTTCGTCATTGCCAAAGATAATGACGATGAAACGTGAGCGCAGAAAAGCCAAGAATACCCGTGGTCGACCTGCACCCATATACCTGCAGGCATGCACAAAAGAAAGGCGAATCCTTCCTTTCTACCTGGCCGAACAAAGAGACCTCCGTAACGGAATCAATCCTGTGGCTCCACGGAGAACCAGGAATCCGTATTTTGTTGTTCAGTGATTTTGCTCTTTTTATGATTCCAATGTTCGGTGAAACTTTGCGCGCAGATTTGAACAGTCCACAGTGCGCCGCGATTCGAGCGGTAATGAATCGTGAGTCAAATGCACGTGAAATAACGTATATATATTAGTGCTTTTTTTAGAACGTCACGGTGGTTGGGCACTTGTAATCTTCCCCTTTTCAGCCTACAAGGTGATCAGAGGAGAAGTGCTTTTCATGTCGTCGTGGCCTTAGGGTAAAGCGTTACATTTCTCAATTATTTGCCAAGTCGGCGATATAAAGGGAATACTAAAAAAATCGAATCTTCTACTATTTTTATCTGTCATTTTATCAGTTAATTTATTCATAAATGTTGCATTATAATTTCAATTTCTTTCAAAATTATAGTTTAGTATTAGAAAGAAAATATGATACGATACGTGTATTTAAAAGAATCGAGAAAATCGAGTATTTATCGCGACTCAGTTCCTCCTTTCGTTTACGTAGCTTTCCGCATCGTTCGCGTTCTTCGCAGAGAAGTGTCATAAATAAAACTAAGGAATGGAGTGTAAAATGGAGAAACAACTTTTAGTGCTTGCCGGCGTCCATCAGATGGCGACTCTGTACGCGGGCAACGTGGTGCACCGATTGTATTACAGTACAATGGAGTATATACTACATATATATTCCTCGAATAGTTTAAATGATTATCACCGAGCTATCATTATCAGAGGTAAAAAAAAAGTATATGTGCTGTGTGTATTAATCGTGGCAATCGAACAACGATTACAGCAACATGGGCATTCACGTGAAGAAAATATTCCGGCTTTGATATACCCACGCAGGATAGTCGAGAGAGAGAACCTTTTCCTATTCACCCTTCTCTCGAGTCTCACACGCCGGTACGACGTTATATCTTTGGTGGGGACGAACAGTAAGGCTTCCCCTAGAGTAGGAGAGGGAGGAACAGTTTGTGGAGGGGAGGAAACCTGACCGAAGGTGGGGGTATATTGGGCGCGGCCTACGACGGCCGCGCACTGCGTTGTTATAAAAATAATATCAGTGTACCCAGCGCGCTTTCCCGTTAGATATCCCGGCCAATATAACCGCCGTCAGCGTAGCATGCTGCTCTAGCCGTGTGTGTTTTCTCTTCCATACTCGACACCCGTGTGCGTTCGCGCTTCCGATAGGTGTACGTTAAACTTGGACGAGAATCTCCGTCTCAACGCATTTATGCCCCATTGATTGTCGCGCACTCGCCGTGATCACAAGCAGCGCTGATCGAAACGCCCGGCAAAAACGGAGAAAGGGGTAATAGAGAACGAAAGGGTAGAAGAGACAGAGGGATAACGAAGTGACAGAGAGAACAGACGGACGGACGAAAGAGAGAGAAAGAGGGAAAGAGAAAGAAAGAGAGAGAGAGAGAGAGAGAAAGAGGAAGAAAGAGTAACCGGAGAACAGAGGGGGCGCACCCACGTATACGTGCGAAGTAAGGCCAGTGTCATTTACGAACATACTAAAACGCGGTCGCACGGAACGGAAGCCGGGTGTCGTGTCACTTCGTATTTGACAAAGTAAAACCGCGCACCGGTACCTTCATGCCACACGACTGATTAATCCACGTGCGTTTGGAATATATGTATATACACACACACACACACACACACACACGCACACACATATATACATAAAAGTGTTACGTACGAAGAGGACCAACTCGTAATAATTCTGTGAGACGTATCTTTTTCTACCGGCGTTTCTAACCCGTTGTGTCATCGCGTAAAACGGAGTTCATCATTCTTCGAGAGAGAGAGAGAGCAATAGCGGGAACCGGATAACACACGGTCCCGGAATCGTCTTGAACGACCAATCACGTACGAGCTCTTGGCTGTCTCCTCTGTTTAGTTGGCAAAAGTGCTCGCGCGTCTTCGATACGTGGAGGGATTTCTACGTTGGTTAGAGGAAGAGCAAGAGAGAAGGCAGCGTGCGAGAAAGAAGAACATAGTCGTACGGGAAGGGCAAGGGGAGGCACGGTAGTAGAAAGTCGAGGAGCAGAGGCAAGGAGGAAAGTACGAAACAGCTCCACCCGCGCGAGTTTCCCTTCGGCGTTCGCTGTGAGAACGAGACAAACGAAAACGAGACACGCTCTAATCTCGAAGGAATTTCCAATTATACATAGTGGTCGTGTGGATATTATCCTTTTGCAACGTTATTTTGTTTCTTTTTCTTCCCCTCCTTTGTTTTTATTTTATTTTACACCACGTCGTTCCGCGTGAAGTCTTTAATTAATCGTTTATACACCGGTGTATGTGTGTGTGCTACGCGTGGTCGTGTGTCATCGTAGAAGGTTGGTAAAAAGAGGAACGCCGATAGAAGAGCGTGTTTTCAACGAAAGAGAGACGAAGCGTACTACGGTGAACGAAAGAGGGAGGAACACGCGCGAAGGAGTACGAAAATTAAGGAGACGAGAGAGGACGCTACTGTACGGACAGCCCGAAAGAGTTTGTACGTCGGTCGTGTCGTGGTCTTCATCGCATATACGCCATCGTGTATCCTATTTTCATCCTTTTTCTTAAACTCTCCTCTCTTTCATTCGTGCTCGTTCGGTCGCGCGAACGAGAAATCAGCCAGTGTTTAGTGCCAGTGTTTGTCTACCTCAGTCGATTAGCGGCAGCTAACGGCGAAAAGCTGCATTAAAAAGATATTTAGAAGAGAAAAGAATAAAAAAATATATATATAATATATAATATATATTATATTGAACAGTGTGCTAAAACCACGCCGAGTATTGTTGTAAATAAATCCATCAGTTTTTTTGTGTGAAATTTGCAACGAACGTTAAGAATTTAATCATCATGTCCCTGGATAAGTTCGCGGAAGGTGGCGTGTTACACAAGGAAATGGAGCGTTTGGAAATCGAGGAGAAAAGCAGCGATACCACGAGGTAAATTAGTCATCCTCTATTTACGAATCTCCGGTCTTTGTATCGTGTTTCCGGTGAGGTTAGAAATTCGTCGACACAACCCACCGCCGATCACGCGCGCGTCGTCACTTTTCGCGCCTTTTCTTATCACTACACTTACGTATTTTTTTCTTTTTTTTTTTCTCTTTCCATTGAATTTTACATTCCTTATTCTTCATACGTGTTCGCATGTTCTACGCACAATTGTTACATTATATCTACGAAATTGTTTATTATTCGATGTGATCAGAGTGGATAAGAATTATTTTGTTTCGATTTCTAACGAAGATCGTAGTTTGAATATTTTATTTACAAGTATTCGAAACATTACGATGATTCCCCTTCTAACCTCGCTTTCGGCAATAACTTTGGTAATAACAAACATGAACGAATATTAGAATTCACCTAACGGTTCTCTATGTCAACAGACTATCTACAACACACACTACTTGCACACACACACATGCGTACCAAGCGAAAGTAACTTTTCAAAGGTAGCGAAATATTTAACGGTTTTTACGTGGATAATCTGTATTAATAAAGTATCGTACAATATATTGTATAGTGTCTGATGCAAGCACCTATTCGTCTACTTTATTCTTCTCTCGTCGTTACATAAGATTTTCGAATCGTGTTTAATGCTTCAGTAATTAAATTACGTAATGCCCAACTTTTCCCGTAAACTTTTTCGACCGCATTACTGGTGTTACGTTTCTGACGTAATCCACCAGTTGAAAAACGAATTTTCTTTTTTCTTTCTTTCCCCGTTTTTTTTTCACGGCTTTTGTGCTCGTGATTCCGTTGTATCGCAGCTCAACTGACTAACTGAACTTTTAGAGAACATTCACTTCCGGTATACATACTTCCGTTTCGCACGTGACGAGTATGAAATGATGTCGTTGCACCGGTAAATGATATGTTATTACGTTCACGGATAAAAAATTGAAAATTTTGTTTCTTCTTTTATATATATATATATATATATATATATATATATATATATATATATATATATATATATATATATAAAGAAAGTCGAATTTTACAACGGAAATTCGGTACTGTTCGTGTCACGTTAGTTCTCTTATCAAGGTTCCAGCTTTCGCAATAGCTGATTCATTTCGTGAAATCTCTGAACGTTGTAGCAGTCTATGCCGTTAAAAGCCGGCCATTCTTTGCTCGAACGACTTGTTTTTCAAGAATTCGAAGTCGTATACGATAATAACGTAGTGCGAAAATTAAGGTTAAGCGAGATCTTCGGTAACCGTATCGTTACCACGCGAAAGAATATAATTTTTTTCCCCTCTCCTGTTTAACTTCTTAGTTACAGGTTGTGTAACTATCGCACTTTTGTTTTTTTCTTTTGGTAAGCTGGCCGTGGCCTTGATATCGCACGTGGCACAGCTTTGCGATCGTCCCTGAAATTCGGCTGGTTTCGGCGTCAATAAGGCGGGAAATGGAAATTGAACGTTAACTATTGTTAACATCACCGGAAAGCGTCTCACTTCGTAATTAATTCTGTTACATTTATGTGATACACCCGTCACGATCGCTTCTGCCACGCAACAATAGCAATCCGTTTCGTTCTTTCCTGCAACTAATCGTAACACCAAAAATATTTTTCACCAGCTAAAATGTAATTAGAATCGGCCATTTTATCTGTCTACAAATTCTCCCCATTCCTATATTTTCCAACGAGAGAAAATATTTGATTTCGTTAGCTGTTTAAATTCGTTAAATTTCAATAAATCGGTGTAAAGTCACGGGTAAATGAATCGTGTACGCAGGTCTGAAAGTATGATGGCCGAAAAACTAATGTTGTAGTAGTGATTCACTCGAATAAGAGACGATAAAGGTCGGCCGAAAAAAAAAAAAATGTCCACGTGGGCACTCATAGTAGATACACAGGCGTGTGCGTGCCACGGTAATGCCCCAGTGTACCGTAGTGTAAAAATAAAATAGGCTTATCGAAAATATTTAATATAAACCGAGAAAATCTATCCTCATAGTCAATTGTACGAACGCACCTGGTTGCTATTTTTACGAGATCGTATAAATACTACGATATAAGGATAGAACTGCTTGGAAAAAGTCAGTCTCTTTTATTCCGTCTCCGTGACCATAGTAACACGAGTACGTTAGTAACGCCTCGTTATATAGACATACGTATCTAACACAAATAACACGGAAATAATATTGTGTATAAAGGAATTTGAAACCGTGTAACAAGAAAGAAAAAAAGAAGGTCCCATCCCGTGAAACAGAATTGGGTTCGAAATAATACAATGGAAACGGTGTGATTTATTCGGGGGGTCTCTTCTAAGGTACTTGTTAAAGCGAGAAATTTGTTACGTCCGTATTTTTTCGAAAATGTATAATTTCATTTCACGTGAAAATGTATTTCATACGGTATTTCTGTTATTAATAGCACATTAACGAAAGGTTAACGTGTAGTATAGGTTACGTGGGTAAAGCAGCATTGGACTTGTTCAGTGTGTTTGGTTGGAAACGATAATTCATGTCGCGAGTTAGAGGCAATTTATTACGAGCAACGGAATTTGACGGTGGAGACACCGAACGCGAACTTCGTACCGACGATGCAGGACATGTAAACACGGATATATAATGAAGTCTCGCGAATGGTGTGTGGGCTCGATTTTTCCCGCCTAGCGTGTACGTACTATCGAAGACACGTGGAATTTCGGTATTCGATCTGAGCTTACCTAAAACTTTCCACACATCTCCACCTCCATCAACTGTTCCCGCCACTTCTCGGCCCTCGTATAACGATTATCGTCGTCGTCGTCGTCGTCGTCGTCATCGTCATCGGCGTGTATATGCACACTTGTTTGTCTGCAAGTATAATCGTCGACGAAAATCGCTCTATTTGTCATCGAGATTACTAATCATTCCAGTTAGTCGATCTTTGTAAATTTACTTTATCAAATTTCTACAGGAGAACGCTGTGATTTATTTTTTTTTCTTTTCTTTTCTTTTTATTTTGTAGGTATACATAGGTTCCCTGTTTCTAACAGTTTTCATGTAACTACTTCGTTTATAGGAATCGGATTTCGGTGAAACAGTTTTTAGAACGTTCCAGTATAAGATAGTCTCAGAGTTGGTAGCCTTGCTATGTAGTACATTAAACACCCGTGTATTCATTTTACAGACGTTTAATAGTTTAACTTTATCACAAGCTTTGCTTCGTAAGATCTATTGGTTTCGTATGAAACCGCACAAAATCGTTCAATCCTCGCTACAAATTTCGCGAAACGTTCTTATTGTGTCGTTAAGTGATGTCCGTAATATATATGACTAAATATAATGAAACATTAAGTGGTTAGATATTTCGAGAGCGTTTGTTAGGTCGAGCGATATGTTAGATCGTTACGTTACGAAACTACGTTCGTACAAAATTTCACGTTATCATATTCCAGCAGAATTATTCTTCAATCTATACGTGAATGGAAGTATGTAACGACTATTGGATTGATATACAAATCATTGTAAAAAGGAAAGATCGAGACCCGCGATGAATGATATTGCGTGTTCGTATGAAACATGCGCGAGTGTTGTGTGTGGCTCTACCTGTGGGCGAAAACGCGTATCAAGCTTTTTCCACATCGGTAACGTAGGTGTCTGTACATGCGAGAGTTTCAGCGGAAAACTCAAACGTACCGAGAGATGCATACCGCGAAAAGAAATTTGTACAATAGCATTTCACTTCGAAATGATCTTGTTTAAACACAATTTCGTGTAATAAAAAATACAAAATCCAATCGGTAAGCTTTTTCGTTAAGATATTTATTAATAATTTCATGTAACTGATGAATTTATAAGGAAATCTCGATATAATTTGTATACAGAAATTCTGGAAAATTTAGTATAAATGTTCATTCTGTGATATTTTATTTGTATTTAAAACGAACTTAAACTCGTTAAAGAGCAGCCTATGGTGTTTCTCGAAGGCTTCGCCTTCTTTTCAGGTATCGGCCATGAAGGGAAATAACGGTAGATTGGAAATCGGCTTAGGTCGGTCGTCCGTCAATTTCTCAAAAGTTTTTCATTTGTCTGTGTCAAAATTTTCACTTTGGGAAATCTCGAACAAAAGGCTCAGGTATATATCTTCTCCGCATTGTTAGAACATCTGCTCCGGTTCGATTATGTTTCGAAAGGTCCAGGCCGATTTCTAGGAAGGTTGAAATTAGTTCCTTAATACTTTTCTCTACCTGAATTTCAAGTCCTTGAATGTGCTCAAATGTCGCGTATTTCACCTTTTGATTGCAGTGTTACAACACCGAACATTTCAAAAGAACATTTTTCTCTTATTCACATTAACTGCGTGCGACCGTGGATTCCCTTGTTCTTTTTTTCCTTTTCAAATTTTTGGATGCTTTTGTCAGATAGAATAATCACTCCCGTTGAAACTGGAAAGTAATATTTCGAAATAAAATCGCAGTATCAATAAATAAATAAAATCGTAATACAAGATTTAGCGAAATTCGGGAATCGATGCAACAAATAAAGATACTTCATGATTTTCCCTTAAAAGGATTAATATAATTTTTTAATATAGCTTTTATAGAAGTTAGTATATTTATTATCACATTGGAAATAAATGCTACAAGGATTATATATAATTTTTAATTTGAAAAAAAAAAAATTTTTTTTTTTTGCATAAATAATTTCGATTCTTTTTTCTGTAGTTGCATGAAAATTGTCGTATAAAAATATTGTCAAGTTCAGTTGTTTTTTTTTTTTTTCCTAAAGTAATTTATATAAGTACAAAATCTTTTCTAACTCTTTTCTACTTCATTGTAGAATTTATATATTCACAATATAGTAAAAACTTTTTTAAATCTCTACTATTAACATATAGAATATTATTAAATGCGATTACAATACTTGAAATAGGGTGTTTCGTGATATTTAGTGTAATATATGAATATGTAAATGATACACCACGCTTCTAGAAATTTCTATCACACGTTTCTATGTTCTATGTCGCTTCAAGAGGTACAAAATTTGATTAATTAATATCCAATTCTTAAATATCGAATTGTGCTTAAGACACCAAGGCTTATTTAATATAAAAAAAAGAATACTTCGTCTTTTCGTTGATTAAACATGCAATTATACCGTAGTTTCTATGTTTTACTTATTCGATACGCTAAGTATCATAAATAAAAATTATATAATTTCTTCAATTATGATTCAATTGTGAGCAATTAAATTAGTGATTAAAATTACATTTCTCCATATATTTTTCACAGAGTTTTGAAAGCACACTTACATAAAAAAAATTCAGTTTGAAACTGCAATATTCAGTATACAAATTGATGAACTTTGAAATTATTTATTTTTTACATTCAGAAAAATTAATAAAATTATCTTACAATTATTTTCACGATAAGCTCTCTTTACTTAAAGCGATGAGGTACTTGAAACATTGTAATGATTGGTCTATTCTAATAAGAAAGAATGTCTAAGATAAGTTATACTTATTGTTTCCAAGTACATTTTGTTTCCTTCTTTTTTCATTTCTTAAAAATGGATCATTTATAAAATTCGTCATAGAAATTGACGGAACGTTAAGTGTGTACAGTAGAGCACTTACGATACCAAGAAATCGTAGCGTAGAAATGGCTGACGCTTTTCACAGGGTGGATGGCCGCCATTTGCAAACCAGCCTTCACTGCCACGCACATTCATTAGCATACAAGTTGATACCAGTCGGATCACCATAATATTACGACATCTTTCACGACGACCAGTAACGTTTATTTTTTCCATCAGCAGATTTTAACATCAATTTTAACATCCACTCTTCCTAGGTTGTTACGACTTCTTTTTGTAACTCGAATCATTCTTTACAAGAAACAAATAATATACATTTCTGTCCTTTTTTTTTTTTTGTTTAATATAATTGTATAGTTTTTAATTGTAATTTATACCTTTTATAAATTACAAAAAAAAATTAAATTAAAGAAAATAAATAAATAAATAGATGAGATAAATGAGAATGTTTCTCGTTAAGAATACAATAAGGAAGAATTGTTTTATTATAGATAATTAACCCTCTGGAACCCGTTTTTTCTTTGTTTATGAGACGAAACATTACAATCAATTAGAATTTTACACTTTTTGAAATGTTGGAGAACAAGAATTAATGATTGTTATAAAGTTCTGCGATTGGTAACAGTGTAATAGTACAACAATAAAACAATATGAACAAACGGATAAGTAACATTCAAGTCACATGGCGTTATAGAAGGTTAATAAAAATGTTACGTAGGAACTTCGAAAAATCTTATAATTTTTAATCGTTTTTATTTATTTAACCCGCTATAACTCCAATTTTCTGTGTTTACGAAAAGAAAAATTATAGTTGATCATAATTTTATATTTTGAAAAATGCCGAATAGCAAGAATTAATAATTAATATTGAAAAAGCTGATTAGTAATAATGCAATAATACAACGATGTAAAAATATAGCAATAAACAAATAAAATGTGATGTATAAAACAGAGATAAATGAAGATGTAACTTTTAAGTTATAAAAGGATTAATAATGATGAAATATTTATTTTAAAATTAGCGTATCTGTTAATTGCAAATTGATACAGTACAAATTTTAAACAACACCTAATGGTAATTCGCGTAATTCATGCTTACGCGAACGAGATTTGCAAGTTCAGTCGGTATATTTTCGCGAAATGCAAGAAAATTTATTTCGCGGCTGGTGGTTCGCAAAGATGCATCAACTGACTGCAAAATCAGTGTATCACATACATATTAGCCTCGCGATAATTGCGGAATTCTCCCAGGTCAGCTCGTTCGGAGTTCCTTGCACTTTTTCTTCGTCTTCGTCTGGAGCATATCGCGAGGTTATGCACCTCGTGTAACGGCGTAAAATGGAGATGGAGAGGAAGCAAAAAAAAAAAGAAAAGAAAAAAAGAAAAAGAGGAAAGAAAGATGGGACAATCGGTAGCTCGTGTCGTTCTTCGGCTAGTCTTTCGTCTTTCGTCTTTCGTCATCGCGTTCATTCTCAGAACGGCAAACGAATCCGTAAAGAAGCTGTCCACGCTGGAGTCAGCGGTTTCTTCCGGTGTTAACGATCCGCTTATCTCATCTCGACGAGAATAAACGACGAAAGTTGCGCTTGATTTTCACTCTAATTAAAATTACCACGGTTTCGCACCTTAAAACGAAAATTCGGGCGAATTTGCAATCACCAAACACACGATTTTCCTTTATTCTGTGCGAATCTTCAATAACGATAAAATTTAACCCGCTACAGCGTCATGTGCTTTGAAAGTTATGTATTCATTTATCTATATTTTATTATTATATATTATTATATTTAACGTTATATTTTTACATTCATTTTTATTATTAACAATAAATTTCTTTGTATTAATTATTAATTCTCGGTTTGGAACGTTTGTCAAAATATAAAATTTTAATAAATTGTAATTTTGTTTTTGTAATTTTTGTCTCGTGAACACAGGATAATCGGGTTATAGAGGGTTAACCCCTTCCACTCTGAGAATTTGGTTTATATGATCATCGACTTTAGCACACTTTGAATACGAGATGTTCTATTTTGAAAGAAGAAGTATGATATGCTTTTGAATTTATATATTTTTACTTATTTCGCTAATCAGCTTTATTTTAACACAAATAAAACTTGTATGAAATTATGGTCCATGCTTAAAATGTCGCAATAGTGACGCCTATGGACTGTAAAGGGTTAATTTCTTTCTTTTCTGGATTATTAGTTTTTTTTTTTCACGAATCTTGCTTCACTTAATGAAAGTGTAAATCACTTTTCTGATATGTGCGAGAACTCTCGTTGTTCGTCGTTAGACGGAAAATTTGATCATGCAAAAATTGGATATTTTATCAAATAAATTCATTTACAAGGTGTTGTATATTTGAATAACTTCTGTTTGTTAGTCTCTTATCGCTTATTACTAATTAAAAGAAGAGGAAATGGAAATCACATATATTTCAATTATAATTTTATCATTTAATATTACATTAAACACGTTGAAATACACCGGTTTTACATGAATCTTGCAATCGAATGAAGAGGTTTCAGAATCCACGTTCGTGAATCGACTCATCGAATCCCAGTTATAATTAGCCCTAAACGTTCGAGATAAAAGCGTCATGAAATAAGTTATAATGTGTAATTTATAACACACACGCGCGCGTACAAATTACAAATTTCGTTTATACTACGATCAGACCGATTCTTAAAGTATTTAATCATTTTTAATGTATACAAATTAAGATCTCTCCGTATAATTATTACCTTATAATTATTCATTTATGTGAGTAAACGCACCTAGGTGGATATCGTGGTCAGATATAAACCACGAATTAATTGAAAGATCGTTTAATTGAACGACTTCGATCGATCAATTAAGAATAAATCATCGATCAGTTAGTCTTGAACCTCTTACGATATTTTTTTATCCAAACGTCATCTGTCAAATTGAAATATCAAGTCGGTTAATCAGTGAAAATATGTTTTCACGTAAAGTACACTTTACACGTCTCATTTCTGGATATATCGTGCTCTAATTGTCTGGAATTGCTCAAAAGAGGAGTCATTTTGGTACTCAAAGCATGTACCAAGTGATATTCAGCAACGTGGATCACGCACGATGCGTTTCTTTTTTTCAGCGAATCATCGCAAGACGCAAACGACCAACGCGAAGTTCCCAATTTGTTTGGCCTAGTCTTCTTCGTTTCTCGTTTTTGTGGTTATAAAGCAAGGTCACGCGAACTTAACGCAAAGAGCCTGTGTATCTTCTTTTCGAAATCGTGTAGCGTGGAGCAGCGTCACTTATTCAACGCTCCACCACCGCTTCCACATTCAGCATGTCGTTCGCTTTACGTGCACGTTTCGAGACGTCGGGGAAAAAAAAAGAAAAAAAAAGGAAAAGAATGCAAACGACAAGGGAAAAGACTAAGAGGCTTAACCCCGGCGGGTTGCCCTGTGCTATGTACTACCCTCTTCTCTAATACAAGATTAATGGCTCGATTCGTCCGAGGAAATTAGACTCTCCTTTTCTGTTAGTACTACAACCTCGTGGTCAAGTTAGCTCGAATGTTTTTCTTTTTCTTTTTTCTTCCCTAACAATGACAGAACAAAGTATGTATCTATGCAGTTGCTCGTATTCATAGGGACCATTTTCTTCTTTTCTTTGCGTTTCAACCTCCCACCCACGCACACACACATACACTCGCAAGACGTTTCCACGGGTAATTCGGTTATCCCTAACGAAAGACGCGAAACCCTTAAAAGCGGGCAGAGTGGCGCTTTTAGCGATCGGCCTCAAGGGTGTACAAATAGGAAACATGGTCTGCAAATCGGCTAGCCTATCGATTCGTAAAAGGGTGGTTCTAGCAGTACGGTTTGGAACTTGGAAATCCGACCACCACCTAATCAAGCAACAGAACAACTCGTCTCGCATTTAGTTGGAGACAAATATCATCGTCTCTTAGCGTCTGAATCGCCGAATCTTCTCTGGCATGGAGAAAATAACCAGAATGAGGTTAGAGAAAGAGAGCGAATTTGATGAAGATCGAACGATGGGTAACAAATCGGGAGACACTCGATGAAATAATACGGAAAGAAGGGTTGACGCGATCGAAAGGGGGGAGGGTGAGAAAGGTAAATTGGTGAAAGCGGTGCAAAGGGTAGAAGAAAAGGGAGGGAGGAGTAGACGCAAGAAAACCTGGTGCTCGAGTTGGGCCCGTACGAAATTTTAATTAAATTTCATAATCTAGAGACGACGCTGTGTCGTCCTGTGTATTGTACCGCGACGGGACTTAAGCTTTTGTCGCGCGAGCGACGGGACTCGTCATCGTCGTCGTCGTTGTCGTTCCCTTGGTTCCCTCTGCTAGAATATGTTGATGTTGCACTCGCCTCTTTCCCGTTCCGTAGCATCACGAAATGAATGTACTGGCGTAGTACATTTAATTAATCCCTGGCTGGTCTACCGACGGCACCGAGACGCCCTCCTCCTCCTCCGCACTCTCTCTCTCTCTCTCTCTATCTCTCTCTTCACGCCCACCACCAACGTTTCACTACCCCTCGCTAAAATAGTCGCATTCCCTAAATTCGATTAAAGCTATAATCGGCGCAATACCGCGGGATAAAAAGAGATTGAAAGGAGGATGGAGGATTGAGCGAAGGATCGTGATACTGGAAATATACAGTATTCGTTTATCAAATGCGTTTTTTTCCCTCCTCCTCCCTTCGATGCTTATTTTGCGGCAAACGTTTGGTCGTTATTATTTTTCGCCTCCATCTCTACCCCATCGAAACTCTGTTTTCGTAGAAATTCAATTGTATGTTTAATGGATTTTTCTCAATTTTCCGAGACTGTCGCGCGGGTCGCAGTACACTCGGGAAATGAAGGCGGGCACGATGAATATAGTTGACGTTTCGAGAGTGATTTGTTTTTTTTTTTGTTTTCAATTTTCCATACAAACTTGAGGATCGCTCCTGAAGTGTTTGTTTAATTTCTCTTCTCTTTGTTTCTCAGAAAAGTTTTAGTGAAATATTCGTGTAAGATCTTATGATAATAACACCTGATCGATCAGACTAAGAATATAAATCCTAACTGTCCTATTAAAACTGCACGATATTTTTATTATTATTCTCTATGCTTCAAAATCGAAGTTTCCCTACAAACATTAAACGATTCTTGATAATCGACGCTGAACCTCGTTCGCGATCAACGAGAGACAGGATTACAAGTGGTTCTTCGGGGCTAATCAATCGGAATCTGAAGAATCTGCTGATTCTTTCCGCTGGTGGGGGTTGATCGTTTTCCCAAAGCGAAGAAACCATTGTCGGTATCATGTTCCAGGTGTAGTTTCATCATGGGTGCCGACCGTTCAACGATTCTTGTCTAGCCATTGTGCTGGAGGGTTTAACTCGAAGGCCCCTAGGCTCTACCTATCGAACGCGTGCCTGTTGCCCATTGGTCCTTACCCGTTGTTCCTTGGTCCTTGGCTGCAGCTTCGCGTAAAATTTGTGCGAAACTTCGATGATGCCGCGACCTACAGGCGTGTGCTTCGCCCACGCACCTTCCCAAAGTATTGATTACTTTCTGCCTGTGAGAAGGAAGGGACGGGAACGAGGGGAGACAGAGAGGAGAAGGAAGAGGAAGCGGTAGAGGAGATGGAGAAGGTCGGAGGGAGTAGAATCAGAGTAGAAGGGGTTTCTCTCTCTCTCTCTCTCTCTTCCTTCCTCTTTCCTTTTCTTCATCTCTCTCTCTCTCTCTCTCACTCTCTGTAGTTTCACTCACTCACACATACCCCTTCATTCTCTCGCATTCACGCTCACACCGCTCTCTCCTTCTACTCTTAGCTGATCTCTCTTTCTCTTCGAGGGTAGCACCCTCTCTTCTTCACTCGCGTTTATATGGATCTTCTCACTCTCGCGTTCATCCATCCTTTCATACCGCCAGAAGCTACCATGGACGACGACGACGACGACGACGACTATCTCTACTTGGGAAGAGAAACGTGTGGCTCTCGTATCTGAAGTCGTTAGGAAAAGCCGGCCGAGAAGAGGATTCCGGCAATCGCGCGAAATCGATTGTTCTTCATGGCGAAATGTCTTGATTGGTCGGTCGCCATGGCGCGCTGGTCTCCTGCCGCGTAGCGAAAGGTGGACTTCGACAGGCTACGACAGAAAAGCTCTACGCGGTTTACGAAGGTGTGCTGCAATCCTGTTGTAGCAATTTTCGCGCAATTTTCGTTGGTATAACTTGAAAGATTAATAAATTCGAACGTCGTCCTTCTCGTGGCCTTGTGGACATTATAATTGACAAGTCACACTAGTGGTGCAAATTATGGTCAAGGTGTGACAAAAGAAGCATTATTATACATAAGTCTATCAAAGTTGTATTTTGTTCTCTAACTTCGGTTTGAATTTAAGATTTCCATATAAAAATTCTTTTTATTTAACCTTCAACGTTAAAATGACTTTTAGCTTTATAATAACTATTCACAATGCAGTATTCAATTTATTATTGTGAAATGAAAACGTACACTGCTTTTTATTATTACACTATATTCTATATTTGGTGATGATATAGCATAGATAAGAATAGTAAAAAATAATAATATATAAAATAATAGACCTCTATTTCACGATGTCATATTGACGTCACATTCCCAATAGTGATACTAAAATGACACATCATCGGTTGAAGGTTAACACTGAATATCAGAACAGTAATTATTCGAGACTAAAAAGTTGTACAAGGGGTTGATACTTCTGCTATTTGGATGAAACGCTTTATATTGTATTTATTTTTCGTATACAACGAATGATTGGAAATTATTCTCTTGGAAACTCATGCTGGAGGATATCTTTCTCGATCGAGAAAGTATATATTTTTGGATAGTTTATGATAGCACGACGAGAGTTTAGTTTTGCCAACGGTTCGAATAGATCTTTCTCGAGAAGGATGTAAGGAGAGTCGATCGATCGACTGACCTACCGACTGACCGACCAGCCAAGGACGTAAATCGGCATCGCCGGGGCCCGGGAACGGCGCTCCTTTTCAAACGGGGCGAAACTCTTTAATTTCGCATCGCCATAAATAATTTGACCGCAGACCCGTGGTTTTCCTGGAAGCAGGCCTTGTTCTTCCCAGACGCCGACGCTCCATCTCGACCGCATAACTTGACATGTATCATACGTGTGTTGCCAAGCTACTACGTGTTTTTCTTCGTCGATAGATCCCGCGATCGAGAGAGGAGGCCACCTTTCATCGCTGTTCCACTCGCGAAAGCGAGCCGGAGTTACTCTTCAATTATGTATTAGATTTGTTGCATACGAAACGTTGTTTCGCGAAATAAAGTTTTGCATACATTTTCATTTATTTAAAGGATGATAGATTGAGTTAGTGTGAAAATTCATGCCTGATTTCACATTGAAATACAATCAAATTTGACATGTCAAATTTGTTTTTTAGTCAATTATATAATCTCCGTTGTTTTGTATAATCTTTTTCTAGTCGACCTGTCGACATTAAGTTTATCGGGAACTCAGTTCAAATTCATGAATTATTTTACAACAGAATTAAACATAATTTCGTCATTTATTGGAGAAGCTCGGCCAGAGCGTGCTCGTTATTTAATTGAAAATTGTTATGTCTAAATTTTGCAAACCATTTTTCTACACGATTTTTTCACCCGATTCTACAGAATGTTTATCGTTTAACAATCCCATGATCTTTTAGGTATTAGACAAAGTTATAAAATAAAATTAGTCAGTAATAAATCGATAAGAAATTGTAATAATCATTGCTGAGACATTGTTTCTACAATAAAAATTCAGGATCATTTGTACCTTTTTGAATGGCGCCATATAATGTGTTATATGGGCTGTCGTAAATGGTATTGAGAGAAATTCAAAGATATCTGATAAATTTACTTTTCTTCAACAACTTTCTTGGAATATCATTCTTAACACTTTGACGACCGCTGTCACAACCGCGTGATTTCTTTCTACTAGAGTTTTTCGGCCGATATCACATATTTATGACTTCATTCATGCAATCGATTAAGCAAAAGACAAATCGATTTCCTGATTTTTACGGAAATAACGAGTAACAAAATGCAAATTTAAAAATTGAAGGTGATCAAGGACACGTTTATTTCCATCTTTTTTCTTTTTTTTTAATTCGTTTGATTTCTTGTTTTCAAGCATACTGTTCAGATTATAGAAAGTGGCACAATTGTGAAAAATGCCAGCAATAAATGCAAATTTTTATTGCTGGCTAGGTAGATTTAGTATTAAAAGATATAATAACTAGTAGATAACATTTGCAGCAAAACAACGCGATATTTGTCGAAGTATATTTTCAAAATAGAACGTGAAACATTGACGGCATAATTGTGGTGAAACGAGAGTCGGTGGATTGAAATTTCACAAACACGTTCAAAAAGAAAAAAAAAAAAGAACACCTGTATCGAAATAGCCGTTCGCGTGATACCGAGAAACAATCTGGCTTTAACCAGATAAATGTCGGCGCCACAAATTAGAATACATTACCCTGGCTGCGATTAATTATTACGAAAGAAACACCAAGTTGCTTATTACCAGCGCGAACCGTTTGCCTGAAAGTTTCAACCGGGCATATTAACGATGGAATGTCTAATCTGATTCGCCGGTAAATCGTCCGCCGAAATCTAGGTCAAAAGTGAACGTTCAGTCGACATGTCCCATTAGAAGAGGCCGTTGCCAAAGTGTACAACGATCATTAAAGATATAAACCACGTTCAGAACTTAAGTCTCTGCGGTTACCTTTTTAACGACTGTATTCCCACGACTTTCTTTGAATTTGGCGCATATGCATAATAGACAAGATTTCGTGGCACAGATACGAAACCGATTTAAACCGCGCCCGATATATCGTAGCGTCGTTAAAATATTTCACGACATTCCACCGAAAACGTATTACTCTCTTTTCTACGTTTTACACACCTCGTAATTTCATGGTTCCCGATCGTTACGAAGCTATAATCACGCCACGTTACGTTCATTTTTAACGCTGCGGCATTACTATTCGCGCAATGCTTTTAGGGGCAGTGTAAAAATATCCGGAATGGAAGCGACAAATATCGAACAGTTCGGCGATAATGAAAAGGGTATTTTGAACCGTTTCCAGGATGTTATATCACCCATTTATAGAATCAACGTTCATTAAACTTCGAAACGTGCGAAACTCACTCATTTTAATTTTGAGATTCAGCAACGCTTCAGGCGCAAAGGTGTTTTTAATTTCACTTCATTTTCAATGCATAATTCGTTCATTGAACTGCAACAAAACGTTACACAACAATAAGAACTGTTACTTTTTCGTGAAGTTTTCTTGGAAATTCTCAATTGAAACTGTACACTTCATTGTTCTTAAAAAAAAAAATAAATAAATAAAGAAACAAAAAGAAACAACAGAAATACAATTTCGAAATTTCATTCTAAAACAAATAAGAACACAAATTTATATTGTGTTATTTTAATCGTCAGGTGTGATTACGTTTAATAATTTTTGGATTTATCATCCCACATGGTAACGTTCCGTTTCTCGATCGTGAAAATTGTAAAAAAAAGCGGCAAAGGAAAGGCGGGCTGGGGGGCCTTTTATTATCGATCGCGAACAATCGAACAGCGCGAAAATATTTTCAGCAGGAGAAAGGAAGAAGTGAAAGCCAGACAGAAACGCGGACTGGCACGAAATGACGGACCCATCTTCGTTATCAGTGTACACGCCGTCAATTTTCGTAGGCGCGATTCGGGCAGCCGTGTAATCACTTTACGTAGTACTAACTTTCGTAGTCTCGCCGAATCGATCCGCGTTCGGTCGGTTCCAACATGCTCTGGCACCGGTAATCCGGCGTTTGCCACACCGCTTCTCCTTTGACCGTTTTCTCCTATCTTAAAGCGCGACGAGATCGACAAGCAACATTCCTAACGAGTCGTGTTCTTTCTTTGTTTCAGGTAAGAGAAGACGTCCATCGTGGAGTTCTTTGCCTTTGGATTTGTCCTTTTTTTTTTTCTTTTTTCTTCGGAACGTAAAACACGTCATTCTATTCGATTTGACCCATTGACAGATTCGAATTGAATCACAACAAATAGAAATTTGTGCGTTTAATCCTCTATAACACCATGTCACTTCGAAGTTACTTGTGTTCCATGTATCTATTAAGTGTGAAAATTAACTTGGTGCAAATTTCAACGTTTACCTATAAAAATTCGAACACAATTTTAATGTTCAAAAGAATCTTTATTACTGTAAACCCTCCTATAACATAGTTTTTATGTAATACAGCTTAATTAGCTTAACACTCGCTGCTGTGCCGCAAAGAAGAGATTCCAATCGTAATTCATTACATATTTTTCGAATTTTTATTCAGATAGTATTAAATTCTAGTATATGAGCATGTAAATCTAATTTTTCAATATACGACAAATATGTGACGCTATGCCATATGGATAACGTTATTTGTTTATGCAGAGGTAATGTAAAAATTGATTGTCGTCACACACCTGTGACGCTGGGCTCTTAATGGAAATCAGAGCGTCACAGATATGTGACATTGTTAGCAAACGTGTTAAGCTGTTTTCCTATGACATGGATTTTTCTATTACACTTTTACGGTTGAAATTAACAAGAAATTCCCCTGGAATTGTGCAAAAAATTAGGATTTTATTTTATTGAAAATTATCCTTCATCGGTGTAAAGTTTTAAAGAGAATTACAAAATTGCTTAGCTCCTTATAAAAAGATTTTGATAGAATTACAAAATAAAACTGCATTTGAAATTGAATATGAAGATATGTAAAATGTAGGGGACATTAAGCTCAAAGGAAAAGAGTTAAGCCACTAATATTTCACAGTGATCATGAATGTTAAATAAAGTGTTCGATTTCAAGCCTAAGTTCCTTGTTTTTGTTGGAAAATAGATTTTAGTTTATATTTTATTTTGTTCTTTTTTTCTAATTTTCTCCAACTTTTAGGTACAATCAATATTTTATTTAAAGAGAATGAAAATAGATCAGTCATCAAAATAATTTTCATTATCGTTAATAACGTTTTGCTATTTTTTTGATAGCTTGTAAATACCATCGCGAATATTTCGATTTAAATAGTTGTACTGATTTTATGAACCCAGTTGTATAGAATTAATTTCTACACCTAATAATTTGAAATATATAAATATATACTTATTACCTTTTGTATCTACGAAATTTGATTTCGTAATCGTATTCTTCATAATACAATACTATAAGAATACGGCTTTCATATAACGTAGAAAGAATTTACATGATTTATGTGTACTTACTTCTGAGTTCCTTATAATGCGCTACGAATTAATCGCGTTGTAGAAGGGTTGACAGTATTTTAGATAACAGTTTCCCATTTATCAGGTAACCAAGGAATTACTTCTCTGAAAAAATATGGCGACCTTTCGTCAATAAAGCTGTCCAGATTTGATAAAAAACGGCACCGAATTAATTTGCACATCCGATACATTTTACAATTCTCATTTTATTTATTTACTATTTCACTATTGTATTTATTTAATATACGGTTGTACTATTTTTACTAATAATTAATTTCTTCATAACAATCATTAATGTTTTTCCTCTTAAATTGTGAAGTTGTAATCAATGGTAATCTTTCTTGTGAACAAAGAAAAATCGGGTTATTAGAGGGTTAACGCAAAGGCTTAAGCAGATTTTCAGAAAATTCAATTTGTCGATGGATTGAACGAGCAAAGAGAAAAAAAAGATGATAGCTACTGGTAGGATGAGTTTCGATTCTGAGCAACAATTTCGAAGAGATACCAGAACCGTGAGTGATGAGCTCTCCAGTTCTATTCTATCTTTTATACACCCTTTATTCGGTTGAAACAGCCACGGTCCAACATTATGGTTGATCGAGGTAAGATTGCCAGCTGTAACGGGATTATTCCGGGAATAGGAAAAGAGAAACTTGCCGCGAATTTATTAATCGATCGACTGAGACACGGGTTCTCTTAGACCGGGTAGCATTTTTCTATACTGACCGCACTATGATCCTTAAGATCACCGCTTCCCACCTGTCGCGCTATTTCGATAGTCCCTTTTGGACCTGTTTCACTCGAACGATTTGGAAATTTTTCACCTCGTTCGTTTTCTTTCTTTTTTTTTTTTTTCTATTAACTGACGGTGAAGTGAATGTCACTCACACTGTAATCAAGGGGGAGAAAAGAAACTTTTATGTAAGAAATCTTTAATAACAATCAGCCTGATAATGGAAGGATACGTTAACATTTTTGTAAACCGTATAACACATCGCTAGGATTACGATATGAAAAATTATGACAGTTTAATCATGCAAAATGAACATAGATTTTCGACGTAAATACCCGCTTGATGGGTGAACACGCCATTTCAACGAAGTCTATGGCATGCGTACATTATCGGTGCTCATTGTTTATTTCGTTTTGATAATGTATACGTGAAAGAGAAATTTTCTGATAAATCTATCAAACCGATGAATTATATACCTTGAATTCTATAATCTTATTATGACCGAAAGTTTCTTCTGATGCAAGAGTTGTTTCTCTTTCGTTAGAGGTTCTAAACAGAGAAAACATGAATGTCTGACGTCTCGTCGAGAATCAACGTCAATTCCAATCACGTCGTTCAATTACAGAGCAAGATTCGTCTTGTTATTTCGATATATTTTTGCCATATATCCACGTGACCGTTTGTGGAGTTAAAAGCCGCGGTTGTACGACCGGTATTTGCGTGACTGTGACAGGATGAAAAGCATGGAAGGGGTATAGAAGAAGCATTGGGCGTGTCTTTCAAATTGAAGTCTTCTTTTATTATGGCAGAGCAAACAAATTTTTTCAATCGTGGCCTCTTCGCTATCATCTCCCTTTGAGATTAAATGTAGCCACCCAGTTTAGCCCTCCTGGTTCGATTCAGATTTTTCGAGTATTTAAGTACATTCCCCGGCAAAAGTTCTCGCGAAAACTTCGACGAGATTTTTCTTTTTTTTTAAACTCTAGTACTTCATCTCGTTTACGCGGACCATTATATCGGAAAATTAGAAACGATCACATGTTGATCAAGTGTGAAAGTTCTAAAAAGTTCGCGTATGTAAGGGGTAACGAAACGAAGAAATAATAGAACGGTCGAAAGATCGTGCGAGAGATACGAGTATTAAGTCGAAACATCGAAACCGTGAAACTTTCAAGGATGTAATCTGCATGGAACGAGCGTAGTTCGACGGAAAGTTTCCTTCTTTTAAGAGAACATTGACCAGGAAACAAGCGTTTCGACTCTTCTACGATCATGTGTATAAAATCGTAAACTTTTTTCCAAGTTTCGTGGACACATCTTCTCTGTCCATTTCCCCCTCCTCCATAATTCGTTGTGTATTCAACGTTTTCCTGATATCTCGTGTTTGACAAGTCGGTAATCAGCAATCGCTATCTACGCCGAACCCAACGATTGTCACGCAAAGCTAGAAAATGCTATCAGGCGAAACTGTAAGATTTCACTTAAGCTAAACAGCGCGAACAAGTCGTGCGTGTCCCCGGGTACACAATCGCTATCAATGCTGAACAATACAGTTTCGACAGAGAAAAAGAGAGAAAGGTTGAATAGAAAAAGAGAGAGCATGTTGCTTTCCCGGGCTTGTATACCCTGGCCTTGAAATTTCCTTCTCGCCCCTCCGCGTCGCTTCGTGGAAAATACGCTAGGATGGTGGTGGAAATGAAAAAAAAAAGAAAGATAGGAAGAGAGAAAAAGAGGTGAGAGAGACACAAGGTAGGGGCGATAGGGAACAGAAGAGGAAGAAAGAAAGAGAAAGAGGGAGAGAAAGAGATAGCCCTGGATGGCAGCAATGCCCAGCGAGCGCGACCCTGCTCGCGATAAGTTTGCACAGAGAGCGAGAGTGCGTAGAAAGAGAAAGCAGAAATGGTTTCTCTTTGAAAGGGAAAGAGAAAGGAGCTTTCGAGGGTATGGTCGAAGGGTGAAGAAGAGTCGAAAGGGAGCTCGTGTATGCAGAAGATAGAGAAGGAAGAGGAGGAGGTGGAGGTAGTGGTGGTGGTGTAGGCAGAGAGAGGGGGTTCGAGGGTGAAGGCAGAAGGCGGAAAGGGGAAGGGGGAGAATCACCGCGACGCCGGCTCCGTCGGAGTCGTCGTAGTGGGAGGATATAGGGAATGGGGTGGGTGGGTGAGAGGGGAGAGGGTGGGATGGTAGCGGCGTTGGACGAGTAAGAGGGTTGGAGTGGAAGTCGTGAAAGTCCAGAATAGGGATGGAGGAGTGACGAAAGGGGCGCCACGTGCTACGGGAGAGGGTCGTTCATCCCCGGGTCAAGGTTACCCTCCTCGCGGACCTCATCCTCGCAACTGCCGGCATCGTGCCATTTACCCTCAGCATCGCGGTTGCAGCCACCATCGATCCTTATTTCGCTTTTTCTCCCTGGCACCTTTGGAAAACTCTCTTTCGCGATTGTTTTTCGTGTGGTTTCTTACTCTCTCCATCGGAATTTCCTTTCTTCAACACATCGCCGAGGTTCTAGAGACGGTGTTTCTCTACCTCCCCTCTTTTTATTCCTGGGTCAAGGTTATCCTTCGAGGGTTGATCGGTTTTCTTGTTTGTTTCGCCATTCACGTCCGACGATTACACTTTACGACAAAAGGCAATAGAAATATATATATATACATATATATTATATGTATTCTCTAATTCTTTTTGAAACGTTCGAAACATTGTTAAATGGGAGGCAAAAGCAACTGCTGTTTCTCACGTAACTGGATACCAGTACGGTACTCTCCGATTCGTTAGGAAAACGAATCGATATAAAAGCGGCGGCTGTCTGTTTCCACCGTCAGGCGGTGTGCCTAATTCTGTAGGAGCTGAGAAATGTTTGTGGTGCGTGAAGAGAGAGAGCACACACACCTCTCGTTCATGGTTAAGCTTTCTGTCGACGACGGCCTGTCTCGTTAGGCGGCCGGGGATTATTAAATTCGCGTGCACCAGGTCCGGCTGACTTTTATCAACAAATGCATATGACGTGCATGAATGCACTTTGCGATTCATTAATCTGATGGAAGACCACTCGTGATCCTGAATGTACTCCCACTGGCCCTGGGCGTTTACCCCGGGCTCGCCTCGGCTGCAACTTTTTATCGATCCTTGTGCACAGACCGATACTTCCGCGCCTTTTATCAGCCAATCAGAGCTCTACGCCTCTGACGTTGAAATAAAAACTACCGATAACGTTGTTGTCGCTAAGACGCGACACTTTCATGGAGGGGGAAATTATGGGGGGAATCCACTTCGATGACGAATTGATTTATTAACGAAACGATATCTTGGTGTTGCTTGTCACTTTCTAAAATTATTATTATTTTTTTTTATTCGTAGTCGTGTTACGTTTCTCTTGTTAACGAAGAGGCAGGGAGGAAAAGAAAGGAATCGTTCCTGTTATTGATCATGAAACATGCCACGTGAGCTTTACGGGCAATCATGTTGTGGCTTCCGTGTGAGGCATTCTACGAGCGAACCATGAGTAATTCAAACGACGTTCGATGCGGTAGGTCTCTGACTATCGAGACTCCGCACAAAACGTTACGTATTATTCTTTCATATGCTTCCAATTTTTTTCGTTTTGGTTTCTTCTTTCCTTATGAAGGATCTGAAAGATTTATATTCTTCTTTCCCTTATGAATTTCCCAGGAATTATTTTCTTGAGGGAAAAGAACAGGAGAAGAATTGAATTACGCATTTTGTCTAAATTAAATTTATAAAAAGAAAGAGGAAGAAGTAGATGAAAATTAAGCGAGCTCAAAAGATTACAGGGTCGTTTAAAATGAGCAGCATTGTATATTAGCTGGGCTGGTTCATTATGCACGATTACATACACGAGATGCGCTTGATGGTTATTCGTGATAGCGTCGTAACATTTGTACGTCGGGGAAAGGAGAGGGATATATATTTCGACGTCAGGTTGGCGGACCTTCCAGCACTAGCGAAATAATGCACGATAAGGCTGCAAGCCGGGATGAAATTTCTTGACGGAAACCATAAAACGCTGTTACCCCCAAAAATCGCATCGCCGCCACCTCTGTTCTATTCCTGAGCAATAAACCGGCGGAGTTTCTGGCAGCGGTGTACGCCCTCGTAAAAAGTCGAATTTTTCTCCCTTTTACTCCACTGTTTGACGCTGGTCTGGCTCGTGGTTTCTCTCGTTCGCGCCGATATGTGGCATTAAAGGAAAGGGAAGATTAAACTGCAATGAAATCGTAAATATCGTATCACATTTTCGATTTCCAAAAAAGGTAAAAAAAGAAAAAAGAAGAAAGAAATGTTACATTTCATGAAAGAAAATATACTCGAGTAATTCTTGACGTTTCGTTATTGTCTAGTAATCAGCATGGTAAATTCAGCGGGGTCAAAACAGCGAAAAGAATGCTATTGTACAGCTTTGGTAAATTTGTCTTGTTCCGTGACGTTAGGGATTCGTCGTCGCAATTCTGTCTTCCTTCCGGTATCATGTCAATTTGAATGCATTCACTTCGGCATGACGCATAATTCGTGAAAGCCCGGGGAAGGAAGAAGTCTCTGGCTGCGTAGGGTAGAATCGCCATAAACTCTCATTCTCTCTTATTTATCACCCTCTGTGTGTACCATTCCTTCGCTCATCCGCTCGGCAAACCTACCATTGTGGGGAGGAAGAAAGGAGTGGGAGGAAGTTAAGAATGCATTTCGCGTTCGTCTGCCCACAGTTCTCCTTGTATATACAGCGATTAAAGGCAAAGCCAATAGAGACTTATTAAAAGACCGGGATCATCTTTTTCTTGACGCTTTCATTGAAATTCAACTGAAAGCGTATCAAACTTCACTCCCCGAGTTGTCAGTACGAGTTACATATTGCATCTTTCATATGTTTTCATAAGAGTTCAAATTGTTTTACGTTATATACACACAAAATAACATGTTCAACTGAACGTGTTCATAATCGTTCAGTTTCAAACGAAACATTGCAGCTTACTATCTGTTTACGACACATACGTAAAAAATACAAAAATACAATTATTATAGATATTTCTTAATTTAACCGATATTGTTAAATTGTCGCAAAATCTCATTTGAATTCAACGTGCAGCTAATCATTACGACAGCGTATAACGGAACATCCATAATTCTTTCCTTTCTTCCTCTCGCGACGCTCTAGGCGCATCAATTTCTCCAAAAGCAAAAAAAAAATGGCCACAAATTTCGGCCGTGGAGGGTTAGTTCCATATTTAAGGGAGTCTTGGCGAATGTAGTATGAGCATTTCCGGAAAAGAACGAACAGAGTCTCCGTTCCAAACCCCTTCCCCCCGAAATATATGCACTTCGCATTTGTCTACCCACGCTTGATGCCTCCGCAATGTTTATGCGATTCACCAATGCAAAGGTGGAGGAAGGAGAAGAAGGAAGAGAATCGGGTATCCCGATGGACGGGGTTAGGGTAAAGAAGAGATGGAGAAGGTTTTGGATATAGAAGGGGGGAGGGAAGGTGGGGGTGGGTTGAAGAATCGTCTCCCTTCTGAAATAATGTCGAGTATACCGAACGCAGGAACGTAACCAAGGGAGTGCGCCGCGCCCGCTTATTGCCTTAAATTGCTAATTGGGCTTAGGACCCGACGCTGCCTTTCCACAGCGGTGGTCTCTCTCTCTCTCTCTCTCTCTCTCTCTCTCTCTTTCCTTTCTGTGTGCAGCCCGAATATTTACCATCTTTCTTCCCCCGCCCCTTCCCCTCGTCCCTCTCACTCGTACTCTTTACCACTTGGTTCGTCGATCCTTTTTTATTCACCGCATAGATTCCCTCCCCTACACCGTCGACTTCAACTTCCTCGATGCGTATTGTCGATGTCAGACCCTTTGCCTCCTCCCTGTTGCAGCGGCGGCGAGAGGGAAGTAACAAGAAGAAAAGTCTGGACGGAGGAGCAGGGGCGCCAGTTACGAGAGAGAGATTAACGCACCCCGGTACTCTTCTCCCCTGTAGAAACAGCATTTACCCCCATTGTTTTCTCATCTCTAAAAATTTAACAGGATCGACGCATGATGCCTTTTCAAATCTGCTCGCGGGACTCCTTTTTCCCTCTCTGCTAACCCCTTCTCACTCCTTCTTCTACACGAGCAACGGGAGAAAAGGAGAAAGGAGAGGTAAAAAAAAAAGAGGGTGGCCAGAATTACGACACTTGCCGGGAGGTATTTCTTGTTTTCTCTTTCTTTTTTTCTTTTTCTCTCTCTCCTATGCACGCGATATTAAGGAGGTTGCGCGTGGAAATCCGTGAAAGGCATTCTCGTGGAGAGGAGACTTCTCTGGGATGCCTGGGTAGAAAGTGAATCGTTTCGAGGCTCATTCAAAAAAACGTGTGTCGCGGTGGCGCGCGTGTGCCAGCAGGGTTGTGCGACGCGTCGCATTTGTATCAAGTGCCCATCGTGTATATATCGGGACACGTTGGTTGGCGGTGTCATTATTTTCTTAAGCCAGCCTCAAACGTGTTGCAAGCCCAATGGAAGCAGACCGTTGTGACAGGTAAAGAAAGTAAAGAGGCAAAAAAAGAAAAGAAAAAAGAGTAATCGTGTGGTTTCACTCGACCGATTCCTTCGACTCACCTGCCGGCTGGATAACGCGATGGACATACTCACGAACAGTTTATTCTTTATCTTATTATCGTACACCCGTATATACTCGGGGTATAGACTAATCTTGATACTGTTTCGGCTCGCAACGAAGATACACGTTGTTTCGTCATAATCATGCTCATGTGTGCAGGTTTAAAAATAGAATGATAAAAAAAAAAGAACGTATGAAGAGAAAGAAATTAACATTAATTGGCCTTGCGTCGTCGTTCTCGTGGTCATCGTCGTTGTCGTCTAATGACACCGTAATCGTGCAAAAGAAATGGTTCATAAAATGTTCAGCACAATTTCCACGAAGTAATCAAATAATTTAATTGCATCATTATATGTATATACTTAATAATGTTGACCAGTGTACAACGTAGATAGTACGGGCTGCGCGTTTTCGTTCCGTTTTACGAGTAAAGTTGTCGATAATACACGGAAAGCCGTATCGATTGTAAACAGGAGAAAAAAATTTCGAACCGATCCGACAATCATAGGTGTCTGCTGGCCACGTGGCAGCTGCTTCAACAGCTGTTACCACCCCGATGCATCAGAAGGTGCGCCAGTTTCTTTTTTTTTCTTTTTTCTCTTTTTCTTTTTTCTTCTTCTTGGTGCTGATTTTTAACCCTTTTAGTGCCGGACGACGATATATCGTCGTTCGCTACAATTGCCAAAAGTGCCAACGACGATATATCGTTGCGCGTGTAATAGCGTCTTATTCTTCGCATTGCGAGAAAGCTTTATCTCAAAATAAATTTATAAATGATCTGTAAATGATCTATAAATGATCTAATTTCGTTGCAAAAGAATTTAGAAACCGGTTTGGGTGTGACTTTTTACACATTCTACGCCGGTGAGTGCCGAGACTCTGTTTACGCTGGAGCGATAAGATGGAAACTCGACATCAGATAATCTCCTAGCATCGAAGTTAAAATGTTTATGATAGTTATCTGAGAGTTCGTATGCCACGCCGTGCATCGAGACTAAAATCTTTCTTTCAGTCTTTGCTTGACCTTTATAAAGAACGTTTCTAAGCAGTGTTCGAAAACCGTGACGTGTTTCATACAATCTTTTTGCAAAAGCTGCGCCCTTTTACAAATATGGACGAGGCAGAATTAGTTCGAGTTATTGACGTGCTCGAAATGAGTGAAGAAGATGCTGATAGTGATGATCAGTTATGTGTACCAAGACCCAAGTCTTGTAGCAAATAAAATCCGTTTGTCGCCCGCACTGTACCATCGAGTTATCTTTTATTTTTGTGTGTGAAATATCATAAATTTTTTTTATAAAATAAATTGGAAATGCAAATTATATATGCGTACTAAGTGGTTTATATAAAGTTATGATGAAACGATGCCTTTTCCTATGTGTAAAAACGTTTTGAAAGGAAGAAATCAATTTTTATATTTTTTGTAATGATTTATAATTATGTTATTCATATGATTTTCAATTGATATTGAAAAATTAGTGTAATTGCTTTATTCTCTATTTCGTCTTGAATACGTTGCATTTTCAATCATGTAAATATCATTTGTAGTTTGGTTTTTATGAGCGTTTTTCCAAACCCTTGTATATTTGTCAAATTCGGCCGGTTATCTTCGCATAGGCACTCGTTTTTCGCCCGGCACTAAAAGGGTTAATGTCGCGATATCACGCGCGGAACGCGGCGGTGCTCGTGTGCACGCTCCTGCCCCACCACAAAAAGGGAACCGTGGTACCGTCGTTGCCAGAAGCGCCAGCCTTTCGAAGTAAATTATCGCCTGTTCATCTTCATTCACAGTTCTTGCGCCGATTGACAGTTACAAAAGCTTCGCACGCTGTGCTCTAACAAGAAACACCGCTGAAATTGTTAATTCTCTCTTGCGAGACGTTGTATTTAATTAATCTTCGTTGCTTGCCCCCGTGTAAGACGTTCGTTGATCCCCTCTTTATGATGATACAATGTGTAGCTGCATACAGCGTTTCCTTGCTTTTGTTGCTAGAGACTTTTTCTTTTTTTTTATTTATTTTTTTTTTCTATTGTACTTCATGGAACAAAGGGAACGTTGATATTTATATGTATTATTATATATATTATATATACACATATACATGTACGTATATAACATGAAAAGCTTGAAATAAAGAATAAAATAAATGAAAGAAAATAGGGAACACATCATAACATGATAGAAACTATACAATTTAAAAACAGGAATAAAAACTAGGGTCAGGGAAACGCACACTGCACAAGCACGTACTTCATAAAGCACGTATTTAATACAATGGGGAAATCAATTATAGAAGAACAGTCCCCGATGTCCGCAGATGCCGCGAGCTTTCCAACCGTTCGTTTTCACATACAAACAAAATTGTACGTGCAACGCGTGTTTTTCTGTCCACGTTTTTCCCCTTTCTTCGCCGAGGAACCGTACGCATGGTCGAGCCGGCACGGGTCCAGGATATTGATTAATTAGGAAAAATTCATGTTGAATGGTTCGCCAACTTGTGAAATCAAAGAAAAAGAAGGGGAAAAAAATAACTGTATACTGATAGAGGGTGTATTCAGATGTTGCCGGTTTTTCAATGGATTCATCGAATATTTACGTACGACAGAATAAAATGCCTTTCCTGTTCTCTCTCTGTCTTTCTTGTCTCTTAACCACCGCCCTTTTTTACGAGGGATGTTTTTAAGCATAAATATCGCGTGAAATATGATGCACAAAATAAATGTCAATATGTGAACCCGATCAGTCACTGATTACAGCACTGCCCTATTGAATAAATGCCGCGTGATAAAAGATCACACAGTACAGATTAATTTTACTTAGTCCATAATTTTACATTATCTGATTAATTTACAATTTGTATAATAGTATAATTATTTTTCTTTGCCACTCGTTCGATCGCACGCGTCTCGTTCCCAGTGGCACGCTTCCAACTACTGGTTTGGTTCAACCGATTCCTCCCGCGATTTTACTTTCAAATTGATGATTACGCTAGACCTCTTGAAGTTTCGATAACAACGAATTATCGATACAGACCGACGGTGAGACCTCTTTACGGTGTTCTTTCGTTCGACTTCCTCTCCGTACGCTTGAAACGCCTGGCTGCTTGGCCGTTTGCCTAAAAATCACCATCATTATGTGCTCAAATTCCGCTCTCTGTAAAACTACTCGAAGTACATCAAGATACTGCGGGAACGCAATACAGAAGAAGGGATTCTTGAGTATTTAGGGGGGTTTTACATCGATTGTCAAAATGTCCGCGGTGTATTCGGCTTGAAACAATTTCGCTCATTCCTTAACAAAACATGAATTTCTCTAGTTGTTGCTGTATCAGGTATTTCCGATTAAGATAAATACTAGAAAAAATTCTGAGACCTACTTTTATTTATATAGTTTATTTTTTTGCTAGGATTAAATTGAATCATCGGCGATATTAAAAATGCACATTTATTATGATACCGTGAAGATAAATAGTTCTGAAAAGAAGAAAACGAATGCTGCACTCTCCGCACTATGAATTCGCGTGCATTGTAATTTCTCGCCTTAACCGGCAGTTCGTGTTTCTCCGGATATCTTCGTGCAACTTCGATTTCCGCGCTGATCGAGCGTGGCGCTCGAGTCGACCGGCTCTTCTCGCGTTCGCAGTTCGCGGCGGGACGTGAGCCAGAGTGTCGTGGAAGAATTATTTTTTTTCGCTCGATTTGTCGCGAATAGGTAACGTTTGTAATTTTCCGTTTTGTACGTACTTTTCGATTTCACAACGTGGTCTCGCATTAACGGCCTTTCCGTTTAACGTGTGACAACTCGTTGAATTTTCGCGGGACACGTCGCAGAAGTGTTCTCTGCAGCTTACAAGTATCTTCGTCATATCGCGAACACGTGGTACCGCTAAAATCACGTATATGTAATATGGGGTGAGACGAATAGACTTTACTCGTCATTTGTATTTATCTGTTTTTCTGACTACGCGTCGCGATTACGTGATATATCACGCCGAATCGCGATAGAAAATTTTTGTGCCTTCCACTTCCACATGTGTGTGTAACTGGCAGGACACAAGTGAAACACCAAGTATTTTTTTCTACGTCATATAGAAAGTCAGCTTGTATGTACTAAGTTGTTGATGACTAATTCGTGCGTTCAGACTTTGTGAAAGAAGAGTGTTTATGAAAAAAAGATCTCTTTTGATCTGTGGATATCGTCGTATAATCCTGGTGTGAACTACATTGAAATACATATTATATTCGCCCGTATCGTTTTGGAACAGTTTGTAATTTTCCGTAGCAGTAACGCGATACCAAAACGCCACGCGGTTTCGTCGAAATTCCTTGAAACCGCGGACAAAGTTGCTGTTCGCGTGACCAGCGTGTTCTCCATCATCCACGGTGAAACTTACGCGTTCAATTTCGCCGATACAAGACAAGCGCGAGAACAATTTCTCGAGTATACTTTCCTCGTATACTCTTCGTGCTGTTGTGTGCATACGCACACAGTGCTTTTCTCGATTACATACAAACTTCGTGATTAGCTTGTTTCTTCTGTACTTGCTCGAACGTTCGCCAACGTGGTTTTGCCAGACTTAACCTTGTCTACGGATGCGTGTTGTGTGTTTTTATGTGAACCGTGTTTTATCGCTGACTTTGGTGTATCTTCTCACGGCTGTGAGCGTTAAACGAAGTAAGGTTAAACATTGAAGCAACGGGCATTTGGAAAACAGAGTAAGGAAAAATTCAGTGTGGTTGTTTTTTTCGGTATGCTGGTGCCAACGGCTGCCGTTGCGTCGCTAACAAATGGGGACAATGCTATTGGCTGACTACCAATAAGTCAGCGACAAACCACGCCATATCTGCAAATTCACAGCACCGTTGCTCGTGTAAGTGTTCAACTTGTTTACATCCGTTTTCGTTACCCTTTATACATACACCCAACTACAGTTATACTGGATGGTTTCTTCATGTACATTGAAATTAAACGTGCGTTCCGGCGGTTTTGTCGGAATCACACTTTCGCTAATATTTCAAATCTCGCAACGTTTATTTATCTTTAAATATTATTTAATATTACATTGCCCGCTACTCGTTATATTGCACATTATTTGCTGACGAGTTTTGAAAATATGACAAAAATCTATCGGAATCATATCTGTACGATGGAAAACGTAAGTGAAAGTGGTACGTTTACACATATCAAAGGAGGTATTTCAGAGAAATATTCTAGTAAAAGTGCAAATTTTTTCTCGAGCAGTTTGTTGTACTCTAGGTTGCGCAACTTTTTCGTATTTCGTAATTTGAAAAGCGCTTTTATTGTGAACGAACCGGATATTGTGTCGCCGGTCTTAATAGCGTCGATGCTAACGACCAGCCGATGCAAAATGAAATTGCGAATCGATGTTCCGGCGACGTCACTGACCACTCGTTGCTATCTTCAGGTCATTCTAAACGCCTCTAAGATATCTGCGCCCGTACCTGGGATTTAGGTCACTTTTGCAAGTTTCGTAATCGTCGAGCCGAATAACTGCGTACTTCGGTCTATACGAAGGTATGTGGGTCCAGGCTTTTGCACACGTGCAGAGTTTGTTTCGCCTCGACGCATTTGAGAACTAAAATACGAATATTAACATCGTATTTACGTTAAAAATTCTTTTTCCATATACTTTAGATGACATTTTCTCTCAACTTACATTTACGTTACATTTACGTTATTAGCGCGGACAATGTCCGTACAAGCCTATCTTACTTAAATACAACGAAATACCAACGTTTTCCTTTTTTTAATTTATAGAAATTAGAAAATTCTTGATTGCTCGATTTAAGCTTAAGGAATATTACTGTCTTCCTCTTTTATACGTAGAAAATAGAGTATAAAATTGTTCGTTATACATTTCGTCTCAATGTAACACGAAATTAGATACAAGCGCAAGAGGAAACGTCACCTTTGCCTTAATATTCACACCCCCTCGAGACGTTTCAAAAGATATCCTCTCTGCATCCCATAAATACTAAAAGCGCCATCAGTGTATCCATACGAGTGAATTCGTCAGCATCTCGTCTCCCTTTTTACCATTGACAATTGATTTTAAGGGACACTTGTTGCTGGACAAAAGGCACTTTGCGAATGTAGTATAATCCACCATGTTTTAGCTTCGAATCTTCGTATTTTAAACGAACGTTCAAAGTACACCGTTTTCGTAATATTAAAGAGAAATTGCGCTCGATGCGTTTTCTCCTTGTATATGTTGCGAGTGATTCATTTATCCGACTGCTGGGGGTCGAATTATTATATCCGCAATTTTACGTCTGGAAAGTACCGATATCGACATATAACCGAGAGAGAGTACCGTTCGGTAATTCCTTCGATAAGTGGTGTTCTAGCATGATCATCTGACGAATGATAATATACGAAACAAGGAAAACCTGTCGTCGAATCGAAAACGGCTAGACCTGCGTAAAAGCAAGGCTTACTAGCTTGGCCTGTTGGTATGTTCGTAAGGGAACTCGAGAACAACACTGTCCTTCGCGTTCGTTCGTCGCTCTCGCTTTCAAGTGATTCAGCATAATCTCGAGAGAAATCGGCGCACAATCGTGCTGTGTCGGTGCGTCATTCCTATCCTAAGCGGAATACCTTAGGCCTGGTAAAGGAAATTTTAGGAGATATCAATAAAATTAAAAGAGATATCAACCGCATAGATGATCTTTCTTTCGAAATCATGGTTAGAGGTTTACGGTTTAACATTCCTTTTCCCTTATGCTTATACTGTTGATTTCCTCCGGCGCCATTTACGCCTCTCGGTTCGTCTTTCCTCGTTCAACCGTCTCGCTGCGTACGGCTGGCCTCTTATTTGCCCGTTTGTTTCGCATTTTCACTCTCACATCGAACTCTCCTCACCCGGTTTGCGTTCTCCGATGGGGCTGGTACATGTAAGTTGCAGACCAACTTGCTAATTCGTCGCGCAGAAATATCTCGAGCCCGTCTGCGGTCGCGGCTCATTCTCTCTCTCTATCTATCTCCCTTTCCTCTCGGATCGTTATTGTGAATTTCGTCGTCCTAGAATAAACTTCTCTCTCGGCTTAGCGTTGCACCGAACGAGGAAAAGAGAGCGCGCCCTGACGATGGTGTGTGTGTGTGTGTGTGTGTGTGTGTGTGTCCTCTCCTCCCCCTTCTGCTTCTCCACCTCTTGCTGCTCCTCCCTTTTTCGACTGTCGGCCTTTCAATGTCCGTATTAGCGTCTCTCTTCTGCGCCGGTTCGGCTCGTTTCGTTCAGAATTATTGAAGCGGCGGCAGAATGAATTCGACCAGCCTCGAAAATTTTACTACCCGTGCGCCTTCTGTCCGCGTCCAATGCGTGCCTTGTATCGTGTCGCGTTTCCTCTGTAATTAGACATTGCTTACTGGAAAAATTGGATATTTCCCTGTAACGCTTCAAGAGGCATAATACTCGGCTTATCGATTCTGTGTAGTAGACGCGATCGACGAGTGAAGTTTTTTGTTTTTCTTTGTTTCTTTTTTTGGAATATATTCTTGCGATACTTGAGCACGATTAAATATGGGTATGCCAAAATTTTATTTCAAACTGCTTAAAAACAATGATATGTAATACCGTATTTCATATAGATTTACAATAGACGTGTGTATTTTAACCCTTTAACTGGGTTCGTCTCTTAAACGAATATTGAATCTCTGCAGTTTCTAATTAAAACTCAACAGAAAGTTATAGGTAGTTATATTATTTTAATTTTAACATTTTATATTTAATAGCTCCATAGCAGTGCAATTAATAAACAAATTATTGATGTTCTAAGTATCATCGAACTAACGACGAGTTAACTCGTCGTCCACAATTAACAGTTTAAATCAAAGATTTTTCTATTTTTCTAACAAATATTTTTATTCAAGTAATCGATTGAACAATATAGTACACTCGCTGAATTTTATTTTAAAGCACTTTGCACGCCCGTGCAATTGTTAAAACATCGATAAAATCGGGTCTCCTTTCGTTCCTTCTGTTACGTTTAATATTCAAAACGTACACGAACCGTATCGAATTGAACAATAATTTTGGCCATCTCAGAATCGATAGCCGTTGCGTTCGTGAACGCGGTAAGAGAAAGAAAAGGGGAGTGGAGACAGAGAGAAAGAGAAAGAGCCAGCAGGGAGCCGGGTTTCTTCCAAGAAACAAAGGCATTGATATACACGCGTAGAACGTCGGCGGATATGCAAAGAGGAAATTATCACTGGCTACCTGGAAGTGGCAGTGACTCGTTGCGTATGTGGGAAATGCCCATAAGGATCGTTATTCCACCCCCTTCTTTTGCATTGCAGAAAAGCAGATCGTTCTGGTGGCAACGCTACTATACAAGGGCCAATGGTGCCTCCGTGGTGTGATTACGTCACTGGTCGCCGGTCTGCATAGCTCCGCGGTGAAATTGACGATGATTCGTCGCCGTTCCCGCGCGTTGACTCACCTCTCTCTCTCTCTCTCTCTCTCTCTCTCTCTCTCTCTCTCTCTCTCTCTCTCTCTCTCTCTGTCTCTCTCTCTCTCTCTCGTTTCTTTTCTTTTCTCATCCTCCGCTCTTTCTCCTACTCTTCTGACCCCTGAACCCCTTCCCGCGGCTCTGTTCTTTGTCCTTTTTTATCGTCGTCTTCTTCCACGAACCGGCCGGAAATCGTTGTCGCGTTCCCGAGCCGCGCGCGCGGCCGTCGATGCCGTTAAAAGCGCCACGTGTGCTACGCGCTTTCTCGCGGCTGGTGAAAGGTAGCGGAGCGTAATTGTATACGACTGTAATTGATCCTCCCGCACGACGGCAATTTATCGATATCTCATCTATTGCGGACAGCCGGTAAAATAACGAGATACAGCATTGGAAGAGGCAATTTTCTTTCTTTTTTCTTCTTCGTGCACGGAATACGCGAATCTTGTATGGTTTTCTGTCTGCAAAGGATGACGACATAACTACAAATTGCAAAGGTGTTCTTTTCTTTTTTTCGATCGTACCATTCGACAGTTGTCCAATCGCGAATTCACCGTTTCTTTCGAGGTTTTCCAACGTATATAAATCACGTTCTTCCTCGTTTTTTCTCAATTTTTTTCTTAATGCTTGAGCGTGTGTGTCAATTCCTGAATGATCTGTGAAATTACCGGCGGTCGCTGAAACGCAAGTGTCTTAAAAAGAGAATACGAAGCCTCGATGGATTTAAAACAATTCCGTAGGCCTGTTTATTCGTAGTAGCGTTTCGAAAACAAATGTATCCGAACGGATCACGTTATAAGACCGTCGCAATTTGTCCCATGCGCTCGTTATTGCATTTCGCATCACGACACTTCTCTGGTTGTACTTTCGCGTTGTTTCATATAGATCTAATAGCATGAATTCATTGAGACAAAAAATAAAAGAAATACTAAGAAGCATGGAACGATAGCAATTCCAGAAAAATGTGATAAATATTTAACAGCGAGTGAAGAAAACGAAAAAAGAAAAAGAGCAGGAAACGCGATGGCGCTTAGCGACGTGTCCGTCGAGCTGGACAGGTGTTTAAAGAGCCGTAATGCAACGAGGTTACGACTGGACAGACGGGTAAGGTATTAAAACGCAAAGGCTTGAATCCAATCTCCACGCGACGACAACTCGATATTATTGAGTTGCATTATTATCGAGTTCCGTGAGCCGTGGAACTTGAATGTGTAAAGTTTAAAAATAAAACGACCGTTTAGCAGTTTGTATAACGAGGCCAGTCTCGCCATAATAGCGGCAACGTGTGCCGGAATAGGGATTCCGGCATTAACCAGGACAAAGTCAATTGAAATTCTGCCGCGTAATACTCGAACGGTCGATTCGTTTTTGTTTAAATTCCTATCCTGCTTCAATCGTTCCGCTCTTTCCCTCACAGCCACAACTGCGGTTATATCAGTTGTGCAATACGCATGGATCCTCTCTCTCTCGCTCTTTCTTTCTCTCTGTGCTATTGCTGCTTGTTATCCCACTGTGTCCTGGGAAATTTTCTTGTTGCGTGAAATTCTTTTGCCTAGTGATCGTATATACGAAGTTAAGATATCCAATGGTGTTTAGTTTTAACTGTATCCTTCGGGATATAGTTATCACACTGAGGTATCGACTAAGCTACACAGACGTGTCACCTCCATCCAAGATAATCGTGGGTGGTTATAAAATGTTCCTAGGACAAATAAAAACATTCCTTTGATATGCAAGTAGAAGGAAAAGAGACTAAAAATGATAAGAATGTAATATCATCGTCTTGTTTGGTTCTTTCTTGTTATCTACGCGCCAAATGTTGAAATTGGAATACTACGACCTCTAAAAATAATTGAACAATTTATTCCTTGTAACATTTATTTAATTTCAGCAGGATTAACTTTATCACAAAGACATTATTCTTTATTAAATAATTTTGAAAATATAAAAGAAATTAATTTTAATAATTATTTCAGAAATTGATTTTTTTATTATTCAATGTATTAAGTTATGTTAGGTTTAAAATATCAAAATAGTGGCGGGAAGATGAGAATGAAAGATCCTCGTGTTTAGTCGTATATTTTAATGTAATTATCGAACATGAAGGTTTATTTTCTCGCAACGTGGAGGGACACGTTAATTCGATAATTGGCGATCATCTGCTTTACCAGTTTCCGAGTGTTGAACGTTTCGCCACATCTGTAATCATATTAGGCGATTTAAAGCAAGACTCTGGGATGCCTTTTGAATACAGTCGACGTTGCTAACGCCCAATCGGTTTAATCGAGTCAGGTCGCAGTTGGGTCATATTCATATAGAAAATATTCCTGCGTCCTCTTTAATCGACATTCTTTACCGCCCTTCTTCCAAATAATTATCGTCGTTAAATATCATTCTTCTTAGAAACGATACTAAGAATTGAACGATAATTCAGACTGTCGACAAATTTTTTTTGCTATATCCATAGGTATTCGGTTAAATAATACGGTACGCGTATAATATAAATACACGTGTGTCTTGTCTCAGAGCGGTTTGATAAAAATGTGTTAGTAATGCACGATATCTAGCGTGCGAGATTTTCTTGGAAAGCTTTTGAAATGGAACACCATGAATGCGTTTAGTACTTCTCCGCGATTAAACGCGAGACACGATGTGTATTCATCGAAATTGGGACGAGTTCCTTTGCTTGATAATAAAATATTGGGAGTAGAATTTTACGTGAAATTTTACGCAGTCTGTAAATATGCGTGTTGGAAAAACTCGGTTGGTACGTTATGATTACAAGTCATTGATCGTTTCGTTTCAGCGTGATCCTTAAACATGTTCATAAAGAATCATACGCTGGTATTGATAGACGCATATACACGAATGTCTCGATCTCTAAACTAGTTAAATTTCTCTATACCAACAGCAGAATTAAAAAAAAGTTATTCGGATAACAATATACATAAAGAGACTGATTATTACGAATATCTTAAAACTGAAGACACTAAACAGACAATAAATTCGCCATATGTTATTTATTAAACTGGAACTCATTTTCTTCTGTGTTGTATACTGCAATCACATCTATACACTCGCTCTTTCGTAACTTTCGTGACATCCCTCAAAATTGTTCCATTTAATGGGGGAAAAAAAACTGCAAAATTTGAACTCGATCGAATAACGAAAAAACGTGCTCCCTGGGCTTTCAAACATTAACCCTTTGCAGTCCTGTGTCGACTGTGCTCGGACATCGCATTTCAAAAATAATGCTATTTATTCCAAGAATATTTCTCTCTGTATTATAATCGTATAATAAAAGAAATATATATAAAATAAAATAAAATTGGGAATATAGCGCGGACCGGCCGGAACGAAATTGTAAGAACATTGCGGTAAAGATAATTAATGACATGTTGAAATATAAAAAAAAAAATTTTGTGATAAAGAAATCTTATCAAGCAAATAAAAATATAAATTAAAAAATTTAGTATAAATAATATTGAGAGATCCGACGGAGAGGTGAATACACAATTTGAGAGTACTGCCGAGAGTAACTATTGCATAAAACTTTCAGATGTAAACATACCTTGTATACCACTTTTAATATTTATTGGTTTTAAGTCATTCTGCCGTTTCCTTCCAAAACAGCAAACATTCTACGTTATACTTTGCCATCACTTATCTCTAATGATCTTACCTAATACTCTGCTAACTTCTTGATCCAAGATGAAACCTATTCTTCTGCTTAACAAATCTATATCCTACGAGCAGTTTTCTCCTGAAAAAAAAAAAAAAGATTTTGTTGAGCAGTTTTCGTGTAACGAATATTACAGGACTTTGAATGAATAATCGACGTTGTCAAGGTTTTTCGCCTAAGTACTATTAGTTCTTCCCTGTTCGGTCATAAAGCAAACTTTTGGCTTAAGAAAGAACATAGCTTAGGAAATTTATTATTTTAGAAGTATCTTACTTGAAGACTCACATGATCGTACACCACATGCGCCAAGTCCACTTTTACTGTTGAAATTAATAAAGAATTCCTCTGTTATTCTTTTTATACATGTACATAATAATTTTGCAATTTCAGTTGTCAAGGAATTTCCCTGTAAATACAGAAACTACGCAGCGTTGCTGTCTTTTTTATTTTTATCAAAACTAATACTTTATAGTTTCTTTAGTTTATATTTCATTTTGTATTTTAATATTTTCATACAAACTCTTAAATTCAATAAATATATCATGTATAGAAATAAGTTCTTTCCGACTTTTGGGTACAATCAATGTTTTATTGAAAAAGAATGAAAACAGATCAGTCACCGAGTAGTTTGCGAATATCATTGCGAATAATTCGATTTAGATAATTGTACTGATATTGTGAACCCAGTTGGAAAAAATTAACTTCTACACCTAATAATTTGAGATATGTAAACACATTTATTCCCTTTTGTATTTATGAAATTTAGTATCGTAATATGGTGCTCTGAGAATGCAGTGTTCATACAACGCAGAAAGAATCAATCAGTTTTATATGTACTTACTGAGTTCCTTATAACGCGGTATGAATTAATCCCGTTATAAGAAGGTTGACTGTATACATAATCGATCAGGTTTTTTACACATAAAAAATGCAGTTCCTTATTTTATAAACTCAAACGACTTCACTCAACACTGAAATCAGCGTCGTTGACTCATTGCGAAATTAAATCGTCAACGTTGTGACGCGAAAAATCCTCTTATCGTGTAATTACTAAACACAATAATAAATTGAAGATTAGAAAACAAATTCTTGCGGAATATACAACATCTAACGCATCATCTATTTTACAATTACGATATTTTACAATAGCGCTACGACACCATGCTAAATGGCATAAAGTTATGTAGACTGTAACCACGACGAGACGACGACGGGCATGTAGTAAATCGTTGAACGAAATTATACCACGGCCGCGAGGTGTAAGTTACGCGGAACAGAATGAGGTGTGCTGGCATGTAGCGTCTTCGTGTACGCGCGTTGTAGTTCTCAATGAACGCAAGTATACTCTCCCGTTGAGTAGAGTAAGCCTGTGACGTGAGAGAGAAAGAGTAAGAGAGAGCGAGAGAGAACTCGACTGACTCATAATGTGTCCAATACGCCCACCAGGAACCACGTTGCATTTCGAAGTGTGTACGGGTCGGTCGATTGAGTGACATCGCGACGCATGTGGTTCTCTTCTCTCCCCTTGAATCGGTCTCTCGTGATAATTGATCAAAACAACTATGTCATCGTTACATCGTAAAACGGTCTCTCCCGATTGCGCGCGGCTTTACAACAGCTGTTGTGGCTCTCACGATACGCGAACACCTTTCCTTCTGATTTATTCCCGATATGCGCGTTACAGTTCACAGGGAAACGAATAGAGCAACGTGGGGACGAGTAGATAAATGTTGTAACGTATAAAATAAACCGTTTCCTATTGATAAATCTAGCTTCGTTTCCTATTGATAGCTTCTTTTTTTTTCTTCATTTTTTCGAATTACTTTTCCATCGTTAAGAAACACGTCACTATTGACTTTTTTTTTTATACCTACTTTTCGCGCTAGCCTGATTGCGGTGTAGCTACCACCCCACGCGGCTTGCAGAGGCGCCAGTACGATGCGGCACCGGTTTTCTCGGTTAGTTAGGTCACACAATTGCACGTGACGGCGGCGACGGCGGCATCGTCGTAGTTGCAGTCTGCAATTTGCAGCCGGTCCGCCACGCACTTCGGACGTCACTGGCGCATCATCACGCTGTGACTCTTCGTTGTAGGTATACTACCGGCCAGGGCCCTAATATCGGTAGGGAAACTGTTATTGCGTTTAATTAGCATTCGATGCCGTTACGGACCGAAGTAGAATGAAATGTGAGGTGTGTGCTTACCCGTTAACCGATATCCCTGTATTTTCTTCGGCTTGTATAGTCAGGCAGTGAAGATCGAGCAACAGATAGGAAAATTGCTATTCGAGGAGAACTGTTACGGTTGATTATAGATCCTCGATTTAATAGGAAAGATAGGAAATAACCCTTTACACTCGAGAGATGACTCTCAGTCACCTCTTGGTTCGATACAGCAACTCAAATAAATTAAGGAACCACTTTTTTTTTCTTTTTGTAACAAATGTTCTTCCTCTTTATATATATTTCAAATGGTTCACGTATATGCACTTTATAATACAGCATTGTGTTTAATTAAAATTATTGTTTCATACATCAGTATGTCTTTTTGATGCTTGTAAAAATCGAGTTAAGTGAAGGAATTAGTAACAGTGAAGATAAGTTCGATTTTAGATTATTTAAGAACCGAATCCGTAAGTTTATAAGTGAGAGATTTTAATTAAATAATTGGTTCAAGAAAACGGACGATTAGAATATCAGTAAACAGTGAAACTGCTGATACTGACAGCACGTAGGAAAGACAGAATTCAGATACATGTAGATACTACAGATTCTGTGGAAAGATCAGAAGAATAAAGTTCAGAAACGATGAGAAAAACGACAGAACCATTAGATTTTTCAGGTTTTAATTAATGAAACCATAGGTGATATATAAGTAATTATGCTAAAAAGAAACTAAGAAAAATTCAACTTCAACACAAAGGTTTCGGGTGCAAGGGGTTAAGATTTATTATGAGTAAATTGTACAGTGACGATAACAGTGGATACAATAGAAAAGGAAGAAAATAAGATTTATATTAAAAAAGAAAAGAATAAAATGACGAAATGAATTAATAATCATGTTTATAGAACATTGTGCTGTACTGTAGAAAAAACGAATTTGAAATTATAAAATTTCATTCCAAAGTGAACGACATCGAGCATTATTTTTATATGCATAAGTTATGCACAAGATTAGCATACTTTTTCTGAGAAAGTGTTTTATTTCTTATAAGTGTGAAAACATGAAGGTTGTTTACGATTTGAACGTCAATCTTCATTGGTCGACTAGTTATTATGATCGAAGAATCTCATTAATTCATCGACGTCTTTATATTCATAATCTAGAATGAACCGAGAAAATAGTGGATTTGCAAAGAATTATACGTGAACCTTTTACAGTTGTGCACGATTTCGCACGTTAATTGTTTCAAGCCTTTCTGTGACGCGGATCCCTCTTAATTGCCCGTTTTAGGGTGTACACTATCCTCAATTTCTCACAAACTCGTACACACGCACACACGTGTCCTTATGTGACACCATTTCCTTTTGAAACTCAGAAAACATTCATATACATTCGTTTTATTCTGCTTTCTTTTTCTTCTCTTCATGTGTACATCAATTAAAATATATTTTACAAAGGTATACAGTAGAATATATTCAATGCAAAAACAAATGAAAAATAGAAAAAAATTTTTTTTTTCTTGTAAGAATTATTCATTTATTACACATAGTAGAATCGTAACACCTGAACTATCTTCTTGCGTTCATTGACAAGAAAAATATTAAAATATAGGTACGTCGCACCCTATAGTAATTGCATTCGCAATAACGTGCTGCCGGTGCAATTAAAAATTTCCCTGGAACATATGACTAAACATAAATTTTTATCGCTTCACAATGCACTCGTCGCGTGTTACACTCGCATAGGTAATGTCGTTCCATGTAACTCAATGTTCCAGCTCGTTCCTGCTAACATTATTGCAGATTGTGGCAATGTTAAACGACGTTTGCCGGTATTATCTTTCTCGTTTCGATTAAATGTATATGGGTTGCAATGGTGTACGCGAGACAGCTCAAACCCATCGCGCATCATCGAGAGGAATGAAGTAATAATTTTTCTTTTATTAAAAATAAACGAAACTCTCTTTCGCCACGAATTGCTGTCCTTGCCTGTCGAACAATTATTTTAACGACTCTTTTCGATGTTGCTCTAATATCATAATCTTGTATATACTATTTTTTCCCCGTTTTCAATTTTCATAGAATTATTAATTTTTTTCGGAAGAGAAACATTACCAGTGCGTTAAGGTTTAATGCTTTATCATTTATTAACTTCTCACCTATGGGAGACGAGTTAACTCGTCATGGATTAGCCAATACGTGGAACACAATAATTTATTTATTGAGGAATTATCCATTTTGAATTATACTATTATGTTAGTATTAAACGTAAGTTACATCATATTTATATTTGAAAATATTAAAATAAAGTGATTGATATGAGTTTTACTAATTTTTAATTATAAACTAGAGAGATTTAATTTCTGTTTGAAAGATGAACACAGTTAACAGGAAGAATGGGTTTTATTAAAATAATTCAAACAAAGGTTACGATGCTTTCCTCTGCAGATAGTATAACTTTCTTTGTTCTATTTATCGTAACACTTTTTCTAAAATTTTCGAAACTGAACCTCTGAATGTAAAAGTTGTTAACGTGTTAATGACAGCTTCAACAATCGGAAAAATTTAATATTGTCATTGATACATTTTCTGTCGTTTCCCAGCGTGTAGTGTGTTTCGAAGAAGTTCGGAAAACACGGTGTGTAATATTCACAGTGGATTGTGAAACACGAACGCATAAACGATAGCAGCGTTCACACTCGTGGTGTGTCAATATTAACAAGCTTCCGCGGGCATCTTATCTTGGTCGTCGACAACGAAATGCATCGGCGGCGTATCGCCTTTCAATACGGCCGCCGTGCTATCTACTTCCTTCGCCTGGTATTTCGATGTTCGGAAACTTTCAGGGTGCATCGTAAATCATTCCTCCCCCATTATTGTCGAACATTTGTCTTATCTGTGATATTAAACCTTGGTATCTAGTGAATTTCAGTAAACGATATTACAGATCTAAAAATAGTACACGGGCGAGGTGTTTAACACTCAGAAATTTAACGAACCTTTCACAATCGTTTTTCGTAATGTCGATTAAAACACATTGTATGTCAGCTTCCGCATTATTGCAGGATTTTCAGTCTACAAAATGTATAAAGTTTTTCATATATTTTCCTTTGAGTGTTCATTCTTCGTAAACAAGAGTTCATTCAGCGTACGTGTTAATTACACGTCATTTTCTTTCCTCGTAAAATGCATTCTACGTAAATGTAAGATTGTATGAAAGTAACTGAAACCGATACTTCAACCTTTTGTGTCTTGACATCACATTTCTAAAACGATGCTAGTTATTCCAAAAATATTTTTCGTTCTATTATAATCGTATAATATAAAAAAGCAGAAAATATATATTTCACGTATATATTTATAATATTTTATATATATATTTTCTTTTTTTTTTTATATATATAGAAAATAAAATAAAATTGTCAATATACTGCAGACCGGCTGAAACAAAATTGCGAAGATATCGTAAATCGCAAAGGGTTAAATCTACTGTCTTAATCGTTCGAGTACCAAACGGCGCTTCTCGTGTTCAATTCCTAAAAGTGCTTGATCAGTCTATAGACTCGAACCAACTGCGTTTGAATTTTGTCGATGCATGTCTTTATTGTTACCGTTCATAGAGGTTCTACTAAATTGAAATCTACGTTTTCGTATATTTCGGGGTTGTGAAACAAAATTTTCTTATTTATCAAAAATTAAAAGTAACAAAAACGAAACAAACGCAATCGCGCCGCCTGGAATTTTTCAACAGAATTTTTGCATTTTTGTTCAAGTCCAAACGGTTAAATAAAGCAACACAATAATAAAAGATTCACCGTACGCAATTATCGAATTGGGTTTAACGAAGCTCGCTATATTGATTAGAATCGAAAGGAATGAGAGAAGGCTAGAGATGAGAAAGAGGGTATTGTTTCCGGCTTAAACACCGCGAAAAATCGCCGAAATTGTCATCATCTGGCGCCATTCACGGAGCTGAGCCCATCATATACACGTGCGTGTGGTATGTATTCGCACGCGTAACAGGGAAGCTTCCACAGTACACGTGCCACACACCCCATACAGGTACACGCACGCACGTTACACCGAATCGAGACGCAAAAGTTCCCTTCTAACGCTCACACATGAATGGGAAAGAGGTACTCGTGGCCAGGAAAAAGAGGCATCAACCAGACCTCCGTGTGTTCGTGAATGTTGGCTGCGTGTCTCATCTCTGTGTGCGGGCAAGTCGCGTTGCACACGTGCGTATATACACATATAAAGCATGTGTCGATGTGTTCGTTATGTGCGGATACGTGGTGTGCTGCAACCTTTATTCGGCGTGGCTGCAGTTTTACCTCCTACACGTTTTTGTCGCGAATCGTGCCCATACTGTATATGTAAAGCCATGCTGCTGGCACGTACATGCCACTTTCCCTTTTCAAAATCGATTTTGGCGCCGCGCGCCCAGCAGCTCAGTCAACGACGTTGACGCTTCTTCGGCCAGGGCCGTGCACATTTGAATGAGTGCCCACTTCTTTATAAAACAATTCTTCTCTCTTCTTCCCATTTTGTTTCCTAATTTTATTCGAACAACAAAATACACTAACTAGGATTGTTTTTATTTTTACATGCGTGTGTATTGTATTTTTGGTTGAATTTTCTTTTCTTTTGTGATTAGAAAATTAGGAAATGGCGAAGTACGGTGTTATTCGATTTCAATCAGTTCCAAAGAAACGATTTACTTAAAGAAAGAGGAAGTTCTTTACAGTTTACAACCGGCAAACCGCAGCTGTTTCCCGGGTCACGAGTACGTTCCAATTTAAACGCGTAAATACGAATAGTAGGATCATATAAAGCTGACAAGGGATGATCACACGGTGTAATTCCCGGTACATCTGCGAGAAAAAAAAAGAGAAGAAATCGGTACGCGCGCGGTAATTACCCCTCTGTATAAATGTGTTCCATTTTTACGCGAGTAGCGACGCGTAACGAGTCCTAATTCCCTTCGCAATTAACTGCACCGCATTACGACCCTCGAACTTTTCGTCAACTACCCCATCGCTGTATCCCTCCTCCTCGCGAACGGCTACCGTTGTTGCCCGTCACCGGCTTTCGACCTTCCTCCAGAAGCGACCGTCCGAGTCCCTTGGCTTGTTAAACGAAAAAAAGGAAAAAAAAATGAAGAGGAGTAAGGTAGAAAAGAAAAAGAGAGCCCGAAAAAAGGTGTCTTAGGCGAGATCAAAAGCTCTTCCACGGTGGTGACCCGTGGTCTGCGGTCGTCGCGCGTCCATCCCTGTCGGTATGTGCCTCGGGCTTAGAAAAGGCCTTCCCTTTCTCCCTCTCTATCTCTTTCCTCCCCCACCCACCTCTCACTCTCGCTCTCTGTTCTCTCCCTTTTCGTCGTTCTCTCTCTTTCTCTCTCTTTATCGTTCTACTCTTGTGCTCTTCTCGCGTGTCTCTCTGTCTCTCTTTCGCTGTCGCTCCGGTGGGCGTACGAAAATACCGCCTTTCGTTAAAGGTGAACGAACGAAATCGCGAGTTACACGTGCGTGCAAGATCTGACGAGGGTGATGCGTCGGCGGGTGTGCAGGGTGGCGGGAGGTGTAGAGGAGCAGGAGAGACAGGGCAGGACGGTGGTCAGGAAGGGTAGCGAGGGAAAGAGGCGCAAAAAGGGTTGAGGGTAGTAGTAGTGTCGGTGGTGCACAGTGTGGTGCTGGTGGCTGGTGGTGGGCTACTACGTACCTAGCTTCGAGTTGGTTGCCGAAAGGGAGAGGTGGGGATTTGTGCCGGTGGAGGAAACGGGCCGCGAGCCAGACGAAACCGGCAATATCAACGTTCCCTTGCGCACTCCTGCATATAACTCACACTACACCGGGTGCCGCCGAAAATCCCCAAAAGCACACGAAACAAAGGCCTTCCTCCACTCTCACCCTCACTGCTACCACCCTCTACCCTCCTCTACCTCCTCCCAATTCCACCCATTGCACGGTTCTCACTGGAGCCCCGTAACCTGTACCGATACACGCGTGCACACGAACCTTCTATGTACGAACAGAGACATAACATCGACTTTTCTCGGTCGAACGTGTTGTACTCTCTCTACAGGCGCGAGCACGTGCACGTCGAAGAGTTCGCTTCGACGAGCCTATGCGAGCTTTCGATGATGAAGAGAGAGAGCCATCCAGCCAAGCTGGCAGGCTCTTTCCTAGTCTCTGCTCTAGGGCTCAGAAACGCGTTCTGCTGCTTCACGGTAATTGTTTGGTTAAGGTTTTTTTCGGGAGGTGGAAATTAGTTCCGTTATGTGCGTCGCCCTCTTACACACCTTTTTGTACCAATGCGTTTCTCTACGAGCAGCTTCTCAAACCACCGTACCTATCACCGTGCACATGTAAGCTTTTACGCCGATTTTCGATTTATCGCCCGGTGATTTTACTAATTCTCGGTAAGGGAGATTAGCGGAGTTACGTTAATAGCAATGAAATGAGTTTGTGTATGAAATCTAAAGATTTTTTTTTTAATTTTATATGCAAGTTGATTTTGCTGTATCAATTTGTTTCGGTGTTTCAATTTTATTCATACAGTTGAAGTTGAATCAATATTGACATTTCATTTTGAAAGTTAACTGGACTAACGAGAAGCGTTCTTTCCTTGTCTTTCTATTAACGGTATCATAAAGTAATAACAAATTATCACAATAAACTTCGAGCCTCTGGGTCATTAATAAATCACGTTCAAGTGTAAACAGCTCCAATATCGTAACATTAAAACGAGCGCAAGAAAACATGTAATTATATAATTACCTAGTCGATTATCTTCGTAAAATGCGCACAGGATGAGCGTGCAATTAACAGCACGGAATTCAAAATTCGAAACGTGGTTGGTTGATGTACGTCATGTTCGTTTAATGGTTCGTGAAACATCTCGCAGGAAAAGACGCATTGCAATTATTGGTAGAAAAAAAAAAACAGAAAAGGAAAATGTTCGCCCCGCGGACTACGATTATCCGCGTCTTCATCGAGCCGTAATAATTGGCCGAGCACAAGCTAGGTCGGTCGGTACGTTTTCTTCAAGGTTAGTCGAAAGCCCCCGACGCTGAGTGGGTCGGTGAGCTGAAAAATCGATACGTACGAAAGTGAGAGTCTCAGCCGTTCCACCCTCCTTTTTCTTCTTTACGTTTCGCGTCCTCTTCTTACTTGCCATTTGGTTCATTCATGTTGCGTCGTACAGGGCCGTGGCTCGTCCAATTTCGCAATTTTCGTGCTCACCCAGTCACTTTTTCAGGGACTCGATTAGCTTGATGATACGAATATCCGTGAAACGAAAAAGGGAGGGAAAATAAACGAAACGTGAAATGAATGTGTACAAAATTATTTCAGAATTCATGAATTATTTCAATCTTTTTCCAGAACCATTTCATTTTTTTTTTTTTGCGGCTTTGTTTGAAAACTCGTTCGCGTGGATGAACGATCGCAATTTCGCGGCGAATTATTTTTTAAAAGGGAGATGGATTGAAGGCGCATTTGGCATTTAGATAGGGGGTAGAGTTTGTTTTTGATTCGCGTTGCCTTTCATGTCGTACTGTGTCCCCTCCAGAGGGAGTGGATAAATTTGACGGCGAGATGTTAAGCGGAAGAAAGAAAGAGAAAATGTCAACAGGGGCATCCGCACATGTGGGATCTTTCATGGTGATGATCCCGCGAAAATATCGAGAGTGGTTATGATAAAGACTTGGATGTATTAATATTTCGATACAAGTATTGCTGTTTCAATACTTATTGTCTCTAAACTACCTAGTTTAGTACTACGAAAATACTTTCGATAATTGCATTTGATACGTTTCTTTCTGCAAATATTACATGCTAAATCTTTCTATTATTATCGTGGAATGTTTTAATTAGTTTCTACCACGTCAAATGGTCGTTGATCAAAATGTTTATTTCATTAAATTTTTGTTTTATTTTTTTTTTTTATAATGAACAGATACTTTATATGGTATTTAAATAATTTTATGTAACATGTTACTTTTGCATCGACGTGTACAGAATGTCTTCCACGTTTCAACGAGTCATTTAAGTATACTAAATTTACAGAAATTCTCGCAATAACTTCGCGTGCGATCTTGTCGCACGGTTTTTAAAATTGCAATTTCATGTCGCAACCATACAACGTCCGAACGTCTGGCCTGTGATTCATCGTGTACTTTTTCCTCGTTCAGTTCATCCTTTTTCAACAAGCGTCACACCGCGGCCAAAAACCATAAAAATATGATAAAAAATCATCGCACTGTTATTTATTTCTTGTTCGTCGTAAATGGGAGGCTAGTTTGAAGTTTTGTGCCTTGTAGAATCTGATTTTGATTCATAGAATGCTATTTCGAAAAGACAATATCATATAATTATAAATCGAAACTCAATAGTTAAACAGATATTGTTAACGAAAGTAGCTGATTTTCGCCAATTTTTATTTGTCTTAACCAATAAATTAATGAATTATAAATATTTACAATATGAACGTGATTCTTTTTTCTTCTTCGACACTTAAATAATTGTTGTTAAGAACAAGTATTTCTCAACATCGTTTCTATTATTCTTAAAATATTATTCATTCGAAAAATAATATCACACTGAAAACCATTGTCACCTTAGATGTCAAACAGTTTTATTTGAATAATACTCCTATGTTTTTTTTCTCAGAATTCACAGACATACAGTTCTATTGCATAGTAAAATAAAATTCTAAGATCTACTTGTAATTGCAGACAAGGGGCCAATTTAAAAACTGATTTTCACGTGTTGAGAATAAAAGAGGTGCTTCTAATTTTTAATATTAAATTTTGCAGCAACAAATTTTTACATCATCTCATTTAGGTTCTAAATAGTGCTCCTATTAAAAGTTTATCATGAAATGATCCGTATGAACAATTAAATAGAAGAATATAGTGCAAACGTGAAATTCACAAAAAGATCTTTTTAAGAGTATTAAAATGTTTTTCCTAATTATTATCATGTTGTAATTTTCATATTAGTTAAATGAATTTTCTTTAATAATACATATCATTTGATTCGAATCATTTCTTACATATAAAATACTATATTCAGACAAAGTATACTGGTTTTATAAGAAAATACAATCCTTCCGATTTCTTTTTTTCTTGTTTTTAAAGCTGTATCTGAAAAAAAGTGGATAACTTATAATAATCCATATGCATATCAAACTTTGATTCACAATTTGAAGAATATATGTTTAAAATTTTATGGATCTATGACGAAATCGGAAAAATTTGATTTCCAATTGTGTGTTTATTGTTCGTATCCATTCTACACCGTTTTATTTAACAATCTGAAGTTAATACGAAAAAATAACTGAATCACGTTATTGCCTCTTAATTATTTCCCTGATTTTCTTCATCGTGTAAAAATCTGTGGTTGTAATCTGTATTTTTATATTTATATCTCTAATTATTTGAATATCTTATGGTTTTTCATATTCAGAGCTAAACTCTCAGCGTCTACGTTTTTATTTTATTTTATGAATGTATCTTAATACATATATGTTTGTTGTTGCAAACATATGAAAATGTAGTAGAATTATGAAAACGCTTGTAACATCTATACTTTAAATATGACCTAATTGTGGTAAGATACATCGAATGTGACTTGTAACTCATAAAGTTAGATAACTGAAATAAGTGACGTAATTAATGTGGAATTATAATTTTTTGTTGTAGCGGTGCCGGATCTAAGATCCTCGTAAGCAACCTCCCAGCTCAGGCCAGATTAGAGGACATCGAAGTTCTGTTCTCGAACTGCGGTCAAGTGCAGTCCGTCGAGAAGTTGTCCTCGCGCGATCCTAACACACAAACCGTCCTTGTTAGCTATGAGACGCAAGAACAAGCACAACAGTAAGATAAAGCTTCTTTTTTTTACTTTTTCTTTACAAAAATACTATCGCATACATAAATCATTCGTACAAATTATTTATGGTAATAAATAACCTAACTGTTACATACATCGGTCGATATTTAGTATAATAATCATCAGATAAACAAATGCTTTGTATTTAATTTGTGACTAATTTTCTGAAAAGTTGACTAAAATAAGCTTTATATATTAGAAAAAGAAAAGAAAAGAAAGAAAAGTTTTACTAGTATAGTTCAATATATCTCCTGTTCGTAAAGTATTTTATGACACATATTGAACGTGAACCAAGGTTAAACAGTCACTACAAGATTATCAAAATTCAAATAAAAAGAAATTATTCAGCACGTATATTTTTACCCATGTGTCGTTATCTTAATATTACGATTGAATAATTCATAGCACCATTCATAAGTTCTAAGAAAGACAGAAAAAGAAATGGTAATAATTAAATTTTGTTCTCCTTTATTTTCGTAAATTAACTTCTTTTCTGTATAAGTGTATCAAAAGTCGTATTTTCTTTGCAAGTATGATGATATGTTAAAAATGGACAATTTTTTATTTATTACGTATATTAGTCTCGGTTATTCACTGTTCCAATACTACGTTAAACAGATAGAGATCAGGATATTATATAAAATTTGTATATGATAATCCTGAGCCTTAAATTGAACCTAAGATTCGAGCAAAAATACAAATTTGACATTTAAATCCTCCTTTTGTCATCATAATCTGCATCACAAGTGTGACTTTTATTATTACAATTATTGGGATAACAATATTTGGAAATACATTAAAAATGGATAAGTTCTGAAGTCAACTATATCTTGAACATCAAAACTCGGTAATGAACTTGATTCTTCGATTGTTGTATGAACCCTTTGAGTGCTATGGATCCATACATGCATCCGGCGAAAATTGTTGGCGTGGACTATGGGCTCATATGCATTTTTTATGTTCGAATATTTAATTTTTATACCATTAAATTCTTTAAATAAACGATACGTGTTGATAAAAATAAAAATATCTAATTTAATTCAGTGTAAGTACTCTTTACTCAAAGGGTTAAGATATCCAGTTGTAATGATACAAACGTGTCTATATTATATAAACATTTAACAAATAAATGTAATTTCAATTGTATAATACTTTCTATACGAACATACAAGGTATCTTAATGCTTACCGAACAGCGTATCCTTAAATCACTTTGCACTGCATATAATTCGTAAATTTTTTTTCATGAAATTTTAACGATAACAAATTCACTACAAAATATGTATCTGTAATTGTTCAGTGAAACACTCTATAGAAACGGTTTAACAATCGATTCAAGAGAGAATCGGACAGATGGATTATTTGGAACGATACACCCACTTTAATAGTCGTCTGCTATGGGCGGGCGCGATCATCAAAATTTACTCTGGGCGCGTGTGTTATCCATAGTTGACAATTCTTTTGGTCGTTTACAGGGCTGTGAACCAGTTTAATGGCCACGAGTACGAGGGTAGCCCGCTAAAAGTGGAAATGTCTACGGCGGAGAGCCGACGAAGAGGCCGCAGCCAGCGCAGCGGCGTCGCTTATTCTGGAGTTTCGGGTTCCGGACGGCAGACTGACTTCCCGCTTCGTATTCTTGTACAGTCGGAAATGGTCGGTGCTATAATCGGTCGTCAGGGATCCACCATACGTCAGATCACACAGATGACGCGCGCGCGAGTGGACGTTCATCGTAAGGATAGTCATGGCTTCTTAGAGAAAGCCATCACTATCTATGGTAATCCAGAGAATTGCACAAATGCTTGCAAGAAGATCATGGAGGTCACGCAACAAGAGGCGCATGGCATGAATAACAGGTAAAAAGAAAAAAAGAAAAATGAAAAACTATATAGAGATAAATTTTCACCCATTTCTTCTCAACGTTTAGGAAATTTTTTTTGTTCCATCAAATTTCTTCATGAGAAATGATTCTTACAACCTTATTATAGAATGTGTTATATTTTTTTGGTGCATAGAATACTTTACAGCGTGGAAATAGTGTCGTAGAATCCTGGCCTATCGGTTTGAAAATCGCAGTTACGATTCCCACTTAATACTTCAAATTTTTCCTCGGCTCTCATAGTTATATCCTTTGTTTCCCCTTGTTTTATCATTTTTCGAATGTTACTGAAATCTGCCATTTCACGTGAAGTAAATTTACGTTGAAAGAGCAGTGAGTAGCGTTTTGTGAAATGCGTAGTTTTTATGGTTACACGATTCTCACATATTTCCTGGAAAATTGACGACGAAGCAAAGTCAATGAGTATCGTAGGACTGATTTAATGTTGCGTACACGCAACGTTGAGAGGAACTGGATTAACACATTGCTAACCAAATGAAAGTTACATGTATTAGAATATTTAACCGTTTGGCTGCTGACGCATTTTTCTGGACATATGCCAAAACTGCGGCACTAATTGCGCGTGTATGGGAAAATAAATAAATAATAAATAAATTTGTTTTATTTAATTTTGTGGATAAAATTTACTGGAGGTATAACTTTTACTGATTCGGAGCAGCGTTATTGCGCTCTCCGCAGCCTTGGCATAACAAAAAAGAAGCGCTATCGCGCTCTTCGCATTTTTGGCACAACATAAGAAGAGCGCTCCTCAGCAAGTCAAACGGTTAAACAGATTCCTATAAAGGAATCCTACATTATGTGAGTCTCAATGAAATTCGAAAATAAAGTTCATTATATTTGGATGAAAATGTTAGGAAAGAAATTCTTTAAAACTGTGGTGATCGGATAGTTCGTGTTTTCAGTAGGTAGTATTTGAATACGTTTGAATAAACGGAACTCGGTGAAGTTCGTATATATTCTGAAAAATGATATCTTCACAAGTCTTTTGTAGGTTTCTGTTCGTTCCAGTTATTAGTTTCTTCTCGGAATTATGCTGTTTTTGAAGGTGGAAGAAATATTTTTCCAATAGTTAACATTTTCTTTTCCCTCTTTCTTTTTTTTTTAAAGAGTAAAATTTGGGAGAAGTATGCATAGACATTAGTATGTCTATTTTTGTTATGAGAAGTTTTTAGTTCTCTATTTCAAAGCAACTGTCTCGTTTCTGTCCATTAGTAGCGAGATCTCACTGAAAATCCTCGCGCATAACAATTTAATTGGCCGGATAATCGGAAAAGGTGGTACCACAATCAAGAAAATCATGCAAGACACAGACACGAAGATCACCGTTAGTAGTATCAATGACATCAACAACTTCAATCCGGAGCGCATTATTACAGTCAAGGGCACCATTGATAACATGAGCAAAGCCGAATCTATGATATCCAGCAAATTGCGCCAAAGCTATGAAAATGATTTGCAGGCGATGGCTGTAAGTATTACAGAGTGCAAACGGAAGGATGTAAATGTGACGAAGCTTGTATAAATTTTGAAAAATTTCTTAGTCAAAATATGTTTGAGGATACTTACATTTTTTAACATCAAAAATGGTTATTGCCTACACTGAAATTTCTTCTAAATAATTAAATAAATATATAATAAATCATAGAAAAGCAATTCTGTTACATTTTTACTTAATTTATTATTAGAATATTACATATATTCTTTCCGGATATATATATGTAATACAGTTTGCAGTTTATTGACTTCTTCAAACTCTAACTTGGATGTTAACGTCATTAACTTTATTTTCCTTTTTTAATTTTTCCGATAATTTTTATAATTAAAATTATTTAATTATACTTTATTTAATTTTTATATTAATTGAAATAAATCGTTAATTATAGCCTCAGAGCATGATGTTCCCTGGCTTGCACCCAATGGCAATGATGTCTACTGCTGGTGTGGGATACAGTTCACGTGGTCCTGCTGGTTTGTATGGTTCAGGACCTGCCCCATATCCCTATCAAACAAGCTTGCCGACACAACAGGGTATTCCCGTTGGTGATACTCAAGAAACTGCCTTCCTATACATTCCCAATACCAGCGTAGGTGCTATCATTGGAAGTAAGGGTTCTCACATCAGAAATATCATCAGATTTTCTGGTGCTAGCGTAAAAATCTCACCAATTGAACCCGATAAGCCACTGGAGCAACAAACTGAAAGAAAAGTCACTATTGTTGGAAGTCCAGAATCTCAATGGAAGGTAAGCTACACATATGAAAAAAACATTTTCTTCTTTTTCTATCACCAATTTATCCACAATGGCTGTGTAAACTAGAGATAGCTATGTATTACTTTAAACTTCAACAATTTTTAATTTGAAATTCAGACAATATTTGAAAAATGAGTTCCTATAGTATACAGATTTGATATAATCGAAAAGAAGAATTTTAACTTTAAAAAAATTATAATATGTATTAATATTATATAATAAAGCATATATTTGTGTTATTTGTACATAAAATAACGTACAATAACTGGTAAAACGGTCAAGCTCAAATACTGCTAATATTTGAAATTAGCTGGTTAGTATAATACTTGAAATTAATAGTCTGTCGATTGAGCGAGTTTGTGGCTTAGTAAGTAAGGCGTTGGTTTTTCATCGCAAAGGCTCGCGTTCGAATCCCGGTACCCTTGAATATCAGAATAAATTATTATGTTTATTCGTTTTTATAACAAACTTACGTTACGAAGCACTTCACCCTGCTCCATTTGGGAAGATGCCGTTTTTTAAGCATCGTCTTGAACGAGCAGGAATATTAAAACGAAGGATTACCCGTACCAATGACACGCCATATATAAATACGTGTATAGTTGGTCCCGTTATAACCTTCAACAACAATATAACACTTTTTTATAAAAATGAATTACTTTCGTCTTCACGATTTTTATCGTAGATGAGATTATTACATAAATTTTGAGATTACGGGATTACATAACGCAATTGTTGCATTTCCAGGCACAATATTTGATCTTTGAAAAGATGCGCGAGGAAGGATTCGTAGCTGGAACTGAGGATGTCCGATTGACAACAGAGATTCTCGTACCAAGCGTCCAAGTTGGCCGAATCATTGGTAAAGGTGGACAGAATGTTAGAGAATTGCAACGTGTAACCGGAAGCATTATCAAATTATCTGAACAATCGACATCTCCCTCTGCTGACGAAGAGGCCACCGTCCAAGTAGTTGGCCCCTTCTTCTCTGTTCAGGTATCGCGTGTTTCCCATTGAATTTCTTCGTTATTAAATGATCGGGATAATCAACCGATATATGGAAAAACAAAATTGTAAATTTTAATTTTTCCTCATTCTTTGTTTTCTCACAGTCGGCACAGAGAAGAATCCGCGCTATGGTTCTGCAGTCTAGTGCACTTGGATCAAATGTTGCTGGCGCACGCGCTGGTCGTGGTAGCAGCCAAGAGGGTGGTTCCCGTTCTCGAAGAGATGGCAGTGCCACGTCTCAACAGGGTGGCACAGCGACGCAACAGCACACAATTCATCAGCAATCGAGCACTTCGCCATCCAGCCAGCAACAATCACAAAATCAGTAACGTCACTGAAACTTACCTGACGCCGACCAACGCCTCACAAAATCCGTTTTAATCGCCGGGGTGGCCTCGTCGCTTTGACATTCTCTCGTTAAGAGGCTACGTGCAACCTCCTTCTCGCGGGTCATGTATCTTAATCCTTCGACGTGCACAACACGAAGGGCTACAAACAGAGAGCTATTTATCGATGAAAATGTCACGCAAACATGCAATAGATTTCGATATTATTCAAAATCCATCAACATATTTGAACTGAACGGAAAAAGAAGGGGGATCATACGGTCGATGGCGTTTCTATTTTCATTTTCTTTTTCTTTTTCTTCTTTTTTTCTCCCCTCTATTTTAATTATTCGTTTGTATGAGAGTACAATGTGTTGTATTTTTCACAGTGTTTTTTAAGACGATAGCGTCATCTATTCATTTTTTTTTTCCTTTGTTTCTTTAGATAGGATTTTTGCTGCAGAACACCCGATAAATTATATCATTGTTGACTCATCGCCATCGATCGTGACATCCAGCTTGCGTCGCGTATAACAACGAGAGCTTTTCACGGCTCGGTATACACAGAAGGTCTGAAAATAAAGGCGATGCAGTTATATACCGCGTTTAAATCAGGCGGAAGTGCACGTCAGCTAACGAAAACGCGTCACACGCGGGACGAGGTGAGTCGAAAAGTTCGGTTCCTGCCTATTCGATGCGGGCGACGTTTATATTCGATTCTTCCGTCAGAGTGAATACACAACACAGATCGTTCGCTCACTTCTTCTGCGCGTGTTGTCGCACGTTTCGTTGCGAGTTCGATTAATTCTGGAGTTAAAGCGACGGGTGACACTCGAACGAATCGATTTCGCAGCGGTTAAACGAAACCACCTCGTCGATGAAATAGGATACGATGATAAGAAAGAAAAAAAAAATAAGCATACACAACCTTATTACCTCATTCATTACGGTTAAAGATTTAATATGATAAAGAAAAGTGAAACGAGAGAAAGGATTAAAAAAAAACCAACTAATCTAAAAAAAAAAAAGAAGTCTACCTAATATTAAAGTTATAATAATATACAGAGAAGTTAAGTAACGATTACACAATTACGTTATACATGTTACTACTACTACTACTATAACTACTACTACTACTATTACTACTGCTATTTACTACTACTACTTACTTCTACTAAGTACTCTATACAGGAAAGCGGTTTTGTTTTTTTGTTTTTTTTTATTTTCTAAAAAGAAAGAAAAAGAACTACTCTAGGTACAGTTTTTTTTTTTATACCACAACGCAGAGAGACATTAATTAACGAGACTTAATTATTGATGGGAAAGAAAAAAAACAAACGTGAACGAGAGATGAAGAGACACGTTTTACAGTTTATAAACGTAAGCCAACAAGTTCTCAAGGCAGACGCCCCTCAGTCCCCCGCCCCTCTCGCGCCTGTAATACCAAAGAAGCGATTATGAGTTTTTTCGTATTAGTGAAGTGAAAATGCGTGGCACCACATATGGTCGTGTGTCGAACGCTCTACTCGCCTCAAGTTCCTTGCAAGAGCCAAGAAGAGCGGGAGGGGTTTACAGACATATACACACACACAGAGTCGCGTCTGCGGAGAATCGACGAGTGGTTATTGACGTCGGAAACAGCAGAATGGGAGGACATCGGCGAAAAACATCCGTCGTCATTGAGTCACCTTTTTTGCAAAAGTGATCGGAAGAAGGAGAAAGGATGATCTTGATAAATCGAAGACGTTCAAGAGAGATTAATGGAAGAAAGATATAGAACAATACGAGATAGAGAAAACGTTGGATGTTAATTATTACATGAAACGGACGCGGTTTCCGTACTACGAGAAGGATGTTCCAGGAAGAGAGAAAGAGAGAATGAAAAAGCGACCGTTGGTACGCACGAGGAAGCGGATTAGGGAGGAGAGGATAATATAATGAATAAAAGGAAGTTTTTCTTTCTTTTTTTTTTTGTTTTTTTGAGGAGTTAGCGAGATGGATAGAAAAGAGCAAAAAAAGATAAGAAAAGCAAAGAACCACAAAACTTTTTCAGGGATTTTTACTTTACCATGAATGTAATAGTGTGTGAGTGTGCGTGTGTTGAAATAATACTATTAATTGATAAGTAATTAATTACTGATTAGGCATAAACGGCAAAAAAAAAACGCCAAGACAAGGTAGAAATTTAGGATAATCAAGAGGGGAGAAAAAGGAACACTAGGAGAAGAGGGAAAAAGAAATATGTGCTGGAGGGCGGAAGAGTGATATTCGACGAGAAAAAAGAAGGCATCGTAATTATTGAATTCGGTGTTGCTCTTCGCATCGTGGTGCGAGCGCGTATATCGCCAGCGAGTTGTCGGGTAACGCGACGATCGGGATATGCGCGGATTTTTACGAAACTCCGACTCTCGACGATCTTTGTAAATTCTGTAATTTTTCTTTTTTTTTCCCCCTTTCTGTACTTTTTTTCATGTTTTAATTGTAGGGTATATATAGTCGTAATTACAGTTAGGATAATGAATATTATATTGAACGTGTTACGAACACATTCGTAAGAAACTCGCAGCGATATCGCGTCTCCGGCATGGCGCGTACTATCGATCACGATAATTCTGATAATTTTCTTGCACGAGGATGTATTGACCTTTTCAAATGCAAACAAGAAAAAGAAAAGAAAATTCAAGTTGAAAAATTAAGAAATTTCGGACATTTTTGGCAAAAAAAAAAAAACGAAAAGGCGAACGTACAAGAGGAAAAAAAGATACGTTCACGACGAACACACGGAATATTCGTGACCGATTACGCGTAGTAATTCGTAACTCTAAGTTCTGATTCATAAAAGCAAAAAAACAAAAAAGAAAAAGAAATCTACAAAAATTCGAGGATACGATAGTTCGCACGTGCAACGTACGGGCGGGAAGCGTTTTCAGTCGAAACGACGAAAAGATCGATCGCGTATAGAGATTTCAAGAAAAAAAATAAAAATAAAAAATATGATGAAAAGAACAAGAAACAAGAGAGAAACGAAGTGAACAAAAAAAAAACAAAGATTCAGGACTATGTGTAAGTGATGAAAGTGAGTTTTACAAAATTTAATCTAATGAGACTTCAATTCGAGAGGAGAAACATAATCGAACCGGGTTTATTACAACCTCAGTGTTCGATTGATCTATATAAACGTCACCAAATAATGAGAGAAAAAAAAAGGAGCGATAAAAATAAACGGACTGACAAGACAGCACGATTATGTGCCATGAAAAGAACGTTCACGATAATCGTTGAACCTCTTCACTTTGATTCCAAGTAATTAACTTTTCTCACCCGACTTCAAACAGAAACGTCGATGTCGTTTACGTGTTTTTTAAAAGTATTCTTCTATCCGCAATACCAAATTCGATCGAACGTAAAAGCATTCACTGGTTAATTACTTTTTTCCTGGAAATCTTGTGGCACATTATCGATGCTCAACTAGTACGTTGAACCCTGTTTAGTTCGGGGTTCGCGTTTTAGTGACGGCGGCGACGATCCCTTCCGGTTCACGTGGTTGGTCGGGAAGATCGGGTCGTCGACCTTCGGTTCACCTCACGGCATTCGGTATGCGTTTAGTACAAAAATACACGAGTTTAAAAATGGGTAGGGAAGGAAAGAAGGATGGAATCCAGTTTTTCCGCGGAAAGTGGTAAAGATGTGTGTACGGTAAGGACAGGATGGAAACAGAGAGATATATTCGCGGTGTTAAGATTTTTCTTTATCGAGATGAGGGCAGAACGCGCGTAACAAGGAAAGAAACTTCTGTCGAGTGTGCGCACGAATATCATCAGTGGGTAATATGGAAAATCGAGCGTTGGAAAGGGAAGGGAGTGAAAGAAGAAGAAAAAGAAGAAGAGAGACATGCAGGGAAAAACAAAGAGATGAACGGATGGCGGATGCTCGTTGCTCCGCCCACGCTTGCCTTTTTCTTTTTCGCCTGCATCTCAAGGAGGAGTGCCGGAAAGATCGAAAGTAGAAGAGAAAGAAAAGAGGAAGAGAGAGGATTAAAAACGACGAAATGCAGTAACCGAAAGGAATTGAATTCGACCGAAGGACAGAAGCGGAAAAATGATATAAACGCCGGAGAAGAAAGAGAAGAGCAACGCGAGTGTAAAAAAAAAAGAGAGAAAACAAGAAACAGAAGAAATGAGAAAGCCCAAGTAATGAAAATGGGAAGAGAAAGAATGACATGAGAAAGAGAAAATGAATCTAAGAGTAATAAGTTTATTTTTGATACATTGTTGGGGAGATCTAAGTGAATCTTTCTTTTTCAATTTTTTTGTTAGATGTTTTTAATAACTTAATGAATTTTAACGATATTAAATGAGAGAAAAAAAAAATGCGAGGCTCGAAGAGGGAATGCGGAGACATTTTTTAAATAGAGATATAAGGAGATATAAGAGAAAGGTGGAATAAGGAGAGAAGAAGCGAAGCGAAGTGTTTTTCATAACAAAAAAAAAAGGAGAGAAAGAATGTAACTTAAAGAATAAAAAAAAAAATAAAGAGGCGAGAAGAGGAGTAAAATAAAGGTAAAAATAAAAAAAAAAAGATGGTGATGAAAGATTTAAAGGAGCACGGCGCGCAGCTTTTTGCGCTGTGCGCGTCTGTGACTCGTCAGGGAGGGGGGGAATAAAGGAGATTTTAGTCGGATAAATTGTATAATATATTTAATATATTTGGAGGAAACGGCGGCGCCAGGTCCGGTCGGTGAGAAATGTCACTTCGACGGCGAGCGACAAAGGCAATCGGGCTCACAGTTTTATGTGACGCGATTTTCGTCGTTGTCGCTTCCTGGAAAGCCTTTCTCGCCCGCAGGCCTTCGCTTCCGTGATTATTTATCAAGCGTAAATATTTAAAGAGACGAGTGAATAACATTTTGTAAAAAAAAAAAAGGAAAAGAAGATAATAAAACAGAGAAGAAAAAATAAGAGAAAATAAAGAAAAAATGATGAAAGTGCCAAGGAACTAAAAGAGAAAAAAAGAGATCGAAAACCAATATGCACAGTAGTGAAAAGAGAACACCAGACATCGTTCCAATAAAATGATAAATAATAAAACCATGCAAACAAAATCATAGACTTAAAAGGAAGATGTAAAATAAACAAATAAAAGAGCATCTGGTAGCTTCATGATCATCGAAAACAATTGCCAATTCGACGGGATAAAAAAATTAAAAAATTCGCTTTACTAACCAAGATCGTTTACGCTACTTCAACATCAACCTGACACTCCTTTTTCCTGAAATGATGCACGCAAGGGAAAAACGCGTTCGAAATTAATAATTAATCTTTCCATTTTTCGGTCGGAACAACGAATCCAAATTTTTTACGTTATTTTTCAATGGTCATTTGTACACGAGAAACGTCAGAAAGAAAGAGAGAGAAAAGAGAAGAAATGTAGAACGTACAGAGAAGCACTACGCGAAATAAGAGATACAATCGCTCTTTTCATAGAATTTCATTTTTTGTGAGATATATCAAAGAGAGAACCTCGACTCAACAAAGAAAACCATCGCCCCACTCCCCTTTTTGGAATATCTCTTTGTAAAGAAAAAAAAAGGAAAAAAAACGAACAAAAAAAAAGAGAGACAATGAACGGAAGTTCGTGATCCATAATCTGCTCCGCACGTAAATTTTTACACTTTTCGCTCGTTCATCGATCTTTGATTCATTTTTTCGTTGCGCAAAACATTCGGAACGAAACTTCAACGAGATGTAAGAAAGAAAAGAAGAAACGAAGAAAACAAGGTCAACAACAACAAATACGAGAAATTTTGGAGAACACAGTAGTGTAGATAGAAAAAAGGAAGAAGAAAAAAATGAAGACATCTTTGACTTCGTTGCTCGCTCACAGTTCTTGCACTCCATAATGACAAAAAAAAAAAAAGAGAAAGAAAAAGGAAAGAGACAAGAGAAAAGAGGATCAAGGAAATCAATGGAAAAGAAACATTCTACAGGAAAAATGTTAAACGCAAAAAGCCGTACACGTAAAACAACCTGGTAAAATTTTCAATACGAAGAACACAGAAAGCCATCAACGATAGAAAGAAGGTGAAAGTTAATTTTTCGGCCGATTCTTCAGCACCAGCACTCGAAAACGCCAAGAAGGAAGAGAGAAAGGAAAAAAAAATTGTGAGATTTGGAGGAAACGAGACAAAAAATTAAAAAAAAAGAACCCGCTCGCACGCTCGGGAGAATGTACAAATCAAACAAAGTAACAAAAAATAAAAAAAATGAAAATGAAGATTGAATAGAAATTATTAATATAAATAATAATGATAACTTAAAGAAAGAGAAATGAAGATTTTTAACGTTATAAATTATTATGCGCGTGAATTAAGAGGCGAGGAATAACTTAATCTACTGATTAAGGATACCAACAAAACAAATGTACAAAATCGATTTATCGCTAAATCTAAATGTTAGTATTCTAGAATATTTTACCGTGAGAAATCGTGCTTATTGATTAAGAATTGAGGAAATTTAAAGTAAGCTCGGCGCTTAAGTTAAGATTTTGCATATATCCAACGAGAAAAAAAAAGAGAACAAACATTAACGACCAGAGTATTAAAAAAAAAAAAGAAGAAAAAGCAAAAAAAAAGAAGATAAACAAACAAACAAGAAAAGATCATAACAGACAAGTATCATCATCAGGTTTCAAAGTAACTTCCTGTTTGAAGGAACGAGAAGTATCTTTTTTATTAAAGCGTGAAACGTACGTAAACATCAACAATTGTATACAAGCCTCGACGAAACGAAGATAAGAAACAAAAAAAAAAAAATATAAAAAAAAGCAAGAAAAAATTTTTTTCGAATATAAAAAAGAAGTTTCTTTCTGTACGAACGTCCATTGTCGTCGACGTATCTTCGACGACGCTTGTTAAACTTTATCAACTTTTATCACTTTCTTCGTACTGGCTATTTATATACGGCGAAACAACGGTCTTTTTGTAGTTTTTTACAAACACATATTCGAATGAAAAAATTAAAAAAAAAAAGAAAGAAGTGCTCTTCCACGAGGTACCAAAAGCTCCATGGCTCGTACAAGCACCAGGAAGCACCATACAACCTAGGCGAAACACATACGGTAAATATACAGGAAAGAAGACGGTTAAAATTCGCAACGGAGAAATCAGCACGATGATGGTCGAAGGACAAGAACTTTCACTGAGTGCTAACGTCGCGGTAGTAGAAAAGAGATAGGTAACGAAACGAAGAAAAGAAAACCGGCGAATAGAAGAAGAGAAAAGAAAAAACGCGTCTAACGTGTAACAGCTACACGATTCGCGAGCAAACTTTCGACGAAATGAAAATGAAAAGAAAATAAAGAAAAACGAACTTCGGAAAGAGACGTTGAGGAAATAGACGAGACACGATTTGACACGAAGAAGATTGCCAAAACTTCAAGTAGGATCTTCCAATTTCCGCACACGTTCCAAGATAAATCGTCATCGCAATCAGCAATGACCACCGTATCTCTCTTACAGTTCGATCTACCCATAATTCAAGGATCCAGTGTATCCGTTTTGATAATGACCTGACAAGTTGTTCAAAAGACCAAAAAAAAAAAGGGAGACAACACTCACGCATATTACATACGCGTATCTCTCGATCGATGAAAAACGAAAGAGACCACATATTTCTGGCAATCCGTATTGTTGCGAGGAGAAACTTGATGAAATTCAGAAAAGCCTATTACTGGTTCACAGATTGAACAAGTGAAATTTCCACGGATCAACGATGATCATATACTCAGGTTAGACAGAAACCTGCCTGTATGTTTAACAATGTTTAACAAAGTGATTTCGTGATTTTCACAGTGGGGTCTTTAGACAATCACAACTGACTTGTTCCAGTTTTTGCTTTTCAATGCTTTTCGATGTCGACAGCAACGCAACAGCAGCAACAACAAGAATTATCCAATTTAAACGTAAACATTGCAAGAGACAGCACGATATATATCATCCTTCTCATTTGTGGGCATTGCTCGACTGTCTTCATTGCACACCGTTTATTATGAAAAATTAAGTAAACGTAAATAATCACGGGTTAGGTTCAAGCCCGATGTGTCATTTATAAACCTGTCTAATAGACGAAACAAAAGTGAAATAAAATCATCCGATAGGATCGCAACCGGCGCGATCGGGATATTATTCGATACACGTCATCGATCTTACAATGATCCTATAATACTATAAGCATTATATAGTACGTACATCCATAAAATATACAAACACATACACACATGTTGCACGAGGAACGATTTCGTAGTAATTCGTGCACGCGGATTATCTCGCGCCAGGGAGAATTTTTACAATAGTAAAAAGAGAAAAGAAAAAAACCAGATGGATTATATTATACGAAGCGACTTTGGGGAGGGAAAAACAAAACAAGTTAGAAATATCGAGAGAGAGAAAAAAAAGAAAAAAGCGAGGTCGCGCGACTCTTCGCCCCCGTCGTTGCGAACAACTCTCATCAAGGTTAACAGCACTTCATATTTCCTTATTAATAATAATATTAATAATAATAATAGTAATAAATAAATAATAATAGTGATAAATGAATAGTGAATAGCGGTAAGGGATATAGGATTATCAGAAACGACTTCAAGATTAATCGTTGCGCGTGCGTTTTTCAAGGCGGCGGCATTTGACGATTGCTTATTATTGTCGTTCAACGGAGAAGACGAGATCGCGCGCTCGTTTCATAAATAGAAGAAAAATAAGGAAGAGAGAGAGAGAGAGAGAGAGAGAGAGAGAGAGAGAGAGAGAGCAGGAAGAAGAGGAAAGCAAATTGACAGGAAAAAAGGAAAAAGGAAAACAGAAAACGAAAAACCGTGAAGGGTGGTAAATTATTTTGGGCTTTAGTATTAGTATTTCGAGATAGGGCGGAGTTTATATGTGGGCAGTCAGATTTTAGTAGGATCGTGAAATTAGACCGCCAGTGAGAAAGAGAGAGTGTGCGTATAAGCGTGTGACAGAGGAACAAAGAGTGAAAGAGAAAAGTAGAGAGAAAGAGGGGGAGAGAAAGAGAGACAGTAAGAAAGAGAAAGAAAAAGATTATAGAAAAATTTCGTTTTCACGTGGTTCGTGCTCGTTGGCGTTTCGTTTATGTCGAGTAAGGTTAACTCCCGGTTGATCGACTGGTATCGATCAGACAACGATCATCGTTTCTTTTTTTTTTTTTCTCCCCCTTTCTCGTGAAACGAAACACCTAAGAACACCAGAACTCCCTGGAAACGGAAGACGCGAAATCGAGTAATACGCGGCAGTAAACGAGGGCCTTATTGTATACAGTTGGGCATTGTTGTTAATGTAACAGGTTCAAGTGATATCGCTAAGCAGATAAAATATATCGAGTAAGCTTTTTCTTTTTGTAGGCGTGTGGTACACGTAATTACGGACGATAAAACGGATCGAGTGTATCTTGGCGTGTAGTGTGTGTATGTAAGAGTGAATGAAGAAAGCTTCGACGATATTTGACGAGGAGGGAGAAGAGAAACATAATCTAATTTAGTAGGATGATGTGATCTTAAAGCAGAGTTAGGAAGAAGCTATTGAATGAAAGTGAGAAAGAAAGAAAAAGGAGAGAAAGACAGGTATAAGAATGAAGGGACGCGTTTGTTTTTTATTTTTTTTTCCGAAGGAGTCTTAATATATTATCTATTATTAATCCTATTGTTGCCAATAATGGGCATTATGAAGAAAACCGCGCGGGTATGTAACTTATTCTCTATACTGCATTTACACTTTCCCCGAAATCCCCCCAGAAGACCTTGTATGCATATATAGTAAACACACATTATACACTATACACTTGTTGTACATAGATATATATTATATGTAAAGCTTAAACTTATTAACGAAACAGATTTAGTCGATGTGTACCGGATAGAAGCAAGGATATGGAAACCCTTAAAATAGTTGTTTGTCGCGTATGCGTGAAAAGAGCGAATGACGTTTTTTCTTCTTTTTTTTTCCAATTTTTTTCCTTTCTTAATACACATGCGCCACAGTTACGGATGCCGCAGTTTTTATTTTTTTTTTCTCCATTTTTCTTTTTAATAATAACAAGCGAAAGATTTCACGTCGTGCCGCGCGTGGATACATTTAATAACACACGTATTATACCTACAGCGTTCTACCGTCGCCGCCTCTCGTCTCGTAACATTTGCTACAGAACAGTTAAAGGACACACAACGCATAATTATTATATACGTCTACGAACACAGAGTGTTTTTCGAGAACCGATAGAGGGAATTCGTTGAAATTGAATTTCGATCGATTTTCACATCCTTACAGGATGAAAGATGCGTATACACATATTACACACTGCCCAAACAAATATTGTGCATATACAAGACAAGTTAATTAACCAGATTACAATGGGACAGAAATAAGACAGTGTTTCAATGATATAACGAAATATGATCGATCGATCGATAAAATTTGACGTTACATAAACCGTCGGTTTTAACATCGAAGATCCACAAAGAGAGATATTGGTTCACAAGTGTACGCAATTAGATTTCTTATTGTTCTCGTTAGATCACGCTGATGAGTAATAATATACGTAACAATCTGTAACATATAAGTCTGTCATCACACTGCCAAATGAGACGAGACAGCGGCTCTGCGAAACATACTTTCTCACAATCGTTTTAAGTATCCACGTGAAAAGCTGAAGCTGAACAAAACAAAAAAAATAAAGAAAAGGGAATTAAGAGAAGAAAAGTTGGGGGAAAAATATCGCATAATGGTGTTTATCGGTTAAGTGCCATCGTTAATATCGATGCTCTCTCCTAACAAAATTTAGCCGACGATTGAGAAGTTGTGTGATCATTGGAGGACGACAGGAGGTACGACATACGATCGATCGGTTGTCGCAAATCGAGACGAGATGAGTAATACTAAAACCCAAAATAGCCGTTTCCGGGAGTTCGACCGATCGAAGAAAATCATAATACAAAGAGACGGAGAGAAGAGGCACGTTAAGCGAGAGAAAGAGAGAAGAAGAAGAAGAAGAAGAAGAAGAAGAGTGAAAGAGAGAAAGAGAGGGATAAAAAATGATGAGAACGTTGTTAAGATATGGGAGTTTGTTTTTCATTCATTCGCTACCTCATGAGTTATTACCGTATTTTTTTTTTTTTTTTCTAATTAAGTGGGAACTAAAGACGACGCAGAGCGAAAGAAACCAGAAGAAACGGATAAAAGTGGAGGCGCGTTAAAAATATAGATTCATATATATAGTTGTTCGCGTTTTTCCTTTTTATATATCATTGAGCAATTTTATCAAGTGAAATCGTCTTTTTGCGAGGATAGATTATTATATATCGTATAATAATAGTACCGTCGTCATTAGGTGATAAGTTTATTGTTCCGCGAATTCTTGTAAGAAAAGCTCAGTTCTTCTCTCGCTGATTAAGCAATTTGGTTTTCTCCAATTTATTATCACCGTTGATTCGTTTAATTCGCGTTAATTTATTTAACGCCGGATTTACTACTGTTTATTGCCAATTTATTTCATTGACAAGTACGAAATGTTTATGCACGTTCTTCGTTTTCCTGTTCAGTTTACACATTTTGTTTCGCACGATTGCCACGTTCGTGAATGTCGTTCTGTTAACCCGTTCGCTGAGATGCATTTTTATAGCTTTTTATATGAAGATATATATTAGACATTTAACGCATTTATCTATAACTCTTTTTTTTTTCTTTGTTACAAAAACTCATACAGACATACATATATACACGCACACACATACTTGAACGTAACAAATTTAACGATACTCCTACAACATGCAGGTACATGAAAAATATCAGCTTCTCTCTCTATGTGTCCGGAGGGAAACTCCAATAAACGCAGAGCAAAACCATTAAATCGTGAAAGATTAGAACGAAATTGGTTTACCGATTGACGCTACTATATTGCCCGGATATATTCATTCTTTTCACAAAAGATCCACGGGAAAAAGGCAACAGACGCTTTTGGGTCACGTTTAACATTCGCGACAAGAAGTCGATACGCAACGTTTGTACATACATTCTTTCCATATATACTCTTGTATATCATACCCTATGGAAACACGAGGTTATCCGAGTCAAAAGAGTTCCGCTAGCGGTAGTACCGCCTAGTGTCTTTTCTTTTTCTTTTTTCATTCCTTTTTCTTTTTTTAATTTCTCTCTCGATGAAAATTTGTTTCGACGTTTGCGACGAACGCGCACATAAGTAATGTAACGAGCGTGCAAGTGATCGCGGGACCACGTTTAAAATAACCAAATCATGGGGGAAAAAGAGACTATCATTCTTATTGTAGCGATTTAGCGATGTTATTTCTAGCACGCGTCGGAGAAATTTTTCAAACTTTCCAATTATTTCGAGTTGTTTGTCAGGTGTGTGGATTATTAACTATTCCGAGAATAGAAGAGTTTCTTTTTCGATAGTGTTTCTAGGACTGTTTTGGATTCGAAACTTGGTGCTCTGGTCGAGCGTTTTCATGTTCGTACGAGACTCGAGAGAGAGGGATACCATTGACTTATTAAAAGAACGATAAATATATAAATATATGTATATGTAAAGAGAGAAAAAAAAGAAAAAAAAAAGGAAAAAAAGAAGCAAATTCATCATCGGAATAGCAAAAGGTTCTGGAGCACAGCCCATTGGTGTGAGTGAAAGGGAAAAAATTGGAGAGAAAGGAAGAAAAACGATGAGAGGAAAGCACACCGACGAGGATCGATTTTTTCTCGCCATCAAATATAGAGAAAGCGCAAACGCGTGCGCATATATCGTGAGGAAGGGAGGATCCAGAGAGAAACGGACCGAGCAGATTTTGTTTCGTCGATTGACGAACAATGAGAGAACAATATTCAACGCGAACGATACCATAACTTTCGATTTATATTTTCCACGTTGCAGCTGATTAAATAAATGAGAAGAGGTTCCATCGATCGATGAAATCCTCCAGGTACTTACGCGAGCAACGATCGCGCGAAATTCGAATACACGGTTTTCCCAAAAATTTTCAAGACAAGGAAAATGATCGAGAAAAACAAGGAAAAAAAGAAAAGTGCAGTTCCCTTCGCACTCGAAGGACGAACAATAATCCGATTGGAAAAACTACGCCAAATCTTTGACGTAATGTGTAATCCCCTACTGCACGATAGGGGAAAATAAAAGGAAATTTTCGAAAACGGAAAACAAAGAAAAACAGAAAGCAAGTCATACCGAAAAAATATCGTTTTGACGTGATGTGATCGAAATCACACAGTGCTGCAGAAAACATTCAACACGATAAAACGTGCTGTAACAATGGGCAAAGTGCATACACACATATACACACACACATACCATACACAAAAAACGACGATCGAACGAGAAGGGCTGACGACAAGTCGGACGGACAAAGATAGAAAAATAGAGCCACATAAATAACGAATCATCAGTTCGACAGCAAAAAGATGACAGCTTTCGTGTTATGTACGTATATATACATATTTATATATATGTATGTATGTATGTATGTATATATATGTATGTTTTATATTGTAAAATATAAAGAAAAAAAAAGCAAAGTGGACTATATAAAATTGCAGAAGTAAAAAGAAAAAGTGAAAACTACGAAACGGAAAGGAAATATAATATTTCGGTAACGACCCTCAGCACGACGCTAGGGTAACCGTATGAAAAAGAAAAAAGAAACAAAAATGCCCTACTTCATTTAAGGAATACATCAAAATGCAAAAGAAAATGCAAACGAATCATATCTATCTATGCATACCGCAAATACACACACTATATATACGTACATTATGCGTGTATGTATGTGTATGTATATATACAATATACACGCACGCACATACACCGAGAAGTGGTATGTGTGATTTTTTTTGTTAAATGAAGGAGAGGTGTGAGAATGCATAAACGTATAAAGGGATGCGATAAAAGACGAGTGTGAGGAAAGGAAAAAGATGAAAAAGTAGGGAAAAAGAGACATTCACGTGTTTTTGTGAACGATGGTTGTTGCATGCATAACAAGTTAGATAATTATAAACTGATATACTAATCATAAACAATGAAAATAGTACGGCACGACGCCGTCTTTTTTTGTTCGCGAAATCCATCGCAAAAGAAGAAAGAAAAAAAGGAGCACATGTACGAATCACGATTTAACGATATTCGCAAAATGATTGAAAATGAAGAGCGACGATCATTTTTTTTTTTTTTTTTCTACGGGAAAAGAAGAAATATGCAAAATATCGCTAAATAATAAAGAGAAAGAAACAAGCGGAAATGATGTTACTTGGAGGTTAACACCTGCTTGAATGAAAGAAAAAAACCACTATTTTTCTTGATGAATAATAAATAATATAGAGGTTGCGCATTGCCGACGGAGACAACCTCCGCGCTTGCATTTTTTGCTTCGCATTCGCTACGTTGGGTATAATCAATTTTTTTTTTTTGTTTTAATTTTTTGCGCTACCGCCAGGGCTCGTCGATCTCCGTCACTCTGTACGTCGTCTCGGCCCTTGTATTTTCATTTATTGACTGGCGTGAAGGAGAGAGAAAGCGTGAGAAGTAAAAATGAAAGAAAAGAGAGAAAAAGAATTGAGTAAAAAGATTGTTGTGTACGAGAGGAGAGAAAATGAGATTTCACGAAATCATTAGTGATTCGACGCACGAGACGTGACGAAGGCGAGCTCCATGATTACGATAATTTCACCGTAATTAATTCATTTTTTGTCTACTTTAGTTTACTTTAATTGCTACTATTCTACTATTTAAAAAAAAAACTTCTATATAATCACCACTATCGAATACTTTACTACTACTATCGCTACTATTACTACTACACTACTTCTACTATTACTACTATCTACTATTTACTATTACCGCCTATATATTTTTTGCGTCGTGGATGATTTGATGATTTTTTTGCTACTTTCGTAAATTCCGTGTAAGATTCCATAAAAGAGAAAGAAAACTCGTTCTTTTTTCTTGGTCCGAGGAACTCGTTCCCGTGAATGCCTACCAGAGTAAATTTCATGCGTTTTTTTTTCTTTTGCTTTTTTTTTTTGTTTTATTTAATCATTATTTTCTCATTTAGAAGTATCACGTGATAACATTGCGGCTCTGTGTTTTTTTTTTCTTTTTGTATTAAATTCGAAAACTAGAAAGAATACGTAATTGCTTACTCAGATGGAACGTAGAATGATTGCTGGTAAAAAAGAAAAAAAAATTGGTTTGGCGACGGACGAGAGATCCGAAAGGAGGAGAAACGAGGGGTTGAATTAGATAACGGCGTATAATAATCTTAATGTTAATAATAATAGTAATAATAATGCTAATTTTAATGATAAAGTTAATCGCTAGTAATGAAATTGATACAAGTGTGTAGAATCCGTGGACGCATGTTTCGAGTGGAAAATTAATCGATGAAGACACTAACTACTCGTGTGAAACGAGGAAAATAGAACGCGATCAAGGAAAAATTGAGAAATTGAAAAGAAAAAAGTGAACTTCGGAAATTCGATTGGCGAGCGCGCATTTCCCCGACCAGATGGAACAAAATGCCGTGTTTCTTCTTTCTGGTTTTCGATTATCATTCTTTCCGGTAAAAAACACGTCAAATTTTTTTCTCGTACGCTATCGCGTTTCAGTTCTAATATTCTATTATTTCATCATCATCATTATTATTATTATTATTATCATTATCATCCTACTATTATTTTTTTTTCTTTTGAAGCTCCTTTTTTACCAAATTTCTTTGATTATGTTTTTTGTTCTTTTACTTATTACGGTCTTTGGTCAAAATTGATAAATTCTGTTATTTCTCTTATGTTTTTTTTTTTAACTCGTTGGAAATCGCGAACTCCTTTCGGACTCACCCTCACACGTGTACACACATATGTATACACATCAGACACACAAAACACACACACGTACGTGCACACGCATACGGAGCGTACTGAAAAGGAGGAAGAAAAAAAAACTTTTTTCGATCTTTCGAAGGAGAAAAAAAATCTATAGTGTTTTTAGTGGATAATATTTAAAGTTTAACTACATACTATATGGATAATCATTAAGTACACGAAGCATAGAGGTAAAATACATAGACAAGTAAGGCAGGAAAAAAAAGTATATATTTCAGCGGGCTGCTTCCCTCCAGATGCTAAATTTCTGTTTCTCCAACTACCTGTCATTTTTCGGCATTTGGTATATTGTATGCGAAAGGGAAGAAATTGCGTCTTGTCTTTGGGAATTGTTCAAAAAACGAAGGATAAAACGAGACAGCACTTTTTGGCCTCAAAAGGAAAAGTCTATTCGACGGAGAGAAAAAGAACGAAATTTTTCGAGACTTGCTTTCGACGAAGAGACTGGAAAAAAATGAAGAAAATACGAAGAATAAAGAGAAACGAGGACTAGAGAGAAGGAGGAGCTGTGTTTCTCGTTTCTCTTTTTGGAGGAACAGCACCCGCTAGCCTGGTTTGGTTTAAAATTAGTAGGTGAACGTGAGGAATTGCCCTGTATCATTGAAAACACAAAAAATGGAGACGATTTGAAAACGAAACCGCAAACAACAAATTCGACGAAATGAACAGAGAACGAACGAAAGAAAGTGGAAAAAGAGAAATGAAAGAGATTCGCGAGCGCAAAGAAGAAACAACGGAAAGAAGAAAGCCGTACGTGTAAACGGAGGATATATATTAAAAGGGAATATATTGAAATTCACTGGTTTCTTTTCCGTGCAGATCGCAATTTTTCATAGTGAACGCGTATCTTTGAAAAAAAAAAAACATTTTTTTCTTCGAGTGAAAATCCGTCAGCACACACTTCCATAAGTTATATATTTACACCTCAATACACATTATGTACACGTACATATATGTAATACGTATATATGTATACATATATGCACACTCGGAGAATATTGCAAATAGAAAGAACCGTCGCGTATGCATGAAAATATCGGAGGGAAAAGAAGCGGGAAAAATATATGTGTGCAGAGATAATTAAGGTGAAATTCACGAAGGAAGAAGAAAGGAAACAAAGGAAACCGATTCTCTCCGCTTGTAATAAGTGTTTTCAGAGTTTATTAATGAACCAGATTTACCATAGAAAAGCTATATTATCAATATATATTATATATATAGAGATTATTCTATATATCTACACCGTAAATAACGTCACAACATATATATTTTGTCAGTTTTTTCTTTTTTTCTTTGTTTTTTAAGCTATATAAGAAGAGAAAGGAAAGAAAGGGAGATTAAAATAGGGATAGAGTTGAGAAACAAAGAAAGAGATTAAAACGTTAAAAAAGATAGAGTGAGAGAGGGAGGGAGAGAGACCACATGGTATAGTAGAATGTTTTTGACAAGCTTTTTACAGAGAGAGGTTAATGAACAAGAGGATATTAGAAATCGTAAATAATAAATAGTTAATAATAATAATAATGGAAACCAGATGGCATTTAAAGGTACCTATTAATTAAATAACAATTATTATTAATAATAGTAAGGTTTTTAACGTTCAAACGCAAGAGTGTCCATATGCAACAAGAGTCTTTCTCCGATCTTTTTCTCAGATACATTCTTTTTTTTTCGTGTCTTTTTTGTATTTTTTTTCTTCTCTTAAATTTCTAAAGGAAACGCCGCTGTTGAATGAATTTTGTAAAGGAAACGCGCAGTACTCTTTTTACATTTGACACGTGTGCCGCATTGACGAAGCGTGACATTGATAATACAAATCATAAGTGCAATAGTTGTTACAATAGAACCCATGGGATTTTTTAAAACGGGCGCCGCCGTGTCGGCTGAACTCTCATCCAAATGTCACGGGTGTCGAGACACATACAACTACACACGGCGTTGTTGTCGTCATCGTCCCTCTACCACCCCCTTGTAATATTATTTCTTATTCGTCTCGCGTTCCTTCTTTGCGAGCGTCGGCCACCAGATATTCACGCCATTGTTTCATCAGCTTCGTTTCCATGCTTTTTCTACTTTTTTCTAAACCGTTTGGAAGGAAGCGAGACTTTGGCCTTATCAGCGTTTCCGAGCGACGGGGGGGGCGGGAGTGAAAAGTGTATGACGCTGATTGGGACACACCATACCTCGACACCCGCGCCGACGAGAGAAAGCCGCCCGCGACGCGCGCCCCAACACATGACTACCTCGCAAATTTTCAGAGTTTTACAAAGCAGATATTACCGTACCTCAATTACACACGCATATACGATAGAAAACGAAACGCAGAGAAAATCTACCCAAAGCGACAGGATCATAACGGGGAAAAGAAACAGATTAAATATGAAAAAGAAAAAGAAGCAACATTAAATCGTGTACAGAAGAAAGAATTTATTAAACGACAAGCCACGTTTCAGTTGCCGGAATAGAATTTTCTCCTCTTTTTTTTTTTTGTTCAAATTTCCTTTTTTCTTTTTGTAAATTGTACACCTATGAGGGAAATTCTTCTCTTCCGAAATCATGTGTAACATGATAAATCTGCACGACGATATATACATGTATATATATATATATATATACACATATATATACATTAAGCTGTCGCATTGTGTCGTTGACGTTTGATACGCGTACGGAATTTTTACTCGATCGAAATCGACGGAAACGAAAAGGGGAAACCGCTTCTTACTTTATCGGTATAATATTGTCAGATCTTTATTTCTTACAGTTTCAACTTGAAAGGTACAAATTCATGTTGGTTTTAATAGAAAGAATACGACAACAGATATAGAATGGGTTAATTATAGAAGAACAAATAATTATTCGCGGTTTCATCCTCGTGAATCGATCCGATCGATGGACTTTACAAGTCCTATATGGTTTTTGTTCGATCTGTTTCATTTCTTCCACTCGTTTCGGATGAGACGTGGACGAGTTCGAAAGCAACAGTGGAGATATATGATATATACATATATATAAAATATTATACGTACATTCGATGGTTTATAAGATAATGAAGAGAATGGTAAAATTGTGTGAGAAAGAGGAACATCGCAGACAGTAAGAATACAAACAAAACAAAAAAAATGAAATAATAATAATAATAATAATACAGAGAGCCCCCCAACCCCACTCACAAGCCCCCCTTCCCCTTTCATACAATAGGAAATAGTTAAACGTGAAATAGTGATGATAAAACAATTATGAAATAGAATTATTGTGTTCGCGAGCTCTGTCGAGGCGAGAGCCTCCACGTCGAAGCAACGTCCGAGCTCCATTTTATTTTTCGCGATTCTTGCTCGTTGCTCTTCGTCGGGGTCTCTCCCTTCTTGTATGTATATAGTGTGAAGTAGCTGGAATTTCTGATTTCTCGACGATCTTTTTCCATTAATATGAAGCCCCTAAAAGCCCTCCGCTTCGTATCGACGTGTCCAAGTCTTGTTGAACATTTAACCATTTCATTTTTAATCCGCCACTTATTGTATAGCACCGTAAATAATTGTGATATCGTACATTGTTACAAAACACCATCCACCTCCCCGCCCTTCCCAAAATATCGTTTCTCGAGAAAACCAACCCTGATCGATCGGATACAACACAAGAGGTGAACGAGAGGAATACTATGTCGATTTATTTTTTGTCTATGTAATCAAGGATCGAAATAGTATTTGTTAAGCGTTTATCGAATTATTAACTAACATACGTCACTGCCAACCACCTAGAAACCACCTCATCAGCAATAAGATGTTTTTTGTATCCGAAACGTTGTGGATTCTCGAAATACGATTTATGCGAGCTGAGAAAAAAAGTGTTATATCTATATAGATCTGTAAAGACGAGATTATTGTAAAAGCGAGATTATTCATTACGAGCTCAACGAGAATTGGAACGTTAGAGAGAGAGAGAGAGAGAGAGAGAGAGTGAGAGAGTGAGAGAGTGAGTAAGAGGAGCAAACTCGAATTTTCTTTTTCGGTTGTGTCCATCGTTGAAGTGGAAGAGATCAGCGAGAAATGAGGAACGATAGTCGTCAGAGCCGACAACCTGTTATATTTCGTCGCATCGAATTGCCTGAGAGCGTCTCGAGACTAGCCGAGAAAAAAAGATAATCGCGAAGAACGGAAATACGTATTCGGAGAAACGAGAATTTCTTTCAGAGGCGCGGGAAATTTCGAAAACGGGAGAATCGCGTGAAAGAAGAGAAAGAAACGCCGATTCCATTTTTCGGCGACTCGCGACTCGTCTCAGGCTCGGTGGACGATGATTTGTTATTATGCCGAAATCTGTTAGTTTTTTGTCCTACATATTAGCGTTAAAATAGAATGGGAATAGTAGAAATGCCGTTGTGTTGTTTTTTGTCTCTTTTCTTTTTATTTTTTTTTTTTTTAACGCAAATGAAGAAGAAACGTGAAACTATCGATTTCATCGTGGATAATCGCAGGTGAATTAAAACGAGACGAAAGAGAAAAAGAAACAAAAAGTCCAAAAAAAAGAGTAAATAAATACCTAATAAATAAATAAACGAATAAAAAGCGATAGCAAAACGAAAAAGGATTTTGAAATGGTAACGAGAAATTACGATAAACTAAAAACGACGTTAAAAGCGAATATTAAATCGATTCGCGCGAATGGTTGTTGAAGAGATACAGGAAAAATCGGGCGAGACGCCGATAATAATGCGCGCGTCTTTTTCATTTTGTAACGCTCACGCGCCAGTCAGCATCGCTTTTCTTTTTCGATTGACCGCGCGAGCAAATGTTCCGTTTTGTTCGTGCCATCAAAATTCGCGAGATGAAAAACAAAACAAAGAAGCGGTAAACGAGAGGGGACAGGAAGGGAAGGCGGAAGAGGTAAATTCGAGGTTGGAAAATCATTTTTTTCGGTCTGTGCCCTGCTTTTTTCGCAGGAGAAAACAAAAACAAGAAAAATTCGAATCCGCTTCCATCTCTCCGCCCCTCGGTAAAATTTGTCGTTCTTTGATTACTATTATTATTAATATTATTATTACTACTATCTACTACTACCATTATTATTCTTATTATTATTATTCTTACTCTATTATTAATTAAGAAAATCACGGGGAACGAAGAGCAAGGAAACGATGTTGAAGCCGCGCGCGTGAGCGAAGAAATACACCGTTAATCATCAGCGAGTGACCACGCTCGATGAGAACAATTCCTCACAAATAAAGAAGATAAAACATAACTAAAATAAAACTAAATAAAATAAAGTAACATTATAGATGAGGGAGAAAGGGAGTAATAATGGTGAATCGAAGGGAAAAATAAAAAGAATACATACATACATACACACACACCGCATAAGCGAACGATAAACGCAGCGAGGCCGATTTAATTAATCGCAGATTTTATTAAACTGTGTAACTTTAAACGAAAAAAAAAGAAAAAATAAAAAAATAAAAGTCTATTTGAATGTAAGCGCGTTAAACAAGAAAAAAATGCTATTAGGGAGAATGGTATATGTATTATTATTGATAAAAGGAACGAACTAAGAAGCAAAATGTCAAAATAAAAAAAAAAAGGAGTAAACGAAAGCGAGACACAACACACTTCACTTGAAAGTAGAATTTCAAGGAGATAAAAAGGGATATTTTCTTCATTTGGTTTTTCTTTCTTCTTTTTTTTTTCTTTTTCAATTTGTTCGTAAAGATAATACCTTATGCGTTTAGATGCTACATATAAAACTGAAGGAAATGTGAAAGGCATATATAGGAAACAGAGAGAAAAGGATTATGTTTTTTTTCGAGTTCAGGGAAAATAGCTTGAGTGTGTTTCATGAGAGTCAGGAAACAAAAAAGCACACGTAGACGGGGAGAAAAACGAGTCAAACGTCTTAGCCAGTAAAAAATTTCGCTGTTTCATCTGAGGTGATCGTATTTTTAAGATTGCGAAAGAGAGGAATGCTTGGAAAAGGAAGATGGAAATGACAATCGTCTGTACTTTTTTTTACTCTTCCCTTTCTTTTGTCTTGTTTCTTTTATATATTCGTTCATATTTACACATCTTTGCTTCGATTGTTGGCTTTTAAAAACGATTCCTACGGTCCAAGAATATATTTCCACGAAAATGAAGCTGAAAACGAAAAAGGTAACCAACGAGATCCTATCGAACAATAGAGATAATTATATTCCTTTTTTCCATTTTTGTTGCTGTATTATTTTCCATCCTTTATCGACATACGCGTATATATACAATTGATTCTTTTCTTTCTTTTTCTTTTCTTGTTTTAATTTTCATTCATTTGTTGGAACGCGATCTGTATTGATCTTTCTGAGCGAATTGTACGAGATATTTTATCTGCCATTCCACGCTTTTCGCATTACCATCAACCTCATTATCTTCCATCTTGGAATTTCTTGTTCGTCTTCCCTTATTTTTCTCCTCCGTACATTTTTTACCTCGCTATCCACGGATGAAAAAGCAGATTTCGTGGAAAGAACAAAAATAGTAGAACAAGAATAAACGAAAATTCACACTCAGAGCTATTTTTCCCCTTTTGCATACTATATGCAAAGTTGAGGTAAAGCTTTTATCATCATATGTATTCCTATTAGTGAAACAAATGTCAAAAGAAGAAAACGAAAAAAAAAGAACAATTATCTCTTTCGGGTTATGAACATTTTTTTTACATGCACATACACGCAGAACATGAGGATAAGGAAATAATAAGAAATCAATTTATAATGAATTTATGTGTAACATTCAATTGAGGATTGTATGTAATTATATGTGTGCATGTATATATATAATATATATATATATATATTTATATATATACATGCAACAGTATATGTGTGTATATATATATATATACAATTGTATATATATATGAGTACAATGCAGTCCATGAGTTAAGATACATTCTCCTTTTTCTACCATGAAAAAATAAATTATTCTAGTTAATAAAAAAAAAAAAAAAAATAGTGTGCGTTAGTGTCTCTTTTTTTTTCTTCTTTAATGCCAATTTTCCCAATGATCATCCACATGAACTACTTTTATTTACCGTCACGAACTCCCGTACACTGTGTAAACGAATTTTATTGTTGTGATGTGAAAAATAAACGTTTCAGAAATTCAGAGGGTTTTGCTAAAATCGCGTTGCCTATAATCGTCAATCTCTTTTAATGTCTTCAATTTTTTCCACCGAGAATGAATCTGTCTGTTTTTTTTTTCTTATTTTGGTTTACTTTATCAAATTCAATCTTGCACATATTTTTAAAAAGTGATTTCTGTAGATAGATAACGGATTGTGAATGAAAATACTTCCGGTACATCGACAGAAGCTTTAAGTGAATTTGATAAAAAGTACAATCTCTAACATGCTTACGGAACACTTATTTCTAATACACATATGTACATACATATTATTCGAACTTCGAAATTAGGCTTACAAGAGTATTATTACAATTTATAGTAGTACGCATAGGAAAAAATTGACTAGACTGGGTACAGTTTTTAATACTTTTCGAACGATTCCACTGACCTCTAGTTTCTATGAATAACTTTTACCGACACAGAAACCAGTCGATACTTCAGTACGATTTTCTTCTCTTCGTGGAATAATTTTGAGGGTAAAAGCCTGGAACATGATCAATAGAAGCGATTGTTCTTCCAAAATAATAATTGTAATTGTTTCTGGAAAAAGTGTTGGTACAAATCGCTTGTTTCACTCAAAAGTGCCATATCGACCGAGTTGAATTCGCGTTATGTCGGTCTTAAAGCACTGACCATGTCACCCAATAATCGTTCTACGCTAACATCCCCTACTGTTGGTTTGAATAGCAATTCTTGCAGAGTTGATCGACAGAGTGCGCGTGCTGGGGGTAATAGCAATAAAAGTCGTCCAACCCTTCGTGCATCTCTTTCACAAAACACAGCTACTGTTTGTTCTTGTAACGCTGTTACTCGCCCTGGCTCGCAAAGTCCTCGTGACTCTAAATAAAAAACAGTCATGAAATTCAAAATGAGTATAGTACTCAAAGAAGATAACAAAAATTGCATACCTCCTTTGAACAGAACTATAGCCTTGAGACATGCGTACTCTGAATGATCGACCCTGAGAAGAACACATTTTGCCAACAGTTCCCTTAACCTTCTTACTTCGTCGACAAGCATTTCTTTCCTTTCAGACGAAAAATCGCTGGGCACCAGAGTGGCTTCTTCGACAGGAAAATTCCACTGCGCGGCTGTTAGAACAAAAAGTTCACTCCAAGATTCCTCCAACAAAATAGTCTGGTCTCTATAGGGCAGCTTAAAACAAAGACGTGGATCAAGATTTTCACATGTCATCGAATATCTGTAAATTTATCTGTACATTCATAACCATTTCAGATAGAAGAAAATTAATTGTTTATAAAAAAAATATGTTACATTAAAAAGAAAATTTAATATGTAAAAATTGTCAATTACTTGTAAGAAAGAATGGATGCTTCTCGCCCATCTAACAGCAAAGAAGAGCAATTTTGCCGCGAATTCGTAAATATTCTCCGTGGGTAGGATAGAGAAATTAGATATATACTCTGTGGATCCAGAGTTGACAATAGGCGGTGCTAATCGAGTGCTCGTAAGATCCTCTACAAACATAAATACTTCGTATTAAACTTTAACACAGACTAGGTACAAAAAAAAAACTTAGCAGACACTGTCTTTTTGTGTCACATAATTTGAAGGGATCAATCCCCCCCCCCCCATTTTTGCGTTAATTACGACATTACCGAGCCAGCATAGATTGAGATTACAGCACTAATAGTGATAGGAATTGGAAACAGTGAATGTAATGATAAAATAACTTGAGATATCAACACAGTCGAGTAACAGAGCTGATTTTAATAAATAAATGTATTTCTTAGTGAAAGTATTTACCCTTTGATTCGATTCTTGTGTCGATCGTACCAGCTTCCTCGGAACTCGTCACTTCGTCTTCTTTAGCTGTGTTCATCGCTAATGGTTCTGCCGGTGACCGTGGCAAAAAATGTGCTATAAACCAAAAAAGTTTTTTGATAATTTTAAATACAAGATGAACAAATTTTTAAATAAATTTTACGTAGCTTGTGATATTTTCTATTGAGAATTCAATTTTTACTTACCGACTGATGGCGTGAAGGCCGGCATTGTCGGTTTGAAAGGGAACAGCGCAGGATACAGAAGGGAATGGTAAGGGTTGCTCGCGGCGTGATAAACATGTGAAATTCCTGGATACAGTCCCGAAGGACATCTTCTCGCTGCTGCGACCAGGGACGATGTATTTCGTGGAGCTCTTTCGTGCTGAACCGCTGTGAGTATCATACTTTCTTAGTATTCCACATTCAGTTATGCGTTTTGTACAGACAGACAGTTTCCTTCATCGACGATAAAATTTTAGAGAGTCTTACAACACTCTATGAATCAGTACTAAATTGTAGTAAATACAAATTACGCGTATTTGTTAAAGATCGTATAAACTTTTCGGTCAAATTTTCTACAGTATTAAAACTACATAGATATTTATCTGATACTCTGTGCTAATTTCGTCGTTCAGTACTATTAACCTACATTTAGCCTACGTTGAAATTATGACAAAACTGCGGTAGGAAAGGAATGACAATATTAATTTAGAAAAAGAAACGTTTTAAAGGAGAGGAATCATTCTCTGTCTAATTTCAAACGCCATGAAGCACAGATGTCTGGATTAAAACGAAATCATGCTTTTTACTTTTCGCTTCGCTTCCTAACCTTTCAGTTTCAACTTTTTTTCTTTTTTTTTTTATTCTGTCCACACGAGCAAGGACAATCAGGCTCGTAGCACTATAGGCTTCTAATGCCACCTTTCGTTTCCTCCCTCGTGCTAATTGATATCTCTATGCAATCAAGTGTTTGGATTATCGGTCCGGGTTAGAAGTGTTTACAAAAGCTGTGAACGTCAGGCTGCTCGTGACATTGCTCGCGGCGAGGCAAACTTTCCGGATTCTGGCGTGAGCAAGCACGAATATAGAATTTCATGTGGGCGAGGAATACTCTTTTCTTTTCTCGCTCGTTCGTCACCCTATCGAACAACTTCTCTATTTCTTCGTTGGGGAGCAGAACGTCTCCATGCATTGTAATATCCTGGATGTTCGCTACGTGGCTACGAATACTCGTGTATTTGCACGGTTACGTAACACGAAATACGGGAAACGTATCGGTTCCTGTCATTCGCAAGCTTTCTGACAGATGAGACGTTGTTGAACCTCCAGGATGTTCTTGACGAAGCTAACTTTCGAGGAAATTCTTTTTTCTCCTTTTCGCTTGTGAAGTTATTTAAACGGTACATACTTTTAGAACGAATATTTAATATAGGGGACAGATTTTGAAACGTTTGAATATAAAGGTTTGTATGACGAGTGAAATGTGTAGATATTACGCAATATGTGTTAATCATCGTTAGAATATTTAAATTTACACTTTGCAATCTAAGCTTTCGTGATATAAGTAAAGAATAAAAACGTAATCACCGTTGAAACGAAGCGTACCATCTCGTTTCATGTTGACCTGAAGGCATTTGGTAAATCGACATGCTTGACACTGATTTCGACGAGAAACGTCCACAATGCAACGACCATTCTCCTTGCAAACGTAATCGAGATTCCTATGTAACGGAATTTAGTATTATTAATACTTGATCAGAATTTAATTTCGTTAAATTAATGATGGATTATACAAATGACACTTTACGTTTATTGTATCCATCATAAAAATCAAAAGAAAGAGGAAGGAAATAGTGAAATAACTGTATCGTACATAGTATTGTTAATATTTCAATTGGAATTTTGTAAAAATATTTTTTTCGTGTCAACATATTTTCTTCTACAAAATTAAGAATAGAAATTATTAAAGTAACATTTCTTTTATAATCTGCTCTTTACAATAGTTTTAAATGTCTTCCAAAACAATTTAATGACTTTATTGATCATTAGCAAAAGATAACGATCTATTTATTTCCATTAATAGAAAGTTACATACGTTTGATGTAATATAAATGGTATCCAAAAAATTTCCAATGAAGTAATCGAATTGCAAATATATTGCAATAACATTTCGGCAATTTCTACGTGCATGTACTTCGAAAACGGTAGCGGATTAATTACCTTGCATACCTGCGGATAGACCGCTTAAAGAAACCGCGACATCCGTCACAGCTTGGTACACCATAATGCTTTCCAGATGCTTTGTCGCCGCAAACTTTGCATAAACTTTCGCCCCGGCTGTTGTCCTCCATTTCGTTCTGAAATCTGCAATCATAACGCCATTATGTCACAAAGTTTCAATTCGAAATCAAACTTAACGTTGTTAAACTTCGAACAGATCAACGTTCTAGAGTCTATAATTTAAGAGACTTTTACGAAAGTATAATTATTTTTAAGTTGATTTATTAATTATGTTACATTAATTGCATAACATGTTTATGTTAAATTAAATGCATAATGCAATTCAAATCATTGAATTCGATTTAAAGAACAATCTTTATGCTGCAGTGTAATAATTTACATTCCTTTTGAAGGAATTAATCTGTTCTTAAGCGGTCCCTAATATCTCCATTTATAAATAGTTGTTCCTATTTTTTGCACTACAAAGACATAAAGATCGCTTCCGAATTTTCATTCAGAAAATTCCACTGATTCGTTTCGCGAATAAAATGCTTTATTTTCGAATCTAACGATTAATCATTGACTTTCGTAGAATAGTAATAACAGTTTTGTCTAAGCGACTCCTCATAATCTGTGATTTCCAGCAATGTAGCTGCGCGGTTCTCATCGCGGTTGTCGTGACTTTTCCGCGCAATATGTATTTCCTTCAACAGAAGAAGTTATAGTTACCGAACGACGGGCTGTTGCATATTAAAACGTATAATGGGAAGTTCTAGGATTGTTAAACATTGCTCGACGATGCCGTAGTTTCGATTCTCTCGGCACTTGAGACTTACTGACTTTAAGTTCATCGATGTTTGAACAATTTAAATAATTAGGAACGATTATCATCGGTTGCAGTTCTCTTGTCAATTCAAGGAACCATTTCTTTATATCGGATAAAGCACAAATTACTGCCATTTTATAGCTTTAAACGTTGAATGTATATACAAGGTAACAGGATAAAAATATAGGAATTGTTAGTAGGATAATAATCGAAATCGATCATTAATATTTCTATTATTGAATTCAACAAAATTGGTTCATTCTTTAGTCCAATTTTATACAAAAAAAGAAGAAACATTCCTATTTCACGAGTTATTTAAAATTCTCAAATTTCCGAGTTTAACCCTTGTTGCTCCCACCAAGTTCGTGGAGCTGAATATAGAGCAAGTAAATGTCCTTATTTGCAAGCACAGTTTTTATATTTAAACAATAATAACAATATTGAACGATTTATGTAATAACAGTAACAATGTCCAATTTATATAATGTTATTTAGTCCGTGTAAAAATAATTATGTCCGTTAGGGGTAATAAAGTCTGCAAATGTTCTTTGTAATAATTAAATGTTCGAAACAGTTAGAATCCGAAAACGTTCTGATTTGTCCTCGTCTTGGTCTTCTCCGAGATTCGGAAACATTCCCCCATATGTCGGATGATTTTCCCTCTAAGACGCTTTTTGGGGGAAAATGTAGAAAAGTGAGACTTAGGATTATCCAATTAGGAATTGGGGCGGTTTCTTGATTATGCAACACCTACAAATGTACGTCTATCGTGTAGTAAACATGACCTGCAGAACGTCAAACAAAGGTCCTTTGTTCAGGAAACCAGCCCATAAATTCTAAGTCCCCTTTTTAATGCGTATAAGTTTACTATAAGTCAATTACCGTTGAGGGTGATCTGGCTGGACACTTTTCCGAGAGAAAGTTGGTGTCGTCTTGCAGCCAGACCCAAGTCTTCTAGAGAATTTACAATCCATGGAAAATTGACTTCCTCAAAAACGACACTATTCTATGTCGACTGCAACGTAAGCCTAAACACGTGACCCTGACAACCCTTTCACTTGAGCCAAAAAGTACTCGTTACGTACTGGACGATATAGTTATTATTCAACGCTGGTATACAAATAAATATACGTATGATTGAAAATCAAATACCTAGTGCATTTTGTTATTATCTATTTTGCAATCGACAGAGATAGTTTAAATATTAAGTGTAGAAATAAATTTTTTTCAACTTTTAAGTACGATTAAAGATTTATTTCAAAAAGAATGAAAATAAATTAAACATCGAAATAATTTCCATTATTGTTGATGACTTTCCGCCATTTTTCTTCCAGCTGTGAATACCATCGCGAATATTTCGACTGTATTTGATTATATGACTCCAGTCGGAAAGAATTTATTTCTATACCTAATGTAAATATTTACATTTAATATAAATTGTATATATTAATAACGAAATAGTTAAATTCAGTCATTCTCTTCTTTGTGTCCATTTAAAATACAAAGTAACTTGTACCACAAAATATCCAACTTCGATTTTCCCCCCACTTGCAATTCCAGACATTCCAATAACTTGCGAGTAATACATAAATCATCGTTAGAAAAAAAAAAAAACATAGGAAGAACATAAACGCAGTTAAATGTTTGTCACGAAATGGAGGAAAGTTAGAAAGTTGAGGGAAAGCCGGAGGTCAAGATAAAATATCCCCCTACGCTTCCGCTGACTTTTGCAACCCCTTTCTCAACAGGGCTTGTGTTCTCCACCTCTTCGTTCTCCATGTTCCTTTCGCAGGCGAGAGCTCCCCCTTTTGTTCTGGCCCTCGGGGGCGACTCTGTCACGGTCTTTCTCGTTCTAATGGGACGCCAGGCCACCTGTAGGGTTCCCAGGCTCAATAATGCATCGGTGACGTGAGCATCGCTCAGGCTCGTCGGTGGTAAACCACCGAGAGAGTCCTGGTAGATGATGCCACGGTTCGCCGCACCCTTCGTCTCGGCGACCAGTTTCACCGACACCATCATTACCACTGCCGCCAACTGCCCTCAAAGAAGAGAGATCTCTTACCTATACCCTGACTTCTTACTAGTCCACCCACAGGTAGAAGCAGGGGGGTGGTGGTCGTCGCATGTGAGCGTTAACCTGCTATAATATTTTTATTGCTCGATGACTACCTTGGTAGTCACGTACGGCGGAAACGTTTTGTCATTTCGTGGAGAAAAGGAAAGAATCTCTGTCCTTGTTGGCAGCTGATGCGCCATTTGTATCTAGGAAACTTTTCTATTGCGGAGATACCACATGATTTGGTAGTTCTTTAATAGGTTCGTTATCAAAGGCACATACAGCCTTGGTCAGAAGTATTAGGCACTTTTATTGTTACAACTTAGTGTGAAAACTGTTTCTTTGAAACTTTTCTATCAGTCATTACATCTAATCCTCAATTGACGGAATAGTTGAGTTGCACGATTTACCTTCGCAACATGATAGCAAAAATGAAATAGAATTTTGCTTTATGTACAAATTTGTAAATTTGCATTTATTCGATTTCTTCCATGTATTGTACCAATTTGATACAACCTTTTAAAAATCTTTTGTAAGGAAAAAAATTCTACATGTTAGTATTAAGGAGTTCCATTGAACTGTTTTAATCTTATTCCTATTTTATGGCCCGTTGAACCTGTCGATACTGATATTAACAATGAATCTAAATCATAAGTGATGAATAAAATTGTTTTGAAAAATATCTAGTTTATAGAAAAGGACTTTTCTGAGGTTAAATATTTTTCATAATTCTAGACGCAAGAAATCACCGTTAATCGAATACTACAATCATTAAAAAAAAATATTGAATAAAACAAATGAAAAATAATTTATCTATTAAATTTAATTATATAATTTATCTACTAAATTTATTGTAAATATAAGGATATCGTGTAAGGATATCGAATGAACTTTGTACGCACAATAATGACGATAAATGAAAACATAAGGTATTCATAGTTAGATAGAAGTCAAATATCGTAGCTGAACCGTTTGTTTGCCGATATGCAGTTACACATGGGCGGATTATTTACCCTGTTTGTATGAACACCTATCGCGTTTACGCAGGCACGTAACATATGTCGCGTATAACATGTACACGAGCTGCCTGGTACTCTATATGGTCACAGTAAGTTAAATTCTGTTTGTCAGTTTTTGTTAAAACGTAAAGAAGTGAAATTATCAATCAAAATTATGATTTAGGAAAATATTGTATTCCTCACAAATTTTAACGCTACAAATACTGTACCTCCCTTTATATACTTTTTTCATAGTTCAGAAATAATTTTTAAATCCAATTTCTCGTTTTATTTCAAGTATTACGATAATACCCTATCAATAAAAAAAAATTGACTAACGAGTTACTTTAATTCAGCTGATCTTTCCAGTGTTTTTTCTTCTTGTTCTTTTTCTGTTTTCTCAAAAAACAGAAAGATTTGTAATTCTCTAGCTTATGTCATCGTTGACATAGAATGTTATAAAAATTATACTTTTGAACGAAACAAGTGGAAATATTCTCAAATTATCCTTATTTAAAATAAAAATAGTATTTTATGATTACAATATTGAATAAATTTTTTAAAATATTCCCTTTAGTTTTTCGAACAATTTAAATTAAGATGTAAATTAAAAATCCTTATTTTGGAAGAGGAGAAAGATTAAAAAGAACATGATCAAAGTTGCTTGAGAGGATTGAGCTCGCGAATGGGAGCGCAAGTTGTATTTTTAGAAGCAATTTAATGCAAACCCATCGATCATAGGAACTTTGATAAGCTTGTCACAGTTGCGCTAGAACCTGGCCTAATGTCAGCTCGATGACTTTCCGATAGTTCTTGGTGCAAGGTGACGAAAGTTCGTTGCGGCTCCGCTGAAAATTCGACAGGCTTCTATGCAAATTTTTTTCCTCGTCACGTCATGTGTGTCTATTCGCATAAAAAATGCTGATGGATCGACAGAGGACAGAAAATATCATCCTATTCCACTGCTTCTTATCAAATATAAGCTCCAAATACAGTTTCTCTCTGTTTTCTGACGAAAAATCGATCCATTTTGACTATAATCATTATTCAAAATATTAATAATCTGTATTTTACAAATTTTTGTCTCTAATTTCATAAAAAATTGTATAAAACCACAGGTACAGAAAATCATTTACTAAGTAATTTATTCACCGGAAGTAAGTGAATTTAGCGTTGGAGATGAACAAAATTCTGTGTATTTAATACAACAATGTCTTAGTTGAACATTTCTCTTTATAAGCATTAAAACGCTTATTAAGGGGGTAAAGGGATCTAGAAGATCCAAAACAAAGCCTTTCTGCATGAATTTTTTTTTCTAAAAACTACTCGATGAATGTTTTTTCGGTTTTTATTATGTGTTGTACATATAATGAACTGTTTAAATTAATTTTTATGAGCAATTATACTGACATATACGGAAGTTAGAACTGAAATACGCAGGCGCCTTAAAAAAATGTCTTCAAATTTGCAAGCACGATGGCGCCTCGTAGAATTGCTTGAAACAAAAAACCCAGAGATCATTTTAAAGCTAATGAGTGTAGTTTCTATATGAACCTAAAATCTGGGAAGATTTTTGCAAAGAAAATTTCAAAATCGCGGATAGAAGCGAAATTTTCGATTTCCGCGTAAAATTTTCGCCTTATTTTGTTTATAACTTTTTGTAAACATTAAATTTGGCCAATATCATAGGTTCACATAGAAAATACATTTATACTCCTTCGTTAAAAAAAAAAAAAAAACATCAAGTGGATCTGTTGATTAGTTTTCTCTCAATCGTGCTCTCAAATTTGGAAAACATGGTTTCGAGAAAACCGCGTTTAAAGTTTCGGAAGAGGGAAACAAACTGATATACCGCCGAGTTTTTTCTCTTTTTGCATGTTGCGCAGTCGAGTATCTATTTTTTTTTCAATGTGATCGATGCACTCACTTTTCACAAGAGGAAACTCATCTCCATACGGATTTAGATCTAATATTGCTTTGAAAGTTTTTGAGTCGTCATCGCCCATGTAATTGAAATACCGCACTTCGTACTGCTCCGAACCGTTCGGGAGCGCTTAGAACACACCGAAGTTCTGCGCTCATTTTGAACTGTTCCAGCGATTATTTATACTTGGGATCTTAGAAACATGTTCTCTGGATAGAATACTATCGATTTAAGCAATAAAAAAAAGTCGATTTTTTCTTTTGCCTCTGAACCCCTTTACCCCCTTAACCCCTTGCCGTACGAACTTTTAGTTACTATGTATGTTAGTCTCGAATGTTCACTGTTCCAATATAATTTTAAATAAAGAAAATGGAAATATTATAGATCAATTTTTATTTGAAAGTCCTCTATCTTGAATTCAAACTAAAGTTAGAACAAAAATACAAATTTGATAGACGTATAAATACTTCTTTTGTAACACCTTGAGAATAATCTGCAGCACGAGTGAGACTCGTTATTATACAGCAAAGGGTTAAATGTAAGGTAAACCTAAACAGTCATATTTCTCCTGTTCTATTTTTCTCACAAATCTACCATTTACCAAAAAAACATTGGAAGCTAATAATATGAATATCCTGTATATTTTTACTGATAGGGAGTGATTTGTTCAGTGAATGAACGTTTGCTCATTTTATACAAAAAATTAACACTTATCACGCTCTTTTCAATTTTGCACAATAGTTCCAGTGAAAATCCACAGATGTTTTGCAAAAGTGATCTTTTTCTTTCTTATAATCTCTACGCCACTACTTTCCCTTTATTAAATATCTGTCTTCACGGTGTCCCACACGTTCAAAGTAAGCTTATTTCTTGATACGAACAATTTGTATTTTGATGTGCATTTAATGGTCTTACGATAAATTTGTTTTTTTCAATTATATTAGTTAGATGTTGCTTTAACAAAGAATATTGTACGAATAACGGATTTTAAAGAATTTGTTGATTTTTTTAGGTGTTCATGCATTAGGTGGAAGATTACAGTAAAATATAATTTTACTTCTCTTTTGATTCGATCATAATCGTTCCATCAATTGGAAAGTAAATAAAAACATCGAAAACCACGTTTTCTTCAAAAATATTATACAGGGGTACCTCTGTTCATTCATTAAGAATTTGTGTTGATTCATTCGTCATTTAGCCCATGTTTCATTTAATCCTCTGTCAGAGTTTCAATTGAAGCTATAACAGTCAAATATTGTTAGAATTGTGTTCTGGAATGTATGACCTTAGTAATGAAACAGCTCACTTACAGTAATAGCATTCAATGGATTAAATAACGATTTGTAAATTCTAATTTTAACAGACCTGTAGCTTAACTGTTCATTCACTGGACAAGTCACCCTATGATACTCATTTTGTAGAAGAAAGTAGAATATACGAAATATTTTTAATATTTTAATTATTAATTCAGTCTCCTTTATCTTTCTTCTTTAAATGGTAATTGAACTATTAATAGAAATCGTGGTTCTTGATTATCTATCGACCCATGGATATTCCCTAAAATCATCCCAATTTTTACGCTTGACTTTTTCTTCAAGTTAATCTTGTCGATATCGTTCATTGTACGGACATAATGGAAGATGCCAAAAAGGGTTCGTTGAGAAAAAAGGCACGTGACGTTAAACATCCTTCCTGAGCGAGGACGAGGCCTGTCACACCTGGCTGAGTAACTTTCATCTGGACCTTCCACACGTGTCTCCATAATCGTCAATTTGTCATGATAAAAATAGAATTTAATTTTCTTTTTTTATCCTAATACCATTAGATCGAGTTTTATTGTAATCAGCGGTTTTTAATAACGGATAATTTTACGGTATCCTCTTGAAGACGAGTATTTAATTACAAATTCGTTGGATTTCCGGTTTAACAAATCATATTTCTTCTATCCCTTGCCGAGGATTTCATCAATTTTTCAAGAGTTCCACGTAAACATTGTCGTTAGCCTATTCCAACCCTTGACGTGACTTTTGTTGTCCGAAAGGGTCGACTGCAATTAGAAACACCTGAATAATAAATCGCTGCGCTACAATCGCAATGACAATGTAGCACGTGTTACGCTTATTCATTTGCATATTTAGCAACAATTTCCACAGTTTACAAGAAAGTCAAATTTCCCCTTTGTATACAGTGATAACGTGTTAATAACAGTACCATATTGCTGATGCAAAAATTGAATACAAATTATCATTACTAGCAATTATCTAAATAATTGTATTAATTATATTATTGTGACTAAATATGTAACACTAGTGTTCATTTGAAGACAGTATACAGTTCAATATTTATTAGTAAACTGATCTGAGAAATTGGTTATATTTTAATTTAAAAATGATTGCAATTTTTGTCGATATGTTACAAAAGCTTTCACGACACAATGCGTATACGTAAGGCTATTTCATCTACTTCCATGAAATAACAACTATGATTAGCAAACGTTTGGAAAAGCCAATGGAAAGTCATGAATCTGACTCCTAAACTGATTTTAATTTAGCGGTTAAACACGTGAAATTAATAGTTTCGGTCGCGCACGTGCACGCTTCACACGACTGCCACTAAATTGCGTGATTCCGGCGAGTATGCCGTGCACGACACCGGTGATTTCACGTAACAAATACTTTTCTGATTCTCGTGACTCCTATCTACTATTTTATTGAAATTCTTCATCTAACTCGAACCCCATTTTGCTTAACTTTTATATCAACATAAATAGATAAACTTAATATAACCATAAACAATTCGTGCTTCTGGCGCCACGAACCTGCATGGAACATGTGTGAACGTCTTTTGACATATGTGTGGACTTGACACAATAGTGAACATTACGCAGCAAGGAGGCGAGCCATGGACAGACAATTACACGCCTCACCGGCAAAAAGTCGGGTTTACAGGTGCGTTTACTCACGGATAATTATCGAACTGTCCGACGGCGACACATGTCACGCCTACTCGTTTCTGACCAGCCGGAGGGAACTTAAAAATTCTCTGGAATCTGATCCGCGAGTAAAATTTTATTTTACGATAAAAATGATAAATTTGGTAAAAACAAGAAGATAAGTTTTTTCATAAGAAGTGAATCCAAGAGACAGACACTATTGGAAGTTCAGATTAGAACAGATAATGAAGTAAATGATAATTAATGTTACAATAAATTACAGTGATATTAGAGAAAAGGTCATTTTTTATATAGAATTAAAATAATAACATAAAATAATTGCATTAAATGCAATTTTAATACTACTCTAAAGAATATTCTCGAAGTATTAACCCTTTAACTGCAAAAGGCGTATGTATACGCTCTTATGTGTATATTAATACGTACGAGAAACGTATATATACACTGTGTAACTTTCGCTCAGTATATTTATATATTTTTTTTATTGTTATTGGATGCACATTGAATATCGCAAATTTCACGCGAAATACTCGTGCGTTTCTAATTTTCAGAAATCATAAAATCGTTTTTAGTTAGAGCGTGCCGCAGTGAAAAGCTCGATGATCTTTATTCATTAAACAAAATGCATAATATTTTATAATTGCTTATTATAAAAATTTACATTCTAAATATTGTTATTTTAAAAAACAAGATCAATATGTGTTCCTTACCTGTAAAGTAATCCTCTCGAACTTTGATGCTGATCCACAGATTTCTACGCCGTTCTAATTTCAGAAATTTATCGATGAATATATTGAACAAATGAACAATTTTGTTATTGGACTTGTTATATAGATTCACAGGTGAATCCCCGATACTTTCTCTCTTCTTTGTAAGATTCCCCGATCAGCGACGGTGGCCATCTTGGTACGTTCAGAAGGAAACGAAACGTTTAATTCGGCTTTTACTTCTATTATTACTGTTCGAGTTAAATAAACATATATATGATTCAGTTGTTAATTTTGACCGTAAGACTTCAACATCTATTATAATTAATTAAAAAAAATTTCTTGCTGTATACTAATAACAATCTGATCAATATAATTCATATTTCTAATTTCATATTGGCGATATCATTTTCAACGCGTAGAAACTTTAATCATATATAATATAATATTGTATACACAGAATCTATTAAAAGACAAAAATTTCGAATTCCAAAGAAACGGGAGAATGGTCCCTCAAAAATTTACCTAACTAACTCACAATTCCAAACACCTTTTATCTAATCCCGATCGAATTTCACATTCTTTCAACTCACACGATATATGCGTACTAAAACTAACAAACAACAATTAAAACAAACTCCAATTAATTATCCAGATCAAAATTCAACAAGTACCAATTAACCAACCGTCGTACAAAGTACTCGAGAATAATTGAAATCATGAAGCGATCACTCGAACCTCTTCTTATCTACTCTCAAATTAACCCTCCACCTGTGTTCGCGGCCCGAGTTGCAATGTTTGAATGTGTCACATTTACGAATCTGTCACGTCCGGAGGCGAACGAACGCGTAAGAAATCGAACTGGAGGTCCTTTATCGCGAGGATTGCGACGTGTTGTGGGTGCACAAGGTGTACGCGTGATCTATGGCTCGTAATTCCTGGTCTCTGTTTGCGGTTGCAGGGGTGGCTAAGTCTGGGTTAACCGGGCAGGCTTCGTTACCATTGATCGTCTCCGTAAAAGTGCACGCCCAATCGTCGAATAGTACGCACGGGGGGTAGCTGAGGGCAAGAAACGATTGGTCGATAGGCGGAGCATAGCCATCGCAGTTCACGGTGGTTGTATGAGCTCGAAGGAAACGCAACCTCCTCAGCAAGAGGAAGCTCCGCCGTCGAAAGCGAGAAAGTCAATTCATCGCGCGTTTCCCCCCTTGTAATTGGGGAGAGTATTTGATGCTCAGGATCGGAGGACTGCGTAGCCGCCCTCCTGGCATGTTCGAGGACTTTATGTCGCGGGTAAAAAGTGTATCTGAGTGGAGATACGATCGTAGAAAACGAAGGGATGAGACATTCAGAGAGGATTGAGGAAGTATTTTAATATGTTTCTGTAATGTGTCTTTTCTTTTCGTCTAAGTGTCGTGATTTTTAATTGTTATTCATAGTATTTATGAGAGTGAGTTGATAAATAAGTTACATCACTCTGATAAAAATTATTTTTTATAAGTAAACACTTGTAACTAGGAATTAATCTTCAAATTCCGTCCCGAACTTTGCGTTTAACTTCGCGTGACCGTTTTAAGCTTGCTTCTTTTGACTTATCATCTGTGCTGAAATACTTTCCATTAGTGTCTTTTTTCGTTTCGTCAAACATAAGAAAATTATATGGTGAGAGGTGTTAATAACAATCACGGAGGAGAATTACTTTTCTATTAGTTTCCCGGATCTTCTGCTTTTCCATGGCTGTTAATAGGCATTTCAACGTTTGACAATAAGTAAAAGCGTGAATTGTTCTTGTCTTAAGTATTAATTCAGCAAGAAATATAGTTTTTAAGAAATGCAACTTACTCATTAATTCATCCTAGTAGTATCATTTTTAATTGTTAGATTTGTTTATTGTTGTATAGGTGTTTAAGATATATGAAAAATATGGGTATTTGATAGGTATTATTTTAATTTTTCAGATAGTCGTTTACGGAATGAAGCATTTTAAATAAAAATGAAGTTGCAAGATATAAAATTAGATTTGTATAACTTGATGTAAAATTCACATTAATTATTTACATAAATAACAATTGATTGATTCTGTTAGCAAAAGTTTTGAATACTAAGATTTTTAAAGAAGTTTGTATGAATTTATGTAAAGAAAAATGATTTATACAATATAAAATTATATCGTATTTTTCGTTACATCAGTCATATCTTTCTATCAAAATTTAGTGAAACTTATAAGTCGTGCTAGATAAATCATAGATAAAAGCTACATTGAAAAGTATAGGTATTACAGCAAATCACGAATATTAATTTTCTTCTTCACTTAAATACGATGATTTAACATTGTTGCATAGTTGTAGCATGAGCATATCATATAAATCTTGTTAACGTTCGACTTTTCTTGTTTCTTTCCCGTGATAATAAAATAGTACCAACAAGTTAAAATTACGTTACGTTAGCTTTACATTGTGACAACAGCTAATGAGTTTCAGATAAATTTTTATCAAGATAGAACTCTGGTTCATACACTTTTCAGAAAGACGACAGCAGTGGAACATTAGTGATTGACACCTGTATGTTTCGCACGGTACGGACCGCGTTACAAGATATGGCCGTAATAACCAGTGCTGTAGTTAGAATATTTTATTCATTCTTGGTTGAAAATCAATGATCATCATCTCCGAAAGTATACATATACTGAACGCTAGTTACCATAATTTTATTATCATAAAAGTTGCCGAAAATGAAAGCTTCGTAAAAATAATATCAGAACGGGTAAAACAAAGAAAAAATCTTTCAACGTTGTAATATTAAAATAAAATTTCAAGAATAATTCGAAAACTTTCTATTACTTATCCTGAAGTACTTAATTTGCAAGAAATTATAAATGCACAAACGCTTTAAGATATAATTTAAATAATACTTCCTGCAAATATTCGATAAATTATATTACAGTACAATTAAAAGTGAATGACATTTCGAAGGTTCAACAAATAATAAGGAATGTTTTTAATAAAATACAAAAAAACTTAAAAACAGGAGAAAGATTAAAATATGAAAAATGGGAAAAAAGGAATAGTAGATGGGAAATCTTAATTTCCAACGTATCGGTGCGATTCTGTCGGGGTAAAGCAAGCGGTCTGCACTTGATAGGTCGAAGGATCCGTAGGATTCTGAAGCACCTCCTCGACGTGGCAGGAGCAGAAAATCGCGTTGAAGTGGTAACGGTCGGGCTAATGGCTCGGAGACGATATTTTGTTAAACAAGGAAACCTTTTATCCCCCATACCATTTCTTGAGCGAAACGCTCAGGGACAGGGGCGGCTTCGTTTCAAAAGAACTCTGCTTGTACTCACCCTCGTGGTTATCCTCTGTGCGCAACGAATTTCATTAAATGTATTTACGTATTTTGTTTTCTTTCTAAACATCGATCGGCAATTAGAACCTTTTATCTCCATCTCGAGTAAAGGAACATTTTTATTTTTCAAAGCTATAGCTTATCAATTCTATAAGAGCCATCCTAAGTGAATCATTTAACTGATAATTGTAAATTTTGTTCAGTTTTCTTTTCAGTTTATAAATACTCTAATAAGACGTATTAAAATATTTGAACATATTTCGAGAAGTGTCGCTGCTAACTTATTTAAGACACATGAAAAGCTCGATAAAAAACGAAGACGATCGCGATAAAAGCGGCCCTGTACCGTCACTTTGGTTTTCTTGTCACCAGGAGAGAACGAGCTGGAAGTGTGAACCGTCGACCACCACGACAAGATACCACCTGGTGTTTCTCACGGTTCGCCCACGCATATACTGCCATTCTCGCGAATTCCTTCGATCCCTTCTGCCCTGAATCACTTCTCACTTTCTTCAGTCCTTCGAAGATGCGAATCGATGCGGGTCCCGTAACTATCATGCAACTCCTGCAGAGTTCCGTTCATGGTAAGCCTCAACTGACAAGTTAATTCACTCTGTTCCTACAAGACGAGCAGATGATGCACTGGTACTTGGTGTATAATTTTTAATAGTGTTAAAACGAGTCTCCTGAAGTATTATAATTTCACTTCGTCACACTTTTATATTTCTGCATTCGCGATGAAATAAAAATTCTCGTTTTATAAATTTCTCTCGCATTGATTCGATAAAAATTCACGTTCGTTGATATACTTATGAAGAAATACTTGTGTTTGTAGACGATAGATAATTATTTTGATCAATTAAAAATGACCGTTCTGGTTAGGGTGCAATAATAAAATATCGAATCTAGAGTGAAACTAGATATTTAAAAAATGAATTGCTCGATATAAATGGATATAAAAAGAATTGGTTCCGACCGGGATCGAACCGGCGACCTTCTGCGTGTAAAGCAGACGTGATATCCGCTACACCACGGAACCTCGATGACTGCAACTTGCTCTGTAGTCTGGATAGCCCAGAATTTCTATTTTAATTCTAATAGATGTTATTTTTATCAATTACAAGAAATTAATCTAGGTCTTGGTTTATAATACAATGCAAATTCAGCTAAGAAGTATAAATGAATTTAGAGACTTATACACTGTTTAAAATAACAGACGCATAATCAATTCGAAACTAACGCATGTAATAATACTGTATTTCAAGATTGGAACGGTGTTAAAAATGAACAAAAATGTCGTATATTATTGCAATTTATTTATAAACATATGAAAAGTCGGCGTGCACCGTATATGATATTATACGTACATCAAATACTAATGATAATGATTATATTATTAATATGTATATTTCATATAAATAATAGTACTATAATTATATTGCACCTCTTATATTCTATTTAAGTTTCGAATGGCACTTTTCTATTTTCTTTCGTACGTGTAACTTCGAGAGAGTAACGGTACTTTGTCTAAGTACATTAAAAGAATTAAGTGTTCTCACTGTTGTGCACCTTCAGCGAAAGAATGAGCGTGTACATAAAATTAAATTTAATTGATTAATAAGTTACTTGTTAATGCAGTGATATCATATAGCATTCGAGAAAAAGTAACGGAAGACGATTATTGATTAATGTACAATCGCACTTCAGTCTTGCGAATTGTAGTTTAACAATTTGATTTACTTAAAACAAATTGGCCCGACCGTGAAACCAAACGCCTGATGTGGCAATCCGTAATCGACTGGATAGAAATCCACTAACGGTAACTGTTGTAGTTTTTTACTTTGGATCAAGAACACCGCTTCCCCTTTATTCTTGTGCGCTTTACAATTGTCTGTTACGATTTGTGGCTTAGTAGCGGTATACGAAAATTCATCCTCGTTCGCACCAAGTAGTCGTAAGGAAGAATTATAGCTAGAATTCGAGATATCGTACCAAGCAGCGCTGTTAATGCAGGTATACGTGAAATTTTGATAGGCTTCTTGACTCAGTAAACGTAGAAAATTTAATTGCACTACTCCAATAGTTTCGTATGTAATCTACAACACAAGGTGCTATTAATAAAATATTCTTCTAATATAGGGTTCCTATATTTTCTAATATCTTCCAATAAGAGCGATAGAACTTTGAATTGAAATAAAACGAAAAGTACGCAAGATAATCTAGTACTTGCTACTTTATTTTAAAGTGCATTCAATGGCATTATACATAAAATATAATATCATATGATTGACTACCACGATTGCGTTTGGTAGAGTGAATCTAATTTTCAATGATTCTGGCACATAAATCAGATTGTATATCACCCATAATACGAATAATCTTTACTTTGAGATCATTAACAGTTCGTAGGTTGTTGGAATAAACAAGAGACTTAACATGGTCCCACAAGAAAAAGTCTAATGGCGTCAAATCGCAAGATCTTGGTGGCCAATTGACAGTCGCATTCCTCGATATAATCCTATCGCTGAACTTCAATCTCAATAAAGCGATAGTTGTAGCAGATGTGTTGCATGTAGCACCATCTTTGAAACCACATTTCAGACAAATTAAATCCATCCAATTCACACCAAAGGAAAGATGTAATCATCGAACAGTAACACTTAGCAGTAACAGTTACAGTCTCGCCTCTTTCATTTTCAAAAAAATAAAGGCCAATGATTTCACCAGCAGAAAAACCATACCAAATAGTAACTTTCTTTAAAAACAATGACTCGACTACTGATTGGGAATTAATAGCTCTTCAAATTTTGCAATTGTGTTTATTGACAAATCCATCTATCCAAAAGTGAGTTTCGTCACTGAAGATGATTTTTGTGGTGAAAATTGGATTTGTCGTATTCAGTCTACCAAATGCAATCGTAGTAGTCATTTACATAATATTCTATTTCATGTATAATGCCATCAAATGTACTTTAAAATAAAGTAGCGAATATTAGATTGTCTTCTGTATCTTTCGTTTCATTTCAATTCAAAGTTCTATCGCTCTTATTGGAAAACTCTGTATAATGTTAAAATTTTGTTACCTTAAAATAAGAATTTTCTTAAACTTACTTTAAATCCTCCACGTAGGTTTGAATACCAATCCGTTTTATTATTTTCTTTTCTCCATGGTATATTTGGCATTTGAGATGTATGAATATCAGGGTATACGCAAGTTTCACCAGTATTCGTCATGTTACAATAAACATACACAGCATCGTCAGCCATTCCTAAGTTTGGATCAATCCAATACCAACCTGTTTTTCAAACGATTTTACCAATCAATATATTTATCAATTTTTTAATGAAAAGCTTTCAAATAAAGTACGAATGAAATATTAACCATCCTGGAAGTGTGGATGCCCGTAAAACAGATCCTTACAAGTCCTTACAGGATTTTCTCTACTTCCAATTGGCTTTCGTATTCGATCCAGTTCTTGCCTCATAGCGTATATCGAACTATACATATCCAGAAATTTAGGCCCTAATTCCTCTTCGATATGATTATCTTCCTTAGCCAAATTTTCTGAACTTTTATCTTTTTCGTCTTCCTCGTTTCTAAAGAAAACGCAAAATATTGTAAGAATGTTTATAGAATCGTACTTCGAATATCGTTTAAATTATCTTACGTATTTGTTGTAATATCACGTTTTTTCCTCAAGATTTGTTCCCTTGTGAACAACAATTCTGGAGGAATCATTGGTTGTTCCGCGGGTGGTCCAGGAGGACCTGGAGGTCCTACAGGACCCATTTCGCCTTTTGGTCCATCATTTCCAGCGCTTCCTTTAGGACCAGGTGGTCCTTCCATTCCAGGAAGTCCTGGAGGTCCATCGTTTCCTTTAAAACCCATTAAACCCGGTGGTCCTTGATTTCCCTTGGATCCTTCAACTCCTGGAGCACCCCGTGGACCTTGTTCTCCTTTTTCTCCTTGCTCTCCTTTAATTCCTACATGTCCTAGTTCACCTCGATGTCCTTTGATTCCTCTTTTACCTCTGTCGCCTTTTGGACCTTTTGGCCCAACTGGTCCAACTTTGCCTGGAACACCAACAGCTCCTGACATTCCTGGTGGACCATTTTCTCCAGCAAGTCCCGGAAGACCTCTTACACCGGGCAAACCAGCTGGTCCTGGTAGCCCTTGAGATCCTGTAGCTCCATGTGGTCCGGGTGCTCCAGGCGGACCTACATCTCCTTTCTCTCCAGGCAAACCTGGACTCCCTTGCACTCCCGCTGGACCTTCAGATCCCTAAACAACATCGATTGTCACTATTGATTTAAAATCTTTTAGAAGTAAACGTGTAATGAGTAAATGAGAGAATTGTATAATTTTATACTTGTTTTCCAGGTGGTCCAGGGAATCCTTCTTTTCCTGGAGGACCAATTTCTCCTGCTACACCTGGATCCCCAGTTTTGCCATCTTCGCCGTTTTTTCCAGGTTCTCCTTTTGGACCAACTAAACCTGGTTCTCCAGGAGGTCCAGGAAAACCAGGTGGTCCCACGTTACCCTTCGGTCCTTCGGGACCATTTATGCCACGACTACCTGGTGGACCTGGTGGACCACTTTTTCCCTCTTCTCCTTTTGGTCCTGGAGGTCCCCTTTCACCCTGCAACACATATCATAACATATAGTATTACTTATAGTTTCCAAATTTGTTATTAATACAATTAAAGAATGGAATTATTTACCAGCTTTCCCTCAGGCCCTGATAAGCCTGGAAGTCCTGGTGCTCCAGCGTCTCCTTTTTCTCCCTGACGACCCTCCGGTCCTAGAGGACCTTGCGAACCTTCAGATCCTTTAAGACCTCTTGGACCTTGCTCACCTGGACTTCCTACTGGTCCTACGGGTCCAACTGCACCAGCATCCCCAAATTCTCCCTTCAATCCAGGTGGACCAGGCAATCCTTGCGGTCCTACCGGACCAGGAGGACCTGATACACCAGTGGGACCATCTTCACCTTTTGGTCCTTGCCTTCCAATTTCTCCAGGTGGCCCTTTTTCACCTGGCAAACCAATAGAACCGGGTTCACCCCGAAGTCCTTGTATTCCAAATGCTCCTGGAGGACCCTATGAAACAAACGAAAACAATGTCTGCATATAAAACATAATATATGTTTCATTTATTTCGAATTGAATCGTATTTACCATTTCTCCTTGAGATCCTTTGAATCCTTTTTCACCAGGAGGTCCAATATCTCCTTTATCGCCGTCCTCTCCTGGAACTCCAACGGGACCAGGAGAACCTGGCAATCCACGTTGCCCTGGTAAACCATCTCTTCCAGTAGGTCCTGCTGGCCCAGCCTCACCCTGATAAATCAAAATGCAATATTATTTGCTGTAATTCTCTTTCCTATCGAATCACAATATGTATATTATATATATCTATAATTATATACATATATATATATAATTACCCTGTCACCCTTCAAACCAACTGGTCCTGGTGGTCCTTTTGGTCCTTGGTTACCTTGAGGTCCTGGTTCACCATCCTTTCCAGACTCTCCTTGAGCACCTTTATCACCTGATGGACCTTGAAGTCCGGTTGGACCTATTTCCCCTTTTGTACCTGGCATTCCCTTTTTTTTTTCAACAAAGTCAAATGTAACCATGTGATTTAACTTTGGAAAATATTCTTTAGTGACATAAAACAAACCGGTAAACCGCTCAATCCTCGTTCACCAGGAAATCCTGGTAAACCACCAGGTCCTGGCGGACCTTCTTTTCCTGGTAGGCCAGGAGGTCCTGGCGGTCCTTCCTTTCCTTGTTCACCAGGAGGGCCTGATTCGCCTGGCATTCCTGGATTTCCTGGACTTCCAATTTCTCCTGGTTGACCAGGTTCGCCAGCTGGTCCTTGTGGTCCAATAACACCAGGTGTACCGGGAGGACCTGGTGGTCCCGAATCACCCACTGGTCCACGTTCTCCAGGAGGACCACGAATGCCATCTTTTCCATCAAGACCAGCTTGTCCAGGAGGTCCTACGAATCCACGGGGACCTTCGACACCTGGAGAACCAGGTTCTCCTTGTAATCCTGGAGGGCCCGGCTGCCCAGTGTCACCCTTTGGTCCTGGTAATCCTTCGGCACCTCGCCTTCCACGAGCTCCTCTGAATCCCTTTGTAAAAAGAAGGTATAAAACTACGATTCAAGTGAATAACCAATAATTTTATTTACTTACTCTAGGTCCTGGTTCACCACGTTCCCCTGGAGCGCCATTATTTCCCTAATAATATAACAAAATAATTAATCTCGGCTACATTAATCGTTATATTCCAATTATTCTTTTTACCCTTTCTCCTTTATCTCCACTAGGACCTTCCCTTCCCGGCTGACCTTTATCACCCTTTTCACCAAGGTTTCCAGGATATCCAACAAAACCTGGAGGACCAACTTTTCCCTTTTCACCAGGTGGACCGATTGGTCCAGTTTCACCACGTGGCCCTTCGAAACCCTTCGATCCCTCTAATCCTTCCAAACCGGGAATTCCTTGTGGGCCCGCTATACCAGGCTCTCCCTTTCCTCCTGCATCACCTTTTTCTCCCTCTGCACCTCTCTCTCCCTTTTCTCCGCGTTCACCAGGAGATCCACGTTTACCTTCGTCACCTTTCACACCACGGATTCCTGGAAAACCTATTGGTCCTTGTGGACCTTGTGGGCCTTGTTCACCTTTAATTCCAGGAACGCCCGGATTCCCTGGATGACCGGGTGATCCGTCCGCTCCCGGAAGGCCAGGAATCCCTGGCTTTCCTTGTGGTCCCTAGTAAAATGATCAAATATTCATTTTGTACAAAAGCTGATACAAAGTATAAATTTGTTTATGAAAGTAGTATTTTTACTTTGAGGAACTCACAACCAAACCAGTTGGGCCCAAATGACCTTGAGGTCCAGGTGGACCTACAGGTCCGATGGGACCAGGTGATCCTGGTGAACCAGGAGGTCCAAGTGGACCAGTATTGCCTTTTGCTCCCGGTGGACCTTCACTTCCTGGAATACCAGGATTCCCTGGTAATCCAGGAAAACCTCGTGGTCCTATGAAACCTCTAGGTCCCTAAAACGAATGATAGGACATGACACTGCACAATTCTATGAGAATATTTTTCTTTTGTATAATTATATCAGTTTACAATATTTTCGTTACCATTTCACCAGGTAAGCCTAGTAAACCTGGAGGACCGTCATCACCTTGCATCCCTTCGTGACCTGGTAAACCTGGTTCACCAGTAGCACCTGATAATCCTCTTTCTCCTTTATCTCCTGGTAGTCCAGGCAATCCGGGTAGACCTTGTTCTCCCTTCATTCCTGATGGTCCACTTAGTCCTCGTTCTCCATCTCTGCCAGGTCGTCCTCGTCTACCTTCCCTGCCAGTATTCCCAGGAATACCTGTAAACAATTTGTTTATATAATAAATTACTTTTATAAAAATTGCTTAATTATTGAAAATTTATCTATGAATACAGCTCTGTATTCATTAAATTTTTAATATTTAAATATACAGAATTTTCAAAGGAAAAATTTTATAAACCTGACCTCTTTCACCATGAGGTCCAGATTCGCCAACTTCTCCAGGTTCTCCCTTCTGACCTTGGGGTCCAGGAGGTCCTTCAGGTCCTGGGAGACCTGTTAAACCCATAGGACCTTCCGCACCTCTCATGGCCATCATGTGCTGCGAAAGCATTTGCCTCAAAGCTTCCACCTGAGTGTCTGGTCCTTTCTCGTTCCCTTGTTGACTCATTGCTGGTATAATGAAGACGTTACCCGGTGGACCGACTGACCCTTGCAAACCGGACAGTCCGTCTCTTCCTGGTTCTCCCTTTTTACCAGGTGGTCCAGATACTCCTGGAGGTCCTGGAAATCCTCGTGGTCCTGGTGGACCCCGAACATTATAATACGCAGGATTGTAATACAATTCTCCAGAAGACTCGGAGTTCCTTAAGCCTCCTTGAATGTCTTCGATTAAATTGTCAGAAGTTTCAGGCATTTCTGGCGTTGTCGTTTGATAATGATCTACTATAGTTGCATCAATACTGTTGAAAGCCTGAAAATATTCATGTTCAATTGACAAACATTATATTCTTTAATTCAAGTTACTGTTCTATTTATAATTAATAAATATAGATCATTGCTCGTGTGTTTTTATATTATACATTTTGATACTTGGTTTATTCAACTTATACAATTTTTCAAATGAATTTACAAGTATTTCTCATTTTCAATTATAATAACAACCGACTCACAGCACTTTGATTATGAAGATATGCTTCCATTGTTGTTCTCGGTGTGTAAGTTGCATTCGTAGGCCTATAAGCTAAATTATAGTCTTCGTTATCTTCGACCGATACATTCTCATTTTCTTCTTCAGTTTCTTCCTCATAGTCTGTCTCAACTTCCTTCTCGAAATCTTCACTTTGTCCAATGTTCGAAGCAATTAATCCAGATACCGTTGACGTTCTGCCGTAACTTCTATTATAGTTGTTATAATTATTATAGTTCGTTTCATAATACGATCTACTAGTTGAAATGGCTTCGCCAGAATAGCTAGAGTTTCGTACTGTCTGACTGGTACCAGTACTCGTTGAACCACCGTAATAAGTAGACGAAGTGGTACGTATTGAAGGACCGTAAATTCTCATATTTGAATAATTTCTTTGTCCAAATCTGTATCTCGTTTGATTTCTACAATCTGGTGCAAATATTGTGCAAATTTCATAAGCTGAGTCTGGAATTGGTGCGATCTTCAGCATCTCCAAGCCACCCTGCAAAATTATTTCGAGGAAACACGTTCAAGCACAGCGTTCGCTATATTTTCATACAGTATACAATTATATTCCCCTGTTACAATTCAACAAAATTATATATCCACTGACCAAATACACATTGCCATCAACGATCTGCTGACCGATGATTATAATACCACTGACGCTAATCGTTTCATCAAGATTTCTACGCAATTCTCTGGATATTTGTTTAGAGCAGTCAACGATTAGCGTGACGGTGTCGCCTTTGATGCTGATTCCTAAACGGTGCCATTTTCCATCAGAAATATCAATCCCGAACGAAATAGGTTTGTCCTCATCATCCGGGGTTGTACTATAGTAAAGAGTGACGTCACTACCCAATGATAGCACCAACTGTTCCTCACCACTGTCACTGTAGATGGCGAATAACGTGGCAGCCGGGTATCCTAATTTTATCATTGTGAAATGAACATCTTATACGGACACGTGTCTTAACAAACTGCTTTCGCATAATTTATTACGAAAAATGTAAACTTGTAAGCAACGATCGTCATACAGTTTAAAAAATATAATGAAAGTTCAATTTCAAGTTCAATTGAATGATATTAAAATGAATTGAAAATGGCTACGAACCAATCTTTGGTCTGGCAACGATTAAAATGGAAAAATCACGTGGTATGCCAGTAGGAAATAAAGTATTGGTATTAATCGTCAATAACGCGCTTTCAGCGATATCGTACGCGACTGTGTCATTTCTCTGGCAACGATTTTTGGTTACAGTCACTCCGACAGGCTCTTGTTGCATCCCAGTACCATCCACCAAGTCGACGACGTTTTTTGCTGGAAATTGTAAAAAAAAAAAGGGGCAATTGTACTCGTGCCAAATCGGTGTGCTTCTAGAGCAAAAGCTTATGATTTTACAAGAAAAGAATGTAATTGAATAAGAATGATCGTACAGGATGATGGCACGATGAACAACTGGAAACCCAATAACCCCTGAACCCGTAAGACATAACTCGCCGCGTTACGGCGAACGCCTAAACCAATTCCATTAAGACGTCCTCTTTTCTAAGAGTAGAACACGCAGTTTTGCATGCTACTCAACAGCGACTCAATTAATGTAATAGGGATCACTTAAAAAGACATTCAGTAGTAAGCGGGCTGGTATTACATGATCTATGGAATGATTTTAACGCGTGCATTTATACAGAAAGTAGGTGAAACCTATGTTACTTCGAATTTCACGTTAAATAATTTCATTTCGCTATACTTAATATAAAAAAAAAGCGAGAAACAAATTGTAAGCAAACGGAAACAATTATAAAAGTTATATACGAACAAAATAATCGTTCTAATAGTTTCTCTTATGGTTCTGAGATCGTGTATTCAACGAAACGTAAGAAAAGTAATTAAATTAACAAATTAGCTGAATCAGAAATAGAATTACATTTACCCATATCTTGCAAAGCAACGTCTGCCAGCACCAGGTGCAACCCCAGCGCTAGTAGAAGGCAAAATGCCCAAGAAACGGAGTGGATGTTGCGAGGCAGTCGCAGTGTTCTCCATTGATGCTTCACGTGGTCCCGCCGCATGCTACCCTTTCCTCGTCAAATCATGATTTTCACAGGGAACATCACCAGATATCGTTCACCGTAAAGAAAAAGGCACACACTTTTGGTGAATCCCTGAGGAACCAATAGATCGAACGTTGCCGAGTTGAGAAAGGGCCGCGGAACGCTGTGAAACTTATCTGAATGTAATCGTCGTCAAAATGCAGTCACCCTCCCCACGCGTTTCTTCTTCTTCTGCTTCGATCCCTCCTTTCTAATATCGCGTCTCCCCGCCTTTCTTTCTCGTAAATGCCGATGCAACGATGCACATGCATTTCACACATGTGTCTTTTAATGACAATTCCGCATCTCTTCTATTGACACTGATTCGGATAACACGTGGTGTCTCTCGAGGAACAGGGTAGGGGATCTTTTCGTCATCGAGACAAATACATATTTCTGATGAGAATAGAAATGAAATTCCACCACGCACAGAAATAGGTCAATTCGTTATCAGCTGCTTCTTTGATGCTGTTTCTTTTTTTCTTTTTTCGTTTCTTTTCTATTTTTCTCCTTTTTCTTTTTCTTTCAGACGTCGCGACATTTTATTCCGTATCAAGTTTCGAACTTCCAGAAAATGAGCAACTTGAAACAAACGCTTGAAGTAAGGAATATGTCGATAAGTTCGGACTTATTATTTTCAATTGTTCCGCAAGCGAATGTGGTCATCGTTTAAGTATGAAAGTTTCAATTAATTACTTCCTCGATACTTTTGATTAGTTACTTCCCGACTTAACTTACTTTATAAGAGTTCTGTCTTCGACTTGACTGTGAATCGAAAGTTACCGTATCGAAGCTTATTTGCTCGCGAAGAATTTGAAAAAGTAAAAAATAAAACGATATTTTCTTTCTTCTTCTCTTTTTCATGATAGCATTGTTAAATTGATTCGTTCGTTTTCATTTCTTTGGAAGCAATCATCTTAAACACTAACTGAATCTAATGTACTAACTTATGTAAAGTCTGATAACTCTTGATCTATTAATTATGCGCATTTTAGTATTCAATATTTCGTCTTATTGTTTAATATTAATTACATTTTTCAAAAAGAATTATCTAAGATTTCGTTGATCTTTTTCTTTATTTATCACGCGAATCGAATGATGGTCTAATCTATCCATTGACTCGTTCAGATTATACATGTAATAATAAATTTTGAATAAACTTATATTACTTTTATATTTATAATAATTTCCTTAATTTACTTAGTAGTACTACAAGTATGATAATAATACTGTTAACGAATTATTAATAATATAAAATATTTATTGAAAAACTTGTACATATAGTAATTCATTAAAAGAAGTATTAATTTAAATAATTATTTTTGTCAATTTTGTAGTTCATATATTTCGTTTCATTAGTAATAATGCGTCACATATGTGTAAAATTTATATTACATATAATTTAAGGATAGACATTACAATGTTTTTCTATTTAATTTAAGTATTGAAATAAATTACGAGTTTTCAACATAATGGCGCTGCCAGCCCTTACTATTCATTTAATGGTTTCTACTGCCATGTGCTTTCATCATACGTTAGTTATAGATCATTGTAAACATAACCTCATAATCCAAGTTTGTATAACGTGTTTCAGATAAAATTAATATATAATGACAAAGAAAGTAAAAGCTTACATTAAGAAGAAAAAGCACGTGCCGGAAATAAATGTAATCGCAGAGCTGCAGTCAAAATATGAAACTGTAAGTTATAATTCTTTTTCTTGTAAATTTTTTGAAATATCTACAAAGATTATATGTTTTTAGATTGACGAAACGAAAGCAACAAAATTTAAAGATCTCCCGCTTTCGCCGAAAACATTGAAAGCTCTGACAGAAAATAATTACATTGAAATGACAGATATTCAAAGGCAAAGTATTGGATTAGCATTACGAGGGAATGATATTTTAGGAGCTGCTAAAACTGGCAGTGGAAAAACCTTAGCATTTCTTATTCCAGTAAGAAATATAGCATAAATTTATATAATACTTTGACAGGACAGTTTGTAACAGAAATTTAGTTTTCAAATTATCTAAGGTTTTAGAAATTTTATACTGCAAGCAATGGACAAGGTTAGATGGACTTGGTGCATTGATTATTACACCAACCAGAGAACTTGCTTATCAAATATATGAAACATTACGAAAAGTTGGTCAGCATCATGATATTTCTGCTGGTCTTATTATTGGAGGAAAAGATCTAAAATTTGAAAAAAAGCGCATGGACCAATGCAATATTGTTATATGTACCCCTGGTCGTTTGTTACAACATATGGATGAAAATCCATTATTTGATTGTGTAAATATGCAGGTATATAAATATAAAAATATAAGTGAAATATATGAATTCAGAAAATAAAACAACTACACAAATATGAATATTAATATCAATAAAAGAGTAAAAATGTATTTATCTATTTGTGAAATTGTAGGTGCTGGTATTAGATGAAGCTGATAGGTGTTTGGATATGGGTTTTGAAAAAACTATGAATTCTATTATTGAAAATTTGCCTCCAAAACGACAAACTCTTCTATTCTCTGCAACACAAACAAAGTATGTATACTTAAAAATAAGTAAGATTTGATGTTTCTTTTGTTTGATTACATTATACTCTTTTAATATTTTTATAGATCTGTAAGAGACTTGGCCAGATTAAGTTTAAAAGATCCCATGTATGTATCTGTGCATGAACATGCTACACATACCACACCAGAAGCTCTTCAACAAAGTTATGTTGTTTGTGCTTTAGAAGATAAAATATCAATGCTATGGTCCTTCATACGAAATCATTTAAAACAAAAAATTATTGTATTTTTTTCTAGTTGCAAACAGGTATAGTTATATTTAATATAGTGAATTATAATTAAAAAAATTAAAATAATTGTGGTATTAAATATTATTTAGGTGAAATATATATATGAAGTATTTTGTCGTTTGAGACCTGGTATAAGTATGTTAGCTCTTTATGGTACTTTACATCAACTTAAAAGAATGGAAATTTATGAAACTTTTTGTAAAAAACAATTCGCAGTATTGTTTGCTACGGATATCGCTGCTCGTGGATTAGGTAAATAAAAAAATATATATATATTTACTTGAATGTACAAAATAATTAAAAGTTGTTGTACATTGTTTATAATTAAATTCATAAACTAAATTTTAGATTTCCCTGCTGTCAATTGGGTTGTACAAATGGACTGTCCTGAAGATGTAAATGCATATATACATCGTGCTGGTAGGACAGCTAGATTTCAAAGAGATGGTGAATGCTTATTAGTTTTATTGCCTTCTGAAGAAAAAATGATTGAGAAACTCAAAGAACGTAAAATTCCAATATCTATGATACAGTAAGTTGAAGTTATTTTATGATTATTATAAACTCTCTAACAATTTATTTAAAAAAAATGTTTTCTAGAATTAATCCTAACAAATTACAATCTCCGCAACGCAAAATGGAAGCACTCTTAGCAAGAGATGTTTTATTAAAAGAAAGTGCTCAAAGAGCATTTGTTACTTATATAAAATCAGTTTTTTTAATGAAAGATAAAGAAATTTTTAATGTTCGTGCCTTAAACACTGATTTATTTGCAAGGTAAAATACACAACTAAGTGTGACAATAGTCACATATAAACTTATATCGAGTACGTTACTTTACAATTGATATATTTTTAGATCTTTAGGTTTAGCCATACCTCCAAGAATTCGATTCCTTCAAAGAATGGAACATAAACAACAATCAGTCGATAAATCTTCTAAAAGGAAGGAACAATCGACTGTAAATAATGAATCAAACAGTGATATACACGAAGAAGAAAATTCTAATTACAACAATCACAATACATATGAAGAAAGAAAAGAAAAAGTCACGTCTCAGATATTGAATCCAAATTTTACATTTGGTATGAAAGTGAATATTGAAATTCATGAAAATATGTTATCTTATTTAATCATTTTTTATTTAATTTGTTTTACATATAGACGATAGTGATAATGATGATATATTGACTGTGAAGAGAAAAAATATTAACATTGATGATATCACAATTGTTGACACTGATAATAAGGGTGAAAATTTAAACAAGAAGAAAGTAATTACAAAAGCTGCATTAGCTAAAAAGATTCTAAGGAAGAAAATAGTACCAAATAAGAAAATTACCTTTGATGAAGAGGGAGAGGTTTAATGCATATTCTCTTCGCGTAAATCTTAAATATAACATTTAAGTATTGATTAACATATAATCACAAAATATTTTCTGTTTTAGCAATTACTAGATTCCTCGAAAGTTAAAATTTCTGAATTAGCTAGACAATACGAAAATGCAGAAGATTCCGGAATAAATATAGAAATAGCTAAACAAATATTGCGCGAAGAAGACAAATTTGATAAACAACGGTATAGGGAAAAAGTAAAAGAGAAGCATAGAGCAGAAAAACGAAAGTTAAAAGCTGCCAAGAGGAAAGTAGAAAATGAAGATGACGAAGATGAAATGGAAGATAATGCTGGTGATTATGTTAGTGAGAGCGAACAAAGTGATGTAGATTTATCTTGGTTACCAGATCCAGATAAAATTTATGGTAAATTGCAAGAAAAGCATGACAAAATTTCGAATACTTCGGAAGCAGAGGAAAGTGAAGAGGAAAGCAAAGTACATAGGTACGTGTTTTAATAATAACAAACAGCAAACAAAGTGTCTACAAAAATATACTTGTTTTATTTTTAGAATTATTTTTATCTTTGGTAATTATACTTTTATTCATTACAGACCGTCTAAAAGAAAACTCATAACTCAAGAGGAGTACAAAAAGAAAAAGAAGAAAGGAAACACATCTGTCAAAGCGGATAATATAGATTTGAAAGCAGACGAGGAACTAGCATTACAACTTTTACAAAATTAAATTATTACTCTAAATCGCCGTTCATATAGATAAATTGTATTATTTCATGTTCAAAATAATTAAAGAATTTGTTGATAAACTAAAATACATTAAATTCATTAATATATTATAATATAAATCAAATTAATTCCATGAATTATCATTAAATATCATTTAACTATAAACATTATTTGTGTAAACATTATTTAACTACAAAAAAATATTTTCAATGAGATGTGAATAAAAAATATTTTACATCTCAAATACGTCTTATAAGGATAATTACAATGTTTAATATATACTGATACTTATGCACTTATGTTGTACATTTTACAAAGTTTGAATCTTAATATTTCGGTATGCAATGTCATTATATTACATAAAATCTTATTATATGACAGAAATTAAATTCATCATTTAAAAACTGCTTTGCATTCTGTTGTGCGATTTATACAATTGTACCGAGTTTTTTTAAAGTAGAGAACAGTTATTGTTGTCAGTTGTAATGGCATTCTAATACTTCAACAAGTAATTAAATACTTTTACTAAAAAGCAAAATTATATGTATGTCTCTACATCGTTATGTTACTTTTGAATAAATCAGTCTTACTCAGATGCCATTTTAATGTGTTTCATTATGGTATCAACAACTTCTCTGCTTGTAGCTTCTCCACCAAGATCACGAGTATGAACACCCTGATTAATAGTTTTATTGATAGCATTCTGAATTAAAACAGCATGGTGCTTATGTCCAAGATGACGTAACATATCAACGGCGGCATTTAACATTGCAATAGGATTGGCAATATTTTTTCCAGCAATGCTTGTTCCAGTGTTACGAGTACCTGGTTCGAACACTGTATAATGATCACCAAAATTTTTACCTGCTAATAATCCAGCACCACCTAACAGACCACATACTACATTTGATACAATTGCGCCATATAAATTAGTTGTTAATACAATATCAAATTGATGTGGATTTGAGACCAATTGCATACAGGTATTATCAATAATCATGTTATTATGAATAATATCTGGGTAATCTTTTGCAACTCTTTTTGATGTTTCTAAAAATAATCCATCAGAGAGTTTCATTATATTTGCTTTATGAACTGTTGTAACCTTTTTTCTTCCATTTCGTTTAGCATATTCGAATGCATATCTTGCAACACGTTCAGAGTTAGTAGTTGTAATAACTTTCATGCTTTCTACAACACCTTTCACACTTTCATGTTCTAGCATAGCATATTCTCCCTCTGTATTTTGTCTGACAATAACAATATCAATGTTTTTATGTCGTGAATTTACTCCTGGATATGATACACAATGTAATACATTTACATAAAGATCTAATTCATTTCGAAGAGCAACATTTCGGGAGAGCACACCAGCTTCTGTGCTATGTGTTTCAATGTTTCCTTTTAATGCTACACCATTTCTACGAATTGATGTAATAGCATAATCTAAATCAACATTATCATCTGCATTTGGGTCAATATCTACATCTTCAAAATCCACTGGAACACCTGCAAAACTGAAGACCTACGACAGGTGTACAAAAAATTATATAAGACATTTTTCATTCACATATCTATAAAAATTTAACGAAAATTTGAAGGACACATAACATAAATGTATATAAATAATGCTTTATAATACCTCTTTTACATAGGTCATCAATTCTGGACCAATTCCAGCACCAGGTAGAACAGTAACTGTGTGACGCCCTCCATAATGTGCTTTTGGTATAGGCATTACTTTTTTAATAGTTGGAGTTTTATGTTGTATTTCAAATGCAGAAAGTGAAGCACATCTATGAATTTGGGGTACAACAGATTTCGGACGTAAATATTTAACAATGGAACGGGCAGCCATTTCGGACGATATTCTACAAATTATATATAAAATATATGTAAATTTCAATTTTAATTATTTAATATGAACGAATTGAATAATGTTTTAATACATACTACTACTTTAGAAATTCTATTTTAACAATACCTTGAAAGTCCTTGCCAACTCCAAATTTTCAGCGCCGTTTAAACTGTAACTTCTGTAGATTGGACAATCAACGTTAGTATTTTAAATAATAACGCCATCTATAAGACTGCTTTTTAAAATTCTGATATAATATTTTTACTACTCTATTATTGCTTACAGAATGCTTTTAGCATAATATTATATACTATATTAGAAAACTAACCAAATTTTTTAAATATTGGTTACACAGCTAAATTATTTCTGAAAAGAGGGAAATTTCAGAAACGTTTTATATAAAAATATCTTTAGTTTCCAAAACGTTCATTTAAAATATTTGTAAATTATAAATTAAAAAATTTCGTGCATTGCTTTATAAATAACTATAATGTTAAAGAAAATATAGTAAGTAAATGTTCCGAAATATTTAACATACAAATACTTTGAAATGGTATCATAGTCTCAAAACAAAAAAAAAAAAAAATAAATAAAACTTTATTTATAATTATAAAACTGTATTGCGTTTCAATGCTACCTTTATAATAATTATAAATTTTTTCAACTTAAAATTAATCATTCTTTTTAAAAAATTATTAACAATTGGAAATATGTTTTAAGAAATAGGATTTCAACTTCCAAACGTAATACATTTGAACATCTTTTTTAAAGTACGCGTTGGCTAACCTGTCTTTTTTCGCGGTAACGCGGTAACAAGACGCTGAAGTGCCAGAAAGTTCATCGCGTCGTTCTTAGTTGTGTTCTTGTGTCATTTTTTGTAGCTATATTTTAGGTAAGTACCATAATTAAAAATGAATTCTAATTGGACGTTAACAATAATAATAAAAATCAGTACAAATTAATACTACTTATCAAATTTTCATATAATTCCAACAAGAAAAATTTTTGATTGCTTCCCGGCTGCCATACCGCCATTTTGCGCCGTGTTCGTTTCTCTTAGCATCTTTAAAGTTTTATTCTTACTAAATTACTGAATGCATTATTATTTTACATTGTAATCATTTTTCTTCCTAACATTCCCTTTTTATTAATTTGTTATTTACATCTGATAAACTATTTTAATTACAATTATTTTGCTATTGTCAGTCAATTCCTCGTTTTTTATTTTAATAATTTTTATATTAATCATCCTTATGGCATCGTAGTATACATTTACAGTATTGAAGCAGAATGAGTAAGGGAAAGGAATCGTCTCCCCTAGATGCTGAAGGAGAAGAAGAATTCAGTGTTGAAAAAGTTTTAGACAGAAGAGTAGTTAAGGGCAAGGTGCATAATTGTAAATACATTTTTCTGTTTATTTGTTAATGCAATTAGTTTTTTCTTTATTACAATTTAGGTTGAATACTTTCTTAAATGGAAAGGATATTCTAATGATGAAAATACATGGGAACCAGAAGAAAACTTGGATTGTCCAGATCTAATTGCACAGTTTGAAGAACAACGCAAAAAGAAAGAAGCAGCTGCAACTGGAAAACGCCACGAAAATAAAGACCACAAGAAACGAAAAAGCAGTCCTGCACCTACTCATAATGTGAAAAAAAAAGTATCAGAAGAAAAGAAACCAGAAGGTAACCTTTGTGTTTGACTTTAAACAACACATGTAAATAATGTGTATTCAATGTCTCTTCAATTACTGTACTTTGAATTCATGTAGGATTTGACAGAAATCTGGAACCTGAACGGATTATTGGTGCAACAGATTCAAGTGGAGAATTGATGTTTTTAATGAAATGGAAAGGGACAGATGATGCAGATTTAGTTCCTGCTCGAATTGCTAATGAAAAATGTCCACAGATTGTGATAAAGTTTTATGAAGAACGATTGACATGGCACAGTCCTACTCATGATGAGGAAAGTTCATCAAAAGCTGATCCAGAGTAGCGTACAACCTTCCGATATACATATACGGCACGCTTTAGAATTTGTCGCATATAACAAAAAATAGCGTGCATAAAATGAAGATCATGAAGAATTGGCCATTGCACTGTAACAATATTATTAATATTAACATTAATGATCTTATATATAGACAAATTTCATTACACACCTGTTTCTCTATTAGTAAAGTCAATTACTCCTACAGTATACTTTTATAAATTATGTACTCACAACTTCTTTTGCAACTGTTACGTTTTTGTATAAGGATTAATGAAAAATGTGTCATTTAAATCTGTTGCTCATTACTAATTTAAAAAACTAAAATTTGGAATTATGTACGATTACAGTTCTCAATACACAATGTAAGATAAAAATATTTATAATTTTGTTGTAACTTATTTTCAATATAACATTTTTTTTAAACTGATAATTACTTAATTTTGCAATTATCCTTTTTTACATTAAATTAATAAATGTGACAATACGCCAATTATTTCAGTTGCCAAAGAAATTGCAAATTCACTTACTTTTAAGTAAAACATGACAATGTACAATACGTACAGAATTATGAGTGAAAATAATCATTCAACAATCTTCTACTGTGTGAAATCTTTTTTTAATGATAACAAAAGGTGCATGTGCTCTTATGTAAGATGACATCGGTATTAAGTCAGAAAAAGTAGATATTTCTCTTAAAAGAAAATAAATTTGTTTCTATATTTTTACATTTTTCTTTTATTTTGTGTAATTGATAAAGTTAAAAGTGTATTAGTTATCTCATTTAGCAGTTGTTTCAGCTTATTCTGCGACATTTAATGTTAACAATTATAATTTTGTTTACATCAGATTAATATTTTCTTGGATAATAATTGAAATAAAAGAAATGTTCTAGTATGTATGTGTTATATATTAATTTGTAGGGAATATGAATTAAAGTATGAACTCTTTTTTTATAGTTTGTAAAACGTCTTAACTGTTTAATGGTATAGATTAAAAAAAATCATGAGATATTGTTTTTATTTTATAATTAATGTTTAATCTTTTTTACATTTCTTTTAAGAACTGTAGAACTTTTCCGTTTGCTTTTAATTGAAGAATTTTTTAGTTTATGATGTCGTTTCATTTCCCATTCTATTTGTTTGGAACTTGCTCCATCTGCAGTACTAAATATATTTGCACCACCGTGTTTACCTTTTTGTTTACTGTGTTCTTCTAGCATTTCTGCGAATTTCTCCGCTGATACAAATATATTATTATCAATTCCTTTTCCGTTTTCATTCGTTTTATTTCTTTTCTGATCTCGTTTCTTTATTTGTTTATTCATATAGGATTGATTATTGTTATCCACAATATTTTCGTCATAAACGGCATCTTCGTCAAAATCTAAGTCACTTATATCATCATCAATATTTAAATCGACATCACTCAAATTTTGTAATTCATCATCTAAATTTTCCTCTAAATCACTTATATGATCAGAATCATTACTTTCGTTATCTTTTATATCACCATCATCCAAATCTTCATTCTCTTCTTCAACATCTGCAAATAAATATAGTAAATATTTTATATACTCAATGTATGCTAAATTTATTTAAAAAATAACTTTTAGATTAAAAATCGAAATTTATAATTTGTACTATTATACCTTGCTTCCTTCTTTTAGTTTGAATATCAGCTGCAATATCTAAATCCTCGAAATCTTTACCATCTGTCAGTCTATCTAACATGTCATCAAACTCTTCACTATTTACACTTTCTACATCATCATCTTCAACTTTAAATTCATGTTTAAATTCTTTTCTTTTTTTTAAATATCGATACAAATATAATTCATCAACTGGAATGCGTTCTTGTTTTTCATTAAGGTATGAAGTACTATCAACTGGAATGCACCTAATACCTTTAGGTGTATACCCTGCACGTTGTGCTAAAGGATCATTCTTTCTCTGTACTTTTTTATTTTCCAATTTTTTTGGATTTTTGAAAACATAACGGTCTAAAAAGCGCATTAGGGATAAATCTTCTAATGGATCTCCTGTATAATCAATTGACTTTCCTGTACCGAAGTAATACAAATGTTATTTTTTTAATACAATGAATTTATATAAAAATAGTATATGGTGCACTATTATAACAATTATAATATTAATTGCAATACCTTCAAGAATAGTATTTGCGAATAATGCAACACTTGGATGATAATGTGTAGATAATGATATTAGCTCAGAATTTAAACCCTTAGTTATACCAGCATAAAGAGGATTACGATGAAAAGGGTCATATTCTTTTTGTTTACTGAAATCAATTTTTATATCATTTTCTGTTCTTCCTTTAGATTTAATTTCCTCGTTTATATTGCGTTCAGTTATAACATTTGTCAATAAAATGGAATCTTCTATGTTAGGTCTATTATCAGATATATCTGTATTTTCTAAACACAATGAACTATCTTTATTTTCTGCATCTTCATTATCAACTTTAATACAAACTTGAGGTTTCAACAATAAAGTTTTCAATTCTTTATGTACGTGTAAAATTTTTGATATTACATATAAAACAGCACATGCCATATTTGCAGAAAAATATAATGCAATTTGCAAGCTTCTTTTTATAAATGCATATAAACGTTGTATATTATGATCATTCTGAAGAACTCTGAACAATAAATTAAGAAATAGAGCACGTTTATTTGCCACTCCTATTTGGGGATCTAGAAGTTTTCGATAAAAAGTAGAATAAAATCTGTTTGATTGGATTTCATCTTTACCTGTAATCTACATGAATAATACAAAAGTTAGATCTAATCAATATTTTGTAATAAATATAATTTGCATACTTACTTGATATAATAAGTTAAGTGCATTTAAAGAAACATTGAAGGATCCAATATGTACAACTTTGTATACAGATTCTATATGATTATGCAATATACTTGAATCTGTTTTTGCAAATGGATATGCTCTGTTTACACCAGTTAAAAGTGCTGCCATCATTCTACTATCAGGTTCTCCTTTTTTTAAACAAGCTTTAAAGAATGCAAAGTAAACTTCAATGAGTGTAGAAGCTATTTTTTCATCATCTTTATTTAAGAGAAATTGTGTTAATAGGCAAATTGCATAGTATTGTGCACGTTGTGCTACATTTTTTCTGAATAATAATTTTTCAATTTCTCTTAACACAACAGATTTCATATTAGGATGTTCACGTAATAACTTATTCAAACAAAATATAACTTTAGATCCTACTTTACTGCTTGGATCTCCTATTTTATTTACAATTAACTCTAACACTTTGTGCTCTTGTTCAGCATTTCCTATTAATAAATCTGTCATCACTGATATTGCTACTTCACGATTTGTATCTACAGTATCAGATGCAATGGTAGCTAGAGACATTATAAAACGTTCATATTGTTCACTTAATTGATCTTCAAAATACCAATGTGCCATTAGCTTTTTTCTTGATATATCTGATTTAAATATTGTGTCTCCAGAATCAGATTTATCAAATTCATTTAAATTTTGTTCTTTAAATTTAAACAATTTGTATTTAGGATGAAGTAGATCAGATAAAAACAAATCTCTCAAAGACTTTATTATCATATTGCATTGATTATGTTTTGCAACCCGCACTTGATTTACAAGCATTGCAAGCCTAGCTAAATTATATTTTGGATTATCTTGTACTAATACAATAGCAGCTGCTACTTTATCTGAAGTTGTGCCTTGTGCTAATGCTGTTTTTAACCATGCTGTCTCTGAATTGGTAGATTTTGATTCTTTCATTTGAAAAACAGAAGTTTCTGCATCCAAATACCTTTTAGCTTCATCTTTCAAATTTGATATTTCTATTTCAGATTTAGAGTGTTTATATGATTCTTTTCCTTTAGGATATTCTTCATACCATTTTAAATTTCTACTATTGGAATCCATTTCTTTAAATCTTTTCATCTTGCTAAAAATGAATATGTAAATATAAAAATATATTCAGAAATATTGCGAAAAAAAAAAATGTATACTATTTAGAATATCTTTACCTCGTGGTTAACCTTAATAGTGTCAATATAACTTAAGTCTGATTAAAACATAACATAAATGTATACTGAAACTATTATACTTTTATAACAGCGAGAAAGTATTTATTATAGAAATATTTGTTATCATTTACTTTATTATTGTTATATTCTGGTAATAAAATACAACAAATAAAGCGACTCAAGTATACGCGCACTCCCTCTATCGTAATTTCAATGAAACAGTTCTAAAAGTACCATTGGATCTGATTGATATACAGGGTGTCCCAGAACTAGTGTAACATCCGGAAATGGGGGGTAGCTAAGGTGATTCTGAACAACCTTTTCCTTTACCAAAATGTTGTTTGAAGCTTCGTTTTCGAGTTATTAACGAAAAACACTGACCAATCACAGCGCCCAGAGACCGCGGGCTCAACCACGTATGCACGGCTTTTATACACGGGCGCTCGGTCGGGCTCCCGGCACACACGTACTGGCACAGCATAGGTATCGCGGAAAATGTTATGTCATTTTAAATTAAGAATAATGTGAAATTATTCGTTATTCATGAATAACAAATAAACTAATAAGTCGTTTAATAACTGCGTTCGATACTTTTATTCGTTATTCGAAAGAAATAAAGCGTTTTATTATTTATGAAAACAATTTTTTTTTAACAGCACATTTTCAGGTGAATAAATTGTTTTAAGAAAAACGATTTGAATAACTAATGCTAGAAAAAAATAATTGAACATACCCATTCGTCCACGAAATAGCTTGCTTCGATGAAAGTAGGTCGGTAAGGCTGGATCCTCGTGTCGATCCTGATCTATGCAACAATTCTCAACAGCCGATGTTCTGGCCGAATCGATGAACTCACTTCGCCGCACGATCGATATTTTTCGGTGACTTCTTAGAAACTGTCGATTTTGTTTTTTCTCCGTGCCTTCGGCGCGGTTCTCTGGCGAAAGGCTGCCGTGCTTGGTGCTTGTTCGCCGGAATGATTTATTATTAAACTAATTGTAACATCCACAGTTTTATAACTATTAATTTCAAAAAATTTAGAATTGAATACACGATAATGTGGCTTATAAATTTGAATAGTATATCATCCACATTCACGAACGTGATAATAACTCTGTTCGATACTTTTATTCGTTATTCGAAAGGAATAAAATGTTTTATTATTGTTAGAAAAGTCCAAAAAGCGAAGGCTTGAGTGGGCCATGTGCAGTCTTTCACTGCGTTTCCACCTCCTAGGGATGGTTCTGCCTCAAGGCTAAGAAAGACCATATTGTCAAGGGGGTCCTCCTGACTAGGATTTTTCAAGGAAGACAGAATTGTATCAGCACTCGCGAAGTATAATTCAAAATACAAGCTTTCACTCATTTTAACCACTCACGTTCATTTCTTATTCAACCGCTCACCACCGTTATCCTGATTTTTCTTACATTATTTACGAAAAAAATGTTGTTTCTTTTAACGGCACGTTTTCAAATAGATAAAATATGCTGTGAAGTAAAACGATTTCGATAGCTAATGCTAGGAAAAAATAATTAAACTTGCCCATTTGTTCACGGGAACGTTTTGTGCCATTCTGACGGCACTCTTAGTGTTCGTCTCACTACTTTCAAACCACCACTTGCTTTTTCAGCGACTTGCCTCGCTTACTTTGTATGCCCTTACGCGCTCGCACGCACGCACGCATGCACACACACACACACATCATGCATTCATACACACACGCGCACACACTTATTCACATCCGAATCCGGCGGTCCTCAAATGTTTCCGACTTATCTGTTTTGACTCTTGCCGGCGCAACGTTTTGCACTGTCGGTTTATTTGATGTCTATTTGAAACTGTTTCAAGTTTCTCATGGCAGTACAATAAACATTTCTTTTCCGTTGTATTGTAACTATTCCCCTTCCTTACCAAACGTCCACCTAGGATCCACAAAACGCTTAAGCTCCCAGATTTATTTTGCTAACTGAACAAGCAACATGCCGCGTACGAATGCAGAGTACTACGAAATGTTTTTTATTTTTCATAAATAATGTAAGAAAAATCAGGATAACGGTGGTGTTAGAAAAGTCCGAAAAGCGAAGGCTTGAGTGGGCCATGTGCAGTCTTCTGCTGCGTTTCCCCTTCCTAGGGATAGTTCTGCCTCAAGGCTAAGGAAGGCCATATTGTCAAGGGGGTCCTCTTGACTAGGTTTTCTCAGGAAAGGGAGAATTGTATCAGCACTCGCGAAGTACAGTTCAAAAATATAAGCTTTCACTCTGTTTTAACCGCCCACGTTTATTTCGTTATTTAACCGCTCACCACCGTTATCCTGATTATTGCTTACAGTGGTGAGCGGTTGAATAAGAAATAAACGTGGGTGGTTAAAAAGAATGAAAGCTTGTATTTTGAACTATACTTCGCAAGTGTTGATACAATTCTGTCTTCCTTGAGAAATCCTAGTCAGGAGGACCCCCTTGACAATATGGTCTTTCTTAGTCTTGAGGCAGAACCATCCCTAGGAGGTGGAAACGCAGCGAAAGACTGCACATGGCCCACTCAAGCCTTCGCTTTTTGGACTTTTCTAACAATAATAAAACATTTTATTCCTTTCGAATAACGAATAAAAGTATCGAACAGAGTCATTATCACGTTCGTGAATGTGGATGATATACCATTCAAATTTATAAGCCACATTATCGTGTATTCAATTCTAAATTTTTTGAAATTAATAGTTATAAAACTGTGGATGTTACAATTAGTTTAATAATAAATCATTCCGGCGAACAAGCACCAAGCACGGCAGCCTTTCGCCAGAGAACCGCGCCGAAGGCACGGAGAAAAAACAAAATCGACAGTTTCTAAGAAGTCACCGAAAAATATCGATCGTGCGGCGAAGTGAGTTCATCGATTCGGCCAGAACATCGGCTGTTGAGAATTGTTGGATAGATCAGGATCGACACGAGGATCCAGCCTTACCGACCTACTTTCATCGAAGCAAGCTATTTCGTGGACGAATGGGTAAGTTCAATTATTTTTTTCTAGCATTAGTTATACAAATCGTTTTTCTTAAAACAATTTATTCACCTGAAAATGTGCTGTTAAAAAAAAATTGTTTTCATAAATAATAAAACGCTTTATTTCTTTCGAATAACGAATAAAAGTATCGAACGCAGTTATTAAACGACTTATTAGTTTATTTGTTATTCATGAATAACGAATAATTTCACATTATTCTTAATTTAAAATGACATAACATTTTCCGCGATACCTATGCTGTGCCAGTACGTGTGTGCCGGGAGCCCGACCGAGCGCCCGTGTATAAAAGCCGTGCATACGTGGTTGAGCCCGCGGTCTCTGGGCGCTGTGATTGGTCAGTGTTTTTCGTTAATAACTCGAAAACGAAGCTTCAAACAACATTTTGGTAAAGGAAAAGGTTGTTCAGAATCACCTTAGCTACCCCCCATTTCCGGATGTTACGCTAGTTCTGGGACACCCTGTATAATTTTGTATATATTTTTATTCTTATTAAATAAACTATCAAAAGTTATGATATAATGTATCCGAAATTTATGCATTAATGTAACTTTAATGACTTTGGTTAAAGATTTATTGATATATTTTAAGACTGCACAATTTTTTTATATATTTCTATAAACGTTTATACAAAAATAACAATTTTCAGTAATATTGATTCAACTTCATTGTCTGTATCAAGCAGTTTGCACACTTTTTCTTCTTTTGGATTTGTTACTATTTGACTCATTTTTCAGCGTTCTTTTTTGTGATGTATTAGAACTAATTTCTTCAGTGTGGGAATTCCCATTCTGTAGTACTGTATCTTCATTCAACTGATTATCTAAAACGAAAGAACTGAAGTTAAATGATTCGAAACCTTCAGACATTGCTTTCTCACGCAACATCCGTGCTTCCTTTTTTAATAATTGCTTCTCTCTTTGGTTACTTTTCTTTTTTTTCTTTTTTTTTAATTCATATTTTTTTGATGCAAGAGTATCTGAATCGTTTTGTACATTTCCATTTTCTTGTACATTATCTAATTGTTCTACATTATTTATTGTATTTTTTATCTCTCCATTCACCACAGTATTCTGTCTATTTTTAATTTTTTTCGATGATCTAAAGAAAATAAAAAAGTAATTTTATATTGTAAAATAATAAAATTTAAAGGTATTTCATTTTTCTTAATTAGTACTCACATATTAAGTGGAATTCCAATTTGCATTGCTAATTTATTATATGCTGCTTTTGTATCTTTTGTAAGTGATACATGAGCTCTATATGTTTTAAGTAAATTTCCAACATCATTCCAGTTCCATGCTTGTGGCAAATGGTAAGTATAAAGACTTCGTAGCAATGTCAAAAGAAGGCAAACATACCTTTGCCTGACTTCTTTTGCTATTTTATTCCCATTAGTTGGAGCAATTTCTTCATTTTCAACTTTTACGTATGTATTGGATAATTCTTGAAATGTGCTTATAATATTTTTACACAATGTTTTTTCCATTTTCATTCTTATGTGAGAATATTTTGTATCTAAATGAACCAATCGACTATTATTGTAAAAAACTGTTAAAAATTCAAGTGCATAACCTCGACGAAAAGATCTTACAGTATTATCGAAAGCAAAGTCCACCTATAAGAATAATTATATATTATTTGAAATACATCACTTTTACTAGAATAGAAATTGATGACATACCAATAAAGGAGCTAACTGCCAGTTACCCTCCCATTGTAATTGTAAGATACTTTTAAATAATAAAGGCGACAAAACACAATCTCTCCTTTTGAAAAAGGCTGTTAAATTTTCTCCATACACTTTAACTATTGCATTTGTAGATATGTCAGCTTGTTGTGCACATCTCACAAGAAATGTGCAACATTCTGCCAATTTATCGCTCATTTCATGATAAACTGATGTAGTTCTTTCTCCTTTCTCTATTAAAGCCTTAAGAGTATACAATTTTTAATGATGTATTAATCATACAATTATTTACACATCTGAGATTATAATTACCTTTAATATTACTATCAATAATTTTTCGTCAATATTTTCTGTATCTTTGAACTTTTTTACTGTTGACAATGTTTTCAAACAAGATCGAACTCGATCCTGAAGCGGTTTCTGATGAGAATCTTTTATACAATATTCTAATAATGTAAAAAGAGGAAGCAACATATCAAGTACGATTGCCATTGATGGGTTACATTCTAAGTAAGTTTCTAATAAATCTATGACACGAATTCTGAAATGTGTCAAAGCTTGGGCTGATTTTTCTTGCTTTCTAGATCTTGACTGACGATTTTCTCGAAGAATTCTAAATGCTGCTGCTAATGATTCATCTAATCGTTTCCCTTCTTCCTCGTTAATATCGTCTACGTCTATATCATCGTCTTCGTTTTGAATGGAAGCGTCACCCAATGCCTGGTGTACTGCCATTCGTAATCTGTCAGTTACTGTTTCTTCATCTTCGTTCAGCGAGTAATCATCATTTGAATCGGAGTCATTTTCAGACGAAGTTTCCATTTCATCAGTATTTTTTTCATCACTTTCATCATCATTTTCAACATCAAGAGACGATTCTGTATTTGATGAATCTCCTTCTTCTTCATCATCAAGAACATCTGTAGCTATACTCGGTTCTTTTTCGTTTCTTACATCTAAAACCTTAAAAAAATAAATAAATAAATAAATTTTGAGAAATATTAAGCAATTTTTTAATTTTATTTATGAAATTTTCATACTTCTAATATTTGATGTATAGCTGTTGGTGTCACATATGGGCAAATGTGTGGAAAAACATATCCCACTAATGATCTTAATAAATGACTATTTTTAGAATAAAAAGACAATAACAAATCAACAACTACTTCCACCCATTCTGGCTCATCTTCCTTTTTTTTCTTTGTACCTGTTTTGCATTTATTAGATTCTTTTACTAATCTTTCATAACAACTTTGTAGTTCATTAATAGCCATTAATGCCATTTGCTGGTCTGAAAATAATTGTAAACCCATGTGTAAATTCATTGTGTGGAATACTGGTACAGCTTCTACCCTTTTTGTATTATTTTCCAAAGTTTTAATTAAATGTATCACTTTTTCCCAAGCAGTTTCTGCTTCATCTGTTAATGGATTTCTTAATTTCAAAGCTTGCTTTTTTAATTGTGTGTTCAAGAAATGAACTAATTCACTCAATATATTTCGTAGATCATTTAACTTTGGTAATTTGTGATCTAATGCATGATAAAATGTTTCCTTAAATTGTGCTAGAATCGAAAAATATACGAATCGGAATAAGATAATATATATATGTATATATTATATATAAACATTAAATAAAGGAATAATATTTACAAGCTAGATCTATTCCAACATTTGGCATTTCACATAATCCATAAACAAATAAAAATTTCAACTGATCTAATCTCCATTCTCTGTCCATAAGTGTTTTAGGGCATCCCATTAATCTAGTAAAGTGAAATAATTAGATTAAACGTATTTATACAGATCTATGTAGTTACAGAGAAAATAAAATAAAATATTACATCTCGATTTTTTTATGAATACCTTGTCAATAAATGAGCAGCATAAATTCTTTCAGCATTTGTCCAAAATGATTCTGTCTTAACATTTGATTTCCCCTTGGATATTGTATTTGCTATTATGTCTCTATATATTTTTGATACTTTCTTTATACCATCCAAATTGAATTGTCCAGTAAGTGTTTGAATTATTTTTATACCTATCTTTTTCTCTATCATTAAATCTCCTGGATGTAGTATTAATTTTTTTAATACAGCAATTTGTATTTTTAATTTTGTATCATCATGGCTTGTGATTGATACTAGTAAATTTAGGACTTCCTTGAATCCAAGGAATACTTCATCTTTATTACTGTGTTTAGACCCAGAAAACTTTTTCAACATATGTTGCACATAATTTGGAGTTAATAATAATGGTAGTATAGATTTATCAATAGTATTTGATAATATGAATTTTAAAATCTGTATAGCCAAATATTCATCAGTTTTGGATGGTTTTATAAATTTTTGGTCTACATGTGTCCAAAAATCAATAATAAGTTCAGTTGATATCAAATTTTCACAAAATAACTTAAATATTGGGTGATGACATAACATCATTTTGGGTAATTCCTAAATAAGTGTATAAGTCAATAAACATTTCTCAAATAACTTTATATAAATAAGATTGTGACATATACTTACTAATAACACTTTCACTATATTGCTCATCGATTCTTTAGTGATAATTTTTTCAGTACCAAAATGTTTTTTTGAAAATTCCTGATTTATAAGTGATGGACATTTGTTTCTTATTACTAATAAAACATAAAATGAATCTAATGTTTGTTCTGCCCAAGGTTTACTAATTTCCTTTTCAATAATTGGCCAAACTGATCTTTTAATGCATTCAACATCAACTCGTTGTATGAATTCAACAAGAAATGAAACAGAAATAAATGATAAATAACAACGTTGTTTGCCTGCATTAATAAGATCTTGTATAATTTGTGTTTGCATTTCAAAAGTGCTATTTGAAAGTAAGTTAGATCTTATTAATGTCCCATGTGCTAATATACGGCCCATATAAATATCAGCATTTTCCTAAAATAATATAGTTATTAGTAAATATAAATCATTTAATACTATAGCATAATTAAAGATAAATTCCTTACACTTTTACTGTTACTGTTCATTGGAAGTAATTCACTGTTTAGAATAAACAAAAACTTTTCTATAGGCAGTTCAGGATGCATTATTAAAAAAACTGTCAAAGTCGTATAATAGCCTATTTTAGAAGTTGTTCTCGAGGAGCCTAAGCTTCGAATAAGTCTTTTCATGGCATATTTAAATTCATTACTATCATATTTCTCCTAAAATATTATTTTTTATAAATAATTCATTCATTAAGAAACTGTAATTATTTTTCGCGCTTTATAAAAACGGTTAATTTAAGGTTACCTTTAAATAAACACTTACTGAACTTTGTTGACGTAAATATTTTATTAATGCAATTCCACCATCTATTCTTTCAGATTTGGTTTCATTTCTAAGTTTCGTAAAATAATCTAGAATTGTACAATCCATTTTATTTATTTTCCCTACTTTACAGTCATTTAAAACAACCTCTCCCATGTGCATAGCCTGATCTGCCATTTTGTTTTGTTTTAACTGAAAACTACGTTAATCTGATTAGTATCCAGATCAAAAATATATGTAAATAATCGAATGATTTAGTATATTAATAATCTTGTAATAATAATTATTTAGATAAAGCAAATAATGGATAAAACGTAAAATTAAAAGTGTACTTTTAATTTTTGTATTTTATAGTTTGTTAATCATTTTTGTTAAAAATTTCGTACTTTCAAGTAGGACCATTAAATTACTATTAATAAAAATTTGTAGTAATATTGTGCAATATAGATGTAAAGTTAAGTTATTTTTTGGGAAGAGTAATCTAATCGGTTAAATATTCATAGTAAAAATAACAGCAATTGTGTTTTCATGAAAAAAAATTATAATTGTTTAGTAAAGTATTGCTAAAATTTACTAATATAAGTAATAGCCATCAATCAAGAAGATTTACATAAATTTGTGATTTAAAATTCTTTGGTGATTAGAAAAGTGCCATCTTGAACATAGTATCTTACTCGACCCGCGCGGTCTCGGTTAGTTTCGTGCATCCAATATGGCTGGTCGAGGTGGTTACGAAGATTCAAGGCAAGTATAGGTTGCAATTTCTTTCGTATACAAGAATCATTGAGGTTTCCTAAAATAGTGCAATGGTGGTTTTTAATCGATGCACCAAACTAGTGAAGAAAAGCTTCTTTTCGTCAATAATTTTACGATTTTAAGGTTAAGTGAGTTTCGATTAGAGTGCAACGCAGCACCTTGCAGATATGGTGCCTTCGACATGCGGCTTTATTTTGGCCGTTCAAACTTGGTGTATTTTACTTGTGATATTATTAATGAAGATTTTGATTTAAAATTTGTGCAGCATATATAATTTGATTATATAAAACTACTGTTTAATCTAACATACAAAAGTAATTAACTCTGCATTATTTGTTAGAGTGTGTACTCAAGAAAATTAGTGTCCAAATGAGTGTCAGAATCATAGATTTCTGAATAGCATTGCTATTATGGCTTTAATCTTTAATTACCAATATAAAACCTCTATAAGTTTAATAGTATTGTATATTGTTGATGTATGAATTCTAAAGTGCTCAATGTTCTTTATTATTTTTTATTAAATAAGGTTGAAGATTAATGAAATATAAAAGTAGTGCTTTATTTCTTCAAAAGTATGAATAATATAAACAGTTTCACATATTATACATTCATAGTAGACAATTTTATATATAAAGCATTTTTGTGAAACAGTATCTTGTTTAATAAAAATTTGTGTCTATTCATAAATATAAATGATTTTTTATTTTGTATACAGAGATTATGGAGGTGGATATCGAAGTGGCAGAAAGCCACTGCCAACCGAACCACCTTATACTGCATATGTGGGAAATTTGCCAAATGGAATTGTACAAGGAGATGTCGACAAGATTTTTAAAAAGCTTAATGTTAAGGGAATCAGATTGGTTAAGGATAAAGAAACTGATAGGTTTGTATTACTAAACCTAATTATAATAGGATTAAGTTTCATGGCCAATGAAATTTATATAATTAACGTAGTACCATTTTTTTTAAATCATTTGATCATTGAAGTTATTTGGTCTTTCTTTTTGTAGGTTCAAGGGTTTTTGTTATGTTGAATTTGAAGATTCTGCAGACTTAGAGGCTGCCTTAGAAATGGATGGAGCAATAGAAATAGACAAAAGTCTCATTAAAATAGATATAGCAGAGGGTAAAAGAAACGATCGAGGAGGCGGTTTCGACAGAAAAGGACGCAGTGGTGGTGGTGGCATTGGAGGAGGCTTTAAAGGGAGAGATGGTGGCCGTGGTGGATACGGTGATGATTCGGGTAGAAAATCTATGTATTCGAGTAAGCGTTATGCTTTGCATAACGTATATTCTAAATATATTAAGTTTAAGATTATAAATTATTTTGATTAAAAATAAAATACATTTTATTATAATATTTTAATATGTAACAAGATTTTATAAAATCTATTTCAAATAGTCATTTTATATATAAAATAAAATATTTAATTATTGTAAATTAATATTCAATATAATAATAATGTGTAGGAGGCTATGCAGGTCAACATAGTGGCAGGCAAGGCAACATGTGGGACATGAGAGGTAACCGAAGCAACTATAGTCAGTTTAACGAAGAAGCAGGAAGTGGAAGTCGGGAATGGTCACGTAACGCGCCGCCGGCTAGATCATATGGTAATAAACCACCTCCTCGTGGAACTGGACCTGAACGAAAACCATTTCACGATGAACCACCATTTCATAAAGATCCACCTCCAGGTTTGTTTAGATATAAATATTTTACTAAGATAAATGTATTAAAAATTATAAAGATAATTTTAATATTGTTGTTATAGCTGACACAACTGGAAGAAAACGTTTGGTGTTAGCACCAAGGACAATTCAAGCTCCCATAAACGCAATTGCTGAATCGAGTAAATCGAGTTCAATTTATGGCGGTGCAAAACCTCGAGAGGAGAAAATTAATGCTGATGACAAGTAAACACATTATCATCATTACTAGTTTCTAATTCCCTAAATTTCAGGGAAAGGAACTTTCCCAACAAAAACATTTGGAAACCAATACAAGATGCCTTTGTTTCCTCAAATGTAGTGGGGAGAATCTCTTAAGAGATAAAATGAAATTGCAATAATTTTTATTTACCCCTAAGGGGGGAGTCTTCCCCACAAACACAAAATGATAAAACGGTGATTTAATGAGATTTTTAAGTTCTACGTATTTGGCATATTTAATTTCAATAAAAATTTTTCATATAGTGCCCTCTCTATTTATATTAACGTCTTAATTAAAAAAAAATGTAATAATAAATTGGGAATTTAAAGTAAAAAGTGTGTGCACAATGCATGCTTCAAAATATTGGTTATGTGTAATTATAAATACATATAAATATAATCAATCGTATCACGTGCATGTATATACATATATGTACACTCGCGCACATACAGACATTCGTATTAATGTGTACATATATATGTATATATACGTGACCTATGATTGTGATACGGAAAGTATATTTTAATGTTCATGTCAATTTTATGTTGGGTGTTGTATCAGTTTATAATAATATTGAGGGTATGTGTACAAACTATTACAAATATATACTGTCATCGTACGTATATTTGATTCTGTACAAGCTGAATCTTCTAATAATATGTACTCTAGAATAATCCTTGTTTTAAAGAGTACAAAACAGTATCCCTCTTTTCATTTCCTTCCTTATAATTTTTATGTTTCACTTTAATACCAATCATTATATCTGCTTATTAAAATGATTGGTGAATAATTGTTTAATATAAAAAGTCAGTATTAGATTTAAAATATTAAACAATTATTTATACGCTTGTGAAATAACGACAAACAATTAGAAGAAATAAGATATTTGAGTGATTGAAAAATTATATATCACTGAATGGTATGAGGATAATGTACCGATTATTACGCATTAATAGTGTGTAACGAATTAATTAACTGTGCTAGTAATAAATGTTGATCATTTGAAAAAGTATCGATGATTGCGGTAATAAATAAAGGAAAACTCGGATTAATGACAAATACTATGTAAAACTATGCTTGTATATGATATTTCCTAAATAAAGTAGTCGTTTGCCTTGTATTCGTGTAATGTATCGTTAGAAAATTAAGGGATAGGAGAAAATTTGTGTAATTTGAATTGTGAACAATATGTTACATTCTAATATATTTTGTAAGTTACTCTTAAATATATTGAAATGTTTTATTCAAAAAATATTTTCATAAAATGATTTAATGTTAAATTTTAATATAAACTATCAAATTTAAAATATCGAATGAATATATACCAAAATGAATTACATCCTACAAAAATTAAGTGATTAATATTAATTTATGCCAAACAAGTATAAGATCTAGAAACAAAGTTGTTATTACAATATCTTGTGGAATGCAAAAATTATTTCGGTAGCCACGCCTAAACTTCCCTGTAGGGTTCCCCCCTTCTCCCTTCTAATATGGATATACAGTAACATTTCCTGTACAGTCGGTGCAATATCTTTATTTCATGTTCAATGAATGTACGATAGATATATTTAATTTTATAATTATGGGTTTGCTTATTTTTCAATATACATCAATGATAGATAAGTAATGTCGATTAAAACAAAGGACTTTAAGCTCAAATAACCTATTATTCCTTTTATTCATAATATCTTTTCGGGTATGGTGTGATCTTGCGTTGTCACAATACGGCGCTTGTTAGCCTGAAATTTAGTTTCGGGTTGTTCTCGATAACGTTTAAAGACGCTACGCAACTATATACATTAATTTTTTGTTAAAATTACTTGAACTATCACGAAAAAAATGTCTAGTGAAAGCGTAAAAACGGTGGGTATCGTATAAACGAAATATTTTAGACATTTTTGTATCTCTTCATTATGAAAAAAAAAATGTTTTATGTTTATTAAATATTACAATAATTTATTATATATTTCGTAAAATACAAACTCTAAATATAATTTTAATGTAATTTAGTTTTTTTGTCTTATTTTTAATAGTTTGCTAGTCTTGAAACACCTGGATATGTGGGATTTGCAAATTTACCTAATCAAGTACATAGAAAATCGGTAAAAAAAGGATTTGAATTTACACTTATGGTTGTTGGAGAATCTGGACTTGGAAAATCAACATTAGTAAATAGTTTGTTTCTTACTGACTTATATCCAGAACGTGTAATTCCTGATGCTATTGGTAAATTAATGTTTCTTTATATATATTCATGTGTACATGTATACATGTTACATATTATAATTAATATGTTGATATAATATAAACAGAAAAAACAAATCAAACTGTTAAACTTGATGCATCAACTGTGGAAATTGAAGAAAGAGGTGTCAAACTTAGGTTGACTGTTGTTGATACCCCTGGTTATGGAGATGCAATTGATAATACAGATAGTTTTAGAGCCATTATACAATATATAGATGATCAATTTGAGAGATTTTTACGTGATGAAAGTGGCTTAAATAGGAGGAATATAGTGGATAATAGAATACACTGCTGTTTTTATTTTATTTCACCATTTGGCCATGGGTAAGATATGTTAATTACAGTTCTACTTTATTTCCTTAGAGTGAAAACATATAATTTTTAATATTCTTTTTATTTTTATCAGATTAAAACCTTTGGATATAGAATTTATGAAACAACTTCATAATAAAGTTAATATTGTGCCAGTCATTGCAAAAGCTGATGTACTTACAAAAAAAGAAGTATTACGTTTGAAAAAACGAGTTATGGAAGAAATTGAAGGCAGTGGTATAAAAATCTATCCCTTACCAGATTGTGATAGTGATGAAGATGAAGATTATAAAGAACAAGTTAGACAGTTAAAGGAAGCTGTACCATTTGCTGTGTGTGGAGCAAATACTTTACTAGAAGTGAAAGGACGGAAAGTACGTGGACGGTTGTATCCATGGGGTGTAGTAGAAGTTGAAAATCCTGATCATTGTGATTTTATAAAACTAAGGACAATGTTGATGTATGTTGTATTCTTTTGAAAAAGCATTTCTGGTTGAAAAAGTTTTTATTAAATATTGTTTTCATATGTTTATAGTACACATATGCAAGATTTACAGGAAGTGACTCAAGAGGTGCATTATGAAAATTATCGTAGTGAAAGATTAGCAAAAGGAGCTCCTGTGCCACCTCGCAGACAAACGTAAATATAATACTATAATTTTTGGAAAATGATGCAAACATATTTCAAAATTTATTCCTTTTACTAATAGCATTGTAGACTCCGAAAAAAGCAATTCTGTATCAGAAAAGGATCGCATTTTACAAGAAAAAGAAGCAGAATTACGACGTATGCAAGAACTGTTAGCGGTAATGCAAGCACAAATGCAACAGCAACAACCTTAATTATATATGCCTTATGCACAAATGTGTGAAGAAAAGCAAAGCAAATTCTTCGCCATTATAGGTGCCAAAAAGTATATTAAACGATTAATATGCTATTGAAGACATAATTTTTAAGAATTTATTTTTGACAAACGTATTTATAAGACATACGTTTTTTTATTCAGTATTTTTATTTTAAAATACTAAATCATAAACGAAATTATTCAGTGTCTTACAAAATCAAAAAAATAAGATGAATTAAAAGTACAGAAGACTAAGCATAGAACACCTATCATTTGAAAAACAATTTGTAATCACATAACATAGGTATGCGTGATAAGTGCCTTGCATATTCTTTTTTAATAGAACAATTTACAGTTTCCATGATTAAAATTGAAGAATCGAAAAATAGTATAATCCATTTTATAAAATTAAATTATCAAAAATGAAAAAAAAAACATGCAGTACAATTATTACTTGGTAAATAATGATGTAGTATTGAATTATAAAGTATAATTAAATATGCAAAATCTTTTAAGTATTATACAAAAAATTTCGTTTCAAAATAAGTATACAAATTGATATAGTACGAATCTATTGATAACAAATATTTATATAGTTTGTATAGGTACACATTACATAACAATTTACGAAGATTAATATTTTACACAAGTAACAAATAAATTGGTGAAAGCACACAATTTGCATATCTCTCGATGTTTTATGTATATTTTTTTATACAGAAATGTTTTAAGACTGCCAATATCAAAATAACAATAATCATTCTAAAAAATTTACTCTATGAGTTCAGACTAAAAAATTTACTTTTTGCTGTGATAAGCAACGAATAGGAAGTGTAGTTTTGCACATTTTATACATTTGCAATATGTAAAATATCTTATTTGAATGGCATTTTATTTTATTTTTACTTAATAGCGTATATTATTAGCTAATTAACTAATTTTATGATTTATATTTTAAAAGAGGCTTAGGTGATTCAAGTAATATGTTATATTAAAAAAACTGGAAATTTGTAAGAATGTAGGTGAAACGAATATTGATGTATTATGTGAATTTATTTTATATCTTAACTATTGTACTTAGGTGTATGCATTTTTATACTAAGAATATTTTCGCGCTTATATACGTATTGTACAGGTACACTCAGAGTGCATTTTATATCTTTTTTTTATATAAATATATATTTACTATAATTTGTGACATTATTGATTAAATATTTTATGTGTATAGTAATCTATGGCTAATGAAAATGCTGCAAAGCTTGCTGCTCCAAATAAACCTGCTTTTACACCAGCTAAAACGTAATATTCAAGAATAAGTGTATCAAGTTCATATTTCAATTTTATATAATTAACATAAAATAGTACCTCTTAGTCCTATTATTCCACCTGTTAAACCACCAGCATATGTGCTATTCTTCCAATCAGTTTTACCTCTATACTAAAATGAAATTGTAAAGTACTAATGTGGTATAATGTTCAAAGTATACCAAAATACAATTTTATATTGAATTTAATGAAATATTACCGACTCTACTGTACATTCTATTGCTGAAAACATACAAGCAAATATAGCAAAATTTTTTGCATAGCTTAGGGTTGTAGTTTTCATTTCCTTAAATACTTCACGGAAACTTTGTTGTTTCTCACCAACAGATATATTTGGATTTACACTAGATGTAAATAAGCCTAGTGCAGCTCCCAAACCATATCCTAAAAATTTAATCTTTTTTAATTGTATCAATACAAATAATAATTATTTCATGAAATATACTATAAATTTACCCATAACACAACTTGAAACAGTTTTCATGATGCAACTTTCCATTAGACGCTGTATTAATTTTTCTTCATTGTTCATAAGGTGTACAGGACCCACAGTTCTTGGAATTATGATATTTTCTCTAAACCTTTGTTGACTAGTAGTGAGATACATAGCTATATGATCCAAATCTGTGTCAGTTATACCTTTTTTCTCACTTGCTTCTGGTAATAACGTTGATGATTTGGACAAATTATTGTTAAACATTTTTTTTGCTATATTTTGTTTCACAAAAAACAATTTGACGATAGCATGTATTTTAAAGGCTCAATTTAATTTAATTTTTTTCCATTTAAAAACATAATTGTACACTTATGCATATAACATTATAACCTAAAATAAAAAGTATATATTAGTATACACTATACATAAATAATATAGTATACATATATACATAAATAATATAGTATACATATATACATAAATAAAAATTACAATCAAATTTATTAGTGGTTTTTACTCTAACCTGTCATTAAGGACTGTTATAATTATGAATTAAAAGATATGAAAAAACAAATTTAATACTTTCAATATTAATTAGTGTACTTATTTAACTATATATTATGTTATTGTATTTAATGTAAATAGTTAAAATATAATTTCTTTTTGAAAACTTCATGTACAATTTTACGGCTTTGAAGCAATGGTTATGTATTATACGTGCGTACAGGAGTTCCTTCTATGAAATGTATATTATCCAATACCACTAAGGGTAAAAAAGACTTTACTATATTTGTATATAAATCATAAAACATTAATAGATAAAAAAAATTAAAATAATTGCATTATTTGTATCTATTTAATCGAAAAGTTTTAATGTCTAAAAAGTAAAATTGTAAAAGAATAAAATTAATATTTATTGTAACGACAAACAAAATAAATGTTGTATTACACATTAATAAAATTGTATTATAAAAATTTAATCTTTAATATTTCAGTTAATGTGATATTTTAATTTATTTTTGAATAAAACTAATATATATGTACTTTAAATATTTAGAATGGCGCCAACGTCTGATATGTAACAGGTTATTATGTACATAACAATTTATTTCAATATTAAATTGTAGAATTATTAATTTATTAAAATACTTAATCCATGAAATATTAATTTAATTAAAAAATTGAGTGTGTTGAATGATAAAGGGAAGTTATGGAAGGAAAACTTCAAATGGAAGATGATAATATTGAAGGTAAATTTTGTTTGCAAAAACTGTTTAGATTATAATAAATAAAATGTATGATATACCATTTCAGAAGACGATATTGCCATTAAAAACACAATTCCCTTAGTAAAGGATTTATTTCATGTGCATAGAAAAGTTGGAGAAGGAACTTTTAGTTCTGTTTTCTTAGCTACTTTAAAATCTTCTGATAGTTCAAAAAAATTTGCATTAAAACATTTAGTTCCTACTAGACATCCTGAAAAAATTGAGAGAGAATTACAGTGTATGCAGCAGATGGGGTAATTCATATTTTATGTATTGGTTACAATTAAAAAATTGGAATATAGTTAGAATAATATAATAATTTCTCTTTTTAGAGGAAAGGATTACATAGTTGGATTAGAATTATGTTTACGAAACTTTGAAACTGTAGTATTTGTAATGCCATATATGAGACATGACAAGTTTTCGGTAAATCCTGATTTATATTTTATTTAATTTTAAACAATGTCAAGTGCAAGTAGTAATTTAATAATATTAAATAGGAATATGTTCAAGACATGACTGTTCAAGAAACAAAGGATTATATGATAGCATTATTGACTGCATTAAGAAGAGTTCATAAATTTAATATTATACATAGAGATGTTAAACCTAGTAACTTTTTATATGATAGATGTAATAAAAGGTAAATTAGTATAAATTACTTAATATAAATTTTAACATATATTTAATATATTAATTTATATTTCAATAGATACTTGTTAGTTGATTTTGGATTAGCACAGGAATATGTAGAAGAAAAGAAATCTAATAATCTCAAATTAATTAATTCTGAAATACAATGTCTCAAGCGGAAAAGATCAGATGAAGTACAGTAACAATTACCTACAATTATAGAAAATATTTGTATATCTAGCAATATTGATTATTATCGTTTTTAATATTTTTTAGAATAGTTTGAATCTTTCTCTTAATACAAGAAAGAAGGGTACAGAAGAAAAGTGTTATTGTTTTGGAAAAGCAAAAGTTTGTTCATTGTGCACATCAAGACCAGAACAAACAGCACCAAGAGCTGGTACACCAGGGTTTCGTGCACCTGAAGTTTTATTAAAGCATCCTTCACAAACACCAGCTATTGATATTTGGGCAAGTGGAGTAATGATGCTATGTATACTTAGTGGCACTCAACCATTTTTTCATTCACCAGATGATTGTACAGCTTTAGCAGAAATAACAACTATATTTGGATCAAATAAAATGCAGCAATGTGCACATAAATTAGGTATAGGAAATGATTTTTTAAATCAATTCATATTTCCGAGCATTTTTGTTTTTCTCTTTTATTTTAATGTATTATTTTATTTTATTTTTATACTTTAAACATTCTTTTGATAATTCAGGAAAAAAAATTATCTTTAGTGAAGATATACCAGGGGTTGATATTGTGTCTTTATGTCTGAAATTACAGAAAAGAAATAAGGGTTTATTAAATAGTAAAGATCCTAACACATGCGAAAAGGTATTCTTTATTCATCATTTATTTTAATCTGAATAAAAATTAATATATAATTTATATATTTTTTAATAACATTATTAAGAACTCTACATTAAAGAATATTTATTTAATATTTTAAGGTATCACCTGACACTCAGTTTCCAAAAGAAGCATACCATCTTTTATTAAGATTGTTGGATTTAGATTATAAAACACGCTTTACTGCAGATCAAGCTTTGAATCATCCGTTTTTGAAATTATAATGTATATTTTTATAATACAGATTTTTATACTTATTAGGTACTCTTGACAGATGGTCGAGCAAATATATTATGATTTCATAAAAATTAATACTAAATTTACTACTGCATTTATAAAAATATTACAATTCGAAATTGTCATACATATACGCACGTGTATGTATAAGGGCATATAATATATTATGCAGAATAAATATTAAATAAATAACTTAGACTTTTAAATATTAAATAAATAACTTTTTATATTATGTAACAATACAATACAATATTAGATTGTTAATAAATGCAACATGTTTATGATTTAACTATATCTAACAAATCCCTAAATATTTAATCTTTTCGTTATATTATTTGTTATAAAAGATGAAATTGGACGCACCCCTTTAGGCACTTTACGGTACTACGAAATACAATCACTATTAGATGTTTTATACATCATAGAAAACCTACATTAAAACATATTGTAGATATTTATTCAATATTTTCTAAAATATTTGTATTTTGTGATGTTTGTTGTTCTTCATTTGCATTTTTTCTGATAAGTTTCCATTCTGCTGCAGCTTCTAATGCTGTAGCTGCTAGTTTTTTAATCTTTTCATTTTGCACTGTATCACTTTTTGTTAAAGCCATTAAAATTTCCATTACATCAGTTTCAATTAGTTTGGCTGCAACTTCTTTTGTACTTTTTATCATATTTAAAACAATTATAATTCCTCTATGTTGTAAGTCAGAATTTGGATTAGCAAGTAAAAAGTGTAATGATTCTAACCAATCCTTTGAATCAAATATTTTAATACAAGATTTTACACTAACTGATGTTAACATTGCTAAAGCTCCTGCTGCTGCCATACTTGTATCTACATCCTCATCCTCACAAAGGATGACCAGGTATTTAACTCTATCGTTTTCTTGTTCATAGTATTTTATGGTATCTTCGCACATCATTAAATTGTTCATAACTTGGGTAGATGCCCGTCTCAGCATTTCATGGTCTTCATACATGTAAGCTTCAATTTTTTGGAAGCCTCCTTCTTTTAAAATTCGTTTTCTAATACTATCGTTAATACCGGCTAAGTTGCACAAAGCCATTAAAGCTTCAAAGTTTTCAAGTGCAGAACAATCTGGATTTAGAAGATTTATGAAAGGTCGAACTACTTCCATTATTCTTTGTCCGGGAAACGCAACTTCTGGATGTATTGAAATTCCTAAACGTGCAAGAGCTTGTGATGCTTGTTTTTTTCCTTTATCTGTTCCATCTAAAGCTAATGGTAAAAGTGCTTTTGCTCCACCTTGTTGAACAACATTTCCTCGTACATCTGGTTGACTACAAATTGCATTGAAAACACGTGCTATTAGTTCTTTGCTATTTTGGCTTTCTGTTTTAGAAAGTGCAACTAACGCACTTGTTACACCAGCTTTAGCTAGAGAAATTATTCTTTTGTTTACAAAATCTACATCATCAAGTTCATGTTCTTCTGGTATATGATGCTTTGCAAATTTCGCCAGTTCAATCATTTCTGGTATAAGCTCTTGTTTGTCATAAGCATTACATAAATTTACTAATGTAGTAACAACACCATAAATAACAGACTGGTCTCCAGTTTTGGCAAGTTCTATCATTGCTTGAATTGCTTCATTATCTTCAATTAATTTTTCTTTTACTTCAGCATCAAAAGTAAGATATGACAATCCTTCTACAGCCCATTTTCTCATATCTTTTTGCTTTTTAGGATTAATTAAGAATCTTCTACAAGCTTCTGCTAATTTCTTTGTTGCTCCATCAGCAAATGGCCTTATTGCGGCATCTGTACCACCTGAACTACCTAATTTACACAATCCTACTAAAGCACGCACTCTAATAGAATCATCTTTAGATTGATATAATTTCTTCAATATATTCACACCCTGATTAATAATTGCAGTAGCTTTGTCTTTTTTGGATGCAGCAGCAACAATACATTCACAGGCAACTTTTTGCTGCAATGTATCATCTGTACCTGCCATAACAAGTATCATTTCTAAAATACCTTCTTTAGCAATTACTGTATTTCCAACATCTAATGGACCAAGTAACAAAGTTGTTATTGCAACTACAGCGCGAATCTGTTAAAGAAAATATAAGATAGATAAATGTTGTATAATTTTTATTAGAATTTAAAGGAAGAATATACTACTCACTTTAGATTCCAGATCTGGTGAAAGTAATTTATCCTTGATAAATTCATCAATAGCATTTCTAAACTTCTCTTTTGCTGCATCATAATACATATTTTCATAAATTCTTGCCAAACACACGCTTGTTACTGTTCTAGTAGATGGTGTAATTTTCATTGCAGATTCATACTTATACTCTTCAAGTTCACTTGCTACTTCCATTAAACGTTGCAGACCATGAAGTTCAACTAATCGTTCTGCCCAGTTCAATGCAGTGTAATGAATATTACGCATAATAAGTTCTATAATTGCATCTCTACCTAATCCAGACATTGTTCTGCTTGTTACACTATACAGTAAACAAGATAAAATAGTATCAATCTCCTTATTGTACTTATCACATAATTCCTTGCTTGGTTTTGAGTCTGGTTTATTCTCCATTCCACTATATGTATTAAGTATAGTCTATAATAAAAGTTAAAATTTTGTGATGTTTATTTTAATATTAACAAAAATAATCTTTCATAATTGTTAAATTTACTAACCTGCAAGTAATACTGAGCAGCATTTACCCTTTCTGTAGTGTCACTGTTAATCATTTCTAAACACCAAGGTATACCAATATCCTTTAAAACATTTTCAGTTCGACTAGTATTATCTTTACACAACTCTGCAATGATTCGAATAGCAATTGTTATTATTTCTTCATTTTTCTCGAGTTTAAGTAATGTTGTTATTTTGTTAACAATTCCACTATTAAACATTATTTCTGCTCCTGCTCTTTCCCGAGCAAGAACAAGTAAATTATTCATTGCTACTTCTCTCTTCTCGTTATCTCCTCCCACATCAAATGCTATACCCATCATTTGTGATACCTTTTAAAAGAATATTATTAAATTTAGGATTACAACTGTATTACAAAAAATATTATAATTTTTAAGACACTAAAATTTTAACGAACATTTCACAATTAATTAATTGTATCATGTAACTTTGTTGATGTACAAACCTTGGCACTGACACGATTATTCTGCCTATATCTTTCTTGTACAATTTCATGTAGCCTTGCAGCTATAGGCTGAATTGCTTTATTGCCAGGATCTGCAGAAATAATATATCTTGCATCACGATAAGCTTCTTCAAATCTTTCTAATGTTTCTAATGCTTGACATCTTCGAAATAATGCTTTTGGATCATTTGGGCATATTTTAAGAGCTGCATCACAATCTGCAATTGCTTTATTATAATCTTCTTGTTTCAAATATACAGCAGCACGATTTTTATAATAGATGGCTTTTTGAGAATTATCTTCATTTGTAAGTTTTAGTGCTTTTGTATAACAACTTAAAGCTTCTGACCAATTTCCTTTATTGAATTCCTCATTGCCTTTCTCTTTCCATTCAAGAGCAGTTAAGTTCATTGTTTTTGTTATATTGGAAAATCTTTTAACTGAAAAATTGTTACTTCTAAGTTACATTAAAAAAATGTTTATTGCATAAAATATCTATACAATGTGTACACTAATTGTAATATTATAATATTGAAATAAATTATATTACATTAATTTGTTCATAATTGTATAAAGTTTAAAAAAAAATTCACTACTATATAATTATAACGTTAAAGGATTATGAATAACGTTAATGAGTTTATAATATAATACGTACTAAAAAACAAATGTTATATAAATTTTGTTGGAATATCACAGATACACTTGTTAAAAACTTGATTACCGGCTTTCTTGATTACCTCTTTCGAAAGCACACAATGCTATACTGAGGCTGATTCTGCTACCGTATCATGTTAAAAAAGAGATAGAACTGTCCAGACGTTACTAGGCTGTTATATACACGTTTATTTTAAGCTGCTTTCGTCTCACAGTGGGAATGAAAGTATAAGCCTTGCATTAAAATAGGTTTTGTACTAGTTAGTAGAGTTATCATATTGTCTACATTCTAACCATACTAACATAATTTTTTCACTATTCATTATGAAATATCCAATTAAAATATATTTATTCATAAGGAATCATTAATAGTTGTTTATATTATTTCATATTTTCTGTGTTAGGATCAGGATCACACTATACTTTATATATCGGTTCTGTAAATATAATTCCAATAAAAGATTCGAAAAGTACATGCAACATATATATCTAATTGATATTCATAGAAATATTGGCGCGATTTTTAAATGTTCTGAATAGTAATAATGTGACGAAACATTAACACTTGTATTTATTATACACATTAAAAAACTTACTTTTTAGATGAAAACTTCAAATTATAATTACACGCATGTTATATGGCAATTACAATATTAATATATAAATGGAAAAGAATACAAATATTGAAAAAAGTATTTTATTTATTTTACGTTCTTTATTACATTACATTCTCCACATGGCAGTTTTATTGCAGCAACATACAATGATTTCAAATTCTTCTTTCTAGTTTTTTTCATTATGATGTATAAGTTTATAATTTTCCATTAGATACTTTTCATTCATGAATTAAGATTACTATTAATTTCGAAGTTATGAGCGAAATTTGAAATTTAATTTTATATTATATCGCTAATTATAATAATATTTATAATAGAAGTATACATGCAGGAAAAAATATACACATACACATAATTAAACAAATTTGATATAATAATTGAACTAATTTGTAATTGCAATTGCAATAATTACCTATTTTATTATTACTCGACAAAATTTATTTATAAAATAAAATTCAGAACCGCAATGTACGTTCAAATACTTCGCCAATTGATAAAGTTAATAATTGATTGAACTAAAATATAATACAAATTATTTGAATAATCACCACACATTAATCCATTTAAGTCGTCGCAAAAAATTTTTACGATATAAGGTATATTTCAAAAAAATGTTCCTATGATCTTTTTAATTGGAAAATAAGAGCTAAATAAAATATCTATATTTAGCTGTTGTAAAAAGATTTTTTAATTTTTGTTTAAAGTTTTTTGTCTATTGAAAAAAAAACATTGTATTATCTAAATCTGTATTTAAAAAAAAAAATTTAATTCCAATATTTCATAAATGTTATATTATTTTAATAGGGAATTCGATATTCTAATGTACATCAATATTTATGGCATTTATAGGAATTATTTAATGTTGTCTAAGTAATATGTACCAATGTGTTCTATTGTATTTCAGATATTAAACATTGTAATAGCACTTACATACTATACATGTTATTTTATTTATGAACCTACATAATAATATTCGTGATTATTAAATATTTTGCAGTAACAGTTATATATGTGTCTAAATTTTGTAAACATTTTTATGAAATATATTTAAATGCTGTAAAGAATTTTGAATATATGTTCATGAATAAATTTATATGTATTTTATAACATCTGATTTATAATAAATCAAAATACCTGAAATATAACACTATTATATTTATTAATTTATGAAAATGAGATATGAAAATAAGATAGAAAAATGATTTTTTTTTTATATCAAATTTTGTTACTTAGGGAATATTGTATTCTACATTTCCTAATTCATACTCGAAATTATATTTTATAAATTGCACAAGTAAATCTTATATCAAAATAGTTTTATTTTTAATCACATGAGTTTCTGCGACAAACCCTGGATCAGCAATGAATGGTGATAAGAAATTGAGAATGGTCTAGAAAATTTCTAAGCAGAATCTGTTTAGAACATAGTGTAAAATCATATTAAGATAAGCTACTTACATTATTACTGATTAATAAAAAACATAGTACGAATGATGATAACTGAAATGTTGCGAGGTTATGATAGAAACAGAAATTTTGTTATTAACAAAATATGATGACAGAAGAGGTGAGTTCTTTTTATTTCAGTAGACTACTATTATTGAATGTTTCAGCTGCCTCTAGCTTCCGTTGACGATGCCTCTTCACCTCGCTGCATTTTTAACCACTCAACAAATTCATCCAGCATTACTGGCCCTGTAAAAACAACGCATGTAGTAATTGTATACAATTGAAGGAATGTTTACTAATGCTGTTATAAAATTACACACATGCTCCGTCTAAATCATAATTGGATAAATCATGATTAATTGTACGAGAAAATTCTAAAATGTTGCACCATTGATCTTTATTAATCACTTTGTACTTAGATTGATCTAGGAACTGAGCAAACTGTGTGAATAATGGCCAATGTTTCCCCAAAAGTAATTGTAACATAACTCTTGCTGTTTCCATATCCATACTTCTTTGATCTTTGTCCTAAAATATAATAATATTAATACTGTTTATGGATGTACAGATATCTCTCAAATAATACAGTGCTTGAATTGCAAATAATTATGGCAACCCCTGCAACGAAATATTTATTTTTATGCGTATCTGGAGACTTGAAGTGCATAGTTTTGTGTAATATAAAACCAATTGTACTAGATTATCTATGTACATGTAAATTTGTTTATATATATAAAACATAATACTTACTCTAGCAAAATCATAAGCATATCTGTAAATTCCCTTAAATGTATGTGGATCATTTAACTGATTCCTTAGGTACTCAAGTTTTTGTTGTATTTTACTAATAGAATCACATTGTAATTCCGAAAGGCCTTTTAACCATTCACTTAATGTAAAGAAACCCATTTGTCTGGCATTCATTTTATATGCAAGAACAAGCATCACTACATTTTCAGGTTCTACACCAATGTCTTCACAAAACTTTTCCATTCCTTCAGGTCCAAGAGTATCTGAATCATCAGGTGTTGTGTATTCTCTAAACCATGTGATACAACGTTTTTGGGAAAAGGATGAAGCACTTGAAACATCTTCTGTTTTTGTATAACGTCTTGCACTAAAAAAAATAAATATGTTTACAGTATTCAATATAAATGAAAGTTTTAATTAAGTTTTAAAATGTCTTTATAGTTTATTTTTATGTTACATGTTAGATACCAAAAGTATGTATCAAATGAAAAATTCAAAATTATTATATAATTGTTAAGTTCTTTTACAATTTCTAAATAATTAAAATAATATTCAATTCAAGTTACAATAGAAAATGATATTAGTTAATATAGTAAAATATTAAAATGTTATGTATGCATATTGAATTCAAGTTTGTAATATTATTGATATACACGTATAAGATAAATTTGAAATGTTGTAGTACAATTTACCTAGATGTATGTCTAAGTCTTTTTGATGGATGCCTTGGTATACCCTCTTCATGGGCACTAGGTGACATTTCAATAGACGTATGATGATTTGTGCTAGAGGGTGCTCTACGCTTGCTGCGTGGCATCCCTCTTTTAACTAAAAAAGTAATTTAATATTTATATAAACAAATAAGTGATATTTTCAAATATAAGTAATATATCAATATTTGTCAAATAATAAATAGATTAAGTAATAAATGTACAATGTATATGTATAAATATACAATGAAAAAATAATCATATTACTAATAAAGTGACTAACAAAAATGTACTTAGATATTTCTATTCAAAATTAATTATAGCATTTTATTGCATTTCAAATATATAGTTCTTGCATAATGTCTTACATGTATTACTGATTATGATGTATAGTTATTTTTATAAGAATAATTTTAAATTTAATTTAACTGGGACAATAAAATAAATGTAATTGGACAAGACAATTATAATAATTAATGTAAAATGGGGTGCATAAAAGCAATTTATATATATTTATCAAAATAGTATATAAAGAATAGAAATAAATTACTCACCACGCAGCAACGGCGTAAGTAATATAAAAGATTAAGAAGATTTAAAGAATCCGTAATATAACTGGTTTATACTGGCTAAACTGACATCTCTTTCCCGTTTTAAAAGAGTAAGTTTGAGGTTAGGTTCAACAATTAATCGACGTATCACGTAATTTTCAATGTCTCTTACTTTAGTTTTGACCACTTTGTACATGTGATGTTGCGAATAAATACCTAAGAGTTATTAATATATTTTTTTAAATGTAGTGATTGTGGATTACGTTCTTATTGCGAAAATAGATGGGCTAACTTAGCATATAACAGAGCTTATGTATATAAATTATTTTCTGCTACGACATAAGCCGCATTGTAATACTATAAGTTTCCAGAAATGTGGATCAATGATTATCACATAATTATAATGAAATATATAAACACATAATGAATTGAAGAGACCCTCCCTACCTTGTTCAACGAACCACTAGAGCAATTGTACCAGAAATGTATTTCTCACAGTCAAAAGTCAACATCAATATAAAACTTGCTTTGTAGTTTTGTCTATAAAAATGATATTAAACATGGTGTCAGCGTCATCAAATATTTAACTAATCTATTAATTTGGATATGTTGTACTACCTAAACGCTGTACGGTTAAATAAAATTTTTTCGGAGCTCAGCTTTATTTCATTTTATTGCCGTTTCGATACAGCATGCCTTTTTCGCAGGGATGCCAAGTATAGAATTAATTTCTCACTAGCACAAGTAATTTGAAAAAAATAGTGAATATTAATGTTCTGTTATTAACATGCATTGCTTTAATATTAATGACAACTTAATATAAAGAAGATAAATACTTCTTGTACAAGGATTATAAAACTTAAATAACTTCTTATCACGAAATGACTATAGAAGAAATGTTTTGCAAAATATTATTTTATATACATTTGCAATTTTTGTGTTGAGATTACTAAATTTATATTGATTGTTTTATTTGTAAGAAATGTTATGATTTTGTATTAAAATTAAATATTGAAAATGATTGTCGCTTTAATCAACTATCAATACTCTAATACTAATAGAGCGCATAACCGTAGTCCATATAATGTTTTACTGTAGCAAAATACAAACGAATCCACTTCATGAGATTTTGGGTTCCAAGTTTGGAAATACCGATCGTTTAAAAATATCAGAGTTTCTTTTTTATATTAATCTCTGTAGAAAATTGGTAAAAAGAGTATTAAGGTTCTAAAACACACGATAATATTAGGAGAAAGTTTATATAACAATATTAGAAGACATAAGTAGAATCTGAGTTATAAAGAAGTACTAATTAAATTACATTAAGAGGGGATAACATATGCAAAGTGGATGTATCATCACTAATAATAGGAGAAAGTAAAGTATTAGGTTCAAATAAAATCCGTAAAGTTTTAATCAAAGCGGGCTGGCCGTTGGCAAGAATATTTTAAGATTCCCTTGCTCCGAGTATATTATGGCGACATCTAACGGTTAAAATTGGTACTGTAACAAAGGGCAAAACTCCAACAGTATATATGGCACCATCTAACGTAGAGATACTGTTATTAAATTTCAGAAATCAGCGTTTGTGTTAACCTTTTCGAGTTATCAAAGATTGCCGCTAGATGGCAAAAGTAGTGGTGTCTATTATGTGGCGCCACCTGATGACTGACTACTGGTACTACACACTCTCTATAAATTAGTTATAGCACATCGTTGTTAAATGGTGCTACGCATACTTTCGTACTACTTGCGTAGTGCAAATTGTTTACCGCTAGATGGTGCCACGTATATTATTAACTCGTTTAAAACATTGGAATCCTTTCTTAAATCTAGTGTTATTTGTTGGTATGTATAGGGAAATAAGTGTGGTATTCTGAAAATCCTTTAATACTAATGTTTCGCATTGGTAGAGTAATTTAAACATCGTGGAATTAGCATTTTATTGAAAGTGGTTAAGTTTATATATCACATAAACGAATGTCATTAGCATTTGTGTACATTAATTTACTTCGTAATTAGATAATCTATAGAAAAATGTGTAAACAACTTGATATTAGGAAAATCGTATCGCGGTTTCATTTTAAATCAAATTTGCTTTAATGTTGACTAGTTGTTAGAATTACTAGCCCTTTGTTTTGATTTAGTATTATGTATCATGAATGTTGCACGATTTAACGTTCTCTAAGTAATTTAATATTTTCTCAAACGCAAAATTTACAAATGCAAAATAAATGCAAATTATGGGAGAAATAGAAGTTGCAAATTAATTCGGAAAATAGGTATTTGTGGTAAAAACTGTTGAACTCTCGTTTATGAATGTGCATGAAAAGTATAATTGTTAAATATTTTTTCAAAATTACAATTTCGGATATTGCTTGCACAGACGAAATTAGTAACCTATCATGAAATACGGTTTTCCTTAGAAGATCATTTTGACACATACAAATAACAATTCGTAATTTGTGTTCTTTTGCGTAATTCATATTAGCCAAATTCTTAAATTAATTTATAAAGTATGTGACACTTTGGATTTCAAATTTAAAAGGAGCGTTATTTTTATGGCGGCAAATCGGTGAAGTAGCCATTAGGTAAAAATATCATTTGCAAATATAGTTAAATAATTGATTCGTATTAGGATAAAATGGTAGTAGATTAAATAAAATTTCTAAAAATTTTCGAAATTTGTAAATTCTATTATTTGATGAAGTTGACATATATATATATTAATATTTACGGAAGAATCATAATTAAGTGATTTGACAAAGTAGCACTATTATTTTTTTACAAGTACTGATCTAAATAATATAAGCATATCAAAAAGTTCGTGACATTAATATATTTTTATATGTTTCAGCTTCTTGGTCAATATTTTTGCTTTTAGTGAATTTTTTAACTACGCGCAATGCAATCGGTAGACTCAGTGTTTGTTATGTAGTTTATTTTCTCTTGTTAGAGCACAGCTGCTTTGAGTAGAGTTCCGTTTTTTTCTTGTGTAAATATCCGCGGAAATAAAATCAGTGTTGATCGTATATAATAAATTCTTTCTAGAGCATCGCTGTTCTTGTTTTTCTTCCTTTTATCGTAAAAGTAGAGACAGTTTTGTTCATTAGTTATCATTTACGGTCGCGAAAATAAACATTTTTTGTTTTTCTTTTCTCGCGGTAGTAGAGTCACCAACAAGATACAAAGGACCTTGTGCTGTGTATTACAAATACACAATGTAAGTATCCTCTGAATGCAAAGTTTCTATTATTTCTTATTGGACCTGAAGTTATAATTTTATAATATTCGTAAAATTTTCTGTTCTTTTACAGATCATTCTTAGCTTTCCATTGAACCTGTGGTCTTGTTGAAGCTAGATGACTCCTATAACTTCCATGGTACGCCGCCAAAGGTTCGGTGAGTTGCATGCTTTTTGGTCCCTCCGATCACTCAATCATGTCATAGGTCGAAAGGTCCGAAATAGTAGGGGTGATTGGTTGTATACGTAGTATTTGACGAGCATAATAACTATGGGTATGCTCTATACTCGCGAGTAGTAGCAATTTCAGTCTATTACTTCTTAGTTCAGGCTAGGGTTTTCTTGTACAGCCACGGTTTTTGATATTGAAAACAAATATCTCTATACATATATTGTGATAAATAATTATCAATTTAAATATTTATGCCTCAAATGTTAGTATTTATAATGTGTAACTTATACAAGTTTTTAATACATGAAAAAATTTGTCATCAGAGGTATTTTCATATCTATATAATTTCGGTTTGAAAATTGTTTCTTTTCCGCTCTTCAAAGTTTTTATTTTATCATGCTAAATACTGCGTAGTACATTATATTTTTCAACAGCACATTTTACTGTTAGTTTGCCATCCAAAACATACATAACTACCTGTTTCATTTGAATTGTATTCCATTTACCTCTGTTGGTGGTTGCTGCCTTAAATTTTGGCATTTTTTTTAAATCGTATGCTAAAGCAAATAGGAATATTTATATTTTCTAACACCTTAAATTTGGACTAATGAGGAATTACAACAATAAAATGCATTGTTTTCAAAATTTGAAGGTCGTGTATATATATGTATATATATAATTTTTGAAAAGGCTATCGGTCAGCGCCCTAGCAGATAGAATGTTAGTGAAAGGAGGAATGTGATACGAAGGGAGAAGGTAGAAAGAGAGAGAGGGAGAGAAATTTCAGGTCAAAGTTACACGTACAGAGGCACGGTTGTATTTTTTAATCGTGTATAGAGGTTCCGATTTTGTGGCTGAAATCTTTCGACGTGCTCTCGAGAACTGGCAGAAAATTGCAGACCATCTTTCCTGATGCGAACAACCATGGTCAGTCGGTCTTTCTCCCTGCATCGTTGCCAGAGTAACGTTTCATTCATCATTCTGGGTAACGTGCAGTTTGCGGATTCTGCATTCGTTTCCGGGCGGCGAGAGCAGTGGCACTTCATTCTTACGGGTTACACCGGATATGCCGAGAGACAGGTCAAACCAGACGCCGAAACATTCGAAGCGTGTCAGCAGCTTCCACTAGCGTCCCCGCTTCTCTATTTGTATTTGCCTGAATTTCATGGCCTCGATTTTCCTCGTTAGTCGAGATTCTCTGTTCCCTTCTTTTCCTGTCAGCTCGTCAACAGGAGCCGAAAAAGAAAATATTCCTCGTATCTCTTGCTTTCCGTGGCATTCCTCGAGTAACGAACGACCGTGCATAGGCTTTCATAACGCTACTTTTGTACGGAACACAGAGCTTTTCGCGAACTTATGGACGTTGCATGTCGAGGAATCAGTCGGCAGAACAATCAAGAACATCTTGGTCGAGTGTATACGGGTGATTAAATTTCTTCTTTTTCTTTCTTTTTTTCTTGTCTTTCCTTCGTCGCCAGATATTTTATACGCGGTAACGTAAGCGGCAGTATGTTGCATTTATCAAAAAGGATAAGTAAAGTTTTAAAGTTTGTAACGAATAATTAAAGTTTTGCTGCACGGAGAGAAGTTTTCTACATCGTGTATTCTATCACAGTATTATATCCGTTTTCCTTAACTCATGATTCCTCTCGAAGTGGAAGGAACTTGGATAACTATTTTATATATGAATAAAAGAAACCTGCGATCAAATTTGATCGAAAAGTTTAGATGGAGAGACGAGAAAGTATTATTCGTATTATTTCATTATTTAATGATATTTTGTGATTTCGATACTTTTTGGATCCAATGCGAAGGAAAGTAGCTACAAGTACTGTACCCCGTTGATTGTCATTACTTTATTTACCAAGTAACTTAATTTTCATCTACCTTTTGCTCGAGGTACGACAAAATGAAGTGTCATTAAATCAATCCGACTTTTATGTTGATGCTGTATTTCACCTTAATGAATTACCAGGCGCATAGTGTTAGAGTATTAGTGTGTTTTCTTGTACGTTAACGTCAAAATTGCGGCAGGAATGGCTGCATGAGTGAGGCTGAGCTGCTTTGCGTTTACGAAATTTAAAGGTACCACCATCCGTTTTCCAGGATAATTAAATGTCCATTGGAAATTCGTCGGAGACGGTAGCTTCGTCTATCCGTCGTGGATTGATTGAATGTCTCGGCATGCTCTCGTTCGCCATCTTGAATTACAGGTGTCTGCTACCGGCAGATCCATTTTGTCATCACAATGAACTATTTTCTAGCAGCGAACTTATCGTCGTGCACTTAATTAATCAAGCGGTATCAGTACCTACTATTCTCGTGGAAGTGATAGCAGTTCCTGATGTTTTTATAGGCAACGTTTCGTGGAACGCAAATCTGTTCTTGACTTGCATTTGTCATCCTGACTGGTATATAGGTATTTGTAAGCTGCCAAGAATACTGGCTAAAACTTTCACCATTGGGTTTTTTGATTAATACTCATAGATTGAAATTTGACAGGTTTAGCTACAGCTCAGATTCAGAAACTCTTTTATAATATTCGAATGGTTAAAGTGAAGCACATTTAAAGAAGTAAAAATAAAGTTTAAACAAGTTTGCTACAACGCTTTTGAAGTGTCTGTTGCAACCGGGAATTCCGTGAACGAAAGATGGATTCTTTCTTTCTAGATGAAACATTTTGAAAGTAAGCACCACTTGCAGAAAGAACATTGTCTCATGCAACAGGGCGAAACAGAGCCCGTGAAACTTGGCAAAATTCACTGTCCATAGTTGGCTCTCTTTGAGAACTCTTTTCTTGAATTACACTGTTTTATCACATCTAGCTTCGCGAGTATGGTCCTGAATTATATACAGCCGTGTTACGCTGATAATAACTCGTTTCATTTTGTGTTGTCACTGTTAGTACACATGTATCTTTGTTCACGTAGTATGTAGGGTGTACTGAAACTATTTCTAGGGTCATTTAAACATATCGTTTCACATAGTTTTTACTTATTTGGAAGCATGGATGGTGTAACCTTTTTCAATAAAGATATAGAGCTGCTTTACCGAGGAAAATATTTATTCTTAAGCAACATGCGACGTACAATACTGAAAGGATTTTTGATCGACACGACAGTTCCAGCTTACTGTAAGCGTAGGTGAAAATCAGGCGAAATATATTTCTGTCAATTTCCTTGCATCTTGTGGTTTCATTGAACGCCTGTTGTTTCATGGTGTTACGTTCAAATATGACGATAAAATTTTCATGAAATAGTTTATATGTTACGTTATGATTGACGTTCTCGTCATGTGTTCTGGTGGGTTGTTGATAGGAAGATCGTAAAATGTCGAGGTAAGGGTTACAAGTAAAGTCCCCACTGCCGGCATTGATGAATTGTTAAAAGCCTCTCTGAATATTCGACAGCAGAATGGAGAATGTATGTTTTGTTCTAGATGTGCAGCTGTGCCTGTCGAAAGCGTATCGTGACAGCCGACTCTGACTGGCTCTTGCCATGGTTTAAAACTGTAGCCATCAATCCGCAAGCTAATTTCGAAGTCCGACTCCCCCGCGTATTGATATATTTATACGGTTCTATACGCGTTCTCCGTATAGTTGCTTACTAATGTGTAAAGTTCACCGTTAACTATAAAAGTTATGTTATATAGATGAATAATAGTTAAATGTATTAGGTTAATTTATTTTGCGGAATTATATTGGTTTTGTAACTGTACAGTGCATTTTGGTAGTTTGTTTTATCCTGATAACTTTTGAACTATGAAGATCAATGATAATCGAATTGATCTTGTTAGAAACTCACTTCCGGTTTATTGGTTTACAACTGGAATTAGTTGCGTAGTAGTTTCCATTTCTTATTCAGTCATTTTCAACGAAGAGATCACAAAGGATTTAACGATTAGTTGGAAAGACAATTCGCTGTGACTGTTGAAAGATTTATCTCGTTAAAGTTTGTTGAAACAATTTGAGATTGATAATTAATTTAGATATTCACTGGTGAATAACGAACGTTAAATGAATATTTCGATTTTTACGTGTCATGTGAAATGTAATAAAAGCGACAATTTCTGATGTGATAATTTTACTTCTTTCATCTGTATTCATTTTCAAATATATTTAAATAGAGAAATGTATTTGAGATTCGTAAAATCCACTACTAGTTCCCATGTTAATTTCCATGTTCGTTTCCACGAGGTTCCAATAAATCTGGGTGGCTGGATGTACGGTTATGGAGGAAGCAGCTACGTGTATGCATAGGTGAGCCTGAAAAGTTCCCACTTGTCAAGGTCTGACACCGATTTGCCCATAAAATCTCGCGGAAAAGGACGCGAAAATATTCAGTCTCTCGGTGGCTTTACATGGTTTCGTGCATGCAAAATGGTTCGGTGCGTTGAGGCGTACAATGACTTTAAAAAAAAAAAGGAGAAGTAGATCAATCTCGATGGTAAAAAAAAAAAGAGAGAGAGAGAGAGAGAGAGAGGAATGTCGGAAGAGAGATGAAACGCTGAAAATTCCAATTTCGTTCAGAGTATGCGGGATGATCGCGAATGTAATAGAACAGAGGTCGAGTAATGAATTGATTTTGAATTTCCGTGAATTTCGTGCAAAGTGATTTCATGAAGCGGTGAGTCCTTAGTGTGCTAAAAACTCTAATTTGGGTTCATGAGGTAATTTTAAGGTTTTCAATTTTCTACGGTATTCGTATTCGTGGTTTGCCAATGTGTATATTTCGGGGATCCGAAACTGAGGTTCATTGATTGATCATTGATTAAAAGCAAGAGATTCCTATTGGAAATTTTGTTTTTCAGCGTTTTATCAAAATTGTATGTTAATTCGAGTTCTTTGACTAGGAAATTTTAATAGACTTTTGTAGTAGGATAGGGAGACAATTAGAATGATACTATTAGTTCTCATTTTTGAAGCCTTTTGTTGAAAAAAATTAGACCCATTCTTTGTCCGATATTACGTTGAAAGTTATCATTTTGGAGGAAGTCTTGGTAAAATATGACCAGATATTTTTCAGAGGCGCACAAAGATAAAATGTTGAAGCATAATGTTAACTGTACATTCACGAATAAAGAATAACAAATATAAACGTAAAAAGAAAGGGAAGAAGCAAAATAGAAAGAGAAAAATGTGTAGACCATTAAATGTGCATCCGGATAGCAATCAGTTTCCTCTGTAATGTTCAGAGTAGCATGAGAGGCGAGGTTAAACACTCCATGTGGATTTACCCCTTAGACATGAATTTTTGTTGAGAAATAAACGAGGTAATAAATTCTACGAACATTGGTTATAATTTGATGGCGGATAATACCATAATACCAGTTAAGTGGGTAAAGCAAATATCATATTACGGGTGAATGTCGTACATTTGAAATTGGAATTTATGGTCAGTGAATGATGCGTATTGTTAAGAAAACATATACATAATAGATCGATACGTGTTAATTTCAATATGCAATTAAATTCTCACCAATGTTAACTAATTTTTAATTAACGTACATGCTAAATCGTAATTGTCCCTTTTATATAGGCTTATACAGAGAAATGGTATGTCAAAAAGGAACGCATCTTTTTGAAGGTTCCATTTTCATGCTAAGTTATTTCGATTTCACTATTCCGCGTTCACATTTCCATTTGCACCGTGAACGTGAAATATTTTAGACCGAATATCAGAGTGTCAAACTGGAGGAAGTGCCTAGTGCTGAATTTAACGCGACCAAATTGCATCCGGTGTGCGAATGCAACTCTTTCTTTTTCTGTTTATAAATATCACGGCACCAGTACACGCTGTGCCAAATACGAATCGCAACGCAACTCGGTCCATTCACAAATCTTGCAAGCTCTGGAGACCGGTACAGTTGAAAAGACCGTAAACTTAAACGACTACCTTCGAATCGAAGGATAGAATTCAGAAGATTATAATTAATAGAAAATGCACCATGTCTACACAGTCGTTCAAAATATCGAATTACCAATTCATTTCAATTTTTCAGATTAAATATATTCTTTTATTATTTACTTACAGTTGCACTTGCAAAATTTCTATTTACACATTTTCTTTTCTTCTAATCAAGTAACCTTTTTCTATGTTGTACATTTTGTTGCTTCTAAGCATGTTAATTCGAATTAATCTCGTCATAATGATATTTCATTCCTCACTAGTGATACGTTCTTTTACAGTACTTCTTAAAATACATTGTATATTCATGGGTTTTATGAAAGCGATGGAAATTAAGCACGAAAAGGTAAAAGAAACTGATTCGAACAGAACTGACATGTTTACGGGAATACGATTGCAACAGCGACACTAGACGGCAGAGAATTTCCGGGGCTGCGTATCGTTGATATTTTATTGCATTAATTCTGTGCTGTGTCCATGTATCATAATGTTGGATATCTGTACGTATCGCGCGTTCTGTATCAGGTTGCAATTTTGTCGCATAAATTTTCTATCAAATTTATGATGGGCTGTTCACGCTGAAGAGAACTAAGTTTTCCTAACAACAAACTATACCTGATTACGCTCAATCATTTGCCTGCGATATTTACACGCAGATCATTGAAATCTGCACGAGAATATTATTTCATGATCGTTTATACGCGGCGTATCATTGATACGATTAATTTTTTCTGGTCCAATTGCTTTAATTTCCAATGGATTTTCCGATCCAGTTGTTATTTGAGGAATACCAAGTTAGTTTTATTCAATAATTTATGAGAAACCACGTTTAAAGCGTGACTCGTGCTGTGATTCATTATAAATTTAATTTGAAAATGTTTGTAGCTTGCCGATAGCGTAACATTTAGGTATAAATAAGCATACATTTACGGCGAAAAAAGTATAAAAAGTTTGATGTCAGTTTATAATTCATCCACACAGTTCATACCGGCTACTTTTTTCTTTTCCAAACACAGACTTTCTTATTTTCCGTAATTACGTTAAAATTCAACAAATTATTTAAATATTAATACTGTAAATAGTGTGCGTAGTTTTACTTTTCGAAATCTATATCGGAACTCATTTAATACATAAATTTCTTGGATTGATACGAGGGACGCTTACATAAGAACATAGCTGACATTGTCATTATTTATTTCATTACGAAGTACACAAGCAAAATCAATAAGAATTACCACTTTGAATATCTTCAGAATCATAAAAATAAAATAAAAATTTTTGTATGAATGAAAGATAAGAAAAAGACATGGCATGTCGTTTAGAAAATAGGGGTGATCATTGCATCCTTTTAGCGACTTCACTCATAAAATGTCCTTATGATCATACCTTGGCCTGTTTTATACTAAACAACTTTTACGCGAAAAATTTTGTTTTACTTTTATGATTCCGGGGATATTCAGGGTGGTAGTACTTATTGGTCCATCGCGTATGTTGCTACACGAGATGCAATGAGGAATTAAAAATAGTATAATATTTCGGTTTTCATTGTATTTTGCTTCGATGTTTGAACAAACGGAACTGTAACAGTTGCGAAACAGTGTGTAATAGGAGAGCGCAGTGAAACGGCTGGTTTGTAAAATAACACGAATTAGTTAAAAAGGTGTTAAATTAAATCAGAGAGTAGTCGTTAGCGGTGCTGTTATTTTATGGTTTTCGGGCTGTGTCCATGATTACATGCCTGGCTTATTAGTCCTGGCAATAGCAACTGATGGAGCGTGACGATCACACGTACAGTTTGTTCATTTCAGTTTAATACAAGTACAAACCAGGCTTATAACGAGCACAGGTCAAGTTGTGTTGCTCTCCGCATCAGTACCAACATCGTTTCATGTTTACTTTGATTTACGACACTCCCCGTGTTACTGATTTATCGTTGTCAGGCACCGCGTGAAGATATAAAGAATTACAATTGTTGAACGTATCGTGAAACTTCTGTTGACCGAACTCTTTATTTTTATCCCTTTTTCAATTTAGGTAGTTTGTTTTGTTTTTTCCTTTTTATCGCGATATATCTATATTTTTTTCTCTATGCTGTTCCGGGAATTTCGAAACACTGTCGAAAGCTTTGCTTGTCTGGATTTTCAGTTCTTTCTTTCAGTATCCAATAATAAGCAAACTGTTATCTTGGCTAAAGGTATTGGATTTAGTTGATATCAGGAGGAAATCGAACTATTGAAATATAAGACTAATCATTTTTTATTTATTCTATTATTATTTTGTCGAATTATCCTTTGTCCTAATGACTGCCATCCCAATAATTTTTTTCTGATTTTTATCTTGTTCTTTCCTAAAAAAGAAGAAAGAATTAACTTGCGTTAATGGTCATTCAATCCACTATTCTAAATATTGTTAAATGTTTTAAAATTCCCTAGGACTAACCGAAGAAGTATGATGAACTGCAGAAAAGTTTCAAAGGAAAAAAATTAGATGTGCACACTGCACAAACAAGAGAGGCGAAAACGTTTATAGCCCACTTATTCTTTATTACCAAAAAAATTTCGTGAAACTTCATTTCAAATTTGATCACATATCAATCGTATGTAATAATTCACCCCCTCCCCCCCTTTTCCTCTGATTTCTGATAACTTGTAACCAACACGTAACACATTTCACTTGGAGCCAATGGAAAGGGATGAATCGTTGCGAAATACAATAAGTAATATAAAAAGATAGCGCGTGTTTTTGAAACGGTAGGTGTGAGAAATGGGGGTGACGTTGGTGGTGTGGCGGTGCTATCAGTGTGCTAGTCATCAGTAGTGCTACGGCGCAACCGGACAGGCATTTCACGATGGGGGTGGCTGGATAGAGGCGCCTAACGGCAGCTGAGTCTCATGATCCGTTCATTCGGGTTCGCACGGCTACCGTCGTCTCCACTCGGTTCTCCGCGTTTCGAAGAAGCACCCGGTGAGTTTACCGAAGCGCTCGTGCCACTACGCTCGCACTCGTCCGCGCGAGCTTTGGACGTTTCCGCGCGTGTAACTGTCTCCTCTCCTTTCGTGCTTCTATCTTTTTGTCGTTCCCTGACGCTTCGTTTTCGCTCGTTTCTTTCGACAACACAATGATGGTCGCTAACGACTACAGGGATTCGTTCTGGACAATCTTCAAGCACGAACCGTGAACATCTCTGTTCGTGTGTATACTTTTTCTCATCTGATCAAATCGGACAAGAAGCACGAGGTGATTGAGGAGTGTTTGCAGTGTTTCTGTCATCATTCTGAAACAAAGTGTGCAGACTGTTGATACATCACGTGTCGATCTATGATCATCCTTTCTAATGTATCTACAAGGAGATTATCCTTTCTTTCGAAAACGGATTAATTAAATCTGGCTGATTCAATTTGTCGAGATGGATTTATTGTGAAAAGTTGGAAAAAGAGAGAAACTTTGTTCAAGGAAGTTTAGTAAGGATTCTGGGTAGTCCGCAGGTTTGCGTGAGCTTTCCCGCGATTTTCGTAGCCAGTGTTATAGGCGTAGGTTTCGAGAGTCGTGAAATGCGAGTGTAAATTAAAACGGACATGTGAGACGGTTTTGAGAATCAAATGCTTCAGCAAAAGCAACTCTACGCTGATCATTAAATTTTAGGTAAATGGATGCTGCGATTGTCCTTACAGGAGGGAAAGAGGATCTTTGATCCTTTCGTTGGGAAACGTATCGCCATCGATGCATCAAAGAAAAATTTCGGCATGAACACGGTGATCTTAGTCTTACGTTGAATTGAATTTTTGTGGCCGTGATGAAACAGTGAACAGTTCAAGTTGATATCTCGTGTCTTAACAACACGAAAATCAAATACTTGTCGCGAGTGAATAACGTGATCTTTCGAAGATTGCCAAATCGAAACAGCAATATGAACTAAAATTAAACTTCAGTGATTCAAGTGAAAGAACGTGTGGTACTTCATTATCTACGTAGACTACTGATAATTCTTCTCGATTTTGAAACGTGTCATTCATCCAATCATCGAAGTAACGATATAAAACGAATCTCATAGAAGATATATCATTTTTTCGTGGAAAGTGCACAGGATGTTCCATTTATTAGGTCCAACGAGTTTTTTGATTCGACTCTGCAATCGTAACAGCTTGAAGTCAGCCGACAGTTCAAAGCATCTGTCTTGAATAAATTTGAAAATTAATGCGGTATCACCGTTTAGCTTCCCAGTGTGAAATCGGTTAATGCCACCACGTTGGAGGGATCGAAGTAGCCACGGTTATCCGCTTGAGTGGTATTTACTTCGAAATATACGGCTACAGGTCAGAGAAACAGCCGAGAATCGACGAAGTCATTCCTTCTCCGGCTGACGTTCACTTGGCACAGGGATATTCGTTGAAAGGGGGAATGAAGCGCCATCCAGGCAGCACGTAGGGACTGGCCCTTCTCGTTTTCGGAGATGTGGCGCTATCTACAGCACACTATCATCGGGCTTACCGTCGTCCTGCTGACGATTCATGAGATAGTCCTTGTGCGAGCTGGTGAACAAGGTAATGGCAGTTCATGTGTCTTATCTTTGGTTGCAAGGATCATTTTACTTTTCGTGTGTAATTTGTCTTTTAGAGTTCGTTCGTAAATTATGACCCAAGCTGGAAAATGTTAATCAGTAAGCTTCTTCCATTTCAATGAGATGCTTTTAATTAAAATTACGTTAATATTATATTCAAAAACTGTAGATTTCGTTGGATTGTTTTTTGATGAATATTTTGAATGAAAGTTCACTATTTTGTGCATCTTTAGTGATCGTTACGAAATGTATCTGTAAATGCGTAAATTGAACTAATCCTTTCGCATTTTCAGATGCAGAAACAAGTACATTACGATAAATGAGTTTAATTTTAGAAATTCAAGGGAACTTTGCGGATTTTAATCGTCTGAAAAATTTGAAAAATCGCTTTATTTGCATTTTCAATTTTCTATAATGTAGTTATTTTAATCGCGTGCGTGTACAGCGTATCTAGATAGTTGTTAAAGGTTGCAACAAAATGGAAATACAAGTTGGGTTCTGGCGTAAAAAGTAATTGGGGACGGACAGGGGAAATTCAGTCGAGCAAAATGGTTGAGCCATAAATACTTATTTTACTTCATTGGTTAATAATTGAGCATATAAGAGGGTTGTATGTCTGTTTTTCTCGACAGAATGAACCACGCTCATATGTTCGTGTGCACTTTCAACTATGGCTTATCAAATAGTTTTGCGACGGGGATTTCTGTCCGGAAAATTTTCTTCTAAAGTGATGCGCAGAAAAACTGGCATCGTAATTGGAAAATACAAATTTTCAACATCAATTTGTCCGCCTATGAAATCTATCTAGGGTAGAAAAATATAAATGGAATTTGTGTTAACGAACTTTCAATCAATGCTGTAAAATCAAGAGAAATGAATTGGGATATGTGTTGAGAATAAGAACGGAGGAATAAAATATTTCAGCAAATTTTAAACGGTACTTTAATTTTTAGTAATGTTATGCGATTAATTAATTAGCCAATAATAGAGAATATTTTGATGCTGTAATTTAAAATACCTTTTTTCTATGTTAATATCCTTGTGTTAATTTATTATTTTAATTCATATCTGTCCTGTTTTTACTGATTTATTTTTTTATTACATTTCTTTTTATGTTAAATTTTATTCAAGTGTTTCAATGAAAGTTTCGTTACTTTGTGTGGGGTGTACAAACGGAACGGTACAAATATCGTAATTGAAGTTGCCACGTAATATTCCTGTAAAGACCGTTAAACGCAGCTAAAAATTAATTAGTACAAGTGTACAGAATATATTTGTACATTTATACAAACTGGAGCGTATCGTAACGAATTTTTAGTATTGACTTTTTTTTAAATACCCGCCTTTCCAAATGTTGATTCTTTATGTAAACCCGATTTATTTTGTGTAACTGTAGTGAAATTTTTGTCCTTTGATCAAACGGCACTCGATATTTTAGTTTATTTTAGTTTATGTTATTTTAGTTTTCACATATCTAGTTACGGCGAGATGCGTAAAATATCGACAGTAATGCAAGGTCCTATGATCAGGAATGCTGTTTATCAAAAATCCTTTTTTCGTTCCATAAATACACGAGCAGGTTCTTCATTCTTGGCACAGTAGACAAGCATTGTACCGTTGACTTATTCCTTCCATATTCTTAAGTGGAACAGTTTTTAGCACAGTAAAATTTTCTGTCGATCAGTGGTATTTATGTTAAAATTAAATTCTAAAAAAAGTCATTGTTCCATTCAACGCTTCACTGTTCCGTCGTAATTTAAATTTTTTTACGAACGATGATCAGTTACAATTGAAGATAAATTGTGTTCGTTACGTTCATGTTTATTACATTAATAATAGCCTTTAAAAAAAATATTTCCGTCTATATCCTTTGAATTTTCCACTAGCGAAATATTTTTAAAAATAAAAAAGAAAATTATACTGATAATTAAGAGAGGATTCTTTGTACCAATACATTGAAAGTATGTATTTCGCAATATTTAAATAAGGGGGATTTTAATATTACAATGAAAAATTTCCATTTTTTAAAGTAGACAGATTTACTTAAGTCGTTAATTATAATTCCGCGTAGTCAAAGTAGTAATTTTAATAACAGAATTAGCTGCAAATCGCTTTAATGTTTGGACTTGAGAGTTCGCAGTAGATAAGGCTGGTTTTGATCAGCCACAATGCGTGAACGAGAGTATATACGGTCCTACGTACATACATACGTACACGGGCGTGTTCTAGTAGCGCAATGCAAATTGTAATGGCTTTACTGTTTCATAACGAAGTTATATGTACAATCTATTCGACTGGCTGAATTACAAGCGTTCATGTGGTGTGTGTGCAGCGAACCTGAAATCAATGCTCCTTTCTATCAATTTCGTTGAAGAATTCCCATTCATTTTTACGTTACTCACCATTTTCATATTTCTTTCTCCCTTTCTCTGCTCGATGAATAACGAAGCGAAATTTTGTATGGATGCATTCACAGATATATCCTTCTTGCTCGTGATTATTTTGAAGTATTGCTTTTCTATTCTTAGCAGAAACTGTTCATTTGGTAGATTTGTCAATTCGATACAAGACAGCTATTATTCACAAAAATAGGAACGAGTTTTTATTACAGGGTATTCAAGATGTCCATTAATTTGTTTCACCAGGGATATTAAATAAAATAGTCACGCGGTACCCATTGCACAGCCATTGAAACTGTTTTCAAGCTCTCTCTTTGACTCCAATTCTTTTTTCTTCCACCAGTATTTCCTAACTCAATGTGTCGTAACGAATGCGATTTGTAGAAATTCTTTCGCGGCTGTACAATAAAGTTAAATGACGGGGATCGTTTTAAGAGCGCGAGTTTCACAGATCGATCATCAAATCTGTGACGCGTTCGCCGCAGTTTTGTTCGTTTTATCAATGCAATCGTATCGTATTGTACAGTCGTTTACAACCTGACGCTTGGCCCCGAAAAATTACATTAGTCGTTCGTTCATTTCAACTTCCTCTTAATCGGATGACATTGATTGCTTTTTATCCATTTCCTTTTTGCAACTTGTAATCGTTGCCCATGAGTCGATACAGGGAATGTAGTCTGTGATTTCGAACAACCACAACCTTACTGGTTTAATATCTAGCAAGCTAGGAGCACGCTAGGATATCAAGCAAAGAATATTTTTGAACATAAAATGTTTAGTTCGTGAGTCGAATGCAATGACTAAGAATATCATGGAATTCTCGCACCAAGTCACCTATGAATCTGAACTTACACGAAGTCTCGTAACCATTGTATTTTAAATTCATGCAAAATTCTGTAGGAAGCTTTGTAGATAATATATGAATAAGTATGACTGACGTATATCGTAGAATACTGATTGTCTTGTATTCTAAAATTTAAAGATATTATACGTACATGTTCCTTCTATTTTCTATTTATTATAACTTTAAATATAAATCAATTTGTTATTTAAGGTGTAGTTAAAAAAGTATCAAAGAAGAAATGATACAAATTGTATTCCACCCTTAATAAGGTAGCATACTTTGGTACGATCAAGCACAAATACAAAAAAAGATAAATAGATATGAAAACAGGAAAAAAAGGTGCAAAATTTGTGTTAACTTACCTCCTACGATTTTCGCGCGGTTCTTAAAAGAAAGTGGTCAAGTGGTCATAGAAGTGAATCGTAATTATGGTACGTTTATCGAATAGATTCGTTAGTTTTGTAGGAAATAAAACGTAGGAATACATATTGACTTTTTTTAAGTATGAATTTGGTAGTGAGGGTTTCAAATGGACGAGTAGTACTCCAGGTGTAATTTTACCTATTTACATTTACTTCCAATTAATGTCAATTTAATGTTAATAGTAAACTAAATTGTACAAATTTAACTGTCGTGTTAGAATGTTAATCTCAACACGGATAACGCTGAAAGTACATCGGTAGCAAACGAAGGGTTGAGCGTGATACGAAGAAAAGAGAAGAAATGAATAAAACCGGGAGAAAGTCATCGGCTAGGTTGGAATTTCACGATGCTGTGTGGCTCTTTGGTCAATTAATTTCGCTTCATTGCGCGAGTTGAGCGGAAGATTAATAAACTTCACCTCGTCACGCTCGTAACGCGGCGTGCCAGGTTAGTTTACCTAGGGGTTTATCTACTGGCTAGCATAAATGCTCGCAATTTGTACACGCTTGTACCAGATAGGGGGATAATAGAAACTTCATCGTGCAACTGATGCCGCGGCCATTGTACCCGGCTAAAAATTAACCCTCACTCCTTTCCCTAGTCCCTTTGATCAAATCTAGCGCGTGGCGTTTCAACAGAATCATCTCTCTCTCTCTCTCTCTCTCTCTCTCTCTCTCTCTCTTTCTATGCATACGCGAATACTATGTGAATCTGATTTTTGGAGAAGTTCTGTTTGAATGTGTATGATCTTATCTTTGAAAATTAAGTCGGGGACAAGTGATGGGTAGAGAAGTTGCATTACGTCAAATGAAAAAAGTTTTATTCAGAGAGCCTTTGATATGAAACTTCACCGGAGGACACATTTGATTATTTGTCATGGTATCCTTTTTTTCCTTCCGGCCATTGCGATATTTCGTCTAGTCAAGAGTTCGGAACTTTTCCTTTCGAATGTTTGGGAAACTAGACTCGCATCTTAATATAAGAATATTGACGTCGAATCTTCAGAGTTTTTTGTTTCCAGTTCAATCGGAGAAAATGCGATCGGAGGAGTACTCCTTCTTTTTCTTTTTTCTTTTTTCTGTTGTCGAAGGTTAAGATCCGATAATTTTAAACGTGAAAGGTATCGACAAGTATTCACCAGATTGTCAATAGTATCTATCGTGCAAATTGTTTTTTTCAATTCAAGTAGATTTGTAATTGTTGAAACAAACAACGAAGATCTTGGACAAAGCGAGCAAAAATTACACGCCGGAATATTAATCGCCGCGGAGAATGTATTTCCGTGCACTTTATCGTAATCGAAACAGAATACGGGTTAATTCAATTAATTAATTAACAGTAAGATAATTTTAAGATAAATGGTTGGAATAATACATAACACGTATAGTTGTAACAACGAAAAATATAACTTTGTCCTGGAGTTTTCCAGTTTCATTCTTAATTGCTGACCACTTGTCTCTGAAACGGTTAGTCAAGTAACAATTCAAATGATTTTTTTCTTGCTTTAGATTACTTGAAACTTGAGGTCGTTTGTGTTTGTTAAATTTTAATGCGAACTGAGGCAGGAACGATGCCAGGAAGGAATAAATTGAAAAGAATGGAATTGAAATAAAAAGGAAAAGGTCAAGGGATTTATTGCAATTAAACAGACATAAAAGGTTAATTTTAAGAAATTAAAAAGTCTCGAGTTCATTTTCTTTATGATTCACCTTTTTCTGTATTGACAACTGTCAGTTTTGTTCCTTTAATATTCCTACGAATAAAATCCCATGTAAACGTAGAAAAACACACGATGAAAGCACGTAGATGTCACTTATTACGTTACACCCTTTTCTCGAAAATTACCTCATATAAAATGCCTCGGTACTAAATATTTTGTCACGATATTTGGATCCGGATCACGTTCGTTCGAAGTCTTGCACACTCAGCGAAATGAAAGTATGGCTTTTATTGCTGTACATTATCTGCGAAGTGTCTGTCTCTATTTCTTTAATCCGCCATCGCCTTTCTACCGAAATCTCGGCATTGCTTTCGATGCAAAAAAGAAGAGAAGTATAAAACATTATTTCCGAGAGGATGGGGTCCCCTGTTGAATCGTCGCTTCGGAGAATCTGTTCTAAAGAAACTCGGGATAAACCATCTTATTTCATTCCTTTCACTGTCAGTCAATTATTCTTCCACTTAAATATTTGTCAAAATTGAATTAAATTTTAATGGATAATTAATGGGAATAACGCGCTCGTTGTAGAGAGAAAACGGTGGCTGTCTTGCCTTTTTAATTTCTTTTCCAGGAAGAAATCATTATTTATGCATACAATTTTTAAAGCAGTGTTTGATACTATTTCCATTCTTCAGTTTATACTATCTTTGGTAAACGATTAGGATACCTTGTCCAGCTCAGAACTTGCATATTGCAAGAATAACTCTTTTCTTAATCCTGTTTTTAATACCCTCCTTTATGCCTTTAAACGTTCGTTTAGATGTATTCGAAAGCAGTATAATACAGTCAGCATACTAAATTACGGCGCAACAACGCGGCTGCAATATTTACGAGAACGTGGGAAAATGTATAGGTAAGGATATCTGGAATAAAGTTATCCACTAAACTGAGTAACTATGCTGAACATGTTAAGGAAAAAAAAGAGAGAAAAAAACATAATTCAGAGATAATTTTTCCCGTGTATAAATTAAGCACGTTCTGTAGAACCAGACTACGAGTATCGAAATCGTTGCTTATAACGCCATTGTTTGTTCAACTTTCTTTCCTCAATAATACAAAAGGGTCAAGTTTACCGAGAACTTTTCTAAAGTGACCACGTAGAAATTGACCGGAATAATCCAGCTTTGACGTTTGATAACTATATTCTTCCAGGGGATTTTGCAGTTTCGCATTACCGAAGAACTTTTCGTATATCGAGAACGCTTAACAAGTTAAGCTGTAAAAATGCAGCTCTGAGCTTTCTCCGTTATTCATTTTTCTTCATCTAGAAGCACAAACTTCCTGGATAATGAGGATTTATCCACGTATTCCTGCAAAAGCTGTTAATTAAATTTTCGCCAATAATAGTGGCTCACTGATAACTAATGGATATTTTTACCGGATACTTAGGGTTTCAGTGTAGTTCGAGCACGGATGCGCGGTCGAGCGTAATGGAGAAAGATGACCGGTAACCTTCTAACGGAAAACCGGCCTATTCACGACGTTATCATATTTCTCGAGGCTGATAATTATACACAATCAAGGGCACGCGCGAGCGTTATCATCATGTGTCAAAGATAAGGGATGGTTCTGGGGTTCGTTCCATCTTGTTAGATCCTTCGGTGATTACGAGGTGGTTGTACACGGTAGTACGAAATCTCGATTTTGGATCGTTTGTCGTAATCTGCTCGCAAATCTATGTCAAATTTGAGGAGGCGGACTATTGCTTGTACTTAACACACGTCGGCGTGGCATAAGAATCGTTAATTACGGTAGCAGATGAAGATCAGCCTATAATTATGAGCTTCCAGTACGAGGCGTTTAATGGTTAGCAGTGTGGTACAATTAGAAGCTTCGGTACAATTTATCGCACCTGTGATTACAATCCGACCGTTGTTCCAGCGATAATGAATACGCGTCTGTATACGTGTTTTCCGTGTACTTCTTTTAAAACTGGTGCCATAGTTTGCGGGGTCGAAGTTACTAATTTTTGAAGTAGACGCATTTTTTTTTTAATTAACGCAGAAAGTAGGTAATTACTTTTTGATCAGTTTAAAATTAGTGCTCGTTTATATTTTATTCGTAAGGTACGATCGATGAAATTTCGATATACTTAACAAACTGGCTTCCTCGAGAAGTTTCAGAATTTCTACCTTGAGATTGTGTGACAGCAGGGAATAGATTTTAACCCATTGCGATAAAACGAGATGTTTACTACAGCAGTTGTCCTAGTTTTATCATTCAATGGAGGATAATTAAAGTTTGTAACAATGGTCATGTTCTCAATGAATACGCGCTTCCCTCTCCTGCTTCATCTCTTCACAACCTACATTTTCCTTCCGATTTTCAATTTTCATGCATCACGTCGGAACAACAAACTGTACGACACTGGTAAGACTCTCTTCTTCGTTGCAAGCTATCTTCGGTGATATAGGTTTTATGAAAAACGCACGTAACACTTTTATGTCGCTGAAATGTACATTCACTGGGATTTATTTAAGGAAATGTTAGTATAAGCCGACCAAGATAGGTTCAATAGTGCCTGTTTTTATGTATCTCCGATGATCAAAAATGTCCTTACGGGAAGAAATTTCGCTCGTGAACACTGTGTCAATTTCTCAGAGTAACGCTTTGTAATTCGGTTATACGGCTGAAGAAGTTGAATGAAAATTGAAATTAACATTGCCTACTTTTACGAAAATTAAAGTAATTCAGAGAATATGATTATGGTGCTACGTACCAAGCCATCGTGCACTTTTATCTTTATTTTTATGCTATTAGGAAGTTCTTTTGCCGGTAAATGATTCAATCTGCTGTGCATGAACATATTACAGCAGGATCATCTCTGTCTTCTTCCTTTTGCATTCTAATTTTTCATCCATCTTTTTTAACGTTACGTTTTTTTCCAAAGATACCTAACTTTCAATTATGTTCAGTGATCGATAATTATTATACCTTTGGCGCACAGTAAAGATTCACCTCTGTGTATAACACGTTTGATGTCACTGCTGATTCCTTTCGATTTTCATTTAATCTCCATTAGCAGCAACGGATTGCAGCCAGTCCATTAAAGCTGGGCGGATGCAACGTGTCGCATAATTTTCATTTTACTCCCCCGTCCCTTTCTTCCTTTTATCTTTTTTATCTTTTCCTTTTTTGTTTTAATGCTACCGGTCTCTCTTTTTCTTATACTTCGAAGCTCTTGCTTTTCCTTCTCCAGTCTCTCTACCTTACGTTGGTTTTGAGAATGTAGGTAGTCGTAACCGAGGTAAAAAGATCGTTACGGGTAATGGGGTAGGGCTTAGCTTTTATCTCCTTTACCTTCTTCACCCTGATATAACCCGATTCAGCTGTCTAAGTCACGAGTAGTCACACGATTCTATCGAATACGCCCATTCGTGACGTTTACCGGAGATAATTACATAGGCATTATGCCATCACCCAATCCAATTTCGGCTGTGACGTTCGGTTTTGTGGCAGCGCAAAATGAGAGAAAGTCGCGAGTGTTTCCTTCTTGATTCGCGTTCATTCGAGCGGACACATTTTCCTTTTCGTATTATACGTAGTGATCGTGGCAGAAGAAGATCGTGACACGGTTACCGGAATGAATTTATTTAACGAGAGATGTCGGATCGATACATCCTCCGTACGTATTATACGATTATTCTGGACGAACCGTAATATCAACGATATTAATTCCTGCTCACTGGTGTGAATGTGAACTGGTTATATTATCTTGATTTGTGCTTTTTCATCGTCCATGATGATCCTATGCGAATGTGGTTTGCGTGAGAGATAAAAATATTGAAATTTTTTAATATTAAGATCATACGTTATCGTTGCTGTTGCTGGGAATTAGTTTAATTATTGTGGATTTATACATAGTATATACAGGGATAAAGCAATGTTCTGCTTATAAGCAAGATAGTGAGTGTATAATTACGTTTTAACGTTGTAATTATGAGTTAATATCGCGAATATACTCTGGATATCTCATTTACTGTTAATTTACCATATTCCGTTAATTGTGTGTTTATTGAAAGAACAGAATTTCTGTGTTGGAAGACATTTTTGATACGTGTATTTTCCTAAGCTGTTATTCAAAAAGTATGGTTACTTTATTTTACTAATATTCACAAATATATGTTTAAAAAAACGTAGAAATATCACTCTTATTGAATAATGAACGGTTTTCAGTGTTTCACATTTTCAATATCTTATTCAAGATAAATTCTATATATTAATTCTGTGCTATTATATGTTACGTTTGCTAATGTCTAATTTTATGAATATGTATGCATTGGCAGTAAAATCAAATATCAATACTCCAAACACTCAATGTAATTAATCCTGTATTTAATATACGACGAAACCAGCTGAAATTGTACCTCTGTACATGATTTATCGCTATGTTAATATCTGAACAGTGTAATTTAAATCTGCACGTTTTGTCATTTTTCGTATGTGAATTTTACTTTCGTTCTCTTGCTCGTAATAATTAATTTGATTTATGAAATTCTCAGGATTACCAATTTCTAATCCGGACTACATATTGCGAAAGTGAACAGAATTTCTTAGTAGGTATGACAACGTGCACAGAACATGTCACTTCGCGATGATCTACTGAACTTCATGGAATGAGGTTTCACGTAAGCTTCCTTGGTTTAGGATAATTACAAGAATATTATATGGGCCTCTTACATATGCCAGACTCGAGCAGTGCTTACGCGAATACGTACGTATAACCTTATGAAAGACGCAAATTAAGTTGCGTGTACATTAAGACATGTACATTTAAACAGCTCCATATTAAGTGCTAGATTACCCACAATTAGAATACTAGCACAACGTCGAGAGTTTTCGCGTTGGAATAGTTCCTAATTGGTCAGTTGTAAGTATATCTGGTATAAAATTACAATAACCACCGGATTGTTTAATTAATCGAACAGCTGTGTAATAAAGTTGAGTTCGAACTTCACAATTTATACGTGACTTTGAACGGGCCGTAGGATTTCTATCTTTTATGCATTCCAAGTTCTCCAGAAGTTCCAATATGACAGCGTTCTATTGAGAGTCTTGAGTTTCCTCGCGATACATCACCTTCTTCCTTCTTCTCCTTCTCCATCTTTACCTCACCCTCTTTCAAACTTTCAGCGTTTTATTCGCGCTCGTAATGTCATCCGTTCTTCTTCTTCCCTTAATCTTTCGCTGAAACTCGGTTACCTGTTATGAAGTTGACCGTCAATTGTGATGCTTCCTCCTTTCTGGAACGCTTGTAACTTCTACAACAGACCGTTGTTACCAATTTTCCTCTTCGGTCCCGCGCGGTTCTCTCTGACGGATAAGGAAAGCTTCAAAGGAGGAACGAAGTTCTCCTTCGACGTTGCATAATATATGAATGTTTAGCAAGTGAAAAATTGTAGTCGATTTTTTTTTTCTCCGTGTGCGCCAGTGTTTTGTATATTACGTTCGTCAGCAAGGCTAGGTGATGCGTAAGAAGGCGAAATGCAAGAGTAAAGGACACGAAGTACATCAAGATATATCGAAGGAAGCTTTTTCGACTCAAAGGAAAGACTCGCTCCAGTTGGTGCGACAGAAGGTGTATGAAAATATTTGATACTTTGGCTGTTTCGTGTTGCAGAATAAAAGCAACGTTTTCCTTGTGCGCTTTAGTTTTTATAGTATTTTCCGGAGCTTTTTGAAAAAATGTAATTTTCCTTTTTTAACTGTAACAGAGGCGGAAGAAAAGCTCTAATTCTGTGAATAAAAGAAAAATACAATAGAAAAATATATAATCAAAATATTGAATGATTTTTATTTACGAATTTTAAATTGGCATATGCAGGTTATCTTTGTTTCTATGTCAAAATGAACTGTGTATTTCCAATCGTATTTCCACCTTCCCTTTGTTACCGTAAACAATTTTAGCGTTCTGCATTTGGTATTCTTGCATAAATAAATTCCTTGCATTCTTCTTAGGCAGCTCGTAATTCTGAAGTGCAGCGCACAACTGCGATCAATATGTTCATTAATCTTTGATCTCCTTCCATTCTTCCGTCCTAGTATGCAAAGTACTCGTGTTACGTATGTACATAGTTTCTCGGCAGTATCATGGGAAAATAGGGAATGCGAATAGATTCAGGAGGAATCCTGAAGACCTATCAGATCCGTGCAATTTATTTTTTGAGCTATTCTTTGTTCGATAAATTTCCTCGCGAATAGTTTTGTTTTACACGATTGTCTAAGAAGCGCTTCTCATTTGTCGCTGTCTTTACATCTCCTTTTGACTTCCAAATTACTGTTTCAACTGATTACAAGTTAAGTCTTTTTCCTTTTTTCCCCGTTGAATTTTCAAGCAAGTTCTCCTCGTACTAAATAGTCACAAATTCTTCCCTTTTCACTGGTTCTTCCTTGAACAGCACTCGTTGCTAAACAGTTCCACTTTTTTTGTTCCTTTCGGCCATTTGTTACAGGATTAATCGTGCGTGATTACCAAATACGTATTTAATTCTGTTTAGTTTCGAATGTACCGTGCATTAGTCTTATTGATGCATTAACAGAAAGTCCGAATAAAAGGTTTCCCTACAATTGCTTTAGAAAGTGAATTTAACTAAACCTAGTATCGATTAAATAAATTAACCTGAATGTTTGTATGTAAAAAATTATGATAAACGAATCGAAGTTAAAGCTAAGATATATTAGAAATATATTAGAAACTCTTTGACTAATTAAAAATTAATAAGAAGAAATGAGTCACCTATAATTTGTCTCTCATAATTTTCAATTTATTGTTCTCTTCTAGTCTGAGAAAAATATAAGTATAAGCTATTATTAGGAAAAATTCTTTTCAATTTATTCTATTCAATGGATGTTTAACATTCACTAAGAATATTACCGATGTTGCAAATATTACTAATTGAGTTAGCAAAAGGATTAAAGTATCTGATAACAGGAAGCTCGTCGTAAATTATGAAGAATTAGGTACCTCAGATTGGTACCTAATTACCTTCGGTCTCTTACAGAAGACCAGTAAGTTTCTTCGCGTTCCCTTTGCGTGACGTAATTACTCACCGTCCTAATCCTGGTCTGTAAATATTTGCGCTATCGCGAAAGCGAATCGCTTCTACTGATGGTTCTGGCTTCCTTATTTCGAGCGGCCTCTATTTCTACTCACGTCGGATTTCTAGGTCTCATGATTACACGTCAGTCAAGATTAATTGGCCACGTGTACTACGTTGCACGGTAGATGAGCATGAAATTAACCGTAACAAAAAAAGGAATGCTGCTGGAATATAAAACCATACGCAGGTTTATTTGCGAAAAAAGGGAGAACTTTTATTTTGAACAGACATCGTAGTACACTGGTACGCCAGTTGTTCTATCGTGCACAATCTTTTCTAAATTTGTTTTCTCGCTTTCTCGTCACTAGACTACAGATTTTTATGCATTTGTAGGAAATTGAAAGGTGCAAAATTTCACTGAATGCAAGTAATATGAAAAAATATAAAAAATATACAAATTATAGTACTTTTCATAATATCTGGCAGGTGAAATAAGTTTCTATCGAAGTTTTATTTTTCTTACTATATTCTCAAAAATGTGAATTCGCATAAAAATCCGCAGTCTACTCGTCACATTTCAAAATGCCATTTCTCATAGGACTTCAATTCAAGGATGTTCAATAAATTAATAATAAAACATACAGATTTATTTATTTAAAATACAAAATTAATTAAAATTAATTTAAAATACAAATAATTAACAAAACCAATCATTTTTTGAGAAATACTTATGCAGAAATTAATTTGTCAGACATTTTTTCAAGAAGTATAACAAAAGTTTTGCTGTAGTGTTATATGCTAGGCCACAGAATGTATAATACATTTGACATATCAGTGATTAATTCAAAGTACTTGAGATTTCACTTTAATGACCCTGGTTTTGTGACTAGACCAATTATCGATGCCTCTAGACCCACGAGATTAGCAGTTTGGGACTCATGGGATACGATGCAGATGAACCTGCATCAGTGAAACCTAGTGTACATTGATTTGGAAGTCATGACATCCGTAATCCTAGTTTTGTAGAATTCAGTATAGACAGTAGTATAAACCCAGATATATGAAACACGATTTAAATTCTTCAGATTTACGGAAACCAATATGTACAATTCAATTATCTTATGAGTTCTTTAAATATCGAATTCTATCAAACACATACAGTACGATATAAACTAGCAAAATCGAGATAAAGGGGTTGAAATGATCTGAGGGTTTTAAAAATCTAAATCCCTATGAGTTTAATCTGTAGGACTCGATATGAACGGATCGATAGTATCGATAGGAATCAATAATGACATTGAGTAATGAAACTTGATTTACACCTGTCCTTGTGATTCGTTACAGTACGATTCAAATTTTTCTATGCATTTTGGAGAGCTGCCGGTGACTCACAATTTCGAGTTCAATAAATCCCGGCTGGTTTCTACGTTTATTGAATTTGTTAGTGCCGAGTTTCGCGAGTCTGCAGTCATCTGTAATGGTTCTCACGGAATTTCCACCTGACGCGGAGGAACATTAAGCTGGCACATACATGGTTGTGCATTTTCATTTTAAGTGCTTCAAGTGCCCTCCGGCACTCGACTCGTTTCAGAAGAACGAAAAACATTCCTGCAATTATAGTACGCGCGCAGAGATTGTTGTAGCATGTAAACGGCTCTCAAGATGGCAGAGTGAACCTGAGGTTGGTTTCGTTAGAATGTTTTAATCGATGGAGACGATGTAAATCATTTTCAGGATTTATCGTCTGTTGGAGTATACTATTTATCATTGCGGTTAGTCGTTTCGATATCTGAACTTTTATTTCTATCTTATACGGAAACAAATATAGGTGCCCGATAGATCAAAGAACAATGTCGCTTCGTGTATTCTTTTTTTTCACGATATTGGAGCGCGTTGTATATCATACAACCGCGTACGGTGTTTCGCAACCAACGGTGACAAAGTCTAATTTATTATTTCGCGATATTGCGTGTCTGTTGTTTTAAGATTTGCGTCAATTTATTGGTATGGCGCACGGCAGTACCACGGGGCGATCCTGCACATTTTTCCCTACAGTGTTTGCTTTTTTCGCGAAGCCAAAGCTTCGAACTGATATGTTACATTTATTACCGTTCGCATCTTTTTGTTTGTTTTTTTTGAATTCATAGCATTATTCAGTTTCCGAATTGAATAAAATCATTCGTTGTTTTGTTTAATTTTTTCATCACAAATTACCAGAATCCTATTGCAAAAAGGTTTTAATTTAATGTAGAGTAAGATTTTTTTATTAAATTCTATGATGAAGAAAAGATAGAATTGATGTGAGCGAAGAGCGAGGGTAGGAAAACAGTCGAATTAAAAGAAACACGTGGCCGTCCGTACACTTGATTGTCAGAAAATTTATGTGGCTATGAAGCAAAATGAGGGGATGAGCAACGTGAAGGATGAAAATGTTAGAAAAAGTCGGATCTTTGAAACAGTCTTTCGGTGAGGAATAGCTTGAGCGTAGTCAAGCAAAGCTGTAAGCTCGAGGCATAATAGATTTACAACAAACGAAACCTCTTTCTTTAGGGGAAAAAAAGAGAAAGGAAACTAGAGCAGCATTATTTATTCTCAACAGCAAGAAGGAGAAAATTATTTAGATCTTACTGGTTCTGTTCGTTCGTACTCCAAGCAGAAATGAGTTTAATATTTCTAACGAGAAAGACTTGTTTGCAAGACGATAAAGAAGCTGCCAAGTATATCGAGAGTGAATTTATTCGACGCAACTTTCTTGTTACTCTCACTAGTGAACAAACTTTCCAGCCGGATATTTTCACCACGGCATGACCAGGGTGCATTTTAATTCGCTGTGTCACGCGAAAGCCTATTTAGACTTTGGTGTATATACACCACACAGATAATCATTATCGCGCCGGCAAATTATTCGACACGCGCCTCGGTTAACGAGCACAATTTTAAATTTATGAAACTTAATTAGCAGCGTATCAGGGTTTGCGGTAAGCACAGGTTGCCTGCTTGCTGTTCGATCCAAGCTGAGTCCAAGACATGTAAATGCCCACCCACACCTAAGAGTTTCCACCGTTTCAGATTATATTAGTTCGGTGTTCTCTGCTCGACGGTTGTGTCAGTGATGTACAATATAAAACGGGAAACGCTATTCACACTAACAGCCACGACGGCACAATCTACCGTTTCGACGTTGACATCGCGTGTGTTGCGATGCTGCAACAATTTCTCGGCGTGGATTAAAGTCGCGATTTATTTAGTGACGTTACGCAAATTACGTTTGTGTCTGTTGCAATAACGAGTATCGTTTCTATTTACGTCTGTATACGAAATAATAACTCTTTCTCTCTTTCTCTCTCGATGCATAAAATGTCTCTTTGTCAAGGTGACGGTTGGTATTATCTGCATCAAGTTATTACATTCCAGCGCGAATTTTGAATGAAATGAAATGAAAATCTGAAATGGAACTTTCACATTGATTCACTGATTTATAACACTAATTGTAAGAGAAAATTCGTGGTTTTTGTTTGTTTGTCTGTTTTTTTTTTTCTTTTAATCGAGCAACATTGTATCAATGTGTAAATTTCAGTCGGCAAATGGTCGGATTAATTTTTTTTCTTTTGTTTGGGGGGTGGGGTGTTTCATTACATTCGCGAATAATTTCTAGCTCTGTCGCTCTTCGCGTTTACGCAGCGAGAATGATAAACGCACCATGAAAAATAAACAGGAAAGCTTCAGAACAAAATATTTGCTCCTTATGCCAGCTCTGTGACACTTAATAGCTGCAACTCGTAAATATCCAGGGAATGGTATTTTTCCACAGCAACAGACATAGTCACGTACTCAATTTACGACTGGACATTCTACTCTACTAGATTTTCCATCGCTGCCAGACTTACAAAGATCCGAAGGACTTATCCATACATTCGTGGAACAAATTGTGGTGATATACTCTCGTAAAAACTTCAAAACAAAAAAAGGCAATAAAAACCTACAACTACTCTGTTATAGTAGATCAAACAAAAAAAAAATATAACAGGAGTGGTAATAAGAGAGGAACAGTTTCCCGTTGTGTTATACCTACTTTTTCTGTAGGTTGAGCATAGATTGGCATAATTACTGTTTTTGTAGTATTAACGCACAGTTTGAATTTTACAGTTTTTGAAATAAATGTCCCTCAATTTTCCTACACAAAAATTATGTTGAATTCACTCGAAAATAGTTCATATAATCGATGGTTAACGTGAAAAATTATTTATCAGATCGGAAATATCGTAAAGTCTTTGTTTAAAAATAAATTATTTAATACTTAACTTAGGCTTGCAAGTGTGAAACAACGAAGTGGTGAGAACGTCATTGAAATTCTTACTATGCACGCGCAAATATGTTATTGCCGTGAAATCGAAGTTGTTGCATTAGCAATGATTTCTATTTGAGGAAATAAAATCATTTGATATGGTTCGATCAATTCGAGTGTACAACGTGGTTGGTACGGTTACTATTGATTGTATTTTCTGAACGCAAAGAAACAATTAGATTATGGTGAATAATCCCGTAACCATGCCACTCGAAACAGGTTAACAATAATATGAATTGTTCCGTTTCTTCTGCACGGAAAAGTGGTCCGTAGGGCCTGAAGTCAAGTTAAATGAAGAAAGTTGTGTAAACCCAAGCGTAAGTTTGTTAGCTTCGATGATGCAACTGGTCACGTTCCCGAGTTTTCCGCTCGTTTCCAGGGTATTCCGTGGCTTATCAGGCCGCCTGGTTTATGCGCTTTTATTGGTAGCTACGACAAAAGGAAGTGGTGCTGCGTAAATCGTTCGATCGAGAGGAAGTTAAGTTCCACTTATCTTCCGTTGGTGTTGGAGTTTTCTCTATACAAGAGAAAGAGAAAGAGAGTGAAAGAGGGGGGGGGGGAGAGACAGACGGAATAGAAGCGAGAAGTATGGAAGGAGAGAGAGGGTTCTTCACGATCGACGTCGACCATTGAAATTCGACGTCGGCAGCTAGGATTCGATACAACGCCCGACGTATTTCTCCGTCTCTGTTTCCCTTTTATTTCACTTGAACGAGCTATGTACGTGAGATTATCCCTGCAACATGGGTCTAGGTCACGTTTCTGGTTTGTGGACCAACCGCATACCGCATTTTCTGTAACAATTTATCAACAACCACGAGAAAAAAGGGCATCACGTAGCGGTCCTGTAGAAAATAATAAGAGATAATTATCTGAAGCGAGTGCACGAATGCGAGGGATGATTTTCCTCTCTTTTCTCATTCCATTCCTTTCCGCCCTTTTCTCTAGAACCGCATATACCACGGACCAAATTTTCCTCTTTTTCTCTTTCTCTTTATCTTCTCTTCCCCCTTTCTCTCTCTCTCTGTCTGTCTCTGTCTCTCTTAGTGTGGACGACAGATTAAAACGAGAGAAGATTAGAAACGCCCCGCGGAGGAAATTATCGCGTTAAACGGACCGAGGATTTTCTTGTGCATCGATTTGCATACAAACGACCCTCGCGTCTGAAGTAACGTGATAATAACATTATTCTCACAAAGGGATTTCACGGACAGGCATTCCGTAGCATACTCGTAGTCGGCAGTAGTGCTGAAATAGGAACATATGTAACTTGTAATCCGGCCGTGTAAATTAATATCTCAACGGGACCTCCGCGACACGGACTCTGACTGAGTTGTTGAACATTTTGTATCTCTGCCACGAAAATTACTCTACTAGGCGGGGCTAGATATGCTTTAACTTTTGCGGTTAGACGCGATGTGCTTTGATGCACGACAGGAGGATATACAGTTAGCGTTTCTTCGGATCAATAATCTGTAATTAAACCTTTGCGTTTTTGGAGTCATTTAGTGGATAATGGGATCTCGAGTGATTTGCTTTCGTGTTTCATTATGTATAAGAGAAAGGGGGAGAGAGAGAGAGAGATTGCACAGTGGCAAAGTTTGCAGGGATTCGTGAAACGCGTGATAACCATTTGTTGCGCAATATTAATTGAATTCCTGTAACAATGATAAGTGAGAAGTTTGGAAGCGAAGTTATAAGTGGAAACACTAGGTGTTTTACTTGGATTTATTGCTGAGATTTCGGTAGATTTAGAAACTACAATCTTTGCTTTCTATCATTTAATATCATCATCTTATGATTGTCTTTATAGAATTTGAACGAAGACTTGCTATCTGTGAAATTAGTTTACCGTTTAATTAATTTTTAATCTTCATGGATTGAGATGCGGATTTTTCCGCTACTGCTGCAAATTAAATCTTTATGAACGCTAGAATTATGAAATAAAAATATTAATTTATCAATGAAATGTAAATAAATTAAGGACCGCTGTAAACATAGACACTATCAAGATAGATAAAGAATTAGTATTTATTAGTACAACTCGGTCTGATTGAAAAGTGAAATAAAATGAGAACACACTTCAGCTATTATTTGCAATCATTTCGTTACAAAACGTTTATATGTCCGTTTCAATCTTCATCAGCAAATTGTATTCACTTTAATACACCGTCAAATGTAATATCGCAACAACAAATGAAAAAAGAAACGCAGTTTTCGATATAACCGTATCGCAGGTATAAAAAACGAGAAATCAGTAAATTATTGTCGAACGATAACAGATACGCTGCGTAAAACACCTGTAAAACATCGACCATCCTGAGAGACCAGATTGAAAACGCTTGGGGCAAGGCTGCAATTTTCGACGAGGTATTTTAATAAAATCTCACCCTGCCTACAATTTTTAGAGCGTCCATATTAATACCGCAAATCAGCTCTGTCGGTGTGATGGGTGTACGATGATGCCGTGCTATATATTTTATCCTAGATAAATTGACGCGTGACATTCTGTTAAATTGAGCGCACTCCGGCCAAGATATACCGAATTCCAGCAATCTGTGTTGCAGCAGCAGCCGTATCACGTCGGCCTGTATCGACAGCCACGGGAAAACTTGCACATCGTTTAAGTGGAAAATGGTAATGTCGAAGCTGCTAGAAGCGCAGTTTTGCCGTACCACTCGCGAACTGCCGGCTACTCTGCATTGTAAATTCAGATCTCAAATCGTCGGCTGGAAACGACGGGTTCCAAGAAAATTTTCACTTCGCAGCATTCACATTTACGCTTTGGAATCGCTTTCTGTGAACGCACGTTTGTCCCGAATGTTTTTAAAATTGTCTCCGAACAATCAAGTTATGTGAATCGATGTCATTTCATTATTGTTTCCAATCGATTGCAATAAAGTACTCGACGCGAATGATCGGGGAATTTTTACCGGTTTCCATCAACTGCGGGGAATATGCGATCAAATTAATAGGTACAATTGCAGCCATTTTATTGGGCATTTCGAAAATTGCTTTAAACTCGATCTACCTGGGAACTGGATGATCGTATTTTCATCGGTATAAAAAAGGAATAAAAGAAAAAAACGAAGATGAGAAATTGATTTGAAATATTCGCCGATGTATTGGAAGTATTAATCGTAAAATTCTTGAACTCTTGAGTGAACTATACCGGAGATTATTATTTATTCCGCTGGGTAATCTCGGGAACCAGGTCCCGTTGTCATGGATCGACGTTTTTCATTTTCTCAGTGGAACATTGAAAGTTATACCGTTAGATATTTCGGGCGAAAGAGTATTCCTTTACACTTCCTTGAGAAGAGGTAATTCGATAATTCCGTGCAAGCGTCTCGGCTAATATTTGCTCCTTTTTACTGCTCTCGGTATGTATCTTTACTGAAATATTGGAAGTCAGAACGTGAGATCCGGACTGTCGATACCGGTGCTAGGTTTATTCGCAGATGTATTCGTACATTCGTATGCCGAATGGTGCATAAGTCTCGCGGTTGAAATTCCCCTTGGGATGCCTTCGGGATATTTTACCGATTTCCTAAATATCCCGCGAGAATATATTTCGCACCAGTCGAGAAAGTAAGCGCGGTTAAGAATTACGGCATACGTTGTTGTTACGCTACGAAGAAATTCCAATCTGAGGATCTGAGAATCTTCGTCGTTTCTGTATTCGAATTTCAAATTTTTACGATTTCGCAATCCTTTTACGGATATCGTGCCGAATCAAGGGCGTATATTTAGACTTCTCTCTAAGGGAGAAACGAAGACACAGGATTTTCTTTCATATCTTCACAAATCAAAGTCATTGTTAAACAGTTGTTTGAATTTCGAATTTCGAGATTGTCTCTGATGGTCTCATTTTACGATGTTTTCTCATTCTGATAGATTATTTTTTATACGGTAGTTCTAGTGAACTTTGTTTTCGATGCCAATAGATGGATGTAACGTAGAGGAAGAGATAAGGAGAAGAAACTAAATGTAACTTTACCACTGGAAGATTGAATATCGAAATCATCGATCGTATTATCTCTCGAGTTTAAATTCCACATTTGTGATAGTATACGGAAGTAATAGATTTTAAGTTCGGGTAAAATATTAGGTAGAAAAGGGAGAAGGAACAGGAAGAACAGTGGGTTCATAATCGGATATAGACTGGTAAAGAGCTAATTCCGAGAAGTAGCTACGTGGTATAATAAAGTTGGTAGTGCAATAAAGCTGTTGCGCGCAACTACCCTAAGTTTAACTTTATGTACGTCTCGACGATAAATAAACGACGGAATCCATGATCGTTTCGGAGTTGTCGAATTCAGATACTATCACGCTCTATAAATTCTTTTTTTCTTCTTTCCTTTTTTTTGTGTGTGTGTGTGTGTGTGTTTTTCCCCCCTTCTCCCGTTATCTCGTCGAACAGGATCTGTGCCAGACAAAACGTGCACGACAGAAAATAGAAACGGCCTGGGGTATCGATTTCGTCGATCTGCACCATTACTCGTCATGGATATTTTACGTGCCAGACAGAAAATATCGTTGCACGCAACTTTTTCGGTGCCATCACCAGGCGACTCGGACGCGCCGAAGGTAAAATTAGATCCTTCCACGAATTTACGAGCTATTCAGCGGGATTGTTTCCTATTGATTTCGTTGAACTGTTCGAAAAGATCAGGCAACTATTCACATTTTACGCGGCACGGTCTATTTAACTGGTGTTGCTGTAAAGTTTTACAGGAATCCCCTAGGAATGAAACAGGTTCGTGTCAGGGCAAACTTAGTAGAGGCAAGTTGGCGTAACTCGATCCCGTTGGCGAATATTCATTAGGACCGTATTAATTATGGCCAGCGAAGGCTTTAACTAATTAGCGTATGTTTATGACTACGAAGCTCAGAACGCGGAATTATCCGGGACATTTGATGATATCAGTTATCTCATAGGTGGCAGAATTGTTTATAAGTCCATTGGTGAGCAAGAGATTTTTTCCAACCTGCTCCACCGGTGGCTTTGAAGGTTCAAATTAGGAATCACTCAGGGCAGTACCGTACTTCAATTTTAACTTTTAACACAACAGCATTTCAATTTGCAAGTTAAATGTTAATATGAGAAAAATAGAGTTACAAATGCGTATGAGTGTATAGATGCACATGGATAATGTAAAAGTACTGGAAATTTAAGATTATTTTATTCTACCTTACAGTGTTTACAAAGTATCATAGGGTATCCTATTTACAATCGTATTATCTCCCTCTTTTTCTAATTAGTTGTGTCATATCCTGCTACACTTTCACCATTAATGTGTAGCTTCGGTCGTTGACATAAGCTTGTTTAGCCTAAAAGTTGTAATTCTATCTTATAGTGTTTACAAAGTTTCATACGGTATCCTATTTACAATCGTATTATCTCTTCCTTTTTCTAATTAGTTGTGTCATATCCTACTACACTTTCACTACCAATGTATAAGATCGTTCGTTGACTTAGGCTTGTTTAGTCTAAAAGTTAGGTTTATTTTATAGAAAATGTGTTTAGCTTCAAGAAACTGTGTACGCGTGTATGTGTGAACCCTAAGTAGGTAGGCAAAAGTAGGTATGTTTCCTAGGGTAAGGTAGTCTCAGAGGAACCATTCGAGAGAGAATGATTTTAATTTCAGTCTTATTTTATAATTAAATTATCAAATCCCACAAGTCTAACGAAATAAACAATCATCTTCAACTACATGATTAACAACTTCAGCCAAGAGCTACCGGAATTTGCAAAAAATCAATAACGGGAGAAGCGTGAAATACAAATTTACGCGGATCGATCGGTTTTTTCCATTAACAACTGGTAAAACGGTTCCACGACCTATCCTCTTAAACCGATTGCGTTCAAAGGCCTAGCAGCGAGTGGCAACAAACTCGTAACAGTCACGTAATTAAAATGGCAGGTAGCTCGACGTTGGATAGGTAAAAGCTGGCGAAAAAGAAGGCGTGTAGATAACGATATTCGCTTCCGGTTCCGTTCCTGTCAAAGGAAGTAGGTTGCACCTGCGGGCGAGCATCGACGAGAACACGATGCCTTGCAATCGTGCAGCTCGTAGCAACCTATCGCGATCATAAACTATGCCCGCTTGTCGCAAGCTGCTTGCGTTGCGACAGCGCGTAGCCATAATAAGTTAGGGCGTAAATTATGCCAAGGAGCTGGGGATCTCGGCAATCAACCACAAAGAGGATTTCATCGGCGTTAATCTTCCAAGCAAACTTCCACCAACTAACAATCGCGCTGAGATACGTGACCACGGAGCCGGAAAATATTGTTTTGCCGCGTATCCTCACTACCCACCCACGAAGCTTTGCAAAGAAGAAGGATACATATCTGTATCGTTGTCGCGCATGCTCTCCCTCTTTTTCTTCGTGTCTTTTTGTCGCATTATCGTTCTACCTTTTTTTTGCCTTTCTTTTTTTGACCGTGTCGATGCGCTGCGACAACGGGAAATTTACGGTTAAAGCGGTACCTGTAATTTTAACGGGGCAAAGAAACGTCTATCTTGTACGGTTATTAGATCAAGCATCGCTCGTTGCTCCTTTTTCCGTGTACTTTCTGCGCGAGGAATATACGTTGGTGCATGGAAGAAAATACGACGGTAGTGGCGAGGGTAAAAATGTACGGGAAACCTCGTGTGTAATACAAGTGGATAGCGGGAAAGCGTGCGAGACTCAGTCGTGAAATGTCTCAAAACTTGGAATACCGGGAATTTGTAGCTCTTGAGCGTGAGGGTAGACGTGAGAAAGTTCGAGGTTTGCCGGAGTCACGCGATTAAGAAATCTTTCTAAAGTGAAGAACTTTTTCAATGTACGTAATACGAAGTTTACACTAATCGTTGTATAATTATATTCTCAAATTCAGTATTACAAATTACGAGGGAATTCTTTTCGAATTTTCTTTTCTTGCGAGGTGCTCCAGTTACGTGTTAAAATAAAGCTATCCAGGGTGAAAGTGGGGTACCTTTGATGAAAGCTTCTAGTTAATGATCTTTTCAAAAATTCATTTTTTGCTATACGCTCCTCGGTATTCGCATACTTTATCTTTATATTAGGCCTTTATTTCAGAGAATCGCGTTAACCCTGGGGATCATTCTATTAAAACCATTTATCTGCACTCTTAGAAGTTCTCTTGGGACAAGTATTGTACTTTTCCAAAGTTATCTGGTGTTCCCAGCGGAGTCTTTCGACGTTCTCCTTTCTTTCATCTTTCTCTCATTTTTCAACGACTCTTATCAGTATTAAGTCGCGGTACTAATATCCCAAGGTTTCCGCTATTATACTTATGCAGTTACCGTTCGTATCTTCTTCACGAGTGAAATACTCCCTGTACGTGAGTATCTACGTTTCTGTCAATTTATAGCCATTGCCTTTTGCCAAGAAACTTGAACGGTATTCATTGCAATATACAGTCCGATCCATTAATCTGACTTTAATGACTTTCTGTCAATTGCATGCTGTGTTTTCACAGTTTAATCAATAACTTTCTAATTATGCAGTAGTTCTTTATTTCACTCATTATTCGATAATTGTAAAAAAATGTATTCGTAAATATCATTGATCCACGTAAAATATACACGAAATAGTTTTCAGGATAATGTAATCATTAGAGGTTGCGGAATGATACAGCGTATGCTACATTGAATGCAACGCGAGTCTGACTATAGACAAACCTATATCACTGAGACCATCTGTCTTTCTTTTCACACATCTCCGACCATTCTTTCAACCATAAATCAACTCTTACCAGAGTTTTCATGCAATTTTTCTTATATTTCCTATTTTGAAAATAATATCCACACGAATTTCTGTGTTTAAAACGTTTTTCAGATTTTCATTGTGTTTCACCTTTGTCTCTGTTTAATCCTTTACGGTATTGCGTGACTTTAAAGTTGCATATCCATTTATCTATATTTTATAATTCACGTTTCATTTATTTATTGCTATACTATTATATCGTCGTACAGTTTGCTTGTTTCTTCATATTTATCAAACTGTAAAATTGTAATTAACTGTAATTCTTCTTACAAACGTCGAAAAATCAGATCATAGAGGGTTAATTTTATTTTATGCCTCTGTAATTAATTGGAGATAAAGAAGAATCTTGTATTGTCCACGTTATAATGCCCGCATGTTTCATATCGTTCAATACACTGTAGCTACAGATCACCAATCTGGATATGCACGCTAACCCCTGGTAATTAAATTTCGATTATACCGATGTAACTACACACGGCTGAATGCACGTGCGCCCACGTCCATGTGGCAGCGCCGCTTTCGCGAATCATTGACGAGCGCATTTATTTATGAATATTCAGTTGATCTGGCCAGCTCAGCCAATTGCGTATTGTTAACGGGAGCTCAAACAAACCCTACGGGTTTCAATCTGCGCTGCACGTAAATATTTATCAGGATTCCGTAACGAAATGAATTTCGGCTCAACACGTACGTTTCACCTATTCCTGCGTACCATAAATCTCTGCCTCATCTTTGAAAGCATCAAACTTTCACTTTAACGACACACGCGAGAAGAATCGTTGGAAGTTCGAAACGACGGCTAGAATATTCGTCGTGAATCGTGTCCTGGGGTCTCGGCTTTCATCGAATCGATCTCTCGAACGTTTGATATTTCATCGGTAGAGCTTGCAATTTTTTCAAATAGAACTTTTCATTAAAGTAATCCGGGAACGTTCACTAAAGTTGAATGATCTGGTGAACATTATTGTGTCTACTTTATTTCAAACTCAAGTAGGTATCGAATTCTTTGACGACGAAATTTTAGTTACAGTGTAACGATTCGACGTATTTGTCGAGTATAGAAATACCTGCAAGTGTTTCGTTAAATATTACAACGTGTAAAAAAGAAAACAAATAATAAAGACACGTGTGACACAAAACGTGCGAATGCAGTGAGTAAAATCGGTGATTCGAAGAAATCTGACAATGGTTAACACGTTAATGCAAAATTTCAGTGAAATTTACGAAACATAAATTTTGTCACCTTGTTTTTCACTGGATTAATTGCAGCGAACTGACACAGTACACCGGCAAAACCGCTTTTGCCGTTTCAACTGCGCGCGGATTCGCAGATTTACAAAATTCATACCTCCGGCGATGCCCGAGATTCTATTTGCACCTCGCGTCCCGAAATAGAAACTAAACTTCGTTATGTGAAATTCCATCCATTTTAATTCGACGTTATATTAAATTTAAATGAACCAACTCTGCTCGAACGCGTTTATCAAAAGTGTTCGTCCTATTGACAGATATATTACAATATCTGTTAATAGTTCTTTCAAATTGTCATGATTTATCTTTATACAGTATTTAAATAAAATGCAGTTTTTTATCATTTTACCCTTAACGTCGTATAAATATTTTCAGATTTAATGAAGCAAAAATTATTGAGTTGAATAATTAGCCTTCTATAACTCCACGTGATTTACATTACATATGCACTTATTTATGTCTTATTTGTTTATAACTATACTATTACATCGTTTTACTAGTCAATTTCTCTATATTAACTATTAATTTTCGCCTTTCAACAATTTCTCGAAATGTAAAATCGTAATCAACTGTAATTTTTCTTCTCATAAACACAGAAATCGTGTTGTAAAGAGTTAAAGTAACATATGTAATAAAAGAAACAAGGAATATTTCTCACATATAAATTATTTTGAATAATTATCAAAGCAACGTTAACGGATTGATACACGTACTGTCTTGATACGCGTTTTTGTCGAATTGTTTCTTTCTTCAGTGTAGTTTCGCAACAAATACATGTCCCCAAAGAGAGTTGCAAATTTAACTTCATCAGTGGGACGCGTATCGGATCTTGCTTTCATGGAAATGCGGGTTCAGCCAATATCACGACACGATATGGTAGTTTGGTGGCTGTGGCACAGGTCAAACTTACCCATTAGCGGCTACTAGTCGGGAATGTGTTCCCAGGTAAACCGTAGCGGCAGGATCTTCGACTGGTACAGCTTGTAGGAAATAGTCGTTCACCCTAACGCGCTTCCGGCAATACTCCACCGGCGGCTATCGAATGAAATCGCCATAGATACAAATCCATCGAACTTGCTTCGTCAACTGAACTTCATATTTGTAGTAAGATTTCTAAACAGGATACTTAGATGAATTTATCCTTTGATAAATGTCTTTTTTGTCTACGTCAGGAGATATTCAAATATTTAAATACGATTCGAATTATGCTTTCGCGCAAGTGCAAAAGAAAAAAAGAAGAAAATAAAGAAAAGACATTAGAAATTACCTTGATAAACGTGCCGAAATGAACAGAAATGTTTTGTGATTTGGGGTAAATAAGATTCGAAACGAGAGTAGACATTTTTTGGTGAATTGTAGATTCGCTAGATTAGATAAAAATGCAAAACTCTCCTATTATAGTCTTCATAAATATTTATACGCCTCAGTGACAAATGGGAGAAATTTGTTTCCGCGTAAAAGGGAAGAAGAAAAGACGGGCGAAACGGTTTTAAAAGTCCACCGAGTTTTCCCACTTACTTTTAAAGGATAATAAGCGTTTCCTTTCTTTTTTTACTTTTACTTTTTTTTTTTAACTCGGTTAACGTAATTTCTTTGTATTAAAATCCGGCGCTCGTATGGCGATTATGTGGGACGCAGTACGCCTTCCGTTTCACAGTGCGGCTCTCTCCTCTTTTTTCGAGGGTAACTGCAGCAAACGACTTCTCTCTGGAAACAGTTGGACTTGGCCCGTTTTACTAACAGATTCAATTAAGATATCCGGTCCCTTCGGCAGCATTCAAATAGAAAATGCCGCTGTCGCAGACAGGCGAACGTGGTCTGAAGCTGCAACATGACAATTTCAACGAAACCGAGTTTCCTCGAGAAGAACCAGCGATGCTTAGAGATTAGCATCATCTTCGGTGCGCCTCTCGAACATTGGCAAATTCCCCCCGGAACTTAATAACTGTTGAATCACATTTTGGTTTGCATTATCAAGTAGCTTTATTAAATACACTGAGAGTTAAATAAATAACCTGCATCACGGCTGAGAAGGGGGTGAACGTGTAGAAAGAATAGATAGGGGAAATTTAATATTTGAATATTTGGGAACAAATAGGCATCGATTTTAATTACGATTTGCGTGCAAGTGTACAATTTTAAAAAATACGTAAAAAAAAGAATATATATATAAAATAAGACATACATACATATGTACGTGAAGAGTAAAAAGTAAAATATATTTTTACATCGATTTTCAGGAACAAATTTCTATTACAATGGAAGCGTAATATTGCAAAATGTATTATTTGGAAATTGATATTGCGATCATCAAATAATTACCGCTGTTAAATCATTGCCAGTGATTTTAGCGACGGCGTGGAATAATCCGTAATTGTATAATAGAAGCGAGATGGGAAATCCTAGCGCTGTTAGTTATTTTTTATTCAGTATGAGTGAGTGTTACTTAGGGTTTTTCTCGGGTCCTGCAATCTGATTTTGATATATTTTTTACAGAGTGACTTATTACAAGTGAATAAAAGTTTGTCAATTGATTTGGAAGGTGATTTTCAACAGATAATGTTATAGCAAATTATGCATAAGTAAATCTTCAAATTTAAAACCGATTGTTACGTATTCAGGATAAAATATGCTTATAATTTTTAAAAGAGAAAGTTTGTGCAAACAGCTTTTAGGTTCCAAATAGTCGTTAAAAATTTAACTCGATGTACAGTGATGTTTCTTTTGTATAAACTATTGCATCAGAGAGTATAGTGTAAAAGAGGGATTCACATTAGCTAGAAGAGCCCTCTTTCATAATATTATTATTATTTGATTCGAATCGTTCTTATACATCAAGAAATATACTGATGAAGTCTGATAAGGTTAAGCTACACAATAGAATTTTATTGCAACAGTCTAATAAATAATCAAAGGTTGATAAGATTAGGCTATGTGGTGAGATATTCTTGCAATAGCCTGATGAGTTATCAAAAGCTGAAATAAACTATGCTAGTTTTATAAGAAAATATGATTTTTACTCATTTTCAAAGCTCTGTCCGAAAAAACTAGACAACTTATAATAATTGTAGCTACCATTAGAATAATCTATAACTAAATAAAATTGTCGAAGTGGAATATTTGATTCTCGATCAGGTTTTTTACGGTTCGGGATTAACGCTTGACATGAAGACAAAAAAAAAAACAGAGAAAGAAAAATGGAAACAACACACGGTCCAAGTGCAACAATTCAGCCGTAGCTTTTCATGTGACGTTATATCCCATCACAAAAGAACCATCCCGGTTCTCTCTTCAGGCCGTTCAAACATCTCTCTGTACACGCGACAACAAAGAACGATAACCGAACAATACTTACGGCTAATACCGGCAATAATGGTCGATTTTCCCGGGGAACGCTTCAAGAGTATAGATTCAATTAAGATAGGTGTCAGGCTGGCCCACTGGTAGCGGCTACTCAGTCGAGAAAAATTTCTGTTCACAGAGAGGAAAGTCTGGTATGAGGCAGCGACACAAGCGATCGAAGCCCGTATTCGCGCGTCGGCGGCAAGTTCGAGCGTCAGCGGGACGATGCCACCGGGTGGCGTGGCGCGGGGCGTCGTTCTCTTCGTCGGCGACGGGATGGGGATGAGCACTCTCACGGCTGCGAGGATCCTCTCGGGTCAACGTCATGGAAACACGGGCGAGGAAGCGCAACTCGCCTGGGACAGCTTTCCAGCCGTAGCTCTAGCAAGGGTGAGTTCTCCCTTTCCATTTTCTTTCCTCCATCCCTTTTTCTCTCTCTTTCTTCTATACTACCCACACTACGTCTCTTCTTCCCATGCTCTTCTCCCTCTACTCCTCCTTTCCGTTCTTCATCGTGGCCGTTTTTCCTTCGCAATTCGCCTCTTCCTTTCCAGTTCGAGCACCTTTGCTCGTCTTTTTACCTCCTCTTCCCTTCCCATCTCTATCTTCCTTCTACTTGAAGAATGCAGAACGCCGAGGAAAACTTTCCCTCTAGAGAGGAGGTCCTACCTCCATCACCGAGGCAAGAATTCGCGGGAGAACATCCGCGTTCTTGATTCGAGATTTGCTTATTATGTAACTGACTGACTTGGTCTCTCGGCTTTCCGTATCGCTTCACGATTCGTTCAAACCTCTTGTTGATACGAGTGGAATCAGATTATCATCGGAGAATGTTATTTTATAGAACATCCGTTTGCTTGTGTTTGAAATATTTTATTCTATTGGATTGCCATCCTGTGTTCGTATGTCTTGTTCTACAGGTGTTACAAAGGTGTATATCGTATGAAACAAGTGGTTCCATTTATTGGAAGATAACGAAAATGTTGTATTTATAAAATAATACTTCTGCGAATGTTAACTAATATATGTGTTTCATTAACATATATGTGGAGATAAACAGTAGTGCACGAAACGCATTACGTGGAATATCCAATATTGTAGTATGTACATAACTGTAATACGGTGCTGAAAATTTTAGTATTCATAGGAACGAGTTCCTTTTTTTTTTCGTTTATGTCAAATTTTCTTTTTAATATTTAAAACCTATTACAACATTGTCACGATAATATGTTATTCTCATACATTTGCTGCACAGCAGCCTGTTTTCACCGGGGTTAGCTTTTTCAAGCTGCAAAAGCATCTATAATACGCATTGCAGCATTTCCCATCATCGCATTATTAACGGCGTGTATTATTCTACGATATATTACGGCCCTTTGTTTTACACCGCAGGAGAATTTATATGTCACTGTAACGTGTAATTCAGGGGCTATTAAGTGCGCTTCGCATCAGATATTTTTACCTAGCGTCGCGCCAGATACGTGTGTTTTCTATTTAAATAATTCTCACGGGGGATCTGATATAACCTAAAAAACTTTTCCTTTCAGAAGTTCCGCCCTCGAAATGTACGTGTAGTGTAGTATAGAATCTTCGATTCGAAACTCGTGCAATCTTCAACTGAGTACTTCGCGTAAAATGTGATTGAAATGTCAAGCTTTTTCATGTTTTATTGAATAAGGAAAAACTAGTCGTTTCATTTTTATTTTGCATACATTAATTAATTATTTTTATACACTGCACTTTGTTATTAGAATTGATTGATTTAAATAACACGAGCAAGCAGCTTAAATTATTTTTTTACACCTATTTCACTTTGTCCATTGTCTACCAGTTTTTTCGTTTTTCTTTTCTGTGAGCAGCGAATTCTCAGAAACGTCGTATCGGAAATGCAATTTTTCGCAGTCGTGTTTCGAAGAGATTGCTAACACCCTCGTTATTTCCGTTAATTACGAAGTTTCGCTTTTCCATGCTTTGCCAGACCTTAGCGGTTCCTTCTTTCAACGAGCATGAATCGCGAGTACATAGTACATCGTTTGTGCGTGGAATCAAGAACTAAATAACTGGCAAGGCGTTAATGTGAACTTTGAAGGAAAACGATGCGTGAACCTGTCTCTTATTTAATTCACGCATTCCATCGTGTTACACTTAATGAAGTACTAAATGAAGTAGTATTTTATCCACTTCTCTTTCTCTTCTTTGTTCCTTTACTTTCGCTATTTCGTACTAATTTTCTTTTCTTTTCTACCATTTCATTTATTTCTCCTTCGCGTGCACAGTCAGTCCACCATTCAAGACGCCAGTACCGAGGACACAGATTTCTGTAGGAGATTCTCTAACAACGTCCTTTTTGAAATCTCGAGAGGCGGTACATTCGAGCATGGCTTATTACCGCGCCGATGTAATCGAGCATTTCGTATTCGAGCTAGAGGACCGACCATGGAACGATATTCCCTTATACTGATATCGCTTGTTTATCAATTTTACTGCGTTCGTTTTCTATACCAAGAAAATATAAAGTACGCTGAAATGGTAGATATAAAAACATATTACTCAATCGGTTTAACGACTTAAGTAAGGAACTGCACACAGTCAATCTACTCGGAAAATTACACAGAAGTAATTGTTTACATTGTTTGTAACGTTCCGATAAGGTTTTCTAATGCTTCTTCCTACATTTTTTTCCAATTGGTTTTCAACAGTGTCCAGATTAATTTGTACTACAATCTCACCTATTACGTTTGTTCAATATTTCAAGATTTGCCTGATTTTTTTGTAGAAAATAAATTCTCCGTATCATGGTACTTTACTAAAGTACCATACACCGTAGATTTCGAAATTTTGGGTTTTGCTGCTATTTAATAAAATAGTTTTCATTAGCTAATATAAGAGCAACACGTTTCTCCCTCGACAACACCTGTTCAGAACTCATGGTTGTAATCACTAGCACTGTTAAACTTAAACTAAGAGATAAATATATTACATAGATAGCACCGTGAAAGAAGAATGGATGGACGATAAAATCATCTAAAACCTGATCACTTTTACATGTACGTTTTGGATAATTTGTAAATGTAGTACATCGGGACAACATAATAAATCTATGGAAATAGCTAAATTTGAAAGACATTTATGCAAAACTCGTAAATACGCAAATGTCTGGATACTTATGGACGAGGGTGTATATTAGAAAAAAGAAAATTTGTATATCGTTCAGTTTCCTATAGTAACATCGTCCATCGAATACTACACCGTGGGAGTTGATACGTTCGCGAAAACTTTTGAAATCTTGAAATTCCGCGTTTTACGTTCACTATGGTTAGTTTACCGCGTGTCACGATCGTTTATTACGAATCTGAACGCGATCCGTCGAAGGATAGTTCGGATAGAACTAATTGCAAGGAATACGAGCAAGAGGAACTATTTGAATATTTGAGTGGAACCGAAGGTGCGGTGGCTTGACCGTTTGTGAGAACTGGACCGGCCGAGAGTTGGCTAATTCCGAATTGTTCTCCGGGATTACATGGACAAGTAACAAATTGCACGTGTACAGGTAATCCCTGCACGATTCACTTCATAATTACTCGAGATGCAATTTCAAACGACCGTACCGGAAATGAGTCTCACCGGGGGCAGAGAAACCTAAAAGGAACGGCGGCGAATAGACCGATCCGGCGTACGATAATTAAGAAAGAGAACTAGAAACCCTTTTGTGCGTGTCATTCTGAAATCATTGAACCTTCATAGAACTTCTTGTTAATTGCGTGCATCCTTGCGTTCGCGTGTCCCTCTTTCGTGAAACGTACAGCGTCCGTGACGAAAGTAATAAAATCGTAATCTCCGGAGTCCCCTTTTCGGATTCGCCATGCGAATCTTATATTATTACAGCAGGAACTGGGGTTGAATTCAATGTGACGTAAACGTGATTACAGATTGTACTTTGTTCGAAGAATTCTTTAGGCTCGTGTTTATCGAATATTCGTAATTAAAATTATTCAAGCGTTTCTTCGTTCCTGCAGGAGAGATGTTCTGTCATAATTATTTCTCCGTGATCGTTACAATACGTCTATGAGAAGGAAGGAAAACACTTGTCCGTTGCAACTAGTTCGCGGAACGCGCGATCCAATTAAAATTGAAAAATGTTACGTTCAGCTACAAATGCGTTCAGAGACAAATAATTACAAATTACATCTATTTTAGCTTTATATTTTCATACGATAGGTACAGAAAATTATTCCTCGGGAAGTTCATGTTTACGCGGTATAGCACGGTACGTTTCGAACATTTATTCACATCGTGGGGAAGTGCTGATCGGAAATTCTTTTGCGAGTTGTCGCGTACGATCGCGAATAATTTCTAGTAAAATTCTACCTAGAAGAGGGCGGCATAATGCATGCTCATGCGCGCTAAAGTCCTCCTCTCGTTCAACACGTATTTGCATGTCGGTGCATTTATTTCGTCTCGCATAATCTAATTTGCATCCTGTTCCCCTTTACGCGTACATTTACTTTTCTCGTTCCGTCTGGAACGCTTTGCGACGTGTCAGATTCTCGCAGGAAGAGCGAGCTGCCCCGACGGAACTTCCCAACAAACTCTATCGGGATTTCCAGGATCGCCGTCCCTACATCGGTTACAGACTTGCTTATTATCCGAGCGGCGTAATCGAGCTTTCTACGCATGGACAAACTCCGACTGGATCCGGGATTCGCCTTTACAAAGCAGACTGGCTTAGAAAATTTGCATAACGATACACCTTAGTGTAATTTGAATCTTCCTAAAACCCGTGTTCTGGTTTAATTAGCGGAACTGGTTAGCCACTGAGTTCAATATCGGTGTACAATAGACAAGAAGTGCTGGTTGGAAATCGAAATATCAAGTTTTGTCGTAAAAAGTTCTTTCATATCTGCATAAATACACCGTTGTTCATAAATGTTTGGATATTCATTATATTTATACAGAAATTATTATACAACTTAACCCTTAATTAAAAATGTGAATTTAAGATGTTACCATAGATGTGTATTTTCTCAAAATAATTTTGAAATTTTATTTATTAAGTCACTGTTGTAAAAATTAACTATTTCATTTTATTTAATAATATATATAGGTTTTTACAATATTGATAAAATGTAGAATGTTTATTTTTTTTCTACCTTTAACAATTAATCTATAATTCTGAAAAATATCTCAAGTAAAGCTTGTCTGTAGCTGTTTTACATATTTTTTTCATTCAAATATCTTAAGTAATAACTGAGAAAATAAATAAAGCAGTTTAAGAGTTTTACTCTCGTATCACTTTTAAACGAAGAGGAAGCGATCTGGAATTTTGCCGAATGACTTTCCAGGTAAAAAGCATTGTGTAGCAGCTAACAAAAATAAAAAATGGTCTGGAGGCTATTTGCCTATGCTTATCCTGCTTTACTAAACGAAGTTACCTTTAGCTAAACGAAGTTAACAGCTGTTGATATTTGTATTATTAATTGTAAACCTATAAAAAAGTTGGTAGCAGAATAAATATTGATACAAATTGATAAGTGGTTCTTAACCTTTATTGCACGTCAGAGTTTCAGAGCTATAATAAGTTGGTGCCAACTATAGAATATGGGGTATGGGTTAATACACGTGAAACTGTACATTTCGATACGTGTATTCGTGAACTTCAGTACACAGATACACGTATAGATATTATAATACGTGTACCTGTGTATTTAAATACTCGTGTACCGGTGTATTGAGAAGTACACAGATTAAAACACGGATATATTAACTACCTGTGCGCACGTATATTCTAGGTTAGGTTGGTATATTCTAGGATTGTTAATATCTACATATAATATGTAATCATTCCTTTTGTCCCATTCTCTCCTCTCTTCTGCTTCTTACATTCTTGTGTTTTACGAGTAGAATTTTTCTTTTACTTATTCTGTTTCCGGGAAGTCCTTGGGACCCTCAGCCATTCTTTCTAAATCAGCAGTTCTCAGGCTTTTTCCCAGAAAAGTCCATGGTAGGATGTGGACGGTATTCGATGGTCAATCGATCAATCTACCGATCAATGTATCTTTTTTCTTCCGTTTTTGCAAAAGTCCCGGCGGGTATTCTTGTGAACGTCCATTTCGTGTTCTTTGCGCTCGACACACAAGGGTAAACGAAATCTTTGTTCCGGTTCCTCCCGCTTCAAATTAACAGTTGGATTCTGAGGATCGCTTGTCGAGGACAATCGAACGAGATCCGTTGATTTCAATTGCGCAAGCAATAGAGAGTTCTCGCGATATTAACTTTCGGCGGAAGTTTGATCTTTCGCTTCAATACGAACAAAAGAAAAGGCAGCTTCACATTTTAACATATTCAATTGTATCGTCGACGATCAAAACGCTTTTTGTGAAATGTGTGAAGTAGAAATTTTGTGTTCGATTAATGGGAAGTTAGTTTTTTTTGTTCTTATTATAAATATATGTTTTTACGAAAAGGTTCGAGGGATCCAGGAATCACGGATTGCAATCGATTGCGGACCGCTACGTCAAATTGCGATCTCAAGTCCGGGGGGTGTATAAGGGCCGAGCAGGCAGCCAAAAGATCGATCGATGAAATTAATTAATCAACCAGTCAACCGTCCGTGATCTTCATACCGATCTAGAGTTTACGTTTAGTTATGGGTCACGTAGTGTCGAAGAACAATTCATTAATATTGTAAAACTATTGTTACCTTTATAGAGGAATAAAATATTTTTTTTAAATGTTAACTGTGCGAGTTCCCTAGTAACAATGTTCAATGCCCTATGTAACTTTTAATTTTTCGATTAGTCGTTTTGTATGAAGTAGTAGGGATATATTATTATTGTTCTAAGTTTTGCCAACTGTAACGGTATCAGTGGAAAAGCGTTGTTGAACCTATTTTGTGAAATAGGATGTCGCTCAATCGTTCAGGAAATCCTTCTCTATTTCCTGATCGACAGATGTCGGACTTAACTGTTAAACTTTCGATAGTAGTTCTGTTCGTTTTTGGAAACCACTTCTGTCATAGCTGAGGACTTGTTTATTATTCTGTTGATGTAATCGAATTCCCCGTGTTCCAAAAGGAAGTGCAACTTAATCGATCTTGAGTTTTTTATATGATAGTTACGAACAACTAATCTAAACTAGGTTTCTCTGTGTTTTGGTTTCTGCGTCGACGTTTCTTCTGTGCGTGTAACGTGATTTTCTTTCAGCAAATAGTTGAAAACCTTTTTGAAACATGTGTTAAAAAGCTAACATATACTTTTTATGTGCAATACGTTTAGTTACAATCTTGTTTATGTGGAAATGTTAAAACATAAAAACTGATGTGAAGGATCGATAGGAGGTTTGATGGAATGCGATAAAGTATTAAAAGAAAATATAAAAAATACTATTACATTAACGAGTTGCCTCCTAAAAAGTAGATTTATTACGGAAATGTTTTATAGAGTAAGAAATATTTTTTTTACATCTTTTAAAGCTTCTTTTTTTGATGTGAGAAAATGACAAGTTTTTAATATTGTATGTAGTACTGGCTGTTATGACACTTTGCAGATTTCAAAATGATTCCCCTTCTAAACTCGTTCCTTTTCTGATATTCCTACTTTTATTTTATTTTGCACCTTTAGTGCTTTTTCTTTTAAAGCTTTATCCTCCGTGCTTCCTTGTCGCTGCAGTTCGAAAATGGACAGAATCGGGAAAAGTTTTCGTGCAGTCCTTCAAGACTTGGAGGACTTCAATATTGCCTACAGACTTGCTTATTATTCTTCGAAAGTAACCTAAACTTTTGTGATCCAAGCAGGGTGCGACAGAGCACGAAGCTTGACTATATCTATAGTTGATAACGTGAAATTTTTAACTGCATCTCTGAGTAGATCTCTTTGCAAATATTCGAATCGATAGAAAAAAAGATATTGTGCATGATTTCAAAGCAAATTGTAAAATTATAAATATCATTGCAGTAATGACAATAATAAATCATTTATTTTTTAATAAAAATAAAAATATTTTGTATTAATAATTATTTTATTATATATGACAAAATTGTGTTATCTTATTTAAAGTATTCGTTTATTTTTTTTATAAGATGATTTCATTTCTCTCCATGTCTTGTGCTTCCAGGACGTTCTTAATTTGAGGACAAAAAAAAAGTGTATCAGAAGAAGAAAGTATTTGGATGGTTTTCAATGTTCTCTGTTCCTATGACGAGCTGGCTTCACTTATTAGCAGATGTAACCTATCCTTTTATTCCTCGAAAGAGTTACGTTTCTGCTCTGGTACTCTTTCCTTGTCCTCTTTTACATCCATTCGTTCTGCTTAAACTTTCCGACTATGTCCTTCAGGATTTCGAGTACTTTTCGACGCTGGCCAAAAGCTGTCTTATTATCGTATAGATGTAAGTCCTTTCCAACTCGATCATGCAGGAACATACTCTGCAGCGACTTTCTTGTATGTGATTCACGTATCTTTCTTTATGAGAATCATACTTCAGTTTCATTTCTTATATCCTTTCACGAAAAAAGTTTCAGTTGAAGAAATGGTTATTTATGTAAATTTTTTTTTATCGACGGTTCGTTCAATTCTATTTAGAAGTAACTTAAATGAATATTGAAAGTGAAAAACTACTTAAGAATATTCCGTTTCTACTTTTATCCAAATTACTTTCCAATAACCGTGAAAATGTGAACGAAGTTGCAGATTTATTTATTGCAGATTAAGTTTTACTACTTATAGTGAACGAATTGAACAGACATCACCATTAGAACTGTAATAAATTTAGTATTTTGCAAAATCGTCGGAAATGTCTCGCGGAAAAATATCCTGCAAATAAGATAAAAGAGTTAGCAACTTAATTTTAGAAAAATACGTAAGAAGATCTTTTCTTCGAATCTTCTTAAATGACTATGAAATAGTAGTAGTGTTGGATATATATTTTAACAGGCAGAATTGTATACATAGCTTAAAAATCCGATTTTTATTGAATAGCGGTATTAATCGACGAATGTTCCCTGGTATAGATATAAGCTTTAAAATTTTTTTAGTCCTTTACAAGTATCATTTGAAGCGTACAATCGAAGTTTATACGAGCTGAGATTGAATTTACGGTTCGCTTGATTCTGTATCATTTTCAGCGTGTTCAATTTATACTGAAACCCCGAATTTCACAAGAGCTGATGCATGAAGGACAAAATTCAAATGCACCGTATTGTGATCATTTCTGGACAGTTTAAGTGACATCAAATATCAATACGATCAACGTTTAGGTATACTGTTTATAGTTATTTTATCGGGAAATATAATTTAATAAATCAATATACGTGATATGTAGTCAAGTTAGTTTTAACGATTTGAGGTAACAGTTGAAAGTTTCTGTATATCAATTCAATTTTGGCGTTCCACGTGAAATTTATGAAAACTAATCACCCTTTAATTCCTGGATTTTTTAAACGATTAATTTTCGTAAGAACACTTGATATGTAATCACGTCTGTGGTCTTTCACATAAAAAAAAAGGTCAGATTTCCTATGAAATCCTTCTTATCAGAGATGTGAGCGCTTAATTCGAGCCTGTCATGGCTAATCTTAAACGTGCAGAGAGTCTGTGGCAGCCCGTATTACACAAGTTCACTTGATTTTCACTGAGACTGATAAAACGTCGTGTTAAAATCCTCATTGTCATCAACGTTTCCTTTTGAAGCAAAAAGAATCTCCCGTTCCATACCAAAAACAATTCAGCTTTCTCTTGTAATTAGTCATTCTCATTAATCCACCGAAAGACTGTAATTAAAGTTCCTCAAAACCCACGGCTCGTGATTCAAATACGTGTATTTCACCTTTTAGTCGAAGTTCCTTTCACCGTTTTACGAGAGGAAAATGTGTATCAAGCTAAAATCACTTCAAAATTCAGTGTTTCATCAATACATCAGACTTATTTTCATCTTCATCGAAGTTTCAATTTCACTCGATTTACGCGTGAAAATGTCTCCCCCGTGATTGTGCTCTTCTTTCAAAAGTTTGCTCTCTTCGATCTTCGCCGACAAAAATTCGGTCGATCGAAGTTCGTTCATCAAAATTCATACAGCGAACTTCGCGAATCATAACGGTTGCAGGATACGCTCGTTTTTAACGTTTCGCACACAGCTAACGGGCAGTTCGAGGCAGTTCGAGGAAATCACATTACGAAACTGTTAAAAAATGCTAATTGTCGGAAGATCGATGCGGCTAGAATTCCCTTCACTGCTATCGAATAAAAGCCGATGTTTTACACGTGAAAATCCTAGGGTTTGCATTAACGCTTCACATTAAATCCCGCATTAACGTAGTAACGATCAGCAGACCGCTTGCATACGGTTTATCGTGTGAGCGTTGCAACGGCTGATCATTCCCATTACCAGCCAAAGAGAAAAAGGTTTCTCCCACTTAATTACCTAGTGTGGCGATGTACGCACGATCAATTGCACGTTTCATCGGTTTCATGCGTTGGTAGAATAACGATTTATTGGCGATACGAGTGCCGCGTGACGTTTATCAGGATAATAATTAATCGATCGATGGGAACAAATGAATAATGGGACAGGCGATCGGTATTAAAATTGTATCATACGATTATTTCATCGTTCTTGGAGCGTCACGCTGCTTCGTCATCGATGAACGAAACGTGCGCTAATAATTAGATTTGTTACGTTGTTGCAAAATTCCTCTATGTTGTTGAGCTGCTTGTGAAAGAGCTTGTTAATTTGACGCTCAGTTTATTCGATAACGATGATAATTCGTAACAGAGAAAAGATGATTATGATCAATGCTAACAAGAAAATATCACCATTCATCGATTTTAATCCTTTACTCTACGATTTTATTATTCGTTATATATATTAATTTCGGGTATTCGCTGTTTGAATACAGTGTTAAATGAAAGAAAGTCAAAATATCGTGCACAATTTAATACGAATGTGATAGAAATACAATTTTTCTTTTGCGACATTTTGATTATAACATGTATCATAAGTGTGACTAATTATTATAATACAAGGAGTTAACTCATCCAAGAACATTGACACATAGGTATCTACCTAATCTTTTCGTAAAGTCCTGTATTCATGATAGGAAAAATATGAAAATATAGCATTATATAACCTTCTAACAAGAAAAACCGTTTAATTGTTATCGATTTAAAATAAATAAAATATAACTACATGAAAAGTTAGATCACTGTTTTTCACAGAGAAAATCATCCTTGAAGAGGTTCACGAAATTTACGTATAATGTAGCTCTTGAAAAAAATATTTGATATGTATTTGTCGTTGAACACAGCTCCCGAAATTTTGAGGTCGAAAACAGTTTGGTTTAATATTTCGGATACTAATAGAGGTATGGGAATAATTTGAACATAGAAATTGTGTGTTTCTTAAAGAAAAATTTATCCACATAATTAGTATTTAGAAAAATCCATTTGTGTAAATGATGTATTAAAGATTCGTATGTTTTTCTAAAAATCTTCCTTCAACTTCTTCCTCTCGTGCAAACACGTCTCGTGTATCACCGAGATTTTCCGCGAAGAGCCTGACTTGTGTCCTTATCGACTACCACTTTCTCTTTTACAACCTTCTACAACCTTAAAACTATGTACGAGGAGACAGCATTTTTACGATACAGATTTTTAAGAGAGAGAGAGAGAACAAAGAATGACGAAAAATTTAGTTACCATATATATATATATATATATATATATATATATATACGCATAAATCGAGTAGTGAAATTTAAGAAAAAATGGAAAATTAGAAAAGAAAATAAAGTGTTGTACTCTCACAGAGTGAATGAATGTTCTTGAGATACGAGGAATTTTTAATATGTCCCATGTTTCTGAAAGATGCTTACGAGGATAGGATAATTTTAACACAGGAACGAGAAGATGAAGATTAATTTTTAAATTGATCGTCAAAATTGACAGAATTATTTATCACATTGAATTATGGAATGTTCAATAAATTAAATATATTTCAAAGAAAACGTTTTAAAATTGACTTTATGAAGATAGAAATACTGTAGGCGATCTGACTACGTTATCAAATAACAGTCGCTTTATATCTTTAACGTTAATCCTTTGTACGATCAAGGAGAGTAGAATTGCAAAATTTCTCGATTTGCCGACGAATGAAGTTATAAATCATACTCGAGAAAGCAATCTGCGTAGAACCAGCGTTTCTTCAATCCGAACAAGCCTCCTTTTTCGCGTAAAATGGCACATATTAAAAATGAAACTGAAGTCGGATAACAAGAATTAAATTACCTGCATATTTTATACTGGCTAGATGGCCTTGTTTTCCGTGTCCCGTTTAATTCAATTTTCTCGGAAGAACGACAGAAAGTTTGTAAGTGTTACGCGAAAATTTCTACCGTCCAGGAAATAGCGTTCAGATCGTTTGTTGCATGAAATGAGGGAACAAGGAGGAACGTTTAGGTGGTTAAAAATCATTTCTTTCTCTTGCACGATGCTTTAATCTGTTAACTGAATAATTCATACGGTTCAAGCACACATTTTCTACGTGCAGTCGTAATATTTTCGAAGACGAGTTAACTCATCGTGCCTGTACAACTTATACGATCGTAACAATGGAATTTCGAAACTCAAAGACATGTTCCTCACTAAACAAATAGACAATTTAACTGAAATATATTATATCGTAAAATATGGACTTTCGTTTCCTTCTTTCTCTCTCTTTTTTTTTTACTACAAAAATGTATAATAAAAGTGGTGAAAAGAAATTAAAGATTAACATAATATCCTCGTATATTTTTGTTGTTTCTAAAATTTGTATACTTTATCGAACATATGTGATATAATTTGAAGCATGGGATACCTACATGGTTCCACTTATTTAACCTTTCAACTGAGGGAAATCAGTTAACTTGTCATTGTTTCATAAATACGTTATGCTTACATTAAATCTAAAATATGGTAGATTTATGTTTGCAAGAATTGAAATCAATCCGTTATAATTCATTTTTCATTTTCCATTATCAATCAGAAAGATTCATTTTTTTTTAAATTGGATCAATTTTTTTTTAAAGTTAAAAGTATTAATTTGCTGGATGGTGTGTACAAAAAGTTTTGAAAGAATTCCAAAAAGTAGTAATGGTCGCTTTATACAACTCTTTTACTTGAGCTTGTAATGAAATTTTAGAAATTATGTTTTGTAGATTTATGTTAGTAACATAGTTGCTGAAAATATCATTGTAATCTTTGAAATTACGTGACGAGTTAATTCGTCCATGAATATTTTTCCAAGGAGTTAACTCGTGCGCGTTGTCAAATTATTTTCCAATTGACGAATTAATACGACATCATAATTAACAGATTAAACGTGGTCTTGAACAAATCTTTGTTTCCCGTTGTCCTAATTTTTCGGCAACTAGAAACACTATAAATCAACACGGTGGACATATTCAACGCGAGAAACGTGCTATGCATGTGGCAGTGATTTTGTTTTTCTATGGTGAACGATGTATGCGTGGCACGTCGTGTGCATATTTCAATCCAACGAGTTCAACTTCTGTACAAAGAAACACCAATCTCCGTGGGCGACCGCTTACGAAAAACGAAAACAACGCCGTAACAAACGATTTACTTTCCTGCGTGAACGAGTGGTAGAACTTCTTCAACGAACGAAGAGAAGGAAGAAGGGAAATTAATAAAGTGAGGAATCCGTCACGTGCCAAGAATCAAATACCCATGTTCCGTGACACGGTTTCGCTAATAAGTTTACACGGTCACCTTGTCCTCCTAAATAATGAGCTCGCGATATTGCGTTCTTAATCTGAGTATCGAGTTCGAGTCAAACGAAATCATTCCTATAAATCAGACAGAGAATGAAATTTGCGATTTTTGAAGCTAAATGAACTTTGTAGGAAACTTATTTTTGATGTTTTTTTTTCTTTTTTTTTTTAAACGAATGAAAGATGAGAAATGTGAACGGTGACTGATAAATTAAGAAAAAAAGAATTATCAGCGTCAGAATTGTTTCTTAGATGTTTTATTAGGTCTCCAGTATTAGGTTAGTGTTGGATCATGCGACGAAAAGAGCTAGTGCATAATGTCTAAAGGTATATGGAACAGAGATTGTCTCATTAATATAGAATGCATCTAGCGGTGTGTTCGTTTAAACACTGTGAATCAAAGTTGACATTTTTCAGGATACGCTTAAATAATATCTTTGTACATATAGTGACACTTTTAAAACAGAATAACTTTTTCAAAAAGGACCAAATGATGTGAGTTTTTTTGAGAAGTTAGAAATATTAGTTTACTAGATGATGTGCACAGAAAATTTGGAAAAAGGTTTCAATAGATGTGTAATTGATATAAATCTACAAAGCGTATTTTTTTGAATTTTCATTACAAGCTCAGATAAAAAAATTGTAAAAACGACTTTAACTAATTTCTTCTCGATTCCGACCAACCACGACATTTTCAAAATCTTTTGTACACATCATCTAATAAACTAATCTTAGCTTCTTAAGAAAATTTACGTCGTTTCGTACAAGTTTAAAACAGTTATTCTGCTGTAAAGTGTATTAATGAGAGTGACTGTGTATTATAAATTTATATCTAATTTCAGAAGGTAGTGTTAAATATGTAATTTATACAGAATATCGGAAGTTTTAAAATATCAAATATCACATTGATAAAGGTTACTTGAGCACGTAATCCTTTAGCTAAATTGAACCGGGGAATCTTTGGTAGTCGAAAGCTTAACATAAATTATGAGAAATTCAGAGTAAGAAGTATTGAAAAGATCAGGTGTACGTGTCTATGAATTGTTTAATGAATAGATAGAGAAATTCATAAAGTAGGTAAATGAGAATAATTTTTTAAAGTAGTACAGATACTAGCAGGCAGGAAATTTTAATATAAGAAACGACGATGCAATAAATTACTCGCTTTTCGATCATGTCTGAAACGTATCGGGAGAATGAGAAAAAAACGGGCGAGTGTTAAAATTAATAAAGCCTGGCAAATCTGTCACGCGCCGCTAACGTAAATGCGTTTCATTGGAAACGGCAGTTTCCTACCTCTGTAATGAACTAAGTGCAAGGAAAATAAATTTACGATAGCTGTCGTTTACAAGCTGTTACCTTCGATGAATAATAATTTCATGATTAATGAATCGATTTAAAAGGAGCTCAAGTAACTTGTGCACGTAGAAGCATCGATGTATGCCCCAAAAATGTGCAATTATTTAATAATTACCATGGTAAAATATCCCTAATTAATATTTTTACTTTTTCAAAAAGTTTGTAATATTCGTGGTTGATGTCAAATAGCAACTTCGTGTTGCTTCTTAATTGAGACGTAAAACAGACGCGTGTTCAAAGAAAGTTAAACAGACGGAAACATTCTCCAATTTACATCATCGCGATTTTCCTTGCGAATTGTCAATAGTCACTTAAGTAAATTTGCATACTACTACTCGCTCCTTCAGAGGTGTGACTTCTCTAAACTTCCTCAATGGAAATGGAAAAGCACACGCTAATAACGGAAGTTTTTGAATGTATGTACTTCAAAATATCTCGACTTATGTAGCTTGCATAAAATTCCGAATTTTCAGGCATTCCCGTGTAATCTCGTGACACATGGTATTCTCGATCGTTATGTAGTTTGCCTTACAAAAGCATGACTAGCGAAATTTCCACCTGGATTTAATTACCTGGAAAATCCGTATATGTCCAGTTTGATCCAGCCTTTGCGTTGCGTTATAAAGAAAGTTTCACAAGGGAAGCACGTGAAGTGTAACTCGCGGATTTCAATGAAACCTTGTACCTCGATGAAGAATCGAACCAGGCTATAGTGTGGCTGAATAAGCATAGTAAAGCTAGCTTCAAACGGAATTGAACTCGTGACATGTCAATCGAAAGCCATTTCCAACAAGTTTCTCAACCCTTTGCTGTTATTGCAAGTTCTATTTGGTTTAGAGGCATTTTTACCATGTTTGTTCAACTATACTCTTTATATTAGGCTTTCATCAATTTTATTGTTTATGCTTTGTGTTATTATTCGTCATGTGTATTCATTATTAAAATATATTAATTATCAATAATTCCTCATAGAACTCGTGGTATTTCAATTCATGACTGTTCCTAATGACCAATATTTAATCAGCTATAAAAAAGAAACCGAAACATGCGACTCTCCAATCGTAGAACATTATTGGACAATGGAATTCGGAGGCGATAGCTTTCCTTTCTGTTCTCGCATTCACGTAGATCGTTTGATTGCCTTTCTATTCGTGTTCCTGGACCAGTTTCACTGCGCGTATGTCTCCAACGTGCGAAGAATTAGGAATTTTGTCCATGTCCACTCGATCGAGACCCTTTGCACTGACCAAGGTTATTCTATTCCTATTGGTTGAGGAAGTATTGCACGGATTTACTATTAAATTTACTATTTAAAAATATTTAGCAGCAAGAATTAATAATTATTGTATAAAAATTCACGGATCACAATGTACTAATTAGACTGCGGATTTTTATTCATTTTTTAGGAAATTTTGATGTGCAAAATTGCACAGAATGCATGTAATATAAAAAATTATACAAAATATCCACATTATAGTGCTTTCTATAATATCTAGCAGATCAAATTATTTTCTATCGAAACTTTACTTTCTGTTTTATATTTTCAAAAATATGAATTTGCAGAAAAATCACAGCTTAGTGATAACACAACAATGCAGTAATATAATAGTAAAAGGAATAAAATGAGACGTATAAAATATAGATACATGGATGTGTGACATCCAAATCACATGGCATCATAGAGGGTTAAAAGTTAGAAAATTGTTTCAGTACCGTTTTATGTATTGACAATGAAACTATGGCCTTTGAAAAATAACTGTTCCCTCAAAGTAGGAGGAAATTGATGTATTTTTTATTAAGAGAGTTTTAATAATTCATATCAATGTTCCTTAAATATTCTATTTTTCTTTTTTTTTTTTAATTTCAGTCAATTTAATTGCATTAGTTTCATTTTTCCCTAAAGTATGGACAGGGCCCTATGGACAGGGTTCATTCAGCTTACGATGACTTTTAAGTTGTGCAATCCTGGTTTACGCAATAATTATTCAAAGTACTTCGACGTACGGCAGTTTGTAATTGGATTTATGTCATATATCTGAAAGTGTATTATTTAAGCTCCCTTTTTTATTCAGTCTTCCTATATTAGTTGGATAATTTGCGTTAATATTCCAGAAATTATTAATTATTTCTAAAATAATGTGAGGGAGGTTGCACGCGGGAATGAATTCTCGAATTGAACCGCATTCGCTACAACATAACACAACATTTCGTGAATTTGCTACTGACGTTTCAAAGGGTGTACGAACACTCCGATGTTCTTTCAATCAATATTATAAGTTGAAATTAATGGAATGACGCGAAATGTATCACAACGATGTATGTCCATTAACGTATTAAGCTGTTCGTGTTAATAACGAATAAAAAACGAAAAGAAAACAACAGAAAACAGAATTGTTTTTATATTGTTATGCGTGTATAGAGTAACAAAGTGTATCGTGCACATGATAATGGATACTTTTGTACAAATTACTACAATTGTACAAATTAATATTTCTCTATCTGCGAAATTATATAACGTTAAACATTTCTCATGCTCTCAAATAAATTTTCAGGAATGCACTTGAAATTCTCGTATCGTTTTTATCAATTATATTTAGAATGGTGCTCTATATTTTTACGTAAATGAAATAATGATCTCGAGAGCAATTAATTAATTCTAGAAATGTATTATTCCATTCGTGTATGAAGTAGGAATATTTTATTGATCATTTCTATCTTGCCTGTTACACATTATGTACAATAATTGATCTCATTACGTATGTAATACCTGCTAACAGTATAATGAGCACAAACGTTGAACACGCAACAACATCAAGATATATTATTTTATAATGCTCTTACTTGAAAAGGAACTGTATCAAATAAATGCATTATCTGGTAATTATCAATTGCATCTACTTATGAAATACTGCAATCTATTCGGATGTGCGTACTGAAAAGAATATCCGAGGAAAGAAATATCGCTTATCATAAATGACAGAAGTCCATGCTAGCTCGTAATTCGTTCGCTGGGAATACGATGTGATTGCTGCACGAGACGTTTAATACCATCCTCCGAAACCATCATGATAATCTTAAATATATCAGCGAGAATGTATCCACTAAAATACACAGAGTACAACGTTGCAATATCATCCTCATGAATCATAGAGAAGTGTTTCTCAGATCTTCGTGGTCGTTTTCTAACACTTAAGATGGATTTATGCAGCTTCCGGTCCCGCGACTAGCCCCTCTGCACTCGGGAACTAGAGATATAGCGTTTCTCTTTTATAATCAAATGCCGTTAAAACTTACAAATAGCAAGAAAAGTGAGAAATATATAGTTGACGACGCGAACGGAGAAATATGTTATATGAAAAATTGTGGAGAAAAACGAGTAATTAGTAACGTTAATTATTCAAAGTTAATAATTAAGCTGGATATATAAGTAGACATAGTAACTGTTGCTTATAAGAGATAATCTTATTACGAGAGATTCATCGAGCTAGATTAAAATTACGACAAGAATTGAAGATTTATCGAGAAATTATATGGCTTCATACTTTACTCGAAGATTTAATTAACGTTAGTAAACATCTTTCTTTCCGTGGTTGTTGACTCATGCAGCATTGTGGAAAGGGGTAAACTGGAAGAAGTTCGAGACTTTTGTCGTGAGTGCTTTAGATGACGATCACATGAGAAATATTTCGACGATTTAAACTTTAAAATTACTTTCCACAAAACATTTACCTCTCTCTCTCTCTCTCTCTCTCCCTCTCTCTGTCTCTCTGTTTTGTGTGGTCCTGTAAGTGTCTGATGTTCCGTACGAGAAGAATTATTTTTCCATTTTCCTGTTTTAAACTTAAAACTTGCTATGTAAAATTTTTCTGGAGAAAATTGATATATCATGGGACAAAGGTGAACGGGTTCAGTAAAAATTCATCGAGTAAGCTGCTCTATTACTCGTTTTCTCTTTTATCTACTTATACCATACCATGCTTGCGTTAACACATAGAAATATCTTCAAGCATATTTTAGTTAGAAACTTCTTGTTTGTCCAACAGAGAAATTGATGTTTATTCAGACCAGGCTTCCTCCAAGATCCTTTTTTCTGCAACTCGTGAAATAATTATTCTTTCGCGAGAAGAACAAGTTTCTTACGGCATCTACGCGAGAGCCTTTGGAATAATTAAATCGGCTGAGAAAGTGTATCGGATTGTAGATGCCAATTATTTAATCACACAACACCGCGTCTGGCGGTTTCAGCTTTAGAAGGCGTTTTCTTTAAAATGCAATTTTTTGTTTCTCTTGTATTTAGTGAATTCTGCACAGGTAAACAGATCGTTTCGCAGGATGTTGCGTTCCCTTTTTAAATGTTACCGGTAGATTTCCAGAGTAAAGGTACACTTCGCATTAATCACTTGGTTCATTCTAATTATTCATGCTACACTCTTGCTTTGATGAACAAATTGCACATTACTGGACGTATTCAATAAATTCCATTAATTTCACGTTTCTCACTGGCTGGGCTAATGTTTAATTTCGCTAATAAATTCTACCTGTTCGTTGCTGACGTTACTGTATCATATACACATGACACAACGCGTGTACTATAATTGTCTAAATTTTTTCACCGGTTTTATTCGACACACAACACTCTTAACATACAAACGTGCAATTTCAATAGTATTTTTTCTCCAATGATACAATTTCAACTTAGTTAATTTATCCATAAAAATGAAGAAAAAAAAGGGTAAGCCGGGTGTAGTCTTATTGACACGCTTTTCCCTCTCGGTTTCTCTTACCGCTTCGTTTGCTGCGTTTCATCAGAGCACCGGAATAACGTAACTTGCTAATGATGTATTAGCATAGTGTTTGCCTTAAAAATCTTTAATTGGGCAGTGTTTCCGTTTTCATTTTTCTCTCTCCCCCTTTTCTTCCCCCTTTTGTTCTCCCCTGTTCTAAATTATTTCTATCCCCTTTTCCTACTTTCTCCATCCATCTGCTTTTTCTGCTAATTTCATTCGTTATTTCTCTTTGACCTCTTTCCTCGCTCGTTGCACATTTTCCACTGTTTTCTTTCTACCCGCCAATTTTTTGTTCCCTCGTTTGCGTTTTATTTTCCCTTATCTTGCGGCTTTATCTTCTTCCATCTCTTTTCCCGCCCCTTTCTTTACCTTTTCGTTATTCCGTGTACCTCACACTTCCTCCGTCGTTCATTTATCTTTTTTTTACCCACAGGTTCACGTTCTTCCCGAATTCTCACGCTTCTTAGTTTTCGACACATTTTTGCTCCTTTCGGCGTTCCATCCTATTGTCCCCGCGTCTCACCGCTCTCTCTAGCCGGCGAATGCAAATTAAACCGCCCGGACGTAGAGTCACTTAAGCGAGTGATTTGTCGCACGACTAATGGTAATCCGCACTCCCGGGATTAGAATGGTTGCGGTAAGAAGCACGTTAACAATTTCACGGGTCTCTTTACGCATTAACGCGACCGCTGCTTATAATTAACGGCGAGGAAATTCCGTCGTAAAACAGTGGCGAAGAGAGCCTCTGTTGTTACGTCACATCGCTACCAAGGCCAGTTATTGTGCAATTAGCGGGCAGAATATTCGTCCGCTTGTGCAGAGAGGGACGATGTATCGGTTGCGAGGAATGCAATTAAAATTTATCGGATATTTAAACGGTGGCCGCGTACACGGTCGGAGCTGTTGTACTCGTCAAGAAATTGATACTCAATCGCTGTTCCTTTGAGAATTTTCTTGAAGTTAACGAAACTGCGATATTTGATACAATTTCGATGAATCGTGGTCGAACGATAAATATGAAGTATTCCATGCTTGTTTCGATTGATTAGAATATATATCCTCTATAGATTGAATTATGCAGTTGCTACAATGCATATTGTAGTTATCACATACCTACATTCGCTGCCTCGTTGATTCGAACAAATTTTACGTTTAACTTTCTTACACGGTTGGTTGTTGCTGGGGCAGTGATGTTTGTTCCGTCCGAAGGAACAGAAAGCCGGTCGATCTTTTGTTTGGCACGGTTTATAACACGATCGCGAAGAAAAGGCTATTTTTTGAGACAACGAATTCCATTGTTCATATTATTGTGAATTTCTCGCCGAGAGAAATTAGTTTTCTTTACAAAACGGTCGCGTAAAGTTAATTTTCGTTCTCATTAGCCGAAGACGTGTTATAAAAACGAACGGTTTCCTAACGGTCATTTCGACAATGGATTCTCAACGTGTAAAGAACCATTGTATCGGACTTGGCGGAAATTCCAGACCGTTGCCAAACCTTCGGCACATCGCGCGTCCGAGCAGGTATCGCCCCACTTTTCCAGGAAAAAGAGCGCTAAGGGCGCACTGGAAGGGTGTTCGCGATATCCGTTAGGCATGCTGATTGGTAATTAACATTTCGGTTGCTACCAATCAGCGTGTCACCCTCTTTAGCAGCGATCGAGCGAGCTGCTGAAGAGAAGATTCGTACGGTAGAAGTCTTCGGAGTCAGTCGTTCGTTGACTAGCTATTCGCACGTTAGACGCAATCATAACCAGTCGTCATTAAGAGTCGTTCTCTAACCATTCGAGAGAATAGTCTCTATCGAGAATTAAAGATAACACAGTCGTTCGTTGACTGTCGATACGTCCGTTAACAGGCAATCGATACACATTCGATCGTTAGAATCCATCGTTCGGGATTTCTAACGTTTTTGCTATCTTATTCTTGTCATCGTCCATCGTTCGGGACGATATAAAACTCTTTCTTCGGTCAACCTCATCGTCGCGCATTTTCGAGGCGGATTCCACATTCAGTCGAATCCGACGTACGGGTATTCGACGGTAGAACACTCGACACATCGTGTTCTGCCCTTCGTTCGAAATAGTTGCCCAATATTAAATTGGCGGGTAACAGTGTAGTGCGTGAGTGGTGTTCAGTGGAACCACGCAGCCGACACACCCACAGGGACATCTACGCACGCGACGACACAAACAATGTTTAGTTTAGGAACTTGTCTGTGGGCAGTATGCCACAGTGTATTTTAGATAGTTTAACCTTTGTGTCAATAACGGAAACTGTCACAGTTATTTTACAATATAATCGGGGTATCCCGGTACCTCAAGCGCTACGCTTGAGCAAATCTCACATATAATGATGATTTCGTGTTTATAATTATCCACCATTCTTCGAAACTTTCGAAATAACTTTAACACTTTCTACATCTTTTAACGTTTGTCGCTTGTTTCTGCATCGACCGATTTGGATGAAATTTTCAGCGTTTATATAACTGACATAGATCTATAAAACGTATGTTTAAATTTTCATTACAGAAAATTTAAGATAAAAAAGTTGTGAAAAGCGTCTTTCATTATTTTTTTGCAATTCCAATTAGTTACAATTTTCTTAAAAAATTATGTACACGTTATCTAGTAAACAAATCCTTCTAACTTCCTAAAAATACTAAAGTCTTTTGATTTAATTTTGAAAAAGTTATTTTGTTTTAAAGAGGGTATAAAGAACTTTGTGATTAACTATGTGTGTGGTAGCGACTGTACGATACGCCAATTGTTATTAAACGTAACTGGGTTACCAGAAACTGACATGGGGTGCAGAAACGCAAAGTTTCTGTAATTATAAAACACCTTCTGAGTCTCGATATCGGCTTATAAAGAGAAATTGATTTAACAAAGGCTTGAAATATTAAGCACCCTCAAAATTGCAGAGTTGGCCGTTTTTGTCATAAAGTTGCACTCTAGCTTTAATTTAACATTTATACGTGTCACTTCAATGTTAGGAGTTAAAGAAAATTTATGAATAGCTCAAAGTTTATGCCGTTTTGTGACCAATGTCTGCGAATCTATTGGGACAATGATAGAAATGTTTCATGCTTGATGGTGAGCTTGTTATTGCTGAATATATCTTATTTTCGAGGGTTGTGGAATGCTCATAAACGAGCTTTTTCTTTGCAAATCAACGGTTTCCTGTTTTTTCTTTTCCTGTTTCTTTTTTTATGGAAGGAGCTTACGATGTATTCATAGAATCCGCTAGATAAAGTATACGTAGAGCAGCTTCCCTTTTTGGAACGTGCTCTCGTACGTAGAAAGATTGGGTAATGAGCCCCGCTGTACTCTATGGCTTTCTTTGGCCTCTTCTTTCTTCCCATTTATTCGTTAGATAACACACTGTACTAATTACGCGATATTTCTGATGTAAAAGGAGAAATGTTAATTTCTTAGCGAATTATTACATTACTGATTGAACGTAAAATTCTTTAATTGTTTCCCTATTAATATAGTCTAAAAAGCAATCATTGAAAATAAGAGAAAACTGGTTTATATTCATTGGAATATTTATTAAACGTGATATTCAAAATTTGTAATAGTAGATGTATATTACTATTCAAAAGTTTGAAGTAACGTGTTGCTTTTTTTTTGTTAATTAATCAGTGTGAAATTGGTGTTCAGGAATTTTATTGTCAATTTAATTTAGAAGGATAAAATTATTTCAGATTCTTTAAGCTATAAACGATATCAAAGAATCAAAGAAGAAGTTTGCAGTGAATTCTGTGCATTTTTAACAAAATACAAATCAAAAATAATGGTTTTAAATATTTGAAAGGTAACGCAAATTGCTTTTGTAATATACGGACCTTCTGTTAGGATTTCTTAATAATAATTTATTGCACGAACGCACCGAAAGGCTGTTTTTGAGTTTAGAATTTCCTTTATTATTTGCATGCTTTAACGTACATCCTAGCGAAGGCCGACAAAGTTACTATATTAGAGTTTTTAGCCATTCGTGCCTTTCATGCTAAATAGCTTAAGAATCAAGTAGCTTTTAATTAGCTTCGGGTGTCCGAAGGGTATATTTGTATGTAACGGTCCATTAACAGATGAGTCACTCGGAGGAATTTCCCAAATTATTATAAACATTTGTCCACCCCTTGGTTTCATCTTCCACTTTTCCAGGGTAAGGCGTGCTAAAGATGCACTGGAAGGAGTTGGCGAGAAAATTAGGCACGGTGATTGGTAATGAATATTAGTAAACATTCATCAATCAGCGTGTACCTACCCGAACGCGTCTCAAGTGAAGACGAGCCCTGAGACGATAGTCAGAATAGAATCAACACTCCACAGTATAGAAAGAACAGTTAGTTAGAATCGAATCAACAGTCAACAAGAATAGAAAAAACAGTCATAGAGAACAGTCGTGTAGAATACACAGAATAGTTAGAACAGTCCACCAGTTAAGCGATCAATAGCTAATTTTGTTCCCTCAGCTATCAGCGTCGTTCTTCGAGGAATTTGTTAAGTAAAGTCGGCACACTACGTGCAAATACTACAAAGCTTGGAAGTTTTCTTTTTGTATAAACTACCACGAGCATTAACAACTTCCATGTCTATTAAAAAGAGAAATCATAATGACGAATCAGAGTTCATTTTGTTCTTAAGTTTTCTTGTATTTTACACTTTCAGTTCGCTCTATTCATATAAGTCAAAAATATTCAGTTTTTCATTTTATTGCCTGAAATATTATCTCACACATAGATTTATCATCGAAGGAAATGTCAAAATTGGAATTATAACACTTCAAGTAAGAGTGAATTTCAACTGATATATATTTCATAAATTTTCTTTTTGCTTTTCTAACAATTTTATATATGTCATCCTTTTACCGACAAATTCATGTCTTTGGAACTCAATACAAATTGGACACGATCGATACTTTATACTAACAATAAGTTAACATACTTGACACAAATTGCCCTCTAGAACTAGGATTCATTTGTTCTGAGACTAGTACCCAGCTAATCTTAGATTTGTGGAATCCGAGAAAATGACTCTCAACAGCTTCTATACGTTGGGAAATGTCTCAGGAATCTCGACGTGATATTGAGTGTTTTAGGAGACTCAGAGTGTCCAGGATTGCCACAGATTTCTGTGGATCTTGAGGTTTCGCAGCTGTACGGTTTATCGACACTTCCTTATATTCCTCGGAGATTCGCGAATCTATAGCTTATGCTGTATATCGAATAGTACAGGTTTGAAATCAATGATATGGATTTACGATTGACGACTCATTGATTTTCTTTTTTAATTCAAGAGGAATTATATGCTGTGTAATATGTTTGAGATTATATGTAACGAATTTCGTGGATTGGTGTGTATAAAATCCCTGCAGTGGTATTGAGTGTGTAGCGTATAGCTAAGCGTGCACCAATAGGATGCGAGGATAATCATTCTAAGCGCGCATTAACAAAGTGCGAGAATAATTACACTAAGGATTCACCAATCATGTGCGAGAATAATTGTCATTAGCGCGCACGAACTGAGGGCCGAATCAGCACTTGTAATGGACCATGCGAAGCACAATCGACATATATAAAGAAGGAACTCAATAGGAGTTCAATAAGAAATTCAGAAAAGTTTAGGAGTTTAACAATAAAGACTGCTTTAACAAGACTAGACGCTTATAACTTGTGTAGGGTTTGATAAACCTCAACACACGAACCTTAGAAGTGCAATAGACGGTAGTAGCTGCACCATATTCCATGAACTATCTATATTGTGTTCCACAATGCTATAGCTTTAATTTTCTCCCCATTAGTTGATGAATAGAAGATAATAGCAAGTATATTTCATGGACTGTTTATACACTTTGAACGGAGAAAGGCGAAAGTTTACTAATCAGAAATCTTTTGACTCTTTATCTAACGATTTTTCAATTGCTGCTTATGTTAGTTTGAAATATTCACTGTTTTTATATAACGTTAAATAAAGAAAAATTGAAGTATTATGTACAATGTGTATTTGGAATCTGAATTTAGAAATAAATTCCAAATAGATTAAAAATTCTTTTATTGTATCTTGATTCTCATCTACACACACACGAAGTACGTGTTTTGTGTATTTCATGAACACTATAAACACAATTTCAGCATTTGCTACATTTTTCTCAGTATTTTCTAATGTATATTATATCAACTGAGACAACTGTTTATACAGACGAGTCCAAATAGGTCGCTATATTCGCCATGTGAAAGTTAAGTATTACTTCAAAGATAAAACGACTAAACTATAGACGTAATTAAGAATGAAATACGCGTCCTTTAAACCTCCGCACAAATTAAAATTTATCTAAGAACATCCGACACACAGCGGCTCACAGTATCCACTGGAGAAATAAAGAAGCCAGGGCGCATAGTTTAACAGCGAGGGGTAGAAGATCATCGGTTTTAAAGTCGCGCGTATTACATAATAAAGTCTGTCGTCGGTATTCGTCGGTATGGTGCTGGCAGACGGCAGTCATAAAATTGAATGGGCCAACTGCTTTATATTCATGAATTCGTCACCTTGTCGGGGTATTTGGCGTGGCCGAACTTCCACGTTCTCGTGTCGGGCATTAAAATGATAACGAGTCGGATAATACAGAAATAGGAAAATTTACGGTTAACCATTTTCGTTTTTCCCGCCCCTCTCCGTCTCTTCTTTACCCCTTCTCACTTGGCCATGCTTAACGAACGAGTTTAAAACGTTTAACACCGTTACGTGCACCGGTGGGCAGCAGTTTAACGTGGTGTCGTCACGTAAATCAGCGGCAGCGGTAGCGTACTATCGGCTGAATACGAGTCCGTCGATATGATAGTTCGGTGTTAATGCTGCGGCAGGCGTTTCGCCACCGATGCCACTGGATTAGGGAAGAGGATTTCGGCCCGATGTTGTTTACTGTTCACCAGCGACTAGAAATGGTCTGGAACTACTATGGACAGTCGAAGGTGCAGTTAACTTTATTTATTTGGCCGTTACGCAGTCTACCTTGCCTTCCGGCATCGGAATTGTAGAAACGTTCCGTGCTTCCTTTTATTCTCCGTTTTCGGACGCGTCCACCCCTCCCTGCGTCTCCCTTATTTACTTTACTCTCTCGATCCGTATTCTGTATGTTCTGCATCCCACTTTGCTCGTGTACGGTGTTCGTAAAGAACGCCTGGCCGATGAAGAGGAGAAAAAGAGTGAAAGAGAAAGAGGGAGGGAGAGAGATATGCGCTTTCGAATTGAACGTGTTTCAGGAAGCGTAGCAAAGTTATTACATCTAAAACTTGAAATTCTTACTGGGTTTCGATATTTTAGGAGTGATAGAATTTCTATTCAATTTTAAAAGGTTAATTTAGAAAAAGAGAGAGCTCTGATTTTATTGATCGGCACCATCGATTTTATTGTGCTTCGGCTAATCTCTGTTGCGTCTTCTGATTGTCTTGCTGACACGATAGCATCACTATGAATTCTCAACGCGTTAGTGATAAAATTGGGATTATCAATAAGCTGCTGTGAGAAAGGGAACGTTTTCTCGCAATGGTACACCGTAAAGACACGAAAACGCTTGTATTAGGCCTTGGGTTTATTAAATATGTAACTTTTTAATGTGATAGTTGATAGGGAGGTAGAGAAGGAGAATATCGACGAAATGTGAAGTTGTTACTAGGAAATTGTAACTTGTAAATTACTATGTGAAATGCTTGAAATCTTGGAAACTTTTTAACATCGATCAGTACGAGGTAGAATTATCAGTGATCTCGAGACTGTAAAAAAAAGTTAAGATCATCGCATGAAATATGATCCGCTCCAAAAGAACGTATAACTTTGACAATATATCCGAAGCCAAGGCTAAGCTGATCTATGATATTTTCATATGATGTATGATTATGACTTTGACACGTTATTTACTCCGGAATATAACGAAACCTGTGGTTGTAATAAATCTGAGCCTCAGTTTCACGGCACTGTACATCGTGTATCGATATTTTATATGTTGGATCTAATAACAGTATTTTATTGGAAATTTTCACCAATTTTATTTGCAAAACTTAATGGTTATTATAATCATGTAAAACGTTGTATTACATTGCAAAGCTAGTATTGAACATCGAACAGACAAATATTAAAATAGTATAAATCAGATAGATTAAATTCTTATCGGATGAATTTTAAATTTTAAAGTTGATAAATCTTTTCATGTATATTAATAAAAAGTAGTTGAACAATCGTGAGAATTTTTATCCGTGAAACTTTATATTCCAGGAAGTGGGGATCAAAATTGTCTGGTTTCGACAAAAGGTTTTCTTATTCTTTTATTAATTTCAAGGAGAATTTCTGTACCCATTGTTGCTTTGAGATCGCGTTACGAAAGGAGACGTTATGATATTAAAGGAGGTGAGAGACTTTATTACAGCGATATCGTTGAGGTCAATCTTGGTAACCCTCTGCTCAAGTATTCATTATAAATTTTCCGATAGTTCTTGAGATTCTGATAAGATGAAGGGAAGCCGAGTATCGGAATATTTATAATGCAACGGACGCTTTTCACTTGAATCACGAGCGATCCTTACGAATTGTAAACGTGTAACGCCGTGGAGGAGTAACTTTCAATACCTCCTATCAACCGTGAACGCAACAAACTCTACGCTCTCTTCACGAATGAAAATTCCGTAGGTACAAATGATTGAAATCGGGAAATACGACGTTAATATACTTCGAAGATTATCAAAGATTCATTACGAGATTAAAAAAGATGTATTTCACCGATATTGAAATGTTCTTCGTAACAATAATGAAAGACTGACTAACCAACGAATGAAAAAAAACTTCTATTCTACATATATTTCAGAAAATATTAGTAACGTTTCAAAGCACGAAGTGGAGAATTTTTAGGCTAACGAAGACAAAGTATTGTTAGAAATTTCAACAAAATTTTCCAAATTATTTTGTACAGGCGACAAATTCAAACTGTTAAAGATTGCTTAAGGAGTTAACGGAATCTCCTGAATGTAGTTTAAGATTTAAATTCAAACTGTTAACTACTGTTAACTCGAAAGGAAAAGATGCGACGGGGGAAAAAGTTTAATCCGTTCAACGTCAACTCGGGAACATTATCAGCGCTGTAGGATAGAAGCGTTTGCTTCAACTTTATTAACTACCATTTGACCGGTCTCTACCAGCTCCGCAAACAACTTTCTCCTTTGCCTAAAACGAGTGCTCGACCCTCAAGGGATTAGGGTCAACCACTGAACATCCATCACATGGTAGTTCTCGGTAAAATAACTCCTATAAATCTTTAGCCACTTTTGTGAAGTATGAGAATAGCAATATTTGTAAATGTAACAGTCCGTGATAAATGATGCTTTCTATATCAAAGATTGCATTCGAAAATACTTCGCTAGGAATTTATATTGTCAGAAATATTTAAAGGATCAACAGTTTCATTAAATTCACGCTTGATGACTGTAATGTTTATAAATTCAATTTATTATATCATACTGTTTCCGTTATGAAATTTTTATCAGTTTGAATGATAAATATATATATATTTTTTTAAATAGTGTCTTTATAAATTTCCGATATACTCTTCACGGAAGCAAGTCAATATTACTTTTCTACTTTTACATAGAAATCGTTGCCTTCCTCTAGTGAAATATCGCTCGCGGGTGATTTTACCGAGACATCGATCCGGAAATTTATCGATTATTCATTTATGAGATCGTGTTTCTTTTTATCAGGCTTTGCGTAAGTACGCAACGAATTTTGGCTTTTTTATTGCAATTTTATAACACCATACGTCATGGTTAAATAGGGATAAACTTGTCGAAAGTGTGTATTAAGGTAACACATTGGCTATTATATTAACATTTCCTCAGCGGTTGTTAATTCGCGGTTCGTTAACTAATTGCGAATCTAATGAAGGTTGAAGAACGAAACGAGACACCGCGAGTAACTGTAATCCGCCAGTGAGTTTCTGAAAAACTTGGCCGATCGTCGTTTCACGTGTACGTTATCAACATAAATTCTCCGATTAAAGTTCCATCAGGAAACTAGAACAGCTCCTCTGCTAGATTGCACCGGAGATAATCGACTCGAGTCGTCGTGGCTAACAACTATCGCGCGTTCTTCAGCTCTTCAACTTTTTAATCCGCCTCGAGTTCCGGGTTGTTGTCGGTTGGAAATTAATGTTGCGATCTATCGACTGCTTGTAGCATCGCTCACCGTCTCTCCTGGTAATGGATGTGTCGTGATTTTTATTGATGATCCAGCAATGAGTACAGAGTACGAAATGGTCTTGGTCTTCGTGAAAGTTGGACAGCAGCGAATACTTCGTTTGAATATATTCCACGAGTACAGTTTTCGGATTAGAGAAACAAATTTACATATTGCATTTTTGTAAAGATTTTCGGATGATCACGGAAAGGGAAAGAAGATTGTATGAAAATAAGAAGAAATGGAACAAAGAAGCTAGGCTGGGTTTAACATTCAATTGCGTTGATGCGGGGAATAGAATTGAATCCCTTCTTTCGGAAGATTCAATTGTAATTTAAACTATGGTGGATTTGATCAAATTTTCTGCTATACAGGTTGACAATAATTCTGATAATCTTATTGTAATGATTACAATTACGATCAGACTTTTTATTGTTAACGATATCCAGTAGCAAGCTGTTTAACTACTTCAAACAGATACACCTCCGTTTATAAGTCATGGGACATCTACTAATTTGAGCTTTACATTTAAATTGACACCGTTGAATACCTCGTGTTATTAAATCAAATGACTATTTATAGATTATTTGCACCGAATATAGCTTTTTAATGTTAAAATATACTGAAGATTCTATATGCAATGTTTTAAATTTTCTCGTTAATGTATGGTATTGTAAACGTGACTTTAGAAGTTAATACAAACGATCTGGTAGTTTCGGAGAATTGAAGTGATAGATGTATAAGAGGCAATAATAATACCCTTAGTTCCATGTCTCAAAGTACATGAAGCGTAATTTCCGGGATTTAATACAGGTGTCACAAGGTACTATTTCTTCACATCAATAAGTTTTCTGAGCATTGTATAAGGTATATTTGTAACTGGTTGTACAACTGTGAACTCGATTCGACGTGACAAAATACATAAAAAATATAAAATATGGCTTAGTTCTCGAAAAGATTGAATTGCTTCCGCTCATACTGTTATGTTAATAAACAACTGTAATATTATATTTCGTAAAGAAATAATGCACGTGGATGATAGCGTAAATTTTCTGCATCTAAAGGAAAAGATCATACAGACTTTTAAACGTGAAAATATCGAATCCGTTCATAATTCTCTGATTCAAGGAGCAAAGATTTATGTGCGCTAATAAAGTAGCCGCTCTCAACAGTTTATTCAATAATGTAAGTTAAAATTAGGAAAATCGTAATAAAGGAATTAGTATGGCATTAGAATCGCTTATTAGTACACATACAAGGCTCAGAGATAATTAAATGTACATACACTCGACGAATGCTTGAACTCAATCTTTTTAGAAAAGTACATTTTTTATGAACAAATTTTATTCTATTTTTGCGATTTATTTTATCAAATGTAATCAACACCTTCATTTTATTTGCTATACATTTGAACTTGCAACCATCTGATTAAACTAAATCAGTATAATTCCGTAGGTTTATTTAATCTTGGAAAATCTGTTTTACAAACACAGAAGCGTACACTCTAGAGAAACAAAATTGAACGATTTATATTTCTCAAAGTACGTTCCGGTGATATTGAAACTTTCCGTGTAGAAATAGAAAAGCTGAACTTTTCTATGACACGACGTGTCTCTTCGAGCGAGAAGAGAACTTCTCGCGGATAATTTCTTTGTACTTGAAATCATCTGTACGAAAGAAATGGAAATCTTATTTCGTTCATTCGTTCATGTTTTATGCATAAGCCGTTTTTCCGGCTTTTTTCCTTCGTTTCAATTTGCGTTAACAAATCCGACGATCTTTCTTCCCCAGGCCTTAATTGAATTTTGCTATGTCGCTGTAAGACGCAGGGCTCCGGTTCCTTTAATCAGTTCTTCTTATTCATACGATCGAATTTTTTTTCGTCGCTTCGTTAGATTAATATCCTCCGAGTGTTTCACGCGACTTAATCCTTTACACGGACCAACGCGCGGAGTTTTATCCAAGGGAGAAACTGATCGTCGATGTTTTTTTTTCGCATGTTGCGTCGAAAGTTCGAACGCCGATAGTGAAGTCATTTACAAAACAAACCTCGCAAGTTGGAACGACGACGACGGCGACGACGACGCGACACTTTTTTTTCTTTTTTTACATACAACTTCTCTCGATTTGATCGTTTCAACGCACATTTACCGATAATTAATCCTCGAAACTTGCGCGTCGAAATCGGTTAATAGCTTATTCGCAAAACTGGATTTTAATTACCAGATTGCTAGATTTTAAAGGTGCCGCGGGCGCTTTATTAAATTAATCTTGAATTAGGCCGGCGTTACCCGTTTGCAGTTTACGATCATTCTTTATGCGGCACTGTTGTAGGTCGTTTGGAGTCATGAACTTTATTAATTAATTTCGATTGACAGACAGATTTATTACGAGGCGATTTTTACGAGGCCCGTTCAATACGTTGCCTCGTAACGATTTATTTGAATTACCTTACGCGGACCTTATTTTACGAAAATACTTGAATCTTATACGAGGCAAATTTTCGCTCGATTTGATTTCTTTTACACTCAGTTTAACACTTTAACAGTCTAATAAAATCGTGCATTACAGTAAAATAAATGTGTATTTTACACGTGCTTTTGTAATAACTACGTTATATGTGATAATTTTTGAAGTACGAAGTACATAACCCTATATCATGGTCCTAAAAATAATATTTCGTTCTTTTTTAACTTTTGTCCTAAAAATCTCTCTTGGTCTAAATTATTCGCTCTGCCTGTGGCTGTCACGGAATAAACTGTTAAAGGATTAAGCCAGATACGTATGATGTAGCATCGGATTTTATGTATCGACGCGTTTACAGTTAGTTACAATAGTTTACACAGAGCCAATTAATTTAATATTCATCTGAATTACAGCTGAAACCAAGTTCTGCAACTTTTCGAGAGAATGGAAACAATTTTTGTCACAAAGAATGTAAATTTTTATTTCACAAGTTTCATTGTATTAATTTTTAGTATTTTGTAAAATCCAAGATTTATACTTTCTTTAGAATAACCATAACTTCACCTCAATAATTTTAAGAATATTTACTAAAAATCAGCTTTATTATATAGTGCGTAAAATTACATAGTTTTAAATTAATTGGTTGCACAGTTAAAGAAAATTTGTGGGAATATAATATTCATCCTGTTAGTTATAAAATAAGAAATCATTTCTCGTGTTCCTTTGTGGCAACACTAACATGCATGCACATATGCGAATAAATGTCCTCTTTTGAAAAAATAATTGGTAGCAAAATAATTAACGAGCTAATTAATTAAAGTGATTTCCTTTCGTGAAGGGTCGTATCGTAAAATGTTACTTGTACAGAGATATTTCTTAGATTAATTACGAAACAGGTATTTATTTTTTACTCCAACTTCTGTTAATATTTCGTTAAACGGGAGCAACGTTGTTCATTTAAAAAAGTTACACTCGATTAATTACATTATTAATAAAATCCATAAAGCGTGCACAGAGTTGTCGGGAAATGTTCTTAACGTGCAAGAAAATTCTTTCTTCTACAGGTAATTAGAGTTTCGTATTCTTTAGATACATCTCTTTCGAACTTTCCGTTCGATCTAACTATTTTCTATCTTCTTTAACTTTTACAAATTGCTCAAAAAGATTTCTTTACTTGAAGAATCCACGAAACATTCTTCCGTATTCTCCAGAAAAGCAATGTAATATATTAAAGTTTAATTCCACTTCCTTCTCCTTCTCTTTTTCAAGACCATGTTTGTAACAGCCTATACAAACAACTACAAAAAACTTACTTCCGACTCTCCATTAAATTACAAACTTCGTAACTACCTGTTTTAATTAATACATACTGAATGGACTTTACCTTGAGGAAAATACTCTGAAGATACCCGAAGCTAATCGCGGAATGGAGATTTAGTTTTCATAGCGTTTCACGTCGCAACATGGAGCGTACGGATACCTTTAAGAACGCATCTAACTGGCTCAACAAGCCTCTAATTAGACTCTACATCATCGGTTATGTACATCCGTCGTTGTTATTAAACGCAATGTATTACGTGACTCGGTAGTGGATCGTTCTCTTTTATTTCGAGGAGGATACGAGTAACCCCTTCGGTTAATGAGCTCCGCCCTTTTTATCGTGTTAGGTGCAAAACCGTTTAAGCACTCTTTACGGTTAGTAGTAGCATTAAATTGCCGCTTGCCTCTTCTATTGTCTAATTAAATATCATGGGCTACGATGGACTTGCTATTACACGGAACCGCCTTTTTATCGAAGCTCTTTACCTAATATCGACCCATGGGCGTGATAATAGTCAACTTCCATATAAGTGCTTTCCGCACGATTAAATGGTATCTTTGATTAAAACGATGTACCTTTCGGAGTTCCGTATTTTATCATTGTTAATAGTATACCTATATCATCTGTAAAATCTGATCGTGGTGGGCAGTTAAAACGGTAGAAATGGTAGAACGATGGCGTTACCCATCCTTTACGACTTAGTGATTTACGTTCTGACGAGTTCGTTCGTGTAATAAAAAAGCGTCAAATAAAATCTTTGGTAAATTCTTTGCCTTTATCGGTGCGTAAACGTCCGCCTAGGTGAGTAACGATTATTGCGTGTACACAGATACTCTATTCACCGTTTAACCAGCAAACGCGTTGCATAGTGATCGCAACGCGCCTGGTGTAATTACTTCTTGTCAACGCTCGAAACGACCGATAAATTTCCTCAGATCTATAGATTATAAAGTCTAAAGGCTTCTTCGAGCTGCTGCTATCGAATCTTGCGCTCTCGTGACGCATAAGAAATTATTGTTCGTGATTTGTATTTGTGGTTTGCCAGATAACTGAATTAATTATCAGATGGGTATATTACAGACAGGAGGATTACATTTTAGACAAGCTTACGGAAGTAGTTTCATTTCCCTTTTCCAACTTCGGGACGATATTAAAATTTAAAAAATTTTTGCGTCATACGAATATTTCTGATGGCACTTTAGCATTAGTTTTACGTATCCGAATTTTCATATTATCTGCTATTATAGGAACCTATATTGTCACCCTTTGTCTCAGGTAAATCTTACATGATCTCGAGAGACTATAGTTATTGAATTCGTCTGCGTGCGAAGTACACTTAGGTATTTGACAAAATACAGTGTTCCATTTGAAAGAAATATGCTGATCTTGAAAATGTCTTTGACACCTTCTAGTATAAAAAAATCAAGTTGCACCGAACAGTTTTGATAATATCCTATACAGAACAAAATGGAATACACATTTGCAGAACTTTCCAACATAAACCTGTGTGTCGCGATGACAACTCATACGAAATATGGTGTCGGTTATGTTTTTTTTGGATTTGAAGACTACTGTACCTCTGTATCTTCTCTTGACTTATATCCATTGGTGTAAGGAGTTTTGGTAGTTTATAGTAATATTTTTAAACGTTAATCATTAAACAACGAAACCTTAAGCGCAATTCTTTTATCCTTGATTTTCGTCTTATATCGGCTTTTATAATCATCAATTTTTTTTACCAACATTTACCTGTATACCGTTTTAGTGGAAAATTGTTACTCCCATTTAACCCTTATTGTGTTTGCGAAAGACAGAATGTCATCTCAAGCGGAGACAATCAACGATCATATAATTATACAATGATACCGCATTCAATTTAAGCAGAAGCTCCTTGACATTTGAAAAAGTACTGAGAAATTATTCGGAAATAATTAACGCCCTTGATCGAAGGAACAGCTCAGGAAGAAAAAAAGAAACGATACGGTCGTTGAATAAATAGCACTTAACGATGTGACGTAGGCCATGCCGGGTCGAGAATCGACGATATATACAGATACTTTCTTAACGATCGAAATAGTCAGAGTAAAAGCGGAGACAGTTTCACTTACGAATTCAGTGACCGTATAATCCGTGCTCTGGGACAAGGAAACTGATGAGAATGGCTCCCTAGAGATACGAATGAAGTACGGACGGAAGTGGAGGAAACGGGACTAAATACATCGGTGGGAGAAGGAGGACGATACAGAGGATAGGACACGGTGAATTCTCCCTAATGACTAATCGATCTTTGACCGCGATTTCTCTTGTTTTTAAGCAGCACACCCACTAAGCTGAAAACCGTTTTCATATTCAAGTTGTCGCGACGTGTAAGAGTAACGTTTGATAAACATTATTCGAAACATCTATTTCGTGCTCCAATTCATTTCGATTCACAGCAAGGACGTCTCACCGATGTATGAGTTATCGACTATTTATCGAGCGTTCCACTTAAGCGTGCACGAGCTGATACGTTAAGGTAGCCAGCTCCGTCCTCTGGAACGCGAATTTCCGATTCTAGCGGCATCGGGGGCTTTGTTTGAGCATTCACGTTTTGTCAGCAGTAGTTGGGACCTATAAACGCCTAGCGCTGTCAGACATTATCATGTCCTCGGGTCTTTACCTCGGGGAATTTATGGATGACGCTGTATTTTGTATTCATCTCAATTTCCTTTTAGATTTTTCCCATTTATATTTTACGCTGAAGAGAGAAGTCAATATTTTCGTAGAATTTTCAGTTAGATGTGGAAACGTTTTACTAAAATAGTTAATTCGTTGCAAATAAAGTATAGATCTGCAGTGTTTACATAGTGATTATACTTGAACTTGAAGAAGAATATAACATTAAAGATACAGACGTAGAGATTGAAGAAAAAAAAAGGAACATAAGTTGGTAACAACTGTTACCAATGGAAAAGTACCTCACGAAAGCGACGCAGTTTTTGTTTTTTTAATTGATCAATTCAACTCAACTGATCAGTTAAAGTCCTCTCTAATTGATAAGCAGTGAAATGGAACGTGAAAGCAATGAACTGGAACATGAGCAGTTAAATAATGCAGAAGCTACTATCAGAGTGTTATTCGAACTCTGATGAAGTGAGTTGCAATAGTTTGCGAAATGTCGGAATACTTTTTTTCATAAGGACACGGAAGACTTAACAGTAAAAAGTACGTAATACCGAGCCGTGAAAGCCTTGAATTTTTGACATAGTTTATTTCGAACATGCACTACACATAAAAAATAAATGTATATTCTATAATTATTGTTAGCACGACCGTAACGAATAGCTATTTTTTAGTTGTAGAATGTAGTTTTTCATTTACACGTACCATTTGTTACGTTTTGTAAAAAGTTGTGCTTCCTCGTGCTCAATAGCTTAAGGACATGCTATAAACCACGAACTTTCGAAGAATACATGTGGCTGCAATGGTCTTTTGACCGAAGAGTCACCAGGAGGAAATTTCACGATTGTTATTAACTTTCACTCTTTTTGCGTGATCATCTCCCGCCCTTCTAGAAAAATCGCGCTAAGGGCGTACTCGAAAAGCGTAGGTAGCACAGTTAGATGCGCTGATTGGTAAGTGATTTTCCAAATCATCTGCCAATCAGCGTGTCTTCAATCGGAAGCCTCTTGAAGACGCTTCAGACGAAGAAGTGCGAGTTCAATTCATCTAGTAGTCTCAAACAGTTAGCTTAGAAGCCACGAAGAGTTAGTAATCTCGAGCATTCACTTAGAATTAGTCAAAGGAGCACACGTCTCACATATCTCAGAAAGGTCCATCATAAAGCAGTCAATAGATAGTTTTTGTTCTCTGACACATCAGGGTGGTCCTTCGAGAAATTTGTAAAATGAAGTCGGCACACCACGTGCAAACGCAACAAGGCTCGGCTGTTAACAATCATGTTAACAACCACGAGTATTAACAATTATAAAACAGCACTAATCGTATCTAAAGTTTCTATGTAATACGCGTTAATGGTGGTATAAAACTTTAGTAAAATTCACTTTTCAACAATAGAGAGATAGGACGAGTTTTCAAATTTCATATTAATAACTTCCATACTATAATAGTTGTAGACTGAAGTATATTATTACATGAGGTCAAATTTGAAGTATTACGTATAGTATATTATTTTGTAATATTAAATAACATTTCTTGAAGTTTTTCACGTATAATAACTAATGAGAGATAACCATTATGTTGGATTCTCAGCAGTTCGATTTCTTTTTAATTGATCATTCGAACAGTGTACCGAAGAATATATATTATTCCACTTAACGAAACTTTTATTTCTATTACTTGTGGCGGGGTATCGGCGACTCACAGTTACTAAAAGCCTATTACTTATTTAACAATGAAAATCGAGTATCTTTAAGTTCCATTGTGCAGGAAATTATGTATTTAAAACGTATCGATTGTGAAATATACGGATGAATGAATTATGTGAATTAGTTGTGAACAGTTTTAACATTTATTTTTAAAAAGAAAGTTCATTAATTATGTTATGGTCGTCAATATGAAAAGACGTGTAAATGAAGGAAGTATTTCTTTTTTTGATCACTTTAAGGGTGGGCTATTTTATATGCAGATCTATCCAATTTTGCTAATAATAATTATTTGTTATATAGTCGTTTATTTATTTACAAAAGTCAATAATATAAAATTTACCTTGCATTCATATATATATATTGACGTTGTAAATATATTATGTAACAGATTGTATATATTTTTGCATTGTTCGTAGTTTAATTGTTAAGGTTATTAAATTGTTTGCTACGTTCTGCAATTGCTTTTATACATTTTCTTCGTTACCTTTAAGTGTTTAAATGTAAAATCGTACACGTGTAAATAGAACATCCAGTGTATACACGAGTATGAATGGTAGAAGTAGTTGTAACGGATCGCATGAATCAGCCGAGAGAGCTGTACATCAGGTCTGGCAGCAGGCTAGCCAAGTAACAGTGGAAGGAGACTGTATGGATCAGCCATTTATCACTGTGCGTCACCACTACGGCTACTGATCTACAGCAAGTAGTACGGGAACGTAAGGAGTCAGACATAAGATCTAATCTAGGCAATTTCCTCGGACTTGTGCTAGAGATTGACTTATTAACACTATTAATAGCGCATCTCTACCAGAAATCAACGATGTCAAGGCTATTATTTTATTAAAAATATATTCTTTTTTTCAATAAAGGATAGCTTTAACACCTTTTATTGTAGAATATACAATACCAGAGAGATTTCACCAAACATGAAACTGTATATTTTACTTTTTCAATTGTATTGAGCACAATGCAATTATTAATATTTATTATACATAAAGAGTGAAAACTGTGCACTTTGATATTTCGAAGCGTAAATTGAAACAATTTGGAAAAGAGAAATGTATTTTGCTTTTTTCTTTTTTTTTTTATTATATTTCTATATATTTCGCGATTGCACTGTAAAGGGTTTAATAAATGTCTCCAAAAGAAGTGGCGAAATTTTTCGTACGTTTGCAAAGGTTCACACATTTTCATTTCGGATTGGTGAAATCGAATATCTTTTTTTTATCGAACAGTAACGCGTTACTTCTACACGATTCGAGGAGGAATATCGGAAAGGAATTTTTTTTTATTTTCTTTTTTTACTCCTTCGTTTGGCTGCAATCTGTGACAATTTCATACGGAATTTTCAACAAGCTATGCTCGGATTTCCCTGGCATTGTCCGAAACATGCATCCGTAATCCTTCCGTTGATATGCCGGAATATTGACACCAAACGAATTGAAGCTGTGCGCTACTGTCAGATGCATTCGAATTGTCGGAAATTCTGCAAATATGATCGTGTAGCAAACAGCAAGTAATAATTCTTGTTTTACCAATTTGGAAATCTGTTAGAATTTTAAGACATTTCCACTTCTAATATCGTAAAATATCATTATATTTCTACATTTAACTAAGTAATAAGAATTTTTTTTCATAAAACATTTCGTAAGGAGTATGAACAATTTTCAACGTTTTATAATTTAAACGTTTTCATTTCACGTTTGCTCTGCTTTTTATTCACGCGGTGAAGTTATTCCGGAAGTTTTATCGTTTTTAGACCTTTAGGATTGGTCGAATGTCGAGAGTTCGTTGCTTGGAAAGCTACAACAGCAGGTAAAAGAAGAAAAAAAGTAAAAAAGAGAAGAAAAATACAGAAAAACGATAAAAAAACACACTGTTTCTTGAGAGAGCGTGAACCTAATGAAAAATCCAAGCGACTTCATTGTCTCGCCACAACTTCATCGGAAGACAGATGTTCTCGCGGAAAATTAAGTTTTATTTTCTCGCATTTTCGTCCCCGGTCGGGTTATCAATCTTTATGGAAACATTTCTGCACAATCTTCGTATAGTTCGTGGTTAAATTATGTATCAGCCGTCTCTTCTGTTTGCTTGATACTGCACCGTTCTCAATATATCGTTCTTATGATCAATCTGTGTCAGACACCGACTATAAAGTTTCATTTCATCCTCCCGGAGTAAAAATATATCGACTCTCGAATCATTCTAGCATGCAATTGTAACACGTTGTAACGTAACATTTCCGTGATAAAGAGCTCTGGGAGAGATTTACGTTGGTGAAACAAGCCGGCCCACAAAACACTCGAAGTTATTACGCGAAGAAACTCTTCCGTTCGTTTCGTCGGCCCGTCCTCGTTTCACAGGCCTAAATACGGTCGTTGAAATTGTAATTAATAGAGGAGCTCGTAGAACGTAAATAACCAGAACGATATACAAAACGGCCGGACTTGCAGGCGCACACGCGAGAGAACAGCTGGCACAGGTCCAGAGTAAATGTTCGAAACGAATTTCAGCTACACTGGTTCATCATTGCCGGTATTGTGAAATCGACGAACAGATAAGAAATGAGTGAACGGCCAGAGAAATAAATATCTCTGTGCTAGAGGTTTCTTTTCGGGTTGGCCATATGAAGAATAAAGAAAAAGAAAGGAAAAGAACAAACGAGAAGAAAAGAAAGAGAAAATAAAACGTAGGAATAGGAGGGAAGGAAAGTACAGTAGAGAGAATGGACGGAAATGAAGGGACAAACAGGTCCATTGACGTACAAAGCACCAAGTTAGCGGAATTATTGTTTGCCGGATGAAGCGGAACTTATGGTAAAGAATAGAAGCCCGTGGATACACGCGAATCTTTTTATTACGTGCATTTTAGATTCGCAGCCGTACGCGTTGATATCGATGCGTTTATGCGAAGAAGAATGCATTCAGCACGGGTTATTTATTGCACAGATGCGCATTGTATGCACCGGAAATATTCTCATAAATAATACTATAAGTGGTTGTGGTGATTTATACGCTGGCACATAGATGCACACACATACACACATTCACATAAATACATGAACTCATAAGTTATGAGGTTTATTACACAGATGCCAAAATGTTATTGCCAGGAAGTTCAAAATGAAAGACGTATGGATTCCATGGGATAATAGAGAGACAATGTCGCCATACGTTAACTCTGTTTCTCCTATTTCTGTTGATTCCCTTCTGCTTTTTCATCTCTTCCCTGTTTAAAGCGGAGCTGCCCGAAAACGTGGCAAAGAATCGATTCAGTGAAACCACTAGTTTCTGGAGTGAACGGAACGAATTCATGGGGTCCTGATAATCGTGAAAGAAGGCCGCGAGGTATCGACCCTGCCAATGAACCTCGAGTATATATGTACATATACCTTGCTCCACCGTGAACGAAACCGTTTTCGAGAGCTTTGATTTCCTCTTTCTCTTTCTCTCTCTATCTTAGAGGTAGATTAATCCTTTAATTTCCTCGATTTTCAAACTCGTACCGTGTACGCGAAGATTACGGTCGAATCGGAGCGGAGTTCGAGTTTCGTTGGAGCCGTTCGCAAGATAAATTCGCCGAAGGAAGTTACAAACGCGCCCTTTGTGCACCAGGAAAATAACTGTTCGGTTGAAGTCACTGTTGGGGACCGCATATTATCCTAAGTTTATGTTACGGTTGGAAAATTTACTATATTTGAGGATTTGAATACTTTTACTCAGTCATTTTATTTGTTGTATAATCGGCTCCACAAACAGTGGATAGTCACAATAGCGGGCTAACTACCATGCGCAACTGGAACGCGAGCCTTTTAGTGTCTCTGTAAATGGTTTTCGGCACCGGCTACGAAAATGTTTCTATTATTTTCAAAAGGAACACGTTTTTTGAAACGTCTGTTTAATTGACTAGCGGCAAGTCGCGAAAAACTTCCCTTCGACGTGAGAGAAAGAGCGAAAGAGAGGATATGCTGCAGTGGATTCTGGCATTTTCTAAATCGAAATTGCCGAGAAATGTGAAACAAGAAATAATTATTTATAACAATGAATATTGGTTAAACTTAATTAAACAATTAATTTAATTTCTATAATTTTTAAATTTCTACTGTCTTTTTCATCGTTTTCTACATTACTCGCAATATCCTTCGAAGGAACTACAGATTAAGAAGAGAAACTAGTATATGCAATTATCGTTTAAAATTAATTGTATACTGTTATTATTTATACAATTATTATTCAATACAAAATTATATTATCAGAATGATACTTGTATTGGATTTATAATTACATTGTCGTAACATTCGCGTTATTACAGTACTTGTTATTATTCATCGATACAATCTTCGCTTTATTATTATTATTACTGTTGGACATTATTATCTAAATAGTCTTCGTAAATCTGTAACTTATAATAGATTCGATATAGGTGTATACTGTAATCCCAATGGCTTAATTAATGAATTGTAATGGGGACATTTTTGAGTGTATCTGAATTAAAATGGAACACAGTACATTCAAACGACCACTACCTATTTATCACGATCAATTGTACATTCTATTCTAACGCAGCTATAATTATTTTTCACTGATTGCTGAATCGAATTTGTTTGAGGATTTTTCGATGAATCGGATGAGAATTCTGCCGTTGCGTGTTTGCACATTTCCAAACAGTTCGTCTTGAACGGGGACAACGGGATCAAACCTGTTAACGCAACAATGATACACGCTCCGCCAGCCTACAATGTGAGGTTTACTTTCCCATCGAAACTCGCCGGGGATTCGCGGGAGAAAAACTACAAGGCACGTATCAGGGAGAGCTTATGGGATTGAAAGGCATTCCCTAGGTCCTAGGCGAGAACTTGTTCGACCGAAAAGAAACATCCCGTACGAGTGCAAACACGTGCAACTGCTTGCTAACGCCTTTTCTCGCCCATTGAAACCGTCGAAACGACGCGCAGGAACCTCGACGCCAGGAAATAAATGTCGGCGATTTTGTTCTCTGCCCCGTGTCTACGTTTTGCGCGTTCCCTTTCATCGATTGTCCGAAACTGTTTTGCACTTTGATGCATGGATAAAATTGGAGAAGACGTTGATCCTTTGGTCAATTTATTAATTCAGTGGTTAATTCTGAAAATTATGAAACTTGTAAGAATATTATGGGAAGTTCTTAATTTTTATGGTAGCTGTAAAAGTTGTCACAAAAGTGTTGAATTAAATGTGGGAAATATTGCAATTTATATTTTGTTCCTTTATGCATATATACATGTGTGTAGTTTAGGAAGAATGATAGGATCAATTTTGTATTCTTTGTGTAAAGTATCCATATTTTTTTGGAGTTAAAATGTTATAGAAGATAATAGATATTAATGAAAGATTTTAGCTTTTAATTAAAGATTTAGTTTATGATGAGTCAAACATTTTGATCCATCTGATGTTTCTACCTTTTTTAATTTTTTCTATTCCTTTTTACTGTTTTCAGACGTTTTAAATTACTGTAATCTAATTAATTCACGAATTTTCAAGCGCTATATTAAATATTAGAAATGGTACTTTCATTTTTAGTTCGTTTTATATAATAATCACAGTTTGCACAATAAATAATTGATGTGCTTGAAACTTAATTCTGTTCGATTATATGTTTTAGTGGATCATAAGTGTAATTAATCGCAGAATTATTCTTTCGAAACACATTTCGTTCTTATCTGTATCGATTAGAGCAAAATCTGGCCGATGTATCGATGGTATAACGATCATGGTATGATTTATGGAATATACAGGGTGTACATATCTGGAGGTGCGTGTTAATCCGAAATCGAATTGTAACTGAGACTCTGAGATTGCTTGATTTATGGGATTGCTACGTCCAACGCGTGTGATCGTGCATTCGTTGAATTATTTTCACGAATATGATAAATCTCGGTGCACTTTGTGTTTCGAGTTTTGCAGATCTTTTCACAGTTCACTATTGTTCGAAATTGTGAACGATATAATAAATTTCTGTTGTTACAAAAATGATTTTAAAGATAATTAAAAGCATATATGTGATTAAAATATTCATCAAATATTTTGTGAATTACTGTACTGTAGAGGCAGTCGAAATTTCCATTGTTGCGAGCGTTCGGAAATCTGCATATGTTCAATTAATTAAGTAATATTATTTGCGACAATATCAGAAAATGTCAATATTGATTATAAAAGAATTGATGCGATAAAATTAGGTCGATGTATATGAGCGTTGGAAAATATGAGAAAAGTATGGTATGATAGAATAATTGATGAATATATAAATTTTATGGCGTATATTTAAATTATACAGCAAATAACGGCGTGTCCTTAGGATTCGATATTTTCATGTAGCAGTAACACTTTTATTAAAATTCAACATAAGTAAATATCGAATGTTTGCAAGAAATAGTGATTTATCAAATTTCTGTGTACATATGTCACGTCGTGAGTTAAGAATTTTTACCTCACGTTGTCAGATAAAACGAAGAAAAAAGAAAATAATGATTTTCGTTCAACGTTGTCATATAGCCACGTTTTTCTCGCATACTCGCGATGAAATATAGCTGAGAAATTTTTATGGTAGCACTTATCAGTGGAAGAAAAAAGCCGAGGACACTTTCTTTCTTCGAGCTTCGATCGTTCTCTTACTTTGCTGACCGAACGCAATCAATTCGACCCTTCCATATTTTACTTGGCTTCTTTTCCATCATTGCAGTGTAACGTCAGGAAATTTGTCGCTACTTCTACCGTAGTTCTACCAGGTTCTCCTCACCCCAGTTTCCAATTCCATTTTCAAAATCTAATTCTAAGAATGAGAGATTTATCTTCCCATTTTACCTTGTCATGATTCTCTATGTTTCATTACGACAAATTGTACGAATTTTTCCTTCATTATTGGGATTACTCCATTTTATTGCAACGAGAATACAAGAACAAAAGGAATCTTTCTTTCCTTTTCTTCGTCATTTTTAAATTTTCAAGTTATTTAGTTGTAATAGATACTTTCAATTGTGTTCTCGATGCTTACTAACTAAATTGCATAATCACAGTGGGATATGAATATCGTCGAAATACAATGGAAATCAATATCTATATTACTGCTATGCTTACTCACAATTAGTTACTGATCCGCAAGTTCCGGTATTTAGACTGGAAAGCGGGAGCTTATGGCTGTTTTCGCATGAAAGTAAGCAATTTACCACCAGCATGGACTAATTGAATCAACGAATTCCTGTAACGAATTGATGGTGTTACCGTGAAGTATATAATTTCAATGTTACCGTGAAGCGCAACATTACTTAGCTAATAACTTTTGGCGAATTGAAGTGCTGAAATGTTTAACGTGGTATCCTTAGAATTAATTTTACGATGTTTGATATTGTCTCTTTCCATTTGTGTCGTTCGTTAAATAACTTTATTCCGAGATAGCTGAACATGATGTTGATCTTTCATAAAATAGAAATGGTAGATAATTTGTTTCTTTTTTTTCTGTTTTCTTTTCGAACAGTTCGCAAACACAGTGAAATTTTCAGTTTGTTGATGCTAGAAGCATTTCTCCGTGAAATTTGCCAAACTACACAAACTCTTCTGCGAATAAGCAGATTTTCATTAGACAGTAATCCGAGAGCGTTTCTCTCCGAAATCGACGGAAGACGATACAGATGTGGAAACGTAGGGGTTAAGTTTCGAGTAAATACTGAAACTCGTGATGCATGTACGAGATATTACTCTCTCTAACCTGTTTAGATTTAACTAGAAAAATTGAAACGTCACGTCTACGATAGATATTATAAATTGTACAATTTCTTTCTTTCATTTTTTTTTTCTTTTTTCTTTTCACAGCGTTTATTACATTTCCTTCCAAGCTGGTTATGACGCGTCTGGTCGAAAGTCGTTTCAACGATATTAAATATTTTTCAATATTTCATATTCGCACACTATGAAAATGGAACGTTAGCCAAGGGATGTTGTTATTCGCGGCTGAAATCTGAAATATTAAAAATTTTCATCAACAACAGATTTCAGTTCCGCGTGATCTTCTTGTGTCACTATCCTGTCTGCACATGTACATACATGCAACACAAAACAATATGTAATTCGTTCTTCGTACTTGTTACACTACTACTCTTTCGCCTCGTATCGTTTGCATTTACAGGAACTTGGTGCTTGCAAGACAAAACAGCGGTGTGGCACCCAGGATTTCGTTATTCTTATTTGTTTAGCTGGCACTGGCTTATTTCTAGGTATTCGTGATACGAAATTGTTACGCTTGCTGGAAAATCTTGCCGCTTTATTTTCCTCGTTTCCTCCTATTCCAAATAAGACTGATGTTTAACTATGTTTAAAGTTCTACAGGATGTGTCTTTTATTAAAATCTTTATTGGTATAGGGTACACCTTGCTAAACAGCTTTGTGATTATTTAGAAACGTCTTTTATTGAAAGGATCAATTATCAAAATGTAGAATTAGTTATGTATCCAAACTATGTAACAATGTTTACGCTTTGGAATATATATCTTTTCTGCTTTAAACGATATGGAAGTCTGACAGTTTTGTAAAAAAATTAATTTAAAAGATTACATCTATACTTTGGAGGAAGTATGAGAAAACATGCTACATAGTACTATTACGGGAGCTTGGAATAAGTTATGCAGCGATGTAAACGATAATGTAAGCTAAATTGAAAGAACTCGTGAATTAGAAAATTTGGTCTCCAATGCGATACTTGGGTTAGGTTAAAAGTAGTTTAGAATAATACATGATATGAAATTACGAGTGATAATGATATTGTTATAGATGAAGACATACCGGAACGTACTATCATAATTAAATTGCAGATTTTTATGCATTTCTAGGAAATTTAATGGTGCAAATTTGCACAGAATGCACATAATATGAAAAAATATACAAAATATCGAAATTATAATACTTTTTATAATATCTGGTAGGGGAAATAATTTTTCATGGAAGTTCTGCTTTTTTAATCATATTCTCAAAAGTATGAATTTACATAAAAAATCACAGTCTAAACATAATATTATTTTATACATTACATTAAAATAGGTAGCATCTGCATTTTATACAAATCTCTATATTTGAAAATTGTTTTATTTTCAGTCGTTTTGTGACATGTTCGCGAGTTTGGTTTTGTCAGATTAATTATCCGAAGAAATTGTTTATTCGAACGTCTTTGTTTCTTTATTAGTTCAGTTAATCAACGATCTACTGTGTATAAGTTTTTTTCATTTTTTGTTTGTAAAATGCAGTTAACAGATTTGTATTCATTGGAGGATATTGCAATGCAAGAGTTTGCGTATGTTGAACGCTATTTTCTTGCCGTTTAATCGTGAAATTTGATATTTTCCGTTGGGCGAATTTTGAAAATTATTATATTACGATAAAGTTATCCAAGAAATTGGTGAAAATATTAGGTATTCTTATTAAGACTCATTTTTCAATCTGCAACTCTATACTTTAGTTTGAAAACTTATTCGCAAATTGCAGGATGTGTGTCCAGTTAATTAACAGATTCTCGTGTGTCCTGCTTTATGTTTAAATTATGTAATGATCCCAATTTCATTATTAGTTTATAACCAATTATAATTAATCGTATAAATACCAGATCGTCCTAATTCAAGTGAATTATAATCTGACAACGAGTGAAAGGTATTTTCCATATTCTGAAATTATTATATTTCACTATGTTTTTTATACAATTCTTATGATACTTCTATGGAACTTGTATCGTATATAATATATAATTGTTATATATAATTGTATATAATTACAACGATTAAAAAGTCTGGTAAATGTTATTTAACATTAATATACAACAATTGAATTCTATGAGAACAATTTGTTTATATGACAATTTTCGTTATTATTATAATTCGACACAGAGGTGTTTTTATTGTTGAAACTCATTGTGTTTATCGTTTGATATTTTTTATATGGAAGACTCTCTGTCTCTCATCGTTTTACTTGCGCGCAAAGGCTCGGTTTTAATTATATTCCCTGAGAAAATTGCGCTTCGTTGCGATGCATAACTTCGTTAAAAATAAATTCTTCATCGTTCGTTTTTCGATCGTCGAACGTTTCACAGCGCACTGTAGGATCGTGACACTGGGTGCTCAGATTAACGACTAAATAAAGTACGCGTCGGGGATTGTAATTTTCATCGCTGTTCAGATAAAACCGCTAATGCATATATTACGATAAAGCCGTTCGTAGTTGTTCGTTGAGCTCACTTAAGCTTGTCCGACATTAATTTTCAAGCGTCACGCACCGATGTATGAAAATGCCGGTTACCAATGTTTCCTGCTGCACTTATCTGTTTACCAGAATCTGATTAAGCTCGCGATTCCAACCTGTGGTAATTCGTGAATGGGGAAAGTGTTTTAAGTATATGAGCGGTACTGTTAAACGATTGTTAGTGGTGGATGGTAATAATGGAGAAAATATGTGGTGACTTTAAATATGAAAGAACGATAAGGTTTAATTGCTCCTAAATAGCGGTGAATATATAAAATTTGTACCGGTAATGTTGTTTCTAAATGAATTTCCTTGTTTCTTAACGATGTTTTCCTTGCAACAGATCTAGCTTATTGTGAAACAAACATTACAATGGAGTTTCTACATTTTATTCGAAGACAACTTCTTTCAGATTTTCGAAGTGATATATGGGAAAACGCGGATATATTTTTCATTACTTTCTAATATATTTTTAGATGAGATTTTCAACGCGTTTCATCAGAAAGGGATTAATTCATCTTGTTTTTGCCTTTTGAACAAAAAGCTCTGTGTCAAGTAAAGAGCTAGAGAAAGAAAGAGAGAGAGAGAGAGAGAGAAACAGAAAAATTGATCTGAAAGTTTGCAACGAAGATATAAATCAAGCGAGATTAACGAAGAACGTTTTGTTGCACGAGGAGTATATGCTGAAAAATTGTATTCATATCAAACGGTAGATTTATTTTTCGTTTGTTGTTGTAGTTTAATGAAAAATGTTACGTATATAATCCGGTGCTTTATTATCCCGACGTATTCGCTTGTAATAACCATGAAACAACTATATATCGTGCATGTAGGAACACCCATGTGTAATAATTTTTTTCCCGTTAAATTACATTAAATAAGCATTGAAATTTATTTTACTCATAAACTAAACTAATTTCGATTTCAAGTTAAAATTTGTACGTTAAAACGTAATACTATAATACCGGTAATATTATAAATCTATCAATTTCTGTTGAAATTTATGTTCTTCAAGTGCAATCAAAATACGACGTTTATGTCTTATTTTATATATTTGTTCATGGGTTTGAAGCACTTCAAATACAAATTGAATTTGTTAATTTCTGTGTCGGCGATTTCCTACTATAATTCAGTCCATTCAATTTACTAAAAACAATTACATAACCGGCGAGAATCATCCTACTATGAGACACGGATCAATAAACTTTCACGTGCAACGTATTAGAGCGTCTCTGCGGTCGCAGCGCTGATTATGTTTGCAGAAGCATAAGGACAGGGCGCTATTAACACCTTAGAATCCCATTACAGTGATGCGCTGTATCAAAGAGGTAATCAAACTGATTTAAACAGTTCGGGCTTGGCTGTTTGCTGACGAAATTACACCTGACATATTAAGTACCGTTGAACAATGTGAACACCAGCCACGCTATTTCCGACTGTATGCTCTTCAAAAACGCTCAGTTAATTAATTTCACTTTAAAAGACTAAATAGAAGGTGACTTTCATAGGGTATCCTGGGTTACTTCGCTATTGTGAATATTGATTTTCTTTTGTTGAAACGTTTCTACGGGACCTGTTATTATTACATTGTTCTGATAATTGGACCATACTGTTTGCGCAATTCTGACATAATTGCGAATGTAGTATGAGGGAATAAAGTTTGGAAAAAAACTTTAGTTCGGTTTGATTTTACGTGTTTGTATTTATGTTTCTCTATTAGATAAAAGAAGTGTGATTTTTCTTTTTTCTCTTTTAATTGAGTTTTAATGTCGCATCAACTGTTCATACATGATTATTAGAGACAATGATTCGAAATAAATGTATTACGGGAAATCAGAATTTTATTAGAGAACAGTAAGTAGCTTAGTATTTACTGATGAACACCAAGATTTTCATTCTATATTCCTTTAATTGAGAATTTGTAACGAACCTCCGTATGCTTAGGGCAGATTAAACGAATATGCTTTACGGTTATTCGGTAATTACAATAATTACAGATTGGAGCGTTAGTTTTACAGACCTATTCCGAGTCTCATTTAATACTACTTCTTGTTTCTGTTTAAAATTTGCGGTAGATTTAACATGTGTTCAGCCATTTCGATTTTCATTCGAAAAAGGAGAGAAATAAATTCTACGATTATAATTTTGAACGAAGGAAGAGAAATTCAGTAGTTTTAAAAGAGTCAGGAAATCGTTATTTATCTTCACGTCGAATGAAACAGCAGTACTTCGATAAACTCCGAGATAAAGTTATCAAGAAATTACAATACTGCAATAAAATTTCACCATATTTCACAACGCATTTGTGCATATTTATCTGTGTAAAGATGCAGTGCTTCTTCAGTTCTGCATGAAACAATTTTTTTTCGAGATTTCGGATCACTTTTAATACTTCGTTCTCTTGCAGATCTTGAAAGCGTTTTCAACGCGTCATTCACATTTACAACCTTTTAATTAATTCGAATTTGCCAGTTATTGGAACGAATAAACCGCGTGCTTCAATTTCGGATTATGTACACATTAAATTATGTGGTATGTAATAAACTTGGTTGGTTAAATATCTAAACATATAAATTGATAAACATACCTATTTATGTAATATCAAACATTTGATAAATCAATTGCTTTGTTTCAAAGCAATAACATACATATACATCTGCAAGGAAATCATATTCGAATAGCTTCATGTTTAATATACATTCTTTTACAAACTTCAGTCAGCGACATTAACATCTATTTCATACTTAATATCAACAATTACAACATTTCTTCTTGTACAGAAATATTCAAACTTCTTTGAAACGATGATTTTCCATAGTACCAAGACTTCATAGTAAAGTAGGAAAGTTCTTCTATATGAAGAACATACAGTCACATTGTGTATGCGTTAAATCGCTATTGTGTGAATACTAATCATTAAATTTATATGATTGTATGTTCCTCATTTAGACTTATAAGCTTAACCATTTGAGTGCCACGGACTTTTACAAAAATTCAATCAAAGAATGCTAAGCGGAGCGATCGCGCTTCCTTCGTTTTTTAAAACTTTCAATTTTTATTAGATAAAATCATTTTTTTTTAATAACAGCTCCGACACTCATGAAAGTATAGATTACTATTTAGTAAAATCTCGATAAATGATAACAGTAAAGATATGCACTGATAAAATCCAAACATTAGTTCGACTTTACAGACAAATTAGCTAGAATTGTTAGATATTGAACAGGAAAAGCGTGAGAAGTTTGGCACTCAAACGCTTAATTGTGATAAATTAGTCAAAAGTATTATAATCTGAAAAATATTTTGAGGAATTTCTCGCACATGAGTTTTCAGGTATAACAAATAGTGCTAAGAGTGATAATAAAAATGATAGTAATTCTAAGAGGGGAAAAAAGGAAATATTTTTATAACTACAGCACTAAAAAGCACTGCTAGTATTATCATTAGATGTATTCGTTAATTTTAAACTAAAAGTTTTTGCTTAATGGAACATTTTCATTGCTTTAAATACATATTCTTATTTTTCATTTATGCGGGAACTGAGGGAAGATCCATTTTACAGTATACCGTCAACGATATGTTAATATTTGATTTTCTTGTTAATGAAATGTGATCGAAAGTGATGCTAGAGAAGAGCGACAAAATGTTCTCCTTGGCGTAACATGAACAATAACAGCTAATGTTTTTCATCCAACGAGTATAATTTGCTCGAAGGGTGAAAATACGTTATCAAGGGCGCACCAGTTACATCGTCGTCTGTGCGGTAACGTTGCCAGGGACCTTGTTCCGGATGTAAATTACACCGGTCTGTAGGATATTTTATGCGAGACAGGAAAATCTAGTGTACCATCATCTCTTGTCCCTCTTCCGTGGCGGTGATGAAATTGTATTTCGGCAGACATCGTTTCAAATCCCTTCTCTTGCATACATCATCATACACAAAATTGTAATTAAGATGTCTACTTGAAATTTTCCCCGCGTTTTTATCAGTTCCAAAGCTAAAATTCTGCCGCAACGAAATTTCATGCAATATTCTCATTTTCAACGTTTTTACTAAATGACAGTTCAGCCCTTTGTATTCGAAAGATTTCTCGCTAGATGGTAGCAACAACTGGAAACGTTTTTTGATAAAAACTTGATGAAACGAGGGTTTTAAGAAATGGGTATTACTCTACAAAATAAACACTTTCTATAGGATCCAGAAAATTGTGAAAGCACAATTTCTAATCGAAAATATGATGAGAGAGATGTAAGAAAAGGTTCTAGAATGGGATGTGGACATAGCAACGAATTGAAAATTGTACTTCAAATGATTATAGTTATTTAACAAATACATGTAACCAGAAACATCGAATTCTATTTTATGAAAATATTATATTGAATATCTCTGCAATTTTGCTGCGTGTAATATTTACTTCACAAAACATTTGCCAAGATGCATCCTCGGTTTGTCAGAATGAGTGTCACAAAAAATATATTGTTTCACGCCTTCAATATGAGCAGAAATTTATTTAAAAATTTTTTGTTTTAGTATACCGATACAAATATTTATTATTGATATTTCTGGTCTTCAAGAGAATAATTTACGCCATTACTTTAGAGTTCTGCTCATAAAGCAGGTAATTGATAAATCCGTGTGATCAATACTGCACATAAGTTTCGTATAATTTATAACAACAGTATGATGATGTACATGTGGATTCCACATGCGGAAACCGATAAGATAGTAATTGTCAATTTTCACTCGCTACTCGAGTTGCTGCGTGAAAACAAATAGCGACTAAGAGTCGTCTTTCGAGTGCAACGAGTTAAAACATTTTGTTACAGATTAGATTTATATGAATCTTTAAGATCACACCATCAATCGAACCTCATCATAGAACTAGCAATAATAATTCAGCGCAACGATTCTCGAACATATTGCTTGTTCGAAGTACAAGGCGCAATACATTTGTCGTACACTATACGTGAAACATCGAGTACGTCAACATCACTGTAATAACTAGATTAGCTTTGTATTTTCCGTGGTTATTTCAAGCTTTATACAGTACAAAATGTTTCATTTAGCGACGATAATTCGTATTTTTTTCTTTCTAGCAGTCTTTCGTCGAAGCGAGCATCGAACAATTGTATCATAATGTATTCTTGCGAACTTGCAAGGGCGTCATAAGAATGGAAATTGACGGTCGTAAAGGGAGAACCGCTTCTTTCTATGAATTTATCTCGTTCGTTCTCGCGACATTTATTCCGATATGCAAATTTCCCGACCCGATGAATTATGTCCTTTAGTGTGCAGTAAAATACAGTAGCTTATCTTAGCGTGTTAAATCCACTGGAATTTCGACGGACACTTCTCCTTGGTGTAATTTAACGATACTTGTGTTGAGTGGCTACCGTGTACTATGTAATTAGCGTGTTTCTTTTCGCGAACAAGACGTATGACGTATCGTTTCGTAAATCGTAACTATGGAAAAGGAATTTTTTCTCGCAGACAGCATGGAGAAAGCTCTGTCACGATTTGGGGAGATATAAGCTCTAAAAGAGTTGTAGATTTGGAAGTCATGAAAGAACGACAAAATTTCAAAAAATATTTAGAAATATTGCAAACTGCAGAAGTTAGGATTTTTGACGTTATAAAAGGCAATTAATAGATTTTTCAACAGGTTAATGCTACAACACATATCGCGAAATTAATTACAAACTGGTTTGAAGAGCAGGAAATAACGTGTTTACAGTGGCCAATACTATCATCTGACGTAATCATAATTGAAAATATTTGGAGATACTTATCAAGGAAGATATTTATGAATAATAGACAATTTTCTTCTCAAGGAAAGCTCAAATACTATTGAAAAGAAATAAAACCATATAACGATATGATCGTATAATATTTAAATAACCATGGTGGATATACCAAATATTAATAAAGTATAGTTGCTGTGATAACACTGTATTTTTACGTTTTAATTAAAAGTGTGTTTATTAAAATGTCCCAAGAGTATACTCTTTTCTCTGAAAAAAGTATATTTTTACACTGAATAAATAACTTCTTGTAGTAAATGTGTAAATTTTCATTATGTAAGGCATATCATATTGGAAAAACGAAATATATCAATTTGAATTTCATTAAAAAAAAATACAGTAAAAAATATCACTGCATTTAGTATCGCAGACTATACGAAAGACCGAAGGATTAAAGTTTTCATGGCTGATATTCCTAGAAGTTTCGTAGAAGGAAAGGTGTAACTCTTTTGGAGGATGATTTTAACATTTTGCCCGCATTGCAGCCAGACTCATCATGTGTCAGTGGTTTAAATTGGGATCAGTGCGTCCTTAAACCTCTGACGGAGGTAGTTGTAACGGTGCTAAAACGTCAGTATAATTTTCCATAACGACACTCTACATGCCTCAGCCTCGGGTTTCTAATTATTTCAAATGCGAATTGGAGAGAGCCTGTGTGACGTGATGAAATGCGGCGAAGTACTTTCATGAATCTCTAATCCTGAACCGAGACTGTTTGAAGCAAGTGTGTACGTTAATAATAAAAGAAAAAATAATAATCGACCCTCCTCTAAAATTATCGTTTGATTATTACATCGGTACTGGGCACATATTTGTTCGGGTTGCACAATGAAGGATACTTCTTTGTCGAACTGTTACACGATATATTTCACATTTCGCGATAAACTCCGAGTGACAATTAGTGAACAAAATTGGAAGGTTTGTTAAAATTGATATAAGAAATAATTTATTTGTTAACGAAAAGCGTCTAGGCTAAGATACTCGACTAAGGCGTTGTATGTGAACCTAATGAAATGTCTTTTTGTAAAATCCTCGTTCTTGCTCCGTGCTTTTGCTTTCATAAGCTAGTTTATTGTGTTCGGGTTGAGTATACATTTTCTGATTTGTCTGTTATTGTTAAAAATCTGGAAGAGTCTCACTCTTCCTTAGTAATAAAACAATATTCCTCATTCTGACGGTCAAATATGACTAAATAATTTTACAATGAAAATACGCCCGACCAAAGGTTTGTCACGTTTGTACTGCGATTTACAATAAATAAAGAAAGAAAAGAAAAAGAAAGAAAAGGATTTTAGGTGACTAGATAATTAGTAGAGTCTCCAGTAGAAATGAAATTCTAACCGAGTAGAACACAAAGGAGAAATTACTTTCAATTCAGTCAAAAGTCTAATTAATCTCTCATTCCTGTCTAGCTATTTATCTATTCCAAGCTCTATCGTAAGCTATTGGTCTCAGCGACAGTGGTTTCCTCCACCTCCTCGTCTTCCGCCTCCGTGTTACTTCAGCTAAGAATCGCCTCTTTCTTCCCGAGAAACGATTTTCGACGATACCGTGTACTTACTTTACAAGACGACGATTTTTTTGCTTCTGGTCGGTGCTCACTTAGGACGACCTAACCTAGATTTTCACAATTCCGCGTCGATCTGGTTCAAACAGAGAAAGAGAGTAAAAGAGAGAAAGAGAGAGAATGAAAGATGAAATGGTTTTCAACGTTACAAGTGTCCACGACATATCGATCTTTGACGATAGATCTCGTTCACTGACATCGAGACCGGTGTCTCTATAAATCTTCGAGTACGTAATAAGGGTGTGCATCTCTCATGCATCTCAGGTAAGTAGATGAGAACTCGGTAGTGCGTAAAATACGGCGCCTACACCGCATCAGAACGACATTAACGGAACATAAATTCCGTTGACCCGTCAACAGTTAACCCCAGAACTCTCAAGCCTCGAGCTGTCACATAGAATCCCAGCAAATGTGATCCCCTCTACCCAACATTTTGTTATGCTTTAGAAATAAAAAGAACGTAAGGGCCCGCTTTGCACTATCGCTATTGCGTTTTTTGCATATACATACGGCAATAAATAATTTTTGTAGAATATTTCGCAGAAAGAAAATAGCTCTAATTTAAAGTTTTTCGAGTAGGTTCCTTTCTTTAGGAATTCTAGGGTTAAGGATTGTAACCTTGTCCCGTAAAATTTCTCACGTTGCCTCGTTGTATCGTTCAGTATTAGTTGGTTTCGGTTGCTTTTCGGTTGTTACAGAAATCAGATGCAACGTCTTAGTATAACGATGGTCCCAGGGATACATAGCGTTTTCACGCGTAAATTATTTCGGGCTGATAGGTTCTCTCGGCGGTTGCGATCGCTAGATTGCCTTCACCTACCTCCGTAGGCTGAAAAATGCTTCCACGGACAGCGGACATTATTCATGGCTTTTGCATATCGCTCGGTGAAATATCGAGCAGCACGCGAAATTTATTGTTTCGCCCGGTCGTCGTGGCACAGATTTGCGGCCTCTTTCATGACGCTTCGCCGTTCCCTCGATGAAATTCAACCTCGACTTTTCTTTCTTTCCTCTTTCTCTCCCTCTCTCTGTCTCTCTCTTTACTTCCTACCTTTCTTTTTTTTCTTTTTTTTTTTCGTACGATTTCCCTTTTTGCTGGGCTCCAATCGTCGACGCGAGTTGACACACTTTCATTATCCGTGGCCGATGATTTCATCAGAATTGAGGGCTCCGTGCAGAGAGGGAAAGAGAGAGAGGTAAAAAGAGAAAAGGGTAAGTCGACGATTCCGGCTCGCTTTTATTCGTTTTATCCCGTGTGTTGTTAAATACCCCCGCCGTCCGTTGATGAGACGCACTCGAAAGAGGACACCGAGGCATCCCGCCGCTGGTGTTTGGAAAATATCTGAATACGGAGGTGAAGAGAATGGTAGACTGGTTTGGTTCTTCGAGTTCCTCTCGCGCTCTTCATTATCGCGATCTTTAGGGTCTTTCGAATCACTTGAATCGCCGGGGTTTCACGCTTTTGTGCCTCGAAGCTTCAACTTTTAGGGAATAATCCTCCCACGTCACATTTCTCTCTTTCTTTTTTTTTCTCTCTCTTCTCTTCGTCGCGATACCTTTGAGCTTCCGAGACCTATATTCGCTTTGTGCTTTGTTCTACTGGCGAGATAATTGAGGGAAGTTGTTTTAAGGTATGTGTAGAATATTTGTTCTGTTGAACGTTGGAAAATTAGTTCTGTTAGTTGTCGATAACAGTACTTTGATAATTATTGTTATTGTTATTTGTTTGGTCGCGTCGCGAGTTGCCAAGCGGTAGTCTGTTTCGGAGGTTGTAAATCTCGGATTCACTCTTGATTCGAAGGAACGCGGTTCCCGTGACGCGTTGTTCCGAGAAACTAGTCTAGGAACAATAGTTAAAACCTTGATGCTCAGGTTGAAACCGTACGATGTCTCTTTTTGACGAATGATTTGAATGGTTTTCTAGAATGATTCGTTTCGCACGACTGATTGCGATCGAGTTTCTCGTGAGTATTCGCCGACTGATTGCGAATGCTCTTTTCGACTGTGTTTCTTTTCGCCGACCGGTTGCGATGACTGTTCTCTTTGAAGATTGTTGTACGAATAGGAATTCTTTTTGACGACTCTACGCGACGTGGTCGTCTTGACTCCCTCCAATTTGGAGGAAATCGAAAGAAACATGTTGATTGGTTTCGCTCGAAATGCTAATTGTCCAATCAACATGCCTCTTCAAGGTGGCGACCATCCTTCTGTACGCCCTCAGCGTGTTTCGTTTAGGAAGAGTGGGGCGATACCTGTACGGACGCGAGTACTTAGATGTCCGGCGATGCCGCGGTCCTTCTGGGTTTTCCTTGATCGAGGGGGAAAGTTCCGTTATCGATGTACCCTTCGGAAGAACCGAGTTTATGACGAGCCTAGGCTGTTTCGGACGAAGGAAAAAATTAACTTTCACCTTATTGTTTCGAAGGTTACATTTTGCCGTCGGTATAAAAAATAATAAAAGTGTCCGTGCACGAAGAGGCCTCTCGAATCGGACTCGTCATAAACTGACAACGAAATACTCGCGTATTGTCCCTTGTTCGACGGAACATTATTGTAACTTTGATAATTATCGTATTATGTAATTTATCAGAGTTTATTGTTAGAACGATAGGCATTGTAGGTTTATCAATTTATTTATATGCTTTTTAATCCCTTAAGCGCACCAAAGTCAATATACAGAGGGAATGGCGGACATATTCGCATTATGAAAATTTTGTGTATCTCTAGGTATGATATGATATGTCCATTTGTGTGATTGTACTATGTTAAACATTGAAATAACTCATTACAGTAATCAACTTTCCCGAATTTATTGCCCTCTTTTTAATGAGAAATTTTTGTTTAACATACTATACGAAAGAATAAATTTTTACAAGTTTTATTTTCTATATATACATAACCTCGTTATCAATTTATTTAAATATTTAGAATATGAATGTTAGTGTATTATTCAAACATAATGATGTAACACGTAGATTTGTACAATATAACAGTGATACCCATTAATATTCACACATTCTTTAAAACAAGATAACTTTTTTAAAATTGGACCAAACGACGTGAGCTTTTTTGAGAAATTAGAAAGATTAATTTATTAAGTGATGTATGGATTAGATTATGAAGTTACAGTTATGGAGTTATACGCTAACAGAGAAAAATGCGTTCCACTGTTCGCTATACTTTCAGCGATGAACCGTAACGTTTACGGGATTAAGCAACCCAGTATTTTGTGCTGTTGTCATATGTTGTTTCCACCTTTTACAATTAGACGATAATTAACTAATGTTTGAAGCTACCTCTCGTTTCTGGCTCTTTGAAGTTGTTTCTTTGGAATTTATAAAATGAACTATGTCGTGGTAATCCTTCAAAGATTCTTCTTATGATGTTTCTACAACGCTTAACTCTACCTATAACTGACGGAAGGGAAGGAAATAACAAAGCTCTTAAACTATAGAGTCATCAAAATGGTTGTGATTTTCTGAAAATGGCGAGGTACACCAAGCCAGGTAGTTTGGCAAAAAATCACAACGAATAAAAGCAGAACGATCAGGCTGTTCTCGTTAAGGCAACAGTACCGTGTAGTTTCCCGCGTTAAATAAAAATGCACGACGTTTCTACTGTCAATGTGTTGTTGAGGTATTCGTTGAAGTGTACCTATGTTTCAGCGTACACGAGTTGTAATTTCCTCGTGTATCTTTGAGAACGAATTTTCCTCTACAGTGACAAAAGATTCGTCTATTAAAACATATACCGTTGTTCCGTGACTAAATAATCTGGGAAAATGAATTTGGGTACTTTGTAAGACTACGTTGACACAGTTCGTTTATTCATAATTTTTAATTGAGAGGAATTTTTTTCAAGTATAAATAATAGAAGCATTCGAATATAGGTTACATTTTCTTCTGTGTATAAAACAACAGAGTAAGTAAATAGATGAAACTTAAACACACATTCTTCTTGTGTATTTTTCAGAACTTTATCGGTGCTTAATCTCGATTGTTTTGTTGTTGTTACAGCTTAAAGTTAATTAATTACTGCGCCAGTTTAATAGTATACATTTAGTACTTCCACCAACGATATGTATATCGAAAAGAATTAAAAGCCACATGGAATATTCGTGTAATTGTTTCGAAACACATTCACGAGCTTGCGAGCATTAAATAGAATAATTTCGAGAACGTGTAACATTTCTGTAGCTTTTGAAGTGTTTTCCTAGAAATCCGACAGTTTCAGAGACGAGGAGAATTAAAAAGGCGAAAGAAAACTAAAGGTAGAATTTTCACTCGTACCAGATGAAACAAAAACGAGCAACACTACTCTCTCTCTCTCTTTCTCTGCTGCTGAACTGACCCGTTCTAAGAACTCAAAATAGAGTTTCTGAACCGGCGATGTATGCGCGTCCGCGTTTTCATACGCCTCCGTTTTGCATCGCGCGGAATTTTATATTCAACCCCGTGGCCCGGTTACTCGACACGCGCGTTGTTCCCGCGGTTAGAAAACTTTCCTTCTTATGAAGCGTGAATACGGCCATAAACTAGCGAATCAACTCGTCCGCCCTCTCTTTTAACCATATTTTCATACCTGACAGCCGCTACTTCGTAAAATTGTATCGTCAGTATCTTCCACACACCTGAAGAAATTATGCATTTAACCACTCCGTAGCATAATTTTAAAAGATCTTTAGAACTACAAGGCTTTCCTAACGATTGTGCAATAAGTTTATTTATCGTCATTTGTTGTTACAGATGCATTGATTCTTCTTTTTTTATTCGAATGTTAATCGATAGGAATATTAATATTTAACAGTGTTTAAAGCTGACTTTACGGTGTACAGTATAACACGTTACATATAAAAATTATCAAACTCGTTAGGAAAAGAGAATCTATTTTTTTTTCGAAAATATGAATTTGCATAAAAATTCACAATCTACCGATAACTTTCCGTCACACTGTCCATGCTATGTGCAACACATCGTTATTTTCCTCCTCAAGCGACGACCGTTCAAAGTCTCGTTAAATCGCAAAGTATCATAGGCGTCGTATAGGTGACCTGATTGCCTTGGTCATCGTATACACGCTCGATTATACACTGAGCAGATACTTCTCAATGTTAGCGGATGATCAGGTAGCAAATATACGGCGATCTGATTACATCTAAAAGCAGGTAACTCAATGCCTAGCCAGGCCAGTGGTAGTCGAGGGCATGGCTTTGGCTGATAGCGAGAAGGTACTGCCGATATCCGGCACAACCACTGGAAAATGGTTAGACGGTATTAGATGGTGTGGAAACTTCGATTAACTCTGACCTTCGAGGACGTAACCGCGTCCGTTCTCTCTCTGGGGGTAGTCGGTGCAGTAAATACACCACCCGTTACGAACCAGAGGTGTCTTATGGTTGGAGAAGTTAATCCGGCATGTTCTCCGTGTATATACACCGTGTGCCGTCTTGTTATCTGATGTTACGTACGTTAACAATGTTCATCTGGATATCGAACGTTTAAGCGAGCCGCAGCGATTTCGTTTGGACAGATTGTGGTTTTTAATCTGGTTCATTTACCGCTATACGTTACGTTAGGTTTATATTAAGGGAAAAGGGATGAAATTAAATACGGTAGGACCCCATTTAATCAATTAATTCGTTCCCAAACGGTTCCGTACTGAACATTTCTTTGAATCCGGACCGAATTTTCCTTTTTTTTTTTGCGTATTTAAATATTTTAAGGAAGTTTTAAAACGAACCTGAAGGAGATATGACTCATAGGATCAACGGGACTGTTAGAAGTGCGTACCTTCGGTAATTGTAATATGTAGTAATTGTTCCGAATTCCTAATTACTGAAGTAGCATTCTCTTTCTTTCATGTTCGATCTCCTTTATCCTGGGATTTCCAAGGAAACCAGACACTTCATTTTTCTACGAAGATTATTGAAATATAAACTGGATTTTTTTAACAATGTTTTGTTTGAAGATAATTTCTTAAAGAGGACAAAAGATTTATTTCTCTACATATACCCCGCTTTTCCTCCATTTTTCATATTGAAATTTGTGAAAAAAAGTAACTAGCATTAAAGGTATATACGTAAGTAACTTCTAAGTCACATGATATCAGAGGGGTAGGTTAATTTTTTATTACAATAGGGAGTATTAGGTGTTGTGTGCGGATATTTAAAAATTGATTAAAATGTTCACAGAAACAGAAAATAAGAAAATAACGTGTGTTGTAGCAATTGGTTTTAAAGATAATTTACCATTTGTTAATTTTACTATTTTTCTGAAGAAACGAAGGTAGTACACAATATAGAAAAGGTTTTGTTGTTGATGTGTTTAATACAAGATCGAACCTTTTCTTAAAAAAAGCTTTAGTAATAAAAATTAAGTGCTTTAATTTAAATATTCTTATCGAATAAGTATTTAAAATCTAACCAATCATAACTGTGTTTATTGAAGAATAAAGTAAAATGTCAAAAAATTGTTGGTGCGCGAGGAAAAGAGAATTGAATAAATTCTGAATGAATCAGATCCAGCAAGCGAAGTGCAAAGCTGCGAAAACTGTTATTTTCCTTTCATTGGAAAAATGAACCAAATGTTTCGTATGTGCATAAAACTCTATATCGAGGAGCTCATAAAATGAACATGAAACGTTTTCTTTATCGTGCGCTTTTTCAACGAAAGTGTAAAGACTTTACTCTCTCTCCCCCCCTTCTCTCTCTCTCTCTCTCTCTCTCTCTTTTTCTCTTTCCGGATGGAAGCGTATCTTTCCACCGTAATGAAATGTAAAAGAAAAAATAAAATTTCAACCGAAGAGTTTTGTAACTTCAAAAAGAATAAGAAATAATTCCAATCAATCTTATTTCCATGAAATGAATAAATTGTAAACAATTCCAAGCAATGACAAAAAATCGTATGAAATTCTCAGCTAGCCATTTTCATCGCGTATTTTTTCCGCCACACTATTTCACCGCAATTTATTGTTTCGTTTCCATAGCATCAGAAGTCCAGGAACATTTGAACCGTGCAAGATATATGGATTTGTATTATTTGCTCACGTGATTCCCAGAAGGGTAATAGGAAATGTGGTAATTATGTACCGAGCAACAAAACAACTAGTTCCCACTTCGGGTTACAACGTACACCCTGTAGATTAATCATTTATAACGGAACGCTAAACAATTTTGTGGTCGTAACACTTGTCATTCAACATTACACGATTCCTAGTGGAATAATTTGTCGGACACGATTGAACTGTCACATTTGCAGTCGTTGACGAATACATGACGATGCTTCGTAAATTGAGCTACTGTCAATTAATTAACCGAACTATTCCGTTACTTTCCGCCAAAATATTATTCCATATTGTCTGTATTTAACGTTTTCTCGACATTTAAATCATCTTACTCGAGGTTACATTATTTGTTCGGAAAGAGTATTCTCTAGTCTTTACAACTTTCTATTTGTGACTTCTTAAAGTATGTCTAAACCGAGGAAGGAGCATTTAACTTTGATTTATGATGAAAATGAACACGTAGTCAATTTATACAGATTTCGTTCGGAGGATTGCTGGACATTTTCAACGAAAGCTCGCGGGAAATTTCGCGCGAAATCATCAATTTAAGTTACCAATAAAATCACGTCTACAACGTAGCGAATTAACCGACGAAGCTAACGTTAATTCCCGATTATACTCTAACGATCGCTCGTTAGTTACCATCGTCGTTAAGAATCACTTCGATTGCTGGAGAGAATTTGTCAAATTTCGTACGATTTTCCTGCAGAGCTTCTGGATTTTATGAGCCGTTTCGTTTCCCGAAACTGCTTATGACATTCGAGGATAGAAAACGCGGCGCGCATCTAAACGGTCTACCTTGCTCTTCGAGAAATCGTTGCGTATAATCTTCCTCTTTCTATGTACCTTGTCTTCCGAACTCTTCCGCTTTTAACGATTTAATGCCTACTAAATTAAATCTACTACTACTGGTAATGGATGGAATTTCTCCATTTCGGCAAACGCTATTGTCTTTCGCGAACATGTCCAGATAAACGGAGATGCATGACCGTTGTTAATGTTTCGGTCACAGTTTTCCCAACAACTAACGATGCTGTTAATTTTTCATTGTGACCATTTCAACTACGTCGGCGACAATCTTCACGATAGCCACCGGAACGATTTGGTGGTCGTAATATTTATGCATGATTAATTTGACCCTCGACTGTATAGTGTACACCTATCCCCTGATTTACACAGTTTTCAAAAATAAAAGTTGTTAACACGTTAAGTGTCACGCCGATTTCGGTCAACGTTTCAGTTTCGAAAATTTCGTAAAAAGTGTTACAATAAATTTGAAACTGTTAATTTTTCAAAAACCAACGCCGCCTAAACGAAAAGTTTAACATCGGTTCTGAGGGACCAGCGTAGCACCTGTTAAAAACATTAATTTCCTATAAAATGATTCTAATGTGGAGCAGGTTCTCCGATTTCAGCGAAATATTAATCGATGTTTAGTTCAATATGAGGAGGTCTATAAACATATGACCGAAAACCAAACATAACTGTTTATTATAGAATTCATTATCAAGTCTCTCCCATCTGAAATTGTTATTAATTTATCAATCATCGAACCAGAATCGCTCCAAATACTATTGAGTGATGAAACTGAAATTCTACTAACTAGGAAGGAAAGATTAATAATCTTTGATAATGATGATAGTAAGCAAACCTCCGGATTAATTTGTTTATGAATTTTGTATTTCTGGTTTCTATAAAATGAATTACATATAGCTTTATGTATTTGTTACTTCATAAATAGACTGATATTTTTTGCTTTTCACTTGCATTTTATTTTAATTTAACTGACTACAATATACGCATTTTGGTCTTTCTTCGATTTACACGGTTTTTCGTACAAAAAGCCACGATTTCGATTTACACGTTATACTGAGGGAATACCGATCTTCTGTTCAAGTCGGGAGATAGGTGCAAACCCGAGATTGAAAGAGCTTTATGCCTTCCTCAAAGTGACGATCTTCCAACGTGTACTGTTTGAAACTTTATATACTTGGTAATTCGAACTGTACAGCGGGTGTATGAGGGTGAATAATGCGCGGTGAATTTTATTTGAAACTTTGAAACTGTTGATAAATTTGTGGATAGATAGTATATGGCGGCAAGTGAACGTACTAAAATTCGATCCTCTGACTTGGATTTCAAATGTACGATGTGATTCGAACAAATTACACTGCGATCGTTAATTGCAACTTTTGCTCGAATAGGAAAATAATTATACGATTTTCATCGATTAATTATATTTCCACCAGTTTCTGCTGATTTTCATTCAAGAGAATCCTGCTTCTTTTTTTCATCGTAGTCGCGAACTGGTTTCGTCTTAACAAATGTGTAGAAATATATTGCTCTAACGGTTGAAGAAATTCATGAGAAGAGTTATTTCTCAGGAAAAAAAAAATGAATATCGTATTAACGACTCCCCGAGCAACGTACGGTAGTGTCATTCCAATTTCTCTTAACGATTAAAATAACGAGAAGAAAAAATTTTAATACACCGAGAAGCAGTGAGGCGTTTTTTTAAAATAATGCGTTTTTAATTATGCGAGGTGCTCTAGAGAAGGTGTCGGACAATATTTTCTCAGTCGTCGAAATTACGTAGGAGTAATATTCATGCGAAATTATGGTTGTAAAAGCAGTCAATATAATGCTGAAAAAATATTTTAACCAGGACAGTTTAATATATAGGGTGTTTCGTAGCTGCTCGTAAAACTGCGAAGAGAGTGATTTTATAGAAAAATAAGTTTATAAGATAAAATTTGTTCGTAAGACACTTATGTAGTTATTTTAAATTTTATTTTTTCGAAAACTAAGCATTCTGTGAACAAATTGTTTTGCTGTGCTTTCAATCATTTGTTTCACGGTTTTACCTTGTATAATTTAGCAATTTGAATTAATGTAACATTTTTCACGACTTTTCAATGAAAATTTTTTCATTTAACGAAAGAATTCGACATATTTAAATTTCGTTTTGCACATTTACATGTTAAATACGATACAAGAAGCCTGGAAACGTGTGTTTTTTTGTTTGCCGACGAGTTTATTCGCCGGTGTACAATAAATAAAAACATTTACTCGTTTTACTCTTACTCTGTTAGTTTTTACGCTGTCGATGAAACGAAAATACTTGAACGAAAAAAAAAAAGAAAAATAAGTCTCAAATTCACGTGGAATTTTCACACCAGCTCAAACTAAATTTGCTGTTTTTTCCGCGTATGGATCAATTTTTTAATTTTTATCGACCATGGGGCACGAAGAATTTGGCCCATTTCGGAAATTCATTTCCGCAGCCGCAGACTTTCTGCGAGCTTTTATGAAAAAATTTTAATTAGTTCCAAGGATGAGAATGTTCTTAGCGTTCCGCTGTAATTTTCGTAAGGCGGTCGTGTGCAATTTCGTCGCATCGTGATGGAACAATGCGCTTACATTATAATGAATCATGATTCTGCTGCTGGCTATGAAATGTCGTACACATTAGCTGTTTCAAGCCCTTGTATTATGTATACAGCATAATGTACACCTAAGAATAATTCAACTGATTGAGATTGAACCACTTCTACTTATGTTTCACTAAAACAACATTGGAACAGTCCTGATATTATTTTGAGAAAAGAGAAATTTTTCCACTACAATGAATGTTTTTTTGTATAAGAGCATTAATATCTTTGCTAATATTTATAGTAAATTTAAGTTCGAATGAAATGGAGATATTTGTCAAATGTCTTTTAGAAAATGTTGTAAGGGGAAGTGACTGGGTTTTGGACTTCAAAGATCTTTCATCTCAATCAATAGCAATCAGTTTTAATTCCTCTATTGTCATTTCTTGACAGTTCGAATTATACCTCTTTACTATTCTCCGCTGAAAGAACGGTTCATAGGTTTCCAATTGAATTTAAATTAACCCCTGGACGCTATTCTAGAATGTGAATTTCATAGTCGATTAACCTCTCAAGCAAAATACAACGAACAGACATCTTCTCGTTATACCGAAGTGCAAAGCATGATTTTTCAAAAATCCGAAATTAAAAGTACACGATTTGCGTAAACGGAACATCGCCATTTCTTTCATATCGTTAGTTTCCTATTTGGAAAATCATTAAATTTGAGATATCTTAAAAAAGTAACTGTAAAAGAGAGTCATATTTTTCTGAAAGAGCGTCACTAAAATTAAAATTATACTCGTTGATAAGAACAATGTCACAATTCCTTAAAGCTTGCTCTAGAATATCTGTTAAAAAAATTTCAAACCGACAACCTTAACTTGTTTTATACGACGGAAGGGCGATTATATTCGCTCGCTATTTTACACACAGCGCAACTTATTCTGGATTTGTAGTTTCAATATTGAAATATCTCTTTTAACGTCATTTGTTAATAACAGAAAGATAAATATTTTCCGAATCATTCTCGAAAGTAAAAATTGATTTATTCTTGTATTGTTCCTCACACAATGTATGCACTTTCAGCGCGGCACCTCGTTCACTGGAATCATCTCGGTTAAAAATGTACTTTTGTTAATTATATCATTCTTCAAGTAAATTGACGATGCATCTAATTCAATTCAATCGAAATACTGAATTTACTCGCTACGTGTTAAACAAAAAATTTAAAGCGAAGGTTGTCTAAAGCGACACTTAAAATTCTCTAGACGGCTGTTAGCACACTAAGTGAAGGGCGTCGTTAGAAACGACATTGATAAGCCTTCAATGCTGCGCAACATCTATAAGACACACGCCGCTAAGGCGCATGGATATCATTTATCATTCATGAGCACACGTAGCGTACATCTGCAAAGCCACGAGGCGTTTTGCCCTCGAAAGGCTTATATGTACGCGCGAGTCGTCTAGTTAATTCGTCGTCGGGAGATTTTAACAGCCCCGGGAGGCTTCTTTCTGTCGCGTTCTAAATTATTCCCCAGCGCTAGCCAGTAGCCACGAAATCGAGTTGTCGCCGGAGCAACGTGGAAAAAGTTGCTCGCCAATTTCGCGGCGGATATTTTTTTTAAGAACGTTTCACGACGTTACTTTTAACGATTCTCATGGAATATTCTAGAGATTTTATACGTACAGATTTTAATATGCTAAATTGACAACAACGTTAGCCGTTTGAGAAGTTGCGAAATAGCCTGTTAAACGAATGCAGTTTTCGTTGCCTCTGTTCTACTTCTTCTCCTTTTGATATCGGATGAAACTAGCGCTGAGATATACCGTAAACTGGGGGGAACATTGAATTAATGAATATACGAATTCAATTGTTTAAACATTTCAGGTTTGGTATTATTCAATAATTGAGTGTTAAATAGGTAACCTAATTACGTTATATATCGTCAATCCTGGCTAGAACTTATACAAAGAGTACCTGGAAAGAGGAAGTATAAAGCATTTGCAGATTCTGATCTTCACAAAGCTTCAGCAGATATTAGAAATGGAATATCTCAAGTGCAGACTATTCAAAATCATTTGAAAGGTTTATGTACCAAGTGTCTGGGGCATCCAGCTATTTTAAACTCTAATAAAGAAACAACTATTCTAAAAACAATGCTAGCGGTAGTTATATATTTAAATAAGTAAATAAAAGTTTAAATCACAATAACTAATCATTTTGTGCTTTTAATTACATCAATAAGCTGATTAATTTAAAAATACATTAATTGTTTGAATAAATAAAAAAATATAGAAGAGAGCGCATTTTTATTGATCATAAAAATAAAACAAATTTAAGTATTAATATAACTTCAGATTAGTAAATATTTAATTGATAATGCTATTTATATGATATGCCAATTTTACCCTGATTATAGAGTAACAGTGGCAGTTAATTAACATGTATTGCAGAAGGAAAAGAACAAACGTTTTATGCATTTTCACACCTGTAGTACAATAAAAAAAAATGTAACGTTATAGCAGGATGCTTAACCCTTTGATTGATATGGACGCATATATGCGCCTGGCGATTGTTCCTATCTTATACATCTGATGAAAATAAAAATTATCAACTTTTAAGATAGACACACATATTTAACATTTTATAGTAATGAGAATAAATAGAATTGTGTTTATGTTAGCCATTTATTCTTTGTTTTTCAGAAAGTTATCTTTTTCAATGACAAACGATTGTGATTGTTGCATTAGCATATCATACTATTTCACTTGTATATGCACAATAATTTTTTGTATTATTATTTTATTACTATGAAACCTTAAGAGTATTGAGTAGTTTTGAAAAACTTGTTCTATGCGGTGATAGTGAACTAGATGAAGAGTAAAATTTAAGAGAGTATTGTAACGATGAAGACAGAGATATGGTGTCACCTGTTTTTAAGATATTGATATTTTTAAACAAACAGTATATGTACGAAAAAAGTGAAAATGTTTCATTTCGTAGGTAGAGAATTGAAATAGTAACTTATTTATACATTGGTATAATTGATTGGTATAACGACAAACTTCACGCTACGTAAAAAGTATTTCATGCACGCAGAGCATTTAAATTTGGAGTACTCTGCAGTTAAAGAGTTTAAGAAAATGTAAAAAAAGCAAAAATCTTATATTATATAACAAAATGTGACAAAAACTTGCCAATGTTCCCCCAGTTTACGATATTCAAAACGGATACAACACGATTATCGATCATTCTTGTAAGCGAGAAAGAACAAAGAAAGTGGTGAAGGTACACAGAGAAAAGATATGAACTATCGATTTGGTAGGGTAAACTTTCGGCGATGCGCTATCACCTTGCTTGTACGTATCGAGGGAATCCATCACGGTGGATTATCTATTTTCGATGGAAGCTGTCCCTGCTGTTTAAGAAATGAATTGTAGACCGGACCGTGTCAAAGTGATTTACACGTTGTAAAACATTTGCCGCGTAACATCTCCCGACAAGCCCGCGTCGCATCGCGTCGCGCCGCACCGTCCCTGTGATTTACCTTATAGCACGATGTGAAATTTGTTCTCCCCTCCCCGAATGTAATGGAAAAGCTACATTTATCAACGTGGAAAAGCGTCTTTTCTCCCGCTCGCCGGCCAAGTTTCGCCGGGCTTTTCTGCGCTTCCGTTCGAATGTTACTGTTTGGGAAATGTTACCTATGTGTTTGTTGAAGCCATTCGTTTATTGTAGGTTTAAATATTATGACAGCGCGATGTCGGTGTGCTGATCGTATATCAGAGAAATATTATTTCAAAAGTTATGGAATTGTGGGGAGATAAGGTGATTGGAAAAATGTTTACAAATATCTGATACATTTTAAATTAAAAGATAATGGAAGCAAACAATCTACATATATATTTTTTGTTTAAACATGGAGAAGAGAGAAATACTCTTTATTAACATTTTGACAGCCGCTGTCACGACCGCGTGAATTCGTTTTGCCAGCATTTATCGGCGGACATTATATATTTGTAACATCATCCACGCAACCGGAAGAGTAAAGGGTAAATCGATTTTTTTGATTTTTACATATTCAACGGGTGTGAAATATTTAAAGAATATTCTAAAGTAAATTTCAATATATTATAATTTTAATATATGTCACAAATCAATAGAGTTACATAAATTTGAAAATATTAATACACTCATTTAAAAATGTTACATTACTTTCGAACGCATTTTTCTTAAAACTGGAACCTCTAAGGTGGTAGCCGTTATAGTTTAGAAACTAATTAACAGATTTACTTCAAATTCAGGCAGAATATTGTTAAAAGTGTTATAGAATACTTGTCTACCTGATTTTCCAAAAAATGTTCTCCTATCTTTTTATAATTAACCTTTTAACTGCCTTCACCTTTTAACAATAATTGAACCTTCTATAGTTTATAATTAAAAATCAGAAGAAATGATAATTATGTTATTTTGGTTTTTGCAATTGCAAATATGGTGTGTTTTATATTTAATACAAGCATAATAATGCAATTAAAACATGAGTAATCTATTAATAAATAAGTTATTGACGTTCGAAATATTATTGAACTAATAATATTTACAAATATTTTATTCAAATCGTTGCTAAATTGTAATAATATGCAAATTTAAAAATTGAGGATAGTCAAGGACTCGTTATTTTATTCTATTTGTTCTTTTAGATTCATTTGATTTTTTTGTTTTCAAGCATACTGTTCAGTCAATACAATACTGCAAACTCGTAAAAAATATCGAGGTTAAACGCACATTTTTGTGTAATAGGAAGCGATCGTTGAATTATTAACGGAAACAAAGAAATGAAACATTCATACATATCATCATGAATTATTTTGCTATCATTGCAATAAGATTTTTAAGTTCAATTATTAAGAAACGTATAATTTAGACAACTTTCCATGATAAAGTATGATAGATTATTATCTAAATTGCTGAATAAATTTGCAAAATGATAACATACAATTTTGTCCATGGCGAATACTATGTAAATCTGACGAACCGTCGCATTGAAAGCTAATTTCCTACAATTCCATCAAGCTGAATTATCCGTATACAGCATAAACCGATCTGGCAAATCGTCGTCCCAAGCTTGAACGTTGAATTGTGCTTAAATTTGTGCTCTATTCTAGGGGTTTATAGCCGGCTCCTACACTAACAATGGTCGGAAGCTGACGCGCCGTTTTGCACGGCCCTTGTTACTGTCCAACCTCATATCCTCCCTTTGTTGAAGCTGCGATCATGTATTATTATTGTTAAGAGTGAGCGAAATTAAATTTCCATTAAGCATTAATATCGAAACGAAGTTTTGCGCGTGCATACTTTATCATCTATTGAAAGCTGTTTCGATCTCTTTCAAATGATTCGCAGTGTTTCACGAATGATAATAAGAACATTGTAAATTCAGATTTATGAAAATTATTATTAACGATATGCTGAAATAATTTTTTAATTTCTTACAAAATGGTAAAGTGTCTTTTTATGTTTCCATTATATTCTATTACATATCTTTTCTATAAATATATTTCTTGTATAGATATCAAAATGATATCTTTTGAATTGACGTTTAAATTACTTATGCTTTATTTTTGAATTTTATCCTTACAAAGTACTCTAAAAGAATTTTTTGCTGGCGTTGCGAAATGTTGGAGATAATTGGATATACTACGTTAACAAGAAGCTTCAAGTGTATGATGCCACATATTGTTGGTATGATGTTTGTAATAAGCGGCTGAAAGACCTTGTTTAGTTTCATGGGAATATATGTTGGAGTATGTGTGGTTGATACGAGCTAAACCGTTTGATGAGAAGTTAGTCGTGAATGAAGTTCAAGAAAATTTAACTATGAAACATAAATTTACATTTAGCACTTTATAATCAACGTTGGAGTAATTTTTCAAGCTGAGAATCATTTAAAATTTAGAAGCAATTTCAGAACATTTTAAAATCAATTCTTAAATAAAAAGTGTAAAGTAAATAACAATCCGTGATTAATTGTAACTAAACTAAATAAATAAAAAACGTAGGATAAATTTTCTGAAGCATATCTGTTAACTCTTTCTCTAAGAAGGGTATATATGCACGTTTATCTAATACATGTCACTTATTAATTTTCTAATTCGTTTATTTTTTTTCTTACTTTCTTGTAAATAAAATATCGCTGTCGAATGAAAGTCAATGTACCAGACATCTTGACTATCATGAAACAATTGATTTTCAATTATAGGTATTTTTACTTTTATATTAGATGTGAATAATAAGAGTTAATAGAATCCCATTTTCGTCGAGAACAGCTACTTTAAAATAATTAGTCACTGTTCAACTATTTATACATTCTACGAAACCCACTTTCACATGAATGAGTTATGCTAGCCGTCGTTGTTACTGATACCATTGCTATTGTTTCTAGGACCACTATACTCCATTTCTGCTCTTGTTAATGTACTTCTTGCTTTCCTTGATCTTTACCCCTTTCCATCAGTTGCTTCTAGGTCCGCTTTCTTTTCTTCAACTTCCATAGCTTCCTTTTCTTTCTCGTTAGCGTGGCTGTAGTATTTTCCCCGTGCAACACATAACACTTCGAGTTAACGAGACTTCCGTACCATAGAGTGTGGCGGCTATGAATCAACTGAAGAACTTTTGTTGACTCTACGCAGTTCAGGTCAATTCTAAACAAGCTTTTACTCGCAGAGATGGGCAAGGTTTGGGCGAAACAATGGATGGGTCGTTACAGGATTGAAACGTTCTCTAACATAGTTCATCTGTGTAAAATGTTCAGAATGGCAAACAGAAACATTGTTTATTTTAAGCTCAAATTACTGTGGACAAAGATAAATATTTGGAGTAAGATTCGATTTTTAGAGGAGGATAGATTTCGAGTGATAAAAAGAATATAATCTAAAGACACTTGTTCTATTATTTCTAGTTTTTATATAGTTTCAGTGATTAAATATCATTTTATTCTAAAGAAATATATTAACAGGATTTAATGAATTACATTCACCCTTTTATGCAAACCCATATCACTGAGAATATAGTAAAAAAAAGTAGAATTTGGGTAAGAAATTATTTTATCTACCGGGCATTATAAAAAGCACAGTAATTTAGATATATTGTATATTTTTTCGTAGTATATGCATTCTGTGTAATTTTACACCTCTACATTTCCTATAAATGTATTAAAATTCGCAGTCTGCTTATTCCGTTTATATAAAACGAATGCAATTTTTGGTAAATTAGTAACTAAATACACGAATAAACAAATAAATTAAAATAAAAAATAATTAACAATTATTAATCGTCATTATATCTATAAAATTGAGTAGTACTTTGTATAATATATTTGAGCATGTGGCTAAAATTATTTAACATTCATCTGATACCACCTAGAGCCTAAAATTCGAAAATCTCCCAGCAACGAATCCTAGATAGATACAACGTACACTTTCTTTTACTAAATATAAACGAATACTGATTTTAAAGGAGTTATACTTATGTTGAAAAATTTATATAATTCAGTCGTTAAAAAGATATGGCTTTCTTAAATATTTAAACAAACTGTCAACTTTCTTGATCTACATTTAGATAAATGAAGTTTAGCATCAGAAATGTGATCGTTCTGTTGTCCAAAAATTTCTTCATCTGAGCACTTATGTCTCTTTATAAGTACTGATAAAGAAGGAAATATACAATAGCCTCTATTGTATTATACTTCTTTCCATTTGTAATACAAACAGGAACGTTATAAAAATTCCACGTACATATATAACGTACGAACGTAGACAGAGGATAGGGGCGAGACTGTCTTCACTGGCCGTCTCGTTTCCGCCATTTATCCCGAATACAATTTCACGATAATGGGAAAGTCAACGCTAAGAGTCGTTGTTCTTGATACGCAGAATTGCGGGATGCAGCTTGCAGTTGCTTTCTTTTTCATTTTTTTTTTTTTTTTTTGTCAGGGATGTCGTTGTTTTCCGGTAAAAGCGGGACAATATTTGCGCCTGTCGCGTCGGTTTTGTTCTTTCCGTAGAGAGGAAACACCGTGCACCTCCGTTTCCATATTATACACGCGGCTTTTATTGGAGTGTGCACCGTCCACGACCACGAATACCGGAACGTAATCTTCTTACTGGACTATTTCCCGTTGTTCCAGCCGCGTGAAATTTTAATATCGTGTTTACCCGTTTTAATGAACGATGCATTTGTGCTGCATCGACGCCTTCGTCAGATTTATCGGACATTTCCCCGTGTTTGCGCTTTGGTGATCATTTAAAGTACAGTTGTTCCAAAATACATTTCAGATATACCCTGTGTCCAATCGATTTTCGATTCTTTTGTATATTGTCTCACACCCTATGCATAGGATCAAAGGATCAAATTCTACGGTCGACAGACGTACTACTACTTATTGTTAGTTCTAGAATCTATCTAGGACTTTGTTGGCATTGTTCGTTTAAGTAACAATCAGACTAGATCCGACAAATGGTTATGAGTAACAATAACGGAGGGGCAGGTGGAAGCTACGAGATGAACGATATTCAGTGTCCCTATTGGTCCGCAGTTTATACTTCCGGTGAATATTCAGTCAGTGATTTTTATAAATTAACGCTAGAACCATCAAGCTCGTTAGAATGATGGGTTTCAGATATTTTTGTATAAAATTATTAATCCTTAGCGTTCCGGCTTCTTTCAATTTACCAACTTCAACACACTTTTGCAATGAAACTTTCAAAATTCAGAAGTTTCGTTAAAAAAAAAAAATTATACACATTTATGAATTTCTTTATTTTTATTTATTCATTCTGTTAATTGGCTTTATTTCAACGTGAATAAAATTTGAATAGAGTTACAGTCCGCATTATGAATGCCTGTGTAGCATTTTATATGATCGATCATCGACTTCAACACACTTTCGCAATGGAACGTTTGAAAATGAAAAGCTTTATTTTGAAACAAAAAAATGATACATGCTTATAAATTTGTATATTTTTAATTATTTTGTCAATTTGCTTTATTTTGGAGCAATTGGCGGTTTCTATGGAGTGCAAAGGATTAAGGGAGTTATTAATTTATGATTTCGAACAATTTCTATTTCTGTCTGTCAGATAAATATTTTAAAAATTAACGAAACTGTTTTACTATACTCCCTATATTAATTGCAGAAAATTAGAATTTCTATAATTATTGTATAACAATTGATACATTGTTATTTCATATATTCTCAGAGCTTAAGAATGATTTTTCATTTTTCCTTTTTTCTTTTCTTTTTTTCTTTTATCTCGGAGAAGGAATAACGAAGAAACTTGAAATTTCAGAGATCATTATCTTGTGCATATTCCTACTTGTTCTTTCTGTCCTATATTTTGTGAGGTTCTGAACGTATTTAATGTATGTATGTACGTGTTGTAATGTAAAGTAGATTTTATGCTGTAGTAACATGCGCAGGACTGTAATAACAGTTTCTAAATGTTCGCACTGACGCTTGACATACTTTCGCAGCGGAGGATAAAAATTTATATTGTTCACTGTGCTCATTGTTGAACGGTAAATGCTGATTGCTTTTTTTTTCTGAACCATACCAATTACTGGCAGAATACTGAACTCAAACGATCAAACTGTCCGCTAAAGTTTCACCTCTGTTAGTAGAAGCTTCGGAACAGTTTGAGACAAACGAACACAGTATCAATTGAAATATTATACTTCGTATAATAAAAAGAAAAATACCAATAAAATCAATAAAGTTAATAGCTCCTTTGTGCATCGTACAAGCTATTGGAAGCATACAGCAGATAATTATAGTTTTTAATTTGATCATATAAATTTAATTGTCTTTCATCATTACTCTCTATCATAAAATTATAATTTACAGGATTGCTATTTGTTTTTAATATTACGCTTAGTGCAATGTGTGCAGATTTTCGAATCATTGATATCGCAAGTAGAATGTAACAAAGTGTATCTGCAGTCCAAAATTCACATGAATCAGTGTGGATTGTAGGTACGCGTAGTTCTTAGTTTGGTATCGCTTTTGAAATGAGAATTTCTTTTGGAAAATGATACCAATTACCAGGTCCCATCACGAGGAGGCGACGACGTGAGAAACCCGGGAAAAACACATGCCGTACTGGCAGCTTTCTACCTTCAATAATACGTAGTTCTCATTTGTAGCAAGGGGAATAGAAATGAGTAAAATTCGTGCCTTTAAAATATGATAGTTCACGGTGTATGACACATAAGTGTGATATATTTTATTTAACGTTAATCATTTCCTCATACGAAATGTAATATTCAAAAATTCGAAAGTGCCCTTCCTTTAATGAAGATATTTAATTAGTTTGCTACGAATGAGCCACGTATCTCTGTAAGAAAGCGCGCACATGATAGTCGGTACAATTTTCTAACTTAGAATGATTTATTTCATTTTATGAGCTAGTTAAAGTTGAAACTCACGTGGAATACGAAACGAATAGAATATTTTCTATTGTCTTATACTATTTAAAGTCATCCCTTATTTGACATTACATTTACATGGCACTTTGTACAATTTTCAATCTTACAATTACTTATATAATTTTATATTTTAGCTAAAGTTAAATCACACACTTTCCACGACGTTCCTCGGTGGATGAATATTAAAATGAACCTGTATTCCACTTTCGATTCGCGAGAATCAGAGTAGTTCTTTGATTTAATTCGTCAATTTATCCATTCTCCAACATCATCCCTTAATAGTTCTTGAGATATTAAGCCAACTTCAAGGGTGATATTCTCCTGTTCACTGTGGATGAATTACCCGAAATATTCTTGAACAAAATATCTAATTAGTTATAAAAAAACTCGAACTATATGACTCGCCGATCGCAGACCATATAATTAGATACTGTAACATGCACTTGACTCCATCTCCTTCTCTCAGATCCTCCGAGTCTCTTGGGATTTTCCATGTGAACTATTTGAATCCCTTTAGTGTTGAACTTTGATCGTATCAGAGTTAGCAATGATAGGTTTTGAGTAACGAGTCCAATTACCAAGACCCATTAGACATAGAGGATGTGAAATGGTTACGTGCACGATTTATTTTAATTTCACTTTAACTCCTCAAATTTCATTTTTTAAGGAAAATCATGAATGACATAGGTAAATTTAAATATAGAATAAGCGTAAAAAAATGGTAGTTTGTATGAAATAAACGCGATGTATGAAGTAAGAAAGGAAACTGCGAATTGATATTAATTTTTATTTTATAATATAGATAAATTTCGATAAAATACGCGATAACAATTGGAGGAATGTATAAGATAAACGCGGAAAAGAAATTAAGCAAAAATCGAACTAAGGATGAAGCTATTATAATACAGGATGCAATAATTTTAATATTTATCAAAGTTAAAAAAATTCGCATATGTATTGCGGAATATAGATTACTAATTACGATAAACTAATACGACGTTTTAATTAGGGATGGGCATTCTGCACGAGTATAGCGATACTCGTGGCAGTCGAGCTCGTATTCGAACTCGTGGATATGCATGCACAAAATATTTAACCAACCATCAAAAAATCAATTCTTACAACTCAACAAACATAAACCAAACACAGGTGGGTACTGCAATATGGATTTGGCTGCATTCGTTTTCCCTGCGGATCGTTCGATACCCCGTCTGGCTTTGAATATTAGCTTAAAAAACAGCAAGTGAGAAAATAAATTAAAAATTATTTGCTCAGTAGCAATGGAAAAATAAAAGATAATAAGAAAATTAATAATATTTGGACAGGTAGGTAGGAAAGTTGTATATATTAGTGATCAATAACTGGCACAAAATATTAAATTTAGAAATCAGCTGTAATAGAAACAGATTTAATTAGTAAAATCGCAATTTTCGTTGAATATCTCGCAATAAAAATTGATACTTTAATTTCAAAGATACATTTGAATAGTCCATATAGTAATAGTGTATATTATAGTCTAATACTGTATATTCAGAGATATTCAGAAATACTTGAATTTATTATAATAAGAATTAATTAACGGGAGACAAAATTATTCTTACAATTGTAGGAGTGAGAGAATTTGTTTGGACTAGTATTTGAATCAAAGAAACAGGCGTGTGATTGTTTATCTTGGATTGAATGAAGAATACTTAAGCTGAAACAATAAATATATGAATGAAAAGTATTTAGATGAAGAGTATGAAAGTACCGAGTGAACGAAAAGAGTTATCATTTAAATCTTTAAGTTCAAGTTTAGAATTTAAATCATATGAGACTATTTTGTGAATTCCGATGTAGAATGAATAAGGTAATAAGAATAGAGGAAGAAAGAATGAAAAAGAATGTAAGAGACACGTGCGAAGTTAAAGAAAACAGAGGAGAGCAGCGAACACATATAAACATAAAGACATTGTACTCTGCACTATTAAGTATTTTAATATATGTGTTATTATCGAGAAAACCTAGCTACAACTCAATATTGCTATACAGTTAATCATTTATTAGTTGAGAGAATAACATAGTTAAAAAATTTTTAATTAGTTTCAGTAGATAGCTAAAAAGAAAATATTATCAATTAATATCGGTAAAATTTACATTTGAATAGGAAAATCTCAATTAAAATCTTAATTAAAATATAGAAATAAAATCAATATTGTGTTTTAATTACTTTCTATAAGTATGTATGGAGGACAACAATGATTAGAATTCAAATATTGATTTCTTTGAATTATCGAAATAATTTAAATATATATTTTATTGTCATTAGAATATTCAAAGTCTAATAATAATTTTGTAATAAGTATTGATAATTAAAAATATTAATTTATTTTATTAAAATAAAATAAAAATTATTGTTTTATAATAAATATTAATAGTTGGGAATATTAGTATGATTTATTATAAGTTTTATAAGAAAGTAGAATATGTGTAGGATGCGCATAGGCTAACTAGTAGCCCTCGACTACCTTATTCACATTTCAAAACCCTTCAGAGAAAAATTAAGAAGTCTAATTAGTTCGATGTCTGAAGGACAAATGAGTACCCTCGGTCAATTTAACTGAAAGTCGTGCTCAAGGACTGACGAACCTGAAGAATTTTATGTTTCAACTAAAATATCCCATAATTCATAGAATTTTTGCAATTTCATTATAAATTGATATCCCGGTAAATTTATTATAACATTGTTCTAACACCACATATTGTTATTCATATAATTCTGCAGTTTTCTTCAACAAAAGACTATTTTTTTAATGTTCTTATTATCCTTTTTTTTATAAGATTAAATTCGTAACAATAAAAAATAAGGTTCGTTTATAGTTATCGATTGAAAATAGCCATGCTGAAGCTAAAATTATTATGGTAAGTAATTATTTACGAAAATCATAATGTTTATTCAATGTTCTTTGATATCATGAAGTATATTATATGTTTTCTTTGTTTATAGTAAATTTGCATTTCGTTACGATTCAAAATCAAGTTGATCTGTGATCATAAACTGAAAATAGGCGAAACCAGTATAAATTCACTATGTTAAATAATTATTTACGAAAATTAAAAGTTTATTTAACGTTTGTTTGTTGTAACATTGTGTAATAAATTGTATGGTATGCTTTCTTCACTTTATACGAAATTTAATGTTATTTTTATACATTATAATATTTATATCTGGATACATTATGTTATTTCACGATATTTTTCCTTGGAATTCTATATTTAGAAATAATTCGATACTAAAGATCATGTATTTTAAATTAATTTTCCGATTACTCTGAATAATATTTTAAAGTTCAAAAGGGTGCGTTTAAATTTCCACTGCATTTAAAGAATATTCTCGACCAAACGGAAAAAACTAATTGCAGAAAAATTAATTAGGTCAGCGAAGATCGATGGTGACCATTGTGGCCGAAAATTTGAAGTTCCAGGTGTGTCGTGAGATAATAGAATGTTCAATATTCCCAAAATTATTTTGTGGAGGAAATTTCAAACAATTGACCATCACTATGTTTTTTAAACAAATTTATAAGAATTAAAATTGAAATGGAATTTTTAATATTGAATATTCTTATTTATGTCAATAATGATAATCATTCTAATACATAATTAGAAAGACCATTCTTTCTCCATTGAGATAATTCCAAGAGCAAGATAATATTTCTTATAATTTTTTATTTTTCAACAATTTAAACAAAACGTTCAACAGAAGAGACAAAAATTGCACACAAGTTAATTTTTCATGTCTGCCAGTAACTGTGTTGAGTTTGAAAAAAAAAAGGATCTGTGACAGAGTGACAGAAAGTGTGTGATTTGACGTGGAATAGTTCGAAACACGCCGTTCGGTTCGTCGAGTGTATAAAAGGCCTCTTGATAAAACAGCTTGTGACTGTTTTTTCCCGAATATCGATGGAGACAGATGAAGCTCCAATACGATCCTGTAACTTACCGCGGTCGGTTGACCATCAATATCCTCCTCGTGAATGGCCCCTCTGCGGAACCGCTCGAACATTATTAACCATCAACCTACGAAATATTGCTTCGAAGTGCATGATTTTTTTATTCGCTTTTCTTTCTTTTTTACTTCTGAGTGATTACATGATAAACAAAGAAGAGACATTTGCTTCTAACCGTAGAATACTTTACCGCAAAAGAGTATAAAATAATTCAAAAAGCTATTATATATACACAGTTTATAGGTATTAAAACATTTAATAAATGTAAAGGAAACTTGAACAGTCATTATTAGACTGCGAATTTTTACGCAAATTCATATTTTTGGGATATAGTAGAAAAAAGTAGAACTTTGATAGAAAATTTCATATGTCGGATAATATAAAAGACACTATAATTTGTATAGTTTATTAAGTACATTCTGTGCAATTCTGCATCCTTAAATTTCCTATAAATGTGTACAAATCTGCAGCCTAGTTATTACAATATTATTAAGTTCCAAATTATATTATTCTACTTGAAAATATTTGTTACAATAAATGTTCTGTTGTTATGTTTTCAGTAATAGTATATACATTAGCATAACGAGAACGTAATGCGTGTATTTTTGCTTACATGTGCTACTAAATCTGACGAAGAAGTGTAATTTAGATGATGTAACGCTTTCTGCATGAACATAAGGGATGTCTTAATACTATTAATGGCCGTGTATGTATAATAGCTAGGTACATATATCTGTACACTTTACCTTGCAATCTTGGTCGTTCTTTATCGCTTGTAATTTTACTTGTACACGTGACATGGTATAAATTTAGTTTATTTTGGGTAAGATGGTTTGTACGTAGATAGACTATTAATTGAGGTGAATTGATTTTTGTACATATACTCGTATGTATTATACATCACATTAATCATGATATACCTCTCTATAATTATTATTGTAAGTAGGTAGAAATAATAAAGGGAATTAAAAAAAGAGAGGAATATATATGCATAAATAGATATGACTCTCGTTAATATTCGGATAAATTTGAAAACAGAATATTTTTTTGAAAATTGGGCCAAACGATTTGAGGTTTCTTTGAAAACTTAGGTCTAGTTTCCTAGATGATGTGTAAAAGAAATTTAAAAAAATTTCAAATCTAAATTTTTATTACACGTTCAGATAAAAAAGTTGTAAAAAGAGATCATTACTATTTTCTTTGCACTTTCGGGCAATTGTAATTTTTTCTAATCCTCCTTATTTGAAAAAAAAGAAATAAAGTTTACGTCATTTAATCCAATTTTAAGAAAGTTATTCTCTTTTAAATTGTGTTCGAATATTAATATTAGTGACTGTATATGCATGTATTATTTATTCAGATTGCTTGATACATTATGACTTTTTTATGACAATCTAATGTGCGTTGTAGTTCGAATGACGGAAAGAAAATATTCTTTACGATAAGTATTTTGTTGTTGCTTTTTTAGCGGGCTACGGCGTTTCTCCACACCGTTCATTTCATCGCATGTAGTTTCAAAGAATCAATTCAGTAATATTAGTAAACACGTGCTCCGGACGTACTTCAAGCATGTTGAACGTGAAAAAGCTATCCTACCGTTAAAAATCCTCTTTTCACAAATATACAGAGCTTTATATTTAATTGAGTAGGGTTTATCTGTGTGCTTTGTGACATTGTGCACATTGGTCATTGAAATTTCCACTCGTTTCCAACATGACTATTATAATGAAATATAAAATGTCAAAAGCGTAAAATTATCTTTACCGATCTAAAAATAATTTCCTCGATGAAATGTTAGAATTGAATTGCTACTTCTGTATTATTTGAAAATTAATTCTTCATTTTCCAAAGGTATTTCATCGTACCAATTATTTTTCAACGCTTTAGTTAATTCCTGGTAACAATGTCTGATGACAAATTAATTCACACGTTGTATTGTCAAAAGTATTATATATAATTAAAGTATTATGTGTAATTCCGTTTGAAAAATATTTTCATTAGCTATTTTTCCACCTGTAGAATTGATTTTATAATGTTTCATCGTTTCTGCGTAGATCAGTTCTTTTTGCATCGTAAGAATAAGGTTCTATACGAAATTGTAGAAAAATTTGAGAAAAACTGACCTGCTCAGGTCCCCTCGATTTTTAAAAGGGTCAACGTAACACTTTGAAACCTCCTCTTGCCAGATGACGTGAAATATTGAATTCACTTCATTTCTATCCACTTGGTAATCCCATCTGAAAGTTTACTGGCACGTTCTTACGTGGCTCTGCGAAACTTCGGCGAATGGAAGGGAATAGGTTTGTTAAATCCGGCTTTCCCTTCAAAGCTACGGTTCATGGTGCGCGATTAAATGAGAATTACCAATCTATAAAAATGTGCAACCGTAGGGATACTAGAATTCTGTTAGAGTGACAGTAATAAAAACAATTACTATCAGTTTTGATCGCTTTTACGATATCAGAAGATTTTACGTAGAATTTTTTAAGAATAAAAATATAAGATATAATTCTGTCACTTTTGATTTTTTTTTAAGAAAAAGTAACGATTCTCGAGGTTTTAAAACAAATTTAGATATCATTCCTCGAATGAAAATTATTTTGCAAAGATTTGTAACGATTAGATTCGACTGTTAACAGTATTATTCTTTTATCACATTTTCTATTTTATTTCATTTAATTACAAAGAACACATTTTATTATAATTTTCTTCCTTTTTTTTTCCAATGCAGCGCAATAAAGGTAAAGTATATCTACTGGGGTTTACCACATAGGCAATATTGCTTTTCAGTGGTTTAAATTAAACTTTACCGATGTTTATTTTCGTCTTAATGTTGGTTAATTTTAACACACGATTAAATAAAGTATTGTAAATTTAGATTCGTACACCTTTCTCTTTTTGCTCGAACTGTCGGAGCTATCCAAGCGCGTTACACATGTAGAATAATGTGCAGTCTAACTTAAGCGTGAAAAAGTTTAACTTACTAAAAACTCTGAATATCATTTCCATATCTTTAATTACACGTTTGCGTTGCGACGCACAGATTTAAGAATGTTATCTTATCGCACCCCGAATTCTTTCAGCTTAAAAGACACGCGTTTGAAACGTCTTTTCTCCGATATACCGGAATAACGATCAAATCAAACTTTGTTCTGCGAGTAGTACATATTTGTACAACGTAAACAGGGAAATCGAAACGGCTTTACTGCAACACAATGGTTTAAATATTTTTATTAGAAACATATACGCTTTACTCTACACTGATATATGATATGTTATAATACATTACCGAATATTGTTAACGTGAATCTGGGTCTTTCAGAAATAATATATTTAATTATTCCTTTGTGTCAGATACAATCATCATTTCATAACTATACTATTATAACTGTTAATTAGTACCATACCTGAAAAAAAAATCGGAAATAACTTTTTAATAAAACCAATTATTTTACCTCTGTAACACTTCGCAGACAGAAACCATTTAATAAGTTCCAAACATATCGAAGTTACCGTGAGTAATTAGATTTATTAGTTCAACATGTTTTTCCTCCCCTCGCATAGCAAAGAGGAACGCTTAAACTTGAATTTCGCGGAGTTTCAGGCTTTGATTGTTAATTTTGTAAAAATCCTATCTGATCAGACTATTGCAACCATTTTTTTCTCTTTCTTCTGTTTTTTTCAATTATCATTTTCAACCCGAAACGTTCGTTAATCATAGAGCGTTTATTGTCTATTTGTCGTACTATCAGTGCAATTTTCAGGGTTCCGGTGTTACACCACTGATATTTCCAATTAAGCAGTTCTCGAGCGAGCAACGCACGTGCAACGTAAGTTATTAACATTAACGGCGGTATCGTAATGGCGGCGAATGCCGAAAACCCGTGCCCGGTGTTTCTAACACGAGTTCGCGAATTTCCTGGGAACGAGGCACCCCGTGCAACCAAACAGGCTTTCGAGTGCGCAATTGATTGTATTTACGAGGTTGCAGCAACCTCGCCAATTGCCGATACGAGATACGATGGCTAATGAAATTTATACAGAGAGGCGTTAGTCAAATTCGTCTGATTTTTCTTGTTAGTGTCATTAAGTGAAACAAACAATCAGGCGTGTTTCTATTCGTCTTCATTTTTTTCTTGCACTATGCTAGAAAATATGTAGCTATTGATTTTGTTATAATAAAGAAAAGTAACGTATTTAAAATTCTTTGTTCTTCGTTAGCGTTTCGAATAATTCAAAAGGAAATCTTTTTGTTCTATATTACGAAGAACTGATAATGGCATAGACAATTTTCTTTTATTTTACGGATTTCTAACGAACAGAGGAATATATTAAAAAAAGGTGAAGTACTGCAATTATAATGGAATATGTATTTATTTCACGTTATATGATTTAATTATTATAATTAATTTAATTATGTGGTATGATTAAACATATAATTAGCAATACGAAGAACTGGAATTTCAAGCATTTGACTGAGGATTACCCTAAAGGAAAATCTGCAAATGTTTATCAAGCTCTTAGCTGTACTAATTGGACAAACTAGCTAAATTGCTTTTCCCCAGATTAAGAAAAAAAAAAATAAATATTTAAAAGAATATTCACGATCGCGAAGATTGTTTTGATTTTATGGGATAAAGGATAGTAATCGGTGATCTACAGCCTCGTGAAAGTGATCAATCTGTTTAAATACCGCGTCGATTAAACGTATTCGTTCGCAAAGAGCAGCCGTATCTCGAGCAAACTTCGATCAAATGCACTCACTGTAAAGCGTTCAAGAATAATTGTCGCCGGAAGGAGACGAGCTTGTATCGGCGTAGAGTGGAATTTGCAATATTTGACAACGATATAGTTCTTTCTATCGTCAAGCCGCGACGAAATTGTGCGTTAAGACATCATGCAAATATCGAACCGAATAAGAATTCTGTTTGAGATTTGATCATTTTTGTTTTGTCGTTTCTCTGATATTTCGTGCTTACTAATCCTTCAATTTGAACCTCTGATTAAGATACGGAAATAAGAAGAATAGAATCGATAATGTGATTGAATATGAAAGAACGTACAGTACAATTTAAAAAGTTCTATTTTCAAGTTTCTCATCAACGATAAAGTGAAAACAAATATTCAAAACTAACTCAAACTTCAAGATGAAAAATTCTTTGTTGTTGGTATGTGTTACACTTTGCTGCCGTGTGTGATCTGGGACTTTTCTGGATGAGCGGTTAGGCGAGCGTTTTCTGGAAGCGTAAAACTGCGAGCGAGCCGCCATGCTGACAGTCGCAGCCGAACTTTTGTATCGTTAACAGTATGAAAAGACTATTACTAAACATTTATGCGTTTTATCTTTGCAATGCAATTAAGGCATCATGAACAAGAATGCGAAAAATTTATAGAGTGAGTCCGAAGATATAAAAATTATCATACGTGCATGTAAAAATTATTATTATTAGGTAATATAAATTTTAAGGAAATTATTGTTCATTTCTTTGTAAATTTATATGGTTGAATATTTTATTCCAATGCTTTCGTTCGCCAAATACTTTTTTTTCCAAGCAGCATCTTTTTTGTTCAGTGCTTTTCAGTAGTTTAATTAGTAGGTGTAGAAATATATTTTTTCCAACTTTTGGGTACAATAGAAAGTTTGTTTAAAAAGAATGAAAAACAGATTAATCATCCAAATAATTTCTATTATTATCGATGGCATTTTGCCATGTTTGTAGCAGTTTACAAACGTCATTGCGAATATTTCGATTTGCATGGGTATATTAATTACGTGACTTGAGTCGGAAAGAATTCATTTCTATACCAAATAAAATGATGAACCATATTCAAACAACATCCGTTTGTCTCTTTACTTATCGAATAATCCTTGTAAAAGTCACCTCTAATAACGCGTTTCAACTAATGTTCTTTTGATATTCCTACTAATACACAGTCTACAAATACCTTGTTTCAATAGAGTTTGAAGAGTGTAGCAACTCGTTCGAGCCCCCTTTAGTCGTAAATAATGTCGTGCCAACCCTTTCGATATTTTCCTCGCGAACTATAGAAGAAAAAGAGTGCCGCTAGGGGGTACCGAACGAGGAATCAGTTTGCAGCTTCGAGAATCGAATATTTATCGATAGAGAGGGGTCCGCCGATGCGGAAGATGAAAGTGTCGGCGAAACTGTTTACGCGCGGAACACGGTAAAAAATGCGCGTACGCTCAAACAGGAGTGGAAGGGACCCGGCGAGATATCGATTTATAGATAAAACGCGGAACGGGGACACACGGTTTATACTCCCGTAAAGATAAAACCCTTCGTCGGATTTCGTGGTGGGATCGTTGTCGAAAAATGGCGTGCGTGATCATACTTTAACCGCACGTTACGTGACTACGTCCGTTGACTTTTACGGACTTCCGTTTGCGCGAAAGAACCCGCGGAACTTCGGTATTTTTACGGGGAGCACAATAAAACCACGTGTCCGCTTTGATCTTTGTCTCGTCTAGTATTTGGAATTTTCATTGGGATAATTATCTTGGATTTCACGGAAGAATTTCTCAGACACTTACTTATTCTTGATTCAGTCGCAATTTCAATAACTTGTGAAAATTCAGATTTTTTTCTTCTAACCTTTTAATTAGGGAAGACGAATTAACCCGTCATTGGTTAATCAGCACTTAGAACACAATAGTTTTCGTATAAAGGTATTGTTAATATTTAGTTGTATCGTTACGTTTGTAGTAACTATTAATAAGACACGTCAAAAATCAAAACGAAGTAATCCGTTACTATTTTTTCTAATTTTTAATTATAAATTGGAGATATTTCATTTAAGGTGATCTCAGTTAACAGGTTAAATTGGCAGATTTGCCGGTGATTTCAATTGAAGTGTCAGACAATATTTCAGAAAATATCACTTAAATGTTTATACAGGTTTTGAAAATTAGGGTAGATACGAAAAAAATGGTTAAAACGAATGAAATTGTTAAAAATTTCTTGTTCCTTCGCTATCTTTATTCAAAAAGGTTTTGATGAAATTTTCGGGTCGATAAATATGCATTAAACTTTCATTCTAATATTTTTTGTATATATGGTAGTTTCTGAAGTACGCATTAATATTTAAAGGATGCTTTCACCCTGGAGAAACAAAAAAGTAGCAAAAAAAGTCGGATACTTCTATCGAGATCTTCTACGAACCTGTATAATTTAAAAAAAAAATCAGAATTTTCTTATCAACGTTCTCTTGCTACTTGTTGTGACTTTGAAAAATTGTAATTAGCTTTGAAAAATTAGTCTGTAGATAAAGTAATTTCTATGTATCTTAAAGGAAGTATTACTTTATAAATCTTTATTTCAATTATTGGAAATTATAATCGTTTAGATTTATGAAATGATCAATATTGCTCGAACAAGTACACACAGAAAAATTTTTTGATTTATCTATTTATAAAGGTAGGACTTAATGTTTCATAATATAATACTATGGGACTGATTAATTGGTACACAGGAGTATTTTCTCCTTCCAATTCTGTGTCTCGAAACGGAATATCTATTAGTATCGATTTATTTCGTATTCAGAATTATTTACACACTAATACTGCTGGCTAGATTTATGCGGCTATTTAAACTCTGTTCGGCATGGTATAGCGAGGTTGAATGATTGCAATTTTTTATGAACTCGACAGTAATTTTACGCTACTATTAAAATTGGATTAACGAAAATATCGTATAAAATGGATATATCGACGTTTATCTTGAACAGTTCTAAAAAAAAAAATTCTGTCGAACTTCAAAATAACCGTACGAGCGAAAAATTTCACGAAGCTACAAATTATTCGTGCGGAATAGATTGCAAACATACACGTAAGACATCATTTATAAATCAGCATCATCATGTAACGTTAAGTTTTCAAAGATTCGGAAATTTTCGAACTGTAGCGGCGCGAAGTGTGTTTAAGCAGTCTCGCGATTCCGGATTTTCAAGTCGTAGACGAGAGTTTCAAGGGAAACAAGAGTTTCCTAGCTACGGTGCTTCACTTTCAGCCGAGTTAAATGTACTGCATTCGAATTGCCGTTACTTTGCCTACAGCTTTCCCTGTTACGGCCAGATAATTACTTGTACGGGACTGATAATTTAAACGGCCACGTTCAAAGGGACACGAAAGTCGGCAACGAACGGTTACGAATTCACGTTCCTCGGAATAATGGTGTTTTCGCCTCCCGTGTTCCCGTTAGAGTGGCGACGAACAACAGTTATACAAGAAATTATCGTGGCCAGAGAACACGACGGACATGCACGTTCCGACGAATTAAAGCTTGCAAATGAAATTTCTCCGATGTTAGAACATCGTGCTGACTTGGCAAGTGTTGCATCAGAGGCAAGCTTCGTCGAGATTAATTTGCAACGGCTTGCAGATGCTTTAGCAACAAGTCGGCGAAATCGAATTGTAAGCCGGCGTTAAGGCTAATTTTCGTTTATAACCCGTTGCTACCTACGCTTTTGTGTGCAATCGTTCGAAGTGTATGTTTTGTTATTCTGAATGCTAACTCTTTTAGTACCGAACAACGATATATCGTTCCCTTTATGCTTATTGTTAGAAGTACGAATTGTAGGAATTAACAAATTAATATGAAAGGTAATGAAATTATTCTAGTATTATTTCTAATAAATAATGTTTTTGAAAAATTGCTTAAAACGTTTTTATATTATATTTAAATGTATCTGTGAAATAAATTTAGGAAAAGTTTTGAACAAATATCGAAATACTTTAGTCATTAATTCATTTTCCCTTTATTTCTTAATATGTTTCTTTTTAAATTCCCTAATTATCATTTAGAATTGAATCTTCTTTTCTCAAACCTTATCGAACTATATCAGTTTGGTTTGACACTAAAAGAGTTATTGTATCAACTACTACAGTTATTTTTTCTATGTTATTGTTTATGGAAAAATTGTAACAAATGTTAATTATGCAAGTACTGTCTGATCTTGTCCACAAATGTTATCTTACCAAGATTTTTTAATCATACCGTTTGTACGATATAACTTCTTGTTTATATTGTATTAACCATACTTACGTTTATTACGTAAATGTTTTTGTAAATGTTTGATATAAGTTTATTTATTAATTAACTAGGAAAGTTTCTTTTTATAAATGCTTAATTTCCGACCACAGTTAGAATTATCTCTTTGGTTTGGAATTAAGGAAATTTCATTTCGCTCTTTTATCATTCCCTGGATTTATGAAAAAATTGGAATTTTTGTAAATCTATAACTTTATTCTTGTAATATCATAGCTGAAATTTGAAAATTTAATGAAAATACGAGAATTGAAATGTACAAATTTTAAATAGTCATCATGCTGTGGAAATTTGAAAAATGTTAATTTATTTTATCTCATCTCGAAATTTAATCATGATCATGTTTTCAAAGGATCAGATTGAAAGGTAATTTTCGCGAAATCTTATCGAACACGTGCTAAACGCAAACAGTCGTGTTACATTTATCGGAGAATTTGCTTCGTCGTTGGATTTTTAAAAAACATTTCGTTGATGTGAAAAAAAGAAAACGGATTAATCTGATGTACGCAGTCAATTTAAGGGATGAAAATAAAAAAGAGTCGCGAACGCTTCGCGTCACAACAAAACATCCGCGTCTAATATAAATTCCTCCGTAAGAAGTGCCGTTAATTCCATTTAATTTTCTTTACATTTTGAAGCCTTATTTAGCCAGACGTAAATCCTTTATTAAAAATCTCCGCGTCGAACCTTTTATAGAAATTTATTAATTTCTCTTCTAGGTATTCTTTACATCGGCTCGCAAGCATTAACTGACTTCCTCTTTATAAGCTCCTATGAAATAATCACGTTAGTGTACCTTGATTAAGCTCCTTTTCTTTCTGTTTTTTTCTTTAACGTTTAAACCGAACGTTCCTCGTATAGAGGACGACGCTTAACTATTAATTTGCTGACAGCAGGGTTGGGGTAACGAACCCCTATCTTTTTTATAACCTGTCCTTAAAGCTGCTCTCCTTTTTCGATAACCTTAGTTATATACCGGAGGTTAATAGAAATCTTTTTATCGTTGCACTTAGTCTTCGTGCGCGAAGCATATTTTAATATAAACTTTTTGCCACCCGACTCTTGCTTAATATGTCACAAGCATCGTTATATCTAACACTTATTAAAAAGGTAAAGAAGAAAAGAAGGTAAGAAAAGGAAAATAGTACAACCCCACTTGACAGAGTATTCACAGAAGCTTTAATTCTGAAATAACGACAAGTGTCGACATTTATTAAACAGATGCTTGTCTTTGCGTCCCGCGCAAAGTTATTTCCAGGTTATGAAGCTTTTCATCCAAGTTACCATCTAAAACCATTAATTCACGAATTTGCTGCTATCAACCGCCAGCTTATATATATATGTATATACATACTACCGTAGATTTCTCGGGCTTCGTTCTCCCGCGAAAGTCCATTAAACTTTATCGTGCGTTTAATGAGTGAGAAAATCGTTACATCAACTAATTTTTAAATGATCCCAGCGAAATTTTAATTTATACGTTGGAAATCGAAATTCATCACTAGAACTAATTACAACTCCCCCCTCCATCCTCCATCCTCTTGGATTGCTGGCGTTCTATCAACTCGTAATTCGCTTCGACGCTTCCGAAAGATGGAATAATTTACTCGACTCAGATTTTCAGGAAAATTACGCGAATTTCGTTATCCGTTGCTATACTATATCGTAGAAATTCTTCTGCTCGAGGTGCAATTAATGATTCTCCGTGATGTTTCATTCTCTTTTGAAAGTATAAAATGTATAAAAAAAAAAAATAAAGAAAATACAATAAACAACGAGTGGTGAAAAAAGCTGAAAAAAAAGTGTCTGCAAACAGTTTTGCAGCGTGTAAAGGTGTTTTCGACCGGTTTCTTGTGGTGTCTTTATTGGGTGCGAGCTGGTAAACGCCGGCAAAGAATATTACAAAGCCGATCTTGAACCCAGTGATGTTCGTGGTTTGCGCTCTGGAAACGGCAAAGCCTTCTTCCCCCCTTTTTACTTTTTATGCTTCGCCGCTATTTCACCCTTCTGCCATTTCATACTATACACACCATCTGGTTTCAAAGGGACCAGATATTTTCCATGGCTTTGAGACGTCTCTGTTGCTTTGCCAGCTTCCCAATATCGCGATACTTCCTATTAAATGTGCATCTAGATTTGAGTTCGCGACCGTGCAAAAGTGTCGTCATTTCACGCCGATATCAAGACGAACGCACATTTCGAAAACACTTGCTGGCATTTTGCAAGGATCGATGGGAAGTTTAGTCTTTATTTGTAACAGGTCTCCTAAGGGAACTGTTTTTGAAACTTTATATAGAATACTTTGCTGTCGGGAAGTTCTCGCGAACATACAAGTGTATACTTCTCTTGAAACTTCTGCGCTTGAAGGACCTTTTACGCTGTCCAGAAAGAAAACTTAAAAACCTGTTTTAATAAAACAAACGGCGACATAAGTCGAGAATCCTTGACTGAAAAGCGTTTCTGATCTTACACTTCTTTTCGGGGATGATTTTAGTAATTTTACAAATTCTTCTCATCTATTTCCTATTACTTTTAAGATCTTCACCGCTTGGATTGCTTGAATTGCTATTCAAGGCTTCAATTTTAAACTGTTTCCAATATTTGTCAAATTTTGATGCTTTACTACCACAATAATTAGTTTTATTAGGTTATCGAGGTAGAATGTTAACTTGTTATACTCATTTAATTAGTGTTAAAATAAAGCAAATTGATAAAGAAAAGGATGAAATTAAATAAATTTATTAACAGTGAGGCGGCGAGGTTGGTGGAGAAGGAGGTGTTGTGATAGAGATGATAAGCGGACAAAGAAAAGGGTAGCGTTTTCGTCCTGGGTCTCCCAGTGGATTTATTAGTAAAGATTTCTAGGAGACCCCATGCTTTAGACATAGGAAACTGAGAAATTCATCTTAGAAGGTGTATACATATATATGAATAGGACTGATATATGCGTCCATCTAGCAGTAGTGCACAGAAGGGCCACGACAACAGTTTAGCATTTTTTTTTTCTCAAAAGAGAACTTGGTTTTCAAAGTTTTTACTAGCAAAAGTACAGTAATCGATCGCATAAAAAAATACTCAGAGTGTAAAGGGTTAATTGTCGTGTGTTGCTCATGGATTTGGGTGTATAATACTCGTGTCGGGGATTATTGGTTACGAATCGGGTGTTTTTAATAGGTCAGTTGAATAATTAGAAAGTTTTGGAATTTAATAAACGTTGGGCACGGTTCTAAGCTAGAAGCCTCAAATAGGAATTCAAATTTTCTGTTAAAAGTTTCTCCTAATATTTCCTATTGAAAGGCGCTTTCATTCAATACTGTGTAACAAAAATGACATCGTGAAAAAGTCTCTTGTTTATATTATTAGCACATCTCTGTAACCGAGTTGAAGTACACTTTTTTTTTTTCATAACAAGCGTTATTAAAATCAATACTGTCGCCGTAGCATATTAACTTTCTTTTTGTTTTTTAGTATTAGTTGTGATAAATGTGCAGTTTATTTTGGTGCAAGATTTTTGCCGGCTGAAAGGTTCCGTGTTTATAAAGCAATTTTCTAGCTCACGTTGAATGCTTCGTTTTAAGAGACAAAGCGCACGTTCATTGTTCCAGCAACAGCAGCAGCGTACTATAAGAATCCGGATGAGCATTCGTATAGATAGAATAAACATAGAAAAAGATGAAAAGGAGGAGTACAAACCAGTTTCCTTTGTTTTATCTATGGGCCGGAGGGGAATTATCGATTCGACAGAACTCGACAAAGCAAATATTAATACGGAAGTTTCTTTCACCGTCGTCATTTACGAGCTTCACCTTTCACTTTTCACTTGTTCGGCTGAGATAGACGAAATCAAACATCTCAGGATGAGGAAGAATCTTCTCACTTCCGTTTCTCGAGAAACGTTCTTTCTATCAATTCTCATAGGTAGTTTTCCCGTGCAGTACGAAAATTTGCACAGTCCCAATGAAGCTTATTTCACATTGGATGGATTCGTTAATAAAAAAAATTGTTGTATAATTGTAATGCATCATACTTTCAATAAGAGGAAACAACTTGACAAAATTCTAAATAGCTTCTGTTTTATTAAAAAGAATATATAATAGGCGTGTAAATTGGATAACTCTACATGGTTTCACCGAAGTTCTGTTCAGTAGTGTCGGCTACGTGATCTCACTTCACGAACACTCGCGCACTGCACTGTTACTCGCCAATTTAATATTGGGCAACTATTTCGAACGAATGGTAGAACACTATGAATCGAGTGTTCTACTGTCGAATACCCGTACGCTGGATTCGACAAAGGGTGGAATCCGTCTTGAGAAAGCGCGACGATGAGGAGATCAAAGGAAGATTCTAATATCGTTCCGAACGATTGACGATAAAAAGAATAAAGAAGAGATACTTTAGAAATCCCGAACGATGGATTCTAACGATCGAACCTGTCTAGACTGTTTAGACTGTTAGACCTGTATAGACTGTTAACGAACGAATCTAACGAACGAATGTATTTCGAAGGAATGTCAACGAACGAATGTCCTCTTCAGCAGTTCGCCCGATCGCTGCTAAGGAGGGTGACACGCTGATTGGTAGCAACCGAAATGTTAATTACCAATCAGCTTGTCTAACAGATATCGCGAACACCCTTCCAGTGCGCCCTTAGCACTTAGCGCCCTTTTTTTTTTCCTGAAAAAGTGGGGCCGTACCTGCTCGGACGCGCGATGTGCCGAAGGTTTGGTAACTGTCTGGAATTTCCGCCAGGTCCGATCCAACGGTTCTTTACATGATGAGAATCCGTTGTCGAAATGACCGTTAGGAAACTGTTCGTTTTATAACACGTCTTCGGCTAATGAGAACGAAAATTAACTTTACGCGACCGTTTTGTAAAGAAAACTAATTTCTCTCGGTGAGAAATATACAACAATAGGAACAATACATGAATTCGTTGTCTCAAAAAATAGCCTTTCTTCGCGATCGTGTCATAAATCGTGCCAAACAAAAGATCGACCGGCTTTCTGTTCGTTCGGACGGAACAAGCTGCATTGTAAACAATATTTTAAATCGAACGTAAAAGTACTTGAATATTAGCAATCTTCGAAAAATGAATGTATTTTTTACAAAGTTGTGTGCGCTGTATAAGCATCGTTCGACAAAATGGTTTTACAAAACTTCACTACACGTAGTGCTACATTTCTGACGCTGCCTGTGTAAAGCTGACCTGAGCAAATTCCAGAAACATGTCACCTCCACATGTGTAAGCTGAACTTGGTCTTAAATGGCCAATTTTGCAGTTCTTAGAATAGATGTTTTGTAGTGTTGCGTGTCATTGTAAGGCTCATCAGTTTTTACTTGCTTGTGAGGATTTAGAAACGCGGGTTACTGGATAAATTTATTCAGCAGCGGTTAGAAACGGTAATTCTCCGTTGCTATGTCTCGTACTTATCCTTCTGGTTTGCCAGCGACACTCCACTTTACATCTCGGACCAGCAACGCTTCGCCGCGATTTCGAAACGCCTTCTTAACGCTTCGACAACTGCTCTCATCGTTCCCTTTCACCTTGTCGCGGTGCACCCTCATTCTGCTTCAACCTTTGCGCACGTTGCCGCTTTGCTCTATGAGCGAGAGCGAAGTTTCCTAACCCCTGCTACCGCCTCTTCTTCTTCTTCTTCTTCTTATTCTTCGACTTTTTTTTCTTTTTCTTCATCGTTCTTCCGGCTCGTGTTCGTGTTCACCACGATCAACGGTGGATATTAGAAACTTTCTAGTCGCGTTACGCTTCCCGAGTAGCTAACGGTGGCACACGGGATCTGCTCGGATGGAAATTACACTTCACGTTTCTCATCGATCCTCCCGCAATTCGCGACGTTGGATCTCGTGGAGTAGTCTGTGCGCGTGCGTGTATAGGTGTGCATGCCTGTGTAGATCACGTGAGCAAGAGAACCCGGATTTTCGGGGCTAGCTTGATAATCAGGATTATGCGGGACGGCTCATGGTAACTCAGCTGGAATTTTTGGCGTTCCTTTGCCCCAGTTCCCAGCTGATTTATGGAGTTACGATAAGCAAGTGATGAGTACACGGGAGCTTGATCACGAATGACAGCGGAGAAACGGACGAGATCACTGTCAATCAAAGTGTATGTGTACTTTTCAATGATTGTAGAACGCGTAGTTTGATTAACAATTGAATAGGCAAGGTGAGTTTTAAATGTTTGTTAGGGTGTTACATATTTTAGTGATGTGGATATCAAGATGAATAGAGAATGAGTATACACCTATATTGTATGTTAGTAGTGGAATATAGTCCGTGTCTTTAAGAGAAATTCTCAGGGAATAGTATAAAAAGAATTATAACTTGAGTCAAATCTGACCCGAACTTTACCATTAGAGGGTTATATTGATGTTGATTTCGATTATTTTTTTGCTGGTTAATTTTTCTTCTTTTTTTTAAATGTCTGTGCATGTAAGTATGATCTGATCATTGTTTTAATGCATACTACATCTCGTAAGTACAGTCCATATATTATAAAAATGTTTATTTATTATTTTAAATTAATTAGTAAAACATAAAATTATCGGAGTGTATTGCAAAAAGCTTCCATCGTTTCCCTTTTTGCACACAATAGAGATTTATATACAGGGTGTTATCAAAATGTCCTTTTCGACTGTAGAAGTGTATATAATACTATAAAATTGTTACTAAATTAATACTATTAAATAATAAAGTGTATATATACCATAAACTTCCTTCTTTCTAATTTATTCATAAAATGAATTATTCAAAATAGTCGTCTGTAATAAAGAGGATATATTTGTTATTCTCCATTTTTTCACATGCATAATTGATATTACATGTATAATCTTCTCACATGTACAATTCACGATACATACAAAAATTTGTTCTACTTGTTTTGGAAGCATAGCATATGTATGCAATATATATTTCGAACGCTTTTAGCAATAGTTGTGAAGTTTTCAACAGCCATGTGTTATTACAAATGGACTAAAAATAAAATCCTTGCATTTGTTCTTTTCTAAAAAATACCCATCGACGTATTATAATCACTTCTCTGTTGCACAACGGGATTGTAAACATTTTGTCAAGCGGTTTTGCGTTGTTACGCGACGTATGTATGTATGTAGTTAAAGCGGTAATATTAGCAAGTGAAAACCGGGCGAAATAAAAATTTGGGTTTTGCCTAAAAAAACAGAAACAAAAAAAAAGAACACGAGGTGTTCAGAAATGGCATGTTCAGAAAACAAGGTGGCAGAAGCTAATTGCGATTCAGATCGATGCCGCGTTTTTTACAAACATCAGCGAATGAACGGTTTACCGTTGTATCGATGTTATTCACATCGAAACTTCATACGTTTCTCTACGAGAAACATCTGCAAAGATAATGAGAATTCCGAAACTTAATAAACGTGCCGCGTAGAAATCTTAGCCGCGTATATACAAGAAGATAATACTCTGAGAAAGGTCCGGAGGGTTTCTCTCGGGAGATATTGGTTGGGTTACGGTACGTTCACCTAGGTCAGGTTATACTTGGAATCAAGCTGAAAACAAATGTTAGAATATCCTTAGCTTTTCGACGATATATTGCGTAAAATCTCTATCGAAGAGATACAACGAGAAATTTGACAATACGAACAACGTGTTCATTTAAACAAAAAAGGGAAGAACAACAGAGGTATACTGTACATCGTGTACGAATAAAAAAAGGAAGGGACGATGTCTCACCTGTTATGTATCTAAAACTAGTCTTTCAAAATATTTCTGTAAATACTGTGAGAAGTTTTTACGTCCAGAGTCTATTAATATTATTCGTGGCGGATGTTACAGTATTTTCACAAATTACAAAATAATTTCATTTTGAATATAGTTCACTTTTCATTCTTCTTTTACAGAGTATATTTATCTTATTTTATCATTGGGGAATATTTGTATTTTATTTAATAATTATAAATTGTATTTATTTGTTTGTTTTATTTTTGAAAGAGGTAGCACTGCAGCACAGATTTAAAATGATTGTGTCTCTCAGTTAAAAAAAGAGAAAACAGATAATTTCAACGAGCCAAGAAATGACAAACTGGTTCGAATAATTTCACTACTGAAACTTCCTACTCTTTAATCCCGGCTAACGTAAACGATCGAAACAACGAAATTAACTCGAGCTATTTGATTTAGGATCTAATTGGAGTTTCAGTTACGGTAGGTTTACGTTTCAGTCAAAACGTGTGCAGACAGTGCGCTGTGTCCAAAAGAGTGGTTAATATGTCAACATAAACATACGTATGTGTTGATATTTTTTCTCTTTATGAGCAGCACATAATGAATAAATGGAACGTACTGAAGGAATGATTGCAGCGTATACGAAATCACAAGTCTTTTTACTTTTACAAGCTTTATTACAATTCGCTTGTCTCGAGACTTCTTAGAGACTGTTGATTTTCTCTGTTCTCCGTGTCTTCGACGCGCTTCTCTGGGGAACGCATTTCGCGCGGCTGACAAAAGAATATCAAAACGGTCTTTTCTAGAACAAGCCTCGTCTGCGTTTGTATCCCGTAATGCGCCGACCGTTCGTCGGCCAACCGTTTCCGCCTTTGTCTTGCCGCCGACCGCCACAGTACTTTGTTCGCACAGCGGTTTGTGACACGGACGTGACGAAGAAACTATTTTTGAAATTAGGACTTTGGTCATGGCCCATCAAAAATGGGCCTTTCGAGAGGTGAGTCACGAACCGAGATGTAACGGCCCAGAAAACGAAATCGTGAACCCGGAGAAATTCTCGCGTTGTTGCCAGGCATCCATCAATTTGGCAAAGAACATCGCTATCCGCTCTATAAGGAAACGCGCGTTAAGGGCGTAAGAGAAGAGTGTCGCGATGTTCCTTAGATATGCTGATTTGTGTTCTCGGCTGTAAAAAAACAGCCAATCAGCACAAAATGAAAATGAGCAGCATCGACTTGCAAAATTAGTTTCTTCTGAGCAAGTGTAGAGCGAGGTTCTAACTCTGCAAGCCCAGCAAGCAGGCTAGGCCCACAGTAGACAATTAGTATCTAGCAAGTAGAGCGCGAAGATACTTAAATACAGAGCGATAAGTGCCGTAGACTAATCAAGAGTTCTCCAAGAAATTAAGTTTTCTGAGTGGTCTTTCGGGTCATTATAGACGACACACTAGAGTGCAATATCCAAGAACGCGAGCACAGCGGTAGAAAGCTCAACTCCCCAACATACTTAATCCTTTCACTCTTTTTGAGTTGCTGATCCTTCTCTTTATGGAGTACGCGTCTAAGAGTCAGCTGTTTACTGTTTCAATACTGCGTTAGTTACGTTTAATAATCCTCAGTGTTCCATCCCGATATACCGCAATTCTTTCTAAATTTCGCGGAATTGTAAACTCCCCTTCGTTCTTTCGCGACGATATATAGGACAGAATTGCTTCTTTGAATAAAACACTGGTGTCGTTTTACTCGCGATATGAGTACGATAATCCTAGATAAATCGCGATTACAAGTTTTATTTTACAATTGTCGTAGTTTTAATCGCGCCGTGCTTGGTCGAAGTTTCGTGTTTTACTTTTGATTCTTGTTTTTTTTTTTTGTGTTAGAATGTTTGAAGAATTACGTGTGTTTGCGCTTCTATAAATTACGGTTTTTCGTGATTGGTGGCATCTATGTATTTGCAGGTGGATATTGTATTTTCTATTGGTTGGTGTGTCTATGTAAATAGGTGTATCTGTTGAAGTTTCGGTTGGAGGATAGAATTTGTTATAACAATTTGTAGGTATTCTAACGGCACCTTTTATATTGGTTAAAAATCTTCTACGAACCTTGACACAGTGTCAGATTCGGAGGCACAGTGATAATAGATAACGCTGTTTCTAATGTAACTATTTTTAGCACATCTTGATTAGTAGACAGTATATTTTTATGCATTTCTGGGAAATTTAAAGATGCAAAATTACACAGAAAAGATATGCAAACTATCTATTTGTAGCAAATGTAAACATACAATATAATTGGATAAGCTCATGCAAATACTTAATTTTCTGTCGAAGTTATACTTCTTTTTCTACTATGTTCTCAAAAATATAAATTTCCGTAAAGGTTCACAGTATATTTATCAGAATCTGTGTCACGAGTATAACTCGTTATCATAAGGACAAGGTATAAATTTTATTTCAATTACAACACCGGTATAGATCAAATGTGATCAGTTTCGCAAAACCGCAATCGGTGAAATTCACTGAAATGCTTCCCGCAGGGAAAAATCTTCAAAGGAAACACCGACAATTCGACGAAAGATACACAGACCACTGTACTCTCTAACGACCGAGGTTGGAATTTCAGTAATTCTACCCAACGATTATAACGTGTATTTAAGGTAATGGATCGTGGCAAATACTTTTCTCGCGAATCGTTCGTGTTTCCAAAACTTCCGACCGTCTGCATCTACCAGGCAAAGAAGAGCACTTTTATGCTTGCCTTCGCGGTAGTGTTTCGTCGACAGAGCGGCAAAGGGGGCGGAAATGGCGAGACGGTGCATTTCTCAAGCGTCAGGAAAATTAATGCGGAGGTATCGCGGCCTCCTTATGATCCGATAGGGACCGTGGGTGCTCGAGAAGCGAGCAAATAGCAGGAAACAAGACCAACCCCTGTACACCGCCGCTGGTAAAATGTCGAGGATTTAAAAGTCCGTCGAGAGGCCAAGCCGCACGTCGCTCCCGAGAGAGGAAGGACACTGGGCTCCAGTGCAAAACAACGGGAAATGTACTGTCCATTTCATTCTTTCCTGTCGTCTTTCTCTATCCCATTCCCGGCGTACACGGGATTTCCAGTACCCTTTTTCAAATGGTCTCGGCGCTGCTGGGGAAGCTTGGGAACGAATCGCAAACAGTTCGATTTTCGGCCAGACGGTCGGGACAAAGGGAAACTTCGCGAGAACGCGGCTGTTGACAAATCCAAGTGGAAAGAGAAATCTATACACATCGATATTGACCAACTTTTCACCCCACCGATGCTTCTTAGCGGACTCCCCTGACGATTGATTTCCGCTAAAAGTTTCGTCGAACATTTCCTATCCATGTCAGATTATCCTCCTTACTTCGGGTGAAATAGCGAAATTTTTTTTTTCGTTTACTTTTAACGATGGATTTAATGACAAATGCAATATTCTTTCTATGCTTTTTTTTTATAATTTTTTCGTGAATTTTTTGTTCTGACGTGTGTACGCTGAGTCGATGGTGACCTGTTTTTTTATTTTTTTTGAAATGGCTAGGAGAGAGCGGAAATTTGACGAAAACTGGCGTGGGAAATCGTTGAATGAATCATAAGCGGCGCCTGCAAGCTGCGCGTTCATATCTCCGCTACGATCGATTCCTTTTGAATAATGAATCTCTGTGTTAAAGAGCGTTTCGCTGCGCGAAATTTAAAGTGGAATGTTCTGTTGCCCGTTGCACGTATATGGTTTCCAGGTGAATGTTTTGGATTAATGTAATAGAAAATAGCTGATTATACTTACTTAGTCAATTGTAACGATAGGATTGATCTTCGGTGAATACGTTCGCTTGAATTGTTACGTTTTAAATAAAACTGTTAATACAGCGGGAAACGTAAATTCACAAGTCTAGTTATCGACTATAAATATTTCGTGTACCACAAATATTTGGAATTAGCATTACTGCGTTTTCTGTTAATTTTCGATAGATTTTACAATTTCGAAATTTTTGATTTTCGGGATATTCGTCAAAATAGATTTTTAAATTTCAATCTTGAGGGCTGTTTTTTCAACATGAATGATTGCCCATTTAGAAAAAACAAATACGTGTGAAGTATTTTTTCGAAAATTTCATTGAAATCGGTGAGTGACACTTGAGGATGTTCCCTTGTTTTAGTATTATACAGTTGTTCAAAAAGTTTTAACTCTTCTTTAAAACTTCATGCCTTATTAATTTCCAGAAACAATGAAAAGGTAGAAAATATGTTCTTTTAAGCCTCTCTGATTTCGCTGTAACTTTTCAGCAACTTTACCAGCGACTAATGCGAAACATTCTCATTTACTCCATTTGCATTATACGAAGAGATGAAAAATATCACTGTAATTTCTTTTCTTATTAAATCTAAGTATCAATATTTCAAAAAGTATTACAAATCTAATATTTCAGTGATTTTTAAAGATTGAAAATGCAGAAAGATGTTTATACGTAAATATCCTCTTTTGATTAGAAAATATGGTCATCGTATATGTACACCATGTGTTGATTACTTCATAATAAGGTATTTAATGCTCTATAACACAAAGAAAAATGAATAGAAACAAAAACATAAGTAAAATGAAGGAGGTCTCAAAGAAATTGTTACGTACATCCATTTACTATTCATTGACAATGCGAATACGCGTATATACACTAGTGTATACACTAATGATGCAAATAGGTTAAAACAATCATGCGTTTCTGAACAAGAATGTTACCATACTAATTATTCAAGAAGTTCAAAATATCAGAAAAACTGATTTTTCTCTAACTAATTTCTTTATCTAGTACTAAATATTCCACGCAGTTCATCACCGAATATTATTGCCTAACTCTGAGTTACAATCCAATTTTGATCTAAGCATCCTTTAAAGTTGCGAACCAACTTTCTCGTTAAAATATAAATTCCAACTAATTCTCCGAACGGTAAAAGCTCTCTTCTATGTGATCAATCAACGGTTTCGCTCGATCGGATCAAGGCTGTGAAGATGGGGTGGCATTAAAATCAGTCGTCGTCGCACAAACGGCGAATTTGCGCGGATATGGAATAGACGGCACGGTTGTACGAGCTGTTTCTCGCAGATGACTTCTTCCTTCCTGCGACGTACTCGTGGATGCGGAAGTAAATCCGAAGTTGGTGAACTTCGGATATGAGGTATGCAGGGTGAAATGGTTCCGAGGGAAACTGTGTCGCCCGGATCCAGGCGTACATGCCGTGGAGAACTTTCGATATAGGGTGCATTGTAAACGATAGTGGAAGGATTCCGCGCTAGGAGCACCGCGGCCGAAGAGCATGCGAAATTTGGCGAACATGTGCGCTCGCCAAACCGTAAGAAAAGTACAGTTCACGAATAAATGTAGGAGAGAATATTCGGTGTGCTTGGCATAGCCGTGTACGTTCAATTATTACACTCGCTGTACGAGATATCATAAAGATGTTGATGTAGCAGTTGTTACTGTTCCGTTTGTCAAGGGTTAGAAATCTCGACAGTTTAATTATACTTGGAAGTACACTGCTGTTTGTAACTATTAGAACACCTATTATGCTCGTGCAAAAAGCATCATACGATTTGAATTATATTTCTTCACCAAAGTTAGGATTGTATATTGATAAAAATATACAGGGTGTTTGTGATATTAGTTTTCAGTGTTTTTTTTTTTTCTAAATGGATAGAATATCGGCAGTCAGGATAAATTGATTAGTGATAAGGAGAGTTTGGTAACCCGAATATTCAAAAAAATATAAAATTGTGACGGTAATTGCAGAACCATTTTTTTGTTTGTTTCGGAAACGTAATAGACTTTGGGGGTGAAAACATCCTCTCGAACAAAATTGTGGGTTTCTATACTATTGTGAATATTTATGAAATTGTATAAGATATGGGAAAAAGGTTAAATTCAAAATTGCGTAGTTCTTGATGTTTTTTCACAATTTTTCCGCTCTACTGTTTCGAGTGGGATTTATGATAAAATAATCTTAGCAATACTATGTAATTTGAATAGTAATTTAATATTAAATATTAATTTCAAAGTGAAATTTTTAAGTGTTAAAAAAGAGGGCAATGAAGGATATTACTTAAAATGTTCTATATTGAGGGGAAGTGACTTTTTAAATTTTTAGATATGTTGAACTATTTTTCAGAGTGTATTGTAAAAAAAAATATATTGAAAGCACGTATTTTTTCTATTTTAAAGAATGAAAATGAATTGGTTTTCACTTTCATGAAACTAACAATCGTAAAAGAGAATTTACTATAAAATTGTTTACGCGTTTAGGGTGTATTATGTGTACACTTGAGCGTTGTTCAGAGTTTGAAGAGATTTTACATCAGCGTGTGCACCAGTTAAACGCGTAAAGTACACAGGTTTTTCATAGAGAAAAAATAGAGGGCGAGGGGGAGAGAGAGAGAGAGAGAGAGAGAGAGTCGTTTCACCATCAGAAGTGCAAAGAAACGTGAAAGGATTGAGGATTATGAAAATGAATACTGATTAATGTAAAGACCTAAAGGACCGCGGAAGTGTACGTTGAAAATGATTAGAGAATACAACGTAAATGGTACTGTGATGAACTTGATTAAAAAAGCGAGAGGAAACGTGTGATTGATGGTGAATGGAAATGTATACACGGTAGACAAGGAAACGATATTTAATAACTGGAGTCAAATTTAATTTGGTGAGAAGTTTCCATGTTGCATCCAATCTGATGCATCATTTAAACTGTAATTACGGGCAATGTTTACTGCAATTGCAAATACGGAATATCAAGAAAATAAATTTGTCTGTTGCTCTAACAGAAGATAAAATGAATGGTAAAACTATTACTGATATTATTTGTTGTGTCTGAATTATTTACGTGTTCATACTAAGCTCGCATGTTTATCTAAATTTAATTACATTTAAAATGGAATTTGATGTTAATTTTTCAAGTCGTTAAAAATAAGACAAATAAAAAACAAAGTAGATAAAACTTCAAGCATACAAAATTTATACTCGTATAATTGTACAAGGATTACCAAATTAAATTAAATTATAGTTTTATTAGTAAAAATAAAGTAAATGTACGCATTGATGTATGATAAAAATTGCTTCCTTTAAATTTTCTAACTGATCTTGGTTTTCCGTAAACTCTTCAATTGATATCATATTAACTCTCTATAGCCAGATTTTCTGTCTTTTATGAGAAGGAAAATTGCATTTCAAAAAACATTAGAAAGTAATAATTAATAATTACTATAAAGAAATTGATCGGTGACAATGTAATAATACGATTGTGTAACAGTATAAGAATAAACAAACAAAAGGTGGCGTATAAAAAGTAAATATAATAAATAGATTTGTAACTTTCAAGATGCATGGAACTATAGAGGGTTAAACTTGATGTTAAAAATGGCAATCGTTTGGAAAATGTGAAAATTTCCGTTCTCTCCGTTTAATTTCGTTACGAACGGGAGATTAAGTATTCTCCATTTCTTTAGTATCTCTTTCCATAACTTAACACGCAAGCAATTAATACACGAATTTCCTCGAAACTACTTGCACTTATCAACCGAATTACCAATATTATGGTGAAACGAAGAATCGTGCCATAAATCGCTCCCTCCTCGCGTAAACTCACTGATACGGAAGGGTGTTAATCGCACGCTCACCTACTGACCGAGATGTTAAACATTTCCAGCCCGCGGTGTGTTCTAAACTGTTAATCACGTGTCTGGTTCTATAGCACAATGTGAATTACGCATGGCAGCATCGCTCATCCCGTGCACACTCTCCAAACCGTAGTGTATTTTCCCATGCACACACTTTCCGTTCGAAATTATAGCTCGTAATTTGCCCTCGAAATGGCCATCGTACGATATACATAGAACACGTTGTTCGAGCGCACGCGTGTACCACGCGCGTACACACGTCAAAAAGTGCGCGGCAATTTGCGACATTTCGACTATTCAGCTCGACAATTTATCACCCATGGGAATTTTTATTTTCACACGACACCTGAGGGCCACTTTTAAACGCGTTTCCCAGACCGATCATGAAAATTGCGCCGCATTTTACACTGTTCGACCGTGCCAGCCTAAAACGATGATTCTACCAGAGGGATTAAACAGCGAGTAGGGAACGCTAATCATTCTCATCGATTCACCTGTGTTAATTATTCGTAAGCTATTTAATTGATTACGGTTATCACGGAACGACGAGTCGTTCGTCAACGATTATTTCGCGGTCCCGTTTTATCACGCCGATTATGCATTATGAAATATTTTGTGATTTGTCTTATTAATCGTATGCCACTTTTCCCTCTTTCTCGCTATTTCTCTCTCCCTCCTCTCTCACACACACACTCTCTGTCTCCGTTTCACTTCCTCTCCTTGTCTCCCCCCTTCTCTTTCTCTCGATTTGTTTCTGCCTTCTCGAAATCGCGAAATTTATCGGCTACCTTCGCGTTCCCCGTGCAGCACGCTTCACGTCCATCCGTTTAAACCCTTTTACACCCTCGCAGTTTGAACATGTAATCCGGCTACGTTATCAGGGACTCGCCGCTGCCAAGTTGCACGAAACATCGTGTTAACTCCTAGCAGCACGATAAATTTTTCCTGTTTCATGCGGCCCGATCCGAGCGTATTCGAGTAACATGCTGTGGCAAGCCGGGTAGACGATAACTGTATTTTAAAGTTACGAAAATACCGCAGGACTGTGACGTCTTTATTGTAGAGAAATAAATTTCGAAAAATTTTCTGGGTTCGATATGAGAAAATGTGTAGTGAAAACAAAACGAGTAGGACGTGAACCGTGAAATATTATGGATTAATTCGTATGTAGATATTTTCACTGAATTACTCGAGAACATGTCAGTTTGTGTAAAATGATCTTTTCTCTTGGTAGTTTCGTTTATGTGAGATATGATATTTAATATTTTGTTAAAATACAAAACTAACGGCAAATACGAGTATTGTAATAAAGTTTGATATTACTTGGACATTTCAATGGACACATTTGCTCGTGTTTTTCGATAGAGATTACAAACGTGAAACACACATGCGAATTACAGCATCGGAAGTAATCCTATATTGGGTCACTTGATACACTTACTTAGACTATCGCTTTGTTAGCTGTAATATATGGCTAGAAAATCCCCTTAATTGTATGAAGAAACGTGAAATGAATATGCATCTGGGAAAATGAGTCTGTTGGAAGCGGATAACGGGTTAGGAAGTTTTGGACACTTGACCTGCAAAATATGGATACCTAAATTACGAAAATAGCCAAGTGATATTACTTCGTGGATCGATATTAGTTTACACCTACGTTATCTGTTTTCCTGGTCTTATCAAAATCTATTTATCGATAATAAATGATATTTGTAATAAATAACACATCCATTTACGGAAATTCCTTTACAATTTTTCTGTTCTCACAATCGGTTTCACGGCGTCAAGAGTAAAATATCTGGAAGCTCAAGTTTACAGACAGCTCGACAACCCGACATTTTATCAAATCGAAAGTGTCGAATCGCTCGTACGCGAGAACGATCGTGTTTCACTGCGGGGCAAAAAGCCTCTTCAGTATCAGTCGGAAATATGGTTTCGTGACAAGTTAGCCAACGATACGCCTCTCATAAAATCGAGCATTCGTTTTGCTGTCCCCAATTATTAACCACAAATTCGTCCACATCTATACGACCACATGTTATACACACCTGTACCCACGTATAGATATTATCTCAAATTTGCGTATAACACGGATGAACGGGCCACATTCATTTTCAAATCGATTCGTTAATTACACGTTTATCTTGGTGCATTTTATCCGGGAAAACTATCGTGTGACACAGCTGTTTCGATGCGATGGCACTTTGATTGTCTCGCCACGGCAACCTGTTACTATTTCGCGAGGATTGCACGGCTTTTAACCCCTTTCCCTCTTTACCCCTCTGCTATGCTTCGAGACCTTTTTCGCTGGCGTTGGACCAGCTGCTGACGGGCTCCTCGTTCGTCACGGAAAATTACGTTTGCTTGTCACTCGATGTTTTCATAGTGTTTAGGGTGGCGAAGGAGAGGCATAACAGGCAGTCAACCCCTATAATCAATAGGAAACACGTTCTCTACCCTAGTTTCGAGGGTCCACGGCGTGAGGGAAGGTGATCGAGCACTTGTCAGCCGTAGCCCGGACATGAGTGACGCGTTTCATTAGAGAGAAATGACATGTGTATACTGTATGCTGGAAAAAGTAGTTCCTATTTGTTTATCAATGGGTGAAATGAATGTATCAAGCAATCTGACGGAACATTGTATCAGAAAATTATCGTTATTTCCTTCGATTTGTAGAGATAAGTGTGTGGGATAGTTGAATGTTCACATTTGGTATTAGGAGTAGAAATGAACTTTTTACAATTTTTTGGTACAATCAATGTTTTATTTAAAAAGAAAGATAATATATCAATAATCGAAATAATTATCATAATTGTTGATGACCTTCCGCCATTTTTCTGTCAGCTCGCGAATACTTCGATTTGGTTTAATATTTCGATTTGAATGATTGTAATGATTGTGAGTCCATTCTGAAAGAATTAACTTCTACGCCTGATACTGTATTTTCGTGGAATTCTGAAATTGGTGCAAGATTTCTTTAGGTAATAATAATAATTATTATTATTAAGAAAAATGTCCATATCTCGAAAAGCAAGAATTCTCGGTTCTATGTTTATATCATCTTCTTTCATCTTTATGAACAGTAGAATACGCTATCAAAATTTGATCACCTATTTACACGTGATCCTATATACTAGGATCAGTCAAATATAAACCGGGTTATGTATGCCATATTTGTACAGCGTTACGTGTGTCAATGAGACCGACTGGGAGTTGAAACGAGAGTGGTTTGATAACATTGCACTCCCTGTGACGCTCTACTTTTCGTTTTGTTAGTAAACAACACAATGAGTGTTAGGTTAGGTCAGTATCATCGTCCGTTGCACAACGTATTATAATTAAGTTTTTAGTTAAGGCTGCGTTTACAGTTTGGTAATAAGATATTATCGAGAATTCAAGTGTTTGCTTGGAGTAAATCGTTTTCTAGTGGACGTCAACACGTCGAGAACGCATTTCATCTGCAACATCCGAAAGCAAGTGTGACATCAGGAAATACTGCAGCTGTTCGAAAACTTATAGAGAACGATCGACGCATAAAAATTAATGACATTTGTTCAAAAGTTAACATTAGTCATGGTTTCCATAATTCAAAAGGAATTAAAGTTTCGCATGACAACGCTAGGTCTTACATCGCCATTCAAACGCAGGGAAAAATTAAAAAGATACAGTGTGATGTGATTATCATTTTTTTTTGGACTATTAAAGGAGGTATTAGAAGGACAGCGATTCAAGAGCAATGAAGAGGTAGAACAATTTGTGTGCAACTGGCTTCGGACACAAACCTTTTTATTTTATGACAGTGGTATAAAAAAGCTACCAATCCGATGGCAAAAGTGCATAAATAGAAACGGGCCATATGTAGAGAATAAATCTGTTGTCCTTTTTAATAAATTATCTTCAAATAAAACATTGTTAAAAAAATCCGGTTTATATTCCTCGTAATTGATGTTTCGTATAATTTATTAATTACTTGATTTATTGTTACTAATATAACTGTTTTTGTCGCATCTTCATTAGACACTATGCCACGAACTTGATTTGCTGTTACAAGACATAGGGATTAAAAATGATAAAAGTACAGTATTTAGTTTCACTGTTCATAGTTCATGAAAATTTTATTTCAATATATCTTCACGCGTAACAAACATACAAAAAGAATCTTTTTGGAACACTCTTGTGTGATCGGAAAATTTACAGAAGAATTTTCCTCGGGAAATTTCATTTCTATAGTATAGATTGGTTTTGATGGCTTTAAAGGCGTTTGCGAATGTATTCGAGTGTTCTCGTAAAAAACGAATAGTGAGCAGCAATTTAAACGGATTTTAGGGTGTACAGCAAGTGACACGTGTATCTAGCGAATGTAGAGAGGAACAGGCTTTAGTATTGCACAGAGGGAGAATCTATCTTTGTTCTATCTGTTTGATTTGATACGCTCTATTAGATTCCATAAAACACTTTAACCCCGTTTCGGAACTATTCACGCAGAAGCTCTTTGTTTGTGTATATAGTGGACGAATTATTTTTTTTTAATCGCAGCTGTGTATTTTTCACACTGAAAGTTCTTTTTGTACAAACTTTACAAATCAAATATTTCAACAGTAACTTTACACAGTACTGATATTTTTCGAATCACGATAAAATATTATATAATATGATAACAAAAAAATGTAATATAATATAATATAATACAATAACAAGATTACGGATATTTTTGTAGTTACAATATATCCAAATGTGCAACAAATTATGTAGATAATGTGTAAAAATATCAGTAATTTTGTGATATACTTTTATTTATCATAATTTGCGTTACAATATATAACAATCGTTTTTTTCGCAAATTTTCATCGCAAATTGGTATATTTTATCGGAGAAAATTAATTTACAAGCAGAAAATTATTGTTCTATGGTACAAGATATAATTGGAACATACTGAAATTTATTTCAGTACCGTACTAAAAAAATTTTTAATAGCATATCATAACCAGGATTTCTTTCTGTGACACGATTAAATCGATTCCGAATTTTTTCATTAGAAATACCGAGTATATTTTTTCACGTTTCCAACGATTTGAACTATGTACACTCATTGACGTGTTTAAAGGAACCTGTCTATTTTCTAATATTTTTATATCAATCAACGGAGTAATCTAACCTAACAAAAATGGATTTATTGTTAATAAATGATTTCAAGTAATTTGAATTTACTTTTAGAAAATTTTTAATCCCGCCATTTCGCTTCTCGTTTTCTGAAGGGTTACTAAATGAAATTGTATTAATAATTATACATGTTTTCGGATCATTGCAATTATCTTAATTCGCTGAACGACGTACACGCTTCTCTGCTCTAGCGTTACGATGCTTTAATATTTCCTTGTGTTCGTGATGCAGCTGATCACATGCACGAGCATTACTATCTTGGTAATAATAAACCATAGGTGTTGTTACATCTCGGTCGTTACTTCATCGGTGTTGTTACATCTCGACTACTACACGATCTGCTTTTAACGATATCTCTATCCACCAACATTCAATTCCTCGAATTGAACTTCTTGCACCTTCATTTATGATGGCTGAGAATTGTTAGCAATTCGTTCGTGAAACGACCCTGTTGTCTGACAACTTTTATTGCCTCTTTTAAGAGACGCACTAGATCTCGTTATGTTTTGACAGTAAAGTCTCCTATCACGTCTCGTATCATTGCTTGGAGTTTCGTTTTCCAACCCGAATTACCTCCGATTTCTGCTTCGTTGCATTTGTTAATTCATGTCTCGATAATTTATGTTCGAACATATTTCTCACCGATATCGATTCTTTCCGATTCATCGCTAGTACTTATCTTACGTTTATCAAAATTTCAAGCAGCGTTACAACAGCTGTTGTTAGCTATGATGGTCAAAGGAAAAGAAAAAAGGATGGGTGAATTTGTCGAACGAAGTATTCCAATTTTCCAATGCCACGGTTTTGTCCTGCAACTGGAAATTAATGAGTTAATTCAACCTTTGTCAGGAAGGATCAATTGGTGGAGGGTCGTTTGAAGTCACCTTTTCTAAAGGGATTATAGTGCACAGAGATTTCACGGTAGCATCCGACAAAGAACGAGTGTTACAAAGTGAAATTTTTCGGGGTAGAAGAAAAGCCATGTTTTATGAAAAGTATGCGCGTATAAAAGAATCAGAAACGGACGCGAAAACTTTTTAATGTAAAGTTATGAAACGGATACAGCTTTGAGAATATGTTCGTCCTCTGTGAGCGTGGAAAGGAGTTGCAGATTCGTTTTTAAGGAAAATAATTGTTAAGTTCTACGTTCTTTCCAGAACGCAAAAAAGAAAAAAGAAAAATCTACATTGTTGTCAGCGTAATCTGGTGTAATCTACGTCGAACGAGTATGTGGATAAATATTTTTATAATTAAGAACACTTGATTTCTACTTGCGCATGTGTGAATATGTAAAACATGTACTCGATGAAAATTTCGTGGAAAATTTTTTGAAAAATTTGTAAAAGTGATGCTTCTATAGCAAAGACCTAAAAAATGTAGCTTCATTAATTTTAGTTAATATTAATTAATCATGTTTAATATAACTGTCAGGCACATAGGAGAATTTTCGTTTAAGCTTTGTCGTTAGACTACGTTAACTCACATTTATTGCTGTACTTTATACATTATGAACAAGAGATACATATATGTATATGCCTATATATATGCAGAATGTAATTTCCTTATTAAAACACTGGACGAGATGTTTTCATAATGAATTACGCTCTTGTGAATGCAAATACACGTATTTGCACGTATTTCAAGAATAAATTATAATTACATAAAAGAACAGATCGCGTGATATTTGTTTCTGTCTAATCTTTTGTAACATACGAAATATATAATGAGAAACATACGGAACAAACGAGAAGAAAAATGTGAAAAATCAAAGTATAGTGTTCATTTTTTACTTACCATAGAATCCTATGTATGTTTAATAATCTATCAGGAGATTTTTACATTTGCAAAATTGTTTCTTTATTAACCTTTTCGTTACTATAGGTACATTTGAGATTTTCTCGTACTCTTTTGTTACCGCATTTTTACCGTAATTTAATTCTTTGGGCACTTCTCTTTTAATTAGCGAAGGAACTTTAAATTTTGAAGTTTCTGGAAACAATTTAACAAATTTCGCGACTGCGAATTGAACATCTGCTTTTCGCTACGTGTGTTACGTACTAAAACTTGCCATTGCGAAAGGGTTAACAGTCTTTATACTGGGTATAATTTGAGGAAAAACGGAGAAAAATGTGAAAATTCAAGCACAGCTGCAATATTCAATTTCTATTTACCATAGAATTTTATTTATATTTGAATAATCCATCAGGAGATTTCTACATTTGCAAAATTGTTTCTTTATTAACAGTTTTTCTACCACGTATAATGTGACTACCGTCGAACGTATTATTGGCAAGTGATTTCTTGGCACAGTTCGCCAAGAGGAAATATGACAAAATTAGATTTTTCCATTTCAGATGCATTCCAGGTCGAATACCTTTCTGCATCGAAAGCGTAAGCAAGCCCCTATCGACTTTTGCTTCTTGCCAAGCCACAGATTCGCGTTTCGTATATACTGTGTTCGTTCCAATCGAGATCGTCCTAATCCTAAACCAACAGCTGTGGTTGCTGTTATTGAAATCGAATATCTGAAAAAATCAGCATGTTACCTATTGTTCCTACTGAAAAACATTCATGCGGAAACGATAATTCCGTATCCGTGGATCAGTTCGATATTCAGATTTCTTTCGTGCTTCATTTAATCCCGTTCCATTTCCAACGTTCTCAATTTTCACTCTATTCTTTTCTTTTTATACATATACACTTCATACTATTCGTTTTTCCCCCAAATTTTACATTTTTAAAAGTTACATTGGAATTCACTGCGTATATACAAACTATCTTTGCTTTCTTTTTAAATATTTTTGTTGTTGCTGCTATTGTCTATTTTTTCGCTTACTTATTTTCTTTCCCTTTTTCTGTTTTTATAAATTATATAAAGTGGCTGTGTTAAAGTACAAGCGAGAAATGACGAAAATCATAAGATTCTTTTATTTAAATTAAAGTATTCTGTATAATAAACCTTGGTCTAACTAGAATAATTTGGAAAATATTTGAAAAAAGTCTACCTTTCAACGTCAGATTTTCAGATATCTAAATAAAAAAAAAAAAGAGAAGGTAACTTTCCGCTATTTTCCACATTCTTTACTTTCTTTCTTTTCCATAAATACGAATCCCTTACAGGTAAATATCTGTTCACAAAAAAAAAGAAAGAAATGGTTTTGGTGTAACTTATCGTAAAATAGATTTCAATTCTATCGATCAGTCTAGTCAAACGAGCATCGCCAAAGTGCTGTATGAATGTTCAATGTCGCGTAAAATATGCAGCTTGCGGAATTCATGGTGTCCACGTAGAAAACATCGCGAAAAAATGTTGTGGTAAAAAGGAAGAAGAGCCAGATGGAAATATCCATCGTATTCACTGCACCGTTCGTATTACTTGCCTCTCTTATGGTATACTTATCGACGTTATCATCGCTCCTGGTATTCCTACTACCGTGGAGAAACGTCGAAGATTCTTTGATGCTGTTTGACCCTTTAATGATGTCCTTTGAATCTTTTTCCACGGCGCGCTATCGTATGGGTTTTCAATTTTTCACTGATATTCCCGTCTTCCGGCCGCGTCCAGTTTATTATAGAGGAGAAAATTTCAACCGATTCCCTCGCACGAGAGCGCGCGGGAATTGATAAACCATTTCTGTATCGTTGAAGCATTCCTCGAAGAATGCCAGGCGAAAAGTTGCCACGTCTTGAAAGCGTATTTCAAGAAGTTTGAAAGGAAAGAAGACTCGAGGAAAAACTGTCCTTCTTTGCATGTAAATTTAAGATGTCGCGGATATTCGAAATGCATAGTCCGTTTTTAGTTTCTAAATTACAGAAACTCTTGGCGTCGATACTTCTCCTCGTTGCATCGATCAAATCAAAATTTTATGATACGGATGATTATCTACAGATTGAATAATGTAAACGAGAGAATTATTGATTTTAACTCGATTTTTCTATGTTTACGAGAAGAATAGCTACAATTGAATACAATTTTACATTGTGAAAAATGTTGAAAAACAAGAATTCATGATTAATATTAAGAAATTGTTACAGTACAGTAATAAACAAATAAAATATAGATAAATAGATATGTAACTTTTAAGTCATATGGCGTTACAGGGGGTTAAATGAAAATTCTATTGCACAGAGATCCTCTATACATTAATTTCATTTATGTAATTGCCAAAAAATCAATTTTTCATATACATTTTTCTCGTACATCCTGTATTTTCTGTCGAGTTGATTCCTAGTCCATCTTCTTGTAAGATGTCGAGTACCCTTTTTTTTCTTGGTTTGTTCATCAACATTTAACACGACTAATATCAACAAGTTCCTTAACAAACGTTGTTTTCTAATTGCATAGTATTTACTTTAGACATTCTCGACTTTTCCTTCGGAATGATTCGTCTTCTTCACTTTAGCCGGCGCCGACCTACAAATTAGACTTCAGACTGGGGCAATAAATACGTTTGCACGTCACGTACTTGCCTCTGCGAAAGATTTGCTTTCCGTGCTTGCGAAACCTTCGTACCACTGTTAACACAATACATTTTCCCTCCAACTCCGAGCCATTTGCCTGATCTTAGCTGTAGCCAGATTTTTCTTAGCGACTACTTACACCTTTCCACTTGCCATTTTTCTCGTCAGTCTTTCACCCTCTCGTACCTTCGTGCAATTCGACTCGTTGAACTTCCTGTTTGACTCTTGCATTACCCCAATCGAATTATCCCCTTGATTTCATTCCCGAGGTGGTCGATTACTTCGCGATTCTTTCTATTTGTTCTGTTCTTGTTGCTGCTAGTTGTTCCAGCTTGTGGTTTCTCCAGTTACCACTTTTGCCTTCGTTTGTCAATGCCTCGTGTTCCTAGGGAATATTTCGCTACCGGCATTTTTCTTCGATATACGTCTATTTAATTGGCACTGTTTGTCTATAGTTGCTCGTGTTTTTGTTTCTTCGCTAACTTCCGCCGCTCCGCGCTCGAAGTTTCCGGAGTTCTATGTCCGCCGACGATGAACTTTCGTTCCCTTTTTCGCTTGTAACGTTTTCTTTTTTCTTTCTCGTTGCCTCAACGTTAGAAATTTTTAACGTAATATTTTCATGGAGCGAAGAGTTTTTCTTTTTTTCTTTTTTTTTTTAGAAATAGTCAGGTTCCGAATTTAATTTCTAAGTCAGATTTCCCTATGAGTTTTTCACAACGAAAGTTCGTCGTACTATTTCAATCTATTTGGACCGAAAATAGGCCATCTTCTTTATTATACCACAATTCTCCCACTCTAGTTGGACTTCAGCATCTAATTTAACACGGAAACTTTTTCAAAGTTACTAGACGAGGTAAAAAAAGAAGTCTCTATTGGTTCCTGTTCAAAATACATTCAGCGAGTTCGTATAACTCACTACACCCTCTTTTATTCAGTAAGTCTCTTTTATTGACGATTTTTTCTTCCTTTCTTCCTCTTTTACATTTTAAGTTACTCACATATTTCCATATGTACGATTAAATTTAGAAATTGTAGCTAACATTAATTTGTAGAATCTGTATTGCTAAACATTGTTTGTATAATAGTTTGTAATTATGTTTTGAGGGAATGTTTGTTGCCAGAATATAAGTGAATATAACGATAATTTAGATAATTGTTATGCTACTTTAGCAACTGTAAAATGATTCTTAGTAATTCTAAGACATTTGAAACAACTTATACAACTTTTAAACGACACATACTCTTGTGTACTCGTGCCGGTTTGTGGTGCGTTGCAAACTTAGCTCACGAGAGAAAAAGTCGGATACATTTTAACGAGGCTTGAAGCGGTCACGGAGTACTTTATCTCGAACGGTATAGCATAAAAAAAAATTTGTTTATCGTTCAGTGCTCGGACTGATTTAATACTTGGTTATTTTTTGGTTGGCATTTGAAACAAGACTGATTGGAAATTCGGAAAAGGAAATGCATCTGAGTTACTGAAGGAGTTAAATTTTATAGAATATCTATTATTCGTCATAGGCTGTTTCTTAAGTAGATGGAAAGAGGATAAAAGTGGTGGTAGAAGGATGAGGTGTCTGGGTTTTTGGAAATTCCGAAAAAAAGGAGTTCGGACATGAGAGAAGGAAAGTACTACTTGAATAATTAGGAAGTTGGAACAATGAATGGTAAAACTGTGTTCTGAAAACGTCGTTCGGTTATGAGTTTACCAAGGATACGCGTTTCTAACCGTCCCGCCTAATCCTATGGGTCACAGATCCTTCAGACACGTTTTACAATTTCTTTGAAATATTAAAATAAAGAAAAAGAAAGGTTTGGTTCGGATTAAAAGAAATGTTTGGTGTGGAACACATGCAATGCTTTATCTTCAACGTTCTCTATCCTCATTCCTGCTCTATCTGCAACTCTATGTACAATATTCTGATGACTCTAATACTCATTCTAGTACTGCAACTTTGTCAATCTATAACCCTAATGACTTTATAGTAACTGTAATAATCGATAACACTTAATGACTCTATTTAATACTTTTACTCAATCTGCAACTCTGATAATCTGCAATATTAATGACTCTATATACAACTCTAATTGTATCTATAACATTCTAAAGACTGTATCTGTAAGTCTAACAATCTGCAATACTAGTGACTATCTACAACTCTGACTTTATAATACTTTGAATATTTTTATCTAAGACTCTGATTCTATCTGTAACACTGATGATTGTATCAATTACTCTGAATTATTTGAAACTCCATCTATAATATTATGATGGTTCTATCTAACACATAGACTCTATTCGCAAGTCTGACTCTATCTACAGCATTCTGACGGCTTCATCCAACATTCTAACTCTATCTAACACCCCTACTCTATCTACAACATTCTGACGGCTTTATCTAACACTTCTACTCCATCTGTAACTCTGACTTTTTTTATAAGGAAAAATTCAACAATTGTTATCCTGCGTTTATTAAAACTACGTACGAAGAGGTAAGATTTTTAGGATACCACAAATTTATACTTCGCGGTCTATCCAATCCGTCAAATTGGTCACTCGTGAATCTCGTCAGGTCAAGATGCGCTCGCAAACGAATCTGCGATCGTGCAACACCGACTTCTTTCACCTGTCTTATTTTTCCTCTTGCTCTTGTCTGATAGCCCTCTTCAACTCGACAGTTTTCGTAGAGCGTTTCAAGCATCCCATCTATCCTTGCTCCAGACCAGTCTGGACGAGTTGCCGCTAGACACCCTCGCGTGTTTGCACTCAAATTAAAATCTCGAGGGTGTTCATCCTGCTCGCATTGTGATACCTGGTAAACAAAGATGACGGCCGGGCGATAGGGCTACGAAAGGGAGACTCGTTGTGTTCCCTGTCATTTCTATCTAAGGGAGCTCTTCTAACTTCGCCTCCTTTGCTGTCTTAGTCACGCTAATAGTGGTATATTATTAACAAAACAAGAAAGAAAGAGAGAACATAGAGAGAAGAGAAATCGTAGCTTCTTTCACCCGTACGCGGCTTCAAAGATACGCTACCTTCAACTTTTCTTTCATCTTTTTCTGAATAACTATGAATGAAGAACGCGCGGCGGTATTCCTTTTTTGTACAGAAGAGGATTGCGAGTGTTTGCATTGAGTGCCATTGACTTGTAGTAGTTATTAGAGAATTGTAATGTACCGTGAGTGGAATGGAAAGCTACTGTAGCAGTTTATAGCTGTTTCGTTTGTAGGTAATTATACAGTTCCTGTGTAAGTTTGTTTCGGTACTGATACGTGGTTACATTTAGCTGAGAAAGCAGTAGTACTTCACAGTGTACTGTAAAGTATTTTACGCGTTGAATCGGATTTGCTTTCTAGAACAATGAATATATTTATTACACTTTCCATTTTCATTGAAATATCGCATATCGGTTAACAACGGAATCACATAAAGAGTCTGTATGCTTCGATGTGTTAACGACAATGAATATATTCATATTCAAACGCGGATTACTTTTAAATATATTTATTTACGAATCGATATTAGTATCGTAATAATAGTAATACAATTCATCGAATTAACATAGCATAAATGTTATTATTCAAATGTATTCCAACTTCTGATAAATATTCATGTTACTCCAACTCCACTTTTCGACGCAATTCAACGCTATTCTTTAAAAAAAGATGTCCAAAAGATGTCCGAAGGATAGCAAGATTTTTTTTTAGAAGTTGGAAACTTTCTCGTTACATATAATTGTTGCAATATTCGTTTCTTTAATCCTCGCTTTCGATATTCTAACATGTTGGCTCCATTTTTTTTACTGTCTTTGCATCTTCAACACGGACTGGATATTGATTAATGAGAAATATATTAGCAACGAAACGGGTATCTCTCTTGAACCAACTGCCTTTGTCAGCACCAAGGAGAAAAAGATATTGAAGAAGTAGAATTAAATTTTATTTTTTACCTAGTTGAGATCGCCGTGGTCCTTGAATAAAAGTGTGAACTGCGGGACTGCTCGGTGTCTGTCTTTCGACGAATTTCCGTCAAACGCAAATGTATAGTAAAAGATCCTCGAATCGTTTCGTTGCACGCGCGAAGAACGTCCATGTTCACCAGTGAAATTGTTGTGAAAATGTAGTTTCTTATCTAGACGAAATTTCTCAAACATTTCGAAGGAGATGTTTGCAAGCAGTCATCTTTCCAACAGATCTCGATATTTTCTCCCGGTAGATCGTATTTCTTATATAGGGCGCTCAGCAACAGTTGGTAGAAAGTTTCAGGGACGACTCTGTAAGCCAAAATAAGACGAAAATTCCGTGGCAGGCTTTATTTTTTAGTTATTAATATTTAAATATATTCTCGTGACCGTGCGAACCTTCTTACACGAACGAATTCAGAGCACGTCATGTTACAGGGGTATAGTGATCCTGAAAATCACATAGCCGGCAGCTTATCTTGTACAAGCTGTGACATTCAGTGTTGTAAACGACATTACCGACTTCTGCGACACTATCGATTGTTTTACCGCAATACAAGTGCATGCTGAAAAGTTCTTCCAATGTGTATTCCCGTTGTATGCTATAATTCAATATCGAATTGTGGAAACTCATTGCAAGCTGTCTGTATTGGCGTGTTCAATAGATTATCGCAAATGTGTTTTAATAGTGAGTGGAAATAGGAAAGGTATAGTGTCATCCAAATGTGATGCCTCGATGATAGCACAGTATAATATTTACGCATTATATCTCTTTAAATAGCATAAGCTATTTTATTTTAGTAGAGAGTAGTACCATTTTAACCATGGACAAGATCATGAGATTTAACACTATTAGATTTTTTGGAAAGTTGCTATGCTAACGAACCACAAACAATTAACGACCTAAAAAACAATATTCGAGATGCAATTCGTGAGATAAATCCAACATATCGAAAAATCATTGAAAATTTTGATAACCGAATTGATACTTGCAGACGCAGTCGTAGTGTGCATTTGAATGATATTCTGTTATACGTATAATTGTAAAGGATCATATTTTCAATAAAAAAACAAACAACTTGAAAAATTCGGAATAGTTTGTATTTTATTAAAAAAAGATGCAGGTGTGTTTTTTGGATGACTCTATCCTTTGCATTAATTTGCTAACGAACACGTGAAGTATGTATGCGTAACGAGAGTGGGAAATTTACAGCATACGTTATTTATTACACGGTAAATTCAATTTGTTGGAGATACACGTAGAATCTACGTTAAATGTAACATAATTAACGGATGAACACTTTGTAGCCAATTGGGTGTTTTATTTAACGCACATTAGTATTTGTATATTGTACTGCTGGCGTGGTAAATGTTTGAAGAAGTAGGTGCACGGTGGTACAAATGCTGTCAAGTGTTAAGCGACAGGGTGCTTGGATATCTTCCAATCGCAATGAGCGTGGCAAATTATTTTTAATTCCTCGCACTATTTTCAATTTAAATAACTTGGTTTGGTAACGTGTTCCAAGCAGCACGAATAATTCCCTTTTGTTGTGTATTATCCATTATGCTCACGCTGCTCTGGAATTCGTTCGTTTGCAATATCTGTATGAAAGTAAACTTTATTATGCAGCATAATTTTCATTTTATTCCTTATGTATATTTTCATATATTTCATTATAATTATACACTATATTTCGCGTTCGTGAATGGCCGAAAAACAATTATTTGAATTACAATAAATTAGAACGGAGGAAATACCATATATTTCTGAAAAGAGCTTGTTCTTCAGCTATTGCAAAAGAATAACTTCAGTTTACAGTTAGAGAAACGTTCGATTCTTCCCTAATCGATCCTCTTATCTTCTATTCTAGCTAAGAGTATTAACTAGGTAGTACAAAAAGCATCTGTAATCGTAAGTACTCTATTCATGAAGTAGCTATCAGTGATTTTACTCTTCAGTTACTTTAACTTCCACTTTCTCAACCACGTATTTTGTTCGACACCCTAAACATTACATTCCCTATCTACGTATCATTTCACCTAAATACTCATTAACTGAAAAACTTCCAAGTTCCCTCTTCAGCATTGCAGATGTATTCACTGGCATCATGTTTAAAGTGCCACCGAAATCCCTCAAGTGTACCAGTTTCAGAGCAGCTGATGCTTGCAGCAGATCTGAAATCCGCGAACTTTAAGCTCATTACGCTTTTCGCTAGCTCCACGACGTGTCTGCGCGTTTAGTCACGCAGCCACACGGTTACACATGAACTTCTGTTGTAGGATCAGCTGGGAACGCGACGTCGCACAATAACGTCGTACACACATTCCAAAACCGTAGATCGTAGACCTGCTATGTATTCCTTGTTCATTAAGGATGAATGTTATTTAAGAGCTTTTTCTTTTTTTTTTTCTTTTTTTTTAATCACGGACTCCCATTTTAATCCTTTTTGGCAGATTTTAGTACGCAATGTGTGTGGTGAAAGGTAGGTTTCCAATTTTTAGTTGCAAAGTTTGTCAAATGGTTCTCATAAGTTTAAAAATTTAAAGTTTGTTTTGATAATTAAAATGGGAGTGTGGAAAGAATAAAATTAAGGATTAAATTAAGGTGAAAAGGCGGTAATAGAAGAGTTATGAGTAAATCTTGAAAGCACCTATAGGTGCCAACAATTTCTAAAGTGTAAATTTTTATATTACATTTTAATGAAAAGCTCCTTTATAAGAGTGTTCCGCTACGAATGAACGAAAATTTTTCTATTAATGTGGAATACGATTTCGAACAGACAATGCCATATATTATATCTTCTGAACTCAGTTATATAAAAAAGTACTTTAGATTTTCATTTTGGTATAATTCTTTAATAAAAAGCTGCCTTTATAAGAATATTTCACTACGAGCATGCAAAAGTTTGTTAACTGATTTGAAATATGATTTCGAGCAGATAATGGGGTGTGTGCGCATTCTTGAAATTCAATAACATAGAAAAATATTTAAAACAAATCGATATGTGGGATATCGATTCTGAAAAGTATGGATGAATGAATTGTGAGTTGGCTATGCGATTAGATTGAATATTGATTTAAAAAAGAAAGTTAATCAGTTATTTTAAGAACGCCAAAGTGAAAAAAAAGTTTACTTAGAGAAAACATTTTTTAATTAAGATTATCGATTTATTTACTATACCCTGCAATAATTAAAAAGATATTGTTGGCTCTTATACAGTTCATGAAGCCGATTATTTAATAACGAAGAGTAAACCACTTATTCATCAGCAGAAATTTATTTATAATGAAAATGACAGGATAGATTATAAAGTTCCAAGCGTCGAGTTCTTGGTTTAAAGTTTTAAAGTCTAAGTATTTTCGTAAAAATTCTTTTTTATATTTTAACTGTTCCATCAGTATGCACTAGTTTGCTCGTTAAAAAGAGTTTCTGAGCCTACGTTTAGGGTGTAAACAAATGTTTTGTCGAGGTTATCATAGGTGTCATCCTGTACAGAACCTATTTTTTCATTCTCAGGAAGAGTAGCTTACAATAGCAAAGTTGGACCACCTAGTTTGGTGTTATTCTGTATATACAGAGGAATTATATAAATTTTATAAGAAAATACGATCTTTTCGAAATGAGTTTTTTTTCTTGCTTTAAGGTTCTAGCCAAAAATACCAGGTGACTCATAATAGTTCATATGTATATCAAAATTTGATGCATAATTCGCCACTGTTTCAACACTTAGACCACAATACATTTATCAAGGTGCTGTTCAATTTTAATCGTACCGTTGTACCTGTATCAAACATAAAAAATGTCACATTTGCATTTATAATAATTGAAATAAAGTAACTTGGAATTTTCACTCATTTTTAATTATATTTAATTAGAGATATTCGACTTTTATTTGGAAAGATAACGCAGTTAAAGAGGTTAGATGAATCTATAGTTAAAATTTCGTGGATCCACGATGAAGTGGAAAATTTGATTTCTAATCACAGTTTTACAATTTTGGATTGCTTTGACACATCCTCCGATCCCGGTGGGATCTAAAGATTGCTGCACAGTTGCCGATTTCATCGACGTTAACGATAGAGGCGGGAAACGATTCATTGGTGAACGATTTAAGGGTGTGCAACTTGATGAGAAACTTCCTCCGTTTGTCCACCATACCACCCTCTGTCCTTCTTCTCCAACTCGCGATGCATGACGTCCGTTCACCGAGGGATATTTAATCTTTCGTTTAATTTCGATAAAAGCTACGCTACCGGCGAATCAGCCGACCGATAATATCGAAGCACGCGATGTTTGCTAATGTGCATCGAGCATTAATGAATCTCGACGGAACAAGGTGAGGAGCGGTGGATCGAAGCGGAAGGGTGGTTTTCCTCCCCTTCACCCTTCTTATTCACCCTTTCCACTACTTTCACCAGGATTAGAGACGATGCACTTTGTAACCTACATTCGGGATCACGCAAACTAGCGGCCTGCTTTTCTACCGATGAAACGTCGATCGTGGTTGAAATGAGGGTGCTTTTAGGGTTGATTTTTTTTCCTATAAATTCTGCCTTATGATTAACGAATTGTCGTTTAGTCGTTGTTTCTCGTATCATTGGAAAGAAGAATTTTTGATATCGCCTCGGAATGAAAACTTTGTACATTGTTGCAGACTATAATCAAAATACGACAAATGAATAATTTTATTTATAATAGATCCGTATTTTATCTTTAAATTTAGCTTCATTTTAAAACTGACGATTGTAAAATACAAATTATATGTAATATTTTAATTTCTTTCTATTTAACGCGATATTAAAGTGATGAATAATTGAGGTTAACATATGCAACAACAACAAGAAATCGTAAGGCAAGTGATTAAGAATGTCTTCTAAGGAACAGAAGGTGCTTTTTTTGTAACCTTACATTATTGTAACATTTGGTAATACAGCAAATGAAAGAAACACTGGGATATTGCACAGACCATTGCTAGCGCAAAGAAGATGAGGACTCTGAAAGCGGCGAAGTATTTTAATGTAAATAAACTTAAATATTGTTTACAATATAAAAAAGAAAAGTACATTAAACAGGTTTTAAATATTTCAGTCTGAAACTATGCAGCGATTCCTTTTCATTCTGATTATTTTACAAGTGTGTTCATATTTAGATCACACTTCTAAAAATGAAGATTTTTCCTTTTATTTTAAATGTATAAATTATAATACATCATTTTTGTTCAGCTTATTTTGATTTTATACCATATAGTGCTAATTTTGAAAATTATCAATAGATTTGATAATAAATCCTGAAATAAAAGTTGTTAATATGAATTTAATGTAGCTCGTGTGTACTGCCGTACTGAGCCAACTGAATGATTGACAAATGCTTGTTGCCTTTCTAACTTTGTGTAATTTATTTTGTGTAAGACTGAATGGTCGCTTTTACTGATAGATGGTTTCTTTATGGTGACTGTTTCTCAACTCCTCGTCTTTCGAGTGCTCGTTTTAGCTCTCGGAAGCGTTTGATTAAAAGTACGCTGATTGGTGAATATTTTCTAATATTCATCGCCAATCAGCGTGCCTAATTTTCTCGCCAACTCCTTCCAGTGCGCCCTTAGCGCGCCTTTCCCTGGTGGAGTGGGAGATGATTCTAAGGGGTAGCCAAATGTTTATAATAATTCGGGAAATTCCCCCGGGTGACTCATCGGCTAGCGAACCGTTACAGACAGATGTACCCTTTGGAAACCCGTGGTTTATGGCATGTTCTTAAGCTATTGAGCGCGAAAGGTACGAATGGCTAAAAACTCTAATTAAGGAATTCTACCGGCCTTCGCTAGGATGGACGTTAAAGCATAAAAATAATAAATTAAATCCTAAGCTTAAAAACGGCCTGTTGGTGCGATCGTGCCATAAACCGTTACTAAGAAAACCTAACAAAAGTGCTAGCTAAACCACCTTCGCTATTTCTGAAAATATTTTATAGCAGACACTATTCGATAAAAACATATTCATAATATTCAAAATATCATGAATATGAAAATTATGATTAATTTGAAGTATTATGAATGTGAATAATATGGACATTTTAAATATTCATTTTTGCCACGTATCCGAATATTGTACGTGACAGTAATTAAACATAATTTCGATTAATTTGTATTAAAATGTCATAAAAGCAAATTCATTAAACTAACAATAGGTAATTCTAAATTACAATAAATGATGTTTTATAATGAAGAAAGATTTAACCCAATTCCTTTATAATTAACTAAAGCATTTCAGTAAAAATGTAAGCTTGCAATAATGTTTGAATGTTTTTCGAAATAACTATAGCTAGTAGAAGTATTACACTAATACAGTGAACGTATACAAAATTGAGTTGTTAAAAATCTGAGAATTATATTAACGATGTTATGAACGTTATTGTTGACACGATAATACGGTACTTTTAATTCAGATATACCAAATATAGTTTGTCGCGTAGCGGACCTCAGGTAGCTATGTATTATACGTCCAGGAACGAGCAGTTTTTACTCAACAAATGTATTATAGAATTAAGAAGTGCTCATTAGTCCTCGAGGTATACCTGCCGTCCAATCCTCAAAATTAATTATTATTAGTACATTCTTGCCTTTAGCTGTTAGTTCGTTTCGTAGCGACAGTAACTTTATGACATCAAGGCAATCGTAGTTTTTCGCTTTGCCCTTTGTTTCGTTTTCTAGATAGAAGCTTCTTCCTTTTTTTCACGGTACCTTTTTCGTGCCTATACGGTCACCAGAGCTGAAGCGCTTCTTAACCCATTTGCATCAAAGCGTGGAATATTTCGCGAGCCGTGACTGTCTTCTATCACCAAGCGCGGAATAATCCGCTAGCCTGTGACTGCTTTTTATTACCAGTCGCTAAATATTCTTCAGATGCCACAAATCACGACCGACAGCGCGCGGTGATACGGGCCAGTAGTCAGCTGAACGTCGCTGATGTCTGCAAACGGGACCTTAAGTAGGGTCATGATGCAAATGGGTTAAGCTTATTGTCTGCTACGATCATTGTTCGAGACACTCGGAATTTCCTCGTACGTCATTCAAGGATACGCTCGGTACCTGAAAGTGACGATTGGTCTGGAGGGTGGTATTTTTCTTTAGTCTGTCACTTTTAATTTTGACCAATAGGTTGTGTCAGCCATCTTTCCCCACCACAATCGAAAAATGGATTTCCACCTATCCCAGTGCCTTACGCGATGCGTCTTTGTTCGGAGGCATCGCGGGATATTTTCGCAAAGAAAAACGATTAGTTATTCGTAAGACTTAGTCTAGATAGTTTCATGGGAAACTTAGCATAGATCAGTTATTCGTAACCACTAGTAGAGAGAGTTACTCAAGAACATTAGTAGAGAAAAGAGCAATACGTGTAGAATAACGAGCATTGAACATTAAATAAATAGCAGATTAGTCGTGATAGTAAATCGAATAAATCAAAATTTATACAGAGTTCACTTAAAATAAAACTATTTGCACAAAGTTAATTCGGCGTGCGAAGTACGAATTACGCTATTGTACGGAATAGACAAAACGTACGCGACATAGTTTGTTAATATAATTGGAATTATCTTTCACGTAACAAGGATGATCAACTTTCTACAAACTTAATATGTACGTATATATGTGGATGAAAGTCAATCAGCCAATATGCAAACGTAATAACAGAGCTGCTGCTTGAACTGAAGTGTACATTCACTAGCGTACACGTAGGAACCATGGTGGAGTTAATTAAAACCATATTACAGACGGTGTAACTTGTAATATTGGCGGATTGTGATTTATTCATTCAATTTTTCAAGGTTTTGCGCCTCGGCTGGTTCGTTGCTGTCGTTATTCTGCGTGCAGACTAGTCGTTGGATTCGATTGTATATTTTACGACGACGGTGCTCGGCGATTGAATTAAAATCTTATTCCGACGTAGAAAAAGTCGCGCGAACGGTCGATTTGGAATATCGTTTGACTGAGAATAGTTGGTTTCCGAAACTGCGATGATTCAGATTTACGATACGCGAACTGCGAAATTACACAGATGAATCGAATTAACCAATAGAAAATTGATTTGGGTCTCGTGTCGTGAAATAAACGATGAGATTAAAACGTTTCGAACAAATTTCATTTAAATTCGACACACTTGTATCCCTGAATTTGTCAGCTAATAGTGACGATCAAGTGGCGAAAAAATGAGTGAAGATAAGCGAACGGGATAAGGTGTTTATTATGTATAGTGTTACTTTGTATTCGTGTATTTTTACTTATTCGGTGGTCAAAAGTATTTTGTTCCCATGGTATCGAGGATGTTTCGCAAAGCCAGACACATTGGATTGCAACAAAACGTGTGTCGTTCCCAGGCAAAAATTGAATCCTTTAACCGCTGAACGTTGTCATCAATCGTGCTTGTGTAAAGCGTTTCCAATTGCTGCTCGTTTCGAATGACAAAAGATGTGTACACAACCCTCGTTGGAATTTTCGAAATTGAAGTCGCTCGCGTGCCGATAAGTTAACCAATATCATCGGAACAAAAGAAGAGAGAAAGAGAGGGAACATCGGTTGCGTAAAACAAACGAGAAAACAGTAGAATTTATGCGCTTACGAAACGTTTGTTGAATCGAAATAGATGCGGTGTACACGTCGTAGAGATAAGATTGACACAGACCTTTTTTTCAATAAAAACATTAAATAAAGCGTTTTATCTCTCTCTCTCTCTCTTTCTTTCTCTGTGCTATTTAATTTCTGCACGCAGTGTTAATTCAATTCTACGTGTAGTCGAGATAGAAGAAGATTTAATGGTGTTCTCCCCTCTTTTCATGCAGATACATCTCTGACAGGAATGGAATCACTATTATCTTTCGATATCAATTCACGTAACAATGTTTCTTCCAAGTTTTCTAAAATTTTTTACGATGTTACATGGATATTATTTTGAGATTTAATTTTAATATTACTATAATAATATTTCAGATTTATTTTAATATCCATGTTACATGGATATTATTTTGAGACTTTATTTGATTCGATCTAATGGAAATTGAAATGTTTCACTAGTAGAAATCGGGAAACTCGTGTTTAAGTTATTACACATGAATTACTAAACACAGGAAAAATTACAAGATATTTTTTAAACGTAGAAATAGAATAAGATTTATAATTAAAGCAATTTGTGCAGGACATACATTAGATGTAATTTGAAACGCGTAGATGTAATTTAGTGAACTCAGTACAGGATAATTAATAAAAAATTTGATGTAAATTAAAATAAAAATTAAAGAAAGGAAGAAGAAGTGAGAAAAGAATATATTGTGGGTGTTGTTTAAACGTCACATTACACATGTGTGCACGCGCATACACGTAGCTTCGAACTTGAAAAACTGGATGGAATTCACTTCCGCAAGTGCAATATGTTTTATGTCCCGTGAACATTGGTTAACAGCACTGAACTATAAAATTCTCAACGATTAATCGAATTTTTGGAATGATTTTTCGTTGTACACATACTATTTTTAATAATACATAGTATTGGTAAATTTGTCAGAAAAATCAAGCTAGTGTACACACCAACTGCAAAGTAATCTTGTATTGAGATAGAATAAGTTCTTCTACAGGAATAAATAATATGTATCTCTGAAAGTTTCTATATCTTTTTTCTTCTTTTTACTGTAAGAAATTGAAGAAGAATATGATTACATGAAGATTTTAGCAGTATTTTCGTCTTGTTTATTTATTTTCTTTAAGTTTGGTTTACAATGTACACATTTGGTAAATTATATTTTCAGTATATTTTCTGTAATTAATTTACTACAATATTCTTCGCACTTCCATTCATACATTAATTTACATTTGCATTAATTAATACATTACCGTTGGTTCATAAAGTATAATTAAGTCTCTGATATATCAGGGGTAGTAAAGTTGTTTGAGGAAAACATTCATTCAGCATTTCCCTGACGAAATAAAATTTTCAATAGCCTGTTCTTAATATTTTGATTAATCCGATAAATCGCGCAATTTACCCTATCATTTACTTTCACATGTGCAGAATAAAGGACACGGCAATGAGTAACAAACAGAATTCGTTGCAAGAAGCATTCGTGTCGATATCATGAACGCGTGACCATTCTGGAAACGATTAAACGCGCGGAAAATATTTGCGGTCAACAAACGAAATAAATTTACGCGGTTGCTGTCTGTAAACAGGACGTTAGCGAAACTGTTTCTGTATATGTGCGGGAAAATTTATGTTTGCTGGAGCGTGCTTGCTCCGATCCTCTATTTTTTTTTCTTTCCTTTTTTTTCAAGCGAGCTAGAAATCAAGATACACACGTTCTCGCTGAAGTTAACAAGAAAATACAAAGTTGCTCTCGCGTTTCTGCCTTAATCAACTTTTGAGAAAAAGAAGAAGAGGGAAATAAGAAGAAAGAAACGCTTCAATTAAGGGTCGGGACGAAAATAAAAGGGACGCAAAGTTTGAATAAGATAACTTAATCTAAATATCACAGAAGACATTTTTCGTTGAGTCAGAAATTAAGGAATGATGGAAAGTTACAATAATTTATAAAAAGCTACGTATTTTTCGAATCCTTTTCTTTATAATGACGAGAGACATCCATTGATTATAGCCAATATATGACAAAAGAAGAATTCTGTAAATTTATATTTTTATTCTAACTTTAGCTTTAATTTATGACTGACGAATATTAAACAGAAATTATGTTAGAACTTTGTACAACGTAGGAGATGTATTTCGCGTTATATCATATTCAGAGGATCCAAAGTACAAAGAATTAGAATGAATTAAAAAGTTTCTTTTTCCTCTAATAGAAAATAATATGCATTTTACTTTAGTTTAAAACTATAAAAGGAATAACTGAAAATGTATATAATGTATAGAATAATTGAAAGTGAAGGTAAAAGGAATGTAAGACTAAAATATAATCACTCTTAGAATCGCTTGAAATTATGTTCCACCGACATTGCTTTTATTTTATTTTAATTTATTTAAAACTATAAAAAAATGTAGTATTTCCTTCGTTACACGTGTAGAATAACTTAAAGTGAAGGTAAGGAGAAGTGAAACTGGAATCTAACCACTTACAGAACCGCTTGAAGTTATATTCCACCGACATTGCTTTTATTTTATTTTAATTTATTTTAAAACTATAAAAAAACGTAGTATTTCCTTCGTTACATGTACAGAATAACTTAAAGTGAAGGTAAAAGGAAGTAAAAGTATAATCTAACCACTTACAGAATCGCTTAAAATTACGTTCCACCGACATTGCTTTTTAAGTGTTGGTACAGCTTCTTCGTCGGTTGAATTTCCTTGCTCTTCAGAATTTGCATGCTTTTTCTTTCTTTAATTGTGTTACAAGTATCCTGATATATAATATATTATTTAATAGTTAGTAATATTAGTAAGTAATATTTTATTTAATATTTGTATTAAAACATTGAATAGTCAAAGCTAACATACGTAGGTATTAAAAAGTTGTAAGTCTTAAAATAAGTATCTTGAAAACATACAGAATATGGACTAAATATGAGCCAATTGAAACATTGAATTCTGTTAGGTGCTTCATTATATTGAGAATAAGGTAAAACTGCAATTTATGAATGAAAGAAGTACTCCGGAGGAGATAATAACCTGCATTTATTTTGTTTACATATTGTACTGCAAAACGTGTCACTTTTCTTATTTCGCCATTTTAAAACATTTTTGGGGTAAGATCGTTTTATTGTTTTAACAATAATTTATGAAATTAAGAGTTAATTAACTAACAATACTACGTTGTTGACATTGCAAGCTTCTCTTTAGTATAAGTTTTTCAATGAGTATCAGCGCTTTAAGCGATAATCTAAATACGGTCTATAAAGCTGGTTCCAAATATAGGCTAGCCTATATTTAGAACACGTTTTGATATATATATATATATATATATATATATATATATATATATATATATATATATATATTTCAGTATGTTGAGAGGTAGTCCAAGGTACATTAGACGGAATAAAAGAAAATGTTGGAATAAAGAGGATATTGAAAAAAGCTATTACAGTCGTTAGGGTAAAAAGGATGAGGACTCTGAAAGCGGTAAAGCGTTTTAATCCTTTCTTTTTTTTTAAATATTGTAAATAGCACTTAAGCTCGAGTGTATCTACATTTTGTACAGATTTTTAAATATTTCAACCTGAAAATATGCTGTTTTTACTATTCATTTCCATTACTTTACAAGTGTGCCCATATTCAGATCACACTTCTAAAAATAATAATCTTCCTTTTCATTTTAAATGTACACTTTACAGCATACGTTGCTTTCCTTCAGTTTATTTTATTATAATTTCATATCATATAATAGGTTCAAGTGTTGTTTCTTTAAAATGATTAACAAGTTTACCAATTAATACTGAAATAAAAGTGCTTGCTGATATTTAGGATCGTCTCATCTAATCTGTGTTGTACACCGAAAATCTTGCCTTCTAATATTCATAGTAATCTAAATTCATAAAGGTTCTCCGCGATAAATCAGAATTCGAAGATTGAGCTTCGTTACAGTGGTAAAAAAGGGGATAAAAAGTTAAGTAATACTAGCCCTCCCGTTGTAATCAGATGACAGGAGAATGAAACGGGCCGTTAAGTTTTATCTGCGTAATTGAAGCCGAAGAAAAAGCATGATCGGCATGAGCCATTCGAAGAATTGTCGTGACGAGGTAGGAAATAAAAAGTTACGCGTGCTTGCTCATGGTAATCGGAAAGTGGGTAAAAAAAAGAAATGTATAAATTAAAAAAAAAGGATGGATTTAGTCTCTATATATATACTAGGAATTATCGACGTCGTCGTATAGGCAAAGAGATTATCCGTACGCGCATGGAAAAGCGCTGACGTTGGCGCGGTGTTTCTGAGCAAAAATCGTGGCTTTCGATTCGGTACGAAACGTTTTTATACGTCGAATTGCTGATCCGCGTCATCGCGATGTATCGAAGGATATTCGGGGAGGGATCAAAACGGATTATATCCGAGAATGAGTCGCAGGAGAGCCGATGTCCAGGCTGTTTGATGAAATTTGTCTTGTCAAAGTGCAGCATGACGCGACGGCGATATCGGCGGGAACACGATTCAAATATTTCTCCGATGAATTTCACTCCGTTTCCCTGGCGAATTCACAGAAAGTGAAACTTCAAAGTGAACGATATCCGCGATAATTGTGAAGCTTTGGAAATATCTACGGATGGATGAGCTTTTTAAGGAGTATCTTCTTTTTATTGTTGCTGGAAAGCAGAATCGTCGCGTTTATGTAGTTATTTACGTTTTAAAGATTTAAGATTCATCTCTGGTAATTTTTTTCGGTTGAAAGTTTAGAGGTTTCCTATTTTACGAGAGAAGGCTCTGCGAGTTTTTGCATCGTGAAGAAAATTGTTACGCTTCGTGAATTTGCGAATCTCGTTAAAATTTACGATTGTTCTTGATAACAGCGCATGTTCCCGCGAAAATTGATGAAGCATTGAATACGTCGTATATTTACCTTGTAGAGCTCGTGGAAATTTTATATGTTGAAATTGTACATCGTACTCCATTTTTACGATTTCAAGCACATCTAATGCACATAAAATATCGTCCGGGGCTTCAAACTGTCTCAGGAAAGAATGCGTTGGTTTTACAACAAATGCATAGAAATGATTGAAACATATAAAAGTCACATAATGGAAGAGTTTCCATTTTGTTTCCACTCTCTGCTGTTCGACAAATAGCTAGCCAACTGATTTTCTGTTGTTTTTCGAATTCCTCACAGCTGTTAATGTTATTTTTACCTAAGATCAAACTGCGCTGATAAATCTCTATATTAATATTCTATTTGAACCTTTCTGCGAGAGTAATTGGCAGCATGAAAAGTAAACGCAAGGTAAAAAGCAAGGAGAAGTAATCCTGAACGACGAAACGAAGAGGAGAAAAAGAGAGAGAGAAATTTTCGCGCAGATCAGTCTCGATAAGGCAACAAGATATAATTGCATTAAATTTAGGGAAAAGTTTGAAAACTCGCATTGCTCCGCGAGTTAAATATCTTCGTTACGAAGTTTTTGCTTGTTCTTTCTTCATCCTATACTCTACTCCGCCTACATCTACCTCCCTCCTCGTAGGGATTAGAACGGATTAAAAAAATTCAATTACTTAACGAGAAAGAAGATTGGACCGCGGAAGTTAAGGAAACAGGTTGCCAGAACGTCCTATATTTCACGTCATATTTTTCAAAGGGTTCAAAGTGAAACAGAATATCAGGTCGAGCGACTATGCGAGAGTTACGACCTTCTTGTACACCAGAAACGAATATCTTTTCTTCACCATGGGTTGCTCGATGTTCTGCGATTCATCTTTCCCTTCTACTCCGGTGAGATGACTTTAAAAAATTATACTGCTGCTGAGAAATCTGAAGTTAACTTTTACTCTTTTTTCTCTCCTCTTTCTTATTATTTTCTCTTTCTTTCTTGGTTTCATTTGCGATTATCTGCTTGGATTGCAATCATTTACTTAACACTAGGTTCACGAGTGAAACTAGGGATCTTAAGGAAGGACTTTTCTTTCACACTTATTTCTAATTCGCCAAATAGACTCGAAGACTAGAATTTTGTTTTCAAGAAATCGATTTATTTAAATTAGAAATATCTTCATTATTAACTGACTTAGAAATTTGGATATATTTCTGTATTTAATATATTTTTATATATTTACATTCAGGAGTTTTGGAATTCTATAGTAATGATTTCTAAATATTACTAATGTCACGTGAAAGAGATTGGAAAGAACTTATACGTAACGAAGAAAATGCAAGAATAACATTTATTCGTTCGATTTCACGAATTCCTATTTCTTATTCTCTGTATGCTAAAATTGAACCTTGTTCTTGCTATTTCTTATATTTTTATGTATTTAATTACGTATTAATAAAAGTTAGAAAAAGTAACTAGAAAATAATAGCAATAGCTTTTACAATTTTGTTTGTGAAAACCTAAAATCCGTCGAATTGACGGGTCCCATAAATTTAGTGTTAATGACACGTGAATTTATTAATGTCGGTTAAATTTTTTTCATTTTCTAATACATACAACTGGAGTTTCCTTTATTCGATTCTAGTAACTGTAGGCCAGGATGAACTAACTGTAGGACAACTCACGCATGAGAAGTCGTGTTACAAAGCGTACAGTATCTATTCATTCGATGATTAATTTGTACAGATACACTGTTTTCTGCCTCTATCTTGCACGTAGCGAAGTGTACAAACTTGAACGTTTTAAGATGTAAACTATTCAATTCTGAAGAAATTCGATGGTTCGAAATATTTTAATTCTTTGCACTCCACTGACACCAGACATTATAGACATTCGTGATACGGAACATACCGTATTTTCCAGTCCATAAGACGTACTTTTTTTTACTCCAAAGCCATAGAAAATGGTTGCCTTTATTACAAATGCCGATAATAACACTATTTTCTTTGTATAAAGTGTTATTATTAAAATAGGTACTTTGATCCTTTTCTGTCTGATCCAAGTATTTCTCGTAAATTTTAACCTGATAAATCACAGTGCGTCTTATGCGCAGGTGCATCTTATAGGCCGGGAAATACGATAATACTATTAATCAATAAAATAAATAAAAGTAAATAAATCCAGGAACGCATATACTTTTTCCTTTCCAAAATGAAATTTTTAATTTTCAAAAATATCACTGCATAAGTATATTGAAGTTGATTAACCAATCGTATAAAAGAATACTCGAAGCACAAAGGGTTAAATAACTTTGTATCAGAACATGAAGTAACTACAACGAAAGATTTTTGAGAAATTTGCCGTTTAAAAGATGTTGATGCACTTCGTATTTAATTAAAGGCTCGAGCAGTTTTAGAATTAACTAAATTTTCTTCGAAATTTGCGACGCAGGCATTACTGTCGATCCTCTAGTCGCTTATTTGCATACTCTGTGCAACGGTATTTCCAAGGGAGTGCAACTTTGTATGCAAAGTTTCAGGGATCCTGCAAAATTCATATCTATGTCATCGATTGCCAGTTTCAAGTTACCAACCTCTAGTTCCCTTTGCTGCAGGAATCATCGGGTTGGTTTAGGTTCCAAGATTAGTTTCTTAAAATGCATCTTTAAAGAAAGGGAAGCAGCCGTTCCGACAAACTTGATCAGAATTTTCAAGTAGCCGCGAACTTTCTGCTTGCTAATTTTGTGATCTTTTTCTATTTCACGCTGTTCGATACGTTTCTGTTGTAACAACTAAAATATTTCCTTTATCATTTCTGTCTTTGTATTTCGACGACTGCCAATAGATTAATTGTATCTTTTCTTTTTGTCATACTTCTTTTCTTTTTTAATTTAGTAAACAAAACAGTTATTGCTCGACAGCGGTGAAAGCATTTAAATATATATTTTAAAAGCAATATTAAAATGATTATCTTCTTTTATTTATACTTTCGTTCATATGGTCACCGGCTACTGGTCACCTTTTACTATGATTTTTATTACATTTTGACAAGGTTTTATTTTGTCATTTATTTAACACAGAGTTGAAAAGAAAAAGAGAATATTTGTTTATAACAACTATTAGTAATTATTAAAATAATGCACGTAAATTTGTACATACAACGTAATTATTTGTAAAAGGATTGCTCTTGATTATTTTCGGACATGAGTTACCAACTTCATTTTTAATAAACTTATATAGGCTATGTTAATATTAAAAAGAAAAAAGTAGTACCCGGTTTCTCGGTTTAGTATCCACTAAACCATCTCTTAAAAGGCGAGAAGTTCAATGAAATTACGCATTATTCAATACGTTTACTTTCCTGTAAGAGCTTACAAAGACAAAATAACTAATCTTGTTATGTTTAGTTCCATTTAGTAAATATATTATGAATTTATTTTTAATCTAAATTTATGAAATGCTTGGAGACTTATGGATGGAAGTGTATATTCAAACGGTCGATTTTCGCGGGCTAGTAGAAATGTACAGTATATGATCAGACAAGAAGTACCAAGCGATATTTGCAATAAAAATGAAAAGAGTATCATAGATACTCGTCAAACTTATATCGTACAATTAAAAAATACAACTTTTATCAATTTTCTTCCTTAGCTAAGCGCTCTTTTATTTTATTTTTACAATTACATCGTTCAAATATTTGCCGTTACACCTTACAAAATTCCTGAAGCCTCATTATGAAGTAAGATTTTCAGTTTTTTGAAAGATAAGCTTTTGTACCTCAGCGCACATATAAAACAGTGTGATAGAACATGATTGATTGAGAAAACAAAATGGTAGACATTGCACTTTGTGGTAGTACAATAAACGTTTCAATAGTATCCATAATACTTTTTAAATTTATTTTTCAAAAAGTCGAGATATTATTCAGTCAAACCATATACATGTATACGAAAAGTGTATATTTAAAATATTATCTACGTTTGCTAGATTTTCAGAAATATATTTTGTTTCACCTAAATTGGATGTAATCAAGATATTTGATTACGTGTTTCGCGTAGTTATTTCAATGAACATGTTGGTTGCTCACACCAGTCGTGGTTCAAATGTTATTCAAAGTAAAGTTTCTGACAAATAAACGTACCGAGAAGTTTGCTTGTACTGTCTGCTCGTCTTAGTTACAGTATTTGCTTGTCCTGAGCTCCAGGAAAGACGCTTGTCTTGCCTGCTGTGAGAAACTGGAAGAGAGGATTTTTGTAATCCTTAAAATTATGTAAGAACATGGTCCAACTGTCTAAGTGGTTGCCGGGAATAGGTACAGCGTTTGCTTTGCATTAATTCTATGTGAAATGTCTCAGTGCGTCGGACAAATTTCAGTTGCTACTACTGTTTTTATTCCGTTGTCTCCGGAGCGAAAAACTTTTTCTCGCAGAAATATCACTTTTTCCTTACTGTTACCTTTCCGACTATTTATCCTGTCCTATTCTTCCAACGTCACTCATTATTTCCACATCAGTACATATTCATTTCGAAAAGAATTTAAAAATTGTAATTGAAAAAGTCTTTTATACTTTTCATTTCCAGTACCTTTATTCACCTTTGAAACGAGACGAAGATAAATTCAAATGGTAATTTTCTAAACCAAAACAACAGAATCTTTCATATTGTCAGACTGATAGGAAATTAAAAAAATAAAAATAGGAAAGAATTTATTTATATCAGGAAAACGCACGTGAATATTTAGCACAAAGTAATACTTGAGTGAATGGAAAGTATTTGGAAAGAGTGATAATATCGGGTGAACGAAGATTGCATTATCACTCAAAGATTTAAGAAATAGAGAAATAAAGAAAGGGAGTATGAGAAGGTGAAAGAACAAAAGAGGATGGAGGAGACGTTCACGAGATCACATCAGTGTGAAAAAGTGACTAATAAGTTAGTGTACAATCAGAGTCATAGAGCAAGAGTATTTTGCAAGAGTCAGAATTTACTGTGAGAGTATTTGAGAGATGATCTTGAAAGAGTAGAGATATAAAAATCTTTATAATCTGTAATATTGAGTATTCCAATATGTCCAACATATCTATCGTTATTGTTCACAATTTTATCGAATAAACTTGTTTACAACTCAAATTTTTTTATGGGTCAAAGTGATCCATCACTGAATTAGAGTTATCAGCGATGAATTTGACAAAGTGAAAGTTTGCCCTCAATTATTGAAAATTCGCGATACTATGCATCGACATGGAGAAAGTAGTTGCAGTTTTAAACGGATAATTTGATAAAGTGAAAGTTTACTATCAATTGTAAACTTTCAAAAACTGAGAATTCACAGATAATTCGTAATACTATGCCTTAACACTGAAAAGCTAGTTAGTGTTATGGGCGGTCAATTAACTAAAGTGAAAATTCGCGCTCAATTATTAACAATTTGCAAGAAATTGGCGTTACTGTGCCTCGATATTGAAAGAGAAGTTAAACTTTTTAGCGACCATTTCGAGAAAGTATGCCTTGACATGAAGAAAGAAATTAGAACTATGAGCGGCCAGTTCGACGAAATGAAGTTTTGCATCCAATTATTGATAATTCACGGGCAATTCACGATACTATGCCACGACACGGAGAAAGAATGGTTTCAAGCAAACCGATGTAAATGCATGTGACATCTGTACACCGGATTCTATTCTACGTTGTTCCACAAGCCTCGTTCTTTCTCTAGCTTCACCATTCATCCATGTGGTTGTCTGTTCCTTTCCCGCATTGGATACACAGTCGCATACGTCTCCAAGTTCTGGAACGGTAAAAATACGATTTGTCAGAGCGACAGTACGGTAGACGTGCAATGAAATCTGAATACGTTGGCCTCTGGCGACGTTGCACCTCTGAAGTTTTTGATGGTAAAATAAATTTCGCGTCCCGCGTGTCGTGCGAACGATTCTGCCTTCACGCTCAACTTACAAAGGTATCGTCTATGAGAATAATCCTCTTCCTTATTTTTGCGACTCATCGCTTGAAGATAGGAATTCTTGAAATTTTTCTGATTTGTTACTATACGTAGTCCCTCTGGTAACGGATCAATTCTTTTTTATTTTTTTATTTATTGTTTTGTTGAATATCTCGTGGAAATGAAAATATTTATAGTGTATCTTCGTTGAGTAATTTAATAATGACCACAGTAGCTTTTTCGAAGCTCTCAGTATGTTAATATTGATATTTAATATCATTTGTTCGAATAATTCTTTGAAGATGATTTTTTAATCGTTATGTCTTTTTTATATTGGGCATTTTCAGAATATTATGTTTTATATTTAATGTAGCAGAAGTGAATATGTAAAATTTCTGTAAAAAAGCTTGTGCAGAGATATTTTTCCTGCAAGGAATATTTCCTAGCTACGATTATTACAAATCTTGTTCTTCGAAGGTTTATACAATAAGTTAGAAACTTAGGCCATCTGAGAGGAATAGGAAACGAGAAAGTGTAGAGTCCTTGTGAAATTGAAAAATACGTATATCTTTGAACGGAAGCAATTGATCGTATCGACTAGTGATAATTAGTTGGTGTTTTCCGGTTTGTGGCGTTGTGGAGGGCACAATGCCACGATGAATATACCGTCGAACTTTATACTTTCTCCAAGTTTTCAATTAAACTTTTTTAACGACAATATCGAAGAAATTTGTGAAATATAAAAACTAGAAATGTGAAATATTTATAAACTGAAGGGATGTTAGAAAAATCAAGAAAAAGAAGAAGAGTGAAAAGGATAAGTTAGATGGTTGTGCGATTGTTTCTTGCAGGAAGATTAGGATTGGCTTCCAATAGTAAATTTTCCCTGAGTTAAGTGTGTTTATTGCTTCATGATAGATTGACACGATTGCTCGACTCATCTGTTCATCTGAACGGTCACGTAAAGAACAGTTCGACATTGTCGATTATATATCTTCACAAGGAATCATCATTTTATCTATCTTTCGTACTATATACTTATCCTCGCTCACTTTACGCGTATATATCGCATCAAGAAGCTCGAGAGGATATCCAAGCGAGAAATTCTTCGGTAAGCAGTCGGCGCGAAATGTTCCATGTCTGTTTCAATATCGCCGCGGCAACACAATATCCGAGAGGTTGAAATTAGAAGCGAAGAAAACGGCGCGTTAAAGGCCGCGAGGGATGAAACGAATTTTATTATTTCCCGGTCTGCGTTGTGCTTCTTAATTGCTTTCTTATACGACGCGGCACGTCTGTTAAGGTCAGGAAAAGAACAATTATTCGAGAGATACGAGCCGAACGAACGTGCCTCCTTTTTCCCATCTATTCCAGTTTCTCTCCTTCATCTATATGTTCCATCTGTTCCGCCAACACCTTCCAACGCTTCAACGATGTGTCTCTGACAGCGTGACAGGCGGGTAATTCACAGGGAGTTCGTACAATTAGGGAAATGAAGACGGATCTCTGTTCCATCGAAAACGGTGCCAGAATCGATGTGGGAAAATTCGAAAAGCCACGCGAGTGCACACGCATGAAACTAACCTACGTTACCATCTCTGTTACTACGCTACTGACGAATCACATTTCATTAAGGCGTCGATTCGATTCTGCAGATACGAATTTACCCGTTCCTAATTCGTCATTATTAACGACAATCCGTGGACGACGGGGAACAGAGGGCTCTGCTAGCATAATTATATTTCTTTTGTCACACGCGGTTTTCTCGGGCTACGCCACACTCGCCAATCAGCTCGAAATTCACGGTTCAAAGCGGGTTTACCCTTACTCTCACTATCCACCTAACTTTTCTCTTTCTCTCTCTTTCGCTCTCCTTTCCTCGTCGGTCCATAGATACTCGTCGAGCAGGAGGTTTAACAGAATTTTACGAGTATACAAAGTTAAGTAGGGTGGAAGTGGAGTTTTATTGATCGAGCAGCGGTGAAGCCCTTCCGTGTGTTCTTTCCCTGGTGTGCTCGTGATCGCGACCGATAGGGTTCTGCCCTTTTCCCTGGTAATTATCTTTACGAAGGGCTGTTAGGAAATCGCCCGATATTTAATGTAACTTTTGTATGTACCTTCACTTTTGCAAGTAGAATTTCTTCAGTTTCTTTAATTTACTAATGTTCTCTATTGTTCAGAAAGTTCTAGCGTGTTGGCTGCCACACAGTTTGTTGCGATACGAAATGTTGACAATATATAAATTAATATCCGGAATGTTCCACTAGATTTAAAGTGAGCTCTAAGTGTACCACGTGTTCTATGCGAAAGACGTTTAAGTTCATTCTGTGTTTTGTATCTACGTCAAATGGTCTAGTAAGGTAGGCATAGATAACCGCCATTTTTTATTTTTGTTGTTTGCTAAACAATGTTCTTCGCCTGAAAAACCATTTTGTAAAATTTCAGATCTCTATCCCTTCGTTTAAGGGTAATATGCGGACGAAACCTCTAAACTGTTTTATTTATTTTCTCAGTTATTGCTTAAGATATATAAGTAAAGTTTCCAAGAAAATAGTCGACGTTTTAGGTGCTAATTAAAATATTGATAAAGTGGGGAAACTATTTAGTCTACTAAAAACTGAGGTGTTCGAAGATGTCGCGGTCTTAATGTTCAGGCTCTTTTGTGTTGTTGAGTAATGATAAATGTGCAAGTTGGGGAAAGTTAAAAGGTCGTCCTATTGTCATTTGTTCTTAATTCGAGGAATAAAATTACAAAATTTTAATTGTAAAATTAATAATATGTTTCAAAATAAAGTGCTCAAATCCTAAAAAATAGTAAATACTAGTTTATAAGGATTATCGCAAATTTAGGATAATCGGTTGTCCTAACAAGTTGTAAAGAATTCTTGTTGGCTGGTTAAATGATTGATAAACGTTTGCGTGATTCGAATCACAAAAACTGGCTAGGTTTGTGGGAAAACAATCGATAAATTTTTACACTGCGATAACGCCCCGGCTCACACTTCGATGCTTGTTGGTAACTTTTTGGCTGGAAACTTGACTAACATCATTCCATCCCCAAACACACCGTATTCGCCTGACTAAGCACCGTGCGACTTTTTCCTATTTCACAGACTGAAATTTCTACTAGGGGAACCCTGTTTCGTATCAATCGAGATGATAAAACATAATTCGTTAAATGAGCTAAAAGACATTCCAAAGATCGAGTTCGAGTTTAAGAAAACAGTTTGCGTAAGTGTAGTGGAAGTAATAGAGATTATTTTCAAGGTGAGCTACGAGATATTGTTGATTAAACGAAGAATTTGTATTTTATTTGACTTTTTCTAGAACGTTTTAATTTGCATAAATTACATATTAATTAATAAATAATATAAAATAATAAATTACATACATTATAAAAAATAGATTACTACTGAAAAATAAAGATCAGAGTAAAGATAACTTGACACGAAAGAGGCAAGAATAATTTCACGTTAATAATTTATTTTGTTCACTTTCTTATATTAATTATTAAAAAGTGTAACTGAACCAAAGAAATGTCATTTTTCTTGATGTATTTGTCGATTATGGAAGTGATTCTACGAACGTGAAAGAAAGTATTTAAGAAAAAATCGATTGTTAAGTGTACTACTAACGAATGAATTTCATGAGTTTCCTCCTAACACTTTGAGTATTAATTTTTTAAAAAGGAAATCAGAGTGATAAAACATAAAGGAAGCATTTTAATTAAAATTCTTTTATCTTCTGCGCTGCATAAAAGGAATCTCTAATTCTTAAGAGCTGGAAACCAGGCGAATTTATTCAATTAAATTCAATTAATTTCAGTAAACGTCTACAAATGCACAAGGAGCCCGCCTAACCTTGACATTTTTAAGCAAAAATACTTGACGTAACATTCTCTCATACTAGCCTGCCTTTTCTCATGAGTGCTATACAAAGGATAAAGTTCAAATTTAGTCAGAAGAGATCCCTCGTTGGCAAGACTTTACGACACTGATGCGAAACACAGCGATCCTCCAGTCTAATGGGCTAGTTTTCTAATGAATAGCTAGCTGTTGGTTAAGTGCATTCCAGCGAAACTTAGCCTCATTGTTTCGAGTTTTCAGAGTTCCCGATAGAGCGCCGAGAGCTATATCCGCCATTAAGATGTTTTATCGATGCTTTAGCGTACCACTAATCTTAGAGACGAAATGCTTCCTTTCCCTGAGGTTTGGTCATTCGTTTGTCGCGTTAACGTTTCCAATTTCCTGCTTGTTACGTCACGAAAGCAAATTGATCGATCAGTTGGCACCCGATTCTATCGTTTCCTGTCTCTTACAGGGAACTCTCCGTTCAAAGGGTAATACAGGTTTTGCACTCAAAATTAGTCCTTTCGTAGATAATATTCACCTTTTTGCACTCCAAATTAACTCTTTTGCAGTTCTTATCCACCCTTTTGCACTCCAAATTAACTTTTTCACAGATTAAATTTACTCCAATAAGTAAATGAAAGTAAATTAAACGAACTAAATTGAAGAAGTTTTCTCAAAAATTAAATTTTGTGCAATGAATATTTTGGCTGATTCTTCAAACCGTGGATACTTAGTGGGTGTTATTAATCATTCTGTTGCAACTATCACTCTTACAGATTGCCATAATTATTACATGAATATGTACATAAAATTATCCCGTACAGCAGCAGCAGAATCATTATAGATGAATTTATGTGTATATATGCATACATATTTTTTATGCTAAATAAGCATTTTATGTTAATTTTATGTTATTTTATATTATTGTATGTTTAAGTATTATTACATATATGCAATAATATTTTTCTTTTAGAGTAATGGCTTTACATTGGATAGTTTTTTTGTCAAAGTAGCTTAGGAAAACAAATTTGTAGAAAAAAACTTGAGCTGCGAAAGGGTGAATTTGATTTAAAAAAGGGTGAAAAAGATTTGCAAAATGGTTTATTTCGAGTACAAAAAGCTAAACATGATCTACAAAAGGATTAATTTGGAGTGTAAAACCTGTAAGATGTTAAAGGAGATAAAGAAATTGCATGGAGGATCGAGTCACAGTGTAAACAAGTGATATTTTTTTTTCCATCTTCCATGTGTTGATTTTTCTGCAACGTTAAAATATCTCGATAACCAAGCAACTTGCCAAGAAATGTGCATCTCTATGCGATAAACATATTCGCATGGTTCTTTTGATCTGTTTTTGTGCTCCCCAAGACAAATATATCTACGAGAGGGAAAAGGAAATGTTGAATGTTTCCGAATAAAATGAAGGAAACGTTGTAACGAATGTTTGCAGTAAATACGTTGCAAAAGGCATGGAGAGGGAGAAGAAAATGAAATGCGCCGCGATGCAAGGCTTCATTTCACTGAAAGCTTCACCGCTTGGATTAAGAATCCGACGAGAAATAAAATTATCCACCACCAACGGTTTTTTCCACGAAGATCGTCACGTAGCTTAGTTTACCATCGATCCACGAAAATTGTACACCGCGCCGTTGTGAAATATCGATATTAAACCATCTGGTATTCCATTAGAATTCACTTCACTAAAAGCACTTATGCCCTTGAATTTATTCCATCTTTCTGCGTTATCGATAAAGGGACAATTCTTTGCCGTTCGAACGGTTTAACATCAGCGCTGCAAGACGTTCCACTTGTTTCAAGTACCGGTGGCTTGTCAGAGAATTTTCATGAGAATCTTTTTCGAGTATTCTTCTATGTTCAGTTAGGGGTATATTAACACTGTGCACTCGAAACATTTTTCGACAAAGTTGAGCAGTAACTTCACTACGCTTTTACAGAGAAACGTTTGTAAAACAATGTACGATGCTCCTCCAGTGACACGTTTAAAAATTCATTTTGAACACGAAGAATATCGTTGCGCTCACAACAAATGAGTTGTCGAGTATCAGTTCTAACTATTTATGAATTTTCTTTTTGAAAAGAATCATTTATAATATTGAATTAAATTTTGTTCACGATGGAAGAAGGCATTTTTGAATCACAGAAAACAATTCTTTTTGTTATTCTAATTATTTTTCCACATTTTGGTAACGTTTTTGACGGTATAACTCCTATTGAAGCCCCGCGTAGTATCTTTCATAGCAATTTGATTGCAACAGATGAAGTTTCTTGTTAAATGCAGATGGTTTACGCTGGGAATGAACCTAATTAAAAAAAAAAAAAATTAAAAATTGCGAGATTTACAATTAACTTTTTCCCTTAGATAAAATTTACTTTATATTGATGAGAACATTGTTGCACGTTTATTGTATTTGTTTTTATCTCTTCTATTAATTTGTTTCATATTGATACAAATAAAACTTGAAGAAATTTTCGATGTGCATTATAAATACCAGTGGAGTGTAAAGGGTTAATAGGAAGTCAATTTTGACTGTAACATGAGTATAAAAATCGGTGGTTTCGAAAGAAAATTTGCATGTTGAAGTTTTATGGATAAGATAAATATAAGATTCATAGTAGTTGATAGTAAAATTTTGTTACTTATCCTTACTAATACTTTCGACGAGATTTTCATACTGATCAACAATGCAGTTGAGAATTAAATCTATTCTGTGTAAAAAATAATCAAAATGTTTTGCAATTGCAGAATTATTGTGAATTTTATTTCTATTTAAGAACTTCGTCTTATCAATTGTGCCTTTGACACAAAATTTAGGTTAGCTTTGCCATGTTTTTAATAATTATTAACCTGCTTAAATATGATTTTATTCCTTTTTAAAATTACAGACAATTAAGTTTCCATGAATTAATAATATTCCCAAGTTTCGTCATATAAGTCAAGTCGTATCTGCTGGAACAATTGCAATTTCCTTGCAAATGTGGAAGTAGAAACCGAAGCAAAGTTTCATAATTACATTTACTATACAACCTTGGCAGTCTTCCTACCTACCAATCAGTTCGCAAAGATGTGTTACGGGAATATATAACAATATGAATCACGTGCGTGTATTTCTGCAATAATTCTAGCGAAGGAACTCTGTTACCGTACTTGATTGCCCGTTGAACGGATTTAAATTAGACGGGAAAAGGTAGTGAATTGTGTAACCTGGAAAGCTTTGGATAAATAATGAATAGCTTAGATTTCTGTAGAGGTATGGTTATGGAAGAATTGGTGTAACGAAGTTTTAAAGCTCAAAGTAATGTGCTATCTTCCTTGAACACCCTTTAAAGTTGTTTCAGACTCTACGCATTATAGTGGCAGTTTAATAGTTATAATCTGGAAAGTTTACGAGCAATGAAAAACTTCTGCGAAATTCCGTAAATCTTTAATAGTCGTACAGGAAAAATGATACATATCAGTATAAACCAATATTATCTCAGAAACTGTTGCTTCTTAGCATAGATTAACGAACGGTACACAGCCTGTTTGAAAAATAACTGGATTGTCAATATAATAATTTAAGTATTAACCATATTTGTAAAAATCGTTCAGTTTATTCAAAGTACACTCTCGTTTCTAAGTATCAGAACACTTATTGACTGCAGAACAAACACAAACGGTCATTGCAAATCATTAAAGGATAGTCTTGAATCTTGTAGTATAGCAAGTATTTCAACAACTATTGCTTCTTAGTATAGATTAACGAGCAATAGTATTTTTTTTTCTCGTAATACAGAAACCAAGAGAAAATAGAATATATGAATTTCGAAACCTCGTAATGATGAAAAGCTTTGAAATGATCAAAATGTTAATTTTCAATGTCATACAGTTTTAGATAAAAGGTTTACAAATTATGAATGTCAAATAGTACAATCTTAAGATCATAAGCAAGAAAATCGGATGACTTTGAAGTTGTGGGTTCGTCGCTTCTCGAACCACACACCAATCGTAAGCGTGTAATATTGTGTAGAACAAGATTTATTCGTTTTTACAGAGTTCTGGTATATGCTTAGTTTAACTCGAGTACTGAGTTTCCTCAGTCGCTGTTCTGAACTACCTGATTTTACCTTTTTTCGGGCGTCCTTATATACGCCCTTTTTTCGGGGCGCGGACCGCGAAGAGTGCCCTTTCAATATATGTATCAGGTACTAATATTAATTGTGCTTGCACCCTATTGGTGCGCACTAGTTGTACGCTACATCACTCCCTCGCCAGTGCTAACGATATGTACATTCTTGTAGCGAGGAAGTTAAGTTCTGAATATTTTATATTACATGCTAATTATATCCGGCCTGGTATCTATCCGGAAAACGCACTTGTCTGCGCGGACGCGCACTATGAGAAGTGTCTCTATTTTGCCGGCTTTCGTTTGGTGCTGGTGGGTTTGTGATGATGTCCATCACCTCTTCCGCATACCTGCTTTCCAGGCTGGACATGACATACCAGTATCTGGTGTTATCCGCTGTTATGCCGTTCAGATTGAACTGCGCCTCCAGTTGTGCGAACCACAGGTTCGGGTTCGAAGGAAAGAAAGGAGGCACCCGGATACCGACTCTTGCGATCTCCGAAGCTGTGCTGGTCGTTTCCCTGGTCGTGGCCATGTTGCTTTCCTGGTCTTCGTAGATCCTTTTACTTGCTCGTCCACAAGATCACGTCGGGGTCACCAATGTGTGGGTTCGTCGCTTCTCGAACCACACACCAATCGTAAGCGTGTAATATTGTGTAGAACAAGATTTATTCGTTTTTACAGAGTTCTGGTATATGCTTAGTTTAACTCGAGTACTGAGTTTCCTCAGTCGCTGTTCTGAACTACCTGATTTTACCTTTTTTCGGGCGTCCTTATATACGCCCTTTTTTCGGGGCGCGGACCGCGAAGAGTGCCCTTTCAATATATGTATCAGGTACTAATATTAATTGTGCTTGCACCCTATTGGTGCGCACTAGTTGTACGCTACAAAGTGTTTTATACGAAATTGAAATATACACGTCAGAATTATGTGAATCGAATTAAGCTACCTCGAGTTCTTGAATGTGAACTCAGGTTACCCAAGAGAGATTATCCCGAAGTCACAGGGCACGCATTGGGCTACTGAGTGGACATGGGCCAAGAGTTAGACCATTTTGCGGTTTCGGGAACGAAATCCCGAAGTTATTGTTGTACAACGTACACCATCCTGAAGTTCAGAGTTCATAAGTTAGGGAACTCCGAGATTGTAAATCTGTTTCTGGCCGGTCTTGAATAGTGGTTACTACAGTTAAGCATAGCATTATAATATCCAAATTGAATTCAACTTTGAGTATTGAGGTTGAGTTATGATTGATTGTAGATCAAGTTGGATCATTCAAGGTACTTGGAATCTCAAATCGAGATCTGAATTTTATAAGCCAAATTACTATAAATTGTGAACTTAGAATTCAGAAGCTCGAAAATCCTTGGATGGTTCTAGCTAAGTTCAATGATCCTTAAGTGATTTAATTGTAACTTTATGACCCTGGGATTAATTGTGACTTGGGTTTACGATCCAAGAGCCAATTGTACCGCGATTTTACGATCCAGAAATAATCTTGGAAAAGCTATGTAATTCTGAGACGATGTAACTGAAGTTTTGTGATTACGGGATTATTAAATTTGATATTTCTTTACTTTGTTTGAGTTCGATGGTCCTCTTCTTTCATCTTCTTGAAATGGAATCATTCGATTTAATGTTTAACGATTTAAGAGTTTCACTTATTACATTGTATTCATGTGACTCATTTTCATGTCTTTGAGGCATCTAATTCGAATATTATGAGACGTATATAATATATGCTAGAACATATCTAAATACAACAGTATTTCCACTAGTAGAATCTTATTTTCCATTTTATGTGCAACTTCCATTTTTAATTCCTTCATTAAATTCATTTAATTTTTCATTTTATCAGACATTTTTTCATTTTTATATTCATATATCGTTGGCAACTATCACTTACAATTTCTTTCGCAGAACAATATTTTCTTCTCGAAATGTGCTCCCTTTAAATCTCCGTGTGTCTTATACGCTATATCGGAAGAATAATCTAAGAGCTGGAAACAAACACTTCTTATCAGTAAAGAGGAATGTTGTTGGCGCGTCCGAGCTCGAAAGAACTGGCGATATAGGGTGAATTTACTTACGATTGCTCTGAAAAGCAGCTCTACATAACAGCTGACGGAAATAGAGACAAACGAAACGACGCGTCGCGATGCGACACGAGGTTGGTTCACGTAAAAATCCCGGGTTACTTGTGTGCTTTTCTTTTTTCTTTTTTCAATTAGTCCCTTGTGCAGGTGGTCCTTCTTCCGTTTTATTTTCTTTTTTTGTTATAATATTTAAACGCTTTACGATCATACAGCATCGAGTGCATAAATATTTTACGAGCACGCAAGTTTTTTACCGCTCCGCTCGATGCTTCCATCGCTATTTTGCATACTACACGGATACGAGCTTATTATTAAGTTTCCTTGCTCACTACGAGTGCCGAGGGCTGAAGTATAGTTCGAGGGGCTCGCGGAATATTAATAATGGTAACCCTTTTGAGGCTGGTTTACCAGGACGTTCAGGAATTCATGGTTATAAGAACACCGTTGTTCCGATATTAATTATCGATACTTCGATCTTGGTGTACTGTCGTGCATCTTTCATGAACGTTGCCCACGATGATATCGTAAATAAATAGTGTAATTTTATCCAATGATACATTTTCTTCGTTATCGATTTAATATAGTGTTATTCTATGCGTTTTGGATCATTCCTGATCTCAACGCCTCAGAAATTTCGATAATTTTTTTAGCGTAATAGTTACGCAAGTTGTGTAAAAATGTAATGTAAATAGTTACTTCAAATAAAAAAAGAAACATAGGTAAATCTATCAGTGTTGCAACATTGATAATTTATCGTCGACAGTGATGCAGGTTTTTATACATTTATAAGAAATTTAAAGGTGCAAAATTACATAAAACATGTGTAATATGAAAAAATGTATATAATATCTGAGTTATAGTGCTTCTTATAATACCTTGTAAGTAAAATACTTTTCTACCGATGTTCTACTATGTTTTTTGCTGTACTCTCAAAAATATATATTTATATAAAAATCGGCAATTTAACGATGATTTTTTGACTGTGCTAGTGACGAGGTGACTCAATTTAAAGATTTTTATATCTTTCAGCGTCGCTTGTTTCTACATTCACTAATTTCAATGAAATTTTCACCATATGTACAATTGATATAAATTTACAAAACATATTTTTTAAATTTTCATTACAGGCTCAGATAAAAAAGTTGTTAAAATAACCTTCACTTCGCGATTCCGATCAATTGTAATTATTTCAAAATTTTTTGCTAAACTAATCCTATCTTTGGCTTAAAATATGTCCAAATATCATTATATTTCAACTATCCTTAGTGATTTATTTCATGAAAACTCGGCGTCTCGATACAACGTCACGATCGAGCGAATTTTATAGAAGAATTGCGGTGTACCGGGACGAAACAATCCACTTCGCTCAACGAACATTCTTCCCTCTAACGTTCCACTTTCACAAAGTATCCTTAACCTGAAGCTTAAACAATATGTTTTGCACATCCACTCGTGCAATATCCTAGCGTAGCTTAATCGTTTCATTTGGGAACGAGGGCACACCGTCATACGGTCTGTCTGTTGCTAAAACACAACTGTATGATCTTCTTGCTTGGGTAATTCGGCGAGCAGAGAGGCTCGATGGAACGGGATGTTCCTCTGTGGTGCGAATCGAAACGCGTCATTTAGAACCAGAGACGTTAGCTCGAGAAGGAAATACGATACGGCTCCTTTTGACTTCTCTGCGCCAGAGTTCGAGAGTAAGTTCGCGACTTTGAAATACGAAGGCATGCCTTGTTTACCGAGAGGAGCAAGTGTTGTAGCGTGAACGTAAATCTCTATCCTTGCGCGTATATATTTATTGCGCTTTCTTGAGGCAAATTGCTATCAAAGAGACGTGTCTCATAGTGAAATGAACGTAGGAACTTCGAACAATGTCTTGTTATATTCGATACGATAACACACGGGGGTGTGATGTTATGAATTCTGTTCTTGGAAGCGTAATGGGCACATTCGACTGGAAGAGATAACCTTAGAATTTTGGCGTTTGATAAAGTTGCTTATATAAGTTTCTGTTAAGGCGTAGATTTCCATTGTTGACGAGAGTTATGGCTTTGTTAGGTTAACGTAATAAATTTTTGGTTATATTGTCAAGTTTATTCAGTGGTGAAACGGAGTGTGGTTAAGATACAACGAAAGCAGATTGTGTTTGAGTTGATTGGACTGCGGATTTTTATGCATATATGGGAAATTCAAAGGTGCAAATTTGTACAGAATGTACAAATAATATGCAAAATATACTAATTATGGTGCTCTTTATAATAGCTGGTAGGTGAAATAATTTTCCACCGAAGTTCTACTTTTCTTTTTTATCTATGTTCTCAAACATACGAATTTGCATAAAAATCTGCTCTCTGATGATAATTCTTTATTTTTAGTTTGAAACTTTAAGGCAGAGGAGTACGAATATATATTATTTAAATTCTTTTATAATACCCGTAGATAGCGAGGAAATTACAATGCAAGGAATTACGTATTATGTTCACGCAAAAGTTATATTATTTAAATTGTATTTCTTCGTTAGTATCATATCTTCAAATATTAAACCTTTAACAGAATCTGTATATTTCTATATAAATCTAACATAACTAAAACAATTTATTTTAATTTAATTTAATTACTTATAATTAATTACAGTTCTGTATAATCTAATCTTTAATATTTCTACATAAATCTTTAAATATTCATATTATAATGTTAGTATCGTCTTAAATTCGTTAGTAAGCGAAACAAGTTCGTTACTAAGTTTTAGCATTGGATATCAAGCTGATTTTAAACTTATCTATTTTAAACATTTATTCACTTTTTTTTTATTTACTATTCACTTTTAGCGTACGTCTTCTGATACGCCTATCAAGAAAAAGTAAATTTACGAAAATTTGAAGAATCAGGTCTAACAAAATAGAACAAAGTTTGATTGGTACCTTTCTTTTGGAACTTATGAATTAAGTATGAATTAATATGATAATATATCAGTGAGAATGTACCTGTTCCTTATTCTAGAAGATTTGGAGCTGAATAATCCTTATTCAAAACTTAATAATTTTCTAACAACTCTTTAGTTTTATAATAATTCACATATGAACAAAAGAATATGTAATAAACTCGTTAAAAATGGTTTTGAAGAAATACAATACGAAATTTATTTTGTATCTCTCTAGAAACATTTTATATTTGAACATTCAAGAAGCAAAATTCTTGCAAAGATACACTTGCAATTTTTCTTCGTTCTTTCTTATGTTCAATTACTTCTCTTCTCACTTTTTGCATTATATTTCGATTGTTATGATGAAGTAACGGAAGAATTCTTTGTCAGAAGTTATCCTTGTTACAATGTTTCATTATGTATGGAAACGTAGAATGATAAATCTTAGCTTCGTTTTAGTACCGTTGAGTTGACACCTAACTTGCACTTCGTCTCTCCTTACACTTTCATTTCGTTGTAACACTGACACGCGTAACCTTCTAAATTCATGCTCCTTATAAGATCCACCGTGATCGATACAATAACACCTACAACGAATGAAGTAAAATCTCGCATATTCTTGTGGCTTTTACATTCTCTCATCAACGTATATTATCCATAGCTGACCTCGTGAAAATGAAACAACCCGACGTGTGAGCGTGTAACGTTTCGTTTGACGCTCGAATGTATATATACATAAATAATACTTGTCTGACGTTTTACGGAAGTCGAGTCACCCTCTAAAAGAAGCGGTGGATGAGAAACAAAAAAAAAAAAAACACGAAGAGACGGTAACAAAGAAGAGGGAGAAAACGAACGAGGAAAATCTCGTGGGTACTTTTTAAACAAATCTCGTCCGTAACGTTTGCAGCTTATGTATATTATATATCTTTTTCATACGTTCATTTGTAAACATGTATGTACATCCTTAATGACGGACAGCGTGTACAATCTGTAAACATCCATATGCAAATAGAGATTGTTCATCCACGCTAGCCTAGTATCCCTGTATGGAGGAACATTGTACATTAAGGTAGGTGAGCATCCCGTTTGCTTACCAAGTCGGCTATGAAAACTCGTTCACTGTTGCGCGTGGAAGAAAGACGGGAGAAATAAGAGGAAACGGAAACGGAGATAACACAAAGGCCAATCGACTAAAATAACGAAAGAACCACGGAGAATTTCTTTTTCGAATTTTTGTCTCGTTATTTTTGTTTTCCAAAAGAAATATTAGATTAGAAGTAAATGAAGTATCGGTTTTTTAATAGTTAAAATATGACTGGTTAATATCATGTATTAAATTTTGTCTGATCGTAAATTTTCTTAAACAATAATAAAAAAAGAAAAAAGGAATTTTCTGTAGTGCAGATAAATTGAACAGTAAAACATTTCATAATACAATTGTTTAGACATTATTATTTGACGTGATGGATAGTTGGGATATTTGTGTAATCTTTTTTTATATTAAAAAAATTATTTGAAAAGAGTTGCCATAGAAACTGCTGAAAATATGAATTTATCATTTGAAGAAAGTTTTGAACCTTTTGAAAATTTGAACCTTGGTTTGCAAAATTCAGGATGGGTGATATTGTATTAAAAAATGAACCACGAGGGAGACCAGATAGAGCAGTCGATAAGAACGTTTCAAGAACAATTATTAGAACTATTCGAAATTTTGTCACTTCATTTTGTACAACCTGCCGTTTTTTCAAACACTTCACAAATTTTTCGACAAATCGTTTATTCCAAAATGAAGACACTGTGAAACCAAAATTCAAAGAATTTTTAAATTCAGATATAATAATTTATGTAGAATTTGGAATGATAAAAGTAGCTAATCGTTGGAGAAAGTGTATAGAAACATGTGGTAATTATTTTGATTAAATACACCTCCTTTTTTTTAAGAAACACAATGTGTCTAAAGTTTCATTTCAAAAAACAATATTTTATATGCACCAACCTATCATACAGTGTCGAAACATGGATTAATGTCATAATAGATGTTTCTTTGAAACTGATTTCAAATATTCCAAAAGAAAAACTGAGAAAGGAAAATCGAAATCTGAACGTTCAAGGAAGAATTGTAATTTCGGGTGTATTTCATAAACTGATTACTATCTGTTGTAAATGGATTAAAGAAATTTACCTAAATATTGATTTACTTTGATTAGTATGTAACCATTAACGACGCAGAAGTACGAAACAAATTTGATAATCGTTTGATCAACGATCTTCACCGATTCGTACGAAATCGACTCTGTTTGGCGGGTAAATTCAAATTAAGAAATAGAAATGTGATTATTCGTGAGCACGCTTGAATCTTCTGGGGAAACGTTCGAAACTAAGTGGCGATGTTTGACGATGGCTATTAACGGGCAAAAGTGCTTTCGATTGTTGATTTGGTTGTCGAATTTCAATACGAAGCCGTTCGATGTGACAGCGAAACAAAGGAGAAATGGAAGCGCGGTGAAATCGAGGATAGAATTTAGTTTATTGTACAATCGATTGTTTCGCGTATTATTTCGGTGATACAAACTACACCGACTGTCTTGTAACAGTAAAATATCAAAAGTTGCTTTTCTCCCTCGGGATCGAGAAAAAGAGATAGAATCGCATGGTTCTCGCGGCACAGAGGAAAATAGGAAATAAATCGGGATCTTTGACACTATGCTCTACAGGATTAATCGAATTCAGATAGCTAAAAGCGTACAAATTAAAAATTGTAATTGAATTTCCCGGGAGTATCAATTTCCGCAAATTCTCTTTTCTCTTCGATGCTATAATAGTTTTACCGGCGGACAAAGCAGGGCGACACGTTCGTTTGCACTTCGTGTTCGGTATTGTTTTGTACGCTTTTCTATTTTACACAGTGTTTACTCTTGAGAAAATCGTACTGTTCGTTTAGTTGTTGCGTCGATTAGCGAATAAAATACGGAATATTAATACACCTTGGTATTCGAAAATTTCGGTGATTTCCACATATTCTTTGTATCCTGTATAAATGGTCGAATTTTATTGTAAATTATTTGAAACCCGAACTTCATATCTATTCTACGCTCGTTTCGAGGGTAATTCTGAAAATCATTAATTTCAGTGCTCGCTAATTGTATAAAACATCGTGTAACACGTAATTGCAAACAGTACTTTATCCGTGGCAATAACGGTGTTCCATGGCAAACATCGTGCCACGTAACCATGTCATTTAGATTCGAACTTCCACTTACGAACTGGTTACACGGCTTGCTGTAAGTTACATTTTAATATCGTCAGGCGAATTCGCGGCTCCGTTGACCTAGAAATCGCGCCTGCTCGTCGTTTAATGCCCGTTTTGAACGGAAATATCGGTTCATGGGGGTCGAACTTTCTTTCGTTTCCGGGTAAAAAGGTAAGCCGATGATGTCTCGTTTTGATAAGAATAAGATTGGTGTATGAATGAAATATAGGATCGACTGAGATGAATCAAATCACTTTGTGTTTTGTTAAGGCGTGGGCGTCTGATCGCCCCGGTTTCGCCTTTTGTTAAGGGTTACGGTTCGCGTTCCGAACGGTCGTCAGTCTGACTGTTAGGTGCTTGCGGAATTTGTCCGTGTTCACCAGCCTCGTGACGTCGTTCGGGGTTTTGGTCCTAATACAAACGCGCGTTGCCCGATTCGCGGTAGATAGAGGTATAGACAGGAGGGTTCGGACGAACCTCCGTATGGCTAACGGAGGGAGCCGAAGGAGGTGGACCACTAGCGTATAGTCAACGCCGCGTGATCCCGGATGTGAAGGTGTCTAGGTGTAAGACAGGAGGGTTCGGACGAACCTCCGTATGGCTAACGGAGGGAGCCGAAGGAGATGGATCACTAGCGTATGGTTAACGCCGTGTTCCACCGGATATCAAGGTATTTTGGTATTCGCGAGTCGTAGTCGTTGATATACCTCGAGCGGTAAAGGTATATCTGTCGTGGGGTTAGCTAGTACGTTACTAAATTAGTCAGGATAGGTTTAATTGAATATAGACACGAAATGGATTCTATATCACTATATTCTAATATAATTACAAGGACTAATTGATACAAAGTTATAGTTAGTCGATTCTTGACTCGGCAAGAATCTTCCTTCTCGACTTTAACGCGGTGAGAACGCGGAGGAGTCAGTACAGTATTATCTGATAGACACTTACGAAGTACGTTCGCGACGTTAGTATGCTCGAAGGGGACTGGAACCCGATCTTGCTCGTATCTATACTCTGACGGACAGAGTAACGTTATGCTCAGAAAACTGGATTTGAGACTACCCGCGAGCGTCGAAAATCATGCCCTTTTATACACCGAAAAACTAAGATTTTTGGTGGTGGGGAACGTTTGATTTCCGTGGGAATGGAATGTTCTTCCATCCCCTGGCTAGACGACTGTCGGGGGGTGCGTGCTAGACTAAACATTAGGCGCCACACGTTTCGGGTAAGACGCGTACGTAACAGTTTAATGATAAGAAAGCTAAGATATTAAAAAGCTAATTTCTTACTATAAATTCGTACTTATTATCTGTTTGGCTTAAAAATTAACATGAAAAAAAATAAAAATATACTTTTTATTCTACAAACGGAAAACGAAAAAGTAAGAAACATCTGAATATTTGCGAATAATGCGAATTGGATAACCCAAAAATCTCTGAAAAAATCTAAAATTTGTATAATAAAAGTATATCTATGATATATCAGATGCTAAATTTGGACGCCATATAAGCTAATAATATTCAACACATTCGCCTCGGTCTGCTCAAAGCGAAATTGTGTTGTTAAGAATAATTGAAGGTCATTGATATGCATAGATGCGTACGTTATTTTAAGCGATTGGAAATATGAAAAATAATGCATGTTTAGAATTCTTGTAAAATTACGGTGTATATTAATTTCAGGATTTTTTTTTATAAATGAGTTATTGGTACCAATCGTTGGGGATTAGTTATAATTCGTAATCAAATGCTGTTATGATACATTTCAATATTTATTAGAAATTGCAATGTTCGGAGTAATTCTTGGTGGTCGTTAAAATTGTCTTTTAAATAGTGACATACACAATGCTTCACTCGATAGTTCGAGAATTTAGGACAATTAACTAGAATGTGTTTTACATGATAGTAACGGGTTTATTACAATGTCTTGATAATCAGAAAAATATATTTCTACAAAGATCGATTTTAATTCCTTTCGTGTCAGTTTTGAGAAGTGAATTTCAGAATATTATACTATTTGTACATTTGTAAACATTTTTATATAAATTTTTATTAAGTGTATTCAGAAAAATAAATAATATTTTGTAATATATAAAAACAAATAACAATATATATAAGTTTAGATATTAATAGTAACTCTGAAACGAACAATATCCCATAATATTTTCAAATATTATTCATACAAATGCTTTTTACATAATTGGTTAAAATTCTCTCTCGTTCAATTTTAACGAACTTAATTTTTTGAATACTTCAGCATGTTTGAATTTCAATTAGTGAAATTAAACATTAATCTGTTATAAGTTAATACATCTCCTGTTGTAATTCATTAAATATAAAATACTCCTACGTCAATTATTATGTAGTAGAAGAGAATTAAATCATCGAAATACTTGAAGCCTAACTAACCAAAAAGTTGTTTCAAGTATATTATCATGAATACTGTCAAACATGTCAAAAGCATCCTACTCGTATCATAAACTTAGTCCACACCAGTGTTCTTGGCAACAGGAGCTGATAATTTCGTTGTAGTTCGACCAGTGCACGATGCGGTTATCGAGTCTGGTGTCGCTCAACACACGGTTTCTCCAAGTACCAACTATCTTCTGCTTGCTTCCTCCTTCCATCGATCGTCGATCGATAAAGAGACAGAAGCACCTGGATCCTTTGACAATGCGAATCAGTCATCCGTTTAGTCTCGAGTGGTTCAACTTCGAGAACGTACTTGTTCAATGTCCACGGCAACTAGATGGACTCGGCTTGTCATCGGTTCACCAGATGAATTATTAAATTGAAAATTTCGTTCGGCCGTCGTGTTGTCAGGTGGCAGTCGAAGCTCTTTGATAGAATCAGGTTACGATAGATCGTGAGATAGAAAACGCTCGATTGCTTACCGAGGCGCTTTGTTCTTTCATCACGAAATCCTTACGAAGACTATTTCGCATTAGTACTAGAGATTTGATTGTATTAATCATTGATACTAAAACGTTGACTACCATGATGGTCGGTGATATTCTGTGATCCATGCTTGCCTTCTCAGTGGAGTCATGGTCGTCATCAGCAATCAGTATTCTTTTTATTGATTAGAATAGTTAAAATAAGATAATTACCATCGACTAAAAAAAATTTTGAACAACGTAAATAACTACATGACACTTTGAAATGGAAAATGCAGTGTTCGAAAATTAAACAATTAGAAAATATTTTACAAGAATTATATATTATGATGCGCTATATTGAAACATTTCAAGCAGAGATAGATCTGACCATCGCAATCTTTGCAGTGCGTGACTACTTTTTTGTGCAACATTTTGCATATTTCGTAGGAAAATTTGCAATATTTTTTGTAGCATTTTTCTTTTCTCACCAGACAGGATCCCCCTTTTTCTTTCGAATTTCATGGCGCAACCTCTTTCGGGTAGCTATACTCCATGAGCATAGATCTTGCAGATTTTTGCATTACTTATGCAGATATCATAACACTTATAATATTTTATAATTATATGCTTAGAATAATGAAAACTCTGGTGGCCTCTAGGGCGAAAATATTCAATGAAATAAAACTAATTAATATTACCGGTTACACAACGATTTTAAAATAAATTATGAAAACCATAAGATTATAGTATTGCTTACTTTTTGTTCTGCAGTAAACAGAACTTCGACAAAGAAAAAACACAAAGATTCTTTGTATTAACCTCTTCGAGCTTTGTATAAGTTGTACGACACTATTTTAGTGGAGAGAAAATGGTCCTCTGATGTATAAATCTACATAATGCATATAAATAAAATAGTTTTTCCAAGATTTAAGCTTGAATGCTCCTTCGATCTCGAGCACGACAAAGTGAAATAAGGTCACTCACGATTCCAAAGGGAATTCATGTAAAGTTCTGAACAGATTGACCATAGTATAATAGATTCACCTTTTCTCAAACAATCATAAAGGCAGAGCACGCGTATTTTTGTTATTAGCCGAATAATTTTATTATTGATCCATCGCATCGACAAGCAGAATTATATAGTATCGTGTGACGGAGGGAACGAATGGAACACATAGAGATCCAGAGGGACATAGAGCAATATCAAATGATCTGAGAAACTTCAAAGCAATAGCGTATTCGCTGTTTCGAGTACCCGTGGTAGGACTTAGAACTCTTGAATATAGTGATTCTACTATTATGTCGGCGTGTGCTGCCAAGAACGTTAAAATGGAGTCTTCGAGAGCATTGTAGGCGGAGTCAAGCTAACTCTTCTTGTCCGTATACCGTCCTGCTAGCATTCTTTCCAGTTCTACATAGTAAGTGTAGTAGTTTTATTATAACACGAATGTTATAAGTTTGAAAGGTTAACATTGTAACGACGTTGTGCACTTTGTATGTAATATCGAAAAGTTGAACGTTCGAGAAGAGAGAGTAAAGTAGGTGGACCGAAATTACAACACCGATGTTAAACTTCCTTAAAATGTTCCTTGTCGCTAACTCTCTTGGTGTGTATAACATAATGTACGCTGGAATAATGCTTGTATGTATACGTACTGAAATAATAAGGCGGAGTTAAAGTCAGATGTCAGAGTATATAAACTTGCGTAAAATAGCAGAATGTAACATCCTTCGAATGACTTGGAAATAAACAGATTTTTATTTATTATTTATTCTCTTGGTGAAGCTGAGTCAAAACTGTAGAATTTCGAGAAAAGAAAGACGTAGAAAGCACGTATCGAAATGACTATTTTAGAATTGATCAAATTCTGTAAGAATAGTATTAGAATTTTATAAATGAACATTTCGATTATTTAACCCCTGATTGATTATACATAATTCCTGATGTATGAGATCTTTTGCTAATTACACATCTGAGAGTCAGCTATATTTACTGCTTCAGTATTGTATTAGATAAAAACAGCTAATGTATTATAGATTAACCCTCTGCATTCCAATAGTGCCGCTATAGATATATTCATAATACAAACCATTTAAGTTTTATTCATATTGTAATCAAACAAATTAACAAATTAAATAAAAGTAAATACACTCATCAATATGTGCAATTGTTTTCTTTTTACAATGAAACTTTTGATTTTCAATTGTGTTAGGGTTGATGACCGATATTACAGAAAAATAGACTCGGTGTGCAAAAGGTTATCTTCAGTCGTATAAATGAAAATGAAAGTTAGAATTAAACTGAGTTTCTGTTACTAATAGAACTCCATTCAAGGTTCACTCATATTGAAATAAAACAATTTAACAAATTAAATAAAGATAAATACATTAGCGAATATGTACACTTATTTTTATCAAAACAAAATTTTCGATTTTTAATATTGAAATTGCATGGGAGTTGATAATCGATCTTATACAAAAGTTTACTCGGTGTGCAAATGATTAGTTATAATTTTTCAGTCTTACAAATGAAAATGGAAGTTAGAATCAAAACGAAATTCTGTTATTAATACAACTGTTGCTGTTGCATCTCAATCAGAAGCTATCACAAACCGGGCTCGTTGTTTCAAAGCAAGAAGTTAAAAAATGTGAATAATACATGCATTTTAAATTTCGTTAGATAAATTACCTCAGTACTCTTTGTCCGTTGTGTTTCTTTGCTCAGCGGAGGCAGCACTTCAGGAATTGTAACCCGCATAACGAAATCCTTTAGCCATACCTCAAACGAGCCGTAACTCTAACATGTTCCGTTTGCCTGGAGGATCCACTTAACCTCGAGAGAAGTGAATGGAATCGAATTGTCATTGCACGGTCAAGCAGACGTCTGCATCTCTTCTGCACGCAGGACTCCATTTTCCCTTTGATGGGAAAGCAGCTCAAGCACCATAAAGATCAGACTTTCAGCGACCTGGAATTCCCGTCTCTGGTCAAGTATATAATTCGCGAATCGTGTGTGAATATTTACTTAGGATTTATTTATTCTGCTTCGATTTCTTAATTTTTCCATGCATTGCTTATGAAGACTTTTAATTGAATATTCGTATACAGTGTCATGAAATGTTTGCTTCTGACTGTGTTAACCTAAGAGGCACAAGAAGAGAGCCATAAAATAGAAAGCGGGATGTTTCGTCTAGATCGACTGCAATTCGCTCGAATTTCGTAGAGTCGTAAATTCTATGTGGATAAGACGATGTGGCTTTTTGATAATATACGTGAGACTTCGTTGAAATACGATATCGACCTCCAAACACATCGGTTCCAACAATTACCAAAAACCGTAAGTTATGAGAATGCAAAATCACACAATTTTTCAAACATTCTAACACAAAAAGCGCAAGAATAAAAAGCAAAACACGAAACTTTGACTAAATAAGATCACGAGAATTGTAAAATGAAATTTTTAATCACGATGTCTTTTTTTTTTTATCACACTCATGTCACGAATGAAACAACATTAGTGAATTTCAACTAGGCTTCGCGAATTTTATTCAAAGAAGCCATTCGCAAACGAGCGTAGCGAAATTTACACATTCGCAAGATTCAAAAAGAATTGCGGTATATCGGGACGAACTAATATCCTTAATGAGGATTATTTGATTAATTAATTGATGAATTAAAATCATATCGGAATGTACTCAAAACGACCTGGGATTTCATTTGTCGTTGACATTATTAGATTTCTTAGAGTGGATTCTTCGTATTTGCCGTGGAAATATTGCTTTAATACAGCTATGAGTCTAGCTTCCAATAACATCTTACGTTTTGATGTGCGTATTCTAGTGTTTTGCTACAGGTGATTGAAAATGTAGTAAGCATAAGTGTAAGTAAGTATACCTTACACGAAAGATGTTTCGAGTAGATTGCAGATTTTTATACAAATTCGTATCTTTGAGAATATAATAAGAAACGTGGAATTTCGGTAGGAAATTATTTCATCTTTTGGGTATTATAAAAAGCACTATAATTAGAATATTTTATATATTTTCTCATATTACGTGCATTCTGTGCAATTTTGCACTAATGAATTTCCTATAAATGCACGAAAATCCCGTTTATTTATAAAATATTGTGTCTGAAAAGTGTATATTTATCCAAGAGCTGCAATTGTCTACAGAGTTAGTAAATATGTAATTATATTTTGGAAAAATGTACGTTTGCGAAAGATTTCAAGATCGAGAGAGGGATAAGTATAAAAATAAAACACGTAAAATGTTAAGGCATACATGATCATTTATACTGTAGGCAAATTTAAGAGCTTAGGGTTTTAGCAGCCCACATGTTCGTCAGCCACGTTGATAGGGACGGTGACCAGGTTTATGGTACGGATGTGACTGCATTCAAGGCAGCAATTCTAGAGGTAGTAATTGTCGTGCCATAAACCTTGTCACTATAAGCAAAGGGCAGAAAAACGACGTTCCTGGGCGAAAACAGTTTTCATCAAAATCTTGGTAGAAGGGGGATGTTGAAAGGCGGGTATTTTAGGAAATATCTAATTGGAGGAGGTAAGAAACGTCTACGTTTGACGAACGGTTAAAAATCGAATGGGCGATGGAAAAGATATAGAAAAGAGTGTGTTGTAAGTAGAACAACTGGTATGGTTTTGAAATATAGATTGTGTATTTATTTTTATAAAACTGTCATCTCTGAATCCCACAGACGCTCCCAAAACCTTATCCATCCTACAATATATATTCTTCTTCTTTTTAATATAACAACTTCGAAAATAAAAAGAAAGAAGGAAATGATAATATCTTCGATATCTTTTGGTTATACAGATCCGAAAATATTCTCTTACATTTCTGGTTTTTTACATGACAGTATCCTATTTAACTATTAGTAACAAAGTCATCAATATTTCTGCAGTATCGATTTCTAGTGTTAATTAGAGTATAACGACCAATTACAGCATTAATTACAATTTTGGTTCTCTAATTATGGTATGGAGATATCATATATCTATGAAAGAAGTAACTCGATACTGTGTTAAATATATGATACTTTCCGCTGTGTAAACGGAATTGACAACAAGTAATCTAAGAAAATTGAACTGTCACAGTTTGATTTATAGTAATCAATGTGGTAAGCGGTATTTATCTGATAACAGATGATATGTTTGTCGATTAACACACAGTCGTTGTATCGATTAACACCTTATCATATTTCGAACATGCTCATGTCGATATTAATAATATATTACTGTCGGTATATTGAATGTTATATTTCACCTATTTCAAGGTATTATGGTTAAAAATATATTAATACATCAACACAATTATTTATATAATTTGTGAAACAACGAAGTATTAAAAGAAAAAGACATACAAAGTTTATCGCCTTTTTTGATAAGGAACACGTGTACGTAAGCTTGCGGTAGATATAATAATTATAGAATTAATTACTCAGTTACATTTTCAAAATTGATGAATTTTTCTCGTCTTTTCCTCCCGTAATCTCTCGACTAACGTATGTAGGAGAAGTTAAGAAGGCGCAATTCCTATTGCCCGTTCCTTGAGAAATACGTCTGGCTACAAACCGTCTGTTTTCCCTAGTTCCCTTACTTTTCGCTTCTTCCATTAGTCTCCAACTGTACGTACCAATTACGTCTCCTTCCGTCTTGCTGTATCTTTCAACGTGCACTCAGAAGACAAACGTTGCAAAATTGATCAACTGTTCTATTTAAGTTCTCGAAAATAATCCGTCATTGCTCACCCTGTTGATACATGTGGATACCTTTTTTTTTCTAACATGCAATAAAAAAAATAAATAAATACTGAGGTAATTAAACGCTTAAGAAAACGCTACGAAAGCTCTAATTGTATAAGTATATTCGTGAAAATTTCATACAATTTGACGAAATAAAATGAATCATTCAACAGTTCACTTCTAAATATAAATCTGCATTATCACTCTTTTCAACGAAGCATTTGAATTCATTCTTTGCATCATGCATAACGTGTATTCTCAACAACATTTACCTCAACGAATTAACAGCGGTATAAAAACATTCATACTTCATATTTCCGAACGCGAAATCTTAAACACGCGTTACGAGGACTTCGTTCTCCAGTGCCGCAATGCTCGCAAAAATGAATTTAACTTTTATCGTATGTTTCACCGAGATGATGTTCATCTTCATACGGTAAAAATGTCTGTTTATGACGAAAATGTAAGTCGACGTAAGATATCGCAGAAGGAGGAATGATAAAAAAGAGAAAAAAGTGCCATAACATACTCTTTCGTGACGTATAACGTGCTTCTTTAATGTAAGTCGTAAAGTGATGTTTTAATTTGTTTAAAAAGGGAACAAAATTCTGCCTGCGTGTACATTACAAGGCAAGTTATTTATCGCATTCATTAAACGCCGTGAACAGTTGCAAATGAAGTAATGAGCGCACTTCGTTATTCGTTCCTTATAATATCGGCCGGCTAAGGTCTTTTTTATTTAGCTGTAGCGTTTGAAATCGGAAATGCGTGTTTTTTTTCTTTTTCTTTTAAGAGAATTGTAAATGCAATAAAAGATATCGAACGAAAAATAGAGAAAAAGGGAAATGTGCAATTTTATTGCAACAAAATCATCGGTGATTGTATATATGTAATACATGTTAAAAATTGAACAGGGTGTTCCTACTTTTTTCAACAAAACGATGTATATGGTGTGTTCTATGAATAAAGATAAGAGAAAAGTGTTGTATATAGTGACTCTCATTAGTATTCGCACACGCTTTAAAGCAAAGTAACTTTTTAAAACTTGGACCAAATGACGTGAGTTCTTTTTTGAGAAGTTAGAAGAATGAATTTACTAGATATAAAAATCGCTAATAAAGATCGCTATTCATAATTTCTTGTCTGAACCTGAAAATTTTAAAAATGTGTTTTGTAGATTTATGTCAGTCGTATACATAGTGAATCTTTAGATATCTAATTCTAAGATTAAAACGTTACAGCGACCAAATGACAGAATTTTTCGAGGTGACAAATAATTTCGGTTGCATGTAAAATAGAACCTACGAATTGTAATTCAAATAGACATTAATGAAATTATTTAAAAATTAGCTAATTAAAATAACACACGCTGTTACGTTACTGAATTCATTGATTTTTCTTCGTGAAATTTAAAAATACGAAAATGGTCCGTTCTTTTCTTTTTTTTATTGTAGAAGAGATACTGTCAATGATTTCTTTTTACATCAATAAATTCTTCGCTGATTACTAATGAAATTTTGTTTGTAACATTCTTTTTTTAAATTATTTGGACTAGCTGAAATAGATCAGAATTTGTGTACCAAATCTCTCCGCAACCTAACACTTCTACAATATTAAACGTATTGTGTGAAATATTTCAATCGTATCAAGGGATCATTCGATATCTTTATAACAACCTAGGGTTCGGTATCAAGGATTCAAAAATTTTATCAAAACACCTTGTATACCGTCCGATTAAATAGAAGCTACAATATGATAATTTTCCAATGGTTTTAACTAACATTCAAATGAATTATGTCAAAACACTTTTTTCTTCTTGTAATTTATACGCATAACCTCTTTCATAATGGCTATACCAGTATTCCACGTTCTCACCGTCGAACATATTAATTACGACCAAGCATTAATTACACGTACACCAGAAAATTTTCACGATGGTCAACGCTGGTATCCGTGTATAATTGGATCCCATTTGCGATATTAACTGGGAAAATTTTCGGCGGTAGTGGAGCATCAGCCTGCTGGTGCTCGTTCGAAATCTCGCTGCTGGGAACCCAGTTTCCAACGGGAAAGAAGTGGATAAAAAGAGAACGAGATCTTCTTTCCGCAAATATACACTCGTGTTACAAAAAGAAAAAGAAAATAAAAGCAATCCATCGGGTTTCTCGTTCGTATTAACCATTCAGATATTTGTTACGTTCTTAGAATATTATTTAATGATAAAATGTATAGTTTAGATATGTAGAGGAAATCTGAAGCCTGTTCTTCTCGTCTCTTAATCCATCGCTATCGGCTCTTTATTGGAAAAATACACTAATCGTGTTAGCATCGAAACGATAGAAGGAATCTGCTTCTTCTGGTGGAACTTCTCCGAGTGTGGCACGTACGATTGATATTCAATGGCGACGCGTCGAATCACGGAAGTCATTATTCTGAGTAGATCGTGGGTATTTCCATGTTCGTTCAGCTCCTGGCAAAGGACATCTATGAACCATGAACCGTGGTCCGGGTTTCGCCACGAATAATAGCCTGAAAGTCATAATAAAATAGTTTTCCGGTCAGAATGTTCTTTGATTTGCCTCGCCTCTCCCTTTCTCTTTGTGTATGCGTGCGTGCATATGTTTTCATGTACGTGTATATGTGATCTGTGTGAGCGCGCGCGTGGAACACCGTTTGCTCGAGTCCAAATGAATTCTCGTGGGTGAACACGAGTAGAAACGGACGCTTTGCGCGTTTCCACGAAGTACACGAGTTTATTGTAGACGAAATACTTCCATTAAAGCAAAGGACGCGGTACTAATAGTTGCACCGCTAATTGTGAGAGAGATATTTTTCTAACAGTAACGTGTTTTCCGATTTACTTTTCAACTAGGTACTGATTTCTCTTTCCCTTTCTTTCTTTTTCTTCGACATTTGTTACATTCGTTTAGTGAGAAAGTATATCCAGTTCGAGGGTACCTTTGCAAACTGGATCTAAAGCAATTACGTACCACCTGAGAAAATCATAAATCAAAAAGTGGAACTACAGAAACTATCGAACGCGCTGCTGTACCGTAAGAGTAAGGACGAAAGTCGAACGTGTCTAACAAGAATAAAATGGAACGGGAAGAAAGTATAAAGAGGATGCGGCAAAAATAATTTTCAAACAACGATTAATCTTTCGGTGTCGGTCTGAGAACGAGAGTTTTTTTTTTTTTTTTAATTCGAACCAACCGGTGCATTTACGCGAAATGCATGAATATGGTTCGTTATAAAGCTTTGCGAATCGAGCACCGGTCTCCTTTGAGTTATTTCTGCAAACCAACCCAGCTAGTCATTAAGGCCGATCTTTAACCACTGGTTATGCGAACGCGGTTCATGAAAGCAACTAATGACCTCATCAAGGACCGTCCATCACGTGAGAATACGCCGTCTTTATAAACACAATCAGGCCGCTACAATACGAATAGGGACTAAGAAGCGGACTGGTGTTCGTACAAACTCGTTTAGAACTGTTTAATCTGGCAGCTTCGTCCGTGCTTTTCCTGATTTTCTTGCACTCCCACAAGTTACTAGGAGTACCATAGCATCGAAACCCGAGAGGGCAAATTATCGTTAGCTAATGGGTGGAGTGGAGGATGTTTTGTGAATCCACGCCGGTATGTAAATGGCTGAGTTTCGGGGATAATATAGTATAGGAAGGAATATAGTAGGTTGTAGGATGCAGGAGACCTAAAGTGGAAATAATAGCGATCATCTTCTCCTTAGGAATAAGAAAATAATAATTTCGACGTTCGGAATATTTGAATTGAATGTTCTTGAAAATATTACTAAATGAAATTTATATAAAATATTTTCGTTGCAGTTTAATTAATAAAAGAAATAAAAGAAATTATGACAGACGGTTCTGTGAATATATGGAAAATGATTTAAGAAAACACTTGAGAATGTTAAATATTTTAGTCTTTCACTAGTTAACATTTTAACGCGTATAATTTAGGACAGACAGCTTTTTGAATATATGGAACATGATTTAAAGGATACTTGAGAATGTTGGATATTTTATTCTTTCTTTGATTAACATTACAACGTGTATAATTTATGACGGACAGTTCTCCGAGTATATGGAAAATAATTTAAAAGGCACTTGAGACTATTGGATACTTTACTTATTCCGTATTCAAACTTATGGTGTAATTTCTTGTTAGGAAATGACATATTCCTTTTGCAAATTTATGTGTCAAATTTCCGAACACAGTTTTTCACATGCAAAATATCATTTGAATTTAATGAAAATTCTCTGAAATACAGATTTCGATAAATAAATTATTGTATAATCTCTACATTTTTTTTCTGCCCAACAATTTTTCTAAGTCAATATTCCGTGAAAATCTTATTGTAGAGTTTTCGTTCCCTACAATTTCTCGTTATTGATTTCTTTCATTGCGTTCACTAAGAATATACACGGAAACGATTACCGACCTGAGCGTCAATTACGTTGAACGAAGACTGAAGACGTTAGAGGCACGCTAACGTTACATCCTGGAACTTATGATGGATCGAGCGTTAGACGAAAATGCATTTTCCACAACGTTTGAGCCGTGGCAACAGGAAAATAATTGCGGTCCGACAATAGATGGAAGTGGCAAAGACAAAGTGGAGGAAGACGTTACTATCAGAACGCTAATGCAACGCGGAGAGGACAAGTAGTTACAGGCAGCATTGTCGCTCTCCATGATCGTCGTTGCTGCAAGAAACGTTCTCTTCTCGTGAACATGCTCGTGCAAGTGCTAAGTCTTTTTGAATATCTAACTAATGCTCATCTCTGAAATACTACTATACTACACAAGTAACATTTATAACGAAAAATTGAAACGTCGTACAGTGATTGATTTTCATCTTTTTTGTGGACAAAAATCAATATTGCTCAACCTTTTTTAACTGAGTTTATTTTTCAAGCAGAAATGGAATATCTCTAGCTTATAATTAAGAATTAGTAAAAACTAAAAATGGTTTTTGCAAATGTCAGTATAATGTGCCTTATATTTAATACGGGCGTAACAATACAATTAAAAATTAATAATACCTTTATACATGGACTACTATGTTCTAAGTGTTGATTAACCAATGAAGTTTGCCTTCCCCAGTTAAATGGTTAAAATCTTATAAACAGGGTAATATTATTAACAGATGATAAAGTTAAATGTCATTTTTAAATTAAATGTAACTCCCATTAATAATCGGACACTTTTTAAATTAGAATAGCTTTTCTAAAATTAAACCAAATGACCTGAGATATTTTGAGAAGTTAGAAGGACTAGTTTATTAGATTATGTCTAAAGAATATTGAACAAGTTCTAATTGGTCGGAATTACGAAGAAAATAGTAACGGTTTATATACATCATCGTTGATCATTTAATATCTGTATTAATTTTAAATGGTTCTTTTATCGGCAATTCAATGAAAATATTCTTATTACTACACTTATAGAAAAATTATTTATTCCTGCTAACGCCATCACTAGACATCGAATAACTTTTGTAAAAACATTTTTTCGGTATCTTATAACTATCGTGACATATTTTATCGTTTTCAGTTAAACGAAACACCTGTGTAACTTCTGGATTGACTGATTTTAAAATATGCAAAAAATAGCAACTAATTTTGTGTTCTACAGTTATATTAACAAATAGAATAACATGCAATAAGAAAAAATTCCAAGGTGTGTCAGAATCTAAAAGAATTTTATAGTACTTTTATTTGAATTTCTTTACAAAAAAAGAAGAATGTTATATTTTCCGTTTGTTTTAAGAACGTACATATTTGTTTCTGGTATGTATTTCAATTGTCCTCAATAGGAATCACAACAATTTACTTTTACGCGAGTTTATATGTATTGTTTTTATTACAAATACAATTACTACGTGAATATTTAATTTAATATTTCGAATTATATTTTGTTATATAATAAATATGTTGATCGTCGTATATTTACTGAACATATACCACTGGCAAAAAAATTCACGCTTATGAGCAATTTCCTTTCATCCAACCAGCGAGTAATTACAGTTTAAGGAGCTAGTTTTCAACTTAATACTTGAGATTATAATTTATTATAATTTCTAGGAAGCGTGCTCACTTGAACTAGTTAAACTTACTGCAACTTTGTATGCGTAACTATTATAAAGAAAAGTAACATAATACAGTTTCTGTTCAACCGTATCGAGGACTCGAACAATAGAGCTCTACTTGTTGCAAAAATAATATTTTTATATAACCCGGTCTTAGTCGGCAGCATTACTAAATTAGTTTATTACAGCGAGAAATTCGGAGACCCTAACATCACGACACCATATGTGCTACACTCATAAACCGCCTTCTGACATCGGTATCTTTCAACCCCTAATATAACAAATTTAACAACAATTTCCCCACTTTCACTCCACCAGACAAACTCTTCTACACATCGAAAAACTAATCAATAGGCACTTCCACCATTTCTCACATATTCAAGCCACCAATCACCTTACACACCGAATTTATAAAAGACAAAACACACACAGCGAGAACAGAGTCCAACACAAACGTTCATCAACGAAAAACACAAAAACAATAGTCACTATTAATTATCACACATTATTTATATATAGTGTAAAAAATATATCATCATTTACATCCATAAAAAAAGCCTCGTCTTCAAAACCTAGAAAACAGCACTCACGCCATTAATTTTCAGATTATATCAAGAATCTGCGCGCTGGTCAACTAAGCATCGCGTCATGAAGTCTCGAGCACGAACAGTTTTTATTACATGGATTATGTAAGAATGTGAACTAGTTGATATTGTGTAGATCGAATTTTGTAAAGTAATGATATGACATATATAAAATATAAAATGTGTTCATGTATCACTACAAAACAATATAGATCGTTAAGTTCAATTTATGGCAATTTCCAAGAACTTTTGACAGAATTTTGTCTTTTACCTGTTCTTGAAAATACCAATCTCACAGACGTCACATGACCGTTTATGCGTGAAAAATTTACATGACCGGTTAAGGGTTAATTTGAAAAAAAAAGATAAAAACACTTTTGCCTAAATTTAGTAGAAAGATTCCGTTGAATATACCATTTGAAATGTTATGAAATTTCCACTAAGACACAAAATGAATAATCCTAAATTCTCAAACAGTAGTAGACTTCAATTCACTCGTATAATTTATCTGTTGCTCGAAAGCCAACCTACATTGAACCCGGTACCATCGATCACGGCAACGAATAAATCTTCTTCTCGAAACGAATCAATTGCTTAAAACGATCCTCCACGGGATGCGAAGAAATTGAAGCCACCGGTGTAATCGTGTCTCTTTACCATCCGATCGGTAAAAGAAGAAAAGCTCCTGAAAAAGCTCGCGCGACGAGCCAGCAAGCGTCCTCTAAAAGCAGCAGTTTCCCGCGGAGTTTTTCTTTTTTTCTCTTCTCTCTCTCTCTCTCTCTCTCTCTCTCTCTCTCTTTCTAGTGTGAGTCGACTCGTCGCTATTCGCGGCTCTTTTCGTCCGGGTTTCCCGCCTCGCCGAGGGGCACTTTGTTTCTCGTTATCGATCACAATAGATGAGGACGGAAGCACGGCTTCTCTTCACGCGGCTGCAGATGTGTAGTACACGGCATGACTGCCACGGGTGTCGCAGAAAACACGAGAATCGTGGATTGAAAAGCTCGAAAAATCGGCCACGTGGATGATGCGCGTATAGTACGTGTCACGGTATCTCGTTACACGCTGCTCGAGATATACAGGGTGTTCTGATGTTATTAATCGAACTAGGTGAATTTTTTTCTGGCGTGAGATTTTTTCAATCGAACCTTTCGCGAACTTTTAATCTCTTGAGCTGGAAATTAATCGAATGATACAGGTGACGAACCTGTCCGAAATAATTGGAAGTTAGCTGTCACTTGAAATCGAATTTTTAATGATTCTAGATTGGATTTTTGTACTGTGGGAATTTTTAAATATCGTTATTGATAACTTTAGTACTGTTTTTCTTCATTTTTCCAAATTCATTCAGCTATATGTTAATTTTTCACATACAAATTTATATTACTATCTATGCTATCATCTTCTTCGTTATCTTATATTATTTACGGAATGATACAACTGTATCAGTAAATAATACTGCAGATAATACTAATCTATCATGAGAACTGACGCATCACGCATATGCGACGTTGATAGTAAATGTATCAATTTTGAATTTATTTAATGCGAAATTAATGTAAAATAGAACAATTGAAAATAAAGTAAGTTTGTTTTACTATAATTAAGTATAACTTTATGAAACAAATGAAATTTTATAACAAACGACGCAAACGTAACGTTAACTTACGCATAACAGCAGTCGACGTGTATTGTATGTTATTTAACATCTTGGAGATAGTTAAAAAATTATGAATATAGTATATCTTTCCTGTTATTGCAATAAACGTATGCAGCATATCATTTCAGGTAAATAGCCAATGAAAAGAGATTGGAAATTCATGTTTTGATTAAATACAATAGGACACCCTATAATGTGGGTGATACGTTCCGCGTGATATGAATTTCATATCAGAGCGCGAAAAGTTAGAGTTAAATAAAAAATTTTTCATTATATATCAGAAAATAATACGCATTTTATTTTAAAACTATGAAAACTTAATGTTTTTTTTTGTTATATATGTGTATTGAGTAACTTAAAAGGAAGGTAAACGCATGTAAATCACTCTCAGAGTCGTTTAAAAATATGTTCCACTGACATTGTTTTTTAGCTGATGGTTTAGTTTCTTCGTCCGTGGAATTTTTACCATTTCTTTTTTTATTGCATTACACGGAGTTATACGGTGTTCCAAATACACATGGAAGTATTCGTAAAATTTGGAAACAGTTGGATAAATTTTAAGAGGATATTTCAGCCTTCCCTTCTGAGGTATATACTATTTACCTCAAATTTATTTACCTTTGCGTATTTTATGTAGCGGAATATCATAGAAATATTATGGTATCTCATACCTATCTAAAACCATTCGGAAATTTCAAGGGTTTCCCTATAATTTCGGTTAAACTCTTCGAAAATATCCAATATGGAAAATTTTGACAGCGTGTTTCTCTCCTTTTTTCGAAGTGTAAACGATTTTTATTGACTTTTGTTTATTTTACGTAACGGAATTTCATAGAAATATTATGGCATTTGATGTCTATCTAAAATTACTTGGAAATGGCAAGGGTTTGCGTGTAATTTCCATTAAGCATCCTCTTCCTTTTCGAACTGTAAACGATTTTTATTCATTTTCGTGTATTTTATGTAGTGGAATGTTATGAAAGTATCATGGTACTTGATACCTACGTAAGCAAAATCTCCCGTGTAATATTTAAGATGTTCCATTTTCAGTAAATGAAGAATGCTAATTGCGTCTACAATTATACATTTATTAAACTTCAATTATCAAAATTTTACGGTTTGCAGAACTCACTTGTAAAGTTTGAACACCTACTTTAGGAACATTTTGTATAATTACATAGAAGACTTAAAATCGTATATATATGTATACATGTATATGTAAGTGTATGAATGAAGGAACGGGGCCTGGTTTGACGCAGCTAGGGCCAGGTAGCCGGGGTCCGGGAAGGACCCACGTGCACCCATTGCTCGTGTCGTGCGAGTGAAGCTTCGGGATAAGCCTACGCCTTGTATGGTTTTTCCTGGGTAAAGTAGAGGGGTGCCTACGATAAAGGGATGGGCAAGAGTGCTTGAAGGGGCATTATTGAAAAAGAGTATAAAAAGCGTGGTCACGAGGAGTAAATAAAGATTGCTCGAATAAACGTTACATATACAAGTCAAATGTTCATTAAAATAAGATCATACTTCCATATGAAAAGCGTAATAATGTGAATCAGGTCGTTTAAACTAATATACTTTAAATAAAATCGTTGAATTATTAACGATTCGATCAGATTTCAGGGATTTAAAACGTAACAAAAGGTTTATTGTATTAGAAGTATAATGAAATAAAATCTCAAACAAAATTTCTCACTTAAATTCCAAATTTTATTGTTCCAATAAAAATAATCTTCCGTGAGTTATTAACTTGGACTTAATATTACACGGAACACGATCGATTATCGATGATGTAACGTGTAATTATTAGGTACAACGACCGACGGATATTAGTTTTCCATATCGACGAATAAACACGCCATAATGGTTGTGTGCTTTAGCTCGTGACCGTAACAAACGATTTCTGTTGTCCTCGAAATATGTATGTAACGACAATGATTTACCACGCTTGAAGAGTATTTCAAAAGCAGCTGGATACCTCTGTGCGGGGAACATTTCCACGCGAACATGTCGACACCAATAGTAAAACACAAAGTTGGAAAATGTTATACGACAACAACGATACTAGCGGCACCGATGTTTTCCCCTCATTCAATATACGCAGGATAATCACGACTCTTTGTCACGGGAAACCTCGTGAATATTATCAAATAATTTCGTTAACAATCCGATTGGTCGTTGTTCTGTTTACAGATCGAAAATACACGACGTGTTCAATGTATGTGTATAAATGAAATACTCGGGTGTATATATGTATGAAACGTCGAAGATGTCATTTTATATTGTTCGATTCTCTCGTGAGTGACGGCCATTATTTTCACGAAAGTGGCATGGAATATTTTATACAATGACTCGATCTAGGTGATATTCTAAAATGTTGTTCTCCTTCATGGTTCCAGAGCTGGTTGTTCGACGAGATTTAAAGCGATCACTGTGACACGTGGGATTTATTGATAACCGGGAGCGGTTTCAAAATTTGATACAGAATTTTGAGAGTTTTGAATTTTTGTTAGACTTATGAATGATTTCATGCAGTGAACTTATGAATGATTTCATGCACGATGGAGTACTGTATAGTGAATCTGTCTTTGTAAACAAAAGTCAGTGAGAGTATTCGATCTATCTAGTGGAATAATTTGCGATCAACATTACGTGAAATAACAATTCAGTAGCTTTTCAATTGTTACAAATTTAGCTAATGTTCGGTATTAGGAACCGTTCAACGTTAAAGGAACTTTCCCTACACTTCAAGTATTTGGACAGATTCGGAACATGAATGGTGTTCGTTCATTTTTAAGAAATGGCAAGATAAAATTGTCGTCTGTCGTCAATGATTTGTTTTTCTTTTTCTACCGTGACACATCATTCGACTGTAATCTACGAATAAGTAAATTAAGGTGTGGTAAATAGTTCGTTAGAGTGATTCACCCGATAGTGTCTGTGTTCGGTTAAATTTAATCTGAAGCCGTTTAACGCATGCGTCGATTTATGAGCATCGTTTGATTGACATCAACATTAACATCGCGCCGTTGTACCAGCTGTGCGCACTGCTGTCAACAGAAACTCCTGGCTGCCATTAGTCTTAACAATGTAAATGTTTGCACGAGGTAAGGATCTGCATGACTGTGTTGTCTCATCATATAACGGGGATACAATGTCGATTCGCAATAGTACTCTAATCGTTTCCGTGTTCACCGTGTTAACCTCCGTAATCAAATTTTCGCACGAAATAGCGAATGTTACAAATTCAAATATGCTAAAATAGTATCAGAAAAAGTAAATGCCTAGGTCATAGTATAAAAATTGAAATTATTCGATTACAGAAATTTAAGCGTTTCTAATATTTTAAACTATTTTTAAAATTGAATATTTTAAAAATATGTACGATAAAAGTGTCAGTTACGAGTTACATATTTGAGAAATGTCCGTAGTCTTGCTTCTGTAGTATTATGCGTTTAGTAATAGTAAAATATACCCTTTTGACAATTTGATTGTACTGTGACAGCTTGACTACCTAAAACAAAATTCAAGTTCTAAATTTTCGAATTCTAAATTTTCTTTCATTTCGAGACAAAGAAAGAAGGGAAACGTGTTTTATCCTAACAGTTGTTCGCATCGGAAAAACAAGTTTCTTCTAAATATCAACTTTACTTATCGCTATCAAAACCACGCGGACATGTTTACGGTACAACTATTAAATAATAGAATTTCTAATCGATCATCCACACTTTATCCAAATTCTTGACGTATTAATTCCAGAACCATTTCAACTGCGTCCAGTGTCCGTTTCACCGTCAATCTGGTTCCATTTATTTAACGCGTGACGCAAATCAACTGGCTAACGATCCAAAATGACGTGCAACTCAATATTTTACTCTGTCAATTCGATGACGCGGTCGAGGAGATCGATGTTTAGCCAGTGACGCGAGTCAATGATATCTGCGACGAGTTCGTCGGGACAATAAATCTGTCGTATCGCTTAGCCTACGTGAACAATCGCGATACTATCGCCTCTATTACGGATTGTAACCCTCCTCCTCATCCCTCCTACTCTTGCTTTAACGTTTGAAGGAACTGTCGAAACTATACTCAAACTACAGTGACGTCACGAACGCAACTTTCCGCCGAGGGACGAAATTTTAACCCGAACGAGATCCGTTCAATTACACACTCCCGCAACGATAATTAGCCGACATTGTCGAACGTCGAGCCTTCAATTAATTTCCACGCAACAAATTTCCCAGCTTAATTAAATTATGTTACCCAGCACGTAGCCATCCACTATTCTGCACACCCCCATTGGGTAATAAATTACGACTCCCTCTGAATAGATAGGTATTCTTTCGGGCACCAACGCGGATCGATCGATCGATCGATGGGGGCCTGAAGATACGCTTCATTTCCGTTTCAAGTTTTCCACGGTCTAACGGCGTCTAGAGTCCCGTTACTCTGGAACGTGTCACTTAAGATAAGCAGCTTACTACGCTGAGCTAAGTATTTAGGCAATGCATCTGGGTACCCGACGTTTGCCTTATAGGATGGGTCGTATAAATTAGCACGATCGATTTTACGTTGCAATCGTTTGAAATTGTGAAAATAATTTTCTTTCACTTTTGTTATGTAACGTCTTAATCCTCGTTAACGATTCAAGTGAAATTTCACTTTTTGTGTAGGGTCAACCAACTTACACACCTACATGTTTCTTTTTAATCCTTTGCACTTGAAGCTGTTGTGTTAAAGTTAAATTTTTTAATAACCTTTTGCCTTTTAATTTATTTTTAACATAATTACTTATGTCATTTATAGCTTCACTGATTAATCCGCTAGTGAAAAATAATTCGAGAAATCTCATGGTTCGGTTGCAATTTGCAGATATTTATGATCCTGTAATTTTTTCATCGTTTTTGTACTTTATACTGTATGATTTTTCCTAAGAATTTGTAGCATCTATCTGAACTCTCCCTCTCCTGTACGTTATCAAAATCAGTTTCACTTTCAGTTATTCGAATCTTCCTTATTCTTATATCAATTACTTAATTCAGATTTCTCATTTATGACTTTATCGGTTTGATCTGTGAACAGTCTAAAATCAAAGTTGTCTTCGCTGTTATTGATTCTTTCCTTTGACTCGATTTCTATAAATAGTAATTTTAATTAAACACAATTCTGTACTATGAAGTGCATATACGTTAAATGTTTAAAATGTACAGGGAAAGAGGTGATTGAGGGTCGCTTTTCAAGCGTAAAGGATTAATACTACATAAACTATTTGGAATTTTTTCATATTGTTTTTTTTTCTGATGGAAAGTATGACACATTACAGTTATACATGGAACAGAATATCATTCAAATATGTACCACGACTGTGTCTACAGACATTAATTCGATTATTAAAATTTTCAATGCTATTTCAACATGTCGCTGGAATTATTTCACGAATTCCAATTTGAACGTTGGTCTTTAGATCATTAATTATTTCTGGCTTGCGAACATAGACTTGACTTTTCAAAAAACCCCACAAAGAAAAAAATCGAATGGTGTTACATTGCATAATTTTAGTGGCCAATTGGAATCTGCATTTCGTGAAATTACACGTTGACGAAATTTCGCTTGGAGAAATTCAATTTTCTCAAGTTGTGTGACACAGCTCTGTTTTGTTGTAAAGACATCAGACACATCAATGTGATTCAGTTCTGACCATAAAAAGTCGTTCAACCTTAATTAATATCGTTTAGTATTCACAGTAACATTTCCAGTATCATCTTCGAAGACAAATGGTCCAATGATTCCATTTACCCAAAATGCATACCAGTGACTTTTTATGGATGTAGGGATATTGAACGAGGATTTTCTTTACCCCAGATACGACAATTTTGCTTATTAACGAACAATCCATTGAGATATAAGCATTATTAAACCAAATTTTACCTACTTGAAAACAATGGAATAAAGTATCCCCGTTTTCATAAGGTTGAACAATGCAAATGCGTTGCTGCAATGTATACCTATTCATAGTTAAAATTGTACTACCTACTGCTAAAACAAAATGGTTTATGTCATTTGAAAAGATATGACGTGTAAACGTTATACATTTATGTATAATATACGTTAAATATACATTGTAAGGCGTTGCATTTGAATCACTCTATATTTCTTCGAAACAAATTCTCTTTTTTCTATTAAAAGAGCTTTTCGAGCATTTTATTTAACAAATAATTGACATTGATATGTATTATATTTGAGAATTTCTTCAAAGTTTTTGATAACTTGGAACAGTAAAATTGTTAAACTTGGACATAAACGATCCAGTTTGCCTACGGAGTGTGAAAAAGTATGTTTGCCTACGGAGGTTTAAGGTATAGTGTTTCTTTAAGAAAGCAAGGCGTCTTGACTGGAGTTTCATAAAGGAAGTGATGTATAAATATTGTATCTTTTAAAATGGAGCAGTGTATAAATATTTGAACAGCAACAATGTGTTTTCTTTAGCGTTTAGTGATATAAAATGTTATTTCTTGCGCAAATTGTATCGAAATGAGGTTTGAACGATTCTTACAGTGAGTTCAGCGCTTCAGTTTGGAAGAAGTTTCAAGTACTATTTGAATTTGTAACGAGTTAACGATGCTTGAGGTTACGGTTGAAAAGGTATAAGAAGCACGTACTAATGCAAAATATGTTTTCTTCGAAATAATGCAACAATTTCCTTAATTCTTCTGAAAGTGTGCACAAGTAAAATATAAACATATAGGCTAAATCACGTAATTTAGATGAGTTACATTTTCTCTTTGATTAAAGTTAAGGTAAAAAGAAGGAAAACGGAAAATTGTAGAAGAGGAGATTGAATGGTATAAGAAAATCTATCTTTCTGCAGCTTTACTTTTTTTATAAGTGCAGCGGTGAATCAAAACATAGCAGAGTAGATTAATTCTTCAACATATTCTACGTATAAAAGTATCCAGGTATGTCATCAGAACTGTCAATACTTTGCGAGATATCCCAAGTTTTTGGTAAGATGTATGCTTCATTCGAGATGTTCGAAGTCGCATAGTAAATCGAAGAAAGATAGATCTTATAACACTAAACTTTTTCCTCAACCGTATTTTTCTGCCTCTAACCGAACAAGAAATACAACCCGTCCACATTGAATGACTCACCCTGTATACGCTTGAATTTTCCAATTTCCTGCGAATCATCTTAACCTATTTGCCGGAGAATGCGAATATTTATCGAAAGATTTTTCACTTTACATTTTACATAAAATACATTGTACACACGTTCTCAAAAAGAAAAGAAAATAATTGTAATAGTTTATATATTTGTCGTGTACTTGCGTCGATTTCGTCATGAGAGAAAAAGTTGGATACATTTTAACGAGGCCTGAAGCAGCAACATGTATACAATTAATATAAATCAACAAAACGTATTTTATTATAAAAGGGACCTTTATTAAACTGTAACTTTTTCAATAATTATTTTATACATCATCTAGCAAACTAATCCTTTTAATTTCTCAAAAAGAAACTTAAACCGCTTGGTCCAATTTGGATAAAGTTACCCTGCTTTAAAAAGTGGCCGAATACTTTTATGACAGACTATACATATATGTAACTTCGAAAAGGATACGTAAGTGAGGAAGAAAAATTGATAAATTGAATCCTTTGAATATTGCAATAAAAGTCATACAAAATTTCTGAAATACAAATTTTTAATATTGAGAAAAATTTGGTAGTTCTAGTGTGTTAAAGGATGTCCGAATATTAACGAGAGTAACTGTACATACTTCTGGCAATAAATCTTTGCACGACGTTGCTTGTGAATGCATCAACTACGGTTAGAGTATGTTATCGCCGGATTGCAACGTGAAAACGCCGTAAGCTATGGTACGGTGTTAATAATATTTCCTGGAGACCAGTTAATTGTTCCGGAGGGATAGGTCCTATGGGAAAAATGTACCTCATGGCTGGGTCAAGCGAGGTCAAGTGGTGCTTGTACAACTTGTCTTGAGAAGTTACCTTGTCAACGAGAGACGAGCATCCTTAAATCCCTTTTCTTCGCTTATATCGCACGGAATGTACTCTTCTCCTGCTGCTAGGGTAAGCGGCTTACAGAAAAGGCCAGGTATAAACGAAAATTATTTATATGACACCGTGTCGGTAAACACGTGAACAAAGATGCTTTGTAATGTCGAAATATATCGCGTGTATTACGAGAGGGTGGTGATAGCTGATTCAAAGCGGGGGTTACACGTGATTAACGCAATAATTCGCATGTGCAATTTACGTTCGGGATGCTTATTCCCGTTTTCGATAAATTAGCATGAACGAAGAACATTGGACTGGACAGCGGCGTGAAATATTCCTTTTGTTCTTTGTTGTGTTTCCACGAGGAATTAACGTTGGCGAACATGTGTTTGCCGGATGATCAGATATTATTCAATCTGTTATCGGTGTGAGGGATGTTCGAAGGGAAATTTGTATTTCGAAATTGCTGGTGTAACGACGGCGATGCAAAGGTGAAGTGTACGTTTAAGAAAGAATTTTACACTCACGAGCATTCGGATCTTACGACGAGGGAAATTAAATTTGAAACGCTGTGAATGAAAGAGGAAGAGGTTGATTTTACGCTCGGAAATTGTATCCTTGACGTTCTGTAGTACGATTTCCCTTCGCAAGACGAAAATTTTATAATTTCTTTGGAAGAAGTAAGAATTAATTATAGAGAAATTGATTAATATAATGTAATGGTACAGGAATATAATGCATTAGGTGTATTAATTAGTTCGAGTCCTCTTTTTCGCAGAGCCTTGACAATTTTTTTCAATAAAACCGGTCATATTTTATAAAAAAAAAAAAGAATTGTTTAATTACTCAGTAAATGGAAGAATTTACTTAAAGCAATGGAGATTATTTCAAATATTAAAATTGTACGTCCAATGTTAAAGTAGCTAAAAGCAAATTCAAGTTTCATCCTACTGACTTACCGAATATAAATCCAATAGAAATCTATGGGAATTATTAAAGCGTCCAATTGAATCAGATTTGGTAACTCATAAACATCAGTATGGGATCATGATGTAAGAATAAAAGAAAACTGTAGAAAAGAAATAGAGACGTATTCAAGAAATTAAATGTGCAAAGAGTGGAGTTATAGTTTGAATACTTTGCAATAATTTGTAGAAATTTTAAAATCTTAGCTATATTTCATCAAGAACGTAGCAATCTTTTTTATAATGAGAAGAAAGCTTTTATTTTGAGTATAGTTTCAATTCTATTCCTGTTCAAACTTCAAAGAAGTGATCCTTATTACTTGATTTTCACGCAAATTTATATTTTTAGGAATACAGTAGAAAATATGGAATTTCAGCAGAAAATTATTTCACCTGCCGGATATTATCAAAAACATTATAACTTGGATACTTTTTATATTCTTTCATATTATTTGCATTTTCTCTAATTTTGCACCTTTCAATTTCCTATAAATGCACAAGAATCTTCAGTTTAGTGATCATCTACTGTATATAACAAGATGTATCTAAATTTCGAAAGAAAGTAGAAGAAAATTTTCGAGGATCTCCTTGGTTAAAATGACAGCCCTGCAAAGTCATGGATCAGTAAACCTTTCTCTCGCGAGACGTCGCTTTTACCCGTAGAATTACACCGTAGCAGGTGTTCGAAGTTGGTTTCCATTGTGCTAGGGTGGAAAAGAATCATCCGATTGATTTTCTCGACCAGCTTTCGGAGCCGGATCTTCCGTTTGTCGGGCGATTGCTCTAATCAATTGAGCTTTCGAGGATGTCGATAGATCGCTTCGCCCTAAGCCTAATATTCCGAATGGCTGGCTGCTACGATTGTAGGTCGCCCACGCATCACTACATCCCTATCGTTTAAATCTAGATAGGTTAAATCGGATGAACTGATATTACTGGTACGCGTATCTCGCCGCGTTACGCGAGACGAAGATAGGCGAAATTATTGCTAATGCTCTTTCGCATTGATTTCAGATTCTGTAGCAATTTCGAGGCTGCGCGGCGTGTCGTTTCGCGTTACGACTTCAACGTTCGAAGCGGTGAAATGAAAGCAATTTGATTTTTTTTCTTTGGCAAATACGTTATTTATGAGCGTTCTCCTTTTTACGCACTTTCTTATGTGATAAAAAAGAAAATAAGAAAAAAGTTGTAACTGTAATGTTAAGAGACCGTCATTAGTTTTCATTTCTCTATTTATTATTAGATAGCGAATGTTTATGCAAAATATATTTGAAACAAATACAAAATACAAGTTGTTTGAAATACGTTTTCAACTGTAAGTTGCCGCTTTTCGTATGAAAAAGTTAATTTGCAAATGTACATCTGTATCTTTTCCAATATCATAATTCAATTTTGCTTTGTTCATTAATAACTGCACATTTCAAGGCATTGCTCATTTTTCATAATTCATTAAAGCCTGGAATCTGTTGGAGCACATGTTTACATTTCATTGTAATTCTTTCGCTGCGTGCAAGTTCTAAATTTATATCAATAATTAATTTGACGAATTCATTTAACAGTAAGCCTTTCATTTTCTGATCCTTTTATTAGAATTGGTAGCATTTGAAATTTAGTTGTGATTAAGTAGTGTTGGATTGTTACTAATAACAATCCGTCACCTAGTAAGCAAAAATGAATTGTGTTATGAATGACAAACACTGCTTGCTAGAATAATAGAACTGACCAGATGTCATCGGGTCCATAGGCCTGTAGCAGTTTATACCTAAGGCCCTGGAAAATAAACAGACGTTTTCCAAGTTTCTTTTTCTTAAGCGGACTTTCTGCGCGCCCTTTCGGGTTTTCACTCACTCGTTCTATAATATTCAAACAGTTAAGACGTCCTTCCACGCCGCTTAATAAAGTTCTATTAAAAGAATCACAGTCTTTACTTTTGTTTAATAACCCATTTCCAATAAGTAGTATGAATATATAATGTGGTTGATCATTTTTTAGCAAGATGGATTATGAATTATTAATATATATGAAATATGCGAAATATAATCATTATGCTAAATACAAATTACATTTTTAGAATCGCCCAATAGCAAAATACATTTCTGTCCAAGTTTCATTTATTTCCAGTAAGAATATGTATTCGCATAAACATCCGAAAATATAAAATTGTAACAACCAGCGAGCATAGATAAATTCCTATATTTGAGAGAAAGCGAGAGGGGACGATGTCTGTCCTTCTCGTCGTCAAAATAATCGCGGCGCGTTGGAATGTTCTAGATCGGTCGAGATCGCGATCCGTGGAGACCGCGTAGCACTACGGCTTGTTGATGAGCCTCGCGGCATTAGCAACGATCAAATATAAATATCGCGAGCAAACTCGCGCGCCCTATTCCATGCTGTATTCTGAAGGGAGAGAACAAAGAAAAGAATCCTGTGTTTTCTTTGAAGAAAAAATATATATTCAAAGAGAAACGAATATCCTTACAAAATATTTTTTATTTCTCGATATGAATATGTTATATAAAAATATTTATGAGAAAGTTAATAAAAAAAGTATTCGAAAACATTTGTGAATATGTTTAGGTAAATTTTAATTGAGATTATGATGTACTTTTAGTGAAAATGTTAAGGAGCAATTTTTCGACTTGTAATTAAATTCAGTTTGCTACGTTAAACTTCCCTTTAGCATAATTAATTAACTTAGTTTGTTATGATTCGGCATAGCATCTGGTTCACTATGAAAATTAACAGTGAATCTCCTTGTGTGGCGCGGTAATTATAATATACTTCATTTGTGAGATAAATATAAACGTACCAGGTTCTTCCTTGAAAGAAATATTTCATTCATCACGATTCGTTTCCATATATTCATGTTATAGCACTTAATTAGAACGCATGGGAAAAGTAATATCTCCTAGAAAGAGTGTATTAAAGCGTCTCTTTAAAGATATTTGCAGTAAATAATTTTTTCATGAGTAAAAACAGCAATTGTACAAAGAATTCCTTTTCAAAGAAATTACTTAGGATCACTTTAATCCTTATTTTGCTCAAGTTCCATGAAATTAATTTAGATAATATCCTTCCCTTCCTTCCATAATTAATTTGATTTAAAGTATAACAAAAACAATTTTCACTGAATACATATAATTACCATAACTTAAAAACAGAAAGTTATAAGAAATAATGCAAAAACATTCTATTCTTTCCCTTTTTATATTCTCGTTGAGTAATATAGCACGTTGGCTCTTGCATTATTGGAAATTAAATCCCTCTTTCTAGCAAAATTACTTTAAGATTCTTTCCTTAGAAACAGTTTTACAAACAACTGTATTTGGGTCAGATCAAAAAGAGCATTTCTCTGACAGACCTGACTACTTTGACGTGTAGATCATATTTTATTCATCAAAACGTAGTTGACCATCTAGATTTATGAACCCGCTGGTTTTGAAAAGGTGCAAATTTTCGGAGTTTTATAACGCCACGACTCTCTTTCGAACATACAGTGAGTAATATCGTAAAAAGTGTGACCTGAAAAGCATTCAATCGTATTCGAGTAGAAAAGTCTATAAATCATCTGTCTTCAGCGTAGAACGAACAACAGAAGAAAAATAAGATTTCGAAGGGAAAGATCAATCAGCCTTTAATCAACCTACCTTTAACAGATTAAATTTCTATCAATCAATCTCAATCGTTTAATTTCCACGAGTTCATCGATTTTTCGGTGTGTAATTTTTGCTAGTCAACCACCGTCCGGTATTCTAGTCGCAGTAGAACAAAGAACCTATACGTTACAATATGCTTAATGATTTTCTGACTACTGACGAATTTCTGTACGCGTATCATGGAATATACCGTGTACACTCTCATTAACCACGATCGCGAACATGCGAGAAAACAACAACGAAGGACAACTAAAAAATTTATAGTCCTCCTATTCTTTCCCCCCCATTGACTTGCAAATGAAGGCGCGACAAGCATGTAGAGAAGCGAGAATTGCGTACGCACGTTGTCGCGCCCATTGAAAGGCCAAACACCCGCTAAAACACAAATCCGTGGGGCACAATCTCTCTCTGATGTATGGGAAAAAAAATGATAGGATTTCGTTCCCATCGAGCACGTATGTACCTAGCGCGAGCATTGTACGCCTTGTATCACGAAATAAGGAGTTTCTTCAGGCACGCATGAGTTGAAATATCCATGCAATGTGCATTATATATGTGTGTATTAGCGCATGTGTGTGTATCAAAGGGAAAGTAATGTGTATAGTTGCTGGAAGCGATATAGCGAAGTCATAAATTAAAGTACCAACTCTCTCATTGCTACTGACGCTTCTATAAGCGCTTTGAAAATTTGCTCGCACTGTACAGATAGCGTGCTTCCATATTAACACATTTAGGACCACGCGAATTTTTCGCAAGAAATGTTTACAATATCTTGACGTTGCAAAATGTAAAAGTCAATTTAGACAATTAATATGCTTCTAATAAGTTTTTAAATGTTTGACCCAGTATGCTTACTACGTTCAATTTATGAATACTTTTTTATAACCTTTTACAAATTTTCATTCCTTGACTGTGGACGATTATTGATTAAAAAAAAAAAAAAGGAAGTACTTGACTATTTTTTGTTTTGTTTTGGAATCAAATCGGAGTTAATAGGAATCGAACGGCCACGAGTGAGACTTGAGTTCCTTATCTTTCTCGGAATTGTTGTTTAGGGCGCATGAATCATGTGTACTTCGACACCTGATTAATTTTACAACTTCGTTATATCGGCCTTATTGACTATATAAATACATGCACCTACCGTCGTAAGTAGAGTACGCGATCAAAATATCCGCAAAGCTAGGGAGGATGTAAGTAGGCGTAGCATCTGTTTCATACATCCGTATACCACTGTCCGTATTTGTGCCACGGCAAGCCTGCGAAAAAGAAAATAAGTATATTGTGTGTTTAAGAATGCAAAGATCCACCTATTCAAACACAATCGTAGAAATTGTGACGTAATGTGTCATAGATAAATTACAATAGATAAATTAAAGAATCTTTGTTACGAGTCTAACTTATTATTGGGCAAAGGCTTAACAAATTTTATTAATATTAATATTTGAGTAATAAACAGTAATATATTAGATATTTATTACTTTATTTTTTATTCCATTAATTTCTTGGTATTTCTCAGTTTTTTAGTTTAAAATTCAAAAAGTTTTTGTACGAAATTTTTGAGATTTGTTTTTTTTTTTCTAAAAATCCTTCGAGTTTCTTAAGAAGTGCTTCCTAACAATCAAGGAATTTTAAATTCGTACCCTTACACTCAATCATTTATTAACCAATTACTGTAACATCTTAATTATCCCCCCCCCCCCACAAGTCTAATAATAATCAACATCAACTTATCGTGTACAATTACACGAACATTCAGTTATTACTTAATAAGTATCAACAACACAGCAGTACCTCATGTTTTGCAGTAATATGTCACGTTTTGAAAAATTCATAAGGACATCCTGATATTATCAGCGGGATTAACCTCAACGCAAGTGTGTGACAAACCGAAGCTGCATACTTAAATTAAATAATTAAACTCGCGGATATTTTCACCCAGCTGTTATTTAAGTTTCTGTATCGTAATAATTCACCGTGTGTTTTAATCCGAAGTTGCTCGCTGTGGGGACCGTATAAATCTCGGACGAGGCGCGTTGTATCGAATAACGACTGCGGAAAATCTGAAATTCCGCAGCTTTGTTCGCGTGTCTCTTCCATAGAAACGCGGCAGGATCGTTCTTTTTAAATCGTCTCGCCGTCAAATTCGCGTCCGGTCGACGTTTCCTTTTTCCACCTATTCCGTACAACTCTCGCGAATTTTTTGCCATCTTATACGCGAACCCAGCGTATCTTCTCCGCCGAATTTGCACGATAATGTCGTGCATTTCGGCGTGATGCATAGCACCAGCGTCGCGATGCCTCGTAACGCGGGACATTTTCCCTCTTGAGGAAACACCGGTTAGAAGATTGGAAAATAAAAACGCGCGAGAACAACGCGGTGTTAGAGTAGCAAAAAAGATTGGATGGGAACATAAATAGTCTATTGCATCGGAGACGCATCAAGACTGACGGAATAAATTCACGAAGCTCGTTTATGGAGAGATCGTTTACAAAGGGTTGATAATGGAAATTCGTTTTGGGAAGTTCAGATTGGTAATTTGATAAAATTGGACATGTGATATACTCGAATGAAATAATAGAATGCTCGAAATAAATTCGTGCTTTATAAATTATTTTGTGTGTGTACATATACATATGTATCTTTCTTATGAGAATTTTCGCAAATGATTAGGGTTGTTCGACAGATTGTTATCTTCAGCCAGAAAAATTAACCCTTCACCCGTCGTGTAAATTTTTTGAGACTGATATTTTTAAGAGCAGACAAAAAGGAAATTCTATCAAAATTTCATGCAAGTTGACAGAAATTGAATATAAATACTTTTCCTTTTGTAGTAACAGATTAATGGATAAATGTTTTCAATAATTTACAATGGAAAAAGAACCGAATGCAGCAGGCAGAGAGAGTTGCATAATTGCATATGGTTATTCGAAACACAGAACATTAGAATAATGTTCAAAAGAAAATTAAATATTTCAACATATTTTGATTTCACTTTTAGCGAAGTATACAATCATTTTTATTAATATTTGGACACCCTTTAAAACAGAATAACTTTTTTTAAATTGGACCAAATAACGTGTCTTTTTCCTGAAAAGTTAAAAGTAATTTACTAGCTGATGAGTACCAAAATTTTGGAAAAAAATTGATTCATACATTCTATGAAATTTGATTTCTCGACAGCTGAATATCTCAACAGACAGATTGAAGAATAATCTAGATAAGTGTTAACGTTATTATTATAATTTCTACATGATCCATGTTAGGTAACAAAGTATGAAATCTACGATAAGAATTCTTGACGTTCCAAGTGGAATTCCAAGGGAAATCAACTCAATTTTACCTTTTACTTTTCAATGTTCCCTTCGTACACGTACACACGTTACCATATAGCATTCTCGTCGATCCTTCTTCTTCTTGCATGTTTATCGCACACGTAATCACGTTCACGCGAAACTTCCTACAGCTTAATGTCATGCGCGGTATGTCTGCTGTGTGGCACGTCCTCAAGAGCTCGTTAAACGAGTTGAGAAGTAACCTCGTCAACTATAAAACTCTTTCACGTTCCTTTGAAACGTCCTACGGATAATTAACTATGTCGTCTTTTCCACTTCTGTTAGCGCACACCACCTCTTCACTCGTCGCAAAGAACCGGAAAACCCAAGCGTTAGTGCCTCTTTCCGCTCGCGAGAATGAGCTTGTTCCCTCAATTTCCACGTGTCCCCTATCGTCGAACTCTTAACTCTTTGTGGTCGAGATTAATTTCTTGTAACGAGAAACTTTCTTCGTGAAAAACGAAAAAGAAAACAAGAAGAAATAGGAGATAGGGAAGAGTTAACGAACGCGTTCCTGCCTTTAAATTCGCAATGTTCGAATAACTTGCGGTAATAATAGAACGAGAAAGATGATTATATTCAGAACAAGCAATAGTTGATTCTGACAGGTGTTTTGATGGATATTAATTTACTCGAAAGAAGGAAAAATGTGTACTTTCAAAATTTCTATTGGAATGTTTAACATTGCTAAATTCTAAACTTTCTGTCTTTATTGTAATTATAGTTGCAATGGCCTAAACAATCTGGCGTCGCTTGAGCCAGATTTTTGAAACATTAATATTTATGGAACTACGAAAATGAAGTAATATTAAAATGTTAAAATAAATTTATATAATGCTTCACTTTGTTCTATTATACTAAGTGTCTACATGTATCATTGCCACATGGCTAATTAATTATTATTATGTTTTACAATAAACAATATTTTTTATTTTCCTGCTCAAGGTGGAAATATGTCTGTTTATACAATACATTACACCTAAATGATCAGAAACTATCAAGGGGATAAAGTTAGTGGAAGGGGATGGCGTATTTAGGTATCATAGTAACCTATATTCTCCAGATAGTAACTATGCAAAATTTGGTCCAGATTAATCAGAGTTTAGGATTTAATAGAGAATATAAACGTTGCATTTTGTATAAGGTGTTTCAACAATTGTGATCCAATAGGAAAAGGAGTGTAATTCTTTGTAAAAAATACGTCGAAATCCTTAGAATAAAATTTTTACTTTGTATACGAGGAAAAAAAATAGATTTTGTGTAAAATTTGTAATAGTCTACAAAGAATGCATTATAATTTAGTTCAGAATAAAGTTTCAAATAGTTGTAAGATAAGTAAAATGAATGTTTGAAAGTGATAGATTGCTTTATAGTTATTAACGAAACTATTATAATCAAATATAAATACAGCGAAAGGAACTGATAGTACAAACAAATGATATTGCACGTGTTTAAGAACACAAATGCGAGCAGAAATAACAGTCGATATTGAGATTTATGTTAGGTAAAGACTGATAGGGTTTCGAATTCACGTTTCTCGAAAATCAAGCTCAATATGCAAAAACATATATATGCATATCAATTCATCTACTTTCCGATTATATCACGATCTCTAAGACACTTAGTATAAACAGTTGTTAAAATGATTATGTACATTCATATGTCAGACGTTTTTAAACTGTCAAATGTCAAAATTTCATATTCCTATATTTACTCTCATCAAAGAATATTTTTCTTCATATTATTAAACACGATTACTTCGCTTTGCTTTTGAATGTCTATATAAGAAAGTTCATTTTCTCATAAACATACCACATACGATTATCCTCTTGTTACAAACTCAAGGTCGTTAATACAAACTTTCTAACTAATCAAATTATCCTTATAATTGTCTTTATTAATAGAGTACAGTACACATCAACCCATCGAGTTAAATTTTATTCGCGAGCTTGTTTCGCATCTCTCTTTTTGCTTTTTATTACAACAGAATTAATCTGGATCGTTCTCGGCCGTGTTCATCCATCCTGTTCCCACTTAAATGAATCTCGCGTGAGTTTCTAATAAATAATATTGTTGAAGCTCGTGGTCGGATCTCATTGAGATGCCTATCGAGCCTTGTGGAAATTACACGCGATGTGCCGACTAAATTAACTATCTATGTTTCGAAGGACTACTCTTAGGAATATAAGAGACTATGTAACTTCTAATGATTCTTCTTTGACTATTTCCTAGCAACTGTGTTCTATGACTAGTGGCTATTTTTTAACAACTGTATTAAACGCGGTTTACGCGTGTTTTTAATGCATCGGCAATGCACTGATTGATTGAAGTGGACAACGAGGTGACGAAAATATGGAAGTTTAATTGGTGGATGGAGTTGTGGAAGGTTAGCGGGAAGGATCCGGAGCGGGGTGGTGAGCGACTTTTCACCCTTACGGGGAAAGGCCCAAGGTGACATCAGTGTGGTACCGTTGATCGGTTCACCATGGTCGTACGACTCTTGGGTTTTCCGCTTATGACACGGTAAGTGCTATGAAGAGAGAAAATTAATTTCGCTAATACTAAGGCCACGTACCACCTGTTCAGGTACGGGTAAAACTCTACTTTCTCAAAAATAACGAATATAGGCGACCGTATCATAAACTGGTTCTAACGAAGCCTTAACAAATATCTAAAACAAGTCCATCGTGTTTTCGTTTCGGTATTTTAATTTGCACTGAAATACGCGTTTACTCCACAGTTACAATTGTTTTCATTACTAGCAGTTACCAGCTTGTTGCGTTAGAAATTCCGTAGTCGATATAAAAGGGCCTTTGTGTTTTCGATAACCGATTGGAATGGAAGCAGTTAAAATAAAAAGCGGCATTTTCTCTCTTACCATCGATGCAACATACTTATTATTAAAATAAACACTACCACAAGAAAAAAGTCAACTCTACCTCGAACCAGCGAGCCTTTACATTCGATCAAATTCCACGACGCAACACTAAACAACAGAATTTGTTAACCGTAGAGATGAAACAGCGAGAATTGATTGAAACGGAATGATTTCAATTAAACGATAAGCACCGACGGAAATAATTTAGCCTAGAGAAAGAGACAGAGAGAAAGAAAGAATATAGTGGCTTCGAAAAGAAAGAAAAAGCGTTGGCAAAGGTGTGGCAAAGACGATGGAACAATGATGGAATAGAAGCACAATTTTCCACTGAATAAACGGATTTTCTTTTTACGATTATCACTTTGTCCCCTTTCGAATGAAGGTAATCTTAATTGCTCCGGTGCATTATGCGATCTTTTCATGAAACAGTTCCATTATCCTGCGGGGTATATACTATGCGCATCTAACGAGCCCGCGGAGAGCTAAAAAACACAGTGTTCCCGCGATAATACGCTTCGCGTTGCAAATCCTTGAAAGATCATCCTGAAGCAGATAAATGGAAAAAGATCCAGCTCGGATTACACCACGAAGGAAATCAAGCTTTACGTTATCATCGCGTGAAATATTTACATTATCCCGTTACTCCGTCGTTGCTAGATGCCTTGATCTTTTCGTATTTCCGCCTTGAAGATATCTCAACGATATTTCTCAAGAGCTTTGAGCTTTGAAGAAATTTAATTGTTTATGATTATATACGTATACTGGAGACTTGATCGCTACGGCCAGCATTTCTTTCAGTTCTTCAACGCATCGAGATATTTATCATCGAGAATTAGCATGTGAAATTGCAAATTCGTTCCTGTTTTGTATTTTAATTGCTTAATTTCTTAGAATTAATCGTAACTTGTTCTAAGGCTCGAATAATTAATAATAATTAATATATTAATGTAAACTTCGTTTATATTTGTTTTCTAATTATTTCTTTTTCTTTTTTTTCGAAGATAGTTACGTTATTACATGTGTGATATGCTTGATTCACAATTGAATATATTATGAAACGTGTATGTATATATAAACAAAAATTTGTCAAACATACTTTAAGTTATAACGCAGTATTTTAGACATATTTAACTTTATCTTTGGACAAAGAATTATAAATTACGCGCAACACTTTCTGTTCGGTCGTAAAACACCTTAAGGCAGGCAAGGCGAGGGATTAGGCGACACGGCCTGCAAATTTATTTTGTAACAGCACAAATTACCGAAATCTTCCCATCTGGCCACCGGAAGCGGCCAACTTAGCGACCGACTAGAAAACAGTAGGGATTTCCTACAATATAACAAATATTTTTAGTAAGAATCTCCCTACCTTCTCGACACATCAGCCACCCCCAGAATATTCAAACCAATGAATACATTTCGACCACCTCCACTACACATTCAGACAGCAAATCAGAACACACACAGAATTTATAAAATAACACGCACAGATATTCCAGGCAGATTTTTTCGTAACACATTATTCCATTCGTTATACATTCGACACAGACATCAATATTGTAACATACCTTATTAAACTATTTCTAATACAATTATAACGTTGTTCAATATTGTGTTTGATCCATTCAAAAATCAATACAGTCCACTATCTAATTTGCATATTTCGAAAAACTTCACTGGAATCCACCAAAAGGAAACCAGTTCGAAGTCTGCGTCATATTATTGTCGCGGAAACACTCGTCGACGCTGTGACGCGATAACACTTTCTCAAGCTGTAGACTTCTAGATAAAAGAGATAATAAGATGCTGCAATTGACAACGTCAGTCTTTTGTTGTAGTTAATCTTTGATTAACGCTTTATGTACTTACGTTTAGTATCATATATACATATATATAAAATGTGTTTTCTATAATCTGGGTATTATATTTACAACATCATTGATACTACAGTGTTGTTTCATCGGTGACAGAATGTGTAAAAGTTTTTAAAAATCGTTCGAATATATTTTACAGAAATCACAAAGAAGAAACATCCACTACACACGAAAAATATGCTATCTTTTCGTTAATAAATCTTTTTCTTCTTTAGCTTTTAATCTTTGGTTCGTAATTAAAGTTAATACAACAATGGTACTTAATAATAATAATAACGATAAAAAACGAGTAATGTTTTTGGTCTTTTAACTCTTGATCCCTAATTAAAATTAAAGTGGCAATGGTACTTAATAAAGAAAAAAAGAAAAATAAATGAAAAAAAGGGAAAATTCATAGAACAAAGTAGTGCACGAGTTGAAAATCCGAAACATTCACGGGAAGAGTTTAGTTAGACGTTTATACGGATCATAAATACTAGTTATCTGTCCCATTGTTCCTGAGTTTGTATTTACTGTACTTTGCAAGTATTTTATCTTAATAAGTTCAAAGTAAAGCTCGTTGAGGTTGAAGAAAGGGAATCTCTTGTAAAAAGAGTTCAATCGTTGGGTAACTACAGGCAATAGTTAGCTGATTTTTATAATATACAGTACATTATGTATGATTTATAATTATGCAATCTTGTATTTTAAGAAATTTCCAACTTATATTACGTTGATGTGAAACTTTCCTAGTTAATAATTTTTTTTTGTGGTGTAGTAACTTTTAACATTTCAATTCTTGTTATTTTAATGTCGAAATATTAAAATGCAGATACTGCACACACGTTGAAAATAAATCTGTTGAAGAATATTACGTATTCTATGCAAGCGAAAATGAATAATTATCTTTGAATGAAACCATTTTGGACAGGTATTCAACATAGAGGAATCCAGTATGTGGAATACTAAACAGAGCAAATTCATTAACGAGGTTTCCATAGAACATTTATCTACGACAAACGGAACGTCAGAATTTCAGCAATATAATTGAGTATGCTCCATATATTATCATCGAACTTATAGTTTATCTTTGATATCAGGCAAGCGATAAATGAAAGACGTTCTTCGAAACGTCGAATTTTATTTTAACACGAACGCTATGCAATCGCTCGATATAAGTATTGAACATTTTTAAATAAACGAAACTATAACTCGATACAAATTAAAAGCGTACCATTGAATACAATTTTTAACGAGAGAGAATTTTCAACCTCAGCAAATTCTTCACATGTAAACTTTTTCATTCTCAAAGAACGTTTTACGATTGATTCACTCAATTCTAGTCAATTCAGCACGTTTATGTAATACTTCACAAAACAATTCCCTATACAGTGGCTCGTACTGAAAATCGTCCACGATACTTTTTTCTCCAATTTTGTTTGTAATGTAATATATAAACATGCAGCATTTATTTACAACCTGTGAAGAAACATTGTACGTATGTCATTTCATGATTGTATCGTAAAGACGAAAGAAAATATTTTAATAAATACTTATAAAATTAAAAATTATTGATATAATTTCTAGTGGCATCTAGGATAATAGTAGATCGCAACTAAAAATAGTCCATCTGTAACATTCAGGGATTGCGCGAAATGAAAAATATATTTTCAATTGTTTTTCATTATTATCTTTTTCATTAATCCTTTGAGTACTGAAATCTTTAAAGTCAAGCGCTCTAATCGGACGAAATACCTTCTTTTTGTAAGTTATCGTTTAAATTAAATTAAATATTTTTCTTTCTTTCGATATATATTATTTGTTTATGAAAATTAATACCTTAAAAGTGCCTAACTCTGAATATTCGAACTTTAGAGACGCATACACGAGTTCATAGTTCATATATAGATCATTTTCGCCGGACGCATATATGTGTCCGCAGTATTTAAAGTGTTAAATGTCAAATTAAGTTGTAGACCATATTTGCAACGCTTTTTCAATAAAATGAAAGTTAGAAGAAAACGAACAACAATAGAAGAACAAAAACTTGTAATATTTTGTTATAATGGAAGGAGATCCCGAAGAAAAGTTGGAAAAGGGTAAAAAAAAATCAGACTGTAGTACAATATACTTTCAATAGATCAAAATGAACAAGATTTAAAAAAATGCGGTGTTAACGTAATGAACGGAAATTTCAAGCGATTATATGGAAAACCTCGTAAAATCTATGTGTAATACATTAATAGCCGTGGAAAATAGTAGCGGAGATCTAACAAAATATTAAATCCATATATCTTTTAAATTAATGTTTAAGCTTTATAAATAAAGACAACTACTTCTTCACTACTGTTTCATAAACCCTATCATGTGTTAGTTATATTTTACAGTAATAAACAAAGTATATTTCTATGTTGATTGTACACGCTTTTGATTTATTTTATTGGATTTTATAAAGGCGAGTAAACAGGCAAGAGGAGTGGACGGTTTTCAATGTGAGCTACATTCGTTCATATACTCAATGCTTGAGAATTTCTCGTAAATAACACTCAGCTATCTAGTTTCGAAAATTAAAATATTTCATTCGTTCAAATGTTCTACGATTATTTAAAAAAGAAAAATGTTTCCTTACCTGAATGAAAAATAATTTTGGCTTGCCAGCCAAGGTTGGGCACCGATCAGCAGTGAAAGGGGTCCATAGTACATCGACTGAGTACATCGAATCAGTCGAAAACAGGAAACCTGATTCCCCGTGCGACATAGCAGCTACAACCAGACAGTCTCTATCCTTGTGGTCTTCCGCAGAGGCTTTAATGAAAGGATTAATTAATTTGGTACTGACCGTGATAACGGCCTCAAACTGTTTGCCCGAGTATGTGATACAAGGAACAATATTGGGAAAGCTAAATTCACCGAGCCATTTCGACATCCATACTCGAAAATTTCCTACTGTTTGCCAACCTTTATCCATTTCTGTGTATTTAGAGTATCCTGTCTCTCGATATTATTATACTATACATGTACCAGAGATTAGGATCATGTTGCAGTATCGTCGAGATAGAGGAGAACTTAGCTCTACAGGTGCTTTAATTTCGTAATCACGGATGATGATGTTAAGGCACTTGTGGTGTTAAATGACGATTAAAGCTGCTTTTGTTTTATGAATGGGAGAAGTAGCTTGTTCGAATTAGTTGATGTTTTTTGATTTAGCAGATGTTGAACTATATACTTTCTTGGAATTCGCATCAGTTCTCAGTTAAAATAATCATAGTTGAAATTGATAACACATATATAGATAGATGACGGGATATTTAATAAAATGCTTCAGGATTGTCGATCGATTGATCAAGCTAATTTTAGCTTTCAAAGAAAAAAGGAAATTTCCTCGGCTTATAATTAAAAATGAGTGAAAATAATAACCAATTACTTCATTTTCATTTTAGCAAATGTTAATGTGATGTGCTTTACATTAGATATAGAAATAAATTTTTTGAGACTGGAGTTACATAATCAAATACAACTATTCAAATCAAAATATTTCTAATGATGTTCGGAAGCTGACAGAAATAGGTCATCAAGCATAATGGAAATTATTTCAATGATAGATTAGTTATAGCTATGAATAGTAAAATAAATATGTATATCTTCAATTCGTTCTTTCACGTAAACTTTATACTTTCTTGTTGTTATAAGTCAGGTTTTAGATGCGTTACTAATTTTGAAAACGGGGTTTTTAGATTTTAATAAATATATTTCCGTGTAAGATTTTCATAAAATTTTCCATTATTTTAATTTTTCATACTACTAGAGTAAATATTTAATGAACAATAATACAAAGTGACTCCCATTAATATTTGAATACCCTTTGAGGTAGAATAACTTTTCTAAAATTGCATTAAATAATTTGAGTCTTTTTAAAAATTTTTCATTAAAATACTTTTTAATCAACTCAAACACAAACATTTAAATCTTTCATAACGAAGGATATATATGACTTAGCTTAGGATGTATTACTTCATAATCACCGGTGAATCAACGATGAAAGTAATTGCAATAGAAATCACAATGTTCAATGTTCAAAGCCAGATGAAGATAGAGATTATACGGAACGAGTGCGTCGCGTTATAGATTCGAATGGTGCACTGGTTTCCGCACTAGATTTAATGAAAGGATTAATTAATTCAGTGCGGTCCACAATAGTGGTGACCAAGCTGTTTACCGTGATGGGTTATACGCAAGCAAATCAAGAGGTTAACGACGGCACGTATTGTTCGTTTAACCTCTCACCCTTTCCGATTTGGCTGTTGTGTTTGCCACAGCAAATACCGTCGAATTTGAAAATCACTTTTGTAAATAATTCGAATGCTTTCATCGAATCGTCCCATAAGCGAATTTCGGAAACCTTTCGATTTGCCCTTTGAATTTATGTGTGCTTTGTATAAAGCATTCGAGTTGCAATATGATTTTCCAGCTATTTTCTTCGTTTTCTTTCTCACACGTTAAACATTATTCCACGTTCATTCAACGGATGTGTGTGTGTGTGTGCGTGTGCGTGCATATATATGTATATGTATATGTGCGTGTCGTGTATTGCACGATTTTGAGGAGAAAGAACACGATAGCCTAAACTGCTTAACTAGTTAATCGACTGAGCCGTTTTCTTCTTTTTTACTCGTTTCATACTTTCCATTCCATGATATCGTTCCGTACAAATGTTTCTCTTTCTTCTCTCTTTTTTCCTCAAGATGTAGCAATTACTCCGAATCTGCGAATAGGTCTAAGCGGATTCCGTTTTTCCTTCTCAAGTAATGCAATTCCCTTTTCCCTGAATCAATTTTATTATCTCTTCGCGAACTTTTATTCTTCTCCTTATCTGCAATCCTTCCCTTTTCTTTTTTTTTTCTTTTTCGTAATTCAATAAAAGTTAGTTGCACGTTGCCACTTTGTGCACTCGTACAATTTTTGATTTAATCGAACATTCATATAAAATTCATAATATTCTAATATTCTAATTAGTAGTTGGTTATCAAGAATTAAATTTTAGTTAAATTAATCAACAGTTACACTAATTAAACAAAAGATTATGTAATTCACATAATCAATGGAGTCGTTTATTCTGAAATTGATTTAAGTCCAGTTGTTTTTAAATCGAGATATTTGAGGATTTGCGTTTGAATCAATTTAAAAATGTTTGTCACTGGTAGTATGATACCTTTGCTTTTAGAAAAAGGTGTAATTTATTAACCTAATTAGTTTAATAAACATTGCAAATATAATAAAATATAAATAGAAAAATGTCAGATCGAAATGGTTGAAATATGAGATGTGAAATTTGAAAAATTGGATCTTCCAAAGTGAAAGACAATTTTAACAAAACAAAATAGAGGTAACGAAGTTTCCTGATAATAGATAAAGGCATAAATATATTTCATTTTTATAATGTACTTAAATATTGGGGACATACAGCCTCATGTATCATATTGCCAAAGATATAAAGTTGTGAAAATTTAATGTGCATGAAAATATCACATGAAGTCCGTGGTATTTCAGAATTTTTTCTAACGGACATTGTTACGTTGCAAATACCAGTGAACTGCATACAGAGAATCAGTGGAGAACGTGTTAATACGTTTGTCTACAGTTCACGAAGTATTTCTCCCGCTGGTCGCATTCTGAACAGAAGTGTTCAGAAAAAGGAGATAGTATTGTGCGAAACAATGTTCCAACTTCTATGAAGTTTCTTTTTTTATTTTCTCGTACTCCTGATGATGTCGAGAGAACGTGTCAGTCACATTCCTCCACTATTAAGAATTTCTTCTCAGAATACAAACGAATTATCGTTTTTAATTATAGATGAAAATTAACATTGAAAGTGTGGAATGTAAAAGAGAGAAAAAAGAAGGAAACTTGAATAATTCAACAGATATTCTAAATAAAACGAAGATAACACGAAATAGAAAGCGATAAGGAAACAGCAGCAACAGAATTTGAGTGAACCTTAAAAGAGTTTCGATAATTTTCACTTTTGACCTATTTTAATAATTCTCATACGTATGATAATGCATACGAGATATAGCACTGTTTTATTTCTCCCTTTTCTTTCTTATTATACTTTAATCTGCCATTATCTAAAATTCTCTTCAGCCTTCCGTTTCCAGAGCGCGACTAAAAAATTAATTGCCTAATTTTGCACACTTCTGTGTGTGTTTCGCCTTATCACGATAATCGTTAAATTGGGAAAAGACTTTCTGTTGAATGTTAGAAGAAATATTTCGAAAAGTAACGCACTGCAACATTTCTAGTTATTAGAAATAAATATTGTACAGAGGAGCATGATATTCTCTCTATATAATAATTGAGCCGTTTATTTTCAAAGTGGTTCAAGTCCACTTTTCAAAGAAAATCAAATTAACGTTCATAATAGTTATAATTCTACGCTTAAACAATGCATAGCAAATGTGTTCAAATTCATCGAGATTTTGTTTATAGAAAATCAGCTAATTAAACATTTTTAGTTTGAAAGTACCTAGAGTCCACCTTTGAAAGTTAGAATTCGCGTGGAGAGTCAAAAAATTTTAATAATACTGGATTGTTACTATTGCATAAATATATAAGAAAAATCTTAACACCTAAGTACAAAGATACGATGAACTTATTGCAGTATGTACCACGCATAAAATGGAAGAAATATAAATCTAATTTGACTGTATAATTATTTTGAAAGTAAGTAAAGTTTTTTTTTTATTTATTTATTTCGAAGCTTTTTGAAGAGCTTACACTTTTTAAAAAATTAAAAAAATCATTTCATTTTTTTTTAAAGTGGTTTAAGTCCATTTATAGTCACCAAAAACATCCTACTTTTCAAATCTTTCGGTTTTTATCATTGCATCCTACAGTTACATATTCCACCAAAGTAAAAATTATACAACACTTTATCACGTTGCTTATTCTTATGATTGTCAATAAAAAAAGTCTAAGATAACGAACATACATGGTAAATATTATTACATAGAGGATATAGGGTCATAAAAATTTACTGGGAAACATATATCTCAACAGGGTTGAAAGATTTATGGTTCAGGTTTCGTGTTTCATATTTCAAATTTCTGATGCCGGTTTATCGATAAATCTTGAACATCTGAGAACCTTAAATGGACACAATCGAAGAACTTTTTAAACAAACTAGTCGTGTCGCAAGACAGAAATAAATCATTCCGCGACCAAGTGGCTCGTGAAACTTGGCAATTTTCTTGACTGTTGCGAGCTAAACAAATAAGCACCGACAACAGAGAAGAATTAGCGCGGGCAGGCGAAGAAAAATCTCCGGATAATTCCTTCTCGAACAGCAGCGGCGATTTCACGCGCTATTTGCTACAGAACGATCTCCTCTGGCCCGTGTACAGCGAAGCGGACACACCCGTTCAAGCGTGTTCGTAGGAACTTGCGTTCGTCGATTATGCGCGTCGCTCTAACGGAAGTTCGCGAAGTCTTCGGGCACGCGGACGCCTGCCGGACGTATTAATTAATTCGAACAAATCAGCTACGTCTGAATTAATTACAGAAACTAAAGTCTGACAAAGAATTACGCAGCAAATCGTGTAGAACAGTCTTCAAATCTCTTAGCTACTGTACGTCACTCTAGTGACTGTTACGACCCTCACAACGTAAAGAGGCCTCCGCCTGACGAATTATAGCTATAAAATATAAATTATTCGTTAGTTATATTTGGCTGGCTGATTGAGATTCTACGCGGTTCGCAATGATTATACACTTCCCTCGAAGAAACTTACGGCTGTGGTTGCCGAGGCCCTGACACCTTAAAAGTTGTTTGAAGTACCACCGTCACAGTTAGCAACAATGCCCTTCCAAAATATTCAGCCACAATCAAATATATTAGGTCAATGCAAAAGTTCGTGTCCGATTTCGCATTAAAATATAAGTAAATTTGGCATGTTAATCAAGTATATAGTCTCTGTTGTTTTCTATAATTTTCTTCTGATCGATCTGTCGATGTTAAGTCTCTCTGCAACTTTTCAAATTTGTGGATTATTTGGCAATAAATTAAGTACAACATCGTCGTTTATCAAAGAAGTCATTTAATTGAAAATCGCTATATTTAAATTTTGCAAACTATTTTTTTACTGCATATAGAGCTGATATACGGTCATGGTAAACGTCCTGAATATTTTTTACAGCTGTTCCTAACGTTACATCTTTCCGGAATTCATAAAGTATGACACGACAAGAATGAATTTTTTCTGCATTCATTTTTAAAATCCTCTATAACGTAAGAATTGTCGAAACACAAAAATCTGCTGATAAAGTAGCAGTTGGATATCGCTCTTTTTATCCGCTATGAAATCTGCACATGCAACATCAAGTGTCACTTGCAAAGAAATAATTTAATGTCATCTATTCGAATCAGACACAAACTTTATCACTGACTTAATATATCACACACAATTATGTTATTAATCGTTAAAGTATATATGTTTATACTATCGTATCATGATTTTCTCAAACATTTTTAAATAAAAATCTACAAGAAAATTATGGTTTATTCATCTATAGCTCCGTTCTAATGTAATTGCACAGCGGAAAATGCTATCAGACACAAATCCCAGTACTATACTATTTATGTACAGTCCACGTCAAATATTGCCATACGGAAATACAGTTTCGAGGAAAGTGTAAGTGTAAGAAGTTAAACAGGCAGAAATGCACAAAAAAGTATGTATACGAAATATTATATTTTGTGACTGTGTGAGAATTATTTTGCAGCGAGGATAGACAGAAAGCTTGTTCTCCTCTACCGCATCTAATAACCTGATACCAAAGCTCTCTTACTAACAATATCCGCTAGCAACATCCACTTCCGCTCGAGGGAAGCTGGAATGCCCCTTCGGCTGATCGATACACCCGACTGCGCTACAAATTCAGAAGTTTATTACCGCCGTTGGTTGATGCTTTCTCGTCGAATACGAATCTAGCATTCTGTTGGAGGTGCAGACGTATATACAGTGTGTCACATTTTAATACGTACACTCAATTATATTCTTCAAAGTGTTGTTCGAAGAAGTATATGCATTTTTTTCCTTTTTTTAAATAGAATTTACGGTGGATGACTGAATTATTATGATCACTTCAAAATTAACTTTTGCCTGGTGAATACAGAGTTAGGTTAGGTTAATATACATCACAAAATACCGAGAAACATGTTTACAGTGTTCACAGAATACACGAAACACGTGCTTTGTGCATGCATTATAATAAAAATTAATAAATATTGTATATTCTTATACAACATAAACGCATTCATTTTACTTTGGTCATTACATACTAATAGTATTAAAAAGGAAGAAAGAGGAGACTATATACAAAATAAATAATTTAATAAAATATTTTATGAATAATACGTAATGGTAAACAAAAACAAGAGTTTATATATAAAATGAAATAAATATTTGAGTGGAAAGCTTTTTATTAATGATATAAATAAGATCTCTTTTCATGGGTCTGAATGGTTGCTATATCCGCCATTACACGATAAACCGTACTAGGGTTATGTATCATTTATTTGAAATTTGAATAAGAATCGAATTGAAAATACACTTAAGATGAAGCTTCTCTTTTATTGTAAGGGGTACTATCAAGTTTTTAGTGAAATACAGCAGGGATTCTAAAGCTTCTACAAATTGTTAATAATTTTTTTGTAACTTTTGTGTACCTAATTTTTTTGCATCTATATATTTCTTCGAGTAACGAATATTTAAAGAGATAAACGAGTGTATAGATCAAAATTGGACACCTTGTATACATACATGTCCGCAGGCGCGCGAGCGCGTGGCCGTATTCATAGAGGGTGTTTCGTGATTTCTAGATTAGCTTGTGATCAGTATGTACTTAAGTAGAGGAAACATGCTACATATTGAAGTATTTTCAACGAATGCAGTGGATATTCACTGTAATGATTTAAATTAAGGAAATGAACACCCAGAGACAATTTCTATTCAAGAAAAATGTTTGCTGAAGGATATGTTTGATTTATGGTTGAATCTACTACTTCAAATTCTAAATTGGAAATTTCTAATATTTAATCGATGATTTTCCGTGATTCTTAAGTCACGTAGAATCTGAATTCTAATTCAGAAAAGAAATTGTAATATTAAATCACGTATGGTACATACTGGTAGGATAAAATTGAAAAGAGAATGTATAAGTTTCGCTCGATTTACATATAAATTTTATTTATTCTATTTATTAATTATAATCTAACCTAACCAGATTTTCATGTGATTTTACGTCACATACGAATAACGTTAGTAATTGAAGTAACATAATTACTCGAGAAAATGGCAACTTATTTTACAAGGGAACATATCGAATGCATATACGTCAATTTTGATGAAACGTAGGAGAAACAGTTCGCAGGAAATCATGAATCGTCCTCGAGCATGAATATTCGAGATTTTAAAAGATTTCAAAAATTCGAGGCTACCGAAATTTATCAGAGATAGTGAAACGGCGAAAATTTACGAATTCGGTGTAGTTCAACGACAACATTTCACGAAAATTAAAGGGACACACATTTCCAGAGCGCTCGTAGCGATTCCAATCCAAGCTTAACCATTGGAATGCGAATAAATTCGAAATGGAATGCTTCCACACGAACAATCGAGACAGACTAGTTCAAATGTCATTTCGAACTTTTCGCGGTGCACCCAGTACGTGAGCGTTGGTAGGTGCATACGTTTCGCAAGCTTGACGTTAAAAGCAACCGCTGAAACGCGGGCTCTTGGCACAAGCAACCGAGCCTCTCCTCGCGCCCATGCTCTTCGGCCGAGATGCACGAAGCCTCGAACGGACAAAGAAAAGGAATATAGGGTGACAGGAACACACCGTGTCGAAGTAGGGCATGAGTTATAGGAAAGAAATGCAAATAATTATACGTTCCCTATGGTGTGGCAGTCACGTTTTTCCGCGTGAACGGTTTACGTAATTCACCACCGGCCATGTCGATAAGCGTTCAAACGTGATAGGATTACATGGCTCCCGTGAAATTCCTGTAATTATATTTCCTACGATGGGGATCATTAGTAGCTCGTTCTGTGTTCCCATCCATGTTCTCCATGTTGTTTGCTATTCTCGTTATCGACGGAATCGCGCCACGAAATAACTCTTCTGACGCGGAATTATCATGTTATTTCACATTCTAATTTTATACGATAATATATATTTTATACGATAATTTATAACGATAGATATCGCGAGTATTGTTGAAAAATTACTCGTTGATTAGAGGGATGAGGTGTGAGCATGCATATAGGACAATCTTTTTCGGCAATATTTATTTCGATGTGTATTTAGCATGGTGATTTATAGTACGCTTGCAAAGGAAACTTTGTTTCATTGTCAACATGTTTACGAGAATTAGAATATCTCACGGTAACAGAACATTAGATTTACAACTCGGAGCTTAGAAGGGAATTTCTCTAATCCACGATAGTCGAAAAACGTGTCATAAATATATCTTTCAACAGTCATCTCTGAGTGGTAGATAAGTGTAGACGTGTTTATACGTTCTCAATTAATAAATGTAACAAGAATAAAAGCAGTGAGTGTATCAGTACTTGTACTTACTACAGTGAATAGGTCCAACAGTTTCAAATGAACCCAAAAGTGAAGAAATTTTCGCTTAAAACTCGATGTGTCATCGTAGTGTAAAATTCACTTGTTTCCCAATACATTTCACTGTATCTTATAAATTGAATCACGCAAACGTCTAACATCCATGTAGGATTGTTCATTAACTGCTTGACCAGACGGTGAGAATTCAGCGTATGTATACCACATCGCGATAGATATGTAGAAGAAATGAAGTGGAATTTCAGCAACGTATTTCAACATGAGCCGGAGTTGAATTCAACTGGGTTTTAGGTAAAATGAAGAAGGGCTGGTCAGTATGAAACGTGTTCAAGGTGCAAAGGAATTCGGTCTAGTTTAGTCAAAGAATCAAAGGATTTAGAGAGATTCGTAGAATGCAACGTCGGATTTCGCCTAATCGCAAGTTTGAATAGTCAGAGAACTGAAGAGTAGAGGGCATACTCAAGGAGTTAAAGAGTTTAGTCAAATGAAGGGCCCACTTCGACTGATTTTAGCCGGATGCGCAAAATCGATTCGAGCGATGGAATTTCAACGAGTAGTTGAAGTGTAAAATTCAATGAACTTTTCAAGAAATTCGTGTACTGAAACATATATCAAATAAATCGAACGTATACAAATTTTTCTTTTTTTTTTTTGTTATTCAAAGTCGCGTTAACACCTTGGTTATTAGCGAGCAGAGATGGTGGTTATTTTATATTTCATAAGGGAGGTTTTATTCATCGTACAATTTCAATCATTTTTTGAGATCTGCGTAAAATATATTTTTTTCAATATCATTGATCGTTCAGAGCTGGTTTTTAGTGTCTTTTGTGTTTCCTTGCAGTCCAATAGAATACGTTTAGTGATTAAATTTTGTTAGCAGAATTCACCATACTTGTTCTTTTTAGCATGTAATTATATGTAACTTTAGTGTACTCAATTATCCATTTAATATATTTAATATGTTAAATAGATGATTAATGTATTTAATACATTTGTCCTTTTCTGTTGAATTGGGCTGTGTCGTCGTTTTTATTAAAATCATCTTTCTTTTATTGTTCCTTCCAAAAATTTCTATATTATGTCAGAACATATATAAGGCGAAAGTATCTGTTATTAAAATTCGAAATTAAATTGATAGTGAAGAGACAAAAAGCTAAGTATAAAATCCATTGATTAACATAAACAAACAAAATAACTTAAACCTGGTTAGGTTAAAATTAGATAAAATTTAAATTTAGATTAGGTTAAATAAAACTTTAAATTAGAATTCATACAGAATTCATTCTTCTCGTTCAACGACTCGATTTCAGCTAACAATATAGCACCGTTGTTGCAATAGGAATTTAAAAAGTTTATATGACTATTTTAAGTATGAAATTCCCTATAAGAAGATATTTCCATCTTCTGCGATTAAACGAATATCAGAACCTACACGTCAAAGATGAATTATACAAGATTCGTGGGCGAACGAAACTAACTTTCGTTTTCTTTCATTGAAACATGAAGAATCTAACCGGTTGAAAGTTTTCGTAGTGCGCCTTTTCAGTACTCCGAATGGAAAACCCTACGCGCGATGTGCGTATTGACCGGATGTACTCGATGTTTCGCTTCCAATCGTTTGGAAGCCGGCTGAGTGCGTGGCGAACGTTTGAATTGTTAAAAAAACGTGGAGTCGTTTCTCGCAAAATTCGTAGAAATCGAAGGGCGAAGCGACGCGTGGAATCGAACAGCTCCGACGTACACGATTAAATTCTTCAGTGTCCTCTGTGAAACAGTAGAAAGCAAAGCAAAACGTGATTCACTGTTTGTGAGATTTTTTGATACGCTCGAGATGTACGCTCGTATCGTACCAGCCATTTCTTTTTTTGTTTTAAGTGGTATAAGTTCATTTGCAACCCCCAAAGAATACTGGATGAGATTTAAAAGGGATGAGTCCTACAAAATTTTTTACGAGACATCTATGAAAGAAAATGCACAATTTAAAGTTCTTGATTTATCTGGAAAACGAAAAAGGTAAAACAATTTGAGCAAAATAATTTTATTACTGTTGTACGGCTCATATACTTACGAGAAAGTGATAAAAAATTTTGTTTTATAAATAAATGATAATTAGGAAAAGCAGTTCGAATTTAGTTTTATCGTTGAATGGCGTTGTCCTATATGCATTTTTCCATTCGCGTAAAATATACAAGTACACTGCTTATTAAACTTTAATCCTACATAAATTTAATCTTTAAACTTCAATTAATCTATTTTTATCTTATATAGTATAAGTAATCTCATTCCTACTTAAAAATTATAATCATCAACAATACCTAACGTTTTTGTTTTTAATTTTACCTAACCTAACCACGACTTTAAATTGTCACTGAAATATAAGACTGTTTAGAGCATAAGAAAATCCTCCATAAGAACTATTTATGTCCAGAATACCGCTCATATAAATATTACAGTAAAACATTTCCAGTGACCGTAAGAAGTTCTTAGAATACAACACCTTGACAAATGAACAAAAGAAATAACGTCATAGCTTTTTTTGATGATAGTGTATAATAAATATTTTATTCACGCATGTTATTCAAGCTAAATTTCACCTGACGGACTTTTTCGTCACATTCTTTTTCTTTTTACTATACTAATATATCAAAGTGAAATATCAACAAATTGTATTTTACTACTAAATTTACATTTCAAGCAAATACAGAAAATTACAACATAATTGGAAGAAAATCTTTGAAACTAAAAATAGCTGAAATTTCACCCGAGATTTGTATAAGAGTAAAAAAAGTTCATCAAACACTACGCAGCAAAAAAAGAAAATATTCATAACATTTAAAATATGATGAATATGAAAGTTATGAATAATATCAATACTACGAACACTTTAAATATTTATTCTTGTTACGTATCCGAATATTTTATGTGAAATAATAATTAGACACAATTTCGATTAATTTATATTATAATGTCATAAAAGAAAATGCATTAAATTAATAATAGGTAGTTTTAATGTACACTAAATGACGCTTCACAACGAAGAAAGCTTCGAAACAATTTTTTTTTTGTAATTAACTAAAGTATTATAAAGCAAGCTTGTTTGAGTTTTTTGTCAATATTTTACTAATTTGAAACACACATTGGTTGTATTCAGCTTATTTTGATTTCGTATCATATATTCAATTTAGAATATTTTAGAAATCGTCCATAGATTTGGCAATAAATCTTGAAATAAAAGTGTTAGCTTATATTTAGACCATCTTTTCTACTAATACACGTAGGAATGTATTATACCAAGGGAAAATAACTATACGTAGCACCATTCGAGCGTACAATTAATCGAATGTATGAAAGCGAATTGATGACAGATTAACGAGAGGAAATGGTTCGTGTGCCATTATCGTGCATTAGCATTGTTCAAAGTGAGAATTTCGAGTGAAACATACGGTTGGAGTATTTAGAAAACAGGAATTTCTCGGGTCCGCGCATATTTTCAACAACTCGAGCGTAAGAGAGTAAGTCCTTACAAGGGCGAGCAGTAAGAGATTTGAGGCTTTCAATGCCTGGATTATTACGGTTGAGGGGTTTCTAGGCTTAAGGCTTCTGGGTATTAGCTGTATCCTGGAAGAGGGCTCCAATGTTTCACTGGCATTGCAGTTAGCTTAATCAGGATTCGATAAGTGATACTGAAATGACGTCTCATAAAAATGATCAAATATCGAATTCCCGTTGTGTACTAGATGGGATAGTTATTTCATTCAACGCTGGTATAAAAATAAAGATAGGTAAAGGAGACAGGGGCAAGTTGTTACAGTGATATGAACTTGCATACAAAATTCAAGAAAATCGAATATCTCAAGGACCGTTTATCGCAGACTAAAATATGAATATTTTCTTTTCTTTCGAGATATTTAAGGGTTCATATGTCAGCTGCTTCAAAAATATCGATGAAGTCTACTAAATTTGTCAAAGTTTCTATGAATTTAAATATATGTAACTTGATTATATAAATGACTTCTATGTGAATTTAACTAAAGCATTGTAACCTATCTGGGTCGTACATGGACTTACATCACTTTCATAATTATGCAGGATGAGTTTTGCAAAATTACGCAAAATTTGATGATTTATCCGAATTCGAGAAAAAAATATTAGACGTTCCATTTTAAAAACTGAAGGTAACCCTAATATTTCAATAAAAGAGTAAGGTAATAGAAAATAAATTATAGCACTGTACGTTCCCCTAGATACCACAAGTTTTATTTGAAATATTTTTTCGTACAACGAATAACTTCGAATAACTTTTTCGAATAACTTATGCGTTACATGTAGTCGTCATGTTAGGAAACTCACCCTGTATAACTATGTAAAAAGTTAAATCGCTGTTTTTTAATTTAAGAAAGGAAAAGATCCCCCTTGAAAATGTTAAGTGTGAAAATAAATTAATAAATTGCATTAGATGAATATAGATGTACACTTTTCGTAAATGAGTGACCATTTTTATGGAACGTATATATATTTATAAATCCTTCGTAGCAAATGGGTTAAGTGCATCTACAGAAACCTTTCAGAAAAAAGTTATGTTTAATTTGGGAAATAAAACTGAAAACGAATGTTAATCTGAATGCTTGTGTTCTGAAAAATTTTGGTAATGTTTCAATGTCACTTTGAGAGATTTTTAAAGCTATCATATGGCAACTTGATTTTTGTGATTTTTTTTATACTTGCAGGCGACTTTAAATTTTTGCAAAGAGTATTGTTTATATACGAAAAATTTTATTAATTTTTTAGTATTTCTCGCAATGTTTATTTCGATCAAATTTTTAATTAATATTATGCGCCTCGATTTACAGAACGTTTGAAATATACTTCATTTTCGCCATGCTTCTGATGCTAATAATTTTATTCAACCATTACCATTATATTTCTAAAATATTTTTATTTATATTGTTACTTTTTGGCGGAAATAAAAATAACCAAAACAAGTTTCAATAAATTAATTTATTGGAACATTCGAACATCGAAGTTCGTAGACACTTGGAAGACAGGCCGGTCTCTAGTTTCTCCATTTTTATCCATGAAAGAGAGTTTTCCAGAAGACGGTTCGTGAAAATGATGTCTAGAATGGCGGAAATTATAGCGCGGTCGTTTTGTTAAATCCACGGAAGGAGAACGAAACTGCGCAAGCTATGCTTTTCTCACACTCCCTCTGTTCGATACAATTTTCAAAGCAAACAAATGAGAATGCTCGAATTCACTACCGTTTTCGCGTTATTCCTTGAAAGTTCCGACATTTTGTTTTCCTAAATATGCGTACAAACGTTTTCTTTATTCATATTTTCTTTGTTTATCTTTTAATTCTTTTGATTTTCTCTATATAGTGTTCTCGAAACCATTCAATTACCAATTGGAATTGCATTTACAAAATGTTAAACAATCACAGTAAATGGCGAATAAACGAACGCGTTACTTGCACGCTGATATATTTCCACTACACAAATCGAATTTCAACCGATTCAACCTTCAAAATATCAATAAGTAGCCAGAGATACTAATTTCACGATCATTGATGCGTTCTAGCACTGATATAATCGTCGAATGACGTTAATTACATTTGTGCCTGTGAAACGAAATTACAATTTTGACCGATGATAGTAGAAATATGTTAAACGTTCAATGCAGAGCTGATCATTATCAAAGGATATTTGTTATTTTCCGAACAAAATTCTTTTTTGTTTATTACTCATTCATCGGTGAGAATGTGATTCGATAATGCATAGCATTGTGGGAACTCCTAAACTGCTAAACCCACAAATATATACTTTTACCGCTCGAGGTATATCGACAATTACAAATATGCAAAGTTTTTGCACCCTAGTTCTCTTATCTCTTAGTCTTATTCGCAGTTATTAGCGTTAATCATACGCTGGACTGTTCGAATTTTCTACCACGGATGAAGATGTAACACTCACTATTCCATACAAAGATGGATACGAACCTCGTAGCATTATTCTAGTCACTTATTCGAAGTTTGTACAACAAAATCTTTTATTTCTTTGTAAACCTCGACAGTGTCGCTAGAAACACTTGCAAGCGGTTAATGTGACGCTTAAAAAAAATTAACGTGCTTTTTTCCTCTCATTCGTTGTTTTATATCGAAAATTGAATAACTATAATAAAACACCGAACATAACTGACATAATAACAGTTTAATCTGCAGTTTGTGATCACTCTATTATGACTATTATGAAATTACTAAGGTATATTGGATATCTGTGTATATGAAATTTTGTATTTATTTTAGTATGATAGATTTACCCCCTGAAGTATTGACATGCATTTATAAAATACTCTGCTTAATATTGTTGTGTATGATGATTGGTTGATTTTTAGAAGGTATGGAAATAAGGACTCGAAAAATGCGAAGGTATCATCGAATGTTAGAAAATTCTAGTGGAAGGAGAATTAAGGGTGGAAGAGGTTTGCAAAGTGGAGGAATATGGAAAAACTCGAAAAGGAGAAAGGGGGTGAAAGTAAATATATGTTTTGATCTGTGTTTATAGCAGGAAAGCAATTCGTTCGGGCCTTGAAATTAGTGTTCGAAGAGAGTTTGTTAGAATCTTAGAATTAAAGCTGGAAAGGTATTTTCTATAGGTTTTATTGAATTATTTATATTTACAATAATCTTTTTTAATATTATTGTAAATATAAATAGAAAAATGAACCTAGATACCATCTGTTTAATATAGATAGACGCCGATATTATCTTTTTTTGTTTATTCTGTATGTGCATTGTTAAATATATACATGCTTTCCTCAAATATAAATTAAAATAAAGATTCCTTTACATGAAAACTAAAGCAGTAAACATGCATTAATGCCTATATATCCAATAAGTTTGTAATCGGACGCTGATTTCCGAAAATCATATATATAATAGATTAGTTTTTCGTTGTAGTGTAGCGCAGTGAAAGGATTAATTACACAAACTTCGGAAAGGTTGATCTAAAACCGAGAACACTCGACCGTTCAATGTTAAGTACTTACCGATAACATAAAGTGTCATAGTTAAAATCAAACGGTATCGTTTCGATCTACTATACCCTTGTTAAGCATCCTCTGGCACGAGGCCAGTGTGAACAAAGTTTAACGCGTGCACGAGCCATGAAACAGCTAGTCGGCCGTGAACTGAATTATTAAATCGCGTTGCGTATCGTTATGCGAGCCGCGAGTAATTGCTTCGAACGTTTTCACCTCGTTCCATGGATCGACGTGTGTTTATCCCAGCCCACTAAATTATATATGTCGCAACCTGTGTGTATAGGCCACCAAACTGACGCATCGATCACGCTACATCTGCTTGATCAGGTTCAAGCAATAACTTTCTCCTTTTTTCAATCTCTCTTTCTTTCTCCTTCTCTCTTTTTGTCTCCTCCTGTCACGAATGAAAAACACCGTAAACAAATTGCACCGTTCCCTGGGAATATTTAACTGTTTACCAGTCAGCCCCAATTTTCACCGTTCCAGCCGGCGCGCGTTGTCCGACGCCGAGCGTCGGAGCCGTTGTTTGTTCAGCAAATAAAAGTCACGTGCACGTCTGTTTTTTTGCACTCGAGAACCGATCCAAGCATGACGATACGCGTGTGATGCCAGACGGTAGGGAAAAAATAAATAGAAGATAATACTGTTTATCTCGATGAGTTCAAACTTTTGATGATGGGAAGAGGCAGAGGGTTGGATTAAAATTGTCAGATTCGGGGGTGAATTTCTCGTAAGTTTTAAGACTATAGCACATTTAACGCATGTGAACGATTTTAGACCAGCGTTTGTATATTTATATTATATAAAGAAGTATTTAAAATGGATCAATTGTTAAGTGTGCAGATTTATGTATACCTATCCCTCGATTTATAACGAAAGTACGATTCCTCAGAATACTGTGTAAATAAAAAAGAAAAAAAACAGAATATGTGTATGTAACTAAATTCATTTATTTTAAGTAAAATAAAAATACAATAAGTTAAATATTAAATCAGTTAATTAATTAAATCTGTTGTTTCTCCTTTTTTTTTTATAACAATAAAACTTTACCTTCTAAAAAATACTTGCGCGGTTTTTCTGTGCAAAGAATGAAAAGTTAAATACGCTACTTTTATTTGCAGATTCTGTCAAACGTCCCTGTTTAAAAACAATTATTTTATTAAATACCACACTAAAGAGAATTGTTATTAAATGTTACATTCCATTGCCGAACTTAATAAACTTTGTTATTATTTCTTATTTTAGTCATGTATTTTATAGTTCAAGTCACCATTAGATATTAAATGAAAGTATTATGTAAAATAAATCTGTAAATATGTTATCATTTTACGTTGCAGTAAATTCGTTATTGGAGCATTAATAAAGCACTAAAACGTATTCGAATTTAAACAGCGTTGTCACTTTCCATATTGCCAGCAATATTTCATCAATTTTCTTACCATGCACTTGTAATACTTAATTCTTTTTTTTTCAATTTTAAACAGCATATAATTATAAATATATCTCGTCTAGAAATCATCGGTTGCGAATGTGTTAAGAACTTTTAATTAATTTTAAGCATTTTTTCAATTAAGCTTATTGTTCAATTCTGACACGAGTGTTTCGAATTTTGAATTATTTAGCCAGTTACCTGAACTCAATTGATACTTTGACTCTATCTCGCCACTGACGCTCGTGAATTTATATTTGTTCTGTATGTATCTTTGACTTGTTCTGTCTGTTCTGTTCTGTTCTAACATCCGACTTCCGCTTTTCCGCCGGGGTTATTGTACGTCAATTGCTTTTGAGATGCAGGAGGAAACTCCAAATCGTTTGCCTTTGTTAGAATTTTTGGAGGTTTCCTGACAATAAAGAGAAAAATTAAGATTCGTTGAAAATTTTAATCTCAAAAAAACCTGCGGAAAAAGTGTCACGTGTGATGAAGTACTTTTTTATTTTCCGTTTCATCACTCGAATATCTTTTGATATATAGATCTATCGGATCGTTGCACACGAAACGGCGGATTCATAAACGAAACTTTATACCTCGATAACGTGGTCGAAAATAAATTTGTTTAACCAAAATAAACTCCAGCATATTCACTACATTTCCATCAAGGAATTGCACATAAATTCAGCCTGTTATTACAAAAATTTGAATATTAGCAGAAAATTCCTCAAACGCTTTTTCAGTGGTCGCCAAATTGTTCAATACCTTTTCTTTGTTAAAAAGTTATCTAAATATTTAAATTTACGTTGTGTTTGACCATTCATTACCTCCTGTTTCAAATGCTGCATCAATATTTCGTGTCGTTTCGACTGTTGAAATCGTATAATCCATTTTCATGCAAATTCTATCAAAAAGTTCAAAATATTAAAAAATTTTGATGGTTCTAATGTTATGCACCGCACTTTATGTCTCATTTTGAATTCGTAAAAGAATATTAGAAGTCTATTTTCTATTTTTAGTGTAACCTTAACATAGTTTTTGAAGTGAAAAAAGTCTCGCATTTAATACAGTAAACTAGGTTTCACTTTATCGTACGACAAAATCGATGTGAATCTAATTCATAAATACAAATCGAAATCTGTTAAAATGAATATGTATCTAACTTTTGAGTCATACAAAGTTATAAATGGTTAAAACACATTTATTTATAAAGTGTAATTGTTTTACAATATATTTCGAACAATTGTATGGTTTCACGACTGAATTCTGTGAATCGAAGGAAATATTTTGAAATACAGACATTCGAATTTAGTTACTATAATGTTTGTCTATAATACTTCCCGAGTTTCATCGAAGGAGTGCAGAATCTACGAAAGAGAATGAAATCAGGGACGTTTGGCGACACGTGACAGCTCACTATACGAAAAGCAAGTTTAGGGACTCAAGAATATTATTGAGTGTAGAGCAAAAAACGTAAGCGACGAAAATCGATATATCTACAAATTTTGTTTGGTGTCGCATGTTCATGTTTTGGACAGTGTTTTCATGCTTATTACATTTAAAAAAGTATATCGATGAAATATTAATAAAAAATCTCATTTCATAAAATTTTTACATTCTCTCGAATAAGTGAATGCATATTTCATGTAATTCCTCAAAATTTCCGGGTTCGATCTATACCCGGTCAATAATGTGTTCACATGTTAAAATAACAAAGACATTAAATTACAACACAAATCGGAAGAAAAATGGAACATTTTGTAAAATTTAGAAAGCGAAAATGGATGAATTTTCATCGGAATTTTACTGAACGTATCGAGAGAGAATTTAACGCAGTGCAGAATAATAACCACGGTTGCGTCCACCTTATACAATTTATTAATAGTACCTGGCGTGGAAATGCGCAAATAGGGTGATCGAGAAGGAAAAATTTTCAAACGTCGTCTAGCGTGGCTAGATGGAAAAAGTTGGTTGAACACTTCACAGAGTCCAATCGAATTCGCGGAACGGGGACACGTTCTGAGTTAACGTGGAACGGTGCCAGAAATTGAAGCATTAAAAATAGCGACGACCACTTTTATAAAATATGTAGTCGAGCAGCTTACGCGGCTACGCGTACAACGAACAATTTTTTACAATCAGATTGTCGAATCGAATCGTTGATCCCGCACTACTGTCCCGAAAACTGTATTTAAAGATTAGATCGATAGGGTATATATGCTTCTCGATCGACCTCGATACCATACTAGCAGAAATTTTATCGAACGTTTCAAAGGATGATTTGAAAAATTCCACTTTCGAAATCGTCATTTCACGGCAGAATTTTGAGATTCCCTGTATTTACCTTGAACGATTCGATAAAATGCCAAATGAAGCATATTTATCGAGAAAATTCTTTCCCTTCTATTACTATTTTCATATAAAGAGAAGGAAAAAACGTGAGGTTAACGGAATTTATGGGGGAAAAACGAAGGTAAGTAATGAGTCGGTTGGTTAAATGTCGAATTAAAATCAAAATGAAATGAACAATTGAAATTATTGACTATAATAATCACATGCTCGATGGTTATGCGTGTAATTAAAATACAATCATTTATTGAACTTCCCGTTGAATTTTCCATTTAGAAGTCAGACAGATTTAAATATATTATTGCTTTTCTCTGCAGTTTGTTATATACACTGTGTTATTATGAAACGTATCGAGCATCAAGCTAATTAACATACATTACGTCCTTGATAAAGACGCCAGCTAGGGAATTAATTGGGTGTCATTGGAAATCGTTTGAAAACTTTTTAAATGATTTGTCGGAAATTGAATTAAAATGAACAGTTGAAATGCAGCAAGAGATTCTTCACTGCTGTTAGAACAATTAGAGTACAATTTCTCGTCGCTTCGAATTTCTTTTGAATTGATTTTGCGAAAAATTGACGTTCCATTTGTGGCACGAAAGTGAAAATATACTAGAGATATTAAATAAGAAGTATTTGTATATATATAATTTCTACAATGCCTATTTCGAATTGTTTTATTAAATCGTGTCCCGTGCGAAATAAAAAGCTTCGTTGGGAATGTTAAATTATTCAACAGGAGCAACAGAGGATGTTATGGAAAAATATGGAGATGCGAGAAAGTAGTTTCCGTTTTATTACTCTATTTGACGCGTTCATATAAATCATGTTCATATGAAATTAGCCAGTAACGCATCGTGTGTAATTAAACAAAACGCATTTGTAATATAGATAGAAATATGCAGAGAGAATATATTATATTCACGATTGTTTTAATCATACATGTGCCTATGACTATGACATATTATAATTGATATTACATATGTAAGTATTGAAAATATCTTCGATTAAATTTTCTGGAAATACACAAGAATTTCGAAAAGTAATACTTCTTTCGTACACTTCTTTTTTTCTTTTTTCTTTCTTTTTTTTTGTTAGAAACGAGGATAAGCTGATTGGATCGATGAACTAGATATCGAAGATGAATTCATTAACAGGGATTTCGAAAGCTTCGATTGCTTCGACCTATTGAACTATTCAAATCGTGTGCGAACTTTCTCCTCCGAGCCTCATATTCCAGTTGAATATTATCCACGATCGAATTGAACTGATAAGTGTAGGCATACTTAACTACTTGCAAAATTTATTTCCAGTAATAATGTTAACCTTTGCTTGGACTAGATTGATCAAAGTTGTGTTAAATATTCGACGTTTCTTTTATTCAGACACTTTTCAAATCTCCACTCGAGTTCACGAAAATATCTTTAATTTTGCAAAATAAATTTTAATCTTTTATAACACCGTGTGATTTGGAGATTACGTTTTCATTTATCTACATTTCGTATCGCATGTATACCACAGCATTATTGTACTATTACATTATTATCAGCACATTTTTTTTTTTATTATAATTATTAATTATTGTTTTTTCAAAGAAAATAGGAAACTGTAATCGACTGTAATTCTTTTTCTCATGTATGAGGAAAAGTGAGATTACAAAGTGTCGATTACAAACGAAGAAACTATATATCTTGAAAATATTAGGTTGGTACAAATAAAATAAACTGAACAGCTGAAATTGGCAAATTGATATCATGTATTAAATTTTGTCCGGTCATCAATTTTTATACAGAATAGTCAAAAAGGAGTTTGCTATAGTACACGTATACTAAATAGTAAAAAAAACATAATACAAATTGTTTAGACATTATTATTTGATATAATGAATAGTCAGCATATTTGTGTAATTTTTTTATGTAAGTTTAAATTTGAAAAAACGACAATAAAACTTGGCGAAAATATAAAGTTAATATTTAAAGAATGTTATATGAATGTTAAGATATTTTAACGTTACTATACAAAATTCAGGATTCATGATATTTTATTGGAAAGTGAGTCAAGAGAAAGGTCAGATAATTATTAAAAACAATAAATTACCATTTATTCAAATACTCGAACAATTTTTTAATAAATCAATTATTTTGAAATGAAGACACCATAATAAGCAGCATTCAAAGAATTTTCCAATTTCTAGAACAATGATTTTTAGGAATTTCGAACGATGAAAGTTGACAATCACTGGAAAAATTATTTAGACCGATAGAATTGTGTGCAAATTATTTTGATTCAATACACTACTTTTTGAAGAAACACAATGTATCTAAAGTTTTATTTCAAAAAACAACATTTCGTAAGCACCAAACTAATACTAATGAAGAAAACAAAATAGTTAATTATCTAACTATTATTATCGCTAACGGATATAAACTTAATGAATAATAATAAAAACTAGGTAAGATTTTTAGTCCAAATATGGAAATTTCGCTGACTGTGAAAACGTGATGCAGAAATAAAAGAATCTATAAAAAAGAATATCGAAGAAACGCAATGTATCTAAAATTTCCGTTTCAAAGAGTGACATTTCATCTGCAGTAACTTAATGATCAAAAAAATGAAATATAATATTTTCAGTATTTCGGTAGTTCGTATATTATACGAAGAGAAATTTGAAATTTCCGTACAAACGACTAAGATCCAAAGAATTTTTTGGTAAAAATTCTCTCTAGAAAAGGAGCATTTTAAAGTGTTCCAAAATGTACTTACTCCACGTTTTTGCATCAATTTTCTAGTTCGCGTTACAGTACCAAAAGTTGATTAAACAGTTGATGAACAACTTCCTGCGTATTTCGCTTCACTTAATGTTCCGGAATATTCGTACACGACACTATTATCCGACAGTCGGCATTTCAAGCACCGCCGCCGTGTGAACCGTGCACGTCAGTTTTTCATTCGTGCGATCGCAGGGAACTCCCGCGCGGTCGAATAAAACGACGATCATTAAAAGTGTTTAATTACACGCCGTTTACAAAACACCTGTCGACCGGTCGAAAAATTTTCCGATAACTGCAGCGACATAGAATAATTGAAAGTCCGTTCCGGCCGCGTGAAATGGAACTTTTGGCCGCTGATGAAATCGTGGAAAAAGAGAAAAAATCTCCGCACAATTTTAACGTTCATCCGCAGCATACAGGTTTTGTGTTTACAATTTTCAAATATACCCCGCTGTGTCTACAGTGAGATTTACTATTGCGAAATATTAGGAAGCGTTGCATCGAGATGTGAATAATAAAAACAGAGAAAAAAACGAATCTTGAATATTTATAACTATGTGTAGAGGAATTTTACTTTGATACATGTTGAACACAGTCGAAATTTTAAACGCCTTCTTCTTAAGACTAATTATTTCAATATGGTAGCCTTAAACTTATCGTCAGCTATGGATGAAAAATCTTTTTAATCGAACGAATACGCGAGCTGTTTGTCTGAAGTAAATACAAATTCCTCGCTGAAATCGTTCTTATGTTCACAAATCATACTCCTTTCTTTTAATAGCATCGAATCACCAAGAGTAACTACACGAACGTAATTCAACCAACTTGTTTTCCAAATCGACTATGAGAAAGAGAATTACGAAGAAGACTAGTGGGAAAATAAAAAAAAGAAGCAAAAAAAAAAGAAACGAAGAAGAAAAAAAAGGAAGAGGAGATAGTTATAAACTGAACGCGATGTATCTCGATGCATTCCAGCCCGGTGGAATATGAAAAGTTTTCTCGCTTATTATAAAGTTTCGCGATCATCTGACTTTCCGCTTCACTACGCACCCACGCCCGTATATTTTGCGTGATTGCCTCTGCTACTTCTGCCTCGCTGGAAATCGGTTACCTGGACGGGTACAATCACATTTAATGAGCTCGTTTCATTGTAAAATGTTTGGACAACTTCTTGCGATGTTCATTCATTGACAACATCATTATTCGTGTCTCAGACAATCATGTTCAATGCACAACAGTTTACATCGTATTCCCTCCTCGCTCTTTCCACCTTCGCAGTAACACTTTTCAATGAAGACTTCCACGAGAATTATCGATAAATTCTGCTCGAACTTATACAAAAGGCTTAATAAAAAAAAAAATTTATCCAACAAAGAAATCCGCGACCCTATTCGTGGTTGACCGAATGTTTGTCAATTTGTCGTCGATCGATCAGATGACGAGGGCTTAGCTAGTTGCCGAGTGAAGTTCGAATATTACCGTGAATCGAAAAAAAATATTTGAAGACACCTTTATGATTTTTCATACGTACCAATTTCCAATCAGACTTGGGCAATATACTATTTGAAAAATAATCGTTAAGATAATATATTATCTTAAATAATCCTGTGTTGGTTTGTTTGAATAGACGAATGATTTATTCTAGATTATTTCGTCATTTGGAATTCAAATTAAACATGTTTTCATTGTACTTTTTATTTAATCAAATATTTTTTCAAATAGTTTCTCGAATACTTTCCAATTCTATTATGTCAACAGATCTTCATATAGTGTCTTACTCATTCAAGTTCAGGATAGACATTATTGAAGAGTGAGTATATAAATGCTATTTTTGTGAAAAGGCTATTTCCATTTGCGGTAACTGTAGACATAGTACAATATGGACGCCTTTCTGGAGAACTCTTTGAAGTAAGAACAATTTTAATTTGAAAAATCCCCGTATTCTAAGTTTAATAATTAATACAACTCAATAACCTCTTATGTCAAATTATTTGTTACTTTATTTGATTGAAATAACTGAAATCGAATAATTATTTAAATATAGAATTATCTAAAAATAATTTATTTGAATGAAGCGCAAAAGAATATTAGCTTTCTTGTGTTGTTTATAATGCAAAAATTATTCATTATTTCAAATGATTATTCGTCATCTTATTTCAAATAAAATGTGTCTAATCTTGCTTTCAATTTACGAAATTCGTGTCATCTTGACTCCGGTGAAATAGAGATTCGAAGTTACGCGGAAACTTTCGTTAATTTTTTTCTTTTTTCGTTTCGTGCTTGTAACGTAATAACAAAGCGTTCTCTCTCTTCTTTTTTTCTAAACGGAAGGAATATTCCATAAAGGATTGACAACTTTATGTTGGTTTATTGTTAGGGGATTGAGGATGAAGATCGCTACAGCTTTTTATTGCCAACTGGGATTAATCTTATTCAAGCATGAAAAAAAAAAGAAAAGAGGTTTGAGAAATATACATATAAATAGAGTTACCCTGTAGTTGGTGACACAAGAAGAAATTTGGAATTTGCAAATGACAAAGAAACTTTGTGTAAATATGTGGTCATTTGTGACAGAAGGGCCTGCTTAAAAAAAAGTCAAATGGGAATTTTATTCGAAATTTGTAGGATTTTGATGGTAGGAAACATTCGGAAGAGGGGACAGACATTCTTTATAAACCAAGTATGGATGAAATGGGAATGTCTCGTGGGGGAGGCTTCACGACTGGAAAGCGACAGAAAATCCTCGTGTAAACACACAGTCTGTTTCAGCTGGGACCATTCGCCGAGCTTGTGACGTGAATGTTATTCGATATTTGTGCGTTGTAAGGAACAGAAAAATTGGAAACTTGCAAACCGAGAATCGAGGTTAAGGGGTAAAACTGCCCTTAGATATTTCAACTCTCCTCTGCAACGCAAGAAAATATCTCCAAGGAGTATTTTCGGTGTGTTCTCCTTTAAGTTAAAGAATATGTACACATAAGTGTTCTGTTATATAAAAAGTGATCATGTCCAACTGTCATTATTAAAATTTAGTATTAATATTTCAAAAATTATAAGAATAATTTCTTTAAAAATTTAAGTAATAATTTCAATTAATATACGTATTATGTATTTCGAAAAGGTTTACTTTACATATTCAAAAAATAAGATACATATATTATACATCTCTGAATTAGTTTAGAGTAGATATAGTCAGTTTTGAAATTACATGGCTCATATATCATTTTTTATATCTCTAGCATTTTGTTTGATTTTTCGAAAAGTTTTTTAATCACTTTCTTTTTCGTCCTTATAATGAAATAGCAATTGATTCGAATGTTTCTATATGTTTAACCATGTCGAATGTAAATATCGATAGATTCGTAAATGTGATAGTATTGCCGATACTAATTTTCATTAATAATTTCAATATCGTTACATGACAGAAACTGATCATTCTCCGATCGTTAAATATTAAATTTATATCGTGATATGCGTTATTAACTATAACCTTCCTCATTAGCATCTAAGTTTAAATTTTGAATGGTAACTTTTATTCGAATTGTAAAACTGTATCGACTTCATCTATGAAGATTAAGCCTTCAGTAAAATTATGACGTTACAAAGGATAACAGGGAATGCGATATAAAGTTTGAATTGTTTAATCTATTTTCACAAAATACTATTATCTGTGTTTTCATCAACTCAGTTCAATTTTCTAATGGTGTATCGGTAACAGCTACACAAATGCTCTGAAGAATTTAATTAAAAAGGCCGTTCATTTTTACGATAAATTAACTATCATGTATATTTTATACATTGCAATTCGTATATTATTGGATTTATTTTTGACTTCGAAGTGACACTTTTTTCAATTTACATATAATCCCAATAATTATTAATAGACCTAAGTTAGCACCAACTTTACAATGATAGAATACTTTAAGGCTATTCACACACATCTTTTAACCAAATAACCAGCTTCAAGATGCAAAAAATTTAACGCATCAATTACAATACTGCACTGTCAAAAATACGATACAATTCGACAAAAATACATATAGTAACCTTTTATCAAGAACAATTTGAAAAACAAAAGAATCATGAATCTATTACAACTCTTAAAGGAAACCAAATTATTCAAGAGGATACTGTAAAACAAAGCACAGAAAACACCTTTTAACACACCGCCGATCGCGCGAATTTTTCGCGAGCAGCGTTTGCAAGTTTAATGTTGAAAAAATAAAAATTCGTTTATTTGCACCATTTCGCTGCCCCGAATAATTTTCGAGATATAGACCAAATATGTTTACTAACTTTATATTTGAGGGAGGTTTTCATTCCTTCGTTGTGGATGATTGTTAATAAAGAGAAACCAATACGTCACGAATATTCTTTATATAACAAAATTTCACAAAAATCCGTGATTGTCACTTAAGAAAATTCCCTTGTTAGTAATATTCTTACATGAAGTGTCCAGATAACTTCAAATAAGCAAATAATAATTTTCTAGTACTTCATAGAATGTATTGTATATAGTAAAATGTGAAATAAAGTGGAAATATTATATGTTAAAGAGTATAGTATTTTTGAAAAATTCACAAAAGACAAACTCGTTCTTTTTCTAAAACGAGGAAATCGATCGGAAATGTGTTCAGTCGTCTAATAAATTAGCAATTGATGCTGATACGTTAAATTTATATATATATATATATATATATATATATATATATATATATATATATATATATATATATATAAAAGAAAAAGACAAACAAACAAAAATATTGATCATTCACGTTTATTTCCCTTATACACGATAAATCATCGGAATACGGGCTATTTATATTTGCACGAGTTACAGAGTATAGATCATTGTGTATACATATAAAACAATTCTGATAATCTACCAGTTTGAAATTGAACTTTATCAATCTCTGGTGCACTCGATACTACAAGCTAATATAAAAAATATCAAACCATCCTCCATTATTGTTTGTCAAACTTTACTTCAGGGTCCCTTTATAATAGTGAAACTAATAAAAACGTAGTATCCTCTTAGGAAGAAAATGAGTTTCGTCAGAGAATTTCGTTCCGCTCTCTCATTCCCGAGGAAACCACTATTCTCGTTATGCCACATTTCACTGATTATAATCATTTCCTTCGAATAGCAACATCGAAATACACTTCGAACAGTCTCCTCTGTATCTTACAATACGAAACACTCGTCGAATCATATTTCAAAGATATTACCTCATCGTGAAAAGAAGTCTGTATCAGATTGATGATAACAATTCGAAGAAACGAAATCGATATTTCACAGTTTATCATTCTTTTATCGATTCGTCGAGGAATATTAGAGGAGATATGGGGAATACGAGCAGCTATTCTGGTGTTCATTGAAATTCAGCATTTTGATAATACCTTCGAAGGGCGGTTTTAAATGAAACCCTCGAGAAATGTTCGCTGTGGTCTGCGAATGATTCAACGGTGTACGATTTATGAGCTTCACGCTTGCCTGACAGCGTAAGAACATCTTTCTCCGGCGTCGACAAAAGGTTTTGATACGTATAGAATATGTCCGACGCGACGGGTGACGTCTATTGTGTCAATATTTGAATGGATCGGCGATAAATAGAAAAGAAGAAGAAAAAGAAACGGAGAAGAAAAATGGTCGTGTGACTTCTCGTGGACAGCCGTTTCTCCATTTTTATCAAACAGTTTACCAACGATTTGTCAGCCATAAGGTGGCAATATATCGCTCTGGCACGCGAATTTTATGAGCATGTTACGGGTGAACAGCGCGCTAAGGGAATTTAAGAACATCGGTTTACCAAGCTTGCGACGAATATGTTTTCCAATGTGCTCGCAATGAGAAGAATTTTTCCGCCGTTGCGAAAGCACCGCCAAGAAAATTATAGTGTGCATAAAAATGAAATTTTCTCATAAACTGTGTTGAGAAACTCTTCTTAACTGTTGAGCAACGTGTCGAGAGGAACTTTTTACATTTAACATTATCAAGAAAGATATCGATGAGAAAAAATTAATATTTTATTAGAAAAAAAAATTTCATCAATTGAACGATCACCTAAATTTTTTTTTACAATAGTTTATAATAATCAGCTATAGTGTTATTAGACAATTATTTCATGTGTAATGATAATAGTACAGTTTTAATTAATAGTATCTTTCTTCTATTTTATACATAATTACCGGTTGAAGATACAGTTTCGAAATATCAAATTATAGTTTATTAATGTTTGTACACGTGTGTATCTATATTTCTCTGTCTCTATTATTTTCACCTCTATTTCGGATCAAACGCACATAATACAGATGAACACTTTAGAGATTATGCATTTTGTGTCTAATCATACATGGTTTATGAATTAAACAAGTTGTTAGACGATGCAAACGGATCGTTCTTTCTTCTCTGCTGTTTCATATATTTGATGATACTTCTAATCATCAATTGATTGCTATCGAAGCGTATTCCTGGTACGTATAGCCTGTGGTGGACTGTATCAAACTGACGTTACTCAAATAATGGATACGCGGACTCGGTTCCCAGCATGGCGAGATGAATTATTGCACGTTTTATTATCCGTCTCTATTCGTTTGCCGCGGATTACGCGTTATTTAACGAGCGGCGCAGAAAAATAATTAAAACCTGTCCCAGGTTACGTATAAAAATGTGGTTTCGCGATCGAAATAGCGTTATCCTAGTCCCGTTTGAATTGCGCGTCTGCTACTTCAAACAGAAAAAACAAAAACAAAAAAAATCCATGCGGAAACAATCCACCGGAATTTATCGTAATTTCACAAATGATTTTCATGCAATTTCGCTCACGTACGTCATGGGACCAATTGCAAATTGCTTGTCCGGTTTTTTGTTTTTGTTCCCAAAGCTGTCGCGCGTTAACTGTATCACCGAACCCGTGAGGGGGGAAGGAAGGGAGATTTCGTGATTGCAAAATGACCCTTGTTCCAAACAAGAAATTAATTTGTCATTTTACCTGTAGTTTTACCTGTTTGAACGATGAAATATCGTCGTATATAGATCAAGGTTCGAAATAGGTCACTTGTGAAATTTCAACTTTGTGTATGATGCATGATCGAAACGTTCGAACACTTTTATTCCGTTGGGGGGGGGGGGGGAGGACTTTTTTATACCTTTTTAATTTTCTCGATTTTTAGAACGAGCATTTTAAATATTAAAGTAAAATTTGCAAAAATGAAAAAGTCACAGAAGTTTTAATGATATAGCGTATAGTGTAAACAGGAATAGTATAATATTTTGTTTACGTCTTCATTTTCAAGAAAATGTCGAACTTGAGAATTCTTCATACCCGAAGGTGTAAGTGGTCCGAGAATGAACGAAGGAAGTGTTTCCTCGTGTGTAAATTTTCCACACTTTAATTTGTAATTTATATTACGCTTCTGGCGTTCGCGAGCACTAATATAGTAAAGTACAGTTAAATGTTAATAACTAAAAAGTCAAGCTTCAAACGCAATTTTTTTAAGCATCCCTGATTGTCGTTTCATACGGAACTCTATACAGATTCATCCTTTGAATTTTGTTCCAAGAGTAACTAAATACTCTATATATATGACATACACATTATATTTACTAACTGTAGAAATATATTTATTAAATATAAGAAACTCTTGTTTAACTTTTGGGTCAATTGAAGTTCCATTTAAAAATAATGAAAACAGCTCAATCATAGAAATAATTTTCACTAATTGTTGATAACCTTTTAGCGAGTTTACGTCGAAAAAGCAAAGTGAATAATGTTTCATGAAATTGCACAATTTTTATGATTACACGATTCTTGTATATTTCTTGGAACATTTGTGATGATTCAAAGCGAATAAGTATCATATGACGTATTTTCCAGTCGAATGAAAAGAAATGGGTTAAAGTTTCATCTGATATGTTGAAAAATATTTACTCACTTGATTGCAAGACCGTCGAGATTGTTCTGAGAGGTGGATCCAGATAGACTTGAACCTCAAAGCCAAGTTGCATCAATGTCGATGCTAGATTTGAGGAATCCTGTTGTGCACCTTGCCTTTCTGGCATATTCTTGAAATGGATGTGGTTGAAAATAATTGCTACACCTCTTTGTTTGTGATTCATGTTGTATATTTCAGAACATCGATCGACCGGGCTCTTAGCGCTCTTCTCTTTCTTGATTTCGAGTACATCTCTAGGACATAACGAAACAATTGCACATATGTTAATTTTGAACTACGGAATTATTGTCTAGGTGAAAGTAAACAACAAAAAATGTATTTATAAAAATTAATCGGACTTTATTAGTTTTATAATAATGAATGTAATACTATTAGCGATTAGTCAAAATTTGAGTTTCTTGACGAACTGCTGCATATATCGACGCGCGAGCAATTTGCACGCAAGTTAAATCATAGTGGAAGAGGTTAACACATTAAACGCGACGTCGGTCAATGGTCTTTCCTTCAAAGCCATATCTGACCAGCAACCAACAATACAATATTTAATAAATAATATTATAATATTATAAATTGAAAGCTTAAAATTTATGGAAAGATAAAATTCTGTTTCCATATTATCTTTACTAATATTGTGGGGAAAGATGTGGTTTTCTATCGCAGTTGTCGCAGTAACTTTCCACATTTTCGGTTGAATTTCTAGTAATATTTCATTCAAATCGTACAGAAGTAAAAAAGAAAAGAATAATAATTCTCGATCTCGCGTGTTTTAAGCAGAAAGGCTAAGAAAAGCTCTTGAAATGGTTGTCTGAGCAGCCATTGACCTAATTCCACAACAAGCATGTTTCATTTTTAAATTACGATATCGTAGAAATGAATTAGCTTAAAATTGTACGTCAACATGCAAAAAATCCCAATGCTGTATATCCTCGACATCAGAAATGGCGTTTAAACAATTCGTATCACACGGGAAATCAATTTACCCGCTCGATCCTATCCCCGATTGTACGAGATTCATATATTCCGCTGTTAAATTCGTTTACCGCAAATTCGTTCTTTCGATTCAATTTGAGCTCGTCTAATATTGATCTGGTTACACGGTGAATTACATAGAACAACGGTACGAAAAATCTTCTCACCGTTGTTTTACGATTGTTGTATACGAGAGGATTTGCGAGCTAGCAATAACTTGTCGCGCCGTATATTTTTGCCTGTCGCGGAATTTCTCTGTTTCCGGACGTCGTCGATCGATAGAGAACTGGTTGGCGGGAAAATAGGGAAAAAAACCGAAACCGAAACGCCGTAACGAAAGCGTGTATCCGCCGTTTCGTTGTCGGCGTCGCGCGCTGACGGTTTTTATGCTGCTCGTAAAATTTTGAGCCTCAAAGAGGAGGGGCAGAACAAGAGGAAGGAGAGATTGGAGTAACTCGTTTGCTGGAACAACGCCACAGTGCACGACTCATGCTACAAATAGCGTCTCTAGGAGACGAAGGTCGACGACAACCATGGCTCGGTTAAAAAACTTTTTCGACATTTATGCGATTGCGAGTCTAACGAATGAACGATTACGCCAACGATCGTGTGTATTTTAATTACTCGCGTGAAACGTAACTGTTTCCATTACCATGATTCTTTCCTTTTTCAATTTCATTCTCCTTTTTTATTTAAAAAAAAAAAAAATAGGGAGCAATTACTACTGGGAAAATTATGCTTGAACACTAGAAAGATGTATGGTCTGTAGAACGCAGAATTTCTATGACTATAAAGCACTTTGTAGGCTTAGACCTCGGAAGAAATTAAAAATTCAATTAACGAAGGATTTGAGATGTGACACTCAAAAATAGCGTAAATAGGGCTATAAAATCAGAAGTCTAAACAGTGTTAATGGTTCATGTTTAACGTAACGCTCTCTTAACGAAATGTTCCCAAATCTACATCATTTGACGTTTCAACTTGTCATCATCAACAAACCAAAAGAAACCATTCCGTGATCGTTTGACGAACAACAGTTAAAGTCTACTTACAACAGACTAAAGAGAAGTATTCAGGCCTCTAATTCTTTGGTTATCCGACAGTCGTGCACGTTTCTGTCTGCTCGAATGATGTGTGACAACATATAATTCGTAACAAGTGCCTTGCACAAAGTGCATTACTCTATTTCGTACTTTCCTCTCACGTAGGCGCACACCGCAGATGGAAAATCTTCCTTGCTAGGTATGAGAGGACAGGTTTTACACGTGCGTACAAATCCATGAAAATGATTCGAGTAGATTTAATTATAACTTAGATCAGAATCTCTAGGCTAAAGAACTTCTAATAACAGTTTGATCGTTTTAAACGCAGGTATCACGTAGACCTTCTAGCTCGGTGTAACCGCCGCGTGTACGTGCGCTCATTGAATTAGCCGAGGAGCTGGAGGAGGACCAAGCACGATTAGCGTTATTTTCACGCAGTGAAGAGCAAGTAAAGCGTCGTGATACTACGCTGGTTTAGTTATAACGAGGAGCACAGATAGATCTTTTTCAACTTGACTGTTTTCAAGGTGAAAGGTTCGTTTGATTATGTTAAGTTAATGTTTAAGTTTAAAGAGTATATAGTATATGGAGATGGAAGGTAAATTTTTTTTATTGAAGATACATTTTTTTCGTTTTGATTCCTCTCAAGGTGAAAAGTTCATTTGATTATATTAGTCAATGTTTTCGTTTAAAGAGTATGTAGTATATGGAGATGGAAGATAAGTTCTGTTGATTGTTCGATTAAAAGGATGAAATCCAATGCCTTCTGTTATGGTTTCAGTGGAAATTCAATCTGTTCATAGTTTATAGCGGTTTCACTGATAACGTGTATTTTTATTACGTTCTGCATTGAAGGAAATATATCAAAATATTAGTGGAATGTGACAGGCTTCGATTAATTTTACACAGAATATCTGTATGTGTTATAGCTATAACTATCGAGAGTTCAATCAGGGCTTTCAATTTGCAATTTAAAACGTAATATTACAGAGGTGGTTCTTTAGATGGTTTCGTTGATAAATACTTGATATAACATTTTATTTACTTTATTAAACGTATTTCCGACCTAATAAAAATGTATAGTTTTATCAAACATATTCACTGTTCTTCCATGATGCTATATGCTAACGAATAATTTCCATACAAAATGCATTTCTATAGCATGAAACTTTATACACGTAGCTACTTAACATGAATTAACGTGAAAATTTATATTAGAATTTTCAAATTTTTAATTTGCATAACAAAAATAGATTAATTCGTTTATAGTATGTTAAAGAGCTGTTTATCAATGTTGAATTCTCAGGGAACGATGTTGTTTCGCAAAAGACTGAACATTCTATTGCTATAATTCTCTACCTCGAATACTTTTTCGCTGCATCAACCGTATTGTCGCTCCCCCTGGTTGCATTTTCAATGGTACGCTTTGCGTTTGCACTCGTCGATGTATTCTTGAGGAAGTGGCAATTACTATTGCACTTACAACACGCATTCATGTCGGAGGAGCAGCAGAGTGTTCTCTAACAAGTGTAAGAGAGAAGTGTTCCTGTTGTATTTGGAAGTTAGGATTCGGAGAATATGTGTGCTTATGTGTGTGAGTCTGCGGTAGCATGTAGTTGAATCCTTGTACATAGGAGCGTGTGTCTGTGCGGGAAGAGGATGAATCTCCTTAAGGGAGAACAGCGTATGCTTTAGATGGGGTTCTAGTGAACAGAACCAGAATTTAAGTGTGTACGCAGAATTTAGAGGATTGCAGCGTAGAATGTTAAGGACTTAGAACTCTGCCATGTTTACGGTACTGTATAAATATTCGCCGTTTTTTGAGAATATCGCGCTTTATAATACGACCCTTACTGAACAAACTGAACACAGAAAATTTATTGACTCTCGTATAATTCGTGAAACCGCGTTATTTAGCAAAGTAAACGTTTGCTTATTTACCAGCAAAAAAATACAGTAACAATAGCAACAGTGATAACAGTGTCTGGTTATGAATGCATATCGTGTTTAGTCCTTGTTAAAATATAAAATATATAAAGTGCAAGTTCGAATGTTAGAAAACAATTTCTGTAAAATGTCCGTGTTTTTATGTACAAAGTCCTAATAAGATTCGTTTCAAGAGAGTCCTTAAAAGATCCATGTTAAAATTTTAAAGGGAATCCTTATTCCTTGTATTTTAATACTTTTATGTCTAAGGTCGTGCCTTAATTAAAATAATGAAGAAGTGGGAAAATTGTTGTTCTGTTCCAATATACAGCAATTCTTTCTGACTCTCCCGGAATTCTATATTCCGCAACGCTCAACGAATAGCTTCTTTGAATAAAATTCGCGAAGTCTCGTTGAAATTTACTAATATAATTTTATTCATCATATGAATGTGATAGTTCTAAACAAATCGTGATTCTATGTTTTATTTTACAATTGTCGCAGTTTTAATCGCGCCGTATTTGGACGAAGTTTAATGTTTTACTTTTTATTCTCGTGTTTTTCGCGTTAGAATGTCCGAGGACCTATGTGAATTTGCACTTCTATAAATTATGGTTTTTCGTGATCGATGGAATCTGTGTATTTGCAGGTGGATACTGTGTTTTTTATTGGTTGCTGTGTGTGTTCAGGTTCCGGTTCGCGGATAGAATTTGTTATAACAATTTATAGGTATCCTTAATTAATTAATTAAATAGGTATCCTAACGGTATCTGTTATGGTGGTTAAAAATCTTCTATAATATTAATAATATGCTACAGAATAAAATATTCAAATTTTCAAAAATAGGTAATATGTCGACCGTATAGTAAACTTAAAATAATCTGTTATCCTAACAAATGCATAAATCGATATTGATATCCGTTATCAGATGTAATTTCCTACTGTACATAGAACAAGGGTAAGCATTTTTATCACTTGATTCAGTCACGATTTTACGGTTTCACGTGTTATATACGCGTTAGCCCTTTCAATTATTAGCCCTTTAGTCTTGCCACTTATTTCGGTAAAATTATACAGTTGCCGCTCGAACTGGAATTGCTGCGTTGCATGAAATTTTAAGAAACCCATTTTCAGATCATGAAAAATTCAAGGATGTCCAATTTCCATATTTTACGAACTTATCGTGACTGGCTCGCGCAACACGCCCTGTTTATTAGCAACCGCAGCCCAAAGAATTAACATGCCCCGTTAAATGCTGCGAAGTGAGCTTGCCTTTGAATAATTTGTAGACACACCGTTTTCACCTGTGTGTACACGTTATACTAGCTATTCATCGCGGCGTAACTTATGAAAACGGAATTGCATATGAAATTAATCGCTTATTAGATTTATATTTCGTTTTATTTCATATCTCTCATTCTTTTTCTCTTTTTTTTTTTTTAGGCGAAAGAATTATCCTCACTTTAATTGCTTAAGTTTGCGTTAGGATGCAACAATCGCGTCGATTAACTGGAACTTTTAACGTTGAGACGTGCAATCTTTACTCAATTTTCACGCGTCTCTCGCACTGTAACTTAATATTGTGCGAGAGGCAAGCCGTTTAATATATTTCCTTCTTCGTGTATATTTATATATCATCGGACACCTAATTTGAGCTTTACGTTTAAATTAATATTATTAACTACCGTGTTATCAAAGCAAACAATTATTTACAGATTACTTGCACCGAATGTAGCTTTTTAATTTTCAAACATCTTGAAAATTGTACACGCAGAGTTTTAAATTTTCTTGTTAATGTACGCTATTCGGATTGTTTTAACATTAACAATTTTGAAAATCTCGTCAAAAGGGAAACGAAGAAGAGCATTAAGTTATTGAGGGGAAAAAAGAACAAATAAGAAGAACACAAAACATCCCTAGATGATGCACGATCAAACTTTACAAATGATTCAACGTACCAGATACCAAGTTCGAAAGACACTTCGCGTCAAGTTGAATGTAGGCACGTTTTCACGAGAGTATTACTGAGGAAATTCATGCATACGGATAGGAATAATGAGTCCAGTTGACAAAGCCCTGAACGGAGTGCTTACAAACTAGTCATAAATGCGTGTGGACTTGTCGCCCATTATCAGACAAACGTTCATTGGCAGAGAGGAAAGAGAGAGAGAGAGAGACAGAGAGAGACAGAAAGAGAGGGGGGAGAGAGGGGGGGGGGAGAGAGCGAAAGAGAGATAGAGAAGCGAGTTAACGGTATTACATCGGGTTCGCCGAGTTTCCTTTGAGTATGAAAACACATTGTACTGTCTACCACCGCCACCCTCTTTACCTCCCTTACCACCTCTGTTCCGACATCACAAATATAAATCCCCGAACAACGATTATAACGATCGCGTCCAATTCAAGCAAGAGGTCTGTCACTAAATTGCAATGGGGAATGAGGGACTGTGAATTTCGTTTTTAGTAGACATTGTTCCTCGTTGGTAGACTGATATGAATGGTACACTGTGTAATGTAATGGGAGAATCATCCGATTATAGTAGACTTTGTGGTTTATTCTGACGAAATAATGACGCGAATGTTATACACAGTTTTCCCTTATGCCAATAATATAAACGTGCGATTCTATAAATTATGGAAATTTGTAATTTAAATGGACTTTCTTAAAAACTGCACTGTCTTATGTCGATTGCAACACAAGACTAAATACGTGATTCTACCATTAACAGTTCGATTCTAATCGATATATCTAATCGTTTACACGCATATGTTTACGCTTGTTTATCTAGATCCTTATAAGATATGTTTTCCTGATTTTTTATCTAGCAGAAAATACTGTTTACATTCGAACGTTTAAAAAAGAGAAAATGTTCACACAAGTGTCCTATGTAGGGTTCAGTTTATGTTGGCAAAAAGAAAAGACAGGAGACATTTTTCACAACATTTGAATGAATAAAAAGATTTTGGATAAAAGCATAGTGTTATTTCAACGTTTATCCCTTGGTACTTAATTTTAGAAATTAGAATAGTAATTAGAATAATACAATCGTATGAAAGCGTACACATTCTTCAACAAAAGTGTACGACTCCAACACCGATTTACTCGAAAACGAGAACATATTGTTCGTTTTCCTTTCGACTTATTTTTTCACGTAGATTCATCTCTATTCGGTTTGTGCCATCTGATATTTTGTATGTACTCGGCCACGATCATGTTAACGCGACGATATTATGATAGAATTAATACTGTCGTCGAAAATTTTTCTCGTCGAACACTTTTACGGTTCATCGTTGACCCGTACGCTATCGCATCACTAGCCAAACACAGTTCATATGTCGCCTGATTCCGTAAAAGTAACGATAAAACGTTCACTTACTTCGGCTTTTTGTACAGCCAACCATCCGTAGTGTCATGTGTGTCTTTTATTTCACAATTGTATACAGGTACAGGTTCCACTTGTGTTTCACATGTATTAGACGATGGTTTGTCCATCTTGATTATACAAGTCCGTCGTCCGTGACTGGAAAATTGGAAAGATAATGTACAGCTTTATACGACGACTATCTTATCGGTGCTCATATCTATAATTCAACATATCTATGCCACGTGAAATAGGTAGATGGAATCGTACAGCGCGTATAAAATACACCTGGTGTGTGTGTGTGTTTATATTATATATATATTTATTTATTTATTTATTTATTTATATATATATATATATATTATATAAAGCTATATTATATCATTTTACTATCGGTCATTTTTATTCATATTAGTGTTTACAATAAAAGTCGACCAAACGAAGTTGAGGATTTTAACTTGTCTCTTACAAAACAACAACAATAACAATCCTAGTAAGAAGGTAGTTATTTCGTCTTTGTTACTTGAAACTTGTGCATCGACTTCGCTCAAGAAGAAGTTCTGGTGTGAGTAGACAAACGATTTTCAATCAGTCGTCGCTAAACCAGTAAGCTGATAAAACAACAGGAAAGTTTTAAAATTATCTAGCAGCCGTGTCTTCTTACTTGTGTCGTTAAGTAACTACGAACTGACTCATATGTAACCAACTTATTGTAAAGGAGGAATCTCAAGAAATGTGTTAATATTTTATAGAATATTAATATGTGTAACAGAAAAAGTAAGAACTGATAATTTTTTTTCGTTATTTTCTGAATAGTAAGAATAATTTTCTGTGCTTCAAAAAATTGTTTTGTGAAACCTATAAATTTTTGACAAACGAGAAGTGAAGTTACGCCACCATAGAAATCGCTAAGCACAGTTTCCGTTGCTTCGACAATCGATACGTGACTGATCTGTCACTGACTGCTCAAACGAGACTAGATCGTCGGCTATCGTTTACGGAAGAATAAATCCTGTTGCACCCACAAAGTTTGTGGAACTGAATATAGAACAAATAAATGTCCTTATTTGCAAGCACAGTTTTTATATTTAAACAATAATAACAATATTGAACGATATATGTAATAACAGTAACAATGTCCAGTTTGTATAATGTTATTTAGTCCGTGTAAAAATAAGTATGTCCATTAAGGGTAATAAAGTCCGCAAGTGTTCTTTTTAATAATTAAATATTTGAAACAGAGTCCGAAAACGTTGAAGTCCAAAAACGTTCTGACTTGTCCTTGTCCTGGTCTTCTCCGAGATTCGGAGACATTTCCTCATTCCTCGGATGATTTTCTCTCCAAAACGCTTTTTGGGGGAAAATGTAGAAAAGTGGAACTTGGGATTATCCAATTAGGAATTGGGACGACTTCCTGATTATGCAACGCCTACAGGTTACGTCCATCGTGTAGTAAATACGACCTGCAGAACGTCACACAAAGGTCTTTTGTTTTGTTTTTAAATCAAAAAGATGCAGAACGAACAAAAAGAGAAGGATGTTACCAATGTGTGAAAGCGGCTAAAAACAAACCAATAAAATACAATAATTAAAAATAGAGCTGGTATAAATCCAAGAATCACGTATGTAGAATACATTTAGGAAATATTGTATTCTGTCATTCATGTCTAATATCGGAAGAATCAGAAGAGTTAAATTCAGGCTAATTTCATGTAAATACACATTCTATCTTAGAATATAATTCTATTTTATAAATATACATACATATGAATACAATGTGAAATATGTTCTGTATTGTTCACAATGTGTAACACGCTCAAATATTACAAAACCTTTTTCGAAAAACTATTTTGTTTAGGATAAATAGGTAAACAAGTAATATGTAGGTTCGACGAACCCACCTCCTGGGATTTCGTGTGGTAACTCGAGGTTTGGGAAGTAAGGTAAGGTTTCTAGGGTAATTCTGATCGTTCCAGAACATCGAGTGGTGCCTCAGGTTTATGACCCGTCACAGTGTAGCACGCTATAAAGGGAAAATGAATTAATGACTGAAGTATTCTGATATTCCTTTAAAAATTTGTTCAAAATTTATTTCACAGTTACATTTAAATATGATATAAAAACTGATGTATGAAAGAAAAACATTTTAAAAGTATTATTTATTAGAAATAACGCTAGAATTTATTACTTCTCATATTCATTTATTAATTTTCACAATTCACTCTTCCAGCATAAAAGGAACGATATATCGTTGTTCAGTACTAAGAGGGTTAAGGAGTAAATTAAATTTCATGTTCGAAAAAACTCTCTTGTTGTATTCTTTTGCTTTTCCATCCTACAGAAAAAAAGAAAATACTTTTTCTGAAACATTCAACTAGCTACACTTCATTAGTTTGACATGCAGCGTACTAGAAATATCATATACAGTGGTCACTTTGTGTCAATTACGGTGTATCCATTTTGCGCCGGGTTCTTGATACTGAGCAACTGATTCAAAATTATGGAACGTTATTATCCGGATCATTAGACATTTAAGTGGTCTGTATGATGTTCGAATAAAGAAAAAGCTCCCGGAAGTCAGCAATATTTTTAGACAAACCGTCCTTCTGTTGATAACATCGACGAGATTTATGTACACCGAGCTTCCGGTTCCTACATTTCAACCTCACTCTCCCTCTCCCCTCTCTGCTGTCCCGCAATCCGTTCCCTAAAGAAAAATCGATTATCGTAACGGTGCATATGTTCAACAAACGTTTGAAATAATTTATAAAAGAGTTTGTGGCAATTGTGAAATATGTACATGTGTACTTAGATCACATTGATAAGAATTGTATTTCTTTTATCACGACAGATAAGCTTTCCGCGATTTCAATGTCCGTCACTTCAGTTCTTTGCGTTATACGCATTCCGTTCGAAAACCGATCGCGGGAATTACATGACCACATTTCAACTCAGAACTGAATCAACTTACAAAGAAGTTAAAGTGTTTTATGATTATTCGACGTGGATAAATAGCAAATCATCGAGATTGCATGATAGATTAATTTTAAACATAGTTCGAAAATAAAAAATTGGGATTCTTTAACGTAGATTAATGACAGTATACCAAATTTATTTGGCATATGATGATCTTAGAACGTTGAAAATTATTAAAAATATAAAAGAAAGGTATAATTATATCGCCAATAATTTTCTTTATTGATCACGATATAAAATAAACGAACTTAAGTGGCAATAACTTTTTTCGCACGGTTACAATTTTCTCGGTGCTCTGAGACGGAAGTACTCATCGAGGATCTTAACCATTCCAGGGATTATACGCTTTAATCCCGACGAAACTGTCTCCCAATCTTTCGGAATGCACACGCATTCGAGAATTACCGAATAGAACGTTTTCTTTTTACTCAATCGCGAGTATTTTACGAGCGATAACCTTTCTTTGTATGATACGACCGATTGTCGCTAAACTGATTAAAGTACCTCTTCCGTTTTCCGGTTTGTTTCCAGACTTACAACATGGACGCCCAAGTCGGAGAGTCTTCGGCATGTGCGACTGCGTTACTCTGTGGAGTTAAAGCCAATTACGAGACTGTTGGCCTGGACTCCTCTGCACGCTTTGAGAACTGTTATTCCAGTTTTGGTGCCCATGTACCGTCTCTTATCAATTGGGCGCAGGAGCAGGGTGAGTAAATACGCGAACGTCAACAACTAATGCAAAAGGATTACGCGCAATCGTTTTCCGTTCGCTTCGATCAATTGGAACTTAATTGCCAGCGTCGCTCGATTGATAATTAATACTACATCAGCTTGTACTTTACTTTTTCTCTTTTTTTATCATTTTATAATCTAGCGAATTTGATATAAACAAATTTTGCAACCTATGAAGGTGAACATTTTTATCGATACGAACTGCTGGAACTGTTGTAAAATAGTTAGAGGATTTTTTATTTAAATGTTTTATTTCAAATAAATTTAAAATCGTCGAAGTTTTACGATTTTAATCTTAATTTAATGCTTCAGTTTGTGTTATCGTATCAAGTACATACAGTGCCGCTTATAGAAATATGGACACTTCATTAGAAAGTCTTTCTTGATAAGTAATTATTTGTGATTTGTATAAAGTACGTTTACATTATCATTCCTTTGCCCATTTACCAAATAATAAGTCATTAATATTTTATTTTCTTAAGATCTACATAAATTATATTCCTAAAACAGTTCTTCCTCTGCTTATCTAGCGTTCGAATCAAACCGAAAGAAAATTAATCTTTGTTATCAGTTGAAGGTCGTTCTTTCTTCGATATATTATATATTTACTTGATATTTTTCTTTTTTCGTTTCGCATTTCCTTCTCGACGAAAAGAAAATTTTAAAATTTAAAGAAAAGTTTTAAGAATTCTTGGTTTGTTTCTGTTTGAATGTTATTTAATTATTTATGCATAATTCGTTAACTTTATGTTTATACAATGAAAAGCTGATCAGAAATAATATCATTTTGTCTGCTTTTTCTTTTTTTACTTTTCTTTCACTTTTTCTTTGACTTTCCAGGTGTTCATACTTTCATGAACGGTAGAGTACATCGCATTTGGTTTCCGTTTTTAACATTTCCCTTTATTCTATTGTATACTGTGCTCTCATTATTATTTGAACATTACACTACCTTATATACACAAAGAGTATTGTTCCTTTCATTCCAAGTAATAATACGTGCCATTAAATATAATCCTGATATGAGTCACATCGAGTAGAGATTAATGCTGTAAAATATTGTCTTGCAATTTATTACGAAATTTTTATCTGATATCTGAAAGATGTATGGCGGTTTGTTATAGAAGAAGGAAACAAACAGGGAAAGAATAAGTGGGAAAGGGAAGGGAAACAAAGATGCGTTTCATTCTGAACTTTCTAATGGATTCTTCAATAAGACTACCTAGTGTCAGTTTGGAAATTGTATCATAAGTTCGGTGAAAATTCAACAAAACTGTTCCTACTTGTTTAACAGGTGATTATCAACAGAAAGTATCCTATACACTATAAATATTTTCCCTTTCGTTGCCGGGATAAATATTGCTTATGCTGGTTTCAACAGTAGAGATAAGTTTCTAATGACGAAGACAGCTTGTGCCTAATTTAGTTTAGGTTTCATAGTTAATTTGATTAGTTTGACTATGTGCACGATGTCTTGTTCTTCTTCAAGTGTAAAATATACCAATACAATATTCGTATAAATTTTCTACAACGTAGTACAGTTCTTCGCCACTCTATTTTTCATTTATAACGAACAATAGATCCATTGCTTTCAAGTAAAATTTTGTTTAGTGATGAAGCTCATTTCATAATGAATGGATTTGTTAATACTATCGTATCTGGGGTGATAAAAGTCCTCGTGTCATTTATGAAAAATCTCTACTCACACAAAAAGTCACTGTTTGGTGTGCATTTTAGGCAGATGGAATCATTGAACCATTTTTCTTCGAAGATGACGCATGAAATGCTGTTACTGTGAATGGTGAGCGGTATCAACTAATGTTGAGTGACTTTATTGGTCAGAATTGAATAGAATTGAATCATATTTATGTGTCTTATGTCTGTTTCTGTTTTTGCGATCGAAATTTCATCAACGTGTAATTTTACGAAATGAGATTTCAAGTGGCCTTCGAGATTACATGATTTAACACCATCAGACTTCCTTTAGGTTTTCTTTTTTTAAGTCGAGTCTATGTTAGCCAGCTAGAAATAATGAATGACCTAAAGAGCAATACTGAAGTTCCAGTTGGTAAAATAACACCATCAGCATGTCAAAAAGTCATTGAAAATTTGAATAATTGAATTGATGTGTGTAGAGACAATCGTGATGCGCAATGAAATTATATTCCGTTTTACGTATAATTGTAATGGAACATACTTTCAATAAAAAAAAATAACTAGAAAGAATTCCAAATAATTTGTATTTTATCAAAAACATAAATAAATAAATAAAAAGAAACATGTAGGCCTTGAAATTGGATAATCCTATATTATTTTCGATATACATAATTGGCTAACCAAACAAACGAGAGTTACAGTGTATATGACAGTTTTTGTTTAGAATAACCTGCCGAAAATGTAAGCGAAGTTTGTTTAATTTCTCATCGAACAACCTGTATAGTAAATATGATCCTTGACGAGGACTAGTGAGAAAGATTAACTCGTTAAGAACCGATCCTACTTTGTTCACGTTTTCCGTTCACGCCGCAATATGCCATTAACATTTTTGTTTTTCTAAATTTGCAAACTGTTTAATCTTTAATATAAGAATATAATTCTTTAAATTTGGTATCGTCGGTCATTAACAGCTGACACGGCGTAAATGGAAAGTATAGCGTCATTATCGTGTTAATGATAGCTTATCTTTCTATTGGTAGAGTGTAAAAGATATATGTATACTGTTACAGATGGATATTCGAAACAATAATCGTACGTAATTGAAATTATTAATAAATCGATTTAAAAATCCAAATTCATGTGCTATCGAATCACTAGAAAATACAGAAAACCCTTGATATACTGTTAGCTTATTCGTGGTTGTCTCTGGGGAAAAATCAAACGGTGCATTTCGCGCAGCATGCTACGGTCGAATTAACGAGGACATGCAGTATCGTTCTTTCATTACGCCGCCGTCAATAAAACGGCGTCGTAAAGTTAAATCACTACCGCCGACGTATAATGCTATTCTAGTATATGGGATTCTATGAGGTGAGTTGCAGCTGAAAAGAGAGCAGGTAGAGGTTAATGGTTAACGTTTAGACGTTTATTTATTTTTGACAATCTTACTACATTTGAAATAAAATAATACAGGTGTAATAGCAAGATTTTACGTGTTCACGATTGACGATCTGTGTGAAGTCGTGAAACATTTTGCGAAAACAACTTAAAATATGGTTGCAAATTAAAAGAAAAGTGTCACTACTTGCAATTGTTAGAAATATATAGGTTTATAGGTTTATAGTTCATTTAAAATTTCGTACACAATACAGTTTGGTCCAAACACGCGAAATTTTGAATTACTTGAAAGCATCTGGCTATGGAATTCTGGTGCCGCGAAAATGGAACAACAGAGCGAATTAATAAGATTATTTATAAAAAAAAAAAGAAAAAAGGAAACGTCAATGTATGCCAATACCTTTTGCAGCCACTGTAATTAGAGAGTATAACGCTCTTATAATTGTTATTCGTTGTACATTTACTAAATTCTTGCGTTATAACGTTGAATTACGTGGTAATTATCAAAGGGTCACGTTTCCGCTTTCTGTTTTTCCTTTTTTCCACGCAGAATTACAGTGTTAATACGAATTCTACCAATGTTATCGCTGCAGCAGCACAATACAGCTCGATCATAAAATCCGAACGTTATTTTTTCACGTGGCTTTGAGCGTCGAATATACTGTAATGAGAAACAAACTTCCGAGCGTAAATTTCAAACACGCACGCGAGATACAGACTTTTAGGTAACAAAAAACTGCGCGAATTTGAGCGTAACCAGCGCTCGTTGTTCTCAATTAGAAAACAAAGGAAAAAAAACGTGAAGTACTTATGCACTTCAACTAGACGTGTTCGAAATCGCAAAAATAAAATAACAGTTGTGTTTAATCGCAAGTAATCGAAACTCGATCGTGCAGGAAGAAAAGCAACACGAAACTATTTGATTAATTATCGTCATTTTTCGAAATGTTCCTTGCAAAATCAAACACGCCTAATCGTACTGTTACATAGATGTTTCGAAATTTGTTACAATTTCGAATTCGGATGAAGCAAATTTTATCTAAAATTTGACCAAAGAGTCGACGCTTAGACGATTCCGTGGAAATTCGTTGGATTTGCGGACGATGTTACTGAGCTTAGCCTTCGATTTCGATATCTATCGACGTCGTCGGGTATCAGGGTAATCTACAGCTCCCATTGGCCTGTCTGGTTATAACTTAGCCTCATTAGAACGGTATCGAGCAATTAACAGAATTTCTCCGGCGCGCATGCATGAATATTAAGGGGTGTTACGGGAGTTGGCGAAACGCACGGAGCCGCCATATTGCCGAGCGATTGACCCTCATTGTCACCAGTTGCGAGCCGATAGCATTTTCATCTTGTCGTGATTTTCCATTTTCATCATTTCCTGCTTTCTTTTACGTATAAAAATAAGGCCTTCAAATGTCGGCTTACGTTTATTTTTTCTTTCATTTTTAATACTTTATCGATCCGAAACCTATTAATCGGCTTTCTGCTACCAATCTTCATCGATCGGATGCCTATTAATTTTATTATTTATAATATATAAATTTTAGTATTTAATATGTAAATAATATTATTAATCGGGAGGATTTTTGTTGTCAGTGATTATCGATCGCGTTAATGATTCGTTTACTTAGTATTTCCTATTTTTCTATTTTTCTATTTCTTACTGCGCGATAATTAAATACGAGCTGGTACTTACGATGTATTTGCGTCGGATTCAAAATAGCGGATTCAGCTTAGCCACGAGCGGTAGATAAAGTGTTAAGTGTCCAATTAAATAAGTTTATTGTACTAGAATTGATTTCCATTTGAGTAACGACTTCATTGCTATCGTGAAACAAAATTTCGAGTCGTTACGAACGAATCTCCTGTTACCAATAAAACAAAAAAGGTTTCCAGAAATAATATGATGTTATATAATCTAATAACTATTATACACGTAGTTGCGTCAATATGCATAATATCAAATGATAATTGCTACATAGAAAAGGTCAAACAGATCGTGAAAATTAAGTGAAATTTCAGGAACAGAAATAGCGAATTCTCCGAGCGAAGGATATAGACAAATACTCATAAATAATTGTTTATCAGATTTAGGTTAATGTTGTACGATTATATGCTACCACGTTGTTTTACACAATAATGCTAATGATAATTTTACATAGATAGCAGGTAACATAAAATCTACGCGTGTAGAGAATATTATCCAAATTTAATATGTACCAGTTACGCCATAGTCACCTCACAATTTGACTACCATGCTCCTGAAAATATTTATTTTCTAAATTTCTCTAAATATTCTTAGTTTCCCTTTCTTTCGTTTTATGACGAAACTGATGTTCATATGACTGTGTGAAAGTAACACGCTAAGGATAATTTCTTCAAGGTTAAGGCTTTGTGCTGACGAACGTTACGATGTCTTTGAGACTTCAAAGTGATCACACCAGTAAGTTCAAAATCTCCTTGTTCAGTCATAAAAACCTAAAAATTGTCGAAGCCTGGGAATAGGCGACACGGCCTGTAAATTGATTTATAACACCGAATTTTGAAGACCCTCCCATCTGGTTACCAGAAGCGCCAGACCTACCGACCGACCATTCTACCCGCAATGTAACAAATAGCTTAAATAATAATTTCCCTATTCTCTCGACAAGTCAGTTACCCCCAGAATACCAAAAAACATCAATCAACACACTTCGACCACCTCCAATTACACATCTAGGCACCGAATAGAAACACACAAAAAGTTTATAAAACAGCATACACAGACACTTCCGAGATTAGATTCAAAATCCGATTCGACATTAGATTAGCATTAGATTCGAGATTACATTCCATAGTACACATTCTAAACATTCGACACACATTAGTAGTTGTAATTATAATTGTTGAAATATTTTTAAGCAAAATATATATACATCGTTGTTCAACACTATGTGTGATACATCATTCAAATTATACAGTCCACTGTACACCTGGCAACCTTCGAAAGGGTTCACTGTATTTTACAAAAAATTAGTTCGAAGCCTGCGTCATCCTATCATCTCGGAAAATACTCGTCGACGCTCTGACGCGATAACACTCCTTACCCATCAAAAGAAGGAATAATCACGAGGAAATGAAAAGAGCGCTTTTGACTATGGATATAGTTCCAGATTCGATTCCAGTTTGGTCCATCAAATTTTTCCTCGACTCCTACATTTCTTCGGCCTCATCTGAGATGAAGACATACGACTCGAAAGAAATGTGAGTCTGTCTGGATCATATCTCCATAGGCCCACCTTCCCTAACATAATCGTAGAAATTGTGTACACGTATTACCATTATTAGGTAACCACAAAAGCACCGACGAAGCGGATCATTTACGAAAAAAATTGTAATGCAGAAGAAGTGCCTTTCTTGCTTCTGTGTCATCCTGAGTACCAACTTACTAGCCGCGAACAGTACACGAGGCGTAGTGACACGACAACGAAGCGAGAATGTATTGTAAAAAAAAAGAAAAGAATTATGTTGCACGTCTTCTAAAAGAGTTGATAGGGAAAAGAGAATTTTTTCGGCAGAGTATCATTGAGAAGTGTACTGGAATATATTGAAAGAGACAGAAGGAGAGAGAGGAGTTGTGCTTAAAACATTTGAGGGCGAATGTCAGCACATAGCTATACACACGTTGGTTCGAGGTTTCGCGTGTTCGATTCCCTCAAACTTTTCCTCGGTTGCTACAGCACGTTTATACTTCTCGTAGTAGGATTGTGCATATTCATATGCATTGTATCATTACAAACGAAGAAAAAAAAAAAAAATAGTGACCGCATCTTACAGAGTCACCGCTGTGAAATTACAACGCTCGTGTGCAATGAGCCTAAATCAGTTAACATAAAAGCAATTGAAGCTCATGTAACAAAGCTTATAGTGTCGTCATGTATATCGGAAACACTAATAAACACGTCGCATAGTCTGTGCTTGTACATTTGACTACTGCGCCTACGTTGCGAGCATGAATACGCAAGCTGTCTTAGCTCGATTATTAAGATGAATTGGTTGGTTGATTAATCGTATGGCGTTTGCCCTTGAGGTAGATCTCTGGTTCGCGTGCCAACACGATTTCACTTTCTAGCCCCTTTATCCGTGCAATTTGTCAATTTACAATTATTGTCTGCACGTTCGATCGCTTTAGACGTGTTCGCGTTATCGCGATCACGATGGAATTTCTCGTGACGTGACTAAGGAACTGAAGAGAGAGAGAGTGAGGGAGAGAGGGAGAGAGAGAGAGAGAGTGAGAGGGAGAGGGGAATGGGGAGAATTTACTTACCGTTTAGGAAGTTGATCGAGTGTCCTGGAATCTTAAGGACTCCTCGTGTTTTCGGGGTTTGCTCCAGCTTCACTTTCATCATTTTAGAATTAATACTGTTGCATTCGCACTTGTTGGAGTCGAGTAGGTAGGTGACGGGCTTGATGAAGAAGAAGTTTCGTGTGAAATTGTGATTATGGGGACACTTGAAAGTGAACTGTTTTACAAAGTTCCACTGATTCGAAGCTAACATTGTTACATGATGGTTACTTTTTCTCTTTTTACTTGTTTTAATAATAATAGGATGCTTCAAATTTTTAAAAATTTTGCTATATCCAAGTTAATAATTTACTTTTGCATAATACAAGTATGAAAAAACAGAAAAGGAAAATAACTCTTTTCTTTTCGAAACTTCAAGTAGAGCAGAAGCATACGCTGGCGTCCTAATGGTAATAAGCGTTTCGAGTTTTTTGCGGTTTTAAGATATTAAGGCTAATGGTTTACGACACGTTTGCATAATGCCAAAATGAAGAGATTGAAGAGGAAACTAAGTCTATTTTAAAGTGGCGAATAGCAAATTTTTGTTGATGAAGGATCGAGGATGAACGAATGAACGTTACTCATGTCATAAGAAACATTAACATCTATCACGTTTTTTTCACGAAATTGACACAATAATTCCAGTGGAAACCCCAAGTTCTATTTTTTTACTCGTAATTGGTATGCACGCTACATTTCCTTTATTCGACAGTTGTTCTCATGACATCCTACAAGTTCAAGGTAAAGTCTTGCTACTTGACATCTACAAATTGTATTTCGAGGCATGTTCTATGGTAAATTTATTTTTATACTTATTTAGGTGCTTCTTTATCTAAAAGTACTGTATGTTCATTCATTGGTCATTTGTTCTATTTTTCATTTAATCCTTTGCCAGACTTTTAATTAAGGCTATAACTGTCAAATATTGATAGAACTGTGTTCGGAGACGTATAGTACTAGGAATGAAACAGTTTGCTTACAGTAATAATATTCAGGCGATCAAATAACGATTTGTGAATACTAATTTTAATAGATACGAAACATTAAGTGTTCACTCACTGGACAGGTCATTCTATTACCCTAATTGTACGAAGTGCGAGAAATTTAAGTAGAATAAACATCGTACTGTGTCAAAAATCAACTTCTACCCTTCAGTCACAATTATATCTCAGATCTTGCAAAACTTCATCTAAACTGAGAGATCGTTTCGATGAAAATACAAAAAACAGAAGAAAAATGTTCACCGCGGTACCCGCAGAGTAAGACTTCTTATCGACCAAAAAAGATTGTATTCCTGGTGACATTGATATCTCGTTAATTAATCCGCATTCGAGTGCTATCCGCGTAGAGGGAAATAATTTCACCGGCGTGGCGTAGCTTTATTGGTAGGTCCAAAGGTGGTGGATCGAAGTCTCGACAAATAATTAGCGCGAAATTAATTGAATCGGGTATGCATTCGTTAAACGGAATATCGATTTTACCTTTTGTTTGTAACACGGATGGATGGATAGGCCGCGCGGTGAATTTTCCGCAGGAAGCTTGACGGCGGTATTCAAGAGAGAAGAGATTTAGCCGATTCCGACGGCGACGGGCCGATCGAAAATTTGCAAATTCATTCGTCGAGTTTCCTGTGACGTGGGACAGCCGTCGAATGAACTTTATCCAATGACGACTGGCTAACTCACTACTCTGACTCTCACTGATCAATAATTCATTCGCATCATCGTAGTCACGCAGACGTCGAATGAACGACGGAACGATCGTTGTGCTTGCTCAAGGGGTGGATTTGAATTTTCGCGGATATCTACGCCGAATTTCGCGAACCTAGAGAAAAGATTCAATCTTCCCTCTGGCCCCATGTTACTTAGATCGATCGTGAACTTTCGACGTCTTCCTACCACACGGTTTATCATCCGCGACTCGCGTCTCTTCCAGGTTTCATGTAAAAACTCGCGGACACTTCACCTTACGGTTTCCTCGCGGGACTTTTCATCTTTCCGACAGGAATTTCTTGCGGCATTATCTTGCGTGGCGAAAAGTGTGCCGCTCCATTTGCGAAATTGTTCTTTATGGAGGCTGAGAAGGAGAGGAAGGGACGACGTGATATTCGCAAAAACATTGGGCGAAAAGGGCGTTAATGGAAAGCCTAGATACGTCATATGATTCTAAATGAGATTGTGCTGCGAATCGTGGCTGAAACCACGACACCTATGCTTTATTGCCGTAATATTTTTTAGGTCCAAACGTCGACTTAAGAGAAAAATGAAACGTCAGGTAATTTCCACTTGTATGGTTATCAATTATATTGGATTTTTTAAAATATTAGGTACCAGAAAATGTTCACGCAGTCTTCTTCTCAGCGATGAACTTAAACTAATTTCTTGTAGTACTAATTTGCAATATTTGATACACAAGGCTGGCATCAGTGGAAGATTTTATTTATTTAATTAGTAATTCGTAAATATTCAACTGTCATTTGTTAACATAAAGGTGTACTTCTTTCTCACGACAATAATTATTCTCACGGCTAATATATTATTAAAAATTATAATAACAGAAATTGTAATATTATAATTTTTAAAAACATTTTTTTAATCGCTGTAGTACGAGATTCCAGATTGAATCATTTCCCTTTCATTTTTTAGAATTTTAATAATTTTGTAACGACTGTTTAGATCTGCGTCATGTTATCCCGTGAAAACTGTGATATCCAGAAATATTTTCATATTATTTAATAAATTACTCGAATAATAATGTATAAATAGGATGTGATTTATTTAAACGGTTTCAGTCAAAGTGATCACATGGGTATAAGTAATAAACTACATTTACCGCTACTCCTCTATTCGCCATTCAATAAAATTTAGCGCATGGCCGGTCACATCTGTCTCATACACGAACCTATATGATATAAATATGTCCCATGATGTCGAAGAAATTTATTCGAATATTTATTTGAAGCTTCCCAATGTTTACGATAAACAAAGGATTTCCAATGCATTTTTATTCCTTTACACTTTGTTTTGTTACTACTACCCGTTGTTTGTAACGTTAAAAGAACATACAATAGGATAAGTAATATTTGCCTCGAAAGCTGTACTAATAAAAGTTGCGAAATTTCATCCCAAAACTCTCGTAACAACTAGATATTTGCCAAAACTTTACATGATTAATGCTCCGAAATTATAAAAGATATTTTAACATAAGCTAGCTCGTGTAAAGTGCAAGATCCTATCCTTTAAAATGCTCCTTGTTTTACGTCGATATGACTTCTCCTTATCGAGATATCGTCGTTTAAAGTGAAGTATACTGTTCACCACTTAACTATGTCTATCCTGCACGCACGATCCGTATCTCTCGCTCGCACGATCCTTCACCCTCCACTCCCATGTGCTTTTACTACGCCCTAGTCACTGGCAGACACTGAGTCAGCGTTTTTTGTGCATTCTTTTTTTTTACTATTACTAGCGAGCGTACGCATTTCTGAGAAAAGGATATGGGTCAGGAGTATTTCGGGTCATTCATCTTTTTACACTGTAACGTATGTATATACTTCGTCCTTTTTATCTCGGGAACAGGTTGAGATATCGAGCTGAAACAAAATGCATGATCAAGACTGTAGTTTCTTCTATTCTTGAAGATAATTATTTTCAAAAATTGTACAATTTCTTTGTCATATAAAAAGATGATTAGCTTATTATATTGTGATTAATTTTGTATAAGATATATTAAGATTATCAATTAATGATTAATTAATTATAGTTAATGCGTTAAGTTCTGAGTAGATCATCGATGAGTCACATTCGATTTTCCGCTCTGGTTATATAATGATTACGTATAAAAAGGAACATTGTTATGAAACGTTTCATATCTTTTAATCGATATATAATTATTATTGGTCCACGCGGCTTAATACATTTTCAATTAACTGTTATTAAAAGGTAACATATATATATATATATATATATATATATATATATATATATATATATATATAATGAATGCAACGACATAGGTCATCGATGATTCACTCGGCGTAATACGATTTCAATTCTCTGTATGGCATATTACTATTGAAAAATGACATATTATAATGAATACAATTTGTGAGCCATTGGTGACCCACACGATCTTAATGGAAAGTCACGTGAAATTCGCGATATTCAACGTGTTAATCACAGACGTGATGCTCAGGTCGTGCAATGCTCGTTACTTAATTGCCGAACCGTTTTACGCGATATATTTCACACTTCGCGATATATTCGGTGGGAAAATTACAAGGGAACACTGCGAACCGTAAGTCATGGATTTGAATGAAATTTTGTGAGTTTATAAAGTGATCCAAGACAAGAATAACGGCATGCTTCATTTGTGCCCAATCGCCCTTTAAGGGTGTGAAAACTAACCTCAAATGTCAAATTTGCGTTCTCACTTTTTCGCGTATACCTCCTAAAGTACAAGAGATGGAAAAAAATGTTTTAAGTGAAAGTTTAATGGTATAACGAGCGCTATAAGCTTACATTAAGAAAATTCTAAAAAAATTCTTTTTCTTGAAAAAAATTTAAGATATTTTGTTAATATTCTATAAACGTGCAAAATTTCATTCAAATCCATAATTTACGGTTCGCGGTTTTCCCTTGTTGCTGAATAAACTCGGAACTTTGTTACAAGTAGTATACGAAATCATTTATTTACCAACGAAGAGTGACTAGACTAAGATACTTGACTAAGTTATTGTGCATGACTTTAATGGATATCTGTTTGTAAAATCTTTGTAGAATCTTTGCTCTAGCTCAGTGTTTTGAATTTTATAGAGTAGGTTATTTTGCTGTATGTGGAGTGAGTATATATTCTCTAATTTGTCTGCATTTGAGAGTGGGGTATGAGTCTTTCCAAAGGAAGAGGTTGTTGTTAAAATTAGACATTAAATTTTTGAGAGCCGGGAGATCCTCTGGTTTGCTTAGTAATAAACTAATACTTCATGGAGTATAGGTACACTACCTCGATCTAGCAGTCAAATGTGACTAAATAATTTTATAACGATAATCCGCCAGACTGAAGGTTCGTCAGATTTGCATTACAGCACATGCTTTGAAGATATGTATAGTATTATATGTATCATGTTCATTGTGTTTCGTTACTTAGATAATACCAACGCATCTTTATATTCCTATTTTACACGTGTCTGATTGTATTATTAACTATAAAAATTATATAGTTATTTCGTGTCAATTTTATATTGCATTGAATCGTACGCAATGTGAGACAGGGTTCAATTTCTTTCACATTCAGTTTCTCGTAATTAAAAATAACTAACTAATAATACATTGCCGATTCATGGGATAAATCTGCAGACTCAGAATTTTCGAGTAATTTCAATTTTATTTTTTTTCACCTTTTGGTAATTTGGACGTAGAAGATAGACATGGATTAAAACGTTGGTTACTAGCAACATTAATTACAGTAAGGCGTCGATAAAATGTCCGCCTTTTAACAGTTTCTTTAGAGAAGTAAATGTCCTATCTATTAATTGCAAGAGATAAACAAACGAAACGATTATGCTAAATATTTCATTTCTGGATAACTGTTGCATGACAATGCGAACGACACGAAATTATTCAATACCGCAATATAAAGCTACTTTTAGTATTTTCGCTGAAAGCGTATTTAGAGTGTTTTGTTTTTTCTACTACCTTTTTAACGTTACGCTGGTTTATTGCAATATTACAAGAGGCAAGCGAAGAAATTGCTTAGGCGAAGGAATGAACATAGTGTATTTAATGTGTTCAACTTAAACGTAAAAAGGAAAGAAAAATGAAATTTAAAATACGATTCTACCGGTTCGAACAAATTAAGTTGTCGGCATTCACCGGTTAAAAACAATCTTGAAACTTAATATCCTACCTTGTGTTTGAATTTCCCTTCCTAGGTTTTCCTCGAACAAAGAGCGTTTGCTCGTAGAAGAAAAAGGAAGAGAAATTTCCCCCGTTTAGCACGAGCCTGGGAAGCTTTAAAAATGAATTAGGCCGCAATTGCGGAGGGAACTTCGTGGTTTCCTTCGTGCAAACGTTCCCGACCAAAATTACTAGAGAACCTGCGAAAATTTGCATCAACCTCCGTGAATTCTATGGTCGATTGGTTGAGATTGAATCGGAACATTTGTCAAGAAATTTCTTTCCCTTTTAATAAGAAACGTGAACTAACAAGGAGTTGATCAAATTTGCTGGTTAACTCAGCTATAATGTGTATATGCATACAATTAAATTCTTTTTATTCGAGAGAGAAAAATGTCAACTACATATTATAAATTTGATTGTAACAGTTCTTTCCTGTTCGAGATGTTTCCTGCTAACTTCTTAACTGTTAAAACAATTCTAATAATTCTTTTGCTGCACTTCAAGACTGTTGATTCGTCAAAAATGTAAAGATTTGATATAAAGTTTTTAAACAGTTTTCCTTTTTGGAACGTTGGAAACAAATTTTTTAGACGTGTCATAAAAACTTCATACTTCGGAGTTAGTATCGTTTGTACCAATTGAAACTTAATCAGGATTGCTTACTGCAATTCTTTAATGTTCGAGTGCATGTAAATTCGATTAATACAGCAACAGATTGCGTTCATTAATCATTTCACTATACAAGGATAAGTCAATAAGTTAGTTACACCTTCTCGCTGTTTTCGATTCAGTAGGATTTGCGCTGAATTTATGCTTAAGTGAACAACAGGTGAAACGTTCAAACATCTACGAACAATTATGAAAGATAAACAAATGATCTGGAAAGGTTGGTGAAAATGTAATCCTCCTCTAGGATAATGGAACAATGAGAACATCCATCTTGTAATCCAGAGAATTTCCATGTATTTAACCAATTGAAGAAGGATATGATTCGAAACCATTTCAGTATGGATTGTGAAGTGAAGAAAGGAATATTCACCTCTTGTCTTACGATTTTTTAATCGCTACGTTTATTAATCTCGGCTTTTCACTAGTTTACTACAGCGTTAAGAAATATAAATGAAGATATTGTATACATTTTTTATACAGCAATTCTTAATCTTAAATTGAAGCTGATGTTTCAGCAAAAATACAAATTTAATAGACGTATAATTTTTGTTTTGTCACATCTTCAACATAATCTACATCACGAGTGTGGCTTGTCATTTTAAGGCAGAGTTAAATCTTTAGCTATGGCTGAGCTAATCGTTGAGCTGTGCTACTGTACAGACAGCTCTGTCCCATAATTTCGATGTCTTCAATTACGTATTTCGTTTCATCTACGTTAGTATAGAACAACAGGGGACCATGGAAGTTGAAGTCATATTATTTTCATTTATAATCATGCAAAAATTTATATATAACCACAACGATATAACAAATATAAACATTTTAATATTTAATAATGCAAAGTAGAAAGCTAATATAGTGGTGTTTCAAAGTAAGTGGCCTTCACAGTGTGACGGGTTAAAAAGAGTCAGTTCCCTTTTTTGCATTTTCTTATAGTGTTACATAAGTGTTTTGTCAAAAAGAAACTTATAGGCGTGTAAATTGAATAACTCTGTATAATTGCATATATTCTCTTTGACATGATAAGAAGAGGGGAAAAAGACATACTATTTATTATTTTCGCTATACCAGAACTTTCCAAACACTTGTTAATTAATTCACTCGTCACAGAACACGAAATCATTCCACTGTTCGTTATGCTAAAATTATAATTGAAGGCTCAGATACTAAGATCAAAGGGTCAAGAGCGAGCCTTTGATGAAGGGCCGTGTATCGACGCACTGGAGCCGATTAGCATCCGGCCTGTCCCAACGTTGGTCCACTTAACGTAATTGCTAATCTCGCGAGAACATAGATCTCCGCGTGCCAACTTAATCCGTTAACCGATCTGTGGGACAGTGAGACAGAGAGAGAGAGAGAGAGAGAGAGAGAGAGAGAGAGAGAGAGAGAGAGACACGAAGAGGAGACTTTTGTCCGGCGTCGTTAAGAAGATCCCACGAACATCCACTTAATTAAAATACGATCCCGAGCGGCTCGCGACGATGGTATCTCAGCGTCGTCGCTTGAATTCATTTGCAACCACATTTCCCTAGATCACCACCGATGAAAAAAGTTGTCGGTCCGTCGCATTGACTAGTTCTCTCTCTTCTCCTCGTTCTCGATCGAGACGTTTCTCCGTTCATCTTTTTCCTCTTCCCACTCGACAACGGGGAAAAAATTCTAATTAGGATGAGAAGCTTGGCTCGTGAAATTTTTCGTTTTTTTTCTTTTCTTTCTTTTATGACGAGTGGTTAAACTTAATAAGGGCTTGGAGATCCAGCGAACAACGGAAAGTATGCACACTCTATCCATAAATATCCGGACATTTAATGAAATTAGAATTCGGACTTCGAAATTTTAGTTTTCACTGAAATCTCTCGAACAGCATATTCTTGTTTTGCAACAGCAACCAATATTTGAACGTTTTTTAATAGATAATTCCCTTCTAGAAGTATTCATTGCATTCACAGGGACTGCTGCTGAATTCACCAGTAAAATTATACCCACATGTTCCAAAACACTTTGTATATACATCAAAAGCATCAAAACTAAATACTACTATATATTAGCCGCACGAAATAATACGACAATAACGTCGCAACCCGTCAAAATCAAACGTTCAACACCACCAAACCGCAAGATCTTAAACTTCTGACCAAACCTCTCAACATCGCGTAAACTTTCCCAACAACTTCTCCAACCTCAAAAGCTCCGCCACTCACAAACAGAACCATTCAAAACCCATCAGACGTAATCTGACACAAACACATCCCCTGATAATGCGTTCACACTAACAAAGATCAGTTTATTTATTCTATTGAGAACATGTTCTCTCCGCGAGGCGCAAAATTACCCTAGGTAATTGATTCTTGCTCCCCCAACCTCCCCTCCCTTCTCCACCTCTCTACCATCATCCGACAAGAATTTGTCACCGCGAAGCGTACAGCGTGTGCAGGTGCAGGTTGCGTGTGCGCGCGTGATGAAGTCGACCGCGGTGTTACAAACGAGCCGCAGCGCGGTGATCCAGCCGAAAGGGGTTGATTTACGAAACACATGGCGCTGGGAAAGGTTGCTAGCTGGTGGTGGTCAGTCACGCGCGCCCAGGCACTTGCACCTCGCCAAATTTACCATGGTGGTGTCGATAATTCGCCGATTATCGATCAAATTTATGTATTCTGGAACAGTACACCCCTAAATTTCGAACTTTCACTCCTGTTACAATACAGAAGACAGAAAAATCTACACGCGCCCATTTTATTTAGCATATCTGAACTCTCCGGATGAACAAAGAAAGCACCTTCTTATAGAATGTGTAAGAACGTCGCTTGTAATTGTAATTTTTCAAAGTAAATTTACAAATTAAAGTTTCTTCTTTCTTTTATTGACAAGAAATTGAAATATGTGAAGAGTCTGCACTTTGAGCAGATACCATTCTGTCAATTTTGAATAGTTTGTAATTTCAGAGGTTCTTATTTTCCTATGAGTCTTGCTTAGATTTCCAAATATGTACGTTAAGAATTCTTCATAGGAATTAGGATGCGGTGGTCAATTACACTATCAGATTAGCTCTGTTCTGAGGTTCTAGGGTTAGATGTGCTATTTCTCACAGTCCTCTTACCAGAAGGCATCCTTTCCCTCCCCACTCCGTAGCCAGCTCTTTTAAGGGCAACTGTCAACCCTTAAGGCAACTCAACGTCGTACTGTTTGCCACTCGCAAACTTTCTCTTATATTCTTCTAAACAAATATACCTACGACACCCGATAGCTACGTGACTTCCAGTCATTAGCTATCGCCGGATGTCTGCATATTCTCATTCTTACTGGAGACACACAGACTAAGTTCCTGCCATAAATTGTACGAAAGCAAAGTAGCATAGGACTAATTAGCGTAGAGCTACTTACGAATTCTCGTTGCACATATTTTACGCAAATAGCTTTATTTACAAGGAACTTGTATTTGTAATTCACAATGGTAATAATGACTTTCCAAAATGTAGCGCGTCTGTTTAGTCGCGGTTCATGGCAGCTTCTGATGAATCGATCAAACTAGTCGGTAAGGACCGATCGTCTTTTTTCTTTTTGGCGCGAACACCAGCAGGCCTTACAAATATACAGGCTGCTCGCAACAATACATATATTGCTAAAAGTGTTCACTGAACAGAACGAAGGTAATAACAAGAAGCAAAAGTAAAAGAAGCACTTCATACGCTTAAGCTATTGAGCGCGAAAGGTATGAACTGCTAAGAACTCTTTAAAGCATGTAAATAATAAATGAAAATCCTCAATTTAAAAACAACTCTTTTATGTGATTGTGTCATAAACCGTTACTAAGAAATCCTAACAAAAATCCTCTTTAGATTTTTTGGAATGTGTATGCAATTCGTTTGCATATTTGAAATATGATTACAATCAAGGTGTTTATATTCGCGAGGGGTTCTAAATTAACCCTTTGCACTACTTTTTCACAAGACCGACCATTAACTTAAACAATATACTATTGCAATAGAAACTTTAAAAAATTATAGGTTCCGTTTTGAAAAGGAAAGATCACACATGTTTACGAGTTCTTTTTAATTTTAATTTATTTTGTTAATTTGTTTTATTTCAGTCTAAATAAAATTTGAACAGTGTTACCGTTCGTATTATGAATACCTTTGTATGGCACCAACGGAGTGTAAAGGATAAAGATTGTAAATTAATTAGCCTCACAGTTAAAAAACTGTGTTACTTTAAAGTTTTAAGAACCTGTTCGCAATCGTTAATGTCGTGTAACAGTTTATCTGCATCAAATTATTGTTACAATCACTTATCATTATAAATTATCAAGTCGGCCAGAAAACTGGTGCTTCTTTTGGCGACAGTTGTCTACGAAATGCAAATAATTCTCTTGAAAATTCGACAGCTAACATTCTTCTTCTCTCTGTGCCCTCAGGTAAATCAACAGGACTGGTGACAACGACCAGGGTGACACACGCGACACCAGCAGCCCTTTACGCTCATACAGCCAGCCGTTATTGGGAAGATGACGGAAAGGTGCCACTTGCTGCACGGACATCGTGCAAGGACATCGCGCGTCAGCTGCTCGAGGATGAACCCGGTCGTAATATCAACGTATGGGATTAGAATATTTCGGCTTAAATCCTGAAACTCTGGTCGTCGTTTGCCGGACTCTGGCGCGCTCTTTACGCTCGTTCGTGGTCGAATACGTGCGGAGATTTGCGACGGATCCCCAGGTCGCTTCGAATCTATTTCGCTATCGCGATTCGACGTGACTCAACCGGATCGAACCAGCTCGAACTCGAAGGAACATCTCCCGGAAATTTCTAGTGGTACTGTTGGTCCTCTCCCTCAAAGGAGGGAGGAGTTTTAGAGGGGATGATGGTACGAGCGTGATGTGGAATCGTTTCCGGCTGTGTCCAAACGCTTAGAGTTCTTTCGGACGGCCAGGATTAAGCTTAGCGAGGCGGGGGGATCTTTAGGAAAGGTCTTAATTCGTTTCAGAGAGTCCTTCATAGTTCCAGATTTTTTTGCCGCAAAAGATTAAGTGTTCGGCTAGAATTGCAATTTCTTTAGCTGAACTTCTGTGTGCAATAACTAGTAAATGAGATTTCTCTTTTTTCCTTCTTTCCTTTTTTTTTTTTTATTTATAGACGTTGCTCAAGGTGTAATTGTTCAGCGTATCCAATAGACAATAAACATTGATCAACGTAGACTTTCTGTTTAAGGCCGCAAAAATTTAATCGGATTGAATATTTTTTTTTTTACTTCAAAGCGTTAAAAATGCAAATCGATCCGCTTCGCGCATCCTTTGAATTACTACCATTTTTTTTTCACTTCGCGCACGATGATTAAAAAAGAGGGAAAAAAGAGAGAAAGAAAGGAACTAATTCATCAACGCATCGCTTCAGCGTCAAAAAAACGAGCCGTGCGATGTTATCGCGATTACGATTGCATTTCTGACGATAGTAGAAACTGCACGCGGATCGAAAATATGAAAATTTTTAATATTTTGCATTATATTGGTTTAAAATGCTCCGGTCGGACATATACGTACGTCGGTAAACAATTTCGAGCATTCGATTGCGGGGCATACAAATTGCTTTACGTTTCGGAATATTCAAGCGCTACGGGGCAAGCTGAAAATTCCAAATTAAATCCGGTATCACTCGTTGGAAATAGATTTTTTTAGGAATCAACAACGGGAACTTTCCATCCTACGATTTATGGACGTTGTTTCACACGGTGTCGCCTGTTCGATGTAGCATCAGGATGAAAGAAAGAGAAGAAAGGTTCGTGGAGGACTTATCGAATCGAGCAACCGTACCGCTACACGACGAGAAATTGATTTCTGCCCGGCAGAAAGCTCACCGTGAAATACTTCGCCACCGTTCATATCCATAATGTACAAATCACGTCGTTCAATCTCTGAAAAACCGAAATATGTCCCGAGAGCGTTCGTGCCGCGTTCTACTTGTGAGAGACTGATTTCTAGTGAAGGAGATCGAGAGATTCAAGAAAGATTGTTATCGTTTCCATTCAGGAAGAAACAGTTAAACTGTTCAAAAATTGTGGGAGATTTGGAATATGTTTTGTTTGACAGATTTATAAAACAATTTATATTATTTTATAAGATGAAGGATGCAACAGGTATACTTGAAAATTGCATCGAATTGTATTTGTATGGTTCTCAAAGATATTCTCGAACGTTCTGCATCAGATTCTCGAAGATAGTTAATATTCCATCATAATTATAAAAATCACAGAGTGATTCAAAGAGATCTACAACTTGCTTTAATTCACCTTGCAAACTATTAATTAATAGTACTTAATTTTTTTACTTTCATGGTATGAAATATACAATTTTTTAAATTTGTTTGGGCAAAAGAGATGTACACTGAAAAGAATATTTTTATATGAATAATGTATTATTTCTCTGTAGAAACATAGTACTAAGATTGAATGTGTACTTCAGTTGACTAAACGAGCGATTAAAGTACGAGTAAACTATATTTGGTGTATTTTATATCAGCTACAATAGAGAATGTATTTAGCAACTGTGCCGGACTATAACTTTGTTCCTTTCATAGACCGAAAGGAATTATAGCGGAAAATTTTGCATTGTTTAATAAACTTTATCATCAAGTAATCCAAGTTTTTGCAGGACAGTATCGGTCCCATTTCACTTGTTTTTTTTTTTTAAATAGGACCCTAAAAATTTGTTTACGTAGATTCCTTGTATAAAATACAATTATACTGATACATACCTGCTAAAACTTGCACTACTCAATGATAGAGTTTGTTAAACAATGTAACATTTTCCACTACAATTTTTTTCTATGTGCAAAAGGAATAGAGTTATAGTCTGATCCAGGTATTAAATACAAACTGTATACAGATAACCCTCATATAACTCGGGATTTCGAAAATTCGGTACAAAAATTGTATATGAGTCGCGAATTACAATGCTTTGATATAATCATCTCAATATAAAATCACAAAAGTATTATGTATGAGTATGTTTTTATAACGATTCTCTAGATTTGGAAGCCACTTCTCAAATATTAAAATTTTAAAATGGCGCAAAATATCATAAAAATCAAATTCATGAAAAGTACAAAACAAGTTGTTCTTCGTGTGTTTATCTTTTGACCATCATATTTTCATCTTTTAGTTATACGTATAAAATTAGTGTTTTTATAATGTATAGAATCATCTAAAAGAACACTTTAATTTTTTTTAGCAAACCTAGCTTTTTAGAATTGTTTTAATTTTTTTTTTATTAAATATACAACCCATTACAATTATACGTGGAACAAAATATCATTCATTATTAATTGGTAAACTCTTTGTTCGATGTATTCTTTATTTCTAATATCTTGGATTCTGTTTTTCATATTTTATTTAAATTTTCTATTTTCTTTTTTATTCTTGAATTATAAGTGAAGTTTAATTTATTATCAATTCTTTTACGGAACGAAATATTCACTTTCGTATTGTTCTGAAATGTTTTTGCAACACGGTTTAGATACCACAGAGTGCACAACCGTCCAATTTATATTTTTCTGAAATATTTCTATAGCATGATGTGAATTAACTGTGTTATAAGAGGATCGTCTGTATACTACATACATATTTCAGAAAATGCAGCGATGAAAATATCTCAGTGGAAGTGTCTACGTACCAAAGAAGAGAACATTTTCTACGAATGAACAAACTTTACATTAAAATTGATCGTCTATACCAAGATAAACAAAATAAACGATTCGTTCGGTAGACAAAACTAGATCTTACAAATTCAGCGTACTATCGCTGTTTGATTTAGAAATCCATTTGAACGAAAAGCGATCGTCTTCACTTTGAATCACTTCAGACGTTCAATAGAGTTAACCGTGTCTCGCTTGAAGTTCCGGTGACTTTTGTCTCGAAAGTTTCGTTTGCTCGTTAAAATCAATGCTAAGATAACGGTTCTCATTCTATCCAGTAATGGAAGTCTCGATCGTATCGAGCGAATATCCACCGGACGATCGATGAGACGTAAAATCTAACCCGAGTTCCCTCGCGATATTCACGCGAAGGCTGCGTCGCGTAGGTTTAATCAACGGAAATTCGAATTTTCGGCAGGTCAATCGGTCCAGGATGACCTCGATGACGTTTCCGTGGCGAAGTAACTGGATAAGAACAAAATAAGAAAGGAAAAAATGCTCATCTAAGGAAACGCGCACCGCTTTTGTGCGGAACTTCAATGCAAAAACTTCTTGCTTGTTAAAGTCTGCTTAGTCGGAGTTCCGGAAAGAGTTTGCTGGCCAGATAGAATAGGAATTAAAGGTCCACGGGGATTACTTTTCCGACGAATCGAAGATTCCCGATCAGTTGATCGGACGACACGGAATAGGATAAAATTTATTTCGCGAGATCTTCGATTGCGCAGAGTCTGCAAACCAGTCCAATATTCTTTTTTTATTTTATTTTATTTTATTTTTTACATTCCTACTTTTCAGGTAGTTGCTTGACGTTTCTATTACTTCTGTTTACACTTGAGTATTTTTATTCTTTAAGTTGTTTTGTGCATGAATTGTGATGTTAATTTGCTATGACTTTGACATTTTCATTAACTAAGTATAACCCAACTTTTCTATCTTTACGAAAAGAAAAATTACAGTTGATTACAATTTTATATCTGTAAAAATGTTGAGAAAAGTGAATGAATAATTAATATATAGAAATCGACGGTTAATAATGTAAAATAAATATAGATAAATAGATACCCTCTGATCAAAAAGTACCCGGAATTTGTCATTTAAACGAAGCGCGCTGAAGATATTGTCGAAATCATTTGTTTTCTAGGCTGGTACATCTTTCATTTGTTTACACATCAATTTTTAGCGCAATCTGTTGGATAGTTTGTGCGTAATAGCCTTGTAAACAAGTCATAGTTTGGTGTACTCTGCGAATTTTAGTGGAGCAGAGAGTCTGCCTGAAATTTTGTTTTTCGAACAAAATTTCATGTGCGGAAGCATTGAAAATGTTAGCTATAGCTTATGGAGACTCAACAATGTCAAAAACACAAGCATACGAGTGGTACAAGAAGTTAAAAGATGGCCGTACTGTGGTTGATTTGCCTCGTTCCGGTCGTCCATCTACCTCTGTGACTGACGAAAATGTTGAGAAAGTTAAGGAAATTGTGCTCGAAAATCGTCGTGTGAGCATCAGGGAGATAGCAGCTGATATTAGAGTCTCGTTTGGATCGGTGCATAGCGTCATGAACGATGTTTTGGGCATGAGACGAATTGAAGCGCGACTTGTCCCGAGAATGCTGAACGTTTTGCAGAAAGAGCATCGCATTGCTGTCGCTAAGGAAATGCTTTCTTTGGGCCAAAATGTTATCGAAGGTATTATTACCGGTGATGAGACATGGGTCTATGAATATGACATCGAAACGAACCAACAATCATCGGAGTGGCGCTTCTCAAACGAGCCAAAACCCAAGAAACCACGACAAAGTCGATCCAAAATCAAGATTTTGTTGACTGTTTTCTTTGACTGTCGTGGTGTGGTCCACTTCGAATTCCTTCCACCAGGTCTAACAGTAAATAAGGAGTATTATGTGAGCGTATTGAAGCGTTTGAGGGAGAATGTGCGACGCAAAAGGCCAGAATTGTAGAGAAACAACTCGTGGTTCCTCCACCACGACAATGCACCAGCGCATACGTCTCACATTGTACGCGACTATTTAACTAAAAACAACATCAATACCGTTCCACAAGCTCCATATTCACCTGATATGGCCCCGTGTGACTTCTTTCTGTTTCCACGTCTCAAATTACCACTTCGGGGAAAGCATTTTGAGACCATTGAGGCGATAAAGGAAAATTCGCAGAAGGAGCTGAAGGCGATTCCAAAATCGGCCTATAAAAAATGTTTTAAAGATTGGAAAACGCGTTGGCATATGCATATTGCTTGCGATGGAGATTACTTTGAAGGGAATAAAATAAATATCGATGAATAATTGAACCGTTTTCGTTTTATTGACAAATTCCGGGTACTTTTTGATCATAGGGTATGTATCGCACGGCGCTATAGAAGGTTATTTTGTGAATGGATTTCGATAAAAAATTCACTGTGGCGATATAAAAGGGAAAAAAGTATGTCAAGGTCTGCATAATCAAAATTTGAAGCTTTTTGTACTGCGAATGATTTTTTATAAATTATTTTCCTAATTAATCTTTGAGATTTTCAGTGCTTCAATCACTTTTCAAAGTTACTCCTCGGTATTTTCATTTTTAAAGTACTCTTTCATATTTTCATGCTTCAATTTGTTTTTTCCTATTGTCAGCTTTTTAATTACTCTGTGGTATTCACTTCTTTTTTCTCCCCTCTTTTTTTTTTGTTACTTTTCGAACGATACACAAGAAAAATATAAAATATACATACATACTATATAATACAGAGTTTCCACGTAGAGAAGTGAAGGTAATTTTGGATGAAACCGGATGAATGATTCTGAGAATCATGCGTATCTACTGCGATATTTTTATGCAAATTTCGCGACTTCTGAAAATTCAATATTTTATCATATCAACATCCGGAATACGTGGATCTTGCGATGTTGAGCTATGCTGAATTTCGTGCTCCGTACGTCGGTCTCATTAGCATATATGTTTTTTAATTGCTCGCTTGAGAGGAAAAAATTCGGGCGACCATTACGTATCTCTCCGTTATTATTGTTTAAAACTTGATCAAAAGTAACGTATGTACCTGTGAAAATTAATTAATAGATTTTTGTTAAATACATCTGAGTCCTATGGATACTCTGCTTTTTAACATAAAGCTACATTTCGCTCATGCTACCACCAAATTTCTTCTTTTATCTTTCGGAAAAAATGTATGTAAAATGATATTAGCATAAACTACGAGTACCTTAGAGAACTGAAATGTTGTCAAGCGTTACTAAGGAACAGAAAATTCATTTAGGATAAAATAAAAAGGAGTGTATTTCAACGATATTGAACCAAATGTTTAATTAAGGAAAAGGAATATTCCTCGACGTCGATTCGACGAGAACATTTTTGCAAAAATCACGGTCGATATCAGAAATCGTCATATGAAAACTTTTGAAATACAGATTCTGAGTATCACACACTCTTCCGCTGATGAATAATGCAGTAAACAACTCGACATTGCTCGGTACTGACGACGACTTTTCAAAAAAAAGGAAAAAATATTACGCATCATATTCGTACACGTTTTTCATTGGAGATGTTAAAATATAAAAGCATGTAATGTAGGTCGCGTGTTTGCTGTACCTTTTTACATGCGATTTCTATTTTGGGTCATCTGAAAAAACAAAAGCTGCAATCACCGAAATGAAAAATCTCACAGGCGAACGAAAGGAATATTTTTCTCTTCGGTTGACTTTGAAATTCTGCAAAATTGCTTCTGGGATCACGTTCTCTGATGGAACACAAACACGTATGCGTCAGAAGAACCTTCGAAAACAGCAGATTCGAAAATGGAAAATACGAAACGAAGCCAGGATGAGCGATGAAATTGTTTAAATCTGATGCTTAGATTTTAACGTCGCGTTCTATATCGTATAATAATCTACAGCGATTAGCAAGAAATCAGTTATCGCTTGTTACTAAAATCTATGAAATTGTGTACGAAATTATAATTACAAAATCTGTTACGATGAAATTTTACGTTATATTTCAGAATATGCTTGACTCTTTATTAGGTACGGTTGAAGCACTTCCGTTACATGTAATTTCACAGAAGTTACGGAAAATAGAATTGTTCAAGTAAACCGACGAAAGAATAATTTATTTAACGTAGATGGTATTAAAAATCTTTTAAAGCTTCGCGTAAAATTATAGAGAAAAGATTAACACGGTTTTCGTTTTTTTATATCGCCGTAAAGGCAAAGAGAAAAATAAAAGGAAAGCTACGAGATAACGTTGAATAATGTCTAATTACTTTCTGAGAATTACAAGTCCAAGTTTAGTGAAATAACTAAATACAGTTAAAACCAGTTCGTTTCGTACACAGTGGCTCTTATTAATATTTGAACATTTTCTTTTTTAAATTGGATCGAACGATTGAAGCTTTTTTTTCTTTTTTGCGAAGTTAGAATTAGTTTACTGAAAGACGTGTAAACGAAATTTTTGAAATATTTGAAATTGGTTCGAATCACAAACAAAACAGTAAAAGTTGCAATCAACAACTTTTTCATCTGAGTCTGCAATTTAAAAAATACGTTTTGCAGATTTATGTCAGTTATATAAATGCTGAAAAGTAGGTTATTGTTGATAAACCCGACTTTATTCAGAAATAACAACGTGAAATTAGTTGAAAGTAATTACATTTTTCAAGTATAATACGAAATGTGATTTTGTCTGTAAAACTAAATTAATCCCCTTTATTTTATTCGTACCCCTTTTAAAACAGAATAATTGTTTACAAATTTTCTTTTGAGGAATTAGAAGGATTTGTCTATCCTAAGACATGTAAAACAATTTTTGAAGAAATTGAAATTCGTTCAAATTTCAAAGGAGTTAGCAAAGATCGTTTCTCACACCTTTTTTTATCTGAGCTTGACATTAAAAAAAAAGTCAGTTATATATACAGTGAAGATTTCATCGAAGTAGGTTGATGTAAAAATAAGCGACAGGAATTGAAAGATGTAAGAATCTGTAAATTTATTACAGTTGTAGCTTGAGAGTCGTGGAAAACTGTGATTTTTGTTATTTGTAATCGTTTGTAGCTCACAGCAATGTTAATCAATTTCGAATAATTTTTCAGCATCTATGCAATTGACATAAATCCACAAAAAATGTAGTTTTCCAATTTTGATTACACACTCAGATAGAAAAGTTACAAAAAGCGATCTTTATTTTTTTCTTCACAGTTTTGAGCGATTGAAATTTTCTCAACAATTTTTGTACACATCATCTAGCTTACCAAAAAAAAGCTCCTGCTCTTTGATCCAATTATTCTACTTGAAAATGTATTCGAATATTAATGGATCGCTATGTGTATACAGTCACTCCCATTAATATTCGGTCGCTCTTTAAAACAGCATAAGTTTTTTAAAATTGGACAAAGAGACTTGACTTACTTTTTGTTTTTAAGATGTTAGAAATATTAATTTACTAGAAGACGTGTAAAAAATTTTCGTGAAGATAGCAATTTATCGGAATCGCGAACAAAACAGTGAAGATCCTTTCCTACTTCTCAGATACTTTTTTACATCTCATCCAACAAAATTTTCAAAAAAAGAAAAAAGAAAGAAAAGGGAAAGAGAAAAAAGCTCGAGTCGTTTGGTCTAATCTAAAAAAAGTTATTCTGTTTCAAATGGTGTTCGAATATTAATAAGAGTAAGTATGTGTACATGTATCTTTAACGCGCAATTATCATCCTTAACCTGTTAACTGATTTCACCTTTCAAACAAAAATGAAATATCTGCAGTTTCTAATTAACAATTAGTGAAAATAATAACGAATATATTTCATTTTGATTTTTGCAAATGTAAATATGAAGTATTTTGTATTTAATACAGGATTAAACAAAATAATGAAAAATTCAGAAAATCTTTATATATAAACTATTGTGTCCTAAGTGTTGATTAACCAATGACGAGTTAACTCGTCTTCCTTGGTTAAAAGGTTGAAAGTAAAATAAAAGGAGAAACGGAAGGTAGGGTGATCGAAGGAATTATTCACAGGCATGAAATCGACTGTAAGAAATCATTCAGTACCCGGAAACGTATCCCCGTTCCACAGATCAGATTGGTGAATTGATATCTCGATCTCTGCTTTCTGTAGATTCCAAGGTTAATTCCGTGGAACCGACTTATTCGCGAGCTGGTACTTGAACGCTCGACAAATGTTCAAGTTTATTACTTTGAAATCCGGTTTCATCCGTCTCCCCGGTAAAATACGCGCCAATAAAATTACAATCGATCGTAGGTGGTCCTTGGTGGGGGAAGGCGTCATTTCGTGCCGAAAGTGATCCAAGATCCGGAGGAACCTGATAAGGAGGGTAGACGATTGGACGGAAGAAATCTGATCGAAGAATGGTCGAGGAACCATCGACTGCGGAACGTGGCCGCGAAATACGTCGCTAACAAGGAGCAGTTTGAAAACGTCGATCCACGGAAAGTGAACCATCTGCTGGGTAACGAACAGAAACACATTTCTACGTACAGAGAGCCATAAATGGTAGAGAGGAGGAAGTGATGAATTTGAATAAAATTTGGTGACATTGCTGAACGTGAATTGTCGTTCATAAGTATTGGGACACCTGTTATATTCGTACAAAAAGTGCATAATTTAAATTACATTTCTTTGATAAAGTTAGAATAATATGGACTGTTTATTTTGAAAGTGATGCAAGTTCATTTTTGGAAAAAATTGAGAGATCACATAACTGTACGTATAATTTAGTGTGAACTTTTTATTTATAAACAATTCACATTTAATATTTTAAAATATTCATATGTTTTGATTAATTGAAAATTTGTTGGTAAATTACTTTGTATATGGTTGTTTAGGATCTGAATGATTTTGTTCATCCTGTACAACGTCATGTGACTTGAAAGTCACGTTTCCATTCTTCTGTATGTTATAAGATTCATTTTATCTGTTTATTGATGTATTATTGTATCATATAGTACTAGCAAATTTTTGTATAATATGTGAATATTAATTTTCGTTCCCTCTCAGTGAAATGTAAAGTTCAATGCATTTAACCACTTTTCTTCTTATGAATGAAGAAAAGTCGAGCTATAGTTAGCTTCACATTTATTAAATGTCCTAATACTTACGAACGAGAATGCATGTAGAAAGATGATTCTCTCAATTATCAATTTAGCAAATTTTTGAAAGTAACTCGAAAAAGTTTAAAAATAAATTATCAAAACAACTTTTTTATTGTTACAAGTTGAAAGGAAAGAGAAGTAAAAGTTAAATAATTAAGAAACTTGTTTAATTATCTGTCGTACCGATAAAATATATCAATGCATTATAAATGCTTTCAAATTATTCTGCATTTGTTGCAAATATTTTTCTATTACTAAAAAGTTATTGATTTACAGTAGATTACACTGTAAGTCGTACGATAAGTCTTGAGATATATAATTATTCAAACACGTGGATGAAGTGTGAAGACGTAACGTATGTTGTCAAGGGATCGTGTTGATTGAATAACAGGTTGTACGCATATTACCCTTGGCTAATTATCGATTGCACGTGATTGGTACGTTAATCCTTGAATGCAGTTAGCTCTTAGTTAGTCCTCCTTAATTATGACCGGCGTAACATTTGAATTTGAAATTATACACGGTCTATCGATCAGAACTGTTGAGCCTCTCTAAGCTTGGCAAATAAAGAGCGTTATTGGAAGGGAATTAATTCCGTAAAGCTTTTATTGATACAACGGAACAAGAGTAAGAAAGATCTTAAATTTCCCTCTTACACAAAAATCAGATATTATTCTAAAAATCTATACCTTGTTTTTTAAATCAGATATTATTTTTTTCTGATTTATCACATTTTTTCTTCAGAGATTCACTATTTGTTAAAAAATTATTTTCTTTTTCAAATTCGTGTGTGCAACTGATGTTGTTATTTCATAGTTTAAGAATATCATTTAACTTTTCATTTAGAAATTTGCAGTGGTAATTACACATCCACTCGTTTTCTATAAATTTTTGGAGGCCTCTCACGCCGGTTACTACTATGACTATAATAATTAATATTTTTGTATCAAGTTTTAAAAATTAATTCAAGAAATGCACTTTCCACACGCATAAACGATTGTTAAGAAATAGGATTAATTTCGTCAAAAACAGATCCCTGAAAATAGCCTTCATATTTAGCTATAACCGTAGTTTCCGTCCTTAAACAAATGTAATTAACTTAAACTCACGTAATTTTATAAAATTACATCAAATCGGTGCAAAGTATCTCTCGTAGCATTTTATGTCATATCAACACGTGAAATGCATACGTTACCTTTGAAATTTCGCTTGCAATCGTACAGCACAGACTTACACCTTGTTACATTGCTAGAAATTCTATAACGTTCGCATTCAAGGGTAGTATATTTCCGAACTCGATCACCGAGAGGTGGGAATCGATAAAAGTTACTCCTCGTAAAGCTCCATGAGTCACCATTTCACGGATTTCGATGATTTTCAGGGCTGTTTTCCTATTCCCACATGGACTTCGACGTCGATCGAAACACGAACGGAAGCGGCGACCCCTCATTGGCCGAGATGACGACAAAGGCACTCCGCATACTGGCGAAAAATCCCGAAGGATATTTCCTCTTCGTCGAAGGTATGTACGTGAAAATTGAACAAAAGGAAACGCGTACTACGCGCCTTGAACTTCGTGGAAACGTATTGTCACGATGATTCGCCGGAGCGTTTCGTTTCTATATCCCCACGTTCGTAGAAAGAAAAAGAGAAGAAAAAGGGAAACGGAACTGTTATCAGCAACGTGTGTGGCGGTATTTTTGTTGAAGACAACAAGTTATCGCCACCAACTGGCTAGCATAGAGTGTTTCCTTTACTGATGTAATCTCTTTCTGCCAGCAGGAACCACTTTTCTGTCCTATTTACGATTCTTGATACGAATGCCTTATTTACGATTCTCCACGTGATTCACGTGATTATTCTCTCGTAGCCATTTGAATTTTGTTAGGTGAAGAATGTGTCGTGTTATGTGCGTATCAAATATCTGCAGTTATTTTTCTCTTTTAATGATACTTTCAAGAGCATGGTAATATAATATTCATATCTTAAATACTAAAATTTAGTATCTTGTAATTGTACGATTATATTTGGTCTATTTAATAGAACTGAAAATAATAATTAATCTTTTACTCTCCATTGGCGCCGCTATGGAGGTACTTCCAAATTTTGTTCATATTGAAATACAGCAAACTAATAAAATGGATAAAAATGAATAAATTCGTGAACGTGTACAATTTCTTTCTTTTCGAATGGAAAGCTTTTGATTTTCAAAATTTTTATTGCAAAAGTGTGTTGAAGTTGTTACGGAGCTTACGAATCCGACCAATCAAGGATGATGATATCCAGAGAAAAAGAAAGATGCTGTGATAAAAGTTAAAGAAATAACCGTACAAGTTTTAGAAATGTATGATGTGTGTATTGTACGTCATTCAATTCTACAAAGAAGTAAAGAGTGTCAGTTAATTTCATTCACTGCTTTTTTTATGTAGATTCTGAGGATTTTGTAAAATTTCAGATTTCGTTCAGTTTTGTGAAAATTTCAGTTTATTTTAGGGAGCTTTGTGTCATCCGATTAGCCTCAAAATTTGGTTAGGTTAGGTTAAGATTTTATTATAAAAATTCCAATTCATTTCAGAGATTTCCAGATTATCCAAAAATGCGAATTTCGGGGCAAATCGAATATTTCTAATTTTTCTCGTTTTTCGTTTGTAGAGGAAAGGTCTTAAAATTTGCTTTTATTTTTCATTATTAATGTTCAAGTCAAATGGATACTAAGTTCTAATAAAAGAAATTAATTTTTTAATGTCTGACTATTATTTTTTTTACGATTCCTCTCAGTTAAGGCTACTTGTACTTGAAATTTAATCGGATTTTTCTTTCCCGTAGGATATTCTATTTATTATTCAATCTATCTTTCACGATTCGTACACAGAATATGTAGTAAACTAATTTTCATACATCAGTGTTCTGAAAGGTTATCATAAAACTTTCCGATATATCATTACAAACTTTCGCTCAAAAAGCTTCCCCTTCTCTCGTACCGCGTACAAATTCTCTAAACGAAATTATTCGTTGAATTTATTCTTTTTCTTTTCTATTTTTTTAGTTCCTTTTTTTGCTATCGGAACTTAAATAAGCTATTACCATTTTGAATAACTATCAAGCATTGAGACAGAGACAGGTGGAAATTGCTCATGTGCTTTTACCGATATTTTAGAGATATAGAATATATCTCTCGTGTATATACACACATTCATACGTATAATACATATAATCTATATACATATTATATATATATATATAAAATATTAAAATATATATATTCAAATATATTAAAATCGACAGCACTTATTTTTCGTTACTTTCGCGAGAAATCCATAATCGGAGCGCGCGTGGCTGCGTAATTCAAATCCCTCGGTGGCGGAATACGATTGAACTAATGCTCTGGAGAGTGTTCCTTTTGTGAATAGGGAAACGCGAGTTTCCTGTACGAAGATTGAGTCAGCGTTCTCTGCTTTATCGAGTTTATAGCTTCCCGCCCACTGGTAACCAGTATGTACGGGTACATCTCGCCTTCTTTCGCCGTCGGAAAAGGCGTTTCCTTGACTCGTACATAGATACATTTTTTTTCTGTTTTTCCCTTTTCTTCTTCGCCCAGAGGAACCGCTGATCCACACATTTACATGACCGTAGACATGTTTCTGGTATGTTTCGTTATTTATCAACCGAATAATAATTGCTCTTTAAAATAGAAACCTAGTTCTATTTCGAAAAGAGGAATGAAGGGGCCAAAGGAGACAGCAAAATAAACAGTTCGAACGAAAACCTAGTGGAAATGAAAATTCGTAGGTGTTTTTTTTTTTAACGGTTGATTTGTACGAAACTACGTAGCTCTGTTTGATTAATACGGGCTTCACACGTTAAACGTACGAAAATATTGAAAGAACCAAAGGATATAGATGGAAGCTGAAGTTCACATAATTTTTCCCTGTTTGATTGTTCTTCTTCTTGTCAATGCTCTTTGTCCCTATTCTCTTTCCCTTTTGTCACTGTTCCACTCTATTCTCATCGCACAATCTCTCGCTATAACTTCGATTCCCTGTAAACTAATTGGTTTTTGTGTAGGTGGAACTTTAATTAATTATTAATCAAACGATTACGCTTGGTACGTACATATTGTTCCATTCTGGTTCTGTTGGAAACGATGTTTCAATAACATTGAACGAATAATTCGATGTTACATTGAATCGTTACATTAAATTTTCTTATTGTTTCATTGTACCATGCGTGTAACGTTGTTAGAATTGTCAAGAGAGGTTTTATTCAAGCTTTAACTGCTGCAGATTGCATAATTAAACTACATTGGCAATAATACATGTCACCGGTTTTGAAATTGTTTCGTATACAAAGTGCTCAGAGATTTAATACTTAAACGTTGCTAAATGCTTCATTAAATTTCATACGGTCCTCAGATAAAATTTCACCCATTTTCGGTTTTGAAGTTCTTGTCGTTATATCTTTCCAGAATTTCATAAAGTACGACATGACGCGAATGAATTGTTTCTTCGCTCATTTTCAAAACCTTTTTCTACAATGTAAGAGCTGTCGAAACACAAAAGTCTGCTAACGATATAACAGTTGAATATCGCTCTTTTTATCCGCTATGAAATTTGTACGTGCAAGAGCAAGTGTGACTTGCAAACAAATAATTTAATGTCATGTATTGGAAACGATCATAAACTTTTACTCTGACCCAATATGTTTTACATTCACAATGTACAGTCTGCGATGTTTTGTTTAATGAAGTTCAAATTAATATATTTTATTTTTCTAATATAATCAGTTTTATTTAATAAAAGTTTACACATTTACTTTGAAAAGTTGTTTATTCAGTGTAAAGGTATTCGCTTTTTTAAGGAAAAGTAAAAATACTCTTGCGACGCTTGAATAAATGCTATTCATTTTTTCATTATATGTATCTGTACTGTTTTATGATTTGCATTTTTCTTAATTTATTTACTTAGCAACGAACATATCGGATATGATCTTATATTCCAACAGTAAGTTAAATATTTGTAAAAAGAAGCAATAATGCGTCGTGCAAAACAGTTAAACTGTATACAAATTGCGGAAATTCAGGTGTTAAAAGAAAAAGAGTAATCCAACAAAGAGATTGTAAGAAGATTAAACGGAAGTGAATTTATTGCACGTTTATACTTGGAAAGTAATGAAAATTACGGGAATTTATGCAAAGGCAGAACTGAAGGAACCTTATCGCCAAGAGATAAAAGGTCAGCTTTGCGTATTGCATCAAAATCTACTTATAATGGAAAGCATATTATCGAAAAAGTTAAAAGCTAATGTTTCAGCTAATATACGAACTGTACAGAGCTCTATAAAAAAGCCACCTACTATTGAAAGAAATTGTTTAAAGAAAATACCATGTTTGAAAAACCGCCATAAAGAGAATAAGCTTGAGTTTGCCAGGAAACATGTGAATTGGGTGATAAAATAGCAAAAAGTAATCTTTTCTGACGAAAAGAAATCTAACTTAGACGGTCTAACTTAATTCGAAGTTTAACTTATATCATTTAACTATGTAGAAACATTTCAAATATAAATCATTACTGAATCGTACAAATTATAAATAACAATGGTGGATATACAAAATATTAATAAAATATAGTAGTTGCGGTAACATCATATTTTTACGTTTTAATTACAGTGTGTTTATTCAAATGACGCAAGAGTATTCTTACTTTTTTCTTTAAGAAGCGAATATTTTTATATTGAATGAATAACTTCACAAAGTAAACGTGTAAGCTTTCATTAAATAAGGTCTATAATATTAGAAAAATAAAATATATTAATTTCAACTTCATTAAGCAAAAAGAAGAAAACAACGAAAATATCACTGCGTAACAAAATAACACTCATTAAGTGTTTCGGATTGTATGTTGGGCTGTATATTGGGCTGTGTGTTAGGCTATTTCTCCCAGTTCTCTTACCAGAAAACAACTCAGATTTCTCCATCAGCGAGATCAAATCCTTCTAGAATAATCTAGAACAATGATTGCATAATTGCTCAATAATGTCAGGTCATCAGCTACCGGTACGCGCTCCTTCGTAATCGACAATTGAGCATCGGGGTTTCCTCACCGTTGCATTGACTTGAAACGATCACAAATGCAGCTGGATTCAATAATAAATATTCGGTCAATATCATGACCGAAACCACGCCCATTAACAAACACAGGATTCCGTTAAACGCAGCTCTGGGCGGTACTGAGGTTTATAAAATCCAGAGCAAACCTTCTACTCTCCAATCTTTACATCACTCCTACAAAGGAGCTGATATACTGTTCTCTTATTGTTGTGATGTCTTGCGTGTTGTTAAATTCTGATATGTCACGTATTGTGATTATGTCTTTATAATATCCTACTTGTATTCTTTATAAAATGTCTCTATGTAAAAGTTTCGTTCTAATCGTTTCCTTACTAAAGGTGACTGTTGTCATGGATTATCGAATGATCGCTGTAAAATTTTCCATACGAATTTGTATTATTAACACGTTGAGAATCACACCGGCTCCTGCGGACCGACGCTAGATTTTTCATTTAAGTAACATGGATACTTCAGGATCAGCAGCATCAAATTTAGAAGATAATACTTTATAATTCGTTAATGGATTTTATTAGAACAGTTTAAACAGAGATACAGCTTTCCTCTGCAAACGTTACAAAGATTGCAACTTTCTTCGGTAAATTTATTGTAAATTTATTTTTTGTTGAACGGAAAATCGACTGCATTCGGCATGGCGTTTAACGTGTTAAACAGTTGATTTGCATTTAATTATTTTAACACACTGTACGTCGGCCCTGCATTATTACGGGATTTTCAACTTATCAATTTCGATGGATTTTTTATTTTTGTTAAAGCGTATATGGTAAATATTTGTTACAAATATACTGTATGCTATTGTGTGAAAATGTGTAAAGTTTTTAATATGTTTTCTTTCGAGTATCCATTCCTCGTGTATAAGTAATGTGATCACCAGTACTGAGGCTTTCAGCTGACATTTAGCTGGCGTACAATGTGTTAACTTGTGTTTGTTTATAATTCCTTATATGTGAGCTGTTTAATGTAAAAATGGTCTAAATTAGTGTTTCGCCTATTTGATTTAATACATTAAACGCTGCGCCGATTTCGATCGACTTTAGCGATTCAGTTTCGAAAATTTCGCAAAGAGTGTTATAATAAATTTAACGAAGAAAATTGTGACTTTGTTAACGCCTACAGAGGAAAGACTTATCCTTGTTTAAATTGTCTTAACGAAACCCATTGATGAATGATAAGGAATTATTTTACAAATTTGATGCTGTTATTTCTCGAGAATCAGTGTCGCCTGAACGAAAAAGCTAACGTCAGTTTGCAGTTAAAGTTCTCGCGTCAAAATCGCTGATAGTGAATGTATTCACAGCGTTCATTTGCTATTGGTCATTCGTTACATAGATACAGTGTCTTAATTGTGAGTGTGTCAGATGTAATTTAAGAACAAGTTTGCTGTTAAAAATGTAGATGTCCAAAAAACAACACTTTAAATTGCCGGATAAAAGTGTTCCTCATCTTGAACCTAACGCAAGTGGTATCCAAATCCAGTGATATCAAGATGTTCATAAAATAACTATCCTAATTATGTCCACTAACTTACGTGTTCAGTTTTCAAAATAGTACAACCGATATAATAAAATATTTCTCAGGCTTAACGTTATCTTTACAATAAGCTCATTTCTTGGTTTAAGATTGATTGCTTATATCAGAACTTGTTGTCTATATCATTGATTAACGTTACAAATACTACGCAATAGCTACAAATATTTATAATTCTTTGTGCAATTCGAGCATATGACATTTTGCTAGAATTATGAGTCTTAAATCTTATCGGTTAATTCTTGCCGTTATCAATTTGGTCTATCAACAAAAAATATTTCTTGTCAGTTCTTCGAACATTCTAAACACGTTGAACCGAGTTTTACTGACTGTAGTTCTGTTACAATTGGGTAAAGTATCGTTTATTGAGTGTTAAGCACATGGACACTGACTATCTGCGTACTTCCAAATATTGCACTTAGTATCATGTAATGATTTATTGTTCTGAAGGTGTACTAACTGATAAATGTACAATCGACTGATTCTTAGTGATTCAAACTACGAGTGACTAGATCTCGCTGATTCGAGATTCTCATGCCTGAGTTCTAATGTTCATATGCTAAATCTTTGTAAAATGACTTTTCGTATCTGTTTTGGAGCGCTAATTCTGCCCTTTTTAACGTGTTGTCCCTTCTTCAATTCCTCCAAAATTTGAAGAAGGGATACAAAGGGAGATACTTCAAAATGCTAAGTGACCAACCCCGTATCACCACCTTCCATTGCGCCCAGAGCGCGAAATATCCTTGGAGCGGTGATGACGAAGATTGTCCTTGTTAGGCGAAGTTTGGCAACGGGGGGGATCCAGCCAGGTTAACACTGACTTTCCTTCTTACTCGGAAAGTAAAGTATCGAGTGAATAAAGTAATTACATCGTTTGTCGAAGACCCCTTTGGATGTGACTTTATGGTACCTTGCCTTGCTAGCTGAACAATAGCCTATTTTTTAATATTTTAGAAAGTCTATGTGCCGCTTGTTGGCTGCAGACCGGTCTGCTAAATTAAAAATAACGGTTTACTGAAATAAAGTCACGTATCATAAAATTGTCCCCTTGCTGTCCTAACATTGAGATTACGCGACTGCTTTGTTATCGACAACGAAATCAAGGTCTTTTCTCACAGCACGCCAACTGTTGCTCTTCGTTGGCAGCTGAAAAATGCGTTTCATCGCTGACAAATTTTGGCACGGTATGCCGATCTCGAAGATACCACTCTCTTACCGCGAGTCTGCTGAGATCCGGTGCCGCCAACTTGACTTTCCAATTTCCCCGATTTTCGCACTGTTTCACAAGCCGTGCTGTATTCTCCGTTAGAAAGTCAGGAAGAAAAATTGCTGTCTGTTTTATGATAATTTATGTTACTCTTCCGAAAGTTTCTGACGATTTGAGCAATTGAAATCTTCTACTTTATCTCAATTCTTCATAATCATTTAATTTTAATTTTGTTTAATATTGGTTTTAATATTGTATTTATGTTGAAAATTGTTTCGTTCTTTCGAAGTTTTTGAAGTTTTGGTTTTACTCATTCTATTAGATAATACATATGAATGTACATAGAAATAATTGTAGTTTAAAATTATTTATCAATCTATGGAGTCTTCAAATAAGAGCGGTAGAACTTTGAATTGAAATGAAATGTAAAGTATGGAAGATAATCTAGTACTCATGACTTTATTTTAAAATACATACGATGGCATTATACGTGAAATACAATATCATATAAGTGATCACCATAATTCAGTTTAGTGGAGTGAATTATATCAACAGGTTCTTTTAACAATGCAGCAAGTGTGATAATTTTTCACGATATCCTGCGACATTATTTAATTTGTTAAATAGGAATAGGTTACTCAAATATCACAGATATAATAGTTAGAGCAATAAATCTCAGTATTATACATATTCAACTCATATCTCAACATCAATAACAATCTACATACAGTCATAGTAATTATGGTTTTAAAAATTGCTCAGAAAAATTTGTCGACTCATGGATTATCATATTATAGGTCAAAACAGATCTTCCAGCTACTCATGCGAAATATCTCTTGCGAACAATTTTAACTCTATCGTCACGAATTTTTAAATCTCATCTAATTAACGAAAAAGCTCCCCGAATGCGAATGGGAAATAAAAGCATCGAAAAAAATTCATTCATTCGATAAATCACAATTCGGATACGAGTTTGTCGAACGTTACACGATCCAATGGCAACCATTCCAGATGGAAAATTTCCGTAATCCGTCAAAATTACGTACTGCGAGATTTATCGAAATTTTTTCGTCGACATTTTTTCTTTTTTTTCTGTATTTTCCAAATCGTTCCTGCCGAGTTTCAGCGGTAAATTATTAATCCTCGGTTACCACAGAGGTCGTTGAAAATTCTGAATAATCTGTACAAATAAGGAGAAGGGGATTTAACTTTTTCTCATCGATAATTCATCTAATCTTACGCCGAAAAAAATAAACATCCCCGAGAGAATATCCTGCCATCTGGGACGAGCGTCGTTCAAAAGTTTACGTGGCGCAGCATGAGAAAAAGGAAAAAGAAAGAAAAAAAAACTAGCCGTGGATACTTTTTCTTCCCCTGGCCACTCCTGCGATGTCTTATCGTTGCTGCTGTCACGTCGAGAGGCCATTTCCGTCAACATATTTAGAAGCACCGAGAGGAAAAATCTGGAGGATGAAAAACCAGGAGCACGGGAATTAGAGGAAAACGATTAAAAAGAATGATTCCGTGCACCTGCTCTGGACTGTGTGGTTTTAATTCGATTCATCTTGAATTCGAGGTCACACGTGGTCCAGAATATTCCAAAAAATTGTTCGAAACTTTCAGAATTCTTTTTCATTCTTTTTCTGGATTTATTTAGTATTTCTGTTCGAAGAATTTTTTCTAGCTTTAATCATAATCGTTAAGGTGCAGATTTAAATATGTAAAATTGCACAGAATTCACGTAATTACAGAGCTTCCTATTATATCTGGTAGATGAAATAATTTTGTACCAAAGATTTACCTTTTTTTTACTACACTTTCAGAAATAGAATTTGCATACAATTCAGAAATATAAATTTGTATACAAATCCGCAATTTAGTAATCTAGTAATAATATACTAAATCATTGATAATTCGATTTTCGAATAAAGTTACTTTATTATTCGTTTAATTAATCCAATTGTAGCGTCGCTTTTTATACGTCAGTTGAATTTTGAAATGGACGATATCTTCTTTATTAGCATTTTTCAGAAATTGTGAATAGATGTTTTTTTTTTTAATTTCATGATAATTGTTCTAATTTTGCAAAACGCGGCAAGATCTTGCACGTACAAAGTACGAAAAATCCACTTTTCTGGCACGCGGGATGTTAAACGAGTTGAATTAAAGTCGTTGTATAATAAAAATTTCGTATAAATGAAAATTCCACAGTTAACGTATCCGCGAGATGCAATATAAAGAAAAAACAAATTTCACGAATCTGCGTACTACGTTCGAAAAATTCATTCGTAATATAATACATGAAATCTCGTTTACGTTACATTGTGCAATTTTGTTACCAGAATCACATGAGAATTAACAAAGAGGTTTAATAATTAGAAATAACTTCGTTCGAAGTGTAATTCAAATGTAGTATCAAAGGATATCGCGGTTATTATACAATTTCGATAAATTTATACTCCTCACACGAAACTAATAAATAAATAAAATACCAGCACACAGCTCTGAAAATTGATTGAAATTCAAATGATACGACTGCATATTGGAAAAAGGAAGTGCACGTGTGTTTATTTTCCTTTCGATAAAAGAGATTTTTCTATTTCACTTATTACATCGAAAACCGAATTTACACTTCAAACAAATATTTTTCATAACATCCTTCCCTTCCCAAGCATGCATACATGCATACTGTAAACATTGGCATACACCGTGGTTATATTTGCAGCTATGTACACGAATATATGTATGAATTCGCACATGAGATAGAGATTATTGGTATATATTAAATTGTTTAATCTGTTAATTTCTGTGTCTCGGACAGAAAACTAATCTCTCTAGTTCATAATGGAAAATAAGAAATAAAGTATAACCAAATCAGTGATTTTAATTCTTGAAAATGTGAATCCGTCGTACTTTATATTTAATATAGGCATAACAGTACAATTAGAGTAATTAGTTTCTAAATAAACAAACTATTCTATTATAAATATTTGTGAAACAATGAAAAATGAATTCGTCTTTCCTAGGTAAAAGATTAAGGGCCCTTCTCAGTCTAGGGTGCAATAAAAAAGGGGTTTTAAGCAATATTTTGTTCAATAAAGGGTAAAACAAAAATGTTTGGAAGTTTATATATTCATTAAACTATATTTAAGTACAATTTAATATTAATGATGATGTACGCAGGCTAGAAAATGCTGGTGGAATCCACATATCTCCACGGCGATGTGAAAATCTTCTTGGCTTTAGCTGCAATTAAATAGTAACAATTTTTTAATCTATAAGGTGTCGTTTACGAACTACAGATTTAGGCAAAAAGTTATTATTAAAATCATTTGCTTTTTTACGGAACCTTACGCTTCTTTCATCGTAAAAAAATAGGAATAATAAAAATACATACACCATGGTAGTTCCTACAGCAGAGATAATAAATTGAAAAGTGTTTGCGAAATTTCAAGTCAATCGGATAATTAGTTCCAAAGTTATCCACGCCATAGGGTTGAAAAACTGCATTGTTTCTTCTGATTATTACGTATTTAAAAGTTCAAATAATTTTTTGTGTAGAAAAAAATTCAACAATGACGAAGTAACAACAGTTATAATCGATAAATTTTTTTAATTCGATATCCACCGAATTCTTGAATGGGGACATCAACTAGTTGGTAAAACGGTAAAATGGCAAGAAGTCATTGAGAAATGAGCAGGTTACATTAATGATTAAACTTACTTCTTTGTACGTCCTTTTTCGTAATAAAGTTCATACAAAAATACACAAAAACTTTCGAAATGATCTGATACATTAGTCGTCCAAATAAATAAAAAGATATAAAGGAGAGTGCATTGAACATAAGAAGAAACAAATTTAAGTGTTAATGCAACTTCAGTTATTAATGCTATTTATAGGATGTGTGAATTTTATCCGGGTCTCGGAAGGAAAAGGACAAAAATTTTACATATTTTCGTATTTGTGATACAATCACAAAAGATGTAATGTTATAAGAAGCTACTTAAAGCAAATGCAAAAATGTTAATTTTTATATTATGTAACAAAATGTTACAAAAATCTGTCAATGTTCTTCCTAGTTTACGGTATATGTTTTTATCCAACTTCACCATTATCATTCAGCATAGGGAAAGGAAAGGGAACACCGGCTAGCATTCAAGAATTGCAGAAATTCTCAGCTATAAATCTACACGCTCGCAGGCGCGTAAGAGCGGTGTTAAATTCTGAAGCGAGGGATTCTTTTTTTTCTATTTATATCTTATGGCGTGTTTTACGTATCGTTCCACGTAGTTCCTTCGCCGAAAAGTATTCCGCGGCAGCCGAACGCCATCCTCCAGTTTCACTGTTTTCCGGCCTCGAATTCACGTAGCCGGAACAGCAAAACACGCGTAAAGAGTTTACGAGGCCTTCAACAGGCGCGAACATAGATATAAAGTACGTCTAACGCATTAATGGTGTGAAAAGCGTGTCTTGTCACGCTGCTCCCTAGTTATTTAAATTAAAATCTAAAATTACACCTGGATGGTGCGAATTGCGTCGTTGGATCATCAGATAAACGTTCGTTATAGAGTATTTCTATTAAAACTCTCTCTTAAGATTTTAACGAGACGTTTAACAACATCAGGAGTTGTGTTTGTTTTTCCTTTAATAAACATCGAAGTTTGAGAAAAGAAGGTAATCATAATTTTCAATAAATCTCGTATTTCTCGTAAAATTTAAAAGACTGAACGTAATTTAATAATCATTTTCATTAACTACCGAATTTCAATTTGTGTGTCCTCATTTTGCTTTGATTGTAGAATAATCTTCCATACTCTCTTTATTTTTCTTTATATAGTCCTCCTTTTTCCTTATTTTCTTCCATACAATCCTTTATTTTTCAATGATCTTGTCAAATATCCACATTTATTTTCTTTAAATCATCTAATATAGTGATTGACAATACGTACATAAGTGCTTTAAGTAAATTTGAAATATTCTAAATTGGACTTTTAGCGAGAATGTTCTCTGGCAATGAGAATACAGGGATTTCTTTTTTATGAGAGCAACTTCTTAACAGACTTAGCTTTATGACTAATATTTTAATAATTAATAAAACTTGCAAATAAATTCCGTCCAAACTTCTATATTTGACTAAAAACAGGACAAATTTTAAAAATTGTGAGTGGCGTTGATGTTTTCTGCTAAGAGTTGTACGTTAGGATTTTATTCGATTGGTGTTTGGGATAATACTGATTTGTTTTATAGATGAGTTGACGACCTGGCAGTGTTAAATATATTTATTTTTTATTTATCTTTTAACACAATTTTTTGAAAAATCAGCTCAGCTTGCGTATTATAGTTTTCGATTAAACTGCTGTAAAAAATACGAAAATGAGTTTTATGTTCTGTAAAGCTTTATTCTGAAATTTGTTCGTAACAGAATTTCAAATTGTTTTCATCTTTGAAATGTCGACGAAAATTAATTAAAAATATTACATTTCTATTTACAAACAACGTACAACGAGAGAAAAGGAAAATATTTCTCGTAACTCGTAACACGACAAATACAAAAATTAAGGGAAAGCGTTCAATGCACCGTGTAAATTACACAAAACAAGATGTTCATAAAAAGTTACAAAATATTACATCTCGACTGTTTATCTTCGCTAAACCGTGAATTTTCATTTCTGCCGCTATTGTAACGATAAATTTCTCCCGTTTCAAATTGCGTTAATGTAATAATACATTGCTACGCGGTAGATTAAAATCTCTCTTTTATCGCGTTCCGTGTGTTGTATAATCAACGAACATTAATTAATACCAAATTGAACTTAAAAGTTGACCACTCTGTTAACTTTCAAATACCTTTCCCGCTCTTTGATCCCTCGAAATAATTTTCGATTGATACGGTTCGATATTAATACCAACTTCAATCCCATAGGAATTGTTACACGTAACGTTTCCAGAATCTATTTCTACCGTCTATTAAATTTTTCTCGCTACAAATCAAATTTATCCACCATCCGTAGCTACATACAGTTCCGCTCTAAATTGCCTCTCGGTTGACAACGACAAGAAACATTCACCAACCGCAGTGTTCGTTTCACAAATTCATCATTCCCAAGCGTGTACACTCGTTGTACGCATACTATCGCATAAATTTCACATCCTTGAATACATGTTCCTGTCGAAAACAGAGATGATCCACAATTTCGCGAGACAGTCCTTTTTTGTTCTGTATTTTTCACAATACCGTAGGGAGAATGGAAGGTTCGATCTTTTCGTTCTTGTCACAACATGCTCCTCACTTTTAGGGCGAATCGTCTGATATATTCGACAATCTTGAACTGCAGAGGATACGATCGTTCAAACCAATGCAAAACACCGGACACTTAGATCGACGATCGGATATTTGTGGAAATAGCCGAGCAGAAATATCGTTTCTCTCAATTGGTTATTCGTCGACACGTCCGTTCATATTTTATCGTAGTTTACGATTTATGAGATTCGACATTCGTACGATCGAACAGAGAGAGAGAAAAATATTTCAATCGAAACGATCAACCGTAGTATTTGTAATTATCCGCCTGCAAAAAGCTGTTATTTATCGATTGACGTATGATAATAAGTGCACTTTCAAATTCTCATATTAAAGTAAAATGCGACGAATTTTCCAATCAACTTGATCGGATGTTTCCCTTTTAAACAACATTTCATTTTAACTAATTTTGTGGGATTGTGTGCTTTGATTATTTTAATAAGCGAAATATTAAATAGCCAAAATATGCAGGTATTTTGTTGTATTAACATTTGACAGCTGATTGTATAATACATTAGTAATTTATTCTAATTCTGTAATCATTTCAGGCAATGTAGGCAGAAGCCGGAGAACACGTTGCAACGGGAAAATGTATTGTGGATAATCGTATTGAAGCACCGTGATTCTATTATTATGTATAGATTAACGAATTAGATCCATTTTCGATTATGAATTTGCATACACAATAGTCCTTAAAAAGATATTACATCGAAATTCTAATTATCGTTGTGCCTGGCGCAAGGGTTTCGTTATCGGTACAAAGTGATTTACATGTAAATTTTTAAACATAACTAAAAAAATTTACTATTACATTTAACGCATTATAACATATTTCTTTATCATATTTATTTATTTTCTTTGTTTTTAAGAGTAGTGTATTCGAAGAATAGAAAATTTCTAATTATTAAGAGGTTAGATTATCCTGATTCCTTCGAAAAGTACCATTTCTGGGGGAATTTATTTTAAACCACAAATAATCCTTTCTCTAAAAATAAGTTTTTATGGTAGAGGTACATATAAATACATAAAGAAAATATTTTTCACTTGAGAAAAAAAGAAATTTAAAAATCGAGAACATGTCACCGAATGGTGTACGTTCTTCGAACCAAATTTACTTGATGGAGTATTATACAGTATTACGGAGAAAATGTTTTTGACATGAGAAGAAAAAAAATGTTCAAATTGAGAGCTTGTCAACAAATGTATGTTTGAATAGCGTACGTTCCACAAACCACGTTGGAGTATTATCTTATAAAGGAAATATTGTTTACTTGAGAAAAAGAAAAATGTTGAAATGGAGAACATATTACAAAGTGTACCTTGGAATGGTGTACATTTCTATTAAAAAAAAAAAAAGATAAGAAATAACTAGTTTTACATTTCGATAGTTTAGTTCTTTTTTCTAATGGAAAAATATTTTTAAATGCATCATATTTTATAGACTGTTTAATAAGTTTCGGTCAAGGCTGTGTAACGCACAATACAACACGCGAAGGTAACAAATACTCTTTCGTATCTCGTCCAATCTTTCCCGTTACCGTAAATACTCCCGTCGTTCGGGTCAGTGTACAGTCTAGGTGTATTTACGCACGCGGCGCGTGCATTCACAACTTCTGCGTAACGTTGCCGGGGTAGAATTAATGTCCACCAGTAAACCGAATCACCGCAGCCATCCACGGGCGCCGTCTGGCCGAGCCAACCGATACCGAACGTCATTCAACCTTTTAGCGTGATGCCTAAGGTCGAGCTTCAGGATGTACCGTTCTGCATCACCATTTAAGTATAGTCGGTGGAACAAATATAACGTTGGCTCTCATACAGTTCGTGAAACCGCTTTATTTAGCAAAGTAAATTGTTTATGATGAACAAAGATGTTTTCTTCTATTACTGTTAAATTTGTAACCGTTATCAAGATTTTGTTATCCTTTATCATCGGTTAGCAAGATATAAAAATATACTACAATTAGTATTTTTATTGATTAATAATGGTCATCTTATAAGGCATAAAAATTTATAATTTTACATTTATTATTTATACTTTATAATATATATTATATAATTTAGTATTTTATAGATACATAAGAAAGTCTAATTATTTGTTTCGTTAAATTTCTATGAAATAAAAAAGATTTTAGTTTCTTTATTTTTAAATCAATAACATATATGTGTTCTTTTTTTTTTAAATTGTCCTATTTGATTAAACCTAGAAAATAGAAGTTCACAAGTACATAAAATATTTGTAACTTAATTATAATTAAACTAGCTAATTATACTTATTTATTGAATTATGTGAATTTAATACTATATATTTATAATGAATCAAAAAAATCGAAAATATTAAAAGAAATTTGCATTCTATTATTTAACTCATTGTATGAGGAATCGGGTTATGGAAACTATAGGCGCAATATCTTTGGCACGTTGTAAAAATTCGCGTTGTACGAACTCGCCTTATACGGGAGTTTATTGTATTTTATTCATCGTTTGTACTTCGGTCTGCCTGGGAATCTAATTTATTTCCATGCTTTTCTTACTAGCGCATACGCGCGCGTTTAAGAATCGCGTATTAATCCAGTAAGGTTTTAAGATCGTTTCTAAGTGGCGTAACAGTGAACTTTAAGTTAAACTTTCGGTAATCAATTCTGCAGGCGGTGTCGTTCGCTGGCTCGATAATTGAATCCGAGATTCTTGTGGGTCGTTCTGAATAATTAGCATTAAATGCAATGGCCACGGTGCTTTTCCAAACGTGAGCCCGACGGTAATGCTAATGATGCTCGTTTCCGTGCAATCGAATCTGCGATTCCGTCGCGGTTTCGTTCCTTCTTTTCTCAGTTTTCGTTCGTCCACGTTCCGTGAAGTTGAACGCGATGAAAAGCATTGGATAATTCTAATAATCATTTAATTCCAATTTATAAAATTTTTATCGTTACAGCAGCATACGGCGTTGCGTATCATCTTCTTTCTCTTGTTTCTGCGGTTTTTATTTTAAGCAGTTTCGAGTGTGTGCAAGAAATGTTCAAATTGTTAATAGGATGACTAATAACGTTGCTTACTGTAATAATTATGGTGATTATGGTAATTGTGGATATGGTACTTACTGTGGTAATTAGGGTGATAATAATTTTCAACTGAACAGGATCTGTTGGATGAGTATTATGTCTTTAAGCTCAGAAGCGTGTTTTAGGACCGAATCCTTTGATCGAAATTCACATTAAAAATTGTGGAAAGATATTAGAAAAAAGGAAAGGAACAAAGCTCCGTAATACCTAATCTCATCATCCACTGTTCCATTATTCACGCAACATTGCGACAATTCAACCTCTCCAAGCAATTATTATTTCATTAAGAAGAAACAAAGTTGTAAGGATGTATAAAATTGAAAGTAAGAGAAGAAATTCTCTTACTAGTACAATAGTAATTCCAATTGTACTGGAAGCAAACTGGTGAAATAAGAATTTAGTCCCTGTAAAAAACACATCTGATTTATGATGAACGATTAGCGTGTTAACTCTTTTATTGGTCAATTTTACCAGTTTTTAATCAGTAATTGTAATTTTAATTAATTCTTATTGTCTTTTGTACTGTGATAATTTACCTGACTAATTTCACTTTCAAAGAGTGTCAAACTTAGTTTGATTTAACGGAGAAGGTCTGTTTGTGTGTCTCCAGGTGGTAGAATCGACCACGCGCATCACTATAACAATGCCTATCGAGCGTTAGACGAAACACTGGCGCTCGAGGAAGCTGTGAGAGCGGTGATGAAGGAAGTTGACTTGTCAGAGACGCTTCTCGTCGTGACGGCGGATCACTCGCACGTACTCACACTTGGTGGTTTAGCAACACACCGTGGGAATCCCATATTTGGTAAGTGAAGCGATAACTCACTGTCGGTTAGCATCAGGTTCCGTTCAGAGGCAACTAAAACGATTTACTACGTGACGTAGACATAGTGCTTTTGAACGAAAGCACCGAAATTCGAAGATAGTAGATATTCTTCGGGACAAGTATTTCTTACACTTTGCAATAATTTGAGAAACTTAAAATCTCGAAATTTACGTAACTTTATCTATAATGTACGAGAAAGTCGAAAAATGACATTTAAAAGGCTTCGAATATTGAAATTAATTTGTTGCTTAATTTTCGGTTAATTTAACACGCTAATGTGTATATTTATTTATTTTTAATAACTAATTTGAATACGTTTTGATAATTAAAATTTGCACCTTTATTTTAATCTCTTTAACACATATGTGTACTTTTAGCTTCTGGAATATTTTCTTTTTAGAATACTTTATGTCGAAATAATAGTTTTTATAAGTGTTCTTCAATTTTTAAGTCTATATGTCTTTTTATCACAAAATAAATGCATACAGTAATATACTTCCTAATTTTTAAGTATCTTGAACATTGTTTAACAAAAACCATTCTATCTTCAAAGTCCTAGTAATAGATTTAATTATAATCCATAGTATTCACAATTTCTCAGCTTCTTTTATTAAATAATCATCTTAACCTCAAAAGTTCCAATTGGAAAGTATGCTAAAGTCAATGATATCGATCATACATAAGCAAAAAAGAAAAAAATACTCAAAATGCAAAGGGTTAAAATATAACTACATAAACAATTAGACCATTTCTTTTCCAAATTTAGAAAAATGATCCCTGTAGACGTTAAACAGTTTATCAGTATCCAGATCTTTCGAATAATACAGAGTACAGATGATAATTCATTACATGACGACATATAAAATTGCTAGAAGTAATTGTAATTATCATTTTAATTGTGAAGTTTCCATTGAGTATATGTAAAATATTCACCGGATTATTCCCTTCAATTGCTGATTTTCAGACTCGTAGACCACGATTATGGTTCTTATCCGCTAATTTCAGCCACCATACTATAATAACAATTTTCACAATATGGCGCAGCTAAGTGGGCTCATTATTTCCGCGTAACAACGCAAATTTCCTTGCACAAAAGTCACTGTCCGATCACACACGGATAATACGGATTTTCTGAGTAAAGCGGATTCTCCGCGTCTTTATGGTCCGATATGATGTAATTTACATGAACAATTCTATAGGCAGAGGATCATCCCTTGAAATATAACCACGATGAATGTAAGTCTTTATTTTTAATAATGCGCAGAATGGTTTGAATGCTGAACAGGTTAATTGTGACATAAGTATTCTACGAGACGAAATAAACATAGATATATCATACAAATATAAAAATGTAGAAATGTAGAAAATACTAAGCTCGAAGGCAATAGTAATTTCACTGAAAGCTTTCACAGTTAGGTTACATTAGAGAAAAGGAAAAGTGGAAAATATTTCCATTTAATTTTCCATATCAAAGTATTGTCCTCTGTAAATAATGCAAGCTTACCGCGTTCAGGAAAGTGAATTTAATACATTACTGTTTTATTTTATGATTAATTATTTTTTTATGAATATTTTCCTGCCTTTTTCTTTTTCACTGTTGTCTCCTATACGATTAGTGAAGTCTGATTATGTAGTCAACAAATTGTAGTTTATTTTTTGAGTAACGTTAACAATTATTGTACAAAATCCAATGTTTTATGTTCAATTTTATTAATATTTGCACACCATTTAAGACAGAATAACTTCTTTCCTCACGGTGCTTCTACAATTGGATTAAACGAAGTGAGTTTTTTTAGTTTAGGATTAATTTACTTGACGTAAAAAAATTTTGAAAAGTTGCAATTATTTTATCTGAGCCTGTAATGAAAATTTGAAAAATATGTTTTGTAAAAAAATTGTAAAAAGTGATTTTTATTATTTTCTTCGCAATGCTGATTAATTGTAATTTTTCCAAAAATTTGTTTACACATCGTCTAACTTCTCAAAGATGCTCAAATCGTTTGGTTTAATTTTGAAAATGTTATTCTACTTTGTGTCTGAATATTCGATATCTTTGGATTTATAACATTTGTTTTTTATTTCTACTGGTAGAATGCGTTGACACGGTTTAATTTGTTAACTTTAGAACACTCTGTGTATTGTTAACAGTATTTTCAGCGACTGTCGCTTAATTTATAAGAGATTTGAGTATCGTTTCCACCTTTATCTTTATTTCGTGCTTTTCACGCGTCTTTTATTAACTTTATCATGGCTTTGATTTTGTTTTACTGGTACAGCAGAATATATAGACGGATAAAAAAACGAAAGCAAACACGTTCTTCCTTGTGTTAGCTGGAGACACAAGAATCCGCGTACATTCTAACGAAAATCGTCAATGTAATTGACATTTTTCTCATATTTCCGTCTGCTCTTTACTCACATCGCAGGAAGCAGGCAACAAAAATTCTGGTTCCCGATATTAAATTCACGAGGAGGCGTTTCACGTTCCTCGATGAAATTCCCTCGAACATCATCCACGATAATCTACACCGCTGAAAGTCATCTAGTTATATTAAAAGTCACTTGACTGCGTGCCACTTCGTTATCGAAATAAAAAATTAGTCGATCAATACGATTTATTGATAAAATATATGGGATATTTCACGATTCTTAGCTCACTTCTAATCACTTGAAAATTAAATTAAAGCATTTTACAGTTAAAGGAGAAAGTGAATTTGTCCTTTCAAAATGAAGCACTTACAAATTGAAAAATATACGGATTTACACTTCCCACTTAAAACTCCTGAAGAATTTCTTTAAATAAATGTAAATTTATCGAACTTAATCATACAGAAAAATAATATTAGTTCAAATAGAATATAGTAAAAGTATTTTTAACATTTCTCATCTTATTTTTTTTGGTTATATGAATTTGTAACAGGTCTAATAATTTAAATCAACAATTGTAATTTCTCTCTGTTTTAGTCGCAGAAATATGATTCAACTAGCTTTAAATTCTTTTACTTAGAATGTTATTTAAGATAAACAGAAGATGTAAACGTACACTTAACACAACTTCCTGAAATTTAAGAAAAGATCACTGATTTAAAGTATCGGTAAATGTTTCTCCTAAAACTTTCATTCATAGTTTGTTAATAAAAATTTGCTGAAAACGTTGATTTTCAAAAGTATAAAGATCAGTAACAACGTTGTTAGGGCCACGTGTTTAGGCTTACGCTGCAGTCGACATAGGACAGTACCGTTCTTGAGGAAGTCAAATTTCCATGGATTGTAAATTCTCTAGAGAACTTGGGTCTGGTTGCAAGATGGCACCAACTTTCTCTCGGAAGAGTGTCCAGCCAGATCACCCTCAACGGCAACTGACTTATCGTAAACCTACACGCACTGAAAAAGGGACCTAGAATTTATAGGCTGGTTTCCTGAACAAAGGATCTTTGTGTGACGTTCTGCAGGTCGTATTTACACGATGGACGTAACCTGTAGGCGTTGCATAATCCGTCCCAATTCCTAATTGGATAATCCCAAGACCCACTTTTCTACATTTTCTCCCAAAAAGCGTCTTGGAGGGAAAATCATCCGAGGTATGAGGGAATGTCTCCGAATCTCAGAGAAGATCAGGACGAGGGCAAGTCAGAACGCTTTTGGACTTCAATGTTTTCGGACTCTAACTGTTTCAAACATGTAATTATTAAAAAGAGAATTTGCAGACATTATTACCCTTAACGGACATACTTATTTTTACACGGACTGAATAACATTATACAAACTTGTTACTGTTGTTACATAAATCGTTCAATATTGTTATTATTGCTTAAATAAAAAACTGTGCTGGCAAATAAGGACATTTGTTTGCTCTATATTCAGCTTCAGGAACTTTGTGGGAGCAACAAACGCGTTAATTAAGAATCTTCGCTGAATTAAATCAGCCTTCCATCTCATCCTTGATAAAATTAGTTTATTCACTGTTGATCGTTGCAAATAGAAATTGATTGTATTCATAAAGTAAAGACCTGCTGTAAGACTGTGGTTGGCTGACAGCAACAGAATATCGAGTATCAAGGAACCAAGTCATGACCGTTGATTAGCATGAAGAATGAGCTGAATAAAATTCAATTTCACCAGGGGATACCCGCAACTGAGAATGTAGATTTTCTATCAGTGATCTCTGAGTCTCTTTCGCGACTCGACCAAGCCTCATTTATAGATCGACTTATGATTCAGAATCGAATCAGACGAAGAAAATTAATATCGCTGATTTTGCTGACAACTTTCTTATCCAACTAATTCTCTTATCTTCGTTTGCGTCTGTCCTAATTTCACTCCACGCTCATCTTCCAACGATCCTTGTTGATCTTTTCTCACCCCTTTCCTTGATTTGCATTTCGTAGTAATTCAATATGGAGGGCACAATTATATGGGAGACATAGTTGTCGTATTTTATTCACGTAGCTTTCACTAAGCTTTTAATTCGATAACTTTAGTTTCGTTCGGTAGTGATTAAATTGAACTTAACACATTGCCGACGGGTCATATTTACTGAAACTTTCTTATACGACGGGAGAATTTTCACGGTAGAAAATTTTGTCAGCACGTGCAGATTAAAACTGTGATAGTTTGTTTTGTAATTGATATTGTCGTAGTTTACATGATAAAACAATAGGCTTTTAAAAGGAGACATTATTTATTTATAAAATAGGATTATAGATAAATCCAGGATTGTGTATTTTTTCTAACAAAATATTTATTAAAATTCTTAAAGACAACGCTTAAAATGACTTAAAGTACTTTTTTAAACATTTTTACCTTTTCTACGATATTGCAGCAGTATCGCGTCGCTCTAAATTATATATAACGAGTTATAAGTTAAAAAGTATGTGACAGCTCTGGTATAAACCATTGACAATCCAGTATTTTTAACTGAACAGTGTAACAAAGATGAGATTATGAACAACAAAAGAAATTGAGGGAAAAAATACGTATCGTCGTCGAGCTTGAAATGTCGAAATCTAATTTAAAAGACAAGCGATTCAAAGAGTCGTGACAACAACAAAAAAGAAAGAAAACTGTGGATAGAAAATTTCACTATTATCAACTATATACATGCTATTGTCCATCGAACCTTAACGGTGTGTTTTCGACTATTGATCATTCGACAGTTCCGACACGAGACCGAAATTCAAACGACGAATGTCGTTAAACAAGAGACGTCGTTCATCAATGTCCCCATCTGAAAGCATGATACATTCATGGATTTACAACGTATATTCATACTTCGACTAGTTGTCTCACTGTGATTATAAACGAAGAGAAATAAAAATAGAAGTATTTATTAGCTGCAGAAATAAATTCTTTCCGACTTAAATCGGTTAGGCTATATTAGATTTTTCAGAGTGTCTAACCTAATCTGAATACTTATCCATAAGTAATTCATAATTTTATTACTTATCTATACATAATTTGCAATTGACAATTTTATTACTTATCCATAAGTACTTTATAATTCATAATTTTAGTAAATTGTTCAAGGGTCAAATACATACGATAATAAATTTAATAATCTTTGCACAAACGAAATACAGTGGAACCTTGGTTGTATGAACACCCGTTATGTGAACGTTTTATTGCATGAACATATTCTGACATATTGTGAATTAATTGTATTGAAGAAATTACCAGATGTATTTCTGAATTTTTATCAACCAATAATGTATCTCAACCGCCTTAGTTCATCTACTTGCATGTCTCATCTACACAAACAAACTCTCTGCGAGGTGAAGATCAGCTTACAGTCGACAAGGAAGAGTTCACGAGCAAACGTCAAGTAACATAGAAAATGAAAATCGGCGGGTATCATTCTCAACTAGATTCAGAGTCGTGAAATCGAATCTGAACCAGACCACATGTTTGCAAGCTTGCAACAATCATGGTACGTCAGTTTCTATTGAGCAGAAGAGACCAAGTACTTAAAAACCAACGAAGTGTTTGGCGTTTTTCTCAACTGTAACACGATGAAAGTAAAAATATTTAAATCCTCAAAAATAGCAGCTGTGTCGTCCGTATCATAAACTTGGGATAATTTGTTATCCCTAACAGTGAGTTACGAGGATGTTTCATTTCGTTAGCTCGATTAAATTCGTGCACACTGTTCGATATTCAAGCCGTGAAAAGGAGAGAGGGGGAGAGGGAGAGGGAGAGAGAGAGAGAGAGAGAGATTCGTTCAAGTCTCTGGTCAATAATTTACTCGGTTTCGCCTCCCTGTTGGTCGTGTTTGGTTCATCGAATGACCGGAAAGGGCTGTGTGGCAATCCAATACCAGGTAAGTGATTCGGTACACCATTTTATATACCCTCCAGTCACTTCTTCATCGCGTCTGGGAAGGGCGGGACGACCCTTCAATTCCAAGGTTCCGCCGTTTCAATGAGATCCAATCTCCTTGGACAAGTCCATGCGAACGGAATCGAACGTTTGTCCGTGCTTGAATCGAATTGCGACGAGAAATGCAAAGGATAGTTTTTGTGGTCCGTGCGTGAGTCATCTGGCCCCGTGCGAATCCCTTCGATTTCATTTCCCCCATCTCCGTAGTCCGGCCCCTCTCGTTTCATTCGTTCGTTCGTACGTTTTCTACGTTCTGACCATGAACGTTCGACACGTAAAGGGAAGGCTGTGTTGTTCTAAATAATGTGGAACGACGTCGACTCTTTTTCGGGAAATTTGTCGAACGGGGATTTTGATTACATTGGACCCTGAGAGATATTTTTTTCTATTTTTCTTCTTTTCTTTTTATTTTGAGATATGCCGCTCGAAGAAGTTTCATTTTGATTTTCTTAAATTACAGATATTTATGTTGTGACGTTGAAAAGTTTGCAAGAATAAATATTTCATCTGCACATAATAATTGTCGTCTATTACCCAGTGCGTAATAATCTCTTGTTTCGATTGTTACACGTAATTTCTTAGCAAAACCGAAAGTAAGAAAAAAAAACTTATCGATGCGCGATGATATGAACCAATCGTTAGTTCCTAATTTATGAAGTTAGTAACGTAGTTAGTACTGTGATGCAAATAAGTTAATAACATAACGTTGTTACTGTTGCAGGTAGAAAAAAGTTTAAAGGAAAATTTGTACTTTTTAACAAGACCTATCATTAAGCCGTGCGAGTTTTTACAGGAGTGCATCGATGCAATCTTAAAATGCAATTGCACTTATTTTTTGTAAATGGAGCCCTACAAACTTTTTACAATAATTGATTCCTCGTGTTATTCTGAACAAAAAGGTGTTAGGGTAAAATCACAAAATACTACAAAATATGTAATTTTTTCTCGAATGTCCAATTCATATTTCTTTCTTCGTAATACTTCAAATGCTGAACCATATCGATATTTCTTTGAATTTACATTACCCGATTTGCTACTGGGGGTGAGGAATTAATATACATATTCAATTTCTCTTATCTTTCACGGAAAATAAAACAATGTAGGATTTCTACCGCGTTTTGATTTAACGATTCTTGCAACGATCGAAGCGCTGAGTCGGACTAACCCTTAGAGAATACTCTCATTTTTACGCCACGTCTTCGTCTATTAAGAATAGAAAAAAATTAAACGCTATACACGTTGTAAAGATTAATTTCCCTCGACAAGAAATACGCGAAAAAGTCGAAACAATAAACTGAAGTATTCTTAAAAGTAGCCTTTCTTCACGATCGTGTCATAAACCGTGCCAAACAAACAGGAACCGAATGTATTGTTCCGTTACGGACGGAACAGTATTTTATTTTCATTCTTCCTTTCACTCTTCCCGTTTATTACGTCGATTCACACTTCACAATTTATAATTCACTCGGAAACTCCTTTGCAATCACTCATAGCGGGACAGTAGTAACTCGCAGCACTTAACGAGGTAACGAAACACGCGGTCATTAACGGAGCTTATCCGCGTTCAGAAGGCGGTTGGATGTAATTGACAAATGAACGAAAGCAACTGGAAACATTCCAGAGGGACGTTGGAGGATTTCCAAGCCCGCACGAGAAATTATATTAGAATGGCCGTTTCGTGTATTCCGTACGTGCTCGTAACTCAACGACGCTGAAAAACCTTTAACTCGTGTTACATTCGTATTCACATACCTTTTTATCATCGACCGCTGATAAATATTACCCTTTCTCACGGAACCGATCACGCCAATTGTCCGTACATTCCCCATAACGAACCGGCGCATTAATTATTAATGTCACGCTGTGCGACAGTTCGAACGTCGTCGAGGACGGAAATAGAAATAAGAGAGGAAAGAAAGGGGGAGAAAAAAGAAGGAAACTCCGCCTGGAGAACGGTGTAACCAGGACCTAGCTAGAAGAATCAATGGAAATTCAGGCAGGTCTAGGCTACCGTAGAACGTGCCAGGAATGTCTGATAAAACATTGTGGCGGGATTTTGCATTTAGCAGTCACGATAGTGCGGTTAAATATAAAACGTGGGAGAATTCGCTGCACGGTCGCGGATAAATTCGTGTAAACACGTGATTCCCCGCGATCTTCCGTATTTCACAAGGTACCCCAGCACTCGTCGTGCAATCGTTATCGGCTCCTTCGAATAATAATCGTCCATTCGCGTACTCCAAGTAGCAGAGCCGCGAAATAAATACGATGCCGAGAATGAAATTTTTCGCTGTGAAACAACGAACGGGGATTCGCGATGCGTCGTTTTAACGTGTGAAATTCCAACAGGATAGTTAATATCAATGGGTGAACGGTATGTGCTGAAATGAAAAACCAGCTGGATATTTTGGATATACGTGAATTTAGCGCGCTTCAACTGGTTTTCACATTGCCGGAAATTGAAAAACGAAAAAGGAGAGAATACTGTAAATGTCCTTGTTCGATTTTTCTTGTCAATTAATTTCGTGTATTAAAGGAATGTATTGTAGGCGTGTTTACTCAATTAAATTGTTAAGAACATTCAATATTGCACTTTATAATGTCCCTATATTTTAACCGATTTTCACACTGTTGAAAATTAAAATAAAAATAAAATCATCCTTCTGTATGTCTTTGTCAGGGTTTCTTACTAACGATTTATGGCACGATCGCACAATAAGATTGTTTTTGAGTTTAGGATTTCATGTATTACTTGCGTGCTTTAACGTACATCCTAGCGAAGGCCGACAGAATTGCATTATTAGAATTTTTAGCGGTTTGTGCTTCTCGCGTTCAGTAGCTTAAGAACATGCCAGATATCTCGGGTTTCCTAAGGGTACATTTGTATGTAACGATCCGGTACCCGATGAGTCACCCGAAGAAATTTCCCAAATTATTATAAATATTTGCCGACTTTTTGGAACCATCTCCCACTCTTCCAGGGTGAGGTGCGCTAAAGGCACACTGAAAGGAGTTGGCGAGAAAATTAGGCACACTGATTGGTAATAAATATTACTAAACATTCATCAATCAGCGTGAATCTGTCCTGATGCGTCTTAGGCGAGGACGAGGTATGAGACGACGGTCAGAATAAATACAGGAGTCATAGAGAACAGAACTAGCACTCAGACAGTTTAGAATCAACAGTAAAAGAGAACAGTTTACCAAGAACACACCTTTAAAAAAGTCCAGTAGTCAAATGGTCAATATTTTTGTAATAGCTTCCAATTTATACATTGAGTGGTCCTATGTTGTATTTTTAAAGTCGGCATACCAAATGTAAAACGCTACAAAGCACGAAAGTTATTGTAAACTACCGTGAGCAATAACAGTCTTCTTCACTTTCTTTCATTCTTTCAACCGCTAATTTCCTCTTCCTCTATTTCTCAATTTTCTTCATTCTACATAGACAATCTTAAAATGCATTCAGTAACGTCCAACCAAATTTTTAAGCAATCGCGTACTCTTCGTTCATTTGATACTCTAATGCACTTGGTCCAAGTTTGATTGAAATAAAATGTACATGAATTGTATTGGATCATTTCTTAAATACGTGAGTATTTTCGAGAAATTTTGAAACAATGCAAATGAAGTATATTTTACTATTTGAATCAATAAATATATTTTCCTCTATTATCAAAAACTTGTTGCCGTCTTACAGATAAATTTCTTTAGTTATTAAGCTATTACTATTCTTTATTATTTTCTGTTAACGTATTATCTTTCTTTGTTATTAAACAAATATTTTATTTGTATCAAAGTACTCTGGTTATTATCGTGTTTATCATATCAATATACACGAATTTATGGACTGATCTGATAAATAAATGCATCTTCTGAATTTTTTGCTTCTGCTAAGTGCTAGAAATGTATAATAAATGTCGCGGTATACAAATCGTACATTTTGAAAATTTTCCGCTTCCTCGTCGAGCTATCCGTACAACGAGACTTGATCTATACATTTTTCAGCGGCTCGAAACCGCTAATATCCACCGGCCCCTATTATTGATTGGGTGTATAGTGATCGCGACGTGCGTCGACCGAGTTTCAGTTCATCAAAAGTTAAATTGGCTAGAAGAGCAAACGAAACAGTCCTCCCTTGTTTTTCTTCGGTAGGGTGACATTCATAATTACAAGCGCTATTTCTGGTTTAAGCGTAATACGGAATTATCCGATAAAAATTGTTCCGTTCAACCCTGTTATATCGATGTCAAGTATGTTATATCGTTCGGACAATAAAACTTTTAAATATTTAAAAATTTCTGTGACAAGTAAAAGTAACTTTTAAGTTAATAAGTAACTTCAAAGAAAAATTAAGGATCAGGTGTGTAAAAATGATAAACGATATAATATATATATATGTTTTTATATATGATCCTTAATTTTTCTTTGAAGTTACTTATTAACTTAAAAGTTACTTTTACTTCTGTTTTCACATTGTTTATTTAACAAATGTTAGAATTTTCCTATTTTTCAACATAATTCCCTGCTACAAACATACAGTTGTCCCATCGCTCTATTAGGTTTTTTATGCCGATAGTAAAAAATTCTTTACCTTACTGTCTGAGCCACTGTTGCACATTGGTTTTTACCTCTTTGCTGCTGCAAAACTTCGTTCCACATAGAAAAATAAAAAATAAAAAATAAAATAAGAATAGAAAGAATAAACAAGAATAAAAAATAGTTTCCAAGTAGATAGAAATCTGATAAGATAAGGTCTGGGCTATACAGCGGATGTGGCAGAAATTCACAGAAATTCACATAGCCTAATTTTTTTATGGTTTCACGAGTTCATTGTGCTGTATGTGGTCGAGCGTTATCTCGAAGGAAAAGCATTCCTTTTCTCTGCAAACCTCGTCGTTTTTTCAGTATTGCAGGCTTCACATTGTTCTCAAGCATCTCCCTGTAATATTGACCATTTACAGTATGCCGTTGTTTCAAAAAATCACAAAAAATTGGACCTCTGGCATCCTGAAAGATCGTTAGCATCACTTTACAGGCCGATGGTTGGGTCTTGAATATTTTTCTACTTGGAGAACTGGAATGCTTCCACTCCATGCTTTGCTGTTTTAATTCTGGCTCATAATGGTAGATCCAAATCTCATTACAAGTCACAATCCTTTCCAAAAATTCATCTCCTTCGATCAAGTAGCGTTTTTTAAATTCCGTGCACACGCGAAGTCTGGTTTCTTTGTGATTGTCGGTAAGCTGTCTTGGAACCCATCTTGCATACGTCTTACGAAAGTTTAATTTATTATGAATAATCAAATGGACGGTACCAGTGTTTACAATACAATTTCCAGTTATATTTCTACTATAATTCAGCTATCGCTTGAAAGAAGTTCATTAATGCGAGTTTCCAGAGCTGGAGTTGAATTCTCAATTTGCCGTCCCACACGTTGCATATCGGTAACGTCTGTTCGGCCACTTTTGAACTGATCTATCCACTTGTAAAAAGTTACACAACTCATACAACTTCTACCATACTGCTTAAGTATTCTGCAATAAATTTCAGCTGACTTAATACCTTCAGACACCAAAAATCTTATGACAGAACGCTGCTCTTCCAAAGTGCACCTTTTGAACAGACCTTCCATTAGAAAATAAATAATCAAGATTATGTATACTCAAACAATTGATAAATAATCGTTTTATGTTCATAACAGGGATGCCAACTAGTGATTCTGAGAGTATTAAACACTTAATGTTGATATTATTTAAACTAGGGCTTTTGTCTCTTTACTTATTAAATGACCCTCGTATATAAAACCTAGTTTTACCGATTCTATTAGCAAAACGTTAAAATGTATTCCAAATTTGCATAAACAAGGCTTCATCCCATTTTTTACGTTCCATTAACTATCGCAATGCTCAAGTCGGTCGCTTAACCAGCGCCAAAAACTTGCAAGTACACTTTAAGTATATACCTATCAGCAAGAAGGAATCATCGTTTCGTCGTTTGTCACGCGAAGAAGTCTTCTCATCAAAGAGGCGACGAATCCCATTTACATCTGAACTGGTGGTCGCGTTAGTGAATCCATTACGCCCTCACTTTATCCCAGGAAACGTATCGCGAACGCTCGCTACATATCTCCTCTGGTGTCGTCGACGTCTTCGTTTTATTTCTCCGCCTAGGACATTACACGTTGATACGTAACTAACAGTGATATTTCATTGTCGTTGGCTCGATGTTTGCCGGCTGAAATTTCACGTGGTGGAATCATCCTACAATAAATATCCACGCTTTTCCGAATAAATGTCATGATTATATACTTGTGATTGTTTTTACAAAACTCTCGAGCTTTGTGATATTTGCAAAGAACAGAAGTACTACCCAATGCACAAGTTAGGAAATTGTTTGACCGCGTGACGCCTGCACTGTTTTTAATACTAGAACTATCAAGCCAGTCAAAATGATGGGTTTCAGATAGCTTTCTTTAAAATCGTTCATGTTGTGTTGGTATAATTGTAGGAATTTATAATGATTTTTAATAAGATAGGATAACTGTTACATTCCCTTATTTGTTTCCTTCCGAATGTTTCAATTTTTAAAATAAAAAGAGAGAAATTAAAGAAAATTGTATTGGATTCTAGGATACAAATCTCATCCCTCATTACAAAACAAATGGCTTGTATATGAAGTTGCGATTATCTTAGTATGGATGTATGGTATTTAACTCTGGAGTTGTGCTAAAAAAAGTTATTTGAATATTATACAGAGATTCCAAAATAAAGCCTTAAGAACAGCAGCCGCTCCATGGTATGTCAATGGGGAAATTCTCCATAAAGATCTAAGAATAAAATACGAACAAAATCCAAAATTTTCAACAGCACACAATAACAAACTGGCGAAGAACCTGACACAAACTTCAGAGTCAGAAGATCGAAGAGAACAAAGATTTATTGACATGAAAAATAAGGAAATGGAGTGGAAACACTTTTGAGTATTATCCACATGCACACGAGACTCACATTATCAAATTTGCTGGTTGGCTCAACAAAGCTAATTATGAATGTAATACAGTCACTAAAAAAAATTATCTACTTAAAGTATACTTAAATATACCAAGATCCGTCAAAATGAGTTATAAAATGAAATTTAGACTGACAAATGTACGTCGATACCTTTTCATTCATTTATAAAAAGATTTAGCGTTATTTATCTAAAAACAATTAATTTTTGTTTGCCACTTAAAAATTTCTACACAGCAACAGAAATGTAACTCGATAAATTGTGCGTGTATAAATTCAAAAAGAACTTCTAATACATACAAATCCTGTCGAATTAGATTGTGCAACAAAAACAGAAAGGAATTCAAATTGCCTTGAATGCAAGAAGTATGTTTGTGGAAAATGTATATTCCAAATAAGATCTATCTGCAAAAAATGTGCTTCTGTGTGCTATAAATACCTGAATTAGAAAATATGCTTTTATATATATTTTTTTGTTAAAAATAAATTATTTGATTATTCATAACTTTTATTTTTAGAAAAATACACATGAGAGCACAGTTTTCAAATTAACAGATGTCGTAGAATTACATAGTATTGGTGTTTCTTTTATTTAAATATGTTTAATTGAACGGAATACATTGTGCCTACGCTCGAACTCTGCTTTCTTTTCTAAACGTGGACAGACCGTGACGAATGTCGATTTTATAGCATTTGACAAATATCTGTGCCTTGCACCTAATTGGAACAAACCTGTTTAATTATAAACGAAAATTCTAAACTCAAAAACATTTCTGAGCAATCGTATCGTAAATCGTTACTAGGAAATCCTAACAATACTTTTATCTCCGCTTTGAATTCTCGCGTCTTCGTGGCTCATGGAAAAACATAGTTACACGATAGTCATCCGTAATAACAGTAATGGATATAACGCGTCAGAATTGCATCGGTTGGTTTTTCACCTAAGCACTTCTACTGAAACAAGAACGATCTGATAAATCGTGGCAGATTTTTCCTCTTTCTGTTACTTTTCCACGGGAATTTGCTTCTGATCTCAACAGTGACGATTCGTTATGGATATAGGGTAGCTTTGTTATTTGCACAACACTGTAAATGACGTTAAATACGCGTGGAATATCGTTAACGTTCTACGGGTCGTCAGGAAATACGAAATACAGAGGGGAAAATAAAATCATACTGGACCCGGTGAATTTCTACGTTCTGCATGTTCGCAGCGGAAATAACAGCGAACCGTGAAGGCAGCCGATCGTCGATAATGAAGTTACGCTTGAAATAATGTGCAACGCGATACGACCGGTTGGGGGAAATTATTTATGAGGCTGATGAAGAGATGGTATTTGATAAAGCGCACGAGAAAACCCTGCATTGCTTTTACTTTTTCTTTTTTCTTGTAGAAGTGCTGCTGTTTGAAATGTCACCTAAGACAGAGAATTATGGTCGTTTCTATACTGTTTCCTGTATTATAATAAATATCGCATAAACATGTGTTCTTATGCAAAGAGATTTTAATTGAATAAACTAAATTTTCGAATTATCAAATTTAAAAAATTTGGAAAAACAATTTTGAATTCTAATACAGATAAAAGAACATATTTTGCGACCACGATTGGACATCTACCTTTCATCACGCGTGTTACATAGTAAAATCGACCGCAGCGAAAAGGTTAACAGGAAAATCAATTTTATTTTACGCTTTGTCGTTTATAGTTACAAAGCTTTGAACAGCTTTTCTTTAACAACCGCTGTCCTGAACACAAAAATTGCAAGTTTTGGCATTTCACGTTTGCATATTCATATCTGCAACACGTCAATCGTAACACACACACACATGTACATATTTATCACTTACTTCTAAAATTTCTGTATTTAACAGGAGGCTTAAAAAGAAGATAATAAAAGATGATGCTTGTCATACGGTGGGTGATCAAATTATTATGGTGGCGTCGTAATTCTTTATCACTTCTATCCATACGTTGCACAAAAAAGATAGTAGATTTTACTATTACTCAAGTCACAATACCACCGAAAACATCAAATATTTAATTTATTCATCTGATCATAATAATTTGATCATCCACTGTACATTGACGTTTAAAATTTATTATGTTGCTGTTGAAACATTTCGAAATCGTTCTAAATCCCCATTCTTTGAACATTTTGATGTTGATATCTGTTTTCTAGATAAAGAAATTTGCAAAAAAATGTTGACATTGAAATCTCTAAACATGTTTCTTCTACACCCACTGTACAAGACACATGAGAATTCGGTACAGATTAAGAAAAAGAATTGTTGGCCTAGTAGATTGACTTCTCGTCAGTTGCACCGTGCTAACAACACGTACAAGCTTGTTTATTGTTTAACCTCCGAGTATTTCGGGCGGAATGCCAAACATATATACTTCGATCCCTTGAAATTCAATAGTAGAAATGAGATACGGCAACTACATAAGTGGAATTGGTTAACCAGTCCAGTATCGAAACGCTAGAATTGTTCGTATCATGACATCGACGATAATGATTACGAATTTTCAAAACATTTATCTCATGAAGTGATTCAGCTATGTTAACTCATTGTAATCGAAGCTTTTGTACTGAAGTTGAATTTTTCTTAGTTTCTTTTCAGCACAATTACAGATAAAATTCGAAACATCAAATGATCCTGTTACAACTTACAACTACTTACGATTCTGTAGCTTCTTTCATCGTTTCTGAACTTTATTATTCCTGATCTTTCTTCAAAATCTGTAGCATCTGCATGAATTCTTTCTTTCTTATGTGTTGTCAGAATCAATTTCATTTTTTACTGTTATTTTAATCTCCCATTTTCTTGAACCAATTGTATAATTCAAATCTCTCATTTATGGAGTGATTAATTTGATCCTTAAGTAATCTAAAATCGAACTTATCTTCACTGTTATTAATCTCATCATTTGGCTCGATCATTATAAATATTAAAGACAAACTAATGTGTGAAATAATAATTTTAATTAAACACAATGCTGTGTATTATGGAGTGCGTATATGTGGACCATTTAAAGCGTAAAGAGGAAAGACATCTGTCTAAAAAGGAAAAAGAAAGACAGTTATTAATCGCTGCTCAATTGTCATTCGAGTTGTTGTATCGAACCTAATGGTAACTAAGAATCATCTCTCGAGTGCAAAGGGTTAACACTTATCGCCGATTTGCACAAACAGTATTCACTAAAAAAATGTTCCAATATTTTATCAATTGAAAGGAAAATAATGAAAAGGAAAAAGTAATTTTTCGATTATCGGTTAACACAGCTGCGAGTAAACGGAGATGTTTTGCGGTAAACTGAAATGATTTCAAGTCGTTCACTCTTAAATGCCAGTTGTGCTTCTGTTCGATTTTATAATTTCACGTTACGGTGAAAACAATCGCTACGACGTGCACAGCATGCGATATCCCAGGTTCGTGGAAACTCTTTTAAAGCACGAAACTAGTTCCTTTCGCCAATCATCCGGTCAGCTAACAGTCTGAACTTCTGCTTGTTTCGCAGAAACTACTTATGATCCTGGCACGCTTTCGAACCCAGCTTTCCGCAATCTTATCGTTTAGAAGAAACGAAGAGAAAGAAAGAAAGAGCAGAAGAAGAAAAATGATTTCAACTGTCTAAACTCGTTGATTCAATAAACTGTTAGGACAACGGTGTACCAAGAGTATCTTAAATCTACAATACGATCGATGCATTTGCTATTTATGAGGATTTAAATATTTCATTTTGTAGCATGTTATTAATTATACAATCAGAAGGAACTCGAAATGTTTAATTGGTTTTCAAGTGCTTTTGTTCAATAGCTGTTGACGTATTGCAATCTTATTTTTCAGATTAAGGACTAACAACAATAGGTCAATTTGGATGCATCGACTTTTTAATTTCCCCTAATTCGGACATTTATTGTTAGTTGATGTACCAAACGACACCATAAAATGTGAAAGTAGGATCACAACGTCTTTGAACTTCTTAGTTTTCATTGTACAAGACAGTTTTCCCACTTTTTCAGTATTTTAATTAAGAAGTACCCTTGGACAGAGGAACAAATATAAAAGGATTAGATTTAATCGCTTTTTACAATTTTTTAATTTGTGTCTGCAATGAAAATTTTGAATTCGTTTTATAGATTTATATCAATTATATACATATTGGAAATTTTATATGCTATATACTGCAGACGGTTAAAATATATATGCGAAAATCAAAATTTCGCGACTTTCAGTCTCCAACTACGATAAATCGAAAGATTCCTACGTCTTTCAATGCCTGTCTCCTGTCTCTACATCGATCGATATCCATGAAACTTTCACCATATACATATACAACTGATATAAATACAACGAAACGTATTTTCTAAATTTTCATTACTGGCTTAGGTAAAAAAATTGTAAAAAGTGATCTTTACTATTTCCTTTTTTTTTTACTTTTCCAACGAATTGCAAGTTTTTCAAAATTTCTTGCACACATCATTTAGTAAACTAATCTTTCTAACTTCTCAAAAAAACTCACGTCGTTTGATCCAATCTTAAAAAAGTTATTCTATTTTAAAGGGTGCCCGAATATCAACGAGAGTGATTGTACGTTCATATTGGAAAATTATTATTATTATTGTACTTTTTGTGCTGGTAAATAAACAAGCGTTTACTCTGCTAAATTACGTAATTTAGCGAACTGTGTAGGACCTAGCATTATTATATTTCAAGTATGAAGAAGCGTATAGCAGGTACAGCACAAATGAAAAAATTCAGGTTTTAATTAACGTTTGGAAAAAAGTAAAATTTATCCGTGTATGTCACAGTGAAATTTCTTACATCCGTAAGGAAGTTTTGTCTCTGAGAAATGGGTAAAAACCATTCTCTATTTTTCATAAGATTTAAAGGTTTTACCCCAGAGACCACACGAAACTCTGTAAAAGGATTAGATGTCTACTGCTACCCTTACAGTCCCAAGGGTAAGCAGCTCATCAGCAGGGATTCTCCGTAATTGATCTCTCCTGACAGTACTATAAATTGACGACACTCTGAGGAAACGACGTTGCGACCCTCTCAGAGAAATTACAATTGTCGGTAAGCAATGATACGGAAAAATTTGTCAAAGAATCGCTGAATGACCTCTTGATTGGAAATGGTTGAAGGTGTTTAAATAACTATGGTATGATAATTAAACGACACCGTAAATAACAATAGATTTAAATTTTTAACTTCGATATAAAATGCGGGATAATATAGGGACTTAGGTTCTTTGATTAAATCTTTAATAATGATACAATTTTTAAATTAACCAATTCCTTATTTTAACCTTTTAATAAACAGAGTGAATAAATGAATAACGCAGGGTAAAGTTAATTTATCGTGATTTAACATTGGTACATGCAAAATTTTACTAAAAGAAAGAATTGTTAATTACCTCGATATACTCTGCTCTCTTAATAAGAAACATGAAGCTCGGTTTTATCAGATAAACCGGGACAAAACCTGCGGGCATGTAGAACAGGTCGATTTATGGCTGGACACGTAGAATAAGATGCTTACAGACGAGTGAGGATAAGATCGTGCACAGTAAAGTAAGTAGAAGAGGAGGATTTGTGATAAGGCATATATGTATGTATATAATACAGGATTTCAGTAAGTAGAATAAGATGGTGCATGACTCTCGTGTGCATACCCCGGTTTCCGCCTCTGATTTGATAATTATACCTTCGGGAACTTCACTCTATTTTCCATGAATTTGTACCAATTATCATTAATTATTAACGTTAAAAATGTAAAGATGGATAAATAAATAGTCAAACTACTTCATAGGGAAGAGTTACTATGAAGGGGATAATTTTCTTTTAACGTCCATTTTTAATAATATCATTATAAGTATTTGAAATATAAATTAATTATTTATTAATAGAAAATATGTTTATTGGTCTTCGATTGAAATACATTATAAACTTATCAACAGTAACAGAAAATAACAAAGTTTTAGATTTTTAAATAAATCAAGAATATCCCTTTCACGACTAATTAGGTGTAGCAATCAATTTTTCCCGATTGAAGTCACATAATCAGTACAATCATTTATATCCAAATATTCGCGATGGTATTCGCAAGCTGCCAGAGAAATAGCATAAGGTTGTCAACAATAGTGGAAATTATTTTGTGGTACTCACAAGTCAACTTTAATAGCTTTATTATACATCATGAAAGAGACATATTAAAATGCAAATAAATTTATCAAGTATTACAGTTATAATTCTAAACATTATTACTACAAAACAATAGAACTTATGATGAAATTAACCCATAGTACTACAAATCGTCAATATTTTTCACTGTCGTTGATGCATTATGTGTTAAATATTCTCGTTTCAATTGAATATAGGCACATTTAATAATGTATTATATAATACTTTAACACTGGGTGTATAATTTTGCTACATAAAACGATACAGAAAATTAAATAAAAGTTTCCTTATACATCCGAGAAACATCAACCGCGGTTTACTATTCAGTTGCGAGTGAAACCGCAGTAAAGTTTACGTCAAACGACTAAACACTAGTGTTGCCCTAAATAGGAAAATAATTTCCACGTGTAACGCATTTAGAATTTTGACAAAGTAATTTGTTCCGTTGAAAAGCTGTTTTTTCCATAGCACATTTCCCCTATTACTTATTTATACACTTATTTATATACTAAAATGATAGTATATAAAACTAATATACAATCGATTCTCACGGAAACGAAGGCCTCGTACAAAGAAACATCGCAGTACATTTTCGATTTACATATGCACAAGGAATCTGTCATCATTATCACAGCTTTTTTTCTATTTATTTAACAACATTCCGACGGATGAGAATGTTCGCTGTCCTTTGAAAAATCCGAATACCTTCGTCAGCATCCGTTTTTGCGCTCCGGGCAGAAGCGGATTTTCAAAGGAATTGGAACAGGCTGGCAAGCCGAGGGTGTTGGGACGCCTTTTTACGGATCCCCGCTAATAAGATTCAAAGGTTCGACGTGAAATCGTGTTGCTCGGTTGGGCAACAACAGCTTCTGGCTGTATATTGTTTCATTGCATCGGCCATGTTACAGAGGGAAGCAACTTTTCCAGCCGGGTTCACGGTAACCTTAATAAACTTCTGAACGAGCGATACTCGAGAAGTTTTTACTGCGTCTCCGCTAAACCCGCGACGTCTTAACGACGTCTTTCTCGTTATAATTGCACCGTCGATTCTTCGGTCCCTTTTACGAGACGAATTCGACGCTAAAGCAGTTAAACAAGAAAAGAGAAGAAAAAAGGGAGGACAATGCGGAGAAGAAAAGAGGCAAAGAAAGAGGTAAATGGATACAAAAGAAACAAAAAAAGAAGAAGAACAAAGAAGAAAGTGAAAGAAAGAATCGTTCGTTTCTCGCTGTCTCGTCCGAGAAAGAAAATAGTATCGGTATTCACAAAACCGGAATAACGAAATCAAGGAGCTCCGTGGATGGTTCCCTAAAAAGAAAAGGGATGTTTCCAAAGATGAGGCATAGAATCGAGATGTTGTTACCACTAGCCCGTTCATTAAACAAGACTACTTTGCACCAGCTGGTGTATTATTTTACTTTGTACCAGCCACACTTCGAGATAGAATTTATTTGCCGCAAATTAAGTTAACGTTAAATTACGAGGATGCCGGTAACGTGCAATTGATAACGTTGCGCTGGATACAAGGAAAGATGGCCGCCGCCGCTGTAGCGACAGAAGAAGAAAAATGAAGGCGAGGAAAATCGCGCCTGCTGCTAATTATCGTGCACGCCACACTCTGTTTAAGAATTTAATTGCAATTTGCGGCACGCTGATTTCTCGCTATCGATACAACCCAGATTAAGCATATTTAATCGGCCGATTGAGCATAGCCATGTTAGCTTTAGCCAGCTGCGCAACCCCGCCTACGAATTATGCGACGGATTTAATTCTCCCGCGGTACGGTTCAACGCGTTTTTAAAGGATCAATCAATTATACCCGACTTCTATTCTATTCGTGTTTGTTCGTGTATGCGCTTCATTTGATATATACAAGGTGGTCTATTTAAATAAGGCCACCGAAACATCTCTTCGAGTTCGTGCGATGCAGAAAATATTTTTGCCGAAACGAATCAGAGGCAGAAAAAAATGTTTATAAATTTATTTTTTAATCATTTTTTTCAGTACTATCTGTGTTTTTCTTGTATATATAACTACAATTGTTTTTTACATATCTTGTAGTATTAAAAACACGTCCAGAAATACGCAAATCCAATGATTATGGCGGCCACTGTACGATTAAATTCACTATTGTGTTCTAAGTGTTTTAAATAATTCTGACATATTCTTGCACTATATATACAGAAACATTATAAATGTACAAATATTCTATTTCATATCTTTCAAATTATATTTTATTAACTGTTTCTAAAGAATTTATAAATAATTCGAATCTATGAAAAATACCTCACACTCTTTCGCCAACTAATAGAAACAAGCATTTAAAGGATATAATGATCGATCAATTAAACGAGCAGATAATATTTCACGCTCACTAGGTTTTCATCACGCTTTAAAAACCCACATGGAATTTTATCAATGGTGTGTAAGTTTTCTTGGAAAACAACTGTTAATAGAAAGAAATCGTCATTCCTATTTTTGTCATTCATCGTTGCAGTAACTAATACAATTGTATCGTCAAAACTTACTAAAACACTTCCTCCTACTTGTTTAGCTAATTGACAATATTCTACAATTAATAATTTATTATTTCAATTATACTTAAAAAGTTTTCTGTCATTTTACGATATATAATTCCTTCCTAGTTATTATTATTCTGCTCCATCTCACCCAGTAGTGTAGGTATACGTTAGATCATACGTTCGTACGTAAGGATAGGCAGACGTTGACGTTTAGAGAAATACGACGCTATCGAAAGATCAGGAGTTGCTTTCCGGCCCATACGAGCGCTCTAAATGCCCTAACAGTGGATTTATGGTGGGTTTATATAGCCTTCTTAACCCTAACTCGAGTCTAAGCTCACTGGAACCGTAGAACCAACGGATTAAGGACAAGCTTTGAACCGTTACCCAAGCTAAAATCCTTGACTAGCTATTCGCCGTTTTTGTGAAAAAAGATCTGGTATTGAACGAAAAAGTGATCAGAAAATTCTTCAGGATACAACGATTGCCTGATATTTTCGTGATCTAATTCCTAACTTCCTGAATCCAACTGAATAGAAAGTTAATCTTAAATAGAAAATTTTCAAATTATACTCGAACACATATCATACTTCACAGAAGTTTATAGTAATGCTTTAAGTTCATATACTACATATAATTAATTAATTAGAGTATTTTTCTTGGAAATTTGAAAAGAGAAAGGTGATAAAATACAGAAATTCTGTAGCTAGGAAATGAGATAATACAAAAAATACAATCCATTGATTCTAATCCTTTAATCCACCTTCGCTATATAGGATTCTTCCTCTACAAAAATTCGCACCCTTCGAACCATTTACTTATCTCCGATTTTATCTCCGCTCGAACGATCCAGCAATGATCGAAATGAACGATAACTGGTTGTGAAATGATCCGGAGAATACGGTTGGATTAAAGTTCTACGACGCGAATTTTAGATTTTCTCTGACTTGAAACAACGTCGACTCCTCTCGATCTATAGATATCGTTTTCTTTTAACAACAGCTTTCCCATCCTAGGCGCTCTGCACCACTTTCAACACAATCTCGTATTGTCCCGACGAAACAATACAACCTTACGAGTTGTCAATACGAGTTGTTTCTTTCGTAATACGTCGAATATATCTTCCAGCTGCGGCAAATGTAAAGGTCGCTTATTGTTCCTCCACTCAAGGAACTTCGAAATGAACAATTTCCGCGGAAATTCGTCAAACGCGCCGCTAAACTTTTCTCGGCGGACCGTGTGCTTCCGCGCGTTTATAGTTACTTCTCCACAATGGCTTTTGCGTGCTCAGTTCGACACTTTGTAATTAACAAAGGTTTAAACGAAACCTAGTTGAGAAAGTTCGACAGGCCGATTCAGAGAAACAATTATCCAAGATACGAAATATATAGTACCCTTGAAAAATGGATGGAAAACGAATTATGCGATTGAAGGGTGTAAATTTTCGAACAAAAATTGGAAAATATCCTTTTCTCTTTTCGGTTTCTTTTTTCTACTCTGCTAACATTCTTTCTCGTTGATGTTTAATTGCGAAACAACTTCGCGAATTCGTTGATCGCTGAAGTGAATGCAACTTCAGAAGTTCGTTCAGCTTCTACTTCAAGCAAGTCAACGAAAAAGTAGTTCAACCTGATTATGTAATTACCGGTTCAAAATGTAGCAGCTTTTCAAACTGGTGCTTCAGTATTGTTCAACTGCGCTGTTTCAGGACTCGTCGAAACATCGAGCAACTATATTCTTAACGGCAACTTATTAATCCCTTGCTTCGTGACATTTTATACCATTGCGCACGGACGCAATAACTTTGTGAAAACTAGTTCTGTTTGTAAAAACTTTTATACTGACCGAAAATGCATCTAAATGACTGATACGCGCTTAATTAATAACCTGTCCAATCTCAATCATCAGTTGTTATTGTTGGACAAATCTAAACCTAGTTTCAACCAACTTTTCAGTATATGAGCAAGATAGAGACCTCCATATTTTTCAAATGCGATAAGCTTTTCGTATCAAAGGGCTTTTAAATGTTAAAATACGTTTTCCTTGCAGTTTATGCTTTATAACAAGCTATGCTCTTTCAATTAAGTTTGTGTCAGGTGATTATGTTTGCCAATCCAACACGCTGATACCATTTGATGCAAACTGTGTTTGGGTTTCTTGTCCTTTTAACGGATCCACCGGTCCAAGAGACGTTTCAATGTTAGTATATCAATATTTTGACCCTTTTTTTTATGAAGAAAGTTTGCTTTTACGTAAGGACAGTGTTAGATTCTTTGAAAAAATCCGGAGAATCACATTATCTTCCTTCTTTTAGCAGCCTGCTTTGAATATCGGTCAGGTAGGTCATCGACACATTTAGCTTCTTTATATTATTGTATCCATTTACCAACGAATTCATGAGATTTATGCAGATATTTTGCTATATCTCTAATACTCATTTTTGGCCCTCGTGGACGATGATCCAAAAAAATCTCTCCAAAATGTTTGTGGTACCTATTACCTAAAAACTACGGAAACCTAGTTGCCTGTAAACGAATTCGGCTACAGGAAACATTTAGCTGTTAGATGTATCTAGATCATGGTAAATAAATTTTTGTCAGTATTCTCGTAATCCGACAAGCTACGTAATAAAACAAGCAAAGTAATGTTGGACAATATCACAGAGAGAATTATAAATTAAAAAATATCTTAAGCAGTCTAACTTCGTTCCAGCAGTACTTCAAAACTAGTATTCAGTCGTTCGAGAAAGCTTTCGAATCGAATCGTTTTTTCGCCTGTTTCCGAAGTATTCGCGACTTTTCAATGAAATCGGTCGCTGGATCGGATCGGATCCCCGGATTGATCCGACTCGATTCGACGTACGGTATATGTATATCTGATTCATTTCCATGCCTCCCAATTTCTTTTCGAATGGAATTACCCTAGCCTGTCACGGGGCCGTTGCTCAACAAGCTTAATCCTGGAAAGAGAAGAATGCTCTTTACATCCGAATTACCCGGACAGAAAATCGAATCGCAACCCAGAAATGTTATCCCGATGAGATACGAAGATTACAAATGAAATGTGACCCTATGTTCGTTTCCAGTGGATTCAGTTGTTATTATACACTATATTCTATGTGTGAGTCCGGTGTTTTTACAAAATCATTCTTGATGATCTGTAAAATCAACGCTGTTTCAACGCTTCTGTTACGCATGACAGCGTTATGATACAACAATGATTATTTAATATCTGCGATATTTAACACTAGAACAACCAAGCTTGTCAAAATGACAGACTTCAGATATTTCTTAAAATAAAATTATTAACATCGTGTTTTAATAAGATGGAATAACTGTTATATTTCCTTATTTTTTCCTTTTAAATATTTTAATTTTTAATTATCTGCCTCAAGCATACTTAAATGTACCAAGATAATAAAATGATTTATAAAGTGTGTTTTAGATTAAAATGTATACATCGATATCTTTTCGTTCATTTATACAAAGATTTAGCGTTATTTATTTCAAAAATTTGTACGTTTGTTTGTCATTGAAAAGTTTCTACACAGCAACAGAAGTGCAGTTTATTAAACTGTGCTTGAAGACATTCAAAAGAAACTTCAAATACACGCAAATCCTATCGAATTGGATTGTGCAACGAAACTAAAACGAATTCAACTCTATCTGCAGAAAATGTGCTCCGTAGGCGGATTATAAAGTAAATTTGTTTTAATAACAAATATCTTAATTAAATCATTTCAAATTTTATATATTTTCTAATTGAAAACAAATTATTTAATAGTTACATGTTGTACTTGATTATGTAAAATATTCATTTTGAAAAAACTATACAAAAAAGCATATTTTCTGAATACTCGTCAAATTGACAGGTGTAGTAAAATTAGGTATACATTCGATGTTGAAATGCGAGGACGACGAAATGCAATGTGGATCCCCGTGTGTATAAGAATGTTGCATTTTGACATCGATGTGGATATTTTTTAATCATTATTTTCGAAAAAATAATGAAACTATACTATCATATGGGATTTAAATATAGCAGAAGTTGTCTTCATCATAAAACAAATAGTAAGTGAAGAAATTTCCATAGAAATCGAAGAATATAGATTTATAAATAAATTAATTGAATAAGAATACAATAGTAAATAGATGATTCTGAGTTTCCTGTAGTTAGAACAATTGTATTTATTCCTTTAAATTATTTTTTCCATATTGATTTCAACAAAATGTTAAATTATTTGAACATTTCACTCTGTAACAGAATTGAAGCATGTTTCCGCTTCTATCACGTGCAACAGCGAGAGAAAGGTTCGATTTTTCGACGAAGATTATGGATGGATATCAAGCTTTCAACACGAACAATCTTGAGCGCATAAAAGTTCTCTGATAATAGTCAAAATTGGGTAGAATATATCGGATTGGTTGTCAAAAAATATCGTACACGAAGGATCCCCTCTATGAGAAAACGTACGCAGCAATAAGTGTCAAACATGAATTTATTACGATGAAAGTTCGTGAATAAATCGGTCAGAAGAAAGTTTTCGACCGACTATTTCGACGAATAAAAAAAGAAACCATACGGATTCCCTTCCACTGACGAATGATCTGAAAATTTCACCTCTACATCGTTATTCATAGTGACACGATTCTATATACTATCGATTCTTCGGATTTATTTTCGCTAAAAATAGGCTTTTGTTATAGGTTCCTTTATGTGCAAGAAAAAAAAAAACTTACTCCTCACTTCTTTTGAACATTTATTACCTCTGTACCTAGACCCTATTGTCATCGGATTCTAAGAAAACCATCTTTCTTCTTTTCAATCCTTTCCTTGAATGTTTCACAATTGAGAATATATGAGAGCACTTGACTGCTGTAGATATATGTACGCATGTAGATTGTAATCTAATCAAAATCTTAAATCTTCCATTTATAATGTAAAATGAGAACTCATAATTATACAAAAAAAAAAAATGGCGAAATTAGTGTAGGTATTATTTTGAGGAAAATAACTTTAACAATAACGTTTATTATCAAAATTATTAAATATCTTCCTACAAAAGCTCAGAAATTATATTTTCATTTGATTTTCATTTCTTCCTTAACCTCTGCTTTACGATTTATTTGACATTTTAATTTTATTTTGCATTCATTCCAAAAGAAAACTAAAACATTTCAATTTTTATTAAATTTCTTTATAAATAATTTTACATATTTATAAAGTAATTGTATAAATTAAGAAAAAATTAAAAAATATGCTTTTCGAGTAAATTCAAGTCAAAATTAAGAATTGCAAAAATAGTCAATTTTTCACAATTTTCGCACATTTGGCCACAAGTGGAAGTAAGAGCAACTTTAGAAAGTTAATTGTTATCGACTACTATACTCGAAGATATCTTTTTTTCATAAGCTATCTTCTTAGCTTTCTACAAGCAAGGCAATTATATTCGACCATTCCCACACAGATTAAGTTCAATCAATTGCCGTTAATATCAAATGCCAGGAATGTATTTCACGTATCCTGTGAATAGCTCGTGTATGGAAGCTAGCGAATGCATACATATATGTATGTCTACATTTCGTTGAAGCTAGATACAAAACATCAGAGTGACCAATGAAACTCTCCTAATTGAGCAAATGTGAGATGGAGTACAATATTGATGAATGTGTTTACGAGCCTCGATGCCAGTAGCTGCAGAACAGAAACGAAAGTGTCACTATCCGTAAAATCCATCTCTTAATCGTATTCGTATAAATATCTGCGCCACAGAAAATGTACCGAAAAAATTTAGAAATAATCCATCGTTCGATGCTAATTTTTCATAGATGGGAAAAAAATTAAAAATAACCTCTTGCACTGGAATGACATGCTACGCACGTCGAAATGTTTTTGTTCCAAAATTGCTAACTACGTGCTGTACACGTTGATAGTCAATTATCTCGGAAATAAGGAAACCACGTAGACTGAGATTGTTCTTCGAAACAGTACAGATTGTTGAATAATAAATCTTATCTGATTTTAGTAAGTTGAATCCATATTTCAAAAATGAAAAGCGAGAATGAACTTAGTGAACTCATTTCGATAAATGAAAAAAGAAAATGATAAATCAAAAACTATAGCGAAGAAAATGTCCGATGTAGCGTTTGAGAACACGCATCTGTAAATTCTTTAGCAGTGCAAGTGGTTAATTTAGAAATACAAGACGTCAGATGAAAATACACCGGTTTCAGTTTCGTCAGTGTAAAATTTCATAGATTTAAGCAAACAAAAGTGCAGAGAAGCTGAGAATCCTAGAACAAGTTCTCACGTTCGATGATATTTCGAAAATCAATGAGCTCTGAACTACTTGGAAGATGTTTCATCGATACTTCAGAGGCTCCAGGGATTCGAGAATTCTGTAGGTATCTACGTTGTTCAGAGGTTCCGCTGAAACAGTGTATCTCATGGATTATAGGAACCCTGAGGATCGTGAATATTCGATGCCACTAAACTCCCTCAGGTTCTAAGAGTTTAGAGATCCATGCCGGAAGGTAGAGTGAAAGCTGAATATTCCTAAAAGTTCGATAACATCGATATCTCCGAAACTCTTAAAAATTCGAAGATCCAACACTTCTTTTGTAAAGATACGAAACCAAGGATTAATTTACTTCTTCTGAAAATCTTTTGGCACAATTTACCAGCAATTTCAGTACATTTCCGCAGAGTCACTTTTGAAAACCAGAAAATTCTGAATATGTATTTGCAAATTTATTTATTTTTATTTCTTCCACTAATTTGTTTCATTCTAACATAAATAAAACTTGATTAGACCTTTGACACATGTTGTAAATGTCAGCGTAGCGGCGCCAGTGGAATGTAGACGGTTAAAAACTAATTGTAGAACAAAGAGATGAAGACGTAACTGAACATGCAAGAGAGTTCGACGACATACATATATAGGGATATCAGATGGTTAAAAAGTTTAAGAGATCGTTTCATTTTAGTGGACTTAGTGCTGAGATTTATGGTTTCACGCGTTTCACTGCTAAGAAGATATATGATTTTAGTGTCACGTCCGTGGAGCTATCAGCATAAAATCTAACAGTTCCAGGGTTATCTATATCAAACCGTACGATCTCGGAACTGTCGAAATTACGTTCTACATCATTGTGGTCATCTTTCACTAGGAAAACAAAGTTTCGAGTACTTATCGCTTACAAATTGCCACTGGAACTCACGGACAAATGAGGTTGCTAATTTCATGTTCCATGGGTTCGCATTGTTTCGAATTCTATCAATTTCGAAAATTGTCAAAACTGTACTTTTTACAATATTCGATTTATCTCCTCGTTCATTGATTCGGTAGAATTTTTCGAGTTTGTAAAGCTCGATGCGCAAAACGCCATAACTCTCATGCTGAAGGATTTTTGACTTAAATTGATGGAGTAAAAAGATTGCGGAATGAATGACTGAAATTCTTTATTTCCGAATATATTAACCCTTAACCGGTTATGTACTGTTTGCTTCGTTTATAAATTTCCTGATAATTCTAAAACTAACAGGTTTTCAACCTTCTGACGTCACCTAATCCTCATACTATTAGAATCTTAATATTTGTTTAAGTAATCGTATTCTTACGTATATTATACTGGAACTACTTAACTCCCTAATATTGAAATATTTGCCTTTTTTCCAAATGCTGTCTTAATATTCTGTGTTTCAAATAATCATATGCAAGTATGCAACATTTTTTTGGTTATCTTCAGTTCTTCTTCCATTCTAATGTATTGAAAACATGTGTACGTTAATGTATCACTACAAAAGAATAAATGTTTATGTTCAATTTATATCGGCTTTTTGAAGTTTTCGTATTTGTGTATGGTTTTACGAAATGTCATTATATTACTGAGAGTTAAGTAATGGACACCAGAAACATGTTTGACTCGTAACACACAGCAAATCTATAATCATGGACACCTGGGCCTTATTCTCGAGTAAAGAGATGAATATTGAAGAAAGAAGCACTCAAAAATGGTTTAAATGAGCGTCTGCGTTATAAAGCCGAAAAGTGAAAGTTTAATTGTTTACGCATACTTAAGCTGCGAGTTTACACTTCGTTAGAAACAAAGTATAATACATTTTCTTATGTTATGCAACTTATTAGTATTTGTTTGATATATTTCAAATTAGTGTATCGCGAATTATAAGCAAATACTTTTCAGAATGATAAAATTTAAAAAATTGTTTAATAATACAATTTTGTCACCACAATCAGTTGGTGATAATTATAATCACCTTTAGGATATAACGAAAGCTCGATGTTGGGTGACTATAGTCACCTTTAGGATATAACGAAAGCTCGATGTTGGGTGACTATAGTCACCTTTAGTAACGAAAGAGTTGATACATTTACGAATGTGATTTTTCTACGATGATTTCTTATAATAATAATTTGATACATGAAATGAGAATTTCCAGAAATGTTGAGAGATTAACAAACATATTTCGCTGAATTTTTGCGGATATTCTAATCAAGGTCCTCTATCTCTGTTATTATCGACGTAATATTTTAATTAATTTATATGTACATCTGATATTTCATTAAATTTTTTTGCCAAGATCCAGATCTAGAGAGAAACGGTTTACGCAATAACGATACCAGAGGCGAGAGCTAAATTTGATTATGTTACTAGCATGCCAAGAGGGGTGCTCCTTTACTCCCGACACAGTTTACATAGAATACAAGTAGCTTCTTCGTGTGAACCTCGGTATTCTAACGCTTTGAAGACATTACACGAAATGCGTCCAATGAACTTGTCCTCTCGTCGAATATGAAACGGAGAATGACATTAGGATAATGGATTGCAATAGATATCGATGCTCAAAGATAAATCATTTTGGTTGTAACTGAGGATAATTGGAATTCAAGGTCGATTCATTCGGATCAAACTAATGTTGCCGCATTATTTTAAAGTATTTAATTTCTGTAGTTGCTTTTTTTTTGTATTCCCGTGTCGTATCTTATTTGCAGTAAATATTAAAGAATACTAAATATTATGTATGTTGCAAAAATTCCAATTTAAATTAAATCTTTCATTTGTGATTATCTGGAAACCTGATATCGATATACCAGTCAATCTAGGTATTTAAATTACGTTTTATATTACTGAATTATTTTAAGATACTTTAAACTAATTTTTATATTTCTGTCTTTTTGCATTCTCGTGTTGTACCTTATTTGTAGTAAACATTAAAGAGCAGTATGTTACGAACGTTGCAAAAATTCCAATTTAACTTCTATCTTTTCATCTGCGATTATCTGGATTCCTGATATCAGAGGTACAATTTTTCAGTATTTAAATTACATTTTTACTTTGAGCACTTTGTTAAATTAATTTTTTAATGCAACGCAGAAGTAGTAATCTCACTCGAACTCATGCATGTACTCGCTGAAATATTCTTATTACTGCTTTATTAAATCTTCGCCATGTATTACGTCTGAAATGTAACATTTCTACGAATTTTAATTAAACTCCTCGTTTGTTACATTAGTATTTATTAACCGGCGAAAAAATGATGTTCTTTGTTCGGTTCTTAGCGAAAGCCAGGCAACGGAATGAAATGTATTTCAAAGCATTTCAACATATTCGAGGAACAATCTGCGCCCGAAGGAAAGTTTCGTCCATTGCGAACGAAATTGCATTGAGAAGTGAAGTTATAAATCAGTAGCTAGCACATACCTACTTGCGCGACCATGTAATCCGATTATATTTAACGCAAAGCTGTATTACAGTAAATGTATTACCTTGATTAACCGCGCGTTCATTATTCGAACATTCGATTATTGAAACGTCCCATTATTTGAACATTGCGTCCCCTCTGCGTGTGATTAAATTCCTATTAATCGAGCCCTTATTGATTGAAATTTCTCTCACCGCGTTAATGACCGTGAATAATATGTTTGGTGTCATTTGAAAATTGTAAATTTCATTTCCTGCGATACGATTTATGTGAAAGGACTTCAAAATGACACAATACTTTGACAACAGTTTCGCCAGTCCGTTCAAATGACAAAATATATATAAAATAATTTCAGATACATATGTATATGCATTAAGCAATATTTTCGACAGCATAAAGTATTACAAGTGGATTATTTCAACATTAAAAATGTTGAAATCCAAGTTCGACATATTAAAACCAATTTATACTTAACCCTCTATAACAAAATTTTTCTGCGTTTATACGAAGAAAAATTATAAAGAAATTGACTGGCAACAAACTAATAAACAAATAAAATACAAATAAATGGATATCATTTTTAAGTTACATGGTATTATAGAGGATTAATAGTAGAAATATATTTTAAAAGTAGAGAAACACACAAGACTCGAAAAACTTTGCCTACTTGGTTTGTAGAGACTTTTATACAGTTGCTATTCATGGTCTTTAATCCTCTAACGGTGTTCCATAAGTAAACTCGCTATGTGAAAAAATAAAATACCTCATGCTATAAAAATTGAAATTTTTGCAAGCAATGAAAAATATATTTCGTTTTCAGTAGAATAAAGAGATCAAAAGGAGCAATAACATTTTGCATATATTGTTATATTTTACAATACATTATATTTTACAACAAATGATGTTATGTTTTATGCAAATGAATTAACATTGCACGAAATTGTGTTCCAATTATTAAATATAATTAAATCTAGTTTTTATCACGAACACATACATATAGACGAAATTTTATGGTATAATAGCGACTTTTTTTACAAATATCTTGGCAACTAAGGCTAAGTGGCAGATGTACATATGTATAGGAAAAAGTTATTTAGAATGACGTCCTTGACAACATAAAAAATCGTGGAAATTGGTGATTAACCCCCTAATTTGAATAATAACCACATGTCTATTATATTATAAATATAATACTTCGAAATTTTCTCTTCTTTCGTATTTATAATGAATTACGCGGTCCAGCGACGCAATACTCGGTCCAAGGCTCAGGCTACCAAATTCCAGAAATATCTAAATAGACCGTGAATAAATTAGAACTCTACTTTCTGAACACATTACGGAAACGCACATTGAAAAGTAGAAAGTTGCAAGTGCAATTCGGGCCGTCGAAAATGGACGAGAGTTCGAATACGAGAAATCGCGCAGAAGAGAAACTACTATCTCCCTGTGTCGCCCCGACGCTAGCTGGGAACGGGAATATTTGCCTCTTATTGCCGAAACATCCGTCATTCGTTTCGCGTTCGAAAAGTCCGCATACGTTTTCACGTGTCCGCCTCGACACAGTTGCTATTCTGTGGTCTGGCGTACGAAAGTTCGCCAATATTTTCGAACAACGCTCGATCTAGGTCGCCGATGGGCGAGCACGAATGAATTGTAAACAATTCTGAACGGCAGTCGTCAAAGAAATTTAGTTCATATCTGGTAAATAGAAACGGGAAGCTAATTCGAGGAAAAATTGTAGGAAAGCTGGTTCGTCATTGTTTACCATTTTACATCGACACATGACACATTTTACACCGTTTTCACATGAAGAAGCAAGTATTAGTTTATTACACCAATATGATTATCTTCGTTTTATGCGTGTTTTATGCTTTTTCTGTGTATGGTTTTCCATAAAATAGAATAACTTTTAATATAAGGCTGGTATAATACATAAGTCGTTCAAAGATTTATTCGACAATTAGTGTTGACACCGCGCTGTGGATGAAGCCTAAATATTTTAACAAATAACGTTATTTTGTATATGTGTAAATACAGATGTTAATGCAAAATCTTCTATACAGAGCCGTAAGTTATGCTCCATTTTTGCGAATGACGTGAAATTGATGTTGGCGGTTCATTTTCAACACTTCCATTTACAGCAGCAATGTTTTCATTTATGCGTAGTTTTCTACCTTCCACGTCTTGATTTATTAATAACACAACCAGTTTCTTAGAATATTTTTACCAATTTTTAATTGGAAAGCAATCACAAATTTCGCGACAGGTATTTTTCAAAGAACGCTCATTTTCATAATAAGTTTAAATAATTTAAATGCGTTGCTGCAATGTACACCTATTTGTGGTTAAAGCTGTACTACCTTCTTCTAAAACAAAATGGCTTATTTCATTTGAAAAGGAAGATTGGGTCAGTGCAAAAGTTCGTACCTGTTTCCAATAGATAACACTAAATTATTTGTTCACAAGTGACATTTGTTGTTGCATGATCAAATTTTATAATGGACAAAAAGAGCAATATTCAACTGTTGTTTCATCGATAGACATTTGTGTTTCGACTGTTCTTACGTTATACAAAAAGGTTTTGAAAATGAACGAAGGAAAGAGTCATTCGCGTCATGTCATACTTTACGAATTCCGGAAAGATGTAACGATAGGAATGGATATAAAATACATTCAGGACGTTTACTAAGACCATGCTCTTCGTACAGTCAATATTTAGACATGGCGATTTTCAATTAAACGATAAGCCACTTTCTGGCCAAACTTCTTCGATAAACGATGACGTTATGCTTAATTCATTGCAAAATAATCCGCGAATTTGAATTAAATAAGTTGCAGAGAAGCTTAACGTCGACAGATCAACCAGAAGAAAATTACACAAAGCAATGGAGATTCTATTGTGGGGGTGCGGCGATTACAGGGACACCAGCGGTTTACGACCGAGCCTCTTGGGCCACGAACGGTCTGCAGAACCGGGCCTGTTTAGTTTTAAGTGTACTAGCCCTATTGTTTGCAATGCGAGTGAGAGAGAGAGAGAGAGAGAGAGAGTGTGAGATTGGGGGTGAGGGCATCCAAATACGGAAAAGCGGGCAGAGTAGATTGAGCAGCCGTGTGGAAACAAACGTATTCAAACATAGTGTAGTATCGGAACATTTTGACCTACATAGCTTAAGTCTTAAATATATGTACTTAATATTACTAAACTACAATTACACATCCACTTGCTTTCGCCAAACCTTCCAATCCCACACTATAATTGACTAATAAACATATTTCATACGTCAGATTTGCTTGTAATTTAATACGAAATCGAGCAAGAACTTTTGCACTGACCCAATACAATGCTGATATTTGAGCGTCGCATTTGAATGCCTCTATACAAAGTGTCTTTCCATTCTATTCCATACAATTACCCACAAGTGTTTCGAAAATCTTATTCTCCTGCCGTTCCATTTTCTCCTTGTTTGCATGACCCGGCCGCTGCTAACAAGCTCTCTATCTCGAATTTATTAAAGCACCGCCTCTAAATCGCTCAAACAAATCCAGCAGCATATCCAGCCAGTTTCCTTCCGAGACATCTGCTTATTTCCCCGGTCGGTCCGTTATCAAAATCCGACGTGTAACCGCTGCCGCAAAGAATGCCCGCCGAGGAAGAGAAAAATGAGGGCGGGGATTCGGGGATCAGGTTGAAACTTCTCTTTATCTCGAGTCGAGGTAATGATCAAGGCGAGGGGAGGGCTCGACTGGCTTCTATGTCTCTCTTCTTTCAACGTTCCCTTGAAAATGTCTAACCGACACCAACGTGATACTATACTAGTACATGCGTTTCGTCACTTGGGAAACTTTAGAAAATGGCGGCCACTTGCTCGACTGTTACCCATGACGGTAATAAACATGCCAGTACCACGACGTGGCAGCTTTATGACAAGGGGAAACATCGGTCTTCCTTTGTGTCTGCGCATAGGTGACAGTATCGAGCGTCACCTCTACGTTATACGATGGCCCGATTAAACTTTCAAGCGAATCCGCGCCGTCATTGATTCCCGTATCCGTTCCGCGAAGCCGTCGTCGCGGGAACGAATAACCACGATTCGGATGTTTGACGTCCGGCTGCGTTTAGTTGAACTTCCTAGCCATTTCGTCCGATCGAATTGACCAGTGAGCAAGCCAGTGTCGTCATTTTAGACGGGCTTTGATCCTGGGACTGGCAATTGAAATGAATGGACAAGTGTCGTTTCCCGTTGACGTGGCTATTCTGAAGGTCACGATTGACTGGCAGCTCTCGTATTTGTTCTGGAAATTGATTTGCCCCTCCGCGTGTGTGAGTGTGTAAGCATCAGGAATAGCTGGATTTACTGTGATCCATTCGGTTATGGACGAGTTAATCCGTTGTGTAGATTAGTATATTTTGAGGCTTTAATGGGAGGCTGTTCGATGATTTCCAAGGTGTTTGGTATCGATACAGGGAGACGAATAGCAAACACGACGATGTTTTTTTTTCGATACTCTGCACGTCAATTTGACAACGAGCAGTTGATTTTATTGTTTAGTTGATAGGCTGACTATAAATGGAGATAATTGTGTATCGATCGATTCGTCCGATGATCATGATTAACATTTGAATTGTTGCAACTGTGGACCAGATGGAAGAGCTGGTTGATGTTTGTTGACGCTTAATGTTGTGCAGAATCGATTAATTCGGTAGACTCTATGTCATCTGCGTTGTCGGAAAATTTGATGTGAATTTATGCATTTCCGGAAACCGAACCAAGGAAGTGATTGGTTGACAAATTCTGATGGGAGAAAAATTCCAAAATGTAATGATTGCTTGGTTTGTCTTTAAACCAACCTCCTAGAAATTATGGAAAGGGAAAACATGATGGTGCGCTGGTGGTAGACTTACAATTAGTGGCAAGCGCCAAACAATGTTACAGAACATGATTGCGATGCAAGTAGGCTGTCATTTTTTTAGCTTTATAGTTTTACTTCCTAGGAAATTTCACGCATTTGAAAAGTGTGTTCGATTTATTTGTTTCACAGTTAAATTTGATTGGTAATATGTATGATTATATTGTTCGTGCATTAATGTTGATTCCAGTTTGATATAAGTTTGTGAAATTCGTTAATTTTTTTTACGATAACTTGGTGTTTTAAGATGTTTCAGTAATGATAATCTATTGCCTTACAATGGTGATATTTTTACAGATACGTTTACGTAGGTTCGAGAGTTATTTTCTAAGAATAAATTATCAGTTTCCATAAATACATAATCTAGATAGCTTTAAACCCACGCAAAAGGAGTAATGCACTTATCTTTCCGTTTTTTTTCCTTTCCTCCTTTCCACTTTTCATCCTTTCACAGATTATCACCACCCCACATGTTTGTCATTGTTAACGATGAATTGTAAGATTACCCGACATTTGCAGTACACACATTAATATGTTACGTCTGCTGCAAATTGATGTGTACCAAATATAGGCAGAGAATTAAATAGATAAACAACAGTTTAGATAATTCAGTTGCTATTCTTTATTTATTCCGTTTGTGGCGTGGCTTCGAATAGTAATTCCGCAGTAACTGGATTGAACATTGATGAATTGAGTTTGACCATTTAGTGGTTGAATTCTGACTCTGCGGCAATTGCATTGTAATTATTCTGACGATTTCATGTTCACTTTAATATTAAATTTGGGCTACTACAAATCCGTCGTGTAATACAAAAATGAAAATAGCTGCACTGTGAACATTTTTTTGAAAGTACATGCTAGATGAAATAATTGCCTATCGAAGTTCCAATTTTCATACTATATTCCCAAAAATACGAATTTGCATAAAAATCCGCAGTCTAATTATAATTTATAAACTTATTTTTCTATTTACTTTTTTAATTCATAAATTACTGATTTGCATATCATTGTTTATAATTTATTATATTTCGGCAAGTGTTCTAATACTTATGAGTATACATGGGAGTGTACATACATTTACCATCGTCTTCGAGTAATCGAAAATCACGTTACACTTGCTGTATCACTCAAGGGGATGTCCATCAAAGAACCCCTTCGAATCTACAGCAATCATGGCAGCAAAATAACATCATAGGGGAATGATGTAGCCTAACGCGTTTCGAACGATGAATGTTAGCTCTCAAAGAGGGTTGGTGTTGCAAGGAATGAATTTCCAACGATTGAATTACTCGAACCGCTTACAGCTCGTCAACTGCCACGAAAATAGGGAAGAAAAGTGGAACGCGGCAGATGATATCGAAAAATCCGTGTTTCGGCATAAAAGCAGGCTCCTATCTCTTTCCCTCTCTCCCTTTATCTCTCTTTCTTTCTCTCTTCCTCTCTATTTTAGCCTCATTCTCTAATTTAACTTGCAAGCAGGCGGCAAAAGGGGTTGCAGCCTCAGGAACAGATCCACTTTCGTGAGCCGCTGCCATCGCATAACTTTCGCAGTAGCTATGCGCTTTCGTGATCTTATACAGGGTGATTCAAGTAACTGAGCCAGGCTATAGGTTCGTTTCAAATGAAACTAGAAGCTAAATGCTTACTCAAGATGATGAACGAACTGTTTGCTATCCAGAACTCGAAATATTTCACGATGATATCTTCCGGTTTTTCATTCATTAAGTATGTTAACCTCAGCTATTCACTGTTCTAATGCACTTTTATATGAAAAACAGGCAAGATATAAATTATTTGTATTTGGCGATCCTCCGTCTTAAGTTGGAGCTGAAGTTCGTGCAAAAATACAAATTCAATAAAGATATGATTCTTCTTCTGTTACATCTTAACCATAATCTACATCACGAGTGACTCGTTATTATAAAACAAGGGGTTAAGTCTTTCAAAGAATGTATACATACGTGAACAAATAATTTCTACTTGCATAAAAAAGACTGTACAGTAATAGAAGAAACGTTGGATCTAATATTTAGAAGCTAAACGCTTACTCAAGCTGATAAACGAAATTTCATTATCAAGAATGTGAAATATCTCACGAAGCATTAACATCTCTAACATTATACTTTAATACTTTTATGCATCGAGTGTCTTAAAGAGTCGATCCACATAAAAAAATGCAATTTTATTAAAAAAATGAAAAAATACAAGTCCATCGATGCACCTACGAAAGTAATCGTGTCATAGCATGACAGAACTTGTCAGACAGCGCAAATCATTCTTTTACTTTTTTTTTTCTTTTACCTTCAATTGAAGAAGATTTATAGCCTGACCTATTTGTTAGAATCACCCTGTACAATCACCGGTTAATAGCGCCATATTCGAACTAGCATGCAACCAGGGCGAACGTCTTCGAGCAACTCGTGATAGAGGGACGTATCCAACAACTGATTTATGTCGATCTAAGAGCGAGCGATGTTACCACTGGCACCGGCTCGTTAGTTCGCGGCATTCCACTAACTTCTAGCCAATGAACTTCTCTGTCGTGGCGCATTCCATCCGTACCACACGAACCTCCACGTCGCGGTAATGTTACTGTCGTTTCACCGGAAGTAGCTGATAACCGATTTATACCGATAGATCTAACCTTTCTTCGATGAACTGTCTTAAACCTCTGGATATTTTCTCATAGTTTCTTTCTACTTGGGTATTCGCTCGTTTAGTAAACATTCTTCGTATATTTTATCCTTGTTGTGAATAGTCGGATGAGTTGTAAGTTCGTCTGATGTTTCTAGTACATGATGCAAGGAACAGTAGAGCAGTATTTCTATTGAAAATTAATATTTTAGGGATGAGTTATGCAGGGAATTGCACTGTTCCTATTGAAAATTAGTGTTCTAAGGATGATTGAAAATTATTTCAATTGCGAATGATGATTTATAGTGGATAGTTGTTCTAGTTATGGTTGCTATTTGAATTTCTTGATCATTTAATTTAATTGTAACTACAATTTAGATTAGATTATTTGTTTAATATATTATGACTGAAATGTACTTTTTTATACTTGTATGGTATAAAGTTAATTTAAATAATGGTGAAAATGTTTATAATTTGTTGGGTGATTTCGTACATCGTGAAACCATTGGTCCACCAAATAGTGATTTTCTAGCATGACAGTTGATGGCTGACACTTGAGACCGGTAATTTATGACGTTACCTATCAAGATCCGGTACGATGTTTGCTGCAGACTAATTACACACCGCGAGATGCAATAATATTACTACAAAATGTTGGAAATCATAATAAATGTCATATAATAAATGTATTATTTTAAATTTCTATATTACAATATTGTTGAATATTACAATAGAAATATAATTGGTATAGTTCCAAACATATTACTTTATTTGAATTGCTTAATGGCTTCAGTGTAAAAATAAAACTCTATCATTATGTGTGGTGCTAAAATGTGACGATTTTCAAAGATCAGTTGTAGGATACATATGTTAAATTGAAATAGAACAGTTTTATTAAAAAAACGATCAAATAATATTAAATATAAAATTTAAACAATTTAATCAATAATGTTTTCAAAATAAATTTCAGCGGTTTATTGGCATAATGATTGATATTATCACGATGAAAATGTTATTTTCACAAAACAATTGAGCAATTAAATTGATTGCATTATGTAACTATCTTTTTAAATAACAGTGTTGCATTTCAATTTAATATGAGTATTCCACGATAAGTTCGAAAACCTTTTCATTTTATTACTACATCCATTATAATGAACTAACACAGTGTCAAATATTTGCTTTTTTTCATTCGAAATCTATTTTCGATTTCCTTAAACTCTTTAAAAAAAGCATTGTATATGTAATAAATGAATACTTCAAAAGTAACCTACAATTATTATACTTTAATTATATTCTTCCTTTGTAATACTTTTACATTCAATTATATCGAAATACAATGCAATCTTCTGCGATACATTATTCTCGCAGATAAAACTTCAGTACAACGTTGCAGAAAGCTCATCCGTGCGACTTTCAAGAGTTCGCGTTTTCTCGGGGAAACCGATGTAATTAGAACATGTCAAATGCTATTAAAAAACACGAGGAAATATTCAGAGAGGGAAGAAAAGAACGTAAACTGGATCAGGTTAAATTCCTCCGCAACGATAATCGAAGCAGCTCGCCACCACAGGAAAGACGCGCGAAAGAACAAACGGTGTAGAAATGGTCCGATGTTTTCTCAAGGTAAAAGTGTGTTTGCTCGTGAAAATAAAACGCTTATCGAAACATCGCCCGACGCTTTGAACCGTCGACCGAATTTCATTTTCACGTACAAACTAGTCATCTCTCTTTCTATTACATTTATCGGGAATTCACAAAAGAATTATTACCACGTTCGTTACAATCTGATATTCAAAGTACATATAGTCACACTCATTAATATTCGGACATCATTTAAAATAGAATAACCTTTTTCAAATTGGATCAAACTGTCTGAATTTTTTTTTCTTTTAGATCAGTTAGAATTATTAGTTTACTAGATGACGTGTAAAAATTATAATTGGTCGGAATTGCGAAGAAAATAGAGGAGGTGGTCTAAATGTGGGTTAGCACTTTTACTTCAGGATTTATTATCAAATCTATTAATGATTTTTAAGATATAACATTTGAGTATTATGAATAACATGTTTACTATATACTATGATATCAAAATAAGCTGAAGAAAAGCAATGTGTCATTTGAATTATATATTTAAAATAAAAGGGAAAATCTTCATTTTCAGAAGTATGATATAAATATGAGCATACTTATGAAATAATCGGAATAAAAAGTAAAAACTGCATATTTTCAGGTTGAAATATTTAAAAACATGTCCGAAACGTAAATAAATTTAAACTTAAATGCTACTTATAATATAAAAAAGAAAAACAAAAATTAAAGCACTTTGCCACTTTCAAAGTCGAGTATTAACCCTTTAATTGCTGTTGGCGCATATAGGCGTTTCGGAAAGGCTCGTACTCTTTCGTCACCAAACTTTCGCCTGAATTTTATCCTTTGCGCACATCCATTTTAATTCAATGAAACAATTTTCATACTTTTACATATTTGAAAATATTGTAAATGTAATTTGCAAGCCTTCGAAAACAGTTTGACAAATTTTGCGGCTAAAAATTAAACGTCTACCTTTGTACTGAAATCTGCCGTAGCGAAAGTGTTAAGTAAAATGATAAGTATCAATTAAAATAAGTCTTCAAATTATATCTTATCTATTCATAAAAATATTTCAATTATTAATTTTTAAGGGTGACCGAATATAAATTAGAGTGACTCTACGTAATCGATAGTTACAATCAATCCGCCTTAACTGACACTCCCCCGGTTTTATATGACAAATCATCAAAGCTCGACGAAGACGAACGTTGAATGTGGGTTAATTAAATTGGTCTGTGAAATGTTATTCGCCAGTCTTCTAATTAATTGTGAACTTTTAGTCACGGGGGTAGGAGTTGAGGAGAAGGGTAAAAGGGATCACGTCTTTGGGGTTATGTCCCTTTGGTGTGGCCTGTCACCGAAAAAAAGGACATCTGATCCAATGTCCCTAGTATTTACGGATAGAATCTGCGAAAGGGAATTTCTAAAGAGTGTAATTTATTCGAAGCCTTCTCATTCGTAGACGGTAGGAGATGTCGTAAAACCGCGTTTGCCCCCGAACCACTTTAACCCAAAGGCCGTCCACTTTATGGCTCTTTGCTCTCCTGTTCTTTTCGATGCTGTTAGAATACGACAAGTGGCTTGGTGTAAGTTCACGTTCCTCTCCTCGCACTTGCTTCGACATTCGACGACGTTCTATTGATTCGACGACGCCTTCTACTTCTTCACGTTTCCCTGTTTACCTTGAACTTTCTAATCGCCTGGCCTCGTTCCTTCGAAAAAGAAGTTTTGTCGACGTTTTCAGATGGATTCTGAAGAACGTTCGTCTCGGAGATCGATTTGGACGAAGGAGATTGTGATTGAAGCGTGTGCCTGATTGGCCTTGTCGTTTAGAAACGTGTTTCAAAATAATGGAAATTAGTATAATACTTCATCTTTTAAAAAAGTTCTTTCCTATTATTATTACTCAGACTCTGGAAAATTAGAAGCTTAATTATCCAACGTATTTTTCGTTATATCGTATTCATCTCAAATCTCACGTTACGTGCCAACATCCAACGAAACGATTTTCTATCAGATAACTTCACTCTGACACGCGAAATACTCGTTAATAAAAGTACGTAAGATCCGTGATGAAATTCTCCGAAGGAATTTGCCACAGCGTTGTATCCACCTTTAAACGTTCTATTGATTCCTCGATGGGAACAATTGCTCCCGTATTCGTATGGTAAATAATTACGAAGAATGGTAATCTCGAAAGGCGATGATTCTTCGAACTCTCATTTCCAATTCTTTTGTGAGGCCGTGCAATTCCTTCGAAATAGAAGACATGGAACGAGTTCCTTTGTTGGTTCCCAGCAGCTGTGCTTCTATTATCGACCTGTATTTCGCTTTAGCCCTCCGTTCTATCCTTATATATGTACGTGTCCGCTGTGGTGCACTCGTGTGTCTGTTTAGCTTTTCGAATTGCTTTTCCCTCTCTCTCTCTCTCTCTCCTCCTGTTCAGCGCCCTAGCCATCCTTCCTTCCTATAATGCACGATGCTTTAGGCCGGTAATTAATATTTAATGGCAGAATCTCCGCCACGTAATCGGCTCAACTATATTACATAAAGCATTATGGTGTCGTCCACGAGGTGGATCGAAGCTCACTGTTCAACGCTGTTCGACCGCGTAACGAAACAACGGTGGAAGTTTCTTTAATGCGGTGAGAGCACGTTCGATAAGAGTATACGCTGTATCGACACTTTCCAAGGGTCTTTAATTATTAAGTTTTCTATCCTCGATACAACACACCCTTGGAAATGTTAACAGGTAGACAAAAGAAGCGGAAAATAATATTAGTTGATGATTTAGATAATGTAACATCTGTTAATTCTCTAGTTGTAAATGTCATAATATATCTTAACGATTTATTATCGTAATATATTATAATAGAAGGTGTTCACGTGGTCAGCGTTTTTCTTGCAAATAGTAGAAAAAAAAAATGAAAGAGAAAAAAGTAGTATTGTCTTTTGCAAGAAAAACACTGGCTAGTAATAGCACGAATACCTTGTATATCATAATATATCCTAATGATGATAAAACGGAGTTATCAAAGTTCAATTTTGTTCCACGATAAATTGCTAATAATTATATAGTTGCCATATAGTACATTATATAGTAAAATAAGATCTAGTACCTGCATTTAACCCAACTAATCCTAATAAGTTTTGTTTCTATTATAGCATATTATAATTTTAATTTTAAATTATTGTATTAACACATTGTTAACTGGAATTCAGACAAGTCTTTTATTACCTTAATGACGCATCGCGAATTTTTAAACGGAGAAGGAATTTTCGGTGAATTTTATACAGATTCTCTGATAGTCTGAGCGATTCTGCCAGAAAAGTTATGGATGTTTATTCATATACAGATGTTTCAATATTGATTTTTATGAAAAACAGCCAGTCACTGGTGTTAGTATCTGCATATATCCTCCTGACAACAACGTGTTAATATTCTAATTTCTATTGTAATATAATTATTAGTATAAATGATTTACTCTGTTATTCATAATAATATAAGGCATTAAACCAAAACACAATAGAATCGAAAAACATATTTCTAGATAATCAAAAAATTAAGATAAAGATTAGTATAGAATTATACGTTTTTCTCGTAATGGATCAAGAAATAACGTATTAATATATTTCAATCAAAAATTATTATACTATAATCTTATCAAAAGGATGAATAAATATTTTTAAACAGATATAAATGAGAAAAATTTATAGAAGAATGATATTTTTGGAATAGAAAAGTGTAGAATTATATAGAAGAATAATATTTGGAAAAGAAGGATTTTAAGTATCGAAGATATCGTCTGAATTGTCGAAGAATCTTTGTTCCCTCTAAACTTTCATACTTGCGGTCGATAGCTTTTTTTACAACGTAGAAAAATTCATTGCTATTTTCTTAAACTTTTAATTATAAGTGAACGTGTCGTAAGACAAAGGGATCTCCGAGGACACGAAGTGAAAATTAATTTCAAACCCCTTCGTGAACACCAATATATTTAAATGAGATATCTAACAGCTAGAAGGTGTATTTCGTTCTTTCATTAAACTTTCACCCAACGCTGTGGGGCACAATTGAAAGGAGGACACGAAGCAAACTAAAACACTTTCGTGAATTTATGCACTACTTTCAATGATCCTCCTATCGTTGTCTACAATTATCGAACGTTCATCGAAATTCTCCATTATTATTTGCAATAGTAAAGCGAGCTCTATGATTAATCGTTGCAACATCATGAATTCGACGTTGACAATCACGAATTGACGATTGATTTAATTAATTTTCATGTATATAAGTGAAGTATGAAGTTGGGACAGTTCATCTCTGACAGTATTCGCTAGGAAATTGTATTTTCATTCGTAGAATGTCTACGTAAGGAGAGACGAGTCCAATCATCCGGAATAGGCTCTTCAATTTACAAGACGTCGACACTATGGAAGATACTTTCCCGTGAACACCCTCGTCGAGGTGGCATCGAGATGACACTCGAGCACTTAATTCCGACGACGAATCTTGCCCTTTAATTTGCCCGATAAAAGAGATACGATGCAGGAAGCTATTCGCTGTAAAGTACGAGCTACGAACGTTTCTAAGCTATTCAGGGATTTTTAAATGGCAACACTGAATACGTGTCGAGATTTCAAAGTGAGAATAACGAGAAACATTTCCCTTTCGTTGTTTCCACTCGATGATTCAATTTTAAAAAGTTTCTCAAGATGTAGGTAAACGCTATCACGTTGTTTACTGTCTTGTTTATTTAACAGTTGTCGTCTTCGTTCGTTCAATTTGTTTAAAAAAACAAGTGTACAATATAGGGTCATCTAACTTACATACTGTTTATTTTTAATGAAGCTTTTTAAAAAAAACTATTTGAAATTTGTTGAAGTTGTTTTCTTTTATCGAATGGTGTGATCCATTACAATTATACATGGATCAAACTACGTCAGCAGGCATCAATTCGATTATTGAAATTGTCAATGACTATTCGACAGGTTGCTGGAGTTACTTTACGAATTGCAACCCGAACGTTGTTCTTTAGGTCCTTAATTGTTTCTAGCTTGTTAGCATAGACTCGAATTTTCAAAAAATCTCACAGAAACGAATCTGATGGTGTTAAATCGCATAATCTTGGAGAGTAATTGAAATCTGCACTTCGTGTATTCACATGTTGACAAAATTTCAATCGCAAAAACTGAATGTTTTCTCCAATTGTGTGACAGGTAGCACTGTTTCGCTGGAAATAGACATCAGACAAGTCAATATGATTCAATTCTGACCATAAAAAGTTTGGAGGCAACCAAACGAGGAGTAGAAGCTCAAAAATTTGCGTAGTATAGTTAAACTAAAGGTGATAATATAATAGTTTGGGGTGCATTAGTTACCAATGTATAGGTAAACTACACTATTTCACACGTGATGGATAAAATAATGTATTTGTATATACTAAAAAATAATTTGAAGCAAAGTACTTAGAAATTGTTATAAATTGTCTCTTCGTAATTGTACAGCCACAATTTTTTAATATGTTTTTAATGGTTTTATTACTTTATAATATAAACTGTGTACTATCAAATAGAATGATGTTAAAAAGTTATTTATTGTTTCATTATTTCATTCATCTTTGTCACAGTCTCGACTGAGCGAATAATTTTATAACTCACTGTGTTCCGTACCGAACATTTTTTTTCTATTTAGCATCGAGTCTTTCTTCTTTTATTTTTTATAGCTCAAAGAAATTGTAAGACGGGCCTGAAGAATCCGCGGCCCATGGGATTAGCCGGGGCCGTTATTAAGCGCGTACCCTCGGTAATTTCACCACCAGAACTCAGTTATTATCCATTGTCCCGATTTTCCAATTACTGAACTAGTGCCTTCCTTCTCTCATGTCCTATCTCCTCTTTTTCCGGAATTTCCCAAAACCCCGATATCTCATCCTTCTACCACCACCTTCTACCACCACTTTCTACCACCACACCCTACGACCAATACTCAATTTTCTATTTTCTCCCATTTTTCACTTCCAAAATTAAACTCCGCCCTCAGTAGCTGAGATGCGTGACTTCCTCTGAATTTCGAGACAGTATCATTCTGAACGTTAAACAACTAAGTATTGAATCAGTCCGAGCACTGAACGTTAAACAACCAAGTATTGAACAGTCCGAGCACTGAACGTTAAACAACCAAGTATCATCAGTCCGAGCATTGAACGTATAATCAAGTTTTTTATATTATAACGTTGGAGAAAGGGTACTCCGGGATCGCTTCAGGTCTCGTTAGAAAATAGTCCGATTTTTACTCTGGTGATCTAAGTTTGAAACATATCTCAAACTGACGCGAGTACGCGACACACTGTATATACATCTGTATATCACAAAAACGATATATTCCCTTCTTCCATAAAAAAAAAAGGTAAAAAAATACAGTGACACAGTGTTAATATATCAAGCCATTGTACATTTACGACGTCGAAGGTGAAGTATATAATGGTTTTTCAATATTCAACGAACGAACCATTACACGTGGGAAAGAAAGGAGCGCAAAAGTTCAAGAGGAAAAACTCCCAAGCGTTTCAAAGTCAATTTTATTTCAGCTGAATGGCGTGCCTATTCCATGTAGGTAAACCAGACTAATTGCACATAATTAAATAACGAGCAGTTTAAACTAACCATGGCCCATTTAGCTGAGAGGGATAAAGAAGAATTCACGAATAGACTATTTCAGAGCGTACGTTCCCAGCTTTATTCCAGGTTCCGCATTCCGTTCGAACAATTGGCCTCGAAGAGTGTCATTTAAAAGAACGATTAATAAAGATTACCGCGGGTGAAATGGACGCGAGGTGACGTGTGTGTTACCCGCAGCCATTCTGCCTATCTTTTGAGCCAACCACACTTTCGATCCTGTCGTACGAACAATTGCACGCTCAAACTTCGATAAATTATTCGAAAGCGACCTAGATTACTACTAGAAGCAATTAACAATGCCTTGGAAACGGAGTAATAAACCTACGCATGAATGGGAATTGTATGTGAATATTTATAAACGGGTGATAAAAATAACGAATTTCGAGTGATGGAAGAATATTTGGACAGTATTTAACATCAGGGCATGAAAGAAAAATGGATAAATATTTAAGTCGCGTATAAGTTGAATATTGTATTGTACTGTTAAACTATTTTAATACACACTTACACTTATACAGGTTTTGCACTCTGAATTAATCCTTTTGTAGATCATATTCACCTGTTTGCTCTGCAAATTAATTCTTCTGCAAGTCTTATTCACCCTTTTGTAAATCAGACTCACCAGTGTGCAAATCAAATTCACTCTTTCACAGATCAAATTCATCCTCTTGCAACTCCAGCTTTTCTAGAAATTTATTTTCTTAAGTTACTTTAATACCTCAGATACGACAGATTTTAGTACATAAAGTGCGTAACGAAAGGTAGTTGTTCAATTCTTAGTTGTAAACTTTTAAAAATTTGAAGTTTGTTTCGGTAATCAAAGCGGAAGTGCGCTAAGGATGAGATCAAAGTGAAATGGCGGTAATAGAGGAGTAAGAGCAAATCTCGAAAGCGTCTATAGGCGACAACAATAATAAAAGTGTTAACAAAAATGTATCCGATGTAAAGTTATTGTTTCGAAAGAAAAATTGTATAGCATATATGTAATATTACTTAAATACAAAATAACATAAAATGACATAAAGTTTAACATAAAATATTTATTTAACACAAAAAATGTTTTTACATTTTACATTTTTCAATTTCAGTTTTGCCACCACTCTAATTATATAGGAGCTAACGGTGTCTTAGTGACATACATACGTGTAAATATAGTGCTGTATAATCTGATAGTTCTGAGTTGAAGCGCGCCGCAGTCAAAGGGTTAATTCGTACATTTTCGCTGCGGCAGATTTCAGAGGAAAGTTAAATGTCCAATATTCAGTCGCAAAATTGGTCAAATTGTTTTCGAAAGTTAAAAAATTAATAATTTTCAAATTTGTAAAAATGTGAAAATTATATTATTGAATTGAAATGAAAGTGTAGAATAAATAAAATTTATGCGAGAAAGTTGGAAATGGAAGAGTACAAGCCAAATTTTCAAAACGTCTCTAGGCACCAACAGCTATAAAAAGTTAAGTATGTTATCAGAAATAATACAAAGGATAGAAGAAGATGCTTCAACAGAGTTGTGGTAGCGAAAGTGTTAATAAGTAACTAAGAAACAACTTCAGAGTGGATAATATAATTCGTACAAATACACGTAGAATTCGTTCTTTTTTCTTTCTCAGTTAACATTAGCCAGTTAACTTCGTGTGTTTATAATTCTGGAACACCTCGTATGCATACAGCCCAAGAGTAGTCGATGGTCGGCAGAAATTCTGAAGATCTTTAAAAAGGAAACAGTAACAACGTTTAATATGAACGTTACGTTTGCACGGTAACTAAACGGTTAAATTATACATTGTTAAACGACATGCAGCGTGAAACGTAGTGGCATGGCAAAGTATCTTTCTCTCTTTTTTTTTTAAAAGTTCCCGCGCGAATAGCAGCAGGACGATGAGAACGCTTTTGAATAAAACATATTTACCAGCGGCCACGTCTCAGAGTCCGTTCTTCCGGTTCTTCTACTCTCTACGTCTTCTTCTCTCATATCTTTTTTCTTCTCTTTTTCGTTTTCGTTCCATCCCCTCTGCTTCACCTGCAGCTAAACAACCACTTATTCATGAAACAGCAGCCCTGGACTTTTTCAGCAATTAATGTTTCACAGGGAGCAATGGCAGCTATCGCGGAGGTTAGAAATTTAGAGCAGTGTTTTATTCGATACATGATTGCACTTGCGGAATTCGTGATGGAATTCTTTTTGTCACTCGGCGAATGATTAAAATGTTTAAGAATATTCGATACAACGGAACGTACGGAATGTTTTATCACAGAGAACTCGGAGGTCCGCAAAAGCGTTCGTTCAGTTGTCCACGTTTCGTCGCTTTTTCGTTTTCCCTACTGCGACGGCCATGGCTCGAGAACGAAGCTTTCATTCTTCCTTTGTTCGTCGAGTTTGTTAAGCCAAGGAGCCCTTTTATTTTTCAACAGGCCCCCTCTTCGTCGCCCCTCTCACCTGCTGTGTTACTTCTGCGCGTCTAACACGATTATGAATAAAAAACGCGTGCAGTGTTAGCGAGATTCGAAAATATTCAGCGAAAGTGAGGGAAGACGTCAGCTGAAAATATTCGTAGAATCTTGCCTTCTGAATCTATGAAGGAAAATATTTGAGATATTTGACGAATGCTTTATAGAATCTTGCGCTTAGAACGCGGGTGCTGAATTTGTTGTGAAATTTGACGGGATGTTGCTTATGTATTCTATTTGCGTAACTGAAAATGCAGATGATCAGGGATATTTTGTTAAACGAGAGGCATTGTATTAAACGTTTAATTTCCTGCTGTGTGTACAATGAAATTAATATGATATTATTTATCTTGAACTGTTAAATAGGAGGAAGTAACCAGATTTAAGGTTTATGTCAATTAATACCAAAAATATCACGCTGAAGATAAGAGAATAATAAAAGAAAATAATTTTTTAACTTTTCTGTGAAATGTATTGAATGAAAAACATTTTGAAAATGTCGATGAGATATGTGAATTCGAACTTCGGCAAACTTTTTCAATTTGAAGCTCTCTGAGATTTATGCTAAGGCCTTGATAAGCTGCTAGATAGATATCAAGAATTTCTTGCTAATATTGATAAATAAATAAATAAATAAATATATATATATTAATAAGAAAAGAAATGAACATCATTTACAATTCAATTCAAAAACGCACGTTCATTTGCGAAAAGCAATTCTGCATTGTTCATGTACGTTTAATCATTACAAGCTCTCATTCGCCATTCATCGTTCATAAAACTAAATTACATCTATCCACCATCGATCGTCAGAGTGATCGAGCTAAAAAGTCTCAATAAAAACCCCTGACGTTTTATTGTTCCCGCAATCTCCTTACAGCCGCGTATATTTTTCACGAAATAGCGACTTAATGATACCCCAACCCTGAACTTCTTTTAATCGTCGCCATTCAATGTACAACGCTCGGTAATACCCCTCTGATTGATGAGTTAATCGCGTGTTCTTTTTGCTTCAGGTTCTGACAGCAAGGTGTCGGATGTTGATGGACAACCGTATACAACGTTATTGTACAGCAACGGGCCCGGATACACGCAACCGAGGAATATTTTACGAGAGGCTGGCAAGGATTCCATTCAGGTAAAAAAAAGGAAAAAGCAAAAAAAAAAGAGAAAGCCAGCTCATTTTCACATCGCGGCGTGATATCGCGTCGGTGTTTATTGGATCGGAAAATGATCGAACGCGGATATATCGGGGGCACGCTTAAAAATCCATCACGTTTTGTCCAGGGGTTCATTCGCGAAATATTCGATAGAACTCTTTTGAACTTCATATAACCCACACTTCACTAGTGCTCGTCCTTTTACCTCCCTTTTTCTCCCCCTTACCAATGTTTCGCGTTACGAAATTCCGTGATTGCGGTGATCGGTTTCAGCTTTTCGACTTGATAACTTGTAATCGAACCGTGATCCCGCGGATTCTTTTAACTTTGCTGTGCGTGAAATGTGATCGATTGCGTGCAAGCTCCATTCCCTTTACAGCTGAAAGTAATTTAAAAGCAGTAAAAAGCTCTAAAGTGTAAAGGAAATGTTCAAAGTAACTCACTTCTCCAAAAAAAGGTTAATTATAGGCAGAGAAAAGCAATAAAGTCCGAGGGAATGTCGAAGTAATACGTACGCCCCTCTTTTTCTTCTTGTTTCTTCCTTATTTTCTTTTTTGCTTATCATTTCTTATTTTAGTAGAAAAAATTCGAAAAATATTTATTGAAGAAGTCGAGATGAAACTGTTACGATAAATAGCTCTGATCGCCGCATGATAAATTCTTCTACTAATACTGACACCTACCCGTATGGAATCAACGATTCCAAATGCGTTCAAAGAAACACGTTACTGTTATTACATTTCTTTCCTTCATTTTCTTTTTTTTCCTCTTTTTCATTGTATTGTCGAAAGCTACGTTGACACGATTCGAAGTATTTTGTAATTGAGTCTGCAGGATTTTCTCTATACAGATATACTCTCTGTTCACTCTCAGGAAAGTGTCTTGCGTTTTCGTGTGCGAAATGATCGCAATTGTGACGCGCTATAATCGTTGCTTCCTGTTTTGGGAATTTCTAACACGTACCACGTACTTTCTTCCCTTGCTTCAGGATGGAAAATCAATTCTTACGAACCTCGTTTTCAAGAGTCGTACGGTGTGTAAAGTGATCGGAAAATTGTTCAATCGAATCATTTTGTCGGTATCGTTTATTCTGCAAATCAATCTTGTGTAAAATTCGATAGAAACATCGCGTTGTTTAATAAATATTCGAAGTAATTTCTCTTTCATCACTGATACCCGAGTCATTATCTGAAATTTCCAATTGTTTCATTTCGATTACTTCCTGTTCGATGCTAAAAGTATCATTACGGCGTTCCATTTCAACAGTCAAATCAAGCATTGCCTTTCATTTCAAATATAGGTACAGTTAATCAAAAAACATGCCTGCATGTTTTTGTTTAATGAAACACAAATTATTTGGAATTTTTACAAGTTGTTTTTTTTTTGAGATCCTTTACAAACACATAAATAAAAAAATTGGAATATTCAGATTGCCGAAGTTCTTTTGTTAAGAAATGAAACTAATATTTGCTAATTATTTATACTATAGAGGAAAATAATCTCAATAAACATTATGTTCAAAAGAGTTCGGCAAGTGTCCGATGATTTAAGTGTCATCGAAAAGATACGCCTGCACGTTTCTTTTTAATAAAACAAAAACTATTTGGAATTCTTTTAAGTTGTTTCTTTCTGTTGAAAATACTATCCATTACAACTATAATGACTTCTCATGGATAGAGAGATTTTTGATAAATAACGCGAGGATTTTCATCACTTTAGATACAGCAATTTTGCTTATTAACGAATCCATCCATTGTGAAATGAGCTTCATCACTGAACAATATTTTGTTTGATAACAACGGATCGGTTATTCGTCGTTCAATAATCCAATTAGCGAAATTACGACGTTCCAAATCGCCTCTTTCTTTCAATTCCTGGGTTAATTGGATTTTATACGTGTGTAAATGCAAATCTTTATGCAAAATCTTTTATACAGAGCCCAATTCTTGCGAGCGACGTGAAATTGAAGCTGTGGGTTCATTTTCAACACTTACAGCAGCAACGTTTTCATCTGTATGTACATTTTTTTAGTTTATCAATAGCTGAACTAGTTTCTTCAAATTCTCTCACTAATCTGTGAATTGAAAATTAATTTGGCCTATTATTTACACCCGAAACATCACGAATTGTGTGACGGATATTTTTCAAAGAACGCCGATCTTGATAAGCAGTTGGAATAATTCAAATGTGTTGTTGCAATATACACCTGTCCATGGTTAAAATTGTACTATTTTCTACTAAATAGTTTATGTCATTTAAAAAGATATGAATTATAAATATTATACAGTAATGTTATATTTGAATGATCCTTTATTATGCATTTTATTTCCTCTATGACAAGTTTCTGTATTTTTAATATAAAACATTATTTTCATTGAGATATAGTCATGTTATTGTAGTATAAATACACAATTTATATGAAAATCTGTTTCTTCCTTCTCATTTCTTTTGCCTTCTTAATTCCCTCTTACTTTTTTCCATCTGCTTGCCAATAAAAATCAAGGGACACTGTTACAACCAACGATGTCGTTACTATACTACAGATAACAGTAAAACGAAGTCGTATAAATCCAATTATGATTCACGATTCCTCCTGTCTCGACGTCGATGAAAGATCGACGAGAGGTATCGGTCGCTTAAGACCCAATCATCTTCCATTCGATCATTCTCTTTACGACTTCTTCAACTAAAATTAGATTGACAATTTTATTCCGCCTCATTCATTCGGTGAACGAAATAAAATAATCAGACGAAAGATCCACGCTCTCGTGATTCTTATACTAATCCTTGAAATATCTTCACTTTTACGCTTTTACGCGACTTCCGCTTAATCGATTCGATCGGTTAGTCTATTCGAGCGGCTGTTGCACGTTACCGATAACTCTATTTACTACACGAGGAATATCATTCTCCGCTCATCGGCGAAACTCAATGATTCTCCGGGATATAGTACCACGAGAACGGTTCGACTCGAATGGCTGGATGATGGATGACAACCGCGACGTTTAAGCTTTCCCCTAGGGCAGACAATAATTCCTCGAGATATCGTAGTGGTGTCGATCGCGTAGATTTCGGCCACAGTTGCGGAACGACCGTAAGAGAGCTAGCTCTCTCATGGGGTTACCACCTTTTCCTCTTCGATTCGACGTTTTACGAAGGCTCTTTAATCTTTTCTTCTAACCCAGCTTGGTCACGGTACTTCTAGTAACCAGTGGCTCTGTAAAATTCAGTGAAAAACGAATTTCTTCGCTCCTAGCCAGCGAGATGACATATTCATATTTTATTTACACCGTCTCCGTAAGCAAGGATGGCGAACTTTATTCATGTGCAGAAGAAGATCGTTTTTTGAGAAACAATACCCTTGAGTCCTTTGTAATTCCATATCGAGCTGGATTCGATACCGCGTTCTATTTCAACTAGGTTCATGGTAAATTTATACAGCTGGAAATTTCTTGTATCTGTGTGCTTTAGAGTCTCCAGATGTATTCTCTTATAATGTAATAGTAAGTGTACGTTTAGATCGTTAGAGAAATAATTGTTTTTTGTTTTGTTTGAATACAAAAATTATATAATGTGTATTGTAGAATTGAAGATAGTGGAATTATTTTGGGAAATTAATATGTTTGGTACTAGAAACACATATGTACAATTATGTTTATAAATAGTAAGACACTTATTAGAATTTAAAGTATACTAAAATCTAACGAAATCTACTGTATTCTACTAACATTTATCGATTATAATCATTTCAATATTAATAATATAAAAAGATGAAATGATGAATAAATAAAAACGAAAAATTAAAGTTACAATATTTATTTTATTCAGGAAACAAATTATAGAATAAGGAATTATGATATAAATAAATATCTATTGAAATCTACTATATTCGATTAAAATTTACTTACTGAATGTGAAACAAACCTCGTTATCGTCACAAGTTTAACATAAAATTATTTGACACACTTAGTTATTAGAAAATTATGAAGATCTTAAACAAAAAATTATTCTTTCTGAAATCTCGAAGTATAATGAGTACATATTTATATTTTTATTAATACATGATACTAACTTTGACAAAGAAATGCAATTTAAAGCATATAATACTTTCAACACTAATATAGTCTTCCAATAAAGATCTTTTAATTTTCACAGCCGCCATGTTTGTTATTCAATTATCAGAATCATTGTACGCAGTAGTGTTTGGTATATCATTATGGATAGGTATTCAGTTTCTCAACACGTTGAAATTATGAAAATTTATTATGAAAGTTCTTGTTCAATTCGAGAAACATTCGTCATCAAAAATCATCTTCAGTGATAAAACTTACTTCTGTCAGTAAACACAATTGCCGAATTTGGATAGATACTAATCCTCAATCAGTTGTCGAGCGGTCATTGCATCCAAAGAAAGTTACTGTTTGGTGCGGTTTTTCTATTGATGGAGTTATTGGCCCTTATTTTGTTTTTTTAAATGAAGATGGTGCGACTGAAACTGTTACAGGTAAGCGTTACCGTTCGATGATTTCATCTTTCCTTTGGTGTAAATTAGATGGATTTGATTTGTCTGAAATATGATTTCAACAAGATGGCGCTACATGTTACACTTCTGCTGCAACTATCGCTTTATTGAGATCGAAGTTCAACGATAAAATTATATCGAGAAATGCATCTGTCAACTGGCCACCAAGCTTTTGCGACTTGAAGCCATTAGACTTTTTCTTGTGAAGTCATGTTAAGTATCTTGTTTATTCTAATAATCCACAAAGTGTTGATGATCTCAAAGCAAATTTTATTCGTGTTATCGGTGAGATATGACCTAATTTATATGCTAGAATTATCGAAAATTTGGTTTATCTTATTCACTCTATCAAACGCAATGGTGCCACTAATTTATATAATATTGTATCTCATGTATAATGCCATTGGATGTATTTTAGAATAAAGTAGTGGATACTAAATTACTTTTCATACTTTTCATTTCATTTTAACTAGAAGTTCTATCGCTCTTATTGGAAGATCCTATATAACGGGATAGATTAAGTAAGTAATTATGAAGAACAATGTACGTATGAAGCGACAAATACATCATTATATAAAGTGCATATTAGTGCTAGTGTGCGTTGTATCATATAAAATTATGTAGATACATAATAAAAATATAAAAATGAAAGATAAAAGTAGATGAAAAAAATATATATATACATATATACTAGAAATGTAGAAAAAATCAATGAGACAGTGATGGAGATCATGTTAAATATATCAAAACCATTTATCTCTGTATTTATTCATTATAAACTCTGTATAAATATTATACCAGATAATATTTACGAAATAAATAAACCAACTTGTCACTTTGAATTGCATCCATTTTACAATGTAATTCAATATTGAAATGAAAAACAAAAAATACTTTTATATCTATTTATTATTAATTTGAAACATTTCTTTGTCTCCTGTTACATCGCAGCAAGTAATATTTGTATACTACAATATTTTATAACAGGTTGAAAATGAATATACTTTCTCGTCGTTTTCCTCGTTTCCGTTTGTAATTCTTGGTTCATCGCTCGCCGAGCAATAGGGGCCAATGACACGGCCGATAAAGCAAAGCTGTTGCTCTGGAAATTTCGCGAGCAACGGAAGCGGAATAGAAGTAGGAACACAAGTTCTTTCGACTCAATAGTTCCCGGAACATGGGAGGGGTTGGGAAGCTTCAGAAAAATCTTATGACATCGAGCATCTTGCTTTCATGTGTAACACCAACCCTCTGGATCTCATATCATAAATTACACAAACTTCTCGCGTGAAAAAATGCAGGAAAGAATAGATCCTCGGATAGTTTCAATGGTCGCGCAATATTTGTTATTATTAACAGCTCAGATAGATTTGTATGAGTTTTTAGCATTGCACTAAGGTATGGAATAGTCGTAACGAGGAAAAATAGAGATTCTATATGATCTAAAAAATTTGATATACTAAATTGTATAAAGTATATTTGAATATACAGGATGTTTTAGTATTGATATTACAATCGTGAAGCGGTTGGCTTTGTTTTCGAAAAAATCGACTTTGTATTTTCTTCGAATACGCATAGACCAACATTAATATTTTACGTAAATCGTATCACAGTTAAACAAATAATTAAAATATTTAATTTTAATTGATTGTATTAATTAATAAGTAGTTTGTATATATGTATATTTATTATATAATATAAGTAGATTTTTATTAATTAATTAATAATTTATATATATGCAGATCTTTGATGAATTTACATTTCTGGATGCAATAGATCAGTTCCTAATTAGATCTTTAGATCTTTAACTCTTTACAGTCCGAGTATATTTTTTATTTTCGATCATCAGCTCCAACATAATGGTTCTTTTCAAAATTAGAAACTTCATTTTGAAAAGAAAAAAATTCATATTCATGAATGTATTTATTTTTTTTTTATTTTCTTGCTTTGCTTTGTTTCGGTATGAATAAATCCAAAATAAGCTTTTAGTTCGTATTGTGAGTATAAAGGGTTAATTAGATTAATTTGTGACGCAATTTCGTATGTTACAACCTAATATTTACAGTAGGTATATTTCAGAGTTCAGAGTGAAATATAAAAGAAATTATAATTCTTCATATTCAGTATTTTAACTACTGTTATAAACATTATTGAGTAAACCTGCTTACAACCCAACATTCCCACATTACTCCTAATTTCATTCATGATAAAACTCTGCACAATTACGATTACACAAGCAATAAAAATCTTCCTTTATACGATCCAGGTGAAAGTAGCGTTTCACGATAGTCCGCAGTTGTCGATCAAGAGGAATGCGTCGATGCATCTTGTCTTGGAATTTCGATTTCAATTCGACGAGCCGCAACGCTCCAGGACCTTTGAGCTCGATGAAAGTTTTACGAGGCATATGTACGATAAAAATGCCTACTAACGGCATTGCATGTTCCCTACGGGCAAAGAATTCCAGCTCTTCGACCCTTCGAGATACACCACCCTTCCTCTCGATCGTAAGGGTTGAATGTGCTAAAGGGGTTTGTCGAGCTTCAACCGTGCCGTGAAAGTACCTTTGTGAAGTAGCTCTTTTACTTTCCTTCTCTTTCTTTTTTTCTTCTTCTTCCACATGGCGGTTGTAAACAAGATAGAAACCGAAGGGTGTATGAATCGAGGAAACGTTGCCACGAGCATCGAAAACGTCGCATTACCGATTCCTATCGACGTGGCAGAATATCAGTTGCTCGTGTATCATAATTACAAGGTCGAAATTGCAGGCTTGCGTCCCTCGGTCCCGGTAACGAGGCAACCGGCTGGAATTTCGTTCATGCCGGGAAATCGCGGTACCGGTTGGAAATTTATGGGGTGATTTATCGTCCCTGTTCTGCGATTATCCTTTCGACGCGGATTACGAACGGGTTCACTTCGGTAATAAGGAATAGGCGCATGTGAGAAAATGTAGTTGGCACGTCGATTCCGTGTGATATTTAGAAATTATTGCGACATCCTCTATGGTTCGAAGCTAGGTTTGTTTATGTTAAAAGTCCGAGAAAATCGTAATCTTAAGCAAAGTAATCTCAAGTAAGTTTAACAATTATAATAATTTGATACAATTGTATGTCTAACATAATACGTCTTCTACATTAAGTACATTTGATTAATATTTTAATATTTTGCAGCCGTATGTAAAAATGTTTAACAAAGTGTTAGAGATGGGATAGAATACCTTGCAAGTAGATTTCAACCTTCTAAATATTTCAGAAAATAACAATAGTACTTCCAAGTATACTCGAACCTAAACGAGATATATTCGAATCCTTTATGAGTACTTGAAGAAATAAGAAAGGTATTTACAAGTAGACTCAAATACTGATCGAATAGGTCCGAAATTTGTATCAATATCTTACTAAAAATTTTCTGCTCTTTCAAATTATTGTTCCTTCGCTATTTTTACAATCAATTATGGTATTTCTGATACATGATTTAGTTATAGAATAATATCTAAAATTATAAGAATATATATGATTTTTCATATGAATACACTTCTTAAAAATTGAAATAACTTTTAGTTTTCTTGAAAAGATTTTTGCGTGATTAACGAGATATGCAATATATTTACGAGAGTACTACTTGTGAAATATTCAATTCTTTCTAATATTGAACCCGACTTGTATAAAATGATTACATTACAAGTAGACTCATTGAAATTTTATCCCTTATGAGTAGTAGTCGAAACCCATGAAATGAAAATTAGTTACTGAAATTAACTCGGATTTACAAGTACGTATTGAACTTGATGCCATTCTTACCAAGCATTCTTTTATACTTTTGAATCATCTACAGAGTATTGAATTTTAATCTAAATGAAAATATTTCAAGAAGTACACTGAGTAAAGGAAAACGCTTTTAAGGTGTTAGCCCAAAATCTGTTTATTGCTATACTGTTGCATCATTGCATTACTACATTAATACCACTCGATTTCTTTATATTAATTATTAATTCTTGCTGTCCAATATTTCTTTAAATTGTAAAATTCTACTTTTTCCTCTTGTAAACACAGAAAAATCAGGTTATAGAGGATTGAAAAAGATCGAAAGTGGTGATACTGTACTAACACTTTTTGTAATTCACAGGTGATATGTTTAATTTTTACAAAATGGTAGAGAATAATAAGACGAGTTCAACTATATCATTTCAATGTACTTTTGTTGAAAAATTTGTGAAATAAGGCAACCAGATTTTTTTGAACTTTAATATGAAATACATGGTATTCCAATGAAAGCGATGGTATTCCACCTAACAATGTTCGAGTTTGGAATTTTCTGAATAAACGTTATCCACATCGTTGAATTGGTCGTGGAAGCTTTGTGAAATGACCACCTAAATCTCCTGACTTAACGCCCATAGATTTCCTTTCGTTGGATTGCTTTAAAGAAGTTTCTACCTATCAGCCAACTAGATTTGATAACATGGAAGAACGGATTATTAACACATTTCATACTATTATTTCCGAAATACTTGGAGTTTCAGAAGAAGTGTACAAGCGTGTATTAATTTCATTATTTTAATTCATAAGTTTTTCAATAAATTCACATATTTATCTCATCACCTTTTACCATTTCGTAAAAAAAGATATGTATGTCACATGTCGTTTAAGGAAACATAAGTGTTCTCAACCTCCAATATCCCACTTACCTACATCTCATGTACCTACATTATGCTCCAAAAGCATTTTCTTCTGTCCAATGTACTTTTCAAAATATTTTCATTACTAGATTTAAGTGGAACAGTCTTTGTTCCGTACCGAACATTTCTTTTTACCATTAAAAGTGCGACCCATAGCTGTTAGATGCGCACATCTTCAGGAAACACCTAACCGAACGACGTTACTTAAACTCAATTTTCCCATCCATTGTTCCAATTTTCTGATTACAAAGAGCGCTTCCTTTCTCTCATGTCCGATTTCATTTTTATATTGACATTTCGTATAGAACCAAACATTTCATATTTCCATCACCACTTCTATCCTTTCATTATCTACTTAAGAAGCACTTGACAACTAACAACCGAACTTATATATTTTCCAATTCTTCACCTCTCAATTTTAACTCCGCCTTCAGTAATTCAGATTTTTGTCATTTTTTAAAATTTTCAGTCGATCGCCAATGTGCTGAACGCCAACCAACAAGCAACAAGTCTTTAATGAGTTCGTACAGTGAACAATTAAATTCAAAATATGTTACTTCGGGATTTCTTAGTTAATTAGCTCTTGGTTTAATATATCATCGCTGAGAAAATAATCTTATTTGAAAAATGTTTCAAAATGATGAAATTAAAAAAAAATGACACGTTTTGCAACACAACACGTTATCAAAATAAATGGAGGTCATTATCTCCTCCGCAATATTTTTTTTTTCGTTCATAAATCATATTCATCTTATTTTTAATGGGGTGAAGTACCTAATATGATTCAATACTTCAGCTAGCCCATACTTAGACCATAGCTTACATTTAGACCATCAACCTTCAGTAAAGAAGAAAAAAGAACAACTTGACACTATTCCAAATGGTTTGTGTTTTATTAAAAAGGAAAACTGTAGGCGTATAAATTGGATGACTGTATTTACTCCGGTACTATCCGAGTCTTTTTTTCATTGCGATCTAAGTTTGCAACACATCGCAAATTGGCGCGAGTTCACGGTACTTTTCTTTGTACAGTCCCATAAGATAACTACAAAACATTAAAACCACATAATTCTAAATATACAAACTAAATACGACTGAAGAAATTCTTAAGCTTTCCACAATAATAATAAAAAAATAAAATAAAATAAAATAAAGTACAAGAACACACATAAATTAACAACTCGCCCACCGGTCGGGGAGATTTCCCCGATTCACGAAACGAGTAGGTGTGCTTGATGTATTTGTGAATTTTTACGGTACATCATTGCATAAATTTGTCTGTTTCGATAGTTAAACACTTAAAAAAAACTGCTATGTTATTTAACATATTTCTGTTTCATATTAACATTTGACCAAACATATTACTGTGACTTATAAAAGTGATATATCACTGATACTGATGAAAAAATATTTTACACAAAATTTTTTTTATTGGCAATCGTTCACAGTTAAAGAGCAAAAATTATCCCCCAAAGTTAAAACTACTAAACATATTTGAGCTGATATCTCGAACATTATTAAAGAAAGAGTGATTAGGAGTTTGTGATAGGGAGTTTATATTTTACAATGTGAAATTTTTAAGTGTTGCTCGCGAAAAATGTGCGCGGTCGGCAATGTGTTGAAGTACTATCTAACCTAGGAATTGATCTATCATGCCAGCGATTAAACGTTCATTTCGTGTTGCAGACAGCAGGAGTACCCCGTGCTTGGGCTACACATGGTGGTGAGGACGTACCAGTATTCGCCATCGGTCCTTTGGCGAATGTCTTGTTCTCCGGTAGCATCGACCAAAGCTATATACCTCATGCCATCTCGTACGCCTCCTGTCTGGGTCACCAAGCGAGCCGCTGCTCTCGAGATTCCACGTCCAGCAACGACACAATGAGCGTCCCGATAAGCTGTCCCTCGGCGGAGCCGAACAGCGCCGCGATATCCAGCGACGTGATGAATGACCAGGCCAGAAATCCACCCACGAAATCCGGCGCGTCTCTCGAACCGACCAGCTCCCGTTCGCTAACCAGTGTTCTACTACCCCTTATCCTCGCTATTCTACCGTGCTCGCTCGAGGGGACGAGTTAATGCCCGTTAGAGCCTCTTCCAGTGAATGGTTCCCTGCTACGTTCAAGCTGAACCGTCCCGAAGAAGCTTCCAGCTAATCTGCCAGGATGGGGACAACAGGTGATCCTAATGATCGCGCGACTTCAGTCCAAATAACTCGGATTAGGAAGCTCAACAGTCTCCAGAGTGTTCAAATGGAAAAGAAAGGTTTTTACCTACCTTAAGTTATCACGGTCAGATCAGCTGAAACGAGAATATAACCGAAAGTTCTATTAATTTCTTTCTTACTTCACCCGTTGATGAAACGAAACGATCAATGGAACGTTGTGTAATATATAAAATGAGGAAATAAATGATTCCTTTCGAAGCGTACGAGGAATCACCCATGGACTGTATTCGAATTTCTGTGGGCACGGAAGCTCGCGGATCTAGTGAATAATTTATCAACTCGACCGGATACGCCAGCCCACTCGATCTGTGAGGAACACGTATTCTACGCTGGAAGCTGTTCAGAAAATCCAGGGTATAGGTTAAACGGATGGCTAATGTACGCCAAGGGGCTGTCTCTTATCTCGTAGTGCTGTTACGTTGCCTCTAAGGGAGTTGGATTAATCCCGTACCCGAGCACCAGGTTTCTTCCATGAAACATCCACGCGTTAAACTGTACACGTGGATTCACAGATCCTCGTTTAATCAGTTTCAAGAGTCAATAGACGATCCTGCATACTACACGATCCTTAACAGCGGTATTAAATGTTGAACGATCGAATTGAACAACGATCGCGGTGAAATTATTTCAACGCGTGCCTCTTGATACAAACACTAAGCGTTTTACAAAAGACTCGGTGGAACGTGAAGTAGCAATTTGTCGTAGGCACACGTTGCGTTCAAGAGGTTTCCTTAGACTTCATCGAGAAACGTTGAGACGAGGGTGCTCGTCGACCTTACCCACGGTCCTGGTCGCTTCGACGAAGAGTTAATGACGGTTCTTGCCTAATTTCGCGAAGAATCCAGCGGCTTGGGAGGGCGGTGATTTAGAGCAGTTCTGGGGACAATTTTGCGACGGTAATGACTATCCCAAGCTGCTCGGTGAACTTTGCCGACTTTCAAAGCTTTCGCAGAATCTAAATGGGGTTTACAAGTGCTATGTGACGAGGATAGTTTAGCCCTGGTACCACCCCCTCCAATTAGTTTACCTATAGACTCGACTTGGTTCGATTAAAGGGGTGTCAAACATGCCGATGGCGAACGTTAGACGATTATCGAAACAAAGTGTCGAGGAAGTTTTACGAGATTCGTGCCGGAGGGAAAGTGGCTTCGAGGTGAAAGTGATTGTTAAACTAGTGGTGGCTGTTTCATGTTGTCTTTGTTTATCTCGGTTTTAGAAGTGATTTCGAGGCTGAGTGTTGTAAGGGAATTGTATTAACACGTTGTTGACGAGAGACGTGAATCGACGTCTTTCATTTTTTTTAAATTATTGACGAGAAACGCGAATGGGTGTTTTTTTTATTTGTTGACGGGAGACACGAGTCGAAATCTTGCAGTTTTCGAACGCAGAGAACGGAAGACAGACGTTCATATCTTGTACACGTTAAATCGTTATTACATGAATAATAATCGTTAGATTTATATGATTTTATGTTTGCTATCTAAACTTCTAATTCAGTTTCGGAAAATTCATTAATTTGAAAAATACTTCCAGGAATTTCTCGGAGATAAGTTTTCAGATGTAGCAAGTGAGAATAAAAACAAAAATTGCAATAGTTTTGATAGTGATACTATTTGTCAATTTTAAATAAAAAGTTTTGTTTAATGGAACATTTTCATAGTTTTAAATAGGTGTTTTTGTTTTTCATTTAATTTAAAAGTGTACGGGAACTGATCCATTTCACAGTGTGCCGTCAACAATGTGTTAAGAACGGATTGAATACTGGTAAAAGTTTCTGGAGAGAAAGAGTCGATCAATTTTTTGGTTGATCGTATTTCTGGTTTCGCTGAAGATTCAAGATGGTAAGAGAATAGCTCGGGCAATTTCAATCGCGCAACGAAAAATGAGAGAAAAGAAAAGTTTCGATTGTATAACGAAAAGTAAAAAAAGAAAAGGAGGAGTTATTCGGAGAAAGAACGATATTATAAGAACAATAGATTTTTCCTTCCAGCATTTTTTTTCTTCCTGTTTTGTTCTTAAATTTTAACGAAACAAGAAGTGCGATTTATTTCGCTAATACAGAGGCACTCTTTGTACGAGAAAAATATACAGGGTGTCTCAAATTTCAATAGTTAAATATTGTTAGCATACTCTATGGCTCGAAATAAGAAAGAAATGTTATACGAATATAAGTTTTTTAAAGGTTTATTAAAAAATGATGGCAATAATAATTCTACTAAAAAGGAAATGAAGGAAGTAGTAGCAGATTTACGATTATTACGATTTAATACAGAAGCAGATCAACAATATTTACGTTTACTCTGTTTATGCAACAAGTAATTAGTATTTCATCTTAAAATGTCTACTGTTTTTGGCAAAAAATACAAAATTTTTGGATATTTTTTTGGCAAAATAATTGAGTAAAGATCGACATCGACCGAAAATAGAATCTATTATTCTGTAAATTTCGTTATTTTATTTTCTTCCATTTCAGTAAATGATTGGTTGATAGTTTGTACCAATTCATTATGTGATCTTATTCCTGTTCGATATGCTTTTCTTTCAAAGTGTTTCACGGATAAAAGCTGATCATTAGAGTAAGATTAGGCCGATCTTGTAAGACAAAATATCGTTTTGTATTATTGCCATAAACTTTAATAAACTTTTAAAAGACCAATGTTTATGTAACATTCTTTTTTTCTTAAAATCAAGATATTTCATCATTGACATTTTCCTCATTGTTCCACTAATACTATCTCTCGAAGTTCTTGTTATAACGAAACGTTTACTATTTGTGATTCGTTTGTTTCGTCAATTCAAATTCTTCAAATATTACACAAAGCTCGAAGAACGTTTTAAACGTTATTAATCAACCGATTTAACCTAGAAATAGGGAAAGTTTCTGGACGAATATTTCAGCACTCGAATTGCACTACAAACAGGATCGTATGCAAATAATATTGGTTACATTATAACGGGAGCCTTCCATTAAGATTCGAATGGAAATTTCGAGGCTCGAAAAAAAGGGGGGACCTCTGAAGAAAAGTACATTTCATTCAAATTTATGATAATTTGCTCTATGATATCGAATTTAATAGCGAATACTCACCGGTCAGAATTTCAAGGAAACACGCAGAGAATTTTGTTTTTTCTTCTTTGGATTCCATGTGTCGATCGGACCAGTGATTAGATTGGCTGTGTTCGTGATAAAAGCGCATAAAACGAGAAGGATTAGAGAGCTTTCCGATCGATCGGAGATGACACAAACGACGGGAACCGACATTTTACTTGCGACGAAATCAGATTCATTTCGATCTTCGATTATATGAATTCTTCGGATTCTGTAGCATCTCAATTTCGAAATCGAGATTTTCAACTATATTCACTGCCTGTTGAATTTCATTGTTATACGAAAGAAGAGAAACATTGTTGTTTGCAGAAATTGTTGTACTGGAAATTATAAAATCGAAAAGTTAGAGAAATTGATACGAGTGTTTCATCGAACTTTCAATAAAATAATTGATATATTAATATATTTGAAGTTTCCATCGAATGTAACTTCAATTGTAGAAACACAATCTACATTTTCTTTATTTCAATTTAAATGAGACTTACAGTGACTCTCATTAATATTGGCACATTTTTTTAAAATACAATAACTTTTTTAATATTGAAATTAGCAGATTAGTTTTTACAACTGCGATAAATCTAAAGATTCTTACGGTTGTCAATGCCTGTCGCTTGCCTTTACATCGACCGATACAACTGACACAAATCAATCTTTTTCATTTTCATTAGACTCGGATGAAAAAGTTATAAAAAGCAAACTTTACTATTTTTTGTTTGTGATTCCAATCAAATGAAGTTTTATCAACAATTTTTTTACATATGTTAAACTAAGTCTTCTAATTTCTCAGAGAAACTCACGTTGTTTGGTCTATTTTAAGAAAAAGTTATTCTGTTTTAAAGAATGTGTAAATATTACGACATTTGAAACCAGTAACGTGGTTTTACGTCATTTCACAATCTGCAGCTGAGTATTGACAATATATAATTCTACCATATATTTTTTCATATTTTTAGCAAATATTATACTATAATTTTTTTGTTTAATCAAGTACGACACTAAAGAACATTATTATTGAATACTATATTTCTTTCTTAAACTTGTTAAATTGTGTTATTATTTCTTAGTTTAGTGATATATTTATACATTTCAAGTCATTATTAGACACCACGCAAAATTATTACATTTAATTAAATAATCAAATTATGTCTAATTAAATAATTCTATAGAAATGTTATTGTCTTACGTTGCAGTAAATTCATTATATTTGCTTCTAAAAAATATATTTAATAAATTTAAGCATTTCTAATCAATCTTTTCAAACTTGCGTTTGTGATATTTAATTTTTTTTAAATTTAAAACAACAAATGATTATAAACATCTGGTTAAGAAGCAATATTTTTTATATTCACGCACATTTAAATAACAGATTTTTGTAGTATTCAGCTATAGACTTTCGAAAATTATATGCGACATTCAGTTGTATTCATGAAACTAACTGTACATATGCGATTCGTACTTCACAACGGAAGTAAATGAAAGTTTTCAATATCCTCGTTTACTGTACCACACACTTGATCACGTGACGACGGATCGATGCTCATACTAATTCAACGAAGTTTATACTTACATTTATAGATACGATCGTCTTGTATCGTCGATATAAAAACCAGCGCGAATCCACGCAGATTGAAACGCAGAAATCTTTGGAAACGCGATCGTTTCGTTCACGGTATAAATCGCGGCGACAGAAAACGCTCAAACGTTCGTTCATAAGACGCGAGATTCGATATCGTCGGTTACATTAGCTTGTTGAAAAGGTTTCATTTTCAATCGTAGCGAAAATCAACAACGAGACATCCTCGACACGGGTACACGTGCAATCAGGGACTTAATCTTAATTCTCGATACGTTCGCCTTTTCCAGTTTTCCATTAAAATTTCGAATCTGAGAATCATCACTGACTGCGATAAAATCCGATTATTCGAAGCACAGAAATGTTCGTTGCGACGGGAGAATGTTAGAACAAGCGAAACTCGTTTTCCTCCGCGCCGCGAATACTGGGGAAATTTCACGGAGATGAAACTCGTTTCCATTAATTCGCCGTAAAAGGAATTTCTCGCGCGATGATGAAGTGCCCGCGAGTGACGCGTCGGAATAGTAATGCAACAGAAAGAGCGAATACGAGTGTCGCTGTTTGTTGTTCGCAGCTTTCTTTCCACAACGAAAACTCTATGGACTTCCTCAAGATGAAGTTAAATAAAATTGAATTCGAAAGCAAAATGATAGCGAGTAACTTTTCTTCTTCGATGTCCTATGCTTCTTCCGCTGCAAGATTGAAATCGACTCGTACGTTTTGAACGTACAGTTTTGTGTTAACAATTATCTTTGCACACTTAAATTAACTAAGTAGAGGTAGAGTCGCTAACGAACCAATGAAACTAACGTATCTTGAACTAGACACTGACAAAGAAACTTTGATAAACCAAAAATTCCAATGTTTCTGATACTTGTAGATTTGTGTCGGGCAATGTTCTTTGCCCTTTTTCGGTTCTTCAGGGTGAAAACAGCTCTTAAAAGAAGATAAGTATTACCCTATTTTCATATATATTTAAAACTACGGAAGATTTAAAAAGAATGGTTATAATACACAATTTTATAGATTTTTATATCTCATAAGAGTTGCTATTAAATTAATAAAAATTGTTTGTTTAATTAAAAAATCTCCTACCACCGTTATCGTGGAAAATGTTGAATTTTCTGTCATACTGAAAAATACGTCAAATAAATGCAGATAAATATGCTAAATATGTTAAACTTATCGGATAATGTGATGTTTAAATAATTTTAATCGATACGTGCTTTTTATACGGTCATCGTTTCACTTCGAATGGTGCGTTGTCAATTACCAAGTACACTCCTACTCAAAAATCATAGGACACCTAGTAAAATTTCATCAAGAGCTAAAAAAGTAATTTAAATCATTGAAATATGTAACTACGTGTAGAATGAAAAATATGTGCAGAAATTTGTACCAAACATTATCAAAGTTTCATTAATCTATTCGTTCGTTAATTTGATCATGCATAGCGTTGTATTGATGCCGAAGAAACATATTTTGGATAAAATAGACGGTTTTTATAAATACGGTTAGTGTTTGAATTAATCTATTGGCAATCCCGTCATTTCGCAGGTAAACTGTGTAGTATATGTTATCATATTCGTACAATACACACAAACATACGTCATAAACATTTTTTATATGTACCTTAGGTTTAAAGGTAAACAGGGCAACATCTTTTTAAGGGCTGTTTTCATCTCGGAAAAGCGAAAAAGAGCTAAAAAGTTGCTCGATACTTCTCTTGAAATTCTCTACAAACGAAAAGTTTAAAAAAAGTTGAAATTTTCGTGTTACCGAAGTTCCTTTGTAAGAGGATTGAAATACGAACTTGGAACGAACATCTCTCACGTGTATTGTAGCATAAACGGAGATTTGAAAACAGGATGAACTAATGGGTATTACAGCTTCCTACAGATGAATTATTCGTGAACGCAATCACTGCGATTAACCAATAAACGTGTTCATTGCTGTGCTCGGTTGAAACTTATCCATGTTGCTACCACAAGTTCGAAAATTATTATTTGCTATAATTGCTCAGCACTATATGTTATTATTCCAAGTAATACATAATAGAATTTCAATGGTGTAAGATAAATTGCACAGCTATATACTTCAAATGACGCTTTGAACGTTCAAAGATTTACAGCAAATTTAATTGTTCTTTGTTTCTTTTTTTTCTTTTAAGATAATCGTTCTTTGTTATCAAGCTATTTGTGTCGTTATCGTATCTTTCCTTTTCGAGAAAAGGAAGAAAAGAAAAACAACGCGGAAGGTTTTATGCAAGCGTCAAATGCCAAGATTTATGCTCAGCTACTCGAGGAGGCAATAATCAAACAATGGACAAGGATTCGACACGAAACAAAACTTGGCCGTGAGTTTCGAGAAAGATTTCGCCAAGTTAATAACAAAGCTTTAAAGTGGGGAGAAAAAGGAAATAAAAATATTCGTCGATCTTAACTGAGAAGTTTGAATTACGAGTGATTCAGGTTGCCTCTGAAGTTTGAAAGAAGAACTCGTCCATCGATTCTTTTTTTCCGCACTATCGCAGAAACCGTAATTTTCCTGTTTATAATAATAACTCTTGTACGAATTGTCACGTGAAAACCAATGAATTGTCTGATCGTTTAATTTTGTAGATATCAAGGTTTTATTATTTGTTTGTTTTAGTCAATTTATTTTCTGTTAATTCGTTATAAATTCAGAAAGCAATGTTGTTCCTTATTTGCAATTAAATATACGACAATTCTGAATAATTCATTCCTGCATTGCATCTACGTTAAGACTACTTTTTTCCCAAAAATTTACGATCTCCGTTACGTTTTAATAATCTTATACGAACTGGTATATTTCTAGTATTAAAACGGAACATTGTACAGAATTCGTAGACACATGTACGTTGAAAGTATAAGAACGGAAAGCAGGAAGATAATGCAGGATTTTCCGTGAGACAAAATAAGCTCGAGCTTTGAACTTCAGCGTACAATTCTAAATGCTTTTTCGTTTTTCTGTAGGATCTGTACTATAATGCTCATACATTTCCATGGCAAACCGAAAATACAAGCCAGATATGAGAAACGATAGTTAAAAGAGAAAATTATAAAATTACATATTATTGAAATTCTCGTAGATGTATACGATGAAAAATTAGAAAATTCTTCCGGAAAGCTGATGAAGTTATTCTGACGATGAAATCATTTTAACTAATTAAAATTCAGAATGCAAAATGCATTCCTTTTTATTGCAAACGTTTAAATCCATAAAATGTGATAATTTTTCAAAATGATATAATTTATGGAATTAAAAAAATTTTTTTAATTAATACTTGCACAGTATTAGGCACAGTTCCGCTCAAAATTATTCGAGCACTGACAAAACAACCATTAATTTGTTAGCTGCGGAAGATGAGGTAATTCGGCATTGATTAGCAAATATTTAGAGCACAATAATTTATTTAACGAAGGATTATTCATTTTCTAGAAGACTGTTATAACTGTATTATGTATATACAAAATTTATCATATTCGCATCTGTAAGAACCAAAATGAAATAAGTGGGTAGTTATGGATTCTTGTAATTTTTGTTCGTTTGGGTATTTATTATTGATGATTTGAAGTGAGTATTTATTACTTCTTTTTAATTTCTATTTGAAAGCTAAACTCAGTTAAAACATAGCATAGGCAAACATATTTCTACTATTTAAAATATTTGAAATATTCATTATAATTTTTACTACCTATCCGAATATTTATGTACCAAAGTAATTCGAGGTAATTTCGATTAATCAGTATTACAGCATCATATAATGACCAACATTTCATAAAGAAAAAGCATCAACCTAATCCTTTTACATTTAACCAAAATACACAGCTAGAAACGTAAGCTTATACAGTATTCAAATATTTCCAGAAGTGACGGTACATAAACTAGGAAAATCAAACTTTGTTGTTTTCACAGTTCTTTGTTTTTCGAGATATCAATGAATATCGAACACGTCAACCTAAAACACGACGCAAATTTATCATATTCAGCAAATGTACACGTTTGCAAGTGAAGCCCAAACAACATCAACCGAACTCCAACAACAAGCCAAGCAGTTAACCAACTTTACCAAACAATGGGTGGAAAACTATCGGTGCAATACACATTAATCGTCGATGTAAAGTCGACAAACGCGTGGGCCACTAATATTCGCGTTCCTGTAAAGTAGTTCAAGCCATCGTTCATAGTCGTTTTAGCTAGGTTCTAAACGTGTTTCGATCTTTATCCACGATGGGTAACAGCTAGTGTGTGTAGTCGTCGTACTAGACCAGAATTCACTGATGAAACTCGTCTATTTCCGTGCGGTATCAAGGGAATTGCAGGCGAGCAGTCAGCCTATAGCTTCCTTTGCCTCACGAATCTCTGTGCTGTTAGTTATCTAAAGCGAAGAAGATAGCACCTTCAGCTATCTTGAAATGCCTTATGTTACATCGATGCATTTAGATTCCTCATGCTCGGTCAAGGATCGCAAACAGGGTTAAACCGTTCGAGAGAAGAAAAATTTCCCACGGGTGATTCTTTATTTGCAATGACACACACACATACACACACACACATAAAAAAGAAGAAAAGCAGAGAAAAAGGAAGAGGTTAAGTATAGTCCTTGCCGTTTCACTGAAATCCTGGAAACTCGGGACATTTCTCGATAGTTTGCTTCGTGTACGTTTTCATTGACACGGCTTGCGTGTACTCCTCGTTTAACAGCCACTTTATCGATATTTTCAGAGCGTTTCTCATCGCTTCTTTACGTTCTATCTTGTTTTTCTTTCGTTTTATAAACACGTCGATTACCTTATAGTTAGAATGAATTTGTGAGAAATACTGATTAATCAATTTGAAGAACTTTGCTCTTGGAGGTATAAAATTTTTTATTGTCTCCTACTGTTGTACTATCTACATGTACAAGTGTAACGAAAATGTGCTATACAGGGTGTTCGATAACTGTTGATAGAAAATTGAAATCTTGTTCGGATTCATGATAGAGAATGTGAGACACTTAAAGCATGACAGCTAGATATTATCGAATATATTGACAATATATTGAATTTTTGTATATGAAAGGATCTAGTATATTTGAAAATCACTACCTTTTTTTAACCTCTTAACTGTGGGAAACGAGTTAATTCGTCATTGGTTAGCCAATACTTGGAACACAATAGTTTATTTATCGTGGAATTCTTTATTTTTAATTGTACTGTTATGCTTGTATTAAATTTAAGATACGTCGTATTCATATTTGCAAGTATTAAAAGGAAGCAATTGGTTATAATTCCTACTAAATTTTAATGCCAACTAGAAAGATTCAATTTATATTTGTAATATGAGTACCGTTAACAGGTTAAATACGTAATTCAACAATTATAGTCACTCAAGGTAAATCAAGGTTATAGATGAAGAGAAGGTCTTTATATCTTTCCAACGTTTATTTCTAAATTACTCATTTGTGCAAATGTTTAGTCTTAGATTTGTAAATATTTCGCAATTGCCGTTTTCCCCCCTGGAAATATCGTTGCGACGTTTCAAAATATTCCTGTCGTTAGTTGTAGCGTAATTAGAGCAGGATACTTATATTCGCGAAAAATGAGCGAGTTTTAAGAAGATTTCGATATGTTTATATTATTAAGTGAGTGTTGAAAGAATTATAGAATTGTATTTTAATTATATTGGTATTGAGTGTTTTTTTAATTACTGATCTATACAAGTTCATGGGTTGGAGGAAATATTCCACTCGGAAATCATATGTCCTTATGGATTTCGGTGAGTAGGCAGGTTTAATGTTTAATCTACGATTTTTCTTACAAAATTTTGTAGAACTGTTTATGGTACCCAATGTTAGTTTTCTTTATTACCGGTTTTTGTTACCGTGTGTCATTAGGTTTGCGGATCACTGTATCCTCCATGCCTTTTGTTGACCTATATTCGTTGATATACGAACATTTGCCATGCTACAATCATATTTGCAAATGTCAATAACTAAACAACGAAGCCTTGAACGCAATTTTGGTATCCTTGATTTTCGCATTATATCGGCTTCTAGAATCACGCTGTGAATTTTCTACCAACAGTTGCCGAACACCCTAGAAAGAAGAACGAGAGACTTCAAGCAGAAGATTGGTTTGTACTTATGCTCGAAGTACAACAATGTATTACAGAGCGAAACTTCGAACAATCCCATCAGAAGGAGAAGTGTTACGGTCTTCCGGTCTTTTCGCAAAAAGCAATCGTATCGAGCCAATATCTTCAAACTGGTAGAGAAATGCTCAAACGGAAGAATCGCTCAACGCATCCGCGCGGATCCACGCAATTTTGTCGCACGATCTTTATAGCACGTATACGCTATAAAAGTTTCTTCTTTTTTTTTCTGCGCGAAGTGATACACCACGCGTTGCAAAAAAGAAAAAAGAAAGAAAAGCCAACGAATGTCCTTACGTTTCATTCGCGATCGTTCGGAGGAAACACGCGTTCACGATGCAGATACGACGTAGGGATCGCTTTGTTTCTTTTAGTTACGACCAGTTTTATAGTCGCATGTTCTTACGAGCTGGTCATCGGTTTGATACGGGAAACGTTTTCGAACATTAATAGAAACATGCAGTAAATGTGTTCACCGTTTTCTATTTGGAGAACGTGTCGTAAATATACTGTAAATAATATTTGCGAACGGTATAAATCGTTTGAATACAGTGAAGGATACTTAATCGCGGCAGTCGTTCGGGCTGAGTGACGAAATTGTTGGTGCTGATTCGTTTAATTAAAGCAGACAGCTTTAATTTATCTGTTCCCTTAACCAGAAAATTTTCATTCATTTCTGTTTCGTATTGATCCTTTGCTCTGATTATTTTCACGCAATTCCGTTAGATTTTGCATGAAGCACAGCTGTAAGAATGAAATTAAATATCGGAAGTAAATGTGGAAGAATTAGGAAGAGATATTTTATAAAATATTAAGTTAATATGATTATTGTAAACTTATATTTGTTATAAATATAATACAATAAATATTGTATTATAAAATATTTTATTTTATTCACTTTTTATGTTTTTATTAAACAAGCAGGGGAGGCCGAAGCAAGTTTTTAATTTTTGCAATTTTTGTTTGAATTAATTACTTGATGAAACGTATACTAAAATATATTTTGGCTTTTTCTTTTAATATATTGTAAGTGAACATTTGAAAGAATGTATACAAAATAAATTAGAAAATTTTTATTTGATAAAATCAAAATGTATCAATTTTCCCCACCGTGGGGCATGTTGATACATGTGTAAAATATCTTACTGTTAATCTTAATAACTATTTTTATTACGCGAAATATATTATATCAGTTATGTTGGTTATACTATAACTATAATTGGTTATATAATATATAAATGATATAAGTGTAAATTAAATATTTTCGTTTAAAGAACAATATAAAGTGAATAATAAAAAAGTCAATCATTTTCCAAGTCTGAATATTACTAAATTGAATAAAAATAAAATTTTGAATAAATTTTATACATATTTGCACTTTGCCTCCGTGATAATGAGTCTCCTTCTATTACGACGCAAACTTTATTACTACGATTTGTTCTTCTGGCATAACTTCGAACCATTTTTCCAGAAATAAAATTAAAAATAGTCGGGACAAATTGACACACTGTATCATCATGCCTCAGAGAAGACGTATCAACGTATCCCATAGGAAATCATTATACAAAAACATCTCTACAAAAAAAAAAAAATGTGAAGCATATAAACAAAGTAATAAAGCGTAATTACCTTATCTTCAAATGACTCAATGCGAAGTCAGAGTAATTCAGGATATAAAGTTTTATATAGCATGTTTAAACAGATTGAGAAGTCAACACAAATATTTACTTTTTCTCCGTAGGAACGAAAATCATTAACCCATTTGTATCACAGCTCTAAATACGCTACTAATTTCATAAATCACGGACGTTCAACTAATAGTTGATTGGTACCACCGTGCATAGATAAGTTTTTCTTTTACTTTTGATTTTGTTTAGAAATTACGTGTAATAATCAAAACAAAAGATAGTGTTATCTATTTGTTCAGTAAATTAACTTAGAATAGTTTAGTAGACTTTATTAATTAGTATGATCATTTTTAAAATTATCGATACGTAGCGGCACATCGCAAATATCATATTTAAAAACAGATTCTCTTCTGAGTTACATAGATAAACATGTAATTCATCGCTTAAATGTTTTTCTTTCCTTTGCTGCCGTTGTAGGTATTCGAATAAATATCGGCCAATGTATCTTGTTATTGAATCATTGATAAATGATGTCACTTTAATCTTTTTACTTCTTTAATGTTTGACAATAATTTCTTCTGCTAGTTTTTGTTTATGAACATGGAAAGCTTATGAATATCCTTGGGAGTGGATTATTGCACGCTAGGTGATAGGTGATAATCATCATGTACGGATTATTCCGCTTGCGGATACAAAGGAGTTAAATAACGACTGTTAATGTCAGCTTACACAGTTCTATCGTAAAAAACAGTTGGACAAGAAACTTCAGATATCTAGGCATAATTGAGCTACACACACGCACACATGGTGTCCAGATAATTTCGCTGTACCAACCTGTCCCTGTATCAATCTTCCTCGATCTCTCCTACACATTCTCTGAATACAAGCAACACGGGAAACTGCATCGAGAAAATGTGAAGTATTTTAACCATGCTGTCGAGAGCAGTGAACATCAAAGGTTAAGTATCTCTACTGCGAAATTTTCATTCTCCGTTGTCACGGGATCGCGTTCATCACGTCAATAACAGTAGCAGGAGTGTTTCAATGATTCGCCAGGACGCTCCTTTTCCGACAAGAAGAATCGGCAGGAAATCGATTCCCGCGGCCTAACTTGGGGAATTAATCTGAGCCAGTAAATTTCACGAGGTAGGAGAAGCTCCTCCAGCTGGGAAATTTCGAGACGGCAAATATCGAGCGAGCCGGGGTCTCGTGATTGAATCTCGAAGCGTTACGAGATAGAACTAAACGATCGCGAGGTCCACCTATGACCTTTAGGCTCTCCGTTCTTCTTCTTTCTCCCTTTTCTTTTTCTATTGAATCTCCTTGACGAGGATATTTTCATCGTTTATAATCCTCGGTGAAAATTAATTTCACCACGACAAAAATATCGAGAAGAAGCGAATTCGATTTGCATCCTCCTCGAAGACAAAGTGTGAAAGATCGTCGATTTTAATGAACGGTAGAATTGATCGTGGTCGAATATCGGGCACGGAGTGGCAATTAAGTGGGACTCGACGAGAAAAGGATGGCGTATATTGTTTCTCGATTGGCATCGTTCGAAAAGGACGATAGAGAAATCATAACGACACTCCACGCTAGGGGTTAATTAACTTTCTGTGTCCCGTGGACAGAGGATGTCGCATCGATCTTTCTATCTCTGACCTATTCAGAATTTCTCTTCATGGGGAATAGGGATCAGGACCGAGGGAGGGGGTAGAGGGACGAATTGGAAGTTAAATGAGCCTTTTCGTTCCTTCCGATGATGTATTGATTATTTTGGTCGCGTTAATTTTCACCGATCTTTGTGTTTAAACTCTCGCGTCGAACGCGAGCGGAGAATGTAATTAGCGATAATTAAATATCGAATACTGGTTATCGATACTCATCGCGGCAGGAATAGGGAAAAGTGGGAAGAGGAATATAAAATAAAGATGAACGATGGTAGAGACGAAGGTAATAACGAATTGATCTGTTTGATAGAATACGGAGTGAAAAATGAATGTTCGAGTGATGTATTTCATTTTCATATACTGTTACGCCTTTTGTTTTGTATTGACATTTGGTTTCTATGAAATGTTACTTCTAGGAAGAAATCTTTTAGGATAAATTTTACCGGATAGCTCGTTGCTCTTCTCTTTAGAGAAGATTTTACGAAATTTAGCGACTTTTGTAATTTTAATGTTCGAATTATTTATGAATAAAATAGAGAATAAATCTTACTAAACAACGAAGTTACAGGTGTATCATCAAACATTCAAGTTGTTCATTGCGACAATGTTGCGTTCAAGTGTACCACTTCCAAGATTTGAACATTACAGGGTTTTTTGTAAGCCACTTTAGAGGGAAGCTTAAGCAAAGAGGAAAACAATTCATAAATGCCCATACATCAAAATCAGCAAATCATTCTACTTCTGTGAAGATTTTGTTACCATAATTTACACAACCATATAGAGGTTGTGTATTATGCTTTAAGGCAAGATTTATGGACTATTTTCAGTGAGTACTTTCCATCTTCAAACACAATCCTCTCAAACGACGTTCCATACAGATTTATCGATCATCTTATGTCAAAGGGTTAATCACAGACAACAATAACGTCCCAAGCTGTTGATAAAATAGGCACGACGAACAACGATTAGTGGCGAGCAGCGCCAATCACAAACACGAGGAGAGCTCAAAGTTCACTCGGATTTCACACGATTAGAAAACTAACTTTATCAATTAAGGTGCACCAAGAAGCTCCACGAGGAAAGTGTCGTTCCGTGTTTCTCGTAACTGTGGCCTCTGACGAGAGAAGGAACCGTGGTCTCGTTTCCGGTTCGTTTCCAAACTGCCTCGATTTCCGGCTCCCGGGACGGTCGTTTCAATGAACGCGTACTTTACGCTATATATAGTTTTATCGAATGTATTAGGATATTGTGGAGTAGCACCTGAACACCTTCACAGAAAAAAAAAACAGAAAAAAAAGAAGAAGGTAACGAGAAATGTTAATCATTAGCTATACTGATTTTCACAGTGACAACGACGAAAGCAGAAACGACTCTCGTTAAAGGAAAAAAATAAAAAAAAAATAAAAAAAGAGGACAAAGGGAAACCGAAAACTGGCTTTAAATGTTGATTACGATTCTCGAAGTTGTCTGTTATACGTCGCGTTTATCTGTTTACGCGTGCGTATGTAAGTGTATATTCGTGCGTGTGTATGTGTGTACGTGTGTGCGTCTGCAAATTGCGAAAGATACATGATTGTTCGTAATCGTGCGAGCCTAGCTTGACATTCTCGACGAAGCTCGACATATGATTAAGATTTTAGTGTCGTGAGTTGATTGTAAAAGCGAGATAATCCGTGAGACCAAAATTACAAGTTAGATACACGAGCTCACCGATATATATATAAATATACATATATACATATAAGGAAGTAAATAAACAAATAAATATATATATATATATAAATATATTTCTGTAAATAATGTGGACACGAATTATTACAGATGGAATTTACTATAGATATCTGTATATTATTGTTTCATAAAAAACAGATTACAGAAATGTGTAAGTTGGTTGAATTTATTTTTCTACCTTCCCTTTTCACTTTTTCCTAGACCACTTCTATAGGCAATGAAGGAGAAAAATCACAAAATGATTGATTCGAATAATTTACATAATCGAACATTGCGTATCTTGTTACTTTCAGCAAAGACGTAAATGTAGGTTATAGTGATTTCCATGATCGAGATTGGAAAGGTACAATACAAATTAAAATATGTCTAATAAATTATTACACAGTATACATAATTCTAATGTAATTCTTTGTAAGACTACGCCTATCGTCTCTCAAATCCGTACTATTCTTTTACACCACTCTATTATACTAACTTTTCCACTCTGATATTGCTTATGCATCTGCCAGATTTTTTATGCAGACTATGCAATTATTTCTTTAAACCGTGTTGTCTCTACTCTGCTTTCCATAGTTACTTATTACGCTAATATTTCCGCTCTGACTTACTATACTAACTTTTCTTACACGCACATTTTCTTTCACTCTACGCAGACAATTCTCAGACATTCACTCACGTCTATTAAAATCCTTAGCCATGCACTCTTTCTTCACACTATATTCTCAAATACTCAGCCTCAAACACTCTCCAGCTCAAGTATTCTCCATTCACGTAAATTTCTTGTTGGTAGACTACACATATATAGGGAAGTTCTCGTCATTTCTACAATATTGGATCCATTTCCGAACTTTTTGTATCAGACAAACTGTACCATTAGGTGCAAGGATACATCATTCGAACTTTCAAATGCAAACCCCCACCGTGTCGTGGGCCCAGTGTAATGAACTGCAACAGTAAAGTACGTGATTAACTTAACGAGCAAACGTATTATGAGAGAACCTCAATACCGATAAATTATATAGGACGCGGTTCCATTACAAAACCGGCGTTACTCTCAGTTCCCGTTTCCGAATGATGCATAATTCACTTGGCCCCCCAATATTCCACGCGCACTCGTATATCTCCCGTGGTTTTCCACTAATGTACTTTAGGCAATGCCAGACGTCGCGCGTAGATACTGATCTTCGAAGTTTCAGGTTCATATTCACATCTATAAACCTGTATGTCGAGTACGATAGTAATTTTAAGTGCCATATGTACTTATAGTTGCGTGTACGTGTAAGTATAGTGCTTAAGTGAAATGATTGTTAAGATTTCTTAGTAACATTTTATAGCGTAATCGCACAGAAAGGTTGCTTTCGAGTTCAGGATTTTCGTTTATCATTTGCATGCTTTAAAGTAGATCCTAGCGAGGGTCGAGAGAACTGTTTTATTAGAGTTTTCAGCAGTTCGTGCTTTTCGTAATGAATAACTTCAAAACATTCAATAAACCTCGAGTTTCCAAATGGTACATCTTGTAACGATGATATTGATTGACTTGATGAATTACATCGATATGTCTCATGAGCTACATGTCGCACAATTCGGGAAAACATTTAATTTTTCCGACTGGAGTCTCGTCAATGTGTAATTTGACGAAATCCAAAGTTCAACTAGCCTTCAGGATCATGGGATTTAATAGCATTAGATTTTTCTTTGTGGGGTTTTTCGAAAAATTAAGTCTATGCTAACAAGTCAGCAACAATTAATGGCCTAAAAAACAACATTCGAGTTGTAATTCGTGAAATAACTCCAGCAACATGTCGAAAAGTCACTAAAAATTTCGATAATTGAATTGATGTCTGCTGACGCAGTCGTGATACACATTTGAATGATATTCTTGTTCATATATAATTGTAATGAGTCCTACTTTCAACGAAAAAAAACGAACTTCAAAAAATTCTGAATAGTTTGTATTTTATTAAAAAGAAATATGTAGATGTGTGTCTTTTTTTATAATCTTAAGTATTGTTAATATTTTTACATTAAAAAAATTATTTATTATAAGTAAATATAAGTATTGAATTAATAAAGAAATAAAGAATGCAATATTATTCGTACTTTCGCAATCGTGGTACACATTTGTATGATATTCCGTTCCACGTGTAATTGTAATGGATCCTACTTTCAATAAAAAAAAGGAACTTGAAAAAATTGCAAATACTTTAAGTCTTATTAAAAAGAAATATGTGAGCGTGCAAGTTGGATAACTCCATAGTACAAAGCACGAGAGTTTTGTAAAACAGCCACGAGCATATAACAATAATTAAAATGAATTTGTATGGAGAGATCGTTCCTCGATGTATGTGGCGTTTTAACGGTTGAAATATTCAGGGATAAGTGGTCAGGGTGCTGGTTTATTGGCCTTTGATTATTCATTAAGGTTTCGTCGATAAGCCCCGTTCAATTCAGGGGGTTCCATTTCAAAACGCAGATGCTTTAGAGAGTACAGCAAGCCTCTCAAATCGATAGTACTAAGCAGTGGAAAGAGAAAAGAGGAGTAGCTATAAACCTGCGCGGAGTAGCTCTAGAAACAATTATTACTAGTTTATTCAAAAAGTTCCACATCGGATAAAATACAAAATTATTCATTTATTCAGCAATTTCTATTTGATCACTTTGACAGTAATTCTTATTGCTTGTAATACACTTATGCCAATGCTTTTGTAATCTCTTTAACATGGCTGGAAGTCGTTCTGTGACACGGATTTTAGCTCAGTTGACGAATTATTGTTTTATCGTATCAATTGACTTGAAACGACGTTCCCGTAGTGAAAGTTTCATCCTGGGAAACAGAAAAAATGTTGCACTGTGTTTGCAGGATAACGTTACTGGAGTTTTTAGCGAAAAAGTTGTCAACAAGTTTGGAAATGTGAGCTGGGTTTTCGTTGTACAAAATCCATCAGCCATTTACCTTTTACGGATCGAATCACGCAAACACGTAATGACACGCAAGTAATACTATTTATTAACTTTTTAATTGGGTTTACTTGTCAAATAAGAATTGAATCTCTACAGTTTATAATTAAAAATCAACAGAAGTCATAAGTAGTTACATTATTTTAGGTTTTGCAAATATGAATATGGTGTATTTTATATCTTAACATGTATATTTAATATGGTATATTTTACAGTACGATTAAAAAATGTGTAAGCCATTAATAAATAAACTGCTATATTGTTGAACCAATGACAAATTAACTTGCCATCCGCATTTAACAGGTTAATTATTTCATCTTTATTTGTGTAAAAATATTTTATGCACCGCGTAGCGATAATCGAAGAATTTATCTTGGAACTGTTCGAATAAAATATATGAGGATTAAAACAAGGGTCCTTATGTTGAATAATCAATCGTTTATCAATGTTATGTCACGGAATCGTCCTGGAGATAAACCCAGCAGTGTAGAAAACAAAATACTCATCAACTCGTTGACTTCGAAGTACTTTCTATCAATTCATCAGCAGAACAAAAACATTTTCCCCAAATCCTTATGAACATATACCTATCTCTTAATTTACACAGAAGATCAGTTCCTCAGAATAGCGTCTAAATAGAAATCTTGTCTTTTTGTATGAAAAACTGTAAATCGGGAGAAAACCAAACTGCACATAATTTAGCTAATTATTCCATTAAATTCATTTATCTTACGTAAAATAAAAATAAAATAAGTTAAATATCAAATCAATTTTTTTCCGTTTTTTTGTATCAATGTAACTTTCTTTTTAAGGATTACATGCTTGGTTTTTCTATCACTGTTTCTTCCCAAGCCAGTAATTCTGAAATTGTGTACAAAAGAGGAAGGGGAGGAATCCCCTTTTCAGATTTAATACCAGTGTTAACAAACGAACGGTACTAAAAAAGACTGTACATATATGTGCACAGCATAAATTTTTCTTTCTAGCAGTTTTTATTTTCGAAAATCCGTTATTTTGAAAACCGTGTAAAAGTGAAATCGTGTAAAAAAAGTACTGTGTATTTAAGTACTCAGTCAAGTCAGTGCTCAAGTGCTTAATAGTTAGAATTACATAATTGATTATATCCATAAATTGACAATATAATTACTTAATTACAAACGAATTTATGTAAATTATGTAAACAAGTTAGAAAATTTAAAAGAGACGTGAAGGAAACTGATCGCAAGATCATAACTCAGAGAAACTTGGTGATGCGAGTCTGTTGAGATCTAGAATCAAAAATATCCCGTTGAGACCGTGTCATTTGTAGGATCATAAGTGTCGAAAGGATAAAAGTCTGAACTGTTGGCTCGTGAACAGTGAATGCACAGGAAACGACCAGCCATGGGATTACTCATGATCTGAGAGTCGTTCTACTTGAGATCTACGATTTGGAAGACATCCTACTCGTGATCTATGTATAACAGTAAGGTCGTTATACTTGGGATATATGGTCCAAGGGTGGTTTCATTTGAGATCTATGATTTGAAAGTTGTCCTGTTCGAAATTTATAACTTGAAGGTGGTTCTATTCGAGAAATAACACGTGCTACGATTGATATTTTCAGTATCCATAGCTTTCCTAACAATTTTCTAAATTTATGTACGTACAAGGATTCAATTCGTAGCTTTGCCTAATTCGTGCGATTCGGCATATTACGATTATGAGACGCTTAATGGGTAACAATGTAATTTAAAATGTAGAAGGAACAATTACAGCAGAATAGAAATGTTTGAAATTGAAGATGCACGTGGATGCACCAGTGGATCCACGTGAAAGGACAAACATGCAGCACAAACATATGTACGTAGGCATTTCTACCAACTGACGTCATATTGCAATTAAGGCTCTCCTTGCCTTCTGACAACTTTAGTCTGAAGTTGCGAGTCATGCTATCATCCAAGAAATTACAAATTGAATTCACGTGACTAATTTAAACTTCAAGAAAATATAAGAAGTTCTACTTCTTAAGACATTTCTTCAAAATCAATCACTTTCGCTTTTCACTTCTTTTCATCGTTTATATTTAACTTGACGATTCTACTTTATACCTTGATGTCACCTTAATCGAATAATATATGATAATAGGTGTTTTTAGGATTCAATTTATAAGTTGAAATTTCGTTAAATTAAACTAGCCGACAACGCAATTTTATTTCATCTGTGTGACAGTAACTTGTCGCAGGGTAAAGGCAGCGCACGCTGTTTTAATAAAAATGCCCAAAATACGGTAATCGCAAATTTGCCAGCACTCCCCCATAAATATTGCTTAATACCGTGTAACTGTCCTGCACCATTTACACATTTGTTACACGGATCGTTACGTGAAACGGTGTTGTTTATGCAGTATTACATTGTATAATATTTATACGAAGAATTCTTTCATGGTAACATTAAAATACACGTGGTGAATACACAATGTAACCCTGACTGAGGGTTCGAGTATTTATCTTCTCATATTTCTCTCAATTCCCTTGTTAGGACTCTTGAAATACATATATTTACTTTAAAAGGTTATTATGCTTTATAAGTTGGAATAAAACCAAATTTTTAAAATTTTTCATAAGTATATGTATTCAAAATTATTTTCCGTAATTTTGGTGTGAGAAATTCAAAATATTTCAATGCCTTATAGATAGTTCAAATAATTGAAACAATAAACAAATTTAAATAACTAGAAAGATTATTTGAAGAAATTTGTTATATTGTACATGAGCAGTTTAATAATTATTGAAAAACGTTCATTCTTTTGTATGTCGTATTTAGCCAGAAAAAAATGACTTAAAATAGTTTAATTTTTCAGCCGTCAAAGTAGAATGACCTTTTAACACTTGATTAATTTTACCAGCTCGCTATATTTGTTCCATCGAATGTACTTTAGCCTTGATGCAATAATAAAAAATGTTGCTTATTTATATTGACTTATACTTTAATAATTTTCTCATAACTCTTTCGCACATCTTTATTTGATCCCTCTACCATTTCCTAATCCACCATTTTTCATACCATCTACCACTTCAAGAATCTCTTTCCGCTCCATGAACAGAATAATATTTGTAGGGCTACAAAGTCCGATAAGGAAACTAGTATGTGTTTACACGGCAGCTTCTCAGAGGATGTAACAGCCACGAGAAGGTTGACCACATAGAAGTAATGCAAAGTTTGATGACGTATTTGCAGTCGACCGACATGTTATCAACGATATCGGAATAAGCTTTTCTTTGACTTTTTGTACATATCGCGAGGTGAGATTTTCTGTCTAAAAGTATATATGTATGTCTCCATTTGACAGTTTTTTTACGACATTGGTTTCAAGAATACTTTCAAATTTTGTATCCAACTCTCTTCCAATATTTTCAACAGTGTGTAAATAAATACACTGATAAATTTGACTTTCAAGAGCAAGTCGTTATATTTTACTCTGAAATCGACACGTATCCTAATTTCATATTTGGAAGGGTCAGTTAACACATTGCATGTGGGAGACGTATTAGTATATACGTTTTTAATATATGATCGAAATGAGATCTGTATGACACGTAACTTTATCTAAGCGAACTGAACGTTTGAAATTGAAAGCCTTATGCACTGAATTTGAACATTATCTGATATAAACATTCAAAGGTTCTAATTTGTTCGTAACGTACGGATTGAGCTCTCTTGTTTTCTCTTCGAAAATTGTGGTGTATGTGGAGATGGATAGATATTTTCGTGATTAGTGTAGGTGTTTGACTATGGATGGAATGTGGAATTTTGGGTTTGTTCAGTTATAAATTATTCTAAGATTCCTTTAGGTAAATTTGTAGGGCAGATGTTTCAAAATAGCATTTGCAATTTCTCGTTTATGCGGCGATTGACTATCCAGATATCCTAGATTAACCCATTTGCATCCATAAGCGGAATATTCCGCAATGATAATCGTCTCCTATTACCGAGCGCGGAATATTCCACGAGCCGCAACTCTCTTCTATCACCGAGCGCGGAATATTCCGCATATGACACAATTCACGTTTGGTTGTCAATATATGAGAATCTGAGCTATTTTCATTGCATTCTTAAAAATTTTATTTTACACTAGTGCCGCGGCACAGCGGTTGCAGAGCATTGCGATATACAACCGCACTCGGTAATACGGACCAACCGTCAGTTGAACGCCGCTGATGTCTGAATACAGAAATTTAAGTAGAGTCATGATGCAAATAGATTAAAACCTTATTTCATCGATGGCTGTGTTCGAATACGGAATCTTTTATTGCGCTAGAAAATTTCTGGTACCTAAGCAATGTTTGTTATGCATTTGACGACGTCAATTAATAGGATTAAGTGTCTATTATCGTATCTAATTTTTAATTAATTTAATATATACACTTTCTCCAGTTAATCGTCGCCTTTAATCTCTTCGTAATGTTACAATTTTCATTTGATTCAAGAATTATCTACCATTCTTATCATTAGAACCTTCCGTAATGTAAAATATTTGATATAGAAATGGCTTATAAACAAGCACAGTAACAAACTCGTACAAAACATGAACTTGTACCTATCACATTACGTTTTATCCAAGTTTCCAGTAAGCAGAACCTATTCGATGCTCATTTGCCTCATCTACCGAACTATCGGGACTCCGAGCAGTATCAAGTTAACTAACTGTATGGAATTCAATAGCGGAATATCTTAACGCGAAACGAGACGTCGAGATTTGTTAATTTGTTAGTTAGCGAAATGTGTTCTGCCACTTGTGAACGACAACGAGGCTGAAGATACGCGCGTTCTATAGGGTGTCGAAGACCAAACTTAAACTGCTTCGAGTATGACGTCTGGTTGAAAGTGCTTATCCTAATTATATAGGTCCATGTACAACCACGAAGAGTTTCTTGCTTCAAGGTGTGCTGTGCAACGACGTCAAATAATACCAATAATACTCGGCTAAATTTGCCGTAGATTGGCAAGAGTACAAGGATGCACCGTCGTTCTCGCTCCGACGTACAACCACGAATGGTTTCGCAAACTCTGTAAACTACTCGTTTCAAAGTTTCCCCACACGAACGACGGAGGCGGCTGCCGGTGATAAATTCGTGACCGTCGTAGCCAGAAAACCGTGAAATGATGGACCGCGCGGGTGCACGATGACGCGACGTTTGGTGGTTGCAGGGTTTATTGCTCGCGATCACGTTTCGGTGACATGTCGCGAAAAGGCAGTGGTAAACCAATCAAAGGATAAAATTCCTCTTGAATTTTTATATCGTAACACTGTTGTTGGAACTGTTTATACAAACCTTTAATTTGATGTCGCCTTTTCGATGTTAGTAAGTTATAAGATAGATTGAAAGTTTTGCTTTGGGAGCAAATAATTAACATTTTTTTAACCCTCCATAATCCAATTTTTCTTTATTTATGCAAAGAAAAGTGACAATAGATTACAACTTCACATTGTAATAAGAGATGAATAATTATTGTAAAGAAATTAATTACTAATAATGTAATAGTACAACAGTATAATGCAATAGTGTAACAGAGATATAAAATGTATTAGACGTATAAATTAATTCAGTGCCCTTTCTTATAAAGCCTGGACTTGCATATTTTTTAGAGAAGGAATTCCTCAGTTGCCTGATAAATGGAAAATAATGATTCAAAGTAATGAAAATTATTCTGGACATTTAAATTGTGTTTGATTGTATGCTAATAAATATTGAAGTTTGTGAAAACAAGCACCAAATTAATTTGCACACCTGCTTCACAGAGGGTTAAATGGAACTATTTATTATATTCATTATTAAGTATGATTAATTATTTCTATTTGAGAGGTAGCCTTCAATCGAAGATTGAAACACTTGATTTGATACAGCGATTCAAATGATAATTAAGAGGCTACAATGACAATCATTTTTTTTATATGATTATTGAACTCGGAACTAAATTTAATTAAACAATTAAAAATTCACGCAGGGAACGGTTATTTCATAAGTAGACTGTGGATTTTTATGCATTTATAGAAAACTTAAAGGTGCAAAATTGCACAGAATACAGGTTATACACAAAAAAAAATACAAAATATCCACACTATAATGCCTTTTACATTATCTAGTAGGTAAAATAATTTTCTATCGAAATTTTCTTTTCTTTGTTATATTCTGAAAAATATGAAATTTCATGAAAACTTGCAGTCTATTCGTGACGTTATTTCTATTCTAACTATTTAATTAATCATTTCTTAATTATTTAAATATCAACGTTTAAGGATCGAATCGAAGACTGAAAAATCAAAAGTTCAACGAGCATCTGATATTACCGGCACACCTGTCAACATTTTCCAATACTTTTTATTAAGATATCGTTCCTCTCTTAGAAATAAAATTGCGTTTCCGAGAGAGCATCGTTTAGCATTCAAACTTTCACGAACTCAATCAAAGTTTCGTAAAGCAGCAACGATCTAATTCGTTCGACAGTCTTATTAGCTGGTGATCTAATGCTTGCACGACTAAGAAAGTCGACACGGCTAACAATTTCCACGGCACCGGTCGTGTCGGCGTTCGATAAGGATTATATCTGAGAAATCGTGGATAGATTAACGTGCTCTCGCGACTTCATCAAAGAACTGGAAACGGCTTCAAGAACTCTGCAGATTATCCACCTGCAAAAGTTTTCCTGGTTAAATGGCCTGGTACAACTCTGCTCTCCCCGAAGGAACAATTATACTTACACGTTTCCGAACGAAGTTACGAATGCCGAGTTGATTTACAATTTCGATAAGACAGAGGGGAGGAACGTATTGAATTCCGTTTCCTTTCGACGAATAAATTACCGTGGAGAAAGATTTGGTGAATTTCAACTAGCCGAAAGGCGTGTAAGTATATACTAATTATTGCCGTGAACGTAGATAAAAGTAATGGAGAACCTGAAACGTTGGAGTCATGATAAATGGAAATTAATTTAAAGTTCTTGTAACGTAATACATTGCACGGGTCAGATCTGACCCAAGATATACTAATTTATAGTTACACAATATAATGTACATATTATTTATTACCGCAAATGTAGATGAATAATGGAGAACGTGAAACCTTGTAGTCATAAGTGAGCACATGCCTTATTTTTCTTTTTTATTAGCCTCACTTACATACTTACAAACTGTCAAAAAGACAATAAGTATATAAATATACGTAATTATTTGATTATAATAGCACGCAAGTTTTTTTATCATTGTGAAATTAACGCTTATTTAGTCTTTGGTGTTTTAGATATACACAATTATTTAGTTCACAAGATCTAACGTGTGCTTTCTTTTCCATTTTTTAGAAATTGGTTCAAGGTCAAATAAGACTGTTGTGTTGGTGCGGTTTCTGGGGAATCAAGTTGTTTCCTTTTGTTCTGAGACAATTTTTAGATCATTCAAAATATTGTCATTCCGAACGTACCAGGGTGCATTAGGTATTTGTCTATGAATGGAAATTAATTTGAATTTCTTGTAATGTAATACAGTAGGTTATACAATATGATGATTATATTAATTATTACCGTGAACGTAAATAAAGGTAATGGAGAATGTGAAACGTTGTAGTTGTAATAAGCGAAAATGTATTTCACTGCTATCGACTTACATATATAGGCGCCTTGGAAATTCAGTTTGTACCATTTTAATCCGCAATTTTATCTTTTGTGCATCTCCATTTCAATTTAATGAAATTAAATTAAAATTTTCACCAATTCGAAAACTTAAATTTTATAACTTTCGAAAGCAATTTGACAAATTTTGTAGTTAAGAATTGAACAGTCACCTTTCGCCACTCAGGTTACGTACTAAAATCTGTCCTACCAAAAGGATTAAATCCAATCCTTTAAAAATTGTTGCTAATGATCATACTGTCGATGCAACCATTGACCCTTAACTGGTATGATGCTTTTCACAAACGTAACTAGTATATTGGAGTCATGACAGACTTCAAATAAAAAGTGCAAAAAAATATGTTAATCTGATTCTAGATAAAGAATATGAATATTTTGTTCTTAAATGGCATATAAAATAATGAAACCATGGAAAATTAAATTTTTATTATCAAATGAAGTAGAAATACAATTTTTAAAATTAGACAACGAACATTTTGTAACGGGCTTTGCATCCCTATTCTCTTTTAGGTTATCAATTTTAACGGAATAGAATAAAAGTGACAGAAGTTTATGTGTGTACCGATAAGAGTAACACAAGGACAGAAAGTGTAATAACAAAGGCAAATTTTAGAAGTTTTATATCCGAAACGACGAGCGCCTAGAGTAAAGACAATCCATAGCGAATGTTTGTACGAATATTCCCCAATGTATTGCCCAGCAACGAATCTGCAGATCGAAATAACCCAACTTCTTCCATAACATATATTTCATAGAGCACATTACGATGCGAGGAATTTTATACCGTTCATTAAATTGCACTTAAATACAAATAAACAATACTGTGGGCAAATACATATAGAACATGCTCGAGCTTAGCAAGCTTCAAGCAAATTTCAACTAATATTCTTACAAATTGCATAAAGTAAATTTAGTATGGTATCTGCTCATATTTCCAAAATAAATAATATTTTAAATATCATTTTAATATAATAATACAATAATATTTTAATATTATTTTACGTAAAAGAATGGGATCGATTTAAAAATAATTTTAATTTCCACTCTATTATATCCTCCTGAAATTTCACTTTTCTTTTTATAAAAAAGAAATGAAGTACAATTTTAAATTATTGAAAAACTAATCTTAGCTAAGGTTAAATTTAATTATTTAAATAATTGGAATTTTTCGTTTTAATACTTCTGTCTTTCCATGTGAATCCTTGCATTGATTAATTTATCACTAATGGATAGCCATTTACCTTAACGAGTCAGACTTGTGGCACAGATTTTAATCCAGATGTGGTAAAAATATTTATATTAGTGATAAAAGTTAACTACAATTCTAACATTCGTTTTAAATTATAAGACTGAGGTATATCAAATGTAATTAATCTAGGGATCATTCAATAAGAAAGGAAACAAATGACAATATGTATTCAATGAATTTCACAATTTACCTATTTTTCGACATAATCATGAAATTATGCACTTATTCAATCGCTCTACTAACTTGTTTTATACTTGCAGCAAAGAATTTCTTGTCTTGTCGTTTTGATAAATTTTACACATTGCTTTTCCTTTGTTCGTTGCTGTGAAACTTGACTCCACAAAAGAGTTAAACAACGAGAAATTCGACAATGAGAGATCTGAACTATCTGAGCTCTTCAGTTTAATCTTTTCTAATTTTTTAATTTTCTTTTTATGCATAATGAAATAGTTGGTAAACAGCTATTCTAAATTAACGATAGAGATGCCTACTTATGATTTTGAAAATATTCTATTTCTTACTTAAAGAGGAACTGTGGTAACCCAAAAAGTTAAGTGCTGTTTTCACCCCGAGTAATCAAAAATTGGTTAAAAAAAAATTGCCTGACACTCCTCTTGAAGTCCCCTACAAGTTTGCAAAATTACAAAAGAATCGAAATTTTTAGTTTACCAAAGCTCTTTTGTTAGATACTTTTTGTATCTAAATATCTGAATGACCGTAATACATTAGCTTTTCTTATCTAATACAGTAAATAACTGACTCTTACAGTCAGCAAAATCAGCAAAAGAAATCATAAGCGAAGGGGTTAAATTTATACAAAACAGAAACAATGTCTGCAAGTTCAAAGAAAACAGACGAGAAATAATCCATTCAAGTCATCCAAACGAGATGTCAATCGACTCAATCACGGTTCCATAAGTTTGAACAGGCGTTCACGTTGATCTACGATTTTAACCTTTGCAAAAGTACTATTGCGCCAACGCAACGGAATCATGCCGAAACTGAACAAGCTCCTGGTGACGTCAATCATCGCAGATATCAGAGAATGTGTATGTGTCTCAAACGAGATATATTCTTGGCTAGGCGATATCGAACATCTGTCATGGAAATTCTCGGCGAAGACCGCGAAGGACATAAATGCCATGGAAATTGCGAAGGAGCACAACGGAACCGCAAGGGAATTCTATATTCTTCTTCTGAAGGTGGCTTACGACAGGTTGTTTAGCTCCATTTTCCCCTTCCATTTTCTTCTTCCCTCTTCTTTTTTTGAGGATGTGGGAGGGGTGTCACATCGTCTAGCATTTGTATAAATTTGGTGCATGACCTGCATAAAATACGAATATATATTTCCATGTCTGCCTTTCCTTCTATCTTTCGCGTGTGAAAAGATACGACAAAGAAGAAACAACTTCGATGAAGCTTCGTACGCGTTTCACGCGATTCAATTAGGTGTGCAAATGTTTCGTGGCCGTAGTATCGTCAAAGGGAACGGACGAAACGCAACGGAACGTTCGGTGCACTTGGTTGCTTCGTGAGGCTGTTTCCAATTGAACAACTCATTGCTCGCGTTTTAACGTTCCAAGGCTGCTTCGGAGGCGAAGACGATATGCGTAGTGCTGAGTATTCTTTTCTGGATGAGAACGTTCATTTGTTTATTTGTATGTAATTGAAGAAAGGAGGATGTTTGAAAATTTGATAAAAATGAAGAAAGTTGAAAGGATCTCTGTACTAATTTCACGATGAAAATGAAAAATCATTCTTGTTCAGTTTCAGGAACTGAACACGTGATATGGTCGGTCTTAACATATTGTCAACTATAATGCTTTCAAATTTGACATTGACAAATTTAAAATTCGTTATTATACACACCGTTCCTTCATATCTAATAATGTTCGAGATATTAACTCAAACGTGCTTCCTACTATTAACTTTGAGGGTAATTTTTGCCTCTCGACTGCCGAGTAAAAAGGAAAACTATATGTAAAATATTTGTTTAAGAACTATCGTAGACCAAAGTTTTATCAATATCGATGACTATTGATTAGAAATGTTGCCTTATTAGTAATATTCTTACATTTAAGCACCCATAAAATGTGTTTGAAATAATAAAATGATGGCTATTTAATATTTCTTATCACTTACACGAATCGAAGTAGTTTGGTAAAGTGTTGCACTAAAGTAAAAATCTGTTAAGCAACACAGTATTTTTTTAAAGTTTACTAACATTCGGAACGGGCAAATTTATGTAATGATATTTCACAAAATTCACAAATATACCAAGCATATCTATTTTTTTCATGATATGCGAAGATTTCCCCGATCGGTCGGCAAAGTGGCTATATTTTAATCAACCGCGCGGTTATAGTTTTTAAAGTTTGTGCAATTTCAAACAACTTCAAGAGTTTTATTATCCTAGCCTTATGAAGCTTCGTAGAAGATTTTTTTACCACCGTAAAACATAACATGTTATAACAAATTCTATTCCCCAATTAGAATTTTAACAAATACACACACTAAGCAATAAGAAAAGTAATATCCACTTCCGAACATATAGGTTCCACCAATCACGAAACACCGTAATTTATAAAATTCATAATTCTTTAGACATTCTAACACGCATAACGCGAGAATAAAAAGTAAAACACGAAACTCCGACCAAGTATGGCGTGATTAAAACCATGAGAATTGTAAAATAAAGCTTGTAATCGCGGTTTGTCTCGAATTATCACACTTGTATCACGAATAAAACGACACTAGTGAATTTCAACGGGACTTTGCGAATTTTATTCAAAGAAGTCATTCGTCTTACATATCGAACGAGCGTAGCAGAATTTACAGCTCCGCGAGATTCAGAAAGAATTGCTATATATCGCGACGAAATAAATTCTCGCGTTAATTTTAATTATCTTCTTCTCAAAACTGTTTTGTTCCACTTCTCGAAATAATTTTACACGAAATAATTTAACGATAACAATGAAATTTAAAATAACTACGAAGAAATTGCAATTGCAGAATTCAATTTGCCCTTCGTTTGATCGTGGAATTCATGGACAAGTATCCCTTTGACGGAAACTTCTTCAAAGAAGTGACCTGCGCCAATCGATCGAAACAAATTTCGTTAGTCACTTTATCGCGGCTTATTTGAAATCGATTGTAGATACTACTTAATTCGATATCTCGTCACATGGTTAGTTAACGTAAATGTTTAACAAAAAAACCTTTGAATAAAAGAACGAAAAGGTTCCGAGTAAAAATAAGACACTAAGATCATTTTTCCTGATAGGTAACATTCGAAGATGTTGATTCTGAGATATTTAAACGTACATTCGAACCTCTGAAAATAGGAGAAAAGGATACTTTAAATATACATTTGGTAATTCCTAGCTTTCGAACTGCTCGAAGGAACGTTTCTTGATAAATATTCAAAGGCAGTTAAATGTTTCTATTTCTGACGTAGCATTCGATATAGCTGAGAAAATAATGCACGTTAAAAAGATCAAGAATGGCAAGGATGGAAATTTTTGTATCCGGGGGAAAGTTGAAACTGTTTAAAACACGAGCGAAAACTATCAATGAAAAAATTAGTTCCGTGAAAGAACTTTAAACCCACTTCCGTAAACTTGCCTTTATACAGCGAGGTTGACACGATTGTAAGACAAAGTTAAGCTAATTACAAACCGCTTCGATGGCGCTTGGAAAATTAAGTCTCGAACTATTCCATTTAAGAAATTTTCTTCGATACGGCCAGCTTGTTCGACGTCCTATGGTTGAACACACTGGCAATTCAGAAATGTTCAGACATGATTCTTCAAAGAAATCTGTTGCATTTACTGTAAAAATTTAGAATTTCTCTCGAAAAATATAGAACCACTTGTTATAAATATACGTATGCACATGCACGCAATATGACAAGTAACATTTACAGGAAATTTCGCGTGCTCTAACGTCGCGAACCTAAATTCCATGGTTCCTTTGATGGATTTGGAATGTGTGCTTGACATTTTTCGAGATATTAGGAACGTAAATTAACTCAATGCCTTTTCAAGTAAAAATTCACGTTCTATTTGTGAATAATATAATAAAAATTTAAACACCAGGATGATCTTCATTATTTTCTGCAATTTTATACACATTTCGACCAACTTGATACGATTTCATCGGCTGAAAACTGCTACAACTTCGATTCAATGAATCCATCTATGCATTTTGTCACTTCTTCCATTGTTTTAAAGTATTTAAACGATGTTGCAAAGATTACAACAAGTAAAAACTGTAATACTTGTAACAATATTTTTTTTACTTTTTTAAAGATTTTTAAAAGAGAACCCATTGAAGAATATACAGTTTCAATTTTTACTAAAAAGCAGTAATCATACTCACTTGACACGGCTTTGTGCAATATATTTTTTGCTACAGAGTCTGAAGAGTTCATTAAAAGAACACGGTTTTCTAACGAGTTCGAGGACAAAGGAAATTTCGGAGGTTGATCTAAAAGCAATTTCTAAAAGTATCTACAAAGGGTGTTTTCAGAAGTATCATCATATATGCTACAGAGCACTATTTTAAAGTAGAATATTTCAATTTAGAATAATTTTTTATTAACAAAGTTTTATTATGGCAATTCATATATCTCTTTTTTTTTCTTCAAACCTGGTACGTACACACATGTATGTAATTCAGAAAGACACTAGTACATATTATTGCGTATTATGTAACAAAACACTTTTACTTAACATTCGTAAGGGTACGGTATAAATTTTGGGATTAACAAATGAATGTGAAAAATAATGAAATTTCTAATAAATAATAATGTTCTGGAAATTTTTTTCATATATCAATCTTTATATTACATTTAAGTGTAACAGTGAAATAAATTTTGATAAATTTTCAACAAGTATCTAAATACTTTGGTCATTAATTCATTTTCCCCTTATTTCTTAACACGTTCCTTTCTAAATTTTGTAATTATCGTTTAAAATTTAATGTTTTTCCTCAAACTTTTTCAAATTACATCAACTTGCCTTGGCGCTAAAAGGGTTAAATATATTAATATTTCAGTAGAAACTAAAATTGAAAATAAAAATAATTTAACCTTCTATAACTCTATGTAACTTGAAAATTACATGTCGGTTTATCTATATTTTATACGTATCATTTTAATTGTTTATTGCGATATTATTACATCGTCGTATCATTACATTATTATCAATGAATTTAGATATAATAATTATTAATTTTTGCTCTTCAGTATTTTTAAACATGTAAAATTCCAATCAGATGCATTTTTTCTTCTTACAAACGAAAGAAAATCGGGTTATAGAGGGTTAAAACAGAACATAGTAATTGACATTTTGGAGCTATACGGCGTGTGAAGGTTCTGCAAATCGTCACCCAAAAACGGCTAAGGTTTGAACGAATTAGAGTTTAGTTGTTGTTCTACGTTAAAAATCTCCTGATCTCGCAAAAGATTGTCCCAATGCGCAGGCTTGGCCCCGGAAGCAATTCTGGTGATCGACGATTCTGTCGATAATTCGGTATCAAAAAGGAAAAACGTCCCAGGGCGCATGGTGGCCCTGAAAACAGGTTTCGCTGAGTTGAAGTGTCAAAAATCGACTGCTTTTCTTTATTTTTTTTTCCTTCACCTAGAAATAGTGGAGTGCCACCTGAAGTAGATCCTCCTAATGCCCTAAAAAAAACAAGAAAACGTTAATTATACTTAACTGAGTAAGTTGGTGTTGGACAAGCAGGACAATAGCGAAAATCGACTGCCTTTCTTTTTTTTTTTTAATTTTTCTTTTCACCTGAAAGTAGTGAAGTGCCGCCTGGAGTACTTCCTCCTTATGCACTAGAAAATAAATTGGAAACGTTAGATACCATTAAGAACAAAGCTTGGAATGACACCATGCAGGAGCTTGAGAATCATGCAGGAAAAGTTCAAGCATCAGCATTACCGGACGAATACAAGCACAATATAAATGAATCTTGAGAGGCAGCGGGAGTTTTGATTTGGGTGTAGGAAAATCGACTGCCTTTCTTGCCGATAGCAACCCTTTTTATACTGTTTTTGGGTAGCGAAGCCGAACCAATGAGCGTTGACTGGGTAGTGCGAGTCATTTTTTATGACTCTTCGTACCTGAGGACAGCCGATCACACTCGCTGCCTTACACGCGTACTTAGATTTAGAGTCTTTGGTCTCACGACGGTGCACTGTGTTACACATTTTAAACTCACAACAGAGTTACGCTTGTCCATTTCGTAAAAAGGACGTCCGTCTTTAAAAGACAGCGGACGTTCGAAAAGTATCTCAGAACCGATAAATATTCCGCTTGCAACGCGTTAGATCTTCTTGATCTCTGCAAGAGGACGTCCTTTGTGCTTCAAAGTGATAAAAGAGAGACTTTAGGTAAACGTGCGAGTTACCTGCAATTTTCTCAAGGACGAATGCAAGAATGCCATTTACGAGGGGACTCAATGGCCCGTGATGATCAGATTGACAAAGCATATCAAGCTTGACATCGAAACGGCGTTGAGAATGGTAGAAGGAGAGCAATTTGAAAGCAGCAACCGCCAAATTGGGTTAGCGAGAAGACGATTCAAGAGCTACAGACCAATTTGACAATGTAAGAAAAACGTACAGACGTTTTGGTGGCTGAAAATCTTGAGCTGAAGGAGCTATTAGAAAATGGCAGGTTTCCTTGCTAGGTATTCCTTTTAGCAGTTGTCATCGCTTTGAAGACAGCATCTCGATTCCTCTACCTTTCTTGTACTTTTTCTTTCTTTTCTTCCTCTTCTCCTTCATCTGCTTTTTCTTCGTCTCGTTTCTTTGCGCTCCTTTCTTTTCTCTGTTTAGAGAAAGAATCCTCCCATTCGATCCTTTTTAATAGCTTTCGAGTGAAACGATACCATTGTGTATCGGAAGTCACTTTATCGATTACATTCTAAATAGCTCTGAGATTTGGTAGATGCACTGGTTGTCCAGCTATTGCAGCTTCGAATGAAGCAAATCGATGCATTGCATTGATTCGGTTGAAACGTACGTATGGGAGTGATCGTGGTCGAGTAACCCGCGGGAAATTCGATTGAGAAACATTTCTGTCCCTACATGGTTTAATAAACGATTTGGAAATCGATAGGGAACGATTTATGAATGTCTAGCTTTAATGTCGTGCAGTGTATGAAACAAACTCAATTCTTTTAGTCAACTTTCCGTATTTTGTAACACGAATATACAGTAATAGCCAATAAAATTGCACCAGCCTTTTAAAACACAATTTTTCGAATATGTAGGTACATTATAAATTATTTTAATATGGTCTTCTAATAGTTTTTCGTAATTTGACGCAAATAGGGTTATATTAAGATGTATATCCACTTATTCTTAAAAAATTAGTACACTCCATGTATAATCGATGCAAAGCAATTATTAAAATTCGCGGAAGTAACTACAAAGTACTAAATCATTTAATGCCTAATGACACAGACGATAATGACCATTCGTGTAATTATTAAATCAAGTACTTTCATATTTTTGGTAGATTCTGCGTTGAAAACACGAAGAAAATGAAAATTACTTCAACATATTGTAACGTAATGTATTCGTATCTGTGGCATAACAATAAATCATATTAGAGAAGAGTAAATGTCATAAATATCGGATGGGAAAATCTCATTATTAATAAATAAAAAATTATTATGATATATTTCGTAGAAATGATTAAAAGCGGTTATCCACGGAATTTGCTTTATCCTTTTCCTATTTATGGAGATTTTGTCACCCCTTAGGTAATAAAGGTACGTGCAGTTCAACCGAGAAATGCAGTTCACCAATGGCTGTGATTTTAATTTGCCGTTGAAAGCGGAGAGCATCTATTTGCAATTTGTATTGAAATTTCCTAGAAACGTTATCGAAGCGTAACGTACTCATCAATAAATTTCACGAAATCGTGTATGTCATGCAAACCACCGGTAAAATTCAATATACATAAAAGAGCAAGCATAAAGTTACTCAAGTGTAAATATTAAATATTCGCAACATTACTTTCATAGCTGTACAACACTATGGATATATAAAGATACAATTGTTCTCTGTGAATTCTTCGAAAGAAACAGATCATCTTAACTTTTCGAATTTTTCTGCATTCGTAGTCGAGGTTTTGAGGTCTGATCTTTTCTTCTAAGATAGATTCTTCGTATCACGATAATTCCCTAAAGTATCATGCACCTCAGGTTCAAAATTTTCGTCTTTGCTGTTACTTATCTAATGGAATAACCTTTATTATTAAAAATTATAATAGCAACACGTTTTTCCCTTGATAATTCCTCTCTAGAACTTATAGTTGCAATCACTAGCATTGTTAAACATAAATTAATGTTTTTGGAACGTATTACATTGCTTTGCTCGCACGTCTATCAATCATAAGTAACTGATACTCATCCAAATGTATACAAACGGCAGACTGCTGTCAGAAATAAACATATTAAGTAGATTGCACCATGCAAAAGGAATGGACCTAACAAAATCGTCTAAAACCTATATAGTACATAGTATTTATTATTTGATAAAAAATATTGCTTATATCATTAAAGAATAATACAACTAAGTGTAAGAATTAGAGATGAAAGTGTTCTGTTGTTCTTTATGATTATTCGGTAGTTTATAGAACTGAACAATTTATACTAACAACAGATAAATGCAATATCAATACCAGCATCAACTAGATGTCCCATTTATTCAGAATATTGATTCAGATCGAATCAGAATGTCGAAAGGGTGAAACGAGAAGACGCCGCTCTGAAAGAAGAAAACGAGACGTTGAAAGAAACCCTAGAGGATACGCGTAGACAGATGTCGATGCTAGGTAAGTATAAAAAAAAAAAAAAGAGAAAAGGAAGCCAGGAAAAGGTAGGAGCGTGTTGTGCATCGAAACGCAGGAATCTTCTTCGAGGAAGTAGAAGAAGAAGATTTCTTCAATGAAATTTGACAAGTAGCTCGGTACGAGCGAATGGAAGTGATGCCTAGCTCCGGACAAGCACCACCATCACTTCCACCACCACACCGGAAATAGTCTTATTTTCGAACGTTCATTGCAGCCGGTGAAAATAACATTTTGCAAAGTCAGGTGGTTACGCTGGCCGAGAGCAAATTGGAGCTGGAGAGGACCGTGATCAGACTTCGAAAGGAAATCGTCGACACCCGTGATGCGTATCTGGAGACAGAACGGTGTGCCCGTGCACTTCTCGATGAATCGAGGAAGTAGAACGTTACGGTGAGTTCTGCTTGCGTCCGTCTGATACGTGTTCGATTTCGATTCCTCATTTTGTTGTGAGTAAATCGAAGCGGGAAGATGATTCTCGTTCGAGATAGATAAGTAAGATATCTATCTTGACCAGTCGGAGAAAGATGAAGGAAGACGATATTTTATATAAGAGGTTTCTTGGTTATTTGTCATGGATACGTTTGCTCGAAAATTGGAGCTGCTAATAAACTAATTGGGAAAGTCTTAACCTCTTTGAGGACATTGACAAGTATGTGCACGTGTAGTTCTTTTTTTTTCTTCTTTGAAAATTTTAATATTTGTGATAGAAAACATATGAAAGCATAGTGAATATAATCTCTTGACAGAAAAGCAGTTTAAAATTGTTAATGTACATACAAGTCTGATTTATATTAAAATAAAGAAAATTCACAAAATAAATAAAAGTGTATAAATTCATTAGACAGTATAATTTTTCTGTTTCAAAATGAAACTTTTCTTTGTCAAAAATTTAATTACAAAAGTGTGCTTTTAATATAATAAGTCAATGATCGATCCTATAAAAGAATATTCGGATAGTTAAAAAATTCCTAATACAATTGTTGAATAATCGGCATATTTTAATTAAATACAGTCTTTTTTGAGGAAAGACAATGTATCTAAAGTTTTATATCAAAAACTCACATTTCATATACTTCAACTTAATACTAATAAAGCAAATAATTGAAATCGAAAAAATAGTTAAGCACCTAACTATTACAGTCGATAACAATTAGAAATTTAATGGATTATAATAAAAACTAGAATAAAAAAGAAAATATTGCTAAACATTTTTTTTAACAAGCAGAATATAATAATTACAACAAAACATATAAAAGCACTGTAATTTTAACCGAATACGTATGATCAATAATTACAGTGCATGTAACAGAACGTGAGAAGCGAAATACAAAGAGTATTGGCATATTGTCAGACTCTCTCGTGCTAGATTGTGAAATGTATAATTAATTGTATAATTCTATTGTATCACGAGCTCCTGTTATATCTTGATAATTGGAGTAAGTACTAATATTAAATAATTATATATTATACATCGTATATTATTTTGATGATAGAATATTCTGAACATTCTTTTATCCTGTAGAAATAATCTCTATATGTACAACTAATCCTACTAACTTCTCAAACAAACAAACAAAATAAAATAAAATAAAAATCAACACAAAACTGAAATCGTTTGATCCAATTTTCAAAAAGTTATTCTGTTTTAAAGAGGGTACGAATACCTCTCTGGCTAACTGTACCTACACTTATATTACACAAATGTAAATCTCAAGTTTTTCATATCAAAATTATATCTGTCGATGTGCAGTTTGGTCTAAAATTTTAATCTTTTGGAACACATTCTGCTTATCTTAAGGCAAACAAAAGAAAGATTATTCGAGTAATCTCGTTCAACTATTCATATCTTTTCATTGGTTCACACGACTTAATTTTCTTCAAAATCTGTCGATATTTCAGTTTCGTCTAGTTGGACCAGCTGTTCAGTTAGTAGTTAACGGCGTTAACTGACCTACTCTGTATGACACATTAACGATACAAGAGACGATGGAAATTGCTTACTGTTTAAGCTGCTACCGCTTCTCTATATACATAGATGTCTGAACCACCGTGAATTAATTTACTGCCCGTTTAAATGAACTTATGCGAGTTCCAGAGGATTTATGATCAATCGTACCCAAATAATTATCGATTTCCTTCCGAAATTAGAATCCGGTACGGATATTATCCTTCTAATTAATATTACGTTAATGTACAGCTACATATCACAGTTGGAAACTGCAGCAAAATAAATGAAAATAGTTATTTCATTCATTAATAAATTATTGGTGTTCAGAGGAAACATACATTATGCAGCTTTGGGAATCCCCACAGTTTATCGTTGAATTTTCCAATTTGACGTCCAGAATAACTCAGAAACTAATTGATCCCACAACTTCAAACAAAGTTCATTTTATTCGTTGTACATTTTTCTAGGGACTGAATTTTTAATTTTTATTTTATTGATTATTTACGGTAATTTTCTCATCGATATACGGTAAAATTTTTCTAAGAGAAAGGTTATAATCTTTACTTAACATATTGTAAATCTCGAAATCTTTAATTTTTCTCTTTTTTTTTTTAATTCTATTCAATCCCAGAGTAAATTATCTATCTTTAACAAGAAATTTTCTCTGTTGCGATCGGATTTCTATGACAGGAGTTGCATTGTCGAAAACGTTACCAAAATGTGCAAAAATAGTTCGAATGAAAGGAGAAATGGAAACGAACAAATTTTATTCTTCAACTCGATAATACCTTCTTCCATTCTGAACAAAATTTAATCTAATAGTATAAATAGTTGAGAAAAAGGAAATGTATAAGTATCGGTTACTTTTAGAGCTGATATTTCACAATCCTCCCTTAACAAGAGCTCAGACTTATAATTAATTCCGCCTTTTCTAGTCAATTCTCCATTTATAGAATTTATAACAAATTTACTCAAGATCATTTATCGATCATAATCCAAAATTCTAGTTAATGTTTTACACAAATTTATCGATCATTTTTCAAAATTTCAACAATACAAATCTTAGAAGTGATCAATATTAGAATTATATAAACTGTCTGGCGTACTCCTTTATGAAATGTTTCTCTTTTTGTCCGTTTCTTTCTAGAAAGGAAAGTACAGGCGGAAAATCCATCGCGTCTCTACGTTTGCTGATCTGGAACAAGAAGGAGAACGAAAGAACCAAAAGTGTCAATGATAATGGCTCCATTAAAGGGATTCAAGGAGAGAATGTTTTAAAGCCCGAGGATGATCCTGTGGCGGATATGACGCAGTCACGAATCTTGAATCGCGCGAAGATCGAACTGCTCTCGCGATCGAACGAGCGGCTGTCGAAAACACTTTGTCGTCGGCGAGAGTATCGACTAACGGGACAAACGACCACAAACGGCTCCAACAAATGACGTACTCGCGAGAATCATCGATTTCCTTTTCCGTACTTACCATTTCCTATATCTCGATAGATCGCGCGAACCGCAAAACAATCCACCGCCTGTTGCAATTGCATATTAATTTCAGACACGTACATCAGCTATTTGATGAGTGCAAACGTTTTCATGGGTTTTTCTATAAATGAATAGATATTATATTATTTTATGTGCAGATATTAATGTGTCATGTTTATATTATTATTGCGATGTATGTAAGGCGAACACCTAAGTAAATAATCATTAAAAATTATGTCCTGGGTTAATCGTTACTTTTTGATTGTGTAAAAATAGACTATAGTCTATTGACTTTTTCTTTCCTAAAATTATGTAAGAAAAGTATCTTATTCTTAATTACAATGAATTAGGAAGTACTTTTGTTTATTTTCTAATAAAGGAATTTGACTACAATTTATTGATTATATATTGCTTTGTGTTATATTTAATGATTTTGTGATATTTGAGGCTATTTACTATTGCTAAACTTATACGGGTAAATGGAACGTAATTTTAGAGAACTCTAATAGCTTATATAATTGTTGGAAACAATGATTATTTTGAATTAACATTTGGGTCGTACAAACATAGTAGTTTGAACAATGATAACGTCAATATCTTTAGGCATAACTTCGAAATATATTAGTACAGTAGAGGATATAATTACGATATCGATGTATTGCTGGCAATATATATATTCGAAATGTTTGTTAGGAAGAAATTTTATGATGCCCAAAAAAGAGAATGTATAGGATGCTAATATAAAGTCGCAATATTTAATAAGAGTCACTAATAAAAAGTCCCATAATCAATACAGTAATTCATATAGAAATCTTCGCGATGGTATTCGCAAACTGCCACAAAAATAGTCAAAAGATTATTCACAATAATAAAAATAATTTTAACGACGATCTGCTTTCCTTCTTTATGAAGACAATTTTGATAGTACTCAGAAGTCTGAAGAAATTTATTTATACACCTAATACTTAGTATCAAAACAAAGGAAAGAATAAATGAAACAATAAACACATCTATTCAAAACAATAAAATTTCACGGAAGATATATAAATAATGGACAAAATAGTATATAAGCAAGTTTACATAATGAATTATATGCACATTATGTACTCGAACGTAATTGGTCGGATCAGTGAGCCGGAACGATCAGCGAACCGTGACGAGGGGTATATAAAGTCAAAATTTTGGATAGGTTCATCAATCGTGTTCTTAAGACGACAAGAGTAACATGGAGTTCTTCAAGTCTTTTCTTCGCGTCATTGGATTGCTGCAGCCAGCCAAGGTGGATTTCATTTCTGAACTCCCACCAGAGGTTTCTCAGCTGATCTTACGCAACTTGGACCCGGAATCTCTGTTACGTGTCGCGCAAGTATCACGAAAGTGGTTGTCCGTTTGTAAATCTGACAAGAATCTCAGACGATCTGCAAGACAACACGTGAAAGGAGCGAAGAAGCAAATGAGGGAAGAATTTCTGGGAAAGGACCTTCCATGTCGAATAAGGAAGAAATTATCCAAGAAGCTGCGAATCTCGAAGAGCAGGAACGTCCAGCCTGTCAGATTTCAGGCTGACGTAGTTCTTGGGAAGACGAAGCAGCCGAAGATGTCACTGGAACCTGTGAGAACAGCTGCTTCTTTGGTTGTAAGGAATCGTAAATGTATTAGATTGTAGCGTAGTAAAATAAAAGATTGTTCGACTTGCTTGCAGCGTGCAGGTAAAAGAACTTTATAAACATGTGATATTAAGTAAGTTGTAATTATTTATAATTCGCGCTTGACAACTTGGTACCAAGGAATTCTACATTAGTAATATACTGTTTTTGTTTTTGTTTTAGTATTAAAGTCGTTCATATACTAATAAATAAAACTCCCTTTTAAGTAGTGATAAATCTAATAGAAGAATAATACGAAGATCTAATTTTAAGTGTTCACTTACTTTTGTACTATAATAGATCTTTTATTTGCTAATAAGTATTTATGTTAATTTCGTAATATCATTAGTAATATTGTATGTATTAACTTTTATTATTAAAATCATTCTGCATAATACATGCTACATAATAAACTTTTCTTTCTATTTGGTAGCAAGTGGAACTTAATTTTAACTTCCCGATGATTTAGTTTTAATTTTGTTCTTGTTTGCATTACATGAATTTGCCAGGTTTAACACAAAGTATTAAATTTTATGCAATTATAAATTGTATACGCTTGTAATTTTGTAATGTCATTAGTAATATATTATATTTAATTTTTTTATTATAATTATTCTTCATACTGTGTATTTGATAACAATATTACGATTTTAAGTTTATGAAATTTATGATTTCATTTTTATTTTTTTATCTTGCTTTCGTTACATGCGTTTGGCATGTTTAGTAACAAGTATTAAATTTTATAGTCATCAAGTTTTACACACACTTATCAAAATAGGAAGTTTGCTGTGGTACACACGTATTGAATAATAACGTAATTGCTAATACAATTATTTAGATATTATTATTTGTTATAACTTACAGTTGATATTTTCACGAATTTTTTTTTGTATAAGTTTTATAGATGCTTCCATCGGGTAGTCATAAATAAAGAAATCTTGTAATACTATTTAATTTTCAATTTCCCTTTTGCATCATAACATAACTTTGCATTATAAAAATACATATTAGTTTCGTACAATCAACTTACGATGTAAGTATTAAACTTTGCATAGTAAGAAATATCTGATATCTTACAATCCATTGTAGTGTACTCCACGATACTAAATTTAAAATGGTAGCACTTGTTGATGATTGATGCAAAGATTCAAGTACTTATTACAACCTATAAGTATACTTACATTTGGTATTATGTAAATAAATGTATTGCCTTACGTTTCGAAATGAGTACGTCTAATATCTCCTGACACAATTAAAAAAGAACTATATTATGCCATTTAAATAAACAGCGTTTCACTTTCGTCTATGATCATTTCATATTACAGACTCTGCATAAATAAGTTTGTCCTAGCTCTTTTATGTTGTTACAACATTACTTATTGCGTTATTGCAAACGATTTGTTAGTTGAAGAGTAGTTTGAATTCAGCGGGTAAAATCTATCGGTATATGTAGCGCCATCTAGCACAGATGTGCTATTGCTAACTTAAAAAATCAACTGGTAATTTATCCCTTTCAGGTAGTACTAGCTATTGCCGTGAAGAAGCACCACATACTTAATAGTACATGTGGAGTCATATAACGGTAGACTATAGGTACCACGGAAAGAGCTAAATCCGGAATTGATTACTGAAGTTTGATAATAATACCTTTGCATTAGATAATAACACATGTATTGATAGTGTGATGACAATGGCTTTTTGTGACCAACAGAGTCAAAGGAAAGTACATTTCCGCTAAATGCACATCCGCCGGAAACAGTAGGAGTGCACAGGAGGAAATATAATACATAGCGCTACTTTTTAATCAATTGCTTATGCAACGAACACTAACGCGGTAATTCGAATGCAAATTCTTGACTAATATAGTTGATCCCAATAAAAAAATAAAATATTGCAATTATATTGTTAATAATTGCTAAGCCTGTTACATACGAAAGAACATATATCCGATGAAGGAACTTCGTCACTAAAAGAGAATACTGCAAACTCCTTAACTTCTTAGGTAAACTCGTATGTCGATAAAGTAAAGCGCGATTCGTAGATTTGATGCTACAACAGATTGTACACATTGGGTTGATATCGTTGTATGTCGTTAGATAGCGCAACAATACCAACTGCACCAGTCATTCCTTTCCAAAAATGGATAATTTGAAACTGTTCAAGACTAAATGAAATAACAATCAACAAATTGTATTATAATATAAAAAAAGGAAAATGAACAGTTAAAGCTTGGTGTCTTTTTCTTACTTCTAACTATCTAGAAAGAAGCATTTATTAACCATATAAAAGAATCAAACGATAATCCGGATTGTTCATCACGTTAAACAATAATGTCTCAACAATTGTATTATGAATGTTTGTTTTATACTATTCAAAACATTTGCACTATAGTAAATTTCACGTTTTTGTCAAACGCCTATAAAAATTGATGATTGAATAAAATTTAATACTTGTTACTAAACATGCCAAACGCATGTAACAAAAACGAGAAAAAAAAATGAAATCATAAATTTGATAAAATTAAAATCGTAAAGTGACTTAAAATTAAATCTCATGTATAACTAAATAGCAGAAAGATGATCAAACACACAGTATGAAGAATAATTATAATAAAAAAATTAAATATAATATATTACTAATGACATTACAAAATTACAATGCGTATACAATTTATAATTGCATAAAATTTAATACTTTGTGTTAAACCTGGCAAATTCATGTAATGCAAACAAGAACAAAATTAAAACTAAATCATCGGGAAGTTAAAATTAAGTTCCACTTGCTACCAAATAGAAAGAAAAGTTTATTATGTAGCATGTATTATGCAGAATGATTTTAATAATAAAATTTAATACATACAATATTACTAATGATATTACGAAATTAACATAAATACTTATTGGCAAATAAAAGATCTATTATAGTACAAAAAGTAAGTGAACACTTAAAATTAAATCTTCGTATTATTCTTCTATTACATTTATCACTACTTAAAAGGGAGTTTTATTTATTAGTATATGAACGACTTTAATACGAAAACAAAAACAAAAACAGTATATTACTAATGTAGAATTCCTTGCAGCAATCCAATGACGCGAAGAAAAGACTTGAAGAACTCCATGTTACTCTTGTCGTTTTAAGAACACGATTGATGAACCTATCCAAAATTTTGACTTTATATACCCCTCGTCACGGTTCGCTGATCGTTCCGGCTCACTGATCCGACCAATCACGTTCGAGTACATAATGTGCATATAATTCATTATGTAAACTTGCTTATATACTATTTTGTCCATTATTTATATATCTTCCGTGAAATTTTATTGTTTTGAATAGATGTGTTTATTGTTTCATTTATTCTTTCCTTTGTTTTGATACTAAGTATTAGGTGTATAAATAAATTTCTTCAGACTTCTGAGTACTATCAAAATTGTCTTCGTAAAGGAGGAAAGCAGAGCGTCGTTAAAATTATTTTTTATTATTGGTGTCATTTATAATGGGATGGGTGTTAGTAAACGGTACTAACATGCCTCGATCAGAAAGCGATGGGTTTATGACACGGATGCCGGTTACAGCTATTTTTGAGGAAATCCAATTAAGGAAAAAGGATTATTATTGTCAACGGTTCAAGCCAGAAGTTAGGGTCTAGAAGGTTGTTTATGGCAGCAGAAGGAGTTCGCTTCTGTTGGCCATATGAACCCCTAGGGCCTGCTTCTGCTCACTCGATAGCAATAGACATGTCGTAAAACTGCGTAACACGAGAGAAACTTCGGGTACCGGGCCCGAAGAATCCCTGGACCTGCTCATTCCGGTGTCTAACATCCAACATAGCTCCCGCGAACTAAGTGGTCAGTGTTTAAGGAAGCCGGAAGGACATCCCAGGAGAAAAAACGGGAACAGGATTTGCAAACGGCGTCAACGTCCATCAAGGCATTATTGGATAAAACTAGTGTTCAAAAGAATGTCGATTGAGATCGGCAGGGGAATTCAGCGGCAATACTGAGACGGTAAGTCGGGAACAGTTTGATTCGGGAGATTAATCGGCTAACGTTTTATTCGGCAAAGAACGGAAACAACGGGTCTCACTTGTACGCGGAGTTTACCGAAAATGGAACGGTAAAATACACAATAGTCTCACAAGCTCAACTAGTGTGGTCCTTCGACTCGGGCCAAACGTATGCGATACGCAGGGTCCCTCGAGATTCACAGGGGAATTGAATAATATTTGCTACACTATATAATAATCTTTTCTAATGTTTTTGGCAGCTTGCAAATACCATCGCGAATATTTCTATATGGCTGACTGTTTATTATGTGCTTTTAGTCGGAAAGAATTTATTTTTACACCTAATATTCAATTATTATTTATACTTAATGATTCTGTCCAAATAAATCAATATGTTTAATATTTTATTACTTAAATTGGAGATATGATAGTAGTATATTTTGTAAGTCCAGGTAAATGATATCCTCGTCTAGAGAATTTCCATTTCTTATTGTTAGAATCAATTACATTAGTTTCGTGTTTGCAGTCGTACGTTAGCGTCATTGCAAGTCTGTGTCGTCCACAATATGTTGGGAACTACATTGGGAAGGTACAGAAGGGGTTTATGGCCACTTCCGCTCGCGTCAATACTAACAACCTCTTAACTTAAGGACGGAATATCATTAGCAACTTCGAATAGATATATTCTGTAATAACTGGTAGCTCTACTAGCGTATATCCCGGTTAGTTCTATATAATTGCAAGAATTATTGTCCTTAATCACTTTTATTGTTAAATTGGCAGGATATTTCATATTACTCGTGTCTTTCTTTTTATTACTCTTAGAAGTAATTATCATTAATGTAAAGGATTATGGTAAGTTTATGATATGGTCGAGGATTGGAATATTTTAATTCTTCAACCTGTTATTAACTTTACAAGTAGGAAATATACTGAGAATTAAATTAGTCTAACTTAATACTTTAAAATTACTTTTAGTATTAATCCTCGCTATTGCGATAAACAATTCAACAGTGTGTTGATAAATGTGCTTTTATTTACTTGTTAAATGTTCTGCTTCAAAATGATGCAGAAATTTAATTATGCAGTATACACAACAATTATAATTTATGTTAACCTGTCATTAACTTCACAAGTGGGAATTGCACTGAAAATTTAATTTCCATAACTTGATACTTCGAATTTATTTTTAGTATTAATCCTTACTTTTACATTAATAATTAAATAATGTGTTAATTTTCTTGCTAAATAACCTGCTTCACAACTACGTGAAACTCAATAGTTATAGTATAATTTATCCTGTTATTAACTTTATAAGTAGGAGATATGCTGAGAATTAAATTAGTATAACTTAATACTTCGAAATGTTTTTTAATATTAATCTTTACTATTACCATAAACAATCAATAATAATTTAAAAAAGTTAAGCTAATTTAAATGAATTGATTGTTCGAAGCAAGGTGGTTCGCAGTAATAAAAAAATTGGGAAAGGATCACAACATATGCAGAATGAATAAAACACTGATCTCAAGATAATCGCATAATTTATATTTGTATATACAGTCACTTTACAACGCGTACTTTAGTTATACAGTGTAGCTCACAAATACTTTAGGTCAGCGAACGGCGAATGGTCGCAGTAAAGACGGTATCAAAGTAAAAAAACTAATTCAGACGATCGTCCTGCCGCGATAGGTGTCCTTCAATGTGAAACAAATGACGTTGAACGGGTAGTTGTACGCATAATGGAAATTTCAGAGATTCGTTTTTTCTTTCTCGACGATCTTCTCCGGGGACAATTGAATTATCCCCTTTCGAAATATTGCCTGGCTCATTGTCAGTTTGAACAATAATCTCTGATCAAGGGAAAACTTTAGAGGAAAAAAATATCGATCCTAGGATCTCTATCTAAATTGGCAGTAAATTTATCAGGCATGGATTGAAAATTTGTCCTCGGTTCGATCGAATTTGTATACACCTGTTCGTAAAATCAATCACGAGAGCAATCCGTGAAGTTTCCTCCTTCTCGAACAACTTTCCAAAGCGGATAGGGTGATAGTTTTATTGGTTTATTTTTGTACCGTTCCGTTGATTACATATTGTACATCGCAGTTTTATAATATGCTTTTTACTTAAATATTATCGGACACACTGACGATCCATATACAATCTATCCGCAAATGAAGAAGTTGTGACGGTGTAACAATTGCGATCGACAATTTAGAACAGTTGAATAGAAAATTATCGTCGCGGGGTTTTTTTTCTTATTTCTTTCTTCTTTCTTTAGAATATTCCCTTGTTCATTGTACGTTTCTACGATGCAATATTTTCCGACCCAGCGATTAAATTATATCAGTCGAAGTATAATGGTCAACGTACACGTACGATACATAATACAACTGAAATCTATCATTGCTTCCCTCCTTAACGAGTATAAATTTAAATACGTTTAATAGAAATATAATTATAATACGTTTTGAATATAATAAATTCTCGTTTATCTCTCTCTTCCATAGAATACGGTGTTTTTTTTTTGTTTTCGTGAAAGCAACGTCGACAGATCGAAGCGAATTTTTTCTATTCTCGACGTGTATAGGCGTTTAACGTGTTCGTTACAATGAAATTACTTTTTGTCCGTTTCCACTAAGAGAAACGCTATATACTGGCCACAAATGTTCGTTTCGATATGTTAAACGGTGATATTCGTTGGAAGAATACAAAGAGAATCACATTTCGAAGAAATGTATATACGTAGATATGTGACGATATTGCTCGTGATATTATTTGAATTTCTCACTAAAGGAGGAACAATTTATAAATAGTCAAAGATTTTTCACATCTAACGAACACTTTCCATTTTTTTCAGAATTATTTTCACCGTAGACCGACAGATATGATAAAAGATATGATTGCTTTGAGAACGTTTATACAATTATCTCAGGAAAAAAGCGATTGCTTTGTAAAAATCGTATAAGCGTGCGCCCTCTCGAACAAACGAACGTAATAAAAAAGATTCGCTCAAAAACACCCAACGAGATTCATCATTACAGTAACGGGGGAGGCTGAAGATCGAACGTTTGCGCGTGTCTTCTTTTTTTCTTTTTTTTTTTTAACAGTAACAATCAAGCGAAATTGTTATTGGTCAGATCTTCTTTTTCCTCGTTTAGAATGCACGTAAACATCTTTGACATCGAACATTTCCAGACAAGAAGTAGTGTGTGGTCATCATATTTACACGTCGATCAATATAGTTCAGGTTCGCTTTCGCGAAATTTTTATAAATATAAAAACTCATGCACGTCGAAGATATGTACTGTGGTGTCACGCCCTTAGATTCTAGGAAATTACCATACGTAAACGGTGCACTCAAAATAATTCTTAAATCGTTATATAATTAACGTTCTTTCATACTCGACGTCTTACATCGCTAACAAGTAGTTTCGTACAATTAGTTCGTTTCGTTCTTTTTTTTTTTTTCTCTTAAAAATTAAACTTCCCTTTCGTTCGATTACCGTCGTAACGACGACGCTGGAAACGTTCGACGAGGCGAATAAGAATAATATCTTCGATAGCGTCTCTCTCCGCGACAGATAGGCAGTCGCTTATTAACGATTAACTTAGGCTCTTTCAAATATATATATATATATGTATGTATGTATGTATGTATGTATGTATGTATGTATGTATGTATGTATATGTATATATGTATATATTATGTTCGACGCTTAATCGCGATCGTTAACAGGATTAACGCAGCAGGGGAAGAACACGTTGACACCAGACATCGTCTATGCTTCATTTTTTCATTTTCGTTTTCATGGGTGACGAAAAAAACAAAACACAAAAAGAAATCTCCTAAATTAAAAAAAAAATTAAAAAATAGTCCAGAAAGGTTGATTCATTGAATCTGTATATAATTAATTAGGTCGTCCTTGTGATTCGTTTCTTAGGTCCGACGTTATGCAGATTCTCGCCGCGTACAAAGCGAGCGTTATTGCACGGTGACAAAACGATAATCAACTTGTATGTAGATCAGCGTATGTTAATTATATTTACATGTAGTATATCCCGAAACGGTATTCACTTTTTATCTTCTTTCACGCATACGTCAGCTTTCATTCAGACACTCCTTCTCGTTGATCATTCATGTTTATTATACACAAGCGGCACATTGTCATTTTATAATAATCAATATATATCGTACGCCTCGACGAATCCGTATCGTTTCCTGTTCGAATTGGAAATTCTCTCGCAAGGATATATTTACCTTTTTTTTATTTTTTTTTTTTTTTGTTCAACTTCGACTTTTATTTTATCAAAGGAATTTAACTCCGATGGTAAAATAATCGTCGGTTAATGGAAAATGATCGTGAACGTCGTGCTCCTTTGTTTTTAACGCCATGCACGCCTTTGATCATTCTCAATTCTAGTTCACTTACTATTTGAACCGATCGGCAGTTAGACTGCGCGCGTTTCCGGCGAACCCTGTTTTATTATCGAGAAGAAACCCGTGGTGTGGTCGTAAGCGTTTCACTAGAATTGGCGTTGCAAATCTATTACATGCAAAGTATTATTGTAAGATTGTCAAACGGAAATGGAGTGTCTTTCGAGGGGCAAAAGCTCGATGCCATTTTTCTAATACCGGATCGAAATTTAACAGAATAAATTGATGATCGATGATCGCCTCTGACCGACGATACACATTCACCGTGGTTACCTACATTACGTACGTAAACTTTATTCTCTTTTTTTATTTCTTGTCACATCGGTGTCCATTAAATGGAATGTAATCAGCATAATTATCATATGCATGATTTATATTCATATAGTAATCGTAATAATAATATATAATCTCTATTCCTTTGCGCATTTGTAAAAAGCCTTGTCTGCCTATAGAAACAACGTTGTACAGCGTATCTGTTTCGTATTAATTTTTATATTCATGCGTGTGTGTGCGTGCGTGTATGTGTGTGTCTCTCATGTATAGTGTACGTGTATGTATTTTCATTTGTTCCTCTTCTTCGTATTTCTTCTTCTTCTGCTTCTTGTTTTTCGTTCTTTTTTTTGTGTTTTCATTTGGGTTTGTTTGTTTGTCTGTTTTTTTTTTCTACTACTGGCATAAATCAACAAGTCCTTTAAAATACATTCTTCTATATTCCGATAATGCACGATGATTTAAATCTCTCTACCGAAACACTCAAACATAACACTGATTTATCGCTTTGTTTTTTTCTGTTTTTTTTTTCTATTCCCCCCCTCTTTCAATTATCTCTCAAACTTCCTTCCTCTCCGCCATCTTTCGTCTCACCTCTCTGCCCCTCCCGTTTCTCTTTCTTCCTTTTTCGTATTTTTTTTTTCTTTTTTTTTCCTTAATCAGTCTTGGCATCGTAAAACATTTATAGGTGCTTCAATATATTAACTTACAGAGTAAACGTCTAACGATTATCGATGAATCTCATCCCTTTTCACGCTCGCCGCTGAGTTCTCGCTTCGTTCTCCCGCCCCCGGCTTTCCTCCCCCCTGAAACCTCTTCCCCACTTTGTGTCCTGTCACTCAACTTCAGGTCGCCAACGCTACAAGCAGCGTCTACTTCCCCCGTTTATACGTATACGCATTTAAATTTCACACATACATATATATCCATATGTATATTTAATCTCCACACCTTAAAAATATATTATTATTGTCCTTAGAATGAGAACGTTCAGCATTTCACGCGATGCTCCGTTTCTTTTTTTTTTTTCTCTTCTTTTTCTTCCATTTACTCGTCTCTTCCGTGTGTTTTGTACGGACAAGTGCGCGTGTGGGTTTCTATGGCTATTTCGAACGAAAAATAAATATATACGAGTTAGCTTGCTACAATTTATCAGATCCGCGCTCTCTGTGCTTCCAACGGTACGATCGATGATCCCATTCGACGGAATTCCCCTCGTACAGCTTTGGCAGGAATCACGTGTCTCCTTATCGACATCGAGCCTAAGCTCCATATCCCCGCTATCTTGTTTCCCTGTTCCTTGTTCACCGCACGATCGTTCAAACCTCGTGCATCGTTTCCTACGTTTACCCAGAAACGAACACCACCCGACGCGACTTCCTTCTCGTCCGTCTTCGTCCATGTTTTTAGGCTGATGCTAACTCGTCGAGGACAAAGGCGTCGTCCAGTCGACAAGCGTGGTCAGAGCCGACGTCACGTTGACAATCGTCGTTTCCGGGATTCGTTATCATACATCGTTGTCGTGACAGTACTCGATCTTCCGCCTGGCCAGCTGAAGACGCCGTTTGTCCACCACAAAGTCCGACACGCAGCCCTTAATGCCGCGGTGGCCCGGTTTACCACCGATGAACAGTTTGCCATTCGTCGTCAATAGAGTGGTCTCTGTCGATATCTTTACAGGGGCGAAATCGTCTATCTGTATCATTGATGTTTTCCGTCTTCTCGATGCTCTGATATGATGGAAAACACCGTCGTCTATTCGTTCCTAAAATATGTTTATCGTATAGAAAGAAGTTTCATAAAGTTCGTACTGTATATAATTGTCTTTAAAAATGTGTATTAGCGAAAGTGTATTTTTAACTGTGAGCCGAGCTGAAGTGTGACCGCGTTTCATCCGTTCAGTGCTTAAAAGTGTCAGCTAATCGGTCTATAGAATTGAACTAACTGTTCATTTGGGTTTTGTCAACGTTTATATTTACTGTTACTGTTTATCGACGTTCTTCTAAATTGAAATCTATGCTTTAAACAAAATTCATTTATGTATCAAAAATTAGAAGTAACGAAAACAAAGAAGGAAAGAAAAAACGAAAGAAGCACGATCATGTGTCTTGGTATTCTCTCAAACGATTAAAGGTCATCGAAAACAATTAGGCCGTGGTTATTTTGCTTTCGTAAGATTTATAGTAGGAACTTAGGCTGCGTGTAGTTAGTAAGAGTGATAATGTGCAGATATCCGGTTAAGTACTCAAAATGTGACTCCAAGTGTCTTTAAGTAACTCAAACAGAGACTTGAAGTCACATAACTATCGAGTGTCACGGATCTGATTGTTTAGAAGAATGCATGAAAAAGTTTAACTGAGAAGTTTAAGTTTAACTGACGGTGTATTTGTGTTTTGTCGATGTTCGCGTGTTCAATTTTACTGACGCTTATCTGTCACATCGTTAGTTTTTCTCATGTTAACACTTTACCAATCGCACGGGGAAATCTTCCTATGTTACGAAAAGAATTGATATATTCAACATTTTACCAAACGAAATACTTTAATTTGTGTGATATGAAACGTTAAATGATTATTATTTGATTATTTCAATGTGTACGAATATAATATTAGGTACTTGTTATTTTATTATTTAGCTGATTGAATTTCGATATATTAGTAGTTTACAAAAAAAAAGATATTGTACAGGTATCTCTCTTCATGTTTCTTTTATCGGGCAATCGTTCATAGTCAAAGGATAAAAATTGTCCTCAATGTTCAGAATAGTAAACATATCTGAGCTAATATGTTGAGCATTATTAGACACGGTGTATATCGACAAATTTTATATTTTTTCAGCGTCAACTTTCTAAGCCTCGCTCGTGAAAAATACGCGCGGTCGGCAATGTGTTAACCATATAAAAAATATATTTTGTTTTTAGTAGTCATTATTTTCAATCTAAGACAGCTGCTACCGTACCGCTTGGATATTTCTGACAAGAGTTTTGCGAAATTCCTGGGACTCAAAGTGTTAAAAACGACTCTTTGGAGCTTTGAACAGAATAGAATCGTCTAAGATTTTGAAGAGAACTGCTTGGGACTTGAATTTAGAGCTTTGAGCTTTTCTGAACTTTATTTTGTACTGAATATTCGATATTTATTTTATTAAATAAGATTAATAAAGAACTGATTGTGTTAGAAAAAGATTAATTTGTCATATATCCAATTCTCAAATTGATATAAGATTGTTATAGTTGAATTGCAATTTCAAAACACGAGTACATACCCTGCTTCGTAGCGATATTTGTTCGTTTTTACTTTTGTACATAAGAACCACTTGACCACCGTGCAACGACAGAATGAGATGTTCCACTTTTCCTCTTCCAATCCAAGCAATAAGGCCATCAGGATGAGTTGTCCTCAACTTCAGCTCAAACTTGTTCGACTGTTGATTTTTGCGTCTAAAATATCGTATTCTTTAGTTTCTAATTATTAAGGCAAGCGTTTAAACATCGAACTACTGTGCCAGAGAACAAATGCATAACACATACAGACAAGCATTGCTACAAAATTAATAAGAAAAAATATATAAATCAACACTTCGAACCTATTTCTCATGTTACATTTTTAATTTCAATCTTTCTTAGCTGTTTAACATATATTTAGCCTTTTAATAGTTTTCACAATTAAATAAAAAATATCGTTGGAAAATATTAATTGTGTATACTTTCTTTGTTTTATCAGGTTCGAAGAGTTTATTATTGACATTCTCTACTTTAGAATGAATAGGGTAGCAGACACGGCGATACACGAACACAGAGAATAATATCTCTCCCTCAAACGAGTACACCACAGCTATTCTTCCTAGAAACTTACTCCGTGTAATCGTAACTGACGTAATCGTAGTCGACATCCTCCTCCAAGTCGTAGTCGGAGTAGGACTCCTCAAAGTACTCGCCGAGGGTAGTATTAGTCGAGTTAGTACTAGTCGGTGTTACACAATCAGAAGGTTAGTGATACTTTGATTGATGAAGGAACTAATTAGTCTACTGTTTACTAACGTTATTGAACAACCTAACTTGGTGCTCCTAATTCGGAATAATACCTTAAGAGGTGTGATGCAGTGTCTTAGGAGTATGCGATAAAATGTTTCGAAAACGTTAGCGTTTCGTTATTAATCAATCAGAATTACCTTCTTCCATTTCGATGTCTGAACTGCAGGAAATTGTCTCCTTTAAATCGCACTGGTCGTTCGTACAATTCGGTTGATGCATCGTAACCCATGACTAGAAAAACAGAAATAGTTCTCATGTATTTTCATATTTCTTCGTACGTGTACAAAGTGTCCCAGCCGAAACAGGCCACCTAAATATTTCCTTCATCTTTTATGATATAGCATTAACAGTTTGAAACCAGAAATAATCCGGAAATGAATTTTTTTCATCAGGCTACTTTTTCTTGGATTTTTCAGTGTTACTTTTTATGTACTTGTAGTCGGATGTAAGAATACATTTGAGTATGTTTCACTCGTAGCCTTGAAATAACCTTTAAGTGAATTTAGAAGTGAAAATGGTGATAAATTTACCTGAAATCATCCGCTACAGGGTGTAATGAAAAACGACGCGTTTTCCATATGGGAAATAACAATAACTTTGTAAAAATCAGGAAAAACTTATCTGATAGAAGTTTTTTTCTAGATTATTCCTCGTTTCAAACTATTAATATTATGTCAGAAATATTTTTTACATTATAAAAGATAAAGGAGATATCTAAATTGGCCTGCTTCGACTGTGATAGCCTGTATATTATTACGAGCGCGAAGGATCTTACAAAATTCACAATGAAGGCCGTTGTAACCGCTAGCACACTTGCACAGATAACTATTTAGAAGAGGTAGACAGACACCGCCATTGTGGCAGGGATTCTCGTTGCTAGGACACGGTAATCCATCATAGATTTCTGTGTTGTGTTGAGTTACGTTGACAGCCAAATTTTGATACGTCTTTCCGTTCACCATCAATCTTTGTACCGCGCCTACCAAACCGGTCCATGCTCCAGCAAGTCGATGTACCTCTCGCCAATGTCTAAAATTTATCGAAAAAAATTTCTTTACTTTCTGTTGCTTGAATTATCAAGTTTCATGAGAAATTTCTTTTTCTACGAGTTGCTTTCGAACTTACTTCACTCCTCCAACGTACAGAGGCATTTCCAAGTTCAGCTCTGTTAAAGGACTTCCGGATAAACCTCTGGCAACTGTTCCATCATCTAATTGTAACACACCTTCTCTACCTAGTCTACTGATTCGAACACAATGCCACGTATCGAGTGTAACCGGATCCGGGGATGTGATATTGGCGATACCACTTCCGAGATTAAATCGAAATTCCAGCTTGCCGTGAACTAAGTTCAAGCTAATGAAATCGCCGCGACCGTTGTTCAACTGGCCATTGTAAAGTAGCAAGCCGTCGCTGGCGTGTGTGAGGAACCATAACTCTATAGAAAATGCCTTCGCCACACCTTCTAGACACGGCAGCTCCAGGAAACCGTCCCCGGACATTTCCGGTATCAACAGTTCCGTTAATTCAGCATCAACTATAATCAGTTAAGAAACAGAATTGTATGATAATTATAGTCGCGTCGATTTTGCGTCAAAGTCTGGCGGAAATTCCAGCGCGTGCCGAACAATTAGCATTTTGCGCGGCCAATCAAGTATCATCTCGCTCTTCCCAGAAAAAAACACGCTAATTGATAATGTTGAAGGATAATTGACACGTTCATTGATAATTAACATTCTTTGTTGCACCAATAAACGTGTTATTCCTTTTTGTCAACGATCGGACTATTGTTAAACAGGCAGCCTTTTCATAAACACCGCTCGAGGCAATCAAGTAGACAATCCACAAAGATCTATTCGGAAGAGTCTTCCGAAGTTCCGAAATTGTCGACTGTTTTGAGGCAATCGTAATACAAGTCCATCGTTTGAGACAACAAGTGAAACAATCGCCCAATATTAGTTTGGCGGGTAATAAGTATCATAGTACGCGATTACACGTAACCAGCGTCCCTCAACAACTAACCGATCACCATACACACCGACATTATATACTGCGGAATATAACTAGCATCACTGAGATTTTTAACATTTTTGAACTTTAAGAAAATAATTCAAAGTAGCTGGTTGTATAATGTGAAAGAGCATTGTACATAATGGACTTTAAATGAAAATCATTGAATTTTTTTACGTATAATGTCGAGACGTAATCGAAAATCGTTTTAGATTGAAATTATAATACTTTATCTTATTAATACGTTCGCTACTATAGTTATATTGAAACATCCTCCATTATAATCTTTTGTATTATTTTTGCTTATGTTATTAACCCTTTTATTGTTGTTGATGCTAATAGGCTCTTTGGAAATTTACTTATATTCTTCTGTTGTCACCCTTTCATATTAATTGAATACTCTACACATTTCCTTTTTAATGAGAGTAACTGTACATCTTAAAGTCTAAAAGATGTCTCTTATACATTTATAAATTTATTTAAACAAAAACTACCACAAAGAAAGAGTCAACTCTACCTCGAATCGGCGAGAAAATCATCAAACCATGCCGAAATTACTGATCATAACATTTGATCAAATTTCACGACGCAACAAATGAGTTTCATATAAGTAATGGTGATCTATCGTAAAAATTGGCGCGAACGTGTTAATTTTGAAAATAGTATTATCATGAAAGTTTGTAATGAAGAAAATTACTCTACTTACGAATTTCACAATGTTCTCCGGTTCTACCAGGCGGACACTTGCAAACGTAACCACCTTGTGGAAGTATGTCACAAGTGGCACCATGTTGGCAAGGCTCACCTATGCAAGGATCCAACGATTCTTCACAATTTCTGCCAGTGAACTGAGGCGGGCAAATACACCTGTAATCAGGTGGATCGTACTTCTGCACTGCGTAATTTCCATGTTCGTAACTGCTGTCATAATCGGCATCGTAACCGTAATCGCATTTAGGAGTTGCGCAACGTTTCTTCGCGTTCTTCTTCGATCTACGCTGATCGATCGAGGTGCAATGCGAACCCTTGCACCTTACAATATTCACGCCGTTCTTATTCTTACTTTTCCCACGTTTCTGTATTCTTCTACACTCGCGACCATTACATAGGTCTTCCTCGAAGATAGGTTGACAAGTTGCACCGTTTTCACAAGGCAAATTAGCACACGCGTTCTCTCCACACTCTTTCACTCGATAGGTCTCCAAAATATCCTTGTCGTGGCCCACGTGAAGATCAATGAAGTTCCGATTGATCTTTAATTTTCTTATACAACCGAGGAAACCGTGATTGGTCCCGATATTGTCGTAAACTCTGCACAAATGAAACAATTTTTCCGTTAATAAATCTTGCAAATTAAATTCGAAGATCTGTCCGAGGTTATTTGTTAATTAAAATTTGGATAAAACGAAGGAATTTACTTAGAATAGTTCGTAGGCATATTCCCAATAAACGTATCCTGATTTAGATCCAACGACTTCAGCATCCCTTGACTTTGACCAGCCACATCTTCTCTGTCGTTGAAAATTAAAACACCGTCCTTGTGATACCTTTTTGCTGCAACATGATGGAACGTCTTCATAGTAACTCTCTCAGGGGAAGAAAGAACTACCGGACCATTTCCTAAATTGTATCGAAACTGCACGTGCCTGTGAAAGAATATGAAAATCATGGAATAACAAAAAAGTAAACGTTAACTTTCAATCTGTGATATACACAGTCCAAAAATTATTCGCTCAGCCGAGAATGTAACAAAGATGAAGAAAATAACGATATGGTATAACGACTTTTTAACATCTGCCTTATTTGAAAATACATAGCGTAGACTAAATTTCAGTCGGCAATATTATTGCATATACAATTATCTGCAGCAAACGGTAAACTCCGCTTGTAATATCTTATATCGACTGACACTAGTTCCTCTATTTTTTAATGGTTTCGCCACTTTATAGTATTAGGGTGTCCCATAAGTTTCTTCACTTTTTTTGATGCGAAATGAATACACGATATTTGCTGTTTAAGATTGATTTATTATGTTATATATGAACCGTTCTGTTCTATAACCTTCTTCCGTCTCTCAGGAAGCCTCATTATGCCCTCTTTCCAAAATTGTTGAAGCTTACTTGCAAAATATTTATCTAGGTGCATTTTTATTTCGCTTATGGATTTGAAAGATTTACCACGGAGAGAATTTTTTAAGGAGAGGAACAAGTAATAATCGGATGGAGCAAGGTCTGGGGAGTACGGAGGATGAGGTAGAACGTCCCAATCAAACTGTAATAATTTTTGCCTTACGGCCAACGCAACATACGGTCTTGCGTTGTCGTGATGGAAAACGACGCCTCGTCGGTTCGCCAATTCTGGCCGTTTTTCTGCTATGACGGCTTTCAATTGATCAAGTTGATTGCAATATTTGTCAGCATTGATCGTATCACCTTGAGGAAGGAGCTCGTAGTACACTACACCTTTCCAGTCCCACCAAATGCACAAAAGAACCTTCTTCGGATGAAGTCCAGGCTTCGCAACAGTTGAAGGTCTATTTTCCTTAGTCAAAGTGCGTTTTCGATGCACATTTTGATACAAAATCCAAGTTTCGTCTCCAGTGACAAGCCTCTTTAAGAAAGGATTTCTTTCATGTCGCTGGAGAAGCAAATCGCACGTAGAGACGCGGTTCATAAGGCCGGTCTCCGTCAATAGGTGTGGAACCCAAACTTCATATCGATTCGCATATCCCATCTTGATTAAATGCTTATGTACCGTTGTTTTGGGAATATTAGTGGTATTCACTATCTCACGCACACTATATCGCGGATTTTCAGCGAGCATAGTCTTGATAAGATCCATATTCGTCGTTTCTGAGCGGCCGCTGTTGTCTTCATCTTTCAACTCGAAATTGCCAGCTCTAAATTTCTTAAACCAATTGTGGACGGTCCTAATAGTCGTAGTACCACTCCCGTAAACGGTGCAAATCTCGTCTGCTGTGTCCATTGCATTATTGCCTTTTTTAAAGCAATGAAGCATAACATGCCGCAAATGCTTCTTTTGGCTCTCCATATTGAACGGTGCAAAAAAAATTTTTAAAGAGACTTTGTCACCAACGAAACGTACTTTGAAAGAGCTCTGGGACGACTGAAACCGATGTCATAAACGGCTAAGAAATAAGCCTGCATGTTTATATAAACATAGCCAGTTAGAATCATTCATAGCGTGGCGCTGAAGAAACTTATGGGACAACCTAATATAAATGATGTATTTTCGAATAAAATGATCCTTAAAAAGTAATTTGTGCTTTTATTATTTTGTTCATCTTTGTGACATTCTCTACTGAGCGAATAATTTTGTGATCCACTGTATATTCTTATATAATCTTTTTATACATATTTCATATAAAATGATCTATAGCAATCGGTAAACGTCGCTTGTAATATCTTATATCGACTAACACTAATTCCTTGTCTCAGGCACTAATTTACGATACAACAAGTACATACCCGTCGACGATGGCTAACGAGACGAAATCCCCGGTGCCGTCGCTCTTCTGTTGGTTGTAAAGTATAATCCCGTTGTCAGCGTATGTCATGAACTCGACCTCGACGCTGAACTTGTGGTAAGCCTTCAATCTGTTCATCCTGACGTAGCTCTTGCCGTCGAACGACGGCACTTCGTAATCTCTTTTGTTAATCTCCTCGTCGCATAATAGGCCAGTGTAATTCGGACGACAGATGCAAACGAACGTCGCGCTTGGTAGATCGATGCACGTCGATGTCGCGTGACATGGATACGACAAGCAGGCACGAAATTCTTCGGTTGGCGTGACGGGTACGTAATTAGCTGGAAACGGGTCAATTACATTCTTTTCTTGGTCTTCAAAGAACGTAAGAAACGTCATAGGTTTCGGTAGCAAAAAAAAAAAAAAAAGAAAGAGCTCTTTCACAAGTCTACTTTTTCTACCCTTTCTTTTCTTTGTTCCGACAGCGTTCGTACAAAAACTGTGACAAAGCTTTTTTTCGACGAACGTCAGTAATTATATGTAACCTTCCCTTAAACAAGGATTTCTTTTTTATGGTAAACGAGATGTGTTATGAAATTTGACGAGTGCAAGCAATAATCTTGAAAAGGTCGAGAGTGTTTGAAAGTCTCAAAGCTTAATTCTGACAATGAATATTATGAAACTGTAGAAATGAATCCTTTTCTTACATTTTCGCAAGTTTACATTTTGAACTGGATATCAAAATATTATAATTCAAGATTAGTTTTATAAACGGTATAATTTATAAGCTAATTTAAGCTTTTCGTTCTTTATTTTTGTTCTCTGTTTGTCAATTCCGTAACGAATTCCTTCAATATTGTAACGAACAAAACGAACTTCTATTAATTGTACGCGCAAATTATTAATTCGATCGTCTAACTTGTACATCTGAATAACTTAAATTATCAATAAAAAGCTGTTAACAGTTATTGCTCTTGAATTCAATAGTTACGAAGATATGTTGCTAACCCTCACAGATGTAGGACTTTCATTTTTACGTTATACAAGCATTGTTAATACTTTCTCATTCAAAAATCAACAGTCTTTCGAATTCTGCCATAAAAAGTATAATATTCCATTCAAAAAAACGAAGTAGACTATACTACTATGTTCTACAGGGAATACCTGTATTTATAATTTTTCACCTAACACATAGCTCTACAGTTATTTAGGTGTATAATAGATTCAAGGTACACAGCAAAACGAATTGAAAATTCATTATTTTTTCCACACGCGCGTACACTTAATAAAATGCAACATTGAATAATATCGAACAATTGAATACGATTAAACGAATCAATTTACCAAAACACTCCTGCCTATCGCTAGTTTCCGCATATCCCTCCGAGCAAATGCATCCTCCGTTCGAGCATTCGCTGTTCGGAATAGTACAATCCTTGTCGTCTGCGCATAGATCACCGAGTAACGCGGTAACCACGCGAATTGTTGCTGGCGTCGGTCGGTACGCCGCTGCTACTCCTAAAAAGAAAGAAAGAAAAAAGGAGAATTATCATGTAAATCGATTTCTACCTTGCTGGTTTAATTCTCGAGGAAAAACCATCGCTCGAACGAACGTCATTTGTAACGATGGAGTATCGATCCGATTACCGGCGTCGAGCTGATCCAGAATTAACCACCAATCGGATTTACAAATGCACGCTTCGAAGCGACACATACATACACAAGCGTACATAAGAGCACAAATATATACATATAATTCATTCCATTTATCCAGCATGATTTCAAACTGTTAGTTACGTCACGCTTAAAATGTTTCTCGCGACGACAAAATTGTTGAAGCACCTGGTTATAGAAATTAACTTGTTCTATTTTCAATAGATTTTAGCGATAGTTAAGTAAGTACGTATAATGGATACGAAAAATGTCAATTTGCTGGATATGGTTATACAGGGATAGATTATACATAGTGGTCCATTTAAATAAGGCCACGAAAATATATCTTCGAGTTGTGATGCAAAAAATATTTTTTGACGTATTTTACATGGTTTTAAGAGATGAATTAGAGGGAGGAAACAACTTTTTACCAATTTTATTTTTTAATTATTTGTTTTCATACCGCTTGCATTTTTTGACGTCTAACTACAATTGTTTTGACCACATTAAATGTATAATATCATGACCACGAAATGAGCTTGATCTCTAAATATTTAAGTTTCACGTTCAACTTAAATCAACAAATAAAATTGATATGAACCGTAATTACATTTTGCCATGAACGAAAAGCAATCGAGTTACAGCGTGTTAAGACATTTTTGTAACTTCGATGATAAGTCTTATAAAACTTCATTTCAAAGGGCAGTATAGATTCTCCGATTAGACATATCGATAGTTTTATATGTTGGAACCTAACTAACCAATACGAGTGGATATCTCGAAATAAGAGAAAAGATGGCCGTGGAAATGCTTTCTGTAGTCGTTGTATGTATGTTGGATGAAATATCGACACGAACGGCCGTAGAATGGAATTGAGCTCGATTTTTACCGTGCTTTAAATTGTCCCTGTCGATCGTGATGGTTTCTTGATGCGCCCGGTGAGTGTAATAATAGCGTGGATCCGGTTCCGGCACCAACAGATGCCTGGTAGATTTCGATAACGGAGAAATGGCGGCCGCTGGCTGGGTGTATTGTACCGCTGTGTACCTTTTAACGGGGAAGTCCGTGTTCACCATGGGGTCGTCTGAAAATTTCACGAATCTGCCACATTTCTGCTATTGTTCGTTTAGAAGTGCAACGATTTTACGTTGCGGGTACGAATTATGACTTCCTTTTTTTTTGTTTTATCGGTACTAAAAGAGAAACGTGGTTGGAGCGAGCAACGAACTGTAATATTTAAACGATGTACTAATTTCATTCGTCTTTATTGTAGAAATATATTCAAATTTATTCAGCAATATTTATTTTTGGTAATAAGTATATAACGATAAGAAGACGATTCTCTAGCAACGTTTAATTATTAAATATTTTGATAGTTAATGAATATAATCTAGCTATCGCAAACTGTATTTAAGCTACAGTTTGTCGTTGTAATTAATTCTAATAAATTTCATTCGCCTTTATCTTAGAAATATATTAAAACTTATTCAGCAATGTTTATTTTTGGTAATAAGTATGTGACAATAATAAGACAATTATCCTCTAACCTTTGTTTATTAAAAATTTGAATAGCTAACCCTCTATAGCGCCATGTAATTTAAAAGTTACATATTCATTTATCTATATTTTATAATTTGTTTATTGCTATGGTATTGGATCATTAAGTAGTTACATTATCACCTGTCAATTTCTTTATATCAATCATCAATTCTTGGTTTTCAACATTGTTCATGATGTAAAATTATAATCAACTATAACGATTCTTCCTATAAACATAGAAAAATTCGGTTATAAAGGATTAATGAATGTAATATAATTATCGCGAACTATATTTAAGCTATGGTCTGTCATTGTAATCAATTATAATATCTAAACGATGTTCTAATTTCATTCGCTTTTATCTCAGATAATATATTGAAACTTATTCAGCTACGTGTAGTTTTAGTAATAAATATCTAACGTTAATAACATAATTCTCTTGTAATTTATAATTATTAAATATTTTGATAGTTAATTACAGTAATATAATTATTACGAACTGTATTTAAATTTTGATTTGCTGTTATAATTTACAATACGGTAATCCATAACAATGGAAAATCGTCGGAATATCACGAAAATTCACGATCTATTTGATTTCTCTCGTCGTTACCATGATTTGATGGATCCTTTGATGTACAAATTTCGTAACAAGTTCCATTCTCCAACCTCTGTTAACGTGGTAAAACACGTCTAACAACGGCCTCGATATCGCAAGAGACAAAAGAGAGAATCAAACGAACAAGAATCGAAACGACAGAGACGCGCAATGATTCCTTTAAATAATGAGAATCAAGAAGTTAATACTGTCGGTCGTTCGAACGCGAGCCAGAGCAAGCGAGAGTTAAAGACTGTTTGATGGGATTTTAATTACTTTCCAATTGCAACGTTGCTTCCTATTATTTCACAACGATGACTTCCGTTCCACGCTACTTTTTCCTATTGTTTTATCGCCGCTATTCTTTAACGTGTCTGCATGCTTCTGCATCCACTGGCTGCGGCGCGATGGCCGACCTACTCCTTCTCGACATAATCGACTCTTTTATTGACTGCGAGACAAACCGACAACGAAACTTCCCACTCTTCTTCTTTCTTTCTCACTCTTTTCTGTCTCCATTGAAAATATTTTCTTCTCTGCGAAACGGTGTGGAACAGTGAATAAAAGGAGTCGACGAGTCGGTTGGTAAGAGAAGATAGGAGACAATCCAATGGAAGGGACGAAGAGGGAAATGGATTTAGTCAATTTAAGAGTTAGACGATTGGTGCAGAAGAGAATCTGACGGGAAATACGAGTTGACATTTACGAACCGAGAGAATTTCTTTCTCGATCCTCATCGTCGATTGGTCCTTTCATCAGGAAAGGGGAGAGGCTTTATCGACGTTACCGTTACCATTTTGGCTGTTCCATTATTTCATTCCCTTCCTGTTTATTTTATAAAGAGCACCGAAGAACTCCGAGTGGGATTAGCCTCGTATTGATTTGCTGAAAGCGTGGAATTTCAATGAAGTTGAGAGTTCAAATACAATAGAAGACGAAGGGGACAGAGATGGAGGAGGATGTAGTGCTAGCTACTTTCTGGTTTTACGTTTACTCCCGCTTTTCTTGCACAATTCCCTGACGATTGCGCCGCTTCAGATAGCGAGAAATAAGTTTTATCGGTGTGTTCAAGAGTGAATGAGATAATTCTCTCTCTCTCTCTCTGTTTCCCTATTTTTCGACGTGCAATTGAATTTCTAATGTTAGTGTAAATGTATCCCTGTCTGGCTCGTAATTCTCTCACGGCCATGGCTGATTTGAATAATGGCGCCTCGCCTCACCTTTATTGTTTTCAACGCGACACGCGACACTGATATATCTAAGGTCACGTTTCGTTGAATTATGGTATCGGGCAATTTTTCTCCTCGAAATTGGAAACAAATTGATTGGTAGATTTGATTTCTCGATAAAATAATAAAATAATTTTACACCGATATTGAAAGAAAAATAAGCGTTCTCTTCCTTCTTTAATCTGTTAACTGAGAAAGATTCTGGGGAAGACGAGTTTCGAAAACGATGACCGCCTCATTATTCGGTTTTAGTGGTCATGTCGAAAGAACAATTAATGCCGATTGGTATTTTGCTGGTCTCATTTTCCATTATCAACCAGAAAGATTTGTTTTCTCTTTGACAGTTGTGAATCTAGTTAACAGGTTAAATGTACTTTTATAATACTCTTTACTCAACCAGTCTTTTAAAACTAAAAGTAGCACCGAATCTTTCCTTTGCACCCCTAAAATTCTGTATCTCTTGCACTACTCTTTTTATCTTCGAATGGTTGTACTAAGAACGTGATAATATCTATACAAAATCAATGTCCGCGCTTCGATCGTTGCACGAATGTTCAACCCTCCTTTAACAATACCGTTCGAATTTTCCAAAATCATGATACTCCAATCGTTCTCGTCCACCCGTTGTTCCCGAACGGAACAATTAATCGTCTCGCCCTCTTTCTGCACCGTAGCAACATCCATCAAACGCACCCTCTCTTCTGATAAACCCTCGTGGCACATCGAAACGTCTACGTAAGCAAAATATTCATCCCACAATCAATGCTCACGTATCCCCGTGAATAACGTCGAAGAGATTGTTGTCTCCAATATTAACGGGTCATACTTCCGGTTTCACGTTCTTTTATCTCGTGCATTGCACCGCGCAAAAAGGAGGAAGGGGAGAAGTAAACATTGGACAAGAAAGGAGTAGTAGTCACAAGGGCAAATCGCTTCTTGTATAAAGCTCGGAAATAGAAGCTCCAGGGAAGTGGCAGAGTGAGAAAGACGATTCACGTGCTCGAAGTAATCTGATTTATGTTTGACTTCGTAGAACAAGACCCGAGGAAGAACTTTTTAAAAGATTGAGTTCTAGCGAACGAGAAGACCAAGGTGACGCAGTTGGCTGTGTGAGACTTCGAGGAGGCTAGAGCAGTCGAAAATAAGGGGTGAGAGGTTACGGAACCGTGAGGAGACTTTAATAGATTCCGACGTTTCGCTCCGCGAACTTCATCAGTGAATGTGGAATACTTTGGAGCGACAGCTGGAGATGCTCTTTTCTATTGACTTTCTCTTTCCTCACTTCGAAATGAGGTGATAGCGTAACTCAGTTTGATGAGTCTATCAGTCATACAATTGGGAATCCTGTCGTATTTGTGCTTGTTGGACGATTTCATCGATTCTGCGTCATATATTGGGAAAATTTTTTAGATTTTGGGATTAGTAAAAGAGCTCGAATTTTTGTTCCAGTAAGATTGATCGTTCTTTCTCTTATTTAATTGGATGATAAACAGAACGTGGTTATTTATTTGTAGAGCCTCATGAAATTAACTTAATAAATACAAAATTCACGTCAATTAAATAGAGTGATTTAATAATTCTAAAAAGACACTACTGTTGTTTGAATAAATTATTAATTATTATATTATTGGATAATAATATTTGAAAAAAATATTAATATATTGAAAATCTGCTGAATTATTATATATCATTGGATATTCATTACGTTTCTTCGTGCATTTGACCGGATGCGTATCAATTAAACAAAAAAATGAACATCAAATCAATTTATCTTAAGCTTCCTTCGTTAAATGTATAATCACTCTCATTAATATTTAAACTCCATTTAAAATAGAATAACTTTTTGAACATTGGACCAAACAATATGCGTGTTTCTCAGGAGGTAGAAGGATTAATTTACTAGATGATGTGTGCAAAAAATGTTGAAAAAATACTACAATTGATCAAAATGATAAAGTAATTACTGAAAGTCGTTTTTGAAATTTTTTTATCCGAGCCTATGATAAAAATAAAAAAAAAGTACGCTTTGCAGATTTATATCAATTATATGCACAGTGAAAATTTAATCAAAATCGGTTAACGTTGCTATGAGCTGCAAACGATTAAAGATGGCGAAAATCAAAGCCTTCCTATTTTAATAAATCTAAAGTTTCTTACGTTTTTCAATACCTGTCGCCTATTTCTACATTGACCGATTTCGATGAATTTTTCAGCATGCATATGAAAATATGCCATAAATTATAATATAAATCTACAAAATATATTTTTTTAAATTTTCCTTACAGATACAGATAAAAAATTTATAAAGAACTTTTGTTATTTTCCAATTGCAATTTTCTTTAATGTTTCTAACTACTCAAACAAACACTCAAGTCATTTTATTTAATTTTAAACAAGTTATTCTTTTTTTTTTTAAGGGTGTCCGAATATTAACGAGAGTGGCTGTATTATATATACATGATAACAAATGTTCTATTAAAAATTAAAATTGAAAGTGTTAACGAATTGGATAAATCTAAAAGACTAGATGCAATTGTTCTTTCTCTGGTTACCTGGTCCACGGGAACTCGTGGGAATTCATCGGAAGAGGATGCAAAAAAGAATTCTTTCCACGGATAGATTTATCGTAGTCGCCGATTCGTCGAACACAACGGTCAGGTGAATCTCCACGGGTAAATTTATAGCTGGCAACGGTATCAAAAAGCAGTCGGTACACCCGTTCACTCGAAGTTCTGGGTGCTTTAACTCTCTCTTGTGAGCTAATTTATTTTGATGGCGGAACTGTGCTTAACGGCCGGGGCAAGACATTTCGTTACCGTTTCTTAAGGTTCCGATGTTAAGATTCGGCCAGACATATCTCACAGGGACCACTTAAGACAAGACTTCCCTTCGAAGTCGACGGTGATTTAGTTAAATCCACCTTTGGCGCTTAGTTTCGCGAGTTAACGTCACCAACTTTCCTGGAATTTACCTACGAGTGAGATAGCGCACTCCTGGGATAAAGGAAATTTCGCGGATCCGTACTCAGTTGTCCGTTCGGCGGACAAATCTTTCACGCGTTTCAATTTTCCTTCGTTCCGTCAAGTAAACGAAATCGATCTTCTTCAGGAAAAAATGGGAATTCCAATATGAACTAAACGAACACGGCAATTTTCTTATTACATTTGAGACTGTTGATCATTTTTATTTTTATTTTTTTCTTTGTTTAATATTCTCGAGGTTTCGAGTAATTCGACTTACTTTGCTTTCTTTCTTGTTAGACGATCGATTTATTGTTTTCTATGATATCGATAATGCATAAAATTAATCACGATGTATTAGAAAAGAGAGCAAGCAAAGTAGCGTAAAAGCGTTTCGGGTACAAAGGGGTTATAAACATATATGTATACATGTTAGTAGAAACTTGATAAGTTTATTATCACGTAATGGATACAAAGGAACAGGTTAAGATGTTAGTCCTAGTTTCGATCGGGCAAGATCCAAGATTGTACTCAGCGTCTCCTAAGCGACGCTCAACTGGTTACCATTAATATCCCTATTTCGAATTATCAATTTCTAGATAAACACATATTCCTAATTGAGCTATTATAAAATTCGCAAAACCCTCGAAATTGTTACGACAATACATCTCATTGCATCGACGATCGTTTTTTTTTTTCTCACAACCGTCTATCTAAGTAGCTTTCTCCTCTTAAATATTAACATTCGCTGCTCGTCACCTATTTTCTCACAAATAGACACGTTAAACCTATTTATATTCTTGAAATTACATGATAGAAACTAGTAATTTTCAAAATTAACTAGAGATCAATCGATTATCGTTCGAGATTAATCGAACATAAGATAATTCTTAATATTTATTTCTACACCGTCTGTTCAACAGGATAGCGAATGATTTTATTCTATTAAGAACAGGACTTGTGCTTTAATACATAGGATCAGATCCTTTTCACCAGCCGCTCCAACGTGTTTAAAGTACCCCGAGACGATTAGAGAGATTAGTAATGCAGAATATAAGGTGGCCTGTACGACGTACGTTCAGTGAACCCACCTCTGCAGTGGCCAAAGGCCTGCGTGACCACGTCTGCCTGGTGACGACAAGCGTACAGCCTTAGCTCGCACTCGTTGTCGTATGTCTGTCCGTCGCTACCGCAAACCGGCACAGACGGTATGTCCGATGGACAGGACGACGGACAGACGCAGTGCGGACCACCGATCTCCGAGCACTGGCCGCCGGAATAGCATTCCAGCTCATTACAGGATGTCGGTATCGGCGGTATCGTATCCGCTGCAAACAGATAAAATGAGCCCATTAGGTTAATCAATCGAAGTTATTGCATTGGATAATTGTTCTCGTTCGTCTGATTCGAGTGAAATACAATTGGGCACAGAAATAATCGTATCCTTTTCAAAACAAAATAATTTTTTTTCAAATTGGACCAAACGACTCGAATCCTTTTTTATGGGAGAAGTTAGAAGGATTAGTTTATTAAATGATGTGTAAAATAATTTTTTAGAAAATTGTAATTAGTTGGAATTCACGAAGAAAATAATGACAGTCGCTTTTCGAAATTTTTTTTATTTTAACCTACAATGAAAATATAACCATGGGTCTTTGCAAACATCCGGTCGAAGGATGCCGAATGATCGCGCTCCTATCTTTTTTCGCTTCTGTTACTTCTGTAGGATGATAAATTAAAAATTGTCGTTAACAATAGCTCCAAAGCTTATAATTTAGTACAATTTCCATAAATGGTAAGAGTTAAGACATATATTGACAAAATTCAAACGTGTAGTCAATTCAACATTATGGACTGTTTATAGTTGACACTTTTAAGCACTGAAAAAGAGAAGCGTCTGGCATACAAACAGTTAAAAAATATGTTTTGTAGATTTGTAGTGAAAGTTTAACGTTACTAGTGTAGAAGCAAGTGAAAGAATATTTAAAATTCGAGCTCGAAAATCGTGAAAAACTCCGATTTTCGTAGATCACAGCAACGCTAACCGATTTCAATGAAATTTCTAAAATTTTTTAAATTTTTATTACGAGTTTAGATGGAAGAAACTGCAGAAATGACTTCCACTAATTTATTCGCGATTTTGCAACGACCAATTCCAACATTTTTGATGTTTCGAACACTAATCTTCGTTTAATAAACTAATCCTTCTAATTAAAAAAAAAAAACTCAAGCCGTTTGGTCCAATATTTAACAACTTAGTTTGTTTTAAAGATGGTAGAAATACTTTTTTCACACACTATTATTATATCGTTGTAATATTAGGCAAGAAGGGATTTTATTTAGGATATCAAGGATGATTATTTTTCTGGTCATTTTGGTTATTAACAAACTACTCCTTTCTAACAGTTTGGTTTGATGAATATCATACTTATGTCCTTTTTATTACATTATACCTGAATAACAACCAGTCGGTGTTAATATCTTGTTATGGTCAGTACAGACTATGCATTTACTGCCCTGGTTGCCGGGTTTGCAGACGCAGCGACCTGTCATTTGCTCGCAATCCTCCCTCGCGGAACCGAACAACGAGCAGCCGCATGCTGGAGCAATTAAACGAATTCCATCGATGTATTCATTGAAATTAATTTCGTCGATAAATCATATTTCATAATGATATATATTGTTATCAATAAATGTGTAAGATCGAATTACGAAGAAGAATTTTTTCTATTTTACCATTCAATTCATTGTATTATATTTTCATTTTTCTTTAATATAAGAGAATTCTGGATTATATCCGAAATTTTCTTACGTATGCATCCCTGATGTCCCGTGCTGATTTTAGATAGACCCCAGTAACCAGGCATGCACCTATCGCATTTCAGTCCACCTACTCCGGGTTTGCACTCGCATTGTCCGGTTACTGGATTGCAAGTGTCAGAAACACTGCCTAACTTGTTGCAGTTGCATAAACTTGGACAACCTGCACCATTGGGTCCGCGAGCTGGCGTTTTCCCGTCTGGACAGCAACCATGCCAGGAATCCGAGCATTTTACCACTTGGATTCCTTCTGCTAAATAATTAGAAATTTATGTTCTTTTTCTTATCTGTACAAGTGAAAAATTACAGAACACCTTTTGTCTTACATAATTTTACAAAATAAGTTAGTAGGTTTATTTGTTGTTAGCGAGAAAAGGTTCTCTAAGTGAATCAACATCGATGAATAGTTTAAGACTGTGGAAACTAACCTTTTCGGCAACATCGAGCTAATCGTGCAGTTTGATGACAATAACTGTTGCTCGGGCAATCTCTCCGTTCAGGACCATTACCACAATCATACTCCTTTCCATCAGCATCCACCAATGGAGGATCACCATTGCAGGGTTTCACTTCCATACCTAAGTTTTAAACGTTTCGTCGTAAAACACACAAAGCTGACTTTTTTTCGATTAACCTTTTGCGCTCCAACTATATTTTTATATGATCGATTTACCAAATCCAACACTCTTATGCAATGAAACTTTAGAAAATTAAGTTTCATTTTTTTAACGAAATAGAATTTATTTACTTTTACGTATTTTATGAATTTGTTTTATTTCAATGTATTAGGTGTAATAATAAATTATTTTTGACTTTCGGGTAGAATCGAAGTTTTATTTAAAAAGAACTTGAAGATCAGTCGTCAAAATAGTTTTCATTATTGTTTGATAAACTTTTGCCAGTTTTCTGGCAGTTTGTGAATACTTCGATTTGAAAGGTCGTAAGTCTGTCAGCCGGAAAGAATTCATTTCTACACCTAATAAATAAAATTTGAATGAAGTTATAGTCCGTGTGATGAATGTTTGTATCGGCGTTATTGGAGTGCAAACGATTAATACTTCACGAAACTAAAATATCTCTTGAAGAGAAATTTAAATAAAATATTCTTATAATACAAATGAGGAAAACAAAATTAAACTATCAACTGACAATAAGATGCATAAATTAAAAAGAAACTTAAAATTGCACAAAATTATATAACGATCAGAGAACAATTAATTAACTTATTAACACATTGGTGCCGGATAATACACGGATGCATTATTTAGGTTTTTGACTTATTATTAGATTCGAATGACGCGGAAATGTCACTCAAATTTTTGCAAATCTCTTAATCTATCAAGTCTTAAAATAAATTTATAAAACGTTGTAAATGGTTCACTTTCTCTTTGTAAACGCCATAACAGATGTTTGAGGAATTCAAGCAATTGTATGAATTTGTAACTCTTTATTTTATATCTTGATTATCCACACTGGAATTAAAAAACTTAATCCATAGTGAACAATGAAATTTTATAATTTTCTACTGAATACAGCTCAAGTATGGAAAAATCTTTGATACATACAATTCTGATCGTACAAAAAAGAAATACTAACTTTGATGCGATGTTACTATGAGAAGAGTGTCAAATTTTTATTTATTTATTGTTTTAATTGTGAACCCCTGATAATTGCATGTTACAAAATGCAAATTCTGATACAAAAGGGTACACCTATTCTCCGGTTTGCATGGAAGATCGATTCTTCGGAATATCGTGTACATGGAAATCATGGCATTTTGTATGTATGAAAAACCGTGTAAATAAAAAGAACGTCAAAATACGCATAATTTAGTCAGTTGTTTAATTAAATTTATTTATTTCAACGTGTAATAAAAATAAAATAAGTTAAATATTAAATTAGTTATTTCCTTTTTCTGTGACAATAAAAGTTTTTTCATTTAAGGATTACTTGTAAATTATTTACCGTATAAATCGGGGAATAAGTGTAGTTTACCACTTTTCTCGAAGTTTTTTCGAAAAATATTAATTACTCAAGAAAGTTATAGTAGTTTTTTTCCAAAGTAACGCGATTAAAAGAAAAAACGCGGAATCTCACTGTACCCGTGTCAAGCGCAGCTTCAAAATGCCCCGAAGCCAATGTGTTAATAGAGGAATAAAACAGTGGAGGAAGCGATATCAAGTTAGTTGAAAGCGTGATTATAACGAAGCGATACAAATGAATATTTTCAAGCTATTGGCGAACCTTGGCAAAGATCGAGAGGTCTAAGTCTTAGTTCTTGTTGCTTCTGGCAAGCTTCCATTTTCATAGCGCACAGAGACGAATAGGTTCTTAGGTCACTGCCACAAACCGGACGCATGTTTTCCGGCGAAATCGAAGCACAATCGAACTTACAGCTGCACCTCGGATAATCGTCTGGCCCAAGCTCGCACGTCGCTTCGAAGTCACAGTTAATGTGCTTGCATGCCTCGCGTACCTGAGTGCTGGTCATGTCAACTGCTGTGGTAGCCAATCGAACCACCGCAGGTGTCGACATCGTGGCTATTATAAGCGGTTAAAGGACGGTTAAAGTAGTTAGTGCTGCTGCGTAAGACGCTGTTAAATAGTTAGCTTAGTTAGATTGGCGTTTTTTGAAAAATTGCAGTTAATTACTATAAGTTGACAACGAGAAGCGGGACATCATAAGAAATTGCGTTTGCAATCTTAGTTAACCTTTTAATTTGGTTTGTCTCTTAAATAAAAATTGAATCTCTACAATATATAATTAAAATTCAGCAAAAATTACAAGTAATTATATTATTTTCGTTCTTACAAATGTGAATATAGTTTATTTTATATTTAACACAAGCATAACGGTACAACTAAAAAATAAATAATTCATCAATAAATAAACTATTGGCCTTCTAAATATTATTGAACCAATGACGAGTTATCTCGCCATCTACAGTTAACAGTTTAAGGGGTGAACCAAAAGTGAAAACTGAATGTAAAGACTGTATTCAGGAATTTGTTTCTGGCGAAATCCTTTTTTTTTCTTTAACAATTTTTAATGCCTTCAGAAAGTGTGTTTCTTGAACTATTTTCTCTAAAAATTTGTTATTAGAATATTAATTATTGCAGTAATAGTAGTAATCAGCGGGAAAGGCCTCCAAGAATTTATGGAAAATGGACCTGTAATCTTTCACTGTAAATTCCGAAATGAAAAATTACGCGATTTGCTTAAACTATGAAATAACAGCTTCAGTTGCGCGTACGTATTTAAAAAAAAAAATACTTTGTTATCAAATAGCGTGCCTTTGAAGAAAAAGTATGGAAAATCAGTGAAAAAATCAGTATTTCTTTTAATATTATGTAGAAACTAATTATCCAATCAAAAATCCCGTACGTGCAACCGAATAGAATACTTTAGGAATTATCGTCTTAAATTTGAAACAAATCTTGAAACAGAATTTGATTCCATCCCTAGTAAAAATGTACGTATAGATTGCGTTCAGAGAGCATTAGAAGAACGTGGTTGAAAAATTAGCACATAGTTGAGATGAACGGAAAAAATATGATCAATATAAATTCACGATTCCATTATTTCAGAACAAGTAATATTTCATTATTATTTAATTTTCCCTGCTCGTCATTATTTATGGTCAAATTTACATTTCTGTTTGAATTATATCAAGATGATTCGAAAAATGTTCACGTCAAGTTTACATATTGCAGTATTCTCAAAAACTTCAATTCGAACAGTTTTTCAAGTTACAGTTAACTAGATAATTTCTTTTCCAATTTAAAAACTAACGAAACTAAAAAATATAGAGAAAGTAGAATAATACGGATAACATACTCAGTGCTGCCACAGCAAATCGTTCGCCACAATCACCGTAGAATATCACGTGCAAGACTGGCAATTTACGATCTCTCTCACAGGCTGCCTTTTGCAATTCGCACTCTGATGGGTACGTCTTGGCATCGCTACCACACACTGGCTCTCCATTGCTCTCGGGGCACTTGTCTGGGCACACGCATACACCAGCCATGCAATGAGCCCCATGCTCGCATTCAACCCTCGCGCAAAGCTCTGAAAACATTTAATCCCACCTTAGAATCTCGCATTTACCTTCTTTCACAGCCTTTACCTTACCAGGTAAAAAGAACTTTATTTTAATTAAATTACAGTCTTGGTTGTTAAGTGAACTTTAACGTTGAATATAACCGTTGATAATACAAAGGGATAAGTGGCCAGAGAGCTTACCGCAATCGCCTATGTAACTGACATTGATGTGAGTTTGCGAAGTACAGGAGGCCACTTTCAAAGAGCATTCATTCGGGTAAGTTTTTCCATCAGAGCCGCAAACTTTTTCCGCGTCTGCAGATTCTTTTGCCTGAAATTAAAATGGGAATATGCGTTAATTCGAATATGTTCATTAGAACAATCATAATTTAACTTTCAATCGTATTATTATACAATTAATTCAATTTAACTTATGCCTTACAAACCATCACGTACAGTATTCAGATATTCGTTATTAATTACCTAGATTTTGTGTTTAAATCAAATTCTACGAATATTTTATTTTTTTTAATTATACATTTACACGATCATCTATGTGTTACTGAATACACGTTCAATTTTGAATAAAATGCTTATCAAAATACGTTTCTCATAATACCTTGGAAATGTTGTGTAATTTAATTCCTATTATGATGTAAACAATTAGCTGATTTCAATTTCATTTTGTAACGGTAATATAAATTACATATTAGTATTGAATAAAATGTTTATCGAAATATGTTTCCCGTAATACAAAGAAATGCAGTATGATATTGTTCCCTTTATAGTGTGAATATTTAGTGAAATTTTAACATGAAAATTTGTACTCTGAATCTCTCAAATTATTCACAGATGGAATTCTTTCTATCAAATAAATGTACGTAAAGTTGTTAACTATGTTTCTAGTATTCGTAGAAATCATCAAATATTAAAGTAGAGGAGACGATTTGAATATGGGCTAACTGAAGTATTGAATCACATTAGGTAATTCATTCTATTGAGGATAAAGGATTAAATTACAATTTATGAACGAAAGAAATGTTGTGAAGGAGATAATTTTGTCTACGTGATGTGTTCTTTTATTTCGTCATTTAGAAACATTTTTCAGATGAGTTTGTTTTATTTTTCAGTAATGATATATTAAACCAAGGGCTGATTAACTAATAGTTCTACACTGTGGACATTGCAAGCTTCTTTTTAATCTAAGTTTTATAATAAATATCATTGCTCTAAGCCTTTCTGATCGAATGATCCAAATACGGGCTACAAAGCTGGATCGATGCACATTGTACATATATCCTGCACAATTGACAAAAGATTAAGTGCTCAAAGAACATGTATACGTGATTCTATCAATAATTGCATAGAATATGCAATGTTATTTACAGCTTTAAAGTTATTTACTATGTATACAGTAAATAACAATGTTATTTACAGCTGTAAAAGCATTCATTACAAATAAAAGTATAAAATATATGTTTTTTAGTTTAAAAAAATAAACTCCAAAAGTTTCAGAAATTGTTTTCTACAAATTGCTAAATAATACAATCTTTTCCCGAAGAAATGTCTCAATTTAGACGAGGAACAAATGAAGGTTAAAGCAAATCACTGTGAATTCTACCTATTTCATTGAAACCTTGACCAAAAAAATTTAATAAATCACATTTATGAAGTCAACTAAAACTCTTTACAAGTTTCAACGTATTAGGTCAATGTAAAAGTTTGTACCCAATTTCGTATTGAAATACAAGTAAATTTGACATGTAAAATGTATTTATTAGTTAATTGTACAATCAATTGTTTTGTATAATCTCTTCTGGTCGATCTGTCAACATTAAGTTTCTCTGCAACTTCTGCCATTCAAATTCGTGGATCATTTTGCAATAAACTAAGCACACCATCATCGTTCATCAAAAAGATTCGACTGAAACGTGGCCACTTGTCGTTTAATTGAAAATTGTCATGTCTAAATTTTGCAAATCATTTTTTTACCGTACGAAAAGCTGATGCACAGTCTTAAGTCCAGCATATTTTTTGCAGCAATTCCTATTGTTACATCTTTCTGAAATTCATAAAGTACGACATGACACGAATGATCCTTTTCTTTGCATATTTTCGAAACCTTTTTTTGTAACGTAAGAACTATCGAAACACAAAAGTTTGCTGATGAGGTAGGAACTGAATATCGCTCTTTTTATTTGCTATGAAATTTACACATGCAACAACAAGTGTCACTTACAAACAAATAATTTAGTATTATCTATTGGAAACGGACACGAACTTCTGCACTAACCCAATATAACTATATCACACTTCTTTCATCCAGCACAACGAACGTCAAATAATCCTTGATTAAACAATTTCCCCTGTGCTAAAATTTCATCGTCCATCAAAATACTGTCCCGTGGTACAATAATTTTCTGCCATGAATATTTACGCGGCCAGAGGTGGAACCGTGAGGAAAACAGCAGAAAAACACGAGATTGCACGCGTTTCGCACTTGTTGCACGGGGTGAAGTCGCAGCTGGGCAGAAGTATTCTGACGTGTATGTTGGCGTTGCGACGCCAGAGGATGGGTGATGTTATAGGGATGATAAAATAATACGCGAAAGAGCAAAACTTAATTAGTCTGGCCGCTGTATTCAGCTCCAGCGTTGTTTGCTCGTTCCACGCGCATTCACGGTCACTGTTCGTTCTACCAGCGTTTCCTTCGCATTTCTAACGCGCATACTGTTTTTAAACACACGCGTGCATGTCGAATTGCAGGTATAAATGTGTATCATTTCATCTGGCATAATTAAATTTCAAAACTGTAAGATGTTTATAACGATAGCGTCTCTCAAATAGAAGATAACATGTACCGAGTGAAACACGCAGTATTTCAATACTTGAAATGATACAGATAAATAATGGAGAATGGAAATTAAATTCTGAGAATTACAGTGCGGGTCAGAAATACACCAACCCACTGATACTTTTTAGAATTCTAAAAAAAATTATGTCAATGTGCCATTTTAGATTAATATATAATCCAATTTAACACGTTAAGCGCCACTTTTAGCACTTTTTTTTTTAGGAAGTGTTGGTACTTAAGGACCAAGAGCATCAAATTTAGAAACAAATTCTTTATCATTTATTAATGGGCTTTATTAAAGCAGTTTAAACAAGGTTACAGCTTTCCTCTGCAGGCGTTACAAGATTAGAAATTTCTCCGTTTAATTTATGGTAACACTCTTTGACAAATTTTCGAAGATTAAGCACTGAACGAAAAGTCGATCGAAATCGACGTTGAGTTTAACTTGTTGAGTAAATAAAAGAGAAAAATTATGATACTTTAATGTATATAAAAAATGATTAATTAAAGAAGAAAACAAAAGAAATGTTAGGCTTGAAGCGTTTCATTAATATAACAATATTTATTATTTTTATTATTTTTCCAGCACTGTTATTTTTTATTTTTTCGTTTAGCGTCCCTAAGAATCAGTTGTGTCATTTATATTTTCCCTATTGAAAGTATATGGGGCATATTAGTTCGACGGATTTATTCGAAAAATCAAAAATATCGAAACCTTGCAATTATTAACACCTTGACCTACGATTTCTTTTGATAACTGTACATCTAAGCGTCAGCTATTCACTGTTTTAATACCATTTTATGCAAAAGACGCTTATGTACTGTAGATTAATTACAATTACCAGTCCTCGATCTTATAAATTAAAAGGAAACGTAGAAAAATGTTTGTTACTAATATAATTGTTTTTATCAAACCTTAGCCAGAATCTATGACACGAGTCTAGCACGTTGTTGTAGGGCAAAGGGTTAATAAAAGATAATAGAAAATCTCATATCCAGTATGGCAAATTGAGTTTTTAATTTAGTTCGTAGAGAAGGAAGCATAATATATTATAAAATATTTTTATCTACATAACAATTGAAATAAAATACGTTTTTGTTACAGTTGATATATTATATTTACGAGACAATAAGTAAATAGCATTCTTATTATATTTTTAATTTCATACACTAATTTCAATAAATTCATGAGACTGTTGTTTTAAAGTTTCTTTTTATGATCCTATTTAACAATAGATCATTAAATTTTTATGGGATTTGATGTGATTGTTGATATTTATGATACGCACTGTAGATTTTGATTGCCATTTATAGATTTCTTAGAGAAAAACAATTTACAACAATTATGTAAAATTACAGTTAATATCTTTTATTTTTACACAGAGTTTTACTTATTATTTCTTTTCTTTTTATATAACGAAGATTATAAAGTTTCCACTGTATATCGGAAAATCGAATTTCTACAATTTTTTCAAGTCTTCAATAGTACATTTGACGAGGCCAATGTGACAACTGATTCAGAAAAGTGATTTTTGTAATAAACGAGAGATTCAATTCGAATCGCTTTTTCCTTTTTCAAATTAATCCTTTTTCTTCCACAGCGTCCCTTCCTTGAACTATTCAATGGATTGATAAATACCGCAGTTTTATCCTCGGGATAAAGGGTAAAGAGATAACGAATAGTCGGGAAGGGAAATATTCATAGTGGGCCGATGCAATTTAATTAGTTCCTGCGATAAGTTGATACGCACCTTCTCTACCCTTAATTGTAATTTACGAGACAATTATGAAAAGATTTATGGGACTGCAAGGATGGTTGGAACGTAACGATATTCCTCGTTTTCAGTTCAAACAATGCCCCTAACCCTCATCTCTTTCTTCGTGTCTTCGATTCAGGCTCCTTTTCATCCTATCTTTTCTCGAAAGTCCATCCGCCCTCGTTCCGTTCCATGTGAAACGCTGACGCGATCAGATTCGCGGGGAACATTGTGCGTCCATGCGAGAAAGATGTAATTTCGCGTTTAAGACGGAAGAGATCGCGAAGGAATGCTCAACGATCTTATACTAAAAATTACGCTAATGCGTCGCAATCAATCAACGACAATTTTCGTTTTGTTTCCTTGCTGTATGAAATAAAATTATTCCCAATCGACGATGAATTGGAATCTATCGATTGGTCTGCAACGATTATACGATTTTATGCTTAAAGGAGTGCAGACTTTTTTATATAAAAGCTTTAGAAACATAACGTACGAGAGACATTTAATAAGTAAAGAGACAGACAACTAGTTTTAATATAGTGTATTCAACAAATCTCACGATTTGCCTGTTTCTCGACATAATACTCTACTACAATTATGCAATTGTTCAATCGTTCTAGTAACTGTTTCATATCTGCAACAAAAAATTCTTTCAGTTTTCCACATTGATTTTCCTTTCCTTTGTTGCTGTGAATCTTGACTCCATTAAGAGGAGTTGTACAACAAGAAATCTGATGAGGAGAAATTTAAACTATAAGACGAATATGATGGAATCTCCAAGCTTATTTTTTATCATTTCTAAATTTTGCAATTTTATCATTTCTTTTATAAATACTGAAATGGTTGACAAACAGCTACTTTAAAACGATGATATGTTTTTATACGATATATGTTTTAATAAGAGGTACCGTACTTCTTATTTAAATATTTTTTTAACTAGAGTTCTTTGATGTGTTGCTTATTAAATGACCCTAGTAAACCTCCAATTCATAAACATTTTTTTTTAAATGTATAGTGTAGCAACAAAATACACAATTGCTAGCAAACAAACATTTAAATTCTAAAGAATTGATTTTCGCATTACTTTATAAATGTTTATAATCTTAAAAGTATAATCTTTGAGTGTTTTATTTTCGAAAGAAGGCCAAATTTACAATCCATACCACAAATATAGAAGACATTAAATCTCAGGAGGCAAGTATATTTTTTCACACCATATAAGCAGTCTGAGTCCTTTATGTTCAAATTTATTTTTTTTTGCATTTCTAAGATTCCAAAACAATCTATAAAAATTCTGGTATTCTATTAAAGTCTATTACATTAAGCAATCATCTTAAAACATTTTCCAACGAAAATAAAAATTCATTTCAAAGAATTATATTTTGGATTATCAATGACCCAGATTGCCGCCTACGCAGAGACAATAAAATATTTCATTTCACTTAGCACATTGCTATCGGATAGTGTATAGATGTGTCATTTGGGTTTTTCATTTAGATCCGGCTGACGCGGAAATGTGTTATTAAGATTTTTGCATATCTGTTAAAATACACACATAAAACGCCAAAAGTGGTATAATTTCTCTTCATAACGGAAAGAAGAAATACTAACATTGTTAATATGTTAGATAAAGTTGAGAATCTCTGATAATTACATGTTAAACTGCGTAAATTATGATGTGAAAAAGTAATTTACCATTTTTCTAAAAAATTTTTGTCAAAAATATGAATTAGTTAAGAAGTTACAGCACATTTTCTCAACGTAACGCAATTGAAAAACAAGACGCGAGATCTTCCCGTACCTATGTCAAATGCGGATCTAAACGCCTGGATGCTCTGTTAACAACAAGTCACTCTCAATCTCTATTAAAATTTACAAGCTTATCTCAAGATTCCTTTGCTACACCGTTTCTCTAGCGAAGATCATCGAGCTTTCAACAAAAACGTCAGGTTCACTTTTATCATTTTCAATTACCTTCACCGACCCATAAACCGTACCTTAATGTTCTTTCAACCGGTTCAACTCATCAGTTTCAAATAGATCCACTCTCTGAAACAACCGAGAAGAAAATCGGCCGATAAACGTGCGTCTTCTGGTGCTTTCACGAAAAAGGCGATAGCACGTGCCGTGGCACGAGGTCGTTCCGGTTGATGGTTGGTCGGCCATAAGAGTCCTCTAACGTGGACGTCGTTGAATTTCGGATAGCTCCGGGGGCAAGGCTCATGTAGCTGCCGCCTCCGTAACGTTCGACCACTTTTCCAATCCCTTTTCGAGAAAGAAACATGCGCCCCAGGCAGTTACCTGAACGACTGGGAACATCGAAGCAGTGCACCAAAGAGAAAGAAAGAAAGATAAAGGAAAGAGAGAGAGAGAGAGAGAGAGAGAGAGAGAGAGAGAGAAGTCCGGAATTGTTCGTGGTTTTGTCAGCAGGACGTTCTACGAATCCGTGAATTTCCGAACCGTCTCGTGTGTCCCGGGTCTGGATCGAAGAAGAAGCCTCTCCTCGAAGTGGCAAACGCTATCTCGGGTAGCCGTGACGTGCTCTCCATTCCGAACGAATATTTCTGCTCGGTGAAATTTTGCTCGGGGTGAGCTACCAGAGGAGAACTATCGCGGATTACTCGCGATAAAGCCGCGTTCCTCTTCCTTTTTTCTGTCTCACGGGTGCACGTATTCGTTTCTCGTGTGCACCCGGGGATTTCGAGGGGAATCGACGCGATACCCGATCTCGATTCCACGAAAGATTGATTGTTGCCGGCGAGAATATCCGAACGTTCCGTTTTCGAACGATCAAGGAGGGGAATCGTCGACAAATTTTTGTTCAAAATGGAATATTATGGTAGAGAGATGGTATATACGGTGAAATTAAAATCGGACGTTTCGATAGGATGAACCGAAAAAAAATTATTCTGCGTGGAAAAATAAATCGAAACAGTTGGTTGTATTCACATGGCGGAAGCCTTTGTTTCCAAGCAAATCTATAGTAAATCTGTATCGAGTGTGCTTACAGTTCGAGGCGCTAGAAACAGTTTATATTGCTTCTAATGTTTATTAAATCAAATATAAATAAAAGTATGTTTCGCTGGAAAATCTTTCTTCAACAATAGAATTATTTAATCTATCAAAGTTACGATTTCTGACATTTTTTTTAAATTATTAACATCGTGTTGGTATAATTGCAGAAATTTATAATCACTTTTAATAAGATAGAATAACTGTTGTATTCGTTTATTTGTTTTCTTTCAAATGTTTTAAGTTTTAATTATTTGTCTAAATTATATCTAAATATACCAGGACCTGTCAAAATGAGGCTTTAAATGAGTTTTACATCAACATCTTTTCATTCGTTTATACAAAGATTTAACATCATGTATCTTAAATATTAAATCTTGTAGATGACCCCTGCAAAGATATTACAGCAATCAACGCATGGTTAATATACAAAAGAACTGCAGGTACAAATAAAACTAGAAAGAAATTTTTGTTTGAAATAGATACTATAACAAAAGGAAAATTTCTACATAGCAATAAACTGCACTTAAAGAAATTCAAAAGACACTTCCAATACACGAAATTTCAAATTGAGTTATACAGCAAAAAAATTTCGAATTGGATTATACCACAAAAATAGAACGAATTCAGCTTGTTTTCAACGCGAGAAGCATGTTTATAGAAAGTATATATTATCAATAAGGTTCATCTGTAAACAGTGTGCTGAAAGATCGCTTTAATAATCAATATTTGAGATAAAAAGTATGTTTTCATATGTTTCCTATTTACGAAGAAATTATTTAATACACTGATTGTAAGTTTTCGTTATTCATAACTGTCACTAAAAAAAATTATATATAAAAGTACATTTTTCAAATACCCGTCAAATTGACAGGTACTGTAAAATTAACTATACACTCAACGTTGATAGTTCTAGCGAAAATAATGCTATATCTTCAATTACACGATTCCATTCTACAACAAACTACACTTGCGCAAATGTTCTCGATCAATTTTCAACGTCGACTTACTGCGAAATGAAGTTTAATATAAAAGAATGTTACTCAACATTTTTTTTTTACTCATTGTTTTTACATAGCATTATTCTTCTTCGACACTTGAAGAACACTCTTCATATTGAAATCACATAGAACTTTAAATATGCTATCTATTAACACATTAACGTCCGGAGACATAAAAATATGGTTTTTGTTGATTGCACGTGAAATACCAGAGACATACATATAAATACGTAGTACAATATATGTATATGTTCAAGATGATACTTCTTATCAATTAAACTAACATAGTGTACTTTGATTATATTGAAAGCAAAAGATAACAGTAAATTTCATTCTCATATTTTGCCTTGTAGAAGTGTTCTTAAAATTTTTGCCTACAAAGTATATACATATATATATATATATATATATATATATATATATATGTCAGACTAAAAATAGCCTCTATTTCTTATTACAATTATTGGTGTTTTATATTTGTTATGTCATAAACTTAATTAATATCAAATATTTTTTAAATGTTTTAACCATATGTGTAAAGCGCTGCAACATATTTGGAAATCATAAAATATGTCGGCTGCACGCGTCAATTTCTGCATATACAGCCCGTATCGTAATGTGTTAAGAAGCATGACAGCCTCGAAATATCCTGTCAAAATATTATCTTATTTTAATATTTAAAAAATGATTATATATTATATATCAAATAATTATACATTCTCTGTCCTAAAGTGATATTTTTCAAAATACAGTATAAAGAGTTATTGATGAATTTTCGAAATTATAATATTATCTAATCTCTGAACGCATAAATGTCATCGGACGTTAATGGGTCAGTAAAGGTAATTGTCGGCAGGGGGGGGGGGGGGGGGGGGGAGTAGGTGAATCGACAAAATTAGAAACGAAAAGGGGAATAGAATCACGGAGCGGAAAAATTGATAGAATGGGTTTAATGAAAATGGCGGATACGCTAGCCAATTTAAAAATGTGGGTCGATATCGATGAAACGAATGGTTCATTACACGGTCGCGTAACATCGTGTAGTGTAACAGAAATGCGAAATATCGTGCACGACCAGCGTATTCTGGCTTGCGTTGTGTATATATACATGACGGCACATCCATCATGGTATGAATATTTTACTTAGGCTGCGCTAACGAGCAAGGCTTAACGCTACGAATGGTTGTAAGCACGTAAAGGCTAGAAGATCGGTGCGCGTTTGGTTGTGTACTATGCTTTAACAGCGATCATTTCGTACCTTATACCGAACTAATACGTGCCTTTAACATAATCAATCTTCAAACATTATTTCAGACAGTGAAATTAAATTTTGGTTTTGTACTAATTCGATGCTTCAGTTAGCTGATGCAGAATTTTTCCTTCTAAAATTCATATTTGAGAAAATACTCGTGATTAGTGGCCTATAATATAGAAGGGAGAGGGTAAATAGGTAAATGAGTACTGTTATCTGAAATAACCCCCTTTTTCGCGAAGCAGTATGAACAGTCATTTAGATAACAACTTCTGTTATTTTTTAACTTCGAGGTGAAAATTTCCAACGATTTTCTCGGGTGGAGATGTTAGACATAATTTCGCAAATATTTATCGCAGAAGAAAAGAAAAATGTGCAATTTTGAAAGGAATGTGTAAGATTAGATGCGTTGGAATTATGTTATTAGAAATGATCGTTAAACTTTTGCTTCTCAGTTTACGAATGTTTTGCTTTATTTTCAAGCAACAGCTTAGCTTCACTTCTTTTTCATTAAAGGAAACTGGGATAGTGGCTGGCAAACGAGATAAAAATTATTATTTCACGAACGGATTTGCGCGTTGGAAAATTGGAATCGGCTAACCAAGCTTCTGACGATGCGTTCCAATTCACTTTGATAAGGATTAACCCAACTACATTCAATACGATTTAGGAATTAATCTGCAGGAGTGTATTCGCGTTTCAGCGCAAAGGTTAAGTAGATTTCGCAAACGAGCAGCATTTCTCCACGATGAATTATATTTTAATTCGATTCCAACGGCATTCCATTAAATATCTGCGGCCGCGGGGAGAGTTTAACACTGTCATCTCAAGGAAACAGTTTTACATTCTAATTAAGATAATCGGCGGCGTACCCTGTGAAAATTTCATCTAATAACAACTTCAGTTCCTGCGTGAAATTATACTTATTCCGATAGATTAAATCTCGATCTGAATTTAATTACATTTTTGAACAAACTTTTCAACTCCTTCACTTTCCTTCCCCGCATAAAATTGCTGTCGAAACAATAGGGGACTTTTTGCAGAAACTGATAAGAGTTCGTGTGTCAATCATGTAATATTATAATATACATAAGGTATATCAACTGGCGTAGTGAAAAATATATATCCTTTTCACGTCCGCTTATAAAAAAAAAAGTTATTAACATTAAAACATGCCCCTTCAGAAACCATACAAATCCACATGGAATATTTTTCGTTACGAATAATAACAGTCACGAAAATCGAAGTGATAATATCTGATGAGCCACCATTTTCTAAGAACTTAGGCACTTAAGGAATGGTTCTTACACGGTTCATTTGAGCAACACAAATTGAATTATTTTTATGAGAAAAGACACGTCTGCAATATTATAATCAACCCCGTCCCTTATAATAACGAGGCATATTCGTTGTGCAGATTAAGATATAACAAAAGACGAATTAAATATTTAATAAATTTGTATTTTTGCTTAAATTTCAGGTTCAATTTAAGTCTGAAGATTATCATATACAAATTCTATATGATATTCTGACTTTCTTTTTATTTAATCCTGTATTAAAAGAGTGAATAGCTGAGGTTAATATACGTGGTGACTAAAAAATTGTAAACCAAAGGTTATAATGACGAATTCATAATTGTTCTTCGTTCCGTAAAAAATAACCTATATTTCGGTTTATCAGACCAGAAACTGAAACTTATTCTGAATATTCAACACTTGCAATTAAGTGTTTAAAACTTTCATTGCTTATTATATCGTTATATCCGTAGTTAGGCAGAAAATACATTATACTTGTATCGATCAGAACTAGAGCAAAGTAACTGGTTTAAATTTTGACATCCAAGGTACGAAAATGAACTATTATTATTTTCAAATTATATACAGAATATATCACGGTAACAATAATTCCTTCAGCCTTCCATCTGAAATAAATTAGAGAATAAAATTCATACCAAAAAATAAAACTTACCGGACTGTCGCATTTGCTAGGACAAACACACTTAGCCTCTCCAGCACTGTCGCTCTTACACTCCGCGTAGAATTCGCACTTCTTGTTCTCGCAGCCATCTATGAACAAATAACGAACGGTTTCCAATTAACAAGCAATCCTACTTGTTATCCTCGTTTCTTCGTTTCATGCAACGTTCAGCGGGCCGAACGATCTATCTCCCTTGGTAATTACTCGCAGACAAAAAGACTGGCAAGACAGACCATTCGTCATTCCATAGTATAAGGAGACCGTAGTTCGAGAAATCGCAGATAACGCGCGATATCTCGCACGGGCCGCTAATTCACCAGCCGTCCGGTAGCGGTTGAATTGTTTAGGGTAGCGCGCGCGCTCTTTCCGTTTCCGTGATTCCCGGCATCGACGCGCTTACAAAGCGGCTCGCCGCCACCCTGTTGCAGTCCGGCCGCCTTCTGGCCGACGGCATTAATAAAGATTCCCGCTCGGTATTTGCATAACTGTATCCATTTCGAGGGAAATTATCTAGTCTGCACCGGTAAGACTGCGCGAGGATTCGGGGAGTACTGTGAACAAAGCCAAGGAACGCCAGAGAAGGAGAGGAGAGAGAGAGAAAGAGAGAGAGAGAGAGGGGGGAGAGCCGTAAAGAGAGAGCCAGAGATAGCGAAAGAGAGAGGGAGAGAAAGAAGCGGTGGTGAAGGCAGAGAGCGGGAGAGAGAAAGGCAAAGAAAGAAAAAGATTTCTGAGACAGAGACAGAGAAAGAGAGAGTGAGAGACAGTGAGGAGGGGAGGAAACAAAGGGAGAAAAGTGAAAAGGGGAGCAACAAGAAGCAGAGAAACTGCGAACGAGGGGATAAGAGCACGGATAGAGGAGCCTGGGTGGTTACCATTGAAGTAGGATTTGCAGTCGAGAAGTTATCTTTAGAATTCATTGAAATCCGAGAGGAAAGGGGTTTCGGCTTACTTCTCTCTCTCTCTCTCTCTCTCTCTCTCTTTCTCTCTCTGTCTTCGGCGACGTGTCGATGATGCTACTACAGTCGAGGGTAACAAGCCTTCGGTGGCTGTAGCTGAAGACCTAACCCAGACCCCGGAACGAGAGAAACAGATAGTGGAAAGAACGGAGAGCAGTAGCTTCTGGGCTTTCTGGTGTTCGCGATCGGTATATAGTATACTCTAAGTCGAATCCAAAGATAGAAACGCAGAGGAAACGTGGTTGAAGCGGTGGGGAGATCGGTGCTGCATGCATATGCAACGTGCATGCCGTGGGGTAACAACTCATACAATTTCAGCGATGGGCGAAGTCGCCTGTGCCGCGATATGCATGGAACCGAATCCTAGCAGTACGTTTCAGAAGTTTCACGCGATTTTAAACCATGCAAATTATCCTGCGCCCTCCACCGGCTTCTAGGGAATTCGCCTCCTTTTGACGATTCACGGGGATTTCTTTAGCGAATCCTCGCTTAGGAACGAGCGGTTACGCGCCATAGGGTGGCTTATGAGAAAAGTTTAGCCAGATCGCTCTGTCGCGCGCCCTTATGAAGATTGTAGCAAGGATACTTGGCACCTTGTAGGAAATTCGATTTCAGCGTAATCGCGTGACACAAGATGTTTGTTTAAGTCACTTTATATCTTTCTGTTGATAATTGGAAGATCTAATGAATAAAAAAATCGTGTGGGGAAATAAAGGAAAAATCGTTGAAAATTTCAATAAAAATATTTGTTAGAAATAAGTACAGCTATTCAAATTGAAATATTCGCAATGGTATATGCAAGTGGCAGAAAAATGACAAAACGTCATCAACAATAATGGCAATTATTTCTGTTTTCATTCTTTTTAAGTAAAGCTTTTTAATTGTACACAGAAACTGGAAGAGACTTCATTTCTACACCTAATAAAAAGTGTATAGGATACAAGAATTCATTGAAAGTGTGGAGTAAAATTTATTTGTACGAGCCGTCATTCACGAGAAAATCAAGTTTAACAATTTTCGAACTGTGTAGTTACACTTGATCATCATTCAAAATAAAAAAATTCGCTATGAGTTATTTATTTCTATTAGTAATTTTTGTACTTATCAACACAGATACTATCTTGGTCTTCATTATTTCTTTTTTTTAATATTTTACGTATAATCGATATAATCTGTCGGTATTAATCGAGTTATCGTAACAGTACGATTTGTCCGCGACGTTTCGAAAATTTTTGAAAATAAAAACTCACATAAAAGAAGAGATTATATTCTACACGCTCGGTTCATTTTCAACGAAGAATTATGGTGCACCAGCTATACGATCCAGACACACCCTGTGTATGCAAAATTGTACATTCGAATAGACGGTGACTGAACAGAAATATTTTTATCGTACAATTTGCAATGCATACAAAATTTGCATCCTAACTGTCTGAATACATGAGGATCTATCGATCGTGGAACATTTAAATAAGATTTTGTTTTGGTTGCGGACTTATTCGCATAAAGGATTTTTCAGTAAACATGCAAATGTCTTTAACGAAGAATTCTTAAGGCAGAAAGGTTTCGTGGTTGATCAACATGCAAATACGATTATGATACTGAGGCAGAAGGGGTGGGTCAAAAGGTTTCATGCATTGTATGCAAATGATCTTTATCGTGTATCGAATGCTCGCAAAATCGTCGTATAATAAGTTCAACGTAATGATTACAGTCACTTGGAATCGATCATCCTTCGTTTTTTTCCTAATTTCCAACCTCGTTTCGTAATAAACTTTCCTTAATTATTTTATTCGATACTTTCGTTCTAATTGTTCCATCACCCACGTCGAACGATAACCGATACAAGAATTTGTACAATAAAAAGCATCATAAAACAAGACAAATATAAAGACGAAAAATTATGAAATCGAAATGATAAAGAGAATAGTATAATCAATCTGGGGAATGTAAATATCTCGTAATTCGAATGCTTCGTTAATTTAGTTTTCAATCTTGTAACTTGCGTCGAAACGATCATCGTTACACAGGCAATTTATTTATATTATTCGACCTATATCGTTCGTTTCTATTACTAAATATTTAGCTGTGACTTAACGTCACGTTCAATTCATTTGAATAATTTCAAACTCAATTTCCACGATCGTTCAAACTAATTGGAAGACTTCATCGTGAATTTAGCCGTGCGTTCGTTTCCTGACGTCAAATCAATGTTTGATTCCGATGGTTCTTGATTTTCCGTCGAAAGATCAACACCTGTCCGCGGTTACATTAAAATTTAAGGTTACAATCAGTTATGTGGAATTCAACGAACTCTGTTATTCTTAGAATTATATATCTTTTAACAGTTGATTAATTCACGAATGCATCGCAATTGCTTCTTATTAAACTGACATCGGTATTTCAGTATTTTCTGTCTATCGACAATTTGGTATTACATAATACGGGATATCTTGAAAGGTTTTATAAAATGTGTCTCAAAAGCATAAATGCATATTGTACTGGTTGATAAAATTTATCGCTAAAAGCAAAATTTGTAATGAACATGTTTTTCAAAAATAATCATTTTAGAAATATTTCTGATTTCTTAGCAAGAGGAAAATTAATCGTCTATTTAATTAAATATTCTGTATATAATATAATGTACGTTTTATTAATTCCTTAACAGTTTGATAATATTGTAATTTCCAGTAAAAAAACATATTTTTACATTGCACAATGTTTTTATATGTGATAAAAAGTATAGGAAAATATGTTTTGCGAGTACCTGTTTAATAATTTCGTCGTGTATGATAAATTTTAAAATATGGTATACATAATCCTACGGTACAATTTGTGGCAGTAGTATCTCATTTCTTTCCTAAATTTTTTTTTGCCGTATGCATATAATTAACATAAATCTACAAAATTTATTTATTAAATTTTTATTACAGGCTCGAATAAAACAAGTTGCAAAAAGCAATCGTTATCATTTTCCTCGTGCTTTCGACCAATTAAAATTCTTTCAAAAATATTTTTACACATCATCTAGTAAACTAATCCTTCTAACTTTTCAAAAAAACTCACATCGTTAAATATAATTTTAAAAAAATTATTCCATTTTAAACGATGCCTGAATATTAATGAAAATCACAGTATAACATCAACTAACTATACTGTCAATAACAAAATATCCATATTTACTTATCTATACCAATTAATTATCATACAATTTATTATCTCTAAACGCGGATTAAATTTCTAATTATTCGTCGATTAAGACCTTTTTCGTTACTTTCAACGACTTTTCCTGTAGTTTGTATGTACAGTTGGGATGTACGCTTTTAAAATACTCTACACAAGGTTTAAAAGAAAAAGCACGCTTTGGGGGACTCTTGTCGAAAACTAGATTGACGTGTCGAAAATGAAAATTTGTGGAAATTAGGAAGCCCGCTTCCCGAAGAATCGATACTCACTGCAGAGCCCCTGGTAAAGCACACGAATTTCTCGTCGATGTTTACATCCCTCGAGGCGAAGCTTACACTCGTTCCCGTAGCTGATGCCATCGTCGCCGCAAACGGGTTGAAATTCCGCCGGACAGTTTGGACACTCGCAAATCGCTGTGCCACCGGTTTCCGCGCAAATCGCGCCCCACTGACAGCTCTGCAAAAGAAATTCCTATCAGTTTGACTTTTTTTTCTTTCCCCTCCTCTCCCGCCGCTCTTCCTGGAACATTTTCACTCGTAGACACGGCGATTCTGTTCCCTTCTTCTTCTTCTTCTTTTTATCCATGGATCGAGAGAAAAACGCGTGATTAATCGCGGTGGATCATCGCTCGCTTTTTCCAAGCTTCACCTTTCGGCGACAGCGGATTCTTTGTCGCCAAGCATTGCTCAGATAGCCGGTCGTGTAAAGCCGATAATTTAACGTTCGCGATATTTTATTGCACCGTACAATTTACGCGCCGCTTTAATTCGCGGGATCTAACGTACAACGTTCCAGTGCTCTTTTATAACGAGTACAGCTGGTTCTTCCTGCTTTCTGTTGCTTTTAGACAGACCCGTTTTTCATGACGTGTAACACCGTAGACTATACAGGTTGTCCAATAAAATTGAAATAACTTGTTGACGGAAGAAATGGTCTAAGGGAGAATTAAATGGTACCGAATGATATTATAGTTTGACTGTACTGATTACGGGACAGTTTTTCATCTTACTATAAAAATATAGTGGGACTGCGTTCTAAAATTACTTGTTTAAATGCTCTATGAGTTTTAACGTTGGTTCAGTTATTTTAATTCATGGACACATTTATTTTCAAATGCGTTTCTTTACGCCTATTATTTAAAGCAAAGGCAAAAATTGAAATTGAAATAACGTTTGAACCTTTGAGTGCTAAAGGCGTATATATACGCTCTCTTATATTCATCAATATTATACGAAAGGCATATATATACGTTTCCACACATCTAAAAATATATGCTAACGGCGTACATATACGAGCAATGAAATTTGGAAATACAGTCATTCCAACAGTCATTCCATCTTATTAACTCTTTGTACTCCACTGACGCTGTTACACAGGCATTCATAATACAGACTGTTCGGTCATAAAACACTTCAAGGCAAGCAAGGCGAGGGATTAGGCGACACGGCCTGCAAATTTTATTTCTAACAGTACAAATTACCGAAACCCACCCATCTGGCTACCAGAAGCGGTCAACTTCGCGATCGATCAGGAAACAGTAGGGATTCCCTACAATATAACAAATATTTTTTAGCAACAATCTCCCTACCTTCTCGACACCTCAGCCACTCCCAGAATATTAGAACACCAATAGACACATCTCGACCACCTCCACTACACATTTAGACAGCAAATCAGAACACACAGAATTTATAAATTGACACGCACAGACACTCAAAGATAGATTATTTCGTAACACATCATACTTTTCGTTATACATTCGACACAGACACCAATATTGTACATATCTCGTTAACTAGTTATAATAAATCTATATCGTAGTTCAATATTGTGTTTGATACAATCAAAAATTCATACAGTCCACTATCTAATTGCATACTTCGAAAGACTTCACTGGAATCCACCAAAACCAGTTCGAAGTCCGCGTCATACTATCGTCGCGGAAATACTCGTCGACGCTGTGACGCGATAACACAGACCATAACATCTTTTATCCATCCCAATTTTTATTCCATTCCAATTTTATTTACATCGAGAGAAAGAAAACGAATAACAAATAGCAAATAATGTCAAATTTATGAACGTGTATAATTATTTCTTTCCAGAACGAAACTTTTGAGTTTCAGAAGTTTACACAACTTATAATAATCGAAATAAGGTAACTAATTTTAATATTTACTGATTTTCAATTATAAAGTAGAGAAATTACACTTTTTGTTTGAAGAATGAACCCAGGTTAACAGGTTATTAGTGCCTTGATTTTATTCGTATGTCAAGGGATTAATCGGCTATCAATCGGCAACCGTTGCCATAAAAAAGCCGATTAATAGGTTTGCAGTAGATAAAGTGTTAAAAGAACACTTAATTCGATTCTCCAGATTTATACTCGATGTCCACGGCACGATTTTCGTTACGTTGCCGGTGTTTGTTTGCACGTTCAAATATTTGCTACTGTTCCTTTCTGTTTCGCGTATCTCACACCACTTTCAAGTATAAACTCGACTTACCTTTTCAGAGCATGGCCCCCTAGAGCCACAGATTCCCGTGTAGGCGATCTCGATGTTGGTCTTCGTTAAACAGGCCTGTCTCTTCAACTCGCATAACGATGTGTACGTCTTACCACCTCGTGCGCATACCGGCTTCATCACTGGTTCACATTCTGGCCTACACTCACAGCTCGCGATCCCCTGTCGGTTGATTACGCACTGCTCATAGGGGCCGCACTTCGCTTCGTCGCACGGATTGACTCCTATCACAATGACGAAAGATTAAAAAAATGTCCTCCTTTTTTTTCAACGCGTGTCACCCTTCTTCGTGATCAAAGTTCCACGTTTGCTCTGAGCTAACAGTGAGTATTATACGTAACGTTTGTTCTGACCAAGTCGTTTCCGTTCGTGAATCGAGACGGGGGTGCTACTTGGTTGCTATAGAGGTGGATGGCGAAAAGGGTGCCACTGTTTGGTTTTCAAATTTTCTCACATGGAGCATTGAATTCCCGTTTATACGGGGGATATACGTGGCGAGGGAATTACTGCTCATAGGTGGATTCTATGTTTACGAAGGAACGTTAGCGTTTATTTTATTGTAAAGCAATTCGTTGCGTGTGGAATAGTGTTTGAGATGAATTTGATACGAATTTCAACCAAATTTATGTGAGGCCGGTGTATATGGAGATGATCTGAGACTTTAGAAATTTTGATTAAGTATCAAACAAGTGTTATTGAATAGTAAATGAAAAGCAGAATAATAGGTGTAATACATCAAATTGTAAACTTCTGTAATTATTACTTTCTGCAAATATTGTACAGAGAATTGTATCTATTATCATTTTCATTCCGCGGGAACCTAACGTCTGGAATGATTCTGAGATTTTAATTATGGTCACCGTCTCTACTATCCTTCTGAGATGTTTTGTGTGTTTCAAATTTAACAACTCTTTCAATACCTCTTTTTGTGACTCAGTTATCAGTAAAAGAGCATTAAAAAATGGAGATAAAAATTTTATTAATGTATTAAGGTATAATCTAATTATCATGAACATCATATGTAAGAGTGCACGTGTAAATTATAAATTAATATCAACTGCAGCTGAACAAGACGAAATTTCTACCCGTACAAAGTCGTTAACTGCAGAATAAATACAGTTACTACGAAACGAGAAAAAAAAAGAGGAAAAGCAAGATAGAATTTCTAACTCGTATAATATAAATTTATCATCTCTAAATGTTCGTTAAATTGTCATATCCGAACAATTCGTCTCAAGCTTTTTTAAGATATTCAACGTAGAAATTACTGTATTACCATAGATATCTAATAATATAAGAAAACGTAGAAAATGAAGGAAAAGTTGACTAATGCGTTTATTATGTTCCGGTACAAATGTCCCCGTGACAACTTGAACAAGTTCGAAGGTGAATTTCGAATTACCTGAACTGCAAGCGCTGTCGTAGACCTTCCTGAGTGATAATCTCGATCTGCAAGCTTCCTGCCTGAGGTTGCATTCATTCGAGTATGTTTTACCATCACTTCCGCAAACTGGTGTGAACTCAAGGCCGCACTGCTCGCCGCAACGACAGCCTGGTTGCCTCGAGTCGTCCAGCTGACAGATTTCCAGTCCTACGCACTCCACGTTACCGCAAGGATCTGGAAAATTAAATTGCGGTACCGTGCAACTTGAAATCACGTTGAACTTGCAATAGTGTGTTATTTGTTATCTGACATGATCGTAGATTCTCGTGTGTCAGGATAATAATGTTTCTTTTTTCAATCATTACATGTAAAGTAACTCCATTTAGTTTAATATATTACATTAACATACTACTGTTCGAAGATGCTATTAGAAATCTTTAATTACTCGAAACTGTGTAGGTGTGTATTAATGTCACATAATCGATAAATTTATTTTGCGACGGTAAGATGATGCTGACTTCGATTTTGGACCGAGCCAAAGTGAAGCTTTCCGAAGTATGAGAATGAATGGATTGCATGAATTTGAGTGTGTCTGAATCACAGTATTTTGTATTTCATAATCCACACATTTTTCAGTTGATATCATTTTAACATCAAGAAGATCGATGAGCTGGCTAAGACCAACAGGTACCGTAGACAGTCAAAAAATCATTAGAAAAAAAAAGGTCAGCAAATGTTATATTGTAGTATCGCGAAAAAGGAACTTGTGAGGAGTAGGAACTATCCGAGTAAAGGCAACCGCTGGCCAGAAGGGGCGAAAACTTTTGACCGGTGGGAAATCCCCACGAGTCATCGGGCCCGGCGACGCGTTCGAGGCCCTACGAAAATCGAAGCATGACCATATTTGGGCATATGCGAGTGAAAACGCGTTCGCGTGGTGGGAGGACGAAAAGTCCTTAAAAAGGGATGTTCTGGAAAAGAAAGGGGAGTTCGTTGTTAACTAGAGAGAGTCGTTAGTCGTATTTAGTTGTTACGAGTTGATTGATTTAGTTGTTTTAGCATTAATAGAATAGTTTTAGTTAATTAGACATAGTTTTTCCTTTCTGTTCAATAAATAAAATATATTTTACTATAATATGTATATGGTATGATTGTACTGGTCCTTGTACGTTAAGCCTGACGCATATGATATCCATGTATGCAGGTCTTCAAATAAGGCGCTTGTAAAATGATTAAGTGAACAAACTATATTTCAGGTAAAATTTGCCTAACGATCGAAAGAAACTCCGCAAAGAAAACCCATGAAAAAAAATCTCTAACATTTCATAGCGTTCTCATTCAATTACAAAATTTATTTCAATACAACGAGACATCTTGAATAAATTCCTTCCCAGTAAAAAAAAAAGAAAAAAAAAGAAATCAAGTTTCATTGTGCTCGAGCTAACAACCAGTTCCAGCGATGAGTTATGAAAGAGTTGAAGAAAAAAGAAAAGAAAAAAAAGAAATGAAAATGCTCCAGGGAAATTTATGTGGCTGCAGGGTTAGGCGTCGGGTTAGTTGGAGTCAGATTGATAGAAGCAGATAGAAAGAGCCCGATGAGGACTGTACGCGGTCTCGCGAGCAGAGAAGAACAAGGGATGAAAAAGTGGGGGTAAAGGATTGTGGTAGGTGGTCGAGCTCGAAAGAAAGGGAGGGGAGTTACCGTGAGCACAGGTAAAAGCATGGCTGAGTCGAGATTAATCTTCGCCCTCGGCCAAGGAAGGAAGTTGGATTCCGTTTCCTGTCCGTTGGCGGTAGGTTTCGACCTTATAGCTGAGCTGACGCGGCAAGTTCCCGAGGCAGTGGTGTTTCTCGGGGTTAATTCGAGTTACAGACCAGTGGAGCGGGTAAACTCGACCCTTCCGCAACCACCTTCGTTTCTTCCTCGTTCCACGCCAGTTTAGTGACTCGTCTAGAGTTGTAATCGAAGTTCCTCACCTGTCATCCCTTTTCTATCACGCAAATATTCCTGTATAGCCCTGTGACAGTTTCTCTTTCCTTTCCGTTCTCTTGTAAACGACGATCTATGAGGCGGCTACATGCGCGATATGATTCCTCCTTTCGTGCTCTTTGACAATATATGTATGTTCGATATCTCAAGCATGGTATCAAACAACTCAGAAACGAAGATTCTTGATGAAACAGCAATTCGAAAGTACCGCAAAGTAACGACATTCTAAAGAAATGATAATATTAGATTTTCATATCTGCCTCCAGCCTGTAGCTCTTTGTCAAGGATAATATTTATTTAATAGAAGCTGCTTTTTTTAGAGAGGACAGTTCGCTTAGATTACTATACGAAATATATTAGGTCTAAAAATAAATTCCTTCAAACTTTTGAGCGCAGTGAAAGTTTTATTCATAAAGAATGAAAGTATTATAGATCATCGTCAAAATAATTTCTATTATTGCCGATGACTTTTTGCTGTTTCTTTGGCAGCTTGCGAATACCATCGCGAATATTTCCATACGAATGACTGTACTGATTATGTGGCTTCAGTTCGCAAGAATTTATTTCTATGTCTAATAGATAGTGTAGTATATTTATTATAATTTGATGTGTTAATTCCTTAACCTATGATTAATTTTCCTGACTATGCATCTACGTATCAGCTACTTATTCTTTTAGTACCATTTTACATACGAAGCGCTAATATATTGTTGCAGATTACAATGTATTATATTAATTACAATTCACAATCCTCGGTTTTATAAATTAAAAGGAAAGTTAGAATTAAAACTAACGTTTCTTACTAATATAACTGTTTTTGTTGAATCTCAGCTTGTTGAATCTCTGTGTCACAAGTCTAACATTTTGTTACAGGGAAAGGGGTTAATTAAATCTCAATTTCAATTAAAACAGGTTAACAGGAATCAATTACATAGTGCAATTTCAAGAGTATACAACATACGATTAATTTACCTTTTTATTCAAAAAGCAAGTAACGAGATTTGTATAATACTTTTCGCAAATAAAACTAAGTCAATGTAAAGCTTAGCTTGCAAATATTCAAGTGGAATTAAACTACACCACGATATTTCGTTCATGTGCCATTTTATTTACGGTAACTGCATGATTCTAGATTAAAACATTCTATTCATTCGTTGTACGATACTTTTTGAACGGTTACCGTTAGAAGCTTCAAAAACTTTCCTTATCCCAGAATCTCTGCCCATTTCCAAATACTACTCATGACCTCCTCTCAAAGACAGCGAACCGCAGCCCACTAAGCTTGCCGCTCTAACTTTCCACGACATTACCCTGATGCGGATTTCTTTGTACTATCGTCAGGCCAGCACTAAGGATACTCTGTATCGGCGTCTGTTCGTCGTTATCCAGAAAACTGCGTCGCGAGTGCACGTAATGATGTCTATGTAACGTGCACATGCGGCACACGTTAGACGTTTCAAGAAGAACCAAGCTTTTGCAACCGAACTTTAACCTATCTAATCTAGTATTTTAACTAAAAACCTGTCACTACACCTTCTAAATTATTAATTGTAGTAGCGATAGAAATTCGTGAGGGTGTTTTGTCTGAGACGAGAGATTCAAGAACGGAGAATACTTAACACATTGTTGACGGAAAACGCGAATCGACATCTTTCAATGTTTCAAAAAAGACGTGAGTCGAGATCTCGCAGTTTTCGAAAGAAATTTACATCTTGTACGCGCTGAATCATTACAGTATGAATAATAATCATATAATAGTAAAATTTATACGATTTTGTATTTGCTATATAGACGATTAATTCAGTTTGGAAAAATTAGTCAAAAATGGTGCATCAGTATGAAGAATACTTTGAGAAATTTCACACAGATGAATTTTTAAATGTAGCAAGTGATGTTGAGATTGATGAATAAACATGACAGTAGTTCTGATAAGAAAAACGAAGAAAAAAAAGCTGCTATATAAGGGAAAATGTTTTCATGACTAAAAAATTGGCAATGTTCCATCTGAAAAATAGGTAATCACCTTGAAACATCCTTTTCCCTTTCATGTACAAAAAATTCTATTATACGAAGAATGTCTGCCCTCTAGTGTACTTCAGGTTTTCTTAACAATTTTAGGTTTTCTTTTTTCGTATCACCAATATTTTCGATAATATCGAGCTGTCACGCTTTATATGCCTCACTTTGTATATTATATTCGAAATTACACATGCCCAGTCTCAATCACGGAAACCACGAAAATCCTACATAATTTACCGCATCCAATTTCCATCGTGATAATTTAATCACCTGTCCAATTTCCAATCGTTATGCAGTCTGTCCCATAAGAGCATGTCGACGATAATTCTGTAAATATTTACATATTTGTAAAAAAAAACTTTGTATGGGTCGAATCTACACCTGAAATATTAAAACGCTTTTACTTAGTAATGGGTCCAATATCCTTCATTAGCGATTATAGCTTGGCACCGACTCGGCATATTTTCGACTAATTTTTCAGCGTACAATACAGGTAGCGACCTCCATATCTTCCGAATGCATACATCTTCTGTACACAATACATCTTCTTCTCACCTTAAACTTCATTGTGGATAATACATTTTCTATAGGATTTGCATCAGAGGATTAGTATGGGCAAAGCAGTACGGTGATGGCGTTTTCCACTTTCCACTTGGTACAAATGCGACTTCAATGTTTAGGGTCGTTGTTTTCTGGCAATATATATTGGTCCTTGATTTGATCGAATCAATGTTTCACAGATGTGAGAAGCTTCCCTTGATACAGTTTCAACAGTTTTTGTGCATTCAGAATATTTGTGAAGACGCACAACGCCCCGAAACCCTGTGCGTTAAAGAAACCCTAAACATACACCCTTATAAGGTGTTTCACTTTTCTTCGTATGCATGTCCAATAGAACACCAGACCCAAAACGAAGATTCATCGGTGAACACTACATTACTCTAGTCATGATCGCTATTTCGATGAGCCCACGCAAGACGATTTTTGACATGTTTGGACAGCATATTTCTACCACTTGACACCATGTTCGTTTAAACGCCGTTTTAATGTCATCATACCGATATTTATACCTTCTTTAGTGAAAGCAGTGAAAGACTCAAATTTTTCTCAAAAAGTCAGAGAATCATTTTATTGTCTCGGGTATTAGTTCTTCGCCTTGATTCTCGATTTGTAAAGTAATCGACGTTTTTTGTTTCCTTGTGTTTTGATTCCTTGTTCTTCCCACTTCTTGTAAAACTGTGTCGACTTGTGCATGTATTTAGCGCCTTTTGGGTGGCAACATAAGAACATTCGCGTACACGGCACTTATCTCGGAAAGCTCAGTACTTTTTTAATGTCGCAAACGAAACTGAGAGATATTCAACTAATGCATACTAGAGAAATCTGTGTTTGTTCACACTATTTCATTTCCACCTCGTTAGGTGTCAAGTTTGGAAAATATCGCGGACACGCTCTTGTGTGACAGTCTATAATTCAACAGAAAGAGGTAACAGAGAGGACGGTATTAAAATAACATTGAATATAAAGCTTTTGCGTGAAAAAAGAAACGCGAAGAAAAGGTAGGTGGGTTGGAAGGGGTAGAATGGAAAAAGATCAGGACAGCCTGGCGTCACTTAAAACCGTAAAACCCCTCGTAAATTGCCTTAGAGCCCTTCGATCGTGGACAGAGTGCGTCAAGTCCTCGATTCTCACCCCGTTCCAGCCCCGGGCGATTTAACCGAACACAAAAGCCATCCGTACCAGCGATAAAAGTGTGTTTAAAATTCTCGCGTCGCATCGGGGCAATTGTTTTTAAGTCCGTCACTAAGAGCCCACCGCCTGCCTCTCCCTTATCCTTCGTTCAACCATCGACCTTCTTTCTTTCTTCGCCCGTACGCCTCCCCTCCAACGGTTTTCAACGGCTGTCTCCAACGGCAACATCGGCCTCGTCTAATCTTCCGAGTTACGCGAAACTTTCTACGTGGCTCGACTACTTTTTTCCACACTTCTATCCATCTCTCCCTCGCCGCTTGGCTGATCTCCCCTCCCCCCTCAACAGGCCCTCTTTCTCTCACCGCCACGGCAACCCGTGACCTCCTCGCCACGCTGACGGCGTATTTTGCATTCTCGCGGAATAACTTTGTGAAAGGAATAATAAGCGACGGAGAGGAATAAGGAAGAAGTTGTCCGGGTAGGGTAAGTGGTGGGTAAAGGTAGTTGAATTGAGTTTGGTCAACGAATTGAAAGATTGCTAACTTCCCTCCCTCCTCGCTCGTCCCGTTTCGCCAATTGCATTCTTATTTTTCCGCGTCTCTATTGTTCTACCACGGTTAACCCTTTTTAGACCATTGCTCATTTTTGCTTCTTTTTACAGTTGGATCATTCGAACATGCGTCCTTCCAGTGCGATTGAGAAAATATTTAGATGCTTCTGTCTCGTCGAGTGTTATCGTGGAATGGAAAGATAACGAATTGTGAGATGAAAACCTTTTTTTTTTTATTGAAAGAAATTTAAGATAGATTTTGATTGTTATATGCGAAAGGTTGTACAGTTTACAATAAATATACAGTGTGCTGGGAGATTAGGGACTAGTTTTGGAAGCTTTACGCAGCTCTCTGTACTGTCGTTAATTTTGGTAGAATTGGTAGTTTTGCATAACTTCAGTAGCTTTGGTAGTTGCGGTAGTTTTGTGCAGGTACGCGCACTTTCGGTAAATTCGGTAACTTTAAGTACGAGTAAAGTTTACCGGAAGTTCCATCGATGGTTAGACGAAGCTTCGGCTAAGTTCTGGTCAAGTTTAGAGATGAAGCGATCGTAAATGAAGTCATGAAAAGAAAAGAATGAATATAAAACGAAGGCTAAAACTTGTTTTTCCTTTTTTTTCTGTTGAAAACTTTTGCAGAAATATAATTTTTGATATTGTATATCATTTGAAACTTTCAATTTTTTTTGAAATTTCTCTATAAAAGATTGTTAATTTTGAGTCCTCCGCGAAAGTTAGAATTCTTCTTAAGCCAATCGAAATGATTAGACAAATTTATGAATTCTAGATGCAAAATTATCGGCGAAAAATTCAATCCTTCTATTTCCTTGTTACATATTTCCTTTTCGTCAAATCGAATCGATCGATTAGATTTCACCGTCAAATTAGTCTCACATATGTACGAAGCGCGTGGAGAATCAAGGATCGAAAGGTAATCAGCGAATTACGAAATCGAGTCTCTGTCTCAATCTGTAGGTATCCCGTGGCGAATTAATTTCGACGCGTTTGTGACAGCTTCGGCTCAGTTATAACAAGATCTGCAAATAGAGTAGCATTGCAATTTAGCTATTTAAATAAATGCTTGATGGATAAATCTACCGTAAATTCAGCCAGTCTTCCCAATTAAACATTAATATCCGCTAAAGTGACTTTTCAACATCGACATTTATAATTCGAACTAATTTCTCGAATTTTACTCTGAAAATAATTTATCGGAGTTCGAAAATGACATAGGGTAGACCGAGGATAATCGGCTCATAGAGCGAAACGAATCAATATAAGAATTAATTCTATGTTTGTCATTTCGCAATAGATACAAGAATTCATAACAAGGGAACTTCGGCAACCTGAAAATTCTGAATTTTTTGAAATTTTGCAAGATTTTGTTATCCTTCTTTATCGGTTAGCAGGATAGAAGATATATTACAATTAGTATTGTAGAGACTGTTTTTCAAAGACTGGTTTTATCCGGAAGAACAAAAAAAACGTCAAAATAATTGTCCGATTCTTCTCTTAAGGTCCCCTACAAACTTACAAAGTTGAAAACAAAATCGGAATTTTTGAGTTGCTAAAGTTCGCTTATAAAATACGTAATCTGCAATTTGGTATTTAAAATAAAAGGATAAGCTTGAAAATTCAAATATGTTGATTATTATTGATGTATTTTAGAATATTATATCATTATCTGTTTATATGATCAAAATCAATCAAGCATCATGATATCTAAACAAAATAAAAGAAGCTGTGGCGAATGTTAAATCTAAAGAAATTACTAAACGTGAAGCTGCAGAAATGTATAATGTATATACCTTACACAACTCCATAGAAGAGTAAGGAGTGTCAATTGATCTGTCATTGAATTGCATATTTTTTTACCTTGACTCCAGAGATTTTATTATGAAATTTCCCTTTTTTTCTAAGGCTCTTCGCGAATTTTATGGCGAATTGAATATATCTTACTTTTTCGTTTCTTCTTTGCATGAAAAAGGTTTTCAAGTTTATTTCTAATTTTTTATTATTAATATTCGAGTTAAATGAGTATTAGATACGAATTTATAACAAAAAATTAGCCTTTTAATGTCTGACTATTATTTTTTACCATCAAACAAAGAGTGAACTGATTTGCCTTGGTATCACCGTACCAGTATTAAGAACTAGAATACTATTCTTCCCTGAACTACATTTTCTACGTTACAAAAATATTGTAAAATGAAAAGCAAAAAATGACAACAAAAAGCTTGAATGATTAATAAAAATTTAACTAAAATTTTGCACTACAAATCCACGATTTCCTTAATCGAAGTGAAATCCACTCTATCTAATCTCATTGATCAGCCAGGCCACGTGACATTAAACGAAACCATAACATTCAACAGCATCCACCTTTCCTATCCCGTAAACAAATATCTCTTTTATTCTTTATTGGTTCAAAAGCACAGGCTATGGAATTCACAGAATACAGGGAGTCGTGTCAACATCGTCGTGGAAGGGAATTACAGCCAAGATGCAATGACTGGGTTTATGTGAACATCGGCTTTCGCGGTTTCTCTTCGCTCATACGTACTGGCAGTAAGCTACTTCCGTTCGATCTGTGACCTCCCCGAAGCATACGAAAACCCTTGCAGATCCTCCCTTAGTGGGCTGAACAGAGGTAGGCAAGGAGAGAAGCAGTCACTTAGGCTTCAGACGCGTAAACATATGCGCGTAAGAGCATCCGCCCATGGAGTAACGATGGTAATTTACAAGGATGGTACCGGTAGATAGGAAAGCTTCCTTGTATATATATATAAGGGTTGCTTCGATATTCGCGTTGCATCGTAAACGGGCTACTTTAAGGTACGAAGTCGTTGCGTTAGGTTGTTCGATGGTAGATCGTTCCAAAGAGGGCCAAGCAACGTTGTAGTACGTGACGTTGGTAAATTATAAATGATTATACGGATGAATGCAGATGGATTCGCCGCGATGTACGCACCACTGCAATTTGCATGCAGAGATTCGCGGTTTGATTTCATTACGATGCAATTACGGTGTAACCGTTTGAAGATAATTTATGGGTTGGCTCTTTTGAGGGGAACAGTCTGTATGGTAGTACTGTAGAAATCTACTTCTAGACTGTACGGTGTATTATTCGTGTGTAATTGAACGTGGTATTTGCAAACCATCCCCGATAGCGGTATTAGATTTCGAATACTTCGGAGATTTGGAATTCTCGTACGGATTTAGAAAACGGGGGAAGATATCCAGGAAGAGAGAAAATTGCGTCGTCGTTCGAGTCTGGATTTTGCTTCGTCAGTGGTACTTCATCTTGTGCCGAGATTCCGAAAGTATCTTGGTTTTGTATGCAAGAGGAGTGTCTCAAGGCGTTACGGTTTCATGGTAAATTGGATTCGTGAGTATTTACGTGAACTACGTTTCGAAGGTAATAAATCAATTGATGTAATCGTGGATGTTGTCGAAAGTGTACCATTTTACGCGAAAATATTTCGCATACTTCACGTTCGTACACTAATTGTAAGCAAACATGCTATTGACCCTCTACAACACGATTTTTCTTTGTTCATAAGAAACGAAATTACAATTAATTCCGAAAAGGGAAAGTTAATAATTATTAGAAGGAAATTAATTATTGGTAACATAATGCAATAGTGTAAGAGTAAACAGATAAAATTAATTATAGAATATATTGGGGGTAAATACAAACTTAATTCGGTGCCTTGTTTCATAAAGTCTGGATAGGTTTATCGACTAAACGCTGTTATATTGTTTCAAAAGAGTAATTCCTCAGCTAGCTAATTAGTGGGAAAAAATGAATCAAAACAATGCGGATTACTCTGAACCTTAAAATTGTGTTTAATTTTTATGTTAACACGTTGCCAATCACGCATATTTTCAATGAACGGCGCTTAGAAATTTCATATTGAAAAATAAAAAAACTCGTCAACTTACACTAGCCCTCTCTATCAGTCTAAATAAATTTATTACGCCCAACTTTGAGGGTCATTTTCATTTTTTCGTTGTGGACAATTGTAAATAAAAAAAAAAAAACATAAAAAATACATGTCGAGTATTTTTCTCTGAACTATGTATACTAACGTTTCATCGATATTGGTGACTATCATTTACGAATTTCTGCTTGCTTTAATAATATTTTTGCATTTAAGCATCCATAAAGCGTGCAAGAAATTTCAAATAATAAAATAATAATTATTTAATATTTCATACTACTTACGGAAATCAGAGTAATGTGGTAAAGTTTGTAATGGTTTGTAATGGTTGGTAAAATATAAAATAAAGTAAAAATATATGAAACAGCATAATCTTTTTTTTTCTGAACTGTGTTAACCTTCGATATAGACAAATTTAGGCAATAGTGATTCACAAAATTCACAAATGTATCAAACATATCCATTCTTTTCGTAAAACGGGAAGATCTCCCCGATCGGTCGACAAAATGTTAATAATCATTGACGTTTACAAAAAGAGGTACGAAATTAATTTGCATACCTAATAGATATATGGCACGTAAATAATTTCCAAGTTACATGGTGTCATCATCATGTAAATTTCAATGCATAAAAAACAATCACATAACACGAGTATACGAGACGCGTGCATTACGCAGTTACAATGATAATAATTTTGTAAATATTTGTACATATGATCAGTGTTTGAATTATTACATTAACAATTCTGTTATTTTTTTAGACAAACTGTATATTCATCTCTCGAATTCATCAAACCAATTCGTACCATAGGAAGTACCATGTAAGTGTGCTTTAAAGGTGGATCAATCTCTTGCTCGGAGTTTAGTTTGCTCGCGTCTCGTTTTTCCTTCCACACGATAATCGAGTGTCTCGCCGTGAAACAGATAGGCAAACGATCTGACTGATCCGGGGGGCGTGATTGGTTCGTGCACCTTCTCGCGTCTCTTCGTTGCGTAGCACGGCGTAAGCGGGAAATCTTTCAAATCGACTAGTGTGAGAATTTAGTTGAGCCCATTTTGAAGGAGCCAGTCTGCTCGGAGCTAACATTTCGGGGATTTCGCCTTCTTTCCCCACGGAAGACCCTTATTTCGGCACACTGAAGCGTGAAGGAAACGGCACACCCGCCTCCATCTCGAATCTGGATATTCACGGGAAACGAGCTAAAGCGAATTTCTACGGCTGAAAATGTAAAGGGGCGGAGCAGAGAGAGAGAAAAAGAAAGAAGAAGAAGATCGCTGAAAGAAACCGCGCTTATCTCTCAAAAGACTATTCCTGGAAAAGGTTACTTAACGATCACACTGTGGCACTGCGAGTGGATAATTGTGGAATTAAACAGGACGAATCGCGAGGTCGTTTCTCGCGACATACGATCGTTAAAACTGAAAACTAATTATCGACACGCTGGCAGATACGACGTTTCGTTTCATTCAAGCGGTTTTAGCGAAATCGAAACTGCATTTCATGGCGGGAATTGTGTTAATTTAAGTTGGGATTCTCTGAAATAGTTACTTTTAGAGCTACTGGAACCTTATAGGATACAATTTTGTTCATAGGTTACGAGGACACTTAATAGAATTAGGATTTGGACACAGAAATTTTAGTTTTGACCGTGATTTCTCCAAGAGAATATGATTCTTTTAGAATACTAACAATACTTGAACCAGTTTTCAAATAGATAATTCTTTTCTCCAATTATTCACAGTGATCATAACAACTGTCGAACTTAAAGAAAAACGAATCGCTGCACCATCCCAGGTCCATATTTATCTCTGTTTACTGGAGAACTATTTCCAAATTGTTTATAAAAATTTAACAGCACAATGGATATATTCTTCAGATAATTTCAAACATCCAAAGTAAATAGAAAGTGTATAGATGTTTGAGAAGAATCACAACCGTGTCGTAAACCTGTTCTAAACTTAATTATCCTCAACACTCATCGATACTGTTACTGTTAAAGCCAGAAAATCATTTAAGTCCGTTAGAAGCTGATCATCATCTGTCATTAAGACGAAATCCAGATGTCGTTTGTCGTTCAAGATGGAACGAAGAACGAAGTAACTTCGCCTCTTCCATAAGTTTCTGTCTCAGAGCTTCCTCTCTCATCCAGCAAAGAAAGATTAATCCTTTTCATTTGTATCGTGCTCCAGCTGCAAGTTTTCTCCAGGATTCTCATGCAGTCGATAACCAATAACGCAACTAACTTCGTACTGCTCTCAGTGAACTTTTTCCACCATTGGTCCCCTTTCCTCAACATTCAACGGTTCAATAACATTAACACCAAGAACTCGGCATACTTTTAATCGCGAGTCCTAGCTGTTGCTATGCTTTATCGCGTTTCATGACCTCCTATCCCTCGCTTCTCTTGTGCTTTGTTAGCAATCGCCGCTACTTTCGATCATTGAAAAAGTTTGTCTGCCTCGAAAACTCATTTCCCTCCTCCTTTCTTTCTTTTTTTTCAATTTAGCCTTGGGGGCCAATCGACTCTGACAGAGAGGAGCACGAGAGGCTTGACGGTTAGGACGAAGGGGAGAAAATGGGGGCGAGTGGGGTGACGATCGAAAAGTCTCGAAAGTTTCGAGCTAATTTGATTTATCGTCGCAGCCACTTGAGATTCGCGACCCGGCACGTTCCACCCCTGACTCGGCGTCCTCGTTGCCGAAGAAATTAGGAAGGGTCAGGGATGGGATGGGCTGATCGAACGAGAGAAACGAGCCACGGTCAGCCCCTCGCCGCCAGAATTTATTATTGATTTCGCCGTTTCACCGGCGTGCACCGACTGGATACGATTGATAAAGGACACCCTTGACTCTGTCCTTCGCTCGTTCTCTCTCTCTCTCTCTCTCTCTCTCTCTCTCCCGGTTGTTTCCGCTCCGTCGTGACTTTCACTTCGATGAGAATCGAAGCGAGAAGAATAGAAACCCAGTTTGGCTGCCAAATCCACGACTCTTTCAAGCATCCTCGTCCCCGGTTATTATGTTTCATTGTTCTCGGTGTAATTCGAGAAATAGAGGGGGGCAATCTCCCTCTTGGTGGAATCTCACCATCGAGCCTCCAATTTTCTCTTTTCTATACGTTTCTCTTTGTTCCGAATTTCTGTCGATGTTGTTACGTCCCTTGTTTCTACGGTGAAAATTTGCGGAAAGTTTTGAAGACAAGTATCAATGGATTTAATCTTGAGGTAATTGTAGGGGAGTGAAATAGTAAGTATTTTATAAAGTGCACAAGTTGTTCACTTTATACGATTGATATCATGTAGCACAAATAGAACGATATATTTTAGATAATTGAATGCTGTAATGTAACATAGAGTTTACTGTGAAATAACAGGTTGAACATTAGGTTAAGCTGCTACGTGATCTGCAACTCGTAAACTCACTATTACGATGTAATTATTTGATGCGTCAAGAATAAATACTTTGATAAACTACCATAGAATTAACAATTGAGTAGTTCTAAGTACTGGTTTAACCACTGTATCAATTTCAAGAGAACTAACATTAAATTTCCCCTAACAATTACAGAATCAACTGAACGAAAAATAATTGAATTGAAAAAGAAAAAGTTTCACACCTCGCTAAGTAAACTGAATTATTTATCAGACCCACTGAACATCGTTTCACGAACGTTAACGCGACAGATTCGCTGAAACTTTTTTATACGCAGAGTAATCGAAAAAATTAATTTATGCAGCAAAAATTATGTAGTTCTATCTAAGAAAAGAGAGTGCAGTTGCATTTTGAAACTACTTCAATGCACAAAAATGCATATAAGTAATTAAAAAATATAGAACACATTTCTTATATATTTTTCCATCTCTGTCTTAGATACACAGTTCCATTAAGTTATCATATTACTGTATACTAATTTTACAAGCGAAGAATCTTTCCTACCAATCTCAAGAAAATTAATATTAACTTTCCACTTAACCATCACAGAATCAACAACTGGATGGAAAATAATTGAATTGAAAAAGAAAAACTTTTACACCTCGCTAAGTAAACTGAATTTTATTTATCAGACCTGCTAAACATCATTTCAGGAACGCTAACGCAGCAAACAGATTCCCTGAAATTTCGTTTCGATCCACGATTTCCCGGCTACTTTCTAGCGCTCAGTTTCACGGAAGATCAACAGCAATTACATCAGGGGGAAACTGTCCCGAGAGACTGCATCGGTGTTTCTGAGCGTTCGTTAACCACTGCCTACGATTACCGGTGAGTGTAGCAGCATTCGCCTGTGTTCGTTCGAAGAATAAGAAGCGGCGGAATGGGCGATGGGTGGACTTGACTAATCCTAAGTAAACACCGCCACCTTCCCTCGTAGCTACCTGTTTGATCAAACATTTGTCTTTACTACTCGGTTGATTAAACGCTCGCCAAGTTTATTCTACATTTGAGCTATCTAACAGCGGGAGGACACGCGGCGACCATATTGGACTGGAGATAAACAATCGTTGAAGAAATCTGATGGGCGGAAACTCGATGATGAGAATTCTGACAGGCGGAAAGAGAGTGGAAAATGCAGAGGAGCTGCAAACTGAGATACGCAGGAAAGATAGATGAAAAGAAAAGTGAACAAAGAGGTATTAAACCGGTGAAAATGTTTGTTCGATTGTTTAGGCAGTATTAAAACTACAGAAATTCTTATTTGACTTTATAGTCGTCTGTTGGATGTATAAGTTCAATGTGTTTAAAATACTAGTTAACGAAGGCCGGGGCAAGCCGATGCAGTGAAATCAACTTGCATACAAAATTTGAAAAACTTGAATATTTCAACGATCATTTACCATGTATTTAATTCACCCGTGACAATATCTTTTTTATCACTGATAACTAAACGTTGAAATATTTGATTTTCTTGGATTTTGTAAAATGCAAAATAGCGGTATCTCTTATTACTAGTGTAACTCTACTTTTCGATTGAAAATGATAATTGAAATATAACAATTCATGTACATAAGTGTGTAAGCCAAAAATTCATATCATGTATCATTCAGAAATATTCGAAATACAATAACGAGAAAATGGTTTTACTAATTACTTTATAAATTATTTCGAATTTCTTCTTGAAACTTTGCTAAAGTGACAATCGAGAGGCATAGGATAGTCATAATACTGATATACCTTGGCGAAAAAATGCTTCATCCTTTAAGGCGAAATAATATCGATGATGTAGGCAGTTTAAGCGTTTGGGGGCTCGAAGGCCACGTCGAGCGGGACGATGGCCAGGTAGCGCGTAGGGATTGTCGAAGGACACCACTCTCATCCCCCTCTAGCTTGACGAGAATCAGGCTCGGCAGAACGAGCAACATCGGGGGTTTTTCCAATTCGAAGAGGGGGGACGGGATGTTTTTCCTTTAAGAGAGAAGATTAGCACGCGGATAGAGGAAGTAGAGAGAGTAAGAACGATCGGCACTGAACGCTAGCGAAAAAGTGTAAGAGCACGGACACCCTTAAAACGATCGTCCAACATATTGTGATTTTATTGACTTATCCGGCTCTCCCTTTCCTCCTTACACTCTCTACAATGACCTATTTTTTAATCGTTCCTTCATTTCGAATGCGTGTGACGAAGGGATCATAATGGATTGATGGAAAGTGGTCAAAATCAGACAGTGTGATATCTGGAGAATAGATTAGGTGCAGTAGAACTTCTCATTCAAAATCAAGTAGTGTCTTCATCACCTCTTCAGCAACATACGCGCGGCCTCATGTTATCGCAGTACTCTTTGATCAACTGATACAACACTCGCTTTTCTATCGCATACAACCGATTGAAGATAATGCCTTGTATCACACTAAATTGTGCGACAAGTTCTTATTGCGTCTGTACTGAGTTTTTATTTAGAAGTGATTACAACTTCCATTGTCAGTACCATTTGCATTTGACCCGCGGAAACTTTTTTATACACCTAATATTATTCACTAGTGATAAAAACAATTTTCATTTGGAAGAAAAGTATGAAAATTACGCACATAGAAAAAAGAATACGAATGAGACGAATAATGAAGAAAATTGCGAAAGAAAATCGGCAGGACAGAGAAAGCAACAGTTGAAAATGAAACGAAGTGGTAAAAATTAGAGAACAAGAGGAAACGTAGTAGAAAATGCAAGTCCATAGCGTTGATTAAAGGTGGGAAGGCGTGCTATAATGAAACTTGCTTATGAAGAAAAAATTCAATTAGTTGTATAGATATAGTTATAACGCGCGGTCAAAATCAGAGGTACGAAAACTCGGTCGAGGACAGAGCGAACTTGTAGGAGTAGAAGCAACAGGAATTACTTCAGCGAGGAGAAAAGTGCGATGAAGAAGTTAAAAGGAGCGTGGAAAATGGTGTATCTTCGTACTCTGAGAGGAAATTATGAGCAAAGAAATGCGCGTGTTATACGAGAGTAAAGAAAAAAAAAGAAAGAAGAAAAAGGAAAAGAAAAACGTAGCGCGGGAGCGAAACGTGAAGCATCAGAGATGAATAAGAAAGAAAAATTTTAAAAGCTGTATCAAAGACAAAGGTACGAGAGCTGTATGAAAGCTAGACGAATAGACGGAAGGGTGGCAGGAGGAAATTAAATGGTAAAAAAGAAAACCGATGAGTATAAAGAGATGAACGCTGACAACTGGAAACGTGTTAGAAAAGAAGCAAGGATAAAGAGGTATCTTCTTTTCAGTAGTAAAGGATCGATTTAGTCAGACACGTAAGTCGTGAATTTCGTGCATTTCACTTCTATCGCTTGCCGAGTTGCCCTTAACGTTCACCTATACAATCGCGTGTTTTCTTTTGTGGTGAACGTGTTTGTGAACGATTTAACATCTATCTGAGTAAGTACAGTACCGCTCATAATTACTCGAACGATACATATTTTACATTTGACTCCTATTTTTATAGGCAGAAAATACTTGCCCTTATTTTCTGCATAGATGATTCTTCTTTTAGATACTTTTATTATAACTATATTTCCTTTAAATATTTTTTATTAAAGTACAATAAAGTTACATTTTATTAATTTAGTATTGCGTTATCACCCTATGTTATATCCTTGAGTCAGTATTATATTAGGAATTTCCCGTCGTTTTATTTCCATTAACTATATTTTCTTACAATTATTGCTCTGTTTTATCACTCTGCATTAATACCAGAGTAAAACATATTGAATTTTATGACCTAAGTTTGTATAAATATGGAGACACGTTGCTTACCACCACAATTATCTTTCGTGGACTATAACGAAAAGTTCAAAGTACAAGATGCCAAAAACTGCAAAACTTTCGATACAGCAGTTTATACTCTTCACTGTGAAGAGTTCTATTGGTGTTATAGCTAATAGATGTCAAATATTAAAAAGTAGAGTGTGGAATGTAATAAAAAAGAAGGAGGTTAGTGACAATTGTCAGAACCATAAAAGATCTAGACAGAAGAACCTGTTCAAAATAGCGAAATAGAAAGCTTTGTGCATCGGAAATTACTTAGAAATCCTTATAAAATTAGACGAATACCACGAATATCCCAAGGGGTGATTAAGGCAAAAGGTGGACACATTGATGAATATCATTTGAAGAAAAATAAACAAATAGTTTGTAAGATATTAGTCTAGATTATGAAAACACTATTTAAAGCAATCTAGTATAATAAATACTTTATTTACTGGTTTGAATATCCTATTCTTTAAAACTATAAAGGCGTTCGAATAGTTACGAGCGGTAGTGTGTAGGTGTGAAGTAAATTCGAGGCAAGGGAAACTGCTGTCCATGCTGTTCGCATACCACTAATTTATCACTGTCTTTCCGTTGGTTCCGGCCGATGTTGCGGATTCCCGCCGATTTCATGACGACCTGCTCGTTTTCTTTTCACGACCTTCCACGTTATTTTTTTTCACCTTTTGTCGACCTTTCGTTTAATTCGTCGCTATTTTTCGATGCGCCATTGTCAGCCGCTGATTAATTCCGCTGCTCGGCGAGTCGCGCACACGAGAAAGCTAAGGATTGTTTTCGGATTTAAGGCTTTTATTCGGTAGATGATTAGCCCGGCTTTTTGTCCCCTCTGTTTAATCAGTGATTATCGAGGACTATTGTTTGTTGAACAGAGAAAAGTTTGAGTGTGTTTGTGTGCTTGATGCGATAGGAAGGAGTATTTTGGAAGCAAATAAGAGAATGAAGAACAGGATAGAATAGCAAGAGAATTAACGTTTCATTCGTGAGATGAAGCTGAACTGATTCGCACTGTTATCTCTCGCGTTGCAGCTGATTGATCATTATAGGTAATCACTCGACAGTTCTTGGTTCTTATGTTCAAACACTTGTTAGATGAAGGATTATCGTAGAAGAAAGAAGAGTAGATAGAATTTATTTATTGTATATCGATAGATTAGTAAAAATATCTTAGAATGCAGGTAAAATTATAAATAAGTATAGTTTGTTGTTAAACTATAATATTAATGCATTAACTATAATTAACATTATAGTTAATTATTATATATTATTGATCGTTTTTTTCAAAAACATTAACTAGGACATTTTAATACGATTTCCGAGTTTTTATAAATTTCGATCGAGCTGTATTCTATTGCTACGTAGTAGGTTATGGTTCGGATTTAATAAGAACTTTAACTATTTAATAATTCCGGGAAAATGTTGTGATAAACGAGAACTGGACTAACGCAATTTTTTATCGTTTCATTCAACAGATATTACATTTCTCCATTCTTAATTAACTAAAACATTTTAACACTAAATGTACCAGAACTGCTTTTCAGTTTTATAATGTTTTAAAGATGTCCTCCATACAACATTATTGCATCGTCATTTAACTTGATAATTTTGTAAAAAGTATCAGTAAGAGAAAAAATTTCGAGGAAGAATGTTTATTTCAAACAACGTCAAATATAAGTTCAGTTTCATATGCATGGAAAATTTGTCAAATAAGATATTGTAAAGACAATAAAACTAACATTATCTGTTTAAAATGTAAAAAAATATGTGTGGAAAATGTACATTTGAGAACCTTATAATGTACAAGGAATGCGGTGGACAAGAATAAAATGCATATTATTCATTTCCAAAAATAAAAGAAACTATATCCTTCACTTTTCATTTTCTATTCATGTTTATAAATGAACTGAAAAAAAATTAAATTACATTGTCATTATATAAAAGTTGTTATTATTCATTATTTTAAGTCAGTATCAAATTGACTATTATCTGTATTAAATTATACAAAATATTTTATTAGTCGCGGTACAAATAGGCATACTTAAATTGTCGGTAGGTTTAGTGTCAATACAATTTTCAAGTCATTATAAATTTCGATCGAACTCCACGAAGACAATTTCCTGAAAATACCGAATCATTTTTCGAAAGTTCACTTACGTAACTGTGCCTCATTAAAAGTCCTGAGTCTTTCCTCGCAAAAGAAAAGAACTTTTTCTTCTTCAACCTAATTTCTACCCTGCGCTCGATTCACCTTTTTTTTCTTTCTCTCGTGGAATAATTGTAGATCATTAAATGCCGCGGAAAGAACGCAAAAAAGTGTATCGATCGGTAGAAAGAAAGAACGCAAGCCGTGGCAAATGTAAGGTAAAAGCAGCATACCGTTAAACACTAGCCAAGCATGGAATGCCTAAGAAACGCGCGTTTCCGCGAGAGATTATTTATCGAGAGCGAAAGCATGCTCGGACTGCGCTGTAATCCGGCAACGGGGCTTCCCAACAGAAACAAATATTTGCCGAATCGAAGTCGAGCGGAGGCTTTAAGCACCGAGGTTTGTCAGTACGTATTTACTCGTGCCTTTATACACGCGATCGAGATTACTTCCGGGCAGATGCGCTCGTTTACATTCGCGACGTCCTACGTATGTATGCATACGTATGTATCTATGTATACGCCCTGATAATATCGCTGGAATTCTTATTCGCGGAACTCGCAAACCATGAAGCAGAACACGATTCCAACGGAATCGATCTCTTCCACTCAAATTGCCCTCCGTGTATGAATATAAGAAAACTGCATTGAAGAATGTAAATGTTGTAATAACGCTCATATCGTTTTTACGCCCTTTCTTTCATTTTTCTTCTTTTTACATTTTTGAATAGTACATATGATGTTAATCGAAAGAAGAAGGATCCTGAAGTGTAAATTTTGTACTTATTTTGATGAAACCTATTGTGTAAGCACTAATATTAAGCATTAAAATCATAAGTATATGAAAAATGTGCTTTTATGTGTAGCTTTCTTAAAATAAAAATGATAAATGTATTAAATAATTTATTTTTAATTAGAAAATATACAAACACATATTTATTAATTCAGATACTTATTATTAAAACAGTTTTTCTTTATAATCTGTGTTCAGAAAATATTTTCTGCAAATCGATCTTATTTGGAATACACACTTTTAACAAACATAGTTCTTGCACTCAAGACAAGTTGAATTTGTTCTGTTTTTGTTGCACAATCCGATTTGACAGGATATACGTCTATTAGAAGATTCTTTTGAATTTCTTCAAGTGTAGCCTGTTGAGATACATTTCTGTAGAAATTTTTCAACGACTAATAAAGATCAAGATTCTTGAGATAAATAATACTAAATCTTTGTATAAATGAATCAAAAGATGTATATTTTTCAGTCTGAAACTTATTTTGTATCACATTTTATTTACACATCATTTTGACTGGTCTTGGTGTGTTTAGATATACTTTAGATAGATAATTAACAATTGAAACATTTGAAAGGAAATAAATAAGAGAGTATAACAGTTATCCTGTCTTATTAAAAGTCATTACAAATTCCTACAATCAAATCAATAAGATGTTAGTAATTTAAAAAAAAGAATATTTGGAACCTGTCATTTTGACGGGCTTGGTAATTCTAGTATTAAATATATTATAAAATATAATAATAGACCAATTGGTTTTCAACCATTTATTGAATCACCAGACCACTAAACCATTTGATTCAGATTAATCATAATTGTCATTGTTTGTATGATTTTCTTTTGAAATTTCTTCATTCCTATCACTCGTGTTTGTATATATTTTCGACATTTACTGGTTAATCGAATGTTGTTCAACCATAATTGTAAATTTTAGGACGTAGAATAAGAGTACTGAAGGTATATGAAATTAAAGTCTAACTTTTAGCTGATTATAAAGACGATAGAATTCCTTGTGGGCATCAGAAGTGTTGGAGTGTTAGAAAACCAAATATCAATTTACAAACTAGAAAGAAGCCAGTATGAAAAAGAAGTGTTTGTATTAAATACGACAGATGTCATCCACCTAATGTTCGAAATATTTCTACTATCATCATTCAAGTATAAAAAAAAGAGAAGATAATTGTTCTAAGAAAAGTTATAATTTCGAGCAAACTTCGAGCCAGTATTCTAATTTACAATATTCCAGAAACGTGAGCAGAAAAATAAATAAATTAGATTGCAACGTCAAGAAATATTTTATTTCCTCGTTTAACTTTTCATCTACTGCTCGTATGATGTGTGCATAAATACAAGAATGCGCGACCATATCCATTTTGATATAATAATCTTCATCTCTGGTTTTGTCATCCAGTCCCGATATTATGCATTCTTTTGGTTATATATGAATTAACAAGTTTATCAAATGCATTTCAAGTTTATCAAGTTAATTTCGTGAATGTGAATGACAATATGTCGATATGTCGTGTTAGAATCCAAGGAAAAAATACTTACCACATTTGCCATGGAATGCCACCGTGATATTAACACCTTTCACGCAGGCTGCTCTGTTCAGTTCACAGAGGGACGGATAGTCGACCTCATCTGTACCGCAGACAGGATTCGATCCCTCGTGATCCCCTAAATTCGGACAGGATTCTAAACATTCGCACGAAGCCTCTCTGCCGTCTCTGCTTCGCACGCATTGCGAGCCTAGAGTACAGTTCAACTTTGTGCAAGGATCCTTGATTTCTGTAACAGAAAGTAGATCGTCCCGTGATGAATTAATAATTGTTTAAATGATTAGTCTGACATTATTCATTGAAGAAAGCTCGAAGAGTGAATATTCGATACCCAATCTGAATGATATTTTTAATTTTTTAAATACTATGTATATTTTTTGCTGTATTTATTGTTAGCGAAAATATATAAATAAATTAGTTCATACTTCTGACCCTTTCATTTCAAGAGTTTTGCAGTGCCTTTAAATGTATGTATTTTCTTACAAAGCTCCATGAATAAATTCCTTGGATATGAACAATAGCCAAAATCGTTTATAGTTAACAATCGCAGAAAATCTAAGGTATTAACACATTGTACGCCGGCTAAGTATCGGCAGCTGAGAAAACCTGGGTGCTGGTAGTCACATTGCTTATTTATGGGGAATGGACACTCGAACGAAAGTATATTGAAAATTTTATACATTTTCACGAAAGAATATATAGTATATTTTTGTTGAATATTCGTCAGATACGTTTCAATAAAAATTGAACATTCGTGAAAGCCAATAAGTTGGAAATCCCGCAATAATACGGGACCGGCGTAGAATGTGTTAAGCAACGTATAGCACACAGCATTGGACAAAGCTGTAATAGGATAAATTTTTCAAGATGATCCTGTGTAATGTTTTTGCTATTTTCTTTTAAACATAATTTCATAAACAAATATTATTTATATTAAAATAAATATTTGTTGCTTTATAATTTTAAAATTATAATACGTTTTACATTTTACAATTTATCACAATACTATTTATAATACATATAAATGTTAACATAAATCTGAAAAAGTAAAACTATAGCAAAGAAGTTAACATTTTATCACACTTTCATCTAAACATCTTTAACTGATGTAATAATAATACGTCAAAAGATTTTTCCAAGTAATTCGAAGTAATACATTTGTTGTAGCTTTACAAAAATATTTTCGTAAACAAATATTATTTGTATTAGAACAAATATATGTGGTTTTATAGTTTTGAAACTATAACAAGTTTTATGTTACACAATTTACAACAATATTGTTTATAATGCATATAAACGTTAACAAAAGGAGTTAACATTTTATTACACTTTCATCTAGCAAATAATCTGAACATCTTCAACCTTTCTAACAATGACACATTAATTTCCAAGCAACATCAAACAATTTCTGTACAGCTTTCCACAGAAGACGATAAAAAAGATAAATAAATTGTTAATTAATCGGGAAGAAAAATACAAGGGAAACGTCGACCTCTAAATAACTGTCATCACTATCTGGTTTTTTAATTTTCTCCAGTGCAGTTGGTCATAAAAATTACACTGCTTAACGAAGAAGAAAAAAGGTTAAATCCTCGGAAACGAGATAAAATCATTCTTCTCCTCTGAAGAAAATGATTTCCGGCGGCTAGGTACGATCCCGACGGGTACATTTTAATCAATAATTTTTACCCTCGCGTTCACGGTCGTTCCGGCATCAAACGTAATTACAAACCGTAAACATGGGCCACCGCCGTAAAACAGCGTGAAATTAAATCCGCGAGAGTCACGATGAATAAAGTATCGTCCTACCGTGGGATTTAGCCGGCGTGATAAAATACAGCGTACGAGCCGTGACCGCGAGCGTCGCTCGGTCCTCGATTTCTCTTCCCTTTCTTCCCCAGGATTTAAACAGATAAAAACCGTTTGCGAATATTCAGGCGGCAGCTAAGCCGGTGAAAATTTTTAATGGAATTGCCGTAAAGGAAAGGGAGTAGGGGTGGTGGAACGGTAAGCCCAATTAAAACATTCTTTTCGTTCGTCGCAACGAACGATATCGTGACCCTCTTTTCTCTGAGGGGTGAAACGACAAGCGTGCGAGATACGAGGCACAGAGGAACGGTGAAAGAAATCGTTTGTTCTCGCCAAAGCGAGTGTGAAAGTGATTCATTTTCGTGGCGTGGACAGAAAATGGAGGTGTTAGAGAAGGAAACAGCTGACCATACTTTCGAGCACTGTTTCATTCAACTTTAACGCGACGATAAAGCTTCTTAGCTTTTAAGCGCGGTTTCGGTGAGCGACAAAATACACGTACCCATCTTTTGTTCCATGTGTTTTAAATTTACTTAAAATTACAGTTTCTATTCAAATGATATTTCTATTTCAACAATACGAGAGTCTATTAATTTCGTATTTGAATTGCAACTTTTCTCACTGTTTCTTCCTTTTCTCGGTATAAAAACATTTTTAATACGAACTGTTAGAATAAGTCAGTGGGGATTATTTTATGCAAAATGAACTACCTCTTTTCATTCGGGAGGTACATAAAATTTCGTGAATTTGCCGCTGAATTATCATACACATAACGTGCTCCTTTCTCCACGGAGAAAAATTGATTTACGAAATTACTTCCGAATATTTTATTCCAGTGGAATATACACCGAGGCTTCTCGGCGTCCTCGAGTATTTCTTACGCGTTCCTGACGATACAAATAGAGGAGTCTCGTTGACCGGGAATAGAATACGTGAGAGGATGAGGTGTCGTCGTTTCGCTCGTTATTTGCGCTCAAGTACCTTTTGGGAAAACATAGCAGCACTGGGATATCGTCAACACGCCGCACAGTATCAACACGGCTTTCTCTATCATTGTTCGTCACTTCTTCCGCACCTTCTGCAAATCAAACCGTCCGACCATTCATCTTGTCGCTTTTACACACTCTACTTCATCATTCATTTCTAAACGAGGGACAGTGGATGTATACATATTCTTACCTTACAAATAAATCTTAGAAATAATACGAAATGCGTAAAATAGAAAAAAAGAAGAAAATATAAGACAAGTAGCGTTTAATAGTATGAGAATGTCACAAAAGTTCTTTTCGTTAGCTTCACGTACTGCTCTATTTGAAAATGTTCCAAGTAAACATACAGTTTGATCTGCTTAACTTTCAAATGTTACATGTTACATGTTTTGTTGATTTTAGTATTAACAATTCAGTATATTTTAAGATTCCTAAGAATTTTACTAAATTCCTTTCATATTGTATAAATTAATCGAAAAATATTGAATGAAGCCAATTGGGTAACATTGGTCACCAGTATGATGAATATTCTCGAACACTTCTGTCCTTCTCAACTCAAATTCACTAAATTATCGATACGCTTAGTTTAAAAAGCTTGGTTTCAAGAAAAACACGTTTAAAACTATGAAACAAGTTAGCTTGATTTTGTTGAGCCAGTTAATGAGAAACCTCCTTAGCTACCATAGAAGCAAGAGCCAGCACTGAAATTCTTTTAAAAATAGCAAGATTTCGTTTTAATTTAGTTAGTTTAATTCTATTTTATTCATACGTTTATATAACTGTGGATAAAAGTTTTTGAAAAACAATGTTTCTCATGTTTGATTCAATTTGATATATTTCTCTTGGAGTTTACTTATAATCAAGAATTTAACGATCTAGAGGAATTACATTAAAGCAAATTTCTAAAAATAATATTTATAATCTTGTATTTAGTTTGTACATATTCTAACAAAATAGTGTAACAATAAAAATGAAAAGTACTTTTAGAGCAATCCAATATTAAAAAAAAAAATTGTTTGTCGATGTTTTAAGTAAGAACTATGAATAGACAAAAAGAAATTTTTTCAAAATTTCAAATTGAACTTATTCTAATGAGAAAAGTGGTATTTGTAGATTGTAATATTTTATAGCAGAAGTCCAATGTCCCTTTCTATACACGAGAAAGATAGAAATCGGAAATGTAATTTGAAGTATAACGTTCCGCGTGGATAACACTATTGAAGAAAAAAAAAATATATGTCAGGGAGTAAAATAAATAAACCGATACAGCTAACCGGGTCACGGGAACTATAACTACTGCTTAAAACGATAAAACAGGATGTTCTCTCTGGAACGATTTAAAAGGAACATAAAACTTGATGAGGTTTAACAGAGGTAGCCGTTTCTCTCTTAGCCGTTAACTTTCTGGTAGAAACAATCGCTCACATCAATCACTAAACCTTGCACTCATGCGGTCACCATACCGAGCGTGCATAACGTTCGCATCTCAAACGAGCCATACTCAAACCACACTAATCTCTAACGAAAACAAAAAATTAACGAACGAACACAGATAGAATCTACCTGTGATGTTTTATTGTTCATACATGTTTTGATCAATTTCAAAATTGAAATATTGAGACAACAGTTATTTTTAATGTGCACCATCATTATACCATTCAACAATATAACATCGAAATATCCATTACATTTCAACAATATCATGTCGCAGATTTTAATGGAAAAATAAGTAAATTAAGGAGACAAAATATTGCACAATATTATATGAGCAGGCTGTGAAGTCCGTTCTAAAAAAGATTAAGTTAACGTTTATAATAATTACAATTCTATGTGATCTTTTCATTTTTGAACAGATTTAGAGCTAATATGTTCAAATTCACAGAGACTTTGTTGAAGGAGAATTAGCTAGTTAATGTAATGGTAAACATTTTTATTTTGAAAATAGTCCAAAAACTGGAGTTCATATATATACAAATGTTTTTCATAGCAATAAACCGTCGACTAATGAATTTTCAACGTCTCCTGCTCATTGACCTACGCAGAGAAATGAACCGTACAAAATATCAATGAATGAGAATGAGGAATTTAATGGTCTGAATTTATTACCGCGTCGGAGAAGATCAAAGAACTTCAATAATATAGAATTGCGTAAAAAATGTAAGAACAATCTGAACAAGTAAATACAAAAACATGATGGACTGATTGCAGTATATATCAGCTATCTACCAAGATTACTTTAAATCCCTCCTGCATACATAAAATAGAGGAGATATAAATATAATTTAACCCTCTATGGGCCGAATTTTTGTTTTAAATCCAAGAAATTGGGGGAACGAAAAATCAGTAATTATAAACCTATATATGCAAATGAAAAAAAATTTTCCAGTTAAACAATTTTATTGCAATATATTCACTATGTGACTTTCAGGTAACAACGGCCTATAATGTTTGCACTTCTGTGTAAAATGTCGATAAATTAAAATGTGACCTGAAAGTTACACGGGCCCATAGAGGGTTAACAGCGTAATGCTCTCAAAAGTGAATAAATGCAGCACAAAGTTATAATTTTCTTTTATTTAGTTTAAAGCTATTATATTTCTTTTCAAGGGACTTACTCTTTCTCGAAGAATAAAAATGTCATTTCATTAATTCTGGAAGGGGCTCAAGTTCATTTATGACCATTAAAAACATTCTACATTTTAAATAACATTTATTAAGCTGATTGAGTTAGTAAATTACACACTTTTTAAAATATAAAAATATTATACAGCAATCTCTCGATTTCCACGGAAGATCGGTTCTTCAAAATACCGTGTAAATCGAAATCACGGTTTTTTGTATGGAAAGCAGTATAAATCGAACTACAAACCAAAATGAACATAATTCAGTCAGTTATTTAATTAAATTCATTTATTTTAACGTAAAATAAAAATAGAATAAGTTAAATGTTAAATCAATTGTTTTCTTTTCTTGTAGCAATAAAGCTTTTCCTTCTAAGAATTACTTGCGTAGTTTTTCTATCGCTATTTCTCCGTAACCCAGTAACTCCAACATTTGGTATAAAAGAAAGGAGGGAATTTCCCTTTTTTCAGTTTAATGCCATTGTTAACAAATAAACGGCAGTAAAAAAGCACAATACGTACATAGCACAAATTTTTGTTACTACAGACTTTATTTTTAAAACTCCGTTATTTTAAAAACCGTATGAAAGTGAGATCGTGTAAAAAGAATACCGTGTAAGTCGGGATTACAACCATGTTATTAATAACCAATATTTTTTAATTGATTTGAACGAGAAACCTTAAATATGTCGCTTTAAAAACGAACAGACTGAAGCCACATTCGAAATAAACAGCTTTACGCGTATTGTTAGGGATAATTAAGTTCGACCAGGTTTACGATACGGACGTGATGCTTCGCTATTTTTGAGATTAAGAGTTCAATACGCGTCTTAATGTTTCTTTCGTTTAATTTTTCTTATTGTCAGGAACACTTCAAACCACTAACAAAGGATTTGGAGTTTCTTCCTGCATCTCAATAGAAATTGACGTATCATAAACCCGCGCTGACTCGAGCCAGGTCACCGCGAGCGATCGGCCTCGTTCAACTGGTTTTTCCATAAATCCAGTGACGTGTCCGAAACCTAGCCCCCTCACTCTCTCGACGCGGAAAATGGGAAACGGGCGTTGGCCGTGATCCTAATTGTCATTGGAGGTTTCGGCCTCCCACCCCAACGACTCAACCCCGCACAGGGCCGACGAACTGACCCTTGAGGAGTGGGGCCGAGGGCATAAAACAAGTGTGTGAAGGTGCGAGAGATTATTATTATCAAAAAAGTCAGTAACAAGTATTAACGAACGAAAGGGAGCAATTCTAAAAGTCGATAGCGTCGTGTGTAAAGGTCTAAGCTCAAATTACATTATATCAAGTAAAAGTTCAGGCGATCAGGCAGTCGCTAAATCACGCATTTGAATTCAGACGTTCGTGTCGGAATTACAACTAAACACGTATACTGCACAGTGTCTTTTGTCTTTTTAAATTAAAACTCAGCGAAATAATTCCATAGAATTTTCAAAGGACGTGCATTTTCAAGAGCAATCTGTCTCTGAAGGATTGTATTTGTCATGAAACTGTTTCGTCAACGACGGTCCCCGTTCAGAAACGATTGACAGTAGTGGCGGTAAACGTTTATGCTGACATCGAAAGCCAGTAGTTCAGCTGTATGATGGATCGCGGGCCTCGTTTGCATTCAATAACTCCTGTCCCGGTGTATTTTCGATTTGCCATTCACCGCAACCCGATTATAGTCGTTAACGCATTTAATTCGTCGGCCACTCGTCGTCGCACCGCACCGATCGATGCATTATTAATTATCAGTATGACAAGCGCAATTAGCGGTCGATTCACCGGCACCGGTATACGACAACACCGCTCAATTTTGTCTCTTCCCGTCTATCTAATATTCTTAATGGAATGAATTTTCCTAATGTAAAACCAGGACGGAATCTAATAAATCGGGATAACGTATGCACGTGGCAAGATATGTCGACGAGTTTCAAACTGGCTTCCGTTGGAATTTTCGGCCGGCGAACATTTTCTTTTATTCGGCATATTCGACCTGACTCGTGAATGTTTTACATTACACATACGCTTTATTTTATTTTCTTTATTACGAGTTAGCCGACTGAAACTCAGGAACTAACATGTCTTTAGTTAACGAACAAAGAGTGGGAACAATGAAAAATTTGCTAATTAACATATTTCGTTTGTGAAATTTCTGATTAATATCACAGTGTACAACACAGAATAATAATAAATGTACTGTATGCACACTGCAATTGAATATTATAATAAGTGAACGTTAATTAAGGTTAGGCTAGGTTGGGTTAGTTAAAAACTAAACACTACACTGAATATTATAAAAAGATTTTAATAATAAATAATGAGAGACAGTTCCTTGAAAATACGACTATATGATTATTAATAAAGAATAAAATAAAAGTGATGATTCTTAAAATGTAAAATAAAGTTTCTGGATAAATATATACTTAAGAAACGATGATTTGTTTATAATGAAGTAGTTTCTTTGTATAATTATAATTTCAACAGTTTTCATTTCTTTTCAGATCCTTTGATTTATGCTGAAGCTATTCAATTCACGGAATCATAAACGTTCCTTTCATTCTATATTGCTTTCAAGGTTTGGATTGATTCTGCATTGAACTTTGGAATTCGATCGTGGAAGCGCTAGTTTGAAAAGAAAAGTAATAGAAAAATTTCTGCTAAATTGGAAGACGATAATATCGTAGAGAAGAAGCAGAATATATAAAAATATCCCTGATTTTTTACTTTCCGTATTACATAAAAAATGAATGTGCTTGAGATAGATGTAGAAATAAATTCTTTCGGTCTAGAGTCACATAATCAGTACAGCTATTATATTGTAAATATCCGCGATGGTGTTTGCAAGTTGACAGAAAAATAGCAAAAAGTCGTGGCCAATAATGGAAATTATTTCGATTCTCTATTTTCATTTCTTTTGTATCAAACTTTGATTGTATCCAAAAATTGGAAAGAATTTACTGCTACACCTAATATTTGTGAATTTTGTAATGTACCACTGTATAAACTTGTCTGTTTCGAATACTGTTAGCACACCCTGAAGAAATACTATACTGTTCAAAACATTTTTATTTTACTTTAATATTAACCACATCACTTTAATTCCTGTAAGTGATGTGAAATGTTAGATAATTACTATTTTATTATTTCTAGTTACTTGCACGCTTCGTGAGTGGTTAAATGTGAAAATGTTACTAACAAGGCATAATTCCAAATTGATAATCACAGATTTTGATGAAACTTTGGTATACGGTAGTCCTTAGAAAAATATTTTACACGTATTTTTCTTTCTTTATCGGCAATCGTCCACAATCAAGGGAAAATATCACCCTCAAAATTAAAAGTAGTAAATTGAACATTATCAGACACAGAGAAACGGTATATATTGACGAATTTTATATTGTTCAGTGTCAAATTTGTAAGCGTCTGTCATGAAAAATGCGCGTGGTCGGTAATGTCAATATTCTCTTTGACATTTTAATTTTCCCGCAAAATTTTTGTTCACAAACTTCCAATATCTCGATCCGATTCGAACACTGTTGCCAATCCTTTCCTGCATGTATTATGCATAACCAAACTACTTTTCACAGGGATTATTTGTAAGGAAAACATCTTTAAATAAGCATGGAAGAAGCACTCGCTCGATTCGCTTTCCGATAATTGGCAAGATATTTTGATAGAATAAATCTGGAAGTTAAATTGAATGGAAATTAAAAGTTTCTGCACCGTCAGAATTACGAATGAACTTTCCCCTATATTCTGCGGCGTGATTATTTAATTGACGAAATGAATCGTACGAAATGTCGTGAAATAATTTAACCCCAAAAAGGAAAGTAAGGGGAGGTTTAAACGAAAGAAGAGAAAATTGTCTCGACATGGTTATTCGTCAGTATTTCGAAGAATAGCTAAATAACTGACATGTTTGAATGAAAAATCGACTGGAACTTTTATTGTCTGACGAGAAGCAGAAACAATCAATCAAATTTTAAATTACAGTCCATTTTTAGACATATCGTTCCAACGTTTAATCTGTTGGATCCGTTCATTTACCAGAGCGAAGATTAACATTCCGTATAAAACTATCGCGGCGCAGGCCATTCAACGAACGAAATAACATTGGATATCAGTTAGTCGCATACAGAATAGAATCGAAAAGCCAGCTTAATCGAGCTCGCGAACCAATCTTGTACAAACGCCGGTTGCCGCTGACCCGCTGAAAATTGAATGACAGATTCAAATGGCGAAAAGTACGGGCCGAAGCACGGAAACGTGCATTAAGCATGTGATTCGCGCGACCTCTTCGATATGTATATTTGAACGTTTCAATTTAAGTATAAACAAGAAAACAGCCTGGAAATTTGTAATTACGATTCTATTTCGTTTCTTCTTTCGTGTTTCAGGAACGCTGAAAGAATTAACTGTTGCACCTTCTATAAAGTTCTTCGCTCTCTACCTTGTCTGATACAATTATAAAAATATCTCAAAGTAATTAAAACAAAATTTTGCTCGATATAATAAATCATATTGACATGATTCACCTGTTACAATTTTATTTGAATATATTTTTATTTTCGCGTGTGTGAAGAGATATATAAAATGAAGGAGAGAAAGGAGGATCTGCATTTTATCGAAAATGTACAAACTATTTTGTCTCAGTGGATAAACATAAAATAGTATTTAAATCGAAAAGAACGTAATATACAGTAGACGTGCAAATGATAACTATCACAATTTTATTGCACCGTTGTGCACATAGTTATCGTTTCGCATTTATTAAAATATCGATGAATTTAATGATTATTAAATCTTACTTTTAATCTACCCAAATCTAACTTAAATTCACCAACATACCGCAATGTAATAAATCAATTTTCCATTGGTGACACCTCGATAATTTTCTACTTCATAATTCGCATAGGAATATCCATGCCAAATGTGCTCGTTTCACTTCCGCGTGGATCGAATCTGGTATGGGTGAAAAACTCGCAAAAGTTCTACTCTCCCCCTCTCTCTCGTTTCGTTCAACCCCCTTTCGTGAGGGTGTCGACGTGATATCGTAATTAATAATCCATTTTGCTGGTTTTTGCCGGTGCACCTGACCGTCGCAGCTCGCCGCTTACCGCTTACGGATAATTTATTATCGGCGAGCACCACATTACTCCCGTGTACACCAAGGTTGGCCTCTTCGTTAATGCTGGTCGAAACGTCTGTCAAATGTCATCGACAATTGCCTAAGATCCCTGTCTTCTTTTGTGCTTCCCTCGTGCCACGTTTCATCATGTGAATGAGCCGTAACTTATTCTACTAAGTGAGGGGCAGGGAAATGGATAAAGAGAGAGATAGAGAAATAGAAATATAAAGGGATAGAGAATTAGAGAAGTAGAGAGATAGAGAGACAAAAGGATACACGACAGACAGATAGAGAGATCGGGAGATAAAGTGATAGAGCGATAGAGCGATAGAGAAATAAAGCGATAGACAGATAGAGCGATAGAGAGATAGGGCGATAGAGACATAGTACGATAGAGAGAGCGGTAGACTGACAAAGAGTTAGAACGCTAGAGACCTAGGGAGATAGAGGGACAGAGAATTAGAGAAGTAGAGCGATAAAGAGATAAAAAGATACACGACAGAGCGTTAGAGAGACCGGGAGATAAAGTGATAGAGCGATAGAGCGATAGAGAAATAAAGCAATAGAGAAATAAAGCAATAGAGAGATAGAGCGATAGAGACATATACGATAGAGAGAGCGGTAGACCAACAAAGAGTTAGAACGTTAGAGAGCTAGGAAGATAGAGGGACAGAGAGTGTTTTCGGAATGATCTTGAATGTCTTGAGTATCATTAATACCTTCAATTTGTCGTTGATAAGTTCTCGACTTGGTCAAATACTGTATGTTTCACTTAAAAAACTTAGAGTGGACTTTATATCTCGATAAAAAAGCAAAGTAACAAACACCGATTACTAGATAGTATTATATATGACTTTTGTTTGAGAAATGTTCCCATATAACAAACAGTTAATGAGTAGCGTAAGGTAGTCGAATTAGATAATTTACTATGTATAGGGGGCGGATTATTACTTTTTCATAATGTGCACACCGTGTAACCGCTCGCTTTTGGACATATACGAAAATTGGGTTGTTCGTCTCTGCGTAAAACGAGAAAAAACGCGTCGCGTAATGTGTTAATTTTAATGTAAATTACGTTAATATGTGCCATGCTATGGAGTTTTACATGGTTTACGTTTTTCGTCATGCTGATTTTTAAATTACATGGAGAAGACTTCGTGGCGTGTGACAATTTTTTAGGGAGCTGGGAATATTGTAATATGCATTTTGTATACCAGCAAATGAAGCTCGTAGATTTCATTAAAAAGGAAAAGAAGAAAAAAAATGTAGATAATCCCATATTATTTTTGGGAGAAGTTTCGAAATTTTTAAGTATATGCTTTGCTTTATTATAATTATGACTAAAGTTAATACTGTAGATTAAACAACCTGAATATTTGATCAGAAATTAAATACACACATTGATGAATATTTCTGGAAATTTACATCAAAATCATTAAAGGTATCGTCAAAGAATTAATATACTAAACACAACAAACTGCAGTAACTAGTTCATGAACGACTTGTTCAAAGAGATGCAAAATAAATTAATAATGGAAGCAAACAGTTTCGCTTCACATCAAAGCTGTTACCGATTACTTTTTCAAATATCATCAAACGACCACCACATTATGTTCACATCTACAATTATATTTACTTCCGTTCCAATCCATTACTTTCCTTGGAAAAATGTTGATAAAATAAATAACGACTAAATTACTTCAATATTAATTTTCCTTTATAATTTTATTGAGCTTCCAAATATTCACGATTTACAACGGTTATCCAAGATATTTGTTGTTCTTTAATCAAAACCTTAGTAAAAATTTCACCAAGCAAAAAGGCACTATTACCATATAATCTCCATTCATCGTTAAAAATCTCTAAATCAACATCATCAGGAAACAGCACTTCTGTAAATAACTAAAAATAATAAGAAAGTTACACGGATACGAAAGATCTAAATACGAGGTCTGTCCGGAAAGTTCGCGAACATTTTAAATTATGTGTCAACCAATAACTGAATTTGAATGTAGCTTGCATTGCTCTCTAGTAGCAGCTTCTGTGTATCATCTCCCAAAAGTAGTTTGATCTACCTTCGTCTATTATTGTATTACGATCAGATCAGTAAACACGTGTTGATTGTGTTTCGCGAAAATTTGTAAAGTCGAAATGAGTGAATCAAAGGAGCAGCGGATCTGTGTGAAATTTTGTGCCAAACTTGAAAAATCTCTTACGGGGACATATGAAATGTTGAAAATAGCATTTGGAGATTTTTTTTAGGAAGAATCCGAGACCTAAAAAGGTGCGACAAGTTCGATTCAATGTGAAGGCTTTACTGCCTGTTTTTTTCGATTTTGAGGACGTCATTCGCCATGAATTTCTTCCATAAGGGAAGACAATCAATAAGCATTACTATCTGGAAGTGATGAAATGTTTTCGATTTTTTGATTCTTGAAAAGAACAGCGCTAGATACTCCATCATGACAATGCACCCGCATCACTGCTTATAAGAGAGTTTGTAACCAAGAATTCGACACCAGTTGTTCCCTAACATCCATATTCACCGGCCTTAGCTCCAGCAGACTTTTTTATTTCCCTAATTAAAATCCGCTCTAAAAAGTTATCGCTTTGAATCCATTGAAGCTATCAAGAAAAATTCGCTAGCGGAGCTGCGCAGCATCACAAAGGAAGCATTTCAGCAAGCGTTTCCATCATGGCAGAAAAGCTGAATTCGGTGCATAGACTCACGAGGGGACTACTTTGAAGACGACAAAATGACTAGCTTCTAGGCAAACGCAAACAACTTCTATTTATGCAAACGAAACATCGAAATAGAAGAATATAGAACAATACAGAGTGGTAAATCAAACGCATTAGCGTAGATATACATTCGGAATACTATCGTTGATCACTATTGCTGTAATTTAAGGAAAAAAGTATAATAATTTGTTTTAATGACACATATAATGAAAGTTAATAAGATATGTAAGAAAAGAAACGTAATCTGAAAAATACATATAAGAAATTTAATTTGCATTGCGTCCATGTATTCTCATTCGTTCAGTGTATTCTCTGCGGATACAAATATTCTACTAAAATACAGTGCGACTGTTAGTAGTTAAAAATGGGGACCCTTGGAGGGGATTAGGCGAAGCAAAGTCTAGTCTTCTTACGCCTGTAGTGTTCAATTTGTAATGATTCAGCAACTGCACATAGCAACTGATAACTGCACAATAAGTACCATATAAGTATTGAATATTTCTTTTTTTTAACACCCTGTATATCCGTCAACCTTATAGGGGTAATGCAGCAGTCAACGTGTTAAAAAAAAAGCACTGACAGCGAATTTATCGTAGCTTGAAATTTCATTTCTCTCAGAATTCGCTATTAACAGGATCGTGATTAACTAAAGACGGTGTTTGCATAGCACGTTCTTAGCTTACAACACGGCTGACATTGAATTTCCTAAACCTAGCCGTATCAGGTCACCAGCAGCACCTCCGATAAACGTCTATAGACGATGACGAAATGATCGACGATCGGATTTCCAGCTTACGTACCGATGATTGTCAATTAGTGGGTCATTATCGAAATGTACGATGGCTGGTATAGAGGCATGGCAGAGAACGTATTGGTAGATAACGGTTGAGAAGATGAAGGGGGAGGATCAAGAGGAGCGAATAATGGGATCGAAGGGTTGCCTCTATATGGCCAGCACAGTCGGACCGTGTCAAATGAGCCTCATTAGGCAAACTTTGAGAACGGCCCGGATATTGTTCGACCAGGAAACGGAGAAGTGGACTTGGCCGGTGAATGATGACGAGGGTCGTTCCAGATAAGAATTCGCTCCTTCTTGGCCCGCCTTATTCAATAATCTGACCATCGTAATGTATAAGAGCCCATTAATCCACCTTAACGGCCACCACTTATGGCTACGAACTTGTTACGACCTTTTCACCAGTTACCTGTAACTGACGGATTTTCGTTCTCCTCGTTTTATATATCCTATTTATTTGCCGCCTCGTTTAACGATTGACCAGACGAGTGACTTTGCAAGATATCGAGTTAGAAGTGAAACAAAAAGAACGTTTAAAGTATTATAAGAAGTTTCAGAGGATTTATTAAATAATCCCATAAGTAACGCTGCTTTCTATCTTATCTATAGACAAAATTAAACAATTTATTTGGAAATTAATAACACATCCTTCTGATCTTGACTTATCGAGTTTTCATCTGTTTCATTTATTGCAATGGTTGTTTATACGTCATAGTGTTTTATAATATGAAATATCAATATTTCTAAGTAGATTAAAATATAAATCTTGAAACTGTATAAATAGACCCATAAATAATACTCTTTAACAGAATAACATTTTTACCAAATATTTTACGAAACAAATATGGAGTCTTCCGCGAGGAATAGAAGATTGTAAAAATACCTGTTCTGTATTATTTGCAGATGAAATGACTTAAAATCCAACGGTATGAAGTTCATAAAAATGTATGAATATTTTCTTGATCTCACGTTTAGACCAATTCGCTATCTGTTATATAGGATGACACGGAAATAAATGATCGAACTTTATATTCTAATATTTCTAAGAATTCGGAACAGAAACTGTTCCTTTCCGAAACAAAACCACTTTGCATTTATTATAGTGTACTCTAGAAATACTTAAAACTTATCTAAATTAATTGGTGAAAATAATTTCCTTCTGCAACAATATACTTTTGTGGCAGACTTTAAAGAATTCCTGGTGTATTCGAAAGTTTATCATTTGCGGTAATAATCTAGTTTCCGAGTGTTCCTAAACTATCGATAATATTACTATCGTGAATTAAACTTATGAGACATCCCTATAAATAAACATTCAAAGGTGTTAAATCAATGGTCGTTTATGCGTCACAGTATTCACTACTCGTGCTGAGTGAAGTTGTTCGAAGTTTGTAAAGTGATGGACTGTATTTTTGATGCATATACTGACAAGTAAAAAATTCTATTTGATCGACTATGTATATTTACTGGTATGTATATGTGTATGAATCGAAGTTGAAATGTATACCATGATGCTAATGTTATGTTTGTCAGGTAATGTTATGTTTGTTTCATAAATGTTGGTAGTTAAGCTTGTCTTCAGGTTGGAGTTTCTATGTTCCTGGTGGTAGATTTACGGTATACGAGAGTGGGAAATTGTTTACAAAAATTGTGTTTGGTTCGCAGGGTTATGATAGAGTTGCGCTGATCTACTTCCTTCGGGCCTGGCGGATATGTAAAATTACAAATAAGGCGCTTGTAAAACAGATTAAATTCAAGTTCCTACTTGATAAAACTTTCGCTCTTAACATTTTCTCGGTATTACATAAAATAGATCTACTTGAACGCAATATCCTATGAAAATAAATACTCCACAACAGATGCTTCCCTAACGCGATACTATCTTAAGTACATCTGCTCACCATTCATCTTGTACCGAATTATATCCGCGTATCGACCTCAGCTGCGTTCAAATTCAAGTTATCAACGCGGTGAAAATAAATTTCGCGGTGGCCAATATCAGAAGAGTTTGAAAGACACACAAAGCGGCCGCAAACTGGGTCGCTGCTTATAATTCGCGCGGTGACTGCAGCTTTCACGTGAGAACTTTAACACGACACATTGCAAATTTCCGCCTCAACGTCTGGTACGATACAGAGCAGGGGAAATCGATATTTTTCAATTTCGATTTTAACTCACCGGTTGTTAATCATATCCCAAGTCGATGCGTTGTCCTTAATCTCGCGGACATCGTAAATTTGTGCTTTTAAACGCACCTCGAAGACGCGTTGGAAAACAAATTATACCTGTCAGTAAAGTGGAGAGAATCGCATAGTCCACGGATCTATACGCCGTCACATCAGATCGGTATAAACGAGATCGAAGGAGGGAGAGAGAATCCGACTGTCGTGATTAACGAGCGAGTTTCGCCTGTCAAGCAGACGTTTCTATGGTCGTAAGCGGATATGGGCTGTTCGGTCAGAGCGCGTCGGTAGTAAAGGCATCAGATTGAATTCGGGATTGAGCTCCGGTGTATGAAAGGATCGAGAGGATGACGTGCTACGTCGTTCCCGATAAGGTCGGCCTGTAAAATTATGTGAACACGTTCCCGACGATCTCATGTCTCCCGTGTACTGTTTGTATCCCCGACAATGGGATACAACGCCTGGGAGGAGGGTGAAAAAGTCAGCGAAGATGCTCGTATAATCTTAGATTCAGCATGCTCAGGAGTTGTAATGTTGAAGTGATAGACATAAAAATAAAGTTGAATATTATCTTGTACTAGAGAGGCAGAAACAGAGACAGAAAGGATTTCTGTACTGGAAGGTTTGAAATATTTGGAATATCTGAAGTACTAATGTGCAGTGGTGATTTACATATTGCGATATTTAGTTGTAATTTTGATGTGAGCGAGGAAGAACGGGATAGAGATGTAATTGAAACTTCGCTTGTTTGGGAAAGGAAATGTTTATGAAGTGGAAGTTTAAAGATATTTCGAGTGTTTCTGGTATTATTTGACGTATTTTTCGATGACATAATATTCATAATTATTCACAATAACAGATTTTTTATTTAAACAAATAATTTTTATTAATTTAATAGTATCAACTTATGAGGTATACAAAACCATCAAGTTTTTATTATAAGTGTCTTTTATGTCAACTGTAGTTTTAAAGATATACAGAGAAATAGAGTAACTTATCTTTTTAGAATCGAAAAGAGGCCAAAGAAAAAAGAATTACTCGATACTTCTCTCTAGATTCCCTGCAATTTTCAGGTTAATTTAATTAACATTAATTAACAAAGTTCCTTTGTCAGTAAAGTGAATTTCTTTAGAAAATGATATCTCCTTTATTATCATCATATTTTTCCTTTATAAATTTCTATTACTGTTCGACAAAACACGTATTTATTACAAAATTAATAATAGCTTTACCTTCATTTTTTTGTAAGTATTTCCTTTCTGGAAGAACATTAACAGACGTAAGATACAAATTATTCAATGATTACGCATTTTTTACTAGAAATCAGCCCATGTTCAAAGAAGCTGTTGAAATTTTTTCAGATCTATATCAATAATTTGTGTTTGCAGATTGTAAAAGATTGCCGAGAAATTCGTTTGATCTGCGTGATTTTTCTTGCTTTCACGGAAAAGCAGAGGTAGCACCGAGTGTTCTTCGTCGGACCTGAGAGGATTAGAGGTACGGATGTAATCCGATTTTAGGGAGATTTGGTTTAGTGTCGCCTTTGCAGTTTTAAGTAATGCATCAGATTACCGATAAATATAAATTCGCTGTAGTTCACTTTAACAAATCGAAGTATGGATTTATAATTATTAACATTTCCGTAGAATGAATAGAAATCTCTTGAATTTTTCATACCGTGAATTTTCAACTCTTCTTTATAATTCAGTACTCTTCTCGATAGTTTAGTTTCGAGATTATTGAAAAATTAAACCTTCCCTAAAATTGTACTCTAAATTCATTTAAAATTACTCTACCCCATATACATTTTCTTTCTTATCTCGCACAAATTGTATTAAACTTTAATTCAATCCTCGTCACATTTTAACCGTAATTCTGAATTAACAAGCATCCGAGAAGCAAAAGTATACTACACGCTTAATTACGTTTTAAATGAAAATTGATACTGGTAATACTGTACTATTTTCTTTCCTTTTCTGCTTTTTATTTACAGCTCTTCACGATGAACCACAAGATCTAATTTCCAATTGATTGGTCACAAATACGAGAGGCGTGTCGAACATTTTTACAAGTGGATCGAAGTCTCGTTCTTTTGTCGCGGTGTCATTAACGGATCAAATCACTAATCAATTCTCGCCTCATTCAACGGAAACAATGGACTTTGTTTCCGTCGTGCTCCACGTCGGGTCTATTCGGCTGATCCTAGCCTCGTCGCAGGAAAAGAGAGGAGGACGGATGAAAACGGAGGAAGAGGTATTAAAAGCGCAATTACGGCTAGGCTTAATTACGAGACTCTTGTAACATCAGCGGCTTCTCCTCGTTTTTCTCTTTTACTTCACAAGTTCTTCCACGAAAATCTCCTCTTTCTTTCGTCTCTTTCCTTTTTATCCCCGCCCCCTTCCTGCTCCTTCCACCCCTCATCACGACATCGCTTGGCTTTTCAAACACGATAATCTTAGCCTGTCGAGCTCGTTCGACCGTTAAGACAAACGAGAAGGGATTTATTTTACGATGTCAATAAAGTCCTCCGAGTCTGTACAATTGCCTCTTCACGTTCACTCTTCAGTACGGAAAAATATCCACTGATTGGTCGAGCTTTAGCTTTTATATGAGAATTTAAAGCGTGTCTGAGTTTTTAGAGAGACCTAACATTTAACGGTACAGCTTAAATGGATGTATTTTCATTATGACCGAACAATTATGTACATACATGTGACGAGACATGATACTCAAATGTCTCTGTTAATCTTTAAAGTAGAAAAAAAAAAGTATGAAAGACAAACGTTGAGCAATTTAATTGGACAAATAAGATGGTACAAGGGAATTCAATGTTGCTTTTATATTCGAGATTGTTTGAAGATTGTAAGCATTCGTTCGAAATGAAGTTGCTTTCTGTATTTGTCATAGAAATATAATACCAATTTCTGACAATTAAAATTATTATTCTTTTATAATCCTGTATAATTGAAAAGAAGTAAAACAAATTTGTATACTTTTGTAATTCCTGAATACTACTCCTGACTTTTCCATGTTTGTTGTCTCTCTTTTGAATCGATCCACTCATGAAACTGGAGATACGGAATTTATAGCGAGTCACAAAAGTATGAATATCACATTTAAAAAAGAATACATTTTTTTAAATCGAACCAAATGACTTGATTTTTTTTAAAGAAGTTAGAAAGATTAGTTTATTAGATGCTGTGTACAAAAGTTGTTGAAAAAATTACAATCAGTCGAAAAATAACAAAGGTCACTTTTCACATTTTTTGTATGAGTCCGCGATGAAAATTAAAATACAAATACGTTCTGCCGATTGGTGCCAGTTATGTATGTACATACATGCTGAAAATTTCATCGAAATCAGTTAAGGTTATTATGAGCAACAAACAATTAAACATGGCGAAAATCAAAGTGTTCCAACATCAATGCCGAGGATCGATACATCGAAACCGTGAGCAAATGTAACAGGTGAATATCTGCAACAGAAATTGCAGCAGAAATTAACGAAAACAGAATAGATACTGTTGATGTTATTACAATAAAGAAGTAATTTTTAAAAGTGGGTATACAATAATGTGTAGCAATTAAAAAACCACTATTAAAACTGCGAAATAGAAAAAAGATGCTCGAATGGAGTGAGAAACATTTGAACTGGACCAATTTAGATTAGGAAAATATTTTTGGAACAGATAAATCTAAATTTGAAGTTTTCCAGAAAAGACAACAAAATTTGTGTTTGTTGATGAGAAATATCTTGGACAATGTATTGTGTCTACAATCAAGCATGGTGGTGAGTCTCGTGATTGGAGTAGGTATTTTGTTATGGGTGTAATTTGTCAAGTAACAGAGAGGAAAGTTTCAGGTTCTTCTTTAGTTAGAAATTATCTTTAAAATTCCTGAAACTAACTTTTCCGGATAGATGTTATAAAATGCAATTTCGGCCGTTCAGGGATTCTAGATTGTTGCTTTATTGGTAGTTGCTCTTGAATACGAAACTTTCAGCAATTTCCTTCATCATGCTAAAAGATTTACCGGTACCCGAGCGATGTCTGTTACGCATATGACCATACGTTCATGAACTATCAAATCAAAGCACTTTAAACTTCCCTTTTATATTGTAAAAGGAGCATACGTTCCATCCAAAAATCCAACACCACATATGTGACATTAAAACTCTTCCTTATCGCCAATTCAATCCCAGAAGTACGACAACTCCATCGTACCGTGGTAACGGAAACGACGTTAAGGTACCCCAGGAGAATCTGTTTCTAACATAACTTTCAGATGAGCTTGCACCGCAGCTCGTATTGTATTCCATTCCATTTCCTCTCGCGCTCGGCTCAAGCCTTCGAAAATACGAATATAATCCTCGTACGTGGTTTGACCGTGCCTCCTAGCAACCACGAGACTGTTCTAGGTCGTATCTTCTCGTGGAATCCAACCTAGCCGGTGTAATGACGTAACAACGCATCGCGATCGAACTACTCGGCCGGTGGGCAAAACGCTACTGGCTCTAGGTCGCTCATTTTTCTACCTTTCACGCGACAAGTAACACGACGTGGCTTGCCTCATCGTCCGATATTTTGACAATTCAAAGGTGTCCATGCTGGAAAATTGCTCGAACGTGCATGAAGATGAGACGCGCGAAATTTAATACCTTTCGAATTGTTTAGTCAGCAGTAAAAAGAGAAACAGAAATTTTATATTTCAAATCCGATGAAATTCATTTCTGTGAAACTTTTATGTATTTATTATATATATATTTTTTTCATACAAGATTAATATAGATTTTGCCGTGGGAACTCACTTTGCGTGTAAACACATTTTGCACACGTGTAAGCGTACAGTTCGTGACATCTTTGTCAATTCATCGATATGGTAGTACACGTTTCCCCCATTTTTTCTTTCTTTTGTTTCTTTCTTTTTTTTTTTTTTTGATAAATTTACCAATATTTTCGTCATCGTGTTCAATCGTTCGAATTAGTTCGCAATATTGCATATTCGCGAAATGACTAACCGCTGCTAATACATTAACGACACGTTGTTGTTTCGATTAAAATGTAACAGAACAAATAATTATAGGAAGTGATTATACGCTGGTCATATCTATTGGCCGGTTATCACTTTGCAAATAGCATTGTTTGTTCATCGTTCGCTCACAGTCAGTTTCATTTCGCCGAAAAACTCCGGTTTGATTTTCATTTACCTTTGCTGGCTGGTCAGTCTCATTATTAATATTAAATTGTACACGGTTATAATCTGCTTTGAATAACGCGTACACAAGGGCCTGTATGTCCTTTCGTTTATTAATAATAATTTATTTCTACAACATGGATCTCTATATTGTACAGCAGAAACGTTTCACGGTATAACGCACACTGGGGTTAATCGTTCTCGAAGTTTGATTAAATGTCAGATACATTTCTCTGTCTCCTTTGACAATTATAAAATTACCCATTGATAATATAGGGTCAACCAGATACGATTTTAACATTGTATAATGCTCACATGTTATATCTTTTTAAATAACATGAGGAGTTTTGTTTTAACATTTTTCCGACCGGAGAGATCTTCTCATATTACGAAAAAAAATGGATATACTCGATATAGGTTTTGCACAACAAATTAATCCTTTCGTGGATCATATTCACATTCTCGCACTCCAAATTAACTGTCTTATTACTGTAGGTCTTATTCACCCTTTTGCAACTCGAGTTTCTCTACAAATTTGTTTTCTTAAACTACTTCAACAAAAAAAGAAAAATATCCGATGTAAAGTTATTATTCCGAAAGAAAAATTGTATTACATGCATGTAATAATATTTGTAAATAGAATAAAATTAACAAAATGCTCATTGAACATAAAAAATATTTATATCATACATACATATATACACATAAATTCATCTATCGTAAGAGTTATTCTAGAGAATTTATAAGAGAACCATTATAGATATATAAACTTATATATTTGTGAATTTTCCGATATACCATTGCATAAACTTGTCCGTTTTGAACATTAGCACGCTCTAAAAAAATGTTATCTTGTTTAAAATATTTTTACTTTACATTTTATCACATGAAATATTAGGTAATTAGTATTTTATTATTTCAAGTTATTTGCACGCTTCGTAGGTGCTTAAATGTAAGAATATTACACTAACATGGAAACATTCCTAATTGATAATCATCAATATCGATGAAACTTTGATATACAATAGTTCTAAAAAAAATATTTTACAGGCTTTTTTGACAATTGTCCACAGTCAAAGGATAAAAATTACCTTCGAAGTTAAAAGTAGAAAATGCATTTGGGCTAATACCTCGATCGTTATTAGAGAACAAAGGAAAAGTATATATTGACGAATTTCATATTTCTCAATATCAAATTGGTAAGCGTTTCCCATGAAAAATACGCGTAGTCGGCAGTGCGTTAATAAAAGGTAGCACAATTTTAACCATGAACAGATATATATTGCAGCAACGCATTTACATTATTCAAACTTATTATGGAAATGGACCATGGTTTACAAGCAAAATTTTGTTTAGTGATGAAGCTCATTTCACAATGAATGAATTCGTTAATAAGCAAAATTGTCATATCTGGGGTAATGAAAATCCTTGTGTTATTTATGAAAAATCTCTCCACCCACAAAAAGTCACTGTTTGACGAATCATTTAGCCATTTTTCTTCGAAGAGTATGCTGTTAATGCTGTTATTGTGAATGCTAAGCGATATCCATCAATGCTGAGTGACTGTTTATATTCAAAGTTAAATCATATTATGAATGTGCCTGCTGTCTACTTGCAGCAAGACAACGCTACGTGCTGCACAACTCGAGAAAATATTCAATTTTGGGATCGAAATTTCGTCAACATATAATTTCACGAACTTAGGCTTCAAGATCATACGATTTAACACCATTAGATTTTTTTTAGTGTGTTTTTTGGAAAGTCAAATCTATGCTAACAAACGAAAATCAATTACTGACCTAAAGTAGAACAATCGAGTTGCAATTCGTGAAATAACTTCAGCAATATGTCGAAAAGCCATTGCAGATTTCAATAATCGAACTAATATTTGCCGACACGTCGTGATGCACATTTGAATATTATTCTGCTTCGCATATAATTGTAATGAACTATGCTTTAAACTTCAAAATGTATTATTAAAAGAAAACATGTAGACGTGTAAATTGAATGACCGTATGTGTTCGTCAATTAACACACGTAACCCTCTTAAATTTCACTTCTGCTTATCGTAACACGAGACCAAACTCTGTTTCGCCTGATTTTCACGAGAATAGTTATTCAACCTCTTCTCGACGTATCCTTGTGCCCCATTGAAACAACAAAAGGGCTACGCTCGGTAAAGTTTAGATATACAATCGGTTCTGAACTGTCCTGCTCGCTTATCTGCTTGGCTGACCACTACCGTCCTCGTTCTACTTATCTGTGCCCCGTTGAAAAGCAAGGGAAACACACAGTGTAACCTCAATCTGAAGGACCACGTGTGACTTTAATACAGCGCGGCTGTAATAATTAAACTTAAAAGAGAAAGAATTTGTCCAAAAGAGAAAGAAAGAAAAAAGAAGCATAAAGGAAAATTCGTTGAAATTCTGTTCGTAAAGTAATTTCAGGCTAGGATTTTCTGTGATAACGGGTCACGATTCTCATTTTCACAGTCGATTACGATCCGCTGTGCTACACAATAGGATATTGTGTGTTACACGCGGCTGCCTGTAGGTAGTACGGTGACAACAAACAACACGGCGAACTTGTAATAAGGTAAAATCCTTCGAAGCTGTGTGAAAATTAATTATTACCTACCACTACCTTTCTATAATCTGTAATATTGTAATTTCATTCCGGTTAGTGCAACAAATATAATTAAACGTAATCATGCGAAATCATTAAACGGTAATACCGTCGCATGAGTTGAATCGATTATTCGAAACATGGTTCATATGTTTCTAATGAAATTTAATGTAAATCGGTGATCAGTCTAAACCCCGTTTACAGAGGGAATTTTTAACCTTTTGTCGGTTTTAAGCTCGTGACAAAGACACCCAGGATTTATAAACATAATTGAACATGATGATTTGAACCATGTTTGAAATTCATCATCAAAATTTAATTCTCATAATATTAATTATAAGTAAACAATGTCTTCTGTCTTTTTTTTGTGAAACTGGTATTTCCAGAATGTAAATGTTGCGAAATTTTCGTGAAAGTGCATCGAAATAATACAAGCACGCCACAGTAAAAATGCATAAAGAAGTTCATTAAAATTAATGGGCCCAAAATGTGAAGGCTTTCTCTTGTTGTCAAGGTAAAAATTTAATAATGTCTGTACGGCATCGCTAAAAAATTGAACGAAACCTTTTTCCAGTCTAGTAATGTGAATCTGATCTGCGAATCCGTAGAAATTTCTTTCAATTTTGTAAATATTTTTGTAAACTGATACTATTCAAAATTAACGTTCTTTGACTTTAATTTTTCAGTTGAAACTATCGAAGATTTCGTTAATCAACTTCTAGAACCTTCTTCTTCATTGTTCAATATACAAATATATTTAAAAATAGAGAACTAATAGCAAATAAAAAATTGAACTTAGTGTAACTAATTTTTTATTATTACTACAAAATGTACAGAAGCTAAATGTTTTTTCTGGTAATAAATGAATCACGCAAATTTCAACGTTGTATTGCAATCTATATTTCTTTTAACAATTTTTTATTGGGTTTAAAAAATTTACCTATTTTAAAACAACAACATTGTTTTTTGAAATGCTTGTTACTACTGAAATATTCAGGTGTGTTAGTTAAACAAAAACAAAACACCTAATGGAAAGTATTTAACTTCTGAGGAAATTAAATAAACTCAGGCTTTCAAAGCAGGTTATTCTAACCGGGAGATCGCTTAAAGAATTAACCGTAATCCTTGTGTAATTAACAATTGCTTGACGAATCCTGAAAATTACGAAGAAAACCAAAAAGGTGCTGTAAGTAATTTTAAGGGAAGCACCTAATTCAACTAAATCTGCATACAAAATCGTCAAAGTTATCAGCATTTCTGCAAATGTGCGACAAGGCATCTCCCTTCATTTGCAGAAATTAAAGAAAAAAACCTGCATCGTTACGTCTTCACCAATTTGTTCAATTAGTATTTGGACAGAAAGACGATTTGGACAGCGGAAATGTCACATGAGTGAATAAACCGCAACTAACGATGTTTGAGGCTTTCAATTATGTATTAACCGAAATTTTATATTTTGTACATTCCTATTACTCGGAATATTATTTCTTAATGAGTGGTGAAAAATTTTGATTCCATAATATTAGTACTTCCAAATGAATAAAGGTTTTTGAAACAAGAATTCAATTTCTCATTTTCCAAGAATTCAATCTTTTACAAGTATACTTGAAATCGATTTTCAAGGAAATGTCTTCCATTAGACTCTACTGAGTTATTTTTCAACGAAACATTTTCAAACGATACTAATATCCATTACAAAATAAATGTGGAACTTAGCTAATCCCTCAGTAACCTTGGAAAGACGAAAAGATCTAGCAATCTTTCTCGATTATCGTCTGCTCGGTGGCATCCTCGATCTACTTATCTGGCTGGCTGACCGCATACGGTCTTGTTCCACTTATCTAGTCTCCCGCTGCTTCTGCTCAAAAACGTGCCACGAGGGCCTATGCTGCACACGTGTACACCTAGGCCACTCCATTATCTATGTTAATCAACGTAAACGTCCAACCTTCCAGTGTGTTAGAAACACACGGCGAACGCTGTAGAGGAAGTTGCGTAAGAGAGCGAAAGGGTTAAAGAGGGTAAACTGGAAACGGGAAGAGACTAGGGTAAACGCAGAACAGGACGAACGAGGGACTCACTGACGCGCGTACCGTGCTCGATAAAGGCCAATTACACCGTTATCTGATTCAGACACGACACAGTAGGCTTGTGTGCACCACGAGCCATCCCATGCGATTTTTCGACGGGAAAACACAGCGCGCGCCCGTGATTTCGATCTGGACTGGCTTCGCATTCCCTTATCCTTTTCCGGGATCTAGCACTCTGGTGGATTTTACGAGACGATTAATATTTTGCGGACGGTGTAGATCGATCTGATCGTGAGATCTAATCGCTTCTCGTTCGAGTGTACAATCCACGATCGATTTGAAGGAAAGTGATTTAAATTACAAAAGAGAGAAAAGTTATATAGAATGTTATTGTTTAGGCTTTTGATTTTACGGTCAGAGCTGAGCATCTATTTTTGAGTGACTCCTTTCAAATCCTTCGTTAATAAGATTTTTTATTTCTTTAGAGGTTCAGGTTCAGAAAGTGGTTAATGGTCACAGAAACTTCGCGTTTTGCAGACCGTACGCTTTTCTGGTGATTATGGATATTTTTCTCAATATAATAGAATAGCAATTGACGTGTCGTAAAGTCACTGCATGCCTCCCTAGTTCCGTTACTACGAACCGAATGCACAAGGAAATACAAGCTTCTGATTTGACAAAATAGTCACCTCTACACCCTGACATTTTCTACAAACTGACAAAGAACACTTTTCACGACAAAGAACAAACAGAACACTTTTTACACATACAGGGTGCCCACGCTATTACTAGCCAGCATTTTTCTTGCAAATAGTACGTATTTAAAAAGAAATGAAAGTGAAGACAGTAGTACTGCTTTTTGCAAGCAACGTATGTAACTTTTCTGTGTTTGCACTATCTTTTCCTTTTAAAAATGAATTAAAAATGTCCTTCAATGTTTTAAATGAAATGCTGTATACTTTTCTATGTATATAAAAAGTGTGCATCAAGATAAATTCATTCATTATTATAAACACAGCAATATACACTATCGCTCATGGAAGTATAGACATATTGTTAAAAGTCTTTGTTGATACATAATTATTCACAATTTATATAAAGTATGTTTATTTTGCCATCCATTTACCAGATAATAAGTTATTAACATTTAATATTCTTAAGATCTACACAAATTTATTCCAAATAAAAGGATTTTCTCAGTTTACCTTGTGATTGCGTCAAACAGAAAAAAAATAGTTGATTAATCTTTATTATTAGTTGGAGGTTGTTCTTTCTTCGTCGTGTGTTTACAATGTCTTTCTTTTGACGAAACGAAAAGTTAGTTTTAAAAGTTCTTACGCTAAAATACTGTTTAATACGTTCACGCCAGCATGTACCATCGGTGGTTCAAATATCGTTCTTTCTGGTAATAAAAGGTTTTAAAATGGACGAAGATAAGGTATTATAAATTCATCTAACGAATTGTTCATTTTTTAGTAGATTAAGATTCTACAAACATTGAAGTATTCACAGGTTATAATGTATATGTGCATATACAAAACTAAATATTACTTATAAACAAAAATTTACAATATAATAAAAATTACTATAGGACAATAGCGGCATAGTAAAATAAAAATTTACTACTGAGAATAATAACACTTTTGTCGTAATTTTGAAGGAAATAGTAATAATTGTTTCTGTTTCAAACGACTTATATTTTAAAAATAACAATACATAGGTAACCATACAACATCATGTGACTGAATATAGTTTATACCAGCACTTTAAAAAGTTCTAATTTTTTCGCAATGATGGTGTGATCATTTATTTTATTTCATTAGTATATTTTAGATGCATCAATATGTACTACAGTATCAAAGAGAATAAATAATGAAATAGTTCTCAGTCTACTATTCAGTTATTCAACTCAATCTTTATCAACTTTCTGTTAAAATAAGAGATATCAAATCACTAATGCTGTCCAATGGAGAAAAATACAAATAATACAATTACCCGATGACACTACATACGAATTACAGTGCCGCCGTGAACCTGTTAATTATTCACGTATCATCTGTTCATTTTATATTTATATAACGAAAAACTGATCGGAAATAGAATTATTTTGTATTAAGCAATTTCTGTATTTATTTATTCCTTTACTCTTCAAGCGTCTATACTTCCATAACCTGTAGCTTACGTGTTGTCTTGAATCGTTCGTTGAACTAAAGATGTTTCATGTATGATGTACAAATATACACATAGTTTGGAATACGTGGAAAATTTACAAAAGATTATGGAAATGCGCTATGAGGTTCGGTAAATTTCGAAATTTAATTATAAGGGGATATAGTCCGAAGGAATCTCGGTGATTTCTGATATGTTGAAAGTTAGAGTAGCAAAGTGAGATTTTGTAGGATCTTATGGGTTAAGTTCCCGAAGTTAGTACAGTGTGAGGCTTCTGAGCGTCGGTTATGTCTTCTAGGAAGCGGCGTTCCAGGTTTCAACAGTATTGCCGGTATCACAGGTTTATTAGGGTTCTAATGGCAGATCGATACTAATACGTAGGCTATGCCTGTTATCTGCTTAAAATACCTAGGTCTATATCATAAATCAGCGTTGTAGTAAAGCCTTATCTACACGATGTACGTGTATCATCCATATGTACAGATTCCTATCAAATCTCATTTGCCATTAATTTGTAAAAGAACGAATAAGACTCAATTATTGAAGTATTGATCCTACAGAAGTTACAACAAATTAACAATATTACTATGAAATTTATATCACTCGAAAGTTATACTATACTCAACCGTGAAATATGTTATGATCAAACGCAAACCTCGAACACATTAAAATTATTAATGTTTGCACCGTTATTACTTCTAAGTTCGCTCGTATCTTTTCAAGAGTCTAATATCATACGAGGTCTGTGAACTCTCCTACTCTTTGAAATGGAGTTTACTTCATGTAAACATAACCATTCGTTGCTGAGATATCATCGTTTAAAGCCAACTGTAATATTTAATATTTTCAACCGTGTCTGCCCTACTCTCGCTGCACGGACCTAACCAAGATCACCGTCTACGCTGTGGTCACTGGTAGACTCTGAGTCTACAATTCCTTTTCCATTATTTCTACCACGTTTCCTTGATTCTAGTAAGAAAAGAAAAGTGAAAGCAGGTCATGCTAATTTCCACAGTTTCGTTAACACATCGACCTTTCGTATTTGAAGATTTGTGATTTGCAATTTGAAGATTTGTATCTTGAGAACAGATAGAAATATCAATTTAAAAGGAATTGTATTCATTATGAGAATAATTCCCACTACTAATTCCAAAAAGACGGAGCGCCGTTACATGAAAAATTAGCCCTAGAATTCTTAAACCTTGAACTATCACACAGAAAGGAAGTAGTTCCCCGAAACTTTACTTCTTTCCCATATATCAACGATGATTTTAGAATAGCAAACGACAGAAATATACATATACGACGATAAATAACTTTTCTTGAGAATTTTTTGCACTAAATAAATAGTTCCAATTTGACATTTTTTGGGTTCAAGAAACACGCCTAAATTAGCCATCGTTTAAGAACAAGTGTTTTAAGGGAGTAAGAGATGCAGGGAGTGCTTTAAGCTTCTTATGTCAGGAATGAAAAGTTTATACCAATTTGGTTTTTCTTTGTTTTTCTTCAGTATCAATCTTTAGTCGTTGTTTGGAAATTTTCTAGATAAAAGAAATAACATATTTTTAATATTTTTTAATTGGTGAGTTCGATGGGTCTGTTTAGTCTTTCTAGGGTTGACAAAGAGAGAATTATTTTTGTAAAAATTTATATTTCTTCTAATTATAGAATTATAAAATTTCCGATAAAATTTCTGGCAAAATGGGGCAAACTGTGTGGAAGGGTGTTCCATAAGAACCAGCCTTACATTTGAAAGTTTCGGGGAGTATCGAATGTAATTGCCTGGAAGTTCAGGCTTTCAAATTATTGGCGAAATTGCGTGCCATCATCGCAGCTACCTTACTTTTCCAATACGAAGTATCGATTCTCCTCGCTGAACATTTCCATAGAACTGTCGAAAAGTTTTAATTCGCGACATTGCCTCGGAAATCATGGGAGAATTTTCGAAATTCGCGACATTCCGCGCTATTGCAGTCACTATTCCGGTTTTTACTGCGGGACCTTGATTTCGATGAGAGTTCCACGCGGAAGCAGGGAGAGGTTTTAATTTTGCGGAATTCTCTGCCGCGTAAAATTCGAAGGATCCGTAAAATTTCGAAAATGTGACGCCATCCTCTGTCGTTGTATTGTCACCTCAACGGAACTTCTCAATTTTGTGGGCATTATCCGCATAATTTCCGAAAATTTAACGTTTCGCACAATTTCGCGCAGTTATACGAACTATCGAGGATTGCGAGAAATCAAGTTGGAACTTCACGCTATCGGAAAAATTTTCGAAAAATTTTCAGCCAGATAAAGTAAATGTACCTGTATATGTGTCACTCGGAATAATAGTGGTGTACTTCCAATTTTATTAAAAGTGAAACCATAACATATACATGTTTAAGATAATCTTGAAGTATCAATATCAGAAGTGATACATTATTATATTGAATATTCGCCAATATTTTTCATTGTAATAGCGAAACATCTTCGATAAAAAAAAAAGAAAGTGAATTATCTACAGAAATGCACAGATGTTATAAATACTCGTCGTTATGTTTATGATATTACTATTAACATTCATCTTAGTAACTTTTATTAGTAAAATTTATTAATAAAATTGTACTTTTGTTATTGAACTTTGTAAAAGAATTGTATAATTCATATATAATAAAGGTGAAGAAATGAATCCTTCGCGATGTTTTTTATTGTAACCCTTTGCACTCGCAGCATTTTTTTTATATAATCGATATCATCAACTTAAGCACATTTTTACAATGGAACTTCTGAAAACGGAAAGTTTTATTTCGAAACGAAAAGATTATATGTACTTATGAATTTATATATTCTTATTTATTTTGTCAATTGGCTTTATTTTAACATGAATACTTTGCACGAAGTAATGGTTTATGTTATAAATATCGCCATAGTAGTGCATACGAAGCGCAAATAGTTAATCACTTCAAATCAATAGCAGTTTTAAACTATTTTTCTGTCATCGGTAGGTTGCGTAATTTTTATACAAATCCATATTTTTGAGAATGTGTCGAAGAATATAAAACGTCGATAGGAAATTATTTTACCTAGCAGATACTGTAAGTACTACAATTCTTTTCATATTACGCTCATTCTGTGTAATTTTGCACTTTTAAATTTGCTATAAATGCATAAAAAATCTAGTCATCAATCATATTGCATTCCTTTTATGGTAGCTAATAATTATAAGATAGATGTGATCTTAAATAAATAGATAAATAATATGTTCATTATACTTTCATATTTTTTCTATCGCAAATATTGGAATTAAAAAAAAGAGAGAAGCTAAACGTACACATATGTGTCAATGTCCTCGAAGAGGTTAATTAACCTTAACATTTTCGAAGTGTATATAAAGACAAAAAGAAATTTGGTAACACGCAAATTCCTTCAATAATTCTCACGTGCAAAGGAATTCCCGAAGCGGCTGTGTCGCGGAATTACCATGAACCAACGATACGCGTAAACGAACCATTTCGTTCTAAGCCTGTTCATTTTCAGTACGCTAAAAGTAAAGTGAATAAACACGCTTTAATATAATTCACCGTTTTTGCTGTGTAACCCAGCACGTACGAACTCTTTCAAAAGCACGTATATTAAACTCAATTTACTGCACACCAGGCAACAATAATAGTTTAGAACGTCTTGCATGCGCTTCCCGGCGCATGTTCTTCGTTACTTGGTAAAATACGTAGCGATGCATTCGTGTGACGTGCAAATGCACGTAATTGCAAGATAAACATACGTGCATTAACGGGAGGCCGTCATTGTTACTCTCATTATGCCAGTCTACGTTTCACAGAGCCAGCTCGAACGAGTTTCCACGTTTCTGTGGAACCCTATATCGAGGTCGTTAACTCGACGAGGCTTTTCTTGCTGGATTGAGACTGTAACGTGAAAACTACCGCAAGAAAAGAAATCGTCCGTTCCATTACCTCTGCAAACACTTTAAAACCTCTCATTTAAGGCGGTTGGTTAACTTCTTCCCCTCTGTTAACTTTTATCGTTATTTCATCGATTTATATCGTGTGCGTCGCGGCTGCAAAACATTCACGAACGCGAGAACGGAAACGAATAGTTCCGCGCGAGAATTCTTCTTCTCTTCTTTCCTGTTCAGAGAATTCGTTCAATTTCTCATTTTACACTTAACACGTTAACTGCCATACTAGATTTATACAGTGTTTTTAGGGGGCCAGAAGAAAATTTTCATTATTCTAATCATATAATGACAAAATAATGTGAAATATGGTTTTTGAATATTTTCTTATAAGTACAAGAAAATTACTATCTACGAAGTTTACATGAAATAGTATACACCTCGAAATGCTAAAGAAGGAAGGGCTAGCATATTCGCTGTGAAAATTGTGCAAAGAATGTTACCAAAAAAAAGTATCGTAAATCCTAATTTGAAAAATTTGAAGAATAGTACCAAAAAAAAAAAATACACTGTACTTCATTTTTATTTCAGTTGTAACGAAAATCTGTTATTGCTGAATGGTGCATTTTTTATTTCATAGTGTTGTGTATCTACACAATCTAAAGATTGTATATCAAACCTTTTTCGTTAATAATTTTCCTTTTAGTTTAATTATTCACTAATGTATGTCCTCATCGAAAAAACAATCTCCGGTTACATGTGACCAACATCGCAATCAATGTATTAACGTAATTTCTCATGTAAATAAATAAACAGACGCTAGTGTTGAAAGATCTTGGAATAATATCGCTCGAAAACGATGAGGAACGATTGAATTGCGAGTTTACTTAATGAGCATCGGAACCAGATACGAAGTTGTCGAACGTTACGAACTTTTGATAATGGCGTACATAAACACAGGATTCGTTTACACTGTTTAATGTAGGAAAAAATTGGGATTTCGTAAATTGATATTATTTCACGCTTGCTGTTATTTTAACTGTGCTTCATTAATCGCAACATACAAATTTTCGAAGAGGAAACGTATTTCCCCTGTTACAGTACTTCACAATTTTTATCACAAATCTCTGGTATATATTAACACATTGTACGTCGGCCATGTATTATTGCGAGATATTCAACCTATCAATTTTAACGGATGTTTGACTTTTGTCGAAGCGCGTATGGCGTACATTCAGTAAAAATATCTAGGGTCATACAAATGGGACGTATTGTATGACAGTGTTAATTTAAACGTAAAATTCAAATCAGAAGGTGTCTTATGACTTATAGACAGTGGTATACGTATCTCTCAACGTTTATTTCCTTTTATCCAGTCTTAAATGCAAATTTAACAACTGTCCCGACACTTATAAGCAGGAGTACATATTCCACAAAAGAATCGTTCACATAGTGATATAATTTACAAATGTAACACTTTCATGAATAGCTTCGCTAATGAATTACTTTATTTCAACATTTCCGAAAGAAAGAGAGGTGTTAGACGGATAAAACGATACAAGTTTGCAAAAACGTTTGTAAAAACGCGTTGATCGCGGGTCTAAGGATATCCTCGAGCATCTGGCTAACGAAAAGAAGTGTGTGGCAAGTCGGGAAAAGACGGTAAAACCGCGCGAATGGTCGACGTGCAAAGCAACGGAGAGCGACTTGCAGCGAGAAGAGGAGGCGCTACCGGTTGCAACCGGGTAGAAAAAAATGGCGAGGATAACGGTCCTCTGACATCTCCAGGGAAATACATGGGCGTCCTTTAAAAATAATGCGCGGCTCGTTTGTCGCGTCAGACAGTGATTCGTCTGGTTCAGGTCAGAGACGTGAGAAAATGGCGGAGACCGGGTGGAAAGTGGTGTATTTTTCATCTGCATACTTAGTGTCTGTTACAAGCGAACTGGGCTAAGGTTTTCCTTCGCTGCTGGAATCCGTCAGGGTTGGATATAAAACAAAATAGTAAGAGGAACGTGTAAGAGGAAGATTCCAGAGAAGGATATAGCGTGGAACAGGTTTAACTATACGCCAAGCTTTCATTTCTGTCCTATACTGACCAACTCTCCGGAGAAAAGTAAGAACTAGATTTTTTTTCTCTCTTTTCTCCTCTGCTTCCGACAATTTACACGGTCTCCCCTTTTGTCCTATCCTTTGTGTCCTTCTGCTGTATAAGAAAACGTTTGAAACCGAGTGGGATGTACAGAGAGAATGTATTAGCGTTGCTTCGTGTCTTTCTGGGAAATTGTTCAACAATTTCGCTATGCTTTTGATTGAATGCTGGTTTACTTGTACATTCAATCATGATTTGAATGTAGAACATAGAAATGAAAAGAAGTTTCTATAGTGGTTGAGCTTTTACTGTTCGAAACCTTTTCCCATTCATACATAAATTTTTTCTTTCTCCAATTTCTTCAGATCTCAAGTTTCTGTTCTTTTGTCTTTCCATTTTGAAGAATCTTGTATTTCACCTCGAGTGATCTAGGAACCACACATATGGCGCCTACGAATTTTCCTTTTCCAGCACTTTTTCTCTGTCTCTGGTTTTGTCTTTCACCTTCACCCATGTAAGAAGCTTGTGCATCTAGACAGTACACAGTTTTTCTGTCACCTCTACTGAATATAAGTCTAACTGCTGCTTTAGTAACACTTCACCAATTAAGTATCACTTTAAGTTAAATTGCTGCAACCCCTTTAACTCTTGCATGCCGAATTGTTGTATCGTCGAATTTGTTATAATATAAATTAAAGCGACTTAAGAAATCTGCGTTTCCTCGCCTATCTCAATTTATAATACACCAGTGAATTTTCATGAATGATATTTGCTGATCCTGCTTACACCCTAAGAGGCCCTATTGGCGAAAAAAATTAATTGAGATGTTTTTCCTCTATAACCCGACTTTTCCTTGTTCATGAGAAGAAAAATGATTAAACACAATCTTACATTTTGCTGAAAAGAGCAAGAATTGACTAGTAATAATGCAATGGTATAATACCGTAATGCAATAATATAACAATACACAAATAAAATGAAACTTATGGAACATGGATACCTCGTATACGTAACTTACCAATCACATGGAGCTATAAAGAGTTAAAAATAGAATGTTGCTTTTCATTAATGGTGGAAAAATATGCTCTTTGTCTATTGATCAAGTATTTCATCTGTACTAACTTGTGTCTGAATTGAGTAAAGATAATTTACAGAAGAACGGTTTAATGCTAGATAGTATTAAAAAGAAATGTACCTTAGTTCGAGGTAGGCTTCAATAATTGAGAAATTAAACGTTTGATGCAACATCGATCGACAATCTCCGAATAAGAGTATATAATCTGAATTGTTACAACTTGTGCATTTTAAATAACGTAGTGCTTGATTCAGAATTATGCGTCAAGTGTCCCAATAAGTACCGGATACAACAACTAGAAAAAAAGATTGATATTTTTATCAACATTTTATTCGAAAATGTACCAATGCCTCTGTGGTGTTATGATATTCATGTGAAGTTTAGTTGATTTTATTTGAACGAAATGAAAGCATCTCTATGGGGCTATAATAGCTGCATTTATGTTGATCGAACGAAAGCAGAGTATATTGATTTGAACCAATTATTGTACAGGATAAGACTCTTAATTAGAACGACCTTGATAAATCCGTACATAACGATTTTAAAGAAAATTCGTTTAATAGAATGTTGCATAGCTAGAAGCCAGATAATGGGCAATTCTACATTTTATCTCAATAATTATCGTAGTTAACCAAAATGAGTCCAGTCACGTATTTCTGCTTTTGTATAATAAGATTCCTCCTGTTGAATATAAAGTAGAGGTTGATAAATAAAATAAATTTGACGAATATCCATGTATAGGCCATATTATGACTACTTATAAAGTAGAAACAGTAGATGCGCCGGAACTATACAGAAGTTTCAGCAGTATAAGGAAAGAAAGGCGTGTCATTTCGAGGACAGAGAATACCGTCTGACTGCGTACGGGGAGCGACTACTTCCTTTTAATTCCGTACAACTTTTCGACTAACAAGGTCGAAAGATAGCTATAAAACGTGAATACAAAGCGTGAGGAACCAAGGCAAAGGGAGCACACGGTTGCTCTCTGTTATCTGCCGGATGAAGCTGCTTCTTTCATCGAGGAAAGTATAAAACAGTGAAGTGGAATAAAAAGAGAATGGCGGAAAACTGGGTTGCATGTAGCACGGGGGAGTGCTCGATAATTCTCAAAGGCAGTGAAGAATCAGATGCAACTGAATTGCAATTTCAATGCAGCGTGTAATAACGATCGTTCTTACGAATAATTTCTTCCCGTCGTGTAATTTTTGTTACGATAATTCTGGCGTACCTTCTATTTCTTTTCCCCTTTCTTTTTCTACTTCCTTTCTTTTCGTCAGTTTCCTTTTGCGTAACAATTCGTCGAGTCTTTTAGGCGAAACAAACATCGACGCTCGTTACACGACGTTGCGTACCGGAAGGCAGCGAAGCATCGGCCGTGGGAAAAGATACGCGCTTGAAAGCAATAAAGTTTATGCGCGTGAGCAATTTAACGACGGAAAATTATACGAACCGGTAAGGTAAACCGAATGTATAATTCATGAAAGCATGCTTGTGCACGGCGTGTCGTTAAAAGGTGCTCAATGTAACTACAAGAAGAAAAAAGAAAAAGAAGGAAAAAATTGTAAAAAGAAGGAATGAGAGGAAGGATGGGGTGCACGGGTTGCCATAGGGTGGCGGTTTGAAAAATAACACACACGTGACGAAAGGAAAAGAGGATTCAACGGAAAGCACCAGCACTTTTTTCCTTCTTTCTTCCTTTTTTTCTTTTATCTTTGTTACCGCTTCTGAAAACATTTATCGAACGAAGTAATTACAACCGACAGACATGCAACGACTGAACACGCATTTTAAAACTCCATTGTTCTGGTCGATTCGAGGACCGTACAAAAGAATCGCTCGGCCTTCGATAATGGATGGATGCCATTGGGTCGCTGACCGATAATTATCTTGTTACATTCAGTGAAAAACGCCTCGGATAATCCGTGAATGTGACATTTAATCGAGAACATTATTAAAGTTATTCAACGAGATCTCATTTATCCCTGATGCTGCGTTGTAAAAAAATTCATTAAGAGGTCTCTTAAATTGATATTTTAATACTATGACATTTTTAACTTTCGTTTCTGAAGTTCTTATACTTCTTAATAAAAAAGAAATATATATATATATATTTATTTATTTATTTAAATATATTAGCGCGCGTGCATGTGTGTATGTGTGTGTACACAACGTAGTCAGACAAGTAATTTTATGTATATGCGCAGTCGTTCGTAAATAATAGGATTCTCTTTGTGTCCACACGGAAAGTATAATGTGATTTAAATGGCACTTTTTCGACAAAGCTAGTGTCATGAAAGCATAAACACACCGTTGAGAAGTTTTTTTTTGACATTTAAAAAATTCATAATTCGTATAAAATATATTTATATTGTATACTTCACCCATTCGCCAAATAATAAAATTAACATTTTATTTTCTCAAGTATTAAATAGATTAATTCATAAGAAAGAATTTTCTCGGTTAATCTGCGATCGAATCAAATTGAAAAAATATAGTTGGTATCTTTGTTGTTAATCAGAGATAGTTCCTTCTCCGTTGTGTTTACTCGAAAATTTCCTTTCGACGAAAAGGAAATTCAATTTTATAAGTTCCTAATTTGTTTCATTTATGCATAATTCATTAACTTTATGTTTACATAATGAAAAATTTACAATAAGAATTTCACTTACGCATTCTATAACCCTTTTGCTGAATTATTTGAGCCAAATTCTATCTGCATAAAAGTTATTGTATCTTGCGTATCATCGAGCTTCACAAACTCGAAAAATTCAATCGAATTAGAACAATTATACATTGAACAGTGCCCATTGTCCAATATTTTGTCCTTGGAAAGACTCTCAATAAATTGACGACGCCTGGGGTAGAAAGACATAGGATATACTCATGATTTAGAGAGAATCAAGATTCGACGGGACTATGTTCACATCATCACTCGACGAAACAACGATTTAAACGTCCTTCCATACAGAAAGCATTCAGAAAACGATATTTATCTCGACAACATGCGTGTAAATTGTTATGGGCCAGGGACGAGCGTGAAACGAGCCGTTTTATTCGTCGTCAAGCGCACGACAATTAAGAATCATAGCTATCTCTATAAAATCCCTTATCTCCATCGAGCAACCAACTCGCAGCATTGTATTTCAAAAGGCATCGTTAACGCACTGCATGACCGTTGACGGGCAAACAGGAAGAAACAGAAAAAGAGGGGAAATATCGATCATTTGCATCGTCTATGCAAATCGTGGATCGTTAACCGTTCGAATCGCGCGCGCGCCGCACAACACCGATGTTTATTTAATACGATCGAACCCACCGGGACCGTGGTTCTCATCTATCATCACAACCCGTTTCTTTCGCTGTTATTAACAACAACCAAAGATACGGTAGGGGGATAAGAAGAGAAAAAGAGAGAGAAGCCGGCACTCGAAAGAGCAGACCGGTTATTACATCATTACGCGTGATATATAGCGGCCGGGAAGGCCGCGGTATTAATCACGCCCGCCAGAGATAAATTTCGATGCAATCGGGACGTGTGCACGCGTGTATGCAGCTACACACCGTGACGATAACGACTGAAAATACGTGGCTGTGTTTCGTTAATTTATTTCTACCGCGGACCGCCGCATTAAGGCAGTCGTGAATGTCAGCGTAGAGAGGAACGGGTGAGATGACGGCTTGCACACGCTCTTAAGCGCGTTCCGTGACACATTTTAACGACGACAAAGTAATTGTAATGTTCCTCCCCCCCGTTGCTTCCCCAGAACAGACCGGGACTCTAGTTAACCTTTCGTTGAATCTCGACGCGTTTCATTGTGCATTTCTTTTTTTTTTTTGTTCGATACCATTTCATGGGATCGTGTTAGAAAGATAGGGTGTCCTGTCCAGTAAATGAACAGTTAACTTATTTGCATCTACAAATGAAATAATCCGCATACGATGATTGTCACCTATCACCCAGCGCGTAATAATCCGCTCGTGAAGATATTCATTTCTTGCCACATTAAAAACAGTAAAAAGGACCGAGCTTTCCATGTTCATAAACAAAAACTAGCGGAAGAAATGATTGTAAAATATTTAGAAAACAAAAGAACTATAGTGGCAACATTTATCAATGATTCAATAACAAGATACAGTGACCGACATTTATCCCACATGAATAGCTACAACGGCAGCAAAGGGAAGAAAAACATCTAAGCGATGAATTACATGTTTATCTGAGCCATTTAGAAGAGAATATGTGTTTGCTAACAATAAAATACGACAAATTAAGATAAAGTTTTGCGATGCAAATGTTCCACAAAATATGTTCATCATTATATTGTAACTTATTTATAACACAAAATGAAATGCATTGAATATGAGGAATCGTTATTCCATATCGTTCTCTCTGAAAAGAGCGTGATAGGTGTTAATATTTCATATGATATGAGCAAAGTTCATTCTTTGGACAGGTCAGCCTGAGTGAAGTTATCACATGGGATGGAGAAAATGTCCAGTAATCTCGGCATGGATTCTATTTTGAAGAAACACTTCGAAATTGTGAGATGAAGTTAGCTAGCGTAAACGAAGATCAGCTGTCAGAGATAAATTGGCTTGAAGAAATAAATTGTTCCGAGATAAATTATCGCTCTTTCTATTTTCCGTATTGCTGCGTTATCCTACGAGCATTCGTTTAAGAGTTCCCTTTGCTATCTTGAGATTCACCCAGTGTATTCCTTTTACTCTTAATCCGAAAAATAATTACGAATCCTGTCTCTATGGTCTTTTCAAAGAGTGATCTTCTTCAATTTCTCTTCTCCGGTCGTGTTTTTTCTAGTCTTTGTACAATTAATTGTGGTTCTTTTAAACTATAGTACGAAGAGTTTTGTTAATTAAAATACTTGTCCTTTCTATTAATTTTCCATTGTGCCGTTATTTCTACTCATTATTTTGATCCCCGTCTAATTTTTCTCGTGTACACAGAGTGTTAATTTCCCTGCCAATTAACGTCGAACAGAAACGACATAATTGAGTCCTTTTTTCAGGTGGCAGGTACCGTTCGCGGTCCTTTTGTATGAAATTCCCGCGGTTATTCCTCGGCATTGCACATTTAATATCGCGACTTTCGCTGACAGACGAAACATGCTTTTAACACGCTCCTGTTAATTAACGATATCGTGCCGATATATTATTTTTTCCCAAGATTGAAACGTATCGTAAGTATTTAATTCATTAAATATCAGTGTGCAATTAATTTCTTCGTTAATTGCTGAATGACCCACGCACACAACCGTGCTGGACTGTCCTTTGAATTAACGTATAGTCAATTTAAGCGATTAATTTAAACTGGCTTGTATACTACATATAATAACGATAATACGTAGAAGCTGCGCTGAAATCTGTTTTTGGAAAATAGTGAATCCTATTCAGAATGATGATCTTGCTTCGGTATGCAAAAAACAATGTCGTTAATCTCGCGGTGAAAAATTTTTAATTATTGCCTATTATATTTTGAAATTCCGACATTTTCATCAACAAGGATAGCAAAATACGACTTGGCAATATCTATTGTTAAACAAGACCTATTCAATGTCACGTGCAACAGTTATCACAGCATAAAAATCTATTAACTTCAGAATTGACTCACACCGACATATATATAGATTAAAAATATATAACTTCATAAATCTAGTAAACAGATATATACAATATTTAAATTTAATGTTAAATTATAACGACGATTACAAACCAGTTTTTTATATAAATACAATGATCTAATGTAATCAATAAAAGTTACTCCACACGCCACGATATGATATCAACAAAAATATATGTATAAAAGAGCTACAGATCAGCTTTACTGGAGATAACTTTTTCAGAATTATAAATTGATTATTAAAGGTAGCAAAAGAATAATTAATTTTTAGGGGATTGTTTTTGGAAACAACTCTTAGAGTGACCACCTTACAAAAAAATCAAAAATAATACTCTGTTATCGAATTATTATATGTAGGAGTTCCAAGTTCATCAGATAGGTGAAACATGGTTAAATAATTAAATTAATATTATAATATTATGGATATGTGAGGGTTTTTGAAGAAAAAGAGCATTTGTCGCAAGACTGAATACATGTCATTTAAGTACGATTAGGAAAGAACAATTAGGATCTATTTAGGAAAACGAAGTGTGAATGATGGGTGTTTGGTATTAACTGTTTATGTGGAACGTAACCCTTATCCGACGTCAGATTTTCAGACCTAGGTTGCCATTAGATCGTCGCTTTAGTTAATATTTTAGTCAATATTAGTCATATATTTTAACATTTTCAATTGTAGGATTTCTTATTTATTTATATCTTGTCAATGTATGATATTTTTCTAAACATTTTCCACGTAATATTTACGTCCGATGCGGTAAAATTTGTTACATCACGTAACAGATGAAAAACGTCCGTTATGATAAAAGATGTAATGTCACGTGGGACATATCTTAAGGATAAGGGTTAAATTTCAAGTTTTATAAAGCAAAAATAATTCCAAATCACCTACACAATTTCAACCACAGAAATTCCCCAAGAATCTGTTATAAGTACAAACGATTTCGTCCAAAATTGAACCGCTTATACGATCACTCTTCTACAATGTTGAATTGTCACCAGAAACATAGTATCAAACACTTGTAAGAAGAATACTAACAGAAGCTGCACATACGACTGCATCGATCGCACGTAATGTATTCGAAATGAATTGCTGTTTCTCCATCAAGGGTTTCGCCTCGACGTATCGTTTCATTAATCCCTTCATCGATTTGTATCATACATATATACAAACACACACCTGCGTACATGTATACATACACATAAAGCCTTGCATACCGTTCTAACCCAGTCGATAATGGCTGCTGAATTTCTTATACGCACGAGTGCACCATGTACGATTGCACAGACAAGTGCCGATCGATACGTACTCATACATGCGGACTACTTCAACAAGTCATGTAACGTTGGATTAATATCGTATTAATCATTCGTCATTACATCACCGTTGCCTACGGACGCGATACGCTTGTAGTTTACACACTCTCAGGTGATTCGAACCGGCTGAAACTACGATTTTGAAACGCGATTTGTCACTGAATCGCTAAAATCTCGAAACTAAATCTATTCAACGGAAACATTCGTTTCCGGATATAAATCTTTAATTCAATGAAAACTCTTTGAACGGAATTCGAACTTCGCTTCAATGATCACGATGTTGTCCTACTGGCTGTCCAACGGTTTGTAGACGGTGATCGATTTTTTCCTCTTTTTCGTTAAATGGTACGGTTAATGGACAACTAAATTCATTAAAATAATTGGAGGAGGAAGTAATTACCCGTGTCTTTAATTAATTACAATGTTTATTTACATCTGTAACTGTTGCGTCTTATACTTCGAACAAGCTATATGTTCCAAAGTAGTGACGCTGAATTGTCGCTGGTTCGTTGGTGAGGTTTGATTGGTGGTACGATATCGGTCAAGATTGACATTGAATGTATCACATATTTTAACATGTTTCAAATAAATACTTTGTTAATAACGGGTAGTGTCTTTGATATGATGTGTGAACAGCACTTATAACGTGGTCTGAAACTGAAGTGAAATTTTTTGTATCTAATGTTTGTGCTGCGTTGGTGTTCTTATTTTATAATAAAGGTAGACATGTAGGAGGTGATGGTTTACACTAATTAGGACGCGACTATCCCTTGGACAGTTCTCCATGGTCTGTGAGCATACCACCCATCCCGGAAGTTCCAAGTTGGCAGGGAATGTCCCGATGGCGGGAGAATAGGGCCTAAGGGTAACTCGCCCGTAACGGGACTTGAGCGACCAGGGTGACACAAAAGATTTTATGACATGACAATGGTTATTGAATGATCACGAGTGGGTATCAGGAAAGTATGTGGCCAGCAGAAACTTTATGTCTGTACATCCATAAAACGCTTCCTGAGGTTCGCTACCAATATGAAAAGGAATTTAATTAACGGAAAGCTAGAAAAGGAGCGCATTCAAAAATAGCGTAAATAAACGTCCACATCATAAACCCAATCCCTAACAGTAACTTTATTCCTTTGCTTCTTGAATATGGCTAGAAATATATGAAAGTATGTAAACAATTGACGAAGTGGAAAATTATGTATGGCACTATATCTCGTGACACTCTTTCAATTATTTTTTTATATACTCTTTCAACTGTGTATTTAATTTTCTTCAGTACCAATCCTGATGAGATAAGAAACAATAAATCATTTTTTGGAAATTTTCTAGGAAAAGAACTAACATAAGTTCGATACACCTAGCCCACAATTGACACGATACTTATTTTTACACGATTTCGCTTTTACATGGTCTTCAAAAATAAAAACTGTTAAAATTTAGAATTTCTCTTTTTTAATAAAAATTAAATAGCTGCCTTTACGTCGCCTTTACATCGCCTTTAAGATACAAGGAGCTCCCAACGATGTTAAGTGACTATATCACCTTTAGTAACGAAAGGGTTATATTTCACCCGCAAGTAATAATTCTCCACAAAATAAGCAAGTTTCTCGTATCGATCACCAGCGACGAGTCTATAAATCAGAAGAAATCATGGAAGGGAGGAAGAACAATAGACTCGAGACGCGACTCGGATTACAATTAACACCCACTACCAATTCATGTCACGCGATTTCCCACCATTTTTTCTGTGTCCCGGCGACAAGGGTTCCAACACGGATATAACCCGCTGCTTTAATTCGATAATATGGTTAGAAAGGCGCGTAATATCGCGCCGGAGCTAGATTCGCGTGATTCTGCTTAATTTCACAAGCAGCCTGTCGTGTACCTTAAAGAACGATCGCGATCAACGGCTCGAACAAAGGAAACGAAGGTGATGATTATATTTTTACATTTCTCCTTAACCAACCGACATGCCTCTCGTTCGGTCTTGTTCACTCTTTCCTCATTCTTTTTGTATCGTCATCATTCGTACACGCTTTTTCTCTATGCTACCGCTCGTCAAGCTTCGTTTTGCCAATCGATAAAATCGTGGCACAGCAGAAATCTTTGTTCGTTAGAAAGGAATGGGTGTGCCCGGTTCGCATAGATTTGATAATTCGTTGAGCTGTTTTCTTTTTTTCTTTATATTGGATTGGCTGATAAATCATGATATATTTTTGGTATAAAATAATAGTAATTTTCTTTTAAACGAACAAAACTTTATGGAGTAATGTATTGGTCTATGAATTCTAGCCGTCTTATAGGCAGCTTCATGATTCTATTGTTACAGAACTCATCTTCCTTTGCAAAATATGCAGACATTTACACTTTACAAGTCTCCAAAAAGTCAAAATTTTTACCATTAAACGAATTCTGTGAGGATCTAAACAAATAGTAATCTGAGGATGCTATTTCAGGAAAGTAAGGTGGGTGAATGAGTACAACCCACTTGTATTCTCTCAATTTTCGTCGAGTTTATAACGAGACGTATGGTCTCCCATTGTCATGGTGAAAAAGTACCCCTTTTCTATTCACTGGTTTGGCAGTTTCTTTCCCATATGCACCTTCATTCGGTTTAATTGATCACAATATTTCATAGAATTTCTGATCTCATTTTATGGCAGACGCTCATATTATTCCTTTCCAATTCCACCATATACGCAGTATAATCTCTTTGATGTACAAACCGAGCTTAGAAATTATTAATACAATTGATCATAGCTGAGTTCAATATCTTTTTTATACAACATTATTGTAGTTGATCTGTTTTTCATCATCTGTGAAAAATGCGTTTTAAAAATAGTTCGTTTTTGTTGTTTTAGTAGCGAATTACAAGTCTAAATTCTACACTAAATTACTTTGAAACAATTTTTACGGAACCGAAATATCATATCTGGAAACAATTCCAAGTTGATGTAAGTGATTCTCAACACTAAATTTCAATATTTTTAACATCTTGACAATCTCTCTGATTGTGTAGTGCGGATTAACTTTAATTAGAGCCAATATTTGGTCATTATGAGCTATTTCTTATCGCTTAGAGTGAAATATCCATTGTGAAATTTCATAAACCACCTTTGCACTATTTTAAAATTTACAACACCATCACCATGCATATTACAAATATTTTTTATCGTTTTGTAACGTATTTGTCTTTTAGAAAATAAAAAAAATAGCATAATCGCTGAATCATACGTCCTTTCCGTCATTAATTTTTACAATAAGATTAACCCCAAAAAAATCCAATCCAAGTGGAATAATCTTTCTTTTACCTAACTTTCTCAGGTGACAACAATTAGCAGAAGATTGTATTTAAGAAGGTAAGAACACTATCATATCACTGATTAACAAGAGTACCACCTCCTGTAAAAGAACTCAATATTACAACAGACTAAGAAGAAAAAACTAAAATTTACTAATTAATATTAAAATTGATCATTCCTACGATGTTGAAGCAACTCTACCAGCTATATTTGATACTGAGGAGGAACCAACAGAACCATTTCTTTTTTTTAAATAATTATTTCCCTTCCGCGTATTAGTCGAACGATTCAAAGCGACCCCCATATAATAGAACGACTTCCGTATTGATTGCGAGTAATCGCAGCCACGAAAATACTGACAGTGATAAATTGATCACTTTACCGGGAACTTCGGGTTGCTCTGTGGGCACATTATTGCATTAAAATTCAGGAAACTTTTTCAATTAGCCTGATTCGGGATTAAGCGATACGAAGGGTGTGTTCGAAAGAGAGTATTACTCCAACGGCAACGACGTGTTGAGAAATAAAGATAAAGAGCGAATCCAAACGGTATCGTTCTGTTAAATTATATCGTATTTTTGCAATAGATGGTACTATTTTGTTTCTCAGTGACATAATAATGTTCTTAACTTCTCAAATGCAATCATATGCTAATCGTCGACACTTCAAAAAATTAAGTAAAAAAAGGATATTTCAGTTGAATTGAATTCTCTTGGATTAATCTTATTGTAAGCATGAGTGGCGAAAAGACATACTACTCATCATCTTTCACTATTATTCGCACTGGATTTCTCAACTCTACTACATAGTCATAATCTAAAGTTCATCTTCCGCAAACCCTGAAATAGCCCCATTTTGTCCATTCTGCGAGTCAATCGCTGTTTTATCATACACTATTGAATTTCTTCTAACTAAAGTTCTATTTTGAGGTAACGATGATCCTTAATTATTTCAAATTAAGTGTTATCTTAATATCTGCTCCGAGTTTACAGAAAAAAATTGGAGCAAACCGGGTATCACAGTTCGTTAAAAATGCCGTCTCGATTCAGCGATAAAGATTTTCAATGATATGAAATACAATCGTTCCAATTCTTCCGTTTCATCTTAAACAACTAACAGCTACATTGGCTTCTTGGTAAAGTGAAATAATCGCTCTTTGAAACGGAAGAAGAGAACAATCGGGTATCGGAACGGGTACGATGTTTGATTTACCAATTAAGAAAGTTCGTAAAGGAAATCTCGTCGCTAAGCAAGGGCTGTTTACTCGCGCGAAACAAGTAGCAGAAGATAGGAGTAACCGTGGTATATACAGGCATGGCCGATGTATTTTCAAGCGTTTCGAGACGTTGTGTCAGAGAGCTTTTCCTTAGTTAAAAATCGCGCAGGAAACGTTTCAACTTCCTGTCTTCCTCTTATATCTCTCTTTCCTCTTTGTCCGTCTCGTGTTTCCTCTTTTCCTTTTTTTTTTCTTTCTACAGTTCACCGTTCACTACGATGGTAACAAGGTAAAGAAACGAAGAAGAAGGAGCAAGGGTGAAAACGGGACGAGTGGGTCGTTGTTCTTTCTCGAGACACGAAACAGGGAAAGAAGAAAGTTTCATCGGACCGTACGATTACGGAAAATTATACGAGGACTTTTGCCGTAACACGGAGGCAGCGGTCGCGTGCACCTTCTCTCCTTGGAACGTAGCTGAAAGGTGAAAAGGAAACGGCGAGGAGATGGAACACAGAAATCGTAGAAATGGAGTGAAAATTCATAAAGGGTTTGCGGACCCGTGTCGGTGAATATCCATGGATTTCCACGATAAAAGTCGAAAGTGAATGTAAACGATAAAAGTTTTCATTTCATTCCGCATTTAGACGCATCCACACTGCCGTAACGGTTTCGAATTATTTTCAACGCCTGCTTCGCAGCAGCAGCAGCTTATATCCTCGTCTCCTCTCTCTCTCTCTCTCTCTCTCTTTCTCTCCCCTCTTCCTTTCTCTCTGTTTTTCGTCCACTTTACCGTAGCCACGATCGGACGAACGTTATCGTTCCAACGTTTTAATGGTACAATAATAGTAATAATAAAAATAATAACGCGGACAAGCAAAGGTAGCGAGAGCAAAAAGCAGCGTGGCGCGTGCTCGGTGCAGCCAGACGGAGGAGGGTGTATGTTAAAAATGAAAAGACCGCGTAAAACGTTTTTAAAAATTCAATTACAACCGCACCGCAAGAAATTGTTATTATCGAATATGAATGGAAACATTGCCGTGGAGGGTGGGAGAGAAACAGCAGAGTGGGATAAAAGCGAAACGAGCCCCGTTGGACGTTCGTTCCGGAGAAATTCCATTCGAGCTTTATTCCTGTTCATATCCGTGTTCAATAATAACGGAAACGATATTGCCGCGGCGAGCTTTTGAAATCGTCGCTGTAAAATATGCAACGCGTAGAAAAATTAGCTGCTGACGCATCACGACGCACTGTACAATCAACAGTTCGAGAGTTACTCGTGTTTCTTTTCTTAAAAGTGTCTGAATATTTTCCTGGACAATGGTGAAATCGAACTATTCATGGAATGTATTAACACATTCGAAACGGGAAACTTAGTTCTATATTATTTTAAATGTTTTAGAAAAATACCGGTAAAGTAGACTTACGTCATTTCAAAATTAGTAGCTAAGTACTGACAACACAGTTCTACCATATATTTTTGCATATTTTTATCAAATATTATAATATATTTTTTTTATCAAATACCATGCTAAAGAGCATTATTATTAAAACATTATATTATATTTCATTGTTAAACTTTTTAAATTATAATATTTAAATTATATTTCTTAATTTAGTAATAAATTCATATATTTCAAATCATGGTTAGATACCATGCAAAACTATTATGTGAAACAAATTTGTAGAAATGATATTGTTTTACGTTACAGTAAATTCATTATATTTGATTCTAAACAATATGTTTAACGAATTTAAGCAGCTCTGTCACTTTTGATATTGCTAGAAATTTTTCATCAATTCTTTTTCAGCCTTACGTTTGTAATATTTAATTTTATTTCAAATTTCAAACAACAAATGATTATACAATTATGTGAATCTTCAGAGTTTGACCGACGGTATAAACTGAAAATTGATTAAAATAGTTTTCAATATCTGTATTCTGGTATTTTAAGATTATAGTTAATTATTAGTTATCTTACATTATTTAATTCTGTTTGTAACATTTATTTTTATGAATTCAATAAAAACAGACCCTGATTTCAATATTGTTTCTAAGTTTCGGTTTCTCAACAAAAATACTTTCTGGGCTTCGTCGTTGCCTTAAAAGGAAATTTAATTAAACAAGAGATTAAAAGGAAGGCGCACTCAAAAATAGCATCGACGAAAGACCGTGTCACAAAGTTAATATTTAATAATCGCCTGAATCTGCTTGGAGTCGTGAAACACTTATAAAATAATTAACCAAAACATACTCTGAATATGTGCTTATGGTAAATTTGCAATAAAAATCGAAGAAGAATACTGAGAAGAAAATGAATAGCAAAAACAAATTTTGGGAAATCCAAAGACCCTCAAAGAGTTTCGTACTCTAAAAGTTAACCTTTCTCGGAGATATTTTAACTGAACGTAAAATACAGTTAATTTGAAGTGTAATTTCTTATAGATTTTACACGCGAAAATATTTACACACACACGCGTACACATGTGTATAATAATTCAGAATCGATCTGCAGTAACGAATGTTTCGTTTTATGGAACCGGATGAATTAAGAATTGAAACATGCTATTATTTCCGTGAACGCAGTGTAGCAAATATAGAACAAAATTACGTCAAAATAAACCGTTCCACAGGAGGTTAAATTAAAACGTTTTTGTCAAACTGAAATGCAACTATAACAACTATCCTAACACTTAACGCTTTCATTACTATTGATGCGTATAGGCGCTTTCAAGATTTTCTCGTACTCTTCTGTTATCGCTCTTTTATCGTAATTTAATCCTTGATTTTATCCTTTGTACACTTCCGTTTCAATAACCGAAGGAAGCTTTAAATTTTGGAACCTCTGGAAAAAATTCAGCAAATTTTACAGCTAGGAATTGAACATCCACCTTTCACTATGCAAGTTGGGTACTAAAATCTGCAAAAGGGTTAAGAACGAATGTGTATATTTTCAAGTTCTATAAATAAACCGTATCAATCTTTCAAATATATACATATCTAATCATTGATTCAAATAATCCAAAATATTCTTCTTTTAATTCACCTTACAACTAGACGAAACCCACTCCTCTCGTAATTTTTCGCTTTTTGTGGCTTCCTACTTTTCTATTTCACTGGTCGTTACCGTTTAATGAAAACGCCACAGCGTGGTTACAGGGATGATTCACGGGATAATTTCGCGCTGTACCGGTGTCCAGAGAGGGTTGAATTTTTAATTCGTCGAAAAATGTACTTTTGTACAATGTAAAAACAGGGAAAGAAAGAATGTGCCGCGCCCCTTAGATCTTGTATGGTGCAACTATAAAGTAGTTTGTGTCTAGGTCGGCTGCATGAGAATCCTCTATACAAGCATGTATGCGGCCGCTATAAACGTTCCCGCTTATACCGGGTGTGCTCGTTTATTTATGACTTATCCGAGCCACCAGCCAGCAAACGACTCAGCCCGTTTCTTGCCTTTCCTTCCTTCATCCCTTCTTGTTATGCTCCATGGGTAGCCGCCGTGAACAAACCCACCCCAAGTGCATCCCAGCCGATTTATTGTATTGAGCGCCGCGCAATCTTGCCGTCACTTCCGTCGTCGCGCACTGTCTCAATCACAAACGTTGGCTTCTGTTCGCTATACAACCGGTATGGCGGTGATTTTACATTCGCCTATGAACAAGGCTACTTTTATTGAGAATATCGTTCATTTGGTTTATTGAAACTACACTCTCAAAAGAGGATAGTAAAACCGTCGTTCGATTTTAACGTTGGGGTTAGCGATCTGATTTGTTTTGATGTAGTTGTGTTCAGTTGGTCGAGAAAGAATTTATTTTGGAGCTTAGATGATTAGGTTAGTTGTGAAGTACTAGATCGTTCAGTAAGTTTAAATTTGATTCGCTGAATTTGAATAGTCTGAACGAGATTAACTGAATTCAAATATTAAAATATGAATATTTAAATTCGAATAATTTGAATTTGTTTGACTGAATTCGAATGTATCAAATTGCATGCAAGTTTGAGTTTGACTGACTGAACTCGAATATGTAAATTTGCATATTTTAAATTTGTTCGTCTAAATTGAAATATCAGAGTTTGAATATATAAGTTTGCATTATTTGAGTATGATTGACAGAATACAAATATTAGGATATAAAAATTTAAATTCGACTAAATTGAATTTTATTGACAGAATTAAAATATTCGAATTTGAATATTTATCATACGCATAACAAATCTCACAAATTTGTAAAATAAAACTTATATCATAACAAATGAATGTTTTCTCTCTGTGACTTTAATGGTAAGCACAAAACCTAGCCAAACATCTTTGAAAGGCAGCATATCCCTTTTACGAATCACCCTCATATTTCCAATCAAATAACAAGAATATAAAAAAAAAAGAAAAAATCTTATTATTTGTTACAAACGAAAACACGATAGTTTCTGTTGATTTGTAGGCCCACGTTTCACAGCCTTGAACATTCAATTGCAAGTGATTCGCGGCCGGAAGAGCTTTCGTCCGACGGTTTCTCCCCGCTTTTAAAGTCGCCGCGGTTTGAGCGTGCATTTTGCGGAGGCTCTCGGTAGCAGAAGCACAGTTTATGCAAGAAAACGCGCGAATTATTTGCAACGGCCTCGAAAAGTCGCCCTCCAGGCAAACTTTCCGCGAGCTCGCGCTAAAAGCTCACGTTTGGCCGACTCATTAGAAATCTCACGTATTTGGCTGAGAGCTTCGCTGCCGCGTGCTCACAAACGAGCTTCAAAGCTTTGTGACCGTTCCTATGTACGAGCAAGGAAGCGAGCGTCGGCTGACTGTCTGCTCGGGATGGCTTGTTGGAAATTGTTTCTGAAACGTATTTTAGCGAGTTAAACTCTTCTACGCCTTCGTTTTTTCTACCCCTGTCGTATTCTAACATTGCTCAGACGATGTTTCCTTTGCCTTATTCGACATATCATTTACTTCTCTCGCGAGCCATCTAGAGGCCGGTGACATTTCACGCTGGTAAATCTTTCGAGGATCGAAAAGACGACGGTATACCCTTTGCTACGGATTTTTTCAAAAAGAACCGAGAATGAAGATTACCGTTGCATGAACGGAAAGATTCTTTGATTAAACTAAAAATGATGTTGAGAATACAGTATTTAATTGGATTTTCTTTTTGGTATAGACAAGAACGTGAAATTTTAGATCTATATTTTAAGAAATATTAAGGGAAATTTTGATAATTTATGTAAGCTTGAATAAATGCAAAGAAATGTGAGGTATAGACTCTGTAGAAAGATTAAAAAACGTTGTAGAGGTGAAGTGATCTATAAGACATCGAACGCAGGCCGTAAGAGGAAAAGCAAGCAGAGTCTAGATCCAGAAAAATTTAGGAAAAATGTGAGAAAGACAGAAACATATTGGTCTATTTGCCTTTAAATATCGCAGCTTTGTTTAAATTGTTTCCTGTTACGGGAAACAGCAATGACATTATATAGTTTCATTAAACACAAAATATTTATATTTATAAAAAATATATAAATAATCTGTTGTAAATTTCTTAAAATTTGACGATCAATTGGTGATCAACGTATTGAAGAAGAGAATTTTTAAGGCAGATGTTCACTTTGTTAAAATTGAAATGATTCATTTAAAAATATATCCCACAATCTTCTACTGCACGTTCTGAAATTCCATATTTCAAATTATCCACGTTCGACAAAAAGAATGAAAATTATAAAATAAATAAAATCACTTTGTCATACTCGTGAAAAACAGTAAATTCCTGGTACGATAAAATTCCTGAAGTATCCATTGACATAGAATGTAACATGTGACAGAAATGATTTCATGTTATACAAAATGTAGATCTACTTAAACGAATATTATTAAAGTGTACCGAAATTCGGAACGCGAGATACAAAATTCAATTCGACACGTGAATAGATGAAAGATCATTCTTGCAACCGAAGGATGTACTTTGAATACATATTCTACGCTCGCGAAGTCCCAATTCTCCGCAACCAATAACACGCCGTACACCTCTTTCAATTCACGGGGGTCGAAAAAATGGAAAAGAAAACGATTGCTCGACGTCACACATTTCCATGATTAATTATTAACGTTTGAAAGGGCATTTGAACGTTTTGTCCATTGTTCGAACACATCTCATTTATAATTCTCGCTCATTTCAAGCTCATTTATTTGACCGGCTTTGTCGATGGCGGCCGCCTCCGAAATTTCCCGGGGCTCCCTAATTGGATTTCGCTGGCGCCGCTGGAAAATGACAATGCCGTCGTCATAAAACAATGTCGAATGATTTCCATCGGGGATCCATTAATGAGATTTGTACGAATTATTTGTATAAATCGTTTCTATCACTCCCTCCCCTCCCGTTCTTCCCGGGTTTCTCTGGTGTCGCGACAAACGTTTCAAGTTACACAACCCCAAACCGGCAGTCGTTGAATTATAATTTGTCTACCAATTGGCCAAAAACAAGTTGTGCCTCTGACAAAAAACCGACTCTTTAAAAAGCGATGGAATCGATGAGCTTGACGCGATTTTAAATGTCGAATTAAGGGAAGTGTTGGGTCGTGCATCTGCACGACCGGTAGAGCCATAAAAATCCATAGAAAACGTCCTTCCAGCTTTAATTCTAAGGTTCAAGCAACAAACTCTCTTCGAACATTAACCTTTTAGTATATAGGTGAAAAATATATACTTCCGCCAGTACATAATTTGGGCCTTAAGAATCAAAAAACGGAATTTCTATCACTATTTCTCCACAATTCAATTTCTCCAACATTGCGTATAAAAAAGGGAAGGGTTCTTTCTGTTTTAAATTTTAATACTAGTGTTAACAAACGAACGGTACTAAAAAATGACTGCATAAATTTTTCTCTTTTTTAGTTTTTATCTTTGAAACTTCGTTATTTTGAAAAGCGTGTAAAAGCGAAATGGTTTAAAGAAAAGTATCGTGTAAATCGGGAGATAGGTGTACTTGAATTTTCTACTATACGCACGAATTTTTTCCAGTATCGAATAGTACACGAAAACCATCAAAACTCTGTAAGATTCAAGCGTCCTACCAATTGTATAATGTTCTACAAACTATCATCTTTTCATCACCTTCATACCAACCGTTATATTTCCCTTACGATATTAATTTTTTGTGAGTATATCCATACTTTTCACGTTCGAAGTGAATTTTCAATTATGTCGTGAGTCGAGTATCGTGCAGGAAGAGACACAGGCAGGGAAAGGGAGATTGGTATCTGGTAGGAACAACCCCCATGAAACAGGTTAGAAAACAGATTTATGACCTAATAAATTAGTGGTGTATTGTGTTTCGAATGAAAATTCTGGAGTGTAGAGTCCGATTAACCAACGCATCCTGCTGCGTGGCCGGCCAATTATCCGATGCCGTGGAATGAAGTCTTCGTGGCTTTTTATCTACTCCCCCCATTTCAGGCGTAATACCGATCCAGGATTTGTGATCGCGACGTGTCATCCTCGGAGGAAAATTTTGGCCTAGCACATGCGCCATTTTGAAATTAACATGGAGTATGAAGCTGCCCTGTGTAGCGGCTACCAGGGACGCATTAGGGTTGCTGTTTCTTGTCACGGTGGTTGCGATAATTAAATTCTTGTTCTACAAGAGATTGAACCTCATCCCCTTTGGCCATAAAGGAAGGTAATATCGTGCATCACGTAGGACGGCCGATGAAGGATTTTGGATTTTAGTTTAATCATAAGAGCGTGTTCCTTTGGCGAACAAAAATTTTGAGGAATATCTCAGGAGGTCAATTAAGCAGTCCAGAAAACTCATACCGATTTTGAATAGGTAGTGTAGACGAAAAAAGAAAATTAGATTGAAACATGAAGCTCGCATGTATTCTGAAAGATTATTCTTTCATGTGTATTTTGAAAATCTATTCGTTATCAGTAATAAAGTACACTTTCGACGTTTGACATTTTTGTTTTACCGAAAAAGGAAAAGTACTAGGAAAACATCAAACGGGCTATGTAACTTTTAAAAAGACGGCAGGCTATCAGGAAAAGGTTGTTCAGAAATACTTTGCAGAATTTAAAGGTGAAAATTTCGATATTAAGAGAAAAAAGAAACGAAGCTCTTGCGAAGATGAAATTTTCAGATTGCTGGAAAGACGACGGAACATTGCAGAAATAAATATATATCTCATACATAAATAAAAAATAGTATATATCTTATAAAATGAAAAAAATAATATTTTGAAGTATGCATTTACATATTTACTTATTTAATTCAAAATCGGCATGAACTTTCCGAACATTCAATAATTTACGTACTTCAAGAAGCCCTTTGGTTAAAAAAGAAAGAGAGAAAAAGATGCGCAAAACGGGGTTCTGTAACGATGTAAGCAAATTCAATGAAGAATCAATCATGTCACAATTTGATTAATCCCTCCCTCTCAAAAAATGAGGTCAAATTGTCGGGAATTTCTCCACCCTCATTTTCTTCGTAAAGAACAGTGATTCGATAAATTCCACGAACCTGCGACCGAAATTGTATAACAAGTACAGAGAGAGAGAGGGGGGAGAGAGGGAGAGAGAGAGAGAGAGAGAGAGAGAGAGAGAGAACGAGACAGAATCAAGTTTTGATTTTAGCGCGTTTCAGCGCGGTCGAAAAGTTTCAAAGCTGTTCGAAAAAAGAAGCAGCCAGCGTTCCTCTTGGCTGAAAAAGTAGGCAAGGAAAAAGGAAATCGCCGACAGAGAGAGAGAGAGAGAGACTTCGTTGCGTGGTCTTCTGTGCTCCCATAATCTAAATACAGACACAAAGACGGGGTCAGGCAAAGAAGATGGAAAAGCCTTTGGAACATCAAAGGGACATGGTCGCCGCGGTTGCATCAGAGGAGTAAGGTAACTCAAGGAGCTGCTTCTTGGTCGGCCATCACCGCACGGAACGCAATCTATCGTCAATATTTTATTGCTCGCAATTCACCGGCCACAGCCAATTAACGAAGTCAATATCGAGTTGGTTGCTTTGTGCCGTAATTAAAGGCGGAATGATCGATTAATTAAACACTTTGCGTGTATAAAGGAGAAAATTGGAACGGTATCTCGGACGGATTACAAACGGTATGCATGAACATATACAATACACATATATAAACTTTCAACATTTACTTATTATAATTAAATATAACAAACAGATATTGAAGTATGACTGAAGTACTATTATAACTCAGTGTAATAAATGGATGTTTAACCTGTTAACTAAATACAACTTTCAAACGGAAATTCAATCTCTTTAGTTTGCAGTATATGTAGAAATGAATTATTTCCGATTTCATTCGCATTATTCGCAATAAACTTTTGTCATTTTTCCACCAGCATGCGAATACCATCGCGAATATTTCGATTTGAATGGTTGTACTCGATTGTGTGATACCAGTCGGAAAGAATTTCATTCTATACCTAATAATTAAAAATGGATAAAAATGATAACCACTGACTTTATCTTTCTTGTTAATTTATGAGTAAAACGCCAATGCATAAATTGCAACCTAGAAATTCTACGTTTCGCATTCGAACATTCGAAAAGCGGGGAAATATTTTAAAAAACGTTCACGAGAAGTGTAAGTACGAGTGTATACGACGAATTCTCGAAATAGTATTATTCAGAAACGAGATTTCCCATGAAAAAATTTTACTCTATATTTGCATTGTAGATTTACTCCGTTTCAGGTTCAACCACGAAACCGTAAACACCCTGTATATATATCAAACGTTCATACAAACGAGTTGTTGAACGTTTAAGGCTATCGGGGCTGCTGGTACAACGATTCGTATACATTAACGTTACCAGTCGCGCGCGTGTTGCGGTTCGGTTTCGCGGATTACAGAAAACAGACACGTGTCTCATGCACGCGCAGTGTTTGCGTTTCGCTCGCGTTTGTACGGTAATATTATACCGGTAATTTCCAGCTGAAACAATGAAACGGCCGTGTAATCCACGAACGATGAACGCTTCCGAAAGGAAAAACCATACGAGGGTGTAACAATGGTATGTTACGAAGTAGCATATAACCGCACGCGTAGTCGTGAGTAGTTTAAGCCGGAAGGTAGGGTTAACGCGATTAGCGGTGTTTCTATGCCGTATAAATTCTGCCTGTGGTTTCGTTACACCTTCGGGAAACTTTCATATTTCAGATACTTCTACTTAGACATTCATGCCCCTTCTCTACCCTGTTAATTATATACTCCTTTTTTTCGCCGTGTGTTAATTATTTTACCATGCATTATGCCTTTCCTTTTTAAACTGTCCGTACGAAAAAAGTTTAAGAAAATGTTCATCACAACTGAAAAATGGCGCAACGACTAGTGTGGAGGTGCTGGCGTCGCTCAATATGGCGACCGGACAGTCTTTCGTTCTCACTCTCTCTCTCTCTCTCTTTCACGTGCGCGCGCGCACACATGTACACAACACAGACTCCTTTCAACAGACACACTGAACTCGCTTTGCACGAGGTTACCACGAGAGGTTAGGTCCTTCCCTCGTAGACCAGACGTTGGAATCTCGTTGGAACGTTCGACCTTCGCCGCTGACCTACCGCGCACACTTTTTCTCGACCCTTACGAAACACCGTGTATTTCACCGTTCTGTGTCTCTTTGCTACGTAGAACGTCACCTGGACACAAAAGAGCAATCGATTCCGCACTTATCGGCAGAATTTCGCGACGGTTTGGTTGGCGCCAGCCACGGATTTTCCGGACACTGAGATTTGTCTCTGGCGAGAGTCACCCCCGAGAGGCGCTGCCGACCTCCGATATTGATTTTCCGGGGGAAAACAGAATAGAGGTGTGCCTATGATATGCTACCGACCGGGTGACTCGCCATCAGAGATACCGGATCGTGAAAGAGGTCACGGGGTGAGATTCATGAGATAGTATAAGGGAATTCACGATCTCAATGAGCATAATAGAAATAAAAAGGTACATAGACTATCATGAATGATTGAGGGTTGAAATGTTAGTTTACAATACCTGTTACTATATTTTATTAATATTCAACTACTAACGACTTATTTAAAACATGATGTAATTTTTATTACACTAGTATGTGGAGATTTTTGGATGAACTAGTGTTTGAATAAAATCAGTAGAATAGATTTATTTTTCTATATTACATTATAAACATATTGTTTGAAAACCGAAATCAAAGAATTTCGGACGTACTAGTGTTTGAACACAAAATAAATAGAATTAATCATTTTTTTTATATAATATTATAAACATACTGTTCTGACAAAATATCGTAGGAAATCTTAAAAAATATATATTATTGAATAAAATTGCCAATTAGTTTAACAGAGTGTACATTTATTGTAATGTCTTGAAGACAGACGTGTGTAATTAAGAGTTAATTTGATTTAAAAATTTCAAATTTCTTCTTTCCGTTAATAAGCTTTTAAGTAAAACATAATATATGTAGTATCGGGACCTTCCTGCAATAATTATTTAAGTAGCAATAATATTTTAAGTAGGTTTAACTTGAATGGCACCTCATGGGTAACGTACGGAAAGAGTAACCAATGAAAGCTGTTTCGGCAGAAACCTATGCGGCTAGTGGGCGTTTCTGAGGCCTGCTCAAGGAAAGAGAGTGCGTGTTGGGGTTGATAGGCACTAGCGACTAAAACATGACCAAATATGGTCATGAAACGAATTGGAAAGTGCGTGAGAGGTGAGGAATAGGTCCTTTTTGAAAAGGGAAACATTTGTCCAGAGGGGATGATCTTTGTTTGAGCGAAAACTGAATCGGAGTTGTTTAGTCGTTATATTGTTGGGTCGTTTAATCGTTTAATAGTTTAGTTGTTTAATCGTTTAGCTGCTCACTCGTGTAACTATATTTTTAGTTTCACCCGTGGTAATCTTAGTCATCAATTGTTTTTATACATATATTGTTACGGGAGAACTCGCGCAGTTAATATTTAAAAAAAAATGTTATTCTCCTCTATGAAAGTAACAATAGTTTTATAATATTAATTTCTTCGACACTACGCGATCCATAACTAAACGTAAACGCTAGATCGGTATGAAGATCGCGGAAGGTTGACTGGCTGATTGATTAATTCCATCGATCTATCGTCTGACTGCGTGGTCGGTCCTTATACACCACCCCGCTGGACTCGATGTCGCAATTTGATGTAGCGATCCGCAATCGATTGCAATCCCTGATTTCTGAATCCTTTGATCCTTCTAATAAATATTACTTATAGTAAATAATATCATTATTTGATACTACATATATTAAGTTTCCTGAATAGAAGCTGTTATGCTGTTTTGAGCACGTCTGATCATCGCCATGACGACTCTGAGTCAATACTGTTAAAAGAAACATAACAATATGAGTAATGAATTTCTTTAGGACACAGTATAAATTTCTATTTCACATAAATCTTGCGTAAAAATTGAGTTTTGAATAGAACTTTCGGTGGTACAGGAACGCGCAATGAATTACAGATTTTTGTACATTTTCCTATTCAAAAGTATGGTATCAATTTTCATTTCATATATGTATTACACGAAGGCCGAAATTTAAAAACTATGTCCATTCTAAACCAATTTTAAGGTATCTATGGATTCCATTTCTTCAATACGAAACGTAAAAATTTAAGCACACTCTTTACAAAATATAATACAAGCATTAATTGAAATTATTATATAAAAATTTTAAATAAATTATTTGTATAATTTTTGAAATATTAATGAGAAATTGTTGTACACTGTAACTTTTGATAACGATACAGACATGATCAGTTTCGATAACAGAGGAACGGAACATTCGCAAGTGAAATAAGTCGTTTTTGATCAGACGAGGGCAAATCGTTACTTGTACATTAAAATTAATTTGCTTTTTTTACAATGTACTTTCCCATGAAAGTTCCACGCTTAAGTAAAACAAGACATCAACAGTCAGACGCAAGATGCATTTCTAATCTCAAGTTACAGAGGTTCAAACGTTTCTTTCTAATAAACTATCGTTACTGATACTTGACGCTTGTTAATTTGACGGAAATCGTCACGTATCATAACTCACGGTTAAAATACCAACAACGTAGAACAAATTGCATTATTTACGATCAGTGGCTCTCAAGAAGCTCTCACGGCTCAGCGATAATCATTATAAATCCGCACGTACGCGCATCCAACCTTTCCTCTCACGTTCCACCTGGCTTTGTAATTTTTACGGCTCGATTTTTCTAGCCGCACCTCTCGCGCCGGAAAATGCTCAAAACTGCAGGTGAAACGCGATGAAACCACGTAAAACTCCAACGTACGCTTTTTCCTCTGCATCCATGTTTTCTTTTCGCCTCCTTTCTCCCTTCTTTCTTCCTTTTTCGACCTCTCCGTCGTACAGCCAGCGCAGCAAGAGCCAACTTCTTTCGATGCATCAGGAAGACGTTCGCACGGCGTGACCTGGTTCTTTTCATTCGTCCCGGTTCAGACGGGAACGGGATTCCGTGTGTATATATTCATACACACGATGCATAAAGGGAAGAGACCAACGACACGTGGAAAGGCAGTGGCGCGTTTCTTTGCCGGGAGCGATGTGTGCCTGTTAAACTTTGATCGTTGAAGATTTGTTAGCGCGTTTAACGCTCAAAACTAATCCCCTCTGGTATCAAAATTGTCACATTTATGTAGGATTACGATTGTTCAAGACGATTATAAGAAAAATACCAATTTCTGCGTTATTTTTTATATCGAGTTAATTGTAATTGCTTTTTTAAATTTCAACAAATCCGTCCTTGATAATAAGATAGTAATTATACAAGTTGTGTTTGGTAAAGATATTCTCTTTGAAGAAAATAGTAAAAAAAAAATAAAATGAAGTAAAAAATATTTTAGTAATATAGTGTAATAAACGTAGATTTAATGAGACAAGACATACAAGAAATCTTCCATATGGTCACTGTTCTTTTTACATTGAATTCAAACCTGTAACTTCAAAATTCAAAATTGTAACCCATATTTCTAATAAAAATAATTATAACTGATATTTATATCACAATCGCGTAATATGCTTTGATTGCTAGATTTATGATAATGTCACTGATGACATACATTGATACGTTCCCTGGTATTTTTAAATAACTTATACTAAATTAATTACATATTTATAATGCTATATTTGTATAGAAATTTTTACTTAATTCTTTCTCTACCGTTAAATTCATCAAGCAGACACATTGTGTCGAGGGAAATTGGCATACGTCATAAGATAACAAAAGATTCGTTTCGTTCAAAGAAATGTTTCCTCGTTTAAAGTTTGAATCGCTTTCTAAATAACAAGCATCATGTTTCCAAGATACGCGAATTTTATTGTTTCAGAAGCTTCCCGTTACAAACCGAAATAATTGTCGATTACACACAGTATCTACACTTAGTTATGTTCGAAATTCAAGTGGACTTTAATTAATGGTTTGATCAATTGTTATGAAATTCCCCTAACGTACAGTGATTATCTAAGCGTTACAACGTACAATACTTATTCACTGTTACGAACAATAGGTAGTAGCAAATATAATCAATAGTATCAACAATTAACAACACTATCGTAACAAATAAAACGTGCATATTAGTTTCATGCATATTAACACAAACCAAATCATGCAACAATCTCAGAACTACCCTTTCTACGTGCAATCTGTACCACGTTATTGCTCATCAAGGAATCACAGAAGTTCATTCGATATTCTATTGAGAATTTCACCATTAATTGGACAAGATGCTACACTGCAGGCGCATTTAACCGTGGCAATCGGATTACCCCGGTTGATGATATTTAAACAAATGAAACCGTGTTACAAACGAAACGGATGCATTTTGCTCTCTCCATTGATTTTATTTCTCTGTAACTCAACAGACGTTCCACGGACTGTTCGACCTTTAACCCGTTCTCTTATCATCGAACACGAGCGTAAAACGTTTTCTGGCGGTGTGTTGGTTAGAGTAAAAACGTAACTGAGATGAGATAGGAGTCACAGTGAAAAGCTACGATCTCTTGACCTTTCTCGTCGTTCCGTACAAGAAATAAATTTCCTCGTCCTCGGTTTAACAAGCTGTCTATATACGTATATATATATTTTTCTCTTTTATAAAATACCCTGAATACAGTTTGTCCGTGGCCCCAGATAAGAAATAAAACCAACGAGGCAAGGGTTAGATCTTCGATCGAAACGCACCTGCAATCTTGTCGTTTATTTTAAACCGTTCTGGATGGTAGCCACAGGAGCAGCTTCTTCACGGGGCAAGATTAATAACAGGGTAAGAAAAGAGCAACTTTTCAATGAAATATAGATTGAAATTGCTGGATGAAGTTCGTTCACGCGCAGCGGGGAGAAGGCGGGCGGCTTTTGTGCGAGGACAGCTTTGACAAGTTCGTGGAAATGTAACTAACGGAAAACTCGATTTAACGAACCTTGTTGCACAAAGTGATCGTGTGCAACAGAAAATGTTATTTCATTGTTAGCCAGATCAAAGACGTACTTTCGCCGATCTCCTCGGTTCTTCAAAGAGTTCAGCTAGTTTCTCACTTAATTTAGTGTTGCCTATTCGAAGACTTTTATTTCGATCATTTCGGAGAACTTTTCTCCCACTTTAAAGTTTAACATTATTTTCATAAAAATCAGTGCCATCATTTCAGTTTCTTAACTGTTGTAGAATCTGTATTGTTAAGCACATATTCTGCATATTAAGTATCATATATACTCTGCTGACTCTATTTGTAGCGTTCATACTTTACCTATACCTGTCTATTTACAATACTTTTACTTTATCTGCAACACTCTTACTCTGTCTGCAACTATCTAGATACAATACTTTTATTTTATTCGCAGCACTTCTGCTCTATCTACAGCTCTTTATTTACAACTCTCTCACTCTATTTACGACACTTTTACTTTATCTGCAACTATATGCAACACTCTGGCTCTATTTGCAGCGTTTATATTCTATCTGTACTTATCTATTTACGACACTGTGACTCCATCTGCAACACTCTTCTTTTATGTGCAACTACCTATTTACAACACCGTAATTCTATTCGCAACTTTCTACTCTATCTACAACACATTGATATCTAACACTGGCTTAAAAGCTCCTCCATTATTTTTCTTTCCTTTTTCACCATACACGTTCATAGCTTTTAGATTAAAACTGATCAATCCATTGGTTGACCTACAAGGGAAGTCCGCGAACGGTCCGGCTTCGATTTTGATGAAACTTTGTACACTTATAAAGCAGCCAAAAATAATCGACACGTATTTTTTTTTAACTGCGGTAACTCGAGTTTAAGGGGTGAAACCACCCCTTGAAGTTTTGGGTCAAAACGGCTATCTCGAAAACGGAAAGACATACGAAAAAATTGTTCGCGGACTTCCCTTGCTAGTGCGTTGTCGGAGATTTTCATAACTACATAAGAAAAGGCAACATTTTTACAATACTACATAAATTGATATTCACACTATCCTCTTTCACTTCATTATAAGTTCTAAGATCAACACTGATTACGAATATTTCTTAGCTGAGAGGAAGTTGAAGTGAAACGAACGCTATATGCATCCAGCTTGCTTCAGCACATCCGCAGTCACCGTCTATTATTAAGTGAAATCAGCGCGATCGTTCATTCTGTTTGTCAAATTGATGGGAAATAGAGCCAGGGATGCAAACTGAAGCTCTCAAGGTCGACGATATTCCGGCTTAAGTCAACCGGAGACGAAGATTCCGCCGTATTCCCGGCGTCCCTGCGGTATACCCGTCCGGGAATCAGTTTCTACTCTTTGATTCTATTTCTCCTTTTCAGAAGCACCCCCGCAAGCTCTCTTCCATCTTGCCCATCCTTCTATCCCCTTGCCGCTCCTTATTCCTGTTCCAGAGTTCCGAAAGGAATCGACGATAGATACAGGTGGGATTTAGTTAAATATTCAGGGGTGCAGTCGAAGTAGCATCACGACATCGAGAATCGCTTCTGGTGAAAAGGAACGCAGCGGCGGACATTGAAAATTGATGCAGCAAGAAACGTATAGTGAGAAAGTTTATACCTGACCGAGTCTCAACGTAAAACTCTTTCTGATGACACCGGAACGCTTTTATTATTCGCGAGTAACGCCCACTATGAATCTCTAAAATGAATTCTCCTGGATATGATAGGTATATACACAGTGGTATCAAAAAGTTTTTGAGCTGATAATACAGCGATGAGTCAAAAATCATTGTGCTGTGTGAAGTGTTTTTAGTTTAGAACGTATTGCGCAGCTTTCTTGAATAACGTACTATTGCATTAACGAAGAATGTAGCACAAATAGTGCGAAGTGTCTTGACATTAGGTTACACAGACTTAACCATTTGCACTCGAAGCTTTTGTGTCGAAGTTGAATTTTTCTTAGTTTCTTTTTAGCATAATTATTTGTGTTTCATCTATGATTTCATCGATTAAAATTTGAAAAAACTAATTGCCATTCGAGTTCTTATATTGAACCAAGAGGTGACTGAGAGTTACCTCTCGAGCGTAAAGGGTTAATAAATCATTCAATTACTTCTTTATTTAATTTCTTACAGACGATGAGACCAGAAACTTGTTAAAAAAAAAATTGTTTCTTGATAATGAAGTCGAAGGATTCTTGATACTTGACTGATTTTCAAACTGAGAAATAACTCTCAACTAATTATTCTTTTTTTGAGTTTCTTTTATATGGTTGGTTTTATATCACTTTAGAATAAGAGTCGTTTACATCTGGGTGACTGATCATAAATTACGAATGAAATTTTTACCATAAAGAAGACATTTTAACTGATACATTAAACACACATCTATATCAAATACCATCAAAATTTTCACACGTCGAATTATTAAAATTATCTTTGCAACAAGATACGAGTTCTGCTTTGTATCCAATAAGAAATAGACTACGTAAAGAAAGATATGGAGTACCGTAAAGGAACCCATTCATCACTGTCGCGTAGCGAAACAGGTATCCACGCATTATGCGTCCAAGGACGAGCAGTTTTAACATTCAATTGTATTATAGTATTAAGAAGTGATCCTTAGTTTTCTAGGTATACCTGCCGTCTAACCCTCCTAGTTAATTAATTTTTGTACATTTTAAGCTTTAGCCGTTAGTCCGCTTCGTAGCGACAATAACTTTATGATACCACGGCAATCGTAGTTTTTCGCTTTGCCCTTTGTATCATTTTCCAGATAGAAGCTTCGTCCTTTTTTAACGGTATCTTTTTCATGCCCATACGGTCACCAGAGGCGAAGCGCTTCTTAAGGTTATTGTCTGCTACGATCATTGTCCGAGACATTCGGAAATTCCGCGTGCGTCACTCAAGGGTACGCTCGGTATCTGAGAGTGACGAATGGTCTGGGGGGTGGCAATTTGTTTAGTTTCTCCCCTTTTATTTTAACCAATCGGTAGTGTCAGCCACCCTTCCTCACCATAATCGAAAAATAGATTTCCACCTATCCGAATATCTCACCCCCGCGATGCGTCTTTGCTCGGAGGCATCGCGGGATCTTTTCGCAAAGAGAATTCATTAGTAACTCGCAAGAATTGGAAGAGATAGCTTCATAGTAAATAGAACATAGAACAGTTATTCGTAACATAGTAAAAATAGTTTCATGGGAAACAGCAATAGTTAGGGCGAACATACGTGTAGAAGAACGAAACTTCAAAACTAAATGAATAGTAGAGTCATCGTAATAGTACGAGTAACTCAAAATTTATACAGTCCACTAAATTAAAATATTCGCACAAATTTAAGTCGGCGTGCGAAGTACGAATTTGCACTATTGTACGCAATAGACAAAAAGTACGCAACAATCACATCAATATTTCTCAGGAGAACAAAAGATATCGTATCGTCCCACCACAAATTTTTCAACTTCTCCTCTTCCTGTCCATTACGCATGCTGTTCCTATTCGCGAACAAGATGCTCACAAAAGATGACGAACCAGTGTTCCTAAGCAAATCTGCTGTTTTGTCTTAAAAATTCAACGTGTAAGAAACAAAGAGAAGAAATCACTTATACTACAGAACAGATGAAAGATTTTGTGTAAAAATGAACGAATGCAGAAAGATGTGACTGATGATATGAATGGTCTTCACCTCTGTAGATCCGAAGAGCTGGTTAAACGTGGAAATTCAACGAGAAAGTTTCCGGTCCTCTTGTCCAAATCCCGTGGCTGGCAAGGGATTACAAGCCAGCCGGATTGTTGGCCGGTGTACGATCTCGAGAACGGCCAGCAACCCTATTCGACGTCTGACAAATTGGGACTGTAGCCTGTCTCCTTCCAGTTTAAATGTTAGTCTACGATAAGAAGGGGGGGAGGGAATAGATAACGAATGAAATTTGTAAGTTTCTTCGTTATGACTGAAGTAACTGATTAAAATGAAGCTTTTTTCGAATAGTATATCTAAAAGTGTTATTAACAATAATTTATGAATAAATTTATATATAATTGAATTATTCTTTTGTGTGTGTTGATAAATTTTTATTGTAAATTCGTAAATCCTTTTGCAATAAATAAAATATTTTAGTCTTTATACGGTTCTTCAAGATTAAAATAAATAATATAATGATAAATCATTGTTATAAATTTTCATATCATTTTCATGGTTTTTAACTGTATCAATAGTGTACGTAATAATACGGCACGTATCGTAGTACTTGAAGTCCCGTAGTAATTATAGTTGAATGAAAGTTGTATATGCTCGAAGACAAAATGCTAGGGTTCAAGTTAAGATAATTCAAGAGTATAACATGGTATGACAACAGTCATAGTTCTAATTGCTTTGGTTACCGAGTTCTAATGAGTTCGGAATTGTTGTAATCTTAATGCTAATCGTAATTTCTAGAGGGTATCAAAGTTTCTCTTCTAATGCACCTTCAGAGAGTTAATTAGATATGAGGTACACGGTGAATTGTGCTCAATTTAAACCAGCTTACGTATTCTGTGATTATCAACTTTGATTAAAACTGTACGATATACAAATTCACTTAAAAAGGAAAATTTATTTTGTAGAATCTGTTCTCTTTTTTTCGAAATCAGTCGTTAATTAAAAGACAACCCCTGAGAACAAACAGCAGTAGTGTTTCTGAGAATTGAACAATCTTCAGTAGTCTTGATTGTAGACTACTCATTTTTTCCCTTATATTGAAACCAATATCATATTTTATTCAAAAAATGGTACACGTTATCACGGATTATATATGAATCTTGTAAATAAAACAGACTTAGCTACTAACTCAGGACTCCTGTTTTGAAAATACGAATGAAATATAATCAGTCATGAAATGCATAAAGAATATGGGAAATCTTAAGATTACAGAAAACGGAAGAAAAAAATGAATAAACAGAAATAATTCCTGGGTGTAAAAAGAATCCACCGATAGTCACGCGAGTGTTGACTTTAGACAGTGTTCTATGCAATACTTCTTTTATGTAATCTTATTTCTCCAACTGATTTTCTATTAACGACTGATAGCATGCTTTCCTTTATATGACGCATATAGTGGATGTGTCATCACTTGGATTGATAGCATGATGCACACGGTGTGTCGCCGATTTCGAATGGTTTAAAGAGAAATTAGACACATATTACTGTTCGTTAGAATACCTCTGACAATAAGCATTCTTTAGAGAATAAATCCATAAAAAGAAAAGCAATTTGTAAATGCTATAATAGTAGTGTAGGGATGACCGAGCGTGAATGCGTCGTTTGTATGAATGCGTTGTCTGTGTGAATGCGTGAGGGTCTAGACACTGAGCGGTAAGGACCGGCGCCAGGTCAAGTGTTTGGGATAGCGCGAAAGATATTGAACGAATGTTTAGTTTTAGGAATTAGGCGAGGAGTGCGTGAGTGCGTGTGTGTTTCTTTCCGTTAAAAAGTATGCATGTATGCAAGGCGACAATAGGGTGAATGCGAGGGAGCGAAAGGGAGTGTGAATCCAGCGGTCGACTGAGCGACATCATTAGCGTAGAACATATTAATATAGAACATAATAAATATAGTATAAAACGAAGTCCGTTTGAGCTATCTATCCCTCCACATATAAATCCCCTACAGTAGTAACGATAAAATATATCTGGTAACACTCTTCAAAGCGTTATCTTTCGACCACTTAATCGGCTGATGCCCGAATCATGGCGGTCTGCGTGAACCGGCACGATAAATACACGGAAAACGAATTGAACGGGCAATTCAGAAGTTGGAAGTTCGTAACCCGATGCTAGCCTGACTGCTTCTAATTTCTCACCGCTTTCGATCGCGTTTTCCCTTCGCGCCATAATTTTTCCATTGAACGAACGATCCCCTCTATCTAGACCTATCATCTTGCACGAACCGAAGAATACCTTCGATTCTCAGGTTTCCAGTCATTCGCACACTCATGACGAAAATTTAAAGATTTACGAAATTAACTAACGGCCCGAGTCGCATCTACTTTTTTCAAAACGAAAGCGGTGTATCAAAAATGCTTGAAGAGTGTTAGCACTATCGACTGTTCTAAAAAAAAAGCGACGTATCAAAGATATTTGAAGAATTTAGCTAAACTGAAACCAGATCACAAGAGGCGGCAAAATATTTCGCCAAAATATATACGGTTATTTATAACATATAGTATATAAGGCGTTACATATTACCGCCAATAGAAAAAAGTTATTCAGAATATTAAGTTTTACAACATATTTAAATTTCATAAAAATCGATGTATTCCTTCATCTATAATCATCCATGCTTCCCTTAAGATTCTCAATTTCGATGGCCACGATTGTTATTTCAGTTCAGCTTCGCCAAAGCGTTCAAAGCGCGAAATTCGAGCATTTAGAAATTAATCGAAGAAATCGTTGAAGCTTCTGCAACGAAAACGCTCGGGAACTAATTATCCGCGGTGTTATGCAGGTCATTATTGTTAATGACATTTCGCGCGTAGCGGTTTGCACTGTGAGTTAAGAGCCACGGTCGAACGCGATCGGTATTAACGATGGATTTAACTGTTAATACCGATATAGCGTGTCCATCTGCATTAGATGAACCGTGGTACATACATTTGCATCGCATGCTCGTCGAAGAAGTTAACATTGTTGTCCGGCTCGATTTCTAATTACTAGCGTTGAATACGCTATCCATCCCCTTCTGTGAACACTATGATTTCTCGAGCGTTTTCACGCGAAGCAGCTTGATAATCTCTTCATTGTCTCATTGCCATTGGCGCAAGTCTACTCGGAAGTTTCTATTAACAGCTTAAAGTGCCTTTTGTTTCTGTTAACGTTATTATTCTTAACAATATTCTCGGAAATATACAATCGTATACTTAAAGAAGATTCTCGATTTACTTAATCTTTGAGATGTTTCAGCGTCAACTATTATTCGTTAATTTGAAAGATTACTAATTAACATATTTTAATTTTGGAAAAATTACAAAATGTTGCTGAATTCGTTGAAACATTAGGCGAAAGTCATGCGAGCACGATGAATCCTGTTGAAAAGGAAAAAGTTCCGGTTACACCAGCCAGAATGAAATTAAAAATTCTGGCGTTTCGCGTTGATCTTCTAACTTAATTACGCTGGAACGTATGTATTAACGTTCCATCTTAATTAAGTTGGAAATACCACCTTAATTATGCACACCTTTGGCGCAACCGACATAGACAGAGGGACATAGAAAGAATGAGAGAAAGAGGAATAAAGTGAGAGAGAGAGAGAGAGAGAGAGAGAGAGAGAGAGAGAGAAAGTATGCTAAATAAACGTATTAAATATCGGATAATTTATATATTTCACATCTATGAATAATATTTCATAAAAATTAGACACTCATCAACAGCAGAAAAGATATAAGAAAGTAAACATGTGAAATTCCAGTAATCTAAATGTTCAAGGCAAGTGAAACAAGTGACGATCGCGGCACAGAAAATGCCATTGGTATCAGGAAGTGAAACGATAAAAGGCCAACGTGTCAACGTAGAGCGTAGAACAAGACAGTTTTATAGTTTCATAAAATTCGTGACAGTGCTCACGACATCTCAAAGTTTTAGAACCGCTCACGAAAGTCGAATAACAAGGCAACTCGTACTTTCTCTGGTTCTCGTGGCCGGTTTTATTTCTTAGTTTTTTACCGTTCTGAACACGGAGTTCTTGTTCCCTTAGTCACGATTCGTTCATACATACAATTAGCGTGGGACTGTCGGTGAATTAGTCGCGGCACAGTTTACGACCCGAAGACACGACAGTTGCCTTTCGAATAGGCGTCTAGAAAAGGTGTTTATGTTTTACGTTCGTTCCCTAAAGAAAAGCTCGTGCGAAAGCGGTTTCAATTTGCACGAGCGCTTCTTCTTATGTAATTCGTAGAAACAGAAAGAAGCAGATCGCGTGATCTTGGAATATTATTCGTGTGTCTAATAATTAACACAAGTGTCGTTCAAATTTACCGAATATATCTTCACGGCGATGGTAATAAGAACTCCTGTCACGGTTTGAAGTGTCTTTTAAAGTACAAAGTAAAATCGCATTCCGGTACTATCCTACATGAAAAGTATAACAATCCTCATGGCAACAGGGATTGGAATTTTTTAGATGATTGTCGATGAATAGTAAAATTTGCTTTGATTTTCTATTATTAAATTAACACTAAATCTACTGGACGTTATACGGATTCCTATTTGATCGATCAGTTTCGACAATTTAGGCTGTATACTTTTCTTAACGAAAGAAGAAACAAAAAGAAAGATGAAAATTGAAAAACTGATTAATTGGACAATACAAGAATTGTCATAAAGTTAAATGAACGAAAGCAATAACAATTGAATTGAATTGTATGTACAACAAATACGTTATAGGTTATATAAGCAATGTCTTGTAATGATTAATAATAATTGTAATACTCAAAGGATTGAGTTAATTAAAAAGTTACAAAAGATAAGGTTCCAACTGTCCTTAAATGTATAATAGAAAGGTTAGTTGACAAATCAAATATTGGTAATAAAGGACTGTAAGCTTCCGATCTAAAGACACGTATTGTAATAAACTTAAGAATTACTTCGTTAAGATAATAATGTAACTTTAGCTCTTATACATTTGTACACTTACACATGTACATATAAACCTCCATTAGGTTTCCCAAATAAAATGAAAAATAAATAGATAAATAAAAATTGGCTTGTAATGATGAATAATTATTACTTTACATATAATACAAGCTGAGGTACTTAGGGCACCTTGAGATTGATCAATGTAAGTCATCTTGATTTCGCCATAACAGATTAGTATATAAGTATTCGTGTTTCAGGTTTAGTTGAGATGCAATATTTATATCATAAAGAATGCATAATATAGAAAAATTGTGCCTCTATGCTATAATTATTTAAATGAACGGTTACAAAAATTATAATAAGAGCAAACTTTCATTAATTCTCGATACTTCGACGTAGAGGAAGGAATAGGTTTTATTGCTGTTTAAGCAGCTCTTTATGACACAGCCGTGGTAAATGGCTATTTTTGAGTTTAATCTTTTCATTTTACTGTTAGAGTGTATTTAAAGAATTAAATGTCTTGACGAAAGGTATTTCGAAGTTTATAGCTTAAAGCAGTGGTTCTCAACCTTTTCAGCCTCTTTTTTCATATACTGGGATATCATTTTCCCTTCCAAGATTTAGAGATTGTTTATTTATTTTTTTTATTATTATTTATACCATGACGGAATTATTCATGTCAACGAAAATTGAAGAGGAAACTGCCCATGGTCACATCTTTACTTTAATTTAGACCTTTTGTGTTCGTTTCGAAGCACACCGAGATGCTTTTTTTATAAGTTTAGAAGATTTCGATATTTTTCGTTTTAAGAGATTTGATAAGTTACATCTTACGGAAGAGTGATGTTTAACAAGAGTAATTACTGATAGATACTGTCGTTTATTCATTATCCAGTATGGTTTTTATAATATACATTTTGTAGAGAGTGGGGTGTATGGCTTTATTCTGACATTGCTGAGAATGATTTTTAACGTAGTGGATATTAATTATCGCTGCACCTGGGAATGTGCGATGGTCGTTGTTACAATATTTATTATACTTTTTATTATTTATTATATTTCATTAAATAGTATTTTTATTTATGTAAAATGCATTTTCAGTCGGTCATTCAGGATCCGATTCTATATGTGCGAACAAACACATCCTGAATGACTAGTAACAAGTATAATACACGATAAAACCGCGATTTCCTGCTTAAAATCGTGAAATTTTCCACTAGTTGAGAATTCTTGAGTCAGATATGTTAATAGTTCGCTTCATTCGTCCTCAATAGCCCTCAAATATTGTAGGAGTCGAGAAAAAATTTGAAAAACCCAGCGCGAATCGAAATCGCGATCATAGGAATGACAAGCTGGGACTTCACATCCATAGTTAAGGAGTCTTTTTAATTTCCTCGCACTTATTATTCTTTTTAATAAGTATAGAAACTTTGATTCTACGATATAAATATCCAAAGGGTTATTCAGAAATTATTTGCAACTCTCAGGAGATTGAAAGTTCAGAACCTGAAAGAAATTCATGACTATTTTCCAGTGCCGGTGTCGTTTTGTATACTCGCATGAAACGTGCGATTTTTCAAATGTTAAAATCATCTGTTGCTTTTATACAATCGTGTGAGACACGAAGAAAATTATAACTTGCAAGCAGTTTTCCCAGGAAATTACCAATATTGCGCTTCGTGTCACAGTGAAGCGTTACGTTCTCGTACGTGAAGAACGCGTCACCGTGTAAATTATGCAAATTGTAAATTTAATAGAGATTACCGTAGATTTTAAGCGCAAAAGGTCCTACGGTACTTGTAATTTTCCTCGAAATTACCTTTTCTACGGCTTGCCGCCGCAGCACGATTGCTCGGCGTTAACACTACGTTTGTGGTATTCGCCCGGGCAATGAATTAGCATTATTAGACACTTGCTGATATACATACCTAATGCTTTGTCATCTGCAACAGGTGGTTACATCGAAATGCGCGCGGTAAGCGTCTCACGTAAAAGAAAATGGTCCCCAGGCTGTGTACGTCCAATTTGATGATCCAAATTCACGGACCCGTTCCAATTTTATTAACATAAATCCACGGTCTGTTTCGTAGACGCGATTACGTTACGCTTTGGACAACTTGGTATTTTTTCGGCAGCAACGTATCCGCCTCTACTCTCGCATGGTAAAATCACACGCGTATCTGATGAATTGTATCGTTCTACCGCCGGAAAATATTTCTCAAGAGGTAATTTTAAGTTGTGACGTGCTCGTAGGTAATAACTCGGGAGAATACCGATAGGAAGAGGTAATGCAAATTAACCGAGCTTTTTATACAATTCGAATAGCTTCTGCAGCGTTTTGACCCAGTTCGAGTTCATGAAGTATCGTTACTCATAAATTCCCGACTGTTCGTGCTTGAAAAGCACGATATAAATTTATGCTTCTGGATGCAACGCGTTTAAGTAATAGAGATCGTCTCTGTTGCGAAAACCGTGTAGAAACAATTGAAAAGAGATGACGATTATTTCGCTGTTTTTTAACGTACAATTCTATTATATACAAGCATCTTCGATCGTACAAAGATGTAGGATGTAAAAGTTGAAAGTCAAGCGATCTCCGCCCTTTCTTTTTCTTTCAACTTTCATTTCCACGATTAAAAGTCCTTAAGTTTTAACAAGCCCTCGCAGTTCAACTTCTTTCTACAGGTCAATTTGCATTCCTCGTCTTTGCTTTAAATGCCACGTAATCACGACGACGGTAATGAACACGAATTCTTCCACTTGCTGACTAACCCAAAGCAATATCGTTTCGCTACGTGGAAACACTAAAAGCGAAGTCATATGTAAGTATTAGTTTGGTGAATATGAAATTACGAATCGCGATTAGGTTTGAAGTTCCATTCTTTTACCTACGGTGACTAACAGATCTTTTTTTAACACGTTAAATGGCACGCCGGTTTCGATCGACTTCTCGTTCGAAATTTTGCAAAGAATGTTATGATATATTTAACGATGAAGGCTATAACTTTGTTAACGCTTATAGAGGAAAGACGTATCTTTTTTTAGGTTGTCTTAATGAAACACATTGATGAATGATAAGGGATTATTTTCTAAATTTAACGCTGTTAGTCATCGACGTGTTAATCTTTATAGAAGAAATCAGAAATTTCATAAACAATTGGATTTGTATAATTGTGTATTTCATAAGTAAGTTGCAGATTTTTTTTTTGAATTTATAGGAAATTTATAGGAAAATTGCACAAAATGCACGTAATATGAAAAAATATTCAAATTACAGTGCTTTTTATAATACCGGATAGGTGAAATCATTTTCTACCGAAGTTCTACCTTTTTACTATATTCTCAAAGATATGAATTTGCATAAAAATCCGCAGTCCACTTATAAGCGATCGATTTGCATCAAATTAAAGTAATTATGTTCTACCAATTCAAACGTGGAACTAGTGCAGCTGAAACGGTAAGACGAATAAATGATCGATTAATGGAAAAGACTTTCCTCGAAAGGAAGTAGAATTTTTGTTTTCAAAAATTTCGTTTTGTCGTGTAAAATGTAAAAAATGAAGATCAAATCGTTTATTAAATTCTAAAGTTTGGTGACTTTTCGTAACATTTGATGTTTACTAAATTTCCAATTCCGTCAATTATCCTGATTAAATAAAACAGTTAGAAAGTAATGAATATTTGTATTTAATCTTTCTTAAGTGAAATACCAATTTCATGTTCACCAATCTAATACACGCATTGATTGCGATCATAACCATAGCACATTGTTGCACCAACTGAAGTAGCACGTTCCAAACAGTCGATTCATTTAATTCCGGTTAATGAACCATGGAGGTACTGAAATTCTGTGGATCGTTAATGCGGTAACCTTTACAAAATTTCATTATAACGATGCATAATGAGCGCGGAACGTTCAAGATACCCTATTCAGTGGTCCATTAAATAATCATCCGTTAATAAAGCGCTGGCAACGAGCGGACCTTTACGAATGTAATGGGATTTAGCTTGGGGTCCACAGTCGGACTAATAGCCAACTAGAAGCCTGGATCACTTGCATATTTGCTGCAGTTCCAGCGGCTTTCGGTAGCTTTGAGACCAGCTATCTGGCTTCCATAGTCGTATCACCAGCATATCAAGGGGACCGCGTTTGTGGTTTCGTCCGTTCGCTCGGTCAGCTAACAGCCACGATCGATTTGCTCCATGAAGATTCGCTATCACCTATCGTCCCGTGCTACCTCTACGAGATTAATCGCCGGAAACGTCGACAATCCGATAAAATCGACACGATTCTTCGGTAAATGAGCCGATTAACTTTCAACCGGTAATACCGGTCATGTTTAGAAGCTTTCGGGGGAAAGTGGGAACAGAAAAGGGTGCATTCTCCATTTGTGTAAATGAGCTTTATCTTAACGGTGTGAAATTTCAAATGATCAGAGAACTTTGAATGCTGAAATCAACAAAGTTTGCGATGAGATGAAGATAATGTACTAATCAAATGAATACGCTTAATTTGAAATATATAAGTAGACAATTTTTTTTAACGCATTTTCCTTTTGTCATAAATTGACTATAATTCATAAAATGATTCGTCGTTAATACAGATTTGTGCAAACTCGATTTTTTGGTGCTGAAATTTTTTGCGAGCAGTGTAATAAAATATTACAGATATTTTATAATATTACAAAATTTTTAATTTTAATTATTTCCATATTTGATTAATTTCCCTGAAAACGAAAGAATTGAATTTCTCTTTCAAAGAAACTGTATACATAACACTTTGTATTATGAAAGCTGTACTTTTTTTATTTTATAAGTAATCAATAATGTTACATTCACTATGTAACAAATTTACACAAAATCTTATGTAACATGAACATTATCCATTTGGAATAAAAATCTAAAATTACATAATATTTAATTCATACGTTATTAATTTTTTCAGAAGTAAAAATAGCATAGCTTTTATAATGTTACATTTTATATATGCAGCTTTCTTGAAAGAGAAATTCTTCTTCTTTCTAAAGAAATCAATCAAATATGGAAGCAATTCAAAATTTATATTAAATATCTGTATTATTTTATGAGAGTGCTCGCGAAGAAATTGCAACATTCAGAAGTTTGGTTTGTACAAATTTATAATAATGACAAGTCACATTCGAGATGTACATTATAATCAAGTTGTGATAAAATAAAAATTGTATTTCTATTAAATTTATATTTTTGGTCTAATGTTGGTTGACTAAAGAATATTAACGAATATTTAAGACTAATGAATACGTATTAAACCAGTGAATAACCGAAGTTAACATACGTAGCGATAAAAAGATTGTAAAGTAAGTTGCTAAAACAACACATTATGAATTATATCAGTAACTATAACAGCTTTTTAAACCAAATTTTTATCATTTTTCCCCTTAAATATCCCACACAATATGCCTAAATTTCAGATTTGTGCAATTTCATGTTTGAAGTGTTGCAATTTTTTACTAACTGCGCATTTCTTCATCATTGATAATAAGTATATTGCACATCTTTATGCATTTAAAGAAAATTCAAGGATAAAAATTGCATAGAATGCACGTGACATAAAAAGAATACACAAAATATCCGAAAATACGAAGTAGATTTCTATCGAAGTCCTCTTTTCAGGATTTATATAAAAATCCACAGTCTAATAAGCATTTATTGCTTTATCAAATTAGTTTCAATAAAAAATGATTTCCTGCGCGGAGAGAATTGTAATTCCTCTTTAAAAGAGTTTTGTATCTGCATGATCTAGAATCGAATACGATCTCGAAATAGGGCCGATGCGGTCAAATGCGGTCCGAGGTTGAGTTCAGATTAAAGGTGGAATAGACGTAGGTTGCAGATGTGCTGGACGTTGATTAAGTTGGCTATGATATAAAGTTACATGTGGTTAGCCATTGGTTCAGGCCAGATTCAGTGTAGGTTGATTGTGAATTGGTATCGTAGGTGCAGATTGCGGCTGACTCTGGCTCCAACTTCGGTCTATTGATTTCTTCTCGCGAGCGAAATTTCGTATTCAAAGCCTCGCGCTTTGAAATTGGACTACGGTCATACGACAGGTACTGATGCAGTGGTTTGCAAAGAAATGGAAATGCAATTCAGAATGAACGAACTCTGGGATATGCGTATTAGTAATAATTTCGAATCTTCGAAAGAGAATAGAAACAGGTTGCTTATTGTCAGTGACTTTGAGCGATATTTTGTGCATTGTCGATGAATAATTCATTCAAAGATATGGCGAAAGAACGTGTAAAATTATTTTCTTTGAAGTATAAGTGTTATCGATATAATCTTTTACCGCGATTTTTATACCGTTCGAAAAATTGCTAAGTATAAGTGTATGAAAAAGATTTTAAAACGCATTCCATTTATTCTTGGAATTGCTAGAATTTTTGCACGTTAAAATTTGTGTCTTGAGACATTCCGCAAAAGTTGACATAAACTTTCAGTATTTAATTCCACGTATTTATTGCACGTGTGTAATTTTGCTTTTATATTTTTAGATGGTTTAAAATCTACTAAAATTGACTTGTACGATTTCAGTCGAAGTAGACCCTCCAGCGAAGGTGCACGATCAGATATTCATTGGTCTCCAAATTGATCTGCAAATACAAGCCTCCATCTATGTGCTTACATACCGGCACCTGTTCCATAATACGAGTTTATGTTCCAAACTGAATATACATATACGTATCTGAAGGAATTGGATATGCGGGTTTACGGATCTATATGCATCCATCCAAGCCGGCTATACCTAATGTCCAATAAATCCTACAGGATTTTCTGTCCAATTAATCTTTTAAGGAGCACTTCGCCATTTCCGATAATCTCCGTGGAACGAAGAGTATGGGGACCAGAGTTAGAAGATCGTTTATTTGATGAACGAGTGACTATTGTAATAAGAGAATGTGTTGAATGAAATATAAGTATCTTTGCATCTGGAACGTTGTACGTATCGTGTGTCTCTTAAGGAGAATTACTTAACATTAATACTTCGAATCGATTGGTTGATTTTAATTCTTTTCTTTTTTTTTAATTAATTGCTGAATCGATTACGAAGTTCATAGACCTAGTATCATCGACGAAATCTTCAGTATGGAATTAATATTCTTCAATATTTCTTTCTGTTTTCACCACTTCGTTGATAAAACAACAAAACGCACTTTCCTAATCTCATATGCCTTATCTATTCCTATTCCGCATCAACATACAATCAATCGAACGTGCAAATATACACTTCAATTATACAACACAGATACAAATTAGAAACAAATTTTACAAATAAGATTTATAAATATGCTGCAATAATTATTCAATCTTCTCATATTCTATCTTACAACTTTCCAAACCTCCCTATGAAATCGAGATGTCCTAAAATCGATAGATATCTATAACGATCATTCTACAATTTCATTTCAGAAATTTAGTACCTCCCATTTTGTCATGTTTAAAATTGAAACGAATTCTCATTTACGTCAAAGAATTTATAGGACCTAGTTTTCGAATCGTTTCAAGACTCCAACCTGATACATACATATACCAACACGGTAATCCGAAAACTCGAACATGCGACATTCTCATGAAAACATATCCCCATATCTCGATAGTCCTCGATTCAACAGTAAAATCCATAGTGTTCCTCGATCGCTTCAGAAATCAGAATCATGGCCGGCTCGTTCGACGCGTTTACAAGCAGCGAGTTTATGGGGCCAGGAATTGAACGTGGCCGCACGCATACGTCGCATAAGGACGCGGATATGCGGGTTCACAGAACGACACCGCGGCCTCGATCGTCCGTGCACACCCTGGCTGATCCATGCCGGTGTAAAGCGTTGTACGCGAAACGCTGTGTAGACTGCTAGGGGTAGAGACGCGACACAACAGCGCACGAATCGTGTACACCCAAATTGGACGGGAAATTTAGTGGCCTGTCCCACGAATCTCGGGTATCCTGACCGCCCACCGTTTCCTCTCCTCTCACCGCTGCACCACCTTCCTCATCGTATTCCCCAGTGCCGTGCAGCAGTCCTCTTTCCGCCCCTTTCCGGTCACCAAAACCAAACCATCGGTCTCGTGCATTACCCTTTCAGGGGTCCAAGCGCGCGTACACTTTTCGATACACTCGCGAAAATGTGGCCGGCCAATCTCTATTGGCTTCGAAGCTCGAACACAACCCTTTTCCGCTCTACCATAACCCCGAACAGTCGCGCGACTGTTCTTCCCGGGAAATAGAAAAATCGTGGGGGCGTATTCGTCTGTGATCGTTGACGTTCCCTCGACGTTTCTGTGCTTTCGTCAGGAAATTCGTTGATAAAAAGGTGCGCCACCACGATCGCAGACTGTTCTCTACCAACCATACCAACCAGCGACTCCCACCACCTATCTCCTACTCTTACCCGCGACCTGTCCAATTTGCCAATTCCGTTTCTCTTTCTTCTTTTTTTTTTTTTCAACGGGGGAAGCACCGATATCGATCGTCCGCGGCAATGTTGCGGCAGTAAGACCTGTAAATAAAACTGTCTGGCAACAGCAACCACGGGGGTAAACTGCTTCGCATTGGGCAGACCGTACCGACTGTTTTAACGCGGAATGGATGGATAGGGACGAGAGTAGACCGGGAGAATCAACTTCTAACTTGGAAACGTGCTTTCACCAGGAGGGATGAGGTTACCACAGGCGGTCAGCTTTTTTTTCACAGGGACCGATAAGCAGCCGGAGGTTTTTATTTTTACGGTTCGAAGTCGCGAATACAATTTACGATCGCAGAGAGAGATTCCGCGGGAATAACGAAGCTGAAAGAATTCGACAACGCGGAGAAACCGATTCTCGCGCTCGTTGGAATCGTTCCCTGAACGATAGCGATTGGAACCAAGTCCCCTTTCTATTCTCCCTCTCCTCCACTCCCCGCTCTGGACCCAATGTCGCTCGTATTCTCGGAAAGCAAACGAAACGAAGCAGAATATAAAGTCCCTCCGTGGTATCGTTAAATCGACGTCGAGCACCGTCACCGTTAACGAAATTTCCACAGGCTAACGTCGTTCCGTTAGCCGATCGGATGTCATCGGCCGGGCTCGTCCATATGCCTGGCCCGGCTTGTTCATGCTCGTTAATAAGATTATCAATGCTGGGACATGCAATGTTACGGTCCTGAAAAACGATGAAAATCGGAACAATGTGAATAGGTAAGGGACTAGGTAGGACAAAGTGGTAGAGGGAGGGAACAATTGAGGCAACCATGGACGAGTAACAACCAGGCTGGAAAACGCTTCCGTGGTTAGGTTGATCCTCTTCGCGCTTGGCCTTTACATCAATGGGAAAACCCTTGAAGCCACCGTTTACAACCACGATTAAATCACGCCTCTATAAAACCGCGAACGCGAGCGGGAAAACCGGTACACCAGCTCCGCGGGTGATTTTACGGGTGCGACAGTGCGGTCTACGGCTGTTCCGTAGACATGGACAAGTAAAATGAATTTTGAGCTCTGCGCGGACGAACATGTGATTGCTAGTGTGTGTGTAAATGTGTGTACATCTGCGTGTATGTACTTAACAGCTCTCCGAAAAGGATTTTATGAAATTTCGGGAGAACTCGCGGTACAGTTTTCGATATCCTTCGTGTTTTATTTTCTGGAAAGTGGATGTCTTGGTTTCTGTAATATTTTTAGAAATTCTACTGTTTTAAATTGCATTTGAACGTAGATTATTTTTGTATCCATGTGACGATATCTCGAAACAAAAGACACGATACAACAGAACTTTTAAATCCAGAGACGTTTCGTCGGAACGTGCGAAATATTTAAACGGTCGACTAAACTTGAATGCTTGAAATTTTGATATTTCAATTTCAGGTGAATTTCTTTCGTCAGAATATTTCATACTTAAATTGAAGTTTGACCTTTCAGAGGCTTTATATGTTCAAATTTTAAAGTGACGTTATATTTAAAGTTTCTTTTTAAAAAATAGCCACCTGAACCGCAACCTAGTTTTCAATTTCTGAAAACTCTCCGAAATGTCGCCGTATATATACGTATATACCCGCGGCGAATAGTACGAAAACGTGTTCGTGGTCGATTAAAATTCTCCACCGTTGTCCGGACATATCCACATCAGACTGAAAACCCCTTTAATCCGTATTGTGACCACTTACAGCGACTATTAAACCCAACCTTAATATCCCTAGGGGGTTGTGCAGCGAAGGGTTGAATTAGAGAATACTGTGTGTACATGACCTTTATTCCACCGTATGCATTTTATTTACATAAATTTTCCTTCTCTCTAAAACCATTAGACCATTCTTACTCAGATCCCTCTAGAGTGAATTCATACTTTTTCTTTTCTTTGCACGCTACGTTTCAATTATATCAATTTGTGTACAAATTACACAGATACCAACGATACAACGAAGGAAAAAGAACAAATTCTTTATTTTATATAAAAATAACAACGACGTTGAATTTCACCTTTGAAAGTATATAAACGTCTGTTTTACCGTGTTTAAAAAGAGCAAGAAAGACGTTAATCACTCTCTAACGATTCATCACGTTCCTATTCATCACCACCAGTTTTCAGCAAATACGTCAGCAGCACGAGTGTCCCGCAGATGTGCAGGGAAAATCGGCGGCGTTAAACGTGGCATACGATTAAAAAATCCCGGGAAATTTTTATTACGCCTCTCAAGGAGGCGTTTAAGCATTTTTAGCGGCGCAGAAAGCAACCCTCCATGCGATTTTACGAGAGCACACTTCGTTCACAGTTGAACACGCAAGAAGTAATTCTTTTCTCTTTTGCCGACTTCTTTTAATGTTTTATCAGAGAATTGATTTTTAAAAGAAATTTTAAAATATAATTTTATTTTACGCTTTTCTTCTTCAAATTATACTGTACATTTCATAATATGTTTTAATAACTATGGTCGTTCGCTTTATACCTTTTAGCTAAACTTACATAAAACACCATTTTATATTTTTTTGATTTCAAGGAGGTTCATACTATAGTTACTGATATAAAGGTTAATAATTTATTTCGTTTTCTTCATTTCAAAAAATCCGTCGATGAATTATGATGGCCACAGTTTTCACCCCGTATTTTGTAAGCCGTGCCATCTAGAAATGGCATCACAACAGGAATCGCAACAACAAAAACTTTTTCATATACTCGAATAGTGTACAAATAAAGGACAAACAATCTTTTTATAAGATGTTATATACTCTAACAAAAAAGGATTTCTAAAAATCACCTAAATTTTAAGTTATTTGATGAGAAAATCCCCTTGAAAGCAACCTGCGAACAATTCTTTCCAGGCCTTTCCCTTTTTCTAAGCTTTGAAATCCTATACATAATGTTTGCCTAATACTAATGGCTATGAGGCTAAGGGACTGGCATAAACGCGTATCGCCTAGGATCTCGTAAACACAGAACATTTCGCACCATTATACCAAATCACGTCAGGTATTCGTTCGCCATTATCGAGACGTGAAAGTTTGTTAATCGTTGTTTCGCAACGATCGCCGAATGGTTCTGGCCGGAAGAGGAACACGCATATAGGAACGTCGCGACACACAGGCTATGTCACTTAATGAGCCATGAGGTTTCGTGAAACTATTTTCGAAGTTTCGCTTCATTTCTCTCTCACTCTATCAATCTATCTCTTCCTTGGTCATTCTAATTAACCAATCAATGTAATCGTACTAGAGAACTAACTGACCGATCGGAAACGAACGCCTCCAACCTAGATTTCCGGCCGCCATAAATTGACACGGGTTCGTGCTTTGCTGGCTTCTCCGCTCGATTTGACGACTCGACCCGATTATGCAGGAATCGAACAAAGCTGCGTTCGAGTTTCAAGCACGGGGAACACGTTCATGCGGCTTGTTCGAGTTAGCTTGAGCTGTGTATTGGCGAAGCTGTGGATCGTTCGGGCGGGAAAGGAGCGCTTCTAGGCGATTGTTGCGTTTATTTTTATCGTTCGATCGTCGATACGTTCGCTCTTCTGAACGGTTCGGTAAGCAGGATCAAAGGTGAGCCGATGCATTACGCCGATGCACACTGTTGTTGGGATTTTCGTGCCGATGTGAAAGAATATTTCGTAAGCGTCGATGTTAGAATAGGAATGGCGAAGGCGTCGGCAGGGCAATTTTCTTCTTGATAGAGTCTCTTGTCCTTGATAGATTCTCGGGAAAGAAAAGAACTGGATATGTAAACGTGAAAGATTTTAAACGAAACTTCTCATACTTCATTTTTATATTTTTTCGATACTGTTTGTAACTCTGAAGAACACAGATTTTGTAACATTAACGAATTTCCAAACTAAGATAATAATATAGGATCAACCAAATTACACGCCCACGTGTGTCTTTTTAATAATAGAATACAAACTATTGGGAATTTTTTCGTTGAAAGTATAAACCGTTATAATTATACGTGGAATAAAATATCATTCAAATGTGCACCACGACTGGGTCTGCAGACATCAATTCGATTATCGAAATTTTCAATGTTTTTATGTTATGGCGTTTTTAAAACATTAACTTTCTTAAATAAATAATATATATTGAGGAAAACAAAAATATTGTAGGATAGATAAAGTTTAGCGGGCGTCTGAGGGATTCGGAGATGACAGTTTCAGAAAAAAAAAACACAGTCTGTATTTCAATCTACTTCAGCGTTCGCTCCCCTTTACCATACTAGTTGTTCTACTGTACCACACACTCTTTTCTATCACGTATCGGGTTTTTATTTCTTTGTCAAAGGAGGTGTTTTCGCCTTCCGCCAATTAGGCGGTTTCTTAAATCCGCGCCTTTCGTCATCCGCTTTCACTATAATTTTGGTGGGGTCGTTTTGCACCCCGGAACGTCATCTAATTGCACTCGCTAAGATGATAGGATTTATGATGTGACCATTTCTATATCTTGGACGGTAGAAATTAAAGATGCCGCCTTTTAAATGGCTTAACGCAATTACTTTCGTCCCTCAAAATTTAACCGACGGTCACGTCCACATCATAAACCTCGTCATCGTCGCGATCGACATGGCTATGGAACATGTAGGCTACTAAACCTTTACTATTCTTAATTTTTGCCTACAATATTTAATTTAATTTATCGCAAGTAAAAGATTAAGACGATGACTTACAATAAGTCACATATTGTATAGTCGATCTGTATTACACGTATGCGTAAAAGTAGTTTAACTTTAAACTATTTAGCACTGAAAGGGTTAACGAAAGCCTCCATAATATTTATAATATTCTTACTTTATATTCACTAGCATAAGTTACATTCATATTTTGCTCTGTCACAACTAAATTTCATTAAATGAATTTATTCTTAAAATCAACATTTTTTGAACCTAACCTTAACGTTTCATCTTACATTTTTCTTTTACAATTTGTAACAAAAAATTCTATTGCAATTCCTATTTAGTTCACAGTAATAACATATTCATGGAATGTATTAAATAATAACTGAAAATATCTTCCCTCCGTTTCATTCTATATTTCTTTCGAATGCGTTCCCCTTTCATATCAGCCAGATTCTTCAAACGCTTTAATTGTTTCACCCTATTCCTGCAGGAATCGACGCGGGGAACGTCCTCTTCGACCGTTCAATATCCGGCCAACCGTGCGTGGGTGTATATACATACATATATACATACATACATATATACTCGTCTCATATTCTCCTGTGGCGAATTCGAAGGGAGAACCTCGGAAAGGGAAGATGAGCATGGAACGGGATGGAGGAAGACCTGACTCTGATATCTGGTCGCGGGTTCCGTTTCTCTGTGGCACAGTGGAGTGGGCGATCGGGTATGGGAGCTAGATGCCGGAATCAGTGCTGGCGGAAGTGCATCCTGGATCACATCCTGCCACGCTGCGTTCGCTTTTCCGTAAGCGTTACGAGGTATCCTGGTTAGGTCCTTGCTCAGCAAGGAGCTTGTGATTTCGATGGAGGCCGGATCGTGATGTGAAATCGTTTCGTCGGATGTGCTGGGATGAAAAAAAGGAGGAAAGAACGATAATGAAGGCCATTTGATCGAATTTACCGAGACCTGGCCGTCGAAAAAGGAATATTTCCGTATTAAAGAGCTTGATTATCGCTGATGGAGAGCATGCTCGTTCGATCAATTTTTATGAGCGTCGGAACGGCCAACCGTACCGCTTCTTTTTAACATTCATCTTATCGGAAATCGTCATGAAACCCCGTTTGTACTCGAACTTTTATGAAAATTCAAGTAGCAATTAAATTTACCAAAGATGAAACGATGAAGTATGCTTTTCGCTTCATCGTCAGCGCGATTGTATTAATCTTATCGGATTACAAATTGATAACTGAAGCACTATTTTCATGTTGCTTAAATGCAATTTCTTTTACAGAGCAAAGGGTGGAATTCTTAACAATGACAAAACTTATAAGTTACATGTACACTACTCTATAATCGTAAATGCTTTCGCACACTTCTCTCACTTCATCCAAAGATATTGTTTATAGTCAAAAGCGTTCGCAAATAAATAGGTATACAGATGCACATAATCGATACATGTACATATTCAAAACATGTTTGACGAAGCAAAATCGAACTACTGCTAATGCAATACTTCGATTCATAAATTAAGCAACCAACGGAAGTGAATTGGTGAGTGCGTCCCAGAAAAACCGATGTGCAAAATCATTTTTAAAAGTAACTAGTCGAAGGCGGTAGAAAAAAATATATAAAAGTAAATCTGAGCCAGCGTTTTCCGCGCGGCAGCGTGGAGACCTGGAGACCGATCGACATAACGAGTCCCCGCGAGATAACAACGACATTGGTTATCGTGTACTCGAATGGTGCCATTACCGGTTTAATATGGCCCCTCATTGTCACCGCGTTACGAACGTCACGCCACCCAGACACAGTCGAACCCACGTTTATACATATATTATGTATATATACGTATGCGTGGAAACAGACGGTATATCGAGACAGATAGCCTTTCAGGACATTGAGCGCGTCCTGTCCAATTGAACATCCTGTAGCTGCCGCATTCTCGCCGCCCTTGCTCGCCCACGAAATTCTATTTGCCGTCCGTGCTCGCGTATATACGCTTCCCGTATCTGTTTGCGGTCTGTCTCGTCTGACACGTAAGGCCCGACTGGATTTAATTAGCCAACCATAGAGCGCGCGAGCGCGAACGTCGATTTTGACACTATATTTGGGACGCGTGATTCACGTTATTCACTTGCTCGCGATTGGGGGGGGGGGGGGGAGTGAGCGGGGCAAAGACAGAGAAAGATAAAAAGAAAAAGAGAGACAGTGTGAAAGAGAGAAACATAGATAGAGGAAAAAGGTGTGACAGAGGCAGAAAGAGGGAAAGAAAAAAAGAGAGTAGCAGAGACAGGTAGAGGGAAAAGAATGGGAGGCAGAGACAGAGAAAGATAGATAAAGAGGCAGAGGCAGAGAGAGGGAAAGAGAGAAATAGAAGCATTGAAGAGAGAGAAATATTGCGGCAAAGAGAAATGTATAGAGGAAGAGAGAGTTGGATACATAATTCCACTGTAAAATTCGTTTTACGACAAACTGCATCTATATCTTGCGAATCTTTCGCGTAGCAAAAGCAAAATGCTGGTCCCTAGATTAAATGGTTAATTTCCTAATTAGTATTCATTCGTTAATGGAATATTATTTGTTTGACCGAGTCCCTAATTTGTCTGTACAGCGTTATTGAATTTGTCCCTACGATGATTCATAGGGTAAGTAATCTTATCGTTGCATTGGTGGGATCGACGGCGATTGTTGGTATTTTATTGAAGTAATAAGAGAATTAATATTGTTCGGGCCACGCTATAGCGAGGTTGTAAATTTGGTCAGGTGTTAAAGTAAACATGCTTTAGTTGTCACGATATGTAAATGTGCAAAAATACAGACAGATGAGAACTTGAAACCATGATCAGGATTGTAAGAAAAAATCCTTCATCCAAGTGTCAATGTATCTTGTATAATGTACATGTATATGGAAGAAGAAATTCGTATTCATATTACAATTACGTTACAAGCGTAATCTTATTGGATCTTTAATATCTTAATTTATCTGATCTGATAGTATGTACAGGTAGAAAATGCAACAAAATTCTAAAATTTCAAATACTTCAGATAGCAACTAATATTTACATAAATTCCATTTGTAAATGAAGTACCAAATTATATTCTACCATATATTTATTGATGGAACCTTAAAATGTAAAATGCATAGTTCTTAGTACCACAACATCAATCAGTGCCGGTTTTTATAAATAAATGCTTCCTTTATACATTTTAATTCTCGTCTTTTGATATTACGTGCCATATCTAAAATATTTCTCGTTAATTAAACATTTATGTGCATGATGCTTCACTATGACGTCGTTTCACATTATAGACGTAGATAAATATGTTCTGTAATAATGAAATGAGCTAGGCTTCGAAATTCGTATTAGCTTTTTAGATCTCGATGAAATAGTCCTGTATAATGTTTGTAATAAGCCACATACCGTGGTCAACAGTAATGTTTATTTTTCATTTATAATATTTCAACAAAACATATAACCTGTTAACTACGGATGACCAGTTAATACGTCATTAGTTCAATAACCCTTAAAACGCCTATCGTTTATTTATTAATAGATTACTAATTTTTAATTGCATTGTTATGGTTGTATTAAATATAAAATACACCATATTCACATTTGCAAAAACTATAATGTTATAAAAAGTTATAATTATTAAAAGTTCTTCATTAATAATGTCATAATTATTAAAAAGTTCTGTATGTAACGTATGGGATGGTCGAAGCGTCGTTTCATTGATATTCTGAATTTTGAGCGTGTCTCTTGTTGCTAAGAGTTGCTCTCAATTAATCTCTTTCAATCTAATCCTCTTTGAGCAAAGCGCTCGTAAAATAATTTATTACGCTGTGACAGCTGATCCATTGATTCTACAAATCCTTACTTTTTAAGACCTAACAGATATTGTAGCAGGTGTTACAACACCTTCGATTGTATCCAATTTATCGTTACAACCCAATTTCGCGTATCATTTAGCTTGCTCTTCGGTTACAGAAACATCGTCACAAAACGCACATCGAAGATACTAAAAGAACAAGTGTGAAAGGATAGCGGAACAAATGCAAATCGAGACTGTCCGTCGAACTTATTCGTTCCTGACGCAATATTAATTTACGATCGCTCGCGGGGAAACGAGAGTGAACGGGGTAATCAGGAAGCGCATTTGATGCATCACCTGTTTCCCGTTGACAATACGTCGTAACGCGATGCACGTGAATCAATGGGAACGCTAATGGCCCGTGTCTGGGATCGGCTGCCGGCTATTTTTCTTGCCTCTTTCCGATTCGAGAGTGACCACCGTCGCACGACCGGTTACACGGCGTCGACAACGCCGCTCCGCGGCTTTAATATCGTATTTATTCAAATTGCCCATTAGACCAAGCTTGTGTACGTGCACATGTACACACGTGTGTGCGTGACCAGGCTCTTCCATGTTCACAATAAATGGACTCCTCATGTAAATCGAACGCGAGCTTCTTCTTTCGTCCTTTTCTCTCTCTTTCTAGTCTCTTTTCTCCGCCTTTTTTCTGTTTTCACGCTAAGTATTAATATGTATGACGTTAAATTACACTGGTATAATGGCCCTAGGTTGTTGATCATCGTCATTTGAGGTTAACACGTATATACGAGAGTTTTGGATACACGATACGATCGAAGCTTTCACTCATTGCTGGAATTAAGTTCGATAGATAGCATTGGTGAGAGTTTCAATGCGTTTGTTAATATAATTCGTATGTTTGTAAAAGTATACTGTTTCCCGTTGGAAAAATTTAGTTTTGTCAGTTTCACTATTTGGCAAAATAATCATTCGTTAGATATATTTTATTAGACCCCCTCCGTTTATTTAAATAAACGTATAAATTTTACTTCGTCTAATAATCATAGTTAACGAGAGTTAGTCCATTAATATTGACTAGGTTTTCTTCAATCGATTTTTTAAATTCTGACATTTGTGTAAATTCTGAATCTGTTTATATGTATGTTTACTGTTTACAAATATTAATATTAAAATTAATAAAACAGTTATTAATATTAACACATTGCAAACCAATCGGTGAAATATTCCTATTTTACGAGAAAATACTTGATATATTTGCGAATATTGCAATGTTTAATAGATTTTAAATATGTTTTGATCGTTATCATGCATTAAAAAATATTAAATTACATGATTTATTGTTAATTTTATCTTCTGTATAAATTATATTATTTATTTCTAATTTCAGGTTTAAATTATGTAGTATATTTTTTAATTTACGTTGTGTATAAACAGGATCATTGTCCCTTCATAGAATGCACCCCTTGAAATCAATTTTACATGTTCCTTGAGCTTTTCGAGTAAACAAGATTATTCCACATCATTTGTGGAAAAATACGCGGTTGATTAAATATTAAATTTAATATTAATATTTTTATTAAAATTAATAAAACAGTAATTAATATTCATATACCACGTTTGTTAGGGTTTTTTAGTAACGGTTTATGGCACGATCGCACCAACAGGCTGTTTTCGAGTTTAGGATTAAATTTATTATTTTCATGCTTTAACGTCCATCCTAGCGAAGGCCTGCAGAACTGCTTTATTAGAGTTTTTAGCCGTTCGTGCCTTTCGCGCTCAATAGCTTAAGAACATACTATAAACCACAGGTTTCTGAAGGGTACATTTGTATGTAACGGTCTGCTAGCTGAAGAGTCACCCGGAGGAATTTCTCGAATTATTATAAACATTTGGCTACCCATTAGAATCATCTCCCACTCCACTAGGGTAAAGCGCGTTAAGAGCGCATTGAAAGGAGTTGGCAGGAAAATATTAGAAAATATTCACCAATCAACGTACTTCAACTCCAACGCGTCCGAGGGGTAAAACGACCACTTGGAAGACATCAGAATAGTTAAAACACTTATCACGAAAATATCAACGGGTTAAAGTGAGCACTTAGTTTTACATAGAATAAATTTCACAAAGTTAGAAAGGCAACAAGCATTTGTCGATTTTATCAGTCGGCTCAAAACAACAGTACACCCGAGCTAATTTAAATACATAGTAACAATGTTACAAGAGTGATTAACACAAAAAACGTATCTCAAGTTTAAATATGAAACTACCAATTTATATTTTTCGATTTAATGCAAGATGTATGGTGTGAAATAATGTGTTCGCTTCAGATCAATATCAATCAATGAAGTAACAATAAATAAAATGTGCGGAAACTCTATTTTAATTGTTTTACTGATCTATTCTGAAGAATTTCGCATAATTATTCGCTAATAAAATTTTCGCTAAAGTAAAATTCGCAAAAAAAAAAGAAATAATAATACACAAGGTGGCACATTTTTGTATCAATTGACATTAATGGTTTAAAGCGAAAAATCTCACATAAAGGGAGAACCTTTGTATATGAATATTAAAAAAACAAAATTGTAATACTTTATATTTTGTTACTTTATTCGGCTCAATTACAGCATAGAATTTTTCCTCGAAAGAAATCAAAACGCATCCCCAATATTGTCTCTTTTCCTTGTTCTTGTTATCACATTTTCTTAGTTTTAGGAAACCCCTGGAAACTGGCTCATTGCAGAAAGGCAGAAATTGGATATTTCGAACGTAGTTTGAAATTACTTTCTTGGAAACTCCCATGAAACTGTTGTTTCAATTTTTAAAGCAACCGAATATCACGTGGGTCTAAAGGAAAGGAGACAACGAAATTACCAATGTAAATAACTACATAATTCCCGAGGATCTGATACAAATTTTAACGAATTTTTGGCTTAATACGAAGGCTTTACTATTTCAAAATAACAACTTTCGAAATAAAAATTAAACATCTACTGAAATCGGTAACAATAACGTATCAAGTGAGTAAATAAACGTCCCATTTTAAATTAATACGAATTCTATTCGACGAATATTCGCAAAGATAGCTCCTTTATTGCATCGTTATGACGTAATTCACAGAAGATTCTAATTTTCATATTATAATCCCGTTCGTCTCTAAAAAGTACTAAAATTTTGCGACAAATGGAATAAAACTTTGCTAAACTTCCGCTTTTCCGGCGCGCGAATATTTCAAATGTACTTCGTTTCAACGAAAACAATAATTTGTTTTTTCTCTGAATTCTGATTGAACAGGGAACGTAAAACTTTACTATTCCAAGTCTATCAGATCCGAGGCAAACGAATTTTCATAATTGTCACAATGAAGGTCATTCTCGCGATTCTAACATTGAGAATGAAAAAAAAAAGGGAAAGAAGAAAGGAAGAACGAAAAATGCTAGAATAACCACGAGAAATTTAATAAAGCGCCATGCGGAGGAATGGAAACGAGTTGCAATCAAATAGTTAAACACGCATCGAACACGATAATAGCATGCACCGTAGTTTATACGTCGCGTTAATGCGTTGTATACTATTAAATTCTATAGCAAATAGTAAATATTTCTACGATCATTTGTCGCGGTTATAAAATTAACCTGCCGGAATATGGAAATCAGGTTAGCGTTCGTCCAATGGTTACACTTTGCACCGGTGATTTTATTAAAATATTAACCCATTTGCATCCGCGTGCCAGTATCACCGCACTTTCCGCCGTAACGGGAGAATATAAAATGACGCGTACAGGGATAATTTGTTTTCCGCTTATGAAAAATTATGTTGTATTACCGGCTCGCGTTGGATTATTCCAGTGAAATATCAAAATTACCGTCCAACCGACCCACGCACAATTAAGCGACCAATCTATTATCCTGCGTAATCTGCTGTTCGTGGTTACCAAGTTGCAACACTACGAACTTTCTGCGATATAAAATAAGACAAATTTCATTATGCCAACAGGTGTGTATTTCAATAAAAGACTAACTTAAAATACGATAAATTACACGAATAAAGTGTGTAATGCAAGTCTTTCCCCTCATAAATTCAAGTTTCCTTATAGTAATTTTTGTAACGTGCAGTATCAATTTAATATCAATTTTGGTATTCGAAAAAGCTACTGAAATCTGTAATAAAATATTGTTAGACGTTTTAGAATGGGCCGCGTAGTATAAATGAGTAATTGAGCGTTGGATGCTTGGAGCATGCCGCATAGTGTTAGTGAGTGGGAACGGTTGAGCATTGGATCTTTGGGGTTTGCTGCGTAATATGAATGGGAGAGAACGACTGAGCGTTCGATCTTTGGAGATTTCCGCGCACTGTTAGTGAAAGCAATCAAGCGTTGGATCTTTGACGATTGCCGCATAGAGTGAATGAGTGAGAGTGATCAACCGTTGGATCTTTCGAATATCCCGCACAGTGTGAGTGAGTGAGAGCGTTCGAGCATTAAATCTTTCTTGGCTGTGAAAATATTCACAAAATCCACGAGTTTTTAGAATAAAAGTGACTTACCTTAAAACTTGTGCCTCATATCTGTACGCATCGTCGCCAATTACTTAAATATTTAACTTAATATTTTACCTAAATAATTTTAATATTAATAAAATTAATAAAATTGTCAAAGTTACAATTGTCATGAGTTCTCACAAAGATGTAAGAATTTCATATTACTATTCCGCATTCTCTATATACTACATTATATGAGAAAAGCAATTAACACCTACTTTGAGCTAAATTAATCAAAGCTAAGAAATTACGCCGGAAAGAGAAGACAGACTTTCAATGACCTTACTCTCACAACACTACCTTCACAGGAGAAATTTTCTCTTGTCACGACTATTTCCTTTTGCTTGTTCGTTTAATTATATGCCACGCACTTCCGGTCTCTTGTCCTTTGCAATTCCTTCGTAACATAGCTGGTACAGGCTCCTCGCAGCAGGATGAACAATCGACACGGAGCCTCCGACAAGGCAACACGTTTCACGATTATAAATTCGTGCATACATAACTACCGATAAGGACGCTGTTACACACGTCCATTTCGTCATACATATTCATGGTTGTGGTGGTGTCTACGCGATGTATAATGCTGTTGGCCACCTTTTAATTTCGGTGGCCGCAGCATCGTGTGTCTAACAGTCCCACCGGTACAACCGATCTGTCCGATCGTCGCCGTAAATCGAGCATCGCGTGAGACTAATGACAGAGCGAGCGTTGCTGACGCTTAATGACGATAATGACGACGATGACGATAACGACACCTTATTGCCGGCACGTCGATGTGAAACTCATTTTGAATACACTTTGATACATGATATGCGCAGCCTGGTGAAATTTCGCCGAATTTTTTCGCAAGTGATTTCTTCAGATTGCATAGAATTATCCGTGAAACAATTTGTCGTTTTATCGGTATTCTTGCTTCAATTAATGTTCGACTTTTAGGAAGGAATTAAAGATTGTTCGGAATTAAAATAATTGCTATCAGTGTTACATACAGTAGTTCACACTGAAAATCGTCCACTGCCATTTTCTTTTATTTCTAGTTTTGTTTGTAGAATGTAATATATAAATATGTAACACTTTCATAATTTGTGCAAAATCATTCTGTGCATATACGTTATTTAACCCTTTGCGGACGACGACTTTTTCGGCCGGGTCAGGTAGCAAGACGAGGCGATTTTTGCAAATATGTCAAGTGTCTTACATGGTACAATAAAATGATCTTACATATAAATTATCTTACAAAAACGTTACATTTCGATAGTTTATCTATATTTACACCTTTAAGAATATAACTTTACAAAAATTATGATCTATAGTTTCGTTTCATATGATAATTTATAAAACATTGACCAAGATGCATTCGTGGCTTATTTGGACATGTATCGCAATAATATGTCGTCTCATGTTTTCCATCTGGTTTGTTTCAACTAGAACAAACTTTGCAATCCTTCCTTGTGCCAGTAAGAATTACATGAAGCTTTCCGTTTAGACGAATTTCGTCAGAGTTTGAGGTCGATATTGAAGCTCGATCTTGTGGTTGTCGAAAATCTCCTCTCAATTTGTCTACCAAAATTTTTCGAAAGTGCAAATGTGTAAGTGGCTGTTCGTTTCTCTGCCTTTTTACTTGTTTGTAGAGAATGTACGAATTAACTAAACAAATTTCCAATCCCCGAAATAATAATTTGCGCCACCACGTTCTGCCGCGCGAAACGCCGTGGCGACCGAGAGTCGCCTCTCGTCCGCAAAGAGTTAAACCTACGTGAAGTTATCAAAAGTGCAAAAGTACATAATCAGGAGATTTCACGAAGATCTGTCCAAAGTTGTCTCGAATTCGAACAGACACAGTAATAATAAAAACTAATTGGAATTCAAAGGTTACAGTCATCATATTTGCACAATATCGCATAAAAAAGTTGATTCACGTGGTGCCTTCGAACGTAAAGCTTCCGTTAGGTCCAGATGAAGACTAACTCGTATGAAGTATATATACTCGAGCAATATTGTGTAGGGATGACTGGCGGTCAAGTCGGGAAGGGTTTAATAAAAAAATATATAATTGGTGGTGGTTATATTTATTTGCTTCAAACTGTTCTGTGCTACGTGCTGGTAAAGGCTGAAAAACTTTATTTCGTTTTCTCAAGAGGTGCTTTGAGAAAAAGGAAGGGAGCGGGATGCAGCTTAAGTGGATGCACTTAGGTGATCCGCTACGCACAGCATTCTTCACCAAAATATACAAAAGATAGACGTATCCGAACGTCTCGTCAAGCAGCTAGGCGTAGGAACAGTGACGCCAGTTTTATTGCTTACAATTGAGAGGCGACGTAATTTCCCTAGAATTTACTTTTCTTTTCCACGAGGTCCGCGCGCGATTTATATCCGACCCGGACAAATTAGGCTAAGGACCACGCCGTGGCGCACCTCCAAGTGAATATTTCATCCAGTCGACGGACGTAACGACGAATCCTTGTTTATGCACGGGTAATTACTCTCGAGGGTAACAGCAGAGAGAGAGAGAGAGAGAGAGAGAGAGAGAGAGAGAGAGAGAGGCGAGAAAGCTGCGTAGGGAAAGGGTGTAACAATAATGCCGTTCTCGCGCGATAATTTATCGTTCGCGGTGATCGCCACACTGCAGGCGGAATGTACACGAGGGCAATAAAGATAGCATTGAACGCGAAAAGCGTGGTTGTAAAAGGACGTTAAAGGGAGCTAGAGGAGAGAAAAGTGGGAATATCGAAGAGAAATAGAGGCGAGGAAAAAGCGTCGAAAGAAGGGGGGTGGGGGCAAAAGTGATGCAAACGCGGCAAAGGGGAGGTGAAAGGTACGTCGCTCGTTTTCGACGGTGCAGCATGAAAATTAATTTCCCGTCGCTCGTAAAACTGCCATAAAGCCGAAATCACGCGTGTGATAGGCAAAAATCGTGGTGGGAGTATGACGACGGACAACGCCGATCGTGCGCAGTTGGCTCCGATGCAACGGGGTAACGACTGAATTATCAATAGCTCAAAAATCGACGGAACCTGGGAGATCCTTTTTAATATCTGGCACACGTCAGCTGCAGTTGGCTTGGAACTTTCGTTATGTCTTTTCTTTCACCTTCTTCTCTTATCTTTCGCCTATGTTCCCTCTGTCCCCTTTCAGTGCTTCGGTTCTCTTCCATAAAGTGAAGGAATTCTAAATTTTCCCGAGGGAGTTCGTTCGTTCTCGTGATACTCTAAAGTCTAGACGTTTTTCTCTTTCTCTTCTACTCTTTCGTTCTTCTTCTTTTACTTCGGTTTTCCACCTGACGGATAAAGAAGTCAGAGCAACGGGAACGACTCTGTTCGTCTGATTCCCTTTGTAGTATTAAATTCCTCTGTGGCGAACGGTACCATCGAAACGACTTACTAACGTCTCCGTTTACCACGTTTGTTCTTGATTTTGTGCCGAATAATTAACGTAATCTAATAAAATAAAGTAGCATGCTAAGCGCTTCTTAATATCATATCTGTTTACTTATGCACTCCATGTAGGTGTATGAATTACATTAGAGAGTAATATAAAAATAAATAGTTCTGCTAGAATCCTTTTATCATGATTTTATGGAAAAACGTTTATTATATATAATGTGAAATAAAAGATTACAGTTCATATATGTAGAAATGAGAAACTGTTAAATTATTTTTATAGCATTATTTATAGCATATCAAAGGTACAAATAAAGGTAGATTTCAAATTCGTTCCAGCATAGATATTTCCTTTACAATAACACAATTTGTGCGCACAAAATTATACTAGTAAATTACACAAAAAATCCCTAAAAGTTTCTAAAAATGTACTCATATATTTCAAACGGAATCTTTGAATGATACAGGAGTATCGTTAAACCAAAAGGACCTAAACAGCGTCTCTTGGTCTCACCATTACCTGTCCCTCGATCATCTTCGGAACCAACGAGCGCACATGTCCTTGGTGCATCTTATATTCCACTTGTCAGCTAGTTGTAAACGCCCGTTTCTTCGTAAATCGTAATGGTGGATCCTAACTTGGATGTAGCGGAGCAGAAGTGCGAGCGTATTTCAGGTTGGGCGCGAGCAAGCGAGGGAACGCGCGCACCTTTGCAGTGGCGCCGTGAAACGAACTAACGGTGCGATTTTCCTGTGGAACGAGAACAAGTGGCTGACGGGACCGGGTACGGCGCCTCGTAAAAGCGGAAGTAAAGAGCCGCAGCCTGAAATGTCACAGGGGGCTCATTGTTCGCGAAGCGCGGCCAGCGAATCACCATCAGACCGGAAACGGCGAACTTTCCCCCGCAAAACTTTCAAATTGGCGCTGACGCGACTGGCTGGAATGTCGAAAATTTCACGAGTACGACGGAGGGATACGCTGTGTCGTCGAAACAGGCTAACGGCAATGGCCGATCGAATAGTTGTAGTCGTATATACTAGCCGTGGGGTTAATTCTGTTGTCGAACTTTTTACAACGCAGTAACAGCCCGAGGTGTAACCAGCGGATAAAGTTGCCTGCGTGCCATGAATAGCTGAGATGAGCGTATTGGCGTGTCTGTCGTTTCACAATACTTCGAGAGAACTCGCTGAGAGGTGAATTCTTCTGTTTTTATCGTCATTCTTCTATTACTGTGGTGTTCTATAGGGTGGTTAAAAATTATGGCACGGATGGATGTGTGATCAGCAACAATCTGGATACGTCGTACAAATCAGTGTTCGTTAACCGACTGTCCGCGAAAAATTTGTCAAAATCGTATAGCCGCTACATACAGCAAACGTCGCACTAATTAAAATTTTAATAAATAAGAGTTAACCAATTAATTTATTATTTGTTAAAATAATTATTAAACATTAATCAATTAACTCATATCCCTAATTGATTAATTTTAATAAAATTGGATTGAATAAATAAAAGATTATCTATAATATCTTATTTTTGTCTTACAATTAGTCGACAGCCGGTCTGTAGTATATTCCACCTATTTTCGCCAGTTCACAGATGCAAAAAGGCAGGCGAACGCTGATATTAGGTGTCATTTGTTCACATATCGTGGTTCTCTATACATCGTACTAAGCCATTCTTTTACTGTATCATTTTTTGCAATTTAAATTAAAAAAACAATCAGACGTCTAATGTCAAAAAAGGACGTCAGTCTATCATTTCAGAGAATGTGATGTTGGTTTATGTATAGATAATTATTTATTTCAAAATAATAAACAAGTTGTTTTGAATTATGTTATATAAAGTGGAATTATTAATTCCTTTTCCAAATCTGATTTTGTAAGTTTCAAGTTTTAAGTTCCTTTCAACTCTGATTTTATGAGTTTTAATAAGAAATAATTTAATTGTAATACCGACAAATATAGCAAAAGAATAAAATAAAATACTTTTATCATCTTGCATACTATGTATTAAATATTCACGAAGAACTAAACGATTTCTAAATACATACAGTTAAAATATAATTCGTCGTCCGCGTGGAAAGAAAATTACGTCTCATCGTCCGTCGTTGAAAAATCAGATTAGATTAGAATAGATTTATTTAAAAAATTGTAAGTTTAATAAATTCATTTAACAAATTTCTAATTCATACGCTTATATATATTATAATGTTGATATACTGCTTTTTAAATAAATAATATATGAGAAACATTTGCAATTCTCTGTCCTTTTTAAAATAATTGGAGCAGGTGGAAGATGAATTTTTCTACCATAAGTTCTCTTGCAAAATTTTTTATCGAGAACGGATTTAATAAATCGGATTATAGATCTGTACAATATTTGTCGCTGATACGTGGTACTAAAGATTCATGCTTTCATCAGAACGCAAAAGTTCCGCTGCATAGTACTCATCTCACTCAGTAAAGAACAGTATATAAATGCCTTTCATCATCTTGGAATTGAAATTTTTACATTGGTCGAACCCGGGTATCTTTTAAATCCTTCAAAGCCTGGAGATATGGTGTTTTTATCATACTAAATTTTACAGTCAATTCAGTCAGATATGACGAAGAGTTTTATGATCATTTCTTCTTTCTTCTTTTTTTTTTTACGCGTGACGAAAAGGGTAACGTGGATTATTAAAGCGAACTTCCCAATATCAAGGCAATAAGAAATAATAGAATTTTCTAAACTAATCTAGAACCCTCGACTTCTTTCTTTCTTTCTTTCTTTCTTTTCTCTCTCCATTTTTCTGTTAAAAACGAAGAAGAAAGAGGAAAGAGGACAAAGCGGGTAATTGCATCGATTCGATATTCCCGTCGCGTCGAACATTATTTTTCCGTCGCACGATAGTTTCTCTTTGGAATTCGTCTGTCGACCCCTGTAAATTACCACCGCGTCGCCAACTAATCACGTTGTCGAACGTTCGTAGATGGCTATGGGGCCGCGAAACTTTTCCGGAAATGTTGCGAACAAGGTCCGCCGCGAAATGGCGAAACGACAGTGGCAAATTCACCCCACGACGGCGGCAACTTTTCTACGAACGACGACGTCCAAATGCTAAACGGCCAGCAGATTTCCCATTTCACGAAGCCGCGACTTTTTCGCAAATGCCTAGTGTGTGCTACTGTTTCAAACATTTCGTAAAGAATTCGTCATGAAATGTTGTTTCACTGGATGTAACTGAAGGCGTCATATTTTTCTAGCGTGTAGAAGCCAACAGTAGTAAAGTTGCAACATAATTTTTGGAATTGATTTAATTCTAGGAAGGAGAAATTTAAATTGTGTGGAAATGGACAAAAAGTGGATTTTGTATAAATATATGTAGAAATATGATTTACAAGTATTTCGAGTTTTTGTTACTATAATAAATTAACTTCAGGAACTAGAAAGGAATTTGATTTATTGTACGATGCAGCTGTAATAGAGTAATATTGTTTCAAACATTTTTACCCATACAGAAAAGAATTTGATAAAGCTTACCCCTTTACGCTCCGAGAATTTTTTCTATAATCGATTTACCAATACCAACATACTTTTGCAACAAAACTTGAGAAAATCGAAAGTTCCGTTTTGGAAAGGAAGAATTACACACGTTTATGAATTTATTAAACGTAGAAATAAATTCTCTCCGCCTCTTGGATAAAATCAAACGATTATTTAAAAAGGATGAAAACAGATCAGTCATCCAAATAATTTCTTTTATTGTTGATCACTGTTTGCGATTTTTCTACCAACTTTCAAAAAATGTATTTTTATCTTTATTTCAATATAAATGAAACTGCGTATGAAGTTATAGTCCGTATTATGAATGTCTCTGTATAAAATTGCTGAATAAAAATTGCTAACACTGACTTACAAAAATGACAGAAAACCGCCATTCTTTAATTTTCCAGAAGAAATCCTGGCGTTCAGAAACAATTATATCATTGCAATTGTGTATTTTATAACAGAGATGGATTCGCAGGAAATTAGGGCAATTGTGTTTTATCATTTCAAACGTCTTCTTTAGTGCACAGTTGAGACACCTACACAAGTGAAAATGATCAATTAAAGCGGAAATACTATACATCTCCGAAAGGAGTGTCAGAAATTGCTTCGAAAAATGTCATTTCAATGGTTCAAAATTTCAAAGATACATTTAATTAAATAAAATAATTATAAACCAAGAAATACTTTCATTCAACCATTCTACGTGAACTAACAATTTCACATACACCAACGCGATACAAGAGAAATGGATGACAAACGATAAAACAATTTTCAACTTAATAAGAACAAAAAAATAATTGCAACCAAACGGCGTACATAGATCTACACGAAATTGAAACCTTGTTTTTTTTTCATCGAGTTCAATTATTGATTCTCCAAGCAAGATACATCAATCACTCTGTTCAACCCTTCAGGTGGTAAACGATAAGCGAATCCCCTCTCATGGACTCGTAACTTTTTCGCAAATGGCCACGCGACCGTTTTGACAGCCGTAAATAATTCCCTTTGGGTCGCGACGAGGGGCATTCTGCGGCGTAGCGTCGGTCCGGGTCTTGTCACCCCTCCTTGCTCGAAAGAGATGAAGGAGTGAGAGCGGAAGGTGTGTTGGGCGACGAGTTGTAGGTCCACTGCGAAACTTTACCCGCGCCCCTGGGAACGGATTTGTGGCTGGAAAAGTGCGAGCTGGGGCGCAACTTTGCCCGGAACTTTTCTTAGGGTTGAACACGTAAGGTGTAAAGGGAAACACAGGGAGTTGAACAGTGTACACCATTCCGTTGTTCCCGTAACTTCTACAGACTCCATTGTTCCACGTTGTTATTGGCCGTAGTTTCGTATGAATGCGGCCTGAAACAAGTTGCACACTTTATCCGAATGCCGCGCGCGTTGTTATCCGAACGGAATTATGAACATCCGAGTCTTTTGTAGAAGAAAAGACGAAATGGAAGATATTGAAATTGATCCGGCTGAAGTTGTAAATACGCAAGAATTCATCAGCAAAAGAGCTCGCGTTTCAACGGATTACGTGATGGTTCTTCTTCTTCTCCTCCGTGGATTTCGCTGCTTTCTTTTCCTATAGAAATTAATGGAATTGAAAGCAATACTGTGTTGAGAAAGAATATCTCAGAATGTGGCGAGATGCTTTTCAACTAAAGCACAAGAAATGGCTACACATTTGACGTTGCTTCGACCACATCGTCGTTCGTTTTATAGATATTGAACGGTTGCCTGGAATGTTATGGCTACTGAACGGGTTATGATACGATCGGTGAGAGTGGTGGTAACCTTATTTGTGCAGAGTAACAACTACTTCTTGCTATTGAGTTATTAGATTTATATTGTTACCTTTGTAATATGTTTGTAAAACGCTTTATATAAGAAGATTATGGAGAAGGTGTAAATAAGCGGAGTTCCCCTTAAGGTCTTTTTAAGGAACTAAAACAATATTTTATTCTTTTTATTCTATGTTATTCATAAGCTAACAATATTGAAAATGGAAATGAAGCAACAAAGTAATCAACGTTATTGTAATAATTAACTTAAATTAACGTTGAATTTCTGTTACCGCTCTTTCACCTTAATTTAATCCTTAATTTTATCCTTTGCACACTTTCATTGTAATTTAATGAAAAAAACTTAAAATCTTTGGAACTTTTCAAAACAATTTGACAAATTCTGGGACTAGAAGAATTGATTATCCAAGCACGTTACGCATCAAAATTTGCCGTAGCGAAAGGGATACAAATATTTTAAGATTGAGATTATAATTCAATCAATTCACTTTGCTTCTCTTTTCTCCACAGTGACTGTGTAATAAAACTACACCATACAATTTGAACAATACTGTCCAAATTAATTTTTTCTTTATGACGATCATTCGAAGAGTACTCAATTAGTAGCATTTAAAATCACCAACAAGCAAGAAGCAACTAGGATAAATTACTAAAACCGTAACACGAAGTTCCCTGCATGCAGCGTAAGAAAACACAGTATATCACGTGGAATTAAAATTAGAGCCACACGTTAAACATTACCACGGCAAAGTTAGCTTTAGAAACGTGCACATTTCACCGGTAACAAGGTAATCCTGCAATCGTACACCGTCCGAATCGTAAACCGTATTTTCGCAATTGTGAACCGTAAACGATGGTACGTTCGCACACTCGTTCCTCGTATTAATTAGGCGTTATTGCCGGGCATATTTTTCGAGTTCATCGGATATTCGATTCGCGCCGCGCCGATCCGACATTTTTAATCGCGATCATAAATTTCTCAACTTCGGTTATCGCGTAAACACGCTTTTTAATTACATCCGTAACGCTCGATTCCGCCCTGTATTCCCAGATTCCTTCTTTTTTTTCATCCGTATTTATTTTACCGACGCTTAGCTTTCATGAATTTCGGTAATTTATTAGAACTCCACAGCAAATTCCGGCTAACTGCATTGGCTCCCGAAATTACATTCCGCTCAAAATTTGTTCCGCGCTGGAGCCCAACCTGTTTAACATCAAACAAAATTTGAAATGAATTTCAGCGACCAGTTCGACCTCCTCCTACCCCCAACACACTCTCTTTCAAAGTGTGCCTATGGATCCCAGTTGAACAATTACTTTAAAGCGGCGTATTTGCGTGCGAATAGAACTGCTTAACCAAACTCACGCTGGCTAGCGTGTCAGGTCGAAACAAACGAGCACTCAAGGTGCGAGGATAGAGAACGTCAGGCTTTATAAATCCTCGAATCGATTGGTACGAATATATAAATCACCATTCGTCGAAATCGTTGTTGATTATTGATAAAATTTGAAACGAAATATCTGATGGAATATTGGAAGAGAGAAAGTCAATTTTTAATTTGAATAGAAACATTGAAATGGAACAGGCCAGATTCCTAGTATAAATTATAACTATAGTACGGTAATAATAGATATATTAGTATTAACGATTAATATTAATTCTAACTGAAGTTTTAGGTTATAAGGTTGAAGATTAATGAAAGTAAACAATATATAATATTTTAGTATTTCATTAACCAGTTAAGAAATTAGAAAATAATACTAAACAGTATAATGTGAAATAGTGGACTTTTACCCTTCGCAAATTTTGTACCTAATTTATTAACTAGAAAAGATGAGTTAACTCGTCATTGGTTTATCAATATTTAGAACACAATAATGGTTTATTGATTAATACGTTAAATTATTACTTGAATGTTGAAAAGTTCAGATGGTAATATTTCTTTGAATTTAAAAAAACGATATTAATACTGATCTGAAAACTCCCACATTTCATATTGCATAATCTAGTAACATTAAAGTACATGATAAACATCGTTTTAATTGTGACATTTTTACATTGGTCCCTGGATTTTTATATATTCGTACCATTTCGTTAAACATTCACTGTATCATCCGGTCTATTTCCGAATGTTATTTCTCAAATCGAATTAGAGTTTCGTAATGAAGATGAATAAACATTCCACCGGATCATTTTAATGAAAGTAGATATAAAACTGACCCGAGCTTGGAATGAACAATCATAAACCAAACTTTACGCGTCACAGCTGATATCAATCTTCTGAGACAAGAAAACTTTTTAATTTCAAATTTACACTCTTTCACAATCTGTGTCTCGCTTTAACAAAATCAGTTTACGGGCGTTTGTTGTAGTATAATTAAAAATGTTTTCGTTCTCCTACGTAGTTTTAAAAGGTATAAGACAAGTGTTATAAAACACTAAGGAAGTAAGAGTTAGGAAGGATACTTTATAGCGAACATTCTCTATGACGCGCGAGGCTCATCGATGCATTGTCAACTTGTAATAGAAAACCGCGAAAGTGTGTGTACATATGGTGGAAGAGAAAGAAGCCGGAAGACATTTTTTTACTTAAGAGTCAGAGAGAGAATCAGTGTTAGAGACGTTAGAATGCTATAGATGCAGAGTGGTAGATAGAATCGTTAGAGTGTTGTGAATAGAGTAAGAATGTTATGAATAGACACGTCAGAGGGTTGTATAGATAAAAAGCTACAGATAAAGTAGGAGTGTTGCGAATAAAGATGTCAGCATGTTGTTCATAGAGATGGAGATGACGTTAGGGTGTTACAAACAGAAAGTTGCAGTTTTGGGATGTTGTGGAGTCATCAGAGTGTTGTAAATAAAGAGTTGCAGATAGAGTCATCAGGGTATTGTAAAAAGAGAGTTGCAGAGTAGGGTTGTTGCAGATAGAGTTACCAAAGTGTCGTAAATAAAGAATTGCAAACAAAGTCAGAATGTTGTAGACAGAGAATTACAGATTGAGTTGTCAGAGTGCAGTAGGTAAAATAAGAATGTTCCAAATAGAGTCGTAAGAGCATTGTAAATAGAGTTGCAGATGTTGCAAAGGATTTTATATGAATCGTCTAAGAGTTATCTGAACTGTCTTAGAGTTGTAAAAGTCATTTTATAGTCCGTAGAGGTTGCACAACAGTTGTCTTTGCATTGGGAATGATGTGAAATTGTTATTATATTCGTTTAAGCTTCATACAAGCTTCATTATAAACTATCACATGAAAAGAAAGTTATTCTTATCAATAACAAAGATCCCACAAGTAAGCTTCTCAATTTGTGCACGCTAATACCATTGTCGGTAAACACTTGCCGCATCGACAAATCCATTCTCTCGGGCTAACCATTTCAACCTGACTCCACCATCGTATTAACCGAGTCATTAACGTTTCAATACGAACCAATACGAGCGTTTAGCCTGACCAAACCGACGCACACCGATCGGAGCAGAGCATTCGGGCGTTACGGAAAGACAACCTTGAAAATACTCAACGGTCCAGGAAAACCGTTCGGCCTGCAGCCAGACAGATCGATAAGTCGTAATTTATTTACGAAACACTGGTAGGTCGGTTGCGATATTTATTGCCGGTACGTCGGTACCGAAATAATTTGTAGCGGTATACGTGCTTATGCACCAGTAAATTATCAATTAAGCTCATAACAAATCGCCCGACCGCGGCCAATGCCGGATCTTGATATTTTGTACCGTTTCGCAGCGAGAACCACTGCGAGAGGTTAAAAGCCGGGATATCAAATGCAAGTGTAATTAATGAGCCAATAAAACCGTTGCCGCTTATCAGAAATCATTTTAATCCTCGATTACGCTAAGGCTCTTTCTGCGATCGACGGATATTACGTGGACTGGATACATGACAGAATCATTTCGTGTTCATTCACTGGCGTTTAATGTACAGTGGTATGTAAAAGCATGGAATGGCGTTTTTCAGCGATATATTGGATACACAGAAATTGTAGGGGGAAAAAGAGTAAATTCTAAATATGCCAAGAATACCGGATATTGAACTATTGTAGAAATATGGAGATGATTAAATTGTAATCAGGCATTATCTAAATAAACTATTTGAAAAATAATCGTTAATATACTATCTTATCTGCCAATTATTTAAAATAACTACATATTCATTCAAATGAATTATGTTTTTATTGTAGTTTTTATTTCGTCAAATATTCATTCAAATAATTTCTCAGATACACTCTAATTTTCTTATGACAACTTTATCCACTGCGTTAGAAATACAGATTTCTACATAGTGTCTTATGCATTCAAGTTCAGGGCACATAAACAATGCTAGAATGGTAGATTTATCGCAATATGAATGTCTTTCTGACAAACTCTTCGAAGCGAGAACAATTTTGAGAACAAATGCGGTTATAAACATTCCTACATTCTAAGTTTAATAATTAATTTAGTTCAATATCCTTTTATGTGAAATTGTTCGTTATTTTATTTGAACGAAGTAACTGAAATAAGAAGTTGTTTAAATTAAATAACAAATAAAATTAGTTTTCTTATGTTGCCTACAAAATGAAGATAATAATGTATTTGAAATATTCATTATGTTTATAACAATAGTGTAGAAATTCTTGTTCATATTGAACATTTGGGGTGCAAAACGAAGTTCTGTGATACAGTTGGATAAATTATTGAGAGTTACAGTTAATCAGTGTTTTAATCATTAACGTGAGATTGTTCCTTTATTAACTTATTAAAGGAGCTAATTTCTCAATCAGAAGTTGGACTTTTTGAAGACGAAATTAAACATGGACAAATAGTTAACAGTTTTTTATTTTGATTTCTGCAAATGAGAATACGATATTCTTTCCTATTTGTCCAAATATTGATCATTCCATTGATAAAATACCCAGCATTTTTCAGTTTAACGGATTAAAATTAATACTTTCATTTTGAATAGTCCTAACACATTATCACGTGGAATAAAAGAATTCCTGCAATAAAACGATAAGGTAATAAATTTTTATTATAATTTTTATTATTACCGACTGTCTATTACTTTTTCAGTGCGCTCTATTTACTCTTGAATATTCACTTAATCGTCTTTTGATGTCGTTCGATGAATCGACAGTCAGATACCTTTTCATTTTTAGGCTTTTATTTCTGTTGGAGCACACTGAATACACCCCTTCGAATTTTCGAGCGCATGATTTGAAAGGGAAAACACGGTGACTCAGATTCGCAGATGCGTATCCAAGCGAAACGTAGAAAAATGTTTGAAAACGGCGGCCAGAATGGAGGACGAGCTTGCTTCGAATGTTCGAATTGGTGTTCACGAATTTTATTTCCCCTTTGGTCGATTTTGAAAGTTCGAACGAGAATGAATGTAAAAAAGTGATGGCATAAAAACAAGCGATGTAAAAAGAGTATTGTAGGGGGTACAACATGTGGTAAAAATAAATTGATTAAAAAGACCAACTTTTTTTTTCTTTATCGACCACATTCATTTAATTGGTTGTTTTGTGCATTTTTTTTCTTTTTTTTTGCAGCAGCATGCTGTAACATTACGTCAGAAAATAAAGGTTCTGATCTAAAGGTGAATAAAGATCAAAATTAAATTTTACAACACTGTCATAAAATAGCAGATTACTCAACAGTATTCCTAAATCGTGTATGTATATGCACTTATTTTTAATCAAAGTATCTTCGTACTGCATTAATTTTACAACGAAACTATGTGGATAACTTCAAATTAGTGTTAGAATGGAATTGATGTAACTTCATTCTATCATGAAGCATAACATTATTACCTCCATACGTCATGGATCCTCAACGGAAGCGAGAAATTAATAGCAGTTCCTCTGTCGTCTGTCCCGGCCCCTCTTATCGTTTCGTCATTATAGTCCTATGGCTTAAAACTTTACTTTCGGGAAAACTTACAGAGTCTTCTTGGTCATTGTCGTGAAAGATGAAGTTCATGGTTCAGGAATGGGGAATGAATTTCCGGACGAATGCTGACTGGATTTGAATGAGTTTGCGATAACTTCCTACGAGTACAATCTTGTTAGTATCTCCTCTCTTTCGACCACACTGTCTGCCGGAAATAATCAGATACTTCCGATTTTTAGTCATTTATTTATAATAATACAACAAATATTAATTGTGTTTATGTCAATCGACAACAAATATACAACAAATATCATTAATTGTGTCTGTTTCAATCGACACCTGTTTGATCATGTTTGTTATGTCTCTCAGTCAGTGCACTGTTCTCAGAAAGAAGATAAAGTCCTTGTCTAATTACCGAAGTACCCAATATAATAATTATTTGAATGCCGTCTTAACACCCGTATCGTGACCCGTTTAACTAATTTCTCTGTGTATATTGCACTAAGTTTCATTGGATATTTTCTGTTCATTGTTTGTAATATGTAATATGTAAATATACTCGTACGTGTAGCAAGATACAAGATGCAAAATACAGTAGAGTTAATGTTCACTCTTCTTCAAATTTTAATATTTTGGTGTGAGATAGAATAATTAGTGGCAATTTATTAAAATTTTAATAAAGAATTCTAGTAAAGAACTGCGTGCATACGTGTACCGATCATTTTTGCATTTATATTTATCTTAAGAAGTTGGTTCGTTTACTTTTTTTTTATTATACTAGAAGTTTTAACATACTTCGTATCTCTACTTATGCATGCAGGAATGCGTACATTGCATTACACGAATTCCATAAATTCGAATATATATCTTTTACGATCCCCCCGAATGCTCATCGACAACAGTGAAATTGTCGCGTAAAGATAGATAACTGACGTTATTGCTTCTCAAATGTGGACGGTATACGCAAATATTCTCTCATTATGTCACACTAACGTGTGCAAAAAGTTTCGCAGTATCATAATAAAATAGTTCGTCATACCGATAATATCTGCTTACTATTAACAGCAAACACTTTTAGTCAAACAACTGAAAGAGCATTGCTAAACTAAAAATGTACAAATTAAAAATTACATTTTGAGAATTTCGAGTAAGATTGGATTAGGATTAGCGTACATAAAAAGTGCAGGCTTTGATAAAATATCTATGTTCATCTGTTAATTCAAATGTTAATTAACTATTTATCTAGCTTTCAATATCAGCTCATGGCTTTGCTCAAATAATCGACACTTCCTCACATTTTCCACTAGTTTATATTTTAATTTTCTCTCTCTCTCTCTTCCTCAGTTTTAATTTTATGAATCGGAATACAAAACTTTTTGAATATGAAATTAAAATTTAATACAAATTTTAAATTATTCCTTTGCATTAGTTCCTCCAATAAATAGACCAATTACTCTGATCACCTGGAATCTCTTCGTTATTATTATACACATGGAAAAACTTTAGTTTACAAAGGTTATATAGCACAGAGGGCTCATAATGTGACAGTAATAATTTTTTTGTACTATCTTACTTTAAATTTGGATATGTTTTCCTATCATTCCACTAATAAAAATCTTGAATTTTTTCAAATTGACGGATCCGGTAAATCTGGTGTTAGAAAAGGTAGCAGTGCTTAGAATACTACAAATGAGATTTACGTCATATTTAGGAATTGTAGGAACTGTTCCAACAGTTCATGATTGGTTTAAAATATTTAGAGTAGATTTCAAATGAGATTAAAAAACCATCTCAAATAATATTTTGCTATTAAACTAGAGCAATTTTAGAAAAGTGGCATTCTAAGCCTTTCGGATAAATCAGAATGGAATTCAGTAGAATCATACCAAAAAGAAAAGATACTACATCTCATCTCTAGCAACGAAAGGATAGAACTTTTCGGATAACCTCATATATCGACGTGTCGGGTGATATTTGACGGGAGTGGATCAAAGTTGAAAAGTAAGGGTCGTTCACCGTTTAGAGGGTGTTTGCGGGAATCGTGGTACACCGACTCGATTGGCCTGCAGTTTATTTCAATAATTTAAATCCTTTCATCTAGCTGACGCATCCACGTGAGGTCCATTTAATTCGCTTCGATTCACGCTGCCGTGGATTCCTGTCCACGCGATCGGCCTTTCTCCACCGATTTTCCGGCTGGAGTCCGGACATTCTGCGGCCACCGCGTTAACCACCGAGGACTCTGTGCTCGGTATATTCAAGCTAGGTGTTGGTCAAACCATTACGTGCCGAAATCTAGACCGAGTTCTATTTTCCTAACGATTCAACGTCACACCTTTTGGGAATAATACGCGTCTCGAACGTTTGGTTAGATTTTCGAATTCGCACATGTTCTCAGTCGCGACATGCCGCTGTGAAATCGAAATTCCTGGCCTGTTCTACCAAAGGCTTTCTACCTTTCGTTTGTGACACGCGTAAGTCGATGACCGTGCGCGGAGCGATGCGAGAGGTTTGGCTTGAAACGCGGCCGTAAAACGCTGAACGCCGGAGGAATTTACATTCTCGCACCAGCACGCTGAATTCTGGACTGATTGAACTGGATAGCGGACGGCGACAGGCTGCGTGACGTGGACTCGTTTGCCGCACGTGTGGCCGATCTGCGAATTGTTTCGGACCAATACGTGAATTTTTCGAAGATTTCAAATTGTTTCTGTGCTTTAATGAAATCGGCGAACGGGAACGGAATGTTCGTTGCTCTTATTGTTCGAATGTTGATTAGGGGAGAGATATTATTAGGTGTACAAATAAATTCGTAACATTTTGCGTTTAACCAGCTGTAACTTTATTTTCAGTTCAAATTCACTTTCCGTCGCTTCTCTAGTTCTTTGATTGATCTTGGAAACGAGGAAGTTACGAAACAAATGAATGCCTCTGTTTAATATAACCATACGACACACTGTTTTAAGAAGTAATGCGTGTGAATATTGAAATCGAGAGAATATTAACTTATGAACAAATTAGTGTTAAATAAGAAATATAATGTAAAATATTTTAAATTGTGCGATTTCTACAATACCTTCCAATTTTCAAACTTACTATGGAACTAAATAATCTAATTTCAACTTTAATTCTTTTAATTATTATTAATACAGAAGATTCTTGTTATCTCCTCTGATAGAACACAAAAATGGTGACTTAACGAAAAAGAAAATAATTGAAAAATTGACAAGCATCATGTCAATAAAACTAGAGAGAGAGAAGAACAAATAACAATCTATCCAAAACCGCAACCTCTGCACCGATTGCACGTAGAGCAAAAGAACATTTACAGTTTTACTGTGTAATTGCTGGACAATATTGGAGAAGCTGTGTTAATGTACTAATTCAATTATTTCACAGGCGAATAGGAAAGTAGAAGGTAGCGTTATTCTAACGTAAGTAGCATTACTATAGGTACTAGCAGTTGTAGCCTTATGAAATTACATTTATAATGTATCCTCATAGTCCAGCTACATCGTGAATCGCATGCAATTGGACGCAAGGGGCACGAAGTTACGTGTATTGTATCCCAGGACAGAAACGTGTACGATAGCGGAACGCACCATGGAGATGCACCTGAATCAGTGGAAGCAACCAAGATATAGTCAGACCTACGGCAATCATATCTCAGAAGCTTCAATGTCGAGGAAATTTTTTCATATTAGTTTCTTAGTTGAAATAAATTTCAATCTTTTCAAAACTAGAAAGTCCTCAGAAATAGTAGATCGTATCATAAACGTACTAGATTGTACAAGGTGTTCACGCTATTACTAGCCAGCGCTTTTCTTGCAAATAATAAATATTAGAAAAAAATAAAAGATGAAAAAGTTGAAGTATTTTCTTTTTGTAAGCAACGTAATGAAGTGTGTAATTTTTTTTGTATCTGCACCATTTTTTTTAAATATAGGTGACCTTTAATTTTTTAAATGGTATGCTATATATTTTGTTATGTCTTATGAAAGCGAGTATCAAAATGATTATATTTAAAAAAAATATATATATATATAGGTGTATTTACAGAGAATAAGATATTCTTAGGGGAACTATTCAAGCAGCAATGAATATTATATTAAATATGAAATTTCGATTAATAATTTGCATTCGACGTTATGGCAACCGTTCAGAAAGCGATTCTAAATGTGTATTTTTTTATCTTGGAATAAATGTTTCGGAAAATCCTAATTGGTAATCGGTCGAACGTTAGAATGGCGGAATTTAAATTAGCCAGCGGTCGGAAATGCTGGGAGGTGTGCCAATAATTGTCCAAGCTGGTTCCGATAGAAGACGTAGATATCCTACATTTGGGACATACGTGAGCTACATACCTACTATTTTGGTTCAAGAAGTCATTGGATGGCAACAGTTGCACAATTTATGGTGCCGAATAGCCCCGTGAGTCTCTAAAATTCCCAGCAAGAATTATGAAAGTCCTGAAAAAGGGAAACTTTTGTACGGGTTTACTGTTCCGTTCACATAAAGTTCATCAATCGCGTCGAGCAGTTGCGTGTTTTTTTCGAGAATAGCGTTACAAGACGTGCTTCTTGAACTCGATGTGTTCGATGAATTGCTTTGTTATACAGTTGTTCACTATGATTTTATCGAAATTTTGTACATGGTTATTGTACGAGAAAGATATTTGAAAAAGAAGGTGTTTTCTTGTTTAATAAGTTTACGGTCACTTTCAAACGCTAACTACAATACTTGTATCGAATCTTAGCGATATCTTTGTGACAATTGAAATTTGTTATCTATTTCTTGGGACAGTGAAAAGAAAATAGTAACTTTTTATTGGACAGGATATTCTGATCCAAGAGTATACTCACACAGTCCGCAACACTTGATTCAGCGTAGTTATATTTACGCTATATTTTCGTTTAACGCAGTTCAAATTAATATTTTGCATACTTTTTTTATACACATTTTATGTAACTTTGCACCTCTGAATTTCTTATAAATGCAAAAAATTCCGCAATATAGTTACAGTGGGTGATCAAATTATTAGGAACATATGAGTAAATTAAATACTTAGTTTTTCGTGGTATTATGACTTCAATAATAGTAAAATATACCCCTTTCTGTTGCTAACATTTAGATGGCCCATTTAACTGTATTGTAATAGCTTAAATAGTTGAAGAAAATTCAAGTTTTATTCTGGCAACTTACCGAATACGAATCCAATAAAAAACCTACGCGAATTATTAAAGCGTACAATAGAAAAACTTGTATCAGTACGACAAACTGATGTGAGAATAAAAGAAAGTTGTCGAAGAAATACAGACGTATTCGAGAAATTATAGATGCGAAGTGTCGAATGACAAAATATTAATATCCATAGTATAAAAATTTTGAACAATTTGTGGAAGTTTTAAAATCTTTGCTGCATTTCATAAAAAAAAAAAAAAAACAGTATTTTTCGTAATAAAAATCGATTCCACTTTAACTGTACCTTCAATTCTATTCTTGTTGAAACTGCAAAAATGAATGATACATAATTTTGAGGTGTTCATAATAATTAGACAAGCAGAAAATAATATTCGACTGTCAGATTTCAGTGTCGTCGGAAAAATGGCGCAATAAATTGTTCCGTGACATATTATAAATGAGACTAAGAGTTCAAAATCCTCTTATTTTTCGCAAGAAGGAACTTCAAACGCCCGTGGATTCTCCTGTTGAAGCATCCTTTACCATTCCCCCGCGCGGTTTATGTTTTTTTTTTTCACGATGCATTAAACGTGATGTCCCAGCAACGGCGCGATCAGAAAAACACGTTTCGCGACTCAAGGGTACCTTGGGCAAGTGGCGAAGTCGTCTTAACGGCGCAGAGTTTCGTACCGTGAAACGCAGAACGCGTTTGCAGACTTCAAAAGTTCCGTTTGCATTCCTAACTCTGTCTGCCGTTAGAAATCTTTAGACTTGAAGCGCATAATCCTTTTTAATGGCAGGACCTGGGTATTCATACAACGAACGTGAAATGCTTCTCGAAGAAGGATCCTCCTTTACCCTATTTGTGTAAATGTGGTGGTCGGTTGGTCTCGTATGCAAAGGAGGATGTTAAAGAAGTGCCAAATTTTCACACCTCCAGGCATCCAAAATTTTAATGAGGCATCATTCTAGAAGTCCTAAGGTATCATAAACGTACAATCAACGTTCTTACTTCGAAATGAATGCATGAAATAATACAACTTCAAAGATTATTTTATAAAGAAAAGTCAATATTTATATAGTGTCTAAAAATGTATTGCTCTAATTGTTAATTGATAACAATAAAATGTGACAAATTAAGAAAAGGTATTACGATGCAAATATTCCATATAATATGTTTATTATTATAGTCTAACTTACTTTTACCATAAAATGATACGTATTGAGTATAAAAAATTATTATTATATTTTATCCTCTTCCTCTTCAGGTGATAGCTTTCTAAAAAAATCAGCGTTAAAAATAAAGTACACAATTTATAGAGTATTATCGATAGTGTTTATATTATACTTCAGATGATTCTGTTGGTTAAATGGGTGATTGGAAATATTTATTACAATAAAATAACTCCACTATGATTTTTCTTTCGTCTGGCACAGTCCTGAATGAGACGTTATTAAGTGCAAACCAGGCTATTTGTACGTTTATTTTAAAGACGTTTTGTATTGTAATTTCCGTTGTGTAATTAGTATATAATTTATTTATAGCATAGCATAGTCTATACTAGTGTAGTGTAGTGTGGTGCATTTATAGTGTAAAATGGAAGAAATTGTATTAATTGCGACAAGTCACTTGCAAAATTAACACATAACAAGTATCGTAAATATAATGATAGTTGGCATCGCTTCTATCAAAATAGAAACATTAGTAATGCTAGCAGCAGTATAATATTTTTACACACTTTATAAATATAGCTTTCCTTTATAAAATAGCCTTTGAACTTTTGCATTTCATGCATTCATTTCTAAGATATAGTCATCTGAAGTCAGGAAGTTTCAATTTGTCTTACGGAGTACTATTAACTTCATCTACATTTTCTATAACTTTTTTATCACATTTGTTACAAACAATTGTGCGTGTATAATACCCTAGAACTTATAAAATATCTCATTAAAATTTTATGTGCCTTATATGAAGGGGTACAAATTTGGCATTCTATTAACATCCTCCTTTTCATCGTTCGAAGCGAAGAACGAAAAGTTATTCCCGGTTTGAACTGCGACGAAATTGATAAGCATTGAAGGACCATTAGTTTTGTGAGAAAACAAAGAAGTATGGAGAGAATTACGAGTGTTCCCAGTTCGTTGATGGGCAAACATGCTGCTCTACGGACATCGTGTTAACGGTTGATCTTTTTTTCAAAAGGCTCGTGAATAATTCGATAGCCAGGCACGACTCTCGCGTACAGATTGGCACGTCGAAATAAATAATGCGGTGTAGGTTGGTGCTGGAAGCGTCGAATTGATAAATAATCAATCGTGGAGTATCATATCGGCGGATCGACGCAAATCGTCGTGTCAAAAGCACGAGGCGCCGGGAACGCCTGCACGATGACCCAGCAATGGCGACAGCTGCCAGCAGCACGGTCGATTTTACATTTCACAGACACATCATCAAACGATGGATTCTGTTTCTGTGTTCGCTTTTTTTCAGTGTATCAAAAGAAGGGAGACAGAGAGAAAATACGGGAAACTGTTGAAAGGAAAAAGAAGAGAGAGAGAGAGAGAGAGAGTATCCCATCCAAGAGTATCGTAAACATGAAGGACCCCCTTCTTCCAGAAATCGAACGAACAATAGCGGTGCGGATGTTGCATCAAAACGAAGGCAAATACATCAGATTTCGTGTATTAATCCTTTTCACTTAATAGGTCATTCTGTCCTTCCTATTTACATTTTAAATAATCCGAGTGTATGCACTTCATAATACAGCATTATGCTTAATTAAAATTATTACTTTATATATTAGTTTGTGTTTGACATTTATAAATATCGATCCAAATGACGGAATTAGTCATGTAAGAGCACGAGGGAGACAATAGAGTGACAGGGCCATTGTACGATGACGATGGCCAGAGTCGCGTAAGGGCAGCCGTCATCTAAGGCTGCCCCCTTCATTTGGTGCCCGTATGACTCGCTGAAGGTAGAAACCGAATTCGTGAGAGATCCGACCGTTCTCATCTTGTTTCTAGCGTGACGATGACCAGGCCCCAAAAAACTAGTAACATTGACATTCTCCTCAAAAAAAGAGTGGGCTTCACTTTTCTTAAGGGCGAAAACCAGCTCTCTAGAGATTATTGAATATTGAGAGATTGAGACGAAGACACTGAAACATCGTGAAATCTGTAAGAACGCGAAGCCAATAAATAAAATATCCTGACAACGTGTCATATTATACTTTCAACCTTCTTACAGAAATAGTGAAGATACGTTCGAGTTTAAATTGTTTGAAGAGCACATCAACAATTTCATAAATGAGAGATTTTAATTAAATAATTGGTTCAAAAAAGCGAAAGATTAGAGTATAAGCAAAAAGTGAAATTGATTCTTACAGCACACAGGAAAGACAGAGTACAAATTGATGTTACAGGTTCTGAGGAAAGATCAGAAACGATGACAAAATCTGCAGAAACGTAAGTAGCTGTAAATTGCAACAAAACCATTGGATTTTTCGAATTGTAATCGACGAAACCATAGATGAAGCGTAAGTAATTATGCTAAAAAGATACTACAATAAATTCAACTTAAGTACAAAAGCTTCGAGTGTAAAAGATTAAGTTCCACCTGTTTTTCCGCGCAGACGCGAGCGAGAAATATTAGCGAAGCATAAGACGAGGCGATATTATTTCTCTTCGTGGTCGGTGGTTTCGTTCTGATACAAACCGAAAAGTGTCCATTTTAGGATACCAGGACCAGGAAACGGAAGAACGTTTGTAGGACGTCGGCTCTTTCTCTTCACCATAAAATTTAAATTCTAAAGGCCATTCGTGGTGAAACGACACGGAGGCGTCGTCTGGCTTCAGCTTGACCCAGCTTCCGGCCCTCTGCAGAGCCACTTGCAAGACTGGCACGTCTGACTGCAGGGGAAGTCCACTCCACTACTTACCAGCTTGTTCCCAGGAATGTGCGTCGATTTCTTTTCCCGTTCTAATTTTAGAACTCTACACTTACGGCAAAAGCCCATTTCCTGAGCATCTGTACTCGACCGTCTAAAGGAGGTAACTATCCCCTGGCCATGTTGCCATTTTGAAACGAGCAGGTAAAACATAGGAGAGACTGGATAGTTAGGTGGTAAATACATGAATGCGAGATGAGTTGGCTTCACCCGCGCACGTTCGGAGTCTGCTACGACGTCGTTGAATCTTTATGAAAATGGGGCTCGTGTTTGCCAATATTACTGGCCTCTATGACGGGCGTTGAGTGTGCGCGCGGTCCAGTAGAAAGTGGGCCAGGTTTATTCCGTGAAAGTTGATGGTTACGCCGTCGCGCACTAGACGGTCAATTTGAAATTGATATTTCCCGGTGCAATCGCCCCTGTTTGTTCTTGCGCCTTTCGTCAGTTTATATTTTTATTTCTTTATATATACGTCTGCATATTTCTTCTTTTTTTTATTGAAAGTATGATCCATTACGGAATATCATTCAAATGTGCATCACGACTGTATCTGTAGACATCAATTCGTTTATGGAAATTTTCAGTGACTGAGTAACACGAGAATTTTCATGACTTCAGATATGGCAATTTTGCTTATTAACGAATTCATCCATTGTGAAATGAGCTTCGTCACTAAACACAATTTTGCTTGAAAACAATGAATCTGTTACTTGTTGTTCAATAATTCAATTAGCGAAATTACGACGTTGTAAATGGTCTCCTTCTTTCAATTCCTGGATTATTTAAATTTTATACGCATGTAAATACACATCTTCATGCAAAATTTTCCACAGATAGCTGTAAGATATGTATGTCCAATTCTTACGAACGATATGAAATTGATATTGTCGCTTTATTTTTAACACTTTCATTTACAGCAGAAATGTTTTCATTTATACGTAGAGTTTTTGGTCTTCCACTTTTCGATTTATTAATAACACAATCAGTCCTTGAATTTTTCCCCTAATATTTGGAAGACTGTTTTAGCTGATTATTTACACAAAGAAATCGTGAACTTTGCGATCAGTATTTTTCACAGACTGCTTATTTTCATAATAAGTTTGAACAATGTAAATACGTGGCTACAATATACATCTCTCTATTACTAAAATTGTACTACTTTCTATTAAAGCAAAATGGCTCATGTTATTTAAAAAGATATTATGTGAAACTATTATACAGCACTGGTATCTAGGCGTAGCATTTGGATGAATACTCATGTAAAAAAGAAGAGAAAGGTAAGAACGCCAACCACCGGTCACAGTGAATCTCTCTATGCCAGTTAAAAATTTCATTTGGCGCAACGGTAATAGAAGGGACGGCGAAAGTTACTCGTACATTAACAAATACCGTGTATCGAAAATGAAGGTAGTTCCGTTTGAAATTTTCAACAGAACTTGTGTGGAAATACGCTGATTTATTTTCCACGATATTGATTCTTGTATTTTTGGTACTCGTTCGGTAAACGAAAGGAAATAATACACGCAGAAACGAAGAATTGCTCGTATATGTTTCTCGAGATATTTTACTTACCATTTAGCGCGGAAAATGTGATGTTATTTTCTTTCTTTCTTCAGTGAAAAAAGAAATCAGCAAAAAGGTTCTACTTAACACTAGAACTGTCGCGTCTGTCAAAATGACGAGTTTCAGATGTTTTCTTTTTAAATTGTTAACATCGTATTGGAATATTTGTAGGAATTTATAATGACTTTTAGTAGGATGGAATTATTGTTATATTCCCTTATTTATTTCCTTTCAAACTTTTTTAATTTTTAATTATTTATTTAAACTATACCTAAGTGTACCCAGACCTGTCAAAATAACAGGTCGATAAATTGAGTTACAGACTGAAAAAGTATATATGAATATCTTTTCATTCATTTATATGAAGAATTAGCGTTAGTTATCTCAAAAAATTTCATTTCTATTTGCTATTTAAACATTTCTACCCAGAAATTCAAAACAAACTTCTAATATACGTAAACCCTGTCAAATTGGATTATGCAACAGAAACAAAACGAATTCAATTTGTCTTCAATGCAACAAGTATGTTCATGAAAAGTGTATATTCTAAATAAGATCTATCTGCAAAAAATCTACACCGTAGGACGGATTATAAAGAAAAATTGTTTTAATAATAAATGCCTGAACAAAAAAACATGTTTTTATATATTTTGTATTCAAAAATAAATTATTTAATACATTAAATGTTATTTTTAGTTATTTAAAACTGCACATGAAAGCACATTTTTCAAATAATCGTCGAATTAACGGGTGCAGTAGAATTAGGTATACATTCAACGCTACTGGTTCTAGCGTTAACGCAAAAAACAAATTGGGAACGAAGATAAAGTTGAAAGAAAGAAGTACTGAAAATTTCTTTCAATCGTCCCGAGATATTTTTAATTACCATGGAAATACACGTTCAAAAGCTAGAAAAAAGCATTACTTCGCTATTCCGATTACGCGATTAACCGAAACTACGTTCTCCCCCTTTGCCGGTAACATTTTTGTCCAAAGGAATTTTCTCTTATCGCCGAAGTACAAGGAGACGAGGCTGCCCGAAATTTAATGGACCGCTTGAGCACAAAGTGGCGGCGCTCGAAAAAAGTTTGATTCAAAAAAACATCAGGTCCTCCTCCTCTGCCCCAGTCTCTTCGTTAAGGGTGCAAGAACTTTTCTTCACTCCACACCCACCACCCTCGGGTGTAATTAGTTCTCCCTTAGACTGAAAGTGGCACTGTCGAATCGTCGACCGTCTCCAGACTGGTAGGATCAAAATAAAAAAGAGAAGAAAAGAAAAAAGAAATCAGGTCACTAAAGATAAGACGTCTTACCTATTTCCTCTTCCCCTTTCCATCGTTTCGTCCACCCTCCTATCCCCTCCCATCGCTTGCTGCCTTGTGGCTGCGTTGAAGTTCCTTCTGAGGGGATCTTACGAAACCTTTACGTGCACCAGCCTCGAATCTCTGTCGGTGGTAGTGACAAGAGGGTCGAAAAGTTTTGCAAGAATCTCGATATAGCGTCAGGAAAAGGGGCAGAGAGAGAAATAGACACAAAATTTGAATCGGAACTAACGATGAAACACAAGTAAAAGAGAATGGGAATCGGCAATATTCGATACTCTTCTGACATATTAAATCATTCATTATTTTTTGACTAATTGACAGGTTAAAAGTGGAATAGCATCGTGTGAGGTTAGACAAATAAAAATTGTCACTCGTGATTAGATTAATTCAATATGGCGTTTGACGTGTATCAATTTTAAGAATATCAAGTGGTGTATTTGTACAGTTCGAAGGATCGAATGCGACTAACTTCGAAGAAAAGACGTAATTGTTTTATTGCCATTGTGAGATATGCGATAAATCTCATTTAAGATCCGTAAGTTCTTCTATTATTACCTTACAAAAATTGAACAGCGAACAAACAGAGCTAGGAGAGTTGTCTGCGAAAAGGCCAATATCGCTATTCCATACTACAATCTAATGCCGCCTTTAAATTTGCACTTGTGTAATTAAAAAAAATAATCTAAGTGATGTCTCACGTCACCGTAGCAATTCAAGGAAAGTAGACTGTAGTCCAAGTAGACTAATTTGTCTACACAAGACAGAAGTACATGTTAAAATACAGGTAAAACATACTTTTCTCTTATTTACATAATCACAAATGTGACCAACTTGAGCGATAAAATAATTGCATCATTTTCAAACCAATTTTCGGAATTTTATTGAATAACGAGAGTGTTAAAGGAGGATTGAAATATCTATTGGGTTAGAACAAAGTTCGAAGCGTTTTTCAGCAAGCGGCATTTAAATACATAAAACACACAAAAAGTTGGAAGAAAGTTCTGGGGGGGTGGGATCAGCAAACTGCCTTAAAGATAGCGAAAGATAGTGGTACAAAGGGGCGCATATTTTGTTGAATAAATCTATACAAAAGTACTCTAATATTGTCTTTGAATTTCACTTAGAGAACGCTACGAACTTTTTTTTCAACCCAATAGAAAACGAAAGATCGAGAAATGATAATGTTGCATAAAAGGCTCGAGCTAATCGAACGTGCAAGAACAAATAAGAGCATCCTCGACATCGGACCCGATAACATTTCTGCATTAAGAATTCTCGAAGTAATCGTCGATATTAGCAGTCAGGATTTAGCTGTGTCGTTATTGTAGAAAAGAACGAAAGTCTTTTTTTTTTAATTCTTCAACGAAGTTAATTTAGTTTGGACAATATTTCTTTTTCATTATTTTTCTGCGAGAAACAGCAACCCAATTACGCGAATCTGCCAGGTAAAAAACATTGGTGTATATATACGTAGAATAAGAATAGTAGCCTGGGCCACATGCAGTCTAGCAAGTAGTATGAGAGTTACATTGTCAGACAAATGAATGGGCGCTGCAACTCCAGATAAGTAGAATCAACCACAGGTCAGGTTAGACAAATGGAACAAGTTCGTATGTCATCAGGCAAGTAGTACAGGTATTATATGTGGTCAGACTAGCAATGTGACAGTATGAACACTGCCACACGTGCTCAGATGTATAGAACGAAATTCTACCCCATGGGAATAACAATATATAGTACGTGCTATGCCGGACGTTCGAAATACCCAATGAATATTGTTCTGATCTTGTTTTCGTTTCGAACTAACCAGTCCCTGCATTTCGTAACAGATACTGCTAAGTAATCGCGAAGAAAAAGATAAGTTTATGTAACCAAAACATGTTTTGGTCTTTTCAGCGGAATTCTTATTAAATCTAGTCAAAAGGAGAAAAAACATGTCATGTAATTTCAGCAGTTTCCAGGACTTCTTTTAAAAAAAAGCTTTGAAAGTGTCCACTAGTTGGAATCGATAGTTCAATCCTGGGTAGGTATGTTTTTGTCCCCGAAATCTGAAGCACACGTGAAATTTCCATAAAACAATCGAGATCGTGGAAAGCACGCTAGAGGCAAAGGAAATTTGTGCGAGACCTAACCCGGTATCGAGTTTGTGTAAACGTAGGAAAAAGAAAAAAGCAGGGAAAAAACCGTGCGCGGCAGCTTTACAGAATCGCGGGAAAACGCGTGGAAAGAGAGAACAATATGGAGAAAGAGCGAAATAGACAGAGGAAAAGAGACAGAGGAGGCGCAAACGCTATACAGACTGCAATTTCGCGCGACCAGGAAATTGTGGTGGTTTATCCGAGTTTGTTTAGAATGCACGGAACCGTTCCCGTGTCGCGAATGGAGTTGCATGTCCGTCGTGATTTGTCAGCCACGTCAATTACTCAGCCGCGTTTTCAATTCGTCTCTTATTCCGTGTTCTTTGCCCGTGGAATACACCGCCTCGAACCCTGTTCGCGATAACGAGGAAATTAGACGGTAGTGAAGTACGATTACGATTGCATAATGGTGTATCTATAGTACACAATTGTCCTCGTTCACAGGTTCATGAACCCGGTGATGGAAAAAGTTGAATCTATGAAAGAAAAGAGAAAATTTTTCAAATACTTATGCCTATTTTCTTTTTCGATGTAGCATTTCTAAACAAATAAGGGCCCCTTCATTAAGGCGGAATTTTTTTTTTGTAAAGTTATATCTTTCATTTCTCAAACTGAATATTGTATTTTTGAGATTTTTCATCAATAAATATTAGAAAATCTGGTAATGGAGTCGCATAGAGTATAAATAGTGCAATTTTATTATGAATATTCTCGTTCGATAAATATAAAAATATAATACCCTGCTCCGGAAACAAGAAGACAATTAGTCATTGTCGCTCTGAACCGGAAACGGAAATAGATGAAATTATCTTAAGAGTTACCTTATCATTATAAAGTATATGAATTTATGAAAAGGTTAGGTGTTGATTTCATTTGTTCATCTTAAAATGTCCAATGAAGAAGTGCCAATAGCTAATTATCTTTTCCTAAACTTCGCAATTTTTATCTTCTACATGAACGTTTAATTCGCAACATAGGGAAATGATTTGAGTCATGTTGTTCTGATGATCATAAACATATCTTCGTTCAAATCGTTGTTCAAAAAGTATTGCATAAGATTGCAAAAGTATAGCAACAAATCTTGTAAAGTTAAATTTCACGAAGTGCACAGCAATTAATCGAGCACTTAAGAGATCATCACAAATTATAACGAAGGACTTGTGGTTTTATAATTTTATAACTTCGATATACAGAGTGCTATCAAATGCAAGCAGCTACCATTATGTGAAAACTGTCATAGAAAATTTTAATGAAAGAATAATCATATGAAAAAAGAAACATGTTAAGCATTCATCAGATTTCTTTTCCATATATTTACAATTGCCATAAAGTACAACTTCAACTTATAGTAGAATGAACGAAAAATTTTCTAACGGATTTGGTGTTTTCTATAAAGATAAAAAAGTATTGCTTTATGGAAACATTCTGTACAACTAGAATAACTTAATACAGTTTTATCAAATCGATACTTTTAATGTTAGAGGTAACGTCCCGACAATATTTCCTTTTCCTCTTCTCTCCTCCGATTCGGCTATACTTCCCTAGCTACTTTTCGTTTTTCCGTGTTCCATCTTCGTGGCAGTGGTGGTGTGGAGCAGCCACGACGGATGCAAGCGGGACACTAAGTATGCATAGCCCGGTTTCTGGGCTCGAGTACGCGTTCGGACTTCACCTCCGGTTCGTAACTAGTTGGCTCCGAGCCATGCATAGAGGCGCACGCTAATAAGTGTAGCAGCTTCGGTGGCCGCTAATATTCAGCCGGCTGACAAATGCTTTAATACCTGCCATCGGCAATACTTGCGAACCTTCACCTCGTTACTACACCTCCTTCATCCTCATCTCCTCTCTCATCTCCTTCTCTCGACCATGAGCGTGTTAGAGTTCTTCTTTCGCCGTTGTTACTTCCTGCCATCTTCCTGGCCTTCAAGCCTGTAAGCTTATCGACAGGCCAACGGGACCCGCTTTTCAACCAGTCGAACGCAAAGGAAACGATAAGTTGTGCGGCTGGGCGAAACTTTATAATTGGGACCATGCTCTCGAAGAACCATGGCCTATGGTTCGGATACTTTAAAAGCTTCTGTATTTGTGTTGGTGTGTTTACACGTGTGTGCACGTGTGTACGGTTTGTGATTAAATTAAACGAAGGAGAAAAAAAAAAGAGAAACGATCTACGAAAAACCCTCGTCTACGATGCAGTTTTGCGAAAACGAGAGATGGAAATAAGCTATGGGGCTTGGAATTAACGTACTGAAATTATTTCTGTAAATTGATCAGCAGAGAGATTTCCTATGGAAAACAGTTTCAGTATCGTTACGGTCAACACAGTGTTATTTTAAATTATCACACCTTTTAAAATTTGTCAAAGCGAGGGATTAAACGACATGGTCTGCAAATTGATTTTATAACACCAAATTTCGAAGACCTTTCGATTTCCCATTCTTGCTTTGTTTAATTCAGTACGGTCAACGTACTCTTATCAATCAATTCACACAGATCCTTTTCATTTCCACTTAATTTCGTTTATCAATCTCTTTCATTTCCAAATTGTACGTGTTTCATTACTATTATCTCTCATCACTAGTTATATCCATAGTTTAGTTTTTACCATTTATTCATATATAGTTTTTCAATAAAGAATCAATTTCACAAATCAAGTGTAACATCCTATCACTCAATCAAGCTAAAGTGATTAATTTCACAATATCCAGCGTTCTCTGAATACTGTCACGAGCAAATGAAAACAGTCCTCACAACCCTGTCATAGTCTATAAGAGAATAGCGGCTCTCGGGATGCAACAGGATATAAAATAAATTTTTGGTTCTTTTTTTTTTTGTAGGCTTTAAGCGCTTTGAGAAATGTGTGGGAAGTGAACAAAGGAGCTAAGCGAATGTTTGATGTTCTAAAAAAAAGGTTTGGGTAAGTCCTTTCTGTGAATATTGTTAATTGTTAGCAGTTGTGTTAAAGAACTCCGCTAGTTTGAATATTCAGCGTATAGAGGATTGGAAACTTTATATAGAACTCACAAATAACTCTCATTTTATTGTTCCTGTTGGTACAAATAAAAAAGCATACGACCTTTTTTGAAATGATAAAGATACTTGCTGCAATTTTGTTGAAATTAACAGATGAAAATATGAGAAACTTTAATTTATTTAACGTTTAATTTTAAAATGTACTTTTATTTTCTTGTTCTATGTATATCTAACACGGAAATTGTATGAAATACACGAAGAATAATTGCACTGTATTATAGTGCAGTTTCAGCCATCAATATTATGCATCAAAATTGGATTTCGCTTGTTTTTCTATTACACAAAGGCAAAAAATGTATACAAACGTTGTCATTGTTTTTTACATAGTACGAATTGAATTCAAATGAGGAACCATTCCTATTGTGCAAACTTCACTGGCATGGGAGTTACACGTACGATATAACTAGCGCTTCAGTTATTGATTTTCGCCCTCGACTATTCCGTATCGATATATTGATTTCGTTTACCTACGTATTGATTGTCGATCACACATTTCGATTGTTGATATGTGAATTCTTTCGATCGTGCTTTTCCCGCCGATGTCTCTTTTAAGCATGCTATTTACAGCAGTCGAAGCTGCATGATATTTTTTAGGATTACCTCAACCTACGACAGATTGAAAGAAAAAACGAAGGAAGGTTTTAAAGAATTTCTCTCGGACAAAAGATGAGAAATGAGATATATAAATCAAAGAGAGGGATGCGTTACACTGTTGTTAAGAATATCTGCCACAGTATTTATAATTTTATCAAACTTGTATTTTTCAAAATTATGAAACTGTTGAAAAAACGTGGAATTTTGAAAAACATCCGTTCCAATTGTTTCCATCACAGATGGAAATAGATGATCTTTCTTTAATTAAATAAATTGGAATATATCTCGATAAACGCTTTCATAATTTCTAAAGAAATGTGGAAATAAAATTATGTAAAACATATAAATTTACACATACACTGTTTATTGTGAGATATAATAATAAACCAAATTTGTCAGTAATAACTGAGAGTGAAGAAAGTTTGAACATAAAAAAAATAAAATATATAAATAAAAAAGACGAATGCGCTACACTGTTGCTAAGAGTATTTACGACAGTATTTATGTTATCAAAACTTGCCTTTTCAAGTTCAAGAGTTGAACGACAATAGATATAAAAAAAATGAAACATTCGAGAGAATGAAAATGTTGAAACACATCTATTTTGACTCTCTAGATCAAAAATTGACATTAATAATCTTCCTGTAATTGGAGAAAGTGAAATAGGTCTCGCTCAACATTTTTATAATAGTTCCCAAAGAAATGTGCGAATAAAGTTAAGTAAAATATATACATTTGTTAAAAAAATTAAAACAAATTTGTCAATAATATTTGCGAATGAAGAAAGCTCGATGAGAGTGATGTACACTAGACTGAACACGGAACGAATGAAAAAGTAGTATAGAATATGGAGAAGAGGGAAGTGTCAGGGTCGGTGGGAAAAGAGGGCGGAAGATTTACAGAAAGGTACTTCACGAGTAAAATAGAGAAGTCTTTATGGCGGCGCATAACTCACGGCCCTTATTGAAACTTCCGCTCCGGAATGGATTAAGACGGCTCGTACGAAATTTGTCGAAATTTCCAGGTCGCGTAATATATTTTCAGTCTGGTTCCACCTCTGGAAAACCTATGTCCCTTTCATCCCTTTCCCATTCCCTCTCTCAGTGACTGCCTCAGAATGGTGTAATTAAACAGTGATACGACGTGTAGACGCAGAATTTCGCTGAAAACTTTCTGACTACGATTTGTAACTTACAACATTATCCTATCGGTAAATGTTAATCAAAAAGATACAAATTCATAAGATACACATTCATTCTCTTTACTCAAAGTGATATAATTTTTTAATTATTATATAGTATCTTTTCTTGCGTTATAGACGTATTAATATGTCGCTGGCATTTAATGCACAGTGTGTAAAACCCTATTTATATGTCTCTGGCATTTCACGAGCAATCAAGAAAAAAACATATTTTTATGTTTCCAGACTGTAATGTGTTAATGAGAGACACTGTATATAGAGCAGAACTATAGACGAAGTATTTTATTTCCTAACGATAATATCTTCATACTTTCCATTCTGCGTACAGCTTCTACCGTACGTCCTTCTAATTACGTGGAAATGACGTCGTTTCCGCGAATATCCCACCTCTCGAAATGTAAAGCTCGCATAGCTGCTCCGTAATCCATACGCGACAATGAAACACCCACTCTATGAGCCAGAAGCTGTACCGTCTGCATGCAATCATAGCGAATGTTGTTATTTACTTTACATCCAGTTTGTACAATCTCTATCGCGTAAACACGTGTAGATATGTGTATACGGATGGGAGGAAGAGTAAGGGGTGGTTACGAGGGGCGAAATACATGTGTTTCGCGAATATTCCGCAACTCCATCGCAACATGTCATTGGCAAATAGAACGTGGAAAATAGTACGAAAGTTGTCAAATAAATGTTTCTAATTAATCGTTCTCTAATGAGAAAACCAAATTTGTGAAACACGAGATTAAATGAAATTCTTTGAGGCTGTGCAAAAGATGAATGGATCTTAGTTTCTTTTGTTTATATAATTTAACAAAGTATTACGGTGTAATATTTAACAAATATTATGGAATTTCTTTTTTTCTGTAATTTTGAGAGAAAATATGAACAAACACCTCAATTGAAGTGTTATGCAAAGTTCCTCATTTCCGTTTGCATATTTGTAGGTTTGATTCAAGTATCATGACCAAAATTTTATGCATTTAGAAGAAAATTTAAAGGTGCAAAATTGCACAGAATGCACGTAATGTAGAAAACTGTACAATATATCCGAAGTATAGTGCTTTTTATAATACCTGCAAGACGAAATAATTTTCCATTGAAGTTCTACTTTTCTTTTATTACATCCTTAAAAATATGCATTTGCATAAAAATTCACAGTTTAATTGTCATTTAATTCGAAATGACAAAATCGTCTTCTACTTTGTATTTTTTCACCATAGGTAATTACTATCTATTTCGATTTTTGAACAAATTTTTAACCACCAAAAATTTCAACGTTGTGGAGCATACCAAATTGTCGATAAATCAGGTTTTTAATTCAGAGTCTTAAAAATTTCTTGAAAATGAAATCATGAATTTCATTCAAAGTTGTTAAGAAGCCATTGAAAACGATGGTCAATACATCGGCGATTAAAAATACATGTAAGTATTATTATTTTACACTTAAAGTTAGCATCAAAGAAACGACACGACTAATGTGATAACCTAATGTATATACAACTTATGAATTTCAATATGATATAATGTAAAAGAAACTGTAACGGCACCTAATGTTCTAATGATCACGACTATGTATCTAACTTCAATTAAACAATCTCTAATCGTGGCAAATATTTATAGATGCTGCATTGTATCGGAGAAAAAATCACTATACAAGTAATAAAATATGATATAAATAATAATTACTATAAAAATGTATAACAAAGAATAATAAAGAATAATAAAACATTACGATGATTGCAAGAAATAATGATTTTAAAGGTATTAATTTATTTGTGACAGTAAAATGAATTATGCGCATGCTTTTTGAGAATGCTCTGTACTCTTACGATATTGATACGTTTACATAAATAATATACAATGATTGAAATAGAATTCTTTTAAAAATGACACGTCAAGAAATTCAATATAACCGAACATTAAATTCTTCGAAATTCGTTCGTACGTTACCTGCTGCGTTTATGTATGTGCGTCATACACGTACCACTATTCGCCTGCCTACCATTTAATATCGTCGAGGATTTGCAGCCGTATCGTGTCACGCTTTTCAAGCGCTGCACATATGCCCTCTCGTCTACGGATTCGAACGATATTATAATATTTGTATTGGATGTTAACTCTGAACAACGGTACGGTAGACGTTTGTGAAACTCTTCCATGTTGGCGCAGTTTCGCTAAGCGTAACTTTATTAACAATGTAACTACGAAAACAGCAATAACTTCTGCAACAGTTATCGTCGTGTTGTAATATACTGCACAAATTTGCGTGCACGATGCACGTTTTAAGAATAAAATAGAGAACAATGTAAAGGTATTCAGAAACACCGTATACCGAAGAATTCCGCAGAAATAAAACTTGCACGTGACCAGTCGGCGCCACAGTAGTATAAGTCATCATATGGTCAGGCAGCAGCACTGGAAAATTATCAGTCGAAGTTCCTTAAGCCTACCATTCATTTATTATCGAAACTTTGCCAACATTGTAGAATTTGACAGACTGAATATGTGTGCATACTATTTTAAGTGAAAATACTTAATTATTTACGAGGTATTAACGATTGAATTTAATTACACTCTATACTCCAAAGTACACAACACTTATGCTACCTGCAAATCGAAGTGTTGTGAATTCTATTCACCGTATTTTAGATTTCTTTGTATTTTCGCTTTTCATATATAATTATAAATTGGTTTTTTATGTTATACTCAATAACAATATAATTATAGTAGAGTAGAGTATAATAAATACTCGCGGTATTCTAGAATTTTCTGTACTTCCGCTTTTTATGTATAATTACAAAATACTTTTATATTACATTCAATGAGGGTATAATTATAGTATAGTAGAGTATAATAAATACTCATAGTATTCTAGAGTTTTCTGTATTTTCGCATTTATATGTAATTAAAAAATGTTTTTTATATTATACTCAATATAAACGAAGAAAAATCGAGTTATAGTAATATAATCATATGTAATATAATCTCATACTGTGGGTCATAAATATACGCTTTCAATTGGTTGTTGTATACTAGCTTAGCGCTACTGGAAAATGATACATACAATTAATAGAATAACTTAACCAAACTACAAAGTCACCTGAAATTATCACAACACTGAACGTGTCATAAGAAACAAAACAAACAATTGAAGCAAAATGTGAAAATAATTGAACACAAACAATTCAAATTACTTCGAGAAATAAACAGTTTGAAAAGTAAAAATGAAATCAAACAGATTTTTTTCCTATTGTATCAGAAATTCCCTCTTCTATGTGTGCTTTCCATCTCTGCTATTCCGGCAGACGCTTCCTCCAGATACAGACAACACAGACGAACATTCTCCCGTCTGCGTGCTTCCGAGAAACAGGCAGAACATCGAGGAGAGAGAGAGAAGAAAAGAAGGAGAATAGAGGTGCATTTCGGGCGGATATGAAATTGCGTGACGCTGCTGCGTGAACGACATGCTTGTCGTGTTTTTGCCACGTGACACTCATACCGTGTCCCCGGTGTGCAGAAAGCCTTGAAAACCAAGAGCCGTGCACCATCGAATTCCCCTGCGTGCGATTCTGCTTTGCTTACATGTCTCCGCGTACCCACGTCGTCTACCTATAAAGCCGCCGCGTTTCCTGGTTACTCGCGCGGTGTGAGCACGCCTCTGTTTATGGAGGTTCGCGTCTACTTTCTCCGCTGCTTACGTGTAAACGCGTGTAACGGCGACACCAGCGAGAAATTTCATATTCTGTGCACACGAGAAAGCCGGATGAGAGCAGTGGGAATTTTATCTGAGCATTTTGAAGCTTTTGAAGAACGCACAGATGTCACTCGGGGAAGATGTAAGTGAGTACTTTAATTGAGAAAACATGATATACGTGTTTGCTCCAATAAGAAATTATTTGAGAGGGAAAGTAAGGCGTCTCATGAAATTGTTATGGAAATTGAATACACAGATAATTACGAGTATTGCATTTGGTGGAAAATGTAAAGGAGTAGATATTAAAACACTAAAAGATGTGTTTAAAAATTACTGATAATTATAATTGAATTTATTTTTGTGATATAATAATGTCTATATTTGTTCACTACAACTCTCTTGTATATAAATTTTATGCGAATATTTCAATAAAGAAATTAAATACTAAAAGGAATGTGTGTAGAATTTCAATAATTATAGGTAACTATAATTGAATTCGTTTTTGCAACTACCATCGTGAACATTTTTTCACTAGGACTCTCTTTTATCTACAATCTCTGTAAATGTTTCAATAAAGAGATTAAATACTAAAAGGACTGTCTGTAGAACTTTAACAATTATTGCTAATTATCTTAATAATTAAATTTTCCAATTAATGCTGCGATTATCTACTATTCTGTAGAGATAAAAGAAACGTATCATAATGCGCTGTTCATTCTCTTGTTTTTATATACTGTACCTTTTTACATAATATAGCAATGGGGACTTCTGAATATTAAACTTAAATGTAGACATGACAATAATTAATTCCTTGAGATTTTTTTACGTGAGGGAAATAGTTTTAATGTAAGGTTTTTTCGACTTGTAGGTTCGAGAAACCCACCTCGACTAGGGTTAAGGGTGTGCTAATACCATTCAAATTATAAAGAAAATTTGAATCAAACTTGCAAGAAGGAGCAAAGACCTGTGCATTTCTCTAAAAATGTATGTGTATGAATATTGGCTGCTATTATGGTTCTGTCCAAGAGGTGACAATTTATGACACGTCGATGTAACTTTCAATGCTTAGATCTAACGACCAAATTTGACTAACCAATTTTAAAATAATAATTCACCAAATTGTGTCTTCTTCACGTTTTACGATTGCGACACAAAAACTGACAATACTTTTCACGGTGACCGTGAGAAATATTTGTACATAAATGCAAGCGAACTGTGTGCAATGTATCGGGCACAGTATTTCACGGTAATAGTACACATTGTATCAGCAACAATACCGAAATGTAGCTGGCGAATGCGCGGATCTACTGATTCAATGTCGTTATCAATCCTGCTGAAGCCCAACCGTAGGGCAGAACGAGAATGCGAGAATTAAATTTCGCACGCGCAGCGTGTTTCCATTGCACATGAATAGAACCATATAGATAAGGTCGAAGACAGAGAAAGAAAAATGGTGTTGAGTCGGCAAGAAACTGCCGGGATAAACAACACTGTTTTGCTTTGATTATCCGCTTATGTGTGTACGTGTTATGTACGCTCGTGTAACATGTTAGAAAAATGAACAATGCAATTTCTTAGGAATAGCTTTGAATCGAAAATTCATTGTTAATTCACGCGTATGACGTACATAAAACAAAGTATGATCGAAGAAACTGTATTAGTATACAACATGGAAAAATATTAAACTTGAGTAGAGGAATGAACGTTGATATCTTCTTTTTTTAATATTTGCGAAAATTAAGAAAAGACAGAATTGCAGAGATATTGCGAGACAAAGAATATAGTAAGAATGAAAGGTGTTAACTTTATTTATTCTTGAAACGATATTTGAATACTTCCTCAGTTAATTTCATTAATAAATTTTCTATAATGCAAAATATCGACATTTTCAAATAGATTAAAATCTAAATCTCGAAACTCTAAAAATGGACTCGCAAATAATACCCTCTAATAGAATGACATTTCCATCAAATATTTTATAAAATGAATATAGATTCTTTCGCGAGGGATAAAAAAAGAAATTGAAAAAGTTCCTTTCCTCGTATTAATGACAAATGGAATGAGTAAAAATGAAACGGTCTGAAGTTGATAAAAATGTATGAATATTTTCCAAATCTCACGCTTAAACCAATTTGCTATCTGTTGTATAGAGTGGCACTGAAATAACTGATTGAACTTTGTATTTTATTCTTTCTAAGGATATAGAGAAGAAATTCCGGAAATTCTTCCTTTCCAAGACACAAACACGTTTTATTTATGATGATGGATTTTAGATATACTTAAAACTTATTTCAAAAAATTTCTGAAAATGATTTCCTTTTACAACAGTACACGCTTAGGAGTGATTTCACTATAAGAGTGACTGAGTTTCGAGAGAATGCTCATGTTCAAATCCAATTGTGAAATTTATAACGACTAGTAACTATGTTCTAAATTCTACAACCTAACAGAGAAGATTATTGAACATCTTATAATTAATCTTCTTCTGTGTAAAATTTCAATGTGAACGAAAAGTGTTTTTACCTCAAAAATGAAGAGATTTTTCATACCCTAAAACGAGTAGAAAGTTTCAAATTTTAGCTATTTATTTCAGTGCCATCCTCTACAGGTAAAGCTGCTAAAAACCAGGAACATATAAACAACATTAAGCAGGACACTAATAAATTTCCGAATTCATCATGAGAGAGGGCCGTGAATGGAGCGGCGGGTTTAGTGCGCACGATTACAACTGTCGCGCGTATGTGGTAAACAGCAGCAAAACAGCTCATCGAGCGGAGAAAGTACAAGAGTAACAAGAACGAACGTGGCATCGCATCGTGAACAATATTTCACCGCGATATCACAGGGCAACTTATAACACGCGTAACCGTGCATTCTATACGTTGTTTCACCGGTTCAATGTCATTATAAATCATGCTGCGGCGTGCGCGGCTAAGAATGCCGCTGGCGGAATTAAATTTCGTAGGGAGTACAACGCGTTACCATTGTACGCGGGAGTGTGACGGAGGGGTTGGAGGAGGAGGAGAGGAGACGGCGTGGTTGGGAAGCTACGAGAGCCAGAAAGGAGGAGATTGGTGAACGCGTGAGCACCAGGGTAGAAAACAATGTTCTACCGGCATATGTGTGAATCTCCTGTATACACATCTACAACACGCTGCCTCGAACTAGCAGTCCCATAAGTTATCGTCAAAACACCCTGAAAATACCGCAGGCTTCGCGGCCGTAATAATTGAAGAGCATCCGCATGGCAGGTGAGAGCGTGCACGGAAGATGCCTCGAAATTGAGAGAGGTAAATGGAGAACCGGCCTTGAATTAGGAGAGGAGTGATATTAGTTTCCGCGTATGAGAGATCTTCGCCCAAGACCACGGATCGTTAAATTGCCACCTGTGGGATATTCGTCAGACTTTACGCCACGCGCGACACGCTCCGTGCAAATTAAAAATCTATTCGCCGTAAATAATTGATGGAACGGTGAACGAAATGAATATAAATGTTTAGCGAGGGCTGGTTATTTGAACGAAATTAGATAGAAAATTTTGACGAGTGTAGTAAACGGTGTTGCACATTCTTACTTGAAAAAAAAACTTTAGTACAGCAGACGAGATAGTCTTTTACATTCAGTAAGAAAACCCTATTGAGTTGTGTATGAAGGTATAGTAGATGTTTTAGAGCGTGGTATAACTTTACAAAGTTTGGCTAATAATAAAAAATAATTTTATTTCCACCACACTAATCTAAGCTCTGCGTTATTATATTCGTTACTTCGCTAATTCGCTTATCCTTTTGTTTATATCTTTAGTAATAAACGCCAGGGTGTTCCTAATTTAATTTGTCAAATGCACTACAAAAGAAAGCACAATTACTATCAAGGAATAACACGAAGAAAGAAAAATACATTCTTTAAGACATTCATCGTCACGTCACTCAAATTTGAACAGTTTTCTTCACTAACACGATTATTTATGTATTTTCAATAAATATAAATGTTTTTGTCTGTTGAATCTCTTTACATATTACTAGAACTAATTTATTCCTTAACCAAAGTTTCCATCAATGTTGATATTTTAACTTTTTTCTTTGTTTTTGCCTGGTATGCAATATAGCCTTCAGTTGAATATAATTTCAGTAACTTTATTCCATATTTGTGTGCCTTATTTGATGTACATAGTATCTAAATACAAGTTTACCTATCCCAGCAATTGTCGTTTGATTATGAAGAAATAAATATGCAAAGGTTTACAAAATTTAAAATAAAAAAAGAAGTTGCATTTAAAATAATTTCAATTGTACTGGAAGCGAAATGGCGAAGTAAGAATTTGGGCCCAGCAAAAAGCATACCCGATTTATGTATTAAAAAGTGCGTAGAGAATATAAAAGCGGATACTGCGAAAAATAATTCGCCAAGTTCATAACATAAAAACGTATAATATTTGCATATGCAGTAAATTATATTAAAGAACTTCTTTAACACAAGGCTATTCTATAAACGGAATATATGTATATTTTCTACAGCAACCAGATTTGTCAGATAAGTGCAGAATAATTAGTTACACAGAAGCCCGAGTTCTGACAAGTAGAATAAGGCTGTGTGTGGCCCGACAAGTGGAACGAGTAACGAGCACGTGGTTGGACAAGAAGAAACGTGTTCTCTATGATCAGGCAAGTAGTGTAACGTTCTACGTGGACATCATATAAATACAAGAGGACAATACACTTCCAAGCAAGTAGGCACGTGGAATAGATTTGTATATAACGATACACTTAAAAAGTAGAAAGTGCATAGTAGACATTTGATTAATTTTTGATCATATAGAAACTGCAGTCGAATACTATTTATGATTATTTACCGTTAGAAAAAATTAGCTTACAGCTAACAAGAATTTAATCTTAAAGCAGTTGCACGGTCATTGCAAGTTAACACTTTAACGACCGGCTTATTCTATTCAATACTGGCTCGAATTTTATTATCGCGCTTATTCTTACAACTTTAAAAATTTTCAATCGACATTCGCGGCAGGACTTTACGATATCGTTCACTTTTTCTTATTATAGGGTAAATAAGACGTGGGTCAAAAGTGACCCGGTATCGACTAGGCGAGAGTTAATTAATTTGTTGCGTTGATAGCAAAACGTCGATTAATAGGCTTCCGGTCGGTAAAGTGTTAAGAATTCTAATTGTTCAAAATCACAAACGCCCCTCGAAGACACTGCTACCATAAACCGTGACTCGCTACGAAAACAGTTAAGGCAAAGACAAGACGTGCTTCGCCACGATGCCTGAAAAAATCCAAAAATTTCTACTTTTTTGCTAGGAGAAAAGTTGAGGTGCAACTTCCGAATTTACTAACGTGAAATAAGTAAGCAAATGCAAGCTCCATCCTCAACATTACCTACGTTAAACACAGATATAAGGCTGAAAAACGATTACTAAAAAAAGAACAGACATGCAATATCGAAACTGCTACTAAAGTACGGAGACATGCGCACTGTGATAAATAAATATAGCGTAGGATGGTGTACTGACCTTATATTTTAAAGTATTTATTTGTAACATATAGGATGTATCTTAGGATATTATGGTTAAGCATCACAGTTATCGAGTTTTGGTGACTCGATTTCTCACCCGGTGTTAGATCTTGTTCTAGACTTTTATACGTATCCTTCGCAGCTCTTGAACGTAGCCTCTTCCTAGTATTCAATCAGTCATTTTCCTTAAAAGGCACATGTACCCCCAACGTCAATTACTGTTGAAAAACTCGATGACTAATTTTTACGAAGTTTTAAAGACATGATGAGACTATTTACTGGAACTGTTTCTTAATCTCAAAAATAGCCAAAGAGTCAAGTTCGCTATCATAAACATAACATCGGTTTTTCCAAACCATCCTCGCACCCCAGCTCTGGCTGCGTCTTTGCCACAGACACCAGAAAAAAGCCTACAATAGATACACACAATTCTCCCTTATTTGTAACCTTTCTATTACAAAAATAATGAAAATTCATTAAACATTTTATCTGTTTAGTAAACGATAAATAATGGTATATCAGCGGTGACGATAGGAGAATTTATGCTTAACGAGATTTCATAGCTAACTGTATTGTTTACATAACGTGTCGATGGACAGGTAGTACATTGGCTAGAGTCATTCATCTTCAACGAAGAATGGAAACAGTTGCAGCGTGTCTGGGTAGAATTTGTGCTCAGCAAGGGAATAAATGATCCTCTAAGGGATGGCGGTGATGAGCTCGAGCTCGTTATAAGCCTTTTCAACTTCAGTACCGAGGGGAAAGGAAAATATGCGCTTTAATTACTTAGAACGGATGATCCGTTCAATTTTTGTGAACGAACATTGAAGCGCAGAGCTAGTCGAAGCTCGTGAACAATATATACATACATTGTATACGTTCATAAATACGAGAAATATTAATTAACGAAATTTAAAGGATGGGATATATTAATTAACAAAATTGAAAATTCAAACAGAAGGTTTATATTATAATATGATACTTTAGAAGTTAAGTCGTAGCAATGAAATGATCTACCTCGTACACATCGAACACGTAGCCATTGTTATTGCAGTTCGTTGCTAACCCAAGTTAAGCACATGTACATATTTTCTGATAATTAATATTGATTATTATTTAATAATACCAGTATCGGCATATCAATTTCAAATAAGTGATATATGTACGACCCAGCCATTAATTACACAACCATCCAAGTATAATGCACTCGAATCGTGCATAAATAACGCCATGCTAATGACACCCTCAACGTTTCAGGAACACGTTTCAACTCCTATCTGTTCCACACCTGATGCCGCAAGAATTAATTTAAAACATGCTTCGTTCCGAACAAATCATTGTTAAAAAAGAAAAAAATACACATACTCATACACAAGTCATGGGATACCTTGCCGTTTTATAATAAACGATTCATTAAAAATTTAATTAAATTTTCTCAAAAATAGCTGGACTACGTATTCAGGTTACAAATCCAATCATCTTAATATTGACGAACAATGTTGCACAGACTCATTCTTGTAGGATTGTGATCGAGTTATCATTGTATCCTAAATTAAATTATTGTTACTTCAGTTCATATAATTTGTTAACCGTCATTCCCGCGGAAATTTAAAAACTAGCAAATTATTAATAATTAGAATTCTCCATATTCGTGTACATGGTGAGTCATTTAACAGTGCCACCTAAATTTACTCGTGAACTATTCGTTATATCAAAAATATTTCCAAACAAAAGCTGTTTGGTATACAATATAACAATTAGCTTTTTGATAGGCCGCTTTTTTATCCATATATGAAAGTCATTTTGAATTTATGTATCATGATGTGTAATATTTGGCATTGTGGTTCGAAAAAGTACTGAATAAAACAAAACCAATAATTACGGAGATATTCTTCAGTAAAAAAATAATAGGTAATAAGATTAATTGGATCGTATTTTATTATGGTATTATTGACACATTTACCGTCACAAACAATAGGTGGCATAGTTAAATGACTCATCCTGCATATTCTCACAGAAATGAATATCTTCCTAAGAACAAGGAGGTTGTGCATAAATGAAACTGAACTTTCCTTTGTCTCAATATGAGAATTCCACCTCTAAAAGGTGTTCGAACATTTTGGCATTGCTGAAAAATACGCCACACGCGCGTCCTGTATCATAACGACGCTCCCGAAACGCATTAGAGGTTCACCCTTCATCGGATTCGCCTAAATCACAGCCGAGGGATTTCCCGCTGGGACTTAGATCGAATTTATATCCTCCTGTGGATATTTTCGCAAGGCTTGCCGAGACCACGAGTACACTGGTGCTCTGGTACGCGCCTCTCTCTCTCTCTCTCTCTCTCTCTCTCTTTCTGTCTCTCGAGAAACGTGGAATAGTATAAGCGTCGCGACCAGTCAGCCCCGGCAAGAACTCGAGTACAAGGAGGAAAGAAGACGCAGAAACGCTATTTCACGAAAATGAAGATATATGCAGCAGATCGAAGCGTCTTTCGCAAGGAACATATAGAATATTGTTCAACGATATCGCTGATAGCAACATTAAGGTGTTTGTCACCCTCGGGAAAAATTATAAAAATTCAAACTATCAGGCAAAGTGTGCCGATGTCGATTTATCTCTGGCGAGGTGTATAGTAAAGAAAGAGGAAAGTAGCGAAGGTGATACGGAGAAATGTTAAGCAAGATAAAACGTCACGTGAAGTAGTTTGTACAGTCTGCGGAAGAAATATAGCGAGGTTTTAAGATCGATTTCGATATTCAAGCGTATCGACAAGTGAATTGACGAAAACCTGAGAATATAAAGATTCGAAACTTGAGCTTTCTTTCAGTCCCAATTGATAAATATAAAATATTGTAGTAGCGGAGGAAAATTTTAAAAGGAACCAAGCGGGAATTGAGTTTGCGACTTCTAAGTCAACGGGACTATACGCTTATAGTTAACACTTTGACGACCATAATCGCGTATACATACACTAACTATTCTATTGAACTAGGATAATTTGCAATACATGTAGTCTGTCCAGAAAGTATCTGACCTTGTCCTCTAGCGGGAAGAAGTATCACTCCTAGTTAGTATCGATGATGTCCTTTTCAAAATATTGTATGGTAAACTTAGGATAATCCGTCGTACTAATACACATTCTATCGTTATTCCCCATTTTATTCACGATCCTGCACGTCACTCCCTCCTTGCTTTACTCGTATCAGTGCTCGCGGGCAACGAAGAGCGCTTTTGCACGTAAAACGTCTGTCTGAGCGGCTGTGGTCTAGAGTCATCAGTGAACCATTATTCGCGTTTCATAACCATCTGCTAAATAATTTAATTAAACGCTATCCAGACCGAGGAATAATCAATCAGTGTTTTAATTGAAATTCCAAATTACCGAAATGTAATTTGTGATGTCGTTAATAAATATGTTAAATATTCCATAAAAACGTGATGATTTGATTATTTTTCCATACTTATTTCGCAGCGAGGGTCAATTAAACGGAATCGACGTTGCGGTAAGATCAATTTCCTTTCTTATTTTCGGCAATAATTCGTAAAAGTTCACGTTAAAGGGCAATTCCTTCGTTCCGTTCTGTCACAGCGACGCTGGAAATGGCCAGATAAGAACGACTAGTGATATCGATGATTTATCGTCACAGAAAGTTAGATAAAAGTTGACCGAGCACGACCGAGCTACGGCTTGAAGATGTAATGAACTGTACCGAAAAGATAGTCCCTCGATTAACTTAATTACATCCCATTGGGTTTGACGTAGGCCCTTGGTGCTTCGAACGACGTCTAACATCAGAAAAATCCTCGACCTCGTCTAACTTATTAACGCCGCTCGAATTATTCCTGGTAACGATACCGCCAGGCATCGTAGGATTCATCTGCCAAATCTATCTGTGAATTTGATCCATAAACCAATTTGAAAGTGGTAATTAACTTAACGTTCATTCGATTTACATCGAACAGATCGTTCGTGTATCCACTTTGCCAGGGATGTTAATCGCACGGAGTCAATTAAACGATCCGCTTGAAATCAAAGTTTCAGTCAAAAGCATACAGCGAAAAAGAATCCTTTTTACGTTGTGAGCAAGTACACTTTCGGGAGTTATTAGAGATAATTGTTTCGAAGTATCGAACGAAGAGGTTGCTGATTGGAGTTATATGTGGAAACAGTATAGATTGTAAGTGAATATACATAAATTAATTTGATAAGCTTTTTTAGTAAATAAATAAATTACGGATTTTTAAATAATAATTCCTTTATTTTGTAAAATAGATCTTTCACTCCGATTTTGCAATTTCGAAATTCCCTTTTGTCAAAAACTTTATTTTCTTCTTTTCTTCTCCATGAACATTTTTATTAATGTTCGAACACGCTTTAAAACAGAACAATTTTTTTTTTAATTGGACAAAAGGATGTGAGTTTCTTTTTTAAGAAATTAGAAGGATTAGTTTGCTGGAGGATGTATAAAACAAGTTTTTGAAAAAACTACAATTGGTCAGAATTGCAAAGAAAATAATATAAGTTGCTTTATACAACCCTTTTTTACCTGAGCCTGTAATGAAAATTTAAAAAATACGTTTTGTAGATTTATATTAATTATACACATGCTGAAAATTTCATCGAAATCGGTTAACATTACTAGGAGCTGCAACTTAACTTTCTATTTTTATGACGTTTTACCTGTTTCGATAAAAAAAAGTGTTAAATATCTGAAATGTATACTCTATTTGATTTCATCCTCAAGACAAATCCAGCTCCGTGAAGAAATTAGTAATTGCAACGAATAAACTTTCAAACTGTTAGGCGTATCCTGAAGCAAGATTTACGGTATGGTGTCGAACGGTCGCGCGTTGCAGGCAATGACTTTTGTTCGAGGTAAACAAAGAACGTTTATTGCACTGCTGTAACCAGTTCTAGGACACTGGACGTCATAAAACCCGGAATCTCCAAAGGACTAAAGTGAAAGTGCATTCACATTCCGCATCGCCAGCGGTGGGCCACTTGGAAATGACGAAGTCCAGACCCCACGGAGATTCCACGAAGGTGTCCACCGAACACTCCCTCCGGTCATTGTGTACCTCTCCCTAAAGTCAGCGCGTTAAGGGCAAACTGGGAGGAGGTACAAATCTACTGGAGAAAAGCTGATTGGTAAAGAACAAAATTCAGGTAAGGCCAATCAGCTTCCTTGTCGTTTCGCTGAGTCTCCGCGTCACTGGGACCAGAAAAATTCCAGCAGGTGCTTTTGAACCTTCGTAGAGATATCTTTGAAATCTTCGCTAAGATACAATGTAATATTGGCTACTCGCTGCACTTCGCAAATATAGTCCGGAGTTTAAATGTAAAAAAATAATCCTTCAGAATACTTATATGATGAACTTTCTATATTTTAATCAAATTTCGTTTGAAACTACACGGATTTTCTGAACATCCCGCTATTAATGTTTCAACAAAGAACATTGAAGAAAGTAGAATGAAAAAATAGTGTAAAAAATATAAAACAACACGAAGGAATACAGAATATAGAATTAATAAAAAAAAGAGGAATGCTAATATTTTTATAAAATATTCATTATATATAACATTACAGTTCATTCGTGCCATTCATAAAAACTCTTTAAATAACATGACATTGAGGAACTTGTGTAAAGGATGTTGGTACGCTTTGAATCGTGCGTGGTGAGTGGCTACCCTTGAAACGGAAGAAACAAGAACGGTAGCGTTTCCGGTGGTGTGACGTGAGTCGGAAACGAAGGGATCGGGGTTGATATCCGGGCCGGAAGGGGCCTCCGTTTAAGCTGATAAGATTAATTTAATTTCTCGCTGCTTTCGTGTGAATGTATACACACGTTGAAAAATACGGAAGAACAATCCTTGTTAATCGAGAAAGCTGCGTGAAATTTTGCAATAAAACGAATTTTGACCATTCTTATATCTGCTCTTAATTTATCTAAATTATTTAAGGCAATCGATCTCTCAATGAGATTTCTACCTGTTTCGAAATAAACGTAAATTAGCAAACCTATCGAGAAATTTCTAAGTGTAAACAGCTTATCCATATTTCAAGAAACGTAAGAAACAAAAAAAATGTGATTTGCTATTCCAGGATCTCGAGATGTCAATTAAATCGGTGGAAGAAATGAATTACAGTGGATAGTTTCTGGATTCTTTCTTTCACATTTTACTCTTTATTTCGATAATTCACGCGAGTACATTCGGAACCTCTCATTGTCAGTCATTCCGCTGGGTATTGTTTGCTTCCACTCGTAATTTATATCACGTTCAACGTACGAAAAAGACAATAAAGATTGGCAAGTAAAGCAAAACAGCAAGTGTTAGGAAATTAAAGAGCCAAACGCACTGCGATGATCTGAGCACGATTTTTCTGCGTAAATCGAAGTCGGCGATTTATTGACAATTCTATTCGAAGGATCGACGATTTCTATAGGAATTTCGTAGCAAATTGCTGTCACCATAAAACTAGATTAAACAATTCGGGAAATTGGAGGCACACAAACCGAAGAAGATGCAGATAAAACTTGTCGCGTTCGTGAAATAACGATCGAAGAGTATGTACATACGCAGAAACTTGCGCTTGAGATCGCGCTTATCATTCGTTCCCTGTTTTTCATTCTCTTATCTACTGACAGTTTCGTTTATTCGTTCTATTTCGACAGATATATTCACAACGAATGTGTAGTTGCGTAATCAACCGAACAATATCATCATAAAGAGCAAAAGAACATTCTTTCCAGTCCTAATATCTAAATTTACACAAATTTTGAAAAAAAACCCTAAGGTTACATTTAGCTTTAACGATATAAAAGAAGTAAGAATGACTGGTAAGTAATTGTTTTGTTGGAAATGGCGAAGAGGGGACTGTCTTGGACGATCTAAGAGTCAATGGTGTGGTTACTGATTAAATATATTTATTAGTTTTAATTATACAAAGCTCACTTACAAAACCTTCCGATCTCTCCTACAGTACATTATTCATGACATACTGAACATTTTTAGTGATATACAGTTTAAAATATGAGTTTGTTAAAGGTATCATAGGATGAAAATGGGTACGAAAAAGAGAAAGAAAGAGTGGGAAAACACGGAGAGAGAGAAAGAGCGAGAGAGCGAGAGAGAGCGAGACAGCGAGACAGCGAGAGAGAGAAGCAAAGAGAAAGAGAGAAAATTGAAAGTACGCGAAGAAGAATAAAAATGAGGGATAACGGTGTTGAAGCTGGGCAAGCTTGAGCATGTACACGGAATGGATACTTTAAACAACAAAAGGAGCACGTGAACGGCAAGGTGGTAGGCGAATCGCGGGCAAAAGGAGCGTGCATCGGAAGGAAAACTCGTCCGGGGAAAGCCACTAGGGACAACTCGGCTACTTTACACGATGCTACGATGCTCGTGCCGCATTGTTTGCTCGCATAATAATTTACGTGCACATGGGAAAGCTGTTAGAAAGGTGCTAGCCCGGACAACAGACCAAGGAGAACTTCTCGTGCACGTTCAGAGGAAAGTATGTTTGCAATTAAATACCGGAATTCCACTATACTTCTTGTTTTTCTTTTCACTATATCTCAAGCATGGTACCTCTGATGTTCTCAATTGAGATGTTGGTCATTTTCACCGGTGGTGTGTCCCGTGGTGTTTCTAGCCTCACAACATTAAAAGTCTAGAAATATTCCTATCTAGGTGGTATTCGCGATGAATCTCCCGTTACGAGACGATAAAAATATGAAAAAGCTTCTGACTTCGACGATAGAGGCGGATGTTAAATCTGTTTCGTCGTCGTCCTCATTCTCTAAGGACAGTTTTGCTTAATAACACGGAAGCTCGACCGTCTTGCGAGGTTCCTCGCAGCTGGCATCAAGAGCTTGCAATGAAGCAAAACTACGCGAGATAAGATAAGAATGAAAAAAGAGAAAAGTAGGTAGGTAGGGAGGAGGGAATAAGGGAAACGACCGGCGTGATAATACGCATACTCGGGAGTCTGACTTCGATTTTAGAAGCAGAGTTACGAAAAGGAAATGGAACTTCTTTTCTTTTCTTATTTTTTTCTTTCTTTCTTCGATATCCTCCGTTTATAGACTCTTTCTACTTCTGTTTTCTAATTATCGCTTCATCGATGGTTTTTGCTAACTTTGAAATGTTGGAAGTATTAGTGACTTAAATTTCTGTGCTATGAATAGCTTCCTAAATGAAACATTACTGTTAGAAGGTATCCTCGCTACAGAGAAGTAGAAACTCGAAGCTTTTCTCCGCTATAGTAGAATTTTTAATAACCTCTTGCTTTCTAGCTTCATTTTAGTATAAGTATCAGTGTCACTTACAGTTTAGTTAATTAACTCGTTGGTAAAAGAAATAATATGACAAATTCAATGGTTTCGTTACAATTTGTAGCCACTTGTGATCTCCTGTAGTTTTTTCACCGTTTCTAAACTTTATTCCCGTTGGTTTTTCTTCCGAATCTATAGTACTCAATCATTCTGAATTCTCTCTTTCCTGTGCACTATTAGAATCAGTTTCACTTTACACTTTCTGTTATTCTAATTTTCCCTTTTCTTGAATTACTTGGTTAATTCAAATGTCTTGTCTGCAATATTACAGATTTGGCAATTAAACAATCTTAAGTCAAACTCATCTTCACCGCTACTAATTCCATTGTAGCGTGGCTTGATTTTTATAAGCACAGATTAATTCTTTGCCTTATAATGACGAGTCACACTCGTCGTACACATTATAGTTAAGATATACCATAAGATGAATTATATGTCTAATAAATTTGTATCTTTCCTCAAACTTTAACTTCAATTTATGACTGAGGATTACCAAATGAAAATCGTATCTAATATCCTGATATTTTTTTGGTTAACGTTGTATTAGAACAGTGAACAGCCGAGATTAATGTATGTTTTTAAAAAATCGTAAGGCAAGCAGTTAAAAGATTTTAAGACAGACTAAGTTTAAATTAATAACTTCAATTAAACACAATGCTGTACTATGAAGTACATATACGTCGAACATTTAAAATACAAAAAAGAAGGATGTTTAATCTCCATTCGAGTTACCGTTAGAAAATTAAATACTTAGATATTAGATTCTAATGAAAGAATGTTTACGATCTGGCAATTATTAATTTAAAAATTCAAACGTGTATTAAGATTTAAAAAGAAATTCTGTCGACAAATCTCCGGCCTGTTCAAGAGTAATTAAACATGCAGAAAAGTAGAGAACACGTTGCATTATAAGTTTGTCGAAAGCTTTCGATAAATTTTCAGCGGGTGATGAGCAGCACGATGCAACTGTGAGTTGAAGCATGCCACGCGTAATACTAAATTTCAGGGCTTGCAAATGAAATTAACTCTCATAGCGATCCGTAGTAAATCGAAGAACAAAATTACGAACGTAAACGAACGACGTTGGTAGTTTTCAATTTTTAATAATTCTGAATCTAGTATTGACTTCGATGGTAAGTTTTGCGTTTCCTATCTCTTTCGAACTGATGAAATATTCTGCTCCACTTAAAAAAATATTTGAAATTGTCGACGATCGCGAAACGCAATAGCAAGTACCAGACAGTACTTGAAACGTTAGTGAGGCGTATCGCGGCAAGTTTGGATTCGGCCAACACACAAAGGATGACTTGCACAAGCAAAAACTTGTACAATTTAACTCGATTAAACTTCGAGCTGGTTCGCAGAGCTAGACAGAGTTTTTACTAATAAATTCCGTCTGTATTCCGTATTCCACGTGACTGGTGGAAATTGCTACTTTTATCTTTCACGGTAATTAAACGATCCCCCGAAAGACTTATGTTCGCAAAAGAATAGAATTGGCAATAGTATTAAAATTTCACAACTCTGACATACGAAACATCCACAGAACGGTCTATAGTTCAATTATTCAGTCTACTAAATTGATTCGTGCAATTTTTCGATGCATCACTCGATACGTCTCGAACGTCAATTATCCAAAAGTACCAACGATTTCTCGATCACCAAATCGAATAAAGTTTCCATCCCCGTGAAGGTTCCAATTTCACACGAATCGAACAATTGCGGAAACTTGAAAGAATTCCAAGTAATTTCCATGCACACGCACAAGCTCTCACTTGTCGTTTTCTCCTCTCAATCCACCTAATGCATTCCATTCGCAAGAAGCCATAAGATTTTCACGGTGGCCCCATTTTAGACTTTCCTTAAAAGGAAGAGGAGAAGGAAGAGACGGAGGTGGAAAAAGAAGTAAAGGAAGCCAGTACGTGTCGATACAAGCGTGTGTAGGCTCGTTTGAATAAAAGATCGTTTTAGGAATCAGCGCTCGACGACCTCCTGGAGGGTGGGGGAAGCGAGCTTTCTACCGGAGCAAGAATCGGGTATCGGCTGATGGTTAATTCATGGTGGTAAGATCTCACCGGACGGGCCAAGGTAAAAAGAGATCCGAGAGTGATAAAATACATTTCGAGGCGTGTATGCGCACTGTTTTTACTCGCGCCACCCCATACTGTTATCCATCCATCCATCGTTTCCTCGAATTCTCATCGAACCCTTTCATACACACGTTTTATCTTTACTGCTTGTACATCGTGAAAATTGATCCCGCTGCTTAAATTCACGGGACATCGGCTCCCAGTCACCAAGTTTATTTGGTATTTTAAAGTCTGAATAAATAGACGTTCAGGGGTATTAACGTGTTCGGCACTTTATGAGGTTTAAACTCTTCAAACGAGGCAGAAAGTTGCAAATAAAATTGTCTCGCAGCAATGGTGCCCAATAAAGCCTGTGTTACTTAAATTTGTAGGCACTTTGCCTTGAAACGCTGCCGCTGTTATACGGCAGCACTGAATATTCATAGAAAATTCAGAACCTTTTAATAAATTGTTTATCCAATCAATGGAGGGTAAACCTGTTGTAAATAAATCGCAGGATCATGTTCAATTCTTGTACGGGAAATATAAATCTTCTTTTATGAGAAGTAGTTAGTATCTAACACTTCTTTAATGGTAAAAATACTGCTTGTATTTTGATAATACGGAACACCATTTCGAAGAAACTCTATTCTTAAAAAACCTTTATTTTTGAAAAAACTGTATTTCGAATGAACTTTATTTTGAAGGAACTGTACCCTATCTTTAGCAGTAAACGAGTAAAATTACAAAAAATATTTATTTTCTATGTCCTTTGGAAGGTTCGATATTCTACTTCCAAACTCATCCTACAAACAGCGAGCTAACCAATAGCAAAAATAACCTAGCCCATAGAAGCTAAAACACGAAGCTTTGTTAGCAAATAAACTATTCTTATTATACTTTTAACAATGTTTCAATTTTGTTCATTAAGTTTCACACCGAGCATATCGCGAAATGTGAAATATATCGCGTAACGGTTCAGCAACTAAGTGTGAGCATTGCACGATTCGAACAGACAAGTATCTTCACCGTAAATGGAAGATTTTTATTTAGTTGACGTGATATAGAGTTTTTCAGACTTTTAGAAGCGCCTAGTCCTTTTTTAATAAATATCAGAGAGTTGTCAACTATTTCATACAATTTTGTAAACTCAGTCACAGTGACTTAATTTATCACTAATAACCATTGAAATACAATATGAGCTGAAGCTAACATAAACAGTGATTAATACTTTGCTTTACGATTTTTTAAACATATCAGGAGAGTCCATAAATTGGTGCGCATTTTAGAGAAATTTTGAAACAATACAAATAAAAAATACATTTTACTATTTTAATCAATAATATATTTTAACAATTTGCTGCAAACTTACAGCCAAGTTTTCAGTTTGATTTATGTAAAAGAACTATAATTTCTGATCATATATATGACACTATGTACACATATGTACATATTTATTTATTTGCATAATACGTCTATGTTTTTACTTTCCACCAATTTAAAGTTACTGAACTTTTCTACATTCATAGCAACAATCAGATTTCCCAAATTCTTGACAGAAATTGACCATCCCTGATAAAAGTTACTGTCGAAATTCACCGGTCGTTATACTGTTAAACGTCTAATAAATGCACTAAATAATCTATCGCAAACGAAGAAGAAAATATCATATTGATTTTGTTAAATAGAGAAATAACAAATAAAAAGCCAAATAGAAAGATGCAGAAAGTTCCGTCGAAATGTACATCATCAAATCGATTTGCCATTATACCACAAAAATAATAGATGAACCAAACGCGTTTGCTTGAAAATTACAAACGCGACAAATAGGTCCATGTCAATCCTGATTTCAAGCAGCTAAACGATAACTTCTCGTTTATATCCTTCGTGCATTTTAGCTGTGACACAGCCGGATGAAGCATATCGAGTGGCTGCGTCTCTATTTTCGCATCTGACGATATCCGAATGCGAATAATATGACGTGACGCTCAAGAGTGCGCCGCGATATCGGAACATTATCACTATTGCAGGATATCGCGGAATAAGTTTCCGCTTTGCATCGACAGATCTCCGCGATGGTGGAAATGTCGTGGCGGAAGTCGCGCGAACGCTATTAGGGAATCGAAACGCTCGAATGCGGCCGTTCGGATGGTGGGAAATATTTGCAAGGTCGTGAATCTCCTTCCCTCAGCTTCCATTTCGCGAACGGTATAGGAAGGTAGGAGAAAGGAAGGAAGATAAGGGAGAAAGTAGTTTTGAGGTGCTTTCTGTCACTTCCGGCAAAACCGCTTGGATTTCTTCTGAAAATATTCGTTCTATCTTTTGAAACGTACGATCTCCCGTTTAATTGAACTAACATCTTCGGTTTAGCGTATTTTCAGAATTTTTGTTTAAAAAGTACGAAACTTTCAAGATTTACTATGCTTCATAAAAATTTATGAAATGTTAATACGCTGTAAAATTAGAATTAGTCACTTTCGGTTTGATTTAGCGTGTTTTCAAATTATCAAGAGATTGCAGATTTTTATGCATTTATAGAAAATTTGAAGCACGTAACCAGAGTAAACATACAAAATAACCAAATCATAGTACTTTTTGTAATACCTGGTAGATGAAATAATTGTTTACCTTAGTTAGCCTAAGATGAACCTAACCGAAGTTCTACATTCTTTTTGCTATATTCTCAAAAGTATGAATTTGTATAAAAATCCACAGTCTATCATGATCACTATATGATCACCATTACTATAATCTTTAGTATCACTATCCCTCAACTGCAATGTTGACAAAAATTCAATAAAATTTGGATAATTCTCAAATGTGTCATTTCGATCACGAAATCCTCAAGAACCTCATTCGTACAAAATGAGTTATTTTCTTAAATGGTACCTTTATAATATAGACTCTGATTCACATTAAAAAAAAAGCACAAGATCCCAGTGATGATATCAATAAGTTAAACAAACAATTAAATCAAATAACGATAAAACAAATAATTAAAATCAAACACTCCTATATAGCAAGTTCAATATCTTTAAACGTATCATTACCACTAACCGAATTGAGTTCAAACATATCTCATTTTTCGCTCCCCTTTTACCTCCTCACTTATCAACGTCTTACACTTTATTTCTTTCCTTTGATCGAACTTTCTCCAATACCTTATCTATTTATTTGGAAACTTCAAAGAACATCGAAACGAAAGGCAATGGTACTCACGACAGGCGCCCTGATGCTGTATACGTGTAGTTTTTCTCTCGAGGCAGCTGGTCTTTCGTAGATGGCAATAGTTAGTGTAGGTCACGTTGTCGGAGCCGCAGACAGGTTCAGAAGTCGATGGACAATCGGTTGGACACTGGCACAAAGGTTTCCCATTCTCTGACACGACGCACGTCGCACTATAGGAACAATACGTTTTCTCGCATGGTTCTGAAATGAGAATACGACTAATTTGTAGAGAACATTCGATTTGTATTACAAACTTGTACTTAATATGTAGCACATAAAAAAGGACAGGAATAAAAAAAGCGTGCAATTCTATCCTTCTTAGCTAAAAAGTATCCTAACTACCAATTGTATTTGCAGCGTCCAGCTACAATTCAACAGTTGGCAGATGAGCAGCGCAACACAGTTTACGAAGTGCGCGTTAGCAAAGCTATTTTTAAGCAAACCATTTTCACCCTTTCAATATGACTTCGTTTTTGGCCAATATACCTCGGTTGAACAAACAATTTAAGAAAGGATTGTCGAGTGCCAGGTTCAAAAAATTGATTTTTAATTTTTCCAGGAAATCAATAATACAATACTTCGAAAATACAGTCCCAAAATTTAAACGTTGTAGCATTTTTTGTATTTTTGTGTGTACACCTAAGGTACAGCTGGAGAGATCATAAAGTTGACCGTACTTGGGTTCTATGCTGATTAGGCGATCGTAGCTTTCTCAGTTAGTGCAAAGAGACCACATTTTCCTAAGAAAAAAAAAGCAGAATTCCTCGAACCATCAGTGTGTGTCATAGTAGAGATCACTGAAAAGTTCATCCTGGGCATCCTTTACCTATAGAATAATTTTCGTCCTCATTGCAGGAACGCTTTCTTTCTTTCCTAACTTCTCCCTCTCTCTCTTTCGTAATTTTCTTTTCGAGCGGCGTATTTATTACATAGAGAATCAACGCTACATCAAATTCGCAAAAGTAACGGAGTTGCACTCTATTTAGTAATTCTCTTTTGGGGCAAGCTACGAGTTACAGACGAAATTCCTGATTGGTTAACACCAACGCATTGGTTTTACTAATTAGGAAAATCGACAACATCTCGAACGGATAAGAAAAAAATAAAAAGATTGAATAAACTTCCTGTGTGGGTACTTAATGCAACCCAATTATCGTCCTTCCTTTACATGATCATTTCTCAGATATTCATTTTTTGAAATATTTGAAGCTTCGTACATTTTTCATTCTTTGAGCAGAAGTAGAGTGTCTTCTGTGCTTTACAGAGACTAATTTAATTATCCTAATTATTTTATAGAGACGTACTTTTACCAGTTCTTACTTCATTTTCTCGGACGTTTAGAAATGTTAATTGGGATAATTAAATTGAGAGGGCAGACATTTTACTGTCACGCATTAATCTCACAAATGTTAATTTAACGACAAGGAAACAAAGATTGCAGCAAAATAAATAGAATTTGAACGAGGATGAAATTTCGTTCGGTTAAAATTCTAGGAACGTGCAAGCCATTTCGAACGTGTTATCGAGTGTTATGCGCTGAAATGCAATAGTATTGAGAGTGAAGAAATGCCACATTTTAAATTTCAACTGAATGTTTTTTCATCGGAACGAAGCCTGTTGGCGCGGTGCAATAAAAGAAGCTCGAAAACAGATCACGTCGATGGAAAGTTGTCAAATATTTTTGTGTATAAGGCGATCGAGCGTGATGAACGTGAAAAATCAATACTCTATCTGATTAAGTCAAAATATTTTCGAATAAGAAGAATTTTTATTTGTCTTTTGTTTTACTTATCAGAATTCGCTTCAATGCTGTCATTTATGACGTCAAAACCATCCGGTATCGACAAATAATGTCGAAAAGATACTATCTCCAGTTATATGAACAGACTTTTATATTGATCGATCATTCTTCGTACATTTATGACACTAACATATGATCAAAATACGCACTTAAATAATCGTGTACCGGTAGTAATCGATATCCAATAAAATGAAAAATATTTTAAAATTTAGTGGTATTGTTTGAATAACCCATATTTTCGAACAGATTTCTGCTTCAACATTCACTCGTTTGGGGATCTCTGAACCAGTGATTTAGTACACAGTAAATTGTTTATTGTAAATTAAAATAAAATATTTAAAAAAAGAACAAATTAACTAATACATACTTTTTCTTCGGAGTTTCAATTTCTAGCTGTGAAATGAGTATGCTAAATAAATTAGATCTCTTAACCGAATACAAGCTACGAAAATCACAGAAAAAATACTTCAAAAAAGCTCTGAAATATTAAATACACTTTAAGTCATATTTATAACCTAGCTACAAATTAGGATGTATTTTTGGTAAGATTAGTAGGATATTTCCACAAATTTATTGCGATTCCAATAATTCAGCATGACCAGAACATCGAATGAAGAACAAAAAAAAAATACAGTAAAATTATTGAACTCTTCCATATTTTACTAAAATTGTTTATTTCTTAGATATTCTGATCATGTTGAATTAAATTTGTGAAAATACCTTCGCTCTAATCGGAAATAAATGCTGATTTATAGAGCATATAAATATGAAACCGAATATAAGTACAGATTTCGAGTCACGAACTCCACATTCGGGGCGGTACATATACTGAAATAACGGCTGCGTTGCGATTAACGTTCTCAAACCAGATGCAAAAATCTCAAGAGAAACGAGCTCAATTCAACTTCCCTTTGTTTTCATTTTTTCGAAGAATTTTGTCCAGTGCAAAGCTGTTCCCGTGACAAAGAGTCGGCCAAGCATTAATCCAATCGGTAAAAAAAAAAGAAAAAAAGAAGAAAAAGATCACCCTTCGAAACAGCTTCTGGAAATAAGAAATTCATTCTTGTAGTCGGTCATTTGATATTCCCGTTTCAAACGTAAGCAGTTTGTCCGGGAGTATTTTCCGCTATCAAGACAAACGTTCTACGACTTCAACCTCTGTTTCTATCTGGCCAAACCTTGAGAGAGAGAAAGAGAGTCGGAGGTGTTGCTTATTTAGGGAACTCGGCCATAGCTTTAACGATCACCTTTAACGAAGTCCGCGAAACATTCTTAAAGGAAAACGGAAGAGGGGCGCGCTCTCGTGATAAAGTTTCAGAGTGGATCAGGATGGGGATCCGGCGCGAAAGAAACTTGGCGAACTGAATTACTGCAGCGGGCACGGTAGCGGAAATTCGTGTTTCGAAGGCTTTGTCGTTCTTATGCGGCCGGGGACAGTCGATAAGAAAACACCAATTAAAGGGAGCCGCTCGGCGAAAATAATTAGCCTCGGCCGATCATGCCGGAGGAAAGGAATTCCGTTCGTTCTCCGCGACAACGATTACGCGCCACCATTCCGCATCGGCGACGCCTTCCATCCTTCGTCTTCTTTTCTTTTTTTTCTCTACAACAGAGGATCCAGAGGAACAGGGAAAGAGAGAGAGAGAGAGTGAGGGGGGAAGAAAGAGAGGGAGAGGAGAGAGAGAGAAGAAAGATTCGAGGAAGCGCAATCAATTTTCCAGGAAAGTTAGCTTGAACCCGAAGGGAAGACCGCTGGGTAACCTCGATGGATAATCCAAGAACCATGGTCATTAATATGGCGGATAAGTTGATCCCTCGTAACGAAAAAAAAAAAAAAAGAAAATCACCCGACTCATCTAACCTCTTGGGCGAGTCGCGGTCTGCTTTTCTGCGGTGAAGGGCTTTCGTTTGATCCCCGTGTCTTCGGACAGGTCGAATACTCGTCGAAATCAGTAACGTACCGAGATAGACGATGTCCTTCGCGCGGACGCGAACGAAGTACTCTGACAAAGGATAGTTTTTACTAGCCGATGACTACTTTTCCTCTCCAACGGTGTGAAATTGACGTGGAACCTATGAACGGATCCTGCGGTTTTGCTGTCATTGAGTAGTTCGAGAGTCACCATCGTCGACGTGCCCAAAACGATCTCTCGTATAACATTCTATCGCGTTGCTTTCTCTCTTTTTTCTTTTTTTTTCTGTTTTTTGTTCTTTCCAAGTTGACGCAGATTTTTCTAATATTTCAACCGGCAAGGGACAGTGACGTCATTGCGTGGAAGCTGCCCTCGAGCTGATTGGATTAAATGAGTCGTGGCTAGAATGTAGAAGTCGAGAGCAATTGTGGAAACGTATTGAATTCTTCGTCGTGTCTTTCTTGTTTTACTCCATTGCGTAAAATTTAGCAACAATGGGTGAAAAAGTGTTTTTAAAGTTTCCCACTTCTTTCGAACGGGACAGTTTTGTCATTTCTGTTTATTTTCTTGCTTTATGCCGAATTTCACCTTTTACTTTTTATTTTCTTCTTCTTTTTTTTTTTATGCACGTTTAAGCGTAGAATAATATACCGCGAAATTTCCGTCTGTTTGCAACTTTAGAATTTTCATTTATGGAATTTGAACGTTCGACTTGCTTGTCCGCGAATACTCTGTCCGTTTTTACCAGCTGAAATTATTGCATTTTAGCTTGTTTTTACGGGATTTAAAGTTTGCGGCATTATCACGCAATTGGCAACAATTTACTTCGCAAAATTTTTCCGTTTTATGCTCTCTTATGCTCAATTGTCGATGAGAACGAAGCATTTGCAGTCATTTTTTACGGTGTTCATTCCAGATCGTCGGAAAATATTTGCAGATTTCCCTTTTAACAAAAAACCAAAAAAAGCAGAAAAAACGTTTTTCATCGCGCAGAAAAATTCAGTCCGGTTCGGCGAAACATGTTAACTGAACGTTGAATGCAACTTTAATTGGTTGCTCGTAGTTTATCCTATCGGTTCAAATGGCCGGTGCAACACAATTACGCTCGTTTTTTCGATTAACCCCGAAAACAAGTCACTGCTGTAATAAATACGTCTCACTTTCGCTGGTTTTGTCGTTAAAAGAATTCACCGGAGTACGCATGCTCGTAACCGAATCAGTTGCGTGCTCTCTGTTAATTGTTTGCGTCAAACTGTGCCCCGTTTCACCATCGAAACTTGTTAAATTGAAATGCAAATACTCTCGATATCTTTAAGTCGTTCTCACTAGCGTAAGGTACTATAATTCTACGCTTCATGATCCATAAATTAGTAGATCTTTCAATCTCGATAGACTTTCATAAAATAACACATGCCCTTATCAATTCCCATGGTACAAATGTTTCACTGAAACATCATTTTATTCATATTTTCATAAAATTGAATGTGAGCTAATTTCTTTTAGTAGAGACGTTTTTGATAAGAGTTTCATCGTTTTAAAATATTGTTGATTTGATTAATTTGCCGCTTGTGAAAGCGAGAGGGACGTTTAAAAAGTAATTAACACGTTTTGTCGAGTACCATGGGAATTCGTTTAAGCTTAAGATGCGATGTATACGAAATGTACGTATCGCCCGGGGATCTTCGTCCGCCCTCTTCGGGCCGTAGATATTCCGAGAATGGGGTTAGCTCCTTTCTTGCCATACACGCTGATGCAATCGCCGCGGTACGATCCATATTTCACGTAGTTTATAACAGCAGAGAAGGGGCACTTTACTACGTTACGGTAAACAGCTCCACGTTAAGTAGTAACGTGCCGCTTATAGTCAGCCAGTAGTAAGGGTCAACGCTCCACGCATTCGATCCCGGCTTACGGTAGATTCGAGCTAACTACTGCGATCTTTTCTGTCTATTTTCTAACCATACACTTCTCGCGATGATTCTAATAAATTTGTAAGAGCGATACAAGTCGGAACTTGAAATATTAGGTGCAGAAATAAATTCTTTTTGATTTGGTTCATATAATCAGTACAGCTATACAAATCGAAATACTCGTAGTAATATTCGTAAGTTGACAGAAAAATGGCAAAATGTAATCGTCAATAATATAAATTATTTCGGTTATTAATCTATTTTCATTCTTTTCACATCATGTTTGGATTGTACCCAAAAATCCGAGAGAATTTATTTCTACATCTAATACATCAAAACGTTAATCGATCAACGTTAAATTCCCTTGTATTACTAAATTTATGTTTTCAAACCATTTACGAATAAGTAGGTTTAGAACTTTATCCACTTATAGGAAATTTAAAGGTACAAAAAGTATCAAAACTGTAGTGCTTTTTATAATATCTCATAGGTAAAATAATTTTCTACCGATAAGTTCTACTATATTTTCAACAATATGAATTTGCATGAAAATCCGCACTCTATAAGTAAAGAATAAGAGAAGATTGTCTTCTTTGATATTAATTACGATATAAATATCATTCATTTGTAACCTTGCTGCATATTTCAATTGTTTGAAAACGAACCATAAAACAATAAAAAAACTTTAAAAAAAATTTCAAATAGATTTTGTGTTTTATTTAAAAAGAAAAAGCATATAGGTGTGCAAGTTGGATGACCATCAGCTCTGTTGAAGGAAATCAATCTATTTCTGCGTGAAATAAAATGTCACATGGGCGCTAGCCTATTACAAGCAGAGTTCACGTGAATTATCATAAAACACGCATAACTTTTCACTCCAACACAATTTTTCAAGACCGTACCGTAAATTGTTAACAACTAATCATGTGCTGTTTATGTTCATAAAAAATGAACGAATGACAGAAGGTATATCATTGCGGAACACATTAATTGGCACACGTTTTCCGAGCTCATTTGGAACGAGCTACTCTCAGTACAAATAATACTCTCGCGAAGTAATGCACACATAGTAGCCCATGTGGAATTTTAATATATATGTACATTCACGATCATCACACGGTGGACGTTCAGCGAACTTAATCAATACCAAATACCGGCGCACCAGGCCTCATAAATTTTTCGTCGGCGGTCGCTTTGATGTCATCCGAGCGACATTTTGTTTCGCGACATCGAGAGGGATTGGCGGGATGGACTGGATCGGGGGTTGACCGATTCGCGGAGACCATTCACCCGTAGCATTTACGAGCGGGGTGTATCGGTCGATTCAAAGGCAGTTTTCCGTGAAACGCGTTGAAAATTCAATGTACTCAATGACTTTCTACTCGAAATGTCGATCACCTGTATTAAAATGATGAATTAATGCATGAAGCGGCCGAAACGACGCGCTCATTATTACGAAAGCGCGGGGAATCGGGAACACGCTTATACAACTGCAGTTAGCGTAAAATAATTTACATTTTCGCGGAAAACCGGTGTTTCGACAATCTTTTCGCTAATCCTATCGCGTTTCCTAGAAATAATACTATTACATAGATTAGTCTTGCTGAAGTAGAAGTTCATATCAGAGCAGGAAATGGATAAGATTTGTTAGATTTTCACGGCTAGAATTTCTTGAAATACTATCCCAGGCTTCCGGGCTAAAACTGTGTCGAATTTTGTTTTGGTTTCGATGTTTCGTCAATAGTGTAATTAGCTTCATTAAGGTATCTTAACACATTGATAATGTGTTGTAGGTATGCCATTTTTTTACAGATACTACTTAGATGATTTTGATCAGCTGAACAATTAGAAAACCGATGGAGGAGTGCCAAAATGGAATTAAATTCGTATCCTTGTTTGAGTTTTTCCTAATTTCCAATGTCTTCCATCATTTTCTTGGAAAGTAATTAATTCTCTTAGCAATAATTCTGGATTTAGTGAATTCAATTCTATGATCTGTTGTTGTGTGGTGTTCCGCTATAGGTGATTGTGTATATCCTAGTCTTGTGCATCTTCCATGTTCCTTGAGTCTGGTATTCATTCTCTTCCCAGTCTCACCAGTGTATGATTTTCATTGTGTCGTGAAATTTATTTAAGTAGTATGGTCAATATTTCCAGCGTACAGTATACAAATCATACATCGAATACATCCACTTAAATTTGTGTATTTTGTTAACTATTTATAAGAGAAATTATATTATGCATCCTATTTGAACACGATGATTACAACTACAATACAGTCCACTACGATAAACAATCAGAAGGCTTCAGTCGGTCCAAATTAGAGCCACGAAGTTTGCCTCACAGAATCGTCGCGAATTATATAAGGTCGAAATAGCAACGCGTTACAATTTTCATTTAATGATGTCGAGATCAGTTTATTCTAACGGAACCAGAGAGGCGTGTAATGATTAAGACACGTCAATTGCTATTGAGAAAAGTATATTTAGACACCAGAAAAGCGTATAGTCTGCAGAAGGCAGAATTTCTGTGATCGTAAAAACACTTTCTGATGCTAGATCCCTAAAAAAATGAAAAATTTAATTAATCAAGTGTTTGAAGGGAGATAAAAATAACAGAGGTGGTCGTCGCGGCTCGTAGAATCAACAGCTTAAACAGATTTTATTAAACTTACTATTCTTACTTGAATATTGATATACAGGATAATAGAATTTAAGCGAAGAATAACGTTATTCTGAGATTTTTGCGTAATAAATTGGTTGTAGCTTTAACCGGTGCATTCTTTCGAATCAACTCTCTTGATTTCTCACAATCAGACGAAGACAGGCGTCGCGAACGAACTCACTCCAACAATCGACGCTCTTTAACAACGGCTATTACCCATACGACACGGACCGTCTTGTGTATCGTCGTTTACGATCGGTTTAAAGTACCGCTCTGTTCGTATAGCGTCGACAGTGCATAACTGGGCACTCGTATCGTGATAAGGGCATGCACCAGATAACGATGTGTAAGGGTAGTTCCGAGGCGCCCTTACAGCTGAGATTTTACTGGCCGATAACGTGCTAATCCCCCCCGCAAGGTTGGATAGGTTTCGTGTACACGCCATTAGCAGCGGCGTTTAATTAAATAAGATTTTCACATGAAACTTATTAGTTGCAGCAACAAGATAAATAAACGTATCTTGTCAAAACGTCTATTCATTATAGCCGTGAAAACAATTCGGGAGAAGCAATTTATAGGACACTATGAACGGATATTATTATTCCGTAAACTAATTAACCAATGAATTTTTAAACAAAGCTTACAGCTATATGTTATATAATTTCGAAGTTGTTTTCCAAGTTTTGTACGTATTTTGTGATTGTGCGTATAATTTAATAACATTTACAAGTAAAACGGGAAGATTTATCAATCGAAAGGAAAGGATATTTCGAACAATTCGTTTCTGTCTATTGAAATATGATAAATAACAGTTTGGTAACGTTCAAAAGCGTTCGCATTAGCCTCAGGTAAAACAAATATACGAAATACGTGGAAATTCATATCCACAAGCAAGCACTCATGATTCTGTATTGTAAGATAAAAATATGTGTAAGACAAGCATAAATCAATACATCAATCGATATTCAATTCGTGTGAAGTGTTAGAAATAAGTAACAGATCGATATTTGCTTCGTGTGAGATATAAGACAGAAATATGTGTAAGAGAAGTAACAGATCGATAATTACTTCGTGTAAGGCCTCAATCATATACCACACTGCATAGCATGGACCTCACCATTTACAAAATCTATTATATAAAAGGAAGGAAAACCAACCAATAAATGTTCAGTCTGTTCATGTCAGTTCACTGCATAGCATCTGTACCTTAATCTTCGGTAACATAATCATTGATATAAAATATTCAGTGATATAAACCAAGTAGGCTATTTCTAAAAACAAGCGACTCCTGGAAATTCTCGTCATAGTATCATGTTAAATTAATTTCTTACCGATACACACAAAGATAGTTCTATCGTTGTTTATTTTGAATGTTCTTTCAGCGTATGCTTCATCTATCTTAATAAAATCCTATAGAAAAGATTAGAAAGTGTAAATCATACACATGCAATGAACGTATTGACAATTTGTGGTATTAGAAATTAATCGAAATATTCTATATTCGGGAAAATTAATCAACGATATATTGAATATCATTTCTCTTCTGATTATTAATATTAATTGTAGAGGATTTAATGCTTGCTGATTAACCTTTCAAGTCCCAAATAGAGAAATAAGTATAATTATTTATTATTTATAGAAGTTTATAAGAAAGAATATAACTACTATCGAAAAGTGTTTGGATCGTTAGTTTTTGTATAACAAAATATTACGTTTACGTAACTTAGACCTCCAAGAAATTGCTATTAAATTGTCAAGAAACAAAAAATGCATTATAGTTCTAAACACCAGATAGAAACCCAGTACGAAAAAGTAATGCATAATGATATAAAAAAGATGACTTTATCTTAGTTACTTTCTTCTAACTTCGGGACATTGTAGGATTAAGGAAGAAGAAATAATAGCAAAAAAATATTAAACAATTTTTCGAAAAATTAATTTATAATATTAACACAAGGCAACACGAAATTATTAATGAAAATTTGCTGGAGCAAAATTGCGAGTGAAGTGTTGCGTTAGTGCAACGTTGGGACTTAATGGGTTAGATTCGACTTCGATTTTTACATACTCTTTGTTAAATTTCACATCGTGTTTCGGAAGAAAGCAACAGTGTGAATCAGGGGGAAAAGAAGCGACCACGTGAAACATGGTAACATCTTTCTGGTTGTTCGATTCGTGGGCAGTGTTACATAGTTTCTTGCGGCTGGTTCGGCATTTTCTTGGCGACCCGATCATTCGTCATGATCCATCTTGCTCGTCCATCGAATAGAGCAGCTACGTTTCTTCGGGGAAGTTGTGTCAGATCGTATACGTGCACGTGTTCCGGAAGAGTAATGGCCATCGAGCCAGAAGCGTCAGCTTGAAGCATTAGTAACCGCTAATCCGTGGTGCACTATTGGATCGAAATTAACACGCGGAAATTCACTGGGGATTATGCAGTGTACACGCGAAAGTATAATCCGATGACAACGTTACATTGCTCGGTTATCAATTTATGCGCAAAAATTTCTCCATAAATACCGTCATTTTCAGGGAGTTTTACTTTGCGAGAAAATTCTGTTGAAAATGCGATTCAAAATCGTTCGAATGAACGTTCAAATTTGAATAATTTCAACGCAATCACGTAAGTGAAGTATTCAAATAAAATTCCAGATACTTGGTTCTAACCATTTCTGTTACAATTGTTTGAGAAATATAAATGCTTCCATTTTTATTTCATTCGATCAAAGAGGAAGTGATACATTGATCAGAATCTTCAAATATTGTCGTTTCGAAGTTGAATATATTTTAGTTACTGTTTCATAGATTACTTCTTTATTGAAGTATTAATTAACAAGTATAAGTAATATACAATCGGGAAGAAAATAAAGTGAAAACCTGCCTGTTATAGGAAATATATACCGTAAATATAATGTAATATTTATCATTTCTTTTGCTCTTTTAGTTATTACTATTATTTACATATTCACATGTAAAATGTGAATAGATTTATGTTATAATTTAATTTACTTGATATAAAAGTATTTACAAGTTTAAGACAAACAGAATTGTGTGGATATTAGAAAAATTACAACCATTTTACGTATTAAACAAGTGTCCGCTTAATTTTGTCTCTTACTGTATGTAGAAATGTGATATTACTCGTTAACATAAAAGAGATCATGATATATATATTTCTGTAGTCATTAATTTTATAACAAAAATGCATGAAGACGTATGATAATAAATTGAAATTGACGAGAAGGATAGAATTAACAATAAAGGAGAAGGAAAACATAAATTATCGTTTAAATAATTATAGAAAATCGTGATCGAAAATACATATGCCTAAAATCGATCTGTGCAGATAAACGAATATTTTTATAAACGGTGTTGTCAACAACACCGATGAAATAAAATAATATTTTCAATATTAAATTTAGGCGATGTGTGTTACTATTAATGTTTAAGGAACTGGTAATCATTACTTTTTGCAAAACAAGAATAAAAGACTTTAATTTTCTCACTATTACAATAAGGGAAAGAAATTAAAAATAGACGAAACTACTAAATGTCTAATGTGTAATAACTAGACTACGGATTTCTATGCATTGATAAGAAATTTAAAGGTGCAACATTGCACGGAATGCAGGTAGTATGAAAAGATATAAAAATATCAAAATTATAGTGCGCTTTATAACACCTGATGGGTGAAATAATTTTCTATCGAAGTTCTACTTTTTTTTTTACCATACTCTTACAAATATGACTTCGCATAGAAAACTATAATCCAATAATAACTGAAACTACTATACTACGCGATAAAAAGCACAAGCAGGTCAATGAAAAAGACACATTCGGCGAATGTAATTTTCACTAATAATTTTCTCGTAAATATTAATATTACACTGGAAAGCTAATTTGTTTAAAAGAAGACCAAAGAGGTCAACACCCTGAATGATTAATATCTCATATAAATATCTTCACAAGTTAGTGAAAACTACCTATTTTTATACATCCAGTAATTGGGTCATTTGCTATATGTGAAATCAATTCATGAAACGTTCGAAGCTTTGCAATTATAATTCTAATAACAGTTTCCAAAGGATTATAAGTATTTTCCAATTAATGAAAACCAGATATAATAGATTTTCCAGTTAGTAATTAATATCATTACATCACAGAACATTTCACAATTTCATCCTAAATTTCCACTGAAACGTCGTTTTAATTAGATCTCTAATTATATCCTATTATATTAATTATAAACAAATAAATTTATATTTCATAATATAAATTTGTCATCACTGTGTTCTAGTCGAATATTTTCGCTCTAATCACGTCACCACCCCCGATATCGTTGCTTCTCTCATGCGATACACTGTTGTGCTGTTGATTACAACAAAACTCTGTCCCGTCATCTTTCTGCATCACTACCTCGGTAATCTTCAAACGACCAAGTACGCTAGGACGAAGCTACCTCCGGTCGTCGAGCACAAGAAGCATCGTGGCAAGGCAGGAAATCCAATAACAGTAGAATGCGACGTTCCTCCACGGTTCATTAACCGGGACAATTATTATCCGATTGTTGAAAGAGCAAACTCGATCCAAGCGCGGATTTCCTAGTTGCCAGAGCGAGTGTAATTATTCCGCATGCCACTTTATTAGTCTCCACGAGCTCGACTAGTCAGAACTTAGCCTCGTTCCACGTAGAAACGCCCCTGTCCACGACACACGCCGCCGTTTCAACTTTCAACTTGGACCCCGTGACTCTCCATGCGAATACAAATTATTCGAATGAACTCTGGAAATTACCCGTGTTACTTGTTCGCCCGGGACGTCACGTTTTTCCCTGTACCGAGCTCTCTCTCTTCATCTCAAAGGGATTAATATTGTCATAGGAGAAGCTTAACGTTGATGAGATAACAGGTATAGTGTGTGTATAACTTCGGGACAAGTGAACATGTACGTAAATACATCAGTAATTGATAAGAAATTGTTAAAATTTAACACTAGGTCTATCAAACTAGTTAAAATGATTTTAGATTTCCATCTAAAATTTACTCAAAGTTGTGACTTTGCATTTCAGAAAGTTTTCACGACTTGCATTACAATAACCATAGAATTAAATTTATCAATTTTGTCGTCTCCTTTCTCGCGCCTTTTTCAAAGTTACATATGTACATATGTACTATACTAAAATATACCACAATCAGTCATTTTAATTGGCGTAGTATATCTGAGTAAGAAGTGTTTTGCAGTACCATTTACATCAATCGTAACTCTAAATAGGTGTATATAAATCTATTTATAACTGATAATCGATTTGTTGCAATTAGCTGAAGAGCTTGTTAGACAATCGTACGAAGAACGAACCTTAGATAAAATATCGGTAAATACGACACAAAATTCGGATAAACGTAGATGATGTTAAATTGAACATTGCAGAAATAATAAAGCTAATAATGTACATTCAAAAAGGTTTCTATATTTCTTATAGCCTCCAAGACAAAACATAAATAGTTGAGAAAGCTGGAGATCATTAAATACAAACTGTATACGCTAGTTCCACATTTTCGTTTAATCTACCCTTAGTAGAGTTAACTTTGACATGTATAATAGAAGAAATGTATAAAAGACATGTATAACAGAAATAACGAGTAAAATAATTAACTCATAGTAGCATTTAATAAAAACTTAATTGTAACACATTATAGCTTCATCGAAAAGTATTAAGATAAAAATTGATAAAGAATTGACAAATTGATATAATGAATCGTTGTGATATTGGAAAAATTTATAGAAATAGAGGAATGAATAAACCAGAATTGTTAATAATATTTTGTAACTAAAAAGTGAATATTTTTATATAAAACTGGGATATCTTACTTGGATCGTACGTCCAAGGAAGTTTAACAGAATATGGAAACATAAAAATGGTCGTAATGGATAAATTGTTTTGTCAATACCAGTCAGTAATTGATAGGTGAAATGATGAATAATATATGATTACTCAGGAAGCGGACAGACGATAAAGGTAGTATAAACGTACAGAAATCGATCTGTGATGGCTAAAAAATGCTATTTCAAGTGCGATTCCGTTCGTTAAATTGTAAAGAAATTCAATTACGATACGTGTTTTGAAATGCAATTGTCATTATAAATGCTCTCCTGTTTCCTATACAACTGCGATACTCATTGTTCTAGTTTATAAACAACCCAATAGTAAACTGCTTGAGCACTATCGTCTGACTAATAAGTAGAGAGTGCTACAGGTTCGAGTTCATTTTCACTGAAACTTTTCCAATATGTAAAGTAAGCTTCTTCATCTTCTTTACAAATTACCTCTGTCCAATATAAGAATTAAATACTCGAAAATTTAAAAGTAAATCTGTAAGTATAGTCTACGTAGAACTACACGTACATGGGACTATTCAACGAAGAAATATCGCGAAATTACTGTTAGGTCGTAAAACGTGAATGTGAGCAAAATTTGGTTTGGCGAATTATAGCTATAAAATTCGTTAGTAACATGTGATCGCCAGATCGAGGTTCAGAAATTCACTTCGGCCCTTCATCAATTTTTATCTTTCGAAGATCGAACCTGGCCGTGATTCCAATACACATTTGAAGAAATATCTATATTGTGCCCCTTTTCAACCAAAAAAACAAAGTATTTTTCATTCACGAAGTCCAGTAGGGCCAAGGAACCACCCATAACCAATTAATATAATGTAAAACTTCTAGCTTCATCGAATCATAACTAATAGTTAACGGTATAAATTTGAAAAAAAAAACAATCAATTACCACATAATTCATACATCACGATTCGACTCCACACCATCATTCATACATATGTGATAAACATATGTAGTTACATACAGAAAAACATTGATTTGTAAATCTCGAAGAAAATGATCTAGAGGAAAAAATTATTCCCACTGTAATACGTGTCTTATCGAATCAAATAATTTGTCCTTTCGACATTTCCGCGTAGTATAAAATACAACGGAGATATCGCCTTGTAACAGAGTTAGCGGAACATCCTATACAAGGAAAGTAAACATATTAGATCTGATATCTTGAAAATTATTGGAGATACAGAAATGGTGTAAATTGACGAATTTTATTTTCTTTAAAGACAAATTTTTCAACTGTGGAAACAGAGTAATAAAAATTATTGCAGTTTTATTAATTTTTCTTGTAAAATGTATATAGATCGTGATTATGATTGTCATTGTAAATGGCGGAAAATTTTCAGAGAATTAAGCCGATGAGACCAAGTCAGGCAAAATTTAACCAGCGATATTTTTATTTATTGAACAAGTTAACCTTAATGCCGTATTCGCAGAAGTTACAGCGCAGAATGAAAGGTGGTATTTAATATCACAGTGATGATTGGGTATGGTAGAATATAATTCTTGTTGAAGAAACGAGCGAAATGTTTGCCGCAGGTCTGCAATTACAAAACGATTAGATTTTGTTCCGTGTGCAACATTACGAAACGTTTTGCCGCGCGATCTCGCTCGGAAATTATGCGGTTTCGCGTGGTGAATGCGTTATTTTAAAAGTCCGGCGACCGCGTTCGGCTCGAATTTTTACCACGGCCAAACGAAACGTACCGCCACTACAAGAAGTTATCAGACAATCAACGAGCGAATGAAAGTTCCAACCGTGAAAAATTTCGACCTCTCTTTCCTTTCCCGTTGAAGTTAGTGTTGAATACCTCGAAGCATTTCAGCATCTATAATTAGACGGTACACATTCGCCATTCCAACACGCAGAGGAACGATATAATTTGTCCATGAATCGAATTCAAAGTTAGATACGCTGCATTTAGTTAAAATATTCATGTACAATCGACTTAATACTAGATTTACAGGATCCGTCAATTTCACGAGTTTTGAATTTCACAAACAAAATTGTAGAAACTGCAATCTTAAAAATATTTTTAATTATGTAAAAATTATTAAATTTAACTGTTTATAAAAAATTAACCCTCTATAGCGTCACATGACTTAAAAGCTACACATCTGTTTATCTATATTTTACATATCACATTTTACTTGTTTGCTTCTTTAATTAACTATAAAATTTCTTTATATAAATTATTAATTCTTGTTCTTCGATATTTTTCCAGATATCAAATTTTAATCAACTGTAATTTTTCTTCCCACAAACACAAAGAAATCCGGTTACAAGTGGTTAAATTAATTTTTTAAATATTTTTCTACGTGTTAAAATTGATCAATGTCGGAGATTTATACTTCTTTACCCTCCGTTGTTAGCCGTCATACCATCCTTTGTATCAGAGATATTACATTGTGCACCACAGGTGTCGTATGAATTTCGAATTCAAGAACAAACTCCCTTTAAAAAATTACAATCACATCACCTTCGTGTATCTCTGTATCAGACATTTCTATACCTGAATCTCCATTAACCTAACCCAGAAAGCACATTCCCAATCCCCTGCAGTCCAAGATTGGAACTCGATGCTCCGGCAGCCTTGGCAAGGACATTCCACGAGTAAAGGCAACCGATCTTAAAATTAGACAATCCACGAGCCTCGCATTTGGACCAGATTCTGCAACGGTCAGAGCTACAAGAGGTTGTGACGTCTGACGTCAAGGTGGCTTGTTCTAATTCGAGTTCTGTTAAAACGAGATATCGTTTATGAACGCGATCAATGGTATTCACGTGTACAGTTACACAAAAGCGTGTGTAAAGATGAAAAAAAAAAATATTTCACAGGTGGACGATGAACAAAAAGGCAGACGAGAGTCATCTTCTTTTCAGACCGTTTAACGAATGAAATCGTGCTACATCGCGGTGAATCCCGTGATCCAATTTCTACCTCGGAGCAACAATTAGACACGGAGGCCTCGAAAAGGCAGCCGGCAAAATGGACTAGTATTTAAATCGAATCATTAACGGTATAATAGCCCGTGAATGATCCCACTCGAGCTGGATAATTGGCCCGGCGCGGAAACGAGAGGGATGGTTTAAAGCTAATAAATGATCCCCGCTGGTTTCATCGTTGAAAGGAACCGATTCTACACGCTGTCGATTTTCCTGACTTGATGAAGAGCACGGACTGCGCCTCTCGTCAGGCCCTACTACTTCCTTGATCAAAGGGATCGAACACTCTCCCTTAGGTGAAGTCGAAGAAATGGGTCGAGGTGAATGTTCGAAAGAAACTGAGGCAAAAGATTCCAGCGAGGGTGGTGGGAATGTGAAGGAGGTACATCCGAGATGAGAAGTCAGATCGAACGGATAATTAATCGGCTAGCTTTTTCTGACAGCATTTGCTAAAGGGAAAAATAAAATGGTAAGCTTGATGCATGCTTGGTATTAAAGTGTTGGCGATGTACAAGTGATTGCAGATCATAAAAGAAATGGATATTGCAGAGAGAACGTTGTTGCATTTGAACGTTTTTCCCCCGAGAAATCACTTCTTTCCTCGTGGTACGGTGCTTGCAACTCGGTTGTGATAAACCTTGACCGCGATTAGTACAGTCTACTAATAGCGAGATATAGCCATGATATAGCGAGATCGTAAATTAAACTCTCAAGAATCGGCACCGATTGATGCTACGGCACTCAGAGTCATGAGTTTTAATCTGATTGACGATTCCAATAATAAATGCACGGTAGCATATGATTTGGTATTTTAATTAGTAAATAGATTAGGTTAAGGTTCCATTTACAAATGGAAAATATATAAATATTAGCTATTATATGAAATTGTTGGAATTTCTTTCTGCAACTACATAATCTTTTTACACTTTCTACCTGCGTGTACAGATCAATTAACATTTTTCGCAAAAAAGTTTACTCTTGCTGCCAGCACTTTTTGTAAGCTCTGCTACGAACTGAAGATATACTGTTGACATTGCAAATTCAAACATAATTGGTATTTAGTATGTAAAAAGGCGCAATTGTTTTAGCTGTTAAATAAAGTTTTTATTATTGAATAAGTTGTTCAAAATTAATATTTCGATTTAGCATGATATTCTTCGAATATCTAACATTTCATTCCCCCATTAACAATAATTACGATTCCTCTGTTTCAGTTGTAGTATTCAGCCATGAATCTACAGCACCTAATAAAAATCTTTTGAATATAATATGATTATCAAAACTTTTTTCAGTAAACTCATGTATCGAGATATGACATATATGTACTACTGCAAAAAACAGGCTAGTTTAATAATTTTGTAAATAAGTACACACAAAATAATAAACGGCGTTTATTTTCTGTATTATTTTCTTTCATTTGTTACATCTTTTAACCAATATTAGCGATTATTGTTTTAGGTAGTGCTTTTGATATATAAAACGATAAATGTAACTGAAACTTTTTTAGGCAACTGTATATATGCACAGAAATAAGAAATGTGGCAAGTCTTGTGAGAGATGTTAATATTTAACATGTTTAACAGCTAATCTATTCATCTAGTAGTGGAGCGCAAGATATAATGCAAGGCAAGACAAAACATCACGGAAAAGAGTTTCGATCAAGTAAGCCAAGATGCTATGATTCTTGTTAATTAGAGAATAGAAAGGAACTTTCAACGTTTGAAGAAAGCGCTCAGACAGGTAGCGAGCACCTAATGACGTCAGGTTGCCGTGGCAAGGCTTGGCCATGATCCGGTTATGACATTCTAAAGCCAGAAGGGAGAGAGGAGCGGCGTTAAAACGGTGGCGAGAAATGGAGGGAACAAGGGCACAGAAGGTCCGTGTATCGTAAAAGCCAGCGAGCGGCTCGTGGCAACTTCCTGCTTCGCATTTCAGCCGGCATTAATCCTTCATGGTCGTATAAAAAAGTCTCTCTCCTCTCCCCTTCTCTGTTCTCCTTAGTCGAAGCCAGGCCAAACAAGTACAAGAAGAAGAAGAAGCAGAAGAAGAAGAAGAAGACGAAGAAGAAGAAGAAGAAGAAAAAGAAGAAGAAAAAGAAAAAGAAGAAGAGGGGCTGAAGTGGAAAGGGGATGAAAAAGCTTGAGCTTGGCCAACGATGCCGCTCCAAGTTTAATCGTTTTTAAAAACTCCTCCAGACGAGGCGCGCTCATGAAATTATCCTTCGAGTAGAAAAGCTGGCTGAAATATTCTTGTCCCTGAAACAGGGGATACTTTTTATCGTCTACCATGATAATCAGTCTATGCTACGATTGTGAACTCGGCTTAATTACTCGTGAGCGATGCTGATATTCCCCTTTCGTGGTCCTCCACTCGATGAAAATCGATTTCTAATAGGTCGCTACGGAAGGATTCGAAGAACGGAGAGACTGTTATAGTTTATGGATTCTTTGTTGCTTTGTATCATGATTTCTATCACAGCTCGTTGATCGTAAAAGGAGGAGGAAAAGCATCGGATTTGTTGAAACTGTTTGTCGAGCGTTTATTACCCGCTTAGCTTGCGACTATTCGGCTCTTATAAAATACACCAAAGTCTGAACACCACATTTTTTATTACTAAGAGAATCTAAGGACTTTAGACAACCTGAAGGACAGTGAATTATTGCACATTAATATCTCTTTGGACAAAACTTCTCGTTTCCCATTGACACTCACCATCGAAACCAATCACCAATAAGCTGAATATACACACACTTACCATGCAGTCACTGGTCAATTATAACACGGCAGCATTTTTATCAGAGAAAACATTAATATTGACTGTTTATTTCAAATAATATGAAGCGAACGATGAACGGCAGAATGTTTAACTTACTGTTTCTTCGAATGCTGAGAAACAGTAATTCGAATAAAAGTCTAAGACAGACTTTTTTCTCCTAATGTTTTAGAAACTACTCGATGGAATGTCTATAACTGACTTGCTTCTCCGAATTGGAGTAAATGTATGTCTCAGATCGACTTATTTGTACAATTGTATGAGTAAGACTCTTTCGTTTGAATGTCTGTGTAAGACTGATACCTTAATAGTTTGACCGTTCGCTGCTAAAGAATGCAACACGCTGATTAGTCAACCGCGAAAGATGGTAATTACCAATCAATGTGTTTGACAGATACTAGGAGTACACTTCCAGTGCGCCTTTTTCTAGAAAATTAGGACGATACCTGAAGTATAAGAAAAAAATACTAACTTTTGTATGTTACTACGAGAAGAATGCCAAATTGCTATTTCTTTATTTAAAAAATTGAGAACCTCTTATAATTGCACGTTAAAAAATGTAAATTATGAAGCAAAAGAGGAATTTACCACTTTCTTTAAAGCTTTTTTGAAAAATATTAATTAGTCAAGAAGTTGCAGCAGTTTCTCCAATATAACGCGATTGAAAGAAGAAACACGAAATCTCCTCGCAACTGTGTCAAACGCGGCATCAAATGCTCTGATGCTAATGTGTTAAGATAGATTTCATATTGAATATTGAATGCACTTTGTTTGCTAGTTATTACGATTAGCGGTTATTGCGTGGTAAATCGGTCTGAGATTTCGCATGAAACATGTATGCTGTAGGGATAAACATACGGTTATTTCATGGTGTCATAAATGAAGTTTACGAACCTCCTATTGCGTACAGTTGCCAAGCTAATTGGTTTCAATACAGATGCACGATTATCGTTGGTGATTTTTGCTGTTCCACTAGTCTCTATTAGATTTAAGCAGAAAATTTAATAATTACAGATATTATGTTTTTTTTTTTTATACTAGAATATTCATATTAAAATGAAACCGACATCATTTTTTAACAGAGCAATTAATACTCCATGGAACGCAGAATTGTCCTTAAATTTTCCATTTTAGAATTTTCTTTCTGCGTTCCAGGCTTTCCTCTGGAATTTTTTACATTCCGAAACAATGGAATTTTCTTTGTTTCGTGGCCGCAGAAAGTTTCAATATGTTCGGTATTTACATACCTATCGTTGTCTCGAAATCTTCGCACAAACGTAATTGGAAATGTTAAGAATTACGTTCGTGAGTTACGTTTGCTAAACCCTGCAGAAATCTAAACGAATTACCGACAGATGTTATATAGTTAATTATCGCAGACGGTCCTATTTACGCTAATTACTTTAGGAGAGGGTGAGCTGCAACGGTGATCGATGCACACCGACTCGTAATTAGTATACATGCACGTATTCACACTTTCACGCGACCCGACATTGTGCAAACGAGGAAACCGAACTCACACGTAGATAGTACATCAGAAATAACTCTGTAACGCCCGAAATTCAACAACGACAGTGTTAAATTTCTCACTGAATGGTGTACCGATGTTTATCATTTCATCACTGATGAAATATCATTAGAAAGTACTGTATACTCGTGAAATATCTCATAATGGAACTAATGATAAGAAAAAGTTCAGTAAACTCTAAAACCGTCGAAATTTGAAACACACCATAAAAATTATTTGCACGAGTCTCGTATATATATATTATGAATTACGTTATAAAATACCACCTGTATAAGATGACAGAAGTGAGGTCAATTAGACGTTAAAAATAGAAGACAAGATTCTCGTTTCTATACGATTTTATATTTCAGAAGATTCGAAAGGTTTAGCCACTGAAAAATATTCCGAACTTCCTACGTATATCGTTATCATTTAGGTTAAACAATTCTCTGGTTGGAACTGTACACCGTTCGAAACAGTGGGATCGGAAAATTCTACAAATCGAGTTCGCCGAAGAAATAACCAAGGAGCAACCTATATATTTGCGGAAAGAAGAAAGCCAGATGCGGTACAGTTCACCGTTGATGTTCTTCCACTTTATGCGGCAACCCCGGAAAGGGCAGACGGGAGGAAGAATTCCGATACCTCGGAGCGCTTCTTTCAAAGCGGTTTATAAAGCTGTACAAACACATACAGGGGTGAACAGGAAGTGCTACATAGCCGGTGTACTACGCGATACTCTTTTGCGCATCCTGTACATGTATGTATGGTATCGTATGGTACGAACGAACAGACGCCACGAGGCAGACTCGAGAATAGGCGATGCTGAGACGTTAATTCACGTGCACACAACCGCGTCTCGTTTGACCCGGATGCTATCCAGCTGTCCCGCATGACATGCCGTGGCTGCGACACCACTGCCATGGAAGCGTTGTTATAGGAACTTGCAAACTGTGGCTAATTACCAATTCGATCGAGTTAGATTCGATACGCTGTCACTAAGCATATGTACATATTATAGGATTCTATTTCACGTGTATTCATTTCTTTCTTTTTATCTCTATTCCCAGTTTTATTAACTTTATTTGCGTTATGTGGAAACTTAACGAAATTTGTGAAGTCATCATTTGTTTTTGTAAATTACTTGGGTAAATATCCTTAAAAACTCAGGTGTTCACGTATTATATCAACTCCTTACCGTATAATGTCACATTCGTGATGCAGATTATAATTAAGGTGCGACAAAAGAAGTGTTATATGTTTATCGAAATTTCTATTTTCATTCTTCTTTCGTTGTAATGTAGGATTAATTATTATTATGTAAAAATTCTTTTTATTTAACGCTGTATAGGAACAGTGAATATTCGAAGCTAACATACATAGCGAAAAAAAAAAACAGAAACAAATATAAATTTATTCCTAAAAAGGTTTGTACAAAGTGCTTACTTTGCATTCGAATCAATCCGAAAGAAAATAGTTTTTGATATTAGTTAGAGATTGTTCTTTCTTTGCTATGTATTTACTGGACATTCTTTTTTATTTAACATTTCCTTAAAATTTTAAAAATTCAGGAAATGCTTTAAAAGTTTTTAATTTGTTTCTGTTTAAATATTACTTAATTATTTACGTATAATTCGTTAATTTTATGTTTATATAACGAGAAACTGGTTAAAAAATATATCATTTTGTGTTATGCATTCTCTATGGCTTTTTCTTCTTTTACTTTACTTTTACTTTTTCTTTGACTTTTCAAATGTCCATACTTCCATGAGCGGTAGTGTATACGCTCTGGTGATAATGATCATGATAATTTGCTCGCATATATATACGCTAATGACGCAAATAGGTTAAAAGAAGAAAGAAAAAGTAAAATCAGAAATGAAAAGAAATTGTAAAAATTACAGAAAACTCCAGTCTGACTAACCATCGCTGCACTTTCTGTACAGCCGTCAGATATGAACGATACCACAGTATCAGCAAAAGGGAATCAATAATGTTGCCCGCTAAACGTCGCCTGCCACTTCTAAATGTCCGAAGCTATCGATCGGCGACGTGGGCGATGAAAATCGCGGTACGCCACGCCGCTCGACTGCAAAGGAGCCAGGACTCAAGTATTCGCGGATCGTTCGGTCATCGAGGTTTCCCCTTCGCTAGGGAAGGTTAGGTGAAGCCGCAGTGGGTTAGGATAGGTCAGATCAGGTCGATTGGGCCGCGTGTACGGCAGCCTGCATTTTACGATGGTGGCGCGACAGCGGTTACTAGCTATGGAAAGGGTTAGGTTGTAAAGGGATGGAAGTTCGAGGTGAAGGCGGTTCTCACAGGACTTGGTCGAACCACAACCTTACTCCTCGCAATTACAATGTTAATTCCGCATACATGCGGTCCCTACGGTTAATTGTCGTGCGATTTTCTTTACCTTCCAAGCTACTGCATGATCATAGCTCGCGCGATAATCACCTATCCCTCGATGAACCGCGTACACGCAACATAGAACTCGTAAAATCCTGCGACAAGTATCCCTAACGAGCGTAAAAGTCGACCCTCATGCTGTACCGATACGGTCTGATGTGCCTGGTAACGATGATGTAAGCGGTTTACTTGTATGGAAACAAGGCGATATTCGGGGATAGTTATCTTAACCTGGTTTATCGCGCGATAAGGTTAACGATTGCGAACATTTGTGTTCTCGTGGAATTTGTGACGTTGTTTGTGTATGATCGATTTTTTTATTGTGAAATACAGGTGAATTAGGCTGAAATTTAGTTTTATGTATACTGATATTGTTAAATATAATTTTACGAATTGAAATTAGATAAGGTAGAAAATTAGTTATGCCGTTTGTATTGAAGTTACATTCTTAACACACTGCCGACCGTGAGCGATGCTTGCAAAGACGTTGAGAAATATAAAATTCGTCAAAATTAAGGGTAACTATTAGTCCTAGACAATAACTTACAAGAAACACAAAAATACGTGTAAGATATTTTTTTAGGAGCTACTGCATACCAAAGTTTCGTCGATATCAGTGATTATCACTTAAGAATATTCTTACATTTGAGTACCCATAAAGCGTGCAAGTAACTTGAAATAATAAAATAATAATAAATATAATTATAATTAATATTTCATATTGCTTGCACAAATCACAATTTTACCTAAACACGTTTGGTAAAATGTTGAAATAAAGTGAAAATATGTTAAGTAACATAGCATTGTTTTCAAAGTGTTCTAACGTTTGAAAGAGACAAATTTCACAGAATTCACATATGTATCAAGCATATCAATTTCCTTCGTGATATGGGAATATCTCTCCAATCAGTTTAATGTTACGATTATTTAAGTGTATTTCATTATAGGCACCTGAGAAATTGTATATTTCTATAATATTTCTGTAAATGTATATTTATATTTTTATTTTGTATTTACTAGAAATGCTTGTTTAATGGTGGAAACTTAATGTTTCCTTATATTAATATTCTCTCGGGGAGAAATCATAGTTCCATGCACTCGTATTACCTTTTAATGCTTTGAAACTGTGAGATAATTGCTAGGGTGACTACGCACGATTTTTCTTCGCTCTTTCATACATTCACATAATACTCGCAATGAAACGTATTAAAATTTGACAAAAAAAAAAACAGATTACCTTTGAGGGATAGTATGTATTATGATCTGCAATTTAAGAGAAACGCAACGTTAAAAACCTCTGTGCTGATTTTTGAAACACGCACGCAAATTCTCATGTTCCTCGAGCAACGAAAGTTATACTCGTTTCATATCCAATAATAAATTACAGATTCACAAAGCATATGAACTACAGATTTGAACTATAATATTATTGCTGCAAATATACAGGGTGTTTATAATATGAACAGTGAATAGAGAATACGAAAACAATGGAAAATGTTCATGAACGTGTACCCTGTTAGATTACGTTTCACAGTTATAGCTGTTTTTGTGCTTCAATAATCCATGAGAATCTATCGTCATAACAAATGTACGAAAGGATCATTCTAGCTTTGTATTCATAAACAAAAATTCTGTATATTGCACATATTTCTTGTTGTTGCTGATTTCACATATTCTATTATCGATTAAATTTATTCATTTCACTTTCAATTCTCAGTTCTTTCGCTGGATGTAAGTGATCATTTTCTATTTGCTACGTGTTAAAAGTTAAAAATGCGCAATTATGTAAATAATAATAAGCAACTGTTTATATCAAGAGATGGCAAATGTGCATTTAACCCTCTGCAATTCTATGATTCAATGTCACACTTCGAAAGCGGTATTAGTTACTCCAAGAATATTTTTCGTTGTATTATAATTGTATAATAAGAAAAAAAGAAAATATACATTTATATTTTTTATTTTATATAGAAAATAAAATAAGATAAAATTGCGAATAAAGCGCGGACTGGTTGGAATTAAATTGCCAAAATATCGCGAACCGCAAAGGTTAATGTATGGTTTTGCTGAATGTAATTCGGGCACAAAAGTGGTTATAACTTTGAAACAGGATTAAATAGGACACAAATTTATACGAACTTTTTCCATTGTCTTTGTGTTCTCTCCTGAAATGGGTCTCACATATTATGAAATACTCTATATATCATATCCATAAATTCATTGCATCTCTTCGTATTCGCGTCTTATATCGAAGTTCCTAATGGCGCAAAGCGCGAAACAAAATTAATCATCCATCCCCGTTCATTTGATAACAATATTAGCATTATTATCGATAAAGAGCGGGTCCTGCTGTTTCTATGATCTACAAATGTTACAAATGCTCATTATTAATATCTCGTCATAATAATGCAACGTGACGGCTCGCGTTAGGTAACATCGCATCCGAGGTGATGCGGCGCGTCGCGGCACCATTCGTGTCCTCGTATTATGTATTCCTTTTTATATGTGCACAATGGGCCGCGTGTCATGTTGCATAACACAACAACGTTTACATTTACACGAGCAGAGACCCCCCTCTCTCCCTCACCCCTCCCTCTCTCTTTCTCTCTCTGTTGACCTTTCCATGTGCCGATCGATAACTTTTGAATCGAGGATAGTACCGAAAAGTGTTGAACCATCGATACACTCTGCTCCCTCCCCTTGTCCTAACAGAGACGCGAAACGTCTAATTAATTAGTCCGAGGCTAGGCGTAACCGACCCAACAATTATGTAACGGCTGACAGCCGATGGGATACCGTAATTACACCAGCGCGGAATATTCAATTGGATACCTAATTCGCTAATAATCGACAGGACGGTATTAACGGCGAGTGAAATATGGATGATAGTACTAATTTCGTTGTAGCTCTACCGAGTGACGAACCAGTGGAGGAGGAGAAAATCTTTGAGATACCCCATGAAAAATTAATATCACCAGGACGACGGTGTTCTTTCGATTCACTTAGTACTCACTTATTGAACAGATTCAGTTTAACTGGATTTCACGGATTACCATCCCACAAAACCCGAATTAAAGATTATTAGATACCGAATCGTGACGCTTTAACCCGTTCGCTGAATATTTTGAGGAACATCTGATAATTTTATACATAATAAAAGAAACTCCATTTGGGAAAGGTTTTCCTATCAGTTGTGTGAATTAACGTTTCTCCGGCTTCTGAATGAACAGAATGTAAAAGAATGATTGATACTTCATTCATTGGTTCGTATACTCTGCGTAGAATAATTCGAATGAATGAATAGAAGCTGTAACCCGTCACTGTTTCGACTTTTTATAATTTGCTACGATTCTAAGACAAAAAAAATATCCCAAGAACGATATAAAATACGAATACTTTAACCGTGTTTGTTACCGTGATCTTATTTCTCGATTGAAAGATATCACGGTGGGTGATTCTCTACTGGTTGTTTAGTTTTAGGTTAAACTACGTTGTTCGGTTTTTTAATATGTACACACTCCGTACACGCTTTGGTTCTCTCCGTACATATTCTGATTTAGGGCTTGCGAAAGCTACCTTTATACATCTTTTCGTAGCTGCCAATTCGGAAAAAGGGCCAATCAACGCCTTTCCTAGAAAAAGGCCCCTTTCGCGAACCCTTATTGGCAGGTAGATAGAAGCGATGCAAGTCAACGGTGGGGGTGATCGGTCGCGTCAAAGTTCGTGTTGAGGACACGACAAACCGGCTAATCCTGTGTAATTATAAATACAAAAATAAAGACACAGCTCAGCATAAAAAATCATAATAGCTGTATTTTCGATCTATCAGTGATTGAACAAATAGGATGCTTCACTTTTTGTAAAAATTAATTTTATGACCCAACAGAAACTTTTTCACAGCTAGGGGATTCCTAACACGTGGAACATGACATAGTAGTATTCCCTGGATGTTGTAAATATCAATTTCCGGATTCTGAGGAGAATGATACTGCTGGTTTTTTCGTCGGAGAAGAGACCATATTGTTGACCACAGCTTGACAAGATTCTTGATAGATACGACCTCAAGATTGACGATACCTGATATTGATGATCCTTGCGCGGTGTAAATCTGCGACGGTAACTTCTGTTTCATCCAGAGTTGTCGGTGTCGGTTCTCTCGACCGTAAAGTCTGTGGTACCGATTAACTCGACACACGGAAGTTATTATTAGTAGATCGCGCGATAGTAAGATGTTTACTATCGATTAGCAGAATTTCAAAGTCCAAGGTGTTCCATCTGATACGGCTAAGATAGTCTGTTGATTTATAGAATCCTTGAATGTATTCCATTAATTAGTACTGTACATATCCCTGAAACTGTTTATTTCGAGACGTGTAAGTTCATAATGACTATCGATTACGGTTGAGTTTGGAACTGGTGTTTTCTATACATTCGACGTTTAAAGGGCACACTCGACTTCAGATGTCGTTCCATGTCTAATATTATTCGGTAACATCCCAAAACTGATGGCATAATCCTCGAAAACCACGAAATCGTCGACAGTTAGGCGCTATGATCCCATTATCGTTGGTATCGTGTCTCGTGACACCTGGTTTGATGGTATCGGCTTTCAAGACCCCAGGGTATCGGCTTGCATGATCCCGTGGTTGTCGTTATCGGTTTCCGGGAATCAGCAGGTAATCGGTATCAGGTCTCATCGCTCGATGTTCATCAATATTTGCTAGCGTCACCTGAAATTATTGTTGCCAGATCTGCATGTTATGCGTAGATTTATTAAATCTTTCATTTCTGGTGTTCACGATCTGTGTGTTTGAGTTGAAGATTACAAACATCTCGGAAATTCTATCGTTTATCTTCATAAAACAACAGGGGTTCGTGACCTTTCACCGTGATAACGTTCACGCGAGGAACACCCTACACCGATGTTATTTACAATCACACGTATTTGGGGAACGGCATTGTAAATAGGTCAAACTTTTCCCTCTGCTTTGTTGTAGTTTAAAACATCATACAATTTTTTATTTTTCATTGACCAGAGAAAGGAGACATTTTGTGTAAGTTTGGACTAAAAAAGAGTGGAAGAGTATGTTAAAATGTATGATTTATTCAGTACATCAAATTTTAGTGTGACGCGAATCTATGGGTTTCAAGTAATTAAGAAAACAATCATTTGACGAAGATACAATGAGTATGTTGTAAAAAAAAATAGCAAATGACGAGAAAAAAAGATGTTGGTAACTTTAAATAATCATAACTCTTATACAAATACATGAAACGCGAGGATTCGGTCGCCATTTTTTAAACAACAGTGTAATATTTATATATACTGTTTAATTTTTATTATACCATTTATAAGTAACAGTTTAATTTTTATTATGCTGCTTATAAATAACAGTTCAATTTTTATTACGTTAAAAAACGTAACAAAATTAATTAATTATCAATTTATGCGATAAATTAATGATACAAATATTCCGGAAAACGTTTTTATAATTTTACTAGAACGAATATACAAAACAAAACGTAATTATTATGTATATATGTTCATCATATTTTAGATAAATAACTGTTTATCTAATGTTTCGAAACTCGTAGAATAACTCGTTAAAATCTTAGATGTAAGAAGGGCCACAAACATAGTCATTTTCTATTATCTTTGAATTCAACTAATAAATGATCCCTAATTTATTTTCCAATCCTTTTTTCCTCTCTTCATTTACCCATAAATACTTAAAAAAAAGACTTATTAACGGTACTTAATTTAATTCTAATAGAAAATTGCCAAAAACTTTTAGCATCTAATGTCCCTTAAGACAAATGTATTTAAACTTCGTCAATTTTCCATTTCTTTATAAAAACAATCTATCCTCTTAGAAAGCAATATGCATCTACAAAAACGACGTATGCATAAGCTGATAGCTTATACGTTAGCGGGATTCTCAATTATATCCATTTGAAATATCGAACACTTGCTCCGATTTTCGTAGGAGCGATGCATCAACCACGAAATAGAGCTTCTAGAGTTTCAACTACTCGGCCATCTAACCCCTACACCTCACACTCTTGAACCCTCTTCACACGTCTATAAAGGATGTGCACACAACAGAAGGAGCGGAGGTGGAGCTAGGCGCTCGGCTACTTGCAGAATACCGTCAGAAAGCAGACAGCTACCACTAATCAGACTGTTTCCACTTAATTTGCCGGGGTAATTAACCGTCTCATTTGCCTCCGTCGACCCTAAAGCCATTGCACTGAACCTAAACCTAGGCACTCTATTATGCACGGAACCTATTGTGTCCGAGGGATGCCTTTGAGGAAACGCGCCACGGAAACGTACGATTTCCATCGCTGCCACCTCCCTTGTTTCGACGTGCTCAAAAGTCATTGTCAATTCACCCATCGGTGTGCCACTTTTTCCATCCATTCAACACACCTCGATGCTGCATTTTGTCAACCAACTTTCGCTATCCCGAGTTCCACGCTCAATTAGTTAAATAATTTAGAACAGTAACATTTATTTATTTGGAATTTTTGCCACATTCTTTATGATGTATTATTAAAGAAGCAGTGAGTAGCGGTGAGAAATTTTGGTATCTGATTAAATTTGTAGCTGCTTAATCTTAAAGACAATGTTCACTTCTCTTTGAGATTTAAACATCAAGCATGTTAAGTTTAAGTGAGAGAAAAGCTTTTGACAGTAAAACTTATTGGTTTCATACGTTCGAAGTTTTAGATACTTATAATTAAAAAGTAAGACACTCACTGCTTATTCACAGTAAATAATCAAATAATAAGCAAAGAATATTAATAAAAGTATAAATACAGGCTTGATTCGTACGGGATTCATACTAGAATTTTAGTAAAACAAGAAGAAATTTAACAGAATAGTAATACAGAGAATACGAAAGAATACAAGAATAAATCGTCAGTGTACAACGCAATAATACGTATATTATATTTTCATCCAAGCTTATATGATTAATTTCACATAGGTCGACGGATTTGTGACCCCGCGAAATTCTTAATACAAATTACGGTGCATCGGGCGTTAAAGCAGTTTTGAATAAGGAGAAGAAAGAATAGTTGAAAAATTATTCAGTATAATTTCTATTAAGTAATCCACATTGAATAAGCAAAATTTCTAAAGCAATAATGAATAACGCCCTGAAAAATAGTGCAAAAGTTCTCATAGAAACGATTAACAGGAATAAAGAAAAGATTAGTGTTCAAATACGTATACCTTAGAATCAAATAAAAGTAATAATAATAATAATATATTCCTTAATGAAAACCATAGGAATAAGTTTCCATTATGTAACAAATACAAAAGCACCAATTGAATTATTTTACTTCGACATGCATAGCTAACATTTATTTTACATTGCAACATAAGTAAGTACAAAAACATCCACATATTGTCTGTAAATGTGTTTATACATTCGCGATTAATTAGTAATATATAATTTGAACTAACTGAAAATTTAATCCGAAAAATAAATTAGATTTATAGTAATTTTTCTAGACTTGAGTATCTCGAGAAATGCGAAAAAAGTAATGATAAAATTTCTCGAGAAATTCTCGAGAAAATATTTTCAGAAACTAGTTAAAATTAAAATAAAGCGTTTATATAAAATACCTATCATAGATTGAAATAACTGCACAAGGAGCATATATCAGAACACCCTATATCATTTGTTCCAGATTTTCATGATTAAAAATCAATCCTATGTACTCTATCTTCTTTCACCGTCGCCAAAAACTACGAGTAGATTTCCTTTACGATCAGACGTGACATTCTAAAACTATCAAAGCAACTAAAACTCTTTACATACACGAGCATCAAAGAGACCGTTAAGAGAGAAAAAGGAACTTTGTTGAAAGAGAATACTTGATCCTTTTGATTCAACTCTTTTAAAAAAGGAAAAAAAGCGAAATTACGCCGAATGGAACATTCGATAAACCTTTCGTAGATCGTTCGACAAAACGAGCTCGACGTTTCATCCTCTGGAACCGAGAGCAAGAGCGCCTTCCATGAGAATGTTGGAATTCTAGGGGCGACAGAACAGTGGATTCTAGCCTCTTTTGAATCGCATCCATTTGTCAGAAGTACCTTATGTAGTCGGTCGCGCGGATCAGTCTTTCGTCTAGCCGCCAGCATCCACCTCTGTGTCTGCGACAGACGCACCGTGAAATTTTAACGAAGCCTAGCTTGTAATCCGTGCATTCTGTGAACAAGGTACCAGAACGGTTGCCAACAGAAGCTCTTTTCTATACTGTTTTCGTACAAGGATTGTCTAGTACCGTTGATATGTTAAAAATCATTTAATCATCGATTTTGAATGTCTGAAATTACTCAGTAAGTATAGGTAGTATAAGTTTACCCCCCCCCCCCCGCCTTTGTCTATATTTACGGAAAAAATGAAATTTACTTGTAGTTTTCCTATATATTTGTATGACAAAATTTCGATACGATGAGCGTTTATTTACGTTATTTACCAATGATATCAATCTTCGGTAGAATTGCGTTTTTATTTATTTTCTGGCACGTTTACAAAGAGTAAACGTAACAATAGTATTTGTCGCGATGCAATATGAGGATTGTTGCTCATCAATGGAGCGATATTCCTCATGATCGGTTATTTTTCAGATTTTATTGCCTGACAAATAAAGAGAACAAAATGGAAAATCTACACGAGGGCAGAATTCGGATATAACGATAGAAACAGAGTTGTAAAGTTCATTCAGAACTGTTGATCTTTTCTCCATTTTTTTTTTTTTTAATGTTAATAAGCATTCCTAGGATTGTTGCAATTGCTAATATTTAACAAACTTTGGATATTTACAATTTTATAACTAACCATCTTCAGCTCGAGATTTCGCTGAACGATAATTAAAAAAATGTTCGAGGGGGAGATTCGAAAGTAACGAGCAGATCTGAGAACACAACGTCACGTTTGTGAGAAAAAAGAAAGCTCAACGTCCGACTCGGCGAAGAAAGGCCGTACATGCTTTCGCGTCGTGTAACGAAGTGGCTCGAGAAACTACGAAATAATTAGCACTTGGAAATATTACGTCGGTCTATTGTATCAAGCTTTTCTAACCTAACCACGCACACCACGTCCATCCGATACTCTGGTTCAAACATTTTTCATTCATCGCTCCAGCTCAAGAGTATCCTTCAAATTTACTTCCAGGCTAAATATTCACACGAAAAATCTTGTCTCTCTGGTACAAATATTCCCACAATATGGGTAGTAAACTTGTTTATGCTAATCTACAGCAGTATACAAAAACTTTGAAACAACAGGAAAGGAACCATTGAGAGGAACTGGGCTAGGAAAAACCAACGAAAACTTCCGTTTCAAGTTTCATTGGGCAGAGAACGTTCGAATTTAGCCCTTTATACTACCCAACACGTGTTTGGTATATTCTACAGGTGAATGTAGTTAAAATTTTGTATTATCTAAGTATTTTTTCTATATGTTAAATATTTGTGTTTCTTTGAAACCAAGGAGGAAAAACATTTCGATTGCATGTTTATATCGAGAATTAAATCAACAAATTTTGAGGAAGTATCACGAAGAAAATTGTACTCAAACTACAAATCTTGATATTAGAGTTCACTTGGACTCAAATACTGCTAGATATATGTACAATCAGTAAAACAAAATGAAAAAGACTGCATTAAGGAAGTGCAGTGCTTATTGTAAAAATGATATAAAACGATAAACTCATTACTGTTATAAAATCTGTGATGCATACACATGTCTATAAGTATGACACCACTTACTAATGACACCGCCGTTGCATCTTATAACAAGCTAAAAAATATATCTGACTATGTATGCATAATAACCTTGAATCTTAAAAGATGAAATTGTAAGGCAACGGTATAAAAACATGCGTTTTATGTTATTAAATTTTCGAAATCCTTCTTTTATTTCTCAATCATTCTAAGCTAAATTCATGAAAAATATTTTTTGACATATTTTTATATCTAGAATTATCCAGGTACATTTTACATTCGATTGCGAAACTGTTTATGTTAAAAACGATATATAACGACAAACTTATTACTGTTACAAAATCCGTGACGTAAGTTTATGTATAATATATATCCTTGCTTCGAAATTTTACTCAGGGAATTATGTTATTAAGTAATTTCTTAAATTCACTTATTCTAAAGTGTATTACATCGTCACTCCTTGCACGTTCACATGCAATTCATCCGTAATTTATATTACACGACAAAATATCAAATGTTACGCCCTCTTTCTGACAAAGTGTACATATTTCACGTTCTAACTTGCGCGGTACAGTCATACCGTATTTGCGATTTGACTATCTGTACACCAGAAGCATACTTGTGAAAAGCATAGCCGTATCGAAAGGGTCAGACTACGTTGCATTTGGTTTATACCAGGACAGATACAATTACATTGCACAAAACAGATTCATTTGGCACAGCGTGGCACTTATTGCTAGCAAAGACAAGCTAGGACCGTGCGAGGCTGACAGTGGAGCGATTCTAGCGTGCACTCGAGGTTCGCAGAAGGGTGTGTATGGTGCCCTCTAACGTGGAATATCGCGAGGGTTGTCTGACAAGGGTGAGCCCAGTGCGTAACAAGGCGGTTAAGTACCCATTATCCGTTCTGTCGAGTCGCGACCGCGGACAAAAAGCACGCGTCTCAGCTAATGGTTGGTTTGGCCCACGTTGTTCTGCGGTCGAACAAAAACCTCTCCAATTCATGTCTTTGTCCTCTCCCTTCGTATCTTCATTTATAAACCTTTATACTTTCACGATCCTTACACCTGGTCTAATATACCTGTTTAATCACTGATTAACACTTTGACTGTCACGTTGGTCATATATGACCGACCACGGTTTTTCCTGTGACGCCACGGTGGTCATTGGTGACCCGAGCGCTTGAACTTTTTACAATTATAAAAATTGAATGAAAATTGACAGTTAGTGCATTTTGAACATAACCGATAAATAGAAGATACTTTGAAATAAAAAGTGCCCCATTGAACAATTAAAAATTTGTATTAGAAGTCAAAGCGTTAATCACGAGCTATCGTGATTGTAATTCTCTACGATGTCCTTATTCTGCATTTTAAAATATGCATGATTAGCTGGTTAAGATATAGCTGGTGGGTCAAAAATGTACGTTAATACTTCAAATTGTAAATCTACAGACTGCTATGAGTAAAAAACGTCATATGAACGTATGTTCTGTGAACCTTAGTTTTCGAGTTCAAACGCTTTTTTCATATTTGTAAAGTGTGTGCTTATATTGCAATAACAAGGTAGATTTTTTAGATACGAAATGGAAAGAAATGTTTCTTACAGATGATTTTAAGTACGAGAGAATCGATGAAATTGAAGATCAGAGTTGTTGGAAACTATTTGATTCCATGCTAGTGATAGTAACAGGATATGGTGGAGATAACTTCGATCTTGAGGATTCTGAACCTGACCTGCGGGCCGTGAACTAACGAAATATCTAAAGTGGAACGTAGCGCAAACTATCTAGATTCAAGGTATCTGATAAAGACATCTTCGGGTTATAGGAATTCTACCAGTAGACTTCTAAGGATTACAAATATTCCAAGTTACGCACGTCTTGTAAGGTTTCCTAGATGAGGGAACCACGAAAATTGGAATAGTTAGGGAAATCCAGAAAGTGTTGGATGATTCAAAAATTAGGAGTCCTATGCATACTGAGATCTCTATTAAATTATAATATCATTTATTGCGATACAAGTTTTAACATATATTTGACTATCTGGATATCGACGTATCAGTGTCAGTTGATATGAGGTCAAAAATTGATATCTGGAGCAAGCTACTAGTAAGAATATTGATCTTAGGGTCCTTGGTTATTACTTTTCTATCAAATTTCTTTAGTCTCATCCCTAGAATGATACCGATCCAGAAAAAAATACGTGTAAAATATGAACTCGATCGGATAATATCTCAAAGGAAAATATACCCCAAAGGTCCTCTAATCTTACTAATTGGACCGTTTATTTTGAAAATGATGTCCACTGTTTCTTTTTTCAAGAGAAATATTTAAGGGTTTATACTTTAGTTGATTCAAAACTATAAATGAAGTGTACCAAGTTTTCCAGTTTGTTTATAAATTTAAATGTATGTAAATTGATGATATAAATGACTTCTATATGAATTTAACTAAATCAATATAATCTATCGGAGTCGTAAATGGATTTATAGCATTTTCATAATAAATGGTTATACAAAGTAATTTACTAGCAAACATTTAATTGATCAAAACATATGGATATTTTAAAATATTAAGTGTAAGTTGTTTATAGATAAAAAGTTCACACTAAATTATACATAGATTATGTGATTTCTCCATTTTTTCCAAAAATGAATTTACACCACTTCAAAATAAACGGTCCAATTCGTAAGGCAATTTTGAAACGGTATACTTGGAACGTCTAATCAGCATGCATCACAAGAAAATTCTAATCAGAAACTATATAGCATGAAAGGGCTGGAAGGAGCGTAGAAGTTTGTTAATTACCGAAAGTCAGATATTCAAATTAGTTGATTTAGAACACAAATTTGTAATCGATCAACACATACCTATCTTTTCATTATAAAAGTACATTGAGGTCCACTTGTAAATTATTGAAGTTTAAAATAATTTGGATCATTCAGTTTACAATACTTCTATATATTTCTTTATTCCTCAGTATGAGAGTGATTTTTGGAAAATGAAATCAGTCAGCAAACCTTGCAAATACTGTGCAAACATTGATAAAGCAAGAAAAATCGATAGATCAATCATAGGTTGAACTAATACTTGTTTTTCTCACACAAACATCCCTTTGTCCGTATTCTCTTTTTGCGAATGCTATTGCAATTGCTATAAATACAAATACGAGAAGAAACGTTTCAATACCGCGTTTTAAACTGAATTAATGTTTCATGACATTTTCTCAGCATTTGTGTTTGATGTTTGATAACTAGATTACATATTTTTACGCATTCATAGCGAATATAGAGGTGCAAAATATGAAAAAATACACAAAATATTCGAAATTCAGTGATAGATGAAATAATTTCCTATCGAAGTTATACTTTTCTCATTATATACCCAAAGATATGAATTTGCATAAAAAAAAAACCCGTACTTTATCGATACCTGACACAAATCTCAGACACATCAATCGCAATGTGTATCGATACAAGTATGAAAACAAATCTGGAAGAGGTTTTAGCAATACTCAGAGAAGAGAAACACGAGAACGCTCTCATTTGTTCCGCTTGTATACTTGTTCCTTGTTCTCGAGCACGTCTGTTTCCGATTGTTTCGATTGTTGATCTTTCAATGAAATCCTCTCGAAGAAGCTTCCGAAGCAAATTCGAACAACAACACTTTTCAGTGTATCGAGAACTCGAGATATCATAGCTATAGTTCTACCGGTGATACGACGGTATTACCGCGACTGGCGGCAATTGGAATGCAACGCAGGCTCGATGGACCTTCGGGAATACGAAGGCGATGGGAAACAATGATTCAGTCCGGCGGCGCGGCAGAATTGGAGAGTAGGATGAAGGAAAAAGGGAAAGAGAAACAAAGGAGTCTTCAAGGATACAAGTACGCATCGGTGCAGGGAAGTCACGTACTTTATAAAAACGTAGCAGCTACCCAGACGGGACCAATGATGGTACGAAGAACGAAGGAAACGACGAAAAAGGTAGATAAAAACGATCGTATTTGCCAGAGCAAAGAGTAGAGAGGAGAGTTACCGGAACATATGGTTTCCACGTTGCAATATGGTGGGAAGAAGTACTTTTACTCGATAAACGCCAGGAAAATGAGCTTTTTTCATCTACCACCCAGCCACACCACCTTCTTCGGTCTTCAATCTATCTTCGCCTTTTTGTCTCAACCCACATAAACCACGTGATTTTTCGATTCCGCCTACCGTCCCTCTTCTGGTAACAAACGACTTGCTTAATGAGATCTCACATTTTTGCGTTTTCTACACTCCCACGTAGCGAGTAGTTTTACCTCTTCTTTCTTTCAAAGTTTTTTTCTTCCTTCTTTTCCTTCTTTTTTTTTTCACTCTCGTCGTGTAAACGAATTGCACCTATCAAACGTTTAAAGCAGGGTTCCCTTTGAGACATTCGAGAACAGAGAGAAGCTTGTAATTAGAATATGAAACGTCGAAGATACGAAAGAGAGTATGGGAAACGGGATCGTAAAATCTAGGATTACACGAACTGTGAAAGCGGGGCGTGCAAAGTGTAGAATGTAGAATATGTAAAATGTGCTAAAACGTACGGGTCGTGTAAAATATAAACAGAGATTTCGTGAAAGTTATAAAGTGATGATATAAATGAAAAACAAATTAAAAAATATACTCTTCAAGTAACCACGAAATGAAAAACTGACATAATTATTAATTTAACACTAGATGTACGGGACCCGTCAATTTGATGGATTCTGAAATTTCACGAACAAAATTGTAGAAAATATTATTATCATTTTCTGGTCATTTTTGCTGACTTTTATTAACAGAATGGCATGAAAATATATCTAAACTTATAAGTAAATTAATAGTACATAATTAAGTTGTTTCTAAATTAAATAAATCTATTTTCTGAAGAAACATTTGAATTTTCATTCATTTGTCAATTTGATGGGTGTCCATCGAAATAGGTATAGAAGAAATATCCGTAAATGCGGTATTAATGAAAAGAATTAACAAAATATTTATATTTCTTTTTAATATTACATATTATTTTATAATATTTGCGATTAGTTAATATTCTTCAAGTGTGTGATGGTTTTTAGAGTACTCAGATAAATCTAAAGCTATCTTACATCGTTTACATCACCAAGTTGTCTCATTTCATACATTGCGTTTGGCGCATGCATGACACCTTTTTGAAGGGTTTTATTTTTTATCAGTTAGTGGAATCATTCTCACTTTCAGTTCCCCATATATTGTTAATTTAAAGTTTTACAGTTTTTAATTTGTCTTTCAATTCAGTCAAATCAAGGATATTATTATTTCCCTATAATAAGTTTTCTACTTTAGACATTCTTAGGATTATTGCTATTGAACATAGAATTATTTAAATTTTATATTACTACATTATTTAAAAAATTCATACTGTTCAGACACGTAATTTCCACTCAAGGGGTTAAGTATATCGGTATCGTCGTACGATAAGTGGAAGATCGATAAAAGGAAGATGATATTACCTTTCTTTCTTTTTTTTTCTCTCTTAGTTCGTTTACGTAGAACATTCGCTGCTGCATAATTCCAACATCGCCATTCAAACGTTATGCATCGTCGTTTCATTCCTTCCGATAAATCGTCGCTCGAGATCATTTCCGATCTCGCGGGGAGAGACGCGCAACAATTATTTCTACGGATAACGACCAAGTCCTTTACTACCCGTTCCTTATGAATGTTACATTAAACCCGAAGCAGCTCGTTCAGACGTAACGCTCGCAACAGCTGTTTCGTTCAGATCCCCTTTAAAACATCCTGTCGGAGTTGGAAGAAACAACGTTCCTCTCTACATACTATTCTAACAGAGAATTATTTTAACGAGCCAGCGCAACCTGCTCACCGATACCATCAACGGAACACCGTTTTCTTTTCTATTTGTTATCCACCCTACATATCTACTCACCGTTTATTCCCCTCGCGAAGTTTCCATTCTTTCACGGTGCACTGCATTAGATATGCTTCCGTTTACGCGGAACATGGAGGCTTTTCCGGTTTGCAGACATTCAGCATGTGGTTCTTCATTTACACATGGAAATTGCAAACGCGAAGGTATACGCTATAAAATAGTATAGTGATATGTGATTAAATAACAAAATTTCTAGCACATTTGTTTACAGTATCCATGTGTTAGAAATGTATCTCTGAGATATAGGTGAAACTTTCATGTAGATTATTCAAAAAAGAAAAAAAAATCGGAAACTAAATATATTTTATTTATAAACTAAATTTATTTTATATATTTCGATTAATTCTCAATCTAAATATTAGTTTTACAACGTATTGCGTAAATTTATTAGAGTCAATATTTACAGTCAATACAGTTATTCTTGTGTGAATATCGAAGCGGTTCATTGCAAAATCATCGTCAAATTTATTGTGAATTCTTTATCAACTTTTAGCACGAAGGGTATTTGCGATACATATAGTAGGTAACAAAAGTATTCGTACCCTCTTTAGAACAGAATAACTTGTTTAAAATTGGAATAAGCTACTTAAGTTTCCTTTTTAGAAATCAGAAGGATTAGTTTACTAAATAATATTTACAAAAAATTTTGAAAATATTACAATTAGTCAAAATCGAGAAGAAAATACTGAAAGTCGTTTTTGCAACATTTTTATACATGTATGCCAGTTATATACATGCTGAAAATTTAATCAAAATCGACTAACGATTACTATGTGCTACAAATTGTTAAAAATGACAAAAATCGCAGTTTTCCACGACACTTACAGGCTGAAACTTTAATAAATCTAATAATTCTTACGTCTTTTAATGTCTGTAGATTACGATGATGTTTTCAGCACGTATATAATTGATATAAGTCTACAACACATATTTTTTAAAACTTCATTACACGCTCAGGTAAAAAAAAAAATTTGTAAGAAGCGATCTTTACTGTTTTCTTCTCAATTTCGACCAATTGCAATTTTCTCAAAAATTTCTTTATACGTCATCTAGTAAATTGATCCTTTTAACTTCTCGAAAGAGCTGAAGTCGTATGGTCCAATTTTAAAAAAGTTACAAAAAGGTACAAAGTACATTTACACAAATGCACTCGAACAATTGCCAAAATTGGCTTACTCTGAAACGGCGTTACATATGAAAAAATATTGCTCAACATTTCTTTACCTTTTTTTTTTTTACATAGAATTATTTTTCTTCGGGATGTATCAACACTTGAGGAACACTTTATATTGAAATTACATAGAATTTTGAATACACTATCTATCAACGAGCATAACAGCCTCCAAAAATCCTATCAAAGTATTACCAGTTTCTTTATCTTAAAGTCACATTTTTCAAGCAATACGAACTTCTTCTCTACTTGTCAAGCAAAATACAAGAATAAAGAAGAGCAGTTAAAGAAAATCAGAAAGAAGAAATTTGAATAAAAAAGATGTTTTAAAATTAGTTTTCCAATTTACCCGTAATTTGCAATTTTTTCTTTACAAATTTCCACCGACCCAAAAGTGTAAACTCACTCCTGAAGTTATGATGATTAATTTTTTTTTACACCATGTACAGAATTCGGAGACACTGATCTATCGTTCCTAAAATTCTGCGTTCCATTTTTTTCTCCCCGTACATAATATACATAATACAGAGAAACAGCGCGATGGGCACATTTAGCGGGAAATATATTCCGTGCACGATTTCACATAAATTCCCCGCTTCCGGCCGTGCCTCTACATAAAACCCTCCGTCTTTATATACGATGTTATTTTTCTGTTATACGAGTGTATACGACGGCTGACATGTTACTCTGTTTACAAGCACGAACCTCGAAATACAACGTAAATACGTTTCTCTATAGAATTTCGTGGAACCGCAGAAACCGGAAGAATGCCGGGATCTTTCTCCCTCTGCCAGTCTACATGCCGTTTGAGAATCCTTGAATTATGCAATTTTCTTGTCTAATGTAAACAGAATTTGGCCTTGCCAAAGATCTTTATTGACAGAAACTGATGATTTTGGCTTAAGCTCGATGAATATTTTATTAGCAATTGTACACTAAATATTTGTCGGTAAAGTAGTAAGAACAGAGGGAAACCTCGCTGTATTTCGTGTATACAAACATCTTGAAGATATTCTGGTTCCTTCATTTCGGAGCTTTATAAACATCCTGATGACTAATTTTGATGTTAATTTATTATTATTTGAACGGGCACGTTTTTACCCACGGTACATTAATTTTACGAGCTTGGTCTGCGCCGTACAGCCAGTTTACTCGAACGAGTTTCATCATCTGAGGAAATAACATAGAAGTGTATAGTTGGCGAGTGTGTAACTTTGTCAAATTAAAATATTTGCTTAGATTCGTAAGCAATTACAACTTTATTCGTGTTTAAAATATTAGGTTGTTGCATAATTTCTGTGGTATTTCTGATTAATATTTTCGACATTTAGCAATAATCGTTAAACTAATACAAACAGAATGTTTATTCAATTCTTTGTTTATTATTGGATATTGTATTTGCAATTTTACATTGTTTTGAAGTTTTTGCTCGCTTGTTTCAGAACCTTGCGTGTAGAAAGATGAAAGTCGATAAACACCATTGAAGGCACTACATATTATATAAACATTAGAAAGGTAATAATGCAACTGTTGCTAACAAATCTTTATGTGAAACGGTAGGACAGAATGTTGTTGACTTTCAGATGGTTCAGAAGTAGTTCACCAAATTCGTAGACACTGTAGTATCTGATTTTTAGCATCAGAAAAGTGAAACATTTCTGGACAAATTGCCTAATAGGTGGAGACAAATTATTCAAAATAACAGTCAATATATAATTAATTAAATATCTTTCCAAAATGCTGGTGATTTTAATTTTATTGGCACAAATTCCAAATATCTTAATCCTTATGGACGGGAGGAGTGTATATCACATACTCATGTTCCTTAAGTTTTATTTTATTTGTTTACTGTTATACTATTGTATTATATTGTTGTACTGTCACGTTATTACTAAAAAATTTTTTTACAATAAGGAAGTATTAATTTTTATTTCTCTCAGTAAAACAAAATTATATTCAATCGTTTCTCTTCTCGAAAGGAAGTCGGTTGTAGATGATTAATGTGAACAACATGAAAACAGAAGTTATGATGGGTGACAGAAAATTTGGAATTTGTTTCTTTATTTATGCCTAAATTGAAAAGCTTCTGGTCTATTTTTATGATAACTAGTTTTTAAAGTAATTTTAAAATGAATAGTAAAAACATCTTATAATAACGAAAATTTCTTATATTTTCTGTTTTCTATTTTTAAGCTGTGACAGCTTTCAGAATTTTAATAAAAGAGAATTTTATAATAAAATTTTATATAAAGTTAATGTTAGAGTTCTAGCCAAGACGACTTTACGACGGGACAATTCATAAACTATTTTCGTCCTTCTACGTGACCAAAGGGAACCTTTTGTTCCGATCAGCACGGTCACATTTTCATACCATAATCTACAAATAAGGCCCGTCGTAAACCGTCGCGGTACCAAGGGGTGATTCGGCTTCGAAACCTCACGGTTTCAGCGGCAGCGAGTATGGGGTATTTCCCAGAATTGCCAAGTCGTCTTCCACCCCCAAGCCCATCGCGTAGGAGACTCTGTTCCTCTTCCTCAAGGTACCACGCTAAGGGCGTAATGGAAGGGAGAACATAAGGTATTAAAACCAGTGAGCAGGGCAAAAAGAGGCATAGCGAAAAAGAAAACATAGAACAGTTAATAGTTAAAGACACAATAGAACATAGATTGATAGAACGACACAAGAATTTCACCGAAACACACACATACACTAAAACCACTCAATCAACACTTGTAAAAACACCGTTTATCGAATTAAACAACCACGTGTCCATTGATAACCCAGTCACTTTGGTCCCAAGCCGTTCCAATCTTGGGTGGTCCTTCGAGACAATACATAGGCGGCACATCGTGCATATACTAAAGGTTATCCGCACCTTAATAGTTAAAGAAAATTTTATATGTATAAAGAAAATTTTGAATGTAAAATTCATTTAATTTTACGAATATTCGTGCAAATTTTATAAATCAACGAGACGTTTGTATGTGGTCCAATTATATCCACTATATGCAGTAGCACTTGAATAATACGAGAAAATCGAATGTTATTCTCGCTACGTGCAGAGAGTCGCGAGTATTTTTCCAAAGTCATCCACGTCATCTGACACGAAGTGGAAAGGAAAAAGGAAAAAAAGATCGACCGAGCCGCGAAACGTTGAGCACAAGCATATAATCTCAGCGAAAGCATCGTTCTCCCTAACTCGAGACTCCATCAATCAAGCAACCGCCAACAGTGTGTGGTGCAAAAAACGAAGTGGCAGAATAGAAATCGAACGAACAAAGGTAATTGTTCGATTAACGTGGACGATAGTCGCCATTTAATCGATTCGATCGTTTCATTGCTCTACGTTTTTCTTCTTTATTTTATTTTTTTGCAAATGAACCGTTCATGTACAGCTACTTGCCTCCCTTTGATATCGAGAGGATCAAAATGAAAGGAGAGACGAAGTGTTTCCTGGTAAGCGAATATTACTATAAGAATTAATTTAGATATAGAACTGATGATAAAGTATGCAATTATTAGCATTGCAAGGATTGTTTCCTTACCTTTAAAATTACGTATTTTAATTCAGAAAATTGAATTAAAATTTACACAGTGATATACATTCATACGTACCCAATAAAGTACACTTTTATAAAGTACAATGAGTAATCAAATGATGATAGTCAGATAAAAAATATAAATACTTTATATTGTCGGTGATATTGTAATTTCAATAATAGTAAAGTACATATTTTTTCTTAGTATATATTTAGACAATTTGACTATATTTCAATACCTTACTTTACTAAAAAAATTCAAATTATCAAATTTTATTAATTTAATGAGAATTATCAATCTTTTAAAATTCCATGTGACTTGAATGTTACAAATCCATTAATCTATATTTTACGTGCCTGTTTCTATTTCTTTATTACTGTACTCTTACACTGTTGTATTATTATATCATCATCAGTCTATTTCTTCATAATAATTATTAACACTTCTTCCTCGACATTTTTCGAAAGACAAATTTATAATCAGCTGTAATTTTCCTTCTCGTAAACAAAGAAAAATTGGGTTGTAGAGGGTTTAAACACTGAATTACATAAAACATGACAAATTCATATATTTGAGAGTATAGTAAAAACAGTAGACCTTCTCTAGAAAATTATTTCACTTCCCAGCTATTACAAAAAGCACTATCATTACGATATTTTGTATATTTTTCCATATTACACGCATTCTATGCAATTCTGCATCTTTCAATTGCCTATAAATGCATAAATATCCACAGTGTAGTATAAATAATAGCAGGTAATTGAAGAAACTTGTATCAGTATGGAAATATGATATAGAAATAATAGAAATTGTAAAAAAAAATATTGAAAGTACGTTATAATGTACGATTGCACACGTGTTCCATCTTTCATACTGCATGTATTTCTATAACACGTATTATACATACTACTTAACTCGAAAATTTATTCAACTCTCTGAGCGATAAATACGATAAATTTATAATATTAAAGATAACGTATGTAGATTAAAACTGAATAACGCGTTGTTCGAACAATATGAATTATAAACAAATTTAAAAATTCAACTCCACTTTAGACGTGTTAATTATTACTTGAGAAGCAAATAAATTTCACCAAATACCATCAAAATTTCAATTTATTTTCAGTGTACTTAAAATCGCCGTTGAAATCGATCGAAAGCCATCGACCACACGTTCGAACGAAAAGTTAACGCTTCTTAACCGGTTAACTGGAGAAGATGAGTTATCACGTTAAAAAATAGTTCATTTATCGAAAGATTGTTTAGTTTTAATTGTACTATTTTGCCTGTATTAAACGTAAAATACACAATATTCACATTTGCAAGATACAAAATGAATCGGGTATAATTTTTCTTCATTCTTATTTGTAATATGATCAAAACCGAAGTACTTTTTATACAAATGGAATTACAAAATTACCTGTAAGACGGCAGCAAATGGTTGAAAATCAAGTATTAGGCGTATCCTGTAGTAGGGTTTATGGCACGATGCCAAGCGTTTGCGCGTTGCAGGCAATGACTTTTGTTCGAGGTAAATAAAAAGCGTTTACTGCGTTGCCTGCAACCAGCTCTAGGACCTCAGATGTCATAAATCCTGGAATCTCCAAAGGACTAAAGTGAAAGTGACTGCATTTTGCATCGTCAGTAGTGGGCCACTTGTCCAAGCCCCGCGAAGGTTCCGCAAGGTTCCACGAAGTCGTCCACCGAACATCCTCTCCAGTCATTGTGTACCCCTCTCTTAAAGTCAGTGCGCTAAGGGCGAACTGGGAGGAGGTACAAATGCACTGGAGAAAAGCTGATTAGTAAAGAACAAAATTCAGAAAAGGCCAATCAACTTCTTTGTCTCTTCGCGGAATCTCCGCGTCACCGGGATCAGGGAGACTCCGGCAGGTACTTTTGAACTTTCGTAGAGATAACTTTGGAACCTTCGCTAAGATATACTGTAACACTGATTACTCGCTGCACTTCGCACATATAGTCCGGAGTTTGAACTTAACATAGTCCACTTGCAAATATATTTCAATTCACTAGTCGGCACATCACATGATAATTCTAACGCCCCTTGAATAGAGCTGTCGATCAAGGCCCTAACATCGAAGAAAATATATCATCGATCAGAATACTAAAGTGTATCTTGTTTGCATTGCTCCGAAATTTCTCAAAAGTACGCATGAATTTGTGGATTGACATGACATTTACTTATTATACGGATATAAACTGAATGTATATACATATGTACATACATAAGTATAATAACAATTAAAGCAAATATAGAGACAAGAACAGTCGCAACAATATAGTAGTACATAAACATATAATTACAAAAAATTTATAATTAAACGTTATTTAAACAGTGCTTAATACCCAAATTGGTTTGCTAGAGCCATAATTAATAATTATGTGTTACGTTTCGTGTCATGATTGTCACTTTCTAAAACATTTAGACAACCTCTTACGAGAGAAGAGTTTCAATTACCGAATAATAGCTCAAAACGCATTTGTTTTTCACAGTAAACGCGTTTACTGCGGAACACCAGAATTCTGTCTCACAGAGATAGACAAACTTGTTTCTTGCTGGGAAAAGTATGCGAAGATCAATGGTTTTTATTTTGATTAATTAAGATATACGTTTTTGAATTCAATTTTTAACCGCTTGCCCTATAACGAGTTAGGCTCGTGACATAGATTATGGGTGAGATTCGACAAAAACAGTTACATTAGTAACAAACATTGATTTCAATTCTACCTTTCCTTTTAATTTATAAGACCGAGAATTGTCAAAATTAGCGTTTCGCATGTAAAATGGCACTAAAACAAGAAGTAGCTGATGCTTAGATGTACAATTGGGATAAGAAGTTATAAGTTAAAGGCTTAAGAAATGCAATTATTTTTACATCAACATAATAAAATACCAAAGTAACAGCAATGCATTGTTAAATATAATATCTCAAGGAAACCAGTGATTTCAGATATTTATAGATTCCTTTCCCAGTTTATTGGTCCATGTCGGAATACTGCGAGCGCATTAAGAAACAGTCTGTACAGAGCTGCCATTCCATTTTCCTTGGTTCCCTTGCAACCCCTCGGGCATGTTACGTAAACTGTGGCGGATGTATCAGTAGACGGTGAATTGTCGTTCCGTTGTGTTTGCACACAGCGACTCCATCATTCTTCCGACTTTCCCGCGGTTGGTAGGATAGAAGCAACTAAGAGGAGATGGAGAAGACGTTTCCCGTTCACCCTCAATCTGCGAGCTGACACGCGGATCGAGAGTGATGGAGCTCCGTTAAAACTGAGTCTTCGGCGTGCGATCGATGACTTTTGTATTACCCTTCGAACTTCGTCTTGAAAACAGGGGCCTTATCTTTCCACAAACCGCCCGATTGATCAACGAAATTGACTTGCCACTTCGAAAGATCGTATTGCGAGGTTATTTGGGAAATTGCGACGAATATTTCACTATTCTTACTGATCGGATGTAGAACAATTTATGAACAGTAAAATTCTATTGATTTGTTGAAATTGTATTGATAGTGTAATATGTTTTACAGTTTTTTATTAAGGTTTATCGAGAAATATTGTTTTTCCAAGATGTTTTGGTTTCATTTTATTAGGATTATTATTTTGAGAAAATTTTTGATTTTATTAATGTTAGTATTGTAGGAGTCGAGGAAAAATTTGAGGACCAAACTTACAACCTCTGGCCTGGTAAGCTGGGACTCTATGGACATAGCTAAGGCGCCCTCTTCTTTTTCCTCGCTGTTATTGCTTCTTTATGATGAGTTTAGAGGCTCCGATCCTACAGTATTATGAAGCGTTCGGTGTTTCAATGTTTTCAACATTTACAATCAATATATATTGACTAATTATATATTTTTTTCTTTCTCATTGTTTCACAATCATGTAAATAGAATTTATTTACCTTTTTAACTATGGTGAGTGAATCTGTATCCGAAGACATGAAATATGTGAAGTAAAAATATTTTTCATCAAACTCTCATCGATATTCGAAATATTGACAATACGTCACTCTGATCCGAGAATGTTCAATAATATTGACAATATATATTGATTATCTGAACGCTCTTTTAAGGATAACTAAGACCGAGTGCCTCGATATATATTTCAAAAACATGAAATATAAACTATTATTTATTAACGTTATTATTATTTATTAATTATTATTTACAAATATAAATTAGTATTTTCTAGATAATCGGTTTTCTTTGACTCTATATTGGTATATTTAAAATACTAACTGATAATATTTTTCAAAGCTAAAGAAAAAAAAGTTTATATAAGTAATTGAATATTTTACAATAAATCTTTCGAGATAAAAAATAAATAGAGAGGATATTGAAAGGTTTTATCTACATTAGATTGATTCATATTAAATTTCATTTACTTAGAATTAAATTTGACATTTCTTCAGTTTGCATGGTTAGGTTAGGTTAAGTTTCAGAATTTCTCAGCATGAACGATGTTTCAAAAGATAAAAAAATTGTATTTGCAAAAATATAAGAGTATCACATGAAATTCCTCTGCGGATAGGTGAAAAAAAAATGGGCCAGTAGTTCGACCTCGCAACGCTATGCAAATGGCTATCTTTTCACGTACACCCCATACGTCAACGGACAGATTTATTAGATGCCAATAATTGCGGAACGTCGATAGATTTTGAGACAGTCACACGGTAGTAAAATGAAATCTGCTCCCTCCTACCTGAACCGATCGTAAATCGGGGCACTTCGAATCCAGGCGTTTCCTGTTACAACTAGGTCGTGTCGTAACAAATTTCCGATTTCACCCAAAGATAAATGAGGAAGAAAATTCCCCTAAACAATATGTAAAACTCGTTTTGTTAAATACTGTTAATGGAACCATTCTTCTCCATAAACTTGTTACTGAAACTGACATTACCTTCGCATAAACTATAAAATACACTTGAAGAGAGATTAAGGAGAGTAATTGGTGATATATCCAACTCGGACGTAAAAGAGCACTAAAATAAACTTTGTGATATATCGGACTACACTAAACCACCTTCAATTAATTTTATATTTTTAATGACTCTCTGGTATAGAAGCAATTTTATTCGCGTTTCGATCTTACTTATTGTTTCAAAGAGATTAATTAAATTAATTAACTAAATTGACCAGTTGATTTAATTGATCTTGTTAATTTATTATCTATTGAAAGAATGAAGTGGAATTCTGAGTAATGGATGAGATCGGAAAATGAATTCAAAATTGGAAAGTGAAGAGATAAGGAAATGTTGATTTCGTGAATACTGGTCTTCGTTAGAAAATACAAGCAACGGTCTGTCAGTTTATCCAAAGAGAAACAGCAAAGCGTTGCCAATGTATCGATGAATGTGACTTCTATAAGTAGTTACGACAACAATATATACATAAATAATTATCATACCAAAACGAGGAGGAATTGATTAAATTAACCTTTATTTGCACGAACTTAATTAGTGAGCTGATGAATTAATTATTTGTAATTAATTACCAAACTCATTAAATTATATGTTATATTTCTTTAGTTAGGTATCTTTTTCAATAGCTGTCGTGTAATTAAACGTCAGGCTCAATTCAACACTTACGCAAAAAGTTCTCCTACTTGCACTCTTTCAATTTCTATTACTTCATCTTTACCCCTGAACAGCAAGTGATTCTTACGAAAAAGAAATCTACTCAAAAACTATTAGATGGAGAAATAGATTCCTATCGATGAATTCGACACAATTAGTACAGTCATTCATATCGAAATATTCGCAAGGTATTCGCATGATATTCGTAAGCAGGCGGGAAACTGACAAAAAGTCATCGACAATAATGGAAGTTACTTTGATGACTAATCCGTTTTCATTCCTTCTGTATAAAACTTCGATTGTACTCAAAAGTCGGAAAGAATTTATGCCTATGCTTAATAAATATCACGCAAAAATAATCAATCATAGCAATCAACGATCATTGACGTATTCGGCAAATTGCCCACCATGCTGAAGCACAAATATCTCAATTCTTGTTGCCACAAAAACAGCAAGAAAAGAATCAAATACATGTGTGAATGGAACTACAGAGATATTAATTACGATGACCTGAAAAACGGGCCATTACACGTTCCATCTGCCATTATCCCCCTTACATTCTGCTTTTCTCATTCCCCGGGCACGAATCAGCCCCGAATATCTTCGACTCTATTCTTCCTTTCCGCAACGTCTAGTAGATGTACTTACACGCCAAGGTAGAAATCGATCCTGCCTTTTCGAGTTACATCGCGAACTCCCGAGCATCCGTGTAATCTATTTTTCACTTTGTTTGCTTTCCACGCGTGGTTTCCTTCGCGTGACGAGCGAGTAGAAACGGCGAAGGAGGGATTGATAGTGAACGAAGGAGCGAAGAAGAGAGGAAAAAAGAAAAGAAAAGAAAGAAAAGGAAAATGGAGGGAGGGAACAAAGAGGAATAGAAGAATGGCGAGGAGAGAAACGGAACGGGGAACGGTCGCTCGATGGCATTTTCGTCGAAAGCTACACAGGCAAGTGAGAGCGAACTCGCGGCGCATCTCGATCGAGAGACCAATTATTTTCGAGTGGAAAAATGCGCTGGAAACCGCTGAAGAGATTTGACAAGGGAATCGAGCGTCACTCATGGTGGAAAGGGGTAGGGATGAACGGCAGCTGAGGCGGTGAGCAAGGAGGAAATGCGTCTTTTATTGGTCGATTATTTCTGTTTGAATGAACGAACGATATTTGAAGGTATATCGACTGCCTGACGGTGCTGCCTATTGCACCGGTCGTGATAAAACTACTGCGACCATCCGTAGAAACTCTTCGACACGGGATGAGAATATTGAAAATATTGAAAAATAGAGGGAACAAAGGAGGGAGCAAGGATTCAAAGTGTGGCTCCGAGCATCAATTATCAGAGAGAAGGATGGACCACCATTGATGATCGGTACTTGGGAAGGTATTCTCGTTGGGCAATTTTCATTCAGGAAGTGTAACAGTTTCCTTCCTATTCCTTCTCAGGCCACATCCGTGCACTATATACTTCGGAAGAACGCGGATCTGAATTAATGGAACTCACGTCAAGAGTATTAATCTTGCCTTTGTTTATTCGCTTCCACGTTACTGGAGCAACACCCTCGTATATAGCTAGCTGATATTTATCAAGGTAGCTTGAATCGGGTAATAAGGAATCCCGGGAAAGCGATTCCCCTTGGCTGGCTTAATCGAAGCTGATTTCGCAGTTTCAGCTAGGAGGACTGAATTTATCTGATTTACTCGGATAACGAGAATGAGACGGAAAACGAAAAAGCGTATCGTTATAGATGTTGAATGAAACGCTTTTCATGTTAATGAAAATATAGAAATGTATTTTTAATGAGAAATTACTGGGTTCGAATAGAAAATTGTTATTCCACTTCTGTAGCTTTTTAATGCAAGATATTCGAATTATCAGACTTTAGACAAAATATTCGTTCGAATTATCCTGTAAAATATGAAATTCTTCTTTGTGCAGTAAACAAAGATACGAATATCATGGAATTGCAGCAAAAGAGGAAAAGAAATTTTAAAACAGAATAACTTTCTTAAAATTAAGTCAATGGCGTGAATTTTATTTTTCTGAGAAGTTAGAAGGATTAATTTACTAGTTAATGTGTATGTTCCGCGGAGAACCCTCAGAATAACCATAGATTTAACATTTATAATCCATAGTTTGTAAGACGTCCGGCGGGCCGTAGCAGCTAGCAATTGGCACAAAGGAAAGCCTTTGACAGCAGATGGCTAGCACGTTTCATGACACACAATTTCAAGGGCTGTTTTTGAGGAATCGTTTTGTCTTTTAACTTCTTTAGAATTTGTTTTCTTAATACGTCGGTCACGTTCTCAACAGCCAGCTTCTCTTGTCTTAGATCAGTCTACCAGCAATCATCACCCAGTAACCATCACATTTTCATCACTTAGAATACCAATAGTCAGTAGTAGAATTGTTAAATAGTATTAGGGAAAAGTAATATATTGTTCAAGTTTAAAATAAACACTTAGTTACATACATAATCACCCCTATCTTCTAAAAAATAATAGGGAGTCATAAAACACGCAGCGCGAAACAATTTCGAAGTCGAGACTTACAATCTCCGCTAGACTTTGTCGTCCTCACGCCAAGTTTCGACGCGTGTGCGTGGCAAAACAGTGTATAAAAAATTAAAAAAAAAAAATTGCAATTGATCGAGATCCTAAAGAAAATAGTAAAGATCGCTTCTTACAACTTTTTTGTCTTAACCTAATGAAAATTTTTAAAATATGCTGTGTTGATTTATTCTAGTTGTATACATAGTGAAAATTTCATCGAAATCGGTCGGCAGTTATTGAAAGACTTTTAACCGCTTGCAGCTCATGACAACGTTAACATATTCATTTGCAAATTGTTACAAGAGAATGTAAACATTTTATTAAACAAGATCTTTTATTAAAGTTCGGTCGATACATTTTTTTAATGTAGTAATCATGAACATTGTGTCTTTTATCAAACGGTACCAAACAAAATTTGCAGATATATCGCTTTTTGCCTCTTACGTTTTTAGTTCTATACGCATGACATCCTCGTTTTTAATTAAATTTTACGATTAGGTATTTTCGATTAGTTAAATAGAAACCGGATACTAGGACCGTAAGGATAAGATACTATTGCAAAAATTAGGTAATGTAAACCGAGTCAACTTCTTGTCCGTGAGGCTGAAAAACAAGGATATTATTATCAGGTATAGAAATAAATTTTTTCCAACTTTTGGGTGCAATCAAAGGTTTATTTAAAAAGAATCAAAACAAATCGAGCGTCGAAATAATTTCCATGATCTTTTTCCATTTTTCTATCAACTTGCAAATATCATTGCGAATATTTCGATTTGAATGGCTATAATAGATTATGTAACTCTGGTCGGAAAGAATTTATTTCTACTCCTAATATTATACCCACAAAATTGAAAAATGTCATTTATGAAAAATTCCAATATCCTCTCCGCCAAACGAATAAATTTTGATACGTTCACTTTCCCGTTTATCGATGACAAATAAAATTATCTCACCTACACACGTCCATTATGAAAGAATAATCCGGATGAAAGCCGGCTAACATAGTCCAAATAAGCTTGGAGAATATTTGAATTAAGAGCAAATGGAATTAAGGTGAAATATGAATATCCTCTTGTGCCGAGGGTAGATTCCATTTTTTTTCTTTTTCTTTCTTTCATTATTTACACCGAGATAGTTAATCTGCGAGAGATGTCGCGATAGAACGTAAATGGAGTGGCTAGGATATTCAAAGTGGATGAATTCCGTTAACGCAATGGAACACGCTTAATGCAGAATAGCCCCTCCGGTGGTAACCAGCGTCTGGATGGTCTAACTCAGCACTTTGATATTTCTGTGAATAGAGATCTGTGCCATGCGATAGCCTCCGTATAAAAGCAGCGAACCAAGAAGAGAGGAAATACTTCTATCTTTCTACCTTGCGCACTATTTGACACGATCGCTGACAGCACACGGCCTGCCGTCCCCTTTCTACTACGCCACCTTTCCTTTTTTTTTTTCTCATTCTTCGACATCAAAGAAGTCACGATTCAAATAATGAGACACATTCTAGGAACGAAGGCTTGGGATTCGAAATAGACACGATATGTGAGGTAGAATAAAAACGTAGAACAGATGATATGAGGTAGAATTAAACTTGTTTAAATTGTTTCGATCATGTATGAGCTGATACGTTTCTATCGGCGACGTTAAATATTTCGTATCGCTCATGTTGATGATGATAAAGAAAAAAAAAAGGACATATGTTAATCCTTTTGACTGGACTTTCTTTTATTTGAATTTTATGATATTTTCATGTAGAAATAAGGATAAACATAGATCAAATATGAAAATTTTATATGAATTTTAAAAATTAAGTCTTACATGTCCCATAAAACTCATAGGAATTCCCATACCCAATAGAATGGAAAAAAAAAATAAAAAAAAATTTGTTTAAGCAAAACAGTTATATTATACTATAAATTGAAAGGATATGATACAAAATTTCATAGAATTCTTCAATTATACGTGTAAAAAATGAGACTTTTATTATTGCGTTTCTGCAGCCACATAGTCTACCAAAATAAAGATTATTTAGCACGTTACTACGTTGCTTATTCTCCTGATTGTTTGGTTGCGTCACAGCGTCGACGTTGGAAAATTGCGACGATAAGATGACGCGGACTTCGAACTCTTGATCTTTACAATCTCCAGTGAAGTCTTTCGAAGGATGCGATATAATGAGTGGATTGTATTGAATTTTTGATTGTCTCAAACACAATATTAAACAACTATATGGAATTTATTATAAATAGTTTTAACGATATGTACAATATTTAAGTCTGTGTCGAAACGTGTATGATCATTTGTGAACATGACTGTTGATGCTTGTAATCGTTGAATGAAGTGTGTGCATGCTATTTTATCAACTTGGTTTGTGTTTCTATTCGCTGTGTAAAAATGTAGGGGAGGTGGTTGAAGTGTGTTGATTGGATTTTTGTGAGTATTCCGTTATGTGTTCCAACAAGGTTAAAAAAGTTAAGCTTTTGTCTCATTTCAATTGCTTATTTTTGTATTACGCAATATTACATACGTTACATTAGCAGTTCTTAAATTTTATAAGTTCGAGAAACCCTTTCATATTATGTGCATTAAACCATCAACTTCATACTTTTGCTTAGTGTAAAATAAGAAAATATTTTCATATAGGAAATTATCACAAAGACAGCACATAACTGTAATGAAAAATGAAATGGGAGGGATAGCGTGGTATTTTGATTACATTTTCCCGAATGAAAATAAATAATAAATTAGAATTTATTTTAAAAAGCTTCGTTTCTATTTTCCCTTAATATCGAAATTTTCATCTTTATATTTTGCAAACCATTTGTAAATTTACTACGTTTTTTCATCTTTAAAACTGTGTAACTCTGAAGAAAAACCAATACTGATAACGAACCGACTTTCAAAGGACACGTGAAACGATAATCTTTTAAAATATATGCTAATTTCATGTTTTCATCTAAATTTTGTCTAATTTGTTCAAACGCTACCTATCGAAAATTGGTACAGCTTAGTACTATCGTATCATTATTAGGCGATCTATTAAAAATTTTTAATGTTTCTTTCATCAGTCAATGGTAATCCTCTTTTTCGTATAACCGAAGAAAATTAATTTCGAAGGAGTTCTCATTTTGTATGTTTCATTTCTCTCATCGGTTAATTGTAATTCATTTTTTTACATATCCGAAGAAAATTGATTTCAAATTTTCTATTTTCTTATTTTACATGATAAAAAAGAATTATTTGAAATGAAAAAGACGATTCTTTGTTATGGATACATTTGCATTACGCTCATAGGTTGTTCCTCTCTTCTATACCTGAATGCATCGTATATTTAAAATGTCGTAACAATTCTTGAAAATTTACCCTTTTCTTCATATATATAAAATACGGTCAAAAGTTTTGCAATTATTTCAAATTCCTGCCTAATCTCTCAATTACACTATATTAATCGAGGATTACAAAGTCATCGATGTTTCTCTCAGGTAATCGCTCATGATGGTACGGTGTTTCCGTTCCAAGTACAACGCGCCGATCGCACGATGATATCACGAACTAATTATCGTTAAGCAGATTGGCCGGATTGAAATTTAGCGAGACAAAGACGCTCGTACGGAAAATTGGAAACCGATGCGACTCGTTAGAAGATTCTCGCTTCCACTTGATAATCCTACACATCAATACGCAAGCTTGTATGCATTATTTGCGCGGTCCACCCCATTTATGTACAACATCCCTGCCCATCTTCGACGTATCGCATTCCCGAAAACCCATTCCCAGAATCATATAAGTGAGAATTACAACTCGGAAGTACATTATCCGTTTATAATGTAGGTTTCAATACGAATCCAGGTGTTTCGCTGATGAATATCTCGCATTTCAGGAGAACTCTCCTCAAGCTGTATCATAAATGGTTGATAGAACTGTACAATTGAATTAGATATTATGATATTTCAGAATTTTATTTCTTGATGATTGTTAGGACAACGGATTATACTAAGTTTACAATACGATCGAGGTATTTGCCATTTTGTCAGAATTTAGAAACGCCTAATTGATTTTTAAATGTTAAGTGGCTCGTTCTGTTTAATAGAAATTGATGCATCGTAAATTTATTCTTCGGATGTACCGACTTTTGATTTCTCTCAACTCGAACATGTATCGTTACTTGACGTACCAACAACACGATATTAGAATCATGATCACATTGAACTTTTCAGTTATCATTAGACTACACCGTTTCCCTACTTTTTCAGTATTTTATTTAAGACGTACCCTTGGATGTATATAAAAGGACCGGATATTTAGTTCTTTTGTTATAGCATTATGACTTTGCTTACTAAGACTTTGTACATGGAAATTTACGAACTTTTACGAACATTATTTTGAACACTTAAGCTTTAGCTTCTATAATTTAACACGGACTCATCACAATAGATATACTCGAAGGTTATCGTTATTACTGTTATTATTACTATTGTTATTAGCTGGCAATTAAATCAGAGGTTAACTTCGCTAAGCAACGTGGCTTCACGAATTGTGTAGGAACGTATAGTAAAGATTTACTTTACTATATATAGTATTTAGTATTTTCTCTACTATTTACGATAAAACACAAAATTTCCATCCAACTAATTTCACGTAACAGTGCGTTTCAATCCGCAATCTCGTGATTTTTCACTTCACATCTCCATTCGGTTATATCAACTACAAAGTAAATTCAAAGCATGTCCAATTTACCTAATGGAAAACGTTTGAAAAGCGAAGGCTCGTATGCCAGGGGTAAAATTGTCATCTGCAAGTTAAACGTTTCCTTTTCTGTCTCCTGTTATTTATTCGTTCTCATTCATCACCCTCTCATACTTTCCAATTCGTTGTTCACCATCCCTCTCTCTCCTTTTCGAATTCATAAGATAAATTAAATATAAAACAACGAAATAATCTGTTTATAAATTTTCAATGGAATTTCCCAGTGGAGAAGTTCAGGGGAATCTACACAAATTGTGCAAGTGTGAAAAAGAAAATAGAGGCAGCGAAGCGATCGAAGGTGTGCCGGGGTTATGCAACAATAGCCTACAATACGGGTGAGATGAAAATCCGAGGTGAACTCAATTTTCCACGTTAACTCGACCAACAAGCAAGTCGTAACAAGAGTCCAGGCTGATCGCTTAATATTCATAGAGGCGCGACAGGCAAGCCGGCGTTTCTCTACGGCGAGTACGCAGCTTTATGGGTGTTTTTGCTTCGAAACGGCCCGCCGTGGATCGCATGGAAAGTTGGCCCCAATACTCCATGACTACGGGAACTTCCGATGGTATACATAGTAACAAGCGCTACATCACAAAGAATTTCATCAGTATCAGCATTTATTAGCATGATAATGGTGTTTCTGGAACAACGACACATCATGCAAAGTACATGTTCAGTGAAAGGTTGCTATTAGGACGTCAGTCTAGCCACAAAGTGAGAGAGAGAAAGAGAAAGAAAAGATCGATAGACTAGGGAGCCCAAATTACTTAAGAGCACTCCTTGGGCAAACGAAAGATGTAGAGTAGAATTTGTAATGGTGAATTGATAAGAGTGAAATTTACTATTGGAGATTGTAGTTCCTGATGAATTTCAGCTAGCTCGACGTAATTATTTAACCTTAGGCGATTTGTTTTAGCCCATTGTGTCTTTATTTATTTAGAAATGAATGCAATTGTGGATAGAACTATAATAAAATGTATAACAATATATTTGTTTTCCTTTGTTTACTAATATACTAAATATTTATTTTGTGGATTTACCCATCGTACCCTTGATAAAAATTGTTAAGCTCATGGTCCTTGAACGACAAAAATTATTTGATAAAATGTAAAAAATGCATAAAATTCGTATGCAAAGAGTATTTGTATCAATTATATAAATCTTGTTAATAATAATTTGAGCAAAATCTATTGTTTTTTTTTTTTTTATTAAAACTGTTACTAAACTTATCAACTGTTACCTTAGTTACATTTATATTTTCTTAGTTCTTTCATTGCATTATAAAATTAAAAATATGAGGTCTATATAATCGGATCATTTTTTACTCAAAGGTCGTAAATACATAGTCAAATGGAAGAACGCACGAGGATTAAAACAGACTCTTTTATACTTCGACGATGTACGTGGATATGGAAATAAAAATTGTCAAAACAGATTCTTATAATTGCTCTTATGCATAAGAAAAAAGATAATGTACAAAAAATTTTCTATATTGCCCATGGAAAGCAAAGAGTTAGCCATTCGTAGCTTTAAGATAAAAATGAAAAAGTTGTTGAACATCTTTGAAAAATGTTTCGGCGGTTTCTTTCACAGTACACGTGACAAAATCGCGTCCAAATTATTATCAAATTACACTAATCATACATTTAAGAAATTATTATTAAACTATAACATTCTAATAATCAGAATAGTTATAATTCTCTAAATAGATATCTCAAACAGAATGAAGACAACGATTCGAGTAACAATATAACACTTGCATACGTTCTAACAAAAATTGTTATGTTTCTAATACTCACCCGCAAATCTCCAAAAATTCTCTGCTTTAATACTCGTTCTCCACTCTCAAAACTTTGTACTCTCCCTTCAATGCACTTTTTTCTCATTCATTTACACCAGTACACCGTAAATTCTCTCTCTTTCCATTTCTCTATCCCCTTTACTTTATGCAGAAATTCTTCAAACATATTCGGTTAATGTCTACCCAAAAAACTTCGAATAAGCCGTATATAGTACTTTTTCATGTACTCAGAACACTTTTTCATTCACACTTCTATCGCTCTAATTCAAGTATACACTCTTCATTCACACATCTACCACTTTGGCGCTTTCCCAAAAAAGGAAACAAAAAACACCTGCTCGAAAAATTTTATCACTCTTTGCGATAATCATTTCATTCGAGCTTAGTAAAAATCCCTTTTACTCCACAGCATCTTTATGCAGTCCAACATCGGCAGCTTTTCCATCGACTGTAAAATGATTATGTCACTCGAGTTCTGTACTCGCACCTGCGCTCAACTTCGATCGTCTTCTGGGAATTTCACCGGATCTATAACGACCGACGAGTCTAAGTGACTGAGTCCCTTTGGTGGACCTATTCGCTGTTTCTAGGGAGTGGAAATCCGTCGATATTCATGTTCTCCAACACGGAGAACGCGCGAACCGCCACTTTTGTCTGCATGTTAAATAATCGAACACGGCAAGCATTTAATGTTTAACCATGTTACGACACGGCAATTTTGAATTATTCTGCAGTGGGATGGAGAACACGTCGATTAAGACTCCATTAGTGCTCATTGATATATGAAAATTTAATAAATACCGTTGTGGAATCGTGAGATTAAGTGGCGAACTACTGGCTGTGTCAGATATCGACTCCGGTACTTTTAGATTGCTTTTTCGAAGCTTTCAAAAGATTAGTAATTTCTGGATTTAGAAAATAAACAAACAATAAAAAAATTAAAAAAATTAAAAATGATGCGATTCGAGAAACGTATAAACTCGAAGGATCGGAAATTTGAAGATTAACAAATTAATAAATTTAAAGTTTTCCATTGTATTATCATGTGATTTTCCTTCGCGAATTATCTCACACTTTCACAAATTTTAGTTACATCGAAATGTACGATAGAACGAAATACACGATGATTGAATACAATTAAAAATCAAACTACATTAGTTTAGCTAAAAGTGTTAATTTTTCTCTTACAAGCGTGTCCTCTCATAGCTTTTTTGAGAATTCTAATCGAAAATCCAGGATTCGATAATTATAAAATTTGTTTAGAAGTGACGCAGTTTAAACTTGAACGAGAAATTCTAAAATTTGGAAATTTGAAATGGGACAAAAAACTTTTTTCAAAAACGCAAATTTATGATCTTAATGGAAGATAATTAAATGACAATTTTTTTACAAGAACATTACATTATGTTGATACACAGATATGCCTTTTAGAAAACTGGAATACACATTTATCCAATCGCGTGCACGTTTTAATCCAGAAAAATCTTCCCTCGTCTATTGATCGCTTTTCCATTCCGAGCAGAAATACCTTTTCGGTATGATCTCTTTCATGACAATTCAGTATTCCATGGACGCGTCTTCTGTTCGAGAGGGCTTAAAACTCATCGATACGAATAAACGGCGATGGTATAAACGAGCTCAGATATTGGCGGGAACAGCTTTTGCGATAATCGAACAAGCTGGACCGTTTAACTTCTCAATCCTGCTGCTTATTGCGTGTTGAAAAAAAGAATGACGGAAAGTTGACTTCGTTAGAGGGAGCAAAGGACTTCTTCTGACAAAGTGGAAGGTATCGTTACGGAAGAATAGAAGTAAAAAGAAAGTGAGTTTAAATAGGAAAATTTGTATTCTTATCGAGTCCTTCGATTTAACTAGTTCCTTTAACCGGAGAAATGTTATTTCTCCTTACAATCGTCAATCAGTAGTATTTCTCTTTTATCACTATATTTGATCAAATTTTAATACAGATAATTAATACGTTACTCGTTAAATCGTATTCTTTTTCTTTTGTAAACTATACAGAGTAAGTCTCGTAACATGATAACTTCAAATATCTTGTAAATTATTTGCTGTACGAAAATATGTTCTAAACAAAAACGCGTTGTTCGTAGAGACATGTTTGCGTGGTTTCCTAGGAAACATGTAATACTCTAACCGATTTCTTATATCTTTGCTTCTTTATGAAGCTATGAAGGTCTCCTTTAGTTATTTAAATGGAATGCCTAACAGTTTAATAAGAAAAAGTGTTATATGAAATACAGACAAAGATTAATACTTATTATATATACCAAGCTGTGTACCCACCAATCTGGTAAATTCAATTCCACGATAGTTTTAAGCTATATGTAACAAAATCAAAAGGGAACCAAATACTAAAATAATTAAATATAGTGATTTCCTGCCCTGTGGATATTAAGTTCTATTATTTTTTTCGTTATAATAGACAAACTGTGTGAATGTATAACGAAACCCATCACGCAACACTCTTTTATCCTTCAACCTCTTAATTATGAAAGAAACTTTTATTAATTTTTATATAATACGAACCAAATCTAGAAAGTAAATAATATTGAATTATTAATACGTACTTTTGTATTCCTTCTTTTACATAGAATAAACGTCACAAAGCAGTATCTTTCATTTGTTAACGAGAAAAAGCTACTCTCACAGAGTTATCATAGACAGTGAAATTCCAATCGCTGTAATCAAGAAAATGGTGAAATTGTCATGCATATGTTTTCAGTCGCAGACTCAGAAAGTACTGAACAAATTCAAAAAGCTCGTAGCGGAACGTAAAAAATAAAAAAAAAGAGTAGTCCGTGCGTTGCTCAACAGTCAACCAGATAAAGCTTCATCGTTGACAAAAGAGCAGTCGGTCGAATGGTAATTAATATTGGTCGGCCGCCAGGCAGCCGGCTGGCTTAATCACAACTTCGATCACTATTTTTTGTTAATACCCTCCGTTCTCGAGCACCCGTGATATTTGCGCATCAAGAATTCCGATAAAAGTCTATACACGGATACGTTGCATGATCAAATTCTACTCGATTTTTTATTGCGTTGTAATCATGAAAAATTCTTGAATATTTGAACGGTATCCTTCTCTACTGTCTGTCCTTTGTAACTGTTATTTGTATAACTTTTAATTAAAGTTTTCGCAATAAGCTTTAGTAATATCATTTTATAAATAATGAAAAACTTCAATACCGATGAATTATTTAGTATAAAACAAATTATTTTAAAAATAATTCCAGCGATTGATAAGTATAGAAAGGAGAAAATATATTCAACCTGTAGACGCAACATATTTGAGTTAAGTAGAGAGCACATTTAGACGTCGCTCGGTGCACACTTCCAACATTATTAAGAAAACATTCGAACAGTAGATGTTTAACACTCGAGCAAGGCACATCGGGTAGTAATTGATATTGTAAAGTTAACTCCGTCGAGACTTTAGTGGAAGTGCACGGAACTTGTTATTCTGCGATTCACATTTAGATCATAATTTCATCGTTATATTCAGCTTTACGAGAATTACTACAACCCGCGGACGTGGGACTCACTCCAACATGAAATGTCGAATTGGTGTTGAACATTGTCAAGTTTTTAACACAAACATACCCAACCTCTCGCTATTTTACGGTGAATTCTGTCAGAAAATACTATATGATTTGACAATTGAATTTTCAATTATGATTATGTTGTCAGAATAACAAAGGTAGAACCTCTATTCCGAAACAGAGTTTCTTTAGTTTTATTATTTCAACAAAATTTTCAAATTTTCAGAATGAAATAAACCGTGTTTTCTTTATAGTACTCAAAACTCGTTCATCACTTATTATAAAGCACTAGACTCAGTTAACCGAAAACAAATGCAAGCCATAAAGTGTTGTCTACCCATTTAACATATTTTCACCACTTCTCTTCTTTTTTCTGGTTTTTTCAGGTTAGGATTCCTCCTCTTTATAAACATTTTTCAATTTTTTCTTTCTTTTTCCACGAATTTCTCTAACATCTGATCTTCCATTCCTACTTTTTCACTCCTTATTTCCAATTAATCAGTCACTTATCACTCAGAACTGATATATTCTACAACACAACAAGAAAGGAATACAATCATTGCAAACATTAGACAAGTTTTGTATAAGTAACGTCCTACCATCTCGAAGATCAAACAGTTTTTGTAATATCTCAGGTATCTCTTTCGTATTATTGTTAAATAGAAACTTATTAGTGACTCGTCCACTGAACTAACATGTAGAGTTACAGTATTCAACATAAATAATAGTTTTAACACATCGAAATGTCGAAATTAAAAATGAATCACCTTTTTAATCGAAGGATTGGCATGCGACTCGCGAGGAAATTTACGGTAATAGGAAACTTCAGACCGTTCCATTAGTAAAGTTTCTAGTTTCTTCTTTTATTTTCATGTTACCGTTAATTAACGGTATCATGTTGTGTATCTGTTAATCCTTTGAGTGCGGAGTACTTCAAACTCAAACGTTTTATGTGGACGGAATACTTTTCCGCGTAACACTTAACTATACAACACGTGACTAATTGTAAGTAACTGTTTCAATCTCTTTATTTACGCTAAATTAAACGAAGTATTTTTGTTTTCCACAACACGTATTATTTATTTAAAGAAACTAATATTTTAAAAATGATTTAAAAAGAAACCATAAAGAATCTGAGTATTCGAATTTGAGAAATGTATGATTGAGTTCATAGTCCATGCTGATCATTTTCGTCTGACGCATATACGCGTCCATAGCACTGAAAGGGTTAACGATAATCGTTAACACGATTTATAACCCGACTGTTATTCGTGATCTATTAATTGCTTATAAAAACGAAATTCTCCTTCCTCTTTACTTTTCTTTATTTTTTTTTATTTTTCTCCTTTTTTTTGCTTTTCTTCCTTTGTTGTTTCATTCCTCCTTTTTCTTCTTATTATAGCTAAGTTTTCAATGGAAAGCTGCATTTTGTTGAATGTTTTTCTCTAACGTGTGACTTCGATCTGTCTGGTACATTTATATCGGGTACATTTCAAACGGTTCCTAGCCGCGTATAAATATTAATGCATAAATGCCTAAACACGGAATACTTGTGCATAAATAGACCCATATTCTCTCCTCAGTTTCACAGGAGAACAGGCGTACTGGTTCAAATCGAATCTCTTTACCTTGCGATTTCGAACCGTTCAATTAATGTTTACCGATGCATGGCCCATAATAAGCTCCTCAACGATCCTGTCATTAAAATCTGGCATTCATGGCGGTGATGACTCCTCTGTGTTCGTTTGCCGATGTTAAAGCGACTAGCAGAAGCAGCACGACACGACCTGAATGCGGATTTTATGTGGGAAAGTTTAAACGGGACGGATTTAATGGGGTACGGACCCTAGTTTAAGCCGGAAGTAGAAAGAACATTTGAACGGGCATTATGAACCGGTGCATGGATCGTCTACGTCGTAGACTCTACTGGATGAAAATTGCCGACGAATTGTTTTCCGTGCGGCGGTGTGAATACGGTCGAGTTTTCTTTTCTTTTTTTCTCGTTTCATTTGGATCAACTTGCGAGATACCATTGGAGTTCGACGATACTATTTCGCTCGTTCGTGAAATATACGTGTATTACAATGATTCTGGTAACTGTAGTTTCTTGTAAAGTTTCCAACAGTTCTACCATTCGGAATATCATTGTTGATGTTCGACGTTGCCTTATCCCAAGGAAGAAAATGAAACAAGGGTAGCGAGATGTTGATGGTACGATACTGTACTTCCGGAAGATTTTGATTACTCTGCAATAATGTTCCATCGTCGAAAGAAGTACCTAGTAAGAGAAACATTTATTTGTACAGTTTATTGAATTTTAAACATTCAATTTTATTTATCGGTATGAAATGGTTGGTGTTGCTTCTGCTGGAAGATTTTACTTACATAGCAGTAACAACGTTTCGTCGTGTACAAATTAATTCATGTTTAGTGCCTTCGTGACCTCTGCAACTCCTATAATCGACATACTTTGTCGAAGAATGTAATTTGTAAAAGTTGGTATGGTCGGTTAAGTGAGAAAAAAGAGGAAACGGAACGCGAAGGAGTGAGAACACGTAAAGTACAGAAAAGAAAAAATCAAAAAAGTAATTTTTTTTTTAATTTTACTTAACAATCCTAACACTGAATGAACGAAAGTTCCAGCACACCTGGATACTCGACCAGAAATTGATCATAATTTAGTATCCGTCACATATGTACGTGATGATTGCAAGATAAATAACATGTTCTTTAAACAATAATTTGATTACGAAGAGATTTCGAGACATTCTATTAAATCTCCTCTAAAAGTACTATACATATGTGCGAATAAAAGTAATAATGGAAATGTACAATTTTCTAAATTTCCTATACAATACGTAGTATTAGGTGTGCCGATTAATTCGTAGCTCTTTCTTCGTAAATTTCTCGTTCATTTATAAAAAAAATTTAAGTTCACTTTATTCTGAGAAATAATCGTCATCAGCTTCTATACATTTATCCAATCTACCGTACAATTTCCAAATTTCCTGTCTAAAAAAAGATGGTGATTTTGAGTGAAGATATTCAATAATGGTTTCTTCGAAATTTTCAGTTGCTTTGAAGTTAGTATCGGTCAAATGTCGTTGCAGTGACTGGAACAGATGAAAATCGGAAGGGGCTAAGTCCGTGGAATATACCATGTGAGGGAAAAGTTCTCATCCAAGGGAATATATCAGATCTTCCATGTCTTTTGAGGCATGTGATCATACATTGTCGTGGAGCAATGTCACCTGCCTAGTTCCGCTTCCGATAAATCGTGTCTTTCGCTCGATTTCGTCACACCGAATAGTGTTTTATATGGTTATGTAAACAAAGAAGTTAATTTGTTTTACGCTTCATCATTTCGAAGGTTGACAAAGCAAAGAAATAGAAATGCAGCGGAAAGCAGATTTAAACTGAAAATAGAATTACAATTGATTAATTGAGGGGGATAATTAATTTGTACGTTAAATATAACGATCGCGAGAGCATTTATCGCACTGTTTATTATAATTCGAAACGTTCAATATTATTTATCGAAAAGGATATATTTACCATTGTTAACTAACAAAATAGTACATTTTAATTATCGTTATTGCTTTTTCAAAGTAGAAAACGTTCGAATTTCGTTTTACCTGTATACACAAAGCAGTAATCATGACTGTGTTTAAATTTTATACAAACGATGGGATAATACATGCAGAATTGCAAAATTGTCGCGTAATCAGCTGGCAAAGTACGCTCCGTTCACATTGTCAGACTGCAGTAATAAGTAGCTGTCAGCGGCAATATGAATTGACCGGCGCGAAATAATTAAGTTGATGTGTTAATTTTACGATTCGAACAAATCACGTAAATTCCGGATCCAATCAAAACTTGGTCTACCACGAAAGGCAATTCCGGTATCCGAAACGCCTAACACGATCGATAACGTTTCTGCTACGGTGAAATGATGTTTCCGCATAAATTTACTCAATGCCTGTTCGAATCGAAACAGACGTCAACTTGTCCAAAATCCGAAACGAGCAATCGTATCTGTTTTTAAGGGCGAATTGCGCTCGACGATCGCGCATAAATATTTAGCCACGTGTGGCTCGCAAAATCGTGAAACGTGCGTGCGCGTGTATCGTTCTAATTAAGATAGGCCGGGGAAAAACGATTCGCCCGTTGCTGTGAGTGCTCTTCCCGTTAAATAATTACGTTTCACGTTTCCGCTGTTTCAATATTCAGGTTGGCTCGTTTCGACAATGCCGACACGAACACGGTAGTTTCAGTTTCGAAATGGTACCTATGAATATCTGTCGCGAAATTCTTTTTCATACATTCCTTCCACTTCGAATTTCATTTCACCATCGGTAATACCATCTCCTTAAATAATTATATGAAAAGGGAACACTTTTTAAGGAAGCATACAATTATATAAAGGAAACACGTTCTGTCAAAATGTATTTCTATAAATTACTTTCCAAGTTAACCAAAAAGCAATATTACTATTTTTTCTACAAAACATTTGTAGCTCAGTTTCCAATTAAAATTCATATAAATACACCATAGTGTGCGTGTATTAGGACACCGTTTATACTCGCATAGAAAGTATGATATGATTTAAATTACATTTTCTCGCCAAAATTAATGTCATATGTTAGTAACAATTTCCTACAGCTGCCCGCTTCTTTAAATACATAGCTTAATACAACGTATTGTAACATAACAAGATAATAATTTAAAACATACAACAAAACTTTGTCGCGACTTTATAGAAGAGAGAGGGCAAGGAGGATTACTGAATAATATGATGGCCACCACAATCACTGAATTTATACCCCATAGAGTTTCTTTGGGATTATTGGGATAGAAAAATTAGATAACATTGGTCAAAATCGAAAGAAGAGTTGTGGAACATTTTACAAAATGCTTGCAAAAATATTTTATAAGAAACCATATAGAAATGAATAAAAAGGACGATGTGACAAGAAACGTGAACAAATCAAGAAGTGATTTTTTCAATGAGAATACAGTGTAATGCTATTTTTATAAGTATTTAATTTAATAAAAGAACACGATGCAATTTATCACTTTTTCATTTGATAAACAGTACTCGTAACTGTAGCAATTCATTTATTTATATTGATTAATTATTCAAAAATAATACAGTGTTTCACTCAACACTTATTTTCTACAAGAATTAAAGCATCATCGAAGTTGTCAGAAACTTTCTACCGGAAGTGTACGTATGTACTTGGTACATTTCGAAATTTTAGGATAAATCATTCCTTTTTTTAGGATTTCAACAATTTTTGGACGACTTTTGTGTATCAAAGAATGTTATATTAAACATGTAACGACAATGAGTCTTGTTCCATGCTTGATAAGTGGATTTTATTAGATTTCAAGTAGTCATCTGTAAAATTTAGCAGACATCAGTAGATTTTAACAAAATTTAGTTGATTTCGGTAGAGTTAAATAAAATTTACTAAATTTCTGTAGATTTTGCTAAATTTCAAACAAATTCTGTCGACTTTAGTAAATTTCAGCAGATTTCAGTAGAATTCAGTAAATTTCAAAACGTATTTCATTCAGAAAGTGTCCTAATATTTATAAACGTGAGTGCACTACGTTATATCTAAGACTTACTTATAGCAACTAAAACTTTTCTTAAAGAGAATATTTTACAGAGAAAAATAACTTAACATACATTTAAATACCCTGACTGCAGTTGAAAAAATAAAACTCGTCTGCAAAGTCAGGTGGCTAACGATCGAATTACAAAGGTATACAAAGTCACTTTTACGAAAGGAATATACCGGATGGAATGGTCGAGGGAACGGCACAGTTTCGAACGATTCGATGTCCCTCGTTCCCACGACGGGGTCGACGAGAGCCATAAATCAAGAAAGGAACAATGGTATAGAGGCGTCCAATCAATTAGATGCGTTCGCGAGAAAAATGGCTTCCCCAATTCGAAACGCTCGTTACTTACCCCCGTAACGAGCGAACTGACATCCCGAAGTCCCGGGACGTGAAAATGCACGCGGAGGGTGTTGTCAAAAACGAATCGCGCGTAAAATCCTTCGCGCGGCTATAAATTTCCAATTAAGTTCGACGATGCGACACCGGTTCACGATTCACGGCCGTGCGAAATCGCCGTGCCACGCGAACGTATTAATGTGTTAATAATACCGGAAACGCTATATGCCGCCGTTTTCCCAGCTGTTGACCCCCTTACTTCTACACCACGAGAAGTGTTTTTCCCATTTGCTTTTTTTGCCTTTTTTGCTTGTTGTGACTGTTTCATGTTTCTTGTGCTAACTGTTGCGGATTTACTTAGGATTTACGGATTAATAATGAATTACATTACTATTTGCGTTTTTAAAAATTAGACGGGAAAAAAGAAATTATAATTATAATAGATTCGATGTAATTATATAGTATGCACAGTGTACTCGTACCTCTTCTAACTCTTTTAGTGCTGAGCCAAATTGATGTAGTTCGATAAGGTCTAAGAGAAAAAATTCGGTTTTAAATGATAATTGCGAAATTTAAGAAGGAACATGTTAAGAAATAAAGGGAAAATGAATCAATGACTAAATTATTTCGGTATTTGTTGAAAATGCTTTTAAAATTTATTTCACAGTTACACTTAAATACGATATAAAAACTAATATATGAGAAAAGAAATTTCAAAAACATTGTTATTTATTAAAAATAATACTAGAACTATTTCATTAGTGTTTATATTCGTTTGTTATTTCCCACAGTTCATACCTGTAGTATAAAGGGAATGATGTATCGTTGTTCGTTACTAAAAGGGTTAAAACAGAATAACTTTTTTAAAATTGAATCAAACATCTTGAGTTCCTTTTTTTTGTTTAGAAGTTACAGGGATCGATTTACTAAATGATGTGTAAATAAATTTTTGAAAATATTTCAATTGATCGAAATTGTGAAGAAATTGATACAGGTTGCTGTTTACAAACTCTTTTTCTCTGAGCCTGTAATGGAATTTAAAAAAATACATTTTCTAAATTTATATCAATTATATACACACAGAAAATTTCGTGAAAATTTTGTAATCCATAGTTATTTGAATAAATATAATATCCAGTTATATTGTACCGATCCTGTGAAATTTCAAGTCTGATATATGAATGTTACAAAAAAAGTGATCTACGACCGTAAAGTGATTTACAGTTTTAAGAATACCTCGTTTCGGATTTCATATCGAATCACGTGAATATTATATGAGGGATATTCTAGGTACAGAATTAGTTAATCTAGTTAATTAGTTTTTCTAGTACAGTTTTCAAAAATTACGTTGCAAATATAAAAATATAAATTGGGTCTTTAAGCGAGATTGCTCATCGTTACATTACGATATAAAAAGTGTTCCTGTTATAGCAAGTTTTTTGTTACGTAGAGCTCAATTATTATCGTGAAAGCGGAATATAGCACAATCAATAAGTCTGCTTACAGTTATAATAAAATTTCACAATTCCTCTCTACTTTTGAATTACATATTTATAAAATTTATTTTGATTCGTTTATTTACGTATGTATCTATTTATTCTGACACGTTAATCAAACACATTATCGAATCAATATTTCTTTCTTTTTCAGGTTAAATTAAATTTAAAATAAAATTAAACTGCATGTATAGAATTCAATGTAACGTAAAAACAAAGAAAAATTGATTTGATTACATTTATTATAATAATAATATAAACAAATAACGAAAGAGGGACTGGTTTCAAAAAAGACAGAGGATAGTGATCTGAACCTGACTTTCGTAGTGGATGTACCAAGAGGACAAATTTTAAATTGAAGTTAAATGTACGGTGATCATACGTCCTTTATTATAAAAAATCGTACTTCATAAATATATTTATTATTTTCATACATTTAATTTATAATTTTCATACTTGAACAAAAGTTTGTTCACAGTAAAAAGCAGTTTCAAACCACAAGAAAGCAGTGCACCTCATTCTGATACACTATGCAAGAAAATTTCGTAATACGCAGACAACAAACAATTCAAACTCCTTTAAAAACATGTCAAAACAAAGTCCTCAAATTTTCAGGTTTGTTCAGTATTCTCCCCCAGAAAATATGGTCACTGTACCTATGCATCAGCCTTCAACCTTATGGAAAAATAGTTAGTAATACCCTGAATAATACTGAGGGATTGTGGAGGACTCAAGAAAAGAGAAAAGATAATATACCTAGTCAATTTTTTAAACAATACCTTTGGCGCGTGTTAGTAGAACATTTTCCATTTCGTCTTATTTCTTAGATCATTCTCAAGAATACTTTGAATTTTTCTTCTTTTTCTTTAACAGTACTTCAAACTTACAAAATATTTTTTTAAATATATGATAATAAGTAAATGTGTTGTAAGAATTAAACGTGTATCCACCCAACGGTAATAATTTTTACTCTGTATTCAAAAAGAACTTCGTATTATAAATTACTATGCAGAGCTGTATCAGAGAAATTTATGTATCACAGATTTCTCTGAACATTTTGGCTTATGATATCTCCAACGTTCTCGAAACTTTTATCTAAGCAAAGAAAGTACGATACCACGTGCGCCGATCTTCCGAAAATTCAACGTGGCAACGATAATAGACAACGTGACGAAAATCAGATCGTCATAGGTCTTTCGGATCAATTGGCAATTAACCTTCTCGCCTGGGATGGACTTTATGAAATCTCGATTCGATTACACCGAAGTATGTGGCGGAGACGTCGGAGATTGGACGTCACCGTTCCTAACAGCGGAAAATTGGAAATTTACCTAAGCAATTTGCCAGGCGCTTGATTCCGTCGTCAGCGACGCTCGTGCCGTGGCAATTCTTCATTATCTGTAAGTGGGTCGTTACCTTAATGCGCCAAATTCTAAATGCCATCTATAGTGTCGGTTTCCATTACCTCTTGCTGCATTCTGTCATTAGACGAAACGCATTTACCAAAACACTTGTTTCTTGGAGATAGGAGCGCACTAAGGAACGTAATGCAATTTGTTGCAAAAAAATGTTGTACATTTTTCTTTCTTTAGTACACTACAACTACGAGAAGTAATTTTAAAATATAACAAACCGTAATAAAAGAAAATATAATTTCATTTAACCCTGCTAAGATCTTTGAGTCTTTTTCAACCAATAACGTTTTTGATTTTTCTAGAACTTTTGTCATTATAACAAAAAATGTAACGAAATTATTATTAATATGTTTGTTTCTGTTCTCTTAAAGTTATGCTAAAAGTTTTATCTTCACTTCAATTATCGTCAAATACTTGAAAGAGATACACTGGAAAAAATTCTAAAACAAGTCTGTTACGGTGATTTGTATTTGTCTGATCCTATGAATTACATCTAATAAACACTTCAACAATGAGTTTTCGTCGCTAGCATCGTTGATCAATTAGTAAACGTAGCTTTGCTCGCTGCTTTAATGTAAACACTTCCATAATAAAAAAATAGAATGTATATCTACGCTCTGCTTTCATCGCCGTTCTGATCGCTCCAACTAAAACACACCTTTAGAAGTATTTAAAAAAAAAAGAAGAATTCGTTGCAAAATTCGTGAAAGTACAGAAATCGCAGCGCGAACTGTAACCTTTCCAGTATTTCTGTAGATTTTTAATGTAACTTACAACACGCGTTACATCCATAGTAAATAACTGTAAAGAATCCAAATCTTTCGAATTATTAATTGCTCATTTTGCCCATTAATATACATGCATCTGTTTAATTTCTCAATCGCTTTACAATTTCGACAATTCTGATCATACAGTGAGTCACAGAAGTATTTGCACCCCCTTCAAAACAGAATAACTTTGATAAAAAAAGAACCAAGCAACTTTAGTTTTTTTTTTTAAGTTAGAAAGATTAGTTTACTAGATGACATATAGAAAATTCTTTGAGAGTATCGTAATTTTTCAGAATAAAAAAGTTGCGAGAACGACTTCCACTAATTTCTTTGCAATTCCGATCAATTGTAATATTTTCAAAATTCTTTTTCACAGATTATTAAACAAACTAATACTTCTAACTTCTCAAACAAACTCAAATTGTCTGATCTAATTATAAAATAGCTACTGTATTTTAAAGGAGGTACGAATGGTTCTGCAATTCACTATAGGAATTTCAATACTTAAAAATACCATCCAATATCCCCTTAATATCTCACGTTGAGAACACAATTGACATGACCTCCAGGTTTTCCCATACACGACAGACTCCGATCTTTAATTATTCACCATAGCCTGGAGCGCAAATTCTCCTTCAATTATATCGCCATTATTCCCAAGCGGAACGGTTCCAAACCTCTCCTTGGATGAAAAGACACTTCGATATTAATAAAGCAGTAAGAAAGAAGTTTGTGAAGAATGTGGAGATTCGATCTTGCTGAGAAGCAAGCAGGAAGGAGGAGATGGGAACGTAACGTATAAGGGAACGATGGCAGAGGGTGAGTTGAGACACGGGAAGGGGATGGAAAGGAAGAGGTGTGAAATGACCAGGCATCAGTCAAGCATTGAGGACACGAGATAGAGACGTATTGAGGGAGGAGGACAAAAAGCCATTGTCGTGCTGCGTCCCTGGGTTGGGCTATGTCCGTTGTCACCTTCGACCTTCTTCCATGTTGTTGTCAGGAGCCTACACATGAATCTTCAACACCCACGAACAGAATGGATTTCATCGTTTCACAGAATTGCACGAGACGCTTGAAATCGTCGTCAATTATTCCAATACAATCGATCGGCCCGTTAAGTAGCACTTCGATTTGTGAAGCAACGAAGGCTTGCCGCGACCGTTCGATTACGAAGATTGGCTTAATTTGTAAATTTCGAATAATTAGTTAGAAATTCGGAGTAATTAGTGAAATTGCAGCAGTTTCAAATAGATTGATTAATTGAAGTATATCAAATGGGATACATTTTCGTTTTGAATTAAGCGAGAAGAACTACTTTTGTTTTGTTTTTCCGAAATTCTTACTTCAATTTTACTGTTCTTTTCTGTTTTTTGTTAGTTATTACATACTTAGGTTACTCAGCTATCTTAGGTGCTAAATTGAAGAAGAGATTCCAGAAGGGATTTTAACCTAATTCACTATCAATGAAAATAAGATGAAACATTGTTGCCAGACCAGCAGAAATAATAAAATATTTCCAAACAATGCTTTAGTCTAAAAATATTGTTTTACTGTGTATTGTTGTAATAATTGAAATTATTATTGTTGAATTATTTTATATTTGGGCATGTGTGTAGTGTAAGTCCGCAAAGATGAATCGACGAAATAAAAAAAACATTACTCTAAATGTAAATAAAAAAATGAATCTCGTTTGGTATGAGTGAACGCTGATATTTTTTCTTTTTTGTTTAATGTATATGTGTATATATATATGTATATATATATTACGTATATATTTATATATTGCTTCCTGAAATATAAGTTAAAGTATAAATTTCTTCACATAAAAACTAAAGTAATAAACTTGCATTGTTGCCTATGTTCGAAATTGATTTCTGATCTTACATACTAACAATAAGTGAGATCAGAATCGTTTCTAGGAAGTTTTTGAGCTACCTAATTAATAGTGTCAAGTATTTCAGGGACTAAAATATTTTAAGTATTAATTATTTTGACGCATTATATAAAATTTTTCAATTCATTTATCTTTGAAAATCCGCTTTTTGAAAATAGATTGCAACCATAATAGAAAAAAGGGAGTTATAAATTATGAAATACGATGAATAAAGAGATACGTAACTCAAATAATAGGGTTCTTACTAAACGACTAAAGTCGCCTATGGTAGCAAATGTATTTAGGTCGAAAATCAAGAAAGACAAAATTACACACGAAGTTTAGTTAATTAGTTATTAATAAATAAAATGTACTGTATAGTGTTAATTATAATACACTTTTGTGAATGTTTCATAATGAATATTCCACGTGAATCGCAAAACGATATTAAACTCCTTTAAAATTGTTAGATTATTCAAAAATCAAACCTAATTTGCTCTCATCAAAGTATATCATATCTTGTCGGAATATATGTAAAATATAAAAAGAAGTTTCTTAACGTATGGATTCTACTCATTGAATATTGAGAACTCCACTAATATATATCTTGAATAGAACACCTCAAGTAAATCACATCGTATCGCGATACGTGCGACGAAAGAATAAAAAGACGATCGATGGCAATAATATTTTGAACTGGCGACAAAGAGACCAAGGACTCGGAGAAAATACTACAGCAGAAGATGGTCTGCGATCTTTTTTTATTTATGAGAGAAGTCGGAACTCCCCCTACCTGCGCATTTTCTATTTTCAGTTTAACATCTAGAACAGCGTGATATTAGAAATCGGGTCAGTGCTGGTCCAGATTCTGTGGCATTGTTACAGTTCACCTTCTCCCCCATCGCCCCGAAGAAAAAAACGTTTAACGGAGTAAAAAAAAAAGGAAGGGAAAGAAAAGAGGATATCACTGCGGTTTCTCTTTCTTTGAAAGTATCATCGAAACATCAGGTGATGTCGCGGCGCGCTGGTTTCCACCGTTTATCGCACCACAGTATCGCGAACTTTGAACATTTTTCGTGCAACTTTCGAAGAGTTCTCGTGGTTCGTCTTGCTACGATGTACGTCTTCCAAGTCGAACTATTAAGATCGACATCCATCACTGTCGAACGAATCGATACGAAAGACCATGCAGCTACGGCATGTGTAATCGAGCAAAAAAAGAAAAGAAAAAAGAAAAATGTACCAGTCTCTCGAGAACTCTGGCGAAAAGTTTTCAAAATATCATAAATTTCTGCGACGAGGTAAACCTTGATAAAGACTTTCGCTGGTATAGTTCCACGAGTGAACACTGTCTAGCATTTTATTGATCTTTTCACGATGCAAACTAGTCAAGCAAATTCTGTCCGAGTTTGTAAAATAAAATAGTTACATTCTAAACGCAATGTTCGTAGATTGTTTGTCGAATTTCCATCGAAATATCCGTGAGTATTTCAATTGAAAGTTCGAACGATATAATGTTTATTAAAGCGCCTGGGAGAGTCTTTTACATTAGCAATTTCAACACCTACTCGTTCTGAAATCCACCTCTCCCCCGCGCTTTTGTTTCCCTCAATTTCACGTTCCACTTTCCGCGAAGTTGCATCGAGCTTCGCAGCCTCGTACAAGCAGAGCAAAGCACATTCTTCCTTCGCGCTCGCAACCAGTGAGGAGAGCGTCCATTACCATTGAGGCTATTAGCTAAAGAGGGAAAAGCGCTTCACACTATATCGCAGTGAAGAGATTTTCATTTAATCTTCGCACATCGGACGTGTGTGTGAAGAAAAATTTATACTGCGCAAGTGGTCGAGTACACATGAAAGTATACTAATAAAAATTTTTTTTCATGCTCTGGAAATATTTTCTAACACCGGTGAACAATGTTACATTGAAGAAACTGTCGCATGTTCGTATACGTTAGGTGTTAATATGAATTTGATGTGGCTCGTGTGTACTGCCGTACTGAGCCAACTGAATGATTGACAAATGCTTGTTGCCTTTCTAACTTTGTGTAATTTATTTTGTGTAAGACTGAATGGTCGCTTTTACTGATAGATGGTTTCTTTATGGTGACTGTTTCTCAACTGCTCGTCTTTCGAGTGCTCGTTTTAGCCCTCGAAAGCGTTTGAGTAAAAGTACGCTGATTGGTGAATATTTTCTAATATTCATCGCCAATCAGCGTGCCTAATTTTCTCGCCAACTCCTTCCAGTGCGCCCTTAGCGCGCCTTTCCCTGGTGGAGTGGGAGATGATTCCAAGGGGTAGCCAAATGTTTATAATAATTCGGGAAATTCCCCCGGGTGACTCATCGGCTAGCGAACCGTTACAGACGGATGTACCCTTCGGAAACCCGTGGTTTATGGCATGTTCTTAAGCTATTGAGCGCGAAAGGTACGAATGGCTAAAAACTCTAATTAAGGAATTCTACCGGCCTTCGCTAGGATGGACGTTAAAGCATAAAAATAATAAATTAAATCCTAAGCTCAAAAACGGCCTGTTGGTGCGATCGTGCCATAAACCGCTACTAAGAAAACCTAACATTAGGGTAGCTTTTATTTTTTGACTTTCAATTCTTTTCTTTTTTCCTGCGCCCCATAAAACTATGACACTGCGAAATTTTAGAGCGATTGTATGAACAGAATCTGTGTCACGTTTGAGTTAAGGTATGAAAATTTCAACGATTTCACATCAAACTTCGAACACGTTCCTTTATTCCAAAGGTATAAATGAATATTTTTTAGTAAAACTATTTGGAGAGTAATTAGAAATATATATTAAAATGGTTAATTGCATGATGATGTGCAAATTACAATTGATCGGAATTTCGAAGGAAATACTACAGAAAGTAACAATTACCCTTTGATCAATTCACTCTGAAATTTTGCATACATTATTTTCTTACCAAGTGTCATAATTTTTAAAAGGTATAAAAGGTAAATAATAGAAAGTAAAAAAAAAAATGTTGACTCCTACAGCGAAGGGTCACTCTAGTCTACGTACGAATGTATACATGCATATATATATGTACCTCTCAAAGCTGTAATACTGTTTATGTTACGCGTTATTATGGCATGGCTCGCTCGTTCAGCCGTGGCCTAGCCTGAAAGTAATTACAAACGAAGGAAGTAACAAATTGTTCTGCGGGACAGCCGCAATAAACTGCGCCGGGTATTTTAAGTAGTCCAGTCATTTCATTGTCAGACACGGCAGAACAGCTCCAGAAAACGATTTCCTACGGAAAACGTCTACCTTTAACGTCTTCCCGCTTTCTATTTTATCACCGACGATCCCGTAACTAGTCTAGACAGTCCATCTTAAGTCTAAGCCGCCTTTATCGTTTCTCCGTCTTTTTTTCTCCTTTTCCTCTTTTTTGTTCTTTTTTTGTCTTTACACACGTTCAAGTAAACTGTCACGTGCCTCTTTACGCGGCTGGTTTGAAAATGAACGCACCCGTAACGTATCCCGCATGCAGGGAGAAAGAAAACCTGTAAAAAACAGTTGGAAGCTTCGCACGAAACGTTTCCTTCGTCTTTACTGTTTTACATTTCACCGTAGCTTTACACGCTACTCAAAGTAATAAACCCTCTCGTTCGCCACAGGTAATGCCTTTATTTTTGCGTGTAAACCGGCCAAGTATCCGTGAGATCGTCCGTTATTTTGCGTAAAATTTTCATTGTTTTTCTCTTTTACTGTGAAGAATAAATTGCGTGAGGTATACGCAAGTTTGTACTGAGAAAAATAAGGCAAACGACTTGTTTTATTCCTTTCGCGGCAACTTAGCCAGAAGTGGAATACTTTGATGTATAGACATACAACAGTACATGTATGTACGTTTATTTAATTCAGTATATTTATACTACAGACCTTTTTAAATGGAATTGCTTGCGTTAACATATTGACACAGTCTTCGAATTTAAAGTCAAATATTGTTTCTTTTCGTCTGAAAATTGAGACGAGAAAATTCTGTTAGTTTTGAAAGCTTTATTAGGCTTATTTAGAATGTCTCCGTATTTTCAAGATCAATCAATAAACATAAAATATTTTTAGATAGACCCTTTTGACTGACTGTAGTTAAATTTCTTGTATATATTACCACTGAGTGTAATTCACTCAACAAACTATGGTGGAGCCAGGTGTAGGGCTTCCAAAATAGAATTTTCAATTCTTTGTCTTGCTTCTATGATATTGACGTTTCATGTTTAATAATTTTTTTTCACAGTAACTTCGTTTACTTTCGTTTCTTGTTATTCATAAAAAGAATTATTTTGTATGTTCTTAATAAATGCTCAATGAATGGAAAAAGGACCTAAGCCGAAGTAGTGTATTAATACTACCAAAAATTGTGTTCATATCGCTTTTTAATTAAACCAATTCATTCATTAATTTAACTAATTATAGCAGCAATTTACATTACATTACCTAAGTAAAGTACGAAATAATATTTTTCAATTATTACACTTTTGTCTAAAATATCTCGGCATTTCTTATAGCGTTTCCGCGATTCATGGTGTGACATGCATTCCATACTCCTTCTTTTATATCTTCTGGCGTCGTGAGAACTTCGTTATAAACAGTAGATTTAAAAGCTCCCCACAAAAAATAATCTACTAGTGATAAATTGGATAGCCGAATTTTTTTTATTAATTGTTATTTTTTTTTATTTAATTCAGTTACTTATTTTTCATCGATAGACGTGTCTTGCTGCGTGTGGCTAGCATTTTAAGTATCTAATAAAATAAGGTTTATATTGCCTTTTTCGTTTTATTACTTCTACATTCTTCAAACTGAAACTGATATTTTCGCATTCAAGGCCACTTTAAAATCACGATGTGTAGATCGTTGCACTCATCTTGACGCCGATTACCACATCGAGTTATTAAAAATACATGTTAACATTAAAAAAAGTACGACGATCTTGAAAAACCGTTGAAATGACGTTCACAGGATTTTGTTTTATTACCATCAGATACACGTCTTAAAATCATGTACAGCCTATTTAGTAATTTTTTTCTTATTTTCAATAGTAGCAGAAATAATTTAGGTACTCAAATTAAAATTAACACCTTGTATATATACTGCTTAGGTAGTGTACGCTTTATTTGGACTCAACATTTTGCCAGTAACAAGTAACGAAGAAAAATATTCAAAAATCCTGCTGACTTAAATAAACTTCACTGAAACCGTCTCTTACCCTAAAAACTCAACATCTATCTCTTCTTTCTTTCAACAGATCCGAAAATTCATCAATATTCTATTAACAACTCCCGTCCACCTTATAAAAGGTGATACGAAAAAACCATTTTTTTTCTCTTTAATGTATGGAAAGATTCTCAACTATTGAATTCGCGACGCGCCGAGAAATTTGAAGAATCTTCGATAAATTGACTGTTGGCCAACGAGATCGTATCTACGGAGTCGTTGTATCGCAATCCAGGAGGGATTTTCCTTTCCGTTACGTGTTCTTGGGCTAATTTCTAAAATCCAATAAACATCGAGGGAGCAAGTGGAGGAATAGAGCGAGGGTATGGACAGGGGATGAAAGTACGAAAGTGTAACGAAATTACTTCTTGAAAATCCCGGCTTGAAAACGTGAGCAGAGCTAAAGGACTCGAAGGACCGATATTCAGGATTGCCTGGAAAATCAATAGCTATCTGTGCTTTAGCCAGCTAACAATGGTCTCCTGACGAAGGACTTTTTGTGCTAGCCCGGGAATGCGACCCGAAAGTATAATCGATAATTGAAAATATTGATTCACGACCACATGTGCTTTCTCCTTGACTCGTTTCGCTGGATACGTTATTACACAGGCTAAGGAAACGGAGTCATTTTTTTTTCTTCCTTTGTGTTGCATTTCTCTGAATCAACGTCGTCAACTCTCCTGTCATCGAGGAAACTGAACTGTGAGCTATATCGGCGTTTTCATCGCGATGCATTCAGAGTGCGTCACAGATTCTTCTCGAGCATCGTTTTCCCTTTTGTCGCTGCAGTAGAGCAACAAAATGACGTAGTAATCGTTCTATGCCGTAATCATCGTTCTACCGTTGATGGTTGACGTACCGTGTCATTTTTACGCGTATGTATTTTTCCTTGTATTGGAAACGCAGAGTAACTCGTTGGACTGCGCGATGCCTGAGGTGTGGAATCGATAGAGAAAGTTTCAAAGTAATAAAGAATGAACAGAAAGACAGAATTCCGTTTTAATTAACAGTTACTGCTGAGTGTTTTATTACAAAAAGAAAAAGAAAATTCTATATACTGTACTGTTAATAAAGAATCAAACATTGTTAAGTATCTGCGAAAAGATAATGTAATTCAATTCTTCTCATAATGCAAGCAATTAATAAGGGTTGCTTTTATTTTATAAATATATAGCAACTTTATAATTAATCTAGATTCTTGAAGTCGGCAGATTCAATCCAGAATGGTATCATTCAGTAATGGTTCAATTTAAATAATTAGATGTTTCAAACAAAAGTATACTTATACGAGTGCACCTCATAATCTTCAGTTTCTCCCGTTTAATTGAACTATTCGATCGATTAATTAATTGCACTTTACTCAAAAGTTTCAACAACCCAGTAGCATTTCAAAAGATTCAACTTCGAAAATGATAATTGCCTCAACATTTCATCGCAATAACCTTTCCACGGGTATCAATATCACGAGCGACATTCGTGCGAGCTTCAAACCGAGAGCTTTCTAAAGCTCACCGCGAATCGAATCAATCGCACGCGAACGTGTCAAGGACAGATCTGTCTCCACGTTGAAATCCTTCCGCGTGCACTCCTGCCGCGTCGAAGAGCGGGATGAGCATGTGTTAAAAAAAAGAGGAAAAAAAGAAAAAAAGAGGAAGAACGTCCTCGCGTATGCATGCTACTTGACGCGTCAACGGCATCGCAAGCATGTCATACATTAACAGGAATCCGGGCGTGAAAACTCTCGAAACTCTCGAACCAGAGACGAGTGGCCGCGTGCGATTGAATTGTCATACCGCTGACAATCTTCGAGCGGCTGACGTGAAGGGCTTTCCCTATCGCGCGACGGGACTAATTGTGGTATGTCATCCTAAATAGCACGTCCTGTCCCTGATGGCACTGTGCTCTGTCAATAATTTCGATGGCACCCGATGTCAACAGGCAACCGTATCGATTCGGTAGCCGCCTATTTTTTCCTTCGCGCCTACTATCGGTTAAAAGTTGTCGAGTGACGCACATCGAAATCCAGCTCGAGGAGAAATTGCATTTTTCGTTCGGCGTTAAAAACAAATTCCGACTGATAAGTATGTGCACATTGCGGATAGCTTTTTGACAATTTTACTGGTACGGGCACCTTGATCTGACTATTCAAGAAAGCTTGTTTTGCTTCTTGGAAGAATAATCTTACGTATGTAGGATGGATAAAGTTTAGGGGGCATCTGAGGGATTCAGAGATGACAGTTTAAAAAAAATACACACAGTCTATATTTTAATTTACTTCAGCGTTCGCTGTCCTTTACCATACCAATTGTTCTACGCTTTTTCCTATCACGTATCGGGTTTTACTTCTTTGCCGAAAGAGGTGCTTTGGTTCCGTCGATTAGGCGCTTTCTTAAATGTACGCCTTTCGTCATCCCCTTCCACTACAATTTTGGTGGGGACGTTTTGCACCCTGGAACGTCATCTACTTGCACTCGCTAAGGTGACAAGATTTATGATGTGACCATTTCTATATCTCAGACGGTAGAAATTGAAGATGCCGTCTTTTAAATGGTTTAACGCAATTACTTTCGCCTCTCAAAATTTAACCGACGGTTAGTTCTGCATCATAAACCTCGTCATCGTTACGATCGACGCGGCTGTGGAACATGTGGGCTACTAAACCTTTACAATTCTTAAATTTGCCTACACGTAATCGAAGCCGTTAAGACAACTCATTCATCTAACCTAACCTAACAATGTTTTCGTGAGTGGACGCGACACTTCTATTCTATGTACTTTTGACTCTAACTACAGTCAGTCGGGAAAGTTTTCGTCCATATAACGTATTTCAAATTAGGAATATAGAAATGATGCTTTATTAATATAAAATGATGTAATACTCGCAAAAATGAATAATTATTGTATAAAAAGGAGCAATTGTACGGTATATTATAATCTATCTCTGTTTGTGTTCGAGACTTCGTTATGTGATGCTTGCTCCGACTGATACGCGAACTTCATGAACTGCGCTCGCGACAACTTAATGACGTGATTATTGTTTTTTTAGATTACGAGATGGTGCTAGCTGAATGTCGTTTAATGATGTCCTACATAAATTACAGAACTGTTTAGTGCATGACAGTAATATGCGATGTTCGGTATGCATCTCTTTGTTGTGATGTGTTTATGATGTATGTTCTGGTGTATATATGTGAATCTCTTGTAAAACTCTGTCGTGAATTCTCTGTGTGAATGCTTGGTGAATGGTTTTTTTTTTTGTAAATTCTGTTCTTTCTCAGCCTGTTCTCAATTTTATCAACTTCATTTGTGTTTTGATTGGTAGACCGAATATATAGCATGTGGTGGAACTACATATTAATTAGTTTTCCGGTGTGTTTGTGGATGTTTGTCAGATGGTGTGAAACTGTGGAAATTGTTGCTAAATTTATAATATTACGGTCCTAGCGTATGTGATATCCGGGTATGAGGGACTTCGAATTTCTAACAATCATAAAACACTTTATTGGTCCTGCCGGCTAAGGCTTCGCTTTAACAGAAATTATTTTTATGGCTGAATGATTCGGCCCGTAGGTACTACCAAACAATCTCTTACAATATAACATTATCTGCAAACATTGCAACCCCAATTGCGAGACACAAACACGACCGAACATTTATTAGTAGAAATTAAAAAGAAAATACGAGAAATGCCTCCTAAAAATTTGGAAGAACTAAACGAACGATCCAAAGAAGAATAAGAAAGAATATCTCCAGATTTGATGGAAAAATTAGTTGAATCAATGGTTAAAAAGCTTGGAGCTACAATGAAATCCAAAGGATATTCTTCTAAGTATTCACTTATAATTTTTAAAAATAACTAAATCCTCAAAAATAGTAAAAAATGCTTCGACCGTATCGTAAACTTAAGATAATCTGTTATTCTAACAGATATCGACTAAACAAAGACGTTTGTCCGATAATTAACAACTACGAACGACGCTAATTGTAGGACCTAACGGCAACAAGGGTATTGAAACCCTCTTCGGAAAAAAAGGAACAAGTAACCAGAGTTCAGTTCGAACAGGGTGCAAACAACAGACCTTCCCTTCGCTCTAGGTCCAAGCTGCCGGGAACCAATTAATCGGGGATAACAGAGTGCGTGCTCGAGTTTCACAACGTGATCGGTTCCGAGCGAATCGCGTGGCAAGTGACCGGATAAAAAATAACCGAGCCAGATCACCGTGAATCCCCTTCCCCCCTGATCGGGCATCGACGACGCATTCAATATCGCACAGACATGTTCGCATCCCCCTCTATCTCGATGTCACGTGGACGATGACGCGCTCTGGCAGGTAAAATCGCAGGAAAACGATTCCTGTGCGTGACATCCGGTCACGCGGCGTGTATACGAATTTCGACCGGAATGGAATGCAGACCTGAACTCATGGAGAACGGGATCGTTTCGAAATGGAATTCGATAGGCTACCACCCTGCCTCTTCCCTTCTCGTTGCGTTTCCTCGTCCACTTCTCCCACCCCCTCTATCCCAAACCTCTGCTTCCTCCGCTTACCCCCTGCCACTCTACTGATCCGTACACCCCCTCTCGCCAATCCCTTTTATCTATCTCTCCCGGAGAACCGTCGCGGCGGCCATTAAACGTCAACGACAGGTCCCTGGATGACGAAGTGCCGTCGATGCACAATGCCCCCGAGTGCAATCGCATCGAAACGAGTACGCCCGGTCGAGGCTTTGACGAAGTGCGTGCTACCTGGATTTATTTGTTTTCCGTCGAGCCAGAGCCGGTGAAGAGTTCGTTGGAGGGCTTTGCATTGATTTGCGAGTTTCTTCTGGGATGGTCGAACGACGAATCGGAGGATTTGAAATGACGTTGCTTGATTAAAGGTGAATAACCTGAGGTTGGCACTGTGAGATTATGCGAACGAAATGTAGAAAGTGTATTTCTGTAATTGTTGTTAATTTAAAAGTTATATATTCATTTATTTATACTTTATATACAACATTTGATATTTCTATTTGTTCTACCGTACCGAAGACTCGAATAATAGAGCCCCACTTGCTGTAAAAATAATATTTGTTATATAACCCGGTCTTAGTTGGCACCATTACTAAATTAGTTTACTACAGCGAGAAATTTGAAGACCCTAACATCTGGACACCATATGCGCTACACTCATAAACTGCCTTCCGGCATCGGTACTTTCCAACCCCTAATATAATAAATTCAACAACAATTTCCCCACTTTCACTCCACCAGAAAAACTCTTCTACGTATCGAAAAACCAATCGACAGACATTTCCACCACTTCTCATATGTTCAAGCCACCAATCACCGTACACACCGAATTTATAAAAGACAAAACACACACAGCGAGAACAGAGACCAACACAAACGTTCATCAACGAAAAACACAAAAACAATAGTCACTATTAATTATCACACATTATTTAAATATAGTGTAAAAAATATATCATCATTTAAACCCATAAAAAAAACCTCATCTTTAAAACTTAAAAAACAGCACTCACGCCATTAATTTGTCTCGAGTGTAGTTCGTGAATCTTTGCTGGTCGACTAACAAGGAAAGTTCGCGAACGGTCCGGCTTCGATTTTGATGAAACTTTGTACACTTATAAAGCAGCCAAAAATAATCGACACGTATTTTTGTTTAGCTGCGGTAACTCGAGTTTAAGGGATGAAACCACCCCTTGAAGTTTTGGCTCGAAACAGCTATCTCGAAAACGGAAAGACATACGAAAAATTGTTAATGTTCGAGGTTAATGGTTTCTTATGTACAATAATATGGTGTTAAAAAATTTAACAAAATACAGTTTGTTTATAACAAAAAAAATTTGTTAACTTAATTTTTCATTTTACTGAAACTTTCATGATGACAAAAAATGACGAGCATTTTATTTCAAATCCATTAGTATATAACATTTTAAAATTGCCTCTTACAGTTTTGCAGATTTTGATGATTTACATCTTGCGCGCACATCCACTATGGTAGTAGCCGTTCTAACTTTGATTTTAATGAAGCATTGTAGGCTTGCACTAAATTATACAGTAACAAGTAACAAGTAACAATGACAGTAACAAGTTTCTTAACAGCAATGAAAAGATTAATTGTTTTTATTATTCACCTATGACATCGTGGCAAAGGTGGAGCGATTTATAAATTATAAATACATACAGTGTGTATAGCAATTATTCTATGTAGTTTTGACAATCGGTCCGTTCGCGAACTTTCCTTGTAAGCATCGCGTCGCGAAGTCCCGAGCACGAACACTATTGCTGTACTGTCGCATGATTGTATTATTACATTATTACCAGTACTCTTCATATTAATTGTTAATTTTTGCTTTTCAACATTTGTCAAAATATAAAATTGTAATCTGTATTCTTCAACTGTAGTTTTTCTTATTGTAAACACAGAAAGATTGGGTTATGGAGGGTTAGAAGAATTTCACATTGTTTCCGGCAGTAGTGAAATTGATCGGTAGTTTTATGAATAGTTGGAAGGAAAGTACACATTCATCGTTCTAGAATTTGCGTTTGAAAATTTTTTCGTAGGTATAATTGCATTGTGTCATTATCGAAAAACTCTTGAGACATTATCCTGTAGCTTTCGCAACACGATATTACGTGGATGATGGATCTATGTCCCTTAACGGAAGGTGTAACGTATTAAAATTGGTTGTTATTAGACGATAGAATTTTTAGACTTATCAGTTTGAAATTTCGAATAAGAAAACTTGTAATTCGTAATAATTAAACTGTTTAATACTTTCGCTATTTTTAATTAGAATATGTATGATACACTATTTTTCGAAACTGTTGTAATATAATTATATTTTCAGTGTTTCTTCTTTAGTATTCTACATATAACAATTTTTCTCTTGCCGCTCCATTTTCGAACTATTTAAAAACATTTCTTTTCCAAAAAGTCCCTGCTAATTCCTTCGAGATAAGTGTACTTTCAGTCTAGAATTTTGTCTGAAAGCAACGTTTCTCTTATTCCATTTTATCCCTATCAAAGTTTTACAATTCGCTTATTACACTCACTTTCAACATTTATCATTTTATTTTTAATTTATCTTGCACGATTCTAGCCTGTCTTTGCTATACTTCAAGCTGTCTCGTGTAATTTTCCAATCAAATTCTGACGTTTGTTGAATTCCTGATATCTCAATAGTATTAAAATTACGTGACTGCAATATTTCTTTCGGTTTCCGATTTACTTACGTTATTGGTAAATGACAAGTGACGAGCAGAAGGTTACAATATTTTTATACAATATCTTCGGATATGAAGAAATGACAGTTTCTGATTTATTTTATCTGAGAAACCGTAAGGAAATTATATCCATCAATAAAATTCATACACGTCACTATGCTAATACGTTATTATACGAATTTAAAAATAGGAACAGAACGGTTAAAACCTGTAAATATATATTTGTCAGGTGTATAAAAAGGAAGCTGTAAATGAAGGTACTTGTCAACGATAATTTATTCGTTGTTTGTCTATGGGCATATCGTTTAAATAACTTTGGATAGTGACAAAAACGAATCGTTAGCTGTAGTTCAATCAAATAGATGTTAAATTGCAGAATAAATTCCAAGAACTATAGAGTATTTATTTTTATATTGAAAGTCGTATAACCATATTAACATGTTGAAAGCCGCTGTCGCGACCACACGATTATGTTCAACCAGCATTTTTCAACCGACATCACATATTTGTGACTTCATTCACTTAACCAAAGGAGGAAAACACCAATCGATTATCTGATTTTTACGTAAATGACAAGTAACAAAATGCAAATTCAAACATCGAATATAGTCAAGGGTGTCATTTCATCAGTTTTCTAAATTTGTTCGATTTGTTTGTCTTCAAACATACCATTTGGCTAATAAAAGATTAAAAACTTATGAACAATACCGGCGGCAAGCGCAAGCTTTTAGGTGACAGAGACCATCAAAGTGTTAAGAGAATTATTTCACTTTGTTGGACATTTGTCAAATTGACGAGTGAACGAAAACTTGAACTTTTCTCAAAAAAATTAATTTATTTAATTCCGAAACAACTTAATTATATATTGTTAACTTACTTTTAAATTTAATTAGATATATTTTCGTATCGTTTCATTAATAAAAATGAGCAAAAAAATTGCTGGAAAATAATAGCAACAGTTTCTATAATTTTACGCATGCAATCCCTAATTTATCAAATTGACAAGTTCCGTAAATCTAATGTTAAACTCAATACACGGATTTCTCACGGGTTAGTCGTGAATGTTATCAAATAAACTTTTGCATTCACCTAATAATGGCACATTAATACAATACATCTGATTAGAGAATAAGATGAGTAGTCGAGACGCATTTTCTCATCGATGGAGTATGATTTATTATTTCCATGACGTGGAATCAGCGTCTCTCGACCATCGTAGTCAACCGTGAGCCCATCTAATTAGCGTCAAGCTACGAGTGCCCCTAGAGCGTCGAGGGGCTCGAATCAAACCGCCCCCCTCGTTTCTGCCGCCCACTACACTCTGACTACTTGATTCCAGCAACGGGCGTCGCGTCGGTGTTCGTGATTTTAAACAGCGTCTAGCCTATCTAGTCACGAGAACGAGACGTCTTGTCAAGTTGGATGTACTGTAACGTTGACATCAGAGAACGGTAAAACATTTGATCATTGATTAATACTTTCAATGCGTTATTTTTCAGTTTTCCATGTATTGAAGAGTGCATGTGCACTTGGGAAAACTAGCAACTAAAAGGAACTGTAAGTGTAAAATTCAAGAAAAAATAATAATGTAAAAAATTACAAAATGAAAAGAGAAGAGAGTTAAACGAACTAATTAGTTCTAAAACATTGTTCGTTGTAGCATTCGTTCATTGTAGGAAACTTCACTGTATTAGAAATGCATAAATTCAACAAAAATCTTGAAGCGATAGTTCGAAACAAAATTATTTTACATGAAAATAGTAATAACTTCAGAAGCTGTCTAGCTACGAACACCATCTTACCGTAAAAAGGGACGACAACCGGAAGGAGCAATAGTTAGAGTATATTACATTCAGCCCGCTGTAACTCGAATCCCCCACGATCCTCCTGTGTTCTATAATGATCACGAAAATTTCCACGGTGATTCGTCTGCGCGGCGTTGATTTACATTCTTTTTAACGAATGATACGACAATGGGGAAGCTTCAAAGAATTGCGCCGGCAACCCAATCCGTCTGCCATTTTCTTCGGTAGACATAGGCTTTGGCTTCAGCTAGGACCGAAGTCTAGAAATTAAATTTCAGACTGTCCGCTCCGAATACCAAGCAGTCTGTTCGTACAAGAGCCAAACTAACCCTCCTGTCTGTCCTATCACGTTATTTCTCTCCTTTTTCAACCGGTAAACCAACCCTTTCTCCCTTCTTCTGATCGTTCGTCTTCCCTCTATCGCGTAAACGACGTCTGAAAAGGAGAGAAAATGCTCGGCTATGATAAGAAGAAGAGAAAGGGAGACGGTAGAACGGGGATAGAATGTCGTACGGGGATGAAGAAGGAGGTGCGGCAATATGGCCGACCGGACGTCCTGTCAGGACAAGATATAAGGGGCTCTCTGTCCCAGAGGACTTGGCACCCTTTTTCCACCAGGCTCTACATCTGCCTTTCTCGCTCGTCGCCACTTTGAAACCCTTTCTTCTTCCACTTGTTTCCCCTTCGCTCTCTCCCTCTCTCTTTTTCTCTTTCTTGTTCTTTTTCTCTTTCGCTCTCTTTCTCTCGCCAGCTCTCCCTTACTCCCTCTTGCTCTCGCTAGCTCTTTTCTTCTTTTTCTCATTTTCTCTCGTTCTCGGGCTCTCCCTGTCACTCTCTCTCTCGCTTTTCTTCTTTCCCGCTCTTTCCTTCTCTCTGCATCTCTCTGTCTCACTCTCACTTGTTCTCTCCTTTCGTCCCTCTCTCACGCTTTCGCTCTCTTCTCTCTCTCTCGCTCTCTAACTCTATTTTCTTCTTCTTGCCTCTCTTTCTTTCTAACGCATGGTGTGATTTCGAGCTTGATTATCCTACTGGAACAAACATCCCCTTAAAGTAGTTCTCGTTGATGGAATGATCTACACTATTCCCATTGATACGAAATCATCAGAGCTACGATTTTAAGTTTGAGCGTGAACAGATTATTTGAGACGTGGAGTGGCTTTGAATTTTCAGTACGATGAATATTATTATTTCTTATAGTCCACCTCTTTACATAGTGGAGTAACTTTTCTATTACATGAAATGTAGTATATCCTTTGATAAGAAGTACCAAGCACAGAAAAGTAATTTATGTAGCGCTTGTAACACGCTAAGGTAAGAGGTCTAGGAAAAGAAAGGCACCAAAGTCTTAGATCACGACTTGTCCTCGTCTTCTCGTGTAATACCGCCTTCGCCTCTTTGCATCTTCCGACAGCATTATTATTCCTTCCGGCGTGTGATAGAAAAAGGTAAATAAGATCAACGAATTTTAATGCATTTATAGAAAATTTAGAGGTGTAAAATTGCACAGAATGCACGTAATTTGAAAAAATATCCAAAATATTCAAATGCCTTTTATAATATCTGAATGAAGAAATAATTTTTTACTGAAATTCTACTTTTTTTTAACACTTTACCGACCGGAAGCCTATTAATCGGCTTTTTGCTGTCAACGTTTATCGATCTAGGGAGCCTATTAATCGACTTTTTGCTGCCACAAATTAACGAAGTACCCTATAATAAGAGAAAGTGAACAATATATAGTAAACCCCCCCACGAGTTTTGATTAAAAATTTTTAGAGCTATAACAATAAGCACAATAGCAAAAACCGAGCTAGTATTGAATAGAATAAGCCGGTCGATAAAGTGCTAACCGTATTCTCAAAGATATAAGAGGACAAGAGTCGGAGTTTTTCAAGAACTTAGGAACCGGAGGTTCCTCCATTGTTTAAAAAAAGGTGAAACTTTGAAAATAACGTTTCTGTTTGCTTACATATTTTCGTAGTCTCACATGTTTTCTTTAACTTAATTTTATCTTTATTTGTAACCAGTTATCCACTTTCACCATTACTCACATTAAACTCATCTCCTTCCAACTCTCTCCTCAATCCTTCTACATTGTCATAACCCAAAGTTTATTCTTCCCAAATCCTTAAATATTTCTACCCTATTTTTCCATTATTAAGTAGTCTGTTTTTCATACGCATATATCACGTTTTCAATTTCTCATTCAATTCTTCATTAGTTAATAAAGTGCTCCCAGTTTCGAGGAATTAAGGCAAACCGTATATCGCAGTGTCAGTTCTCGTTCGAAAGACAAAAGCTTCCTCAAACGATAATAACAATAGCATAGTAGAAACATAGCTATTTAAAAATGTCGGCGAAATTGCCAGTTTTAAAGTGGCAGCATGTTGAATAATAGCAATGAAATTTGCCCTCCGGAAAAAATTCCTCTTTCCGCGGACATCCGTGTCGCTTGCTTTGATCTGCAAGCCGTTCGTTCGTATCTACATAGTGGCGTTTGCGTCTCTCCTTCAAAGTCAATTTAATTGAGTCCGCTGCGCCAATAGTTTACATTGTCCGCTTTGAGCCCCGCTGATATAATATACGTGTAAAAGGATCAATTCTCGAGAAGTGATGCGTGCGAGGCACCGGTGGGTAGTTACGAAACATAGTGGCCGTCTTTATTGTTGGGATGAAATTCCACGGAAAATTGTGTCGTTGCGTATAGCTAGATTCAAAAGTGCCTCAACCCTTCTTCACCTGCCTTGAGAAATTTTCCTTCTTCCTCTCCTTTCTTTTTCTCGTTTCGAAATGAATTTCTTTCGAACCGTTGGAGTAATACTGACCTTTGCAAAAATTCGGTCGAGAAATGTCAAGCGAAGCGATCGCGATTCTTTCATTTCTTTCTTTCCTTTTTCTTATCAAGTATCATCAGTTTAGGAGGTGCGAATAAATAACAAAATTTTCTTTAATAACAGTTCCAAAACTCATGACAATTAATACGAGCGGTAAAATATGTGCCGGTGATTATGAAGATGGTCCAAGTTAAAATTCTGAATATGCGTATAAAATTCTAAAGATAATATGAAAAGTAATGAAATTTTTGCATCGTGTTAATATTCTGAATCTTATATTACCTCCAATATTGAGATTCGCCGTTCACTTCTTGTTATCTTTCGATTTCAATACCCTCATTTCCTTTCTTCGTTACACGATTACATTAGCTTCTGTGATTGTTTTGACAAATAGTATACCACAGACGGAAACGCATGTAATTAGAGGCGATCATTTTCCACTCTGACCTATTAGACCCGCGTTCCTTCCAAGTGAAATCTTTCCAACTCCCAACAGTACATACAGGTCCGAATTGATATTTTTAACGAGATAGACGATAGAGTTCACGGATAAAGTGTAATAGTTTTCCAACACTTATTCTTACCCTGTCAGAAAGGTTTGCTACGGTTATCGACACACAAATCGAAGCACCCTTCGATATCTGGTTGCGATTCAGGGAATTCTCCGCGCAAGGATTCACAGTGTTTCTAGCAGATGCTTTTGACATTGCATTCCGGTCATTTCGTTTTGAATGCTGTCGTAAAATATCTGCCTTTACTCTTCGCCGTGGAAATATGCGAAGCTCTCCCCGGCTGTCTGCGACACAATTTTCGAAGCGAAGACTTCATCGCGTTGAAGTTAACGCTCTAACCTCGATGAACTTTTCTTCATTTTTTTTTCTGTAGGATCGACTGCTATCGCTACAGTAGTTTTAGAGAATCGGTTTTATTTAACGTTTCATTAGCTTCTTTTACGTGACGCATCGTACATTTTTCATGTCAAAAATAGAAACAATAATATACGAAAAAAAAGTTTTATTACAACGTTTATTTTGTAAGATATGCACAATTTTCATTGTAGATGATTTAATACTCATCTTTCGTACATGATTTCTCAGAAAGTTATTTCAACCGTTACCTTATGAATGCAACCTTCTTAGACGTTATTGATATCACTCCTTCTAATTAGTCTAATTGCTCTATGCAATCAACCATGTAAATTAACGTTCATCGAAAGATATTATAGAACTCTGGCATGATTACCACGATTCACGACCACGAGAGCATCCAACCATTAAGCACGCTTACTATTTAATTTCGTCGATTCATCTCTCTCTCTTCCTTTCATGCGTTACTCTGAGCGGTTACAATTATTAGATTGAACGCCTAGGTCCCCTATTGCTTTTCCTACTAATAACACTCAGCAAGTTCACCGAAGGCAGCAAGCTATAAGCTAATGAACTCTAAACAAAGACGCTAATGTTAGGCATACTTCAAGATACAGGAGACCCTTTTAGACCTGCCATTACCTCCCGAAGGACCACGTTCATGATACCAATCTTTATTGCAATCGTGCAACATGGTCGATAGGTGCACAACATCTGAGTTGAAACATGGTCCGCTATGTATCAGGCGTCTGAATAAAGAATTATTTTTATTTAGTAGACATAGATGTCTATTGGAGGAATTAATATTAAAATACTTCAAAAATCTTTGGCAAGTTATAATAAACAAGTAAAATAAAAGTTTGATTTACTATTGACTGAAACAATAAAAAATCAGCAAGTAAAATGTAAATTCCTTTGAAAGTATTAGCTTCTCGACAGGACAAAGACTGACTTATCAACTTGCTGATTTAACTAAGATCTTGAAGTATACAAAGATGATATAAAGTTGTTAATAGACGTATTTAACCCATTGCAGCAAACGACGGCTATAGCCGTCCATTTTTTGGCGATGTGTATAGGCAATGCATACTTTCATTAATAAAAAAAGAAACATTATCAGTACGGTCTGTACTAATGCATTTATTTGTTTATTCTTCAGTAATACATTGAACAAAAATGACTATAGTCTTCGCGATGGTCGTAGCCGTCATTTGTTTTGAGTACAGAAAAAAAGTAACGATAAACAAATTACGTTAAAGCCGCCGGGAGCTTTCTTGGAAAAACTGTGCTAAAACTTGATAATTTCCACTTCCAAACATATAGCTGACGCTCAATTCCCTATTACAGTAACGAACAATAAAAAAAAACTGGGTTTCTGGACACGATTTTAAAACTAAAAGTGTGCGGCAGTGGGTTAATGAATTAACGGTATAAATGCACTTATTTCATTTTCATCATAAATCTAAGCAATATTTTTGTGCGAGTATAAAGATAAATATCTATTTGTAGTTTCTTAATAAACACAGATGCAGAGAGTAACGTTTAATCCGCAAATCCTGTTCGAAAATTTACATTTAAATTTGTATTTTAATTTATACTAAGCATTGCTCTCTACACCAACCACAAACTAATATATAATATATACGAGAGAATGTTTCTTAAATTGAGGATGAAAATGAATTAGGTGCATCTTTAAATTTATATTTTAATTTACTGAAAAGAAGAACAACTTTTCTAAGAGCATACATAAATGGAATCTTACTCTCTACGCTTACTAATTGTCAATGCTCGCGGTAGTTTATAGAAAAACTTTCGAGTTTTGTTGAGTTTACACGTAGTGTACCAACTTTATTTAATAAATTTCTCGAAGAACCACACTGATGTGTCAGGGAACAAGAACTAGCTATTAACCACGTTACGATGGACTATTTTAACTATTCTATCTGACCGTTGTCTTTGAATTTTTATTCTATTCTGTGACTGTTCTCTTTGACTGTTGTAACTATTCTCGGACTGCTCCTTTTTACTTTTGTAACTATTTTGTTTGAGTGCTGATTCTATCCTGTTTGTTGCCTCAGGACTCGTCCTCGCTTGAAACGCGTTCGGGTAAGTTCATGCCGATTGGTGAATGTTTGCTAATATTCATTACCAATCAGAGTGCCTAATCTTCTCTCCAACTCCTTCCAGTACACCCTTAGCGCGTCTTACCCTGGAAGAGTGAGAGATAGTTTCGAGGGGTGGGCAAATGTTTATAATGATTTGAGAAATTCCTCTGGGTGACTCATCGAATAGTGGACCATTACATACAAATGTATATGGCATGTTCTTAAGCTATTGAGTGCGAAAAGCACGAACCACTAAAAACTCTAATAAAGCAATTCTGCCAGCCTTCGCTAGGATGTATGTTAAAGCATGCAAATAATAAAAGAAATCCTAAATACAAAAGCAGCCTTTCGATGCGATTGAGCTATAAATCGTTACTAAGAAATCTAACACTAATTAAGAAACGAATATTTTCTCTCTATACCCAAAAGAAACTATACGCGTGGAAATTAATTAACCTAAAATGTCCGGGTGCTTTCGTGTGTCTAATAACAGCCAGTGTCGCGAAGAAACGTAGTCGAAATAGTAGACCAAGTGGTACAATAACGAAGTTAGCTCGAAGGTGCTTCGTGCACTGAACGGGGCTAAGAGGACCGCCTGGGGACCATTTCTCGCTCGGTTATAGATCGATCTCCGATGCCGTAATTGCCGTCGAGAGAAAATGGGATTCATGATTTCCTTTGACGGTCGAGGTACATTAACCTCTGATGAACGGCACTCGCCAAGATATTGAACTAATGGCAGAACGATCGCCGATTGATGCGTCCAATGAAGATTGTTAACGCTGAAAACTTCGTGCCTCCGAAAAATTAATCTCCTTTTGTACTATGAATACTTTTCATTTACACGTGAAATTCGTTTCCCCTTAACGTTTCTTTATCGAAATGAAATAAATAAAAGTCGACAATTTTTTAAAGTGTCTAGAAACGTTGCTTTAAAATTTAATAACGGGGTAATTAATTTCGTAATAATTATAATTCGGGTTAATTAATACTTTGGAGAGTATGATAGTGCATATATGGTGTCATGAATTAGCCGTGAAAGCGGCTAACCCTCTATAACCCGTTTTCTTTATTCGTTCATGAGAAAATTTACGATTGATTACAATTTCAGATTGCTAGAAATATTGAAAAACAGGAAGTAATAATTATTATAAAAAAAGTTGTCTGGTAACAATGAAATAACCCAGCAATATAACGATATAATAATGAGAAAATAGGATGAAACACATAAAACATAAACGAATTGATACAATTGAGACTCAAATATTTCCTAAGAGAGTAAAGATATGAGAAATATGCTCTTCCGGGATAAATTTGAAGGTTGACTAGATTTTTTTAATAGAGTACTATACATTTTTATTTATAATTTCGTTGCGAGCATCGTGTACAATAGCATGTCTTGTTCATTCCAAAAAACGAGAAGACGATCGTTACCGATCAACCATAACCGATTTATCGGACTACTCTAAACCGGAAACGGACACATACAGTGATTAATGTGAGAATTAATTTAAAAATGACCATAAAGTTATTGTAACGTGTTCTAATTAATTAAACGAGTTATGATGTGTTCATTTAATTATTTTGTAATACCGCATAACAATATGACACCGTTTTTTGAAACTAGATCAAAGATGTGAAATGTGATATAAGGTTTTAACAATAAGTAAAGGCGATTTTCAATATTTCTTTTACTTAAATTCTGTTTGATTATAAAAGACACAAATTATACCATTTTTGACTTAATAATCCTACTTTTAAGAAAACTAACGTCAACGTTCGAAAATTTTAATAAAACAGCCTAAGCAACATTAGTTCAACACAAATTTTGATATGAACTGTATTGAGCGATACAAGTCAGTGGAAAATAAAGTTGACCTAAAAATTTCTCTCTCACTACTGTACTTATAGAATAGCGGACACTCTTTGTAGGAACAGTTTTTCCATATCTGTACTCACTTACTCAGTCAATTCAGTCACACTGTAAAAAAATTACTCAGCCGTGCAAGGAAATTCAAGTGAAATAAATTACAGGTACAATCTACCGTGACCTATACACTCACAACACATTCCTTTAATACCATCAATTCTTGATAACTTGATCACCAGTTACACACGATCGATCAAACGACGTCCACTTTTATGATGAAAGTTCTTTGTAATGGTCGATCATCCGACACAAGGTAACCGGTATGTGCTCAATACCATGGAAGGCTCAACTAGGCGTTTCCTTCTAACAGGATACATTATGTATCGCGAAATGGCTGGCTAATTAAGTCAGCCGGTTAATGAAGATGGCGGACAGCAGTGGAGACGGTAGGCAACGGTGATAGGAAAGATGGAATCCGCATGCATGGGCACAAGGGGACAAAGAGCCTTGCCCTCGAAAGCGTTTCTCCCTCGATTATAGATCGAGCCGTAATGGATGGCAATTACTGTTGAGTGCAGACTATAATGAAGCTCGATAATCATACCGGCACTTATGCTCGCAAATGAGGTGAAGTTGCCTGTGCAATCGGTATCGGCTAGCTTGAATTTACACGAAACGATTTCAAATACTACTTTCTAGAGACAGAAAAAAAAAAAGAAAAACTGGCAAATGCATAATCGAGATAGATAGAATATAGGAAAAGAGAGATTTCACGTTTGTCGGTGGACGATACGTACTCTGATTTAGTATCATTCGCTAATTAGCAGTATAGATACGCGGCCTAATTATTCGTAGAAGCACATCCGGTTTCGATAAGCGGATATGAGAAGGGAAAATTCTTAGAACTCCGCGCTTCGATTTCGCGATACATTAAAACCTTCGATCAGTGGCTGAAGTACGTACTTATATTAGTGAAACGTGGCGAGATTGAAGTTCCGAAATGACAGAATTACGCCGGATCGATCTATATGTCATAAACCTCGTCCTCCTAAAATACTAATGTTCAATTATCCCCGAAAGTGGTTTCGATTAATTTGGTATGATAGATATAGTTTGAAGAACGTGAATGTACGCGAGCATTTTCGTATTTCGAATAGTGTTATACAGGACATCTTGTTATTAGTGGTATAAGAGAGCAGAAGCTAATTCTAAATTTAAAATTTGTTTAAAATTGGACCATACGATTTCAGTATCTATAAGAAGCTAAAATTTACTAAGTGAAATGTAAAAAAGTTTTTGAGAAAATTGAAATTTGCTAGAATTGCAAGAAAATTAGTAGAAGTCGCTTTTTACGACTGAGAGCGCAAAAAGTAAAAAATTTTAAAAATATGTTTTATTACATATCGCTTACACAAACTACAAATACATCAACTACAAATAATTGAAAATGTAGAAAGTGACCTTTATTATTTTCTTTGCAATTTGACTAAACTAATGATAGTCGAATTGCCAACTTTTATATATTAAACGTATATAGTGCTGATTACGATGGGACAGTTACTTTGGATGATTACTTCCGGTAAAACGCCTCCACCTCAAATGTTGATAAGTTTGTGAAATTGGCACAAATATTTTTCTATACAAATTATTTACTCTTTCTTGAAAAATAGAAGATGAATTTGTCGTGTTACTTTATTTTCATTGTCATTAGAGTATATAATATTAAAAACATAATTGTTTTCTTTTTCTTTTAACGTTAAGCTAGAAAAAATTTTGGACATAAAAGACAGGAATTTTCGGATTCGACATGCTGACGAATAAAGCTCAGCTTAGACAAACGAATCACTGACAGCTAAAGGAATACTCTGCCCTCTGTCTCAACTCTGATGAGAATGTCTTTCACTCGTCGGTGAAGCTTCCCTTTTCCTACATTTGACACTTTACATTTGTCCTCAAAAATCTTCTTCATTTCCCTCTCTCATCTTCTGTCTCATATATGCAAATATTTTCAAAGGTTTCTACTCGTTTATACGCCGTTATTCTTTACAATTTTACACAAATGGAAACATATACACATGAAGATAATTTTCAATTATTTTCGATCTATATGTAAATCCTTTAATTTTCTTCTGAAAAAGGCTTTCTTTCTCTTCTGTGAAAAATATAACAAATTTATTGTAACTAATACGTCGTTATACACTTTGAAGTAAAATTCAGTGATACATAAGCTCTTCACAGAAATGATTCATGTATAATTAACCAACCCAAACGTGAAAATTCTTCCATTTAACCAAACAGTGGAAATCAATCTTACATATACATCTTCGTTCATAAATTATGGGGTACCTTACCGTTTTATGATAAAATTCACGAACATTGTCCAAAAAATTACCCGCTACCGTCATAATGCACCGGTGTGAAACTCTCGTAACACTATCACGTGTTAAACATAAAGCTCAAGTTAGAAGATGTCCCATGACTTATGAACGGGTCTGTACAGCACTCAAAGAATTAGTCGAATCTAGTAGTAGAATTAGTCGAAATCATTTCAAAACTTCAATACACGACCTGTTTATATCCATTCCTTCTGAAAATATTCAGCACGCAACCAAATTCACGAAACATTCCGCGAGTAGTCCGTTCACGTAACACAGCCCCGACCATGTTGCTCGCTTATCTTCCAAGCAACGAGAGTGGGATCGAATTGTTCCGCGTACAACGGTGGGTGAATTTTCTTCTCGCGACCACAGAAACGCTGTCTCATTAATTTCCAAATATTCCTATCTGGGCCGAGAATATGCGGCGCGCACGTGCTCTACCGTTCCCCATGCGGTTCGTCTATCATCCAAATTGAGTAATAAAGCCTGCTTTCCGGGAGCATAGCTTCTAAAGCACTTTAAAAGTTAATCTTCGTAGGCGTATCAGGTTCGGGGGTAACGAACGAATGAACAAATGAACGAATGAATAAACGAACGAATGAACGAAGGGACCTTCCTTTCTCATTTTGTCATCGTCCTCATACCTTATCATTCTTCTACCATTTCCCTCTATCTCTTCATCTTCGCCTGGAACGCAGCACATATCTTCGTCCTCAGAAAATTCAGCAAGTCAAAGCGACAGGTACCGTCTTCCAACGAATAGTTCCCTTCTCTACCTCGAGCTCGTAAGCTCGACGTTTCGACGTAATTACAACCAGACGATGCCGTATTTCTCGCGTAGCGAATGCAAATACTTCCGGCGAAAAGCAACCAGACACGAAGCCCGGTGTAAACAAGCGAACAAGCCTCGTCTCACTTTTCGCGATGATCTCGCGACTGTCTCGAGTGATCCGACGCAAATGAGCGGAAGCACGAGGGAAGATTAAAAATGAGAAGATGAAGAAGCAATGAGAAAGAAGCAACTGACCCGGGAGTTGAGGATTATACAGAAGAACAAATGAGGAGGCCATTGAAGAGAGATATTATAACTGGAGAAAGAATAAGGGAGCAGAGTAGTCAGAGAAGTCGATGAATGATAATTTGTTACAGTACATTTCAATGGTATATGACTTGGTTTGATACGAATGATGATAATTAATTGTAACTGTTCGTGGTTCGAATGCTAAATGTCAATTACTGAAATTAACGATCATGGAGGAGATTGATGAATAATCGAAAGTTTAATATTCAAAGCTTCTGTGTGTTTTATTCGTACTTACGTACTTGAAATTCTATTCACATGATTTATTTATTTGTTTATTTTTTTTTTGCATATTTCGTTCATTTTCACACGGTTTTATTTAAACGTGTTTTATTCATTTTAAACGGCCTTTTAAATACGCTTTGACTTATTTTAACTTGTCTTCAACACAATTTATAATGAATATGAAAGAATGTGTAACATTCCTTTTAAAAAATTAAAGGGTACCTTCGTTTTTGAAAAAAAAAAAATAATGCAAACGCAAAAACAATTATGTATGCCATTACGTTGCTCACAAAAATCAGTACCCTTTTATTTTTTGTAATCTATATAACAAAATGCGGCAATTCACCGTTTACTTTAGTAAACATGAAAAAAATAAAAAAACATTTTATTTATACTATTCGTGTTATATGAAAATTTTTATTAACCGTCTATGGGTCGAATTTTTTTCGCGACTATAAAAAAATGTATGTAACGTAAAATCAACAAATATTAACCTACAAATATAGACTAACAATGAATTTAACAGTTTTAACAGTTTTATTATAATGAATACGTTTTGTAATTTTAAAGTAGCAACGACTTTCAACATTTGAAGTTGCGTATATAAAAACTAAGTATGGAATTCCAGAAAACAGTTTACACTTGGTTTTAAACATAAGTATACGTTGCACTTCGAACATTTTATTCTCGAAACCCTTTTGCACCTCGGCTTTTTGCACTGCCCTCTTTTGTCTGAAAAAATTGGCCAATGTGCTATTTCATCTTTTAGCACATCTTTCACTGGAAGTCAGAATCCAATAAAGAATCTTTGGATCTATTGCCGCTAATGCTTCTTATTCTTATTGCTTTCTATTTTCATATGATTTTGTATTCATATTTTAAGCCTCTGATATACAAAACTACAAAGCAAAGAAAACACAAGCGTTATTGCAAAAACATCAAACCCTACTATAGCTCATTGTGACTTGAAAGTCATAAAACTCTGTCACACGACAATAGTAACAAAATGATTGTTGAAATGCAAACAAATAAGATATTATTGGTATACAAACTAGGAGATATTATGTACATGTTTCTTGTTTAGCAAACACTAATAGAAGCAAAAATAATAATAATTCAAAGGTTATACCTTTAGCTTCTGTCTGCAGACAATTTGCAAAATTATTTGTTCTGATATTTCAGATTAGAGCTGATAACCGTTATCAAGAATGTTATCGGTTGCTAAGGAGACATTATACAACAATATGTATATGCCATCGTGTGGAAAAAATTAAATTATTTAATAAAATATCGATATAGTATGATGTGACTTGAAAGTTATACGGGCCTATAGAAGGTTAACCGCGTTATATGGAAGTCTGCTGTTATTGTATAAATGATTTCTCTAAACGTCCGCATGGAACGTTCAATAACTTCCTGATATCTCTCATTAATTCGTCCATTTGTTATGCTTGAGATGTGATAATGAATAAGTATTCACACCAGGAAATAAGTGACATGCGTTTGATGGCGGACTCGCTGAATACAATTCAGCCGAAGCGAGACATTTATACACTGATTGTTTCCCTAATATCTGTCAGATAAGAAAAAATATGTCAAAAGATAATACAAAGTTGCACAAACAAACTCAAATAAGACCTACGTTTATATAAACTCTTTTCGTTGTCCTTTTTTGTTGTTTTTACATATCGAAAGACACTCTGTATCTCCATCGGTTTCGATGGAGCTTGTTAATACCTTCATTTTCAGACGAGAAAAAAATCCAGGCTATTCTGGCACGCCAGAGAGAGGATAGATAAAAAATACCCTGACAAAAGATTACGCAAAGCGAAATAACGTGATTGTCGTTCGTGAAAAACCTCGAGCGGAAGATCCACTTGAAATTGACGTCAAACGGATGCCGAAAAGGGAGACGAGGGAAAAAAAGGAGAAAGAGAAAGAGAAAAAGAGAGAGAGAGAGAGAGTTTAAAAAAAAAGAAGAAAAGGAATTAAAATACCTTGGTCGCTGCATTAGCAACGAGGGAACAGTTCAGAAATCGTGTCAAGTGTTCAGTATCGTTCCAAGGGAAATGGAATGAATAGTTAAACGGAACGACGAGCGACAGTCAACAATGAAACGTGCAACCCTGCCCTGATATTCCGATGTACGATCCTTTCCGCCTCTCTTTCTCATCTCTCTCTCTCTTCCATTTCTCCTTCTATGTCACGCAAACTCCACTTCTCGCGACAGGCAAGGAATTTTTCCAGATTTCGAGGATCCATCTCGAGTCTCGTGGTTGAATAATGAATGACTCTGTCAAACAATACCGTTTCTCTGTGTTAGCCTAAGTTCAAACGTCTGGCTCGACGTATCACGATAGTTTCCGTTACGGATAAATCATTCATCGTAAAACTTGCACTGACGCAACGCCGATATAACCCCGCGACTGACGAAAAGGTCTGAATTAACCACGAATAACAAGAGTATACGATAGTATATTAACTCACCTTTCATCTCTTCAACACAGCTACTACTAGTTATAGATGCAACATTATAACAACCCTTCGTCCCTGACGTGTAATTATCGAAACATTTCAGGACTAACTACACTTCTAGCTAATTCGTTAACTCTGACGACTGGTCGATACCAGATGTTCCGAGAGTATCGGCTAGCTTTAGTGACGTAAGGTAACGACCTCCTCGTCGATTTTCGTTTGGCGCGTAATTGGCGTCAGAACTGTTTAGACCTGATGAACCAAAGAACGTTTATTTATTTTAAGAGAAACAAATAAAAACGCGTCTTGATCTCCAATAAAAAATTTTCATTTCTATTTATTTTGTTTTACGAGAACTGGATTTTATGGAATTTATGCTATTGTAGTAACAATAATATTATTATTTTCTTTTGTTCGTTTAAATTGAAATCATTTCAGAATAATTTATTATCTTTAATTTTGAATGTTTATCATAATATTGACATTTTGTTGACGTAGTTACACATAGTACAAAAACTACAATTAATCTCTAATTGAAAAATTGATTTAATAATAATAATGTATATTGATAAATTTTATTATATTTTTAATTGTTTTTATTCAATTTTATTATTTATTTTATAAATTTAATATTGTCTATTATTCAATTCCTTAATAAAAAATTATATAATATAACGTCCTCTTATTACCCGCATATATCAAAATATTGTAAAAGATTACAGTTTATTTAGGGAGGAATATTATTTTCGTTATGAGCTAAGTTTATACTCTAAGTTCATTCTTGAAAGTATTAGATTCTTTCGAACAAAGATCGATGTAAAATTTGCACACCTTTTCTTTTTAATTGTCTATTTAAATTTCGTTTGAAATTTCTTATTTGTACCTTTCTTTAAAACTTATTTGCGAGTATTTATGATAGTCCTGTTATCGAGGTATTGTGAAACATTTACACTTTCTTTATGAAGTCTTCAATCCTCATTAGTAGGTTCTTGCACTGCACTTTTCCTGGAAATTCAACACAACGATTTCTCGATTTCTTTATACCAAGATATTACAAAAATCCTAGAAAATTCAGTTTGACTTAGTTGTATGCATGACGTATCGTTATTTGCAATCTTTTTATTTCTTTGTCCAGGTCTTCTGTGGTGTGGATGTTGTGATTTACGAAGTGCTTGTTGCAAAGTTTTTTGTAAAGTTCCCAGCCCGTGTTGAGTAGAATTTTGTTCGTGAATGAAGTACTGTTATTGATTATCGTTAGTATGATTGGTAGGTGATTGGATGAGAGGTCGTAGATAGTTTGGCAGGTGGCTTGTGCTGCGAGGTTTGTGAGGTATATATGTATCTACGTTGGAGTAGTTTGAGTTTAGAGCTTTGTGCGAATATGTGTCGCTATGAAGTATATGGTAGATGTTATTTTGTATGTGATTGTATAGTATGTTACCGTTTGGGTTTGTGGATTGATTATTCCATGACCTGTGCTTTAAGTTTAGATCTCCTCCAATGAGGAATGGAAGTTTGTGTGTTGTTAATATGTCCAGTTGCTGACATCGTAGTTTGTGTTTTGGGGGAAGGTATGTTACTCCTATGATAAGTGCTGGTTTGGATTTGATTTCAATGAATGTAGTTTCTAGATTTCCTGTTGGTGATTATGGAATGTTCTTAGTTGTGAGATTGTTGTGTAAATGTATTGCAACTCCTCTACCTCTTTCTGCAGTTGCCTTTTCTAACATTTTCGTAGTTTTGTATGTGCATTTTAACGTTTCTGTTATTATGTGGCTATGTCTATTGTGTGGCTTTTTAAAAAAAGTTGTAGTTCCTGAGTCGTGTTCTAAGTTGGTTGCGTTCCAGAGTAGGATTTTGTTTTGTGTGTGTGGCAAAACACGATTAGTGTTGGGTACTGGCTATAGTTTGCCGGGTGGTCTCCCTTGCAATTAAAGCATTTTGCAGGGGTGTCGCGGGTTTTGGTCCTATCTCTTGTGGTGTGGTTTCCTGCGCATTTAACACAGATTAGGTTTTTGTTGCAGTTTGTTGATGTGTGGCCGTGTGCTTGACAGCGGTAACACTGGATGAATGGTTTCTTGGAATTGTATATTTCCTAGTATATTTTATTTTCGTCTGGGATACGAGAAATTTAGTTCGTAATTTGTCTCCGAATGTATTTGTGAGTGTTTTGATTAGGGCGGGGAATTCATCTTCTCTGATTTTTGTGCGAATGTAAATGAGTGGTGGTTTGGTGTATGAGTTTGAGTTGCTGTCTGTTTTAAGGGTATCTGTGGTACTTGCCTTGCCAAGAGCTTATGGTGTTAGATTGCGATTGGTTCGCGAAGCAATTGGTGAGGGCTTGGAAACGGTTTGAGGTTGTGATGTTCGGTCCATGGTCGAGAGCTATACCTGTTCTATTTTTTGTTTTTTTCGTTGTAGTTGGAGATGAGTTTGAACTGATAGAGTCGCTCAATGATGTTGAACGTCGTCGTGTATTTAGGATGATTTGATAGGGACTACCTGACTTCCCTTTTAGCCTCCGTTGCAGAAAGGTCCTTAAAAATCCTGTCTGCGTTGGTATCCGCTGTTTGGAAGGTGGGTGGTATTCCGTCCGAGCTGGCTGAGGTAATGTAGTGGATGTTTGGCCTCCTTGTACCTCCTTTAAGCTTTTCCCTTTCCAGTACGCTCACTTTATGTACTGTGCACTTCATATTCGGTTCCTTATTTTATCTTATTTTATTTTTGAGCTATCCTATCGATAATCAGGTACCACTTTCTTAACTTAATGTTGGTCTGCTTCCACTGTCGCACTCACGCTACGGACTCTCGATCTTACTCTCTATATACTCTAGATGATCTTCTCTATGTCTTGACCGACTGTCTGTTTGTCAGAAACAGTCCCTTTTGGTACTAATTTGGGTAGCTAGACTCAACCAATGGGCGAAGAAGTGTACGCAGAGTATCGAATTTTATGATTCTCGATACCGGCGTCCTTTAATTAATTCGGAGCGCGTGAGCTACCCTTGTGCGTACTATTACGAAAAAAAATACGTAATACTCTACAATTATATTTTCAAAATCATTGCCATATTAACGAAGGAAAAAATAACAATACTTTCCATAAAAAGAAAAAAAAAATTATATTTTGACTGCGTCTTCAATTCAATTCTTATTTAGGCTTCAAATAAGTGATAATAATATGATCACCAACTGCAAATTGAACTGTTATTACAATTTTCAGTATAAAGCAATGAGAGGGGAAGAAACATATATTAATTCCTTTTTCTTTAGGATCGTATTAACCGCTTGCATGCGTTAGTAGGGACAGGGTGTCTACCTACATATGTAGTTTAGCGAAGACAATGAAAGAGAACAAAAGAAGACTTAGAATTAAAATTAACATTTGTTGTTAATATAACGGTTTTTGTCGAACCTCAGCCAGAATTTGTCACGAGTTTAATTCGTTATTATAGGCCAATGAGTTAAGGGAAACTATTCCACTTTTCGATATAAAATTGCTGAAACAATCCGTTGAAACCTCTTGTCGTTTAGTTTTATCCAACGTTGGCAGAAACGAGCTCTAAGCAATCGGAATAATTACTCGTCGTCTGTACACACGTGTACGTGATGCTCGTAATTACTGGCGTGATCGATTCAACCGTGTCTTTGCGTGAGCAACTCAGCGTAAACAAACAGCACCAGGGTGGACCCAAGTTACGACACTCGTTGGGACAATCGTGAACTAGTTGGTTTCGAATCGGGACGGGACGAGACAGAGTTAGGCAAATGGATGTAATTCCTAATGGATGGAACGTTAGATAACGGCCAAAGTCGTGATGAATGTTAATATCTGGTCGGGGCCGAATCGTAAAGGTTTTAATTAATGCGAGGGAAATGAGAATTAGAGTGGCTGAGAGAGAAAATCTACCAGGCCCAATGAGTCGTCTCTTGTGGGATTACGTCCTTTTCCCATAGCCATTAGGATAACCGTGGTCCATTATTTGGGGATAACACTTTTCAACGTTGCGCCAAGCTTGCGAAAATGATGTGTGCGCGCGTGTCCAGGCGGCTTCAAACGTAACGACGCGTTAAATGAATCAACGAGCCGTGGAGAGGCAACGCGATGGGACACTTTTCAACGCCATATGAGGAAAAGATGGAAAATTTTAATGCTGTTTCCCTCCCGACAGAAACATCCTTTTCGACTTTTCGTGTTAAAGTAGCATATGAAATTTTAAAATAATCAGAAAAGTGTAATTCAAATTTGGAATTGTACAAATGGAATAGTTTATATTTTGCTTGGAAGAGGATGAGAGACAAAATAATGTAATCTTGTAGCTGGATTTATGATACTCTCAAGTGGTTAAAGGTTGCAGACAACTAGTAAATGTTTATTACGGTACCTGCAAATCTAGTTGCTAGAACCAAAGATGCCATAAATCTTGCAGTCTCCAAAGAGGCGAACTGAAAGTGGCTCGGAACGTTAACTTTTCAGTGGATCATTTCGAGATGAGCAAGTTCAGGTTTCGTGGAGATTTTACGGTATTTTCACGGAATCATCTGCTGAACATTTTTTCTGATTATTGTGAATTCCATCCTGAAAACTAGCGTGTCACGGTTGGAGAATTTAAAGTTCTGAAAAAGGAGGGAGTAGGAAGTTTTAAAACTAAAAAAAAAAAAAAACTGTGTATTCTTCATATCCTCGTCGATGCAATTATTCCAATAGATACTCCTAAACTGTCATTAACTCTTTGACTGCGGCGCGCTCCAACTCAGAAACATCAAATTATCCGGCACTATATTTACACGTGTGTTACTAGAAGTCGTTCATTTTTATGTTATTATAGCAGTTGTAAAATTGAAACTGAAGGATATATTGTGAACACACGACAATGATATGATTTTATTACAAACTTGAACTAGCTGCTTTCAACCAAGTTTTTTTATAAATAATTGTCATGTACAATTTTTACTTTCCACAAGATGTACATATCACAAAACGTTATACAATTCAATAACTGAAATATTGAAATATTATAGACATCTAGTAATATATGTAACTTGTACATACAAATAGTATACAATTCTTACGGCATACAATAAAAGAATCTCTCTTGATAGCTGGCCAAATGTAGTACTGAGCAATGACTAATTAACACAGACGTACTATGTACTGTAAATAAAATACAAGTTGAACCAGAATTTCGTTTATTCCCTTACGCTCTGCTGTAAAAACTTCTGTAAATAGAAATATAAACTTCCCGCAACTTGAATTATTTTCTCCACGACCAGATGCGTTTAACAACGCATAATAGTTTAGGGGGAACGGCAGCTACCATTTATTTTTTATTTAAAAGTATTAATTTATCTTTCCTTTACGTTTATGTGCATATATTATATATATAAATATACATATGCAATAAATATGTACATAATTGACTTCTGAAAGTTGAATTTGTCTTCCTTTAAATATTTACAAATCGCAGAACTAAATTCATAAATCAATCTTCTGTAAGTGGGATTTTCGTTTGTTTCTTACTCGGCAACTTCGATAAGTTGAAACATTTATAACTCGAAAATTTGAACTCTTCTGTTGAGATTCGAATTACCAAGATTTTATTATACTTAATACTGTTTTTAGTTTGTTATCTGAAACTTATCCTGAATCTTGCATAAAAGACCAGTGTAATATTCACATATGGAGTCTAACAAATTCTGAACAACGAATCGATCGATCGCAGGTAATTAACAATGATCGTCGAGAAACAAAGAGGAGCATTAGCGCCTCATCTATGCAGAATTATATAGAAGCCATAGATCCTTTGAACATTCCTCTGACTCTCGACGCTGCACGTATCGAGTAAACTCGAAAGACATGACGTCAGATGTTGCACCATTAGGATTCCAAAGGACACTTCGGAACTACGTCAAGAGTTTCCAAGACGCATGCAACAATCGGATTGGATTACTCGTTCCACTGCTCGAAATGTACAGCCACCAGTGACGAAGGGAATATTGTGATCGAGATTGAAGGATTTGGAGGAGTACGAGCGATATTTAGCAGCGGAGTTGCCTATTAAATGCACCTACCTCTAATCCCTAACACCCCTATGAATCCAATCTACTCGGTAGAGAACTTTGATGTGTGTGCATGTCGGAAATGGGGTCAGATATGAACTGTCAGGAATCAAAAGTATCTATGCAGGAGAATTATATAAAAATATAAAGAAGAGAAGGTTCTATTCTGGAAATATTTCAGGAACAAAAATTATTCTCTTTTCTTCCCAACAACAAATGATGAATATTTTCAGTTGATCTAATGTTAGATACCGAACCTAAAAATAGACACGTTTTAAACAATTAAACTTTCACTTTTCGGCTTTATAACATGGACGCTCGTCGAGGCTATTTTTGTATGCCTCGTTTTTCAATAGCCATTCTTTAATTAATCTTCTTACTCGAAGATGAAGCCCAAAAAGTGTTCCCGGTCATAGAACCACTCCGTTTTACAAATTACGTTAAATATAAGCGAGATGTACAGAATGTATCGTGCAACTTGTGGTCCACGTTATAATCCTCTAGATGATAGATAATGGGCAAAATATTCTTGAACCAAAATAAAATGATTTCGAATGGTTTACAAGTTTATTTCAATGGCGAAAACTTTGAAATCAACTTTGTCAACCCCATTTTCTTTTCATTGTGAGAAATTAATGATTATACACTGCGATTTATCGATTTAATATATTGATCGTCATATCACCCAAATCTGGATGGCAGCTATGTTTTCGCAGAAGCCCCATTTTCCACAAGTGGGTGACGTTTTCCTTCATCCAATTAGGCAGGATTTTACAAGAACTTTGCAACAGATTACTTACATATTTTTAATAAATATAAATATTTTTTTAACGAGACTATATAATGTTGATGTTTCCTGTGATGTTCGTTGAAACAATTTAGGGTAACTGGTACATAAGCTTAATATCTTCCGCATAAGAGTTATCGATTCTTGTGTACCGAGCCTCATCAAACTCGGAAAATTCTACCAAATTGTAACGATTATATAAGATACACTAAAAGAAAAGGTAATAAGAACATCTACGAGGCATACAAACGCGGCTAGGTTTATCCGCACGCTCGTGCTCAGAAACCAGACACTTTCGATATTTATTACGATCAGGAATTCGATTCATAACGGTTCCAGTGTCAAAGACACGTCTCGCAGAAGAGACAGCGGCCGACGTTTCCCTTTTCCCTTGCTCTTGATCCTTCCCTTTGAATGCAATTTCAGCTGCTTTAATGGTCCGCCGGAAAGATACGACGATATTTCACGAGGCGTAGTCCCGACGACGTCGACGGTCTGGCGTCCTTCCACGTTTGTGATACGGTTTTACAGAATCCTCGCAATAAGATCCTGCAAGAATTGTGAATCAACTGACAGCAGATAAACTCGAGAGGCAAAAGGCAGGATAGCGGAAGTGGATGAAGGCGCGGGAACCTTGAAGTTTATTAAGATTAAGAACTTCATTCGTAGTAATTCCGCCTGGAGAGTACACCTTGCTGTCCTTGTCCAGCTTTTCCTATCTACCCGAAGGAGAGACGGAACTTGCTCGAAGCTAGAAAGGAGAAGAGAGGAGAAGAGGAAGAAGTGCGGTGAGAGGGGGAAGGGTTCAGGGCGCCGGAGAGAGCTGCTGCAACGTTTCCCTCCAAAAGCCCGAAAGGTATTATAATTATTTCACGAGAGCTGGGATTATTAAAACGAAAACAGACGCCTCTCTGGGGGGAAACAGGCTTCGCGGAACGTATTACCCTCATACTGAAAACTTTATTCCACGGTGCACTCGTTTGCTGATTTTTGGTGGAAATTTCGCATCCCTTTTATCTTCACCGTCTACTTCCAAACGCCCTCGCGCCCGAGGAACGACGGAAACAGCAGAGAATTCTAATAGAAATGGGAAATGAGATACGGTTGTGGAAATTGAACGAGGCGTACTTTTCAAGTATTCTCTATACTTTCGGAGTATCACTCTCCGAAATTTGTGTAACTTTTGATTGTCTGATTTGCGGATTGATTCGCGTTTGAACGAATTCGTGCTGCTGTTGAATCAAGGTGTTGAAAGATTTATGAAGTGCTGGAATTAAGGGAATTTGCTGCTGGATAAAACGCACAGACCGCCGTAACGTGTTTTCTTTTTTCCTTTTTTTAAAGTATAAATTAACTACTGCGATTGTACAATCAATCTTAATTTTGAAGGATCGTATACACGTTAATAGACGTATTAGTAAAAATTGTGATATATAGGCCATACTCGAAAACGAAGACTTAAACGAAAGACATTATTCTCTCTTTTCAACTTATTTTCCATATAACTTCATTTTCTTCCGGTGTGTACCACCAGACCACCCTCTACGTGTCTGAGATTTTTATAAAATATCAAAAATTATTTGTCATTTGTAGCTAAGGACCATTCTAATGTGATGTCAGTTGATTCCAATACGACAGTCATTTGAAAATTTTGCGATCTTATCCACCAAATGATTATAATGCTTGAATTTTATTTACACATCTTGAAGTTACAGTTATTTTATTTATAACCTTCAAGTTCGATATTGATTTGCTGTAAAGTTTGTCCGGAAAATTAATAAAAATAAAAGCTGTCTCGTTGGCTGCCTTCAAATGGTTCAAATGGCAGAAATGGTAAAAAATTATTTGAAGTTTGATTTGCTTCCCTGTTTTGCTTATTCAGACTTCTATCTATTCCCAAAATCGAACAAATTTCTCGGTAGTTGATGATTTTTATCAGATGATAAAGTAATGACTATAACAAACAGCTATTTCGAAAACCTTTAAAAAATAAATTTCGAAAATGCCAGGAAAAGAGTAGAGCATCGTGGATGAAGTATATTGAGTTGAGGGAAATTATGTCAAACTATAAAAACAATTTAAAGCTCCAAACAGTATGTTCTCATATTAAAGCTATGAACTTCTCAAATAAGACTCGAACGAAATACACATTAAGATTTATAATACAGAATATTGATATAGATCTCAGTGTTTAACCTACTTCAACCTAATGTGAACATTGATTAAACATTAAAAAGTATGAGAAACACCCGAAAACCGAGGATTTCTAGAATTCGCAAAATTCACTTTCATCGTCTTTATTATTACCCAAAACATGAAATAGCAGTTTCTAAAACGGAGGAGAAACTGAGGAACTTTCTCGAAGAATTTTAATGTATGAACCATGAAACTCCTTTAAGAATTCACACTGTAAACTCCACTTCATTCACCGCCATGCGAACAATACAAGTATTTACAACCGCTTTCAACGGGAACGACTTTAAAATTGAATCTTTATCACATTCACCCAACCCGATCTACTACTCACTCCATTCTAACAATCGTAACTCCGCCGATCTCTTCCGCGTTCCGCCAAGGAAGTACATAAACATTTCCACAATTGAAAATAACGGCACGAGCGAACCCGCGTTATTCTCCCAGCGGAGCGTGGTTTAAAATCGAAGACGCTACCAGATGCCCAGCTCATGGCACGATTAATAACACTTAGGTAGCTCACGAAGGGACCAAAGCACGCTATAGCTACTGATATTTATTAGAATTTAGTGGGTGGCCATTACTTGGTGCCGGGACCGCTTTTAGAAAATGGCGGTGGTAGCGCAACGGCGATCGTAACTGCAAGAGTTCCAACGAGCTTGTTCCCAAACCATTTTCGGATAATTGTGATCTACGACGAGGCCGGTTCTCGTACGAATTATTGTGTCGTAGAATTGTCGTTTCCGAATACAAGAAATGTTCATCCGGTTTCAGATTCAAACTGTCGGTTAGGGATACATAGTACGGTGCAACGTGCCACCGGCTCGTGAAGCATTCGGTAAACGCTACCTATCTTTATTTCGAGTAATTCAGAAACCTCTTGGAACTGAGTGACCCTTAAATAAAGTACATTTTGAGGGTAAACGTTGAACTCGTAAGAAAGTGGAAATTATTGAAAGATAGGTGTGGGGTATTGGTCGAGAAATTATTTAAAAATTTCATACTTCAAAATACACAAAAGTATTCTAACTTCTTAAAAAAAGAAAGAACTCGAGTCGTTTAGTCTGATTTTAAAAAAATTATTCTGTTTTAAAGGAGATACAAATACTTCTATGAACCGCTATATATGAAGGATAGAGTCTTTTAATTTTTAATTTCAAAGTGTTCGTGTGGTGTCCAAATGTATAATTATATATCATTTTGGTAACACCTAGAGTCTAATGTAATCTTGAAAATTTTTTTATGTTCGGCTTGAAAATGTCATTTACTACACTGGATGTCCTAGCTGAAGTGGGCCACCTAAATAGCTCACGTGCCGGCTCGTGAAACTTTCGATAAACGCCACCTATCTGTATTTGGAGTGATTCAGAAACCTCTTAGAACTGAGTGACTCTTAAAAGGAGTACATTTTGAGGGTAAACTTTGAACTCGTAAGAAGGAGGGAATTATTTAAAGATGAGAAGTACTGGTCGGGAAATTGTTTCAAGGTTGAAGATTTTAAGAATACGCAAGGGATAGAGCGTTATAATTTCATTGGTTGATTTTATTTAAAGCGACATTTTAAATAATTTTTGTTATGCAATACAGTCTAACGTATTCTCAAAATGTTTTAGATATTCTGTTTAGAAATATCATTTACTTGCTGAAGAAAACCATCTAAATATCTCCTTCTTTTTAATGGTATGAAAAATATGTAAATCACAGTTTAAATAATTTCAAAGAGAAGCATTCTTTAACTCTCTATAACCAGATTGTTCATTGTTCACGAGAAGAAAAATTACGACTGATTACAACTGTTCCGTCCATTCGACGGAGAACCCAGACCATTCGAATTTTTATACTTCTTCAGATTGCCAAAGTCTTTCTTTTCATTTAAGGAGGACTTTGTTTGCCCTCTTAACGGTAAAACATATTGAATGCGTTGTCATAAATGACTTCAGTAACGCTCAGGACACAATAAAGCTGTTCACGACAGACAGAAAAACACTCGATTAGAGCAGTCACGTCCCATGATTATTAACACCTTACCATAAACTTCTCTTTTTAATTCTGAACACCACGGGACACTGTGCACTCTAGTTACAGATTACCTTCATCAAATCGGGTCCTGTAACCGTTTAGGCACTTGTCACCATTTCTGCTATCAGCGTGCCACCACGCCTTCCCTTTCTCTTGATTTTTAGAAAATTGGTTTAGAAGCAAACTAACCAATCATTGTATTTTGGAGCTTTTCTGCCACCAAAAATTATTCCCCAATGATACTTTGCTTTGGCATACTGAGATGTATAAATTAACGTAACCTTTTCTTAATCTGTGTGTAGTACATCATCAGCATAGCACATAGTACAATAGAAGTACAGCGTAAAGTATAAGTAACTCTTCGTGTAACAGTAAAGCTTTAAATCAATCTCAAGTCTTACGACTCTTTAGAGTCATTCAAGTCTTTCGAGCCTTTCAATCGAGTTTCAACATAGTTTTCAAACGAACGTTTCGAAACAATATTCGACTAAATATTAAACAGTGACTTCCATCTGAGCCAGTCGCAACGTATTCAAATATTAATCGTGATCGTCTAATGAACCGATCGATAGAGGATTATTTCAGATTATCGTCAACTCAACATTATAATCAGCTGCTCATCATAAAGTTGACGAGCAGCGTATCGAAAGCAGCAACGCATTTTTAAATTTGTTTCGGTGCAACGGCTGCAATAACTCTGCATTTTAAAAAGCGAAGAAAATTTTGTAATTATTATAAGCATAATAATGACTAATAATATAATAACACAACAATACAATACAGTAGTGTAACTTTAAAGCAATAAAATGAGAGTTATAAAATGTATTAGATGTATGAATCAATGTGTCGCTTGTTTTCATAAAGTCTGAACTTTATTGACTAAAAGCCGCCATACTCTGATAAATGGAAAAGAATAATAAAAAATAATGGGGATTATTCTGAACATTAAAATTGTGTTCGATTTTATTGTAAATAAATATTGAAGTTTGTGAAAAAAATATACAAAATTACACACATAGTAGATAAGTACATGATACATAACTTCCGAGTTACTTGATATTATGGGGGTTGTTGCCAAGTATTATATTTTCAATTCAAAAGGTTATATATCTTATACAGAAAAGTATACTACATTTTGTAAAGGAAAAAAATATACATTTAAGCATACCTAAAACGTCATGACCTTCGTGTGATTTGGAACATCGAAGAAAGTGATCAAATTTTAAAATAGTGTTAGTATAGTCTGCGAAATTGTATAGTACTACTTTTTCGAGACCATGCAAATCGTGCTTTAATTATTTCTCATATTATTAGAATGAAAAGCGAATTTCAAATGGCTTGTTTCAGCTGCAAACGTTCTGTTCAGCGAAATGGCATTGAAAAGAGGAAAGAGACAGAGAAAGGACAGAAAACAGAAGATGCGTTTCATCCTGGTCCTTCCACTGAACTCGTCAGTAAAGCTACCTGGAATCTAACCTTAGTCATGGGAACAGTTAAACCTTGGTTCAGAGGTTGTATTCGTATAAATAGGATCCTAGGAGAGAATTTGCGAGAAAGGTTGATATTTGACCAGTTAGTCCCTTTGATAATAGAGCGTAGAAGGTACCGTCACAATTATAAAGCTTTGTTTCAACAGAGATATAACGGTTTCTACGTAAAAGATATAACGGTTTCTACGTAAAAGATATAACGGTTTCTACGTAAAAGAAAAATTAAACGTTTCCTTTCCGTTATCATAGCTCACGAATATGTCAAGTTGGATGAACAAACATCAAGTCTTTGCAATCCCCTCACAATTCTGTCATCGTTCTTGTTACTTTTGTGTTTGTGAACTTTCGCATACCACTGAACAAGGAACCCGTCATAGCCACCATAGAGACTCAACAATATTCCTGAAGAGAAACTGACGAACATTTCCAAACAATTCGCGTTACACGGCCGTTTTTTCGAGAGACGGCCTATAATTATAACGACACAAAGGGGGAAACGACATTGCGGAAAAAAAAAGAAACGGGCAAATAAAAATTCGCATTTCACCGAAACACTGAATCCACGGGGATGCATTCATTTTTCACCAGCTACGGGGGAAATGGAGTCACTTACACCTGTTTCGTTTCCCTCGATGCTACCTATTATGTTTTGTGTTCCGGTTGCTTAGGATGCGTGTATTGTAAACGTAGCATCTAAGTCGACTGGTCGCATCGTAAGAACGAAAGAAGCTGCATTTTTTTCTGGCAAGAATTGTAGACAAAGTTCTTGATGGCATAGACAATATAACATTGATGGAAAAGTAAACGAGGTCGTTAAACGAAAAAAAGTTATTCGACTACTTCGAACATCTCGCCGGTTGTATAGAATGCTTCACCATCAGGATATTAATTGTTCCATCGGTGGAATTTTTAATTGGTCCTCGTGAGCGCTCGTTAGACGGCATCGCCGGTACGAATTAATTAGACAGCCTCGAACCTACGTGTCTGTATTGGTGGAAAAGCATAATTTGTGCGTTCCGTCGATAACGCGTGAGTTTTAATAAAATCGTGGTGTTTAATACTGACATGTCGTCTTGAACTAATGAACAATATACCGATTGTTACATTATCTGAACTTCTGTTTTTTTATTTATACACCATTTGTGATTCTACTGTCTTAATTGTGTGATTTTTCGGTTTTCATTTCGCTGCGTTCAGCCTTCACAGTTCAGAAACAATTAATCCTTTGCACTTACAGCTACCTCACAAGCTGTCTATTAACAATTCAGCGGCACGTTTTTAGGAAAATATGCAAACAGGAATTGTGTCATACTAAATAGTATAGTTTTAAAACCAAGTAATTTATTACAATTATATTTAGTTTATATGTATCTTTAAGTATAAGTGAACATATATATTAGTACCTTTATATTATTATTATATTATTAAGAATTATCACTCTAAATTTGAAACAAATCGGGTAAAAATTCACCAAATTATTGATGCGGCTAGTTTAAAAATATTTATTAAAAAAAAGGCGTTTAATGCTATACAAGTTACCTATGATATAACGTTAAAATTGTATAGCTTTCCTTTTAACTTGAAACCCATCTTAATAGTCTTTTCAATAATGCTTTCTTGCTCAGATCTTTGTAAAGGTGTGTGATGTCAGTAATTGCATTTTTTAGCAATGCATTTCTGTGATTATAGTTATTTAAATTGCGGACCAGTCTTTATCATTACGCTACACTATTAAAGTTTCTGTAACTTCTTTGTTTTTACTTTAATATTTTAAGGAATAGTTTGAAAAATCGTAAAGATTAAAAGAAGATGAAAAAAAATATCCATGATTTTTTCAATCTGTTGTAGTGATTTCTCTCCTTGAAACGTAACGTGACAAAAAGAGGGATTCGAGTTCAGATATGATAGTCTCTGAATATGATAGTTTTCTTCACTGTTTAAAAACACATTTCGACTTCTTCGAGTTCGGAATTGTGAGAGGGAAGACGTAAATTTAAATGGGATCCTCTTACAAAGCAAAGAAGGTTATTTTTTCTTTAATATACACAAATATCACACGTTCTCGGTATAATATGCAGACGTAACAGTGAAAGGTAAGAAACGTAAATATCGAAATCATTTCTGGACACGAAAGTTGCACCGGTTTCCAACGCTGAACTGACTACTTTGCAATTTCGCCGAGTGAAGGACTTTTAACCGTGTGTACAGACTTTTTCGATAAAATTACTTGAGCTGTCTAGACGAACCCTTTAATTTTCTTCCATAAACTTCACCGTTTACCACATTTTTAGATTGAAACGCTAGTTCGCTAGCCGTCTCGTTCGGAAGTTCGGATCAGCTTCGACCGTAATGTAACCACGATCCATTTCACGGTTGGGCTAAAGAGGAGAAAAAAAAAAAGAAGGAAAACATCTGATTTTTCCCTTTATAAGCTCCGGTTAGTGAAACACAATACACGGTGGTTTATTAATAACGCTTGGAGCCACTTTTCGCCTGGCTATATCCAGAGAACAATTTCGAAGGCACGGACACCTGAACAGTGTTAAAAATTGAAAGAACACCCGTGAAACGCTACTGTTACGTTTTAAATATTATATCATGTCTGCCGAAGAAAAGAAGTTCCATGAAACAGTTTCGAAAGAAGAGTATACTTTGGATCGAAAAGTTTAGCCGTAAATTTGGTGTGTTTTTAGAATGTATTGGATTAATTAATTTTAACGTAAACAGAATTCTCTTGCCTTAAAAAATATAGTCTAAACTAAATATCTACTTCTCCTAAAGAAAGATAAAATGCGAATATAATTGTAAATTACTCTCTTCAGCTTTTCTTTTGTGTTAAGGGTTAAGACAAACGTTGATTTTACAAAGGAATGTCTTTCAGTGTCAATCATCGGTTTTGATCAAATTTTAGCATAATGTAAATCCAACAAGTATATTTGACATCTATTTTTTTTTTCTTTTTCTTATGAGTTATCATTCATGTTGTGTGAGTGAAAGCAACTCTAAACATTGAGGTATCAAAACACGTTTGGTCTAATATCTCGGAGACTATTATAAAAGGGGAACAGAGTAAATGTAGAAATTGAAATAATGTTTTAAAAATTCGTACATTTTTGTTAACTTTTTATGCAAAATATTAATCTATTTTCGTGTAAATTAGTTTTTTAAATACTCTTGACTGAAGTTCAAAATACTAATATAATTAAATTTCGATTCCTTGCATTATTATAAAAAAAATATTACACTGGTAGTTTACTTATATTCTGTTCTAAATGCAGCGTTGGATTACAGTTGTGAAAGTTATAAAGTTCTGTAGCTTTTTAATCAATTACATAATTCATTTTCAAATAAACAGGTGTAACGTTCATGCATACAAATATAACGTTTTGACATCCCAACTTTGAGGACTGCTTTTATTCTCTCAACATGAATCATGACCGAGAAAGGAAATACCTGTCTAATATTTTTTCCAAATTTACAGTACATTTAGATTTCATCAAAATCGATGACTGACACTTAGGGACATTCCCTTGTTAATCTTTGTATATTGTACAATAGTGTCATTTGAATTTTTCCTTTAAAAAGACCAATAAAAAAACTAATTTTCTTAATTTTATTTTTTGGTTAACTAGCTTCACTAACACTTAAATTCTGATAAACAAAAGCAGAAGCCTGAATGCTTCTTATTGACTCGAGAGCCAATTTGATTGACTACTCTCAGTGCTAGCATTTTTCTTTAATCACTGATTTTCTTCTAATTTCCTTAGATGCACATTGATTGGTTATACTGCTGCTAATGTTTAATTACTAATTAGCACACTTAAGTAACGATTGTGAACATTCTACTCTTGCGCCCTATGCACGTGCTAGCATAAACAGAGATTGTCTATATTTTAATTGAAGATTAGTGGATGTTTAACAACTTCAAGGTATTTACTGTAAATTCTAAATTTCTGGTTACAACTAATTTCGTGACACATCTTTCGGAAGTTTTCACCTTGTAACGTAACTTCAATAAAAGAGATGTTACTTTCTTACAAAACACAACGCTACAAAATTGTATTTCTTTTACCAGGGAATACTTTAATTCCCTAAGTACAATGCGTGCTGAGAATAAACTAAAATCCCAAGCTCAGAAATAGCGTTTTTACCACGTCCGTGTCATAAACCGCTATGCGCCGGAGCATTAATTCAAAATAGAATTTATAAAGACGCCAATCGCTCACGAAACGAACTAACCTAGCTACGTATTATCCCTATAAAAAGAACTGTAAAAGCGTATTTTACCACACACCAAAGGGCTGTTAAATAACTATGAAGTTCAACGTTGGGAAGAGTGAACTTCGAACGGCTGTTAATTAACCCATACCGCTGGCTAATCTGCCTGTAATCTACTTTGCAGTTGCAAGTTACGTGTCCCGGGCCTTCTAATGCGCTTTTTATTGCACGTCTACGCGGAATTTCGCAACAAAATTATAAATTAAATTTTCAACTGTTTCCCACCAAGAGTTTGGACATTTTCCTGGAGTAATTACGCGCGTGTGCTCAGGTTTCTCGTTTGAAACACATCTCTAGTACACAGCTAACCTTTTTATAAATGAAACGAGAGTATTTTTAATTCTAAAGTGTCTACCATTACTTAATCCATTTATTTCATCAAGTATTTAGAATTATATTAGGTTAAATTGGGCATACAAACGAAGTAAATGTTGATTAATCTAAGATGAATGAAATAAAAATCAAAATCACACTTCCGTGATCGTATTTTTACCAAACAGTTCGAAATACTAAAAAATTAAGGATATATAAAGTATTAGTAATATACTGTGATGAATTATTCATAATTACAAAGTACACTAATCGCAAAGACAACGAAGAAAATGGAACGAGCTCGACGATCAATCTAACTCGAAGTATTATCTTCCATTTTATAATTCCACGAACGTCCATTCGGTGAAAAAAAAAAACACAATGCATCAACTCTTTGCTTCATTGGACCACGTAATAGCCGTACCATTTTGTACAAATTAAATATAGAAAGATCCATCATGTCATGTGAATTCGCTTCATAGTCAAGCAATTCATTTCAGCTGAAGGACATAGAGAAAACGCGCGACGCCATTAACTGTATCTCATAATTGATAATCGCTTCGTAAACGCGGTTGAATAATTGATGATCGTGGACGGTAAATGCGGTTATTAATTTTGAAGCTGCCCACGAATCGGCTTAAGCGACGAAAAAACTTCACGTATTCATGGCCGGTACATATCGGCGAACCGTTTTACAACAACGATAAGTCGCAAAATTCTCTCGATTCTACGGTGATGAAGCACTCGCGGGAAACAGGCCATGCCACCATTACGGCGAACCGCGATTTTGGCTAATGGCAAATATGACAACGCGATAAAATACGGATAACAGCGTATACTTCGGGGAAGCATAACAACGATCCCAACAATAACGATCTTCCTATAACGCATTGGCTGTATTCAAACTTAAAAATATGTCGCTGTTGTGACGTTTCATTTATCATTGATATTTTCACGAACTCATACCGAACGATTTTTGACATCTCTTCGTTAAGCAAGAATTTCCCTCTCATATTACGATGTACCACATTCTGGTCACTTATTAACCCCTTTGTACTCCACTAACATTTTTAATGTGCATCATAATATGGCTCCATTCAAGCTTCATCTATATGAAAATAAAGCAAATTAAAAAAAGAAATATAAATAAATAAATTCGTAAGCATGTATCATTTCCCTTTACTGAAAAGGAAACTTTCGGCTTTCGAAAGCTTTACTACAAAAGTGTACTGAAATTGTCGTATCGAAAAATGCGAAGGGGTAACCTCTGTTCCATTTGTGGTTATATAGCGTTTGCACGAGCAACATGACGATTAAACCCTGTAGTACACTTCTGTTACCGCTTTTTCGCCTTAAATTTGTTTCTTAACTTTATCCTTTGCGCGTGTCCATTTTAATTCCGCGAAACAAATTTTTAATTTTTATGAATTAAAAAATTTTGAATCTTTAATTTTTAAAAACAATTTGAAAAATTTCACGGCTGTCAATTGAACATTTACCTTTCGCCACGCATGTTGTGTATTAAAATCTTCTGTAACTAAAGAGTTAATAAAATTGAGATTAATGCGAAGGATTATCGCAAGTTCCACGTGTAAAAGTAATATTATGCTTGCAAGGGTTTTACGTTCTTATCGTTTTTTTATTAACTTTATTTTTTATGTACTGACCAATAATTATTTGAAACTTAGGATTTTCGTACAAGTTCTATGAGTGTAATTTTCATAACGAAGATAATCTTACATCAGGTCGTTACATATGAAATGGTGTTCATCTATACTGACAGACTTCGTTTTGTTTTTATAAATTAGGATCATGTCGAGTGTCATATAACAAAGTGAAACCTAAAGTTTACTGTTTTAAATGTAATACTTGTTTTACTGTAAAAGCTTTATTACCCGAAAGCCTATTCATCAGCTTTTTGCTGTTAACGTTTATCGAGCTAGGCAGCTTATTAATCGGTTTCATACTGCCACAAATTAATGAATTACCATATAATAAGAAAAAGTGAACGATATATAGTAAGCACTCTCATGAATTTTGATTGAAAATTTTTAGAGCTGTAAGAATAACAAAAACCGAGCCAGTATTGAATAGAATTATTCGATAAAGTGTTAAGGTTATATTAAAAGTAGAAAATGGATCTTAATCAAATTCGAATGATTTTCTATTACGAATTGAAACTGGAACATAGTACAGTAAATGCAACATAAATTCTTGATACACTATTTTAAATAGAAACAGCAGGCTAATGAACAGAAAACACAACGTAAGTTTAAGTATTTAAATCATTTTCTAACGAAAGAAAAGAAGTATTCAACAATGAGACGACAATAGAAAATGCACTTGAGGAAATTATTACCAATATTCAAATTTGTACAATAATAAGCTAAATTTATTTCGGCACTTGTTCATTGGCAGAAATGTATTAAATATATTGAAGCTTATTTTGGTTAAATAAAATTTAGTTTTAACAAGGTCATCGAGGTTTAAATTTTCTTTTGTGAATAATGTTAATTTTCACTTCATATGTGACGGCGTCATACAAAGTATCAGCCTTTATTAACTTTACACCTATCATTTTTCATAAATATCACGAGTAGCATCTTATGTGATAAATATACTATACTTCCTAATAATAACAAATTTACGAAGAATACGGTTGGACACAGTTGCGTATCAGGTCGAAAGTTATCGACTACCGCTGCAGTCTTTAAAAAAACAGTCACTGTCACCCTGACATCGTAACGAAAGTTTCGATGGCACGGTGTTCACGAAGGGAGAAGAATAGCCTCACTCTTTTTACGACAGCCACGCAATAAATAAGCAAAATTGATTGCTCCGCGCAGCTTACGAGCCGACCGCGAACAGTCGATGGCACACTATGCATAAATTACTAACTTCGCTAATTCATCGCCGATAAAGTTTCTCCCTTTGATTATGTTCGATCAGGGTCCGGCGCTGCGAGCCGGTTATCGCTGACTTGATCGTGAATTTCATTCTAATTGACTTGGATGGTCGGTCGAATACCAAAGGCAATTTATTTTGTCGATTGAAAGAAACCTGAAGATCTGAAGAAATCATCGAGTATTATTGTTGGGATAAATTTGATCAACTTTCTGTCATTTTATTGCTATACATACGAGGTACTTAAAAATAAATTGTAGGATAGGCATCACTAAATGGGCAAATAGAGGGTATTTAAATGTGCATCGAAAAATGAACTTTATGAATATTGATGAAAAATCAACTTCATAATTTTCTAAAAATCCTGATAACTTCAATTCCTGAGTGTCTTCTAATACACGATGTTAATTTCAAAATATTGTTCACCAGTGTATTTAGTTCATAAAATTAAAAATTCTCATATCACGATACAAGTTGGAAAATAGAATCCGCATGATGCAAATCTTATTACGTTTTCAATAACACGCGAAGGGGCTCAAAAAGCCCAATCGCTGAGGCAAAATTGATTGGTTGAGGTCAGATTGGTTAGGTTAGGACGAGGAGCGTGAAAAAGGCGTCGTTAAATCTCATTCCTAGGAAACGATCCCGGAAATACGAACGGTCAGCGGTGTGTAAGTGGCGACCATTCTCGTCCTGCAACTTCTGCCATCCCCTAGACACTTTCGTCCCGTTCGAGAGTCGCGACGTCTCCTCAAGTTTCAAATTCGAAGACTAGAGTAAGAGAGAGATAAAGAGAGAGAGAGAGAGGGGGAGGAGGGGGAGAGTGAGTGTACATGCTGGTAACGGTGAATTGGGTCGTGTGACGTAATGAAGGGAACCAAGAAAGACAGAGAGAAAGGAAGAGGAGTCCTGCGGCGTTTCACGGACAGGCGCAAAGTGGTCTACGAAGTAGTAACCGAAGTTTGACCCTTTTCGGATGCATTAAACTTTCCCCTACGACGACACTGCCCCGCTACGAACCCTACAATGTCGACGAGATTAGAGGAAAGGATGAGAAAGGGTGGGGAGGAGATGGTTGGACGTGTTAAAAGAAAAGTTAACGCGAAAGTTTGCCGCGCGAGCGCATCCATTAGACGCGAATAAAACTGAGTAACCGACACCACGAGAAGGAGGCCTGACTTCGGGGTAATTATGAATTATCGAGGTGGTTCCTTTGTTCACGCGTTTACTAAGCCTGAGCAATTTAAACAGGATTATAACGGTACGATGGTAATATATTATATTAATTAGAAGGAGCGGTATTAATTGCCAGCTTGGCTAAGAACAGGCACCTGGATACTCATTAAAGTATTGTTTATAGAAAGTTGATCATTTTTCAAATTTTTCACTTCAACTTTCTTTCCTTCTCAAGTGGAAATTAGTGAACCTTCACACTTTCGATTTTATTTATGGCAATTCATATTTGGTAACAATGACGAATGAACAGTACTTGAATGTGCATAGTATGCATAGAGTGTGGATAAATAAATTTAAAAAAAATACAGAATAAAGACTGTGTTCTGTCAAAAATTAGTAACGTATTCAAAGTGAGAAAATGAGGAACATAAAGATGAAATTGTTAAGGATAGACAGTGAGTTAAAATAGGGAAGTAGCTACAAATTATAGAAAATTAAGAAAAAGTCTGTGGAAAGTGGAAATTACACTTTCAATTTCATATGATACTGGCTGTTACATGTGCGTGTTAAATCTCGAAACTATTGAAAGGAAGGATAAGCTTCTTTTTATTTAGCAACAAGAAGAAATGAAGAAGTCAAATGGTTAAGTTAGTTCATTACAGTCAAACATAGAGTCTTTCAAGTACCTAATTCAAAATCACTGTAAATTACAATTAATTTTCCACTGTGGTTCGTGCAAATGTAAATATATATAAAAACAGAGTCAAAAATGAAAAATCTTTAGCAAATTAACAAACTATCACATTCCAAATATTAACCATTCGAATGGGAAGTTAACAAATTATTACGTTCCAAGTATTAACCTTTCAAATGAAAAACTAACTATCCTATATAATTGACAAATTAAATTCACACATATGTACATATATACATATATATTTATGTATGCAAACTTGTTTATAGAAAAAAAAAAGGAAGAAAAGAAGTCAATAGTTTACCTTTCAAAATGTATAAATAAAATTCTACTAATTTTCTAGGTTTCAAAGATATCCAACATTCATTCCGATATATTTCACTTGCTATAAATCATACTTTTCACCAACCACAGTTTAATAATCTGCATATCCCTATCACAACAGATCAACTCGTGTATATGAAATTTTTCCGCTTGAAACAGCCTTATCTCACACATCGTAACGTAGCGAGAACGTACTTTTATTCTTTTTTTCTTTTTCTCTTTCGGGAAACATGGTGAAAAACGTTCACATACATCGTCTAAGCCATCCTGGAAAATGACGGGTCGGCGAAGCATCTTTTTACGGCAATCTAGACGACTTCGTCTCACAGCAACGAGCTTCCCTTCTCTCTGGCGAGCTCTCATAGCCGCGCCACGGATTTACCGCTAGATTGGATATATGCGGTTTATACGTTATTTTTCCGGCTCCTTCAGGGGTGACTGCAGCCACTACGGAGAGGCCTGAAGAAGAGATGAAGAAGTCGAGGGATCGCGAAGATAACAATGTGTGGTCCGACTGGCAGATACTATACGCGTCCTCTCTTCGTCGTGATTTTCTCCTCGTTACGCGCGTCTGCTTGTGCAATCCCTCCTTTTGTCGTAGCCCTCCATTTATTCCACGACACACTCGTTACCTTTCGCACCCTATTCGGACTCGACGACTGTCAGTCACACGTACCACGTGCAATGTATACTTCCTCTTCAGCCTTAAGTTCCACTTTCATTCTTTGATTTTCTTGGGCAACTTGGCGCACTGAGAGTTCATTACGCGAAATAAGAACACCTTTGATTTTCAACGACATTTTGGGTGAAATGTAAGATTTCGGTACCGAACACGACTTTTCTTAGATTTGAACTAGTAATATGCTCAAAGGTTTTGGGGCAGTGTGTAGTGTTGGTTCATTAAATGATGCAACTGATGTATTCACATTTGTGAGTGTTTCAGTGCATTTACAAATGATCGAGTTACGTACAATATTCCTAAGTATTTCTATCTTGTGTACATAGGTGATCGATTTATGTACAATATTTGTGTGTACGTTTCTTTACGTGTAATTTATGTATGTTTTGTATCTTTTTATATGTGTATTGTTACACGTTCACTCTGTGACGCGATTTTGCGTTTTAACCAACTATTTTTGTACATTTTTAATAAATATAAATATTTTCTTTCTAACAAGACTGTATAATATCATTGTGGTTTTCTGCGACGTACGTTGAAACAATTTAAACAAAATTGGGATTTTTTCCAACTGACAAAATATGCTCCTGTTTTCCTTATATTTTTCCTAGGTCTTTCTCGATCTAGACCCTGCCTGCTTTTTTCATAGCAGAAGACATATTTTTTTCTAATTGATTTTTCTTGCAAATTTTTAGTTTGTTTCTGAAATGTGAACTACATCTATCTAATCTCTTTGCAGATTACTGGAGCTAATATCTTCAGAATATAACCTTATACCTTAACCGAAATTTCCGCCAATTTGTCTTTGCGTGGCATACAATGTGTGCGTTTACGACAGAAATCTCAACGAGTAAATGTAGTACAAATTTTCAGTATCTTTTGATGTCTTTTCGTTTGATACTTACATGGATCAAATACGATCTTCGGTTGAATATAACTTTAGTAACATTTATTCCATACTTGTGTGCCTTATACCGACTGGAGTCGTATTTAAGTACAGTTATTTAAGTCGAAATAATCGCGATGGTATTCGCAAGCTGTCAGAAAAATGGCAAAAGGTCATCAACAGTAATGGAAATTATTTCCACGATTAATTTGTTTTCATTCTTTTTAAATTAGATTTTAATTGTATCCAAAAGTCGGAAATAATCAATTTCTACACCTACTGTATTGTCTAAATATAAGCCTACCTCTCCAAGCAATTATTGCGTCATTAAGCAGAAATAAAAGATTGATGTATAAAATTGAAAGTAACAAAACAAATTATATTCGAAACAATTTTATTTATACTGGAAGCGAACTGGCAAAGCAAGAATTTATGCCCTGCAAGAAATATATCCGATTTTCGATGGACGATTAACATGTTAATTTGAGTTAAAAATCCTTCTACATAAAAAGTACCACATCTTGTATAACGAACCTTATAAAATTCGAAAACTTCTACCAAATTGTAACGATTATATGAAACAAGATTAGCAACGCGCATTCGATACGTGCCGCGTCAATTTCACCTAACTTTTCATTCTAGCCGCGTGGCCCCACCATAATGCCCCACATTACTGCATTGATTATATACGTCATATTTCAATAGCAATACGCCATCTAGCAAATTGAAAAGGTGAGCCACATAGCACTCGACGTGTTAATACTATCAGTCGTTTCCTATTCTCTATCTCTTTCGTTGTTCATACACAAAATATTTCACCTCTGTCATTTCAGTCGTTGATTACAGCGGCTGATCAAATTATTATGAATAAATGTGTTAGGGCTTGCTTGGCATGGTTTATGGTATAACCGTAACGAACGGCTATTTTTGAGTTGTAGAATTTAGTTTTTCATTCATATGTACCGTCGTTCATACTACCGAAGCAAGGCAATAAATTTATTACGATTGTTTTAGAAAGTTGTGCTTTCTAGCGCTCAATAGCTTAAGAACATACCATAAACCACGAAATTCCGAAGGGTACATCTGCCTGTAAAGGTCCTTTGATCGAAAAGTCACCCGGAAGAAATTTCTCAATTGTTATTAACTTTCACCCCTTTTGCATGACCGCCTCCCATCTTTCTAGAATAATCATGCTAAAGGCGCACTAGAAAAGCGTGGGCAGCATGGCTAGATACGCTGATTAGTAAGTGATTTTCCAAATTATCTACCAATTAGCATGTCTTTCGTCGGAAGCGCCTCGAAAACGCTCGAGACGTCGAAGTGCAAGTCCAGTTCATTTAGTAATGTCAAACAATTAGCATAGAAGCCTTGAAGAGTTAATTTAGTAGTCTCGAGTATTCGCTTAGTCAAAAGAGCACACGGCTTACACAACATAAAAAAGTCCATCGTAACGTAGACAATAATTACTTTTTGTTCCTTGACACATCAGGGTGGTCCTTCGAGAAATTTGTTAAATAAAGTCAGCACACCACGTACAAATGCAACAAGGCTTGACTGTTAACAATCACGTTAACAAACACGAGCATTAATAATATGAATAAATTAAATATTTTGTATTCGGTAGTATTGTAGTATCGGAGCCTTCATATACCCAGCAAAGTAACCATCCAAGGAGGAAAAAAGAGAGCGCCTTAGTTACTACATTGGAGGCTTGTCCGGGATGCAAGCATCAACGACTACTACACAAAAGCAGCAATTGAACGACGACGAAAAGAGACCGAAACATAGCGAAGTCTGTAAGAACGCATAGCTAATAACTATCATAATAATATTATGACAATGTTATATTGGACTTTCTCTGCCCCTTTTGCAGTATTACGATATTCAATAATGGTAAAGGATACTTTTTTCTCTTGTTAATACATAGGTAGACAATTTGACTATATTGTGACAGTTTAACTCCTTCCCCTCTAACAATAAGTTAATTAAGATACGACAAAAACAGTTATATTAGTAACAAACATTAATTTTAATTATAACTTTTCTTTCAATTTATAAGACTGGATATTGTCAATTGTAATACATACTCTATAATACATTAGAGTTTCCCACAGGTGAAATGGTAGTAAAAGAGTAAATGATGTTTCGATGTATATATGTCAAGGGATTAACTAGCTAAAAAAAAGTTTGTTTTATTTTGACAATTTAACGAATATGAATCCAATAATTTCATCACCTGCTATACTTTTCCATCGGAGCATTTCGCGAACTTGTTTACACTTACACAAAATCACATGTTGCTTAGCGTAAAAATTGAACTTCTACGCGCAACACGAATATCATCTACGTCTTATTTTTAGCAAAGATCTATCTTAACATTTTCAATCTCTTTAAATCTCCACCTCCACCTTCACTATACGTGTTATCAACAAGTACAATACATACAAAGTGACCACCATCAAACCCGATCGAAATTTTCCTCGAAATCTCTGGCAACGATCGCCAGCAACGAAATCGATCGTGAATAAAATTGGTTAGCGTAATACACAGTCGATGGCACGCCATTTCTCCATAAGATTTTTCACTGTCTCGTTGCAAATAATCGCGCAGATCTGACCCGCGCAATTACGGTTATGACTTTTCCTAGCCAGCGCTGCGTTGTTTCGAGTATGCACCAGTGAAAAAAGATAAAAACAAAAAAAAAAGAAAAAGGAAAAAGGAATGGGGTTAGGGACAGGTGGGTGGGCACAGGGCGGGGCGGGAAGGGCAGCACGTAGTCAATATTTGCATGCCGCGAGGCGGCCGGAAGTGCACTTCAACGACGGAGACAAGAACCTCGTGCCTGGCCAACCACTCTTTCCGGCTTGGACTCGCCCTCCCCTCCGAACTGAGTGCAGTCAAGGGTCGGCCTTTCGAGGGCACTTCTGTTGCCGAAGCCGCAGAGTTGCATCTCGCAAGATTCTTCCGCCATCCTCGTCCCGTTTAAGCTCCTTACAGGCCGACGAATCGAGACTAACACAAGACTCCCCCTTTTTTGTCTGATATTCTGATGACGCTGCGAGCCAGATAATTATTTCTTGGTCGTGGCAATGAGAGCCTAGCTGAATGACGATGACACGATATACCTCTCCGCTCGCTGGTCTTTGAATCAGCGTGGTAAATACGAGAAGGGACACGATGACGTCGAGTGGCGTTTCACGAAGAGAACGTTCGGGGATGAAGTTTGATTGTATTTCGATGATACCTCGAAGAGGTTTGCGGCAGAGGGTAAACGGTATCGATTGGAAGTTCTGCTAGGTTGGCTTGTTTAAGCACGGTTTATAGGTACACGTTGAGCTTTGTTGTAGGGAAAATAGTAAGCAGTATTGGAGGTAGGAGCATAGAAAATTGCAGATCGTGGATAGATACACGCGAGTTCTGTTTACCTTGCCGTAGCAGCAAGGGATTATTCTTTAAAGTTTGTTCGCGTGGTTCAAATTTTAGAAGGAAAAAAGAAACTTTTTATTCTTTGTCACTAATGCTAGAGCAGATCTACGAAACTGTAAATTGTTCTGCTACGCTAAGCGTGTCGCGAAGTGAGGTATCGACGACGAATTTCTGGTGTCTTCTTAATATGATCGATGGATGTGACGAGTTCAGGCTAAGGTTAAATGTTCTGTGTCGTGTTTTGTTCTTCGCTCGGGAGCCTTGTATATTCTTCAAACTGCAGAAGTTCTTGGTGAATCGTTATTTCCGATCTTTCGATTCCTCTTGTATAAAGTTCATTTTTCTTCCTTTCTTGACTGGTGCAATTGTAACAGATAACGAATATACTGAAATATGTGAAATGCGAGAAGAAGGAAGAAAAAATGACAGACCTCATGTTAGACAAATTATTACTTAAAATACAAAATTTATAATAATCTATAATAATTTATACTAATCTATAATAATCTATAGTATGACATTCTTTAGCTGCTACTATAAAATAAAGAATATTATAGATTACTGTAGATTAGTATATGTATTTGTTTCTTTATATTTTATAATAACAGCTAAAGAATATTGTTATCGCGTCACAGTGTCGACGAGTGTTTTCCGCGACGATAATATGACGCGGACTTTGAACTGGTTTCTTTCTGGTGGATTCCAGTGATCTTTCGAAATATGCAAAATGGATAGTGGACTGTATTGTTTATTAAATGAATCACACACCGTATTGAACAGCGATATATATTTGCACTTATTAATATTTAAAAGTGATGAATTTCAATACTAAAGCAACAATTTATTAGTTCGTATATTTGCAAAATCGTGTTCCAGTAGGTTCGTTAACGAATCACCTATGAGGAAGTGGTTAGGGGTTAAGGCGTGGAAGTCGTTAGGATCAGAGGACAATGGTACTAAAGGATGAAAATTTAAAATGGTCTCGATTTCAACGATTAACGTATAAAATTGCTCATGCGTGCATCGCCGATCATTTTGTGTAGATGCCTTTTAAAGGATTTCACTGCCGCCTCCCAGAGCTCACCGAAGTGTGGGGAACGAGGCGGAGTGAAATACTACTCCACGTTTTCTTTATAATTACGTAACTACAATATAATTCTTTCTGTAAAAATATACATTAGTAATACATAAAAGAACATGCAAAATACAATTTCTCTATCAGATGTACTTCTTACTGAAACTAGATAAATGTTGAAAAATTTGCCAAAGAACCATATCTTATAATTGGACGCACGATAAATTTATTTCAGTTTCAAGGTGTTAAATTGCATGTGCAATCGAGGCTAATCTAATCTGTTAAAACGCTACGAGAAGCATATGCATACTAATTAACGATAAGATTCTGTCTCGTAAAATAAAACGCTACGAAAGAAACACCTACCAGTTATACATGATGATTTTATCGATACAAGTGTCCATAAATTTCGATGCAATCATCCAAATAAATTGAAAAAAAATTGGTGCAAACATTTTCAAAGCACCAATTTAACGAAATAATTAAAATCCTCGTTGTAGTAGAATTCAAACCAAAATATGTGCACTCTACCATTTCATGAAATTTCCTCGTCAATGTTATTTCATAACAATGTATCCGTTTTCACAACTTATCATCGGCAAATTTTATTTTATTCGCTTATTTTGGCACAAACAAATGAAAAAGTCTCTTTGCACGTTCGATTCGACAGGATTTTGTTACGATATAGAAATATTGTTGTATAAATATCTGTAATTACATTTCACAACAAAGAGTCCATCCATAACATCCGAATGCACGTAACATGAATGTTCGTCATAATTAACATGTCACGAAGAGCAAAAAAAGAGGGAAAAAGAAAAGAAATACAGTGACTCAGCCTCGAAGGGAGGATGTATTCCAATTAAACGGAATTAAACGGAATTAAACGAAATCGGTGTGTTTAAGCTTCGCGAAACGGAACGAAAACGAATCGCGTTAACATAAATCGATATTTCAGCTTAGTCGCTTCTCCGCGTCACCGGAGATTTAAATTCCACCCCCTTACCCCCAAACACCCCTCTCGCGAACACCCTGTCCTCAGTTCGCTCTGCAGAACGCACACACGTGTACTCAAGAGATTTCGTCGGGTGGCTTCGAACCGCGAAACCGAATATTATTCCAAAAGTTCGCAACGAAGAACGTGGCGCACGATCGACGACGCACAATGCGGCTTGTATTCTAACTCGAGGTGATGCCACACGTGCCATTATGATATTCGAAATGCTAAAAAGTCCGCAGTAGCGATGGTCGCGTCTTGGAAATTTTGAAACTTCCTTCTGACGCGTGGACGTGGAAGTTTTCAAAACACGAACAGTTTACGAATATATATACTATATAGAGATCAAAAGTAGAAGAGGGAGAGTAAAACAGATACAAACACAGAGATAAAAAGGCAGAGACAAAGAGACAAAGATAAAAAGGCAGAAAAGCAGGCAGAGGAACAGATGGAGAGAAAAAGAGTGAGTGAGCGATAGAGAGGGGGGAGAGGGAGGGAAGTAGGAGAGACAAAAAGTAAAAGAGAGAGGGAGAGAGGGGGAGAGAGACAGAGAGAGAGAGGAAATATGAAGAGCGACGTATAAGAATAGAGCGAAATATGGGAAACTGGACACTTGTCCGATGCAAATTCCATGGAGAGCAAGGTTTCGATTTCACCGGACGTTATACTGAGAAAACGGTTCGTGACTTCGATTTTACACGGGTAATAACCACGAGATACGTATTATCAGCGAAGTGCTACCGGCTGAGATACGAGAATTATGAAATAAACCGACGGCCCCGATGAAAGGAAGCGAAATATTCCAGCCACGTGGCTCGAAAATTTATCTTGAATTACGGCCGTTCTGTAAGCGTCCCGTAAAATACAAACGAACCAAATGATCGAAGGTGTGTTATATTTTTTGCTAGAACGAAGCAAGCCATGATGATAACTGTGCGTAGGTTGTAATGTACGACAACCCGTTTAGCATAGTTGCTGACAAAATAAAAAAATGATAGAATAGAGTTCATTTCCACTGAGATGTATACAGGGTGTTTCATAAAATGTTGGATCCTTTTCAACAATAAACAGTGGACACAAAAATAATTTTGTATCTGTAGTATACAATATATAAGTTTGAAACAAGATCAAATAGAAAACATGCGTATATGAATTTTATTCTAGCTATTTTTGTCGCGTGCGTAGATGATGTTCATGTAGGGGTGTCGGCTACGTGGTTCCACTGAACGAACACTCACGCACTGCACTGTTACTTGCTAATTTAATACTGGGAAACTGTTTCGACCGAATGGTAGAACACGATGAATTGAGTGTTCTACCTTCGAATACCCGTACGCTGGATTCAACAAAGTGTGGAATCCGTCTCGAAAGCGCGCGACGATAAGAAAAATCAGAGGAAGATTCTAATACCGTTCCGAATGATTGACGATAAAAAGAATAAAGAAGCGATACGTTAAAAATCCCGAATGATGGTTTCTAACGATCGAACGTGTCTCGATAGACTGTTAATGAACAAATATTTGTCACAATTTGACTGCCAACGAACGACTTGATGGTCACGATTGATTTCGAATGAATATACGTCGAATACACAATTTTTTATCAAGTAGCAGAAATAAAAATTTAATGGATCTAAATCCGTGGGACCAGTAAGTGGCCATTTTGAGCATCTTCTATGAAGGTAAGCAGCTGCAGATTATTGAAACACTGAAAAGGCTGTAACTTTGTAAAGCCCCTGAAGTGGATTCCACATATTATGTGGCACCCTGTATATACATATGCTCTCATAACTAAGATTACATAGTGCAACAGTAATGTGATTAATCTTGTGATGCTATATCAATCACCTTCACGGTTAATTATAACAGAAAGCTTTTACATACATCTAATGTGTATGTATGATAACATACAAAGATATTTTATTTGAAGTTTTTACTACCATTACATTATTACTAAATTGCGAATTTTTATGCACTCATAGGTTCACATTTATACAGAATGTATGTGATATGAATAAAAAAATTATATACATTTAAATAAAAATTAATTATGAAATTAATTATATCTAAATATTATTTATATTTAAAAATTATATCCAAATTATACCAAAATATCCAATTATATCATCACAATAGTGCTGTATTATTATACAAGGTAAGTGAAATAATTTCCTACCGAAGTACCATTTCTTTTTTACTGTGTTTTTAATAATATGAATTTGCATAAAAGTTTGCAGTTGAATTATTATACACGTGTACTGATTATCTTGTAAGAACTTCAAGTAAAATGTATGTAAATGTGTTATAATACTTTACACAGGTCTACTTATCTAAACAGAATAAGAATGTTCTTTACTGTGCATTCTTAAAACATGCACAGTTTAAAATTAACAAGTACAACAGTATTCTTTTCAAAACCATTCAAAAGAATTTTTATTTCGAAGCTTTAAGGGGGAAATGATAATACCTAAATATTTAACATAAACTTCATAGGCCCTCATGTGAAATTTCACTCATTTTCGATTTCTGAGTTTTACAGAATGTTTTATTCTTTCCAATTGTGTTGCAATTTAACGTATTTATATGAAATGTAAGCTTATAAGTAAAACGCAGTTTGTTGGCATTTTATTTTGACATATTAATTGTATAGTAAAAAATAACAACAGAATCTCTCAGGTAAAATTCCATATAATATAATAAGATTATTTATTTATGTAATAAGATAAAAAATATAAGATAATAAGTTTTATTTAAGTGGGTGAAATACCGGCGAGAATCTTAAGTGCTATTATTTCCGAGGACTATACGAGGTTTAACATGATTGATTATACCTCATGATTAAAATAAATGTTACTATTATAATGTAATACAATTTATTTCTAAAATGTGCGTGTATTTCGATGAGGAAATGTAATTATCTATAGTTATTACAATCAAAGTTGAACAATACCTCGACAACACCTTCTACTTCACCTATTTCAAAAGTACACACATCCTTTACCACACAAGAGGCTATTGGCGAATCCTAGTTACCTCCGGACATAGTGGATCCTAGTTCCTTCCACTTCGAGGAACAGTATAAATAGAGTAGGTGGAAAGCAAGCAGCTATCTCGAAGGGACAAAACTTCCGTGTCCCATGCAAATTCGATTGGCAAGTTCGATTCAGAATGGCGCGGCGTGATTGTGGTCAGTATTGGACCACACATTTGACTATACTCGCGACTAATATCTATAAGGGCACGGTGGTAGTCGCCGCGGTGGCGTTCCCAAGAAATTCGTGGGAACTACTTGAAATTCATCGAACGAGCCGACTGACCGCTAGGGATTCGATACTCTCTGAGAGTCGTGATGCCTGGACCTTCATCGAATGAAATTCAAAACTCGATTTAGACTTAGATTTTGCAAGATACAAGTTCAACTAAATCATTCAAGCGGGGATTCTTCGGGAATATCGAAGCGTGGCAAGGAAATCGTAGGAAGATGAGGCCGAAGTCACGTTCTAGCTGGAAAGATGCATTTCCGAATTTTCGCGAAGTTGCACGCCGAATTTCACAGATATGATTTTCTGATCAAGGCAGATTTCGTGACCGACTGCTGAAGGGTTTCTGATCGTTCTACGTATCTCTGTGAATTTGCAACGTCTTGAAGTTACTTTGATGACAGAGATAGAATATTTCAGAATTCATTACTGCAGAAAATGTAACAGGATAAAATTGTCACCTTATAATTTGTTTTAATTGTTCGATTTTGTTATCTTAAGACATATAATATATTCCTGTAATTTTACTCTAAAGCACATAGCGAAGTGTATTTTATTTATTTATTTACAAAAATGTAACTTAATCTTTTATAAGATGCACTTAGATTTAAGAAAATGAATACACGTGTTTGATAAAACAGTCATAATCAGAACTTCAAGTAAAGTGATTCATATAGTAATACCTGTACTAAAATTAATTGAATAACCAAAGAAAATAATATAATGTTCGTTTACTGGTAAAAAAAACTCTAAATCATAGTGTATTGTTTCTCAGAAGTTCAATTTAAGGATCTATTAGGTGTAGAAATAAATATTTTCCGACTAGAGTTACACGATTAAATACAGCCATTCAAATCGAAATATTCGCGATGATATACACAAGGTGGCAGAAAAATGGCAGAAGTACATCAACGATAATGGAAATTATTTTGACGATTGATCCGTTTTCATTCTTTTTAAATAAATTTTTGATTATACGCAAAAGTCGAAATTTTTCTACATCTAACTGTACTTACGTTTATTACAATTGAGATTATGCGTTACATTTCGGGATAAAACATTTCCCACAAATTAGTTCTTAATTATTTTGATAATGACGTAACAAACCAAAGAATCTGAAAAAATGCAGGATAATAGTTATAACCAGGTGCATCTACTGAAAAAATATAAAAACCGCTTCTTTCCTATTTCAAAAGATATCCACATCTTTTTGAGTTTTTTATTTTTCATAGCTAGGATTTACAACTAAAAAATCACATGAAATTCTGTGATATATACCACCGTATTCTCGATGCTAGATCTTTTTTTAATTTTAGAATAGCAAAAAACAGGGAAAATAGAGATGATTCGAATTTTCCCCATAATTATCCTCATGATCAAGATAGAGGATTGAAACTTTGTGTCAAGGTTTTCTTTGTACACTATCAAATGCTCTCTCGCAAAACTAATTCGGTTTAAGGACATTTTTGACCCTTTTTTATTCTGCTATGCCCTTTATTCCTACACTTAATAAAATGAATAACTTAATTTTCTACAAATATCCTTTATTTATAATGTTATTACTTTAGTACCTGTTACCAACATGTAAAAAGATAGATTGTTTTTTTTTCCTTTTTTTGGTGAAATAAAAACAGATATCTTTGAAATAGTGTGTTTTATCAGTATAACCACGATAATAACATTCGCTTCGAAGTTTCTGGCGAAAAAGTAGTATAAAATTTATTCACTTCAATTTTCTTGAAATTTAACATCACGCGTATTTTCCCTTCGAAGAAGAGCCGATCGATGCTTTCAACGACTTCACGAAGAAGAGTAATAAATCATGGCAAAAAGAGAACACACCTGACGAGACAGCTCTTACTTTACGACAAAATTCCGGTCGTGAGAAAACAACAAACAAACCGTAACATGCAATACTGTTGTTCGCTCGTTTGCTTTTCTCTTTTCCCGCCGTTCGATTCGATCTGTGACGTCGTGTACCTATCTTATTTACCACGGAATACGGTTATAAAAATTTTCGTTTCCGCGCGCAGAATCACAGTTCCATCTATCCTTTTCTTCCCTCTTCCTCGAAACCACTCGATTTTATACGTGCTCACGTATACCCGAGATCTATATCCACGAATAGCGTAAATCCTGTCGACTAAAGTCGACGCATCATTTCCATACAGCGTAGATCTTTCCATTTATTGGGGACGTTTGCTTTTCTCATCGTCAATCTGCACGACGGGAAACGATCAGGTTGAAACTTTCGAGTGACGCGAACGATGGGACCAATTATGGTTGTTGCATTAGTAAAAAGGTAATTGTGTTACGCAACTATATTAGTAATAATGGAAGAGCATTGAAAAGTTTTCTCTCGTTGAAAAAATTACGAAACGACCAGAGTAGTATAGTAGAAGTTTTTAATTGGACTGTGTGATATTATTTAATGATAGTTTATAATATTATAAAATATTGCATAAAGTATATTTTGTGAGTTAAAAATATTATAATATTATACGTAATATAATATAGTTTATAATACTGTTTAATTTTCGTAATTTATGAGAGGATGATGATAAATCATGTATAGCAAAGTCGTAAAATCGGTTAGGTATTAAAGTAAACATATATCAATTATCGGGATAAATGAATTGATAAAAATACAGGCAAATAAGGACTTGAAACCATAGTCAAAAATTTTGCATCTAATATCCATAAATACTTCGTGTAATATTAAGTCGACTAATAAGTAACGTCGTTTTTGGAAGCGTAATTTCAAAACATATACAGAAAAATAATAATATTTACACTTAGGTATTGTAAATCGATGATAATTGATCGTTGTTCGTGAAGGCCATTTACCATTTTTCAGTTAACCTAACAATCCCATTTTCGAAAAAAATACTTATCTGTTGAATTAAAATATTGATCTAATGTGAACATCAATCTGCTATTTAAAGAGTTTCTTAGTGAACAAAATAAATGGTAATCCAATGTTGCTGAGTCAGAACATTTTCAATTAAACTGTTCAGTTATTGTGTTTGATATGCGCGATTGTCGAACCAAGGTAAGAAACAACATTACTTACGAAATCACTTAATACACGAAAGAAAAAGTTCATACACTTCATACGAGATCTTTAATATCTTAATTTACGTACTCGTGGTATATATGTATTTGCAGATAGAAAACGCACGTTTAAAAATGTTGTATAAGTTGCGGGAACGAAAAGAAATTTCAAATATTTCAGATAGTAGCTAATATTTACATTACACTAATATTTGTAAATTAAATAACATTTACTAATTGAAATATCAAATCATATGCTATCATTCATTTATTGACGGTACCCTAAAACAGAGTGCAATTTACTGTATGTGTGAGCCGCAACATCAATCAGTACCGATTCTTAAAAATTTAATTTACGACCTCACTATATCATGATCCGGACTATAAATTAACATTACGTTAATGAAAAGTTTGTTGTCGATCAACGATGACCGACGATTAACGTGTTAAACACAACCCTAAAAAAAAAAATACGAGTTCAACACAATAAACGTCAGATTGATGAAATCGTTAAGGTAAAAGTATGTTTCGTCCAGTATCATTTATTATTCCACGTTTGATTCAGAAGTCACCTGGTGATATTGCGAGGTAAAGGGCGTCGCGTAATCGGCCGTCTTTCGACGATTTCTCCGATCGAATTGCCTTAGGAGTCGTCGTTTCCCCGTAGCAGGACACGACGCTGCCACGAAATGACACCAAATAACAGCCGCGTGCGGTGAATAATATTTGCGACGTGCCGTGCCGCTTTTCCACCACTGTAAATTCACGGGAATTTATCGCCACGCGGCAACGACATAATAAATAGGGGACGTCTCTCCGCGCGGCTTTTTGACAAGCCGAGGAACGTCCTCGTGGCCCGGTCTCGTCCGTTCTCTCCCGCTTTTTGTTCAACTCTGGACAAAAGTAAAACGAATGGCGGGACACGCGATAGCATTGTAATGCTTGCGCGTGAATCTCGCCGCGATTTACCCTCCCTGAAGCGGCCACGTGCTCCACTTCGAGAGATCTGTTCCGTGTTTCTTCGTGGAATTGCACGCGCGTGTGTGATTACAAGGCCTCTTGTTGATAAGCGCCGCAAGTGCTGTTCTAATTTATATGTTCGCGCACAGGCAAATGATTATTGTAGTTTAACGTACGGTGTGCGTCACGCAATTGAAACAACGACTTACAGCGTACACTTCTCAGTTGGAAACAAAAGAAAAAAAAAAGAAAGAAGAAAACAGAAACGGTGCTACGTACTTATTACCGTGTTACTTTTTGAAAGATTGTAGATCGAGTATTTTTGGCATAGATTTCGTAGTACTCATATTCAAATGATTTAGAGGAATGTATTGTTCATTGATTAAATTTTTTGCTCCACCTATCTTGATCATTGATACTAGTAATAGTAATAGAATTTTTATATTTGCAGACATTTTTTATAACGCGTTATATTATGTTATGTACTGCTCTATCTGCCTTTCTGCTTGACTAATTTTCCAACAAAAAGTCATCAGTCTTGAATTTTTCACACCAATGTTTAAGTATTTTAACATTCGCTAAATATATTTTATATTTTTAACACCTTTTATCGCAGCTTTTTAAAGTTTGAATTTATAAAAAAAGGTTACACGAATATCCCGATTATTCATCAGATCCAGTAATAATACTTAAACGATTGTATCATGAATCCTTTTACTATTCAATATACTAAAGTATATTCTTTCTTCTTGAGTATTGCGTATAAAAATTGAATATATGATATCAACTCGACAATTTCTGCTGTAAAGAAAACAACAATTTAATACTTGTTAAATAATCAACTCTACAAAGCATATAAGAAGTAACACCTCGACAGTGTCGAGTATTTTTCACGGTTGCACATTCATAAACGCTGTCTATAGACTCGTTCAATTAGCCATGTCATCTTACTCGTTACGCTAATTTGTTTCGGTACAGATGATAGCTTTGCAAATCAGTTACAAAGAGACCAGTCAACCGATTATTGTCTTACTTGGCCAAGGAGAAGTATCAATCATTTATGTACAGACGGATGCCTCGGGGTGCGAGGATAGTCGGCCCGGTAATGTTAGATACCAACTGCAATCAGTGTTGTCGTCTCTCTATCGAGAGAGAAGCGTATCCAGTTGGCTCTAGTATCAACTCTGCGATGGTCCTCCGTACGCGTGGAGTGCAACGGCTTTGTGTGCCCTTTGTTAATTAAGGCCCGTTCATAATTGGTCTCGTATACGGTCACGCGTAGAGATACGTACACGCGTATATGCACGGGTAGACGGTGTGACTGTAACAGGCATTTGTAGCCCGCTACAGAGATGCCCTTGTTCACCTCTATTTGTCTGAATAGCTGCCCACTTGTCCAGCCAAGGGATCGAAAATAGGTCGATCCGAACGATTCCGAATCTCGTTAGTTGAGTCTCCATGTTATACGAATGTCTATGAATGATCATTAGAGAACTTCATTGTGTGGACGTGGTGAGTTCGAGAAGTGAAAGAGAAAAAAAAAAGAAAGGTCCAAGGGTTGTTGGAAATTAATAATTGCGAGTAACAAAAATGTCTACCTTAATGATATTATAGGAGCGACAGAATTCATTTAACCAAGTGTCTGAACCAGAGATACAGACGACTGAATGTTTAGCTTAGAGTGATAGTTGCGTGAACGAAGAATATTTGAGCTGAAGCGACAGAGGTGTGAATGAAAAGTGTTTGAACAGAGTCAGAGTATAGAGTGAACAAACAGTTACGTGATTACCCAAAAATTTAGGTAGACGTTATCTAGAAGATGGAGAAGTAGAAAAAGAGAGAACGAAGGAGTAAAAGAATAAAAGAGAATTGTAAGAAACCCGTGTGAGATCAGAACAGAGTGAAGATAACAGAGAGTAGAACTGTTCAGAATAGAATTCAGAGCTAGAGTTTTGCTAGAGAATAGTAATAAGAGACATTATAAATTGTAATATCGAATAAATATATTTGAAATCTAATTCCCATAATATTCGACGTTTTCTTAACTTTAATCTCTTGCTAAAATTTTCGTGAGAACTTTCCGAGTTTCTAAGTGTACTCAAACCTGAAGTAAATATGCAAAATAATTATACGACAGTTCGTTTTTACAATTTAACACTTATAAAACTCTACAATTAACCTCACGCCTTATAACACTGAATCAAACTTGTGGCGCAGGTTACAGTCAAGAAGTAACACACGCAGATTGTATCTGTAATAAACTTCATTTGTAACTCCAACTTCCGTTTCAGTTGATAAGCTTGAGGATTAATAGCATTTGAACTCCTTTCAATCTGACGCAATAGTTATTCGTTAAAACAGTGACTATCACGTGTTAGAAAGAGTTAACCCGTTCGCTAAAACGGATGTATTATACGATCTGTGAAAATGGTCACACATTTACAGAAGGCGTATACAAGTTTTGCACCCCAAATTAATCCTTTTGTTGATCATATTCACCTTTTCAGACTTCAAATTAACTCTTCTGTAAGTTTTATTCATCCACTTTGCAGAAAAACTTGAGTTGCAAAAAGGTGGATAAGATCTGCAAAAGAATTAATTTAGAATGCAAAAGCTGTATATACGATAGAAGGCATATATAATCCAATAGATACAATTTATGCCATTTATTGTTGCATTTCATGAGTAAGATATTCCTGTCTACTGAAAATTAGATACCACTAAATCACAGCCAGGTGATTCAATTATCATATTCATCATTATTTTTCAAAACAGCTAATTTTCAATAATACCTATCTTTATTTTTGTATTGTACAATTTAAGTAGTTGAACTCTTCGTATACCAACGTTAAATAATAAATGTATTTTGCAGAACTTATTTACTAACGTTCTACTTCTTATATTTAACAATTACACAATAGAAGAGCTAACGGAGGCGTAAAGGCTAGGTAACGTCGTACAATCGATTACTTGTTTCAAATCCTGTGATATACGTTATGCGAAAATTGCTTCGAAATTTTTCGAAGGGAAATGTGTGTAAGATATAAGATATGAGGGGTTATTTTGGGTCAAGGGATCAGTAAAAGATGAGGCAATGAGATCGAAGTTCAGGGATGAGTAATGGCAAAGGATAATATAAAGTGTTTGCTGTTTTGGAAACGGAAAAGTCGGATTAGGTGTGATAAGTGCGATATACAACAACTATTTTGTCACAACGAGCGGCCTGTGTCTTTAAAATGTGCTCCATAATCAAAGGATTAAAATGAACAACTGAATTATATGGCATTTAGTTCAATCGAAAAGTTCGCACAGAAGTAAACGCAGTTATGCTCAACAGCTGAAGAGCTTCCGTCCAGATCAAAGGATCTCCATTGAATTGATGAAATGGAAACGATGAACAATTGTACATAAAGTTGAATATCGAGAAACGCGTCGAACAGTTGTTCAGTTAAGTGATAGAACGCTGAATAACGTGTAACATGGGCATCTCGGCCGACAGTTCCCCTCCCGTAATTTATCCGCCATTAAAATTGAAACGACACCCGCCACGTAATCAAGCATTTCGTCGCCGCAAATTATTATCTAAATATACGCGACGCCGCATGATTTTCTACTCATTTACATTCGAAATTGGAACGATGCACGAGATACACACGCTCGCTGCACGCCGCGCGCGATCGATCTTCACTCCGCTCGAGCATTTTGTTCCAGCCAACTATGTCGCGTGCGAATTTCACCTCAATTAAAACCGTCACATGCGATTGTTAAGCTGAAGGACTGCGAACGAGCTACGCGTTCGCGCGCGCAAAAACCGCCAGCTTGTAAATCAATTCGACCGACCGAATCTCCTCCTATATCTTCTCCTATCTTTCCTCTGTTTGATTGAAATTCAAATCTCGCGCGAGAAAATTTAGGAACAATCACCGACTTCTATGATAGATGTCATCGGGGTAACGTTGTTGCATGACAACGCTGATAAATTTTGATTTTGCGTTGAAAAGTGAAAATAAGATTTTTATTGCGTCATGGAATTTAATGTATGATTCATAATTCTGGCGCAGTTTCGTGACTTATCTCGCTGATTTGAGGTAGAGTTGACTCGGTACTCGTAGATGTTTTTCATTTAAATAAACTTATATACGTTGTTAGATATTGTAGGATTTTTGCAGGTATTAATAGAGTGGGCGCTTTTTACTCAGTGCTTCGATTAACCTTCAAATATATATATACTATTCGAAATTTCCATAAAGCCACCTATATACATTTTCATGTATTTTTTTAAAGATATTGCCAACTTTACTACTGCTTCTCAACCAAGATTATATTTAGCTGATGCTAAGTATAGATGAACATAGTATTTGCTTGGAAGTGTTAATATTTTACATTTATTTACTTTTCTCGTTGCTTGAAACAATATAAGTACGAAATTTCTATAAAGCCACTTAGCTTGTACTTAGATTTTGTGTGGACAACTACAACTAAATACGATTAAAGCAGTTTAACTGCGTTCGAGAAGTGTGTATTTGTATTAAAATTGATTTATATAGAAATCGTATACATGATATGTTGAATATTGCTTATTACATACTGTGGAAATAAAAGAAATTGCTCTAAATCAAAGTTAAATGGTATTGGATGGTACATAATATGAAAATAACTTTGTGCATAAATGCAACAGCTCTTTTTTTTCTTTTAATGGAAACTTACATTTTTTACTGCACCGATTGATGCACTTTGTTGTACTCTATATAAAAGTATTAACACACTTAGACCCTAAACTTATTTGTTACGAAATTATCGTAGCTAAAAGTTTCCTGAACTATTTCGGTTCCTGCTAATGTTGAGGAGCTCCAGCAACGTGTTCAAAATGTGTTACGCAACATTAAGAAGCGAATGGAAAAGTGCTTAGACTGCAACGGAGGACCGTTCGAATATTTGTTATAACGTAGGCACTCCAAAACACTTAATAAAATACATAGAAATAACTGTAACTATATGTATAGTTTGCAAGGTGATGTGAACTCATAGTATCGCTTTCTCCAACTGTTCCAATATTTAACAAATAAAAGATACTGCGCAGCAATCGTTGTTACACCACAACAAGGAAGGAAAAACGACAAAATTCGAAAAGATGAAAACGTCGGAGCTTTATTTTCCATCAAGTATCTGCTCGACGACCAGTTCTACCTGGAAATCGTATAATTAGCAGTAACTGCGAGATCAGCTGGTCAGCTGGTATTTACGAGAAGGATGAGGGGAGGGGGGAGAGAAAAAGGAGAAGGACGGCAAGAGTAACGTAATTATTTCGATAGAATCTGACTGACCTTAATTAAGCCAGCTCCACAATTGGCTATCCAAAAGCGACTGGATATATCGACATCCGAGAGAACGTTCCTGTGGCTGCGTACGAACAATACATCCATAGCTGTACAGACCATTCCTCCAGGGTCAGGAGGTGCAACCACCAGGCCGAAAACCCTATTCAATTATCTCGCTTGAGTACACCGGCTGTCCCGAGCGTCGTGACGATACTGCACGTTGAATGCCGTACGAGCTTCCCAGCCAACTTAATTATATATGCGATGCTTTATCGAAGTAAATAGTAACCTAGTTGTTGCTAGATTGTAAGCGGCTATTGTGTGACAACGAATATTAGGTTACTCGAAAGCCTAGCCGATATTTGATAGCTGTCAGATAGAATTCTACCTGTATTCACGATCGTGGTAATGAGTAACCTCTCTTACTGGTATAGATAATTAGTAGTTGAGTAATCACTATCCTTACGGGCATTTACACTTCAGTCGACTCACGTGTGACAGGTTGAGCAACGTTTCGATTACGTAAAATCGTTTGCTAGAAAAATGTGTTGCATGGTAACGTATTACGATAATTTAGGATTGTGAATACTTTTCCTCGTCCTCCGCCAACGAAGACAATAAATTGGTGTTTAACTAGAACAAAAATTTGATCCTTTCCCGCGAGCTTTATGAAGCGACAAACGTTATGGGAAAACCCATGAGATGGAGAAAAGGAAGGGGAGAAAGCTTTTCGGGAGAGGTCTGAAAAACAAAAAGTGGACAGTGTGGAAAGATATTTTGAACGCAGTAAATTTGCGTGGAGAAAACTGTTGTAGCGTAGTTATAGTCTTATAATGATTCAGAAGATTCTTTGCTGACAGAAGAATTGGAAAATACATTAGTAAGAAGAATAAGTTATGTCATTAGTAAAGAACAATGACGGAAAATATGTCTTTTTGAATGATAACGTAACATTTCACGTTTTAGTTCTTTCGCCTGAGAAGAGAATAGCAAGAATATACGAAAATATACAATGGTTTCCATTATATTTCGGTATTAGGTCAAGTATAAAGAAGAAATATATATACACAGTAGATTTATCGCCATAAATCTCTCTGATTTATCGAAAGCATTTTAAAACTCTCAGCACAGGAGAAATTGAATATTTTTTTATAAAAGAAGAACATTGAGATTTCGAGAACAATTAAACACAGTTACAACTATACATAGTTAATGAATATGTACGTCTTCAACTCACATTTTTTAAATAAAATTTATAATTTCTTCTTATTAGTTTTGAAAATGGTCTACCTAAGTCATTTGAGGTTTAAAAAAACATATTCCCGTATAAGATTTTGATAAAATTTTACAGCTACAGATAAAGTTCATACTATAAGCGTCAATATGTACTTAATGGACAGTTATATATTATAAGGACGAAATATTTTTTAATCAACCCAAACACAAAAATTTAAATGTCTCGAAACAAAGAATGTATGTACACTTTCATAATCTCCGATATACATGTCTATCTTAAAAGTTGATAAGTTTCGTTTACTTCGAATGCATAAGATAAAACTATGTGTTCATAGTCCACATTGATAGCTTTAGGCAGACACATATATGCGTCCATATATGGCCATATATTCCACCATATGTGCAAAATGTTAAATATGTATTTGAATAAAAATATGTATTGCAATATTATAAAATGAAAGATGACTTTTTATTTCTCGTATATGTATGTTTTAACGATTCCATTAGTATATTATTACAGGTAAACAGTATGATTTTCATGTTTTTCTTTGAGAGAATTATTCCAACGGGTCGATGACTGTTGATCGTCTGACGAGTTAAGCGGTTCATAGGTGCACTTGTGGTTTTAGGGTCGACTAAGTTGTGGAGACGACGTTTGAACCCGAGACGTCTGAGGTTTAGCAAACTAAAGCAAACTATCACTACCGCTTACCGTTCTTGGCATACCACCTAAACGCGTCACGGGTAAAGACAAAGCGGAAATGAGACGTGCCGGAAGATCAAGGCTGCCTAAACTGTGTCGTAACTTCCAACGACAACTACTTGCAGTAATGCACGACAAATATGCTACACTCGCGACATTTCCGAACAAATTACGTTTAGTTAAATCGTTCCAACAATGACGGACCACATTAATATGTATCTCTAACATCGTATACCTAATATTAAAACGAAACACGGAAACTCGATGTCTGTAACTTAGAAATCTGTCATTTCAGATCTTATTTTTTCATTTCAAATTATTAACTGCATTGTCGACGATTTATTATTAGTCTAATTAATTTTAATGCTCTAAGTTATCTCAATAAATGCTCATTGTTGCTAAATTTTCATTGTCTTCATTTTATTATTAATATAATAACTTTATTATAATTTTCATTATCATTGTTGGTTTCTACTGTAAAATTTATATACTAGGATACGAATCACAGTTTAACACGTTAACTGACATGAAAATTTTTTACATTTTGCCCTGAAGACCACAAGAATTATCATTGTTCTAAGCGTAGAATAATAAAATATAATTAATATGATATCTGCGTAAGTAATGCGAAAATCTGCAAGATCTGTTCATCAAGAACAGCTGAAAAGAAAATTTTGCTACAAGAGAAATGTTGCAAAATTTGCTACGCAAAATGCAAACATCTACACAAAAAAAAAATAATCGTATAATACTGCAAAGATTTGTGATTTGAAATGTTTAAATACAGTGCATTGTAATATATACTTTTTGTATTATAAAATGTTTAGTCTTTGAATAGTAAAATGTCATCTATCTGTTTACGTTATTTGACATTTTTTTTTATCGATGATATTTACCTTACTTTAACCATTCTAAACTAATAAAAAATCTTGGTCACAGATAACCGCTATGGTAGTCAACGTGTTAAGAGCCACGATTTTTCTAAGGCTTCATCAGAGCACTGAAAACGAGATTTCTACAGTAGTTTTTACGTTGAAACTTTTTCGTATATACTTCGTGAACTTTTCTTTTCCATTTCTTTCTTTTCTCTTCCAATTTCAAGTGATGCTGCTCGCTTATCGTTGAATAAATAAACGAATAAAATGAAATATTACTTAATAGAATTCATCTTCTAATTCTAAATTATTTATCCGTCAATTTCCACATAATTATTATTTGACATAGTTCAATGTTGCTGACCTGTAATCTACGATTACTTGTCATTGCTAGCCGTCCTGATCGAATTCTATTTTCAACGGTCGGACGGAACAACGTCATCGTTTCCGCGAACGCACAGACGTAAATACGTTACGTCAATCTGATCCTTCTGTAACAACTGGGTCGAGTCTGCCTCTAATTGGGTACAATCTCCTGACGAACCGAGACGTTCCTCGTTATACGTAAACGAGCAGACAGAGCGGATACACGTCTGCAGAAAGTCTATTCTAAAAGCGGGTATTAGCGAAGGAAATAGGGCTGAAACAAACACGATACTTCACGATACACAAACGTACATATTATTCATTGAACTAAATTGTAGAGAGCAGATAAAAAACCAGTGACTTTAACAGCTATAAAATATGAATCGAGCGTCCTTAAGTTCTTCTTTCATCGTTGATCGGGATATTGCTTCAACCCTATCAGTAAAATTTCCAACGATAAAATTCCCAGCAACGATAAAGTTGCGTCTGGTATATGGACCGAGTTTGACGTCATAACGTTAACGAAGAACGTCTTGTTACTGGCCAATTAATTTTTACCCAGACCTCATTATCACAGTTAAATGGCATCGAGAATGGAGCTTTCCGATTTTTCTGCTTCCGTTTAATCTCCTCGTGGTATTGCTGGCATAATTTCTCGATAGTCCCGCGACGGATTGTACTCGTGAAAATAATAAAGATTCTGAAGAAAAATGAACGACCACTACTTTCGCTGGATTGTTGAAGCATCGAATAACTGATGGCTATGCCAGTCGAAGTAAGACGTCTAATTTCACTCGAGAAAGCTTTAACGACGATTTTACGACACAGTGGCTCATTCTTGACGATTCGGTTAGCATTACCGTCAGCATTATCTGCACCATGGAACTACATATAAGGACAAGGGACGAGATTGAATTGCAACCCAACTCACATAGTTCTAAACTCGCGTAACGTGATTTGTGCGTGACAAGAATGCTTGATAGACATAGAGAATTTCGAAGTACTTTAAAAGCTAGAACGGTTTAACATTGATATTCGGAACGAAACAATACTAACAGCTTGATCTCTCTGTAATTTATAATTGTATAGCGGCTTTTTATGCATTCATAGGAAATTTAAAGGTGCGAAATTGCATAGAATTAAATAATATGAAATAATATATAAAATCTTCAAATTATAGTGCCTTTTATGACACCTAGCTGATAAAATAATTTTCCATTCGAAGTTACACTTTTTTCACTGTACACCTGTAACCCTCGATTTACACGGTTTTCAAAATAATGAATTTTCAAGAAAGAAAACTACTGAAAACAAAAATATGCTGCGTACATATTCGAACAGTCGTTTTCCAGTACCTTTCGTTTGTTAATAATAACATTAAACCTAAAAAAGAGAATTTCCCTTTCTTGCACAGAATGTTGAAGAAACTGGATTGTGGAGAGATAGTAATAGAAAAACCATGCAAGTAATTCTTGAAAGGAAAAGCTTTATTGTTAGAAAAAAAAGAAAATGTTTTCAGTTTATACGGTTTTTCATGCAAAAAAACTATGATTTCGATTTACACAGTATTCTGAGGAATCGATCTTCTGTGTAAATCACGGGATAGGTGTATTATCAAAAATATGAATTTGCATAACAGTTAGCAGTTCGTTTATAACAAACTGAAAACTTCACTTTTCGATCGAAATCTTGAACGCTGAAGTTTTGAAATGGAATTTTCGAATGTAAGGTTTAAACTGTATGTTCACGTGGAGATTTCAAATTGAAATTGCAAATTTGATATTTTAACAAAGTTATTAAATTCAAACTTCAAATATACGGTTAAAATTCCATTTCATCAATAGTGTACGGGAAAGTGATTCGACAGAGTATAGAACCGAATGTTGCTTGTGTGAGATATAACTGTTGTTTATTAATAAATTGTTCGAAAGCCGTACTTTGTATATGAGAACATAGGAGCCGCGCCAGTTGAATGCGCATTCGTCGAGATTAGATCTTGCAGTGTCGCTTTTGAATAATACATCGCCTACACAATGTGGAAATAAGTGCTAGCATTTCCATGCGTGTTGAACAGCAATTCCAGCTGTATCGTAAATATAATATTTTATCATACTGCGAACAATTAGAATCGACAATCTTCGCAGTGGTCGAAAGATTCTACGTTTAGATCATCTGTGATCCGCGTTTCTAGTTTACTCTATTAGACGTTAACTTTTATATCAACATCATATACCGTCATGTTGTTACGTGGCCGTTGAAAATAAATTGAAAAAATAATACACATAGTGTAACTTCTAACTAAAATTATGTTACTATTTAGATTTTATGCAATCATATTTATTGTAATTTTCAAATGAAGAATTACGTATTTTATGCTACTCTTCTTAGTATTTATTAAAAATGATACCTATGTAGAATTGAAAGGTTGAGCAAAATTTTTTTTGGATCCGGAAACAGGATTCGAGAATTTTCATGCAGAAAATGCACGGAACGATAAAATCATTTAACACTAATCGATTGCCTGTTAGTAAGTTAATAATTATTCCATCTTTAATTTCTCCACCACATGTCATCGATTATTCGAAAATGGATACTAGTTGTAATAAGCGAAATACTCGAAAGGTAGTGGGAATAGCTATCGAATTATTGGTGAAGGTGTAGATGGCATTTGGAATAATAAAAGAATAGTTAATCGCTGAAAAAAGTACATAGAATCGTATAGAAATTATACTGATTAAATACATTACTTTTTGCAGTAACATAATGTATCTGAAGTTTCATTTTTCAAACACCTAAACAGCTTCTTAACAAATAAATTATACTGAAATGAAGACACTATAAAAGCAGCATTCCAAGAATTTTTGATTTCAAAAACTAATAGTTTACATAAATTTGGGATAATAAAAGTGTATAGAATTGTGTAGAAATTATTCTGATTAAATACATTATTTTATGAAGTAACATAATGTATTTAAAATTTCCTTCCAATAAACAAAATTTTACATGCGCCAATCTAATACCTAAGAGAACCTAATTGTACCTAATCCAAGAAATAAACAGGAATTAGCTTGTCGTTCGACACCTTCGCCATTCTTTTCCCTTCCATCGATCCTGTTTGTCCAGAGTTAACGAGAAATTTCACGATACCTTGTTCGCGCACGTGTATGTGTTTGTGTGTGTTTCTGCACGCTCGCGCACGTGCATGGCTTAAATCCGGTGTGAGCGTGTGCAGGCTCTGCACGACACAATGAAAAGTTCGTCCCATTGTGGCGAACGCCTTGTTGGACAACGTTCGCCGGAAATAAAGGGGTAACTCATACCCCGGGGGTGGGTGTTCGGCCTCTCGGTGCTCGGGGGCGCAGGTCGAACAGAGAAAAAGGGTTAACTCGGCCCAAATACTCTTAGCGCGAGCCAACTCGTCGTGCTAGTCGCCAAGTTTCCTTTGTTTCCGAAACCGGATGGCCTCCCTTCCTTTCCCTTTTCGTGCCCGTGCAGCTCGACCCCGCCGGCAGACGGTACACGAGACAATGTCTCCGCGGAGGAGCCTGAGAAAGACTTTCGCCGGGGAATAATGACGCGACCGTTTGATTTATCACGAGCTACCCGTTCGCTCCCTGACCGGAAGACCATTGCACGTGGGAGATTTATATTTGAACCAGCTGAACGCCGACTGTGATCGCCGTGGAAGAGAAAGGGAGGGAGAGGCGGTGGATTTTATGAATTTTCGCCGCCGTTAAATATGTATGATCCCTTATTGTTATTCGTTCCGGGCCAGAGGAATCTTGGGGATCCGACTGGATTTCGTTAATTGCATGTGGGAACTCGTTAATATCACTGGAGTTATTTCTATCGCCTCTTGGGATAAATTTCAAGAAAACAATTAAATTCAGGATTTATTAACACTTTATCTACCGGAAGCCAAGCTTTACCAGTCGTTAACCTATTAAATGGCCTTTTTCGTTTTCAGCGATTATCGATCGCGTTAATGATTTGTTATTTATTATTTTCCATTGCTTTCTTATCGCACGATAATTAAATCCAAGCCAGTACTAACGATATATTTTCGTCTGAATTGAAAAAGCATAATAAATTAAACACGAGCGATGGATAAAGTGTTAACCAGCGACTTCCATTTTTACTTTTAACAGATCCTTCCACTTTGACTTTCAATGTATTATATCATTCTTTTTGAAAGAAGAGAGTAGGTGCATAAATCTCGGAAACTGAATTCCCACTGGTGGTGTAGTTTAAGTTCCTTGGCCAAGGAATGAAGGGAAAGTGTACATATAAATCGAGCAACTTAACTCAGAATAATAGACTATCGATTCCTTTCTTGCGATACGATATCGCCCTTCCCAGCGGCCTCGTTGCTTTATTTTGTTCCTCACCTTTATTTACTGGAAAATTAACAAGAAACCTTGCTTCCATTGGCCACACCGTTCTCCGGGAACGCTATTCTACTGCAGAAAAACTTGCATTCTTTAACGTCCACCATTTAACATTCAACGCTCGACGTTTAATTTACGACCGCGATTTATAGAGTACGATTCATTTCTTTAGAGATCACTGATAAAGTTTATGTAGTTCCCTTTTCGCAGAATACTATTCTCTTCGCTGAAAAAAATATATTCTTCGCATATATTCGCAACATATTTCTTCGCCAAAATTAGTGTTAAATATCAGTAAATATATTTTTTTCGTAGGTGATAGATATGTGAGAAAAATCAATGAGAATAAAATTTCATTACTTTTTAAAATTTTCAATCATTTTCGCGTAACGAATGTATCAGGAAATTTTTTAAACTGATAGTTTTAATTCTTTTTGTATGCTTACATCTTCAAACTTCATTTCAGGTCAATGTTCGGTGTCAACAATCAATAACAGACTATTAGAACATTATTTTTATTTAGAAGATTTATCTTATATATTCGTTCTATGAAATTCCAGAATAAATCATTTTCTTTTTAGTATCATAACAATTTTGTAATGACTTTATTCAGATACTATAACACAAAACACAATTTGTTACAAATTTAGACAAAAATATTTCATTTTCATTCACAGACCACGTTGGTTATTGATGATCGACAACAAACTTCTTTTCAAGATTATATTTGATTGGTGTCCAATAATATGATATTTAATAAATAATATTCTGATGTTATAAGTCAAAAGTTTAAAATTTATGAAGAAATAAAACTCTGTTTACATATTATCTTTATTAATACACTATTGACAAAAATGTGGTTTTTTTATAAAAGTTATCGCGATAACTTCTGAATTTTTTAGTTAAATTTGGGGAAATATTTCATTCAAATCGTGCAGCATTACCTTCGTAACATTTTTTACAGTATTTCCTAAATTTAGATGTTACTCCATGTTTTTGTTTTTGTTTTCTCAGTGACAAGATTTTTGTGATTTACTTGTAGTAGTGTTACTTATGATTTCTCCATCCCGGTAATTTGTAAGATAATTTCTTCGAAAATTCTATAATGAATATATGATATATACCTTTTTTGTTCACGTTTTTAAATAAAATATGGACATTTAGAATAGAAGTATTCGATAAAGCTCAAAACATTTATCGCAATAAATCAAAGAGATACGTACTTATACTTATTAAATCAGTTTCCAACATCGCGTGGTCTAAAGGAGAAAACTAACAGAAAGCACGTGGTGCTTAATGTGTTGAAAATTAATTTGTCAGTGTCAATGTTCAGAAAATTGTAGAAAATGTAAAGGTACGATGCGTCAACGCAAGAAGGTAATTCGAAGAAAGGAAACAGTTGCATGGCAAGCAATTAAACTAATCAAGCAGCGAACGAGGGAAGTTCGATTAGCGGCAGTAGCATTCTCTAGCATAGGCTAGGACTGTTCGTTCATAACGAAAGGAAAATTGGAAGCCGACTCTCACGCTTTCTCGATTATGCCACGCCTGATATACCGGGTCTTAGTCGTTTACCGAACAAATGGAGGCAAAGCGTGGCATTAGTTACGACTAAAGTTTGTAATATACGATCGAGTGTGTATCGCGACGCCGCGTCGTAATAGAACCACAAGACTTAAGTAGAAACTTGTTGAGAAAGCAAACTCCACCGTTACGTTTAACGTAGAAAGCGTCGACGGCAACATCGCGGTAATGACTCGCAATCTCGGCATCAAAGAAACGTCGTACATCGCCACAGTCAAAGTATTTCATTCGTATAATTACACTTTTCTTCTTTCTAGTGGCGATATAACCGAATCTTACATATACTGTTTACTATAATAAGAATCATGCTAACACATTCGTTATTCTTAAGATCTCTTCCATTAGCATGGATAATATAAACGTGAAATATAAATATTTAAAGATTCTCTATCGTTTGAAACAATTAAATGAAAATCCAAATAAAATTTTAATAAATATTTCTTCTTAATAAAGTACAATATATTTGGAATCTTTTCAAGTTGCTTATTTCTGTTAAAATTACAATCTATTACAATTGTACTTGGATAAAAATATCATTCAAATGTGACATCAATTTGATTATCCAAATTTTCAGTGGCTTTTCGACATGTTGCTGGAGTTACTTAACGAATTGCAATTCGAATGTTGTTCTTTAGATCATTAATTGTTTCTGGCTCGACGTTTTAAAAAATTGTACAAAAGGAAATCTAATGGTATCAAATGGTATGATCTTGGAGGCCAATTGAAATCTACATTTCGTGAAATTATACATAGACGGAATTTCGATTGCAAAAACTGAATGTTTTCTCGAGTTGTGTGACACGTAGCATCGTTTTACTGAAAATTATTTACATAAAAAATCACGAATTTTGCGATAGGTATTTTTTGAAGAATACCCATTTACATAATAAGATTAATTAATGTAAATGCGTTGCTGCAATGTATACTTGTGCATGGTAAAAATTGTACTACCTTCTACTAAAATAAAACGGCTTATGGCATTTGAAAAGACATAGAGCGTAAACATTAATACAGTGCTAACATCTAGGCGTCGAAGATAATTTTATCTCCGTGAAAAGTGCTTTCTACTGTTTAATGTTGGACTTTCAGCTCAGGTCGTTTGATAATTTCGTATAAGAAGAAACATTATCATGAAATGTTCCATATCAATTAGCTGGTAACATGATCATCATGTACGGTAACATTATTATAATATGGGCCATCGATGCTCATAGGTCATGTATTGCCATTGAATGCAATAACGTGGGTCACAGGTGGTATTAATAAATATAAAAGAGATTTGTTAATTTATTTCAATTCGTCTGTTCGTATCGTCGGTGTAACTTAAGCATAAGTGACTTTTTACGATAGAGCAGAATTCAAGTAGTAAGAGACTGTTGTAGTCAGACATCACAGTAGTTCAAGTAGCGAAATTCAGCGGACGTGCAGGCATGCAGAACCAACGTTTCGCTATCTAGTCTATTAGAACACCGATACGCACACATACATACATACATTCTCACGCGCGAAATAAACCACTTTTTAATGTTTCTTTACGCTTTTACGAGTATTTTCAAGTATTAATTTGAGCCTTTGCGAAAGGAAACACCACGGTTCCACGGTACACGAGCAATCAGAACATCTTACTCGTGCAATCCGGTAGCCCGGGAGAAAACACGTTCTTTTCGAGTCGCATGGCCAGAGTTTCGAGTTTCCTTTCACGCCGGCTGCAAAATCCCTTTGAACGTCTGTTCCCCTTTGAAGATCGTTCCGCTGCACGGCAGTTTCTAACTGGGAGAAAAAGGTGTCGATCGCTCGTGAACGTCGGCGTTCCGCTGCTTTTTAAAAGAAAGGGAATCGAAAGAGCGACGTGTGCAAAGCCGCGCGACGAGTTTTGGAGCGTTATTTCCCTACAGAAAACGTAAGGACCCTCCTCTCTCTCACCACCATATTTTTCTCACTCTCCTTCACCATTTATTCCTCTATCGTTCGCTTTTCCTACCGTTTTTCCACCGGTTTTCACATAACCGAATGCAGAAAAGCCAACGCGAAAAAAAATGGCCGAAAGGCAACTTTAAATTGACGAAATCATTAGAAAGAAGACCTTGTCAGGAACTTTTTTTTCGAAAATGGGTTAACAGTGAGGAGGGACCAAAAAATAAGTGAGGGAGATAGGAGAGATTTCTAGAGAAAGTACATGCTTCCAGGAATCATTACGTAAATCCGATATTCGTGGCCTGATAACGATTCTTGGTCGGGCAAGTAACGGTCTCGTGGTATTTTTAGGTTAATCGATATCGAGAGAAAAAAAAAAGAGATTCTTGAGGGTTGTCGTTCTATTGATTTTATCTTCACTTATTTTTATACCGATCCATATTGTTCCTTAAATACTCCTATATGTGTAAATCTGATAGATAAAAACTTTTTCAAATGTTGACTTCAGGAGACTCGAATGATTCGTGTAACGCAGAACAGTTTCATCATATTCGTTGGATCGAATCTCTCTTTTCTCTTTCTCTGTCAGTTTTGTGTTTTATATTTCGTGTAATTATAAAAAAGAAAGACAGAAATGTGCGTGTGAAACGAAACTGTTCAAATGGGCACCCATGCTGGGAGAAATTGCATTACAAAAATGGCAAACGTTATGATACTTATTCTGAGAAACTCCATTTACCTTTTACACCGCGTTTCAGCATTAAGAAATTACAATACCGTGTGTCTGTGCATATATGTGTGGGTGCAGCGCACGCGTATAGCTGTTGAAATAAAAGAGCGCATTTTCCTGTGTAGCGTGTGCTTTGCCTCCTCGTTTCTTAATTTTAATGACATTAAATTACATACGTACATGCTGCAAGTGGATGTAACAAGACCATTAAACAGTATTCATATGAATAAATGAAAAGGGAAAGATAGAAATTATCCTTTTAACACACTGTATATATACATGTATACATGCACATATATACCATACCACGTAGGATACATCTTTATCGAATATCTAAATTAAACTATCATAGAAGCTTAAAGCTTTCAAAGTATCATACGCTTTACCGAACGATACACCCACTCGAGCGCATAAACCTCTAATTATTTTGAACGACGTATAGAATTAACGGTGTGCAGGCTGCGTTAAATAAACCAGAAGGGATTTCTGGTTACGCTCGCCACGAGGCTACAAATAGAAAATTTACGGAATTCAATTTCACCAATGGGAACTTCAACAGTTCACAGTTTAGTTGAAACTTTCAAAATCCATCGGAACATTGCGCCACGTGTCATTCGTCGAATAAAAAATTTCTTTTCCACCGTGGAACGAATAACTACTGGTAAACCCGATCGGGAAATCCCGTGTCCTTTTATGCGAAATATTCAGGATATCTCGACAAGAGCAGGCCCACAGCTTCAGAGCCCTTCGTACAACCGATCGAAAACCGATAACTTCCGGAAATCACGTGGCGACATGTGTCGTCGATTTTCGAGCGGGCATGTGCAACGTCGGCATCGCGACAAGCGTCGTCTCTCATGCGTGAATCCTGTAATCCCTGGCATCGCGGACGACCGAGTTCAAAACAGCCGTTTGCATGAGCAGCAACGCGAGCCCGTGGCAGAAAAATTAATCTCATCAGGAAAGGAAGTGGATAAAATTACCACAGCATCGTGACTACTTACCCTGCTCTCTCGCTCTCTCTCAGTTTTTCTCTTTCTCTGTTGCATTTCTCTCTCTTTTCTCTCTTTCTCTGTCGCATTTCTCCCTCTTTTCTCTCGTCCTCACTCACTTTCTCTCTTTTTTCGCTCTCTCTCTCTCTCTCTCTCTCTCTCTCGCGTGTTCTCTCACGCTCTCTCTCGCTTTTTCGCTATCTCTTCCTCTGACGCACTCTCGCTCTCGCGTTTTCTTTTTCTCTCTCTCTCTTTCTCTTTCTCTCTCGTTCTGTCTCTCAGTCGCTTTTCCCTATTCCGCAGTTTTTCGCTAGAGAAACATTAAAAATTTGTTGGATATTATCCCAGGTCGGATGAACGTTCTGAAAGTTCTGTTTGATGGTATCCTCGTCGCGACGTTAACGAGTGTGCGTTTCGTTTCGGAAAATAAAAAAGTAACGCGCGTCGCGTTGATTTCCTCCCTTTCCCACGCGCCGTCACCGGCGATCCTTTCGACCGTACTAATAATTTCGCTAATCCAATATTTACTTTACATGTAAATGAGACATCATACATAAAGCAGTTTACTGCTCATCCACATTTGTTATTTTGAAAAAAGAAACAAATAATTATTGATATTACAAGGTTTTAAGGGGTTCCCAAGAATTAAAGGAAAAATAAAGACCAGAGTTTCGGGGTGGATGTATAACGAGGTATAATTTCGCGTATGTTTTGCTCTGGCATGTTAATGAGGATTGAGAAAGAAGTTTGATCAACGCTTTAAAGCACCACGTTTGATGTTAATAAGAGTTAACAAGAGTATATCCACAATTTAAAATCTCACAAACTTCAAAGATGAAAATTCATTTCGAAATTTGAACTCCGAGCTTTTAATTTCATATGTAACATATATCTATGAACGTTTTAAATGTATTCGCACTAAACCAGAATAAAACTTCTTATTTCATGATGAAAAATAAGAAACAATTATAACCAATTAATTCAATTTGATTCTTGCAAACTTGAATACGTTGTATTTCATATTTTAATGTAGGCATAACAATACAATTAATGATGAATAATTTCTCGTTAAATAAACCATTCTGTTCCAAGTATTTGTAATTCAATGAAGAGTTAACTCGTCTTCCCCAGTTGACAGATTAAAGAGGATAACATTGAGAATAGGGTGGGAATTAAGCGTGAAGGAAATTTTGCATATTACAGAAACGAGGTTTTACCAGTATTTAAAAATTAACATAATTATCGAAACTTAAAAGTGGAATTTAAAAACAGGAAATCAAGACGTGTTACACTTAATTCCAATTTTGACCTGTTTTTGAAGTCACATTAACACGTTAGATGCTACATGACAAATAACAGCAAATTTTGAAAATAATACTTTATCATTTATTTATGAATTGTTTTAAAACAATTCAAACAAAGGTATAGCTTTGCTATGTTTTTTGCTATTTCTATAAATGTCTTTGAATCGTAACACTGTGTGCAAAATTTTCGAAACTGTACCACTGAATGAAAACTCGTGGCACTTGATGTGTTAACAAAATATTATTTTTTATGAAATAAATAATTATATTTACATAAAATGATACAATCTGCTCAATATAAATTTGGAAAGGCTATTTCCTGCTAAATAAGTTCCATAAACTACCTTTAAATTTAGGATACCTACTTCACGATTCGCAACCAATAGCTTTAAGTGGCAATAAAACCCTTAAGTTCAGGATACGTACTTCACGATTTAAAATGGATAGCGTCGAAGCTCTTCAATTACCAACAACTGCACTTCATTTCGACGAATGAATGAAATATCATAAGTGCCTCAGAAAACCACACCACGAATCCATGAGCAGCCCTATACATAGATAACGATATCGTGCGAATATTAGGGTATAAGTCGTAATTCGCATAAATGCTGGCATTTTAATTCAAACCGGCCCGTACAAGGGATGGTACACATGTAGCTTCCACATCGAGCATCGTCGACCTGGCCTGAAGCGAGCCAGATAAAGGGAGGTTGTGACACGTCATAGGCGAACGTGTTCCTCAGGCTCGTTAAACTGAGATCGATATTTCCCAAAAGGGTTAATGCAACATCGACTTTAATGAACACATCAAACGAGTACACGTAAAATGTACGATCAATGAGGGATCGATCAAGATGAAGGTGTTAATTAAACGCGACATGAAGTCTTTTGCCTTTGATAATTTGCTTCTTACACGCAGAGGTGAACGTGTTCCAAGGAGAGTGTGTACTTTCAGGTCACGTTTTAGATTTATGAACAGGTCACGTTTAATGTTCAGCGACGCCATTTTCATTCTCCTTTACTTTCTCGAATTTTATGTCACAGAGAGGGTTAATAAAGTTGAACGGTGTTTGATTGCAATCGATTATTCTTCTTCTTTATTCATTCTATTATTCTTCTTCTTTTAACACTAGATCTACCGACGATTTACATAGGACTTACAATTTACAATTTACATTTACATTTGCATATAATAATTTTCATACGTTTATTAATATTTTTGCATTTACATATTTAAATATAAAAAGTATTTACAATTTAAATATTTCTACCGGAGGAGTTACATAAGATGTCTCGTTTCTGAGAAGAAAAAGAAAACGTGGATCTGTACATGTTTGTTTATTTTATTTAACGTAAATTGAAAATATATATAGCATGTAAAATTTTTTTTACTGAGGAAAGACTAGTTTTATATGTATGCTATTATGAATATTATATTATACAAGGCATAGCCGGACGGATGATACAATTGTAAAAATAAGTCGAAAAAATGGAATAAGATTTTTTTTGTTTGACGCTTCGTTTTCGAGAAAATCGAGTTTGAAAATTCTATCTAGTACGCGTGCACTATACCGCCTCTAGGTTTGGATATGTATTAATAAATAATAAATACAAGTAATCTATATTTCTAAAAAAATAGTGCAAACTCGAAGAAAATTACATAGGCCGTTACATTTCTTTCAGAAAGCAGTACTACGTTTCCTCTTTCATTCTTTTCTAATATTCACTATTTGCAAGAATAACGGTGGCTAGTAATAATATACACATTTTGCTTTATTTTCGTGACTAACGAAAGATAGACTTATTAACAATGCATATATATAGCCTTATTAAATCCGTTTGAATGGGTCTATTAAAATTGAAAAGCGATTAAGCATTATATCACTGAGCCAATGAATTGTAGAGCAAATGAAGCGCGATAATAAAGTATTAAATAGTAGAACATCGATGACCGAACGCGTTGTTTTCAATTGTTAGAAATTAATTATAATGATTATTAACGTATGTATATTTACGATAAAGCAAATTAATGCGTTTACTTCTGTTTTCTATGAAAGATTAACGGAAATCTCTACGTCAATGAGAGCAAAACTCTATCTTTAATACGAATATTTATATACAACGCTGTATAATTTACGTGAATTCACAATATTCACCTCCCACCGGCGTGTGAAATATCAAAAATGACTGTGCCAAGAGAAAACGTGTTTAAATTAAAAACTACACCAATATTCACTCACTGTTTATGAATTTATACATGACATTTGTTTCGACTCGAAATCTGAAATAATTCCCACCGTTCGTATTTTTCCTCCTTTTCTTTTCTCTCTTTCCTTCTCTCTCTATTCGCTGCAGTCCTCTCCTTGACAATAACGAGAAATCGCACTTCGACCACAAATCCACGGTAAAAGCAACGAGCAGAGATTTCCGCGAAACCTGGCCGTTGCCATGGTTCAACTTGTTCCCGACAAAGCGTCGTTTCGACGCGGGTTCCTCGCGGAAAAATTTCCGCATTGTTCTCCCCACGGAAAGCTCTCCTTTTCTCTCCTCCCTCCCCCATCTACCCCCTTCTCTTTTTTGTTCTCCACGTGTCGTTTGTTTTCCACGTTCTGTTCAAGGGAAGAAAAAAAATATATATATCCACGAACCGGAGGCATTAGCATCACCCGCGTGACAGTAACGAAAGAAGCGACGATTAAATATCGAAGCTCTACGCGGGATACAGATACCTGGCATAGTTGCACACTGAAATGAGGTTAAATATCGAAAAAAGGGAAGTAAATATCTGACATAGTTTTACGTTAAAATGGGGTTAAAAAAAGGAAATCAAAAAGGAAAAGAAAAAAAAAGGAAAAAGAACATCGATGTCAACCAGTTTCCTCCTTTTTTCTTTTTTCACGATATTTGCAGGGTGATATGAAATTCGGTACTTCGATATGTATAGTTTTCAGTGATCTGTCTTCGATCTCTGATTTCGTTTGTACCGATGACAGATAGATCATACAAGAGATAATCTAAATATGAACTAGCTTTGAACTAGTATTGAATCACATTAGCTGCTTCATCTTATTGAGTATAACATAAAAGTACGATTTATGAACAAAAGAAGTGTTGCGGAGGAGATAATGACTGACCTGCATTTAATTTGTTAACATGTTATGTTTCAAAATGTGTTATTTATTTTATTTCTTTTTTTCACATTTTTTTTAGGTATATTTTTATTATATTATATTATATTATTATATATTATATGTTATATGTTATGTATTATATTATATTATATATTATATTATATTATATTATACATTATATTATATATTGTATTACATTATATTCTAAAAAATAAAGATTTTCTGTTTTATTTGAAGTATATAATTTGAGACACACGTTGCTTTTATTCAGCTTATTTTCATTTCATATGCTACAGTAAGAACTTTATTCATACACACTGAAGTGTTATCTCTTAAAAATCATCAATAGATTTGATATATCTTTAAATAAAAATACTAACCCATATTTAGATCGTCTCCTTTAACCTGCCCCGATTTCTTTTGCCTGTGATTTTCATCAAGATATCAAGTTCTTTTTTCTTCGTTATTTATCGCATCGTGCAAAAAAAGAAAGGAAAGAAGAAAAAAGAGTCCCGAGCGTGGTCACGCGGTCGTTTGGAAAACGCGAGTCCAGTAGAAGTAGTCGTTAAAGTGGATTTACGTTAGAAGATCGAGCGCAGTAATCTTATTGGTCACCTTTACACTTTGTCCACTTCGTTGCCGGTTTCTTTGCGCTTTCGACAGACAGACAATCAATGCGCCCTTCCCCACTTCCACTGTTTCCACCGTTTTCTTCTCTTTTTACCTCTTTCTCTCCTCCCTCATTCCCTGCCTTTACATTTCTTTTTCTTTTCGGCGTCGTTCCTCGTGCCCCGGAGTCACGTTAAATTCGAGAAAGTAGGATGGTAGACACGAATGGGGGGATCGTCGACAAAAAGGATCGTTTCTTGGCATTGAAAACTCACTGTTTCCGTGGCCGCCGGCAAATCGGTTCTTTTTCCATCACAGAAAGCTCCCAATGAGCTTCCATTGCTTGCGTCGAGATATCGGGAATCGGGCGTGCACGTATCCCGGAATTGAACGCTTTACCGAGAACGTGTTACATGATTTCCGTGCAACAGGGACACTTTGCCCGTCAAGTGTTACAAATGTACAGAGAGTGTATCCGAACAACAAACACTGTTCTAAGGCGAAATTGCTTGTTCCGCGATCGAATATGATGATTACGGTAAATTAGGTACAGCAGAATCGTGTGTATCATGTAGGATACACAGAGATATCTGTACGGGAAATTTTAGAATACAGTTGTTTCCACTTTTGTTTACTTTTTCATACAAAAAATTCTAAAAATTACTATTTTTTTATTGTTTCGTTGTAATAGCGAGTATAAAGATTTCTTTGTACAAGAAGGATTGTTATAAATCATCACTTTTAATCTCTTTAAGGTTATATGAACTAAAAAAGAATTTTTTCAACCCATCTACTGAATATAAAACAAGATCTATTTATGGTAACGATTTTTTTATAGGTAAAATAACTTGGGAGGTATGAAAATTATTCTCCAAGAACAAGTACGTTTATTAATTCCCACCCTCACTTTCAAAGCTACTCGGTAAATAAATATTAAACGACGATATACTCTAACAAAAAGTACACGAATGTATTTCATGTTTCTATACAAATACATACTTTTGAGAATACAGTAAAATAGAGTAAAGACTGTGCTAGATTTTAATATGTTATATAGTATTATAGTCTCCAATATATATTTTATTATAATACTGTAAAGAATTCAGAAAAAATAGCAGAACTTCGATAGCAAATTATTTCACCTAACCTAGTATTATAAAAAGCACTAGAATTTTGATATTTTATACATTTTTTCACATTACGTGTATTGTGTGCAATTTTTCACATATAAATTTCCTATAAATGGACAAACATCTATAGTGTGCCTACACACACATCACTTATAATGATAACCACCATATAAATATACTTTCTATACTAAATAATTGTCGTCAAAAAGTCAATTTGCAATTTGTATCGATTAATTCTGTATAATATACTTTTGATATATTTTCTATTCATTGTTGCCGCAAAATTTCACAGACAAACAACCAAGAGAACCACAACCACAACCGTAAAGTGACTCCATTAACCACTGTCCCAGCGAAATCCCCCGCACGCTTAAAGCCAACCGCAACATCGTTACCAAAATAAGTCTGACTAAATACTCCACGTTCCACTTAATGACCCGTGGAACGCAGGAGTGCCGAGTGATCGCGAACGATAACTGATATCACTCTTACTATCGACATTCTTACAACGCGCCTGATTGAAATCTAGCGAGCTAACATGCCCGGTTTCAATTAATTTCAAGTCACGACAATCGCGTGCGACTGATCCTTCAACCCAAGAGTGTACAAGAATAAATTACGCAACGTGATCAAGATCATTAGGATATCCCTCGGTGAGACGAAAAAGTAAAACGCGTTCCCCGTACGAAGTGTATTTCGTACGTTCGATTCCATCTTTGTTAGTAGAATTTCTCCAGTATTACGTATCTATATAGTCATCCAACTTACACGCTTACATGTTTCTTTTTAATAAAACAGAAACTATTTGGGATCTTTGTAAGTTGCTCTCCTTTTTATCGAAAATATAATCCATTATGATTATATGAGTAACAGAATATCATTCAAATGTATATCACAACTGCGTCTGCAGATATCGATTTGGTTATCGAAATTTTCAATGATTTTTCGACATGTTGCTGGAGTTATTTCAGGAATTTAAACTCGATTGTTGTTCTTTAGGTTATTAATTGCTTCTGGCTTGTTAGCACAGACTCGATGTTTCTACAAACCCCACAAAAAAAGAATTAAATGGTGTCAAATTGCATTTACATAAAAAAAAATCACGAATTTTGCGATGGGTATTTTTCAAAGAACGCGATTTGCATAAGTTTGAATAATGTAAATGCATTGCTGTAATGTATACTTATCCATAATTAAAATTGTACAACCTACTACTGAAACAAAACAGCTTATGTCATTTGAGAAAGAACATGACGTGTAAACATTATACAGTGTTGCATTTGGATGACCCTATATTTCAAAAATGGCGATAGTCACGAATAAACGAAATTAGAGCACAAATCTAAGGGCATACTGAAATAGATACCCCCTCAGTTTTCCAGAACACACACGGATCCAATGACTTATAGAGTTTCAAATATATTTCGATAATACGCGCGATCTATCGATTGACGCGGTACGATTTTCTGCTCTGTACCCGTTTGAGAGATTACGCGACGACGGGAGATCGCATTCGCCCTTCCCCTCCTCATTTCGTCTTAAATAAAACGTAAAACGTAGAAAAACGGGTAGGCGTTCTCCTCCTCACTCCCTCCCACTGTTTCACCCTTTCCACCCATCTCTTTCTCTCACGAAAACGTCAGCGAAAATCGTGTAAATCGCAGTCAGCAACGCCCACATTTCACGGTGTCTCCTTTCCTGACGAGAAGGAAAACTGACAGGGGAAAACTTCCGCTCACTTGAGTTTTCGATATGGAACGTGGTATGTATTGAATTTGGAAATTTGGGATGGAGCATGAAACTAATAGAGGCCAAGCTCGTGTATCCTTTTAATTGGAATAAGTTTACAATCATTTATTCTGGTTCTTTCTTTTTTATTCTTCTTCTTTCATACCGTATAGCAGTACATAAAGTGGTACTGATTAATAATTCATGTGTAACGCTTTTAAAATCTCGTAAAATGCTGCGTTTCGTTTTTCGAATAAGTTTCGGATTTATGATTTTTTTTTTCGTTTTTTCTTTTTTTTTGTTTCTCCATTCGAAACGTCCTAGTGCTGGTGCAACGGGAAAACAGCTACAGATGGAAAATAAAATCGAGCCGACCGTATGTTTGTACAAATTCTTTTTATTGTTTTTATATTTCGAATTTATTCGTGAAACCGGGCATCCGCATATTGCGATACCCAGGCCGTGGACTCGTTTCGGTTTTTCTCCTTTTAATTTGATCGAAACAAAGATAGGTAGCCAAACACGTATTAAACGTATATGTACGTATAAATAAATCTTCCTTTATATCGTTGGTTACTTTTTATAGACGTTGCATATTGTTGTTGTTGTTGCTGTTACTTTGCTCGCCGAATGGCATAGAAATGAAGGGTGGAAGAAAAAAAGAACGAAAAAAAAGAAGTACATATTTCCGATCAATTGCCGTTGGAAACGTGTATCGGCTTTTGTCGTGGGATCCCGTAAATCTGTGCCGGCCAATAATCCGATTTTTGGAATAAATAATGTTCAGTTTGTTAGGTCGACAACTTGTTTGCCGCAAACACATATTTCCGTTTCTGTATAATCTTTTAATGGCCGTTACTCGCACCAGATATGACGTTAACCTTCCGTGGAAATATTTCACTATCCCGTTGAATTTGCTACATGCGTTTCAAGCTGTTCGACGTGAGTTGTAGAATGTTTGATCGTAAGACGATAACTGTGATGAATCAATTAACAAAGTGACTCACAAATAATGCTACATAATTTCATTTATTTACAAGAATTATCGTGCGAGTAAAGAGTTTGGAGGAAATTTGAAAGAAAAATTGAAAAGAATTGTTCGGTCGTGCAACCAACCAATATAGTATTATTATGAAGAATAATGGAACACTTCTTTCCAGCCCTAATTCCTAAACTTACACGAATTCCTCTTCTATCGTAAATTCTATCAGTTCTCTTCTATCAGTTCAACTCATCCCTCCTTTCCTTTTAAGCTTTTTCCCACTTCTCTCTAATTATCAAAATTTTCTTTTAACACTTATCTTTTCCTTCCAATTTCTCTAAATATGCAATCATGTATCCATATTTTCCAATTCCTTATTTTTACCTCTGTTGATACTTAACAAATCAGCACATGTACTAATTATATAAATTAAAACACAAACGACACATCAGCGTGATTATGTTATTATACAAACAATGAACGTCAAAAAATGTACAGTCGTGGACACTTGAACTCTTTCAATTTCAGTGGACAAAACAATCTTTCACTTTCTACTATTTTAATTTAAACATTATTCCTGTTGTTATTATAATTTTGTATTGGCAAATAAACGAACGTTTACTTTGCTACATAACGCGGCTTCGCGAACTGTATGAGGAACCAACACAATGCATAAAATTATGACGTGATATCAGTGTTGCTCACGCACCTCAAGACCCTAGATGCACGTTGCATCGCGTAATAATCTGATGTCTTCATGCTGCGATCTACAAGACGCAAAGCCAACGACGAAGACGTATGCTGTCGAAAATCACAGCAGGGGATGCAGGAGATTCGGTGTCGCAGGAGTTGCGGTAATTCGCAGATGCGATGTAACCACCGGGCGTTGGTATTACGGGCAGACGTACGAACCACTGGTGTATTTCGGTGACCCGGTTGCCGCCCGTTTGCCACCGGCTACACGAAACTGGAAACTGTACGATTAACGCGCACGAAAGCTAGAGCGACACCGTGGATACAGATTAACGAGAAAGGGAGACGGAAAACAAGATATCAGTCGAGAGAGTTTATACCAAACCAGAGAACGAGGAACGAGTGAACGAACGGTTGAATCGAGGTGTTCGTAACAGAGAGGGAGAGAGAGAGAGAGAGAGAGAGAGAGAGAGAGAGAGAGAGAGAGAGAGAGAGAGAGAGACATTCGGAAGTGAGCCCAAGAAAGGTCATGTCGAACGAAGAGCAAGAGAACTTGCAGGATAGTGTACTTCAGCTCGATTGTCGGCGGTGGATTGAATTAAACGGTCATGGAAGAAGGGTGTCAGATAGGTTGTGTGTGAGTCGAAATTAATTTGAGTTCGGACGATTAGCGTGAATTAAGTCGCGCTTCGAGAACAGTATCCGCAATTAATCGTGGGAAAAGTGTATCATGCTATGTGATTTAGAAACGTATGGGAATGTTCGATATCGTTGTAGCAATACGAGTTTTCCTATGTTGCGTTGTCATCTCGCCGTATGCGAAATCCCAGCGGATACACGTAACTATCGTAGGAACAAGATTTTCCAGGGATAACATCTCGTGACAGAAAGATAACATTTTCCCTAAAACCGGTCCCCATCCGTGTGTCACGTGCGCTACAACTTTCGACGTATTTATATGTATACGTGGCGCAACGTTTGAAGCTGCATAAAAGAATATTGTCGTTCCATTGGCGAAGGATATACTGCTCTATACTGTCTGTCACAATGCAACTACATTGTACGTGCGGTGAATGAGAGAATTTGATAGTTTCGGAGTTAGATATTTTTGAAACATTTTATTGTCAATTTTGTGTCATTATTTTGCAACAGGTACAACTTCAAAGATAAACAAACTGAATAATTTATATGTATAAATAACGCTGAAATAATATCATAATTACCGTATGAATTCCCTGTCACATTGTTATTAAAACGTCATAATTATGTATGAATGCAAAATGAATAGTGATTATAAAAATCTTTTGAAGTCTACAGCCGAATATAAGATTGCTGTAACGTCGAAAAATACCGCGAGTCACAAAAGTTTGAAAAAGAACGACTTTTTTAAAATTAGACCAAATGACTTTAGCTTTTTAAGAAGTTCGAAGGATTAGCTTACTAAATAACGAGTAAAAGCTTTGAGAACATTGCAATTGGCCAGAATTGTGAAAAAAGTAATAAAGGTGGCTTTTTACAACTTCTTTATCTGAGCCTGCAATGGAAATTTGAAAAATGTTTTGGAGGTTTGTTACTTACGTGCACGTTGAAAATTTCATCGACATCGATCGATACAGAAACAAGCGGCAGGTACCGAAAGATACAAGAATAGCTAGATTTATTACAGTTACAGCTCGAAAGTCATGAATAAATGCAATTTTTGTCATTTTTAACTGTTTGTTACTCATAACAACGTTAATCGATTTCAAATAAATTTTCAACATATACAGGGTGTCCCGGTTAAGTGAATACAGCAGGATATCTCGGAAGAAGTTGTAGTTATTAAAAATGTGTTCGTACAAAAGTTGTTTGGTAGGACGGGCTACATCATATAGTAATAATTGTTTTCTTGTGGGTGGTGTAGTAGAGGAGATCTGAAGGTCAATCTAATTTTCTTAAATAGAATGCTATATTTTTTTCTTCAGAAAGTAACAGCTGGCACTAAGACAAATCCAAAGAGGTGCTATAATGTAGTATTTTGAGTTCGATAAAGGTAAATCGTTAGCTTATGTTTACGTTGTGCATCGGCTGACGGCAGAGAGCTGGCAACAGCTGCTGAACAGTGTCGAATGCGTCGGTATCAAGTTACTGCAATTATGATATTATAAACAGAAATTGAAGATTATTGCTAAAGCCATAAAGTATCAATTGCAATTTTCGCTTACTAGTTAAATAATTTTTTATCCTTCTACATGTTCGCCATCATTCGAAATACATATTTGTAATCTTTTTAAAAATTGTTTCTCAACACTTTTTAACATTTCCTCTGATATTGATCTGCATGCGGTCGTAATTCTTGTTTGTAAATCATTTACGTTTTCTACTGGTGTCTGAAAGACTATTTCTTTTAAATAGCCCCACAGAAAAAAATCACACGGAGAAAGATCTGGCGACCTTGGAGGCCATGCAATTGGTCCGCCACGTCCAATCCATTTATTTTCGAATTTAATATTTAGCCAGTTACGAACTGCTATAGCATAATGGGGAGGAGCTTCATCTTGTTGAAACCAAAGATTTTGTCTTTGTATTATTGGCATTGCTCAGCAGCGGTTGCTAGCTGTTTGCCGTCAGCCGATGCACAACGTAAACATAAGCTAACGATTTACCTTTATCGAACTCAAAATACTACATTATAGCACCTCTCTGGATTTGTCTTAGTGCCAGCTGTTACTTTCTGAAGAAAAAAATATAGCATTCATAAACACATCCTTCATGTAATATTCACAAAATTGTTTGTACACATCATCCAGTAATCTAATTCTTCTAACTTCTCAACAAATCTTAAGTCGTTTGATCCAATTTTTAAAGAGTTATTCTGTTTTAAGAGGGATAAGAGTACTTATACCACCGATCAATTCTTGATAATATTGAAAGTGCTATTAATTCCAGCTGCAACTTCATAGATTTGAAATTAATGTTGTAAAGCTCAGTAGTAATTTACTACATATCGAACGATTTGAATACTGAAACATTTGTTTAAAAAATTCTTAAAGTTGCTATCTGTTTTCCAGAAATTTTTGTGCAACTTGCACTACACAATAATTCGAAACTTTTAACCAGTAATATATGTAAATAGTTACATTTATATATTTTAATCATGTACGCTAAAACATATATTCGAAATGTTATAAAAAATAATTAATACTATTATCTACGTTTAAATGTTATGAAAATTAATTAATACTGTTATCTAGATTTAATGCTTAAAACACTAAGGACCTCATTTATTTTACAAATAAAGCTTGATGACATTTTACTCTTCTCATTTTGAAATACAAAAAATAAGGCTCGCGAGGAAATACTTAAACATCAAGTCACACAATCTTCCGTAATGTTTTTGTGTACTCCAACGGAGCAACGAGGTATTTCTGCGTGTTTTTTTTTTTTCTTTTGCACGTTCCACCTTGTACGTGCACGACGTGTACACACACATATGTCGCACGTATACGGGGAAAGCCGCAACGGTACGAAACTTTGACAAGAACGCATAGATCTCCCGAGGCGATGTGTGCTCTCGCATACGTCTCTATCCACCTATATACATACATATAATATAAATCCGATAGTAGAATGGCTGTACGAAACGCTGGCACATGTAGTCTCCGCGTTGCATCGCGTACAAATAGCCATAGTCTCTTATACAAGGATCGAGCTTCCAATACAGGATGCAGCCACGTGCACACCGAGATGCCCAACTCTTCGTGTATACCGTGTGAGCCACTCGGCATTAGAATCCCAAATATCACGGCTGTATTTACGATACGAGAATATGTAGTGGGAAGAAATTATTTCTTTCACATGTGTAAATGTTGGAAAAGGAAAATGCGATCTTTCAATACTGCATGCTTTCAATGTATACAAAATAAGGTATGAATTCATAATTGTACTGAACTGAATATTAACATTGGCTGTGTTAAATCAAATGTGAATTAATAAACTAATATAAGTAATAATGCAATTTTTACTTGTATTTGAATTATGGAAATAAATATTCTATACTTGTCTGGCATATAGTAGGCTTTACTACTGGTTAAATCACATAATAAACATAGTACAGTTCATGCGAAATTTTATTGTTTGCCTAAATCCATACTGATATATATTAATGTGCACTACTTATCTATATGACGATATACTGATTGCCTGACTATCCACTTGCCTCTACTACATGTAGCACACTCGACTGAATACTGCTTTTGCTTACCCGTGGACTTTTATCTACCATTTGTCTGATTAAATATGACCATGTACTGCTTACCTGAACCCATACTGATATACATACATTAACACGTTCGTGACCACGGTCGAATTCGAAATACCTTCACTATAAACAGTGTTCTTGCAATATTTTTACGTAATATGTTACTCGTAAAACTTGCACACGTACGAAATATAGTAAATGAACCAAATAAACCATTTTACATAAATGATACATGTGCGTGACATTGAGATATAGACAAAACGTCAATATATAAATATAATATTATTTTAAAAAATTTGTAATAATTTGTAGAAGTTTTAAAATCTTTGCCATATTTCATCAAAAACATAACAATACTTTTCATATTAAGGAACGGCTTTATACTAAGTATATTTTCAATTCTGTCCTCGTTTAAACTTCAACAATAAGTGATATTTAATTTCGAAGCGTTTGTAATAATTTGGTCACCTACTGTATGTCATTGGTTTGACTAAGTAGTTACCTGTACTACTTGTATTATATGTATACGTACATGTTCTAAATATTTCTCCGATCGTATTTATATAAATGATACAATCTAAAGCCGTTTAACCAAAAAATAAAATCGTACTTTTACCACTTTTCTACTAAACATTCAACTACTTTATTTTCCGAAGTAGCTCTAATTGTCTTGAAAATAATCATACATTTAGCGAAACAAAGAAACATCCTACTTCTTCCATTAGTCTCCCCGTGATCCCTTCTAAATATTACTCAACCGAGATACGCGCTGCTTGCACCGTCTGCTACACAAAGACCTATTTATACTACTTGTCCGCAAACATTCAGCCCGTAAGCTCGGGCTTGCATACGGTGTATACACATCGACCGCGGCGGGACGGAACGTTTTGTTGCGCCCGGGGGTACGATAATTCAGCAGAAAAACCGCGAAACATTTGTCCAGCCGGCATTAATTCCGAAACTGCCGGTCGTTCCTGCCGGCGAATCTGCATAAAACCGTAACGCACCACTCGATAATTCGACCGATACGCTCCCGTACGAGCAACCACCACCCTCTTCCAAATTCTCCCTCCTCCCCCCTTCTCCCTCACTTACTGGCATTCTGGCTCGTGGAAAACGATACGCTCCTCTTATTTCAGCAACTCCTTTTTTTTTTTACTTCTGTTATACTTCACGTAACGACGAGAAAAGTTGATCTCGTGGCAACTGGGTGTGGAGACGTGGTGGAAGGACAGACGAAGAGAAAAGAGAAACAGTTTCGGCAGACGAAACGGTGACGCCTGTGTTTCAAGCGATGTCGCTTATTGAAAGTCGCATTTGTTCTGGACCCGTTCGCGCGTTGTTACCGCTCTTCTGCAGCTTTTCCTTTTTTTTTTCTTTTCACCCTTTTATTTTCGTGTCCACGTGTATTTTCGGCATGTCTCTGCGGAGCTTGGCCTCCCAATGAGCTAGCAAAGAGAATAGAGACAGAGATGGAAAAAGATTGACGATGGTTGTCGTGATACCGGAGACAGGAACGGCGTCGCGTCGATGACGTCGTGTCGAGTACGAAACTGGAAAAATTCAAAATATCCGCGAACGAATCAGAAAGAATTGATAGTTTAATCAGAGATGGTTATCGTCTTGACAACGCTTGCTGTTTCGCGTCACGGAGTTGACGTCTTGGTTTCACGATGATAAGGTGATACGGGCTTCGAACTGTACCTGTATGCACGGTGAAGCCTTTCAAAAGATGCGACGGTTCTTGATCCACACATATTCAACATTTAACACCTTTGCATCATTAGCGTATGTATACGCGCAATTTTTTTGGCCATTATCACCAAAGATATAAATGTATTATTATTTGTTTCTGATATGTCGTTTTATTACATAACACTGAATTGCTTGTCATGTAGTAATTAATTTATGATGCACATACACATTCATCAACAAAAAAGTAAAAAAGAAGTGAACATAATATAAACTTCTTTTTTTTATTTTCATCCTTCAGAAATCAGTGAAATATTAAAATTATAATACTTTTTAAAGTATCTGTACTCCGATGAATAAAAAAAAAAAATTGGTGAAAAGGGCATATTTTTGATTCTTTCGTATGATGCAAATGTGTCAGATTAAATATGTATGGCAGTTGAATGCATACCGTGCGTAGTTTTACGTATGTTTTTGACTGTATACTATATATGGAACGTGTCCTGAGTGTCTATGTTGGCTGTTTTATAAACTTGGTCGGTGTTTTTATTGACTATGAAAAATACGTAGGAAGCGGTTGACGTGTATGTAAACTGGTCTTCCGGTATGTTTGGGAGTGTTTAGTAGTGAGAAAGTGGTAGATTGTTCCTAAATTTGTAATATTACGGCACTCTTCAAATGAACCTGCGGGCTAGGATCATGCTTCAAAATTTATACGCTTTACGACCGAACACTTGCAATGATAAAGCTCCGTGCATAGATATTCTTAGCTTCTATCAAAAATGATGAAGGAGTAAAAAAAAATATTAATGAACACAGTACACTTGGACAGTTTTTTTAATTTGGCAAAATGCTCTGTGCGTAACGAAAAGAATTGCGTCCTCTCCGCGACGACGCTTGCGCGACAGTCAGAAAGGAGAAACAACAATGGCCACGGCCGGGCCCGGCATATAGCCTCTTTGCGTTCGTTTGTTTTAATTTGTCGGCTTCTAATTAAACCACAACCACCGGAAACGAAAAAAAAATTGGAGAAAGAGAGAAAGAGAGAGAGCAGGAAAGGGACAAGGAAAACTGTACGCAGCCAGGTTTCCATACGTTTCGCGTGACGCGCTACAAACCGCGACAGAAACGAGAAAAGAACGAAGATGGTAGGAGGAATGGGGGGAGGGAGGAATATAACTGTAGGGACAGAAGGAATTCGACTGGCAGAGGGGCTAATTCAGCCGAATCGATATAATTACGGGACACGCGGCATCCGACACACGGTGAACAATTTCTATCGAGCCCTCGAAGGAAATATCCGTCATCAAAAGCCACTCAATATCTCACAGCTTCACGACAATTTCGCAAATAATTATTGTATGAGAGACACAAAGCGGCTTTCGAGTGCCTCTTGCGTTTCTCCCAGAATCCAATTCCGTGCTGCCTCTTTCAAATCCCTTTGTCACCCACGATAATCCCTCGGTAGACGTGGTCGAGTTGACGATGTTTCTACCTCTCTCTTTCTCTCTCCCTCTTTCTTTCTCTCTCGATGGTCCGTGTCGTTTTCTATCTTTCTCTTTCACTGTCCTTTACTATGTTGGTTTTACTCGTTTCGAAATTCTATTACCACTTCCGCTTACGGAACCTATACTTGCTCCCTTTTCTCTCTCTCTCTCTCTCTCTCTCGGAGAAATATGTTGCCAAGTTAACGGAAGATTATAGCCAACTTTAATTCCAATTATATCTTTGGAAGAAAGAGGGAGGATATAAATAAAGCTGAAGCGATGATTTTTCCTCGCGATTTATCTCACAGGCCGTCTGTTTTGAACGTGACGTGGAAACAGAGACTGACAAAACAATTCGACTACAGGGATTGTTAATAATTGAGAAAGAAACAGAGTATCTCGAACGAATAATCGCGATTTAACTATATTATTTTATGAAAATACTATTTTTTGAAGCATGGACATGGGAAACTCGTCTGTTTTGGCATAAACTGGCCGCCCGGTATCGTTTCGACGCGTTATTAAATTCCATCATACGCCCGTTTGCGAAAGCGTCTCTGTCTCTATATATTTTCTAATTCTTCGACACTGTTAAAAATTAATTTCGTTCGTTCGAGAGAGAGAGACTATTTCAACCAGAACGCGGAACGTGAAAACATTTAACGAAAACTTTTATTTCGCCGATATTTCGCGCATATCCCTTTGTAAAATAAACGATATCACTCGTGGGTGCAAATTACACGATGTTAAGACAACGGATTATCTTTAAGTTTACGATACGGTCGAATCATTTGATACTTTTCTCGAAAACAAAGCTTCAAATGTTATTCTACATTTTGAACTTATTTTTTAAATGACAGGATATTTAAACTAATCTTCATTATACATTTATTTACTTTCAGACTTTACGTGCAAGGACTTTGTATACAGACATGTTACTGATATTATTTCTAACACTCGGACTAAACACGAATTCAGCACAACAGATAATCCTATTAGGACGTCATCATCATCATTATTGCTGTTAGTATATTTTTGTACTAACAAATAAACAAAGGTTTACTTTACTAGATAACGCGTCTTTTAAATTTTTACGTCGAGATCAGCAAACTTACGTTTCGTAACTTTAAATTAAAAAAAAAAAGCAAAATAATTCCAAGCTCCAGAAGCAATACTACTCGATGAAACTCGATGTAATTTATACGTACTCTCTTAATAAACGTCAAAGCACAGAAGTATACAAAACTGATATCAATTCTTCTTACTCTGCTTTCTTTCTGCCTGAACAATATTACACAAAGTTAAGTTTCTCCTGATTCCCATTTTGATTCTGCTTCCTAGTATACTGTGTACGTTTATTTATCTATTTGAACGTTTTATTTGTGTTCTCTTTTTTTTCGAAATGCAACACGAATTCGCAGCCACGCAAATTTCTGTCGTGCGACGATTTTCATGCACACACGTCCCTTTTCTATTCCACCTGCTGCTTCCGCTATTTTCTATCCGTTATTTAGTGTCAGTTCCAGTCGATGATCTGTTCTCAACAGTTGAAAAATATTAATTCGTCGATCGTTCAATGCGTCCAAAGGAACAAATTAAAGAATTAGACACAGAGAATCGAAAAATTAGTTTAAAATCTAGTTGAAAAATTGAAATTAAAAATCAACCAGATGACGGGTGTCGATTTTCATGTTGATACAAACTACAGAGACGCGAACTAGTTTGCCAAGTAGAGAGATAAGGCTGATGAAGGCGGAACGAAAAGGAGACTCGAGATAAGTAACGTTTTATGCAGGCGTTACATGTAAATGAAAAGTGAAGAGGGAGAGAGAGAGGGGGAGAGACAGAGAGAGAGACTCGAAGAGGTTAGTTTTGAGCGAGGATTTTAAGTGTGCTTCAATCTAGTCGGAATCCCGCCTGGATCCTTGACCAGGTTCAAGGAATGGAAAAATCTGATTTTCCTGCTTCAATTTTACCTCTACTAGATGTCTTATTTTATTCCTGGCAAATACGAGATGTTGAAAAGCCTTAAGTAAAAGACTAATCAAACGGTAATTACGTTAACGATTTGATACAAATTTTAAACGCGGACCTATGAGATTAACTCTTCCAAGTCGATCTTTTTCTTTTTGAATTTCATTATACTTTCTTGTAGAAATCAGCTAAACTACGGATGGATGCAGATCAAATTTGGAAGTTGTATGTCATTTTTAAAAATTGGGACGTAAAGTGAGTCACAGCAATATTATATATATCATGTAAAGTGATAAAAACCAATCTTTATTAATTTCTTCACAATTCCGTCCAATTGCAATTTTCTTAAAAACTTTTGTAAATGTCATGTAGTAAACTAATTCTTTTAACTTCTAAAAAGAAAATCTGTGCCCCACTGTATGCATACCGAATACGTTTAGGCGATCATAAGATTAAGTATTAAAAGATATAATTCAATAGAATTAATAACAATGTAATAATTTAAAAATTTATTAAGCAAAACAGTTATATCATGTAAGTGAATAGTGTATGATAAAAAATTTCAAAGAACCAGATTTCTACAACATACCCTACAAAAATAAAAATGATCCAGCACGTTACTCATGTATGCTAATCAAATATAGTAAATATATAGATAGACTAAGAGAGAAAATACAAGATAATGAACATATACGGCACATATTGTTGCAAAAGAGATCATAAAAATTTACCGAAACACGCATATTCCACAAGAGTAAAAATTAAAAACTTGAAACTGAAAAAGAGAAATCAAAATGGAAGTCATTTAGTTGTCAAAATTAGGTATCGTGGTAAATCTAATTTGCTCGAAGTGGATATATCATTCACATTGCGAGATTGATATTGTTATTTTCTACGATTCATTAAATTTTTGATTACGTCGAATCGTTTTCTTCCAGCATCCGTGATTAAATCACAAGGTAAATACGCCAACTTCACTAGCGTAAATTAATTTCCGACGGAATCAATTATATGCTAGTGCTCCCCCTTTTCCTCTTGGCCTCGCGAAATCAGATAACAAACTCACTAGAAACGCGAGCACGATTAACTAATTCCTCACAGAATGGAACCAATTATACAACTAGTCACCCCCTTCATTAACTCTAGAAAGACTGTACCTCGAACCGTTAGGCAGAAGACTAAGGGGAAGCTCGCTAAGTTATACTTCCGTTCGTAATGTATTATTTACAAAAAAAAAAGTAAATATTTTAAATTGAACAGGGTGTTTTCGTATATCAGAGAAAAATAATGTGGATTAAAATAAATATACTAGAATTCTTTAAATTGGTTTTCGGTTATTAGTAATTTCTGACTGTGTTAAATGATATTTCATCAAATTGAATTAATTTCGTTATTTGATTTAAAATTTGATAAATCTGAAATACATTCGTTGCATACTCTTACATTTACCAGAGAGTTGCTGTCAATAAATCGTATTTTAATATTTTGTGTGTCGTTTCGAATACGCATTTGTGCCAAATATTTTGAGGGAAACATTCAGACATACTTTTAATAGTTTCTAAAGTTAAACTAACAAAAGAAGCAAATATCACCCGGCAAGTATTATATTGTAAGATAAAGAACTACATACTTGTATAGTATTATGATACATACAATAAATTTAATTTTACGTAGAGAATACTGATGATCCAACAAATATGTCACCCTTGTGAAATTATTTCTTTGAAATCAATTTTTATTTTTATTAGAAAATGTTTTGAACATTTGATTTAATAGAAGATTGCATAATTTAATAGAGACTTTTTGAGAATATATCAGAATTTTTACAGATTTTTTGGAAGCCTAGAATTATGGAAAAGTTAGACTTGAACATAAAGGACTCAGATTACAGCGTAGCAACCACCAGGTGGAAGACTAAAAGTAAAAAAATAGAAAAATGAATAATTCAATTTGTTACGAGACACAAGTATAATTACTAAGTTCTATATTCAAATAACCCAAATGATGAAAGTATTCATCTCTGTTTTGTAAAAATAGAAATGTTTTATTCCACCTTCAATATGAAACGGTAAAAAAGGGAGGTATGAATTAAAAATCATAATTTCCTACAGTCCCTTATAAAATACAGATAGAATTTCATTATTTAAGCATTAATTCCCTCGAAAAAGGTGACATATTTAACCCCTTCCTTACAACGAATCAGTCTCATGGCACAGATTCTGATCAAGAGGAAAACGACAAAAGTAGTCATACTAGTAACATAAATTAATTTTTCAATTTCTTATATGTAGAAATTAATTCTTTTTAACTTTTGGGTATAATCGAAATTTTATTTAAAAGAAATGGAAACCGATCAATCATCGAAATAATTTTCATTATTGTTGATAATTTTTCACCATTTCTCTAACAGTTTGCGAGTACTATCGCGAATATTTCTATATGAATGGCTCTACTAATTATGTGAATCCAGCTGAAAAGAATTTATTCCTATACCTAATATAAAAACTGAACATTACTCAATACATAATTAATCTATAATACATTATCTTCTTTTATTTAATACAGTATACTAAAACGGTACATAGCTGAAGTTTGGATGCATAATTAGCAAAATGAAAAACAAAAAATCATGATTGAAGAGATTCAAATAGTCGACCAACAGGACAACTAAAAACCTTGAAAAATCAAATATAACATACTCAAGTGAAGATACTTAAAATGATGAACACAAAGAAAAAGGGGAACGTATTCTGCCTTCGAAGCACGAAAAAAAGGTAGTTCCTCTCGATTCGTTGACCTCCCACAGAACAGTCCCCTAATCTCTTAGGGACGTGTGGGTGTAGTCGTCGCCGAAGCTATGCTAGCCCGGTCGTTTCTCTCACGTCTCATCCTTTCTCGTTTCTTCGGCTAATACACGTCGAAGGGGGTTGAAGGCTGTTATAGGTCGTGGCCCAAGCTCGTCCATAGAACCTGTAGGATTACCAGCGTGCAGCCTAATCAGCCAGATTGCCTGCAATTTGCCGACCTTATCTAGCTACGTCCCCGCAGCTCTCTTCTCCATTCTTCCGCCTGCACGAACGACACTCTCTTGCGAATTTACGCATTCTCCTGTTCCCTCCTTCCTACTTCTTTCCTTGCTGGTTCCTTTTACAGAAGAGCCGTATCGAGACAAACTGTAGACCGAATTCGAGATTATACGGAAAGAAGCATGAAAACTATGTGAACTCGTGAATGTAGACAACTTCTTTATTGAAAAAAGTTTGGTTGGATATTGCGCGAAGAAATTTTTTAATTTCGAATAGAGGAAATGTAAGTTGCGATGTTCTTGCAGTTTCGAAAATTTGGACTTGTTTTATTGGATGCCAGTGATTTGAGAAGAGATTTACGGGCCCATCTATTTGGCGGATCTGAGGTTACATGAATAAAATTACAGAAACTATTCCAATTATTTTTCAGCAAATTTTGCTGTCTTTTACTAATGGAATGATACGAAAATATATATAGACCTGTAAGTAAATTAATAGTATATCATTAAATTGCTTTTAAAATATCGATGTTTTTAAGAAAAACTCGGGGTTTCGTTCACTCGTCAATTTGACGAGTATCTTTCAAAATTTCATAAACCTAGTGTTAAAATGAGTTATTATGGACTATTGTTTCGAAAGTTTGACAATGTTAAGTTTAATTCTCTACCATTCCCTAAACAATGAAATCTTTATACTTTATTGAGATTTATTAACTTAAAGCATAATTTTTATGTCGATTTCTTAAAACCACGATTTCACATATTTCGGATTTATATTTAATCCTGAAAAGCTTCACTGTCTCTACAATATTCATAAATCAGATGTAACCATAATACATCTAGATAAATTAAATTAACAACTTCCAACATCTTAGCAGCAGTATAATCGACCAAAGAGAAATTCGGTGCTTTATTTACGAATTTATGAGAGAACTAAATTGTAACGTATAAAATCGTATGACGTTCATTTTCGTCCAATTATGCGATAGTCAAGAACTAATCAACCGGACTGTTTCTGTAATTTGTCGTCCTTATCTCGGTAGATTTCGCAATCTCGATCTATTTCTGCCAGTGAACCCGGAGCTTCACGCATTACTGAAAATGGGCTTTTCGAAAGAATACCTCTAAACTCTTCGTTCCACCCTCTTCACCAACCAACCTCTGCCGCATTTCTTTACCCCACAATGTACGTAAATCTTCCCTTGCTCCTGTGTTCCTTTTGTCCCCGGGTGCACAGGAAATCTTCGGAGTGAAATTGCAGTCGCGAGACGCGGAAAAAAGGAAAAGTAGATTTGAATAGATTCACCTTATCGTTCTCGAACCTGTTCCTATCCCGTAAAGAGGAAATTCCCTTCCGCCGTGAATCGCCATGTTAGAAATACGGTGGCGATAAATAAATCGATCAACCAAGATTCTATGGTTATCTCTCATTTCCCTGTTAATTAATTTGCAATGAATTTTATAAATGCGCGTGATTACTCGTAAATGAAAGATATCGTGAGCAATTTATTCATTTTTTTAAAATGCAGTATGATAACTCGTCCAACTTATATTTATTACAGTAGAACCTCTGTGAGGCCAGCATTTTGTTCGTTCTCTTCCGCTCCGCTGTAAAAATTTCTGTAAATATAAACTTCCTATAACTGAAATTATTTTCTTCACGTTTAAACGCGCTTACATATGTAACTGTGTTCGCCTCTCAAAAGCAATTTCAATCTCCGCAGTTTATAATTAAAAATCGACAGAAATTATAAATAATTACGTTCTTTTGACTTTTGTGAATGCGAATATGTAATATTTTATAGTATAATTAAAACATAAGAAATTCTTTAACAAATAAACTATTGTCGTTCTAAATATGATTGGACCAATGACGAGTTAATTCGCCATTCGCAGTTAACGCAGTAGTAATGCATAATAGCCTAAATGCAATGGAAAATTCCACTTATTTTTTATTTAAAATTTGTCATTCTTGGATATGTACATATTACATGTAATATAAAGTTATGTATGTGTAATTATGTATATGCAATAAATGTGTACATAATTGACTTTCGAAAGTTGAATTTACCTTTCTTTGAATATCTATAGATTGATTAACCTCTGTAAATCGAATTTTCGTTCGTTACTACTTGTTAATCTCTTTTACATAAAAACTTTGATAAGTCGAAAGCTCCATAACTCAAATATTGATACTCCTCCCTTGACATTCGAATTACCGAGGTTCTATTATATTTATTTCACTTCTTAAATTTTTTTTTTTTTATTATTTCATAATTCAGCTACATATCTACATCTTGAAGAAATATATTTTATATCCTAAGACCAAATATTTCTCAAGATGTAAAATTGTAATCAACTACAATTTTCTCCTCGCACACGCAGAAAACTCGAGTTATAGAGGGTTAATTAACCAAAGTTAATTTTCATAAGACTTATTAACCACAATTTTTATAATGATAAAGCTGTTAGTAATTGTATACACATAAAATGACGAATTGCACGAAATCAAGTTTTAATAAGTACTTAAAGTTTCGACAGAAAAGAAAAGAAGGTATTATAGTTAACAGAAAATAGCATATGAGAGTAATGTTGTATTGTTACATGAACACTCACCGGCGTTATTACTGGTGAAATTTAGATCCTTACCTGAAACAAGGGAAACAAACGTTGTTAACGTGATTAAGTGTCGTCAAGGATCGTATACAACATAATAATAACAACATCGATTCTGAACGGTGGTACTAGACGTAAACGTATTATATTAGAAGGTGCCATTTTACGTAACTAATTAATTCTCCAAGTGGCGTATATAAATTAACCAACAATCAAGATATCCGATGCGAACGTGAAAACACTTTCACGTATATATATATGAAATAACGGAAAAACGATTTGCGCTACTCGTGAGAAACAGTTGAAACATGATTCACTTTTATCGCGATCACAAGGAACAAGATTCCTTAATTACTTCGTTAATTAAGCTGTTCTTAAAAAAATGTAAAGAAAATGGTTTTTGCAGAATTCATTTTATACAGTATTATAAATCTCAAGATACAATATAAAATTTATATCAAACATTTTCTCATATCCTTTGTCGTTTATAATTTATGAGCACTTATATAAAATGTTCAGATCGGATAAAAGAATTGGTATATCCCTTAAAATAAAAAAAATGGGTACGAACGAATTGCGGCTAAATTCTTAACTGTGTAGATGTAACGAATACATATACAATATTTTATCAAAATCAGCGTGTATTAATCACTAGGATTCTTTCGTGAGGTGCAGAATTCACATGTTTCGGACGATTCCACTATTTTTGCTCTTCAAGGATTATTCGCGTAAAGAAGTGGTTCTCGACCGATTTAGAAGTACATTTTTCGAAGGTGTCATAGCACGCGAAGTGGATTGTGCAAAAGGAGGAGATTAATAACTCTGGACAAGCGTCTATTAAAGAATGTCCCTTCTTATACACACGTCTGTTCTGCAAGTTTCATGCAAAAGTATATCGCGTCTGACGTTAATTTTGCAAGTTCCGTAAAGAAGTATATCGTGTCTGACAGTTAGAACGTGATATTTGCTATTTTAAGTTTTCTCCAAGTCACGTCTCGATCGATTCTGCTTCCCTCGCAAGAGGATGGAACCAGCTTTCCTTGGAAGCTTCTCTTTCCATCCGCTTCAGAAAAAAGCTAATGATTTTAAAGTGAGAAATGGAAGGAATGGACCTTCTGCTGCCTTTTCGCGCGCAAAAATGCAACTTTCACTGAGTTGCTGCCACATGCTTTGTAACACGTTCTGTGCCATGTGAGTTGACACTCCACACAGAAATTTCCGTTTAGGCCATTTGAAATTTTCGACGTGAAACGAAATGTTTTTTAAAGATTTCTCGTAAAGTCATACATAGCACATTTATCATATGGTGGGTCGTTGAAGTCCCGCGCCATCGTGATGATCATTTTTACCGATTTTCTTTAAATTCGACGAAGAAACGCTGTAAAATTGATTATGGAAATAATTTTGAAAAGTTTGGTACATAATTGTCAGAAAACTGTTTGAACAAAGTTTATCTACATATATACTTTTGTTGTTATTCTAAAGAAACTTTGTAATATACCATACATAACTTTACTTAAAATTAATTATAATGTCACTTAAAAACATTAATGTAGAAACATGTGACTCGTGTGGTAGAATAAATATTCAACTATAGGTTTGCTAAAACAATTCGTTAAATTCAAACTTGTTGTTTTGTTCTCTAACGCATCTTAAACTCTACACCTTTTCCTTGACAACTATAATTTTTCCACTGTTATAAATATTGCAAAACATACGTCAGAAATAAAACTATTAACCTTCAACTAGGTTTGCCTCTGAAACCAGAATTGAATCTTTACAGTTCATACTTAAACTTCAGCAAAAATTGCAAATAATTACAATATTGTAGTTTTTCCGAATGTGAATATCATGTATTTTATATTGAATGCAAGCATAATAGTGCAATTAAAAAATGTGTAATACATTAATAAATAAGCTATTGTCGTTCCAAGTATTATTGAACTAATGACGAATTAACTCGTCATCCGCAGTTAACAAATTAGTTATGATAACATGGAGCACATATAACTCACGCGGCTTGAAGGTTATATACCAAAAGTCGATCTGACACGGAACGTGAAAATTAGTCAGTTCGATATTGAACATCTCGTGGTTACACGGTTAATGAAGAAAAAAGGACAATTGCCATTGTCAGAAAACACCAAAACGCAGCATTCTAGTATCACTGTTTAACAACATGGACGAATTTACTACTTTAAATAAAATTTCCTACGAAATAAACGCAATGAACAGTTGTGCTTTATCTCCTTCCAGTAGCAAAATGTTCGAAGGAGCGCCGTTTTAGTATCTCTGCCGGTGGCTTTAACGCTTTCCATGAAACATGTCTAACGAGTAACACCGGAATCACTTTATGTACAACGATGCACACACGCATGTAAATGTAGCATGGAAAGTTTGTCAGTTACGATACTGTAATTTTCCTCGATGGAGAGGAACGGGAGGAGGCAAAAGTACCACGGAATATAGTTGAACCGGAGAAGAATTCCACGGAGGATCTAGCGAACACGCAGCTACGTAAATACGCGGGATAGGTTGGATGAGATACGGAATACGATTCGTGTAATACAACTATACGTGTAATACACGCGAGCGTTTTCACGTATACGAAGAATACATGGTTACAACACGATGGAAAACAGCATCACGACTTCAAAGATGCAACATCCACTTATCCCTTTTCTGATTGACTCGACGACTCTACGATATTTCTTTTTAGATCGTGAGTTTCATCCGCGAAAGTATCCTTTTTTTTCTCTATAATTACTCATCCCAGATGAAATTTCGAAAGAAGTCAACTCGAAACACGTTAGCTTATTTCTTTTCTCTCTCTCACAATTTCGCTTTGGGAAAATTTCGTTGTGTTTTCTACAACCCTACACCGACAACGTTGCTTTATTTATTAACTGAAGAATTTATTTTGCAACGCCCGGTGGCACGCAGCGAATAAACAATACGAAACGTATCGTGTATCCGGTGTTCCGTGATTTATTCGGAACGCGCCGTTTACGTGCGCGCGAATTTTTAAATTAGCACCCCTGGGGGTGCTAAAATAAATTTGTGACATGCGAATAATTTGTAGACGCTGCGTGGAAATACAAATCACAGAGAATTGTGAATAAATTGAACTGTTCTTTATACGCGATTTCTTTTTGTATTCTGATCGTCCTCCAAGTAATAGGTAGAGATTATGTGTTTAGGTTAATTGACGATCGATATTAGAGGCGCGAAATAAAAAATGGAACAGTAAGGACCTTTGAATGTAACATAAATTTTATATGTTTGCAGAGACTATACGTTTTATTGCCTAATTACTTTCTTTAAAATTATAACTATTACGATGTAAATAATTGCAGCATACTAATGGAATTAGGATACCTTTTGTAGGATACCTATCCTAGAATTGATCGTAATGACATAATAATGATAATGAATCAGTCGCAATAATGCTAGCAATTAAGGAGCTAGAGCATTCGAAATGTACACTCCGAATAATCTTATTGCAATATTACACTACTGGATAAACTCAATATTAGAACTAGGATTCAGAATAAAACTTTAAGTATACACTTAGGAGAAAGATAAAGAGACTACGTATTAATTTAAAACATTACCTTACACAAATTTGTTAAAACGTATTATTTGCATTTACAATCACAGACTTTCCTATATAATTAATAATACGCTAAAAATGATGGAAAATACAAAAATGGAATCGAAGTAATGATAAAAAAAAAGGATTAAAGCATAAGCCCAATATAAGAATTAGAATTTTAAGTATAAACCTACAAGAACAGAAAAGACTATGTGTTAATTTGAAACATTACCTTACGCAGACTCGCTAAACCACGTTATTTGCACTTAAAATTACAAATCTCCCTATTAGAGCAGTAACACACTAAAAGCTATTAACGATACGAAAGCGATATCAAAAATAAAAAAATAAATAAATAGAAGAAAGAATCACAATCACCGTTCTCCAAAACAATCTAACACCCAGATTCATCAATCATGGATAGCCCGAAGAAAAACATCGGTGGATCCTATGGCGTCGATGGATCGCACTCGTCCACCAGAGATTTATCGACGTGTTACGTTGAAAATGGAGGATCATCGCTGGAACACCTTTATTCCGTTCGGTCCGTCCACTTATCGTTAGAAGGATCCTTTGTCACCGAGACTAAGGCAACACGAGATCCAAAAAGTCTGGAGAGGAGAAGACGAGCGTGGAAAGGAAACGAAAGGGAGAGAAATGCAAATTGGAAGAGCGACGATGCTGGTACCGGTGGTTATATTCCGGTCTTGTCGCACGAAAAAGAGACGGAAAAAAATCGTATGGAGCAAGGTCGATATTTATTTTATGCATAGGTAAGAACTCTCCGCAAAAAAAAAAGAAAAAAAGAAGGAAAGAAAATATCTTCCTGGGTGGCCGCGTTCATGTTTAATAAAACAAAAAAAAACAAAAATCGCCGGATCAGACGTTAGTATTTTTCTCGTTTATCAGATATTACACACAACCATTCCGATCTGACGATAAAACATTACCCGAAATTTCGGACAGAGAACGGCTCGATGCTGGTGAATATTTTCAGGTATTCGCATCTCGTGGCATGGCCGGTAAATCTTTTTTTCTTTTTTTTTTTTTGTTCAGAGAACGACGATTGGCAGACTCGCTGGTTACAAGCTCTCTTTTATCTACACAGGCGAAAAACTCTCGTGTTTTGTTCGTGCTGTGACGTGCACGATGTCCCGGGAGGAAATTCCAATATCGCGATAATGGATTCCACAGGTAATTCCGGATGGAAAATATTATATCGACGAGCGTCCAATTTGTATTAATTAATGATTAGGTATAAGCATTGCAGGATTTCCGTGCGGATATTAGGGTACAAGTGCGTTTCCACGTTATTATTCTTTAATATAAATATTAACATTCGATAAAAATAGTACAGATGAAAAGAAAGAAGAAAAAGGTAAATTCTATAACATTTTTAAATTACCTAGTTGTTATTCGAATAAAAAAAAACGAAGGAAATTGAATTCATGAGCCTTTATCGTCGAATATACGTAGCAGTGATATATTTTCACACCTGTACCGTTGTAAAAAAAAAATCTTGGAACTCCGAAATAAATATTTCGTAAATACACGTACAATGTCTTTGTTTTCTTCTCGAACATCGTTCTATTGCACTTATGAAATTCGAATGATTGCAAATTAGACCAGGTCCTGTAGAATTATTTGTGCAGCAAAAAGATTCATGTCCAAAAGTGTTTCATTGTACGAAAAATCGCATTAAACCTAAATCAAACAATGTTTATGCTGAACAGGGAAAATAGTGAGCCAGTATCCAGTCCCGGTGTAATATCATTGATTAAAAACAAGCTCGATTACATTGAGCGTCAATGAAAGCATCGCCGGGGAAACGTCATTGAATTGACAAGCATCAGAAATCCTTTGAAAATGGACGGCTACTTTTTTTTTTATGAGATACGAAGAAACGTTAAAAACGAGAAAAACATCGAACGCTGTTCCAGTAAATTGGTCCTTCGAGGAAACTGCTCAGAAGATCGGTAGGGAACGCGGTCGTGAAGGAACGATATTCGAGGATGGGCGGTTAAAAACTCGAATAAGGGAAGAATGAGATTGAAGGGGGCGTAGAAAATGAAAGTTACAAGAGAGGCGATGGCGTAAACAGCACTCTGTATCGACGTCTGCCTCTTTTCTTTGCGCCTTCATCGTCTAGCCCTCTCAAGGAGTTCACTTTGGCCTTCTTCCCCGCTCCTGAAGATCTTTTCTTTTTTTTTCTCTCTTTTCCATCTCACCCCGCCTTTCAATCGTTCTGAATCTGCCACTTAGCGCGACCCTTCTTTCCATCGAGTGTCAACCCTTCCAGGACGAATGGATTTCGCGTCGAACCGGTTGCGTGAAAGCGTACCGTTGTTACAGCGTGCAAAGGTTGGTTTTAAGAGAAACATGAAAGGACGAGGCTTACCGATCGATTCGTTGACATTGGAAAGAGTGAATTTGTCTCAGACGATAATTGAAACATAGAAAAGAAATTAATGTATAGAAATGTTTTTTAGACATTCTTTTATGAAATTTTTCGCAAACCATTTTTATATGAAATGCTTTGTAAAGAAAGATTCCAGAGCAAGTATTTCTTTAGTTACACGGTCCATTTTAAAGCATGAACGCTATAAACATTTATTAAAATTCTTCCTTCTACAATAGGTGATCGAATTATTATGAATAGATGAAAAAAATACATATTTTATGTTTTCAATGGTATGATACCTTTGATAATAGTAAAATGTATTCTTTTTTTTAACAAATATGTATTTAGACCATTTGACTATAATTTAGTAGCTTACCTCGCTAAAAGAGAATTCGAATTTTGTTGTGGGTTAACAACTAACCTGATATAAATCCAATGGCAAACATATTACAGATTATTAAAACATCGAATAGCATATAAAAGTGATAATTAATAAATAGCAATTGATTAAAGAGACTTGAACCAGCATGATTACGTAGAAATAAAAGAAAATTGTAAAAAAAAATATTAAATATATGTCGAGCAGGTATTATTTATAGATGCAAAGGGTAGCATGATGAAATAGAGACATATATTTTTATATAAATTTTAAATGATTTATACATTTTATAACAATAAACGGTTTTGCTTAAAGTGTATTTTTAACTCCACTTTTATTCGAACTTGAAACAAGTGATTTTGATAAAATTTTCAGCAAGTATGTTAACTGACATAAATCTCCAAAATATATTTTTAAAATTTTCACCTCAGGCTCAGATAAAAAGTTACAAAAAAATTACCTTTACTATTTCTTTTCGTAATTTCACCTCGATTGTAATTTGCTAAAAATATTTTGTACACGTCATCTAATAAAATAATTCAACTTCTAAAAAAAAAAGGAAATTCAAATCGTTTAAAAAAAGGCAACAGTGCTCAAAATACTGCAATTTAGATTTATGTCGTCTATGGAAATCATACTGCGACTGTTTACACATTTCATAATTAGTTCAGAAAGTTTAGAGAAGGAGATTTTAAACGTGGTAAGAAGCCACCTTGAGCAATATTTTACTAATAAACCACGGCAATTTTAGTAAATTCACATTGTAAATCTTCCAGAGTGACGGAGGAAAGTAATAAATCAGAATAGATAGCATATAATTCGGTAAAAATATATCTAAAATAAAAGATTCTATGCCTCACGTCTATCAATAAAACGGTACACTTCCATTACCTGCGAATAACACGTCACAGTGGCATTTCCAGTGTCCCTCTTAACAGAGTCAATAACGAAATCGACGTGAAAGAGAACATTCTCATTTCCCGATCAAGCAGTGCCTCCTTAACAGTGAAAACAGAATCGTATTATTCAGTGTTGTGCAAGTGACTCGTGTCCGGGGCGACAAAGAGGGTGACGTTCCAGAAAAGATTCAACAAAGGGAAGAAATGTGTCCCCTGTCCCAAGGAATCCAGGCTGAAGTTCGTGTAGAATGAGAACAGAGAAAGAAGAAGTTAGAGGAAGGATCTTCTAACGTTCGTAAAGGCGGAAAACTGTAAAATTGTTGACACTCGTCATAACCGCTAAGTATAAGAAACTGCGACGACAAACTACCAATATACAGTGTATCTTGTGAACTCTGCTTAAATATCTTGGTTATTTCAAACAATACGAGAAAATATCACTTAGAGAAGTTGTAGGGTTTAAGAAATTACATAATATGGTGTAAATGGTATTCTTACAAGTCGAGACATAGAAAAGATATAGCGGTCACCTTTGTTTCTTTAAATAAAACGTCCAATTTTTTATACTGGATTTCGATATATTGGCATATTCTGAGCATAAAAATACTAAGGTTCATTTGTCTTAGAACGTACCGTTGCTGAGATATTTGACTTTTTTCATTCTATTACTTTCATTACAGAACGTATTTATTTGACGCAGTGAGCATAATCTCGAATATCTTCCATAATGAGACACACTATATATGTACATTTTGTTTCCTTTTTCGTCACTCTTTTCCATACGGTTCGAATAGATAGATTTCTTTTTTTTATTATTTCTTCCAGGACGACCTCATTTGAAAGATACGGAAGAACATTTCTACGTACGTGAGTACGAGCAAAACGATAAGAATGGGGGAAGGAAGGGAAGGGGTGCAAGAAAATGTGGAATAGGAGCAAGGGTAAAAAATACACGGTTCGGACGAGCTTGAATATTTCGACGACAGGAACCTACGCGCGTACCCCCGCGCCGTTTTACATTTAACGATTTCCGTCGCGGAATATTTTCGTGGCCGGATATTTTTGCATTGCATTCGAAATTCAACGGATTTTACGCGTGTTTAATATTCTCGTTGATTTTAACCATGTAATTCTAACGTGGTGGATTACAATGTGTAATCTTCCCCCGAATTTTTTTCTTTTTTTTCAGCCTGCTTCCCTTTTCTACGTTACCGCCACGAATATCACGAGTAAATATGCCTGGTGTCATGGATCGCGAAACCGATAGTTGTCCTTCATTTTTCGAATCAAACCATTTTAGGAATTGAGTGAAATTTGGTTATGAAAGTGACTAGTTACGAAATGAAACTTGGTTGTTGATAGTATCTCAGATTTGTATATATACAGAGTGGTCCCTTTAAATAAAACCATCTAAATATGTCTTCGAGTTGTTGTGATGCAAAAAATATTTCGGACGTAGTTTACATAGTCTGAAGAGACGAAACAGAGGGGGAAAGAAATTTGTTAGAACTTTTATTTTTTATTGATTTCTTTCAATACTACTTGTGTGTGTGTGTTTTTTTTTAAATATATTGCTATAATTTTTTCACCGTATCATATGGCTGGTTAGAAAGTATATCCAGACATGTGTAATACTATGACCCTGTAATGATTTTAATTTCTAACAATTGCAGTTTTATATAAATTATTATCGGAGAACAAGGTTAAAATTATACAATATTCTACTGAAACAAAGCAGCTTATGTTACTTGAAAAAACTTGACGTGTGAATATTATACAGCGTTGGTATCCATGCGTCGCGTTTGCATGACCCGATACAATAATTGTTTGCTTCTAATTTCCATTTTTCCCCCCCGATAGTTTAATATAAATTAGTATAACGATCGAGAGATATTCACGTAGAAATTGTAAAGTCAAGAAGAAAGGTAGAGCCACGTTCTCGCAATCAGTTCGAATGTTTCCCTTTCTGTTCGTCTTTTGTAACCGGGAAAGGTGTGCATAATGTATACATAAATGCGGCATGCATAAAAGGAAGCTTGCGTTCCAGCCAGCTGCGCACTTCTTTAATACGAATGGCGACGCCATGAAAAATTGAACACGTTCGGCATCTATTGTTCCCTGATGCCGAGAGACAAGAAAGATTGGAAGCAAGCTGGAACCTCACACTTCTCGGAAGTCCAAATTCTACGTTATCGCGGAGGGACGAATTGTTGCAGCTGATGCTGGAAAGTGTCAATCGTTCGATTTTTATGACCAACGTATCTGCTTTCTAGGTTCCATATTGCAACCGTTGTAGAAACATTATAATTAAAATTGTAATAATTCCTTTTCATTTTCATTAATAAAATTACACATTTTGCATAATTTTTTATATTGAAAGAAAAACGTAATTTAAAAGGTATTGATCTGAATGAAGTACATAAAATTACATGATAATCAGCAGGTTGTGGATTTTTATGCATTTATGAGAAATTTAAAGATGCAAAATTGCACAGAATGTATGCAATATGAAAAAATATACAGAATACACAAATTATAATAGTTTTTATAATACACAACAGGTGAAATAATTTTCCACCGAAATTCTACTTTTTCTACTGTATTCTCGAAAACATGAAAATACATAAAAATCCATAGTCCAGTGTAATCAGATATTTTATCACAATATCCATTTTACGTCGACTTTCTAAAACATTTCTTCGTACACAAATACATTTTGTTGTAACAAATGATCATTTAGTTTTCTTCTATTTATTAACTTAGTACGTAAAATTTTCAATACGAGATCAACTCTTGCAGCAAATTTCTATCTCCTTCACGTTTCCTAATTAAGAGTCATGGTCGCGGCCAAAACCTCCGTCGACTCGTCTCCCTTCGATCGATATCTCGTATACGATGAGTGAATATCTTCCGTTCTTAGGAGGTGGAGGGTGGTAGAGGCGAATACCTCGAATTTCTCAACTTCGATTATTACATCGAGCACTCATTGCGCCTGGGAATTTTCCAGCGGGGTTCACCGCACTATTTTCTCTCGTTGCATCGGAATGTTCCTTTCTCCAAAGGGAAAACGCCAGCATGAAGCGAATGCGCCAAACCCAGGGGGCACGAGTCGGAAGAAGACAACCGGGGAAATGGATAAAGAGTGATAAACAGAGAAAGAGAGGGAGAGAGGGAGAGCAAGAGAGTGACAGCGCGGGCAGAGAAAACGCGAGAGAGAGTGGGAGAGAAAGAGAGTGAAAACACGAGAAAGAAAACGTGAGAGGACGCGAGAGAGAACGTGAGGAAGAGACACAGAGAGAGAGAGAGAGAGAGAGAGAGAGAGGAGAGTGAGAAAAAGAGAGCGCGACAGAAAACGCGAGAGAGAGCGCACGAAAGAAAGAAAGAAAGGAAGAACGCGAAAGAGAGAACGAGAGAACATGAGAAAGAGTGAAAGAGAAAGAGAGAAGAAAGAGAGAGGCGGGTCAGGAGAGAAATAGAGGCGCAGTTAAATCTTGTACTTTCCGCTCCTGTCCTTCGATGCTTGTATTTGACGATCTCGTTAAGCTTCGCAGTTGAACTTTGCGCTTGACGAGATGGGCGCAACAAATAACTTCACCGAAGCCGCCTGGCGACTATTTTCTCAGGAGCGACGATTTTCCGTGATATCTGTTTCCCGGCTGTTTACATATACAGAACGAAGAGGAGATTACAATCTGAACGTCGTTCTGTCAATAGTCGTCGTGTCGACGGAAACCGTTCGCCAACATATACATATCGAGAAAGACGACAATGGCCGACGACGTCGAAAGTCGTCGTTCGATTAATACGTACAGCATACAACCTTGGTGAGAAATGTGAAGCCGTGAAATCGCGCGTGATGCTCACAGAACGGAAACGTTGCTGCGTTTTCTTTATGGACTCGTAAACGGAAACGAAGTGGGTTGGAACAACGACAACGAAATAGGCGACAACAGATGGAACTTAAATCTTCTTGAACAGTATATAACCGAAGCGTTTATTTGTGCAAAGATTGACGTGTTTCGGAAAAGATTTCAAGAGAATGTTTCCGTGCGAGTCCGAAAGTATTTTAAAAAACTCTTTGAATGAAGATAGGTGAAATTTTTAATTGGTTTCTTTGAACTTAAGGAGATTTGTATACTTTCTGGTCGGTAATCAGTTGCTTTACGCTTAGTACTAGAACAACTAGAGTTGTTTCTGGTATATTTAGGTATATTATTATATATAATAAACTTTAGTAAACTATATAAACTATCACGTAGAAATATGTGAAATAAAATAAAAACTTAAGACATCGTTTCTTTTGTAGATTGCTAAAAATGATTAATAATAGCATTCAAAAAAGTTTTGTATTCGCTAGTTAACAATTTTTCTACTATTGCGTCTAACAGATTTAAAAAGAACCTCGATTAATAGTCTTCCGGTCGATTAATGCTGACCTATTTATTAATCAACTTCCGGTAAATAACGTGTTAAATTATAAAATTCGCATATGCACAATCTATTCTCGAGGAATTTTAATAAACCGATAGCTCTTTAAAGAATCACGGTATTCGTACTTTCGAAACGAATACGAGTATTGAAACGTTCATTGTATCCCTGATGTATGAGGTGGAACATTGCGAATGATCGAAAGGAGATCGTCTCACGGCCGGCTAATCTATTCTGTCGCGGAAGTTTACGGTATCGCAAATTTCCAGGAGGATCGTGTCGGCACACGAGCGGATCCATTTTGTCGGCGGGATCATATTTGCCGTTGAAATAAATCACGTGCCGCGAGCCATTCTTAGATGCACGCAATTGGCTGTCTGCAGGCGTTGCCAAAGTGTAATAAATAGCAGCGCCGCGCCGTATGGAAATGAGACGGATATTAAGTTATGACCGATCGTTTGTCTTATCGTCCGGGCGAAATTAAACCTTGGAAACCTGAAGTTCGAAGACGGCTAAGCGAACGCGAAACCGGATACAAATACACGCGGAGAAAAATATTGCGACCCCCTCCGTTTCCGTCGTCCTACACGGAATGCAAAGTGGCTTAATGTGTTACGTGACGATCGCAAAACGGTTTTCCTTAAGGGGAGAGGTGGAACGTTTCAGTTGCTTTTCAAGATGTAACCTGCACTTAGCACATTTGTAACCAACAAATTTAATGCGCCTTTTTATTAACCCTGTATAACACTATGTGACTTGGAAATTACTTACGTACTATGTATCTATTGGGCGTGCAAATTATTTTAATGCCTTTTTTCACAACCTCCGTTATTTTTAAGTAACCAAGGAATTACTTTCCTGAAAAGATATGGCGATTTTTGTCCAAACTTTTATGAAAAAAGGTGCTGAATTAATTTATACATTCAATACCATTCATAACTCCCATTTTATTTGTTTACTGTTACACTATTGCATAAATTGTTTTACTATTACGTTAATTGTAATTAATTTTCTTACAATAATTATCAATTTTTTCTTTTGTTAAAATGAAAGGTTGTAATCAATTGTAATTTTTCTTTCTGTGATAAAAAAAAAAAATCGGGTTATAGAGGGTTAATGCAATTGAATTAACTTTGGTATTTATTGGAATTCTGGTGCAGATTTTTGGGAAATTGTTGAAGAATTTATATGTAACGTTAAAAATGTAACGTTACATTTAACTGGAGAGTTTAAAATTGAATGAGAAAATAAAGTTAACGAATTTTGGAAGAAGAAACTATTACACCTTGTTGCTCTTCAATTTAATTCGCTTGTTTCAATTTGTAATTGATTAATTATATTGACGTACAAAACACAGTAAAGTATAAAATACTCTCAAATGAAAGTGATAAATTCAACACAGGATATCGTTGTTGAATAAAATAACATATTTAACTTTTACCTTATGATTTTTTTTTTTTATTGCTGAATATGTCAGCTTCACCTATTCACTGTTTTAAATTAAAATCGAAATATTATATACAATCTGTGTTTCTTAATCATCAAACTTAAATTAAAACTGAATTTAGAGCTAAAGTGTTTAGTTAAAAATTGATTAGAAATGTAATTCTTCTTCTGTCATACCTTAACTGTAGTTTGCACTACAAGTGTGACTCGCTATTACAAGACAAAAGTTTAAAGATGTTTCTGTTTCATATTTAAGTAAAAAGAATCATAAAAATAATCAAGTTTCAAAATAAAACAACTCATATTATAAATGTTGATAATACATAATCTAACAAAGATTAAAAAAAGAAGAAATGAACATATCGAAATACTTTCATATGGAAACTATCAACAATTCTGAACCACGTAACTAAAATTGAAATACACCATAAAGTCACTGTTCTTCAAAAAATCAAGCGTTTCGATATCAAGAAGAAAAAAATATCTCGTTGACCACAAAGTGGCCGATAATTCTCCGAAGCGCACTCTCTCCACCACGAACCACCCTGAGATGCATCGTACCTCGTTGCTTCCAGGAACGATACGAGCTATTGTTGCCCTCGAATGAGCAACCCGTAGGAGGCGAAAGAATTTAGATAAAAAATTGTTGGAAAGAGAGAAGCGCTTTATCCTTCTCGCGACGCCAAGCACCATCGTGTGCGGTATATGGTCCTGAGAACGGATGGGTATCTCACAGCGAATAAGGGCTGGAAAAATGTATTTTCTCAAAAATTATTCTCAACTCTCCCTCTGTCCCTTTATTTCTCTTACACGTATACACACAGGTTCTTCCTCTTTCTTCCTATCTTAGTTGGTTCTTTTTACCCCTCTACACACTTCTTCTGGCCGTTAGGACTGGCTGGTCGACGCTCGAGCCAGTTCTCTACCAAAAAGACGATCCAGCCGCGAATCTTCCGTCGTTCCTTTTATCCGGCCCAATAAATCCTCACAACGGCGGGTCGGCAGGCACGAAGAAAATTTTCACAGCCAAGCCATTGGATCAACGGATCTACGTGCACGCTGGCTGAAATGATATTTCAATCCGCTGGGAGAACTTCACCCTCAGCTTGCTTCCACTCTAAGCCCGCTAATGTCGCAGATGATTGATACTAATAGAAACGTGCACCGTTGGAGTCTTTAAACAAACGAAACGCGAACGAGCGCTGCCTCCCTGCTGGTAAATCGAAACAATGAAGAGAGAAAGAGAGAGCGAGAGAGAGAGAGAGAGAGAGAGAGAGAGAGAGCGAGAGAGAGAGAGAATTGGAGCGAGAGTCGTCCGGGACATTCAACTTTGACCTGGTCTCCCAGTGGAATTCTGTTTGTCGACGCGATAAAAATCAACGACGCGAGAAATGGAGACGAATGTGCTTTATTAGTGACGGCTAATAGGCGAAGTGAAGTTTGGAAATAAAAAATAAATCATTTTATAGATATCATACATCTTCTGATGGAGAATTTTTAATTGTTACGACCGTGATGAATTGCGACCACTCCTGTTTTTTTATTTTTTATTTATACTTTTTTTTGGAGAGGGAAAAGGATGGAATAGTAGTAAATTTACCGAAGAAATCTCGATAAAGTATTTTTAAACTATTCAAAAGGTGACTTCCTAGATTCAGTGCAGTGAAATGAATATGAACTATGATGCATCACTCGAAAACGTATAAATTTTAGAAAATGGTTTCTAGATAACGAAATCATGGTGATTAGATCGATTCAATTTGTATCAATTTGTCGTGTATTTGTGATGCACCAAATCATTAGTTATAGTATTTATACTATTATATTATAAATATGTTTCTTATATGTTTTACCATATATTTGTTGAAATTTCTTGCAGTGTCGATGTAATATAATTATAACGTATCATAGAGACATTAATAAGACAGAAGACAGTCTATATTATTACACTCTTCACGAGGTAGATTAACGTTCTTATCTTGTTGTAATTTGATTTCTAACATTAATTCTATTACAAATATTATTCCGAAAATGATGCAATGTTATATTTAAAATATATGTCAAAGAAAAATAAAAATAAAACGTCAAAAATGTACAATAAATATGATTAAGTAGATATCTGAAAGTACACAAGATCTCTAAATGTTCAAGAGTGCTTATTTTTAATTTTAATTAATTCCTTAATAATTCCCTCTAAGTTACATGTTTTTCACAATTTCCAACCTTATTTTTCTTTAACCCTCCGATTTTTCTTTGTACATGATCAGAAAAATTATAATTGATTGCAACTGCATATTGTAAGGAAAATCAGGATAACGGTGATGAGCGGTTGAATAAGAAATAAACGTGGGCTGTTGAAAAGAGTGAAAGCTTGTATTTTGAACTATACTTCGCGAGCTCTGATACAATTCTGTCTTTCCTGAAAAATCCTAGTTAAGAGAACCCCCTTGACAATATGGCCTTTCTTAGCCTTGAGGCAGAACCATCCCTAGGAGGGGGAAACGTAGCAAAAGACTGCACATGGCCCACTCAAGCCTTCGCTTTTTGGACTTTTTTAACAATATTTTAATAAGAAAAAAAAAGAATTAATAACTATTGTAAAGAAATTAATTACTGTAGCGGCACGCTACATATACCTGCGTAGTAAACATTTGGCAGGCAGAAGGCTAGCAAGAAAAATACCCGAAAGTCGCGATAACAAAAGCTAGCACGTTTTAGGACACTCACGCCAGCGAAGCTATTTTTGAGAAGTATTTTGTTAATCAGCAATAAGGACGTTGAAAATATAATACCCGTCCTTTACATAAACTTTCTCGATAGTCTCAATAGCGTTAGTAAGAATCCTAAACCGGGGGTCTCTCAAGGGTCTGTCGATTGAGGTTCGTAAACCTACATGTCGCACGTAGCGGCCAGTCCCGCGGGATACCCCGCTGATTCACTAAATCTACGCAGGAAATATCACTCCCACCAAGTTGCTTCCCCACTCTTGGAAAACTACGCTAAGAGCGTAAAAGAGTGGACGGTGGAATTTTAACAAAAAAAATCTAATTGGCTTAAACGGATTTCCCGCTTGGTCAATTAGAAAAAGTAATTCCATCGAACGGGCCCAGAAAAGTTAGATAGTGGCCCGGCGAAGCAACGACAGATACCTCTAAATATACACGCGTCTTGAATCGAACACGCAAACAACACCATCCTTCGTTACTAATAATGTAACAGTACAACAATATAATACAATGGTGAGGCAGTAAATAAATAAAATGGGAGTTATAAAATGTATCTGATTTACAAATTAATTCGCTTTGATCAACTTTATCAACTAGAAATTGTTCGTAGAGTGTTCGTACCAATTCGGCCTGCGACCGCTCAACCGTCATAAACCAGCGTGCAAACGGCTAGAAATCTGGCACGCAGATTTCTAGTTTCGTGACACCACCGGATGCGCACCTTGGACATGAGGTAACCACCTGGGGGACAACGTCCAGCGTTCGCACCCCCCATGGAAACTCCCGCCAATTTCTCAGGCCAAACTCACCCCCATCAACACTCAAATACTCCCACCACCAAATACGACCAATAGTACAACACACACCCACTTACAGGAAATAGACACTAACCAATCAAAACACAAACGAACTCGATGTAAAACAAGACAGCTTGAGGGAAGACCAGAACTCGTTCAGCTTTCGAAGCAACAACATTTAGAACTCGCATAAACTCAGCAATCTTTGTACAAATAAAGTACTTCCATAGTACTAGAAGTTAGTGAACCTTCCGGATAGTGATTTATCGGGAAGGCGCGACGTGAATTAAAACAAAGAAATTCGTGCCGCAACAACCTCGGTTATCTGATAAATAGAGAAGGACGATCAAAATTAATTGGAGATTATTCTATACAATATTAAGATTGTGTGCGTTTTCTTTGCTAATAAACGTTGAAAGTGAGAAAAAACACCAAATTAATTTGCACGTTAAACTAAGTCAGATGGTGTCATAGAAGGTTAAGGAACAAGTGGCAGGAGACAGACAATGAATGACCTCATCTCGTCCCTAATTATAACCAACCTAAAGCCACTCATTATCAGTATCATTGAAGATCAAAATTCCGTGAATTTAACAAAATTGTTAGATCCACATTTCGCAGTGCTTGGACTCTATTGATTCATCACACTGAAAAAACAAATAATTATTGAAAGAAATAATAGAAAGATATGTTGCATATATCGTGCCTATTTAAATAGCTCAGATTCAACACGAGTAATGGCAGTAAATAAAAATTCCAAAATTAGTTTAATTTGTCGAACACTATCGAATTCGTCGAATAGGTCCATTCAAAATGCAAGGGACACGAATAAACAGTTAAATACAACCAACAAAATACAACCAAAACGAACTTACACAAATTCACGAGGTTTCAAAATCTACAGTTATCCAGAAAGCACACACTTTCCAAAAAAAAAAAAAGGAAATTGTAACAGAAAAGTCATCCCGAACCTCTACCTCCAGAATAACACGACATCGCCGTAATAACGTCGCGATATCATTCGTTCGATCACCCTCTACTCCCAATACAATACAAGCGTCTCTTCCAAAGGGGTGGAGGATGTTCCACACTGGCTAGGCGAACTGCAAAGCAGGCAGAGGAGAGATGGTAACTGAGATTTTGGAAAGACCACAGACTTCCTTAATCCCACGCGCCGTTGGCCGGCTAGATTATTCGCCTCACCCCCTCTTCCAACGCCCACATTCGCTCCATTGCACGAATAGAGGAGGCTCTCCTCTACCCCATAGAATGGTTCCTCTTCAACCGCCACCGACCGACGTTTCCGCGGCTGATTTAGAGCCACTAATCTCGGCTTGGTAGCATCCCCTAGCGTTTCTCTACTTCGGACATGGCTAGAGGGGGTACGCAGTATGAACCATTCGAAAGGGGAGGAATAAAACGAACGTGGCTCATGTGGCGTTGGCCGTTGGGGCAACAACGAGAACAGATTTGGTGAGATGGTGGCGTAAAGGATGGCGCTCGAATAGTTGACCGTCGTCCAAGCGTTTCGAATCAATTCTTGCGCCCGAGGTTCCTCATTGCACGTATGGATACCGTGGCTCCATTTTCCAATAATATGGTCGCTCCGTTGGCCGGGACTGGACTTTAATCTTGTCAATTTTGGATGATGATGTAGAACCATGCGGTTGTACCACGTGAAACTAGACGCGCGCGCGTTCATTAACACCAGACGGAAAGGAAAATAGAGAAAAACAAAAATTAAAGAGCGAAGTGGGTGGAATGAAATCGTAGAAGCTGAACAACGAAAGAATCATTGAAACCTTGTCGTCTAGGTAGAGTGGAGAGGAGTGTTCCATTGAAGCGACAACGATGGGCTTCTTTTGTGTCACGATCCCTCCACGCAACCGAAAACGGCCATTAAGCGATAGGAAAACTAGAAATTATTGACGTAATATTGGAAACCAATAAGGACACAGATGAGAATTGCCTGAAACGACCGTTATTAGATATATGTTAGGCCGTACGTGGACGGGAACGGCCGGTTAAACGTGAATTTTCACTGGCACCCGGTGCACGTGCTCGATCCGATAAAGCGACGAGAGATTCGCCAGTCATATCCGTCTCGATGGTACATTAAAATTTCTAACGACGCAAATCCACGGAAGGGAGGATATATATCGTGTGTGCGTGGGCAGGCGTTGTGCTCGTTTGAATGTGAAACAGAGTGTTCGAACAGATTCGATTCGATTTTTAATCTAACAGAAGACTGTTTGATGGTTTGATATCTTTTGACGAATTTGTACCTTTGATGGTGTGCTTTGTTTGAAGGATTTAACCGAAGAGAACTGTTTCTTTGAGAATATATATTGAAGTAACGAATAACCTTGCGTTCAAACAATTTTTTAAATAATATACAGTCTTTTCTTTATTTTCTCTTTGGGAAAAGGAGGCATGCAACTACGCGTATTGCTATGAACAGATTTCTGAAACCAAATATGTATGCTGGAACTTTACACTAAACTGTCTATTGGATAACGTAGGATCTTTGTTGTTTCATTGAAAAATAATAAAATGTAACATATCAAAGAAAACATTCGCTTCTCACGCGGAAACTTAGGTATATATAATATTTCAGTTTTACTCAAGTTACAGCGTACACCGTTTGAAGAAACTTGATTACAAGAAGAATGCATTTATATTTTCCTGCATAAATGTGTAACACTTTAATTCATCGAATTAAAGTAGCTTCCAGCTGGAATTCAGACATTAACTAAGTTATATCTCATTTTCAACATACTGAAATGTTAATTTCCGAAAACAGAACAAATTGATTTCTTTTAACCAATCTTGGTTAACTAATCTAAAATAATGGTACTACAATGGTAATAGGTCGAAAGAAAATCAAGTGAATATTCGTATGTAATCTAATAGACATTCATGCTGACAATTTATTATTTAAAATTATTAAAAATATCAACCGCTGTAAAAATCTTTAGAATAAATTGAATAATATCAAGTTTGTTTTAATAATTACTTATCACTAAAGTATACCTGTCACTAAACACCGTAAAATCAATTATGAATCTCATATAAATGTTGTAAAAAAATTTAACGTTGATTATATTCTAGATTACACGCTACAATTTTTAATAATAACAAATTTTCCTATATGCTAGTCAGCATAACATTCAACATACATATCTGTAAACTTTCTGCAACGCAATCTTCTTTTCTATATTAAACCTAATGCATATACGCAATATGGTTTCACACAATCAGACATTCTACTTTATACAAAGATTATCTATGCCATTCTAACGCTAAGTACCATTCTTTTCAACCAAGAACAAAATTTCCCGTCGGACAAAGGGATCTTTAAATTTCCTTAAAAAACAGGGCTTCTCAGAAACTCCGTGCCGGGCCGCGTCTCATCAAACCCGACTATGACCATAGAGAGAGAAAAAGAGAGCACAACGGACGGCTTCTCTGAATTTCTAATACTCTCGTTACACGTCGCTGCCCTTAACGAAGTATTCACAGCTTCAATACCAAGACGCGAACATATCGTTTCTCAGGTATAAGAATGCAACGACGACTAGTATTTTGCACTGGTTAAATATAATAACAACAGAGATTCTCAGCTGCCACTAATAGAGGAGGAGCTGGAGAAAGAAACGGCCACAGATTCACAGGTAACACGATACACCGCTAGACGACAAAACAGAGAGAGAACCTGGGTGAAGAATGGAAAGAGAAAGAGACAAAAGAGATATGATAAAAAGAGCGACGAGAAAAATGCAATTGCGCGACATTCACTTTTCGCGGACCTTCCACCACCGCGAAAGACACTTTATTAAAAATCGCGACTGCGGACCACGCAGCGAGTTGCACGATATTAAATTGGCAGGATATTAAAGTATGTTTCGCGCGAGCAAGGCGAGAATCCTGTTTGACCTGTTTCCTAGTGGTTGAGGCACGCCGGCGTGCTCCGACGCGGATGTCAGTTCATTAAAACTTGCGAAACCGAAAGACAACGGTTCGCAGCCACTGTGTTGATCGCAAAGGCAAATTAAAATTCGATGAAAATACACACCGGGAAATGTATAGTGCAGATGGTTCAGCACGACGCGTGATTATTCAATATGTACAACGCTCCGAACGCACCTGTTAATCTTTACCTGGTATAAGCTTCTGTGTAAACGAGATATTTGTCGAGCAATAATGGAAATTCCTTGAAATCGAGCAACACCCTTTATTTCATTTCTATAAAAATTGTAGGTTTCAAACTTTTGTTTGCACACATCATGATTCTTGAGAGTATTAAGTTTAAAAAAAGACTGATATCTGAATTTTATACTGATTAACAGGTGCACAACGGGGCTGTAATTCCTATGCAATAGGCTCTATTATTTATACTTTCATTCATCGAGCAAATTTCTAGTTTGAAGATTTCTTATTCTGAAAAGTCGTTGATAAAGATTGACATGAATAGCCGAATAGTGGTTTCAAAATTATTTCAGTGTTTATTTTTAAAGAAAGAATTATTAATCTATTAGTAACTAAAGAAATGTCAAAAGAGAAAATACTTCGAAAAGTCCATTACTTTACTGAAAGACGTTTAAGATGAGCAAGAAAGGTACCAATGCGATGTGGCGAATGCTACAGAAAATTGCCAGAACGAAAAGATGCCATGTAGCTGCAAAAAAGCCAAGAGAGTTATAACGTTTTGCGATCTCTGCAAAAATCAGCCATCATTATGTCTATGACATTTTAAAGAAATCTATAAAAATAAATAAAATTTCTTTCTTTATTAATTAGTATGAATAGTCATACAGTATATAGTATATGTAGTGCAAATTATTCATAAAATGATAACTATAATATATATATATATATATATTATATTGTATATTATATATACATAACAGTTAATTAGTACGAGTAGTATTAATTAATATAAATATTTGAATAGTAATTATTCAAATTCGAGCAATTGGTTAGATTTCGTCCTTTTTAAGACCCTTTCTTACCAGAAAGGCCAACACATACTGATTAGTTCCGTTTGTTAGGTTAGGTGTACCTGGGTTAAGTATACTTAGGTACACCTAACCTAATCGGGGTTTTGTGTACATACCGAAGTGAACATGTTAAATACATAATGATATCAATTCGTCGTCGTTCCGTTCTGCGTGTTTTTTGACAGTAATTTTCAGGTAAATTTCACATTTCTCCGTTTACAGTGATTACAACGCCCAGTAACTGAGTTTCAAGTGGTATCTATACACTCTATCGCGAAAATCCTTCTAATTAATGCTTTAAATAATCTGCCTCCCGTTTCCCGCATAACCAGACATTTGCTCTTATTCCTGTGCTAGAAGCTTAATTATTCAACAAATGCAACAGTCAGCCGTGTCGACAACCTAACCAGGAAAAAGTGGAAATTACCAAGAAAACCAATACTCCTGGCGAGTCGCTTTTGTTTCATGTGTTTAACGAACAGTCTACTTTCTTCTACGAATAAAAGAGAGCAACCACGAAAGCAGGTGTGTTCAACGTTACACGGGAAGTGCCGTATGGTTGAACTAGTTGACAAGGACGAAAAGTACGAGCAAAAAAATAGAGGGAGACCGTAGCAAGATCGCACAGAAAAGTGTGCAGACTGAAGTTTCTCAAGTAGTAAAGGCCAGGCTGTGGTCAGACGCAGCTGCGGGACAAGCGGGTGACAGTTGGAAAGACTGTATTGTTCCAAGGGGAAACAAAAGGATCAGGCTCATGGCCAGGCGATTATTCGCCGTTTAGCAGGGCGAGCAACGAAAAAAAAAAAAAGAAAAAGTGCGGCGAGAGACACTCGAGAAGGAAACCACCAAGGAGAATAAAGCAAACGCAACTGGGCAACCGGGATAAAAGGAGGGGCGTTAAACGAGGAAAAAAGTCGGTCGTGGGTTAGCGGAGAAAGTATGAAAGAACCGATGAGAATTATTAAACCGGGAGAGAAACGGGAGAGAGAATGGACGAACCGCCCCATGGTTAATTAATAATGTATCGTGGTAACGTTCAAGGATTGATATTTGCATCGCGAAATTTATTCCCCCTTCTAATACAGATGGCCGGTGGTTGGAGGAATTTCGTAATTTAATATTATTCTTCTAGTAATTAATCGAGCGTCTGGAGAATATTAAAGAGGCAATAGTTCGCTAGAGTAAAAGGGAGAAAAAGGAAAGAAAAGAAGAAGATACAAAAATTGGAATAGTTTGTGCGTTACACTTGTGGGGTATTGGACTTTATATTAACGAAAGATACTTAGTTGAAGTTTTTACTGGGGTAATCTAGATACAAATATTTCCTAGGCTATGTAATGTTGCGGCACAGGAATATTTGTTTTCGAATGGCTGACTCTGGCTTGACCACAGAGCAAAATGTTTTGTTAATCCTCTTGGATCCGAACTGTGCTTCAACTGTTTTCCGAACTCGTTTTGTGCTCGTTTGATCTCTGTTGTAGAACTAACACACGGCTTAATAATTATATGCTGGAAACCATTGAAGCTAGGTAGCGATTAGTCCTTTTCTACATAGAGATATGTTATTCTAAGTTTGGATCAACGTTTTGCATCGTTACGCCATTGAACTGAATTTCATCGTTATTTTGAAATAAGGAATTTCGAGAGACGATCATTCGGTATTTTTTCTTTGTATCTTTTAAACTAATTGTTATGGATAATTTAATAGAGGAACTAGTACAGCAAAAAAATGCTGCTTTAGCTGTGAAATGAAAAAATAGAAAACGTTTTGTTCCGTTACGATGTTGAACTGATAATTTGGTGCTTTCCGTTCATATTTCTTTCAAAAAACAGGTTATTAGGGACAATTTAAGAAAGGAAATTGTAAGAAACATGCGATAATGATTCGAAGAATAAGCTGAATAAAACGAACAGTATTCCATGCATTGTATAGGACTGAAGTCGAGATTTCCGCTCGAGTCTACGTAGTATATGTACGTCCAACGATCGGAGTCAATAAATGCAAGGAAGCGTCGTGCTCTTCTCCGACGTTTTGTTGTCGCACCTGCTACAAAAGGTATCTCGATACGTTGAACGGCGCACGGCAGTTTCTTTTGTGAAGATTCTGCGACAAAATTCGGCCTTGGCTTAGTGCCATTGCGTCTCCTTCGACCGCTTTTGTACGGCGGAAAGCTTGTCGAAATAATGTTCCTGACCTTTCGCCCTTTCCCCCTACCGTTCCGCACTCTCTGCTATCACTGAGCTGCGTGCGATTTACGACGTGTTAAAAAAGTTACGGTAAATGAAGTTCTTTTAGTCCCAGGAGGGGAACTTGGAAATTAGACTGGGAAGACGCGACAGAGAGATCAGCAGATTGCAGATTCGCTGGAGGAAATCGTAAAAGTGTCCTGGACTTGGTGATTACATGGTTGCCAGCTTGTACGAATATCCTTGGGCTCCTTTTTAAAAAAATTTATAGACGATTCTTCCGTCCTTTACCGTCGTTAATTTTTAGAGATCTACGGAATAGTATAGAGGACGCATCAAACATAAATTATACGGGATGGTTATGCAGATCTTTCTCGCTGAACTGGATCCGTATGTACAGTGAGTAAGAATAAGAAAAAAGAGTACCGTAAATGCAAATGTTTTATTAAGCAGTGATAAGAAACCAGTTCTTCGTAAACCTAATCTATCGAACCGTACAACTGTATATGTAACAATGTCATATCGTCTGCTAATTAAACTAGGACTCGATATTATCGATAATATTGATCGTGCACAAAAATGTTAAAAAACCCTAAAATATACTAGGAGGCCAAATTTTGTTGTATATAAAAGAGTAAAAATCATTTCAAGATCTTCACCTTCTTTTTTTTTAATGGAATTGCATACATTTTTTATTATGCATAAGCTTAACCCATATGAATGTAAATATTGTAAATAAGAAACATTATAATATTAGGACAGTTGCAATTGGACTATGCTTACGTATATTGAAAAATATACAATTCTTAAAATGTTCCTCAGCGTTTCATATACAAACAAATCAATTGGATGAAAAATTTTGCCACTTAGAATGCTTTAGGTTTTCTTAATAACATCATTTGTATCACTAATAGTTTCGATAATATCGAGCTGCCACTGTTTACGAGTCTCATCCTGTATAATAAAGTACGAAAAAATCCAAGAAACGATGTGCACTTAACTCTTCCGGTAAAAAACTGCAGACCAATTAGCTTACGCAGATTAGATAAATGCTATAACCATCTATTATCACTTCGTATCTTTAGTGTAACATCCTCTTTCTTACTTCTGCTCGTGAAACGTGTTAACGAGACTACGAACTTTTTGTACATTTATGAGAAATTTAAACGTACAAAATTGCAGAGAATGCACGTAATACGAGAAAATATACAAAACATCAAAATTATAATGCTCTTCATAATACTTGATAAGTGAAATAATTTTCTACCAACATTTCACTTTTTTTTTTCACTTAAAAATATAAATTTACATAAAAATTTGCGGCTTAACGATAATATACAATTAGACGAAAGCAAATTTCGACAATTACTCCTTTCAAATTCACCCACTCGAAATCAACAGTTAAAAGCAGACAAAACGCGCAGCTCTATGTTACAATGCGCCCGTAACTGACAAAACACCAACCTATCCCCAATACACCAGAAGCTCGAACAAGATGAAAGGTTGCTAAACAGTACATGAAAGTGGCCATGTCGCCGGTTCATTATGCGAAACGCGATCGTGAACCGACCCAGCTACGTTCATCCATGGCTCCAGTCAAAACTCCGTTCTCTGGTTGGATTGCGGCGGGCCGATATCGCCCTCGAAGCTAACAACGGTTCCCTGTAAATGGCGGTGCGGGTTAGGTTCGCATAAAATTCAACCGGTGAAACAGCCACGCGTGCAAGCACCAAGCCAAACCGATCCGAAGTGCCGTACGTAGAAAGCTGCGTCTCCTCGTTTGTACCCATAGTACACATTTCACACCGCACCAACGTTAACTGAAATGGTTGCACGGATCTCGGCCTTGTCTGAGAACCCCTGGCTTTATTATATTTAGCGAGTGCAAACAGTCGTTGCTGCAATCTACGTAGCCCAGTATAGTAGAGCAAGCAGGTAATGCTACTTCCAAAGTGACTCTATTATTGCAGTCGAATATATTATACAAACATGGCTGCCGTCGGTTAAACCCCCTTACCGCCCCCTAACTTCACCCCTTTGCCCCTTGGCCTTCCCCACAACTGTTCTTCGCGCGCACCCTCCTCTCTCACGGCTTTATGCATTAGTGATGAAGTGCTTCCTAACCTGAAATTGTCTTTCTCACCGGGACAAGCGCCGGCTCGCTTGCTGGGTTCTACGTGGAACACGGAGACGCTGTTTCTCTTCCTCGTCGGATCTCTTCTCTTTCTTGGCTATTTTCAGCCGCTCGCCGAGAATTATTCAACGAGATGTTTTAATATTCAGCCACGCTCAAAGTTGACTTTTACAGTGGCAACCTCGTTCGTTCGTTCGTTCACTCGTTCGCTTGATCGCGTACCACGGGAACGTACCGAAATTGTGCGCGATTAGTTTGGACGATAAGAGGGGAAAGAGAGAGAGAGAGAGAGAAGCGAGGATGTTACCGATGTTCTTGATAACGAGGGTAGTTGGTGTTGCTAATTTTGTTCGAGGAGGAGGAGGAGAAGAAGGAGAGCGTGATTAAATTTTAATTAAGGCGTAGGAATTGGTGGTTAGAAGTGTATTAATTAAAGATATTTGTGATATGATTCTGATATTTAATTACATTTTCTCTTTTTATATTTTTTAGTTATTGATATATATATATATATATATATATATATATATATATATATATATATATATATATATATGTATATTGAGTATACGATATTTCGTATGTTTTTCTAATTTTGAACTTTATTTTCTTTATATCCATAATTTTACCAATTCGTCCACCTAAAATATTAGCTGAAGTAGGTATCACGTTCATCCCCTATGCAAAATCAGAATTTTCATTCGAAGTATTAAATGCACATGCCAATATAATTTCCACAGTACTTATTTCTAATATTTTTCTGCTGTATTCTTTCGTAATTTGCAAATCTACGTAGAAAAGAGGTAGTTATGCGATTACACAACCAATTTCACCCTGTGAAGATTATATTCTTCCAAATAATATTATTTTTCAAATAGAGTAACTAGTAAGCATTCAAAACACTGTTCAAAGTAATAAATGAGCTGCTTAGAAACTAAAATAAAGAAGATAAGATATAGAAGATAAAACAAAGTTTACTAAATTTATCTCATTTGTAAAAAATTAGGCACGAATTATGTGGTTTGGTACTAAAATTTCAAAACATCGTAAAAGTGCTGGTTATGAGTCAGTTAGGTGTTAGTCATTTTGGCTTTCGAGTGACTTAAATATTATTCCTTTGCAGCAAATGATGGAATTTTAAATCAAAAAGTGTTTTTGAGATGCGTATTAAGTTAATTATAGCACAACAGAAACTTGTGAGAGAGTCTCATGAGTTGCAGCTTGTTTCTCCAGTTGAAATTGCGAGGCAAAACAGTTCACTAACATTCTAATCAACAACTTAACTATTCCACCAAAAAATGTATCTTCACTTCTAACTAGTTTCTACCTTATCTCAATCGCGTAAAATATATGAAAAAATAATGCTCACAATTACAGCGTAAAATCAGGTATCGATTTCTCAAAAAAGAAGAAAAGAAAAGAGGACAAACTTCTTCGTAAAAATCCTTTCAACTTCCCTAGATTCTTCTCCGGAATAAATCTGCAAGAAACCTTCCTTCCAACCCCACAATGGCAACGGTGTGATAATATTTTGCCGGAGGGAGAATAGGTGAAATAATCGAGCAGTCACGAAACGAGCCCAGAATCCAGCAAGAAGCTGTAGGGAAATTATTATTCTTAATATTGGAAGGCAAAGCGATGGATAAGATAGGAGTAAGTTCAGCGAGGTTCCGTCGAAAGATGAAATGACATTACTGGAAAGAAATGAGCGGAGTGGGTCGGGTCGCTTTAAGACGAAATTAATTTCAGAAAAAGAAAACATGCTGATATCGGTTCATTTGAATATCCGAACGGAAAGTTCGGGGCGTAGACCCTATACGCAGGTTGGGCTTCAATATTTGCGGGATATCGATAATACCCTTCCAAATGAATCATTCCTTTTTTCTTTTTTCTTTTTTTTTTGTCTGACAGAATTTATTAAATAGTTCTTTCAGGCTCGCGGTTCCGCAACTTATAGCTCCTTCTCGTGCTTGAGCTTCCCATTCTCTGGACTTCTCCTTTCAAACATGCCCGACCGCACTCTTATCGTAAAGAAACTTTTACGAGGCATGCACTGCAAGAATTTTTTGTATTAAATTTTATGCATACATGTGTCTCACACGAGCACGCGCTAACACACTTCTAGCTATACTGTCACAGTGTGCGCACGCTTCCTCCCCTCCCTCCTCTTCTTTCTTTTTTCCTTTTTCTCTGTGTTTTTGTTTTACGGAGATCGTCAATCCTATGGTAAACTGACGGGTGCAAAGTTAGTGTTCCACTTTCCAACGTGCTTGCACGAAGCTGCTGCCACCGAAATTGAGCTCCCCGCGATCGACCTTATTGAATAATTCCGACTTTGGTCGTTGAGAAACTTGCTCCTTGCGGGTGGCAAGTACGATACTGCGCTGCTTGGAGTTACTTTCCCTGAGGTAATTACCAAGAGAATTATGCTCGTTTGTGCGATAAGAATTGTATTACAGTGACGGCTTTATTAACTGGTGCAAAACGTTATATAGAAACAATAATAAAATAGAAAGCTGCTATAATATGTAATCCAATTATAATATGTTGGATCGTAGACAGGTTTACTCAATAAAATTGAATAATAGACGACTTGCCAAAAGTTTCGCAATCACCTGTCAATTTTCATCAATATTAAACTATTACTAATTCTTCATAGACTTGAAATTAATATCGAGAAGATTAATAGCAATTTTCCTCCTATGGATTAATAATTGTTTGGTTGTGTCACAACGTTGACGGATAAAGATTAAATAACGCTTGCTCCTTCTGAGTGTTGTAAATACTCGTTGAAGTAATTTTTCGAATTGTATAATAGTGAACTGTATTTATGAATAACTTGGAGTAACACACTTTCTATTTAAATGTATATTTACGAGTATACAAAGTGTCTGAAATGTGTGTGTGTGTGTGTATTCTTGAATGTTGTATCTTTATGACTGAATGAATGTATCTTGTATGCTATTTGTACTACTGTGTTACTAACGTGTTAATATTGTACTATTAACATAGTTACAAGAAAACAAGATGAAGCAAGGAAATTGTATAAAATAAAGAGGTAACGTTCGAAAGATGGAAGATTCCAAAAGGAACTAACAGATTAACAGTAATAAATATTTCTCATTGTCAGTAATACAAAGAAAATTTACATCAGAATTTCATCTAACTGAAGAAATTGTCGATTCAACAGCGTCAGTTGACTTCATCTAAATCTTCGCTGCACGAAACAGTAACATTTCCAAAACTGCTGATTTCAGAGGCAACAATCAGAACGTTCAATCCGCAGAACGCGAATTTATCATTTGGAACAGACAATAGCTGCTTCACGCAATCCGTTTCGATTTCAACTAGTCAGGCTATTCCGAGGTTTCAGCAATTTATGTCGATGTATTTTTATCAGCTGCTCAATCTCGTCGGCTTGAAAAGATTAATGCTCCAGATACGAGGAAGCTCGATTCGAATCGGTGAAAGCGGCTACAGGGCGGTGTGTTTTCAGAGTCGTTAATACTACGGCGATATCATACACGGCCACGGTAGTATCGCAGAGCGGTGTGCATAATGAATACAGAATGGTCCTGTTTGCAGCGTTAATTACTCTTTACGCGCTAGTTAACCAGTTAAAGGTGGGAAAGGAATCAAAGGAACCGGTGGAATGCACAAAGGGTTTTGCGTGGGTGAAACGTAAATGTTGGAGAGCCTGAGGATCATACGGTAATTTTAGAAGCGATATTTTCGTCGTGCTTTGATATTCGCGAGTGATAAGATATCATAATGATCTAGTTTAAAATTACAAAACGTGCACGAGATAAAAACATCTAACGAATTTTATCTCGTGTTCCTTTCTTTCTTCTTTCAATTTCTTTGTGACGAAAATGGAAGCGCGCATACACACGTATATACACCTGATGAAAAATGCTATTCTCGAGGGAGAAACCTGACGATGCTGTTTAGTTAAGTCTCGCGAATTATCAATTTTAACGGTATGCGAAGCACAGAAGTGAATGAACACTCGAGAGTAACATTTGAGATTTCCATTTCAGTTGGCAAATTTCTTCTCGTACAACTTCCGAACTGTCTGTTCTGAACGGAACAAATTAATAAAGTGCAGTGGATGTACCGATGGCGGGAGATTGTGAAAAGATCGTGCAAGCAGAGTAGTGTCTTCTTGTAACGATATTAAAAAGTAAACGCGATGTCAACTCTTTCATTCGGATGTTTCACATCTTCGCGAAATGACTCGTTTAACTTGTTCATTCTGAACTGACGTACAACTTTCTTTTCACGCGTAAAAAGGAAAAAATGGGAATTTAAGTACGCTTAATAAATGCCTCGTGGCAAATTTGTATGAAAATATGCGGAACGAAAGGGTGAAATCTGTGAAAACCTGTGATCGAACCTAAAATTTATATGCAATGAACGAATTGATTCAATTATAATCGAAGTAAGGTAATTCGAAGAAGGTAAAAGGAATAATTATCGAAAGCAAACTATCCTTTTTTTTTCAATCCTTTTTGCGAATATCTCAGAAACTAAGGAATTTCGTTGTTTTTGTCAGAGAAAGAAATTATTCAAAATGTCGAATTTTAGAATATATTGAAAGATCGTCAAAATTTCAGAGACATCACACATCAATAGGATCACGATTGAAATATTTGTAACGGAAGGATTAAAAATATGTGTTTCATTATTATGACGTTATCTTTCAATGATGTGCAAAAAAACTTCTTTACCATCACCACTAATTTCTTGCAATTTACCAAAAATAGTTTATACGTAACTAATTCGTTAGAAAACAAGATCATGAGAAACTGAACAAGACTTTATTTTAACAATTTGAAACAACACAAGATCCACAAAAACAACTATAAGGAACACACGAAATTGATCGAAATATTTCAATACGATCGACGGATATAGATTTCAAAGATTTCGAACACGATATTCGTGGGATGATTTCGTTCATTGTCGTGACATTTTGGCGTTGCAATATAATCGAAATTCTTCTCCGTCGTTGCACGGGAAATTTTTCCTCGGTAAAACGCGATTTCCCTTTCAAATGGTCGTGGGAGTCCTGTGCTATATATATATACTAGCTGCTGCCTCGTGTATTATTGGGTCATGTGAATGGATGAAAATTGCCAAAAATAGCCGGAAACGGATGTGCAGGCGTGGCTCTGTCCAATGAACACCTAGGCGGTGAACTAGGATGGCGTGAGAGGAAAAAAGAGGGATTGCGAGCAGACAGGCGAGCGCGCAATAGTTCCATTACGGCATTTTCGAAGGCACTGCCGTCGCAAATTATCCTGGCCATACAATGCTAGGATGTGTACGCCATGACACCGCATTCTTTCCACCGTGCCAGCGATATTGAAGAATTGTCTTGCATTGCGCTCTACTAAATGCCAATACCAGACGGCCACGAACAGACAAATCGTTCTGATGAAGGAGGGCATCGTGAATAAAATGCATCTCGATCGCATACTTCCCGCTTGAACGTTTAACGATAGCTGATTTTTAATTAAGAATACGCGTCTGTACGGAATTTTCGTTTCGTAGAGATTAAATTTCACCTTGCGACGACACAAGTCACGATTTTCTTCAGTGATTAAGTTAGAAGAGTTTTCTTTCCTTTTTCTCCTTATTTTTCTTATTTTTAAGTTAGTCCTTCAAATAATTTACTTGGCACAGACTTTTCGAGGTAAAGGTAAACGCGAAAGATTTCATTTCTAAAAGTTGGTGAAATGAACCTGGTATAACTTGTGACCAAGCATTTCTATGTTTATCGTACTTAGCAAATGTTTCTGGAAAATATTTCGAAATGAACGTTTCGACGAGGAATCTAACCTAACCGTATATAAAAATACGTTGCATGTGGTAAAAAATGGTAAGGATGAAATGTAAGAAAAGGAATGATGAATATATATTGTAAATGTATCTATACTTATATAGCAATATAAAAAAGAAAAAATATTTCTAGATACAGAAAAAATAAAGTTATCATAACTTAGGCTGGAAAACAGCTTACAGCTAAAATTGTACATGTATAGAAAATTGTTATAAACTTTGTTTAAATTAAAAATAAACACTTTGTTAGATTCCCCCGATTATATTCAACAGTTCGAAACTTTTCTGGCGTTGATTTGACCAATTTTTTGCCATTTCCCTATTGAAACTGTTTTAAAACTATTGTAAAACTCTTATTTTATAGAGTTTTCGAGTAATTTGCACAATATCACGCGGTAACTATCGTATTGAGAAAGTAAAAAAAAAAAGTGTCTTATATATTTATACTTTTATTAATATATTCAAACGTTATTTTCACACGTCTCTCATTATAAACAAAATACCAAAGCTACACTATATTCTACGCCATATAGTTTCGGTCGCTGTCAATTAAGATCAAACACGAACGAAAATTTCTATTTCTTCTTTAACAGACTTTCCCATATATAACCATGTATACATTCCAAAAACCCTAGTAGGGGTCGATAGTCACCGGAAACGAGCAGGTTGAAGAATAAATCGCGTCGGTTTCGGAACACGTTAACCTCGTGTGTACGTGCACAATGATACCTGATCCGTGCTGGTACTCGACAGACTGGTCGGGACGAGGCGAAAACTTTTTAAATAATTACAGAGAACCGCGTCCTAGGGTCAGACCGGAAGGAGAGGGTGGCGGTGGTGACGAGGGGTTGCAATTGAGTCGGATAGTGTGCGGTAGTGGCGCCGCCACCATCTCCACCCCTTTTCATCCTCTTCCTCTACCACCTTCCTCGGCCACCCTCTCTCGATGCCACGAACTCTCCACACTCCAGGCTGCGGGCATTAATGGGAAAAGTTTGCTTTTATCTTTTAAATGCCCGGCAACACTACTAATTTCTAACTTCAAGCGTTACTTGTACCTACTCCGACGATTTCGAGTAGGTACAACCGATAGGGGCGCGACGGGTGGTAGTACTACTACGGTCTACCACCTCGTAATGTCACGCTCAGTATTTCCCTGGCAGATAGAGAGTCGTCGTAATTTGTTCTTTCCACGGGAGATATAAAGAAAATGGAAGAGAAGATATCCGTGTGGACTACGACGTCCCTCCTAATTCTCGTTCCCTCTGTGCCTTCAGCCTGTTCTCTTTAGGACAGCTCTATCTACGACAATCGAGCTCGGGCGCGCTGTTAAGCAACGCGACAAGAAGCGGGATTGTGGGTGCGACTTTCTTGGGCGTTTCTAGGATTTAGAGCTCTGTTGGATTTCTTCTCTCGTGATACGTTAATGTAGACGCATTATAACTGAGAGGGTGTTCGTGATTTTTATCTAAATGTCATTTGAAATATATTGTTGGATGCTGACGTTTTTTCGTTCAACATTAGAAGATAAATAAAGAAACTCACCGAAATCATTTTATTAGTTATGATATATTTAATATTACATCATATTATTCGTATTACTCATGCTATTCTTCATATACACAAGATATTATAATAACTGTGGGTAAATTTCGTCTGTATACGTTTCCAGTTCTGTTCACACTGATTAATCGATCAGCATCGGTCAGAAATGATCTTGATTCTAGAGCGAGTAGGCTATGATATTGTACATGGTGCTCGTAATAATATTATGTGAATAAATGAATTTGTTTCTTAACTGCTCGTGTAAATGAACTCTACATTAACTCTATAACGCTAGAGTTCTCTATTGAAAGTTACATTGCTATTTATTTATATTTTGTAAGTCTCATTTTATTCGTTTATTATTATACTACTGCATTATATTTTTGCGTCGTTATATCAACAACAGTAATTCTTTTTCTAATACATATCGATTTCTGCTGCTTGAAACAAACTGTACAATCATAATGGACTGCCATTGTTCTTCTCATTAGCGAAGGAAAATTAGATTACAGAAGGTTGAAAATATATGTATATAAAAGTCTTTTGGAATGTGTTAGTTATGAAAGTGTTCGAGAGAAATATATTTTTCAACATTTTCATGGTTATTTTCATTATTTAAATATGGATAACTGTAAATAAACTATTGCTAAAGACACTTTAACATAAAGTTTAAAGATAAAGCCGAAAAATTCTGCTGTTTTTAAGAACACCGAATATTGCCATGATATTCGTTAACTTTGTAATCAGGAAACCGACGAAAATAGCATAGTCTCAAACACAAATAACTATTACAGTTGTAGAACTTGACTGAATGCTTAAACCACAATTAAACAAGTGTTATAAGTCTAGTAAATCCATAGAGAAGAAGATTTGAAGTTATCACCGGTGAATCTCTGAAAGCTTGACGAAAATAATAGCCTGAAGAATTTACGTAACCAAGATTTCGTCGGAAATCTTTCGTTAGTGTCACGCGACAATTACAGACAATTACACGACCCAATAGAGCAATCCGGGTCATCTTGAGATTCTTTCGTTCTAGATTCACCTACTCGCCTAGGCTGCGCGTGGAAATTAACGAGTGGCGGACGAGCAAGTGTGCGAGCGGCTTGATTTATAATCGTCATCATCCAGGACGAATCTCGACGATAACAAGGGAAGCCGAGGCTCGACGTTAAGTCCTTAAGTCTTCAGCCTTGCCGGCTTAAAAGTGTCACGGTTCGTTGCCCCTTTAGGATTCTCATCCAACGGGAGGGATGAAGAGATAGGTAAAAAGGAGGAGAGAAGGGAAACGGTCGAAGAAGGTGGCCACGATTCCGTGGGACGCTATTAAGCTGATTTCACGTCGCATTTAAAATAAGCCGTGAGAACGGCCACGAAGGAGCAACGCCACTCGCGGCAATTACGCGAAGATCGTAGCCCGTTCGTTGTACAGTCGAGGTGCACGTTAATTAATCCTCCCTTATAAGATAGCCCGGTGAAGTAAAAAGGCACTGGGCCAACGGGTGAACGAGATGGGTGACAGCAGGCGCGGGGGGGGGGGGGGGGGGACACAAGAAGTGAGGAGATGTAAGAGATGATCCTTTGGCGACGAGCACTGGTTCCCTCGCGATTATTGGTCTCTTTGCGAATGATTAATTAACACGAATTGCTAGGGGAAACCGATATTGTCAGATCCCCTTCAACAGCAGCCGTTCTCATTGTGGAGACTTTTCTACTAGAGGGTATGATCCGAAAGAGGGGTACTGATGGAGGATTAAAAATTAAATGGAAATGGAATAATTGGTTGAGAAGGTCTCTCGGATAATGAATATTGTAGAATGAAGGAATATGATACGATGAAGAGATAGTTGAATGACTTGGTAATGTTGTCAACGAGGAAATTGGCCTCAGATTAGTACATATGCTAATTATGATTAACTCTTTCGCTATGCTGATTCTCGTTGCGATAAAAGTGTACACATTTCGCGTGGACAGTTTTCAGTATTAAATCTATGTGTTACACCTACACAATACCGTTTTGATTATGCCTTTTGGAAGAAAAGGATTTCTTTTAAACAAAGTATTTATAATTTCTCTATGAGAAAGCTACTAAGAGATAATTAAACTTATTTTCCTTTGTATTGTAAGAAATGAGTGTTGGTCTGGATACCAGTGTACGGTGTAGTTAGTGTTTGATGTGCAACTGTTTTTTGTCAAAAAGGCAAGTTTTGAAGGGTCAGATACTTCGAGGTTACGTCGAAGTTTAAGTTAATCTTGTAACTGGATAAGACGAATTAACTCGTCATTGTTTCACAAATACTTCGAATAGAAGAGCTTGTTTGTTGAGAAATTATTCATACTTAATTGTACTGTTATACTTACATTAAATATAAAATAATTCAGATTCACACTTGTAAAATTTAAAATCAATTAATTAGTTATAATTTACTGCTCATTTTTCATTATGAACTAGAGAGATTCGCTGTTTGTCCGAGAGATGAACCCAATTAACCCTTTGCTATATAATGACGGCTAACACTCGTGGTGCAACTTATGGTCAAGGTGTAACAAAAGAAGAATCATATATCAATCAAATACAGTTCAAATCGAAGACTGAAAATTATCAAATATTTACTTCTTTTCACTTAACGATGTATTGGAACAGTTCATGCTCGAGAATAATATTCATAGCGACTAAAACATTGTACGACAAGAGGTTAACAGATTAAGTTTCTTATCTCTACAGCATATTATATCGAAAACAACAGAAACAATGCATTGTAATTTTTGTAATATTTTTCACAGATATAACTAAAAGGCAACTGTTTAAAGATAAATTATTAGAAATTTGCAACGAAACCTGGTATCCTTGAAACGATACTATACAAGGTTTTTCAAGGAGGGTAACCTATGTTCTACTGTATCCGAACACCCACTAGACTTGTTGAAGGATCTACCTTTGTGAGTCTGGCACAGTTGTTAAAGCAAGTATAACGTGATTAGTTGCTTGAGCAAACGGTTTTGTGTCAAAACTCCCGTTTAATTGTCACGACCATTAAGTTCCGGGAGACACTTCCAGACTAATCTGTCTTACGACTCGCACGAAAGGATGGCAGAGTTTAATGAAAGACGCTTAAATCCACACCGGAGTAGGGAGTAAGGAGAGCACGAGACGGTTGTAAAAGTTGCAACGACCAAAGAGAGAGAGAAAAAGAGAGAGATGATGGTCTAGTTGAGAAAAAAGGAATACCCTTTTCTCAGAGCAAGCTCGAAAAACTCTCGAAATTCGACGAAACTTTTCTGATCCGGCGTAACGAGGCGTCCTTCGTTACGGCAGCAATTAGTCCAAGTACAATTGACTCGTGAGAAATGAAATCGACAAAGGAGAAACGAAGCACGGTGGGTTTTCTGTTTCTTCCAAAAAAGGACCGGGTCCAAAGCTCGGACTTATCAGTCGAGCGTGAAAACGTCGTTAGATAACCGACTCGACGATAAATCCGCGTCCGAGGAGAGACGCGGTGCAATTTCGGTGATACGTATCGCCGCTGTAATACACCGTATAAAGTGTAATTAGGCTGGTCCTCGGTTCGTCGTACAACATTGTTAATCCGAGTGGAAGGCGGCACGATTGGTCGGCCGTTTCGTGTCGCGGTGAGTCGACGGATAAAGCTGTCCAGAAGTAGTTTAAGCCGTCCCCGGACGTAACAACATCTGGACCCATTAAGGCCGAGATAGAGGCCGTTACAAGGTAGCAAAGCTCCAGTTTCCCTAGTCTAGCTGCTTACTTTGCCTTTCCCCCTCCTCGGACTTGTAATGATAATCGAGTACACCGATTAGATGAATTAAATTCATATATGCTTACGCAGCTATCTTTTTGCCTGTTAATACATATTTTTGATACGGAGGGTTGTGCACACATCTGTAGGCAAGAGGATAATGGAAATTTTTATTCTTGCGTATCAAAGTTTCAATCCTTTAGGGGTTTACGTATATTTACATGCAGATTTCTACGAAATTACGGGGGAAGTTATAAGATTATGCATTGAGGTGATGATACGTAGGCAATGGGAATGGATATGTAAATGAAATGCACAGAGTGCATCGTACAGTTTGTGATTCATGTTATTTGAAATGATAGATAATAGACAGAACTTTCATGAGTAAAAATAAGACGGTTTCGAACGGTTTATGATTTTATTTCAACAGTCCAAATGAACTTCAGCAATGGCATTTTTTTTCACTGTAAGGAATTAGTAGCGATATAATGCGATTCGTTGATTTAAATAATGCTGTATGGCAGAGAAATTCAGTTCACAATATTCCTACTTTTGCATAAACTTTTGATACAGTTTGTTAACAACTTCAATAAGTTTATACATGTTAACAATAACGTATTTTTAAGGATTATCGAAGGCAATTATCTTCTCGTGAATCAAAATTAGAGCAATGGATTTGGGAAGAAGAAGAAAATCTCCGAAATTTTTTAGACATAAATTAACTTTTACATAAAATCTACTGCTTTACTATTCTAAGCATCAAAAAATTAAATCTATACCATACGTAACAAATTTTACAAATAAATCGGTACCCAAAGAATTGAGGATGTGAATATTTTAATGGCCACGGAGTTGGGAAAGCAACGGTGCCTTTTGGTAAGAGAATTGTGAAAAACAGCATGGCATTAGAACTTCAAAACGGAGTAAATGTTATAGTAAATGGACCACCCGCCTTCGAGTAAACACTTAATATTTTTTTTTTTAATTTCTAACATACAGATTAGTTAATCTCACGTTTTCATATTTCTGTCAATTCACTTAAAACATATTTACTTTGACAAATTCATCCTATTACACCCTTCTATAATAATGTGCCATAAGAAAACTATACTTTTATTAAGTATACCTTTCTTCTCGTTTCTGAAAGTTGCTCACGATTACTACCGCGATAAACCTCCTACACGACGCACAAAAATATCCTCATATATCATTCGTTTCATAAGTTCTCACGTGTGAGATCAGATTATCAGATGTGTTCTTCGCGGACAAGCTAAACTAAAGGGACGAGGGCCAAAGGCGACTCGCGATATCAGACTTAACATGCATTAACGTACGTAAGACCAGGACGGTCCTTATTATAAAGTCTAATACCTAAAGCGAGCAGGCGCGTGCCGCGACTTGTGAAAGCGACTTATACCACGAAGCTCGTGGCTATTAGAACATTATTCCTTGAGCATGGACTTCAAGGAAATGTGTCTGCGAAAGACTCTTTCTTTAGGGCTTGACCTTTTACAAATACTGTAAAGCGACAGTTATCCGAACCAACTTGAACCGAGGAGGTTCGGATAATCGAACAGTTTAGTTGATGAAATTACTATTTCGAAAACTTCCAAATAGTTTGTGTTTTCTTAAAAAGAAACATGTAGGTATGGAAGTTGGATAACCCTATAAGTCTGCCTGGTTGTCTCTACGCAACCGTCTTCCATTATTGCAAACGTTCCAGGAATTCTCCGTCTAAGTGTAATTTTCAAAAGTCGCGTAAAAGTAACTGTGATTTTGAATTCAATGTAACCGCGCAATGAATTTCATTATAGCATACCTACGCGAGCCGTCTTATCGTCTTGAAGACAGATTGCTTCGCGGCCGAAATAAAGCGACCCTTCTTCCTCCTTTTTTTTTTTTTTTTTTTTTTTGGAATTTCATTTCGAAAGTCGTCGGTTCCATACCCTCTTTAAGATACGGACGTGATAGCGGGGTACACACGATATATACGAGCAAACAGGGGCAAGCAATGCAGCCAGAGTAAACATCGAGCGAACGAAAGAGACCGCCTTTGCCCTTCGCTACCAGAGAACAGTTAATCACCAGGACGAGTAGACGGACCTCGTTTAGGGTGCACGCCCCCTTTACCGCGGCAAGAAGAGAGTTTCGAACGAACGGTAAGTGGAAGTCGGCCAAGAGAACGCGCGATAACGTTTCCACGACACAGAAGTCAATGGGGATACGGGTTCTTGTGTTCTTGCCTTTCCACTCGTAATTCGAACGGTTTCAATTAATCCCCTCGACTGTGCGAAACCTCGTCAAGATTCAACGCGAAGGATGTATCTCGAGTTAAATCGGTGGTCTGCTCCTCCTCTGCCATATACTTTAACTATGTCATCTTTACCATAGATACTTTGCAGCGTCGTGTGGTCACGTGGTGGTTAATGGTATAAATCTTTACGCGTTTTCTAACCAAGCGGTAACTTCGGTAAGGGTATAGATCGAGGGAATGAATTCGCGAATAGGTACGAGGAAGAGGTGGAAACCGGAGAAGTGGAACGTACGGTGTGTTACAGGAAGCGAGATAGATTTAAACCTAGTGAAAAAAAAAAAAGACAAAACGAAGATTAACCTTTTGTCTACGGTCCGGCCACGCGGTATTCCTTTGTGTGAGTTGAGCACTCTGTCGCGACACCCTGTTTTTGTCTGCGCTATAGCCTTACCCATACCCCTCTACCATTTTCGACTCGTATTCGTGCCAGACTAGCCAGTCGTCCCTCCTTCATCCTTTCGACCATCCTTTCCAACACCCCTCATCTCCCTGAATCCACTACTCGAATACCTCGGCACAACCACCATCACCTCCCCTCCCTCCTTCTTTTGCAAGAGCAGGTTTGTGTCCAGATACCGGCACATCTCTGCCACCTTCCTCATCCGTTCTGTCCGCCTCCTCCGGTGGAAAGTTAAATCCTAGGGCTCTGCAAAAGCCACCTTCCCTTTGGTCCGCTAGCTGGACCGTTCCTCTAGCTTTCCCTGCGCGTAGATTGCACCGAGAGACATACGCAAAGCCTTGAAATATTCTGACCGATCCCCCGTGAAACATGGCCGGTATCCACAGACATGACCGTGGTTCTATGCCGACCCTTTTCATACCCCTTTGACGATTCTACCAACCATCCCCTACCTAACCTACCCACTTCTCGTTGGCTGCGGCACGCCTTTTGGCGAGCAACGCGTAACGACCTGCAAATGAGCTTTCCTACAGCTTATTTTGATCGCCAGTCTACTCGTTTTTCTTTTCCTTTTTCCCCCTTTTTTCACGCTTTTCAACCAACTATTACCCAGCGCTCTATCAGGTTCCACTTTCAATTAGCTGATCGTTGAAAAGGAACGGCGTAATCGACATCCGGGAGAATAAAAGGTATCGGATAGTGAATTTGTGGTATAAGAATTTTACCGCGTTGCATTATGAACGCGATCTGATGATTAGGTTAATATACTATCGATCATAAGGGTTCTCGTTGTTAGACTTTGACAGATTGACATCGTTCCATCTCCTTCGGTATGTAGATATGTGTTCTGCTATGAAAGGTACATGCACGTGAGAAATGTAGATAATTTTATGAAGATATTTGTTTTGTGGTTCTTTAATATATGTGTAATAATATATATATATAAATATATGTATATAAGGTATGAATGTTATAAAGTACAGGAGAACTTGGAATTACTCCTTTGAAAATTACGAAACCACACATTTCGCAAAAGCAATTAATTCACTAGATAAATTTATATAAAGTTTCAAAATCTTCGTGGACTCGCACATCTGTATCTGAATAAATTTAATTTTTCTGTCATTTATTTTAGATGAAATATTTCAATAAAAGGTTGCACAATTAATTTATATAAAGTATCTAAAATTATACAAGGTTAGTAAACTATATAAAGTTATAGAAAGTAAATTGTCACGATCAACAGACTCATACCTGAATATTTAAATAAATGTAATTTTCCTGCCATTTATTCTGGACGAAATATTTCAATAATAAGTTGCACGAATAATTCATACATGTATCGAAAGTTATATAAGGTCATGTATAAAGTAAATTGCCATGATCATAGATGAATATTTGAATAAACGTAATTTTTCTGTAATTTATTATAGATTAAATATTTAAATAATAACGTAGTTATAGGTTGCATAAACAACTCATATATCTATATAGCATATGGCATTCTATAAATAAAAAGGTATAGTCAAACATAAATCTGTATCGAAATGAATATTCCTTCAAAATGTGCCAGTTAGTATTATGAAAATGATTCATGTAATTGAACAAATTGACCTAATCAATATCTCCTAACTATACATGGCTATTAATACATTAAAAATTAATAATTCAAAAGTATACAACAGACAGAGTACGTGTATATTCTTAAGGTTTGGAAAAAAAGAAAAAGCTCCCCCACTATTTCTTTTCTAATGTCAATTCGACACTGGAATTGCCACTAAAGGCCGAACACAGCCGCCATTACATCGACAAGTCCGCCGAGGGTCGAGAAATATTGGAAAGCTTCCCTTGCAGCCGTTAAACGAGCTTGGCCAGTGTCGGTTGCAATTCTCGATTAATCATGCCACGGTGAACGCGAAAGGTCGTAACTAGTTTCGCCGCGGGGGCCACGTTGAATTTGCACTGGCTATCGGCTTCGTAGAATTGCACACGCCTTTTAATACTTTCCAGAAGACCGTGTGTGTGATAACGTCCCATTTACTCTGAATCGCTGTCCACGTTAAATTATGCGATTATCGGTCGTTACAACCGATACACTCTCTCACTTGAGCTCCTCATCTACTCGAGTTCAAGCGATCGGTCGTGTTCTGGTCGTGTTCGAAATAACATAAAAAGAAAAAAAGAAGAAACAAAAAAGAAAGAGAGAATATCGAAGACTTGGAACATGTCAAATCAGAGAAAAAAAAAGCGAGAGGGGAAAGTAAGCTAGAAGGAAAAACGGGGAGAAAAATAAACGGACCGCATCGGTGAAATACTAGCCAGAAAACCGAACGGTCTTCATAAATCCTGCGCGTAAATCAGTCTTTATGGAGTTCTCCCCTGGGCAGTGGAAGCTATTTGGAGCATGCATATATGTATATGTAACCAGCGTTTGCTTGCACACGTACGCAAGAGCGTCGCGACGATGGCTCTAGGTGAACGCATTTCACACCTGTGCGCGACCCTCATTTTCGCGGCGCGTCTTATAAGCATCCCCCTCTGAATGGCGTCGTCCTCCTGGAAACGATGACGTCGTTCCTGGGTTTGACTTAATCGAGGGAACCTGTAATGTCGTTAGAAGTTAACGTAACGATCTCGAGGATGCTCTTTCCTCTTTCTCCCTTTCTGCTTTTCTTTGACTAGTCGTGCCCTTTTTTCGTAGCACTGGTGGTTGTTTGAAATTTTGGGAGTATTCGAGACGTTCGTGAAAGTTGTGTGAATTGAAGCACTTTCTTAGGATAATCTCAGAGCTTAATCCACTTTAGAATGTGCCCGTGGAAAGATGAAAATTGCGGAATCATCGGAGTTTTTTTGAATCTATATCTTTTGTTACCGAGAATGTTGTGCAATTTTGTTAGATAGCTTGATTTCATAGAATTACACGAATAACAGCTATTCGTAAAGATCAATGTTGCAAACTTTATTATAAATAACACGCGATGTTCGATAATTCTTCTGACGTACATTTCTGTTTCACGTCAAATATACGGCAGGTAGGTTCAAAGAAACGAGCAAAAGCGTGATTTGCTATCCGACGCGTTTAACTATGACCATATATATCATTTCGAACGATAAATACTTCTCTCAGCGTTGCATCTCGAAAAGGCGGGATATCGGTCGCGGATATCGCGGCGTGATTTATTATCGATTAAACCGACGTAATGCATCATTGTTACTGAAACGTACAGTCAGATATATACATATATGAGGCCGTATCAGGATAAGCGAGAGATCCGAGGTATTGAGTTGCAATCAGCCGTGCAGCTAGGACACTGTTATAGCTAGGCAAGGGGTAAGCCAAAACGAGCTATAATATGTGCATTATCATTATGATCGGTTGTTCAACTCCCACCGATATTGGACAACATTCAAGTGACCTTGGAATAACCTGCAAATGGTTCTAAATAGCGTTGAAGTGATTTTCGAATAATTTTAAAATGCCATTCACATAATCTGAAACATATAGATGACTATTTTAATTTCCAATTTCTCAATTGTCCATTTCACCAATTTTCCAATACTCTAATATGACAATTTCTTTCGTGTTAATCTTAACTTCCAAATCCTCAATTCTCAATTTTTCTAATATGACAATTTTTTTCGCGTTATTTCTCCAATTCTCCAAATTTCCAACTGTTATGAATACTGCGACACGTCAATTTCCAGTATTTCTTTCTCAATATTCTAATTTTCCATTTCTCCGATTTCCCAACTTTACACCTTCCTAATTCCTGGGTTTTGTAATATCGCAATTTAATTCATATTTCCTTTTCTTAGCTCAATCCGCCATCGATCTCAGTTAATCCAAATTAAACCTCGTCGAACCTTTCTCTCCACATATATTCATACCCTCCATTTCCTTCTTCGCGACAAAGCTATCGAGCAAATCTCCGAAAACCACTCCCATTTCATCCCTTTCTCTACACGACTTTTTTCACCGGTAAAGGATCTTTTCTCTGGCCCAGGTTTAAAAGTCGCCAAGATTTACTCTTCTACCGGCAAAAGAAACGGATTGACGTTTCGTATAAAGACGAGGAACAGGCCTTAGAACATTTTCGGAACACGATGTCGTCCAACAGCGAACACTTTACGCGGTTCGTGTACAGGCGCCACATAGACGAGCGAAACGGTACAAGGAACGGATTCACGTGCTTGCAAGCTCACGCCGGCCTGCGTGCGGTACGTGCAAAGATACGATGTAGGGGAATCGAGTCCGTAAATCTCGACTGGTCGTCCCCGGAGAACCATGTCTCAGTCACAGCGCGCGATTGCACGAGTTAAAGGGTTTCGATTTAGGGCACGTACCTGTACACGTGAGCGTGTGTTCACAGGAGTTTCTCGCTGTCGAGACGTCTGAAGCTTGGGTCTCATTAATGTGACTTTGATTCGTCTACTGGAGGCTATAAAATGGCTACGGGGGACGTGGATTATTCAGTATTTCTTTTTATTTTCGGAAATCCCAGAAGCAGAGAGATAAAAAGAAACAGTAAGTTAATTATGTGTTATCGTTGAAATCGATGATACAATAGTACATTAATATTTTATAAACGTTATGTAATTTCAAAGGTCCGTATAGTTTCATTTCACGTCAAAATACAAAAGAAAAGCGAAGAACCAACCTAACGAGTTAATACAAATACTTTATACTACAGATATTCCAAGGAGACACAAAAATAAAAAGTACCCTACATACACGTCTGACACATCAGCAATAAGCAACAGAACACAAGAAAATTACTCGTTATGATAACAAACAGTGATCAATTTTTCGTGTTATGTCTAAATGTCAATCAACGTAACAAATTGTACACATGCCTATACGTTAATAAGAACCAATTTATCGATAAATAAAATACTTCGTTCCACATATTATTGAAACAATGACAAATTATCTCGTCATTTCCAACTAAAAGGTCCGGTTCGAGATGAATAAGGTATCGTCAGCCGAAGTTTAAATATCCAGTTAAATGTCATTCATACTTAATTTTATACTCATCGATTGAATCGATGGACAGATGTCCACTCTGGAAGAAAGAGCATTTGATTTTTATACGAACGTGTATGTACAGGATCGCATATTTTACGAGGCCGATTACATGGCGGAATAAACTCGATAAGCGAAACGGCACCGCTTGAAACGACAGTAGAGCGTGTGGATATAAACAAACTAAGCGGTTCAGAACGATTCGGCCAATGCGCCATTCCATTGTGCTTTTGAACGGCCGGACCCGGTATGATCTTCCCGATAAATAAGGTCGAGGTATTAAAAGGCAGTCGAGTGGGTAGCAGCATCGAAAAATAATAGAAAATACGCGTGAAGTACCATCGGTGCGTCGCTCGGGAGGGTCAATATTTAAACGCGACGTAAAGCATCGTCGCCTGCGCGAGCCATTTCCACATCAAATCGCGTGCTTTCTACCGCTATACACCACCGATTTTTTTCATTTTTTTTTTTTTGTTTTTCCCTCCAAGCTCAGTATATTTATTGAGAGACGTGAAAAAGTAAACTCGTGTCAAATTTTGGTCCCCTACGTTGAACAGTTTGCAAGATATTAAACTTCCTCTGGATTCCTCAAATTGCTTTATACATTTCTGAAAGCTTCTTTTGTGCAGTGCGTACCACAATATAGCGAGGACATAAAGTCAGTTAGGTGTTAAAGTAAACATATTTACAAATTGACAGAAATAGAGGCAGATAAACATTTAAAACCATAGTCAGGATCATACGAAGAAATCTTTCAACCAATATCAGTGTACTTTGTCATCCTACATGTAACATCGTTTTTGAAAGCCTAATTTAAACATAAAAATAATTGTATTTACACTTAGATATCATAAATCGATGAGATCGTTATTCGTGAAGATCATTTATCATTTTTTATTTAACTTAATAATTCCCTTTTCGAAAAAAGTCTGATATAATACATAAAAGAAAAAATTCATACTCACATTATAATTACATTATATATAAAGGTCTTCCTGATGTCTTTAAAATTTTAATTTACCTGCGCATTTTCTGTGCAGGCTAAAAATGGAGAAAAGTTGTGTATTTGTAGATAAAGAAAGATATTCCACTTTATATGGTAATAAATATTGACATATTTTCCCTTTGTAAAGTAAATACCAAATCATGCACTACCATTAATTTATCTTTGGAACACTAAAACAGAGTATATATACGAATAATAGGTGCCGGTTTTAAAAAGCTTAATTTACTACCTCACTATAAAAGACACTTCAAAGTATTGACCAGTTTTTTCTTTTTTCTTTTTATAAATCTATAAGGCTAAACAGGGTCAAAATCGAAAATAAATATTTAATGTTAAATATTGTCGTTTATATTACGAGTGGTAAACATTTCTGGTACATAGTTTGCCAAAGTACTTTTCTCTCTTTAAGCTAATTCCAACAGTATGTTGTTAGTATCCCTTAACTAACCAGAATTATCGAAAGCAAAACTATGGTATTGGGTTGGAATAAAAATTCGTATAGGTTTCCATTAGGCGATGTTTAAATATGTGAAACACAAAAAAATCAAGAGAAAATTGCCAAGTTCTGGGAGAATGGGATCATGAAACTGCCTTACACATGACGAAAGGCAGTGGAACAAAATAACGTCTTTGAATTTCACTTAAAAAGTACTACAAGCTTCTGTTCCAATCCAATACATATCGTCCCACTTCCATCAATTCTTCAATGCTTCAACATTTAGTAACTTCCATACCGTCGAACACAAGACGATTAAAATTGTACACAAGTTAATTTCTCGAATCTTCTAATAAACGTACTGAATTTGAAATAGCTCGACGACAAAAAGTACACGATTTGACATGGAATGGTTCAAAGCGCGTGCGCTAGCAAACATCGAATTGTATTTAGTGCATTTCAGGTTACTTCTCTCGTTGTTGTATATATTCCTACTCTCCCCTCTCCCCTTTCCTTACAAATCAGTTGGAGCGAAATCTATCTTCTCTCTCTCTCTCTCTCTCTCTGTTTTTTATTATTTTTGTTTTGACTGGTGCAAAAAAGAAAGAGAGGGAAGGGAGAAAAGGAAACAGAGAAAAAAGGAGGAGTAGGAGGAGGAGGACAAAGAGACGTACAAAACAGGCAGAGAGTGAATAGGAGGGAAAAATAATAAAAGCAGTATTTTTGGAGAAGCGACAGCGGGACCGAGGGAGGAAGGGGTGGAGTGAATCTCGATAAACGACAGGCCACGAGAGCCAACGCAGTTGATTAATTCATACCGCCCATTTTCAGTGACTGCTCGTTTCGCGGATACGGACGCTTTTGTCTCTATTTTTTTTCTCTCTTTTTTTTTTACTCCGTTCCGAGCGACGGTACTGACATTTTTGCGCTGCTTGATATCGAATCCATTGGCCATGGATACGGGGCCATCGATTATCGTGTTTCCACTTGGCGAAAGGGGTCATTTCTTCCTGCGACCATCTGCGTCAATGTAACCCAGAAACTGCGTCCACGTTGTCGAAACTAATTCCGTACCCTGTTACCCCCGTTCACCCCTTTTTGGTTTTCAGAAACTGTAATTGCGGATGCTGCATTCGCTCTCCGTGTTACTTTTTGTCACGGTGCTGCTCATCGAAGATTACGGGTTGCTTGTGGCATTCGAGCGTCGTCGTATTTGGTTCGTCGTATGCTCAAGTTGAGAAATAAACTATAACTATGACCATTGGTTGGATACGCCTTAAACACAGAGCTTGTACAATTTTAATTATAAAACTATTCGATTTATTTGATTAGGTATGAAGAATCGTTGTATATCGAAGTTGCTTATTGTTAGTTTGAAATGGAACAGTATGTAACGTATTAGGTGCTTCTTTTTATCAAATTCAGTATTCAGTTTTTATTTTTCTTCTTCTGTTTCTTGGTTTACTTTTAATTTTGGTGCTTGTCCTCGATTTTCGTTGGGTAATTTTTGTAATTCTCCGTTGTCACATGTTTAACACCACTGTCAACATACCGTTTGTGATCTATAATGTGTAAGTTATTCTAACGATAAAACCATTTATAACTCGATTTATCTACATTCATGAGAAGACATGCTGCAGTTAATTATCATTTTACATTTTGATGAGAGTAGGAAATGTTAACAATTATCCGAAACTGTTTGCTCGGCAAAAATATATTGATAGAAAGGACGATCTATAATTTCAAAGTTGCTTTAAAGGTACAAGATAACTCTTTATAACCAGATTTTTCTACGTTCATGATAAGAAACATTACAGTTAATTACAATTTTACACTTTAATGGAAACAGGAAGAATTATTAATCATTCAAAAATAATTGATCGGTAATAATATAACAATACAACAGTACTATAACGTAGGACCATAATAAACAAATAAAATGAGACTTATAAAATGTGGAAGAATGTATAAGTAATTTCTTAAATAGTATTATACATACATACTCTATGGTATTTCGCGCGAACCTGATAAATTATGGAATTCGTCAACAAAGCGTAATAGAAAAACTTCGACGCTCTTAATCGAATCCCGTCTTGAATACGATTTTCAGGTTAATGGAGATTTAATTTATAAGTAATGCGAGTCGATACCTATTGAATTTGCAAATGGCTGCGTGGGATGAGGGCGACGCGGGCTGAATTATCGAACGACTGCCAAAAACTTCGACCACGATGAAATTAGCATCGCGCTGGAAATGGTCGGGTGAAACGAAAGCGGATCGCTTCGTTCCTTCGTCGTATATGTTTAATACAGAATACCTATTCACAGACGAATTGATAATAATAATCCATCGCGTTGGACACGATCGACGCGGATAAACCGTTTTAGCCTGCTTTAATAGGCAGTACAATGTTTTGTTAATTAATTCCCCGCTAGTAACCGTTATACGATATTTGCATTATTTAAGAGTGAAATATGCGCTAGTAGTACCGTATATACTGGACTTAAAACGTATAACGGTTGATTATTATTCGTCGATCTTACAAAAGTGTAACACAGGGCACTTAAAAAAATTTGTCCAGCGTCAATTGTCAAACCTAACAAGCTAAATGGAATTTCCTTTAAAAGCTTTGTTTACAGGTATTCAACAGCTTTTCATTAATACCTTTTTTCTTTAATGAAAATACCTGCTTTGATGATACGTGTTTTCGAAAACTCGCTTGTAAAATATTGTTCCAAATAATAATTAGAACTTTATAATATTAATCTGGAGCACGCAAGCATGCGTGAATCGACACGGTAAGCATGCATGAATAATCCACGAGAAATAGTTGATATTTTAAAATATTGAAAAAACGAACGAACGGACGAATAATTTTGTATTTCAATGAAACTATTCTTATTATACTACACGAGTATGTTTGAACTCGATGTTATTCTATTTAACAATATTGTTGCGTATCGAACGCTATTATTTCCTTATGGAATATCATGAGGTTGTAAGGCTCGTTTGCGCTTGTTTGTGATAGATTCGGAGACGTGAGTTATCGGGTAATTTAATCTTTTAACTTGGTCAACACGTTTGTTATCATCCTTTTGTTGAAGTATCGTTCGCTATTTTTTGTATTATTTTTACTTAAACACTTAACATCTGCGTTCTCATTCATTTCGCATAATTTCCATTACAGACTCAGATAAAAGAAATTGTAAGAAGCGACCTTTATTATCTTTTTCATAATTCCGACCGATTGTCATTTTTTCAAAAATTTGTTTACACATCATCTAGTAAACTAATCCTTCTAACTTTTCAAAAACACTCACGTTGTTTGGTCCAATTTTAAGAAAGTTATTTGTGTTTTAAATGGTGTGTGAGTGTTAATAAAAGTGACTGTATGGGATGCTGGTAGCGAACGTGTTAACCCTTTGCTCTCAAGAGGCGACTTTTAGTCGCCGCTTGTTTTGATACAGCAACTCGAATGATAATAACTGCTTTTTTTTTAACAGATATCCTTCCTCTTTAAATTTTTAATGTGTTGATGTATATGTATATATTTCATGGTACAACATTGTGTTTAATTGAAATTATTATTTTATATATTAGTCTGTCTTTAATGCTTTTAAAAATCGAGTCAAATAATATAATTAATTTTGTTTATTTAGTATTGTACTCTATCGATGATTTTGTTTATGTTCTTCGTGTGATTACTTGATACTCTACTATGTTTGACTGTGTTTGCTCTTTTATAAACTAGTTTGTGTTGTGATTGGTGGATGTAATGTGTGATGGGGGTGATTTTCGTGTTTCCGATTTGTCTACTGCCTATATAGATGGAAATAACGAAATAACTGAGAAGGGGATTATTTCTCACTATGGTGGCGGTGCTTTAAACAATTTTAAAGTTATAAAGGTCTTAGCGGTCTTAGCAGTATTTATGGCAGTTGCTATGCGTGCAGCATCCCTGTCCAGTGTGTCGCCGCGTGCGTGGATGTCCCTGTGGGGGTGTCGGCTGCGTGGTTCCACTGAACAACACTCACGCACTACACGGTTACCCGCCAATTTAATATTGGGCAACTATTTCGAACGAATGGTAGAACACGATGTATCGTGTGTTCTACCGTCGAAGACCCGCACGTTGGATTCGACTGAATGTGGAATCCGCCTCGAAAATGCGCGACGATGAGGTTGACCGAAGAAAGAGTTTTATATCGTCACGAACGATGCACGATGACAAGAATAAGATAGCGAAACGTTAGAAATCCCGAACGATGGATTCTAACGATCGAACGTGTCTCGATTGCCTGTTAACGAACGTGTGGACAGTCAACGAACGACTGTTATCTTTAATTCTCAATAAAGACTATTCTCTCGAATGGTTAGAGAACGACTCTGTTAATGACGACTGGTTACGATTGCTTCTAACGTACGAATCAACGAGTCAACGAACGACTGACTCCGAAGACTTCTACCGTACGAAATGATCTCTTCAGCAGCTCGCTTGATCGCTGCTAAAGAGGGTGACACGCTGATTGGTAGCAACCGAAATGTTAATTACCAATCAGCATGTCTAACGGATATCGCGAACACCCTTCCAGTGCGCCCTTAGCGCTCTTTTTCCTGGAAAAGTGGGGCGATACCTGCTCGGACGCGCGATGTGCCGAAGGTTTGGCAACGGTCTGGAATTTCCGCCAGGTCCGATTCAACGGTTCTTTACACGTTGAGAATCCATTGTCGAAATGACCGTTAGGAAACCGTTCGTTTTTATAACACGTCTTCGGCTAATGAGAACAAAAATTAAATTTACGCGACCGTTTTGTAAAGAAAACTAATTTCTCTCGGCGAGAAATTCACAATAATACGAACAATAGAATTCGTTGTCTCAAGAAATAGCCTTTTCTTCGCGATCGTGTCATAAACCGTGCCAAACACAAGATCGACCAGCTTTCTGTTCCTTCGGACGGAACATCCAGTGACCAAATGTGTCTAACCAAGGTTTTGCATTTTTTCTTTTTTAACTATAACCCGAGGTCCCGTCGTGTTGCGAGGTTTTTTAAATATTAACGTCCACTTTTCAATTCTTATTCATTTTAAAAGTCTCGCAAATTTGAACAGTCCTGCCTTATAGTAATCTCAAACACTTATCAAATAATCATTCAGAGAAAACACCAATTGCACATCCCCAAGCTACAAGTAGCCTTACGTTAAACATTTATACGTAATACTCTAACAGCGTCTTAGTACATTCAGTACTGTAAATTCTCGTTGGAAAGAAGTCCGGTGGTCTGGTTCCACTAGCTGCAATTAACTTCTCGTTCCATCCAAGGTGGATGTTAATGTTAATGAGAGAATAGAAACGCAGAAGAAGCGCCGCGAGATCGGCTCAAAGAACTTGATAAGTGTGCTGAATAAACAAACGAAGTGTTTACTTTCCATTATAACTTGTATGAGATTAACGCTCACGCCGTTTATTTACAGCAAACGAGTTTAAATAATACGTAAATTGCCCCGTCGCTGCTATTAATGTGACGGGCTAATTTTAATCTCACCCCATGGCTACCGCCTGGTGCCTCCTACTCCCCCCCCCCCCCTTCGCGCCCGAGAAATCGACTTTTCCCTCATAATGCAACCGGTGCTACTGACCGGTTTGTAAAATATAATAAAGTGTTATCGCTCGTTGTTACGCCGCGCATTACGTGGTCGCTGCTGTGCAACGCTGGATACATTCAGTGTGCACAGGATTGCACGACTAACAGCACCAGATATTTCAGCGACTCAATTTACCGTCGCAAATTAATCCTTCTGGCGGCAGGCACGATTGACATAACGAAAAAATAGGAGGTAACTTTGAAATTACTCCAACTAACTGAGCAATTACTTGTATTGCAGAAGCGAGAGAGTTTCGTGTGAGTGTTTAGGTTGAAACGAGAGTTGCGTGAACGGAAAATACTTGAGCTAGAGCGATAGATGTGCGAAAGGAACGTGTTCGCAACTGACAAGGGAACTGCAGTAACTCAAAAATGTCGATTTTTTTGAAACTTTACAAGTTTATAAGAGCTTGAGAGAAATCTCGGATAACTTTTCGTTTTAGGCCTTTCTCGGTTCTTCAAGATGAAAACTGCTCTTGAATGAAGATAAGTATTACGCTATTTCTCTGTATATCTTTAAAACTACAGTAACTATAAAAAATGCTTATATGCTTTATAAGGTGATGGCATTATATTAATAAAAATCGTTTAAGTAAAAAATCTCCTATATATCCAATGTATCGACCTGCTGTCAGTAAAAGGGTTAGGCTAAGGGAACTCCCGAGGGTGACAATTTTTGTTTACTTTACTATACGGTATAATAGTGGTATACATTTGTTCACTGTCAAATTGTCAGTGAAACTCTTTATTAATTAATCGATACTTTATATCGGCAAAGACCAACGGCATTCCTCCTTTCGAACAAGAATTTCCATGCGAATTTCGAGTCTGTGTTCATAACAATGTTAACACTTTGTGCACTGAACAATTGAGGTTAAATGTGTACAATGCACAGCCATTCAGCCTCTAACGATCATTGGAATGAACGCAATATGTTATACGAAGCATTAGTGAATTGTGTCATATATGATTGAGTTATATATTTTATTTACTCGTGTATTCTATACCAATCGAAACTTCTAGAATGTATATGCGTATCTAAATTATTAGTTAGAGCAAATAATTTTTGACTCGCTGATTCAGAATACAGAACAAAGAGAAAATATCTGATTTTCCAAATTTACCATCAACCTCTCAATAACTAAAGAAAACACCGATACACGTACTCTTGCAATAGAATTTTTAAATAAAATTTTTTACAAAAATTATATCAACTTTTGCACACACTTCAATAAATACAAACAGAGAAAACCTCTCGTGTTTAACGATTTCGCTTTGATTCTGATCTTCATACTTCGTATTCTTACAATAATAAAATCAGTTATTTAAGTACTCAAAATTTTAACTCTCCGAGTTCACAAGAATATATAAAATACTTAAGAAGTGCCTTTACATAGTGATTGTTTCTTCAAATATCACACAAATGTGTGTTAGTACAATTTTGTACGTATAAATTTCTGACGTGATGCGTATATACATTAAAGAACTTAGAAATATAAGTATTTCAAATAATAAAACAATTTACATAATACTTTACCTAAGAACAACAATAAAAATGTTTTTATAATTAATCAGATTAATTTGAATAATATAAAAAATGCATAATGCAAAAATAATAATAATCCAAGGCTTGTAAATACATCCTTAAATTTCTCTATCAATATCTCGATGAATGTAAAAAAACACGACAATTTAAACAAAATCATTTCCCCCCATTTTCTGAAAATGCCTCCAGGGACAAGTCACTGTTCACAGTAAAAGCACATAGTCCATAAACTGCTAGTATAAACGCATTGTCTCTTAATCAACTAAACAGAGAGATTATTTCCATTGAATCAGTTTCTCTCACACAAATACAATTACAAATGTAACTACACTTGAAGCCACACTACTACTACCGAACGAAGCCAGTGCATCTCGAAACATCAATAAAACCGCTATCGTGACGAAATAATCGTTGTTACCTTCGGTGTCGCATATAGATAAATATAAAAGGTGGGAGGAGAGAGAGGGGGGAGGGGTGGAAAGAAGGGGAGGGGAGAGAGAGAGAGAGAGAGAGAGAGAGAGAGAGATTTGCACACGCGAATCTGGCTGGTTTCGTGGAAACTCAAAGGCTGGGGTGCACAGGTTCTCGCGTCCTTTCTCAGCACCCCTTTTGTCGGTGTGCATCCTAACGGAAGGAAGTGGACAGGAACTAAAAGCTGAAACGATATAAGTAAGAGTAAAGAGAGAACGGCGACGCGGCTATGCATCAGGAAGAAAAGGGAAATGTAAACGTGAATAATAGGAGAGGGGTGAGGGCTAGGTTTCTCTGGTTGAAAGAGGGGGCAGGCGGGAGGAGGTAAGGTTGATGGGAGAAGAGGGTGAAGAGGAAAAAGCAAAGGAGGAAGAAAAGATTGCCGCGTGCACGGAGAGAGTTTCTTCTTCGAGTTTGGCTTCGTCCCACGGAAAGCAATTTCTTAGCGTAACCTTATCTTTGGCCGCGGGTATAGCTTGCACGCCACGTACAGGCCTGTGCAAAGACGCGTATGTGCCATGCACACAAAGCGGTGCCGACCAGCTCGCAACTTACGTGGCGAAACAAGAAATATCTGAGCCGCGGAGGCGAGGAATAGTAAAAGGAACTACTTTCACAGGCTTCCCCTTGATATACTCTCTCTTCCTCAGCCGATCTCCAACCAGCCGTTTCATTCATTTCCTCTGGATTTACCGGTAAATCGCGTACATTGTCACACTTTTTTCCTCCCTCTTTCTGTCTCTATCTCTTCGGCAGCGAACTAACATCGGTGATCAGAGGATCTTTAATCGTTAACCAGTCGTGTACATTTTTTCGTGCACAAACATTCATGTGGCCTTTGTAAGACTGGTATTTTTAATGCTAGAACTATCAAGCCCGTCAAAATGAGACGTTTCAGATATTTTTTTTTAAATTATTAACATCGTGTTAGTATAATTGTAAGAGTTTCCAATGATTTTTAATAAGATGAGATAACCGTTATGTTCCCTTCTTTATTTCCTTTCAAGTGTTTTAATATTTAGTTGCCTACCTAAAGTATACTTAAATGTATTAAAACCGGTCAAAATGAATTTTAGCCTAAGAAATATACATAATACCTTTTCACTCATTTATACAAAGATTTAGCGTCCTTTATCTCAACAATTGTTTTTATTTCTTCTAAAACTTTCTTTTAAAACTTTCTGTACTGCAATAGAAATGTAGCTCAACATCCTGCTAAATTCGATTGTGCAACAAAAATTAAACCAATTCAGTTTGTTTTAAACGCAAGAAATATGTTTGTGAAAACTGTACATTCCAAATAAAATTTATCTGCAAAATGTCTTCCGTAGGCGGATTATAAAGAGAAATTGTTTTAATAATAAACACCTGAATTAAACAATGTTTCTACATATTTCCTAGTTAAAAATGAATAAACAATAGATTAAATGTTGCGTTTCATTATTTATAACCTTTATTCTTTTTAAAACTACATATAAAAGTACATTTTTCAAATAACCGTCAAATTAACGGATGTGATAGAATTTGGTATACATTCAACATTGGTAGTTCGAGTGTTAAGAGCATTCTATTCTTGTTTTAAGTGTTTGGCCAAGCAGATAAAAATTATTGGCAGGATTCTGCTTTTAAAACAAAGAAGTAACTTTATTTCTGCCGTATGCCTATTTATCCATCGTATACTTTTTTGTTTTCCTTACGTTTAGCTTTCGTGCAACATTCTTCAGAAGTTCTAACATTCTTTCGATTTTAAATTTTCTTGAGGCCTTCTTATTTAGGCTTTATATACTTCTGCATCTCTTTCTGCCTCTGGAAAACTCTCGTGAAGCATCGATAGGTTTTCCGGAGGTCGGTTCTCATCTCAGAGGAGTTGGAATCAGATCTGTAGAGAAGATTTCACTTCTACGCTTAATACATAAGAGAACAATTACTTAAATGTACAAGAACCATCTGGAAAACTGCATCAAACATGAACAATTAGTCGTATTTCAACTGTGAAACATCTGAATACGCAACAAATCGGGTTTGGTAGGCACGGGTCTATCAATGTGAAGATCAGATGGTGTAAGACAGTTGAAAGCCTGCTAGTTGCAAAATCATAAGAAAATTTATGATCGAAACAGTCTCAAAAACAGCATACGATCGGTTAAATGTTAACCAACACTTTAGAAATTCCCCTGATTCAAGAAACGTTAAGAAGAAATTTCACCCTTTGTTCGATCCGTTCGAACTGATTTCTGATATAACGGAACACGTGGAGAACCGTCGGTGAAAAAGAATCCTTGGTGCCTAGTGTTTCCTTTTGTTCCACGGGTGGTCGAGGTGTTCGTTGAAATTTCACGGCTGATATTAGCGAGCAGTTCGATAATGCCGGGCCGGTATAAGGTGGTTTCAAGTGGAGGCCGGAAAAACCGGTAAAAAGCGAGCACCGAACACCCTCCCACATTTATACCACCGTGAACCGACAATTCTCTCCCCCTTTCTCTCTTTTATTCTTTCTCTCCCTTCATCTGTCTCTCTATCCCTCTTCCATACCTCTCCACCTTCCACAAATGGTGCCACGGTTTTTTCTACGTGTAATTTATCGGCTAGACTCCTTTTTTTTCTCACCCAAGTACCACGTTCCTTTACTCCTTTCCATCTCTCCCTCTCTCTTCTCTCTCCCCCCCCCCTCTCTCTCTCTCTCACTTTTTCACCCCCACACCTTACTCGCATTCACACCACCGAATGGGGGTTTACAGACGGCTGGAGGGGAATGGAACACGAGGACGCAGCGATTTATAGTAACTGCACCCTCTGTAGTAGAATATTTTTGGTGGAATTTCTACTCTATCTTTTTCATCCAATGATCTCTATGGAACCGCGGTTCGTCCGTCCTCCTTCCTTTCTCCGCCCACTTCTATTCAAGATACCCTCTTTTCTTTTTTAGGTCGGCCATAAAACATAAATGGAACTTGCAACACCCTTTCTCTCTCACTCTTTTCGTTTGAATTAACGGTATTGATATAGGTATTCCTACAGGCGAGCGCATATCTGATTACCGGCGTCAGTTATTTCGCGGTTTCGACCGCGGGATTCGTTAATACTTCATTAGAGATTCGAAGAGCTACGAGGAATAGTAAAAGAGGATCTGGTTCGACGATAATTAATTAGAGAAAAGCGATCTACGTATATGTGTTTTAATGTAGTTTTCGTTTTGTTGTAGTTAATTAATTTGAAACGAACCTGAGGCAAATTTTATACTTTGAATGAAAGAATATATCTTGTTTCTATTTTATGGACCTCGATAGTTACATCCCGATAGTCGAACAAATTCAAACCGTCCATCCAGTAGAATCATTGTGTAATATAAACTTTGGATCAAACCTCCATTTGATGTTTGACTCTTTCATAAACTTCATGAAACTCAAATAGACTGTGTTATCTGTTTCGAAACGATCTTCAAAAATATACTATCGTAAACACGCCTGAACACAGTCACTTACAGAGTCCTTTTAATATTCGAACACACTTTCAAGCTTTTCTTTAAATTGGACCAAACGAATCGTTTTCTTCCTTTAAGAAGTCAGACGACGCGTGAAAAAGTTTTTGAGAAAATTGCAATCGATCGGAATTGCGAAGAAAATAGTAAAGGTCGTTTTTTACAAATTTTTCATCTAAGCCAGTAATGCAAATTTAAGAAAATGTATTTTGTAGATTTATGTTAGTTATTATACACTGTAGAAAAATTCATCGAAATCGACTAACAATTGCTATGAGCTACAATTAAAAATAGTGTAAATCGAAATTCTTCACAATTTTCTACCTACAACTGACAATAAATCTAAAGATTCTTACATCTTTCAATGTCTGTACAAAAGCGGTCGATTTCGACGAACATTTTCAGCATGTACACATATCACTAACGTAAATCTATAGTACGTATTTCTCAAATTTTCATTATAGGCTCAGATAAAACAGTTGTAAACAGCGATCTTGACTATTCTCTTTGCAATTCTCTGACGAATTGCAATTTTCTTCAAATGTTTTTTTAGAAATTATCTAATAAACTAATCTTGTCAACTTTTCAAAGAAAAACTCATGTCGTTTGGGCCAATTTAAAAAAAGTATTGTTTTAACCCTCATCGGTCCCTCATGTCAATTTGACATACTTTTCCGGGTAAAAGATTGTATTATTCGGACATTCCTAGAAAACATTTTCTAAATCCTTGACTTTTATTTTTTTTAAATGAAGTACATATATTTCGTACTTCTATTGGTAAACAATGCCTTTAGAGTTGTAAATAACATTTCATATACCATTTCATATACCATTTCATATATAAAAAAACAACTTGAGAGCTGTAAATAGTGTTACATATTCTATGCAATCATACATATTAGATGTACAAATAAGTTTGGTGCCTCTTTAATATAACAGGATATAAAAAAAAAAGGATGGATTCCTTCACAGACAAAATTCTAATTGACACGTGTATTCTTTTCTCTGAAGATTCATCAGCTGTAATCATTTTTTGTCCACAGTACGAATTATTTCACTATGACGTATACATGGAAAACAACGTCGCGATAAAACACGTTCAGAATATAAACAGTCGCGAATTAAGCGCGCCGTTAGCACAATTTAAAGTTTAATTGCAAAACAACATAGTCCTTATGCAAGACAGCATAGCGGCACGTCAACGTTACACGAGAATGCACGGAAACAATTGGACATAGATGTAACTGATTCGAGTGACAGTAATGTGACTGATGCGTGTCGGGTCGCGATGTACTCTCGAGAGATAACAAAATGGCGTATCAGTGACCTTTCAGCCCGTGCAACTGTGTCGATGCCTTCCACCTCGGTGATGCATCTCGTTCCTCTGAATAGATATACCCGAAAGCAAGCTTTTCAGAGTGGCCCTGACTATCTGATTCTTCGAAACCGTTTCTCTATTGTGAGAATTGGAAAGCACGGAAAGTTCAAGGATTAATACATATCACAATATGATGAGTGATGTACATTACCATGTACGTCACAGGATATTTAGCTAATTTATTATTATCATTATATTTATATTACATATTTATATTAAATATTATAAAGAGAAAAAGAATATTGAATTACATTGTCTATTTAAAAAAAATTTTTTAATTTACGTTGGGAAAATATTTCGTACGAAATTAACGAAAAAGTATACGCGAATTCTCGTATTTTTCCATGAGACGTTCCTTTTTTCTTTTTTTTTCTTCTTTTATGAAACGTATATTTTGTTTATGACAGAAAATTGTAGTAATTGAGTAAAATGTACTGTTAAATTATAGGAAATTTTTATGGTAGTTATAAGACATATCGAAGTCGATTTTATATTTTACATTTTTCTATTATTCATGTGTGTTATACGTATGCAAGGTATTTCAGAAGCTAGTTACAGGAAAGTTCGTTGAATTTCGTTGTATAAAGAAATTAAGCGAACGATGAACATTTTTAAAAATACAAAAATCCCATAAAATGCACCGAATTTTCATCAAATTACTAATCAACTTAAAAACAATTTTTGCTTGTATCATTTTCGAATATAAAAATTATGAAAATCCGAGAAGTACATTCGCTTCTAACTAACAATAAGTACATTCCACCACTACTAGCTCCCTGCCTATCCTCGCTTCCACTACGTTTTTCCACTATTAACCGGAACATTATATGTATTTAAAATAATTTCAAACGGGGAACGTTGAAACTACATCCTTCCAGCATAAAAAAAACTATTCGACGTTAACTTATACAGCATAAAAATTCCATTTTCATAAATTGAGGAGTGAAATATCCGGAATTAAATAATCTCAGTTCACCAATTCGATCAGCTTCGCCGGTTCTTTATTTCCGCAGAGGAAAATTATTCAGTTTTGTACTAAAAAAAAAAAAAAGTAAGAAAGAAAGAAAGAATAAGTTTCGAAGTACCAACTATTTTGCCGACGATCCCACCGAAACCTCTTAAACCATGCCTCTTGTTCATTCAACATACCTTTTTTTCCACAGTTCTAAGAATACCTTTGCGCAATTCAGTTTCGAGTGTGGTTATCGTGAATACATTTACGCCGACCGTTAGAGTAATATAACGTTCGCTGTACAATGCTACGTATACCGTGAATAAAGTTGGCGAAATATTATCTGAAGAGATACGAAGGCAATATGAAAGAAGGCTTCTCGTTAGCATAGCGCATTATTTATACGAATTTATATGGAATTCCTTATAGTCTTACAAGATGAGTACGGAAACCGGCAGTAAATGATACAATTAAATGAATTAAATATTTATCAACACTCAGGCTGCCTGGATCTACTAGGAATCGTACTAAAATTCGCTAGAATTTTTCGAGTTTGCAAGTTTCGATACGCAAGACGAAATAATTTTTAAGCGGGAGGACTTTTAGCTCAAATCAATGAAGTAAAAGAGTTGCAGAACGAATGATTGAAATTCTATATCTTCGAATATATTGGGTTGTAACATATTTTCGTCCCGTTTTCTTTACTTGACAAACGTAATATCGCTTTTTAAACCTGCTTTCAATTTAACATAGGCAAGTGTCATATATCATTGAAGAGATCAGATTGCACTGGTAATTTTAGTAAAGTATTTTTGTCATCATCAACAAATGGGATGATTGGAAAGTGTGTGTGCGATAGGAAATGCTTGCTTTTAATTTTCACCTGGCGAATACAGGGATCCGTCTGTATAAATAGTTGAATATCAACAGTTGTTTAAGTTTACGTAATTCACACTGAAAAATATCGAGAAAAATGTAACAAATGCTCAAAGCATATTTATAATGTTCATAAAATACACAAAACACCTGCTTTGTGCGTGCAATGTAATAAAAATGAATAAATATTGTTTGCTTTTTATGCACCATAAATGTATTCATCTTCCTTTAAACATTACACAACAGTACGTTTTTTAAAAAACAGAAGTCTATATACAAAAGAAGTATTTAAAAAATATATTTAAAAAAATGTCTTTTTAAAAAATGGAAGTTTATATATAAAATAAAGTAAATATTTAAGTGAAAAGCTCCTTATCAATGATATAAGTAAGATCTGTTTCTCATGGGTCTAAATGGACCCTGTACCCACTTTCAAACGATTCGTCGTGCAATGGTTAAGAAGGGAAGCATTTTCTAGAGGAAGATTGTTGTTGTTTGAGTCGTAAACGCGAGAACCAATTCAGTTGCTTAGTTGTATCTTTAGTTTCGTCCGCGACAGTTCCAATAATTAATTGTTTTTTACATATGCCTTGTGGGAATGCGTGGGCAAATAAATGACGCGTATTTGCTGCGTAGCTTTTTATTGTGTTGTCGTGCGTAATAGTCGTACGCTTGATATCGTGGATCGATGTCGACTGCCCTCGGAATCGGTCTTCCGATCGTCCTCTGTTTCCGAGGGCCGTCGACCCGTTAGGCAGCCGAATTCGTTGGCGACGGTTGCCGCGTCGACAACGTTTGATAATACAATGTTGTGGCGGTCCGGCGATGTGCACGTGCACGGGCCGCCACAGCCTTATTTAAATAAATAATACTACCTTTCGATACTATAATATAAAAGAACTTTTCGAAAATATGTATTGGAAGATAGCTATCTGGGTCCGAACGGACCCAGACATAGTGTTCCGTACGATCAGTCGAACTATTTGTCGTGAAAAAATTAAAAAACAATTATACGCAGGAAAACCATTCCTAAATGGAATAAACTTCATGTTCAGCGACTCTGGAGTTACAAAATACAAAGATATTCTTAGCTTTTCTTGGCAATGTGAATGCACACAAAATACGAAACTTCTTAGAGTGTTTGAATGATTCCGTGCAAATACTTCAACCGTCGTATAGAGGACTTTATATCGATACGTGAGAACGGGGCGTAAGAGGACTTACGCGCGAGTAATCACGATTCCTTCTTTGAATAAAGCTCTTGCCAGAAATTTGGGAATTAAATGTCTTTATGCTAGTGTGTGTATCATATGTACAGTTGAACATTTTCTTCGTTAATGATACAGTATTACTGCATACACTAAGAACAGACGTTAAATGAATAATTGGATTCTGTATTTAAATTGCATTACACATTCAATTGTTCGGGAAATGGTTTATTGCAATGTATATACTGTACGAGAAGAATTCCATAAAATTTCTAAGAGTAACTATGTTAATTGATATTTCGAACAAACGTAATTTCACCAGAAATGTAATGAAGTAGTCCCTTTGAGTAAAATATCTGAAATACGTTTCTGCATGTAAAAAATACCAAAAATTACATATAAAAGCAATAATTACATATAAATTGATTCTTCCACGTGTACACACACTATCATGCACAAGTACTTGGACATCTTTGAAATAGGGATCCCCAGGAATAGTTCTAATTTTTGTTGGCATTTTTGTCGGTTCTTCGGGATGAAAACAGCCCTTGAGTGAAGATAAGTATTACCCTATTTCTCAGTATATCTTTAAAACTATAATAGATATTAAAAAGGTTTCTAATAAAAATTTGATTATTTCTGATGCCTCGTGAGATAATGCTATTAATTAACAAAAAATTGTATGTTGAAATGAAAATCTTCCACAACCGTTACCGTGAGAAATTTTGAATTTTTTGTCATATCAAAAAATATATCGAATAAATGTATATAAACATGCTAAATATGTTGCATTTATCGGATAACACGACATTTAAATAATTTTAACCGATACGCGTATTGCTCATACGTGCGAATGTTTGGAAATGCAACCAATGAAAAGTAGAACATTTGCAATTTAAAAATTGAATATTTCAAAAATTTTAATAAAATCAATTATCACGAATATCAGAGATACACGATTTCAAAGTGCAAAAAATGAAACGAACGAATCCATTTCCCATTGTATTATCACTTTATACCAGGCAAATATTGTCTCCCTTATCTCTGAATTCGCTTCCACATTCCATCTATTCAATCCACTAATCAGCTGCTACGAGCGGATGGATTTGACTATCACGTGGAATCACGGAGAATCGAGACCGTTTCCAATTATTCCGCCGCGTACACGGCCCTTCGAGACTGATTTACGTGGAATTCAAAACTAATTGGCCGGGTACACTGTTGTCATCGAAACATCTAATGTTGCCTGAAGTAACGGCAACCGAAGTATCCGGAATATTCCCAATTTCCGCCTAACCATATTCAATATCCGGATGTTGAAACTTCGGATATCCGCAGTGCGCATTGTCGAAACGATCGTATCGGTGAACTATTCAAATAATGGTATAACTGTACCTAACGTCCGCCTCATCCTTTGCGCGGCTAACTTCCCTAATAATTGATAATCGACATTCGCCACGCTACAAATTTCACGCGGCTCGCCGCCTGGTGGCCCCGTAACGCGCTAAAGTAATTTCTACGCTTGTTAAGGCGATGCGATGTAAACGATGTTTCACCACGATCTGTAACCCATTCGAAATACCCTAAATTCCGGGAATTATACATCTCCGTGTGAAGAAAAGACAAATTAGAGGATTAATGAATCGAAATTTTCCTAAATATACGATTATTGCACTATGGATATCATTCTTGCGTGACTAACAATTATCAACAGATGTTCTTATTTTGCAGAAAAATGGAAGATCATTTTAAGAGTATTGGTTAAGATTAAGGTTGAGAATGAACTTCCGGAAATAAATCTGGAAATAGTACAATGTCAACGTAACGCACTTTGCTAAAGTTGACAAAACTGTATGTTCCGTTAGTACTATCCATATAGAATATTTCTTCCAAAGTTTTATTTGAGAATTCACAGAACTACCGGATTTATAGCTCTGAAAACTCGAGCGGTCACAATCCGGTGTATAAAGGTATGCTTAACGTCTTTGAATTTTTAGTAAGTACTACTTAAATAACATACAATAACATATAAACATTGATTTCTTAAAGAAATATAACTTCATATAAAAAAAAATTTTTCTTAATATTACATTCGTTGAAATGTATGTATCATTTTAAAGATCTCATATTTTTTAATTTCGATTCGAAATTTATTCGCGTTGTCAATTTCGATATATATTCTACGATAAAGACTAATAGAGAAATTGCGATGCATTTATGTAACGATTTTCTCACATCGACAAGTCATACTTTGTCCAGTATAGACCAATATCTGCCAAGCGTATCGATCGGGCATGTTACAATGACCACGAAATGCAAACATTACCGACGAAAATGCTGAACAAAATGCGCCGATAATATACGTGCAAATAGGTACGCGCAACAATGGTGAAAACGCATAGTGGGGGGTGGCTGGTGGGCTGTGGCGTTGAAAAAGAGTCATTGCATAACGCGTTTGACAGGATGATTTGTATCAGCGTTTCATAAAAATGTGCACCCTTTCAGCACTGCAAAAGATAATGATCGGAACACGCGCCGCATAAGGACAATAAATGTTTCCTGGCCGGCGTAAAAAGCTCACGATAAAACTATTGCTGGCAATTTTTGATTTATGAAGAAACATTCGCCAACCCTTGGAAACCCGATCACGTTCGAATTTTATACCAGAACGAGAAAGAGAATGCGAGAGTTAGAGAAAGAGCGAGAGTCAGAGCAAGAGAGGGAGACAGCGGGAGAGAGAGGGCGGAAGCGAAGGCAAGAGCGAGAGAAAAAGAGAAAACGAGAGAGTTAGGAATGCGTGAGAATGAGAAACCGTGAAAGAGAAAGCGAAAGAAAGAGAGAAAGAAGGGGAGCCACAATGTGTGTGAGAAAGAGAGAGAGAGAGAGAGAGAGAGAGAGAGAGAATATCGTTTTAAACGTAAACCAATAATAGAAAGCAGGAGTAAAAAAAGAAAGAAGGAAAACATGAAAAACGTTAAATGCAAACGTATTTCGCGGTAATTCACGCAACGACGCGATAATTTCGCTGTTCTTGAAACGACATTACGCTCTATGTAATTCCGACTATTTATGTCTGACCATTGCTGTGGCTAGACTACTGAAAAATTGCCAGCCTCGCAACGATAGCTACGAAGGGCGCTCGGAATAATCGCGATCGTATACGGAGAAAAATAACTTCCAAGAACACTGAGCTCCCGTTCGTTCAACGAAGCGAGATTGTCAGCTTGTAGGGTGCACGATATAGCGTGATTGTACGAATCGAAACGGTACGGTTTCGAAATTTACCCAGGTGGTCGGGGGCGTTGCCGGTAATTGAGTCGTGAGTTTGCTCGAAAGACGCGAGCCCTCCTGTGTCTATCAAACTGCGGGATAACGCGCTCTTAAATATTGCATGTCGACCAATTTATATCGCCCAGCAAACCGTTGCATCGTGATTGCTATCCGATTTACAATTTTTCATCGCGATTCCGTTGCAAGTTGAGCGTTTCTGATGCTTTCGTATACTTTCATCATTTTCTTTTTTCTCTTTTTTCTGTACACCTCACTGTTCTTACTAATTTCCTGAGGTGTAAAAGGCGCCAATCTTAAGCGTCTACGCGAAACGAAACTCTATTATGCAATGAAACGTGAACCTATTGGATGATTCGTTTTATTTTTTACGGTTTAAAATGCAATTGAAGTTAACACTCACCCTCGATAATGGGACGTTGCGGCTTGTAAGACATGTCTGTAACGAGAAAAAGGATTAATTATTAGTAACATTAGTCACAAATGTGTAGGTGAGGTAGATTAAGATGTGTTTTAATGGAACAAGCACACTGAAACGCTTTTCATTCGTGAGACCTCTCGTTTTTGCATAATATTTACAGGGAAAAGGGAAGCAAAAAGAAAAAAGGAAAAGAGAAAGAAAAAATGTCAGCGAAATAATTAACGTATAAGACTTCCTAACGAAGTAACGACGACTTGGAGAAACTTCGAATAACTTTACTATGCTTGTAAATTTGTTTGAAGTTAAAAGTTTTAAACAATTTTACGCTGTACCTCTCAAACGTCTGTAATAAACTATTTGTCTATTACTGTTAATTTCTTGTGATTGAATCACCTTCACGTGGAACACATAAAAATTTGTTCTTTGTAAGACAGAAACTATTTTACTATTCTCTAAGCGATTGCATATATTTAAAACCATTGCTTGTTATGCAATGGAAAAATTGATAAATTATGTAAGTGAAGTATTTATCTTTTGAAAAATCATATTTTTCACATATTGAAGAGTTTATGTTTCCTGATGTGAATGTGGAAACGTTAATAATGGAATTAGCATTAGTTAATTTATTTCATATTTGTTAGTTTGAAAGCTCGATGTCGATATCATTTCCTGATAGAGGGGTCTAAATTTGAAGGTTTCCCTAGAAACCACATATTTGCATAAACGAATTTCAGTAGCTGTGTATTAACTTCCAGCAACCGTAGAAATGACTACATTAAAATTTGTTTGAATTATTTCATTACCCCACTCCACTATAATGATTTTACAAAATTTCAGCGTCAGTTTATTCTTATCACAACACATTTAATAAAATAAAGACCACAGTAGCTCGTTCTTGCTGAAAAATTAAAGTATCTCTATTTTTATTCACCTAGAAATCAATGAATCTAAGCTTACCTTATACATAAGTGTTCTGCTATCAAAACAGATCATGTTCAAGATTTATTATCAAAAATATTGTGCAATGTACAACAATTTACCATTAATATTTAAAAACTCAAAAATAATTCACACAAATTTTTTGTATAATATTGGTATTATGCTTTGTAATAAATGTCGAATTAATTGCCTCGCATATTCAAAAAATAAAGTCCACAAATATTTCAAAATTGATTTAAGATCGACATAGCCAGTTTGAAAATTACATTCTTGATACGCTACAAAGAATTTTTAAAATCGTGCGAACGCAACAAAAATCCTTGATTCTACATCAACAACAAAGATCAACATTAAAATGTACCAAGGTCTGAAACAGCAACCTTCACGAAGACTTCATGTTCATAATCCATCACAGTATTACAGAAACTTGTAGTATATGAAACACAACTCCGTTAATTACGTGCGTAACGTATTCACGGGTTGACAAAATCAAAGTGTCTTTTGTCCGAGTTGCGTCTCATCCGCAGCCGGCTGTCAAACTTTCGTCGACTTTGTCGCGGCCTCAGACAACCGTAATTAACGTTTCAGGGCGTGGATGGGGCCCGATCCAACGTTTCTCCGAACAACGAAATTCAAGTGAAAGAGGGGAAGACACGCCTGGATCTGAGGGCAAGGTAGACAGACGGGGCAATTTCAAGAAGCAAATAACAGGGAAATTCAGGGTGCCTGAGTCGTGCAACATCCTCCCTTTCTTCGTGCTTTCCAGGTGACTCAGCAAGCTTCTTCCTCTTCGTGCAACTTTTAATTATCCTTTCCAGGTTCTGCCCTTTAATGAAGATACTCCCGTGTCCGCTCCACATCTTTACAAGTTTCTGTATATATTTTACACAGTTCTATACCGGTACTTGGTGGAAAGGAATTGTGTATATTTGTTGGAAATCATGTGTTCAAAACGTGTAATTGAAAAAAAAGATTGAAATGTAAGTGTTAGATTGTAAAATTTGAAATATAGTTATCAGTTGCTAGAAACTTCACTTTCCTTCGTTTTACAACGTAATCCTTTGAGCGATGGGAATTGCACGTTTTACCTACGTGATTTTATTACCCTTAAAAACTTGTGCCGCCGTTAGTTAGCCAGATGCATCAAACAAATATATATCATTTTTAATAAGGGGTCACATGCACCAATCAATCACGCGTAAAATATACGCACTCCACAATACAGTAATTTTCAGAGAAATAAAAAATAAGCATTTATAAAGTTTCTCGAAAAATTTTCCTTAACTTCTCTAACTTTTTCATTCTTGCGAATCTTATTTTAATATTTTAAGGGTTCTTTCCAAACATTTCAAATAATGAAAAACAAATGAAAACAAATTTCGAGTTTTTCACAATCCGTCACAGTGATTCCCCCCCCCCCCCCCCCTTAATAAACTTTTCTGTATTAACACTTTTACAGAAAGAATGTTTCAATTAGCGTATCGGTTACAAAACAGGTGAACTGTAAAGCTGAATCTTCGCTGAAGCAACGTGTTCCAAAACATTTCGAACATCAACTTGTGGAAACATTTTGTCTACATTGGAGAAACATGCTTCGAAGAACATTTGAGCTTTGTTTTGGATACAAGATTAAGTTTCCGCACAGAATGGAGGAACGTTTGTTTATGTTGTTACCGCGTATTTCCTCTTTTTCCTCGAGTTTTACCATTTTAAACGGAAACAACCAACAGTTCGGTTACATTTGTTGCTGGCAACGGAAACACGAAGAAATCTGGAGAAACATTCGATAATAAGCACAGTGACTTTTTCAAAAATTCCTCGTGATTGCTTCAGTGAAGACATATCTTGAATTACAACGACGAAGTGAATTGATAATTGATTACAAAATATTGTATAATCGAGGAGTTAATTTGCTAGGTGGTCTGTCGGAGAATCTATTATTATTCTATCTCCTAAAGAACAAGTGAAATATAAAAGTTGACAGTAATAATAAAATATCGATCTTTTTCGCTGAATTTATCTTCCGTATATATTTTACGTAACTGGAGCAAATTAGGAAAACTTTTAACTGCAGTTTCACTGGATGGAACTTTTTCGGAGATGCTAATTACTAACTGAACTTTGTGCCCATTTAATATCCTTTAGCAGTTCTTGCAACTAAAATATTGCCTCTAAAAAAAGGATGAACCCAATTCGTTCAATCAAATAACTCAAAAGGTATGCTACTTTCTTATGCACAAAGGAGAAAAGAAAATATTGCCACGTATCGCCATTTTATAAGCAAATCTGTATAGGAAAAAAGTACCAAAAATCTATCTAACGATGGCAAACAGAAGTTTCGCGACTTACACCGACGATAATTTAAGCCTCTTAAAGAACTCTCTGGACAGAAAGTAAAAAAGAAAAATAAAAGAAGTAATTTTAATAAGACAGCCGTTATTGCAGCTTGCAGTAGCGTTGATTCGTTCGAAACAACTGTCAACGATTCATAGGAATCGCAACTGACGTTGCTCGACACAACGCAATAATTCTTGCAATTAAATATATGTTACAACCGGAGGATTTTTTAAACGGAGGAGGCGTGGTGGGCGGTTTTTGTTATAACGCTCGCCACTTGGCCCGCCTGGAATATATTAACGCGAAAATATCGCTCGTTCGTCGTCCAGTAATTCATCACGCATATGCATTTACGGTAATCTACACTCGTACGCACCAAGCGACGGGAAAAAATGGCTTTCGAGGGTCGAACAAATGTATTTTAAATCTGTGGCGTACCGTGTGCGTTCGAACAACGAAAGAAGAACGAGAGAAAGGGAGAAAAGAAGAGCGAGAGAGAGAGAGAGATGAAAGAGACGCAACGATGGAGGAAGGGTAATGCAAAAATCAATGAAACGGAAATATCGTTTTTAATTCTATAGAATAGTTACGTTTCTTTTTTTCTGTCTCTTTTCTCTCCTATGTTTCCTCTTCTATCCCCAGCCCCCTACCCTTTTTCTTTCTCTCTGTCTTTTTTCTCTCCTATCTTTCCTCTTCTATCCCCTACCCCCTCCCCTTTCTCTTTTTCTCTGTCTCCTCTTTCCTGTGCGCACGAATTTCGTCGGTCCGCAAATGAGAGCCGCGTTTCAGGGAATTACTTGTTACGATGCTGAACGTAATTACGTCGCGGCGGCGATTCATAAGGACCCCGAGTACAATTTCGCGTCGTTGCACTGTCTCGTCGTTGCCGTTCGCCTCTCGTTCGATGACCGTCGAAATTTTATCCGGCAACCGGAAAACGAGCTTTCGTTGCCTTGCGCGAAATTGTATCTTAATTGAACTCGCTCGTCCCGTTTCCACCTGATCCGTCTGATCGAACGGTTTTCCACCTGACAACGTGCGCGCACGTTTGAAACATGGAACAGAACGCACCGTAGAGAGAACAGGTGAGAGAGTTTCTCCGAATTGTTGTTTAAAATGTTCGATAATTATTTTCGACTGCGTGCCTATGTGTATTTTTTTCTTCTTTTTACCCCCTTTTTTTTTATTCCGAACCGAACAACGGAAACGTATCCCGTGAAACGAGCAATTACATATTTTCCAGACTTCGACAAATGAGAACAATAACGCTTTATGTGCACTACGACGGTATACAATGCCAGGAAAAATTCCTAGTTAAACAACTTTTTAATGAAAGCGCTTCTGTGAAATGTCGCCCCTGAGAAGAACCGTTATTCCTTTTTTTTTTCTCTTGTTCTTTCAGTCGCCATTTTTTTCTCGGTGCCTTATAGTACAATAACATGAATGATCCGGAGAAATTAAAAGTAGAACTATTTTTCTCGAGCGAGATAAATCAAAGGGCGGAATGCGAAGAAGCATTTTAAAATCCAACGGGAAATGGGAGTACTGAAATTCACATTTCATTAAGATTTATATTAGCAAAATGTAGTTGATATTAAAATTAATTATGCAACGCGGAATATTATACTTTTTAGCATAATGGAATCGAATTTCGGATAATATTTTCTCATATATCTTAAATACGGTATCGTGCCTGTTAAACTTCAGACGTAAAAATTGTCGATCAAACGTTTCAACAGAAGTGAATGATGCACTAACTAAAATTCGTATTTTTCTAACATTAGCATTAATAAATAAAAAATTACCTATATGGTTTTTTTTTGTCTTAATCACCAGCTGATATAAAAAGGTTGAAGAACTCTGTTCTATACAACGCGCGACATATTATCGCAATGAAATCGATCGATCAACAATTCCACTGTAATTTAAAATTTCACTGTCGTCAAGAACAAAATTTCTTCTACGAAAGAATTTCAAATGAGAATCACAATTTTCTTCCTTCAAGTGTGATTATCTGATGTAAGATTATACTACAATTTCTTAGCTCGAATCAACGTTACCGAGTATCAGAAAAAAGACCAAAGCTATATTGCGTGGCAGTTAATTTCCTCTACAAAAGCCATTCACCGTCGTTTATGAAAAATTATGCAAGATTGTAAAGAAACCTTTTCCTAGAGAAGTGAACCACACACACGTACACATACATACGGGCGCATTTGCCGAGCTTTGTACAGGTTTCGTGCACTTCGTACCACGCGGCACAACCAAACCAACGATATGTATGCAGCGCGCCTCAATGAGAACTCGTACAGGCCGATATCGTGCCGATGTTTCCCCTTTCTCGTCTCACCTACGACTGCGGGTTGACACACATGGGAAACACGTGTTGCCACTCCCACAAACCGACGGATAACACAGTTGCATCACAATCAGACGTACACAGACGTGTGTGAACGTGATTACCTTTACGTGGACTGAGCTTAAATTTTTGATAATCCACGAAAAGGATATTCACGCAGGAGTGATAGAAATTCGTGCGAGTGTTTTTGATTGAAACGAGAAGTACGTAAACGGGGAATATTTCACTTAGAGCGATAAAGGTGTGAAAGAAAAGTATTTGAAGCTGAGTACTTCAGAATTTCGCCCGAATATCCGAAAATTTTGGTGGACGTTACTGAATGTTTCTGAGAAATGTTTGAATAGAATGACAGGAAAATAGTAACAAAGAGAAGGAGGAAATATGGACGTGAAAGAATAAAAGAGCGCGAAAGATGAGAAAAATCAGAGAAAATGTAATATTGAATTTCACCGAAATAAGAAGGATATTCTGTATTCGAATGATCAACATTGATTTATTACTATGACACTACTACTCGAAAGAAAGAGGAGTTCCCTAATATTTCGAAATTCACCAATTTTCTCCACACCTCGGTCGTCCCACATACGAAAAACTTCCTCAATTCCCCAGTTCCAAAGAAACTTATCAAACCGAATCAGAGCGTACACGGATTGGCAGTAACTTCAGGATGATCTGGAAACTGGATAACCGGGAGGAGGTTGAAAAATTGGCAGTGTCTGCTAAGCCCGGTGGCTTGCCTGCTCTATAACTCTCATCTGTAACAAGCTCGAAAGTGTGTCAAAAGTCGCGCGAACACAGGAAGAGAAAGGATAATGGTGTTTCCGTTCGCGTCGAAATTTCCAGTTTCGATCGAGGACTAGAGAGATAGAGAGACACTAATTTCACTGATGATTTGTCTTCTCGTACCGTCGTTTGTGTCACTGTGGAAAAGCTTTTTTCAATTGGACGGGTGGAAAATTGATGAAACGAGAAAAAGAAGAGAGAGAGAAAGCAAAAACAAAAACGAGAAGAGGAAAGGGAAAAAAAGAAGAGAAACACGGGGCGGAACAAACGAACGAACGAACGGATGAACTGGAGGGACGAATAATTCGTCGGATTGAAAAATTGTTATTTTCGCGATGCCACCTAAATCGAGAAAATTTACAACTATATGTAAACCAGCCGGCGTCTCGTATATCGAAGCTATTTTCGAAGGAAGAATTTCACGCGTCGTGCTCACAGACGCGATATTTCATTCTCCTTTTTTGCATTCGACAGCAGTACCCGAGGTGTGCCGCCAGTGAAAGACCAACCCCACGGAAATGGTGGTGAAGCACTTTCGATTTTCCGTTTCCTTCGTTCTGTATACGGAGAACCGAGGACGAAACACGTAGGGTATACCGTTCGCTGTTTCTTTCTTCTCTCCTATTTCTCATTTTCTTCCATTACTACTACTACTACTATTTCTTCTTCTTCTTCTTCTACCCAATAAACCAATAGGCGTCAGATGGCGCGGTGGAGAAAGAATTTGCCACGCGAACGAACCGTAAGGAGCAACAGCGCTTCTTTCTCTTAATAACTTAACAGACGATTTTGCAATCCGTTTAGGTGTAAATAATAAACACCTCTGTTCCGATACACCGCATACTTTGCTGCTCTATAAACGTGCTAACTTCTGATGGTCATCGATACTTCATCGAGGTGGAAAATTTCACTTCAATGAAGGTTATTTCTAGGGAGTTTCCAGGCGAGGGAAATTATTTGATTGCGGTTTGAGTGAATTTGTAAGCGAATTCAATTTGTCAATATTACACAGTTAGATAATAATACATTTCTTCAGTGATACATTAATTCGGTTGTTTTGTGCTGATCTCTGAAAGTGCTACTTCAATGTATTTTACGTTCATTGCAAGTATAACCATTGGAATGAAAAAAGAATGACGAATTAAATATGAAAATAGATAGAGTTCATTTGAAGCTTGAAAGTTCATTTACGAAGTAACCTGGTATTATAATAAAAAAAAAAACATTTTAAATCGTTGAAAAGTTTATAATCAAGTATATATAATCAAACATAATATTGTCCATAATTAATTTCTTCGGTATTTTCGTACAATTCTTGTGTAAAACAAGAAACTACATTTTCCAATAATTTGTATAATTTACAGAAATTTCTTGAATTTCCTTAATTTAAACCAAACATGTTTATTGGTGTTACATTTTTCTTTACTATGAAACAGTATTTATAGAAAATATGGATATAGCGAATAAGATTAATTTACTCTACACACTAGGCCAATCGATAACGTTGATACGAATTGAGCTACGCGAATGAGAATTAGTCGTACGGTGACGTGGCTTGAGCCGGCTAAACCTAAGGTTCACCGAAATCATCTCTATCCCTATTCCGTGCTTCTAACCGTGCTCAACGCTGTCCGACCAAAATCGCCCGCATCTAATGCCTATCCACCGAGAACGGGATTTAAACTGTCTGATTAGCTTCCACGGTATTTGGAAGGCTATTTTGCTTGAGACAAACTGACGTCAAGAGTAATTACCAATAACTAGAGTAACCAGTTAAATACACATGAAATTAAAAATGTATTACAAAATTAAAGAACATTTCTAACTTCCATTATTTTATATTGTTACATTGAATTTTCGTGAACTCCTTGCAGTAGGATTTTTTAATCGTTGCATATGTTAATCTTGAATATTCACTGTTATAAGAATTCAATCCTCGACATCAGCTAATAAAGGGAGTTAAATTAACAGAGGATCTAAAAATTAAGCGTTTTCAAAAATAGTAGGAATGCTCGTCCGTTTCATAGAGTCGAAAGCTGAAGGTTTGCCTTGCATCGCAATAACAGCAATAACCCCTTAATTGTTTTAAGCTTTTATTTACACCTTTCCAATGAGAGAGATATCATGAAACTACATTATTACAAAATGAACATATTGGTTATTATTGTATTTCAACTGAAAGTCTTTATATATTAATGTTTATGATAACTAATAAAAAAATATCTATTCTTAAACGTGAAAAAACTAACTGAGAATATGAATTAATAATTCAAGAAAACTATAAATTTAATTATTAGCATAAACAATCTTAAAATTTTCAACTTGGAATTGAGTAATTTGAGGAGATTCTTGTCCCGAAAGAATGAAAGAAACTATGATGAAAAAGCTAAATGCACAGAAATTACTATACAAGCTGCAGAAATGAATGATCTACCTTATGCTATTCTACAAAGAAGTCAGTTGATCTCATTGTCATTGAGTTATATTTTTTTTACGTTGTGTTAAGCGTCGCGGTACGATTCTTGCGAACACTCTGACTTAGTTTTAAATTAATAACTCTAAGCCTGGTTGAAACGATTAAAGATAGTCGTTATGGTACGACACGATATATATGATTTGTCAAGATAGTCGTTATGATACGATACGATATGTACGATTTGTTACGATATTGTGTTTTTACTTGTTCTCTCGTTTTTCGCGGAAATCTACTCTTAAATAGTACGTACGTAGAGCAGTGACGGGGGATGAGACATACGGATTGGTCGTTACACTGAATTTTGAAGTTTGGGAAGGGAAGACGGTCGTGCTCCTTGATTGGTTGGAGGTTGGTGGCAATCACCAACAAGCTAACCGCCTCCAACCCCTTGGTCATCCCTAGGTACCGAGGGCACCTTCGAATGACGTCAGGGAAATTCCGCGTGTCTCAACCGTAGCAGGTAATAACCTTATGAAGCGCCTTGACCCTACTAAAACATGCGAAAGCTAAATTCAAAGGCAAAAATGTTAATCCGTGAACAAAGAACGAAGGTACCCGTCGAAGACATTATGGAAGGTAACCGATGGTCGATGGCTTCATTAACTCATTATTGCTACGGGCCAGTTCAGAGGTTCATAGAAGATTGACGCTATTTACAACAGTTAAACTCTGAACTGGTTTATGGCGTGTCGTTTGAGGAAAGAAATTGAAGGCGATATTGAAAGGGAGCACCGAATAACGGGGTTTCGATTGCACGCGAGATCGGCCTCAACACGTTGATCCCAAAAATTTTGTTATGAAAATTACAATTTTTGTTTGCAGAGATTTTTGAGTTAACCGATTCGCCCTGAAATAAGATATTACTCACTTTTTTGTTTTTTGTTTGCAGAAAAAAGGTTCTCAAGTTTATTTTTCATTTTTTGTTATTGAATATTAAATAAGAATTTATAACAAAAAAATCCAAATTCTCAATGCCTGATTATTATTTTGTTCTACCATCAAGCAGAAAGTGATACGATTCGTCCCGATCGACCTTATAAAATTTGTATTTGACAATCGTCATTCTTAAATTCAAACTGAAATTATAGCAAAAATTCAAATTCCATAGACATGTAATACTTCTTTTGTCACTCCTTGACTTGTCGTTATACGACAAGGAGTTGAAATATAATAAAAAAAAGATGTAGACAAAAGAATGTTTTCCTTCCCTAAAGTAAGAAAGGAGGGGAGAAATTTTCATTTAGAGAAATTCGTCAGGTAACTAATCGCAACTTTTGAAATTTCATCAGATCAACGAGCGAAAGACGGAGCAAGACACAAAGCGTGAGAACAAGTGGAAACTGGCTCGTTACTTTTCCAAACTAAAACGGTAGAGGGAAAGTGTGGAAAAGACCGTTCGATCAGGACCACTCGCGTCGGGCGATTGATTCTCGCGATATTTCAAGAAAAACTTTGGACCGATCGAGCCACGGCGAAAAATGAAGAAAGTTTCCTTTCCAGCTTCGTGCTCATGTCCTTCGTAACTGCGCCCACGTGCGCGATATACTTGCTCCGATTCTTTGTCTACGTCCTTCTCACGCCCGCCGGGGCTCGCGATTCACTTTAGAAGCGTTCACACGTACACAACGTCGCCCATAAAAATGTGCGAACCGATAGAGGATCCGATGTGAACTAATAAAGACACGGATTGGATGTAATAGGGTATCTGTATGAGAATTTCATGACTGAAATCTTTCATCTGTTTTTATATATTAGAGCGCAGAAATGAATTCTTTTCTGCCTGAAGTCATATAATCAATACAGTATACACGATGAAAAGAAGTACGGAATCACAGGTAGCTGTAAATTATAACAGAAGCATTGGATTTTTCGAATTTTAATCGACGAAACCACAGGCGAAACACAAGTAATTATGTTAAGAAGAAGCTAAGAAAAATTGAACTCCAACACAAAAGCTTCGAGTACAAAGGGTTAATACGTTAATATTATACATTATGAATTCATGTTATAGGAAATTGTGCCGTACGAGAATTTCTCTCGTGTAAAGCGAATAATCTAAAGTAACATGTTTGAAATGATTATTGTCATGTCAACTTTTATTTTCTATGTTTCATCAAATACGACAATTTTTGTTTCTAAATATATTGTATATTGTGGGAGTTCTGTAGCTGGATTTATAACTTCACAAATGGTTACGTCGCAGGCAATTATTTTCATTCCAACAGGCAATAGTGTCTTTTTTCGTGTTTCCTGCGACACTCGGTCACTAGGACTCGAGATGCCATAAATCCTAGAGTCTCCAAGAGTTCAAGGAACAAGTGGGCCCCGATATTTTCATGGCCGGTGGCTCACTTTAAGCGAGAAAGTCCAGACATCGCGGAGATTCCACAGGATTCTCAAACATTCCTTTGTCGAACACTTCTCCGGTCATTGTGCATCCCTCCAATAAAATAGCACTTTTAGGATATAACGAGAAATAGGGGGTCAATACATCGGAAAAAACGGATTGGTGGAAAATCGTTTTAGGTGAATCACAAATCATTGTGATTCATCAGCGAGGAACGCAGCTTTCATGGAGATGGACCACGAAAGTTTGCGACATTGTAAGTTGAGTTTTCATTAAGAGAATATATAGTAAACCACCTCAGCAAGAGGCATAGTAGATTCAAACTTCACCAAGGGAAAATAATGTAACTAGTTTAGAGTAGCAGTCGCAATAAATAAAACAATACTACCACAGTGAATCGACACTTTTTGAACAGCATTTCCCACGTCGTTAAATTGCCGCTGGGAAAAGTCCTGTTATATACTAAAAATGTGTATATATGCATATGCATATTTTTTAACCGGTAAAAATTTCGACGATACAGAGCATGTCAAATTGGCAGTAACTCAGTTTTTTAATTTAAAATCAGAAAATTTTTCGAAAATGGGATGAAACGGTTGGTTGAGAGAAGGGAGGAAGTCATTGAAAACGATGGCCAATATATCAATGATTAAAGATAAATGTAAGTATTATTATTTTATAATTAAACTTAGCGTCAAAAAACGACACGACTTATGGGCTGACCTGATATATATATATGTTATTGATTAACCTTCTTGCTGTTTTTCCCGTAAGTCGTACGAGCTATGCTGAGCTGAACGATCCTTTTATAATTAGTTTATTTCTATGTTTCCGGTTTATACTTCCCCACCTTAGGTTTAATACTATTACAGATAAGAAAATGAATGTGTCTTCTATTATTGACAACTACTTTCGTAGTCAGTATAGTTTTCTCTTTGACTTTGAGCGTATGTGTTGAGTTTGCTATGTACAAAGTAAAGAAAAGCTCGAACAAAGGACATGTCATAGGCATACCTTCTACAGAGTCCAGAAGAAACCCACAGAAATAATGTACAGTATGTTGTTCTAAACTTGTTGACGGAGAAAGAGTGAAAAAAGACACTCGGTACTGTTGCAAAGAGTGCAATATTGGCCTATGTATACTATGTTACAAATTTTATCATACAAGATGCAATCACTAAAATATAGCAAAGAGTAACAGCAAAATATAGGCAGAACATACTTCCCTCCCATTTTTATGAGAAATACGATTAATTCGAGAAATGAAAAAAATGGAAAAATTGTTTACCAATTTTCGAAATTTTATTGAACAGTGGGTTAATACGTTACGCAATATCTATTTCAAATCTATATAGAATTACTGGCAGATTCGATATTGATGAAAATTGGCAAGTGAACTGAAACTTCTGGCCGGTAGTGTGTTATGCATTATAGTTCCAAATTAAAAATTATAATAATTACAATTAAAGATATAATGTGATCCATACTTATAATAATTATAATAATTATTTAATTACCGTAATTGATTATAATAATTTATTATAATATATATTAACAATAACTAATTATAGTGTAAGATGGATAAGGTTTAGGGGGCGTCTGAGGGATTCAGAGATGAAGTTAAAAAAAAAAATAAACACACAGTCACAGTCTTTATTTCAATTTATTTCCGCGTTTGCTCTCTTTTACCATACCAGTTGTTCTACTCACAACACACTCTTTTCTCTTCTATATTTTCCATCGCCCATTCGATTTTTAAACGTTTGTCAAACGTAGGCGTTTGTTGCCTCCGCCAATTAGATGTTTCCTAAACCCGTCTTTCGACGTCCCCCTTCCACCACGACTTTGGTAGAAACTGCTTTCCCTCGGGAACGTTGTTTTTCTGCCCTTCGCTTATGGTGACAAGGTTTGTGGCATGACAATTACTACCTCTAGAAATGCTGTCTTGCCCGCGGTCACATCTGCACCATAAACCTGGTCACCGTCCCGATCGACGCGGCTGACGAACATATGTGCAGCTAAAATCCTAATCTCTTAAATTTGCCTACAATAGATATGATTTCTTAAGAACTGTATTTTTATTTTATATAAAAAAATTTCATATTTCTTACCGTTTGCAAAAATTTCTATCAGTTTACAAATTACAAGAAAATAGTTAATCAGATTTTTGACAAAAAAAAGGGTTGGTGTTATAATATTTAAAACAAATATTATTGAATGTAATTTGAAAGAAATCAAGTAGTTGCATTAATTATTAAAAATGAATTTAGATATCCAATCTCACGGAGCCGAAGTAAATCGCGTCGACTAGGTTAATTTGGATGCAATTTTAACTGACATCTCTCATTCCTAAGCTCTGTGACAATTGTAAGTCGATAGCCTACAACATTCGTCATTGTTAAGCTTACATGACTCCCGCCTACTCGGAAATTCCATTAAGCCGCCCGCAATTAGCTGTGACAACAATTGACAGTGATAGTATTAGACGCGTGCCGCTAGTAATTAAAACTGTATTCTATTAACACCGAACATCGCGAAAATCGTGTTATTCTGTCCTTCCTATGTATAAAAAAAAAAAAACTGGAAAAGCTATTGTGAAATCAAATAAACGCGTTATACCTTGAAAATAAAACCACGTTCATACGTAATATTTTTCTACATGAATATTATATAGAATAAATGAATATTTTCGTGTGAAAAAGTACCTGACAGGAACGAATTTTGTTGACAGAATATTGGATATGCTCGAATAAATTACAAGCTACGAAAAATTGAGAATGAAGTTAAAAGTAAAAAAATATAAAAAAGAGAAAAAAAAGAAAGATTAATTTTATAATAATTGAATTGTTTGGAATAAGCAAAATATGAATACAGTTATGTAATGTAATAATACAAAATATGTTAATACAGTTGAAAAAGATTGTACGAAATGGTATTACCATTAACTATTTTACAGAATACAATCCTTCTCGTAGCATACTCGACAGAATTTGACACCAGACCTAGGCTAGATTTTCGCACTAATTACGCAATTATCATACTAGTACCTGCTTAAAATAATGAAAATTCTTATATCCTCCAGGGAAAAACAAAAAATTTGCGTGGCAGCCAACGTGTTAATATGAAACAAAAAGGAAACCACAAGAAAAAACAATTAAAAGAATATGTATCGTTTATTATGGGAAAATCAGGCAGACTCCAGATTGAAAAAACTATAAGAAGGAAATGCAAAAACATTATTGTGCCGGTTGCTCTAAAACACCGCAATTTTGTTTAAATTGTTTCAATTAACATTACAGGAAATACAGTGATATTATACGGGCTTGTTGGAAAGAATTACTATTACCTACGTAAATTATTTTAACTTTGTTAATAAGAAATTATATAAATAATCGTGTTACTAATTAAAGCTGTTGTAAATTTCTTCCAAAATCTTGCCAAATTGAATAAAGCAAAGCATCATCCTCTGATAAATCACCCGGTCACTCAGATTTGGTATCAGCACATTAAGTAATGAAACGATAAATTTCATTAGAAACACTTGGTTTCTGTGCTTCTTCTAGCAACTTAAAAAACCAATTCGACAGAAGAATTGTAACGACGGAAAACTTGGCAATAGCATAAATCTTAGTCAAAAGTGGACTGCAGTTAATCAACGATAGTAACTCACTACACTTACTTCCAAGAAAATAAGAAGAAAATCAAGAAAAAGAAGAAGAAGAAGAAGGAAGGAGACAGAAGTGTATGTGGTGGCGAGAACAGTAAACGAGTGTCAGTATGGGGCAAAAATTTTAAACTTACGAGAAACTTCCTCTGCCTACGAGTTCGACCCCTTTAATAAGCCGCGTCTGGTTTCGCCTCGCGTAGTTTTTCCAAAGAAATTTTACACGGCAACGGGATGGCAGTTACCAGCGCCAGGAGGAAATGGCGCGGAAACACCTCTCTACAGGAGTCGCAAAGGAAAGAAGGGATGGGAAAGAAGAGAAAGAAAAAAAAAAGAAGAAAGAACACGACAGCACGGCATTTATTAAATTAAACGTCAGCTTCCCTGACAGAGCTTTTCCAGTGAGTCCTTCTTAGCGGCCAACTTCCTTTACTATTTCTTTTATACAGAAATGTTCAAGCTGACCGTGTCTGATCGCTATTCCTGTACGATTTCCGACCGTCCGTGTCGTTTATTGTTATAATTGTAACATTTAAAGGTACGCGCATACGAGAGTTCTACGTAAACGAGGATGATTAAAACATCCGGGAGGAATATTATAACGTTACGAGCATAATTTTATATAACAAACGCACAGTGTTTAATTTCATTTCTAAATTGGATGTTTCTCAGCCTCTTTTATCTTTTTCAGAAAATTGGAAAGGTATGTAATTAAAACATTGTGTCATGAGGTTACTCACATACGTAACGTCTCGAATATGTATAACAATAGCTTAAATATCAACTTCACGGAGCTTAAGCTTTAAACATGCCTTAATAATACGTTATTTACATCTGCTCTAAGTGGAAAATTGAAAATTCACTGAAGGATTTGATTAAAACTATATCGTACACCGGCATTTACTACTTCCACGTAACAGCATAAATTACTCTTCATAGAATATAATGATATTATATATTTAATTGCATCTATGTATATTACATTACAAATCAATTTCATAAGGAAAACACCTTGCTATGCATGTTGCAATCAAATCGAAACTCTGAATAATTTCATTTCAATAACTTTGAATAATTCAATCCTCTCTCTCTCTCTCTTACATTGGTACCAAACATCTTCCGCGAAACTAACGCTTTAAATAATCCTCTTACAAAATGTATTGCTGCATTTCCAAACCGCGAGGACGCAACATATACTTACTACACATAAATCATCGGAAACCGAAACCACCAATTCCACTTGTTCCTACCGCATAAACATCCGAAATGTACTTATTTACGTACAGGAACCTCGATGATACAAGCACGTGGCAAGCAAGTAAACGGCGAGCCCGTGGTGTCGCGTGCGCGTAATAGGAAAACTATTCGGTGCAAATAGTCGTGACAAAAACGTCCAGGATTCCTGCAGGAAATGATCCCGGAAAAGGACTAGCCCGGTATGGAGCTTCTTGTAGGGGTCACCGCTGATACGGCTGGTTCTTTTTTTCCACAGCAAAGTTTTCGAGTTTCTCAAAGCCCTGCGACGGTTTGCGACGGCGAGAAAGCGAATGGCCAGGGAGAACTGTAATGGAGCAGCAGGGGTTGGCTGTGCACAGGCACGAGAAGAACGAGAGAAAAGAAAAGAGGGGAGTAGTGAGAACAAGGGAGAGAGAGAGAAGGAGAGAGCGAGGAGTTAGTAGGATTTATCGGTCTCGGACTTATTAACTCCTACGGCGAAGTTAACATTAATCTTGACTCGAACTCGGTAACTCGCGTACAATCCCGATCGCCGCCGATTGCTGCGACCTTTTTCCCTATTGGCTCCCCTTTCCCAGCTGCCCACCCTGTGTCTGAGAAGTCACTGATCCTGGCGGGACCGGTAGAGAACCTATTGACTACGTTCTTACGATTTTACATTGCCTTTGCTATCGTAAGAATAACCTTGGTAGGATTACATAATAGCGTTGATTATATGGTTAGGAGTAATAAATTGTATGGTTAAAAAGATGTCCACGATAGAAAGGTGTCTTTGATGCAAGGAGTTGATACAGGTATTAGGTTAACGAAACTATATCAAAACTGATATACTACCGAAATAAAGGAAGTATTAAGTCATCTATTAGTGTACGAAATAAATGGCAATCCAATGATGCTATTAGTATATCATGTATATTAATTTTGTTATACCGATTTTAAATCCATGTCTAAAAATACTTTTAAGGTTGAAAATAAAATAAGTAAACCGAAAATAGTTATTGACAAATATATTGGTATTTTTTTTATAACAATATGAAATCATACCGATATTTCAATATTTCGGTTTCCATAAGGGTTATAGAGGTACAACGAAAAAATATTGGTTTCCGCTATTTTACATTTCGGTATAAATTTCTGGTTTGATGAAAGTTTCATGGCTTATCGATAGAAATAAAGTTTCTTTGTAAAAGCAATTAGTTTCGCTGAAAGATTTTGCGTATGTAGTAAGGAGATTCTATGCTTTATAATAATTATGAGTTGCTTTACGAAGGTTTCAAAGACATTCCGATTTCTAAATTTTACTATTGACTTTATGGTACTATTTTCTCAAAATACAAGGTGCTTAATATAAAAGAAGCTTCCATATTTATAGAATTACTTCTAGCAGTTCTGGTAACACAAAAACTATTCTATAAGTATTGTAATAAGAATGGCGTCAAATAAGGAACACGTTGCAACAAACATTTCTGTTTCAATGTCGCTTTTTACAAAAATTTTCAAGATTACCAATACTTTCTTTGCTTAACCTTGCACTTTAACCTTTTTTCTTGTACTTCATCGCCGGCATTGAACTGCATTCAACTATGTATAATCTGGGTATGACATTTAGAATTTCGTTTCTCTCAGAATTAAAGTACATTAATGAAGTAACGTTTACCAAATTGATTCAATTCTTACAAGGAAAAACTCATAATTCTTCGTAACTCCTGATTCAAACTATCATACATTCCAAGACTGACAAATACTCTGAACGTTTCGAATGTAAATTCAAACCGACAAAAAAAAATAAGACAAAAATCGTGACAAGTCTAAGTCTTCAGGATGTGAGAAGTTCCATCGTACTTTCTACGGCGTACTCGTTGCAACCAGTACGTAGATGACTTGTGCAGTAACTCTACTGTTCCGTGAAATGCTCCTATGGATTTAATCCGGCAAGAACCGTCGTGGATATTATACATATCCGGTAGCGAGTTGCCGAATCGTTTGGCAGTTTAACATCGTTCACGGCGAGAACTTTGTATGGCAATAAGAAACTTCACTTCTGAAGAGCGCCTCAGCTCGCCGAGAAAACGAAAGAAGGATAGAGATCGTATTATCGAAGAAACGCGTAACTGCTCACGAGAAATCTTATTGCGATCGTTTCGCCGGGGATTCTCAACTTCCTGACAGCTCCCTGCTCAATTCGAAAAATCCCGTCTATTTACTTCAGAATGTGCACAGGTGAGTTGTTTCTTAGCCTCGAAATCGAGGGAATTAAAGTGACTTATTATTGTTGCTTCGGCTTGTTATATGTCGTTAAAAAATATTCAGTTCACGCTGAAAAATGCTTCGTTTTCTAATAACACTCGCATTCGTTGAATAAATTCTGCCTTTATAGTAAAATTATTTATTCGTTTCATATGGATTTCATCAGTAAAACTCGTTTTTTCTAAAGATTTAATCAATAACTGTGTCACTCGGAATAATAATTGTGTAACTCTCGTTATTGATGTTTGTAGAGAAACAAGCTTTTGTAAAATATTCTTGGTGCTCCGTACAGAAAATTTCTTTTAATCTGGACCGAACTTTCCTTTTTCTTTATTTTAATATTTCAAAGAAGTTGTAAAACCAGCCTGAAGGATCTGCGACCCATAGGATTAGCCGGGATAGTTAGAAAAGCTTACCCTCGGTAAACTCATAACCGAACGACATTTTCAGAACTCGGTTTCACCATCCGTTGTTCCGACTTCCTAATTATTGAGGTAATATTTCTCTTCTTTCAAACCTCTTTCTTACTTTACAACCTCCTTTTCCGGAATTTCCCAAAACCGAGACACTTCACCCTTCTACCACCACTCTTACCCTCTCTCCATCTACTTAAGGAATACCCTACGACCAGTAAGCGATTTTCTGTATTCTCCCATTTTTTCACCTCCCAAATTTAACTCTGCCTTCAGTAATTCAGATGCATGCCCTTTTCCGAATTTCCAATTAGTCTTGTCCCGAACGCCAACCAAGAAATAACCAAGTATTCAATCAGTCCGAGGCACTGAACGATCAACCAAGTTATTTTTATATTATAACGGTTGAGATAAAGGACCTCGTGACCACTTCAGGCCTCGTTAAAAGATATTTGATCTTTTCTTTCGTGATCTAAATTTGCAACACACAGCCAACTGATGCGAGTACACGACACATGGATTAATTAAATACGAGTAATGTAATGTTATTAATATTTATTTTATTTAAAGAATATAATTGTTTTACCAAGTTTAACGATAAAAATGTAATTTTATTAATAAATTTTACTAATGAAAGTTATAAAAGTGAATGCTAATTGAGATATGTCGTTATATTACACTGAATAAAACTAACATCTGTGTCTACTTTGCATGATGGTTCTAAAGAACGTTTTCTAAAGAACGTTTTCTAAACAAAAGAATAGCAGTGAAGTATATCTGGAGATAATTCATTTTTCTTCTGAAATCGAATACTTTGCTATTATGATGAAAAATGTTGGCGAATCTTAATATAAAAGTGTATCGCTTAATTTTAGTACAGTAAAAGTAGGACATATGGAGATACTACATTATTATACTGATACTTTAAGATTATCTTAAATATATAAGTCATATGGTTTTATTTTTAATACAATTGGATATACACCACTATTATTCCAAGTGACACAATTGTTAAAATTTTGACTATTCTTCCACGAAGAATTTAGAACACAATCACGAAACTACTGCTGCGGTAATACGCTAAATAATTAAAATATGAACCAATGAGAAATAGAAAAGACGAAGTAGAACATTAAAATACAAAATAAAAAATAAAAATGAAAAAAGAAAAGTATCTGTAGTGCATAATATTAAAACTTCAAAACGCGTGACAATAATTTTTTAATCCCCATAATCAAATAATACTTCGTATAAATCTACTTAATCTTTTCGCTACGGCAGATTTTAATATGTAACATGCGTGACGAAAGATAGAACTTCAACTCAGTCGCAAAATTTATCCAATTGTTTTTAAAAATTTAAAAATCTAAAGTTTGTTTCGTTAAATTAAAACGGAAGTGCCCAAAGGATAAAGTTAAGGTGAAAGGGCGGAGAAAACAGAAAAGTACTAGTAAACCTCGAAAAACAACAGATTCATTGCTTTCTTATATTTCTGTCTATTCCCTTATTAGAACCCAAATACTTTAACATCTGACCGACTTCACTTAAATCGATGACCATCAACACACATCAAATATTCCACGATCTGAACTATCCGTTCGAACGTCAACCATGTTGATATTAAAAAAATAGTACGAAAAATTAACCAATAACAAGAAACAATCACAACAAGCACTTTACCGATCGAACAACGATACAATAACATTCATCTGTATTTCTCCATCATTTACCTCAGAGTAGAATTTCACACCAGTTTAAACAGTCTCGACTTTTCCAGCGGCCATGGACGAGAGAGAAAACACTTCATAGCTGTGCAATTTCGAGCGGTTACGGGATGTTTATCGCGCGGAGAGCGAATTTCACGAAGTTCACGCGTGTGCACGATGCTGCGGCTGCCGCTACTTCTCTCTTCGCGATGGCCGTTCCATAAAACGTGGCCGCGGTTCGGCAAGGCGCGAAACGGTCCTCGCAATTTACCAACCCAACCAAGGATCCAATTTCGTCCGTCGCCTGTTTCTCACTTGACATTCCCGTCTCGTTCCCCGGGATACGTCGTTGAGGAAGCAAGTTAACGTCACCCAAGCCTTCGGGGGTGGAACGCGGGCGTTATCAGTGGCCGGATGTAGTTTCCTCGCTGGTTGACAGCCAAGTAAGAGGATTGACGGCCGTCCGAAAACGGGAAATTCGAGTCGGTGTGGGCCGAGTTTTCGCGGATTTTCGGTAACGCACGTCGCTCCTCGTGATTAATGGCTAACCTCCCCTCTCCATCTATTTTCCGTTCTCCTGACACGGATTTTTCGGAAATTCACGAACTGTCGCGTTTCCAGTAGGAATGTTACGCAATTCAAAAGTGTGTTATTAATGGGGGAAAATTGAAATTATACGAGGGTAATGGTGATACAGTGTATTAAAATGTACAGGGAAATGAAGTTTCTTTGATTGTTTGTTTAAGTATTGTACTTGTTGTGAAGTTGTTATGATGAGGATAATGGAGGCAAGTTTAGTGAAGTTCAGTATGCTAGACTGTTGTAAGGTAGAGTTCGAGGTAGTCTGCAAGTGACTTCGGTAAAGTGTAGGCTGCGTCTGGCAGACTGTAACGGACTACGTTACCCTTCGATAACAGACGACTCTTGATGTAAATGTTGCTTCCAGGGCGGTCCTCATTTTTTATTTTATTACCTAGCTGAATAATTCTCTTGATCTCGTTTCGACTTTTCATATTTTTCGTGAATTCTTTACTCGATTCTTTTTATATATGAAAAAAGATTCAATTTACAGGCGTACATTTTATATTCGTAATTAAACCAACTGCAGAGGACATAGCGATGTTTAATTGTCATTGTGATTATATAGCCCGATTGTTTCTTTCAATGTTCTAGTTCCTGATGAACCTATGTACCAATTTTTAAGGTCCACTAAATTTTCTTTTCGTAGAATTCTTGAGACGTTACAGAGTATCAAAGAGCACAAAACTCCCAATAAAACAATTAAACTCATTTGCCTTAGTCGATAATATAACCCTAAAATACTAAAGCTTTGTCTGCTCGAGGAAACTGACTCTGATGAGCTTACGATGCTTACGATCACTATTTAGTAGTTAGAACAATCTTCATGTGTCAAAGTTCAACAAGTAACATACAATTCCAACGATAGAATGAATCGCAGTATTCTGTTTTATTAGTTACATAGCACTTTTTTTTTAATAAGCACATTTTCCTAACTAGCAACTGCTCTATATACAATATTTAATTTAAGAACTTATCTGTGGATAGTATGCCACAGTATGTTTTAAAGAGTTTAGCAATGTCCTTTCGCGTCTCGCAGAGTATTTTTTACAGACCCGTGTTGGTTTAAGCTAGTTTATAAAATGACTCTTCATTCAAATGCTTAATTTATATAAAAATGTGTAAAGTATGTTTAATAAGCAACTCCTTAGATAGTTCCTTATGGACGTATAATGTTCGCAAGTTCATAAACGATAGTATTTTACTCTAAGTTGTAGAAATATATTAGATATAAACCTATGATACGTCAATTACTATTGAGGACGACCGAGTACCAGAGAGGTGAGTCACATGGTACACAGAAACGTAAAGTTTCTGCGGTCACAAAACGCTTTTTATGCCTCAATATAGGATTACAAAGAGAACTAATTTAACAGAAGCTTCCAAAATTAAACGTTGTCAAAAATAGCAGAGATAGCAGTCAGTGATATCATAAAGTTGCGCCCTAAGAGTTCATCCTTGCGTCGAAAACAACAGATTAACAGTCTTTATAAGTAACTCTATTCAACAACCCTCTGTGACACGTTCATCGAAGACAGGTGCAAATTAATCGAGAAAGAAGCAGCGTTCAAAGTTTCAGTTCACGTGGCGATAATCCGCAAAGCAATTACAACGTCGTCGAGCAAGCCTGATCCCGGGGCCAATGTTAAAATCCGTTTACCTAGGCGTCTCTCGTAAACCGTCCGCCGTCCCAACGATATAGGAAGTTTGACGACCCTGGCTGGCATTAAGGCCGCGTACACACCGAGCGACATCGCGTGCCCTGGTAAAGTCCTTGTAATTTATGTGGAACAAACGCAGCCGGAGTTTAGTGGCGGGTCGTACCTCGTCGAATAAGGAGCGGATGAGATATCTCTGGCCTTAATATGATCGGCGACGCCCTTAATCCTGAAACCCTAAGCCCACCTCGATGTCTCGCAGAGGCAAGGTTGCCTGAGAATGAGGACGAAACGCCTGAATCGCGGGAAACGCTCATAAAGGCAGATGCGAACACGTGCCTTACATACTAAATCCTCATCCTGCGCCACAGAGCCTCGGCACCGCCCGCTGCACGCTTCACAGAGCGACGACGCCGTGCCACCGCATATATACCGGGTGTCTCTAATTTCATCGCGGCCGACGACGCTCCATCCCCGACTAAAGAGATTGACTCGGTCGAGATTGAACTTCCTTCGTGGTACGCGACTTCGTGAAACTTGCTGAAGACGGGCGGGCGTGAAAATTTGAGCACGAGGTCTGGAATGATGATTCCACCTAAACCCCCCTCCCTTTCGGGGCAAGTATCTGATAATACAGTGGATTCCGTTGATCGATGCTTTTAGAACTTGACTCAATTTTCGGCCAGGAGAGTTAAATGAAGTTGAGATGCAACTCTTTCGTTAGGAACTTGGATGAAACGGAGGATGAAGTTATGATTTTGTTGATGAAAGTTGAGCAATTTGTTGGCAAATTTTTAAGTATTAGGTGTACGTCAGTTACGTGACTTTTTTAAATAAAATTTCGATTTTTTTTTTTATAGATCGTGCGATAGAAACATGACTATCGAAATTGTTTGTTATTGTAGCCACGCCAATAAAAATTCGTTTGCCCTCCGCCAAGGCCGTGCGAGTCTGGCTATGGTCAGTTCTCGCATCTGGTAGCCAGATTCGTACGGATCAGGGTTTTTCCCTGAATAGCCAGCTTTCACTAGAAAGTTGGTGCTCTTTTTTACACGCGCTTTTCCTTTGGCGCGCTTTTTGGTAGCGCGGCTTGCTCCCTGTCCTTGTCTAAGGACAAGGCCATATAACGGGAAAGACCGACGAAAGGGAGGACAGTCGAGAGAGTCGCAAGCGGTGATCGGTAGAATAACGTGCTACTCGATCGTTCGCCCTCCACCGTTACGTTACATTATTTTACTTCTTGGTATTTGTATTTTTATCATATAGTCACTATTTTTACTCGCGTTACAAATTAAATGTTCACTCCTTTCGCGTCGAATTAAACGAGGTCGAAAGTGTATGGAGTACAGCTCATTTCATCTTACACTACCTTTCCCCTCATTATCTTTTTTTTATTTCTTTGTCACGCTTTTCGATCAGCTTTCGGTCTTCTTCGAGAGAGAAACGCATGAAAAATTCATTGATGCATTTTCGCACTTTTTCGATCGTTTTAAACTGCGTAACATAAACAATTAGATAAATCTTTGCAGTCCTATGTCGAACATGAGTAGATATCATATTTCAGAAGCAATGCTAATTATTCTAAAAATATTTTTCATTGTATTATAATTCTATACTGAAAGAAATATATATTTTTTCTTTTTTACATAGAAAATAAAATAAAATAAAATCTCGAATATAGCGTGGATCGGCTGGAACAAAATTGCGAAAATATCGTGAACTGCAAAAGATTAAGTATGGCTAGATTTCTCAACCTAGATTAACAATTACTATAAAAATTGTTTCATTACAATTCAATTTCCTTTAACTTCTCTGGCTGATCGACATCAAGTTGAGTTTTTCTCTCGAAATAACTGACAATATTTTTTACACGTTTCGCAAGTTACAGCGCTTCTTTCCACTGCTTCAAATTTATATACACAGTTAAATTTGGCATTCAAACATACAGAATTCATCCATTTACACCGTTTCTCTGGCTCTAATAGTTTTCGAGATATTAGTCCAAACATGTTTAATATTCTAAAATTTGAGGGTGATTTTCAGTCCTTCGTTACAGACGATTTTCCAATATCTTTTCAAGGATAACTATGTACCAAAATTTCATCAAAATCCGCCATTATTAACGAGATATGTTATCTTTTCACGAACACGATAAATATGACTAATAGATTAAATCCACCAACTTTGTTAAAAGTAGAACTTCATTATCATAGCACTGTACAAGAAACTGAGAAAAAAATAACAGTTCAGACCTACCTACAATTCTCTTAAAGCTGAAATATATTCAGCTCATCTGGCAGCACTCGTAAAACTTTTTACATCTGTCCAGTATTCTTTCTCTTCCCAACGAGAGTGTACGGTTATAATACACGGGACACACATACGGTTGTAATTTTGATTTAGTCTCGATGGAAGCTTGTTCAGCCAATTTCGAGAGACAACATCCTTCTGGAACAGCTAAACACAGCAAACATTTGTCCTGTGTCTATCTGCGTGTTAAAACACAGCTACTCTGTCAACTTCAACCTTCGAGCTGTAGGGTTTGTTGCAAAGTGGAGAGATAAAATTTATGCCTTGTCATATAACAGTATCGCCTATCTGAACCGTGTACCAACTCGTAACACAAATCTTCCTCTGTTCAACGAGGTATGATACATTTTACTGCGATTCGTCAGTGTCTGGACATCCTTATAAATTACAACCCTTCATATGAACGAATCGAATCTTTGCCAAATATTTCACAACCACGAACCAATCTTCCATCACAATATTATCATCTCAATTGTAAACGAACGTTATACAACAGTTCGAAAGGATAAGCGTGACAGTCGAATCTGACATAATCCCATTCTCGTAGAAGTTTACTTCTAAAAGTGCAAAACAATTTGAAGCAATGTTTAACCCTAAAAGGAGTTATTTCTTAGACTGTTTCGTTTTCAAAATATTTTGTTCAATTCTTGACTATCCTGCATTTCAGTTCAATAATTTCCAATGACAATCTTGGAATTTGCTACTATTTATTCAGATATTGAGTTTCCTAATTATTGTGTGGATGCCGAATATATCGTAATGAAGGAGTTAAACTGTCGAAGGAAGAAACTTGCAAACACCTAAACAATATCAAAGTGAAACAAAATAAAGGCAGCCTTATATACATATATAGGTATATACATCGACGTCGATTCGCCAATTATCGTGGAATTCAACGAAAATCGACCGTCGAGTCCAGAAAGTTCGCGGCGCGAAAAGCAACGCACCACGACGTCGCCGGTTAAATCGAGTTTCCGAAAATCCTGATCGAAAATACGATGTTCGACGAGAGGTGGGCCACGAAACGTACGCGATGAGCAGGAAAGGAGGGAGGCAGGGAGTTGGCGTTCGACGAATTCCTACGAGCCGTTGCTCGCAGTAAATGTATTGTCCCCGGGACAATGCAACGGCTGATTGCGAAGCGGTCGGGCGAAAACTTGACCCGAAAATAAACTGAATCGCTCAAACGCCACTGTCGACCGCTGCCAAATGCAGCCACTCGGAATAGTCGAGTACAGGAGGGTCTGCTACCGACCTGCTCCTCTCTCTGTCTTGGTATTTTTCCACCCCTACTCTTACTCGCCGTCGGGGGACAGAGAGAGGCTCTTCTGCTTGTTCAATGTGCGGCGAACGTTCGACGAAAGTACCGTTGCGATATACCGGACCGAGTGGAAATTGCAGGGGGGAACTGTGCCATGCTCGATGCCTCCTGCCACTCTGTGTTTTTGTGTGTGCGCACGTATGTGTATGTGTAAAATACTCCCTCTGTCTGCACGACTCTTTTCAACGACGGCATTTCGTTTGCACTCCTCTCGCTTTCTTTGTTTTCGATCGACGTTTGCCGAACCGGCCAGCAACGGGATAGCCGAAGAAGAGACTTTTTTTTTCTACGAACAGTGGTACGGCAAGAGTGACGCGTGACGCGACGTGTCACAAACGGACGGCGTACGGAAGTTTGTACGATTGCGGTTTGAGCGTCAATCTCATCTTTAGTAGCATATGTCTTTTGTTCCCTCTTTCTCCATTTCTTTTCGAAGAGGTAGATATTTTATGCTTGTTTCTTGCATGGGAAATCTTGCGTGAATAGTGATTGATAGTGAGTGATGTACAGTGGATTACACTGAAAATCGTCTACGGTTTTCTTTTATATGCAATATTTATAATCCGTGTAGAAAACATTCTAAAACAAACAGTAGTTAGGTGCTTGAATTTCTAACTACGTAATTTTTTAACATCACTAAATTGCGTTGGCAAGTAAAGGATATCAATTTATTTTGCTATATAATTAGTAAATTTCGGATTTTTATGTAAATTCATATTTTTGAGAATATGGTGGAAAAAGATTGTAATTTGCAGAAAATTATTGCACTTGTTATTACATTGCATATATTACGTGCATTGGATGCAATTCTGTATATTTAATTTTCCTATAAACACATAAAAGTCCACAGCTTAATAATCAGGTTTTATCGAATGATGTGGACCTAACAGTGATTCTTATAATTGGGAATTATTTCCGAATTTTCTGTAGATTTGAGTGATATCTACGCATATTTCAAATGCTACTAATTATTCATCATTCAAGAAAACATAGACAATTGAATGTATTGAATTCTATCAGTGTCAGTAACATCTTTGTTACCATCGTAATTGAATTCTGAATCAAAATATGATACAGCAAACGTCATTCGTAAGCGGTTGTTTCAAAACAAGTCAGTTTATATTCCTCCAGAGAGTAGAGCGTGATGGCTGACCCTAAGCGTGTTGCTATCACATAAACAACCAAGTAAAGATCTCCAATGATTTCCTGAGGAAGCAAGCCTCCCTTTTCCATCTTATAATACTGGCTACGTGCGTGTCTTACGATCAAATAAATTTCGATCCCAGTCAATATCGTCTTCTTATGTTTACCGTTGTTAAAGTACCACTGAAATTCCCTGTCTTTTTTGCTTGGACTGATAAATACGAAAGATACAACACCATATACACAATACAAGACACGTTAACTATTCATTTGCTATTTATTATTCTCTATTCCTTTTTTACCGCGTGATAGTGAAAATCAAGCCGGTATTAACGATGTATTAACACCTGAATCGAAAGAGCGTAGAAGATTCAACCACAAGTGACAAACAAAGTGTTAAGTACTCGAATACGAATAGCTTTTTTTGCCTGAATAAATGAAGAGTCACCTGGAGTAGGACCTACTTATACTTAAAAAATAATATATTACATTACCTACAGTGATGTACATAATTGTAAAGGATTTCCACACATGAAATATGTATACAGAAAAATTGTCAAAAAACCTGCAGAAGGAAACAAATGGCGCATACAGAATACGCCAGTTGAGTAGAAGAAGCAAGCAGGTTATACAGAGTATGAGGTATGAAGAAACCGTAAGAAAACTCAGGCTTTAGAACAAGCAATATGCAGAATGCGTCAAGGGTCTGTTCAGTAGCTGCTTTCTAAGAAAGACAATATGTATTCTTTCGTAATGTCATGTGTCAGACGATTTATAAGAAAATTGAAAAATAGGCAGTGACGTAATTGGCGAAACCTAAAATTCCTCAGGCCCAGAGTAGTTCTTCTAGTATCTTGTGCATTTTGCTCACCTGGAAGGCAGGCAAGGTGGTAATATCGGTTAATGGAAGAACCAGACACAAGGAACGAACTGGCCTAGGTCACGGAAGTTTCATATGCTCTCTAATAAGTTTATGACAGGTCTATTGCTATGGGGGGGGGGGGGGGGAGCAAAAGCAAGGCTTTAAAGCTCCATATGATATGTAAAACTACAAAAAATCTGCATCCATAAAGTAATATTTAGACCTTACCTTCTGTCTCCAATGTCCTAAGTGTGTCATAAGAAATTTAATTAAATTTTCGTAAAAATAGCTGGCCTAAGCGTGTCCGTGTCATAAACCCAATCAACTTAATAAAATAAGAGGATAGAATTTTCCAAAAGAATGTAACGAGGCCTCTCAAAAATCGTTCAGAAAACCCGAGGCTCGCGTCTGTATAAAAGCTTAATACGTTTCACCCAGCATTTCCGTATAGAACATAGCCGAACGTTCAGCATAGAACAAAATGGATTCCCAAGGTGTATGTCACTCTTGTCCACTTCTATTCTTTAAACCCTCTTCTTCCATTTACCGGTCACATTGTAATTCCGACCGAACAGTTTCGCTAGTGGCAAGTCTGTACGTGCCCGGCATGTCAAATTCGACACATAAAACTGCCTGAGAGACAGTAACCGTTCCGGCTTAACATATCGTCAGCACGTGTCGTCGACGTTGGCGTCGTCGTTGTCGTCGCCGAACGCCGTACTCGTCGACGTTGGCCATTATTATGGCAGTCACATGAACGATCGTAAATAATTGGTATCGGATGCTCATTAACCGAATAGCCCTCGGAAATCGCTTGGACGCAAAACGTGAGAACGAAATGATGGAAAACGAGGAGGAAAAAGACTTAGCGTTGAATAGAAGGCATGGGCGTACTCTATTAGTGCTGGTTTCGAAGAACGAGAGGTTTTTGTACCCTGACCGCGAAAACTTTTTCGTATCTTCCTTTACTAAAAGGTCGCTGCTTAACTGTGGACATTCGTTTTTTCACGCAACGTGACTTATAACTTCTAAATAAGTTTCATCGATTTCTTGGATAAATGTGCTGGCACGACGGAAGCGTCTGGTTTGAATAAACATTAGGAAAGAGAATTTGAATAAATTTTTGGCCGTATTATTCGTTTTCAATAATTCGCGTCAAAATGTTTGATCGCTTGATACAGGAATTCACGAAAATTGTTCTAAGTACACACGCCCTTCAATTTTTCAAGGGAACAATTACTACAAAGTATGAGAACAACATGTAGGAAGACTTACAGTTTAGGTACAGAAGAATCCCAGCGACGAACACGAAGATAACAACAAGAAGGACCAACAGGAGCAATAGTATAGTAGGCCTGCACCAAGGGTTCCCTGTGACTTCCGTTTGCCTATTATCCTTGACCTGTTTCTGATCAATGACACTCGACTCTCCGCTAACATTCACCACGACACCCTTGTACGGGTACTGAGGAGGCTTTTTCTCAGCAACGAATCCATGATCATCCTCAGGATCCGAATAAACGCCATACGCTTCGAAATTGTTCTTCCTGTAACCGTTCATCTTCTCAGCATTAGTCTCCTCTTGATCCTGCGTTTTTCTTGTATAAGCAGCAGACGATGACGATCCTAATTCACCAATCTTCAACGTCTGATCGTACGATTTGTCTTGATACCTCGAAGATGAGGAACCATCGTACTTGGTTCTCTCATAACTTTTCGAACTAGTTAATTCATACTTCGAGTCGTACACCTTGCTATTTGCCTCATACGGTTGTTCATCGTATTCGTATGATCTGGGCTCGTAGGGCTTGCTGGTCTCGTACCTTGGCAATGTTCCGTACATTTTACTCACCGAGTGATATTTGCCCTCATACTTTCTACCAGACAAATCCTGCTGAGCGGCGCAGGACAATTCGTAAGCGGAATCATGTGTCTTCACACCAGACTCATAACCTTTCGATGGTGTTGGCTCATACACTTTGCCGGAATGATGCTGATGATGATGATCTTTTTTCGGTTCAAGCTTCAACGTTTCCTCCGCGTATCTCGAAGCGTACTCGTAATCAGTCAAATCTCTCGAGTATCGCCTTCCACCGGCAGTCTCTTGAAGCTCTGTAGGATAAGTCCTACTGAGCTTCTGGGCATCACTCCTTTCGTACGCCGCGTCTAAGTCCGATTCCTGATACGTTCTCTGATCCCCTCGGCGATCGTACCTCAAGTTATCCTCTGGATAAATTCTGTTATCGTATCGGTCGATATCCTCCCTGTCGTATGGTTTTCGCTCGTAGCTTCTGTAGCCCCTCGACTGATCATGGTAGCCCTGTTCATATGGAGGCAAACCGGAAGTTGACTGACCATCCTGATACGGCTTCGAGTCTTGGTACTCGAGGTACCGCGAGGATCTACGCTCGCTACCATAGTCCATCGAGCCCTCAACCACGTTAGGCAGTTTGCTGCTTAAATTCTCACCGGTTCCGGCAGACAACGCCTGACAGGTCTCCGCATGCTCGACTAAATTAGGCAGCCTTGATAACGAGCTACCTGGTGTATTCTCCGTTAGGTCGAGCTTCAAACCGTTGCTGCTCGTCCTGCGCATTTTCAAGAATTCGCATGATCGAACTTGAGCGACGAACGAACAACGCTCGTGCTACTCGATCAACGACGATTAGCGCGGGAACTTGGTTGTAGATAAAGTTCTTATTTCTCTCCCTCTCTCACTCTTTCTCTCTCTCTCTCTCTCTCTCTCCTTTTTTTATTTGAGATAGATGAAAAGAGATCTTAAGTCATTTCGAAGACGATTGGTGGGAAATGGGCAGTCAGCTGGCCCACAAAGCGTAGGTGTTAATGAGTGAGTTACATTGAATCTGAAAAGAGAAGAGAAAAGAAAGAATGTTAGTGATGTTATTGTGTTAGTAGGAAGATTGATAGATTTGGTACCCGTAACATATTCAAAACTTAAAGTTAACTCAATTTGTTTTTCTTTTTTTAATTAAAATTTCGAGTCTATTTGTGATTGACACTTTATATTTAATACAAATATTAGGTTGATGAGACCTCTGAATAAAAAGGCTCGAAACTTTATGCAATTTTATTTCATAATTCTAAATATTAGTGATACAAATGACGAGTTCACCAGTCTCTTATAGTTAACAGGTTAATTTGCAGTTAGAATATTAGTTAGCATCAATGCATGTTAAATTAGTAAGTTAATAACTAGTTTATATGATTAGTTAAGGTTCACTGAAAAGAGCCAGAAATTTGAATACACATAACCCTCTGTAACTCGACCTTTCTGTGTCTGCGAGAAGAAAAATTACAGTTGATTACAATTTTACATTTTGAAAAATGGATCAGTTTTTGAAAAAATGGAGGAGGCACATAATTTATGTATAATTTAGCGTGAACCGTTTATTTATAAACAATTCACACTTGATATTTTAAAATATCCATATGTTCAGTTTAACTGAAAATTCATTAGTAAATTACTTTGTATAACCATTAATTATGAAAGTGATATGAGTCCATTTTCCGTAATCTAATTAAACACTACATATATAAAAAAAAAGAGTAAAACTATGGATTTTACCAACAGAAACGTAAGTTAATTAAAATAGATGAAATGAAATCTTGTAACCTCTGCATCCAGTTATGATACTGCATATACGAACATGTGACAACAAGTTGTATAATTAGAGCAGTATATAAGTAAATAAGTATATATAGTTTATATTGATAGATCACATTGATTTAGTTAAATTCACATAGAAGTTATCTGCTAATCAAATTACGTATACTTAAATTCATAGAAACATTTGCAAATCTATTACACTTTATTGATATTTTTGAAACAACTAAAATGCAAACCTTTAAATATCTCAAAAGAAGAAAAAATGGACTTATACTACTTTCAAAATAAACGATCCAAATCTTGTAAAGTAGGAACTAATAATCGATATGAAAAAATTCGCTGGTAATAATGTAATAGTACAACGATGCAATAGCATAATATATAATACAAATAAAACGTAACGTATAAAGTACAGACAAACAGATATGTATATAACTTTTAAGTCACATGACGCTATAGGAGGTTAATCCAATTTACATGCATGAATCACTGTTGTAGATAAATAATAATCGTTTTAGAAAAAATATTCAATGTCAGAATTGTCGTTAAAATCGTCCGTTAATGCATATCATATTTTTAATTACACCAGCGCGTTTTCGTAATATGAGAGCAAGACGGTTCAGTGGTTCAGCGGTACGCCGAGCTCTTAGAGCGTGCTTATCCGTAGTCCGTTATCGATATGTGTATCTCAATACAGTGTGTTCAGGGCCGCAATATTCTGTAAGCGCTCCTCCAGACTACGATTACAGCCGTATGCTCGCTACCTCACGAATGGTCGATATAACAATGACGACGATAATACTCGATCGTGCGTGACCGAAATGCAACGTTCGTTGCAGCAGACGATAATACCAGACTGGTATTCACGTGCACCGGCTAAATTTCAAGGAAATTCAGGCCCTATGTGTCAAATCGAATTAACATTTCGTCTCGTGCAGCTGTTTATCCTCGACAAGCGCGCACGTTAATTATTATGATCGCGTATTCGCTAAATTATCGTATTATATAGGGTTTACCGTAAGTCATAATGAAGATACAAAAGAATTTTGTATGTAACTTTTTTTATATGTGAACAATTCAAACATTCGCCCGTAGCAGGCGATTTTCACGGCAGACGTGCTATTTTAGGTTATACAAACTGTCATAGGATTTCAATAAAACATTTGGTACCAGTTAAATAATTGTATCAATAGAGAATACTTTTTTAAATTTTCTTAAAAAGGATGAAGTATAATATTAATAAGAATGTAGGTTATTGTTGATAAAAATGTTTCTATTCAAGAATAGTAACGTAAAATTAGCTGAAAATAATTATAATACATCTTTCAAGTACGGCACAAAGTGTGATTTTGTGTATAGAACTGAATTTATCGTCTCTATTTTACATACATATATACATGGAGTACTGTGCAAAGTGTCTTGCGCTACCATGACAGATTTGTTTAATACTTGAATAAATCTATGTCAATAGTGTAAATATGCTGCTTGTTACTATGTTGTGTGTATAGTGTAATAGTTTGCTATGTCAGACGTAGTACATACATACGTCGAAAACAGGTGTTCTCCGGTGTCTATTGGAAAACGAAGCGAAAGAAGGGATTTATTGCTTTTCATGATATGCTGTCGAAATAGCTTTTTTAACTGTTTCAGGTGAAAATACTAACTGTAAATATTTTTATTACTGATATTTCATTTCTGAAGTATTCGTACCCTCTATAAAATAGGATAACTTTCTTTAGTTGAGCCAAATGAATTTGATAATGATTTGGCAATGAAACACTTCTATATTCACATAATGATAACCCGATTGGCTATAATTCACTATTAACCTATAATAAATTCATAAATTGATTATAATTAATTATTAACCTACAAGTTATTCCGTTTCAAGGGAAGTACGAATACTTCTACGATCCACTGTATGTATCTGATATCTTCATAATCGATGATATAACCAAGTTTAATTAATTCCAACATTATTACACACGATTAAAAAAACTGTTAGCAAAGGTACTGGCTGTTTTATAACTTGCAACGTAAAAGCCAAAACAGTACTAATTAGAATAAGAACGATAACCAGATCGGTAAGGAATACATATTTGCGGTATTCCAATTTCACAGAATACTAAATACACTCTAAACTATACTCCCCTCTCCCCCCCACACACACCGTTTGCTAATTGAAATCGTGGGAGAAAAAGCAGTTACCAGTTCGCGACTAGGAACGAGCGCCGGGCATAAGGGGTCGATCGATAATTAATTAAGCATGATTGCGGGGGAAACGACAAAGTGTCACGTTTCATCGGAAGTTTCCGTGGCAGCCCCGGCAAGAATATCGTTTCGGCGTAGTTGCGGAACTTCTCAAGTAGTGTACAATGAGTGCTCCACAAACAGTGTCCCGTGAGGATGGCGTTTATCTTTCATTCGTAGGTATCTTACGTGAAAGCCGTGCTTTCATTAATGTATAATAGCGTAATCCCCCCGTCGTGCAGAGCACGCCGCTCCTGAACCACCGATAAAACGAAACTTTGTTCCTTGACGTAATTGAAAATCTTTGATCGGGACGCGATTCGCGGACGAGCTAGGGATTTCAATCTGAAATATTTGATCAGCCTAGTGAGGAAACGTGACAAATATAAAGTAAACTCCAACGGAAACTTTCCAAATTATCGCTCCACGCTTAACAGACACTTTTCCCTTCCCTTTTCCTTCATCTTTCGATAACAAAACTATAATCCGCATTCTAAACAGCCGGTACGATTAACAGAGACCATTTAACATCATTAATTTCAACAATTATTTCTTATTATAAAGTCATTTAATCGGATACTTTTTAATTGCAGTAAAAGGAAACAACTAGCCTGATTAATGCAAAAGATAATCAACCTTAAGAGTACGATCATTTATTCCAGTAAACATGTATTTATATGGTAATAGTAACTGCGTGTAGAGTATAGTATGGAGGAAAAAGTGTTTCTTCTATACTCTTGAACGTAAATAAATTAAACGTAATGATACAGTAGTTAATTATGTAATTATACCAGCGGCTGTATTAAACGAACTAGTAAAAAAAGAGCAAAGGAAGAAAAACCTGAATTATCCTCTTAAACGTAGCTATTAGATGCCAACACGTAAGTAATAACCGATGCATTTGATCCATGTAGTAAGTAGTATGAAGTAAAATAAAGAGAACACTCGAACAGTAGTAAGTAGTATCAGCATATACATAGTCAGTCCATGAAAAAAGGGGGAAGGAGAAACGCGTTTTGTTTCGCGAACGAAAGCAATTACTCCCGTACTACTCGGTGTATCCAAACAAGACGGATCGCTGATCGATCCGCATTATCATGCCAGTCGGCTTTCCGTCGTAAAACGTTCGCCGTTGACTAAATTGTAAGTAATAAGTGCGACAAGGGCTCAAAGGAGATCGCCATTCCGCATGCAAATATGATTAGTTCCGGAGCGTAACTTCATTTGCGTATATTAAAAGCGCAGATAGCTCACTTTATGCAAACGACGACAGGATGGGCGTGGTAAAAGGTATCCGGTCCCGTGGAATAAGGGACGGGAGGAGGAGGAGGAGAAGGAGGAGTGCAGAGGTGGAGGCGCGCAGGAAAGGTCTGGCTGCTTCTCGGAACGGAAACAGCGACCAGGGGAAGGGGAAGAAAAAAATGCTTCGCTGGGAATTATAAAAAGCTAGCAGGCCAGCGGACCGAGGAAAAAAATGGTCGCCAGACCGGTGTACGCGAGCAGGATAAAAGCAGCGCCGTTTCCTGGATCCTGATTGCCGGTCGTTAAACGCTCCATCCGTGCGCCAGAACGCCTCTCCAAACCTTCTTCTCGCGCGACCGGTGGCGACGGCGACGTTCATTCGCAAAAAAGATGCTTGTAATTACGAGCCACCTTGTTGTGACAATACACTCGCGGCTAAAAGCGCGGTATATTCACACTTTTCGAACAACATCAATGAACGTAGTTCGCAACGAATATGGGAAAAACGACGCCGATTTTTCTGTGCATTTATTTCAATTCTATGGAATATAATTATAAATATACTCGGTGTCCAAGACAGGTTAACACGTTGACCACCTTGTTACGTATATAAACAGTCTGTCTGAAAAAGAACAGAATTGCCAGTATAATAATTCAAACACCGATCATATGTAGAAATATCATTTTATGTTATTGAAATATTGCTCCTTCGGTATCAATACAACTTTAAACATGATGAAACCAATGAATGAATAGATTTCTGGCAATCTGATTTTTTTGAGTACTTTCTTGTTCCCTTTCAAAAGAAATTAGTTCCTCGTATGATGATATGATATATCTGCTCATTGTACCTCGGTTGTACGTGAATTTTTGTCCAAACAATAAACACTAACGTTTGCTCAGTCATTTAATTTAGTTTCCTGTGATTACTTTTGTATTTTCAAGACTCGCTACAATGACAGTTCAATCATACACGTAGTCGTGACAAGAGTACTCAAGATAATTCCCAAAGCAGATCTTCGGAAGTCTATTTATTTATTCATTCATTGGATCATGTATAGTGTTACGTTGATGCGTGAAAAAACATATTTTGAATAAAATGAACGATTTTTACAAATATTATCGGTATTTGAATTATTATATTGGCAATCCCGTTATTTTTCAGACAAACTGTGTATGGATGACAGCTATGTGTCCATAGAGGCCCTGTTATCCACAAATGGGTGACAGTTCTTTTCACTTAATCATTTGCAAATAATTTGCAAAAATTTTCTATAATAACAAATACATTTAATAAAAAGTGTATACAGAGTTGTATGCAAATGGTTATAGGTAAATTGTGTGTATACAAAAGTATATAATATTACGGCTGTATTTTATGGTATTCTTCGAAGCAACGCAGACCAAGTTGTAGCGTAAGGTAATAAGTTATATTCTTTGTTACATTCGATCTTATTATTTCTGAATCAAGAGTTTTCCTACTCGTTATCAATACACACACATTCGTCTAATTATCTTATTTTAATATATTTTAATAAAGACATTCTTATTTTGAAAATATAATAACTCTGTTAGCAAAAGTTCCTTGAATCTTGTAATTTTTATTTTTTTGTTTTGTGGAAATGAAATAAAATAAATAAAAAGCGGAAAATGCTATTTCCAGCAGTTTATATGTTAGGTATGATATCGTGACGAATCGCGAACTTGGGTCCCGCGGGAAACATACTTAATTTACGCTGTCTAACTTAGATTAAGAAATTACAATTAACAATTCGATGTGAAATAAACATAAGTGACGAATAAAAAGTAAAAATTAAAAAGGATTTACGGTAATGATTACCTGAATGCATACACTGACTCACTTTTTGAAACTTAATTCGCTCTCAACTCACTAATTATGGATTCTCCTAACAGTTTTTTTTTTTTAACAGTTCTCGTTATCCTACAATTTACACGTACGGATTAATTTTGTTTTTATTTTTGTACTTTTGATTTATTAGTGAAGTTTTCGATTTGATAAGGAGAAATGTTGGTGATGTATGACTTACGCCAGAGCTGTTCACGGGCAGAGCTTCTTACGCGGCTTTGTCCTCTCCTACGCGCCGCAACTAGAAGCAGACAGATCAACGCATTTTCAGAGGTGTCTGTTTTGCTTATTAGTGCGTGTTTCTTAGAAATAGGCGTGGTGTTAGCTGGAGTTCGTAGAGACAAAGCGGAAGAAACTTAGCCTGTACAGCACTGACTTGTACTATCTTATGTATATGTTATTATCAGATTTCTTCTTTTTTGTTATGATACATATGCTCAACTGATATTTGATGTTCAAGCGTTTGACAATTAACATTAAGCAAACCTCCAAAATAGCGTTAAATTTTCAAAGTAAAAATTTTCGATTTATAAATCTGCAGAGTGTGCAAATATTTTGTGCTAAATTTGTAAAGTAGCATTAAACCTCAAAGTTTCACGTAATCCTCCTTCCAACATCTCGTTTATAACAACAAGCTTTTCAAAGAAAAAGAAAACAAAAAAACAAAAAGGAATTATCGTTTTGCAAATGGAAGGCAAAGATTCATAACTTTGTGCGATACAAAGGCAACATTAATCCGTATAGACGTTAATTTCTCCAGCTGTCAGTTTTTGTCGCTCGCCACGTTTCCCCACATTCGTCAGTCAAAAAACCAGCGATTATTGTCACGAAAGGAACTATGATGGGCGACTGCAACTATTCCACGCTCGTGCCTTTGGATTAGCAACGTCTCGCGGTGCACGCTCTCCTTTAGAATGCAGCCATGCCGAAACTATTTTCCCTAATGAACTACCACCACCGTTTACCCGATATATCCCACGGTGGCCTGGTAATCTCTGACCAGGCCGGTATATATACAGTTTGTCCACCATTCGGATCGTCGGATATTCCAAAACTGCACTCCAAATACCCCGACTAATTATCGTAGCTTGGTAGTGTTACGACCCATTCGACACCCATGGGATTATGTACCACTTTACCAAATCTTCCTTGTCTCTTCTTCAATAGTTTCGATTGCCGATATTTTCTCCTTTCACTCCTCTTTTACCTTTCACTCTTTGTTGAAATACATGAATACTTATGGACAAAGATGTGATTGGTTAATCTGGTTATTAATGCACATATGCGTCTGGTGAAAATTATCGATGTGAACTGTAGGCGCATATATGCATTCGGCATATGTTAGCAGCATGAACTATGGACCAGAGTTTGATATCTTGAAAATTTTTACTTTGATTATTGATGAATGCTTACGATTAAAAGAATTAATCGTCGGCAAAATCGGCAATGGATTTAATCGTTGATTAAGAAAATTGATCATCGAAAGATTTGCGATTGATTCAATCAATTGATGAAATTAATCGTCGTTCCTTGATTGAAGAAAATTAATGGTCAATCGTTGCTTATATTTTTACCCAGTTCTGATGATAAACAGTGTTTTATCTTTATATATTAGTAATTAGAGCAGTTCAAAACCCTCTTCTGAAGGCGTCAAATCGTCAAAAATAGCTCGCATACAATGTGTTTATAGTTAGTAATTTCAATTACGAGTGCTTGGTAATTTTTTAATTTTAGTAATTAAAAATCCTGACACTTACTGTATCTAAATGGAAACACCTGTGCAATGAAACGCTTTGACAGCGGATACTGATTGTGAGAATCGAAAATTTTAATACATGAAAAGTCGTAGTGACTAATATCTAGAGATGGAACTACAAAATAGGAAACACTCTGATATTTAGTTCCCACAGATAGGGTAGGAGATATTACTGAAACGACGTTATTCAACTTCGTCGTGTATATGTCCGCTGTCCTTTCAGAAAACTTCTTCACCAGCGTCGCGACCATAGCTTTATCAAGGTTGCTGTGACACTAATGCGCCTGATACTATATTAATGCATCGCTATATATCATCTAAAGCTGATGAAGGTCGAACGAGCGCTGATGAAGCATCGCCGGTGTCGCTCTTCAAAAAGGGCACCATTAGGCTTTCACAAAGAAGCCTCTGCGAGACAGACTCGACTTTCACGTTCGATGAAAACTTTAAAAATCTAAATTTCGAATTGAGTACATGCATGACGTACCGGGTAAACGCTTCGATGTTTGATAAAACACACTCGTTGAATTTTTATGGAGACGCATCGACTTTTAGGACAATAACGGACAGAGTTTATCAATCACATGTATCGATAAAGAAAAAACGAAAGAAGGGAAAACTGAAATTGAACTGAAACAAGAAATACACACAGGGAAAGAGAAACGAACTGTAGTAACTACGGAATAACGTTTTAACGTTATCGACACGTGTCTGTGAAAACAACTTCGTCGACCAAAGCAGCCAAGATAATTGCTCCAATAATCAGCGAGAATCGGTGGTTCAGTAAGAAGAACACGTTTCATTATATAACCTGTCCAGTTTGTCGATGATACGTCAATTGCAAATGATATCTCTTTATTACCAGTTACTTGTTCGTTCGAACACGAATGTTTAGGGAACTTCTACCCCCCCCCCCCCTCCTTTCCCTGTTCCTTTCTCTTCTCCGTAATACTTGCATAACGCGCAATTAAACCGATGAACGGGACAACGGTTAAACACGGTCGAGATTAATCGGCCTGGAAGGTTGTGCATACCGAAGTTCGTGCTACCGGTAACAATTAATCGAAATTGACAGACGTTGCACGAAATTGATGGACATGGTGTATCGTTGAAATAAGGGAAAGGAGTAGAAACATCGATAGGTATATGTAGGTATCGAGGAAGAATTTGAGGAATTAAGCGCGAATAGAATTTGCAACACCTTCAGACTAACATGCCGGGACGTTTCTACGTCCATAATCAAGGCGCCCTCTGGATTTCATCACTCTTTGTGATGAGTATGGAGGCACTAATCCCACATATGTATTTATTTAACCATCACTGTATCGATATCGAGTCAGTTTTTACTCGTGTCTTGAATTTTAGTGGAGAGAAGGCGCGTGCGTTCATTGGCACGGTTTCAGTATATTAACAGGCAGTATCCAGTTTATCAATAGAAACAAATATCTAACAAGCTTTGTATGTATTATGCAGAATTTGTAAAGCTTAAACAAAATCATTAACAATGAATTGTCATTGGATGCAAATATAAATGACTCCAAGGATTTGTAAACATCCGACAATGTAATTTTTAAAACAAAGTGATAGCAGTGATTAGGTTAGGTACGGAAAGACAATGAAAAACATTGCTTTGTTTGATTGTACGATGTAAGTTTGGAATGTATCTATGAAGATCTTGTTCTTAGTACGAATACCGTGTGTTACTTCATTTCTGACCATATATAACCATTTCTACTAGGCCTCCAATATCGACCATTTGAACGTACTCTCCAGACATTTCGTGTATTTAGATTAAGAATAAATCCATCAAACTAACGTTTGATGGTTATTTATATTATATAGGAAAATTAATTATTAATTTTTGTAAGATCCTACGGGAAAGCAATCGCAATAAAAATTGTATTCAAATGTGGCGAGTGGTGACTTATTGACGAGAGTGTACGTCAATCAGTGACTTTGTCAATTATTTTCTGTATAATAAGTATAACACGTGATGTATAAAATGTTTCAGACACACATGTAATGAATGTGTAATAAAAGAAAATTTTATATACGTAGCGTATATAGAATGAATAAAATAAATGATATGGTCATAAAATATTTCCATTTTCTATATTATAATCGTTATATACATAATTATATATACATTTATAAAAAGTCTGGTAGGGGTTAAAAGTGATAGGCTATCTGTCTACCGCGTCGTTGTTTTCGATTGACTGTTTAACATTTAAGCGTAGCCAAGATATTACAGAATCTTACGAATATATCAGAAATAAAAGGAACACCGCTTTCTACCAAAAGTCTGATTTATTTGATAATTGAAGCTAATAAGTATTCGTTGCGTTAAATACTTCTGCGTGGCGATAGAGAATATATCTCTTGACATTTGAATTTTATTGAACTCAAGTGCGTTTATAAAAAAACAAGAGAAGAGAATTAAAAAAGAGGCGTAAACACTACTTTGTTACCTGAAATTATTGAAGATTTTAAGAAAATGTACCTTATTTCTGTCTAAAATCATATATTAATCTTTCTAATAAGAAAAAAGAAGCTAAAAGACGTTAATTTTCTATTTGAAACAATAAATTGGTATTCATTTACCGTTCCTTTGTAGTCTCTGTCACCCCGAAATAAAGAAAACACTAATCCAAACGGTAGAGAAAGGTACAGGGCAGGGAGAGCAAACGAGACGGATGATCAAACAACACAAATCATGATGAAAAACAAGGGACAAAGCGGTCGTGGCGCAATCCCATCGTGCCTTCGTTCGGTAATTGAGACGGCTAGCGGAGGAAAACAGGTGAAGCCTAGAGGGAGAGGGTGAAGAAGAGAGTGTACGGAACGGAAGGTGAAGCGCAGGTGAAATCGATTTTATCCGGCTGGTGCGCAGCCGACCTATCGCGCGAGTCTCGAAAGTTACGTATTAGGTGCTTCAACCGTAATAGGTGCAATCAAACGTTAGGATTACGAGTGGAGCATTGGGAGAAAGGGGTGAAAGAGAGGAAGAGGAGGAGGAGGAGGGGGAGGTGGTGGTAGAGAACGAACGAAAAGGGCTGGCTCAGAGTTTCAGTTTCAAACGCGTAAACGAGCGTGCAGTTGCACCAAACCTCGCGCACCTGTAATGATACTAATACCGGATGGCACAGTCGAAATCCGAGTTGCAAATCAAATATAGAAAATTAAAGATAACATACGATGTTAACGATAATATTCATCTTCGATCTTAATTAATGATTTCTATTGGAAATTGAACGTATTAGTTTGAAAGAAAAGAAAAAAACAAACATTGTTATTTTATTAAGTAATTAATTCTTTTTCTATGGAAAATACTTCGAATAAATTTTCCCGTTCATCGTTGTGTAATTTTTTACAAATAATATACAAGGTCTAATTATATACAGTCGTACTTGTTAATATTCTGACACCCTTTAAAACAGAATAACATTTTTTTAAAATTGGACCAAACGGCAAGAGTTTCTTAGTTTGCTAAATGATGTGTAAAAAAATTGCGAAAAAAAGTAGTAAAAGTCGCTTTTTACCATTTTTTTATTTGAGTCTGTAAAGAAAATTTAGAAAATACAGTTTGTAGATTTATATCAATTATATGCTTGGTGAAAATTTTATCGAAATCGATTAATGTTGCTATAAGTTGCAAATGGTTAAAAATCGAAGACTTTCGCGAATTTCGGACTACAAGAAATCTCAAAATTCTTACGCCTTCCAATGCCTGTCACTTGTTTCTGAAACAAGTTTTTGAAATTTTCATGACAGGTTCAAATAAAAAAATTCCAAAAAGTGACTTTTACTATTTCCTTTGTGATTCCGACCAATTGTAATATTTTCTTAAATTTTTTGCATGCATCATTAGTAAACTAATTCTTCTAACTTCTCAGAAAGAAAATTCACAGCGTTTGGTCCAATTTTAAAAAACTTATTCTGCTTTAAGGAGTGCCCGAATATTAGTGAAACTTATTGTAAGTACAGTGTGATTGAAAGCAGAAATTTATCGACAATTCTAAATATTGCCCCGTCTGTTCCATCGATTGTCACAGTTGAAAAGTGACGAAGCTCTATTAACGACACATTCTTCTGTATCCAACCGTGACAAAGTCCACGTTTATCACATCTCCTGTATACTTGACTAATGCATTTCTAAACCTAACTAAAATACACCGGATATGTAACTTATTCAGTATCTAAATTAAATTATTCAATACACGACCAATTGTGATCCTCGAAATATTCCACCTTACAGAATTGAAGTCACCATGTATCATTTCCCAGAAAAAAAGGGATCAGACAAAAATAAAATATTTCTCTCTTTGAAACTTCGCCGCGAAGAGCCATAGAAAAATATCAGTATCAATTATTTCAACTTTCGGCCTGTAACAATCACCGCAAGTAATTCCGTACAGCGCACGCGAATTTTTGTCTTGGCTTTTAGCGCACCAGACTTTGCTTTCAAGGTTCCATACCTAAGAAAGCCTCCATTTGAACCGCTTGTACGTGTTCTGGCTTCGTTGTAACTGCACCAGAAGAAGACGGGAAAGAGAAAACGGAGGAAAAGGAGAAAGAGGAAGCAGGGTGAGACCATTGCGACAGGTAGAGGTCGGTTGTGTACGTGTCCGTTAGCCGGCCCCCAGTATGGTACTTCTGTGTCCGGCAAAAGTCCGCAGTACGCCCCTGGGGGCACTTTCGTACCCCTACAACGTCTCGACCGGAAGAACTTCTGCATGCTCTAACCCCTTTTCGTTCTCCTAACCTTCCCCTATTTCTCGCGTCGTTCAGCCTTTTTCTGGCTGTTTCACCCACGTTCCTTCAACGTTAAATAAATACTTAAACGCGAACAGGAGGACACCCTCTAGCTAGCCATTTCGCTCGAGAACATGTTATTACCCTTATGCCGTTCGCCTTGTACACGCCGCGCAGGCGTGTACGCAATGAACGAACAATACGTAGAAAAAGAAGTTCAGTGGAATGGATTTTCTTGGAATACCATGGAACTTCGACGTTTCTCAGCACGTGGCATTATGCACGAGATCCTTGATAACAGGAATTTATGCAACAAACGATCGTTAAAGCATCCCCGACGATCGTTGGACGCTCGTTTGATGTAAAGGGTGCAGCCACACGATAATGCCGATTCACGCTAATTATTTTTTAGCGTGTTTGAAGTTTGTTTATGCGGAGGTCGATTAAGGTGTTCTTACGACGCTATTTTCGTCGAAGATTTCGACGAATATGCCGAATATTTTGTTCACTCGTATGTTTTATACAGCCAGGAACGTTGTTAATTTTTCGATACGAGTTATTCCATTATTCGACGCACATAAGTATGTCCAAAATTATTGTTGCTTGGTTGCATTAATCGAGTCGGTAATCAATTCTGAGATCTTCAAATGTTACTCTAGCTTTGCAATTTACTAGTCTTACTTCACGTTTTATATGCCTTAGTAACGACTTGTTTGAAACAATATTGCACAAATTTCTACGATTTCTTTCTTTTAAAATGAACACACTCATTTATACAACAAGTGTAATTAGAATAATTATAATATACGGATTTAAAATTAATTCTCTTGAAAGTAGACGTTGTCAAAGTTATTTCTTTCAGAATTGCTCTGTTTTTCTAAAGTTAATAGAAATGCACGTATTCTCTCGTATAGCCTGACATCTTATTTTAATTTATTTAACATTTTACACATTAAAATACAATCATACTGACATAATAGTCAGAGTCTGTAACACAGCTAACAAATTTAACAAACGTATGGACTTTTTTCAGGATCTTTAAGCAAATTCAAAATTTCTACATACCAGATACTATAGTAATAATCTGTATTCTATATAAGACTTTGTATACTGTCATGCGAAAGTATTGATAACATTTATGCACGTAAAAAAGAATTTTATCCATTTAATTAAAATTAAATTAAATTAAATTAAATAACATTTCTCATATTTTCTGAATATGAAAGTATTTGCAGAAATGTAATATGTGTCGGTAATCTTCAATACAGCGAATATTTATACATATAATAATATGCAGCGTGTGATCAAATTATTATGAAATAATATTTTGTTTTCGATGGTATTATAGCTTCAATAATAGTAAAATGTATTCTTCTTTGTTTTTAACATATAGATGGACAGCTTAACTATATTGTGACAGCTTAACTAGCTAAAGAAGAGTCAAGCTTTATTCTAAGAGTTTATCGACGAATATAAATCCAATAGAAAACCTATAGGAATTATTAAAGCGTACAATTGAATTAGGAAAACTGATTGAAAAACTTATGTCAGTATAAATAATAACGTGCAAATAAAAGAAAATTGCCGAGAAAATAGAGAAATGCTCAAGAAATTATAGATGCAAAATGTGCAGTGACAAGATATTAGTATAAGTAGTTTAAGCAATTTTTAATAATTCGTAAAAACTTGAAAATCTTTGCTGTATTTCATTCAAAAGATAGCAATGTTTATCATAACAAAAAGCAGCTTCATTTTAAATATATTTTCAATTTTATTCTCGTTGAAACTGTAAAAATAAATGATACATAATTTCGAAGTGCTCACAATAATTTTATCACCCGCTGTAATACTTTCAATGCTTAAAATGTTCGTTAATTGTAATAAAAATACTTTTAATTTAATTTAATTTAATCTAATTTAATTTCTATGATTAATGTATTACAAAAATTTAACCGTCTTCAGCACTACAAAGAATTCAAAATACAGATCACTCGGCTGGTGTTTCTTTTAATCATCTTGATATTTTCGTTCGTTCGCTGGAATATCATCGTCAGTATTTACACTGAAATGAACGTTGTTCCACCGATTTCTTCGTCGCCGCTGGTCATCCCCTTAACTCTATTTCGCGCGACTGAGCTCTACCGTTCAGCTAATAAAAATCGAACGTCAACAGTGCAGAACAAACGCAATTACGCTCGAATTTCGAAAGCGATTACGAGATTTTCCGGTTGCACGGCTCACGTGCTCCGCGTCGAAAAAAGATCGAGCCGCTAGGCGTTTCACCGATCGACAGCGATTTTCGAGCGCTACTCGTTCTACGGCTAACAACGTGGCCGGACTACTTGCTGGCAATAGTAAAACTTAACTCGATTACTTGTGTGTAGAGCAATTTGTCGCAATCTACGTGACTGAAAATTTTACGGCTCGCTACGTGGTTTTTCGAACCGGTATACGTGCCTTTTCTTGTTTCTTTTAATTTTGTTTTTCTTTTCAAGTGAAAGGTTTCCTTCACGCAGAATACGTATTGCCACATTATTAAAATCTTAGGAGAAAAGTTAGTACAGAAAGATTTTTGCTAAGCGCTTCACCATTATCGAAATAGAAATAGAAAAATACGATTTTGTCACGTTGAAACTCTAGGAAATGCACGGTTTTATGATGCAGTTTTGAAAAATATGGAATATTATATCTAGTGCGATGTAAGTAAGAAAACCAGATAACTGTACTGCGGATTTTCTAAGAATATAATAAAAAAAAAAAAAGTAGAACCTTGGTAGAAAATTATTTCACTTAGAAGGTATTATAAGAAGCACTATAATTTTGATATTTTATACAATTTTTCATATTACGTGTATTCTTCCCAATTTTGTACCTTTAAATTTCATATAAATTCATAAAAATCTCATGACTTGTCCAATGAATGAAAGTTGCTCATATTATAGGAAAGATTAACACCTATTACGCAGTTTTCACATGCATTTCATATATATATATACATACATACATATATATATATTAATTCAATCATTATATATTATTATATAACGAATGAATTAATTTATTAATATATAATGATTGAATTAATTATTATATATTAAATATATATTTAATATTATATATTATATATTAATATATTAAATATATATATGTATATATATTTCAACAAGTATAATTTACAATTATTGATGTGTGTGTTGAATGTTTAGACGAATGAGTCTGTCCAATATTTTGAATGAATACTGTACCGAATGTCGAATCTCTAGCGTCGAATCTAATCTTGAATCTAAACTCTAAAGTGTCTTTGCGTGCTGTTTTATAAACTTGTGTGTGTTTATATTCGCTGTCTATGTTTGCAGTGGAGGTGATCGAAGTGTGTTGATTAGTGTTTTATCCGTATTTTGGGGATGACTGACTCATCGAGAGAGTAGGGAGATTGTTATTTAAACTATAATATTTGTTATATTGTGGGTAGAATCATGGCTCTTCTAGTCGTTCGGTAGGTCTGACGCTTCTGGTGGTCAGATAGGAGGATCTTCGAAATTCAGTGTTATAAAATCAATTTGCAGACCATGTCACCCAATCCCTCGCTACGACTTTTAGGCTTTTACGATCGAACACTTTCCGTATATAATTTATGCGACACTATATTCCTTTTATACAACAATTATATTATATTATATTAGTATAGTTAGTAGTATGTTATACAAGTCTTATTAGTTGACATCTACCATTTATCACAAATTTGTGATAGATGTTTCTTTAACGAAAAATGCTATATGAATAACAGATTTCTAAGAATTTATTGATTTTGTTGCCTATCCACTCGTTGGTAATTTGATCCATTTTCCATGTAATCCTATGCCAGACTTTTAGAATGAAGGATGCGCGACTCAATGCATTTTAATCTTTTAACTAGTTTCACTTGTCAAACAAGAATTGAATCGATGCAGTTCATAATTAAACAATAGCAAACATTACAAGCAATTAAGTACGTTATTTTGTTTCCTGAAAATATGAATATAATATGACGTGTTTCATATTTAACACAAGCATAACATTACAATTAAAACATGAGTAGTTCATTAATAAATTGTTGGTGTTCGAAATATCATTGAACCAATTACGAGTTAATTCGTCATCCGCAGCTGAAAGGTTAAGTATATCTGCTTAGAGTAAAGCCAATAGAGAACTGGAGAAAAAGGGAACGTGCATGTGTCAGGATAAATGAGGATGAAAGAGGCGCGTGTAAAACAGTATACAGAACGGAGTTGAGAGTTTGCGAGCGTGAGTCGAAAGCGAGAACAGCGAGTATTGTGAGAAAAATCGAAATACAGTGTTACCATCACAGAAGTATGAACATTTAAATATATGTATCTGTATATACATTATTATATTCTACCGCGAGGAAAAACTCAGTTCTTCACGTAAAACTCCTACACTTGTCCTCTGAGTGACGGAGAAAAGAATGGGAACGTTTCGTTTCAATTTAACCCGAGCATATGTACATTTTTCAAGTTCTCGTTATTCTCCGGATGCGTTCTTTTCTAATAATATCACATGTGGTCGAATTACGCGTGTTTTCGTAAAAGCGAAAGTTTCACTATCTGTCAGTACCGCAGCCTTTACAATGCGATCTCATCGATTAACGAGGAGCTTACCGAACGGCGGAAGTTGAGAGAAAACGAATAAACCCCGAAAAGGATAGAGAGAGAGAGAGATAGAGAGGACGAGACGAGAGCTGGAATATGAAGAGGGACTCTAAAAACGTTGGTTAAGTTCGATGGAAGCGGACGGTTCGATAAAAGGAGGAAAAAGAAGAGAAAAAAAGATAGGAGAAGGAAAAATGAAAAAGAGAAGAGAAGGAATAGAGGGTTGAGCAAGATGCATAAAAAAAGAACCCGCGGAAAATTACGGTGGCGAAAAAAAGAAGACGCGCTCTTCGTCGATCCATCCCTGCATAATTAATTAGTTTCACAGGGCCGCAAGTACGCCACGTTTACCGCTGAACCGCTTGAATGATTTCCATGGCGCGGCAGACGGCCCTACGATAACGTATCCTTCTCTCCCTTGAGTCTCAGTCTGCCAGTATGTTCTATCCACGGTGAAAAAGATTCGAAACGGAGATGGAAAACTGAGGGAAAAAGCGTTTTTGATCCTTCATCAACAGACATGTGTAAATAAAGTATGCATTACGCCGACAGTCATCAGATTAGCGGGACTGTCTAGCTGACTCACTGATATCCTGTACTTCCGGTGGTTAGTAACAGTTGGGTTACAAGACGAGTAGAAATTTAAAAGAAATGTGCAGGGTGTTCAGAAAATTGTGATAGAAAGAGGCTATTCCTCGTACAAAAATAAGGTGATAAAGAGGAATGAAACTTTTGTCGTTTGCTGTCTCGCTTTCGAGAGAATCGAGTTTAAATTTCTGTCAAGTACCAGGCATATTTAACACGTTACCGACCGATTAAGATAATATCCAGTTTCGCGAAAATATATGTGCTTAATGTATTTGTGAATTTTGTAGTATACCATTGCATATATTTTTTTGTTTCGAACGTTAGAATAAGAAAATTGTTGTTTATATGTTAAATATTAGATAATTATTATTTTATTACTTGAAGTTTGTTACACATTTGATGGGTGCATAGAATATTATTAAAAAGGAGAAACACTTCTAAGTGATACTAAACCGATATTGATGAAACATTGATATATATCATAGTAGTTCTCAAAGAAATATCCGTTGCGATTCTTTTTTTCACAACGAACAAATAAAAATCGTCCTCAAAATTCTTCAAGAGAGTAGTAAACATACTTAGACTAATGGTGTGAATTGGCGAATTTCTTGTTTTTCAGCTTTACATTTTTAAATGCCGTTCGCGAAATATGCATTAACACTAAATGCCTTTTTGATAGATAGCTTTCCCACAGATGATCATTAGTGCAGACATATTCTCTTAAAAAACTTGTTACATCTAACTTGCGCTGGAATCACTATCGAAATAATGCATATACTACAATGTACAATATGATTATCCTTAAAACGGACGAGATCAAAATGCAAATGGAAAGTGTAATAGAAGTTAAGCAGCGATTAAAAAGGAATGGAAGTTTTCTTTACGGGTAATATGAAGCACTTCCTCGGGCAATAAAGTTGAAGGCAAATTATGCTGATATAATGAATACATTTGAAACGAATTTCCGCTAATGAAGCAACTATAATATAGTCTGTAGTTTCTACGAACTTATCCGAGTTTTTCTCCAAAGAACCTGCTTAATGTATATTCCACATCGAGATACATATTATCAAGAAGATTGAACTCTTCTCCTATCTCAACTCTGTTACCTTAACTTGTTTATTAAGGGACGATAGGGGAAATAACTTCCGGACACAGTGATAATCACTTGTTTCACTCCCTCGACCTTGTTTGTTTTACATGTTCGTCGATTATATTTACTATTCTTAGTGTCGAGCAAATCGAAAGGTCACAAACATTTACAGAGGTAAGTTTTATCAAATAAATTCGACCTATTCCTTATAATTCTTGTGGTATACTTTCTAGAATGCCATGTATATTTAAACAATGATAACAATATGTAAATTTATTCAAGCTCAATACAAATCCTAAGGATAATAATGTAATAGTTTCCAATGAGCGAATGTCTATATTTACCTCTTGTTTCTTAATTGTAAAATTCCAAGTTCATTTAGGCTTTTAATTTTTATAACACTGTGTCTAATAATTTTTTGTGTCGATTTTGTAAACAAATAGTTAACGTTTTGTTATCAATAAAACAAGATTAGATAGTGTTAATGTTATTGGTTTAATTTACTATTTTTCTTAAGCATCCGTAATTCCTTCATGTTCCTCTGCTAACTTCTGATAGCATAGAAACGAACCATTTTATTAATAACCACGTCGTTTAGTAATTACACTGCTTTAATAGAACAGTTTAACGTTATCGCGAATTTTTGTCAATTATCTACCATGGATATCTGTCGGTCGATATCGACTTTCAAAGAATGAAATGAAAACGATAAAAAAAGAATAGGATGGAGGAGGAGAGGAATAGGAGTGATCCACATCGATCATTTCCGCGCGACTTCACCGGTCGAAATTCGGTCATCGATAATCAGCTGCAGAGAGGTCTGGTTAGCGAAGGGGTTGATATCGGATGGGCGTGCAGTCCTGATAAGCTTCGTCCCGCTGGTTCAACCCTGCGGTTGAACGATGCCCTCGATCACGTACATGCTGCTTCGTCGGTCACGAGCTTTAATAATTTTCTTTCCGCTGGCCAATCTATTATTTAATTATGTCTATTTATTCTTACTCTCTTCGATGAGGCGTATGTGATCACAATACCATTATAAGATCTGCAAGGAAAATTTATGTGGAATTCCAAATACTTTGGTCTTGCGTCGTGGACTTGAACAAGTAATATGCTTAATTATTTTGACGCAATGCGTGAGGTTGGTTCGACGATTAATGAAAACTGGTGTATTCACGTGTGTGATAGTTTTGACATTTTTTTTATGACACGGAAAAGCCTGACACAAAACGTTTAGGATTCACGGCAATCATTTCGTATAGGTTTATATTTCTTCGTGAAAAAAAAGATGATACTAAGAGATTTTGGAGAAACACGTATCGAAGGAGACTGTAAATGTTTATGTTAATATAAATTGGAACGATTATGTAAATATAAATTGGAATGATTTTCGCCCTATTTTTGAAAATTTTTTGCTAATCTTAGAACAAAGAATTAGCTCATATTAGAATATCAAATTTCTCAATAGTTTTTAATCAGAAGGGAAAAAGTATGTTTAATATGGAAAAACTAAGAATCATTGTTTTCTAAAGTGTTCGAAATTTGTATTGCTCTGATATTCTAACTGATATAAAGATAAATTTATCCAGAATATAATGCATTGAACTTTTGATACTCCATCATGAGCAATAAAACATTTTCATAAATCATTCTCTCGGTTCTCGAGTTGAAAGAAATTGATGACTTGAAAAAAAATTCTTTCCTTATCGTAATATATCTACCGCTTTATACCAACCATTATTTTTCTCATACATGTCTTCGCGTCAAAAGTAACGCAGAAATTCTAACTTCTAAAGTTAGCTGACTCGCCGCATGCAATATTACTCTCCGTGAACTAGTCTACTCAAGAGTTTCTATCTTGGCAAATTTTTCGAATTTCGTAACAAACTTCTAATCGTACATATAAGACCATGTATAATAAAAGGCGCAGAAAGAAAGAATTGCTTAATATGCTAATATACACTTTATACGTGAAATTTATTTAAAAAATTGAGGACGATAAAGTTTTAAACGCTATGAAAAAAGCTCGATGCTCGTTACACGATAATTATAAAATTCAAAAAGCTAAAACACAATTTGTCTGTAGTAAGAAATCGTATACAAGAACGACGAGCTTCGGGCAGTAGAAATCCAACTCACGTTGATCAACGGATCTCCGCACGTATATTACGTCGCGAGGGTGAAAAAGTAAGCTGCTTATCCCGAATATAGGTGGCAGGAATGTTACCGAGGCGACGGGAAACTTTGGGCACAATCCTAATTCTCGATATATTAATCGAAGTTGAGCATTAATAGCTTCGCAGGTCACTGTTACCTCCGATAACGCTATAATCTCCAAGCCTTCGCCTAATCACGAATGAAGTTTACCCCAGAGCCGCGCGTATTTCCATGGTGATCCACCGAAAAGCTTGGAAATATTTATTTTAAAAAATATAAAAGAAAGATTCCCCTGTTTTCCTTTTGTTTTTTATCCTGTACAAGTATTAATTGTGATCATTTGATGAATCGATGGATACACAATTATCTCCACTTATCATCAGCCTATCAAACGATAAAGTCAGCTCCTCATTAAGTTGACATGTAGCCAATCGAAAAAACATCGTTGTATTTATTAATCATCTCGGTGTATCGATACCAAATACTGAACGAATACTGCGTTCTTTAGTTCAAAGAATTGAAGGAGTTCATAGAAGAAGAGAGAAATCCGTGACATTGCCATGAAATGTTTCTCCTGGCGTTCTTATATACGCGTAATTTATAGTTTCAACGTTCGTTACAGCCTAATTAAAAGAAGGGATGATAAATGTCGCGTGGAACACACCCGCTGTTACAACTTTAGCGCTACAAGTGCAATTTTTAGGTATACGCCCAGCCAGCCGTGAAAATTCACGAAATTTTCTCGTCCACTATTTCAATTCGCGCAGTGTCTCTCTTTTCATTTTATCCATATCCCTATCTTTCCCCTACGTCTCTCTCTCTCTCTCTCTCTCTCTCTCTCTCTCTCTCTCTCTCTCTCTCTCTCTCTCTCTCTCTCTCTCTCTCTCTCTCTTTCTTTCTGCCACCCTCTTTACGGACGCATGTGATACTGGTGCGTAGGTCCAGTGAATGAAAAAAATTTTATTGGAACGGACACGGCTGGTCGGTGGTCGTTCGTCGCCGGTATAAAAATTTCCTTTCGCGCATTAAAACCATAAAATCGCGAACGGTCGGCGTGGCGCGATGCGGTGCGGCGTCGCGACGAATTGAGATTGCGACGTGGCCCGTCGTAAAGCGTCATGGACACCGTTGAATTACCGCTCCATGGATTCCGTTTTTACGCTGACCCTTTCGATTCAAACCGGAGAATCACGGACTTTTCGCACACAACCTTCTCGACAGAAATCCGCTGCTACACGCCCATAAACGTTACCTTATTGAGAAATCAAGCTACAGACAAGCGGGAGATACGATGGAGGGATAAGAATAGAGAGACGTCGGTACTTTATTAGTTTTCCAACTTGAAAATTTGATATGACGAAAGCGTTGAGTGCGCTAAAGATGAAGATTAATTTTCTTATGTAAAAAGAAGAAGGTGATACAAAATTGGACGTTTTTATTGTTTTTATCGTTGATGCAGCGTTGAGTCTCTAAGCATTTTTTTGTCGTTTTCTTTTTTTTTTTTTGGTAACTTTGTAAGCAAATTTATAATCATCTTGTTAGAGGCTATTGTTAATTAACATGGACAGTTGTTTAACCTCTTAACTTATGATTTGTTTGCTGTCTATACAATACTAATCACTTATTCACTGTTTTAATACTGCATTAGATAAGAAAAGCTAATACGTTATAAATTAATTACATTCGGTAATTTTCAGTCTTATATATCAAAACAGAAATGAAAATTATAATTCATTTTTCTTATTAATATAACTATTTTTGTCGCATTTTGATCGAAATCTTTGCCACCAGTCTGGCTAATTGTTATAAGGCAAGGGGTTAATGTGATTCTTTAATACATTCACCGACAAGTATATTTTGACAAATTTCTCACCCATGTCACTTGGATTCTATTGCGTTAAAAAAGAATAATAGTGAAGTGAATTGAATTACGGTAGTGAATTGCACAAAAATATGATGTGTAATCCTTCCGTTTGCCTTTTATTTATTTTCCAGATGTAATTGTATGTTTCGTATATTTTAAAACATTTATCGTCATGATGATGAATGTATTAAATTGAAAAATAACCATTTTTGCGACCAATAATCTACGTTTTTATTGAAAAACTATTTTTATGGTTTTCTAGTACCACTTTTATGATTATTGCAATGTACAAAACGCGATAATATATTGTGCAAGCGTGCAAAATTTTACTAGGAGGTAAAGCCTCGCCATTTTCAAAATCAGTCAATAAAAATCGATTTAAGCTATCAAAAAATTATATTTTACCATAGACAGTGAACAACAACAGTCTAATTGTCGCTGATATGACACGTGATCCATCTCAATTTGACTCTGATGTAACAAAGAGACTGTGAATTTCTATGCAAATTTATATTTTTGAGAATATAGTAACCAAATTGGAACTTACGTGGCAAAATTATTTCATCTATCAGGTATTTGAAAAGCACTGTAATTTGAATATATTTTATACATTTTTTTCATATTAAGTGCATTCAGTGGAATTTTAAACTTTTCTATTTCCTATGAATGTACAAAAATCCACAATCTAATCATCAGTATTATCTATAGATTTTTTTTTCCTACATTTAACATTCAAACAAAACTTCTTCATGTCTATATTAAAAATCGCAGGAATGACAATAGAATTCCAATAATAGAATCAAAATTGACAGAAGCGATAATATCCTTGCGTATCATCAATTTCTCCTAACAGCTTCACGATACACTGACACATTGGCTCGTACGAATGTAATATTAAGCATTTATCCCAAATAATGCCGACGGAACAATACTCCATCCCGTTTCTACTCGCACTGGTGAGCTTTCCCAGATACATACGTCTCATCCGCGTGTTGCGCGCATTGTTCGCACGATTTCCGCACGCGTATATACCCAAGCAAACGGTCTGCTCGCAGGGACGTGTGCGAAATTATAGCTCGTCATGCTACCACGTAGTCATCTCGTCGTTAATCCGCCGGTTTCTCACCGGTTAAACGTTCGCGACAATGATAAGACGCGCACGGGTCTCAGACGTATAATTGCCAATAAAGATCCGATATTCGCGAATCTCTTTACATCGTTAGAACGCATTTCAACGTTGTGGTAGGTCTACCCGTTCTACTTATAGGTCTACTTCAAGTACACCCACATTCGAAATTACAGAGAAAATCGGACAATTACGGCGTGTCGCACGCAACTGGAACAAGCTGTGCCTCCTAAACGGTTAGAAATAGAAGAAACTGTTACAAATCAAAGTTAAATGGTATCAGACGGTGTATAATATGCAAATAACTTGATGTAATTTTGTGCATCAGTGCATCATGAAAATACAACAGCCCCTTTTACATAAAAGTATTAACATTCTTATGTCCTAAACTTATTCGCTAACACTCTTTCGGCAGGCGTTACGTATGCCTAATTTCAATGGCTAGCGAATATTGGCGGGCATTCTACGCGAGTATAATATATACTACATCTCCGTATATCTAGGAACTGAAATATTATGTTTATTTAAAGTACGAAGCGATAAGAAGGGGCCAATTCTGTCGCTAATGGTAAGTATACTTGCTCATTCAGTTTAGATCTTATACTGTGAAGTCAGTTTCATTCTAAGTAACACTTCTTTCAGGGAAAAACAGCAGCTCTACAGCGTTTATGTGCTCTTGTAAAGTACCGCTTCATTTGGAAAAATGTTTTGAAAAATATCACGTATTACAAAAATATTAATACTTTAATTGATCAAAATTAATAAAAACATATATTACTTACGAAAGAGTATGATTATTATAAATATAACTATCTATACGTCAATAGTAATAATGGCTGAATTATAATTTTCTGAATTATTTTGGTCCGTATTACAAATATTTCACTTTATTATACGAATTATAATAAAATAACAACCATATCAACAAAAATATCAATAGAACGGTTCATATCGAAATGTGAAAATAAATCTTTCATCCAATCATGATTTACTATAAAACGGTAAGGTGACCTATCGCTTATGGACGAGAGTGTATATCTCAGTGAAATAAACTGTAGAAGACGAGTTGCTGCCACGGGAACGATTATATTCCCGTGATGTCTTCTTTTTGTCACGGTTCAAAATCGGAATCGTCGAGGCCTCGGTTATTCCGTTCCGGTTGCTTTGCAACTTCCGGCGTTTCGCGTTGTCCACCGATCTTCCACGAAGCATGCTAGTTTTCGTCGAAGACAAAAGAGGTACGGACTGCGGGGAAAAAGAGAAAGAGAGAGAGAGAGGAAAGAGCGAAAAAGGTGATACCGAGAGAAGCTATGGATGAAAGAGGGAAACGGAGGAAAAGCTACGATCCCGGAGGATGCTGAAAGGGAGAGGGTTTGAAAGAAGGCAAAGAGAGGCTGAGCTTTTGCATCAGGGGAGGTCGAAAGAGTGAAAGACGACACCAGACGCGCGTAAAAGGGTCGACGAAGATTATTTCTCGGAGTCGCACAAGCAAGTTCGTGCATCCTAAAATGGAGAACCCTCGGGTTGTGTTCCTTTTTCTTCTGACTCTCTCACCTTCCCAATCTCATGCGTCCTCTCTCTCTCTCTCTCTCTCTCTCTCTCTCTCTCTCTCTCTTTCTAACTTACTGTACCTTTACACGCCCTTACACGACTATACTACAATCTTTTTCTTTCCTACGCTGCTTCCTCGTACGCTCGCTGGTGTTCCGCGTTTTTCACGTAGCATGTGAATGACCAGACGTGGGAAAAGTCAAGGGGCCGGTTCTTTGACGATCACTTCGCGGCAGACAAAGGGTGGACAACGAATGAAAGGGTCCACGTGAGAACAGACCGAGAGTGGCTGTGCTCGTATTTCGTTTCCGGCGACGCGGAAAATTTCGATACCTTTCCTAGGAAGCATACGGAGTTCCTTTTTAATTACCAATACGAGCTAAATCTCGGAAACCTGTGTACATTTGATGGATTAAATTTTCCGTGTACAGTCAACCCTTCTATAACGCGATTGTAAGAAACTCAGGATTCGTAAAAATTAGATTAATTCCTACCGAGTTAAGTGAAACTTAGAAGTACACACATATAAATCAGATTGATTCTTTTTACGTTATATGAAAACTGTATTCTCAAAGCACCGTGTTATGAAAAAGGTGCAAATAGATAAAAATGATTGATACAAAAGGTAATGAATATGTGTTTACATATTTCAAATTATATTTATTGAATTTAAGAATTCATATAAGAAAATTACAAAAAGAAAAACAAAATAAAACATAAAATAAAAAACTATTTTCCAACAAAATCAAGAAACTTAAGCTTGAAATCAAATGTTTTATTAATTTTAATATTATCACTGTTAGATATTAGTGGCAACAATGTAACTGATATTGTCACTGCATTACCTGTGCAATCTATTTTAAGCATTAGTTTTCATTGAAGAAACAATAAGACTAAGAAAGACTAAACGGACGTATATGTGCCAATGTTCTCGAAGAGGTTAAATCACCCAAGGATAAAAATCTGATAATTTGTGAAGAAAAGTAACACTCGATAAATCGATGCCACATAAGTGTCCTTAAACGTTCACCTTTCCTTCTTTTTTTACACCTGAAATTAGCATAAAAGGGCGAACCGGCGGAATCTAACTTAACCGGGCCGGGTAAATTTCATAACCTTGAAAATAACTGGAAAGAAAGTTGAAACACCGCGTTTCGTTGCACATGGCGTAGGAAAGTTTGCCGCAGCTGAATTCTAATGAATGGCTTAAAATATCCCCGGCGAGGATCACACCGATTATGGACCGAGGAGAGGATGCTGAAAAATCTGGTAGCGTGGCATCAGGTAAATGGGAGGCTGCGTCAGCGGCCTTGAAAAACTCCGCAATCTCTTAACTTCTTAACTTTCACGAGCGTTTTGTTGGTTCTGTTTGTATTGCGGTGGAGAAGTTCGTTTGTGCCACGTTGTTACTTCTCCCTCCCCTCGACTTTCTAAGTCGAACCTCGGCTGTGAGTAAACCGTAAAAAGGGATATTTGGGCCAAAAGATTTGGACATATACTGATGTGCGTGTTCAACGGAAGAAACGAAACCATCAGCGTTTCACGTTTTTCTTAAATTTTCGTTAGGTTTCCTTTGAATTTAACTAGGGGACTATAGAGGACATAAAGAGCTTGTTTGTTGTTATACAAGATAGCAAATTTTTCAAATCTGTAAAACTGAAGTTTACCTAAAAGAAAAGGACTTTCAAAGCTGAACGCGGATTGTATTGGAGACCATCCAGTTTGCATGGATCTTTAAAATGGTGGAGGAAATTATTCTTTCGAAGACTCAGAGTTGACGGGGTGTCCTATATTTAAAGTGCCAAATTCTGAAAATTTATTCTATGAATCTAAATAAAGAAAAAATGTTATATAAATATAGGCTGTTTAACATTTTATTAAAAAGTTATAAACTAAAATACAGAATTTGAAAATATTTCTTCGGAGATATTTCGAATATTAATAGATAACACTTGGTTTATCGTTCAGTACTCGGACTGTCTAACAGCTTGGTTGTTTTCTAGTTGACATTCGGTATAAAACTAGGATAAAGATCTTAGGTGTTGAAGATGCAGTTAATTTTGCGAGATGAAGAATTGGAAAATATAGAATATCGCTTATTAGCCATAGAGCATTTCTTAAATTTATGGAGAGATTGGTAAAAGTGGCGGTGTCTAATTCTTGGAAAATCTCAGTAAAAAAATAGGATCCAATATAAGAAAAGAAAAAAGACTAGTTTAGCAATTAGGAAATCGATACAATGGATAATGAAATTGTTAATAAATGGTCGTTTGATTATGGGTTTACGCGCCTTTAACATCCTCGTTGATCCGAAGAAAATAAAAAGAAATGTTTGACAGGAAGCACAAGGGAGTATCTTTACGAAGAAGATATAAGAAGCAATTAACGTGTACCTCGTCCAATGATTTCGCCCATATACATATATTATATACATTTTACGAGATTTACAAAACTTTTGCCTTCTGAAAAGCTGTTGAAACAAAGTTTTTTCATAACGTAAAACGATGAACTTTTGAAATGGTTCCAGGTCTTTTGTTAACTATCCTATTCCAGCCAATGAGAGCTAGAACAATAGGTGTTCCTTAATTACACTCAACAATTGAATCGAGCAATCACAAAACCTGTTTTTCCTACCAGGGAAACGATGTTATTTTCATTGTGTAACTATCATTTCTTCGTTTACGTAAAATTATGAGCACATATGTTTTTTTTTCCTCAGTAAAATCAAAACGAGACGTCAACAAAGATTGGCGTGTATATCTTGTTCAATTGGATGATTTTAACGTACACATTCGTAGTATGTTATTCGTTACGGGGGAATCTGAACTCCACTTCGTTAGCAAGGTGATTGCAAGATTCATTTCCTGTTTCGCTTTAATGCGACCGCGCCTTTCTCAATAGCAACGTTATTATAAATGACGTCGTTAACAATATTGTGCAAGATTATAATCACCAATTAGTATATTACAGAGTAATTACATGTGAAAAAGTGAAGGCAAGGAAAAAGGAAGCCACAGATCATCTGCTAACTACGAAACAGGTTACAATACATAACATGGATAACGAGAATACCATAACAACACGTACATATCAATCTTTATGTTCTGTAATCTATTAACAGAGTTATTTTCTCAACCAAAAATTCAATTTTCTAATATAGCATTTAAAAAAATCAGTCAATATCTTAGCAAGTTGGCATATTGTCATGCTTGTAGATGTAAGCTATCGCGGGTAAATAAAGTATTTATTAAACCAGATTGCTTTCAATAGTGTTTTTATAATCTAGACTAATAAACAATGTCTCATACTTTACAAACTATTTGTTAACTCTGACGTATTTTACGTTCAGTACATACATGGTTGGTATAGAGTCAGAATATATCGAGGTCCTAAAATTGGTTAAACATTAAAATAAACATGTTTCCGTTATCAAACAAACGAACTGATAGAAATACGGGCAAATAAATACAGGATCGTCCAAAAGAATCTTTCATCCGGTACAAATGTATGAAAAAATGTAGACTTATATTACAATTATATTACACATAAAGGTTTTATTCAGGCTTTTAATATTTTCATTTTCTTCCTTGTGATAGATATGTACATATATATATAGGTAGAAAGTGCAAAACGGTTGTGCAATTGCAGAAACAAAGAAATTACAAATATTTCAGATAATAACTAATATTTACATGTTTTCCATTTGTAAATGAGATACCATTAATTAATTAAAATATCAAATCATATATTACCATTTATTTATTGTTGAAACCTTAAAACAGAGTGTAATACACGGCTCTGAATGATGCAACAAAGTTTAATTTGCCACCTCGCTGTATTGTGATCCAGATTATACAATTTCTAGGATAATGCTTTATTAAAAATCTTACCAATAAATGGTAGATTATACGGAGTAAATAAACTATTTTCAAATATTTCATTTGTAATATACGTACATTTCATTTGCAAATTAAATATCATCTACTAATTGAAATACACGATCAATGAGTCCTAAAACAGAGTACAATGCACAATCTTGAGTGTCGTAACATCAATCGGTTCCGATTTTAAAAAGTGTAATATACGACCTCGCTATAACGTGTCCCAAACTATACGTTTCGAGTACCGAATGACGAGTTTCTCAAGTGAACAAGTTAAAAAAGTAAAAATACGAACAAACATAAACGTGTCAGGGTACAAGTCGATACGAGAAAACACTGCCGCCTGAAACAATCTGGAAACAGGAACTATTAACCTGTCTCGAAGCAACGTATAGTCGTTGAACCTCAAGTTGGACGATCCTAAATCGTGGGACTTGCATCTGCCTGCCACGAGCGTATAGACAGTATGCGTATCCGCCTCGCGCCATTGAGGGTCATGGAATATCGACTTGATTGACCCCGAGATCGTGGGACCCGCCTCAGACCACCCCAGCGTCGCAACACCTCGATCTCCATAACTTGGGACGCCGAAATAGTCAGACTCGGATTCCACAACCTTCGAGTCATGAAACTCAGGGTCCTATTTTCAACTCCAGGTACCAAATGAGTTTTGAGAATTTTAAGGTGGTCCAAGGAAGATCTTCTTATACGAAGATGGTTTAGGATGGGGCTAAGGTCATTATTTTTCAACGTTGATGACAAAATCTCAGAATTTCGAAATTATTAAATTCTAACTTCAAGTGTCCGGTCAATAAAGTCATGAAAAAACATAGAAAACGCATTTTCAGCTTTAATTCAAAGGTTCTAACAAACTCTCTTCAAATGTTAATTTCAAAACCTGGACAAATTGCTTTCCTGCAATACACACAGTTCAAGACGCGTCACATTCATTTTCACCGTCCTTCTCTATTTTCCGGCTTTTCCAGGAATACCTTGTCAGAACTGTGTACCAAAAGAATAGACAATTTGAAAATATTAACGATTTAAAACAGTGCATTTTAAACAAGTGGAAAAATATTAGCCAAAAAGGGATTAAAAACTTCTATAAATCTTCAGAAAGAAAAAAATGATTAAACTTGTTAGATTTAAACGTAAAGAAAATTCTGTACAATATTAACCCTTTGTACTTGAAGCTTTCATACTGAACTTGAATTTTTCTTAATTTCCTTTTAGCATAATTACTCGTCTTTCACCTATGGTTGCGTCAATTAAAATTCACAAAATTGAATGGTTCTACAATTTACAACTACTTCTAATTTTATAGTTTTATTTTTATCGTTTCTGAACTTAAGTTTTCCTGATCTTTCTTCCGAAACTGCAGCATCTATGTGAACTCTGTCTTTCCTGTGTGCTGTGAGAATCAGTTTGACTTTTTACTGTTATTCTAATAGTCCGTTTTTTCGAACCAATTATTTAATTCAAATCTCTCATCTTCACTGTTATTATTTTCGGCATTTGACTCGATCTTTATAAGCATAAATATAACCGTAAATGAGGTGACAGAATCAAGCAAGAATTATTGAAATTTTCATGTTTTACTACGTTGAACTCTAATTAAAATATGAACAATCACGCAGAAAAGGATCGATGACAGATGGTAGAATCTGAGCTAGACATATTGACGGCAGACAAAAGATTTTCTATCACATATGCGGGCGTCAAAGTGTTAATATTTCGTTATTTAAAAAAGAAGAAACTGTGTATTGTCAGGGTAAAACAAGCGTGAACGCAGGAGAGCGATGAAAGTGCATGTACACGAGGGAGGTAGATCGAAGAAAAGGTAGCAAAAAAAAAAGGAAAAAAGAAGCATAGAAAACGCAGAACGTTCTGAAGAGAGTAGAAGATACATGCAATGTTACGTTCAATTACGCAGCGAACACAATGGCGGGCATAAAAGTCCAACGTGTAACGAGGCGACATAAGAGGAGAAGCACGGTATGACGCGGAATGCAACGCGAGTGTTTTGTAAGTTGGTGTATGAATGCTCTGAGGATGTACGCAAGGTAAACAGCGGGTCGGTGTTTCTTCAGGATAAGAGTATCTCCTTGGACGGGCAACATCGACGGTCAAAAGGCTCTCTGTTCAAAAACTCGCTCTTGCGCGCGTACAAATCACTTCTTGCCGTTCTTTGTTTTTACTTCGCTCCCACTACTCTGTGTTCCTTCTATCCTGACGGTGTGATTCTCTTTCCTTTTATTTTTCTTCTTCATTGTTCCTACGATGGCTGCTATACCACCTTTCCTTTGTCCCGTTCCTTGCTTTCATCCTTCGCTCGTCGCTCCTTGCACACAAATGGCTGTCTTTCGGTCCGAAAATTACCCTTATCTGCTCAGTGCCAATTGTTCGAGTACGCGGCGAGACGAAGTTGCGAGACGTGTCGCGTCAGTGGAACTCTTTTTCATATAAATTTCAACCTTTTCGCGACGTTTAAATCACGAGCAGGAAATAGGCGAATATTACCTCTTTCGTTCTTTCATCCTTGTCGTTTTCGAGAATGTTTGAAAGAGCCTCGAGTGAATACGAGCGAGCATGTTTTTCCCGAATTGTCAAGTGGAAGAAAAGCTCGATATTATTATTGGTTCGAGGAATTTATAATATAAATATTAGAAATATAGAAAGCTTCTTGAAAATTTCTTCGATTTACTTCGAAGATAAATCGTCAGAGGCGAATGACACGGAAGATCTTCTATTGAAACTATAAAACTTTATCACCGAAAGGTTTTATCAGTCGTAGTAAAATTTCTGTATAAAGGATAGCAATTGGTAAGCAAGTATTGCTAATGGCCGAATTGATGAAGTGTTACGTGTTAGTTGGTGAAACAAGGATCGTTAAACAGCCACGCTAAGAATCGTTCTTATCTCTTCCGCTTGACGAAACATTCCGCCGAAGGTGTATCGTTTGGTAATTTTATATAGTGCCTTCTAAATTCGCGATTCTTCAGTTACCTTGTAAACAGTTTTAACAATAAAACTGGCGATACAAATGTAGAATACACGACAAATTACGAACTTTATTAGCAAACTGAAAATTTTTATGCAAATTTCTATGTTTGAGAATCTGGTAAAAAAGGGAGAACTTGGTAGAAAATTATTTCACCTACCAGGTATTATAAAGAGCATTATAATTTGGATATTTTGTATATTTGCTTTTCATATTATGTATAGGAGATGTAATTTCCTAGAAATACATAAAAACCGCAGTCCATTTATTAAAATTTGTAAAATAACAAAATAAGTGTAGTATATAACGAAGTCTGTATGATACGACGAGAAATCAACATTTAATAATTCATTAAGGTACGTCGCTGAATTTCGGTTTACACATCGAAATGTATAACTTGTGCTATTTACTAATCGTACAATTTATTAAGTAGTTGTATGTGGTTATCACATAAGTAATCTGAATTTATATTTTATTGGAAGGCATCGTGAATAAATAAATCGGCACAATTACAAACTACATATATGTATTTAGTAAAGTTTATATGACAATATATAAAAGAAACTAATAACACATTTCACAGCGCAAATGCTGGCCAACGAGCAGCGAACGACTTATTGTTAAACAAAAGAAAGGCAATCGTCAAATCACACGCGATCCTTTCCCCCTCTCTACTCATACCATTGGACACGGGAACATTCTTGATATTGGTAGAAAATAAATTATAAAAACATAATCAAAACTATTAATCTTCTATGTATTTTCTACATTTCACTATCTTTTTACCAATTTTTTCAATACCCATTTTATATTGTTTTGTCGTATGGAATTTACCTAGGATATCTTTTAAGTTACCGAGATAAATAATTTTGTAGATATCCAAATAAATGTAGTTGAATTTCAATAACTATAGTCACGCAAAGAGAAAGAACTGAAAAGGAAATTATATCCCTTCTCGAACAATAGTAAATCAGAAAGTTTAGAATATTATGAAAAAAAATGTGGTTTAAAAAATATATAAGTAACTACTTCCTTATCACTTGCAACTCTGATTGATTATGAGTATCTAATGGTACATTCATACTGAATTAAACTTACATGTGTAGGAAATTTCAAGAGTTTAGGAGTTTTAGCGACCCACATCTTCGACTGCCGCGTCGATCGGGACAGAGACTGAGTTTATGGTGCAGACGTGACCGTCAGCTAATTTTTGAGGGCGAAAAGTAATTCACGTTAAGCCGCGTACGAGACGGCGTTTTTAATTCGATCTTTCGAGAGATAGTAATTGTCGCGCCGTAAACCTTGTCACCATAGCGAAGGGCAGGTAAACGACATTCCTGGGTGCAAACATTTTCACCAAAGTTGTAATCGAAGGGAATATCGAAAGGCGTGTATTTTAGAAAGCACCTAATTGGCAGACGCGAGAAACGCCTACTTTTTGACAAACGGATAAAATCCGATATGTGATGGACAAAAAAAAGGTAGAGAAAATTGTATTGTAACGGAGAATGAACTCTGTAGAAAATTAAAAATATAAACTGTGTGTTTAGTTAAAACTGTCCCCATCCTACATACGTATAGGAGAAGATACAGTTGCGTTTGAAAAAAAAAAGTTAGCAATATTCACGTGCGAAAACTTGAATCACACTTAAAAATGTGCTCTTTAAAGTACTTCAACTGTTTTTAACATCTTTTTATATATATTTTATATATATTATATTATAATATATATTTATAATATATAATATATATATTATATATTTTATATATATACATTTTAAACTCATATATATATATATATGAGTTTGATGTCGAATAAATTGTTAGGCTATTAGCTACGATTTAAAAGGTGTTTTCTGTGTGTTGCTTTAGAATATTTTGTTGGATAATTTAGTTTCTTTTAGAACTAACTAACTTAAAAAAGCAGGAATAGAACCATTCTTTCTTGTATTTTAAGTTGTCCTTAACGATAAATAATATCTCGTCATATAACGACAGTGCCAAAAAAGTTATAGAAACACACAGAAAAACAAAGAATAACCTCACAAAAAAAAAATGAAATAAAAATTATATAGATCCTTAGTCACGTAAGAACAGCTAAAAACGAAAAAGCAGACCAAACAGCTAGAGAAGTAGTATACGTTCCATGAAGTGAACGTAAAAATTTGTGACTGGATAATACGATCACAAATAATCAAAAACAAACGAAGACTACAATGGGGAATTGTTGCTTTATAAGACGAATACTTTTAATAACATTCAATTTTCACGATTCATACTTTGTCTCTGTATATCAAGTGACCGCTTAACCAGCACTCGTAAAATGTGATTGCTTTATTATTATCCCATCGAAAAATTCACATTACTTGTAAAATCGTCTGATAGCTCAATTGTATTTCCGATATAAAATGTGGATCTCCAGGTACAGGTAAACACGGAGCGAGACATTGATAACGGAATGGCAGCGACATCAGTTTTTCAGACGAATTTATGTCGAAGCGATAGATTCCATGGCAGGTTCGTTGGAAAGGGAGAAAAAAAAACGCACTCTAGGGAGAAATTCCGCGCGGGACGGCGAGAAACTTTTCACGAAATTTAAATCTCGGCAGCGAGAACAACCCGGGAACCAAGATTCGCGTAAAGATATCGGCCGTGTCGCAGTTTGTGCAAGGCGAACTCGAGCGGAAGAAGCATGTCGTGAGGCTTTTTACAATCTATAAACCCGTTTATCGGAAGTCAACTTTTCACGTTTCATCGACCGGAAGCGCGCCACTCGCTTCGAGAGCATGACCATCGCCGAAGCACTATGCGGCGTCTGAATTTTCATCCTTTGGAAGAAACTGTTTCCCGCTAGAAGCTTTTCCGAATGCTTCGATACTTTAAAATAGATTTATGTAATACCGAACATTAAATCTATACGGATAATAGAATTAATTTATGGAAAAGAAATTTATACCTTTTTTTTTTTTAGAGAAAATTGCAACAATTTTTAATTTTTGCAAGATTCAGATTTAGTGTAGTATTAGGTTGGTGCAAATAAAGTATCGTTTTCTTAACAACTGAAATTGGCGGGTTGACAACATGTATTAAATTTTATCTGATTATAAATTACATAATAGTTGGAAAGGAGGAATTTACTATAGTACACACATATTGAATAATAAAAAAAAATCATCATATAAGCTTCATTTTTTTTATATAAGCTTGAACTTGAAAAAACTGTCATACAGACTGCTGCAAATATTAATTATCGTTTGAAAAAATGTTATGTAAATATTAGGATACATTAATGTTGGTGTGCCAAATTCAAGATGGGTGACTTTTTATTCAAAAATGAGTGAATAGAAAGGCCCGATAGGGCAGTGGATTATAAAGTTTTAAGAAAAGTGATTGAAAATATTCCACGGGTAAACATATGAAATTTTGTCACATTCCTTCTCCGACAGACTACCATTTCTTCAAACATTTAAACAAGCTTTTAGTAAAAAAAATTATTCTGAAATGAAGACACTATAAAACAGTATTCGAAAAATTGTTGAATTCAAAGACTGATAATTTACATAAATTTGGAATAAAGGTAATAGTTAATCGTTGAGAAGAGTGTGGAAATTATAGTGATTACGTACATAATTGTTCAAAGAAACTGTGTATTTAAAGTTTTATTTCAAAAAGCTTTTCATATGCACCAACTTAACACTCACGAAAAGAACAATTGAAATCGAGGAAACAGTTAACCATCTAACTATTCCAGTCGGTAATAGTTAAATGTTTAATTGATAATAATAAAAACTAGATAAAAGTTTTAATGGAACAACGGAAATTTCGCTAACTATAGTATCATGACGCAGAAATAAAAGGAAAACTATAGAAAAAATATTGAAGAAAACACTAAAAATATATCTTTTTTGAAAAAACACAATGTACTTAACGCTTTGTTTTAAAGAACGACATATTATATGCAGCAACATAATAAAATAGTAGAACAATTGTAAAAAGAGAACTGGGTAGAATTTTGTTGCAAAAATAATTTATTGATTCAAAAGTGATTGCACAGATCACATATTTTCTTCAGTAAAACAATATTCAAATGGAATAAAATAAAAATTCCAATTGTTTTAACGATGCAAAGTTCATTACCTATTGTGTTCCTATTACAACTGTGGAGGGTTGAGCAATCTCATCAAAGGATTCAAAAATTCCAAAGTAAACAACAATAATTTCGCGCAGCCGGCTTTCCTTTTGAATAATACCTCTATTTGAACGAGCGTTTGGTAATACGTGCAAACGCAAATATGATAGAAATTCATGGCAATCTATTTCAAGGGTTAATTATTGTAATAAAAAGGTTCTTCTCTCTAGAAAATGTCAGGAATAAAAGGAACAGATTGAAATAATAATTTTGTAATGAAAACTAAGTATTAAGTTAATAAAAAATTCATAAAAAGAAAACATATACTTGTATTTTTCATTTTATATGCAAATAAAAGACAACAATCCGAGTTCAACAATGATACACGTTATACACGATTTTATGGGAAAATTTACAAATGAAAAACATGTTTATCATTATATTCAAGCTAAAGGGAGTGAAAATCTGTGGGGTCATACTTTCTCCGTTTTTCAAATAAATAGACGGCCGGGTTAAACGTTCAAATGCGAGAAAACAACGCAATGGGGAACAATACGTTGTACTTCTAAATTTTTTTCAAAGAAATTTGTGCAATGTACACGCAATGCTTGACCTCATTGCGTTTTCTCTGTTTATCCTTTACAAAACACGCGAAAAATTTAATTATCCCGATGTATGCCCTAGAATAATCGAAGTAATTCCTCTACTCTATTCTAACAAGCTAGAAACTATTAATAACCTAAGAAATAGCATTTCAGTTGCATTTCGTAAAATAACTCTAGCAACATGTCGAAAAGTCATTGAAAATTTTGATAACTGAATTAATGTCTGTAGACGCAATCATAGTGCACGTTTGAACGATATTTTGTTCCAAGTACAATTGCAATGAATCATACTTTCAATAAAAAGAAACAACTTAAAAAATTCCATATAATTTGTGTTTTATTAAAAAGAAACATGTAAACGTATTTTTTGGATGGATCTGTATTTATTCGCGAAGAAAACTAGGTTCATCATAAATTTCACAACGAAGCTATTCATACGACATTTGCTGATCGCAGCAATAGTTCAATTCACCTTTTTAACGTATTTTTTTTATTTCATTCGCGAAAACTTCTACCCCCTTGTATAATCGTTCGTACCTTTGTTGTATTCTGCTTCAACTCTCGTGCAGACATTTTTCATGAAAAACGCGTCGCGAACAAAGGGCCAAATGGAAGCAAGATCGAACGAAAGATTCGACGTGAGTGTATAAAGTCCGCAACGAATCTATAGGAGTTTAAACGCAGCAGGAGGATTAAAGGATATCGAGGCGCATCGAAATACAAATCGCATGAGGCTGGATCGCCTGTTGCATGCAGATAGATGCGGACCCGGAAGCGTGTAGGTCGAATCGAGGGGTCTGGTTAACGAAAAAAAGAACAGAAAAAAAGAAACGAAAGAAAAAAGCATGAAAATCGCCCATCCCTTCTTCTGTCTTTCTTTCTTTCTCTCTCTCTCTTTGTAAAAGTACTCTCTGTAATCGACAATCTCAATCGTGTAAATAAGCTCACGGTGCAACACAAGTTGCTCAGATTGGTATGGAAATTCGCGCTTTCCTTTTTTTTTTTCTTTCTCGAATTAACTGGCCCCAGTAATGCAGGAGAGAACGATAGAAATCCAACGAATTCAATTCTCATCGCGCCACGTTACATCGTTTCAAATTTTTATGTATCATTTCAATTTCCAATTTTCATATGTTATTTACGATCGAATTCCTGCCGGTAACGTTCCATCGTTTGCCGTGATGTTGAACAACGAACGTGAGCTAGCTGGCGGCTACTTTTCGTACGAGTAGAACGGTTATTAAAATCACGAAGTGATATAAAGCTTCTATCGAAACGACGACGACTATAACGACAGGGGATTGCATAAATTCGAAAGTTTTCCCAGGCAGGAGGAACGTTGTTCTTTTTTCATTTCCTCCTCTCTTCATTCCTTTTTTTTTCGTATATCCATTCGAGTCATTGTCACGAAGTTGCGAAAACTTATCGAAGCTTGATGAAAAACAAATAGCCCGTGCGTTGGAACGGTCCTCCTTTCAATTTTCACGACAATCCGCAATTTCCTTGTTTGATGAGCGATTTAAAAACACGGAACACGGGGGAGAAAGAGAAAGAGAGAACGAGGGAGAGGATGGGGAAAGTAAAAAAAGAGAAACAATCTAGCAGGCTGTTTAGAGAGCGTTGAAATGAGACTGCAGTGTGAGAAGCGTCATCATAGCCGCCATTAATGGCTGGGATAAAGGACGACAAATTTTCGGGACGTATAGCATCGTTTAAGATCGCGGAATACAGCCGAGCCTAATCAATATGAATCACCATTTATTCGTTCGTTGTGAAAAAGTTATGCTTGGTGGAAGAGTTATAGTGAAATTATAGATTACGACGTAACGCTAGTGTTGCATCTTCTGCGTCGTTATTCTCTCATGGAATATCACGACATTGTAAGGCTCGCATTTACTAGCTTGTGCCAGATTCAGAGACGCTGGTTATCGGATAATTAAATCCTTTAACCTGGTTGATATGTGATGTTACGTGTTTTATTGTGTTCTTCGTGTGTCAGTTGTTTCTCAGTGTATTACTCGGTTATGATTTCTCTGTGTTACTAGTTTGTATCATTCTTTGATACTGTTTTGTGATATTTGCTGATCGCCGTTTGTGATAATCACTGATACTCGTTTGTAATATTCACTGATACTCATTGGTGTTGTTCTTTAATACTTGTTTGTAATATTTGCTGATACTCGTTTATGTTGTACTTGGACTACTACTACTCGTGTCTAACTGTGTTTGCCCTTTCACAAACTGTATTATGTTACGATTGGTGGATGTGTTATGTGATGGTGGTGATTGAGTGTTAGGAAAGCGGGCTGTTTTAGCTGTGGAGGTGGTACTTCAAATCATTTTTAAGGCGTGAGGGCCTCAACGGACGCGGTCGTAGATCTCTTCGATGGAGGTTTATGGCGATTGCGAGGCGCGCATCACCTCAGTCTGGCTGCCAAATGTGATTAATGAATAATTTGTGTTTTACAACTATAATCTGCCAGGCCGAAACCTCTTTACATTGCTAGAGTCGCAACAATAATAAGTTATAAGCTAAATTTATTTATAATTCGTTGGTAGGAATGCATCAAATATGCCGGAGCTTATTTTAGTTAAACAAATTTACTTTTAATTACTTTATCGAGGTTTAAAGTTTCGTTTGTAAATTTGACATTTCATGTACAACTACCTAATACATACATACATATATCATTGGGAATTTTTTGCATTTCCTATTATCCTTGTAACGTTTTGTTAGAATAGATTCTCCCTGCCAGTATTATTATCCAAAAGTGGTTCATTCAACAAAGCGTACACGCAACAGGAACGTATCAGCGAAGCAGGAAAATCACGAGAACCATAGATTCGAGATGATTGAAGGAGAAATTGAAGTGGAGGATGTTACTTGGTGGTATACACGAGTGATTCGATATCGAACTGACTAATCTTTAAGGAGAATTCTACGCTCTAGTATATTCGAGATTTTTCTGATGCATGCAAAATATACGATTGAATGATTATGGTCTAATCTAGGATGGATAGCAAGTTATATTTCTTCGTAAACTCACGAAAACAAATCCTTGGTTCATTATAAAATCATAAAGCATAACCTCTAACCTGCCGTGAAGTTTTGCGCATGTATGAACGAGAATAATGTTCAATTTGTTCTTGGACAAGAAGGATACGGCAGGGGAGATTTCGTGGAACTTTCAAGTTATAATTACCAAGTAGTTGGACATTTCGGTAATTAAAGTGGGAACCTTTGCAGTTATTTGAAGTTGATTCTTGAAATTGTCTAGCTGCTTCTCCGTTTGTGACTCTTTTACGATATTCCTCGAACTTCGTGTCGTTGCAGTTACACTTTGAACAGACTTACTTTTACAAAGATTCCGTGTATTAGAGACGCATTTAGAAGAAATTTTTATAGCTTCGAAGCTTTCAAATAGAAATTATAATTTTTCGAACATTATACCGACATTTTAAATCAAAAATTTACAAGAGAACCCCGGTGACAGGTAAACGCTGACTTTGATGAAATTTTGCACGTTTTGTAGAGAGAGAGTAGGAAGATTACTTAATTTCGTTAACAACAAAAGTTATTTTTAACAAAAAGTAATTTTAACAACAAAATTTTTTAATTTCTGTTATTTTTGCAAAATTAAATTATAATCGTATGGTAATTATTTCATAGTGTATTTGTGATTAATATATTAATAAAAATTTTCCCACACAAGAGTTCAAGGAAATTGTCAGATACGTGAAATATTTAAAAACATATTCAAAATGTAGGTAAGTTTAAACTGACATGCTATTTATTTTATTACAGTATACAGTTATTTATAATTCTGTGTAGAATTGTCATCGTATGTTTTGTGTATTTCTTGTATCGTCTGTTAATTCAGTTTGCGATTGTGACAAAAATTATGAACTTTACACGACTGTTTGTAAAGAAAACTAATTTCTTTCTGAAAGAAATGATAATACGAAGAATAAGCTAACATGGGTAACTCAAAAATAGTCTTTCTTTAGTTTTATAGGTATCAAGAAATAGTATAACTTTTAGTTTAATTATTTTTTTATGTCTAATCACCAGCGTTTCCTTGTTAATCTTATTTGAGAAACGTTTCCAATTCGGAAGTACAAAGATATGTAGTTGTTAAAATTAAAGATGAAATAACTCAAATGAAAGAATTAGAAAAAATTAAAATTACTTTAAAACTCGCAAATAAACTACTTCATTTCTCTAGAAAGTATAAGAATATAAGAATAAACAGTGTTATAAATTAAACAGTGAAACAAAATTCAATGAACACGAAAACAGATAATAATTTGGGTACTTTTATTAGAAATCAAAGCCTCAAAGAATATCGTACATTTCTACATGGGCAGTCGTGTTTTCTACAATTTCGACTAAACACACAGCATTCGAGCGAACTTGAATGTGAAGAAAGGATTGAATTACACAGCAAAATGTGAATTGCGGTAAATTTCGATATTGATTTCTCTGAAATTCGACAAACGGTAAGCGTCCCCGTCTCTTGTACCCCCTTGTACGCTACCGTCACAAGGTTGGTTTTCATTGAAAAACGATGCGACATACAGGCCGAGGCATTTGCCAATAATATCGCGAACGAAAACTTCGCGTAGTCATCGCTGGATCGTTTAAGTCCTCCACGGTCCGATCTTTGGAGAATTTTTCCTGCAAACGATGCTATGAAAAATGGCTCGGCTACGTTTAATATTTTTTCCTAAGCCTCCCTCCTTCACATCCAACAGGATTCACGGATTTCAAACATTTGATATGTTCTACCGTCAAATTGGTTGGAAGACATTCGACAATTTTTCAATGGCTCGAGCACCGTGAAAAGCAGATAAATAAATGGAGGTTCCTAAGAAATGCATTATACGAAAATCACTGCTCGAATTTGTTATGCGATTTTACATACTTCATTGGTATGTCGTGAATATATGTGGAATTTGTATTGTTAATAAGAACTGTTTTCTTTTTTTTAATAATAATTTATGATGAAACTTCGCGGCAAATGACGACTGTTATAGTATTTTAACAGTTATCAGGCGACTCTTGCAACTGTAAGATAACGTAGACAACATTTAAACAGCTTATTCAACGCTTTTTGCAACATTCTATTGTAGGATAATGAAAACTATTAAAAAAAATTAGAGGAATCCTTAGCTAGTAAGTTGGCAGCGAATTAATCGCTTGGATGCCTTAATGGGTGCACGAGAGTTAATCAGTCACTCAGTGTATGCTAAATGAACAGATAACATTCTTTTTATTTATTTTTTGTGTCACGTATGTGTATTTTACATTGAATTTCTTTTTCAATCTAACTTGGAATCTATTGATAATCATGTTTTGCACTATCTGCAACTTTCACACTACGTAGAACATCCTGAGAATTGTATCTAAGGGTACGTGTCCATTTGAGAGTGAAACTATCGCGAGTTGCTCTCGAGAGTTGAATGTATCAAATTGTACGTTATTGAATGCTAGGGAAGTGTTAGATACACAACTTGAGAGTACTCTCGGGAGCAACTATCATAAAAAAAACTCTCAAGTAGACGCATAACCTAATAGACACTCTATCTGTAAACAGTTCCTAAGTCTGGTTATTCCAGTAGTATCTGAATTAATACATTTCCTAATAAATCCTATGTGAGATTGTCACACAATATTAAAAGCAAACATTTATAATTATTTAAGACGCTATGAGACCTAGATGAATCTAAAAAGTCGATTTTTCTACATTGTTTACGCTCAAAAGTATGATTATTCTAGAATATTCTTCAAAATTTTCATGAAATGAAGTTAGGATTCGCAAATACAGTAAAAAAACAAGAAAGTAAGATATAAATTAAACAATGACTGCTACAATTATACTATACTCTTTATACATTTTAGCAATCATTAAACTGATTCACAAACACTTCGGAAAGACAGTTTATTCAAACAGTATATTAGTAGATTTGTAATCAATTAGCAATGAAAGAAGAGTCGCGTTAGCAAAATTTCATCGGAATAGTTACGTAACGCCATAGAAACTGACTTAATTACTACTTGAAGAGCATATTTTATTCGTGTGTGCAATATTATCTAAGGATAAACAATGCAACATTCAGAAATAAGCCTATTAAAAAATTAACAGACACAGCAAGCAAAACCTAAATCTTGTCTCACCTTATAATTTCTCAATTTCATTACTACTAAAAAAAAAAGAAAGATTAATCTCTAATACTCACTGGCAATCGTTTAAACATCACTGAGAAAGGTGCAACTATCATTCAATTTTAGATCATTTGAGGCTCGGTGCTATCACGATTCGCGAAATCTTCTCGTAATAAAGCAATATTTTTCGAGGAAACATAATTTGTTGTCAAGTTTATGGACAAGAGACAAAGGGTGGCGATGTAAAGTGGGATGGAGAACAGGAGACGACAGTGGAAAAGAGAAAAAATTCGAACGAGGGATCCAACGTTCGGTTCGTGGCCAGGGGAAAAACGCATCTCTGGGCGCAATATATCAAAGAGATACGCGTGTCCGACCGAATCACGACCGGCGACACCCGACGTCGTCCATCCTCTACGTGAGCAACGCACAACCACCGCTACACAACCAACACGACGCGCTAACCCCCAGGAGAGATAACCTAATGCTCGGCCCTATTAACGCGAGAACCAGACCTCCTCTCTCTTCTTCGAACCGCTCATCGGCCAACCTTTATCTATGCCTCGGAATTTCGTGCACCCAAAGCACCCCACAAATTACGCGTCGCTGCTGGAAAGGGTGGTTGGAACGCGTCCATGCTTGATGCTGATTTAATGTAGTTTTTTAGTCATCTGTTGGTTATACACGATGATATTGATTTTGTGCTTCGGGTGATAGGTGGGCTCGTGAATTGTGGTTGTTTGTGGTACCAAGGACAGATTTTAAGGGAGAGAAACATCGTTCAGTTGATACTTATCTTCAACTATGTTGCAGTTTTATGGTCAAATTTGGATATCTGTTTCTTTGCAAGGGTGAAACATTTGAGACAGTTCTACTGCATGGCGAGTTAATCGTTTGAGTACCACGGACTTTTGCAAAAATTCAGTCGCATTTGCCAGGGGACGCGAACGCGTTTCTTTCATTTTCGTTACTTCTGCATGTTGATAGATGAAAAAATTGTTCTCAACCACAGTTCCGAAGCTTATGAAAGAAAGAATTTCAATTTAGTAGGACCTGGATTTGCTCGGTCAAAGAAACGACTAAATACTGAAGTAAATAAAACATAAAATTACATGTAACTGAAATTTAACTGTAAATCAGAATATTTTGATTCTTTACTGCAGCATATTGTTATTATACCTGAAACTCTGTCAGTACCTGAGAGGAGTACATCGATAGTAAAGGATTAATTATATTAAAACACAAGGTGTTACAAGCACTATATATATTCGATTATACTGCAAGTAACGCGGCTTTAATTCATCTAGATCAACAACAAAAAACATATTACATATCAGATGACCTAATAGAACAATAATTCACGTTCATTATCATAGCCAAGAAGCCCTAATGTGTACCACAAAATTAACACAACGAAACACGCTTTAAATCGTTCTCTACACAATTCTCAAACAGCTCGATTCACTCAAGAAAGTGTGCAGCACAAATTCAAAAAGTCACGTGCATAAAGGTTAATCTTCTCGTTTCTTGCACCCAGGTCGTTCGCTGCCTCGGCCCGTTAATTAACTGAAGTTAACAGAAGACCAGGATGAAGCGGAAAGCGGCGGCGATTCAAAGGAATTTACGATCCTTTCTCGGTCGGGGGAGGCGGTGGAGGTAGTGGAAGGGGCTGTGGAAAAAGGGAAGGATTGAAGTATCGAAAAGAGCTCTGGCGTTGCCAGCTACGAACGTTTCAACGTCGAGACGCGCGTTTCGCTTAGATTTACGCGAGAGCCCCTGGTCTGGATGTGCTCTGCTCGCGAAAGAAGCCGAGGCGTAGAGAACAGCTTCACCGATTCGCCTCACGATGAATTCCGATTCCCTAGCCTCGTTTTAATTGCCGGCTTAATGCACTCCGCTGTATTCACTCTCTCTTTCTCTTCCTCTTCCTCCTTCTACACCCTTCATCCCCTGCTCCTCGGTTATTCTCGCTCTGGCGCGTACACCATTGCGTAGGTACGCTACTACTTCGTTCGCTTTCTCGACTCCCTCGTCCATGCTGAGCTCGTTACATTGGAAAATTCCTGCTATTCGAGAAGCTTTTACGCCGAACGAAACAAGCAAGAAACTCGACGGCTGTTGCTATATATGCTAAAAAGACTCGAATATCTTACGATAATTCGATTTCCCAGGAGACGCCACCATTGATTTTACAGCGGGGGCTTGCGATATCGCGAAATCTTGGCCGCGACATCGATATACGTATATATCGTTATCGATCGCTCTTAAGAACGTTCGGATTGATTGAATTTACAATAGGAAACGGATATTTTTACGTTCTTGGGGGTATAGTTCAGAAATGTAATATGTGTGTCTGTAAAATAACCTGATAATTTATACAAAAATAAATTAAATTGAAAAGTTTAGATACAATTTTTTTTCTTCCTTCGACAGAAATTCGAATTTCAATATTCATTGTACACGCGCAGTAGATTAGGAGGTAATTTTACACCTAACATTGTATTAACTCCTTGTCTTATCTGTAAAGTCACATCTATAGTACAAAAATTATGATGAACATGTGACAAAAGAAAAACTGCATTTTAATTTCATCCATAATTTAGAGTTGATGACTATAAGATACAAATTGCATGTAATATTTTGAATGAAATAGTAAATAGCCGAAGATAATATACGTAAAAATAAAATAATTACAAGACAAGAGGTTAAAAGAATAGTTTCAATCAAAAATGACTAAAACAAAATGTAAAAAATAAATTCTCTGTCTAATTACGACTTATTTTTGTACCACTATCTTCGATACACCATGTATATACTAAATAATAGAATTTGAAAATTTATACGGCTTCAAGAAACAAAAATAACTTTTCTCCTTGCGCCTTATCCCTTCAGCCATTAAATCCACTATTAGAAATTCGAAATCACAGAGAACGATTGAACGTTCGCCGTATTCGATACATACACTTCAATATTGTTACCCTGGCGAAACACGCGTACGCAGAGTACATAACGTCTGATTCGTATCAGCCAGTCAGTGTAGATAACAGGAAATTGGAAGTCGGATTGATGAATAGCTATATATTAATACGTTCGAACGTACTAATAGCACGAATAAATTTTACACGTGATTCAGAAACAATCAGAAGTCCCTTCGAACGATGCCCTACACATTCGCATGACGCGAAAACGTATATTACCTAACAGTTCGATCGTTGAAAATGGATGCCTCCTTTGTTACATTAGAGACGCATTAGTAAAATTCAACGGCGGTCCTTTCGCTGGTTCATTCCACTTATATACGTTACAACTGACTGATGAGATTAACGATCACCATAAATCACAGTTAAGCCTGAATTATGACGCATCTACGGCTCTACTAGAAAACGGCTCCGGGATCTATTGTTTGTAGGATGGAATTGCTACTAACGTGATACAAATTCGCGTGCATGCATATACGTGTGTGAATTGAAACGAGGTTGCTTATTCCGTAGTAAACGTGCATGCATTTAGAAACGATGAAATCTAATTACAGCCTTGGTCTCTTTCCAAGGTTCCGTTGATAGACGACATTTAAATTGATCCCCTAATGATACTTCGACTGAACAAAAATTTCACGCTCTCTTCCTCGCGTTCTTTCTATCCCTCCCTTCTTTCCTAGTTTTTACACCGTCCGTTCGAACATTAACCCGATCATCTAATATCCGTAATTTCCTAAGGGATTTCCACGAACTACCGAACCGAGGTAGTAACCGAGAGGGCAGAGCGTAGACTATAAACGTTTTAATTTCCATCTCACTATCAGAGTATCGAGCGGCGATCGGGTAAAGAGGCTGCCCTCCTAGCCCGGTCGGCCCGCTAATCTACAATTTACATGCCCTTCTGATTGCGTGTCCGAGTTCACCGAACGAAACTGCTGTTCCTCCTGGGATAACGGTTGACAACCACTGCTTCCTTCCTTCGTAACTCCGGATTAGCGTCACTATCGAGGGTACTAAATGTCCGATCGCTATCGTATAGCCGACTCTGATAACAGAGGAGAGCACGCACGCCTAACACGCCTGATTCTCGTGCTAATCACTGTTTTAATCCAATCCGTGATAGCGGCTAGGGTTAGTCGTGACGATAAATTGCCCGATAAACTCTCCGGTTTCCCCCTACATTTTTTATTTTTCTTTCTCTTCATCACCCTTCTTTTTCTCTCTCCTTCTCTCTTTCAGGTTCTCTTTTCTGTACTCTCTTTACCCTATCTTTTTTCTTTCTTACTTTTTTTTTTGGTCAACCAACAAGACACTTTTAGCGGGATGCCGTAAACGGCCGGAATACACTGTAATCTGCAGTTTTACACGAATCTCGGTCGCCCAACCGAGACCGCCGACGGAGATAATTATTCGAAAGAGCCCTCCTTGTTTTACGTTTTTAACAAGAACGATTTAGTCAGGGAACGCCACCGCTCCCCTGGATAACGGCGTATCGCGACGCTTTACTACAAAGATCTACAAGGGTGGAGCCGTTCGTTAACCCTCTTAGCGGGGGTTAATGCAAAAACTTTCTATAAATGGTTCGTATTATTTTGCACCGCCAGCTCTGTTTCGTTAATTCATTCAACGAGGGGATTCCGTGACGCCACTCGAGTTCCGTTCGCTTCAACGTACTGATATATTGTACGTATGTTTCGTGAAACACCAATGTATTAACGCGGTACCAAGATAATCGAAGTGTTTTCATTAACAGATACGAGAATATTAATAATTGTTAAATTGTTTGAATACCACGCTGTTTCGCATCGCGTGAGATACTCACGGTCAGCGATGGCTTTTTGAAATAATGTGCACTTGAAGTACCGTAGATTTCCGTATAACGTGTCAAAGATATTGTGATTATTGTTTCTATATAACGATTCCTCGCACAACGCGCTATATAATAAAATTCAACAATTCCTCGCATACAAATATTAAATAAACTATATATATATAATTATTAATTATATATAATAAATTTATCTAATTACTTCTTTCGTTAAATTTCTATGAAATAAAAAAAGATCTTATTACATACATTAACAATACCTTCTTTTTTTAAATTAATAGCATATGTGTGCTATGTATTTTAAAAAAATGTCTTATTTGATAAAATGTAGAAACTGAAAGTTGGCTTGGCAATAATTTTTTTAAACACGTTAGTTCAGATTATTCGTGTTATGCGAGAAAAAATCTTCTGCAGCACGATTTCCTATAACGTGAATTCACACACCTAACGTATTATATTAAGTGCGTTACACAAGTGTCTACTGTATATTATGTATGTACAAAATAACATTTCTTGTAAGTCTTCTATAAAATAAAAGTCGATAGATTTTAAACAACTCTGAATGAATTCAATTTTAATAATAATTAATACAAAAATGCTTTAAAACGATAAGAAGTTTTATGATCGCGCGTGCAGTTCGTCGGTACGACCACTGGCAGACTTATACTACTTAGATCCATAACTGGAGTTACTTCTTTCTAATAGAAAAGTATAAGTTATTCTACTTCAAATTGAATTTGCAGTCACATTTCTGGGAGTAACGTTAATGTTACTTTTTTTGTAAAATGGTTGCATTTCATGTTGAGAATTTCGGTATATATGAACATTAAACGATGAATGACAAGACGACCCGGTTTCGGTAACTAGATTAAGCAAGTTCCGAAATTTTGCACACCGTATTGTACCGTTCCGCGTCAAAGTGGAATTCCTAATTTCATGACCTGAGACATGCACTTCAACACACAAATTTTGAGTGCCCTACATTATTCGGTATAAAGTGCCTTTAGCTCGTCGAGTGACTTAAACATCGTTAATTTACACCGGAAAATTTATTAAACTACGCAAGAGTGTAAATCTCTTTCAACTCTCAAGGAAAAGTACTACGCAGTCTTTCCAACAGCCGATGTATTTTAGTCAAAGTAAATTATAGTTAATTATATCGTAATAATTAAGTAATAATAAGAAATTATAATTAACCTAAGACTTTTGTTAGTGAACGGCACTAATGTGCCTCTATCAGAAAGTTAGGGATTTATGACAGGAGCACCAGGCACAACTATTATTGAGGAATTTTTAATTCAAAGGAATTTTTACCATTTTCAACCGTTCGAGCCAGAAGTCAGAAATTAGAAAATTTTGTAAAAACCAAGGCGATGGACGAACGGCGTCAACGCTTAAAATAAAACCAGTATAATAATAAAAAAGTTCGTCCTTGAAAAATGTTACAAATAAGTGACTTGAGAGAGAAAACAGTCATTCGGTGTATTTTAAGGTGAAAATAAAAATTGTTCCTCACTTTGTTATACTGTGGTGGTCCTTCGACATCATCGAGCACAACGAGCGCGGTCACAAGCCCATTTACGACACATAACGAGAGTTATCACGTAAAGATGTGAACAACTTTTCTGATCGAACAATAATCAATCAATATCACCGTGAAAATTACAATCCAACTCGATTTGGAACAAAGAAAAATCGGTCGTTGCAACTTAATTCACTCAGGAAACACGCCATGAGCTCGATATCGAAGTCAACTGGATTATTTCCAGTAAAGAATTGTCCTCTGGACAGTTTAATATTTAACGATATAATTTTCACTAGTCGATTGTCCCGTCGTCGATATTCCTGATCGAACGAAACCGATATTTTCTCCGGAGCTTTCCATCGAAGTCGACTTCGTTGGTTTATTATAATTTATCGATGACCCTACATTTCCATATTACGAGCGTCGACATTATTACCAGCCAACGGACTGCTCGTATTTGCCTCGTACAAATCAGTCATCGTTATGCGCACTGGCAGTAGCGTAATTATAATTAACAGTTTATCCGCTATCTGCAGCGTGATTTGCAACGCTATAAAAGAAAGTTACGAACGCCGCGTGATTTAGAGGCGGAATGACGATCCGCATCGAAATATGCTTCATCACAACGGTCGAAATGTATCAGTGTGTGTCCTTTTTCTTCGTTTCCTGGGACATTTATGCTCTCTGAAACGATCGATCGCTGGTGAATGGCGATCAATTACTTTTTTGTTGTAGTGTACTAGTGTCGTAATCTGACGATAACTTAACAGTTGACGATAATTCAATTAAGAAGGTTGTAGTTATGCGATGGGTGTAATACAGTTACATATATAACTTGAATTTATAAGATTGTGACTTTCAGTGTATTCTTGTTAACACAGGATTGCACTTTGTTAAGGTGATAATAAAGATTGTGTTCTTTTTGTGACGTTCAGATATATTTTCTGACGAATTTATATGAAAATTCAAGACAAGTAATGTTGGAAATAAATCTCGATAAACATGCAACAGGAGTTTACCTTGTAAACGCGCCTTATCCTAGCTCGCGTGAAAAATTGTTTTGTATAGTTACCCAATCGGTGTATTTCTGAATGAATAATTGTAAAACCTAGTAAATAAACAAATATTCCCCTTGCATCAATTTTGTTGTATATATTATAGTCTACACGAAATTAAGATTGATTAAAGTGTATCCTATCATGTATAAGTGCTTTGTACGTAAGTAAGAAATTTACTTTTCCTTAAAAAAATCACTTAACAGTTAAATCTTAATTTCTTAAAATTCCACCTGCTTAACATTAGTGGAAAGTTGCCTAATACAGGGAGGATTTCGAATATGAGATGAAATATTTAATTAAGAAAGTAATGCATATTTATCCTCAAACGTTATAACAAGTACAATTTCATTATTTTTCTTTCATGTGCACAAAGACAATCCCTTACGGTCACTATTAATTCTTTGAGAATTTATTTAGTGAAACAGTTATATAGAAAAATTTGTACTGTTGTGTTTCATTATTTCTTTCGAAAGGTAAGAAACTATATTTTCATGATTTATATGTTTAAAAGCACAATTTCATCAGTTTTCATTTTCATGTTCTCTTTTTTAATTTTTGGTCATGTGTATTACAAGAATATTGAAACTTTTATATAAAATGTTGTGTGCCTATTATGGGGTTCCCCATATTAGAAATATTCATGATTTATTAAAATATATTTTTCAAATAAATTTATTGACTTATAAACAGTGTTATAAAATATTTAATTATATGAAATCAGATTCTGCTAAAAAGAAAACAATGGAATCTTGACGAGATGAAGGTGGCTATAAACCCCATTAAAAATAAAGAAATGGTAACCTATAAAGGCAAAAATTCTTTTTTGATTCAAATGATTTGAATTTCATTTGAAAGTGATTCAAATGAAAAGTGTAATTATAATCGAAACTTTTTCATTATAAAACGTTATCACAAATGAAAAACTACTACTTTTTCATATTAAAGACACCTCATTCCTAATATAGGAGGATAACGTTTTTGGTAATTTAATAATAATAAAGAAACTGATGGTAAAGATACATAGAAATGCATCAGAATATCATCAAACGTATATTTAAAGGCAATAGATGCAAAATTTCGAAAAGTTCCTCTAATCAGGATGAACCTATACCCTATTTTAGAAAAGGGAACTTTACGTTCGACGAAAATATAAAATTCCTCTTTGTATCATTCACGTATTACTACAATACATATTGATTTCTCATATTATTCACGTATAATCGATATTGCTACATTGATTTTCTATATTATTCACGTTTTCATACCGTTTGGTGAATTAGTATATTTTTCTAAAATTTCGCAAGTTTTAGAAGAGATGAAAAATCCTTTAAACAAACTTAAGAAAATACTCTCTTAAGTAATTCATCAACAAAAAACTAATTTCTACAATATGAAGTATCGAATTATCTGAATATATAACTAACTTCAAGAAAATTTCCTCAATTAAGAAACTTCGTGCTGTCCGATTCAACGTACGTATTTAACTAAGCACTCGGAGTACATTTGTTCTACGACGTACACGTGAGCAAGAGAAGTCACGAACATAGAACTGCGTTCATCGAGCACTGACGAACGTAGTACGTGTGCACCAGTTTTGCGGGACTAGCGATCCGTAATACCCGCGTATGTCCCTCCTATCCCCTACTCTGTTACTCGTTTCCCGAACTCGCAGTACGATTCTAATACCTGAATTCCACTTTGTCAGTACAACGAATACCAGATTGTAAACCACTGACCCATCGCGGATAGAATATAGCCAGTTTTGTTTGTTCGACTAACATACTGTACTCTACAAATCAGTTTCGAATGTCTTACGGTAACGTGTACCACTTTCTTCTTTTTTCTCCGTGGTTTCGAATATTTCACAGAATTTTCATCAGAGAAATGAAACATGCCAAGATGGATTTAGATTTAATACCCGAACGGTGGATTATTTTACCGTCGTGCGCAACGAATGAATAGCAAAATTTCGTATTCAAGTCTTTCAGAATAAAAAATACAATACATTAAACTTTTAGCTTATAATTTTTATGTATTTCTTGTTTTTTTCTCTTTAAAATGATATGTTTATCGTAAATTTATTATTTTCAGTGAAGAGAAGAAAGTATAAATAAATAATATTTATTCTGTTTCGAAATATCTCCTTCTATGTTTATTATTAATCAAAAATGCTTCAATCAGCGCTTAGCTCTCGGGTGCTATTGTATTTGTTACCAGAAAGAGTGCTTCGAACACTCGCGATATATTTTCCTTTTATTAACGGAACAGTGTTCAATTTCGATGAGCACTATACATTTCTTAAGTTTGGCTACAATTTTGCCAACACCCTGTATAAGATACAACAGCAAGTCAAATTTCGGTTTCACCTCCACTTAACTCATCGCATCTACGTGGACCTTAAATCGTTAAATGAGTAAATTGAAATAATTTCCAAGAACAGTAGAACCTTAGTAACTCGTATATTAAGGGAAGCGTTAAAATTTTCGAGTTATGGCAGTTTCGACTTATCGAAGTTTCCGAGTAAAAGTGGTTAAAACGAGAAATAACGAATGAAAATTCAACTCACAGGGGCTTTACACGTGAGTTAGGTTTTCTGATTTTTAGATATTCAAAGAAAGGCAACTTCAACCTTCAAAAGTCAATTATTACTATAATTATGTACACTTATACATATAATATACATATATAAATATAAAAGAAAGGTAAATTTAAAATAAATAGTAAATGACAGTTTGCGTTATATGCGTTATATAGGTTATCAAATACATATAAACATGAAAAAAACGAATTAGAATTATAGGAAATTTATGTTTCGATTTGCAGAAGTACTTACAACGAAGTGGAAAGGAATGAACAGAATTCCAGTCTTGTAGAATTTTCGAGTTACAAAGGTACTACTTTACTTTTCTACTTCTTTTTATTGCCGTAATTCTTGCCTCTCGGCTTAGGATAGCTTCCGGTTTAATCATATTTACATTTACATGCTAAGCTCTTACCCTGCTAGATACTTAACCTAAAATCTTTTACTTAAAACTGGGTAAATTAACAGTTAAACAGGACAATTACATTAGGTAGCAACAAATCAAAGACAAAAGAGAAACTTTTTTTCCTGTCTAATCGCTCAAACTGCCAAATACTTTGTACAAAACGCGATAAACAAGACAAGAAACACAGTTGTTCCGTTGAAGCGGTGAAAGATAAACACGTTTAAAAGCAGTTTTCGCAGACTGAAAATGTCGCCGCTGTCCCGAGCGTTGAAGGCTTAAAGGAAAATAACATCGAGTAAAAAGCGTCATTTTAAATGTCACAGCCACGTTTAATTGCCGTAGGAAAATTCGTTCTTTCTTTTCCGAGCGTGTGCACAAGCGTGCAATCGCCACGTGAAATAGAGACAAAGACAGAGAGCAGGAGAGAGAGAGAGAGAGAGAGAGAGAGAGAGAGAAAGAGAGAGAGAGAATTTCAAAGCACCGCCGCTAGATGTGCACTGAAGTTGTGTGTCAAATATAAATTTCAATTAAAGTTCGCTTAATTTCGGCCGTGTCAAAGCGAACTCTATTACCTTGCATTATTGTTAACAGTGCACCGTTATTAGACTTAACCAACGCGACAACGGACCATCCACTAGTTCATAAAGTGGCCCTATGGAAATATTAACGCACTGACAATACTAGACAACTAATTGATTTTGCGGCATTAATCGTACTTTCACACTGTTTCGTTAATTCCATCAAATTGTTTTGTTAAAAATCAACGAATGTTTTCGCCATCTTGCGATCCAACTTCTTGTTCGACTTCATTAATTTGGAGACATTTTAAGAAAGTCTTAAACACAGAATAATGTCATTTTTAAAATTACGTTATCTTAAATGATTCGGTAAGGAAATTTATACTTGCAGAATTAGAAAGGCTCAGATAAAAACGTCACCTATTTTATAACTATACTCAATGGCTTGTTTCTCAGCAACCCAATAAATAACATCGCTAAAAACAGGTTACAAAGTTTCGGTCAATTGAAAGCTATGAACAGAGTCACTGAAAAAAATTAATCTTATCCATAACTGCATTAGCTGATTTTAATATTCGATTAATTGGATTACTAAGATCATAATCACTTTTTATGGTAGTGTTCTATCTAAAGGAAAAGAAAGTCCATCGATCTTTTGTTTGGCACGGTTTATGACACGATCGCGAAGAAAGGCTATTTTTTGAGACAACGTCTACAATGTAACAAAAGAAACAAGTTCAAACATCTTACAACAAACCATCACCGTCATACTGAAACAGAAGAACAATCCTGAATTATGGAAGATCCTTATCTGACAAACAGGCCAACATTTTTTAATGTTATTCTTGAAGGAATGTGTCCTGTCAGAAACAACGTGGACCAACACGAGGGGCCTCGATTTTCCATGGATACAGCCTTACGCGCGAGTTTTGCATACAAATTGATTCCGGAAGCCAGGAAACACGAGGTAGAACTTGTTTTGGTGGAACACGATGACGAGTGTTCGTCCAAGTTGTGAGCTCGGTTCGTGTCAGCATATAAAGCACCGAGAACCGTGAAGAATTTTAATTGAAATTACTTAATTAACACCAGCCAACCCCTCGTAAGCGTGAAGCCATGTGCGTAATTATGGGATACACATCCTCCGCATAACTGTCAAAGTAGCTGCGATCACCAAGTAGCTTGTGCACAGGCAACGCGTCACCCGTGAACCATGTGCCGCCCGTGGCAATTTGCAAGGTATTTAGACGTCGTACATTATAATCTCGAATTTCCGAGCATCCATCATTCAGGCTTTTAATCGGTCGATACTGGTGATTAAGTGCAATTTATACGTGCGATGCATACAACCGACCGTCAATTCGTTCCCAATACAACACGCGCGCGCAGGCACAAAAGGACGCTTTTTAATTCGTCAGTCGTAAATCGTGCGTCGCGCGCTCTGACGAAGAGTAATGAAGATATCGAGAGAATTATTTGCTGCATCAGAGATTACACGAGATGAAGTAATAGACGATGATGCGGATGCAACGCTTTCTCTCTTCTTTTTTTTTTTGTTATTGAAATGTAGATCACAAATGTACAGGTAAATGGAGAATTTAGTTTGACGCAAGTGGAAAATATAAGATTAGAGTCGATATCGAAGCGAATTTGGTTACTTTCTGATGATAAAGTAATAATAGTCTCTTCTATTATAAAGTTATATTTAGTATCCATTTGGCTTGAGTATCAATAATCAAAAATACAAATAAACTTGAAAACCTTTCTTCTGCGCACACAAAACAAAAAAATGAGAAATACTGGATTCACCAATTTTGGGGTGAATTGGATGAACCAAAAATCTGTGAAGAGAACTGAAATTTTCGTAACAAAATCTTTGGTATCAACATTAAAAAATATAATTTAACAACAGTAAGGTCATCTGACGCTTTTTACTCCCCTGTAGAATTTTGTAAAATATATCATACATTTCTGCAGCCTAATATATAGTCATTTCTTTAGATTCGACTTCATCACTGCGTTTTCCATTTCCTCTGGAAACCATGAAACATAATTAATGTTGTTTCCATACTTGCGTAGCATTTCTGCATAAACAATCATCATATTTACAAACCTAAAAATTCATCCCAAAAGACGTGATCAAATTAGCTCCATATAATAAATTTTTCAAAGAAAATTGTATAAATATACAATGATATAGTAACCTATCAAAATACTAAATTTGGGCACAATGTAAACTAAAAATAATCGGCACATTTGAATTTTCAAGTTAATATTTCCACTTTGAACGAAATAGTTTAAAATTATTAATATTGTTTCGTATTATTTCATTTAATACGAAATTACAGATTACGTATTTTATATTCACACGGAAATTGTTACGTTTGTACCGTCTTATTGACAATGTGTACTGGGATTAACACTAGAATTACCAAATCCGTAAAAATGACGGGTTTCAGGTATTTCTCTTTAAAATTATTAACATTGTATTGGTATATAATTTATATTTTCAAATATGTTTTCACGAATACAACCTTCTTTGATGACAAGAACAGCTAATAATAATATTTATGAGAACGTTGCAATCTAAAAAACCAGAAAAACCTTCTAATTCGCTTGGAAGATTCACACGGATGCAAAATGTCTACGTGAGAATTATTCATAGCCATGAGATAACAGCTCGCTCGCGAAACCTATTTCGCTCGTAAACAGCCAATTTCTTGTGACCAAAGTGCACCACTATCCACCTAGCAAAGAACTCTATAAACGTGCATCCAGTGAATATTCATAAATTTGACAACACGAGGTTTGACACGACAAAACCAGCATAGAATTGATTGCACGTCAGTCGAATTGCATTGCTCACACGCGCGCGCGTGTGTTCACGAGGAACGCATTGCTTTAACCTGGAACGAGATATACAATACATACATATATATAAATATATATATATATATACACACACACATATACATATATATTCACGCGACTAGTATACAAAATTTGTACCACGCTGCCTGGACGGCGATGTACACCTCGTGGAAGGGTGACGACATTAACATACGTAACCGCACGCATGAAAACCACGCGTACTAGCAACGCGATGGAAAAAGGAGGTGGAGGATAGACAGGAAAATGCATTTTTCCACGGCCGAAAGCTCGACGCCCGATAAAAAATACATACGACAGCGGAACGAGAGCATCGAACGATGTTTTATGTAGCTGTCGCGCATCCTCCACGCCCGGAATTATGCAACACCCGAGCAATTTTGTTTTCCGTTTGCGGCCCGCTGCGACGTGAAAGGATGATTGGAAATACATACGGCTGGAGAGAGGAGGCGGGGAGGGGACGACACATCATTCGTGTCTTTGTAGCACGGAGCCTCCTCTTGGTACCGGCAGGCAAATTAAATTTGCCAATCGTATGCAAGAAAGCGAATTCTTCTGTTGAGAGCTAAAACCCACCCCTACCCCTCTTCTATTCCCGGCGAATTATCGATGAAAATTTCCCTATCGATAAATATTGCAAGTTCCATATTCTCGGTACAGATTCGAAAATATACGGTATCAGAAGTCAGAGGTATGAAATCATCGTGGAAACCAGAAGCACGACGCGATACCTGGAACCTGTACACGAAGCTCTTTAACTTCTTGTAACAAGTTCGAATGAAATTTATCAACGGGGTTCAACTTAGCTGTTCGTATCCCAGCCATTGAAATTCTAGATGACTTTTAGCTACCCAATGAGAAATACGTTAATTGCAGGAACAATAAGTGAAGACACGAATCGTTCTGTTTCACCTCGAAAAAATCAAACGATCCATTGGTGAAGCGGAAAAGGTACAACCGAAGAGAAGTGTTTAGTGCCGGAACTATAACTCATCTTACATTTTCAACTGTCTGTTTGAATCCCTAAAACCCTGCAATAAGGCACCTGACAGCAATAAAAACATTAGGTCGATGTCGCAGCACTGTGTGAAGAAAAAATATTTCCATTCATTTGAAACTCTCGGTATTTTAACCAGCATGATTTATCAAATCTACAGTTATGACTTTACAGCAGTGGTCACAGAAATTTTAGCACTTCAAAAATATGAAAATTTTTGGTTTAATAATCACACGAACAGTAATCGTATGGGTTATCAGTCAGAGGTTTGATGTATATTTAAAAAAACATAATTTATTACCGTTAATATACAAATAATTCGAAATAATTATATCCTTATAGAATTTGTAAATGATATACACTCTGTCTTAGGGTATCTTAGTAACGATTTATAGCACGATCTCATCGAAAGGCTGTTTTTGAGTTTAGGATTTCCTTTATTATTTGCATGCTTTAACGTACATCCTAGCGAAGGCCGCCAGAATTGCTTTATTAGAGTTTTTAGCAGTTCGTGCCTCTTACGCTCAATAGCTTAAGAACATGCCATAAACCTCGGGTTTCAGGATACATTTGTATATAACAGCGCTAAGGAAGCATTAGAAGGAGTTAGCGAGAAAATTAGGCAAGCTAATTGGTAATGAATAATACCAAACATTCACCAATCAGCGTGAACCTACCCCAACGCGTCTCAGATAAAGATGAGCCCCGAGACGATACATAAAATATTTACAGCATTCAAAGAGAACAGTCAGATAAAACGTACCTTTAGAATAGTCCAGTAGCCAAACGGTCAGCAAGTTTTACAATAGTTCCCAATGTAGAGATTGGGTGGTCATTCGAGAAATTTGTTAAATAGAGTCGGCACACCACGTGCAAGCTCTAGAAAGCTCGAAAGTTTTCTATAAACTACTGCGAGCATTAACACGTTGTGCAAATTTCGACTGCAAATACATGCAGTCACAAAATTTTCCAGCAACAAAAATTTTCCAACTTTAAACATTATTGGCTATTCGAAATGTTATTTTTGAGATGATTTAGTATTTTATAGTTATCTCCGTGAATCTTAATAACTGCTTTGCATCCATTGTACATCAAGTCTATCAATTTTTTAAGAATACGCAACGATGCAACAAATGGATACACATTTTAATATAACCCTATTTACATTAAAATTACGAAAAATTATCAGAAGACCGCGTTAAAATAATTTATAATATTCCTACATATTCGACAAACTGTGTTTTCAAAGAGTGAAAACTCCCTTCTTTCACACCGACTATTCCTAAAAGACAAAATTTTCCAATCTCCACCAATTCTCATCTATAACCTAAGCACACCTACAACCACACCCTTTCTGACACACCAAATATAAGCGCAACCACCACCATCAAATTCATCCAGAATACAGAAAACACGTTATACACATCAACTATCATTCACAATCTTTTTGTTATATACATTTATTGTTAATTTGACAGTTAAAAAATATACTATACGTTAATTGATATACATTTCCAACAATATTCACCCTCTCCAACTAAGTTTGCGTGATTAGTTTAACGTAAGCCACCGTTTTAATCAAAATCGTCAATAACGAACGGTACAAGAAATGCGATCGATCCAGAAGCTTTAGAGCGACTCCCGTGAATCCTTAACAAGGTGCGAAAGGAGCAGAAATAGCTCCGAACGAGATTGTTCCGTTTGATACTGGTTTGCGTCAACAAAAACATAAACCACGAGAAAATAACAGCAAATGAGCGCGTAATAAAAGAAGAAGAGTATGGATAGGTCATGACGAAAAAACCGGGTTTATTGGATACGCCGAAAACCGTCCTCGAGGCGAATCCAGCCACGAAACTGGCCACGAAACCGGCCACGTTCTGTACAGGATTACCAAACGGCCGTTAAGTTTCCGGTCTTCTGGAACAATTGACACGTCGTGGTAATACGTGTTCTCCTCTTCCTTCCCCACCCCCCGTTCACCACCATCCCTTTTGTTCCAAATAGCAGTGAGCCCACGCGACACTTCCCTACTAGCTCCGAGCTCTGAAATTGTCGTAGCAAGTCCTGACTTTGTCGTGCAGTATCTGCTACGGGTCTGTACGATGCAGTATGCAACCCCGAGTTCTAGGCACCTAGCAGCGTGCTAGTTCGGCGCTGAGAATGGAGTGAAGTTGTTCAGCAGTTTCATTGGTGACATCGACCGCACACCTTTCACGTCGACGACGAGCAATTTCCAGGCGTCCGGCCAGAGAAAAGGTAGCTCAGCCAGAGCGCCTTGACGTACGCGGAATTACAACAAAAGAGGAAATTGAAAGTCCGTTCTGTTTCGTTTACCAAAAACGAATCGCGATCGGTGAAAACTTTGGAACATTGTACAATGTTGCTATGCGTTGCGCTCTGTCACGTTGATTATTTATGTGCTGGAAGTTGAAAGGATAAAATATTTGTCTGAAAACGGATGGGGTTAAATGCGCATCGACTCACATCGTGTCACTTTGAGTCATTTCAAGTCACATCAAGTTACCTCGAGTCACTTGAAGTTATTTCAAGTTACTTCGAATTACACTTCAAGTTACTAGCCAGATGTCTGCACATTCTGGCTCTTATTGAGCACGCGCAGGCTAAATTTCTGCCATAAATCATACTAAAGCAAAATAGACCCTTAAAAATATGCTGTCGCTAATTTATGCTTATTAATCTCTTCGAAATTAACGACGGTTGTAAATGTAGGAATTGAGTACAATAGTGGGTATTTGGTCTTAAAAGTTGACTTCGCACAGTGATGCACAGTTCCACTATCAATTGCATAATGTTGAGAAGACACTCAGCCTTTCCTCTGTCAACCATTGCTAACCGACTGTTCGATATATGTATACTATATACTAGGCAGGATGCCTTGCTTCGCGACACGAACAAAGAAAACGAAGAAAAAGCCATCTCGCCATCATCGATAATACGACGGTCAACTACAAACACGTCACGAAACTCGGCACCTTTCACGTGTGTCCTTTGGGACGTCGTTGCACGAACACATGCTCTTTATCAGACTTCGCGACCCTATATAAGCTATTGGTTGCATTTCACTGTTTTGATAAGTTTCTTAACTCAATATTTAATTGTATTAGCTGTTTGAAAGAATGATTTCGAAGTTACTTAAGGACGAGTTTTTCATTAATTTAATCCTTTGCTGTACAATGTTTGTTATTTTTGTCTTAGATTAAAACTGTAGTTAAAGCAAGAATACAAATTTGATTCTTTCTTTCTTACATCTTGACTATAACTTGCACCATCAGTGTAACTTTCCAGTATAAGGCAAGTGGCGAAATATTTCTCTTTTCTGATGATAGTCGACCAGTATGAAGACTTCTCAGATATTTAATGTGTTTTACTATTTTAAAACTTGTGTTATCAGGTCAGATGTTCAACGGAAACAGTTTCGTACGTAAGACTGTGTAATTCGATGAAAATATCTTCTGCATGAAACTGAAGAAGCAAATACTTTAGGAATAACGGAAATTGAATAAGAAATTCTGTTTTAGACGTAGATATTCATATTTCTATGTTCATATTTTATATTAGGGATCGTTCCTTTTCTTTCTTTTGGTCTACTTTCTTGATCTGAGTCAATTGATCAATCTTTATGAAATTTAAACGGCGTTAACTGTATAAAGTTCTGGATTATGTGGTTCTTTAAGAAAACATTCGACCTGAAAATTTTATATCAGGGACCACTCTTATCGAGTCTATTCAATTTATATAATTTACTCCATTCGTATCTCGAATAATTCTGACTTGAAATAATACAAACGTACAAATAACGACAGGAATAATCCTATGCTGAGAGATTGACTAATCAAGACGTTAGGATTAGAAGTCTCGAGGCGACGTTAATGCGGCTATAATGGCACCGGTTGAAACTAATCAGGCGTAACGAGCGTTGCGACGATAATGGCCGAGGATATTCTTCATTATGTCTCCTTAAAACAAATGCCCCTTTCAATAGGTTACTTATGCGGACATTCACTGTTCACTTGAAGTACTCTTAGCGTCCGAGTAACCCTTAGTCGCTGTAAATCCATTTGGTGTGAACGATTCATCAATGTGATGGATCGTGCCGAAAGTCCAACGTTTACGAGAATGAATGTGCCCTTAAGTTATATTCGCCCCACGGACGAACACCATTATTTAACTTCAGAAGCTGCGAGTACCTCGACCTGACATTATCGAAAGGCGACCGTCGATTGGAAAGTTAAATACGTCTTCGATCGGCTCGATCGATTCAAGATTACTATTTCGCGTACACTAGTCGCCCATGTCCCGCCTGTTGATGACATTCGTCATTCTTTTACCTGAATAGACTGTTTAAACACCTTACAGTGGCTTGTTAAATTACTATGATTATTTCGAAATTATGTACTACTTATTTGAAGTTTTAACAGGAATAGAATTGAAAATGCACTTGGGATGAAATCCTTTTTTATTATGGAAAGTATTGTTATGCTTTTAATGAAATATAGCAAAGATTTTAAAACTTCTGCGAATTATTAACAATTTTTTAAACTACATATACTGCTATTTTGTAAATCTACACTAATATACTAGTTAGAAACTTAAAAGGGAAATCTATATGCATTATAGATGCAAGTTATTTTCCTGTTACTATCGAAGCCACTTTTACTAAAGTAGTTCCTAAACTACCCGTATTAATGAAGGAATTTGCAGACCATGTTATCTAGTTGTTTCTGACCAATATTTATAATCAAATTCACTTAAATTTGAACCACTAGAAGATTGGACTTTAACCGAAATAAACTCTTCAGGCATTTTCGTTTTGTGACCTAGGGACAGAATTTTCTCAGAGAGCACGCATCTTCATCCTTCATAGAGAGTCATAATCAGAAGTTTTACTATTTTTCCTGATACATCTTCCAGCTCTAGTTTTCTTTTTTTTTCTCTCTCTTAACTTCACAGTAGAAACTACTTCGTAATAAAACTCGTATCAAGATTATCTATAAAAGATCGTCACAGAAGATTCGAAAACGGTTCTTCATCGTATAGGAACGTACTCGTAGAACGAATCGAACTTCCATTACAAAATTTCCAATCAGTTCTCACCGGCGGCCGTTCGAAAACTCGAACAATTACTATCCCCGTTAGGTGGTTCGACGGCGAAAGAGAGTCAAGAATGGGATGAGCAATAATTTGGTTCGCGGATGCCTGGTTGTTCGGCACCGTTTACGGTGGAGAAATTGAACGGAATTAGGAGGGAAATTACACTGTCCTCGAACGATTCGCAGCGGACGAGCGTGTAGGCGCAGAGGTAATATTTGCGAGGCGTGCGATTTAAATAAGTAATCGGATTAAAGCACGGCCCCCTCCGTTACTATCCGGGGCCCACCCCTAGTTTGCGGGACTAGGCGTGTACCTTCCACGGCGGAAAACTTGATAATTTAATTTCACGCGGCAAAGGAAGTTAATCCCGCCGTGACGATGGGGTAGTAGTAGCACCGAGTAAAAGAGCCTTCCATGGATAGAGAAGGAAAGACGGGAAGGGTTGGGTATATCCGGGCACTTCCGTCACTGTGGCCAAACCCAGGAAGTAACTTCTGTTTGTTTTGTTCCGGCTACAGTTGACAGGAGTTATGTTTAACTCATCTTACGTGAGTACCAGCCACGAGACGGAAGATGTGAAGAGGAAAGCGTCGAGAAGATGGAAACACCGAGGTAAAGAACTAAGCTCTTCGGTCTCTGTCCTGTCTGGATAGCTCTCGCGCTTTAAGTAGTCCACCCGTCGGCTATTCTCGATGGTAGAAACGTATCCGGGTAATTAATAAGACGAGCTTCTGCTCTCTCGGGGTCTCAAATCTTTCGCGTTATCGAAGTGGTTCAGGAAAAGCAAAAGAGATTTCGCAAACTTCCCTGGATACCTGTCACTCGATAAACTTAATCCGGGATGAGACCAAGGTGGGCGAGGAAATACCGTCTTCTCTACTTCACCTCGATTTATTAGAAAAGACATAACGACCAAGGTATCCCGCCGCGAATACAAAAATCCTAACGTTTCAAGACTTAAAATTTGTAGAGTTATAAACTGTGTTTTTTTAAATATGTTTTCTAAATCTTTTTAAAATTTTCATTATAGACACAAATAAAAATGTTGTAATAAGTGACTTTTACTATTTCTTTTTTTTTTGCGATTATGACCAATTGCAATTTCTTCAAACTTTTTTGTGCACATCAGAAAGACGAGAAAAATGAATTAACTCATAATTCGTTCACAAATATTTAGTACACAATAGTTATGTTTATTGAACAATTATTAAATTTTAATTATACCGTTATACATGAGTCAAACGTAACGTATATCATATTCACATTTACATGAAAAAAAAGGGAAATAACTATTTATAACTTTTGCTTATTTTTAATTATAAATTAGAGAGATTCAAGTTCTGTGCGAGAGTTGAACCCAATTAACAAGTTAACGATAGTGACTATATGTATTTACATACATAAATGCATACATACATATATACTTATATACGGTGCATACCTATGATAATATTTTACTTATTAAATGAGATTGCAAGTGAAGTTTTAGTTAATTTTCTAGTATGGTGCAGTTTTATTATTGCATAATATTATATACATATATATTTATTTATTTATTTATTTACTCACCCCTGGAAACTGAAAATTTGAAGAGGTTGGAAAAGAAAAAGTTCGAGTATATACGGAAAAAGATTTTAACGACTCGTGGGTTATATCGTCAAATATAAAAATAGTGTTTTAATCATTTTATAGAGTTAATTTTAATCGAAAGAAAAAATTCATTAGAACTTCCGTTTATACGTAAAAATTCTTCTATTCTTGTGCACAGAAATCTTATTTCTTCTCATTATGAAATTAATGAAATGATAGAAATACGTAAACTAACGAAGTATCTAAACTAATTGTTCCATTTCAACAGATTATTATGAATGTATATATCAGATTCAGTTTCTAATTGAATCATCGTTTCCAATAATAATAGTACCGCAAACTGGATATCCTGTGTACTACGCATCATAGAAGCCATTAGAATTGTCGATAACCAATATACAAAGCTAGTTATTATCCGAGAATATTATGTATCATTTATTTTTAGAAACGAAACTGGTATTCGGATGATCAACAGGAATCGTCGAGAAGATACAAACATAATTCAAAAGCCGATAGACATCTATCACACGCGTTGCTCCTGTAATATCAAGCACAATCTACATCAGGCTATGGCTTAGAGTGTAATTAGCCCTCTGGCTAATGCTTCGCGATACGATTGTTACTTCGCTTGACAAAGTATATTCGAGTTATACGTATGAAACGTTTCATCAAAAAGCATCAAAGCGTGGTATTAAATTATGAATACCTGTGATTATAGCTTAAGAGAAAGAATCAAGTAACACAGACGGGGAATTTAGACGCGTGACTCGGAAGATAGAGATTGAAAAATGCAGGCTTAAGTTGTAATGTAAAAAATAAAAGCACTTTTATTTACAGTGTACAGTTTCCCATATAATTATACATGTTCCTCGATTTACACGACATTTCATTTATGCGAGTTTCCTTTTACGTGGTACCTTGATTTCTGTTCCATTGTTTATGAGAAAAGCTGATAGTAAATAATAATATCATGTTTTTCTTCAAGTATTTTTTTTCATACTAGTGGATTTTTCTTACACGTTCTTTTTCCTCGTAAATTTAGAGAGTGTATACATGTATAAAAAGCAATGAGGAAATTTGCTAAAAATTGGACACTTTTGATTCGAGAATGTCGTGAAATTTTCTTCTTTTCACATGGATATATTCGCTTATATATCGTGAGAATACACCGTATTATTGAAAGTAAATTTATTTTAATGGATACATTTTAATTATACAATTTATTTTCAACAATACAATCTATTTTTACGATGAAAGGATACATTTCATTCGAAAATAGAAGTATTCAATTTTTGACGAACTTCCTTGCTTCTCATACTTATGTGTGTACATTGTAAAACGTATAGGATATAAGTATAATCATTAAGTGAGAGAGTGAAAAAGTAATTTTAAACAATATGTCAATAAAACTATTGAAAAATAAATAGCACACAAAGGAATTACAAGTTATTTTAAAAATGATCATGCGGAAAAATAAAATAGAAAGTTTCAGAAAGCAGTTCTTAAATATTTATATTTTAAAGGATTATAAGAAGCTAAGTATCCGATTTTTTTTTCAATATTCAGCTGTATGTAAGTTCCTACTGTTAATAACCAGTGTTCCACTAACAAGAGAACAAGCGGGGTCAAAGTAAAACAGCATTCTACAGGAAATCATGAATGCGTAACGAAAAGGAGAATACAGCACGCTAGTCGGAGCACTGCAAAAACAGACAGAAACGAGATTTAATTAAAAGACAAAATATGATTACCGGCGTAAGGAATACGTTGGATCAGCGATAAAAATCGGCGAATCACGTGTAACAACCCGGGTGCTTTCAATGCGCATATTGAAATAAAACGAAAAGAGGGAAAGAAACAAGTACAAATAAACCGACAAAAAAAAAAGAGAAAGAGAGAGGGCAGAAAAAGCTTGAAAGCAAGAGGAACGAAAAAATATCGTTTCGCGAACGTAGCGAAACAAACTGCTCGTTTATTGGAAAACCCAGAGCTGACATCGAGGATGAGGGCTTAAAAAATAGAAAAAAGGGCACTGGAGAACGTCGTTGCGACGCACCAAGTCACAAAGGACGAGACAATTAAAAGACTCGAAAGTACCGTACAAAGAAACAAAAAAAAAAGAGAGAAAAAAAGAAAAAGATAGAACCAACACGTATCATCTCTACTTAACTATTTTCTTTTTTTTTTCACAACACCGTTGTTCATTAGAGTTACCCGTCTCACTTAAACGAACGAAACACCAATTGGAAGAAAGTCGAGAGAACGAATGATAGACAGAAGGAATTGTTGATCGATCGATCGATTGGCGAATCGATAATTGAATAGAGCGGTGAGTCGAAACGCGTGTCGTACACGCGAAACTTTATTTTCCCCAGCCTCCGTTGACCGTGCACAAGTCACACGCCTGATTGGAGTCAAGCCGCGTTTTCATTCGCGCACACGTACACGCGAAAATTGAATTCATCAGCGGAAGCTCGTTCCTTTCAACGGTGCTGGGATTACGAGCGGAAATGTATCAAACGTCAGACACCAGGCACTCGGCCATATTGTTGCTGAAAACTCACCGTTGGAAATTAGACACGGCTCTCGGTATGTACGTTTTGTACTTCACTTAAACACACGTTGTATCTGTAGAGTGAGAATTGTTTCCGGAGCACGGTTATTGGGGGAAAATTTGCTGTTACAAATCTGTTTGCTGGTTCTCGGTATTCGAGCCAAATTAACAGTTACTTCTTATAATTTTCGTATTATTCTATCTTAATGACCTTCGACTATAACAATTTGATTAGTAATTAAAATTAAATAGAGCTTTTATAGAGCTTCTCTGTCTTCAGTGACGTACCACATATTATGATCGTGACTAGTTGATCAAATTTTTAAATGAGTGCACTATAAATGAGAGCAAGGGAAGCAAATAAGGACTTGATTGTTAGTTACTACGATGTCAGCAATAAAGAAATACGATAGAAAAATCTTTTTCTTAATCGTCTATCTATCTTATGATTCAACACTTCCATATCATAATATTGTAAACGCCAAATTTTTAGAAACTGAGATATTAATTTTGTATGTCCTTAAAAATTGTTTTGTACCCATAAATGATTAAAATATATATTTCTGTACCTTATTTATATATATATTTAACATCTTATATAAACGGTAATTGCATAATAGTTAAGTACAACATATTCTCTCGTTCTTTGTTTCTTCTCAAAATTGCGCGGATTCGTACCTGAAACTTTCTGATTGGAAATTCTACAATTGTAAATAAATGCGGGAAAATAATTAAAATATGTAGGAAGATAAGAAAAACTTTACTAAACCAATCTATTACTGTATCAAATTTGTTGAAGTCTATTAAACAGAAGTTTTCTTCGTAAGACAATGAAGGAAGCAATTGTTATAATTAAATGCGAATTTGTCTGCATTTATAGGAAATTTGGAGGTGCAAAATTGCGCAGAATTCACGTAACATAAAAAATATACAAAATATCTAAATTATAGTGTACTTTTAGAATATTTGCTTGGTAAAATGATTTTCTACCGAAGTTCTACCTGTTTTGTCTAGAAGATATAAATTTACATAAAAATCCATCATTACTCTTACAAACAAACATACACAAGACATTACTGCATGTGAAACTTTTATTTTTAAATTCCACGCGTTTATCGTTTATTGGAATTAGATTTATCCAATGAATGTATAAATAATGGAAATGTATTTTAAAACATAGTGACAACGAAATATATGGCTATGCAAATATTACAATGTACACAATTGAATCCAATATCGGCAATGTCAGTGATAAGAGGCATAATATCAATGAGTTATGGGGTTCAGGAACCCAGTATCGACAACCTCGAAATTCTAGAACCCGATACCAATGACCTCGAGGTCGAGGAATCCAATATGACCAATCTGAAGAACTATGAATCTCTAGAGTGACGATTCTGAAATCATGAAATACTAATTTACCAATCTCCAGGCTGAGATGTTCAAAGACACTTCATGACTTCATTGTTTCCATCTCGACCTAGAAGTTGAAGGTACTGAGAATTTCAATTTTTTAGGAATCCTCGATCTTATCAGAATTCTACGAATCACCAAACTTTGAGAATCCATAGCTCTGAATTTGACAATTTCAACTATTATCATTGGAACCGAATTTTATCGGTTCCCATGAATTCGGTGTTAACATGAAGTTCTGCGAGCCCGAAATTGAATTTTCCAATACCAAAGCTACATTTATGAGATCTCCTTGTTCCTTGAACAGGGATATCAACTTCCACAATTCCTGAGTTATTTCTGTATCATCGATGCTGAATCTAGCAATTCAAATATGATCGATGCATAGAGGAGTCAACAGTAACAGATGACAGTTTAAGTCAACGTTTACATTTATGTTACAGTGGTTGATAAAATTATTATGAACGCAATGCCAATAAATTGAATATTTTACTTTCGATGGTATTATGACTTCAATAATGGTAAAATACAACTTTTATATTGTAAATATATAAACAGATAATTTGTCTATATTGTGACACCTTAACTAGCTAATGAAAATTCAAGTTTTCTTCTGGCAGCTTACCGAATATGAATAGAAAATCTTTGGGAATTATTGAAGCATACAATCAAATTATAAAAACTGATTGAAATACTTGTATCAAAAATATAGAAATATAGAAACGAGTTCAAGAAATTACAAATGCAAAGTGTGGAATGATGAAATACTAGTATATGTATTTAAAAAAAATTTTAATAATTTGTAGAAGTTTCGAAATCATCGCTATATTGAAAAACATAACAGTACTTTCCACAGTAAAAAAAGATTTCATTTTAAGTGTACTTCCAATTCTATTCTTATTCAAATTTTAAATAAGTGATACATAATTTCGAAGTGATCGTAATAATTCGATCACCTACTAATAGTGAACAAAATTAGACGTAAACACTCAACAGGATCTTAGATTATTCTCAAAGGAGCAATAAATAAAGGCATGTGAGAAAAAAAACTATTCGGGTGACGAAACTTACACCGCATAAAAGAAGATGGATGTCACGCTTCATTAAAGACTTTCTTCCCTGCCTTCTTATCCAAGCCTTAACCGGCTTTTCGTTCGTGAAACGATTCCCTTCACTTTCTCTCATCCAATATCACCGCACTCGAAAATTCTGCTTCGTTCTAACCCCTAACTCCAAACGTCCCCCTCTCGTTTGATAACGCCGCCCTTTCCTTACCGACTCTCCTCCCTCTTTTTCCCTCTGTCTCAATTTTAACCGTGACTCCATCCATAGTCGAACTCGTCGAGACGAACGGATCGAACTGCTGCCTGAGCCCCAGCGATTGGACATACAGCTTGAAGAATCCTTCGAACCCCAGAGCTTGAACACGGGGACATTCTGTGGAAAAGGGCGAGAGAAGAGAGTGAGACCGGTAAATGCATGAAGTGGTCGGATACATATACAGCTACCTATGTGTAAGGGGAGTAATGAAGTCGGCGAATCAAGACAGAAATTGAATCCATTCGATTTTACGCCCCGATTGCTTGTACCGCTTCGAGCAGCACAGTCTTATCAACGTGTTTGTACCTTCGCTTGTATGTGTACACGTGTACACACATATACATATGTACACCAAGTGTATCTTCGCAACATTGTAACGACGCGCTCTAATAAGTACGGCCTGGGCAATTCCAAGCGTAATAGATTAAAAGGGAACATACGAGGGAAATCTTCATTTCTCTAATCTACAGTTGAACAATGAGGAAAAAAGACGTACTCACTAACATACCAACAGTTAGAACAATTGGGATTATACGACGCGAACACCTAACATAACGATATTTTAGGATATTTTAATTAAAAGAAATTTTCAGCTTTGTTAATAGTTCGAGATAGAAGTTAAGGTTTCAAAGGTCGTTTATTGCGGTAGAAAATTTTCATTTCTGCTGAACAGATGAGCACCTAGTGCTTTGCTTCTGTTCTGTAGGAATAGACACGTGTAGTAAAGCTTTTAACACAGATATAAATAAATTTTTGTTAGGCTGGGTAGGATGTTAAGAAGGACAGGAGAATTACTATTCGCGGCTGGTAAGTTGGCACTCGGAAAGAATGCAAATCAGATTGGATCATATCTCCATAGGCCAAGCTTCTCCAACACAATCGTAGAAATTGAGCACATGCGTGATCATTGTTGGTCAAACGAATTGACATTGACGAAACATACAATTTGTGTGTTAGCATTAGTGATGAGGTTAAACGAGATTGAGTGTATCAGTGTATCGTTATATCAATGATATAATTTTGAAATGTTATAAAATTGTTTTATGTTTACGATATGTTCTGGTCTGTGTAGTGGTTGCTATAATTCTCTGATTTCTCAGCTGCAAAATACATCTTGTGAAATCTTCTTGTGAAATACATTTTCGATATTAAGTCGAACTGAGAGGAAGAAACAATAATTAGGAATAGAGGTTTGGTTTCTATTTTCCAATGATATAAGTTTGAAATGTTACAAAATTGTTTCATGCCCGCGATATGTTCTGACCTATATTGTGTTTGTTATAATTCTCTGGTCACTTTGCTGCGTTGCAAATTATATTTTCATGACGAAGTATATTCGATTGAATTGAGAGAAGGAGTCAGAAATTAATAATAGAGGGTTATGTACTACCGGAATGTGTAGAAGAAGAAAATGCAAATAAAAGTTGTCTCTAAACTGGAGCGAGATTGACAAAATTAGGAAAAGGGAAAAGTTGAAAAATGTTGAAGATCAGTCAGGTAGGTGCGTGACTGTTTATGACATGAGAGCTAGAGTTTCTTAATGAAGTGAAATTTTACTTTAGATTAAGCTAATCTATTGTTTTATGATGTGTAATGATTAGGTTACGACTAAACATTTCTCAAGAACTTGAAATTTGCGTGTTCCTTTGAACTATAACACAACGTACAACGCGCAGGTTTGCAATTCATAATCGTTGCTCAACAGATAGTGAAAGAAAAGGGAAACGAAATATTCACATAGACAAACAAGGAAAATAAAAGGAGATTATTAAGGTATCGACTCTGTGACTAGGAATACTCAGATACAATATTCACTCTCGAAGGCTAAACACGCCTGAAATTCCATGAAGGGTTCCCGTTCGTTGTTCGAGAAGCTTGCAGGTAGCACCAAGTGCTACTATCTCTTCTGCCGTTTGCGGAGTCTCGCAATCTTGCATTCCAGTAGACACGCCGCCAAGGGAGCCCGAGCGAGTCTCGCGTTCCGAAGACAAACACGGAAACCACAGATTGTTCTTACCTCGAATACGAATAAACAACGCCGCGACTTGCGCCCGGTTGGAACAGAGACTGAAGAGGATCGTCGAATCTTGGCACAATTCCTGCTCGCTGTTTGGCTCGCTTAGCATCTTCTCTAACCGTTGTTGAACCCCTCACAAAGGGACGAAGCGTTTGCTTTATCTTTTTTATCTTTTTTTTTTTGGTCAAAATCATAATAACGCGAGTTATTTGATAACGTATATGTACATACGTAGAAAGGAATAATTTTTTTTTAATTCTATGTGGTTGAGGTGCAGATGGAAGCTCAACATTATTTTTTGATTCATTCAAATACTGGATAATTGGCTCATGATTGTTCCAAATATCATAAGATTGATGACCGCACATTAAGGGAAGAAACCACGGTGAGAGCTGAATGTAAAGGCTATTTTCAAGGATTTGTTTTTAGTGAAACTAATTCTTTTTTTTTTTTACCTACAGAAAATGTGTTTCTTGAAACACTTTCTTTAAAAGTCTAATATAAAAATATTAATTATCATAGATATAATAGTAATCAGCGTGAGAGGTCTCTAAAAATTTATAGAAAACTAGCGGATGTGTAACTTTCCACTGCAAATTCTGAAATTAAAAATTATGCGATTTTCTTAAACTATGGAACTGTACAGGAACCAAGGCTCGATTCGTTTCACAGTATATCGTCAACAATGTGTTAATTTCTCAGTATTTCATAGTTTAATTACGATACACCTTTTAAAAGAAGTGCATTTGAATCCATCTTTACTATTTAAATTTTACCATACAATTTTAACTTATTTTATTAAATGCTTCTACAAATTATTTATTATCAAATATTTATTATACGTATATTTAGTAATAATTTCTTAAAGTAATAATTCAATTTTGTATGGTACCTTTCAAAACACTGAAAGAATTGAAAGTCAGATCGTCTTGAGATCATGTTTGATGATCGTTGCGACTAACATAAAATGAAATCACACTTGCCAGGTAATAAACGATAGAGTGATATTACGTTAACGTGACAGCGGCTAAGGCATTCATGGCCAAGATAGCTTGAATTACTATTCGAGGCTTCCAGGTTATAGCTGTGTTGTTTTAATTCCAACGTTTCGCCAACATTACAGTTAACTTCATTACGGTATCGTGACACTGATAAATTTGGTGAAATTTAATGAAATTCGTTATGATTTTACAAACACTTCCAGTAAGACGCATAAAGTAAATTCAATGATTCTGGACAGGTATTCTTAAAAAAAACTCGTGCTTAAGTTTATTCGAAATCTTAGGTGATCTTCGTTTGCGGATGAGATTTTATTCTTCCATATACTTATTTATACTGTATATACATCTATATACCATTTTCTTCATTTCAATTTACAGAATTTCAAATTATAAAAGCATTTTCCTACTGCAGGGATAACTATAACATTCACGTTGCAATGCAGAGCATTCTTCACGAACAGCTGGGAACAAGAAAATTCGCAAGAGGAACGGAAACAGGACAATTCTTGGGTTCACCCGTTTGAGCGAGAAATGTTAAGTAAGAACGATAACGCGAGGGAAATATTTGGGAACCGTAAGGAAGCGAAAGAAGTTGACGGTGAGCTGACAAACGAAAATGCTTCGTAGCTCACGCAAGGATTTCTCATTTGGGGGGAGGATAGATATAATCTTAAAGGGAAAGTAGGAGAAATATGCCAGGCACGTCGGAATATTTGTTATTTAAAAACTGTTTCGTCTTGTGAAACGCGGAGGGTTTACGAGGATACAGAATGCAGAAACCGAACGAATGGAAATCCAGAAAGGGGGTCGACGAAGAAACGCTAGGGGAGAATATAACGAGCCAAGAAAATAGGCGGAGAAAATAGGGAAGAAAATTCGTTCGTAATGCGAGTATCACGGAGGAACGAAGGCACAAGCGTCAGTCGTGTCTGACACGGGGCTCTACTACTGCAATGATGAATGGTTCTAAAGGTAACGGGAAATAAATAAGTGTTGCGTAATGCGCCCTTTTTCCGACTCGAGTGTCGGAGTAACGCCGTGTAAGGTGGAATTTCCTGACTCGTGCGACTTTCGGTGGTCCACGAGGGAACTGTCCACTTTGCCGGGCAACTTAATCGGCCGGCGACTAATCAATTCGCAAACCACGAGCTTCGGAAGGAAGATGATCGAGTCTAGATGAGATCGATCGAGGTTTTTCTGTGTGTATCACAGACGAGTTTCCTTTTAAGACGATTTGACTTTATTCTGTTCGAAACGAGCGTTGTTTTTATTCTACCACGAGGTGTTGTCTGCTGTTTCGGAGGATGATTCCTCCCGAGGGAAGCGCGAGTTTCCTCTTTCCGCTTCGAGGCCCCGATGGGGGTGAAGCACAAAATTTGACCTAATTGGTCAACCTTGTCTCCACCCCATCAGAGATAGAAACGAGGGAAGGGGCACGCGTACCACCATGCACTTCCGTGACTAACGCGAAGTCCTCGGTTTTCTCGATACTTTATGGCAGGGCCTGGCTGGCGTCTCGAGAGTTTAGCCCTAACGGCGCCATGCCACAAGTGCCGAGACTTGACAGTTCGACGCTGCAAAAGGGGCTTCTATTGTATTCGCGTAGTGTTACAACCGTCGAAGTCCTTGTCAAGGTTTACGTATATACCTTGCGTAAGAACTCCGACGGCGCATCCTTGGTGGCATAGATGGGACCTACATCCACGATTGGAAGTAGGCCATTGAAAAGGTTTATTTTACGAATTCTTGGTTTCCGGTGTCCCCTTTAAAAAGTCGATGGACTTACATCTGCAACGCAGATGTATATTCATCGAGCATGTACGAGCAGGAATTTAAGTGGTGAGAATTATTATTTTCTAAGAAAGCTACAAGTGCGATGCATGATGGTATTCGTCATTTGTTACGTCGTAACAACAAGGAAACACAGTACTAATCTCATTCAACAATTGTAAACAAAAGTTTTATACTAATTGTCAGAAACTAATTTATGTAACAAAAATCTATAACGTTCAATTTAAAGCCAGCTAAAAACAAATATAAAAAAGAAAAATGCCTGATCATTGAAATAAAAGAAATGACACGTTTTGGAATATAAAATTGAATGCCGTTCATTACCTCTTCCATAACACTTCTTTTGTTTATAAATCGTAGTTTCGTTTTATTCTCAATAGGATGAAGCACCTAATATGCATTAATTTGTTATTTAATAATATGCATTAATTTGTTATTTAATAATAGGCATTAATTTGTTGTGAGCGCAACGATACTCTTCGCGTACAAAGTAAATTTTAATTGTGTCGTGAGTCGAGCATCGTACAAGAAAAAAAAAGGAAAGAACACCATAGAACCACATTAAATATCAATAAGTATTTTAGCTAGTCGTAACAGTCGATACACGGAGAATTTAATTTCGTAATTAGAGCCGCATGATACGTTAACTGGAAACGGTTGAGTTCGATATACAATGGGTTACCGTGGAGTGTGCAATACTATAAATATTAATACGCAGCATTAACTGTTCGCGTGTATCGCCAAAACAGACCGCACGAGAAACCCGAACCACTGTTTCGCGCACTAATATTAAATAACAGTCGTTCGACGATACGATGACCCAGCAACAGTAGTGTAGCAACCAGCAGTAACAACAACAACAACGGTAGAAATTGCAAAGGTACGTGGTGTTACACTGCGAAACATGAGATCTGTTCGGGCCACGGTTTACGTTCGAAGGTTTACAAAGAAATTTAAAACAGCACGAAATCTCTCCCGCTTTGTAACCGATTCCGGTTCTGCCCCGCTACCAAATCTCCACCACTATTTTCTCATACGAAATTGACCGGACAAAGCGCAGTGTTGCCAGGATAGATCGAAGTACGAAAAAAGACTGGCCCAAGAGCGAATAGCGTCAAATCACCTGGGCAACAGTCCAGCACCGTAACCAAACCGATAAATCGATAGGAATAGCCCACGGTAGATGGGTGATTCATCGATACCTAGCCAGTTCCGAATTTCCATTCTGCACGAGCTAGCCCTTAATCCACGTCCTTCCGTCAATCGAACCATCGGCCGTGACCTCGAGCACGTTTCAATTCCCGACTCGGTAGCCAAATAAATTATTTTGATTCTCTCTTTATGCGAACCCCGTTCCTGCTTCCCTTCTTTCGACTAAACGGAACAAAATAAAGAGCGAAATGGTGGAAAAAGGAAAAAAAAGAAAGAAAAGAAAAAAAAAATATCTGAAGGAAAAATTGTTTCGCTTCGCTGTAACGAATTTTCCGATTCCTTCGAAGTACAAGATAAACGGATTAACTGTAACATGTATTATATTATGTGGAGTGTATATCGGTATAGAAAAAGTGTGCGTGCTCCTCCCTTCTTTGCATGAGAAAAGCGGAGACTTACAATACAAAAAGACTGAATTTATCACAATGAGGTAAGTACATACGAACAGGTGGCAAAATACAGATTTGTACCGCGATCATGCACTCGTAAGAGCCGCATAGACTTAAGCTTCTTACTCTGAACTTTTCCACGATAATATATTCGTAGAAACCGTAAAGAATATTTTCGCGACCTTCTATTACCACGAAACCTTGGGAATGATCCCAAATTAATTGCATTCGTATTTAAAAATCCATACGAATCTAACTTTTCAGCTCCAGTCACAGTTGTATATAATCAATACTCTGCTCGAAGAAATACCATCAAACGAATCGTAATACACGATCCTTGAAGGAATTTATCGTGTTTTCTTAGGAAATATCAAAAATACATAGAAACCCCCGATTTTCTGTTGCAAAGAAGCAACTTAAGAACGCAAAAAGAAAACGTTCTAATGAGAGGCTTGAATTTGCCCCAGCGTTAAATTAAATTATTTCAAAGCGTGCCGCTTGTATCCTTGAAATAAGAAGCTTACGTTAAGTTCCAGGGCATCGCTCTCCGCCTAAAAGTGGCAGATTTAATTAGGCACGCATTACTCGAAAAATCGCAATGCTGGCGAATCGTAAGGTGTAGGAGACACAGAGAATGTGAGTGGCGACGATGAAAGGTAGAGAGAGAGAGAGAGAGAGAGAGAGAAAGAGGGAGAGAAAATAGAGGGTGGAAGGTAACCCATCTAGGAGATGCTGACGACAAACCCCGGACGAATTGCTGGCGGCGAAGACGCGTCTATCGTCAGGTATCTTCTTGCTGCCCGGAACACCCGTAGCTGCAGCCAGAGCTTTAATGAGGCAGGCGAGGACGTCGTGTGTAACAACTGGGACCTAAGTACTCCAAGAAAAGAGGGGATCTTAGAGCGTATCTGCAGGTCAGATCCAGAGATAAACAGGTCCGCCTGCTTTTACGGGACGAACGAATCCGGCATTGTTCTTCCGGCTGATCTTAACACCCCTTTGGAAATTCAGCGGGCTGCTCAAAGAAAGCAGATCGTTCGGACGTGGTGAAATGAATCCCCTACCGAGGAAGTTTACTCGTAATTACAAGCGAATGGAAACAATACGTATGAAACGTAACTTCTACTCTTAACACGTTCACGCCGCTGATACAAATCGAGCTAATCAGTATACACCTACCTCTGAATTTACAAGGTTCTTTTTTTCACGATATTTACACGGTTTTCAGCATAACGGATTTTCAAAAATAAAAACTGTTAGAAATGAAAATTTATGGTATGTATTAAAGTTGAAAACAAGAATTCTCCTTTTATTGTACACAATGCTGGAGAAACTTGATTGTGGAGAAACCAGGCAAGTAATTCTTAAAAGGAAAAACTTTATGATTACAAAAACAAAGGTAGAAACTGATTTAATTACTTAGCTGACTGAATATTTAACTTATTTTATTTTTATTTTATATTGAAATAAATGAATTTAATTAAATAACTGACTAAATTATGCGCATTTTGATTCTTTTCCCTTGGAGCCCTTAGGGAATCAGAAGACATTTGGGAACGCGTTTGTCTCCACATTGTCTATCAAGCTGACTCCTGAAGAAATAGGCTTAGAAATAGGGCTTAACTTTTTGCAAAAAACCTTGATTGAATACATGGAAAACGTCTACAATCGGGAAATTAGTATAAAAAATGTAGCTCAAGATCAACGAATTGATTATAACTAGCAAGGGATAGAAATATACAAAGAGTAAGACTAAAAAAGTAAAATTTAAAATTATTTCAACTAAGGCAAATATTAATAAAGAAGAATAAAAGATAAAGATTAAAAAATATCAATTAATAGTGACGAAAATTCTAATGATTATTTTATTGAATGTTCAGAAGATTATTATTCAACCAAGTTTAGAGTAGATTGGACTTCTAGCTTGAAATACTTCAAATGGCTCCATGAAACATGTACTACGTATTTTTCGTTGTATAATATGTATTGTAGGGAGAGAGAGAGAGAGAGAGAGAGAGAGAGAGAAAGAGCGAGAGAAAGGAAGTATGAAGAAAAGGAAAAAATGAAAGAAGTGCATCTAACCCCACGTTTTAGATAAAAATGCGCTTTATTGAACTTTTTTAAAAGCATATTAGAATATTAAAAACGAAGGTTTAAACTTAATGTTACATTCTGATAAAGTGGTTTAAAGAAATAATTTAACTATATTTATCTATATTTTCAATAGTTTTTATGCAAAATTTTATAAATAAAAAAACACATCACAGTTACATTTGTCCCTAAACAACCCTAATACTGTTAACACTAGCTTTATTCACTAGAGATCAGTCAATTTGGCAGATTCGTGAAATTACAGAAAATATTTGTTATTTTCCAATCATTTATGTTGACTTTTATTAATGCAATGATCTAAAACTATATCCAAATTTATAAATTAGTTAATAGTATATAATTAAGCAGTTTCTAAATTAAATAAATCGACTTTTTGAAGAAAAATTCAGATTTTCGTTAACTCGTCAATTTGACGGGTATCAATAGATATAGATATACACGAAAATTCCATAAAGTTATTATTAATATCGACGAGTTACCGGAAGAATCTTTCGGAAAAAGAACGTTGCGAGCACTTCAATAAATTAAATTGAAAATATTAGCAAATATCGATTTCGTCTATCAAAGTTTTCCGCTGCAAATGTTCGATAAGTGCGCTTATTAACGACTTCCACGATACATACCATTCTCTTTGGCGTTCAACTTAATGAGACACCTGGAAGATCGCGTGTTACCTAGAAACGAATGTTGAAATCCCGGTTTAACAATGAGTACCTTCTAGCCCTTCTATCACTTTCCACCTTTCCCTGCCTTTCTCGAGGGTAACCAGAGGGTGAGATACGGAGATAAACAACGGCGCTTGTTCCACGCAAAAGAGAATGGGAAGGTATTAGGCGGGTAAGGCATCAAAGAAGGGAAGAGACGTACTCAAGACGAGGCGAGCTACTGAGCAAGCGTCTTTGCTCTCAAGTCCGTGCAAACCTCCCAAATGAGCTTCTATTAATACTACCTAGGGATTGGTTAAGAAGTCTTGAATTAGAACCGTGCACTTCTGTGCTTGGGTATCTTCTCTTGGGGAAGAGCTGTACCTTCAATCAGAAGTACCTTAATTCTAACTTGCTGAAAAAGGATTGCAGTTAAACTCGTTGAGAATTTCTAGAATTGGCCAGGGTTTCAAATTACGATTCTGAAACAGGTATGTAAGAATTGTGCTTTGTGAAAGGTGAAAAACTATATATGAAATTACGACACTTATCATGATGCAACCAGAGAATTACAATAGAGTATGATTTTCGAATTCTTAAGAATATGGAATTTGAACCTAAAGTTTTATTATAATACCGAAAAAATATTCGCTAACTCCATTATAATTTCACTATGCTGAATTTACACAAGGCTAGATTGGTTAGCTTATATTAAGAAAAGCTAATCAATTGGTCGGTTAACTCTTCGCCTTATAATGACGAGTCACACCCTTGGTGCAGACCATAACAACATGAGACAGAAGAATAATCTTATTTATAATAAATTAGCATTATAGCTCTAAATTCAGCTTCACTATAAATCTGACGATTACAAAACAATGTTTAACAAAATTAAGTAATATACAAAATAACTTAATAGACCTGTAGAGTTTGGAAACTTTCAAAACAGCGTGGCAAATACAGAAGTATTAGAAAAAGAAAAAAGTGAATACAATAATCAGTATATAATTCTTGATATCTCGGAGGCGGCAAACTCTAAAATGACATATGAAGCAAATAATGTTTCCGAGGTATCTTTGTATGTTAAGGGGTTAATTCGCTGCCAACTTACTAAAGATTCTCCTAGTTTCTCTTCTAACTCTTTCAGTATGTTGTATTTATAAGTAAAACGTTCCATGTGAGCGGAATACTTTTCCTAACTATATAATTAAGTCATCGTTTTAATTTTTTATTTACGCTAAATTAACTATTTTTCATTTTCTCAGCACATACTGTTTATTTAAGGAAAGTGATGTTTCAAAAACGCCATAGATTAAAAGTAAATTATAACGAATCTCAATATTCGTATTTGAGAAACGTACATATGAGTTCATAATCCATGCTGATGATGTTTGCCGAACGCATATATGCGTCCATAGAACTCAAAGGGTTAAATAGTTTTCATTATCCCACATTAACATATATTAAAATAACCAGTGTATCAGTACTGGAAACTTCAAAAGAGAACTCAAGGGTGCAGGATAATGTTTCACAGTAAACGATCGATAAACTCTTATAGTATTTGTTGCTGTTCAGTAATCAGTGGACAGTCAGAATGAGGGTAGCGGTCAGTGGAAGATAACAGGATGGAAACCACGATAGTTAAAAGGCACGACGGCCTGAAGGAGGCAAGAAGCTTTACACGTTTCAATAACGACGCGACTGAATATTTTAGAAGGTGCTCGCCGCTGACATCGCCGATTATTTTTACCGGCTCGCTCCTTGCTGGGCAATACTCGGAAGGAAAATCAATGTTCCATGCGAATACACGTCAACCTTCCCCGTGGCCTAGAGCTGCTCGCTCGCCCCGTTATCGACAACCGAATAAATATTAAACTCGACGAGCATCAAGAACATTTCTCGACGGTAAACCTGCCTTCCTCCCACTTTACTCCCCCCACCCAACCCAATTAATTTATCAGTCGACGATTCGAAAGCTTCGAAGGAAATACGCGCGTATGTCAATATACTTTGATTTCATGGCCCCGTTTCGCGGTTCTCCCCGGAGAACCCGAGCAAGGAGAGGATCGATAAAAATGAGAGAAATGTTACATTTGGAACCGAATGCGGCGCAATCAGTCGCGGAAACAAGGCAATTTCTTAAGAAGACAAACAATCCGACCGTTGAGTTTTCGTCGCTATTCCCAAAAGAACCTCGCACGAATATTCTACACACCAACTCCCATTCCCGTTCCCGATCGATCCTTCGCGTCTGTTCACCGGGACGAATTTAATTTTTCGTCACAGTGATCCCAGGCATAATCCTACCTCTCCTCGTCGTTGATCTCCTTTCACGTGAAGAATTTCTGTGCCGTTGAATCACTCTCGAACAAAGAGAATATCCGAAACAATATTATCAGAAACACCGTGTTTCTCAGGCTACGGGAACCGTACATGCAGCGATTCCACCACGCCAGCTGTAAACAAATTCTCTCTACAAGCGCGGCGAGACACGAAGATTTCACGCGATTGTCGAATCGAAGATCGACAAGTAACGGCGACAAGAACAGTGTCGAAGCTTTCGTAGCTTTTCGAACAGGGAATTTTCAGCAAACGGCTACAAAGTTTCTCCCCGAAGAGGGCGTTTCTGGCACAGCATCGGGAATCCGTAGCTTTTGCGTCATCGGTCTGCACTTCTGGAGGATCGCCGAATGGAAACAAGACTAGATTGTAGGACGTTAGAGAAAAGACGATCGTGCGAAACATCGGTACATCGAAAGTGGATGAAAGGAGGTATAGAACACGTGGATCTTTTTTCATCCATACGATAAGACACCGGGGAAATAAAAAAAGAAGGAACAGACTTCTTGAACTCCGATCGAGAGAAACGCGCGGAGAAATAAAGAAAAAATAAAGAAGGAAAAAGGAAAGAGGAATGGGAGAAATGCGACAAGGAGGACTTCTGATAGATTTCGCTTTTAGCAACTTTTGTCTTTTAGTCCTCCAGGAAGCAGACACGGCTTTCGACTTGCTGCTATCCTTCTGACGGAGCGGCTCTGCATACAAGACATCTCCATTTAGATGCAACCCTCCCCCTCCCCCATACTGCCTGTACACCCTCGTTTTCTTCTTTTTCCCAAGTAGTCCACGTTTGCGCGAGCCATCCTCCGCGGTCCATCTCTTCTCTTCCTCCTCTCATCTTTCTCTCGTTCCTACTAACACTAACCTTTTCCTCCTCCACCTCCTTTGCGTTCTTTAGCGGCTACATTGTGGTAAACGTTTCTCACCTTTCTATTTTTCTCCCTCTGTCGTCTTCGCTCATCTATTTTCTCCACCCATTTTCAACGCTTCCGCGTCGGCCAACGTCGTCGTTTTCACGTCGCCTATACCTTCGACCGTTGTTTTTTCCCCTCGTCATTTCTTTCTTACACCTTCTTCCTTTCTCTTCTTTTCCACGTGTAAAAATGTACCGACGACGTGAGAAACGAGGTTGGTCGGCTCTGTCTGTTATCAGACGATCAACGACCAGCGATAAGTCTGTCTAGAGAACGGAAGAGGAACGAAATGAATACTAAAGGAACCTCATTGCTCGATCGAAAAGCATCGTGCTAATTTTTGAATGTATCAGTGAGACTAAAAGTCAGTCTAAGAGTTTCAAATTCTTAGCTTTTTTAATGATACAGGTACATATACTGTTGGTTACAAGTGTTAGGATAACTTGCCAATTTTTATCAATATTAAATCTGCTAATAATTTCTTATAGATTTGAAAATGATATTGCAGAGATCAATAGCGATTAATTCGAACGATAGAAAATATTAGACATTTGCCGGAAATTTCTGAGTAATGTACAATGCACCGTGGTTCCAAGCTTTCTTACCTTTCATATACCATTTATCACAAGTAAATTTATATTACAAAACAAAATAACAATTACTAATTGTTTAAATGTAAATTACATTGTAAGATACGAACACTGGACATTCCTTTCCATTTTATTTTTCACGTTTCTTGTTCTACGTTTCATAATATTGTTAGATTCTGATGTTTACAATTTTAAATAGTAATAATTTTATTTTACCGAATTTTCCACATAAAATCTTACAAATATTAATACATATATAACTGTAATTTCTAGGACTGTTTCATATGTAAAGATGTTTCTATGTCTGACTTTGACGGCTTCTTACTACTTACTACTACTGAATCTAAATTCTAGTACTTTTTTTAGGAAGTTTCGGAGGTCTCATTTTTGGAGTAGTGGGAGTATAAAAAGATTCAATAGGTGTTCCAGGGGGTTGACGAGTAACATGGTAAAGTGTATGACTCGCAGTTGATGAGTAACGGATTAAAACGGACGCTTAATAGTGTAAGAAAAATGACTTTCGTGGGTTACTAGACGGTAGGTATAAAATGTGTTCTTATCTTACAAACTATAAAATATTTTCTATCTTTCTGTCTCACTTATTAAAGTTAAAGCAGTGTCTAACAATATTATCGCCATTATATTATTGTAGGATTGCGAATATTTTGCCTTCTAGAACGCAAACCAGGTCCTTTTTCACGAGACTCCGAAGAGGTGCAAAAATAGAACATGAGTAAAGCCCATAAGTAAAGGAAGGAAAAAAGGAAGAGGAGAAAAGCACACGAAAAGCAGGACAGTGTCGAAAGAAATACGGAACAGAATGGACTTGCGCGAAGAAAGTGCTAATCTTACTACTAGTTTAAATAACATAGCATAGTCATAACTTTTATACTAATTTAGTACTGTTCTTGGGAGTTTTAATAAATATTTTCCTTGCATAATCCCATATTACCACCAGAATAATACTAAAAGTAACTGTACTAAGCCTAGCACAAAGCCTGGTAAAGTTATAAACAACAGCGTACGTTAAAAGAATTGAGAAAAAAAACACTGTAATTGTACACGCATATATCATACATCTGTCCGACAGAAATATACCGACTATCAAGTATCCTAATCGGCAGAAGAAGCTTCGAACGGACATGACACTAATCACGAGCGGAAAATGCGGAGACAGACGCGAAAAGCGCGAGGGAGCAGAAATGTCGCGAATAAAGGAACAAGCAATATCGAATTTCTTTTACGAAGAAAACAGAGCGCACTGAGGGTGGAGAGGGGGGAGGAGGAGATATCTGAGCCGTAATATTTTCTATCCACCGCCGGCAGAGACAAAAGTCGACCGATTATTTCCTGCAAAACCCGCGTCCCGCGTAGCGGTTACATCGACTATATCCGAAACTCACGGTATGATGAACCGTTTCAGCATCGGCAAAGCCGACGATGTGACTATGGCTTGCAGAAGAGGATATTAGAGTTCGATATCCTCGGGCTGAGTATCGATTTCCGTGAGATAGGTCACAGTGTTCTAGTGCACGATGGAATCGCGACACACAACCACCCACCCACACACACACACACACACACATATACAGACAGGTAGCTAGATAACCAAAGAGAAAAGCATAGAGGAGGAGAGAAAGAAAAAGAAAGAAAAAGAAAGAAAGAAAGGAACGTGAGTCGATGTTCTGGGATCAAAGTTCGTACACACAAGACTGGTTTAGCAAAAGGGGTGTAAAAACGGAAAAACGCTGGTAGGGTGAGAGAGTAAGCATACGCACGCGTCTACTACCGTCGACCTGATCGATCTTAAGCACCGACAAGCGTGGCACACACGCGGTGTATAACAGTGCCCAAACAGAAATAGAAGCGGAAGCTACATGGATGTCGAGCATGCTTCAACGATTTAACGATTGCTCGTGACGAAAATGTTAGATATCCGACGAAAACTGTTAACGGACTTGCAAGGAAACCCTGCTGAGTGATACATGGAGATTTTGATGAAACTTTACGTAAGTGTTCATTAGACTTACCTAAGAATTTAGCCGCAATTCATTCGTGAGCGTTTTTTACTTTGACGAAGAAATCAACCCTTTTTATCCGAATTGACCCTTCTATGCAAACGCTTATAAATCATGAAGGATAAAAGATATCGAAAAATGGTTAGAATAAAAGTTATATCGTATCTAAAGACATAAATCTGTGTAAAAGATTGTTCGAGAAAACCATTTTTTTACAAAAATTAAATTACCTGTTCCCCCTTTCTTTAGAAATATAGAATAATTAAAAAAATTAAAATAATCGCATCTGTTCATAAAAGGAATTGTCGCCCTAATTTTTTAGAGTTAATTTCTCCTTTAAAGTAAAAAACGTTAAAGAACGAATTACAATTAAATCCTTAAGTAGGTCTAATGAGCACTTATGCAAAGTTTCGTCAAAATCGGCATTCCCTTATTATACGAGCTGTCTAAACGATTTTCAGGTAATTTTCTAAATTGTCGAGTTAGGTACGGATGAAATGATAATCGAGTATTTGTTATGCGATTTTATTGACTAATTAGCGATACACAAAAGCATTTCCTTTACCACGGCATTTCAAAAGAGATAGAACTCTTGAACGTTTAACACTTTCACAGCTGATTGCCGCAGGTTACTGTGAAGTTTGCCTTCGTATAAAGGATTTCCACAGGATTTGTTAACAAAGGATGCTGTACCAACTAACTACAGTGCATAATTAAATTATTATGATCAAATGAAAAAATTACCAGTGGTATTATAATTTCAACAATAGTAAAGCGTACTCTTTTTCCTTAACACGTATGTATTTAGATAATTTGCCTGTATTTTGTTAAACAAAAAAATTTGGATTTTATCGTGATTTGATAATTCACCGAATATGAATTCCATAGAAAACCTATGGGAATTATTAAAACGTCGATTTTATGCTCTTTTGAATATTTTAACCTTAAGTTTACAAAAGATTTATGATTAATTTTCGGAGTACAGTTTGACATAATACTAGTTTAATTAAGTATACAGTAGATAATTAAATTATTTTGAAGCAACAAAAAAAGGTACATATTTCATATTTCGGTGGTATTATAATTACAAAAATATATTCTTTTCTCAAAACTGAATTTGATTATATTTTGTTAACTTATCTTGCTAAAACAAAAGGAAAATTCGAATTTTATTGTGATTTGATAACTCATCGAATATGAATCCAATGAAAAACCTATGAAAATTATCTAATAACTAATAATAAACAACTAATTAAGAAAGCTTGTATCAGTATGATATCATAACGTAAAAATGAAAGAAAACTTAGAAAAAATACTGAAGGTACACCTATACGTATTCAAGCAATTTATAAATGTGAAAGGTATCACAACGAAATATTGGTGTATATTTAAAAAAATTGTTGAATAGCTTACACTTTCTATAAAAATAAAGGTTTCGTCTTAAGTGTATTTTTGACTCCATTTTTGTTGAAACTTCAAACAAATGATAGATAATATGAACGTGCATTAACCTATAATAAATAGCAAAGTCTTATTTTTACACTATAGACCGCAAATATTTTAACGTAAGTACCCCAAAATAATGACGAAGAACTATTACAAAAGATTCACACATTACAGCAAGGAACAAAGAAGGAACGCAACAAAACTATCCAACAAAAGAAAATGTTAAAATGACTAAGAAAAATTTCTCAAATTAGGCAACTCGATACAAACTATACATGATGTACAGCTCACGCCAATCGCCGATTGAAAATCACCGGAGGACAATTCGCGAAAATGACAGGTTCACAAAGGTCGCGAAATTGTTGAGCCAGAAATCTTCGTTCTTCGCGGACCACGCTCGTCAAGAAGCCATTTACTTATTGGAGTTTGTTCAACCCTAGCGTATTGTTTACGAAAACGACAGAATGAAAAACGGGGTCGAATTCGCGGAACCATTTCCGCCGAACGCTCGCGTGTAAGTACACACAAGAGCTTGCGCGCGTGTACGCGTCTCGTGTAAAAGTAGCGGATGATTGTTCGGTTGAGTAATAGAAAAGAACTGAAAGAAAAAAGAAGAAAGATAAAAAAACAAAACAAGGAAAAAAAGAAAGATAGAAACACGAGTAGAAGAAGAACGTGTACATGGTCGTTCACAAAAGCGTCACTTTTCCGAGGCCTGGTTTCCACACGACGGGTCGTAAACCTTGTTCGGCCAATGTGCACGTGAAAGTAACTTTTTTTTTTTTGCAGCGCACGTAAGAAATTGTGGCTCGCGTGCGCGTTATCGTCACCGTCCCAAGCACCGGTGGACGCTAAATTATAAAATAAAAAGGAAGAAAAAGAAGAGAGGGGGAAAAGAAAAAAATGAGAAAAAAAAGAAAAAGATCATTCCACATAAGCAAAGGCTGTCTACGAAGTTTCCACGGGTCGAGGAGGAAAGAGGAGAGAGCCATGTGCGCGAGCCACAAGAACCTTTCCGCGAACTTCTTACTTCTGCAAACATTCCGTCGTGCGTTTCGCTAGAAATTGAATCGTGTCTATCGCGCAACTGAGAGGTTTGATCTTTCATCGTTTCACTGGTTTCTTTTTTCCACATTCTTCATTTTCTTTTCTTTTTTCCATTTTCTCATTCTCCCCTTCTCCATGAACTCTCTTACTTGCTCTAGAGGTACACTTTCTTGCCGTTGGTCGACGTAAATCAAACAGACCGATGTGGTTACGTTCATGAAGAAACTCGTTTCGAAACCGTCGTCGTAGGCACGTGCAAAAAAGTACGCGCTCGTTTCAAGTGAATATTTAATCGTTCCTCTCTCCTCTACTGGTACATTGTCCCGGATTACTCGCTTGCCCCTCTCCCCTTAATACGAATCGATTTTAATGAAAGTACTTGTCCGCGTGTCTGTACGTAAACTGAAAAAAGTTGCACTGGCCTCTCTCTGGTTGCACCGGTTGCAACCGAACCGAATATGAGAAAAGTCGGACGTGCTTGAAAGTTGCGTTCACAACGCCAGCAGCAGCACGCGAATGACCACGAACTCGTGCGACCCGAATGCACATTTTAGAACCGAGATTTAAGCACTTTTGCCGCGGACCATTCTTTCATGAATGTTCAAAAGCGGCCGTCAACCGACGGAAAGCTGGATTGAAATAAATGGCGAAACCTGGCCGTTGCAATGCTCGTGAAAAAGCCACGGGTTACCCGCAAATGCGTCCCTTTCTCTTTTTCTCTTTATCGATCGTTCTCTCTTTTCATTTCTTTCGCTTTTTCTTGTTTTCCAACAAGAGGAGAAAAAAAAAGAAAAACACAGCAACGATCGTTCACGAATTTTTACTTCTTTGCCCCGGTGTTACCGGCAGTGGTTCGATTAAATCGACGGTTACTGAATGGCGTGAAAACGAACGATCCTGGTCGCGGAAGCGTGCACCAGGGCACGAACGATTCGACTGTGAAATCTATCAGGAATCGAGAATAACGGAATACTCTTTACGCAATTCAGAGTTTCGAACGTCACGGTTGTTCGATATCGAACGAAAGGAAAATACTGCACGCAATCATGTGTAATATGTACACCTATAATCATATTATAAATTCTTCTTCTCGAAAGAGATGACATACTGACATATATAACATACAAATCCTAAAAGTGAATATATAATAAAATTTTTTGCCATAAAAAGGAATTTAAAAAGTAGAAGTAAAAAACAAATAGCAATATAAATTAGTCAACTCTGAAGCAACATGTATTTAAAGGTATCTAACACAGTTATAACAGTAGTATAAAATGCATTATTAGGTAATTATTAAATGCAGACGTCACAGAAGTATTTGGAACTTTAAAACAGAGTAACTTTTTTAAAATTGAACCAATTGACTTGAGGTTTTCTGAGATATTAGAAAGATTAGTTTTCTGGGGGGCATGTGCAAACACTTTTGAGAAAATTGCAGTTTGTCGGTATTACGAAAAAAATAGTGAAGATCGAAATAAAGAACTTTTTTACCTGAAAATTTAAAAATACATTTTGTAAACTTATACCAGTTATACACATACTGAGAATTTCATCGAAATTGGTTAGTGCAGAAACAAGCAACAGGCATCGAAAGATGTAAAAATCGTTTTTATCACAGTTATAGGTTGACAATCGTGGCAAACTTCGATTTTCACCATTTTTAACAGTTTGTAGCTCATAGCAACGTAAACCAATTTTCAGGAAATTTTCAGCATGTATATAACTGACGTAAATTTGCAAAACGTATTGTTTTTACATTTCCATTACAAACTCAGACCAAAACAAGTAAAAAGCGACTTTTACTCTTTGCGCCACAATTCAGGCTGATTGCAATTTTCTTAAAAAATTCTTTTACACGTCATTTAGTAAACTAAGTCTTCTGACAACTGCAAATAAACTTAAGTCGTTTTTCCAATTTTGAAAAAGTTATTTTGTTTTAAAGTGTGTTCAACTATATATTAATTTCTTAATTAAATACTTCCGACAATTATCTATCCAAACAGATTTCTCTTTAATTCGGAACAAACACGCCCGTTTAAAAGTTTTCGTGTTAAGTGAGTCTTACGACCTAGCAAAGTTCAAAGGTGAATTGTACCAGATAGACGAAACAGCGCTTTAGAAAGGCAAAGGGTTACGAAGCAGCGCGAATGAATATCTGTAACATGGAGGGTGGTGTATCGATAAATTTGAGAGACACTCAGAGGGAGATTTTTCGCCTTTCACAGCTGCACCATTTGTGCGCCGGATCGGCTGTTCAAAGAAACACACACGTCGAATGTTAAATATCGAGAAATAAAAATTCGTGTTGCTTTTGTTCGTCTTTCCTTTTCTTTTTTTTTTGTTTTGACCGTGTTGTAATTAAATATGAATGGAGAGGAATATTGTTCTCCGCAAAATAGTTTCTTTGTATGAAAGAATAAATGGCAAAATGGTACAATCAAATGACAATTGTTTTATCAAAGCATGCATGCGTTCGTTGAAATTCCGGCGATGAAAACACATACGATACATCGAAACGAATACAATACAAAATCAATTACGAAAGGTATACTGTTTTAATAAACTTCATTTCGAAACATGAGCTTCGAAATCCTTTCAACATAAACCATCGAAAGCTTTGTGTGTGTTCTCCTTTGTCGAATTTCTTTTGTCATTCACTCTGCGCGTACGATTAGTTAACGATGAAGAAATTACGTTCAAATAATCGGTGTTGTCTGAATAATCGATATTCGTATATATAATCAGCGTTCTGCTACATAACACACCGGAGAATTCTCTCTGCCCCGTTATGCATCCCCGATAATCGAAGTTATTGGACTAACTAGTACTAACAACAGAATACAAAGAGCAACGTGTTCAAGATACCTGTAAACCACATAAAAATTTTCACGTGATATCTCTAATTAAGAAGAAAAATTTAATCTTCCTTCCATAATGTAATTAAATTTTAATATTATCTCGCAGCACCATAATACGCCGAGCCACGTGACGGGAATAATATACTTTCACCCTCGGCCGCAGAACTACAAACACAAAAAAATAATTCCGCTTTAAGTATCTGTCCCGTTTCCGCGTAAGAAGATCGCCAACTAAATAATAAAACCACCGTATATAGGTAGTTCTCATATGAGTCTCGTGAATAAAATATCTCCTTGTGTCGTTTCCCAAGCCCGGCTTGCAACAGTGTCAGAGAACGCTGTTACCCGGGGTAGGGAGAACTCTGATGAAACTTTCCCGCATCATCTTCCTCCTCCTGCTCCTCCTTCTCCACTATCACCTCCTCCTCTTCCTCCTCTTCCTCTATTCTCGCCGCCTCTCCTTGCCAACTTTCTCCTTCCATGTTCGTCTCTCTCGTTTTCTCTCGAGATTAGAAAAACGCCGTGACTGCTCGAGACGTCTTTGCATCTCGAGGACCAATGGACAACCGAGAAATGTATTCCGACGACTCTTGAGTTCTCCGCTTTCTTTCCCACTTCTCTCTCCCTCCTACTTTTTTTCACAGTCTCTAGTTCTCTCTCTTCCTCTCTGTCTCGGTCTCGTCTTCTCGTCCCCGAGACGGGCTGACTGGCTTCGATTCGTTTCCTTCAGTTTCCGAAGGCGAATACGCGCGAAACTTTCGCCACGGCTCGAGAAAAACGACGCCGGTGACTCGCTGACTTTTCTTCCACTTTGCAAAGTACACTTTGCTCACGCCAATTCCCTCCCCCCGATTCTTCGAATCGAAAATTTAAGGTCAACGGACACGGTTATTCTAATGGCATCATACCCTCGTCCTTTTCCATTCCCCTTACCAAATCGATCGACAATCGCGCGAATGTTTCTTGGTCCAATCAGTCGCACCATCAACGATGCTTCTCCGTGTTTGGTTGAGCGTGGTTCCAGGAGAACGGGTGAAAAGATTGGAAAAATATTTCCGACGATTCGCCGCGACGCGACGTTATCCGGTTTCTCTCGACGGCGCTCCACTGAACCGCGTCCGACAATGAGACAAATACACCGACTACGGGGGAACTTTCCCTCCTTCAAGGGGATCCATCTAGCTTTCTATCTCTGTGCATCCAGATGTTCTTGTGCACGTAATAAATCTGCCTTTCAGATACGATACGCGTTCACTGGAATATACCTTTCCGGTGAGATCCATGTTTGAGGGATTATGAATGTTCGAATTAGACGTCTATACCCCTGGGGGACTGATTACTCGATCACCAACGAAATTAGAATAGCTTTACTGGGGTGAGAAATAAATGTACAGTTTATATTCTGGAATTTTATGAATTCGCTATTTTGTTGCAATCAAAATCGTGCAATTATCAGTTCAGTGAATAAACATATTGTGTATTAACACCTTGATCTAACAATTTCTTTTGCTAACTATACTTCTAGGCTTCAGCTATTTACTATTTAAGTATCACTTTGTGCAAGAAAAGCTAACGTATTCGCGATTAAATATAATTGACAATCCTCAATTTTGTAAATTAAAAAGACAGTTAGAATTAAAATTAATGTTTGCTACTAATATATTCCATTTAAAAAAAATTACGAGTAAGATTGCAACAAGTCGTTCCTAATGAAAGAAAATGTATCACTGATTAAAATAGTAAAATGTGTTTTGAAATTTCTTAAAAACATGCACGAATTTATTGATTGGTCTAATAATAGAACATCGTAAACTTCACATCAAATAGTGGAACTTACTGCATAAATTTTCATAAAGTACATTAATATTGATAATAATTATAACTCATTATGATATTAGGCAGTTATACACAAAATAGCTAACTCATAACTGAAATTTTAAACAATAACGTAGACAAAACTAATTTTTACTAATTAAACCCCTGATTGAATACATTTCTACAAAAAAATTATAAGAGCATTTCACATATTATTTTAAGAATTTGAATATTGACAACAAATACCTCAAAGTCGCCTATTATTGAATATTCCTTTCCTTTTTTTTTATTAAAAAATGCTTAATTCAACGTTATGTTGTCCGTTTAATAACTATTCCCAACAGTTGTATTAATATTTTGTATTGTCTCAATGTCCCAGTTTTAACTCGTAAAAAAAGAATCACTCCAATTTGTTTAAAGTCTACTTACTTCTTCCAATAGTAACCTTAACCTAACTGCTTTAAACTGCACGCTTCACATTTTCACCTGACATAATTTTCGCCTCAATTTTAATTCATAAAAACAAAACAAAATCTGCCATTACGTATATACTGCCGTATCAATATGCAACGCCCTTATATTATGCAAAACGTCAAATATAAGAAAACAATTATATCATTAACGCGTTAAGAGGAAAACTCGAACTAGATAACGGAGCAATATTAAACCAGTAATCAAAGCTTTTTCGATTCAGTCGAAACACAAGCCTAGGAGAAACTCAACCGTAGTTTCAAAAAGCTGAAGCGCTCGACAGTTTGCTTGCGTACATTTTTTGTACACCTTGCATTTGAACTACCCCCCCCCCCTCCCTCCACCTCCCAACAAACAAGAGAAAAACAAGAAAAATAGAAAATACATACATATCCAGGCCCCGTGCTGATGAAACTCATCGAATGCGCCGGCGCTAGCTACAAAATCAAATTCGCACGCTCGCTTGGGACGCAGGACGAGAGAAATCATTCCTGGAATTGCCGTGTATGCTGGTTCGTCATGCGCTTTCGACAATCAGAGAAATATGTCACAGAGAACATAGAAGGATGATAACATCATTTCGACAAAATTCGACTCGTTCAACGTGAATTTTCGCGAATTCGCGTTTGAGAACCACCTCTAAGACAACCACGAATATCCGACGATTTTACATCAGCCTGAATTCTAATTACATCAAGCCAGAAAATCGTCGATGTGTTCCGTCCCGGCTAGCCTGTGCTAGCGGGAACTCAATTCCACGGTGATGGACGGGCACGCGTCCCACAAAGTTGAAGACTTAATAAAGGCTTTCCTGTAATGCTTGCCCGCTGAGACGAGGGGAACGAACGATAGATAGCAACCGGAGGTGACGAACGAACGAACAAAGGGTGAAACGCTCACAACCCCCCACATTTCTCTTGGATATACACTCATCGGACGAGCATTGCAGGCTGATGGCCTCGAGATATAATTTCATAAAATGCTTTCCGCAGAATTTTAACGAAATAAACGATATTAGCTTTGCTTTCCCTCGTAAAATTTCTCTAATTCCGCACGTCAAGCACCATCTAGTAACCATGTTTCCATTGTCGATTTCAACCTCCCCCAACACTTTTTACTCTTTGATAGGAAACTTGATGAATATGTCGAAGATTATCCTACTTACGGTCTTCTATTTCTGCGTAATTGAGTAAAAGAACAACGTAACATGAAGATTGAGGGAGATAATAGAGTTACTTTGTGTAGATGATTACAATTTCGGTTTAGGATACTATTTTCGCTTGGTAATTTACTGATATGAAAAATTGATAAGGATGTCAAGGAACCAATTAGTTACTCGTGAATAATATAAATTTTTGCGTTAATTAATTTGACGTTCTGTTGCGAATAAGATACATCAAGTTCGTCTAACAGCTGTTTCCTCGAAGACAGATGGTCATTCGTGATCAATATCACGCGTCCTACGTTGGTACTCATCCTTCAAGTTACGATTTCATTTTATGGTAGATCCCTGCGTTATTCGCCCCCATACTTTCACTTCATCCATCTGAATTATCAATAAACAACGTAATATGTCGCTTGTTTCGTCAGGCCGCTAGGAAACTTGTTTAAGCGAGATACCTAAGTGCGTAGAAAATACTATTTAGACATATTATTATGCCTCCGACGTCGAATTAACGGGAACGAAGAAATTTAATTAAGGAATATATTACTATGTTGATCACTTGGATACTTGGTTTTATATTTTTATGCTGGGTTACAAGATCTATACGTTAGTGTCATGACATGAGAATCTAATCGAGATTGTTTGAACATTTAGTTGAGAATATCGTATTTCATCTCGTAACGAAGACTTTTATTGATTGTGTGTGGGTAGAGCTATCTTTCGTTTGTTTGAAACTAAAACCTTGATTGGATGCTATAGCAGGCTATTTTCAATTCAGATCTAACTATCGTAGACCTCTTTGATGGTTGAGAAGAGATTAAACTTTAGACGGTTCACAGGTCTTTTCTGACCCATCACGTCTTTATCTATCTAAAATCTATAATGAAAATTTATGTTAACACTTCAATGTCCACACATGTGATAGAAAATCTTTTGTCTCGCATAGATCCTACGATTTTCATTTTGTAATTATAAGGCATCCTAATAAAACGGAATTTCACGTAAATCGGTTGACAGAATCAAGAGTTATTGAATATGGTACATAATTGGTGAACTGCCAGAAAAATGGAAAAATGTCATCGATAATAATGGAAAAAATTTCGACGATTAATCTGTTTTCATCCTTTTTAAATAAAACTTTGTTTATACCCAAAAGTCAGAAAAAATTTATTTCTACTACACCTAATATATTTTTTTGGCGACACTAACGTGATTCCACTGGACGACATAGTGTTAATGTATTTGTTTTCCTTTGTTTAATAACATACTAGAAGTTGATTTTGTGAATTTACATATCATATTCTTAATAAAAATTATTACAATCATAGTCCTGTGGTTATTTTTGACTCGTCACAAACAATCATTACAGAACGACAAAGATGTATTAAATTCGTATGAACAGAGTACTCGTATCAACGATGTATAACTTGTTATAAATAATTTAAGATAAACATATTGTTTTTCTCTACTTAAAACTGTTGTTAGCTTTTAAATTATTTATTTCCATATTTCCTCAATCCTTTCGCTGTATTATAAAATTAAAAATACGAGTTTCATATAATCCGGTAATTTTTGACGTAAAGACCGGGAGAATGCATAGTCAAGAGTGTTAAATAAAAATAGTCTCATAAATTTTGCGCAACGCAAGGGACTGATAGTTTCCATACATAGGGAAAGTTTGTGTCTGAGTATCAAGGGCTTGTGCCCATCGTAAACCTTCGCGAGTTGTAGCAAAGCACTTGGCACCAAGAACGTCTAATCCTAAAATTTACGATCGTCTGAAGACGGAACATCACTCATTTAGGACACAATTGTTCTCTATTCCGTTTGCTAATACGGTCCTGATTACCTTCGTAAAAACGTCAAATAATAATTCCCTCTGAAAAGATTGTCAGCAGTGAAACACTATAACGCAGCCCTCGTCATCTTTATTCCCGGCAATAACTCGAAGGCTAATAACGATCAATATGAACCAGATCAGTAGTTGATGGACAGCCGTGTGTTCCACACGAAGTTGAAGACTTAATAAAGGTATACGAGAATTAGGTCTACGAAGAAGGGTAGGTGTTTTGACATAAGAGGTTATATAGGTATCATCGCTGATACACGAGCGTGAAAAGACTTTGCGAAGGTGTAGGATGGAAAAGGGAGCGTCAGCACGGTTTGCGTGAACAGCTAATAGAATTAGCCAAAACGAGTTCCTTACCAAGGGTATTGCGAATGGATACTAAGCGGTTCGAATACCGGGAACGATGGGAGGCACGTCGAAAGTTGTCGGGATTCGGAAACTTCGTGATCTCTAGTTACAACGGAGGACAAGGGAAGTCTAAGAACTGGTGCTTCGTAGATCAAGTTTAATCTCAGCGATTTGCAGCACAGGATACTGTGTCTTATAGGAATTTGTAGCCATAGTGTACAGATAATTTTGAAATTTAAACGTCGAATCGATTCAGGTATACGTATTATATTTTTAGTTCGTTTTGTAATACTGTTAACCCTTTACATTCCACTTGTGCCACTACAGTGATATTTATAATACGCATCGAAATTCTATTCAAGTTTTATTCATGTCAAAATGAAATAAAAATAAATAAATTTACCGATATTTAAAATCTACCCTTCTGGTTTACTGCGAAAGCGTAGTGAAAAATATTCCAGGTGAAAATTCCATATTAATTTCTCTGAACAGCATTTGGAAAATTTTATGCGCTATTTTTATTTAATTTATTCTATATATTCGCTCGAGTTGTGTGTAAGAAATGGAGCTTCTTCTTTTTCTGTTTTTTGTTAGTATGAAAGCTCTAGACTATTTTAGCAAGTATTAACGAAGTTACACAGTTCTGAAGTGAAGCTTGCAGAAAGAGTATATATCATATGAAGAACTTCAAACGCTTTTTTCTGGAAACTACGTTTCTGAAACTAGTTCACATGATTTTTCAGAAACCATTCCGCCTATTAGCTTTAAATTACCGTATTTCCCGGTCCATAAGACGCACTTTTTTTTATTCCAAAGTCATAGAAAATGGTTGCCTTTATTACAAATGTCGATAATAACACTATTTTCTTTGTATAAAGTGTTATTATTAAAGTAGTTACTTTAATCCTTTTCTATCTGATCCAAGTATTTTTCGTAAATTCTAACCTGATAAATCACAGTGCGTTTTATGTGCAGGTGCGTCTTATAGGCCGGGAAATACGGTAAATATACTCCTTCTGTATACTTGTATCTATCGTTCCTACCTAAATCAGAAATCTATCTTGCAACAGATTGAACAGAAGAAATTTTGCTTCAAATTTAATTTTTTTTCTTTCAATTAACCACTGTCCTTTTCTCTTCGATTTCGACAAATGGCTGCAGTGGAGACGATAAAAGCATGTTTACTCATAAAAATAAAAGCAGTTATTTTTATTGCTAATCGAATGTCATTATATCAACCGTGAATGAAGAGTTTCTAGATATTACCGCACATTAATACGCCTACCTCCATAAATATTTCTCACGTAACGGCCAAATAAATCGAAGTACAAAATAGAAATTGTGCAGACTTTTTGATATATTACACACTTTCAAACGAATCTCCTCTGAAAATTAACAAAACTAAATTTGTTAATGAGAAATAAATAAGGTATTCTAAAAAAAAAAATAAAAATGAAAATTTACATACATTATACAGTATATCGTGTACCAAAAAATTACACGATAATTACTATCATACCAAAAGACGAAAAACCAGAAGGAAAACGTAAAGGGAAGGTCGGTTTCATAAGACATTCTAATTTGCCGCTGTCAGCCGGGCAATACAGAATTCCATATAAGTTTCCCCATAAGCCATAATAATTCATCACCGAGAAGATACGATGCTTTAATTTGCTAGCTCCGTGGACGGGCGCCGCACGATCGAAACTTTCCCGCGCCACCATAAATTTCGAAAGCTCCGCCGATCAGCGGCGCCACGATTTTTCTCAATGATCGTTTCAGAAATTCATGCCGGGCAGTAACGACGTGTCAGCCAAGATTGGCGTTCGCCTTTTTCTCAAGTAATCGGCAACTGTAATTCACGATCGTTGCTGCCAGTTCAACGAACTTTGCGAAAAACTTCATTTAAATCCTTCATGCAGATTAACCGGCGGCTGTCCGGAGTTTTTCAGCCACGTTCAAGATTATCGATCGACCCACATACGTTTTTACATCGAGCCCATTATTTCTAGAAAACAAACTTTTCCGGAGAAGCTTTTCTCGAAACCGTGTGTAACAGATCGATCCTTTTCTCCTTTTCTTGTACGTGACACATCCTATTTACAGAATTCGTATAAATTCCACATACAACCACTAACCGAAAAATTAGGATCACTGTCAATCTTCGATATCTTTCGTAATTTTTGTGAAATGTAAAGGCCCGAACAGAATTTAATTACAAATTTTATTAATTATCAATGTATTTTGTAAAATGGGTCACTGTGTCATGAATCTAAACCCTTCAGAGAAGTACTCTTATTAATTTTTTAGCTGGGGATGACGAGAGAACTCATCCTTGTTTCAATAATACGAACGCAGTCGTTTATTTATCGAGAGATTACCCAGTTTTAATTGTACCATCATGCTTCTATTGAATATAAAATACACTATATTTATTTATGAAAGTCAAAATAATGAAACTACATATATTTATCAATTTTATTGATTTTTAATTATAAACTGCAAAAATCAATTTTCGTTTGAGAGATGAATTTACTTAAAACATTTATACACATATCGTCAATCACTGTATTAGATGATTTAAAGAAAAGATTGCAAATATTTGACAATATCGTTGAAAAATAGAGGACATGATAAAACAGTGCATACAAAGTATGGCAAAAAGGATATATTATGAATCCGCCATTTCACGTGCAACTATTTAATAGAATACTACAGTGGATGATCAAATTATTATGAACAGATGAATAAATGAAACACATTGTTTTTGGTAGTATTACGACTTCGATAATAATAAAGTATACCCTTTTATGTTTATGACATATGGATAGATAATTTGACCATATTGTGACAGCCTAACTAGCTAAAGAAAATTCAAGTTTTATCCTGACAACTTATCGAATATGAATATAACAGAAAAGCTATGAGAATTATTAAAGAATTCAATGAAATCAGAGTGATTGAGAAACTTGTATCATAACGTAGAAATAAAAGAAAACTGCAGAAAAGTTAGAGACGTGTTCAAGGAATTATAGATGCAAAGTATGAAGTGTCGAAAGATTCGTAAATGTACTTTAAAAAATTCATAATAAATTTATAGAAGTTTTAAAATCTCTGCTATATTTCATCAAAAACATCAACCCTATTCAAATTTTATGCATGTACAAATAAAATAAATTAGTAAAATAAATAAAATTAAATAAATTCATAAACGTTTCATAATTTTTTATAATTCTCAATTTTCGAAAGTTTCATTGTAAAAGTGCGTTGGAATTGATAAAACGATCATGTAAACAAAACATTCGGAACGCAAAGGGTTAAGCATACTTTCAGTTCTATTTTCGTTCAAGCTTCAAAAATAAGTAATATATAATTTCAAAGTGTTCATAATAATTTCATTATCCACTGTATCTATTTATAGTACTCTAATAAAAGCATAGAAATAACCGTTTTCCCAATTTCCCAACGAACAAATATCCTTCATAGTGTTCTGCACAAATCTACTTCAATTCCCAAGATTCCTCTCGGAGAATACGTTCCATTAACCCCAGGCTCATGCTACTTGTATTTTTCACCAGAGTCGCAACCCCGGTATCGCAGCGGAGCGAACGCTTAGAAGAGGACACAGTAAAGGATCAGGATTGACTTCCCTCCACTGTCGTTCGCGTGAACTAAGGAGAACCCCGCCTAGAATCTCTATGTACGTGCACGCTTAAACGTCTACAAGAACGGGGGAAAGCTTTACGTGAAAACGTGTGCACGCAAAGGATTCATCGTGCTTTGGTCGCGAAGATGGAACCTGGCAAAGGATACATTTCTCCTTGACTCTGTCTCTCGCCATTACCCTCCGCCCGCCATTCGTATCCGGTGAAGTAGAAACACCTCGCGTACATCCGACGCGAGGACTACGAAATTGCTTTACTGCCCCCACGCGAGGTCTTTAATTTGGTTTACTATGAGAACCAGCGAACACCCCTCTTCTCATTCATTCTTTGCCGCAAAACTTTGTCTTCAGTTTTTCATTCCGCGAAAATTGCTTGACAAATCTCTCTCTCTCTCTCTCTCTTTCTCTCTTTCTGGATGAGAAGAAACGCTAAGCCAAGTGGAAAAAATATTTACTGTTCCTACTGTATCCCTTTTCGTTACCCTCGAGTACCGCCTGCGGTGCCCTAGCATGGAAAGGTTTTATGTTCTCGACCCTTGGAAAAAAGGGAGGATCACGGATCACGGAGACGGTAGGCTGGGTCAACGGGTGTCGCTAAAATTTCACTTTGGCCGGATTAAGAAGGAGGATTATTATTTTATTACGCAGAGCTTCTTCTTGGCTTTTTACAGAGTTTCTACTTAGGAGATTGTGATCCGTTTCATCGTATGGGAAATATGAACGGGTTATAAATTATCTAGACAGCTACGAAGAATAGGATTCTAATTGAAGAGTTCTATTTGTTAACTTTCTACAACGCTATATGAATTAAAATTTATATCCATTTAAATATAATATATTTTATGCATCACTGTATTATTGCATATATGAATCATTATATTATTAACAGACCATTTCTTTATATTAATTATTAATTCTTGCTTTTCAACATTTTTCACGATGTAAAATTGTAATCAACTGTAATTTTTCTTCTTATAAACACGGGAAAATTGGGTTACAGAGGGTTAAATACAGCTGGTAGACATACACGTTTTTTCATCAAGCTTTGGCACTTCGAGCATTTTCTTTATGTAATCAATCATCAATTTCAGTTGAAAACGAAAAATTGTATTTTGAAACGAAAAAAATGATACGTGCTTACGAATTTATATATTGTTATTTATTTTGTCAAAGGGTTGAATATTCCCAAATTTAAATTGAAAGATATCATTGTCGATAAGAAAAGAGGATTTCTAAAACGTTTATTAATGGATAGTAAGGTACAAGAGAAACTCCGTAACTCGAGTCTCAACGGAAGAGTTTCAATTTTCAAGTTATGGAGGTTTCGACTTATCGAAGTTTCCAAATAAGAGATGTTAACGAGGGGTAACGAACGAAAATTCGACTTACAGAAACTTTACATGTGAGTTAGGTTTCTCGACTTTTAGGTATTGAAAGAAAGGCAAATTCAACTTTCAAAAGTCAATTATTACTATAATTATGTACAGGTATACATATTTCATACACATATAAATATAAAAGAAAAATAAATTTAAAATAAATAGTAAATGGCAGTTTGCGTTGTATCTAGGCATCTTATGCGTTGTTAAATGCATATAAACCCGGAGAAAATAATTTTAGTTATAGGTTTAAATTTATATTTTCATTTGCAGAGATTTTCACGGAAAAGCGGAATGGAATTAACAAAATCCTAATCTTGTGAAAGTTTACGATTTAATAAGGTTGGATTTATCGGGGTTCCACTGTTTTAAATCGATATCAAGGATACTATTTGAACAGACGCAAAATTATTATTTGATATTTTTATTTAATTAACTCTAAAATTATTTCAATTAATTATAAAATTATCATAGATACACTTGTAGACACAAAATTGAAACTGTTCGAAAAACAAATAAAACATGGAAGCACTTATCAACCATTTTAGAAAATTCTGTTTTCTCAAAATACCTATTTAAATCTGCGTAACGCACATAATCCTACAAATGTCCATTTTAAATTGTTAATAAAATTATAAAATTTTTAAATTAAGCAGGGCGAATACACTCGAAAATTCACTTTTTTCTCATTACTGTACACCACGAAAATACAACTTCGATGATAAATTAAGATCCTGCCTGAGCGTAGAAAAGATGCAAAATTCACGGAATGCAGACGAAATGGGTAGGTTTTTGCAGAGGTGCAGGTGACCGAGGGACAAGAAACATGGTGTAAATTGTTTCCCTTCTCCTTTGGAGAGGTTTCACAGCATGCCCTTTTCTTTCAAACTTTCAACTGTCACCGGATTCGCGTGCAGGTTGCACGCCCTATTTGCGGGCGTACGTGTTAGTCGTTCACCAACGGGGAATCCGCTATAGGGGGGGTCCTTTGTCTGTCAAGACCAGTAGCTTATAAGATGGCTCGACGGAGGGAATTACCAACGATGAAAGGAGAAGGAAGGAACTCGTCGTCACGACTCTCTCGCGAACGTCGAAAAATCGCCGGGGTCCCGATTTTACGCGAGGTAATCTCTTTCCTTTCTCTCGACTCGCTTTTCCGCCCCTCTATCCTTTTCCTTTCCACCATCCTCTACCATCCTATTCAGTTCCCCCTGTTCCCTCTCTACTACTTGGTTGGTTCGTTGTCGGTGAGACGACCGAAGATTGGTTCTACTATAACACGAGAGTTTGCAGTATGGCTCGATCGTCCTTTCTCTAGAGGTTCCTGTCTTTCGTCGGGATATAAAAGGGCCTCTCCAGTGACCAACCCGGTCGTTCAAACGACAATACCTTTTACTAGCGAGCTACTTTGAAGCTGTCGATGCGCCATGAACCAAAAAGCTCACTATGAGTCTAGCAATATTGTTCATTTTATGTGTAATGTTCTTCGTGATTCTAAACACAGAGAAAAAAAAAGGAAGATTAAATTTACCACATTATTTAACGCTAACGTGTGGTTCGTGATATTTTTTCTTTTTTGTTTTCTTTTTTGCTTCCGTTATCGCTTGCTCATATTCAAATTGGGAACTGCAAGTGCCTCTTTCACGGGGTATCTCTTATCTAGAATTATATGGTAATCACGACCAGTTACCAGGATCGGGAGGACTGACCGGTACATTTATTATATCCTTTACCAGTTGCTTAAGTACGTCAACGGCAGAACCAGACAAGCGCGGACTCTATTTCGCGACCGGCGAAGATAATTAATGCAAATGGACCGGTGCGCGTAATCGCAAGATAATAAAGCGATCATAGCTCAAGGAGGGTACTTCGCGGTGACACTGGTGAATTATGCACGATCTCCCGGTAATTTGAGATGATATTACCCCTCGACGACATAAATTTCTCTTCTAGGCCCGTGAAATTTCTTCGATCCTTCCCACCGTAGGAAAACTGTTTCTGCCTAATAAAAATCGTAATTCATCTTGCCGCAATATCGCTCGCGACATTGTATGCATTCCAAATGATGAAACGATGTGTCAAGACGGTAGCTGTAATTGTGAAGTAAGGCATTCGCGGGGAACGAGGTTGGAATAATCGAATAGAACACTTTACGCATATTTCAATATTATTTCGTACAATAAATATTAAGTATCCTTCTTCTTTTCTTTGAGGGGGGGGGGGGCACTGTTTTAGCTGGATTCCTATGGTTCTTTATATTTACGCGGTCTCTCATTTTGCTACTTTACATTTTCTTTCTTGTCTTGTTATGCTTCCATTGTACCTTCTGAATGTTACAAAAACAATATAAATAGATAAAAGTAAGCGAGCAATTTATAAGGGAATGTTTAGGATTGTTATACAGAGAATTAACAAATTATGCGTACGTTTTATAGCGTACAGATGTCCATTTCTTGTTTTTATTTGTTTTATTTTAATTAACAAGTTATACGTGCGCTTTATAGCACGAAGGCGTTCATTTTTTTATTTTTCTTATTTATTCCCACTATAATATAATATAACACTATGACCCGGGTTTTAGCGTCTTTGGTTGGGTGGGGTTCTGGCCGACTACAACTAAATATCGCAACCTCACGAGAACACTGTGCCACTATTATCTGCACTATCGCACTCGTCTGCAGCGTTAAATGTCTGTTTTCTGTTTATCTTTGTCACTCGTTCACTATCGTACGTTCACAAAAGGGCGCGGAAACATTGACTTGGTAGACGGATCCAAACGTTGCCTCGTGGTCCGGGTTTGTCCGCTCCAGGGAGCAAAGTCGGAGCCAGGCAGGATTTTTGTCCGTTTGATGTCCACACAAGGGAGCGTCTTGGAGCAAGTATCCGTTTTTGTCCATAAAAATCATAGATCGGTCGTCTTTTTATCCTTGCTGGGAGTCCTTTGAGCCAGCGCGAATGTTGGAGTGGGGGAGTGAGATAGTAGGGGTGTCGATAAGGGAGGATGACGAGGGAAGTGACGAGGGCGCTACTCTGGTGGCCGCTCGGAGCACTACCCTCTTTACGGGGTGCGCTACAACACCAATTAACTCTCTGATCATTTAAAGCAATGCTACAATTTTCTTGATCAAATAGAGAATTCTTAATAGAAGTAGTAAAATTTGAAAGCTTAAAAGAGAATTGCCAAATTTTGTTCATATAATATACATATATGACTCAATTGTAGAAAATTACTACGAGTTTCCTACTTTTTTCCCTGCTTTTGCCAGAAAGATCATATACATACCATATTGTCTTAATCAAAACCAACATTTTTATTCAAGTTCTTGAATTTAATATCATCATTGTCGATCTGTAATTTTACTGAAGAACACACAAGCTACAAAATGAATAATTAATAAAACAGAATTTTTGAATTTCTAATATAAAGTTCCCTCGTTAGTAGTTGATTTCACTATTCAACGAAAATAAAAGGCAAAACCGACAAAAGAAATCTTTTACAATCCTGCTTTCTATCACACACTACTTGATACCCCTAAAGTCCGAGAACCACCATGCTAATTCAAAGCAATGTACCGGGATCACTCGTTAAGAAGGAAATCCTTCGATAGGAAAGCTGCTTTATTGCATCGTCCCAGTGAGAGTGAGAGAGAGAGAGAGAGAGAGAGAGAGAGAGAGAGAGACGTCTTTATCCCCTCCTTGCCCTGCCACAAAGAGCGCGGCGTCAAAGCTGAACTTCGTACGCTAAAGTATACGACGGTTAGGAGGTTAGCTTGAGATAAAAAGCTACGAAGAATAGACGAGGAAGATTACTTGGTGAACGAGGAATTCGAGGGAAAGTTTATCCCGGGTCAAACCACCATGTAAATCGCGTATTATGGGAATAGAATGCAATTTCCGCTGGTTTTGCCCTTTATCCGTGGTTAAAAATGCTGCGGCTGCGTGGATAGCTGTATCTCTATTGGAAGCTTCGCATAACCATGGTGCATATCGAGGTGCAGAAGGAGAATGTGACCTACGTAGGCAACGCTCGCTTCGACCAACAGTATGTACTTCACGAAATATCGGCACAGCTTGGGCCAAAATGTTAGGTCACCGTGTCAAAGTATTTAGCCCAGAGAGGAAGGTTAACCAATTCTTACCAATCATAAAAGAGAAAAAGTAACAGCAAAATTTGAATATAAAATATAATAAAAATGAAACTTTTAAAGAATAAGTAATAACTCAGTCCATGTAATGTCGATAATCATCAAAGTGTTTATTATCTTATTCTAATACAATCACATATAAGGAGGGAAACTACGGTATCAGTTGAATATAAAGGCTATTTTCAGAGATTTGTTTTTAGTGAAATTAATTCTTTTTCCTAGCAATCATTAATATCTTCAGAAAGTGCATTTCTTGATATTTGTAGTAATAGTAATAACCAGCTTAAGAGCTTTTCAAAAGTTTGTGGAGAACGAGCAGACGTGTAATTTTCCACTGCAAATTCCGAAATTAAAAATTACGCGGTTTAAAAAAAAAATTAATGTTACCAAATAGTGAACATTTGAAAAAAACATATCGAAAACCAGTAGAAAGATCGGCATTTCTTTTAACACTATGTAGAAAGTAATTATTCAATCGTAAGATTAATCATTTTTTTAACAACTACTCCGTTTTCATTGACAGTCGCAAGTGAGAAAATTGTTAATTTTCATTTCTCTTACCGTCGAAAGAAACATTTAGGTGAATGAATTTTAATAGTGCTGTAATTATGTAATTTCCTTCCGCGCTTCTCAAAAATTTCATATTCTCGACTTGTGACAGTTCTCTCGCAGGGATGAGAAATTACTTCGCGGCAGAATCGATAGAAACTTCATCGATCAACCCAGTGATACGTTAATTAACGTCAACACTTCCAGGTGAGATAGGTGAAGCAGAATTATTTGTTATTTAATTAGTAATTGATATGAGGAAATTTAATGTTTCGTTTAAATAACGCTCTTTTGTGTAAACCTTCAAATAAGTGAACACGTGGAACCTAAACGTCTATCGTAGACGGATTTGTAATTAGCATTACTATTGTATAATAGTATTGTATAATAGTCGTTAAAACATTTCATAGTTGTTATCAACAACATTAATATACAAAAGACAGTATTATTTTTCACTATAGTTAACGTTCACATTAAAAAGTTTTGTATACTTATTTTTGAAAAACTATTACCCTTTATAACATTATGTGATTTAAAAGTTAGATGTCCATTTATCTATATTTTATACGTCTCACTTTAATTGCTTATTGTCATATTATTGCATTGTTGTATTATTACATTATTATCAATCAATTTCCTTATAATAATTATTAATTCCTGCTTTTCAATATTTATAAATATGTGTAGGCAGTTTAAGCGTTTGGGAGGTCGAAGGCCACGTCGAGCGGGACGATGGCCAGGTAGCGCAGAGATATATGCATAATAAAAGTACACCACTCTCACCCCCCACTAGCTTGACGATAACCAGGCTCTGCAGAACGGGCAACATTGGGATTTTTACAAACTCGAAAAGGGGGGGGGGACGTTTTCCCTTTTTAAGTGAGAAGACCAGCACAGGAGTAGGGTTTTTCTTAGGATAGAGATAATTGAAACATCGGGGTTGACCACTCGAGAAGATTGTAAGAGCGCACACACTTTTAAAAACGACATTTACCAGTATTGTAATTCTCATTGATTTACCGACCCTCACTTTCCTCCTCACATTCCCTACATATGTAAAATTGTAGTCAATTATAAGTTTCCTTCTCATAAACGAAAAAAAATCGGGTTATAGAGGATTAATATAAGATCTAACCTAATCTAACATGACTTAATCCCAATAACATCAAAGTTTTTGATAATAAGTTGCATTCATAGAATACGTCACACGGGAATAAGGTATTTATGTACTTATTAAATTTAATCTAACTCAAATAAGATCTAAATTTTTCACGGTAAATTTTATATGCATAAAATAAGGTACTCTCACATGAGAATAAGGTACTTACGTACTTCATTAGATAATTCTTGCATGCTTCAGATTAAATTCAAGCTTTATCTAGCGACGTTTAGTTAATCTACGCATTACCTTGTTAATTAACACATTATCTTGTTAAAATACAGAATGCATTTTTGTTTTTCAAGTTAAACCGAAAATACAGGTAATATTCACATTACCTAGGAAAACTGCAGATTAACGGAAATTCGCTTATTATCGTTACCGTAAACACAATGGTTATTTGTACATTTCGTTTTGTCTGGAGGTAGATATTATTTTCATCTTGTATTACGTAAAATTAGATAGAACAGAGATTTTTTTCTCACTCGTTCACAAGTACATTCGCATTATATCTGCACTGCTTATCCATAACATTCATGGATTACAACGTTTTTCAATGACCTCTTTGCTAATTCCTCTCGTTTAATTTAACGAAAGAACAATGCGTCATTCTTATTGCAGGTATAAATTCCCAACTAAAACGCACAACGAATAACGTTCGGTGTACTTAAAAAAACAAGAAACAAAAAACAAAAAACAAAAAAATGCAGAATCAAAAGAGTGTCACCCCTTTGGAGTGATTAAAAGCCATCGCTGCAAGAAAAGAAAGAAAGAAAGAGAGAAAAAAACCATCGCATGAAAAACACTGGTCCCCTTGCCCTTTCGGAATTTCAATTTTTAATAACGTCCCCGGTTCACGCGACACCGCACACACAAAAAGAAAGAAAGAGAAAAAAAGTGGAAAAAAACGAAAAGAGAAGGTAGTAGAAGCTCGATCCATGAAAATTTAAAAATCCGACGGATTTCTTTTGTTTGCTGTGAACACACAGCAGCCAGGCGCACAGTGAAAAGTAGCCCAAGTTGTTATACCTCGTGGTCGAATAAAATCGAACGATGACACGCGGCATAGGCTACCTATCCTCGCCTATCTATCGAACGTCCTTCGCATGATTCAGGAATACATGCAACAACACAGTCCGTTGCATCTGCATGCGAAAAACCGAGGGTGGAAAACCGTGGCGAAGAACAGAGGAAGAAGAGACAACAGGATATAACCGGGACTGTTCATGGATACACGTGTGCCTGTGTTTCTGCATATGTGTGTACACTATTTGATCAGTCATAGTAAACACGATATTTTCTCACGTGTGGATACACGGGCCACAAATCCAGACGGGTCTGAAGGTTTACACCGCCGCGTCATTATTTGCGTGCCGTGCACCACCTGGCCGTGACGTGTGCTGCTGAATTAGAGGGAGCAACAGCGGTGCAGCAGCAGCAACAGCAAGAGAAGAGGAGAAAACAAAAACAAAACGAAAAAAAAAATATGGTCGAGTAACAGGATTATCCAGATCAATCGGGCCACGTGCTATAATAGCCGCTTTTAATCCGTCCCGCTTTGAATTCAGCCGACGGCCACGATCGACAAATATGTCTCGAATAACTCATCCCCGCTGGCACGTTTCGTACGTTCCCGTATCCGAAAAGCTTCGAATGAAAGGGGGTCGCGTTGAACCGAACCTGTACTACTAGTATGTATATATATATATATATATATATATATATATATATATATATATATATATATATATATATATATATATATATATACACAAACATACATAGATATCCGCCACGACTGTCGCACAACGCTGACGGCAACGCGGAACCGCCCGCGCCTGCTAGTGCAATTTGAGGGACTACGCATGTGCATCTAAAGAAACGACGAACGGAAAGGGGGAGAAAAGGAAAAAGTGAATCATTAATCAAGAGGATCAGCACGCCGTTACTAGAGAGACGATTTGTATTTCTTGCAGCCCCGGTAATCCGTCCACTTTCTCATAAAAGATCGCGCTAGTCGCGACTAAATTGATTCTCCTTGCCCTTTCTTCCCTTAATCCTAGTGTTCTTTCATGGGATCTTCCTTCTTCTACTGCTTCTAACCCAACGTCGTCTGGACGGCAGCGAGGCCTTCATTGCGCAAATCGCGAAAAATCCCGTGGTATTCCACAAGTAAGGAGTCAGAGAGAGGGGCAAAAGTAGAAAAGGAATAGGAACGAATGCAGTACGCCAGATTTTCCATCTTTTTCTCCGCGAAACGTAACGGGCCCGGACTAACCCTCCAGCCAGCGAGACGGTAATTGGATAAGTTAATTAGCTTTTTAAATGAAACTTTATCGAGCTTTCAAATACTCGGACCGTTCTTTTTTCAGCCTTGCGGTCACGTACCTCCTCACCACCGTCGTTATTCCTGAACGCGACCACCGGATGCCTTGGTTCCTTTCGAGTAGCCTTAAAATAAATGCTTGCAGAACCTGCCAGACCAACCATCGTCACCACGTCTCCCGCTCTATACTCTTACACCGTTCGTCCCTCACGTCCTCTAACCCTTAATTGAAACCATAACGCCCTAGTGCCTCGAGCGCCCTTAATGCAGCCGAGCTGCGTCACTTTAATTGAAAGTGCACGGATTCCTCTGATAGCTGTGGCTGCGGTTTCGTCGTGAAAGAGTAGGAGAGGCCACGTTTCCGACGAGGATGGCCCCCGCGGCGAACGTGGCAGGCAGAGGGGCGGCGATGCACTCGGAGGATGGAAGTAGGCATTTACCTTAAATGCATCTTGAATCGTGTTTCACAGATGGCTCTTGGTTATACAGGGTGTGTGTGTCAATACCGGTCAGGTACCGATAATCTGACGACGGAAGTTGTGAAATAGAAATTAATCAGCACTTAGATTCCAAATGCAATAACTGACGAAATACGTGGTTTTCTTTTTTATAAAAAATCAGTATCACTTTCTTAAATGACACTATAATTTTTTGTAGCCGATATCGTATGCGGTATCAAAATAAATTTAACAATATTAGAAAGTTGCTTTTCTTGGATAATTTGTTTCGAAATTAACTTGTTAGTCGGGAGCAGAATGCAAATGCACGAACTGGCGAAAAAACATGATTTTTTAATATAAAGAATCAGTGTCACCTTTTTAAATAATACCATATAATTTTTTTTAAACGATATCTTAAATAGTATTTGATAATATTGCTTCGAAATTAGTGTGTAAATGAAGTGGCTGAATAAAGTGGATGTAATAAATGTGATTCAGTGATACTTATTATAAGCAGTGAGCAAACTTGCTACAAATTGGACAACTTGTGTATGATGGATAATCGTATTTATTATTGAACAGCTAATAAGTGTTCAATCTACATATCGCTTTCTATAAGACGAAATTCTGTTCTCTTCATTAAAAGTCGATGCATGGAAGCAAATTAATTTTCCTCTACTTTAAATCTACAGTTCGGCATATAGGTAATACCTGAACAAGTTAATAAGGAACTTTATTAAATTAAAAATTGATTTTCTAAACATGTTATTCAAAAAAAGGCGATTTTATTTGATATCGCTAAACTTTTTTCGATAAAATACCGGATAGAAAAAATTATACAGTACCATTTAACCCTTTCACGATCAGTGAAACACATAAGTCTCATTTGAGACCTCGAATAAAAATTGATCTCAATTTAGTGTCTATTACAGGCGAATATAAATATCGAATAAATGACAAATTCAGGCACGAAAATGTTAAAAAAGTGAAACTGATCGTTTATCGAAAAAATATGTTTTGGCAATTTTTATTATTGAAAATTATTAATAATTGAGTGTTGACCAATGTTTGCGTACAACTTTAGGAGTAGCTAAAAGAACACCCTGTGTATGCCGCGTTTGTATTCGAAAGTCACCCGAAGCTCAAATAAAATCGCGTACAGAGGCGAAGTATTCCGAGCCAAGAATTTCGATGTTTTTACATTGCATCTCTGATGCTTCCCTTCCCATGATACTCAAGAGTGATTTATTAGAGGAAACTATTTCTTTCCTCCCTTCGTCTCGCTGTCGTTTCCGCGGGCAAACCGTGCGCAGACTGTGTTTCATCGAAGTAGTTATAGATAAAAATATACTGTGTTCACGTACTGAAGGGAAAAGAAAATCAAAAAGGAAAAAAGGGCGTTAGAAATTAAACTTCTTGCGATTTCAACCGTCGTTCGTCCCATGTTGTCATTCGTGGAAGTACATACGCTTGAAAAGTAAAAGAAATAATAACAACAAAATCATTTTATTTTAAATCAGTTCCTCTAATTATGTATAAATAATTAAATAATATTAAAACGAAAGCAAATTAAGAACTTTCGAAATTAAATTTACTTTTCGTCGAAAAGAAAATGTTAAATAAAGGAAAAAGATTTCAAATAAACTTTCAGCAAAGGAAAAACGATATCCAATTAATAAGGAAGACAACAACTATTTTCTTTCAATTTGATTCGAACGTAACGTCAGACAAAAACTTTTTTTAAGAATAAATTTACGTAAATCTCAAAAAAATGAAATATTAGTTACTTGTTCTTTGGTGTTGCGTCGTCGGTTTGAGCAAGTGATATGATCAGCTTCCCCTAACGCTTGGTTGTCGCTGGTGCGATATTTCGCAGAGTCCCTTTCGTCTTACAGAGTGTATGTTTTAGTTGTTGAAGCTTGTTTTTATAATAATTCTCTTTTTAGCGTCAGCCCTCTATTTATACAAATCTTTGTAGTTCGATTTCCCGATTTTGACGAATCAGAACCGTTCCTGCCCCTTGAACAGTCCTCCATGGCCAAGCGCAACCGCCACCCTGGAAATCCCTGGTTGGCAGGGTGGTGGAATGTCGTTGTGGCGGGGGAGTCAGACCCAAGGGGTGAGCGGTCCTAACGGGACTCTTGCTACGTGTGTTAGTGACTTTACGATACGTTTATTGCTATTGAGGGCAACCGAGTACCAGAAAGGCACATGGGCCGCAGAAACGCAAAGTTTCCGCGGTCATAAACTCTTTCTGGAACTCGACCTCGGCTTACAATGAAAGGAATTTAACAAAAGGTTAGAAAGTCAAGCATCCTCAAAAATAGCATAAATGAATCGCCCGTATCATAAAGTCGCGTCCTAACGATTAGTTTTGCGTCGTAACATTTGGTAAATGGATGGAGATATGACAATAGAAAGATATTTTATACAAATCATAAATAATTATACGTCAACAAAAACGTTTTAAGTATCCACACTTAAAGTGAGTATGTGCATACTAACTTCGATTTCACGGAGTGAATATCGACCGACGTGAATTAGTCGAGTAGAATAGAGAAATTTAAAGAAAATCTAATCACTTACTAAAGCTATTTTCAAAGAAAATCACAAAAGAGTATCTCATGAGTTTGATAAATCATTATTTATAATATTAACTCTAAAAAGTTTAAACAACATTTTTCTTTTTATTATTTCTCTCTCATTCTCTTCAACACACTTTTTCGCTGGTAAAGTTTTAACGAGAAAATTCATTCGAACTTCATTTCTCTTTCACTTCGACCACTAACGAACGAATAAAAGAACTCTTCAACGTCTTTCGAAACGCTATTTTACAGGATATTACGTGTAAAATGTTTAAAACGAGGACAAAAATGTAATTTTCAAGAAGCAACTGTAAAGAATAATTTATAACACGGATATAGGCAGTGGATGAGAATCTATTGTTACAAAGTATTGATTATAACATCGTTCTACTTTTGAGACACCGATCGTTCACAGATATCCTCCCTTCATTGATTACCAATCCGAGAGAAATCGAGACAACCAGACAAACCGTAATTAATGGAGATGACGAGTTCAATTTGCAGCAAATACGCTTGCTGCAAAGTATCGACAAACTGGAATCTGATTACACCGAGCTAGTTAAACGCAACATACGCCTTTATACTCCTATCAGTATATTTGAAAGATAACACTATAAAAGATGCTACTGAATCGATGAAAAAATAAAAAATATGAAATTTGAACAAGTTTATTATGTTTCCTTTTAAAACAGAATATCTTTTTTAAAATTGGACGAAAAGATTTGATTTCCTTTTTAAGAAATTGGAAGAATTAGTTTACTAAATAATGTGTAGAACAAATTTTGGAAATGTTGCGATTATTCGGAATCGCGAAGAAATTAATGACCTTCGTTTTTACAACTTTTTTATCTGAGCCCATAATGAAAATTTAAAACATATATTTTATAGATCTATGTTAGTTACATACATGCTGAAAATTTCATCGAAATCGGTTAACGATGGCGAAAATCGAAGTCTTTCATGACTTTTCAGCCTACAACTGCAATAAATCTAGAAATTCTTACGTTTTGCAGATTCCGGTGAAAAATTGGTAAAAAGCGACTTCTATTATATTTCAATTGCAATTTTCTTAACAATTTTTGTATACGTTATCTAGTAAACTAATATTTCTAACTTCTCAAAAAATATTCAAGTCATTTCGGCCAATTTTTAAGAAGTTATTCTGTTTTAATGAAGTTACATATGTATACCGTGTCCCACAGTAGATGATCTTTCCTTAAAGTAAAGATAGTTTCCCCGAAGTCTCGACCAGTTTTTAAATAGCTTGAAGTATGTAGTACAAAAGCGATCCACTCAGCCTATCGTTAAGTTTATCTATTATTGTTCGAAGTTTAGACACTCACCAACCTCCATTTTGTTCGTTCATAAATAAAAAAAAAAGCAAAAAAAAATAAAAGAAGAAAAGTAGCTTTCAAAGGATTTCACCGGAAACACGAACATTCCGGTAAATGAAATTATTTTCTTGCTTGCTGAGTCAAAGTTGGAAGGAAGTACGTGACCCGCAGATTTTGAGTGATCCAATTACTCTGCTGAATAATTGTCCGAAATTACAAGTTGTTGTTAACGAGTACCACGGATAACTACCGTGACTTCTGTTTCTTGGGCTGAATAATTCCTCGAGCACGGCTTGCCAAGAACTTCCCGCTCGTAAACAGAATCCGAGGCCAACATCACGTTGTCGAATATTGAAAATAGAACGAGGTGGATGTACCAAGTTTCGAAAACTGAACAGTCCCTTGATTAACGGAGAGACACAACGGAATGTTGACAATGAAACGAAAGCGAATTAATTCAAAGAGCGTACGCGAAAATTAAAAGATGCTTTTTCTCCTTTTTCTAACCACTTACTGTCAAAGTTTCCGAGTAATTATGTTCCATCAAGTTGCGTTTAATTACACAGCAACGTAATTATTTCTACATCGGAGAAATTCTTTCGTAATTTAGTCTTTTCCTCTTTCTTTTTTCTTTTTAATTTCATCTTTCCCCTTGTAATTTGCTCACAGGAAAGGAAATATACTGCGAATACTTAATGCACGTTATTTTCTGCGATAATGAATGTATGGTACGTGCGTTACGATATACAATAAATTATAGAATACCCTTCGTGAAACATTTAATCTGTTAATTCGAGGAATTGAAATTTTTATAAATAACGAAAAAGCCTGAAAAAGACGGGGAACAATAAAGGAAATAGCGCAATGCAGCTGTTTCATGAAATCTCCTTCGTTAAGAATTTAATTCCCCACTCAATCTTCTCTTAATTAGCGAAAAAAGGAACGAACATCGGCACACAAACAGCGCAACATGTTCATAAATCTTAACTGCGCGTACCACATATTGCGTCACGTTGATAAAATAATAACGAAGCACCTTTTCGATGCACGATAACAAACGCGATGAAAGACAAAAGGAAACTTCGTGCAAATTGTTCCACTGTTTCTATGAACAAGCGAAATTCGTTCGCAATGAATAACTGTATTTAAAGAATAATTATATATTAACATTCTAACTCACACCCTCTGACATAGCTGTTTTTCTTTTATAAATTGGTACAATATTTTGCTTAACTCATCTATAAAAATTCCTTTCTTCAAAATTATCATACTTTAAAGTTCGCGTAACATCAAATAATATACAGAATGTCTCAGATTTTAAAGAGAAAAAATTGTCAGAATATTCTGAGTCGAAATAAGCAAAATATTATATCTTAAAGATGTACGTATAAATGTTATATGTATAAAAAATATGTAAATGCTGGCAAGATTGAAACAATAACTACTACACCATTTTATACATTGGACTTCTTCATATCAATTGATAAATCTTCTCCATATCGATATGGTGTTTACATTTTAGCAATGTTTTTCAACTGTCAGTCCGCGAAAACTTTGTCCGAAACATGATATGCTATGCGAACATTCCCGTTCATAAGTATTAAGACACCTGAAGGTGAAGTTTACTTAAGTCTACTGAAATTTGGAGACTTATATTGATATCTATTGAGATCTACTAAACTTTGCTGAAATTTATCAAAATCTACTAAAATCTACTAAGATCTGCCGAATTCTATTTGAATTTACTGTGTTGAAATCTTTGGAAGCCTACCGATGTCCGCTTAAATCTAGGGACGTTTGTTAAATTTAACTAAAATTTTTTAACTTCTACAGACGTCTACTGAAATCTACTAAAATCTAATTAATGCATGTGAAATCAGTCTTATTGTCGTTATAAGTTTAATAGAAAATTATCTGACGCATAAAAAGAAATTACAAAACTATTCTAAAAAAGAATGATTCTAAAATTAACCTAAAACTATCCTTAAAAAACTAATTCATTCTAAAATTTCGAAATACAAGCGCATATATATACTTTTATTAATATATGATGCTAAATTTGGTGAGAACATATGATTTAAGTCAGATAATACTTTTTTCTCGACCAAGATGGATGTCCCATTACTTATGAACGATAGCGTATATCAACAAACAAGCAGTAACAAATATCGCACTAACTAAAATTCGTAACTTTTTAATATAAGATTTAATAAATAAAAAATTGTTCACATTATTTCTTTTTGTCTTATTGTTAGTCGTCAACCGACAGATTTCACCAATTTCTATCGATCTGCAGGTGTAAGAAGGCTAGAGAACGCTGGCGCAGAGATTGTAAATCAATTATTTGTCTTCGTAGAAAAGCAACATACGAAGAATAAAATTTAACTACGTGAATTTACCTGTGGCAGTATATTTTATTTGAAACTACACTTGTCCAAAATTTCGATCACGAAAACCATCAGTCTCTATGATAGTCTATACGAAAGATAAGCCAGGAAAGAGACAGAATACCGTTAAATCTTTATGGAAAATAGATGAGGCGCATCTGTAATGCTAATCACGGACAAAACTAACATGCTTCCGTTACGTAATTAATTACCTGTCCGCTAAAGAAACACAAGTCCGTCGGAGTCGTCGTTACTACTACTAGCCCTGGCTGACACGATACGGTTCGTTCTCCTTTCACTATTACCAGTTTACTACAAGACTATCGTGTATCATCGTTCCCGGTAATATTCGCATATTACTATTCAAACAGGAGCGAAAGAGAGAGAATATAGATCGTTTGTCTTTTATCGTGGAAGATCTCTTCCGTATTAATGAATGATAACAACGATTAAAGCTCAACGGCATTATTACCGGTAATACACACCGATACGATAATGACCAGGAAAATAATATTTTCTCGTTTACGAGAGAATACAAAATCCCCCGACCCCTTGTTAATTTCGCAAATAATCGTAACAACAAAGCTAATAATTACTCCGGTGTATTTCATCTCGGTGAAAACAATGCGATATATACCGCGGTTTAATGTTTGTTTTGTTATGCCCAACTGACATTATCATTTAATTACTAATATTCCTATTCCGTTCAATTAGATTACCATTTGTTGTTTCCCACTACTATAAATTCGATATCAGAATGCAAGGGGGGGGGGGGTACATCAGTGAAAAGCCCTTGATCAGTCCTCTCGTTTCATCCAATGTTCACGCGTTTTACTAGCACCCAATGTTCGAAGACTCCAGTAACACACGATCGGCAACGACGATAGAATCCGTGTAATTCACGATGAGCCTCGTTACGGTTTCGCTCCAAGTTGCTCGTCCAATCAGGATTTTATCTCGAGCGTCATCGTTACAACAGGCTTGGCGTGCCAATCGATTCGCCCCGATACAGAGCAAACTTAAGCAGATACAACCTCGCGCTTCCTGGTAAACTTTCGCGCGATTAGGACCGGTAATGTTCGTGGAAATTCCGCAAGATAACACGTGAACCTTTCATCGGCGATTTCACGGGTGCCACGTGCACGATTATTATCGACTGATTGATGATTTTACGTACTACAGTGTAAACGAATTTACAGTTAAATGTTACGAATAGCTACCTGTAAACAAACATTGTTTTTCATATTTTGTATGCAAATTAGATCGTTTACGTTCAAGTGCAATATTCTTTACTGTACTAGGCTTTGAGAAAATCTGGAAAAATTCTGGGATACTTATTACAGCTTCTAGTGTACTATCGTTATGTGAAATGTTTAAAATTTTTTCAATAAAAATCAGCATTATTTTCGAAGAAATACAACAGTGAAGTTTCGATTAGATCAACTTACATTGTCTGTGGAGTATTAAAACTGTACTAACTGTAGGCTATAGCATTTTGGATTAAGATACAGTATTTTTAGGTCGTTGCAAACGAAACGGCAGAATTTATAAAAGAAACTTTAAAGCTCAATAACGTAGTGAAACCTAAATTTCATTAATAGAAATAAGCTCCAACAGATACAGTACATAGCTGCCAGGCGAATTACAAATGAATTTGGCCCAGTTTTATAAATACCTAAATTTTTGACTGAACAGCAGACTGTAGAGTATGATTATTGTTTATAAAAACAAGAGAGAACCGTAATTTTATGTGCAACGATCTATTATCCAAGATCACTAACAATTTTCCATGAAATTTCATTGAATGTACAATAGGATTTAGACTTTCCTACAAGTATTTTATTACAAAATTGAATATTGTACTAATGTAGTATGGCGAAAATTGGTAGAGAACTAATGAGGAGCAGGAACTACCAAAAGTGAAAGTAATCGCTGGCCAGAAAGAACGAAAATTCATGCTCGGCGGGAAATCCCGACAAGTCATCCGAAAATCTAAATATGACCATATTTAGTCATGTTCAAGTGTGAAAGCGTTTGTGTGGTGAAAGGACGAAAACTCTAAAAAAAGGGACGTTCTGGAGAAGGGTGGTTAGTTGTTGCTAGTTAATACAAGTGGATGAGACGATAAGTTGAATCAATTTAGTTGTTTTAGTTGTACAGTATTACTCATTTAAGGAATAGTTTTAGTTAACTAGTTATAGTTTTTCTGTTTATTAATTATTAAAAATTTTTATACTATACTAATATTGCCCAATAGCTTTGAGAAACAAAACTTGTAGCAAGAAGATAGGTAGGATTACTCGACTTACGAAATTTTCAAGCAAAATACGCACAAAGGAAAATCAGAGTGTTATGTATTTAACGCTACCGTAATTTTTCCATAATTAAATATTTTGAGAGAACTTTCTAACTTTATTTTAAGGTTTTGCCGAAGCTTGCAATTTTCCCACGACGTGGGACATGTTCACAAACTTCTCAGCACCTATACGTCTACACAATGTTCTCACAGATTTGAAAATTCAACCGGTGAATAAGTCAATTATATAAAATAAATCAATTATATAACTCACAAGATTAATTGCTACAAAACTATTTGGATCCTTTGAAATCCACGACGCACGAGGTACAAAATTCTTCTTTTAAACGTCAAATCTCTGTAATACACTCTACGTGATGATTTACGGATAAAATGCAAAAAAAAAAGAAAGAAAAATTCATCAACAAGAGATTAATTTGACACGTTCTAATATACACGTAGATTCTCGGAAAACAGTATTCGCCACTTTGAGCGTAAATTTTCAGAAGATCTTTACGATTTCGTGTCGAGTATCTTTAAACCTGTCACAAACTGTAAACAGTTTTTACACGATACAAACAGAAATCATCCACCAGCTGACCCTGACCTACGTTTTTTTATGGCGTGCAACTCGGTTGCACCGCACGAAAGGTTTGCCGGTTATCACAACTAGCCGTAAAACTCCGATCACGTCTATTACGTCCGTGACCGGCAGGTTAAATGTTGTTCCGTCAGTCAATTGATCCGCTATAAAATATGTCAGTAGATTGTATTAACGGGACATCAAATTGATTCGTATAAAATATCTATAGAGAAGAGAGAAAAATAAATAAAAAGAAAAAAAAAGAGAAAACGGAAAACAATCGCCGCAACGAACACTAATCTAATCTAGGTCCTAAAAATGCGTGTGGAAAAATTTTCATTGATTTATTACGCAATACGGACGCGTTGTATCAGTGCAAACATGAATTGATCGCAATACGTGTATTATACATGTAGCAATATCGAAATTTCGCGTACAAAACGATCCGCTGTAACGATCCGCGGCACAGAAAAGGGCACGTAAAGTGGGTAAGAATTATGGCACCTGGCAGATCGATTACTCGTGTACGACGCATCCGGTCACGTGACTTCCCGTGATTCTGATTCAGCAGGACATAAAATGTCGAGTGTGTCGTGTGCCGCAATGGTACGTGCTCGCATGTCGAATCCTATTCTCCCTTATTGCACGATATCAACCGAAAAAGAAACGAACATACGTACGTACGTACGTATTACCTTGGCTTCTCTACATTTTTCTTCTAACTATGCAGCCAGATATCGACGAAATTGAGAGACAGATCAAACAAGACCGATTCAAACGGAAAGGGAAAACATCGCACCCCGATTCAGACATTTAAGGGAGAGAACTCAAAGGACGAAAAGACAGGAATAAGCAGCGTCGTCTTTCCGGGGGCAATCGAACGAAAGGATGACTGCGACAGGTCGAAAATCCAATTTCACGTGAAAGGAAACGATCACAGGAGCCATAAACGTACGACGCTTCGAAAATTCGTACGCAGCAGGGCGAACACGAAGGGAAGAAAGAAAAAAAAAAGATAGAGAGAAAACCTTGGTCTCCTCTTAACCAAAAAGGGAACCATTCCAGGGCGCCATTCGCGTAAAATCCTCTGGACCAAGTTTCCTTTCCCCTATTTCTACCCTCTCCCTCACACTCACTCTTTTTTTTTACGAGGTCATGTCGCGAGACCAGAACGCCTGAAACCAAGATGAATCCATGACCGAGAATTCGATCGGTCGCCACAATGAAAAGTTACACCCACTGGAGATCTCTCCTCGCTTCAGCTCGTTCTCGTCCTGGTTCACTGTTGCAATGAATAGAGAGAGCGAGAACGAGAGAGGTAGGACACGACCAGAGGCAAAGAAAAACGCGCGGCCTGAAATTGCGATTTTACTGTACCGCGGCGTCGGTAAATATTTACCTGTCAGGGTGGCTGCTCGTTTCTCTCCGGTTCCCCTCTGCTCTTTAATTAACACGCGTTGTCCCCCTTATTTAGTAATCCTCCCCTCTCGTTTCTGGGACACTTCGCTCTCCAAGGATAGAGTCGGTGAAAAAAAAAAGAAAAAGAAAACTTCCAGCCGGTTTCTTTCACTGACGAAACACGTTTTTCACCGATCCTTCTTCCGCAGGACCGTTTTCTGCTCGTTCTCCTCGATCGATGTTTAAAATCATACCATGAATAGCATGCCTCTCGTTTCCTTGTTCAATCTTCTTTCAGGCACTCATGATAGAACATAGGTTATCTTTGCTAAAAGATGCGAACCACCGGTTAAACGATGGATATCGTACGAGTATTCTATCGACCCATCTTTCTCGTAAAGCTGCTTCGAATATTCAACGATACATATTCTCTCCTTTTTTCTTTGTTTCTCTCTTTTCTATCTGTCGTTGCTCCTCTGTCAACGATACGACAAAATCGGGAGATATGTGTTTACGGATATACGCCGAATCAGACAGTTTCCGCGATGTACGCAAAATGTGTATCGTGCGGTAACTGTTTCAACGGAGAATTCTTTTCACTTCCGGCCGTATCACGGGGCAGATCCTTAATGGACTTTAATGGATTGCGAAAGTGGGATTATATATAGTGAAAAGAATCCCAGAAAAAGGAAAGAAGTTTCATTGGACACTCACTGGATTTTCAATGACGGGAATTAACCGGATTTTACCGAACAGCGAATAAAGACGAAGTTAATGGATTTCCTTCTCTAGATACTTCGGAATAATCCTATCAATGAGTTAGTCGTAACGATTTCGAGGGTTGTCCGCTACTAGGTTCTACGCACTACACATACACTATCCGTAACGCCACTTTATCCACTGTACACTGACAAAGTTTCCGCGTGATCCGATATACAATTCTTCATTGCTGTTCGAACGATACTCGTATCATAGATGACGAGCACCTATCGTTACGATCCTCAATCATTCTTCGATTAGGCATCCTCATAATTGTGTAGTAACACTTTTCTATCCGAGTGTTTAAAAAATGACACTTGAAAAATCTTCACCAACCGAAGAAATGATAGAATCTTCTGTGTACTTTTAATCAGCGAGAAAAGAACGGATATGTCTCTCTTTACGATCAGAGATACAACAAAGACACGACGATTTTACTAATTTTACCCGACGAGAGTTAATAAAAATTGTGCGTTCTCGGCGTCGATGGGGAGCGTCGTTTGCATCGTGTTGGCTAAACGGATCGGAGATAAGGGATGCAATATCGTGTCGACGTCGACGGCGAAGAACGTCACCGGAACGAAGGCTCGGCACGCGAGTTCGCCGGCCGACTGAAGCACTGTTCGACTGTCAGCCGACCCCAAACCCGAAACTCACCTCGACTCCTCTCTGTTCAACGTATCCGCTGTCTCCGTCAGTTTCCCATAACGATAAGGGGTGGCTCGGGGTGCAGAGGGCATAAACAGAGCACAAGAGAAGGGATGTAGGAACTACGCGCCTGCGCCAGGTGAATCAGTCGACGAGAGTCTTTCTTCTACTTTATGCCTGACACTCGCTACTCCTGCGCTGCTTGTGCAGGTGAAATAGATAACGAGAAAAAATCGTAAGTCGCCCCGTATCTTCTTAAGCTTCTTTTACTGCGTACAATCGCACGGGTTCTTCTGCACGCGATATCAAACGTGTATAATACGTGTGCTCGTGATGCGTGGAAAATCGGTGAAGTTACGATACTGAACCTAGAAAAAGCATACTGGAACGATCGGGGAAGTAAATGTTAGGTCACAAAGATGAACGTTCTTTCGAGTAGCTAAGAAATTTATACTTTTTGAATAGTTTACAACTTGAACTGAAATACACTTTAACAGCACAAGTTTATTGCTGCTTTTAGTTTGTTAGATGCGCCGAAAAAATTAGGAAAGGAGAAAAACATATTTGTAATTTTACCACATGCAGTTGATCAAGTTTCGGCTGAAGTAAAATACTTTCTGAATGAAAATTATCAGTGCTGAATCTTTAGTCCTACCACCGCTAGATATCTATTTATGAAGTCACGTTGATCAAGCTTTGACTGAAGTAAGACACTTTTTAAGTAGAAATTATCAGTGCTAGATCAGCCGCTATGATCTTTGGTCCTATCAGCGCTTGATTTTTATTTTTGAATTCACGTTGAACGTATTATGTATAATGATAGAATATTTTCAATTTTCCCACTTCCCATTACATCAATCACGCGTGCTCTTGATCAAGTTTTGACTGAAGACACTTTTTAAGTAGAAATTATCAGTGCTAGATCAGCCACTATGATCTTTGGTCCTATCACCGCTAGATTTTTATTTATACAATCACGTTGAATGTATTATGTATAATGACAGCACAACGAGCATTGAACAATTACAACAAAAATTTACTACACTATTTGATCAATTAAAATTTTGTAACGATACGTTGGAAGACATTCGGAGGAATTTAATAAGAAGAACAAAGTGGACATATCACTTTCAGCAATTCATGAATTAAATAAATTTTCAAAATTGAATTTTCACGAAAGTAAAGCCTCAAATAAAACAGTTGTATTCTACATTTTCGACTCAATTTTTCATATAGAATCAACTCCTGCCCGCTTATACCATCTGTTACGAGACGCACTGTACATAATCATTGCAGCCAAGTATGCACGTTATATATTCTACACAAAAAATACAGTCTACTACGTTCAATTTGAAAACGTTCTCACTTGATCATACTCGCTGAAGTCGTCGCCGCCCAATCGTTTCAAAAATTACCCGTTGACGCTGCGACGCAGAAATAGCAAGCAACAGGCATAAGTTTGCATACAATACATTCTATTGTTACATAGAAGAGCAGGAAAAAAAGTGGAGCGTACGTACTATGATGATATAGGGAGGAACCGAGTCGAGGAGTCGGTGGTATTGTTGCGAAATCACTCGATGTAGCGTAACCTGAACACAATACCGCGGAATGAAGTCGGGACGCGTGAGCGTCGCCACCAATTAATTAACGTCAACCACGATAAATCAATCGAATCGTTGTTCTCAACGTAGTCAACGGTTTTCCGCGGCTAACCCGCGAAATCTCAGTTCCATCGTCTCTGTCGTCTCTGTCGCTCCGTCTGTCTTTCATCCTCGACCTTTCTTTTTCACGTTTCTCTCGGCTCAAAGTCGTGTCGTCGATTCGATGTGGGAAACCAATCAGTCCCGAAACTACTTCCAGGAAACAGACGTTCCAACGTTCTCGTACAACGCACCCTGCGTCTGTACGAGACAAACTCTTCCAAATAGCGAGACTCATTCACATTCTAACACTCTTGGATTCTGCAAGATTAAAGCGGCGCGATTTCTTTCGATTATTTCGAATTTTCGTCACACTTCGTGTATCCTGTATCTTTCAAGTCGAGTTGTTTTATTTACTACCGCGTACTTCTTGGATTAATAACATCGTCGTTTCTCGCTGAAACTCTATTTAATATTTGGTTGCCTTCGTAGTCTTTTTTATTTGCTAAATTTATTGTATAAAGTCATCCCCAACTTCTACGTTTACATATTTCTTTTTAATAAAACACAAACCATTTAGAATTTTTTCAAGCTGTTTTTTTTCTTTATTCAAAGTATAATCCATTACATTTACACAAGGTCTGTTAATCTTTGTATCACTATTTCCGTGATTTTTCTGTTGTGAAATATTAAAAAAAAAGCATATTCTACTAACGAAGATAGAACTTAGAACTAAACAGCAGTAAGTAAAATCGGATCATCAGTATTTTCATCTTCTATTGTTGTATGATACAAAGTAAACAACAAGATTTATTAAGATATATTAAAGTTGAAACATAAAAGTGCTAAATCATTTGAACATCTTGTTTATCGTTAATGTTTATTAATTTTCTGAATTGATGGTGATTCGAACTGGTTAGCTGATCTATTCTTAGCCAGTACTTTTTACCTGTTTTACTGATAGAATCCGATAGCTCATTTCTTTTATATCCCAGTATATGAGAATGACGGAAAAGATAATTAAATATTTAAAAATCGAAGGAGAATTAATTGAATCTCCAATATTAATTATAATTTGTGATTTAACTTAAAACAATTATCACAGTCGTGAAGTCTCTATAAACAAAATAATCATACCACCTCACAACATACTCTCACCTTGCTCTCAAAAAAAGTCGAAGAAAGACGAAACAAAACAAAAAAAATGTGTCCTCTATATTCATACAAATGTTCGATCACACACGAATTTTGGTTGACCGTCGAGTAGAAACAGTAACAATAATCGAGATAACGCACGCAGCGCGTTACGCCGCGAGATCCGTTTAACCATGACCAAATTGCTAATATTATCAGTTATCGGATTATTACGGATAATTGTTCGGGTTTGCCTTTATCAACTATCCTACATACTACTACAGGACACCTCTGTCGACCCCAGTACCTCGTCCTCTTTCATCCTGTTTCCCCTCTCTCGACGCGTTCTCCAGTCGACTCGTCTCATTCGTCTCATCTCGTTCATCCTCGTGGAAACGTTGCTTGACTCCACCGCCGCGCTACCAGGTGCTTCGTCGCCGACGTTCACGTAAGCACGCGGTAAATTCTAACTTGGCCGAACTCTATACGTAACCTCGTATGGAAATGTGACACTGCCAGTTCACGGACAACGCGACAGCGTGGAATAGTGAATGGAAAAAGGTGAGGGGGAGGGAAAAGCAACCAGCTCCGGAATATGTTTTCCAGTACAATGCCGCGCGGAGAAGTTTCAAAATACCACGGCGACTTCGCCTCGAATGTGAAAACGTTGGTGCCTCGAGTTACGAGCCCGTTAGAGCGGCGAAGATGGCTAATAAATTCGAAAGGTGAAACTCGCTGAATTGTCGATAACGTGTGCACATCGATGACCAAAGTTGGCCCGTTCGAGTTGCTAGAAAGCTGTTGCTCCGAGTGCCATTTCGCGTTGATGGCCGCCGCTGACCGAGATTTTTACCGTTTACCAAAGCACGAAGAATGAGATTTAGAAAGGAGAACGGTTAGGTGAAAAGTCATGGGTATATAGGTAATAAAAGCGTGGGATATGGATTTAAAAAGAACAGCGAATTACTAATCCATCCTGGATACTGCTCGCCAAAAGGAATGGAGGTATTGAAATAGTAAACGATATACAGTTGAGACTGTTTTTACACGGTGAATGCGCATAAATTATCGATTAGCAATGAGATATAAAATTTGTGTTAAATTAGAGCAAAATAATTGAAGAAACAGTTTAAAATGCAGAGCTGCATTCTATAATACAATTTTATTTCATGAATACGTGAAAAATAAAATATTATGTTAAGAAAAACCAAACAAATATTTTTTCGAAAATCAACATTTTATTCAGCATCACTTTCTGTTATAATAAATAATTCTTTTCTTTTTTTTACTAATGGCGGGAAATCACTTTCGTCGTTCGAAATATTCTCTGTCTGATCGTTTTCTGTCACTTTTGATGACATATGTCTTTCTTTTTCTTCTAATGATTCTTCATAACAAGTCATACAAACTCTTGATTCTCTTTGAAATCGTGTTAAAGAAAAAAAATAAACAAAAACGTGTTAGGAAGACTGCGTAAAATGAATAAAACATGTTTTAAAACAGCCGTGCGAAAGTGAATCGTGTGGAAAGATTCCCAGGTGTATATTATAATAATAATAATTATAAACATTATTTCTTGGTGCTTTAAAACGTACTAATTTGCTGAAAAGAACATGAATTCAATGAAAAATAAAATAAGTATCATTTACAAAAAAATATTTTAACCCATCTCGAATGTAATGAGCATAAGCAAATTCGTTGATATTCGAAAGGTTGAATGTAATTTTCATATTTAAACTAACGTTGAAAATTTTCAGCATAAATGAAAAGCATGTGCTTGTTCATTTTGACAGTTACATCGTTTATAAAATTAAACGCTGTACGAATTTCCAGCTATGTTTCAGCTATGTACCACCTTTACGGATTTAAAGAGTATATAAATGGTCACAGGCCATTTGGAAGTTACCATTTTACTTCATTTTGTGATATCCCAGAAAATTAAAATAAATTATTCTGTAGCATTTACAATTTTTACCGCCGTATTGAGTATGAAACTCACATTCTTTTCCACTAAAAAAATTAGTTTTCATTTATTCCATAGCCGTATTGTATACCATTTCAGCTCCTTAATTATTACGATATCACTTTAGTTAATTGTTCTGTTAATGGATAAGAAATGAAACAAAATATTTTGATACGCATCAATTGCAATTACAGCTACAGAATAGCAGCTCAGGTGAAATTTCTAGATAGTTCAATGTAGCAAAACATGTTAAAACTGTTTTGAGTTACATTAGTAACTTACTGTGTCCGGTATTAAGTGCCACTTAACTTCACAAAATTGAAGGTTAATTTCAATTAACTATTATAATAATATTGATTGTTTTATTGCTTCATTTTGACTTTTAATATTGTTAATTAATAAATAACGTAAAATAAAAGCAACAGAACTTATTGTTATTTCTTAAAAAAAAAAAATTTAAACGTCCTACACTAGGGTAACTTCCCTTACACGGTATGTAAACATAAAACTCAAACGTTATCGAGCTGATTTTCAAAATTTCGAAATTAATAATCTCTGAGTAGCCTTTTCTCATATTACGAGGAGCAATGAACTTCGATCAAAAGCTTTCGTCTTTCATCATCGCTAAACGAAACTCCGAGAGCTATTTATCCCACGGCCCAGAGGTATTGAGATGAAACGTCTGTAAGGCATTGTTGAACTTTTGCACTTTGCTTAGGGATATGGGGATACAAACTTCATTTGGGAATATGTACACACGTAAATATCCATTGGTAGGCACCCGTAGATAGCTGGAACATGCTTGTACACACGATACACAACGATAATACACTATAAGTCTGAAATACAGTTAATCGCAAATAGCGCCCTTCGAGTTTGCAATATGGCGAAAGCGTTAGCGACCTCCTTGACTATGAGACATTGTAAATTATCGATATCCTCGTTGTTAAACATCCATATTTCGAATGTTTCCCCGATGAACAACAAAGTGAACACCTGACTGTATACGAACACGAGAATTTCGCACGTAGGTAGTTGCATAAATTTTCGATGACTTTCGATATCGCAGAAAAACGTGTATCATTCGATATCTTTCTGGGTCACTGCAGATATCACTGCTACATAAAAACGTCCGCATTGTTATATAGGGAGAAACGTTTGAATATTGACCAGTACATGCGTGTGTACATGAACAATGGTATTGCGTGTATACGGCAGATCAGCGTGACAAAGAGATTTTTCAAATATTCTCGCCGGGAGGGAACGTTCTCTCGAAAAATATCACATTAATCAATTTAAAAAAAAAAGTAACAACGACAACCATATAAGAATATTTTACGTTACTATTTCGCGACTATATCTACTAACCTTGATAACAAATTACTTCGCGGCAATTTCCGTTTTTATCTAACTAGGAGGATGGCCACTGGCGTGGATGCAGGAATAAATGCACAAACGATACGCCACCAAGGGATCATTAATAAACCGCCTTAGAAATCTTGTTTCTCACCACAGATATACTTGAGTAATTTATTTATCGGGACGTGAAATTATTTACTATTTACATCTGAGGAAATTTCAACGATCTCGAAATAACAAACTCGCGTTTAAAATTGCAACACAGCTGAATGAGTTGTTACACTGAAAAATTATACCGACGATTCTACTCGAACGATCACGAACGTCTTGATTGATCATTTAGCCTCTAGTCTAAACTGTAATTTTCGGAAATTTCAAACGCGTAATCAGAAGCAAGAAGTACTATGCAGAGATAAAATGATGAGTGGAAGGAATGCAGGTTTAATTAAGTCTCTAACACAATCATAAAAATGGAGCACACGTATTTTCATTATTGGTCAAACGCGATAACTTCGACGATTCTGATCATTTAGGAAAGAATGCGAGGAAAGAATCAGGCGATGTGAACCATATAACGAGATCGTAAAGTCGGTCAGGTGTCAAAGTAAACATGTTTCTTTCTTGAAAAATTCTAAATATTCTAAACAGTAACCAACATTTGCAGATTTTGAAAACACGTGATACGCGATAGTAAGAGAAACAAAGATTTCTTTAGTCGGATTCATTCTTAATTATCTCGATAGTTGCAGAAACCTTCATACTTGCAAGCTTTTTTACTCGCGTTTCGTACAACTATCGAGATTCTGCTGTATCCCTCTTGCCCTTATACCATCTCGGTAGCCATCTTCTCATCTCTGCATAGTACATTCTTCAATTTTAGAAAGCAACATAAACATTCGAACAGACGTTCACTATTTCCCGGTAACGTTATCGACCAGCCGTCGAAGACACTGTCCGTACGACGGAAACAACTGAAATCTCTCGACGGTGCTACGTACCCGCCCTTCTCTACGCTCGTAAATCGTCTGACAGAGCCGTCGTAGCCGTGACAACGACAACGACTACGACGACGATGACGACGACAGGGACGATGGCGATTTTGTTTTAATCATGCCAACTCGACAGGGACAGAAAAATAGAGAGACAGAACGAAACGAAATGGCGAGACAGAGTTGGAAGAAAACTGATTCAGGGGCTCTGGGTAGTGTCTGCCTGCTCGGGGATTGAGTTCACCCCTGTTACGGAGACACTATGGCTGGGTAGAAGTCTCGTTCAAACGTCCTAGAAGGGGTTGAATGTAGAGACGGTGGTTTCAGTCGCCGAGCGTTTCCGAATCTCGGCGGGGTTAATAGTCGAACGTGCCTGGAGGGATTCTCCAGCACTGCTTCCATCGTCCCTACCACCCCCCATGCGACCTGCCACCTCCCACCGCCGCGCCATTATTGTTCGTTTCTGAAAGGCTGAATCTCAGCATTCAGTCCCCTACTTCCTCCTTTCCTATACCTTCTCTCCCATACCTATCATCTTCCTTCTCCACCTTTCTCTCTCTCTCTTCCTCCACCTCCACTCTCCTCCTCCTCCTCCTCTTCCTCCTCTCAGGGTACGCAATCTCACCGCTTCCGCGCTTACAAGCAAGTCGGCTTTCCACTCGACATCGGCGTCTGTCTTGCCGCGATAATATGTTAATCAGCCAGTCGCGATGTTAATTAATAGCCCAAGGCAACGGCGAAATGTCGATCGTGCAAGTAGCTACCTTCGAATCGACCGAAAGAGAGATATATGTACATATATCCCACACCTTGGATCTTCAATGTCGTTCGAACGTGACCGGTTTATTTCAATCCAGGTGAAATGTGTCGCGCGTTATAATGTTATTAATAAACGTGGTGTAGATTAATTCGATCTATGCCGTTTCACGATTAGCTGGATTGAATGTGGTACAAAATTAATCGCATACTAAGAGAGTACACGGTGGATGTCTACTAACAGATTCCAACACGAGATTCGAGGAATTCCCTATTCCTCGTCACTCGGGGACGCGTTAATTTTTCATCGTCCCTCGTTACGGGGAGAATCAAATGTAAATTGATGCTGCTTATCGGGATTTCTAGGTCTACAGGTATATGCACGTTAGGTAAGGTATTCCGATCGTGATCGATACACCGGTTTTAAACTCCGCTCGCGAAATCATTAATGATAAGACAATTTCGTTCAGTTAACAACGTCATTAACGAACGGGCAAAATGGACGGCAGTGGTAGGGCGCGGTAATTTCTTCGCGAATTTCGTGAGAGGCATTGGAAAACCTGACGAAGGGAAATCGGCTGAAGACGCGGCCATTTCGAGCTCCGTTTTAATTATAGCTTCCCTTCCCCCTTTTTCTGATAGCGATAAATCAACCCATACCACGAAATATAATCGTTAAAATTATGGGAAAGAATATACTATATTGTTACCTAACATTAGGAATAAATAAAAGGAAACGTTTACTTTTCTATTTAAGTAACTTTATACGATACTTAATAAGAGTGTATTTATAAACATAAGAGGAATTCTTTTTCCTTAATATCCTACCATTTTGTGAATCAAGATTTTTTTCTAATTCTAGTACTTTACGTAATAAAGAACATATTGTCAATTCTAACTCAATTTGACAGCAAGTTTTTGAAACCGCCAAATGATTACTACTTTTACTCTGTAAAACTTTAATGCGGAAAAGATATTTCTTTGGTACAAGAATAACTTAATGCACCGAAAACTTTATCTAATTTTTCAATAAAACTAAACTGCTGAAAGTGTTCAATTGTCGGTTTAGATTATAAGACTTCTTCTTTAAAATTTCTTTTATCACAGCTTATCAGCAATATGTTAAGATTGATAAAATTGATAACTTTTCCGTCTCTCCTTAAAGGTTCATTCACCCTTGACGTATACATCGCATATAACGTCTCACAGACTACGCGATAAACGGAAGTGGAAAAGAATGCGTACGCTTTCTCTGAAAAGTTTGAAATTACTGAGAGATCGGCTTAGAATCATGGCACATCGTCGAACCGGTAGCAAACAGTTAGGGTTTAAAAGTAGGATTTGCCAGGGCGCTCGACGTCGTCGGCGTATAATATCGGCCGAGAAGTTTACGCGTCGTCAGATTTCATCGGCGCCGAGACTGAATGAAAGCCGCCGCTTCTGAATCCCCCCGGGAAGACTGTAACTGGTTGTTCAAACAAAACCGCTCCTCTCTTCCTTCTTCGGAAAGCTCACCTTGTCATCCATTTCAGGGATCTTTAAGGGAAAAGATCGCGACGTATAGGAAACTGCAGCAAAGTCGACTGTCACTCGTTCCCGCGGTAAGTCGATGCTCAGCTCCGTTCTCCAGTGCTCGTCCGATAGCCAGAATTGAGGCAACGAGATAAGTAAGAAAATGCACGAGTCAGCGTATGCGAAATATGCGTGGAGCACATTCGGTGCGTTCAAAAGGATCGCTGCCGTCACAAGCAAGGCGTGTCTTCACATGCCTCTGCATCTCCTTTGCCCCCCTCCCCTTAAGCTCGTCTTAAATGTTGATCTTGCGGTTACCCGAAAAGCAGATAAAGAGGAAAAGATTGGTTATATAGGGTGGAGCAGTAACTTTGACTATATGGAATATAGTCAAATATTCCACGTCATATTCTATTATAATTACAAAGTTATAATTTGATATGCAATTGACTTTCACCTAATTACAGTGTTAGTCGATTCTAGACTCAGCTAGAATCTTCTTTCTCGACTTTACGCGGTAAGAGTACGGAGGAATTGTAGGCAGTATTGTATGATTAACCTTTCGACTGCGACGCATTCTCGCACGGAACCATCAATATTATACGGTGCGACATTAGCATGTCAGTCGCTGATATTTTTATGCTCATTGACCGTAATGAGAAATAAATAAATATAGTAAATCACAAATTGAAATAAATAAACACTTAGCAAAGGAATAAGTTTATACAAGTCAATATACAATACGATTGTACGAGAGTGTACATACGAGAACATGAAATTGAACAATATTAGTAAAAACATGCGAACAGTTCCCAATATTCAGCTATTTGCAGTTACTATGTTATATGAAACGAAAAATTCTATATTAGATCGGTTTAGTAACACAGTCAATGTGTTACAGTAAAAAAAATTTAGAGAGTGTATATATACGATCATTCGTATATATTGATAAAACAGTGAGAGCGTATATATACAGTAAGGAGCAAAACTAAACACACATACGATATTTTTACAAAAATTAATTTTTATTCGATGTTTGTATATAGAATAGAAAAAAACAAAATACATAGCATTAAGAACAATGGTTTAGCTTTCCAAAAAGATTTTACTGATCAGAATATCGTTATTATTTTGATAAATATAAATATTTTTCGTGTAGTCGGTTTTGCACCGCAATTCATTTTGAAGTAAACATATTTTCATATTTTGATACATTTTATATTTAATATTTTGTCCACATGCCTTTGGCCTTGATAGTGGCTTGAATTAGTTTAGGCATACTCGAAATTATATTTTCGCAGTATTCTGGAGTAATAGAATACCATTGTTGTTGCACTCTTTGCCACAAATCATTGTTGGATACATTGCTGGAGCACTGTACTCATTCGCTAGTTTCATTTTTAAATATGCCCAAACATTTTCTATAGGATTTAAGTCTGGACTTTGAGCAGGCCATGCTATCGTTTGAAATTGTTGAGTATCAAGCCAATTTTTGACGGTTTTTGCAGAATGACTGGGGGCGTTATCGTGTTAGAAAACAACATCACATTCTTGTACCGGCATATTTTCAACAGCATCCAATAAATTCTGTTCTAAAATGTTCTTGTAAGTGTACTGGTTCACTGTGCTTTCAATTCGATGCAATGGACCTACACCATACGCCGTAATACAACCCCATATCATGAGTGAACCACCACCAAATTTGATTGTCTGTTTAACATGACGCGGCATAAGGGATTCACCTTTCCTTCTCCAACACCAAAAACGTCCATCCGACAAAATTCGATTTATTTTAGACTCGTCTGAAAAAATTATGGTCTTCCATTGCTCTGTATTCCATTTTATATATTTCTTGACAAAACTCAAACGAGCTTTAATATTTTTCTGTGATAGTGCAGGTTTCTTCTTCTTCTCCATTGATAAAAAATTAGCTTCTTTTAATGCTCTTCAAGCTGTCCATTTGCTTATTTTCTTTCCAACGTCGCTTTCTAACAACTTTGCAGCCATTGATGCCGTCGTTGCGACTTCCGAAGTTATGTATTTTGTTAGTCGTTGCTTATCCTGACAAGACAATAATTTTGGTCGCCCTCCTAGAGATGTTGGAACTTCGTTGCGATATCGTTTTCGTATTTTATGTACTACACTCTGACTGACCGCAAACTTTTTGGCAACTTTTCGCGTTGATAAGCCGGCTCTTAATTGAGAAATAATACTATCTTTCACAGTTTTCGTTAATGGCTTCATGACAGTATGTTAATGCGTGTTACTGCACGAACAACAACCGTACAACTACTAGAGTACACCCAACCTCGGATAACACCGGTCATTTTTTACTAAAACTATGTTTACGTTTCTCAGTCGCAAACGTCCTAATGCGGTGCAAAACCGACTACACGAAAAATATTTATATTTATCAAAATAATAATGATATTCTGATCAGTAAAATCTTTTTGGAAAGCTAAATCATTGTTCTTAATGCTATGTATTTTGTTTTTTTCTATTCTATATACAAACATCGAATAAAAATTAATTTTTGTAAAAATATCGTATGTGTGTTCAGTTTTGCTCCTTACTGTACGCCTTTAGTAGTCAGAGTTGACACTTACAAAATACGTATGCGACGTTATAATGCTCGAAGGAGGCTGGAACCTGATCTTGCTCGTGCCAATACTCTGACGAACAGAGTAACGTTCTGTTCAGAAACTCAGTTCCAGATTCACTCCCGAGCATCGAAAATCATGCCTTTTTATACACCGAATATTACGGTTTTTGGTGGTGAGGAATGCTAGATTTTCGTGAGAACGAAACTTCATTTAAACATTTAACCCTTTCTCTAAGACTACCCAGGGGGTGCGAGTAGAATGCGTACATAACATATTCGACTTTAATGGAATTCTCCGGACATTCATTTATCGGGACAGCTCGATGCGAAAATATATTGTAACATTTCGTACCGCAACGCATACTTAACTTGAAATGTTTTCAAACAAATAATTTACAGCAAATAATTTACGAAATATTTGAAGTCGTGTTACGAGACTCATTCTGGTCTATATGTATATCATTTGAGGGACAATGTCGAGGAAGGTATGCCTTTTGAAGGACAATGTCGAGGAAGATGTGCTGTTCAAAGGAACTGTACCGCGTATCGCATTACAAACATACACCTTCAATGAACTTCAATGAAGAGGACATTTAGCACTGGAATAATGCATAGATAAGCGTTTTTCCTCATAAACCGTGTCGCGGTACTCTTCAGTGAGAATTCTGCACTACTTTTCCAGGAATTTAACACGGCCGACGTTAGACAAAATTTAATCGTCCAACGATAACACGCTCTTTATTGCGACATTCTTTCGTCTAAGGTAGATCGTGAATAACGGACACGTTTATGACCGTGCCAGGCGAAACAACGTACCGGTTATGGTTGCTCCGACGAAAGGTTTATTATCTTCTGCGCGACGTAACAAGGAACGCCGTTATTCCTTGTTCAATGGCGTGCAAACATAAGGGAACGTCGATCCCTACCCCGTTCCATAGGTTATTCCTGCACATTTGTCCGCGAACGTAAAAGCGCAAATTTTTAAGCGGTCCACAGTGAAAAAGCAATCTCTTTATACGCCTCCTCACTTTTTTACCTAGCTAACCGCCCTTACTGTCCTGTTTTCGCCGCGAAATTGCGTTGTCACCCTGGATCTTCATCCCGCCTTTTCTCCACCGCCTGCTTGAAGCCAGCGGGGAAAGAAAGACCGCTTCGAGCGGAAAAAAAACATCATGAACGAGCGACGATGTGAAGAGAAAAAAAAGATCGCGGAAAAACCTGCGGTGTAAAACGAGAGCGACAACTTTGACAAGACTTTAGATGCTCTCGCGCCTTACCGGATATATTATTATCATACGAGCGAGTTAACCGCGAAGGAGGCAACAAGAATGCTGAGGATATTCTTGGTACGATATTACCTTAGCTGTTGAGCGAATGAAATATTTTCAATGTGATTAGATTGAGAAAGTTGTCAACGTGTGGATACAACATTTGAAACTGGGAATTTTAAACTTGCTGCTTAGAATTTTTAATTTGAGATTTCAAGTCTGGAATTTGAATTTCTAAAATTAGAACTTCAAATAATTCAATTTGAGATTCGTTAATTTTTAATTGAATTTCATTACGACAAAAAATATGAAGAGAAAGTATTCATTGAAACTTTAAACTTCCTACTTCAGATTTTTATTTCAAGTAACTTCACATCTGAAGTTTGAATTCTTAAAATAGAGCATTTAAATAATTTAGTTTGAGATTCGTTATATTTTAATTGAATTTCATTGCGACAGAAAGTGCAAACAGAAATTATTCTTTGCATTTTAAACTAGCTGCTCAAAATTTTGATTTCTACACCTCACATTTGAAAACTTAAATAATTTAGTTTCAGATTCGAATTCCTTGGAACAGCAAAAGGTATAATAAAAATTGTGCTACTTATACAGACTGAAATCAAACGACACGAGACAGTAAGAATTAATGTAAGCTTCCATCCACAAGTGCCGCTTCTTTTCGTCGAAACGTAAAGCAAATCGAGCGCAAGCTGTTTCCAGTACAGTCTGGTGAACATTTTCATGGGAAAACGTAGCCGTGCCGACGAAGTTACTCGGAAACATCGTTACCACGATTTCTTCTAATCTGTGCACGTGAAAAGCAACGCGAAGCGGCTCGCGTTAAATCAAGTTTCGTTAAACGACGAATAAATCAAGCTTTTTCACGGAGTCACAGCACGGTGTTTAAAAATGTACGCTCAAGGCTTCGAACGTGTAGCCTGTGTACGTGTACGCGATTCTATCCGAGCTTATGCACACGGGGTTACTTAATCCATACGGAATTCCAGGCCCGACCATTCTCGTCCTGCATGCCAAGTAACCTGCTCACCTTACGTTTTTCCAGCTTTTTCCGACTCTTTCTAAAAAAAAAAAAAAAGGAACCGATGTTCCGGTGAGGATAGTACAACCAGACGACAATAATCGATTTCGAAAACGAACGACGAATGAAAAGGGTTGCTCTTGCAACTTTCGAATGCATCTCATAATATGCAAACATACGAGGAAAATAATCATAGATTATATATTATATTTTTTGCTACCTCCCGTTAATATTCGGACACCCTTGAAAATAGAATAACATTTTTAAAATTGAACCAAATGACGTGAATTTTTGGTTCTTTCTTTTTTTAAGAAATTAGAATAATTAGTTTACTAGATAATGTATAAAAAAAACTTTTTGAAAAAAATACAATTTATCGGAATTGTGAAAAAAATAACCTTTTATTTCGTAAAATTGTCACCATGTATACGTGTATTACTGACATAAATCTTAAAAACACATTTTTTTAAATTTTCATTGAAGGCTCAGATAATAAATGTAAAAGACGACCTTTACTATTTTATGAGATTAACGAGAGTCACTCTACGTATAACTTTAATATTTATTTGTATAATTTTTAATTTTCTAGTTAAGAGATTTGAAACGTGAAGGAATTTTTAATGAAACTAGTATTTTAATTTTCAAAACTCGGAATTAATAAATAATTATTCAGTCATCGCAAATTACTCTTTTGCATTTTAAATAGGGAGAAATAGGATCAGGTAAATTTTCAAACTTTTGAGAGCTATAGCAAAACATTATTTCGCCATTAAATGCATATATTATAGAACATGTTCTTTCAATAACACACGAACCTAGTACATAGAAACGATAAATGATAAATATGTTGACGAAGATATGACGCGTCAATCTCTTCAACATTAGAATTTGTAGAGTACATTGTTGAACATCCATAGCCATAAAAGTCATCATTCGCAATCCTTCGCGTACAATACCGGGTCATGATGCTGCGGGATATTGCTATACGATGGAATATCGTGGAATTTCAAGATGGCCGTCATGACCACACTAAGCTACCATGAGTAAAAGGAATTCAATTTCGTGCTGCCCGTCTTTTGTGTCACAGGCTTGTACGAGCATTTATGCACGGCATTGATAAGAAAACACGTCGACAAACATATCCCGTATCAGATGCACTACAATATTTTCGATAATATTGATATCCTATTTGTAACCGTACATATAAACATTAATTTTCATATTTCACGAAGTAAATAATATCCCAGCAACGGGAGTAATTAATATTCCATATCGTTGTGATACGGGAAAAAATTTGATTCCACCCTTTTCTTTTTTTATCGGAATAGTGTAACGCGTTACGTATCGCTATAAGAGCGTAAAGTAATTCCGCAGTTATCACGCAGAAGTAATACGAAAATTATTAATTTTATTCTAAAAATAAAGCGTGACCTATGAAATAAAATAAAAACGTTATATCATATAGTTTATTAATTTATTAATAATTAATAACATCAATATACTAAAAATAATAACTATTATTATTATTATTATAAATTATTTATTATTATATTCGTAAATGTTAACTGTTTGATAAGTAAAACTATCAACGCCTTGTACGGAAACAAGGTATATGTAAATACAAATTAAAAAGCGCATCACCAATGATGCACACTGTAGCAAAAGTGTCGTGGAATTTGTCTTGGGTTATAAGTCTTCGATAGTGCGGAATAAACATCAACGTCGAAATGATTTGGAATTTTAACCACTGAGCTAAATTACATTAATAAAATAAATGAAGAAGCACATTGAACTTAACAAAGCTTAGGTAGATTCTGACTGACGCTGCGTTGAATACGAATTTTTTAGAATTGTGGAAACGATGAAAATCTCGAACGTATCTAACGCTGTAAGTCATCTTTCTTCCAGTGTGAAATACCTATTTAAATTCAAGCGTCACACACACTCATCTGCATGACAGCATTAAAGACATAACCTAACAAATAAATATCAAAAAAATTATCTAACCCGTCGAAACTCCCAATGATTGAATTTTCAAGATTTTCTTTAATTTTCAAGTGTCGTACCAAATTATTGCACTGAACTAGGGTAATCTTAATTCATACATTATACAAAGGACTACATATTTTAAAACTACACCTGAATTTTCTCTATGGGCCTACTTAAGTGTTCGTTTCTTTGTTAAACGTAATAATATAAACATGTAATTTAATTCTAAACGCGAACAGAATCTTATTCCTCAATAAATACTTAATTGATTAATCAGGAATCGGTTTAACAAACCGAATGTTGTTCTTGATATATTTAAAAAGAAGATGAAAGATCTTTCTCGACGAAGTTACAGCCAAACAAGCTCGCGTTTACCGTGACAATACTCCACAACGTTCGTAGCGTTGATAAAGACCGTTTCCATTATTTATTCAATTACAAACAGTAATCCATAATCATCAAGAGCCATACAAAAGCTCAATCTAATTAAAAGAAAATTTCGCTTGTCTCCTAACGTCCAATTCGATGACCACGCAGCATAAGTGGAGCCTTGTGATCGTTTCACCCATGATTACCTTGTCACGAACTTTCGTATCAATTTCACGTGCTGGCGCAATATTCCAACTAAATAACCTTCATTTAGTTCAATTCGATTAAATCCCGTTTAAAGCTTCCATTGTGATCGAGTTACCCGAGTGCATTGACGCGACGCGAAATTTCACGCGACCACCTCCCCCAGAGTGTATGGATCGCGTACGCGATGGCATGGAAAGGCAGCGACCCTCGCTTATGATCGATCATTTTTGCTCGCGTTAACGAATTTTCTAACGTCGTTAACTGTTGTTCCGGCCAATTTTCGAACATCCTCGCGATATTGTCAATTAGCACCTTTGTACGGCTCCCAGATTGAGTACACTCACTCTCTCTCTCTCTCTCTCTCCCTCTCTCTCTCTCTCTCTCTCTCTCTCTCTCTCTCTCTCTCTCTCTGTGTCGCCGTTGACCAAAAGAGCCTTCGTACACACAGAGGTACAACCCGCGCCTGTACAAGCGTGAATACGAGGACACGTGATCGAGCATAGAACAATACAGAAACACGACAGGAAAGGAGGAGTGTGCACGCGTACGATAGACACAGAGGTGGATTGATAGAGAAACGCGAAGGGGGTAGAGGTACGGTCGAACGTAGAATTCACTGTGAAAGGGATCGTTGGTAGGGGAGGGGGCTGGTAGGGGAGGGACAGAGGAATTGTATGCGATGCGGTCTCGAGGTCGAGGTTTACCTGGTCGCACCACTGTACAGGGATGCTTTGCGCGTGTACCATACCAAGCCCAGGGTTAGCGTGCTGATGGACCATAGTCTAGTTATGGTAGACCATCCTGAACCTCTATGGCGCACGCATAGTTCGAGGCGTCACCTGACCTCGGGCTCCTCCTCGATGTCACCCTATCCGGTCTGTACATACAGGTAACGCGTTACAGGAAAGAGACCAGAACCGCAAAGGGTGGAGGGTTCGTTGGTTGGAAAGCAAGGTTCGACAGAGGGGAACGCAAGAGAAAGAGGTCGAAAGCAAGTACAAGAGAGGGAAAGAGAGGGGACGACACAGGGCAACGATGGCTGGTTGTGTGTTCCGACGTAATATGGGCTTGTTCCCGTTTGCAACGCGGTTCTCCCGCGCTTTGCAATTAGCCTTTGTCGCGAATGCCCGACCAACAGTGTCCCCCTCGGCCTCTACAACCCTTGAAACCCTCACACGCGCCGTTCCTACTATCTTCGCCACCCTCTCGGGATACGGTAATATCCAAGTACCTAAGCAGTAGGTTTAATACACAACCGCCTGGTGTTATCGTGTCTTCAGTGAAACATAAAATTTACTATCAAGTTTATAACGAAAACTTTGCTTAAACGCGTTAGCGGCAACGAGTTGAGTCCTTGTGTTACGTACTCGGTATTTCTCGACGCGTTGTTTCGTCGAACGAGATTCCAAATTCTACTCGGAGTAACTTAATAATGCGAGTGTTCGCTTGTGGGTTACGATGTTGGTGTGCGAGGATTAGCAGTGAAATTGAAAACTGTAATTTTAGTAACTAAATTAAATATGCTCTCTGATTTTGTTTCTATCGGTGATTTGTTTGTATCTTTCAATGATGTACTTTTGATGTGTCATGAAACTATTTTATGCTCACGATGTGTTCTTGACGATTTGTGTGATGTTCGCTATGATTTTCTCTTCTGTGTTATTGAATATACAGAATCATCTAACTTACGCGTCTACATGTTTCTTTTTAATCATAGGTTTAGAAATTAATTCTGTTCGATTGAAATCATACAGTCATAACACATTTGCAAAAATCAAAATTAAGTACTTAGTTATTATTTTTACTAATTTTTAATTATAAACTGGATATATTTCATTTCTGTTAACAGGTTAATATCACAAAAATATCTAAACGATTATGCTAGTATGTATAACACACTCATGGCTGAAATAGAATTAGCCTCGTTCTAATGACAAATTCAAATTCCGTTTATCATAAAATACACTCTCTGAAGTCACGTTTATTTGACAAAAATGTTATGACATGCATATAACTGATAGTGTCATTGAACATTAATCAAATTAACAGAACTTTACCTACAGCGTGTAACTCGATTTTTGTTTAAATGCAGCGTACGTATAGAATTCGCCTGTTTGCGGTGCTGTTTCAACGGAATTGAGAGTTAATGTGATTCAACTGAAGTGGGATTTCAATACTAGAAATTCTGTTTTGGAAACTGAAGTGACCACTTCTGATATTAGGCTACTCGTCAAGTTAGTTCTGAATGGACTTTCGTTGTACAGTAACAGCTCAAAAGGACCAATGATGCGCGTCAAAGGCAAGAATGCGTGCCACGATACATTCTAGGTGAAGGGAATAGTAGACTAGAATCTGTATTCAAATCTACAACTATTCTACTAACGTTTATACGCCGCATATACTGCCTAATCGACTTCGTATAATAATACCATGGATTCATTGATACACTGACCTGTACTAAATGTTATTTATTATGCATGAACGTACTGTACATACAATCTATTTGCTTTAAATCATCTTACCCGGTTGAATTGAATATTCTGTTTAACACTTTGAATACCACACGAGTTTATAAGCCCATTACTAAGAATGAAATTTAACTCGATGCAGCTACTAATTTTTGTAAATAAAACATACTATAGCCGCAAGAAAAATAACTCGCGTAGCTGCATATGGTGGCGTAAAACTGTTAAAGCCGCTAATTTTTCAAATGGCACTCGTATTGTATTCTGTTGAAGATCCTTTCAAATATCTATAATACTAAGATCTTCTGTAATTAGTCGATATAACCGTCATCCATATGCGGATAACGCGGCCTGTTCAGAACTTTCGCTGTCGCCCGAATACGTGTAACGTGCAAGTCAAAGTGTTAAACACTGAACATCACTTCAGAAATGCAGTAAGACACTGCGTACGAACGAAGAAGGAAAACATTAAAAATGGACGTTCAATCCAGTAAGCCACGCGTTATCTTTGATTCTCGACACGAATAGCATTTTAAGAAAGAATAGTAAGGAAAAAAAGGGGCGAGATCATGGATCGCACTAAAACGTAGACTAAGCGCGCATGATGATTATTACATGAATCTACAGTATCCGCACGCTCTGGAGTTTACCTCCTTCCTTCCTTCTTACAAAACCTTCTCCCGGTGCTATGGGATTCCGGCGAAGCTTGAACGAAAGTGGAATTCAAATTGTTATTTTAATATTTATCATCCGGCTCTTAAATCCCTGGAAAGCTCGTTCCCCGTCCGTGGGATCAGCGATTCACCTCCAGGCATAATCTTCTATGAAAGATGCTAAACGTTCAACTTAACGCCTCAGTATTTCAAATATTTTTCTGCCCCTTTTATAAATAAATATTTACAATATTCATCGATCTTTAATCTCCCCATCCCTCCTTTCCTTCGTAACTCTGCATCATTCGAATATTTAAATCACAATTACGTAAATTAAAATATTTTTTTGCTTAATCAATAACTTATTCAGCTTAGTGAAGAAAGAAAAAACGAAGGTTCTAAATATTCTGTTCTATTTGAAAGATCTAAGAGCGAAGAGGCGAGAGGTATAGTACTTCTCGAGTGCAGGTCGTTGATTGGGAAACCTAAAGAGACCGTTAAACACGTTGGGTGGGGTTGATTTTAATCGAAGGTTATGCCGCCGGCAATAATCGGCAGTTAGCCGAGCACCAGTCTCCGATGAGGCTGGGGTTTGCTGATAACAGACTTAGCGGGGGTGGCAAGTGGGACGGGAAGAGGGGCAGAGGGTTAAAACCCCCTCCGGTAGCGAGCAACCATGTTACGATTCCCTGGTCGGCGTCACGGCTGCATTGCTAGAAGAGCGGATCAGGGAAGCTAGGTGGAAGGAGGAACGTGTATCGATGCCGGCTCGGATAATCGATTGATCGCCTTCTTAATTAGCGGCCGGGGTATTTAGAGTGCCCATTCAATTACACAGTTGCGTAATCTACTTACGCAGCTTTCCATCACCGAGCTTCCTTTAGCGAGAGGTATCCCCGTTTCGTGTCACGTGGACCTGTATCTGTCGGTGCTTGTCGGCATTCAGAAATTGGATTCGATGCTGTTCCAGCTTTGACGAGAAACTCCGATTAACGGAGCATCATGAGCACCGGGGCAAAGTTTCATTCGATTTCAGGACGAATCTGCCCTCAACGCCTTCCCGCCCCTCTGCGGAGACGAGCCACTTCCGGCCAAGCGAAACTACTGTTTCCGTGCAACGAGAAAATTACGTTTCGAGGAGGATAAAGAATGCTCTACACACACAAGAAGGTGGAGGAGAAGTACACGAGTGTGTTCTCCTGATTTAGATGGAACTTATGCGTGTTGTTTAAGTAAGCTCTTATGGTATAATGACGTTCTCAAACGAATACTAAACGAGTATTCTTTTTTTCTTGCTGTTTTTTATAGATCATTATCAAATAAATGGAAACAAACGCCAAAGTTGGAGTAGCGAAACTTTATTTAATATTCTACAAATTTTTCACACTAACTTTGGAAGATTAGTTTAAACATAAAAATGATGTTAATTTTAACAACAAATTTATAAACGAACTTATTTAAATAATATTTTTATGTGAACTGTTAGAAAAGTCCGAAAAGCGAAGGCTTGAGTGGGCCATGTGCAGTCTTCTGCTGCGTTTCCCCTTCCTAGGGATAGTTCTGCCTCAAGGCTAAGGAAGGCCATATTGTCAAGGGGGTCCTCTTGACTAGGTTTTCTCAGGAAAGGGAGAATTGTATCAGCACTCGCGAAGTACAGTTCAAAAATATAAGCTTTCACTCTGTTTAACCGCCCACGTTTATTTCGTTATTTAACCGCTCACCACCGTTATCCTGATTATTCCTTACAAATCAGAAGCAGGATTTACCGTGTCACACAAATATTAGTGCACATAGTTTTGTTTTGGAGGATACACTTGCGTACATCGTGCAGAGACATTAAGTGCAGAGTGCCGTGTACAAACAATCAAGTAATATCACCGAAAAAAAAGTGTGCATCGCTAATCGTTAGTGATAAGTGTGTTGATAAGCAGTTAAGAGTGAACAATATATCAGTACATAAGTGAAGCATGGAACGTGCATCGTGTAGCCGTGACGGTGACGAAAGGGCATCCAACGCCATGGAGTCACGTATGGATAAACTTGAACATATGATGGAGGAGTTTCTGCGACGATCGCGCGTGCGATCGCATACGTCGCGACGGCAGGAGTCGAGTTCGCGTTCGCGGTCGCGCAGTCCGGAAAAGCGTAGTTCGCGTGTGCGCTCGCGTAGCCCGCGAAAACAAAGTGCGCAATCGCAGTCACGCGATTCGCGAAACAATGCAACCGTCGATCACGCACAACGTGCAACGGAGAGTATGAATTCGCGAAGCTCATCATCACGTGCGAAATCGCCTTGCTACGTGCGACCAGGGGACGAACAATTAATCCCAATTTATGATCCATCCAAAGAAGAGATCGCAATCGAAAACTGGGTGCGACACGTGGATGATCTTGGGGCTAGATTTTCGTGGGACGATTTGGGGATAATGAGATTGATCGCGTCAAGATTAAGAGGTCATGCTCGCCAGTGGTACGACACACGAATGCAAGTCGCAACCACTTGGGCCGAGACGAAAGTCTTTTTAGTCGCGCAGTTCCGGCGGACAATGCCATTCTCGCGACTATTACGGGAAGCAGATTTATACGAGGCGAAACCAGGACAACAATTAGGAGACTATTGTTTCCAAAAATTAAACTTAATCAGAAGACTCAATATTGGTCTCTCCGACGAGAAAACCGTCGATATGGTTATCTTCGGAGTACCGGACGAGCCATTAGCGAGGACGATACGATCGGCGAAACACACCGATCCGAACGATTTATATGCATACATGTGTACCATGGGTAATATGCCAGGGAAAGAGAAGAGGAAGGAGCCGGAATCGCGGACCGTCGGATTAAAGACCGTGGAGAAGAGCCGAGGAAAAGGATTGTCGTGCTACAATTGCGGGAAAATTGGACACGTGGCACGAGAATGCCACAAGGCAAAGGTACAATGCAGCCTGTGCAAGAAGCTGGGACACAGACGGGAGAATTGCCATCAAAAAGAGAAAGTTTAATAGACACAGACGACGTAATAGTTCCGTCGAAGACAATTGAAGAAGGCATCGACAGACTTCGACAAGTTTTGGAGGCTTTCCGAGCACATGGATTGACCCTCAAACTCGAAAAGTGTTCTTTCTTCCAAGAAACCATCGAATACTTGGGACGAGAAATAAGCGAACAAGAAGTAAAGCCAGGTCAACGGAAAACAGATGCCGTTAGGGAAATGCCGCGACCCGAGAACGTCAAGCAGGTACGTCAATTCTTGGGACTAGCGAGCTATTTTCGGAAATTCGTTAAGAACTTCGCAACACTTGTGGAGCCCTTAACCCGCCTAACGCGTAAAAACGTACTCTGGCAATGGAAGGAAGCCCAAGAGCGTGCTTTCCAACAAGTAAAGAAGAAATTAACAATGAGACCGGTTTTGTGTATTTTTAACCCAAACCGACCGACCGAATTGCACACGGATGCCAGCTCGATAGGCGTTGGAGCGATACTATTGCAACAGCAGGAAGACGGAAATATGGCAGTAGTGGCATATTTTAGTAAGCAGACGACGACGGATCAAAGGTGTTACCATTCGTATGAATTGGAAACAATGGCTGTTGTGTTCGCACTACGACACTTCCGAGTTTACCTGATCGGCACTCAATTTAAAGTAGTGACCGACTGTAACGCATTGCGTACAACGTTCTCGAAGAGAGATTTATTACCGCGCATCGGTCGATGGTGGTTGGAAGTACAAGAATATACATTCGAAATCTTGTACCGACCTGGGACAAGGATGGCTCATGTGGACGCACTTAGCCGAAACCCCCAACCGACACCCCTCGAAGTCTTTTACGTGGACGTCACGGAATCCGAATGGATTGTTGCCGCTCAAATGCAGGACGAGCAATTATCACGGATCCGAACCATTCTCTCTCACAACGACAAGTCCCCTGAAGCGAAACACTATTTCAAAGAATATGTGTTGAAGAAGGATAAAGTATATCGACGCATGCCAGATAATAAAATATCTTGGGTTGTTCCAAAGGACGCAAGGCTGCAGATATGCAGATTATGTCACGACGATGCCGGACATCTAAGTGCAGAAAAGACACTGGAACGAATTCAGCGAAACTATTGGTTCGCTGGTATGCGACGATTCGTTGATAAATATGTAAAAGCATGTTTGAGTTGCGCGTACTACAAACATACGTCAGGGAAGAAACAGTGTAAACTGAATACGATCGAGAAGGTACCGATACCATTTCATACACTGCATATTGACCACGTAGGACCGTTCGAGACGAGTAGAAAGGGAAATAAGTATTTGCTTGTAATGGTAGATGCATTTACGAAGTTTACCATTGTAGAACCTGTGAAAGACCAGAAGACTAGGCATACCGAGAAGGTATTATTGAATATAATGTACTTGTTTGGCGTACCGACGAGGATAATTAGCGATAGAGGAACAAGCTTCACCTCAAGGAGATTCGCGACCTTATGTACAACATACGGTATCAGGCACGTGCTTAATGCAGTAGCTACGCCGAGGGCAAACGGACAAGTCGAACGGTATAATAAAACTATCATCGACGCTCTAGCAACAAGTGCAGCAGGTCAAGACCCACGAGACTGGGATACGCAGGTCAAAAAGGTGCAAAGTGCCATTAACACCATGCACAACAAAAGTATCGACACCACACCGATGAAAGCATTGATTGGATGCGATACAAAGACAATGGCGGAAGGAACGATATTGAACGCCATACGAAAAGAGATGGATCGGCTAGATTTACAAATATTACGTGAAGATATCAGTAGCCACATCTCAAAAGAACAGAAGATACAAAAGGAGAGGTATGACCGTACGCGAAGGGAAGCTCGCAGGTATACCGTCGACGATCTTGTATTGGTGCAAGTCACGAGCGACCCATCAACGGGAGGTAGCCGAAAGTTGCTGCCGAAGTACAAAGGGCCGTTCCGAATCCGGACAGTGCTACCGAACGACAGATACGAAATAGAAGATCTACGAGAAGGGGTAAAGCGCCTACGAACAGTCGTTGCGGCGGACAGGATCAAGCCGTGGATCGCGATCCAGGGGGATGATCGTGACACGTGATGTTGAAGCTATCCTGTATCCTTTTTTATTTACCGTATCGTAGATTTCAGTAAGAGTAGTCGTTAGTTTGTAACTACCGATAATCGAATACAATCTCACATGTTTGAGTTGAGTTACAGAAAGGACAAGGCGAACCGAAAGCATGAGGCTTTCGATGAGCATCGAGAAGGACGTCTCACCCGGCGACCAGGCAAGGCTCCAGCGAGTCAGGGACAAAGGTCCAATGCTCTTGTCGAGAGGGAGACAAAAGAAGTCATCGGTACGGTTTCGACGGAAACTACCCGATGAGAAAGAGACGCAAAGTGCGTCATGACACGAAGGTGTCAAGATTGCTGAGCATGGGTGCCTTGCACCCTAGGCAAAGATCATAGAGGAATACAACGGTATTCCCTATGAATAACCACCAAACCGGACGGACACGACGGTGTCTCAGGCAGGGAGGTGGCGGTCAAAGCGATGCAACGTGCATCTAGACCGATAAGGGATACGAAGGTATCCGTAGTTGATCGTAAGCGATGCGACGGTATCGTGTTACGACAACAAAATTAGTATTAAGCAAGTCAAACAAAAGTTTATTGTAAAGTCTGAGGACAGACCTTATTGTCAGTATGGCCGAATGTTAGAAAAGTCCGAAAAGCGAAGGCTTGAGTGGGCCATGTGCAGTCTTCTGCTGCGTTTCCCCTTCCTAGGGATAGTTCTGCCTCAAGGCTAAGGAAGGCCATATTGTCAAGGGGGTCCTCTTGACTAGGTTTTCTCAGGAAAGGGAGAATTGTATCAGCACTCGCGAAGTACAGTTCAAAAATATAAGCTTTCACTCTGTTTAACCGCCCACGTTTATTTCGTTATTTAACCGCTCACCACCGTTATCCTGATTATTCCTTACAGAACTTTCCTTGCCAAATTTTGTGCCCGTTTTCACTTCAGTTTTAAATAATTTCGGTAGATTTTCAATCAAATTATAGAAAACGAATAAAATAGAATTTTTATTTTCCCGTATTAAAAAATTAGTATTTTTATCAGATTATAAATATATTGATAAAAGATCATTAAAGATATATTTCGTTCTTTATTTTCTGTAGGTGATTAGTGTTACAGCTTGTATTCATAAATCCTTCTATTCATATCGATATAAAAATTTGAAAACGTACACAGAAAATAATCCCACAATGAGTAGTTAATTAAATAAGTCTTCGTACACCTAGTTACTATTTAACGTTATGTAATTTCAGTAAAGAAGATAATAAAGAAATAATGTTTGTATTATTTCATTTATAAACACAGATTCACTATATATTTTTCTATCTGTACTAATAATTTATGTTTCGTCTACTCGCGGTCGATCTTGCGATCGTTCGAGTGTTTTATTGTATTTGCACGTCTATGCCGACTAATTACAATTGTAAGAAGGATCACTCCCGTGTCCCGGAAAACTGACGAAGAATAAGTTTATCGTTTACACGAATTTGTAAAGGTCGTCAAGTAAAGATATACTGTTTCTATTTTCTATGTAACTATGTTGCTGCTCGAATGGATTCTGATCTGGAGGTGGAAAAAACAAGTCGAAGACTCCTCGGTCAGGATGCATTCGGCGGAGGTGAGACACGCGGATTGGAGGTTACAATTTCGACTTTGACAAGGGAGGTGGTTAACTATGCGCGATTGGTAAAACTATTTAAACAAAGACAGACTTAGAGTGAAGCCCCCGAGTCAACGGTCACTCTCAAGTGTGGTACGCACCCTCGAGCGACGCGCGGGAAAACCCGCGTGTCTCGAAGCAACAAACGCAGCAGGTAATAAATCTGAGCAGCGCTTCGTCGCTAACAAAAACATACCGAAGTGGAAAGTAAGGAACTCGAGAAGTTATAACAAACAGATGTGGAACGATGGCCACGAAAAAGGGATCGACTTTCTAAAATGAATTGAAGTGCTCGATGGCCTCCCAAATTTACGACTGCTGCGAAGGACCGAGTAATTCCAGACCCGTGTCTGAAAGTCGCAATGAATACAATAATATAACTAAACAATTTACATTTATTTATTAATAATTAAATATAAATCATTTAAATTCTGAGAAAAGCATTTTAGAGTAATATTTTTTCTACTTGCCTGCAAACAAGGAACTTTTGTTTGCCTTTGGAGCTCCTTTAACGCAAGATAGCTCCTAATACCGGATATTAGCTATATTTGTATTAATTGAAAAGCTATTGAGTCGTTATTCCATGGAAACCATAGAGAAGATAGAACAAATAACGATTAGATTCCGACATGTTCCAGTCTTATGTGCGCAGCTAAAGATTGATTATTGCGTTTCACAGGAATACGGTGCATAGTATAATCTATAAACAATTATATCTACCAACTTTTGTAATTAATAAGAAAGAAGGTTTGTGGGATGAAAATAATTTCAAAAATTGCACTTCGAAATATTCTAGCAAAAAGGATTACTCTAAGAAAAGCGTCTTTAAGATATAGTATTCCAAGAAGCACTTTGTTTGATCAAATGAAATCTATAAAATCTGGTCAAAAAAATTACTTTGTTATCTAAACTAGGTAGACTTACCAAAACTTAGCTACAATTATATTTGTGATTGCTGCAAATTATATTAAAACTGTTCTAAGTTATATTAGTAAATTTTGCTATGCCACTTAATGATTTATTAAAATTATATAGCAAAATTTAACGTCAATTTAAGTCAGCTCTTATAATGTTAATTATTTTATTGCTTTATTTTGATTTTTAATATTGTTAACTTACAAATAACACAGAATAAAAGAATAGAATACATATTTTGTATGTCTTTAAGAAAAACTCTAATAGGAAATCTTACGTTTCTAAACAAAACAATGTAAGTAACATTGATTCCCTACCTTTTCTATTAAAACACAACACTGACAACGCTGACACAACACTGAATGAATCACTTTATAACGACAGGGTGTGCCGTCGATTTTTTTCACCTCGACTGCAAATATATACTAAGGAGCATAACAACTAATTCCCCCCAAAATTTTTCCCTTCAATCGTATATTAGCAGACAGATTCATCGTCGGGATATAAACGATCTCGCGAACGAGTTCAGAATCCCCGATATCCGGCTGCAGTTCTCCAGTTAAGCGCAATATCTCAAATTAATTCTCACGCTCGTAGTTGTCTGGTATTCCCGGCTTGTCCTTTATCTCGTCCTTACCCATCCCCTTGGCTTCCTTTTACCCGACGCTGGCACGAGTCTCTGTGTACATCTTGAAAATGTGTACGAGGTTTCTACCTATTCCCTCCTTTTACTCCGGCCTGTTCCGCGGGCTTTCTCTACTCATCCTACTCCTTTCCCTTGCTACAAAATGTGTCACCTGCTTATGAGCACACCGCTCCTCCTCGCTTCTCATGTTTCATTCGCAGAAGTAAATGTTTTTAATTTTGCCAGGGTCGACGTTTTCTCCACTTTTACAAACGAACGAACGATGGCACATGAAAACAGCAAACGTGAACGACACGACGCTTGCCAACATCTCGTAGACTACGGGTTCTTCGCCACCCTCGACGTCTGGACTAGACCAGCCAGTTTTCTGTCGTTCAAAGCTTTTCTTTACTGTCGCGAGAGTCAACGATTCGTGTGACGGTAAAACAACGAAACGAAGACAGGAGAAGTGGACGATAAAATCAACATCTGAAATGCACGTTACGAGAGATGCGTTGAATTGTATCAAGGTCCCATCTTAGAAAAATTTAGAAAGATGAATCGATAACGCGTGAAGAACAAATTTTTCGTTAATGGAAGATACGTAGTTGTAAGTGAATTGTAAGCGATTTAGATCACACGATAGATAGCCAGTTTTAATGAATATTTCGCAAAGATGTACAAAATATACATTGTAAATTAAAAAGATTGAGAATTTCATATTTTACTGTTCTGATACCAAATACTGTACACATCAATAAAAATTTACTTTACTGCAACAGATTTTTGTATTATAGAATATTTTCAAGTATTACGTTGATGCATATGGTAAACACCTGATTTCAAAAGTGCTTTAAGTTTTCGGAAATTCGTATTTAAAATGTACTGTTAAGTTGTATGTACTTACTGTACATCGATTTAAAAATCAAAGTAAGTCAAAAACGACACGATCGGTGATTTATTAATTATTTTATTTTTAAATGGCGAATTAGGTACCACTTTTCATTTGCATAAAAATCCAGTAACAAAACGGAAGTAAGAAACGTTTCTAAGGATTTTTTCACACTTCGAAATACAATGTTCATTAAATAAAAACAAATAAACTCATTTGGCTAATGTGCAAAAATATTGAAACAGTAAATATTACATTTTTGCTGAAACCGCGTGCATTGTATATTTTACTAATTCCTCGTTCATTTAATCTGCCACCACATTTTTCCTAAAATTTCTACATTACATACAGTAATTCATGTAAGTACATTAGTTTGCCAATCTTCCATAAAAAATAAGTACACACCGCTTCAAAACATTCACAGTTATTCTCTCGCCAAAAAGCAAGTCGCGATTATTTCGTTTACACCAAACCATATTTTTATAAAAGGAACTTCAGGATACCTTTTGAAACCTTCGACAAACCTCGTGAAATTATCCCTTTGCAAATAAAATTTTTCAAGCTTTCACACGACCAAGTCCAATTGCCACTTTGTTGTCAAAACCAACGGCCACTTTCAAATTAGACTGTCCAATGTTGTTTTGGTACAACATCGCAATTAGCTTTATCTGAGTATCGTGACAGACTGATAATGTCGTCTATCCTTTGGACACCATCTTTTAAGTGCACCGTGTTCGTGTCACGGTTCGTTAGTTACCAACCAATCGATTTTAATTGATCAACTGGACAATTAAAAAACTGTAAGGAAAGTGTTCTAAACGAAGCTAACTTGGCATGCTGTAACTCTGTTGATATTGTTTGTTTTTTTTTCCTAATTTCTAATGCATCCAATATACATGTATATATATATATATATATATATATATATATATATATATATATTTATATATATATTTATATATATATATATTATTTTTTTTTTTTTTTTTTTTTTTTTTTTTAAATAACCAATCCTCTTAGCAGTAATTCTAGATTTATTGAATTCAATTTTTTGTCCCGTGGTTATATAGTATTTCTCTATGGCTGATTGTGTATATCCTATTCTTCTCCAGCACTTATCGCTTGGTGTATACACGACGAAATGCAACAAAAACCAAGACCATTGATACTATTCCTCACATGAGAAAATAAAAACGCGTGAGAAACATTTCGACAGAATGAAGTCGGATCTCGCTCAAAATTCTTTACGCCCGGGTGTACACCAAAAACGTAATAAATTTTTCGCCAGCCGTTGTGAATCTTCATCCCTCGCTCGCTCGTACTGCAGCGGCGTCTTTCCCGCGAATCGTAGAAGGGTGTATTGAGTGTCTGGCCGAGTTGTCCCCGTGTACCATCGTCCCACTTCCTCTACCCTTCCGCCAGAAGGACATAGAGCTTGATACGTCTGACCAGATGGAATTTTTCCACTTTATTTTCCCGGTCCTGCGCACGATATCAAATTCCATTGCCTTCTTCGCCTCTGTATTTCACATAGACGTACGTCCCCTACCCCTTTTTCAACCATCCTATGCATCCCTTTCTCTCTTGGTACGCTGTCGTCTTCCGGCAAGGATATTCAGTCCTCGCTCGGTAGCTCTCTTTCGTGAACAGAACGGAAGACAAGACAAATAAGGAGAACGAGGAGAGCCGGGAGGAGCACACGACGACGCGGCTTCCGGAATAACGCGATTATATCGAGGCCGTGCCACCAGCCGCGCAGAATCCTGAAATCGATACCTATCGGTGGGAGAAGTATAAAGTGCGTTTAAATTTGTCGGAAGTCATAAGTCACGACCAAAATATATTATACTGTCGTGGAAGCCGGTTTCACCGTGGAACTTTTAGCCGGATACGTCGCGAACACTCATCCGTCGCGCTTTTAATGCGCTATTATACGATAAAGGGACGATAAAGGTTTTCTCGAATTTGTACGAAATATCTGGCAGAGATACTGATTGATAAAACGTGGTAAGAGAAGAAAGGATAGTGACGCGAATTTTGAAAATTATCGGGATTGTAAAGATTCATTTACAAGGTGATTCTGTACATCTTAAGGAGTCAGAAATTAAGTCATTTATCAGTAAAGTGATAGAAAATACATTAAAAATCCACTTAAATGGGAGCATGTGATTATGGTTGCAACTTATTTAATTGTTACTTTTCGGTCTCTTTTTCTACGGGTTAGTCTAATCATGAAAGAATCATATTAAGATTATAGTGAATTGATATAAGTAGAAACGAAAAATAGTAGAAAATAATGATAAAGAGTGACATGTCGTGGAAATTATCGGATAGACAGATTTCTTTGTTCTAAGAAATCAGAAGCTAATAATTATTTATTTTAGATGTAATAAAAGTTATAGTAAAGTTATATAAACGCAATAATATTACAAAGTTACATGTTTGTCTGTCATTTTTTGTTTTTAATTAATTATTTAAAATAATTATTCAGAAAGCTCACAGGTAAATCGATGAAGGACAAAATGTCATAAAATCGTTGTTGCATATGACAATTATTGCTTCATTATTCATGTGCTTATACACACAGTGACAGAAAATAATTAAATTATTCTTTTTCCTCTGCGTAGACACTCATATTTATTGTAAATGTAAAAAAATGCAAATAGTGTAATAAAACTTGTAACTTATAATTTTCCATTCACTTTTTGCATAAATGTCCATTAATTTCTAATTTCTCAAAACGAGCTGACTCTCAAAATCCGCCCATTTTCAATATTATCCAATCATCTATAGTTATACGGCTTCTTTTTTCGGTAAATGAGTATACCAAAAGTATTATGCTTGACTCTTAACGCTCTGCAACCTAACTTTTCTGTGTTTATGAGAAGAAAATTTACAGTTTATTACAATTCTACACTTTGCGAAATATTATCACACAAGAATTAATAATTAGTATAAAAAATTGACTGGTAATAATGTAATAATACAACGATGCAATAATACAACAATAAAACATGTAAAATTTGATGTATAAAATATAAATAAATGGATATGTAACTTTTGTTCTTATCGATATTATTCTATACATGTGAACATTATTTTGATCAGAAACGAAAGATTTGCATTCGATATTTATGAATTGTCGAATTTACTTCAAACCTGTTTGATTCTCAGTTAGACGTTAAGATATAATTAGTGGATGTAATGAATACATTTTACGTTATGTTGCACCAACTTCTGCAAGCATAAAGAGTCGAAGAAGAAAATATACGAACATTATTTATCACTTTCGGTTGAATAGAAAAAATATCGTAATTTCAGCGCAACAAATCAGACACGACGAAACCATGATGCTGTGAAATCAATAACCCATTGAAGAAAAGATACGATACGAATAAGTTTAACGGAGGTCTCGTGCGCGACGTGTCGGGGTTCCGCTTCCGCCCTATTCCCGCGTGGCAGATAAAGCAAGAGGACTGCTCGCAAACTCTCTAATCAGAGAGCGTTCTATCAAGTTTGTTCTATGTACTTGATTACGTAGAATGCGAGACGGTAACGTTGTTACCATCCTCTGAATTGCGAAATATCGAGATACGACTTTAATTAAGTCAAATTTATAGAGTAAATGTCACGTATACATATACCACTGTCAAGTAGGAAACTCAGCGACGATTGGATTCTCCATAATTTCGCATTAAACTTCTTAACGACTGTGAACTCAAGTGGACATCAATTACACGCTGCGAAAGATTATCGACGTTCTGGCGAAAATATCGGCACGAAAGAATGTATAATTAAATTATTCATCACGTACAAACAAAACAAAAAGAAGAGAAATATTCGGAAGAAAAAGAAAAAGTGTTCACATCGATGAAAGCATAATTACAGCTTCCATATGATGCATGTATAACCCCTAAAATTCTGATACTTGTCAACTGTTAAAGAGAAACCTAGCCAACGCACGCGCTCGTACTGCCGCCACTCTTCAGGTATCAAGTTTTAGTTTGGAAATCCACCGCGATTATTAGTTAGACAAGTAGTTTCCAACATCTTGCTGGAGCGGTTCTCTGGGCTAAAGCGAGGCTTGATTAGGCGCGGCAACTTGTTTCCGTCCTGACTCCTTACGCGAACTTAAACCATATTAAATTGCGCTTAAGTTAAGCACGTGCTGGAAGGTCACAGTTCGTGTAACAAAGAGAAAGGAGAAGCGAAGCTGGTGAACGACAGAGTAATAAAGAGAGAAACGTAGAGATGAGTGAGAAAGAGAGAAAGAGAGAGAAAGGGGCTGTGAAGGGGGATAGAATGTGGACTGTAGGAAATGCAGCTACAGGCCGTAAAGACACGAGGTGCTACTGTGTCAAATGAGAAGAAACTTCAAGGAATTTAATAAGCCGGTCTTGCTGCAGAAACGCCACACTATCGTGAGAGTCAAGGGGGGAGGTTAGCTAAGTGGTTGAATGAGTGAGCGAGTATGCGAAAAGATAGAATGAGATATGGTGGCTTAATTCTGTTACGAAGTTACGCGACTTTCTGGAACTGTCCTCCCAGGACCTAATTATGTGGCTGTCCTACGAAGAGAACTCTGCAAATCTACCAGTCTAACATAAATATTATACGCGGGCCAACCTGAGGGAGATTTACGTGCGTCAAAGGCACAGGTTGGGGTATGTGTTTTCTTCGCTTTTAGAATAGCCGTGCGTAAAGCTAAATTAACGAGAAACTAAACTAACAGCTGAAAAGTCGAGTTTGTTTCTATTATACTCTTCAGAAACTGGCAGAAAGTTCCCTAAACGAAACTCATGGAAATGAATTATCGTTTAACGAGCCTCGTTGTTCACTTAATGATCCGTTGGAAATTCCGGATAGACGATATAACGATGTGAACACAATTTAATGATCGTCACTGCGCACCCATTCCCGCTACCGACGGAGTTCAGAACTTGGTGAACGTACAGGAATGTGTTTGACCGTATTAGCTGGAGGGGTATGTTTAACAAGAGCAAACAAGCGAAACCTGTAATTATATCTGGCGTCGATTCCTTAAGTATACACAACAGGATCTGCTATCAGGATCTCTGCGTCCGTCAAAGGAGCGTTATGTACTTTTCAAGGCTTACGACAAACCCGCAAGTCGATCAACACGGAAGACGAATATAGACAAGTGGAAATTAATCGCAATATGAGGCAAACACCGGATCGATCAAACTTCTACCTCCTGATCCGAGATGATAAACAATTAAACAATCCTCAATTTCCCTCATGAATATCCGTCGAAGCTTCAAATTAATATGTATCCAAGATTTTCAGATGAAACTAAGCGAAACGTGCTCGCGCAAATGTATCATCGATGAATTATGATATGCGATAAAAATATCCATTCGATTCGGAATCCGGATCAAGGAATAAATGTATTTCAAACATCACGTACAAATGAATTTACGGAAACACACTGAAGTTTCGACATTCATCTATGACTAACGTTTATCGTTTACGAAGAATTATGATTTTACAAAGGCGAAAACACACGGTGAACACGAAACGAATCTTAACAAAAAGGAAAGAATGGTACAAGGAAAACGAAGAAAGACAACATCACCGGCGGCCAAGCAACACAGCGGATAAATTTCTTGAACGAAAGTTTTCATGTATCTTTGCCTCGCAATCCCGGCGAACGGCGTATATAAAGTGCAGCTACCGGAAAGGTACGGTTATGTCGCGGACCGTGTCGGTAAAGACGGTGTGCAAGTGAACAAGTACATGGTCCGTTGGTCTAATCTAAGGTTAAGTTAGGTTAGGTTCAAGTAGACGAGACCTAACCGGTATTAGTCGAACCAGGTTAGTGTCCTACCATCCTACCAAAAGTTTCCTAGAACCTCCTAGATATTCCTCTACTCCTTGGGTAGAGCCCTTTGCTCCTTTTACATCCGGCGACCGCACTTTCAACAGTCAACGACCACACCAATGAAAACTGTCGGTTATCCCCTTCAGAAACACTCGCTGATTCTACATGTACATCAACAATTAAAGATAAACATTTGCACATTTCCAGTTGACCTAGCCTGCCAATAATACGTGGATAATTAGCGAGACTAACCAAATGTTAAACACACGACTAAATATGACTGGCATTAGCAGAAGATTGCTATCGACCGCCTCCGGGGACTTGGAGTTGAGGTGGAGTGAGGCGTTGAAATTAATTTTGTCGTTAAATTTAGCGCGGCGGAAAGATACGATTTAATTCGTCGAGTAAAGGCAGAGTGGAAGATATTCAATTTGTGTTTAAGGTAGAGAAAACCAGTGTTGCCGGCGTACTATCTCGTTAGAGACCGTAGCCGCCGGTACACGTTATAACTGTCCGTTTAATCTAATTCCGATTATAATGGGAATGGAAAGTCAATGCTGGATTAATTGCGATTACAAGGGCAGAAAGATCAATAAGAGGGTAACCGAAAAAGAGTAAGTCTTTTTTTTACACGGGATCCATTTCAGTTAGTAATTCCGGTACGTTCGTTTAATTCATAATATGAATCCCTCGAAGATTTCTGAAATAAAACCACGTACGCTACTGTACATAAGTATCTAGAATGCTTTCACGTTGTTGGAAATGCATGAAGTATTTATGCAAGATAACGAACTCGGACATAATGCAAAAATATTTCAAAATTAGTTAAAAACAATTAGAAATGAATAATACTAATAGACGAAATAAATAAATTGATAAAATTGTTATATTAAAAAACAGCATTTTCCTACAGCTTGTTATGAAATGTATCACATGTTCTTACAAAATAAAAACCGAATATGTTTGAGGCAAAATGGATTAATATTATAACGCTAATTTATCAGAAAAGAGAAGAGTAAAAAGATAATTATAGCATAAATACAAAATTTATTAATATACTTAATATCGAGCGATTAAATTCGTTTAACAAAAACGTACTGTACACTCGTGTGTTGGTTGTTTCATTTCACGACTTTGCGAGCAGAAAATCGACACCTATTAGCGGACAAATTTATCGGCGATCCGTCGAAGCGTCTTTTAAAATCTCTTAATACGAATATAAATCACGTCTTTGGCGCAGCGTAATTCGCAACGCTGAAAACTTGGCCCCTTTGTCAATTTAATCCGAAGTTTCCGCGAAAACATATTTTTCAGCTAATAACTCACACCCGACACTTCTATCGAACCTCCCACCTACACATTCATATCCCAAGCTCGTAAATCAAACAAAGGTCTTACCGCAAGAGTTTCCATTAGTCCCGGAAAAATTCATGGATGACAAATACGATTGTTTTACCGACTCACCTGAAACAGAAAAGGACGAACAAAATTTAACCGAGAGAAAAAGAGATATCATGACACCGGTGTTCGTTTACTTATGATCACGCTTACAATAACAAAAACAATAATTATTCAAGCATTAATCGCGATGTAACACAAAATATCTGCCGACTCTTCTTACCACCTCGTATGAAAATGTTTTCTATACTTGAAGCTTTAAGGTAAAAGCTTTTCAGTTTTGAGCTTTCAAAACCAAAGTTTTGCGGTTTTATGTTCTCAAGTTTTTGTGCTTCCAAAAGCGGTACTTTCAAAAATTGAATTCTGCAAATCAAAACTTGAAACGTTGTATTCCTAATGTAAGTCATTGAACCTTCTAAAAACAAAGATTTAAAATCTCAAATTCTCAGGGCATTGTGCTTTCAAAGATAGAAATTTCGAAAATTAAATTTTGCAAACTTGAAGCGTTGCATTCCTAATACGAGTTATTAAACCTTTCAAAAACAGAGATTTAGGATCTCAGATACTCAGAGCATTGTGTTTTCAAAGGTAGAGCTTTTGAAAATTGAATTTTAAAGATCGAAACTTGAAATCTTATATTCCTAATGTGAGTTATTAAACCATCGAGGATTTTTAGCTCGATCTATCAATATTATAATTAAACTCGTACGAATTTAAGTAGCATAAATGTAATAGAAAACAACTAGAAGAGAATATTTACGCGAAATGATTTGCTACGTGTAATGTTACAGAAAATGGATCATAAATTCAGTTATCCCGTCGAATTTATCGCCTATATATTTTATATCGAACGTTTCGAAAATGACAAAGTAATAAAACCTGATCGTAGCTATATGTCCACCCTGTAGTTCCTTCGAAAGACCAGTCACTCAAGGAAGAATAACAAAATTGATACCAATCTACCTATCCTCTCATGACTCTTCATCTCCATAACCTCGAGCACAACATTTTTCGTTTGCTTCTGTACGAGTACATAGAAAGGATATTCAATAAGCGAATTCCATTTTCTTGCGGGATATTTTGAAAAATGCCATTTCGATACAATAGCATTGAAAACGGTTCGAATCCAACGGATACACTATTTCGTTTTACTATTTCGTAGCCAATATTCGTGTCAGCAACAGAATGATACAGTAGCATCAAAGCCGATAATGGAAAGTGCACTAAAGGAATATGGAAGAAGAAAAGAGTAAACAGGACACGGAATCGTCGAAGAAACGACAGAATCGACGTAAATCAATCATATGCAAAGTAGCTTTGTCGATAAATCTCCGCGATGCAATGAAATTGTATCAATCAGTGATTTTTTTTCTTTATTTTTTTTATTTCTCTTCTCATTCTGCCGTTAACGTTTAGTCACTGCTTCTGGAAAAAACAGAAACAGGCAAGCCATCGTTGAAACCAGATGCGCGAGTAGAGCGCAAAACATGGCTGTGAAGTGTGAAAAAGAAACGAGAGACACAAGGAGAAAAGCGGAACGTGAAAAAATTTCAAAGCAAACCCTCGTTCCTTCATATGGCTAGGGAAATTATAAGTACGATAGCAAAAAAAAGACAAAAGAAAGAAGAAAAAAGAGAAAAAGAGAAAGTAACGCGGAAAAGTTTCGCGGTTCGACTAAGCTAGTTCTTCTTCAGAGCAAAATACGTGCCAACTGTGTTGCCGTGTTGAAGCTCGAATGGCAAAATATATATTCAAAGGAAATCAGAAACGATGAATCGAAAGGGAGACCGCTGCGATTTCCTTTATGGTAGAGAGATTCTTTGAGCATATCGCTGTCTCTAACACGAGGAAATGGTGATTTACGTATCAGAAAGGTAAATTCCGACGCTCTTTGCATGTAGACGAGTTGTTTGCTTCACTCATCGTAAAAATATCCCACTTCAAACGGAGAATGAACTTATGGAGTACGTTTGACGACATTACCGAGAAATGACAGTCATTGAATGATGCTTGCTAGTGACAATTTAAGTTTAAGCTTAAAATAAGTTGAAATAATACAAATTCGAGTTCATGGAGGTGAAACAATGCAAGTTGGAATTAGTAAAAGTAAATAGGGTAAGTTGAAACTGATCGGAGCCAGTTGACGAAAGTTTGTAACGAAAATATCAGGATGGTCCATAAATTTTAATTTTCTTTGGATGAAATTTCATTTCTTCCTTTTATGTTATCGTGAACTTTTTTGTTCTGTGCTAATAGTAAAAAGATATTTGTCCAAGAACTGTGAAGTGTCAGATTAACAAAAAGTGATTATCTCTGACATATTTTACTTTATGAGTTTAAGTTAAAGAAAGAATACCTCATGAGGACCTTGGATAAGAAGTTTCTCAGCATCTAAAATGCTTTAAACGGATTTTCCTGCTCTAAAAGTTCGCGTGACGAATCATGGAATTCTTAACGCGAAGAATCCTACGCGTAAAACACTTTAATTAATTTGTACAAAACACTTACGAAAAAAGAAACTGAACTTTATACATTCTAACAAACAGAACAAACTTACATATCGATCTTATAATTAGACTCAATAGATATACAATTAGATAGCTGATTAAAATGAAATAACGCAAGTTTGACCTGGTTTGAACAGTAACTGTGAATCAAAGCTAACCGAAACAAAAAGACAAAGAGTATAAACTAAAATCCAAATCGAATTAAGTAGAACGACACAAGTTCCAGCTCGCAAACAACTTTCCACTTCATAAATTTCCGAAAAAATCTCGCGTTCACGGTAGCTAACGACTGAAATAATTACGATCGCGATAAAATCTGCAGACAAGCTAAGATCGCCTTAAACTCGACAAAATACCGCTCATGATACCGCTTCTCCTCTCCCTGTATCCTCTGGTAAGCAGTATAAAACGCCGCGTGCACCTTCTCACGTTCAAGTTTTTCCGCGCGTTGCGCGCTCGTGCAGGGCAGTAACTTTTAATTCGCGTGCCCACCGCCGACCAATCTATGTCGTGCGCACTCCTATTACTCCTGATAAGGTCGGTGTAATTTATTTACAGAGCAAGGGGAATGCCATCACGCGACTTCGTCCTTCTACCTTTCTCCTCCAACCATCCGGAGGAGACATAAAAGAACGCGGCGGTGTGGGGCTGGTGAGGAAGACGAAAGGAAAAAGACTCGGCGGAGCTTTAACGGACACGAGGCAGCTGAAACGCTGAACGGTACGCAACGCGCGGGAAAACCAGACATATAGGAAATAAAAAGTTAACGGCTATACAACCGGGATACAGACAATGTTATTTTGCAGTGGGTAGGAAAGAGGAAAGCAGCGCGCACGAAACCGGCGACTTCTTGCTATCAAAACAAGAAACTAGAAAATCGGAGGGAAAACAAGCACGTTATCCAATTTAGAGATCTTAAATCATTCCACCTTATAAATCTTATTTCCTGTCCGTTGTCTGTTTCACGAAATACACTAAGAAAACGAGATATCGTTCAAGGAACAGCAAATAAAAATAGGCAAGGAACACACAACTCGATAAAACTCGATGGAGAATTGACGATTGTTCTCCACTAACGTGAACTTTTAAATTAAACGATTTATTAAACCTTTGTGCTCCGTTGGCGTTGCTACTCGCGAAACTATGTACACCGTAGCTATTAAGATAAAGGAAGTTAACAAAAAATGAGAACAAAGTAATTGATAAATGTGTAGCATTTTTTCATTCCAAAGTATGTTTCACTGCAAAAGTGAAATCTAGATTTGTAGGTTAAACGCATAAAAAAAAAATTCTTGTAAAGGGTTAGCTTTGGAATTTTTATAGAGCAATCATAAACCGTTAAAATGACCGGTTTAAATTATAAAAATTGTTAAGATACTTTTGTACAAGTGTATAGTGAAACTTTTTCTTTTTTGATTAATTTCGAATACCTATAGTAACATTTTGCAAAATAAAAAAGTAATTATATATATATAAATTTATTTTCCATTAATTATTCTAATTTCGTAGGTCTTCGTATAGTATATCTAAATATATCAGAAGGAAAAAAACATATTTCGTTCATTTCCACTTATTCTAGTGTTAGTATCCTATAAGTAGGTTTTATATGTTATAAAGGTTATGCGTTCATATTATCATTTGCACGCTCATAAATAAATAAGGCGTGTACGATTATATGTATAAAATGATTCAAATATAAATTTTAATACAATCATTTATAAACCTACGAACATTGATTAATTAATATTTTACTTGCATTAATTAATAAATAATTTGTACGAACGTATACATTTATAAATTAATATAAATATGTATTTAATAATTCACTTTTACTCTACTATAAATGACTGTATATTGCGAGCGATTATGGTTGTTCGCCGTGAAATAGTGAAAGTGTCCTTAAGTGTCATTCTTTCTTAATTTCTATAGCAACAGAAATAATTTACGTGTCTATTATAAATGAGACACCTTGTATAAATGGATAAAATTATTATTAGCATAATTTTGTCAGGTATGCAATCAATGACGTGTGCATATGAGTGATTACTTTTCGGCAGAAACAATCGTAATGAAAAGGTTAATAAATAATTTATATATAAGCATACACATATGAATTAATATAAATAACTGATATTTGTTCCCCAGTAACGTTTATGCTATTTACAATAAATTTCTGCAATTGTTCAGTATCAACTGACAATAAGTATTAAGTGTAGATATTAATTCCCTCCGATTGGAATCACATAATCGTATTATTCCAATTAAAATATTCGCGATGGTATTCGCGAGTTGTTAGAAAAATGGCAAGAGATCATGAATAATAATGGAAATTATTTCGTTGACTAATCTGTTTTTATTATTGTTAAATGAATCTTTTATTGTACCCAAAATATTGAAAAGAATTTATTTCTACACCTAATATTTAGTAGATATAAGAATCCGTGCATTCAAGAAGTGAAACGCATTATATTTTCAATATTTCTTTCTTCTGTATATGTATAAATTAACATCCTTTCATACACTAGGTTTTCGAGATAGTCAAGTTCAAAGATTCGTGGAGTATTCGGGTCAAGTGTACTTAACTAAGTCTTATCTCCAACTCGTTATTCCTGTCTATGCTTACGAACATCGATGTTTATCTTTCTAATCACTGTATTATTTACCTTAACCATCGAAGTTTATCAAGTATAATTGACAATACTATAGTATCAGAAAATACATTGATATATACAATGAAAACAGTTACAACGAACTTCGGGTACATACCAATGTTACTGTTCTATCTAAATCTTACAAACACAGAGATAACAACGTGACAGATGGAACGGGCAACAAATAGAAGTAAAAAATACACGTTAAAGATAAAAACCCTTTAAATCTGCATTTAGAACGAAACATCCTTAATACGTCGCACGAAATTGTATATATATACGTGTACTATATGGTAAAAAATAGTTATAATTTGCATCTGTTTTGCAACTGTTACGCCATTCGTATACACGCAGACGTTAGAATAAAAATAGGATAGACTAGAGATATGTTGATACAGCGAAAGAAACTTGTATAAAAAATTCAAGAAAATTGAATATTTCAATGATCGTTTATCAAAGATTAAAATATACTGTCATGAGTGAATTCGATAAATGATAAATAAATGCTGAAGAATCTTCGATTTTTTTGAATTTTGTATACAAGTTGATTTCACTGTATCAACTTGCACGCCTGTTCGAAAAAAAAGGAAAAGGAAAATATAGCAAAAATGTTGAAATTAATACATTAGCGAAATACACGCCTACTTATTGAATCTTCAATATCGATTTTCTCGAAAATGACGAGTGAAGAAAGAAAGAAAGGTAAATTGGTAAAAATTTATTTGAGCAAATACGTCTAAAAAAAAAATGTGATCCTTTCCTCGCGAAACAAAGAGAAATCCGTATGGCTTTTGCCATGGTCGAATTATTCGTTTCGTTTGAGCGTCAACGTTGTTTAGATTCAGCCAAGAGGAAAAGGAGGTGGACGAGAAGGAAGAACAGAGAAATTGTGTGACAATGAGCGAGAGGGTGGCATATGCAACCAGAATGGGTGCCCTTCCAAGCGACGTGATCGATGATCCAACGCAAGACATTGGACCTCTTCTACCCGCAAGATACTTCGTTCCAGCTGAAATTTTATTCGTCGTCGCTGGTGTAAGCTATGCTGCATTACCGAAGAATATTGCCTTCTCTCTGAATAGGATACGCCATAAAAGCTTGATGGATTAAGGATGACGCGTTCAGATTAAACATCTTCTTTCCACGTCAAGACGCACGCATAATAATATGAAAATTATGGAACGGTGTGATTGTGCGAGAAATCGTCCCGCAATTCATAATTGGAATTTGCCTGACTTTTTAAATTCTTCGCTAGATAAAGAAATTCCTTTTTCTAACAAAAAAAGCAAGAGGTACGAAAAATATCGATGGCTGATTCGTTTATGATTTGTTCACGATTCCAGGATTTAATTCCAGAAGAGATGGCTCCAATTTTTTTTTTTTTTTTGAAGCGCATTTAAATGAAAACTAAAAGAATTGAAACACTAAAATTGATTTTTTACAAAAACTCTCATTACTTTTTTACAAGATCATCAACAAAAATAAAATTTATAAATGAAAAAACATAACATGTCAAAACATTAAAATATAATAATAATAATAATATAATTTAATTAATTTTGTAATTAAAAAAATAAAAAATAATAATTTAATTGGCCATTTCCTCTGGAATTACCCTATGCGAAATAAGTGTGGTTGTAAATGAAAACGTTGTAAGAAAGAAGAAGCAGATCGTGAAAGAATATGATTCACTGCAGCTGGAAATGGTTATCGTCGCGTGATACGTTTCAAGATTTAATTACGCGATATTACGATTGCTAAAACTGTGCTCGTCCAAATGTAATAAAATAAAGGGCCAAAGGCTGATATTCATCGCGTATTCAGAAAAGACGACGAATCGGATTTGTAAGAAAAAGGATCGCTTTCAAGAGGATTTATCGTCTGAAAGTGGTACGTACTACAGTATTTCTGAATACTGTTCGTTTGAAAGGATAATTTTTAAATGAGAACTAAAGTTTTGTACCACTTATACCATATTAAAGCGTGTACAAATAACCTGCAATGTTCCGAGAATAAAAATATTTAAACGCATTATCTACTTCTTAATGTGTAATATTAGATGTTATAACGAGTTGTCCATTATATGAAATAAAATAAGTATAGTTTCATGTGAACAGATGTTTATTGTATACGAACATACAAAAAAAAATATTTTATATATGTCTAGAATTGATTGTTTTGTAAGCTGTAAAAATATAATAACGAAAGTATGTCATTATTGTAGAAAAAATATTGATGGTTTCAAAAACTCGAAAAATAACCTTAGAGGTTATGCACCTCAATTATATTTACGTTACGAAACGAAACAGTTATTTTCTGACATCTTTCTCAGATTATCGGAACTAATAAAGCAAGAGACGTCAGAATGTGAACGAAATAAATATAACATTTAAATATTCTTGAAGAAGATAGTATCAATACTTCCACATTCCTATTTCAAATATTTTTATCGAAATTCGTGTAATACATGTAAAATACTGTTCGTGAAATTCCTTCGACATGTTTAAAATGCTACAAAAAATTCGATGCCATTAATCAATTTATTTCTTTACCTCATATATCGTAAAATGTCCCAAACCCATGATGTTTCAATGTGGAAGTTTAAACTTGAGTTCAGACACAGACACTAATCTATATTAAAACGTACTTTCAAAGTTAAACACGACACTAATTTACTGCTATATAGTTTTTACATTCAGTTATTTACAAGTATCAACACGATCTAACCACACGATCGAATTCCCTCATGAAACGACGAACAGATCACTTTAACGACAAACACGTTACTGAACTGGAATATAAAACACCACTCGAACGTTCGTGTATAACTATACCTTACTTAAACAGTAGAGGTTAACTTCGAACGACACAAACCGATACGTAATATCTTTCTGTTTAAGAGAATCAAACAAAAAGCGTGCACGACCGTCCATCACGCACTCTAAACTGAATTGAAATTTCAATTATCGAAATTAGTTTAACCGTTGACTCTCGATTATCGATATTATCGACCTGCGCATATTCAAACGCGTTATTATACGTACAAACTCAGATATATAATTAATTATCATTAACTTTGTAAAATAAATAAAACAAATAAGTAAAGTAGCTAAAGAATATATAAACTTTTGTAGGACTTTTTTATAAATCTTTGGGATCTACACAAATATTCCTATTTAATAACAAGTTTTCTTATAATCTATAATTTAATATAGAACAAAATATTCGACACGACGTTAAAAGGTGGAATAAGTACATATAGTGTGTTCATAAAGATAACGATAAAATATCAATGACGATATATCATATTTCTAAAAACCCGGGAAAAATAAAATCGACAATTTTTGAAAATCGAAATCTGAGCTCGATTTTGATTATCCTATTGGTGGCAAAGAGGCCAACTGCATTACCGCCTGAAGACAGCTACGTTACGGACAGCAGGTACTTACGAAAGTCCACAAGCATCAAGTCTTACAAGAAACTTGGCTTTGCGTTCAACATCCGTGGATAACCAGTTTCACTGTTTCGTGATAATGTATCAAGAAGTCAACGAGCCTCACGTCTCGGCCGATAACAGCTCAACTATTCCGCGTGCGGACAGACCCTCTCGTACCAAAACTCATAAAAACTGAACGAGAATTAAATGAACACCGAACGGCGGTGTAATTCATTTATTAAGTGGTTTCCAGAAACCAGTATGGCCAGATTTACTTGTTAAACGTATATTCAAGTGCGACCAGATCTGCAACTTGAAATTTACGATCGCCGTTGTGGGCGACATAATTAAAGGATAATAAAGTTCAAGTGAGTAATACTGTTATATCCCTTCGGGTAACGGTTTTCGCAAATATTTGATAGAGCAGAGAAAGATACGGGGCGTTGCCTGATTTATTGCATGCATTAGAATTAATGGCTACCAACGATACAGCGGGATAGTGACTGCAGTCGTAAAAAGCAAGAGTTAAAGAGCGGCGTAAAGCTACGACGAAAAAAATATTACAAAAACAAAGACACCTTAATTGCATTTCATTCGAATTGGTAGTCTAAAAGGTGGTGTTAAATTTACATTAAACAATTGTATCTACGCCTTATACGATACTTTTCGAAACTTTTTTTGCGCAGCATTAATTCGAGCTTTCATTTGAAAAGTTCCGTCTATTTTTCACGGAGTCGAATCCAAATCGAAAGTTATCGTTCCTCTGAACCGCAGCAGGTCTTATATTTTACGATCGATCTGGCCGTAAATTTGCCGCGAAAGAACCTAGCGCACGTTTTATTACCATTTTCATCGTCAACTGCGCTAACAAAGATGATATCGTTTGACCATCCTTTACGTTGTCTCCGTCGTTTTGTTTCTTCGTATAGAGAGAGTGGGGATGAGAAAAGAAGTAGACGGAGCAGAGAGGAGTGAAAAGAAAGGAAGGAAACGACGAAAGAAATGGCACAAAAGGAACCGACATAATCGGACGGCGCCTCGTTCTAACTTTTATTCCAGCTTATTTTATAATAATCCTTTCGTGCGCCGCGAGCAACCTACAGCTGGCGTAGCCTCCTATAAACGTGAACTGATGCGCTTATTTACGGTGACTAAAATAGTAAATTATCGAATCGACTGCGCGTTTGACGATCCCAAAAACTCTTTCAAGGGAACATTTATTAGGCGCGAAACGACGGTGCCTCGGAAATTAATGGTGGATTCGCTGTGTCGAGGTATCTCGGATATAAAATATTTCGGACGGTGGGGGCCCATCGTTAACGCGCCACTACCTAGAACTGGCCTATCTCGTTAGCGACGACGATCGTTAAGATCTCCGGGACATCGCGTGATCTTTCCACTCGCGTTTAACTTTTACCCAATTAGGTAATCGATGCTGTTATACGCCTCGGCCGTATCGGATGTATTCCTCTCGATATCGATCTACCATTGATTTTAAAGAATTGAAGAATGGTATCTGAAATTCAAACGATCGTTTTCGATTCACGAAATCACGAAAACATGCGTACGGCAGACCGACACTTTTAATCGGACGACGATGAATGGTTCAAGAGGCAATTAAGCTAAGAAGACAAACCAGCGACGAATGATTTATCATCACGAATGTTTCATAATCCAAGGGGGTTTTATTAAATATTATAATATATACACGATTTCTTATCACGTGACGTAACCATTACGCAACCCGATAAATTCACTGATATCGACGTTTAAATTAACCTCTTAGTATGACGGTAAGGTAACTAAATCATTCGATTATTGCCAAGGCTATAAATGAACGTTCACGATTTCCTTATGTCTACGATGCCGAATATAACTAGACAGCCATGGAATTCCCTCGGTATTATGCACGATAACGAAAAGATATCGCGTCTATTATTAGCGGCGCTATTAAAGTTCCTAGATGTTCACATCACGTCAACCATAAAGTTCCCCGGTGGAAATCTTACCTGGAACAGGCTAGTGCCTCGTTGAAGGAAAATCTATTCGCGTGTACGCATTCTTACGCCGAACGTCATAATCCAACGGCGGTTTGGATGCATGGGATTCGCGGTTCAGCTGCCGCTCTCAACTATAGATCCCATGTCGATCTTCGGCGCCGGTCGCGCAGTAACGATCTGCACAATACCGGAGCCCTTATTTATAGGGTAGTAAAAATTTAAATAAATTTCATTCCCCTCGCCACGCCATGCCACACCGCCACGCAGCACGACGTGGCGGTTCTCTATCGCGCTGCGGAAGGGTTATTTATTCACTTAATACAAACGGAGCTGTTCCACGCCGCGTCCGAGGCAGCATCATTATTCGATTTTCGGCGAAGTTTTACCGTCCATGACTCGGTTCGCGGGCCCCGTAGACGAGCGTCCACGACCAGTAGTAAATTTTCACCCTTCCCACCCGAGCTGTAAATTTACCTTCGCCTTTCAATAGGACCACGCCAACGGAAGGAACGCTTCGTCCTCAGTCAAGGCAGATTTCTTCCCTCCCTCTTTAACTCTCGTTTCTGTTCTTTCTCATGAACACACTCTTTTTCTCCCTCTCTCTCTCTCTCATTCACACATGCACACACACACACATGTATACACTTCTTTCCCTTTCTTCGAATTTTTCTTTTTTTCAACGCTGGGACCTTTCTCTTTTCCCCCGTTCTTCGCTCCCTGTGCGTTCATCGACGTCGCTCCATCGCTGCCAGCGTCGCTTTCCTTTCGTTTTATTAGTTTTCGCCGCAATGGCGATTGCTCTGGTCCGTGATGGTGGCGATGACGATCGGGACCAGCCACGGTAGTGGTGGTGGACACCGGTGGACATCGGTGATGGTGATACGACGAGGACGGTGGCGATGATCGCACACGATGCTGGTAGTGGTGGACGACGAGTCTTCTCCTGTGGAAAGAAAGCCGCGATGGAAGGAGAGAATTCTCGGCAAGGCTGCGAATTCTCACCGGTTTGGGCGTGGACAATATTTATGTTTCTCTCCTTCCGAACCGTTCCTTTTTTTTCTCTTCGTTTCTCACCTCTTCCTCTTGTCTTTAATGTTTCTTTTTTTTTGTCACGCATTCTCCATGCGGGAATCCGTGTCCCCTGCCAATTTTCTGCTCGTTTTTCCCCTCTTGAATCTGGCGGCAATCGTGTTTCGCGAAGCCAGCGTGTTTTCCCGCAACACGTACCGGGCACAACTTTGTTATCGCGCCGCCGAAGATGGTCGTTTTACGTGTTAATAATGCCAAGGGGGGCCGAGAAAAGGGGCGGCGTGAGTTCTCGCTACCATTTCGTGGAACGAATGAAAAAAAAAAGAAGGAAAAAGGAAAGATTTCGCCGCTTCTGTGCAAAGAACACGATGCTTGGGCGTGGACAATATTTATATCCCGGTGATTTTTGAACCGGTGGTCCCACCAAACCAAATCATCCACGTTGGTCAACGGTTCGATGCTATACACACCCTCCGTACACAACACAATTTTGCGACGACACCTTGGCCCGATCGACGCTCTCTTTTTTCGACGTGTCGCCGAATTTGGCTCGAGGCTGATCCTGCCCTCCTTCCGCCGCGCCAGCGAGCATCACGATGTCGGATCGACATCAATCTGACGCGGAACCAGTTGCAGAATGACTTTATCAATCTAGAAGCCGATCGACCGAGCAAATCTCCTATAAACGAGCTTCGCCTAACAAATCTGCAACGATCCGTCGCTTAACCGATGAAGACATTCTTTAACTCACGTATACATGTAGGAATATATATACAGGGTATTCCATAAATGTATGTCACTACTTCAGGGGGTAGATCTACACACCAAAATGAGTAAAAAATGTCATATGGGCATATGTCCGATGTTCCTTAGTTTCCGAGTTATGGATGATTAACCCCTTGCCGTATAACAACCAGTTAGACTCCTGACATATTCTGGCTGAGATTCGACAAAAACAGTTATATTAGAATAACAGACGTTAATTTTAATTCTAACTTTCCTTTTAATTTATAAGAACAAAGATTGTGAATTACAATTAATCTATAATACATTAGTGTTTCGTATATAAAATGATAGTAAAACAATAAGTAGCTGATGCTTAGATGTGTAGTCAGGAAAAGGAATCATAGGTTAAGAGGTTAACCTTCATACATGGTAATTGTAAAATATAATATTATACGTACAAACTAATAAGGAACACAATATAATAAAATTATTTGTTTATTTATATAATAAGATTATATTTAAATGTAAAGCGCAAATGGGTGAAATATCACTCAATCTTAAAGCTTACACATACTTAATATCACACACACTTAACAAATTGCAAATCGCGCGCATTTTTCACGAACGTTGCTTAGAAATTCTACCCTGAGAAACACAAAATTCGTTAATTTACACCATTCCTCCGTATTAGTTCACATATGTTTGTTACACGATTTTCGGAATTTAACGCTATTTTGAATATTTTCTTCAATTATTCATTACTCGAAAACCGAAATATATCGGACATACGTTCATATGACAGTTTTACTTCCTTAAGTACATAGCTTTACCCCCTAAAATATTGACATGGGTTTATGAAACACCCTGTACATATACCGTAAGCAGGAAATACATGTAAAGGTAACATGATGAAAACTTGGAAGAAAAAATGGAGGGAGTTCGTTGTTTTTCCATTTTCGATTACACTCGAGCGGGAGAGTAAGTTACACGCATCGCGACGACACTGCCGCGTATTCAAACTAGTTTTCTAAAAGATCTACACACGGCCGTGGGGATACAAGGATATCGGCGATCACATCGTAAATCTGACCGTTTGCTATCTCGCGGCCACAGTGGAGAAAATTACCCTTTCCTAGGAAATCGAGCGGTTAGCAACAAGTAAGAAGAAACGGGGGGGGGCGGGGCGGAGGGGAAAAGGGTCAGGTCAGGGTGATAAATTCGTAAAACCAATTTAAGATCGCGGTACACGAAGCGTGAAGCGGCACACACCGATGTTCCAACGCCGAGGTTCCTTTTATCTGCGTCCCCTCGGCTGGAACGTACACATATCAACTTTTTATCTGAAACCGAGACAATTCGACAACGACCACGCGTCCTTATAAACGGACTATGCCGCATAAGTATCCCCGTAAGCAACCCACATTTCGAACCAATGCTGGATCCTGGGGAGAGAAAGGTGCTCTGAAAGAAACTCACGGAATCTTTTATACCGGGGGAAAAACGGTCCACCCCGTCAACGTTCCGTCCACGATGGGGGTTTTTTATCTTTCCCACCGTTGTTCCATGAATCCTGGATAACCGACAGATAAAACGGGCATTCACGAAATATTTGATAAAGCCGTAGTGTCCTCGCTTGTAGTAACACCGGCTTTTCGGGGAGGTGGAGCGAAAAGGGTGACAGGGTCGCGAGGAGAGACGGCGCGCGAATCAAATTTATGGGCAAGATTGCAGAAATTTTTGGCGTCAATACACGGTTAACTTCTGGCGAAATTATGTTATCATCGGACGACATGACGATACAAGTATTTTGTTTTCTTTTTTTTAGATAATGACGAGAGGAGTAACGAGTAAGGGAATAACTGGCCGACGACTTCGAACATAGTAATTCGCTGATGGAACGGTGAGTATATGTATATGTGTAATTTTTGCACCTGTGCCACCGGTGTACACGTTTAAGCGATTTTTCGCCGTCGATAAAGATAGCTTCTGACAGAAATTACATTATCGTTGGAAAGAAACGACGCAGCATAAGGTACTTTACTTGCAACGCGACCGTGAGGTTAAAAGTCGATGATCCAGAAGCTGGAGAAGATCTCAAATGGCACCTCGCGATGTTATCGTGAAGTATCGTATTAAGGATTCAATACGGTTCTTCGACATTCGTTACGGAAAAGAATATCGTACTGTAGCGACTTGTTAAGCATCGAACGGGAAATTATTTAAAAGCTTCATCCTGTACGATTCTCAGCCACAGACGAATCGCTGTGAGTCCCTTTTTAGTGCGGTATGAAATATTTCGCCGCAGGCCGCAAACGGAAAGCAATTACGGAACATTAAAAGCGGCAAGGCAGGAGGCGTACGAAGCCGCAGAAGATGAGAGGCCACACCGGAGGCTGTAAGCTGTTTTAAAAAATGTCTCGAAGCTTCTTTCATTCTACGTTTGAGCCTGTTCAAAGGATCAGCGACCATTGTCACCGCAAGATCGTTACGTTACCAAGGGTAAAGTAATTGAACGTTCGCCATTTACGGTGCAAAAATTCTTCCTTCCTATCTGCTTAAATTCTCTGTATATGTGAATCATAGTGGTGTAAGTCGCAAGTTTAAAGTATATTAGTTAATTTAGCTTTTTCAAATAGTGAAAATACCGTTCGCTTATTATAATTAAAACGAAATAATGAAGGCAATCGTAGAAGATAGAGGGTACAATAATTAACCCTTGGACTTGTAAAGGCGTATATGTACGCTCTTCCAGATCCATCAATATATTGGCCCGTTTCTCTTCTTTCGAAATATTTACGTGTTTGTATTTTAATTGATTCAAAAATATTAATGAAGGTTACTAATGAATTTAAATATATGTTTCTATGAACTTAAATATATTCAAATTGATTGTATAAATGACTTCTACGTGAATTTAACTAAACCAATATAATATATCTAGATCGTGAATAGACTTATGCCACTTTCGTATTTATGCAACTGTAAAACTCATTAAATTTCAGTTATCTAAAATTCATTTTCACTTGAAATAGGTAATGTTTTATTCAAATTTTTGTATATAAGAAGGAAGAAGAAACAAAACAATATTGTTTATTTCAATATTAATTATCTACTTATATATTACTCTAATTATACAACTTGACGTCACATGACTCGATCCAAAGCTCGGAAGATTCTTTTTTCTTCCATCCATTTCTGAAATCTATAGTTTTACTCTTCTCTTATATGTATATGTAGTGCTTAATAAGATTACGGAAAATGGACTTACACCACTTTCATGATCAATGGTTATACAAAATAATTTGCCACCAAATTTCCAATTAATCAAAACATACGGATATTTTAAAATATTAAATGATAACTGCTTATAAACGAAAAGTTCACATTAAATTATACGTAATTAATGTGATTTCTCAATCTTTTCCAAAAATGAACTTACACCACTTTCAAAATAAACGGAGCCGTATGTATACGATCAATAAAATTTGTTTAGTACAATACATTTGCTGTTTTATTAAACTGGTGTAAAGCCTCTGCTAGATTACGCATAACAACCGTATTCGAATGAAGATCGACAGCAATTTCAATATTCTCGTTTACTTACAATGCATTTTTCAGTTTCAATTTTGCAATAACATATAGTACGTGTAAATAGTGTCGCATAATCTAACAATTCTGAGTTGGAGCATGCTGCAATCCAAGGATTAAGAAAAAGAGAAAGAGAATGCAATAGTTAAATGCATTAATAGAAAGAAACGCAGAGAGAGAGTGTGATTCTTGTCACTTTCATTTCACTTGTGATTCTCCGATTTACTACATAGTACGTGCAAGTGTTTTATAAATTCATTCTTGAATACAACTGAAGAATTTTTCCTTTATTTAATAATATATAAATTAAATATTAAATAAAGATACTAATGCACTGTGTGGCAAAAAACTTTTCATCAATTGTTTTAATTATTTAATAAATTACACTGTTCTCTTCACTTTAATAATTGTAACCTAACTAACATCCTCTTATAATATCGTGACAATTTTTTCTTTATCCAGATTCTTCGTACGTATAAATTTATCATTTTCAAAATCCACTATTCTTCGTAAATTACGTGACATTTAATGGTTCAAAACGAGGATAAACTTCATGTTCTAATTAAAACATGAAACTAGCACCTACCACTTTCTTAGCTGACCAAGAAAATGATATTACACTATTTCTCACAAGATCTCGCTAGAAACCGACCTAATTGAATATTCTATTCGAGACCAGCAAGCGCTACCGGTATCTTAACGAACAGAAGTGTAACTCACTACTACTCCGAATCATAAAATAATTACCTTGAGCAACACTCTTTTTTTCCCCTGACATATCGAAATAATCGCAGATCACAATGATTATAACTAAAGATTCCATTACGTTAAGCGTTCATAAGTCGAGGAACGTGCAATTAAAACAGCGACATTCTCGACAAACGTACCGAATGGGATAACATTAAAAAGCATCAAAGTTATCACAAAATTGCCGGATACTTTACGATATGTATGTAAATATTTGTCGTATATTAAAATGGGAACTACGATTAATTAAACGGCGAGGTAACTGGTCCGAAAAAAATCACCCCTCGTCTCGAATTACCACTGCGAACGCGTTGCCCTCGTAAATATGTGACGACACAGGACATAACACATGTTGCCGGCCAGGCCCGCACATGCATTACATTGCCGAAGCGCGTCTTAACTAATCGGAGTTATGGTAGCTGGGCGGTCTGCACCATTTCGCATTTCAATGCATACACCGGTGTGATTTGCGAGGGCGAGCCGTACAGTCGGTAGATAGCCTCTCTCGTTCCACTCACCTTTTTCTTTCTCTGCCATTTTACCTTCTCCTACCGCTGACCACATACCAACTTCTCCTCTACCCTGTCTGTCTGTCTGTTTCTCCACCTTCTCCTCCTCCATTTCATGCTATGTCCGCTTTTTTTATTTTATTTTTTTTATTTTCATTCCACTGCAATATATCGTAACCCTGATTTCACGCGAAAAATGTCTAAAGTGTTGTCTATTCGAGAATTTATACTTTGTTTTTGCGATCGAAATTTCGTTAACATGTAATTTCGCGAAATGCAGATTTCAATTGGTCTCCAAGGTCATGCGATTTAATACATTCGATTTTTTTTTACGGAAAATTGGAAAGTCGAGTCTACGCTAACAAGCCAGAAGCAATGAATGACCTAAAGAACAACATTCAAGTTGCAAGTCCTGAAATAACTGCAGCAACATGTCAAACAATCGTTAAAAATTTTAATAACCACATTGATGTCTGTAAACGCAGTCGTGTTGTACATTTAAATGATTTCTATTCTACGTATAATTATAATGGATCATACTTTAAATAAAAAAAAAAAAAAAAAATAGAAAGATTCAAGTGTAGAAGAGAAAGAAAAGTGTAGGCGTGCTTTTTGAATGATCTTATATAGCAGTGGTGGTGGAAGAGTCATTTGTGTCTAAGCCTTTTAGGGACAAGAGGGATTCCGTGTGCCGTTATGCCGATAATCTCTTCGATGCCTTAAAGGTTCAGGACCGACTATTGCCCACCAGCTTTTATGAACCACCATATATAGAAAGTTACAGCGATCTTGAAGCAACGCGTGTGCAGATGCAAAGTTGCTCCTGATGCGTATACGCTATTGATCATAAACCACAGACCACCGCTTGGTGAATCGATAAACGAATCGCTTTATGAGAATCTAGTAGCTCGGTAGATTTCTTACGGGGGCTAAATGTTCTCTGCGAGATCACGTGGGTTGATTGTAACCATGGCTTTGCTTTACTGTCGTTGGAGTAGTTCGGAATGATCTGTATTTACTGCAAACGCGATTAGTCTTCTGATATCGTAGGTAATCAATTATCTATGGCCTTCATTATCCAGGGAAGAAGGGAAGTTTCGAATCGTGCTCCTTAGAATTTGGAGCAGCATAATGATAAGTGAAGACTAATTTTATTGATGATGAAGGTTTGTGAGGGAATAGCTTTTAAATATGATTGTTATAGATTGAAATGGAATTTAGGAAGATAAGAGTAGACTATATTTTTATAATACATGCAATAAATGGATCTTTATCTTTGTTCCTTTCTTTTAATGTATCATTAAGGGTTTCACTTGTTGATCATGAGTGTCTATAATTTAATTATACTGTCCGTGAAAAGAGAATTTATTAAAACAGTATAGAATAAGTAAAATTTATATTACTTTCATTAGAAACATAACAGTTACTATTCCTACAAAGAAAAATAGTTTACATTAATTTGTTAACAATTAAATAAATTAATATGAATAATTTCAATTTTTGGAAAAAGATTTTATTTTACTTTCTTGCAAACAAACTAACTTCTACTTGTAACTACGGCTCTGAATTCATTCCTGTTACATTAGTCTTTATCTTCAATGCAAGTTAATAAATTTAATAAATTATTTTTCTTCCTGTTACTAGTAAATATTATATTTCTAAATACAATAACATAGATCATTATTTATAACATTCTCTATGAACATTTTTCCGAACAATGGGGGAGATCCACCCATATTATGAAAAAAAAAAAAATTGATACATAATACTTAACATACTCGTATTTGTGAATTTCGTGATGTACCATTGCATAAATTTGTGTTTCGGAAGTTAGCACACTTTTAAAACATATTGTGTTGTTTAACATATTCTTACTTTACTTCACACTTTATTAAACACATTACTTTGATTTGTGTAAGTGATATGAAATATTAGATAATTATTATTTTATTATTTCAAGTTACTTACACGCTTTATGGGTGTCCAAATGTAATAATAATACTAACAAGTGAACGTTCTTAAGTGATAATCACCAAAATCCATGAAACTTTGATATATTAGCAATTATCAAGCAAATATTTTACACGTGTTCTTTTTCATCAACAATCGTCCACAGTGAAGCAGTGAAAATCATCCTTAAATTTGTAGATAGTAGGCATATTTGAGCAATTGAGAAATAGAGGTATTTAATGTCAAATTTGTAAGTGTCGCTCGCGAAAAATGCACACAGTCGGCATTGTATTAAAACTATACAACGTTAAATAAATTCTAACGAGATGCAAGAAGATTTTTTGACTAAGTATGGATACGTACTTCTTCTTACATCCTAAAAAAACTAACATTTCTACTCTAAATCACCAAGCAAGTATCAACCTTCTTATCTATTATATGTTACTGATATCTAATAAAAGCAAATATGAAACAGCCACGTAGAATTGTTCCCAACGTGTAAACATACGCTAAAAGCGTTTCACGATTTTTATACCATGCCGTTTCTGATATAATACACCCATCAACAGAAACGCGTACTCGTGATTCAAAGCACGACCATTCGATGCGGTATATCACAACGATGTTTTACGGTCTTTCAGTCGTCCGTATAACAACGGCGAGGAAATCATCGAATGCAAGAGACAAAGAAAACAAACGCTAGTCCATCGCGTCGCTGCGTCTACCGTGCGCGTTAATGGCGAACGCGAGGAAGACATTTGTTCGAATGGTGGCACGTAGGAGGACAGTGGTTCGGTCACAAATATCCCGGTGTCCGCTTCCGCGCTTCGAGGTGAGCTTCGATCGTGCGTTCCGCCCGCTCGTAATTCCTCCTCGCACACCCTAAACCGGAGAGCTGTAATTTTTCCAACCCATACGCGATCTCATGGTCTTCGAACCTGTGCAACGAGGTCCTTCAAGACCGCCGTAGGTACCACGAAATCAAATTCTATTCAACTGAGCCATCGCAGTATTTCATATATTTGTGCCGCACCACGGGATGCTTCCGAATTCCATGACCCTTCCTTGTCCATCTTCAAAACAGACGTTTATAGGAAACTGCACCCGCGCAATGTGACTGGTCCTCTTGTAAACTCAACGAAAATGCGATATATCAGGGACTATGAAAAGAGTGGACTACGCCTAGAATTCCTTCGATACAGTTACAACATCGTTACGTATGCACCGTGCAGAGATAAGAAGTAGCAAAGTAAAAAGGTTATATGTATATACTTCACTTGTACCCTGTAATTCTTACATATGATAAAATTCGTTAATATTATCACGTTTGTCAATGGTGACGATACATGTACTTCATTTCTGTGATTGTGTTAAAGAAGGTAGATCTTCTTAAAAAATATTTAAAAAATATATTTGTAATTTTTTATTATAATAAAAATAAAAATATAGTTGATTATGATCTCACGTTCTGATGAGAGGAGCAAGAATTAATAAATATTATAAGAAAATTGGCTAGTATTAATGTAGTGGTATAACAATCTAATACAGTAATAAAAAAGTAAAATAAAGTTTAACAAATTATACATATACGTGGTACGTATAATAATTTCCAAGTCATATAACATTATACAAGGTTAACTGTTTGCTAAGATTTTTTGCCATACTTCATAAAAGTAGAATGTTTATAACGTAGTCTATTACCTGCTGTCAACTAAAATCACTCAAACGTTAGCACTTCTAAAATTCTTCGTATATGTAGTTGTGATAGTGAAATGAAAATTAAAACTCATCTTTGAAATCAATGGTTTGCAGTTAAAGGGGCTAAATTACTATATATCAACAGAAAGACACTCGTACATACTCGTGTGTAATCGTTACATCCCGAAATTCCAGATTGAATAAGTTTGTAACATGTGTATATGTTCGCTACACATTCGATACGCAGTGTATATTTGGAAAATGAAGCTTCACCGTTGCAGCGTATGGTAAATCACGTATAACGATTCATCACTGAGTTAACGATCGTTTCAATCTAATCCACGATGATATATGCACATTCCTAATTTCATTTTACTACCATGCTATCTAACCTTCTTCAACAGGCTATTAATTAAGTCATAAACGTGTAATGCCTTGATACGTTCGGCACGTGCCCATTGAAACGTTCTATTTCACTATAGATAGACTCTAGTAGCAACACGTTGCTTTGTTCCCTCCAGAAGTCGAACTATTCGAGCATTGGCTATCTGGTTACGTTCACCGTGCTCCGCTCGCACACCACCCGCAAAGCTTAGCCGCTCTTGCCCCGAGATAAGGACAAATTATTACGATGGTACGTCGGCGGAAAGTGTCACAGCTTAATTAAAATCTCCGCAGCTGAGCTCGTGAAGCGGATAATCTCGTTTAAGAAGGCGGCACCACTTATAAAAGCCAGCGGTAAATGTGTGTATACCCGCAGATCGTTCCGCGGAAAAGGGATTTAAATCGAATCGAGACGCGGCGGCAACGACGGCAACGACGAAGATGATTCCGCGGTGGAAAACGAACGATACGAAGCGGCGTGGCGGCTCGTTAAATTACCGTGGCAATGAGAATTTCACAGATAAGCAACGAGCTCAGCGAGCACGAAATAATTAGAAGAGACGAGCCTTAACTCGATCAAGGCTGACGCGGACCGGTGATATGAACGTCGCGGCGGCGCTTCCCAGACAGATTCGTATCGCGTACGTGAAGCAGAAGCGCGCGCTTTCCAAGCGGCTCGAACACACACCCGACCAACATAATAAGGATATTTTGCATATATTAACGACTAATGGAGGCAATAATAGCGTATCATCCCAGCGATACTACCGCTTTTGTCGGCGTGCCAGGATATCAACGCCGATACTAACCCCATGAATACTCTCAGGCCGATTTCCTCGCCAACAGACACACCTGCTTTCAACACGGTTAACTCTTCCCTTCGTATTCGAGTTTATTTTCCTCTTTCCTTTTTTTCATTTCTTTTTTTTTCAATTCGTGGAAAAGATACTGGAGCGAGAAAGAATCTCTCTCTCTCTCTCTCTCTTTATCTTCATTCGCGTAACGACGCTTTTCCGTTTACACTGGTCGCATGATTACGACCGTTCATTAAAACGATTACCCCTGGCCTGTTTAGATCTCCACCGGACACATTTGAACGCGCTGATACGCAATTACGTTATTGGAAATGCGTTCTTATTAGCGTGGCTCGCGTACTTTTCTGGTAATGAATTTTGAAATACGAGGCGAGTACGCGAGCGGAATGGCGGACATACGTTGCATGGTAGCCTAGCTGTTTAATATGTTAATATCGGAATGCCGCGTTTTAAAGACGCTTCTGAAATTAACAGATCGTAAAAGCTACATTAAAACCGATCATCGCGCGACGACACTACGATTTTATCCCAGAGTCGACCACGTGTGTTTCTAAAACGCTCCTTTTATCGGTATATCCACTTCGCCACTAAAACACGTTTAACGAACGCTCACACTTTCTGTCGTTCGACGTGCCAAGGGAAATATTTTTTTTTATATCGGAGCTCATCGTCAGAGGAGAACACCTATCCTCTAAATTACCAGAAGAACACGCGAGAAGAATTTTTAATGAGCTGACACGAGAAAACGAAAGTAGGAGAATAGTGTCTTGTCTATGGGTTAAACTCGAAGAATGTTCACCTATCACGCCCAAAATCCTTCGCTAATTAAACCATTTAGAAGAAACGTTCCGTGACTCGTGTTTACAATATCGTTACACGGAACTGTCTCAACCTTTAATTTACTCTTACCCTTGTTTCGATGGTAAATATCTGTAGATATATACCACAAGCAAGATCAAAGAAGAATGATCTTGAGTAATGCATGCGTGGAAACTTGAACTGGATAAATGGAGGAGAAAATGTAGGGAATAAGTAGCTGTGAAACGAATGAGAAATGAGAAGAAAATTAGCCATTAGTATCGCAGGCTCATAAGAAATAAGTGAAACCTTCAACACAACCAAGAATACGTTCCTTACATCCGTCAAGAATTTCACGTGTGACTTTTTCCCGGAAATAATTGTCCCTTCGCGTGTAGACACGCTCGTAAACTATGCTGAAAGCGAATTTCAGTGGGACAGTGGTCCGTTCAAGTCACCACGGAATGATACGCCGTCTATATCTCGAGTGTTTCGATCCAGTGAATGAATAATACGTCGCCAGTGTGACTCACGACAAGAACGAACGTTCTCATAACGACATTTACGGAGAAAGGAGACGGAACGGCATAGGTCTGCCACGTTCCAGTGAAATCGTTCGTTCGATCGTCAATCGGCCCCGTCAAAGCTTTTACGCCTCGCATTCAGCGTAAATCTTGAAAGTGATAATGATTGATTCATAAATCACGACGGACTGTAAGCTCTGAGTACACGGTGGCAGGAAGATTTATTCACGGAATCATTCTTCTCTCTTTCTCTCTCTCCTTCACTCCTATGTAGATTCGTAACACGACTTCGTACCGCGCGCGCTTTACTCATGAGACGCGCAAGCCGAGCGTGGAAACAAATTGATTTACTGCTCGTCAAATTAATGGCAACTTATAATCAGGGAATTAAACGCGGTGAACGCGGCCTACCAGTTTCGAGAGAAGCATCCACGGGATGGATATTCGAGATACCGCTAACAGAGTTTAATCGCGCGTCATTACGAGACCGATCGTTATTTCGGTTTCCTTCATTTACATATTTGGTCTTCCACCCCTCTCGCCACCTCACCACGCCTCTTACCTACGTTCACACGGGACAATTTCGCGGTGAGAACAACTACGCGGCCGAGGGAAAGGAAGAGGTCGCCTCTTGCACGCGTTACCATGTCACGTTACTCTTTGCATAAAGATGTCGAGTAAGAATTCTTCCCTACCACGCTGCCCCTTTCAATTACTGGCTATTAGGGCACGTAAGGACCTTTAATCCCCGGCGGGTACACGATTTTTTACTTCGACTTTCCGCCGTAAAAGGATAAAAGCAACCCCCCGGCCCCGCCATTAGTCACGAGCTGGCCGAATGCTGGCTTCGCTATGTGGATATATTTTTATGACACGTGTGTGGAAACCTGTTTCATTGGCCCGACTACCACAGCAACGTTATATTTTCTGTCTCTGTCACGTTACGAACCAACCAGAAATCTTCAACCATACTCATTCCACCCTGCAAACCGATGCCTTTTTCTTGTCGCTGGTCCCCCATACCGCCTCTTGCCCTTAAATTTGCACTTCTCCCCGTGGAACGGAGAATCTTCGAATTACAATGTTTCAGGGAACCGGGTATTTTTTATTTCTCTTTTTTTCTGTTGGTCTTGCATCGATAGACTGGTACCACGGATAGCTGCATTTTAACGGTGTTACTCTTGGGCGTGTTCGTTCCTTATTTTAAAGTATAAATTCGCGCGAGCTCGAACTTTCTTGGTAACTTAAGCGGAATAATGCGGCTACTAAAATTGAATTCTTATGCTTTTAACATCTTTTCCATTAATGTTTCAACTTTGTCGAGGTTTCTCAGTAACCCATTGGGACAGCAACGCGGACAATTAAACTTTTGTAATTAAAATTATGCGTCGATTGCACATAGTTCACCCGGTTACAGGTTTGATCTCTTGCCTAGTGATTTTCACGTACTATGTATGTTGGTAATTACTATTCATTCTTTTAATACTCTGTCAGATGTAAAAGATTACGTGTTAAATATTAAAATACGTGTAATTTATATTTGATGATCCTTAGTTTTGCAATTAGAAGCTACATTGAAAAATGAAAATTAAACTTTAGTACAAATAAATTTACTTTTATTAAGACTCAATCAATTATTCCAGTATTTTCACGAGTTTGCAAACTTTTATATAAAGTAATAAATGTGTTCTTGACCATCTCTGATGTTTAAATTTACATTTTATTGGTCGTTATTATATAAATCAAAAAATCGACTTTCTTTTACTCATTTGCTTGTGTGAATGATGTCACAAATACGTGGTGTCGGCTAAAAAACGCTGATTGAATGAAATCACGCGGTCATAACAACGACGGTCAAAGTGTTAAAAATCATCAATAAATTTGTTAATAAAGTTTGAAATAAAAATGCTAGCTTATATTTAAAATTACGGTCTTCAGTTACACGCCTTGAAATCTACGTAAGAATCTTAAAGCACAATTCTGCTATAACAATAAACATATATCAATACTAAATTCTTTAAGAATTACCAAGTTCCACATAACTATAAATTATCGAATTACCATTCTGAAGAATATAACTACAGGAACACCAGAAAAATACCTAGAAACATCATTTGAAACGATTTTAAATGCCACAATACAGACAAGAACAGCATTATTGAGACATCAATCGAGTTCGTCATTGAGTCATCAACTACGCTTCGACACATACGAGACATCGATGCTTGCTGGCAGTTGCATTGGAAAAAATTCACGATTGTTAGACGAGGCCGAGTCTCGATGGTAGTACCAGGCATTGTTCACTGAGCGACATGGTCGATAACCATAGGTAGAAATTTATGGAAGTGGAATTCCTCTCCGCGACTACGATTACGACGTAAGGGAACCACGTTGTATTGTGCAGCCAGTGAACACGTTTCGTTCTGTCGCATGGACATCTGGCAATATAACGTGCATTAATGCCCCACCATTATTGAAGTGTTTAACCACGAACTCGCCTCCTGAGTAAACAGCCACTCGGTCACGAAACGATAGTCTACTTCAATGTCATGAAGCACAGAAACGTCGCTTCTCGAAACCATTCAGCAACCTCGACTGTCCCTCCTCCCCCTCATGGTATTTGCATTCACCGGTATGCCCATCCTTCGCATTCCATCGAAATAATTTGTACTCTTTTAAAGGCTTCGCTGAGGCAACGAATCGACTGTGTTGGAGCGGCGCCTCGTTTTCTTCTTCGTTTCCTGGTTCGTTAAATCAATTCTGGTCCCTGGTTAAAGAAAGACTCGAGAGCGAATCTTGAAACGATGACAATCTAATGGGAATATTCGAAATAACGAGTCACGTTAGATATTAGTCACGAAAGAGATGATCATTTGATATTTCTATTCTTGAAAGTGATTAACCGCTTCATTTGAATTTTAGCATTGAGCAACTTTTCCTCGGGACTTATATTAAAATTGTCATGTCATCCTGAAGGATTCTATTATAGTAAATTTGATTATATTCAAAGAAACATTATCTTAACATTTTGTGAATTTTCTAAACGTCCTTCGTAGGTCTATGTAAGATTGCTTCAAAATATATAGGGTGCTTTTTCTGTATTTGTCGAGTATTGTTACTGTAAATTAATAATATAACTCAAACAGGTGATGATTCTACATGAAAAAATAAGTTGAAAATGTAAAGTAATATTTTCTCATATGAAGCTTCGTTTCCATGTAAATCGATATTGACGACTTAAGAAGTACGCGTGCACTTGTACTTCTTTAAAGGTTTTCTAAAGTACTTATTTCCTAAAGTGACATCGTAATAATTAAGGAGTTGAAATGGTGGACGATACGAGTGCAGAATAAATGAAAAATAATTTTTTTAATGGAAGAAGATTAGATTCCATGCTTAATACAGTGGTAAAAGTTGTAAATGCTAAAGAATAACTTATTTTAATTTTCAGAGATAACACAAAATAGAGTAAAATGGTAACTTCCAAGTGGCTCGTGGCCATTTATTTTCCCTTTAAATTTGTAAAGGTATTACTTAACTACTGGAAACTTATACAGCATTCAATTTAATAAATGTAACTACAAAAACATATAAACACATGTTTTCCGTTCATACTGAAAATTTTTAACGATACTCTAACTATTAAAAAAATACAACCTTTCGAATATGAATGAATTTAATTGCACTGATTACATACAAAATGGATTAAACTATTTTTTTTCTGTAAATAATCCTTACTTTATTTTTCATTTTGTGGAGAAAATTAGTACATTTTAAAACACGAAGAAATCATTTTTATTATAGGAATTTAATTTCAGAAAAATAATTCATTCATTCATCGAACAACAAATTTTCTACGCAGCTGTAGGTGACATTTCAATAGGGCATAGGTGTTATTACGAATACACGGTGCGAGCAGCGAAACAAGATCGTCAGGTGGGCCGTGAGTTAAGTGTCTCACGCGCGTGTAAGCAGCGTTCGGTATCTGTAACACATCAGATACAAATGGAAGCTGCGACCACGGCGTTAAGTGAGCTGAAGTAAGCGTGGTAGTTGCCACCGTGGTAGGTAGAAGAACGTGGTTGGCGTAGCCGACGGGCATATCAGGTGGGGAAACCAGGAATGGTAGGAGGCACGAAGAAGGTTCGGACAAAATCGGTGCCAATCGGTAATGGCAGGACCGACAACAGGTATATTCGCACCCATAGCAGGTTAAAGGTTGTTGTAGCCCCATGCTACGCCACCCTATGTCAGCCACGGTGCAAAGTCATGCAATGACATCACGATCGCCGTCGACCCTGAGCAACGAGTATACCTGTGTAACCGGCTGCTTGATCTGAATGCGAAGTATGTAAATATTGACATAGTTCTAATGGTACTCGAATATTGCTACTTGTGACTTGTGATAGAAAGAAAGTTCCTTTGCATACATAGATATTGTAATAAATGGATTAGAAGAGAGGGAGTGATTTTGAAAGCATAAGGAGGCAAAAACGGAGAAATTTAATGGAAACTAAGAAAAATTCTATTTAACTCTTTTACAGGTTAGTTGTTAATGATGTGTACCCTCCATTGACAACAGAGATTTTTTATAAGTAATTTTCTTTTAGATGAAGAGGGAAAAATAAAGAAATGTAAATTTAATGAAAATTGAGAAAGATTCCATTTAACTCTTTACGATTGGTCAACAATGATAATTATCATGAAAGATTCTTCATAAGAAAATAATTTCATTTCAGATTTTTAACCTTTTTCTTATGAAAAATGATCTCCTTAGTTCGATAATAACGTTTCATATTGTGTATCACGAACTATTCCCTAAACGAAAAATAGTAAAAATTAATAAAACACTTGCAATATTTAATAAATATTTCATAGTTACTTCTGTGCAGAATTTAATACTAACTTTCGATATAAAAATATATAATGGGGTGAGACGGTAGATGAGTGGTTGAAAAAATTGGACAAGAGGGAAAAGGAGAAGGAAAGAAAGATCTTAGAATCAAATTAAGAAAAAAAAGTATTGAGGAGAAAAGAGGGGCAATATAGCAAAAGAGAGAAATAAATAAATAAATAAATAAATAAATAAATAAATATATGTATTTATTTATATAGATGTATGCATATAAGTATGTGTAATAGTAGGTAGTAAAGTAAGTAGTAGTTTTAAATAACATTAAGAACAAATTATCTAAATAGAAACAGAAACGAGAATAAATGGGATAAGCGAATGTTAGAAACGTAAGGATAAGATAGTATTGTAAAAATTAGATAATGTAAAAATATTAAATAAAGATATAAAAATAAAGATATTGTTACTATTATTATTGTACAAAAATATAAGATTACTCGAAACTGTATTACAATTTAATTATACTCCTCATAACCACGAATGGTAAGTGCATAAGGATAAGATAGTATTGTAAAAATTAATGTAGAGGTATTACTATTATTATTATTATTATTATTATTATATAAAGACATAAAATTACTCGAAATCGTATTGCAATATAATTATACTCCTCGTGATTGAAAAAAATTATTTTTAATATACTGCTTTTAAATGAACCAAAAAAAATTGTCCTTTATCTCTAAAACATCGATGTTGAACGAGTACGTTACGAAACCGATATTTCCACGCGCATCTGCACAACTGACTCGACGGAAGCTCAGTAGGAACTCGTGGAATCCAGACACGGAATTGATTAAGCAACGTCGAGCAATGCCACAGTGGTTGAACCGTAATCGTGGAAGGAGCGAGTAAGCACGCGTGGAACGTGAAAGGATCGTGCGTTAGCGGCACGTTTGTACACACGTAGAAGGGAACAAGAAACAAGCAGGGACCTCTGACAAGTCAGATCTTAATTACACGCGACCATCGGCAGGTTCTCTTGTGACTTCTGCGAGCGTTCGCAATTACCGCAACGATAATAACACAGTCGTTTAGCAGGTTGCGTGTATACACGTGAACGCAAGCTCACGTGCGTGTAAAGACAATCGCGTCGTAATTGGACGCATCTCCCTCGTTCAATCGTTCCTCTACCCTATTCATAATGAATGCACGTCGAAAAGGTACTCCATGCCCGCCTTCGCGCCATCGCTTTTGTATTACAAGCTGATATTTCAATTAAAACGTGGGGGGAACAGACGTGTTAAGCAACTAGCGGTATCTAGGTTACTAGAGACTGAGGGACGTTAACCCTTTAATTAGCATAGATGATTACGAACGCGCCACGAGTGCCAGTAAAAACCGATTTCGCGACGTCGAGTCTCGGCAAACGGGAAGAACGATTTGAAACGGTTGAAAAAACAATAATAAATTATATCTGATTACCGCGTACACTTCAATGCTGTACATTATCATACATTTACATATCGAGTCACTTCATTGCCGTTTTAATTATCGCACAGCTGAGCTGCAATCATTTTTAGATGATGCGCGCGTGAGGTAACACGCGATTACACTTATATGTATACTGTTGTTTGTAAATATTAAGACACTTATTATGTTCGTACAGAAAGTATTATATTATTTAACTCTTAAGTACAAACATCTGTCTCTTATGGAGATAGTGTACCGCTTGCTGTTAACCCTCTATAAGCCGATTTTTCTGTGTTTATGAGAAGAAAAATTACATTTTAAAATTACATCTATAAAATGTTACATCTTGAACAATATTGGAAAACAAGAATTAATAATTAATACAAAGAAATTGACTGACTAATGTAATAATACAACGATACAATAGTATAGCAATAAACAAATAAAATATGATGTATAAAATATAGTTAGATAAACATGAAACTTCTAAGTCATATGGCGCTATAGAGAATTAATTCAAGTCATTTGTAATTAAAGGTCTGTAAAATATTACAATGCACTCGCCAAATTTAAATCTCATGTCTTTTATTTAATAAATTATTTAATAAATTATTTATTTCATTTCATTAAAAATGACACACTGACCAAAACTTAGAACATTAAAGTTAGAAGTATTTTATTTGCTGTTTTATCGATTGTTCCTTTATTAAAGTTATAAATGTTACAAAAAATAAATGTTTCTAGTACAATATATACTCATTATACGTATTACGATACTTCAAGCTGAATAGTTTTTTAATACACGCGCACGACACATTATCGTTAATTAATAAAGTTCTATTTTCCACGCAATGTTGATCCTTAATTATTTCAATTTAAGTGTCATCACAACACTAACTCTCACTTCCGAAGAATTTGAGCAAACCAGGCGTCACAGTACCTTTCGAATGACGCTTCTAATACAACTCCAATGATAAATAATTTAAGAAACATCGAATCACGGTAGTGCAGTAAAAACGAATCGAAGGATTGGGGTTTGACTTGAAAAATGTGTACCTCTGGTAGTGATAAATTCCGCGAATGGATGCTGCTTCCTACCGATCCACGTTGCCGTTCCTCTCTCACCTTGTCTCCCGGTTAATTGCAGCCTCTCATTTACATAGAGGCTAACCCAAACACATCCGCGGTGTTTCAGCGTATCGTGAGGTGAATTCACCACAGTCAACGCGATACGTTTGACAGTTGGTGATACATTTGATAGAATTCATAATACGTCGTCGTTAACGGCGACAAACAGAAATCGAACGGTCGCACTAACGAGTAGATAAATGGCCGGTAACGCGTAGTTTAAAACCGAACCCGGCGAATGAGAGAATTATACGAAAGCTCTGTCCGTTCGAAAAATCTATGTTCGGTTAAATATATATACACACACGTACAAACACTCGCGCGTGCGGAATTTCGAACGATTTTTCTTTGCGTAGTGAATAAACAGACGCTCGCGAGAAATATGCTACTCGATGCGAGAGGACCGTTCGACGGAGAAATATCTGTTAATTGCAAAACGAGCAATTCCGTCAGAATATCTCTGTTATCATGGCGATTATGTTGTCGCCGGAGCGCGTCGACGAACGCGGACAGATCGCGCGAGATAAACGCACGATAATCGCCGGCAAGAATTTTTAAGAGCGATTTTCGGCTGGAGTCCCGGCCACGTTAACGACTCCATCGATGAATTAAAGAAACGCCCGGGTGTCGCGTTATCTTTATGTCCCTTTTTCGTGCAACCAGCTCTCCCTTTTAAAAACCGTGTTCTACGTACCGTTCCCCGTTGCATTTATAATTAATTGAAAAGAATAAGACAGCGACAGAGAAAGAAATTTCGATTCAAAGTCGGCTCGAAACACAACCAATAGACCGGTCTTCCGTGTGCTAATTGTTGACTCTTCAAAAAGTTAGGTAAAAAGAAAATATATGTCATTTGATTAAATATGAGTAAGAATACTTTTTAAACTTAATGTTAAAACAAGTATTACTAAAACATTTTTAGCTACAGAGATCTCTGTTGCGTTTTTTAGTATAGGAATCGATAGATTAATCATCCAGCACTTATTTTGCAAGTAAGTATGCGGTGCTCCATATAACTAGTGGGAAGAGGTGTGATTCTATATAAAAAAATGAAGAAAAAAATATAAAATAAAGTTGTTTCATAAGAAATTTAATTATTGAAAAAATTGAATTTAAACATTCGTCGAATGCGAGTGTCCTTTTAATTATTTCTCCGCCTTATATTTGCACTAATAAGCAAATATATCATGATTTCCTTAATTTAAATTTACTTAATTTAAATTTCTGATGCATATAAACCCTTGCTTTTTAAAAATCTGAATAAAAAGTTTTCTACAAAAAATACTCGATCGTGAAACTACCTCAAAAACAGCAAAAGTTAATAGAATATAATGACGCATAGTTTGTTGAATAAATCTATACACAAATATCTAAATAATTCTTGAATTTCACTTAAAACCCGCTACGAACTTCTGTTTCAAACCAATATAATCGAAATATATGTACTTCAAGAATAATACACGTTCATCAGACAAAACAATTTTCTATTGCACAAATAAAAAGAATAAGCAAAACCAAGGTCCAAAACAGCACGAACTTTCCTATCAAGCTAATAGAAGCCGATCCTTGTTGACCGTGTTTCACTCGGAATAATCACGATCAGCTCACGAGTTGCCTTTTTACGAGCGCGCCTACTTACCATTGTACGCCGAGAAAAGCAGACAATAAAAGTCAAATGGCCAGGCTCAAAGGATAAAGATAAGTGGGTAATTAATTAGTCAAGCGGTCATATTAACAGACTTTTCCAACGGGTCCAATCAACCGTGTACACCATGCTAATTGTGAGTCGGCGCGAGTCAATGAAGTAACGAGCTGTCTAATATCGAAATGAACTAATCCTGAAAGCTAACGCATCGCGCGCCGACAAGTTACGACTCCTCGTACTGGACAGGCACCGTGTTACACGAGGATCGTACGAGTTCTGCTATCGCTATTAAGCAGAAGCCGAAGAAGAGTGGAAAACATCCACGCCGATGGACATGAACCCTTTGGATTATAAGACCGGTCGATAATTAGCAAACGTTCGTGTCGTTGAATTCTTTCGTCGAGGCGAATACGCATGATCGATCTAATTACTTCTATTAAAAACACACAATCGAGCCGAGTTGACAACGTGATCGGTGGGTGAATGAGTGCAAGAACGGTGTATCAGTCCACTATCCAGCCATCGGCGATCATAGTAATATTCATGAACTGGTTGGATCTGTCCAAGGACGCTTCAATTTTCTCGATCTACATACATACACGGAGCAAAAACAGGTGGTGTGTTTGTGTAAAGATTGCAGAGCTATTTTGATTACTGTTACATTTCCCACGATCATTAGTTCGTGTCACTTTCTGTTACGTAGGATTCACCTTGGAGATTTATTTAAAGAACTGTTTGAAAGATTTATTGATTCTTCAGTTCTGATCTCGTTAGAGGTACAGGATTTACACGATTGTTACAATTTCCATGTCATATGTTATTTTTTATAAGCTATATGTGCACATTTTGTTTCGAGGAACGAAACAAGGTTACCTTGTTAACTATTAGGTGTTTGCAAAAGTTTCCGTCGTTTCTGTTTTTTTTTTTTTTTTAACAAAATTCATTCATTTGATATAGAATTAGTGCAGAATATGTTAACACGTTGAAACCAAGATTATCAACACTGTTGTTTTTAAAAAACAATTAGTTCAGAAAACAACGCAACTCAACCTCAAAGTAGTTGATGGAAACTTTTGCAAATATCTAATATTAGGTTTACAATGACTGAAGTTCGCTTAATTGTATTTTTATTCAAAATTTCGATGTAATTCAGTGATTTTATCCAATTAGTTTCTTCTTTTTCTTAGTTTTTATCATAGTTTATCTACTTATCAATAAATTTTGACAATATTTTTGTACAATTATGTACTTTATTTTGTACAAGAATAGTCGTGAGGTAAATACAAGGAAAACGTTGTAGACAGAATTGAATGAACATTTTCATTTTTGTCATATTCAATTTTATTAATATTTTTTTAGCTTCAACAGCTGCAAGTAATCGTTTAGGAATACTTTCTACTAAATGTTCAATTTTATCTTTCGTTATTCGCTCCCATGTATATTCCAATACTATCGTAAAATCGATTTTTATTTAATTTGTTCATAAAAAGTATATTTTTTATCTAATAAGGTTCATAAGTTTTTGACGGAGTTCAGATCTGTTGGAATTCAATGTAACAGCTTTATTTTCAAATTTTCAAAGAATAGTCGAATCCTCTTCGTTTTGTAAATTGATACATTTTAACCCAATATACGCGTTACATATCTCTCTAAATTATAGAAGTGTCGTATACAATTTTTCAAACAAAGCTTCAAATACTCTATATATTAACTAATTTAATATATCCTCCCCCTTCCCTCGCTATTAATTTTACGCTACTTTTCGAACGATCGCCATTCAATTATAATCTCCAGTCAATTTAATAGCGTACGGGAAATCCCTTGTCGTCGACCGAACGGTACACTCGGTGCCAGCCGGTAATGGAACATGAAATTCCATTTCGTCCATTTCCCAGCTTTCACGCTAAAGGCCGGTGTCCAGTGGGATCGAGTCGCACGCGACAGGCGCGTCGTCGCTCGTAAATTTCCACGAGGGGATTAGAAGCAACAAAACGAATTCCACGGCGGTTTAACGCAGCAATATAATTGTATTTTCTCATCGGTGATCGTCGAGCAGCGCTTTGTTCGTATTCATCGGCTCGTTCTCTAAGCTCTGTCTTTATACCTTTATACTCTTCCAAGCTGTTCTAATTCACATTCGTTTGAAGTAACCGTACGGGGATACTTCACTCCTTTTACAAGTCAGAAAATCTTTCTCTCCTATCAATTATATCTACCGACAATATCCTTAAGCTTTCGTGCAACTGAACCATATCGAACGCGATTCAAGCACGCTCGCGGTCGAAATTACAAGAGTCGAGGCATATAGACGAGCGATGAAACAGGAACGAGGAGAAAAGCATAATAATGTTCCACGAGTCTCGTGCGATTCTCTCCCGGAGGCGGTGGCTGTCTCACGTAGCCTCCATGCGTATTTAAAGTCTCGGTTACGCGTGCAATCACGCCTTTATAGTTATGTGGAAGCGTGTAATAACGCACGACGCGATACGTAATCAAGAGGCGCGCGCTTCTCTGGCTTAAAAGTGCCTAACAGCAACAGGCCAGGTTCTCTTCGCGTTGGCTGCCGATGCACACCGTACGCTTGTATAACTTGTAATAGCCGGCTGGCGCCGACATCGGTCCTTCATCCACGCTAGACCTCCATCGGGCATTTATGGCGTGCCTCACGATCGCATCGCGATACCCATTCCGGATACCTATATACCGATTCGAATACGAACGGAATTTATCGCGACACGTCGGCAACGTTCTCGCGATCCATCGTACAGAGAATCTCTACAACCCTTCTAACGTCGACTCGATACGCTAACTAGACGCTCCTGGCTGACGTACGACGAGAGAGCAACCGTATCCAACGCGACTCGTTATTTATCGAGGGTACCGTTCACGCCGTGCTGGCTTGAGGATCAGTGTGCGCGTTGACCTTTTCCATACGCGCCACCCATCACGATCGCGCCTATAATATTTTATTGTGGCACCCACTTACGCTACACGATCAACCGCATCCCCTGCTCCTCTAAGGAACCGCACGCAACGATATGAATAATTTACGATTGTAATTTTGTAATCGCACGTGAAGCATGATACTTGTTGAATACGGTGAATAAGTTGGAAGAAGTAAAATGTTGAAATTGAAAATTTGGAGATAATGAGTGGGTAGTGTGATTTGGTAGGATTGACCAGAAAGCGTATTCCAATTATGGGATTTTCTTGGGATTGTTAGATTCCGATGCGGTAGTACTTTACAAATAATCATTTGATTTTACTAAACTTTTGTACACAGAAGTCTTACAAGTTTAAAGGCACTTGGACTACAATTTTTAGATCTGTATTGTAGCGATTCTTTTGTGTGTCTAGCTTAGGATCTTAGATGTCAATGTCTTCTAATTTTTAACAAGTACTTAAGGCAGAAAACCACCGTGACAGCTGAATATAAAGGCTATTTTCAGGCATTTGTTTTTGGCGAAATTAGTTCTTGTTTTTTAACAACTACTGTAGTTATAGTAGTAACTAACTTGCGAAGCCTACGAAAATTTATAGAAAACAGGCGGACGTATAATTTTCCGCGAGTTTTTAAATTTTGAAATGAAAAATTGTGCGATTTTCTTAAACTATAAAATTTCAAAATATGAGTTGCATGTACGAGTTTTCGAAACACAAAAGAAGGAATAATTTGTTATTGAACAGTGTGACTTTAGAGACAAACTGTGAAAAATCTTTTAACATTAGGTAGGAACTACTTATACAATCGAAAATTCCTTATATGCAAGGGGAGAGAATATTATTAGAAACTACCACTCTAAATTTGAAGCAAATCGGATGAAAATTCCCGGAATTATATGCACCCAGTTTAAAGCTTCAAACGATTTATATTTAATTGAGACACACCGTATATTAAGCGAAACATCGAGCACGTACTAGATACAGAACTAGAGTGTTAATTCTAATAATAAATAAACATTGTAAAAGTGAAAAAACAAACAACGTGCTCTACTTTTGTAAATAATTTAGTGAATAAATAAAGAATTCCCATTTATCAAAACAGTTTGCATTTGTTAGACGTGACAGTAGATACGTAAACTATCTTTCCTGTATATTCATGACTTTTTGTCACTTTCCCAATGGCGAAAGACTTCAATTCAACAGTTAAAATGATAATTAGAAAAAGTAAAAAGGACACTTATGCATTCCTAACACCACCTCACCGCAAGCAAACAAACTTTCACGCTAACCTAATAATTTATTACTTTCGAAATGATTAGTCTACGGTGAGTATACAGAGTCTTATGAATATTCTTCAGAAAGCAGACACGCTTCTATGTTAATATTCGCGTAATGATAATGAACGATAAGAAATAGAAAACGCAAATAAGCAGTTACAATTTTTTCCCTCTTTGCCATGATGTAGCCTATTTTTCTAATTACACAGAATAATGTCTAAATAAACATAGAATGAAAGATTATTATGATTACAGTCAATCAAGTCGAATAACAAAAAATGCTAAATTCAAAATTAACTATGTACCGATAGCTTGGGGTAATATTAGAACTAATCTAGAATGAGATTAAAACAGAGATTACGTTGTCACGGTATTCATTTTAATATCGCCGTATTTCGCGTGCAACGCACGAGAGCTTTTGCATTCTTATCGCGTTGCTTTCACTTCGCGGCTGCAATTAACCATTTTGTTTGTTTTCGCGTCGACGCGGTTCAACTCGACAAAGTGTAGATTTATTGTATTTTCGTTTCGATGAAAGATTCGCGATAAAGTGGAAATACCATCAGTAGGGGAAGCGAGTACGCGCGCGCGCGCGTGCAAGCAAGCATTTCGAGCATTCGGTGTGTAAATAAAGCCCTCAACTTTCAATGAATTTATAATATCGTGAAGCGCGCGCGCGATACGAAGCGTACATGGAACGTATACCCAGAGCATTTTTGATCCCAGCGAGTGAAATTTTCGAACGAGGTGCCGGGGAAGAGGTTATGTAGATGAGATAAGTTAACTACAGGTCCGTCGCTGTGAGACAGGACATGAATAATACGGTCATCGACCCATAATTGTGTTGCACTTTCTGGTCAAGCAAGATCGTTGAAATCCTACCTCCTGCGTCCCAGATTCCGCCATAATCGAAGAGAAAACGAAGCAAAAATTTCCTACGACACCAATAAACGACACCGCCGCGCTTCTACGGTGTTGTCGAGGTTCTTTCAAAATGTTTCATCGTTTTTACATCTTCGTCACGAAACGTTACACCGTAATTTTCGCATGATGCATGTAACACGAAGATTACACGTAAAATAGAAGCAGTACTTCTATTCGAAGAATCCAATAATCTCGTAGCTTTCACAACAACTTATCAATAAGATAGACTAACACTCCAAAAAAAACACTCGTAAGATCGTGAAAAAAAAACGATTTCTAAGAATCTCCAAGTGTCTTGTATCCACGCATAAATTAAACACGCATCCTTGAAAAGCATTGTTTCCAAAGATAATTACACTATCGATGGAAATTCCACGAGTGGCTGTTAATCCTGCGTAAACCCCTATGAAGAGGATAAGGCGAAACGTCGCTTAGCCGATTTACAGCTAATTAAGTTTAACCAGCAGTTTAGTCTATTATTAAGCCCTCGTTTAAAGGCTAAAATCCCGATGCGTATAAATTACCCTTCCGGGAAGGAGGGGGGAAAGAGAAGGATAAAGGGTTGGGTGTGTATAGGGTTGAACAGCGTATAAACGCCCCCCCTCTGAGAATTCTAAGCGCTCGACATATTTCCAAATTAAGGGCCGGCGAACAGGTCACAGGGTCGTTCATGCTGTGATTTTAAATGGCGAATCTAGCGGCGACTGTTTGTTTCGAGATTTGTTACGGCCTCCCTCGAGATAGGCCTCACACCCCACACCACTTCGAGCCAGGGAGCTCGAAGGGAGGATGCATTGGCATGCTGGAATCTTCTACAGGGCATCAAAGTTGATCGATCCGGCCCCTTCGACGCCTCGTTGAGGTCGGAGGTCCGAGACTTAATGACAGTCGTAACAAATGAACGGTAATGTCATAATCGAATGCCGCTGAACACCGGCAATTTCGTCGCCCTGATCTGACTGATGGAGGAGGCTCTGTTAGCCGGCTCTCGACTTCGTACATCGACTTGTCTTTTTAACCACACAAGGGAAAAATGAACCACACGTTGCTCCATACGCTGTCGTATAATCGATCATAAACATCACACGGCAACTTTCACAGGAGAATCGTCCATTTACATAATTCGTAATCGCATTACCACCGTTTGTCAGATAGCATTAGGTAGCCGGCCGACCCGGTCACACGGAAGCTCTCCACGGAATTGATTCGAGATATCGAAATTGACAAGGCAAGGGGAAGGCGAGTTCGATCATCAATCTAAATACGACAAGGTCTTGTTCCGTATATACCAGAGTGATCCGGGGTCGAAGGAAACGTCAGAAAAGAAAGGATCTAACCGACGTGCACGCATAAGTACAAACGATCTATCGATAGCGATCGACAGTTACCGTATTACATAGAGCATGCGTTGCACCGACCGAGCGCCATTAGTATGATCTATACCCGTGCTTCTGCCGGCTACCGATCTCTCAGATGTTATCACGCCGATGGTAGCATCTCTCTCCTTTTCTCTTTCCATATATTTCCTCTGGAGAGGAGAAAAGTGGGATCCACGAACGATGCTCCAACGTTATAGTTTCTGAGCCTTACTTACATATAGATTGCCTCTCATTTCTTACACCCGAAATATTGCCAATCGTAAGGGACGTGCGCGCACCTTTCGCGAGCCACGAAATTGCATTTGCATACGGGGCAGAGTGTCCCGTTCCACGTGTAAAGGACCTCGCTCGTCCTTGGTAGCTCGTCCGCGTCCTTTGTCCCCCACCTCTTTCACTGAACCATCATGGCGAAATGAGTCGTCGAAAAGCACGTCATTATCGGCGTGGTTTCGGGACGAAGAGAAAAAGGAGAGCCGGGGCCACGCGAATTGAGCGCATCTCACGAACGAATATCCGGCAGGATGGTTCCATTGCTCTTTAACGACGTCGCTTCTTTGCCCCGCGCATCCTTCGCCGTTCCGTCCGTGATAATTATTCAAAAATCCGTGGCGAACACACGTGTCTCTTTATCCCAGGGCTCGGTTATCTCGAAAGTTCTCGACCTTCGAGCGTTAAACGACCGCCTCACGTGTCCTATTAGAACGATAAGGCTAAAAGCGATCCTGTTCCACGTGTTAAAGTGTGTGTCCACCACGCCTCCCTCCACTCCCCTCCGTGTTACAAATATTTCGTCGCGGTTTTGTATACTTATTCCTCCGTGTGATAAATTCTCGTTTCTGTCAACCTCGCGTTCGATCATTCGCCACGGTGTAAATAGCGCGATGTCAAACGTGGTCACCGTTGAAATTCATCATTCGATTTGGATAACAAGATCACCGAGGCAGGCTTGTCTTCCATTTTTTCCCCATCGGCGAGCAAGCAAATGGACAGAGAGAAGTCACCGAGGAGCTTTAAGCGTCTGGACACGGTATCGTCGTTAATCAATGTAATCGAACGTGGCCAGAAAGAGGTCTGCTTGCAAATAAATCTGACAGACATATTGGTAAACACGTATCATCCGGCGGGAGGAGAGAGGGGGAGGCGAGAAAAAAGATGAAAAAGCAATAACAAGGAAGAAATGCGTGCTGCTTCGTGATTCACTTCGCCTGCTAGCCAACTGGTTCTCGTCTGATCTCTTCATGAAAGGAAGAGAGGGTCCTGTTGTCGATGGTTTTCGGCGATAATGTTGGCCACCGTGAACGTCAGATTCATCGATAATTTCGTACCGGACTATTTGTAACCTGTATATTCACCTGTCGATCCGTCAGTTGCCGGTGGAATCGAGATACCGTGCGTTCCACTTCTCGCCAACACTGCCAACACTCGGCGTAAACTTGTAGCCCTCGTGTTTGCACCGCCATTCGGAATGGAATGACAGCTAGGTCGACGGCCATATTATCCGACCATTCACAACTGAATCTGCATGATCGGCACGATGACACGGAGAATTAGCCTTTCGTTGAATAGAGCAACGAATAAATTGGCAGTATAAGCATCGTTATTGCAACTCGTTTGAGAAAAATCTCTGTTGTAAAATCAATTCTCAGTGATCAAATATTTCATCTTTTTTCATCGGAAATATGTAACATCGATGGCTTTGGATTTTTTAAATAGCATTGAAATCAAAACTGTCTATGATAATTGATTTTGTCGTACTCTTTTTGACTGTACAACTTAATCGTCGAGAACACGACGTAACTTGAAAGTCACTTATCTATTTATCTACATTTTACAAGTCTCGTTGTAACTGTTTATCATTATACTATAGTAAATCTTCCTATAACACAGAGTAAAAATTATGGCAGCCTTCCTATAACGCGGTACTCTTATAACACGGTTTCTAAAGTTTAAAAGAAACTTAGAAAATTACTTAGCTTCTTATAGAGAGATTTTGGTAGACTTACAAAATGAAACTACATGAAAATGAAGATGATCACCTGCAAAGTGAAGAAGACATTTGGCCCGTCGAAAAGAAAAGAGTTAGGCCACTAATATTTGATAGTGATGATGAATGTTAATAAAGCGTTTGATTTCACGCTTAAACTCCTATGTTTTTGTTGGAAAATAGTTCTTTAGTTTATATTTCACTTTATTTCTTTTTTTAATATTCTTATATGAAGTTTTAAATTTAATAAGTATCATTTGAAATATGTAAACATATATTTATTGCATTTATTGTATAATAGATATTTTATATCTATAAAATTTAGTTCATAATCCATTCATCATAACACGACGCTCTGAGAATGCAGCTTTCATATAATGCCAAAAGAATTAACATGATTTATATGTAAGTACTTACTTCCGAATTTCATTTAACGCGGAACGAATTAATTGCGATATAGGAGGTTTGACTGCATTGCATTGGTATTGCTGTATGTTTATATTATTACCATCAATTATTTTTTATAATTATTAATCCTTGCTTGTTCAAATAAAATGTAAAACTGTAGGAAACCGTGCTTTCTTTTTTCATGAATGAGGAAAAATTAGGGCACAGAGGGTTAAACATATATCTTGCAAATCGAGGAGAATAAACGTCATGCAAAGTGTTAAAATGTAAGTTCAAGAATGTAGTGTCCCAAGACATTTTTTATCTTCAAGATACCTATGAATTTTCAAAAGAATTAATCCTTTATAGACCAATTTTTTTGTGTTTATGAAAAAAAAATTACTTGAAAAATGTTAAAGAGCAAGAAATAATAATTAATATAAAAAAATTAACTGGTATATAATGTAATAATGCAACGATGCAACAATATAGCAATAAATAAATAAAATGTAACGCATAAAATATAGATAAATGAAAATGTAACTTTTAAGTAACACAGCGTTATAAAATGCTAAAAGTTACATTTTACACGAAATGATTGATGTGTGTTCAAAACCAAAAAAGGGGAATGTAACTTCCTCTATTAGATATCGCGATAGAGACGAATTGAATTTGATTATGGTTGCTTGTTGAACCATACAATTACGTCTGTCAAAATATCAGCCTCCGAGCAGCCTTTGTCGGAAGAACACGATCCCAGATATTTGCGTTGCAGCCTAGACGAGGGTGGCGAAGAAAATAAAAACATCTTTCTCGATCCTTCACGGTGTTCCACGAAATGTTCAATTATATCTTAACGGTACATCCACGAATTCTTTGATCGAACGTCGTCCCGATGTCATGCTCTTTCTCGTAGGCAACGAAAGAACATACAAGAAGGGCCTAATATGAAATCTGTCCTCGCATATTTTTACGGCCCTCCGTTACATCCAGACGCTTATTTTTCGTTTCTATTCACCTTCTTCGGCCGTTCGTCCTTCTCCACCCACTCCTACTTCTGCCGCGCCTCCCTTCTTCTGTCCAGTATAATAATTAATGACCACTCCTACGAAGAAGGCGCCGCCATCCAAGCTCGATTCTACCCAACCGCAGAAAATAATTACGAATTTGAAAACGGCTATTATTAATTCGCAATTTAAGCAGATAGAAAGCCGCGAAGAAGAGGTATTGAACAGGCTAAAAAAAACAGAGATTCACGCAATAAATGAAACCGTGGGAAAAGATATCGTATTTGAATTCCAAGCTACACGTAGACGACATCGTAGTGGTTAAATAAAGGCGTCCTCGGTAATAAGAGTTATACCGCAACAGTTAAAAATGAGGAGCAACGAGACATGGGACAGCAGGCAATTAGCGGACGAAGCGAGCAAAAAAATGAGCATGTTTCGATACACACGCGATTCGGTCGACGCCGAAGGGAAGTGCCTTGAGTCTCGAAAATCGATTCACCAAACAAATGACTCAGTTACGCGCTACACATTCCACCAGCCACCGTTGATCTCTCAGTTTTCTTTTCAACGTAGCTACTCATCCAGTCTCCGCCATTTTAATGACCCTCCTGGCACACAAACCTAACCTGAGGTGGACGCGAACAACGACGAGCAAACAGACGAAGACCGAAAAATAAGAAGTTGACAACGATGGAGCAAAGGAGACCGGGAACGTCTAACCCGGCAAAAGAAAGGCTTTTTATCATATCGGCGTAGACATAGAAAATTATGAGATGATCGAAATAATAGGGAGAAAGAGAAAGATAAAAAAGAAGGAACTGAGGGGAGTATAGCAGATAAAACTAAAACTACCACGCGAGAAGGCGTGGTGGGGTGTGGTCAAATTTGTTGAGGGTTGGTTTCGCTGGGATTTATATTTCATAAATTACTCATGAGCTTTTACGCGGCCAACGTTCGCGGTTGAATGAACAATATACCAACTATTAACCGCTAAACGCGCCGTAAGTACTCCTGATTGCCTCTGAGGATTTTGTATAAACGCTTCTCCGAAGTGAAATTAAGGAAGGTATGTAATTAACTTGACAAGCTGTGATTTTTAGAAACTTTTTCAGGGGAAAGTATTATAGATAATTCTACGAAATTTTCTGTGTAATAGAGTACTCTGATATTTCAAGAAAGTACTTGTATCTTTATGTGCGTGTCATGCAAAAATGGAATACTTTTACTGTTGTATAAAAAAGAATATTTATATGTAATTTACGTTATATGAAAAGCAATAAGAATAATCCTTCAATTATTCTTTTCTTTTCTGTGTTGTGAAAAAGGATGTGATTTTTGTAAGAAAGTATTACTTTTCTTTAGAATATCATCATATTTATTAAAATTTTGTAGTTTTCATAATTGTAAATAAAACAAATTTTTGTTTTTACTTTATGATGTGAGAACATAAAAAATTACACCATATGATGATACACAAAAGGTCACAGTATAATAAATAAAGAATTCTTATACTAAATTAATTGATTCCACATATATCGATGTCATATAAAGCAAAATCTTTAACTCAATTTTTGAAAACTCATAGATACCTTAGTACCTGTTATTACTATACCGATGGTATAAAAAAATTATTTTCTTGTACTATAAATGTGTCTTAATACTATCTATTAAACCTTTGTCCTACAACAACGAGTTAGACTCATAACAAAGATTCTAGTTAAAATTCGGCAAAAACAATCCTATTAATAATAAACATTAATTCAAATTTTAAATTTCTTTTTAATTTATAAAACTGTGTATTTGCTAATTGTAATTGATCTTTAATACATTAGCATAAATAGCTGATATTTAGATATATAATCAGCAAAAGAAATCATAAATAAAGGGATTAAAATATAAAAAAAAAAGAATACATGTAACTCTCCTTATCAAAGAAATTTTTTAAAAATTAATAAAATGTTCATGTGTCAGACTAAGCGATTCCGTTTAGTAATAAGGTCAAATGAGAATAGTTAACAAAAATTTAACAATTTGGAAATCGTTGAATATTCGAGTAACCAATTAACACACAATCCACATCTTTTACTCATGTTCCACTCGCAGTCCATACATTTCTCTCCAACTTTGAAATAACAAGAATCTCCAAATTCGACATTACAGATCACGTCAAATATTTTCTCACGTTCCCCGGAATTTGCTCGTATCCTCCGCGTACCCCCACGCAACAGCGTGCCGCCCGTGACACCTCGAAAGAAGTCTCCGCTCATAATTCCAAAGAGGATACTCTCCCACGGTATCGCAATAGCGTTTCCTGTTAGAACGAAAGTGAGAATGCTCGGATGTCCAACGAAATCAGGCGCAAATGCAAGAAACCACGAGGTCCGCGCGTATGTCAACACACGGGTATAAGTCGCGGCAACCGGTATCGGTAGAAGGGTTCTTCGACACAGGAAACGTTTAGCTGGAGTAAAAGGGCCGCCGATTAGCTTATCTCAAGATATAGGTAAAGCTGATTGGTAAGGTTTCGCTTATCAGCGTGTCACTTAATCGTCTCGCGTGGTCGGTTCGACTGATCCTGCCGAGTTGTGAATCCGATTAGGTATACGTTTTATATCTCATTCGGGATTCGAGAAGCGCGCACGAGTCTGCTGACTTCGGTACCAAATGGAGAGGCTGAGAGCTCGGGTTACCTTTAAGAAGGCGAGCTTTTAATTTGAATCTGTAACGCGTACCGCGCTTCCACCTTGCCCTTATATGGAAATGATATATCAGTGGCGTAAGTAGAGATTCTTTTATTCACCGCGTCCACCCCTCCCACTTTACCATCAGATAACTAAGCGGATCGTCAAACGACTCGGGTTTCCCGTGCCGTAATCGTCGCTATTTCGCGTTGCATCAGATTTCATCGGACCACGGAATTTCGTGAACCGTCGTCATTTGATTGAACAATTTATAATAGCCTTAGAATGCAGCACGAACGATGTTCCAAGATCGATAAATCCTGATCTCTATTTCACCGTTATCTTTGGTTTTCAATCGAGAAACGTTGACACGATTTCTTTTTTTTCTCTTTTCCTTTTTTAGGTAAAACAAAGGAGAATAAGATGTGAGATAGAAAGACTACGCCACTGACTATTGTATATAGAGGATCTCTGCGAAGTGAAATGGACCTCTCGCGGCTGGATTCGCCTTTTCGTACCGCGCAACTGCACAGACGACAAAGAGAGAAAGACTATGGAAACGTCACATCTTGATTGTATACAAGATGAAAACCGCCGCGTTTTTATATTCCGGCGGGAGGAATTTTAATTTTCTCGAGAAAACAAAAACTGGTTCTACCGGCTATAGAAGCCGCCGAAACACACGGGAGAATGAGTGAGAAAGACGAAGAGAGAGAGAGAGAGAGAGAGTTGGGTGCATCCACGGCATTCCACCCACTCGAAGTTCGGCTGAGAAGAGTTTCGAACGCGTCTATGACATTCCACCCACTGTTTGGTTTGTTCCCGGTGAAAAAAAAACGACACGTGTCAAAGGCAAACACGAGCAAGAAGGTCGAGATAGGATGTGGTTTGTTAAGAGTGATTTTTCTCGTGAGTTCGATGATCGATCGGTCCATACCACCGCTCGAATGATTTCTAAGTCATGTTCGATAATTTGTATAATAAATGTAAAATATTCCATACTAAGCTCCACCCTGGTATATCCGTTACCTTTGAAAATGTCAAACTCTCTGGTAGAGAGATATGACTTATTCAATATTATTCAACGAAATCTACCGATGACCGCCATCCTGTTCGTTCCACGTGACTCCCATTTCACGCATAATTCGATGACGCTTCGTCCTGGGCTCCTTACCCCGCATAATGAACGTGTAATTACGAAATAATTACGATGTTGCAAAAGGAACGGCGAGTCATGTCCCGAGGTAAACATCGGCCAAAAACAACCTGGCTGTCGCGTTTCTTTTCTTTCTCTTTTTTTTTCACCGTTTTATCTTCATCAAACGTTTTCGTCGGCGAGAGTGTTCTGAGAGTTCTTCTTGGTCTCTGCAACAGTCTCGTGTCTCCACGAGTGGCCAACACGGTGAGCAGGACTGCGCGGCTTGTCGCGGCGTGATGAATCGCCAATTACCATACGACCCGTCACTCACGCATTTCTTTTACCAAACCCCTCCCTCTTCTCGAACGTTTCCCATCCAGCATCTTCCCGGGAACCTTGGTGACGCCAATCATGCTCAGCCACGCTATATGTATACACGATGTAATATCTTCGTCTATTCGTAGAAAAATTCGCGATCGCTCCGAGCGACAATTCATCATGCGGTAATAACGCGCGAACTCCCAACAGTCAACCGAAGTTTTCTTCGTTATAGTTATTACGCTGTGAAATTTGTGGCGCTCGGTGATATATAACGAAAGAAGCTAGTCGAAATGATGCATCGAAAGAACAACTTTCTCAGTGCAATCGTTTTAAATTGTATATTATTAATCGTTGGATCAGTAAGTCTTTTTTCAAAGACAAAGCTTAATGCACTGGATGAGTCGGAACAATTGGTATAAGGTAAATCCTTCTACTAAGGAGAATAAAAAATGTCAAATGAAATTTTTTTTCATTTGAACCTCTTCATTTTGACGTTATTAACATTAATGCTATCATAATTCTGCTATCTTTTCTATCTTTTGCGTCTGTATCAATCATGCAAAGATAAGAACAAGTTCCACAAGACTTCCTTTATTTGACACGTCTCGTCACTCTGACTTTCTTTTCAAACAATCAGTATTCAAAGTATTCGCAGCCAACTCACGTAACTCATTCATCAGCGCACTTTACAATCGATACCTCATATATCAATCTCTTCTTAAACACTTTTCTACACGTTCTCACACCAACAAATTTTATTGAACGTTCCAATTTATTTATACACAAGAAATGCATCTGCATACACTCTCAAAATTACATTTAACCAAAAATTCGTTCAACTGTTGCAAAATAAATTCACCGAAAGTATAATTCACCTAGTAGTTCACCAAAAATCTGTAACATTACAAAAAAAAAAAGAAGGAAAATTATTATCTACAGTAGCTACATCCTATCGCGAGAAAATCACCAACTGCATTATAACACTCTGAAGATAGTGTACCGTGAATATTAACGGATACGAAAGACGTATCTCTCGGCGGTTTCAATCATGTGTCATAATAGAGGGGTTCGATGGTGTCGGAACGATCGTCGATTACCATAAGATTCGTCATTAATCGGTGCTAGTCACGTACGAAGGTCCAAATACTTGAACGGAACTGTTCGAAGGTGTAATTTCACGGAGTCCCGCAGAATCTCTTCAATTTCACGTGTTCCTTTTTTTCCCTTCTCTTCCGTCCTTGCGCGTTTTTTCGTTGGTCCCCGTGATACAACCGAGACACGAGGGACGGCTATACACGGCTCATACGCACACGGAGACCTGTAATTGAAAGCTGTTACGCTTGGTATTTTATGGCTTTGTCCTCGAGGCATGCAAAACTCGATTCTTAAGGTCCTCCGACGCGGATGGGGCCCCGGCTTTAAGTAACGGGGCACGAAAATACGCGCCTCCTAATTAAATCCGACTAAATTCATCAAAATCGTCGTTAAAGCCACTCTTGACCACCTCCCTCGGGGCGGTAGCCAAGCATCGTTGCATCTTTAACGATCCTTTGCCGCGAAAACGAGATTCCGATCTGTCTAATTGCCGCTCCACGGTGTCCGAAAGCCACAGCGGGAATTCCGATCGAAATCGTGCCATGATAGGAAGGTCGTTCAGGTCTTGAGCTCGTAAATTACTCGCCGGATCGTTCTTACCGATCGACCATGCCGAGTGAAGAGAAAAAAAAAGCACCCGGATCTGTGAGCAACAACAACGGCAAACGTTCAATCGTAACTCACGATGTATTTTTCTGTGACTATATCTCTTACCGCTCATCCCCTCACCTCTAATGTTCAACACGGAGGAAGAATCTTTTCCAACGGGAAGTAAATTGCTTCCCAAGACCCTCGGAGTCGTGCTCAGGTGAAATTACAAAAAGGAATATTCGCGGTGTGTCATTTCGATTATTAGATCGTTGTATATGGGTCATTGCGTCGACGTTTAGATAATCTTCGCGACGAATAAACGATACCGATTTCGCTGTGAGTGAACACGTTTGCAAATTGAATGTAGCAGGACTATGGTTTTTTATGTGATAAGTAGCACACTTTTGGCCACGAGACTGTTTTTGTAATGTGTAAGATATGAGTATTTTAATTGTGAGAATGTTTTAGGTCTGCACCTGTTTGAAAGATATTGCGTGTCTTGTTGTGGGAATTACTGCTCGTTTCCTGACAAAATTATGATAATCTTTTTTTTCCTCTGTCTATTCTATAACAATAGTTAGATCTCGAAATTCGTTAAGAACATTGAGCTAATTTGCAGATGAAAGGTAACTAAGGTTAAGTAGTTACTCTTCTTATAATAGTAGCTCTCTTATTTGAGCAGTGATGGTCAAACAGCGAAGTGTTTAATAATTAATCAGAAACTGAGCCTTTATTTGCCAGTTCATTGAGTTTTTATATTGTAGAATTACATAGTGATGGGGAACAGAGTTGTAGTAGAACAACATTGGAAGAATTATGAATTTGATTATTAATTATTAATTTTGAAAAGTTTGATCAAATGCATATAACCTGATCCATAAGAATGTCTGTGCTACAGTCTGTATGCTGCTCGTAGAATGTATTGTCGATATAATTTTAATTAAACTCCTATTGACTGAATGATTCTAATGAATTTAAGATATTTAAAGTTTAATTAGTTGTTGTAGGTGTGACTTTACGCATAAGACAGGAAAAAAAGAATGGAAAGTGACAAATACGTTTTTCTTTTTCCTTATTTTTTCAACACATTTAATAAACTAGGAAAGATATATAGTACAATCCCTGGCCAGAAACATCGAGGCCGTTCATAATTCTCCACATCTTTCGTGTTTTTAATCTAAGCGGAATTTCATTGCGAATTTTATTAATTATTAATATATTCCACAAAACAGAGCACCATGTCATAGAGCCAAATTCATTAAAAGATTACTCTCATTAAAGAAAATCCCTGTGCTGCTATTCCCAGGTAACTCTCCCTATACGGATCTAATTCAGAATATTTGGAATTTACTTAAAACACTTGTGTATACAATATCGATCACTATATTAAATTTAAACAAAAATTCTAAATATTTGGCGATATCGTTGAAAAATAAAGGATATGTAAATAAAGCAAAAGGGGGAAACAAATTATTTATATGCACATGCACGTGTGTATTTCAATAGTAGTTAATAAAAATAATCGTTAAATTACATTCAAGCCTTCAAGTTTTTCACTAAAACCACGAAAGAAGTGATCCTAATTTTTCAACCAGGGGCTGTAACTGCAGAACAATAAAAATGTGCAGTTATCTACGTTTAAGGGATTAAATCATAAACTCCACTTAAAAAATCTGAGTTCCTAGTAATTCGGAACGATGCTTAATTTTACGACCTAACAATCATAACATCTCGCGGCTGCTAAACAGGAAAAAAAGAGAATCGTAATAAAACTACTAAATAACCAACTGACAATATCCACACGAAAGCACCTCGATACAATGATCGAGTCAATCAGCTAGTAGCACGATTTCTCCCTTCTGTCGGTCGTGCGGCACGAGGCTCTGTATTCCAGGCGAGACAATAATATCGATAATGACGGCAATAATAATAATAATAGCAATAACGTCTTTATGAGCACTTGGAGAGGTAGATGGAGCGTTAGTGGGTGAGGTTACGGCTCCTTGACCTTCGAGGACCAGGTTGAAGTATTGCCTGGCATCGGGGAGCATAATCAACGATCAACGGGTCGAACTCGAAGAATCGGTAGCCTATGCCCCGCTCGAAGATGACTGGGGAAACGAGAAAGACCCCTTCGTGTCACGGTGAGCCAGCAACACTATAGGCCATAGAAGATAAAGGAGCGCTTGAAATAAAACATAAGCCGCAAGCACTCGTCAGGCTCGAAGCTAAGGAAGAAAGCGGCGGACGACCTGGAAGGGAGAGTCGTGGCAAGAAAAAGAATAGTGGCGCGCGCGAGCCACGGTGAGCGTTGGTTACGTTGAGAGACTAATTGACGTGGGTCTCGGTAAAAGAAGAGGAATCCGTGTTGGTGTAACCCCGCTAAATGCCGTGACACGCGCGCAAATTAATAGGTGGGGATCTTGCACGCTTGGTAAAAGCGAGTAAATTGAAATTTCTACGGTGCCGTACGGTTTTCATTAAATTGAATTACGGTAAACATTTGCTTGTGTAGCTTACGGAAATTTGAACTGTAATTTTAGGTGGAATTAAAGGGACAGTGATACACGGTTTAAATTTAGAAAAATGGAAAATAAATAGGATAAAATAATAGAATAATTTATTATTTGAGACGAGATTACCTTGATCTACTTCATTTCTGGATCTTAGTTTCCGTATTAATACTATAACATTAAAAGGGGTCTAGAAGCAAGAAATAGTGATAACACTATAAATCATTTTATCACTTGCAAGTAACATGATTAAGAACTTCCTAAACTATTTTGAAGCGTTAAATACACATGCATGTCTATCCATTCAAGCATCCGGAAAACAGTCATACTGAAAATAACAGTAATAGTCATTCGAAAACGTGTGTTTCGGTAAAAGAAAACCCTGTCACATGATCACCAAACTATCAAAGTGAAACCAGGATGAGAACTATAATAATGAGAAATATGAATTATATTGAAATTTGACCATTTATATAGATAACATAATCAATTATAACAGATCAGAAATCACGCTAAAACATAAAACAAAAAAGAAAAAACAAATGCAATAAAAAATGTAGAAGAATACATGCTAGTAGTGATAGAAATAGATAGAATATGGAAATTACAGAAAGTCTGTGTAAAGGAATCACACCGAACCCGTTCAACAAACAATCTCGAATAACTAAAACCTCAATGCATTCGTACACCAAGAAGCACACAAAGCAGTTAAATTAAAATCGATCATTTCTAAGAAATTGAAAATTCTAAAATTTGAACAGAACCCATCTCACCATGCCAACAGAAGATGAGAAAATAATAACAACATTTACATCAACTTCATATATTAGGTGTTTGTAAAAGTTTCTGTCGTTTTTCTTCTTTTTTTTTTAACCGTATTCATTTATTTGACACAGAATTGATACAATATTTTCCCTCGCTTTCTATAACTTTCTTCTATTTTATATTAACAGAATGAAATCAAAATTATCAGTACTATCATTTTTTAATTTTCAACTTTCTAATTGAACTAATTGGTTTAAAAAGCAACGCAGCTCGATTTCAACATGATCGACGCAAACTTTTGCAAACGCCTAATGAAAAATAAATTTCGTTCTCCTGAAAACTAGCCCGTTCGACAACATTCATTCACACAAGAGGAATTCCTTTGATTCGGTCCAGCTGCGGATCACAGGAAGTAACAAATTAAGCTACGATAATTCCACGAAGCTACACAAGGACTGGCACGAAGCTTATCGTAGATACGCACACGTAATGCTTGCAGGAGTGTCTCAAGAGCTTTTTTCATTTTTTCTCGCCGAGAGGTCTGGCGCCTGACCGTTTTCATGGAGGAACGTGTGAACAGCTGCCCGTGAGAAAGTCTAAAAACAATCGTGGCCTCAAGTGAAAAATCTTTTAATTAGGACCAATTCGAGGGTGGAAGGATCTCCATACGTGCCTCTGGTGCTCGAATAAATGAGTTACCCTTGGTCCTTCTTGGGGTCTGGGCAAATTGGAGGAGATTGGATCCAATAGCCTAAGGCAATTCGTTGGCTAAGCCTCGTCATGGGCCATACGCGGCAGGAAACGACGCGTATCTTTTCTATTTATGGTACCGGTGTATCAAACCTTCTGGTGTCAAAATTCACTCTCCCAAAGAACAGAAACGCCGCAACGGCTCACTTTGCACCATCGTAAATACCGTAAACTGGGGGAACATTGACAGGTTTTTTTAATCAAATATAATTATGTATATAATATGAAAATTAATATTTTTACATTTACTTTAAATATCCTATTATAACACTGTATTTTTTGTGATCGTACTATAGGTATGAAAATACATCCAATTTTTGTCCTTTCCCTTCTGTAAGACAGGTTTCGCATTTCAAATTAATCCTTCTATAGATCATATTCATATTTTTGCATTCAAAATTCACATTCATTCTTCTGAAAATCAAATTCACCCTGTCACAGATCAAATTCATGTTTTTATAAATCAAATTCACCTCAAAAAATCAATGAAAGTAAATCAAATGAACCCCAGCGAGGATTGACTGCCACTGTTACCCCGCAACTGGGGTAAAATTAGTACATCATATAAATAACATTACCAACTAAAGTTTTACTAATCTGAAGCTACATACTTTGTTTCTTTTTTTCTTCAATGTATTCCCTTTTACATTTCTTTTATTTACTTGAACGATTAATGTGTTTTTAAATAAATTAGCTTATTAATGCAATTAAAAACACAAAATGATCAATTATTATGATCTAAACTTTTATTTACTTATTTACACATTAATTAAAAATAATATCTTAACTAAAATCTAATCATCATTCAAATAGATTGGGTATTCGTAAGAAATTTGTTTGGTTTTTTCATTACAAGTTCTGCAGACCCACTGACGACACCTTATACCTGCACCCAGTCAGATCCATATACAAAAACATTTTGCAGACATTATGGTCTGCGATATTGATATCACTATTTACAATATCTTTGGATCCAGATATAGATAATCTAGAACCGCCGAGTCTTCATGTGTATAGCTGCCAATGTTCCCCCAGTTTACGGTATCTATTGCACAACTAATGTCCGCAGCCTCTAAATGTGGTTGACGGGAAATTCGAACTGTCGGAGATTTATTGTAATCGCGATTCGAAATGAACCGCCGCGGCAATATTGTGACCACGAGGAATTCTTTCCTCGGACCTGTTTGTTCTTCAACGGTGCCTCGAAATGGTCGAGGTGCACCATCGTTAAAAGCTTTCATCGCTTTGGTTCGGTGAACAGAGAGACACACGGTGACACTCCGACACATCCGGAAGCCTGGTGTGGCTCCATCGTTTCTCTTTTAACTCCCGCGATGATGGAAAACTTGAATTGTCGCTCGCCTAAACGTACCTGACACGGCTAAGAAAATCATTCGTGAAAACGCGCGCGATTCGAATAATTGAGGGGCTGCAAATAGTATGAATAGAATAATCGTTTAGTAAAAATGGCGTTAAACATAATAAAAGCAACAGTTCGAACGGTTAAACGAGGGCCACGATGAGAAAACCAGAAATGGGATATCACCTTCCACGCTGGATTCTTATGCAAATGAGTCGAATAAAGACGTCCGTACCGACATCTTTAAATATTGTTTCCGAAACAAAATTACCCTAATTTCGCCCCGATATAAGCGGCGTTCATTATTCTTTTCAAAATTTTTCGTAGGAACTCGGTAAACGTCCCGTATTAAGTTACCTCAATGGACAAGCTGGTCAAACGAACCGAGGCCGCGACTAATTTTTCAGCAGCTCGCCTTACAAAGCGTGCATAATACGCGCCCTCGTTGGTGCACGCTCGTGGCTGTGTGCAATCAGCCGCCTACCCGGCCACGAGCAACACGAGAATGCTGGTAAACCGTACTGAGCAACAACCCAACGACTAATCCCTTGGAATCAGCCTCTGTACATACGTACATACATACACACGTATATATATATATATGTATATATGTATACGTTCTCTTTAGCACGATGACAAATACATTAAAGTACACGTATTACACGTACCAATCTGCTTAAGAAATTATTAGAGAAATTTGAGGTGATCATTTGGATCTAATAATGTTGTTACCGCCGTGGTGTCTTCATGCGTCAGCGGCGTGTTATGATAATCAACCCGTACGTTTTTGCATTATGAAAATCGCGTATTACCAGCGAAACCTTTCAATTACCGTGCTGTCGAGATTATTGTAAAACGAGGTACTGGATAAGTGAGATTACGAAATGTATGTACAAGTAAATATTCGAAAAATTAATTGTCATTTCGGTTCCATGACCGTTCTATAACTGTCGAATAAAAAATTATATACAGTGAATCACAGAAGTATTCGTAATTGAAACAAAATAAGTTTTTTAAAATTGGACAAAACGATTTGAGTTTTTGTTTTTTGTTTGAAAAGTTAGAAAAATTAGTTTACCAGATGATATGTACAAAATTTTTTAAGAAAATTGCAATTTGTCGGAAGCACGAAGAAAATAGTAAAAGTTCCTTTACAACTGTTTTATTTGAACGTGTAATGAAAATTTAAAAAATACGTTTTGTAGATTTATGTCAGTTATATATTAGATTGTCACAAAAGTTCCTTTTGTTGTCTTTACACACTGTTTTGCTTAACAATGTTTCGAGTAAACATGCAGCTTGATCTTTTTAAAGTTGATCTTATAGTAATTAGTTGTCTTCTAGCTTTCCAATAGTATGTTTCATTCTAGGTAAAGTGCCCCTTGGATTTTTCTGTGCCGTCTTAAAGGATGGAAAATCAGGAAATACAATTTACGACACGTGTTGTTGCATTGTTTTAAGAAAAGCAACAATATGGGGATCATACTGTGATTGTTCAAATAATTCATATTGATTCAGAAGCTCTAGAGCAGGAGATTTTAAATGAGGTAAAAAACCACGTTGAATATTTTGCTAGTAGATCATAGAAATTTTCGGAAAATGCTATCGTAACTTTTCTTCAAGAGATGGAAGAGAGCGATAAATCAGAATGCATCATAAATAATTCAATAGAATTACGCCGAAAATAAAAGATTCTGCAGCTTGTGTAGCAATAAAACGAAAAAAACCTTTAGGACAACCTAATGCATGTTGAAAGTCGTGAAAAACTTCGATTTTCCCCATTTTTAACTGTTTCTGTCTTATAGTAATCGTTAGCCGATTTCGATGAAATTTTCAGTATGGTATGTATAATTGGCACAAATCTGCAGAACATATTTTCTAAGTTTTTTAGAAAATGAAAAAAAGTTATAAAAATGATTTCTACTTCACTAATTTTTTCGTAACATTTTCAAATTTTTTATTCACACCATCTAGTAAACTAATCCTTCTAACTTCTAAAAACAAACGAACTCCAATTTTTAAAAAGTTATTCTATTTCAAAGAGGAAGTACGAATATTTCCGTGATTCACTTATGCAATTTACTATGCACGTTACGAAATTCCCAATAAAGTGAAAGATAATATAGCGATTCTCAACTAGTAAATAGTATCGTGGGCTGAATAAAATAGAAACCAGCTTTAATATATCCTATCGACAGAAAATTATAGAGGCACACCGGCACTCTCGAATCTCTCGATCGCAGATCCACCGAAATAAATTCAGATCACAATATTTATATACCCGTGAAAGACAGCCAACTATTTCTCCCCAGGTGAAAGTAATACATTTATTCTCCTGTCACGGTTGATTGTTCGATTATCAGATTAGCAACGGGCCCGGGATTTTTTAACGCATAAGCCCCGGCGGACTTTGATCTCGAACGAGAGCGCAGAAGCGCAACCACCGAACGACAAATGACACGCGCCATTAAGTGCCGTGGTTATAAATTGCAATTACCGATCTCTACGCGTAGTACACAGCAACGCGCGCCCATCGCTTCAATGCACGTTTTCTCGTGCGCGTTGTCGCGCCTGTCGAAAGAAATTCAACCGCTGTGCACGCATCTTTGTGTAGCCTCTCTAACGGGTTAGCCGATCGACGAATTAGCCGATACGAAGTATCGCGAACGACGCACGGTCGAGTATAAAGATTTATTGAATGCTTTAGATGTAATTCAACGAAGAAGCGTGTCACGGGCATGGACACGTTTAACAGCGTATGTACGAGCTGTGTGAAACTTAAGTCCCGCTTATGTTACAGTGGAAATGATACGCATAGTATGTACATATGTACACTGCCGTTCATAAATATTAGGACACCTATTATGCTCATGTAGAAAATATAATATGATTTAAATTGCATTCCTTCGTCGAAGTTAGTGTTATAGGGGCTACTTAGAAGCGAAAGTGACTAACACTGGTGAAACAATATTTATTAAATATATTTTATTTGTAAAACATTAAGCGTGAATTAGACAGTTTGATAGTATAGTTCGAAAATAAGTAGAGGTAGTCACTTCGACTTCTGAGTGGATCTTGTATTAGTAAAAATATATACACTCCGACATAATCTTTATTGCAATCTTAGAAAGACGTCTGAATTAAGCTTCCTTTATAATATAAATAATTAGAATTTGTTAGGTTAATTTTGTACCACGTGTTTTATCAATTTATTCTTAATTTAAATTGTCGAAGTGTCTGCAGATTTCAATAATAAAAATCTAGTAAATTTCAGTGCGCTTCACATTGAGTAAGTGTCTTCATATATATATCAACGAGAGTCTACATATGCATATGTATGGGGATACTTTCGATAAATCTAACATCAGCATAATTGAAATTCTTTCACGTCTGCGTCCTATATACATATACACACGACGAACGCTACGTGTTCCCGTAACAATGTGAACGTTATACCCGGTTATTATGTAATTAATCGTTTCGTGTACGGAACTTGGTTATCCGTTTCAGATCAGCCCGAAACTATATATCATAATCCAGAACGCACCAATTTCATGGTGCGTTTGCGAGGTAACAGCCTGACGGGGACGTTGGGTGCCTTGAAAGCAGACACGCTCGATCAACGTGTCTCGCTTCTGTCCGTGTCCCTCTGTCAGTTCGGCAAGATATCGATCGAGGAAATCATCATCAGCGGGTTGCCAGCCATTTTGTATACGCGGCGGCAACTACGTGTGGGCGCAAAGATAATTACCGTTTTGAAATCGTATACGTATGGACATTGATAGAGTCGTGGCGGCGCGGCATCGTAACAATAGTCGCAAAACCGATCCACACACGATTCATTGTCGACTATCTTTTCAATCGTAGATACAGAGGAAGAAAGTCAGAGAAAGAGAGAGAAAAAAAATCCATTGTTCTCTTTTAATCCTCCATATAAGGATGACTAGGCATGAAACTGCATACACACGTTTTCCTCTATCTAATAGACATACCATATTCAGAAGCAGTTATAGGAATCCAAATGAGTTCTTACAATTTAAATGAATTCAGGGTTCGATGCAATGTCATTCATTATCATGTTTCTTCGTTTTACTTCGAATTTAATTAGTATTTGCTCGTGGAATGTTAGGATCGGAAGATTGAATACATTCTGTTCAAAATAATAAGAAGTTCGTGTATTAAATGCAAATTAACCCGTTGACTGCGGCATACTTTGTAAACTAATTGAAAAAATTTATTTATTCTGACTGTTTCGTGTTAAATGCGAAAATCTTTTACGAAATAAAATTCTGTACCTTTCTGTTAATATTTCTGAAAAATTTCTGTTAATATTTGTTCATATTTGCGAGTGTCAGTGACCTTAAGTCATAGATCACTAGATACTACATAGAAAAGTGTACTTGAATAGTTCAGGTATAATTGAATCAGTCAGCAGTCAGCAGTAAAAGTATAATTAAGTTATTCAAGAGGCCTGTTTTAGATGCCTCACCCTGTATACACATTTTCGTATGCAATGATGGATATGAAAGTTAAAAATGACTATGTGATTTCAAACAATTATATGCTGCAACTGACCAGCGATGTATGAACAATTGAAGTAATTCTAGACATATAGAAAAAATTCTTTTGTTTTCATTTTTGTTTTACGATTATCTAAAACTATTATATAAATTATTCTTCACACTATTGTATGAATAAGATGTCAATCTATGAAACCTACAGCATTCCTTCCTTTCCCTTCACGTATTGTTAGATGGCGTAATAAAACCGTTCACAGTAGCGATGCTTTAATTGTTCTGGGCAGCACAAATGAAAAAAGTTTATGTTAATATATATGTATATACAAGGTGTATATACAAGGTATAAATTGGCGATTATACCGGAAACTCCTTCAAACAATAGTAAAATGTCAAGGGAGGCGTAACTTTATGTAATTAGTTGATAGAGATCTGAAGGTGAAATTTGTCTTTTTAGATAAAATCGTATATTTTTTTATGTATTAATTGATTCAGTTAATCATTCCCATATATACATAAATATTTTATTAAGAAGTAATTTAAAAAAAATGAGAGATTCGTTGTTTCTCACACAAAACTATAATAACTTTGTAATATATAATTCTTGCATAGTATATTTTAAAAACAGAATACATAGTAAGTATACATATGTAGATCACTGTGATAAGAGGTTTTAAAACATTTTTATACATAAATTAATGTACACCTTCATTCACTCAATCCTCAAAATATATTATATTAATTTAAACCCATCCTTTAGAACAACCTTATATCTAATTTCTTATTAAACAACAACATTATCAAAAATTCAAAAAAAGAATATCCAACTGTTTCCGTACATACAGAGTTACTTAACACTTTACCTACTTATTAATCTACTTCTTGTTGTCAAATTATTTATTAATTAAAAGCCTATTAATAGGTTTTCGTTGTCAGTGACAACCGATCGCATTAACAATTCATTTTTTACTTTTCCATCTCCCATTCTTTTTTTTTTTTACCACGTAAAAACCAAATTTGAGCCGATACTAACGATGTATTTGCATCCGAATCGAAAAGGCGTAATAAGTCCAATCATAAGCAATAGATAAAGTGTTAAAAGTGATTGGCTCGATGTATCAAGCATTTCCTTCTATGCAGATTTCTACACGCTTTCATTCGCAGGAATTTCACATACACTCCAAAATCCACGGAAGTTTCCTTCACTTTCTAACAAAACGATCGACTCTTTCCGCGTATCGCCATCCTTTAACCTCCGTCAATCCATACGTTTCATTAACATTCCAGCGCTCTTTCCTAAAACGACTTCTAACAGCAAACGTCGTTGATAATGACTTTCTGTGTCCACAGAAACCCGCTACGTTGCTCCAAATTGCAAGCGAACCGTGCAACGGCAACTTTCTACAACCACCGGTGTCGATACACCAGCGCAAACGCGCGAAACATTCGATCACTGACCAATACTATAATAATAAATTAAATATCACATCGATTCCGTTTCGGGACACGCGTAGAAAACGCATGGTATCAACCACGTAACGAGGACGTCGCGTGTAAATGGTGCATATTTCAGCCAAGCGTCGCAACGTGGGAGAAGCAGCAACCCCAGTCTTGGAGTTTGCTAGCACGAAGAGGAGAGGAGGGGAAGGGTGATGGTGGACAAAAAAATCCTCGAAATCGGGCACACCTGGGCCGCGTGTTATGTAGGTAGGGCGTGTCGATGTTGGCACAGCTTGGCAAAACGCGTAGGCCGTCCCCGTATTATGCTGATCCCCCGAGTAGTGCGACGCAGAGTCTGAACTCGCGCGCGACGCTTGAATCGACTTTCAGGGCTGGCGCGCGCGCGCTCACAAATCCACGCAGAAATGCCGTGGCCTGTCGCATTGAAAACGCGCGTCAAGTGACGCGGTTTATACACGTGCTCGTGTATATAGATAGGATAGATACGTAGGCGCGAGCTATAGAACAACCGTGAGGACCAGGTATCGCAGGTAGCCAGCGGTTGCCATTTTCCGCGCGTGAAGCTGCTGCGAAAAATCACCAACGATACAGGTTCCCACGGTTCGTATCGGTTTGAGAAAAGTTATCGAAGAAATACGTGGAAATTGTGTCAAAAGATTGTAATCGTAGAGTGCTTGGTTTTGGAAGGAGAGAGTAAGTGTCTAAAACGTTCTGAAATTTGGATCTCACATTTGCTGATGATTACTAAAAGTTTTGAAACTTATTAGCAACGATTTTTTTTTTATTGGTTTCGAAATTAACGTTACAGGGATTGACCATGGTTTATTTTGTTCAGATAGATTTGGGTTTTGAAGTATTCTTCTGAGCTATTAGTCGCCTAAGTGGTGAAAATATTTGTCTTCCCCTCGTTAATTCACAATCTAACTAATATTACGTTTTTATGACAGTTTTATACAGGGTATGTCGTAAATGTTGCGCATACGCAACAGGAAAACAATCAGGGTAAAAAATAAGTCTATGATACTTATTGGCTTTGATTCGTCATAAATTTTCCAAAAATATGTAAGAATCATGTAACCACAAAAATAAAACACTCTTTGCTCTGCTCTCTCAAAGGAAACTTCACTATACGGAGGAATAGTAGATTTGAGTAATATTCAGACAATGATAGCAAGAATAGAAATATTAAGTGTAGAAATAAATTCTTTCCGACTGGATTCACATAATCGGTACAGTTATTCGTACCGAAATACTCGCGATGGTGTTTGCAAGTTGGCAGAAAACTGGCAAAAAGTAATGGCTAATAATTGGAAATTATTTTGATTATTGATCGATTTTTAATCATTTTAAATTATAGTTTGATTGTATTCAAAAATTGGGAAAAGTTTACTTTCACGCCTAATATAACGGAGCTGAGAAAAAATTTAGGGGACCAAGCGAAAATAGAACTCGCAACTGTCGAACCGACATACCGGGACTATACGTCTCTATTTCCTCACTGCAGTGTGTAACAAGAAGAAAAATGAAGTTTAATACAATAGATTCTTTAACAAGGTTGTGAACAATTATTACTATTGGTGAAGAAATTTGATAAGGGAAAAGGAATATTTTCATAAATGTTGCGTATATTCAACATTGGGAAGAAATAGGTTAACTGAGCTAACTTTGTTCATTTTGCGAATAGACAAAAATTGTAAATGAAAATTTTGCACACTATATGATGCACATTGAATCGATATTTATTATCGACACTTCACAAAGGTGAAACAGTTTATATTAAAGATTTGAAATTTCACACGCAAACGCTTTGGACATCTGCAATACTTGGAAAACTAAGAAGAGCGAAGAAGGGGGCAATTTCTTCTGATATTGTTAAGCTGAAACGGTTATTGTAGTATAATCAGCAAGTGAGTGTAGGTTAACGATATATCTTCCAGGAGGAGATGAAGATAGTAGCAAAAAAAAAGCAGAAAGTGGTAGGGGCAATATTGTAACTGCAATGATAGATAAGAGTAAATACGGGGAATTTCATGAACGTATAAAGTGGAGCGAAGTAAGGATACGTTAGAATAAAGGATGATTCTTAATATTAGTGAATGCGTTAAGTGTACCACTTGAAATGTTTATTACCCCTGACTTTGTGAGTGATTAAATCCTTATATTATTAACCACACATCTTTTTCAACGTCCCACGAACACACGTTCTCATCTTCATACTTCAAGTCCTTACTGAAACGCTAATCAACCGGGTACTTAAATTTATCTTCCGAGAAAGTATTACTCCTTATAAGTCACGGAGAGTCGCAGCGTGTTTATTACAAGTCACAACGTTTCAGAAACCCAACGACACTATGATTAGCAAAGGCGCCGGATTGACGCAGCCAGCGAGAAAAACGCGCGGAAAGGAGCAGCAGCCGTGTTAATCAATCCTGTCTGCTCGCTGGCATTCCGCGTGAACGAGAGACCAGCGATTTTCCTAGCGGCCTGCGAAACCCTTTCATTATTTCGGCCGAACGCTTCCGTATCGGTTGAATGACGTTCGATGTGAGTCCGAGCCTCGGACAAATTTGAATTCTCGCCCGCGGCACACTTCTCGGTGAGAAAAACACCTAATTACACACGACGCCTTTACGAAGAAACATCGGCGACATTTTACGGTGGTTAGAAAATATAGGGGGGTGTGTTCCGATCGACTTGCAAATAACGACCAAGACGGGTAACGAGAGGTGGGGGGAGGTAGAAGAAGAGGGAGCGAATCGTAGGGAACGGTGATATGGTTGTCGGTAGGCGGTATTGTGAGTTAGAGTTTAAACGATTACCTCTAACGCGTATGGCCCGCGGGAACCACTTTTATTCATCAATGTCCTCGGCGAACACCATCGTCGTTGACATCGTCGGGTCTTTCGCTTGTAAGCCGATCTTCAAAAAGGAATAAAACACCACGGGCGTACCGCCGGCTCTGCATTTAACCCCTTCTTATTAAATAAATCATTCGACCCTTTACAACGACCGGCCAATATCTCAGAGTCTCATCTTATAATTCCAACATTAATTTCTCTAATAGTCCCGGACACTGCTTTGTCTTCCGTGAGGCGACACTCGAGACCAGCATTACCTTCATTCTTCTATCCATAAAACTTAAATCGCGGCAAACGAGCAACGTAAATTTAACGGCAAAGAATGATCGAGTCTGATCTCTCGTACGTCATCCTCGGTAACGGTTTAATAAATAGAACGGTGCGTTATAGTTCTTTCTTTATTTTTTTGTCTCGGAAGAGCGGAACGACTAGTCCCGAGACACCATCTCCAAGCAGGCCTTGAACGCAGCAATACTTGTAGCTCGACCCGAGCACATTGTGTTAACGCGGTTACCCTTCGCTTGCTGGACAATCTCAGACAAGACAGGGAACAGCGAATAAACGTCGGATGAGTACAAATTTTCATGAACGCGAAAATGTCGTCCGAATTGTTACACACGGCTACCAACGGATACCATAGAATCTCAATCGTGCGAAATTTCTTCGTGTAGAGTTATCTCTTTCGAATGCGACTTGTTGTTTGAACAAACGTCGTGCCAATATTCTGCTCGATTTAAGACGCAATCGCGTATCATCGGGACTTGTCCAATTAACGAAAAACAATTCCTAGTGTCTTATTATAAATGATGAATTATTTCGTGAAATTTGTGCGTATTTTGTAAGATCGCAAAAATGAGTCAATATACTAAGAAAGAGGACTGTAAACATAAATAGGAAAATGAATCTAGTAACCATCTGTTTAATATGGGTGGATGCTAATATTCTTTTCTTTTTGTTTATTCTCTATGCGCGTTGCTAAGTATATATACAGGATGTTTCATAATATGTGAGCATACTTTTACTGATGGATTCAGCAGAGTGAAATAAGAGAAAAAATGATGATAAACATATGCCCAATATTACCTTGTTTCCGAGATATAGCCATTGTTATATATCACTTGCTTATGTGTTGTAACAGAAATTGCAGGAAATGACTATCTTCGGTTTAAATGTAAGCTTCTAGACATTTTATAATTGAGATTCTGGTTCGTCTAAAGTTTCCTGGTAATTAATAAACGTAATTAATGCACCTGGTACACGTACTGCTACTATGAATTCTACAACTTAACCAATTTACAAACATTGCAAAGGAATGTATACACAGTATAAAGTGTTGTAATGCGTTTACAAGATCGTACACGATATATCAAATGTTATTTGCAAACAGATAAACGAAGAACTCGGTTTATCGAAAGAATCATTGGTAAACGGAAATTCGGTTGTATCTCGGAAACAGTGATATCAGGCATACGTTCGTACGAACTGTTTCTTTTACTTTAGTGTGCTGTATTCACCAGTAAAATTATTCCTACATATTTCAAAACACCCAGTATTTAGAGAAGTATAGACGTGTCTGCTTCAAATGTAAATTAAAATAAAGATTTTATTTACATAAAAGCTAATGTAATAAATTTGCAGTATTGCCTATACATTCAATAATAAACAGCAACACGTGAAAGTGTGAAACAGGTACATACGATACTTACCTCTGACAGCAGCGTTGAGTCTGTCCAGATTTGCAAGAGTAAGAGGCACCGGGCCGAAGTGCATCACGATTTTCCCCACGTGTCGAAGATCGCCGATTTCAGCGTTGCTACGTCGCGCCATGAATATCCCCGTATAACTGCGACGTATGTAGTGACCGCATGTGTCATTCAACGTGAGATCTAGGGTTGCGTTCAGCACACCCTTGATCGCTCTTTTCACGCGCACGTGCAATTGACCGTTCTTCATCTCCTTAATCTTCCCCGTGAAGATGTAATCTGCCTGACGAACTTTCTTCAAGAACGTGGTGTCATTTCTGATCGCTGCCGTTAAATTCGCCCGACATTCGAGAAGTTCCTTGGTAGAGGAAACGGCGGCGAGCGGCAGCATAATGCTAGCCAACAACACCAGAAAACCGATTTTCAAGCTGACATTCATTTTTCCTTCCACCGTTCTTTCACTCCTTTCTGAACATCACCTCTTGTCCCCTCTGTAACATTCGTTCAGTAAGATATATATCTATATATATTTTTTTTTCGTTAGCAATACAATTAATTGTTCGTAATTATTCTCGCACCGTCGCACTGGTTAAGTTTATGTTACAATTAGCAGTGGCTCGAGCAATTATTTCAATTAATCCACGCTGAAATCCTGGTACGTAACGTAATCAGAATTGAGGATCTACGGAGCAAAATGATGGATGACGTTCGGAAAGTTCCTTCTGATACTTGGAAACTGATATACTGAAACACACGGACGACGAAAAGACCGTTCTATGAAACCGTCGATTGAAAGAGGATTTCTCTGTTCCTCTGAACGCGTCTCAGTTTGATTAGTTCCCGGCTGTCGATCGGGACATCGGTTGACTTCGAAAGATACCTGACCACTTGAGTCTGAGCCCTCTAAATGGAAACGAGTCCGATCTTACGAGGCGTGTGATCTTGAGCAACAGGTTGGCGCCGTGTGTCGACCCACGCTCTCGCCGATTTCCAATCGGCGTGACTCGTTTCCCGTTCTACCAAGCGGCAAGTGCGAAACTGTCCGAGATTCGATCGCGTGATCGATAAACTGTCGATTCGGCAAACTAGCTGCCTCGTAGCCGCGACGTTTTATCACCCGCTCGATGGGACTAGAAGCCGATTCCACGCGATATTGTTACGGAATGTACGATCTTCAACAATTTCTACCGTCCTACCGGAACATCGAGCAACGGACGAACGCGCAATAACGCGCAATTTATATCCACCGATCGCGATTCATCTCTCTCTCTCGCTCTCGCTCTCTCTCTCGCTCTCTCTCTCTCTCTCTCCCCTCGCTTTCAGGCGATCACTATAAAACTCAAAGCGGCGAACGCGGTAATTGTCGGTGGCCGATCATCCAGATAGGAAACTGGCAGAAAGAAAAGAACGATTTCACGAGAGCGTCCACTATGACGATCAATCAACTTTCACTCGAACCATACCGATGATATCTAATCATCGACTAGAATTATTTTTTCTTTTCGTTTTCCCTTCCGTTCTTCTTCTAAATAATAAGGAACAGATAAACGCACGATGTTACACTCGCGAGTACACAATTTCAATCGGCACTAACGTTTCCGAAACATTCGGTAACACACTCCACGGCGACTGTCACTGTTCACTGACCAATTGATCATTATAAACTCACAGAACCGGCTAACGATCTCTTATTTGCCTCAGTGTGAATAGTAAACCGCGCTCTGTATGGATCAGATATCGATAAAATCGTCGAAGCGTCAACGCATGATTAAACGATGTCGTGAACGCTGTCAGAGCTCGAAGTGGAAGAGTAACGATCGACGGTCTCTGATTGGTATGAACTAACCAATTCGATGATCGTAGCTCACACCTGACAGATGCACCAGACCGTGAACGCGTGATTAAGCGCTGCCAAAAAGTACTGTCAACGTTAAGTTAAGCGGCACCGATCGACATTTAGCTTTCTTCGACGAAGTATCCGCGATCCTGCGCGAGAGTGAGAGAGCAGTGGTTAAGGTGGTGGTTGGTCGCGTGGAGGCACGCGCTGGACTGAGGAGGGCTAAGTGTGGATGCTGCAACTACAACGTGTAGGCGTAAGTCGCCTTAGACCAAGGGACCAAGAGGGAGAGAGAGATGACCGGGTGAGTGTGTGCACACGCCGCTCGCATATATACACATATACACACACATAGTGTATACACGTCAGCTCCCGCCTCTTTCGGTGCAGGCTTGTGTGTCCGTGCGAACGCGGCGGAAAACGGAGGGGAGAGAGCGAGGGAGACAGAGAAGAGAAATCTTACCGAGACAGCCGCGTCTTACGTGTCCTACCACGTGAGTACCTAAAGATGCGTACTATATGTGGGCGCTATTGACACACTTACATATACCTATACACACGCACGATTTTCATACACGATGCTTACGTGGTATCTAGACGGATGAGATCTAGTTAGAGGAAAATGGATCAGAGAGATTAATTTTAAAAGGAACTGAGTAAATGGTAAAGGAATAGTGACATAGATCAATGTTAAGACATTCGAAATGTTTTTCTTGTGAATTATTAGGGCGTTCTACCCTTAAATCAAGTGTCACACGTTCCGTGAAAACCCATGTTTTAACACCTAAACGTATATACAAGATTTTGACAACACGTGCAACGCCCGATGGAAGAGAAAAAAAAAAGGAAAAGGAAAAAAATGAACATCCAGATGAAACGATCTAATCTATATCAACTTAACGAGCTACAATCTCAAACGGTTTGTAATTGATGGCGATCGATAATACACGCCGTTCAGTCCCGTTCGTACAGTGAACGTGGCGGTTAGTTCTCCGGACGTCACCCACGAAATGGTGAGAATCCTCTTTAACGAGTCCGTTGAAGAAGTTAATGGGTCGAGTTCGACGTGACAACGTAGAAGGGAAGAGGTGTACACTCTTGCCCGCTTATTTATGATAATAGTTTCCCTTACGTGAACAGAGAACGGGCCAAGACTGATCTACGGTGTCGTCAGTTATGGTACATCATAATTTCCGTGGATATTTATATGCTCGCGTACAATGTTGTGCAGCAAACTGCAGCTTGGGCGTGGATGGAATGAGATTCTTGTCTTGCACGGCCAAACCAGATATGGTCTCGAGTTTCGAACGTTCGCAGAAACGATCCACAAAGTAGATACCTACTAGAACTGTAACCGCTCTCACAAAAGAAGGAAAAAGAAACGTCACACGGACACCCACGCGGTCATTTTTCCATTTGCATTCACAGAACTGAACCGTGGATTTTATTCTTATCCTAATTGTTCAATTTCCCTTCGATAGCTATGCTGAAATGACCATCTGTTTTCCTCGTTTCGCTCATTAAGCCAGCTAATACGACAACGTACAACAGCGGAGACGTCAGGAAACGTGGGCATTTCGATAGGTCAGGAATCTTGAATAATGTCAAGACATACTGAGTCGGACCAGTTATCGTGATGCGATAATGAAACACAGATCCGTATCTGGTCGACGTTCGCCCACGTGGACATGAAGGAATGTAGGCCTGGCTAGTGGCATTGTTGCAGGAATATGCATCGATAGTAATAGGCACACCGGTGACGTTAATGAATGCCTTATGGCGCGATCCGTACCGTATCCCTGCCGATTAAACGAGATTTCTCGGCCTGGTCGAACAGTTCGGATCCGCGGCAGGCACGCGATCGTTTTCGAAAGCAACAGCTCTGGAAACGCTTCTATGGGACATTAAGTCCCCCCTGTACGTACGCCCCTCCCTTGGTACGATCACCGACGAGCAAAGCGAATCGACCAGATGCCCACGCTCGCACGCGCAACATATCACCGCGGATCGTTCGCCTTTTCCTCTCTCCTCCTTCTGTGTGTCCTTGTGTATGTCCTTACCGCATCCGCGAATCGTATCCCCGAGGGCGTGGTGTCGACGTTATACCTTGGATTGTCTCGTATCTTCCATCGGAATTGTCAGTTTCCAAACGCATAATATCCTGCGAAGTGCTAATGGTGCAATTCCCTACCGGAGTATATCACATTGTTCGTTACAGTTATGGATTTTCTTGTAACACCACTCCGTCGTTTTCACACCTAGCGCACAGCTAACGATTTTCAGATCGGTATCTACCTTCGCTATCGTATTATCTGGGCATGCTGTTCTCTATTTCTCGTGTCCTCGTCCAGTTAAAATCTATTCTATCTATCCGTTCCCATGTACGTATCTATGTATATGCATATACTACAGTGATAACGGACAAATCTGAACCGATAAAGACGTCCTGGTATATTTAATATTTAGTAAAATATATAGAATAATTCTGGACAGGTGATAAATTGTGGGATTCCGTTCGCTTGTGCACCAAGAGGAGAGAGAGAAAGCATTAAAGACGTCCACGTTAACCGATCGTTAAACGATCCGCTTTTTCGAAGGCAACCTGTTTGTATATAGACAGGCTACACGGGCCGCACAGTAGACAAATCGTCGTCCGATGGGAGTAAAATATGGCGATGGAAAGACGAGACAAGCTACCGCGTCGACTGATCCGCCAGCTAACGAATGAATCGATTTGCGTGGCTCGTTAACAATACACGTAAGGAACACTAATGTGCCACTTTGTTTCAGACGACCTCGCCGCGATGAGGCTGTCCTGAACGGAAATAAAAAGAGAGAGAACCAGATCTCTCGAGGTAGCCTCGTCTGCCGCACCGGGAACTTGCCTGCCCTACGTAACTATATACTTGTCGTCGCCGGATCCCGCGCTCCAAGACGATTATCCTTGTTCCATCGGGACACTAAGTACATGTACGCTTGATTAAACTAATCTTATAAGCTCTGCCATCTACATGGTACACAGTAGCATCGAAAGTTATTGCACGCCACGGATTTGTCTCACGTGCCAGTGAAGAAACTCATCGAGTCCAGTTTATCGTTTATTCGCGCATTACCGCTGAGATCACGGTTCACTGGAATTTATTTACCGAACCAAGAATATACATATCTTGCCGTAGTGAGCCGTACATCGACCGAGAAACCGACCCGATGACGGCACGACGGAGATGAGTTATGACGAGCGTCGCCTCTGGCTTTGCTGCGTTACAATCTCGAACCACCCTCGGCCGCCGCCGCCGCCGCCGCTGCGTTGGTCCATCGGCAACTTATGAATGCTCGCGTGCGCGTTCGCCGTAATGCCGGCATCGTTAACCCTTTATATGTTTGTCAAGAGCAATGTTGAGTAATATCGTTGTACGACGATACGATCGTTCGCCATTCGTAAAATCATTGAGATCGCACGATGTGGCGGTAAGATCAAACCGGTTGGAATTTAGAGCAACATAGGATCCAACGTGGAAATCAAATATTTTTCAGTGACATTTGCATTCAAATTTTTCTCAGCTTTTTTTCTTTGATTTGGTCGGTCAAACAAACGATTGAATATACCTATTCCCCAATTTACACGAAAGATCCGTTCTTTAGAATACCATGTAAATCGAAATCATGGAAGTTTGTATGAAAAACTGTGTAAATAAAAAAAAATTAAAATGCGCATAATTTAGTCAGTTATTTAATTAAATTCATTTATTTCAACATAAAATAAAAATGAAATAAGTTAAATATTAAATCAATTCCTTCCTTTTTCTATAACAATAGTGCTTTTCTTTTTAACGATTCATTACGTGGTTTGTCTATCACTGTTTCTATCCAGTTTCTTCAACATTGTGTACAAGAAAAATGATGGAATTCCCTTTAATGCCAGCGTTAACAAACAAACGGCACTAAGAAATATCTGTACAAATATGTACGCAGTATAAATTTGTCGTTTCCTTACAGTTTTTATTTTTGAGAATCCGTTATTTGGAAAGCCGTGTAAAAAAAGTACTGTGAAGTTACATGCAACTGAAATTTACCTGTAAATCTCAATCTTTTGGTTGTTTAGGGCAGTATATTATTTGTATGTTTGAAAGGCACACTTCGAATAGAACTCCAAACTTTGCAGTACCTGGGAGAAGTATTTCGAATGCAAAAGGTTAAGTTCTATTTATGAAATGCTCGTTAGAAATCAACTGCAGTAATGTGACTCGAAACATTATAACTCTTCTCGTGATTAACTACGTGGGTAGTGTTGACGGGTATAATTGGTCACGCAGATCTTGTGACAAAATATGCAAACTGATTTGTTTGGTGAATTCTGTTATGTAATAATGTATGACTTTTTTTATTGTAAGTGAAGAAATTAATAAATTGAAATAAGACTTTGTTTTTGCTGATTTCATATATGTTTTTCAATTACATATAGACACTTATCCAATTAATAAAACTTTTACTTGAAAATGAATAATTCGATATGTATTTATACAATATGTATATTAGCAGAATGACTGATATGTAGAGAGATTAAAATATTAATAAGCGACTTTAAAAGAAGCGTTCGCAAGAAATGTGTGATATTCACGTTTGAATAAATACAATATCCGACTTTAAATAATTTAAAGTCAATAAAGTTATTATCACTTGAATATTAACTCTTAATTAAATCAATTCTCTTAGTGAAAAATATTGGAGACTCTAACGTTTCCGTATCTTCAACTGATAATATTGTTTGAGCGCAATGCAAATGTATATTATTAAATGAAACAGATATATTAGATTTATTTTAATAACATAGTGATTTAGTAAATAAAATTAGCAACTAGCCTGATTAGGGTTTAATACCATTAATACGACTTAAGGTTTAATACCATCTAAAATGATTGGTATAAATTAATATTCTAACTACCCAGTATCAGTTTCTTACATTGCACATAACACGCATAGAGTCACTAATTCAAACTACTTCAAACTTTTCTTGCTAATTACCTTTCTGTATCAAACAATTTCCCGCGTACAATTTCAATTAAACAAACAGAAGCAAAATAAAATTTCTCCAAACTACAAAATGAAGTGTTTCAAGAACGATTGTTATGTATTCTTTCAACAACCTCTACTAATTATCGTATAACAATCGCAACTGAACATCTGAACCTCGTTGAAGCGAAGTTTTTGCAGCTTCCAAAAAACAATTGGTCGAAATCAAACCGAAATGTAGAACAAGTAACCACTACATAGTCCCAGACCGTTACCTTAAGCGATTCTGACCGCGAACCAGCGCGATAATTCGCCAACCGTAGAAACCCCCGCGACATTTAGCGGACGTCGAGCGTGTTCGAGGTAGACGATACGCCGACTGTGGCGGCGATACTACCGTGTCTCAGCCGCGGCGCGCAGAATCCCATATAAAGGCCTGGGCACAGGTAGAAAGCGGGAGCCGTGGTGAGCGGAACGCAAACGCGCGAAACACGCGACCACGCACGCACACGGCTGTGGCACGACATTGTAGCCACGGGGATACGTGGCAGGCGGGACGAAGACGGAAGGCGAGAACGGTGGATGGTGCCGCGACTACGAGCATTAAATACACACGCAACGAGCCTTGTGTGCGTGTACTTAGCATAAGTCTCGCACCCGAGGCACTCTCTCATCGTATTTCATGCCGGCTACGGTTGTGCGCGCGCCAAGCTGAACACCGCCTCTCGTCCTGCTTCCTTCGACGTTCCCTGCCTACTATTTCTTCCTCGTCATTTTCATTTTCCTCGTTCCAGGTATATACACAAGGTGAAACGCGTCGGATATGACTCGGCCACCATTAATGAACAAATCGACAAGGGTAGGTACGCGAGAGTGTCGCGGCAAAGTTCGAGCAACTAGTTGATTATGATCTCAAGTGTCCGCGAATTATCAACGCGCAACGGCTATGCACGTCGCGCAAATTGCCGATCACTTCTACCTTATTATGGAATTAAGGCTTTATCCGAGCTACGAAACGACGTTGTGGAGACCTGTGATTCGCGTGCCGTATTCTTATACACCTAATAAAACGTTGCTTCGGGATAACGCTTGTTTAGATTTGCGAGGTATAAACAACGCATGGGAAATGCCCGGGATAAGCGTAACTTTTTTAAATCTCAAAAAATTATCTTTAGAGCATTTTAAAATAAAGAAATCTTTGAATTCTCAAGATTTTAAACAGTTTAGTGTGTCCTCTATTGGAGAAAATTTGCAACAGTTGTTCTCACTGAGAAATGTTCTTAGTCAAGTTCTCACAATATTTTCTGATTCTGTGTGGTCAGTCAGGAGAAATGAAAATTATAGCGAAGGATACTTTGCTTTAAATTTGCATATTGGATGGATTTTAGAGCACAACAAAAATTATCACCATCTGCTTCGAATCCATTACCTCGTCCATTTTATTCACCGACCCTAGTTCTTGGAACATATGAAAATACACGTATCTAAACTTTTCGATTCCTTTACAATTTAACAAAAGCTAACAGGACAAATTGGGAGATATATTTTATACAAACATACTATAATAACATCTAAAGAAATACAATCGAACGTATTAAATATTTTCATACTTTGTTAAAGGGGACACCTACAAATTTGCTCTATTAGAAAAACAAAATATACTAGAATGAATATCATTATATGTTCTATACAAATGTATCATAGTAACACTTAATATTCTTTCAAAGAAAAACAATCAACCCGAAAACAATATAACCCGATTTTTCTGTATTTATCAGAAGAAAAATTACATGAAAAGTTACAGTTGATTACAATTTTACATTTTGACAAATGTTGGAAAGTAAAAATTAATAATTAATACAAAGAAGTTAACTCGTAACAGTGTAATGATACAACAATACAATATTACAGCAATAAATAAATGAAATGTAATGTATAAAATGGAGGTAAATGAATATTTAACTTTATGTCACATGCTTTACTAGAAACAAAAGAAACGTGAATAAAAAGTAGTAAATATATTAATTAGATATATTTTATACAAATGTGTTATAGTAACTCTTAATATTCTTCTAAAGAAATACAATCGAACGTATTAAACATTCTCGCATTTTGATAACTGGGGCACTTACAAAACTTGCTCTACCAAACACAAAATATAGGTAAATAAAGCTTTCAGATAGTCGCACGTTGAGCCATTTATAGTGGTCCTATGGTGTGCCAAACTATATGAAGATTTATATACGTCTTAGAACGTTTTTTTAAGCAGGATTAATGTAGTTCATGAAGAACAGCTTCCTGCTTAATCGGCCACGGCCAATGTATTTATACTCTCACCAGCGAAACGGTTTATCGAGAAACGCGGCGATTCCCATCCCGGACGTCGTAATAGCCTAAATTAAGTCCGCGATTCTCTGGGACGCAGCAGCTTCCTACGTGTATACCGTTACCGTAGGGGATAATAATGCTTGTATTCTGGCGCTGAAAGCGAGGTCTTGCTCACGTCGCCTTGACTCGCAGGGACACGTGTGCTCAATCGGTTTCTTCCTCGAACGAACACGGGACACAATTCGTACCACGAAATTAAACAACACACGGTTTACTTGCATAAATCTATTACAGAATACTATGCAAACGAGGCTTGATCGGTTCAGATACAAAGTGAGAAAATCTGTTGGACACGGGTTAGCCTCGATACCGATATCATAAATAACTCTAACTTCGAATCGGTTTCACAGTTGTCGTAAACGGTTACTTTCCGCCAGTAATGAATCCGTATATTGATCGTAAATCCCGATCGTTCGTTCGCACAATTCAATGTTAATGCGATCCCGCGTGAAATATATCGCGATTGCACACTGTCCTGTCGCGTTATCAAGCTTGTCGGCGAAACGGTTTTACCCATGGTGACTTCAGCCAGCGACTTTGGATCCCTTCGTTTTACGAGGCGACATCGTTGTCGTAAACGAGTAAGGGAACAAGAGCCGCGGATGATCGACCGAAAAACCATCACCGGAACCGGACTATTTCACTCCTTAGAATCGACGTCCAGGTCAATTACAGATTTTGTAACGCGCACGTTCACACGCACAACACAATCTACACAGTGGAGATGTGTGAACGTCGTACAGTGGTCAGAGCGGCCACTTTAATGGTGACCGTTCAGCCCATGGTAGAACGTGGCGGTAATCTTAAACCGTGAAAACGAGCGTGCACGCGCACGACGGTGAAAATGAAATACGGGTGAGAGACGAACGCGCCGCGGACTTAATTTAGGTTGTTACGAGGGGACTCCTCGGTGCACTGTGCTCTCGGCAAAAGGGGTGCTGTTTAAACGATAAGTCATTCCGCACGATAAGAACGTGGCTACGGCCGGTGAGCCGTATAAACGGCGCGCAGGAAACGTGGACAAGATGGAATTAAACTCTCACGAAGAAAAATGTACAGGCGTAATTGTACGGAACTTTATTGCAGCCGATGAGGTACACGCGACGAGAAATGTAAATACACCGGAGGAACACACTTCCCTTGAAGACGATCCCGTTGCTGAACGATCGAACGATTTCTCGCGACGGGATACCTCGAATCTTAACCCGCTGGAGACCCGCTGTATCGCTGTGTAATTACGCGGCCTTTTTCACCCATTTGGATTTCCAACCACCCGTTCATTATTACAACTGTCTGACAAGGATATTTTTTCTCTTTTTTAACCTGACTGTGCCGCTTTTCGTTCAAAGCGATAGAATCCACGGGGGAATATAAAGGATCGTTCAAATCCAACGCCTGGATATCAGCATTATATAGGGGACGATTAGAAAAATATTGGGTAATTCCGAACACAATGATAATCACTTGTTTCACGCCCTCTGCTTCTTTTATTTTATGTATTCGCGATTGTTTTTACTAGTGTCGAACAGCCTTGTTAGTGCTAGTAAGTTTTGTCAAATAAATTCGACTTGTTCCTTATAATTATTGCGAAGTAATTTTTATAGTATGTTGTATATTTAAACAGTGGCAACTTATATGTAAATTTATTCAAGTTCGATGCACATCCTAAAGATAATAATATAACAGTTTTCAATAAGTTAATGCCTACATTTATTTACTATTTTTTAATTGTAAAATATCAAGTTCATTTGAATATAATCAGAAGTTCAGGTTAAAGTCTTGAATAATGGTTAATTTCATTAAGTATGATGACTTAAAGAACAACATTCGCAACATGTTGAAAAGTTATTAAAAATTTCGATGATCGAATTGGTATCTGCAAACGTAGTCGTGATGCACATTTAAATAATATTCTATTCCATGTATAATTATAATAGATCGTACTTTTAGTAAAAAACGACAACTTCAAAAATTTCCAAATGGTTTATTAAATGAATGGTTTATTAGTATTCTATTAAAAAGAAACATGTGGGCATGTTCTTTGGATGACCCTATATTTTAACGAGGAACAAATGAAACGGAAATGGAAAGATGTGGTTATTGACAGAGGTCTGGACGTTTTAAATCCAAGCAGACTAATTCTGTATCTTCTTTGTACCCTATGAAACATTTATAATTCAAAGAAGGTTCGTTTCCTAAACAGTCACGTCCCTTTTCACAAACGTGTGAACCAATGAATTTTGATTATATTATCAATCGTAATAAATGTATCAATAAAATTCGAGAAATTTTCCTCATTCAGATGCTTAGACAATATTTCGCCTTTCCTCCTTTTCACATATTTCCTTTTCCTTTCCACTTGTTAGTCAAAGGATGAACACTCTGCCGCGAGGAGATTCTTATCTCACGTGTTTATCGGAACGCAGTGCTCGTTAAGGGCAGCCGAAAAGCGGGATAAGAGCGTTCGAGGTGCACGCGAACGCCTTAAAGGCTTCTTGGACAAACGATTGCATCTAAATTGCCCCATCCTTTCGAGATCATAATTGACCAGAAGTTACGAGCTTCTTCTATGCGTTCAATCGGCCAGACGTCTCTCTTCCGTCGAACGAACGCGAAATATTCATCGTTGGTGTATTTTACCAAAGTATATATATTAAAGAGAATCGAATCAAAATAAGAATTCAGTCCATATTTGCCACAGTAGGTACAAACATTTCGATTATTTATGTTACCTCATCCCTCACTGCAATAGCTCGTTAATTTTTTCAAGTTGCTATTTAATGCAATAAACGTTTCCAATGAGAAAGATGCACACGAGTATAACAATTTTGGTACGAATCTGATAGATAATCGACAATTTCTCTTTAACACTTTTACTGCCGAGCCAAGCTAATGTAGTTTGATAAGGTTTGAGAAAAAATATTTAATTTTAAAAGATAACTACAAAATTTAAGTAGCAATATGTTAAGAAATAAATGGAAAATTAATTAATGTTTAGAATATTTTGTATTTCGATATTTGTTGCAAATATTTTCAATATTTATTTCACAGTTAAATTTAGATATGATATAAAAACTGATATATGAAAAAAAATTTCAAAAACATTATTTATTAGCATACAGGGAGTAATATGTCGTTATTTGATACTAAACACGTTAAAATGAAATAGTAAGCTTGAAAATTCAAATGTATTGATTATTATTAGTTTGCATGGTGTCGAAATTTAGTATTTGATTTATTTTAGACTATTATATCATTGTATATATACATAATCTACTTTGAAATCCCTATTATATGGGGCTAATCGGATCACGTTGTTTGTTTTAAATCGGATCACACTTTTTCTTCATTTGAGTACTTTTATGAATATAAATATGAGAATTATTTATACAAAAATGGTTTATACGTACATAAGAAATACCAAACAAGGATCACAGTGTCCAGAAAAATGAAAGAAGCAAGTGATAAACTTAAATATAAAAAAATGACTACACTTCAAGCTGCAGAAATGTATGATGTACCTTACACAACTCTAAGGAATGTCAGTTGACCTCACTGTCACTAAATTATATTTCTGTGCGTTGGTTCTAAATATTTTGTTGTGAAAATTTCAGTTTCTTTTTCCAAGTTTCTTAGATTATCCGATTTGCCCCAAAATTTCTTACTCTTTCACTCCTTGTTTGTAAAAGAAAAGTTTCCAAGCTTGTTTTTACATTTAAATGTTAACATTTAAGTCAAATGAATACTAGATACAAATTTATAATAAAAATTAGCTATTTTAATTAGCACAAAGTGATCCGATTCGTCTCGGTCGACTCTACATAGTATATTAAAAATGATCAGATATAATAATATATTCGAAAAGAACAGCAGGAGTATATTTACCTGCAATATTCCACATTAACGAAGGATATTTCTTCGCGGTAACGAAATTCAAGGCGTAACAGAACGAACGAAACGATAGATCAGTCGCCTGCGTGCGAGGGTGTACCGTGGTTTTCTGGTATAAACCAACAATTACGCTGTTCTGGGATAAACTGCAGCGATACGAGGAAGACGGCTAGGAATTCGTCGTTCCTCGAAGGAAGATTCGACGATGAGGAGGAACGTCGATATTCACCGCAAAAGAATCGAAGAAGAAGAAGAAGAAGAAGAAGAAGCGTTGGTGGAGGGAACGAACGAAAAGCGGGGTGAAGGGGAGAAAAGGGAAGTTATCCCCGGGGGCACGGCATAAATCGCTATGGACAGACAGCATGTTCGACTAATTACAGATCCCTGATTACCGGTGGGAGCGACTCGTCCGGCTAATAAAAAAAAAATAAATTAATAAACCGCTAATATCGCAGTCGAACGATCTCTGTGGCGCGAGCAATGGGATAAAAAAGTGTGTTTATTAATTTATTGTGATCGGAATGCGATAAAGCAACGACCGCGTACGCAGCTTCAAAGGATTCGAATATGTTATTTCACGCCGCGTTGTCAGACATAGAATCAAAATGTTTTTAGCCGACGCTTAAAGGGCGTTATTAATTTAAATCGTTCCACTTTCTTTCTTTTTTTAACCCGAAAGACTGTCACCCTTTGAATATTCAAAATTGAAGTTTCGCACAGTGTGCCAATCGCAAGTGCGCCGTTCATTTTCGAGATTGCACTGATATACTTTACGAAAGCTGGTTAACTTCTTTTGTATCGAAGACGTTCTTAATAATTTGTTTGAATAAATGTGGAGATATATCAAATATAAGAATATCGTCTGATATGTAACAACTTTTCTAAAATTAACAAGTACCACGACATTAAAATACAAAAAAATTAAAATTATTAACCATTTAAACAATCAGCAATTGTTTAATTAGAAGATGATATAAATTCCATTTTTTTTTAATTTAATGGGTTAAGTGAAATCAAATGAAATTGATACTGGTCAATCCTACGCCACTGGACGAGAATTGAAGCATCAAACGAACCGTCGACGAGAATCGATCTCTCGCACAGATCGAATGGGCGTTGATAATACGGTGGAAAGGATGGTGAATAGCGTAACAAGCGTCCAGAGAGTGAGTGAGACAGGAATGGTGGCGGAACACGGTAAACTTCCGCGTGGGTCTCTCTTTGCTCTTCAAGATGGCGCCTCGTTGAACGGTCGAACAGAGGTGTCCATCTGGCAGGATTTATTTTCGTGGCATCAGATTCAACCGGAGTTACCCGTTGTGGACCCTAATGAACTGTAGCGAGAAACCGGGTCTCGTGTGTGTGCGCGGGGGCGTTTTCACGGGCAATTAATGCGGCCTTAAACAGAGTGAAGGAACGCCCCCGCGAAAACGGTCTCGCTATTCCGATTTAATCGGTCCCGACGCTTCGGACTCGGCTAATTAATAGGATAGTGTTATCCTTAGAGGTTCGGCTACGTCAGCCCTGAGCGATGAACTAATCCTTCGCACCCTTCGCCGTTTGTTTTGCGCGTCTTGGATTAGATCTTCATTACAACTAACAATGTGCGTCTTAGCAGCCGAGGCTCCGGGGATCTATAAATCGTTCTAATGAACTGCAAAGAGGATCATGACATGAACGGATCGAATCTTTCGACGAATGATTTAATAGCAATTGACAGCTGGCGAGATTTATAACATGGACGTTCCTCGCCATTTCACAGACTTCGCAGTATGTATGTACATATATATATCGTAAACGAAGGCGGAAGTGAGCGTGGTACGACTTTGGATCTTTCAGTTATCCGCTTTAAATTACACTAGAATTGTATATCAAATAATTTTTCCACTCTACACCAATGACGTGTATACGCTATTCGTTTAACGACAGCACCGATGGTGAAAGCAGAAGTAATACTTGCACGTCAAAAGCCACGCGAACGCCGCGCCTGCAAATTGCCTTAAGTAGCGAGATATTATTGGAAAACTAATAAACGCCTGTAACACCAAGCAAGATTATAGGCGAAAACGAGCTGTGAGCAAAGAGGGAGGTCGTACACCGGTAACAGGGAGGCTGTTCAAAGGCACCGATGTCGAGTCGTTAGCGGATTGGAAACGCGTTCGTTTAACGATTGACGTATCGAAGCTAAGGCAACCAATAGCGAACGCAGAACGATCGGTATGCATCTCTACTTGGCCTTTTTGCACTAGCGATATTCTATTAAAGTAATAGCCGCGGTTATTGGCCGCCGCGGCAAGTAGCGGGGCAACAAATTTCTTATGGTTGATGTAAATCGGTCTATAAGTCGGGGTAGTTACACTGTTTAGCCAATTAGTAGAATGCGACCGGTTTTCAGGTGCACTGGTAGACAAGACGATTTCTTTGCACCGATGTCGCTTATATACGCTCGACGTGATATCTGCTCATTTCAACCAGTGTACACCCCCTCTCCTTAATAAATATACAAGCAGAGCGTAAACTTCAACGGGAACGATTTCATACGCGAAAATATAGATCAACGCCACAGTGATATCACGGCGTTCGTAACAGCACGTGTGCGCGCACACAGGTTCATCGACGTTGGCGCGCGTTGAAAAAAATCATTTTCACGATCCCGCGCAGATCGGTAATGAAAAAATACACGCGTATTCGTGCATGAGAAACGTGTCATTCTCGGCGAAGGACAACTGCATTATTCTTATAAAATATTGATATTACCAGAGGCCGGGAATTCGCGAGGGAAGGCGGTCTCGCGGTGGCGCGGCTCGCGTACCCTCGTCGTGTGCCTAGCTACAGAGTTTCTGCATGGCGATTGAATAAATGTGGAGTAAAAGCGTCGTAACATAGAGGAAAGATCCTCGACGGTCCATCGAAGACAATTTATTTAAATCACACCGTCGCGAACGACCTGTACACGCCGAACATATTGTAGGTTAACCGGATTCCGTGAAGCTGTAAAACCTTCCGAATAACACAATAAAATTTCGTACACCTTCCTCCTTCTATGAACCAACCCTGCTAGCGAACATCGTGCGTTTTTTCTTTCATGAACAAACTTAGGATAATCTTTATAGAGAAGTCGCGTATATAAGAATATATGCTATAGTAACGCGAAGGTTAAAATGTACTACACAGCCTCTGAAGCATGATATCGTTAGCATTTTATTTTACAGATCCAGTTTTGGTTTACACTTCTACGAATCGGTATGACGTCCTTTCGTTTTGCATTTTATATGTTGTGTGCATATTTTTCACAGGTCTTGTCGCAGCTGAATGAACATCAAAATGATGCTTGTAGCGTCATCACGAACGGACCATAGAGCGACACTAAGAACCGGTATGCTCAGACGATGACGAATCGAGGCGTGTCCTCGAATCTGATCGAAACACGACGCGACACGATCCAACGATAACGAGGTCGTTTTCAAATGCCCGCTGATTATGCACTTGTTGCAGACAGTAAGCGGCATTCATAAGAAGATCGTTCGTAGGTGAAGTGGAGCGTGCACAGCGACTCGTTTTGCCCGCCACTTCATTCGACCGACGAACGACTCCGGGGTCACTTGCGGTACCATAGCCAGACCTTCGTTTTCCGAGCTGAAAAACAAAATCAATCGACTCTGGAATCATCGTAAATTAACGCGGATTGACGATCCAGACACGGCCAACCATCCCTGAATGTTCCTTGTCAGTCTACCAAACGAACATAAAAATGTCAGCCGATCCGTTGTCCGTGGAACAATCAAATCTTGCTTGAAAATCTGGCATCCTTTTAAAACCCCATATTCTCGCGGGACTGGTTCTTAAAATTAAATAAAAAAAGTATAAAAGAAGTTAGTTGTAAAAAATTTCTCAGAGAATGTCCCTCGAATTAGGGTTCTTTGGATAATTCATAGAAATGGCACACGTGAGAGCCGAAGCGTTTCTGAGATTAGGAATACGTTTCCGGTTTAGCTGAGAACTATAGCCAAGGAAAATTATGATGATCCTGCTTAAATGGATCCATTAAGAAAGATATATGGTAACAAGTTTTGATTGTGACATTGTTTCTCATTCTCTATTTAGTTCTTTCTTTCGTGTCTCCAGTAAATAGCTGATTTATGTTAAAGTTACGTCTCCTGCTATTTTTATGTTACTACAGAAACGACTTTGACTGTAAACCGACTATAGTTAGGAAGATAAAAAAATTAGAGATGTTGATGGGTGAGAATAATAATCGAGAATCGAATACAACTGAGAGAAGGCTCGAAGACCAAGTGATTGTAAACAAGGGATTTCTCGCTGTCTTGTGCGAAATAAACGTGCAGCCCACCTACGCATCCTAAAATCCTATTGTTGCGAAGCCGTCGCGTGCTGCATGGCAAATGTACTAGCACCTTTATCCTCTATTCCTTACTTCTTCGCGTTTCACGAAAGAGTACACAGCGTTTTACACAGACGAGGACAGCTGAACTTGTCGAGTTTCGGTAGTAACATAAAGAAATCTTACGTCGGCAAGTTGGACGAAGAATAGTGAGACTTTATCAATGTAGAAATTAGTGAAAAAGTAGAATGTTCAAAATTCGAAATATAAATGATCATTTTGATAATATCTTTTAAATGATTACCTAAATATCATCGATCGTTAAAAACATAATTATATATACACAATAAATTAAACACGAGACTATACAACAATATATTACAGAGTTAAGAGAGTTGGGTTTTAATATGATTGAAATATTTCGACGTTACAACGTATAGCAACCGAAATTCATAAAATTGAAGGATAGCCAATAAGATTTGGATAACTGACGGTTCAAAAAGCAAAGGAACCCTCCCTCTGTACCTCTCACTATCTGTCTCTCTTCGTACTCACGTAAATCACCTGCCTTGACTTCGGCTTAACGCGAAATTTACTGCCACGTCGTGCATACCGTCGGCCATGTTCGAATCGCAAACGTTTACGTTCAGCAGACAGGCATAGTTCGGAACCTGAGCCAATATTTATAGTGAGTTGTGTATGACACTCCTTCATCGCCACTTTAAATTCACATCGATCGTAGAAAGACTTAATAAATGCTCGGGACTGTCATTGAAAATCAAAGAAAAGGGTGAAGGGAAGGCTACCCATAGCTCTATGTATTCAATCGTAGATTTCACCATGCTAATATACATGTCACGGCAGATGTTCCATCGCGGAGTGTCTAAAATTACAGGGTATTAATTTGCCTGATACGATCGATACGTACACGATAGTAGGTATAGATGCTGGAGTAAGTTATATGGTGTCTCACTAGAAAGATTACAGATGAAATTAAAAAAAAAAAAAGGAAAACACCAGAATAAACTCCGATGTTTAGGTGACGGCCCGTGGTGAAATCGAATCGGATCTACCCCGATTTGCTCGTAGTGTAGGCTTAAAGCGACTTAATATGTTTATCAAATCTCGTGATCATCGGTATCCATTCGTCACGTCGGTAAGACGTGACGAGTGTGTGCTGCTAGCATCAACCTAGAGAATCCCAAAGGACTAATGCCACTGTGATTCCCGAAGGACAGCAAGGAATGCACGACCTACGCACACGTGTGCTCTCATCTCCTTTGCTCCTGGCACATGTATACATATAGGTTGAATACAAAATCCTTGGTTCGGAGGCGAACCAACACGAGCGCGCGCGACGAAGGAGACCGAGGTTGAAAAAGACGAATGGTAGACAAATATGGGCAGGACGGTTTCTATGTGCACTTCCCATTACCGAGCACCCACGCACGGTAGGGTAACGCTGGCCCAAGAAGTACGTCGCACTTAATGGATTCTCGAGATTGAATTTATCTGAGTATTCACGCTACACCCAACGGAATATACTCTGACGCTCACAGGGCCGCCTCTAATCCGAACTTAACGAGTATGAATATTACGGTGGTATCGCTGATATTAATAATGTCGATCGTAACAACGATCCGTGCAATAATGGAGCAAACGGACGGACGATAACGAGAGATAAGAAGGATAATCTTGCTCCTTAACGACTATACGAATTTCTTCGAGATATCGGATATCAATTACACAGACTATCTAAAGGACGCGATCGCTATAAGGAACACTTGCATTTATACGAATCGGTTCCGTTTCGTAGTGTGATCATGCTGATCGAATCGAACAATAAACACTCAACACTTGGATGGCCATAGTTATTGTTTAAAAATTTGCACTTGCCGTTGTTATTTTTTGAAATCTTTCGTATAGGCTTGGAGGTAAAACATTGAATGATCACCTTTAATTTTTAAATTTGCATTTTATTATTACGAAATAACTGCCATTTTAAATAAGAATTAAATACCCTGTCCAAATTTGAAACTTTGTCAATTAGTTTTTGAAATATAACGGCTATCGTCTTAAAGGATCCAATTTTGAAGGAAGTAATTATGAACAGATCAACTCTTTGTACTCCAAGCATTCCTTTTTTATATGTTCATTGACTTTAACACACTTTTACAATGGAACTTTTAAAAATGATGTTTCATTTTGAAAAGAAAAAACGATACGCGCTAATGAATTTATATGCTTTTCTTTACTTTCTTAGTTTACTTTGTTTTAATATAAATAAGACTTGTTTGAAGCAACGGCTCATATTACAAATGTCACTATAGCAGCGTCTATAGAGTGAATATATTCTAGCTTATGAAACTCGATTGATTTTGGGATGTCTATCCAAAATTTTTCGAATATATTCTCGAAATTTCATATTCGTCGAATACGAAAAAATTATAAAATTAATTTATCTTTTACTCAACCGAATAAAATCTCAAACGCGCGACTATCGCTTAATAAATGCTAGCAGAACAGAATCGTGCAATCCCAATGGCGACTGTCAAAGTGTTAAGACAGATTTATCGAAAAGGCGGTATCGAGGATATTAAACAATGCTAATATATGGAGAACAGAAAGGAAGAAAAGAAAAAAAGAAGTAAGCCTCGAAATCGGGCGGGTAAACGAGAAAAATAATAATACTCGGCATATCCTGTACCCACGTGTGAATTATGCAAAAATACGGCCGCATGATCTGTCCTTTTTTACAGGTCACATGCGTGCCGGTAAAGAGAAAAAGAGGGAGAACACAATGGCGCGGCGCAAAAGTCGCGCGTATTTTAACCCGACATCCCACGTGTCGAACGTTATGCGCACAAGTCGAATGCATAACTCGTATCTCGCGGGAACCGCGTTTCTTTTCTGCCAGATAGCATAACGCGTTCGTCCGCCGTCCCATACCGGTTTTCCAAATATGATCTAATCCGGCAACTAGCCGGTCGCAATTCACGTCTCAATGTTTGTTCCACGAGGCCGAGCAGCCTGCCGTTTCAATATGTAAATACGCAGCGGTGCAATTTGTCGTTTCTCGCGACCGCCGCCGGCTAAGACTGCCACTGTCCCCGTAACGAAAGAGAAAAAAGAAAGAAAAAAAAGAGAAAGAAAAGAAAAAATCACCGGTGCGCGTATCGCGATCGACGATAGTCCTCGCGAGTAAGAAACCGCGCGGACTTAAGACTGTCCATTTATAAGGCTCGACGTGAAACGACATCGATCGACTTAAGATACACACTTCCACGGATCGCTACTTGAATTACAAGTCTGATTTCATATCGATATGTATAATCTCACTGCATCATTGGCACCAAGCTCCTAGTACTGTGTACCCGAGTTTAACCGGCAGCCGGTGCAGCGAACAACTTTGTGAAAACGAACGCGACACAACTGTTCGCCACTAACGTAATTACGCAATCATAGTTAAACAAGATGAGAAGAACGTCGGTCCCGTGGTGTATTTACGTGGCAGGCAGAAAGGTAGATTAACTGGAACTCGAAGCTCGCACGAAAATTAATCGATACCAGAACCCTCGCGAGCGAACGATACAAGCGGAACACGTGTAGATACCGTATCTACGAATCGAACGAAACTTTTCACCCGTTCACCGTCGTTACATAAGTCATACCGCCGTTGCTTGCTGTTTCAATAATTTCGCCCAGACTTTACGCTGATAAACCTCTAACCAAGCAGTCTGTGCTTATTAAGAGCCTCAGTTCCCTCGTTCCGATACCCGATAGATTTTTCGATCGCGATCAAGACTAACGAGCTCGATCTCACCGTGGAAAGTTGCGACGCGGTTGGTGGAACGGTCGAGCGATGACGAGCGGCCGGGAGAACCAGACGCAACGAACAGAAACGAAATGTACTACGAACCGTGCCAGCGGCATCGTAACGTAACTCAATAACCGGGACCGTTTCCTCCGGGACGTTGTAACCACGTATCAAATATGCAAATGTGAGTACATAATTCGTCGTTTGCGCGGCGGCGCGCGTTCGCGGCAGCACACGCGGAAAAACAAGTTAGTACAATACCGTGGCGCGTTCCGCTCAGCGGCCCACTCGCGGAGAGACAACGCGCGCTCCACGTCCATCGGTAGAGTGGTCACCATCGAAGGTCTCTCCTCGACTTCGAAAGCGACCGGATACTCGACGAGTAATACGAATAACGTCCGTGGTGTTACGAACGTAGCAAACGAAGCCGCGCATGAGTCAAGGTCCAGTCGAATCTAGTCAGTTCATCCGCGTAGCAGTGATACACGTTGAGTATTTATAGCGAGAGGCAAGAGAGGATGCAAATTCCCATCAGATAATGTCCACAACGAGTACACAGCTCTATTACTTGCCCGGCTATCTTCAGATATTTTTCCATCAACAATTTCTTTTTTTCTTTTTGTTTCTACCGCGCCAATGAAGTTTTCAACCTCCCTGTTTGTTATCTTTATCTTGCTTCATTTGATTTTTCTTGCAGTCTCTCCCTTCCGTTTACGTTTTTGCGATAACATAATTGCCGTACAGAATTATCTGATTCGTAGGCTCACGAGTCGAATGCCTGGAAAAACCTCTCGCGCATCACAAACGATTTCTTACAACCGCCTTGTTTGGCTGTGGATGCGGCCTTTGATGATTGAGATTATTTAGGAAAAAAAAAAGAAAAGAACACCGTTTCGTGTTTTCTTAATTTTGTTTCTTTCACTTTCTCTGATTGGTTCTTTTTCCTGTGCATCTTATCGCAACCGTGTCTCGTATAAGCAAGAAGCAAAGGATGCCCGCTGATGTTTGCTGCAGCGCTATTCGAAAAAGAAGCTTAAATCGGTCCGGCGTATTCGAAACGAATGCTTCCTGCTCGTTTGAAACCTGTATCGAAGCGATATTCGACAACCACCTACGCGTACCCCCGCGGAGAAAGTTGCCCTTCGCGATTGAATTTATTGCGATCGCTACGGTCGCACAAGTATCCGGTAGGAATCTCATCGCCCTTAATTTCCTCCGGCATACGGACGACATAAAATTAAAACGATCGTGCGAGTAAACAGCGTCCTGTGGATACCCGTGGGATTCCCAGAAAATTTTATCCACAATTTAAAAATACATAAAACGCCTGTTACCGCAGAACCGATTCGATGGGACTTTTAAAAAAGAAAAGAGAAAGAAAAAAATGTCGCGCTGAATCGACGCGTCCAACGTGAAACGTTTTCCTAAATTGTACCGGCAAACGACACGTGTCTACCCGATATGGAGAGCAGCTAGCGAACTAACCGTCGCATTTGGACCAACCGTCTCGTTTATCAATGCGTCCTACGATACTACCGGTCGTTTATTCACGGCGATACAAGAGAACGAGAAACCGTTGCATCGCGGAGATCGAGTATCGTCTCACGCCGCGCCGATTGCCTTCCCCGCCCGATGAAGACATTCAAGCTCGAAGGTACGGCCGATCGTCCCGTAAATTTCCCAAGAGCGGCAGATACGATCGTGGCCGCGAATAATTTCTGGATCGACCCTGGATCCCCCGGTTTTGGTATCCTGTTTTACGAACCGCGCGGCGAACAATAGAGAAAGACTGCAACCCACCATTGCCACGAAACCGTTTTTACGGTTTATTAAGCCATGAACCGCGATGGACAGCACGAGAACGGAAATGAGTAAAAAGAATGAGAAACGAAGATTTTTCTATCGTCTCGAAGGGGGGCCATAAGTGTTGGTTTCGGTGGCTGATTGAAGATGAAAAAAAAAGTCTCCACCCCCTCTGGAATTCCATTAAATATGTAAAGTAGCGTCATGCCCCTGGTCATTTTTGTATAAAACTGGCAACGAACGGACGTGTGTCTTTCACTTCGCTCGTAAATCGTTCGTGGGTGGATGCGACAAGAATGAAAAGAAAAAGAAATAGGATGGACAAAGGGACAAGTGGGGAGGAGAGCGAGTAGGAAGGAGAAGGCCGAAAAAGAAATTTTCCAATTGGCCAACCACTGGATGTGTTGCTTGCGTCGTAACTCCTGTGTCTTTTACGACGCGACTCTTGGATAACGGACCGCATGCACGTTGCTTTTCGCTTTCTTTTTCCCCTTCCTTCTGTACCACCTTCCCTTTACTCTTACAGAACCTCTTTTCTTCGTCGTTTTCGTTCTCGAAAGCTGTTTTCTTTCTATTCTATACCAAGCGTATGAACTCGAGCTACTCTTCATTACAAGAAATCATAATCTCTATGCACCAATACAATTCGACAAAAGTATATATGTTTCTGTCCTTCTTTCGTCGTAAAGGTAATGTTTTTGCCCTGAAGCGGCACGGCAATTGTCTTCGGTTAAGCATAAAGCAATACTCGTAAAAATACCATCGTACACTGTTCGCTAACCGAACGGTGTTTGTTATTGGACGCTGAACAACTGAGGTTCAGACTAACATGAAAAGCAATGGGACAACATTTTAACTGTTGTTACCTGACGAACTATTTTAACCGTTTGAGTACTGAAGAATTTTCTTGGATATATGCTAAAAATGCGGAATAAAATGCGTATTTTTGTTGTCTTAAAAAAAATATAACAAAAACGTTATTAATTTATTTTATATATGTCAAATGTTGTTGTTTACCACCAAAAGTACGTTTTATTCCACATTTTTAGCACAATATAAGAAAAGCGCAATCGTGTTCCTCCGCACTCAAACAATTAAAAAAGATTTCATGAAAGAAAATGAACGAAGTGGTACTATTAAACTTTATTTGTGAAGAATTGTGTTAATTGTTTGACTTTTCCACTTATAGAGGGAGACACAAAATTTATATATCTATTTAAAGCGCGTGTAAGTATTTTTTTATATTTTTTGAAATTAATATACATGTTGTGGAATTTTTTTGCCAGTTCACGCACTTTTAGGTAACCAAGCTTAGTGTTTCCAGTGTTAAACCTTGAATTGGTGCAAATTTGTTGATTGATTAACATATACCCGAGATAACCCCACGGAAAGAAATCTAGGGCCATTAAATCCGGCGATCCTGATGGCCAAATAAAATTAGAATCTTTCGAAATAATTCTGTCACCAAAAATGTCGCAGCTCCATAAATGCTCTGGCAGTGTGACTCACTGCACGAGCAGTAACCAGTTCCAGAGTACTTTAGGCTAACATTATGAATTCCCAAGAGTTTTTCAAAATTTGAAATTAAAGGAGAAGGAAAGATGTTTGGTATGAAAAAGTTACGAATTCGTAAAATTACTGTATTAATCTTGAATCACCCCATAAAAACATTAACCTACGTTCATCTATTCAAAAATTACATTGAATTCTTTGTTATCCTCGCGATTGTTTAAGAACAGGACTTTTTTTAACGTGCTTATCAATTTTAAAAACAAATAAAATTCTCACGGACGAAAGTGAGATGATTGGATGAACTTTATTCTTCCTCAAAAATGACTATCAGCTTTCGATACGAACGCAATGATAGTTAACTCCTAAGTGCTTACCCTAAAATATTATATCGTTGATTTCTCAAAGAAATCACAAACTTTGATTTAGCTCACGTAATATTGTAATCTTTCATTTAACGATTTTTTGCGAGAGTGACATACACTCTCGTCAGGGAGCTCTATTTTTTTGGAAAAACAAGCACGCTACGCAAAAATACATGGTAAAAAGTTTCACTAAAAAGTATGAGAAAATCATCGACGACCCTTCGATGTGACACCGCGAAAATTGTGCTCCGGTAGGTAAGCTTTGAAGGTGTCATTACGTGCAAACGACATCCCGCATAAGTGCCCCATCTATACCTCGAAAGGCACAGCACCGAGCACGTAGGAATTTATAAGCTATAATATTGCTACCATGGTAGTAAACCGTAGCAGTATATATCAGCATCGCGAAAATGATCGTCCCGGTACGTACGCCGTTGCATATTGCTGGATTTTATTGCCATCGCAGCGATCACTGTTTGTCGCTTTCCTATATGGAGCAACGAGTATGCCTAGTTCGTATAACTATCGGTGAGCCCTTCTATCATTTACCGAACGCACCTCGAGCAAATTCGAGTCATCGATATTACGATCCCCTATTGAGAAACGATGAATTCTAGCAATAAGTGTCACGCGGTAACAATTGGTTTCTGTTTGTCGCGGCACGATTCATCGCAGTACAGAATTGCTCATTATGGGTATCATGTATTCTACTCAAGCGACAATTATTCCTCTGCATTGTATTATACGAGTGGAGCAATTAAATACTATAAAGCAATAGACCAGTTTAACCCGAGGTTGAAATTTCACCGTCATTAGACTAGGGATGTTTATATACTTACAATATGTTGAAATAAGGAAATAAAATGTGTGAAATATGAAAAATGCACGGACGTATGTATAAAATACGTGATATCTAATAAGAACCTAATTAATTCTCCAGTAGATCATTAAACTGTGAACATAACTTTTTCGGATGTAAATTAAATTTTAGCATAGATCGTTAATTAGCCATTCGAATTTCTCCATATTTGCAATAATGTATTGAACATAATACACATTATTAAATATACAAATGTTTAATTTCGAATTATTAAAATTGCGAGATCTTGAGGCTCACGTCACACTTATGCAGCACTGCACAGTGGTTGGTATCTGGATATTACACGCTCCAAAACTAAGTAATTAGTAACCAATTTTCCCTTCGGATCAGAACACTCGCCTTCTTCCCAAACACGAAAGCACACTACTAACTACCGTACAAAACAACGCATCGAACCCATCGATAAATTTTTTTCATCAAGAATCTCCTGATGCGTAGGCTTAAATTCCACCCATATGAATCTTTAATTAACCGAATGACGGATCTCCGTTCGGATCGCGTGTTCGACTAAGGAAGAAAGCCTTCGGCGAAAGGAATAGAAGAAGCCGATTCAAATGAGCGCGTCAGGACATGGCCGTGAATACAACTCTATCGGTTCGAATGCCGCCTACCGTATTATCGCACCTTGCCGTATAGACAGCCACGAAACGTAAGTGCCAATCGTCCAGTGCATTAGACAGCTTCTCGCAGCGGCTGAACGATAATAAGGTCCATCGACGGGGAGAGATAAGGCTACACACGTGAAACAGACCACGAGGATGACCACGACGACGACGACGACGAGAGACATCGACACGTTGCTGTCGGTGGTTCATCGTTAAGATCGAAGACCTTGCAAGTTATCCACTACGAGCGGAGAGAGAAGCGACGTAAGGCGGCGTACACACACGCAACGCGTGGGCGTGCCACGCGACCGAACGGGTTTCTTCGTGTCTACTCCTCCGAGCTACGGCTGCTTCGTGACTTCCACGGAGTATGGAGACGAGCAACTTGCGATACCAGCCAACCAGCATTTGAATATTCACGCTCTTCCGGACGTCCACGCGCAACGCAGCCGCCGCTGCTGCACGCGCGCCTTGTCAAAATAACCTATCGCGATGAAATAACGTTCCTAGGCAACATATATTTGAAAAAATCATCGAATACGAATGCCTCTTGTACAATACGAATTCGCTCCACTACAGTTCGAGAATCAAGGAAATCTCCGTACAAAATGGCACGTAATGAGAATTTTCATTCTCATCATTTTAAATTCACTTCTAGTGCGTGGAGTATTAATCCTTTAGCACTCAAAAGTTTATTCGCTGTAGAAAAGTAGTAGCTTGTAGTTTACCTAATCGAAAGTCGATCAAATATTTTCCAACTGACATAAGTAGAAGTTGTATATAAATTCGTGAATAGAACTATTTTATTTCAATATTTCATGTATTGTTACATTATAAAACACTTAATATTCAATGTCAGACTTTATAATTTCTCTTCTCGTGATATTTTACAAAACAGTCGCCAAGATAGAATTCTTAATTGTGAAAAGGAAATAGTATACTTTTGTTAATTTTTGGAATCTAACCCTTGTTTTTATACTAGTTCTTTGTTTTGTATAACATATTTTCGGACGTTAAGTATTGTAAAGTAGGGCGAATTAGATCAAAATAAGAATTCCAAACCTCAGCCCTTTCTCCTACACTTGCCGTAATATATGTACATATAATACACGTCCGTTAATTGCTTAAAGTTATTATTTAATGGCAGAACACATTTTCAAGACATTTGAGACAGTTGCGTACGAACGCAAAAATTTTCATGCAAATCTAAGATGCATAATTCACAGTTTTATACAAAAAATGAAGAGATTAGCTTAAAAATTCAAATGTGTTGATTATTATTGGTTTACGCGGTATCCAAATTTAATATTTGATATATTTTAGATTATTATATTATTATATGTTTGCATAATCTACTCACTTTGAAATTCTTATTGCATAAGGCTAATCGGATTACGTTATGTAAAGTGATCACCCTGTTTCTTTATTTGAGTAGTTTTATAATCATGAATATGGTAATTATTTATATAGAGATAGTTCGTACGTACATAAAAGAGACCAATCAGGGATCATGGTGTACAAAAATATGAAAGAATCTGTTATAGAAGTTAAATTTAAAAAAATAACTACACATCAAGCTACAGAAATATATAAAGTACCTTGCACAAGTGTACTAGTAACTATAATTAAAATAACAAATAATACAGATGTTATATAAGCAATTGTGGGTGAAAAATCTGCAGGATAATGCAATCTCATGAAATTTTGTCTTTAGAAAATAAACATATTGGTTATAATTGTTTTGCAACTGAAAGTCTTAAAGAGAGACTTAAAGAAAGAGAAACTAATTTAAAATATGAATTAATAATTGAAAAAAACTATAAATTTAATTATCAGCATAATCGATCATAAATTCTTTAACTTGATATCGAGTAATTTGACGAGATTCTTCTCCAGAAAGAATAAAACTATGATAGACGTTAAATCTAAAGAAATGATTACACGTCAAGCTGCAGGAATGTATGACCTTACACAAGTTTACAAAGGAATAACAAGTATCAATTAACATCATTGTTGTTGAATTGTCTTTGTTTTGTTAATTCTAAAAATCTGTTATAAAAATTTCAAGCTTTTTTCAGAGATTTTTGGGTTATCCGATTCGCTTCAAAATTTCTCACTTTTTTGTTCTTTGTTTGCAAAAGAAAGGTTTTCAAGTTTGTTTTTATTTTCTATGATTAATTTTCAATTCAAACGAGTACTAGATACTAATCTATAATTAAAAAATTAACTTTTTAATGTCAGACTATTGCTTTTGTATTATCAAACAAATAGTGATTTGATTCGCCTCGGTCAATCCTAGACGGAATTATTACCTAAAACTTATTAACCTAAGCCTTAAGATTTAAATCTTTTACATACGTTTATACAAGTTAAGGCTTTCGATGTGGTTCTTTCACGGATCGTAGAAATATCGGCGGCATTTATTAAGGGATAAAGTAAAAGCTCACTACTACTCGCGAGTAGGTGTAAATTCCACGCAGAATTGGAATCAAAAGCCTATGAATCATTTCTTCTTGCGCTTATGACGAAGGCGTTATATGTCAGCTGGTCGGAGGAGTGAACAAGTAGACATTAGATATGTAAGAAAAATAGAAAGGTTCACGAGTACGACAAGACTATAAATTTCAGGGCACGTGATACAACGATCGGTACATAAATAACTTTATAACCTGTACCTTCAGCTCGTTCATTTCTATCCTTTTTATCGGAAACTAATTCTCTACGTTGCATCATTCAAGGATAACAGATTTTCAAACTAATTATCTTCCTTTATTTATTTATTTTTTTCATCAGTGTCCTAATTAAGAAATGACACATCCGCGCATTGAGATCACCGATGCTCGAACTCACCTCTCACGGTTGTACGGTGAAACCATAAAACGTGAACTCGAGCACGGATATCGAATAACGCCATTCACAGTTTCTACACCGTGGCGACTTTTAATCGCAAACATTTGTTACGCTCGGTGGGATAGCGGCTTTTCTAGGACTGCTTCTGGAGTGGCAATAGGATGGTGTAAAGCGACGAAAGAAGAAGGCAAGGACGCCTTGATCATACGAGGGCAGCGTGGACGTAACGCGATCCTGTTTCCTGTGGTGTGTCTCCACCGGTTTATAGACATTTCACTACAGGTGTTCACTTTACGAACAATTTCGCTAGTCTAGAATTCCTACCGGCTTACAATAAGTTCTTCGAGAATATTTGATACACGCCCCATGAATCCATTACTACGATCAAAGAAACGTCACAAAGGTGTAGCTTCTTATCGAGGGAACGATAAATTTCTCGGGGACAAGCGTTCCCCCCGGTGGACGATGTTGATCGTAGCAATTTATACTCGTGAATTGGTCGAACATTCGAATTGGTCTTCCCGTCAGGAATCGGGGAGGAGTCATTAACGTAGAATATCCGGACAAGCTGTGGCATCAGATGTGTAAATCAGATATTTCATTTCGTCACGGCACGTTAGTCACCGGTGAACGAAAGACGAGAAAAAGGATGAAGAATTCCAACGGCGTGGAGTGTGGGTGGCGAAACTGGTAGATGAGAAATACAAACAGCGGGAATGGCGGTAAATGCCCCAACTGACCATTCGAAACCAGTGTTCGCGTCACTCCACGTCGTGGTCCGTGTGTTCCCGTTTAGCGGTGCTCCGCCTTGCCTGTTTTTTATATTTTTCTTGCCGACAAATTTTTCATCGAACATCCTACATGACGACGCTTTTGGTCACATAATACGAGAGCAACAAAAAGACCACACGGTTTTAAAGGTTTAACCGTTCTTTCTGGCGCGCTTATTGATTTCACCGTGCAGCCATTCAGTTTACCCGGAATATATCCTTGCTTTCGTGGGCAAATATTTGCACGCTTACCCTTAGGTGTACAAAGACGAAGGAAGAAGTCAAACCACATATACCTAACTGCAGATTTTTCAGATCACTTCAGACTCATTCACGATAAATATTCATCAGTTGGTGTTCTGTGAAAGCCATCTTCATCTTCGAGGGTTTCCTAAATATCTTAAAATTCCTAAACACCGTGACTACCGAATAGTAAGAGGTTCAAATCTTTCAAAATTGAAAAGTAAGGGGAAAGAACGAAGGAATCTGTTATAAAACAGAATTATTGAGATCAATTTTCTTCAATATATCAGTAAAGAAACAAAGTTCGACGAATTTCGCTGTATTGTTAGTTAAAATAAAAAGAAAGAATGAATAGAAACATGATTTTTTTGTATTATTATAATTTTTGTACAAGTTAAACATTGTAGAAGATTGGAACAAAATAAGAAATGTTCACTTTTATTAATATACCATACTAACACTTTAATCACATAAATTTACAATCTGAGAACATGATGTAAATAATTTTACGTAATATGTACTTATCAAGTCTATATTTTAATACGATCATCTATGAACTTACGAAACATATTTAATCCATACATTTATTATCTAATAAACAACTTAATATTATATATATATATATATATATATATATATATATATATATATATATATATAAATAACATTTATTAATTAATACTTACAGGTGTACTGCAGATTTTTATGCAAATTTATGTTTTTGAGAATACAGTAAAAAAAGTAAAACTGCGGTAGAAAATTATTTCACCTGCAAGCTATTATAAAAAGCACTACAATTTGCATATTTTTTATACTTTTTTTATATTACGTGCTTCCTGTACAACTTTACACCTTTAAGTTTCCTATAAATACATACAAATCCGCAATATATTTATAAATATTAATTAATTAATAAATAATGTAAGAACATACATCTATTATTACGTATAATTAAATAAGAAGAGTGTGTTGTTAGAAATATGTAGTAGTACATAAATCCACCCAGTTTAAATTGAACAATTACAATCTATTAATCTTGAAATAATATATAAATCGTTTATGGTACTATAAAAACGTCTAACTATTTTATTGATACTCAAATATTCGTTTCTCACTCACTTCTTAGGAATAATCAGAAATAGTACAAGAGGAGTGAGAACATTCTTTCTTTTATTCCAGCGAGAGGGCGACATTCCCTGTTTCTAACCATTACACCAAATCTCTAATGTTATCTTATGTAGACAATTCTACTTTGCAACGCTTTGAAATTCGATGTGAAAATAAATTACGGTATACACCGTAAAATCGTTTTACCTTTTTAGCTTTAAATTGTATTCTTTTACCTTTTGCTGTTAGTGTACCAAAAGAAATAAAAATAAACGAAACCGAATAATCATTGATAAAAAAAAAGAAGGGAATGGAAATTTAAATCTATAAATACTTATGTAAATGAAGTTATATCCGCAGAATCACACGACGAATTTGCTAACGCATTGGTTCGAGTCGAATGATCAAAGCCGATCGGGCTCAATCTTCGATCCAGTCTACCATTTCTTCGAAGCGACTCCCCATCAAAACGAAGTTGAATTAATATTCAATCTGGCAGACGATAAGGAAATATTGAGAACACGCGTTTTATCGTTAATGTGTCTCCGTGATAGATAAAGCTTACGAATTAATTAACCAATGACATTGTACACCACGAACGTCTTTTTCATGAACGATAGGGGCAAAAAGCTTGCCCTATTTTTATGCCACTCAAAATTCATTAGCGTCGACGAGGCTGCGCATCAATCGACGCAAAAAGAAAGAGATCGATCGGATCGTGAAGTCAAACCGAACTGATTTATTATGCAGGACTGTCGAACATTTACATCAGTTCACTGTAAAAAAATATACAGGGTGTTTCTGAACTATAAGTGGAAACTTAACCGGTTAATTGAGCACTGTAAAAAACGAAAAAATCTTAATAAGCATAGGTCGATAAACTGCTCATGCACGAGCTTCTATATTTTTTACTTCATTATATACGTATCTTAATCGATTAGAATATTATTAAACTTGAATGAGATATTTAAATTATTAGCCACGATTATGTTATCATTTGCACATTCACAGATATCTTTCATTTGAATATACAGTGACTCCCATTAATATTCGGACACCACTTTAAAACAGAATAACTTTTTTAAAATTGGACCAACCGAATTTACTTCTCATGTGAAATTATAAGAATTATAATTTCCAAAATTAAAAGAATTAGTTTATTGAATAATGCGTAAAAATATTTAAAAAGAATTCCAATTGATCAGAATTACGAAGCAAATAATAAAAGTCGTTTTTCACAAATTGTTTATTTTGGCTTGCAGTGAAAATTTAAAAAATACGTTTTGTAGATTTATGTCAGCTGTATACGTGTTAAAAATCTCATTGAAATCGGTTAACGTTATTACGAGCTGTGAACGGTTAAAAATGGCGAAAACCGAAGTATTTCACGACTTTCAGCCTACAACTGGGATAAATTAAAAGATTCGTAGATCTTTCAATGTCTGTCGTTTGTTTCTATATTAACAGATTTCGATGAAATTTTTACCATGTGTACAACTGACATAAATCTGCCAAACATAGTTTTCAAATTTTCATTACAGGCTCAGATGAAAAAAATCGTCAAAAACGACCTTCACTATTTTCTTTACACATTTTTTTTTTGTATAAAATTTTGTGTACACATCATCTAGTAAACTAATCTTTCTAATTTCTCAGAAAAACGCACATTGATTGGTCCAATGTTAAAAAGTCATTCTATTTTAAATAGTGTCCGAACATTAATAGGGGTCACTGTGTATAAGAAGAAATTTTAAGTAACACAAAGGCTAAGGATTTACTGACTCTCGAGAATATCGCTTGAAATTACACAAAAAGAAACAGAATTAATTTAATATTTACTAACACTAGAACATATCTGTTTCCATTAGAGAACTCTATTAGTGATTTAAATTTACGATCGTGATAAGGACGATAATGACACTGTTAAGAATTAAAAACAAAACACTTGATTCCGTTCTCACTGATCAATAAAAAAGATCATAATTATAACGATGAATATTATAAATATTTTAAACCTTTATTAATGATTTTATGTAGACAAAAGTTGAATAAACCTATACAAAAAGAACCAATACTCTAATTTCTTTAGTCATCCAGAAAAGAAGTGACAAATCGGTTGAAAAATCTGCCGTCTAAACCCGAATACGCCCTTAATGACTTACACGTTTCTATAACAACAGTTTAGAAACTTCTTGTGCAACAATCATCGAAGCATTATGACTGCTCAATACCTGTGACGAACAATCAAACTCCAACTAAGATGGAATTATTCGGTATAATTGTTTTTCTCGTCAGTCTAATAACGTGGGTGGAAAAGGAGTAACGGTGAAAGCTGCACGGCTTACGACTATAAAGACAACGGAAATACCACTTCAAGTACTAAACAAGAAGAAATCGTCAAAAGAAAAAGCCATTACTCTTTGTCTTGAAAGAAAATGATATTTCGATTTTTGCCGCCATTCAATTTCAATCGAGCGAAGCAAGTGAGAAACGGGGATGGCCCAGTCACAAACAGAAACCGAAATTACAACCTTTCGACACGAGACCATGTATCGTTCCCCGGCATCTCTTCAATACGTTATTCTGAAACACTTGGCTCGCGTGACTTGAAAAAAGATCTCTCATTGTCGGTTTCGTTCCGCAGCAAGAAGGTCAAGGGACATCCCTGGTGCATTACTCAAGGCTGTTCCAAATGAAGAACTTCTGGGAGGGAGGCAAGGACGAGGAGAGGCCGTGCTTTCTCAACACGTTGATAAGAAAAGACCTCGCGCCGAGGCTCTTCCTTTTTTGGTCCATCCACGCCGGTCGAAGGTGCGAATTCTTGTATCTGGGCGTGGCAAATTGCCGCACGCGAGCCTCTAATGATGCGAACAAACGAGCTGGACCTCGAGGATAGAGAGAATTAAGAGAAAGACGAGCGCACTGATCCACGGACCAAATAAAAGCCAGCTTTCGACAAGCGAGCGTAGTAGAGAACTGTGAGAAAACCAGCCCCCTACACAACAGTCTTGCTCGATGACAGAAAAGTGGGGCTAATTACGTGGAAGAAATCTCAAGTTCTTTCAAAAGGATACGCTATAATATAAAACAAGACTTGTATAATCCGTGGACCAAATATACCGTTACGAAAGTAACAAGTATAATTGATGAAAGAGATATGACGAGGTCGTAAATTAAAGGACTAAACGGCAACAGCGATCGTCGTAACTGCACCAAGAACTGTATGTCATTTCTGAATTGATATTTCACTTTTCTGCTTGCAATCGTTCCTTTAACCCTTTTAGTACCGAACGGCGATATATCGTTCCTTTTAAGCTAAGCGGCATAAATTGTAGAAATTAACAAATGAATGTGAAAAGTAATGAAATAATTCTAGTATTATTTCTAATAAATAATAATTTGTTTGAAAATGTTATTTTCATAGATCAAATTTTATATTGTATTTAAATGAAACTGTGAAATGAATTATAAAAAAATTTATTCATTAGTCATTAATTCATGTTTACTTTATTTCTTAACATATTCTTCTTTAAATTTCCTAATTATCATTTAAAACTGAATTTTTGTTTTCAATCCTTATCAAACTAATATAAATATCAATATGCACCTATAAAAATAAACACGTTAAACGTGGCATCGATCTCCAGAGACCGATACTGAATTTTCTGTTTAAGCGGCGTCAATTCCTGGAGACTGACAGCATTAAAATTTGAAAAATAAATTTTTTTCAATCTAAAATTTTTTATTATATGGAAAGGTACATTTATACCTCTTTAATGTACTTCATTGAAACATTTTAAATAGAAATAAGCAAAAATGTCTAAGTATCCGCTAAGTTTTTTTGAATGGAAAATCAAGCAAAATCGGCTCTGCCTTGAACGTATTAACTTACAAATGTGAACGATTTAGACACAGAGAAATTTTTTAAATACAGTACAATAGGCGAGTCATTTCAGTTAATATCCAAGGTCTTTGAACAAAATTCAAGTTCCTTATTTCCTTAGAATTGCTATTTTATTGCTCTCAAATTACTTCCAAATTACATCCACTTCGACATTTGATTTTACAACCTCGTTGTGTCGCTTCCACAAACTGTACTATTCAGTTTCATTAACCTCTTGTCTTAGAATTTTTTAATCGCTACGTATGTTAACCTTAGTTACTCGCTGGTTTAATAGAGTGTTAAATAAAACGAAGTGAAAATACTTGATACAATTTGTACTTAGTAATCGCCAGTCTTAAGTCAACGCTAATGCTAGAGTAAAAATACAAATTTAACAGAAATAGAATTTTTTCCTTTGGTCACAACTTCACTGTAATCCACACCACGAATGTGACTCGTCGTTATAAGGGGAGGGGTTAAAAAGGACATTCGAGGAATTTTATCTCTCGCGAACAAAGAAACGAACAAATAATACGAAAGTTTCAACCTTGAAAATTCTGTCATAATACCTAACATGTACACTGTAACGCAGTGTAACATCACCCTTCTCTTTAAAGACAATTGCACATTGAAGAAATTATATTTCCACTGTTCATACAGAAACACTACCGAGTGACATCGTATTTTTCGTTTCAAGTGGTACGATAAATTTGTCGGAATCGTACGTGGCCATTGAAAATTTATCGTACACTGTGGGAATAAAATCGCAATATTTGCACGTCCACGTCCGTGACGTTTCCACGCAGCAAGAGCCGCGCTTGGTGCACATACACACAGGCATGAAGAACCGAGAAACTGACTGGCGCCCAATCGATCGATTCCTCCGTTCCCCTGTTCGACTGAAAGCCACCATGAAGAACCAAGCCGAAGGCGGCTTTCTGGACCGACTGGTTCTGTTTCTCTCTCGCCGTCGATCGGCCACATTAATCATATTGCGAACGACGCCGCGCCTCTCTTTATTTATTCATCTTCTCTCTTTTTCTCTCTCCTTCTTGTCGCTTTTTTTTTTACCACGGTATCGTCTTCGTGCCTCGAACCGCTCGATATTCGTCGCAAGTCTGCGGTTCAGCGAGTCTGGCTCGTCGCGGGATCATCTTTATCGTTCAGACCGCGCTGTGCGAAAGGTTCAACGTTTTATTCCTGTTTTCGCTGAGGAAAAAAAATTTACGACGTTGAGCTAAAAATGATATAAAACGTCGTTGTTAATTCTCGATCGATGGAAAATCAAGTTTACAGTTATAAATTCAGCACGTTGCAGCTAGACTAACTTACAAAAGAGCTTCGGTAAGTTCCCTACAAACCTGCAAAGTTTCAAAAATATCGGAATCTTCGAGTTGTCGAAGTTTCCTTGTTAACTTCGTTTCTGTCAAAATGGGTTTATAGATATATGCCATCTTTGCTGCACTTTCTTTACTTTATTAGAGCTACAGAAGTTTATGTTACAAATAAAAAAGTTACGTTATAAATAAAAAAAGATTTAATTATTTGAAGGATTATGTTGAAGTTATACTGAAGTTTTATACGTGATCGTTGATGTTTGTCCTGTTGTAAAAGTACAATATGGGACATGGATCAGTTTGAATCTGAGGTACAGAATCATTAACTCTTTAACCCTCAACTAATTCTTTAAAATCTTTTCTGTTATGACAACAGCGTAAGTTGCAACATTATAAATAAACAGAAATTTATTTCTATATCCCTAGGAAATAATAAAAACAAATATTGATGATATTTGGCACATTAAATTGAGGTATGTGAATGTTAAGGGGTTAAAATTATCGTCGCACTATCAATATTCTTACATATATCTCTAAAGCCTACATCTATTATTTTTCACACACAGTGTATTATACTATTATAGTATATTATAGTATTATTATAATATTATGTGTTTTAAAAGTAATATATTCAAAACAATTATTAAATAATACTCATTACCTATTTTCTATAGAATTTTCTACGAATGAAAAATTATAATCAGAAGCGTAAACAGCGCTATTGCATCTACATTGCAACAGTAAATTGGAGATTTGCTACATCAATTCTGATGTAAATGGTAATTGTGAACGAGTATAATACTACAATATGAAGTAACTGCAAACATAAATCGCTGTAATTCCATCTATTGAGCTATTTGTACTTGAAAGTAGGTACATCCTACGTGAGTTAATTGAACTGATAAAAAAAATTTCATTCTTTCCTCCTACTCCATCATTCTTAAACGTAACAATCGCGTAACTCAAAGTTCACGAATTGAAGTTGACAACGGGGTAATCGCTTTGTCCGAAAGAGGAAGCCGAAAATGGTAGATCGGGCTAATAAGAAGAGTGGGCGCGATATTTATTGGCCATCGCGCAAGAAACCCTAGCCCGTCCTCGTACGTGCAGATTACAGGCTATTCGCGCTAACAGGCTGAAACGGTTCTGAAAAGAGGACGATTTCGTGGTCCGATGTGGAAAAGAAATTTGTCAGGTAATAACGCGGCTGCCCGGAAGGGACGGCAAAATTGATTTTCGGAAAATACATTACGCCTGGGGACGCATTCGAACAGACGGTGATATTATATTTTAAGATCGTTTCTTCGAGAGCCATCGGAGGATCAACGATAAATTGAAGGACTTACAAAAGAACGTCTCGAAAAAGTTAGGTGGCTAAAACATGTTACCCCGACGAAACAATCTCTGATATTACATGGAAGAAGAAAATTTTTTAGGAAAATGTTAAGGCACGATGTTGAATTAAATATAGGATATCTACGAACATTCGATTTATAGGTATGTTATTTAAATGTTTTAATTACAGTAGAATAGTGAAAAAAATAATTAGAATTCTAAATGGTCCCTTGAGATTCTATGCCGATATTGTATCCAGAAACAAAAGGATAAAGCATCGAGAAACGAGGTAGCAGAGGAACGTTGTTCAGCCTGAAGTATTTCAAGATAAACGAGGTATCTCTGGACTACGTTGTCGTCCTTTTCTTTCGTCCAATGCAGAAACATGTATTTCAGCAAATACGATCTCTTTCGATTAAAGTCTAACTTTTTCTCTCGTTCAATAAAATATCAAGCAATGACAATATTGTACTCCACGATTCTTACCAAATCTAAACACCTTTAAATATACCAGTGTCAATTATTCCCCCCAAGAAACATAAAAGAAAAAGAAAAAAAATTTGCTGCATTCTCTTTTCCCGTTTCTGCTTTAAACAACTTTTGCAATTATATCATCCTGCACACACCAAGGAGAAACGTCACTTTCACCACCATAATTGACCAAATGTATTCAGCATACGTGACCAAAGACCCGTTGAAAATGGCGTTACACGTACAGATTGGTCTTAAATGATAAAGAAAAAAAGAAAAAGGAAGAAAAAGAAGCAGTACCAAAATATCGGACTGGAGACGTACTTTGGGAAACACTGTTCTAGGTCCAAAGCGAAAGAACAAGGGGTGCGCCCACGCTTGAAAGAACAACTTGATACAAGAGAGCCGTCTCGCTTACAATCTAGTCTTTATAGAATCCTCCGTTCGATGTTGAAGAGAAGAGATGGAAGGACAAAGACAAAGGTGGAGGAACAGGAAAGACAGGAGAAGATGGTACAACGAGGGAAAAGATGGGGAGGGGGAGAGAGAGAACGCAAAGGCGTGCACAATGGAGAACCGGAAACTCGAGCCGATGCACCGAGTGGTGCATCTTCGGCAACAACAACCAACCGAGATCTTGTCCGACGGACAACCTTAAGAAGACGAAGAAGAAGAAACAGAAGCGAAGAAAGAAAAGACGAAGGGGAGCAACCAAAAGGAGACGGGAAGAAACGATTCAGGATGAAAAGAAGAGGGCACAATCGACGAGCACGTTGAGATTTATTCTTGAGGTTGCATGATAAAACATGTGCACTGAGATCCGCGGTGTAAACGAACCTTTAGCCCGTGGAACCCCGAGGGCCGCGCCCCTTGTATTAGGCAGATTTATTAACGCGGTATCGAGATGCTTCCTCGGGGTTTTGAAACGAAATGCATGAATAATCTGACCGTGGGATCTACAGGCGTGAATCAGTCCTCTCTTCTGGTTGGTCTGCACCAGTGTTAGGATTTGTATGAACGGCCTTGAGAAACACCGGTTGCATCTTTGTTGTGCGAGCTCCAAGCACCAGTGTCCACTGTTTACACGTCACGAATTATTTCCTTTTTCTTCTTTTCTTTCTTTTACGGATGATGTTTAATTTTTGATCGAGTTTTTCTGCTTCTACTTTTCGTTCATTTGTCGTTTGTACAGTATGTTACTTATTTCAGGGGTTGTTTTACTTATTTGCACAGTATCACAATATTGACATTACATAGTGTTGTATCAGGTGATACATCGATATCTAATAATTTTCTAAGATCACAGCGACACGTAAACATGATTGCGGAGGTGGAACGAACAAGTCGCCCGGTTTTCGAAGTCACGGGGAGAATTATAGTTGTCCGAGTTTGGTGTATTTCCGTAGCGTTTAATTATGATATATGAACGCTTGTATCTAAGGAGTTTCGTGTACCCCTTTCCATAAATTGTTGATTTTACACCGAAAAAATGTTGACTACCGAGGATTTATTACCAATACGTTATTCCTCGAAAATTTCCATGAGGGATGTTATATCTTTTAAAAGTTTCGTACCACGAAGGTAAGAGTAAACTTACTACGCTAACGTCGCACAGCTACGTCATTCCACAACGTCAAATTGTTCTCGAAGCACAAATTTAGTTGTCCGAAGGACGGCGTGGCTGGGCAGTCGGAAGATATTTAAAAGCAGATAAGGACAACAAAATACGGAGGGATCAGGATTAAGATCAATCAGCCGTACACATTTAGAAGCACAAAATAAATGTTCAACGGCCAGTTCGAACCGTTCGAGAGAGGAATACGATTCGTGATTAATGTGGCTTTTTTTTATCGACACATCCATCGAACGGCATAATTATACAGACCGAAAGGGACTTTCTCTACGTGTTCACTCCAGCGTCATTTTAAAAAAATCACACCTAAACAATGACGAGCCAATAACAAAACAAAGTACCAATCCAGCATTGATACATTCTGATTTGACTTAACACCTTCGTACCATTAATCACTGCAGCCGTATCTCTCCTTCCACTTTGTTCCCTAATTAACGGGTAATTTCCGTAACACGATTATTCACCGTGTCATTAATAGGCAAGATGTTATTTCGTGAAATCGTTCCTTTCTAATGTCTGTAACCACTGTCTACCACCTACTCGTTTCCTGTAAATTCACCGCCAATTCTCGCGAGGCGATCTGTCTTGCCTATCAGGAAGCTCGTGTTGCTAACAGGTAACATGTGTAGGACCCAGAATATCGGCTTTCAGGCTTGAATAATAAGTGGTGCAGTGCACACGCGTCAAGTTGAACTTTACTGTAGGAATTTCAGAGAACGGAAAACCGATACACTCTATCCTCGCGCTCGTTTGTGTTCCGTTTCAACCTCTGGCCTTTCGGTCGAAACAATTTTCTCGACATGGAAACCGATTACTGCTATATATTTCAATCGCTGTCAAAAATGTTTCAGGAACAAGTCAAATTGACCGTTAACATTTAACGCAAACCGAATAAGGCGTAACGTAGGTATAATAAACTTCAAAAAGCTTCGTCTTTACAAAGCCTCATCCCTCCTACTCTGAAACCTTTCAAAACCCTAACAGCTAACATAGTATTCAAATTTATTATTCATCAAAAGTAACATACTGGAGTCCAGAATCTCATAACTCCGCCTGTCAAATGTGATACTCGTCACTGTCAAATGTTGATGTCGATACTGTCAAATGTTTAACCCTTTGCACTATGAGGTTACTTCTGGCGTGACAACCCTATTTTTCCTTAGAATTCTTGAGCCACCTTTAGCGTGACACTTCATACAGTTAATAAAACGAGTCAGTGGAAAAATCTTTTTATTTAGAAATTGCTTTCAAAGTATGTGTATATACAGAAGAAGTATTGTATTATACAATTTTCAGCGTTAAATGTTAATCCTTTGCAGTCCTATGTCAAATGTGACACGACATCGTATTTCGAAAGTGATGCTAGTTATTCCTAGAATATTTTTCGTTATATTATAATTGTATAGTAAAAAGAAATAATACCTAACAAATAAAAAATAAAACCTAACCGTTATATATATACACACATAACGGTAACAACGAAAAAAGGTTAAATTAGGTTTGGATAAAGTTAATTATTCAAAATAACTACCTACTATTAGTGGAGTAACTAAATTAAATAATTAGTACTAGTTAAAAAAGATGGCTGTAATGGAAAAATGGTGGAAAGCCAGCAACAGCATATGTCCACGAGACTTGTGACAGGAGGACACTTTCATGTACAAGAAATTGTTTCGAAAAGTACCACACTTTAAAAAGACATAAATAAAGATAAACAATATATTCGTTTTGTGATACTATGTAATCAATTTCTTCATGCTCAAGATGAGATGTCAAACCCAGAAAAATTAAATCAGAATTAACGGAGAACAAACTAAGAAAATAATCATAATGCAATACGATAAAAAGAAAAGAAAGAAAAAAGCAACAATTGGAAAGTTAAATCTATCTTCTCCAGCCACATCTACCGAGCCCTCACCTACCTTTTCCCTCACCGTTCCCCTAGAAATCGAGCGTGTCTCACGGCTGCAATTCATCTTCTCCGTGCTCCGATCGGTTCTCTTATCGGCAAGATCACAAACGAAAGAGCAACATTCGTACGAACGTAGGAGATCGGGGCCCTCTATTCTGAGTGGTTGGCAGACTTGGCGCGCGTGGCCAGAGCCCCTCTTATTACTACGACAGGCTGTCTCCCCGTCGTGAAACCCTGCTATATGGAAGTGCCGCGTGTGCGCGATGAGAGTCGGTACGTTGATGCAAAGATCGTGGGTGTCGGTCCCACGCGTCTAGGTGGGGCCCATACTCCTGGGCCTCGCCGCTCGTATACACCATCGTCGTTCTGTCTTCTTTCAACCTCCATCTTTTTCTTTCGCTTTCTTTCCTCGCCTGTTTCTTTATCGTCTCCTCTCGATCGCTCTCTTCTACAAGGCCTGAAACTTCTTTTCCTCATTTTCTCTCTCACTCTCTTCTTTCTCTTTCTCACTCGCCGCGCTTCATCTCCCTCGAAGCCCGGTCATTACATATATGGAAGGCGGAGGTAAAGTCTTCCAAACACGATCCAAACGAGTCCCCGCGATGCATCGTGAGCTCATGAGAAAAACATCCTACTTCAACGTATTCCCGGACCACCGATCCATCTCGTGGTCTCGAGGCTGCTGTTACCTGAAGGGTGAGAAAAATAATAACGCGAGAACCCATTGGAAGTTTGTTTTCCACGTAACAAACACGGCGCACGTTTCGGGGAAACGGGGATGAAGTGGGCGGTATAAAGTTAGCATTTTTTGTGGAAAATCTCGTTTTGTACAATGGACTTCAACATGGAGGAACGCTTTACGCGGGCGTTAACGATGAATACGACGAGGTATAGAGGGAGGGACACGAGGGGCATGATCTTGAACATGATGTAAAGAGTGTGAAGGGTAATCGACACTTACTGGATACTCGTGAGAGAAACTTTTAGCACAGCCTGAGAGAGGACACGATATCGCGTGATCTGATGCTTGTTGCACGATCGTGAATATCCCTTTTAAAGATATCGCGAGATTGAATCGCGAGTCATCCAGCAAGGATAATGGTTATTTTATAACGCGAGCCACGAACGTGACACGGTAATTCGTAATATTTACACCTGGAAAACTGAAAATGCTAATTACGCGCTGGTATATAAAGTACTGGATCGTAACTTACAAGTTGGCTGCTCCTCTTAGATCCAAATAAACACTACTGCTATGTAGATAGATGATCTGAGGAATTTTAGGTACTCCGTATACTTGCTTTTATTGACTAAATATAAACTAGAATATGGATCTTTCAGTTGGCGCCACGGAATTGTGAAAAAGATAGAAATACAACGAAAAAAAAAAGGGAAGAGTCCTTGACTCACGGCACGTTCGTCTTTTGTTTACAACCACATTTGATATTCTTTCGAACATTTTCGAATCCAGCACGATGGACTCCGTGTCTAGCACACGTTCTTACAACTACTATCAATACTTTCTTTTCTTTTTTAATTAAAATAGCTTTCGTTAAGACTGAATCATACTGTACTGGAGATATTTATTGCATCACTCAAATATTAAAGATATTGTTACTTTCACTTTTTTTTGTTTTAGCACTGAAACAATATTATTATTATATAGGTTTTAATGAAGAATTTAATACTCAAGATTTGGCAACACATAGTAGTGCAATCCTTTCATTTTTCTTTTTTTTGGAGCCTGTAGGCCATTGAGCTTTTGATGTATTTTCATCTTTATTTGCTATTTAATGTTACTCCTTCATGCACTTTCTTTTAATTTAATAAAATAAACTTTGAAACAATATAGCCAAAATAAAAGATTTGTACCTTGTGTGTATATTGCAGCAAATTGTAACCTACTAAAAGATCGGTTATTTTATACGAGCAATTGCAACAAGGGTTGAATTTAATCGATCAGTTTGTCGAGATTATTAAAAGTTACAAAAAGACGAGAAATTTAGATAAGATGAAAGGAATAGATTGGAAAAAATAAAAAATTGCAAGAGCTTATCTGCAGTGTGTGGTCTGAAGAAATTTCTATTAAAACAATTAAAAATCATGGTGCAGTATAACACTGTTCTGAATAATTCAGTAGACTTTCTTACATGTTTGTATAAAAGCATGATTAAGTTAGGATAGGTTAGGTTTATCTAGTTCTTTCCAATATAAGTTGAAAATACTGAAGAAAAAATACTCTTGCATTTTTATGTAAAAACGTGGTATATGTTAGGTTAGGTTAAGTTCATCTACAGCTTTCTAAAATAAAATAAAAACACATATTTATCGTAAAAATGTGTGACTCACTATTTCCTTTAAAATAAGTTGACTGCGTATCATTTTATCAATTATATTCCACTAAAATTTGTACCTACTGCGTAACTTTCAAAACAATGCAAAGAAAACCTTTATCACTATTTTATATACTCGAAAGTATTTAAACTTAATCTCTTAAAAATACAAGTACTCTATACTCAGAGACGTTTACCTTCAGCGACACCAAGTACAAGGTAAAAATAGAATTCTATTAATCAATACTGAATATTTCGACACTGAGAAAAGGATACGAGTTGATCTGCGCCCGATATAGAGAGGAACTTTGTGGGCGAATAGTTTCACGCGTGTACACCTTTTAAACGTTGTTGTTGTTAGCCTGTAGCAGAGTTACGACTCGGCAAATTGTGTTACAACCTACACCAGATTCGACACAAACGTCTCTCTGATACCACTTAAACTATCCTAATAACGTCAAGCAGACTTTCAGTACCTGGTGAGGAAGGGATTACTTTTCTACGTGAAACGAGAAAGGTCGACGACAGCTCGCGTTATCGACGTGCTTCCCCTGTTTGGTCCTTTTTCACAAGGAGGGTTTTTTGAAGTGTCGGGATATGGCAGCATAAGCGTATGCAGATTGCCGGGTGGCAGCGTGTCCCCGAACTCCGCGTGCAAGATTATACACTTCGAGATGAGATTCCAGAGCGTAAAAAAAGGAGAAGTGAGAAAAAGGGAGAGGATCGAGGATTCTGACAGTGGCTCGAGTGTAGCCCAATATTAATAAGGCGACATGTGTATCGGTTCTCTGAAAGTTCGATGATTCCGCGCGAGCAACCGTTCTACCTCCCTAACACAACTGCGTTTTATGTGTCTCGTTGCCACAGGCGTGTGGGAAGCGAACGAACGGTATCCTTTATCGAGGTTCTGGTATTTTTACTAGATTCTCTCTAATCGCTAATCTTAATCACCGGCCGATGCCTCTTTTAGGTACCACTTATAGACGTTCAACTGCTACGAACGGCACTGTTCCATATTGACATGCGTTACGAAAAGTAGCACATTTCATTTGTTTTACGAAAAGACAGTACGTTTGTCTTTGACTTTTCTTTTTTCTTTTCTTTCATTTTTATTTAGTGTTGTTCGTTTCGGGCTTTACAAAGAAAAATTGCAATATTGAATGAATTTTAAATAATAAGGTATGGCACGTTTGTCTTTGCTTTTTCCTTTTCTCTTTTTTTTAATTATAATTTGAAGTTGTTCGTTTTGAGCGTTACAAAAAATATTGCGATATTGAATAAACTTTAAATAATAAGTCACAGCTTATAAAATAAGTGTGCAGTTTTAGTTTTTACATTATATTTATATGATAATGCAGCTAGTTCTGTCTTCAAAATTTTACAGTTATGTTACGAATGATAGGTATACTTATCAATTGCATTTGCACCATTGTATAAATTATAATAATGTAACATATTTATAACAACAATTTTATAATTATAATTATAAAAATTTGGTTTGTTCAAAACTGGTGCGTCCTTATTATGTTTTAGCAATAAATATCATAGCATTTCAGCAGTTTCTCGTGTAGTATAACGTGGATTAATTTCAATTAGGTTAGATATTTGCTCGTTACCGACCTCGATAGGTTTGCCAGAACGTTTATCATCGATAAAACTAAGACCTCCATCATGAAATTTTTTGCACCATTCTTTCATTCAGAACATCATTATCCAACCACATCAAACATCTTTTTTGCTGCCTGTACCCCATTTTTATCTTTGCAAAAATAAAAAAGCATAATTGCAGGAAAATAAATCTTCTCATTGTTCATATGCACATCAAAATAAACATTAAAGAAATATAATCAAATATAATGAACTTTTCTTAAATTGCACATTGAAATTTCAGCTTTATTATAAATTATACATGCGTTTTGTAGGTTACGAATAATCTTTAGTTTTAAAAATAGCAGAAACAATCTCTTACAAGAAAATCCATTTACTTATTGACCAATCTAATAGAATCAATGAGCATCAATCGCGAAAATTCATACAGCACAGGCCAGTTAATCAACACATCAAATTTCTTCTCATTTCTCTTTCCAAATGAAGAACAAATTATTCAACATTCAATTAAAAGCATTGTGTCACTTTTAACATTTTCGAAGACACTACGCAATACGAGTTATTCCTCGACTTTCAGTATAATATAACATTAAATATACTATAATTAAATCTGTATGCAAGTGAACCAACTAAAGTGACGTACAGGCAGAAGGAAAAAGCAGAAGGAAAAAAATAAAATCGAACGAGACGTGAACCAGCGAGAGAATCGTCGAGGAAAGATCCTTAGAAGAGTATAAGTTCCGGAGGTTTTATTATTGATAGTTACATGACCGCGAGGCCAGCGGGGCATGTACGAAATTAATTTCATACACGAAGTGAGTCCCAATATATTCGACGTGGATAGTGCATAAATCAACGATCGAATGCATTAGCTTCCAAAGGGCCACGCGATTATAGCGTTTAAAAGCGCGTGCTTTTGGCGCTCGCGCGAGGACCGCCGTGGGAAGAAGTGAGACGAGGCTGGTTTGCTTGTAGCTGTGAAAAAAGACAGAATGATTCTTCGCGGTCCATTCGCGCCCACGCGTGCGAATTAAAGAACCTCGGATAAGGTAAGAAGCAAGAAGAGAGAGAGAGAGTGAGAGAGACAGAGATGTGGAAGAAAGGTTTGCGGAAAAAACGTGGCCAGGGACCACCGCCAGCAAAACTGAAAACCATGGAAACGTGTGGGACGTGGAATTCACGTTTATGAATCGACCCCATGAGAATCGACCGCTTACGGGAACATCGTGGCGCCACTTCGACGTTTTTACCATCTCTCTTTTCTTCCTTACTCTTCCTTCTCTCTTTTTTTTCCACGCGTTACCATCCCTTTCCACTCGTTATTGCACGCGTCTTGTTAATTTCACCTCCACGTTCAAAGGTACACGCGTGTAATTGATACGATGGTATTTTCGTATCCCGTGAAGTACGATGTAAACACTGATAGAAAACGTTGCAAAGGCAATCGGCAAATATATTGGGCGTGTATGCAAATACAACGACCAGCCGCGATGGCCTACGCTTGAATAATCCAGCGGGACAGATTATTGCCCGCGGGTGCAATATTTCCGCGGAGATCCGAGTCAGATCTCTCCTCACGTAAAACCGCCCACCTTTTGACATTTTATAATTCTATGTTAATTAAATCCTCGAACATTATACGATGGGTACGATAATAAACCACAATTCGACGACACACGCGGTATTCACCAACAATATTGTGCACCGTGGTTTCGGTGATTATCTCGTGTTACGCAGTCTATCGGAAAGCATTGAATCGAAATTGTCCTATTGTTCTTCGTAACCGTCCCTGATATCGTCTGCTGGGACACTTCATCGCTGTCTCATTCTTAGAATTCGGTCATTAAAAACATTGAGATTTACTGCGCCGTACTCGCGATTACGACCAGAGGAGAAAGAGGCTTCGCTACGTGGCTCCAAAAACTATTCGGCATTCGCGGCACTCCGCTGAGAAACAACGGTTGGATCTTTATCGAATCGCTTTTTACGAGGCACACCGTACAGAGCAGGAGAGAGAGAAAGAGAAAGCGAGTTGGAACAAAGCAAGAAACTTGGTCGATCTCAGAGCCAGGTTTCACGGGGTGTAAAGCTGTCCCTGGGAACGTTTCCTTTTCTGAGCATCAAAGAGAACCTCCGAAATCTTTATCGCAAACACGACCAACGAAGAGATAATTGAAGAATTTTTGGAAAACGTAGCGAGATTCGCATGTACGTGCAACAAGATATGAGAAAAAGGGTAAAGACTTAATAATGCCTGTCAATTTGAGAGGTTCGTTACGAGGAAGGTTTCAAGCAAGCGAAACCATGCCTCCTCTTGGAGGAAATTCCTTCGAAGAGCTAACCGCACATATAGAACCTTCCCTTCGCCAATTACACCGTGACTAATGCCTCGTGGCCGCAGGCTGCTTTCCGAAATTCATCAAAATAAAATTAGTAGACCCACCGAGAAGGTAATTCATTGGCCGCGAATCTTTGGGATACGGTATTCTAGGCTGGCATTTTTGGGGCATCGAGATTATACGTGAAAAAAAATTCACTTGCACCTGTACGCCAGGTGAATTAGCATATTTTTTCGCTAAAATGGAAAAAGGAACGAACGAGAAGCAACTCCGTGGCCAATTGTAAATAATTTCTCGATCTTGTTCAAAATTTATAAATGCAGAAAACCAGACACAGTTAATAAGTACTAATAATAATGTTTAAATAATTGCATTTTTAATATTCGAGAGATACAATAAATGCGTGTATATGTATATGTACTATATCTAGTTTCTCCGAAACTATTAGCGATAAAGATGAGCAAAATACATACATGTTGAACTTTCTTTTACTGAAACTTGATGATACAATACTCTCAATACTTATAAACAAAAGATTTGTATTGAAAGAGTAAACTGAACTCACAGCCACAACTAATTTAACCCTGTATTACCCGATTTTTTCTCATTCATGTTGAATACAATTTTAATGAGAGTAGCAAGAATTAATACTTAATTATCGCTAAAGAATTGATTAATAATAATATGATAGTACAACAATATAGTGTAATAATATAACAATAAACAAATAAAATGAAACTTATGAAACATGAGTACGTGGTACACGTAATTTCTCAAGTGCCATAAAGGATTAATCCTCTGTAACGTCATATGACTTAAAAGTTGCATATTCATTTATTTACATTCAATAAATTTTATTTTGTTTGTTAATACTGTATAATTGTATCATTGTATTAACTACAGTATTACCAATCAATTTCTTTATAATAATTAATAATTCCTGATTTTTAACATTTATAAAAATATAAAGTTCTAATAATCGTCATTTTTCTTCTAGTAAACGAAGAAAAGTCAGATTACAGAGGGTTAAAGCATAAAATGAAAAAGATACGACAGATTACGCTCCCCTCCAATTACACGAGTAATCAATTATCAAATGAATGCGATTGAATCAGTCGATAATGTGATAGCACGATATTCAACGTAACCCTTTAAAGATCGAAACTCGGCGAAAAAGAAATGGGAAACGGGGACACAACGTTTTTATCCCCATCTCCACCCCCCGAGCAAATTGTTCTGTCGGCGTACAAAATGGCCATTGAACATTGGGGCTAGCCGGAAACGAGAACGGGCGATAAATTATGCGAATATATAACAGTCACGATCGGACAATACGCGTCACTCGAAGGATACTGGGATGACATTAATGAAATAATAACGAAGCGGTCCCGCTCGTTTTTCACGCACGCCCTCTCAGCGTGACCCGCGTCGTGCCGCATGAACAATAACTTTCTTGCTAATTATGAAATAGTGATACGAGCGCGGTGCGCATATAAACATCGTAACACTCCGAAAAACACGAAGCCAATTATCTGCCGCCCGGTGAGAACGAACGTACGCCCTCTCATAAAGTGGTCGCCGCTGCGCGAACTCACAATGAACAATGAGCAAAAATCAACAATGGTCCACGAACCGGACACGTCTAGTTAAAACAATGCACCACGCGATACGCCGTTAAATTGTTCTAAGTCTCTGGACAACGATCAGCGTTTCTCATTAAACGACCACTTTCACCCTTTCAGCTCTTCAACCTGTGATTCAATTGTCCGTTGGTAAATAGCAATAACGCAGATTCGCATTAAACGATACTCGAAATTATTTAATACAACGATTTCGTTAAACAACAGACAAAGTGTTCTAAAAAAAGTTCCCGAAAACTCGACTTGGGTCGCCAGCTGAAATCGTTTTGAAAAATTTACATGCCCCTCGAGGGTAGATATTCGTCGAGTAATCCTATATTCAAGGCATTAAAGTTAAAGAACTTTACCTCGCCGAGAATCGAGATGAACTTTGAGGTCAGCTTGAAATTTTCACCTTTTCCAAAAGGAATCGTTTACAACCTCGTAACTTCTTGCCTAAGGCAAGTATTCGCAGATTTCAGAATTTCGTAATTACGATGAAAAAGAAACGTTAAAGATAACGAAGATAACTCGTATTTTGCAGTAATTAACTGATAATGATAATATCGTTTGACTGCATTAAGAAAAGTCGTGAAAAATTAAGTAGGATGACGATACGAAAGATGTTGACAATTAAACAGTCTCTGTTAACGAGCCTGAATGAAACGACATTCCTTAAAGGGGATGCGTTTGTTCGCGGTAAGCGAAGCCAATTTTCGACATGGTGCTTCAGTTCCATGAAAATATACAAGCGTTTTGGCGGCTCGCAGCAACAGGGCCCGCAATTTCACCACCGGGGCTATTAACATTGTTACGCGGGTGGCGGTGTTGTCCGCCACGAGAACCATAAGATCGCTTGACTTTAATTTTAATTTAAAATCGTTGCGTCCGACGAAGAGGACCACCTACGATCAGTGAGGAGGTCTGTCTCACTTCTCGAGAAGAGAGCTCACCGCTGAACCAACCGGACTGCTAGCAGTTCACTTGGATTTCGTTTGAACACGACCAACAGCTTAGAGTTCAATTCGAGTAGATCAATGAATTGAAAAGAAAAACAACCTCGGCAAGAGAAACGTGCGAAGGATAGACTAGCGATGACTTTGATCTAACTTCGATCAGATAAAACGTACACGTAAATCCTTTCCTAACACGATTGCATAATATCTCGACATTTCAACGAAAACTTAAAGTTCCATTGGTGTGATTATTTAAACAAATTAAAAAGAATATGTCAAATAATTTGTTAACTTTTTAAACAAAGAATATTTAAATGATTTGTTTGATTCTCGTGAGCGATCAGAAGCCATCGGTAGTCGAGCCACGAGCCGAGGTTCTCCAGGTAGCGACGTAGCTGAGTCGGAGGCGGATGGTCATTGTTAAGACCTCCCACTGGGACCGCGACTCCTTGTCATCGCTCACATCGTCTGTGGTGAAGAAACAGTCACAACACGGCCACAAGTGACGAGGAAATACGTAATTACTTTGTCGTAAATGTGATTACGCGTCCTACGGTGGCTCGTTTTTTGCCTGATTCGCGAGACTAAAGACACACACACATAATATATAAACGATCGAAACTGGAATCGTCTATTCCTGAACCTTCCAATCGAATGGAAGCAAGGATCGAGTAGGGACAATTAACCAACGAGCACGAGTCAGCGTGACCATGTTGGGCTCAATGTTGTGAAATGTGCTTGCCTTTTTGTACAAGCGGTCTAATATATTATCACTTATTAATATACTAAAGGAATGGAGACAAATACGGAGTAGCGGCACTAATGCGGTATACAAAGATTTATCGTCTTACACGTGCCTCGATTTATCAAGAAGCACACAACGGCTACTTCCACACACGAGCGGCGCCGAGTCACGTGAACGAAGAAATATGATCAGCATCGTGAAGCCGCATAACGTTTCGTAAATCTTGTCGATTCGTTAAGTTAAGCCTGTTGTATTAACCAGAAGGTGAGCGATAAACGTCGTGGTAAGCGTGCCACTAGATCGAACACCGATCACCCCGCGAAAGGATTAGAAACCTCACTCTTTAACCGCTTCGTGCCTCGAAGGCGGGTATCGTCTGGAAAAGAAAGCAATCGGCGTAACTCGAGAGTGAACAACATTTGAGATACACACCGATAGCAGGGAATAATAATAATAAGTAGAATTTATAAAGCAGTTACGAAAGATTTTCATAAATTGTCGTATCAACGCGCTCTCCGAACTCCTCACGAATTCTATTCCGCCCCGTTCTACAAGCTAAGAAGGAACAGAAACAAAATTCCCAGAACCATCTCTGGCGGTGAAACGTGTATTACCCTTCTTTACTTGTAGGCACCGGAACTCACGATTCATCGTCGGATATAAATTGACATCCTCACGGTGTGTCGTGCGACGTACACGCGTGGACGCTCTACACCGCCGCCTACTGGAGTTGCTATATCCGAAGCGAGGCAGCACCGTGTGCGGCCCCCGGTTGCCAGCGCGTCAACGATTTGTGCGAATCTCGCCGCCGTGTTGGCCAACCTTCACGCCAGCAGCTTTTAAATCGCAATTTTCCACGCATAAATCCATACGCGCTATCCACAAACGAACGTCCCCCACACCCCCTTCTCTCTCTCTCGTGTTCGATAAACTCGAACTGTACCAGATCTTTGGTCGCGATCGTCGTGACAGCGCGTAGAAATACCACGGAACTGAATAGACGACGATACAAGCAGAACGAAGAAACGAAGACAAGATGTTTCAAACATTCCGACATAGATAGTTCCCCAATCTATTCTCTGCAAACGTTTATCAGAAATTGCACACGCGGCTCCTTTCTCCGACTATCTCACCGTTACACCACGCGACTACAGTGGCTAACGTGAAATCTAACCGATCGAAATCGCAATAACAGACGCACCTGCTGGGCCTCTGCTTCCATTTCACCTATCTTCCTACGCTGATTTCCTATTTTCCTACTTGAGCGTGGGCCCTTTATCGAGAACCAACTCAATAAAATAGACCACGGATGCAACGATGGAACCGCAACCAGCATCCCCAGATTCCGCTTTAACTGGATTTATTTTATCGACTATAGGAACACGTGCGGCTCACCCTGACGGGTTTCATCAGGTCTCAACTTCTTCCCGCGATAGGTTTCAAGCGCGAACTCACCTCTCTACTCTTTCTCCTTCTCCTTCTCCTTCTCCTCTTCTTTCTTCTTCTTTTCTCCTTCTTCTGTGTCGGTGGCCTCTCTGTCCACCCCCACGTTCGCGCGCCACTTTCGAAACGGAGGGAAGCGGATTTTGCCCACGTGCAGCGTCGTCCACCCACGGGGACCGATACAATGAGAACCGGGATTTATGCCGCGACTCGTGCTAATATAAAGGCCAATTTATTTCGTACTCGAACGAGAGAGAGAGAGAGAGAAAACGCTGGTACCATCCCCCTTTTTGACGTCGTACCCTTCGTTTTTTAGAGAGCCGCGGCACCAGTTCGCAACACGGCAGCGAAATTTATACACGATAACTTTGTACGATGGTTGAATTTATTGCGAAAACAATGCCGGACATCGCGTGGCTAATACACGACCCCCCCGTCTCATCCTCCGCGAGTTAACGTCCGCAAACGAGCGTAATAGTTGCTTAAGTTTCTTGTGTTCCTGTTTTTATTGCCGGTTTCTCTGGCTTTATCATGTACGTAGGGTGTGTCAAAGTATGTGGTTATGATTTCGAGGGTGGATAGAAGTATGAAAATAATGAAAAAAGGAAATATTATATTTGGGAAGTTCTTTTACTTCATGCTTTGATGAATTATGGATAGCTTTGGGTTTGAATAAATCTCTTTACAAACTTGCTTTCTTTGAGAAATGAATGGAAGGAATCTGTTGGAAGTTATAATATACAATCACTTTCATTAGTATTCACATAGCCTTTAAAACAGAATAACTTTTTTAAAATTGGACAAAACGACTGGATGACGTATAAAAAGATTTTTGAAAAAACTGCAACTGGTCGGAATTACAAAGAAAATAATAAAGGTCGCTTTTTTCAACGTTTTATTTGAACCTGTAACGAATATTTAAAAAAATATGTCTTATGGATTTATGACAATCATATACATGTTGAAAATACAGAAACAAGCAGCAGGCATCGAAAGATATAGAAATCTTTAGAATTATTACAGTTGTAGACTGAAAGTCGTAAAAAACTGTGATTTTTGCATCTTTAATCGTTTGTAGCTCGTAGTAATGTTAATCAATTTCGATGCAATTTTCAGCATGTCTGTAACTAACATAAATCTATAAAACTTATTTTTAAAACTTTCAAAAACGACTTTCACTAATTTCTTCGCGATTCCGACGAATTGTAATATTTTCAAAAATTTTGGTACACATCATCTAATAAACTCAAAACACAAAAAAGAATACTCAAATTGTTTGGTCCAATTTTAAAAAAGTTATTCTGTTTTAAGAAGGATGTGAATATTAATGAGAGTGACTATAAATGATGCACTACTTTATTTTTAACGTTGCTTGTAAAAACAATTTTCTAACAAATTCATAAACACTTATAGATACTGATTAAAATACCTGTAATACCATGTCGAAATATTAAAAAAATACTGTCAGAATCGCAACAGTACTACGAATAGTTAGTATGTTAGAGAATCGATAAGAAAACATTTAAAAGCTTGCATGAAAGCCTAACATTACCACTTTAAACACTCTTAAAGAATAGAATTCTATCTCGTTTATAACGAGAATTAATGAAACAAAGTTACCTGTAACTCATAGCCAAGAAGAAAATTATTTTATTATCTTTATACTATTAATTCCTTACATTTTAATATATTCCGTAAATTATTTAAAAAGTACTTTCGTTTCTACAAATCATTTCCACTTCTCACATTGAATAGAAATAAAGAAGTTTCAACGGAACGAAATTCGAAAGGACGTATAAATAAAAATCCAATGCCCCATCTTTATTTCATTCTTTCCTTACTTCTTTCATTTTGCTTCTCGAATGAAAGAAATCGCAAACGACGATGACAATCTGTTATCTAATTAGGAAGGATCCTTAAGATGAAACGCGAGCACGATCCACATGTAAGCAATAAAGTACCGGAGAATGGAATTCCCAAGTTAAGGATCGATAAAGGGATTGAATAGAAATCGTAAAGAATTCCAGAGCGCGGTGGGTCTTCGGACAACGAATACAGAGGGCCGTTTTCTCTCTTACCTACGTCCCCCATTTACTCCAGTCAGGTTCCAAGTGCCTCGGTAATTTATTTCCTGCGCATCGGGTTCCGCTGTATAACGAATGCAGTATTTGGTTAATATGATTTCTCGAAGTGGTAGTTAAATCTAAACGGGGGTCTAAACGTGGCGCTTAGGAGTGTTATGTAAATAAAGGTTTGAATGGAAAACGGACAACAATATGACTAACTACGAACAAATGTCCCATACCACAGGAAACACACCTGTCTTAGGGGAAGAAACTCGTTTTCCATAGTGTCAGAGAAATATTTCGACTGGAATTTAACAGCAACCATGGGGAAAATGTGTAGTCACCTCGGACACAAGAGTGAATACGCAGTCGAACTGTTGTCGATTTACGGCTCATTGTAAATCGTGGAATCAGCGGAGGAACGAACGCACATGATGTAAACGGCGAAGATTGTAACTTTCGCGATTATACGTATTAAGCTGAAATTATTAAAAAGTTAAACAAAGATGTACGACGCGACTCATAATTATTTCGACGATTATATCTTTAGGTGTGAAACGCTGTTTGTTAGTTTTCACCATATCGTAAATATTAATATACTTACGTACCGATTTAAAGGTATCGCGGGATATTTTGAAAATTATTTCGACGATAGAAATTTGTAAAATGTAGATCTTAGTAAATTATGTGAAGTGACAAATGAGGGAAGCTAATAAAGTGCGTAAATTACAATGAAATTATGATATTGGTCTAGGGTTGATATTCATCAATTCTTGATTTAGAAACACCATTAGAATCGCAATGGAATTTGTGTTAGGCTATCTCTGAATCGTGGGGCCAGTTCCAATTCATCCCAATGCCGTCAGAGTTTATCTGTTAGGACTTCAGGGTCGATGGACATCAATTCGGATAAATCCGTGGTCGTAGGAATAAAATGTTGAAAGTTAGGTGTGGATAGTCCAGGGTTTGAGATGGGAATACAGAAATTGAAATCCAAGATCTCACAACTATGTATATAGTGGTGTCATGTTCGGATCTCACAATCTAAAGCTGTCAGTATACAAAATCCATGAAATGTTACGCTGATAAGGAACCCTAAAGTTAATCGATATCCTTTCTATCAATACCTTCTTAAACTTGAAAGTTGTTGATTTACAGTGGGTCACAGAAGTATTCGTACTCCCTTCAATACAGAATAACTTCAGAATAAGTTGAAAAAATGACTCTCGCTAATTTTTTCGCGATTCCAAATATTTTCCAAATTTTTATTTTAGCTAATTCCTTCTAACTTCTCAAAACAAAAAGTTCAAGTCGTTTGGTTCAATTTAAAAAATTTTATTCCCTTTTAAGTGGGGTTACGAACGCTTCTGTGACCCACTGTATATCACAACGAAGTCAAAATCTCAATTTAGAGATTAATGTCTCCTTTTATAACGATATCGGTAGAATTTTGCTGCTCACGAAAATGTGTTACTGACACACGTGAAACCATAGTAGCGGGTTGAAATACAATCGCGAATAAAATGGAATGACAGCAAAACCACGACGGACAAGGATTGAAATTCGTGTTAGCATCGTCTGGAACGAAATCTCGATACATACTCCGTACAACAAAGTGGTCGTGCCGAATGCACATGCGGTCTAACGAACCAAGCGGTCACCCTCTGCCTAACTAACGACCGGAGCACTTTAAACTGTAACTTGTTTCGAACGTGTTGGCTGGCCTACGTGGGCATCGAAACAATGCGCCTGATGGACAATACTTATTAGTTTCGGAGGTGGGCGAGCATGCTCTTCCTCTTTCTCCACGTCGTTGTACCCCCATTGTACAAGTTGAAGGTATGAAGCGAGGCAGGCGAAACGCCTACAAGTCTGACAAGGTGCCAGCGCATCACTCCTGAAGTACACGAAACCGTCTGGAAGGCGAACAGCTCCCCCGAATAAAAATCCCACAACGGATTTCCCGACTCACCGCGATTAATTCCAGACCCTCCCCTCTGTTGCACTGTGCCACACCACTGGCTTGTTTAGACGTGACATATATGTACATATATTATTATTCTCTCCCTTATGAAATACTATTAACTTTAACACTTCGATTCGGAGGTATTAAACGCTGTGTATAACGTAGTCACTATCTTGTAAGAAAAAGTATACATACCTATACAGGGTGTCCCAGAACTAGTGTAACATCCGGAAATGGGGGGTAGCTGAGGTGATTCTGAACAACCTTTTCCTTTACCAAAATGTTGTTTGAAGCTTCGTTTTCGAGTTATTAACGAAAAACACTGACCAATCACAGCGCCCAGAGACCGCGGGCTCAACCACGTATGCACGGCTTTTATACACGGGCGCTCGGTCGGGCTCCCGGCACACGTATTGGCACAGCATAGGTATCGCGGAAAATGTTATGTCATTTTAAATTAAGAATAATGTGAAATTATTCGTTATTCATGAATAACAAATAAACTAATAAGTCGTTTAATAACTGCGTTCGCTACTTTTATTCGTTATCCGAAAGAAATAAAACGTTTTGTTATTTATGAAAAAAATTTTTTTTAGCAGCACATTTTCAGGTGAATAAATTGTTTTAAGAAAAACAATTTGTATAACTAATGCTAGAAAAAAATAATTGAACTTACCCATTCGTCCACGAAATAGCTTGCTTCGATGAAAATAGGTCGGTAAGGCTGGATCCTCGTGTCGATCCTGACCTATCCAACAATTTTCAACAGCCGATGTTCTGGCTGAGTCGATGAACTCACTTCGCCGCACGATCGATATTTTTCGGTGACTTCTTAGAAGCTGTCGATTTTGATTTTTCTCCGTGCCTTCGGCGCGGTTCTCTGGCGAAAAGCTGCCGTGCTTGGTGCTTGTTCGCCGGAATGATTTATTATTAAACTAATTGTAACATCCACAGTTTTATAACTACTAATTTCAAAAAATTTAGTATTGAATACACGCTAATGTGGCTTATAAATTTGAATGGTATATCATCCACATTGACGAACGTGATAATAACTCTGTTCGATACTTTTATTCGTTATTCGAAAGGAATAAAATGTTTTATTATTGTTAGAAAAGTCCAAAAAGCGAAGGCTTGAGTGGGCCATGTGCAGTCTTTCGCTGCGTTTCCACCTCCTAGGGATGGTTCTGCCTCAAGGCTAAGAAAGTCCATATTGTCAAGGGGGTCCTTCTGACTAGGATTTTTCAGGGAAGACAGAATTGTATCAGCACTCGCGAAGTATAGTTCAAAACACAAGCTTTCACTCTTTTTAACCACCCACTTTCATTTCTTATTCAAACGTTCACCACCGTTATCCTGATTTTCCTTACATTATTTAAAAAAATTAAAAACATTTCGTAGTACTCTGCGTTCGTACGCGGCATGTTGCTCGTTCAGTTAGCAAAATAAATCTGAGAGCTTAAGCGTTTTGTGGATCCTAGGTGGACGTTTGGTAAGGAAGGGGAATAGTTACAATACAACGGAAAAGAAATGTTTATTGTACTGCCATGAGAAATTCCAAACAGTTTCAAATAAACATCAAATAAACCGACGGTGCAAAACGTTGCGCCGGCAAGAGTCAAAACAGATAAGTCGGAAACATTTGAGGATCGCCGGATTCGGGTGTGAATAAGTGAGCGTGTGTGTGTGTGTGCGTGTGTGTGTGTGTGTGCGCGCGTATAAGGGCTTACAAAGTAAGCGAGGAAAGTCGCTGAAAAAGCAAGTGGTGGTTTGAAAGTAGTGAGACGAACACTAAGAGTGCCGTCAGAATGGCACAAAACGTACCCGTGAACGAATGGGCGAGTTTAATTATTTTTTCCTAGCATTAGCTATCGAAATCGTTTTATTTCACAGCATATTTTATCTATTTGAAAATGTGCTGTTAAAAGAAAAAAACATTTTTTTCGTAAATAATGTAAGGAAAATCAGGATAACGGTGATGAACGTTTGAATAAGAAATGAAAGTGGGTGGTTAAAAAGAGTGAAAGCTTGTGTTTTGAACTATACTTCGCGAGTGCTGATACAATTCTGTCTTCCCTGAAAAATCCTAGTCAGAAGGACCCCCTTGACAATATGGACTTTCTTAGCCTTGAGGCAGAACTATCCCTAGGAGGTGGAAACGCAGCGAAAGACTGCACATGGCCCACTCAAGCCTTCGCTTTTTGGACTTTTCTAACAATAATAAAACATTTTATTCCTTTCGAATAACGAATAAAAGTATCGAACAGAGTTATTATCACGTTCGTCAATATGGATGATATACCATTCAAATTTATAAGCCACATTAGCGTGTATTCAATTCTAAATTTTTTGAAATTAATAGTTATAAAACTGTGGATGTTACAATTAGTTTAATAATAAATCATTCCGGCGAACAAGCACCAAGCACGGCAGCTTTTCGCCAGAGAACCGCGCCGAAGGCACGGAGAAAAATCAAAATCGACAGCTTCTAAGAAGTCACCGAAAAATATCGATCGTGCGGCGAAGTGAGTTCATCGACTCAGCCAGAACATCGGCTGTTGAAAATTGTTGGATAGGTCAGGATCGACACGAGGATCCAGCCTTACCGACCTATTTTCGTCGAAGCAAGCTATTTCGTGGACAAATGGGTAAGTTCAATTATTTTTTTCTAGCATTAGTTATACAAATCGTTTTTCTTAAAACAATTTATTCACCTGAAAATGTGCTGCTAAAAAAAATTTTTTTCATAAATAATAAAACGCTTTATTTCTTTCGAATAACGAACGCAGTTATTAAACGACTTATTAGTTTATTTGTTATTCATGAATAACGAATAATTTCACATTATTCTTAATTTAAAATGACATAACATTTTTCGCGATACCTATGCTGTGCCAGTACGTGTGCCGGGAGCCCGACCGAGCGCCCGTGTATAAAAGCCGTGCATACGTGGTTGAGCCCGCGGTCTCTGGGCGCTGTGATTGGTCAGTGTTTTTCGTTAATAACTCGAAAACAAAGCTTCAAACAACATTTTGGTAAAGGAAAAGGTTGTTCAGAATCACCTCAGCTACCCCCCATTTCCGGATGTTACACTAGTTCTGGGACACCCTGTATACAGAGTGGGGCACTTAAGACAGGACACCTGAATAACTCGCTTGTTTTTGGAGATAGAAGAAAATGCCTCAGACCAAACTTATTTGATATCGAGGGATTGATCATCTGATGTTACTAGTTTTTTTATAGATGGAGGCGTCAAGGAGATATGAAGGTCAACTCTGTTTTTTTAAATAGATGGATTTTCGCTTAGAACAAGTCTATAACAATGTATCGAAATTTACACTAAGCTTCCCTTTTGCTGTGATGCGTTGTCGTTGGCAATGCCAACGAGAGTAATGCTATGCTTTTCGCCAAAACGCCCGTTAACCTGGCTTGTCCTTAGTCCTTGGGAATTTCCCAATTTTCCTAACGGTCGCGAGTGTCCGCGCTTGCTTTCTCCTCGGATTACACGCAACATTCCCAGGTAGCCCCTAACCATTTCACTTTTCAACCATCCAACGGTTCCCATTTTCTTACAATCTATTATGTTCACGTGTTTGAGTATGCGAAATTCTCACCTTCATAATAGTTTTTATTTCATGACGATACGACTTCTCTTTGCCGAAATATTAATGTTTAAATGTCAGCTTCAACAGCTTACTCTTTTATCTTTGTCGTACAATCTGATCCCTCACTCTTACCCCGTCACAATCAACCCCAAAGTGTACTGGTAACTTAGTAGTAGATGTTTTTTGCTATTACAATATAGTCATGACATACTGTTCGTGGCTGATAAATTAGCATCCGGAAGGAATGCATGTCTGATTGGATCATATCTCCACAGGCCCACGTTTTCTAACACAATCGTAAAAATTGGGCACACGTGTTATCATTATTGGCCAAACGGAAAGATTCAGACAGGGTGAAAGTATAGGATCATCCAAAACAGACACCTACATGTTTCGTTTTAATAGAACACAAACTGTTTGGAATTTTTTCAGGTTGGGCTTTTTTATTGAAAATATCGTCCATGACAATTGTACGTAGAAAAGAATATCATTTAAGCATGCATCACTACTGTATCTACAGGCATCAAATTGATTATCGAAATTTTCAATGATCTTTCGACATATTGCTGGAGTTATTTCACAAATTGCAACTTAAATGTTGTTCTTTAGGTTGTCAATTGTTTCTGACTTGTTAGCATAGTCTCGACTTTACAAAACCCAACAAACAAAAATCTAATAGTGTTAAATCGCATGATCTTGTTCATGATTAAAATTGTACTACTCTCTACTAAAACAAAATGGCTTATGTCATTTGCAAAGACATGACATGTAAACATCGTAGTCATATTTGGATGACCTTATAGCATTCTTGCCCCTGTACCGTTCCAAGTATTAACTTACCAGCGGGGAAGAGTACACGTAACTAGAAAAATATAGGTCACACTACTTTCTTAATTGGCCCATTCATATTTATGCTGAAGTAGAAAGTCCTGTATCTCAAGAGCCAGTTATGACACTTGAAAAAAGTCTCTCGCTCTCTCTTTCTATCTCTATTTCATTCTTTCTCTCTCTAGCCAAATCACGACCTAAAATTACTTATTTAATAAACCCGAGGCCTAGTATGGACATTCTTGCATTCTCGCGGTGTATCCTTAAAGGGATCGTTCCCTTTCTCGCAGCAGCTTATTGATAACCCTAATTTTGCCATTAACGTGTTTAAGATTCATAGTGACGCTGTCGTGTCGGCGAGACAATAAGAGAGCCTGCATAAAGCCGCACGAAATGTGAACGCAAGAAGGATTAGCCTGGGCACAACAAAGTCGATACCGCCGATCAATAAATCAGAGATCGCGACCGGTTCGAGAGTGGTATTAAGCCCCTATCGCATTACGCGGAAAATAGGCCGTCTCATCGAATATTTGGACCGCGACCAGTCGAACCAGTCCCCGATTGGGTCTTACTGAGGATGCGTCTGCGGTACCGGATCATGAATAAATTTTAACGAGATTGCACGCTCTGAAGGGAGAAAGGAAAAGAGAAAGAGGGGAAGGTAGAAAGAGCTGGTCCAATAGCTATATAGCCCGTGAACGAAGGAGATAAATCAACTTGCCTAATCAGACCGTTTCATCGAGCTCACTTTTCGAAAAGTTCTGAAGAGAAGCTGATCAAGAATGGGGAACTGATATAATACAGTTTAGCAAAATATCGTTGGTCTAAAATTATACCGAACGGTAATGATAGCTGAACGAATCTTTCACTTGACCGATAAAATTGTACCCGCAAAAGTTCATATGGATAAAACGATGAACTGTCGAGTTAGCCTACCTGTGTGGTCTAATGCGATGAACACGATATACCCAAACCACCTAATCGGTACTTTTCGAAGACATTCGAGCCAATTTCGGCTACCAAGTTGCACGCAACCAAGCCTAATGAATAGCATTTAATTAAAGCCTATAAATCCACACTCCATTGGTGGAGTCGTCTACACCAAAACGAAATCACACAATCTCACGAAAAAAGGTAACAAGCGGGAACGATCGAAAAGCTGTTGCGGGACTCTCGACAAGATTTCCGACCGTGCAATAAAATTCCAGGAATGTGTCGCGCTCGTTTAGAGACATGAAATCCTGTCACACGGTAACTTAGAATTCCGTTAATGCCCACCGAACCTTGTAAATGACATGGTTTCCGATTAATTCGAATACGTTGCTCGTGAGAAGGGAAAAAAAAGAATTCGGAAATCTCTAGAGATACGCTCGTGGTGTGTACACTTTAACCCTTTGCACTCGAAAGGTGATTCTCAGTAATAACTTAGTTCGATACAGCAACTCAAATGATAACTAAGGGATGATACTAACTTTTTTTTTTAACATATGTCCTTTCTCTTTACATTTTAAATGGTTCACGTATATATATACTTCATAATACAACATCGTGTTTAGTTAAAATTAATATTTCATACATTAGTCTGTCTTTAATGTTTATAAAGATTGAACCAAATGACGGAACCAGTAACAGTGAAGATGATTTCAATTTTAAATTATTTGAAGATCAAATCAATAACTTCATAAGTGAAAGATTCAAATTAGATAATCAGTTCAAGAAAACGGAAGATCAGAATGGCAGTAAAAAGTGAAATTGATTCTAACATCACAGAGTAAAGACAAAGTTAAGACAGATGCCATAGATTCAGAAAGAACAAAGTTTATAGAATTGCAGAATTGCAAGTAGCTATAAATTGTAACAGAACCATTGGATTTTTCGAATTTTGAAGAAAAATTCAACTTCAGTACAAAAGCTTCAGGTGCAAAGGGGTAATAGCTAAGAGAATACCTTGACAGTTTCGCGGAAAAAATGCGTGAAAATATTCGACGGTGGATATGGTAACGGAACCGCGAACGCCCCGTTTAACATTCGCGGAAATGTTAAGAATTAAATCAACGTTACAATTTATAATGGTATACCGTCATTAATTATTTCTATCATCTTATCGGCAATTTATTTGATAACCTTCTACAAGCGAATGCACTTAATGAGCCGAGATGTTTAATAGATTTTTACGCTGGATAAAACCGGATAGTGCAGCTTTAGAACACCTCGCCCAGTCGTAAAATCCTACACAAAGTCTTGGCGCGCGAACGTGATGACGCAATATGGGATTCTTGCCGGTGGAAAATAAAAGTGCGGCTCGCCGAATAAATTGCATGGAAACGGACGCCACAGTTGCCAACGGTTAACGGACGTCAACGGCTCTCTCGAACTCATATAAGATCGCGTACACCGAAGAATATTTATGCAAATGAAAGCGTAAAACGGCTCGCGATACAATTTACCCGGTCGTTATCGTACGCTTTACTATCACACGGGGTGCCCCAGTAAACCAACGGAACAGTTTAAACGCGTCCTCTCCATGAAGCTTGCCTGCATCTAGGAAGTGACTTTTAATTGCAACTGCTGTACGCAAAACAGATAACGCGATCGACTCTTTTGCCACGGAAAGAATTAAGTATTGAGTTCGTGGCGCGTTACTTGCAATCGCGTGGCGATGTAACGCTAACTATCGAGCCATGCTGTATCCGTTCGTAAGTTTGGAGTCACGATGTCGGTTGTTTTGCTCTCGACTCAAGTTATTTACTTGTAAACCGTGGAACGTTCGTAAGTAGATAACAGATATTCACACGCGCGGATCAAGATACTATTTACACGCTTATTCCATGTACATGCTGTTTCTCCGTGCGTTGCTTCCCTTTATATCGAAGTGATAATTAATTTCGGCTGTTTTACCGATAAATAAAGAGTGTTCGTGAAATCGAAGTTGCTTAAGATAACGGAGCTGTATCAGAGTTTAAGAGACAGACGAACCATCTGCTATCCTTGAGTATTCGAATATTCCAGGTTTTTAACAGTTATTCTATAAACAGAAAAAGCGTAGGAAATTTAATTGGCGTTTTAAACGTTTGGTTACATATCGTAATTTTATTCTTGCGAACTAAAAATTAAGTGATTATACACGTGAAAAACTATAGTCGACTTATTAAGACTTAACAGATTTAGAATTATATATATACATAATTAATTTAATTTATTTAAAAAAAATAAATATATATGTATTAATTATATATATATTATGTATATATAATTATATATATATAGATTATGTGTATATATATATGTATATAGATTATATGTATATATTAAATGAAACCGAAAATTCTTCAAAATTTACGCTCTGTCTACTTAAATTTGTCCACGACTGCATAAGGAAAATAGGAGAGAACAAAGCTTGATTAGACTTTTTTTAATTTATCATGGCTTTCGTCAATGACGATGTCACGAAGTTTTTTTAATCGATAGCTGTATCTTCGTTTCCAATAATTTATTTGTTAAAAGAATTGTTTAGATGTTTGAGTAAATAATAATCTGTTGGAGAAAGGTCAGATAAATAGCGAAGAATATGATAATATTACATATTCTTTGCTGTAGATAGTTTTTAATAATTTCTCTCAAAACATTAACAATGTTTCGCTGTTCGACTTCTCCTTTTGCCCATTTCCTCACATAAAGTCACCAATCCTGAATTATACAAACCAAGGCTGAAGTGTCCTGACATTTATATAAGATATATTCGATCTGGTGGTACAAAAAGTAAGGAGGTGAATCTATACGAAAAAATATGTCGAAAAGAAAGAATAATTTTTTTTCCCTTAAGATTGCGTTTTCGAGTAAATTATTCTTTTTTTCAACTTATTTTTTTATGTAAATTCACCTCGTTTGAGCTTGTACCACCAGATCGGTGACATCCTGTATAATCATCTCCAAATATTAAATTTATACTTTTTCCAATGTTAAACTCGTATAAAAAAAAAAACATGTGAATATCCCAAATATTCATCAGATTAAATAATAATATCTAAGCGATTCAATATATAATATCCAAACTTTTCAACAATTTAATATACATTTACTACATATTTCTTTTTCTTATTTGCTGTGTCTAAAAATTGATGATCAGACAAAGTTTAAAAAATTTACATAAATTCTCTAAGTGTTTATTCTAATTTGCTAAATAATCGGTTTCATTGTGTGAGAGCTAACACAAGCTGAGAATCAAATGTATCATCGTAGAATAATTAAAATTTAAATCGAATCGAAAGGCAAGCTCTCATTCTCATCCAGACAAATGGTAGTGCATTCGAATTCCTTTTCGATACATAATTCACAATTTGCAAGGTCACGTGTACGAGGCAAATGCGGGCAGGAAGAAAAAAGAAAAAGAATCGATGGATCCGTGTAATTTTTTTTAAAACGAGAAGCGTACATCGAAGGTACCTCGGCTCACCTACGCAGGTAGCTGCACCCTGTAACTCGGCGAAAACGGGACTCTCATTCTTGGCCCTGTCCAGCACTCTCGTTGAATGACTTTTTCGTTTACAGAAAGCAGCGGTTGTCTCCCAGCCTTTTAACCACGCTCCAGTAAACGTTTTTACGCAGAGAACTGCTCGTTGACAAGGAGAACACGGAAATCGGTAGATCTACCACGACGCAAATAAAGACAAGTCTTCCTCATGGCTGAGCTATTTTCGGGATCGTCAACACGGGAGAAAAACATTTCGTTTGAAGAAGAAACAGGATGCCGAGAGCCATTGCGTCAATGGGTTGCAGTTAAATGAGCCTCCGGCAAGAAATAGTCGCTTAGCGTGTAAAAAGTAGAGAAAAAAAGAAAGAAACGGAACAATTCCTTATGGAAGTTCCAAATGACACCAAACAGAACCAGTGTATACAACAGAAACATGAATGTGTCTTTCGAAGTGAAAAATAGAACGATGTTGTTCTAACCTAGAATCGCGCGACGAAAGAGAACGACATGATAGAAATTAATCCTGTTCCCTCCATCGTATATTTACACTCTTTCTTGTCTTATATAAAATTAAAATGACCCTTGAAATGAGATAGTCGGTTGAAAGTATGCGAAATATTCACCGTGAGAATAAAAGATCATAATGCACAGCAACCACGTATCCGGTATGTCACTCGCCGGACGGCTCGCAAACGAGTCGAGAAGAATCGATTCGACACGTTCTCCGGGAGGGTTGAATGAAGAAACAGGAAGAAAAGAGAACGGTAAGAGGACCCACCCTTTTTGTTGCCTAAGGGCTCCGCTGGTCCTTTTTCCTTTCTTGGAGCCACTGTGGATAATTGGAACCGCACCCACGAACTCGTAGTTCGAGTTCAGACCTTGTGATTGTCTCGCTTTTTCTTTCTTTCTTCCTCTCTCCTCTTCTATATTCCCTTGTCCCTTCTCGGTACTGTTAAAGTACCTTAAAACAATGCGTGGTCTCTACAACCTTCGTTCAAATAGAAACCTTTTGTGTATACCTTCGAAATGCTCGAACAGAAAAAATTACTTTCATCTGCCCCCTTTGGAAACAAACTTCGTGGGTGGTCCCCATCGAGATTTGATAAAAAGAAAAAGGTATCGGCGAAATGCCTGGCACTTTGCTTGGCTACTCGATTAAACGAGTACCCTTTCAATAAAAAAAAATAAGGGATCACTATTACAGTCAGAAGAGTTTCAACATCTTTGTGTAAAACATATGAACGTAAAACGTTCGTTAGTTGTGTATGTACATAAGTAGTAGCTTATCGGTTGGCATAAGATTCGGCTAATAACGGGCCAATTCATCTTTTGCCTTCTTTAATGCGTCGTACATTCCAGCGTCTCTGTTAATGGAACATATGTAGCCGATAAACTTTCCTTCAGAAGCCTATTGAACATTTCTTTTTTTTTTTTCAAACGTAGTTCTGATTCATAAGCGGTGTTAAGTGCTACTCTTGGATCGAAATAATGATAAACTCAATGGCATTTACTTAAAGGAAAAATTATATTCCTTGTAACTTTCGTTGCGAAGCTCGAAAAATAAAATGTTTATTTGTTTGGCATGTACAGCGAAACATTTGCGATTCGTTGTATGAAACTTTGACACAAATGTAACGATATAACCTGTTTCTTTTTTTTATAAGCCTTAACTTTTAATTATAATTTCTTTTTTTTTTGTACTTTCAAACGATAATGGCCGTAAACGTGTGTGTTCAGCAAAAATCAGATTGCTTTGTGAGAAAATGTGCTTGTGCGAATCAGTCAACATGTTGCAATGCATCAGATGAATTTGTCACAAAATCTGTCTATGCAAAAGCTACAGTTTGTCGCAAAACATCAGACACCTCAGCTTCGCACTCCGAAGACTCTTCGGAAACGTCGTCTACTGGGTAACATTGTTACAACACGATAAAAAGTATTCTATTTTTCCCATCAATTCACATTTTTACAGAGAAAATGACATCGGTGTTTGTGGAAAGCGCTCGGTAGATGAGAATGCATCAGACAAGTCAGATTTACATTCCGAGGACTCTGAAATATCGGTCATTGAGTAATATCTTTCTAATACAATAAAAAACTTTCTACGTATACACATATTTCTTCTCTAACTTGTATTTTCTCAGAGAAAGTGACACTTGTGTTTGTAAAGAGCACACAACGTGCCATGACGCATCGGACGAATATAGTTCATCTTCCGAAGAACAGGATTCAATGTAACCTCTCTAAGTGACTGAAAAAAACTAACGAATAAATGTAAAATGTCTCATACGCCTTGTTTTTTACAAGATGCAAAGAAGAAGAAGCACTGCTTATGTCCACCTGCGCGTATCTCTCGAAGTGTTACAACATAGCAGAGGAATTGGATCCCGGATTAGAGGAGCTGATTAAACAGTTTCGCATGTAATAAAGAGTCGTGAAAAATTGCTGTTACTTCGTTGAAAAAAGGAGGAGGAGGAAAAATTAAAAGGTTTCGCGAAATTGTATACAGAACACAATACACAGGTGAGCTTCGCGGATATTGGGAAATGATACTACACTGCGAGAGGGCAGCGTTTCCAATGACGGCGTCGAATTTACCTCTGCCCTCGAGGGAGGTACGTATATCACCGGAGGAAACCTGGCAAATTCAAAAGCTGAGAACTCAATTAAGCCGAACGGCTAGAACTCAATTACGGATGTCGGTCGGCGGGAACATGTAGTGGCTGATAATTAAAAAGTTGTTATGCCCAGGCCCGTTTCTACTGGCACTTGTACTCAACTGCGGCGAAAAATTCACCTTCCTACCAGAAACAAGTGAATCACGCTCTGAGAATTACATTGACCAAGTAAGAATTTAAACCAGCAACCCAACTTTTTTCTACTCTTTTGCAGCATACATCAAGATATTACATCCTGCCTTTAACAAAGACTCTTCGGTAACCCGAAAATTTCGAGTTTTTTTTTAAACGTTTGTAAAGGACCACAATTTCTTTTTTGTCTCTTTCTCAGTCCTTGAATGAAGATAAATGTTACCCTGTTTCCTTGTATACTCTTAAAATATAGTAGATATATACCAATTTTTATAATAAAAATTTGATAATTTTTTATGCCTTATAAAACGATGCTATTTAATTAATGAAAACTGTTTGCTTAAATAAAAAATCAATTTATAAGGAAGTGTTTATAATAAAAATTTAATAGCTTTTTATGCCTTACAAGATGTGTTATTAGATGTGTTATTATAAGAAGTGTTATTAGTAGGCAAATTTACTTTTGTGTTAATAAAAGTAATAAGTGATAAAATTATAAGTATTCCAGAGAATTGTTTGAAAATATATTTCGGGTTGAGTTCTATTTGATTTCAATCCAGAAAATTGATATTATTTACGATGTAAGCGGTACAATATCATAAATTATATTTTTTGGTTCTCTTTACACGTATAAAATGACTTATTACTTTAGCTACTCTTTTTATAAGTTATAAAATATTATATAAATATTGCCAATGAGAGTAAACCATAAATGATTATTCAATTATTTCAGTTTCATTAAAAATGTTTCATAATGAGTGTTAGAATCAGAGTTCAATAAAATCTATTTAAACTGTATCAGTTAGAGGATAATTATTATACTTTAGACATATATTGTCGTTTTTATAGATTGGTACGCAGCCAAAAGCGCAAGAAAAGTATAAGTATTTGGGAACAGCTGATACGTCTAAAGACATTCGATCGAATTGGCCGGAAAGGTCTAATAAGTCATCTAGAACAACTGATCTCGTAAGTTACTGTTATACAAATATGTATAAAGAACGACAAACGAAAATTGTAAACCAATCATCACAAATAAAAATGGTGCAGTTCGATAGAAATCTCAGATATAAAGTATCAAAGTAACAGTTTAGAATATCGAAATTATAAATTAAAAATCCCGAGTTAAGCAAAAATATGTCGGTGGAAATTTCAAGCCTCGCAAATTTTTTAACTCAAACATTTCTATCGCCGGACTCTATGTGCATAAAATCGTAAAACCATGTATCTATTTAAAAATAGCAGGACTTATTTGATATGTATGTCGTACATTGTAGTAAACAGACTAGCCTAGAATCTATTTGTCTGGAAGGTTTGTCATTAACGCCAGACGAAGGTGTACGACTCCTATTGGCATTGTACAACTCTCGTAAAACAATGAGATACGTGTATTGTTGGCGTGCGTTCGAGAAAATGGTAGGTCTTTCCATGGATACTGAGCGTCTCGTCGAATCAAGATTTTATGCGGACAAAAGGATCAAGAAATGCGACTGGTTCCGCGCGATCGGTTGTTTGGAGTTTCTCACCACCTTGTCTATAAACTACGCATACATAGCAACACCCACAGGAGATCTTCTAATCAATTTGGCTAAGTACACTGACCATTTAATCTTTCTTCATTTCCTTCAAGAAATTTATTCGCCGTATTTGTACTATTAAATATGAAAATTATAAAATTTCTATTTGAAAATATAGTCAAAATTGTAAAAATAGAATAATAAAAATTTTGATAAAGGTATACGAGTAATAAATTTATAATTACGGATAAAGTTTTCCGAATAAACATTCTATCCTATATTTTATATATATATATATATATGTATGTTATATATATATATATATAACATACATTGTTAGAAAATATCAAATTATTTTAACGCTTACTCACGTTTTTTGCGATCGCAGGAAACTTGGCCCAAACTGGCAATGGTTACAGCTGTTATGTTTAGAAGAAGAAATCATACAGAAAACTGACTACGGATTTAAAGTTGAGAAAGTCGTGATACCAGACAATGCTTGGAAGACAGCCCACTTGTGGGCACCAGAACTGAAAGTACAATATGCTATTAGTATGTAAAAGTTTCACCACGACTAACGATATATCGTAAATTGAACATGTGCGCGAAATACTAATTGTTTTTACTTTCAGTTGGAATGCCACAGTATGATATTCACAAGAAGCTATTTACAAAAAATACACAAATACATACCTTTGCACTGTCGACAAGCATTGACGTGAGATTTCAACAACCCTGGTATCTTGATTGCACAATTAAAACACTTTGCTCGTGGTATTCGAATACTTTAGGTAACTGAACGGACAAAATTACATATAATTATAATGATCAAGCGTTTTCTCATTTTTTTTCAATGCTTTATACCGCTATTTTTTGCATTATTGTTCCACTAATTTCATAAACCGCGATTACCGTTTCAAAACAGAGTTGCTACTGCGCGCCATCGGTGAACAAATGGCGGAACTAACTCTCTTTCTCGATAAGTAGTTTTTTCGATTATCGATATCGATTGTTGGAATTATTTCACTTTACATATTTTTGGTAATTTTACTACAATTTTTGTATAATGTAACATGTCCTACTATAAATAATCCCATTTAATATTGTCTAGTGTACTTATGTCTGCAATTATGGCACAATCGGCAGGATTTGGATAAACAATTAGGAAAGTTGTTTCTTTACTTACCTTCACTTCGAATTTTCGAATTTATCGGTGAAATTCGAACATTTAAAACACTCTGCGAAATGTGCTGTCAAATACGATGCAAGCGATGCAGTAATCATTTAACATGTACAATATAAATCATGATAATCTATCAATAATTATATAATTAGCCATATATTACAGGTGTGTGCCGTGTCAATATCCAACTTCAAAATGCTATACATAATGATTTCGATAAAGAAAAGTGGACGAAAAGCATCGACTATTTAACAATTTGTTTCAAGCATGATTTCTGTAGGATGGGTGTTAAATTTGAAGTCGATTTTTATTGCTGTTAATCAAAACACTTATATCGTGAAGGTGTCACAAAAATCGAAATCTTATACGTATTCACAACATTTGTATAATTATTATTTGTACAAAATGACATAAATGTAAATTCTTACAAATGCCTGTTATTACATAAAAATACAAAATAAAAATTGCTGTTGTAGTAATTTATTCGTACATTTATATTACAAATAAATTACTTGTTTAAATAATCGAATGTATTATTATACTTCTGTTGACTCTTGCTGTTTAAATCCAGTGTTCAACCTCTGACCATGCAAATTTGCAGTCAGATAAGTCTTTTACAGCACTTTGAATTTTGTCCACCTACAAGTGAAATAAATTATTTTTTTATCCCACCTATGTTTTGCAATCTCTAAAATGTATACTCACGTTTGTTTCCACAAGTGATAACATTAAAGAATACTTTGAAAGAGTTGCAATTGATTGTAAAAGTAAGAAATAGTTTTATTTTAATACTAGAACCTGTACTCGAAGCATTTCTACATGTAGAAATATATGTAGACTTAATGAAAAAACAAAATTAGGAAATGTTTCAGATTATATCATGTGATTAAAGCATATTTAAGAAAAGTGCTTAGCAATAATAAATTTGATGAAAATACATATATGGAATGTAAAGATATGATCAAACTATATGAATTTACAAAATATGAAATAACTGCTGTTGTATTTACATTCAACATAAAATTCTAAATGATCAATACATGTTCTGGTATCAAAGTAAGGCAATCTACTTCTAACATTTATTCTTCCAAAAGAACGATCAAAAGAAAGTCCTCATTTTAAGGTATCTTCAATTCTTATCTTATCAAACATTATTGCAACTTCTAAACCTAAACTTTTCCTGAAGTTGAAATTTATCAATTGCTTTCTTCATATCAAATCCTGAAATTCCACCAGGGTTAAGCTTCCAAACATAGTTTCCCTTTAATCAAAAAACATGATAAAATGATATTATAATACTAGCATATAATATCACAAATATTAATAAAGAAGAAACTTAATAATAATCTAAGAATAACAGAAAATTAAATTTTCTTAAATATTTTTAGTAATATATTAACGTTTATAATAATATATAAATAAAACTCTTACACGTATGTATACATATATTAGTGCAGTTAACGAATGAATAATAAATATCCATATGGTACTTACTTGTTCCTTAATACTGTATCGAAAAGGAGATAAGTTTTTTCGATCTTTGGATCTAATATTCTCCGCATAATTTGCATTTCAATTTTTCGATTTTCTCTATTCATAGCACACGCACTAACGTTGGCTAACCTAACCGTGACAGTAAATCTTCTAAATAATTGTTTATTAACTGAAATATACGAATACATTTCTTAAGATTTCCTTCTACAAAGAACGCACAAGATACGTAAAACGTACTACATTCTCGTTATTTTTCACTTTTTCATTCAATCAAAACCTGTAATTTGAAGTCACAGGTTCTACTTGGCGGCTAGTACAACAGGTACTGTTGGCGGGACATTTAATAAAATTGAATAAAAGTAGATAAAGTGTAATTAAATTTTAGTAATTTATTATCTTTAAATAATGAGTTACCAATTCTTTGCAATGTAATTCTCTGAAAGTAGAAGATAAATATACTTGAGTACTACTACTATACCTACTATAACTATTAATATAAACACGTTGTCGTTATAAATAAAAACTATTTCTTACCAATAGCAGTATTCTTATATTTCCTTATAAAAAATATATTAAAAGAAGAAAAGAAACATTATATAGAGTAAAAAAAAATACACAAAACAACATTAATTTACTTACTATTTTAGGACTGTAAAATAACGTAGAAATAAAAGAGAGGGATTAAAATAACTGAGATTCAAGTGGAAATAAAAATTCTTTAAAGTATTCAGGTAACATAGGTCTTATCTCAAAACAGATCAAACCATTGATATGTCTTATCAGTACTATGTACACTGAAAGATTGAAAAGTCCCTGATGCAATTTCCAACATTCTATAAATTTTAAAAATAAGAAAGGGTTATTGACTTTCTATTTTTCAATTTTTATACACTGCTTGCTGCATTATTTTACCAACATTGTTTATATTCAAAATTGTGAATGAAAAATACGAGAATTCAACAAAGTTTGAACACACTGTTACCAAATATTTACGCTGTATTATATTCGTATACCTTTTGAAAAGCTTTATACATATGACCAAAAAAGTGCAATAGTAAAGAAATGAATTATTATAAGCCATACCACTAATGCGAAACTTTTAATTAAATTTATATAAAATGTATAAATCTCGTAATTTCTTATTATTAGTTATTAAAATCGTTTAATTAACATACATAACACATTTCTTACTTCGAACGATAATCTTTTCACGAAATAATCATAGAAGGTATCAATAAATGAAATCTCTCCGAATTAGCATGAGGCGAAACGAAAAAAAAATTATAAAATTTTTATTACATGCCGTCAACAGCAAATAACAACTCGTCAATCTTGTATTTGCGCTCTTTAACAGATAATACTGGGTACATCAATACCGTTGCGTCACAGACTTGGAAAAGGTTCGTGACGATTAAATTAGTTTGTCTTTCGTATTAAATTGCAGGGGTTAAAAAAACACTTGTTACACCCGTGTAGGAATGTACTTGAACTATAACAAATGTACGTATTGAAAAAGTTCACAAATGTTTATAAAAATGGTCGAACTTTAGTACTGTATTCTACTCTTCTCAAAAATGAAAATGGGGCGCATAAACACAAATTCATTAAAAAAGAGAAAATGTTTTTATGAAGTAAGTTGTATAAACATGTAAGCTTTGATTTCTCTTGTGATATCCTTCCTAAGATTGCTGATAACATCAACTCTTATTTTTCTAACCCTTTATAACACTATGTGATTTGGAAGTTACATATCATCATATTTATCTATTTCAATATCTATTACGTATTTATCTATTTATTTATTTTAAAAGTCTCGTCTTATTTGCTTATTATTATGATATTATTGTATTACATTTATAATAATTATAATCAAAAATTAAATCTTGGTTATCCTATGAACACGTAAAATTCTAATCTATTGTAATACTTCAAACGAACCAAGTGTTAGAAAATTTTCTTCGTTATCTCAAAAGTATCTGGAAGTTCTTGAATCTAATTTACATTCGTAGAATAACTCTCGTCGTTCGCCTCGAATGCATCGAACGACAAAAAGATCCTCGAATTTGTACGAATGTGAACATGTTCCAGGTGGCACGAAGTTACGAATTGAGAGCGAAAGTGCTGGGACAGAAATATAGGACAGAGCTCTACTAGCCCACTTTTACTGGCTTCAATTTCTCTCACCTACATCTGATGCCCACGACCAACTTGAGAGTTTCGTTTCGTTTCGTTTCGTTTTCACTTTCGCTGGCCGCAGCCGTCGTCCTGACCCGACCTAACCGAGATTTCTATTAACCTGGCACGCGATTGTCGAACAGATCTCTCTGCGAAGAAACTGGAGTGTCCTGGGTCAGGATCACGCTTGCTTTCGCCGCCTATGCCTTCTCTACTAGGGCACTTTCGATTTCTGTGACTTTCAATTGACGCTACATACTGGACCGTTCCAAACCAAATTCATCGATTTCACATTTTATCTCAATGATTTTGAAATTAACAACAATTCTCCCATTTTAATTTCATTTTTATTTTGAAATTTAATTTAATTTGAACTTTTCCCTTTGCAATATTTAAAATTCCATTAATTGTATTACTTGACTTTGTAAATTTCATGTATAACTTTAAGTAATCGTTGATGCAGAAAATGTAATATTATTTAACAGTCTTCATTACTGTAAAAACTGCTGATCTACGATAATTCTACAAAAATTTTATCGATTAGAATCGTTATCAGGGGACAATGTATCGTTCGAAGTTGAAATTAATCGTCGCGAAATGAGACAAATTTTATTCATTTAAATGTAACACGTCCTTGGGATGTATTTTGTTTCGGATGAAAAACAAGATTCTTAGTTAATACCTGTCTTATTGCAACCTGCTCTGCAACTATAATGATTGAAGTCTAAAGAAATTGTTCACAGGGAAATTTATGATATTCAATTACTTCTGGATAAAAAAAGAAACAATTTTTATAATTATAAATCATCATTGTATTGAACCATAACAATTTTACATATAAAATTTAGTAGAAATGATTTAACGTTATATACTATTAATATGTATAGTTACATTTTTATGTGGAAACGTACAGAACAAAACGTAAATATCTGGTATAAAGTAGAAATAAATAAAGATTATATTAAATTTGAAGAAACAAACGACTTTGATTATGTTGTGATTAAGGTCAGGAAATATGTATTCTATTTACAACGTAAAAAATGTAAACGTTTCAAAGATTCAAGTATGATCACTATATATGCTGTCAAAATAAATTATATTTACTATTTCATTACGCCCGCGGAATTTATGTTGCAAAATTTTAAATGCCTTTTTTAATGCCCAACAATTATTTAAAGTACGTCAGAATATTACACGAGAAACGAGATGAATCACTGTAATAATAGTCGTAAATTGTATCAGAAGCAGCGATAAGAAACAGTTATCGGGAGGCAACTATATAAAAGGATCTCGGAAAATTTGGACCAAGTAGATCAAAAAGTAACGATCGAGTAAAATGTATAAGTGTGCCTCATAAGAAGTTCACAGAATGAAAGGTAATCCTGACAATAAAAAACTTAAATACCGTGTTAGTGGCTGCAGTATGTGTTGAAAATTAAACAAAAAAATTCTATTATTAGAAATTCCTATTTCTAATTACGAATTAAGGAATATTCATCTTTCTTTGTATTTAATTCATATTTGTATCATACAGGATGAGGCACGTAAGTGTAATCACTTCGATAACTGCGTAATAACTACAGCAAAAATTAATCCAGATAAATGTTACATAGTGCAAAGGGTGCCACATATTGCATTATTTAACTATTTCTTTTTCAGTCATCTTCAATTTTTTAAATGAAAGTTACATTTTTCTTCCTAATAAAAGTTGTTTTCAGTACTACATTTCAATTAGATACTAGTATGTTAATAGATTTTTTAATTTTCATTATGAAAAAGTTTGACTACCATTTAAAATATTGAAGATGACCTTGAATTCGGAATAAATAAATGATAAAAAATCAAATACTATGTAATCTCCTGAAGCTATACATTTTTTTGATAAAACATTACTTACAGAACTATCAAAATTGTTGCGGTTACATATCTCATCCTGTATATGGTAATACAAAGTCATTAAATTAAATTGAAGTAATTAAAAAAAGAAAATGGTTCCTATTATATCATCACATAGATTGTAAAAACATGAAAACACATTACTAATTTAATCTTAAAAAAAGTAACACTTGTTTATTTTTAATAGCCATCATCAATGTTTTGCTTGTCTTCTCGATCGTTTATACGTACGGTGCTCCTTCCGAAAAATCAAAATGGTTGTCTACGGTGAAAAAGTTACAAAAGGAATTAAACTTAAAGAAGGATAAATCACCAACTTGGTTTGACAATATAAATCAAACGAAAGGTTCGTCGAAGAGTAACGATTTACAATGGTTATCAAAAAATGCAAAACATCGTGTCGAGGAAAGTAGCGACGGAAGCGGGACAAAGCTTGAGATACTTTCAAGTATGCTAGGAATAAAAACCAAAGGTGATTCTTCTGAAAATAAATCTGATTCTGAGGTAAGTAAACAAATTTTACCTGACAAAAAGGGCATCCAGAAGAAAAATTCCGATCAAAAAAAATCCAACGAAGAAGAGTCTACCGAGAAAAAATCCGTTGAATTAAGTATTAGTAAGAATTCCGATGAGAAAGGATCTCGTAAAAATATTGTCAGAAAATGGGATTCTAATGGAAATTATCTTAAGAAGCTTCTTCGAAAAAAAGATTCATCTGAGACATTGAAAGAAGAAAGCGACTCCTCTGACTCGAGTTCCTCCGACAAACCAAAGAACAGATCAGCAAAAAGACGTAAACAGGATTCGAGAGACGAAAATTGGAAATATGATTCGAAAGAAGACGAGTTTGACGAAGACGAATTCAAGGAATATTTGGAGAACGCGCTGGAAAAGCGGGGAAATCACAAGGAAATAAGGCATATGCTCAAATATCATAAAATTGACAAAAACCATAATTCATCGAAGACACAAATCTATTACAATACCTTGTACAAATGGAACAGAAACAAGTTCTTGGAATGGAAGAAAAGAATTCAACAGAAGAAACAACTACTGGATAATGAGAGCAGTTTAAGTCAAGAAGAATTAAAAAGTATATGTAACATTATGGAAGAGGAACGGCGTAACGAAAAAGAAGTTCAGATAAAACAGTGCGTGAAAAACTATACGTCTATAAGTGATACATTTAATATCACAACACTTTTGCCGAGCAATCATTCATCATCGTCCGGCGGAAAGAATGAAAGTGAACAGGTACAAATAGAAAAAGCGAACAGTACCAAAGTGGTAAAAGTATACCTTGAATTAGAAAAGGAGCAATCAAATGGACAGTTGCTGGAAATCCAAATATCAAAGGAAAAAGAAGAAGGAATAAGAGTGCAAATAATATCACTTAACCGAACTGAAGGTTCTACTTTAACAGACGCAACGTCAGCAACTGCAAAGTCTACTACCAAATCCGAAACTTCTGCAGCAACACCATCCACCAAGCGAACAACAAATGCCTCACAAACTGCACGATCTAGTGAGACAGCAACATCGCAAATGACTGAAACATCCAGTGCTACATCCAGAACTGCTTCCACATCCTCTAGTTCTGGAGCATCAACTGCATCAGTGACCACCGGAAGAACTAGCACTGAAACTACCACTGAACAAACAGAGACTAGCAGAAGCAAGCCAACAACGTCTACCGAGCGAACAACTACTACTGCACAGGCTGGTGGGTCCAATGCAACACGAACGGCACTAACGACTGAAACATCCAGTGCTACATCCACAACCACTTCCACAACCTCTAGTAATGCTGCATCAACTGCATCAGTGACCACAGGAAGAACTAGCACCGAAACTAATAGTGGAGAAACAGAGACTAGCAGAAGCAGGACATCAACGTCTACCGAGCGAACAACTACTACTGCACAGTCTGGTGCGTCCAATGCAACACGAACGCCACTAACGACTGAAACATCCACTGCTACATCCAGAACTGCTTCTACAGGCACTAATGGTAGTGCATCGCCTGCATCAGTGACCACAGGAAGAACTAGCACCGAAACTAATAGTGGACAAACAGAGACTAGCAGAAGCAGGACAACAACGTCTACCGAGCGAACAACTACTACTGCACAGTCTGGTGGGTCCAATGCAACACGAATGCCACTAACGACTGAGACATCCAGTGCTACAACCAGAACCGCTTCTACAGGCACTAATGGTAGTGCATCGCCTGCATCAGTGACCACCGGTAGAACTAGCACTGAAACTAATAGTGGACAAACCGAGACTAGCAGAAGCAGGCCAACGACTACCGAGCGAACAACTACTACTGCACAGGCTGGTGGGTCCAATGCAACACGAACACCACTAACGACTGAGACATCCAGTGCTACATCCAGAACCGCTTCTACAGGCACTAATGGTAGTGCATCGCCTGCATCAGTGACCACAGCAAGAACTAGCACCGAAACCACCAGTGGACAAACAGAGACTAGCAGAAGCAGGCCAATAACGTCTTCCGAGCGAACAACTACTACTGCACAGGCTGGTGGGTCCAATGCAACACGAACAGCACTAACGACTGAAGCATCCAGTGCTACATCCAGAACCGCTTCTACAGGTACTAATGGTAGTGCATCGCCTGCATCAGTGACCACAGGAAGAACTAGCACCGAAACCACCAGTGGACAAACAGAGACTAGCAGAAGCAGGCCAATAACGTCTTCCGAGCGAACAACTACTACTGCACAGTCTGGTGGGTCCAATGCAACACGAATGCCACTAACGACTGAAACATCCAGTGCTACATCCAGAACCGCTTCCTCAACCTCTATTTCTGATGCATCAACTGCATCAGTGACCACAGGAAGAACTAGCACTGAAACTAATAGTGGACAAACCGAGACTAGCAGAAGCAGGCCAACGACTACCGAGCGAACAACTACTACTGCACAGGCTGGTGGGTCCAATGCAACACGAACACCACTAACGACTGAGACATCCAGTGCTACATCCAGAACCGCTTCTACAGGCACTAATGGTAGTGCATCGCCTGCATCAGTGACCACCGGTAGAACTAGCACTGAAACTAATAGTGGACAAACCGAGACTAGCAGAAGCAGGCCAACGACTACCGAGCGAACAACTACTACTGCACAGGCTGGTGGGTCCAATGCAACACGAACACCACTAACGACTGAGACATCCAGTGCTACATCCAGAACCGCTTCTACAGGCACTAATGGTAGTGCATCGCCTGCATCAGTGACCACAGCAAGAACTAGCACCGAAACCACCAGTGGACAAACAGAGACTAGCAGAAGCAGGCCAATAACGTCTTCCGAGCGAACAACTACTACTGCACAGTCTGGTGGGTCCAATGCAACACGAATGCCACTAACGACTGAAACATCCAGTGCTACATCCAGAACCGCTTCCTCAACCTCTATTTCTGATGCATCAACTGCATCAGTGACCACAGGAAGAACTAACACTGAAACTAATAGTGGACAAACCGAGACTAGCAGAAGCAGGCCAACGACTACCGAGCGAACAACTACTACTGCACAGGCTGGTGGGTCCAATGCAACACGAACACCACTAACGACTGAGACATCCAGTGCTACATCCAGAACCGCTTCTACAGGCACTAATGGTAGTGCATCGCCTGCATCAGTGACCACCGGTAGAACTAGCACTGAACCTAATAGTGGACACACCGAGACTAGCAGAAGCAGGCCAACGACTACCGAGCGAACAACTACTACTGCACAGGCTGGTGGGTCCAATGCAACACGAACACCACTAACGACTGAAACATCCAGTGCTACATCCAGAACCGCTTCCTCAACCTCCATTTCTGATGCATCAACTGCATCAGTGACCACAGGAAGAACTAGCACTGAAACTAATAGTGGACAAACCGAGACTAGCAGAAGCAGGCCAACGACTACCGAGCGAACAACTACTACTGCACAGGCTGGTAGGTCCAATGCAACACGAACACCACTAACGACTGAAGCATCCAGTGCTACATCCAGAACCGCTTCTACAGGCACTAACGGTAGTGCATCGCCTGCATCAGTGACCACCGGTAGAACTAGCACTGAAACTACCAGTGGACAAACAGAGACTACAAGCAGCAGCCCAACAACGTCTACGGAGGGAACAACTACTACTACACAGGCTGGTGGGTCCAATGCAACACTAAGGCCATTAACGACTGAAACAGCCAGTACCACTTCCACAACCTCTAGCGGTGCTGCATCAACTGCAACAGTGACCAGAGGAAGAACTAGCACCGAAACCACCAGTGGACAAACAGAGACCAGCAGAAGCAGGCCAACAACGTCTACCGAGCGAACAACTACTACTGCACAGGCTGGTGGGTCCAATGCAACACGAACGCCACTAACGACTGAGACATCCAGTGCTACATCCAGAACTGCTTCCACAACCTCCATTTCTGGTGCATCAACTGCATCAGTGACCACAGGAAGAACTAGCACTGAAACTAATAATGGACAAACCGAGACTAGCAGAAGCAGGCCAACAACTACCGAGCGAACAACTACTACTGCACAGGCTGGTGGGTCCAATGCAACACGAACACCACTAACGACTGAAGCATCCAGTGCTACATCCAGAACCGCTTCTACAGGCACTAACGGTAGTGCATCGCCTGCATCAGTGACCACCGGTAGAACTAGCACTGAAACTACCAGTGGACAAACAGAGACTACAAGCAGCAGCCCAACATCATCTACGGAGGGAACAACTACTACTACACAGGCTGGTGGGTCCAATGCAACACGAAGGCCATTAACGAATGAAACACCCAGTACCACTTCCACAACCTCTAGTGGTGCTGCATCAACTGCAACAGTGACCACAGGAAGAACTAGCACCGAAACCACCAGTGGACAAACAGAGACCAGCAGAAGCAGGCCAACAACGTCTACCGAGCGAACAACTACTACTGCACAGGCTGGTGGGTCCAATGCAACACGAACGCCACTAACGACTGAGACATCCAGTGCTACATCCAGAACCGCTTCCACCACCTCCATTTCTGGTGCATCAACTGCATCAGTGACCACCGGAAGAACTAGCACTGAAACTACCAGTGGACAAACAGAGACTACAAGGAGCAGCCCATCAACATCTACGGAGGAAACAACTACTACTACACAGGCTGGTGGGTCCAATGCAACACGAAGGCCATTAAAGACTGAAACCTCCACAACCTCTAGTGGTGCTGCATCAACTGCAACAGTGACCACAGGAAGAACTAGCACCGAAACCACCAGTGGACAAACAGAGACCAGCAGAAGCAGGCCAACAACGTCTACCAAGCGAACAACTACTACTGCACAGGCTGGTGGGTCCAAAGCAACACGAACGCCATTAACGACTGAAACATCCAGTGCTACATCCAGAACCGCTTCCACAACCTCCATTTCTGGTGCATCAACTGCATCAGTGACCACAGAAAGAACTAGCACTGAAACTAATAGTGGACAAACCGAGACTAGCAGAAGCAGGCCAACAACGTCTACCGAGCGAACAACTACTACTACACAGGCTGGTGGGTCCAATGCAACACGAAGGCCATTAACGACTGAAACATCCAGTACCACTTCCACAACCTCTAGTGGTGCTGCATCAACTGCAACAGTGACCACAGGAAGAACTAGCACCGAAACCACCAGTGGACAAACAGAGACCAGCAGAAGCAGGCCAACAACGTCTACCGAGCGAACAACTACTACTGCACAGACTGGTGGGTCCAATACCACACGAACGCCACTAACGACTGAAACATCCGGTGGTTCATCCAGAACTGCTTCCACAACCTCTAGTGGTGCTGCATCAACTGCATCAGTGACCACAGGAAGTACTAACACCGAAACTACCAGTGGACAAACCGAGACTAGCAGAAGCAGGCCAACAACGTCTACCGAGCGAACAACTACTACTGCACAGGCTGGTGGGTCTAATGCAACACGAACACCGCTAACGACTGAAACATCCAGTGCTACATCCAGAACCGCTTCTACAGGCACTAATGGTAGTGCATCGCCTGCATCAGTGATCAGAGGAAGAACTAGCACCGAAACCACCAGTGGACAAATAGAGACTAGCAGAAGCAGGCCAACAACGTCTTCCGAGCGAACAACTACTACTGCACAGACTGGTGGGTCCAGTGCAACACGAAGGCCATTAACGACTGAAACATCCAGTACCACTTCCACAACCTCTAGTGGTGCTGCATCAACTGCAACAGTGACCACAGGAAGAACTAGCACCGAAACCACCAGTGGACAAACAGAGACCAGCAGAAGCAGGCCAACAACGTCTACCGAGCGAACAACTACTACTGCACAGACTGGTGGGTCCAATACCACACGAACGCCACTAACGACTGAAACATCCGGTGGTTCATCCAGTACTGCTTCCACAACCTCTAGTGGTGCTGCATCAACTGCATCAGTGACCACAGGAAGTACTAACACCGAAACTACCAGTGGACAAACCGAGACTAGCAGAAGCAGGCCAACAACGTCTACCGAGCGAACAACTACTACTGCACAGGCTGGTGGGTCTAATGCAACACGAACACCGCTAACGACTGAAACATCCAGTGCTACATCCAGAACCGCTTCTACAGGCACTAATGGTAGTGCATCGCCTGCATCAGTGATCACAGGAAGAACTAGCACCGAAACCACCAGTGGACAAACAGAGACTAGCAGAAGCAGGCCAACAACGTCTTCCGAGCGAACAACTACTACTGCACAGGCTGGTGGGTCTAATGCAACACGAACACCGCTAACGACTGAAACATCCAGTGCTACATCCAGAACTGCTTCCACAACCTCTAGTGGTGCTGCATCAACTGCATCAGTGACCACAGGAAGAACTAACACCGAAACTACCAGTGGACAAACCGAGACTAGCAGAAGCAGGCCAACAACGTCTACCGAGCGAACAACTACTACTGCACAGACTGGTGGGTCCAATGCAGCACGAACGCCACTACCGACTGAAACATCCAGTGCTACGTCTAGAACCGCTTCCACAACCTCTAGTGGTGGTTCATCAAGTGCGTCAGTTACTATACGGTCAAGCAGTACTGAATCGTCCAGTGGGCAATCTCAAACTAGTAATGGCGGACCCACGGCATGGTCAATGGGACTAACAACAGATGTTTGGAGAAGTGAAGGTTCTTCTGCAGCAGAAGAAGGACAAACGTCCAAAACATTTGTTGGTAATGGGTCCAGTACATCGGCAAGCGGAGAAGGTAGACGTGGGTCTGATAATGTGCACTTTAATGAAACAGAACAATTGAACGAAGTAAAGAATTCTACATCTGAAACAGTTTTTGTTAATGGCAGGCTTAATACGTCGACCAACGTGAATGCTTCTGTTGAAGCAAGTGATACTTTTAACTATGGCAAAAATTCTTCTAAAAATGTCGGAATCCTATCTATTCCAGATATTGGCCATTTCCCAATATTTATTGGTGTTCAGTTGAATGAATCTTCCGCACAGGGTAACTTAACATCAAATCCGTCGGCAACGTCAAATGATACAAATTCAACTGCCGCTGCAGAAAGTAGTAGCTTGCATATAAATTCCTTGATATTAAATGGAAGTTTAACTACAGCTGCTACGGATGAAAGATCTGAAAGTGAAGGAACAGATGGTACTCTTATTTCAGAGGTAGTATCATCTACCCAATCAACTGCAAGTGCAAGTCCTGAATCTCCCTCATAACTGAAAGTTTATAAGAGAAACGAATAATGCTAAGGATATTATTTGCCGATACTGATGTTTTGTGTATTATTTACCGATACTGATATAGTTACGTTATTGGGCTTTTCATTCATTTGCAACCTATTTATAAAAATCAGCAAGTCTGAACGCGCAAATTTAAATGTTACGTACGTTACTATTAGCAAAACTTTTCATTAATGAATCAAATTTGTTGAACAATGTTTTGCAGAAATAAGACAAACGTATTGTTAATGTTCTTTATCAGTGAATTATATTTTGTTTATTTGTATAGCTTTCTGGACAAAATATAACTTGATGACATAGTGCATTATTATTAAATATTCAAGTAATATACAAACATCTATATATTTTCAAATTTATTATTGAACAAAATTAATATATTAAAATAATTGCTACGGTAACTATTTACAAGGGGGATTGTGTTATACATAAGTTCATATTGTTAAAATTAAAGTACCTACTTAGTAGTTAATGCTTTTCATTTTGTTTATTTATTATCCCTTTGCCAAATATGTAATTTAGAGAAATATATTAACTATGCAATCATCCAAAATGTCGGCTATATTGCTGTATTCCATTATTATCTTTTAATCTGCTATAAGTATTAAGGAAAACATCTTTCGTAACGATATTATACTTCATTGAAGAAAATCAGAAAATATAACCGAAAAATATTGGAATAAAAATCAATCTTCCGTATACCAAAAATTGTTCAAGCGCAATATTGATATGAACCGTAAAATTCGTAACAATATTAGTTACGATATCATATGGATACAAAAAGAATTATATTAAAAAAAAATACGGAACATTAAAATAATTTTTATTTTTTAACTTTAGTACTATTATTCATTTTAATGCAGTTATTTATATATTTTTTAATTGATATAAGTTATTAAATCTAATATTTTCAAAATAACAAAAAATGTAATTATTGTTGATTTCAAGCAATATCATTATTCACAACAGAGTAATAAAAAATGTTGCAAATTTTAATAAAAATATCGAAGCACAATTTCCCACAATTTCTAACATCTTATGTCACAACAAACAAATCTTGTTTGAACAAATTTTTTTATAGTTCGTATTTCTTGAAAATCATGACTTGATATGATAGAAATGAACTGCCAGACTGTTTATCGCTAAAAAGACGTAGAATGTTTGTCGTTACGATGCGTCACACGGTACGGGAATACTAGGGAAGAATTTGATTTATGGAATTTATGGTACTACATGCCAAAAATAGTTGCGTAAATGTATAACACTTTCTGAGAGAAACTATTTTTTTTAAATTACTACGAGCTTTAAACTTTCGAAAAGTTGATTTAATTACCTACAAAAACTGTTGGAATAATTCTTTGATAACATTAAGAAATTATTGGAATAATTCTTTGAAAACAATTAAAAATATATACATATGATAAAAATCATGAATCATAATTAGAATAACGGTAATTAATTAATCAACTTCAAAAGCTCGATAGCTTTCGAATTCTAATATGGCCGATATTAGACATAATCTAATTAACTAAAATAAAACTTGTTTATATTTCTTTTTAACATTTACAATAAGAATTTAGGTGCAAATTAAGCGTATTTAATTAATTTTTTCAAAATCAGGGAAATATCAGGGCAGATGGAAAACCCAAGACAGTGAAAAACCCAAGTGCATATTTGATAACTGACGACTTGGAGAAAAAAGAAAGAACATATTCTAAATTTGTACTTTCAGAGTTGCACATACAAAACATTTAAACATTTATCGATACATAACAAAATCGTGAGATTAAGATATTTGTACTCGTTGCCTCTCTTTCTGCTTATTCATTATTATTTGCCGTTGAACATTTACTTGGATATATTTCATAATCCAAATCAGTTCAAAGTTCAAATGATTTGATTACACAAAAATCTCTTCTAATTTGGATTTCTATCATTACAATATCATCGAAATTAAATCTCTTAACTGATTAGCCTTCTTCTAAATTAATTTAATTAATTTCATATAAACATAGATACAAACTCTGCAAGAAACGAATTCGTTATCCTATCAAATAAAGCCTCTTTTTCATTCAAACAATGTACACTCTACATGATTAACGCTATTCCTTTAATTCAAAACTAACTTGACTTTAAGATGAAAACGTTCTGAAAAGTACAAAATATATTACTTCGTAACATTTCACATAACGCATGCATCATTTTGATAATACATTTCCAGGATATTGATAATAAGATACAGTACATTAAAGAGGAAAAAAATTCTTTTATATACAATATTTCACAAAAACAAAACACCCGAAAAGGTTAACCTATATTCTCATTGATCAGATCAGTCAAATACATCGAGTATTTTAAAGTAATAGATTTAACAGTATACATCTGCAAGCACAGAAAGAAAAGGTGATATCAAGTTCAAGAGAAGTAGCTGCTTTTCAGTAACTATTCGTACAACGCATATGTTAACACAGATGCAATCGATGTTCGAAACGATGGATCCGCAAATCCTGGAAGCAGCACCGAAACGCTCATAAGGCCATATTATTTCCAAGCAAGTTCTGCATCGTTTCGTTTCCATTGCCGGTCACGTAACGGAGTGTTCGCGTAGCGCGTGTCCGCCTAACACTGACGGCCGATCCAGCCCGCAGTCATCCTGAAGTCATCGGTCAGTACAGTGCCTGTAACACGTCCTATATCGGCCAGTGATATCTTGACCTGTCCTCGATCAGGTCAGAGTGCGCATTTATAACTCCCCTAGTAGAGACAGTCAGTCGTGTTGACAAACTGGAACGTATCAACGAGCATCTCTGGTCTTTACGTGTTGAATAATCGAACACTTGTCCATACACCGTTATTAAGAGTAACAACGATTAAGATTTTGAAAAGATCGAAACCAGTAAACATGCCGCTATCAAAATTATTTAACGGATAACATCACTGGTCAGTCGATGATATTTTATTCGATGGTGAACATCTGACAAGAAGCTTCGATTATCAACCGACCAGTTAAATAAATTCGATTTGTAGTTCGAATTGTGTTGTATTACGTTGCACATAGTTTCTATTATACTCACGGAAAAGATTTTTCGATAACCGAGCGAGATTTTTGATTACGGATGATGTGGTCGGTTTTGCTAGCCTTGACAGTGACCAGCGTTCTAGGAGAAATAGTGAACGTCCCCGTGAACAATGTAAGTAATCTATAGATTATGTATTTTTTAGCGCAAATTGAATTATTGATAAATGGTTAATAATTGAAAGTTGAAGAGGTGTTTCAATTGATTGACAAATTTTGTAAGGTACAATTTAAGTGGCACTCCTTTTTTCTTTTCTTTTCCTAGTCCTTTTGAATAAATATAACTTTATATTTATAAATAAGAGCAACTACGACTACACAATATAAGAAAATGTCTTAAGCGTGTAAATAAGATTGTTGTAATGTCTTCAAAGTGTTTCCTTTACTTTTATATTTGAGTGACCTTGGACACTATCATGTTGTAGGTTGTTGAACTCGCCTCGCTGGTTATCTATGACATAAAAAAGATCGTAGGTATCGCCATTACGTGAGAAATGTTGCAAATTTAAAATGTCTATTCAAATAATCATAACTTTGTCCTGTTTTATGTTTCCCACAAATCTAACTAATGTCAAGTCACTTGTGTAACAAACGCTGCTAAATAATAATGTGAATACCCTGTATACGTATATATTTGTGTGTGTATAAATATTCATTTTATTTATATCAATGTTGCTTGAACAATGAAATTCAAGAATTCTTGATGCTTGATACATTTTTTTTTTACACTAGTTATGCACCATTGTTTCGTTCCATTTAAAATGTTATATTAATATAAAGTTTAATTTGATTATAATTTTGATTAAATTTTATAGAATTTATACAATGAGTATAAATATAAATTAGAAAATAAATATAATTAGTTTTTTTCTGAAGAAACGATCGTAATTTCTTTTTAACTGTTCAACTTCAATGAACTGAACAAAACAAAAATTTCTCCTTGTTTAATGCAAAAATTCATCGATAATTAGAAAAGCGTAAAAGCGTTTGGGGTATGAACTCGGTGTAACATACCTCAAAATTGCATATAGTACATATTCCATCGATCAAATTAATTAATAAAATAATGATTCGATCAGATAAAGGAATTTGAAATTTCAGGACACGCAGTGGAAATTTGGTTTCGAAGTCGATTACAAGAACAATCAATTTCTACTCGATGGAAAACCATTTCGTTACGTTTCTGGTAGTTTTCATTATTTCCGAACTCCAAGACAATATTGGAGAGATCGTCTGAGAAAAATTAGAGCAGCCGGACTAAACGCCATTTCCACGTGAGTTACTTATTTATCTACGTTTTTTTATTCATTACCAAAACACTTTTCGTGTTCACAATACAAAATGCTATTCATTTGAAACTTTTTTACATGGAAATTTTATACCGTCAATTTTCTATAATCTTCTGTTGAAAAGCTAATATTTTCGATACAATTTAATGCACAGTTATGTAGAATGGAGCCTTCATCAGCCAAACGAGAATGAATGGCGTTGGACAGGTGATGCGGATTTAGTGGAATTCTTAAATATTGCGCAAAGTGAGGACTTGTTCGTTTTATTGAGGCCGGGTCCTTATATTTGCGCGGAAAGAGATTTTGTGAGTGCTTCTTGAAAATTACATTTCTTATATTAAAGTAAAGTTAGATCCGATTTAATTTACACTGAAATTTAATATGTATATATATTTATTTGCTTATTACCATTTTAAGTAATAACTACTTTTTAACAATTTAATATTTGATCATTATTAAATATCACTAATAATTTCTCTATCGTGCTCATCATTTTTCTTTTTATGTTTTATATTCAGGGTGGTTTTCCATACTGGTTAATGTCACGTGTACCAGATATACGGTTGCGTACAAATGATCCACGTAAGAATCTTTGATAATTTCAATGTTGAAATTATTTTCAATTTTTTCCTTTGCATATTTCATACAATGTCTGAATTTTTCTCTTATTTATAGGATACATGCGGTATGTGGAAATATATTTAAACGAAGTATTCGCAAGAGTCAAACCCTACCTCAGAGGAAATGGTGGACCTATAATAATGGTTCAGGTGGGGATAATATATTCTTATTAACAATAACGCTAATAAAAAATGATTCGTTCAATTATATGTTACGATCATTTATTTAAATATAAAAATTTCCGAAATGTCAATCGAAACTCTAAAAATTGTAGTATGTTTTGCCGAAGCATGATTAAAAACATCTAATTAAGAAATCTGATAAGAATAGAAACATAAATTTTAGTCGTCAAATTTCATTGGGTGTTTTAGGTGGAAAATGAGTATGGAAGTTACGCTTGTGACAAAGAATACACGAGTCGACTGCGAGATATAATGAAACAGAATGTTGAAACGAAGGCACTTTTGTATACAACCGATGGAACAAGCGCGTATATGCTTCATTGCGGATCTATACCTGACGTTTATACCACTATAGACTTTGGAACAGGTACAAATGTGACGAAAAACTTCGAACTCATGCGCATGCACGAGCCACAGGTAAATATCTGTGGATAATTCAATTATCGAGATTTGGTGGATAACATGTATCAACAATTAATTATCATGTATAGATATGTTTGAATTTCTTAAATAATTACCTGAAGTGACTAGATAGAGAAGATATTTTACGCGTACACACACACATGGGCACGCACACACACATACTTTGGTTTTAAATCATAACTGTGAAGAAACTTGACAATTCAATATCAATACTTACAACTTAGCGATCCAATTTTTAAAATCGTTCAATTTTTCAAAATCTTTTTTCTATAATTTCCCACATACATTTTTATTTCGACAATTGTTTCGTTCAATTAAACGTGTCATGGGCAGTCAATTTTTATGAAACACATACCGTCATTGCCATATCCATTCAGCTATGCATACAAATAGTGTAACAATTGTTAGATATGGTATTGCGATGGGTACAATCTTCTCCAAGGCTACGTAGACGTTATTAGCCTTCGCATGACGTGAAAGCATAATGATTCAGAAATGTGCAAGTAATATCAAAGATACTCGTAGTATTCATCTGTTGCAAATATTCGAAAAAATGGTTTAATCGTTTACACTTGTGCATTTCAAGATAGAACAATAAGGAATTTCAGAAAATTAATAAACACTACGTTCCTTTATTTCTTTCGACAAAATGAACAATGAAATTTCACGATACTTAAAAATTCTAGTTTAAATGTATCTAAAACTATTTGTTTTAGGGTCCATTAGTGAATTCTGAATTTTATCCCGGGTGGTTGACACACTGGCAAGAACCATTTCAACGAGTGAAATCTGGGGCAGTTACGAAAACTTTAGATGAAATGCTGTCCTTAGGTGCTTCTGTTAATATATACATGTTTTATGGTGGCACAAACTTCGGTTATACAGCTGGTCAGTATAAATCATTTATAATTTTCTATTTCAGAAATTTACCAATTTTTTTTAAGATATAATAATATATAAAGTAAGTTCTAATGGAACAGTTTCGGTGATACTTTTAGTATTTGCTTTTATGTTGAGAAATATCGAAATATTGAAATATCAAGAAATCAGAAATTCGTCAAGAAGTGTTAAACTATGTAAATCAGCAAAATAGTAAATCACTCATTCCACAGGTGCTAATGGCGGCAAAAATGAGTACAATCCACAATTAACTTCCTACGACTACGATGCTCCGTTAACTGAAGCTGGAGATCCCACACCTAAATACTTGGAAATCAGGAACGTTGTATCCAAGGTACAGTGACTTTCATTAATATTCGGATACTCTTTAAAACAGAATAATTTTTCTTAAAATTAAATTGAACGACGTGAGTTTTTTTTTTTAGTTAAGTGAGAATGATTAGTTTAATAAATAATATATACAAAAATTTTTGAAAAAGTTACAACTGGTCAGAATCCTGAAGAAAACAGTGAAGATCGTTTTTTATAACTGTTTTATCTGAGCCTGTAGTGAAAATTAAAAAAGTATATTTTGTAGATTATGTTGGTTATATACATGCTGAAAATTGCATCAAAATCGATCGATGCAGGAACAAGCGTCAGGCATTGAAAAATGTAAGAATCATTCGATTTATTACAGTTGCAGGCCGAAGGTCGCGAAAGACTTCGAGTTTCGTAATTTTTAACCGTTTGCAGCTCATAGCAACGTTAACCGATTTCGACGAAATGTTCAGCATGTATATAATTCTCATAAATCTACAAACTGTATTTTTTAAATTTTTATTATAGGCTCAAATGAAAAAGTAAAAGACACCCGTTACTATTCTCTACGTAATTCCAACCAATTGGAATTTTTTAACTAATTTCTCAGAAAAACTCACTTCTGGTCTAATTTAAAAAAAATTGTTTTACTTTACGATATAACCAAATCAAGTGTAATCTTACAAACTTGATAAATCGAACATCAGAAACCCGCGCAATTTTTAATTTCTTATTGAAATAAGAAATCAAAAAATTCAAGATTCTAAATTTTACATTAACTGATTATTAGAGGAATTTTTTTCCTTTTTTTTCTTTTTTTAGAAGAATTTCATACCATTGTCCACACATTAAAAGAATTATAAAATTAAGAATTAATAGATTCAATATGACACTTAATTCTACCTTGATATGTGAACCTTAATGAGCAATGTTGTCATTTTTACAGTATTTACCATTACCAAACATGTCCATTCCAACAGTGTCTCCAAAAGGAGACTATGGCTCAATTCTCCTGTCACCAGTGCTGAAACTGTTCGAACCTCTTGGTCGACAATTATTTGGAACAACAGTTATCGAAGGATCAAATCCATTGACGTTCGAAGCTCTAGGGTTACCTTATTGGCTGGTACTCTACGAAACTGACCTAGTAAGAAGTCCTTCAGATCCTGCAATACTTCATGCGTTGGTTCGAGACAGAACTTTAGTCTACGTAGATGATCAGCTGATGGGAACCCTAAGTCGTACCAATAACATGTACGACCTTAGCATAGAGGAGCCTTACGGGCAAAAATTGAAGCTGTTAGTTGAAAATCAAGGAAGACTGAATTATGGAAGTGGACTTCGTGATTTTAAGGTCAGTTGGTCGATTTGTTTGAAACGTATTCTTAAAATGTGACATTTTCGTTTCCCAATATTAATCCGCAATGATGAATTGAAAAAATAAAAAATTACCTGATTATAAATTTATTTAACCGTTTGAGTGCCAAATTGTGTTTCTCCTATTCAGTACTTAAAAGTGCCGGCTAATCGATCCATAAAGTCAAATTGACTGTACATTCTGATTTTGTCATAAGCTTCGAAACTGTTATTAAAGAAAATCTTTTCGTTTATCATCCTATAAAAAGAAAGAAAAAACTAAAGAAGCGCGATCACGTCGTTCGTCATTCTTCAACTGAACTTTTGCAAAAATTCGTGACACTCAAACGGTTAATATTCATAACATGATATACCAAAGCCTGATACAACGGAAAAATTCGAAATAGATATTCTAAATAAATTTACATACTCCTTTTCTTCCTAATAGGGGATTTCGAATGTAACACTCAGTCAAATACCCCTTGGCCCTTGGAAAATGACTGGATTCCGCTTAGACAGCGTGCATCCACTTCGTTACGTCGAATCTGTCATGTTCGAAAGTGGAACTCTTCGCAACAGTCCACTCTTCCTTCGAGGGACCTTCACAATCTTTGGTCAACCGATGGATACGTATTTAAATACCGTTGGCTGGGGTAAAGGTGTTGCCTTCGTAAATGGACACAATTTAGGCCGATATTGGCCACTGACCGGGCCTCAAATGACACTCTACGTTCCTGCACCTTTCTTGAAGACAGGTGAAAATGAATTAGTGGTAATAGAATTGGAGTACGTGCCGAACAGCAGAAAAATGAAATTGCAGGATCAACCAATTCTTGACTTTAAAGATCAATATTCAAAGAACACAGATAACTCGAACAATATCGGCGATGCGGTGTAATTATACTCTTTGTACGAAACAATTTTTTATCGAACTTTCCATTTTCACCTTTTAAGAATTTTTGTTTTATCAACGACGATTGCTGTGCACTGTTTCTTAATCAGAAGTTGTACGAAAAAAATAAATTTTATACACTTCTAGTTTGACGTTTCCTTTTTTCTTTCTTCTACGTATGTCTCCTTACCTGTTATTATAATGATTATCTGAGAAATGCACATTAAACAATTGAGCTGAAGGAAAATTAAAATTATTCCAAGTAATTCGTAATAATTTAATATTAACTTGTTGACACATCAATACATTTATCGTATAGATAAGAGATATAATTTACTTGTATTTACATTATCGTTTTCTAATTACTGATAAAAATATGTGTCTCGTAAATATTTATTCTGATAATGAGTTGATTTACTTTGGATAATGCAGCGGTATCCAGGAAGACCAAGAATAAACAGCTGGAATTTGCAAATAGCTTTTACTTACATCTTTGTACGTAACTGCATTTATAAGAGATGTTTCACTTTCTAAGTTCGAAGAATTCATGATGTTTCCAATTGGAACATCGAAATCGTGAGATCGTTCGTGCGATCGCAAATTGTTGATCACAGAAAATTGTTTCTTGCATATATTACAACGATACGGTCGATTGCCTAAAAAGAAGGCAATAATTTCTATTCAAGTTTTACTCTACAAGACGATAGGTTTACTTTACGAAAAATTTAATGCAGTTTTTGCATAATAAATTTGATGAAAAATTATCAGTAAAGCTTTCGTATACAATTTAATCTAAGAAACTTAATATTTTCGCCTATAGAATTCCAAAAGATTAGTGAAACTTTAAAGAAACTTATTAAACCTTCTTCGAGAATTTACTAATCTTTTAAATATTTTTTCAAACAACTGTCAATGGCAATATTCTAACTTAAAAGGTCAATTAAAAATTTAACGAAACACAATACAACTTTACACATTTATTCATCGAATCATTAAACCACTGTAAAAGAACGCGTACCTTATTGGAACCTCATCTATGAGTTATTACACTGCATCATATCTAATTAATAATAATTACCGATATGCAATTGCATATGATGATGTAGGGCACCAGGTTTGCAAAATCCCCGATTGCAAACCGAACATCGCATCGGCCAGTTACCACTATGGGAATACCCATGGGCCCTTAAATCACCGGGGGTTGGAAAAGAACGACCGCATTCATTGCATTTATGAGGTTTTTCCTACGTACATTTCATCATTATCACATAACAGTAAATTAAATACCAGATTTAAATACCTGCTATCTTGATTTTGTTGTAACATAATTCATGGAATAAAAAAGAAAGAGAATGATCGTGATGATTTAATAACATTTAATTTTATTTGCTCGTTTCATTATGATACCTGGATAATTGATCTTAAAAGCTTTCTAAAGAATAAAAAAACATATTATTCATACATTCGATACATAACAATTACCTATTTGTTCTTCTATTTCTTTCATACACAAAAATATATTGAAATATTTCACAGTCCTGTTATATTTTTTACACGTTAAGAATGTAACTAGATTTCTTTCGATTATTTGATAAAACGTAAAAAATAGATGTCTCTTCTAAGTGAAAATCTTTCAAATATTAAGCATTGATAAAACCTTGTAGTGAGTCATTCGATGGTAGTACAAATTTGACGAAGCAGTGAAACGTTTCCCGCAAATAAGACATTCATGTGGTCGTTCTCCAGTGTGTATTCTTACATGTGTGTTCAAAGAGCTGCTCGTACTGAACATTTTTCCACACACAGTGCAACCATGTGGCTTTTCACCTGTGAATATTTTTGAATCATTGCCTCGTTCAAGACAAGTATTATTTTCGTTAAAATAATACATTGTTCAAACCTTTCTAAAAAAAGCTTTCAGAGTTTTTCAATAAAATAAAATGAAAATAAAGTAATACAGTATTTTCCATAATAATCTTGTTGAATTTATTTATTTGAATATTTGTTCAGCTATAAATTTATTGTTTACCCTTTTATAAGTTGATACGATAGAATAATGAAAGAAATATGTATATTTCAATTTATTTTCTTTCACGCGGATTCGTATACTGACCTGTATGCGTTCGTAGATGCCTTTTGAGCAAAGAAGGTCTATCAAAATTTTTGCCACACGTCTGACAAGATAAGCATCTTTGAAATTTCATGGAATTTTGTAAATTCATTCTCCCTTCAGCGCCGCGACAACTTAAATCTAGTGGCGCTTCTTGCACTACACTGCATACTGCGTATTTAACAATTTAAATAACGTGAACTACTGTCTTATTTATAAAATGTACGATTAAAAAAAAAGAAAGAAAAAAAAACTAAAAGATAAATATACTTCAACTGATCTAATATATTTTACTAATGCTGTTTTATTTAAGATTTAAAAGTAACAGTTGTATAATGAGTATGAAATTATTTTAAAAATTTGATCCTACGTATACTAAAGAATTTTTATATTATTGTTAACTAAAATAAAGTTACACATTTAACTGTATTTGATATACTTGCCAGACATTACAAATTTAACAATAAAAAAAAAGGTCAATGTTTGCGAAACTTTCACTGGTAACACCAACAATAAAATTTCGCGGACTTCGCTAACGAATCCAAACATGAAGAAGGATAAGTTCGAATTAGATGCTCTCTACCCCAAACAGATTATGCAGGCGATTACAGGTGAGAAAGAGGGTTGGTGACGACGAAGGCGCATGTCGAGGGGCGGGCTTTTTTCCTGAGGGCGGAGTTTATTTTGCCTTTTCATAATACACAGCATCATAATGCTACAGAGTATCTTGAAATATCAACTATTAAAATATATTAATATTTGTTAATTAAATAATAGTTAAAATATATTATATTTGTTGAATATAATTAGTACTTTCAACAATTGTTGCATTTAATAACATCTTTATTGATATTACAAAATGAAAAGAAACATAACTTTCTCGTTTTTCTATCATTTTTCGGGAATATAATGTATATTAATAATTATTCTGACTAAATATATACAGGATATACATACATTTAAATGTTATACGATATACAAGAGGAAAGATTAAAATATTAAATGAACGTAGAAATAAAAACATCTGAAGCACAAATATAATAAAAATATGTAATTTAAATTTTGAATATTATTTAAAATGTACACTAAGAATTTGTAATTTTAATTAAATTACTTAAAGCAGAACATCATTCACGTGCGATAATTAAAAAGTGAAACATATCTATGAATAAAAAATGGTGTGAAATTTCGTATATGCACAGGAAGAACGTTACAGTTAATGATATACCGCTGCCCCATATTGTGTCTTCTATTATTCTATAGTGCCAAACGGTACCAAGAACATTAGAATGACATCGCGTTCTCACATAAAGTAAAAGTCATGCATGGAAGCTACGTTTTCTGCAACAGAAATCTTTCTAACTTGCGCTTGAAAAAATATTCTTTAAAATTGCAACCATCAATCGCTTCGAAGATAATGACAAACCCCTCGAAGCTTAAACTTTATTTTTTGCAGCATTGAATAATTTATAGAAAAACGATCTATCCCAAACAAACAATTACATTATTCAATTTGAAACCTTTTAATTTATTAATTAATTTATAACTTCTAGTTAGTACAGGGAAATATGCTTATACTCGCTTACGAATTTTATAGACTGAAAAATTCAACGGAACATGTATATACTTTTAACAACTTGAATAACTTTATTTATTAATATTAGTTATTAAAAGATACTGTATGATAAGGTACATCATTTGAACCAGAGTGACGCTTAATTACACGACCAGAACTATACGTTTTTCAATAGTAACGCTTCGTCACGGTACCGGTGATTTTTCAAGGTATTCTACCGGAGGTGAGATAATTTGTCGTGTGGCATCGGGACGCCGGACGTCCCGCAGTGTCGTTCCCTCGTTTGTCACCTGAGAGGATATTAACACCATTGAAGTCTTCTCGGAATCATTACAAATCGCTTCTTCATCGACCACAACCGACAATACCTCAATCTATACTATATATATTGCAACATTATTGTGCAAGATCAATTCTAAGAATGCTTCAAACGTATATTTAAAATTTTAAAGCAAATAACATGGGTTTGCATTTACAAAATTTGAGATGGGTTAAAAATGTAGACACAGAATTTATTGAATATTTCAAATATATCGTAATGAAGAAGATATATATCAATCGGTTACAACGATTATTATAAATATTTATAAATAATAAAAATATTATTTTATTTTTCTACTAAATATTATAAATGATTTTTATCATAAAAAGATTCAGAATTCATCAGAACACAATATGAAATACGTTGCCATGTATCTCGTTTACTCTGTTAAAACAAAGATAAGACCTTTTTTATATTTAAATTAACAACTTCAAAATAAGTATTCACAGAAAAAATAAATTGCATTAAATAATACAAGAATCCTAACTTAAACGATATTATATATTTAAGATTACATGTACTAATGTTTTCCATGTTTTATTTACTCGTATAAATAATCAAGTTTCTGAATTCTTAAATGCTATAATGATATATCACAGCTTTACATTGCATCAGATACTTCCATTCCATCATTTCCAGCTTTTTCCTTTAGACTTTCAGAACATATTTTTACATCGTTCTTTTGGTCTTCATTTTGCACAGCATTTTCGCTTTCGGTAACACCTTTTGATGTATCTGAATTCCCTGCTTCTGTATTACATGCAGCAGACTGAGCAGCCTGTGCTTGTGGAGAAGTATCGCACTTCAAAATTTCACGCAATGCCATTGTCGCATATGTAGAAGATTTCAAAGACATTTCAACAATTAGAGCTTTAAATTGCCCCTCTGTAAAGATTTAAGAATTCTTTGTACATTGTATTTTATTAACATATTAATAAATATATATTTTAATATGTGTTAAAAAGTTAAATTGAGTATTGATTAAAAGTTCCACCTGGTTCATCTTTTGGAGGTGATGACTTTCTCATTTCATCAATATCACACATAATAAGATCACTGTGTTTTTCCTTATAATGCATAATTTTCCATGATAAATTTGAAGGAATTTGCAATATGTGTCTATACGTGCCTCCTAAACTGTATTTTCTAAAATAAAATAAACGTTATAAAATATACAAACGATTGTTACGTTAAAATAACATGTATTTAAACTTTACTCTTAACAATATTTACTTATTCTTTTGCCTAAGATCTGTAGTTAATCCATCTTTTGCTAAAAACTCATCAAACCATGGTTTAGCATAAGATGGATATGTGACTTTCCATCCAACTTGTGGCATTAACACATCTGCTAAAGTATAATTTGACAAATCTTCTTCTTTAAGAGTTTTTACTGCAGGGAGATTATATAAATCTTCGCTTGCATTTTTCTCATTAGTGGTTTTCTTTTTATCTGTACTCTCATCAATTTTGAGATAACATTCTGTAGCATCTGTTACTTCCTTAATTGAAGCAGTTAGTTCAGCAGTTGCTTCAGGCATTTCTTTCACTTCTACATCTGTACTTGTTTCATTTTCAAGTTTACTTATTTTGCCATTAGTGTCTGCAGTATCTTCAATTACAAAATCATTCTCGTTATCATAAACGATATCATCTTCATTATCGTTATTTCTTATGTCAGTTTCATACACTAGATCCCCCACTATAGGTTTTATTCCAAATTCGCTTATTCTTCTTGATACCATATAATTCCATACAAAACTTTGATATGCGTGAATATACATTAAACGAATATTTCTTGGTATTAAATCCAAAGCACCCTGTGCATTATGATTACCAGATATAGAAAGACCTTTTAATAGTGTAGCCTCTATCTTATCATATCTTTCAATTCTTCTATATGCAGCAAATGCATCTTTTGTTGTTTCATATATTTTTCTAGCTTCTATTAAATCTTTATCTTGCTCTCCTTCTCTAGGTTTCAAAATTAATACAATTGCTTCCTGCCAGTTACCTTTTTTTTTTTTTTTTAAATAAAAATACACACTTAAATAATAATTCATTAAATAAACTTTACACGAGGAAATGTTACTATAGAATTTAATTGGAAACAATTACCTTGAAGTAAAGCTTTGCCTATTTCATAAGTTGGAATAGTTGGTACAGTACCAAACCTTTGTAGACCATAATAATTTATGAATCCAAAGTCCCTCAAAGATATCATTGTTCTCTCAATTTGTTTATCTGTACCACTGACATTTCTTAAAGCAATTCTAAAGTGGTTACCCTTCAGCATACCCAATTTCAAAGGCTCTTTCTCAAATTTAAAATTTCCTACATAAGCTCCACGTACATTTTTTGCTGCTCTTAATATATCTGTGGGTTCAATTTTCCTCACACAAACCCACTGAGTTGTCCATGCTCTACGATCTTTTGTACCAGCATAATTGAAATTATTTGGCTTTAAACGCAAATTCATAGCCAATTGATTTAAAGCATCCATTGTATCCATATTTACTTTATGTAATAAAAAGTAACAATATTCTCCACCACGTTTTTTCCAATCTATCCTATTATCTTTTCGAAAACTGTGATCTAATAATAAAACATATTGTATTAGTAAAAACAGTAAGTATAGTTTTATTGAAAGCTAAATCTTTGACATACAAGTATCGTTATTCTTTTTGTTTGGCAAAATCATCATAATCTTCTTATTCTCTTTATCTATGGTTTGACTAATAACATTTGTCATCTTTTTAACAGTTGTATGAATTGCCCTGCGTTGATCTTTATCTATGTTTGTTACATCAATTTCTATAGCAGATGCTTCTGGTTCTTTTAAAGTCTGTAACTGATCCCAAACTGTATCTGGTATAATTTTTCTTAAGTCTTCCACATTTTCATTACTTTCTTCAACTAATGGAAGGATTTGATTTGTCAACTTAGCTATTTGTCCATCGAGAGAAATTTCATTAACATGGAAATCTGTATATCTTTCCTTAATTACACCAACAAACCCTTCATCTCCTATAAACTTTGTAATACCGACATCGCATTCTTTTAATCGGCTTCCAACTTCCAGTTTCTTTCTTTTTCCATCTTGTTGTGAATTTGACGACCAATTACGTTTAAAAGGTTTTCTACCAAAATTTTCATTTCGAAATCCTTGAAAAGAAATTCGAAATAAAAAGCCATCAATTAGATGTAAAGAATTTAGTATACAAAACGTACTTATTTTTAAATCGTATCAGTACTGTACGAACCTTTGTTTCTTCTATAATCATTGTTTGAACGTCCATCTCTTCTGAAATCTCTTTTATAGTTGTCACGCGTGCTTCCTTGTGCAGATTCTCGTTCAGGATCACAACTTTTTGAATTATTATCACAATTAATGTTTTTATTTTCAACTTCAGACATTGTCGTCTATTTAATAATTTCTTATAAAAGTTTTGAAAAAAAAAGATTTAATTTCTCACTTAAGAATCTATCCTAAATTTTTTAATCCTTAAACTGGCTACGTAAGCTTTGTTGGAATACTAACGTGAACACATTATTTACAAGAATATAACCTATTCAATGACACGTGCTTCAAACCAGTGTTTCTCAACTAAAAATAATTTTAAATAATTTCACGTATCCTGTAATTATTCAATATACAAATGTTACATAAAAAATTCTTAAAAGATTAAAATAATAAAAATTGATCAGGTAAGTACAAGTTAATGAAACTACAAACAAATATAGTAATTGATATGTTACTATAGCAAAGTAATATTATTTTCATCAAATAATTCTTCAAAATGTTCAAAATTCTTTACATATTAGTATTTTCATTTCCTTATATATTAGTATTTTATTCAAATAAAATTAAATTACTGTAGCGACAATTCGATAAATCGAACATAAAAATCGACGTGAATAATCGATACAGGCATCTCATCTCTAGTCGAATTTTTTCTTATACTATATGACTATAATTGTAATATTTAGTTGCTGCAAAAGTTAAAGGAAGATCTATTGCTCTCTGTAAAAAGTAAATTACTACTTTTGAGAGACACTTAATAATTCTAAAATGATTTTTAAGAAGATCGTAACTTCAAACATCCTTCATAAGGTTAGACAGTTAGGTAGGTAGAATTTAAGGTGTGAAAAAGTATTCAAATTTTTCCGATTTACATAATCTTGATTAAATATTTTTAATGACATTGACGTAACCTTTTTGGTAAAAATCTTTTTTTATTAATAACATTAATAATCGTCAAATATTACTTGATTCAGTCAATCATGTTAAAAAAATGCAAATTAAAATGTATGCGTAATACGTTATAAAAATGTACACATTTATATCCTCCAAATATACATTTATGAATGTATATATTGTACATATTAATAGATTTTAAGTATTTTAATTTTCTTTCAAGAGGTTAATACATTGCAACATACATTATATTTTTATTTTTACAGAATCACTTTCTAAAACTAGTCTTTTTGCAAACTCTTGTAAACTGCAACAACTTAATAGAACATTCAATAGCCTTACCACTACTAAACAATGTTTAAATTCTAATATAATCAACAATGGAAATAATCATTTGACAAAGGTAATAATATTTTAATATTATTATTATTGACATTAATAATTTGTTTTGCATTAATTTGTATATGTATATATACATATATTAATAATAAACATTTATCTCTTTTTAGTTTCCAATAACTAACACTTTAGGAAAACAAATATGCCGTAAAGAAAGTGCAGTTGCTGGTGATCATGTACGTTTATGGGTGTTAGAAAGAATAGTTTCAACAGCACTTCCAATTCTAATACCTTGTGCTTTGATAACAGAAAATACAGTTCTTGATGGCATAATGTCTGTATTGGTTGTGATGCATGCACATTGGTAATTATGAATCTTAAGAACTTATTAATATGATGTCTTTCAACTACTTTTGTACATTGCATGAATATATTATTGCTTTGTTTCCTTTAAATGTAAATTTAAGTTTTATTTTAATTTTTCATATTATAACTTGTATTAAATAGGGGTCTGGAGGCTGTTATTAAGGATTATGCACGTCCTATTATTGTTGGACCTATAGTACCCAAAGTTTTACACATTACATTGCTTCTTATCTCAGCAGCTACACTTTGTGGACTATTTATACTTATAAATAATGGTCCTGGTGTTTCAAGGGCTATTAAAGATGCTTGGGCAATTGGCAAAACTCCACCTACTGAACCTACCAAACCTAAAACACCATCATAATTTCTTCGATATTTTAATAGATGGTTAATCTATTAATTTAGATACTTTGTAATTTCACTTCCTGTAAATTATTCAGAAATAAATTATATATCTTTAAATATTTTATTGTATTATTCACATGAAAAGATATGAAAAGAAAGTTTGCCTTTGTTATTTTTTGGTAGAATATAAAATTTCCTAATATAAGCAATTAGTAAATCCATAATTAGTTTGGGTTAAACAAAATGTTTATTTATGGAAATTATAATACAAAACAAATATACATACGATATTCGTATTACCTTCATGATATATCATATATCATATTAGTACAACCTTTATAACAACTTAAATTATAAAAATTATAAAAACTTTTAAATATTAAAATTATTTGTAGGATCTCAATTTGAATCTTCTCCTATTTTAGCAACTTTATCTATGAAAGATGCAAGTTTAACATCCCTCTGTGATAAACCATTTACGTCATGAGAAGACAGAGTAATGTTTACTTTGTTGTAAACATTAAACCATTCCGGATGATGATTCATTTTTTCTGCTTGCAATGCAACTCTGGTCATAAAACCAAAAGCCTATAAACACAAATATATGACAAGTGTCTATAATATAAAAAAATATGAACAATAAATATATTTTTGCAACATACTTGGTTAAAATTATTAAATAAAAATTCCTTGTAAATAGCATCCCTGTTCTCTTGAACAGTCCAACCATTTGACAACAGTGGTTTTAAATCCTTTTCTCGTTCTTCTGGAGTAAGTTTTCCCTAAAAAAAAGGAAAAAGAACAAAAAAACGAAATATTCTCATAAAATGTTATATATATATGTTAGTTTAAATAAATAGCTTAAATGTTTTCTAAATGATAAATCTTACTTATAAAATTAATTATATCATTTAAAACAAAATTTGTTATTTAAAAAAATTATAGTTAAATAAAAAATATTAACGATATCGGAAACTGAAAGGTCAGATCAATATGATCAGGAAATGTTTTCTTTGTTTTATATTTTGTAACATATGACACGAAAAAATTAATTTCACACATAAAAAAACTGCTGATTTTATGTGTCCGTTGATTAATAACAATGTTTATAACACGTTGAATTTTTTATACTAATTATTAAAGAGTAATTTGTGCAATAGAACTTTTAAAATCACAACCACTTGTTACACCCAAGGAATATGAAATATCATATACCTACATATGTAATATATATTTGACATATTATTGCTTTATTTTAAACAGTAAACACTTGTAAATCAAATTAAAAATTGATAATAACAATTAAAATAAGAAAAAAAAAATTAAAATATTCACGGAATGTTAGAACACTTCCAATTTTTATTCATACTAACACGAGGTTAAATATTTACTTTTACACGTTATATAAAATACTAATATTTCATTTCATATATTTATTATAAGAATCTTACCATTTTGGCCTTTTTCAAAGCAGGAGCAGATATTCCTCTTCGGTCAGAAATATGGAATATTTTATCCCGAAAGATCCCCCCACCATTTAGAAATCGCATGCGCGTTAAAGTCGACATAGGTTTTGCTTTCTTTTTCCTTGATTATGTTGAAATACTTTATATACCATAAAATGAATAAATATTTCAATATTACGCCACAAGTTGTTAGTAAAAAATCTTTCTATTTCAAGTTACTTGATAAAAAATTCGGAATAAAAGTTTATTTCATTGTGTTGCTCAGTGTTTGGTTATTTCAGCAATACATATTTTCATAAGATTCACAATGTAATTTTGTAATGTCTATTTTCTTCTGTGATAATATATATTGATTATTTTTAAAATGAATCAAGATTATTTAAAATTTTACACATGTTAATTACATTGTTTCTTAAACCTAACCTTACCAATTTATTATCGTCTTTCAAACTTTTAACAAATATTAGAAGCATCCAATAGTGTTAACACTATCCATTATAGTTTTATTTAATAATTTTCTCGTTAAATAGATTATATATATTTATGTAATTATGGTTTTCCTCAAGTCACTGCAAACATCAACCTCTTGTACGAAAAGTTTCCAGGCAAACATCTCGAAAGAAGGCGGTATATTTGAAATCGGTCTGATTTGCTTTTTATGTTTCTTCCGTTAATTAAAATTTCAAATATTTTGTTAAACTGTTTGCTAATTAAATTCCTCGATTTCTTCTACTTGTAAAAGTGTTTTGATGATACAAAATGACAATAAACGTTTGAAAGAAGTAATATTCTATTTTATTATTTAAATTAATTATCGTTACAAGAAAAGTAACGTTGATCGAAGTATCGAAGAAAATAGTAACGTAACTATTTTACATTTACGATGAAGAATTCAAATTCTAAAAGACTTTAAACGGCCTTTCAATAATACCATTTCATTGCTCTTTTTCGCGTACCGTTTCCTACAAGTGAGTACATACTTTCATTCTTGCACGTGCTTCACTTCGCGGATGCCGATTGCGATTACAAACCTTTTACTCACTCGTCTTCGTTGCGTTGCTTCACTTTTACATTCACATTTGTGGAACAAGGAGTATTGCGTTCGAACGCGTTAATCTACTAAAACCTTGCTCAAAGTATTATCGGTGAATAACTAGCGCGGTGTATGTAAATCAATTTTCGTGCAGTTTAAGAAATTGCTAACACTATGTAACAAATTGAATGTGATTAATTTAAAGGGGCTACAGATTACTTTAACAAATTATATACTTAAGAAGAACTATTAAACTAGATTCCTTGCATTTATTTGAACTAAGAAAATTGATCGCGCTTGATATTTCTCTACTTCTACAGATTGTTAGTTAATTCTTGTTCATTGTTCTTCTTTGCGCGTTTAATTTCGTTTACGAGATGTACAGTACCCTCCAAATTTGATGAACAAATTAACTTATCTGTGATCTTCAATTTAATTACAAATACGATAAATCATGTGCACATATCAATCTTTATTTAACTATGCGAAAAATGAAGATATGGAAGAGGAAAGTGTGTGAGATCACGGATTAGAATCAAACGTGCCATTGTCGATGATATACTGCATTTTTATCTTAGGAAAGATCTAAAATAAAAGGCTACCTGTTAAAGCTTGATATTAGTCAATATAACTTCATATAGTTGAACTATTCGAATAATTCGAATATTCAAAATGTTTGAATTTCAGAGCGTGCCGAATATTTTGTAACATTTCGATATTATATACATTTTATACAATGTATTTAAAAATTTCGAAATTTGTTATCTTCCTTTTTTTCAATTGTGTTTTAATTTATTAGTGACGATGATTCAACGTATATTACGGAAAAATTTATTTTAATAGATTAAAAGAATCTGTTTTATGGTTACTTGGCAATTACATACATTACAAATTGAAAGGTTGGTTTCAAGGATTAGATATGAATGTATGGGGTTATTCAAATGCGACCCCCAAATTTCCGTACTGTATAATGTTTACAAGTCATATGTTTTCAAATGACATAAGCCGTGTTGTTTTAGTAAAAAGTAGTACAATTTTAACCATGAACAGGTATACATTTAAGCATTTAATTTAAATTTATTATTTAAATAGGAGTTTTTAAAAAATATCTATCGTAATTTCTTTTTCTGTAAATAATCGGCCAAATTAATCTTCAATTCGAAGATTAGTGAAAAATTTCGAAGAAATTAATCGTGCTATTGATAAATCAAAAAGTGGAAGATCAAAAACTGTACGCACAAATGAAAACGTTGCTGCTGTAAGTGAAAGTGTTGAAGATGAACTGACAACATCAATTTCACATCGTTGGCAAGAACGAGGCATATCTTATGGCTCTGTATGGTAGCTTTTGCATAAAGATTTGCATTTACACGCGTATAATATCCAATTAACCCAGGAATAGAAAGAAATAGACTATTTACAACGTCGTAATTTTGCTCGTTGGATTATTGAGTAACGAACAACAGATCCATTGTTTACAAGTAAAATTTTGTTTAGTGATGAAGTTCATTTCACAATGCATAGATTCGTTAATAAGCAAAATTGTCGTATCTGAGCTGATAAAAATCCTCGCGTTATTCATGAAAAATCTCCCCACCCACAAAAAGTCATTGTTTGGTGTACATTTTGGAAAAATGAAATCATTGAACCATTTTTCTTCGAAAATGATGCTAGAAATGCTGTTACTGTGTATACTGTGTAATATCAATCAATGTTGAGTGACTTTTTATGATCTGAATTAAATCATATTGATGTGCAAAACGGGTGCTATTTACACACTTCGAGAAAACTTTGTTTTTGCGATCGTTTCTTTAACGTGCAATTTCACGAAATGTAGATTTCAATTGCTCTCCAAGATCATGCGATTTAACACCATTCCATTTTTTACAGGATTTTGAAAAGTCGAATCTATGTTAACAAACCAGAAACAATTAATGACCTGAAGTTCGAGTTGCAATTCGTGAATTAACTGCAGTAACAATCGAAAAGTCATTAAAAATTTCGCAAATAAAATTGATGTCTGCAGATATGCTTACGCTACACATTTGAAGAACATTCTGTTCCACGTGTAATTGTAATGGATCATACTTTTAATAAAAATACAACTTGAAAAAATTTCAAATAGTTCGTGTTTTATTAAAAAGAAGCACGTAGGCGCATAATTTGGATGACCCTATTATTTAACGAAAGCTTTGTGTTACTTATTCTAAGTCTATTTAATACTACTTCTTGTTTCCCATCAAGATTTGCAATGACTATACATATAATCTGTTATTCTTGGCTATACAAACTATAAAATAAATTACATATACAATATACGTCATCGAATGTTCAATTAATTATAAAACAAAAATATTTGTCCGAATACATATGTTCGTTTATTGTACGTTCGATTATCATCCGATACGAATGATCTTCGATCAATGAATTTCATTTCACTTATTCGTGTCAGCATCGAAACGAACCGCGATCAAGTAACTAGCTACCGCTCAGATTTACTCTCTCCTGTCACGGATATCCAGTCACTAACTATTCCACCACATCGTCTATGCGGCAACGTTGTTAACATCGTATATTTCTGCAATATATTTTCAGATTGAACAGCATCCTCGAGGTAGCTTGCGCACGTTATCCTGTCCGCGGATGAAAAATAAGATTGCACAGCCTTTCGCTCGGATGTTGGCGCATCTAACGATGTGATGCTACCGTTTCTTTGACCCGCAGCATCATGTATCCTCATATTGAGTCACAAGAAATTGACGATCGAAATGCAATGCAAGCGGCAATAAAAACAGTGTTAAAAAACACGCATTAAAATTGGCTGATACTATAGTTACACCGACGCTGAGATTAAACGGACATACAGTTGAAAGGATCGATCGATGTGACGAAAGTTAACCGCGAAGATTGAACGATTAGCAAAAATTACACATGCCATTAAGTTCGCGATTTTTTTCATATTTGATATTTCATTGAAATTTTTTTCCAATTTGATTTTAACTGATATTTTCGATATAACGTTACCAAGATTGGAGGATTTGAGTAAGGAACAATTATTCCTTTTATCTTTTGCCAATGTAAGCTTATTTTCTGTACTGAAAAGTAATACTTACGTTTTTTGTTACTCAGACATATTAATAATTATGAAACATTCTTGTTAGCATTTATCAACTAACGAAAATAATAATATCATTGAATGACTTTTTTTTCAATATAGTGAAAATCAAAATGTTTTGAAGTTATATATAATCTTAACACTTATTACGATTGTGGCAACTTTTCCCTTCGCATACACTACCACTCGTGGAAGTATGTATACTTGAAAAGTAAACGAAAAAAATGAACACAGAAAATACTTCACAGAAAATAGTTTTATCTCCGATCAGTTTTTCATTATACAAACATGAAGTTACTGAATTGTGCATAAATAATTAATTAATACTCAAATAAAAACAAATTAAGAACTTTTAAAATTAAATCTTTTTTTCGTCAGGAAGAAAACGTTAAAGAAAGAAAAAAATATCAAAGAAAGAGCAACCCACATTTAATAATAAAGACATCAACTATTTTCCTTCGGTTTAATTCGAACGCAAGATAAGCAAGGAAAAATCACTTTTTACGAATAAATTTATGTAAATCTTAAAAAAATAAATTATTAGTGACTTATTGTTTGGTAAATGGGTAGAGGGATGGTAATATAAATACATTTTATACAATTATCGTATAGTAATTATAGTATAGTTACCATAGTAAGCAATTATTTATTAAGGAAAACTTCTTAAGGAAATATCCATACTCCCATAAGCGACAGTGTATAACTCTTAAACTTCACAGATGTGGTGTGAAACCGCGGATCCCGAAAAACGGTAGTCACCTTTAAAACGAGATCCGCACAGCCTGGACCCATTAAGAATAACTGGTTCACTGTCAAATTCTAAGGATTCTGCCAATGCTTACAAGTACCCCTTAGGCAGTTCTATGAATCCTAAGAAGAAATGCAACATATGGAAATAAGAACAATCTATATTCAAATAAATCATTAATACGTTTCAATTTTCGCGAACCATTTATACTTCAACAATAACATCTGTAATACAAATTGTAATAAAAATATTATAATTCTATTCGTTAATTAATTCGTGTACATTGATGTCAAAGCATAAATACACAATGAAATAGACATGTTATTTTATTTCATTCTATTCCTATCGTATCGTTCTTACCTTTTACATGATCGGTAAGAATAAATTTTATAATACGACATGTCTAAATCACATCCTAAGTATCTCTTTTATGTCTAATATTACTGGAAAATGTTTAAGGCATAATCGGAATGATTTCGAGAAAGGTATGCAGTGCAAGAAAAAATCATGTTTCTATTTCAATTTATTTTGAAATTTTCAATTTTTCTTTTTATTCCTGTGATCACTGTTTTTGAATTTTTTAAGATCACCAGTATTTTCTACAGAAAAGCATACGCGCGCGCGCGCGCGCGTGTGTGTGTGTGTACACATATTTCTATTGTGCCTAGGTAGTAGGTGTGAAAATATATTCAAGCATATTTGAGTTATGATCTTAAGGTGAACCATAAACATGTGATCAAATTCTAAAACAGTGTTAGGATGATATATAAACAAAAATTTTCGTTTATTTAATTAAAAAAGGAACCATCGTTCAGTAATTTATATTGCGTTGCATCAAAGGGATCAATACAGAATTTGATAATAATCATGAGTTGATTGCTAGATATTTCGTAAATCCGGAAAGTATAACTTGATAGATCCTCTTTATCATAAAACTAAATAATATTGCAAATTGGTTAATCATAATGATCGTTATACATAATAAAAGGACAAACCGTTACGCTGATTAACAAAATATTTGCAACAGATAGATTTTAAAAAATGTTCCTTCTTCTTGTACTATATAGAAATAAGCTATACGTAGTTTTTCTTTCTCCGTTTAATTTATTTAATAATATATCAATATTTATTCTGTAATGTGCGTTCAAAAAAGAATTAAGTTTGAAATACTTCGACCATTACTATTTCATTAGAGGAAATAGAATACAAAACAATACAAAGGTATGTACAAGTTCTACTAAACGCAAAGTTGTTATAAACTTTCAATCATCTTATAGCATTTGTTTTACGTACTTTATCACAAAACATACTATAATACAATCCTTTTTTTTCATGTAAAAGAGACACGTCAATTATCTTTCACAATATATTTTCTTCTATCGGATGTAACGAACTTTTCGTAGAATGTTTTGAAAATTGAGGAAAATTCTCAGTAATAGTAAATACTAAAACTTACGTAACTCGAACGGACGTGCACACACGTCTTGTAATGAACAAAAAGTAATAACAGTTAAATTCATACTTTTTATAGTAAAAAAACAATTCTACATACACTTACTTGCATGAAATGATACAGAATTTATCAATTTGCTATGGACTTTTTAATGTACATAATCATTCGTACCAAACGGAAACAAATAGAATGTCAATTATGAATGAATGTTTCCTGGACGAGATACTAAAGTAACTACATCTGCGGAATCGCAAGGGCAAAGGATGCTGATTTTTTCTATTTAACTGAAAGCAAGAAATATGCTGTAAAATCTAATCAAAATATATCAGAAATAGTTTCATGGCTATTTCTCTTTCAATAGTATAAAATTCACGCTCAACGTTTCTCTTGTACATTATAGAAAGAAGAAGATTGGATGTCACATCGAAAGCTTAACTTCAATTTTAACGAAGTTTGGCTTCGGTCACATCACTAAAATGTTATTTTTACGTCTGTTAATTTTGTAAGTAAATATTTTCATTAAACTAACTTCTATTTAAATCGTCGTTCCTTGCGTTAATTCTACAAAGAAAAGAAAAAACAAAAGAATATTACTTCTAGAGCATCTATATGCGTTATTATAAACGCTAGCTTATTATCCAGCTATGTGTTCGACTACCCTCGCAGCTTGCAACGTTTATTTGGCGCGAAACGAGAAGCTGCTGACAAAGAGAAAAAGAACGAACGCGAAGTATGTAAATCTGAAGAATGCAAATTAATCGGTGAGTAATAACTATCGCGGGAGAAATTATTCCTCTGTATAAAATATTCAACTGATTTTTAACGTGAAAAAAATGAGAAGAAAGTTGAATTTGCACCTATTACGAAATTTTTTTATTTAATATTATAGTACAATATAAAATTAAAGAAATTAAATACATTAATTTGATTTTTTTTAGTGTTTCTTCCTTTACAGTGGAATAATCTATATAGAATATATAATGTTGGAAAATAGATAATTACCGAACTATATTTTTTTATGTTTGTAATGCAGCAAAACTAATCAAGGAAAGTTTGGACGAATCCGTGAATCCGTGTGATGATTTCTACGCGTATGCGTGTGGAAATTGGTCGAAGATCAATCCCATTCCTGAAAATATGACCTCTTGGAGTGTATGGACTATGGTATCAAAGAAAATTGATCGCCAAGTTGAAGGTTCACCTAAATATTGATTTATTCTAACATATATACTGTTATAATAAACTGAATGTTTTATTCCTTTAATTTAAATAACCGCAACACGATAGAAACGATACTATTTTCATCGTTTATCATTTTTCCTTCTTTTTTTCAGAAATAATCAAATCTGAACTGAAACCTGACGATTTTTTCGCCGTCAAACTTGCTAAGATATGGTATAAAAGTTGCACGAATATAGGTAAGCCCTCAAATGTCATTCATAAGTGTACAACAATTGACTTTAATTATTTTCAAATTGTTAACAAATGGAATTACCGTTATAACGGTATCTCCGATTTAATTGTTATTTGAAATGTAATAAAAATCAGATATTGTAAATTAAACATGTGATCTATAGACGCCATTGAAAAAAGAGGAGTGGAACCAATGTTGTCCACTCTATGGAGGCATGGTGGATGGCCACTAATCATGGAAGATGGGGAATGGGACGAAGATATATATAATTGGCAAATAGTTGATGATCAATACGCTCGTTTGATGGGATTCAACGCTTTTCATGACTTACGTTACAACAGATTATCATACGAAGATAACGATACAATATTGGTACAATCGTAGTCTACATAAATCTATTCTATCAGAATGAACAACAACAATTAGATGATTATAATGCATAATATACTTCAATGTTTCAGATTGAAACGCCTCATTTACCACTTGGGACATATCGGTTGCTTTCATATGAAGATTATTATAATACAGATAGCAGCGACGAAAACAACGAAAGTGGAGAAGGCAGTCAGGAGAAAGGAAGTAAGGAGAAACCAGAAGAGACTGAAGAAGAAGTAAATGAGGATTACTATATTGATATCGATACATACGATGATTATAATTCTGGTTTAAGACGCGATGGTAAGAAGATGATAAATAGATATGTTGCTGAAGAGAAAACGAAGAGGAGAACTAGAAGAGACGTTATGAAACAAAAGGTTCTTCACAGAATATTGCATCAATTAAAGAAGACAAAAAAACATAAAGTTCATCACAGCGCTAAAGGAAAATTGTCGAGACATGAGCATCTGTCACGCAATAAATTATTCACGAAGAAGAATAATGTAAAACATAATACGATAAAGAAGAAATCAAAGGTAAACATAAATCACAGCAAGAATAATAATAAGAGAAAGAAAATTGAAGAGAGCGATCATGAAAATAAAGAAAAACTGCATAAGAAGAAAATTGCTACAAGGAAGAATGTTAAGCGACTAGAACACGATAAAAGAAAAAGTAATAAGAACAAAGTGTTGGGAAAACATGCTCATGAAAATAAAATAAAGAGGAAATCGAATAGAACTGAAATGAAAGGAAAAATTCATACCATTGAAGGTCACAAGCACCAGAAAACTGCCAGTCATAGGGTTCATCACATTGCGAACAAAATGAGTGCTTCAAAGCGTGTTCCAATTAGAATATACAACAGCGACGAATATGGTAGCGGTGACGTTGATGTTGAAAATGATAACGATGACAACGATGATGATGACGATGTTGAGCGTGATGATAACGGCAATGATGACAATAACGACAGCGGTGATGATGATGATGATGATGACGACGACGACGACGACGACGACAACGACGACGATGATGATGATGAGCGTGGTGATGAAGATGAAGAAGAAAAGAGAGAAGCATTAAAACAACAATATAAAGAGCACATACTTAATGTCTCATTAGTACTTATAAAAGGAAGAGAAATTGAAATATCGATAGAGAAATTGAAGCAAGATATCGAGGATCTTGTTGAATTCATAATCAAAATAGGAGAGGTTAAAGAAAATTTATTTCTTCAGTTCTTCTACGTTACGTTCGAACAAATAGAATCAAACATTTAATATTAGTATTTGCGAACTTAACTAAACTTGATACATTTTTTCAGCTCACTTTCACACCTGATGAGCCTATGAATACAATACTTGATGAATTCCAAAAATATTATAATGACCTAGGACCTGTTACACGCAATACCAAAGTAAGATATATTGTTTAAGTAAAGTATAGATATACGTAAAAATTAGTATTTACACAATCGATGAATACTTAGATAAATTGGATAAGAAAAGTGGAAAAGTTATTTTCTGAGGCTGGAGTGGATATCGACGACGACGTAGAAATTATTGTAGCAGTTCCAGAATATATAACAAAACTTCGCGCGTTGCTCGAAGAAACTCCAAGTAAAACACTCGGTGAGTACATTGATATTTAAACTATATATTTGTATCTGTTTCAATCGAAACAGTAAATAACAACATTGCGGTTTTATTACAGTTAACTATGTTCATTGGAACTTCCTTAGTAAAATAACAATGGCTGGCCCGAGAGAATTAGTAGAATTAACAGAACAATGGAACGGACGTGATCCATTTACGTCCATGTATGTAATACGATCTTTGTATCATAAATTGTAAAAAACAAAATCCTCCTATAGTAATTCAGCTTTAATTTATACTTTTATAGAGAGACAAGATGTGTAGAATTGGTACAATTGACTGATGTAGCAGGGTATGAATATGTCAAGAAGTATCTGTCAGACGATATAGCGAAATCGGTAAGAAACAGTTTGTTCATACATGTTATCCGGACGTAAAAAGAATTACCATATCTTTAATATTTAAATATGATTTAGTGTTCTCTATCTATAGTCTAAAAATGTTTATTTATTCATAAATATTACTCATTATCTATAAAGGCCAGAGATATGATCGACGATATACAAAAGGAAGTCGAATATCAGATCAAGGAATCCACGTGGATAAACGACGATACCAAACATTTTGTTTTAGACAAGCTAGTGCACATGAAGAATTGGATTGGTGGTCCAGAATGGTATCGAAACACTACATATGCAAAACGTTACTTCCAGGGAGTGAGTTTCTAACTTTTAATATTAATTAATAATTATAATTGTATTTATTAAGCACGAAAAATTTCGATTATAACTTTAACAGGTTAAGCATAAGCAACATTTCACGCTAATAAATTCTTTTCTTTTGAAGCTCACAATTGGCCCGTCTTTTTACGAGAACGTTTTGAATTACGTTAGATATATTAAATGGAAAGGTTTACGACATATAGTGCAACACCAGGAAGAGGATGATGCTCAGTAAGACTCTATTTTATCATGTCAGCAAGACAACTCAACCAAATTTCATATTTTCAATTGGTTACAGAAATATGTTGAATCCTCTGGAGTTGAATGCTTTCTTCATGCCAACAGAAAATTCTATATGTATGCATATTAAGAGAAATTTTAATATAGTTTAGAAGAAAAAAGAAATTTTAGTTTCATTGTTCGATACAAATAATCAAAAATTAATAATTGAATAAATTATTTTTCTCTTTAAACACAGCAATCACCGCCGCGGATCTTCAAAGTCCAATGTTTTCTCCTAATCGACCATGGTAAATAATTGATCTTTCTAAGAAACTTCATATGGGTACACTTGGTTAAAAGTAATGCAAAAAATTTCGTAACTTAGGTATGTCAACTTCGGCATTATTGGACTTGTCATGGGCCACGAAGTGAATCACGGATTCGATGATTCAGGTGAATTACTATGAAAATATCGTAATTCCAAAAGTAACGAACACTGTTTACTAAACTAATCGATGTTAGGTCATCTTTACGACGAGGAAGGGAATGAAATGGAATGGTTATCTGCGATGGCAGAGGCTTACAATAAGAGAGCAGGGTGCTTCGTTGATCAGTATAATAAATACAGTATTATCAAGGGAGAAAATATGACAATTGAAGTGAGTGTTCTATTTTAACTCTTTAAACGTATCAATACTTTTTTTTCAATATTATTTCGAAATATTTTTGATTTATAGATATTTATACAAAGATACTATAATTTAAAAAAGTACATTCCAGTTTCACATTATATTACATAAAGCAAAAAGTAATTAACAGTTTCAATATTATAGATCTGTTTGATATACAATAAATTATTATCGTTATTAATATCATAAACTTCTTGTTTATTTTGTTAAATTATTGAATCGTTTCTCTTTTAACTTAAGAAAAGAAAAAGATAATTGTCCACGATATATAATTTAGCCTATAGTAGTAAAAGGAATTGATAATATCATACATATATTATGAATATTATAGAACTATGGCAATCGAACAGCTGGTGAAAACATAGCCGACACAATGGGCCTGCAAGCTGTATTTAGGGCTTATAAAAGAAGGGAACGAGAATGTGGAAAGCCAGATCCTGCCCTACCAGGACTAGAACACTTTACCAACGACCAAAGCTTCTTCTTGTCATTTGCTAACGTAAGACTCTGTTACATCTTTAAAATTAATATAATAAATTTTTATTTTCGTTGACTTTCTTCACGATTCGAAATTCTACTGTTGTTCTAATATTTGTAGCAATTTACATTTGGAATGTATAATATTATATAATTCTGTCTTTCATTTTCATTATTTCGTGCATAACGTGTCTCTTTATAGAGAAAAGTAAGACTCAATATTATGATAATGAAATAAGTAAAAACGGATTAACAGAATAGTTTAAGACGGCGTTATTATATATTGTAACTTTAACTTGCAGCTGTGGTGTGAAGTCGAGGACCGGGAGTCTACGATAAGAGGCGCCAAGTATGACGTACACAGTGCAGCACGTTTGAGGGTGATCGGTCCAGCCGCGAATTCGCAAGCTTTTGCTAAAACTTTCAACTGCCCAGTTGGTAGTCCTATGAATCCCCCAAACAAATGTAACATATGGCAATAATCGAAAATTGAAATTTAATTTAATAATATAACTTTACCAAAGAATAAAATAGAACACACGATGTGCAAACTATACTGCTACATTAATTACCATTCACAATCATCGTCCTACTTTTCAGTAACATTTACAAATATTTTACTAAAATTTCCTTCCATAAATTATAGAAATTAATCAACCTAAGATTCATACTAATTATAGAATTTTAAGAAACTAATCTGTTTATTTTTGATCGATATACATTTCGAAAATTTATAATAAGTAACATCCAAATTAATATCAAAATAAGTGCATTTAAGCAGCGCCAGCTTCAAATGCAGCTAAAAAGTAGAACGTCGAATTTAATTCGTATGATTATTCAATATTATCCTCTCTCAATGCCAGACTTTTTAATTTATCGATTAAGTTTAACCTTTCTTTTTTTTCTCCGTCATCGCGTATGTTCCTTTCTGTAAGTCTGAATTTCATCAAATACCGCTTTGAACTCTATATTACAAAAAATAAGGATTCACAGTGCTCAAGGTAACGTTCGACGCTGCACGCTTTGCGAAAAATGAGTTACAATAACTAGAAGCGAATGCGCAGACTAAATTAACTATAATTCTTGATTTATTCATAGCAACGACAAATGTAATCTCGTTGGCTTCAAGAACCTTTCTTTGTTCAAACTGCCGCACAATGTAAGACTATGGAGATTAACCTTTCCACTCGAGACGTTATTTTAACTGACACATTTAAAAGGAATATTACGTAATTTTTCAGGTATATATATAATTACATCGTTAAACCTTTCCTTCTTATTAATAATAATATTTTCAGTAAAATTTTATTAATAAAAGGAAAAGTAGAACAAAAAGAAAAACACGAAAATACAGTACACATTTTTACTATGCTATTCTAAAAATGTTAAAGAGATCATGCTACTCCTCAAAATCTATAAGTAGTCATTTTTCTAAAAAGAAGAAAAGGAAGTTAACGAACGCATAGGAGTATCGTAAAAGCTCGTTCGTTAAAAAAATTCTCGCGAAAAACTTCAAGAAGCATCGTCCTGAGAATGCAAGGACCAACGGTGCGCAACGCCGTTAACCAACGATAAGTCATCCGCGTTATATCAGAAGTGTAAGCGCCTAACCGCATTGCATCGTTAACGGCTAGTATGTTGCAATTCGGTGAGACAGTTGTAGATCGATGTAGGGACAGTAAATTAGATCAGGCAAAAGAACATTACCTAACTGTAGCACGAGCGCTCATCTTCAGACACAGGTCTCCAACACTTTCACAGATCAAATAAGAGAAGTGGTGAAACTCCTCGATTATACCCAGTGTATCGAATAGGTATATTGCATCTACTCAGCCAGAGAAAGCACGCTCTGATTCATCGGAATAAATGGTCACAGTTTAAAGCGGACGCATCCCATTATAATGTGCATATCTACCGATAAACTATCACTTTCGCTGAATCGGTCGTGATATCGTGATGATAACGTGCTTTGAATTGCTAAATTTGTAACGTATACTAGGATCTTTCAGTCACAGACGAACACATCGAGCCGAGTTCTTTCTCTGTTTGTTGCATAAACGACTGTCGAGGTTGCATAAATAACAAAGAATGGGGGTTGAATTATTTTGCGAACAACATGAATCTTTCGTGTTACGACGTTACGTATATGTACGATCGACATGTTCGCGACAAGAGAAGTTACATGCATGAGTTCTCTATGTTCGTTAACTCCACCCTTGATTCTATCACTTTCTTTCGCCTTTCCAAAACTTTTTTTCCAGCGTTTCATTTTGTTTTGTCTCTCAATTGTATCTTTTTATACTTCAATTTCCATTCGCTTATTAATTATCGTATGATTTTATAATGTTGTAAGCTTACATTTCACTCAACGAGGAAATCGCAAATCTCGTTTCATAGATGGAGGATTCTTCTATGAGAATATTTCATATTGCATTTTATGCTGATCACTTTCACTTAAATAAATATTAAATTTTCTCATGAAAGCATGGTAAACGAGAATCTTGACTTTCAAGACCGAACGAGAAGTACCGAGATTTACGTGACGACATGGAGGACACGTTATGTCTTCTAAGTTTTTTTCGCATACACGTGGTCTCGCATACTTTCGTTATCTACAATATTTCATATATTTATACCTTTTCTTTTCCTTATCTTTACTTCATTTCATATTCTATAATTAATCATCCCCTATTTGTTTCTTCTCAATTTTTATGATTTTTTTTTTAGTAGCGCATCCTATTCGTTATTATAATTATTTAAAACTGTATATACAATTTAGGCTGCAGCTGAAATTTTTCACTTCCTATTCAATATAAAAAGAAGTTCGAAAGATGTATATTTCTTATTGAAAAATTCATCTGGTCACGACAGAAAAAACGCAGGGAAATTGTAAAACGTTCAAAAGATAAGAACAATTACACAGAAATTGCGCGTGAAAAGGAAAGCATAGAGCGTGGTGTAATGAGCGCGATAAATAACTCGTTTGAGGTGTGCAGCAAGTTCACGAAGAAACAATTGGACCGTATAAAAGTAGAAAAGTTAGCCGCGTGTGCACAAATCGGGGCAATTGCTTTGCGTAACAGTTTATCTCCGAAACTAATTTGCTATCTTTCCCCATTGATGCGTCGCTGTCCAGAGATAATCATCGGAAAAACTATTAAGCAAGTTCCTCGAGTTAATTTAGCCATTCGTGACTTCATTTATCCTTGCTCGTTTGCTTTTTTTTTTACATCCAACTATACGATAAACATTAATCTCTCCGCACCACGTACAACACGTCCGAAGCATTAATCTCTACGCGAGAGGGATCTTAATATTGCTAAAAGTGTTCATGTTATTGTGAACATTCCTTCCTGTCCCTTCAGCACCCCCCGAAAAATCGATCGCTTCACGGGACTGATGCCTAGCTGATCTATTCTCTGACTCGAATTCGAAGGAAATTTCGAACGATGCATCAACGCCAGCCCAAGTGTCAGCTTTATCAAGCATAAAATAGTTCGCCTTCGGTCATTTATTAAATCTGAACAGTATTCTTGTGGCACCGCGTTGCGCGATGCGATTTATGCACGAAGAAGATTCCTCGAGTCTCGCAACCTACCACGATACCCATATAGCCAATATATAATAAAACGGACACAATCGAAACTGTTCTAAACCGATTAAGACGAATTTCAGTATTCGCTAACACTATAAATCTCCGATCGTAAAAATCTTAGGTACCCATCGCGCTATCTTACTCGTGTACGATGAGGTGCTGATACAATAAACCTGTGACGCAATCTTGCATAATGTATCCCTATCTTAACCAACATCCCACGTTGCCACCACCTGTATTCAGCACGAGTTCACTGATTGCACAAACTTTCTGCATCCAGGATACGAGCGTGTGTACACGTTGGACAGTTCAATCCGTGTGTCTGCGTGCCCTACTAATTCCGCGAAGCGACATTTTTTTCAGGATAATTAAACAAATCAGACTTAATTAGTCGACGGAAATGAATCGCGCCCTGAGTGGATTTACTAATAATAATAAGACGCACAAATGTGTGATCGAAAGACAAAAATTTCGATGAAACATTTTACACATATGTGGGAATATTTTTTGAAGATAGTTTATCAATTTGAATTCGTTGGAAATCTTCTTTTATATGTAAAAATACAAGGATCTCGAGAATTTAGATCAGAGTAGAAGTTGATTTCTATATTTTGTTAATCTACTACATTTCTACTACATTATAATACTCCAAGTGTGCGTACGTACTTAAATCTGTAATTATAATAAAAATGTATGGAAAAGTTTATTCGTAGTAACATATGGACTATAGTGGAGTAAGTTAATTTTTTCTTCTTTCGAGATATTTAAAGGTTTGTGTTTTAGTTGATAAAAGTTTGCCAATGTTTCCATGAATTTAAATATATGAAAAATTGACTATATACATGACTTCTATATGAATGTAACTAAACTAATATAATCTATCTAGGTTGTAAACGGACTTACACCAGTTTCATTTTGAACTGTAAAAATCATTAAATCTAAGTTATTTAAAATTCAATTTCACTTGAAATAAGTAATATTTTATACTTCTTTTGTTTATAAAAAAAACTAAAAACAAAATAGTGCCGTTTATTCTCAGTATTAATTATTAGTTATATAGTACCTCAATTATGCTTATTATCACATAACTGAATGCAGAGGCCACAAGATTTTTTCATTTCATTCACTTCTATTACATTGCGCTTTTGCTCTTCTCTTACATATGTAGTGCTTAATTAAACTAAGGAAAATGGATTTGCACCAGATAAAGGCATGTGGAAATTCTAAAATATCAAGTATAAATTGTCTACAAATAAAAAGTTCACACTAAAATATACTTAATTTTTTCTAACAATGGACTTACATCATTTTCAAAATAAACGGTCCATATAAACCCAGATAGCACACAACGTCTTAGAGACGTTCGTTTTACGTCTATTTTTGGCTTGAACGTCTTACGACCTAATTCGAATGTCTTGAAGACGCATGAATCTGTACATACGTTCTAATGACGTATATAAAAATTACGTTCTTAAGATGCTTTTGAAATGTTTCTAAAGGCGTACCCAAATGCTAGCACGAGAGTGCTTTGCAACGTCACGTTGCACCGTATGGATGTACTTAGTAACTTATCCTATGCATTATAAGTGACTTATAATTATCTAATATATATAATACAATAAGTCTACTGATATTTTTAAATAAAATACTGCATAAGAATAATTTTGCAATAGTTGTAAGCAAACGCAATATGACGGGCGGTATTTAAAACGCGTAATATATAGTAATGATAAAAATAAGATTAATTGCAATCAAATAAATGAAAGGAATTTGATTTTATTTTGAAAGCCATTTAATTCTTCCGAGAAAAAAAATGAATTAAAAATAACTAAGGTACATTAAACCTAATCTGTACCTGTAAACGTTTTAATGACGTCTTTCAAAGGGCTCCAGTTGACATTGTAATCGAGGATTAAAGATATCTTAATTTATAACATTTGACGTTACTCAGAAGTCTGTTAGAATTATAATAGAGGTCTTTAGAATTTTACTAGACGTTTTTAAAATGTCTGTGTGTTATCTGAGAATATACGTATTGCATAACTTCTTTTCATTTTTACTTATCGCTATAATAAAGAAATTCTACATCTGATATTATTAAATACAGAATCCTGTAAATAATGGTGAAATATAATTTGTATAATTCGTTCGATATCGGTACGTTAACTTTATCCTGTTCATACGTGTGTTCATAAATACATGCTGAAGTATTACCTGCCAATCAGAATTCACGTACAGTGTAGTTGAAGCAGCGACGTTCTTAACCCCTTCGCGTTTCAATGACGTGCACTTCGTAAAAACGTATGAGAAAGTCTCGCTGACAGAAAGCACATCGTTGCCTTAATCGCATGGGACATAATAGGTTTAATTGCCATCTCTCCTTTTCAAGCCCTCCCTGCATGAATTAAGCGATCTTACTTTTTACAGAATCATTCAGTTTTGTCTCATGCACCATCTAGGTGCACGTTTGTTGCCTCTTTTTTTTCTTTTTCGTCAAACGTAAAGAAGAAGCTGTCTGTTATTTCGTGAAAAATGTTAGAAGCGTAAAGGTCTCGGCAACCCCGTTTGTCACGAGGAAAAAACTTGTAGAACATTAATATAACCATGTAGGTACTTAATGTTTCATTCAGCACACGCGTAGGATATATTTAATAGCACGATGTTCGTTTATTCTGTTGATTGTGTACTGTATCCATTCATGTATTTTTAACAGCGATTCTAATTACTCTAAATAATTAATCTTTATAACGTAAGGAATTGAATTTTCAGAAAGGTGTATTTATCCTCGTCAAACTAGCTTTATTGCTATTACTATTTTCGCAGTAAATCCAGATCCTTCGTTAAGTAAGCGTGGATCGATGTTAAAAATACATCGATGTTACGAGGGGAAAAAAAAAAGTGAAGGCAAAGTGAACAGAGATGTTAATGGATCATATTATGACAACATGTATTAACGTGTATTATAAAATCGAAAGTAAAAATTGGACTGTATCAAATCTGACATTTGATGTTCGAAGTAGTATAAGTTGTGAAATTAAATGTATAATTGAAAAAAGTACAGAACATGTGGAAGCAAGAAGCGATTGACAAAACATTTTCATAATGTACGAGTCACCGGGTTTCATTATTAAAGAAATCATCAAAGGAAAAAAATATCTTTTCATATTCAAAAAGTCTAAGAGAATTTAAATTAATAATAGCATTGCTTCTTATTCTATTCACTTTACTAATCATCACCTAATATATATTTCTTTTCTTCTAATTACTCTTCACGAATTAAATATTTGTATCATAATACCAATGCGCCTTATACTTAAACTTCAAATATTAGTGTTGTACAATTGCACCCGTCTTTTTGTTCGCATAATCGTACCCTGATCTCAATATCCCACCTTTTCTGCTACGACACACGAAAAAGGGGGTTTAAATTTACCGATTATTTAATCAGCGACTAGAAACGGCCGATTAATCATCATTTCGTATCGCGTTAAACAACATTTTAACTCTTAATTAGATAATTACCCCGTAATTAGTAGATTCCGCTTAAACGTTGGTTAATGTCTCACTCGTAGTCTTGTTCGGGGAAGAATTATTGGGTATCGAACAATTTCGAGAAAGTTTCCAATGCGAATAGAAGCGGGTAGTATTAATCAAGCTCGTTAACGAAGACGAGCGATCGAATTTGCCATCCTTAGAAGGTCCGTATCCTTTACGAAGTCCTGCATCCTTCTTCGTCGCCGTTCTCGTCATCCAACAGAGGCAAGCGCGAGAGAAGAGATGCTCCAAGTTAATGATGCGCCGCATTGCGTTACAATATAGGATTCGTAACCCGTGAAATATGGAACGAATCCGTACTCTAGGTGGCTGCTACGGTCCCACTCTTCTTCACTCACCATCACTACCGTCACCGACTGATTCAACACCACCGTGACACAGTTACACCGTACCTCGCTGTAAATCCTACAACGCTTACACCAAACCGTGATCTAGAAACACGGATGAATCCCGGGATATATAAAGCGGATTAGAACCAAAGTTTGTCATTCCCTCAACACCATCTAACGGTGGAAGGTGCGCATAACCAAAAGGTAGAACCTAAGGAAACGCAGGCCTACCTGGCGCAGCACCTCGCGTGATCCAGAGGCTCACCTTCTCAAGGATAAACGAGGGAAAAAAAAACGGTGGCGAGGTTTTATTGTTCAACTCGTAGAAGAAAGACCCACCGATTCAGCGTCATGTTTAAGGTGAGGAAACCATGGTCCCCAGAGAGGTGTACGAGGGAAAATTATATCTGTCGCAACTGATAAGCATCGAATAGGAAAAAGCGCACTACGTGGATTGTTTCGTATCTCGGAATGCGTACCAAGTTGTTCACCGTTGAAAAGGTTACTCAACTCCGGGGACGAGAATTTCATTCTCGGGCATGTAAAACAATTCGACATCCGTGAAGGAGCAAAGAAGTATTGTTCGAGAATTGTCACATAGATAAGAAAAGAAAGAAGCAACGATAATGATTCATAAAATCACAAATTTAACTGGGCGACTTATATTTTTATACTTATAATGACAATTTAAAGATACGACGGAAATGATGGAAATCCGTTGAAACTACCGTTCTAACATTTCCGTTTTCGATTTCTAGCAATAAACATGTTCTCCTAACACTGTTACTAACATTGTGTCTAAAGCACAACTATCTATGTAAACATGTACACATCTCTAAATCTTGCATTTACAGATTGGATTAGCAGTATTCTTCATAGCTCTCACCTTGGTGCGCTCTGAGCCACCGGTGAATTCTTATTTACCACCAGGCGGTGGAGGTCCTGGGAATGGTAACGGAGGAGGTGGCGGAGGACCGTCAAACACTTATGGTCCACCTGGTTTCGACAGTCAGAATGGCATAGGAGGAGGTGAAAACGGCCGCAATGGTTTATCGAACAGTTACGGGGTACCTACTAATGGAAATGGTTACAATGGCGGTGGTTCTGGCAATGGAAGACCTGGTTCAAACGGTGGAAAAAATGGCGGTGGTAGGAGCAATGGTTTCGGTGGTGGCCAACCTTCTAGCTCTTATGGGGCACCATCGAATGGATTTGGTGGAAACGGTGGTTCGGGTAACGGAAGACCGTCTAGTACCTACGGAGCACCTGGTGGAGGAAATGGATTCAACGGTGGAAGTAACGGAGCTGGCAAAAATGGATTCGGTGGTGGTCCATCAAGCAGCTACGGCCCACCAGAAGGTGGAAATGGTTTTGGCGGTGGCAATGGAGGTGGAGCTCCTTCAAGCCTCTACGGACCGTCGGGGAGAAATGGAAATGGAGGAAATGGTGGAAATGGTGGCAACGGTGGTGGCCGACCATCAGGAAGCTATGGTACTCCTGAGAGAAACGGAGGTAGACCATCAGGACTTTATGGACCACCCGGCAGAAATGGAAATAACGGTGGTGGGAATGGAGGATATAACGGTGGTAATGGTAACAATGGTGGTTTTGGATCGAATGGAGGCAATGGTGGATACCCATCTGGAGGACCAAACGGCGGCAACGGTGGATATCCATCAGGAGGACCAGGTGGAAACGGAGGTGGCAATGGTGGATATCCCTCCGGAGGTCCAGGTGGTAATGGAGGAGGTAACGGTGGTTACCCATCTGGTGGACCAGGTGGAAATGGCGGTGGCAATGGAGATTATGGGCAGGATGAAAATAACGTAAGTGCATCTTCGTTACGCTTGTATAGTATTATATTGCATTACTTGAAATATTCTTCTTATTGTTAGTATATAATTTCTATTATTACATTGAATATAATTACACATATATTTAAACTTTGAAACATAAAATCGAAGGAAGGATAACATTTTATAGTTCAACTAGTAGTACTAGTAGTAATGCTTCATTGTTTTCACTTCGAGATTACAAAGTTCCGTTTCTCTCTACATTACTCACATATTATACAGTAACTTATCCGATTCTTATCCTAATTCTTGACTATATATTTTATTTATTATTTATACTTTATTGCACTATCCTGATGTCCTCTAACTTATTGACTAATCTTCTTTGTTGGCTCCGTTTCCATTTGTTTCATCTGCTCCCTTCCCCTCCCTCTTCTACCTTTAAATTCCTAGTATCATTTAACACATTACTAACTGATGAAATAGAGTCATCATTTGTTATATATGTTACACAATTGTGTTGTATTCACATGCACAATTCTAAGAGATTTTGTTCGATAATATTATATACATATAATGAGTTTTCAATTTTATATTATTCATTTTTCTACATATTTTTTAGTTGCCCATTTATTCAACTGTAATTTATCTAATACTTGAAAGACACTGAAAGGGTCAACTACATTTTGAAAAATCAATGTAAAGCTAAATTATTCATACAATACTCCGTTTAGCTCATTAATAATATCTCATATTATTCTTTTTCATTCGTTACCACCTACTTTCCGATTTAATGTGAATAATACTGATTTAGGAACCAGCGAAGTACGAATTCTCTTATGAAGTGAAGGACGAGCAATCTGGGGCTGATTATGGACATACGGAAAGCAGAGATGGCGATCGCGCACAGGGAGAATTCAACGTTCTGCTTCCCGATGGTAGAAAGCAAATTGTTGAATACGAGGCTGATCAAGATGGATTTAAACCGCAAATTAGATACGAAGGTGAAGCGAACGCCGAGGGATACGGCTCCGGTGGACCAGGAGACAATGGTGGAGCTAACGGATATCCAAGTGGTGGCCCTAACGGGGGTGGATCGGGTGGCAATGGTTATCCATCAGGAAGGCCAGGCGGTGGACCTGATTTCAGTGATGGTAAAGAAAAAATATATTTATGTCAAATAACTCGTAAGATGAATATATTTATATTCATCAGATACTATATTACTATTGAATACAATTCGAAAGGATGCAAATTATATATACAATTTTCAGTATACAACTTTCTATAACTTTTACTAAACAGTACACAATTTTCTATAACTTTCACGAGTAAAAATACTAGGATATTTTGTACAAATAATTTATAATATTTGAATTTAGGAGGATATGCATCCGGAAAACCAGGTGGTGACAATGGTGGTTACAGAAATGGAAACAACGGAGGCAATGGTAATGGAGGATATCCATCCGGAAGTGGTGGTGATGCCGCAGCCAACGGAGGATACCAATACTAAATATTTATCTAGGTGTAGTGATATATATTGCGTGTACTACAAAAAGGGAATACATAGGGCAACGTTTATCATAACGCACCGGATAGTTTCTGTCTGGAACAGGAGAAATGCGGCTCTAATTGCGAACGATAATAATAATTTCAATACGATTGAATTTTCATATGGATGTCTAATGTATTTCATCGCTTTAGGACATTTTCAATTGAACTATCACAGAGTGAAGAAAACTATCATACGTATTACGTTGAAAACAAACAAGTTTTTAAGATGAAATGCTTCGTTTGTTTCAGACGTTGTGTCCTTCCTAGTATAAAGAAAATATGATAAACATAAAGACCTCACAATAGTTAATCCTTTAAAGTAAACAATACTGATGGATATTAATTGCATACAACTTCATATATATTCGTTCATAACGAAATATACGTTGCAATAATACTAACAGTATCGTTTGATTAACTTAGCAAACGTCAGTGTCATTATTTTTAATCAATTTCCCTTTCAGTATATATATAATAAGACCCTCTTAAATCAATTGGTTACCCATTATATTTATTCATTCACAATTTTATGCGTACAATTTTCATGTTCTTTAAAAGAATATTCGAAGTAAGTATGTTTCCTGTTTTTTGACATCCAACGATTTATTCACGATCTTATAACCATCATCGGATATATGCTAATTTTTAACGTTTGTTAATATATATTTTGTATTTATTACTATTTATCATATTATATGTATATTTTAACGATGTTTAAAATGTAGCTGTAGAAGCGAACGTCCGCATAAATAAATATTGCGGTAGGCCATAATGTGTTCAGTCTTTCACTCACACCTTTCACGCTTTGTAAACTTATTCTACAATTTATGATATGGGTGTATAATTATTAATTCTAAATGACTGAATGCTTAAAAAAAAAGCTATACGCCAGAAGTAATAATATTAATTCTATTTTTGTATTAATCAAATGCTTTGTAATATAACTATCATATGGGCAACTCGTATCCATACAGGCAAAATTTTCAGCGATAACAACGGTGAAACAGCTGTAACACAGTGTGTGTTACACATCTGTATTATAGTATGCCTGACAAATTTAGGCTGCTCATGGGCCCAAATATTCACCGTGAAAATATTTTGCCACATGTTCACATACTTTTTAATAAAAACAATATTTAACGAAGTGTAATATTTTCAAATGTATTCTAGTTTTCAATTGTTACGAATTTAACTCTTTTAATTAGTGTTATCTTTTTATAATTATGAACTTATATTCTTGAATTATGATTTAATATTGCTATCGATTACCACAGATGAAGTGCAGGATAAAACAATCACTTTTTGAGACTTTATGTCTTACGCATTCTAAAATATTGATCATACAAAAGAAATCAGAAGTTTTGTTATACTTTCTACGATTTACAATGGTGAGTTTAGGAATTATATTCAATCAAACCATCAAATATTAATTATCATCTTACTGATTAGTCGATTATTTATTACTTATTTTTAGTCAATGACCACAGTTTAACCTGATTTTTAATTGTTACAAACTTTAAATTTAATGTAAATGGAGAAACTGTACGATATAAATTATTTCATAGTATTGCAATAAACAAACGTTGATTGAACATTTAATTCACATAAAAAGTTATTTAATATAAAAATTATTCACCTTAATATAAAATTTATTATAATTTAATATAAAAATTATTAACTTTGAATTTAATGTAAATAAAGAAAATATAGGATGTAAATTATTTCGTGATAATATAACAAACAAACGTTGAATAAAATTTCAATTCGTACAAAGAATGATTTAACATAATAATTTTATCTTCACTTTAGCTGTTTTTAATCGATAATTATAGGTCAACCTGAATTTTAATTATTACAAACATTATCTATTTAAATAATATTAATACTATTTATTTAAATAATAACAACGTTAAAATATAATGCTTTATTGGAGAAAATTGTAAAAGTATATAAATAATAATATGTAGTGCTGGTACAAATTGTTAAGTATATCAATTAATAATAAAATTATAAAAATTAATTATTCTAATAGAAACATGAAATTCTTCATCAACAGTTACCAAAGTTCGACAGTCCTTCATGAGAAGAGACCGACAGTATACAGGGTGAATCACGAGAAGTAGAACATCTGAATATCTTTGTTGGATTTAAAGATATGAAATATAGGTACATCAGAATTAGAATGGTTTCGAAGGATGCACATCGTCATCATAATATTATTTTTTTATGCCATGTTTTTAAATGGAACTGCAAATGTTCAAAATTGTTCCCTTGAGTTGTGATACATTCAAATTTATCGCAATACACAACATAGTAATAAATTCGGTGTTGACAGAAAGACATTTATGAAACATCTTTACCTATGCGTTCGTACACAAACGTATACACCTTGCACATTGAATTTTATTTATTCTATTTTTCTGGGTTGAAAGTCATTTGAAGGTCATTGTTCCGCAGTGGGCTCGAGGAGGCCAATAAAATCCCTTCAATAAAATCAATTTTGTCAACGTTCCTGAAGGCGGTTGATAATTTGTACCAAGGACAACATTTGGCGCGCAGATTGCTAGCACGTTTGTGACACGCAAGTTAGCACGGCTGTTTTTGAGGGTTAATTTATTTTTAGCTTATAAATCTTACAAATTGTAAATCTCCTCGTTTTTTTCCTTCTACGACCTCAACAGTTAATTGCATGTGTCATAAACGTGAGTTTCCAAGGGGCCTCGAAACTGGGCCCAGTGGCCATCGACCAGGTCAGGTCTCGCGACCCAAGCCTGGCGGAAATTCCGCCACGCTGTCATATTTTAAAACACTGTTATCACCTCCACACGGCATCTCCTAGTCCGCACGGACTGCGTTAAGGGTGCAATAGGTTAATGGTAGATGTAAAAGTATGAACCGCTTGATTGGCTGACATCGTCACCAATCAAGAAAGCGTATTTTCTCCCCAAATTTTTCTCATCTTCAAAAACTCTTTGGAGAATCGAGGACAGACAGTCTTAACATTTCCACGACCAGAAACACTTTAATCAGACTCCGGAGTATCCGTCTTTACGCGAGGTGTGAACCCAGTATTCCACCCGATACTTCATCATTAAATCGAGCTCACTGATATTTTATCCACTAACATCATAATCACTCCTTGTCTCCGTAACGGGTCACAAAGAGAAACAGAACAATAACTACCGCGGTGCGACCCTGTCGAAGCCGGAATTTACGACCTCGGTTTGCATCGTCGGCACTGACCGCATGCTCATCGCGACGGTGGAGCAAATTAATTTTTCTAACCGGATTAGAAACGATCGGTTACCCCGCACAAAAGAACAGTCATATTATGTTACCTGATTGAACTCATTTAGATATCGACTACAATTATACCAGGAAAAAAGTATACAGTTCTATTTAAAACAATTCGTTGACCTTGAAAATACCGAAAAGAATGGTATAAAAAACAATGTTATGATAGCGATATGCATCCTTCTTTAAATCCAACAAAAATATTCAGGTGTTCTGCTTCTTGTAACTCACCCTGTATAAGAATTCCGGCAACCTTCCGCGAACTCATTTGTCTTTCAGACATCCAACTAAATAGTCAAATCTCTTAATTTTTGTTTCATAGTTCTGAGGTGTGAATAGGGTGGTTGAGGGCTACTAGTCAACCTATGTCCACCCTACATACACTGTATCTTCTCATAATTTTTGTTAGGTCAAAAAATAAAATGAACTTCGACAAATAGTATTATAAACTAGACTTATTTATTTAAAAAAAAAGAGTCCAAAGGAAACTGTTATAGAGAGCTATTGCACGTGTCCTTAGGTTAGGCAAGAAGCTAAGTTAAGACAAAAGAAAAGAGAGATGACAAGCAAAAAAAGCATATGAGCAGCTCCATCTGTTAGTAGCGATTGCTATACCAACAATTATTACATTAAAATATAATACATTCTACTGCAATAATATACCAATTCTTAATTATTAATACCTATTATAAAATTATTATTTTTTATTTTACTACAATAATATTCCAATTCTTAATTATTGATTCTTACTGTAAAATTATTATTATTTTTTACTTTAATACAATAATATAACATTCCTAATTATTAATTTTTATTATCAAATTAATAATTTTTATTCATTAAAATAAATCCAATATTTTAAAAATTCAATATTTTAAATTATTTTGAGACTTCAAACACATCAATATTTCAGTTTTAATCATTACTATTTTTCGTAACAATCTTTTTATTATCTTTTCAGCTATTTACCTAAATTAATTAGAATTTTTTTAACTTTATTGTTTCTTCATGTAAAGAGTGATTAATTATAAGAGTAAATGTAACCTTTATTTACTAATCCCTATTCCTTGCCTCTGACTGTAAATTTATTTTCAATCGATATTGTGATTTTGTTAATTAAATACCTTTTTTATTTTTTAAGTTTAATATTCCTAAGTTTAATATTTAATCAAAATTGAAATTTTGCTAATATATCCTTTTCTGTAACAGCTTATATTTCAATTTAATATTTTGTTGCATTATTATCAATGAATAATATATTCATATCTGCTGCTCATTCGAAATATTTAAAAACTTTTGAATACCTTATCTTCGCTGTTTAATTATTTATTCATTTAATATTACAATTTTAGCTGCATGCATTGATTTTTAGTAGTTAGTTCGTTTTGTGTATCTATCGTGATTCACACGAGTTCAAATACGAAGTCCACTGCCACGAGTGCCACTATGCTCGTTCAGAATGCCCACCCGTGATTAAAATTCGTGCAATAGTATCTCCTTATAAATAATAGCTTCCTTTCGCAACAAATACAACTATGCACCGCGTCGGATATTATCATAGCTTTGATCGTACATCGCTTTTTCTTTTATTCATTCATTGCGTTTATTTTTTATTATTTGCCCACTTTTTTCAAATTTAACATTTATAAAATCAGGAATTATATATATTTCTTTTTTCTCCATTAGAATAATATTACCACGTCTATTTCATTTCTTTTCTTCTTTTTACGCGTATTCTATCAAACCTTAGTTAAATAATAGAGTCGAAAGTAATATAAATCCACAGCCCCCACACCAAATAAAATTCAGAATAAAATAAATCGTGATTCGAACAATTTCGCGTCAACCTTTCCACAGCCACCCACACTTTGTGGATTTCGCTAACACAAGGCCAAGGAGACTCAAATGGTTCACGATGCGACCATTCAAAAACCTCATCGATTTAAGGACAACTATGTGATCTACGGTTGGTGAGTGAGAAAAATTTGGGTTTTGGTAGTTGGTAAAATATTTGTGCATGCATATTTCGAGCTTAAATATGAGCTAAACTACGAATTCAAAAATGAACTTGTCTGTCACGAGTTCAAATAAGAACTCGACCATCACGAGAGCCACTATACTTGTGCAAAATACCCACATGTAATTAAAACGTTCCAGTAGTGTTTCGTTTTAATTGAACTTAGAATTCATTGTTGCAATAAATTCAACCTCTATTAGTTTCGATAGATGCGAAAATTGATTACATCGCGTTTAACGATAGCTTTACCCCTATTTTGCTTTCTGCTTCATTTATATATCACGTCCTTTTCTTTCTTCAAGTTATTTTTTTAATCGAGAATTATATACATTCACGTTTTCCTTTTTTTTTTTTTGCTTCAGTAAAATAATATTGGTGCATTTATTTCATTTTTTCTTCTTTTTACGCGCATTATATCAAAACTTAGTTAAATGATAAAGCCGAAAGTTATACAAATCCGCGGTTTCCCTCACTAAGATGAAACTGCGAATTCGAGAGTACTCGAATGGTTAAAAAAAAAGGACTAAATACAGTCGCATGCGAATTGGGAAGTACCCTAATGATTCGAAAAGGAAACCAAATGCATTCAAATGTATGGTCTGCGAATAGTGAGTTATTTAAATTTTCATTGTTACAGCTTATTTTTAAACTTTTTATTTTATTAAAATTGAAGTTTTGTAAATTAAACCATTTTCGTTACAGCATGTCAATAGGTTTAATACTTTATTTTATTATTGTGAGTCAATAATAATAAAAGTTTAATTTTATAAATAATATTTAAATGCCTACTATATATTTAAACTAATTTGTAATTTTTCAAATACATATAAGCGTGTAACTAACTATCAACTTTGTTTTTATTACCGAACATAATAAAAATAAAGATCGCGATCCATTTGCTTCAATTATTTGATAGAAAATGAAAAATTGTATCCTATAATTAATGTAATTATTGATTTTATATCAAATAATATCGATTGCCAGGATTTCACTGCGCGGAGGTTGCTGTGAATGAAGATGGCCCCTAACAATATCCCATCTATCCTCCTTTGATATAAATTTTCACTTTTTCTCCAAACACAACAACCGCCTGGAACGCACTTGCAAGACAATTAAATGTTAATAGTCTTGCGAGGATACAACAAAAAGTCTTTTTGTGAAACCTACTTAAAGAATAACTAATATGTAATTGAATGGTCGATTATACAAAGTTTCCTATTTGTACGAACAATCTTCAATAGTATATTTAAATATATTTGTTTCACCTAACAAATAAAAACTTAAACATTACAATGTTTAAATTATTATTTTCTAAACGTAACACCTAATTGTATGCTCATTAAAAAAGACAAAAATATTCTGCCTAACAATAAATCTACCTAAATTCTAGCTTAGTTACACCTAATAATACCTAGTTGTACATAATAGCCTAGTTAAACAAAAATCTAAGAAAGAACAAGAAAATTCCATATTTATTAAACCCACGGTACATTCGATGGTGTTAGTAGGATTATTGATGAGGAGATATTAAATATTTGTAAAACTGACGAAAATTATAAAGTATTTATATTTGAATTTACTTTTTACATATAATTTGTACAAATATAAACAAAATACAAACAAAATTGATTAAATAATATTTATTTATCGATAAATTTTATAAAACTAAATTATTTAGCTATCAAGTAACATTTAAATGTATTAAATCAGCAATAGCTTTTTGTCTAAGAGTATATAATTTCTTCACCCATTTATCAAATCTCGCTTCTTGATCAATCATTATCTGAAAAATAAAGAATAGAAACAAGATGTATATTAGATGTATATCTATGCATTTACTTTATTAAATATAGAACACAAAAAAATACATTACAGATGAATGGAAAATACTCTCTGATCCACGAGGAACTTCAGCTACTGCTGGAACTTGTATAGTATCTGCACTAATATCTATAACAATATTCTTGAACTTCTTTTCCTTTGTACTAGATGATGAAAATTGTTTGGGTGTGAAACCTTCAGAATTAATTTCTTCCAGTACACCCTCTTTAAAACGTGGTTCAATGGGAAAATCATCTGTAAAGAATAAATTAATTTTCAAAAATTACATTGATATTATATGCATTTTTCTAATAAAAAATCATACCCTTTATTAAAACATTTTTAGTCTTTTCAGACACTGTGGTTTTTACATTAGACTGTGAACTGCTCGAACGACTTCCAGACTTTTCTCTGGAAGTAGATCTAGCCTTTCTCTTTGAATGGTCTGAAGAACGTGACCTAGAGCGATATCTATGTCTTTCTCTTCCCTTTGAGCTACTATTCCTAGAGCTTTTATAACTCTTTTGACTGCGATCTCTATCTCTGCCTCTGCTTCGAGAATGTGAACGATGTCTCCGCTTTGTTTTTGAATGTTTAGATGATCTTCTTCTATGAGGAGATGATTCACTAGAACCTGAACTAGATGATCTAAAATTAAAAGTTTGATGTTTTAAACTATTGTTTGTAATTTTTAATTTAACATTAGATATATTATTGCAAGTTATCATTTTCCTATGTTTACTATCTTTTGTCTTTATATGTTATTGTAGAAAAAGTATGCATAAAATAAAATATGTTACACGTTATACAAAATAAGAAAACTACGACGTTTTAAAAGTAGTATTTACCTGGATTTCCTATTGCGTTTCTTACGATATCTACTATTGTGATCAGAATCCGATTCACTAGAATATCTTGCCATAACTGTCAATAGATATTTTATTTATTTCGCATTTAGGTTAGGCATATAAATAGGCCACTATTAGTGCGATTAAGAATATGCAACTAACATATTTCAGAATTTATTATTATACACAGTAAATTGGGATGATTTGCCGAAACCCTAGAACTAACACGAACGACGCATAGCGGCAGCTAAAGTGCATATATACATCACTTGTGCTAGGGACTTTATCACAAAACAAGCGTACTTTAAATATTAGTTGTTAATAATAAGCTATATTATTATTTTCTTAATTTAATCTTAAGTAGAATTATAAAGTATAACAATAACGACAGTTTTATCAATTTTGTATATAATAAGTATTTGAATACTGTACATTGAGTACAAACTTCTTTAGTTTTTTAATTTACTTTATATGCTCATCGTTAATGTTTATAAAAAATATATATAACTAATAAAATAAAATAAAAATATTAAATCATATCATGAAATTTAATGTTATAAATATTTCATATTTAATATATTAGTTGAAGTAGTTATTTTTACCTCTTGATGCTCTCTTGATAATTAGAACAATTTATCAATTGTTTTCTATAAGAAACTGCCCTTTCCCAAACACAAAACTTTGTCTAATCTAATTGGTGTAATTTTTTTTTTGTAAGTTCTGGAGTTAATGGACATTTAATGTAATTTAACATGGCGCCGGTAGATAATTCGCCAAGAGGAAATATGGGTGCATTTGATTTTATATATTCAATAAAAGCTAATGATACAATACCAGTACATATTTATAAATCTACAGATACTGGAATTACAGTTTGTATAGCAGACGTCGACGGACCTGTTGTAAATGGCTATTTTTGTCTTGGTAATTTATCTTTCCTTTCTGTTTGTTAAATTTTTCTAAATTATGATATTTATTTAATATATTGTACAAAATAATATTATCGTTTTCATCAAATTTAGCTACTGAAGCATATGATGATGATGGACTACCTCACACATTGGAACACCTTATTTTCTTGGGTAGTGAAGACTATCCGTATAAAGGTGTCTTAGATTTGTTGGCTAATAGATGCTTAGCATCTGGTACTGGTGCTGCAACTCAAGTTGATTGCACTTTTTATACTATGACAACTGCTGGTAGTGAAGGATTTTTGTCTTTACTGCCTATATATCTTGATCACATTCTTTATCCAACACTTACGGTATAATATATTTATTATGTATTTATAATATGTGAAATTTATAAATTTTTACAATTTATATTATACTATTTAAAATGTTATAATTAGTAAAATTAAATATAAAATTATTCTTCAAGGATGCAGGTTTTCTTACTGAAGTACATCATATTACTGGTGAAGGTGAAGATGCTGGTGTTGTTTATTGCGAAATGCAAGGAAAAGAGAATATAGGAGAATACATGGTATACATAGAAATGTCTAGAGCAATTTTCCCTGGAAGATGTGGTTATAAGTCTATTGTTGGAGGTACAGAGATTTTTCATATTTTGCCAATATAAAATAAAATACTGATTATGTATACAAAAAATTGCACCCTTTTTATAGGAGTATTAAAGAATTTAAGAGAAAGTACCAATAACGAAAAAGTGAGGCAATATCATCAAGAATTTTATAGACCTGAAAACTTGACAATAGTAATCACTGGCCAAGTAAAACATGCTGATGTGTTCAAAGCATTACAAACTATAGAAAAAAAAATAATGTCAAAAGTATATATAAAATTAAATACATGTTGATCATTTATCGTTTCTAATATAATTAGAATTAAACAAATATTTTAGGGAAGTAGAGGTTTATTTAAAAGACCTTGGCAGAACCCTGTACCACCTCTTACTGAAAGTGCAGACTTAGATGTGCATTATCCATGTGATAATGAAGATAATGGAGTAGTAGATGTTGCTTGGCGAGGACCATCTGCAATTAACGAAATATATAATGTTATTGGTTGTACTTTGCTTTTAAAATATCTCACAGATACATCAATTAGTCCACTGCAAAAAGAATTTGTTGAAATTGATGATGCATATGCTAGCAATGTTGGTTATTCTTATTCTGAGTACTCAGTATCTGTACTGTACCTTGAATTTGAAAGTGTACCAAGAGCAAAAATTTCTTTGATAAAAGATCAATTACTAAAGGTACTAAATGATGTATATGAAAAGGGCATTGACATGAAACGGATGAAGACAGTTGTTCATAGGCATATCCTTACAATTTTTAGTAGTATGGAAGCAGATCCTCATGATAGTATTGCATATATGCTTTTTGGATATTCACTTTATGGTAATACTAAAGAAGATGTAAGTAATTATCCTAAATATATCACGAAATTTGTTCTTCAAAAATATATTTCTATGTTTTTGATTTTGATTTTTAAATGTACTTTATGCCTGTAAAATTTTAGTTAGAACAGAGAACCAACAAAATACAAGATCTCAAGAAACTGGAAACTGAACCAAACTCTTACTGGTTAAACCTTTTAAAAACATATTTTCTTGATGCTCCGTTTGTAATAGTTAAAGGAATTCCTAGCTTAGAAAAAAGACATGAATTAACAGAGAAAGAAAAAAACCGCGTTACTAAACAAATTGAAAATTTAGGTAATGATGGCCTAAAACAAAAAGAAAAAGAATTACAAGAAGCAATTGCTAAAAATGAGGTATGTGTATATATGTGTGTGTATATATATATATATACACACACACATAATACGTAAGTATATTTTTCTTAATAATTCAGTTTTCTCATCTTGTAGATACCAATACCAGACGAGATATTAAGTTCTGTTCCTATACCATCTACTCATCTTATTAACTTCCATCACATTAAAAGTTATACAACAGAAACTACTAAACAACATTCCAGATTTGATGTATCAAAGTTGCCATTTTATACATACTTGGACCATGTGAATACAAATTTTGTTTATGTACGTATACATTCATTATACAATTACATTTTGAAACATAATTGAATATTTCACTATGTACTTCTCTTTTAGATGTTTGTTATTATGAATACTTCTAACATTGAAAAAAAATACAAACCTTACATTCCTTTACTATTAGAAACAATTATGGAATGTCCAATAAAACGAGGAGATAAACTTATTCCACATGAAGAAATTATAACTGAATTAGAAGCAGATACCATACGTAATGATACTAGACTTGGGGTTGATAACCCTTCAAGGTTTTCATGTGGATCATATAGTTACAGTGCCCTTTTAAATCTTCATGTAATGAGTTTTTATATTAAATTTTGTATTGCAATTTTTTAACATTCTCAAAGAACTGTTTTTCCTAATTTAGCTTGAAATAGAAAAATATGAAAAAGGCGTACAATGGATTAAGGAACTTTTGTATGAAACTCAATTGACGCCCGATAGATTAAAAATAACAGCTGCAAAAATGGTGAACGATGTTGCTCAAGTTAAAAGAATAGGACATAAAGTTGTAAAAGATTTGATGTATGACTTGATGTATAAAAATGGTAAAAAAAAGTGATGTATTATAAAGAATTATATAATTTAATTATAAGTAATAACTATAATATATTGCACTTTTAGATAGCAATCGGTACAATTCCAGTATGTTGAGGCAACAAAAGTTTCTTAATAATGTCTTGGATCGTTTAAATAATGAAGAAGGACAGAAGGAAGTTCTATCCGAAATTGAATCTATAAGGAAAATTTTAACAGCACCTAAAAATATGGTACTATACATGGCAACTAATCTCGATAAATTAACTGCTCAAGTATCAAACGTTTACAGTCCATGGGACACTTACTTTTCTAATTTCAATACAACAGACAAAATGAAGTAAGCTTAATTTTATAATTTAAACGTCTAATAATATTCACATATAAATCATAAACATGTAATTTAATTCTATAGACTTGAAGCTACGCCTGATTCGAAATTAATAAAATCTCCAGATGAGATTGCATTTCACGGCTGCGTTACAGGATTAGGTTGCATAGAATCTTCCTATTTACGTCAAAGTTGTCAAAGTATAAATAATTATCAGACTCCAGATTTAGCACCTTTGCTTGTTTGTTTAGAGTATTTAATTCAATTGGAGGTAGGTAAAAAATAAATGTTCTGTTTCTTTATATTTTCAAATAACTATAAATATATTAATTGTATTATATAATATTTAAAAATTAACATTTTAAGGGTCCTATGTGGAGACTTATTAGAGGTCAGGGACTATCTTATGGGTATGATATTTATCTAAATCCAAATGAAGGTTTATTATATTTAACATTTTACAAGTCGACAAATATAGTAGCAGCATATAAAGAAGCAAAATCGATTGTAGTAAGTGTATATATTTAGATTATAATTGATCAAATCTACAATATACGAGAAATGAAAATTATATTTTCTGCATTATTACAGGAAGCTCATATTTCGGAAAATAAATGGGAAAAATTACTTTTTGAATCGGCAAAATCATGTTTAATATTCAAAATTATTAAAAAAGAACAAAGTGTGGGTGACTTAGTACTACAGTCACTATTATCTTACTTTAAAAATGTGCCTCATGATTATACTCAGCAAATGGTACAACGCGTATCTGAAGTAACAATTGATGATATGGATCGCATAGCATCTCAATATTTAAAACCATTGTTTGATCCAAAAAAATGTAGAACAACTATCGTTTGTCATACATCTAAAGTACCAGAAATAACTGATGCATTCAAAACGTAAGTTACGTATAGTAACATAATCATATACATTAAGTATTTGCGTTCGTATATGCATAGAAAATATATATTTGCTTATGCTTCTGTTATAGATTCAATCAAGATTTGAAGTCATATAGTACCCTCGAAGAAAGTTACCTAAATGATTGGTAAATTAACATATATTGGGCGAAAGCCCAAATAAAAGTAAAAGTTTAGTGAAAACATATTACAAAATTACTATTAAAGTCACATTATCGAAAACATTTTGGCACGTTTGTTACTCAGTTAAAAAATATTTGTTGATTTACATCCAGTATTAATATAAAAGAAACTAACAAGATTTAATGAATATAAGGATCGAGGAAAAAAAAAAGTCTCAGACTATGATATTCAAATTCACACTCTTCAAAGTCATACCTCGTGCTGCCTAGCCATGCATTTACCAACGTTGTCACCACAGCCCTTCTAGGTTTTCCCTTTTCCTCGATCTCTACATACATGAATATTTACTTCTATATGATTAAATACTTCTACAAATTTAGTACATTTGTGTATTTCTTATTATTCCTTATACATTATTTTGTATGTAAACTGTAGATTGAAAGTAATCTCTTAATTAATTAATAAAATTGAATACTTTGATTTAAAAATTGTATTTTCTATTACATAGTAATTATACATACATTTTTACATTAATATAGTAATTACGATATTGAAATATCTTTTATCTCTAAAGCAGATACACCTCTTTGTTTAATTGGTAAATAAACTCCACCATATACCTGTAAACCAATCATTGTAATATTTGCAGTATCTAATGGTTCTGCATCCGGTACTTCTTTTCCGCGATAGTATGGTTTAAAATTTGCCAGGGGCAATATTACAATTGAAAAATCCGTATTTGACATTGGTGCCTAAAATAATTTAACATCATTTTTATACTAAATTAATATTTAAAAATTACTACTAATTACTATCAGAAAATTGTAAAATATACATTTTTATAGAAATTATTATAATATATTGCAATGATAAAATTATATATTGCATTTTATTTTCTTATAAATTATTGGAGATAATGTAGCAAAAATTTACTGTAAAAAATTGTTCATATGTTATATCTTCATTTGAATCAAGGCCTTTATGTCTCAAAACAACTTTGTAGTGACTATTGCTGCCCTGTCCTCTGCAATTGATTTCAATATTTTCAAAATTGGAAAAATTAAAGTTTGTCCTTATTCGTATCCCTGCAAAGCCTGCACCATTTGGTTGTGGATTTAAAAGAGTAAAAAATATGGCCTGTTGAAAAACTTGAGTTGTTTGCAATGCTAAAACAGCTTTTGATTTTCCTACTGTTCTAACAGTATCAGATATTTCTTTCCAGTTATCCACATTTTCTGCAGTTGTAAAGTCAAAAAGTATTTCTTTGTACCTAATTGATTGTACAAATACAAAATAAATTTTACCACAATTTGTGTAAACAACAAAAATTATTTACGCATATTTTATTTTTTATAATTATTTAAAAAATTTTAATTTTTGAAATTAAAAATTTGAAACTTTTTCTTTCAGAAAAAAATGAGTTTAAACATGTGTTTCTTGTATAAGTAAATACTGTCAGTAAGACTTACAAATTATTAATTCTTTGAAAATTCCTCACAAAATTTGGCTGAGGAAATAGGTTATAATAAGCACGAATAAGAAATGCAACAAAAAATTGTATTGTTAACATGATTTTTAATTAACAATATCACTGATTATCATCAATACTCTTTGTTATTGCATGTTTACAAACGTCTAACACATATATCTTGTTATGGAATAATATGAAACAATAAACCACTTAATATAATGCATATTATGAATTATTTAAGCTAACTAACTAATGGAGATATTACTAACTAACAAAATAAAATTGAAATCCTTGTTTAATATGATTACTGTCGATTTTCATAAATTAGTGAACTACATAAGATAATATGTAATATATTTATTAAAATTAATAATTTGTAAAATAGTCATAAATTGTTAAAATTAAATAATTTCAATCTTATACTTTACTGCTAAAATTATTAATTTTCAATCAAAGTTTTCAAGAAATAACTGACACATCTATATACCTATTATTTTGTTTAAAATTCATACCAATCGAATCATCGATTTTTATTATTTATAAATTATTATAACAGCTTTATAACAGTACAGCATAGTATAGAGGTAATTATATAAAACTGATTACGAATGTATAATACATATAATTCCAAACAATATCATATAATTTGATTATTATACTAAGAAAGATTTGTAAATAAGTCAAGATAAATACACAAAGAAAGTATTTACTACGTTGAATAACTTAACTTTTATAAATGATTATTTTGAAATATCTTTTTAACGAATAGAAAAACAAAAATATATTAATGATGTTATTTTCAAAAATGTAATGCTCACCCTTTCGTCAAAGAAAACGTCATCACAAAGATACCATAAATAAATTGGAAATTCATTGCTGTTTACAAATATTAATTTTAAAATTTATTTTGTAATGACAATTTGATTTTTATACCAGATTTTATACTTTCCTTGTATATTTTATATGCAGAATAAATTTACGTGTGTAATTTAAGACGTGATACTATGTTTCGTATTTTCAAACTGTATTTATGTAATAACTTTGCGTGGCAAAATGAAAATATGTTCTTCTGTTATATAATGCGTAATAATTAAAAATTTCATTTGCAAATTTATAATTTATTAATAACGAAAACAATCTTCCTGATTAAAAATAAAAGAATTTTCTTCACTAATATAAATTTTACGAAACTTAAACGCAAGTAGAAAAGTAAAAGGAAAATTTAAAAACATTCATAATGCAATCCTTCAAAATATGTTGTTGAGATGATAAAGCGAAATGATATCGTATAGTAGTAATACTACATTAAACAGAACAAACACTTGATTACATGACATGATAAATTTAAGAGATAATTAATTAAAACGTGCTATTAATGATTAGTTTTCTGAATGAATCATTGTTAATCTTTCAACTCTGCCTCTTTTATTACAAAACAATAAGGAATAATACTCTATTTCAAATGTAATTTTCATTTTGTTATCAAGCATATGAATTCAATAATTTTACTACAGCTGTAATATAAATATTTATTTTCATCAATAATTATTTATATATACAAGATATGAAAAATATTTTGAATAACTGAAATTGAAGTTATGTTCGACCAATAATAATGTATACCAAATAAAAAAAAGTATTTTATTGATTTGCAACTTATTTAGATTTTATAACGCGCACATAACAGGGCAATAATTATATTTAATCGGCTTTGAAAAACTTTGGTTGAATTTATTTCAAATTATACTTTGTTTTCTTCTTGCTAATATAAATAAAAATTATTATTACAATAAATTAAATAAGATATATCTATCACTAATTTTCAATTTCTATACTAATTTTGTTTTTTAAACCAAATCAACGTTTAATATTTTTGAAACCTAGTCATTTTTGTATATCTTCATTTTAATTAGGAATAGTATATAAAAAGAAAGATTACCACTAAATGTATTAGAAGAGTCAAATTCTTGCTAAACACAAAATAATTGTCAATTAAATGTGTAAAAATGATAAATTTAATAAGTAATATATCTTTTAAATGGTGTTATAAGATTAAACATGAGATACAAATGAAGTTATAAGACGTATAATGTCAACTGTACAAATTGATATAATACTTCAACTTCAGTAGTCAGAAAACCACTTCAATAACATAATATAATATTATGTTCATAGATATGTCCTGTTAAAAAGACTGACAATTTAAAATTTTCGAAATAATGACAACAGTAACAATATATTATATTTTCTTTTTTATCAAATTGGAAACATTGCAAAACTAACAATTATATTAGAAATTAAAATGTTTTTCAAGCAAGAAACAAAAATTATATTTAATTTTTCATTAGCAGTGTTTATGCTTCATATGATATGAAAATGGGGTTGTAATTATGGAACACTAAAATTGACATTAATTTTGTTTCATCATGCCATTTTATGACAACGTTTTGATACTGTTGAGAATTCAAATATGTTACCAACAATCTTTTGCCTAAGCTTATAGTACAATAGCTTTCAAACTGTAAATTAGATAACAAACATGATCAAACGTGATCAATCTTGTCACATAAATTTAATTTACAATGGTAAATATTTATCTTATTTGACTGTGTCACGTTCATATTTATCATATTTTCCTGTGATTAAATAAATGTTTCGTACAATGCACCTTGTACGCATGTACAATAAGGTTTGTTAGTACAACATATTATCTAATATTTAATTTCTTTACGCAACAAAGTATAAGATCTATGGAAAATATATGCAAATAATAATAATCATAGAAAAGCTCTGACAATGAAATATTAATTTCAATGCCAATACAAAATCATTGTTATCAGTACAATTCATATGCATACATATATTGAATCGTGGTTTTATATCTTATTCTTGCAAATTAATTCTAACTAGAAAAGAAAATTGATATTTTTCATTAAGTATACTTCACATATCAAAGGTAAAGGGATAAAGACAGGAGACTATTTGCTTGCTATACTTAGTATAAACCATATATGCATCAATAGTACCGATGAATTCATGTTTCTATATACAAACAAATAAAGACCTAACAGGAGCAGGAATCTTTTCCACCCTGTTGTTCATTAGATACACCTTGAAGATTAGTACGACCTGGTTGACTTGGATTATGTTGAACTCCAGATTCTGCTGCATTGAGGTCCAAACTATAGATAAATTATCATATTGATGTTTTTGGTACAGCAAAAAACAGTGTTAGTCAAATTATTTTAATGAAAATTTGTTACTAACCGACCATCTTGTATACTTTGGAATATTTTCTTTGCTGTTTCCAAAAAAGCTTCTTCAACATTGTGTCCTCTGATAAAAAGATAGTAAATTGGTTATTTTTTATTTGTATAACCCAGACTATATACATATTATTATTGTATAACTTAAATGTAATACTTTAATAATCAATTGAATCACTTAATTATCAACTTACGTTTTTGCACTAGCTTCTACAAACATAAGACCATTTTCATCAGCAAATTGCTTTGCTTCTTCATAGGTAACGTCTCGTTGACCTTCCAAGTCACTTTTATTGCCAATTAAAAATATAACCTGTAAGAATAGTGTGTAAAGTTTCTTTATTATATATGTAACATAAATTTGTTATTTGTAGATTATAAGAAGTACATCATTTGACAATTCTGCATCAATGTGGTTACACTTTACAGACATAAATACCATTATGTAAAATATCATATTTTGCATACAGTGCTTGGATTTGTTAAATTCCTTGTATCTGTAAGCCAGCTGCTAAGATGATTATAAGTTGAACGTCGAGTTATGTCATAGACCATTAATGCTCCAGCTGCACCTCGGTAATAAGATCTATGGAGTATATGGTATATATAAATATATCCAACTGCCTTTTTGTCTAAGATAGTATAATTTACTAATTACAAAAGTATTTATACCTAGTAACTGCTCTAAAACGTTCTTGACCGGCAGTATCCCATATTTGTAATTTTATTTTTTGCCCTGCTACTTCAATAATTCTTGTCCCAAATTCAACGCCAATAGTATGTGGGCAATCTGCCATAACTAGAATGTAGACAGAATTTTTATGTTACTTTGAACATAATGATGTAACAATAACAAGCAAATAATTTTTTTATTTTTCAAGAGAAACTTTTCAAACATACAGTTCCATTTTAAATCATTTAAAATTAAATAACTTGATTGTTACTGAAATTAAAAACAAATATTTACACAGATACAATAAAATAAATATACATTTAACAAAATGTAATTGCAAAAGAGATGCAGAGATGTATCTACAATTTATAATGATAACACCTCCATTTTCTTTTGATTTTCAATGGAGCAACTTACATTTCTTTTCTGTAAATTGATGCAATAAACATGATTTTCCTACTCCCATATCTCCTATGATAATATACTTAAAGATATAGGAGTAATTGTAAGGTCCAGTTGACATCTTGTACCTATAAATGAATTTACAAAATGTTTAATTTTTTAGAAATTCTTGTAAAATATAAAAAATATTTATGTTTAACAGAATATAAGGATCACAAGTCAAACGAATAGAATAATGAATATATTTTATATTGAAATATGATAAATTCATGATTACATCCATATTATTTATTAAACTTTGCATATCTAAAAAATGATATTAAAACATAAATAAATATGATACTATTAATAATGAGTATTATTATTGCATAAAAAGACAAAATATAATTATATTGTAATACAGTACATATCAGAATAATTATGGTATTACAATAAAAATGTAAATACTATAGCTCTAACATTAATGTATTTATGAAATGTTGCAATAAGTTACAAGAAAAACAAAAACAATTAGTAAATTTTGACTGTGATCATAAAAATATAAATAAACATTTTATTAAATTAACAAGTAGATACAAAAGTAACATACATTAGGTAACATAGCTGTTATTATTTTAACTGTAAAATATTTTATAAAAATTTAAGTAAAAGTAAAAAAAATAAAATAAAAATACGAAAATGCTATACATATGCTTATTCAAGTATTTTTCGACAAAATATTAATATGATAAATAATAACTCAAACAATAATTGTTACTACCATTCGAAAATATTAAGTAAGATAAGAATTATTATGCAGAAAAGTACAATAATATTAACCGTTAACTTTGTAAATACAAGCATTTAGAAATGAATTTCCTGATGACAACTGTTCACTAAAAAAAGTTTCTGATGTCAACAATGCACTGTCTACTCACCGTTTTACAGCACACTACCGTGAAATATTTTCTCACAAATTGAATTACAAGGGTTTCTTTAAAATATTATTACTACATAAACAGTAAATACTTGTATCGAATGCACAAGTAATAACTGTGATAACGTAAATGTATTACAGTTCTTTATATCACGCGCAATATGGCAGATCACTGTCGCTAATAACGATGGCGGCGAATAAACGTCAAACCACCTGTCACTGATTTCGGAACTCTTCTATTTACTGTTTCACACTTATACTCTATAAGTTTAATTTTAACAGTATAATTTACTTTTACGATAATTAAAAATAAAATCTTCAGTTATAAATGCAATGTTTGTGAATAGATAATTTTATAAGACCATAGAAAGATGAACAAAGATAGATATCATTTGACCGTAATGGCGGTAATTCTATACATGCGTACGTACATAGAAATTAGGGACTATTTTAAAATTATATAACGTTATTAATTAAAATAATCCTTATTTTATGAAAGTAATGTTTTAAATATTCATGTAGAAAATACTTGTACATCGAGGGTATAAATGCAGAACTTGCTTTTACCGATTAATCGTTCATTCAACTAGTTTGTTAAAACTATATAAACCAACCATAGCCTAGTTTTATTGAAGCGAAGGTATTGATTGGTTTTCTTTTCTTTTCCAATGCTAACTACTTTTATGAAATAAATAACAATCATTTCTAAATAGTATAACAAATTGAAACAATACTTAATAATTCACATTTAAAATTTTGAGATTGTAAATCCAGATTGATATAAAATTTTAACATAAACTAGATTAAATTTATTTACTTAAATTACCCTGACAATTTTTATTAATTAGATTGCCATAACAAAGTTTGATATAAATAAAATTTAACAAAATAGTATACGCATGATTCTACGAATAAAGAGAATAAAAATAACTAGAACATTTTACCTTCTTTTAATGAAGACAACAAAATGCAATGTTCAAAATATATAATTACTTTTTAATATAAATCTTATAACTTATTTCTATAACAATGTTTTATAAATCATACATCAATTTAAAAGTTAAAAATTAATATTTATACAAGTGATTTTATTAACGCAAATAATTATCAATTCCAATTTTTATAAATTACGTGTTGCAATCAGTAAGTACTTTATACTAATTCGTGTAAACACTAAAGGTAAAGAGAATATTTAAAACATGGTAATAATAGAAATAGTAATTTGCTAATGAAAAATATTATTAATGAATTCTATTCATGCGTATACAGTTATTTAATTATTACAAAACTATCATATTCTTAAACAATAAAAATTGCATATAAATCTAATTGAAAAACAACCCAAATGCTTATCGTTTAAACAGTGTTGGAATTTATGAATGCTAACACTAGTATAGTTAGACTAGAATATGCGCACTTTCGTAACTCGTGTGTGTTACATTATATACCTATTCGTTTGTAGTTGAAATTTATCTTTGAAATAATTTCATGTAAGGTTTCTTCAAAATTAATAAGTCTTGACGGTATCTATCATACCAGTTTGAATTGTTTGTTTCGCAATTTTTAGTAGTTTTATCAAATACAAGAAAATTTTTGGTTAAGAACAGCAATTTAATTCTGTATATGTTAACAGGTGAGTGCATATAATTTAGTCAAAGCAAAAAATACTAATTCTAAAATAAGAAATCAATGAGTAGTAATTACAATTAGATACTATATAAAATTTTTCAAAATTTTCCTCTCATTTTTCTAATTATTAAACACGAACAAATTATAAACATGCACTAGCACTTTTGAATTTTGAGGAACGTATGTTTATAGTATATAATATTTATTAGAAACGGACTTTAATTATGTTGAAAATTATGCTATGCTTATGTTTCGAGTATACTATAAATATGTGATTTTATGTATAAAATAGGAAATAAGTGTTCTGTACACTATATTATGCCTTTAAGGAATAAAAAATTTTATTTATTACTCGAGTAAAAATTATTTGTTTATTAAATTTAAGTTTATGCATACGTATTGTTTTCTTCAACATAACCTTTATACACATTTCATATATTTTGAAATGGGTCTTTAAAAGTATTAATAATTATACTTAATTTGAAAATAAAAAAGATTATATAGATTGTTTAATCTTTTTTACTTAGTTTCTTGTTTCATAGGTTAGTATTCTCTGCAGGATCACGTTTATTGCTAAATAACCATTTTCATTAAAACTATAATTATTTCAATGATATAATTTTGTTTATGAAAACAAACATTGTTATTTATTGTTTAAATTGTTATTTGAGGTTTTTAGGTTATTGGATTATTGTTATTTATTGTTATGTATCTGTATGTATTTATATTGGAATGAGAAATGTATTAATGTTTAGCGAAGCTAAATCGTTGTGTATATGCATATTTCAAGAATGTATGCTTTATAATAAAATTTGTTCTAGCATAATATTACAGATGCCATACATTTTGGTACGCGGTAATCTTGCATCATATGGTCATAGATACCCGTGGAGGGTTTTAGTATCAGGTCTTAAAGGTATAGTTTTTTTTTTGAAAATTTAAGCATTCACTGTGTTTATATTTAACTTGGCATTGTAATAATAGTTTAAGAAATAAATTATATATGTATGTTTCAAATACACTTTAAGTGAGCTTTTGCTTGTAGCATGATATTAAATTGTATTGCACATATATCTTTACACATCTTATTTTTATTTTATTTCACTGAAACAATAAAACCCCATTTATGTTAAAACCGATTTTTAAAAAATCTAATATTATTATATTGTTAGTTTTAACAACAGCATAAGTTATTAAACATTTATAAAGTTATTGATTTTTTAAGGAGAATCTTATTTTTAATACAATTACATATTAAAAATTTAATTTTTTTATATAATATTCTTTTTTAATCTATATGGCATATTTATATGGAATTAAGATTTATCAAATAGATATTTTTTTGTTTACATACAAAGTTACAATAAAAATAATTTAGTTATCATTCATAACACTTATGTTCTGATAGTAAGAAAATTCATATCATTTAAATTATAATATAAAACAATGGATAAATTAAAATAATTGAAAAGTGTAGTTTAAAAGTACTGTACTATAGTATACTATAATATAGTATAGTATTATACTGTATTGTACTATAGTATTACAACACTATACTATAGAGAATATATTAAAATGTTACAGTAACATTTCTTTCCAAACAATTTTTCGTAAATTTTTTATTTTTAATTATTATTAATTTTAATATATTTATTAAATGTTTCTTAAATAAAAAGCAAATTTTCGAATATAAAATGGTGTAACATAACACAGAAACAATTAATTTAAAATACAATTTTGTAAGTATATCAATTCCAAATTGTTTCATATTTCAATTTAAGAAACTTATTAAATTTAATAAAAGTAAAAGAGGAATTTTTTGCTTACATTGTTTTATCTAAATTGCAATATTACTCGTACGTGCAATCGATATTTTGTAGTTTTAAGTAAAGCGATATGTTTACTAACGTTACTTCGAGATAAAGCGATAAAAGATATCGTACAGGTTGCAATTGAGATCGACTGTATTACTTTTCATTTGAACTTCGTTTCATCATTTTCTACCGTTTTAATGCAATTAGCGTAAAAACAAGGTGAAATAACATTGAACGTTGTGAATGTATATTATTCACTTGTGTTATAGCATCAGATATTGAACAACTGAGTCGTTTTGCTTCTGGAGGATATTGTGATGATTCGACAATAGTGTATTTGCAACATCCTTGCGTAATATTAACTGCTTTAGAAGTTCTTGGTTACAAAGTAGTTGCATCTTCAAGTACCAGTGTTAAGCAAGATTATAATGAGTACATGTGGACTATGAGAAAGGACTTTTCTGAACCCGAACCTGAACCAGTTCTTAAGACAGGTAAGATTTAATATTATTTTAGCGAATAATTTATTTTAATAAGTAATTTTATAGTAAAAAATATATTACAAGAAAAACAACTATAGTTATTGTTTAAAAATTAGAAATACGTACTATTTCCGTTTTTAGCAAAAAAATTAAGAAATCGCAAAATTTTCGCGTTTAATTATCAATTATTTAATATACTTAAATTATAAATTATTTTAAACACAAGAGGAAAGAAAGTTATTATATATGGATGTAATAAAAATGAAATTGTATTAACAATTATAATGTAATAAATTGAAAAATACAAGTTTTTAATAGATATATTGTTAACGTTACTTTCGTTTAATTAAAATGTAAAACATTGTTCATTTCACCGAAAAAATTTTAATATATCAGTATTTAGTATGTAAAAAAAAAATGGTAAGGTAACTAGTTTACCGATTTGCTTATTCGTTTTCCTACGCATCTGTTAGAGTTCTCTGCATATGAAATATTGCGTGTTTAAGCTACAATTTTGATATTTTCTATGAAGCAGGTTAGTATATGTTTAAATTTGAAAATATTGTATTTCAATGCATCACATGCAATTCTAGTACATGCGATAAATTATAACGAACTATAGAATAACTGAAGATATTCACTATCTAGATTATTACAAGAATGATAAGAAGTGTTTTTTACAAAGGTTATGTGTATTAAAGATTAACGTTTCAATTTAATACTGGATTAAATACATTATATTAAATAACCATTATTTTAACTGATAGTAGCATGTTCGTACAATCTTTCTTCATTGTATAAGACTGAGAGCATGTGTGCGTGTAATAACAGACATTATAATGAAGATTGACAATGTTTCTTTGGTAATATGTTGGAACAAAGTAATTGTCATACTCTGATCATATGTTATCCATTATCAAAATTTTAATTATAACATCCATTTTCTAAAAGCACGTATGTTCCTCGCCAGTCAGTATTAACGGTTCCCATCACATTACGAACTTTTATCGATCTTTATATTTGTACGCAAAAATTCAATTATAAATAACTTACTTTTATAAACTTATTAAACATCAAATGACAAAAATGATTTTGAAAAATTATTTTAATTGATTGTTTCAATATATTTAATAGGTATGTTAGTAGGTATATTAATTTACAGAAATAAACGAACATTGAAAAATGCAATACGTATATTTATTAATTTTTACATAAACAGTATATTTTATAATGTTTTATAAAATTATAAAAATTACTGTTACAATTTTGATGCTGTGCTAGTATTGTATTTTTGAGTAAAACTTTTATATCTATTTCATTACATGGACAATATATTTTGGTTCTGATTCCGTACAATAAGCAACAATACACAAAGCACCATTACAAAATCTATATTTTTATTAGAACAAATGATATATACATTGTATATAAAACATAAAATAATTATTTTAGTAACCAAAAGTTTCATAAATGTATAATATATAAAACATATAGGAAAAGAAAAAGTATATATGATATAATTAAAACAAGCCATGGTAAAAAAACGTGGAATTGTATGGAATTATTACAATAAGAAGATGCTAGGATCTCAGGTGATTGCATTTTGTAAATTTTGTAATCAATCATATATTCAAAATGCTACTCGCATGGAACGACATTTGGAGAGATGTTCAAAATGTCCGGAAGATATTAGACAGCAGTTCATACAAGTAGCACGTAGTAAAAAATGTAAAAGTAGTAATATTGACAAAAAAATAAATGATGGATGGCCAAAACAAGAATCTTCAGTTGATCAGAATATTACAGACACAGAATTAGAAGACTTAGATGAGTGGACTTATAAAAATCAATTATATTTAGTTGAAAGATCAAATACAATTCAAGAAAACATGGATTTGGTAATGCAAAATAATGAACAGAATTGGGTAAATCAAGATAATGCAGTTGAAACTAATGATACAGATACAAGTTCAGATAGTCAAAAGTGGAAAATAAATCAGAACGATACAAGGATTATTGCACCTGGTAATTTGAAAAAAAAAATATTTGTGAAACATATCAATTTTAATATTGCTCTATAGTTACTGTTAGAATAGGTAAAAGTTTAAAACTAAATTCCAAGTAGTTACTTGAAATAAATTTCTAAGGTGCTTTTAAACATTTTACATAGCTGGATCTCAAGAACGTTCAAGTTTAGTCCACCAAAGAAAATCATATAATCCTAGAAGATTATCACAATGGCCAGTTTCATCTGTACGAACATCTGATTGTTCACCTTCACAAAACAAAATATACCAAGAACAGTTATTAGAAAGACGTGCCTTAAGAAAAGCTGCAGAATTGGAAGTGCAACGTAAAACATTGGAATTACAAAAATTTCAATGGGAGTATGAAAGAGATAAACTCCAAACTGAAGTTCGTTGGGCTCATGAAACTCGTATGATGCAACTTAAAGAAGAACGAGAAAAACAATTGACCGATCAAAGTAAAATAATAACAGTTTCACGTGTACTATAATTAACTATAAATTACTAACTTATTCTTAATGGATACTATCAATATATGCTTACAGAATAGATAATTTTTATACTCAAGATTATCCCTAATTTTGAAAGATATTAAATAGATGATTAAGAGAATATAAAAGAACATATTGCCTATTTAGAATAAAGTATGATTTACTTTTTATGTTCATAAAAAGCATCTTTTCCATTTTTTATACAAGATTTCAAAGTTAACATAATGGATTAAAAATACTGTTTAATTCTAACATAAAATAGGTAAATGCATAAATTATTATGTGTTTTCAAGTAATATAAATTTTATGTACTGTGCTGAATGAAAAAGTTTTGGTTTGTAAAACAATGAATTACACAATTGGCTTATGAAATTAATTTGCTCTTAACTCTAACCAATATAGAATATACACTAAATTATACTAAGTGTACAAAAATGTAAATGAAGAACATAGTTGTGTTAATTTTTTCTTTAATTTTTTTCTTATAGTCAATAAAATTGAATGTACTTAGAAACATAATCTTAGTAATTAGAAGCTGACTTAAATTTGCGAATATAATAAACCTATGGACACGTTACTTTTAATACCGTTATTTGCTTCTTTTAAGGGATATAACTATTACAAATGCAGATATTTTCAGTCAGAAATATATTTTAATAAAACTTTTCGTATTTTGATACAATGTTTTGTATAAATTACATACATATATAATGTATTCTTTCCTCTATTATAATGATAAAATTAAATCATGAAATTATATTTGCTTTTTTAACTTTTATATTAAATATAATGTTACAATTTTATTAGAACATAAGAAAAAATATTACTTCAAAAAAACAGAAGTGATATTGTTTATTGTTTTACTTACAAAAGTAGGATGTTTAATTATCTAAGTTAAAATAAATAAAAGAACGAGAAATATGAAGAGATTCGTACTCTTATTAATAATTGAAAGATTAAATATATATTTAATGGTTAAATATAATTGTGTTATATTATTAATTTATATGAAAACATGTTTCTAAAATTCAAATTTAATAGGGTAAAATGTAATGCTAAATAATAATAATATTTTCTCTTCAGAAGAGGAAGCAGTTGCGAAACACGTTTTTATTTTTTCCGATAGGATTCTAGGCGCAACATTTTTCTTTTAACAGAAAGTATAACAACTACTTTTAGCCCAAGAATGTCACAATCAGGGAATGCAATGATCGGAAAATTAGAAATAAACGATGAGAAATTTTATTACGTTGGCGTTAAAGCTTCCCCATTTGCGTCCGATTGTATCGTCTTTGGTTTAAATTCAGACGAAATTTTGGCTCTCTCTAAACGCTTTCCAAACTCCGGAACAGATGTGGTCAACGGCGTTATGATTAAAGGTTAATATCATATATTTTTTACATTTTTTTTGCACGAAATAACTACGGTGACAGTTAATTATTAAATTTTTTCTTTAATAAAATCTATTTAAATTTGTTTTTTGCAACATAATTTAAAAAAAAGTTATATGAAATTTTGTGTTAATAAATTTGAGTAATAAATTTTATTTGGGTAAGGTAATAATAGAGATAGAGTTAATGCATTTATAAAAATAGATTTATGACTTACGTTTTATCATATTTTTATTACTTAGAACTGTTTCTAATTTTAGATAATGCAATATTTATTTTTATAAATAATAAGTATTATTAATTTACATGTAATATTGTTATATTATTGTTGAAGATAAATTCTTACATTTAAGTAGTTCATAAAAATTCAAGATTATTATGTCTCAGCCTATTATACCGTATATTATAATATTTATTATACAATATTATTTAAATTGTCGAATAAAATTTATTACAGGACCACCTTTTCTCATCATTAACGCACTGGCAGAATTAGGATATCGAGTTATCTGTAGTACGGGAGAGGCCGAAATACTCTGGACGCTGCAAAGGGAATCGTAAAATCAAGAAATATTCTCAGGACTAAAAGTTAAAAAAAAGTACTACTTATATACTTAAAGCATGAGTGTGCGCCTGTTCACGTTCACGCATAATGAAAAGCCAGTATGGACAAAGTATTTTATTATTTAATTATATATAAAGATTTTATATACGAGATCACAAGGAATCATGCATTGGTGTGTGTTCACACTCGTTACCAAGTTTTAATCAATATTTTGTAACTTCCTTTAGAAATGCATACTTTTTATCGAACGTATTTGTATTAATGAATTTTCATGAGAAATTTCAACAATTTTCGTGACGTTATATTTATAAAAAAAATATTTAATAGATTAAAACAATAATTCTATATCATTTCATACTTAAAAATGTTTAATTTTCTCCCCATTTTGAGGCAAAATAAGAAAAAATGTCTCCAATTTATCTTCGTTTTTGTATTAATTATTAATAACAATTGCAACGCTGATAAGACTGTGGGTACAACTTTCAAATATTTCTAAACTTTTCTGATCACAGATATTTTATTACAGCTACTGTTTTATTTTATATTGAAAAATCGCATAAAAAAGCAATTATTAGGTAATTAGATACACGCGTAAAATTAAGGAACATTACAAAAATGATACAGAAAGTAGTAACGTTCTGTTCAATTTGTTATTTTTAATTAATATAGAATCAAGCAATCATTTTGTGCAATATGTTAATTCGTTTTTATGCTTTCTTTGGAAGCAGTTTTTGCATTTTATATGCATTTTGATTATTAATCAAATTGAAATATTACATTATTTCTTTCTTGTATATTTGTAACATTTATGCTTATATACAATGTACGGAATCAAAACTAGCATTTATATTATATGGTATTGTTACAGATTTTACATTGTATTCAGTATTGTTTAGTTTGATTTATGAAATGCTCAGGCAATATTTGTCAGTGCAGCATCACACTTCGGAAAAAAAAATGATATAACTATTAATGAAATGTTCTACTTATAAAACAATTGATACATAACATGTGTATAAAGGCTAATTTTGTATACTGGCCTTATTTTCATATACGTATTCGATATTCATGTATGTTGTGCAAGTATACACATATGAAATCGTAAACACGTGAACTATGTAAACGAAATACATTTTTTGCATACTGTGAATGAATATTCATTATAAATATATGACTACAATGATTTAAAAATGTTTTTTTTTTATCTACTTTTTTACAAGTATCGATAACTTACCAATTAATAATCATCATAACGAAATGTTCAAATTTGTATAGGGAAAAAATATATATATATTTAAGAACCAATTTCTATTTTTTCTTTTTTTTTTATGAAATGGTAGGTACATTATCCAGGTACTAATTACACCTACACAAACATGCAGTGCAATCATAATCATAATGATCATACTACATGCTGTAGTATAAATAATGATGTCGGTGTTCGTCAATCTCTTACGGAAATGGAATTTGAACGTGGTATATGGTATGCGGGTTAGTAATTGAACTTATTCAATTGTGATATTATTCTATATACACGTTTAAGATTATTAGTAATAGTATGCATGTAACTTTCAGCACAGTATAATGATTTGGATCGTGTAAAGATGTTACTAAAGAAGGGTGTATCGGTCAATGTAGAAGATTCTGCCGGATACACAGCGCTACATTACGCAGCCCGAAACGGACACTATGATATTTGTAAAATGTTATTAGAAAATAATGCAGCAGTAAATGCACATACCCGTTGTGGACATGCTACTGCTCTACATAGAGCTGCTATGCAAGATCACGCTAGCATTGTTGAACTTTTGTTAAAATTTGGTGCAAATCCCAACTTAAAAGATGTCGATGGTTTTACCGCATTGCATAAAGCACTCATAGCTCGTTCGATATTCGTTTGTAAGCTTCTAATACCATGCACTAATCTAACTTTGTTTACTAGTAATAAGCTCAGTATAGAACAATTGGCTAAAGATAACTGTCCTGATATTTTGCCTTTTTTATTAACATACATGAATGAAGAAGAAAAAATTAATGGCAAAGATAAATAACTTAACCTAGCTAAAGTCCATAATTTTATTAAATTAAAAAGCGGTTTACGTATATTAATATTTATCAAGGAAAATAAATAACCGAGAAAAACAGCATATTATAAAATTCAGTTTTTAAATAAATAAAAATTCAGGAATCTGAACAGGTATATGAAATGTGATTTTAGGAAGTATGAAATGTTATATTTTTTTACCACTTTTCCGCTAATTTGTCAATAATTGATAACTATGCATCGAATGTATAAATATATTTTTAATGTCAATAAACTGTTTAATATGTATAATCAGGATTGAAATTATTGTAAATGTACCTAAAAAATTGTTTTCGTTAAACAGGTTGGTTGTTTTATCTGACATATTTATTACATTATGAAGAAAAAAAGAAATAAAAAACGTCATTATTCTATATATAGACACATTAAATATCAATTTACACGTAATATTTTAAATTTGGTTCCATATAATTAAACAATATTGTTACTCATAACAAAAAGATGTAAAAGCTATTAATAATACATTTTTTTGGAGGAGAAATAATGATTCGATGAAGTGATAAAGGAATAAGTGTACAAATAAGTTGATGAGCACGCGTCGTTATTCGTTTGGTTCCATGTGCTCGCCGGAACGAAGGGTCGTGCACTTGATATTGAATCGTTCGGGCGTGATCGTAAGTATTCGGAATTGTTCGGCAGTAATCGTCAGAATTCGACAGTATTCGATGAGTTGCGGTACGTAGAGCGCAATACGGCCGCCGGAGCCCCCTTGCGATAAATGGTGCTGCCACCTAGTGGAACACCTCCCGTTTTCTGTACGACTGCAATCGTTCCATGGAGTCAGTCGTTTCACGAATACCGCGGGTGGTTTGCGCGAAGGCTCGCCGCCGCCTTTAGCCGTTGCGCGACGGATCATCCGTCGTTTCGCGGTCCGAGGTTCGTCCGCGTGTCTTCGACCACCTTTCCCGCCTGGATTCTTGTGCGGTTTTACTCGTTGATTTGAGTGACAATCGCGAGCGATGTAATCGTGCCCTGACGTCACACGGCTAATCAAGTGCACACACAAACGTACACAGGCGCGCACGCCTGCCACTCATATCCGTATACACGGATGGTCTACGTAGACTGCGCGCAGTATACTACGTACAAACGCGTATAGGACCGTGCACACGGCCAAATTGATAAAGAACGAAGGAGAGGGAAACAGTGAGATCGTGAAAGACTAAGGAGAAAGATCGAAAACGGAGGGATAAGAAAGAAAGGGAGATGTATATGAGTATATATATGTTGTGTAGTTAGAGAACGGTATTAGAGAAAAGGGGTAAGGCGTAAGACGTATACACGGAGGACATTTCACACTTGCATACGTCTGTGCAGTGAGCCTTTCGCCTTTTAAAACATTATGCGCAGATATTACGAAGAAAAAGGCGAGACGGTGAGAGCTCCGATGTTTTTTCCTTTGAAATATTCGACCATCGACTTTTCTCGAACGATGTGTTTTTGTGTCTCTGTAAAGGATTTCGCGTTTTTAACACGTGCAAGACAAGGCTATGAAATAGAATAAAGAAGAGGAGGAAGGAGTGAGAGAGAAGTATCTACATCTCGTGGCGCCCCGTTGTGTTTTTCTACAGAAAGCTGTGCTCGGAACCTGCGTGAACTTTCGGAGTAGAATAAAACTTCCAGTAAACGGAAGAGTGAAGAGACTTCTCCGCAGGGCGATGAATAATAAAATGAGAAAAAATTAATCTTTACGCATTTTGTTTGATCTGTTAAGTGAAACTTACGAAGGAACAAACGAAGAAACCTAAATCGGAACGAACTCCGATGGACGAACAAGTTTTATCTCAATCGAACCGGTCAGTGAGTGTAATATAATTTTGTGTTATCGTTTAAGCATTCTCTTGTTGTTATGTGAATTTTTATCGTTAACATAAAAGTGTGTACGTGTGACACGGTTGCGGGTGTACCTTGTTCGTGCGATAATAAGAAAGTGGGGTCTCTGCGTTCCGTTTTTATTAACTTGTCGGACGGTCCACTGCTTTGAGAGTCAAGTTCGTCGCGCTTCGCTGTACGCGCTGTGTCTGGCGCGCGCATATTTCCTCGCGCTTTCGGTTGCGCTCCGCGACAAGCTTTCTACTCGAAGTGAGATGAAACATTTCCTCTGCATGATATCGAGAACTATTGGTAAGGGAAATTTCAAATTATGCGATAGCTATGTGGTCTACAATAACACTTCTTCAGTGACATAATTTTTTAAACAATCGTTGTTCTGTGCATTTAGCTGTTTAAAGTTCTCTTTTAAAATATCGATATAGTTAATTACTATTAGAGTACAATACGATAAGCTCGATATTTACATGATCGTGTCATTGTTATTACAAAGATTAAGTTTCACATACAATTTAACACTAATTTTGTGGTTAAAATTACTATTTCGCAAGATTCTATAATATATATCGCACATAAAAAGTTAGTCAATTTCTTGTTGCAACGGAATTTGAATTTATAATCAAGGAAAACTAATGTTATAGCCTTTATTGATATTCCGATTCACCCAAACAATAAGAAAACACTTTTTCACGTAGCTTCGTTGTTTCAATACTTCACAAATAGATTTCCTTCCGTTTATCTCGAACTGTCACAACTGACGAAGTTTCGAAAACCAAGGAAAAATAGTGCTTGTAGGTAGAGAAGGTTAGCGTCGACAATATCGATCAACTTTTCCTAAACGTGCCTCGGTCTACATATGTTCGGAAGCAGAATGGGGTGCGGACATGCGCATATACAGGCTATTGTTTAGTAGTGCGTCGTCAAGTGCGACGCCATGTGATGCGCAAGATTATGGTACAGCAATAAGTAATCTTTGCTATAAAAAAGTGTTTCAATTAAAATTAATACAGATTATCTGTGTTTATCATATGGTAAAGTATTACCTGAATCTAAAGGAATAATTATATAACTGTCAAATATCGTAATAATCTGGTCACACCTACGCACTGAAAGATTGATGATAATTTAAAAATTATATGTTATTGTATTTATCTTCGAAGAAAATTATCTTGTAATAATGATATTATACTTCATCAAAGTAATGTTGCTTTAGAATTTAACAAGTATCGTGTTTATATCTTATTGTATCGGTTTCACTTTCTGTTTCCCTCGTACTATTTGTTCGACGCAAGGCATCTTAGCTAAATTATTGCATCGAAACATTCTATCAGGTGTTGATGTACTTTTTTCTTTTCTTTTGCAAATGTTCGAGATAGCAATTCTTTTTTTTTTACTATGCACGATTTATACTGATACAATTATTCCATTAATCTTATTCAACAATTCTTCTTCGTTAACAGGATTGACAAGATTACGAAGATCTCTACAAAATTCTGCGAAGCGAAGAGGGACGAGCACAACAGAAACTTGGTCACGGCGGGACGATTCGTAAAGGAAATAATTCTTCGATATTTACAACTGGAACATTTTTTCGTTGGGCTCTCTGTGAGAATTGTCTATAACTGAATATTTATTGGAGATTCAGCGTTTGAAGACCAGATAGGAAACCGATCGTTGTTAAATAGTGACAAGTTAAAAAACAGGAACGCATAAGGTTTCTATTCTTTGCCGGTAGATTACGCGTAGTGTTAACGAAAAGGGGATACAAGTATCTCGACGTGCACGTGAGCGAGCGAGAAAGCGTGTCGAAAAGTGAACCCGATATTCGAGGGCGAAAAGGAAACGGCGGTGGTGGTGCTCGGTCGATAAAGAGAGTTCTATAAAGTGCCAAGATCAGAGAAAAGAAAGTGTACTTAACTTCGGTATTTTTCTTCTTCTTTTTCTCGTTTTATTTTTGTTTTCCCTGTAATAGTGAACACGTTTCGGTGACGCTGGTATTTCATCGTAAAGAATATCACTAATGTCGGTAAACGAAGAGGAAAACTACGACAGAACGATGCGTTTAAGAACACGTCTTCGGTTAGTGAGTGTCAGTCGAGAAAAGGAAACTATTCTTCGTTGATTTTTCAGTGTTCTTATCGAGACTAGACGAAATCTGAAGTGCGCGAGAGTGAAACAAAATATTACAGTTTTTTTCTTCTGTTCCTTGCTTTGCGGACTCGCAAACTACGAGGTACTTGATACTTCGTGGTTCGAAATTTCACGAAGAAAATCGTTGTTTTTATTAGAGAAAAAAGAAAGAAAGATTTTACGAATTTGAGGTATCGGTAAAGTGTTGGTGGTGATAATAGTGGTGTATTCGTCGATCATCGGTGGTGGTATTTGCATTGTTAGTGGTGCAGGAGTGTGGTGAAAGGGGGGTGGTGGTGGTGGCACATCGTGTTAAAAGAGAACACTCGACTGTGACTCTTAACTCATTACCACGGATCTCCCCTGGCTGTTTGACGCCACAGCCATCCTCGATGAGAGGAGGCACATGTCCATTGCTGCCGCTGAAAATGCAGGGTAAGTCGTCCTTTTCTTTCATTTTTCTTCCTCCTCTTTCTACCATTTTTTTCAATCTTGCGTTGTTTTTTATTGAATCAACGAGAAACTTGTTTTCGTTGAATTGTCCAATTTGTACGGTTTTATTTATTTATCTAGGTGACTCATCGTTTTGTTATCTCAATAATTTGTATGTGTGCAACAATGCATTTGCGTGTATGTAGAGTTCGAACATGTTGAACGCACTGGCCGGAGTTAAGATGTAAAGTAAATAGAACCGTTACTATAGTTGCTTAGCACAATTAACCTTTTAAGTGAGGAATTACGCGGGCGAAAGTTTTATACATGTTTCTACCAGGCTCTACATTGCTATTTTCTATTTATTTTAAAACTTCATAGTTCTACACGTGCTTTTGTAATTTTATTCACTGAGAAAAGTTACATAACGTACAAATAAAACGTATATTTATCGACCCGATAACATACTAAATGTATTGTAATGTTGATAGGACGAGAAATAATTTTTGCTACTTAACCTATCCAACAAAATGTTTATATTTAATATGTAAAAGTATATTAGTACGAATTTATGAGTAGATAACCTAAATTATATTAAAAAAATATATTATACGAATATATTAAAGAAAAATTCCTGAAAAAGTTTGTATATATATATTTAAAAAAAAAAAGCGATTTCTGTACATACATATTATAAAAAGAATAATATTTTAGTCTTTCCATCTATCTTTTGTGATATGAAACAACGTAAATACCTCATGCGTTTAACTCTCTTTTTATCACATGTTCAATTGAATTTTAAATACTATGTTAGATGTGTAGTTAGCATCGAATGTGGGTCATTTACAGAAGAGTATATTTCTAACGTTTCATTTGCGCTACAATGATATCAGGATTGGGTTATTAGAGAGGGCAGGGAAGTTCTGAGATCACGCAGAGCCTTACATAGAATCCGATTGCAGAATAAAAATGATTTGTATTGGGTTGGAAAGAAAATTCGTAGCGTTTTTCAATGGATGACATAGGAAGCATATATTTGTTCCACACGTGATTGAAACTAAAGACTTTTTTATATATTCAGAAAGGTTATATTTCAACGTGTCTCTCTGTGAAATTTATTTTTGGATTAGTCAATTGTGTTGGTGTTTAATATAAGAGTAACAATGGAGGAAGATAAGCTGGATTTTCGACATCTAATAGTTTTTTATTTCCGAAAGGGAAATAATGCTGCACATATAGCCAGGAAGATTTCCGTCGTTTATGGAGGTGTTGTAGCTGAAAGTACAATTTGGAAATTGTTTGCTTGCTTTAAAAGTAGCAATTTTGATCTGGAAGATTGAGAATATTTCGGTAAGCCATCAGTCGCTGATAAGGATCAAATCAAAACGCTGATTAAAAATAATCCATGTCACGCAATCATCGCACAGATACTTCATATATCTCATACAACCGTTAAAAACCGTTTGGAGGCGCTTGGATTTGAAATCTCTAAAATCTCTAAATCGCTAGGATGTGTGGGTGTCGCACAATTTAACCGAAAGAAACTGAATGGATCGCATTTCCATAAGTGACTTACTACTGAAACGCATGAAAATGATCCATTCTTGAAAAGATTGATCATAGAGATGAGAGATGGGTCTTGTATAACAATGTGGAATGAAAAAGACCATGGGGAAAAGGGAATGGAGAAATCGCCACTAACCACGCCAATAGCCGGTCTGTACCCGAAAAAGGTGATGCTGTGCATCTAGTGCGATTGGAAAAGGGGTTTTGTACTACGAGCTCTTGCCGCACAAGACGATAAATCCAAACAGATATTGCTCTCAAATGGACCAATTAAAGGCAACTATCGATGAAAAACGACCGGAATTGGTTAATCGGAAGGGCGTCGTCTTCCAACATGACAATGCCAAGCCTCGCGTCTTCATACAGACTAGGCAGAGGTTGTTGCAGCTTAGGTGGGACGTCTTTCTTCACCCGCCATATTCACCTGACATGGCACCATCTGATTTCCACCTATTCCACTCCTTATAAAATTTTCTTAATGGAAAAAAATTTGATTTGCTGGAAGCTTGCAAGAACTACGTGGACCAGTTCATCGCTTGGAAAGATGCAAAATTCTGGAAGGGTGGAATCCTAAAGTTACCATACAGATGGCAAACAGTAGTAAATCAAGATGGCAAATACATAGTTAAATAAAATTATATACGAGTATATAAATTTTGTCTTTAAGTTTAGTTTAGAAAACGCTACAAACTTACGTTCCAATCCAATGTATTTCTTATATCTACCATTGTATATTAATAAATAGTCTAAAAAGGATATCAACGTCCCAGTTGATCTGAAGCCAGTGTATCATGATTTGTTCTTGGACATCTGGTGTATCATGAAACAAACTCAAATAATATTTTCATTGAGTCACAAGTATCTTGTGTAATGCAAAAGAGTCACGATACAAGAAACATTACTTTCTCATACGTATCACGTGTCAAATAAGTTTACATAATTGGTCTTTTATATTGTTGAAAACAGACATATATAATGACGAAAATCTTAAAATGCTCATTTATTTGAGTTTCCGCGATTTTAGATTAAATTTTCAGCCAGTATTTTTGTTTTTCTTTTTTTTCTCTTACGAAATTGTATATTTTATAAAAGTTTTTGTAAAATTATCAAAGATATAAGCAAAGTAATTTTTATATAAACGATTTTCTTGTATTCTTCATACTTTGTAATCTACAAATCTAATTTTATAATCTTGAATAAAGGCGATATACTGGACTTAATATAGTAGATGTTAACATCAGTGTACGATATTAATCTACAGGCAACTGTATAATAAATAAACATAAAAGTAAAACAGAATTCGAAAACGAAGGAAAACGTTTCGCTGTTGACGTCACATGCATCGCATTATACTTCTATGTTATTTTATTTAACGTTGGGATAAGTCTTTATTTAGATAAATACTTATTCAAATTTATTCCTAACAGCATCTTGCTCGCATTCACACGGAAATTTTACAGCATATTTAATTTGCGTTTCTTTTAGGGTTCGAGGTAATTTTCCTTAAATGCATATCATATCGAACCTAATTTGAATTTGCATTTTGTTTTTTCTTTCTTTTTTTTTTGTGTACATGAACGACAGAGACGAAGATATCGTTTCTCGTAAAAATTTTATAATTTTACGTGTTAAATACATTTGTCCAGTTTCGCTACAAATAGCTTTTCGTTTATTGCTTTGCTCAAAGCTGTCCTTTTACATAAGAGCTGCTTTCGCGAGCATACATTAGCCGTTTAATATTCGACATAAATATATTCGTGTTCCCGTTCGCGTGCACGGATATACACAAAATCTCAGAAAGAATAAGCGAAGAAGAAAGGTGTGGTGTGTATCAGCCGTCGTTATGTTTGAGTTAAAAAATTTAAGAGCTCTCTCCCTTTGAAAACTTGAATTGTGCCGACACCTGCTGCTCTTTTTTTCTTTCCATTCCTCTTCTCTCTCTCTCTCTCTCTCTCTCTCTCTCTCTCTCTCTCCCCCTCTTCCTCTCCCATTTTTTTCTCCTTTTTTCTTGAAAGGAAATCTTTTGCATCCAGCTTCTTCCAGTTTCTACTGAACCTATCTCTCGAGGCTCGTCTACCTGAGATACACCTTTTTCTTGCTCTTCTTCTACTTCTTGTTCGTATTTCGAAAGGCCCCTCCTGCTATACACGCTTAGATACACGCTGCCTCAAACTATCTCACTGCTTGTCTGTTGTTCTTCGTGGCTCTATCAATATTGACACTTGCGCTAGCGGCATGACTAGCTAAACGTCTACGTGCAGTGGTTGCCTACATATCAGACGATTTTTCCTATTTTAACTTTTTCTTTATGATCTAAGATTTTATAAATATACTTCCAAATACTACACTTTCTTATTATTATCCTGAATTAAAACGTCGATAGATTTAATTAGGATTTGTGAAATTGATCGAAAGGAAATTGGACTATCTTTTTGTACTATTTAAAATAAACTCACGTTTCCAATGTTGTATTTCGATTGTTATTTAAGAATAATTGAAAAATAATAAAGTAAACATTGTATAGTTTCAAATTAATTGAAATACGATTTCGCATTATAGTCACTATCAAAGGAAAAGTTTTCCTCTCTGTTTGAAAATAAATACAATTTACTCGGTAATTCGAAAAGAAAGACAATTAACGTGTAAAGTGGTAGTCAGTTGTTAGGTTTAACTTTTGAGATCTTAAAGGTTTCAAACAGTGTTGTACAATTGATTGATTTTAGCGCGAAGATTCAATGGGAAAATAAGCTGGTTCGTGTTTCGTTATGAATTATATAATACAAGGAATGATTTTCCCCTTACATAGTCGGGAGAAAATAACGGACAAGCGAATAATTATACAAAACTGACATTCTCGTCGATGAGCTCCAGTTAGGGAAGAGTGGTGTGGCTATCGTATGGTGTGGTAACGATAATAACATTTTTAGACATTATTAGACAACTTCTTTGATAAGAAGTTGCGTAATGATACATATTCCCTTGCTTTGTACTGGCAATCGATACACAGTAACGCGTACTTGCATAACAACCAATGGACTTAATTCGAAACAGATGACACGAAACTTCAATGTGTTCTCACGTAACAGAGCATCGGGGCTATTCTATTGTATCGAAGAGAAAGATTCGTAATCTCGGTTCGCGAGCTCCGGTAACCGGTGAAAACAAGTTTTCCTCTTTTTCCTGCGTAAAATTGCGATAACTTTGTATAGCTCATTCGGTGAATAAGCATGAGTACCCTTTATTCTATTGAATTTACTTGGGATTCACGTTCGCAAATAACTCTCTGTTCGAGGCTGGTACAATGAGACGTTCGTAAGAGATGAATTTTTGCGTCATTAAAATATAGAACGAGCTCCTAGTCTTACACAGCCAGCGAGGTTGGAATGAATAAAATAGAATAGTTATCAAGTTGCTTTTTAACAATATCTATCGTTTCACCGATACAGAATACAATTTCCACGAGGTTCCTCCATTTTATATTTACAGACAGTTTTAACAACGTAGACATTAAGGTCACATTCGTATCGAATAAAAGACAGGTTTAAGTAATACGTTTCTATGCGATTCGTAACCGTTCTTTTCTGACGATATGTTTTATCAACTCGTAAATAAGACTTTAAAAAACTTCTTTGTACTACTACACGATATATTCGAAAAATAACAGCCTCCAGTACGAATTCCTTGACTCGCTTTCAGACTCGCTGAACGAAGGATAAACCACACGGCAGGAGTAACCTCACTCGCGTGTCTCCTACATATCAATTCTCTCGTATTAAACGAGATGCAATAGCGTATCGAAAAACAAGATGTATCCATAGGTCGTCGCCGAGGAAACTGTAGAGGCACGCGAAACAAGATAGAACGCGACAAGCGCGCGGCACGTTGTCGTCCGACGGGGCTGAACTGATTGCAGACGAGAGAGTCGCGTGCAAGGCACATGTAGCGAAATAGAAACTTGGCTCAGTCTAGCGTGGGCGTGCAGGCCCGTGCAGCTCATAACTATATAACTGATTCATCATTGGCGACGGTGTATCCATCGCGAGACATTACACTCTACATGAACGGACCGAGTAATTAAATCTGCGTCGTCCATCAGCGACGCGATCGTGTCTCTACGGATAGAAATGTGTTGGTCTCGCGATGTTAGAATAGAACGTACGATCGTTAATCGCGTCATTGTTCGTGGCCCCATGTCACGATCATTGTTCGTGCGTTCCGTCCGGCGATGTAACTCTTTCGACCGAGGCACGGAGGAACGCGGAAATATCGAGTGTGTCTCTCTAAAGGAATCGATCGAGGTGATGATCGATAAGGTTAGATTCATAGATACAAAGTGGCGATAGTAGCGTAAAATCGAGAGAAGCTTCGAAGGAAGTGCAAAAAGTTCGAGAAGAGGCAGAAAAAAGCAGACGAAATCTGCTCGATGTCTGCCGAATAGCGAGTAACGTGCAGTAAGTCACGTGGTCAGTGCCGAACACTCGACCGAGGGCCGAGCCGAACCGAGCTGTGCCGAATCGTGCCGCGGCGCGCCACGGCACTCCGCACCAGCTCGGGATATAGATCCTCCGGTGTATGATGCGACGTTGCCAAGTTATTGGCCGTAGAGCCGGCCGGCTGCTCGACCGGCCGACTCCGTTCGTCCGCTTGCTTGCCTGTATGCTTGCCTGCCTGCGTGCTTGCCTGTCTGTCTGTTCGTCTGTCCGTTTGTTCATTCGTTGATTCGTTCGTACATCCGACCATCCGTTCGTTTCTACGGGAAAAATAGCGTTGCCTTGGCTTTCTTTCCTTGCCTTGCTTGACTCACACCCTGACCGCATTTCCTTTTCTGAAAACATCTTTAATTTTCGATCACACTGGCGAATCTTTTTCTTTTTCTTTCATTTTGTTTTCTTTCACTTTCTTGCTGGACGAAGCACGTTGTCGTCCCGTGCGTGTGTCGATGATGTAATTCCTTTGTTTCGATCCGGTTCTTACGTTTCCTTTTATCGAATTCGTCCAGACACATCAGTTTATCTATAACGCGAACTTCCTTGTTTGAGTACAAATTGGCGCGTGTTTTGAAAGTAGAGTATTTCCATCACGGAATTATTGAGTTGTCGGATGTCTTAAACCTTTCTGAAGTCATGTGTTGTATCGCGTGATTTTCAATTGTTTCTAAGCTATTGCATATAAGTATTTGGTGTCATTAGGAAGTTTACATGTCGAACGTTTGTTTATTGTAATAATAAAAGAATTTTATATAAAACATTGTAAGTTATTCAAGTTTCAATATGTACACGAATAAAGAGCATTTGCGACATATACTGCTTTTTTATTTCAAAAAAGGACAAAATGCTCTATCGATATCCACTGCAAAATTCAGATTCCTTCGCTTTAAAGATGGAAAGTTTGATGTCCATGATGTTCTTCGGTCTGGCTATCGAGGTTAATACGAGATTTTACTTGCCAAAAAAATTGAAAAGGACAGGCACAGTTCCTCGCGGAACATCACTAAAGAGCTAAATATTCATCATTTGACAGTGATAGATTATTTAAATACACTGGGAATAAAAAAGAAACTTGATATCTGGGTATCCCATGAATTGACAAAAAAATATATTAGATCGAATTTCCATTTGCGATTCCCTCCTACACCGTAACAAAATTCGCTTATTCCTCAAGTGTTTGATAACAGGTGATGAAAAGTGGATCGTGTATAACAATATTTGTCGTAAACGATCGTGGTTGAAAGAAGGGGAACCTTTGCAAACGGTTGCAAAAGATGAGTTGCATCCTAAAAAAATAATGTGTGTCTGGTGGGATTATAAAGGAATCGTTTATTACAAGCTGCTTCCATCTGGTAAAAGCGATCGTTTTAGGTCTTCATTGTTCACAGTTAACACGATTAAAATGTGCAATTGAAATAAAGAGACCAGAATTAGTCAATAGGAAAGGTATTGTTTTTCATCACGACAATGCTACGCCGCACACATCTTTGGCAACTCGACAAGTGTTGTCGGATTTTGGATAGGAAGTCTTAATGCACCCATTTTGTAGTCCGGACATAGCTCTATTAGACTGTCATTTATTCGGGTCCTTACAAAATTTTTTAAATAGTCTTAATTTGCGTTGAACGGAAGACTGCAAAAATCACCTGCAGGAATTGTTTATTCAAAAACATCAGAAATTCTACACAAATGGAATAATGGCACTACCTAATAGATGGTAGGAAATAATTTAAGAACAAAATGGTGCATGTTTGGTTTAATAGTAACATTGTAAAGTGTTTGAATAAAGTCTATAATTCATATCTAAGAAAGATTCAAGACTTATCCGATAACCCAATACTTTGCATGAACAAATTTGTTTGAATGTTTTTAGTAGATCTTGTTCAATTATTTTCTTCATTTATTACGAAAACCATTGTCCAACGTGTTAAGAGTGGAAAGAAAGATCTTGCTGCGTACATTTTTCTAAGTAGAAGGTAAAAATAGCATGGCGTAAAATGCACCGTTACGTATCCTGTATATATTTATTGTGTGTAAACTTACACAACGCATCATTAGTACACGCAATCATTTGTTGCATAACGCATAATGAATTAGTAATCATTCCCAGAGGAAAGACACACTACGTGTAATTTGTATAAATGATAGGTACCGTTTTCTTGACGATAACGCGATACTAATTAATTTAGAGCTGCAAGGGCAGCGCTGACCTCCACTTCGGTACTTCGAATATTTTTACGTAATTTTCGTCTTCAAAACTCATGGCCGGTATTCAGAACGCACCGTTATCACGAACAGTGCCTGTTTATTTCTCGGAGTCCTCCTGGATTACGAATTTACGGCACGTTTTGCAAGAGAAGTACAGGGGTGGTGAAAGGTGAACTCTTTTGGCGGCAAACTTGTTGCGATCAGGGTTTATTTACCCGTTTATTCTGAAAGCTTTGTACGTTCTAATAATGTGTATAATTTTCTAAGTTGACGCGTTTTGCGATACTTATCGTTCGAAGTATTAATATCTACATACTACTTGTTAATTACACGAAACAACGTGTTATAATGTAATTCAACTTATCTTCAAAAACTGTTAGTAAAAAATGTAAATTGGGCAATTATACAGAAATAATATACTGCAGTAATGTATCTTCGTTGAACGTTTGCCAGTAAAAAGTGTGAATAAAGCATTAGAACGTGAGAGTGGAAGTTGTTATTAGAACATAACGTAACTTCATTTCTGAAAGAAATTTCTTAATAGTTTATCTCAATTAACAATTTAAAGTACGTCCGTTTTATTTTAAAACGCCTATTTTGCGTGAAGATAATTAATGAAAGTATATGATTAGTATTAATCGTAGTTGTACAACTCAGAGACGACATACGATACTTTTTAAAGGTCGTAGTATACATATATTTTATATATATATATATATATATATATATATATATATATATATATATATATATAAAATTTTACAATTTTCATTCGTTTTTTAATTTAATTTTACGCGCACGTTTTGAACATTTAGTTGCACGTAAAAGTTCGACACTTTATTATTCCTTCGATTTGTGTTTAATACAGTAATACTAATGAGTGAGAAGAATCTTGATAACCAAGTTTGAAAGATTAAAGCAGCAATTAGGAATAACAATTAAATACATACAATTTTGAATACAAATGAAAGTATTTTGTATCTGTTGGAAGATAATAGTATTTTCCATTCGATATAATAGTATTAATGAAAGTAAAGCGGTACGTATAGCTGCTGGACGTAATTGCTTCATTTTGCTCACGAATGTGTTGATTTTGATAAAACGATCTTATCAGAACTTTCATTAGAAATTTCTAATCTGGGTTATCGAAGTGAAAACATTGGTTTAAACTTCACCGTGGAAAGTCCGACTTGGCGTTCTTTTTTTTTAGCCTTTTTCGGTTGGTTTCGTTGAATTACTTCTTTAATTAGTCTGAATGTTTACTTGTTCATATGCAGATACCGGAGGTACATGGTGTACCACACCATGTAGACTAAAGTTCGAGATTATGCGAGTTTCTTCACGTGGAAAACTCTCAAATCGTCGCCGTTGTCGGCAGAGTGTGACACGGAATTGCGGCGTTGCCAATGTTGCAGCTACTCAAGGGCAGTTCACACCGTGTCACTGTTACCTGAACGAGTAATCGCATTAATCTTGTCATGCGCAGTATTGACATTGCGAGCTTCTTTACAGGCTAAAAACAGTTGCAAATACATTTAAATGTGATAAAAATTATTAAAATCTTTTTAAACGTAAAATTAGATAAACGAGTTTGATTCGAGACTGCAAAAGGATTTATTGTTTTAAAACATGAAGATCCATAAATCTGGGGAATTTAGCTTTACTATGGGCATATACTGTGAAATAAACTTGATACTTTGTACTGTTTACTGTAGAAATTTAGAGCTGCGCAGAAAATTGAATCGTGACTAAAAAATTCTTATTTGTCGGTAAATAAAAATTTTTCTGTATAGATTTCTGTACTTCCTAATCAATGAACAATTAAAATTTTGAATCATTTTCAATAATGAACTGAATATTAGGAATAAAATTCCAAGTGTACATAGTGAAGATTAGAATATATCGATGTAGTTTATATTAGACAGTATAGTATAATATAGTATCTCTACGCTTGTACCCCAACGTATTTTTATTTTGCTATCAATCAATAATGTGTTGTATAATTTATTTAATATATTGAAATTCTTAAAATATATTCATAATATCAGAACTCTCAGAATTGTTCATACGAATAGTATTTCAGTTATTACTAGTCTTTGTGTTAAATGAAAAATAGAATTACAAGTCCCAATAAAATTTATGGAATTTACCGGTCGTGATACGCATATCTGAAGAACATAGGTTTTTGAACGAAATGATTTAATCTAAAATTAGAGGTGATTTATACACGTTGGATATGAATCATTTAGGATGGATTTAGGGCTTTAGGATCGAGGACCGACGTACACGGCGATCTAATTTGTAATCTTCCTTGCTTCTGAAAATAGTAATATCATATGGAAAAGCCTAAGATAGTCGTGCTACAAGAGAACTGCAGCGTATAATCTCGTCTTACTTTTCGAGTCGAATCGGTCTGTGAAAATTTCAATAAAACTTCTGGGAAGATTAACTTATCATTTGTTTGCTCTTACTTAAATGAAGAGATCGATGTTGAGTTGTTAAGCATTGTATTTTGCGGAGATTTGATATGAAACTTTCATTTTCTATTGAAGGTTTCAAACAACCAAAATATAAACGCACCAAGTTTAGTTAGGCTTTTTTGTTTACGTGGATTCAAATTTGAGGTTTCAATCATGTTACGTAGCATATTAAAAAATTATTTTCTTCGCATGTAGTAATGACAGAATGTTAGTTAGCTATGTGAAGAATTCACTTATCAATTTTTTCATTTTTATTATTGCTAACGAATTTTTTGGATAGAAATGAAATAGATTCACGAAGCATTCTTTAAAAGTAATTTCAAATAAAAATATTTTTCTTAAATTTTATCGTATGAGCGATATAAATCGATTTCTTAACTAATTTTATAAACTTCAATAATTTTATAATTACGTATAATCTTTGAAACTTGAAACATCACCTTTCTAATGATACACGATACAATCGCGTAACAAATAATATACATGTGTTTTAATAAAAAGTAACGTAATCCGTTTGAAGTGTATCGAGAGACTTCAAACGATCACACACAACCTTCTAATAACACCGGAGTCTCGTAAAACGTGAATTTATTATTTCGTTCAGCGTGAGAGAGCTCAGCCTCTTTTAAAATATTTGAAGTTTTTAGAAATAGAGGTCAGTTGCTTCTGCGTGTAAATGTTTCATTTAACCGGAGATTGATTTATTCTATGGCATTCGATCGCGAAAATTGACAAGAATCATTCCGCCTCTGTATTTCCATATCTACATAACACTTTCGTAAGAGTCTCTCTTTCTCTCATTTACGACATTTTTCGGTACATTCTATATAGTCAGGAATTTCATTTTATTCTATCATACAAAAGTGACATGTGTATCTTAGATTATTGTTCTTTCCCTACGCAAGGTTGATATGTATAGATGTTGATAATTAATCTCACGTTAAGTTGAAGAAAAGAGTAACGGTCACGAGGATGACTCCAAAGAGACAGATCGAGTTTTGTAGCGGTGCACACGATGTTGTGTATTTCCGTGTTCGACATCGTCGCGCACGCGCGCGCGCCGGGTGAAAGTGGAATAATTTAGGTAACCTTATAATTGCTTTTATTGTTGTATAACAAGTGTAACCTGCACGATGGAATGGCCCATTAACAGGACGTGTGGCATTGAAAAATAATTACAACGCAGCGTTCCAACGTTCGGTAAAATTTCCTCCCTGCCATATTTCCGTTTTATGCCTTTCCACTTTTTCCTCACGCAATCACTATTGGCTTAGATAGCCGCGCCATGCCACTACTGCCGCCGCGCGCGCGACTCTCTTCGGTTTGCGTTGCGCATTCAGAATTAATTCGTGTCACTTTCCTACGCCTTGGCGAAGCTTCTGTGCTGTACTCGTATTGCCCGTATACGGTGCTCGTTAGAGAAGCTGTACGCGCGACCGGATTAGACGCGAAATTTACCTTTTCCTTTGATACGCGACACCGTGAAACAATTTTGCTAAGAATGTTTCAAGAATCTATCTCGATTATCTGTTAATTTGTACGCAGGGGAATATTTTTACAATGTGTAATATTTCTTAGGTACGAATTTTAATAAAGTTCGAATAAATGGAGCATGGGTTCATATAGCCTACGTACACAAGGTATCTTTTTTTCTTTAATTGAAAACGGTGAAATATCTCAGCAGGAACTGAAGCTATTGAAAAAATGTTAAGTCAACTCGTCATTAGTTCAATAATATTTAGAACGCCAATAGTTTGTTAATAATTACTCATTTTTTAATTGTACTGTTACAGTTGCATTAAATATAAAATGTACCATAATCAAACTTGTAGAAACTAACATGACGTGTCCACTTATAATTGTTGCTGATTTTTAATTGTAAATTTTTGTGTAAGAGGCGAATCTCCAGTTAAAAGGTTAAGTATAGTTCCTTAAGTTTTCAGTTAGATAGGGTTCTTCACCATTTTACGATTTTTTAAAAAACAAAGTGACTTCGTGTGATACATTGTTGATTTTATCATAAGGAATATTTAAAAACACAACTATATCTTGAAATCTTCTCCACTACTTCATCTGTGGGACAGTACCACGTTATAATTCCTCCATATACTAAACAATCTTTGTAAGAAGATTTTTTCGATATCTTCAGTTCTTTGTCGATATTCCATCGTGTCCAGTTAAAAAAATCCCTGTAGATAAATAATAAAATAGATTTATTTAAAGAATTAAAATAAAAATGATTATCTCGTGGGTCGATTTTTGATATTCAATTAATCAGTATTTGCACCTTCAATCACAGATCTTGCAACAATAATTTTAAATACGATAGAATTATTTCACGCGTGATAATCGTTTCTGTTCTTAATATATAACAGAAATAGGGTAAAAGGTTGCATAAGAACGAGAAAGCAAACAAAGTAATAATTGTTACTCTCTGTCGTCGTAGGGAACGTAGTGCCAAGAATTAAACGTTGACTCATTATGAGTTCGTACAGGGCAAAACGAAATGAAAGTGACGCTGGATACCAGTTATCTTTGCGCATAAGTGCATCATCTCTTTATATGTCGCTCGTATTGCTCGTAAAAGTACGAAGCTGGGATAAAGTTTTGTTCGTTCTTTCTCTTACTTCTTTTTTTTTCTTTCCTCCCTTATTCGTTTCTTTATTCGACATCTATATAAACATGATTTCTATAAGCGCAACGGTGAGAAACACGAGGAAAGCCGAAAGGAAGTTACGCGTTTATATTTTTATTCATAAAGGTTAGCTTTTACGAGGACGAGTTTCGTAATAAAATCTTACATTACGATACGTTTTAAACGTTCCTCTTCTTTTTAATACGGCACAATTAGACGATAGGTGTTACGAACGCTTTGAGGCGAAGTCATGTACGTTTTAGTTCATCTCTAAATGATTTCGAATGTCGAGATAGAATCTTTAAAATAGCGAATATGCGACGTTTATTACTGCAAATGTAAGGTAACTGTGTAATTGTATGATACATAAGCAACAAATTATGAACAAAGTAGCTGATCAACTATAAATAGTATTTGTATAAATATCACTTCACATTTATAAGTATTGTTTATTTTAAGTAATTCTCGGTAACAGTTGACGTTTGCATGATTCTCTTTTGAAATATCCTTAGGATATTATGAAATATGAAACAACTTCTTCCTTCGATTTTCATTTTCTTCTTTTTCTTTTCTTTTTTCTGTAAGAAATAAGGAAATCTAGAACATGTTTCAATCGAACAAGTAATTAATAAATAAGCGAAGAAAGACAATAGTTGGTTTCCTCGTTTATCTTCTAAGCGACGAATGTTATTTACATAATACAAAATTACCGTAATATGTATTTCTCACAAACAATATGTTCTTATTACTATCACATGTACATATATAACGATTCCGAAAGATAAAAAATGTATTACAGTCATATTAACCCTTTACCTGAGATACAAAGCTCTCGTTGTGTGCTGGTCGAAGCAGATATTCAACGCTAGGATAAAAATAGAAATAAACGTATGATTGAAAATCAGTTGTTACAGGATTGTCAAATATCTGCTGGTGCATATGGTTCACATAAGTACAGGGTGTTTCAGAAATGTATATCAGTACTTCACGGGATAGTAAATCTACACACTGAAACGAGTAAAAAATGTCATATAGACATATGTTCGATATACTTTAGTTTCATGGATTAAAGAAAATGCTCGAAGTGGTCCGTCTCGGGTTTCAACACGTGTCATTGCATGTCGTACGATTGACTTCCTCCATAGTCAGTCTGAAATCCCATTTGTATCCTTTCTTGCAGATCGTGCATATTATTCACTTGCGTTGCATACACAATAGTTCTTAAAAGTCCTCAAATGTGAAAGTCTAATGTAAAAATGGTCTAATCTAACATTTTATTTAATGCTTCATAACTCGAAAACTAAGGTATACAGGACATTTTTTTTTTTACTTATATTAGAGTATAAATTTATCTTTTGAAGTATTCACACGCTTGATAAAATATCTTGTATATACCGGTGGTTCTGTTTTCAAAGCTGAAGCAGGCTTTGGTTACCGGAGGTGATATAAGAAAACTCAGACTATCTTAGGACATCTGCATTACAACAACCAAAACTGTTGCAATTGAACAGGCTGTTAAAATTGCTTGTAATGGTCCGAATAAGAGATACGTTATCCTCATTGATAGTAAAGATAGAATACTATCTATTATTGAGAAATGAATGCAGGTTATATTACAGTCAGTAGCTGAAGAAGTAGAGGTAATTAATCTCACTTAGATCCTGTCACAAAGTAGATAGTTTTAGTAATGAAAAGAACGGACAGAGCAGTAAAAGAAGCGGTTAAATTGCCATTAACAAAAGAGTCTCTCAAAATTACCTCAATTAATTTTAAAAAATGTTACAAAGAACTTCACTGTTTTTGGAGCGGTGAGGGGAAAAACTCTGCTACACCATTTGCAGTAAGAATTAACGAAGAAGTTCCTAACGTAAACAAGTACATAGCTACTGCAAATCTTGATCGGAAAAAGGAAGCAGTATTAAGAAAAATCTCACACTTTCATATCTGTTTTCTAAAGTCAACCCTCCAATTTCTAATATGTGTAATTACCAGATAACCGTAAAGCACATTCGCTTAATTTTAATACCCTAAGTAGGTTATACCCGTTCGAAATTTCAAATTAAAGTGAATGAAAATCTCAGTGATCATCAACATGTGCTAAACTTTTAATGTTCTCTGATAAAATCTAATTTACCGTAATATATTTACTCCGCGAGTCATCGTCGCTAATAACCACGTATGAGCTGTTGATAAGACGTTAACTCAATTAAAAAAAAAAAAAAGTGTCTGCTGTTGCCTGATTATCAGTTGACAGCGATATTTTATTTATGAAGTGTGAAAATAAATTATTACATTTATGTATTACACTCATTCGTAAATAAATGATTACTTTTACAGAGGGTTTTATATTGTACAGAAATCTAAATGGAAGCATGTGAAGACGGAAAACTGTATTCTTTACCACTTATCCGAAACACAAATTCACGTCGTTAACTCTTTCTTTACTGTTGACATCTATAAGCGCTTTCGAGATTTGCTCGTACTCTTCTGTTACTGCCCTTTCATCTTAATTTAATCCTTTGTGCACTTCCATTTTAATTGCCAACACAAACTTCAAACAGTTAAACTTTTAAAAATAATTTGACAAATCTTGCGATTAAGAATTGAATGTCTACCTTTCGTCACGCACGTTATATACTGAAATCTGCCGTAGCGAAAGGTTTAATAATTCAGTTCGTAGCAATGTTGTTCATCGGCTAAGCTACAGTAACAAGACAAATTATATCACACGCCGCGTACTTAACATACAAGGTACGGGTTTACCGCTCTTGAGATATCTGCTCTTTTTGTCATTTTCAACTATGTAGACAGCAACTGTCGTTCGCTCGTAACTAATCAGATATCTTTTATCTGCCACGGGGCATCTGCGAATGGTAATTAATGTTACAGATCGTATCAGAAATCAGGTTAGGATAGGTTAGGTTAGGTCCTGGGGATACACGGTAATATTGACAATGTAGTTGTAAACGACCTACGTATGATTCAGTTTCCACGTTTTTATCGTCAACAGGTCTGACTGGGTGAAAAACCTAAACGCGCATCGCTTTCCTTTCTTTCCTGTAAGATACCGACAGAAAAATGGCGAGGAAAACACGAAGAAGGAAGGGACAAGGCCGTGTGAAGGGAAAAGAGGTGAAAATGCGTGACGTTCGAGTGAATCGCTCCATGGAATTATGTACCGTTAAGATTTTCCCTCGATATATTATGCGTATCGACGTGGTTCGGTTAAACGCGCGAGAAAGATTTTTCGAAAAAGCGGAAAAGAAAAGCGAGTATATAAGCGAGGAAAGTTAGTTTCTTGTGAAATTTTTCGAATCACTTTGATATACGTTAATGTAATATTCATTTCGATTGGATATTTATTAGATAACGTATACCGGATTTAAATAGATATGATGTTGGATTTTTGCGTGAAATTTGTTGTAGGTAAAAGTTTGATCGTATTTTCACATTCTTTGCGTCATTGCAGCCGAAGAAATTTTTATTTGAATATATTCTTATTTTTCTATTTTGTTTCTTTTTCTGTGCTGTTGTGTAACGTTGCTTGCGAAGTTTTTCACATAAGAGTCCTTTGCAATGTGTTTCCTTAAAATGTTTGCAGTAATTAAACATTTTTTGTAATAAAACAATTTAACAAATTTCTAACAGTACCAATCTTTGAATATTTTGATCTTTTTTCTTTCTTTTTCTTTTTGTTAATTACTCTACAATTATTTGGGTGCTTGAAGGATTTATATGATTCGTTGAATTATTAAATAACAGCCTGTCCGGCTAATTACTGCAAATGCTTCCTTGTTATATGATCCTTGTTTATTATGTTACAGATACTTATGTGTAAATGTGCCACTTTATCAGTGCTTGTTTGTAAAATAATTCCTTACATTGAAATGTTAATCTGTGTCAATTAGCATTTTATTTTCTTCAACACGTTACCTGCCTACAATCACAGCAACACGTTATCTTCCACCGCATTGTATTGTCATTGGTACCGGTCTTAAAATAGCTTAAAATGCCTATTCTTAACTGAGCACCGCAAGAGTTTAAGAAATGCAATTCTCCTATTGTATGCAAACGTTTATTTATTCGTTGTCTCATCTGGTTTCGGCTGTTTTATACCGTGAACCATCGTACGGGTTCTCAATTACAAACGGAAGGCTTTGCTAATGTTGATTAGATTAGAACGTAATCGAATAAAATTAATACCGGTTGAATAATATTTCAACTTCCTTTTACGAAAATAGGCAAAGTAGAAAAAATATGGAAATAAAGGGAATATGGATAAAGAGAATAGTGAAATAATACAAAAAAATAAATAAATAAAAATAAGAAATGTATGAATAATTATTTTGTGTAAAATTTGTTGTTTAAGTACCATTAAAGTTACCATTAAAAGTTATATCAATAATAAGCTTCTCAAAGTTTATTATTGCAGGGAATATGTAATTATTTCAGTGATACGGTAAAAACAGCGTAACACGGGGCCGAAAACATGTTTTGTTTGTGATTAACGAGATTTTACGTGGTACCGATTAATCAACATAGAATTACAGAGAGATAATTATAAGCAAGAAGAAACGATAGTTTTAATAATTTTTACAAGAAGCATTTGTTCTTATTTATATTTGAGTATTTTCATCGAAGCTGAATACAGTCGACATTTCGTCATTTCTCAATTTCCAGTGACGCATACATGGAACAATTTCAATTGAGAAATTCCTTTCTTGAAAGGCCGTCGAATTCGTGAAATATGTCGCAATAAATTCCCCGCGTATTCAGTTAGAGTATCCATTATCTGAAATAATACAGAAGGATAAAAACCTGTGTAGTGAATGGAGTTTTAAGATCAATCGATAGGAACAATAAGAAAATATGGATGAATAATTCCAAGTTTCCCTTTCGTTATAATTCAGTCGTTTTTTCCCACTTGTTTCTTACCTTGTAACACTTATCCATATACAAAATATTAATTTCCATCAATACGCATATAATATTAATGTCAATTGGTATTTATACCTGACATAACTTTCGACCATCAATATCTGACGTTAATTTTCGCATAACTAAGTCTTCAGTGATTAATATCGTAATAATTTTACGCTACTTTTAACGTTAACAATAATTTCTCTCAGACTCTCTATGCTACTATACAGAAAAACGATCAGTGTCTTTAACCCGTTTCTTCCCATCGTTGCGTACACGCAACAGTAAAACAATCCGACTGGAAAGTAAGCTCTGCGATACTCATTGGCTTTGGTACATTATAAATATTCCACGAAATATATGAGTATCATGCAACCATAAAAATTATACGCTTTTATGAAACACTTCTCACTCTGCTTTTTCAACGTCAATTCATTACACGGAAAGTATAATAGCAGATTTGAATAATATTTAGAAAATAATAAGACAAATAAGAATGGAAATACAACTGTAGAAGTCAAGGTAAAATTTCACATAGGCCGGGGCTCTATACCTCTATTTCCTCGCTGTTATTGCCTTATTTGATGGATATAACGAAACAAATTGATGTATAATACAATACATTCTCTAATAATGTTGCGAAAATAATTTCTATTGGTGAAGAAATTTGGTGGGAGAAAAAAAATTTTTTCTTAAATATTGCGTTATACGTAACGTTGGAAAGAAATGGGTTGAGAAGTTGAATTTATGATAGAACATACGTGCTGATCGTGACGCGAAACCTCCTGTGAGTGACTCAAATTTGCATTTCTTGCTGACTCGTTCAGTCGATAAGTGTCGACGGCAGTAGCGAATGAGGCGAACAATAAAAGTAGCAAGGGAATACAAAACCGTAGAGGATGACGTACGGTGGCCGATCCCTAAGTTTATCTGGTGTTAATAATAATTAGGGATCGCGTTGCATTTATGATTACGACGAAAGGGGATCGTGAAGCGTTATGGCTGTTGGTTCGTTTCACCGTGAAGCGGTGCGATAACGAGAAACAGTTATCGGTGTTGCTTGATGCACGCGTTTAAAGGCGCTTCGCTCTAGCCTAGTATACCACTGGATTCTCTATAATGGCATCGGAGACAATGGCAGTGACATAGTGATTACAAAAGGAGGTGATCGAATAGCAACAAGTTGAACGGGACTCGATCTCCTCGGCCTGATGCATCTCTTATCAATTCATAGAAGAAGAAGATGAAGATGAAGATGAAAAAGAAGATGATCATGATGATGAAAAAGAAGAAGAAGGGGAATTGGAAGAAAAGCGATGCAGATAGGGAGGAAAGTCAATGGGGTCGCTGAAGGTGCATTAACAAAGGAGAGAGAAGTTCTGAGTAAAAGAAAGCAAAGTGTATCTCGCGTCGTATCTTCTCGCCGTTGTATCTTTCTTCTCTCTTTACCGCTGGTTGTTGCAATTGTTGACGCGGTTAAAACCGGATAGTTTGTCGATTCTTCGTCGCAATAATATGTACTTACTAGGGGGACGCTGCTCGACCGCGTAATACGTATTCCACCACGCTCCAAGTCGACATTGGACCGCGTGTAGTTTGTTTCTCATGTACAAGTGCAAAACGGAATTGTCGGAAATGTTGTGTTCATGCACATTGCTCCATTGGCTCGCATTGATAATTACAGTTTCGATTTTGTGAGACTTGGAGAAGCAGGTATACAACTTTTTGGTCACTTTATCGGATGATATTGTTAAGCCGCGATCAGTTTGTTGATTTGGGTTGTTAGATCAACTTCTGATTAGATGGTACGGGATTAAATTGTTTTTCCATTAATATCATCGTTTGGTACTGTTGTGCCTCGGTGCTTTGCAGTAGTGGTTGATTAGTTGTGTGTTCTATCTTTGGTTCGTCGTTGAACTTTGACGCGAGGCGCAAAGTTGAACTTCCAGCAATAATTAGTCGAATGTACGAGTAGTTTTTCTATTGTCCTTGTTTAATTGTTCATGTTGGTAAATGATTATTCAGCTGAATAGAGTTTATGTTAATTACACAGAGGGAACTATATATTCTTTTTATATTAACATATCTAACACTGTTGGCTAATCTCGTTTTGTTAGATATAATAATATATTATTATTTTTATAATCGTGTACTGTATACGTTTTAGGGAACAGAGGCAGCTGTTAATAATAAATACTACATGTGCTATTAAACAATGTGAGAATCCCGTTTATGCTCGCTTGCTGCTCGATTACTTTTCCAACAAACTATTTCTGGCGAAATATCAGAAATAATGAACGAGCCGCGAGTTATCTCGCGCAGATAAAGAAAGTACTCGGTCGTTGAAAGTGAACACGAAAGGCGATGTATTTTTCTTGCTTTCGTTTGCTCTTCGTCACCGACATGTTTGTGTTTTTCATGAAATCCTACGCAGAAAGGAAAAAAGAAAAAGAAAAAGTAAAGGGAAGCATAATTCCGTTTTAGTAACCAGTCTTATCGGTTTATATTTCATTCTTGAATTACGTTGGCGGCAAACGGTTGAAAGGAAAGGAATGGGAAGCTGAAAGAGGTTTCTAGAAACATCGTTGCATTTCTATTCGAATTCGATTATAGTAAGCGTGCAGATTTGAAAGAATCGTTTCTCTGCAGGAGGGTTGCGTTGTTCTTCATCCCCTAACTGAAAACGTCGACCAGTTTGCAAATATTGAGGGTGAGATTTGTATTTTGCGGTGTAAGTGTTCGTTGCCATTATATAAACCGAGGTGTAAAATCGCGTGGCCATGCACAGAGGTTGAGCCTGAACGTAAAGATAATATCTAGTTTCGTTTGTAATTATTATTAGACATAATTTATTAGGATATTCTGTTTCATCGATAAAATTTACGCAAAATTGTGACAGCGAATATTGTAAAATATTAATAATTGTTTACTGCTTGTTCCATTTATCATCTTTCGTGTAGCATATTATAAGTAAATCTGGTTCCAAGGATGGAATGGAACAAGGAATGAGTTAAAAAAAGCTACAGCTTGCACGAAATAATTTACATATTAAATTATATAACTGCAATAGAAATTTAACATAACATACGTAATCTTTTTAATTAATTTTAATGGTGTATAGTCGATAGATTCATGTACTTTAGAAACCAGCCTAAAGTTCTGATCTCTTCGCTTATGAATCCATGTCACGATAATATATTAAAATATAGCAGTGGGATATAAATAATTTACATTCCCTGATTTACAGATTTGCAAATGGTATGATTTAGTGTTACGATAAATTTCAGTTTTATATATTAAAAAATTATTTTGCTTAACACTGTCTCTATCTCGAATCAGTGTTGTTAATTAAGATGCAAGAATGGGCAAAATTTCGTACGTGGTAAAATAATTTCAGAGAAATTTCTACAATAACTTCCTTGTAACTTCCTTAATCGTATCCTGCATTCGCGACAAAGGATACGTAAAAGCTCATACTAAACAAGATTAGCAAGAGACCTCTTGAGAAGCTAATTCATATATATGTATAGTGTGTCGAGAGGTGTCCTGTTTTTCGAGGACAATCGATATTTTAGCGAGTGTGTCGGTGTTTTCTCGATACAACCACCCCTGTGAATCGCGTGAACATTCGAGCCCCCGGTGTGTCTACAATCATCAGACGTAGTAAAACGTTAAACGACCAGTTTGCAAATGTCGAGGGTCGCCGTCGTATTTTACATCCTTATGGATGTTATACGTATGGTTTCTCACTGAGATTCCCAGAGAGGAGATAGATTAATGGTAAACGAAACGAATTATCGTTCGTATGTGCATTCGTTTTGCTCGATTCGCAATTATAGAGGCATAAAACGCTGAAAACTTTCACTTCGATGGTTAATTAATTTCATACATTTTGTAGAAGTTACGCGGCATATATCGAGATCTGTCTGTATAGTAAGCAACATTACTATTGAAAAAATTGACTCGGTCCTTCAACTCAATCTTTATTCGATTTTCTGCCTTTATAGTTGATAACTTTTCGAAGATTACGAAAGATTTGGAATTATACGAGGTGCAGGATATAACTCTCAAGTGTTCTCAGTTCTTGTTTCGTTTTGTTGCTTTATTTGACGCACGTAAGGTAAGTGTTTGAGTGAAATAATTTGTGTATCATTTCATTCGTTTTGCGTTACGTCCACGTTTGATATTTTAATCTCTAAGAGTGCTTTTATGGAAAAGGGTTTAGGCGGATAATTATAAGGATTTCTTAATTAAAGGAGATCAGATTTTAGAAGTATATAATGTTCATTAAAAGGCAGTAAAAACTGTTCAGCTAGCCGGATCATAAAGCAAGTATTGTCAGAGTATAGTATAATTTCCTGTTTAAGTGGCGTGATAAGTAACTTCTTATAATAGGCATATAAATGAAGAAGATTGAACTATATAATTATTACTAACTTCACCATATAAATGTATGGTATCAACAGACTGCCGTTCAATTTTGTAGCAAATTACTTAGCGAGTGCAGTGTAAACTTTGATTAATATAAAACGATCATGAGATATTTCAAATGACGAAGGTTACTTTTAGAAATATGTTCATAAATACGAAAAAAGATAGGATGAACTTTTTATATAATACGTAAAAAGAAAGTATTAGAAAATTGAATTTTTTCTTTTTCTTTTGAGGATTTAATTACACGTTTTGCTAAGTACAATACGTTCCTACGATCGCAGATCTTTTTTTCTTTTTTCTTCTGTTCAGCGTGTAATTATAGACAACGTTCTGTAGTCGTTGAAATTTTCAGTGTTTCCATGATTAAAAATTGCTGTGGTAGTACTAGAATCAGATAACCGTTTCACGACCAATTGTACGTTGTTTCGTGGTTAGCTTCACGCAATCTGGTAATTTGTCAATTGTTTTCTCGTCGATGAATGTCATAGAACTCGCGTGTTTTACTTATCTGCTCTTCCATTACCTCTATTAGCGAAAGGTTGGAAAACCAATTACACTGTTGGCCGTGTTTCATTCACCGTTGTCCCCGCCTAGCCGGTATAAATCTATCGCGAATGTGATTGAAATCCGTCTGGTTAGATTTTTTTATCCGTTCGTCTTCGAAGATTTTTCATTCGACGTTAAGAAATTTTAATTAGGGAGGGGGGAAGTACATTGTCCAATGGAATTGTCGCGAGAGTGTTTCGCATTTCTAGGTAATTCTCTGAATAAATCACATATATTAATGACACTGTGGCTAATGGTGATTTTATGGTAATGCGAAGTAACGAATGCGTTAGTAAAGGACTTCGATTTTTTATGGTTGCTGCTATTCTATTCAAAAGGAACAATGCCGGTTCATTTGGAAAATTAACATTAAACGTAATTTTTCTTAACATTGCTTCTTAGAAGCCTTCATTGTTCTATTGGTTAATAGTGATTTAAGTATAATTTCTTTAATAACTTCATATACTGTATCTGTAGTTTCTGTCTTTTTTTTTTTTTTTCAAAAAGTTCTTTAGCAAAATTGTCCTAATTCGTAGTCTTGCTGATACGTGGCAATATATGACCACCAATTACGCGACATGTAATTTGTTATGTAACACTCGATAGACTCTGTCAAAAATGTTTATTAAAATCGTGTTATCTATGTATCTGTCTGCAATCCAACCGAACGAATTACCGAATTTACTAAATGAACACAATTCGCTCGTTTATATCGTTCGACTGAACATTTGATCAAGCTATTTTACTCTTGTCTACTCTCGATTTATTTATTTCACACTATTTGAAATTAAAGAACTATACTAAACTACGTTATATTTGAATTCTATCGAATATGTAATACCTCGAATATTATTTGAAATAAGTTTTCCTAATTCTATTACACCTATTCCCCGATTTACACGGTACTTTTTTTTCGTACGATTTCGCTTTTATACGATTTTCAAAATAACAGATTTTCGAAAAGAAAAACCGTTGAAAGCAAAAATTTATACTGTGTGCATATTTGTAGTCATTTTTTAGTACTGCTTGTTTGTTAACACTGTTATTAAATCTAAAAAAGGGAATTTCCCCTTTTTTCTTGTACATGCAAGTAATTCTTGAAAAGAAAAGCTTTATTATTATAAAAAATGGAAAAGTACTGATGCAGTTAATTTGCTGATTTTATATTTAACTTATTTTATTTTTAGTTTACATTAAAATAGATGGATTTAATAAATAACTCACTAAATTATGCTCATTTTGATTTTTATCGATTTACATAATTTTTCGTTCAAAAAGCCATGATTTCGATTTACACGGTATTCTGAAGAACCGGTGTAATTGATTGTTTTAATGTTAATTAAAAAATATTTAAACTATTGAAATTTGAGCGTTTCAGTTCAGACTTAGGTAACTGGTAACTATAATAATAATTGAAAAATTTCGCATGTGCAAATATTTCAAACTAACGCTTTCGAAGATTTTTTTTCTAAGTAACTCAGTTGAAATATTCGTTTTTGGCTTTTTGTACCCGAGTTGATTTATTTTTTTGCTTGGTCTTTTCCAAATACTCGAACAACTCTAATAAGTAGCCAAGTGTTGATAGCGATACAGTCACAAGAAAGACGCGGCGCAACATTGAATCAGGAATTACACGTTGCGCGTAATTCTACTGTCCTGGCCTCTATTCAGCGAAACGCTCGCCATTCCGCATTGCATATTATTACATACGTGTACAAACCTAAATATAAAGTACCTGCCAATCGACATTACAATGTTTGTACCGATTATTCAAGTAAATCAACCGTGTACGCTGTTTGAACTAAACGTTTCTCGCAACTTTGTTCTATTATAATAGTTGAAAAATTAATAGAGTATGAAAAAAAAAATGAATATTTGCCATTTCATACAATAAATACTTTTATTAAATATTATACATTGTTTTTTAACATTGCAATATCGAAATTGTTCAATTATTAACACAGTGGTCACTTATGACCTAATTGTTTAGAATAATTAAAATAAGATGAATATTATGAAGTAAAGAAAAGATTTTAATTCAATAATATTTAATAAAGTGTGCACTACGCAAAAAATAAAACATTTTTATTGAAACATATATTACAAAAATTATATACGACGATGTAGTATATTAAAATATTTCAAGCCGAACTGGGACCATCGCACTTTTCACGTTACGTGGTTACCTTTTTTCGTGCAATTTTCTGAATTTTTCGTAGCGAAATTAGCAACAATTATTTTTTATTAGCTATTTCAGCGTTGCATTAACTACTTGCATGGGTTATTAACGATTCAAGGCCTAGGTTTACAGTTTGTTGTACAGATTGGTATGTTTTAGGTAATGCAGTAGGTTTTGAATCAATTTATTGTCCTTTAGATTGTCTCTCAAGGTGGGTTTTATGTTAAATTGTTGTCTATAAGCGATATGTCTTCTGCAATAGATGATTATGTTTCATTGTCACTGTCTATGTATGTGGCTTATTGTTATTCCTGAGATTACGACTTGATCATGTTTCAACAATTTTCTTGAAGCATATTTAACAAAATTTTCTCACCAGACAGGTTCGCCGTTCCTTTATTCAAATTTCGCGGGCTTAATCTTTTTCGGGCAGCTGTACTCGATGAGTAATAGATGTTTAAAATTTTTCGTATTACTTATGCAGATATATTACATATACATAATATTTAATTATTACATGCTTAGAATAATGAAAATTCTTTTTGGCCTTTAGAATGAAATATTACAAAATTTGCGCGACAGTGAACGTGTTAATATTGTCTTCCGAATATTTTGTTTGAATTAATACCATTCGTACTAAAATAATTAATTGAAAAATTAAATTTCTTCCGAAGTATATTAAACGAAAGAAGTTTGAACCAGATAGAAAACACACTGATACAAAAATGATCAAACTGTATTCAATATTCGAAACGATCTCATTACTCGCTAACTCGTTTGTTTTATACATCCGCTAAAAAATATCACTTCATTATGCACATATTGTCTATTCTTCGAATTACTTCGAGCGGATGCAGATACTTCGATTGTCTGTTCCGTGGTGTGTTGCATAAAATAAATTATTCGCCAGTTGTTTGCATGTAAATACAAACCGCGTCTTGGTACGAAGAATAAAGCAATGCTGCTGTGTGCCGTGGAAAACGAAAGGGAGATCGAGGCAAAAGGAGTCGACAACAGCGGCGAATCGTCGTCGTAGGGGGGTGATATCAATAAGTGTGGTAAATACGTTATTTTTAGTAGCTGCTGCGTTTAACCGTGGTTACTATACCACACAGAGATATCTTTAATCGTCGTGTGTCTGTTTGCGATTCATGACATTGATGTACAATTTATACGAGGCATCGTCGAAGTATTACGGATGGAAGATTTCCATAGGCGAGTAGAGGTGACGATGGTTTTTCCAGCTATATTTTTTTTTAGCGTTAATCCCCCAGGTGATGAGAATTCCGATCTGTCTTTTCACACGAATCCAAACTTAAAATGCGTCTTGGCTCATATACCGATAGCCATTTCTCTAACGAGATAAATGACGAATTTCGTGAACGGGACATAAATTAGTTGTATTCTGCGATTAATTAGGACTATGTAGTATGGTATAATTGCTAGTCATGTATTTAAAATTTTTAACACGTTCTTTATCGCATTGTTCGTTTTTCAGTATAAATGAGTTCCTTATCACAGATGTTATTAGTTTAGAAATATTTCTTGTGATGCTAATTGTAAAATGTTAAAGAAAAGAATAAAAAATTCATTAAAATAAATCTATTTTTATAATAAAAGAGAGAATAAAAAATCGAATAAAAAATAGAGAGAGAGAGAGAGAGAGAGAGAGAGAGAGAGAGAGAGAGAGAGAGAGAGAGAAACATAAACCACTTGTTATAGATTTGAAGTACCAATTCGAATTTTATTATAGAACATATAGATTGAAGGAGAATATGGAACAGAGAATAGAGAACGTAGAAATATGTTAAATACACGTCACTTATATTTCAAAATGCACTGGATAAAATGAAAAATACGAAAATTGATTTAAAAAGTAATTTAGTAAAACAAAATAGAAAAATTTAAAAGTTAAAAAGTTCAAAATATACGAAAAACTCCCTAAAAATTGTCTGATAGAGAACATGTTAAGATATTTGAAGATTTTCAATTCTAACATGGTTAGGTTAGAGAAATCAACTTGTTTCAGGATATTTTTAACATTTTTATTTACTACATTTTTAAACTTTGAAGTTCTTGTAAATGGACATTTTTTTATATTACTTTCGTTATAGTAGACAGGTTCTTTTGTGTCACCGTTTTCATCCGACGGAAACGACGGTCGATCATGATGTTTTGCATTTTACGTTTAATCGTCACAGCGATTTATTTTTTGAATTGCGCTTACCTTCTTCCCACCTTAGTTTTCCATTTCGATCGTTATTCGTAAGATTAAAAGCACCTTTTATGAGCTTGTTAAGCCCGACACTGATACTTTCTAGCGTTTATCGTATTTCCATAAAGTTCGTTTATTGCTTCGGCAGTCTTCGTGGCTTTTAATGCCCTTGTTAAAACATTAAGTGTCTAGTAGTGTGCATTTTATTGGTAGTTGGTCTTGCACGTACCTGATTAATGCTGCAATTTTTACGAAAACTGAGAATATACCACGAAGTTTTAAACTAATTAGAAAATAAAATTACTTAGAAGTATTTGCAGTAACTACCAATATCAACGATATGAAACAAGATAGAGAGTCTTTCATTATACAACATATTAATATGGTTATAAGAAGCTTTCGTTATTTCACATTACATACTGACGGAGTTTCACTTGTCTTTGTCTAATTGGGAAAATTAACGATACACATTAATATCTAAGAGAGAAAACGAGAGAAAGAGCAAAGAAAAATGTAAATGGCTCGTCTCGAATTGACAATTCGGAGGAATGATGGCACAAAATGGAGGAATCACCAGTGAATTATCCCCATTAACTCTTTTCCTTATAATTTCATTATGGATACATAAGTTTCTTTGAGAAAATAATTTAAATGAGAAGAAGTATCATGTGGAATTTGCATTTCTTAGTCATTCCATGAGAATTGAAGATAAAGTTTAGGTCAGAATGCTAATTTATTGGAAATACGATTTTTCTCTATCACACTTTAACTATATTCTACATCATGAATGCAACTAATTGTTTCAAGACAAATGTTTAAACATCTTCGTAAGACTACATTTCAAAATCCATGTTTCATTCCATGAAAAGATGAAAGCTCTAGAAATTGATACGTTTCATGGATACCAGTAGTTCAAGCCGAGTGTAGGTCGTGATTAAATGTATCCTCGTGCTCACAGACGAATTGCGTGGGTGTAATTTATACAGCGTCCGTGTACGCGATCGTACGAGACAGTTTTCGCGTTCTCAGGTGACGTGAAATTCACTTTATCAGTACAGGCTCGCGCGAACCGGTAAACACTGGCGTCTTATTCTCTTTTCTAGGCCGGGGCGTTTGTCACGAGCTGCGTGCGAATCACGCGTGTAACGACGCGTTCGAAGTTCCTTGCCGGAAGGCAAACGTCACGTCGAAAAACGTGTGTAATGTCGCGAAAAGAAAACGATACACGTTCGATAGCGAATTTTCGCGAAGACAATCCGAAGGAGTTTAGACGGTACGATCGATCGTTTGAAAAAGTTGCGTAGACTTTAATCATTCTCCACTGATCGCTTCACTTCGTTCGTAGGCCGAAGTCGGAAAATTTTCAATCTTGAGGTCAAGACCAACATTCGATTCGCGAAAGTTCGGGAACGCTTACGGACCTTGATCCAAACGCGACTTGACTGGCGCCGCTTATCGGAGAACTTCGTCGCCTTTGCTTCTGCACTCCAAAATCGAAATCCCCCTTTTACTCTTGGCGACTGTCATTGATTCATGAATGTACATGTGCATGTGCACGTGCACACATAGAGATTGATTTTTGTAATTATTATTTATGGTAATGATTAATATCATTTCGTAGCTTTGTTTTTTACTTCTTTTATTTGAAACAAAGGAAGATACGCGAATTTAGGAAATTGTATTTCTTGATAGGGTATAATGATTTATTTTTGAGTGTGGAGTACTTCAAAACCAAACGCTTTCTCTGGACTGAATATTTTCGCACGTACATTAAAATTATTATTATTTAACATAATAATATTTTATTTATATAACAGTTTGAGTGCCACGGGCCTTTGCCAAAATTCAGTCGAAGTATGCCAAGCTGCGCGTTTCGATTATATTTAATAATATTTAACAATATAATTATTATTTAAGAAAATTAATGTTTTAAGAGTATCATAAGTTAAAAATAAATTGTAACGAATCTGAATAATTGAACTTAAGAAACGCATATGTGAGTCCATAGTCCATATCGATAATTTTCACCCACAGTGTGTTGTATCAAACTGTAGTATTAGTATAAAATTATTATTAAAATGGTATAACAATAACTGCTAAAATAAGTTTATGTAGCTTTTTTTTTTTTTAATATAATATGTGTGTGTATATATGTATCTGCCAAGCTTCTTTAGAAACACGCGGTTCAGAATCGTAAAGCTTAAAGTTTGTCACGCTGTTGATTAGACAGTTGAAGATGGACAAATGGGTATGAAAGGGCAACTTTTTTTTACGAAAAGACAATCATTCATGCTGAGATCGGCAGAAGAGTCTTAATTACCTTGACTCGAGTACGAAATTCATACTTCCCGCTTTCTAGTCCGCTCGCATGACTCCTGTATTATGTTTGTTTCGTAGGCGTTTTAGAACTTTTAAAAATAACATTTTGTTTTCAGAATTTATAGTAAACTCTTATACTTGTGAGAGCTTCAAGATAGGCTTATTGTTAGACAAATTTTACCAGCACACGCTAGACTAGGTTTCGTGACTTATGCACTTAAAATATTTATTTTTGGAAAGATTTTAAAACTACCTTTTGTTCGTATAAGATTTTTAAGAGCCATATTCGATTTACTTTCTATCCTCACAATGGGCGGTCTGCGCCGTATCTTGTCATCTGTGTAGTTTTCTTTTATTTTATTTAAAATAAAATTTAACAATGTGAGAAATTGTTTCCTCGTGCATTAATTATGAAGGGAGATGATCTAGCGGGTTGTTATTAATTTTCAACATGAAATAGCAAAAACCTTTTTAAAATAATGCGGTGGTCCATCGGTGAGTCAGTTTTGTTTGTTATTTATATCGAAATGACCCACCAGTGGGTCACACCGGAAAACAAAGTTTCGTTCGATAATCCACCGTTGGATCATGTCGCCAATCATCACTCGATTCCTTACTGATAGGTCATATCGTCAAATAAGAACTTCGTTCGATGACCCAACGGTGGGACACATCATCCTAAACATGTTAAAATAGCCGCCACGAATATCCATCAGACAGGAACAGACTGACTTGTGAAATCTTTACAAACAGGTAACACGTCTGGCAGATTTTTCGAGCCACCTCATCGAGTTAACGCCTCGAAATCGCGACTCCGTCAAAGGCTAGAATTCCTAATAGAACCCGACGAACGATCGTTCTCGTAAAGTGTATTTGCATGTAGGTTCGTATCATTCAAATAGTTTTCGGTAAACGAGTTCTCGGGCGACCGGTATTACAGCATTGATAAATAGTATTTTGTGAAACTTGCCGGCTTGAAAACATATTTGAAGCACATTATGTAAATCGTGTGAGGATATATAGTGTTTGGGGAGGTCGAGGCCTCAAGGTAAAATAGACTTTAAAGGCTGCTGAGATACTCGTTTCACGTCGTCGCATCAGGCGTGTGTGCTTATTGCCTTGCTAGAGTGTCGTGTCTACTATTGCGACACCTCGTTCCACGATTTAGTATCTAATTAATTTCTACCGATGCATTGTTCCGTTGATTTACCTCCATCGATGTGCCCCCGGTAACCCTTAGGTATCGTGAAAGGCGTCAAATTAGCATTCGGAGCGATAAAATGTGCTGTATCATTCTTGTATACTAGAAGACGTCGGATAAGAACCGATCCCTTTTCTTTATCGTCCTATCGATCATCTTAGCAAGTTTTTAAAGCTCATGGACTCGGAATTATCGAGACACGTTCGCGGTTATGATTTAAGAGAAAGAAGCCCCAGAGTGAGGTAATTTTCTGAGAAGAGGAAACGAAGGCGAGAACACGCTGCGGCAATTAAATTCTCGTTAACTCTTCGGCAATAGCAAAAAACCTGCAGCCCTGTTGAGAAAAAGTATGCGTCGACCAGTGGTAGAAGATTAAAGCTTGCACGGTTGACGCAATCGACGAATTTAAACGGTGCTCCGAATCCTAAGAATTGCGGTCCAATGTGAAAAGGTTGGACGTTTGAAGCCGATGAAATATCCAAAAACAAAGAAAAGAAGCAACGGAAATGAAAGATAGGAAGAAGGGAAGAAGAGGTGATTAAAACAAGAAAAAAAAAGAAGAGAAGAAGGATTCGCGCAGTCGAAGGTGGCCGAACCATCGTGGCGCCGTTCACATTTCATTAAGTGTGATGCTCGAGGAAACTACCTGTGTACGAGCTTTAACGCTTCCCTCGGCGAAGGAAGAGAGAGAGAAAGAGAATGGGTTGATCGAGCCTTTTGGCCAAGACAAACGTGTGACAGAGGAGAAGAGAATCGTGAGTGTGTGCGAGAGAAAGGTAAGACACCGGAGAGCGGGAACAGAAGCTTCTCACGGAACGAGTTGGAATGGAACATGGAGGGACCTATACGATGCGCTGTTAACCCTTTGTTTTATGGGATTTTCGAAAGTTACGTTCGTGGCGTTGTCCTGAATTTTAAACGCGTTTTAAGAAGACGAATAGGGACTTGCACGCGTGGCTGGATGATACACGAAATCTCTGCGTTTTTATTCTGAAACGTTTAAATGTTACACGATATTAAATATTGTTCAATTGTGCGTAACTTTCATTCTTTTTCTGCAGTTGAGATTAGCGCAAAATATAACGATTTACTTTGTTGTTTCTGGCGTAAGATTTAATTTTATTTGATTTAGTTTGAATGTTTTTTGTTTAACTCTTTGCACTCTAGAAGCTTTTTTTATTTTTGGTAAAAAGTTGACGGAACGGAGGTTTTAAGAAATGGGCAAATTGCAGGTAGCTTAACATGTTAAACGCGGCGTCGGTCTCCAACGACTGACATTGAACTTTCCATTTCGGCGGCGTCCTGGGAATTGACAGTATAAAATTTAAAAAATAAATTTTATTTAATATAAAATTTTTTATATTATGAAAAGGTATATTAACACTTTTTTAAATGTATTTTATTGAAACATTTTAATGGGGTTTACTTTTCCTGTGTGCTCAAATATCCGTTGAACGTTCCGCGTCACCTAAATGAAAAGTGAAGCAAAATCGACTCGCGTCGAATGTGTCGAACACCAAAAATATGTATAGGCCATCTTCTGTAGGATCCAAGGAATTGTACAAGCATAGTATCCAACCGCTTTTCAAAAAGTTGGAAAAAAGAAACAAGTTGAATTGGGAAACGGACAGAGCAAAAAATTGAAAATCGTACTTAAAATGATTATAACTTTTTAACAAATGCATGTAACTGAAAATGTTAATTTATTTTATAGATGAAGTTTAAATACATGTATATAATATTGTCACTCGAGTTGTTACGAGTAAGAGTCGCCTTTCGAGTGCAAAGGGTTAATGCAATCATTAATTTGTTGTTATTAACACTTTACCTATGGCTTGCAAATTAGGTGGATACATAGAATAGATCAACTATTTCGAGTCTAGATTCTCCGATAATAACGACTAGATTTCGTTTATCGCCAGAGGATGTATTCTCTTAATCATAAAGTTCTGCAATTTCTAAATAAAAATGTAACAATTATTATTAGCAATATAAATAAAAGCGTATCTGTAAAAATAGGCTGTCGAAGATAAGTCTATTCATAGACTTTTCGTAAGCAAAGTGTTAAGTGGAAATGATATTCTTGAGATACACAGAATTAGCAGTTAAAATTTTCAGCGATTATGAAGAATAAATACAGCATCGCAACTTTGTTCGCAGATAAGACATAGTTTCTTCTTTTCGTGTAAATGAATTTATTCTGTTATAGATATATCAACGTTTATTACTATACACATCGAGGTATTCGCATTTTCATGTTTAAAATAATAATCCCGCGTGAAACCATATCGTAAGCGATGCATTTCATACGATACTCTATTAGGTCTGAATAAAATTGAAGGAATAAAGCGACGTTTTACAACCACAGAAACTATTACTAATGAATAAATAATAATTATTACTTGAATTAAGCTTTCTGAAATGCAATTTGTTTCGGCTGAAATTGCGCTTTTCAATCTGCCCGTGTCAAGTTGCATGTGCGTGTCACGATCAATGTTTATGAATATATTAATTGAGAAGTTGTCGCGGCTTGTAAAAGTCCACTTGATCGACAGAAGAGTAGTTCATGCAGCAAATTTAATGAGATGAGTTCCTACGTTCTTGTGCTTAATACCTTGTGAGCGTCATTATGATGGCGTAGTTTGCGAATCATGACTGGAAATCGATAATGATTAAGCGTTATTCTTCCACGGAGTATATTTATATATGGGGGGGCCTTTACATATCCTTTAAACGTGCCTACCTCTTTTCCCTACCCTCGTTCCTCTTTTTCTCACTTACTTTTTTTCCCTTGCTAATTTTAAGTTGCTTTTCCGATTCGTTGCAAGCATTGTTAAAATTCGATTACTAAGAACCACAATGTAGCCTTGTAGGTATTCTATTAGATGGAGGTATTAAAATAGCAGCCACGGATGAAAAATATCGAAAACTGAAAGTGAAATTTTTCGTAAATATTTTAGCTTCCTGTATGATCGGTCCTGTCCTATCGAATTCGAATGTGCTCGATTTCGTTTACGTAATTCCCTCTTCGGTAACTTCTGACGAATACGGAATACTATCTTTACCAAAGCAGTATAAAAATGATTATTGGGAAGATTTCTCGTAAAATATGTGCAACGTTAAAAAATGGGAATTTTGTTTTCAATCAGATTAAAATCGTATAAATATTTCGAGATTTAATATACAATATAAAAAATAATCATTTTCCTTTTTCATAAATATTATTTTTATTTAACCTTTGGACTGAAACATGTTCTAATGAAACACGAATCTATGATTTTTGAAGACGAGAAACTCACGCGTGTTTCTTATGTGAAAAATGCTCACCAAAAATCGTTAATATTCCGATTCCGTATAAAACAGAATAACTTTTTAAAATTTTTAGATTGAACCAGACGACGTTGTTTTTTTTTTTGGAGTTAGAAGGATTAATTTATTAGATAACGTGTAAACAAATTTAAAATAAAATTGCAGAGAAAATAGTAGAGATTTTTTAAATTTTCATTTGAGGCTCAGATAAAAAGAAAATTGTAAAAAGCGACCTTTATTATTTTCTTCATAATTTTTTCAAAAATTTTAATCATCTAGTAAATTAATCTTTCTAATTTCTCAAAAAAGGAAAAAAAAATATCATTTAATCCAATTTTAAAAAAGTTATTCTGTTTTAAAGGATGTCCAAATATTAATAAGAATGACTGTACATTCAATATCAATAAATATAACGTATTGAGCGAAAATTGCACAGTATACATGTACACCTTTCATAATCAAAAAGTTAATTATAATAGTTAATTGACCGCGTATCTACATATAAAGAGGAAGTATAATATATCGGATCGATTGAAAATTTATTTTTTAAGGAAATGTTGCATAGAAATTGGAGTTTCAGTTTACTGTTCAGCCGACACATATCGTAGATGGCACGAATTCGAATCAGAAACTCTTAGATATCCGCCTTGGCGTGTTTCCAATCCCTCTGCCGCCATCAATTTACGGTTTGTTGCGGACGTGCGTTAGCTACTCGTTTAGGAATATCGCGTTCTTTATTATTTTCGAACTCGTCGCAGCTTCTACTTCTTTCATTTTCCCACCAAATTTGGTGAGAGTACTTTACGACGGTGTTTGCAGCACTTTTGTTTTTCATTTCCTTCGCGTTGTCGCTAAGTTTATGACAGAGATGTGTCATAGTGAAAACAACCAATTTCTATAAAATTGTGGGAAGGGTTGCGTGTGCAGAGGAGCGGATTTTGCGAAATCAATGGCCAACGTTGGTGAATGTAGTAAATTCCGATGTCTTTTTATGTAATTTTCTAAAAAAAGGGCACATTTTTTTTTGTGCCATATATTACCGTCGTAGAAAGTTCAGAGTAAAAATCGTTTATTTCTCGAACTCGCGTATTTTAATGAATATTCTAACGGAATTTACATTTTACCTGAGATAGCTTATTTCTGGCTTATTAAAGTTTTAAGATTGCATGTATCTAACAAGACATGTGCTCAGGGGTGTGTAGAATATTTAAAACTATACGTTATGCTTCGCTCGATTTGATTATTTAATTCTTCTCTCTTACTTTTACGTACTTAGAAGCTAATAAGCGATTTTACATTCATGGAGGAAAAATAACAGAATAATATAACACCGCACTTTATATCGCATACTATATTTGTGCGAATAGATTATCTCGCTACATAAATTAACTGGCGGATTTACCGGCATTCAATTATTTCACGAAATAAAAACGACGGTAAACGTGGTTGTTGTACGCTGATGATTTTTATAAGTCAAAAGAAAACAGGATGTTAGTTTGAAAAATTTAGATGAATTGTAATGGAGAATGACGTCTTACTTTGCACAACAGGTGGTACGTGTACAATGGTATCAATGAAACCTAACGATTTTACTCTCAAGCGAATAAATCATGCAATCACGGTGCAACATTGCTTAAGAATTCGAAGTTCTGACATTTCTAGAGAACAAAAAATATGCAGACAATGCACAATACATCTAATCCTCTGCCTATAAATCGATTTTTCTTCGTTTCGTGAGATGAAAAATTATACTTGATTAGAATTTCACATTTTGATGGGAAATGGTGATCACATAATGCTATAACAATACATAAGTAAAACGAGATTTATAAAATACAGATAGAATTACTTTCAAAAATATTCAGACACTAACGAAACAACCATTGAACACGGTAGTGGCAGAATTATTCATAATATTTAAAATACTGGGAATATTAATAATACGAACATTAATGGATATTCGAAATATTCATTTTTGCCAAATGTTTGAATATTTATGTAACATTAGTAATTGAACGTGGATTCAATTACTTTGTGTTACAATGTTTATATGAAAATGCATTAAGCTAGCAATACGTAATTTTAAAATATATAATAAATGACGTTTTCATTCAACCAATTCATTTAACCCAATTCTTTTATCACTAGAAAGACAAATTTGTGCAGTATCCGAATATTTTTGGGAGTAATTGTACATGGTACGTAATTTCCAAGTCACATGGCGTTACAGAGGATTGGTTTTCGAAAAGAAATTAATTTAAAACGATACATTTAATTTACAGATTTATACGAGAATCAATTTTCTCAATTATAGGAAAGATCAGAGTCCATAGAATTTTAATAATACCCTAATAATTTTTATAATAACAGCACTATAATTGTTTAATATTTTAATATCATATAAACAAATATTATAACTTTTTGTATAGTAATTCCTGTAAAGAAATAGGTACAGGAACACATCAAAATGATCACTATATACCAAAACTATTATATTCTTCTTGTCTAATTTCTCTGCTACATTACAATGTTCTGAGAATAAGTCGGAAAGTTATTCTCCGATATGACTTTATACACTATGAATGAAATTAAAATTCTTAGCACTCGGGACAGGTATGTTATAATATGAGTAAAAGTTGTACTTTCCTCACAAGCGGTCGGTGGTTGGTGACGATTATGTCGAGGTATAGTATTCAAGGGAACACGTTGTATCAAACGATGAAAACGGTGCTTGTTCCGGTGTATCGATCCGTCCCGTATGATAACAGAGCAGCAGGTATTTGTAAATTTCGAGATAGAAGAGGGTCGTCGCGCGCATGCCGTGGCAATCGAACGGAATCGGCCATGGTCGTGGTTAGTTTTGTTTAGAAAGTTACGTGACGACGAATGGCCATGGAAATGACGGCATGACACAAGCTCACGGGCTCGAACCTCGTCGTTGTTACGGCACTACATGCTCGATAGCAACGGGACACGTATATTTTTCACACACGCGATATCGATATGTGGCCGAAGAAAGTGGCAGTAGTATTCTTCGAAAGTACATATCAAATCATTGAATATAGGAACTTACCTCATTTATACATCGAGAGTATACAACGTGGTTGATTATTACATCGTGCTTCTCGTCATTTCGTTAAATACGATCCTTGTGCTACTATAGCTGAATATGAAATTATTGGAAAATTGAGATTTGTAGGATTTTTTATGATTAATTTTTTAACGATGAGAAGTTTCTATAGCCAGTTGGTTATGGAAGGAGAAAATAGAGTAAAGGAACGAAAAGATGAAGGTTTCTTCTTTTATTTATTTATTTATTTGTTTATTACAATAGTTTTTCTTCATTTGAGAGTAATGAAGAATTGCTTGATGTAAGACTTCCTTTTACTTTGCAAGGAATTAGAGATAGAAAATAGTTTTCATGCAGTTATTATGAAGCATTTCTACACATCAAGTGCATCATACAGGAAAACTTTAAGAAAACCTGCAGAGCAGAAAACTAGTGGCATATTTAGAATACGTCTGTTAAGTAGGAGAGGCGGACAGAAAGCAGAAGGCAATAGAAAAACTTCGACATTAGAACGAGTATTATGTGTAATGCATTGACAATTCACGCAGACGCTGTATCCTAGGATACGGTTAGACTTGAGTTAGAAGTTATATGTGATTGTATTTTGAGGGGTGTAAGTCCATTTTTTCTTCTTACGAGATATTTAAGGGTTTGTGTTTTAGTTTATAAAAGTTTGCCAATGTTTCTATGAATTTAAATATATGTTAATTGATTATGTACATGACTTCTATGTGAGTTTAATTAAACCAATATAATCTAGACTTACACCACGTTCGTAATTATTGAACAGTAAAAATCGTTAAATTTCAGTCATCCATTCATTTGAAATATGTGAATAATGTTTCATTTTGTTTTTGTTTATAAAAAAGAACAAGAAACAAAATAGTGTTTTTTTTTCAATATTAATTACTTACATACTGTTCTAATTATGCAAGTTGTCGTCACGTATTCGTACATTCAGTATCGTAACTGGATGCAGAGGACACAAGATTCTTTTTATTCCATTCATTTCCATTGCATTGAGCTTTTGTTTTGTAAACTCCATAGTTTTACTCTTTTCTTATATATGTAGTGTTTAATTAGATTACGGGAGATTGACTTACACTGCTTTCAGAAAAATATATAGATATTGTAAAATTTTAAGTGTAAATTGTTTATAAATAAAAAGTTCACACCTAATTATACGTCGATTATATACTTTCTCAATCTTTTCCAAAAATGGACTTACGTCACTTTTAAAATGAACGATCCATATACACGATGTCTTTTATTACACTCTGGAATATTTAAAAAGAAGCTGAGATTATAGAAACAATATTTTCATAAAAGTTGCTTGATATGATAAGAGATATTATGTGGTATAGTTTTTTTTCCGGGTGAAGTAATGAGAGAGATTTCAAGATCAAGCTTATTTTCTTAAATGGACCTAATCAATCATTATATCAAACAATTTCTGTAAGAATATTTTTTCGATAGCTATAATTTTTTTGAGATATTTCACGGTGTCCAATTTAAAAAAAACAACCTCTTGATGTACATACACTAATAGGAACTTTAGCGAGAACTAGCCAGAACGTACAATGATTTGTCCCTCTGGTGGTGGAGTGTAGAAAGTACCGCCACAGTTCCGATACTATTTTTCCTTTCTTCTTTCTTTCTTCAGGAGTATAATTTAAAGTAATTTTATTGAGAACGAATGAATTCAGTGTTTAACGTATTTATTTGCTTCGTACGTTTGCTAAGTTGTTTTGAATAAATAGATTTCAGATTGGAACAACTTTAGCTGCCGTTAATGTATTCTTGCGGTTGAATCGCCTTAACATGCTGATGTGTGTTAGTCATTCTGGATAAATATTACCGTATTAAGTGGACACTCATTCTTTCATTCCTGTTATATATTTACTCTGCGGAATTGTTCAGAAGTACGCATAACTTATTAATTGCCTTGCATAAGAAATAGTATAGATTTTCTTCTGAAGTAGCATTATCACGTTTGATAGTGTAAATTGTAAAAATGCGTTAGGAATGATAATAACAAAATTAATGATATTATATAGTATTTATTTTATTATTAAAATTTTTAATTTAAAAAAATTTTAAATTCAAGTATTTGTGCTGTTTTAGTTGATTTGCATAATTTGCTTTTTATATCAGATAATATTTTATATATTTAAAACATTAGCTCAGAGACATGTTTATCTAAAACGCAGTATAATGTTACGAATTTCAAGTCGGTGAGAATATTCACTTTTAACTACCGTTGTATCGTACATTTTTCCTTTTTCAAACAGGTTTGCATCGAAGTTCATGACACATTGTGAAGTAACCTAGCGAAGTTCTCGATGTACGTTATGAAAAAGTAAAAATTCTTCCTTCGTCTTTTTTGCTCTGTGTTACGTTTACACGACAAATGTAACATTACACAAGAAGATTGTACCGCGGATAATTGTAAGTAATAACTCACCATCGATTTTGCATTTCAAAATCATTAATTACTACCTATAGAAATTTAATTTAATACATAATACCTTACAATGACACATTACATCATTATGTCATTACACCATTACGTCATTAGTGATATACATCAAGTAATCTTGTTTTAAGTAATAGCAGCTTCCTTATATCTAATAGATCAATTTATTAAAGTAAACGGGAAGTAATTAGTTAAACTATTTGGTATTTTAAAAGGTTGCGAAAAGTTATTTGTGTTTTCAATGGCACATTCACCGCTGATACGTAATTCTTGTTTTCGAAATCATCGAGAAACATGATTCCTCCTTTATTCTCAATAATTACGATATATCTCCTGCATATTCAGTTAATTCAGTTAATGTGCAATTAATCTGTTTAATGGTAACACAAATTACAAAGAGCCCACAGTAGAATTCAGTTTATTTGATACGAGTTCAGTATAGTTATCGTGTGCTCACTTCAACAGCACGGCGAATCGTTGCACCTCGAGTTCAATTTTTGATGTAGTTCGATTCGATTCGTCGTGGTTCCGGCTGATTGGATGTAAAAAATGATATATAGAACCAGCTGTCAGTATGCGTTCTCCTCGGACACGATTTTTCCACGATTCAATTAATTGGGAGGAGAACATAGCGCACGGTGGTTTTCCTCTCTTTTTTTTTTATTCTTTGATGGATATACTATCGTGACGCGAACTCGTGACGCGAGGACGATATTTTTATAAGTTTCGTGGCATCGATCCAACCACACGGCGGACCACCCTCAATTGATTTTTTGTTTTTTTCGAAAAAGAAAAAAGGAACATTCGCTAACGTTCGAATTCTTGGTCATTTACATGTCGTCGTTATTCAGGCGGGATAAACGAAGTAGATTGTTGCAGAAATGATCATTTTCATCCTTTAACCCTTTAGCTTGCAATAAGGAGTCAGACATGGTACAAATTCTGATGAACTTACGGCGGAAACAGTTCTATCGACAATAAAGGTTAATTATAATTTTAAACGTAGCTTTAATTTGTGAAACTGAGTATTATTAAATTGTAAAGAATGTATAATACATTAGCTTCTTTTATTTCATACAGTAGTGAAATAATAAATAAGCTTACGTTTACGCGTACAATCGTAAATAAACGATTAGGGAACTTTTTTCATTGATAATTTTGAAAGTTTTAGATTAAAGAAACTAGTGTTAAATATGTTTTTGCCAAAAAACGATTAAACTTTTTTTCACTGATAATTTTCTTCCATTTTCTAAAACCTTCAGAAATAAACTATGAAGTTCGTTTAGAATAAAATATCACTTAATGCGTTCCAAAGTTTCCACCCGTTACCGTATTGCTTTCCATTTATACGATTCGCACGTTCGAGTTCTCGTGGAAAGAAAAGTGAGCACGCGTATTGAGAATAGAATTCACGAAAAACTCGAGGACAGAGTCGAATCCTATCTTCCCAGAAGCTCTCTGTATTTCTTGACTAGCCTAAGCGCGATTTATAACTCAGAAATATCCTCGTGACTTTCTGAAAACCACTGTTACACACGCAATACACATACGCAATATGAAAGCAATGAAGAAAAAAAAAGAACAGAGGAGTAGCCGAACTTATCTCAATACTTAGAACTTTCAGATAGTACATGAGACGGTGCTTTCCGTTCGATAATCGTTCGATCAGCCAGTATTTTTAATAATCGAAAAATTCATTCGACGACGAATGTTTTTTTTCTATTACACAATGATCAACGAAACACCAATTTTGCGTCGCCGTAAAATACCCGAAAAATAGATTTAAAAATTAGAGGACTTTTATCAGACCAGGTTCACTCGACAGAGAGAGAGAAACATTTTGGGACATCCACGCGGACATTGTGGGTCAAGCTTCGTGGCGATAGTCGCTTCGCCGAATCGTTTTGCCGTAGATACGTCGAGTGTAACGTCAAATTAGGTAGCAGGCGTTGCCCTGCTCGTGAATCCTTTCGTATAGTTGATGGAAGCAATGTAACGAGGTTGTAAATTAAAGCATTAAACTTTGGACAATAGATTTTTGCAACTTCCAGACTCCGGAGAACGCCGTCAATTTTGACCCAGAGCAGTAATACTCTTATGAACGTGTCAGAAGAAAATTAAGTTGTATTTTTCATTGTTGTTGTGTAAATCATTACTTTTCTCAAAAAAAAGTTAGTGGTGTAGCGAATTAAAAAAATTACTTTATTTTAAAAAATAGAAGCCTAGATATACACAACGATAAACAGTAATAAAAATACACAAAGTGCAAACAAATGATATTTATTCTAAAATTACATAGCAGATACGTAAAATAATTTTTTTTACGTCGAATGTATTTTTCTGACGACGAGTCAGGAGTGTATATAAGAAAAAACGGAACTATAGTAGCCGCAATAATATTAACACAATTTGTATTCGGATGTCGGCACGGGTCTTTCGTGACCCGCTTTGATGTAGCCGCATCCAGGGTCGGTGTCATTTGTGAACTGATATTTCAAATTTTTGCTTGCAATCTTTCATTTAAGTTGTATGGTATTAAATCTCCGTAGGCAAACATATTTTCTCACAAACTGGATCGTTTATGTTCAATCCCAATTTCCTTAATGTTCGAAATTTAAAAAAAGATCTGAAAAAAATTCGGAGATACTTATCGAAGTCTCTACTGTATTATACAATTGTTCGTTAAGTCAAATGTTTAAAATATTGTTCAGTAAAAATAACAATTTTTGAAGATATACAGGAATGAAATCTCCCTTGTGAATGATTCAGATTGCTCACAGAGAATTAAAGGTGCTTAATAGTAATTTCCTTATTGATAAAAATTAATCTGCAGTTGTTAACGATTCAGACGCAGACAAATGTTTAACACGTTTACACTTTATTTATCGCTCGTGGTTGAACCTGCTACGGCCTTTTGATTTAGGCGTTAATACATCGTTAATACTAGCTCGGTTTTGGCTATCGTGTGGTTTAAAAAAAAAAAAAAAAAGCAAATGAATCTTTAATGCGATCGATAATTACTAATAACAAAAAGCCGACTAATAGGTTCCTGATTGGTAAAGGTTAGAAGCCAGAAGCCAATTAATAGGCTTCCGACAGATAAAGTGTTAAGCACTACACCAATCCCTGTGTAGCTATGCTAGATTTTTCGTTTAGGTAGAATTGATACTTCAGGGCCAACAACGTCAGATTTAGAAAATAATACTTTATTATTCATTAATACGTCTTATTGAAACAGTTTGAATAGAGATACAGATTTCCTTTGTAGGCGCTGTAAAGTTACAACTAACTTTCTTCGTTAAATTTGTTGTAATACTGTAAAATTTACTGCAGTGGAAAAACTAATTCCAAGTTGACATCGAACAACTCTGAGCAAGTCTTGAACTTCTTATTTTCCTGGAATTGCTGTTTTGCATTTGATTGAAAATTTGCTTCCACCGACTATACGTTCTCTTTGAATAGCTTCACTGGCAAACTTTCGCTTTGTCTCGAATACGAAACAAATATTCGATAGGTGATGGTGTCATGGTACCGTTTGTGGGGGCTGGTTTGTGTTTTCTGAAAACTGCGCGTAGAATCGCTCGTTATTTTTTCGTCAACGTGAAATATGACGGTGCAATCTTTCTTCCTTTATTTCAGTAGAAACTGGATTTCGAGATGAATTTTATTCTCTGTGAATTACGATGGTGTTGAAATATTTATGCAAGAATTTATTCGATGATACTTCGGTACCTTCGGTTTACGTTAGATTTCAATGATGAAATATTTTTTCCTCTCGATACAGATGGCAAACATGTTGTTCGTTATATTTAATATGAAAACGTGTAGGTAATAATTTATTTATTAGGTTCGGATTGGCATGAGAGGTTTAAATGTGAGGTGTGTAAGTAGAAGAGTTTTTTTTTTCGAGCTTAGTCTTTGTGTTTCGTGTCGTGTATTTTTGGCCTGAGGACATTGTCTGGCTTTAAATTATAATTGTCTCGTTAAGTTATACTTTAAAGGAGTTGTTATTTTTCTGCCGCGCAGATTAGATTGTGGTCGTTGAATTTCCTTGTTAAAAATTAGCCGTTTAGACTGACGGTTCTCGTTTCAGACGGATAATTATCTGTCTTAATTTTAAGTTTCACTGGTTAATGTGTCTGAGCTTGCCTCAATTTTTTGTATCGACAGTTTTAACCACGTAATTGTGAGTTCCATCGTTGAATAGTTACTCGATGTGGTTAAAAATAGGAACATTACTTACGTTATAATTACTTACTTTAACGATATTTACTCATGTTACCTTTTTATAAAGACTAATATTAAGTTTTGTCTCATATTATAAAATAAAAACACAATTTTCAACGTTAAAAATATTTATCATAGATCTCAGTTTCATTTTGGGTTATTTACTCTCAGTGACGTTTAATAAGATTTATTTCCTGCAGATTGTCTAATTTTTAAGTTACAATTAAAAACCGATGATATTTATTCTCCTGATAAACAATATCAGTACCGAGTTATATGTAAATCGATGAGTAAAAATTGCATTTAGTCGAACGATGAGCCGAGTTTACAGTGGGTGATCAAATTATTATTATCCCTTCGAAATTATGAATCATTTTTAGTTTTATTTTTAAGTTTTAACAGAAGTGGAATTGAAAATATACTTAAAAAGAATTGTTATTACAAATTATTCAAAATTTTCTAAGATATATTTCTTCGCATCTTTATAGTTGCTTGAATACGTTTCTGTATATTTCAATGCTTCTACAATTCCTTTTTATCCTTGTGTTGATCAAAAAATCTGTAAATATTTAATTTTTTCCAATTTTCATATTTTGTATTATTTGTTAGTATTTGTCAATTGCTGTATATTAGGTACTACTTCTGATGCAATTCGAAGTTTTCATAATTTTTGTATTAATTTATATTCTGTGAGTTGTCAGGTCACGATAAAATTGAAGTTACATTCAGTTAAATTGTCTGTCCATATGTTAGGAACCAAAAAAAAGCCAAGTGTGTATTAAAATTATAATACCACTGAAAACAAAAGATGTGTAATATTTTTATTTGATCATAATAATTTGATTACTCATTGTGTACATGTAAGTTCGAATAAAATTTCAGCGTTTCGCGATGTTCTCTTTTCCGGTATGTCTGATTCGGCCGTTGTGTTTAATTTTTTTTTAATTTTTTGGAGAACACGTATCACGTAATGCTAACTCAATCTACCGGCGTTCAGTTCGACTGGACGACGAGAAGAGGCTTGTAACCTAACCAGCGAAACCAATGTAATTATTACGAACATTCTAACAATAAGTACTAAGAAGGAAACTTAGAAATGTGAGCGTAATTGTGGACTCTAATTATTAACGCACAGGAGAACATTACTATTTCGTCACGGTTCGGTGTTACGTAATGTCTGCTATCCGTATTAGTAAAATCATTCCATAAAGGAACATTTACATGGTGCGTATGGTATGTATTTTTATTGGTCTCTCTCTCCTTTCCGGTATATTAAGAAGCAATTCGCGCGACCAGGCGATGGTTCAAATACGAAAGGGCGCGACGACGTGTAGTACAAGTTTAACGTTTCGTTTCTCGTTATTATTAATATAATAAAGAAATAGTTGTGTTTGTTGTATTGGCTAGTGTTTAAGAACTGTATATTTTTAAATGAGAAAGGTAAATCTTTAAACAAGGGAAGTTCAGCAACTCCACAATTCAAAAACAGATTTGTAACGTTGCAGATATGTAGCACAAGTGATGCTAATGATTAGACTACAGACTTTTATGCAAATTCATATATTTAAGAGTATAGTACAAGAAATAGAAGTTCGGTAGAAAATGATTTCAACTCTCAAGTATTATAAAAACCACCATAATTTGTATATTTTGTATATTTTATCATATTATGCGTATTCTGCGCAATTTTGCACCCACAAATTTCCTATGAATGTATAAAATTCCACAGTGTATTAATAACGAAACTGTCTTATGTGTAAAAACACTCCTCTCAAAGAAATTGCGAGTTTCCATATTATTGCAAAAATTTATAAAACTGTGCAAGATTCGGAAAAAAATCGTATAAATTCAGAATTGTGTAATTTTTGACGTCTCATATAGTAGAAATGAAGAATTTTCGAAAAACGTACTCCCATCGTCCTTTTTCTTTGAAAATTTTTTTCCATATCTTGTACGATTTTGTAGATATTCGTGATATTATAAAAAATTAGAATTTTTTTGGAGGAGGTGTTTCATTGTTGAAACAAAAAATGGTTTTATTGTTACTCTTACTTGAACTATAGTTTTGCAAAGTTTTAATTTTTCTTAATTTTCACATTGCCAAATTTCTCTCGTGTCATCGGAACCTAGTAGTTTTAGAATAAACATAAATCGATGTTGTGAAGAATATGAAATTGTATCCTGAAAATTAGCAAATGTTTAATAATTTATAAATGAAAATGTATGTACGTGTTAATGGACTTGTATTAAATAGTACGCGTGTTATTGGTGACCTACAATTGTTATCAGATATGAACATTTTTGAAATATTATCAACATTAGTTTAATATTAGTTTGTATAGTGAGTCACGGTAGCTACTGTGTATGGTGGAGTAGAGCAATGGAATTAGTCAGACCATTCGAACATGGTTAGTATAGACAAGTTGCGGTCGAATATACTAGCATGTGAAACAGCGAAAAGATTAACGGTCAGCTGAAATTTTTTAACTGTAGTTTTTAATTTAAGCAGTTTACACGAAAATAACAAGAACATCTAATTGCTACGCTGTTTATCAAATGGAAAATTCAAGGAAAACGAAAGAGTTCTTGAATTTGAGAAGATACGCGAATATATATATATCTGTTGATATAATAAAATAATTAACAAATGTTTAAATGTAGCGCAGACTGCTCAACAAGCTTAGTTGGTTTTAACGAAATTAATGCAAGGATGAAATAAGGTAACGAAAATCACGATTAAAACGTGGAATCTTTGAACCTCGCAAAAGAGCTTATACATAAATTATTCAATATTCATGAGATAATCTGTTTTCAATTTACCAGTGGATAGCTCCGAGCTTCTAATCAAAACAGAAACTTGAATGAATATGGTCATTATAATTCTCCTAATGTGAATTAGTATTCATTGATAGACATATTACCTACCAGCAAAAAAGTGAGAACCGATTAGTGTTTTACATAATTTGTATCGGGATTTATTTAGGAAATAAAATTATGAACTTAAGAAAGGAATAAGAATATTTGTAAAAAAATGTATTAAATATTTTCCATACTTTCAACCTTTCCGGTACTGTTGATGGCTATAAATACTTCAGAAAATTTACTTGCATTACATCATTAGCTTCTTTTTAGCGTACTATCTTAACACTAGGTTCGTGGACTTTTCGTGCATATCTGTTTCTACCCGTCAAATTGACGAATAAACGAAAACCTGAATTTTTCTTTAAAAAATCGATTTATTTAATTTAGAAAGAACTTAATTATATATAATTAACTTATGAATTTGAATATATTTTCGTATCATATCATTAACCCTTTCGTTACTAAAGGTGACTGTAGTTATCCAACATCGAGCGCTCAATATAAGCGTAGTGATAAAATATTATTGTTAAACAACTTTTTTTACTTCTATTATTTTGAAATGCATTTGCTTATAATTCGAAATAAACTAATTTGAAATATCTCAAATAAATATTAATAATTTGTATAATACGACAAAACAGCAGATATTACGCTTTTTTATGGCAAAGTATAAATTTGCAGCTGAGCTATGCCGTGTAGGAGTAGTATACTGGCGATCAACATCGTTAGCAAAAATTGCTAGAAAATGATAGCAATAGTTTCTGCAATATTGTTTGTGAAGTCTAAAATTCGTTAAATTGACCCGAAAATTTAGTATTAATAAAATAAATTTGAAAATAATATAGCTAAAGGAACACACTTTGCAACTACTATAGCAACATTTAGGTACATTAGATATTAAAGCAGTCGCAGCTTGGATGTGTTAATAACACATCGAACAGAAAAGCGGTATTACCGTTCGCACAGAATACTTCTACCACTGTCGTAACAATATTCATTTCATCGCCACTATAATCTAAACTCACTTTACATAAACCGTAACCAATATGAAAACAGTAACGAGTATGAATTAATTATACAAAGAAGGGAGGAGTTACAAGTACTGTACTTTTTTTCTTAACGTCCATCAAAGATCTACCGTTGCCATTTTCGTTTCTCCCTATAATTAAGCTTCGTTGTCCAAATAAATTAGCACGAGCCGCAAATGGCAGAACGTCGGCGATGATTTTCTTAATCACACGTATCACGATCGTACGAACGATCTTCTCATGCTTTGCCGCGTTAATATCCACGCATTGGCGATGCTTGTTTTAAGCGTGTCATAAATTTTTCCTAGTCAATTCGCGCTCCTACTCTGTACGAGTCAACGAGTTTTCTCACCACTGATCGTCACCACGTTCTTTCCTTTCTCTCCGGTTTCTGTTTCCACGCGACACTGTCCCCTTGATGCGGCGTAGCATCGGTGAAACCTCAGCGAAGTTAACGAGCTTTCTGAGACACGGCGCGATTTTACGCGCGCGTCTTCCTCCAGGCGCCAATGTCCAAGAATTTAATTAGTGTTGTAAAGCTGCCTGGGTTCTACTTTCGGCAGCTTTATCCATCTTACTGGTTTTCGAAGATAACTACTTGGCATACCATCAGTTTGATTGGCAAATGAAAAATTTTAACAGAAACTCCCTTGTTTAACTCTTTGACTACGGAGTACTCTGAACTTCAAATGCTATATTTGTACAGAATACTTTTTCGTGATTGATTATACCAACGTATAGGGTCTTCCAACAAGAGCGATAGAACTTTGAATTGAAGTGAAAGGAAAAGTACGGAAGATAATCTAGTATTCATGGCTTTATTTTGAAGTACATTCGACAGCATTATACATGAAATACAACAAACTCAATTTTCGATGACTTTGACACGTAAATCAGGTCGTATCTCACCGATAACACGAATAATGTTTGCTTCGAGATCATCAACAGTTTGTAAGTTGTTGGAATAAACAAGAGACCTAGCATGGTTGCATAAGGAAAAATCTAATGGCGTCAAATCGCAAAATCTTGGTGGTCAGTTAACAGCCGCATTTGTCGATATAATCCTATCATTGAACTTCGATCTCAATAAAGCGATAGTTGCAGTAGAAGTGTGGCATGTGACACCATCTTGTTAAAACCACATTTCGAACAAATCAAATCCACCCAATTCACGCCATAGAAAAGATGAAATCATCGAATGGTACGCCCATCAGTAACAGTTACAATGACAATGACAAGGACAATGACTCCACCAATCAAAACCATAAGAAACAGTAACTTGTTTTGGGTACAATGATCATTCAACTACTGACTAAGGATTACCATTTCCCCAAATTCGGTTACAGTGTTTATTGACAAAGCCTTTCATCCATGACCATAAATTGAACGAAGTACACGAAATGTTTTCCGAATTCAACAAGAAGTTTGATAATTAATTTTAATAATTTTAATTCGTTGAACAATTAAGTATCTATTCATAATGATATGCCAAGCACTGCTGCGTACAAATATCACGTGACATTGACAATTGAACAACAAACATGGTGGCTGTGACAATTGAAAGATCTTTCGCTTTTATTGGAAAATCCTATACAGGTAACCCTTCTATAACACGGTAGATAGGTTCCTAGAAAATGCCGTGTTGTGTGAAACCGTGTTATATGAGACCCAGAGCCAGTACAACAGGGGGGGTTACGTTCCGAAAACTTATTAAAAATAAACTTTTTTTTTTTAATTCCATATAAGCAATCTAATTTTTATTAAAAATATACATGTATATATAACACAAAACGAAAAGAACAAAAAATATTATTTTTATTTAATGTAACCTTAATTTAATAAATTTCTTCCTCATCACTACTCAGTACAATCAAACGCGAACGTTTTTTCGGTCGAACGATATCACCTTCACTTTCTGAACCTTCTTCTTTATTTAGATTTTTTGCAACTTCTATACTTTTTAAAAAATCTATAATTTTGGTTTGTTTGCTGGTTCTTACAAGGTCATTGTAGATTTCATGGTATGAAGATAGACAATTTTGCAGCTTCCTTTTAAATTTTCGATTTCTTTCAGCGGAAGGGTCTGCATTCAAGAAAAATAATTCAAGATTCTCAGCTAAGCGAATTGGATTAAAATAGGTGAAAAGACAAAAAGAAATAAGTACTGTATAAATATTGACAATATCTAAAAACGATTAATTTATTTTCTACATTTTTCTTATTGTGCACTTCTTCGCGTAATAAATAAATATATTTGAAGGTTATTTCATTTTTAGTCATTTTGCGATATGTTTACAAATTTAATTCTTTCAGATCGATTATCTGAGAAAATTGTTTATTGGAACAGCTTCGTTTTCTTGATTAATTTAGATAATTGATGTTCTGTTGTATCTAAGAAAAAAAATTCGCAGACTTTATCTTATTTTTAGAGACTTCGGAATGGTGTATCCTTTTTAATATATTAAATTACAAACGTGATAGAATGCAGTCCTAGAAAGGGAATTTTCTTCGGTGTTCACGCGTGCGAAGCTTTTGTTTCTCGTTCTTAGTGAAACAATGGCGTTTGATAGCGCGGTATAATTTTAAATATAACAACGACCGGTACCAACGAACGCGGTCAACCTCGATGGGAAATCTATTACTTCCGAGTAGAATAAGTATGTATATTACTAGCGGACGCTTTCTTCTGTTTTATTTTATTTTTTTCTTTACACTTTCTGCGGATGTTACACAAGCGTTTTAATTCCCGTGGGTTTAATCGACAAATTACACAGTGTCCTTGCGATGAATATGAAATTTAATGAAATAAAATAATGAAAATTCAAGATAAACTACGAAGCAGATTTTATCTATCTCTCCAGTTTTCTCTTTTTTTTTTTCGTTTTATAATTTGGAGAATATTTTGAAATTTGCATTGTTTCCGAATCGACAGATCGAAATATGTCCATTTATTTAAATTAACGTGCGAGTATGTAAAGCACTTGAGCGTTCCTGCGTATTTATGGTATCGGTGTAATTGCCGCATTAATATTCATTCTTGTTTCTCATTCGTTATTGTTACGGCCGTGTTACGAAATATTGCATTCAGACAAATTTCGAGTTTCGAAGAAGAAAGAAAAAAGAAAAGAAAGGAAGGTCCGTGCAAGTACTTGTTTTGTCGTTCGGATGCTTCATTGAAATGTGAAATCGTTTCTTCTTCTTATTTTCCCTTGTTCAGTTTTTGTTCTGTTTAGTATACCACGTTTCCTATTATTTTCACAATGAGACTGATAAATTAATATCGAACGGTATGATAATTAAACAGAATTTGATACAATACGTGCCTGCTCGTGTCGCATTTACATAATTCCTGTACAAAAAAAAGAAAAGGTAACGATATAAAACACATTGATAATAAGTGCTCGTGTTACTGACAGATTTTAATTAGAACGCTTGAATTTATGCGTTTTAGATTTATCTGTTGTCACGAGAACTTCAGCGTTGACACTGTAAATATGCAAATTGCTATGGAACGAAAATATTTTGTAGTGAATTTAACAAATATGCATTGTAAACATCGACATTCTTAAATATTCACCGGTGTTATACTAAATGGTACACTATGTGTTTATTAAAGATATAAAATGTAACGAAATGTAAGATACAAATGTTGGTAAAAAAAATAATAAAAATATTTTATCGTTTGTCAGATGAAACTTAAAAGTTTGTCGTTTAATTTAGTTCACATTAATCATGATTATAATCAATAATTTTGTAATACCCATACAAATTGCATGTATTCCATTTAGCTTAACAGATTTATGAGATGACAAATCCAGTGATTGTCACGGCCACTGCATACTTTTAAGTTTATTAATGTCCTCTAATTGTTTTAAATAATTTTGACAAATTTTTTCACTATGTTTAGGGTCGTTATCCTGCATAAAAATAAAGTTTTCGCCTATAAGCTTTGTTTCTGACGGTACTGCATGATCTTGCAAGAGTTTTAAATATTGTTCTTTCCGAAGAATTCCATCTATCTTCACTAAACTGCCCACTTTATTTGCCCCAAAATATCCCTAAAGCATCACAGAACCACCTCCATGCTTCACAGTTAGTATAACACACTGGGGTAATAACTTTTCATTCAGTTTCGTCGTACAAAAACACGACGTTTGTTTCCAAATACTTCAAACTTTGACTCGTCAGTTCACAATACTCTTTCCCAGTCAGATATTGTCCAATTTGCATGTTCGTTTGCCCACCAAAGCGTTTAGCTTTATTCTGAGGTTTTAAAAACGGTTTTTTAATTGCTACACAACCTCGCAGTGTGCCTTCTAATAATCGCCTTTTTACGGTTGTTACTCCTATAGGATCTTCTCCACTCCGATTTAATCAATGTGTAATTTCTGATGCTATAATATGTCTATTTCTTTTGCTAAGGGTGTGAATATAGCGATCTTTACCTTCTGTAGTTTTTCTGGGTCGTCCTGTCCGTTGCTTACTGCTACAAGTGTCTCTGTTCACAAAATTTTTAAGCGTATAGAGCACTACAAATTGTGAAACATTAACTTTGGCTGCGATTTGCCGGCTTGAATATCCTTCGTTCTTTAAAGTTAATATAGAAGAACGCTTTTCTATCGTTAATTCTTTTCCTGACGCCATAACTGTTACCAAATGCACTGCTAAACTCGAACTGATGCAAGGAAAAAGTTTGCATCGGTTTAGCTCCATATTTATCTCTAACGAATGCCAAACATTTAAAGAAATGTATACAAATCCCCAGAACGTGGACAAAACAACTCTTTTCATTACCTAACGTTACCAATAGTGAACAGAGAGAGCGTAGAGACACCTGAAACCACCCTCCTCAAGTGCGTTCGCTCGACCACTTTTCGTTCAACTTTTCTTAGTATTTTTTTAGTCACAGTAATTGACGTTGAATATTATCTGTATTATTAATTATTATCTTTATATGAGTATATGAAAGAAATACTGTGACAAAAATTACATTGGGATGCTCTATATCAAATATATTTTATATATTTTCGATAAACTGAAGGTGATCAAATACTTATGGACGGTAGTGTATATATATCGTTTATATTCAATTATACACATTACGTTTTTATTTAGTTGTGTATAGTTAATAAGAAAATAATAAATAGGTAATGATATATTGCATTAAAAAGGGAAATGTCGTGGTACCATAATTGAATTAAAAAATTACAGAAATAATAAAAGTATGACATCAGAAGTTACAAAGACTAACTTTGGAAAATAAAATGTACTAAATTGTTTTATTTATAATAAGTTAAACACTAATCATATGCTTTGGTATTTACTAAAATTTTGAAAACATCACAAAAGTGAAGTTGGTTACTTTATTTACTGAAAATATATAAATACATAACGAATCAAGGGATATAATATTCAGTTAAACCTTGCACATCTGTTTCTATTTATGTTCTCACTAGTTATCCAAGTATCGATCTCGTTTTATTCATTATTTTTAATTTCATATCGACTTCCATGAGTTACCGACTAGTTTCTGGAATGACAAACTTCAGATTATAAATTCAAATGGAACACAAATCTTTAATTATAAAAATTCAAATTACTTTTCTAGAACTTTTCAAACCGATATCAACCTTTCGTACATTTCAATGAACTTTATTTATAATTCTCGAACCTTCATTACCACGTTCTGAGTCGGATCGATTCTTAATGACTTTTCATTCAGGGTTAATAGTTTTGCTTCTGACGTATATCTTGTAATATTTATAATAGTGGAAAAATCACAGTTGTCAAGAAAAAAGTGTAGAGCTTAAGAATCATTAGAGAACAAAGCAATAAATTTGATTTCGAAAATATTTAAAAACAAAAGATAATTAAAAACAAAAATTTATGCTACGCACATATATGTACAGTCATTTTTCAGTACCGTTAGTTTATTTAACACTAGCATTAAACCTAAAAAGGGAATTCCTCTCTTTTTTCTTTGTACATAATGTTGGAGAAACTGGATTGTGGAGAAACAATGATAAAAAACCCACGCAAGTAATCCTTAACCATTTCATTACTGTTGATGCCTATAGGCGCTTTCGAAATCTATTCGTACTCTTCTGTCACCCTCCTTCCGCCTTAATTTAATCATTTTTGCGCACTTTTGTTTTAAATTAAAAGAATAAATTAAAAATTTTTAAATATTTGAAAAACAATCTGACAAATTTTGCGGCTAAGAATTGAACATCTTTCGTTGTGCACGTTACGTTACTAAAATCTGTCGTAGCAAAAGGGTTAAAAAGGAAAAGTTCTCTGTCGTAGTAAAAGGGTTAAAATTGTTACAAAAAATAAAAAGAGAGGAAAAACTGATTTTATTAATTAGCTGCTTTAATATTTAACTTACTTTATTTTTACTTTACGTTGAAATAAATTTGCTTTTTTTCGATTTATACGAGTTTTTATGCATAAAGTCATGATTTCGATGTACACGGTATTCTGAGGAACCGGTCTTCTGTGTAAATCAAGGAATAGGTGTATTCAACACTTTTTTTTTTATTTTATATGCTTTTATCCACAACGAAGAAATGCAAATAGTCCTCATAATTAAGGGTAGTGAACATATTTAAACTAATAAAGGGTGGGCCATCTAACGATTGGAATTGGAATTATAGGTTATTTTGAGGTTAGAAGGTTTGATGACATTTTTGATGGGACAGAAAGTTAGTTTTATGTTTGACATTTATGAAATGGGTCGCTTTTCGCTTGAACAAAGTTGGGAAATATTAAAAACTTATTTCCAAAGTGGTGAGTCTTCTACTCAAACTGTAAGAAATTTACGAAAAAAATTTGACAAAAAGGATGTGCCAAAAACGCAGTTTGTGGATCAATTTGTGAAGCGAGTTCGTGAAACTGGATCGTTGTTGAATAAAACAACCCGTGTACGTACTCGTCCAGTGCGCTCAACCGAAAACATCGCTGCTGTTGCTCAGAGTGTGCGTGAACAACCATCAACATCAACTCGTCATCGTTCTCAAGAATTGAACATTTCACGCACTTCTTTGAGAAGAATTTTGCATAAAGATCTCGGTATGAATGCGTACAAAGTTCAATTAGTGCAAGAGCTGAAGCCGCATGACCATCTGATGCGTTTTCGGTTTGCTCAATGGGCCGAAGATCGCTTGATCGAAGATGAGCATTTTTACCGAAAAATCATCTTTTCAGATGAAGCTCATTTCCATCTCGGAGGATACGTCAATAAGCAAAATTGTCGTATCTGGGGCTCAGAAAATCCACACGTCATCGTGGAGAAACCAATGCATCCACAACGAGTGACTGTCTGGTGCGGATTTTGGTCTGGCGGCATTATTGGGCCATTTTTTTTCGAAAATGAGCAAGGAAACGCCGTTACAGTGAGTGGCGATCGCTACCGCGCCATGCTAAGCAATTTTTTGTTTCCCAAAATTGAAGAGGATGACATAGACGACATTTGGTTTCAACAGGATGGCGCAACGTGCCACACAGCCAACGTAACAATCGATCTTTTGCGCACTGTTTTCGAAAATCGCATAATCAGCCGAAATACTGATGTCAATTGGCCACCTCGAAGCTGCGATTTGACTCCGTTGGACTTTTTTTTGTGGGGAGCCGTTAAGGACAAGTGTTACGCTAAACATCCAGAGACGATTGACGACTTGAAACATGAAATCGAAGTTGCCATTGACGAAATAGAGGCCCAAACAATCGAAAATGTACTGAAAAATTGGACTGATCGAATGGAGTATTGTAAGGCTAGCCGTGGCAGTCATTTGAATGATGTTGTCTTCCATTCCTAAATGGAAAGGTTCAATCTTTCTAATAAACTCATAACTTTGAAAAAATATTCATTAGTTGTTTTTTTTATAGCCGATTCAAATTCCAAATCTTAAATGGCCCACCCTGTACAAAGGAACGATATAAATTTACGAATTTTCAATTTTTCATCGTTGAATTTTTAAGCAACGTTCGCAAAAAATGCTTGCGGTTAAGCAACAAAGTTACTTTTCATTTTCTAATACATTGCAATTTCATTTTCTAATACGTCACGATTAAACGGTTCGGTTCAACGCGGACGACATACATCCTCAATCAATTCTTCGATACTATTATTTTGTTCAGCGTTTAGTATCTATTACGCAACATCATCCCTACTACCCTTGTATACGCGCCTGCAGCATAGAACAGTCCAATGTATAGTAACAGAGCAGATGGATCGAAAAGGTTACGGTGCAAACGCAACGCGCGTAATGATCGCAAAGTGAACGCCATTGTCGTTGAGGAGGAGGATAGCGCGCAGTAGTCTTGACAAAACGAGCATTTCTAAATTAATTAAGCGCGATGATGGCAATCAGAAACGATCACTACCGTGATTTTGAACCGTCGAATTTAAACGAGAACTTTTCTCCTCCTACCATCTTTTTCTTTTTCTTTCTTTACACCGCTTTCTCGTCACCATGTACTCTCTATCCCTATTCTTCGCCTCGTTCTGTATTTCCTTTTTTCTATCCAACCTCCTTGAAGGATTTTTTTTAAATAATCAAGCGGCTAGAATTCCGTGCCTGCGACGATGGTGAATAAAGCGTCAACCAGCGTCGTACAGCTCGTCAAAGAGTAAACCGTTGGAAGGACGTCCATTCTTCTTGGTTAATACAGATATACGCTCAAGCCGTTCCTATGAGCGTTGCGTCATTGCCAATAGAACGGCGAGGGGTGTGCTAGGGACCATTCAGTGGACGCGAGCCTTGAGAACATTTTGTTCGAACCGTTCCTAGCGCTAGGAAAAAGTTCAATAGTACCTTCGCGATTAAAGTCACAATTCCATTATGTTCTTTCCTTTTCTCTCTCATTCTCTATCGTTCTCCTTCTCTCTTGTCAACTCGTAGCTGGTCGCATTGTTCTACCTTGATTTATGACATCGTGCTCGTTCGTTTTCAATTACTTCTGCGGTGTTCTTCATGCGAATCCTTCCTGCAGCATACGTCGAATTCTCTCCTTCTAGAAGTTCGACGATACATGGGAACTCGAGCTTTCAGCGGAGCACTGTACGCGATACATTTCAATGGATGTAAATATTCGTTACGGGGGAAATCAGTGTGATAGATTGAAAAACTCGAAATTCTGTTTTTCATCTTTTTTTATTATTTGTAATTTGTAGAACGAGCGCTTAAAATATTAAAGCAAAAACGAAAAAGTTACAGAAGTTTCAATGATGTAGTATAGTGGTTAAGAGTGACCTGCAATTTAAATAATTATAATCACAGAAATGTGTTACAAAAAAAAAGTTACAGTCAATACATCTTTTTATAAAAATCTGAGCAAGAAAGGATTATTGAGATATTTAGGTGGGTTTCAAGTTAAAAGGAAACTTATAGAATTTTAACGTTATATCATAGATAACTTGTTGCATAGTTTTAAATGCGTGTTTCTCGGAACCAAGTTCTTTAAACTGGACGCATCAATAATTTAGTGAACTTTCGTCCGATTTGTTTCAAATTTAGGGTGATAATTTCTAATAGTATTCTTTTCGGTTCAGATAATTAGTTCCTACATAATGTTAACAAAAAAAAAAAAAAAAAAAAAAAAAAAAAAAAAAAAAAAATACTATTTAGTTTACTGATTTTCCACATTTTTTCTTCAAAGACTTACTACTTGTTAACAAATTACTTTTTTTGAAAATTCGTACGTACAACTGAAGCTTCTTTTTTCATAATTTAAGAAAATCGCGTAACTTTTCATTTTGGAATTTGTAGTGAAAAATCACATAAATTTTTAGAGGCCTCTCACCCTGGGTACTACTATTATTACAATAATTCATATTTTTACATCAAAGTTTTAGAGAAAGTAGTCCACGAAATGTACTTTTTAAAGACATTAAAGATTGTTAAAAAAAGAATTAATTATATTCAGTTGTCACCGTGGTTTCCTCCGTTAAATTCGCTTGGGTTGCTTTGCATTGATGATTAGTATTTACATCAGGAAACGCTGTTATGATTTCTCAATTTTAAGGGGAAGGAGAGATATTGTAAGAGAGGAGAACAAGTTTCGCTATCATAAATTATGTAATTTCATGGAAAATACAAGCGAATTGGATGCAATTGATATGTTACGTATACAAGTATCTATTTTCATGAGGATTTATAGCAAACAGTTGATATGGTTTTTTTTTCTTCCCTTCTTTCAATGGGATTACAGTGGATAAGATATCTGCGAAATGTTATTTTCAATACAGAATAACAGGGGTAGGTTACTCTCTCCCATCTTTTTTCTTTTTTATGTAATGTGAAATGTACGCGAAAGGCCGCGATTCTGTTTCGATTGTATTTATATAACAAACTTATACAATGAAACACCGTACAGAAATTAATATACAGAGCTATTTTAATTCTACCCACAGGAGTGGTTCGCTTCCAAACTATAAAATGTAATAAAATTTATGTGCAGTAACGTAATCTCTACAATTTCTCTTGAATAATTTCAGAATTTATGGTAGGATAAGTGGTACGAAATTTTATGAAATACTGACACGTTTTTTTTTTAGTGTAAGATTTTTCATAAATTTTCATTTATTTAAATATTCATTGACTCGATGAACAAAAGTATTCACAACGAACTGTAATACATTCATTTTGGAATTCATACTTCTTATAATTTCAGTGTTGACGAAAACGTAATGAGTAGACTGCGGATTTTTATGCGTTTGTAGAAAATTTAAAGGCGCCAAATTCAGAATGCACGTAATATGAAATATCCAAATTATAATGCCTTTTTATAATACTTGATAGATAAAATCATTTTCTACTGAAGTTTTACCTTTTTTATTATATTTTCAAAAATATTGCATAAAAACTTGTATTCTAGTAGAAAAATACGTGTTGAATATTTTTTTGAGAACTGCTATATGTGCCAACATTTTACTTATATGGGTGATTATCATCTGGGAATGTTTCCTTGTTTTGACCCTCTATAACCCGGTTTTTCTGTATTTATGAGAAGAAGAATTACAGTTGATCACTATTCTATTAGGGTGTCCCATAAGTTTCATTCTTTTTTTTTTATACGAAATGAATACACGATATTTGTTGTTTAAGGTTGATTTATTGCGTTAAATATGGACCGTTCTGCTCTATCACCTTCTTCCATCTCTCAGATTGTAGTATTTGGCAGAATTGATGGTTTCACCTTGAGAAAGGAGCCTGTAGTAGACTACACCTTTCCAGTTCCAGCAAATGGACAAAAGAACTTTCTTCGGGTGAAGTCCAGGCTTCGCGACAATTGAAGGTTTATTGTCTTTAGACCAAGTGCATTTTCGATGCACATTTTGATATAAAATCTAAATGTCGTCTCCAGTGACAAGCCTCTTTAAGAAAGGATCTCTTTCATGTCGCTGGAGAAGCAAATCGCATGTAGAGACTCGGTTCATAAGGCCAGTCTCCGTCAATAGGTGTGGAACTCAAACTTCACATCGATTGATATATCCCATCCTGATCAAGTGATTGTATACTGTTGTCCTGGGAATGTTAGTGGCACCCACTATATCGCACATACTATATCGCGGATTTTCAGCTAGCATGGCGTTGATAAGGTCCGTATCCGTCGTTGCTGGATGGCCGCTGCGGTCTTCACCTTTCAATTCAAAATTGCCAGCTCTAAATCTCTTAAACCAATTGCGGACGGTCGTAATAGTCGTAGCACTACTCCCGTAAACGGTACAAATCTCGTCTGCAGTATCCTTTGCACTATTATCTTTTTTAAAGCAATGAAGCATAACATGTCGAAAGTGCTCCTTTGGCTATCCATATTGAATGGTGTAGAAAAAAGTTTCAAAAGAGACTGTGTCACTAACAAAACGTACTTTAAAAGAACTTTGGGATGACTGAGACTCTATAATAGATAAGCCTGCATGTTTATATAAACATAGAGTCATTCCTAACGTGGTGCAAAAGAAACTTATGGGACACCCAAATACAAGCTTGACAAACATCGAAAAGCAAGAATTAATAATGAATATAAAGAATAATACAATAGTATAGCAGTAAACAAATGAAACATGATGTATAAAATGTAGATAAATAGATACGTCATTTTTAAGTTACATGGTGCTATGGAGGGTTAATAACTTGATTACATTCAAGCACACATCAAACATGCAAGTAACTTCAAATAATAAAATAATGATATTTCGTACTTACACAAATCAAAATAATATAGTTGGTAAAATGTGAAACAAAATAAAATTATATTAAACAACATACAATGGTATACCATAAAAATCAAAGTACATCAAGCATACCCCCGTTTTTTTCGTAAAACTGGAAGACCCCTCCCCCCCCCGATCGATGAGCAACGTGTAAACCCTCTATAATTCTATGTGACTTAAGAGTTAAATATCTATGGCGGTGATGTTGGAGGTAGAAGGTGGAGGAATGATAGAAGAGAATCGGCAGAAAAGGAAAAGTTGCGTTTCGTCCTGGGTCTCCTCTATAGTGGACTCGTCAGTAAGGCATCCTAGGAGACCCGTGCCTTAGACGCGGGGAATTGAAGAAATCAGGTTAGAAGGTGTATATATACAAACAGGATCTCTTGGGAGAGCTAGCGAGAATGGTCACGTGTCCGTCCCTCTAGCGATGGTGGGCAGAAGGGCCGCCACATATCCATTTATCTATATTGTATCCCTCATTTCAATTGTTTATTATTGTATTACTATATTTCTATCGATCGATTTCCTTATAATAATTATTAATTCTTGCTTTTCGATATTTTCAAACATGTAAAATTCTAATCAACTGTAATTTTTCTCCTTACAAACAAAAAACAATTGGGTTATGGATTGTTAAGAATCCATATCAAAAGCTGTATTTATTGTCAGGAAAAGACGTTCGCCACAGTATCGAAATTACGTAACGTCGTAACAACTACCGGTTTAATCGATTCTTGGATTCTCGTTAACGAGGATACCTAATTATTCGATAGACACTTGTCCCTTTCGTTATTACTTTTTCTTGAACTGTAACAGCATAAAAAGCATGAGCACGTTCCCATCTGTAGCCAGTACGCTTGAGGGCGCAGAAAGTGGTGGATGGGAAAAGCGGGAAAAAAGAGAAAGGTAAAAAAATGTTCATACGTGACGCCGTCGACGCTGACGCCGACGCCGACGCCGACGCTGACGCCGACGCCAGCGTCGTTGTTGGGTGACGGAGCCAGGCGTGGTACATTCGATGACCTTGACCTCCGCCCTCAACTGGCGCTCGTTCGCAGTCTGGTCGATATGTGCCACTCCTCATCCCCCTCGATACACATCCCCGCCCTCTAGCAACTGATCCTCATCTACCGCCACCTTGCCCTGCCCATGCCCGCCCCAACGTCGATGTTCTTCGCCGCGGTTTCGCCCTATGTGATGTAAGATCAGTTTTCCACCCGGTCCGAATTGCGTTTCGGCTATTGGACCCTCTTTGAAGGTTAACCTTCTTATTGTACGATTCTTCTAGTAGCTAATACAATATAGAACGCTGGGTTTAACACGTTGAATGCCGCGTGGGTCATGTGTGAGTCACTTTGTGCACTTTTCATTCAGGACATTGGGTGATTTCATATAAGGAGAAACGTTATTTTTATATCATTTAAGTTGGTAAAAGTTGAAAGAAACTTATATAACGCGGATCATTTCTCTTTCGATATATATTGTAAAGAGTACGTTCTTAAGTAAAATATTCTTTAAATTTTGCTTTCTTTTTTTTTTTTTGTTCTTGAGATATGCGATTTTGTGATATTATACAAATAATGTTCTTTGAAAAAGAAATTTAATCTATGTGATCTTAATTATTGTATGATTCTTCTAATAGCTACGATATAGAACGCTGAGAACACATTGACTGTCGCGTGGTTCATCGACGAGTCATGTTGGACTTTTCACATGAAATGTTATTGTGAAATGTTTTATAATATCATTTAAGTTGATAAAAATTCAAAATAGTATGGATCATTTCGATATTTTGATATATATTGTAAAAGGTGCAATTTCTAAGTAGTGTACGTTTTCAATATCACTCTTATTTTTTCGTTTTTCAGGTATGCAATTTTGTAATATTATACAAATAATATTCTTTGAAAAAGAAATTTAATCCGTGTGAGTTTAACCTTGACATACATTTTCAAGATTTTTACTGTAAAATGAACGCGTTGGCTCCTTCTCCTGCATTCCTCTCCCAAAAATCAGTATTATCTTATTTTAATATTGGGATTTCGAAATAAGTACAGTTTACAAATTCGTATATTCCAAGAATTGAAAGTGACCGCCAGAAAATTTATAGCACGCGTTACTGAGGAATGTACTCCTTACGATATATATCAAAAGGCAAATGATTAGTTCTAAGTTTTGGGCAATCTTTTCTAAATAATATACCGTGTGTCATCGATGGCTCACGTGGCATATCGAAACGGTACCAATTCGAGGTATATCAATGCAATAACGTGGGCTACCGATGGTACACGCAGCCTGTATGGAAAGTCACGTAAGATTTGCATGGCACTCAACGTATTAAGTATTCAACCATCTGTAACCCGATTTCTTCGTTCATCCTTTTGGTGTTCAGTTCGTTTAGTTCGGTATGTATTTACCATATTCCCCTATTTTAGTAAGCATTGAGAAGTTCATCTATTATTTATTACAAAGAAATTACAATAGATAATATTATTATATTATACAGATAATATTAATAAAATGTAATATTATAATATATAGATAATATAATATACACAATGTTACAAAATATAGATAAATGGACATGTAAGTTCAAAGTTACATAGGGTCATAAAAAGTTAATGTGGAATATTGAAATATATGGAATACAAAAGATTAATGGGAAATATTGAAATATTACGTGTATACAGATTTCGATTTTGTAAAGCGTAATTAGAATTGGAATTATAATTCAGATTCCTACGGAATACTTAGTGTGATAAGTTCTATTCGATATTACAGGAATTGGGGTTAAGGATGAGATACAAGTTTATGTTTACCCCATAAGACAATCTTGGAATTTTATCATCACCTTGTGATAATGCAGTATGACGATGCGAGATTATTATTTCCTTCGTTATGGTAGTATCGGAATGAAACGTTGGATTGTACAAGAAAGTCTACATTTTTAAACAACCTTAAACTCATTCTTATTCACAGTAAACCTGCTTTCTTTATTACACTTAACACTTTTCATCATGGTTGATATTTAATTTCTTCCAATTTGCATATTTATTCTGAAGCTTTTAGGGAAATAGATGATGCAGTTAGAAGAAAAGATAAGAGGATAAAAGATCAGTTTGGAAAGTTGAAAATGGAGAGACGTGCGATAGGGTGATAAGAAATCGATAAAAACGAATAGATAAAAAGGATAAATTAGACTGCGAATTTTTGAGCAAATTTAAATTTTTGAGAATACAATAAAAAAAAAAAATAGAAAATTATTTCACCCAACAGATATTATAAAAAGCACTGTAATATATTTTCTCGTATTACGTGCATTCTGTGCAATGTTGCACCTATAAATTCATAAAAATCCGCAGTCTGATAATAATAAAAAGAAATAAGTTAGTCTTGTACAGTTAGAATAAGTGTAAACCAATTCCAAAAAGCGAGGCTGAAATAAAGAATGTACATTACAAAATTTAGAAGCTGTTCCTTTTCCTTTTCTCAATAAATTTGCGTCATTGATTAACATATGTGACATGCTCTGGCAAAAGAGGTTAACGTGCAAAAACAACTTTTCAAGATAAACGTGTTTAAAGTTATGCACTCCGTTAGGTGAAATTGTCTTTCGTTTTCAGTTGTTTTCTCTTGGCGTTTTCCACGTTGTTATTTCCAATTGGATTGTGTTACGTATTACATTTAAAGTTGATCTGAGTATCTATGGACATGTCCACAGTATTTTTGCCTAATCAATTATAGCATTTCATTATTAACACACGATTTTAATTGTAAAAATTAAAAATACGCGAGGTCTATAATTATTCTCTAGAAAAATTGGAGTTAGTCTCATATTGAAGAACATACTTCTACCATGCAAAAAATTAAATCGATGTTTTCACTCCTTAACTTTTTAGCAGTTTAACCTGAGTGAGATTCAGTGTCAAGTATCGAACGTTTTGGATCCAGATAAATTCTTAGGAAGAAAGTTACAAAGGAAGAATGGAATTATTATCAAGATTGTGATGTAAAATTATATACTACGCGCTTTAAAAATCATCACGCACGACGTAATTATTAGCAGGGCATAAAATATACATTTCATTTACTGTCATTTATAATTTCATCAAACTGTCAGAGGGTTAACCTCTTTTTACCAGAGTGCTTTACATTAATTTCTTCATTGAAAATTGACAATCGTCATATGTCAACTCCATCTACAGTTTGAACGTATTCATCAGCATCGACTCGGTTCGAAGCACCACGCCGTCGTCAACGACGACAACGACGCAGTACCTAAACGTATTTGTTGCGCGCGTTGTATCGATTTCAGCGAAGCCGTGTCCCCAGACTGGCCGCGTTGTGTTTCGTGACGATATTCGAAACAGATGGTGGCATCTATGGCCACACGATGCGATGGGACAACGGGTGGTTAAAATTTCTTCGAACTGGTCGAAGTTATTTTATTCGAGTAACAATGCTCATGTCTGAGTGCGTGCTTTATCATTAATCGCGTGCTAACTCTACATGCTAAATGCGTAGAACTTTGCGGATTATTAGGAATTCAGTTCGTGGTGTGTTTCGTACGCTTGGAATAATTTTACGAATATAATCGGGGTAAAAAGTTTGCTTAATTTTCACTTAGAAATATGTACTTACATATACGAAGAATAAGATTTGAGAATAATCAAGAGAATTTCTTCATATTGAAATTATTGATCTCATGAAAGACCAGTTTCTTTTTTCTTTTCTTTTCTTTGTTTTACTACATAGAATGGAACGAACGGAAAAGAAGTGGATGTAGGCAAACTAAATGAAAAATGTTTCCTCAATATCGTTAGAGATATAAGTTACGCTGTTTCAACCCCCTGTAGCGCCACGTGACTTGGAAGTTACGCAACATCTATTAGGTGTGCAACTTAATTTGGTCCTTTCTTCATAAACTTCAATATTTATTTGCAAAATGTCAAACAATTTTTGATATTCAAAATAATCTTTATTATTTTGTATTACTTTTTTCTCATTTATCGGGTAACTTAGGAATTACGCTCTGAACAAATGTGGCGGCTTTTAGGCGATAAAGGTATCCAGACTGTGAGATGAGACATCAAGTTAAATTGTACACCTAATATATTTCATAAGTCTTATTTGTTTAATATTATACTATTACATTATTATAAATATAAAGTTATAATGAATTTTAATTTTTCTTCTCCTGAAAAAAGAAAGGTATTAAATATTTGTAAGGTTGAAATGGATAGTAGGTTTCATAATACATGGGGTTTCCAGAGAAGTTTCTTAATAAAACAACTGAAGGTAAAAATGAATTTTAGGTTATCTTTATTATGCGTGTAAAGATACGGCAATTAACTGTGATAGAATTAAATAAGCATCGGGTGTAGAATATAAAATTTTCATATCAAACATCAAACGTTTTGTTTTTTCAAAATATTCAATTTGTGAAAATATATTTCATATATTTAAAAAAAATATATATGTTTAAAAAATAAATATATATAAATTCTTCGATTACGAAGAAAAAGAAAAACAAAAATGATAAAATACCCAAAAGCACCTAACAACTTCAATCTATCTTCCTAACTACCTTAAAGTTTTTGTTTCAGAACACATTCTGAATTCATAGAACATTAAACAAAATTTAAAATCATTGTATTGAATCAACCCGTTCTGATATTCGTTAACAGCTTGAAAAATTTGCAAAGAAACTAAAAAAGGAATAGAAAGAAAAAAGAAGGAAGCGAAAAAGAAAATGCATTCGCGTATAGAGAGAAATGGTCATCTTACAAAACGGAAACGGTTGAGCTGGAGCAGGAATCAGACAGGGTACGGTCCCAAAAATACCTTTCTCTCGGTCCCAGTCGGACCATGAATGCTCAGTGTGGTCGGCGCAGACGAATCAGGCGGCGTCGTTGGACCGGTGAATGACGTGATTTGTGTGGCCACGAATACGTGCGGGGGCCGGAAGGTCATTTTCGTGGTATCTGCGTGCGAATCCGGCTTGATACGGTGACGCTGGTAGCTGTAGTAGTGGCGTTCAGCCACAAAACTGAGCCAGCCAGTCACCTACTTTCGAACATGTACATACGTACATACGTGCAGTGGCTCGCCTTCGTCGCCGTCCACCTTTGTTGTCGTCCTCGCCGTGTACATTTGTACGTACGAACTCGTGGTTTCAGCCGATTTTGAGGTAGGTCAGTTCACTGTTTCTCGCATGGCAACGCATTGCCGACGATGACGAGTCGTGGACGCATGTTATCCATGTTACTTTTTCAGCTTTCGAACGTTTTTTCTTTCTTTTTTTTTTCACCTGTGTTCTGTTATATCGGGTGATTCACAGAATTGGAACAAATTGTACCTCTTTTCTAATTGCAATTACAACAAAATTTTACCGGAAGAAGGTAAATGGTTCAAAGAGGACTACAGATGTCTCTTATACAACGCAGTATAATCTGGTCCATGGTACAGCGAAGTCGTAAAATCAAACGTTAGTCGTAAAAGTAAATATATTTCAGTTGTCGGGACAAACAAATTGACACAAATACAGGCAAATAAAAAACTATTTTAATATTACATCCAGTGTCAATATATCTTGTATAATATATGAAAAAAAAAATGTATACTCCCTTTACAATTACATTACAGGTAAAGGGTGTTTACCGAGGTCTTCAGTATCTTGATTTACCTATTCGCGGTATATGGAGGTAGAAAGTGTAAAATGATTACGTAGTTGCGGACAAAGAAAGAAAGTCTAATATTTTATTATTATGTTAAATTTAATAAATTTTAATAAATATATCAAATTCTAAAAAGTAATATTATTTACCAATTGAAATATCAAATCGTGTATCACCATTCATTTATTGTCGAAACCCTAAAACAGAGTGCAATGCACGGCCCCGAGTGCAACATCAATCGGTGTCGAATTTTGAAAGTGTAATTAACGACCTCGGTGTATCATGGCTTGGACTATATTTCTATAACACGGATTCGATCTAACACGGTTCGAGAATCGGGGAAATCCCCATACAAAACAGCATGTAATGGGAATGTTTAAATGCAAACATCGTCTTTCGACATTTTTCATTAAAGCAAGGGCGTGTGTGTTATCTTAGATTTACGTACGGGTTTTTAGAATATCGAAATTTTACATTCATTTCTAGTTCGTGGAGCATTAATTCTTTGATACTCGAATGTTTCTGACAAAATCTCGATGACATTTTTTCGAACTAACATAAATAGGAATCATGCATAAATTAATGAATGGAACTATTCTATTTCAATACTGCATGTATTGTTATATTATAAAAAAAATCCGAATATTGAATATCGTACTTCATAATTTCGCTTCATGTGATAGTTTTTTTTTTACAAAACATTCGCTAAGACAAAACTTGTATTTATGAAAAAAGTAGTATATTTTTATTAATTTTTGGAATCTAACCGTAGTTTTTATACTAGTTCTTTGTTTTGTATAACATGACGTATATGCTTAGGATCGCACTTTTTTTTGTAAGTGAAATGATACACACGTATTTTACAGTCATACTATTCCTTTAAACGAAAATGTACATTTTTCAAATCCTTTCGTTGTTCTGCGTACAGAAAGTATTAGGGTAAAGTGGTTGAGATATTTTAAATAAATATCTTAATTTAAGAAATTCGAATGCTGAATGGTAATGTTGTAAATGAAGTGTTTTTGAACTTTTTTAGAATATCTCAAAAACTAATCATCTTTCAACTACCGTTATACTTTTTTCCACAAAATGAAGAGAGAACTAGAAATGTACATTTTCATTACAAAAAATAGTGCAACTGTAAAATGTACGTACGTCGTTGCGAGGAACAAAAATGTGGTCTTGAATATCTAGTTCTCTTCGAACCATTCACATTTTTCCTGCAACGTACTTTTTTAATTGAAATGAGAAAAGAGGTATGACTAGTTTCGCTTACATGGGCCAAGATTTATCATCACTATAAATTGAAAGTTATACAAAAATTTCTAGAGAAAGTTAACAATTTTAAGGATTTCTTAACGAACTTTTTATTATTCAAATCAATTGAAACGAAGTATCGATCTTCGCAACATCAATTTCAAATCTATAAAGAATTAATTGCAGCTTCAACATTAATTCAATATCAAGGCTTTGTTTTTGGGAAAAAGTTATTTGGAAAATTTGTCAAGCAATCAATTTGTGCATTTGATCAAGTTTCTGGTGAAATAAAACACTATTTGAATGAAAATTATCAATGCTGAATCGTCGACCACAATGGCAGAATACTCTGGCCGCCACGATCTTCGGTGCTATAATCGCTAGATTTTGATTTGCAGAGTCACGTTATATGTATTGTGTATACTGATGTTATAACGTGCGTTGAACAGTTATGACAAAAAATGGTTATAGCATTTAATCGAAAAAAATTTTATTTCACATTTTGGACTCAGTTTCTCTGCTCGTTTATACTATCAATTATGGGACACCTTGTATAGCACATAGGTGATAAAAATTCGATATCGAACAAAATCATTCCAATTCCTCGCACGTCATCTCCAATATATACCACGTCCAACACTTCGATAATCGTCATCCCCCGGTGTCTTTGTTACCGCGAACGTTATTTCTATAGTTATCACTACTGTAATATCTGTGTTTTCATTGTTGCATTCTTCGCGGTGATCACCTTCGTCGTTACGTTATCGTCGTAGCTGGATTTCCCGTCGTTCGAACGTTCGTCGTGCCTCGTTATCCTTCGTCACCGTTGTTATTGTTCTAACCCGTTACTCCGGCAGTTAAAACTTTATTATAAACCGTTATCGTTATCGTCGTATATCCTCGTTCATTGTAAATGTTATCTCGTCCTTCGTGTTACTATAATTATTATCCTGTCTGATAATCGATTTCGTTTTTATCGAGATAGACCATCATTTACTGCGTTCTGTGAACGTGTTGTATCGTTATCTGAAACATCCCCCTCGAATGCGTAGCCCTACTGATTACTGGTGCAACGCTCTTCATTCTCTGAATAGGGTTAGCCTCCTCTTGGTCTCTCTGATGGTCACGGTTACCAGTCAGCCATCATCCGATTGGATAGCTTTATGGCATGTTTGCACGCACTTGGGGCCGAAGTCGATTTTAGGGTAGGTCAGTTAATCTCATCCAGCACATGGTCAGAATATGTGTCGTCGTCGAGTGGAGATAGACGGTGTAGTTAACTTGTTTAGACAGCGTTTTTTATAACGCGACCACGACCGTTGACGATCGTCTAGTTTTGTGCAAGCCATCTTCTTCCCTCCCCTTCTCTGTTCTTAGTGTCGTTTATGCGTTTATGCGCCCGCACTCGCGCGTCTAACCAATTGAATCGAGTTCAGAGCATATGTGCTTCACGATGGGAACCCTGAAAAAAGCTTTGACATCACTCTCTCTCTCTCTCTCTCCCTCTCTCTCTTTTTTTCTCTTTCTCCCTTGATCTACCTCTCTCCCTCTTCTAAACCTCTTCCCCTTCTAAGTTTTACCTTGGCCTCCCTTTCTTCCTTCTTCCTTTGCTCTGCTATATATGTGCACACACCATAGGGTCAGAGAAGTTTGTATACCGGTTTCGTATTTTAACCGAGAAGAGAGAACGTCGGCCAACCCTCGAGAACGTGATCTCCCGACGAAACCGTCGCCGCGGCTGGGTAAGCGCGCGCGCGTTTCACGCACGTTGGCCATACTTGATTTTGAGGCAGGTCAGACCAGCCTATTGGTTCTTCCACTGCCTGTGTGCGCCTCTGTTCTTCGAACAACACCGTTCAGAACAGCACGAAATCTCGAGTTCTTCTCATCTGTTCTGTGCGCTAAAGAAGAAGCTGTTGCACGCGTGTGTTACATCGAAGCTCGACTTCGCTCTCTACTCCCGCCATCGTTGAAGGTTGAACTATAGGTAGTTTTCTCAGTCGGGGTCCTTTGTTCTCACGATTACGAGCACGACAACACAGTGGCACGTTTGCCCCGATCGACTTTGGCAAACATCGGCGGGACTGGTCTTTATGTGGTCGAGGAATCTGATGGAACCGCGTGATGGAGGTGTACAGGTACGTGTCACTCGTCGCAAAGCCCGTCGTGAACCGAAGTCACGAGAGATGCATCGCACGGGTTGCCCGGTCGATATCGTTTTGTTCAGCTGCTCCGTGCTACGCCTATCTCTTCGAGTTCTCCTTGCGAAAGATACATATATACTTGCAACAGCGAGTTTCTACCGCGATCCCCGAGTATATGTTACTAATAGGTTTGGAACGTCGACTTTGATTGTTCTCGATAAAACTGCCGGGTGTTATGTTTTCTTTGGAAAGGTATTTGTTTCGGTTGAATGGTGAATGGTGGAACGGCTCGTTCGTTAGTTGCAATGAATGACATTTTCTGTATTTTCCTATGAACATACGGAACGTATTGTTTTTTAAGCTTTGTATTGTATATAGTATTATTATATGCTTACCTAATTTATTTTATTTCCAATGTAAATTTTGTTCGTTAGTTACAACGAATGAATTTTTCTGTATTTTCCTACGAATGTATGGAATATACGATTTTTTTTATTAAGCTTTGTATTACATGCTTAATTTATTTCATTTCAAGTATAAAATTCGTTTGTTAGTTACAATAAATTGGTTTTTCTTACGAATATATGGAACATATTGTTCTTTAAGCTTTGTATATTATATGTTCAATTTATTTTATTTCAAATATAAAATCGCTCGTAAAGTATAAGAAGCGTTTTACAGAAAATAACTCGTGAAAATAAGTGAGTAATATACATATAAGTACATATCATATGATCGATGAACTGTGAAATGATACTTATGATAAATCTGTGTAAATAAAATACGTGAAGGTTTGAATAAACTTTTTCCGTGATTATTATGACGAAATATTATTGATTTAATTAAACGTCGTTACAGTCATTCCTTGTTATTCACGGGGATTAGGTTTTTGCAAACTTGGACGGATAACGAGAGATCACTATTCACATGCAAATGTGACGTCTTTTTCTTACACAAGCTAATACTGAGATGCGACAGTATAAGAATCATAACAATAGTTTCAACATTTCTTCATTCTAAATTCTGCGATCTTAGAATTTTAAGCTTTCTAAGCTTCCAAACTCCGGATTAAACATATACGATTGGTAACACTTATCACAGATTTTTAGTAGACGCAATATAATACAATTTTTCTCAGTTAAACATCTTCGGAATTTTTTTATTCAAAATTCTGTAATCTCCAAATTTTAATATTTCTAAGTTTTCTAACTCTCGATCGAGTATGCACGGTTAGTAACGCTTATCACAGATATTTATCAATTTTTCTCAGTTGAATATTTCATCTAGTTTTTTCTTTTTAATCTTTTGAGTATTTTCAAGCAATTTCTCAAATATTTTCCATAATAAAATTTTAATCCATTAGCAGCGTTTGAATCTTCTTTCTACGCATAATTTCGTGTTTGATAGCCTGGTCTCTAGCGAATCAAATTGTCTATTGAAAAGATCATTCGTGGAAACATTCGCATGGATAATAGTCACGGGTCTGCCGTGCAGCGGTTCTATATAGAATTGCATACGAATAGGTTCGAAATTCCATTGCATCGTGGCTTCGAGCTTCATCGTACGGTGACGCTCAGTTACAAACTATGAATTACGTCGCACTGTGTGCTCACCAGATAGATATACGTGCAACCATTCGAGGCTACGCGACATTAACTTGCACCATTCGTGGTGTACACATGCGTTCGTCTATTGGAGAAGGAATTAGTTCAGAATTCCATTATTTCGGATTGTAATTACATCAAGCTGTTGTTAATTGCAACCACGAATCGTAAGGCGTTCCCTGTGGACTGAACTCACGTTGTTGTCTGTTTAAATTCGAGATTTTGGTCGCGTGTCTAATAAGCTTATTAACACGTTTCGTTTTTTGTGTTAAAATTAGCAAATAAAAATTTTCTTATTAAATCACTTAGTAATAAAAGAACTATACATAAATAATAAGTTATTATTTATGTGACTATTACGTGTAGAAGTGATTCACATAATTATTAGTACAGTCTTTCAAATAGAAATATTTGCAAGCTGACAGAAAAATGACAAAAAGTTATCAATTGTGAATAAAATTATTTCGATTTATTTTCATTCTTTTTTAAATGAAAGTTCGATAGTACTTAAAAGTTAGAAAAAATTAATTTCATTGATATAAATATAATTGTAGTAAAGTTTCATCTTCCTTCGTGGAATTGCAAAACTGTGTTACAAAATTAAAATTCTCGTATTAATTATGTTGTTATACAAAATAAATATTGGTATAAATATAATTGAAGTAAAGTAAAGCAAAATTTATTACTGCGCTAGAAACGTGGATTTTTTTTCTGTTTACGTGTTTTTTTATAAAAACGAATATAAAACTTATGTCTCGATAGAATTTTCACATTGATTCAGATGTCTGATGAAAATAAATAATTGTGTCGAATCTTTGATAATTTTTGCATTTTATTGCTTTTTTTTGTGGAAGATTGTACAGAATATTCTTATTTGTTCAATGAAAATTGAAACAAAATTTAGAGAACAAAGCATCAATGTATTTTTACTCGGAATTGTTTATTATTACTGTTACTAGCAAGAAGGTATTTATTTTCACTTAATTGTGACGCATAATGTAAGAGTTTGTCATTAATAATAATAAAAAAAGAAGAAACGGATGATACTTATCGTAAATTGCCGTGACTTATTCTAACGCGTTAAGTTTCACAGTTGTCTTCCTTGTACGAAGCATAATATATCACGATAATACAGTCTTATATTAAGGTTTCTCGAGGAAACCGCACGTTTTGAACGTTACTTTCGATATTCATTATAAGGCGTAACTAAAAGGTCGTTAATGCTCGGCGATAAAACGTTTACATATGACGGGCTGAGAATCATAGTGATGTAAGTTAAGAGTTACCTGACAGTTATTCTCTATGCATTTCACTATTGCAGTTTCTTTTTTCTTTTTAATTATTATATACTGTATCTCCCATGATTATCTACATTATTTCGACTTAATATTCACACGGCTGTCGGTGGGTCTTTTTTTAGACCCAATAATCATTTTTTTTTTTTAATTCATTCTTTTCCTCTAGTTTTAGTAACATTAAGGTTTCTGGTATTTCTTATGCACTTTATCACTGATTATATTCCATTAGTATTTTTAAAACTGGAGTCTTGAGTTAGTAGTTAAAAACTGTTCTATTTTCTGTCTGAAATAATATATACCATCTTACAAGATATTTCCGGTGACTGATACACGCTGATTTTAACGAAACTTTGCATAAGTGTTTGTTAGATCTATCCAAAGATTTAGTCGTAATTCGTTAGTGCCTGCTTTTAAGGAAGAAATCAGCCCCTTCCATTCAAGTCGACTTTTCTATATAAGTGTTCATAAATCGTAAAGTACAAAGCATATCAAGAAATAGTTATACTTTTAAATAAAAGTGATACTTTTTTTTTAAATATCTATAAATCTAAAGAACAGCTATTTTTAAGTTAACTATATTAGCTTATTGTTGGTATTTTCGTCCATTTCTCGCAGATTAAAAAATTAGTTTCTTTTTACAGACGGTCGTGTAAACTTTAATTTTCGTCGCAACTATAGGTTGAATTAACAGCCAATGCAAGAAATACACAATACTTAAGGTGGCAATCCTACACAGAATAATTACAATAATTATGCACTGTAGGTAGTACACCGTTGTATAATTATGAAGAATAAACGCCTTTGTTCATTAAAAGAAAATTAAAATTTCGCGAAAGAAAATTTGATTTTTTCAAAAAATCTTTTGCGCATATTTACAGGTATAACTGTTATTTTAAACATTTTTTGTCCTTTTATAAGCACCTACATAGAAGAGTTGCTTCGGATAAAAAAATTGATTTCTCCGTTAAAGTAAAAAACGGGCACGAACAAATTACAATTAAATTCTTAGGCGGTTCTAATGAACACTTACGCAAACTTTCATTAAAATCTGCATGTATCAGTCACCGGAGTTCTCTTGTTAATTAGCGGCGGACGTGCAAGTGTTAATCATAATAAGCGAACGATACTTTTACGACTTGAAAAGTATGATTAATTCAAATTTAAAAAATTTCAAATTACACTATAATCTTCAGTCCACTATTCGATGCGTTTTTTTCGGAGAAAGTCTTATGGGAACAGAGGAATTATACTTTCGATTTCATTGCGTTACTTAATGATCTAATTAATATATCAACACATGCGCTGTGTATTCTCTCCTCTGATATTCGAACTTCTGCACGTGTCTTGTCCTCGATTGATATTTAAGATTTTGACGCGTTCAATGCCACGCGAAAATTTATGATTTCCGGCAAAACCGTGGAATTAGGTCGAAACATTGCATCGCGTAATGTGCGCTTACGAAAAAAAAATTTGCGATATCCGGAGTAAACATGCGCCTAGTTATGTACCTTCGTTTCGAATTCCTTCATTGGAAACATTTTTTGTTTTTACGCAAAAGAGTATCGCTACTTTTTTAAACAAAAGCTTCGTTACAAAGTATTTTTAGAATTTCTGTTGCATACTCTCAGAAACGTTGCTGTTTAACGTTACGTTTTTATACAATATTTCTGCATAATTGAACATTTTTCATTGAATTTCAGATGTAGGTCAAAATGTTACTATGAATTATGTATACTTACAATTTCTATTGTAATATTGTATATTAAAGTGTTAAGGTGTTCTTTGAAGAAAGTTTGTTATACTTCGTAGGAACAATGACCTCGTAGTTTAATAATACCATTATTCAGCATCGAGTAAGAAGAATGAAGTAATCCAATGTTTTAAAATGCTGATCAAAGGGGAATTAAAGTAGCCAAAGCAGATTTTTAATACCTGCAACGATGTTGATATTGATCGTGAATAATTTAAGTTGTTATCGAGGCGAGGCAAATTCTTGCAAGGATTATGACCCGGATAAAAAAAAGAAAAACGCATTTTCGCATAGATTACGCAAATAAGACGTGTTTGTTTATCATTAGGATATAATATTTGTATTATTCGCATGTTTTATGGATATAACGTTCACGATTATAAATACAGGCGTAATCTTGCGCGGATGATTTTTACCAGATTCGTGAATAATGTTTAACACGTACATGTTTAAAAAATCTTAATTAACTTCTTGATAGTTACATATGTAGATAGTATTCTGATTTTCTACTTGTGTGTACTGTTTTAATATCAACTCAATTCTAATTTACTGATAATTTTGAGAAAATGCTTCTCTCATCAGTAATTTTACAATTATATGTTTTCAATAATTATGAAGCAGTATCTTGTGCAAAATGCAAATACTAGAGTTGATTGAAATGTTTATGTACAGTAAGGATACGAAACATTTTAGCTAATAAATACAATATAGGTGAAAATTTAGTTAACGTTATTTAAAATTTTCTGATTGCATCCAATCTAAAGGAAACGTATATTTTTCTATATTAAATCTACTTGTTCCAATTACTTTACAGATTCGTAAGCAATATCGAGCCTAGTCTTTAATTGAATGACGGTGAAATGATGTCGAAAGGTTCATCTTAACGTTCAAGAATTCGTTCTGATTTTCACGTGTTCTCAGTGTCGACGAGTTTAATTAAAAGTTCAAGTCATCGGTGGAGATATTTCTATTCGCGCCGGTGTACTTGTCGAAAAATCCAATTGGAGCCATGCATTCCAATTAAGATTCTTGTTACTTCTGTACGCCGTAGGGATTTTTCTTGCCGCGAGCAAAATTGTATTCGGAATAAATTAAGCATCGCGGAGGAAAGAGAAAAAAAAGTGCACGTTCACGCATCCGATGTAATTACAACGGATTGATTGTTGAATTAATTTTCTATCTCTATCGATACTGAATACTTGCAGAAATATTTCACGATACTCATCGAATACAGACGATACGAAATATCGTTAACGTTAGTAATAAAAATAAAGCTCAACTGTATATTTTTAAACGATTTATTTTATTAATTGTAAGTATCATGGATTCACATGAATTTTTTAGCAATTTAAACTCTAACGATAAAAGATAGACGACAACATTTTTTTTTTATTTCTAGATACTTGACTGATTTTTAATTCTCTTTTTTTTTCGCAATTATGATTTTATACAAATATCATAATTTCGCTACAAAAAGTGCACACGTGTGTGTATACTCTGTATAAAAGTGGTTACTCACAAAGAGCGCATACTTACGCCCGTCTAATACGTACAACTCGTTAATTTATTTTCACGTTTCGCAAATAAAATGTCGCTGTTGATTGAAAGTCAAGCAACACCTGAATGCACCAGACGCTTGACTATCACGAAACAGTTGATTTTCAATCATACCTTTATTTTTGTGCCGTCATTGAATAATAACTGTTTCGTCCAGTATACAGCGAGCACTCTTTGTCTCAACCATACCGTAACGAAATGGTCAAAACATTAACGCGTGCGCCACGTTGGTTCTTTCCGTTCATTTCATTTGGAGATTTCGCATAAGAGACATTATTAATTGGTACATAATTATTATGTTATAGTGCCACACGTGGGTCATTCGTGACCCACGCAGCGCAATATGTTTTCAGTTCATTTAATGACGCACTGATATTGAAAAATAACATTATTATGAACGCAATAGCGTGGGTCACCCGCGACCCACGCGGCGTATTACATTTTCAATTTACTAGGTAGCGTATTGTTATTAGAAAATAATATATGATGAACGCAGTCACGTGGGTCACCGGCAACCCACGCGATCCGAATGAAGAGCCACGTGACATTAACGCGACATTCAACGTGTTGATAATTTTACCAATATTTCATAAAAAGTGTTCACTTTCTCAAACGAATTTCCATTAAAATTTTTGCGAATAATACGACGATCCTTGAATTTACTAGTTTTGCTACCATTTTATCAAAGTTTAATCGAACGTGACTGGCTCGTTATGTTTCGATTTTTACGAGATTAGCGCAGAAAAGCGTACGAAAAATCTGTTCGAATCAATTGGTCGCGTTGCGTTACTTACTCAGGTGCGTCTCGCCTTGTTTCTCTGTTTTTACATTTGGCTATGGTTGCGCAGCTGCGTTGAACATGGCCGAATCGCTTCGAGCTGAATTACGTATCACTTTGATCGTGGAGGTCACCCCGTTTATAACATCAGACGGATTCGATTGGTTTGTCGTGAGGTACCGCGCGAAGAAAGGAAATTAGGAGAGAAAAGAAAAGGAGCAGAGGAAGGGACGCAGAGGTGACCTCCGGTTTTTCTGCCGGTCGTTCCGGTTAAAATCTGGAGCATCGTCATGCGATAGTCACGGTTTCGAGGCTTTTTCGTTAATCATAGTTTTTAGGGTAATTAAAAAGACGCGTGGAACATTGGATTTTCCAATGAACAAAAAATGCCCACGGAGACACGAAGAAAGGAGATGTCTCTTGGACGACGACTTTTGATTCACGCTGGGAATTACATTTCGGGGAGAGGGAAGAATTCGGCTTTTCCACCATATTTTTCAGAAATAATCTTCGTTACAATGAAGGTTTATCAAGTGATGTGAAAATGTCCTTTTTATTCATCGCAGATCTTGAATTACCGACTCGTGTTGCCACGTCGAAAAATCTTGAAGGAACTTGAAATAGGAGGAAACTAGTGGGATAATTCGTCACTGATTTGTATACAAAAGAAGAAAAAAAATTGTCGTTCGCAGGACATCGTCGATAGCTCTCGATAATTTTACTGATCACAGTTACCAAACTACTTGATTCTACTTTAATTCCACAGTCTGTGGAATAATCAGCATTCCTCTGGTATGGTGTTACTTTTACACCGTGAGATACGGTAATTATGCGAAAGGAACAATTTGTAGGCAAAAACAGTGGAAATTATACCCGCAGTTTGTAAAACTGTCATTACGACAAGGGAGCATTATCACATGGTATTGATTATCTGTAAGATATTGAGCCAGTGCTAATATTTGAAGGTACATGAAAAGGTTGGCGTGCAACGTTTCGCTTGGCTCGCTCGCGTGTTTTAATTATTTGCATCTATAATCGTGCTACGTACAATAACACCGCCGGCATGAAACACGACAAAGTGTTGCGCTCGATGCTTAATAAATTTTGAGAGACGCGTAGGATACAAAAGAGGCGTTTCGTGGAATTTCAAGGAATCCTCAAGCGTCGCATTATTATATTCTTTTACCTCGGAGCCATTTACGAAAGTCGATTACCTACTTTTTGCATGCTGCTTTTACATTACTTTATTTTGTTAACACTTTTACATTTTTGTTGCCCTTTTTATTTTTGTTTTTTTATTCCTGAAAGTACATATTATTGAAAGTAAAAAAGATTTGCATTTTCGTTTCTTTTTGTTATTTTCCTTTCTTCGTTGTTGCATATGTTACAAAGAACAGTGTTGAAAGAGGGAGTCGAAAAGAGTTTGATTGGAAAAGGATCATCGGTAACACCAGCGTCAAATTTTTTATACGTTCGTTAATTCAACAAACTTATCGTTGTAAATTGATGATGAAAAAAAATCTAATCTAATTCTAATTTAGCTGGAACTCTCGTGCTCCCTTAATTGCAACGACGAATCTCGGTAACGAAGGGATTCGAGAAACGATTCGACGTAATACGTTCTTGTTAACAGTGCCGGTTGGTTTTATTACGCAAGAGGATCAGCAATTTATGTCATTAATTAAAGAAACAAAATTGGCCGCTCTTTCAAAAACTCTCCATATGTAGAATTTTTAATTACGTTAAAAACAAACGAATACATAATAAAAAATATAACTTGTTTGTGGTGTTAAAATGAATTTTTTGTTTCGATGTAATAGATCGTGCAATATATACATATAACGTGTATATATTTAAAAATAAAACTACTCAATCTGTTAACTGGTTTCATCTCTCGAACAAAAATTGAATCTTTCTAATTTATAATTAAAAGTGGTTTTCGAAATTTTGAATAAGATATATTTTATGTTTAATACACGCATAAAAGCGCAATTAAAAATTAATAGTCTTTCAGTAAATGAGAACTATCGTGTTCTATGTAGTGGTAAATCAACGACAATTTAACTCGTCTTTCCCATTTAACAATTGAAATATAAGGGGTGTAATTTTAATGCTGGGTTAAATCAGTTTTGAAATACTTATAGAGTTTATTTGTTTAATATGTGAAGCTCGAAATTTAAACACATCTTTGCAAAACATAATACAAATATTTATTGAAATTATTATACAAAAATTTTTTTAAATTAATTTTTATAATTTTTGAGATAATGTCCACTTTAATCCAATTTTCAGATATTTATGGATTTTATTATTTTAATATGTAAAGTTAATATTTAAATATATCTTTTGCAAAACATAATACAAATGTTAATTGAAGCTATTATACAACAATTTTGTTTTAATTATTTTTATAATTCCAATAGTTTAAAAAAAATAATTTTTATAATTTTAATATAGTTTAAGAAAATTACTTTTATAATTTTTAAAATATTAATAATAAATTGTTGTGCACTGAAACTTTTAATAATGACCTTTGGACATTACTTATATGCTCTACGATGCATTAGTTTCTTTATATCATAATAACAATAACAATATTAACCCTTTGCATTCCATTTGCACCGTTATGGCAACATTTATATTAAAATAAAAGAAATTAACAGAAGAGATAAAAATAAGCGAATTTATAAGAATGTACCATGCTTTCTTTTCAAAAGGAAATTTAGTTTTCAAACGTTCTATTGCAAAAGTGTGCTGGAATTACCATATCTAAAAATGCTCAGAGTTCAAAGAATTAACAATTTCACGAATATTACCATTTATTTGAATAGAATGCTTTTATTAACGTTGGCATTGCTGATCATTTATAACCATCGCAGCATTAAACGTGTTAATCTTTCTGTAGAAAAATTTGCTAATTTCGATCGTAAATATTAACTCGATGAATTTCAAATGATACAATATCACGCGAAAAAAGTTGAAAGTAGAGCAGAAAATGAGCTTGATAATCTTTACCTCCTCGAGTTTCCAGGGAAACGTTTTCCATCCTGAATTTCATCGCGCTGACAAGATACATTTTGTTGGCGAAACAAATACTTCATGTCTGTCACTTTCAAGCAAATGAAATTACTAAATCGCTTTTACAGTACAAAAAATACATATGTATACTGTATGCTTTCGAAAGTGGGGAGGAAAAAATTGTCGGTTAGCTTGTGAATTAAACAGAAAAAATAGCGAGGAAAAATTAACGTTCGTCATTGTTTCGTAGTTGAATAGGTACTTAAGAGCGTAAAGAGCAGGGGAAAGGGAGTCGTGTGTTCCTTGGAATTCTACGTAATTATTGCAAGCTTAACCACGTGTTCTGCCATGATGTTTCCCACTATGGTGATTCTCGATGATGGAGAAAGGAGTGCGAGTTCAAATTCACTTCGGTAAATCAAATTTTACTATAGAAATCTTCTTAGATGGCTTAGTTTTTATTTAATTAATTTCAAGGTTGTTTTCATTTAATAAGTATAAAATTATAGAATATTATCAAAAGGTTGTTGTAAGTTGTTAAAAAATAGGTGAAAATGTGTAATAAAATTTAATAACGGATTGAGATACGGAAACACGACAACATAATTCAAATTGAATTTATGAATGAATGTACAGTACTATTAACAAGGTTGTCATATTTTTATATAAATTAATATACTACTGTATTTCAAAAATTCAGGAACTTTAACCTGTTAATTGGGTTCACCTCTCAAACAAAAATTGGATCTTCACAATTTATAATTAAAAATCAGCAAATATTATAAGTAGTTACATTATTTTATACTTAATACAAGGATAATGATGCAATTAAAAAATAAGTAATTCCACGATAAATAAACTACTGCATTCTAAGTATTACTGAACCAATTACGAATTAACTCGTCAACCCCAGTTAACAAGTTAATAGACTTAAAGTATTAAAAGTGTGTGAATCTATTACTATTTAACTTGAAAGTTGTAAATAATTTGTTAAACCTAATTGAGATATTGTTATGAATATATAATTAATTCAGCTTAATTTATATAAATGTTCCTGTAGTATCTAGATAATCAGATTAATTTATCAAATCAGTAAAAATCTGTTACAACAATTACAGTTATTTCACCGTCATTTTTCTTGTCAACTAATACACATAAAACACAGATTATTACCCTAATTTATCCAATAAGGGAATTCATAGTGACGTAGAAAAAATTACGTTCAGCATTGATGTTGAAAATAATTTTTGCTTGTGTGAGTAACCCTCGAAAGATCTCGCATAATTGTTAAATCCGTTCGATGAATAATTTGCAAAAGGATAGATATTAGCAACTTTTCCTCTTTGCCTGTTTTTCATTCATATCTGTATTTACATTTCACTATGTAATCAGAAAAAATGATGCAAGGAAACAATGAGAGAATTTGCATAACTCTCGTGTTGTCTTCAAAAGACTCGTTACCAATGTGAGCGCCATATTGTGCTTTATTAAGTAAGCGAAAGAGAGGTAACAAGAAGGCATTATCAGTAATTGTTGTACAGTTACAATCAAAACTGTGATTCAGCGTTAATGCATCAATATATCGACGATTCTTGGAATTAATTTACAGTTTTGCCTTTTTTTCTTCTAATTCATAAAAATGAGATCCTGAGCGATTCGTTATTTCCGTGTTTTAGAAATGCGATCGCAAATCGCACAAACGAAGAAAATTGGATCATTCGTTTCACAGGTATCGACACTTTTTCAAAATCGTAACGCTGAAATTAATCTTTCCAAGCAATTTTTATTCTCGTTAGTGATCAAATACGTATATAAAAGTTCTCGCCCGCATGTGCCACTCATTGTCAGTTAGAGCAACAAAATTTAATTAGCGAAATTGTCTGTTTCCATTTCGAAGCTTGCAATGTTCCATCCGTCTTCCTTATTATTCCGTTAACATGTACATATGCGCGTGTGCACGCGTCGGAGAAAGGCCAGGATAACAAATCACTATCGTTAAAACTACCATTATATATCTAGTATAAATTCATTTCAATAAAATAGAACATTAACCTTTTGTACTCAAGAGATGATTTTCAGTCACCACTTGGTTCGCTACAGTAACTCGAATAACAATTAAGAGGCGACAATAACTATTTCTTTTTATAAACAAATGTTCTTCCTCTTTACATTTCAAACGGATCACGTATGTGCTCTCCACAATACAGCGCAGTGTTTAATTAAAATTATTATTTCGTACATTAGTCTGTCTTTAATGCTTGCAAAGATCGAGCCAAATGACAGAATTAGTAACAGTGAGGTTCGATTTTAGATTATTCAAAGACCAAATTAATAATTTCATAAATGAGAGATTCGAATGAAATAATTGGTTCAAGAAAACGGGAGATTAGAATAGCAGTAAAAAGTGAAATTGATTTTGACAGTACACAGGAAAGATAGATTTAAGACAGATGCTACAGATTCTGTGGAAAGATCAGGAAGAATAAAGTTTGGAAACAACGAAAAAAAAAAAAAAATCCAGAATCACAAGTACCTGTAAATTGTAACAGAACCATTGGATTTTTCGAATTTTAATTGATGAAACCATAGGTGAAACGCAAAGAATTATTCTAAAAAGGAACTAAGAAAAATTCAACTTCAGCACAAAAGCTTTTCATTTAATCTCTATGCATAGTTTCTCGTTCGAACTTCCTATGAAACGTAATTAAAGCTGTGCACAAGAACTAAAATAGGCAGAACAATTAAGTCGTATTATTCTGAAAAGAGATAGGATAGAAATAATGACGAATGGCGGACGGAAGTAAGCGTAGCCCCAAAGTATTGTTGCGTTGGCGATGGCTGGTCGAAAAATTCTAGAACGGTTCCTTACGACCGCGCTTCGGGTTTACCTTGGCTATCAACAGCAAGCAACCAAGCAGGAGGAGCAAGATGGATTCTTTTCGGAATCCACGTGATCTTGGCCGGTTGGCTGACTCCGTGAAATCGCCAGCTCTCTACGGCACGACGAACCACACAGCCGACCGGATTTTAATTTTAACGTCGTCAGAAGCGGACAACGTTCGAGGAACTGATGTTTGCCCCTTCTCTTCCTCTACACAGAGGCCTCTCTTCCTTCGTCCACTTCTTTCCTCCTCCTCTTCTACCATTTCTTTCTTTTCTCCACGGCCTGCTTTACCCTCTTTTTTTCTTCTGTAGCACGCGGAGCCTTACTCTCTCACTCTCTCTCTCTCTCTCTCTCTCTCTCTCTCTCTCTCTCTCTCTCTCTCTCTCTCTCTCTCTCTCTCGAGCCCTGACGGTTCTCTCGTTTGCTAGTAATGTAGAGGAAAAGGCAACGGCGGTGGCGGCGAAGGAGTTTGAGTGAGAAGGAGCCGCAAGGGCAGGAAGAGGAGGGAACGCGCCCCTCTTCGAAGGCACGAGTTTCTCCGGTATCGATCCCCGGTGGTGCCTCTGCTACTCGTCAAATGCGTATCCGTTGCTGTCGATTTTCTCTAGACAATAACTCTCCCTATTTGCTCTCTGTGATATTCCGGATGAAAGTATTTTCAAACGCAAAAGCAATTTGCTTCCTTTTCGATTTATTTCCGGGTGCTTTTGATTAAATGGGACCTGGTTTGTATATTTTTTGCACAGTTGTTGTTTGGTTTCATTTATCGTTTAGTATCATGTGTGTTAGATGGAAATCAATCATCATTAGTCTAGAATGTAGAAAATGTATTGCTGCGTTTGTTTAATATGCAGGGTGTTTAGTAAAGGGGTAGTACATCTGTAAAAGACAGTGAACGAAAAGTATAGAATAAAGTGTTTTCACAGGAAATTTAGTTTTCGAGAAAATTGAATTTAAAGATTCAATACGAATTGTTGTTTTATTTTACATTTTTATATAAGTGTACATTCCGGAAAGAAATAGTTTACGCAGAAAATAGTGTACATTTTCTACAAACAAAAGATTCGCACAGAATTTGTATGCGTTAATAAGGATATCGTTTAACGTATTGTCAGTATTTTTCCAGGTATTGGCATCGTTTGTTAGTACAAACAAGACTGAAAGATTATTAAATGCACGTTCACACGGATGAATATTTCTTTTCAGCTTTCTTGAAAATTAAGCTTCTCATGAAAAAATTTCATTCCGTATTTTTCATTTATTTTTTTCGTGTAACGACACTGGTTATAGAATTATGCAATATTTTTGATAAATACTCTATTTGTATTCAGTTTAGATCATAATATGTAGCTTAAGGATCTTTTTGTTACACTTCCAACTTTCTAGTAGTTTATAGGTAGTTTTCGTGTTTCAATTGACAATTGACATTGTTTTGTTTAAAGCATAAAACCCTGTTTAAGTGGAAAGTTGATAAGAATCAGTTATGTTATTTAAAATCTATTATAATTACAAGTTACTAATGATCAATTTATACCCATTAGTTTAGTGAAAACGTTCGCCATTTTAATTCACATGAATTATTTTAATATCATAAATTGAAATGAACGTACATCAGTTGGAAGGCTAATTCAGTTAAATTCCAACAAAGTTTTTCGAAGTGAATTATAAAATAGAAGATCGTAATTCTCGCTATTGATACTAACTATATATTCAAATCAATATAAGATACTTGTTCATATTATGAATTTGACCCGAGGCGACGATTTGGGATCTTTGTTTTTAGCTACACATATGTACACACACTATATTAAAAAAAAAATTTGTTTGCTTAGTTCAAGAATCCAACCTATTAAAAGGCGGAAAATTCAATAGTCAAATCGCACACCATTCAACAAAAGCTAACTTTCGATCTGAATTGCACTAGTATTAAAAATCAACGTTGTACTACTTATATATAAAACAAATTATACTCAAATAATAAAAAAAAAAAAAAAAAAAATGAGAGTATCACATGTAAGCAATCTTCACAGTAATTAACATCAAATTAAACGGACCATTTAAGGTCCTGAGTTTCCATCGTTCGTGGTCGTCTTCCACATACGAAAGTAGTTTGTTGCTCGTTTCGTTCAGAAACCCCGAAAATGAAAAGCAATCGAAGCCGGCACAGCTTGAACGATGATACGAATTTAGGTGATCGAGACACCTGAGGAAACGGCGAGGATCGAACTGTTCGTGGTTGGACGTCGATTTATCGATTCGCGAATCGCTCGCACGGTAATTATAGAAGAGATCCGAGAAACTCGAGTGCGCGTGCTAGTTGCCCGGCGCAATGTGTATTCGTAATTATTCCATAACTGTTGCAAGCACATGTTCGACGCGCGAGTGCCACTCGCCGCTTTTACCTCGTAGTTATGCTGGTTAATGGCCACAGCAGCAGCCACTTTCATACGTCTTCTCCCGTTTCGTTCCTCTCTTTTTTTTCCTTCTTTTTCTTTTTCTTCTTGTTTTCAGGAATTTCAATTGACGCAACGAAAGTAGATCGCGAATTCGCGAGCGGGTTGCGTAATCCGGTTGTGTTACTCGTTACATGCGAATTCATTACCGGTGAATGACTCGGCTCTTTCTTTCTCGTCGTGGATCGACGCTCGATTGCCGCTCGATTACGTATAGATGAACATTTTTTCGGTTTACTTTTATATCTTACTTACAAACCGACATGATGAGGATTTTTCTTTGTTAGGAAGAATGGATTCGTTGGAGAAAGTGGGAGTGTGAGGTTTGAAAAGTGGACAATTTTAAAAGTGAAAATTATGCTCTAGTGTACGGGGCGAATCGTATAACTTGTTCACTCTGAATAAGGTAAACATTATACGTTCTACAAAAAAGTATTTCATATAAAGATTGTACGATTAGAATGATTTATTTACGAGATATCGAGGTGAGTTGAATTTTTTTAATGGAACGCGTAACCTATTGCATTGAAATTTTCTATTAGAAAATATAAAATATAAAATGATAATTTATATAAAAATTATAAATTTCTTCAATTTTCGATAAATTATACTTGGAGAGAAAAAAATTAAAATCATCATATAGAATGGTAAAAAATAAACAATTTTTATCTTTAATTAATAAATTGCACAAGTGTATAAAAATCATTTTGAGAACTTACTGCAACTGAAAGGTAAATGGCGACGTAGACTAACGTTTTTGCAAATGTCTTGCTAATTATTTAAGACAAACGAAACTTAATGTTTCACTATTTTTTTAAATTTTGATATAAAAAGATATGCATTCACTAAACCAATTCAAAATCACTTTGATATCTCGTAAAAAAATAAGTTATTTTAAGTTTATATATTCTTTTTGATACCGTGCAATTTTTATCTAAAACACTTTTTTATAGAACACATATTTCAGACGTTATTTTAAGTGAACAAGTTACGTGACTCACTCTGTATTCTTCCTGGTCTTTTTGGCTTCATTTTGAACATTTCTTATTATTTTAACGTAGAATAACTCTTCGAAATATTCTTCTACATTTTTTGGGTTGACATATGAAATGAAATAAATTTTACGGAACTATCCTCTTTGTCGCAATTCGATATTTATTTAAAATATATACTTAATTCCCTCTTCGTTAAGCAATCAGTTTGTAAAATAATACATTTTAATATTGAAAAATCCTTTGCAAGAAGCTGTGTACCTACCAACCTCTCAGAAGTTTCAGAAAATCCGTCTGAGACTGTTTTGGAGTAAAACGAAGGAGAGGATAAAGTAAGAGGTTAAAGATAATGGAAGTGTACACATAAATTCTAAGATATTGAATTTCCAAGCTTGTGTGCCAAGGAAAGACGAAATGGAGTGTTAAAAGTGAACAGTATATAATGTACATATATAGATATAACGAAGTCCAGAATTACGGAGTATAGTCTCTGGGAAAAGAGGTTTTGATTAACGAGTATGCACTTACAGCGGGAGGTTCATTGAGCAAAACATAAAAAAAAAAAATCCAATTATATTATATCCGTGTTATTTATAGCGGACATCAATTATACTGTATCTTCGTTTCGTAATCTTACAAAACTTTTTCGATTATCCTAATTGAAAATCTTCCGTGCGAGAAAAAAGTCTTTCGGAATAACGAAGCAGATAACGAAGGCAACTTTTTCTCGTGCTTTATTTCGAAATAAAATTCAGTTATAGAAATGGAAAGGAAATGTTTCCTTCCCTTCGAATTGTCCATCATTTCACGATTTCCTCGTGAAACGTCTCGATTCGAAGTGTTATGCCACGCCGCGCCGCCACGTCGATTCTTAAGTCGTGAAGGAACTCGGCTCGTAACTTCGGGGCTCGTTTCTTTCATTGGTCCAAAATGGGTCCACGAGAGAAAGTATTCCTCCATTCTTACGCGCGTCGCTCGTAATGTTTTCTTCGTAACGGGATTTAAAGAGCAATGCATGGCCACGGGAAGCAATCGGGGAACCTTGAATCTTCGTGTATCGAAAGGAAGCCATCCGATCGCAGGCATCCTTGAATCGGTCAAAAATTCGGTTCCGATTTTGACGGCAAACGAAATTATCGGAACTGGTTTGGGAATCTTTCGAATTTTTATATTCCTAACATGAATAGATCACAAAAACACGTTTTCATTGAGAAGAAAATTATGTTTGATACTGTAGGGCTATTCAAATGACGTTATTCAAACTTATTATGAAAATGGGCCATTATCTTCAAGCAAAATTTTGTTTACTGATAAAATTCATTTCACAATGAATGGATTTGTTAATAAGCAAAATTGTCATATCTAGGCTGATGAAAATCCTCGTGTTATTCATGAAAAATCTCTATACCTACAAAAGGTCATTGTTTGGTGTGTATTTTAAGCAAATGGAATCATTGTACTATTTTTTCGAAGATGATACTGAGAATGCTGTTACTGCGAATGCTGAACGATACCAATCAATGTTGAGTGACTTTTTATGGTCAGAATTGGATTATATCGATGTGCCTGATGTCTATTTCCAGCAAGATAGTGCTACGTGTCACGAAATATAAGAAAACTTTCAGTTCTTGCAATCGAAGTTTCGTCAACATGTAATTTCGTGAAATGCAGATTTCAATTGACACCATTCGATTCTTTTCTGTGGGGTTTTTTAAAACGTCGAGTTTATGCCAACAAGCCAGGAACAATTAATGACCTAAAGAACAAGATTCGAGTTACAATTCGTGAAACAACCCCAGCAACATGTCAAAAAGTCATTGAAAATTTTGATAATCGAATTGATATTTGTAAACGCAGTTACACATCTGAATGATATTCTGTTCCACGTATAATTGTAATGGATCATACTTTCAATAAAAAAAGACGACTTGAAAAAATTTCAAAGAGTTTGTTGTGTTATTGTATAAGTTGTATTATCATATATTTACAGTAATTATTTTTAAGCTCTGAAAGCAAACGGAATAAATTGCCTAGACAATTGCTCCTCGAGCTACATAATAAATAAGAAATATAAAATTGAACATTATCAATAAATAAAAAATACAGATCTCAGTTTCGATCCGGTCCATCAAAAAAAGTCAATCAATTATTTTCTAACGACACTCTTAAACAACTTGCATTATCTGTCAACGAGTAAACGACAAAGTTCGAAGTTCGATATTAAAATGAAAATAATAAATGATGTTTCTATTTGCTTTTATGACACCCAAAGGTAAACAAAGCATGTTGAAACTAATTACAGTTTCTGAGTATATTTCAGTCAAATTTCATACTAAGACTCTTTACGAGAAAAATTCCTTGAACTTATAAATCAAAGAATGTTAAATTAGAATGATTTCTTTTGTGCAAACAATTCTCAAAAAATTATTTATTATCGTGTATATCTTTAACCTGTTAACTGCGGATGATGAGTTAACTTGTTATTTATTCAAAAATAGTTGTAACGCCAATAGTTTGTTTATTAATAATCACTCATTTTTGAATTGCACGGTTATGGTTGTAAAATACACCATATTCACAATTCCAAAAACTAAAAGAATGTAATTACTTCTAATTTTTGCCGATTGTCAATTATAAACTGCAGAGATTCAATTTTCATTTGAGAGACAAACTTAGTTCAAAGGTTAAGCTTGATATTCTAAGATTACCGTTGATATATGTGAAAAAATGATGTATGTGTTCGAGGAATCATTTCTTTTCCGCATAATGGCTGAAGACTCCAGGAGTCTTAGGATTGAGAAAAGTGTAATGTTTGAGTGACTTGTAGCGAAATGAAGAAGAAACACTAATGGCGATCAAAAGAACGAATTAGGGAAAGGTTTACGAAGGCGTATCTAATTAGTGTCGATTAATTCTAATGGTGTCTTTTTGCCGAGCTTCGTTTTTCCGACGTTCTTAGTGTTCTTTCGAGGTTCTTATCTCTTCTTGCAAACGTCATGATGTCAATTTTTCTAAAGATTGTAAGAGTTATAGAACTAAACAGAAATTGTGCTGTTCATGAGTTTCCACTTACAAAGGAACTTTTATTATTTTAAGAAGAGTCTAGAATTTACGAAGTAAATAACTACGACTCTCAAATTGTCTTTACTTTTGTTTTCTTTCCTTGGATTTATAACTCACTGCGCAGTATTAAAAAGTTTTCCAATATTTGTTTTTATAATATTTTTCATTTTTCTTTTTTTACTGCGGTCTATAAATCTTATTGACTGCCTTAAGTTTGAATTAAGTTCGAATTAAGCTTTTTATTTTATCTCGGTTATCGTCGGAATAAACTCTTGTTGGTGTACTTTGAAAAGTAAGCTTATCTTTTAAACACAGTTTGAACTTTTTAATTGATACGAATAATGTGTAAATATAAAAATTTTAACGCGCAAACGAAGATATTCTTTTATGTACTGTTTATGTAAGGTAATTATAAAAGAATATCAACTGTTTAGAATTTAGCTCAGTTATGTTACTCTAATTAAATGTAGTTTTTCTATTTAGATTTGATATTTTTTTACAACACTTGCTTTCTCTCTGCTCTAAAAAAAAAAGTAAGTTATGTATTATTGTTTGATATTTATTTTCTATATTATACGCATAACTGTACTATTTCATTCTTATAGATAGAAAAATAAAAGAATGTCATCTAAATATCTCACAAGAGAATTTCGGTAAACAAAAAATTTTTTTCTTGTTTTAAACCTTGCAAGTCTGTAGGTAACCTCTATAAAAGTATTAGACGATATTTTTGTTTTGTTACTTCGTGGTTCTTCAGAGTGAAAGCAGCCTTTAAAGCTAATGTGTTTCCTATTTTCCTGCATACTTTTAAAACTATAATGTAACGGAATTGTTAGAATGAAAATTTAGTAGCTTTTTATGTTCTATAAAACTGTTCTTAATTTTTTCATTTTTTTTATTTTTTTTTTAAATTTTCATCCTATTCAGATTTAAAAGTATGCACAAATAATTAAAATTTTCATTTCTTTATATCTAATATATTCAACATACAGAGGAAAATAGAAAAGCATATCTTATATTAACCTTTAAGCATGTTTTCATCCTAAGAAACCAAAAATTGAATTCTCCTATAAACTTACAAAGTTTATCCCTTTGCCTTATAATGACGAGTTACACGCATGATGCAAATTATGATTAAGATGTATCATGATTAATCAAATAAAAATGAAACTTTGCAACGATAAAATGAATCATATGTATCTCAAATTGGTATCTTAGCTCTAACTGCAGTTTGAATTTAAAACTGAAGATTATCAAGCAAAAGATCTTAAAATAATGTCTTGACTTCTTTTTACTTAACGATGTATTAGAACAGTGTATATTCGAGACTAACTTACGCAGTGACTAAAAAATCGTAGGTTAAAGGGTTAAAAGAAAAAACCAGAATTTTTTTCAGTACCGAAGTTCCGTTGCGAGACAAAATTTTCCTCGACATTTTCAGTGGAGTATCATATCATTATCACGGTCAAAAAATACATATTTTTCAGAGCGTAATTTCTTCGATCATTGTCGATCATAGTGTTCTTCGTCACATCGATGTCGTCGTGTACAGAAAAACGACACGGTTAGCTCTAGATGTGCAAACAGTGCTGTCTTTAGGGGCGATCAGCACTCGCGGTGGATGCTTCCACCTACGCAAATATTGATACAGACGAGTGCGTGCTCGTGTCCCGATGCCTCGTTAAGTCGTCTAACAATTACCGTTGCAGTCGAGTTAAGTACTCCCCACGTGAATATCCTGGCTATCCCTTCGTTTGTTCATCGCCCTCGTCCTTCTGATCGAGCTCACATTTGAGATCTTCATCCAAGCTAATTATTTCGTTCTCCCGTTAATCCCCGGTGCAACCAACCGACCTTTATTGCTCGCTTATTACCAGAGCCGTGTTTTATTCATCCGTCAATAGCTTTCGCTTTTATCATATTGTTAATGCTACTTATGGTGTTCTGCATATTTACCATAATTTTTCGAGTAATAGAAATTTACGAGAGATACGATGTAGGAACTTGAGTTTTCAAGTTCTTCTAGCAAGAGAATATTATGCGTTGCGCGTCACGTGCACGCGAGCTATGCAACGTCGTTGCAATTTCATAGCAATGACGCTGTGCGATTCGACAAGTTTATATTTCTCGTAGCAGAATTACATACTTGTGTGCATTGTATCATTAAAAATACAAATCTGCCGAATAGCACAGCATCACTGCCACGAAATCTCAACGACGTCGCATCACTCATTTGCATCGAGTTTAAACTTTCGTTCGCGAGTCTTAGTTCGCCAAACTAATCTTGAGCAACTGTTTTAAACGATGAAGCAACTGATTGGCAAAATGCTGATGCGCGATCGTCACGAATATTCTAACATTTAACTATTCGTATAGTGTTGTCTCTACTGGTCGACGAACGGGATAAGTGAATGACCTAACTCCTTTGGGCCTGGTACATATGAGCGATGCGATGTTGTTGTAATTTCGCAGTTAAAACACAGTGCAAATCGGCAAGATTATATTTCGCGTAGCAGAATTGCATGCTTGTGTGTATTGTTTCATTACAAATACGAACCTGGCGAGTCGCATAGCATCGCTGCTATTAAATCTTAGCGACGTCATTCATTTGCACCGGGCCTAAGCTTTCGTTCGCGACTGTTATTTATCAAACTAATCTTGGGTAACTGTACCAAATAGTGATACACATTCGTTACAGTAAAACAATAATTTGGAAGAGTAGAACATTTTTGGTAGGATACTTGATACAAGTTTCCAATTTATTCTTTTATCACATTCTCATGTCTCAAATTACAGTGAATCTATCAATACATACGTTTGAAATATGAAATGAAAATACAGAAACGTGTGAACACTGTTTTATTACTAAACTGTGGATTTTTATGCATTTATAGGAAACATTAAAGATGCAAAACTGCACAGAATGCGCGTAATATGAAAAAAATATAGAAACTATTCAAAAAGTGTATGCGTTTTATAATACCTGGTAGGTGAAATAATTCTCCACCGAAGTTCTGCTTTTCATACTATACTTACAAAAATATGAATTTATATAAAAGTCTGCAAAAGTACCGAATCGTTCAAATAACTGCATCGGTCTGAGCTGGCTGTTGGAGTTAAATAAAAATAAAGGAATGTGTATATTTCATTACCAGCAGAATAATAGATTTTATCCGTTATTGGATTATTTAATCACCCTTTCTTTTTTCTTTCTTTTCCCCAAAGATTGGTTGTTACGGAAGATATCTGTCCTTGCTGATTATTTTCTGATAAATAATAGAATTACTCGATCCGAGTAATTCTCTAATTCTGCGATCTTTCTGTTCCACGAACCAAGTAGAATGCAAGCATTCTACTTCTGTGGAATAACCGGCTTGCTACAGTGTTAAAACTGGTACACATATTTAACATTGACTTTCTTCGTTTTAATTAAGCGAGGTGTTACTCAAACTTCCCGTTGCGCTCACAGTTTTATAGACATTCAATGAGTAACATTTTTCTTTTTTCACGTTTTAATAGACACGCTGTTTCTCTAATTCGTTCAAGGTTACAGAAGCCAACATATAGTTAAATTATTATAATTACTATTAATTGTTTAGTTTCAGTTATTAGTTATACGTAAAAATAAATTCTAACGAAGACGTACATCACACGGCTTGTAATTGAAGTTATAATATTGAAAAATATACGTTTCGCTTTTAATGTTAATTATGTTACGAAAATCGCTGTGAACAAGAAGTCACTATTTTCTTTTCTTCCTTTAACTTTCAACGATAGTTCTGTTTATTAATGCGAACAATTGTTCATATTGTTAATTGAAACGATGGAGCAGCTTCTGTCGTTGCTTTCCAACCACGGCCAGAGAACAACCGCGTTTTCCAGCGTGAAAGTTTCATAAACGACGTACATAATCTCTGCGCCCTTTGCGGTTTTATTAAGAGACCCAAGTACGAGGGGCTGACTTTCGTTATGTCTTTTTACCGACAGTTTGCTTGCAAAAAAGAGGGGAAAAAAAAGATTCTTGCCCACCAATCCGTGAATTACGTGGGCACTCGTGAAATTAACTCGGTTAAGGGCGTACTTGAACCTAGAAAACAAACGACATGGAGCACAATAAAGTGAAACTGCAGGGAACAGAGGTTCGCTTATATGAATAATTTTACAGCCTGGGCAAGAAGTCTGATCTTTGAGGTCTTTGCACGTTGTGCAAATTATACAGGTTGCTTCACGCAATTGGGACGATCTGTATCTTTAAAACGTTTGAAAATGGAGAAAAGATGTTATAAGACAAAATTAAATAGTTTAATCATTTTATATTTATTTATTAAAATCACATAGTTTAATTAAAATAGTAATTAAGTTTAATAATTAAATATATATATCATTGAATCGACAAAATGCAACTGCACTATTTCTTTTCTTTTTCCTTTTCAAATTAACGTATGTACTTCTGCATACATTAATCGATGCAATTTTTTGTTGTTTAAAAACAAGTATTAAGGTATTTTATGTTTTTAGTATTTCAATTTTACGTTCCCTTAATTTCCTTAATTTTGGTTTATGACATTTTCTTTTATCTTCAATCGTTTCAAAGATGTAGATTGTCCCATTTGTGTGGAACACCTTAACGAAATAAACATTTGATGTTGCTTTCGAATTTACATATAATATTTCTTGTTTCCTTTCGATTGTTAGTTAAACATTTTTAATATTTTCACTAAATGCTTGTTATCGTCAAATTCTTTTCTTTTATGCGTGTTTCGAAAAATTGTTCCGCTATGAACACATTTGCACCAAACGCAGGCTTTATCATAATAAGTAAACAGCCTATAATATACGCATATGATTAGGCATTTATGAAAGTGTTAATTTTATAGTTGATAATCTACCTATATTTTATAAAACAGTAGTCTTTGCAAAAGTTTTTAGGAGCGTTACTGTTTACAAAAGTATGAATAACTTGTATTCACTTTTCTATGAAAAAGAAAGTTAAATATTGTGACAAATTTTGGAGATAATGTTAGTAGTATAATATGATCAGATGAAACACTAAACGGTACAGTTATCATAACAAACAAGGAGTAACGACGGTTAGAAAAATATCTACAAATTTATATATTAGTTAATTAATTCTCCTATTCTAATATTAATCCGGTAACTGTGAAAAGCACATATATACACTCTCACACGAAATTTTCTTAATGCAACACATTTAATGTTTTACTAAACCGATAAAACATTGGGCATATTGTACTGCTTATTGTATTGCTTTTTTCAAACTAGAGAAATTGAATTAATCTTACTATTTATATTAAAATTATTTTTAATAATATTAAATAATAAATTTTAATAATATTAATGATTTTGTATTACTAATATTAGAATTAATAATCAGTATTAGAATTGAAATCTTCATAAAGAAATATACAATTCATTTTTATTCAGGTCTAATGCTTTTAAATAAGAAAAATTAAAAATTTTGTTAAGTTTTCTACGAATCATAAATAATATTGGAAACGTCTATATAATTTTTAGTTTACAGTCGGGAATAATTGAAACTTCTTCAAGTACAATCATACGAATAAAATTATTAAGAACTCCTGGAATATGGATCATTTTATTATTATTACATGCCTCATGGCATTCATTATAATTCATTAGATAATCAAATGTCTTATATTTTAATACCTCTATATTTCAGTCACAAGTAAACACTTTATACAAGTGAACGACATTCGCACTTCTAATAGTAAGTATATACTACAACACGTCTTAACTACTCTCACTGCATGGTCATACGAATATGATCCTTTACTAAAACGGGTAGTAGTTGAAGGGTTATTTAATCGTATATTTTCTTCAACAACTGAACAAAACAATTTCTAAAATCATCCAAAAAAATGAATCAAAATTTATCTCAACGAATGGATACCGTAAATTAACTGATTTCCCTACAGTCATCGCCCAGACGAAACGAAGGTGATCGTGTTCACCGTACACGTCTCGGCGTGTATCACACTTTCTTTTCTGTTGTCGCGCGAAAAACGCGCGATCGATACACGGAGATCTTGATGTTCATTACATAACGCATCCCTGCCCTAGAAGTGCGCTGCTGGTGTTCACTGTACGCCTAAACCACTCCCTTCTACTACCACCTACACCCTTGTTACCCCCAGTCTCTGTGTGACGCAAAGACCCAAAGTTACGTCATCATGGCAACAGAGCGGCGCGGCATCGTGTAGGTCGACATGGCAACGCTGTTTCTCCCTTCCCACGTTACGTCTTGCACAGTGTTTACCATTAGCACCTCATCTAGCCAGTCTGTGTATTAAATATCATTCCCTTTATTCTTTTCCCTCTTTTCATGCCTGTGTTCAGTCTATAAAGACGACAAGACGTCGTTAAATCGACGATCTCCAGTTTCTCTGAAGGCCTGTCGCTCGTGTTTCCCGATTATCGGTTCGTCCCTAAAGTCTCGGGCAAAGTTTCGTGGTAGCCTGGCTCCATTGATCATCGTGTCCGGCTAGAACCTTGAAACTCCTGTCGTCCAATAGGCGCAGGAGTTTCGGTGGACGTTGTTGGAACGAAATGTGCTCGGCAAGTTTCGTCAGTTGGAAGCGAGAAGAGCCGAGAATTGCAGAGCTGCTACTGGCCGGTGAAATAGTGTATAGAAATCGGCACGCGGTGCAAGTTGAAAACCTCGTGTCTCTCATGGTTTGTGTTTTGGTCGCCGGATGGCGAAGATCGTGCAGAGATTGGAAAAGAATGTCGAGTTGCAGATTCGGAGCTGGTTGAATTGTGTATTTTGATCGATGATGCGGCTGTTTCGGAATCGCGATCATCTTTACGGGAAAAGGAACAGCAGGAATTTGAGTTATATGGACATTGTTGAATTTGATATGAGAGCGATAGACTTTAAAAATTATTTAGGAGGTATCAATGAAAAATAATTATACAAGTGAGCTATGTTTGAAAGAACGTTAAATTAAAATTATAGTATTGGATAAGAACTATGTCGTAATTTAAAATGGCACTGCTTTAACCTTTCTTTTAACCTATCAACAGAGTTCACCTCTTAAACAGAAATTAAATCTGTAGAGCTTATAATTAAAAATGAATTGAAATTACAACCAGTTACTTTATTTAGATTTTTGCAAATGTGAATATGATATAGTTTAAGTTAATATATAATAATATATTTTATGTAATAGGCTATTATGTTGTATGTATTGGCTAACCAATGACGAGTTAACTCGTCTTCCCCAATTGACAGGTTAATAATAAGCAATGCCCATAAAGTATAGTTTATTGAAGTCCATCAAAAGATTGTTAGCTAAATTGTATAACAAAACAAAAATATTTTCATTACTAAATGGATAAGTAATTAGCAACTTTGTGCTACAAAAAATTTCAACCCAATTAGCTGAAAAATTCACCTTTGTTAGTTGTGTCAGTCTCCTAACAAACTGACAATATTATCTTTGGTTTTAATCTGAATTTTTTCGATTAACGTTGTAGTTCTGCCGTACTTTTTTCTCTGATAACTTAAATTAAGTTCCAAAATGGTATTAACTCTGTGCAGGTGAAAGACTACGGTATCATGTCAAGATGCAAATTATTTGTATAACGCTTAGTTAAGTCACCATTTACACACACACACACACACACACACACACACATATCGATTTTAAACTAAATCATATCAAAATTAGATTTTCCTTAAATATACATATATGAGTTCCTGGCCACGAGAACTACTTTCATTGGTTAAAAATATGTAAGCTTGTCAGTTATATTCGTAATGGTTTATGAACGTACATATACGTCAATCATTGTCAAAGAATTAAAAACACGAACATTTGAAAAACTGTTCTACAGGGTCATATTACCTTCCAATTTAATCCACCTTTTTTCCCTTCTGTATTCATTTTATTGCTATCAATTTCGTTAATTAAATCGTTAATTTGGAAATGAAATTCCGCCGATTGCGTGTCAAGGAAACAAAGTTGCAGAAAATGACTATAATTATCCGGTCTACGTTTAAGACATAATAATTTATGTATCAGAAATATGTGTATGAGAATATTTCACGGTGAACTGGATATCGTTAAAAAATATAGGAACGCCGTTGATAGCAATTGCTCCGCTGTCTTCTCTCGTACACAAAGTATACTCAAGTTTTACACATTGAAACGTGTGATACTTCGTTTGAAATTAAAGAACGCAGGACCGGTTTGCCGAGTCTAACTATATTTCTAACAGAATGATGACTCACGTATTGAATATATCTGTAAAATACTAAAATCAAATCTCTTCTTCCCTAGCGCGTGCGTTAAGTTTTATACTCTAATTGGCAATGACGATGAAGAAGAAAAAAAGGTGATGGGGGAAGGAGAGGAGAGGGGGTATTTAATTTATCGGAGAAAAATTTTAATACGATTCTATTATTGCACATTTTCCCTCTTCGTCTTATTATTGGAACAGCGAGAAATGCTAGGATCGTAAACGATATAAAGTTCTTTCCTTTAAATTGCATTCCCTTCGCCCGAAATACTCATATTTCTATTTCTGCGTTATTAAATTTCCTGCATTTCTGTTCCTTCGAAGTCTTCGAGTTCTTCTATCTACTTGAATTTTACACGTTCTCTTTTCCTTTACAGTGACTTTCGTCAATCTTCCACATTGACTACTCCATTATTTTGTCTTCGAAAGTAGCAGTAAATACAGTCCTTGAAAATTATGTGAAATTTTTATTTTAAATCTTATTTCTCATTATTTCGTGTAAATATCAATTTTCTTTTTTATTCTCTCTTTCCCCTCCCCCCTCTCTTTCCCTCTTAAAGTTTCGTTAAAATGCTGATAATTCTAACACGAATATTGACAAGTTTCCTTGATCAAAATGTATTGTAATATAGAAGAAAGTTGTTTGATATAGGGAGAGCACTTTCTTTAATAGGTCATAGATTCGTCCTATATAGAAGAATAATTCGAAATTTCGCACACATTGCTTTTAAATATATATATTAAATGATATTTTGATGTATTTCCATGTATTTTTACTATCAGTTTTTTCATTACTATTAAATTAATAAAAACATGAGATTTGCCCATATTGAGAATGGGGTGTCCCTAATATGGGGAAGTACGTGTTCTCCATTTAAGCTAATCATGATAAAGTTTCGATTATGATTTTCTGTTTTTGTTTGGATGGTTTTTTATTCACTCTCTCTTTTTTTTAATTTGTCATATAAAATCTGATGGCATCTGATTTTATTTAATTTCGTATTTTATAGCAATATTAATAAGTCAGTAAATTTATTCAAAAAATATATTTTAATGAATCATGAAAATTCTTGGTATGAGAAGCCCAATATTAACGACAGATTTATCTTCCCATAATAGGTAGACAATATTGCATACCAAAGATTTATTATGCTTGTAACCGACCTGAAAAAAATTAAAAGAAAAACATGAAAATAAAAGCTTGTGAAATTGTGATTTGAACGTATATAAATCATAAAAATATAATTATGTACCTTTGAAAAGAAATAATAAAGCATACTAGAACGTAAAAAATTTGTCTATATTTTTACTAAATCCACTCTCAATGCATTAATAGCGACCATTACGCGATTATCTTTTTGAACATAAAAAAAAAGTGACTAACTTGTATTAATTATAACATTTAAAAGTAAGGTGCATCTCTTTCTTAATTAGATATTACATCACCTAATACTCGGAACTCTTCCCATATTAGGTAACTTTCCTCTAATATTATGAAGGTGGAATTTTGAGGTGTTAAAATTTAACTATGACCCTTTTACGGTCCACGATATTTTCGCAATCTCGTTTCAGCCAGTCCTCGTTATATATTTTTTATTATACCATTATAATACAACAAAAAAGTTTCTTAGAATAATTACTATTGCTTTTGAAATGTGATGTTGAGTCACATTCAACATAGGACTGCAAAGGGTTAGACTTTTTCTTAAGGGAAAGGGAATTTCTAACTTACAAAGCACTTATACAAGATATGATATTTTGTAACAGTAATTATTTAGTTAATCTTCATTGCCTATAGACCATAAAGTACACATCTGTCTATCCGTTCGTATAGCCATATTTCTTTCTCTTTAAACATTTTCTCGAATTTCTGTTAAAATATAAACTGAACAATAATTGCACTTTTCCATTCTTCATTAACGAAATTCCATTATTTCTTATTATCCAATTTTACACCCATTTTTTGTGACTCCCCCAAAATCTTCTCGATTGAGAAACAAACGAAAAATCACAAACAACGTTAAGTTCTTTTTTCTTCAAACTTTTTACATCTTTTGCCCCCGAAATATTTTCACTCGAACAAATCCACATTTTCCACCTGAATGTCTCTTTTCAATCGGCGATTGAAACACCGCACAAGAAACGCACCGTAAGCGTAATCGGTCCCTTTCTCCTCCAACTTGTAGCTCCTTTGTTGCGTTTTCTTTCGCAAAAATCGTCACTCGTGCCGCATGCATTGTAGCGATGTTCGGCTTTTCGCAAAAACGAGTTCTGCGAAAGCGCTCAGTGACGAACGTTTACACGAACTCAGGAACACACGAGCGAAAAGGGATGCTTTTTCGAGGTGTTCTCGTTTCCCAGATAGAGTGCATGTTTTTTCTCCTTTTTCCTATTTTCTTTTTCTTTTTTTATCGTTTCTTTCCGGTTACCTTAATTTACATTTATTAAGATCACGCGTGCTGCTTCTCTTACTTCGACTCTCAATTAAACTTCACCGTTCGAGAGTCCCCGTGATCTCTATGGGCGTCGTTCGTCCATGAAACGATGGTTAGTAAGCATTACTGCCATGTGGACCACGGCGATAAGGCGATATAAATTACTATTGCGAGTATTCTCGCGTGTGTTAATGCTTGCCTTTACCTTTGGAAAAATATTCCTCAACGAGACAGCTATTTTCCTCTCATCGATGATGGTGTTTTTCACGTCGAAGATTAACACTGGAATTATGGCCGATTAACATATTATGGGCTTGTATATATTTTTAGCGAAACGGTTCAGATGACGATGCTTTTTAATCCCCTTTCGCTACGGCACGCTTAGAGATAAAATGTATACTAGATGAAACAGTTACTACCTATCCAACGCTGGTATAAAAATGAAGATAGCATACGATTGGAAATTAACTGTTCCGTGATTCTGAAATGTCTGATGCATTTTATTTAGGAAGAAATAGAAATTAATCAGGAAATTTTATGTGTTGGATAAACATACTTATATGTATACAGAGCGAGTCTCGTAAGATGGCGATTTTAAATCATTTTTAAATTATAATAATTGATGTGAAAAAATGTTTTGAACAAAAGTTGCGTAGTTTTCAAGAAGGACATAGAATGTTGTAACGAATTTGTTGTTACTTTGCCTTTTTATCGGGATATAGCTGCCATCTCCAGGTTTTTAATATTTTTCTTTTTTCATGTAATATTTGACTCTATGCCTGAATTTAAAGAAAAATATTAGGCATTTTGAAATTCAACTGACTCATGGTTCTAACGTTGAATTTAAACTGAGCTTAAACGACTTACATAGTACGGATACTTGTTGAATAATTAAAAATTTTTGTGTAAGGAATTTTATATACAAAATTGAAAGAATTTTTTTTAATATTATGAATAGACTACGGATTTTTATACATTTGTAGGTAATTTAAAGATTGCACAGAATGTTTATATGTAAAATATCTAAATTAAAGTGCTTTCTATAATACCTGCTAGATAAAGACATTTTTTTTATCGAAGTTTTATTTTCTTTTTTGTATTATATTTTGAAACAGTAATTTGATTTTATAAAGCACTACTTTTATCTTTCGCTGCTATAGATAATAACTGTTTAGCGCAAATAACAGTTACAAGTCGATTTGATGTAGATTATTCGAAGAAGAAACGAGATCGAGATCGATAAAGATTATGCTTTGATTTTATTTTACAAGAACAAAGGTTGTTGGAATGTTCCTTCAAATAGTAATTGCTTTGAACTATTGTACGTGTTTGAACGAAGTATGTTCTGACACAAAGGTGGAACCATTTTAATAATTCATCGGTATTTTCAGTATAGGTACGTCTTTGTTTGATCAAACAATGTGACACCGTTTCAAGGAAGTATTTTTTTCTTTCTATCTTTCGTTCTTTTTCTTTTTTTACACAAAATTCTTAATCCTACATGAATATTATTTTAACGTTACTCTGCACGTGCAAAACCTCTGAAATTCGAAGAAACATTATTCTAAAGTTATGTTAAACTTTATTTTACAAATTGTAAATACTGCGGGATTATTTGTAATAAGTCCCAATTTTCTGTACTGTTATAATGGAAATATTTGAGGCGGACATAGTTTTTGCACCACCCTGATATCCTATGAATTTTCTACACACGTAAATGACCCAGCTTCGTCGATCAATGGTTAAGACACAATAAAACTAAGTTTTATGTACAATAAACTTCAATTTTAACTGTAACTTTAAATTCCATTTATATATTATTATATGTGTGTATGAATTTCGAGGTAGTTTTTTGGTAAAAGATGTATTTTCTCGGAGAAAATGACATGTAAACTTTTGGTAACTGTTTTTCAGTCGATGTTCAGTGCTCTGCTCAGTTCTGAAGTGAATCGAGTTTAGTTCGTGTTCAATCATTTTTGCGATTCTGTATCTTCATAATTTTTCTCGCTGTCCTGAACTTTCTTTGTTACTAAACTGCGGATTTTATGCGAATTCATAGTTTTGAGAATATGGTAAAAACAAGTGGAATTTTGGTAGAAAATTATTTCACCTAACTGGTATAAAAAAGCACTCTAATTTGTACATTTTATGTATTTTTTCATATTATCTTCATTCTGTGCAGCATTGCGTCTTCAAATTTCCCATAAATGCATAAAAATCCGATATCTATTTATTATCGACATCACAATTATCACTTACCGAACCGTCTAAAAACACGCTGTCGATGACTATCTGCGTATGGTTTTCTTTTTATCAAACAACTAGAACTGACTTCCCATTTTTCGAGAAACGAAAAATATTGGGAAATTGGGAACATCAGTTCCGGTACTCATAAACACCACTGTTCAGAAAAGAAATTCTAAAGTTGTATCCGAAAATTCCACTAGACACGCATAAAGAATACTTTCACAACATCACAGATGCCAAAGTAATATGTTCGAGGCAAGAATAGAGTCCAGCTTTGAGTAATTCGTCACGGGTGTCAAAACACCAAATCGAAAATCCCATGAAAGATCAATTTGGTTTAACATACTGCTATAGGTGTTTCACATACATATACACACACATGATTTTCGTTCCGGTTGCATAATCTCTGGGTCCGATTTATCGGCCGGAGCTTTTCGATGCGAGAAGGGTACGGCGAGACCTCAGTCTATAAAAGGACCAGAGAAAAGGGAAAGGGGCTACGAGGAAGGAGAAATGACGGTGAATCTCGCTGTGAAGGTTTTCGAAACACCGAAGCTCTCGCACAAGAGAATTGGTTTAGGTCTGGCTAATCGAGAGAGCCACGCCATATACACGTCCCTGAAACACTTCTAGCTTAGGCCTGAATTTGGCCAACGTGTCACGTTCACTGGCTGGGACACATCGGTGGCTTTCACTCGTCGGATGGATTCACTTTCAAAATTGAAGAGTACCGGCTCACCGCTACCGCCGCCATTGCTCTTCCAGCAAACTCGATTTCATAGGAAATGCATTCAAACATACTTTCGTCCTCCATCCCTCAATGAGAATGTTAGTATTAGATCGTTGTATGTGAAATGACGGTGTTCGTATGTTAGTAAATTCTGTTTTGTTTTTTTATAAATAAGAATCATGTCTATTGTCGTGTGATCAAGTAAAGTCTATAATTTACTCTTTCAAGTGTGAAACTTGTGTTTCGTTGAGACAGTCAGATAAAGGTAATACGGTAATACGGATTCACTTAAATGTAGAAAATTTATTTCAATCAAATTCGAGTAAATTCTCTTTCAAGAATTCAAAGAGAAACATAATGCAGCAGAAGCAACACGAAATATTAATATTAAGAATAGTTAGTTCGTATCCAAAATAATTAATATTAGATATATGTTATAATAATCATAATAATAATGATAATAATAACAACAACAACAACAACAACAACAATAATAATAATAATGGACAGAACTACGTTCATTCAAATTTTCGGATTATTCTTTTAGCAAGGCAAATATTGAACAGAGAAATATATGTTAACGTTTGAGGAAATCAAAAAATTCGAATATTCATACTATTATATGTAGAAATGGTTTCTTTATGACTGAAGTCACAATTAGTACATCCATTTGAATCGAAATATTCGCAATGATATTTGCGAGTTAGCAGAAAAATAGTAAAAGGTCATCAACAATAATGGAAATTATTTTGATGATTGACCTGTTTTCGTTCTTTTCAAATAAAATATTAATTGTACGCAAAAGTTGGAAAGAATATATTTCTACATTTAATATTTATAATATTTTATAAATTTGTACTTTTTAAAATTTATATTTAAAATTGATCATTTTTTAAATTTATATTAAAAATTTATAATATATATAAATTTTATAATTTATGGTAGGTTAAATTAATTTATAATTCGTTAACAGATATGTGTTGTATCTACCGCGGCTTTATTTCAATTAATATTTGTTTCGAGTATGTTATTGAAGTTTGAAGTTTCATTTATGAATTCCGCCGTTTCACGTGCAACAATCTAATACTTGAATACAGATTATAAAGGGTTCAGATGAATTTCGGGCTAATTTCATTTATAATTCGTTAGCAGGTATGTGTTGAGTCTACTGGAGCTTATTTCGATTAATACAATGTATAATTGACTATGTTATTCGGGTTTGAAATTTCATTTACGAATTTTTCCATTTCATGTACACATTTATAATTAAAATATAAATACTCGTTTTATAAGGAAACCTTTGTTGTTTGAAATTTACCGGAAATGTAATTACATCTTATGGTAGTATCAGACAATCCATATATATTTTCTCAATAGTTCAAGATAATTAGTATGTATATATATATTGATAAGCTACATTTTCCTTATACGTTCGATATTTTTGACAATATTTGTCAGTTTCGAATTAGGGTTCAGGGAAGTCTAATCTAAAGAAAGCTTGTGTAGTCATTAATGAAGAAGTAACAACAGAAAAGCATATGGTCTAGGGAGTGTCTTTTAAAAAGACAGTTTTCCCATGTAAATTTGTTAATTGAACTTTTTTTTCTATTCAGGTGTTTGAAACCTCGTAAGAGGTTATTGGAAACTTCGTATATTCGTTTGAAATGATTTTCAGAATTATCTTCGCACGACTAATATATATTTCGAAGAGCTATTAAATTTAGTAGAACCAACTATCATGAAATATACATACCCGTATTCTAAATATTAGCAATACGTCCATCTGTTCCGTGAATTTTGAATAATATTAACAGTATTATATTAACACTATATATTGATTATTTATACATATAATGATAAGAACAGAAATATTGATAGTATACATATATATGCATCATTTGTTAGCTATTTTTTCCAAGTTATTTTTTTATCTACATTTTCGAAAAACATTGATTTGGTATTTCTACATTTTAAAAATTAAAAAATTTTTTTTTTGGGACATCATGATTTACGATCTTTTTTATTAGCCATGCACGTACGCGTCAGCTTATTTATTGTTTTAATACTGTGTCCGGTAAGAAAAGGTAATGCACTATACAGGATGATTCATAAATGCATGTCATTACTTCAAGAAGTAAATCTACATGTCATATGAGCATATGTAGCTTAGTTTTCATATTATGAATGATTAAAGAAAATGTACCAAATATCTGTCTCGTGCCACACATACGTTTATTGCACACTGTAAGAGTTTAAGGTTTCCAACCCGAATACTTGCATACTTGTCTCCCCGATAAATAAATTAATTACCCGAGTATTAAATTACTAATTAAATCGATCACTCGGTTAAATTTGAATGTTTCGTAACACAAACACTGGTCAAAAACATTATTTTATTTTAAAGAAACTACAAAAATATCATTTATACTAATTTTCGGAGTTGCTTATTAGCGGAATTCAATGCCTTTTTTCTAGCCAATATTGAATTTTCCGGACGAACTCATTTCAATTTGAAAGTAGGGGTACTATAATTTCCAACCGTTATATCTTTTTAAGCTAATCACTCATCTGGAAAGCTTCCCTTGTAAGATCTGCTACCCCATTTAAAAATCACCGCTAATGCTTATATTTACCATCTCAATTAACGATGAAGGGATTAAAGAACGCATTAGATCGAGTTAGAACGTCATTAACGAGCTGTCGACATTTCGATGTAACGAGATCATTGGTGGCCATGCAATGACATCGGTGAACGGGTTTTGCGTAACAGCGACACGTTCATAGACGATGTTTGTTTCATCACGAAAACTGGATTAGGAACATCGATCCACGGTTTTGTTCGTTTTGAGAAACGTTCTTTTTTCCTTTTTTCTTTTTTTTCTTCTTCTTCTCAAATTGCATTAAATTGGCGTTTTTCTTTCATTTCAAGTGATAAATAGATAGGTCTGATTTTCCACGAAATTGAACGGTACCAACTGTATCATGGTGTTCATAGAAACATTAGTGTCCCTACCACCGATGGATTTATTAACTGGTTCTTAACGCGTTTCTTGTCCACCGCGGTAGCGTTTAGTGGCGCCCATAACGTTATTAATGAACAGGTTCGCTTAATGGCGAGGGTTGCGCGTAAAGGAACGCTTAAAATGCGTCCGCTCGTTTTCATGATTTTTTCCTTTTTAATTAGCTTGTAAGCGATCGTATGTGTCAGCCTCTAATAGGACTGAATAAAATTGTACAATGTGCGTTCGCTTTCATACTGGCTTGCTTGTAAATCACAACCGGCTTATGGGAATCGAACAGTGACCTCGAGGTATTCGAAAAAAAAAAAAAAAAAACGGAAAGAACGATTTATTTCAACGTTCGATTGAAAATCGTTTGTTCGTTATACTGCGTTAGAAACTGTAAAACGTGTAGTAGATAGATAATAAACATACGAAATTCGTTTTTACGAAATAAGTATACGCGCTGATAAGTGTTAAACGTTCAAGAATTTGTGTCAAGTGCTAGTTCTAAATCCAACCTAGTCCAACGAACAGTTTCATTTTCGAAAGTGAAAGTGACACCTGTTCCACTTTCATTTTCACCATTCGATTGTTCACCCGACACTTGTCATTTTACTTACACCGTGAAATGTAACTTCGTTTTCAACCCTTTTTCGTTTTCAAAAATCATTTACGATTTTTCACTTGTTACTTATTAGATCATTCAAAAAATTTGCGGATTGTTCATAGAAAATTGATAAGATATATTCTGCGGAAGCTATTTTTTATTTTTTTGAGAGATTAAGTATTTTAGACTAAGTTCACAAATTTCAGTGAAAATCTTCCATATTTCTTGTTCGAAATGCAACCTGAGAAAGGATATAAATAGGGTGTTCCAATAAGAGCGATAGATCTTTCAATTGCCACAGCCGTTATGTTTGTTGTTCAATTGTCAGAGTCACGTGATATTTGTACGTAGTGGTACTTGGCATGCCATTATGGATAGATACTCAGTTACTTGTATACGTCGTGAGTTTAGAGCAGATGGAAACTGACCCTGATTTCGCCACAGAAATTATTTTCAATGATGAAGCTCACTTTTGGATGGATGACTTTGTCAATAAATACAATTACCAAATTTGGGTAGATGTTAAACCGCAAATAGTAGTTGAGCGATCATTGTACTCAAAGAAAGTTACTGTTTGGTGTGATTTTTCTATTGGTGGAGTTGTTGGCCCCTATTTTTGTTTAAAATGAAGAAGGTGCGACTATAACTGTTACTGGTGAGTGTTACCGCTCAACAATTTCATCTTTTTTTTTTTTTTTTTTTTTTTTTTTTGACATGAATTGGATGGATTTAATTTATCTGAAATATGGTTTCAACAAGATGGTGCCACATGCCACACTTCTACTATAACTATCGCTAGATCGAAGTTCAGCGATAAAATTGTATCGGAACATGCGGCTGTCAACTGGCCACCAAAATTTTGCAACTTGACGCCATTACACTTTTTCTTGTAGGGTCATGTTAACACTTTACCAACCGGCTCATTCGATTCAATAGTGGCGCGGTTTTTGCTATCGCACTTATTTTTACAGCTTTGAAAATTTTCAATCAAAACTCGTGAGAGGGCTTACTATATATCATTCACTTTCTCTTATAATAGGGTAATTAATTAATTTGTGGCAATAAGAAACCGATTAATAAGCTCCCTAAGTTGATAAACGTTGGCAACAAAAAGCCGATTAATAGGCTTCCGGTCGGTAAAGTGTTAAGTCTCTTGTTTATTCCAATAACCTACAAATTGTTAATGATCTCAAAGCAAACACTATTCGTATTATCGGTTTACATGCCAGTCATCGAAAATTGAGTTTGTCGTATTCACTCCACCAAACGCTATCGTGGTGGTCATTTATATGATATTGTATTTCATATGTAATGCCATCGAATGTACTTTAAAATAAAGCAGTGAGCACTAGATTATATTGCGTACTTTTCCTTTCATTTCAATTCAAAGTTCTATCGCTCTTATTGGAAGACCGTATACATCCGACAGCATCTTCTGCTGGCTTTCAATTCGAAGAAAACCGCTGCAGAAGCGAAAACGGTTTATTGAAGAAATCTATAGTAACAGTATTGTATCTGCAGATACATGTAAACGATGATTTTGAAAAATGGAGATTTTGAATTCTATTTTAAATAAAGAATAGAGACGTTGAATCGTAGTTTAAAGCAAAACCTCTGGAATTTTATCAGCGTGGAATTAGGGTTTTCCTACAGAAACGGGAGAAGATTCATAGAATGATTTTTTTCACCACAATTCCGATCGTTTTTTACGGACTGCTTCACGCAAATGGCGTATAACACCCGAATCTTATTCTTTGTTGACAGTTTGATCAATTGGGAAGAATTCCTGATGCACAATACCCTGATAATCGAAGAAAACTGTCAACATGACTGATTTTTTATCGACTTTTACGAGGTCTTTTCGGTCTTGTCTCGCTTTTAAGACGCCATTCGCTTGATTGTTGAGCTGTTTCTCTGTCGTATGCGTAGATTTATGTTTCGTCCAGTATTTTATGAATAATCCGTCTTGAGAAACCATATCTTCAGCGACACGAACGCGATGTTGATTGAAAAACATTCAGCGTGTTTCGTACAAAACTAGATGCGACGCGTTTCGTGCCTAAATTGCCTTTCAGAATCGATCGGTACGAATCAAATGATATTCTAACACGTTTGACAATATCTTTAACCGTCAGTCGTCGATCACCAAGGATCAAATTGTTACTCGTCTGTTGAAGTGCAAGGTCTTCCCGATCGATTCTCGCCTTCGACGCGTTCTCTACTTTCTTTCAACATTTTGTACCACTCGAAAATCCTTGCTCCTGACATGTATGCATCATTGAAACACTTCCGCTACATTTTGCTCCACTAAATTTGACATATTAAAAATAACTGAAAATCGCTTTCCTTCAATCATAGAACAATCGTTTATTTGCAAATCAATAATGGCAACGGCGTCAAATATTTAACACATGTTAAAAGCAGTTCTACCAATTATAAAAAAAAAGTTAAAGATTTTCAGATATAATTAAAGCGGACTATTTAAATGCATCAGTCACGATCCTTTTATAATCACAGTTAATAACGTGGTACGAATTAGTGGCGATCATTAACTGTCATCTTTTCATCAGCAAAAGAAAATTAAAAGCTGGAAGATAAAAAGCATTCTAGTCTGCACTACGAGTGTGGCTCGTCATTGCAAGGCAAATGGATTAAGGGAAATTTAAACACAGAGTTGCTTGTGTGACAATTTATTGCATAGAGTGTTCTATAACAATGTTTTTTCGCATATCGTTGCTTTCGATGCATAAATACCTTCTCCACTCTTAAAGGCACCTTGTTTTCCCTGCATAAATTCGTCGATTCTTCTACTACGGAATGACAATGTGTAAATTACATAAACGTGCCGTTTACATAAGCTGAAGTTGTAATGATCCAAATTGCAGGGAAGAATATTATTATCGATCAAGCTTCACTATCTTACCTGTATGAAATCGGTGTTGTTCGACTTTTCTACTTTGGTAGATATTGTTGAAGGAAAATTTTATTTATTGAGACGTATATCAATCGTGAACAGTGTTGAAGAAAAAAAAAGAAAGGAGACAAATTACTGATAAATTTCTTCGAGGTGTAATAATAATTATTAATCATTGATCGAGTCAAACTGTCAACTTTAACCGTAAAATTATGGCAAGCTTGTTAGCATACTTTCACCGTGGGTGAAGCAATCAGAGGAGGAGGTCAAAGAGAGAGAATAAACGTGTACTCAGTTTTAATTGAAGTTGCAATTGGCAGTTAGGAAGTGAAATTTCTTTGATCAAACGATTCATAAAGATGGAAATTACAAGTGTCTTATATGATACGAACTTTTCTTCTTCTTCTTCTTCTTCTTTTTTTTTATTATTCGTTCTGCATTACACTTTTTAATCGAGCGTAGAAGCTATCTTCGATTAATAGTACGTATATGAGAACAGGAATTCGACCTCGATTGTATTTTTCATGAAATGAACACTTTACCTGCAAGTCACGCGGCACCTTATATTTTTGATTTTAGTACTTATGAATAAATAATGAACGATCTCTAATTATTACACGGTTTTAACTTGGTTTCGATATTACATTATACGGATGCCCGCGTTTAACTCCCCTATAATCCGACTTTCTTTTCTTATAAAAACAGAAAACGACAGTATTTTATTTTAGGGAGAGAAGTAATTAATAACAGTTGATCCGAACAGATCACTTGATAGCAACGTACTAGTGATACTTAATAGATAAATAAAATAAGAATTTTAATATATAAGTACATGACTATTTATTATTAGAAATTATTATTATACACAGAGTTTATTGTAATTGAATAAAAGTGAGAGTAAAAATAAAGACTGGAAATGTCTTTTTGCATAATAGAAAGGAAAAAAAAATAACAATACGTTATTTTGGAGAGAAATGCAAACGCTAACAGTGTAATTTTTACATATAAATACACAAGTATTTATTATTGTAAATTATTCTTATTCACAGAATTGACTATAATTAAATAAAATAAGAACTGGAAAAATTTCTTTTCCTATAATGAAAAAGAAAACGAAATAAAACGAATTACAATTCCTTATTTTGGGGAGAGAAATAAATACTAACACAATGTAATTTTAAAATATAAATACAGAAGTATTTACTTACTTTAGAGAGAGAGAGAGAAAAACAGACACCGACATAGTGTAATCTTAACATTTAGATGCTTAAGTTTTTATTATTATAATTTACACATTTTTTTTATCATAATTCATTAATGGTATAAGTTTAACTTACAAGTGCTTAAGTATTTATTATTGTAAATTGTTATTATTATAGACGAAGTTAATTGTAAAAACCAAAAAACGGAAATATTAAAAAAAAAATGTACACAGTAGCGCATAAAGTCTGTAAAGCAACAGAATTTACATAAATCGGTGTAAACAACGAAAACCTTAAAAGTTAGTTGCGTCTAACTTAATTTCCATTTATCATTGAACGAATCGAATGGATGTCAAATGTTATATCGAAACAAGGAAACGTGTTACAAAAGCTTGTTCACACGGCATTTACGAACAAAACGAACGAAAAAAGAAAAAAAGAAGTTGATTGACGAATTAGAAAATACACTAACACGCTAACGAACGTACAAGCAAAGAACATTAATGAATTGTGCTTTAAGCTGGTAAACATCGACTAATTACAACGAACGTTTCAATTGTGTGTTTAGCATTGTGTAATCAGCGAAGAGGTGTAATTTCACGTCTGATGTTATAGTGACGACGAGTATAAATGAAAATTCATTTGCTTAGGCTCGATTTATCGACGAGGCAAAAGGTGAATCGGTAACACGATGTATCATTTGAATTAACTACCGTCTCTGTCTATTCAACAGAGCAATCTAAAATTTCTCTTACATTCGTTAATTAACGTCGACTTGATGCTTGTGTACGTTGATTTCGTCGAAATGGAATCTGTTTAATTCAATGTTTTGAATTCTACAGTGTAGATCTATTCATGAAAGAATCAGCACATTGGCGATTTTCACTAGGAGAAAGCATCTTCAATTCTACGCGTTAATAATTCACGTTACGGGATACCTGTTTGTATGATTTGCTGTCGATCGTTATTGTACCGTTAATCGATCGAACTTATCTGATGGAGCGGAATGTCTGAATAGGTAATTTTCAGTGCTTTAAATTAGATAATTTCAAGATTGAAAAGTCATGTACCTGTCGGTAATAATTCTTATTATGATATCGAATAAATGATACTCTTAAGTGTGCTATAGATACGATTCGAAAATTAATAGTGAAAGGAATAGGTATACGTACACTGATTAATTAGTTTTTTTTGTATCAATCCTCGATGGATATTGTTCCGTCTTAAATAAGCAATTTTAAGTGCTTTAATTATCTGGATTCGCTTTTCGAACAAAAACTTAATCTCTCTAGTTTATAATTAAAAATCAGTAAAAACTGTAATAAATTACTTTATTTCGATTATTGTAAATGTGAATCTGATGTTTCATACAGGTATGATAGTACAATTAAAATTAAACAATTCCTCGATAAATAAATTATTCTGTTCTAAGTACCGACGAATCAATAATGAGTTAACTCGTCTTTCCCAGTTAACAGATTAAATTAGGTAATTCATACTTCAGATTGAAGGGCCATGTACCTGTCAGTAATAATTCTCATTAAGGTATCAAATAAATGATGCGTTTGAATGTGCTATAAATACGATTCAAAAATGAATAGTGAAAGGAATAAGTACACTAATGGAATTTCTCCTGCAAGAAATAAATAAATAAATAAATATATAAATAATTCGTACTTCAGACTGAAAATTTATGTACCTGCTAATAATAATTTCTATCATGGTAGAATAGATTATGCGTTTCAATATGTTATAAATACAATTTAAGAATTAATAGTAAAAGGAATAGGTACACGTACACTAGTTAATCATGTTTTTATAATATTAAATTCTCAATGGAGTGTGTTTCTTCTTGAATAAGCAATTTTAGTGCTTTAAATTAGATATTGAAATCCTCTAATATTATAAAAAAAAAAAAAAAGAAAAAGAAAACGTTATACGGTGCCGCGTTGTAGTTTCAATATAATTTTGTATTCTTTTGTTTATTAACTTTATATACTAATAGGTTTTCTTTTTTAATTTTTATTAAGGTATCGAATAAATGATGTACTTGAATGTATTACAAATACAATTAAAAAATGTATAATAAAAGGAATAGGTACACGTATATTTCTTAACCAATTTTTTGTACAGATTGTCGTGGATTTATTTATTTTTTATAGATATGTTTCTTTTTGTACTTGTTTTGTTCGAAAATAAAATTTATAACAGTAACCGTACGACATAATTATCCGATAGCTTGTGGTACTTTAATTACCGCAACAAGAAAATCGAGGATTCTCGTGAAAAAATATTCTTGAATTTCATTTCGATTAAATTTCCTTCAACGACTGAAATTGTATTATACATATTTACGTGATACTTTACATCTAAGCCGGTTATTAGGTTTTGGAATAAACGCGAAAACTTTTGATAACTTCGAAAATGTCAATCGCACGTTGACAAAGTCAAGTGTAATTAAAAATTCTGCCCTTTATGGATAAAGTTCGGATAAAGTCACGAGATGATCATTGTGAAACATGGAGATGAGAGAATTAATAAGAAATATCGGCGAAGTTGAACGGCGATCATTTATTAAAAACTGCCACGCTATTAGAAGTTTCAAGCGATCTTATACACGAATAATTATGCAAAACGGCCGAGGGATCGATAAAATACGTTCCAGCATAAAGAATAAAAGATATTCCAAGATAAGATTTCTCGTCGTCGATAAATGGTGGTAGCACAAACGAGATAATCGAAAATTCACAGCGAAACATTTTATGATTTACCAGCCAGATAATCAACGCATAATGAACGAAGCAACAATGCCGAAACGTTTGTTAAATTTTCAGTAATCGTGAACACAATAGACGACATTAGCCACAGAAACAATTTTATCGAGATTAACCATCTGTTACGCGTTTTCTTTCATATTCTTGTAGAAGTTCTTCGTTAATCTTGGAACGTATTTTGAAATAATACATTCGTCGGAAACGGTGCTACGTTGCTCTTGAATTTTTCCAGGTATAACACAAAGCAAAGATCATTCAAAATTAATTTAACCTCTCAATGTGTACTTAAGAAGAAAAGAAACGTTAGTTTCTTTTTATTCGTAGATACCTTTATTTGAAAATTTATTCCAATTTGCTTATGAAATACTAATAATAAATACTAATATTAAGTACCAATCATCGCAACTTTATTTGAACACATTTTTGTGTACTATTTAACCCTTTGCGGTCCACGATATTCTCGCAATTTCGTTTCAGTCTGTCTGCGCTATATTAGCAACTTTATTTCATTTCATTTTCTATATTAAAACTGTATACCAATATTATAGGTATTTTAGGATCTATAGTATCATTGATTATCCTTATTGCCTTATAAACAATTTGTACTTTAGGATATGTTACAATAACTAATTTAGGAATTCTTAATTTAGATTAGAGTATCCTGAAGGAATACAGGTATTTTAGGACCTATATCATTTATATACATTCCAAGAATATTTTTCGTTGTACATGTATGTATTTTTATTTATTTATTTTTTTATTATACAATTACAATACAATAAAAAATTCTTGGAATAACTATCTTCACGTTCGAACTGAGGTGTCGATTCACGCTCGACATAGAACTGTAAATGTTTAAGCTTACTAAGATGAAAAATAAAATATTTAATTAGAAACATTAATTTTATTTCTTCTATATATTCTATGCACGTAAAATATGGATACAATAATTACAATAATTCTAAACAACAAAGAATAATTTTGTTTTCAATATAATAACGACTTTGTTGAGATTATTTTTCATTATTCTAATTTATTCAAGCCATTACATTATGGTAACACAAAATGCGACGCAGTTAACACGAATGTGCGCATTTCCGCCATGATCGTCTGCTAAAATTAATTCGAGTGTGCGTGTTAAAGGGTTCCAAAAAAAAAATTCGGCAATTAAAACACCGTAACGATTTCCCGAAAACCAATGGCGAAATGAATAAATAGTACCAATGGTATCTATCGGTCGTTAATCTACTCGTACTTGGAGCGAGCCATCGTGGATCCGTAGAAGGCGATCGCGCATTTAAATTGGTCGAGGTCTCTCGGTTACGCTCGAGTAGTAACACACTTCCCTAGCTCGGATATGCAGTTGTAAACTATTCTACACCACACGGCCATCGACCAGAGTTCCCGTGGCTCGTGCATACATCTCTATATACCCTTTCTAACCTTTCGCCGCTCTGTGCCTCCATGCAGAGTTCAGGTTCATACAACACGTGCTCTCCCTTATCACCTGTGCGGGGTGTGTACTGGTCAATGTTACATTTTTCAAATCACACATAATCGTATATGTAATGATAATATATTGTATATTTGTCGAAGGATGACGTGTCGGTACTCATAATCAGTATTCACAAATAATGTCAAGCATATCTATTCGTTTCGTGGAACAGGGAGATCACCCTGATCCATCGCCAAAGTGTCAAAATACAGTGGGTAACCCAATTATTATGATCAGATGAATATTACTGTTATGACTACAATAATAGTAAAATGTACTTCTTTTGTTTAATTTATCTATATTGTGACAGTTTAACTAGCCGAAAGAAAATACAAGTTTTATCCTGGATAAAATCCAATATGACATGAAATATGAATGTAATAAAAAATTATGGGAGTTGTTGAAGTGTTAAATTAAATCAGAAGTGACAACTAATAGGTAGCAACTGATTGAGAAAAGAGGATGTTAAAAAAGCGGCCAATTTTTACTCCTTTAGGCACCTAATATTTTAACTAGGCATCATTCTACAAGTCTTAAGGTATAAACGCACAATTATGTATAGCAAATGTGATGAAAATATAATACTCCGAAAGTTGAATTGAAACTTCCTGATTTCAAGTGACCATATCTTCAAAATTAATACATTAAATGCAAAAGTTCAAAGCCTATTTTATAAAGGAAAGTCAATATTTATATTCCAACCATTTTGCACTCGCTAACTCCGACTATATCATCGCATCTTTAACCTGATCCTTACGTGTTTTATTCTTTAACTCTTTATTCTCCAAGCATTTTCAATACACAAAGGAAATTATAAAATACACTTTGAATGCTTGCTTCTACCCACTTGTGTACGGATTCCAATTAGATCATTTTATTAATGTAAATAACATGATAGGAAAAATTATCGTTGGAGTTAACTCATTTCTTCCTAATATTGCGTAAATGTTATTTATTCCGCAACGGTATAACAATCCAAGTGGAAAATAGGTTCTACGATACTCATTGACTTGTGACGATGATGTTAGAGGAGAAGGTGGAGGAAGTGATAAAGAGGATCGGCGGAAAAGGAAAGGTTGTGTTTCGTCCTGGGTCTCCTAGTGGACTCGTCAGTAAAGCGTTTTAGGAGACCCATGCCTTTAACGCAGGAAATTGAGAGACTCAGGTTAGAACTGATATACATATATAGGAATAGGACCTTTCGCGAGGACTAGCGAAAATGGCTGTGTGTCTGTCCGTCCCTCTAACGGTGGTGCACAGAAGGGGCCGTCACAGACTTCCATTAATTATAAACTTTTCAACAGATATATGAGAATCGTGAAATCATAAAAATTATGCGATTTTGTTACATTTTTTTTTGTACCTTTTTAATGTGAATTCAGTACAAGGAAAATGGCAGATTTGTGTAATATTCAGAAAATGATGAAATAAATAGCAAAAATGGAAATATAATTCTAGGAGCGGAGGAAAAATTTAAGAATTCAAAATTTGAGAATAGGAGTCGAGAACTAAGCGACCTCTGGACCGACATACCGGGATTCTACGCCTCTTTATTTTCTTGCTATAGTGTATCCTATGTAACAAAAAAATATTGATGTGTAATACAACACATTCTCTGATAAGGCTACGAGAATAATTTCTGTTGGAGAAAAACTTTGGCGGGAAAAAAATTGTTTTCCTAAATGCTGCGTACACCGAAGAAATGGGCTAATGCAAAGAATAGGGTGATAAGTGAGATTTACCATTAGAATAAAAAGGGTTTAATAAACGCATGTTTGCTTATTTTATTCGATTTTTTTCTTTTATCTGTTCTTTTTCCTTTTTTTAGTTTTTTTTTTCTTTTTTCCCGTAAAACACATGTAACGATGTTTAAGTAATCATTGCATCGTGAGCTGACGTATTGATCGGTGTGAAGAGTAATTCGATTTGAAGGTGTTAGAAAGGCACAGAATTTGTGCGGGCTTTATCATTCGCTTGTTTGCTTTTATCAGAGAAGGCGAGTGAGGACAAGGCAGCTTATAACGGTGTTCCTTTTTTTTCTTTTCGAGAAAAAAATCGAGTAATTTTATTTTCTGTTAATAAAATGTATTTCATGTAATTCTGGTGCTTGTCTTTTAATTTCGTTTCAATTTTAATCAAGATTGATTATATTTCTAGTTGTAGACTGTCATAGTGGATTTTACTAGCTGTTTCTTTACTTTGTTAATCGTAATTACGCATTTATCAATGAAAGTTGTATTAATGGATAATTTGTCATTGTATTAAGTTAATAGAAATGTTCTAATCGGGGATATATAAAGAGTTCATCAGTGTTGTGGTACTTTTTTTTTTACATATCAATTAGGGTAGTGAATAACATTCTTCGATTTAAATTCATAAACTTCTTTGTATTCTTTAATCATTTCAGTTTTAGCTATAACCAGGGATTAGGATGTTTAAGAGATTTTTATCGAGGTTTAAAATCAAAATTTGCATTTTCCTCAGATTATCGAAATCGACTTCGAATATCGATAAGAGAAATTTAGTACAAAGCTATTTTTTTCTTTATCTAAGAAGAGTGACGAGAGGAATTTATATATTTTTTTACTTAATATAAAAGAGATTTAGAGAATTTGTTATAAATATAAAAATGTGTTCAACCGCCCGAAATAAACGTTTCATATATATTTGTTTGTTTATATTATCTGTTTCTGTACATCCAAAGTTTTAACGTAAATGTTTTTATAGCGAAGTCGCAATACTAATTATTTAAACGGGACGCATAACTCAGGTGTTGCTGTTTTATGCAATCTGTTCGTTTGAAAGTTGCATATTCAGTGCGACATTCATACGTATGTGCGTCATTTGTTCAAAATTGCATTATTTTAATTACCATCAATAAGTATCACGTAACAGTGATTAGGAGTATGTAATATTCCGATACATAAATTGATTTCCTTGCAAACGTGGAGTTTCCTTAAAATATATTTTAATATTTACACAGAAATGTAGTAATCAATAAAGATAAATAAAGAATATCATTACAGCGATATACATTTTTTTATATCTCCATCAATTTTCCTTTTTTCTTTCGTTAATAAAATTATGCAAATAAAGGTTGAAACGTCTGTAATACATTTGAATAAAATCAATTCGATTTTCTGCCAGCAATTATCGAAGAGGAAAAAAGAAACTAATTTTCAAATCTATACATCCTCTGAACTATCATAAAATTATCTATTTAATAAATTCTGTGTATTCCTCGACCTCTTCTATGAATAATACATAAAGTATTATTCATTAATATGTACATGAAAGGTTGTATGCCGCACTGCAGAGGTACTTCTCATAAGTTACATAAAGACACCAGATTTGAATAAATATAATTTAATTTTCTTCTTAGTAGTGTTAATTTCATTTCATAACGCGAATCACAAAGTGTAACCAACTGTTTGGCTATTAATGGATATGCTTTTCGTACGTAAAAGTGTTTCAAAGATACTCTTTTCACGTGTATCGTAGAACCTTCTTCATCTGAATGATTTTAAAGATCGATAGTGGCTTCTCCTATAAGCTCAATCGATAAGAAGGACATACGCTTGTCTGTGAAAGTGTGAGGGTTGCTGTTACGAGCAATATTCGATGGAAGAAAGCAAACTTTAAGAGGAAATAGATATTTCGAAATGTCATCTTATGTACTCGTTACTCTATGAAATTTTAAACTGAATCATTTTTCTGTTAAAATTTTAATAATTTTGTGATGACTATTTAAGTTTGACCCAGTTGGGTTTTTCGTTCAACTGTCAGACATATTTAGTTTTTCAACGGTTAACACTGCCACGGTAGTTATCCATAGCCGACATTTTTTAATTGTTTAGAATACTCAAAATAAGATAAATATCATCGACTAAAAGATTTCGAACAACGTAAATAACTGGACAACATTTTGAAATAAAAAGTGCATTGTTCAAGAATTAAACATTATCATTAGAATATATTTTACAGTAATAATGTATTACGATGCACAAAAATTTGCAAAATTTTTCTTGTAGTACATATATTTGACGAAATTTTCTCAGCAGAGAAACTCGCCTTTCCTTCTTTCGAACTTTATAGCATAATCTTTTTCGTGCAACTGTACTCGATGAGCATAGATTTTGCGGATTTTCGTATTACTTATGCAGATAATATTTTATTATTATATGCTTAGACTAATAAAAATTCATGTGGCCTCGAGGGCAGAACACGAAAAATTTGTGTGTCACTGAACGATGTTAACCATAATCTACATTACGAGAATGACTCGTTATTATAAAGGAAGAGGTTAAAACGTCGATCGAGCATCCAATCTGCAATCCTTTTGTTGGGATCGGAAGCCAAGAAACTGCATAAAGTTGTCGCACCTAATTCAGACCGGGTATCAAATTCCGGCGTGTCCATTTCCAGCGATAGAAGTGACGTCATTATTCTCCGAATGCTATGAAATCATATTTTATGGTTGTTAAAGGATACAGCTGCGCGGCTGCGGGATGCTTTTTAAATGCCACACTGACGAGAAAACAACGTAGCTCGCTTCTACTGTTTCACGAACGCTACCGATACGCTTCCTTATCTTGTTATTGCGTCTGTCGCGATTTTTCCATCGCAATCGTGAGCAACCAATTGACAAATACGCGTTCGCCTTGCGGCTGTGCTCTTGCTTTTGTCATCGTCGTCGTCGTCATCATAAATACCACTTATACATACGTATTTGGGAATTTCTGTGTATCGTGGATTATTCAGAAATTTGCAATGGAGAAATGTTATAGGTGTATATTCGATATGGTTAAATAAAATCAGAGATTGATGAAATTTGAAGGAAGAAATCCTTTCATCGAGGTTGAAATTCAAAGTCGAAGAAACTTCGAATTCGAGGAGGAAATATTTTATTTTTACGTTTAACTCTTTGCCGCACGAATTTTTAGTTACTTAGTTACGTACGTTAGTCTCGAATGTTCACTGTTCCAATACAACTTTAAATAAAGAAAGTCGAGATATTATATATCAATTTTTAGTTAAAAGTCCTCTATCTTGAATTCAAACTAAAGTTAGAACAAAAATACAAATTTGATAGATGTATAAATATTTGTTTTGTCACACCTTGACCATAATCTACATCACGAGTGAGACTCGTTATTATAAGGCAAGGGGTTAAACTATGGGCGAAGGTGTACTTTTCTTGGTGTTGAATGTAAAGGAGGGAGGGGTTTCTTTGCGAAACGGAAATTTAAGTTGAAAAAGAAATATCCCTTCTATTGTAGCTTGAAACGTACTCTTATTTTCTTGGAAATGGTGTTAACGAGATTTTTTATTGCACAAAAATGGAAGTTGTAGAAAACTTTTTATCTTGTATACCTTTTTGAGGTCAGGAAGAACTTGTGTTTTTTCACACTTAATTTTTAATGATAATTAAATTGCATGTATATTATATATTTGCAAAATGGAAGTTTAAAAAATTTTAAATTATAGTGTTGAAGGATTAAGAATTAAATGGGTTCAAAAGTAACAATCAGGTTATAGGTTTAACAGTTTCATGAAGTTAAGGATTTAGAACATTTGACGATTGTTTTATCTATTTGCATGCTTTCCTAAGTTCAAGAAAAGCTGATATGTGTAATCAAATTTAATTTTTAATAGTAATTAAACTATATTATGCACTTGAAAAATATTGATTCATAAAGCTTTAAACTAGTGTTAGAGCATTCAAACTTAATTTAAAGTTAGAGATTACAGATACAACAATTTCATGAAAATTAAGGGTTTGATTAACGATGTTTTAAGCAATCTTTTGCTGTAGGAAAATCCTATTTGTATATTTGCTTAAACTCATGAAAAACTGATGTATATATAAAAATTAAACTATATACATATTGTGCGCTTGGAAAATATCAGTATAAAAACTTTTAAATTAGTGTTAAAGGGTTACAAATTAAGTCAGAATTAAAGGCTCAAAGGCAATCATATTTTAGATACAATTTCACAAATTTGGAACGTTTTAGTCTGACGGTTTACGTAAATTACTCTGAATATTATCAAATAGGATATTTTACGAATAATTAAACAATATCAAACTTTCGTATTAATTCAGATATATCCAGAGAAGGATTTTATCCATAATGAAGTTGTTCTTATCAATTTCAAGCTATTTCCGTTCAATTTCTCGTCGATAATTTTTACGAAAAAGAAAAGGAAAAAAGGAAAAAGAACGAAAGTAAAAAGTAGCAAGCGGTTGTCAAGTTTTTAACGTTTAATTGCAACTTGGAATCAACACAAGGTCGTTAAAACAACACTGCATGAAAATTTTCAATTTTCAAAACACATATCTCACGCTTCACTGTGTAATTAACAAATCGTCATCGACAAGTCACTCTATATACAGCTTCGCAACGTTTCGTTGTTACAGTTTAATCTCTCGTTCCCGGAACGTTTGATGCGAAATACTTTAAGCAGCTTACATCTAAACGAGATCGGAAAAATGGTGAAAAAACGAAAAAAACAAAAACAAAAGGAGACTAGCGATTTTAACGCGTGTCGCTACGATGACACGGTATCCATGAAATATTTCATACGAGTTTTTGTTGGCCGTTTTAGGATTAGCTAAAAATGAAACTCGAGTTTCGATCTACGTGTGCATGTGATCATTGTCGAATAGAGAGAGAGAGAGAGAGAGAGAAAGAGAGAGAAAGAGAAGCGAGAAGGAAAAAAGTGACGGGGGAAAAAGTGGGAAAATATGTTGGTGAACGGAACAACCAAAATTCTACATGTCAATTAAATTTCCAGTGGACAGATAAAATTTCGCGCAAATGGAAATCCCGCGGTGTGACGTATTTTGATATATACTCTAACATTACTACGACATTTTTCGCAATGTTGCAAAATCGATTACGGGTGAATTTTGGATCGACGCGTCAGACGGAATAAACTGGTCACGGTGAACAATAGAATGTTACGTCGGTGCATTAAAAACACAGATAAGAATCGATGCTGATACCGATTGTCGTTCGTTTCATTTTACGATTAGATATGACGACGACGACGAATGATCAAGCCAGAGGAAGAAGGGTCGTACTGAAAAACGAAAGAAAGGAAAAAGAAGAGAAAAGAAAGAAAAAGGAATACGGGAGAAGTTTAATTAAGAACCGAGTTCGAGTTTTGTTGATAATCGTAATCAGAGTTTAATTTCGTTGAAATTTTATGTTTGTCCTGCGTGCTTAATAGGAATTTAATTAGTTCTTTGAAGTTAATGTTACGGATTAAAAGAGAAGATATCTTTTCTTTGCTGTGTAGAAGATACGAGCTTCAAGTTGAAATGGAAAGATACGGCATTATAATGAGTTAAATATATCTAGCGTGTCTGAGAGACTTCAAGATTCATTTTCCAGATTATTGACTTTCAAAGTAGAAATTCTTACATCTTATCGTTTCCTTTTCTTTATTCCATTTTCCAAGAATTCATTTTGTTCTTTTATTATTTTATGTGACTGTTTTTGTATTTATCTACATATTTATTAATTCTCAGAAGTTTCCAAATGCAATATGAAGAAGAAAAAAATTGTTTTTTTAAATCTCTAATTTCAACGCGAATATTCCACTTTTGTACATTGTAAAATGTAACTTGAATTGAAACGAAAGGGATGTTCGAAGGAATGAGTAAATGTGAAAGAAGTCGCGAAAATACTGTATTATCAGTTCACGATTCTCTCATTTAAGGAATACACATTCACCTAAACATTCATTAATTTAAATTCAATTTATTATGAATAAATATAATTATAATAGAAATATAATTTATTATAAACATAATTATGATATGAACATAATTTACTATAAATGTAATTACAATATAAATATAATTTATTAGTGCGAGGATAAACTCAAATGATAGTTAAATTAAATTCTCCCAAAAATGATGTCTCTCGTGAAAAAATTTTATTCTATATTTTCAGTGTATTCTCACATGTAAAATTACTGACTACCCGGTTCACCCTGTATAATGATATGAATAAGTATAATCAAATATTTCAAACTATTCTGTAACATGCATTTTTAACCCTTTGACTACAGTGTGCTCTAATGAATCTATCATTTCTAAAGATTAGAAACGCAGATATCTTCTTCGCATGAAAAATCCTTAATAAATTCGGCAGCAAAACATATATATTCGCTTCTCGCATGTTTTAACCCTTTGACTGCGAAAGACGTATATATACACCCTTAATCCTTATTGTCATCACTAAAATGACACCATTTTTTGATATATTCTTGCATTGTGTATAGCAACTGTTGAAATCTTGTTTCGATTGCTGTAAGCATTTTTCACGTGAAAACTGTATTTAAGGGAGAACCGGGGCAATTTGATACAGAGGCAGGTTGATACAATGAAATCAACTGACACGTAAAATTCAAGGAAATTGAATATTTCAATGATTGTTTATATGATTTCAACATTTAAAAAGAAAATAAAAAAAACGTTCAAATTCAGTCAAAGGGTTAATATACAGGTAAAAGTGTGTATATACGTCTCTCATAGTCAAAGGGTTAATAAATTATCACAATCTAAACGTATCAGATTAAAATAAGTATATTTATTACTTTCATTCATATTTGTCTGGAATTATTCCAATAAATAACAATATCTCCTAACATCAAAATCGAATGAGCCATCAGGTAAACAAGAGGAATGGAAATTAGGGAATCCAAACCCTGAATTACCTTGTTGCAAGTTCCGCTAAAGTAGATCCGCGCAATTTTCACATTGGTCGGAAGAACAGCAGAAAAGAAGAAAAAAGAAAAAGAAAAAAGTACAATTTCTCGAGGTTGTTCAGGGGGAAAGTATTGTAGGGTAATAGGTACCATCATGGCGACATTCAAATAGCCGCAATCCTGTCCGGGATACGGGAGAAAGGGAAAACACAGGAATTAGAAGCAAGTAAAATGAACGGAAAAAGGGGAATCGTGGAGAGGCACGTAGAGTAGGAAAGTATGTGATAGAGGATCGCCGCTCTGTCGATTACGTTCTATACAGCAGCGTAATTGCATACGCAATTACGTTTCTGAAAGCGAGCTTCATCCAACTTGCGCGGCTCCTTCCAACTTTTGCGTTCACGATCTCTTCCGTAACTGTGAATAGTAATCTGGTAATTTTCCTTAGCTATACACACATTTATTTCTTTCCCTTTTCCACGAGATTGAAAAGTATTAATTCTATTTTGTATTTCACTTTTTTTTCGTGGGTGCAAGAGAAATATAATGAAGATTCGAATAGTTTTCGAAATTACTTTTTACAATTTCTAGCCTCATTTTTGTTAATACAGGAGGAATAATAATTCCTCCAATAGTTTTTGAAATTATTTCTAGTATAGTAAAAACTATTAATTATACTTTGTATTTTAATTTTTACGACGCAGGAAAAATAATGCCTTAAATAATTTTCGAAATCATTCTAAGTATGGAGAAAAGTATTAATTCTATTGATATTTCAATTTCTGTAGAGGCAGGGGGGATAACGCTACTTGAAATAATTTTGGAAAATACTTTTAATACAATGAAATTAATAATTCTACTACTATTTTAATTTTTGTGGATGCAGGACTAATAACGATGTCATCAACAGGTTTGGAAAAGAATTTTCATGTATTCAGTAATCGAGAGTTAACATATTTCGTGGTATGAAGCTAACGTTGTAGATATGCTAAACTCTTCTACTTGCAAAACTTGAACATGTTACACATATCATACCATATAATACGAAGATATTTTTTTTTTATGAGAAAAGAAGCTGCAAATAAATGATGACAAAATTGTATCAATATTACTCCTGGAGTATCATTTTAGTTAGGTTTTAGTTGCAAAATTAATTGTATATTATCGAAAATGATGAATACAATCATAATAACCCTATAGCTCGTTAACCCTCTATAACTCCATTTTTCATTCTTTATGAAAAGAAGGGTAACAGTTGATTACAATTTTACACTTTTAAAAATATAAAGCAAGAATTAATAATTATTGCAAAGAAATTGACTGGTAATAATTTAATAATACAGTAATACAATGGTATATCAATTGACAAATAAAATAAAACGTACAAAATACAGCTAAGTAGGTATGCAACTTTCAAATCACATGTAGTTCTAGAGGTTTAAGTGTAAGTTTATAGAACACTTTATAAAATAATAAATAAGTACAAAAATAATCAGAAAACTGGTGTTCACACTAATAATCGAATTCTCAAACTGTTAATTGCTCCAAGAAATCAAACGAATAATTCTAAAAACCTATCATTTTCCCAAAACGCAGCAACATCGTAAGCTTTCAACGACTTGAACGAATTCACTTTCTCAAACAGTTTGTTTACACGCAATTAAAGCTCCAAAACCTCCGCTGTAAACCCTTCCCAATATCGAAACGAGAAATAGTATCCTAGAAAAAGAGAGAACAAACTATCACGATCGTTTCTCTATCGAGTTACTAAGGGAAAGCATACACAGATACCGGCGGGAAGGAAGAAAAGGAGAGAGAAAGAGAGGGGTCAGGAGCTCGCGGGAATCTCGAAGATCATATCGGTCGGTTGCAATAAATGAGGCACGTAACACGGCGGTCGGCTCGGTCGTTCGGCGGTCTGTCGTAAAGGCAAGCAAGCAAGCAAGGCGGGCCACGGGTGCGCGCAATGCCGCGCATGTCCGTGTTGCCATGATCGCCCTGGCCCACTAACCTATATTACACGCGGGTACAGGTCCCGCATATACGAGTCGACCCACAAGCGACCGATGCCTCGACCGTGGTGAAGAGTCGAACAGGCCGGTCTGTCGCCTATTTTTCTACTTTATACTCTCTACCCTTGTGTGTCTGTCTTCTTCACGTGGCTTGAAACGCGGCTATCGTGACCAATTCGAAGAAGAGAAGAGTTGTTGTTGGTTGACTAGAAATGAAGCTGTGCACGATAGCAGTCAGGTTCGAACCGGGTGGAGGGGAATCGGGTACAGTAAGTTAGTCGTCAGTCAGTCAGTCAGTCAGCCAGTCAGTCAGTCAGTACTCGAGCGTTTGCTCGCCGAGTGAGGCAAAGGGAAGGTGTGGTAGTCACGGCGACGTAGGTCGTCGTTGTCGACGAAACGACGAGAACGCGTGTTCGTTGCGAACAACGGAGGCTCGCTCGTTCAACTGTGAACGCGCGTGGTGGAAGAAATCGGAAGCCGCCGATCGCAGACAACGGTCGGAGAGAAAAAGAAATAGAGAGGTCGAGTACCACGTCCAGGAGAAGAAAGAGGAAACGCACGGTGTGTGTGCGCGCGCGACAGCCTCTGAGCGATTGTGTTGCGCAAAGAGAGGGAAACGAGCGAGCGAGCGCGCGCGCGCGCCGTACCGCGGACAGTCCAGGAGGCGAACTGGTGTGCGGTGTTCTGGAGGCAAGGAGAGGAGGAACCAGTAGTCAGCCTAGTGAGCTCCCAGTGACGGCGCACAAGCCACCAAGAGGGGATCTGAGAAACGTTGCTTCGTTGACAACTGGGTGACGGTTGCGCGTATACAAGCCGCTAGTGATGCAAGGTGCTCTTCCTACGTGATAAGTGGTGACGTCGGTAGAGGCACAAGCACACCCGGCACCTCATTCGCGTCGCGCCTCGCTTCACCGCGGGTGTGTTCCATTACTACCACCTTCTTTCTTCTTTTCATCTCTTCTTTTTGTTTTTTTCTTATTTTTCTCTTCCCTCTTTCCCTTTATTAGAGTATTCCTTTTCTCTTCCTCTCTTTCTCTATCTTTTTCTTGTAATCGTCTCTCGATCACTATCATTCGATCTAACCGCGAAATTCTCCTCACTCGTTCCTCTCGCACCTGAGAAGTACGGTTGGAGAACAGGAACGAAGTCAGTCCTCCTGGAGTTGTCCATGTGCGCAACGAAATGGTTCGTTATTGCGTCAAACAGTTAGGAGTGGAGGATCAGTGAGGAATGGGAACAAGTCACTAGATGTCTGCGACGAGCTACGCTGAATTTGATCTGGTTATCGCGAGGATGCTTCTTGGAGAAAAGTAAGGACGAGGATATTTAGTGCAATTATATATATGTATGTGTGTGTGTTATGAGAGGTGTAATTCGATGATCGACTTGATATTTCGTCGATAAATCGAGTAAATCGAAATTGTGCCAGTGGTGTAAAACACGTGACAAGTGTTTTATTTTTGGGTAGTGTTCTGTTTCTTTTGGCTTAATACGTGGAGTAAATAGATAAGGTGCATGTAGGTAAGCCCCCAGTTCTGGCAACGAATCGGTCGCATTCTCGCGCGCAAAAATTATTGATTACCAGCAGCCGGTTCGACGACGTAGATGGCTGACGTAGAATCAGGACGTTGGAAGGAGCTACGGCGAGAAATCCATCGTGGCCGTTGCCGTGATACGACGTCGTCCCGTTTGACGTCGACGCGTGTTTCGTGAAATGAAAACAATCGTTTTCTATCAAGGTCTCTCGGGTGCTTTTGATCCCGCGATCTGTGTTCCTCTTTGGGAGAGTTTCGCTCGCTTCTCGACAGAAATTCTACGATTTTTCTAGGTGCTGTTTTATTTGTCTATTTTTCTTTCCTTTTTTTATTTACTGTGAAAATCTGGGACTAGCTAACGGTACATCGCAAGTTTTCGCTTTTGTTGAACATTCTGATGAAAAAGAAACCGAAGAAATGGGGAGCTTTGTGTTTCTACAATCGTGTATTTCTGTGCTTAAAAAGGGAAGAGAAAATGTGTTTCTGATTTTAGGGAGGTTGCAATGATTTTTCTTTTCTTTTATGGAATATTTAATTAAAAAACAATTGGAAACATTTGTTCTTAATATTTCTCGCTCTATAAACTCACAGTTGTTCACAAATTAATTTGATCGATTAATTACCGACGTCGGTCAGTTATGCGATAAGATGTGTACAAAATGATCGCAAATGTTTATTCAGTTGTTTATTTATTTAACAATTATCGACAATCGGTGGGTACGATTGGCGGTCGTCGAAAGTTCAATTAAACGAAGTTTTAATAAATCATGTAGAATTAATTTCTCGACTTGTGCGTTGAAAATTGATTGGGACACAACGCGGCGAGGTCACAGGCAATTTTATAAATAACTTCTTCAGCGATATCTGTACTCTTATCCGCGAGATAATTTATCTTTTAATTTACATTAAAATTATATTACACTAACTTCACGGATTCTCGGTTAATGCATCGGAAATTTTATTTCAATTTCAGCGTCGCGCGTGTTCATCGTTACTTTTCTGCGTATTTCACGTTAATGATATAATTAAGATTTAACATGAATGATTGAAATTAATGTACTAGGAAAAAGAAAGAGAAAAAAGAAAAAGAATGAAATAGGGGAAATCCTAACAATCCAGTTTTCTGAAATGTAGTCGAATGTCGTCGATCAATGAAAGTCGCGGAATTCGTGTGATACATCGTTCAAGCTTGATAGCATCGTTAAACGTAGACAGTGGCGCGATGATGATCGTGATTACTTGGTACTTATACACTTGGCACGTAGCTAATAACGCACGCTCGTATTTTCCTCTATAAAGTTTGGTTCTTTTGATATATGTCGCGACCACGAGGATTTTTCAGCCGATTCTCGGTCAAACCCTTACTTTCTGACCGTTCGCGTCGATACGAGAGTAACGAAAATTGCTCGTTGAAGGGTAATCTTTCAACCATACTTTGTCTTTAGAATACTATCAATTACGGTTAAATTTATTCATGCTCGACGAGGAATTTTATTGAAAAAAAAAAAAAGAAAAAGTGTCTAACGTGCATTATTATAGTGTCAGCAGTGATTTCAACGCTCCTTAAGAAGGTTACGTTAATGTGCGTGTCCATTTGAGAGTAAAACTATCGCGAGTTGTTCTCGAGAGTTAAATTTATCAGTATACATGGTATCGAAAGTCTTGGTGGAAAGTTGAACGCACAATTTGAGAGTACTTTCGAGAGGAATTGTCGTATAGAACTCTCAGATGGATAGGTACCTTAATATCGATAAATTTAACTCTCGAGAACAACTCGCGATAGTTTCACTTTCATATGGACACAAATCTTTAAAGATAGATCTCTGTAATTAAAGATCAATAGTTCTCGGATTTTTAAATTGAAACAAAAGTTAGAATTGAAATTGAAGTTTATCCTAATTTTCCATTTACATAGTAAATTGGTTCCAGAAAAAAAACCAAATGAAAAACAACACATTGCTTTGGAAAAATGAAAGAATGATTCCAGACATGAAAATCTAATAAGAACACTAAGCTAATCTTGAATGGAACATGTAAAAATCACTGAATAAAGCTCTGTTTAATTTTAATGGAATATTTTTTTTTATTTTAAGTACTTAAAATATATACGTATTTATCTTTCTTAAAATAATGTGTCACTAATAAAACGGAAATACGAAAAGACTCGAAATTCGAAAAAGCATATAGTATAACATAAAAAACGAAACTCAAACGATTAAAACATCGAGGAGAAGTTTTCAAAATTTAAGTGAATGTGTACAGTTCTAGGAAATGATAATTATAATCAAAATATCTTTTTTAACAAAACTGAATTTACACAGAAATTTGAAAAATGAACCATCGTCAAAGTTATGCCAATTATGACCCACGGTCACATTATGATTATTATGTATCAATTAATCCATTGCATTATAATGACAAATTATACTCGTGGTTCTTTGTGTTTGTTACTTTGCGGTTCGATATATTAACTTCGGCACTTTTGCAAAGAAATTTTCGAAAATTTGAAATTTCGCTTTGAAAAAAGAAAAAACAAATTATACACGTTCATGAATTTATTCATTTTTAATTGTTTTACTAATTTGCTTTACTTCAACGCAAATAAAATTGGAACGGAGTTACGATCCGTATTAAGAATGTCTCTGTAGCGGCGCCAGTGAAGTGCAAAGAATTAATATTCGAACGATGCAATAAATATTTCTTTCGTATTATACGAGGGTCTATTGTACATTACTCCAAATAATTAGGATTAATCGATATAATTGATAATAGTGATTAACGAATAATCGTTTAACATGATTAATAATAACAAGTAAGGACGATAGTGAAATATTGAAAAAGTGATTTATTTTACTTTTACCTTCCTTTCGAAAGGTGTCTGGATACGCTGAATTTATTTATCAGTTTTTTGAGCAATAGTTTTTCTCTTATCAGTAACCGAAGAAAACATATAATATATAGCCTTGCTAGTAAGCCGCGCTAATTTCACCCTAAACCGCAGGCGAACGTCGTTTTATTAAGGTCCGCGATATTCGTTCTTCGTTTCTTTGTAAACGATACTTGACTTTTTGCACCGAGAGGCAAAACGAACACGCGTCGATCGACTTTCTGTCGAACACGCGATGCTTTTGTAACGTGCTTGCTCGTGTGCAGTTCGACTTCTTTTTGCGTGTAACGCGAAGCAAATGCAAATTGATAACTGAACCAGAGTCTTTGTGAGATGAAAAGAAACGTGGAACGATTAAATCTCGCGATAATGCGAAAGGAAGAAGAAGAAAAGGACGGGAGAAAAAAGGAGGACGAATTCAAACTGAAATATGTTCCACGATAATCGAGTCGAAAGAACATGGATTAATTTACATTTAGAAAGATCTGTTCGAATCTTTCAGCACGATATCATTTTAGACGAGTTATTGCACGATCAATTTTTCGAACGAAACTTTATCGAATGTATCACTTGTTTGCTTTTCTTTCTGATGCTAAAGTATAGAAGCATGTTGATAATTTGAGAGATGTTGTGTGATGAAAAATTGCTGAATTAAAAGAAAGTAAAGCTTACAGTTTGTCATATTGTTGAAGATTTATGTAGAAGATTTATATAAACCAAAATCATCTAAGCTTCTTACGCAAGATATATTAATTAGAGATGTATACTTTTTTAATGAAATTTTAAATACAGTGCGTTTTCTCACAAAATAATGCATTCAATAAAAATAATTTCCATACAATTCTATACACTTTTTTAAACGATTAACTAATTCGAATTTAACGTAAATATATATAACTTTATAAATATCCGAGCTGTTTCAAATTTATAAATATCATTAGCCTTTGAATTTCAATATTCTTTGAATCGTGTTTTCGCAATGTTTTCATTTCAGAGTAATTTATTTGTTAAAGAAAATTGTTCAGGGTTTAAAGAAATGATCCATAAAGAAATGCTGTTCATTTGTTTAACACTTACACTTAAACAGTTCGTTTCAATTCTTCCCTTCATTTTATTTACTGAAATAAAAAGTTGTGAATAGACCTAATTAAAAAAAAAAAAAACCATGAGTCATGAGCACGCTGACCAAGGTGTCAGACTGGGAACTAAAATATTTTTCTCCATATGTAGATGTTAAATATTTCTCATATAAAATTTGAAGTATCTCATGATTCTTGAGTTTTTTGATCGGAATGACACGAGGAATCAATGTTGTAAAAAAATTTATAAATTTTCATTCAGAAAACAGGTGCAATTGCACTTTGCTGCGTTTTTGCTAAAACTCATGCTACTTGATGGATAGAGGATTGTTAAACAATGCAAAATTTTCTTCTATATGTTGTTTGCTATCTGCAAAAGGAAGAAAGTTATAGTTCGGTTCAGTTACTAGATACACTCTATATATCAGAATATTTTTTCTTTTCTTCTTCTTTTGTACGACTGTGAAAACACTGGCTTTCGAGATGTTTAAATTCTATTACACCCTCTATGATCTTCAATTTATAACCACATCGAAGGAAAGAAAGCGTGTTACTTGGTCGTTCACTTTAACAGGCGATTAATAGAAAACTCAGCGGGAAAACATCGATTATCCACTTTCATCGATCATTTCTCGTTTCAAAGAGAGCTGCATTAGACGTGCGCGCAAGACGTTTTAAACTTCATGCCGATTAGTTACACGTAATAAACACGCGTCACTTATAACATTTTTTTTTTTTATCATCCTTCCATTTTTTACTCGGCACGTACGTTTCAGTTGATGATTGAAATGATTCAGTGAAACGTCACGGCGCTTAACTGAGCTGTTCTCAAGGCGCTCGCTCTCTGCACGCGCGCGTGCACGCTTTTGCTTTCTTACTTGTGCTTCTTTTGCTGGCTGTCACTTGTTAAACAAATCACCAAGTAGAACATCTTTTCGTTCCCGCCAGCAGTATTTGGACAAATTTCACCGGCGATTGTTCTTTTTTGCATTTCTCGGTTAGGTTACGAGGCAGCCGACTTTTCTAATAAGGGAATTGTAATAGTTAACATATTGCGTACACGGCACTCTGCTCGCTCAACACCCTTCCAGGGCCCGCACAGTATTCGGTAATCATTTGTTACGAGAATACGCGAGACTTCGTTACCCTGGTAACGTAACAAGAAGATCTATTTGTAATTACTTAAGTCATCGATTGAGTTGAAAAAACATGAAAACGAGATATCTCGTCGCCCGGCAATTTCGTTGGTTTTATTTAATCTCATAACCCTTTTGACTCGATTTTTTTGAACATCTTTTACAATATTATAGAATAACTTTTTTCAAATTGGACAAAACGTGAGTTTTTCCCGAGAAATTAAAAGAATTAGTTTAGTAGATGATGTGTAAAGAAATTTTTGAAAAAATTACAATTGATCCTATTTACGAAGAGAATAATAATAATCGCTATACAATTCTTTTATCTGAGCCTGAATGATATTTTCATACATATTCAGATTAACTTGAAAAGTATAAAATAATGAACATATATGACACATAAAGATTTACTGAGATATGTGTTCCAATAAAATTGAAAAGGTTAAAGAATTGAATTTAATGAAATTAATATAAAAATAATTTTTGTTTTCAATTTTTCAATTTACTATTAACAATTGTTATAACTTCACTTAGTATTGTTTTTGTAATTTTATTAAAATCTTAAAATACATTCAAATACGTAAATGTACTAATAAAATTGGATATAAAGTTTGGTTTCTTAGGGAACGCTGTTGAGGAATATTAAATTAATTAAGGAATGTTATTTCCTTTAATTTGCATTTTAAGTGCAACTACCACTGATACCATAAGAATGTTCATAGTTTATTGTTATTTAAGTTATAATTATCATATCTGAATAAGAAAGGTTCCATTACCATAGGGTATACTTTCGTTCATAAGTATGCATTAGGTGAAGCATACCAAAACTCGCTAAAATTTAGTAAATTCTACTGAAATCTGAAACCTGCTAAATTTTGCTAAAATCCACTTACCGAATGTGACGCAAGTTTCATTGTCATTACAAGTTTAATATAAAATTGTTTGACACGCAAAAGTGGTTATAAAATTATTAAAATTCCAAAAGTATAATGAGTACATACGTATATTTTTTACTAATATATTACACTAATTTTGGTGAAGAAATGTAATTTAAATCATACTTTCAGTCCTTTAGGGATTGTACTATACGGAAATTTTAAGGACTTACAATCCTGTTAATATACTTATTACATATTCTGCACATTTTTTACATACCTGTGTCATTGTATTGCTACATATGGTCATTATATTTTCATACTTCACATATTTTATTTGCTTATTCCGACATATTTGAAGTACATAAATGTCTGCACTTTAATCATTACATACATTTGTTAAATATGTATTGGAGTATAGTGATATAAATAATATCGCGAAAATTAAAGGTTATGAAACCGTGTTTTTCTTTTGTCATGGCACATCTGACGCGTATGCAAGATTTATACACTCGTCGGAGGAGAGAAATTTGACAAAGTATTGTGTTGTATGTTTACCGCGATTATGCAATGTTGTTAGAGCAATAAGCAAATGTCTAGCTGTGTTTCGATACTGTAAATGCCTTCAATTCCGCGTTATTTATGGTTCCATAAAGTGGAAGATTTACACGCGGTGGAACGAGCGTACGAAACCGAAATCAAATTCTACAAAGAAATAAAATTTTATACCTTGGACTTGAGCACGAACACGCCCAACGTGAGGCTCGGGTTCGGTGATAATAGTCCTTTTCCAGCGGTGCAGGTCGTTGAATTCCTTCTCTCCTAGGCCCCTAGTGAAAGTCCAGTCGAAGCGTTTAACAGTTTTTTAATTAAACGAGACTCGAGTGTTACGCGAATGATTTACAGAAGTCACGTGATTCCGTGTTTAATTGCTTCAGCGAGATTTGTGCAAAGTGGTTGTTCATTTTTCTTTTTTTTTTCCGCCCTCCTCGATGAAATTCTTTTAGCGGTCGTTACATTGTAGGAGTGAAAGTAACGATAAAAATAATAATACCGACGGTCTACGTTAATTTCACGTGACTTTTCAATCTCAGGTTGCGTGGGCTACTGATGGCCCACTTTACCGCGTTTATAATATATGTATCTTATTTTTAAATAATAGTGCATCGTCTAGTAAATTAAAAACCTACTGGACTACAGAAATCGATGGCCCACCGATTGCATTCATAATGCATAATATTTTTCAGTAACACTACGTTCTTTGGTGAATTGCAACGTGGGTCACCGATGGGGTACCGATTGCGTTATATATAATAATTACGAGTCAATTAAATGACATTATGAAACATTTTATAATATCGTTTCTTCTTATACGAAATCATCTGAAAAAAGGCTGAGCGGAAAATCCAACGTGGCTCATGGATCTGTGCATCAGTAAAACAAATTTTAAAACAACGTAGCAAAAACAAAAAATGTTACATCCCGTGATAGAACATCTACTAAAATCTACCAGTAGCGAAAGATAATCTGTGCAATGAAGAACTCCTAGCATTGTGGATTCGGATCGAACCTAACCATTCTTTAATCGCATACGAACTGAAAAACAGAACAAATTACATAAATTTCATGGAAAGGGCGAATCACCTGTGTGCCGTTTAATCCCTGCCCGATTAAACTACAATCGAGCGACAAGATAAATAGAAGTACGATCGATGAAATCGCTGGGCTGCACGATGAATTTCCTGGCTGGGATCGTCCCTCCTGTAATTAACCTTTACTCGTGGCGTTTATCAATTAAGCTTGCCTGAATCTCGAGCGTTTCGCCCGGGGCTATCTCGACGCGAAATCACAATTTTAACGAATACCTGTAATCACAATTTTTCCGTCGCATTTACGGCCTGGAAAGGAAATTTTATAGTATGCATTGATAATCTCAGTGTTTAACGAGTTACCGTGTGGGTTTAGTGCATTTTAGATTGGATTTAGATGATGATAATTTATGAACATTTTACTATCGCCGATGAATGAATTGGAATTTATACATGTACACATACATATGTGTAGGAAAAGAGGTAATTTCTTAATTGGTTGCGTTAAGTGTACTTGTTTTAACTATTGAGCGAATAGTTTTAGATGAATTTAGGTTTCCAAATTAATTTGATGTATAGGTAAAAATTTCTGAATATTATTGTGTGATATATTTGTTCTTCTTTATCAAAATTTTGTTATATCCTAAGTCTTTTTTTTTATTAATACGTTATTTCATTAATTATTCAGTTAATATTCTGCCATTTTTCTGTTTGATGTTCTGGATATGAAAATGAAGGAAGTTTAAAAAGTCGTACGTTCGTCGTCCCTCTAGCGATGGTGCGCAGAAGGGCCGTCACAGTATGCATAAATTTTAATTTTACATAATCAAAAAATAAAATCGATAAATATTTCAAAATTGATTTAGTGTGGACATAACCAGTTTTGAAATTACATTCCTTGTATAAGGAATATTTTTAACATTTCACTTACGTTGATAAAACAAAAAATCGACTAATATATTTGATTAAGCAAAATATTGAAGCCATATTTTTGTATGATACTCATTCAAACAATAAATATATTTTTTAGTTTAAAGAAAAGAAAAATTAATTTCGAAGAAGCTTTCGATCTACGAGAAAGCGAAAAACAATGAAAAAGACATGAGAGCAATAATATCATAGAAAATTGAAGAATTCCTTTGTATTATAGATGAGCCAATTTTTCGCCGTTCATTCTACTAATTTTCTAGTTCTCCGTCTGCCAAGAACATGTGCTCTATGACTCGTGTGTAACGCTTACAGCAGACTTTGCAATATAGTTGCTTCCTTGCACACGAAACGACAGTCGGCCTGTTAATAAAACAAGCGTGATAACGATACACGTCATGAAAACACGTTATTGTCTCATTAAATACAAACAGAGCGCGCTGGTACGTCATTTAATGAAAAACGTGATGCACTTACGGAACTTTTAATCCAGGTTAAACACGCGCCGTAAACGAACGCGTTGCCGATGGTGTCTTATAAATCTCTAGATATTATGCACACTCTGCGGCAGCTGTATCTAATCATTTACTTTGTTACACTTTCGTATGTTAGTAAGCTTCATTTTCGAGAACTGCTTAGCTCCACGAGTATAACATGAAAGCTGGGAACAGTTTCAATTTTATTCACACTGAAATTTTCCTCAAGAAGAAAACATTATTTTAAATTAGTTTCTACTCACATTAGTGAATGTTTATATCTTTGAAGTATAATTAAATTGAAGTATAATAAAAATGAAAAAATTAAATAAACAAGTTCAACATTTACTAAAAAAAAAATGCGAACAATAATAATTTTATTACGCAAACAAATTATTTCTAAATGAAGATACGGCAAAATCCGTATTCGAAGAATCTTTGAATTCAAAGCTTAATAAGTTTTATAAGTTTGGTGTAATGAAAGTAGTTAATTAGCAGGAGAAGTGTCAATTATATTGATTACATACATTCTTTTTCAAAGAAATACAATGTATCTGTAGTTTTACCTCAAAAAACGACATAATAACAACTTCCAAATTAAATGCACAGTCCTCAGAATACAAAGTATTAACAAGTACATATACGTATCATCAGCATGTCAAAGAGGAACTTTTACATTCGCGTGTATCGTGGCTTTTCATGTTCAATTTTCATATCAAATACCACGTTTATCCAATCTAACAATAATTCTGAACCAAAGAACAGAAAGACTTTGGAAATTCCTTGAAATTGACGGAAAAAAATTTCTCCGTTTGTACAGTTATACTCTATCATCTCGTTCGATGTTTCATTTCTTTCCGTTTGAAACGCATGCGTCATCCAGTTATACGCGATAGAAGGAGGAAAAGTGACCGATGACAAATTGAAAAAAGAAACACTGAGGAGAAATAAAGCTGTGTCGAAAGAATTTGTTTCAATTCTTCGCGTTCTACCGTAACGACTTAAGGTCACGTTTCTCGCAGGACAAATGCGGTTTTATCTCGCAGCGGTTCTTTGCTTCCGAAAACAATGCAACCGTTTTTCTGCCGAATCGACGATTTATCGCAATAACGTTGTTGGCTAGCTTCGACGAAAGTGATTAGGATGACGTCAGGTGGGAAATATGTCAAGATGCCTGACGAAAGCTCGACGCACGTGTCTAATTTGTTCCTTTGTAACGTTGTCCGCGTTCACCAAGTTATATATACGAGAGAAATTGCCCGAGAATTTCTTGGAGCCCGTGAGCTGCGTTAAATTGTCACTCGACTTCGAGACGTTTTCGAGCTCTCGACGCGTTTCTGACCAACGGTGATCATCAAGCTGACTCGAATTCGAGAGATGCGTGAATTGTTCGACTGCATCAATTGTGTTCTCGGACCAATCGGGTTAAAAAGTGTTTTTTTTCTTTTTTATTCGAAAAATTGATCTTTCGTATATTTTTCATTCACTGTTCATTTTATTGTTCAATCATTTTTCTCCTTTTTTTTTTGCTTTTTTAATTCTCACATGTTGAAACCTCCGGTGGCCGATACAGGGTCCATTTGGATCCATGAGAAGGAGGCTTTATTTATATCACTGATAAAGAAATATTTATTTTATTTTATATATTATTTACACATTTTTGTTTTTTAAAACTACTGTTATTACGTAACGATTATTTATGGTAAATGAAAACGTACATTCTCTATTAATTTTTGCTCGAATGCATGCATGAAGTACGTGTTTCATGTGTTCTATGAACACTATAAACATATTTTGAGTATTTGTTACATTATTCCTCGGTATTTTGTAAAGTAATTTATATAAACTGAGATGCCTGTTGATGTTCGTCTGTTTAAAGGGACTTTTTTCTATTTCGATTTATTATATTTTTTTGTGAAAATCAATCAGGCAGATAGCTTGCGGATAGATACGGATCAAATTTGGAATTTGAAAATTGAAACATATGTATTTCGAAAACACATTGGCACACTCGTATACGCAAACATGAAAAAAGAACATTAACATATAATATTAACGAAACCTAGACATAGTAATTTAAAAATTTCGTTTTGAAATGTTTTCAAAAGCTTCGTTTTGAAAGGAAAAGAATTGTACATATTCATAAATGTATCTGTTTCTATTTATTTTATTTTAGTACTAATGAAACTTGAATGGAGTTGCGTTTCGTATTATGAATGGCTCTGCAGTAGCGTCATTGGAGTACAAAGGATTAAATAAAAATTGTATGATTTTTTTGATAGCTCGATCAGTTAACATTTTTTTTTCTTTTTAAGTAACGTTTAAAGCTGATTTTATTTTGGTAAAAACAGGTTTTTTCTTCAAATTACAATAATTACAATTGTAGATATAACACATTTTCATTTATAGATTAGTAAGAATATTTTACTTCCATGTATCCTGACAGAAAAGGTTTCGCTTTTACGTTTTAAAAATTCGAGAAGAAAAACTGGAAGTTACATTTATATCCTTTGAAGGAATCGAAACCTTTCGTTAAGTTACAAAAATAATATTCAATTATAAAAAAAATTCCCAAACTCCACCTCAGAGTGGTGTATAACCCTTTTAATACCAGAATATTGGCAACATTTTAGGTCGAAGAGCATGAAATTTGATACTATAGCAGTGAATTTACTGTGATTGGAAGTATTTGTTGGTAGAGTCGGGGATAGAGTAAATTATTAGTAATTTGTGTAGGACTTCAACCTCCATATTGATCAAGCTAGGTAAATGAGACTGATAATTGGATCGAGGAAATGTGTTTCAGATTGAACTGATGTAATGTAAATTTTGGAGGTCCTGATTATAGTTTGATGATAATTGATCAAGAGCGGTTAAACGTATTCATTTATGATAAAATTATTGAATTTTATTCGTCTTATTTTTAATATTGTTTTCTATTCAGTACTTTTTTTTCTCTTTAACCTTAAACACAAAAATATGTAAAATATTTCACGTTTAAAATCGTAAAATTTCGTATCGTAAGCGTGGGTTTACTTTTATGAGGATTATTTTTTACTGGTACTAAATAATTCATTGAAATTTCACTGTTCATGGTGATTCTAACTGGTAAATTTAATTCAGCTCTAAAAGTTGCGTGAACTTTCGAAGTGTGTAACAAAAGCTTTAACCAAAGTTCTCGAAACGAAGGATAAACTCGAGCATTAAGTTCGAATTGTGCAGAACTGACTGCTTATATTGTCCTTGTTGTCCAGTGCAAGAGAATATACGAGCTATTTCTTACAAATAGAACATAAAATTTGATACTGCACAAACCGATTTGACTTTCATAGATTGAAACGTTTCATGGGGGCCACTTTTAAAAACCATCGTGCACGATTTCATTTCCGTAATCCCGTATCGACGAACTTGATTCAATACTAGATTCTCACGTTGTGCGTGAATTCACGGAATTCAATGTCATCACGGATAAATCATATTAAACGGCATTACGTTAGAATTATTAAGTTCTTCCGGAATTTAAAATTTCGCTTCACAGTCAATGATTTATTTCCATTTTAACAGCATTTCGTTGATGCCTTCATGTCAACAATTCTTCGTAACGCCAACTCCCGTAATTATCGAAATGGATGAAACTTGATTGAAATTGAAATTACGCTGTGTAAGTTTTACACATACGACGCAGTGTAAAAAATTTCTCGTGGAGATTAATCGAACTTAGTATTAATTAAATTATACTCAGCCCTAATGATTAATTTCAAATTGAGTTTTAATTAAATTAATCCTATCGCGATGTAAAATTCCCAGCGAAATTGGTCAAACTTCGTGTTAATTAAATTTTACCCACACGGCCATTAATTGTTAACTTGAAATTTCGAGTTTTCAATCAATCGAGTTCTATTAACATTTTCAATTCGGTTACGTGAAAATCAATCACATTCTATTTGCGCCGTTGAATGTAAAAGATACAAAAGCTATACTCATCACGGCCAGCAGAAAATTCAATTTGCCGAGTTTTTCATTTGTTCCTCCGATATCGGTAGAACTATGCCTTTGCGCGACTATTAAATATCGATTAATCCGAGTCGAGTTCGAACGACATCACGTGAAATTTAAGGTTCTCGATAGAACGTTTAATTAGTTTCATCAAAACCTGCCGTCGAATGATTCGTTTAAGTTTTATCGTTACACGCGTTCTTTTTAATTGAAGCCATGGAATACACGAAATGTGAAATAACCGCTAGCGTACAATTTTTATTTTAAAGCTATTTGAAGAGAAAATCACGGTGAGCAACTGAATATAAAGACTATATTCAGGCATTTGTTTTTGGCGAAATTAGTTCCTTTCTTTTTTTTAACAATCTTTAATCCTCTATGGACCGAATTTTTCTCTTGACTATAAAATAATTTGTATAACCTAAATTCAATAAATATCATTCTATAAATACAGATTAACAATGAATTCAACAGTTTTGACGATTCTGTTATAATGTTTCCACTTGTGTGTATAAAAGCTTAAGTATGAAATTCCATAAAATAATTTGCGCTTGACGTTAAATATAGATATACGTGCACTTCGAACATTTTATTTTTGTGGTTCTGCATTTTCCTCATCTGACGATGATTTACCACTAATTTTAATTACTGTTTATGCGTCGTCGAGTAAATACTATTGGATGATCTTCATCCGAGTCAGAATTTTCGGATGTGATACCGCTATTGCTTTTTATTCTTAGAGCTCTTTTATTTTTGTATAATTTTGTATTCATATTTCAAGTCTCTGATATATAAAACTAAACAGCAAAGAAAACACAAGAGTTTCGCAAATATTTTGATTTGATGTTTTAAGTTTTTCAATACGCCGAAAATCGTTTCGTTCCTTAAACGATTTGAAAGAATTTTTCTTTGTGTTTTACGAACTATCCAGGGTTCTTCGTATGATAAATAAAGATACATACCATTATCTCCTTTCTGAATCGGATTGTTCTTTGTTTCACTAAATTAAACGACACACGTGTATCGTTACATTGTTAGATAGCTTTTGTCAAATCTGATAGCGTTCGATGGAAACGTTTTTCCGCTGTTTTGTGAAACATGAGAAATGTTCATCAAACTTGAAAATATTTTAGAATCAGTTTTTTTTTTTGGACAAGAATCATTTTATTATACGTTCATAATGTTGTCCATATGTCAACATTTTTACGAATTTTTTGGCACTTCGTAAAAAACAACATAATATATTCATTTAGGAATAAAAATGAAGATGACACTGTTTACAAGATAGTATCATTTATGATATTGTTGATTTCAAGTATTTCTATCTCTTTTGCAAATGTTCATTTGCAATCAAATATTATAAATGTTATCTCGTTGTAAATGAAAAGTCATCTTACTGTAACGTATTGCTTGCAGAAACAATTGGAGAGTAAAATATACTCTTTTTCACTTTGTTTTTCAGAAATTATAAGGTGACATTTATAGTTACATTGCCTGTCGGTGAAAGTATGACATCGAAAATATCTCGATTAGTATCAACGGTAAAATTAATCGCTTAATTCTCGTTACGAAAAGCCGTTCCGTAATCATTGCATATTCATTTGCGTGAAATTTCTTATCAGTTTACAATGCATTGTCGCGGAATAACTTCAACATACGCGATAGACGTTAATGGTACACTCGTATTGTTATTACCGGTGATATTTTTTTGACAAAACGTCTGAGCAATAAACTTCGAATAATTAAATCACACATAATTCTTCAAACAATAATGAAAAAATATTGAAAATAATGTTAGCGAAATTTTATTATTATTTTTAATAAATAGTTTTTCACCCTGCGAAAGTTGCTATCTTAAAAATTTTTCAACAAAATGTCTGAGAAACAAACTTTGAATAGTTAACCCTTTTCAAAAGTTCTTAAAAAAATGTGAAAAACAATGTTAATAAAATTGTATTATTAATAAATAGTTGATAACTAGTTTTTAATTCCGTGGAAGTCGCTGTCTTAAAATTTTTTCGATAAAACATCTAAGCAAGAAACTTTAAGTAATTCAATCACGCATAATGAACTAGTTTGAAAAATTCTTCAAAAAATAATGAAAGAAACGTGGAAAATAATGTTAACGAAATTCTGTTATTTATGTTAGTGAAAAGTTTTTAAACTTGCAGAAACCAAAAATACTTATACATTTCTTATTAGATCATGATGTACCTGAGACATTTATTTTGTTATTTAATAAATATGTACATATATAAATTACTTATTAATTAATAAACATTTATTGATTTAATATCAATTATTATATATAACTTATTTATTAATTAATCACTTATATTGCAGTGCTACTTATTACAAAACCGAAACTATACAAATATATGAAAACTGTTTACTCAACCTGTTAACTGGGTTCACCTCTGGATCATATATCTTTTCTTGATTTATGTATTATCATTATTAAATAATTTATCCGCCTTAATTGAACCATTGAAGCAAAATTTCCCAAAAAATTTTCTCAAAGGACAAATGAAAGACAAAAGAGAATTTTTAAAAGAAAAAGAAGATAATTATTAAAATAAAATAAAAGATTTTGCCAAGGATCTTTCTTTATTCGAGGTTGTCGTTGAACCGTGCGAATCACCACGCAATCTGACCCCATGACTTTTATCGATATCGTGCATCGTGTGAGGCGTGGAGGAAAATTTTGCGTAGGTAGATTCGCGGACGCAACTAGTCGTGTAATGCGTACTTATCTGCGTTCTATCAGCCATACATTTGCTCGTTTTGCAGCTGCCTTCTCTGTTATTGCCTACTTACCGTTAGCTGTGTAATATCTCTGAATCGTTTCGTTTCATCAAATCAAAGACAAATTATCGCCTCCTTTTCGAACCGTGTTTTATAATTATTCGTACCGCTACACGATCGTTGTACTACAACAATACTGCAACACTGATCTTGCACTACAATTTTTCTATTATTTAGAATTTCAATTTTTCCTCTTTTTCTTTAGAGAATCGATGCTGAGTACTTTGTCCGATGTTACACGCGATAGGAATTCACGTTATTACTTAATCTATATTTTTTTCCTTTGTTCTTCTTGTATAGTAGCGTAGAGATGATTAGATATTATGCATAAAGCGATGGTTACTGTGAACAGATATTCTTTTTTTTTTCATTTCTTATTTACTCCTCCGTGATGATATTAATAATAGATACTACGTTAACTAATGTAGTTGATTTAAAAGTGTACATTACACTGAGGCATTTAAAAATAGGTAAAGCTTGAGAATTTTTGTTTTGTATTAATTATTAAATGAAAGTTTTTATATTTTTAAAGGATATAAATGTGACTTTCAGCTGTTTTCTCGAATTTTTAGAAAGTAGAAATGTTACAAAGTGGGAGAGTTATTCTCTAGCTGGTGAAACGTTGATTGCTCGTTACCATCGCAACTATTGAACTGTCTAAAACTAAAAAAAAAAAGTTTTAATTTACGAATAAATATGTCTTATGTATAATGTAGCATACAATTTTTAAAAAATTGCAAGCATTATAGAAACAATGAGAATTTGAAGAGAGAAAAATCTCTTTACTAAGACCAAACATCTTCAAACGTTTCGAAGAAATTAAATAATCAAGAAATCGACGAAATTGTATGCTACATTGTAGATAATACATTTTTATCTATAAATCAAAAATGTTTTTTTCTATTTCAGACGTTTCACTTCTTGCCAGTTTATAGTAGGCATCAAACGAAATTCTAACTGATCTTTCGCAGTAACTTCTCCATTTTGTAATGTATGTACTTTCTGAAAATTGGAGAAATAAGTTGAAAATTATACTTATATTCTTTGGAAAAATTGAAATTGTTCATGAAGTAATTATCTATGAAAAAGATTCGTAAATTGTAGCTATTTTTTAACCCTTCAGGTGTGTTGTAACTTTAATAACTGTAACTGTCACTAGTATTAGATATGACTCCTTTATTAATAACAACTCGAAATAAAGATTTCTCTCAATTTAATTTTCACTTTCTTGTATTAATCCCTTGTACTGTGAGTATTTTTTTATACGACTGATTTATCAATTCCAATACACTTGCAACGAAACTTTTGAAAATCAACAGGAAAGAAAAAATTATACACCTTCGTGAATTTATTTATTTTTATTTATTTTATTAATTTGCTTTATTTCAATATAAATAAAATGTGCAACGCTAGTGGAGTGCAAAGTGTTAGCTTGGTAACAATATAGAGTTCACTTGATCTTACGATTAAGTTTTCCTACCTTTTTTTTTTTATCTAATCTTAATTTTACTCTCCCTACCTTTTACTACTCTACTTAAAATTCTCTAATCTTTCTGCCTTTTTACCCAATTACGAATTTTCCAAATTTCGTTTTCATAAATTCTATTTACATTGGCATAATAAAATTCTTGATCATTTCTACCTTAGTTACTATCATTTGTACTTATTTTTCATAGATTATTCACTGGCCAAATTCCAATATCGAGTAAAATAGTTAAAAAAAGAAGTAAACAAAGTTTCACAAATATCTCGACTTATTTGTCAGCCATAGCGAATGAAATATTGAAATAAGTACACACGACGATGAATACATATTTTATGGACGGTGCATCTGTTCCCTTTAGGTTGTTCGTGTATCCTTGACCATAATTGTCCTCCCGTCCCTTCGTATACGCATTTGCGAATTCCGCCAGGCATTACAATGCTACACGCGATAGGAAAGACGTCTTACATGTCGATAAACGAACGCGTAATGTAAAGTACACGTACCGTGCCAGAGCAGCGTTACATCGTTCGTGATGGAAACAAAGAAAGAAAGAAGAAAACAGAAGAATGAGAGAGAGAGAAAGAGAGAGAAGAAAAAGAAAAAAATGTACAATGAAAAATTGGTCGAATGCGTCGACGTGCGGCAATTAGCGGTGGAAATATAGCGTGGCGAGCGAAACGTTGCGAAAATTGCTAGTTATTCGGCAATTACGCGGTCGCGCGGGATAAAGCTTGAAAAATTTCTCACGTACTTAATTACGTTTCTCAAAGCACTCTAAGAGGTTGCTTTACTTTTTGAGATCTCTTGGACTATACATACACTTATATAGAAACGTGCACGTTTCATACTGTCAGATGTGTGCCGTATTTTGTTAGAGAAAACACAAGTTCGGAGATACTTCGAGTTGCAATTAAAAACGGCTTACATAACCATTTCTTTTGCGTTTGTCTGAAAGTTTTATGAATTCTAAAGTAGACCTTTGTTCGAAGAGGGTTTGGAAAGGACTTGGTCGAGAATAATGGCGTTTTCTAGCCTATTAGCATTTTGATGTGTTTTATTTCACTTTATTTCTTTCCTTTTCCTTTTGTTTCTTATGTAAATTGGATCACTGTTTAAACGAATTTAATGTGACTGAAGAAAGAATGTCCAGTTCGAGGCAAGAATTTTTCTTTCGAAATGTCTTGATGTGAAATATTTATAGTTATTTTTCCTGGTGACGCTACAGTCGTAAATATTTAACAGTATGAAACAAAGACTCGAGATATCAGCTGGAAACGTTTTTCGTATGTATAAAATGAGGCATAATTGATTTTCTTTCCATAAAGTTAGTTTAACCTGTTAATTGAGTTTACCTCTTCAACAGAAAATAAATGTTTTTAGCTTTTACTGAAAAATGAGTAACAATTATAACTAGTTAATTCATTTTGGTTCTTGGAAATATCAATCTGTGGTATTTGATATTAAATATAGACGTAACAGTACAATTCATCTTTATAATATTTGAAACAGAATAGTTCATTTATTGGGACATTATTTGTCTTTAGTATTAAAAAATAAATTATTAATTTTATCTTTAATATTAAAGGATAAATAATTAATTTTATATTTAATATTGAAGAATAAACTATTAAATAAACTTTAATGTATATGTAAACTATTCTGTTCTAAGTATTTGTAAACCAGTAGTTGAACTTCGTGAAACTCCCAATATTAGGCTACTGAAAATCACAGTTTATTTATGGATAACCTAATGGTATTTCAAAATTAATTGGAAAACTGTTCGTAACTCGTTTATATGAAGTGGATACTTTATTGTATGCTAAAAATTACGAGATTATTTATGACGACTTGGTAAAAATGGGACACAGTAATTAATATGAAATTGATCTAAATTATCAAGAGGAAATAATGTAGAATAATTGCAGGATATAAATTACATTAAATGATTCACAATTATTAATACTAGTCTTTTCTTTTTTGTTTTTAGAATATAATACTTTTACAATAATAGAAAATTCATTTTCAACAAGTGCTATAAATTGCTATTTCCCTTTCCTGTTTCAGGCCTAGCCCGTGTGAACTACAGGACCCACTGTGGGTCAAAATGAGTGCGATTACTGGCAGCATCACCAAGAAGAGAAAGAAATCAGATGCCAAGCCTCAGTCGCAGATGTGAGTAGAGATACTTAATTTGTCCGCTACTTCGCGAAATCGACGATCTTTTCATTTTTAAGCTTCAAACTCTGCGTATGATTATAAAAAAAGAAAATACATAAACTATGGAAATTTAAATACTCGAACCATCGAAACTTAAATATTATATATGATCGATAATCTTTCCCTTTTCGAGTTTAAAACTCGACATGCAATTATACAAAATACACAAGCTATCAAAACATGAATACATTATTCATAGGAATTGAAATAGTTTTTTCAAGAAAGGAGAAACTATCATTATTACAGAAATTCTAATGACTCTATTAAAATACATAATAAAAATTAGGATAAAAATTATATGAAAATTTAAATATATTTAAATTATAGAATGTTTCGACGTATAAGTATATGATGTACACAAACTATACAAATTTAAATATATCCATAGAAATTGAAATAATTTTGTCTGGAAATGAAAAGCTATAATTGTTACAGAACTGTAATAAAAACTATGATCAGAATTGTTTGGTAATTATCTCACGGCAATATTTGTCGATCACTGTCCAAATATTTAAACACCTAACTGACCTGCATTATTTATGATTTTGTCACGAGAAATCAGTATACGATCTCAAATTATTCTGCATATTAATCAGTCAATGGAGAATGTAAAAAAGTACGAAAGGAGCGTGTTGCGCTATCAGTATCATTTTACCATCAGACCACCTAACGAGTCACGCAGAGGCATATTTATACCGACTCGTATGGAGATAGTAGAGCAGTCGAATTACTCAGACCGCGCGAATATATTCGGCTCCAGTAGCTGAACTACAAATGAGTTATATACACCTGTCTTTCATAAGTATTTGGACACCCATTATGTTCGTGTAGAAAGCGTTATAGGATTTAAATTACACTTCCCCGCCAAAGTTAGTGTTATGTATTAGTAAAAAATATACGTATGTACTCGTTATATACATCGAGATTCCAGAATAAATAATTTTCTTTTTGAAAGCTTAATAATTTTGTAATTGCTCTTCCGTGCCAAATAATTTTCTATTCAATTTGGAATGATTAAAAGGTTTACTTCACATTCAGTAAGTATTATAGATTTCAGTAGATTTTAATAAAATTCAGATAATTTCCGTAGATATTTGGTAGATTGTAATGGATTTCAATAGAATTCAGTGGAATTCAATAAAATTCCGTAAATTTCTGTAGGTTTGAAATGATTTCGATAGATATTTGTAAAATATAGTAGATTTCAATGGATTTCACAGGTTTGAAAAGATTTCAGTATATTTGCGTAAGTTTTTGCAGATTTGAAAAGACTTCGATAAATATTAGTAGAATAAAGTAAGTATGAATAGAATTCAACATATTTCCGCAGATTTTAGTTTGTTTTTGGTTGGTTTGAACAGAGTTCGGTAGATTTTAGTAAAATTAGTAAATTTTAGCAGCTTTCAGTAGATTTTGATAAATTGCAATAAATTTTAGTAGAACTCAATATATTTCCATAAGTTTGAAAAGGTTTCGGTAGATACTAGTAGAATAAATAAAAACGAATAAATAAAATTTCCTCAGGTTTGCAAAGATTTCAATTGATCCTAGCTGAGTCCAGTAGAATTTAATAGAATTCAGTAAACTTCAGTAGAAATTTTAATAGATTTTGGTAAATTTCGACAGACTTCAACAGATTATATTTTACTTCAATATATTTCGATGGTGCTTCGTATTCAGAAAATGTTCCAATACTTGAAAACGAAAGTGTACATCTTTTCAAACAACGAATCTCCTCGTCCACGCGTTTCCTCCTCTGTTAGCCCCAAACAATGTATACTTTTTCTCACTTTCGAAAGATCTGACGATTATTACGCACATTCGAAACAACAATATAACATTTCGAAATCATAGCTCCAAGTTCGCGTAAAGTTAAATATACTAACACCCAGGTTCAAATCACTCAGAATTATAAAATTTTGTATACGAGCCGCCAATATCTATACGAAAAATTTGCAGAATTTTTAAACGATCTTCCGTCATCCACACTATTTCTGAACACAGATTGAAATGGTGGTAGTAGCGTCGTGTCTACTTCACAGAAATCCCGACATTGGACATATAAAAACGTTTACGTACACTTTCTCTTTCGATTCGGTAAGGTAACGTTTCTCATTTGTGGCATCCGTCAAGCGGTCCACTAAAAATGCATCTGACTCAGAGGTGAATCAGATTAAAGTTAATTAAATCCTGCGCTAGTAATCAGCATCCAAGATTCATGGGAATGTCTTAATAATGTCGTTGTTTGATCTGTTCCGAACGTGTGGATCGAGATTCAGGATCGTTTAATAAGAACGGATTAAACTGTGAAGATTCGTTCCGTTTTAGCCATGTTAAACGCGCGGCGCCTTCGTTTTTGATCGATTAGGTGAGCCGTATTTCATGTTGCAACGTTGAGAAATTATTTTACGATATATTGTATATACAGGTATACCTATTTCGTATCTCGTGGCTATGCTATGAACTTTATGAGCTGCTGCAATTTTTATTCCATTTTATTTCGCTGCTGCTCACTAAGGGACACACAAAGTTTTCTTAGAAATTACTTAGGCGTGTTACGAACCCGCGACACCAAAGATTTATCGCGGTATTACGAAAGCTTCTACGTACTTTTACACGCTTAACGTCGGATATTCTTTCTTCCGCGCTGTTTTAGCAGCAGCAGACCGCGTGTCATGAAAGAAACACATCGAACTGTTAAGACGGTGGTTGAAATTGTGTAATGTCGCCGGCTAAATCTTACAGCGTTATCGATGTCGATGTGAAACTTAATTGGTCGTAATTAGCGATAGTAAATTAAAGTAATTTTTTTAACCTTTCATAGGAGAATTAATTTTATCTACTTTTATTAGCATTAAATAGTGGCATTAGTTTAATAGCAGTAATACTACTAGTAATACTATTATTCTTTTATATATATTATTCTTTAATAAGCGAATGCTTATGCACAAATGAAAATATTGCTCTTATAAGTGAAAGTCTTGAAAATAAACCGATAATATCAATTTCACGTCGTTCGCAAGAATTAGGCATATCTTATGCTTTTGTATGGAGGGCTTTTGTATAAAAATTTGCATTTACACGCGTACAAGATCCAATTAACCCAAGAATTGAAATAAAGAGACTATTTACATCATCGTAATTTCGCTAGTTGAATTGTTAAACAACGAACAACAGATCTATTTGTTTCCAAACAAAATTCTGTTTAGCGATGAAACTCATTTCACAATTATGGAAAATTGTCGTATCTGAGATGATGGAAATCTTTATGTTATTCATAAAAAATCTCTAAGTCACTATTAGGTGTGCATTTTGAGTAAATGGTATTGTTGGACCACTTTTCTACGAAGATGATGTTGGGAATGTTACTTTGAATGCTAGCGATCAATCTTAAGTGACTTTTTATCGTCAGAATTGAATCGTATCGATGTGCTTGATGTATATTTCTAACAAGACTATGCTACATGTTAAACAACGCGAGAAAACGTTGTTTTTGCGATCGAAATTTCATCAATGTATAATTTCACGAAATTCAAGAATTAGATTTTTTTATGGAATTTTTTGAAAAGTCGAGTCTATGCTAACAAGTCAGAAACACTCAACGATCTAAAGAACAACATTCGAGTTGCAATTCGTGAAATAACTACCAGCAACATGCCGAAAAGTAATTGAAAATTTTAATAATCGAACTGATATCTGCTAACGAAATCGCGGTGCACATTTAAATGATATTCTGTTCCATGTACAATATTGTTATCGAACATAGTTTCCATAATAAAGAACAATTGGAAAAAATTCCAAATAGTTTGTTTTATTAAAAAGAAACACTTAGACGTGTAAGTTGGATGATCCTCTATGAACAACATGCGGAAAAATCATGCTGTTGGTCCTGAAGCAAGTGGATGATAATGTGACAAAGCTGTTACATCGTTGAATATGAAATGGTTGTGTTCGCATACCGACAAATTCTGTTTTCTTTTTATGAACTGGAATCATGCCAATTTTCATACAGAAAAGGTGAAACCTACAACAGTCTACTGTTTTAAATGCAACACTTGTTCTAATGAAAAAGTTAGGTTAAGGTTATGTTAGAAATAAGATTTTTAATTAAGTTCCAGAGTTTCCTTTTATGAATTCAAATTAGGACCGCAGCGCAGTAAAAGCAATAAGAAATATTAATACAGTATTTGGGATAGAAATAACTAGCGGATGGATAATATAAATCTTATTTTAAACATTTAAATATTTTTTTTTAACAAGAAACATCTTCAACCGTGAGACAACAATTAATATTGCATTTGAGGAATTTGTTGACGATATTTAGATTTTTATAACATAAGGATAAATTCTCTTGTAATTTATTAGCAGAAATGTGTTGAATTTACTGGAGGTTAGTTTGATTATATACCAATTAAATTTGAGTACATTATTGTGATTAAAAGTTTCATTTATTAATACGCTATTTCGTGTGCATCAATCTAATACACTTTAACACTAAATCTATCGAAAGGGGTTAAAATGTTTTGTTTGATATTTCATTATAACGATTATTTATTTTCTAAAAATTTTCGTAAATTTTATTCGGGCATATAAATGATTAATGTTTAAACACGTGGCCCTAACAACCTATCTAGTTTGTCGGGAAGTTAAATCATGCGTATCCGCTACTCGTGTCAGTGTCGAACAGTGGTAGTTTTCGAATTGATAGCGGCTCGGTCTGGTACGTTTCGATAAAAGAATGAGTTCCATTGAAAAATATCAAGGTTGAAGATGAATGTCGCATTTTTTATCAAGACTAACCTGAAGCAGTGAAAGTAATAATTTTCGATTAAAATAACGACGATTTACTTTAATTTAGCAATTCGATTTTTAGCTTCTATGTAAAAGTGTTATTGCATTGTAAGTAGAATTATAAAATTAAAAATTAGAAAATTTCTGATAATTACATCTCCTCTTGATTAATTGTCCGGAGATTAGCGAAAAAATTAGTATTTGGTATTGTAAACATGTTAAAAAATGTGAAATTTTATATTCAAGTTGGAATATTAACATAAAAAGAAACAGGAAGTAAACAATTATTATAAAATTTTGTTTGTATAAAGTATGTTTTTTGTAGCTGTTATCTGCAGGAAAATTAATTTTTAATTAACTTCTTTCTTTTCTTGCTTCGTGATTCGTATAAAATTGTTTATTGGTCAGTTAGACGTTAAAATATATTGAACTAAACATAGCAAATAAAAAAGAGAAGGAATTGTTACGTGTGAGAAATGAATTTCAATTAATGTAACAGTGAAAATAAAAAAATACCAGGAAAACCATTTTGAATGTCATTATTACTTGACACAGCTTCATAAATATATTTATATTATATATCTCAAAAGAAATACGAAACACAATATTGCCTATCGATGTTTTTTGCTACGATAAATTTACAATTGAAGAATGTGAATGTCTTCTTGATGTTATGTTGAAGCATATTCAGGTAAACATTAATTACGGATACAAAGAAGAAACAGAAACACTAAAACCAATCCAATCTCTCTAAAAATTGTTGAATTTGTTTGTTTAAATCACGTCAAAGGATTTATTTATTTTATCGGTTTACGCTTTGAAGGATTTATAATACACTTTATCACATTTTCTTTCATAAGTATACTCCCTGAAAATAAATAAAAATTTAACAAAGGAAAAGTATATAGAACATCGATATACAACAAAATTAATTTATTTTTGGATTGCACAGTTAATACAATATCGTAAAACTATAAGTATGAATATAATATTTCCAGAGTCACATAATTTTGTCATTTTTTAATAGCAACAATTTTTGCTCTGTCATATAAATGATCAGGATCAATTGCATTATTGTTACTATTTGTTTACGACAAAAAAGAGCCTCAAACATTTTAAAAAGCAACAAACATATTTTGCGATATGAAAATCTGTGGCAGCGAAATTTTGTCTATGTGCAAAAATAAAAAGAAAAATGATCTACACCAGTTGAATAATTTGTAATTGGCTAAGAACGATTTTTCATTGATTTTTTTTTGCACATATTTTTGTGGATACTTTTAACGTAGTTTAATTTCGTAAAATTTAATATATGTATTAAAAATTAAAAAGTTGTCAAATTTCGTTGTATAAACTTCATTCATTCCCTTACCACTTTTTTTCGAAGCTTTTATATTTCTCTTACATTTGGATTGCAAGTTCCATAAATACTTCTAATTTGCTTCTGAAAAGTTTTCACCAATTCCTCTTTCACGCAGAAGAATCTCTTCAGCTTTATTTTTTTTACTAATCTATCTTTAAAGTGCACATGGACTTTATCTCAAAGAGATAAATGTTTCTTGTGCTCCTTTCAGAAGAAAAATGTATTATATAAAAACGTGCCAAGTATTTGTGCCTTCTATAATTTTTCTACGTATAAACACTATAAAATAATAGAAGCAGGGTTATGACAATAAAATATAATTTTCACCACGTACAATACGTGACATTATTTTACAAATATGATTTGAAGCTCCAAAATGATCATATTTTGCAACATTAAAATCGCTATATGAAATCCAATAAGGTTTGACGACAACAAAAGTTGCGAAATTTCATCACAACTAGGACTGCAGATTTTTATGTATTTATAGGAAAAATTAAAAGTGCAAACTTGCACAGAAGGTACGTGATATGAAAAAAGCATGCAAAATATCAAAATTATAGTGATTTCTATAATAAAAATCTTTTATTATGAAAAATATTAAAATTATTTTCTACCGAAGTTTTCCTTTCTTCGTTATATCCTCGAATACGCGAATTTGCACGAAAATCCCAGTTTTAATCGAAATAGCAAAAGCTGCTATTTACTGTCACGTGAAAACCTATTTGTAATATACGCCGTAATTTCATTTCAATTTTGTTAATAGTGAAAAAAGCAAATTAGCAATTTATCCATTTCTCAGAAGAAAACTTTTGGTTTCTCAAAAAGTTCAGTAGCAAAAGTGTCAGTGATCTATCGCCTAAAAGATAAAGTGCTCAGAGTGCAAAGGATTGAATATTTCCAAGCGTTTGTTACGTATAAAAATTACAAAAGACGAATTGCAAACGATTTCTCGCGATTCACGAAGAAAGATGTGTAGTAAGGACAGAAACGGCGGATAAAGTAGCGTCTGCGTGATCACATGGAAATACGGCCTTAGCAAAGTGAGAGTCACTGTTAGGCGACGTGACGTCACGCAAGGTCAGCCGAACGTTTCAACGGGACTGAAGTTGATTCAGCATCTAACAATTTTCTTTCTATAAAATGTGCTAAACGAGCACGCCAGGACTTTTCTCGTCTCTTTCGGTCCATTCTTTTTTCAGAAGAAGCTGCACACCGAATCCGCACGACCCAATTTTCCATCTCTTCTCCATCTTTTCTATGCTTTTTTTCCGAGTTTTCTGGGTCATTCCTTTGAGAATAGTTTTCATTCTACGGAAGGTTGTTTCTTTATCGATTGTTTCACGTTCCGAGGGTTAATTGGCGATCCTCTCGAGCAGATGACGATGGATGTGAAACTGTTATCGTTTCGTTGCGGCGAATTTGAAAATGGCGAAGAAACAGTTTTTTTTTTTTAAGTTGATTATAGAAAAATAACATGAATTATACAGCTTTTTTAAAATTATTATTACACTTCATGATCCTACTAAGATTGGTATTGTTTTTTTTGTCGTTAAATTGTGTGATCGATTATGGAAGGATAGATATTTTCGTCCCTGTAACATTTATCTAATTAAGTAGATTTTGGTTAATCTTTTAATTTATGTAGCTTATTTAGTTTCTATCTTGTATTTAATTTAATTTTAATTTATCTTTTATCTCCTGATTAATCTCTTCAGGACTTTTCAATTATATTCACTGTTAGTTTTGCCTTTTTTATTTTTTTATTCTGGCTGTTTGAAATTTAGCTAGAGAATGTCCGCGAACAGTTTCATAGAAAATCTTGACTAGCGTGTACATTGAGTAATAGCTGAAGATAATGTGATAAATAGAGCAGGCTTAATCGGAAGAATAAATCACCATTAGAACGACAATATCCACTTGTGGGAAATGACAATTAAGTGCTCAGAAACCTCTCCCCTAGTAGAACATAAGTAATGAACACCGAAGGCAATTTATTTGAATAGCACGCTATAACTTAAATTCCGACTTATCCTCGGTATCTCTCTGTATACTTCAAACGTAAATAATTGACACGTGTTTTCATTGTTTATATATATATATATATATATTTTTTTTTTGTAGAAGAAAAAAGTATGTACTTTATGGAAACGGTTAAAAGAAAAAAAAAATGATTCTTCGCTCGAAGATGAAAAGTGACTGTAATAAATTGTCAGGTAAATGCATGGTGGCTCTTTACGGTGTTCAGTACCGTGAAAAATTTCAGGTTTCCGGTAGAACCTTGAAAACAGGTCAGAAAGTTACATCGTAATCTTCAATTACAGGAAAATAGTGATTTTACTAAATGTTTTAAAGCTCCTTCTTATTTTTTTTTTGTTTTTGTTTATTCTTTTACTCCTTCTATTTTCTTGTTTTATAACAGCAGCTTCATTATTCGAGCAACATAGGGAACAAGTTCATATGTAGTTCGATAACTGCATAATGGTCGCCTTATTATCCGTGCAAAACGAAGTATAATATAAATTCAGTTATAAAGAAATAGCAACATTTCCTCTGATAATGTTATTCAGTAAGAAAATATTAATCTAACCTGACCAAATCTTCTCATTGACCGAATTGTAAAATAAAAAATTATTAATATAATTGGAAATTCTGATAGCATTATTGAGCAAGAAAAAACTGTTAACCTAATCTAAGCTGACTTTTTCTTGCTTTTGTAGCTTAACCTTTTTTAGAAAACTAAATATGCTTTAAATGCTGTACGTTATACACAAAACTGCACATACTTCAAATGTTGCACGTTGTACAAAAACTGCACAAATTAGTTTGTGTGTGATGCTTTCGTATACAGTATCAATATGTATATTCGGATGTGAGCGATGTCAAATAGAATATTATACACTTAATAGAACGAACAACATTTATGGTACACGTGATGATCGTGTTTGTGATAAATATACTGCTAAAAAGATCATTACTTCTAAAAGTATGTTCGTATATACATACATAATGTATACAAAAAAATTTTACTCATGATTATTTTACAAAATATTACATTTATTTTCAATTTTCGTTAAATAAACAAATATCTATACATCTGCATCTTTTTTGTTTTTTCAAAAATGAATCATTTTGACCATTCTGATATAATAGTATAACGTAAATCATCGGTAGGTCTAGTAACATGTATTGTATATGAAAGTGTTCTTTCCACAGTAAAGAAAATTTTACACATAATTGGTTTACAAAATGTTACATTTATTTTCAATTTGTATTAAATAAAACAAGCAAATATGTATAAACCCACGTTTTTTCTTTTCTTTTCAAAAATGAGCCATTTTGATCCCTCTTTTAGAAGTAGTGTAATGTAAGTCATCGATAGATCTAGTGTTAATGCGTTAAACGCCACGCCAGTCTCTGTGGATCGACGCTAGAGTTTTCATTTAGGCAGCCTTGATTTTCGAAAAATGAACAGCTTCAAATTTAGAAAATAATTCCTTATTCATTAATGGGTTCCGTTAAAACAGTTTAAAACAGAGATACGGCTTTTTTCTGCAGGAGTTATAAATTTTTCACTTTCTTCGTTAAACTTATTGTAACATACTTTACAAAATTTTCGAAATTGAATCGTTGAAGGAGGAAGCGACCAAAATGGAAGTGGTACTTAACGTGTTACACGACGCTAGCAAATGTGTTAATTAAAATTTGTATTTCTGTCAAGTGCAGTAAGTTATATCGTGTATCAAAAAGCAATTAATTTCGTTAATATCGTTATGAAAAAATATACAGTCTGACAGATATTTCTTAGGTATTATAGTAGCAATTTTAATTGCTGTACGTATTTATTCTTCTTAATTACGTTAGAAAAAAACGCTACTATAGCTTACGTATATTATACAGTGAAAAATAGTTGTGATTCAGTCATTTTTTTTTTAAGTGGCCACACAAATTCGATGGAAAATAAACGTGAGATTTGAAAAGGAAGGAATTCGTTTCGCGAAAGAAATTTTTTAGCCTCAATTGATTTGCAATCTGGCAATAAACGTTTCATCGGCCGTAGTTTATCGTCGTTTCGTCATAGATCGTTTCTCGAACAAAAGTTTGCGGATAATAGCGTCCCATTAGGCGGCCGTGAAAAGATTAACGAGTCTGTATAGCGAGTTGTGAGAATCTGTAAGATTGATGCAGATATTTTAGCAGGATATTGCGTCGATTGAAGTTCACCATGAAAGTTCAACCGTTTTCGTGAAACGATACGTTTCGAAGAATGATCTATGATATGAGTTACCTTTGAACGGCTCTGAGAATGAAACTGAAGTAGAATATTATACACGAGACACTTGGAAAGTTTAGCTGTTATTCTTTGTGCGCGATAATATACTTAAAATTTTATTTTATCATTCTGTGATCGATATAAGCATTTTTTCTTTTCAAAAAGGTTGAAAGAACAGTAACAAATTAAGAAACAGATGAAAATTGGTTAAAAAACAGATAACAAATATTAATGACAAAGGTTTAATCTTTTATTATTTATTAATAACATACATTACTAACAGACAAATATTAATAACATATTAATGATAAAAGTTAACATTTTTTAATAATTAATATTTAATTTAATAGTTAATCATTTTTTAAATGGATTTTTCTGTTTCTTATTTGCATTATTTATGGAAGGACCTAATATTTATTCTATTAATATCCTGAAAATAAACAACTTCTTTATTTTTATCCTCATCTGTTTGCTCATGATTTTTTGCACATGATAATTTTATATAAAAATAAGCAATATTTTTGCATATGTGTTAAGTCGAGGTTAAAATGATGCCACTAGTTTTCTTAGATAAAATAGTTTAACACGCAAGGTTCTTTTAGTAAAGTTAAAGTAGCATTCTTGTACCAGTAAAACTTTTCTAATGTTTCGTTGAAAACGTAATTTCGATTGAAGTAGCGGCGAGTGTAACCAGAAAACTTTACCTTGCAATCCTGTTTTACAGTTTTTCTTTTTTATCGGAGAAATTGATCAAATAGTGTTTCATTGAAGAGTAACACGTCCATTCCTAATAACCAATTAAAAATGATGAAATGATTACCTGCTGAAATGGCTTTATTGCTTGTCAAAATGTTCAATAATTCGAGGATTTTATCATGACACATTTGACTCTTGATTTAGATATTAGATCATTTAAGATTAGATTCTTTGACGTTTAATTCTGGATTATAAATTCAATCTTTTAATTAAGCGGACATATTGTTATAATAAAATACACCTATCTCTCGATTTGCGCGGAAGATCGATTCCTCAGAATACCGTGCAAATCGAAATCATGGCGTTTTATATGACAAGCTGTGTAAATCGAAAAAAATACCACAATACGCATACTATAGTCAGTTATTTAATTAATTCATTTATTTCAATGTAAAATAACAATAAAATAAGTTAAATATTAAATTAGTTTTTTCCCTTCTTGTAACAGTAAAGCTCTTCCTTGCGTGGTTTTTCTATCATGGTTTCTCCGCAATCCAGTTTCTTTAACATTATGTGTAAAAAGAAAAGGAAAAATTCCCTTCTTTTAGGTTTAATGCCAGTGTTAACAAACGAATGGTACTAAAAAATAACTGTACAAATATATGTGCAGCATAAATCTTTGTTTTTAACAGTCTTTATTTTAGAAAATCCGTGTAAAAACGAAGTCGTGTAAAAAAAGTACCGCGTAAATTGGGGGACAGGTGTATAGTATTTTTAGGGATGTAATCACTTATTCTTACAATTTACGAACGAGGAAAAAAAAGGTAATATTTGAATATGAAATAAAACAAAAATGGAATTTTTAACGAACCAGCTTTTAACGGAGTCCAAATAATATTAATAACTATCGTGATGTACGTTATCTTATTTCAATGTATAATCACATTTTAGCGCTTTATATTGAACTTCTAATATCTACGTAACTACACTGCACGATAATGTCGGCAATAATTCCCATATCTCAAATACACTGATCTATGAGATACTACTTTTAATCAGTATTAATCAGTAACAATGGAATGCTGTTAATTAACCGTTCGAGTATCACGAACCTTTGCAAAAGTTCAGTCGAAGAATGCCAAGTGGCGTGATAGCGTTTTTTTCGTTTTTTCTTTCTTCTTTCATTTTTAATTTTTAATTTTTGATAAATAAAAAAATTTCTTTTAACAACAACATAAATCTCACTTTAGTAGAACCGGCATACAGACTGATTAGCTGACACATTTAGGCACTAAACAGGAGAATCTGGCACTGAAACGGTTAAAACAAAATAACTTTATTATTTTAACAACGTTAATTAAACGGTATCAACAACTAAATAAAAATGAAAGGAAGAAAAAGAAGGAAATCGTTGAAATTAACGAAAGAAAAAAAGGAAAAAGGAACGGGGAAAATGTTCTTTTAATTCAATGAGTACCTACAGTTTTCATTTTGGAGAACAATTTATTGGTAAAAATTACGATCGAAAGCGCTGAACGATCCAGTGATCTCTCTCATTTTGATTGTTTACAGTAACAAGTGCCTTAACGAGAAAAGACGACGGAACCAGGAGAACCTGTTTATCGATGAGCTTGCCGAGCTGATTTCCGCCACGGACATGAGCTCTGGCAAGACTGACAAATGCCAGATCCTTCAGAGAACCGTCGACCAGGTAAGAAGACAGATTTGTACGTTTCTGCCTTTCAAATAGCTAAACGATAAACTCTCATGTCTGTACGTATGATAAAATACTCACATGTGAAATATGTATATGTGTGTGTTACATTCAACTAACGCACTTTACAATGCTACACTATAACAGCCTCTTATCTATAGATTACTGATTACCAATAATAATGTTCGATCAGAAATATCGTTGAAGTGTGCACACTTAACAGTAATAGAATAAACATGACCGTCTACGTTCTTCGATTGAAATAGGTATAATAAATTGTTTAAAAACACGGTTGGAGGAATAATATTAAATTCTTGAAATTGTCAGATATGTTGAACCTTTTGTAATTCGATTTTTAAACATGAAGAATTACAACTAATTACAATTTTATATATTTTTTTCTTTTCGGAGAAGCAAGAATTAATAATTATTATAGAAAAATTGGTGAATAAATAAACTACTTACGTTTCAACTATTAATGAACTAATGACGAATTAATTATCTATACCAGTTAACCCTTTATAACCTGATTTTTCTTCGTTCGCAAAAGGAAAAGTTACAGTTGATTATAAGTTTACATTTTCTTCAAAGAAGGAACAATTAATAATTATTATACAAAAATTTTATAAAATTATTATAAAAAAATTGTGAATAAATAAACTATTTATATTGTAACTATTAACGAACCAATGACGAATTAACTCGTCCTCACCAATTAACTATCTATAATCCAATCTTCCTTCATTTGTGAAAAGAAAAACTAGAGTTGATTACAGTTTTATGTTTTGTTCGGAGAAGCAAAAATTAGTTATTATTATAGAAAAATGTTACATTATGTGAAATGTAACAGCATAACAGTATAATGCAGCAGTATTAATAAACAAATAAAACGAAACTTATGAAATGTAGAAAAATGTAGAAGAATACATCATTTTCAAGTCACGTAGCGTTAATAGGGGGTCAATACACATATCTGGTATTTGTAACGAAATTCTGGCATATTCTTGGACCTAAGTTTCAAAATTTATATAGAAAATAATTTTTGTAACAATGTTAATTAAAACGAAATTATATTTTTATTGTAACAATTGTTTTATATGTATTATAATTTTCAAGATATACAAGAAAATAAAAAGACATATGTATAGGGGGTGCTTTCACCCCGAAGAAACAAAATGTATTAAAAAGAAAAAGAGCAAAAATAAATTGCCTGATGCTTTTATTGAGGTATTCTATAAACTTAGCAGAGTTTAAGGAGAATAAGAACTTAGGGTTACCAAAGTTCCCCTTTGTCGGTGAATCCTTCGAGATTCGATTGAATAGCGTCGTTTTTCAGCGACGCATATGCCACGTACTGCGTGCGTAATCGAGTGATTCGTTTCTCTTTTCTTTGTGAAAAGGATATGAAAGACAGTCTCCTTACAAATTCATTTTATTTTTTTCTTTCTTCTTGCATTTGTTGTTATTATTATTATTAATATACGTTTTTATATATTATATTATAATATAATAATAAATAAAATATATTATATATTATATACAATGTATTAATATATTAATAATAATAATATTAATAAATAAAATAACATTATGATATAATATATTATATTATATATTATATTTTATTATTTTATTTATTATTATTATTATTATTATTATGCGTTCTATCCTTCATTTTATTTTATCTATTCGCTTTTATTTTTTTATCTTAGTTTTATCATTATTTTACTTATTATTTAGCGTTTTATCTTCCATTTTATGTTATCTATTCTCGTTTGTTGGTATTAATAGCGATGGTTCGAATGATATCCTTAATCTGTACTATACTAGAACTTACACCTGGAAGATACGTTTTGTTCGCGCCTTTTTTTCTATTTCTCTTCATTCTCCGCTTCATTTAACACACTGCGAGGCTTAAAGCGTAATTAAATTTCATTTTTTTTCTTCTTCGAGGAAAAAAGTCCTCATCGTTGAATATAGATGGAAAGCGTTAGTATTATCGATCGTAGGATTTTTTTTTTCTTTTGCTTCTTTATCTATTTGCATCAAGCGACGCGCGATTAAAATATGTGCAGAGAAGAAAAAGTTTCAGCCTGAAGGAAATAGTTGTTCTGTTATTGTTTCATTGCCACTCGAGACACAGTGTTTCTTTTCTCGTGGTATTTGCGAAATTCTTTATTACCTAAAGACTTTGAAAATTTCAACATCTGCACGTTAATGACATTCCTTTGTAGTTTGCACTGTAGTTATTCGTTTAGATATTTTGGTAATTTATGGTTCGAAACGAAGCCTGAAAGTTAAACGTTTCAGCCAATTCTGACTTTCAAGTAGCATACTTTTTTTTTTCTTATCTTTTTTTTTTGCTCGTAAGAACACGTATTATTGCATCCAATATTGCAGCAAGAAAAATTCTATTGTAAATATTATTGTTGCACAATTATTTCGTAATTTTGTTCCTTCGTCATTGTACGATATTAAATGAAATGAATCGATTATTTTTACGATTTTGAACAAAGAGAAAAATTCATTCGATGTTGAATCATACATAATAATAAAGAATTCTTATCTGAATTCGATACTATGTCAGCTAAGGTTCAGATATCTGTTAATCTATCTAGTGCATTGATACGATCTTCCATTCACCTAAGAAACAGATTTCTTTCCTAGTTAACATGTCTGTTATACCTTTTCCGACATTTTCATTAGAATTTTGTAACATTTCAATTGTCACGGTCAAATGAAAGAATTCTCAAAGACATATAAAAATTATAACAACGGAAAAGACTTAGTGTTGCAAATTATGATTAAGATACAACAAAAGCAGTTATATCAGCAAAAAAAGATACTTTTCAATTGTAGTTTTAACTTATAAATCGGAGAATTATTAACTGTGTGGAAAACCTGGGTCATTTATGACCCAAGAGATATTTTAGTCTTGTATTTCTTTGAAATTAAATTTTATTTTTATTGAAAAGTGTTTTATTGAAAAACATAAAAATGTTTGATTTAACGAAAGGTTTTAATAATATGTACCAAAATTTTCGCAGATTTTTGTTAGAAATCTGAAACTGTGAAAATTTAAACTTGTATGCAAAGGACTTGGGCCCCTTATAAATTGCGAGCAAATATGTTTGCCTACAGAGAGTTAAATGTGAATAATGTACATCTTTGTTTCTTTATTATCTTATCTTTAGCTACTAAAAAAAAAAAAAAAGGAAAATTGTAAAGCAAGGGATTAATTACAATTCTCAGCATATACATTAAATTTTTGAATTTTAATTATCACCTATTTCAATTTCTTCAAAGCAAATTTTGTTAACACTTGAAGAGTGAGCTATTTCATATGCAGAAATATCCAAAGTGGAATTTAAACAAAGAATAATGTTTGCTAACAATGGCTTATGTGTTATCTGGTTATTTATTTATTTACAAAATGCAGTAATATAAAATTTACGATGCCTTCGTAAAAATATTAGCGCTGTAAGTACAGAGATACCGGTGAAAAGTTTGACCATTGTGCATAGCAAGTTATACAATAATTTACAGAAAAGGTTTAGAATTTTAAAATCTTTTTTAAACAAATTCTTAATGTATAAAATTGTTTTAACCAATTCTTAATATTTTACACTTTGAATTAATTGAAATGGGCTAAATTGCTATTGATCTCCACAATATTAATTTGAAGTCTATAAAGAATTAAGAAAAGATTCAATATTGATGTAAATAAACAGGTGATTCGAAACTTTAGCTGGAAGTATATATATCTCATATTACAGACTGTATTAATAAAAGGGTTTAGTGATAATTACACTGCGGGTTTTTATGCAAATTCATATTTTTGAAATTATAGCAAAAAAACGTAGAACTTCGGTAGAATGGTTATCGCCTACCAAGTATTATAAAAGGTACTATAATTTGGTTAACTTGTACACTTTTTCATATTACGTACCTTCTGTGCAATTTTGTAAAAAATAAAAATTCCCTGTAAATGCATAAAAATTCGTAATTTAGCAATAATCATATAACATTCAATTTCTCCAATATTTACAATTTAAGTGTTAATATGATAATTAGCATTTCTTAAATTTTTAAGAATAATTTTTCACCGTTCAACCTCTTTTGCCTTATGATTTTTTTATTGCCGTATATGTTGGCCTTGATTATTCATTCGTTTAATATCTGGTGTTAAAGGGAAAAAAAAGAAGTGAATATATTTTATATAAAATCAACGTTAAACTAATCGTTAGTCTGAAGTTGAAGCGAATATTAGAGAACAATCACATTTAATAGAGATATAGTCTTCAGTTCGAAGGTGAAGCTAATGTTAGAGAAAAACTATACATTTAATAGAGATACAACTTTTCTGTCACATCTTGACTGTAATCCACACCATGAATATGAGTCATCATTTACAAAGTGCAAGGAATTAATCATCATTTTTATTGCAGGTATACGATCTCTTATTATAATTATCAAAGAAAAATCTCGTGTTCAAAGCGGAACGCTAACATATTACCGATTACGTGCACATTTTTCGCGAACGACGCTTGCAACTTTGATGTTGAAAATTTACACCAATCATCTCTAATAATTTTCGAGATGTTATACCAAAATATTTTTACTATTCTCAATTTTGAGGACGATTTTTATTGTTTCATTGTGGACGATCGTCAGCTTTTTCGGAAGCTACTATGTAACAAAGTTTCATTAAAATTTAAATACTTATTACGTAAAAATATTTCTTTGTTAAGTAACGTTCTGACTTAACTTCCGAGCACAAGTAACTTTAAATAATAAAATACTAATTATCCAATATTTTATTAGCATGTGGCGGCCCTTCTGCCCACCATCGCTAGAGGGACAGACACATGACCATTCTCGCTAGCTCTTTCGAGAGGTCCTGTTTGTGTATACACCTTCTAACCTGACTTCTTCAATCCCCCGCGTCTAAGGCACGGGTCTCCTAGGATGCCCTACTGACGAGACCACTAGGAGACTCAGGACGAAACGCACAACCTTTCCTTATCCTCCGATCCTCTCTATCATTCCTCCACCTTCACCTCCAACATCACCGTCACAAGCACTAAGCACATTGATGTTTGTGACGTCGTGAATTTAAAAGTAAATACATACTCGCGTATATATGTATACTTTATTTGTATGTATGTATACACGTAAATAGGTTTTCTTATGTACAAGTAATATTTATTATAGAGTTTTATTATTAATTTAAATATAAATATTAATTAATAATTTATTGTATAATCGTATTACACGTTGTGTAATTTCAATTTGCATAAGTTTATTATACACGTAAATATACTCATATGTATATATTTGTACTGAAAATATATACACATCAAATTCACATATATTCAAGTGCATCGTTTAAATTTCATTTATATACTTTGTGGGTTCATATTTAATATGACAAATATTGTGAACGAAGATCCGAGTGATAATTACTCAATCTACATCCTCCAACATATTTCGTGTATATAACTTATGCAAATGGGTGTAACGTGTGTACATTAAAATATGAAATAAAGTAAAAATATGTTAAACAATATAGCATTTTTTAAAAATGTGCTAACATTTAAAACAGAATGCATATATGCGTTCGGCGAAAATGATCATCGTGGACTATGGATTTACATATTCCTATATCAAGTTCGAATAATATTCAGATTTATTATAATTTATTTTTAACTTCGACATTTTTACAAAACGCGAATTTTCTTAATTTGCATTATTTCAGGATTTTCGGGCCTATATATGATTTTTATTAAAACGTACGTGGCGAACATACAGTAAAAATATAGTATATTTTTTATTTTTATTTATTTTTTTTTATATACTATATACTACTTTGTGAAAATGTATAAAATTTTTAATATATTTTCTTTTAAGTGTCTACAAGCAAAGTGATCATCAGCATTCGCGCTTATAGCAGCCAATATTTAGCCGGCGTACAATATGTTAACCCTTTGAGGTCCGTGATATTTTTGCAATTTCGTTTCAGCTGATCCACGCTGTATTCTAATTTTATTTTATTTTCTATATGTATCTTTTTATCGTACACATACAATACTACTGGAAACATTCATGTGGAAATGTGATGGAGTGTTATACCCGACATAAGATTTGCTAGAACGAAATGTGAAGCCGAGCCACATATGACTGCAAAGGTTTAAGTAAGTAATACATATCGAGGAAAAGAAAAATATTTAAGTGAATCTAGAGTAAATGAAGGATAGAAACGATGGATTTAGTCATATGTATAGGTTACTAAGTATTCCATCCATATAGAACGTTTGACTTTGAAGTATTCCGCGCTCAAAGGGTTAAGAAAGGAGAAAGGAAAAGAAGGAGCCGCTCCGATGTGAGATTTATTCTTAAGATCTTGTAAAACGGCGAAGCAAAGTCAGTCAGTCGTTCTGCAAGCTGTATTTCGCAAGCATTCGTTCGATTTGATATAAATTATTCCTGAACGTGGCAAATCCTGCCGCTATGAACAGGACACGTGTATGCAGGTTGCATTTCGTTGAATAGAAAGAAGCGCATTTCTTTGTTTTTACCTTCATTTAATCCGCGAATAACGTAGACAGTTCTGTTACGAATTTACTATACAGTTTCTTATTTCGCGGGAAACTATCTTTGGAATTATCGTGGCGCGTTTTACTGTAACCTTTACGTCTCTGCCTTTATTCTTGAGCTCGATCGATCGATAGGGTATTTACTCGCGTATCGTTTAAATGAAATAAAAATATCAATGCATGCGTCGCATTTTACATTGATTTCCTACCTATTTAGCGAATCGATGTGCTTCCGTTTTCATTTCAATTTTCCTTAATTTTTTTTTTCTTTCCTCCAAAAAAAAAAGACACTGTCGAAATATTAGAGATCGTGGATCGTGTAATTATCACACCGATCTTTGTTCACAATATTTATTAGAACACGTACTTTTCAATCTAGCAATCAGTGTTTACGTGTCTCCTCTCACATTTCAAACTAATATTGTGTAAAATGACTGTATGTGTGCGCGCGTGTGTGTATTGTATCGTGTGAATACAATCGTGATCGTCGTGATACTAGCTTTCGCTCATTTTGTCTCTTATACAGTATGCATTATTTCGTAGTCTTTTTTTGTTGTTGTTTGGGTTAACCCTTTGCATTCCATTGGTGTCGCTACAGAGACATTTATAATACAAGATCATAACTCCGTTCGAATTTTATTCATATTATAAAATTTGAACAAATAAAAGTAAATGAATTTGTGAGCGTGTATAATTTATTCTTTCCAAAACGATACGTTTGATTTTCGGATATATATATATGTGCTTCGTATGACTATGAAACATAGGATTTGTAGTTAGCTTATGTGCGCCCGTATTGTCACAAAATATCTTGGTATCGATTAAATCTTCGAAGTCAAGAAGAAAACAAAAGGACATTTTGTATCGAACAACTAGAAAATTTAATTCGCATTACTTATATATACTCTTTACATAATCTTTGCATTGTTCTTTCTTTCTTTTCCTCTTGCTTATCTATATCTAAAACGATTCTTGGATATTGGAAATGAAATCGAACGGGTACGTCCGAGGGATTACCTGCCCCGAAGCGACTCTAAGTAGGTTGAAATGCTCGAAAAAGTAACGCGATATCTTGTAGATTAAATAAAATAATCAGTCCCCGGCTCTCTATATTTTATGTAATACATAATTTTATCGCGATAAGTATTTTTATCGAAACAGGACTTTGTACTACATCTTTGAAACTGTTTCCAACTTTTTCTTTCTCGTACATCTTCAAGTTTCGTTGGAAAGAGTCATTCAGATATTTCAGTATTTAATGTCTCATGTTACAATTACAAATTAAAGTTATCAGATTCTATACTCACGACCACTCTGCGATTATTAACGTGTATTTAGTTAAAAAGAAGAATTTGATTGAATATTTTTCACATTGTTCCTAACCACGATTTAATCTCTTAACTGAGTTCGCCTATCAAACAAGAATTGAATCTCAGTAATTTATAAGTAAAATTCAGCAAACATTATTAGTTACATTATTTTCGTTTTAGCAAATGTGAATATGGTGCATTTTATGTGCAAATAAAAAAATTAGTAATCCATTAATGAATAAACCATTACCGTTCGAAGTATTATTGAACCAACGACGAGTTAATTCGTTATCCACTGTTAACATGTTAACTGACACTTTACACATGATGTTCTATGCAAAATTAATTTGTGCAGTGATGTTTGTGTATGAGATGCATTCTTGGTAAATAATCGCTTGTCTTTATATTCTTGTACATTGTAGCGTTTGCGTGATAGAATGACTTCGATTAACGCGAGGGGATTTCGAATAGTCGGATAATTCAAGTGACAATGTACGATTATAAACGTAATTTGTTATTCGAGCTCGTATGCAATTCTATAGTACGGTAAATTCAGTTGAAATTTAAATTGTTTCCCTTGGAAATCGTGGTGATTTATTATAGAATTTCTTTTTTTTATATTTTATGTTTCATTTGTAGATATTATTGATTAATGTTTTATTTCTTTTTAATACTTACATTTCGATTAATCTGATAACCGTTGGTCTGTTTTCATTATTCATTAAGTTTTTAATAGTTAACGATGTAGTCTACATTTATATTTATTACTCAGCGTTGTTTAATACATTACGGATAATTTTATAGACGTGTTATACTGCTGTGGAATTTTTAATAATTGTTTTCGCTAACATACAATTAATACACTATAATCTGATTTTTCTTCGTTCACAAGAAGAAAAATGACCGTTGATTACAGTTGATTGGGAGAAGTTAGCTGCTACTAATGTAATAGTATGGCATTAAACAAATAAAATGAAACTTACGGATAAATACGTGCATAACTTCTAAGTCATGTTGTGTTATGGACGATTAAATCACGTATAAAAATGTCACATAATTTTTTAATTATATTTTAAATGAAATATCGGTCAGAGAAACTTCTTAATAATGCTGTAATCAGTATCCAAAAATACACGAAAACAATTACCTATTGGACGAGAAGTATAAAGTCAACTACGACGAAGACATTTTCAAATTTATTTACGTGAGCGATATTATAGGTAAGTTTTCATTTTATATGTGGTTTAACAAAATTTCAAAAATGTTTTTGACCATACAAAGATTATGCGCCGCTACGGCATTGCTGAATCAGTATAAGCGAGCGATGGCCGCATGGCGGCAAAACACCGTGCACATGTTGCCGACGGTTATTTCCTCGACCTGTTTGAATTCAGAACCGTTGCAATACATTTTTTGGGTAGTTTCTTTTTAAAAAATGTCTACAGAATCCGATACTGTATAGCAAATTTACGCTAGATAAAGAACATTTTGTAAAAGTGCAGAAGTATTGCGTAGAAGGCACGCACATCGGCTCTTTTTTAAACTTTGATAGCTATTTACAACCATTCAAAACCACAAAATTGAATAACTGTATACACTAAGGTATTCAGAATTTCTTCCTTTATCTTTTAAAACTAGATTGAACTTCCTAACGTATTAGGTTTTCACGTAATACCTTATTTTTGCCCAAAATCGTATTTTTACAAAAACCCATATTTTTCAAAAACTGAGAGTGATAGAGAAATTCTGCTTTCGGATTCGTGTTTAGGGCGAGAAACTTTACAGAGATCACCTAATGGATATTGCAGATTTCTCTGAAGGTCAGAATTTGTTGGGCAGTGTTATTTGATAAGAAATTGTCTGGTATTAATGTAATAGTAAAATTACACCACAATATTATGGAAATAAACCAATAAAATGTGAGTTATAAATTGATACGTAATTTCCAAATTACACGGTGTTTTAAGCAATTAAATCACGTGTAAAAATGAAGAAAAATGGTCGTTGATTATAATTTTACAGTTTAATGGGAAATATTGGCTGCTAATAACATAATAGTATAAGAATATAATATGGTAGTATAGCAATAAACATACACAAGTGAAACTTATAAAATAAAGATAAATGTATATATAACTTGCAAGTTATGTATAATAGTATTATAAAGGATTAAATTACGGGTAAAAATGTCACATAATTCTTTATTTATATATAAATTGAAGTAACAGTGCAAATTTAACGAAAAAACTAAGTAACTTTCAACTATTCTGTTTCAGTTACAAATAAATCACAACATTGCGCGCGAATTACATTTTACACGCTTGAATTCACAGAACAATGGTGCATTTGAATTAACAATTTGTTTTTTCTGTTACAAATTCTCAGGCTCATTTTGCAAAACAGATACCACATTCGATCATGAATTATTTCAATTATTAAAATTACTGGCAACTTATTGTCAACTCTGTCGGTTACACAACGCCTCGTTAAGGCTAAGCCCTTGAGACTCATTATACGAATACGACCGGTCTGCCGTTCGAAGTTGAACTCGCTCTGTGATTTCGGACCTAGAAATCTTAGGACGATTGGTAACGTGTTGTAACTGTGTGCCTAATAGCGAGCGAAGGTCCGAACTTGACTGAAATTTTAAGCAGGTTCGACCGGATTGGTAACGCGGCACCTTCAAACGCGGTCGCTTAACTTACTGGAATAAATTATGAGTTTCTACAAGAAGGTACGATTGCTTGACGAATTGGTCTTGTCAGAGATAAGAAGTGTTACACACACGCGAGCATTCTTCCATTTGTAATGAAGTTAACCTGTTAACATAGGTTCGTTTATTAGAACAGAAATTGAAACTCTCTAGTTCGTAATTAACCCTTTCGTTGCGGCAGTTTTTAGTACTAAAAATTTTTTGTTTCCTTGCCACCATTTTGAAATTTATTTTATTAACACGTTGAGTGCCGCGTGGGTCATCGATGAGCCACATCGAACTTTCTGCTTAGAGATCGTCCAGTGATTTCGTATAAGGAGAAACGTTATTATGGAGTATTTCGTAATATTATTTAACTGGTATATAATTATCGTGTATAGTGCAATCTGTGGGTCATGTATGACCCACGCTGCGTGATGTATTTTTAATTCATTAGGTGGCGTATTGTTATTGAAAAATTATGTATGTTTTTAAAATATTAAGAAAAGATTTAGATCAATTAGATCAGACAGATTAATTTCTATACGAATTGTAATTTTTGAATTTAATTGTCCATTAGAACGATTAGTAATTATTCAATTTTCAGTAAAATTTTAAGTAAAATTTTTAATATGGCAGATTAGTGCAATAGATTTAAGTTCTATTTCATGAAGATTTTAAATATGATCTAAAAATTTAAGTTCATTTTATTTCATATATATATGTATGAATGAACGCAGGGATATGGGTCATCGGTGACCCATGCGGTCTGAATAGAAAGTCACTTGACATTGACGTGTTAAATTAAAATGGAAGGGAATTAAAATTAAATTAAATTAAGAAGTTATTCACAGGGCCCCAACATTGTAGTTTGAGTAAATTTTAAAAACGCCTGTAGGTGTCAACAGTAATGAAAGGGTTAAAATGAGTAAATTGCATAACCAATTACTCCATAATGGTTCTTGTAAATGTAAATATGACAGCATATTTAAATATAAATTATTGTGTACTAAGTGTTGGTGAATCAGTGACGAGTTAACTTGTCTTTTCTAGTCGAAAGTGTCTTTTTTATATAATTAATGTACTAATTTGTGTAAAAAAAAAAAAAGCAGTAAAATAGAATTTAAATATAGGAGATACGAGCGTAGTAGTACTATAACTCATTCATATGTTTCTTGAGATTGGAACAACTTTTAAATAGATTACAGATACTGGTAGTAGGTTTAGAATGAAAATGGATTACACTAAAGTTTTGAAGTATATTAGAATTGTGTGCAACATTAGGTTTACTGATCATTATTGAACAGAAGATCGAGTGCGTATAATTGTAATTGAAGAGGATGAATCGATCTTGTTTCATTGATACGGTATTAAGGGAATTGATAGCTATCCTTTCGAAGATTCTTATGAAGATATTGCTTCAACTGTAATATAACATGGAACTTCAATTACAATTATGTGATAAGCAGTGTCTGTTATAATTTTCGTTTAAGTGTTATTGCTATCGTTCATTTCGATAATCTTATGATACTACATGGGACTATTTTATTATCCTTTTTTTTTTATTGTCAGATGATTTATTTATATTACTTATAGTTTATAAATTCAAATATCTGTGGTTTATAATAAAAACTGCACAATATTGTTCGATATGTTAAAAAGTGCAATAATTGCTAATAATAGCTGTAATATTGTTATTTATTTAGTTAACAGATACGAATTTATAATAAAAAAGTGCACACTATTTATCGATAAGTTAAAAAATGCAAAAACTGCTCCATGATAGTTGCACAAAATTCAGTTTTAATTTATTTGTTACTTAAATTGTCTTGCTGACCTCGGAAGTACAAGTAAGATATAAAAAAGAGGGTTACACTTAGATCGACTGAAAATCCGTGAATAATTCTCGCAAATTACTTCTATTCTTCTTTTCTAAATGAAACAAAGAACCAAAAAGTGTCATCATCTTCACTGTATAGTATTTAACGCCTTTGTGTCGGAAATGCAAGCAAATGTGATATAAAATCACTAGCAGGAAATTAATCAATTGAAGTGAAATCTCATTCACCCAATGGTGGCGTGTCTTCGGTAACATTGAGAATTCAGATCGTTCTTATTCGAGAGTTAGAGCTAAAGCAGCTTCACTTAAAAAATTCAAGAAAAAATTCGTGGCAGATTCATTACATAATATTCTAACAGATTCTATAATGCTTTGAAATTAAATAATAATTCTATTCTTACCATTCCAAGTTGAAAGATTTAACTAGGAATTTTTAATTAAACTTCAAATATCCTTCGATTAACTACGTGTTTGAAAACGAACCTCCAAATTTCTCAAACCAACATTTCCAAGTAAAAAATAATTAGGTTCTTATAAATTTTTGAGATTTCAAAATTCTCTTATAGCTTATTGTGTAGAATGTTAATTTGACAATAAATCGAACCTTCTTATAAATATATAAAATGTTTGATTCGTCTTTGTTTGTTTAATCACGATTTCTTTTAAAACCTGCTGAAAGTAATTCCAAAGTTCGCGTCAAGTTCCAAAAATGTTTCACCGTTTCCATCATTAACATGGTATCCATTTATTTTCCAAACTCTCGATGTCAAAAGATAGATTTCAGGGAGGATCATCGCGTATCAATTTCTGTCGAGCTTTCTACTTAGGGAGATTACAATAAAATCGGCAAGTTCGAAAGATGGGACGCTTAGTTCGCTCTCGATTAAAAACAATAAAATCCGAAGGAACGCGACGGTGACGCGACGTTTCGTCAGATCTTAAGAGCGAAGTGACTGCATTTACGAAAATAAACGTCGCCGTAAATCGCCACGAAAGCCTCGATTCTATTCTTTCGAACGGAACAACGACCGTTCTTTCCACCCTATCAATCGATCGTTTTAAGAGATATTCCTCCGCGACGCGTGTGTCAACGATCATCGAACCTTTCAATCTGACGTTTTTCCTTGACGATACAAATCTTCACTCAACTGTCACCGCGTTCGATATCAATTGATACTTATTTTCCACGTGTTAAAGGATTACACTAAGGTTACCCACATTACCTGAAAAACCGAGCATGACTTTTTTAACTACTGAAATAAGTGAACCTAGCAATTAATGTATTGTAATTTAAATAATGTTCTCTCTGATTTTTGATATATTATTTATATTTAAAAACCCTCTGTTGATACTTTGAACTGTATTATATCGAATATTTTATCTTAGTTGATTCGAATATTTTATTCGATTGAAATAATTGATTTCTTCAGTGATAAAAAATACACAAAATTCGTATCCAAGTGAAATCACTACGTAGAAAGCTATCAAAATTCGAAGTAATACCAATGTATTAAAATTGTATTACACTTTAGTTCAAAAAATTCGATATTAACCACTTGCGCTGGAAAGACGTGCTACACACGTCGAGATGCTTTTGTTTCAAAGTCGCCAACGATGTGCTGTACACGTTCATAGGCAGTTGTAAATGATCTTTAATCGATCCAAATTGTTTATCGAAGTACAGTTATTTAGTGAATATTGCACTTTCTAATCTTTATGTTTTATTTTGTAGCAAAATAGTAATGGCAAAAAGTTTCAACACGCGCATCTGTGAATTAATTGATAGCGCAAGTGGTTAAAGGATCGAAACAAAACCATAGAACGTTACAGAGAGGTATAAATAATCAGAAGTTATATTCTACACTTATCTGAATACATGCAAAATAGTATTACATTCAACTGTTCTATTTCGTTAATTGTAAATAAAAGCAATCTCATTACGTGAAAATTTATTTAACCTTATACTATTACATACATTATACACATGTATACACTTATATACAAATCGGTCACGTTGAACGTCAATTTATATATTTTTCAATTTAGTTTTGTTCCTTAGTTTTGACCCACTCGGTATACTGATTAATTATAATTAGTTTCGCTGATTTTTATGCATTTATAGGAATATGGAAAAATGTATAAAATACATAAATTATAGTATACTTTCTATAACACATTTTGTAGGTGAAATGATTTTTCGCCAAAGTTCTACTATTTTTATTGTTTTTTCAAAAATATAAATTTACTTAAGTATCCGCAATGTATTTATAATCGTTCCTGTCGGTATACATTAATTATAAATCGTTTCATCATGTGTGCGGAACGGAATTCCTGTTTCTGCGTTTTTAAAGATGTACCTAGTCATTTCTTTGATACTTCTCCGTCTCGAAAACTGGTTCGAAAAGATTCACCTGTAGCAGTCAATAAGAACGTTGCAAGATACGGATTGCGCGCCACGTCCATTGAAGCGTTCTGACAGTGTCTCCTAGATGCTGTTGTGAGATACTATTAAGAACGGTGCTGGGACACGGGGCGAACGTTTTGAACGTTACAGTCGCGAGAAACGCGGTCAAAAGTCTCGGTTCTTACACGTAATTCACCGTCTGCAACTGCACGTTTCTTAGAAAATGAAATGTAGTTCGAAATAAAAAGATATATCTCTTTCTCTTCGTTCGTTCGGTCGGTCGGTCGGTCGGTCAGTCTAGATTTGGTCGAATAAATCAGCGAAATTAGAAAATAAATTTTTCTACTGAAACGCATTAAAAGACGAGAGAGAGAGAGAGAGAGAGAGAGAGAGAGAGAGAGAGAGAGAGAGATAACTTGAAAGAAAAAGACAGAATAGAAAAAGAACATGGAGACAGAAGCAAATAGTCTCCTTCGAAGAAGTGAAATGTCTCCCTCTCTTTCTCTCTCTGGGCTTTTGCGAAATTTATTTCTGGAAGGAACGAAATATATCGATAAAATAACTTTTGTCTGAAGGGAAGAGAGAATGCGTGTCCTGTCGTTCGGGAAAAAGACATTCTTCTTCAGCCAAATAACATTTTACTCTTGCCGGCTTAACGAAGCATTTTTCTGCATGAATCTACATGGAAATGACCGACTCCACCTACCGGTATTTACGATAACACGGTAACCGATATGTTTGTGTCTCTATTCACTGTGGATCTACCAACAAAGGTGGCGCTGTACGCATAGATTCGTGTTAGATGTTGGGGACCACGCGGAGATCAGAGGAACAGCTGAGAAGGCACGAGCAGTCTTGCGAATTGAGGAAATTAGACATCGAATCGCGCTAAACGAAGCTATTCACTTACTTCCCCCATAACTCTACCACAGAATCTTCTGTGTTTATTAAAACGAATTGTGGACACTGGATACTTTAAAAATTTTTACAACATTGACACCCATTGTGGTATTTTCAGTTAATAACCTCATTCTAGTTTCTTCGTGTTTTCATGACGCGATTGTACGTTTAATACTTTATATTCATCATCTGTTTCGGAAGCGAAACGCACTCGTTTCGTTCGATAGCAGTACACTGTTCGATTAGTAGCTTGAAATAGATTCGCATTGGTGTGTTCAACTTTTCATATATCCACTGTAAATGCCGATAAAGTGAGATTAATAATGCTTCCAGTTTTATCGCTATTTCCTCTGAAAACTTTTATACTATTAGAAGAAACAATGTTGCGATCGCTCCCCTTTGTAATAAATATTACTTTATTCTTCAATTTAATTTTATGCGAACGTTAAAATAATCACATTAGTATATGCACATTTTTATTGTATGTCACATAAAGTCCAATTTTGAAAAGGGTAGAAAATACGATTTTAAACTAATCACGTTTTTTGTGATAACAGAGTCGCAAAAGTAACTAGATATACAGGGTATTCTGTAATTGTTGGTAGAGAGAGAGAGAGAGAGAGAGAGAGAGAGAGAGAGAGAGAGAGAGGATTCTACGTGAAAAAATAAATCGCAAATATAAAATAAAATTTCTTCGTAAGAAGCTTAATTTTTGAGAAAAATAAATTTAAATATTCGTCAAATGTATACGTATTTAAATATCCCTCAGTTTTACGTTTGTATGTACTAATATTTGATGTTAGTACCCTGATAAGTACTGATGATATATTTATTAACGATTTCCTTAATGTAAGTTTATATTACTGAACGAATTGTTGAAAGTGATGTCTTTACTAACGCATAAAAATCCTTACTTTTTAAATCACAATGTCGTGTACTGATTATACAGTATTTCGAAACTTTAATTATTTGAAAGTCTGTACGATTCTTTTTTTGTAACTGTAGAAGAAATATACTGTCTTCTGTATGGATTATTTCTTTACGAAATGTGATATATATTCTATCACAAATACTTTCATCAACATAAAGGTGGTGTACACGGAAGCAACATTTCGTATTGAATTTTTAAATTTCATTTTCTCGAAAGCTAATCAATCACAAACCACTTTGTGTATTAGATTAATCGGAAATAGAATTGTTAAAATCATATCTGGTTCAAACCAACGTATAATTGCAAGCATCATGTCTGTATGCTTGTAGAACCGTAGAAAGAGAAAGAGCGCGAGTGTGGAAGGGGCTTGAACTTCCCGTCTGTTCCTCTGCACGTTAGTTCTGCGGTTCACGAACGAGCACATGTCGATTCTTCGCGCCAGGGTCGCGATATTTCGCTTGTTCATCTTCTCTTCGTCCCTGAGACACATCGCGGTTACGTTTTAGAAAGCATATTCATGACCCTCGGCGGGAACGATCACTTTTTGCATCGTGGCTCAGCTTGTTGCCCTCGCAAAACGAATTCTATAGATACACGAAGAATCGTTAAAAAAGTACTTCTTGAGAGTTTGTCACGTGACCTTGAATGACGTCACCGAGGCCAATAGGAAACCTTCCAAACGGCGTTATAACCCGAGCTACCAGAGCAAGAGTTTGTGTGACGTCATCTGCGCAGCAGAGCTACGCGCATCCTGTGTCCACCGACGTGACCGAGGTAGAATCAATTGTAAATTTGCAACAAAAGCCTTTCTCCTCCTCTACATTTCCACCTTTGAGTTTCTCAGAAAATTTCATCAGTATACCATTGAAAGGAATTTACAGGAAATGCCTATTCGGTAACTTAGTTGCGATAGAGGTATGATAGGTTTCAGTCCCAATCATTTCCGAGTTCTTGCCCTCGTGTTCTCTTCGTACCTTTTCAAGTGTTTCCATTTTTAAACAATGATGCTCTTTGATTAAAGCACAAACATCGACGATGGTTCTGAAAGCGACCGAGGAAGAATTTATCGCGTGCGACGTGTGATGGGACGGGAGAAATATATACGCTTTAAAGCAGAGGCTAGCGGCAACGTCGCAAACCGTTTGTCGGACTCAGCCGTCGAGTCACCGACTTTTCGAGGCCACGGCACGTTGTGTGCCCGTGCGCTTAAATTCATTCCGATTACGAGCGCGATCTATCGGTACTGGGAAATATGAGCTCAAGGACGAGTTTTTCCCGCACGCTAGTGTCTGAATCTCGGCCGGTAACGCAGAGATTTACTTTCTCTTCTCTGTTCGTGTTCCACTTACGCTTAACCTTGCGACTCTGAATGGCCGCTCCGCGGAGTTAACGCTTTTTCCTTTTTAATAATTACGTTAACCGTTTTTATACATTGTGATTTATTATTTAATTATTTGTTAGCAATTATAAGCACGTGTTTTCCTTTTAAGGCAGGAAATGAATATCAATGTTGGGAAGGATGTTTATTAATATTTCAGTCTGTACGAGAAAGTGACACGCTGTTTCTAATTCATTTATTGGCCTCTTTGAGAGTAACAGTACAAATCGTTCTAGTTTCATCTGGCTTATCTTCGTTTTCGTATTACTTGTGACATCTGCGATTGTTATAGGATTCAAAAATGTACGATAGAATTCCCATATTTAGGAATTTTTACTTTGTTTTAATATAGTTTTATAACATGAAAAGTTAGGTTAGGTTAGAAATTATTTTCTTGATTTGTAAATAATTAATATCTTCTAATATATTTCGATTAATTATAAAAGAATTGGATTGGTGGTTTTTTCGTTGTGAAACACCATCTATTACACTTTATTTATTGTTAATGTACCACATTTTCATCTATAACATTATAATACAAATTAATTAAAATTATATCCAATTATTAGGTTACACAGATGTTTATACACACAGCAAAAAATGAATATTTTAAATATTTATGATATAGTGATCATATTATTCATATCTGTATTTTAAATATTACGAATATTTTTGTTGCGTTTAATGGTTGTTTTGTCAGTGTTAGTATAAATGCAATAGAAGTAGAAATGGAATTCTAGCCTTTGAAATATTTACGCACATAATTTGAATTTACAATAACTTGTATTTAAATATTTTTCAATTTAATTGCATACGTTCGCGTTAAATTGAACGTAAATCAGAATATTTAAAACATATATATAAACGCAAACTTATGATTTCCAGTATTGAAACGAAGAAAGCTGAAATGATTCACGGTTTTGTGTAATTGCCTGAGAGATTATACGTGCGTTCGGGTCTCCGTTATTGAGACAATAAGGCGAATGAGTAATTGTTTGAAATTTCTGATAGGTAGGGCAGATACAACGTTATGCTGTATTGAATTATCGCACAAGGAGGAGGAATACAGATTATCAGTTTCAATATTTACCAGTATGGTGTCAATAATCGTATTGGAATTAAGTTTTCTTAAATTAAATTTTAAACTAATTTCATGGAAATTCGCATGCAGCGGAAAAATTTTCCATCGACACTTATCTCTTACTGTGCTCCTTGAAATTTCTTTCGCTTAACGCTATATTAATTAGTTTTATTAAGACAGATAGGGAAATATATTTTCCACATATTATTAATATTATATATGTGCGGCAATGTGATGTGTCTCTCAGTTTGTTTGAAGTAATAGTAATTTAGTAATATGATTTTAATTTCCAATGAAAACAAGTGACCAAGTCCCTTCTAATATTTTTATAAATTCACGTTGATTTTTTTTTTATTAATGAAATAATAATTACCTAACAGAATAATCACTATCTGCTTGTTAATAATATAAAAAAAATCAGAAACACTGGACGTAAACAATTTTTAAAATTTTGTGAATTAAAATATTTACATTGAACCACTCATATTATAAGAATGTTAAGTTGGGACAGATTTATTCTAATTTATTTATATAATTTATTTATATAGTTTATTGTAATATTTATATAATTATAAATATGTTAGAATACACATTCATAAGGGTTGCAAGCATCCTTCAAAATTTAGAGGGTGACACTTAATATGAGACGTCACTGTTAGTTTCGATAGGAAAATTAATGTTCAGGTTCCTTTTCCGGCACACTGTGTATAGCCAGTGAAAGAAATATTGCGATATCGTAAGATCGCTCAGGCGTGAAAGTTTACTTGTTCTTATACATCAGTAAACAAATCAATAGAATCATGAAAAGAGCCAAAAACCTCAAACAGGATCGCAATATACTTTAGCTTTTAAAAATATACTTTGTATTAAATATAATTCATATTAAATATACTTTACATTAAATATATTTTAGCTTTGATTCAATTCCAATTGAAAAACGTAAAATGCCTAGGTGTCATCGTTATTTAATTCTTTTATTTAGGACCTCGCTGTATTTTTTTCATCAACTATACATCACCTTGTTTGAACATTTTCTTTCAACGACTATACGTCATCCTGTTCGAAATTTTTCTTTCAACGGCTATACACTCTTGTACATAAATATTTAGATAGCTATTAGGTTCATACAGAAAGTATTACGTTAGTAAAAATATACAACGTGTTTCACGTGATTAATCTGCAGCATTTTTCTCGTAAGTGGTAGATTCGTGAGAAAAATGGAAAAGGACAAAATTGAATTATTGTATATGCACAATACGATGGATTATAAATTTCCCAAAAGACACACTGAGGTTTTGTAAATTAATAGCTAGAATTTTTGATTTGTACTACATAATTACGTGTAATATAATCAAATGACACATTATCAAGATAATTTAAAAGTTTTATCCTATGCACTTGCTATACTACGAAATTGCAGACTGTCTTTTAATGATTTGTAATGACTATTTGAGTTTGCTTTGCATTCAAAAAATATTCTAATACTTATGAACGGAAGTTTACGTCCTCTTGTTCGAACATTTTCTTTCAACGACTATTTATTCTATTGTTTTGGACGGCTTCGTTATATTTCTTCCACCGACTATACGTCCTCTCGTTCTCCACTTAACGTTTAGGACATCTGATCGCAACGTGTCCTCTCTTTCTGCACTCGAAGCACTATTCTTCCTTCCGTCTCCTCTTATACGGTAGTCGCCTACGTCCTTTAACCCTTGTGATGGCGTTGACCTTCGCAGCATGACGTCCTGGAACACCTCAAGCAATGCCACCCTTCTTGCAAATCTGTGTAGGTGTGCAAATAGACGTGGTTTCTCAGATTCTAACTTGGTGTCTACTCTAAGATGTATGTGCTACGTCAATTCGTACTTCTCCATAGATATTTTATCGCTCAGCATTACCTTTATTGTGCTTGTTTATTTTCCACGTTCGATTCTCGAATTGACTTATGGAGAACAACCATATTTGGGTAGTATAGACCGGGTCACGATATAATGGGGTTGTAAAAGTTATCAGACGCTAAAGTAAACATGTTTCGGGTATCGAAATAACTAAATTGACAGAAATAAGTAACTGGAAGACCTGAAATCTTGGTTAGAACCGTAAGAAAAAATTGTCAGTCTAATGTCTATATAGTCCATATATTGTATAAAGTACATAGACTATACAGATACAGGAAGAAACTCCTAATATCTTAAATAGTACTTATATATTATAATAGATACTAATTATGATAGAATTATAAATAGTATTAAATAGTAAAGATTCCAAATGATAAATGAAATATTATTAGTTATAACTTGCCATTTTTTCATTGTGGAATTTTAAACCGAAATGCTGTTCGACAGCTCTAAGTCCGGCCGCGATATTAATCGGTACTGCATTTCCTGAGTGATTGTAGTGATACATATCTGACAACACATAAAGAAACTTGAATACCCTGAAAGTTTTAATTTATTTTTTTAAACTTTGCAGGTTTATAGGGAACCTTAAACCTTCCGTGACCAAATTATTATTACTTTTTTAAAGAATTTGTTATTTATTTTTGTGTTATTTGAATTATATATAATATATAAAATATATAACAATATAATTTTGTTATATATTTTGTGTGGTATTTGAATTATACCACGTCTGTAATGAATTTTTATTCGAGTATGCATTATGTCGCATTGACTAGCAAAGTGTTAGGTAGTTAGACTTAACAGAAGTATCAGGTAATTTTTCCTGCTTGCTACTTTCGGATTCTGCAGAGTGAAAACATTTCTTATACAGGGTGACACAGAACGGGCGATATATGTAAAAAGAAACCGGGAATGAAGAATAAAATTTGTTTCTTTTGAAGTCTCGTCTTCAAGAAAATCGAGTTTTTAAATCTATCAGTCTTGTCATCCTTTCAATATCTTTGTTCAGTACACTTCTGATAGAAATTATTATTTTCAAAATTGAAAATGAAAACGAGCAAACGATGTTTCGATAACAGAATAATAAAGTGATAAAAATAATACTTGATTTAAAGTATAATTTTCAATACACGAGAGAAATGAATAATGCAGTTTCATTAATTCAGTTAAAGATTAAAGTGTAATCCTGAACATGTTTAGATCTACAGTTGATTTATAAAGCAAAATGAGAATGTAGGTTCGATAAGAGTTTGATAAAGTGAAATATTTGTTCGTGCGTTGCGATAGGTGTAACAGAATGCAGTTTTGATTTGAACGGCATAGAAATGCAAACTACGTAACGTGAAATCGGCGTTGTGCCGTTGCGTTATCTTGGCACGCGAAACTGTAACGTCGTAGTGAACTTTACTGTCTCATTAAAATGAATTGGACATCTGGCCACTTTGTTTCATCATTTCTTTTACGATTTTTATATGTAACATATCCCAAGCGAAAGTCCTGAATATTAAAAATATTTAACTCTTTTTTCTTAATTTGAATAGTTTTTGAACTTTTTTATTTAATAACTTCTGTTTTTTTTAATATTTAAAAAGTCAAACAATGAAGTGGCAATGATGTAATTCGCAATAATTCAATATGCTTGTTACTTTAAATTCAATGGTTTTGGTTTCTTCTTTTTTATAGAACTGTATTTGTCAATTTTGTCAAAATTTATGCATTTTTTGTAGTTTATTAATACATTGAATGCCGATGACCGGCGATGTGAAGATTAGTAAAAACACATAATTCAAGTAAATAGTACTACTTCTAAAATTTTCATTATTATTATCGTTATTACACGTAAAAGAAATTAATGCATCATAGAATATATAAAAACAAAACAAAGCACGGCAAACAGAGAAAAAGCGAGTTACATGTGACACTTGGTTTTGTCGGACTTGTTACATTTTTTTCCATAAAAAAAAAAAATGGGTGACATATAGCGCGATATCGAAGAAATACACTTCAGCGCCGCGTGGGTCACCGATGATCCCCAGTAAGATAAATTTATAAAACATGATGTCACAGTTTAACTTAATTGTTGTAGAAAATATTTTATTATAATATGCATCGTACAAAAAAAAAAAGAAAAAAGTTCATTCCTGCGCTTTGAGAATGTCATATAAAATTAGTCCAACCATTCTCAACGTGTAAAAGTTCAAATCAGGAATAAATGCTTATGTGTTTGATTAGTTTTAGAATTTAAATATTATTAATGATTTGCTTTATTCTTTTTGCAGATTCGGCACATTAGGCAACAGGAAAGCTCGAATAGTCATGCCGTACAACAGGGAGAAGTGTCTTCATCGAATCCTAACATACTGTCCAACGATCAAGTTGGTCCTATTTTACTCGAGGTAGAACTTGATTTAAATTGATCCTCATCAATTTATTCTATTCCCGTTACTTACGTTCATTGATATACACGCTTGTAGCATTTATATACAGTGATTCTTATTAATATTCGGATATCCTTTTGAAACAGAATAACTCCTTTAAGATTGGATCGAACAATTTAAGTTTTTCTTCTTTTCTTTTTGGAGATTAGAAGGTTTAATTTACTGAATCACGTGTAAACAAATTTTTGAAAAACTTGTAATTGTTTTCTAAAATTAACCTAAGATTATCTTTAAAAAAAGAAAATGATTCATTCTAGAATATCGAAGTACAAGTGCACATGGATATTTTTATTAATATATGACACTAACTTTGATGAGAAAATATAATTTAAATCAGACAATATTTTCTGCTCGACTAATAATGAGTGTCCTAATATTTATGAACGGCAGTGTAAATAGCAGTTTTGATATCGGTTTTCACAAGGACAGCAAAATAAGATCACAATCTGATAGTCAATTAAAATCACCATTGCTTTGCACAAAGATCGTTATCTCGCCCGATGTTGAATATCTTGCTTATAACCGTTCTCTTGGAACTTCGTTAACTTCAGAAGAAGATGCCAGGGGTTCTAACCTGTCACGAAATTTTTATCCAGGCGTTAGATGGCTTTCTATTTGTTGTAAATACGGAGGGTCGAGTGGAGTACGTAACAGACAACATAACGCAGTACATAAATTACACGCAGGAGGATGTGCTCGGCAAGGATATTTATAATATTATTCATCATGGAGATCACAACACCTTCATGCCGAACTTGTTGCCTATGCCATTAGGTTTGTATATCTCCCTTAAATACAATATCCCTTTATTTAATATTCTTCGCTAAACTTCTTTTTCCCCCACCGTTCGATTTTTCTTCTTTTTTGTTTTGTTTTCGTTTGTTCCTATTTTTCTCTTCTGAAGACATAGAAGATGTATGGAGATTAAATCTCCTTTGAAGTGGAACGTCTTTCGTCCTCGCGAGCATACGATAAAACGATTATTTATGAGTGCGTTTCGTATGGGTTAGTTATGATAATGTAACTTTAGCATCTATTTACCGGGCGGCGTGCACGTGTACTATCTCGCTTTGTTATGGAACTTCGGTAGCGGTGCAACGGAAAGATTTATCTTGTGTAATGGAAGTAGGGGACAGCTTTGAAATTCTCGAACGCAGCAGAAATACGATGCCATCGGTGGAGCGCGCGCGTTATTACACTTCGACAGGCCTTGCTTTACCTAGTTGCCTGAACGCGTGAAATTCACTTCGTTCTGTACTTATGCTTTTCTTTTTAACAACAATTTTTAGTAGAACTTTGTAATTAATAATGATCACTCTATCACATTTTATTCTAAATCATCTCCCTTTTTTTATATCCTCTATAACCCGATTTTTCTGTGTTTATGAGAAGAAATATCACAATTTTTAATTTTGACCAATGTTGAAAAGCAAGAGTTAATAGATAATATAAAAAGATTAATTAGTAATAACGTAATAATATAACGATGCAATAGTATAGCAATAAACAAATAAAATGTGATACATAAAATATAGATGAATGATCATGTAGCTTTTAAATCACATGGCGCTATAGAGGGTTAATATTAATAGAATATTAATATGCTATTAATAATAGTATTCTATAGGCAGAAATAAAAGTAAAATAGTCCGGAATTCACTTCGTTCTACATTTATGCGACTTTTAGCAGCAAATTTTATTGAGACTTTATATTAAATAATGATCATTTTGTCATATCTCATTTCAAATCATCCTCCTTTTTTCTTTTTTCTAAGAATATTTCCCTTTGATAGTACATACAGGATGTCTAGAGGATTAGTGTCCAAATTTTGCCAGTGTGTTCTATAGATAGAAGTAAAAGTAAAAGGTCCGCAAATGCTTCATTAGAGTTATAAGAAAAATATGAAATATGACAAATATATACATCACTACTCTTTCTCCTAATTTAATACAGAATGAGACAAAATGCATACGTAATTTTCGTGACGAAATTAGACGAAGTTGCCACGAAATTTGGTCCAACATAAATTCAATAGCACACCGATATCTACGAAGAAATTAGACAAAGTCGCCATGAAATTTGTCCTACTATAAATGTCACCACTACCAAACTTTCATCCCTCTTTGCAAAACTTTCGAAACTGACCCGGTGAATGAAAACGTCGGCCGAAATCAGCGTAGCACTTAACGCGTTATCGAAATTCCATTATTTTTTATTATCTAATTTTACATAGGATAACAATACACCTCTTTCTTAATTAGATATTAACATCACTCAATATTTGAAATCTTCCTCATATTTAATCAACTTTCTTGTAATGAAATTCACGTGGAATTTAGGCTGGACGAACGAGCAACAGCCCCTGAGGAATCGTACCTTTAATTGCCGCTTCTTGGTGAAGCCTCCTGATGATAAAGAAGAGACTATGGAAGAGAAGCAGCAACGAGTATCGAAATACGAGTCGATGCAAATCTGTTCAGCTCTTTTGCCAAGTAATAGCGATCGTCTGGAGAGCGGTGACGTGTCCTCTGAATCCTCGGACAACGGTCCTTGCGTAATGTGTGTGGCTCGCAGGATACCACCGAACGAGAAGCCTATTGGTACGCCGATCGAACAGTTCACTGTCAAATTGGACACCACGGGGAAGATAATCGCGGTCGATATCATCTGGTTATCACCTCCTTACTCCGAGTACCTAAGCAAGGTATGAATCACATAGCGAGTCCTATTCCTTTTTCATTTATTTCAGTGATAAGATTATTGTAGCGTGATAAATTTTTAGGATATTCTTAGTAAATTTTTCTGACAGGGTATTTTACGTTGAATTTATTTGATATTTTTTCAGATGCTGATTAACACTCGCACGGTTGTCGGTGGGTCTTTTTAGACTCAGGAAATCATTTTATTTAATTCATTATTCTCCTCTGTTTTCTGTAGTTTTCTGTAATTAAGACTTCTGATATTTTTTATCCATTTCGCGATTGCGGAGTTTTATGTATTTACAGAAAATTTAAAAGTGTAACATTGTGCAGAATGCGCGTAACATGAAAAATTTCAGGAGATAATTTATTAAATTATAATATGTATATAATTAAATATAATAAAAGTACAATTTATTCAAAATTTATAATGCCTGGTAGGTGAAATAATTTTCCATCGAAGTTACGCTATTTTTTACTGTACTTTCGAAAATACCAATTTGCATAAAAATCGCAGTCTACTGATTATACTTCATTGGTATTTCTAAAACAGGGGTCCTGATTTAGTATGTAGGATTATTTTATTTATGCGGTGCGTATATAGTACGTGGTAATGTATACCATTTTAGCGACGGTCGTGCGAGTGTTGAAAAGAAATCTAATTTATTTATCACACTGTGTATAGAGATACATACCTAAGCAACTTAATTTTAAACAAATGTGTAAAAAGGAAATTAAAAGGTATGTAAATTGACATTTTTTTATGTTGATAGGTTTACAGTTAAACAATTGATTATGTATCCTTTATTTATCACTTTATTTATCAAATAATCAGTTCCCGATATAAAGATTAATCTTTGGTAAAATTTTGTTGCAGGAGCTGATAGGCACTACAATAAAGGATTTGTGCCACCCTCATGATCTCAGTAAGCTAACTGCACATTTGAACGATACGCTTCAAGTCGGTGAGAGTACCAGCGGTGTATACCGGCTACGCGTTAGTCCTGATAAGTTCCTTAACATTCAAACAAAGTCAAAGCTTTTTAAAGCAAATGTGATGAATACACTCGTTACCGACTTCATTATGGCCACCAATACCATCATTGGGTAAGTTGAACAGTTTCAATTTCCTCCTTTTTTCTACATAATTTTAAACGTAAAATACAAATGTATATCTTCAAGATTGATCCAATCTCAGATTAATAATTAGTTTTACAAAAAAATTCGTATTCGTATAAAATGGTCAAATATTCTTCATTCGAACGTGAATCTTTATTAATTTTTTATGGCGTGAAAATTAAAAGAAAAGAAGAAAGATTAATCAGAGATTGATTGCATTAATGCGTTGACTATCAAAGTACACTGATTGAATTGATTCGTGCAGATCTTCTGTTCAACTCCAGTTTCAAAATACTGAAAGATATTTAATTAAATCTTTTTCATTTGTTAAAAGTGTTATGATATTCATCGTGTTGATGTTGATTTAGTATAGTTCTAGAACTATTAACATTAGGATTACGCGAAGATACCAGAAATGAACCAGTAGAATCTCGATTATTTTTATAAAATTAATTTTTTATTCGTTGACAACTTAGCATTGTGAAACAACGAAATGTATCTGATAACTGTTCTTGATACTGTTCAATCGTTTGTGTAATTGACATACAATTCAAGTCATTTAAGCTCTCTAATAATCGATGTTCTGTTGAGTAATTAACGTACTACTCCTTCGTATCGCTTAATTACTTTTCTATTGGAACACACAGGCAAGGGTGACTATATCTACACGATCTATTCTATCTACGAACTTTCCGCTACATTAGGTTTCAATGTATTCTATATACCTAATTTCTCCGTGTTTATTTGATCACTATTGCTTTAATAACATTCTCAAGTCTAACTCAAAAAGACAGCGAAACAGAATGAAAAAGCGAAGAAAAAAAAAAAAGAAGGAATTTAAGCAAATTCGATGACTTGGTTCTAAGGAAAGAAAAAGCGATTTGAACACCTAATTCGAATTTCTCAACGCACCAATTTCACACACACACACACACACACACAAAAAATACAATCTCTTTCGTGACGAACTCATCTTTTTTCTTTTTGCATGTTCCGTGACACGCGAACTTTCCTCTCGGTGTTGGAGATCTGGCCACTCTTGAAATTGAACCCCCCAATCACCCACCAACCCCCCACTACTTCAACGTTTTACAATTACAGTCTCGTTTGTCGCTTTTATGTATCGCTTTCTTAACACTTCATCTGCTAATAATTACTATGTATCTCACGCTGACCTTAATCGTTATCTCACCACACAATTCTTTCTGTAGTATTTGTGTCCACGCACAATCACATTTTCCATACATTGTCATCAAATCGGGAATGGCAAAGGTTGTCGATCGAGGAGGTGTAGTAGAGCATTTAATTGCTGAAATTCAGAGTCTGAACAACTTCTTACGCGATCCTTGCCATTTTCACTTTTCGATTTCACGAATTTCATATTCACGTTTAACGTGTACGGAGCGAAAGGTGATCACAAGACGATCATAATGTTTTACTCAGAATTTTCGTTAGAGAAATAAAAAACCAAAAAAGAAGATAGAGGAAAAGGAATGATTTCCATTTTTAATTATAAAACGTTCAAAGTGAAGATTGTAGAAAATGAAATTAGAAAAGATGTTTTAAATTAATCATTTGTCATTTTCTTAGTAGTTATTCTGAAGAGTAGCTTCAATGGGGAACATTGTTCAGGTTGCTAAACCGTTTTGCGCTCACCTCGAGGTATTCACGTTATCGGCTTTCGTGTAACATTCAAGCTGTAAGTACTTAGCGAAAGTAAGATTTACGGTGATCATAGTGGGATACCGGCAAGTCTTACGCACGCTCATGCAACTTACATCGAAGCATCAAGGTGGTTCGATTGATGCTCAAGGTTTTTTTTCGGTAAACAGTGCGCGAGAAACGAAGAAGAACATTATTTCAACAAGCTTTGAAAGAAACCCTTTTCCTCGATTGCTGGTTCAATCGTCGTTTTCAATTGGCTTGTACTAAACAGCCTATTCGTTTGCGCATTTCCTCACTCGGAAGTATCGAAAGAGAAGAGAACATAGTGTACATTAGGCTGGCCTTTTTTCGATTTTTTTTTTATTGTTGCACCTTTTAAAATTGACACTCGGTAAGGAAATGATATCGAAGAAATTTCAGAGTGATTGGACAAAGGGAAGTAGTGTCGGATTTGAGTTTTTCTTTTTATCTGGTTCGATGAAATACATTTATTTTATATTAAGTTCAATTTTTGCTTCATCCCCGTTTTATTTTCCTGTGAAATTTTCGTATTTCATTTATATAAATATTAATTTATTTAATTATTTATTATATATCATATATAATATAAATATATATTACATATTTTACATTAATAAATATTATATAAAATTAATTAATTAAGTTATTAAATATATTAAAGTAGTTTATATAAAAAATAATAAATAATATTTTTGTCTGACTTATGTTATCATGTACCCCTAGTCTGTTTCAGACGCTATGTCGTATAGTAAACTAGTAATGGAATTTTGGTAACCTGAAAATTCTAATTTTTTCTTTTTAACTGTGAAATTATGTTGGGGTCTTGTAGAAAAGTATTGGCCGATTTTTGTTTGCCCTTTCTCGATTCTTCGGGGTGGAAACAACTCTTGAATGACGATAAGTGTTACTCTATTTCCCTGTATACGAGTATCTTCAAAATTATAGTAGGAACAAAAAAATGTTTCTAGCAGAAACTGATAGTTTTTTAATACTTTACAAGACGATGCTATTACATTAATAAAAATTGTTCGTTTAAATAAAAAATCTCCCACTGTTATTATGCAAAATTTTCAATTCTCTGTCATGTCAAAGAATGTCAAATAAATGCAGATAAATATGTTAAATTTATCGGATAATGTGATGTTTAAATAATTTGTATCAATAGGTACTTTTTGTGCGGTCGTAATTGCACTTCGTTATCAGTTATCAAGTATGTGTGCGAACCTTTGGTATATTTTTACCGCATGACGAGAAATAAAAATAATACAAATAAGTGTCAAAAAAGAAAAATTGTCTGATACTTCTCTTGAAGTCCTCTACAAACTAGCAAAGTTTAAAAAAACTCGAATTTTTAGATTACTGAAGTTCCCTTGTAATCTTAATGGTGAAATTCAATGATTTCGAACGCATTCTTGAAAATTGTACACGAAACCTGCTATTACATACATACCAAATTATACTTTTATTTGAAATATTCTTTAATCAGTGTTTGGAATAAGAGAACACGAATGTATTCGAAATTAACGTAAAATTGTTAAAATTTAATGGCTTCCCTTCATCATCCGAATCACTCTGAAATTTAGCAAATTTTTTTCCACGAAGTGTCCTAACATTGTTGAGTGCAGCAAAACAAAATTGAAAGTCGAAAAATAAAGATCATCCTTGCGTACGCAGATATTTTGATTCGAGTAGTTTTTCACGGTATTCAGCATTACTTTCGACAGCTACGAAACGTTAGAGAATAGAGAGAAATATATATTTCACTACCAGGCCGAGCACTGTTCACCAGCGTGCAATGTAAACTGTTACATATTACATAGTAATGCTTAGTGTTAGACTAAACAGCAAAAAAAAAAAAAGAAAGACAAAAAAAAACAAAAAAAATTTTAAAGTGTTTTTTTAATGGTTAACTGGCAAATACATGTGTTGTTTTGTTTCTTGTCCATGATAGGGACAATGACTTAACGCCTATCGAGGGTGGTCAGCTTTCCAACAACAAAGTGTGCTCTGGACACTCTAGTAACCGTTGTGCGAATAATAGTAATAATAATAATGGTAACAATAACAATAACGTGGGTGGCCCGCTGATGTCCGTGGCGCATCTGAACGGTCAAGTGAGTGGTATCAGTGGTCGGGGGTTGGCGGGCACGTCGTCGCATGCCGGTACCACCGCGACATCATCGTCAAACTCGATAGTGTTTAGCGCGGCTGAGTCTTGCAACCCCCTTCCGTCGCTAAGTACCAGTAATCCGTTCAACCACTTTTCGGGGAACATGGACTTGGAATTCGAGCTCTTCCCCAGTTCCACATGGGACTTGGATAGTAGCAGCGGGTGGGCAGATAGGCCCGAATCGAGAGCGAGCGGGCCACCAAATTCACGACCACCTTCCCAGCCAGCCCCGACATCTCCGAGTCCCCAGGGAACGTACTCCTCTAATTCGGCAGTGGCGCCTCATTGCAGTCCCCTACGCGCGTTCAGCCCAACCTCAGGCAACGCAGCTCACACCTTCAGTAATTCGTTCCCCTTCAGTCCGCTTCAGGAATCACAGACGTCCTCCTTGACGAACAGCGCTGCTAGTAGTGTTAGTGCCAACGGTGCAGCCGGATTGACGCCGAAAAGACAGGATGAAGGGAAGACCGGATGTTCAACCACCAACCAATCTACCATGGATTCTAACAACGCGAGAAACAACGTGACCTCGGCTGTAGCTGGTTCAGCGGGTGGAGCCGCGAGTGGCCAGGGAGGCGCCGTAGCGACCGTTGTTGTCGAAACTCAGAACAGTGTTGTGTCGACCGAGTCTGGTAGACTGAGAAACTTGTTGACCAAGGGGGCTAGTGTAAGTGAAGAGAGTCAGGACAATACGAATAATGATTCTGAGAGCCAAAATAAGCATAGGATATTAAAGATCTTGTTAAATCAGCAAGACGAGGACGATTTTCATCCCGAGCATAATAATAAAGTGCGCACGAGTCCTAGCAACATGCCGAAACCGAGCATGGAGCATTCGAAATCTTCGCTTGGAAATAATATGCTATTACAGGTAAACAAGTTAATCATTGTATTCCAACTAGCATCGGACCGGTGCACACGTCGCTTCAACGATTCCAACTGCTTCGCGATATCTATTTTTTATTTATCTTTTTTTTTTCATTTATTTTTCGTTTTCTATATTTTCTTACTTTGTCCTTTTTCCCTTTTAATAAATGTGATCAGCGAATATGTATTTTCAAATGGGATCTTTGTATTTTTTTCTTTTTTCTTTGGAATCTGTTTTTCATAGACATATTAAGGAATGCTAACAGATGGTTTGTTCGGGTGATACAATTGCAATGATCTTAACCTGTTGCAAAGGAGAACACACTTATTGGCTGATCGCATTACCTTCTCGCGTATTAATTAGAAGCAGAAACAAGCTGTACGTTAATTTACATTAACGTATTACTTGTGTTCTTTTGAAGTTGTTAAACGAGAAGAATGACGACGAAGACGAAGAGGCTCGCGCTGGTTTAAAGAAGAGGAATGAACTTCTGCAACAGCTTCTGAAAGACCAAGACGACGAGAGGAAAGTGCAGGAGCAACAGGTTGGTGGTCATAAGTTTACCTCGCCTTAATATAGTTTAGTGTTATATTTACATACAAGATTACCGTGAAAATAACCGAGCAAATTTTGATTAGTCAACAAAAATATACGTTGTATCGTCTTTCTTTTTTTTTTTTTAACCTTCTATAACCCGATTTTTCTTTGATCGTGAGAAAATAATCACAATTGATTACAACTTCGCATTTTAATAAAAGAATAAAAAATTAACAATTATTATAAGGAAATTAATTACTGTTTGCAATAACATTATTAATATAATTAATTACTATTGCAATATAGTACTATAGAAGACACATTACTTACAAACAATAATTCGACATAACATCCATCTTGAGGGATAATTTAAAGAGCAATAAATCGATTCTAAATCTACTGTATTACTTAAAATGTACCAAACTGTACAACAAACTGTAAATCTGTACATTGTGTCGCTAATAACCCATGCAAGCGGTTAACGCGACGCTAAATAACTAATAAAAAGAAGAAAAAAAACAATATAATGTAAATAGTATAATATTAAACAAATGAAATGGGAGTTATAAAATGTATTGGATGTATAAATTAATTCGGCGCTTTTCTTTCATAAAGTCCAGACAAATTTATGGACTAATAACTGTAATATTTGTTCAGAAAAGTAATTTCTCTGTTGTCCGATAAATAGGAAAACATGATAAAAAATTAGAGCATTAAAATTGTGTGCGATGTTTTATAAATAAATATTGAAGTTTGTGAAAAAGGCACGAAATTAATTTATGCACATGATGTGTCATAGAGGGTTAAATATAAAATATACGATGTCATGGAAGTTTGATTAATTGGATACAATTGAAACAGTGTAAGTCGCAAACACGAGAAGAGGATCCTCTGCTGCGAAGTCTTGGATTTCGGAATACCACACCATCCCCGTCTCAATCAGGCGACAACGTTGGACTCGGTAGTTCGACTCAGGTCGGTCAGAAGAGACCTGGCGAGGATGGTGACTTGAACATAGCTGTGAAACGACCTATGGATGGTTCACACCAAGTGTCCTCTTCTGGCACGTCGACCAACGCGACCAGCAAGCTCTGGGAAAAGAATAAAATGTTGGCTTCACTGTTGGCTAAGCAGCCTCCTCAGCCTACCACTATCCCACCAATACCTGCATCTGTGATATCGGCAACACCACAGGTTAGTTAACATTAAGTTTACGGATATTTCTTTGTATACCCATTTCTACGGATAGCCATAAAATTGACGGGTGAAAGATAATACATATTTTCGTTAAAGGAAGTGATTTAATTTAACTTATAAAAAACTTAATTATGCTATATTAACAGACGTTACATTTATTTAGTTTTGACACATTCAGTATTGTATATACATTTTTCCGCAAAAGTTTCTTATCACACTTAACTTATAAGTACCTTAACTTATAACAACAAGAAATTTATTTTGAATGTAAAATTTTTAAATATGTACAGAGCTAAGATTGGTCAAGGCAATGTGGGCAAAAAATTGTGATTCTAAAATGAATTTAAGAATCTCTCTGTTTCGTTCTCGACTGATAAATCTTCAACTGAGTGAATGTCCCTGATCATTTTGGTATCTACGTTTTTATCTACGACTATGAACAGAAGTAATGGACCCGGTATGTCTGTAATACTGATGCTCGATTCGGAAAATCTGGGAACCGATACTCGATTCGTTTCGCAGTATACCGGCATCAATACGTTAATGTCTCGGTGTTTCATAGTGTAATTACGATACACGTTTCGAAAAAAATGAGTCAATAAAATAATGGGTTAACCTATTTGCATCCGCAAGGGAAATAATCCGCATATGGTTGTTACTTATCGTCCAGTGCATGATAATCTGCTCGCGAGGATCTTCATTTCGCGCCAAATTAAAAACAATAAAAAGAAACGAGCTTTCTAGGTTTACAAACAGAAACTGACGGAAGAAATTATTGTAAAATATTTAAAAAACAAAAGTACTAGAGTGACATCATTTATCAATGATTCAGTAACAAGGTACACTGGCCGATATTTTCCCTCACGAACACCTACAACGGCAACAAAGGGAACAAAAACATTTAAGCGATGAATTCCGTGTTTGTCTAAGTCACTTAGAAGAAAATTTGTTATTACACATGATACTTACGATGTACCGTTACGCATCGATTATTTAAAAAATTATATTAATTAATTCAGTAAACCCTCCTATAACGCAGTACTCTTAAAACTACATTTAAAAACGAAGATGAAAATATGCAAAGCGAAGAAAACATTTGGTCCGTTAAAAGAAAAAGAGTCAGGCTTCTAATATTTGACAGTAATGATGGATGGTAAATAGAGCGTTTGATTTCAAACTCAAGTTCCTTGTTTTTGCTGAAAAATAATTGTTTAGTTTTTGTTTTACTTTATTCTTTTTTTATTTTTCTTCTATGAACTCTAACATTCAATAAAAATAATTTGAAATTTTTAAACATATATTTATTACCTTTCATAGCTATAAAATTTTATTTCATAACTGTATTCATTAAAACATGGTGTTCTGAGAATGCAGTTTTCATATAACGCAGAACGAATTAACCTGCTTTATATGCACTTATCTCTGTGTTTCTCATAACGCGGTTTCCATATAACGCGATACGAATTAATCTGATTTTTATTTACTAATACTGAGTTTCTTATCACGCGGTACGAATGAATCGTCTTATAAGAGGATTGGCTGTAAATCTTTTATTTTGATTATTACACGTAGTTTTCAAGTAAAACTGAAAGCAAAAAAATAATACTTATCGATGCGCGATAATATGGACCAACTTACTAGTTGAGCGTCCTTGATTTACGGAGTTAGTAATGTATTAAGAGCTGTGCGTTAATAAAAGTTAATAAAGGAAAATAGTTTTTGTAATTTTTCTTGCGAAATCTCAAATCCTGTAAATTCAGTGTTGTTGAAAGTAAATTGTTTATGGAAGTTAAGAGGGAAAATACAAATTAATTTGTTTAACCATTGTGAGATTTAAATCCTCAAAATTCCAAGCATTAATGTTAATTTGATGAATGTTTTTTTTTTCGTTGTGTAGGATAAGCTGCTTCGCATAGGGTTGAAACCACCGCAACAGCAGTCGCAACAGACACAACCCCAGTCCCAGTCACAATCACAGCAACAACAACAACAGCAGCAGCAGCAGCAGCAGCAGCAGCAGCAGCAACAACAACAGCAGCAACAACAGCAGCAGCAGCAGCAGCAGCAGCAACCTTGGACAGGTGGTAGCATGCAGTCGGTTGGTGGTAACAATACAATTACGACAACTGCAACTTCCGCGCGTACTCCTCTCCAAAGCCAGTCGAGACAACTACCTCGTCAAACAACCAATACCTACCTCAGTCATATGCTAAGTCAGGTAACATAGAAATTGTCAAATAATCTAGTTACCATAGTTTTATTTCGAATCAGGTGAAACTAGTAATTTTGCATTCTTCTTTACTTTTACATTTTTGGTCTAATTGTTATTTTCACGTCGCAAATCGTGTATATGTGCCGGTGGTTAGTGAAAGTGGGTTAAGTCATGTATCCTTTGTTTCGAGATATTTAAATTTTTTCGTTTGGATTCATTAAAAAAACAGTTTGCAATATGAAATTATGAAAATGAAATTTACCTGTAGCTGTAAAATTTTACGAAGATATGTTTTTCGAGATCTCAATGACAGGCCACTTTCAAAATTGATGATGCATGTGAAAAGTGACTTATATCATAGTAACAAGATATTATAAATTTTATTTAAAAAAACGAGTTCGAGACATATATAATCATTTACTATTCATAATTATAACCGTGTTTAATTATTTTTAAAATCTCAGTGTTTTTGTTTGATAAAGAAGAATCCAATTTCCGCGGTTCTGAGAGCTCTGAAATGTTTTTGATAAATCAGCGGGATGCATGGTAATAAATCCATCATATTTGTATATTTCTTCTTTGTGACTGACCTGATACCGAAATATAATGGAAACAATTATATATTTTCATATACTTTTTCCATTGTTATTCTCTTTTTCTTTTTGTTGACGTATTTTCCAATTTTTTCGTCGGAGAAACATCTTCTTACTTCATTCTTTCGACAATAAACGTACGCTTTCTGCAAACATTGTTCTATTAATTTATGATAATCGAAATTAATATTACAGCAAACAAAGTTATGTGCTTTTATATATATTATTACATAAAACTCATTAAATTAATATAAATTAGAAATTATTATATCAAATTTACTTGCTTAAATCGTTACCTGATGTATATAATAGAAAAATAATAATGCACTCTTCTTTGCAAATGATACATTTATCAGAAAACAAATGGCTTATACTACTATCAAAATAAACGTGACCTGAATTTCGTTCAATCACATAATAATCAACTTCACTGTCAATTCAGTTTATGACTTTCACAAAAATTCTTCCATAATATAGTAAAACGAAAATAACAAACTAACTAAAAAATTAATTTTTTTAGAATTTCGATTTAGATTGGCACATATATATTGTATTAAATATAATTAATTTTATCTAAAATTTTAGTACAATAATTTCAAAATTCAGTGTTAAAAAAATGTAGACTACATTATTAGATTTCTCTAGATCCGTGTTAAAGTAATATTTAAGAAATTTGTATATATCCTACGCGAGTATTGTCGTTTTTCATACAGCTAACAAAGAATTTAATGAAATTAGATTCGTTTGTGTGATTTGTTTTTAGCAACAAAGACCTCAAATGGGTCAGATAGATTCGGAATTTCCGGCCAGTGGGGAGTATCGTCAAACGAGCACCGATCCCGGTACTTGGGATAACCAGTCATCAGACCCTGATCTTTCTGATATTTTAGATCAAGTTATCGAGTTCGTACCGGACGAAGCTATTACAGGTATAGATTTTAATTTATTATTATCATTGAACGCACACGAATTGTACATCTTGTATAACTCTCGTCATTCACTACCTTTTACCTGCGGTATTTTAAATATATATATATATATATATATATATATATATATATATATATATATATATATATATATATATAACCCTATACTTTCGCTGTGACGGCATAAAACGAACCTTGTGACCTTGTTTTCTTCAACAACGCTTCTCTCTGCTGATACGCAACCAGTAAACCTAACACGCTCACGAGGAGTATATGTACAACAACACATTACGCGTGACAGCGAAAGTAATTACCATTATAAGAAAATAATTTCTATTCAATAGATTCGTCTGCGATAGCAAATCTCCTAGATGTGATCGAAGCGCCGCAAAACAACGCGTTGAACGAGAGGATGGCGATTAACGCGATACAGAAGTCGTTGATGTTATGCGAGACTGCCGTAAATCCAACGTCTTCCACCATAACAATTCCTGGCACGCCTCCAGCTTACTCCACTGCGGTAAGTTGATACCCTTTCCTTATGTACTTTTTACAATACATCCGCAATAATCATAATGTACGTCTACGGTATCTGCATCTAAATTGTATACATATATTTCTTCCTTTCTTTCTTTTTCCTCTTCACCATGAATCGTTCTGATAGCTCTATCGCTATTACTTGTTGCGTGTATTTTATTACCGTCTGTTACATATTTGCTGTAATTGCAATTTATGGACGTTGTAATTTCAGTTGAGTACCACACCTGTAACGACGAGCCATAGTTACCAGCCACCACCAATGTACCAACAACAGCCGAGGATGAGGTTTAACACGCAACCAGGCGTCAGGCAGACGACCGCTCAATTTACGCAACAGCAGCAGTTACAGTTACAACAGCAGCGGACGAAATTGATACAACAACAGCAACAACAACAACAACAGTTGAAACAGAGGCTGCTGCAGCAACAGCAACAGCAGCAGTTACTCATTCCTTCCAATGCTACAGCTACGGACCAAATTACCACAGGCATTCATAATATCGATAACCTTCTGAACAACACTGTTGCGCCGAATGTATCGTTACAGGTAATTGTACGATTGTTTTTCATTATTTTCGTGAAACAAGCGAGGAAAAAAAAGGTTCATGGAAAAATTGAATAAATTTATTTCTATCTTCCAGCGGTCGAGTGTCCCTGATTCACAAGTATCTCCAAGTTATGGGGGATCCGTCCAGATGCCTTCCGGTCACCGACTTGCTCATTCGTACTCTCATCCTTCAACGTTACCACAACAGTAAGTGAAGTTGGCAGATATAACATTGATATACAGTTAACGTGAGATTTCTCTGATAATTGTCTTTATTTCCAGCCCCATTGTAAACAATAATTTTAACAGTGGTCAACAAGTGTCCGCCGCGGCGCGGCTTTCGCCGCATTCTCCCGCTGGTATTTTGCCATTTTCACATCCGCAGCCGTTGTCACCACGAGTGACGCAAGTACGTTTCAAGAGACATTTAATTAGACGAGGTGTCCTAAATGCCTGCCGCGTAGTTTCATTTTTATTTTTACATTTTATTTTTATTCCATTAGAAGGGGGTGCATGCGCGTGTAGCGTTCTCAAAATACTTTTTTGTTGTTCGCCTCGACTTTGTTTGCCATATCACATAATTTTCATAAGTTCACGATATTGTTGATTATTTAAGTTCTTCTTTACGGTTTCGTTTTTCTTTTTTGTCATTAAGGGCAACTATGGTAATACCCCGAGATTATTCAACGTTAACCAGGTGAGATCGCAGCAACAATCGACCACGCAGCAACAGTTGCAACAACAACAAAGATCGATGTCATCGCCAGGGACACCAGCGTCCGCCCGGCAGTCACCGTTTCCGGCGGAAACGTTCCCCCCACCCACGTCCCCTACAGCTAGCCAATTTCCACCTGGTCCTAATCCTGGTGCTCCAAATCCTTCAGCCCAATACCGGTTGCAACGGACCACATCTACACCTTCAGCTACGACACAGTTGCCAGGTAGGTTGACATTGTGTTTTAAATAATTCCTTATTTTCGGTATGATGGTATATGACGATCCATTTATGGTCGTATATACATTGTGATAGTTCTTTTTTTTTTTTTTTATAAATATAAGCGTGATGGTGTACAATTAATATTTGTGAATTGTATCCTTTAGGAAAATTTTTAGATGATCGTTCAACGTGTGCGTTGAAATGATGTTTTTGTATAAGTATGAATTTTCAATCGTTTTTGTATCCTGTGCAAAGGTTTGAATAATTCAAAGACGGCAGTCGCGTTAAAATTTCGTTCGTTGCGATGGTGTCATTAAAGATATTTTCAATTATTATTATTGGTGTGGTTAATTCTAAGCATTTATACAAATAAAAGTATGCAATGCGAATGATGAAACGGGAGGTGTGAATTGAATAAATATATTTTTTTTTCTTGTCGATGTAGGTAAGTATGTAACCGATTCAAGTATGTGTTTCCCTATATTAATGAAATATTCAAGTTACGGCAAAACTACATGTAGATTAGATAGATGTGCGTTTAGATATTGTAAATTATTTTTACGTCACCATTTTTCGTTGTGACTTGACAACAATCGTTTAAATCAACATATATATCCTATTAACATTACTTTTTATTAGAAAGTTGATAAACACAGTGCTATCTTAAAACTGAAATTACAGGGAACTACAATTAGTATCATCACAGCAACATTTCACGTGTAATTCAATTTGAACTAAAGTATTGTAAGCACACTTATGTCTTATCACGTTTTCTATTTTCTTTTCTTTTTTTTCTTTTTTTTTAGAACCAACGATCTATTTTTACCAAACAGAATGTATTGTAATATCTTGTTACTAAGAAAAAAAATCCAACTTAACACTTTGACGATTGCATTTTTTGCAAAAACAGTTTGCTCTTGCACTTTTTGTAAGCTTTCTTACAGATTGATAGTACTAACATTGCAAATTCAGACATAATTAGTATTTAGTAAGTCAGAAAGGCGTATTTATTTTCATTGTAAAATAAAGATTTTTCAGGATTAATATTTCAATTTAGTATGATAGTTTTCGAAACGTTCTCCAACATACAACTGAGTGTTACGCGAGACATGCATAAATGCAGTTGAACTTCCTTTTTTTGGAAACGGTGTATATTTTGCACAGTCCTCGTGGATTCTTTTTATTTTCCCTTTTCCTGCGGTTCAAACAATTTGTACGTTGCCGCATTTCCGGATACAACCTGTTAATTGGATCGTATTTTTCAACTCCTGAAGTGTATATTGCAAATTGTCTTAGTTTAAAAGAATAGTTAGTGTCATACGTGCAACTATAGAGGGTGTTATCTCTAACGCGACGCATAATTTTTCACCCACTTACAGCCATCTGACAAAAAAAGTTTAGAAAAAGTGTTGCAGGGTATGGAGTGTACAATAGGTATCAGTAAAAAATGTTTCGGAAACAGTTTATTTTCATATCAAAATCGAGGTACCTTGGGTTTTACAAATAAGAACATTTTTTTGTACCACATTTAGAGGACACCGAGACGAATTCAAAACACATATTATACGATAATTTTACTAATATATTACTCGATTTGCAGTAGTGGAAATGTAAAATATCTAGCTTTTCGTCGTATTTGACTTTCAGACAGTGTAAACATTATTTGACACCGAAGAGGTTACTAAATTTGAACACGTGACTAGAATATAAGAAAAATGCACTTTATTTAATTACATGTTCGAAATGTATTCCACCTTCCGCGACGCAATATTCTACTTCTTTTTACAGAAGTTTGAATGTGTTGCTGTAATTAGACTTGCTGGATCCACAGCTCTGCATGCTGAGATGATTCTTTCTTGCAATTCTTCAATATTATTAATTGCTAACTGATATACAACGGACTGCAAATACCTCCATAAAAAGAAAGATCAAATGGAGATAAGTCCGGGGATCATGCTGGCCATCATATTGGTCCGCATGTGCCGATAACGCGATCTTGAAATGTAGCATTAAGATAATTTGTAAGTTCTTGAGAATTATATGCTAGGCAACCATCTTGTTGATAGTACATTTCTCTTATTTTCTCTTATTTCTGATATTTATTATACCCTCCGTACCCTGCAACTCTTGTTCTAAACTTTTTTTTGTCACATGGCTGCAAGTGGGTGAAAAATCATTTGTCGCATTAGAGGTAACACCCTGTATATGATTATACCTAATTCTGATTCCTCCATTTTACAGTTGTAGTATTTAGTCATGAATTTGCAAGAAGTAATAAAAATCTTTTGAATAGAATATAATCACCAGAACTTTCTTCTACTGAACTCACGTATACGTGAGTCCGGCCGTCAAAGTGTTAAAGCAAGCAACAGTTTAAAATCACTCATTGTGACACGCATTCGTTAATTCAATGCGCCATTTTGAACCATTGCGAATACACTATCAACCCACCAAGCGTATTCTAATCTTGACAAGCGTGTGTTTAAACGCGACCGACGATTTCCCAGCGTGTGAGATTCGTGTCGAGCGGTATTGGAGCATGGAGAAGGAAGGCCGGCTATAGAACTGTTATAAACGTTTTTGTTAAGAGATCCGAGGAACAAGAAGATAGACAAGCTTGATGTTGCAGGTGGGGTAGGTTCGCCCCGGCACTACGGTGGAGTGAGTAAGGAACAACCTCTTCTTTCACCTAGTCATCCACATTCTGGTTGCAACCCGGCAACACCTACTCACAATCAACACAACGTAACGAATACCCAACAACACTTCTCCAACCAACAACATTCTTCTATGATATACCACACGACCGCCAATACTATCAACACAGCTGACATGCAGAACAATCAGTTCTGTTACGATCGGACGTCTGTTCCACTCTATTCGTCAGGGCCTGGGGACACGCAGGACGCCAGGCCTCTGCCTCCCGGTAATCCTGTCAATCACCAATTGGGTGGTAAGTCATGTGACCACTTAATGTCATGTGACCATCACTTCGTCATCATCACACACCCCCTCGCCCCCCCTCGCCACCCCTCGCATTCCGTATATATATATACGCCCTTCTTTGTAATCTAAATACCTCGAGTATCACGAGATCAACTTTGCAACGGCATGAGACCATTTGTTTGTTTTGTTTTTTTGTACATGGAAAAAGCACATCATTCTATTTATTCACTATCCACCCCCCATCGATGTTATCTACCTAAGCAATTGTAAATATGATGATCATCTGGGCTGCAACGTTTTCCATGCGTTCTGTGTACCCCTGCCAATATATAGGGTGTTTCAAAATATGTTGGCATAACTTCAGGAATGGATTCAGTACATTAAAATAAGAAATGTTCGTATAAACATGTACCCGATATGATCTTGTTTCCGAATTATAGCCGTTTTTCTGTGATATTTGTTATTTAATAATTTTCATAGAAATTGTTCGAAGTGGCCACCCTCGGCTAGAATGCAGGCTTCCAAACGTCGTATCATAGATCTGCTCACTCGTTCGAAAATACCAACTGTTGTTTGAATTTGCCGAGAACTCTTGATATAGCAGTTAGTCAACATTGTTTATTGGTGTGTTGTAAACCAAAGATTTTAAGGTGTTCCCACAAAAATAAAAATCCAATGGATTTAGATCAGGCGTTTGGATCTGGCTCGACCATCAATCCATTTAGTAGGGAACCTTTTATTTAAAAGCTGGCTCACTGGTAACTCAATGTGGTGGTGCACCATCGTGCATAAACCACGTACGAGTGACGATATCAAGTGTTATAAAGTTCCGATAGTTCATGTAAGTTAATTTCTTTTGTTACTTGTAAACAATTGAAGGAAGCACTTGATAGAGTCATAAGTAGATTGTAAATTTATATTTTTGAGGATATACTAATAAAAGTAGAATTTTGGTAGAAAATTATTTCACCTACTAGATATTATAAAAAGCACAATAATATTGATATTTTGTATATTTTTGTGTATTATGTGCATTCTGTGCAATTTTGCACCCATACATTTCCTATGAGGGTCAGTCAAATGTAAACTGGGTTTTTTTAGCAATGTTTTATTTGAAGATAATTTCTTAAAAAGGACAAAGGTTTATTTTTCTACATATGCCCCGTTTTTATTTATGTACTTTTATTATCGGATTGGCAGCTTTTTTATACCACTGTCATAAAATGAAGAGGGTTGTGTTCGAAGCCAGTTGCACACAAATTGTTCTACCTCTTCGTTACTGTTGAATCGCTATCCTCCTAGTGCTTCCTTTAATAGTCCAGCAAATGATAATCACATGGTGACAGATCTAAACTATAGGGAGGACGATGAATTGTTGTCGACTTTTTAATTTTTTCTTATGTTTGAACGACGGTGGGAGGCCTAGCGTTGCCATGCGAAACTTTAATTCCTTTAGAATTATGAAAGCCACACTTCCATGACTAATGTTAATTTTTGAACAAAATTTCAAAAATTTTTATGTGCCGATAAGTTTTCGAACAGCTTCAATATTTCCTGATGTCATACTTTTCTTCGGACGTCGCAGATGAGATGTGTTCTCGACTGTTGACGTTCACTAGATAACGATTTACACTAAGCAAACACTTGAGTTCTTGATAATGTCTTATCACCGAACTGCAAATGCAGCCGATGGAGAATTTCGATAGGTTTTGTGCCCTCAATGGTTAAAAACTTAATTATAATACGTTGTACAACAGAAGATGGCTTCTGTTATTACAGAAAACACTCATTGTGTTGTTTACTAATGAAACGAAAAGTAGAGCGTTACAGAGAATGTAATGTCACCAAACCACTCTCGTTTCAACTCCCAGTCAGTCTCATCGATACACGTGACGCTGTACAAATATGGCAAACATAATCCGATTTATATTTGACTGATCCTCGCATAAAAATCCGCAATATGGTCATAAGAATTATTGAAAGACATGAACAACAATAATTGTTGTAATTTGGAAACAAGGTCCTGTCTGATATATGTTTATATGAACCTTTTTTCTTATTTTAACGTACTGAATTCATCCCTAAAGTTATGCCCATATGTTTTGAAACACTCTACATATATACGTCATGCAAATCTCCTCATTTTTTACATTTTCATATGGAAAGCGGTGGTACGTGTTGCGTGGCAGATGCTGCGGAGTCTCTTACAATTCGATTAGAAATCATTCGAACCACATCATCTGGAACTTGAACATCGCCATCATTACTGTCTCTCTTCATCATATGGATACGTCACCACATTTTTGCTCGCTAGATACAACTGATATAATAGAATCATGCTTGAGACTATCACTGTCGTTCGACATTCCTATGTAATTAATTGTTCCTTCATGAAATTCGAAGAAGAGCAAACAGATCTTTGTCTTTTGCGATCTTACGTTTCGAGCAAGTCCGAGCTTCTCATTATCTCATCCATCCTTCGTAGCTCATAGATCAGTGGAATTGAGTGCCATTGTCACTCTTCACTAATTGTCATCCCTTCACACGCGTAATGAGAGTAGCGTGCCCCGTTGAAATAGCGCTAAATGTTGCATGGTGCTTTTGTTCATAGTTTGGAAACTGGCTACCGTCATAACCATATTCTCCATGGAATGTACTCTTCGCTCATTCTGCAGCATAAAGTTAGAAATCGAAGAACGCTGACCCTTGTTTTCTTGTTCCTTCGGTTTCGTTTGTGAGTTACGAATACGTTACCCATGAGAAAGTTTTAGACAAGTTAATTTCTGAGATATTTTTCATGTATTTGTATATAATATACCAAATCTTTGAAGTTCGTCTAAAAAATAAAGAAATATTTCCTTTATAATTTTTATATCTATTAAGTATGCACTTATATGACGTATTCGGGTTAAACGAAACGGGGGAACAGCTGTTATTAACTTGTAAAAACTAACTTCAACGATATTCACGTTATCACCAGACGTCCTTCCATTTTGTGAATAACAAATCCGTACGTTATCCCTCATCAATCATTTCGCATCAAGAATTTCATTGAATGTTCATTCACTGACTATGAATTTGTACATTATCGAAAGGATGTAATAATACCACCACTTGTGCCTCTGGGAGAAAGTTTCATCTTCATTACGAAGAATCGTGTTGTAACATAGTATATGTTCATCATCCCCCATTTACAAGATACTACACAAAATACTATTGTCACATTAATTCCAGTGATACAAACATGATATTCGATTGTGAACTCTACTTCTTTTTTTTTTTTCTTTTTAGCGACATAGAGATTACACTTTCCTATGGTGATTGTAGACACCGATGTAATGACGTAGTAGATAAGTCACGTAGGAAAGACTGTCCTTTGTATCGTATTTGTTTTTAGGTATCTTTTTTTGTGACTCGTATGCGTTAAGATCACCGTACTGTTTAAGGTGAACCGGAAACGGCAGTGAGAGCAAACTATTTTACAAGTTGTATTTAAAAAAAAAAAAAAAAAAAAAGAAGAAATTGATCATGCTATTGTATATATAATTCGACAAGTTATAGCAGATAAATAACGAAAACGTAAGTAGCAGCAACATAGAAAAATAATACAGATAAATTTTCAAGTGTAATTTTATTTTAGGTAACATTGCAACATAGTAACGTAAAAAATTTTTCTATTAGAAATTTACTTATATAAATGAATTATTGACGCCATAAAGTTACACATATTGGAGTTCATTTTTGTTAAATAAATTTTATTAGAATTGCTAGAACATAAAATTTTATTTTCAAAATTCTCTTTATATAAGAAGAAAAATCTTGACAGAAAATATTTATTATATAACAATTTAAAATTGCTTTAGAATGATGGTTTTAGTTGTTAATCAAGAAAGCGTGTTTTTAATGCTGATTTGCCCATTTCCGGTTCAGAAAATATTCGCACTGTTTAGTGACTATCTCCGGCACTTTCGAACACGTAAATTAGCGTCACTGTCACTTGCACCACATATACATATGAAGTTTGTGTTATAACTATTATAATATGTACGTATTGCTACCTCCATATCATAAGATTGAATCTCTTGTACAACTGAATCTTAAATATAACAATGACAATGTGTAAAAGCGAACTGCTTACACTACTGTTATCACTGAATTAGTATGTCTCATTTATAGAGATTAAAATATTAAAAATAATTCTTTCTTCTTTCGTTTTCTCTTTACTTTTTTTTTCTCGCTCTTTCAATTAATTTAGCGTTAAAAGTTTATCAATATGTTGAATGTATAACGCGACTGTAAACCAACAGTCGTTCTTCAATTTATTCATTCAGATTGCAAACGCCATTTCGCATAAAATGATGTTTCTATTTTTCTATAAAATTACGCATTGTTATAAAGATTATTTTTAAGTAAAGTAATGCTGCATAACTTAATATAATTTATGATGGCTTCAGAGGTATTCATTATTCATTATCTTCAAATTGTTTTAATATTTTATTTCTTATGCTTGTTATATCATATTGTTTCGTTTTTGCCCCCTCTCTTTTTTATGCTGTGTCCATCAATCGTCGACCGAATCGCGTCATTTTTTCTTCTCTCTCTTTTTTTTTTTTTTAATGCGTACGAATTATTTTTATCATTACTGTAACATTTGATTTGCGTTACTTTATAATTGGAGCATGATCAATGCAGACAGGTAATTGTTTCCCTTTAATTCAATGCAATTCTTTTTTCTTTTCCGCCTTTAATTACTCGTCAATGTTAACCAATTATTGAACAATTTAATATTACAGATTGTAATTTTTTACGTGTATGCATATAAATTATAAATTTAATCAATTTCGTAGCAACTCTGTATACTTACAAAGTGCACGAAATCAAGAAAAGTACATTTTTAAGCTAATCACTTAAACAGTTGTTATAGGAAATTATTACAAAATATTGATACTATCGATAAACTTATTTTTGTTTACAGTATCAAGTTAAATTTTGAAATGAAAAAAAGCCAAAGAAAAGGAAATACAAAGAGAAGAGAAAGTACTCAGTCACCTTAATCATTCTCCAATTTATGTTCAATGCTCATTCACATTGTATAATAAAAATATTAGGTAGCAGCGTGAAGTCTATGATTTCTCAGAACCGTTCATATTTTTTTTTTTGTTTAAATAACGAAACTACGAGGAATTATTACTAACAACGTCGCAGTCTCATGTAAAATACATCGAGCTTTTGTGATTAATCATTGTCACTAAACGCAGTGTTAATTAAGCATCGTCGAGCACAGCCTACATTTAAATGTCTGTCGGAAACTCTGTTGTACACACACATACACACACACATTTTTTTCCTTTTATCATATGTGTGTGTATATAATGTGAGAAAATCAAAGCTTACACACGGTGCTCTCTTTTATCGAACGAAGCTTCGTTTCACGATAGCATTCTTTATTTATTAAATTTTTTTTTCTCCCTCTTTTTCTCTATCTCTTTTTTTTCTACTCTCTATTTCTTCACCAAGAATATCATCGTGCTTGAAAATCATGGTAAATATCCACGAATGGACAGGCCAGGCATCGTTTTGTTACAGGATAAGTCTTTTATCGTACTTATGTATGTTAATGCAATATTGTAAATACCGCATTTTGTAATAAAGCATACATCCTATACCTTTTGACTAACTTTACGTTTTATGGCTTGCATAATAAGACACGGTCTACGAGTATCAGAGTTATTAGTAAAAGAAAGAAAGGAAGATAAATAAATAAATAAGGGGAAAAAGAAAAAGAAAAAAGTACACGAGGATCGTATGATTGTGATGTGTATTGAATAAGCTAACGCGGATTCGTTTCGTTGTGTCACAGGAAATGCTAGCAGCACTTCGGAGTTCGTGAGGCAAGAATTGAGAGCGATCGTTGGCGCACGAACGCAGCAACAGCAACAGCAAAGGGTACCTAACAACATTCAGAACAACCTTTCTGGTCAAGTATCTCAGGACGATCTTGAAGCACTTGGTCTGACGTTTGAAATGTCTTCTGCAGGTACGTCCGTTGAGAGAGGAGATTCAGTTTCCCTTAGAAATGTCACGCGTTCAGTCCAGAAGGTAATCGAGAAACAGCTTTATAGAAAAAATGAAAGAAAAATCAAGAAAAAGGGATTCAATTAAACGAGAGTTAATTTCTTCTTCGAGAAAAAAAAGAGGGATTATGAAAAAAGGGAAAAGAAGTTAACCGAAAATTCATCATTTTTTTTTCTACATTTGAAATTCTCAATCATTCAAAATGTACACGTGATCTTTTGATTCGATTTAAAATCTACAAATCTGGGGCGAGCTTTTCAATTTGTTGATATTTAAACACTAACGGGAAAATCGAACCACCTTGAAAATTTCACGTTCCATTGCGTAGCATCGTTTTCGTTATCTGTTCGCGTGGTCCACGTACGTTGTATATAAACGCGTATATAAAATGCTGGAAGCTGTGAAAAGGTATTACAGGAATCCTAACAGATATATATCGAGATATGTTTGACTTTGTTTTTGCACGCATTATATCCAACTTTTGCCCGAAGAACATTACTATTCTTGCTATTTTGAAAAATTCCGTAACTTCATGTTTCAATAACATATTCCCTGAAAATGTATCAGGATAGCGTACGAATTAAAAATCACTCGTTGGAAGGGCTGGTAAATGATAATAAATTTATTATTCAGCAGTAAAGTGATCAATAGAACTGCTTTTTCATGGACAGTTATCTCGGGTATAAATAATTGTCATAATTTGTTTCAATTGTTATTTAATTATAATAGTATCATCGAATTGACCATTTTTGTACAAGTCTTGCTGATTTTCCTCTTTCTCAAGTTCGAAATCTTAGAAATAACTGACATTTCTTCTTTTTTTTTATCAGTTTTCTTTTTCAAATTTCATCATGTATTAAAATTCGCGAATATTATAGATAATAATACGCGAACGGTATGAAAGTATCTACTTGCATAATCGACAGAGAACGATTTGACACAACGCCTAACCCTGTTGCTTTTTCCTCGCCTATTGCCATTTGTCTTTCTTAAAATACAGTGAGCGAAGAAAGTATTCATACACCGTTAATTATCGATTTTAAATGTTTATAAATCCTGAAATATCATTCGAAATGAAAAGTGGTTGACAGTAAATTATTCTAGAAGAATGTAGTTTCAAAAATATGTTAATTTGTCTGTAAAATGTGATAAATAATGATAAATAATGTAAAATGGTACAGATAATAGTGTGAAAAAAGTATTCATACATCTATATGAAAAATTTTAACAGATTGTTGACGGTATATTGCGAAGTGGATTTTGAAAATTTTTAGATTAGATGAAAAATAAAAATACCTATTTAAAGGAATGAAAATGTTTCATTAAACTGAACTTTTATTTAAAAATAACAAATACAGCTAATGATAATATTAGTAGTATTTTTTTAACATGGTAGTCGTGAAAACATCTTCCCTTATTGAGAAGTTTTAATTTTCTTTTCATGTAATTTCTATTATCACTGTCAACGTTACTTACTACATCTAAAAATTCATCTACGAGAAATTTATTAAAGTATTATTCAGATTGATGCTTTACTTTTGACTAATTTTTCGAAACTGAATTACAGGTCTACATAGAAAATACAAAATTATATAAATTTAACGATTATTATTCATAGAATATCAATTTAATGCGTCCGAGAAATGAATGTCTGTCTTTCGTTATCTACGTTCGAAAACTGCAAGATCTCGACTCACATATTCCGTTGAAAAACAAAAGGCGTTGATTCGCGTCTCCCGTTAACAAACACTAGAACCGTACTTCATTCGTTTGAATTTACAATATACCAAAAAAGAAAAAATCCGCAAGGAAAATCAATTAGAAGAATGTGTATCCTTTGTTTTGAGAAGAACAGGTAGACTCTAGATCATGAAGGATGTAGTAAAAATACAAAGAAGACAGAAACATACACGGTGTAGCAGGGAAGTAATGAGACTAGTAAAAAATACAAGATACTAATACATAACATTGTAGACTTTTTATTTGTTTCCTTCAAAATTATCTACAAACAACTCAATATAACGTTTGCATCGGTCACATAATCATTTAAAAGAGTTTGAAAATTATTTTATTTTAATTTCGCTTAATTGTCTTGTAACACTCTGTTAAATATCAAGTATGGATTGGAATCGTTTACCTTTCAATTTTAATTTTAATTGTGGGAATAAAACATATCAGGAGAGTAAGGAGGGTGATTAGTCACAGAAATTCTAGTTTTAGTTAATAATGTTATTACGGTTAACTGATGTGTCTACAGTTGGTACATTATCGTGCAACAGCAGCCATCCTGAGGGTTCAGATTTGAACGTTACACGATGGATTCTCGCTAACGAACATATCATGTGTTTACGCAAAATTTCATATTATAACGTTGCTTCATTGCAAAGATTGTGACGGCACGGCAAAACGAGACGCGAAAAACATTTCTATATGTTACGAAACCGAGATATCGTCTGCTGTTTATTAGCGGACGTTTTAGATCATATTGCGACGTATCTGTTTCGATCATTCGCATAACATTGTTGCCGCACCGTGTATTGTGCCAGGTATCCTAAAACACCGCAAATTTAAAATATTTAGATTTATTAAAAATATGTAATAAATAAATTGTTGAAAATTTCTTATAAAATCCTGCCTAATTAGATTAAGGAAAGCGTCACTCAGATTTGGATAACGTGGCGATCAATCTGTTACACAATAAGAATATCAGTCCCACTGTAACATTATCATCTGGAGCTGTGTGTTAGCAAATGGTTTAGAGAATTTGCATTTTATAGATGGTATAATGGATAAACATAAATATTGAAATATTCTGAAATCAAATCTGGAACAGTGTGCAGAAAAACTGGGGGTCTTCTAGGTTGTTATTGGTTTCAGCAGGATAACGATCCTAAAAACAAATCATATTTAATTAAATAATGGTTGTTATATGATACAAATTATGTTTCATAAATTCTTCTGTATGGGGAGAATTAAAATGCCGTTTGCAATAATATTTAATTTCAAATTGAAATGATTGAAAAAAGTGCATTGTTGGAAGAATGGAATAAAACAATAAAAAGTGTAACAAAAACGTTAATTAAGGCATTTATAGACGATTGTAGATGATATTAATTATAACAAATATCATTTATTCATTAGAATAAGCTTTATGTATGAATACTTTTTTCCCTCTAATTTCTGTACTTTCCTATTTGTTGTGAATTCTATAATTAATTATGTTACTTGGAGATAAAACATCTCGCAGAATAATTTTCCGTGAATTATTTTTTTTAATTTTATTTTGAATATTATTTCAAAAGTTATAGTCCTTTAAACTAGATAGTTGACGATGTACGGAATAACTTTTTCTTGCTCACTGTACATATACGATACGACGCGGGAAATCTGTTCAACTGCTTAAAAATCGCTCTATGGCTTTCACGATCGAATTCGTGGCTTGAAGACACACAAAAACGGTCCCTCGCGGCTATATACAAAAAAATTATTCGTTTCTCGTGTAAAAAAGATCGTTCCGTTTACATCTTGTTTTATAGCACGTACGCATATATCTCTCTCTATCTCTCGTGTGCGCGAGAACAATATAGCTACTATGTGTGTGTCTACTACATATATGTACAGGATTGAAAGGTGTGCCCGACACATGAGCACGAATACATCCGCTTCTTGTAAGAAAATGCATTATTTCTAATGAAAGACTGGTGGTAACGCCTACTGTTACAATGTCCTAACTAGGTGAGGCTGTGGTTAGCGATGGCCCTGCCAAGAGCTGGGCCATTGGGAGTGCCGGAAGTGCCCCCTCGTCCTCCAGGGTAAGACCCTTCCGACAATTACTTTTACGTATACATATTATATATATATACACACACACACATACATTTATTTATCTCTTTATATTTATATATATATATATATATATACACACACGCACACATACATACGTTTATTTATTTTTTTTAAATTTTTATTTTGATTTTGTATGCTATGTCTTCCCTTCTTCGCTTGGCTTCAGAACTTATTGTGCACGACATGTTTAATGAGTATTATTATTATTACTATTTATTTATTTATTTATTTATTTGTTTATTTACTTATTTACTTATTTACTTAGCTATTTATTTATTTATTTATTTTACTTTTTTTTTCTACGCACTGAGCGTAAAACTTGTAGGGGGTATTTTAGCGCTCTCTCTCTCTCTCTCTCTCTCTCTCTCTCTCTCTCTTGCATGTGTCACTATTGAACGTTATTTATTTCAGTAGACGTACGCGCGTACGGATACGCGTTTCATATCTGGATTGGTGACGCTGTTTTGTAGAGTTATGTACTGTACATCGAGAATGTACCTCTTTTTTTCAGGCAACCACCAAAGTGCCCTCTTCTTTTTTTCTTTTCCTCCACCGTGTTTCTTCCATTTTGATCGGAACGGATCTCGTGATCTTTTACAAGTGTCGAGTATTTCGACTGCGTACGGAGACAGATCGCCTCTCACTCTTCTCTGTGTGCGCTGTTCACTACGCGGCTAACATCGACTTTGCACGATTGACAGAACCTGTGTGGACGTATAAAGGATAGTATATATATTAGTGTATATTATATAAACTAATATATATCTATAACCTGAAGTCAGCTTGTTTTTGTCTCTTGTCAGAGCGCGATCATTCACGTTATTATTACTTTCTTTATGTTCCTTTGTCCATTTCTTTATATATATATATTTTTTTTGTTTTGTTTCTCCGTTGTCGTTGCATTTAGGGTAGAGCACTTACTATTGTTCGGATCTACGGGTATCCGAACTTGAGTACCCAGATATCCACGCAATTGGGATCTGAGGATCCGAATATACCCGAGTACTCGGGTGCTTATTCTTTCTATCCGGATATCTGTATGTTCGAAATATTGACTTCGAAATCTGAATATCCGGATCTGCGTTATCCTTTGTTTATTATTCAAATATAAAGCATTTATTGTGCACTTAAATTTAGGTTAGATACAAAAAAGTTATATAAGGGATTAAATTCGAAGAATACAAAAAATAGTATATTTATTAACATTTTATTTATAGTACAATTAGATATAGATATGTTTTTATTGGTTAATCGAGGTTTCATTGTACGAATAAATGTACTTGTTCTGTTTAATTTGAATTCAAATATATATGAAAAGCTTGATATGGGAACAATTATAAGATAAAACTCGAATCCGGATGCTCAAGTACTCAGATCCAAGCTGGGATATTTGAGTACTTGTAACCCTATCTGGTTCTCGAACCGGTCTTCGGGCTATAACGAGTACTCTGAATACTCGGATATCCGGATAGTAAGAGCTCTAATTTAGAGACAGTTTTGTAGTATATGTGTATTATATTTGAGGCATAGTTTATGGTGATATACCTGACATAGAAGAAAATCGGTATACATATGTTTCTGATTGTGTGTCAGTTAGAATTGAATCAACTACTATATTTCACGGAATACTGGAAAATGTTTAGTGTAAATTTGGAATATTTTCGAGGATTTTGAGGGAATTTAGTGAATATCGCTTTTTTGAGTACGGTGAAGATTGTGATTTTTTCGCAAAAATGTGTACTTCGTTAATCAGGGATGTTATAATTTCTCGTTGAGTAAAGAAAACGAAAAAAAAGAGAATACAAAGTTTTCATTAAAAATAAATAATCAAACTTTCAACTAGTTTCGATTATTTGTAACTGTGTAATTGTTTTGAACTTTTGTATCGCCTTTCATCTCAAGTTTTACACTCAGTGGCTGTAGCGAGGTTAAAAATGCAACTTCTGCTTCTTTGTATTGTAACTGTTGTTAGATATCATATAATATCATTGTAATAAATGTAAAACGTTAGTTAGTTATGAGAAAATTCTTAGAGATATTTAAGTAAACAGCGTTGAATGTATTCTTACATACGATACACCAGCGTTATTCCGTTTTTTATTCGTTCAAACTAATATTTATTCTCTTAGACTGTATCAATTGTGAGTAACCATGTAAATGTTTCTCGTTGCTCGCGTATGTTAGACTAATGTAGTGCAACGCAATGCTAGACAGATTTTTACTTCAGATAGTTAGGAACGTTGGTGTAATTTTTCGTTTTTAGCGAAACAAAAATTCTAAGACGATTCTCAATGAGAAGAAAATTTGGCTCTTTACTTGATTAAAAATCTCTAGCAAACTTTACGTTCTTTATTTCTTATTACAGTTTATTCATTTAGCATATAAAAAATAAAGTAAATAACGGAAATCTGCAGAGGATATTTTTATCGAACTAGATATTTTATAATCTTGTTAAGATTCAATTAATAAAAATGTATCGATTAAAAATAACAAGCTATACGTACTGACAAAGGTTAAGAAAGAAAATAAGCGTTTAGAAACTGTTGTATGTATTTATTTTCTCAAGTCATATAGATCATAAGTAGACTACGGATTTTTATGTAAATTCATGTTTTCGGGAATGCAATAAAGAAGAAGGTAGAAACTTCAGTAGGAAATTATTTTATCGTAGATATTATAGAAAAAGCACTATAGTTTGGATATTTTGTATATTTTTTCATAATTTTGGCAATTCTGCATTCTGTGCAATTTTGTACTTTCAAGTTTTCTATAAATATGTAAAAATTCACAGTTTAGTTGCAACTCAAAATAACATAAAGAAATAACATTTAATATATCGAAAAGAATAAAGATACTTGATAACACAACGCTTATCAAGTATTCTTTTTTTAATATACTTTTATAAACGCTATAATTGATGTCGAGCCGAAGAAACCAAACAAAGTGTTTACGACAGAAGTTAGGAAACATATTTTGTTTAAGTTATATAATCACTTCTAACAAAAATAGCGGTACGTAAGAAAATCGAACACAAAACTCAGCTAATATTTCAGGACCTATTTTTATGATTTTTTGCATTAACTTCGTTTTATTGGTAAAAGAATAAGCTTCCAAATCGCGTCTGACGTAATTTTACGAATGTTATATTGCATTCAAATATGGTGAGTTGTCTCTTAGCCATTTGAATATGTTGACGTTTAGTTCTTTGAGAAATATCTTCACTTGGAGATATCTAATTTGGAAGAATGTTTTAGGATAATTAATTACTTTGTACGCCTTATGTTTTTTTAAACAAATGGTAGCATATGATTTTGCAGTACGTAAATTTATCTATAGTTTTTTTAAACAGCTTCATATCGTCAAGTGTCAACCATCAAATTTTGCTATTAGTTCGAATTATATAGTGTTAAATTGTTGACAAATGGAATGTCATACGTTACTCATGGAGTCTTGTTAAATTGAACTTACTTTCATCACTCTGTAGAATTTCAAATCACTCGACCTAGTTAACGATCTCCTTGACACTTGTGTTTCTTAGCTTTTGTCAGTTAGTGTATTTTACTTCTGGTATCATTTGATACAGTCGGATGAATTGATTCATTAAAACTCTAATTAGAATTATTTTAAATGATACCTCTGTATCAAGGGAACAATAGAAATCAGAATTTACTTAATGAAAAACATCTCAAAGTTAAGAATTAAATATTACTTTACCAATTTTATTCATCAGAATTCTTTTACGTGTGATTTTATTTTCCTCGTATACGGGATATTTCATAATATATGAAACTTAAACTCACTTCAGATGTGGATAAGTTGTTTCAAAGTTATAATCACTTTTCATGTTTTAGTAATCTGCGAGGGTTAGAAAGTGCATTATATTAAATGCAAGTCTACCATTTATTGATACGAATTAATTATTTATTGTAATTCATTTAATTATACATTTTTAACTTCTAACATAGCAAATAGAAAATGATCGGGTACCTTTAGTAAGAAAACCTGAGCACTGAAGCTGAACTATAAACTAGAAATGGTTTTTAATCATTTAATAAATAATTTTTATAATCATTTAATATGCTTTCTTTTTTTAATAATAATTTAATTGACAGAATGTATGAAATCAACAGAGAGCAGAAATATTCACACGATTTAGAGCATTTATTATTGAAATTGTTAGATTTATTATCACATTTGGTAGAATTGTTATAGAAACATGAAACTGGCTATAATTTTGAAACAACGTCAAGTAGGACACATTTTTATATAAACCTTTTTCATTGTTTTTGCGTCTCTTGTTCATTTCTGAAGTGTTTTATATATTATGAAACATCCTGTATAGTACAGTTATCCAATTCATTATGAATTATTTTCAGAAACTAAAGTTTTGCTTACTTTCAAAGTAAAAAAAAAAAGTTTGTATCGTATCCAAAACAGTTCTTGTTAAAGATATACACCTTTCCCTAGATTTACATGGAAGATCGGTTTCTTAGAATACCTTGTAAATCGAAATCATAGCTCTTGGCATGAAAGATCGTGCAAATCGAAAAAGAAAATAAAATGCACATAATTTAGTCAGTCATTTAATTAAATTCATTTATTTCAACGTAAAATAAAAATAAAATAAGTTAATTATTAAATTAGCTAATTAATTCAATCAGCTTCTTTTTTTGTTTTTGTAACAGTAAAGCTTTTCTTTTTATTTTTTTTTTTCGATTTTCTATCGTTGCTTCTCTAACATTGTGTACAAAAAAAGAGGGAAATTCCCTTGTTTAAGTTTAATGCCAATTTTAACAAACGAACAACACTAAAAGCGAGTAGTACAAATATGTGCGCAGCATAAGCCTGTATTCTTAATTGTTTTTATTTTTGAAAATCCATTTTTTATGAAAACCCTGTAAATTGAGGGACAGGTGTATATTTTTCAATGAAAGGAATAAAGAGAAAAAAAAGAGATTGAAGTATCAATAAAATGTATGTCTCTTGAACTATCTAATTCAATACGACAATTTCTTTCAACGTTGCCGTATTCCAATTTGTTGAAAAAAAAAAATAAAAGAAAATAAAGAAAAGAATCATCCGATTCTCTGATTATGACGTGTTTCAAGCGTATAAATGTATTTGGTGCGGAGACATGTGTTGTTTTTTCTTTTTACTCTCTCCAGGGTGATGGTATCGTAAAGCTTCAGCTCATTCGAAGTAATCAATAATTATTAATCACACTGTCATTGGTTGTATCGTGTAACGTACATTTAGTATTGTAATGCTTTTTCACAGTGAGCCAAAATAGATATCTAAGCGCCCGTAGCTCTTTATACTATATTTCACTCGTATGCTGAGTGCTCTCGTTGCATGAGGCAGAAACTACTACTACTACTGTCGCGTTTAGTGTTTTCGCTGACAGCACGGAAGTGAGTTGAATAAAATGCGACAGAGCCTCTCGGCAGGTTGTATAAATTATTCGAACGTGTCAGGAATATTATCGTCATTTGTCAAATTTTCTGTCAGTTGACTCTTATATTGTAGTATGAAGTAGTTGCAGCTTATCAATTTTTTTCTTTTTATTTTTTTTTTATTTTCAAAGTTAAATGTTCGCTATGGTGGAAGATTAACGCGTTCAACACGACAGTCATTTCGACACAAAATTAATCTGCAATATCGCGGACTTCAATTATTTATTTATTTATTAGGATTGCTAAAGAAAAATTCATATTTCAAGAATTCATATTTGTATATAGAAATTTGTGAAAATTTTTTTGTAGAATAAATTTTCTGGTATTCGTAGATGGAAGTTTAAATTCATTGATTCGTTGATTTACAATGACGAGTTACACTCGTGCAGATTATACGAAAGATGTAACAAAAGAAAGAGTTGCATCTTAATTCTAGATTCAGCGTTAATATTTTTTTTTCTTTTTCATTTGACACCGTATTAAAGCAGCGAATAGTTGAGGCTAACACAGAAACTTAAAAAAATTGTAAGGCAAAGAATTGGTAGAATGATCAAAGCAAATTTCCTAAATCCTTAAAAAAATATTTTCAATTTTGGTTTGAAATAATCACAGACTTATTCTGAATAGATATGATATATTTTAGCTTCACGTGGATCTGTGTGTAATATTAACCCTTTATAGTCGTACGTCGAATACGATTCAATATCACATTTCAAAAACGATTATAATTGTATTATATTTATATAATGAAAAATATAAAAATACATTTATATATACGTATCTATAATCAAATATATAGAGTAGCGAATACATTTCGGACCGGCTGGAACGAAAATGCGGAAACATCGCGAACCGCAAAGGGTTAATATTTGGCGCAGTGAAAAGATCATCATGAAATTAATAAAAAAATAATTTTTCCTTGCTTGCAAATTTCTGAAATATCTGTAAATATTACTCGTTCCACAAACATGTTTTCCTATATTAACATCTCATACGTCATGTATGCAAATGCAATGAGAAAATGAAAGCAAATCGTAATAAGCGAGAAGAGATTCATACAATTGATAAATATTTAGTTCAATATTGCAATTCATTTGTAAATAATCCAGTGCGAGTTGAACGCATTAATGCTGCTATTTAGCCGATCGACGATTAATTTAAATATTCAACATTATCGCTCTCGTGTGATTGGCGACAATTTTTGCCCCGTAGAATGTAACGCTGTTTCTTTATTCGCATAGTTTTAGTTGAAAGATCGAGCTTTTGTAAACAAGCTTGGCAATCTTTCGACACTTAATGATTCTTTCAACGTAGTTTTCTCTTTAACGTTTCGCCAAATAACTGCTTCTTATCGAAAGAGAAAGAAAAAAGAAATTTGAAACAAGAGCGCTACTTCTATCTTGTTTTTCCCTTTTTTTTCTTTTTTTTTGGGTTCGTGATCTATTTTTTGTACGAACGTTATAATTCACGAGCGGGGAGAGCAAATATCTGTCTTTCTTTTTACCTTTTTTTTAAATTATTTTTTATTTATTTATATTTTAAAGGACACTAGATTAACGGCCTTTTGGTGTGCATTGGAACATTGGATGTGTAGCGAAATATACAGGGTGAGGCATCTAAAACAGATCACCTGAATAACTCGGTTACTATTGGTGATAGAAAAAAGTAGATCAGACGAAACTTGCTTGATTTTGAGGATGGCATAATTCTATGTTATTAGTTTCTTTGTAGATGGATGCGTAGAGGATATATTTTTATTATTAAAATGGTACACTTTTCTATGTACTACTTAATGAAGCGTTTCAACACGCGTACAGTAACCTACGACTAAAGGTCATTGAAGATTGTTGGAGAATATTTTCCATCGTAGTTGATCTTCAACGATTTTCGGTGACTTTGAGTCGTTGGTCACTGTACGCGTCTTGAAACGCCCTATTAGATAGTACACAGAAAAGTGTACCATTTTGATAATAAAAATATGTCCTCTACGCGTCCATCTACAAAAAATCTATTAACATAGAATTATGCCACCCTCAAAACCAAGTTTCGTGTGACCTACTTTTTTTATCACCGACAGTAATCGAGTTATTCAGATGGCCTGTTTTAGATGCCTCGCCCTGTATAGTATATATATATGGCTTCAGTATAGTTTTCTTTTTCGAGTTTTGAGTCTTTGCGTTTGCTTCCGCAGGAGCATTCTACTAGAATGATGTCGTTCGATTCGATGTCGAAAACTCATCAGCATTTATTTATTTATTTATTTTTTTCACTTATCTTTTGTGCTTTTTAGAGAGAAAGGCGCAGATTGATGTGAGTACTTAAAAAAAAAAGTTTAAATATATAATATGACTGTGATGATAATATTCATTCCAAATGGATCATGTGAGAATTAGAGAGTGTTACAAGAAAGTAATTAAATTAGGATTATTCGATAATAATGATAATTTGTTCAGTTTTCTTCGCGGAGATAAGTGAATAAGTGTAATCATTTAAAACGGTAACTTAAATCGGATTGTTAATGTTGAATACACATGTAGTAAGACGATTTTTGAGTACTCACAATATATTAAGCAAAAACGCATTAAAAGTAGCATTTTGATTCTCAGGTTTTTTATAGTAATCAGAGTGTAGGCGTTTTTGGACAGACTATTTCACTCATATTTCTATCTTTTTTGTTTTATTTATTTTTAATTTATGTTGCAACGTGACACTTTTGTAAGAAATTTTCCGTCACACCTTTCAGCAAACTTGAATAAGCTTCGTAATATTATGCTTCTGTGTTTCGAGTTTCTGTTAGCTTTTATTTCCTTTATACATTTCAAGGCTTTTACTATTTTTAATTCCATGTACTATCCACTAATCGTTAAAGATGAATTATACAATAAAATGCTCTCTTTATAACAACGCGTATTTGACGCTTTAGAAAATCAATTCATCGTGTAACATGCAGTCACTTTTGTTAATATTCGGACACCTTTTAAAACAGAATAACTTTTTTAAAAGTGGACCAAACAACGTTTTGTTTTGTGTTCTGAGAAGTTAAAAGAATTAGTTTACTAGATGCCGTGTAAAACTTTTTGATTTCGTATCTAAAGTATACCTAAATATACCACAACCTGTAAAATTGATTGGTAAATAAAATGAGTTATAAAATGACTTTTAAGTTTAATTGTATTGTTACACCTGTATTAATCAAAACGCCTGAAAAAATCAAAATGAAGCAGTTCGTTATTATTTTGACTAATTTTCAATTATAAACGAGATATTTCATTTCTGTTCGAAAGGTGAACTCAGTTAACAGGTTAAATATACATTTTAGGTCCGGTATTATGAAGGTTAAAATGTGTCGAAATATTAATAAGAGTGGCTGTATGTAATATGATAAAACAAGAATCCTTGCAGTACGAAACCTCGTAACTTTCTCACATTTTACATATTGCCAGCATATGCAAAACGAGCTTACGTTACGCAACAAAAGTACATTGCTCGCATAATTCAATATCGTCTATAGTGGATTCACAATTCTCACCGCGTAATATTCTGTCCAATTCTTCCTATATTCTGAATTAATCGAAAATAGTCAAAAAAACGAAAGAAAACAAAATAGTATAAAAGAACTTAGTTGCCGCTGCTATTTTCAATACTTTTTATTAACAACACGGATGAAATGTGATAGACTAATCGAACGGAACTAATTTTCCAGACTTCTATGGAGGAAGTGGCTCGAGGTGATCCAAAGGTGAACCAGTCGTCGCTGTTACAGAAACTGTTATCCGAGTGACTACAGGCCAACGCTTTGCAAAGTAAAGGGATCTATGTAATATACGTTTGAATACGATACCAGAAAGAAGAAAAGGGAGGGGGGTAAGAGGAGAGGAGAAAGCCAGAGGACGTGATGATATACAGAGGAACAAATAAAAAAAGATGACAATGAAAAAGATACTAAAAGGAAAGAAAGATATGTGAAAAGAAAGAAAAATGGAATCGATTACACACACACGCATGTACACTTTATACGTAATGGATACTAATTGTATTATATGTAAACGCTGCAACACTCGAAGTCAGTATTCAGATACGTATCACCAAATACAATTTTGAAGAAAATTAAAGCTAGACCGCTGCGTCGTGCTCTCCGTGGTCTTTTCACGGCTGCAAACTGTTCAAACTCGCGAGACAAGATGATGTCGGTGATAAAAGAAAGAAAGAAAGGAAAGGAGAAAAAAAAAAGGAATGGGGGAAAAATGGGGCTACGCGCGTTCGTGATGAAGCGACGGGCCAGAGTATCTTAACTTTATCTTGTTCTAACACAAAGGACCAAAAAGTTGTTTCCCTCGTTTCTCGTTTTTGGCTGTGTCGAAATTTTTTCGCTGGTACTGGTATTTTGGGTTTTTCCTCGAGAAGAAAGAAAAAAGAAATGAGGTGTAGAGATATCTCTCACCAGTATTTATGATGGATGATCGAGGAAATCGTGATTTTGGTGTTGACGAATGATCGAGGGAATATATGTTCGTGGATCGAAATTTTTATATCGATCGGAATTAATACCGAAAGATAGAAACATCGTTCTCGCGACTCGATGTGGCTAAAAAGAGAACGTGAAGGGCTGGACGCGGGAAGCACGTGGCACGACAATGCGATGTTCTTATTTTATATCATAAATATATAAATATATCATATATATATTATATATACATATATATAAGCATACTATATATACTATATAGATATATATTTATATATTTAAAGAATGAAAGAAAGCCTTTCTCGGGGCATCCCAAGCTTCGGACGATATTCGAGTATAAATATATATATAAATATAAATATATAAATATAAATATATGAATACAGATGTATACATACGTATGTGTATGTGTATGTATACGTATCCATATACGTATACGTATACGTATGTGTATAGGTATGCATATGTATATCTATATGTATATGTATATATATATGAAATACCGACACGATGGACTGACGGCTGCGTTTAAAAGCCCAGCGTTCACAGGGGGTTTTGCCCACACGTTGCCGTCAGTATTGTATTTGGTATCACTGAAAGAAACTACGTAGGTACCTCAAAGGTATACTTTACTATACCACTGGCTGTTGAAAATAGAACTATTTATAGGTTTAATTATTGTACACAAAAGGATGATGAAGTAAGAGGACGATAAAGAAGATGAAGAAGATGATGAAGAAAAGAAAAAGAAGAAAGCAAATAGAGCACTATTTCACGTATTCTCTTAATTTAACGATCCTTTTTGACTATTACATTTATGAATAATATATTTGTGATTGTAAGAATCTGCAACCAAAATGTGACAAAGAATACTTGTTGTTGTTAATATGATTATAACTATTATTATTATTATTTTATTTTATTTTATTTTATTTTATTATTATTATTATTATTATTATTATTATTGACATCATCATTATCACTATTACCAATATTCTTGTTGCAATTACTATATTATTATAATATTAAGGATTATTATTATTATTATTATTATTATTATTATTATTATTATTGTAATAATAATAATTATTATTATATCGATATTGATATTATTGAACACTTGGAATATGCATATTTCTATTCAATAGTAAGAGTACCTTTATATACATATATACATATATATATATTGTATAAATGTATATGTATATATATGTATAGGGATTTATATAGCGTGTTATATATAACTAATTCACCCGATTATTTATATATAATCGATATATAAATTTACGTATATTTATATATGTATACGTGTGAAGAAGATGAAGAGGATGAAAAAAAAGCAAAAAAAAAATACGGAGATCAATCCTTCTATTTTGCATAGCTCGGTAATTCTCCTTTTTGGGTCTTTAGAGATGCACACTAAATTTACTTTTCGAACGAGATCCGTTGTTGCATTGATCGTAATCATGGAAAAGAAGATTAGTTATGTAACGAAGTGAAAAAAAAAAAAGAAAAGAAACGAAGGAGGATGCAGAGAAAAGAAAGAAAGAAAAAAAAACGAAGAAGAAGATAAATGAGAAAATACGTCTAATTCACGTTTATTCTATATGTATATACACACGTCGCGCGACACAAAAGAATTGGTGTGTATATATGTATATTATACATGCATATGAAAGAAATCTCACGCAAGTGTCTTATTTTTCCAGGATGTTCACCGGTTATTAAACGAAAAGAAAGATTAAGAAACGAGAGTGAAAATGTGTAAAAAAAGAAAAACGAAAAAAAAGTGAATAAAAAAAAAGCGATAAGCGTAAGAGACAACGGAAGAAGTTGGAAGAAATTGCCACGAGGTAGACGATACACGTGCGAATTCCGTAGTTGTTCGTCCTTGACGGAAATTGCTATTTTTGCGACAGAAAATCCGCGTTTATGAACGCGTTTGAAAGCTTTTATTCTCTCTCTCTCTCTCTCTCTCTCTATATATATATATATATATATATATATATATATATATATATTTTTTTTTTTTGTTTTTATTCAAATTGTTCGTCCTCGTCGACGAAGTTTTAATATTTTCCCCGATGTTCCTTATTTGTCGAATTTTTTCTGTACCCTCTCTTTTTTCTTTTTTTTTTCTTAAGGCTTCATTTTATTCTACATATTCGTATGCACAAACGTGCACTTATACCCTGGGAGACAGTTGATCGAATTTAACGCGATTGTTTGATCGAGAGTTTTCCTCTTTGTTTATACGAGGAGAGATGAGGAACTCGTTTCCTTCTTTTTCTTTTTCTCACTTTTTTTTTTAAGTTGCAATTTTACGGAGCGTCCTAGCGATTAACGATGAGTTATTTAAACGGGAAGTGATGTTAACGCTCTTAAGGATATACTTAGATCGTAAGAATCGAGAGGGGGAGTTGATGAGATGCGAAGGAAGAAAAATGTAATCGGAACGGTATAATACGATGTGTAACATTTAATCGCACGCGGTAGCATCGGGGGAAAGCGGTGAAAAGATTGAACCAGATGAATGGTATGTGTAAAGAAAAAGCAAAAAAAGATGTAAAATGATTTTGATAGACGAAGATATTTTCTCGAAGTGACGTACGTAAATGCGGTAATAATTACTGTGATGACACTGGCCTGCTCATCTCTGTTGCACTTTCTTCCAATTATTCGAACAGTTACAAAGAAAGAGATGCGTAATATTAAAAAAACAAAAATACAAAAAACAAAAACAAAACGACAAAAAAAGAAAAAAAAAGTAAAAAAAAACAGAAATGATAACGAAACCCTATAAAACACATTCGTGAGGTACTCTGAATATGTACACGTGCATACATAGACATGTATACTCGTTTCGTTAGTCGCGCGTCGCCGTTCACACAGCGGTTATTTTGTGTGTGTATGTGTGTGTGGCGCGCACGCGCGCCCCGCGTACGTGTGTATGTATGCCCGCGCGTGTGTGTATGTGTGTGCTTACGCCTGCGTGCGCGACGAGGTATGAATGGTATTTCACGGTGTGCGTGCGGCTCCGCGTGTTTTTTTCTCTTTGTGCGTGCGTGCGCTCGTAGGCACGCTTGTACGCGTGTGTGCGTAGTGAATTACGTCATATAGATAGATCATATGTGCTTTCTAATGATGAATAATTTTATAAATATAAATATAATATCGATCTCTCACGTGTACGTTTATTTTGGAAGTTCGGCGCGGGCCTGCTCCGTGCGGGATCTATCATTAAACTGTAATTAGTTTCAATGTGCTTTATTTTCCTTTTGATGTCATGCATGATGGCATCTGTGATCATCCCCTTGTGTGAGAAGAAAGACGAAAGCAGAAGCATAATCTGTCACGTCTATTTCAATATCGAACGTTGAATTTGAATCTTTCCCGCCTATTCATTGATTGATCTTAGTTGCTAATTTTTCGTTTGCACTATAGTCAAATTATTCTTAGATACTGACGATAAAAGTGTCGTTAGAAAATAATCGATTGACTTATTTGGTTGCCTGAATCGAAACTAAGATCTATATTTCTTGTTTATTATATTCAGTTAGTCAATTTGTTTAGTAGCAAGACTTCTCCCGTCGGCAACTTAATGACGTCGGAAAGGGTGTTCGAAAAAGTAGCGTCGGTTCACTGTGGCACTATTGTTTATTACTACTGCTACGCTGGACTGGTTACACTATTTCCTCTTGGTGTGGTTTGAATCTACTATGCCTTTTGATGAGGTCGTTTACTATACGTTCTCTTGGTGAAAACTCGATATATAAGGTCCCTTGAAGAGATTTCAACTAACATTATCTCTTGGTGAAACTTCAACTGATTAATATTCTCTTGATGAGAACTCGATTTACAGTGTCGCAAGCTTTCGCGGATCATCTTCACGAAAGTCGCGCTCTTTGCTGAATCACCCTGATTGGAGATTTCGAAAACGATTTTCCAGCAATCCGTTTTTTCCGATGTATTGACATCCCTTTCTGGGATGTCATGGGAAATCACGTGCTACCCTTCATTTATTGTTAGAACTCCCAAACGGACTGCAACGCACGGCCATGTGTGCCGCAACATCAATCGGTGCCGATTGTGAGAGTTTAATTTACGACGTCGCTTTATCGTGGCCCCGAGTATAAATATTCTACAGTGCTGACATCTAAGCGTCGCATTTGGATGACTCCATATTATGATAAAATTAATAAATTTCATGTTTGGAAGTTGCGGCTAGAGAGAAGGAGATGTTCAGGAGTTGAATTGATCGTACAGTACTACATAGCCTTAATTCATAATTTAAGTAATTATTCAGGTGTTGTCAATCATTTTCTACATTTCTTAGTTAAAAAAAGAAAAAAAGAAATACCATTTAAGAAGAGATATTTAGGAGTCCAATTGATAGTATAGTTTGAGATCGTGATTTAAGTAATTACTTAGGTATTATCAATGATTTTCATATGCCTACATTTCTATTTATCAGTTGAAAAAAAAACACAAATACCACTTTGAACAATTAATTAGTACATTTTATTACCTAAAATATTGGTACATAATATATAAATATAAAAATACAATAGGCTTACCGTTACACGCGATAGTTTTCTATTTGTCGTTCGTTATAATTATTCGCTGCGACTTCTTATAATATACATCAAGCACAAAACCGATATCATATGATAATCATGAAATTTTCTATAATCTATGTGACATTTAAATAGAGATTCTACGATAGTGTTTATATGTGGCAAGTATCGCGCCAATTACTGATTTTTATTCTAATTATTTAAACTTATCTAAAAGGATTGAAATTAATGCAGAAAAGAGGGGGAAGAACTTTTTTAAAATGAAGCAACGGTAAAAGAATCGAATTTATTATAATTTCATAAAATCTGCTTTTTTTACTTCATCCTGCCTACAACATCCATTACATAGAACGTTTCAAACTCTCTTTCGCGTATGCGTTTTCGAACATTTAGACTCGTAGAAAAGTGCAAAATTTTCTTCGATTAACTTAGAACGAAAGTGCGTCTGTACCATTTGTATCACGTTTATCTCAGCTATGATCATTTAAAATCGTACTCGTTTCTAAATCATTGTGTTTAAAAGGTCTTGCTTATTCTCAACGCTAAAATCACAATTTTAACCGTAATTTTGAAAGTACACTTTGTATAATAATGCTACTTTGACTACCGAATAAAATTATAATTACACACCATTGTGTTTCTTTCCCGTTTGGTTAATAATTTTTCAATTTTTTGTTTGTTTCTCAAATACTAATTATTTTTTGCCAAAGTTTTCTACTTAAATTTCGAAGTATCTCTTTTTTCTCTTGAAACATTAATATTTCAAAATGAATATACTCTCTCAAAGTTAATTTCATCTTTTTTAAAAGTTAGAGGTACGATCGTGTCTTCTTCCAGTAATTTCTCAAAATAAGTACCGAAGAAAATAACTGAACACTGAACAAAAAGAAAAAACACACATGTATACTTTGAAAAGACCATAACACAACCATTCAACGACCCTGCGGCGTTGAAATCAGCAGGATCTGTAGCACAGTATCCGGTAGCTTCTATAAAAAACAGTTTATTTGATACAATGCAAATACATAGGCAGTTATATAATAATAATAATAATAATATTAATAATAATAATAGCGATACATATGGTACATTGAATTGTTAATTTAAATCAACGGTAACGCGGTGTGGCAGATGTATGTCGTCGATTGGCAGTTTCATCAGCGGGGTTCAAACATTATTCCCGTAGTCGTATCTTTTTTGGCATTAAGAAGAAACCACGATTGGCTATGCACGGCTTAATGCACCTTCTTCTTTCTATCATCGTAACGCCACCACGGAATTAGACACGCGATAACTTAACTAACCAGGTTTGTCGGAATATCTTGTTATATACACACAGACTCGCTGCTTCATTTGCACCACGTCTCACTTGATTATACTCGGTGCTGTTATATACGTCGATATTTATTTTCTGTAAGCCGCATTTGGTGTTTCGGTCGTTCGTTCAGGTTTACGTTGTCGGCCCCTTTTCCGATTATAATAAGGCACATGCCTGTTAGATCCTCTGGTTCTACCTGGAGATGATTGCCTGTGATACTGATAGTCTGAGTAACGAGGCGGCGGAGGATACCGAATGTGACCAGCTGATGATTCCCTCTCGCCGTTCGACAGGAAAGGTGTCAACGGTCTAGTATCTGCTGACTTTTGTGGAGGACGCTGTTTAAGGCAAACCGCGCATCGACTCACACGCGACGTGTGGTCACTCTTCAATGTTTGCGGTATCGGTTTCCGGAACATCTCCTGCTCCTCGATCGTAGCTAGCCAGTACGATGTGGCAGTGGAGAAATAGTTGCATGTGCCTAAACCACGACACTCAATGAATGGTCTGGCGCGGAATTCTTCTAAACAGGAGCCTGGAGAGATCAGGGATTGTCCACCGCCACCTGCACCTGCGTCTCGATGCTGAAAATTTTTTTTGTTATTGTTATATGATATAGTTATTTTCAGATTGATTTCTCTTTATTTTTTGTGAACATATTGTATTCGGGATATCTTGCGTGGTTGAATCTGCTGTATAGAGATCGTAAGTTGTCATCAAATCAAATTAATTGCTCCGCTTCCAGTCACAAGTATTATCGTTATTGACTAATTCACGAGGGAACTGCGGTAATTCGAAAATTCCGATTTTGATGAAACTTTGCAAGTTTATAGAGGATCTCAAGAGAAGTACCGGGTAATTTTTTTTTGCCTTGTTTCAGTTCTTCGGGGTGAAAACAGTTCTTGGATAAAGTGTTATCCTATGTTTCTGTATATCCTTAAAACTATAGTAGATATAAAAAAATGTTTATAATAAAAATTTGATAAGACTATGCTATCATATTAGTAAAAATTGTTTGTTTAAATAAAAAATGTTACACTCGATTAATAGTCTCTACAATATTGATTGTAATATATTCTTATATCTTGATAACCGATAATAAATGATAACAAAATCTTGTTAAAATTCACAAATTTAACAATGGAACAAATATTCTTGATCATATTATTATTTAAATTTTCATATTACGTCGTACGGTAAAAATATATCAAAGGTTTATACCACATATTTGGTAACTGATAACGCATCGTTCGAAGTGTAATGGTGGACCACACAAAACGCAAGCATCGGTTAAAATTATTTAAATATCACGTTATTCGATAGACTTAATATGTTTCTGTGCATTTATTTGACATATTTTTCGAGATAGCAGAAAATTTAAAATTTTTCACGTTAACAGTGGCGGAAGATTATTTATTTAAATGAACAATTTATATTAATTTAATAACAGCGTTTTATAAGGCATAAAAAGCCATCATATTTTTGTTATAAATATTTTTCAAAATCTATTTTAGTTTTAAATATATACAGAAAAATAAAGGAACATTTACCTTCATTCAAGGATTGTTTTCACCCTGAAGAACCGGAAAAGGGCAAAAAAATTAACCGATACTTCTCTTAAGGTCTCCTACAAATTTGCAAAGTTTCAACAGAATTTTCGGAATTTTTGAGTTATCAAAGTTCCCTTGTAAGTTACCGTTTTAATCCTTTACTTACACTAAATTAAAATAAATATTTTCCTTTTTCCCAACGCATATCATTTGTTTAAAAAAAGTAATAAAATGTTTAAAAAATTCTGCAACTGAAGAATAAATTATAACGAATTTGAATATTCGAACTTGAGAAACGCATATGTATGTGTGTCTATAGTCCATGACGATGATTTTCCCCAGACGCACATATGCATATATAGCACTCAAAGGGTTAAAACTTATTTGAAGTGGATGAACCCTTTTAATGTGTACTAACCATGAGGAAACTGTATCCCACCCAAACTTCCTCCCAACCGCCCGGACATTTTGGTATAGACATGGTTTGACTGTGAACTGCGATCACTCGAGTTGGAGTCTCGCAAACGGAACATCTGGAGATGTATCTGCCAACTTCCGGTGCTGGTATTGGCGCCATGGACATGGGCATGGGTTCTGTCGTGCTCATCCAGTAGCTGTAATCCTCACGATTCGCGTAATCGCACACGTTGTTGATATTACAGAACATGAAGGGCATCGTTGAAAATTTCGTGACGCAACTTCCGGCAGCACCTGAAGAAAGTAAACCCGTTAGAAGTATGAACACCATTGAGTTCTATGGTTTTTAATTTTTCCCTTGTAAAATCGATTATTATAATTATAATCGAACATATTTTTGCAATTTTTCCTTGTTTTATCGTTATTACAATAGAACCTTGATATCTCGAATCTACAGAAAAGAGTTTCAATTTTCGAATTTGGACGTTTTGATTTAATGAAATTTCCCAGTTAGACGTTTAACCAAAGAAAATTCAGCTTTATACATGCGTTAGATTTTCCGGTTTATACAGGTTTTGCAGATTATATTCACCTTTTAGCACCACAAATTTACTCTTTCGCAGATCTTATTCACCCTTTTGCAAATCAAACTCACGTTTTCATAGATCAAATTCACCTTTTTGTAAATCAAATTCATCCTTTCGCAATTCAAGCTTTCTACAAATCTGTTTTCTTAAGCTATTCTAACAAAAAATATATTCAATGTAAACTTATTATTATGAAAGAAAAATTTTATTGCATATATGTAACAATATATATATAAAATAACATAAAATGACATAAAATTAACATAAAAAATATTTATACATATACATATATGTATATGTATACACACACATAAATTTATCTATTTATAATGGTTTTCCTGCAGCTAGTACAAGTAACAAGTAATACGAATAAAATCACAAGGAAACGACAAAATGTCATTGTATTACTTCACTTTTGAGTCATTTACAAGATGAATCTGATCTATAAAAAGCTGAACTTGGTTTGTGAAAGAATGAATTTGATTTGCAAAATTTATTTTGATTTGCACACGTAAATTTGAAAGGATAATTTTAATTTAATTTAGTGGATCTAATTATACAGCAATTTAATTAACCGAGTTTTAATTATCTATTAATAATAACTTTGCGAAAGTGCAGTTGTGAGTTACAACTTGTAAATGTTAATAATTTATACATCAAATTTTATATCAAGCATAAAAGTTTGAACGTCAATCGTGAGACATGTATAAGAGACGCGTGTCACGTGTTGTATACAAAGTTTATTCTGAAAAAATAAAACGTTTCAATGATCGAGTTGCGTCTGGATGAATTTCAAATTCACAAATTTGGAGATGAAGCACATTTTCATTTACGTTTAATTTGCCAAGTAAACTGTCAGATATTTCATTACTAAATCTTACCAAGATCTTGTCCGTAAGGTTTTCCATTGCCCATTATGTGTAGTAAAGAGAAACCATCCCAGAGTTTCACGGTGTTCTTCGGACATGATGGTATCATTTCGGATTGCGAATGCCTAGCAAAATGGAAGCCTCTGCTTTTTGGAGTTGGCGGCGGCTGTGCTGGTATTCCTGGTTTTCCAGGATATCCTATAAACTCACACTTTACATTACTATATTTGCGATACAACACTACCTATTTAACAATTCCTTTGTCTCCATACTCATAAAAAAAATAGATATTGTTTATCATTCGTCAGGGCAACTTTTGAGTTATTGTTAACTAGAGTCGCCTCTCGAGTGCAAGGTTAGTTTGTTAATTAATAATTAGTTTCTCACCAGGAGGTCCCCGTTCACCAATGACACCAGGTGGACCAGGATAACCGGGTGCACCATTTTTACCATCTACGCCAGGAGGACCTTGAAATCCTTGCATTCCAAATTCTCCATTTCTTCCTGGTATTCCATCATATCCTAGTTTTCCTATTATTCCGCGCATACCTGGTAGACCTGTATCCAAGAATCAGTCGTATCATTCTATTATATTATGTTATTATCAAATTATTTCTATTCGTTAAAATACCTGATAATCCTGGAAGTCCTTTATCGCCAAGTAAACCTTTCCTTGGGAAAGGTGAAAATGGATTTATTCCACGATCTCCTTTTGGTCCCTGTGAAATAAATAGATTGTTTTGTAAAATATTTTGAAAGTTTTACGAATAATATTTATACTTCTGTCGATAGAAGAAGTATAAATAATACACAGAGTGATGCACATAAAAAGTAACAGCTAGATATTATCAAAAATATTGGTGATACAAGAAAATGTTGTTAACAAAATCTAAAGTATTTTACGGGGTAAAGTTTCTCGCGAAATTGAATTTTTTTTGTACAATTAATTACAAATTATAATTAATTATTGTAATTAATCTTGTTGCGTTAGGTAGGCTTTTTACAAAATGGCAACATTTATCTAGAAAAATGTCATAGAATTTTGGTCACAAGGGAATATCTCTAAGTGATAATTGTCGATTTCTATGAAACTTTACAGTGAGATCATTCTCAGAAATATATTCGACTTCGAAAATCAGCCTATTGTTTTTTCGCATTTTTGCTACAATTTTTTATTCAAGCATTATTGAGAACAATCGTTCATGTAATATCTTTTTCTTACAAAATATGCTGACATCATTTTACTAAAAAAAGTGGGGACACTTTGTATATTCTATATTATATTTTTTTTGAAAATATGTATTACAGTATTTTGCTAAAAAAAAAAGTAAGAAAACCTCGTACATTGTTTATTATATTTTTCCAAAAAGGTATAGTGTTGTATTTTGCTTAGAAAAGTGAGGATATCCTGTGTATTGTATATTGAACGTAATAATGGTTGAAATGACTAACCTTTGGTCCTGGTGGTCCTGGAGGACCAGGCAAACCAGGCTGTCCATCATCACCGTATATTCCTCTGCTTCCTGCTGATCCTATGAATCCTGGAATACCTGAATCACCTCTTTCTCCTTTCATTCCTGTGTCACCATCGAATCCAGGGTGTCCTATTTCTCCGTGTTCTCCTTTAATCGGGAATGCAGGTGGTCCTACATCTCCAGGAAAACCTTTTTGCCCTTTTGTACCGGGTAAGCCTGGCAATCCTTGCAATCCTGGTATACCAGGCCATCCCTCGAAACCAGGTGCACCTAAACATTAAAATACACGAGATATTAATTTTGAATTTAATTGAGAACATTAATAAACAAATCGAAAGTAATTTGTATCTAAAAGAAATGATTTTTTTAGAAATTAATTTAATAATATCACCGAAGAGTCGTAATAATTCTTTAAATCCAATTTTATTTAGATCTTTCTGTATTTGCAATATATCGCAAAAGTTTACGTTCTAATAAAAGTATATTTAATAATGTGAAAATTATTATATTATATATTTTGTAGTGTGTTTATTTATAGTATTGCATTTATTTACTGTTTCGAAGCGTTTCACTCTTCAAGACCTTTTATTCACAGAGTTCTCTGATTTAACTGAACTGTTCTTGATTTATCAAGCACAATGTTTATAATTTAAACGTAATCTTTCCGATTTTATTTAAATTTGTGAATATGTGAACTTCCGCTTGAAAATTCACAAAATTCAGTTTCAAATTGTGATGAAAATCGGAAATGTGTTGTAATTTAGAAGATTAAATTTAGTGTAAAATTAATAATGTTAAGGACAAGCGACGAGTTAGAGACAAAATTCTTGATTAATTAACACCGACGCGTTGGTTTAATCCAGTGGTCGGCAAACTCATTAGTCAACAGAGCCAAATATTAACAGTACAACGATTAAAATTTCTTTTGAGAGCCAAATTTGTTAAACTTAAACTATATAGGTAGGTACATTGTTATTAATTTAATTAGGGTATTTCTAAACTGGCATTTGTTAAAAACGTCCTCAATGTGATTGAGGTACATTCGCTGAGGTGGACCACTTCCAACTCTCCCATCCACACTCGTCTTGTGTACTTGTTTCGTCTATCTCCTTTCATTCATCCTCTCTATATGTCCAAACCATCTCAACATATCTTTCTCAATCCTCGACACTACATTTTCTTTCACTCCACAACGCTCCATAAAATTAACTTAATAAACTTTACTTAAAGTTTTAACTCTTAGTTAAACTATAGGTACGTTGGATAAAATTTGATATCATACTTAATAACGATATTATTTATTGATAAAATTAAATTGTAAGGTATCCATAAAATTAAATCATGACAATGACTGACAAACACTAATGTGAACAATGGTCTGCATCTCCTTGGAAAGTTTTGGTAAGTCAAGTTTATATGTTGTTTTTAATTTTAGGCACGATTTCAGATTCTTTTAGGAACTTCTGCGCATGGGCACGAAGTTTCAATCGCACTGTACGTGCGCGCCCGTACGTGGTATTTTGTAGAAGAGCCACACTCAAGGGGACAAAGAGCCGCAGTTTGCCCACCACTGGTTTAACCAATCAGAAAAATCGGTAGCGAAAAGTCTCGCAGAAAATTAGATAGTCGACAACGGACCTCGGGAGCGAACATTCCAAGAAATAAAAGACTTCATAAACTTACTGTGTGGATACTTAGTGCAACTGAATCACACAAACATCCTTTACTCTTACAGACAAAAAAAAAAGATTACCTCGATCTCCCGGAAGTCCTTTTATACCAGGGATGCTTAAACCAATGTCTCCTTGTATTCCTTTAGGACCAGTGGATCCAGATTCTCCAGGAGCACCTTTTTGACCCGGTGTTCCTGGAGTTCCAGGTATTCCGTCCAATCCAGGTGTTCCTGGTTCACCAGACTCAGGGAATTTACCAGGTATTCCTAAAACAGTAAGGATTAATACTTTGACATCCGCACTTGTAATGTTAGTTACTACAAAGCTTTCTCTTTTAAAGTTTTTGGAAAATATCACTATTGTTTTCCTTCGAATTCTCAAATTGTCTCGAAAGACAGTATGTGGCGTAGGCTAAAACATAAGGATTAGCTAGCTCGTGGGCCTTAAGAGTCTCCATAAAAAATTACTTCCTTCTCGAAAAATCGAACTCTCCGAAATTACCACCTCCGCCCTTTAATAATCAAACCTCTGATACCCACATCCTCGCAATAGCAACCACCGATAGTAATTTTTACCGAAGTTATATCAACCCTCGCGTACACATTTCCAAGCAGAAAAACGTTGGTGTTTAATAATGTCATCCTGATCCCGAACTCTGTACTTTGTGTTCTAATAATAATAAAATAAGTTTATCAAAGTATTACAATTCCATCTATTACGACAGTGATAGAAAATCCGTTTTCATTAAACAAGTTCTTTAGAATACAATAAATCACACATTCACACAAATACACATTTCGAAAACTACATTGTTATAGTAGAGTTTATGATTTATTATTATTATTACTTTATTTTTATGATTCTATGTTGTTCATTGCGTTCTGAAGACGTTCGCATAATTGAAGTGACGCTCGGTTTAACCCTTTTAGTACTGAACAACAATATATCATTCCCTTTATTTAAAAGAATTAACAAATGAATATGAAAAGCAATGAAATAATTTTAGTATTACTTCTAATAAATAGTAATCTTTTTAAATGGTTTTTTTTCACATATCAGTTTTTATATTGTATCATATTTAAATGTCACTGCGAAATAAATTTTGGAAAAATTTTCAACGAATATCGAAATACTTTATTAGTCATTCATTAATTTTTTTTTTATTTCTTAGCATGTTTCTTTTTAAATTTCGTAACTATCATTTGAAACTGCATCTTTTTTCTCGAACCTTATTAAACTACATCAGTTTGGCTCGGCACTAAAAGGGTTAACCTTTGAGATTTGCTCAAACTCTTCTGTTATCACCTTTTATAATTTAATTTAATCTTTAATTTTATCCTTTGCGCATTTTCGTTTTAATTACCGAAAGGAACTTTAAATTTTCAAACTTTTGAAAACAATTTGACAAATTTCGCGACTAAGAATTGAACATCCACCTTTCGCCACGCACATTACGTACTAAAATCTGCAGGTATCGAAAGCGTTAAATAATAGATCAATTTTGATAGGGTATTCGTTAAAATTTCAATTAAATAAATGGAGTTCAGATACGTCGAGTTCTAATGTATGTTTTATTTTTACCTGGTAAACCTGAAGGTCCTATATCACCACGTAGACCTGGGATTCCTTGCACACCTGGGAATCCATCAGGTCCTTGAAATCCTATGTCACCTCTCTCACCCTGAAATCATTGCATTGATATTCGTGTTATCAGATTGTTGTATATGAAAATAGCGTTGTTTTTCGTTTCGTTTTTACGAATTGTGAATCATGTCGATTGTCATGTGATAAAGTAAAACCTACACTATACTGCTTCAAAGGCAAGAAACTGAAATGGCTAGGTTGAAGTTGCATTAACCGTTTGCATTATGAGATATTGAATTTGCTGGAGCTTATATTGATTAATAAAATTGAATTTCAATTACGTTATCGTAGCTTAAAGTTTCATTCATGTATCTGCTATTTCATGTCCAACGACTTAATATAAACTAAATCCCTTTACATTTTATGGATGTTATAATGTAAATTGAAGAAACTATTTTTATTCTTTTTAGACAATGAAAAATGATTAAGAAATTATACGATTCGTGTTCAGTGGTTATTGTTCACCTTGCGACCAGGTAATCCCATAAAACCTTTTTCACCCTGTTCTCCCTTTTCACCTGGTGCGCCATCAAGACCAGGAGTTCCGAAATCACCCTTGTCCACGTCAGCGAATGAGGGCAGACCAGGTTCACCAACGAGCCCCTTGATTCCTGGTATACCCATTAAACCGGGTAGACCTCTGTAACCTGGGTCACCAGGCATCCCTGAACAAAATTTACAGTATACAATATTTTAACTTTTATTTCAGTTTTTAGTACTTTTACTAATTAACACTTTATTTACCGGAGGCTCATTAATCGGCTTTCTGACGCCAACGATTATCGACCGATAGCCGATTAATCGGCTTTTCTGCGGTCAACGGGAAGGTTAGTTTTATTTTAATTTTAATTTTTAAAATAACACTGCTTTGAAACAAAACAAAGCAGAACGACATAATGAGTGTTTTTGATACGTTAAGCGCCACACTAATTCCATACGGACCGACGCTAAACTTTTAATTCAAGCAGCGTTAGTACTTGAAGACCAATAATATCAGATTTAGAAAATAATACATTACCATTCATCAATGGGTTTTATTTAAACAAAGATACGGCTTTCCTTTGGAAAGATTGCAAAAGATTACAACTTTATCCGTATAAAAACCGTATAACAAAAAGTCGTTCGAAATCGGCATGGCACTTAACGTGTTAAGATATAGTTTTATAAATAGGCACATACATTCCTGAAAGATAGTCAAAAACTGTACTGGAAAAGAAATTACGCATAACTTTGTCGGTCATTAGTGAGCGGTAACTTCAATCATGAGTGGTAAATAAAGTGTTAAATTGTAAAAATATGACGATATTCGCGATATTGATGATATTCATGAAACACTCAAATTTTGTTAATAGATTGAACGATACTTATATAGTCATGTTTTCTTTTTTAAAGATTAGTGGCAATTATGGTTTACAACAGCATTGATCTGTAGACTAATATTAGGTTTATAGTACGGTGTGGACGTGACTCTTTAGCTATTTTTTAGGGTTTTAGGGTTTCCGGTAAAGAAAAAAGGTGTGTAATTTCTTTATATTATAACACGTTTCTATAGGTGATAAAAAGTGTAGAATAATATGTCCTGCAAGTATCTGTTCAATAATTTCGTTGCGTATGATAACTTTTCTAATTTTTATGACTAAAATTAAAATTAAAAAATTTTGAAACTTTTACGTCGTGTACGAGAAAGTTTAAAACTTAAAAATTGTTTAACTTTAAAAATTTTAATTTGGGCAGTAGTATCTTATTTCATTTTTAATAGTCGTCTAACAATTAAGTAACTTGGACAATTTCGATATTGTTTTGTGCTTACTATGCATTTTTCAGTTTCAATTTTGTCACCGCTATAGTGATATAAGAGTCAGTATTTACGCATAATGCCGTATAACCTAATAAGTTGGAGCGTACCGTAGTCAAAGGGTTAAGAATTAATAACCGTTTGAGTACTACGAGTCTTTGAAAAAATTCAGTCGAAGTATGCTACTCAGCGCGATCGAGTTTCTTTCGTTTCTTTTTTCCTTTTTCGTTTTTATCACTTCTAATTTTTGATAAATAAAAAACTTTTTTAACAATAGCTCTGAAGTTTATGAAAATATAAATTTCAATTCAGTAGAATCTCGATAAATGGTAACAGTAAAGATAGGCACTGACGAAATCCAAATGTGCAGTTAATTCGATTCTACGAATTCTAGCACTTAAACGATTAACTTACTATATTTTGTTTGATTGCATATTATAAGTTTAAGTGCAATGATACGTACTTATATCAAAGTATGAAAATTACCTGGTAGACCCATTTTACCAGGATCACCGTCCATTCCTCTTGTACCTTTGGGACCATCAAAACCAAGCGGTCCCTTTAGACCTGGTTCACCTTTCATGCCGTGTTTCCCATGCATACCAGGGAATCCAGCTCTTCCTTTAAATCCCCAGTCTCCTCTAGCTCCTTTCAATCCATCTGGCCCCATATCACCTATTTCTCCCTATATTAAGAGAAAACAAACGAATTCTAGCAATATGTTATACATAAATACGTAAAGCTTTAACTTTTAGAGATCAAGGTCATTTCAAGATTGTGGTATTATACATGTTTGAATGTATTTTTTGATCAATTACGTGATGCGATAACAAAAATTGTAGTTACATTTAAAAAAGAAAACGTAAGTGGTATTGATAAAAGATCATCAAAAAATAAAATTTATAAAAAAACTTTTTCTTCCCTATAATTCGTCTCTTAAGGCGATATAAATTACGTCATAAATATTTTTTGCAGCAGAACTCGAAGAGATATTTAGATGGCCTTATTTAAATTGACCATCCTGTATATACAATACAGGTTGTTTCCTGTAACCGGAGACGATGAAATATCTCACGAGTTGTTGATGTTTTAAAAAAAATGTTCTTACAAAAGTTGTTTGTCATCAAAAGGGACATTACATGAGATAAATAAGTTTTCTGCAAGTGTAGTGGCGGGAGATACTAAATTCGTGCATCTTTTTATAGTATGATTGTTGAGATGAGCACAACGAACTATTGTGTGATATCATTGCATTGAAAATAAGTTATAAATTAGATCCGCTAGCATACGTTGCAAGAGAATCGTCAGTTGTCCACTTTTCCTTTCTCCCCTCTCCCCTAACCCTCCTCTGTCATTTGCAACTCCAACTCCCGCATCGTTCCCTAATCAAAATCAAGCGAGTTTTCTTTTCAGATAGAAGCTCTTTTGAAATTTTTTTGCTTCTGCGCCAATCCGAAACGCCTAATCCGGTATTTCACGTAGTTAACGTTATCTAAATCTCATGAATATTGGTGAATTGGTCCAGATCAATAAGAAACCACAAAAAAGAAAGAAAAAAATGGTAAAGGAAAAAAGTCGACGGTTTTCCATGCTGTAACATTTACGCGCTATCAGCATTAACTTAGAGTGAATTTCGTGCGTATGTAAGTTTCTGCATCGTTTAACCGGAAACGCGTGGTATTCATTTCAAATCGGCACTGATACGTTAATTTGCATTGAAGATAGCATAATTGTTTCGTCTCGATCGACGGTTATTCGCTTGAATTTCCCAGAGTCATAAATTCCGCGTACACTCGTTCCCGATCGTGGATGAGACCATGCGGCTTTTTGATAATATTCACGAAATCTCGTTAACAACATACGTATCTTCGTGATTTTAATCACGCTTGTTTATGTTACGTGTTTTTATTTTACTATAGAAATGCGTTGACATAGTATATGTGCTTTTAGTGTTTCACTTTTTATAAGTTCCATTGTTTTGTGATTGATAGTAATCTAAATGTTAGGGGTAAATACTGATTATGTTTATTACTACAATAATTAATATTTTTATATCGGATTTTTAGAGAAAGTATTTTAAAAAACTTACTTTCTGAAGACATCAAATTTTGTTAAAAAACTAATCCCTGAATATAGTTTTTATATTTAGTTGTCACTGTGCCCCCCCCCCCCCCAATCGTCTATTAGTTGGTTAAATTCTTTAAAAACTAATTGAGCTAACGAAAATTACAAGTGTGCTTTTCGTGATGAAATTCTGCGATGTTTTAGTCGTTTACCGGTCAGGTTTGTCCGAGTAAGGTTGAAAAATAGAAAGATATCGTAACCTCAATAGGGAACATTCGTTCAATCGGAAATGTCTTTGTAACGATCATGAATTTAATACGAATACTTCGATATTTTGTGAAATATTCACCGTGAAAATTAGCGATCAATTATAAATATACAACCGGACAGTGAATAATGCAAAAGGAGGAATTTGAAAGTAAGTTATGAATGAAAAGCTGGTCGTTGAAATGTCAGGATCATTCTCTAGAATGGCAGCAAACTATTTCATTATTAAATAACATTATCGTTTCTCGACAACATACCTTTGGACCCGGTACTCCATTGAATCCGTCATAACCGAATTCACCTTTCTGTCCTTGTAAGCCATCAAATCCATCGATAGATAATCCTAGCTCACCAGGTAAGCCAGGTCGTCCATCTACACCGGGGAATCCAGGAGCTCCGGTTTCACCCATGAAACCAGGTTTACCCAGATCACCTTGTGGTCCACTGAACGCGTTCTCACCTGGTAGTCCCTTCAAACCCTCTGGACCAGCATCTCCGGTGATACCTTTGAATCCAGGTGTTCCGATCATTCCTGGAATACCATCTGGACCAAGAATTCCCCTCTCTCCTTTGGCTCCTATTAGTCCAGGAAGTCCTTGGGAACCCATCCAACCAGGCGGACCAGGATTACCGATTTCACCGACGTCACCATCTTCTCCAGGTGGACCACGCATACCAGGTACACCGTCTCTTCCTGGGTAACCCATTGGTCCAATGTCACCGTCGTCACCTTGACGTCCAATGAAACCGACTTCTCCTTTCAATCCCTTCATTCCGTCGAATCCAGGTGGTGCATCGGGACCTGGGAAAGATCGATATGTTTTAACCCCTTGTCGTACTTTGAAGAATCTGACTTGTGATAACAATTTCGGATCAGACATGAATGAAACGAACAGTTATCACTGTTAAGGATTTCGGGTGTAAGCTATGTTCTATTCTGTGAAAAAGTATAACCAACTGTTCACGCGGTTCGCGACGTACTAAACCGGCGTGATTCCCTTACGAAGTTTTACGTAGATAAGGGATGATTGACTGAGAATGGGTTGGATTTTTAGTAACAAACAATTATTATTTATAACAAGAGTGAAATCTAAACTATCTTAATCTAGGAATTTTTATAAGTGTAAGTGTCTAGAAGGTCAATGTGACTTCGCGTTATGTGGTGAAGAGAGAGGAGTTTGTTGTAATACTGATTTTCTGTCGGTTCGTCGGTTGTCGATCATCTTACCTCGGATAAGGCGTGTCTTAGGTTTTGAGACATGCGGATTGGTTATTGTCATTAGTCGGAAGTAGCGAGGGTGGTGGTTGATATTTTAACTGATAGGTTAGAAAAGATGTGGAAGGAGATACAAAAAAATAACCACCCCCAAGCGTACAATCACTCTCAGGTAGAACATGTGCCCCTTGAGTGACCGTCGCGAAAATCCGCTTGCCTCGAACCCGGAACGGTATAGGTAATAAACTTATGAAGCACTCTGAGGCGAACAATGCATGAAAGAAACAAAGTAAAAATTCCAAGCCTCGGTCATCGGTGAAAAAACATGGACTTATAAGCAATTAGATGGAGAGTCAATGGCTTCATAAAGTTATTGTCTCTACCGACGGGTCAGGATTTGGAGAAATATTCGAAAGATATAAGATTTAGAAATCCTGACCCGGTTTATGGAGGGTTCTTCCTCCTTGGGGTAGTGCAGGTATGTGCCCTTTAACACCAACGTTTCGCCAGCATTGCAACTAGTTCCATTAGGATGTCTGAAGACACATCGATACTGATGTGTACTTTGCGTTATTTTACAAACCTTTTGCACTCGACGCTTTTGTATTGAAATTGCATTTATCTTAGTTTCTTTTCAGCACAAGTACTTGTGTTTCATCTATGGTTTCGTCGATTAAAATTAAAAAAATTCAACGGTTCTGTTACAATTTACGTATAGGTACTTTTAAAACTTTTATTACGGGCTCAGATAAAAAAGTTGCAAAAACAATTTTTATTAATTTCTCCACGATTCCGACTAATTGTAGTATTTTCAAAATTTTTTGCACACATGATCTAATAAAGTAATCTTTTTAACTTCTCAAAAAAGGTCAAGCCGTTTGATCCAATTTTAGAAAAGTTATTCTGTTGTTATGAGGGTTCAAATACTTTCTTGAGCTACTGCATGTGACCCATTCAGCGTTTTGATAATTGATCCCTTTTTTCCCATTTCGATTAACGTACAGAATACCGAGTGGGATATAGGCGTATTGACTGTTAACAAATTTACACTTTAGCAGAGTGTAATATATTTATTCTTTTATCTAATCTATTTATAATATATGTACGTTTAGTAACAATTAGGACAAAAAGAACGTTGGTATCCAGTATTAAATATAGATTTTAGGCCCGATATTATGAAGCTTAAATAACGTTTACATAATCAGTGTTCTATTGTAAGTAGAATCTCAAGTACGATTCAAAGAATAGTATCCCAAACGTTATACCTAGTTCGAAATAATTTAACCAGCTAATCGCTTGAAAATGTAAATACCAAATAAAGATTGCGATAGCTGTGTTTTCGATCCATCAGTGGTCGAACGCTGTTATTTTTCGGACAGAGAGTACGTATTTATACCGTTTAATGGTAATTAATACAATCGAAATCCGATTACTTTAAAATGCATGAGAAAATCTAATCAGGATATCGAGCGATTCTCTAGGGTTGCAATCCCTTTCGAAACAATTTCGACGATTCATGGAACTGTTAGGTCACGATAAACAAGGATTAGTAGTAACGCATGAACGCAATAAACAAGCAACGAACACGCTTGCGCTCGATACCACGCACTACAATTGTAGCATATACACGTGAGGAAATGGAAATTTTACAAATTTCCAATGTCAATGGTTATTTTAACTATGTACTGTAGGATGTTTTACATGCTTTAATAGTGTACCGATTATTCGTGAAACACGTGGAGATTATGTGAAAACAGATCACTGTCGAGATAGACAATTACAGTAGAACCTCGACAATGCGAATCTTTATAATTCTCGAATATTTCTATAAGAATAGAATTTTGTTCACAACCTTCTCCCGTAAAAATCTCTGTAAATTGAAATATAAACATCCTATAACTAGACGAATTTTTCTACACGTTTAGAAAGGTCGAATACAATTTAAAGTATAACTTTCTAAAAAAAAAAATTGGACGAAATTGCTTGAGTTTTCTTCTTTTTGAGAAGTTAGAAAAACTAGTTAAATAGCTGACGTGTAAAAAATTTTTTGAGAAAATAGTAACGGTCGCTTTTTATGATTTTCTTATCTTATCGAAGAAAATTCAAATTATCTGTGTTACTATGAGCTATAAACAATTGCAGATAGTCAAAATCAAAGCTTTCTTCACGACTTTTAGGGCTACAAGATTTTTACATCTTTCGATGCTTGCTGCTTGTTGTTGCGTCAACCGATTTCGATAAAATTTTCAATATGTAACTCACGTAAATTTACAAGAGGTGTTTTTCAAAGTTTCATTACATGCTCAGATAAAGAAGTTATTAAAACAAAGTTTACTATCTTATTCCTAATTACAACTAATTAGAATTTTCTCAAAAATTATTTTACAGGTCACATAGTAAATTAGTCGTTTGATATTCTCGTGTAACAGGTTCAAAAAATCGAAAACTTCTTTTTATATATATCAAGGGTAGAAAATGTGAGAATAATGCTCTTAAAATTTGAAAGTTGAATTCCACAAAATAAAGAAATTACTATTTAGTGAGATACGTCAGAGTTCAAAAGTGGCTGGCAATGAGTGAATTTTTAAAAAAATACATGAATTACATCGATAATGGTGAACTCAAAGACTTTTAAAGCATTGATAAATTTACAACTATTATAGCAAAAATACCGTCAATTGGCGGATTACGCTTATAATTAATTTCTCGAAACTATATTTATAAAATTGGTGTACGCGATGACTGATAAACTAATTGACTAATCAATTTCCGAAAAAGATCGTTCACCTTGTTACAAATTTCTTCAGGGATTCAGTCTCAACTTTCAATTTTATTTTCAATTTATAACAGTTTTTTTAACAAAATAAGTTCAATTTATTCAACGAGAAAAAGCAATTTTTTCTTCTAAGCACTAAAACTTTCCTAATTTTTCATGTTTTTCTTTCAAAAATAGGTTCGATCACAGCACGAACTACCTAATTATAAAAGTATTTCTTAAGTTTTGCAATCTGATAACTGTGACAGATGCTACACTGCACACCATCAATGGCTACACCGACAAAAGAGGAACATAATACTCAATGGACAATAAGAAGAATTTAAATGAACAAAAATTACTTTTGTACTTTAACATTTTTAAGATTTTCTCTTTACATCCCACAAAAGACCTAGTTGCATATTAGGCCCATCAATAGTTAGTCTTAAAAAATTTAGAAAGGATACTTGCTTTTGCTGCCATTACATGTAAATCTCCCTTTAAAAATTTATTGTTCAAGGGCAAGTATAATAACTTTCGTGGGTGGCAGTTTTAAAAAATAATTGGAGAGTTGGAAGAAATGATTAATAATATAAATTTGTCATACCAGTAGGACCAACATCTCCAATTCTTCCAGGCATTCCAGGTTGACCAGGTGTTCCAGGAAAGCCCCTAACTCCTTGAATACTATCTCCTCGTTGTCCTTTAGCTCCCTGTTAATCGATATTCTCGCTTTAATCTTGAGAAATCCATATATTACGCGTACTCTACTGAAAGTTTTATTGAAAAGTACATGTGGTTATACCTGCATTCCAGGATGTCCTGAGGGACCAGGAGTACCCTTAACACCTTTACTACCGTTTGGTCCGTCTCTTCCAGATCTACCACGAAAACCTCTTAGTCCAGGTTCACCGATGCTACCTTTCTCACCAACTCGACCTGGTAGTCCGTATTCACCAAATGTCTGGTTCAAACCTGGCTCACCGCGTTCACCTTTATTCCCTATGCGACCCTAAAAAGATCAAACGGGATAATCAATTACATTTCGAAACGAAAAGATAGCAGACGCGTGTGCTATCTTTAATTTCTCACATTGTAATTACGCTAGCTTAAAAGTTGCATCCCATAAGCAGTGTTGTTTTTCAATACTAACTTTAAATGTACAATAGTAATACTTAGATTTATTTTTCATCCTCGATGTATCGATCATCGTATTCAATGACTTCTCTGTATCTTCCAATCAACTTTTTGATTTCATTTTCACAAAATTATTTGGATTTTGAATTAAAAAAACCGATCTTATCGACAATTTGTGGCATGCCCGCTACCGTTGAAATGTTTTCCGTTTAAAAAAAAAACAAACGTGCAAAAGCAAAATGGGTGCTAACTATTTGATGCAAATAATAATTTCGTCACCCGATAAGGAACTTAATCACTTTGATAAATTAACACCGTTAAGCAAACTTTTATTATATTATTATATATATTTTCACTTAATTAACATTACTTTCTTTCTTGTATACTCACCGGGAAACCTTTCATTCCAAGTGGTCCTGGAATACCTGATGGTCCGCGTAGACCTTGATCTCCTGGCATTCCAGGATATCCTTTTAATCCTATAGGACCGTCGATCGATATACCAGGAGGTCCAGGAGTTCCTGGTCGTCCTGGATAACCTTTATCACCGGACGGTCCTTTCCGTCCTTTGGGACCGTCCTGTCCTGTAAGAATTTTAGTCAGAAATTTAGTGTCATTTGAAATGGTAACTATAATAGATTCCCGTATGATGCGATTAATACGTTACGCGTTATAGGTAATCATGTTGTACGAGAACTTTTCTCGTGTAACGCGAGTAATTTAAAGTAAGATATTTGGAATGATTATTGCCATGCTTATTTTTATTTTCTATGTTTTAGCATATAAGACAGTATTTTTCAATGTATATGCCATTTATTATTATTATTATTATTATTATGTTTTTATTTATTATTATTTATATACCTTTCTGTTCTTTTATCCGTATTAACAGAAGTAATTTGTAATATTTTTACAGTTTTATAGCTAATTAATGATAATCAATGAATGTCACTGATTAATAAATATGCAAATTCAAATGGTACATTTTTTTAATAACTAAATTTTCTTTTACACCGACGCAATTTGTTATACATTTGAATTTCTTACCTGGTTCGCCCCGTTCTCCCTTGGGTCCCTGATCGCCCTTTGAATCTATCTGTCGTCCAATGTCCAAACCCGGTTCTCCTTTTGCTCCCTTATCACCTTGTATGCCTTTGATTCCTGGTATACCGGCCACACCTTTCTCTCCTTTTAGATATTCAATTGGTGTTAATGCATCGTCACCTTTTTCACCTGGTTTGCCATCTATGCCTGGGTAACCATCGCGTGCTGCTAATCCTGTGGGACCATGGTCACCCTAAAAATAAAAGAGCCTGGCTTGTTTCTGAAATTCTCCTGATTTCCCCTAAGTGAATGAGTTGAAACTAGGGCTCTTACTAACCAGGTATTCGAGTACTTCGAAGTACTCATTATAGCCCGAACTCCGGTTCGAGGACCGGATAAGAGAACGAGCACTTGAAATATCCGGACTTGAAACTGAGTATTCGAGTATCCGGTTTCAAGATTTTTCTTATACTCAAATATCAAGGTTTTCTTATATATTTGAATGCAGATTAAAGAGAATAAATTTAAGTACGATTACAATGAAATACGAAATAATCGATATAAATATATCTATATCTATATTTGTGGATAGGTGTGTGTATATACCTATATACATATCTATTTCTAAATGTACTGTAAATAAAATGTTAATAAATATACTATTTCTTGCATTCTTCGATCTTAATCCTTTATTCAAATTTTCTGTACCCAACCTAAATTTAAGTGCATAACAAATGCTGTATATTTGAATAATAAACAAAGGAAAACGTAAATCTGGAAAGCCAGTTACAATAAACATTTTAGACATGCGGATATTCAAATAGAAAGAATAACCACCGGAATACTCGTGTATATTCGGATACTCAGATCCCAATTGAGTGGATATCGAGTACTCAAGTTCTTCGAGCCCTAGTTAAAACCATCATCCTTGTTTACACAGAGATCCATATATTTATATTCACTTATTCAACAATTACAAATGCTAATTTCTAATAACGATGCAAACGTCAACATCATCCAAAAAAATTCAAGAAAATATTATCATGAAAATCTTAAGAGAGTTTCATTAGTAGCTATATTTTACATCGTTTTACATTTAAAGGAAGAAAAGGAAGAAAAATCAATTTAAGACACCCTTACCTTCTCGCCTTTAGGTCCTGGAGGGCCAGTGTCGCCTATTTCACCTGGTCCACCTTGTATTCCTCTTGGTCCTTCGTAACCAGGATAACCTTTCTCCCCCTTATCAGCAGGTTCTACTTGGCCGCCTACCATTATCAGCTTTCCTTTTTCTCCTTTAGGTCCTTGGGGACCTGCAAGCCCTGGCCTTCCGCTGTCACCTTCTAATCCTCTTGGTCCAGTAGGACCAGGTAACCCTTGAACTCCCTTGAATCCACGAGGTCCTGGGAATCCTGAATATCCTGGTGTTCCAGGATATCCGTCCACTCCAGAATCACCACGTTCGCCCTTATCACCGGGTCGTCCTAAGTTAGAAATATTTTTAGTGTATTAACGAAAAGTGTCCTTTAACACAGAATATGTTATACGACTCGACCTCACCTCCTCTTTCTATTTTTTTGTGACGCATTTTTGTAACACAGTTGTGCAATATTTTGATTACATAGTCAATATATTAATAATGATTTGAGCTTTTTTGAGAAATTAGAAGGACTTGTCCATTAGATAACGTGTACAAAAATTTGTGAAAATATTACTATTAGTATTATAATATTATAATTAGTGACTATGAAAGATATTTTGACGTTCGTTCCATGGAAAGATAACTATGATAATAAATCACAAATATTTATATAATTGAAGTGTTTGCAATATAATATTTTTCGTTACCTTTGCTGTATTTAAATATCACAAATACAGGAAATTCTAATTTCATTAATGTCACAGTGAGGGTTAAATTTATGTCCATAAGATTAATGACTGATAAGTGGAGAGCACTGTCAGATCTGGTTAACGTTGCATCTACATTACAAGTTCAAGATACAACAGTAACTGTCCATCGTTCTTACCTCAAGGCGTCATCATCATTAGTCACGCTGGTAAACTGATATTGTCTGGACAGTAGTAAATGGAGTGAAACCATCGAATAATGTAACAATATTAACGCGAGTTTCAATATATCAGGTCATTTTAAACGTCTTTCCGTATTTTTTGTTATGAACTTTATTGCGAAGAAAGGCGTATGAAGGTATAAATTTAATCATCAGTGAGACTTTCTTCGTTTTCAATGACTTCTTATAAAAAAATTCGGTGGGTTTTGAATTAAAAAAGATGTCTCGATTACAGTTTTTGTTGTCTCGTTGTTAAATTTTGTTTAAATAATTATTTTGAAAATTATTTGAACTTCTACATAAATAATAATCAGAAGGATCCATATCAAATGAATATAAGGGATGTGGTAAAATTTTTTATGATGTTTTTCAGTTTTTCGGAAGTGTTTTTCGTCTGGTGTTATCATGTTGCAAAATTATGCATTTTCTGTTTGCTGTAAACGGCTGTTTGTAGGTTAGAGTAATATTTAAACGATCGAATTTTTGTGAGTAGAGATCTGTGGTCGCAGTTCGGTTCGATAGAATTCTCGCTAAAATGGCGTAAACAAAGGATAAATGCAAAATACGGAAGGAAATACGCAAAAAGTTTTGAAATGACCTGACAGAATTGATATTGATATAATGTAATTGTAATTTTTTATCCCATTAACTGTTATAAATTATGATTCACAGTTTAAATGAAAATCTTACGTTTTATGGAACTTTATGGTAGTAAAATGTTACTTAATTCTTTTAGTACCTGAAAGTCGATATAACAGATTCGCGGGTTTTGCGAAGAATACCTTGAGCCAATGTTTTTAATGCAATCTTAACACGTGTAACGGCGCTTTATTTTTGGAAAATTTTAACGCTTCGAACATTGGTTCCCCGACAATACGCACGCGAAAACTACATGAGAGAAAAGAGAGCAAGCGTGTAGTGTGTAGCTTGAAAGCAAGAAGATGTCGATCAAGAACAGAATATTCTGGACATAATAAAGAAGAACAATTTGTTTGTGTAAGAAAACATGTTGTAGGTTTATCATTTATATTATTTTATTCAAAAAATATACGTATACTCTCTTGTATTCCATAAAATATAATTGTTTTCGTTTCTTCAAATATGTGAAAATGTTTACGTAAAAGTGAACATATTTCCAGAAGGAAGTAAGTTCTTTTCATCACTAATTGCGAGCTCCAATTTATGAATCAAACATTTTTTTTCATTTTCTTTATATAAAACTACATTGGATTTATAATAAAGTAAAGAAAAAGCATAAGGATATCTTCGTTTTTAAGAAATATATGTTCATTTATATTGTTCAAAAACGCATATTTTTTCGGGTATTTTTGGCCGATATCTAGAAAACTTGCAAGGTACCAGAAGGGTTAATAGAAGTTTGAATATAATTTTATACTTAGTTGTGACGTTTCTATTTGTTTTCTTTTCAGTTTCATTTCGCGTGTGATACATTATTCGCAAAGAGAAATTTTATATTTCGTGCTTAATAATTTATCCAAAAATCATACCTGGTTGACAAACGCCGCAGTCATCTCCCTTTAAACCTCTGACACCTTTGGGACCTGGGTAACCTGGCCATCCATCGCGTCCAGAAACTCCTGGTGATCCTGGTAAACCACGTTCACCAGGAGGACCTCGAATTGGGATTCCCTTGCCAGGGAAACCTTTCGGGCCTAACAAGTGAAAACAATAATTGGTCAATTTTAACCCCTTAACCTATGATTTCTTTTCCTGACTATACATCTAAGTATCAGCTATTTATTGTTTTAGTACCATTTTACATACACAATGCTAATGTATTATAGATTAATTACAGTTGACAATCCTCGGTCTCATAAATTAACAGGCTAGTTATAATTAAGTAGCGGTTTCGGACTTTAGATTAAAAATGCAAAAAAAAGAAAAAAAACAAAATCAATCATAGGAATACAAACATATGAAAAATAATGAACTTTAATTTTTATTTAAATTGACCTCTTATATAAACAGGATATAATCGAAAGTATGAATCTTCATTGTTGCATAGAAGTAGCACCAGTGTTATTATGCTAACTTTATTGTGTTTAATTTCGCTACATATCTCCTAACCTGACATCCGTCAAAATATAAATTAAAATTAAAAATAATTATGCCGCGATAAATATAAAAATTTGTATTGTGAAAATGCCTCGTGGTAAATATCTAACGGAAGAAGAAGTGCGCAAAATAAGCATATCATAAAATTTGATACCTGGAGGACCATGGTCTCCACGATCTCCAGCTAATCCAGGAACACCAGGTATTCCAGGTTTACCATCCTCGCCTGGTGGTCCAATTATCGTTATTCCTGGAAATCCTTTTGGTCCCATAAGCCCAGTCATTCCAAGTAGACCTGGAGGGCCTGAAGAACCCATTTCTCCGGGAAGACCTAGAAAAAAAAGTTTTTTTCAATGAAATATATATCATTCAATTCGATGGTTTTTCTTCTGAACTTTACGAGATGTCATTGAGTACACACCATCATCTCCCGGCTGTCCTTTAACGGAAGTTCCTTTCAATCCTGAAAGTCCGGGAGGTCCAGCAGGTCCTGGAGAACCAGGTGGTCCTATGTAGCCTACACTTCCAGGTAAACCTGGCGTTCCTGATTCTCCTGGCCTTCCAGGAGGACCTGAGTAGAATATACACTTACTGTAATGGCGTTTTTATTTATATAAAAACTACTTGGTAATCAATTATAATGAATGTGTTCCGTATAATGGTTACAATTAAATAAAATTTTTCAAGTCTGTAAGACTTGATACGCAATAATTTTTATTCGGATGGAATTTGACTAAAAGTAGTTAGGCAAAAGGGTTATAGAATGAGTGGTTGAAACTTTATGTCTTCAAATATATAATATTTCATAAAATATAAATTACGAGAGTGAATCAGAAATTATCCGGACTTCGGTTATGATAAAACTTCTGATGTTTACAGTTTTCTGGAATTCTCAAAGGCTAGTATTGGAACATTATCAAGGAAAAAGGTTCAACAATCAACAGTGCTCGTTACAGTGAGATGTTCATTGAAAAACTGAAGCCGCACACCGCTGTCGGCACTCTTCAATAACTTCGTTTCAAGGTGCTGGAGCATTCTCCCCTATAGTCTTGATCTCACACCAATCCTACTACCACCTGTTTGATCCCCTAAAAGAAGCCCTACAAAGACGAAAGTTCACGTCCGATGAAGAGGTAGACGGCGGTGTATTCGTGGCTTGCAGTTTAATCGGAAACATTTTTAACGAGGGAATACGAAAGCTTCTTAGCAGATGGACAAAGTATATTGAAAAGCTGGACGATTATGTCGAAAAATGATGTAGGGTCCAGTGAATGAACACTTAAGCCACAGTCCTGTTAAAATTAGAATTCACAAATCGTTATTTAATCCCTTGAATGCTATTACTATAAGTGAGCTGTTTCATTACTAAAGTCACACATTCCGGAACATAATTCTAACAATATTTAATAGTTATAGCCTTAATTAAAAGTCTGGCATAGGATTATGTGAAACATGGGCAAAATAACCAATGAATCAACACAAATTTCTAATGAATGAACCGGATATTTTCACTAGAACTATTGTACAAATTTCAACGTGAAAAGAGCGTGATAGCTGTTAATTTTTCGTATAACATGAGCAAACATTCATTCATTGGGGGTGTTCATTCACTGGAGAGGTTATCCTATTTGTCTTTTCTGAAAGTTGGTTAAAGTAAATTCTGCAACAATATTGTGGATAATTTTCTGATTCACTCTCCTACATTAAGATATACAAAATTACAAGATGTTGGTTGTGTGTGAGTGTCTGATTGAGTGCTTTTAAAAATTAAACTATTTTGGAAAAAGTATCGTCTTTATACTAAATGGAGTGGTTGAGATGTGATGATGTGGAATGAATTCGAGGGCAGTCCTCCTCGAGTCACGAACATTTCGCTCACTCTAAATTTTCTGATTTGACAAAGTCGCGGTATGTATCATACCCAAGGAGTCAGACCTATGGGATTTTGAGTTTCGTATGTATGTGTATATGGCTTTACGACACGTCATTAGCTATCGAGGATTAGGCGATGGGTACCAGGAAGCCTATTAAACGCATCAAACCTAACCATGAACACCTTAGCGAAAGTATAGAAACAGTTGCTATTATCTTCTAGCAACTCTTCCTCACTTTTATTAATGAAATAATACGAAAATATATCCGAATTTGTAAGTTAACAATGTACAATTAAATTGTCTCTAATAAATCGATTTCGCGAAGGAAAATTCGGTTTCTCGTTCACTCAAGGAAAGACTGTAAATCTAGTGTTAATTAGGAATGACAATAGAAAAAAATTTAAGGCGGCAGAAAAATAGCCTAGACGAGCGTTTGTGTCAAACAGCCAAAAAGCGAAAGTTTAATTGTGTAAAGCTGTCGATTGTCACGTTCAATACTGAACATAATTGTACATCATATTAGGTGTAGAATTAAATTCTTCTCGAGTGGAGTCACATGATCAAGTATAGCAATTCAAATTGAAATGTTCGCGATGGTATTCGCAAACTGGCAGAAAAATGGTAAAAGATCATCGATAATAAGGGAAATTTTATTTCTACACCTAATATATCATCGATCATTCAAAATGTAAAATTGAGGGTTTCAAGTTTTTGGAAATAATTTTAGATTTTGTGTAAAGTTACAAAGTGAAGTAATTTAACTTGAAAGTAATTATTTGTACTATTGATAATAGTTAATGAATGATAATGCCACAATATCATCTCCAATCTCCGTTTCGTTAATTTAAACAAGTTGATCTATCGGATTCGAATTATATCATCTTAAGTTTTTAAATCGAATTACAAAAATTACAAATATTAAAAATTTGTTAAGTGAATCGTTTGATTGTACACTTTGAACTTTGTTTTATTTTAAACTTTTATGGTAAGTATAAAATGTTTATCATACTTGAAATTTTTTTTTTCTTTTCCGTACTTTCATGATTTTCTTCGATAAATGATTTTTATAATTTATCGTTAGAAAGGTACTTTAGTTATAAGTAATTTCTATGCTTGTATATTTCTTTCTTTTTGCTTTGATAAATATAAATGAAGATGAACCTCGATCTCCTTGAATGCCGATGCTTCCTTTAATTATTTCGCTTAATTCTGGTATATATATTCCAGGTTCTCCGCAAGCTCCTTGTTGACCAGGAGGTCCTGTATTTCCTGGCTCTCCCACTTCTCCCTGAATATAAAATATAAAAGGAATTTCTTCTAAAAAACTACTACTTTATTAAATTCTATTAATTCATCGTATAATAAAAGCAAATATTATAAAAAAAAAACACTTGTGCTCAGATTATATAAAATTCTGAAGTATATAACCGCAAACTTATACTCTACAATGGATTTACAATAATATTACAATATTAAGTGTTTACAAAAGTTTCCGTCGTTTCTCTCTCTTTTTTTTTTAACCAAATTCATTTATTTCACATACAGAATTGGTACAACATTTTTTCTCGCTTTCTATTTTATATTGACATGTTGAAACCAAGATAGTCAGCACTATCGTTTTTAAAAAACAATTTGTTCAGAAAACAACGTAATTCGCTTTCAAAATGGTCGCTGGAAACTTTTGCAAATGTCTAATAGTAAAGATATCTGTTAACTAGATCACTACTTTAGTAATTTGAATTTCATTTCAAATTGCTGCTATCGTACTAAAAATTACAATTTTAACCTCTTCAGGGACGATTTCTCTAAGGTTAGAAAGAAAAATGATTTAGTTTTTTATGTGCTTATATTTTAACTCTGCTATTCTAGCATTTTTTTACATGATCAATATCATCAATTTCAGCATGCTTTGGTAGCGAAACTTTCAAAAGCAAAAAGTTTTATTTTGAAATGAAAATTGATTTTTATTCATTTTGTCAATTTGCTTCATTTTAATATAAATAAGACTTGCATGAAATAATGATTCATGTTACAAGTATCGTTACAGCGGCGCCTATGGAATGTGCAAAGGGTTAATTATTTCAAATCGATAGCAATTTTAAACTGTTTTTCTGTCAGAGGATTATATTCACTATACTTTCATATCTTTTTCCTATCAAAAATATTGGAATTTTCAAAAAAAGAATTAAACGTACACGTACGTGTCAATTTCCTTGAAGAGGTTAAAATTACTTTATAATTTGCACAAATTGTTCAACTCTAATTGTGTTAGATAGCATGCCATTTAAATTATACAGTAGAACTTCGGTATCTCGGAAATCTTTGTAACACTGGAATTTTGTTCATTTTCTTCCGCTCCGCTGTAAACATTTCTGTGAAAATCTCTTGTAACTGGAATTATTTTCTCCACATTTAGATGCGTTATTAAACGTATAATAGTCTACATACAACGCAAATTACCATTTATTTTTTATTTAAAATTTATCTTCCTGTTATGTTTATATGTATAAATATACATATGCAATGAGTATGTACATAATTGACATTTGAAAGTTGAAACTTGTCTTTCGCTGAATATTTACAAATCGGAAAACCTAACTTACGTATAAAGCATATTGTAAGTCGAATTTTCGTTCGTTACCCCTCGTTAAACTCCCTCACTCGGAAACATTCGATATATCGAAATCTCCTAAATTAAAAAATTTGCATGTACTTGAGTATTCTTTCTTTAAATATTGATAAATTGGAGAATCTAACTCACATGTAAAGCCGAATTTTCGTTCGTTTAGCCTCTTTTACCTAAACTCTTCGATAACTCGAAAAATTAAGTTCTTCCCTTGAGATTCGAGTTTACCGAGGTTCTACTGTTAAGGCTATTGGATTTATAACACAGACGAGTGGCCGTAATATGCAACGTCTTGTCGGATGATATTTGCTTTTCGTTAAGGATTTCCTCTTGGAAAGCATAGCAAATAATTTACGTAAAGAAGCAACTTATTATTGTGAAAATTGTAATATAGCACTATATATTACCCTATGTTTTTAATTATATCATGTATAAGAACAAAAAATATAATTTTTCCTAAAAACAATGTCTTCCCTTCGCTATAAGGTTCCGTGAATTGATATTTCTTTTTTCGAATGAGAGCTTTTGTCTTAATAATCAAACGCGAAATATCTCGTCTGTGGCGTCGTATGAACGGTATTTTGTCGCGAAATAACTCGTCTGTGGCCATTGTAGGTACAATATTATGTTCGTCTGTGGTAGTAAAGTGGTTAAAGTATCCGCTGCTAAGACAAAACCTTGAAACAGTACGCGAGGGTCTCCACTTTTTGTGCAAACTAGTCAACGCTAACCCGAGTTTTACTACAAGAAATCACGGGAAGTACGCAAACATCTACTGTATTCAGTATTGAACTACATTATGGAATTTCTTACGGTGTCAAAAGGAACACTTACGTTAGGTCCATCCGCTCCCGGTTTACCAGCATACCCTGGAGCTCCTTTCTCTCCCTTTTCTCCAGCAGGTCCTGGCGGTCCATCTACACCCTGTTTACCTCTTGGCCCGTCGTTACCTTGTTCTCCTTTCATACCTTTAAGACCTGGAAATCCTGGCCGACCCTGCATGAATATTTTGCATTTACACACCATGAACATGATAATTCGTGGAGATTACTTTTTTATTCTCAAGCTTTTTGGATACTTTTGTTTTTCTTTTGATAATCTCGTTCTTATTAACGATATTTTCTTTTAACATCCCGATTTTCATATTTTTAATCAGATCAGCGTTGTGCGTACGATGTAAATAAATTAGTTGCTGTTAATCTTTTATGTTTTAATCATCAATAGCCTTTGCTTTTTTCTTTTCTTTTTTTTTACGATGAGGATGTACTAAATGTTTATTTTCAATGTTAACACCTTGTCGATGGGAGACGCGAATCGGCGTTTTTCATTTGTCAAACATTGGAGACGGTAGACGGGTTAGGTTAGGTTAGGGTTTTCCATTTTAAAAGACGCGATGCATTTGTAATTTCTACTCGACCCATTTGACATCATTAGCGTATATATATGCGAAATTTTTCTTGCCATTATCACTAGAGCGTATATATATGCACATCTATATTGTAAGTGAATAGAAACTAAATGTATTATTATTTTTTTGTTCTTTTTATTATAAAGAACTGGATTCTTGTCATGAAGTAATCAATACATGATGTACAAGCACGGTGACTATATTTTCTAATCAAACAAAAAGTCTATGAACCTATGTACACATGAATTTCTTTCTTTATTTTCACCCTTCATAAATCACTGAAGTATTAAGTTTGCAATACTTCTTGAAATGTCCGTATATAGATTTAATGAAAAACAAATTTGGTGATAAGAGTATACTTTTTACACTTCCGTATGATGCAAATGGGTTAATACTTCTTCATAAGAGATAATGTTTTAGTAACTACTACATTAAAAAAAAAACATCATTAGCATTATCGATAATTGTATCAACCAATTTTTAATAAAAGATTTCGTTTAATACAATATTTATATTACTTTGAATAGGTTCATTTACAGTTTCGCCGGTATACCATCAACAAAGTGTTAATATAAATGCCATTATAGAGAATTTATTATATTACTTACCGAAAGACCTTTGATACCTTTCTTTCCCCTGTTTCCTCTATCCCCTACATTTCCACGCATCCCTTTGGCACCCTTTGTGGAATCGGCCTCTGTCGGCTTTTTGTGTTCCTTTGTTTCTTTCGACGGTGGACCAGGGTCTCCTCTGTCTCCTTGATCACCTGGTGCACCCGGTACACCGTGTACTTCTTCACCAGGTTCACCTTGCATACCTGGTAATCCAGGAGTACCAGGATAACCCTAGAATTTAGTTCGATTGCCTGTTACACCCTCAGTGATTATTTTCGTGATGTAATTTTTATACGGACATTTCAGTTGTTCCATTTCATTTCGTCCTTTTTCTACTATCACCGTTAGGACAACAGATTATCCTAAATTAATTGTACGGTCGACACCTCTGCTATGTTTGAGAACTTAAATATTTTTTACGTTTATTATGTTGTTAACTTCACAATCAGAAGAAACGCCAAATGCATTGGTTTATATATGCTTGATATATTCTGCTCAATAGCAATAATTCTTCGGACTATGGATTAAAACTTGGACAGAATTAGGACGACCTGGACATACTAAATTTTCAAACTATCTTCAATCTACACGTGTACATGACACGGTGCCAACGACAGGACTACGACTTCCCCGACCTTTTCTAACCTTTTTTGAACCAATTTTCATTAAGACACACCTCTAGCCAAGTGAACCCATATAAAAGGACTGGACAACCAGAAAAAGGGTAATTTTCACTGTAGATTAGCAGAAGGGTTGTAATCACGGACGCCGTGAAACGAAATTTTGTTTTTAAGCAACTGTGTACAAGGGCATGCAGTGCAAACAATTTTAATTCTTTTTCGATAAAAAAATTTGCTAATGTTACCGAAACATATACAAATATGCTGTCAAATTTTGACTATAAAGGATGTAATAATTTCTTTATAAAAAATTCAGCTCAACATTTAGTGTTTTAATATCTGTCGAATCATTCGTTTGATCAAACATAAAATTATAAAGTTAAGAAGATACTTTCGCAGAATTTGTTTCTTACATGAAACACCAAATCTCAGCTTCATTTTAAGATTGCAATGGGTAAACTTGAATAACATAAAGCACGTTCATCGAACGTTTAAGAAGAAAACGTGTACTGTGTCTGTTTTATCGAGCACAGCGAAATACGACGATTTACTCTTATCAAATCAGAAACAGACCTGATAAATGGAAGTATTGAAATTCTACACGATTCCTCATATTTTATTCGATAATCTTCAAAGAAAATGCAACCGCGTTGGACATTGAGCATTTTTTAGAATAATCAGATGCAATGAACAGAAGTCTCGAATTTCTCGGTAATTGCTGATCGTTCGCGGTGAGATCTCTCGGGAGAAGTTGCATCTGTGCTATCAGTGACTGTCGCCGTGTCAGCAAATAGCAGATCGTAATAGTGAGACGCTTCAGATTTCACCATATCTGGACCCCGTTTCGTATTTAGAGATTAACACGTGGCTCTATTACTCTAGGTACTGGTTGTCATTTTTCATCCAGATTGTTTTAAGGATTCTCGAAATATTCATTGCACACTATTACGATATTTTACGCAGAAAATGACTTTTGTACTTTAGTGGAGCCTCGGAGAATAGTGTATGAAGTTGAAAACATTTACAACACACTAAACTAATATTTTATAAAAAAAGAAGTGATTTTTAATTCTGAAGTTGTTCTATCTTGAAAGGAATTAATTACTGTCCTTTGCCTTACGATTTTTCTCATAGTTAAATGTATTAGCTTCAATGTTCACTGTTATGACAGTGTTGAATAAAAAAAATACTGAATGTTTCAAGTTTCTAAGTGAATTATTTGATATATTTTAATCTTTCAATTAGATTCGCCTGTCAAACAAGAATTGAATCTCTGCAGTTTATAATTAAAAGTTAGCAGAAATGATAAGTAATTACTATAATTTTTTTGGTCTTTGCACATGTGAATATGATTTATTTTATATTTTTAATCTATTTTTTAATTATATTTAATAGTATTTAATTTTTTTAAACAAAACTCGCCTTTTATTCTATATTCATTTCCAACCAAGTGAAAAATATAAAATAAAGGAAGGCAGAATAGAAGCAACACTTAAAAAGAATTAAAATGTCAATCAACACCTGAAATTAAAGTTAAATTTATAGCAAAAATATAAGTTGCATAAAAGTATAATTATTATTTTTTTTTTATTAAATTTTAGTCCTAATCAGTAACATGAGTGTGACACGTCATTATGAGGCCAGGGGGTAATAATGATATTTCAGTAAAATTTGAGAACCTATTCGCTAATTTCTATTTCACTTTAATCTGCAATTATTCGGGTAACAACTTTTGTATTTAATATTCTATTAAATTACTATATCTGTTATATTATTTCCAATTAAGTCAAAAACAACAAGAAAAAAAAAAAGAAGACAAACAGAACAGAGCCATCACAAACAAAAAAAAAAGATCAAGGTGCATATCGAATAATTCTTACACCAACATCTCGTCATCTCGTTATTCCGTTTTACACGATGCTCGCCGGTTGAAGACGATTTTTATCGCAGCAAGAAGGTTGAACGGAGAGCATGGACAAAAGATGGTTACACGGTCGTTCTACGGCGATTTTTACAAAGCCTGTGTAAGAGGATTCCACACCGAGCGGCTTATCAACGCATGATATCGCGCAGCCTGGTGAATTCTTTTAAATTCCCTCCCCTATTTTTGTGTACCTCTTATTTCCGGCGTGTCCGTTAAATATTAGCCCGGGAATACTTAGTCAGAACAATATTTCATGCGAACATGTGACGTTTCACAAAATAGAACGAGACACGTTCCACAGACTGGAACCATCTCTCTTCTCTCTCCTTTCTCGCTCTTTCTTTATCCTGTTCTTTCTCTCCCTCTACACTTGTACACTCTCTTTCTTTAGCAGCTTCGTCGCTTCGCGAACCAAAGGCACGACCTAAACGCCTGTAAGAGGTTCACGAACCCTCTGGTCTGCCCGATCGGTCGTTACGGTACTTGAAGCGAGATACAAACGAATAACTTGCGATCTTGTACTCACCACGTCGCCCGGTGGTCCTGGAGAACCCAATTCACCGCGAATCCCATATGGTCCTGGATCGCCCTGAGTAGAAAATTTGTAATTATTAGCAATTGATGCTGTTTTTAGCAAATGACTCAACTTTGAGAGAAGTTGAGCCTTTTCTTTTTAATTTTCTTTCGTACGAAATAATTTAAATTATCATTTAAGGGGTCATCCAAATGCAACGCCTACATGTCAGCACTGTATAATGTTTACACGTCATGTCTTTTCAAATGAAATAAGCCATTTTGTTTTAGTAGAAGGTAGTACAATTTTAACTATGGATAGGTATACATTGTTGATAATAAAATACAATGTGTAAACAGGTATAGGTATTCAAACTTATTATAAGAATTGGAATTTTTTGAAAAATACTCGTCGCAAAATTTGTAACTTTCTTTTTGGTATAAATAATCGGTCAAATCAGTCTTCAATTGAAAGATTGGTGAAAAAAATTCGAAGAAACTGATTGTGCTATTGATAAATTAAAAAATGGGAGATCAAAAACTGTACGCACAAATAAAAACATTATTGTTGTAAGTGAAAGTATTGAAAATTAACCAACCTCAATTTTTTTTTTCAACGCTCGCAAGAATTAGGTACTTCTTATAGCCCTGTGTGGAGGATTTTGCATAAAGATTTACCCGTGTACAAAATTCAATTAACCCAGGAATAGAAAGAAAGGGACCATTTACAACTTCGTAAATTCGCTAGTTGGATTATTGTACAACGAACAACAGATCCATTGTTTTCAAGCATAATTTTGTTTAATGACGAAGCTCATTAAACAATGGATGGATTTGTTAATATGCAAAATTGTCGTGTCTGGGATGATGAAAATCCTCGTGTTACTCATGAAAAATTAATTATCATATATCATTTTATAAAAGTTCACGAGAAAATATTATCGTAGCTAATCTAAATACCGATACTGAGAAAAGGTCTCGAAGTCTCCAATTGACGCTCCTTGCAAACTGAGCGTTTCCATCGTCGTTCAAGCATGTAAAGAAGCGCCTTTTTACAGTACTGAATAAATAAGTTTCTCGATGCGGACAGATCAATACGTGTATCAAGCGGAAAATTAAAGCGTCCGATTGAAACTTCCTCAACAATTCAGCACCTTCGACATTATCCAAACGTTTGTTCGGTGAAATTTCTTTTCGCGACGTTAAATAGTGGGGAGAGCAACTTCTGAATCAATTTCGCTTTGAAAATAAACTTGATCTTTTCACCATTCGTAGCGTCGCAACTATTCCGAGGTAGTACAGTGGACGAAATTTCTATAAGAACATTATTATTTCTAAAATATTTAAAAATATTAGAAATTTTTATAATACAATAAGAGGAATGCTAGGAAATATATTAAGAAATAATAGAAACCAGAAAATAGGTGTACAGAAGTGAGAAAAACTGTTTAATTTCTGTCATGAACGAAATATTATGTAACCCACGAAAGTGTGACGAAATTTCTATAAGAACAGTGTTTTAAATTTGTTTCCAAGAATTAAATTTAGTAACTGATAGTACCTCTCTTGTTTTTGATTACTTCATATATTTTGTTTTTTATACTATTAACTAATTTTTGCAATGTTGTTTTTTCAATTTTTTTTCCGTTTATACCTTCTTGCATTCTTCAACTTTTTAATATTATTATATTGCTTCTCATTTTTATATATTGTACGTGATAAAATTGCCCACAAATTCTCTATTGAGTTCAGAGAACGTAATGGCCACTTCGTAAGTGGCAAATTTTTTTTGCTAAAACCACTCTCAAGTCTTCTTAGCGTTATGTATCGTTGCACTGTCTTGTTGAAAAATCACGCTGCCTTCACAAATTTCTTCGATAAAGTAAATTAAAATGTCTTCTAACAGATAGATATATTCATCTGTGTTCATTCTCGTAGAAATTTTACGTATTGGCGTCTTAGAATTATAGCTAAATGCTGCACAAACAATTAAAGTTTCACCGCCGAAATGTTTACTCGTGCTTACAGCTTTCTTTGTACACAAATCATTTCAATAGTATTTAAATCCGTTCGGATCGTCTAGATTAAACTTTTTTTTCTTCAGAAAATATTACAGTTTTTCATTCTACGTCCCATGTTATGTAATTTTTCGTAAACTCTAGACTTGCATTTCGTGTTTTCTTGTGTAAGAGGCTGTTGCGTTACCCATTTAGTCTATTTTCAATCGTGTATCTTTATGTAGTAGTTGCTGCACACGTCTTGTAGTTACAGGTAGCTGCAAAACTCTCTTTATTCCACTACCAGTTGTATTATTACTTGTTATTTCTTTAAAAATACGAGAACGATCTCATCTTGTCAATTCCATATTGCTACCAGTATAGTGGGTTTCGTTATATTTTTCGCCTAATTTTAAAAATGTACGCAAGCACTAGATTTATTTATTTTCTGTACTATTTAATGCCTCCATTTTTACTTTTTCTTCCAAAATTAAAGCTTTTCCTCGTAGAATTGTTCAATATTACTATACGCGCATGAGGACTGCAAAATTTTGTACTTCGCTTTCAACGTTCACGCTGTCTAAGGAAATCTTACTGTTCTTATAGAAATTTCGTTCTTATATCGGTCAGCATAATAATATTTGTACGTACAGTTACTCCCACTCTTATTCGTACACTATACGGACATTTAGCACGAATAAAAAAACTAAAAAACACTTTTCTTAGGGATACTTTTTATTTCTGTTCAGCAGAAATTAATTATTTTACAGTCTTAAGCAATTTCATTTTTCATTACTTAGAAATACAATAATTCGAAAAATAATATCACCATCCATAAAAACCATCTCAGCCGTATTCGTACATAAAGGGAACAACATATTTCGACTAGTAAGGGTAATAAAATTCGATGAATTAATCCGCTGTATATAGGGTGAACAACATTGGGCTCAGAGGGCAGCCTTGTTGCACGCCCTCAATTAGCCAAAACTCCTCGCTGTTACCCCCTTCTGTACATACTTCCACTCTTACTTCCTCATAGATTTCGGCTACTCTTTCTATCAATCCCTTTCTTATCTCTCTATTTTCCATGTCGTACCACAACTTTTCCCTGTTTACTGTATTGAACGCTGCTTTAAGGTCCATGAAGAATATGTATATTTTGCCACCTCTTCTCGATTTTTCTTTTTGCATTGTGTGCTCCTACTTTTCCTAAATCCTGCTTGTATTTCTGGGAGCATTCCCTTATTCTCAACTTCATCTGTTAGTTTTTTATTTAATACTGTGGCATAGATTTTGTACATCGCATTCAGAAGTGTGATTCCTCTATAGTTAGGGGCTTCCTCTGTTGCTCCTTTTTTGTATAGTAGATATATTATTCTTTGTTTCCAACTGTCTGGGATGCCTTCCCCTTTCCAAACTTTTTGAATTATCTCTATTAGTCTTTCTCTAATTAACCCTGTACTATATATCCATGCTTCGTTTGGAATTTGGTCTTCTCCTGTAGCTTTCTGAGTTTTTAGGTTCTGTATTTGTTCGGCTATTTCTTCTGTTGATAATTTCTGTTCTGAATCCTCTTCAATGTGTCTTTTTCTCAAAGCTGCCTCTCTTTGTTCTTTGCCACCTAGCAGATTCATAAAGTGTGTTTTCCATCTTTCTACGAGGATATTCCTTTTCTATTTATTGTATTTTTAATTGTAAGTAATGAAAAATAAAGCTGCTTTGTAAATAGATGTAAGATAGTGTAATAATGAATTTTACTGAACATAAATAACAAATATCCCTAAGAAAAGTGTTTCTTTTTTTTATTTATGCTAAATGTCCGTATGGTGTGCGAATACGAGTGGGAATAACTGTATAAAACGGCAACACGTGAATTTTCGTGAATTCACTGTTTCATAGTGACGACATCGTGTTTTTCGAAACGTTTTCTCATACTAATAACATATATTTACAAAATAAATAAACTTTTTGCAGTAAATCATGGTGTTTTAATAAAAATTTTGTCCACTGTATAAAGATCGATAAAACGTGCCGCAGTCAAAAGATTCTGGCGAGGCGAATTCAGAAAGTCTTTCGATAACTCGTGAATCTATTTGACACTGTCCAGGTAAACGAAAGACATTTCTTCAGCATCACTGACTCGCTTGTTCTCCTCGCATTCCTGTCACGTCTCGAAACTACTAGGATCAGCGAGTTCACCGTGGAACAATAACGTGTGCGCCATTACTCCATCCTCTGCCTTATTTTCTATCTCTCTTTCTCGCGTTTTCAGAAATGGATACATTTCGTCAAAATATCGCGAAAGGGCGATCTTTCAACGAGGAAACAATAATTTTCTATCTGTCTCCTATACGATGATGTACGAGTTTCCCTGTGGATGGTTGCCGAGGACATTGAAATTTCATCGATCGAATGCTCGATTATGCTCTATAATTGATCTAATCACGGGAATTGATTTGCACGTGCTTCGAATACGCAAAAGCACAGAACTCGGTTCATTAGAGCTATTTCGTCTTGCGTTAAGGGATATTAGTGTGTTTTCTTGTATGAAATGTATCAGGTTAAAATATCGGTATTTTTCTATTTTTCACGAAGTCTGGATAAATTTATCAAGTAAAAGCTGCCATATTTTTCAGAGAAATAATTATTCAGTTATCTCATAAATGGAAAAGAGTGTTCCAAAATAATAAAAATTATTTTGAACGTTAATTTTTTTCTAAATAAATACAGAAGTTTGCGAAAAACGAATTTGCATATGTAAAAGATAAGCACATAGTACGTAACTTCCAACTCACGTGTTATTATACAAAGTTAATAGAATATTAACTCTCATCCGTCCCTCGTAACAATTTAACTTTTATTTATTTCTTCTTTAAAACGAATATAATTCGTATGTTCATTGGTAAACAATGCCTAAAGAGCTGTAAATAACATTACATATTCTATGCAAACATATATAAAATCACGCATACATGTTCCTCAGGTTCCTAATCTTTTGTCATTTATCAATTATACAAGGCATATTTTCTAGTATTCATTTGAGACATGTAACTCCAACTAAAACCGAGCTCGTTGTCACATGTGTGATAAAAAAGTAAAATGGAAATGTGCATAATGCACAGCCTAATGCTTATTTTCTTATATTCCATAGAATTTACGAAATTAATTATTTATCTTTCTATTAAATTGACTTTTTATAATTGCGTCAAACTGTCACAGAGGAACATGTTAAGATATAAAAATGAGGGACGGATGAGAGTTAATCTAGCTTTTTCAGTCAAACGAACGTTCATTTTAAACAGTAGATTCTAACTTTTACCTTTTCATATACCAGATACACGACACGATTCTAATTTATAAAAATGAAACGGAATCTACTGGCATACGAACATCGCCACTTGATATGCAACGATCTAATATTTTCACTCTTACAAAATCGTCTTTGAATACTTGAATTACTCTTGTCAATCGTAAAAAACCTCTTACCCTCTCTCCATCGATACCAGAATCCCCGCTGCTACCTTTCGTGCCCTTGGAATTGATACCTCCTTCACCTGCTTCACCAGGAGGCCCAAAATCTCCGGGTGGACCTGGTAGACCACGTGAACCATAGACACCGGGCATTCCTGGTGAACCGGCACGTCCATCGGTCCCGTTGCATCCGTCCAATCCGTCTGGTCCCATTACACCGGGTAGACCGGGGTTACCCTGAGGCCAAAAATTTCATTTCTCCAGATTTCTTTATTCTGTTGTTGTTGTTTTTTAAATCTTTAATCAGAAGAATCTCAACATCGAGGTTTTTACTTATGAAGAGTTGCATCTAAATAAATTTTTGACCATTTCAGAAATTCAAATATTTTTCAGTATTTCTTGGATATTTTAAAAATTCTGATAAAATTATATCATTGTATTTGGAATTTTTATGATTTTAATTACTATTTAATTTATGGAAATAAATAGGTATGTTTCTTTAATATGAGATACATTTGTGAGTATTATGTTTTGTGGAAATATAATGTTAGAGACTTTCAGAGTAATTAATATTTCTGCTATAGCAGCCTATTATTTTTTATTATTTATTATAAACATTTGATGTATTTTTAGATTATAATGGCGTAAGTGATGCTTAATATTCTAAGTTTTAAAGCGAAATGTATGTTATATATTAATAATGAATAAATGTTTAAAAGACTTTGCTGAATTGAGGTTAAATTACACTGAATTTAGTTTTAAAGATAGAAAAGCGATGATCTATTTGTAAAGTAAATCTTTTTTGACGACAGTTTTGTGTGAAAAAAATGCCAAGTCTACAGTTTCATTCTATCTCTGCCTTTTGTTTCTGATAGAAAATATTTTTTTCAGTTAAAAAAAAAGCAAACAGAACTTCTATCGTTTCTGTAAAATGGGACAAAGCAATAATTTTCTAAAAAGTTACGAAAGTATAACAGAATTTAACAATTTTTTAAAGTTTCTGTTATAACAGCGAAAATTGCCAATCCAAGATTTTTTAAATAATTAACACCTAGTGAGTTATAAATTTGATAGGTTTATCACATAACGCGTTATATCACAAATGTTATTTCTAAAAATTTGCATTATTTTTTCACAAACACAACACAGAGTGTTTCAATCGCAATTCTAATTTTAATGTGGAGTTTGTTGAATGTGATTAACAAAAGTGTCATTCAAATTCTCTGGAATGTTTCAATTTATAGTTTGCAAAACGTGAACAATGTCTGAAATTCGAAAACTCAGTGCAAAAAATTGAAACTTGACGAACGAATTTCTAATGAAATGGAGATATTTGTACGAACCGATTCTCCTGGAGTTCCGGGGAATCCCTCTATACCTTGCTCACCCTGTAAACGAAATAAAAAATTAGATTCATCGAACGAGTAACTCTTTACAATTCCAACTTCTATTCTTTCAAAAAACTTACAACACAGTGGAGCACATATTTACAGCAAAATTACATAAAATTTCAGAAAAAACAAAATTATATTTTGTAAGAAAAACGTTTCATATTTTTAGGATTGCATAAAAATTATAATAATTAATAACAACTGAGAGGAAACAGAGAGAAAACAATTGTATTTTTATTCGTAAGTACATCTGTAACAAAACTTTTAACATTCCTAAAGTGTTATTATAAATTTTGTACATAATCTACGAAAGTACAAACGTTTATATATAATATTCTTTTTTTATTCTGAACAAATGAAACGAATAGATTATCTCCGTGTGTTCAAGGATTCTATCCTTCATCTATAAAAATAAATTCCACGATTACGCGTTCACCGCCTACAACGTTTATTTAACTGCGGTTCATCGTATACGGTTCGTTTCAATTGCGCGCAATGATTATTGCATCGCACCCTTGATTCACTGGAAGGCCATCTAATGGACGTTGCAACCATTTGAACTGCACTTCCTGATCTGCTATGAGATTGTAAAAGTGTAAGTATAAGTGTTTCAGGCTGAAAACGCGATTCCATCGCGTGTATAAAATAAAACGCGTCGTTAATAATTACCAATTGCATTCAATTGTTCTACAGTAGGCTGTAAGATGTAACGGTAGATAAATGCACGCAAATCAGGAGCGTTAACCATCGTCTGGCGAATACAGGGTCCGCTATATAAATAGTCGAATATCAATAATTATTTCAGTTTACATAATTAACATTACAAAGATACGGAGAAAAATGTAACAAATGTTCAAAACATGTTTACACTACTCACAGACACAGATACTTTATTACATTGTAATAAAAATTAATAAATATTGTATGTTTTTTATACACCATAGATGCATTCATTTTTTCTTTAATCGTTACATGATAATAATATTTTTAACCTCTTCAGGGACGATTTTTCTAAGGTTAGATAAAAAGAAAATGATCTAATATTTTATGTAATTATATTTTAACTCTCTGTACTCCGACCATTTTTTTCATATGATCGATTATCGTCTTCAAAACACTTTTGCAATGAACCTTTTGAAAATGATAAAATGATACATGCTTGTGAATTTATATATTTTTATTTACTTTGTCAATTTGCTTTGTTTTAATATAACTAAAACTTGTATGAAGTAATGGTTCACGTTACAAATGTCGCTATAGCAGCGCCTACGGAGTGCGAAGGGTTAATCATTCCTTTCCTGTTAACAGATTCTACTCACTACACTTTCATATTTTTTCTATTATCAATATTGGAATTTATAAAAGAAAAATGAAACTAAATCTACACATATGTGTCAATGTCTTCGAAGTGGTTAAAAAAGAGGTTAAGAAGTCTATATATAAGAACAATATTTTATAAATAAATTATGATAGTACTTAAAAAAAAAAACGAAAGTTTATATATAAAATAAAATAAATATTTAAGTGAAAAGCTCCTTATTAATGAGATACGTAAGATGTTTTTCTCATGGGTACGCCAATAAACGATTCGCCGTGAGGATTAATACAAACTGTGCCATTTTTGTTTTTCTAAACTCGTCCGTGTTAAAAAATCATTCTTTCTATTATATAAATATATGGTTAAAGTGATCATTAGAGATATACTTCATTTTTCATTTTCTACAGCTGATTAGTATTGTAACTTGTATTGATAATTCCTTCCATTCATTTTGAAACTAAAATATAAAAACTCACACAGAAAATAATCTATGTAATTATCTATGTAATAATAATCTATGTAATTATCTATGTAATTCTTTGCACATATCATTAGACTTTATTTAACATTGCGTAATTCTAGCAAAGAATCTAGTAAAAAAATAATATTTACATTATTTCATTTAGAAATACAAATACACCGTATATATTCATTGTGTAAAGAACAATAATTTAGATTAATTTATTAATAATTAAATAAAATTATAAATAATTTCAATTCTAAGGAAAGTATTTAGAGTAAACAAAAAGTAAAAAAGTGCACGTAAAAAAAAAATGTTAGTCTTTTCTACTTGCTTGCAAATAAGGATCTAACTGGTATTTACTTTTGAAGTATCTCTTTAGCTTTTTTCATAAACACTCTGAGGATTATTCTGTCTTCGAAATAAACCACAATTTCTCACATTTATAATTGCGCAACAACGAAGAGGAAGAAAAGAACAGAAACGTGGTTCACTGTAGTAATGACCACCGTACGCGACAAATAGTATGCATAGACGGTATACACAGTGCTTTGCCTTGAGAAGAAAGAAGAGCATCCTATGAAAAGTAAGTGACCATTAGGGTAATTTGCACGCTTGCAACACCGTCGCCGCTTCCACAGCTGAGAAACTCGAATTGCCGGTATAATTAAGACACGGTCGCGGTTAGTTAGCCGACAGTATTAACGCTTTTTCTTCATCGAGATGCAGGGATCATGTGAAGCAAAAAAGTTGGACGAAATGTAGGAAAAGTGAGTATGCCGACAACTTCGTCGAAAAAAAACAGAATGAAATGAGAAGCAGTTCGAAGCGAGAGCAGATTTTCAAAGAAAAAGAAGGTGAAGAAGAGATTAAAGAAGAAAATGAGGCAAATCGAAATGAAGGCAACATTTAGTAAGAACAGAAAAACAATAACAAAAAAAGAAATCCGACGATAAGAAGCAAACGAAAGTGTTGGTATCTAAAAAAAAGAGAGAAGAAAAAAGAGGAGAGAAAAAAAAGATTGATAGTAGAAAGAAGTGAATTAAAATGGAAGCAACTTTCTGAGGAAGAGGAGAGAACAAAGGAAACAAATGAAAGTGGAAGCTACTTTCTCGAAGATAAAGTACTTTTCCGTTAATTCCCACCACGAATAGTGAAACGAGGGCAAAACAGGGTTTACCAGAAGCGCTGCATGCTTTTCCATAGCTTTTCACGCAACATTTACGTCGGCTCGTCTCTTTGGTGAACGTGTGGTAGTCACGAAACTAAGTGGTTATTTACGCTTTCCTATGATTTACTATACTTCACACATTTTCTCAGTGAATATTTAGATGGACACGACTGATGGACACTCGAGCGACTTGAAAGTGATTGTGTGTACCTTTAGTTTAAAAAGAACGATATGATTATGTGAATTTTCTATAACGACGATGATGCGAATTTTTCTGAAGTAAAATGATGTCTGATAAGGAAAATAGGTTCTTTTGTTCTTTAATTGGTGAAAAATTTGTATAAATATTTATTGAATATTTATTGTGAGAAAAATTGTATAAATAAAATGCAAATTATTAGGTATGATCATCATATGTATTTTATTTTTATAATGAAACTAAATTATGTTCTCTGATATGAAGTTTGTTTTGCTTACATATACTCGTTGTTGGTTTATCTCATCCTATGTTTGGTTTTTTATGTCATTACAGTTGTACACAGTCAACTTATAATTTTTAAAGGTTATGCTTAGAGGTCATATGTTAATATTTCTTGTCATGTGAAAAATTTTCTTGAAAAATCGAAGAAAGATGGAAGAAACAGAGGATCAATTGCATGAAGGATTTAGTTCCATTTTTATCGCTGCTTCTTTCCCATATTACTTATTTTAATTCTGAATTCATTAAAGTTTGTACATATTATTATTTCTTATAAGAGAATAAATAATTAAACTTCTGTCGTTTATGTAGATTAATTATTCTCATTGTTATACTTTTAATCTTCTAAAGTAGTAAATATTTACTATATTTATCGTTACAGATTAAAAACATAATTATTTTTCTTTAACATTCTTTATAGTTTAACAGCATAAGGAGGATTTTTATTATTTATTACGCGACATGTGCAAAGTGCATTTGATTTTCAATGGGAAATTATACATAAATAAATTATAAATTAAAATTAAAAAATTGTTTCCCATTTTTCAGCAGGAAAGTGTAATTATTTCTTTTAATTTTAAGTTTATTACATTTTTTTCATAATCACTATTCTTTTTTATAAAGGAATGGCTAGTTAAACTTTTGTCGTTTATATAGATTAATTCATCTCATTGTTATATTTTCAACCTTCTAAAGTAATAAAAGTTTTCCATTTTTATTATTAAAAATTAGAAGCTAATTATTTTCCTTTAACATTCTTTATCGTTTAACAGAATAAGGATTTTTATTATTTATTACGCGACACGTGCAAAATGTATTTCGTTTTCAATAGAAAATTATAAGATTAATCATATACATAAGTATACATTATACAAACTATGTACAATTAGTTCAAATTTTAATTTGTAATGGAAAATTCTTAGTTTCTTCAGATCTTCTTCCGTCACCATTCACGCACTTATCTTGCTTGCGATTACGTACAGAAATGTCAGCACTGAAGCATGCTTAAAAAAAGAAGTAGCTTTATCAGTTAACCTGTTGCACAACTTCCAAGAAATGTACCCAATTGAGAACGCTCTGCTATAAAAGCATAAAATAAAATTACGCATTACTTTGGTCACAGTATCAAACTAACATGTAAGGCGACATTTTATTTCTAACAGTTTTTAAGCATTTTTTGTAAATTATTATATATGCAAGCTGAATATTATTAAAAGAAAAAGTAAGTGTAATCGAGAAATAACGATATGATACTTTGCAAAAGTTTTTGCATAGTCAATTTTAAATTTAAAGGGATGAATATTATAGATTATAGTCTTATAGTGAAATGAACGACCTTGGAGTCTACATTACACCTACATTAAATTTCCCAAAGTATTACAGTAACATTGTGGGTACTATTTTCCAATCATTAGGTTTGATCAAGTATTTCTCTAATAATTGCAAAGATATTTATACCATTATGTTACTGTATATTCAAATAGTCAGAACTCAATTAGAGTATGCTTCGATCATTTGGTCTTCACAATTCTCAAAATGTAACCTAATGTTAGAGAGACTGTAGCATAAATTTATCACACGTATTGGTTTTAGATTGAACAGATCCATGTTGCGTAATAATCATGATTTTGATCCATTACTAAATATACTTACCTAATGTACCTTCTTTGTATGATCTATCTTTCTTAATCAACTTATAAGTATGTTTTAATTATAAATTTTTATTAAAATTATAATAATATAAATAGTCAAATCTCCTGTCCTCAAATTTATCCTCCAACAAGAAATTTTATAAATTGTAAAGAATATTAGAAATATTAAAATATTTCTAATATTTCTAAATTAATTCTTGCTTATGTATATACATTCAGTTTATACTCATATAATATTGAAATAAATAAATAAATAATAATAAATAAAAAATATAAAAGTATATATATTTTATTAATCATTATTTACTTATCTATTTATTTCTATTACCCAATGTATATGCATATGTGAGAATTGGTATAGAATATATAATATATTTAAATTTGATTTTCTCGAAAACGAAGCATCATATAAAAATACTTTATTCTATATTTTAGACGGTTTTACACGAGAAATTACCTTCCCTTCCCGACTGTACCACAATCTCGAAGACACACTGTAAAACTCATGCAGTGAGCAGAGAATGCATAGAAACTATGTATGAGAACAAGTGAGACCTAGAAAAATATTCTAAACCAAGTCCATTTAACGACGGTGAAACTGCAATAAACCAATAACTATGTCTGAGAACGAGTGAAAATTACGAAAATATTATAACCAAATCCATTTCAAGACAGTAAAATTGAAATAAACAAAATTAACATCAACGATAATAAATCTATCAAAAAACCATGTTATTGTCTTTAATTCGTACCATATCTAATTCTCGTAGTAACTGCAATCTCCATAGGAATTTATAGCATGAGGGGTCGATAGGTGGATCGTGAACGGGAAGATTCACGGTGATATGTTGGGAATGCAAAGTGGCGGCCGAAATCGTTCCGCAAACAGGCGTAAAACGGAATTTATTATCAGCCTTTAACGATCCCGTATTTCACACTTTAATTATATCCGACATCCGGAATTGATGAACTATGCACGGGATTCTCTGTAACAGCAGAGTGGCAGCGAGCCTGTATAGCATGGTCTCCATCAGAACGTTAATCGCGCCTTATTTGCAATCGTTACAGTGAAAAATTACAAAGCGAACCACCGATTCGTGGAATTGTTTATGCTTTCACGTCAATTTATCTTGATTATTTATCTTAATTGCATCACGGCTGGAGCGGTTTTCATGTTATAAAGCTTCGTAGTCGTCGCTACGTTGAAGAGAAACGCGTTACATGTGCGCGCGTCAAGCGTACAAATTAATAACCGAAACGCAGTCGAAAGCGGGAATGTATTCGGGTCAGATACCCAGGACAGCGGGTTCGACAGCTACCATGAGACACTTATGGAAATCGGCTCGGCGCGCGAAAGTCTGCTTGCTGCTATCGGCACGAGGTCCAACGTTGCGAAATTTTTAGTGAACCGATAATTCGATCTGCACCGCGAAACTTTTGCCCATGTCGATATGTACAGGGTGTTTCATAAACGCATGTCAATACCTCAGGGGGTAAACATTAACTCTTTGCATTCGAGGGGTGACTCTCAGTTATCACTTGGTTCTATACAGCAACTCGAATAACAATTAAAAGGTTGACTTTCACATCATCCATAAATGAGTGACGGTTTTTTTCACTTAATTAGCAGGATTTTACAAATAAATTGCAAGAGTTTTCTGTAATAACAAATATATTTAACCCTTTGCACTCTGAGCCATCCCGGATGTTACCTACCAGCAACTCGAATCGTCATATTATATAGTATAGCTTTGGAACCAAGTAAGGCATTATAATGATATTTGATTTATATGAATTTGTAGACATTGAGGAATATATATTTGCAAAAAAAAAAAAAATCTTATAATTTTGTACAGTATGATAAATTTTGAAGCATTCCCCAATATGCATTACAGGTTGATTAGTGCACGTTTCACAATAATAAGTCGTTTGACGTTTTTCACCTGGTATTTTCCTGTCAGAACAGACAATACAGTCCCGTTTTCTTTTTCCCACATTGGGAATATGTAGTTTACTATTCAGTCTATTGTCCGCTGAAGATGTGGATGGACGTGTTCTTGGTTCATTGTTTTTTATATATCTTAGTAACTGTACCATATTTTGATTTGATTTCTTTTGCCATTTCAATTTACACCATTACTTTATAGTAATTTAAATATGTCCACTACCCTTAATTTTGAGAGCAATTTTCGGAATTCAATGCTACCTCGAATATTGTCTTTAATTATCCATTATTCGAAAACTGAGGTACCTCGGATATATGTTCATTTGACACTTTGTGCTTGATTAAGTGTAGTATTGACGTGCATTTATGAAACACCCTATATATCAGTAGGGGTGAAAAGATTCTAAAATCAGTATGCAGATGGATAAAAAAGGTATATAAACTGACAGATAAATTACTGGATAAATGGATACGAGAAGAAGATAGATAAATCACTAACTGTAAGGAGGATAAATGATTACATTTAGATTATTCCGATTGAATAAATAAATTAGATCAATTTAGATGAAATTGAGATTAGAAGTGATTCAATTGTGAGATAGATAAATCACTGGCTGTAATCAGTTAAATATTCTATTTAAATACCTCCTCCCATAATTAAATTAAATTTACAACATTTTTATTTAAGATTATTCTTATTACTTCTGGTACGAGTAACTTAATATGCAAAATTTGAATTATGTGTATAAATAATTGAATAATTGAATAGAGGGCCAAAATGAAAATGATCAAAATGAAATTAATTGTCAAATAGTTAATCCTTTCGTTCTCACTGTATCCATATGACTATTATGTAAATTATTATTTTATATTTATATGAAATGTATATAAATTTTCATTTTCGTAGCTGTTTTCTAGATAGTCTTTATTAAATATTCGAAGTAATTAGCTAATTAACTGAATTTTATTGAGAAATATATATTTAATCTATATTCTGGAACTTATAATAAAAGTTTAAATAAGTTAGATTTCAATTCTTACATAGCTATATTATTTTTTCATTATTTTCAAATGGACAGAAATTGAGAAGTTCGTTGAACGTTTTCCAAATGTCAAAATATTTTTACGAATTGTTTATTTAGTCTCCTAATATGTGCGAAGTATAAATAAAACTTCCGTTCATAAATTATTAAATATTACATATTTATACGACCAATTATTAAATATTATAAAAATTTGTAATAAAATTGTTAAACAATTTGGGAATGGAAGAAATGAAATAAATATTTAAATAAATTACTGGCTAGATATGTATTTAAATAAATAAATGTGTGCATTATTAGATGAATAACTAGCTAAATACATGAATAATCGACTGTATCAATATATAACTAATGAAATGGTGTATGTAGGTGGATGAATAATATAGATATCTGTTTAAACAAATATCTACAATCTTGTATACATACTTGAACAAATACCTAAATCGCTTCCTGCATAAATGTACAGAATAATTTAAATAATTAGAGAAATATTAGTTGTAGAAATACATTTTTTCCAACTGAATTCACATAATCTGTTCAAATCGAAATATTCACGATGATATTCGCAAGTTGGTAGAAAAGTGGTAAAAGGCCACAAAGCCATAATCAAAATTATTTCGATTATTGATCTGTTTTTATTCTTTTTAAATGAATTTCCAATTGCATCTAAAAGTCGGAAAGAGCTTATTTCTACACGTAATACATCGTCGATCAGTGAAGACGTAAAATTGAGAATTTCAGGATTTTAGAAATAATTTTGGATTTTGTGTTTGAATTTTTGATTGCACCCAAATGTTGGGAAAAGTTCATTTCTACACCTAATAGATAAGTGTGAACAAATAACTAAATTCTCCTATGGATAAATATACGATTAAATAAATACTTTTCTGTTGTAAACAAATAAATAACAGAATAGATAGTTTAGTTAAATGAATAGTTGGATAAATATGTTGCAAGACGATGATCCGTAAAGTATACTGGGATCGAAGTAGGTTGGAGGTGGAACGGACAATTATTGTCGTTGATAAATTTATAAGGCTGCAAGCCATTTGTAATTGCACGATATTTCAGCGGCCTTTATGAAAGCCATAAGCGTTTTACTAATTATGATCGGGCAAACACGTGTCGTTAAAATATTAGTGTGTCGGTATCGAGTTGAACATCTTCGCCAGTGGAGCGATTTTGCTGCATTATCGGTTGCGCTGTATTCTCTTAAATTATTAACAGATCTATGAAGTTTGTTTGACGTTCAAGAAAGGTGAGATATACTCAATGGAGTTTCGAATTATTTTGTTACTTAATTTCAATAATCAATTATTAGAGCTCTAACACTGAAATATAGTGTACTGCAAAAGCAAGTTACTTTACTATAAATATTAATACTAATTAAGTTATTTTACTATAAATATTTATACTAATTAAGTTACTTTACTGTAAATATTTATACTAATTAAGTTAAGTTATTATAAACATTGGCAGTAATAAAGAGTTAATAAAAATACTAATTTTGCAGTGATAATTTACTACAAATATTGATGGTAATAAAAATAATAATTTTACAGTATTATCATTATAATATTGTAACGGTATTTTAGTATTACGATATTATAGTGATAATACTGCAAAATTACTATTTTTATTAATTCCTCATTACTACCAATATTTATAGTAAATTAATTAGTATTAATATTATAATATTAATATTGTTACAATAATATTAGTATAATGATATAATAATAATATTATTATAAATGTTACAGTTATAATAAATATTATAGTAATCTTATGCTGAAATAGCATACATTTCTTTAATAATTTGAATTATTTGCTACGTATATCTGTGTTTAAGCTACTTCACGTTATAAATTCTTTCCTTTATATTACAATTTCAATTCTATGTATAACGAATTTTGTAAATGAATGAATGGATTAGAGAGCTTATTTATATTTATAGATTAATGATTATTTTAAGTTTAATAGTTGCGTACAATCATTTTTTAATGTTTCACAAGAGCTAGGATGTAAAATAAATAGGAAACAAGGTACAGGAAGTTTCTTTTTTTTGGGAAATATCAATTTTCCAGCAATGAGAATCAGAGAGGCTTGTTTGCCAAGTATGGTCACTCTCCATATAAATTGACACACTTCCTTTTAAGGACCTGCACTGATTGGTTGGCTCGGTGTGAACTCATGGAAAGGGTTGAACGAACGATGATGAATCATAAATGGTACTAAATGGAATTCGACAAAATTTAAGATGGAAACGTGCATGATTCAAAAAGAAAAAAAAGAAAGAAGATCAGTTACGTAGAATATCATATTATTTTATCGAATTGAAAAATATTTACATTAATGAATTATTAAATAATCTTAATGTAAACGAAAGGAATTTCATAAACTAAATTTTAGTTTCCATAGTAATTACTATATCTTGACTTTTATTTCGTACATACCGCGTTCAGTTCGTCGTATTTTCCAGTAGAAACTGTCACTCGTAAAATAAATGTCATACTAGAAAATGATCCTGACATTTCAACGACCAGCTTTTCTTTCATAACTAACTTTCAAATTCCCCCTTTTGTATTATTCACTGTTCGGTTGCACATTTATAATTGATCGCTAATTTTCACGATGAATATTTCACAAAATATCGAAGTATTCGTATTAAATTCATGATCGTTACAAAGACATTTCCGACTGAACGAATGTTCTGTATTAAGGTTACGATATTTCTATTTTTCAATTTCGCTCGAACAATTACAGCCGGTAAACGTTTGCTGAAACATTGCAAAATTTCATCATCAAAAGCACGTTTGTAATTTTCATTAATTCGGTTAGATTTTAAAGAATTTAACCAACTGATAGATAATTAATGATGACATATCGTATATAACGGTGACAATTGAACGTAAAGACTATATTCAGGGATTTCTTTCTGGCGAAATTACTTCCTTTTTTTTAACAATCTTTAATGTCTTCAGAAAGTACGTTTCTTGAACTACTTTGTCTAAAAATTGGATATAAAAGTATTAGTTATTGTAGTAATTGTGGTAACCAGCGTGAGAGGCCTCCAAAAATTTACGGAAAAGGGTGAACGTGTAATTTTCCACTGCAAATTCCGAGATAAAAAATTACGCGATTTTCTTAAACTATGAAATAACAACTTTAGTTGCACATACGGATTTTCAGAAAAAGTAATTTGTTACCAAATGAGTCTTTGAAGAAAAAATGTGGAAAATCATTAAAACAAAATCAGCATTTCTTTTAACATTATCTAGGAACTAATTATCCAATCGAAAATTTCATAAGTGCAAGGAAGAAACTATTATTAGGAATTATCACCCTAAATTTGAAGAAAATCGGATAAAAATTCACTGAAATATTTATGCGCCCAGTTTAAAAAATTTGTTTTTGAGCAAAACGCAGGTTATCTATGATATAATGTTAAAATTCTATAATTTTTCTTTTAACTTGAAACTCATCTAAACATCTTCTTAATAATTCTTTCCTGCCCAGATGTTTATAGAGGGGTGTGATAACAGCAATTAAGTTTTTTGGTAGTGCATTTCTGTGATTATAATTATTTAAATTGCATGTTTATCTTAATCACTACGCTACATCATTAAAACTTCTGTAACTTTTTCACTTTGCGAATCTTATTTGAATATTATTAAGGTTTCCTTCTAAAAATTGCAAATAATAACAATGAGATGAAAAAGAAATTTTAAGTTCTTCAATCCGTCACAATGGGTTCCCCCCTTAACTTCATCCTGCAAATTAATTGCATGTTTTCTTCTTTCATTTCTTTCTTTTTTTTTAATGATTATAGATAAATCGTTCGTTGAAAACGTTTTGAAATGTTAAGGAAGAAAGGGTAGGCAGAGCTTATCTGACTATGAGATCACTCGACATCCGGTTCCACATTGCTGGGCGCATAGAATGATCTGTCAATGGGAAGTGCGTTATCGCAATGCGCGTGGTATGTCATCCTCCCCTTTTCGTTCTTTTCCCTCCCTCTCTCTCACACACTCTCTCTCTCTCTCTCTCTCTCTCTCTCACTTTTTCTCTCTTCTTCTTTCTGTCTTTTAACCGATTCACGCTTTTAATGGGACGACCTAATTTCGTGAAAATACAATCTTGCAACAAGGAAAGATAAGTGCAACTGAACGACGATTGAAATCGTCCGCTCGATTAGAGTAATAAGCGCGGGTGTGAAGATCATAAGGACTTGCGAAACGACGGGGGTAAATGTGGGATAAATATCGAAGAATTGAGAATGGTGAAATAGCAAGTAAGTGACGATCATTTCTCAGAATATAATTAAACATCCGTAAAACAGTAATTTACGATAAAGAAATGCTTCCATTTGTTAAGTTTTCAAAATTTTTTAAAGCATATTTTGGAGGAATTCGATTGATTTTATTTTTAGTATAAAACGTCTAAAAACTTACTTTATCTCATAACACTATGTAACTTGAAAATTACATACACCAATTCCCCGGTTTACACGACAGATTGGTTCCTTAGAATACAGTGTAAATCGAAATATCATGGATTTTGTATGAAAAACCGTGTAAATAAAAAAAAATAATAAAATGCGCATAATTTAGTCAGTTATTTAATTACATTTATTTATTTCTGCGTAAAATAAAAATGAAGCAAGTTAAATATTAATTCAGCTTTTTTCTTTTTTTATAACAATAAACCTTTTCTGTTTAAGGATTACTTGCGTAGATTTTCTGTCATTGTTTCTTCGTAATCCAGTTTCTCCAACATTGTGCACAAAAAGAAAGGGGAATTCCCTTTTCTAGTTTGAGTGCCAGTGTTAACAAACGAACGGTGCTAAAAAATGACTAAAAAAAAAATGTGTGTAACATAAATTTTTGTTTTTCATAGTTTTTATTTTTGAAAATCCATTATATTGAAACTAGTCTGTATTGAAAATCGGAAAATAGATGTATTCGTTTATATTAACATATTGATGCCGGATGTCGTGTAGATTAGGTTTTTGACTTGGACCTGGATGATGCGGAAATACATTATTGAAATGTTCGTATATCTATCTTAAAATAAATTCATAAAATGCCATAAATGTTTCACGAATTCAAATAATTGTATAAGTTTGCAACTTTTTGTTTTACATCGACAATGGAATTACAAAACATAGTGAAAAATGAAATTCCATGGTTTCCTACTGAATGCAGCTTAAGCTTGGCTGAAGGGAATCTCTGATACATCGAATTCCAATCAGATCGATCATGCAAAGAAGAAATACTAGCTTTGATAATACGTTACTATAAGAAAAATGCCAAATTTTTATATTTTTTATTTAAAAAATTGAGAACCTTTGATAATTGTAGGTTAAAAAGTGTAATTTATGATGAAAAATATAAATTTACTATATCCCTCGAAGTTTTTTTGAAAAATAATGATCAGTCAAGGAGTTCTGACAGTTTCTTTTGAAAAGACAAAAAAAAAGTCTGTATGCGTGACAAACATAGCTCTAGATGTATTACTATATTTTCCAAGTCTAATTTTATTTGTTTATTGCTATACTACTATATTAAATTTACTATTATATAATGCCATTATTTTTCCTACCAACTTTATAAATTTTAATGATAATTGTATATTTTCTGTACCATCGTATTATTATCAGAAAATTTTGTTTATAATCACTATTAATAATTGCTTCTCCGAGCAAAATGTAAAATTGCAAACCGTAATTTTTCTTCTGACAAACGAAGTAGAATCGGGTTACGAAGGGTTAATTTAGAGTTGAAAGAACAAAGACGGGTAAGTTTCCTTTCTTTATAAGCGACATTTCATGGGTTCGATCGAATTTGATTTTCCACGACCTTCTTTTATCCCATCGAAAATGCCGTCTGAAACTACGAGTTATTAGATTAAAGTGATATATAGACAATTGTACGACGGAAATGCTTCTCACCCCCGCATTTTGCGATAAGGGAGGACGAGCGAACGCGTAGGACTTTGCTGCGTGTATCCGTTCCACGGTTGTTATCAACTTTCGATGTCGCCTATCGTTCCATGAAATGTACCGGCAAATCAACAATGGGTCGAATATGAATTGAAAAAGATTATACCGATTTTCGATAAATCTTCCAATCCGATCATTGTTTCCTATGTTTTATGCTGTGTTTTACACCGGTGAATTTTACGAACAATAAATAGATACAAAATACATTTCCTTTCGTAGACAATTGTTTAACACTAGATTTACAGACTTCTCTTGTATAACTTGAATTTTTCTTCAAAAAGTTGTTTTATTTAATTTAAAAACAACTTAATTATATATTATTAACTGTATATTTGTATCAATCCATTAATCAAAGCCAGTAAAAATTGCTGGAAAATAACAGCAATAATTTCTATAATCTTGCTCGTGTATTCCAAATCCGTCAAATTGATTTAGTGTTAATTATCATTATAATTTATTAAACTTGATAGAATATTATCAATTAACACGTTAAACTGCCATATTAATGATTTCCCAAACAGAAATTAATTATTGTTTCTTTTTACAATTGTGTTATACATTTTACACTTTGCCTTCATAAAATACTGGAACGCTTATTAACACATTGTTGGCAGGAGCCGTGAATCGGCGTTTTTCATTTTTTTATGGGACACATGGAGTCGATATCTTACAGTTTTCAAACGCAGATGGAAGACAGACACTCACACCTTCTGTAAATAATAGTCATCTAATTTATATAATTCTGTGTTATAGACCCTTAATTTAGTTTTGAAAAATTAGTCAAAGATGGAGCACCGATTTGAAGAATACTTCGAGGAATTACTCGCAGATGAGTTTTCCCTGTCATTGTAAAAATGACAGTAGCTCCGATAGAGAAAAGAAGAAAAACTTCTCCATAAGGGAAAATATTTTCACGACTAACATACTAAAAAACACTACTAGAATTATCACTAGCCGTGTTTGTTATTTAAATCAAATGTTTTGCTTAATGGAATGTTTTCATTGCTTTAAGTAGGTGTTTTTATGTTTTGTATAAACCAAACATTTTTGGGAACTGAAGTAAGATCCATTTAACAGCATACCGTCTAGAATGTGTTAATAAAACGAAAAATAGTGAAAATTAATTTTCACACTCTCTTATAATGAAACTTCGAAAGCAGAATTTTAAATAAAAATTGAGCTATTTTAGATATTGTAGGCCTTCAAGGTTTCATGATTGATCCTTTAATGAGAACAATCTATAATATTTCTCTAATCATCTTCGAACTCGTGTGGTGTATCTCTAAACGAGTGTGGAAGTAATATTTAATTTTTGAACTTTCCGTTATTCGAATTTATAGTGAATTTTCGTTTGTATACCATGCTGGTTTCTTCATCTGTCGACAACGAGGTGGTACAAAGTGCAAATGTCACGAGGGGTTAATGGCATATAAGTTCAGTATCAAAGGAGTATAGCCGCTTGGTAGAGAGAGAAAGAGGCGTATCGTCGGTGAAACGAAGATTTCATTATCGGCGCTTAGATACCCTACTTCGAATGAAACAAAACATGGGTTACACGTGCTCGTCCCGGCTTCGTCAACGTCGCTGTCTCTTTTCCCACGTGGGCATCATACTCTCCTCTATTTCCTTTTTCCCGACACCGTGTATTTTCATACCGGGTTTTAACACGTCATGTGCCACGCCAATTTCGGTCGACTCCTTTTTTCATTTCGTCGATTCAACGGTTCAGTTTCGAAAAATTTTCGAAAAGTATTACAATAAATTTAACGAAGACAGTGGCAACTTTATAGCCCGTATCTTTGTTTAAATTGTTTTAACGAAACCTATTAATGAATGATAAGAAATTATTTTCTAAATTTGAAGCTGTTCATTTTTCGAGAATCAACGCCACCTAAAAGAAAAGCCTAGCGTCAGACCTAGCCTAACCTGTTAACTGGGTTAATTTCTTAAACAAAAAGCAAATTAAATCTCTGCAGTTTATAATGAAAAATCAGCAGATGTTATAAATAGTTACACTGTGTTGTTTTCAGCAAACGTAGATATGGTTATTTTATATTTAATGTGGCTATAGCAGTGCAATTAAGAAATGAGTAGTTATTAATAAACAAACTATTGGCGCTCTAAGTATTATTGATCTAACGACGAGTTAACTCGTCATCTGCAATTAACAGGTTAACTTGTTCTTTTATCAGCCTGATGTTCGCCAAGCAGATCAGCTGAAACTTTTTTAATTGTTTACCAAAGGGACTATTTTTTTCTTTCTTTGCACTGTAAGGTCTACATATTTGAATAAATACACAGATCAAATTAAATTTACTTAGAGTAATTCTTGGAGAGACGGTCTTAGTTCTTTTTGAACGCATTTAAATGAAAGCTAAGAGGATCGAAACACGAAAATTGAGTCTCATATAAAATTTAATTACTTTTTTACAAGATAACCTACAAAAATCTATGTTTATAAATGAAAAAAGAACATAACATATCCATACACTTGTAATAATAATAATAATAATTTAGTTGACCATCTCCCTTGAAATTGCCTTATTTTGTATTAGTGAAAAAGAATAAAATTTTCGTTCAAATATATTTTTACTAGTAAACTAAATTAACCATTACATGTCTATCATATTCTATACACTACAATTCACTATTTATCGCCAATATGCTAAGTTTGTTTATTTAAAGATTTTAGTAACTGGAAATAATTCAAAGGCCTCGTAATATTATCACGTGTATCTTTGCAAATATACAAATGAGTTTTTTTATGTTAAAACGTTCAGCAGCAAACTTTAATAGTATTGAAGAGAAATTAGAAATTATAATGCGACCAATTTAATCCAGGTGCAAATTATTATATTCGAATATATTATCAACTGATGTCAATTTTCGATGAATACCTCCATTCAAAGCACATTTGTAGAAATTGAGATTTTAGTGTCTTGTGTCAGAGCTTAGGAGAAGCTATCAAATTATAGAACAATAATAGGAAAAAAATAGCCGTAATACAGAAGAATTAAGGACCAGAGAATCCTGAACTCAGGAAAGAAAGATCAATCACTGTCACGTTTCTTCAATGGAAAAATGATTGAAGCTCATGTGAACAACTTCCAGAAAATACATTTGTTTATTTTATGTTATTAACTCTACAATTCTTGCCAATATTATCTGTATTAAAAAAACCATAGATCAAAGACCGAACTATAAAACCAAATTTAACATTCACAAAATCTGTAAACGTTAAATGTCGTTAACAGAATTTAAAAGTGCATTGAAGAAAAATAAAAATATAAATGTTTTTGTCGTATGTAGTGATGACAAATTCATCGAGTTTCTTTTTCAAGTAACTGAAGATTGTACTATTTTTCACAAATACGATCGTTTTTCCTCGGCACTAGTCAATATGTGATCGATACAAATGATTGTTCACATTAATCTACCATATATCAACTTCCAACAAACGCACGTATCTATTCGAAACGTAACGAGAACGCGAGGAAGCGTGAATCGAGCAATCTCAGAGCGGAACTGCAACAGGAAAGGTCCGTGTTTCTGCTGTTAATTCGTGCCAATCCTGATAACGAGACGACGACGTAGACGACTTCATCGGCCAGCCGTACGAAGTAGTCGTGGCACGTGGGTATGCGCGTAATATGTAATATCTGGGTAATCGTTACGTAGATAGGGATCAATGCCAAACGCGAGGAACGCGAGATGCTGTAATTTATCATTAACGCCTACGTCCAGAGCCGCTGGGCCGAATGGTTAACCCAAAGCGCAGAATTGTGCCATTCCCACTACATGGACAGTAATTTCGGAGCGAGGTCTGCAGCTTTTGTTCGCCTCTGGCGACGCTGCCTCAAACCGAGCAAATTTCGATTGATTCGTTTTTTATCAATTTCGTAAAATTTTCGTCGGCTCGTTTTTCATGTTCTCTTTAATATCGTTAACGGGGCAATTTTTAATAATATAATTTAAAGACGCCATGTGTAATTAGAGTTTTACGTTATACTGGTATAATTAGGTATAACAGCGGGTAATTAAATTATTGTGACCAGATAAAAAAATTACATATTTGATGTATTTGGCGATATTATAAATGTAATAATAGTAATGTATATTTGTGTAAAAATATACTTCTTCTTAATACATATTTAAACAATTGGACTATATTTTGATAGCATTTTGATATACAGTGGATGATTAAATTACTATGATCAAATGAAAAAATGGTATATTTTATGTTTTCCGATATATTGTAAATTCAATAATAAATATATTTTTGTTTTTTTTAACTTCTGTTTAGATAATTTGACCATATTTCGGTAGCTTATCTCGCTAAAAAAAAAGAAATTCGAATTTTGGCGTTGTCTAATAACTCACATGAATCATAATAATATAATATATAAATTATATATAAATAATATTAAATACATATACATATAAATATATAAATAATATAATAAATAATTTTTCATTGTATGAAAAAGGTCTGAGATGAATCCAATGGGAAATTTATGGGGATTATTGAAACATCGAATTGCATTAGAAGTGATAACTAGTAATAAATAGTAATTAATTTAACAAAATTTGTACCAGTAGGGTATCATGACGTAGGAACGAAAAAAAGCTGTAGAAAAAATATTGAAAGTAGGTCAATACGTATTCAAGCAATTTATAAATGCAAAGGGTGGCATGACAAAATTATTTAAAACTATAAATAAAACTAAAAATTATAAATATACAGATTTCTTTTTAATTTCAAATAATTTATACTTTTTGTAATAATAAAAGTTTCATTTTAAGTATATTTTCAGCTTCATTTTTGTTTAAACTTGAAACAAGTGACGAATACTTTTTTTCACCCACTGTATATATAAGATTAATTGTGTACTTTAGAAACAGATTAACTTAATTTAATTTGTTTTAAATTTAAGTTATATACACCATCTTATTGTCGTTTTTTTAAAGTGATTAGAGCCACAGATATCCATTTTAATTACATAATATATAGAAAAGATTTTATAGTTTGAGCTACTTAAAGTATAATATTTTTTATATGACGAGTGAAATTTTTCTGATTTGCTATGAAATTGTAATACAGAATTTGGGTGGATGGGTCTGAAATGTAGAATATACAGTATCTAGATGGCAATAATTAAAGTTTTCTTCTGTATTCAGTAACAGAGTTTAATGTTTCAATATTTTATTAATGCGATTCCATTTCTTGTGTGCATTATACTATATTATATTACATTTACTATGTTTCTTATATTTTTAATATATTTTTTGTATGATATATATTACATTGTTTATATGTTATAGTACTACTAATTTATAACTAACTATGAAATGTAAAAATTTTCAGAATTACATATGTATAATATGTACGAGAATTTATCAAAAAATCTGTATTTTAGTTATTTAAATTTTCGTTACTTATTTCCTTAAATACGATTAATATGCGGTTAGTTTTACTATGTTTAATACTTCACATTGAAAGGAAGACAATTTTTTAATTATATTGGAAATTTGATAAATATTTGCAAATATTTAAGAACCAGATTAACATTTATATTTCACAATTCGATGTCTTGTGTAATAATGAAGATTATTTCAATATTTCAATAATTAATAATACATTTAATGTTTGCAAAAACCAATTTTTTTAATTGGTTTTCAACGATATTTATTTTTGCAAAAAATGTTACAATCGTCAGAAAGTTTGACACTGTTTCACGAAAGGTTTGTGCTACTTATTAGATTATTACACAACGAATATCGTAGATTTCTTCTTTGCATTATCGACGATTTTTATTCTAATTTTCCTATTTTTCTGGAAAACTTTCCTGCAGTTACTGGTTTTGCGAAATGAGCTAACTGTATTTCGTTGAAAAGGTTAAATAATCCCGAACATTTTACTTTCAACGGTTCTGACTGTTCTGTAATTTGGAAAATCCTGAAATTTCGAAGTTCTCGAAACTTCAGAAATGTAACGCTCGAAATTTTAAAAGTTCTGGGCGAAGTACGAAATTCGGAGATCTTTGACTTCGTTTACTTTCTGATTATTCTTTATACAAGTTATGAAAGAAAACATTATACAAAATGAAAATTCTCGAGTATGAACTAATAAGAGACACCATTTAATTGTTATTTGCCAATTTTATTTATTTCTTTCCACAATCGTCCGCAATTAAGGGATAAAAAGTATATTTCCTTTAATATTCAGAAACTTGTTGGGTGTAGCAAAATGGCTTAAATGGCAATGTTCGATGAAGCTTCTTCAAGTAAACCAAGTGAAAACAAAAAATAATCATATTTCTGCAACACATAGTAATTATTTCAGAAAATAATTATTATTTTGAAATAATTATCTCACATTTTTTTATTTAATCTCTTGGTTTATGATTTTATGAACTACATAAGTTTGTCTTAGCTATTTACAGTTTTAATAACATTTTAATTGACAAGAAGTTAAGACACTATGCATGATTTGCGTTTGGTATGCTTAGAATTAAAGTTAAAATACAAGTTTATCATAAATGTAATACATTATTTTTATAAATGGCCATAATATAATGATATATTATATATAATATATAATCTTTATTATAATAAGACAAGGGATTAAAAACAAATAACTATAATAATATATAAACGTACCACTCTGTGTAATATTACTAAAAAGATATATTACTTATCTAAATAAATTTCATCCGAAAGTATTTTAAATATTATAAAGTATTATCGTATTTGGAAATAAATATTAGTAACAATAAATGAATGTTGTATTTTTAATAAATCATCTGGTAAACAAGATTTGTTTTGCAACTAAAATTCGTGTCAATAGAGACACAATTATGAAACTAAATTTCTTACAAAGAGTTGTATTACTTATTTAAATAAATTTTATCCGGAAATGTCTTAAATTTTATAAGGGAAGTGTATTATCGTATTTGAAAAAAAGATATTAGTAATAGTAAATATGTGCTATATTTTCAATAAACCATCCAGTAAAAGACCACTGAAACAAGATTCGTTTTACAACTAGCATTCCCGTCGTTACAGAAGCAACCATAAAAAAGAGTGTCCTAAATTTCTAATTAAAAATGGTATTACTTATTTAAAAAAAAAAAATGTGAAAAAAATATTGATAGCAGTAAATAACTGTCGTGTTTTCAGTAAACCACCCTGTAAAAAATAAAATAAATAGGATTCATTTCACAACTAGCATTCGCGTCTGTGGAGAAATAACCATGAAAAGGAGTGTCCATTTTTTCACTTGTTGCTCGGTGACGCGCCGCGTCAGTACTGCACCATCGAGTGCAGCATCCGTTCTCCAGAAAGGACTATGACATCAGCGTACATACGCGCCCGCGCGTTCCTTTTACGACGTGTTTCTCGCGAATCTGCCCAGAAGAAAAAATAAAAAAAAAAGGAGAAAACGTTCGCAAAGTGGTTCGTCGCTCGAATTGAACTCGATACGTCACAAGTGAATTAGAGAAACGGTGGGCATCGTTATGCGAAGGCTGACTGTGAGCAACAATAACGTCAAAACGACGATCATGTTAATCGAGCACGCCAGTTTCGATTTTATGGTCGCCATAGCGAATCGTACTTGAAGATTTACGATCACCAGACTTGGCGATGACCACGACGAGATTTACATACCACCGCTCGAGATTTCTCCTTCATTCACGCGGCAAATATTCGTCGAATATCTTTAAAGAAAAAAGAAGAAGAAGAAGAAGAAAATTACATGTATCCTTCGTTTTATTGTTACGTACACATACGTTGGAGGTTTTCAAGAAATTTACTAGTTCGAAATTCCTCCCACGTCAGGTGGTATACATATCGAAATTACTTCGATAAAATTGACTGCGGTTCGTTCGCGAGTATCGAATAATTCTACGAAAAAGGAGGGGTAGTTTGTTGAAACAGCAATATTATCGTGAACCTGAAATGAAATACTATCTTAGAATTTAAGAATCGACAGAGTTTATGCAGACGTAATCTCATTGTAATCTCTGCATTATGAATAGATAAGCTTATCCTATTATTCTCTGGAAAGCTTTCTGCAAATATTTGCTGGTTTGTACAGTGTCTTTGCTAATTAATTATTTATTCAAACGTGTTGGCGCACTTTTCTTTTAAAAATTATAAAAATGAAGAGAAGTTACTTTCAATTTCATCCTTTCTTTATAAGATCTTTAACCCATTTGCATCCGCAAGCGGAATACTCCGCATATAACGATTGTCACCTACTATTCAATGCATAACAATTCACTCGCGTAATAGTCTTTTGCTTTGATTATTGTATGTAATTTCTAAACGAAACCGAAACTAAGAAAAATTTATCGATGTGTGGTAATACGCGCCATTTATTGATTCCTGATTAGTTTTTGATTTGTGAAGTTAGTATCGTATTTAGAGCTTGTGATGCAAATGGGTTAACGTGAAGTACGAAGTTTACTCGTACATAATTAAGATCTATGGAATTTATCAACGATTTCTATCGAGTTTGTTTTATTAAAAGTATTCCTAAAAATTTCTGTTCACACCGTTCCGTAATTTCTTTTTAGAAGTAATTATAGTATTACTTCTAAAAATGTATGTATATATTAGATGTAGTAACGAATTCTTTTCGATTTTTGGTTACAATCGAAATTTCATTTAAGAAAAATAAAAACAGATTGATCGTTGAAATAATTTCCATTATTGTTGATGACCTTTTGTCATTTTTCTTGGCTAGCGATTACTCGCGATTACATTTTTTTCGAAGCATTAACTGATAAAGTGGAAACTCGATATATGTGACATCGATCACTTTTTCATTTATATTTATGCATCTTTTAAATAGTAAACACGGAATACTTTAAATACATTTTATTTCGTATTCTACTGAATTACTCAGCTTAGTTAATGTTAGTATTATACGAAGAAAAGATTAATTTACTTCCAAGAAATCATTCATTCATAAAACCTACCTTTTAGAATACTTCTGTGTACTTATTAGTTATAAATTCTTTCCGATTTTTGGGTACAAAGTAGCTTAACATCTTAAATTAGCTTAAGAAGAATGAAAACAAATCTATCATCGAAATCATTTTCATTATCATCGATGACCTTTGGTCATTTATCTGCTAACTTGCGAATATCTCAATGGGATTACGTGATCTCAAAGAATTCATTTCTATATCTGATAAGCAACAGTTTTCTTTCTTTTATTCGTGACGCGTTTCCAAGCTATGGAAAAAGGTTAAAAATATTGGAGAAAATCGGGGGTACTGGCAACGTTGCAGTGGTCGAAAAGGTCTTTCGATGTAGCGGTACCAGAAAGGGCCATGACGTCATCCAGACAACTCGTTTGAAGCCACTGGCAACCTGATGTAAAGATGCAATCCGTATATGTAGTAAAAAAAAAGAAAAAAAAAGAGTGAAAAATGCGCTCGTAAAGTCTTATCTGGCCGCAAACTGATAGACGTTCATTAAGGGGTCGGCTGTACAACGATGAAGCGGCGAGCTCTTAACACCATTTCGCATCATTTTTGATAAAGTTCCTTATCACTTTGTCACTGCATCCTCTGTTGCTTTCGTAACTTCATTCTTTTTTTTTTACATAACTGCATCGCGTGTAATCTCGGTTTCAAATCGTTGCATTTCGATAAGTAACATAACTGAAACCGTTAAATTGGTAACTTTTTTATGGAGTTTGTGTCAAAAATGACTAAGTATTTTAATTGTCACTTGTTAATAATATATATTATTCATATTGAAGGGTATTGACTATCTCAGGCTTCTTTTCAATTATTTCAATTTTTCTTATTTTTAATATTTCTTAATGTTTAAAAGAATTCTTTTCTCATTACGCTCCTTTAACTTCTAATACTACGAAACTGTTAATACTTTTTTAAAATTGATTTAAGAAATAGAATTCCTTTTTTTGTAACCTTCCAAACAGTCCTTCTTACTCTGAAATGTTTTCTATTTAACAATGTCCTAACCTCTCATCTACTTCCTCCTTGATTTTGACCTAATTTTCCATGCAATTTTATCAAATACATTATTTCATTTTACTTACCAACTCTGAATATTAGAAAACTTCTAGTTCACCAATAACACATTTTATATCTTCTACTTTACTATTAATATTGAATGGTTAAGTGAAAAATTGATTATTAATGTTATTTGTAAATGTGTATGTACTTAAATAATAATCTGAAGTAATGTAGAAAATATAAAATGTTTTATTGATGAATTAGGTGTTTCTCAATAATAAACAGCTTATTATTAATATTCATTTGTTAATTTAAATGTTGTTTATTAATATTAACTGTAACTGTGTATATACTTAAATAGTAATGGGAATTAAACTTATCGCAGCTTTAATGCCGATCAGTAAATAAAGAGGATAAAAACAATAGAAGAAGACAACTAAAAAAACTTATATCGAAACTTTTTCATCCCCTCGTTCTGAGCAAGAATCGTTCATCATCTTGACGCGTGGTTTGATCCGTCAGAATGTAGCATGATCAGATACTTTCTTAACGAGATGATTTTGGTGGACCGTCATATCGTTACCCGTCGAAGGCCTATCATTTACGTGTCATCTCACGTCACGTCACGTCATGTCGTATCGGTACAGGGCTGAACAAGAGTTGCGAAAGAACGGATTCGCGGTACTTCTGTACGAGAGTACAGTGCGGGCGGACTTCGTGGGAGTTCCTCAGTAATTCTCTCTCATCCTCCGCATTTGGAAACGTTCCGTTTCTGGCCGCTGACGCCATAGCATTTTTTTTATCCCTGCGTCGTATCGCGTACACGAGTCCCCGGGAATATTTTCATGGAAAAAAAGAAGAGAAAAAGAATCGAACAGAAAAACTGGTCTCCGGTATTGTCGTTAGCACGCGTAATAGCGTAAATATAACGTTACGCGACTTTGGCTGCTTCCCTTTTCTGATTACGTAACTGGACGGAAGTTTGTCTTCTTTCTTTTTAGTTCTTGTGATATGGTTTTAATATTTGGTATATTTCAATCCTGCATCCTTTGCATTATAATGACGAGTTACACTCGTAATGCAAACTGTGATCAAAATATAATAAAAGAGGAATTATATGCTTATTGAATTTTTAATCTTGCTCGAACTTCTGTTTCAGGAACAGAGTTCTGTGGATTATAAAATACAAATCGTTCAAAATATCTTGATTTCTTTCTGTTTGCTACTGTTAATATATCAGTGAAGTTAATATACGTAGTGACTCAAAAATCATAAGGCAAGGGGTTAACACGTTCGCTACCATAAATGACCTTCATTCATTTGATTCATTTCTTTCTCGCTTGTTATAGAAGATATTAATTTTTTAATAGGAATCCCCTCTTTATTGAATTCATTTTTTGTGTTGTTTACCGCATTCCATTGTTTTCTGAAGAAAGTTATTTTTTTTTTAAAGTATGATTGTAATTTATTTTCAAAGAGCTGATCGTTATGGGAAAATGTATTGAAAAATTATAAATACGTAATGCTCTGATATAATTAACACTCCCAATATTTAGAACACTGAAGTATTTAACAATTTTAATTAGTCGACCCGAAAACTGCTTAGAAAGGTTCTAATTTCATCTAGTAAGTATTAGAAACAAATTTCATTCAATTATTGGAACAATCTACTGGAAAACAACACTTTTATACTGAAACACTGTTTTCGAAAAATTCATTATTTTTGCTAGGCTGGAAATAATATTTCATTTTAATTTAATTGGTAGGGAATGTCTTAATTATTAGTTTGTTATTTTTCTAAATTGTTGATTTTGATCGTTTAATCCTCAACTTCTGATGTATAGTATTTGAAAGAGACATTGTTAAAAAAGGAAACTCTACAAAAGAGGATTTTTCATTTCGGAATGAAAGCTTCAGATTGGAATTATAATTAATAATTAACTTAATATAAAATGAAAAACAATGATAATGGAATATTTATTAAAAAGTTTTTCACCTAACATTTTAATTTATATGAAAAGTCTATTATTTACGTATGTGATATAAGTCAAAGAACAAATTAGGTACTACATTTTTTAATGATTAACTTTTCGTTAATAATACAATTTTTTCTACTATGTGATTTCTTTCCAATTCTAAAATCTGTGATTCAATTTTTGATATTATGTGTCTTGTTATCAGTGAGCATTTCTAACGCTTAAACGCTTTAATGCGCACAATATTTCTAATCATGGCCCTGTCGCAAACGAATAAATGACTCTTTCAATTCTGACGGAACAATTTAGGCAATTCTCACTGAAATTACCTCGAAGTGCGGAAGCAATTAATACACAATTGCTGTAATATAGATTCGAGTAATTCTCCGTTAATACAGCCATCACGTTTGAGTTCAAGTTTGTCTTTCTTTCATCATGGCGATAAAAAATGAAAGCGAGGCATCTGTAACACTCATTCAGAATTTTACGACGAAACTGAGTCAGTTATCTAAAAATTCCGCCACTGTACTGTGAAAAAATGTCATAGTACGTATACTTTTTTTTTTTAACGTAACGTGATATTTACACGCGTCACTTTAGAACATTATGCGACCGAATAATCGTGGAAATGAGATCAGATTTATTTTAGTCGTATATATCTTAATTGTCGATGAAATAACATATGTGCTTCACAAGTATTCATTTTCAATGTGCTAATATGAACAAGCTAATTGATCTACAGAAATAATACACAAACAATTTTGTAAATTAGTGAAAACTTGCTACTTGGCTCTATAGAGCCAGTTGTAAATAAAATGCAATAAAAAAGAAAAAAGAAAAACGATTTATTAATATAGAAAATTTAATAATACGAAAATTTTTAAGAGAAATATTAATTTTTGAAAAATGATGTTTCACTTACCCGATAGCCCTTTTCTCCTGTGGCACCATATTCTCCACCAGCACCCTTTTCACCTTTCGGACCAGGTGGACCATCCGGACCAATGTCACCCGGAAGTCCTTCCGGTCCCTGTGGCCCAGGTATTCCAGGAAAACCCACATCACCTTTTATTCCCGTGCAATTGCATTTGGTTGGATCTTTACAGATCTGTAACAAATAGAAGAAAAGTATAAGTTAAAAGAAATTCGTTAATTCTTCGTTTGTAATTTTATTTAATTTAAAATTATTCAAGCTATCGTGTTAAATAATTTCCTTATTAGATACTATAGATATAAAATTTGTGTACTTGTTGAATTTATTAGAGAACGTCGCACAGTGATCGACAAAAATAGGAAAAAAAAAATTTCTAAATTAAAAGTTTTCAAACAATTTCATTTATAGGTGCGTTATACTTATAATTAACGTGTTTGTTGTGTTTAATTTTACCAATAACGGAAAAAGTATGAATAATTGAAAGTTTATGAAATATTAATTATTATTTTTACCTTTTACCAAATTTCGCGTGTTCCAAACCAAATACAGCTTTAAAATTTATAAAATGACAAAGATTACAATAGTGATCAAGGTATTTTCATGGAGTGTTTAATTAATAACAATCCTTTGTTTTACAATGTACTACCTAAATTCTTTTGAAGGTGTTTAGAGGGTTTAGTGTATTGCTTCTTACAGGTTTTGAAATGAGTTAATTCAAAAAATGTACAGGCGTTTCGTTTGACTGGAAACGGTCAAACATCTCACAATAGCTTGAAGCTACCGAAAAAATTTTTACATAAAAGTTATTTGATACTTAAGGGAGCATTAGCAGAAATAAATAATGATTCTATAAGTGTAACAGTAAGGATTGTTTCATTGGATTGCCGATAGAAACTACTAGTTACAATCAATGCAGATATTAAATCACTACTAGATGGTGATATATATAATTTGTTAATAAATTTAACCGGTTTATAAGATTTTAAACAATACTGATTTTTGTTTAAAAAAATATGAAAATTAACCACCATGCATTTTGTGTTCGTTAAATAAAATTTCATTTTGCAAAAAGGCTATTTAAATAGTACACTTTTAATGTTTCTCATTACTTTATTTTATTCAAGAAGAATTGTACTATTTTCGTTAATAAAAGGTACAATATTTCATTTCATAACTTAACAGACTGATTTTCATTGTAACCGAACATATATAACAGCTAAACAATATTCAGTGAAATATATCGCGGTGTGTTAAGTTAAAATGGCGGTACTGATTCCGAGAAACTGTTCCGCAAGATATAGTGTTCCTTATGGTGCTATTGTAAACTTGGCGCTCAAGTATTCCTTGGTGCAATACAAAGCATCGCAATTACTAGAAATAATTTATAGGTAACAACGTGTAATCTATACTCCTATACAGTTTATGTGAATAAGAAAAGCTACTAGAGAGTTAGGTTAAAATAGCAGGATAAAATAGTCAAAGGTACCCTCGAATCGATTTTACTTTGCAATGCACCTTTCAATATGTTTATCAAAAGAAAATATCGTGCACCAAATTTCAACCCTCTATCTCAATCGAGACGTTAAATTCGTTGCAAATTAAATCCAAACTATCGGTTTTTACCACATTTTCCCTATTTAATGGTACGCAAATATTTTGAAAAAATTCTAGAATACTGTAAACATGGATACTTATGATCGTAAATTTGTTCAGATATTTTCGTTGCAATACCTAACTGTAAAAATCAATACGAATGAAAATTGTAAAAGTTACAATTATAAAAATTCTTGAACGTTAAATAACATATGACCAAATTCCTTTTCACATAAATTTACAGAATCTACACATACCTACATTTTCAACAGTATGTTGTAATATATGTAAATAAGTATATATAAATTGAGAAAAATTCTCAGATAATATTCCGAAAATAAAAATAATTATTTACAATTTATCGAGAATTATTCATAATGAATTGTTGAAACTTCCTTGTGGCTAATTTTCCGAAACATCCCTTAACGATGAACGTTAATTGATGAATAAAGTGACACCATTGTATCTGATTTATTTGAACAAAGTAAAATGGAAGAAAAATGGAATTATTCACTTCGTCATGTATGCCTCGCAGAAAGTTGCTCTGTTTATATCAACGAGACTTTAAGAGCGATCAGCTTCCATCTTTCGAGGAAAACCTTGCCATGTTGTGTACATACAAAACACTTGCTTCTTTTTTCTTTTAATTTTATTAATGTTATCTCACATCTCGTATATCACAACATCCTCTTGAACGTGTGATCTGGATACGTTGCAGAGGATCTTTTGTACTAAAAAATGCAACGGCCATAGTTTGTGTTCTTTTGGTTATGCGTGTGGTTATTGGTTATTCAGGTGCATCGATGTTTGTTGGAACGGTTGAATTTAGAAATTTTGGAGCCGTTAACCGTACCAGTATGTTGGAATATCCTAGTTTGCTACTGGAAAGAATTACACTCTGCTTTCAACGTCGAGATAAATCTGTTTGTACAAACAGATTCCAAAAACTATTTTACACTTTTAGATAAGTTCATTCTTTTCTTCTGTTTTTTAAATTGAAATTTTAACGAGTAATCTATTTATCTTTTTTAGTAGTTTGATAGTAATCGTGAATTTTATAAACAAGAAGGTAAAAATATTAGTAATCGTATAAATAATTTCGCTTTAAGCTCAGTTTCAATATAAAAGTAATAATTAGATTAATGCACACGAAATTTCGTCTTCTCAACAGCTGAAATTGGCGATTTTTTACACAATGATTAAAAATAATGTATTGGATAGTAAAAAAAATTCATAATATAATTGTTTAAACATTATTATTTGACGTGATGAATAATCAGGATATTTATGTAACTTTTTTCGTATAAGGCTAAATTTGAGAAAACTGTCATAAAATCTGCTGAAAATATAAATTCATTATTTAGAGGAAATTATGTAAATGTTAAGACACCAACGTTGGCGTACAAAATTCAAGATGGGTGATATTTTATTCAAAAATGAGTTCAGAGGTAATAACGTTTGAAGAAAGTTGTTGAAAAGATTCCACGGGAAAGAATATAAAATTTTGCTACAGCATTCGTTATTCAGATGACTTTCTCCAACAGACTACCATTTCTTCAAACATTTAAATAATATTTTTGACAAATAAATTATTCCGCAACGAAAACATTGTAAAAGCAATGTTCAAAGAAGTTTTTAATTTAAACAATACAATTTATATAAATTTGGAGTAATGAAAGTAATTATTCGTTGGGGAATATATTTTAAAAAACTTACATTAAACTTACTTTTTTGAAAAAATACAAATTCTAAAGTGTCATTTCAAAAAAGTGACATTTCATGCAAACTAATCTAATAGTTGTTTGGGACGACTATTTCTCAGGAAACTTTACAATACTTTTAAAAATTGAAAGAAATTTTATCGATTGGATTAAAGAAATGATCTAACCTCAAGTAGTCTGTATACATGATTTTTCTGTCATTCAGGAAACTTTCTAGCGAAAATATGGTAGATGTGATATTAATTCCCAGATGAATTGTTCAATTTTTTTCTATATTTGGTTTTGGAGTGTTCAAATAAGAATTTAAGAATTACTTTAGAATTTTGTATGTATTGAAAAAGTCAGTAGCACAACGTAATAATATATTGATCCGTATAAATATATAAATTAAACTTAATTATAGTACTATTTGATATAAGAATTGATTTAAGATATTACTCCCAGTCATCTATAAAATATTTGCTAATAAAATTGCACGAAACAAGCAAATCATAAACGGATTGCATGAAACACTATGTAAGCTTTTTCTTAATTTCTTATTTTCACTTTTGCCTAGTTTTTATGCCAATAAAACTTCTTTTCCGAGATACCATTCGAAAAGTTTCTGACATTATTTTACTATTCCAGTTCGTGAACTGGATATTCATTGAAGAAGTGTTTCGTCTTTCCTTTTCAAATAGAACTCGATAATTTGAAATGAAGTTGCTCGAACATAATAATAATAAGGATTTATGTAACAGAAGAAAAAGCAAATCCACGCTTCAATATCCGCCCACGATTACGAAGACTGCATAGAATCAAGGTTACTTTTGCATTAATTCATCAGTTTAATGCCTCCTACGTGATTGGCTGTGACAAGTCACCTTGTTTTCAATCACATGTCAAGGTATTCTTGCCGCTTTGAAAATTCTCGTGGCTTGAAATAATTGCAGGATGCATCGAACTCTATATTTCTGGATCAACAGATATTGTACAATACTTGTTTCCGTTAGATTTGCTGCTATTCGTTACTAACGAGGATATACGTACGTAGAAGAAATATCATGTTTCATGGAAATTCGAATTTATCTGTAATAGCTTTGTAATACAAGATTCATCTAATGCTCTAATTAATCTAATATCATAATAATTAATTGTTAACATGTTATAATATCAAACATGTTAATGTTTTATCAATTAATTTAATAATTAATGTAATCGTCAAGTTAATCATGATTTTCTTTATATCTTAATGTTTTCCCAAAATTTGAAAGATATATTAGGTGTAGAAATGAACTTTTTATAATAGTTGATATAGCTACCCAAATCGAAGTATACGCAAGTTGGCAGAAAAATGGCTAAAATGTATACAATAATATACATATAAATTGCATTATGTGTATGAATATAAGAATATCTATTATTGCGTACAATAATATAAATATAAATATAAATGTAAATATATATATAATATTTAATATATTTAATATATATATGTATGTATGTATATATATATATATATATATGTGTGTGTGTGTATGTATATTAAAGTAATAGATATTTATATATATTGTTATATTCAATACTAAGAATAATGGAAATTATTCCAATAATCGAACTGTTTCTATACCTTTGAACCGAAACTTTGATTGCATCCAAAGATCTGAAAGAATTCGTAAATAATAAATACTAAAAAGTGTTCTAAAAAGTAGGTTTTATCAATGAACGAATTCTTCAAGCTAGTCAATCTTTTCCTCGTATAATACTAGAACTACTTGCTAATATAAGCTGCTAGAAAAATGACCACAGGTTATCAACAATAATGGAAATTATCTCAATGATCCAGCTGTTTTTATTTCTTGTAAATAAAACTTTAATTATACCTAAAAATCTGATAAAATTAAAACTAGCTCATACAGAAATGTATTCTAAGGAATAAATATTATCGATGAACGATTTCTTGAAGTAAATCAATATTTTCCTGGTATAGTACTAATGCTAAATTAGCAGACTAATTCAGCAAAATACTGAATGAAAAGTATTTTTTTTTTAATTTTAAAGATGTATAAACATAAATGAAAAAGTGATCGACGTCACATTTACCGACTTTTTACTTTTCATTTGTTAATGTCTTGAAATAAATATTCAATAAAAAGTGAGCAGTATGTTCTTTAAGAAAGTAGGTGAGCTCGTATGAGACAACTCGAAGCAGGGGTTCCATTTAAATTGAGCCTGCAACTCATTGCGGATTTCGATCTTCCAGACATCTTATCTGTCGCGACGTTCATTTTTACATCACGACATCATCGCTGTACGAGCTTCCAAATATACAATGCCCGTGCTTGCTTTTACGCCATGATGTAATGCTTCAACTCGAACAAGAAGTGTGTTTGTGCGTGACATAATTTCGCGATTACGTGAGAACTCGATATATCGCGAATTAAGTTCTGCTTCGTATTTATGAAATTTAAGAGTGAAAAATTTCGTGTAAAGACTTATTTTCCGGAATGTTATATTTGGACGAATCTTCTCCTGTATAAATTTCTTGCGAGATAATGTCAATCAATCGAAGAAACTATGGAAGGAGATCGTTTAAAAAAATAGTTTATGTATCGGTTTGCTTTGTTTATTATTCGACCATTTTAAATCGGTAATATTAACGCGAAATGTTGGAAAATAGAAAAATTACAAATGGCTACACATTTGTAATATTAGAGTAGGATTCAAATTTCATATAATATTGGTGCGATTAAAATTTGCAATTTGGAAATTCTTATATGAAACGTTATAGTATAAAAGTTTAATAAATCTTGGCTTTCTCAACAATTCCTATAAACTAATATTCCTGTTCGTTTACGTCCATTAGAGTGAGCAAACTTGAATTACTTAAGAAAAAATAAATTTGGAAATGGTAATATATTGAATACAGTTATAGAATATCTGTGAAAAATGATATTGAATTTTTATCATTAATTATTTTTCATTAAGTACTTTCTCGTTTTATTGAACAAAAGTCTATTATAATCTTTGACTTGATTTTCTAGGTAATTATTTAGGGAAGAAAATAAGATAAAATATTCACAGCTGAATGGTTTACAATCATAGTTATATTTTGGATTTAATTACATCTTTTTATAATTAATATGTAATTTGTTAAAATGTAATGTAGAATCACACTATGAAAGAATTTTTCAATCCCGATAGAAACCTAAATTCGCCTGGTTTTAACATTGTTCTTCGTCTTTGCAACATTTCTAAGTTTTAAAGTGCTCTTTGCTTCTTTTGTTGCTCGAATTCCGGTAATAAAAAGTAAATTGGTCGGACATTCAATTAAATCTTGTTGTACATGACGATAGATGCCATTCACATCTTCGATCATTGCTAAAGGACGCATTAAACGACACGACAGAATACTATGTTACGCGTTATAATTGGTAATCTACATCGTGTACGAAGTGTACCACTTAAGCTAAGAAGACTGTCCTTGTCGACAAGTTTATGCGTTATGAATATGTATCCGCGTCAATAGAATCGCTGATTAAATATTAGGAGTGATGAGTAAGGAACAGTAATTATCGCTAGGCTACGGATTTGTACGGAAATTCATATTTTTGAGAATATAGTAAAAAAAAGAAGTAGAATCTTCATAGAAAATTATCATTTTTAAAATAGTAAATATATTATTTTTAGAAATCAAAAATTATTATTCTTAGAATATTATTTATTATTATATTATTAGGTCCTACTATTATATTTTTTCATATTATATGCATCCTTATTATTATTTGCATTTATAAGTTTGCTATAAACGCATAAAAATTCCTAGTCTAATTATCGCGTTTAAAATCAAATTGAATTAGGTTTATCACTTTTCTTTTGACATACTATTTCATTCAAATGTTTTCAACTGTATATTCCTTTTTTTTTTAATGTACTTTAAAATTTTATTCACATACTTACTCGTTGAGAACTAACTTCTGAATACTCCAATAAATCCTCTATTTAGAATACGTAGTTAATAATTTAACATATGAAATCTGTTTCCAAAAAAACTGTATGACACTCTAAGGAATTTTTGCTAAGATATATTTAATTATTAAGAGTACTTTTGTTACTTGGATATAAGGAAAACAATTTGTATTAATACGAAATCTTTCTAAATTTTTGCAAATTTTTGTTAAATTTAAATCTGTATAAATTTTTTTCATAATTCGATTAAAGTCTAGATTTCATGCTAATTCTATTTTATCCTGTTCACTCTTCTAAGCACAACTTTATTTTCAATTAAAAAATAAATCATTTAAAGATGCCAATATCTATTTTTTTTTTCTTTTTACGTATTCAGCATTACAGAAACAAGTGTAACCTATATATAAAAATAATAAAGAAAACGATAAAATGCCTTTGAGATAGTTCTCGTGTTTCAGGACTTTTGAAGTGACCGTGTAAACCTAATCGTGAAGAGCAAGTTTCAGCACATGCCCACCAGTTTCCATCGAATGGCGGACGTTTACGAGACCCGCGGCTCCAAATATTTATCTTATCGTTCAGATTCCTGGATCTATGATGTCACATTTACTGTAAAACATTCTAAACAGTTTCTTTCCCCATAGATACCCGTGTAGAACTTCTGGGAACTAAATTGCTGTAAGTTCTTTTTGTTTCTTCTCTTTCATCCTGTAGCCATATCGCGCGCGACGAGTGAAGTAATCGATTCTTAACAGCTGTACAAACGAACCGAGTGAAAGATTAAATTTAAAATTCTCCAACGTATATTTTCAATTCCAACGTACATATGTAATAGTTAAACTAATTACGTTTTTAATTTTTCCAATGAAATTAAGTTCTTATTCATGTAGAGGAATATTCATTGCACATATTCTTTTTAATAATGGTACAATGTGAAATCGATTAGATCGATGTAGATAATCTGCCCATATTATACTATTCGGTCAATGTTTTGATTTAACTAACATCCGATATTGCACAAAATCGATTTCAGTCAATCATTTTAACAATCTTTATTAGAAATTTAAAGAAAGGGGGGAAATATACTTTCTTAATTATTAGATGTAGAAATTAGTTTTTATCAACTGGAGCGATATAATCGGTACAGCCGTTTAAATCAAAAACTTCGTAACCTAGAAAAATGTCAAAATATCATCAATAATAGTGGAAATTATTTTGAAGGCTGGTCTGTTTTCACAAAGTTGGAAAAAATATATTTCTACACCTAATATATGATAATTACTAAAACTTTCTGAACCGACACACTTCACCACATCAATACCGCAGAAATGCAAATTAAAATTCGATTGACCCGCTTCAATTGCCCTATGGTACAACTGCTGGATTTCGACGATATTTCATTCCCTTGATGAAAATGATAAATATTGAAAAAATAAGTAAATTTCTCATCGATCTTCTAGAATACAGTACACTAGCAAAACTTTTCAATTAATCTTTCCTCCATGCTGTATAGTGCAACAGATTACAACAACAGATTATTCTAAGTTTATGATACAGTCGACAGGTCTGCTATTTCTGAGGATTTCAATATTTCTACTTTCATCGTGTTATTAACTTTACAATCAAGAGAAACGCCAGACGCTTAATTGCGTTTTAAGCGCTTGGCTTCTTCTACTCAATAGCAATTGGCGTTTCGTAATCTTATTCTTTGGAATAAGTCTTGCAAAAGAGTTAATTCGGAGTACAAAAGGGTGAATATCTTCTACAGAAAAATTAATTTGGAGTATAAAACCTTTATAATCGGTTTCATTAATCGCGTGGGTGTCAACGCTATATCTCTTCTTTGTTTAACGTTTGAGCATTGTTCGTCGTGTGTATTTTCTATTTACACTTTGCAAAAAAATAAAATAAATAAATAAATAAATAAAAAGGACTAACTGGTCGTTCGATTATTTTTTCTTCCCGTTTGTTGTTGGGGAGAGAGAGAAATGCTTTTCTTCAAGTAAATTATGCTGCTGAATTTAATGTACCACTTCAATCCCCTTTGTCGATCAGCAAACAGGCTTCTTTTCCTCGTCGATTACGATTGCATTGCTGAACGTTCGCTTTCGATAAACGCGCGCCAACAATGGCTATGCACCAACGACGTGGAATTAAAGTATTGTTAAACAAGTTTTATACGGATAAGTAACGCACTTGCTTACGACGAAAGCTTAGTATTGTTCTTATCGAGAGGTGGCGTTATGGGGTTTTCGTTTCATGGCGGAGGTATGCTGCATGATATTGTACTCAATTAAATACTTGTAATTTTCTAGCTGTTCAATGAGTATAGACCATGTTTCTATCGTTTTGGAGAACGTTCTGTTGTAGATGTTGAATGTTGAAATAAGTTGTTTTGTTGGTTGCAATGTGAATATTACATGAGTGGTTTTTCATTAGTAATTCGAGAATTCTTTTTTTATACTCAAGTAATCGTTGTTAGACGTTCATTTTGTATATTTAACATTAGAACTATATTAAAATATTAAATATTAGATATAATTGTAAGAATTTATAATGATTTTTAATAAAATGAAATAACTGTTATATTCCCTTATTTGTTTCCTTTCAAATGTTTCAATTTTTAATTATTTACCTAAATATATCAAAACTTGTCGAAATGACGGGTGAATAAAATGACTTACAAAATGAATTTTAGACTAAAAAATATATATCAATATTTTTTCATACCTTTATACAGAGATTTAAGGTTATTTATCTCAAAAATATTTATCTTTATTTGTCTTTGAAAAATTTCTACACAACAATAAAAATATAGCTAAATAGACTACACTTTAGGAAATTCAAAAGAAATTTCTAATACTCGCAAATCCTGTCAAATTAGATTGTGCAGCAAAAATAGAACAAAGTCAACTTGTCTTGAATGCAAGCATGTTTGTTTAAAGTGTATATTCCAAAAATGTGCTCTGTAGGCGCATTGTAAAGAAACATTGTTTATTAATAGATATTTCAATTAAAAAATATGCTTTTATACAGTTTCTAGTTAAAAACAAATTATTTAATACATTAAATGTCGTTTTTCATTATTTATAACCTTTACCTAAAAAAAGAAAGACATATAAAAGCACAGTTTTTAAATATCCGTCAAATAGATGTGTTAGAATTAAATAGTTTTACTATTGACGTTAGAATTTTGATCCCCCTTGTCTTATTTAGGGTCAAATCAATTGATTGTATTTATCAGGTCATCCCGTAAGTCGTGTCGTTTTTTGACGCTAAGTTTAATTATAAAATAATAAAACTTACATTTACCTTTAATCATTAATATATTGGCCATCGTTTTCAATGACTTTCTCCTATCTTTCAATCAACCGTTTGATCCCATTTTCGAAAAATTGTTGTGATTTTAAATTAAAAAACTGAGTTACATTTTCTTGCACTTAAAACATCTTTGCCATACGTGTCACAAATATTTTTAATTGTATTTTTTACTGTACTGCCTTTTTTAAATTCATACAGCATGCAACGCCGAAAATGAATTTAGTTAACACTCATTGTTTGAATTTTTTTTAATGGAAAATATCGTTCTGAATACTTCGGATGTACGTTTTAGACTGACTAAAGAATACCTCTTGAAAGGCCCAAGGAGAAGTTTTCATAAACATTTCGTCGAAATAAGATACGAACGATTATATAAAGTGCAATAAAAGGCGACATGACTTATGGGATGACAGAAGAAGGAAAGGTTACAGTTGCTCATAATTTACTGTATAATTTGCTATACCTTTATTTACCATAGTGTTTCACCAGTTTTTCTATATGAGAACTATTGTTTTTCCTTTTTTTATTGGCTCGACTTAACATACTTTTTTTGGCATTTTATACAGGATTTTTATACTACGTTCCAATTTTGTTTGATTTTATGGTTTAACATGTTCACGCCGGCATATTCCACTGCTGGTACAAACATGGTGCCCCATTGGGCAACTGGTACCATTGATATTTCAAACGAAGCTAATCAGTTTATATCAGCCTTTCTAGTAATAAAAGGTTCTAAAATGGACGAAGATAAGATATTATTATCAATTCATCTGATGAATCATTTATTTTCACAAGATTCATTTTTTAATGGGTTAAAATTCTACAAAAATTGAAATATTTACAGGTTATAATGTATGTATGTATATACAAAATTAAATATTACTTACAAACAAAAATTTACAAAATAATGAAAACCACTGAAGGACACAAGAGGCACGGTAAAAGAAAAATTTACTACTGAGGCTAATGACACTATTGTCATGATTTTGAAGGAAATAGAAATAATTATATCTGTTTCGAATGATTTATGTTTTAAAAATAACAATAGACAGGTAATCATACAACATCATGTGACTAAATATAGTATATATCAGCACTTTATAAAGTTCTGATTTCGCAAAGATGGTGCGATAATTCAGTTTATCTTATTAGTATATTTCAGATGCATAAATATGCACTACAGTATCAAAGATATTAAATAATTAAATAATTTTCAAGCTGCTATTCAGTTATTCAAATCAATCTTTATTAACTTGCTGTTAAAATAAGAGATATCAAATTAGTAGTGTTGTCTGATGGAGAAAAGTACAAATAATAAAGCCGCCCGATGACGCTGCATATGAATTACAGCGCTAACGTGAACGCGTTAAATAGAAATATATAGAGTCAGAGAATAAATTGACACTGTGGTAGATTGCTAATCTAATCCTCTATAACCCGATTTTTCTTCGTTTATGTGAATTTTCGCATAACGATTGATTTAAATTTTGCATTTTTAAAAATGATGAAAAGCAAGATTTAATAATTATTATAAAGAAGTCGATTTGTAATAATGTAATAGTACAGCAATGTAATGATATAGTAACAAACCAAGTAAAATGAGACGCATGAAATATAAACAAATGAGTACGTGATTGTATAACGTATATTGTAATAAAAATATGCTCGATTTATACATATGTAACTTTCAAGTCACATGACGTTGCAGAGAGTTCTTTTCAAAATTATGTACTTTCTCAAAACGAAACATGAAAAAACAAGCAAAGGTAGTGTGCAAAAATCTAAAAAAAAAACAATAAACAAAGTTTCATTTTCAACGATTATCTAAGTTAATTTTAGATTAGATTAATTCTGTATCACCATGATAATATCGGCTGAAAATCACATGAATGACATCCTCGCGGAACAAATCCTCCGCGATCATCGTAACTAAAGAACTCGAATGCACAATTCAACGAGACAAAATGTTTTCCCCGTTGGTAGCCCTTGTAAAATTCGATTCTAAAAATTCAGGATGACGTTCGCACATTACAGGAGAGACGATCGTTCTACACGGGACTCGGATTACACTAAATTGTGCAGGCTAAACGATCCACGTAATACCTGCTCGTTAAATATTCTTTGGCAAACGCGATACGCGGGAAAATGAAGTGGCGGAGCTCGATTTACGCGAACGAACCGATCAAGGAATCACCCTTCGCGCCGTAAGCAGGAAATTGGAGAGACGGTGAAACCATTACGCGGGCAATTGTTTCTAGCCGGAGGGGCTCGATTTGTCGCGCATTGCAACCGGTAAAAACGCAACGTGACGGTTTCTTAAGACGGTTCATAACGATAACGATTAATAACACTGCTTCTTGTAGACGATTAACCTGCATTCTGTGCTCGATTTATATGCCATTGTAATCGGTCGATAAACTTACAGTTGGTGAACAAACTGTTATGAACAGATGAATAAATTGAATATTTTATGTTTTCGATGGTATTATGACTTCAGTAATAGTAAAATATATTTTTCCTTTTGGCATATACGCCCACCTGTCCTTTGTCGGTATTCTTTTCACACGGTTTTCAAAATAACGAATTGTAAAAAATAAAAACTGTTGAAAACAAAAATTTGTGCAGTTCATATATTTGTACAGTCATTTTTTTTTTTTAGCACCATTCACTTGTTAACTCTGGCATTAACCTAAAAGGGAAATTTTCCCTTTCCTATTGTACACAATATTGAAGAAACTGTGATAAAAAAACCACGGAAGTAATTCATAAAAGGAGAAGCTTTATTTTTACAAAGAAAAAAAGGAGACTGATCTGATTAATTAGCTGATTTAATATTTAACTTATTTTATTTTTATTTCATGTTGAAACGAATAAATTTAATTAAATTATACGTATTTTGTTTGTTTCTCGATTTACCCGGGTTTTAATACAAAAAGCCATGATAACTCGATTTATACGGTACTCCGAGGAACCGATCCTCCGTGTAAATCGAGGTATAGGTATATTTAGAAATTCGACTATATTTTGGTAGCATATCTGACTAAAAAGAAAAAAAGGGAAAATTCGAAATCTTTTCTATAATTTATTTTCTTTTGTGTCATTAAACTGTTTTTTTTTTAATTAACTTTGACAGCCAGTTTATTAATAATCGTATCCTACAGTAATAGTGAACTTTTTTCTGTTGTTAACCCTCTATGACTCTATGTGACTGGGAAGTTAAGTACACCATATCCCCATGTTTCATAAGTTACATTTCATTTGTCCTCTTATGAGATAATTATGTATCAATTCTTGCTCCTCTTGGTAAAACGTAAAGTTATATCCAACCATTTTTCTTCTCCTGCATATACCTAGCGTAAAAATTACAGCAGATTGTCTAACAAAATTATTCAATAGACCAACTTCACATAAAAGTATCTAAAAATTTATGAAGATTCGAAGGCAATAAAAACAAGGAAGGAGAATGTGAAGTCGTTTTAACCGATATCGTTCTGTCCCTTCATCAACTGGAGAAGAGTTCAGATGATTCATGATAAACAAAAATATAAGCACAACGTTGTCAAAAATAATTAGTTATACAATACGTGTGCATTTAATTAATATTTAATAAATATTGTTAATATTTATAATGGTAGTGAATCTCTTTCCCGCCTGATCCATGTAATGCACATTATACAAAATGCACCGTTTGCGTATTAACACACATTACGTGTGCTTAAATGCAGGAATATATTATATAATACAAAATTGCTGGAGACATAGACAGCAAGAATGTCAGCACAAATAATACGAAGGATAGCGTTTGATGCTCGAATAGAACAATGATAACGAACATGTTAAATTACATTTGATAATATTATCTGATTAACGTCAGTTAATATTCTCTATTTTATAATACTTACTATTCAGTAAAATAACTTATTGAAAAAAAAAAATAATCCGAATGCAAACCAGTCAGGTATTACGAAACACGTGCAACGACATTAAGCTCTCGAATTCTTTCGTTTAAGGAGCGGTGTGAAAAAGGAAAGAAAAAAAAAACGAAAAAGAAGAAAAAAATAAGGAATTTTTATACGCGCGATTACTTGTGATACTTCATGGCAGACATTGTCCCCTGCTGCTTTATGCAATCCGATTTTCAGTCCAGATTGCCCTGAACCGGTCCAATTCAGTCTGGGACCGGTATCAGCGTGGTGCCAAACTCGTCGAACTTTCTCAGCGGAGTTCATCAACATTAACCCATTTATGCTTGCGGCGACGAATAAAATTTTCACCGACGATTAAATATATTAAATCGATATTAATGATGCTGGCGGTGTTGTTCGGTGTTCCTTGCTAAGTAAAAGTCAAGCAACTAGCTCCTCTTTCTTTGTCAGTAATGAAACTGTGAAGAATTCTTTTTTTGTTTTTTGGACATTTCAAAATTATACCGTTATATGTATGGTAATTTATGACTATTTCCTTAAAAGTTTCGGTGTAGTATGTATTCAGATCATTAAAATTCCCTTAATCGTTTATTTCGTTAATAGTTTATTAAATTGTAATTATTCTATTCCCAAGTATAAACTTGTGCTAAAGTAAATTATCGCAATTTGCTACAAAAGCAACGATATGCTGGTAGAATCAATTGATAACAATGTATCAATTGGGGGATGTAATTGTGAAACTATCTAAACCAATTTTAGGATGTTTATAGATTTTATCTCTTGAATATGCAAAATGAGAACTTAAACATACCTTGTGCAAAATATAATACGAATGTTAATTGAAATTATGATATAAAAATTATGCAAAATACTTTTTATTCTTAAAAAATTATAAAAGTATTTTTTCAATATATATTATATATTGATGGTAATTATTGTACATTGCAACTTTTGATAATAACCCTTGGTTAGGTTAGTTTTATTAGATTAGTCACATTATCAGTTTTTATTACAGACCACTTAATGTTCGAACAACGAGCAATATATTAAAAGTTTATTAATTATCTTAATCATTTTAAGAAATTCAATATTAAGAGATTGATGTAAAAAAATTTGTCAAGATATTTAATTACATGGAAATAATTTATTCATTGTATTATGCATATGTATCTACTTTTTTCTAACTCTTTGTGTTAGTTAATGATTAGTAAATGTATATCATCTAGTTTGAATAAATAAAAAGAAACTTTGCTATAAATAAATATGAAATCACCAGGAGTAATGCGAAATTTGTAACTCAGATAAATTCTTTGCCCCTTTCAGAAAGTAGAAGCAACAAACACACTTACATGAATTCATTTCTTTTAATAAACATTTCCATCGCGAGCGTGCACTTTGAAGTTTTCAAAGCTGCGCGATGAGATAATCAAAAGAAAAGCAGGCCACGTGGAAAGCGGCGAACCGCGTGAAGCAAACTTTCTTCCGAAAAGTATGCGATTCCAGGGTCGGAAGCGGCAAAGACGAGCAGCGCATAACAAAAATTCTTCGCTGTTCCACGAACCCTCTCGTTCCCCTAACTTGCTTACTTTGCCGAGGGTTCCCCGCAAACAGAAGAACGAATCGAACAGACAGACCGAAGAAGAAAAAAAGGTCTGGAATTAGCATCCACGAGATTCCTGAAAATCCTTCAACGACGGATCTATCCTCACAACGCACGGTTTCGTAGGCTTCATGTAGCGTATTCTCAAACTGACCAAATTTTCTGAGGGCAAGTTCACTGCATTCTTATTAAATAGAAAGAAAAGAAAATATGTATTTTATCGAAGAAAAAGGAAACGGATGTATTTCGCAATTGTAATGAAATAAAATTACATTTTAATTCAAATATTTCACAAATTACAAATTAAATTAATTGAACGTATAGTTCATATTTAAATATGTAGTATTGTGTCATTATATTTAATAATAAAGGTTTCTTTATTTTCTATTTCCATTCAATTATTTAACGAATTAAAAGAGAAAATAAAGAAACTTTTATTATTGAATATGACGATAAATCATTATAAATATGTATGTGTAATCATTGTTTAAATATTAGGTATTTATATATTAAGTATTTTTTACATTCAACAATAAATATGTAGAGTTTGATTTGCTTTATTTTGTCTATCCAATTACTGTAATTATATTAAATGCCGCAAAAAATTTCCCGCGGATTTATAATAGAAAATTCAAGTAATCTGAACTTTCTTGAAACATAATTTTATTTAACAAAGTAACTATTACTTGTTTTTATAACTTTTTCTCAACATTCTATAACCTGATACAGTAATATAAAAGTCTTGAGTTTTACTTGCGAAAAATGAATTAACTGTTGTGTTGATCTTGGTATCATTTGTAAAGAGCTTATTAGCAAAACTGTTTGATATTGACAAAAATAAGTGATAAGTTACCGGAAGATATGTCTGAGCTGTAAAGAATATAAATAGTAAAACTATTAATTTGACATCCTTAATTTTTTGACAAATCAGAGAAGCAATACGTGGCCGTGTATTCTCGTGAAAAAGAAATACACCTTTCACGTTAACTAATGCTAGTTGAATATTTACGAGTTTAGAATGCGATTCAGTGTCTTCCACTAATACCAACCTTAAATGTATATATATATTTTTTTGCACATTTAACGTTGTTTTTCTTAAAATCAGTATAAATTGTTACGACGTTTGCGTCTATTCTTGTATGGAACAGTGTGTATTATTTAATTTATATTTTATATTTGAGTGTATTAGCACATACATTTTTGAAATTTAAAGAATTACAAAAATTAATAAACCTAATTAATATTAGTAACAATAAATCAAAAATATTTTTATATAAATATTCTATTGAACTATTCCTTAAGTTAGGCACATTATTAAAACTATACTAATAAAATAATTTTATATAAAAGAATATTTTTCTATATTTAGAGTATGAACCTAAAAACCTATTATTAGCTTATTTATATAGACATATTATAAAATTATTTTTAATTATAAATGAAATGTTATGTTATTAATTAATACCCAAAGTTTATTAATGTTAAATTTATTTATATACTTAAAATACTAAATCTAAATTTAAGAATTTATAATTAGTTTATTGTTAGTAACCTGCACCTTGATCGATACTACTAGTGTTGTACCTTGATTCATGGTAGGCGTGGATTGTGACAGGACAATCCAGCGTATGGCTAACGCTAGTAGCTGAGGTGAACTAGTGTAACCGGAAGAAGATTATAAGGACCTCGTGAATCCTAATTGTCGATATACCTCGAGCGTTAAAGGTATATCTTTGTGAATTTAACTGTTACGTTACTGATAGGATAGGTAAATTGAATATAGACCACTATGACTCTACTATGTATACTATATTCTATTATAAGTAAATACAAAGTTACGATTTGGTACACAATGACTTTCACTTTACTACAATCAATTTTAATATAATCTAACGATTGGTCGATTTCTGGCTCGTTGAGAATCTTCCTTCTCAGCTTTACACAGCGAGTACGCGGAGGAGTTGTAGACAGTATTGTTTAATTTACACTTATGGAATACGTATGCGACGTGAGAATCACTCGAAAGGGATGACAATTCTATTTTGCTCGTGTGAAAACTCTGATAAACAGAGCGACGTTCTATTCAAAAACTGAGAGCATTTAAAATTTTGCCTTTATATACCCCAAAAACCGTGGTTTTTGGTGGTGGAGAACAGTAGATTTTCTTAGGAATGGAATATGCTCACATATCCTTTCTCTAAAGTTATTCATAGGGTATAGCAATAGACTAGGCTGGATACTAAACAATATGAACAATAATTTAAATTATTGATTACACTGTTACTACGTTAATTATGTTCGATGTTTCATTATAGTCAGTCAATATTCAGTATAAAGCAACGATTGACAGGAAAAAAGCAGCTTTTTTTGGAAATCAGTAAATCTGATCACTTCACGTATTCCGTGATGCAGAATCAGCTGCTGCACGTGTGTATCAGAAATAATATCATCTCTGATGAAAAAGAATCGACTAAACTGATCTAGTGTGCAAAGTAGTCAACGATCGAGTTATTCGTCGTCCACATTGCGAGACACCGAAGAGTAAAGCGGTTGGGTACGGGGTGAAACGAGCTCCAACAGCACCAGAAGAGAGGGCGAAGAGGAGGTGCGGTCTTCGGAATCTGCACAATGTGCAGTAATATTAAACGTCTTCAGCTCTGGCCAGGCGAAGTTGGTCGAGTGAAATCGTGGCCAGATACACTGTCGGTATGTATTCATATACATGTGTACCATGCCTCATTTCTCTTTCTCTTTCTCTTTCGTTTCAAACTTCTTCTCGTCTGGTTTCGTTCTCAGCGTTTCTTTCTTCAACTACCTCGTCATTTCACCCTCCTTTTCTTCTTGTTACACCGTTCTGCAACCGTATCTTCGTCGTGTTCTACCTTTTACATCTCGATCTCGTGACAAATCGAAAGTCATCGTCGAAAAGTAAAAAAAAAATCCGAAGATACGTATAAAAAAATCTTTCGATTAACATGTGATCGTGTTATCGATTAAATTTCACATAGACGACGTTCATTCGGTTACGTAAACTGTTGCGGCTTTGCGAATTATTCCCTGGTTCGTTCTTTTTTTTTCATTTTTTTAGTTTCTTCGTCGCATTTGCTTTGCGTTCCTCTCGTTTCCTTTTTTTCTTCTTTTTCTTTTTGGTTCGCTTCGTTTTTGCTTGGTGTCCTTTTCTCTTTGTTGCTTTCTTTTTAATTCCTGTTCCACCATGAGACGGTACACGCCGCGACGAGTTCGTTTTTTTTCTCCTGTCTCGATCATCCTCGTTACGCGAGTGCTAACTTCTCTTCCCTTCCACGCACCCCGTTTTGCCGTAACCTTCTTCTCTCACGCGCCGCCCGACCGGTACACTCCTTCCCCCTTTTTTTCGTTTCGTTTTTCTCTCACCTTTCGCTCCGTGAAATTTCGTTTCTACCTCGTTCCCATATTTCTTCTCTTGACACTCGCGATCGTAATTCGTTGAGCTTTGCTCATTGAAAGAGAGGGACATATTGCTCACGAATTTAGGATGAATGTGAAATGAGGAGAAGTCTAGGAAATTCTGGGTATTGTAACGTGGAATCTGTTCTTAATCTATATTATGAAATTTATTTTTATTAGGTATGGAAATAAATTATTTCCGACTAGATTCACGTATTTAGTAAATATATTCAAATTAAAATATTCTCGATGGTATTTGCAAGCTTTGAGTGTTCCTTTTTTTAAGATATCAAAATACTCCTACTTGCAATTGCAAAATTTTTCTTGTTAGATGATATAATCGCATTTTTAACTTTAGTGACGCTATTTCATATAAAAATTGCTTGCTTTTAGAGTCCCCTTTTATCAAGTTATTTCAAAGTTTACGATTTTTTACGTACGTCGGAGTTTTTAGCATAGCGAGAATATATGTACTTAAAAAAACAAAAAAGGAGGAAAGAAAAAATCCAGGAAAAGAGCGCAGTTGCAAGAAATATTACGAACAGTTAATTTGTGCGCCGTTTAATCCTCAAAGCGGAGGCCGCACTTTCCTGAACGCGCGTTCAAGTGTCCAGTTCCGACCTCTGTTCGGCCGCTTCTTCGGCTGAGAAAAGGAGTGAGCTAAAAATCTACCGACAAAAAGTGTGTACGATACGGAGCCTTCGTAAGTGGATAAGCATAAAGAGGACACGACGGTGAGTCGCCCGTTATGCAAACTCACCACCACGCGTCCCAGGGCAACGTGGATTACTCTTCAACTTCTTTCCTTAACTTCTTACGTTTGCCTGATCTTTTCTTCTTTCGTTTTTCTTTTCTTTTGTTTTATGTTTTTGTCCATTGGTTTTTATAAAGTACGATTTTTTTCGCTCTGTCGAAGATAAATATGGTGTGCATAAAGAATTAATCAACGGACTTGCATAAAATATCGGCATACAGTTTTTATAGCAAGTTTTCAGGAACAAACACACTTTCCACCTTCGTTCTTTCTAACTCTGCGCCGTTTGATTTTGTTCTGCTTCACGGCGACTAGTTTCCTTTTTCTATCTATTCTATCGGGCTAGAATATACGGTATCCTCACGTGATATTGTGAATATAAAAAATTTTCGAATTTCGTAATGGCATTTTAAAAAGAACATTTAAGAAAGGTCTTTATTTTCTGTAAAAAATTCGTATTGTCACACATTCGAATGAAGAAAGAATTTTTATAAATATATTAACAATTTTAAATTTGGAGAACGAGCTTTTGTTTATGAAATAATATTGAAACAGAGTAATTTGTTGTTAATATAATTTACTGTATGAATTCTAAACCAATAGAAAAATTGGCATACTATAATAAATAAGAAAATTACTTTAAGCTTTCTGCCAGTGATTTATATACATACCTAACTAGATTTGCTAGAAGAATGAAACAATTAAAAGTAAATCTCACAGGGTGATCAGTTTCAAATTTTTTCTGGTAAAAGTTATTAATAGTTTACAAATTTTCATGCAAATTCATATTTCTGAGAATATAATAAAAAAAATTATGATTATTCTTTATTTTTAAATTCGATCTTAGAAATTTTAAATTCTTCATGCTTGAAATTCCCCATAAATGTATAAATATTATCCGGTTAGTTATTAACGTCGCTTGATTGATATTTCTACAAATTTGCAAATTCTTTTGGGTTTTTGGGTTATCAAATCTCCCTTAATGTTACCAGTTTTATTTTCTGAAGGTAAATTCGAAATACAAGACACACCATGCGGAATATAAATGACAACACGAACATACTAGATGATCTGATAATCTAATATAACGAGTGCTCAAAATATATGTATATACGTCTTCTAGTGTAATACACATTGATCGTTTGAAATATAATTGCATTAGTGGAACAATTTTACGTTTATTAATTTGGGAGTTGTATTGTTGATTTGATGAAAATTCGTGTCTTGAAATTAATTTTGCTCACAACTTGGATATTAATTCCCATTAACCGAGTTTCGAGTATGTACAGTGGAAGCGACAACAGGCACTTGTAGTTAGAAGTTACAGTATTATTGTAACTATATGAAGGATGTGGTTAGAATTGGTGGCCTAATTAATGGAAGACTTGTTTGCAATATCTTACAGTCCATTATGCAATTATTGCAATTCAAGTTCCGTGAATTTTTAGTAAACAATTGCAAATTGTTAATTTAGGTTGCATTTATAATGATAACGTATTGTATTTAGAAATTATTCAAGAGATGAAAGAAAAATAAAACGTAAAAGTATAATATAATATTAGTAAAGGTACTAAAGATAAAAGTTTTTAAAATTATCAAAGAAATGTGAAATGAAACTGAATTGTTGAACAATTAAGTATATAGAATAAGAGAACAATCTGAATCATCCGGATAAATTAAAATTAATATCTAGACTGCAGATTTTTATGAAAAATTCAATCTTTTGAGAATAGTAAAAAAAAAAAAAGAGGAACTTCGATAGAAAATTATTTCACTTAGCAGGTGTTACAAAAAGCACTATAATTTCTGTATAATATTAATTTTAATTAAATTTATAATTTTTTAGATTATGCGCATTCTGTTCAACTTTGCACCTTTAAATTTTCTATAAATGCATAAAAATCTGCAGTGCATTAATGACTGATGGGATCAGAATAAAAGGGGTATACATCAGTTGTTTCTTTTTAATTAATTTATATGAATATTTAAACGTACAACATACATTTTACTTATTTTATATCATACAATATACGTGCTTTAATTTCTCTTCCCTTTCTCTTCACTTTTTCGTTCTTACATTTTGTATTCACAAAATTCATTCACTACACTGGTTTTGCACTTACATCTACTTCATCTATTCTGTTTTATATTTATGTATATACTTATTAAACGAAGCAGTAAGCACCGTAATAGTTGCTCCATTTTTCTATTTCATTTATACTTTAACTGTGCAAATTTTACAAAACACTAAAAAATATTAATTATAAGAATTAATTCCACTAACACTATTACGAAAGAAGACAATATTTTGAAGCAGTTTCAAAAACATTTAACTGAATTCTCTCTGAAAATATGTTTCTACACAAAAAAAAAAAGAAACAGGAAAAGCTTAAATTAAATGTTAAATATAATTAAAATCCTTTGTTATTACACTGAATGTTAAAGAAGTAGTATTTTTTTGTTACTTTTCGTATTACTCGTTTGAAAACATATCTCTATTTAAAAAAAAAATAACTGAAATTCCATTGGTATATGATTAATTAAATTACAAAAGTTATACAGCTAATAAAATACTATTCAATTAAATCACAAAACAAAAAAACACTTTCGATTAATTCTACTATCATTTAGAATGTTAGAAAGTGAAGTGAGGAAGAGTCAAAGACCTGTAAATGACTTTATTCAAGCTCTTAGATCGAAAAACGTTGGAACGTAACACTTGCACTCGTCGAGGACGGTGTATCGCTATAATCGTCCGTTTGCCTCGCCTGAACAGTAATGTCTGCCGGCAGAAATGCTGACCCCCATAAAAGAATCCACGTGTGTCGTGCGCACACGTGAATCGCCTCGTGAGCTTATCGATTCGTTTTGTGTACGAGCGGAATCGATCGGTAATCGCGCAGTAAATACGAGCTCCGGGCGTCGATCTCACTATCGATACTCTCAAACGTTATTATTTAGCACCGCCTTTAAATCTCCCCCTTCTTTTGCTCCCTTTACCCTCTCCTTCTTGCACATTTTATCACGAGAAGGAAGTAATTACGTAAAGACGTGGCAACCCTACCATTTTATTTATTCCTCGCTGTACATGCAAGCTTTCACGTTTGTATTATAGTTTTCCATTTTGACACATAGCAAAGTATTCATCTTAAGAGGGTTTGAATAAGTTTTTCTTCTCAATTGCCAGGCAACAAATGTTTATGCAAATATATATTTTTACGGGAAATAGATAAATATATGAAAATTGGACGGAGATGTGTTTTATCATTAGGCGATTCTAAAGATGCTTCTATCTCATTCTGCATAATTTGCATAGAGCATATGTTTTGCATAATGCATATTCTATGCATATATTTTGCATATTTCACACATATTGATAATCAGATGGGAATTTTTCATAACCCATCTTGCTAAGAAATGATTAATCACAACCAATTTTTAAATGCTACCAATTCTAATAAGAAAAATTATAAACAAAAAGGTTAACGTTAAACGTATTAGTAAAATTAGTTTTAGATACGAATAAAAATCAAAATGGAGTGTGAACATATGCTAAAAAAAATTCAAGTTTTGACGAATTATGTAAAATTAACAATGCCTTAAAAAATGTAGTCATCGGGGAATAAAAAAAAATTGAACACGATATTGGAGAAAATGAAAATATGCATCTAATCACGTCCTGTGAGGTTGAACGAAAATTTTCGACGTATAAATTAATTTTTTCAAAACAAAGGCAACAATTTACAGTTGTAATCATAAAATAAGGATTATAATTACATATGGCAACGTAAATTGTAATAAACTGTACTAAATAAAATTGTAATAAATGATACTACATAATAAACTAATATAGAGTCAAATAGTCGACTTTGCATGGCGATATATCTAGTTGAGTGTTAAACGATCAATATTAAATCGAGCGATATCTCGTCAGAAATGACCAAAGAATTAACATTGAAAAAATGCGCGAAATTCTTGTTACATTTCTAATAGATTTACTTGGAATTAATTAGAAATATTAATACTTAAATAAAGAATTAACAATACTTCTTAAAGATATATATTTTTTTTAAATACTGTTTAATGTAGTATGTTCAAGTTAAGTACTGCTCGTACTTAATTGCCGAACCCTTATGCGATATATTTCATACTTCGCGATATACTCGATGTGAAACTCGGTGAATAAAATCGAAACTTTGTTGAAAGTAATATAAGAATAATTTATTTGCCAACGAACAGTGATTAGACTGATATTTGACTAACAATAAGATATTGTTTGACTTTAATGAACATCTGTTTGTAAAATCTTTGTAGAAATCGTTGTAGAATCCTGCTCTCGCATGTTTTAACTTTTATAGGCTAGGTTATTTTGGTATTGGTTAGTTTACTGTGCGTTGGGTGAGTAAATTTTCTGATTTATCAGCGTTTGAAAGTAGGTTATCGGTCCTTCCAAAGGAAAGGGTTTTTGTTAAAAATTACACATTAAATTTTTGGGATCCAGAAGATCCTCAGGTTTGTTTAGTAATAAACTAATATTTCGATATCTCGATCTCTCTACGGGAGCTATAGGTACGGTATCTTAGTTTGGTGGTCAAATGTGATTAAATAATTTCATAATCCGCCAGATCGAAGGTTCATTATGTTTGCAATCATTTCATTATCATTATAATCCAACATACTATGATAGTTAATTTTCTAGAATCATTGCGTAAGAACATTTATCGTTGATAAACTTTTATAAGATTAATTGTTTATTAACATATCAAATGAAGTAAATTAGTGAAGTGTTTAATTCTTCGGGAATCCCAGATATTATGTCAAGTATGCATTCTAGGAACACCCTTACTTTGTTAGATAGATAACACATTTTTCTCTCTTACTTTTCATATCTCTCATACTCTGTCACATTTTGCTTACTTATCAATGTGAATATTTATACGATGGAATAAAAGTACTATAGGCAAATATAATTTGCCGATTTGGTAATTTCAAATAATAAAATAACAGTTATCTAATATTTCATATCACTTACACAGATAAATTTTAACGAAACTATTGAAACAATTGGAAGAATATTTCAAAAATTTGCTTCAGATACACTAGATATGCATAAAAGTTGTTGAAAGAATTGATGTCGTTATTATATCTATACTTTATAAAATATATTAGTGACGTTGTATTCTAGTTGGAAATCTACGCATGAATATTAGATTTCATAATAATGATGGCACTGTCGTCGTTTCTGGTTCGTTACGTGGAAGAATAAAGAAGAAGTTGTGGTCAATAATCCATAATAGACGGTAGGTAGAGCATCTCCGACATGAATGGCTGGGTAAAATGATGTCAATGATTTACGATCTTTGAAGTTAACAAATAACGTGTGCTGTATCCAGCTGAGAAAGGTGTCTCAAGCTTCCCTTTGTCGGCAGTTGCTTGTGATGACAGTAAAATTTGATTATTCATCTTGAAAATTTATTCTTCAAAACATGTAATATCATGTACTATTAATGTAATATATTTAAAACAAAGATCAATTTTACGGAGATGTATAAAAATGAAGTAATATCAAATTAACAATTTTGCATTGTGATAAATAATGCCAGAGTGCATGTTAAAATAATTATTTAGTAATTAATATGCAAGACAACGTTGCTGCCATGTTTATTTATTAAATTAACTAGTACCACTTAATCAATATATTACTTGCTAATCAGTGCAGATTTGAAAATTGTGAAATTATATTGAATCATTTAGGTATTGTTTTTCACAGCAAATTGCATGCTTATGTTGTTGAGCAATATCCAGATGAAAATTAATAAATCGTTTCGTGAATTCGCGCTGCATGGAAGTAAAAAAGATTATTATATACACCATAAATTAAATTATTTCGAAATATTATCAGAAATTTTGTGTTAAAATATGAACGAAACAAATGATACGCAGAATTTTTAGATGATGTTAGATTTTCTTATTTTGAAATTTTTTAATCGTTGAACGCTTTTTAAATTTTCTATTGTACCGCTAATTACTTCATATTTTAATTATTTCTATGTGTATTTTAAGAAACTTGATATTGTCAATTTTAGCATTTAGTAATATTCGAATAATCGTAAGCATTTATTATTTTTCATATTTTTGTAAACAAAAATAAAAGACAATTTCCAAAAATGATTACTAATACCTATAAAAAGCTGTACAATGTTTTTTTCTTCAATCTGTGAAGTCTGACCTACTTTCTTAAATACAAGAAAAAGTGACTGTGCAAATATACGCTAGTTGGATGAAAAATATTCAACACTTCAATATTCTAAAGCATGATTCACTGTTTTATTTTTATTTTCACTAAAATCTCATCAAATTAAAATTACTAATTTATAATAAAAATTATTATATTTTTCTGAAAGATCAGTGCTCGGAATTCCAAAAATAAGGTTTATAACAAATATTTTCAGAAGACTTTTCGATAAATCATCCTTCATTCGTCGCTGTAATCAGCATTAAACTTCTATGTAAATCTAAACGTTTTCATCCAATCCCAATCAGTCGTGTCACGATTCCAGTACAAGGGTCGTAGTGTGAAGCTTAACTTCACAGACACTATATTCTTCATTTGTGGCTGCACTTAGCATTGGACTCCTATGTAAGCCTAAACGTTTTGATCCAATTCTAATCGGTCGTGTCGCGATTCTAGCACAAGGGTCGAGTGTCAAGTTTAACTTCACCGACTCTGACCATGTGAGTACAACATTGGCGCCAATTGTAATATCAGCCTTCGCGTTACTGTGCTCTTTCTAATATTCGTTCTACAGAATACACGCGTTTCGCCGCAATGTTCAATTTCCTGCATTCCTCGTCGATAGAATTTATTATTATCGATTTAACATTTTAACCTCGTTATCTTTGAATTCACCATTGATCGTTAATCTAAACGCGACAATTGTTTTACGATGTGAATAGAGCGAAATTACACTTTTGCATAAAGAACTTACTATTCTAATTTGCACTTTGACGAAAACTATTTGAGCTGAAGAGGAATAATTGTATGTATTTGCTGTACAAATTACTTTGACGCTTTTCCTCACAGACTTAAATCTTCATTTAGAAAATAATCAATCACAATTTTAACGTTCAAAATAATCTTCATTGCGTTGGATAACCTTTCTCCATTTATCATATAACCGACGAGTTTTCGTTTTGAAAAAAACTGACGGTTTTCAGTCGGTAAATCCCTCAAGACTGTGAGAAAAGGCAACGGTTATTTGTGTTATATACATACGATTCAATTTATATTTCCCGAATTAATTGTAATTAAATTTAAAGATATGATTGATTTGTTATTTAAGAGTACGTTATGTTATAATCTCTAATCTATTTGTCGTGTTTCAAAGTAAACTAATATTCAAGAAAATATTATACAGTTATAGTTGATATATTTATTTAGGATGTCGATGACGGTAGAAAAAATTGTATAATCAGTCTTCACTGAGCGGAGAGAAAAGCTTGAAGATCGCATGTCGAGGTGAAAACGGAAGTTTCAAGCGATAACGTGTTACTTAACGCGTCAGCAAGTGATTAAGGTCAATAATTCAATGTAGTCTTAAGAGATACACGAATCGCGAGCTAGCGGTTTTCTAAAGATACATTACAAACTTATAGTAACATATTCCTATCAATTTTTCAGAAGTACAAAGCAGAGACAAGAATTGTTATGTAAGAAATTTGCGGGAAGATGTTATTGAATATTTTTTTTTACTACTGTAACAGTTTCAAATAATATAAAACGTTTTATTAAAATTGAGATTTAATTATCGTAAAAATGGATGATTTTGAAAATGGGGGGTATATATTTGATAAGGAAATATTAAAAATAGATTATTTATATTCATTGTAGAATTTAAGTCAATATTATTGTAACGAGTCATGTTTTAACGCTTTGTGCTACGAGTATTTTCTACTATAATCGATTTATCAACTCCAACATACTTCTGCAATGAATCTTTGGAAAATAAAAAGTTTCATTTTAGAAAGAAAAAAATTATACGCGTTCATAAATTTATTCACATTTATTTACCTTATTAATTTGCTTCATTTCAATATAAGTAATATTTGAATGGAATTATGGTTGTATTGTATAAACTGCATTGCATTTGCAAATTGCATTTACAAAATGCACTTGATTGAAGTGTTTAACTAAAGGTGTGAAATTTAAGTTAAAGTACACTTTCGAATGAATAGTTTACTACCTCAACTTTAATAAACTAGGAGAATTAGTTCATTGCTCACTGTTTCTATAAATGATTAATATTTTCTGGAAAATATTTGGCTGCATAACACAAACTTTACATGGTGACACATTTAAATTAGAGATCTCAATAATCAGGTACACATTTTTTAAGATAGTAGGTTTATATTGATATGATAAAGCTATAGGTTATATCACTTTAATTTATCATCTGAATTCGAAGCATATTTGAGACTATATGTAGAGTGTCCTAGGTAAATTTTCTAGATTTGAACTTTAGAAAAATTCGTTTTAGTCAAAAGTTAGACTATATTAGAGTTCACATACTTTTCATAAACTATCATGGTTTCTTTATTTACATTTTTTTCGGAAATACGAATTCTGTTTCTTAAATAATGCTACATCATTTTTCAAATATTTTTCATTGATATGAATCATGACAAATATAACAGCTATACATATGTTACAAAATCTAACACTTTTCCACAAACTGCAAGTAAAAGTTGATTTCCAAAAATATTATTACTAATACCCGTAAAGCAATCTAATATATTTATTCTTCCTATATGTAAACCATATTCTCATTTTCTCAAATACAATAAAAGGGGTAGCTGTGCAAATATATGCTAATTATATGAAAAATATTTAGTACCTAAGTATTGTACTAACACAATACAGCGTTGAATTTCTATTTACAGTAAATTCTTACAAAATTAAAATTTTTTATTTATATCGCGATATTTTTATTATCTCCATATATATATGTGTACATATTTTCAACCTTAGTATTCGGAAATACTCTAATAATAATAAACTTTTATAATTTTTCAAAAGAAGTAGTACATTTACAGTGTTATCGGGTATCGAATAATTATGTCATAATGTTGAGCCACCGTTTTATCCAAGGCAACGACACAGGAATTTTTGTCGCGTCTTCGTACCATAATTTCGTGTGCAACGAAATGCGATCGTGGCGAGAACCCACGCTTCCTCCTGCCTTTAATTTATCGTCGACACGTGAGCGGGAAAAAATATCCGGCATATACACATCGAGCATGGAGAGGCTGGATACGCGCGTTGCTCGCGCGGAAATAGAAACGGATATGCGGTCGGTACACGCCCTATTTTTGGGGATCGATCCCATGAACGCTGCGTACCGAGCCCCGATTGCCGATCGCCGGATCCCTTTTGTCGCGTGCCTAATCGTTCGCCGCTTCCTACCACATTCCGGGCTTATTTTTCGTTCGATTGCGCTCAACGTCGAAAACCGCCGCTGTTGTTTGTCGTGCCTGACAGCTGAACATATCGGCCAACTTGTACAATTTTGATAGATTTATACGTGGTCAATGTTTGATCCTTTTTTAATGAAGCGCTTTAGACCGCGAGATTGAACTTCTGATTTTTCCTGTACGTTTTGTTGATGGATTTGTAAAAAATCACGGATGGTTAATATTCTTGCTATTTCTCGTGAAACAACGTTGATAGTAAGAAGTAGTACGAATATTTTCTATTCTATTATTTTAATTTGCATGTAACGGAAAGGTGATAAGAAAGGGACATTGAAAATATCTCAAAAATGATAGATCTACCTATGATGATGATCTTTTTATTTTGTAGCAACATTTAAGTATGTACAATCACATGTAACCTCAAAGTGTTGTTGTTTTAATCAGGGTAGTAATATACGAATGAAATTCCTCGATATCGAAAGTAAAATTTTTTGGTAGCCTTTCGAAACGTTTCGTGAAATACTGTTGTTACCGATTAATTTCTTTATTGCTATATGCAAACAGGTATGTATTCAAAAACCGGTAATATGAAATATCCAGTATTTTTCGTTTAATATTCTACTAATTGTCAATTCAATTTTTTTTTTTTTTTGTTATATTTATGAAAGGAACACGACGAAAGTTTATAGACGTCCCTATGAATTAATATTATGCATCTTCGTCAGTTTTAATTAATTACAGAATTATGTTTTATTTTTGAAGCAAGGATTATTTTTTGTTCTTTAATTTGAGGATGATTTTTGTTTTTTATACAAGTATGTAAGTTTAATGTAAATTTTGTTATAAATACTTTGGCAATAGTGTAGTATTTATGTTGCTATTGAAACAGACTGATAATATTATGATTTTGGTACTTGAAGAAATAATAATTAAAGAAACAATATTAATATTATCTTGTTTTATTATACTGTCCCATTTTTAAATGTCGATGTTCTATTCAATACAGTCAATTCACCAAAAGGACGAAATAGATTTTGTGCTTGATATTAATATTTCATTATTTCTTCATGAATTATGCATTTCTTGAATATATTTCACTGTATATATTGATATTATATTATATTTACTCATTTACTAATTGATACAGTCTTATTCGCTATATATCATATTTTAATAATATAAATGACACTTTTAAGAAAATGACAATGTTTCTTTGAATTTGCAGACGGTTTTACATTTATTTATTTACCAATGGATAAAATGTTACTCATTGTATCTTATATTTTAATAACATTTTTAATACAATGACAATATTCCTTTTAATTCATAAACGACTTTATATTTACTTGTTTACCAATTGATAAAATGTCATTTACTTTATATTACATTTCAAAAGTAACAAGTAACTTTTACTATTTTCTTAGATCTTTTCTTATGATCTTAAGGAGAACATCTCTCAACAACGATTAAGGGGTAACACCACTGTAAATTTTTCGGAAAATTGATTTTTTTTTTATTGGCTTAAAAGATGCTTTGAACCTTTTAGAATATGGGGCAAAAACTTTATTACTTGAAAGAAATTTGTTTCCTTGAAATTTCGAGCTCTTCCCCAAGCGCATCGGACTGCTTCGAAACGACTACCGGTGTCAAATTAATCCCTGCGGGGAAGGTACAACCTAATAATGTCTTACCTTTTGATTTCTAACTTCTCTAATACACAACGGATGTCGTTGTCTTTATGACAAATTAATAAATATGATTTCGGTCGCAACGGCAACAGTACGAGACGTTAGTATGAAGAAAGCAGCGCAAGAAGAGAAAAAGAAAATTGAAGAAAATGGACAACGTGGAGGGATAACTATTTCCAGTGATGGTTCGTGGAGGAAACGCGGATTTTCGTCGCTTTTCGGAATCACCTCATTCATTGGATGATTTACAGGCAAAATCGTCGATGTTGAAGTGAAGTCAAAGTACTGTAAGTCTTGTGAGCTTGAACTGGAAAAACTGGAAGAAGGCGCAAGCAGCGGATTCCTTGGACACCTTCTATCATAAGCCGCAGCTTTCTAAGGAAGTTTTTGAAGCCATCAAACCAATTTATGAGAAGCTGAGCCTAAACCGTTGCTTGGGAGGCTACATCCAAAATAGCAACGAAAGCTTTAATGCTACCGTTTGGAATTTGGCTCCAAAATTTTATTCAAGCGGCAAAAAAGTCTTGAATATAGCGACTGATATTGCTGTGTGCAATTTTAATGATGGCCTAACTAATATTCTGCAAACCATGAAAGCTTTGGAGATGGATATTGGTGTCTAATCATAGAATTTTTGTCTTGAAGCCGATGCTAAACGGATCAAACACTCCGAGCTCTCTTCGACAGATGCGGCAAAAGAGGCACGCTCTAGCTTAAAATCTTCGAGGAAAGAGAATGAGGAAGAATATTTGAACATGGAAGGGCAGCTTTATGGTCCTGGGATAGTAGATTAATGGTAAAAATTTTTAAACAGTAGAATTTTTCATTTTTCCATGTCTATAACACATTTCAAAACTTTAAACGCGTTTTTCTGGAAACACGATTTTTCAAAACGGCACGCAGTATAACTCCAACAATTTTCATTCTTTTCGTTCAAATTTTTAACAATATCTTTAAAATAACATTTTGAAGTGAAATACGTACGGGATTTTCGATAAGTTAATTTAAACATTATTTATGAACCAATGATTGTCCTTTATAGAAAATTGAACGTCTTTTAATTCAAATACTCACCAATCGCACAAAACTCAATATTTTTAAAATCCCCTACGTACTTCACTAGCTATAAACATGTAGATTAAGTGATATTTTTTTCTTTCTTCCAGATTCAAATTTGCACCAGCTATACTGCGTGCCGCAGAGCGCTTTAAAAATTTCATATACCTCGCGAGAACGGCTTCGGTGCCGCCATTTTTTAATATTTGTCAATTTTATTTTTTTGTTTAATACCTAAATGTATGCTTAATAACTTCTTCCAATATTATTATTCTATTACCCTTCCTTCCATCCAAGAAAAAATTGCCAGAAAAACGCTTTTTTCAAGCTGTTACAGTGGTGTTACCCCTTAAGTATCAACGTCGCAATTTTTACAGATTAAGGTGTACCACTATTTTCGCTACATTCACCACTATCCACGTAAGCTCGTTTAGATTCGACACGGCTAACCGTAGTTGCTCCATTTTCGCCAGTCAGTCGACGGTTTAAAATTTCTGCTATCGACGCGATACGAAAATCCTATGTTTCAAGTCACGCTCCCCCCGCCCTATATTCCAACTGCGATCCTATGAGAGAAAAAGAGAACGAAACGGTACACGCATCGTGAGACCCCTTGAACTCCGGAGCTTCTTCAGATAACGTCTATCGAGGTTACAACGTTTCGTAAGAGATAGATTGCGTCCACCCTTAAACGTCCTATATAGATCAAGCGAGGTTCTGGTAATTCTCTTGACACCGTTACCGAAGCTCGGTGTAATTTAACCAATTGATAAAGTGTTTATAGTGTGTTTGATTTACGAAATTTGACCGGGTTCGATACACGAAAAGGACCACCTATGATAATTATGCTTATTACCGTGTGTACGGGTTTTCGAATGAATTCCTGATGCCTCATCGACATGCTGATTTCGATTATCGTTTCAACAAGATCTTGTTTGCTATTTAGTATGCGTTCACGTTTTCCCATGCTGTGTGCTTCATTTCTATTCGATTCACGATTTGTTTACTTTTTAAGGATTTTGGTACGTTGCTTCTGTTTCCTCTAATTTATGCTTCGAGTTTGTAAACGACGGCGCCGTAAATCGTGCACTCATTGATGTTTCGTATTAGCTTTCTAGGTTAGTCAATGTCGTTTAAAGCTTGCGAATTTGCCAGATGAATAGATCATATAATTAACACATTGCTGACTGCGCCATTTTGACGTTGAATAATACGATATATAATTTAAATCGTAGCATATAAATCCTACTTATGAGATATTACATATATACATAGCCCAGGACTTATAAATAGTACCAGTTCAATTTAATGTAAGGTATATAGATTTGCAATTGGGTTTGTAAAGATTTAAATGTAATTCCATTGAAGATCTGTATACGTATGAATTATTTAATAATTAATAAATACCTATTTATATTATACATATACAATCATTATAAATCGCATTGTATAATACAATCGTATACAAACTTACAAATTTTATGTGTTAAATATAATACTGATTAATAAATAATTAATACATTAGTATACTATTTATTACTTAATATTTACATTATTAAATATTTATTAATTTATATAATTGTTAATAGTTGTATTATACCTTAAACTTTAGAAATACATTAAGTATACAAGTATTCCTCTGTTTTTAATAACGTTTGAAATATGTATCAATCTAAATATGTTTACTATTCTCAAATTTTACCGCTTGTTTGTGGGCTGTAGTTGATAAAAGAGAAAAGATACGTGATGAATATTTTTTTCTAAACTACTGTGTATATCAAAGTTAGTCATTATCCGTAAAGCATCTAAGTCATTTCAAACAATGAAATAATAATTATCTAATATTTCATATCGCTTGCATGGATTAATGTAATGTGTTTGGTAGAATATAAAATGAAGTAAAAGTGTGTTAGACAATACAGCATTCTTTTAAAACAGACAAATTTATACAATATTGTACCACAAAATTCGTAAATATATCAAGCATATTCATTCTTTTCGTAATATTTAAAATTGCCAATCAGTTGGCAATGTGTTAAGATATCGTATAATAAATCTCGTACTTTTACTTTGCCTTTATGTTTCACCAATTTATCTCTTATGATTTGTTGAATTTAAGAATATTACCACTGAGTTTACCAGAATTTAAAATTTTTCTACTTTCTTTTTGTTATTACTTTGAATTTATTAAGATTTTCATAGAATTTGAGAAATATAGATTTAGATTAATAATATGCTTACATTTATTTTATTTTTATTTAAATTTATTATTTAACACAAATAAGTTCATCTCATTGTTTTGGTTATTAAAATCGTATATGTAATAGAACTTTTGCTTTTACTTTGCTTTTAGGTTTCACTGATTTATCTTTGAAGATTACTTGAATTTAATAATATTGCTACTGAATTTATCACAACTTCAAATTTTTCTTTTTCTTGTTATCACTTTGAATTTATTAGCATTTCCTTGAATTTGAAGATTATATATTCAGATGAATAATACGCTTATTATCGTTCTATTTCTACTTAAATTTACTATTTAAAGTAAATAAATCCGTTTTTAGTTAGTTGCTTATTTTCAATTTATAAATCTTTGTATTCTTTTTGATATTTGTAAGAAATTCTTTTGATAATACAATAAATATGTATATTTTTTTTTGTAACAGCGAACGTACTGTATTCCTCTAAGTGATAAACAGTACATAAGAATTAGCGATAAACGGCGATTACACAACAAAGAATGCTGAAGTATTTTCTAAGAACGGATCTGTTTGAAATTAAAGAATCGCCCTGTCACAGAATTCTAATCCCAACACCGTTATATTATAGCTTCACAGTTGACAAACGTTTGGTAAAAACAAATCGGAACGATAAACGTGTGATAAATCAGTTCAAGAAAATCGATTAGTAGGGGACCACGGCGCGATACTAAATGTTTTCTATTGAAATCTTCTATCACAAACTAATCCTTTTAATAGTTTACTCCCAACACTCGACATCGTAGAATATCTTTATTGCTGCGATAAATTGTCTAAGCAGTAAATTATTGTGCCAATTGAATTAAATGACTTTGTTACTAATTCTACTTAGAAGATTTTAACGCTTCCGATATTTTACAATGCTTTGAAACTGTAGAAGCTTTAACAAAGCTTTCGAACTTTGGCTTTAAATCTTAAAAACTTCTCTAACTAAAAATAAGTATGTTAATTTTTCTAATTTTTTTATTTCACGTTACCAAAGATATCTGAACGTACCATCCTTTCTAATAAAAGAATTCATTTCCCAATAACATATTCACTATCACATTAACATAAACTTCACTAAAAAAGACTATCAATTGCTCACCAACCGAGTACCAAGTATATTTAGAGGAAACGATACAGTGAGTTTGTAAAATCGGATGTCAAAATACACGTTAATCTAAGCTCAAAAAAAAAAAAAACAGCAATTCAAAAGAGATAAGAAGCATGAATATGTTCTTACAATATGTTTTTAGTGTAAATACTAGTGGTGGATACATAGAAGCAAATAAACAGGCAAGACTTTTACGGAACATAAATTGAAATGGCAGCGTCTGTGTGAACATCTAATTGGCGAGTGAAAATATTATCATCATATTTGACATCGGAACAACTGTTTCTTATATAAGTCTGTTATGTATTAAATATTGAAAACTAATAGGTTTTGAAAATTGACAAAATGACATCAGCAGCTGTTTCATAACAGCTTTTTTAAATTCTGGTATTGAATATTTACAATTTGGATAGGTAGGTGAGAAAAGTCACTTGGTTCGGTCTTGCTTTCAAGTCAGTCCTTGCAGTTCCTTTAATCGTCGTTTGTGTAGGAACACGCATACCATTCTATCGAGCGTCTGCTATGCGGCTAGATCCTGTGCAGTGGCAGAGCCTAGTCTATACGTATAGCTCTACCCAATCAAATCTTAGCAGAAGTTTATCAACGTATACCTCGAAACCTATTTATTTGAGGCATATGGCTCCTTTCAGACTCTTTCTCTCCTTGTCGAGCAGAATACGTTCGTTTAAAAAAAATGTATCATTAATTTTAACTGTTATAAACAATTTTCTTGACACTTTTTCTTACAAATGTCCACCGATCCAGGGGTGTAGTTTCACCCCATAAAGCCATGATCATGACTTTTTTTACACTCTGTATCTAAATCGTTAACAGCTGCAGGTTCATTTCTATCAATAAGCAACCGAAGTTCAAACAAAATATTGTTAGAATTTTAAATATCAATTCACAAACGATACACAATGTTGCTTACATCAATCTTTTATTTACGATCTCATTATATCGCTTCCATCAATTGTGTATTGTGATGTCTCTAACGAACAACGAAATTCTTGAGTGATTTGAACCCTCGAAATTATTAGCGCGATGGCGTAGCCGTTATTATTAGCCCGATATCATCGGTTTCCACGAAACGTTGAAAATCGCCACCGTATCGGGTCCAGAACGTAACGCGAGTTTACGAGCAACGGCGGCATGCCAACGACTCGTGGCGATAAACTCTGCGCACGGTTCATTAATTTTGGAGTTTCTTTTTTCTCCGAAAGGAATACGTCGGGTTATCAGTACAGTCATAAACAGACCGCCCATTCTGCTTCGGAGAATTTCTACATTATCTCCGATTGTCACGCTGAACTGTTTCATTCACGTTCGTAATAAATAAGTCGACAGCGTGATGTCACTGGCGGCTTCGAAGGCTTCATATCGTAGACCCGACATGATCGAACAAATATCAGAATATCCTCACGTAACTTGGGCGGAGTTACACACGGTAGCTTGCGAAAGTATTCGAACCCCCTTTGAAACAGAATGATTTTTTTTCAAATTGGAACAAAGTTCCTTTTTTTCAAGAAAAATTCATTAATTCTAATCCTCTTGATAGTTTACTCACAGCTCTCGACATCGTAGAACATTTTTATTGCTGCGACAAATTGTCTAAGCAGTAAATTATTGCACCAATTAAATTAAATCACTTTGTTGCTAATTCTACTTAGAAAATTTTAGCAGTTTCGATATTTTACAATGCTTTGAAACTGTTGAAGCTCCGAAAAAGTTTTCGAACTACAAATTTAAATCTTAAAAACTTGTCTAACTAAAAATAATTATGTTAATAAAAAAGTGTTACAATTAATGAATTTGTAATAACTATTCGAAAATAATGGCAAGTAGTTGCTTCGTGTGCACTTTCGTTTTACGAACTTCTGCTTTGAAAAGTCTTTTCGTACAAAATGTTCTAATTTTATTATAGATAGAAATCGATCTGACATCGATCTGAACTCAAATCATGTAAAATTTTATAAGTCGAACAGACTTAATTATTTAAACTTCTACATTTAAAATTTATCTTAATTCGACATTTTTATAAATTTGATCTTTTAAAAGATATTACGCTGTTATTATCCCCAAGACAATTAATTTTTTTAATTAATAATAATGAGACTTTTTGATGAATACGTGTATAATAGTGGTGATTGTAAATATTATGCCAAGCAGCTTACGTTTTTTTAGAATCTGTTGTTATTATCCAGGGGTTTAAAACATTTGTGCATACGATTTTCCGCGGGTGCTTCAAACAGATGTTTTGCAAGATTATTTGGATGATGTACCAGACTGTAGAAATGTCTCTTTGCTTGTTTTTCTTTATTTGCTTGTTTTTCTTTGCTCATTTCTTCTTTATTACGATAGATATTTGGAGGTCGAAAGGCAAAATTAGATTATTTTATATGTTCTATACTTCTCTCTTTTTTCTTTACTTTTCTTTGCGTTGATGCCCTGGAAAAGTGCAACTTCCTTTTTCTTTTCCTTTTTTTTTTTGTTATAGAGTGATACGAAAATATGTGACTAAACTTTGATACTATAGATACGCTACTGTTTTTAAAGATGGAAAATGACATATAATCTTACAGTAGATGATCAAATTACTATGAATATTTCGAAATAATGCATCATTTGTTTCATGTTTGAACAAAAGTGGAGTTAAAAAAAAAGTGGACTTAAAATGAAACCTTTATTATTACGAAAAATATAAATTATTATAAACGTATAAAATTTGATCGTGCTATCCTTTGCATTTATAAATTTCTTGAATAAGTGTCGACATACTTTCAATGTTTGTTCTACAGTTTTTTGTTACCCCTGTCTCATACTGCTACATTAATTCAAGTTTATTTAATCAGTGTTCTATTGGATTTATTCCATTTTATTCCATTTTCTCCATTTCCAGAAACTTGCTTAATACTTTGCTAAACTGATCACGATTAAACTTGTATTTTCATGTTAAACAGTTACAAATGAACTGGTACCTGCACTTGCATTGATTTATGCACTTTTTAAACCTGAAAGCAATGTAGAGCTTTATAAGAGCCTTCTAGATCGTGTTTTATCGCGTTATCTTAGTTTAGACTAAAATTCTAAGAAGATTATTGTACAAGAGTTTCGTACAAAGATTCATCTTTGAAGCTTTCAGGAAAATAGAAAGACCATATTTTAGAAAGAATAGTAACTGGCATGAAGAAAAACCCTACTACGGCATACAGTGTAACTCTTCAAAAAGAAAACGCAACGAAACTCGATATATTTTCAAAACTTGTTATGCGTCATTATACGTTGGTTAGGTTACATTAGGAAACCATGATTAAACACATGTGATAAATTTCACTTCAATGCATAATGTTTAAAGTGTGTCGAAGTTCATATAAGGTGTTTCCATTTTATATTCAATTGCAAAAACATAATATACTATACGAGATAGTTTCGACTTTAAGTAACTAAGTATTAAAGCAAAGTGTAAAAGAAATTTCTCTTTATGATTCAAATGATTTCTTTTTTCAACAATACGTGTTTCGTACCGACGATTTCAAATCTCAGCAAAATTTGTAAATTTTTAACTCCGATTACTGCAATTGCATTGCAAACGTACCTATTAATTTAAGATTTGTAATTATATATATATTTGTATCATATAATTTAATATTATATTTATAATTCATTTGGAATAATTAATTCATATGCTGAATCAAAATAGTTAATCCTTACAAGAGTACAGTTTTCATTAATAATCGTCATTAAATTTTCCTGTTGACCTTTAAACCCATAAGAAGCTTATTCTGCATTTTGTCTTCACTTATCGGATGAAATTATACCTTTTTTTTTTTTAAATCCAAAGCAATTTATAATCGAGCAAACAAGGTTTTGTGGTGTGACGCGAGCGATATCGTTGGAAACGTGCTCAAATAAGTAATAATTAAGTAACCGAAGATATGAAGTAACGGCAAATGGCGCATTTGTTAATAAATTATTTTAAAGTATGATGTCAAGCGTGACAGCCTTCATGCATTGAAACGAATATCTCGCAACACGCTTTTAACGACCATCTAACAATTGTCAATCCGTCTTGCAGCGTGATATCATTTTTATCCGACTTCTCAATAATTTATAGATAAACAATATATAAATAACACTTAGCCAAGCTATAATATTTCCTACAAGTGGTCGATTAAACGATAGGAACGTTCAAGTAGCAGGCGATATGAATTGTTACGTAAACGAGAGCATACCAAATCAGAATGATCATTTCATGAAAATTACTATAATTGGAAAGTTATTTGGTAATTATAGCTATTCATTTGAACCCCGATAACGCAAATCTCACTGAAAAAATTGAAATTATCGAATTACTGTGTTTAAAATTTCGATTTAATGAAATTTCCGTGTAAAAAATACTAACGAAATGTTACAAACGAAAATTCGACTTACAGAGGTTTTATGCATAAATTAGACTTTTCAAGGAAAGACAAATTCAACTTTCAGAAATAAATTATACACGTGCTTATTGCATATGTATACTTATACGTAAACACTTAAAAGGAAGATAGATTTTAAAAGTAAAACATATGGCAATTTGCAAATGTAAAACATTTATATTTCGATTTGCAAAGCGGAAGGGAATGAACAAAATTTTAGTCCCACAGTAGTTTTCGAATTAGAATTTCTACTGTATAAATATCCTTCGAGAGGATATACGAACAAATTAATAGCAACTTCAAGGTCTTAATAGAAATGTTCATTTTTATTACTATCTTTATCTCATCAAATCATGTATAAGAAAGAATCTAAATCAATCATATCGGGTGGGAACTTAACTATTTATTTCCTTTAAACAAGTTATATGAATTATAATTTCTCGTAAAATACAACGAAAAATGTTGTAGAATAAATTAGAAAACTCTTATTATATATGTTGTACGAACGAGTATTTTCTGTGGTGTAATTATTGTGTACAAGCTGTACATTTGTAACGAATGAGATCAGATTGTGATGTCACTGGCAACCGTTGCATCTTTCGAAATAAATGACACATGAATTAGCGATGACCGTCCAATGACGTGTGCCGTGCACCCTCCTCAACATTCTGTCTCGTGTTACTCCATTCTATTAGGTACGTGAAACCGCACTTTTCTCAAATTTACAACCCAGCAGAGCGTAAATAGATTCATTGTATCGTGCCGCGACCGCATAAATATTTCTATGACGTCAAGTTTGAAATTGCTTGTTACACGCGTGATCGATTAACCATCAGCAACCGCACTCGTCACTTCGCATTATACGTTTACTTGGAATCTTTGCAGTGTGTTCACTTTCGAAATTAAAATTAAAATATTTCTAAACATTTAATGTAATACTAACAATATGAGTACCAGCAACAACGTTAACAATATTAATATTAGTAATATTAATACTTATAATGTCACTTGTACTAAATTTTTAGAAATATTTTAAATGCAATTTTGAAATTTAGATTTGAATAGGTAACAGATCTCAATTAATATTGGTAATATTAATGATATTAATAGTAATATAAATATTGATAATAATACTGATGATATCAATAATAATATTGACAGTATTAATTTGTTTACTGCAGATGACGAGTTAACTCGTTTACTTATTAAGGGATAACTCATTTTGTAACTATGCTGCGGTACTTGCATTAAGTATAAAATACACCACATTTACATTTGCAGCAACAAAATTAACGTAATTACTCATAATTCTTGCTAATTTTTAATTAAAAATTGCAGATCTTCCATTTTCGTTTGAGAAGCGAACCCAGTCCGAAAGGTTAATAATATTAAGAAATATTATTATATACATATTATATATATATATATATATATATATATATATATATATATATATATATATATAACCTTATAATAAAAGCTTATTTATATTAAGAATATTGATAATAGTAACATTAACAGTACTGATAGTATTAATATTAATAATAATGTTAATATTAATTCGTCTTGTTAATAGATTTCGTCTTTATATTTGCAATATAAAAAGCATCTATAATTGTCGTATAGATAATTATACATATAGTAATCGTTGAGAATTGTGATTGTCCTGATTAAACTAGAGCGTAAAGAATTTGCGGTACTTCATTTGTTCAGTCAAACTGTTTGCGTGAGACAATGATAAAAATTAGCCGCCACGAACTATAAACATAACGGGGTTAATGGTGGTCAATGACGTATTTGCATACAACAGTTCTGGAACGTGATGTCATTCATGTAATGCGTTTTACTACGTCCGACGGTGTTAATGTGGTAGCAGCTTTCAGCATTAAGAGGTTTACACGTAACGAAGGACATTGTCATTATGGCAATTTCAATTTAACAACCATTTTGGATCAAAAATCTTGCAAATACATGTTCACTTATTTGCCATGATAGTGATTTCTTTTTTCGTTGATAAAATCTTCAAATAGAATCAGTGTAATTAATTGTTCAATTAATTACATATATGCATATATGCTAAGCAAGATGAATGAAACGAAATTTTTTTTTAGTATGAAGTCTTCTGATTATAAGAATTCTGATAAAATGTTTTCAAATATCATTAATTGTAAACTACAATACAATGCAAGTTAATAAAAATAATTAAATAAAGAGTTTGCATGTATATTGAATCATCATACTATTTATTTAGCTTTTTAATAAATTTTTATTAAAAATTTCACTGAACTTTAGATTAAATAAAAGAGGAACTTTTTCTTATATAGAAAAGAAAGAAAGCAATTTTTAATTTACCAACTTAATACAAATTTCAATTTATTAAATTTCAATTAAGATAGATAGGTAGATAGAAACGTACATATCTATATACGCAATACCTGTACAGAGAATTATAATAATATTTAATGCTGTCAACAAATCCAATGCGAAACATTATTGATATTATACACTATCATACACAAATTACTAATATTAGTCAAAAATGAGTAATATTAAGTAGTATAATTAGAATAAAATAAAAATGTTAAAAAAATACTGACGATATTGGGAAATAAAAATAACAAATAACATGATTGCTAGAATTTTCGTTAGCAAGCAAGTGTTTGAATGATACTGTGCATAAAACTACAACCTATGTTACAATTTTTACTATTTTACACCTGTCATAGCGAATACAATGCTACCAAAAATTCATTTATATTAGATAGTTGATCTTTCATAGCTTGACCTAACTGTGGTTTCTTTTTGAAAAGAAAAAAAGAAAACGAAAAAATGTTGCAACTAGTTCTAATACTGTATCGAATGGTATTTCCAGGTTGGTAGACGGTGAAAGTATCACGTTCGCCGTAAGTAAAGCATCATAGAATAGGGTACTTCTTCCCTATTTTTACTCAAGTTCCTTGCTGTCCACGTGGGTGGGACAAGCTTACATATTTAGCAACATGAAATGCAGGTGAGAGTATAATTCAGAAAACCGTGGCCAGGAAGTATTCTGAACGCACGGGAAACGTAAATATCTTAGGAAGATCACTTAAAATCTATTATGGTATTGTTCAACTTAGACATAGTGTTTTAAACCCCAAACACGTCTAAAATATGTTCCAGTTGCTAACATAAATTTTACACGTCAAATTGTTCTGTCTATTTAAATAGTTTCACTGCATTGAATGTAGCTGGATTTCTGGCCGAATAAAATGGATGTGGTTAAAATTCTGTATTACAAATATTCGGCGATATTTGTCACTTAAATTACTCATGAATGACGTACCAATTGAGCCGTTTATTTTGAAAGTGGCCTAACTCCATTTGTCAATTTTTTTTGTATAAAGTGACAAAATCAAATCTCGTTCAAAAATAAAACAGCGAAGTGTTGTATCATAAAATTATAATTAAGTTATTTGTTCTACAGTTGTATTGCATTTCAAATAAAAAAATGTAATTAGTGGAATTTTATGAGAATTAAAATGGAAAATTTCAATTTCTGTATCGGAGGGGTGAAGAAAATTATAATATTCAAGACTGACGAATGTTAAGCAAGAAATACAAAAATAGAATAAATTATGCAATGCACATTGTAAAATGTGATAACATGTATTTAAATTATCAAATGGTCAGAAGTAACAATTATAAAAGGAACGGAACGCTGCCGAGCGTGTTCAGTTAAGAAGAGCGCGATAAGTTTTTGTAACATGATTAAAATAAATCAGGGCATTGTTTGACGAGTGTCCACGAATGAGAAATGGCACGCACGCAAATTTTTATCTTGTCAAATACACAGGGCTCTTTCATGCCACGAGGAAGACCAAATGAGTTGTGCATCCTCGCGTGGCGATTGTCTCCACGCGACAATAACAGGAAAAGTTTATCGTTATCAGGGACAGACTCTTTCTACAGAGCAACAGAAACCCAGATATCATGGACAAAATTGTGAATTATTTCGTAATATTGCTCGTTCAAAGAAAATGTCTGATTTTCTTATTTTTTGTTTGCTTTTTAATAATTTAGTTCGTATAATGCATATCGATTTTCCCATTGCCACGAAATTTCGATAAATTTCACGTGAAATATTAACTATATCACGAAGGTTTGTTTTACAATTTCACTGGAATTATTCTGCAGTAAATGATTTAAGGAATTCGTGAAATTTTCACTTGCAGATTTGTAACGAATCGAAAATTATTTCGTTACTTGTCAAAGGATGAAATAACGCACCTAAATTATACTATTTATTTAAAATTATGTAACACTAACTAGGGTATTGGTGCAAAATTTAACGCAGCATTTATTTTTTATAAAATATCATTTAATAATTCAACAAAAAGTTTAATTTAGGTAACATTGATGCAAAATTGAATGCAGCATTTATTTTTTATAAAAATAGTCATTCTTCTTTCTGAAGATTGTTCTTAGGAAACTGTTCCACATTATGGAATTATAATTTAAAAAATTTGAGGAGAAAAAAGACGCATGGTAAATTATATGTTTTAATAAATTACGAATTTTATGAAACGGAGCTCACAAAATCAATAATTTGTGTCAAATATATTTATAATACAATTATCATATTAATTATATTTAATTGTATTAAATGTTTGTAATGGCTTAAATGAATTATTTGGTGTATCGCCTAAGGTAGCGATGATGAAGTGTCTCTCTTTCACGCATAATTTAGTAATACCTACCCACGCGAACGAATGTTTAACCAGAGCTGTATCACGTGTCACGGATGCAAGCTTTCTCGATTAGTCAAGGCTAAACGCAGCTTTGCATTACAGCTCCGTGGTAATTTTATTCTACAGTTCTCGAATATCGTACGATTGTTGCTTTATATATAATCATACGTCTTTAATATTTGCCATTATTTTCAATGTTTTACTAACGATACTATCAGACGATCAATATTTTAAGGTTCTTAATATTTTCGTAAGTAAAGAGAAAAGAAGCTTGTGCAGTAATTATTTGATCATTATTAATGAAAAAGCAGAAGAAGAATGGCTTTTAAGAAGAGAAGCGTTTTCTTGCGAAAATTTATTAAATAAACTTTGTATATTTACTCGAAAAGATTTTCAAAATTATTTTCATATGTAAAGTATATGACTAGCATGTACTTTAAAGAACTATGGAATTTAATAGCATCAACTACCGTGGAATATAACTATATCATAAATATAGTCGCTTTTTAACCCTCTATAAACCGATTTTTCTTTATTCTTGAGAAGAAAGATTATAATTCATTAGAACTTTATATTTTAATAAGAAAGGAAAAATTTATTAATTATTACAAGAAAATTGATTACTAATAATGTAATAGTACAATGATATAATGCAATAGTGTAGCAGTAAACAAATAAAATGAGTGTTATAAAATGTACTAGATGTACAAATTAATTTAGTGTCTTTCTTTATAACGTCTACACAATTTTATCAATTTAAAAGCCGCCATATTCTTTCAAAAAAGTAATTTCTTGGAAGCATGATCCAAAATAATTGAAATTGTTCTGAACGTTGAATTCGTATTTGAGTTTTTGTAAATAAACATTGGTATTTATGAAAGGAAGGCACCAAATTAATCAGTACGCCTAATTGACACATGATACGTAAGAAACTTCCAAGTCACCTAATATCGTTGAGAGTTAAGAAGAACATTGTATGTGTGGAAGCTTAAATTCATTTAAAATGACTGAAGTATAAAAGCAGATATGTATTACAGTAGTAAAAGTATCAATCGATACCTCAAGGTTTCAAAGTATTACAATATTCAAGTAGAAAAATGATAAAAACGTATCTCATTCAACTTCCTGCATTGTACTCTTCTTCGAAAACGGCTATTCTTCGAAAATTTCACAACGGAAGTACACTACAAAACTACTCAAAGGACAGATTTATACAATTCCTTTGTTGCGTGGATCAATAACATTTTCGAAACGTAGAGAAAAAAAATCTGTGACCTGACTCCCTTTGAAACGATTTCTCACGATACTGAATGACTGCAAGTATAACAGGCCTCTGTTGGCGGTCTAAAGGCGGGCAAAAAAGAAAGGTGAGTAAACCTTTGACCTAGCATTTATTTCATTCCTATCCCTCGCTTCTGTCGTCCGCCACCCTGCGCGCTGTCAGTTATTTTCTTTTATGACCTGCAAAGATGTGCACTCCGTCCGGGCGTCGAAATCGCCTATGCGCTTGTTTACCGGGTGATTTCAACGAGATACAGGAAGGTGCAAAGGATACCGGGAAAAGCATACGGTTAATACTAGATTTACGGGACTTGTCAATTTGACGAATTAGAGATTTCACGAGTAAAATTATAGAATCTATTGCTATTATTTTCCAATAATTTTTCCTGACTTTTGTTAATGGAATGATATGAAAATATATCGAAATTTATAAGTAAGTTAATGATACATAATTAAGCTACTTTTATTAATTAAATAAATCAATTTTTTTATGGAAAATTCTAATTTTCGTTCACTCGTCAATTTGACGTGTATATCTAAATTTGTAAGTAATAGTACACAATTAAATTGCTTCTAAATTAAATAAATCAATTTTTTTTAAGGAAAATTATGGTTTTCATTTACTTTTTAGAATATACAGGAATATACAAGAAAAGTTCGTAAACCTAGCCTTAAACTTATGTATATATAGATATGAATATCTGTATATATGTTTTCTTTTGTTTTTTAACAATTTACTTTGTCTTGCAGTTCAGTACAAATTATTATGTACACGTTGTGAATAATTAAATACTCTCACACAAACATGATCTTTCAGATTTCTTAGGCAAAGTGGACTGTTAATGCCCAAGACTAATTTTTTTTTACTGTTCTATACTTCCAAAAACTCTGAAAAAATTTGGAGATATTTATCGAAGTCTCTACTACATTATACAATTGTTCGTAAAGTCAAATGTTCAAAAGATTTCTCAATGAAAATAAAAATTCCTCTCAGAGTGAAATATCTGAAATATTATTTCTTGCACTATTACTTTACTGGAATATTTGATTTTCAAAATTTCATTAATTAAATTCTATTATTTTCACAAGAATATTCATAATATTTTTGAAAATATACACGTGAGTATATTAATATCCTATAAATAGGATTCATATGTATAAAATCATGCATTCATATTATCATTTACACGCTTTTAAATGAATAATACGAGTACGATACATAAATGATTTAAATACAGATGTATTTATAACTTCTGTTTATAAATAAATGTATAAAAATAATTCAATTATGGCATAATATGACATTATACAGCATCATGTGCAATCTATTTTTTAACATTATAGATCTAACATTTTATAACACTGTGGTTCTATCTCTTCTTCAAATGCAGTGAACTATATTTGTTTCCTTATTTAGTTATAACAACATAATTCACCATATAACGCTACAGGATTGCCAGTGCGGAAATACGCATTGCTAATTATAGACACTAAATATGAGATAATTAAGGAGCTTCAGAGTGGCACAAGTGCAACTGCGTAAGTCGAATATCGTACTGATAAACCTGCAATTGCCAACATATAGAAGAGGAACTAGTTTCGTTAAATCAAAACTATAAATACTATGAAAATGGAAAATAATATTTTTAATTATTTACATACTTCAAAAAGAAAAATCTTATAGTATCCCTTATGACAATAGTTTAAATGTACTATTCGATAAATTATGGAAATTCATAATTGTTGAATTGGAAAACTCGAGATTAAAATTTTTGAAATTTTCTTCGAATTACTATTCTTTACATCGAATATGAAATATTTCTTTATTGCCTTCAGCTGCTTTAGTTACATTCAACCCGCTTCCTTAACCTAAAGTGTGAACATTTGCACGTTCGCGGCACAAGGAGGATGTTACATCTCCAATTTGATTGTTTGTAATCTTTAGGCAACAGTGACGTTTCTGACGTCAGTGGTACTTGTGCTTTTAATAGCTGTATTAACACATGTGTTGTACACGATGCTATGTGCAAGAGGGCTGTGCCCTGACGCGATGTCTAAATATAAAAAGAGTGCAATTACCTTTGAACATTCGGTTGCTACTAACCGTAACACTTGTAAAAATATATCCAATGTATATTTCCACTGTGATATTATTAATTTTTGTAATTAACACGTGTTATTAGGTTGATGCATATGAAACACCATTTTCTTAACAGTTGAAATTGGCGGGTTGATATTATGTATTAAATTTTGTCCGATGATGGTTGTTTTATACAATTGTCAAAAAGAAGAAATTTGCTATAGTACACGTACATTGAACAGTAAAAAAGATTCATAATGTAATTGTTTAAATATTATTATTGAATTTTTTTTATATAATTTTGAACTTTATAAAACTGTTATAAAAGTTGTTGAAAATATAAATTTAGCATTTGAAATAAATTGTGCAAATGGTAAGATACTTTAGTGTTAGTGTATAAAATTCAAAATGGGGGACTTTTTATTCAAAAATGAGTCAAGAGGAAACAACTTTTGAAGAAAAATGATTGAAAACGAAAGAATATGAAATTTTTCTACATCCTCCACTGTTCAGTAGATCTTTCTCCAACAAATTACCACTTCTTCAAACATTTGAACAATCTTTTTAATAAATGAATTATTAAAATGGTAACAGCAGCGTTCAAAGAATTTTTTAATTTAAGGACTAACAAATTTGAAATAATGAAAGTAGTTAATCGTTGGGCAAAGTGTATAGAATCGCGAGGAAATTATTTTAATTAAATATAGAAACACAATGTATTTAAAGTATCTATCATTTCAAAGAATATTTCATCTGCACCATTCTAATACTTATTTATGAAGACTATTTGCCATTTTTCAGGTAACTTTATAATACTTTTTTCGTAAGAATTCTTATCGATTGTATTAGAGAACTTGGACTAATTTTAAAAGTTCTGAAAAGTTAATTTTTATTGCTTAAGATTAATTTTATTATTAACTATTAGAATTAAAATTAATCTCTTAAATTGCCATTTGCTTTGTTTATAAATTCCTCTATCTACTTTCCATCAAATTCATCAAGTATTGTGTAGAGAAAATTAAATAAGAAAATGCTTTTTTTAAATGAAAATTTACTTTTTGAAAGCAGTTATGTTCAATATTACAATATGCATTTTCATCGTTCTAATCTCGATGGATGCCAGTGATCTTGTCACAGAACGCAGAAGATACACGCTAATGAGAAGAGTAATCAACGATTGCCGAATATTTATATGACAACGAAACGTGAATTGGTTACGCAACAGGATTACGTAGTGTAAATTTCCGTATAATTATGAAAATACTTTTTCGTACATTATTCATAACTTCGCTTCTCTAGATAAACGATTTTAACGGTTTTGTGACATCACACACGAGCCGCTGTTGTAAGGAGAGGCGATTCGTGCGGTTGAATTGTATACATTGAATTGTATAAGTGCGAATCCTCCGTATGTTCCGAACATCGTAATATCTATTTTTTCTCGGACATTACATTCGATCATATATAGATTTATTTCACGAAAATAAAGAAACTGATATATTCAACAATTTCCAATAATCTACGATTTTTTATAATAATGAAATCAGTAATTTCACTTTTCAATTTCACGTTAATATTTTATACAGAAAATGATTAAGTGCAGAAATAAATGATATGCTGAATAATAAGCATTATGATGCTTTATTTTCTGGATTTCGTTTCGATATCTATCAGGTATCAAGGTTTTCGTTAAACGGGTAAACATTTTTTGAGCAATCTCCGAGCAAAATGGGTGCGATGAAATAGACAAATAATTAAAAATTAAACGTAATTATTTATTTTCCATGATCAAATGTTTCGTTCTATATTCCTAAATCCTATATTCGTTTTCATGGGAGACAATTAAAGAGAAAAACTTCATACTCTCGACACAGTAATCAATTTTGCTTTACTTCAATTATATTTATATCAATGTTTATTAGATACATGGGATGTACAAATGAATTGTTTCCGACTTTTGGGTACAATGAATGTTTCATTTACAAAGAATGAAAATACATAGATCATTGAAATAATTTCCATTATTGTTGTATTTTTCGCTATATTTTCGTGCAGTTCGCGAACACAGTTGCGAATATTTCGATTTGAGTAGCTGTACTAATTATGTGACTTTATTTCTACACTTAATAGATAGAAATGAGTTCTATATTTCTGCATTTAAATATCTAATTATATTGAGGAACTACAAAAATAATTTCAACTTTCGAGCATCTGTTAGTTTAAAATCTAAGGAACTAAATTAATTGAATATTCGAATTTCAATGTTACAGCCAAAGATCAATGAAGACAACAAACGAAAAAGATTAAAATAGTGAACATATTCTATCGAGAAAATGTAAACATACAACATAGATTATGTATTATGTATATGTACAAGGGAAGTGTGTTGCGTTGAAAAGAAGAAAACAAAAAGTTAGTGTTTTCTAATCACCTAGGCGATAGGTTTTTGAACGATGCTCTCAGATTACAAAACCAATTTCGTGGAAGTGTTATAAAGTAAGTCCTCCGCAAATAATATAAAACGAATCCGCACACGCCAAGATGATTTGACCTATATCTCCAGCATGCTTAAGAATTAACTGAATAGCCGAGCTTGCTCAATGAAATTTAAACGTTTTCTAGCTTATTTGAACGCGCCTACGTAAAATATTAACACGTACCATTTGAACCAAATATTGTTCAAAGGAGTTACCGGTTCTGTTTGTATTCCCTAATGTATTCGGAGATTTTTCCTTTCGGAAACTTTTTATTTCGAAATTGAACAAGCCTGTAAATTAAGTTGTATAATATCTAAAAAAAGAATGTTCAAATTAATTATAATTTATCCTCTGTTAACTCTCTGTAACCCTATTTCTCTAAGTTTGTGAGAAGAAAAGTTACAGTTAATTACAATTTTACATCTTGACAAGTGTCGAAAAGTTAATTACTACTAAACAAATTAAATGTAATGTATAAAATATGGATAAATGGACATGTAACTTTTAAATAGAGGGCTAAGTAGTGAAATTATTTTATTGTATTTACTTTATACTAATTACCACAAAAATATATCAATCGTATTTAAAGTATTGTGTCACTTGATATTAAAAAAATAATTTATTTTCACCCAATTCTAAATAGGTGAAATAAACGAAATAATGAGGATTGGCAAAAGTTGAACTATATTCATAAAATGTGCCATGTTGTAAAATTAAACTCGTTGCTGAATTTAACGCTGAAAATGAATTAATAAACAAAATGTATCGTATATGCAGAACAGAATTATTCGCCATATGATCACGAGTTCGGACGTAGATCAACACGCAACCGGCATTCCCACGTGTTCGAGTTACGGAACCATCGACGTTTGTATTCACCTTCAAAAAAGCGGCAGGGCGACGTGAGCTCGCTCCAGATGCTCGTGCCGACATTAAGTCGTCTTACGTTAAATTGTTCCTCACCTACGTTCATAAAACGTACCCACGTATGATGTAGCATTCAATTATCGGCTTTCTAGGTCTCGGCATCGCGAAAGAAAGCTCGCGGATTTCATATTCAGAAATTACGTGATAACGGTCATCTACCGGAAACGATGCCGGCAACTTGCTTCGGAGAATTTCTCGCGTGCCAGTTTTAATCAGGGCTTGTTCTACGCAGTGAAAATTCGTGATAAGACGATGGAATACTTTTCTCTCCCTTTCCTCTCTCTCTCTCTCTCTCTCTCTCTCTCTCTCTCTTTCTCCCTTTCTCCTACCCCCTTTCTTACATAATCATTCAAGGAAATGAGCCGGTCACTAGATCAATCGATATTACGATCATTACTAATGTTCATTCATCGATAACTGTCGGCTTAGCGGACGATCGTTCGAACCATGTGTAAATACACGCGTCTAGTAACACCACTAGTTAAATGTCACTTTAGCGAGATCGACGTTAATTCCGGCCTTCTCTCTCTCTTTCTAAATTAGAGCAACGAACGCGGCACGATGACGTTAAACGATGACGATAGAATAGAGTTACACCGTTGTATATACGAATGAGACAAGAATCAAACACTATTTCGCTTATGAGAAAAGATATACGCACACACACACACACACACACACACACACACACACACACACACACACACACACACACACATATATACGATTTTGAATGAAAACCATAATCGAGTTAATGCCCTTTATCTACGAACGAACGGTATAACGCGACTGGAATATTTCAAGGACTCACTCACCACAGCCTCGGTGACCGGTATCCACGTGACGACCAGTAGGGCAAGGACGCAGGTGACTTGCAGGACAACCGGGAACGGAGGTAACCCGCGGGCTGTGCTGCTTAAGGTTGCCTCAGCCCTAGGCCGCATTGTGCTCAATGCTTCTCCTCCTCCTCCACCTTCCTTCCTTCCTTCTCTGTCTACCAGTCGTCTGTGTTGTATTGTGTGTGCAACGATGGGTAGCCCTTAAAATAGGCCGATACACCGATCGGTCTATTCAACTAGTTGTTCGAATGGTGTTATACACTTGCTAGTGAATCCGAGTATCTCTGGTGTGTAGTTAAGAGATGTGGTTGGAAAATGCGGTGGCTGGTCGGCCAGCCTGTCGACGCAGCGCGTGTCGAAGGGCCAGACAGACGGCGGCCCGGTTGGCCCGTCCTCCCGATCGGTCGCCGCTTCACGCAAGCCAGACAGGCCTAAGTCAGCGGCGGAGGAGGTGCTCTTCTCTCTTCTCCTCTTCGTAAAGCTGTATCCTTGCGCGTCCAAGCGCGCCACGCTGGCGGGTAGATGCTCCCCCTCTCGTTCTACTCGCCGGTTCTCGTTTCAGTTCGCTCAAGCCAGAGAGACCTACGCCGCGATCGACATCGGCTGAGACCGTGCAACAGTCCTCGTGCAACGCGCGACCAAGCTCGCCTCGACCCGGTCAGCAATCCTCTCCTCCTCCTCCTCCTTCTCCTCTTCCTCCTCCACCTTCTCCTTCTTCTCCTGTTTTACTCCTCTTCCCTCCTCCTTTTTCCTCTTCTTTCCGCTTCCCTATGCTCCTTCTACACTCCTCACTCACTTCCCTCTCCAGCTATACTCTTCTTTCCTTCCTCCCTTCTTTTCTCTTTTGATTTCTCCCTCTGTCCTTCCTTCTTACGCCTTGCTGCCTAGTATCTTCTGGTCCCGCAGTTGGCGGAGGCAAGCTGGAGAGTTCGATTCTCCTGGCCACGACAGTGGTGTACTGAAAACGAGAGGAAGAGAGAAAAAGAGAGAACGGGGGAGGTAAAGAGCGCAAACAGTGCGAGAGCACACACGAGCTCTCGCGGAACCGAGAGAAGCCTCTCTCCCGATCCTTTCGGCGGAGGAATTCTAGCTGGCGTGGCTCGGTGGCCGCCTCCACCTTCCTTCCCTCCATCCGAGTTCATTCAGAGCCCTCCCTGGATGGGATGGTCCATACACCACGTCTACTCGGTGCCGGGTTCCCCGCGATATTTTGTGACTGGCTGTCCGTGCGGTGCTCGTGTTAGCCTGTGCTCCTCGGCTCCCTAGACCCGTCGCGGAATAGGGAGGTCGAAATGACCCGGTTAGGATTGCGGTGAGTTCCGATTCATCTTAATTTTTCTCATCTTTCCTTTCATCTTTTTTTTTTTTTAACTTTTCTTATATCATCATCCATATCATCATCATCATCATCATCATCTATTTCTTCTTCTTTTCCTCTTTTTTTCTTTTTCAATCTACTCCTGCTTTTTCCTATTCATTTCGCTTCCCTTCTTGGTAACGTTACTGGTTCGTCAACCTGTTGTTACGTCAATGATCTCTATATTGCGCGGACACGTGCGTTCGGTGAACGTGTTACTCGTGCCGCTCCTTCCTACCGGCGTGACACGGAAGCATTGTCAGATCTACCGTATGTATCTTCTCTCGATGAATTTTGACGGGATATTATTGTGTGTCAAATAAACGTTGTCCTTCCTCCCCTTTTTCCACGTTAAGCCTATTAAAGTTTTTACACCGGATCTTTACGTATCACAGGCCATTTTAGTTGCTCGTTTATTTTTTTGTGTTTTTCTCCCTCGGTGCACGCGCCAGAAATATTTGAATGACGGACGGAGGGGGCACATTAATCCCCCAGTTATATACCGACGGAACATCGGAGTGGATTTCAAGAATATGCACGTGTGTTTACGGTCAATTATCCTTTTGACGGGGAACGTTCGCCGCGTTGTTCGGTTTCGTACCTTTTGAAACCTTTCGTACCTTTGCGAAAGTTATGTACGTGTTAGATTTCATTCCTTTTCTTTTTTTTTTTGTTTTTTGTGTTGAGTATTTGTAGATGAGCTTTTTTTGTAGTACTGAATGTGAAAAATGGTGAAATTTTGACGAATTAGTTGAAACGGTGTTATCGCTATCACAGGAGTGTCAAAAAATTCTTGAACCTCCTGGAATGACCACTTCACTTTTACTTGTTCTATTTTGTTCGATCTAGTTTCTTTAGATCTTCGTATTGCATGATCGGAGTTATTTGAATTAATAAAGGATTTTTTTAAAGTTGTCTTCTTTATTAATCGATCATACTTCTTCATTATTTCTTTTATTTTCATGATTTGATCAATACGTCAATATTCTTGATCTTCGAAAGTATCTGTTATAAAATACCCACATTTTATAATCCTATGATTATACACCTAACTTTTGCAAGCTGTCAGATTGAACACAACGATGCAAGAATTTCCTGCAAACTATCATTTTCAATTTGAAAGAAACAGATTTTTTTATTCGATTTAAAAATAATTCCAAAAACTATCAACAATAATTGTGAAATTTTATTTTATTTTTTGAATCTCTTTATGTTTACAAAGTTCTATCCTAACCTTATTTCATTTTTATCTAACAATCAACTAACAATTTTTATCTAAAAATATGCTTTTTAGATTCGTCGCATCCACAGTCTTCCTGGCCGGGCTTGTCAGTGGGGTACGTACAACACGTGAACTTTTTTTTAATAATTCCTGGTAAAATCTAAGTTAAGATATCGATCGTATCGAATATTTATTGATTATACCACGATGTATACAACGTTCCAGTAGAACGGTTAAAAAGCAAGCCAAATCTCGAGGATCGCGTTTCGTGACACGAGCAATTTGGTCATCTGTTTCTCTTTCTCTGTCCGTTCTATTGTGTCCACGTGCGAGATTCGATGGAGTTGTGAGGGCGAAAAAGTTTCGCCGAAGGTCGACAGACCTTTTTCTGGCGTAATGCGCGCAACTTGCGCGATCATGTCGATCGTCCGCGCGATTAGATCATTGTGAGCGTTGTTATTTCTGCGTCTTCTCCGCGAATCTGCTCGTAATCACGTAGGACTTTGAACGTCTTTACCGATTTGTCGAAGAAACTTATATTTCTTCTGTCCGAAAAACTTCGGAAAGGGACAATTGTGAAAAGGATTTGATATAGTTGAGACCGTAGAATTAACAGGGATCTCGGTAAATCGATAATGTAAACATTAGTTTGAACGAGAGATCGAAACTATTTTAGAAGTAACTGTTTTTAACTATTTACGAAATATATGTGAAGAAGTTTTATAATACAAACTTTTTCAATAAGTTACACTAAATTCGATAAATTTTTGAAAATGGAAGAATACGATGGTGGGATTATTGTTAGTGAAATAACCTAAAGATGTATGTGAAGCTTCTTCAATATGTTAGATTAGTTTCGATAGATTCTTCAAAGTGGAAGAACCTAATGCGCAGGATATTCATTTTAAATAATTATTGGTAAATAATAACAATACAGAATTGAGAATTTACGAATAGTTCAGCTTTGTGTTCTATACAGGCGCATGGTTAATTGATGATTCGATTAGTCAGGTCAAGTTTCATTGAAGAGAAGCATTCGTTAATTTACGACGAAGTTAATGCAATTCGGATGATATAATTGAAAGTGAGCCTGATTATTTTAGGCCAGTGTCAATTGTGTAGTTACTGTTACTTTTTAAGTAGACTCTTACGAGAGAAACTTCTCTGTTACAAGATCAACATAGGTCAAGACGTCGAATATTAAACGATTAATAGTTCAATCGACCAATCTAATATCAATCGTAATCTATTCTTGTCACTTCGTACAATAAATGTCATTACTAATGAAACAATTATATCAATCACTCTGTATAATTCTTCTTCAATCTCATCGAATGCAATCTGATAAAAGGTTACAAGGAAATCTTATTCCACTCGGTACGATACAATTGTTGATAAATTTCTTCAGCAAACTATTTTCACGTTCGCTTCGAACAACGTTAAACAAATTGTTTTGGAAACTCATCCTCCATTTTCGACACGATCTTTCACAAATTGCTCGAAGAATCTTTTCATACTTATTCGGCGCGACACAATTTCAACCGTACGTATCAAGAAATTGTTCTTCAATACGACGTCATACAGCTCGAACGAAACGCTCCGATGAATTCTTTATCGGTTTGGTGCAACACTTCAGAAACTCGCTAGAATTTTTATTCAGCATGGTGTACTGCAATTTCAACACGTTACATCGGAAGATCTAAACTCGATATAGACACAACACAATTTTGATCCTACTAAAAGCAATAGAATTTTGACAAATTGTTACGAAAACAGTTTTTCTTGACAACGTTACAAAATATAGCAGCATAATATCTACGGATTAACATTTACCGAAGATTCTCTCGGTTGGAAACTTTATTTTCGAAAGGTGTACAGGGAAACTGTGATCGATAAGAAGAAGGAAAAATGGTGATAAATGTGTTTCAACGGATTCGTCGTTGGTTAACAACGGAAAGGTGTTAAATCCAAAATAGGGCAGTCGTCTGTTAGTGACCAGTCCGCCTACGGCATCGTAACCGTGCTCAGTGTAATTTTATTACGCCATGTACACATGTACGCACAGTGTGTACAGGCACGCGAGCCAGCTTAGTCACTATTGAAAATAGTTCGGAATTGACCGCTGCTTGATTACTATCGTCTGGTACATTTAATCGTTGTTACTAGCTTCTCTTGTACGATCACGTCAGCCGATGGAGGAATATTTTCCAAGTTGAATGTAAAATTTGATTGATCGAAAGTTCATTTCATTGTACAGTAGAATACTTTACACGAATGATAAATTGTGTTTAAATAAATTCAGACAGTGTATTTTAAGAACGTATACTGGAAGAATTTCGTAGTAAGATATTTCAAATTTGATAAAACACATCGTCCGTATTGTAACGCACAGATCAAAAGGCTATTAACCTTTTTTCATGAAAAAATAAGCACCACTTTGTACCTGTTACATGTTATTTGTTGACATGTTAAATATTATGATAGTTCAACGCCACGTTACTCATATCAAGCAGAAGTGACGTAACCCATACTTTGCAAGTATAGTATAATAAACTTTTAAAGACGATGTCATTAAAATTCTTTTTTATTTATAGTTCAATTATTATTCTTAATATACACACAATCAAGCCATGATTTTTCTTTTGCTTTCTCTATCGTATACTGTATGTACACCGGGAAAATATATTTCTGTAGCACACACATATTTCCTTTTTATCCGATATCAAAGGATTAAGAAGTTTGTTCAGTGAAATCGTCGCATAAAGGGTGCAGTTATTTTGACAGTATATACATTTATTCTATTCACACGGTATTTTGAGCAGCTTCGTTTGTAACTTTCATGCACAGTATTTAAGTCGTGACTTACGATGACACGAATTGATAATCGATCGTTTCGATTCCGGTCCTTTGGATGCTTCATTGTCTATGATATACGGTAGCATAATAGGGAAAACGTTCGTATGTTTTCTTTTGTATTTCAAGTTATATATAGGGTCATCCAACTTACACGCCTATAGGATTCTGTTGAATAAAACACAAACTATTAGATATAGAAATAAATCTTTTCCGACTAAAGTCACAACATAATCAGCACAGTCATTCATATCGAAATATTCACAAAGGTATTCGCAAGTGGCGAGAAGAATAGCAAAATGTCATCGACAATAGTGGACATCTTTTCATTCTTTCCGAATAAATCTTTAATTGACTTTTCGATATGCTGCTGGACTTATTTCACAAATTGTAATTTGAATGATGTTCTTTAGGTTATTAACTGTTTCTGGATTATTAACATATACTCGACTTTTCCAAAAACTGCACAAAAGAGATCTAATGGTGTTAAATCACATAATTCTGGAGATCAATTGAAACCTGCATTTCGTGAAATTACACATTGACAAAATTTCGATAGCAAAAACTGAATGTTTTCTCAAGTTGTGTGACACATAACACTGTCTTGCTAGACATAGATATCAGATATATTAATATGATTCGATTCCGGCCATAAAAAGTCACTCAACATTAGTTGACTAACAAATGGTTCCATTTGACTAAAATATACACCAGACGGTGACTTTTTGTGAGTGTAGAGATTTTTCATCAATAACACGAGAACTTTCATTACCCCAATTACGACAATTTTGCTTATTAATGAATCCATCTATTGTGAAATGAGCTTCATCACTAAACAAAATTCTGCTTGAAAAAAAAAAATGGTTCTGTTGTTCATTGTTCAATAATCCAACTAGCAAAATGATGACATCGTAAATAGTCCCTTTCTTTCAATTTCTATGTTAATTGAATTTTATACGCGTGTAAATTGCAAATCCATGCATACGTTCCATACAGGAATGCCTAATTCTTGCGAACGTCGTGAAATTGACGTTATCTGTTCATTTTCAGCAGTAATGTTTTCATTTCTTCTACTTTTTGATACATAAATAATACAACCAGTTTCTTTGAATGTTTTCACTAAACTTTCAATTCAGGATTGATTCGTCCGATTATTTATACCAAAATTTTGTGATGGGTATTTTTCAAAGATTTTCATAATACATTTGAATGATGTAAATACGCAGCTGTAATATATACCTGTCTACGGTTAAAACTGTACTATCTACTGCTAAAACAAAACGACTTATATAATTCGAAAAGATATGAAGTGTAAATATTATATAGTGCTAACATCTAGGCGTCACATTTGGATGACCATTTACTATTCTATCCGAGGTTTTAGTATTTCTAAGATTTCATGTAAGCCTGACGACGCGTAAAATGTGAAAAATTGTATCGCGTGGCGGGAACGAGTTGTATCGTAGCGAAAGTGTTTAGTAAGAGGAACGGGTTTACGGAGCAAGCGGGATTAGTGATGATCGCCGTGAAGTCAATTGCACGTTAAAAGCTCTTAAAGATAGTATAACACGGTAGATAAATTGTGTTGAAAGAAATTGTGATTAGAGATAGTCATTCCAAGCTCCTTTCATGGATGGAAGATAGTTAATCAGCTGTATAATAGTTATAAAAAGAGTTAGATGGATGAACGAAGGAATTTACTTTTGAAATATATTATATATGTATTATATTAAAGATATTGAGAACAGATGTACGTGTTTTCTTATATCAATTTTATATACCGAAATAATTGTTTCTTTTTTATAAAATATAGTAATTTATTACTCACAGTTTGAAGACAATTAATATGCCTTTATGTGTTAATTATTCTGCTTTGAAAGGGTAACGCGGAAAAGTAAATATTACAAAGTGATAAATATTAAAACAGTAAAAATACGTAATTTTTAATATAGTCATTTTTGTTCATTTTAAAGCTCATATGATTATATCTAAATATATGTTTTATTGATTAATTAATCTGTAGTGACATGTAACATGAAACTTACGTTTAGAATACTGAAAATTATTCATTTATTTGCATTTTATGAGACTCTATTTATTTGCTTATTTCTATGTTGTGCTGTTATATTATAGTAATTGTTAATTCTCGTTTCTCCTAACAAAATGTGAAATTGCAGTCAATCGTAACTTTTCTCCTCAAAAACGAAGAAAACTTAGGTTACAGAGAATTAATAACTATATTGTACGCAATACGCGAAATAACGTAGCAATTCTAGGTATATTTGTATTTTGAAACGAGCTTATCGATTCATATTAGACTGCAAAATGTAAGTTGCAAAGGTAAGTAGTGTCAAACGCGTTCTCGTATACATATATTATATTTCAAATGATACTGCGTTTAAAAGAAGAAAGTGTCGTGGATATGTTCGTTATATAAGCGTTGTTACTGTACAAACATATTCAGCAATTTGTCAATATTTCCGAAACAAAATGTTGTTACATTACTGCATTTAATATGCAACATACACCCATAGAAAAAACTGATATCCATTCATTCTAAAACGTGAAAATGAAATTATTCACAAATATTCCTCTTTTTATTATTCCATCAAACATAGTAACGTTCTATTTTGTAGCTTGCAATATGTTATAAATGTGCAAATAACAAATAATCACCTAAACCTGCATCAAATACAAATTTGTCTACTGTCGCATAGAAATTAATAATTACATCATCATGTTGCTAAAAATGTTTTAGTTTACAAAATTAAAAAATCGTTAATTTTTATATATCTGCAAAGCATAAATAAAAGTGAGTAATTTTTTTAAGTCGTCACTAAAATTAAAGTTAAAATTGTGCTACTTAACAAGAACGGTGTCACAATTCAAAATAGGGTTGTTTAAAGGCTTTCTCTAATAATAAGCAATGTACATAAACAATACTTTATCAAAAAATCCAATGAAAATTACATCAATTTTTCTTCTTTCATTATTTCATCAAATATAGTAAAATTCTACTTTAGAGTTCGTAATATGTTATAAATCTGTAAATAACAAATAATCACCTAAACCTAAATTATATAAAAATATGTATAATGATCAAATACAAACCTTTTAAAACTACTATCATCACTTGTATCATTAAAATTAATAATTACATCGTCGTGTCATTAGAAGAAAATATATAAAAAAGAATAATAAAGTATACTTAAAAAAGTACGCCATTTTTCTTCGAAAAATCGTTAATAAAATTAAACTTAAAATGACACTATTTAATAAGAATGATGTCTCAACAGAAAATAGGGTTGTTTCAACCCTCCCTCTAATAATAATCAATATTTGATCAAAGACCCTCAAAACTTGAAGAATTTCCTTCAACACAATTATCTCAACAGTTTTATTCCTGACGGGAATATTACACTTTTTCAATTGTTTAAAAACAGTTTTCTTTATTAAATGCCTATCGAATTCCCAAGCACAAAATCTCAACGAAAGGACGACAATATTTTCAAATAAATATTAAATCTCAAAGAGAATTCAGAAAAGTGTTTCAAAAGACACTCTAAAATAGTACAATCCTCATTTCCTCAATTCAGAGAGACGTTCAAACAAATTATCATCGACGCATCTTGATCCTCCTCCAGCATTCACAGAAACGGCTCGATCCACGCGCGCCACGATTATTTCGTTCAACGAAGCCAGCCCAATTTTCTTATTCCAAATACGGGGACTATTTTCTCATGATGGTTCTAGAATCGTCCCTTTTATCGTGTTTCTTCTGATCGCTTTTGTGGATCCGTGATTACGTAACCGGCCATTTCAATGATTAATTCCAAACGATCTTTCCTTCTGCCAATCTTTTCTCGTACTGTATTTCAATCTTATTCACCATCTTGATGTACTTTTCTTGTTTCTTTTTTTTGTTTCTTTTTCTGTTTCGTTGTCACGCTGAAACAGTGTGTATTCCAACCAGAGATATTAACTGAACGTAGGACGAAGCGCGCTAATTCGTTGGTCAGCGATTTTTATAATCTCGTCGGAGGACGCGTATTCATGAGAGTGATGTGTAAACGACGCGTGCATGTACAGTCACTCTCATTAATATTCAGACACCCTTGAAAATAGAATAACGTTTTTAAAATTTGAATGTGAGTTTTTTTTCTTTTCTCTTTTTTGAGAACATAGAAGGATTAGTTCGCTAGAAGATGTATTAAACAAATTTTTAAGAAAATTGCAATACGTCAGAATTGTGAAGAAAATATTTTCAATAAATGTTTGAAAAAGGCATTTTTCAGATTTATGTCAGTTATATATATGCTGCAAATTTCATCGAAATTGGTGGACGTTTCTACAAGCTGGAAACGTTTAAAAATGGCGAAAATCGAAGTTTTTCGAAACATTCAGCCTACAATTGCGATAAATCTGAATATTCTTACGTCTTTCAATGCCTGTCGCTTGTTTTATGCATCGACCAATATCGATGGACTTTTCATTATGCATACAACTAACATAAATCTACAAAACAGATTTTAAAAATTTTAATTACAGACGCAGATGAAAATATTGCAAAGAGCGATCTTTGCAATATTCTTTGTGATCCCACCCAATTCCAATTTTTTCAAAATTTATTACACGCATCGTTTAGTAAACTAATTCTTCCAACTTTTAAAAAATGCTCACGGCATTTGGTGCAATCTTAAAAGGTTTGTTCTGTTTTAAAGTGTGTGCGAATATTAATGAAAGTGACTGTACATAATTGATATAAATCTACAAAAAGGTATATTTTTTTTTCATCTTCATTGCAGGCTCAGATGAAAACAATTGTAAAACCTTTGTTATTTTCTTCATAATTCAACAATTTCTTTATACTTCATCTAGTAATCCTTTTAAATTCCTAAAAAAATACTCCTGTTATTTGGTCAAATTTTGAAAACGTTATTCTATCTTAAAGGGTGTCCAAATATTAATAAGAGTGACTGTATGTACATGCCAAAAGGATTAAACGATTAATTCGTAGACACGCGTGAACGTTTAACGTGACAACACGAAAACATTTGTGAACACGACACGCTATTGTATTGTATTGTATGTGATACGCATTATTTTGGTATTTACGAATTCAAATGTCTTTAATGGACGAAAGAAGACATGCATGGCACATCTAGCAACAAGCGTCTATTTGTATTTCGTTTCTTTTTTCCGTTAATTTCGTGGATTCGATAATACGAGATTTTTTTATTAACAGTTCTTTCAGCGAAAATTTCTCTTTTTTGGGGAAATTACGAAGATGTCGATGTACTTCTTTTTTTGTTTTATTTCTCCTTCGTTTCGGAAAGTTATGGTTTACAAAATTGACGTAACTTGTATTTTTTAAATGCTGTTTTGTACTTACACCTAGGATTTCGAGATAATGATAGGAGATTAATATTTATATAGGGTATTAGGATAATAAATGATTCATTTCAGTTGTAGCAACTGTGCTACATTGTGATGTAGAATATTCCTGACAACCAGTTGTTCTAATTAGCATCGATGGAATAGACCTTGGTGGATTTAGTATCATGTAGTGGTTTCTGCCTTTAAATACTAAAAAGGGTCGTTAACCTTTCAGAAATTCAAATTATGAAAATCAAGGATAATTGTTTGATTTAATTGACGCATAATTAATATTACTACTATTTAGAATATTTGTCATATTAAGGATTTTAATTTATCTCTAGTATTACCCAATAAGTTTTCATATGTTTCATTTTTATCATGCACCACCATGAGACTTAGAAGTAACATTTGTATTTTAGAAGACTCACTTTTCTTTTCATTGTTATGTTATTGCATTATACTATTGTACTATTATATTATTACCAGATTAGGTTAAGTGTTTAATCAATTAATAATTACTGATCAGACATTATATTTTCTAGTTAAACTGTTTTCAAATCATTTTTATGACCAGCCAAACTTTTCTCCAATAACTATTAATTTTCCCTATTATCACTAAATTAATCGAAATTATATTAATATAAATATTTCATATGTAACATTAACCTTCTATGGTTTTATATGACTGGGAAGTTACACGTACCACGTACCCATGTTTCATAAGATTAGTTTTATTCGCTTATTGTTATATTATTGTAATATTACTATGACATTATTACTAGCTACTGCTTTTACGATAATTAGGTATTAATTCTTGATTCTCTCGGTAAAATATAGAATTGAATTCAACCATTCTTCTTCTTCTCACGAACGAGGAAAAGTCGGTTTATAGAGTTAGAACACATTTTTTATAGAATTAGTTACACGATATTAACATAAAAAATAACAATGTTCTTTTAAATCTGATATTTCATTTTTCCAAGCTGTCGAATATCTTCATTAGGTCAAACATCGTTTCCCCCATGAAATTATTCTCATATCTTCCTACTGCTTCGTCCTGCAAATTTTCCAAGAGGTACATGGCGTTGGCGTAACACGATTATCTCTCATTCCGATAAAGCATGTATTTTCATTCAGCATTTTCGAGAGAGGAAAGAAAAAGTCTGTTAACACGTGTAAGGAGAAGCTGGCTAGTGATGGAGTTAAAGAGAAACAGAGTGTGGCGCGTCATTTTGAAACGATAACGAACGAACGTTATCTCCTCGCGCTTCCTGCCAGTGCGTGCCATCCCGAAACGTAAAAAGAATAAAATGTGAAAATGAGGACAAGACAATGACTTTCTGCGAACGCGCGATGACGCATAGATTGAATCGAGTTAATCTGAATATTATGGTCGCCGGACGTGGAATAGGGCTAAATAGATCGAGGTATAGTAATTGGACTCTGTGAAAGAAATTTGGACTAGTATGTTGGATCAATGTTTCTATGCACATTTTCTGCATTTTATACTATTTAGTCGTGACATTCCGTAACTCTTTTTAATTGGAAGACATTTTAGAAAAAGAGTGAAGAATCGATGTAGTAATTGGGATTTGAGGTTCCTTAGAAAAATTGTAAAATATAATATGCAGGATAAGAAATCAATTTTTGCAGAGATATGAAAATGTAATCTTTCATATGGAACTTCCTAATTAATTATAACAGACAAATTTTTTACTTGCAACATGACAATTTTAATGAACTATTAAAGTTACCAATCAGCTGTAAGGAAACATAGTGAATTTGCAAAACCAAATGAAATGTTATACTTACCAATCAGCTGTGACAGGGAAACATTCTGTTTACAAAATAACAATTTTATTGAAATATTAAACTTTCTAGTAAATTGTAATCGGAAAGATTGTAATTAGCAAACTATTAATCTATATTGAATATAATAATATTGATGTATAGTGTAGGCTTCCTGTGTGCAACGATATGAAAGTAGAGTTCAGCAAATAAATTTTTCACATATTTCGGATATATTTAAGAAATTTAAGGTTCCCGTTACTTTCAAAATTATAATTAACAATATATTTCTATACAATTTTTAACATCATATTAAAAATAATTAATGAAATATTAATTGTTAAATTATGTTAATAAATAATTAAAAAGTTTCCATTTCCTTACCTGAAATTTAAATTTTCAATAAGATTAGTTGTCTGTAAATATTTAATTTTATCACATTGCACGATTTTACATTTATGCACAATGAGTGGTTTGCATAGTATATTTGCCTGTGAAGTATAAATTATGAAAATTTCGCGGTTTGAAGATGACATGTTCTGTCATACAAGTAGCATAGTTGATAACTTATCGACAGTTGGTGCAACCTGAGAAGTATTCAAGAGTAAGAAGATCTAGAAAACACTCTTAATCCTCATATCTAAGTATTTGATACATATGCTTTGGTAAGATATTTCATTCCAACGTGAACGCTTAACGTACCTTTCGTAGCTTTCATTTTAATCGTTAATTCACATTAAATTTACATTTTGTAAATTACTTGTTCTTCTCTTCTTCTTTTTTCTTTTTATTCGAATTTTACATTATTAAATTTAAGGAATGATTTTATTTTCACAATTATTATTTCATCATTTCTAAGCTGAATTTAGCTAATGTATATTTGGATATATATTTGTATTATATTTCAAAATAGATCTCTGATATTAAATTGTATTTTACGTTACTTTTAATCGCCTTTTCATTTTGACTTATGTTCCTTTATGAAGAAACAATAAAAATATGAATTGACTTACTTCCGTTTTTGTTCGTAATTAACAGTGTCCATAAGTGATTCTATTATAATAGCTGTACTTTGTTTTCACACGCAACAGTCATGTACTTTCCTTTTTTTTTAAACTTACCTTTATAAATCATATTTAAACAACTAGATTTAATTTACTTGTTACACATTTCTTTAATAATGCATGTAATTCGCGAATATTATAAACATGTTTATTACATTCCGGATTTTTATGCATTTATAGGAAATTCAGAGATTCAAAATTGCATAGAATGCACGTAAAATATCCATATTATAGCGTTTTTTAAATATAATACCTGGTAGATGAAATAATTTTCTACCGAAGTTCTACATGTTTTACTGTATTTTTAAAGACATACATTTGCATAAATATCTGCAGTTAAATATTTAATGATTTTACATTATACAGTTTCGTTAATTATTTTTAATTTCAAGGATAATCAAGTTTTCAAAAATATTATTTATATTTGATTGAACTATCCCGTCGGTAAAGAAGTTTATAGATCCCTCACGTGTCTGCAAGATCTACGTAGATCTCAGTCGATATCTTTCATGCGCAGCATTCTATCGATTACCGAATATGTAGTTAACCACTCTAATTAGTTACATTAAATTTTCTATAAAATACAATATTTACATAATGTAATTAAAATATAATTAATTATTTAACGAATAAAATCATAAAATTTATTCAAAATGGTAGGAATATATTTATATAACAAAAAAAAAGAATTCTTACAAATATTATGTATTATAATAAAATTTCGTTATATTGTAAATAGAAATTTAAATAAAAATAAAAATAAATGAAATTTTATTATAAGTAGAAAATTACAATAAAATACTTAATATTTGTAAAAACTTCTTTCTCCAAAAATACATTGGTATAATCTCCAATAAATTTTATTAAAATATTATAAATAGAATATTTATAATAAATGATTAAAATAATAGTTATTATTATAAATAATATTATAATTTTATTATAAATATACTATAAGATATACAAAATAGGAGATTTATATTAAAAGCAAGTAAATTACCTTTGCTACAATTCCTATTATTTTCTTTCTAGCAATACAATCACACATCATGGTCGAGCAATCCATCACCTGTTGTTCCACTCGGACGAGGTGATATCGGGAAACCAAATAGTACAGATGATGATTATATTTCCCCACGATGGAGAGATTTATTTTCAAACAACGATGGTAAGCATAAGATTTTTCTCTTCTGGATTTCCTCACTATAAAACGCGAAACATTTTGCTAAATTAATAAAAAACCACTAGATGGTAAGTTTAATTGGACAATATTTTAGTTCTATTGTATAATTTTATTGGAGTATAATGAAATTTTTTAGATAATTCTATTAAATGAAGCGTTGACAGAAGTGTATAGAATCACGTGGAAAGGCTTTTAATTGAATACAATGGTTTTTCGAAGAAGCACTATGTATATAAAGTATCATTTTGAAAAGCGACATTTTATATGCACCAACCTAACAGTTTTTATATTTCTCTGATATAAGAATGTAATGTAACATCCCCTAAATGTAATTATCAATACTAATTTTCAGGTTCAGAGGAAGCAGACAGGCGGAACACAGATCTTGATGACGACCGTCGAAATTACGATGATGGATACAACAGATATCCCGATGGTGGCGAATATGGCCGCAGGGTTGAAGATTCAGGAGGATATCAAACTGGCTATGGTAACAAAATTTCTATTGAGCTATTGTTATTTATATATTCTTATTTATATGTATTTATATCGAGCTACTGTTGGACAAATAATTCTCAAAAAAGAAAAAAAACGCTTGCAGTTAAGTATCACACGTACACTGCTGTTTATAAATATTAATACTTTGATAACCGCATATTTCACCGACTGACTGTTATTTATCGCCGGTATCTTTCACGTACCCAACAATTTCTCCTTAACTCTTTGACTGCAAAATACTCAGAAATGAAACGTACCAATCGTCGAAATTTTGTCGTAATGTCGAAATTTTTGGTAAGCAACAACAATAACTTCCTTTATAATGTAAAAAACTTTGTTAATCCTTTGCACTCGAAGCTTTTGTGCTGAAGTTAAATTTTTCTTAGTTTCTTTTTAGCATAATTGCTGCTGTTTCGCCTATGATTTCGTCAATTAAAATTCAACAAATCTAATTTGCATCTACTTGAGATTCTGTAACTTTCTTCATCGTTTCTGAATTTTATTCTTCTTTGTCGTTTATCAGAATCTATAGAGTCTATCTGAATTCTGTCTTTCCTGCATGCTGTCAGAATCAGTTTCACTTTTGATTGTTGCACTAATCTTCTCAATTGTTTCATTCAAATCTCCCATTTATGAAATTATTGATTTGATCTTTAAATAATTTAAAATTGAACCTATCTTCACTATTACTAATTCCTTATTATTTGGTTCGATATTTACAAGCATCAAAAACAAACTAACGTATGAAATAATAATAATTTTAGGTAAACATAGTGCGGTATTATAAAGTACATATACATGAGCTATTTAAAATCTAAAGAGAAAGGATATCTGTTTAAAAAAAAAAAGTTATTGTCGCCTTTTAATTGCCATTTGTATTGCTGTATTGAATTAAGACTGAGAGTCACCATTCGAGTGCAATTAAATGATGTATTGACCATTTTGATCTGTGACTGTTTCCCATTTTATAAGCAGCTTCACAATTCCATGCTTCCAGAATTTGCCATCCCTTTTAGCAAAAGATCTTGAAACATGTATTTCACAGCCTCTAGAGACTCAAAACCTTTTTCTATTAAGCGAATTTTGCAAAGAACGAAATAAGTGGAAATCTGATGGTGCTAGGTCAGGCGAATATAGTGGATCAATAAAAACATTCCGATTCTGTAACTGAGAATACTATATTACCAATTCCCAATTAGTTCTGTGATTATTTATTATTCTGTGGAAGTAAGAGGAGCTTCGGGGTCTGCTTTACGTGATCCTCGTCGCACTGCTATCACGATACGTAGTCCGCGTTCTTCTTCTTACGCACTGTACTTTTTTATATACAGCAACGGGGACTTTTGAATATTGAACTTAAATGTAGACGAGACAATAAATAATTTTTTGAAAATCTTTTACATTAAGAATGCTAGGATTAAGTGTCCGGTGACTTATGAACGGGAGTGTAGATTACGAATAATCCTTTTTTTCCCTTCACAAAAGGTGCAGATCGAGAATTCTATAACCAACATGGGCAAGGACAGAGACAAGGATCTTCAGATCCTTACAATCAAGGACCTGTTGATCCTTACGGAAGACCTCGAGGTTATGAGGATACTTATGGAAGAACAGGAGGAGCGGGAGTAGGGGAAGAAGGTTCTAGATATCCTTATGGTGAATATCCTGGAGCTGGAGATTCTAACAGCCGTGTAGATCCTTACAGCCGTGAATCGACTGGACACTCGCAAAGTCAAGGAGGAGGGTACGCTGCGGCTGGGAACTCGGAAAATTATCCGAGTAGCTATACGCTCATACCGGTTCGAAACTTCAATCAAACATCAAAATGCAATGGTTCAGCCTCCTGTGTGCCGAAATGTTTCGCAGAGAAAGGTTCTAGAGTAAGTATTTCTTTATCCAATTATCGTCAACGTGTTTTAATAAAAATGACGGGTTAATAAAATGAGTTATAAAATGAGCTTTAGACTAAAAACTATACATTAATATCTTTTCATTAATTTTCATAAGGATTTAGCATTATTAATCTCGAAATTTTTTATTTTTATTTGCCATTTAAAAATTTCTACACAGCAACAGAAATGTACCTCAATAAACTGCACTTCGAGAAATTCGCGTAAATCCTGTCAAATTGGATTATAAGGAATAATTGTTTTAATAATAAATATCTCAATTAAAAAATGTTTTCACATATTTCCTGGTCAAAAGTAAATTACCTAATATATTAAATATCGTTCTAGATTATTTATAACTTTTATTCTAGAAAAAAAAAACTATACATAAAGGTACATTTTTCAAATATCCCATTGAATTGAAAGGCGTGATAGAATTAGGTATAGGTATATGTATAAGATCAAGAAGTAACTGTTGAAATCTGCATATATGCAAAGTAACAACGCGTATTCCTTTTCATAGGTTATTTATTACTAAAATTACACTAACAGAATAAATCCATATCATAACTAATAAAGTTTGCCGACCAATCGGGGAGATCTTCTCGTTTTAGAAAAAGAAGAAATACGCTTGATATCATTGCATAAATTCGTCTGTTTCGAACGTTAGCGCACTTTAAAAAAATGTTATGTTGTTTAACATATTTCTATTTCCTTTCAATATTCTACGTATAAGCGATATATGAAGTATTACATAATTATTATTTTATTATTTCAAGTTACTTGTATACTTCATGGGTGCCTAAATGTAAGAATGTTACTAACAAGGTAATATTCCTAATTACCGATATTGACGAAACATTAGTATACAGTAGTTCTAAAAAAAATATTTTACACACATTTTCTTTTCTATTTGTTTTTTTTTTTAATCAGCAATCGTCCACAAAGGTCATCCTCGAAATTGGAAATAGTAAATATATTTGAGCTAACATCTCGAACATGATTAAAAACAGAGGAATAGTATATATTGGCGAATGGGTACTCTTCAACGTTAAATTTGCAAGTGTTAATGTTAAATGTAAATTTCACTGTAAAGTTACTACTGAAAGATATCATATGATAATTGGGCTACGGATTGTTATACAAATTCATATTTTTAAAAACATAGTAGAAGAAGGTGACGTTCGGTAGAAAATGGTTGCATCTACTAGCTATTAAAAAAAGCACTATAATTTGGATATTTTGCACATTTTTTCATGTTACCTGCATTCTGTGTAACTTTGCACCTGTAAATTTCCTATAAATACATAAAAATGTGGACGCATACTTTTTAGTTGTTTGAATTCCTCAAGCCAGCAAGTGGTGCAATAAATCTTAGATTAAAAATCGCTCTCGGCTTACACGACGTAAGAAGCGCGTATGCGTATTTTATCGATGAATTCCAACAGTAACAATCATCGTTAAAAATGTTTCTATTTTATTATGTGTGTGTAGGGTGTACCAGGTATGATAGGACCCCAAGGTCCGAAAGGTCAAAGAGGATTTCCGGGAGCTGAAGGTTTGTTGGGATTAAAAGGAGATAAAGGTGATCCTGGTCTTCAGGGACCACGAGGACCAAAAGGTGATAGAGTACGTATCCATTCACAAATCAGAACATATCAACCGTTGCTTCATAGCCATTTCTAATTACGTTGTTTCTCCTTCAGGGCAAAATGGGTGTGCCTGGATATCGTGGTGTGAGTGGTGTTCCTGGAATTCCAGGTTCACCTGGAAATCCCGGTTTTCCTGGTCGCGATGGTTGTAATGGAACAGATGTACGTACATATGTCACAAATTACGTTGTGTAATACAATTGACACTTAATTCACGTGAAGCGAAGATTAACCCTTAACCCTTTCGCTATTCGATAAAATTTCGAAAATTCGGTAAAAAAGTATTGCAATATATTTTATTGGTTAAATTGGTCGCATTTGTCAAATACAGGTTTTGCACTCCAGATTAATCCTTTTGTAGATCATATTCACTTTTTTGCACTCAAAAAATTAAATCTTTTGCGTCCTAATTAAGTCTTGTTCGCTCTTTTGCAAATCAAATTTTGAATTTCAAAAGTTTCGTTTCGAAAAGAAAAAATGTCATACACATTCATGAATCTATTTATTTTTATATATTCCATTAATTTACTTTATTTCAACAAGAGTAAAATTTAAATGGAGATATGGCTCGTATTATGAATGGTCTCCGTAGCGTTAATATCCACGAAATTTTTACAGAAATTTCTTTAATTACCTGTTTTTAAAAATACCAATCTCACAGGCAACATGGTTGCTTCGTATACGAAATATATACTTAACCGGTTAATACGCTCGACGCGAAGCCGATTTTGCTTCACTTTCTGCTTAGACGGCGAGCAATGTTCAACGGATGCTTAGGCATATAGAAAAAAAGGCAAATTTTGTCTTCGTTGAAAATGTTTCAATAAAATATATTAACTCTCGAAAGGCGGATGATTCGACCGACTAAACGGAAGGCCATACTTGGGTCCGTTCGAACCCGTAATAAATATTACGATTTGCGTTGACACAAGATTCTTATTGTTATTGTAATTTATTTTATGAATCTGTTAAACATTTATGGTTGTTATATACTACTTTTTTAATGACATAAACAAATCTACAATTATGAATAACAATATTTACTATAAATTTTTGCAGTTCGTACAAATACTTTCACTTACCGAATGTATGTTGCATACATGTTTTTCGCAAATATTCCATTTATTCCTATATTTATTATTTCCCAGACATATATACAATAATATCGTGAACGTTCTCTTTGTGATGTAGTTGTACATATCTTTATTATTCGTTCGGTACTTTCGATTTATTATCTCTTTTGAAAAAAATACTGTTCCGGTTTCAAATTCTTTAGGTGTCCTATCCGTATTTGCTTGAATCAATTAAAATCTTAATCCTCTAAGGAATATTTTTCTTTGGTTTCTAATAAATAAATCATTTGTTTATTCAGGATGCTTCAATTGCTATATTATTTAGATCAGCAAACCTCTCATATAAGTTACTTGTTATTTTATTGTTTACACACATCGTAAAACTTTGTATATCAAAATACAAAACTAAAATCAAGGAAAATTCAAAATAATATTTTGAGAATAAAAGAAATATGGATGTCACTCGCTTCTGAGATCACGCTGAATACTGATATTAAATGTGTCTTTTAGAGGTATAGTTGGCTTTTAATCGCTCTAATATAAACAAATGACTTTCATCGTGTCACAATGTATTCGTTCTTTCTTTTCGTCTAAACGGAAAGTTCAGTGTCAGTCCCTGAGGACCGACGCCGCGGTTAACATGCTAAAACAAAAATTTCAACGTCACATGTTTTAATGTTTACTTCATTCACTTTATCCTTCAGGGTGAACCCGGTCTTCCCGGCTATCCTGGTGAAGTAGGACCTCGTGGTTTTCGAGGTCCTCCTGGTCTTAAAGGAGAGAAAGGTCAATCAGCGTATGGAGGTAGGTTCGATTGTCTCCAAAAAGGTCAAAAAGGAGAACCGGGTAACGATGGCGTAAGAGGACCACCAGGACCACCAGGACTTCAAGGAGAACGCGGTTTTTCTGGACCAAAAGGTGATCGTGGTCCATATGTAAGTAATTATTCATATTACCTTTTTGTATGTATATTTAGTCTATATAGAGATTGTTGTGACCTTGCAACGTATACAGGGACTTCCATTAATATTCTGACACCTTTTAAAACGATAACTGTTTCTAAAGTGTACTAAACGAATTGAATTCTCGCGAGAAATTAAAAGGATTTGTTTATTAAATAACATGTAAAAACATTTTTGAAAAAATCACTATTAGTCTGAATTACGAAGAAAATAGTAATGGACGTTTTTTGCAACCTTTTTTATCCGTACCTGTGATGAAAATTTAAGAAATACATTTTGCAGATTTATGTCAATTATATACATATGTGGCAGCAATAAATTGGCGCTACGCCCCTGCCACGAATGCATGGGTGCGCTCGTGTGTGTGTGTGTGTGTGTGTGTGTGTGTGTGTGTGTGTGTGTGCGCGCGTGTGCGTGCATGTGCTCGGTTAACGGACGTTGGAAAAGCGGACGCCTCCGAGAGACAAACGCAAGCGAGGAGGGAATCGGATTGTTTGCCCCGGTTTCCATGGCGTCGGCTCTTCCAACGGATCTTCCGATTTCGCGTTGCCGATCTCGAGGCAGTTACGAACTGAACGCGAGAGAGGATGACAGGATAGCGCGCAAACTGCTAGGAGAAAGAATTGACGACCGCGAACGTTACGGCACGTGGCGCGTACGGAAAAATTCCACACATACATATGTACATGCTGAAAATTTCATAGAAATCAGTTAACGTTGCTATGAACTACAAACTATTAAAAATGGTGTAAATCGAAATTTTCCACGACTTCTGACTTACAACTATGATAAATTGAAAGATTCTTACATCTTTCAGTGCCTATCGCTTATTTCTGTATTAACAAATTTCGATGAAATTTTACAACTAATATAAATCTACAATACGTATTTTTTTTTTTTATTTTCCGCATAGATTCTGGTAAAAAAATGGTAAAAGATGACTTTCACTTTTTTCTTTGCAATCCTGACCAATTGCAAATTTTTCGAAATTTTTTGTGCATATTAACTAGTAAATTAATCTTTTTAGCTTCTCAAAATACTCACGTCATTTGGTTCAATTTTAAAGAAGTTATTCTGTTTTATTAAAGGGTATCCGAATATTAATGCGAGTCATTGTATCTTGATCTGACAGATTATAACGAGGTCTGTTCGAAAACTAACCGAACTTTTTCTTTAAAAAAATTTATTGAACATTTATAGCAATATACATTTAATTTCTTTGAAAGTATTCCTCGTCCTGTTCTGTACACTTTTCCCACTTCGCGAAGCAGTTCTGGAACGCTTTTTGAAATAGCTTTTCAGAGCGTTCTGGGAACCTTTTTCTTATGGATTCTATTATTTTAAATTGAAAACAATTTTGAGTAAATGTGGGTAATCTATAAAAATTCCTCTATTTTAAGTTTAGAATAATTAATTCAGTTCAATAATCCCTTATGTCAAATTATATGTTACCTTATTCGAGTGAAGTAATTGAAATAAAAAGTTACTTAAAAATAATTTATTTAAATTAAACACAATATAAAATTAAACAATATAAAATTAATTTTCTTTTATTATTTGTAAGATAACAACAATATGGTATTTGAAATAATTGTATTTTAAATGATTATTTGTTATTTCAAATAAAATGTGCTCAACCTTAATATATGTCACAAATAACGTAAATTCAGTACAACGCGTGAGAACATATACTAAGTAGGTTAAAGCATTCAATTATCTTATAATCAGCGTCTTGGAATCGGACATAAGCGCGTGAAAACGAGCCTTACAACTCTATAATATTCGATAATGGAAATAATGAGATTCAGGATTTTGAATATCAAATTTTTTTCTAGGGTATACCGGGAACCTTTGGACCAAAAGGGGAGAAGGGGAATATGGGTCTTGGATTTGAAGGTTTGAAAGGTAATAAAGGACGAAAGGGTGAACCAGGACCTCCTGGAACAACCGGTCCTTATATACCACTCCATGGAAAGGGTACAGTCATATGCGAATCAGGAGATAAAGGAGATAAGGTATCTTATAAGACTATTCTTATAAAATCGAATTTAATTGACATTTAACAGTTTCGGTGATATATAACGGGATCGCGCAGTTCACATTTTGTATCGAATAGTGCCACAGCGTTTGGTCGCGATGCTCAATTCACGATGCGCTCGGTTTCGATTATAACGCGTCGTCGGTCATATCGAAGCTTCCTCTCCTAATTACTTTCTTTCCAATTAAATCTAAACCACGTACATAAATAAGATAAAGTTTTTACTTTATCTACTTTTATTCATAGATATTTTTGCATAATAAAAATCTATTGCCAACACTTTTGGAAATATAAAAAAAGGAACATCTTGGTATTTTTCACAGTTACATGCCGCGTCGCACTATCCAACACAGTGTTTTAAATAGTTCCTGTGACTAAAATTGTTAAGAATAGAATAATTTGTTATTTCGTCTCACTTTCATTCGATTTGCAATGTTAGGGTGATATGGGACTGGAGGGTCACATGGGAGATCAAGGTCAAAAGGGAGACCATGGTATACCTGGTACTCCGGGTGCTAAAGGAGAAAAGGGTTTGATAGGTCCTCCTGGTGTTCGTGTAAGTTCACTTAAACTTATTTTATCTAGCAGAAAAATGAACTTGTAGAATAATATGGATTGACATTATCTTTTACTATAATCAGGGTAGGGATGGTTTCTCTGGTCCACCAGGACCACCAGGACGTAAAGGTGATCGAGGTTACGATGGATTAGATGGTCTCCCTGGTCGTCCTGGACAAAAAGGAGAAGCAGGCCGAGATGGATCTATGGGTGTTCCAGGATTACGAGGACCCCCAGGACCACCAGGGGTGAGTAGTAATTCACTTTTCAAATATTACCTTATAATTGGGTGAGTGTAAAGGTTTTAATGGGTGAATCCGCGTATTACTCTCATCTGCAAATTAATCTTGGGTGATTATTTTTACGAAGAGTCTTTTGTCTCGAACAATGGACTTTAACTCTGATAATTCACCGATTGACCTTGAAACTCTGAACAACGAATTTCTGGTCAAATGAATCGTGTCACTAAAGACGTGTGACACTCGAACGCGACAATCTATTGTTTCTAAAATGTAGTGACGATCACACAATCTGTTAGAAACATATGAAAGCTTTACCATTCACCTGATATATTTGTTGGTAACGTTTCTTCGTAATAATATATTACGTATTTAGGGTGGCAAAGGAACACCAGGCCCACCAGGACCGCAAGGACCTCCAGGTTTCCCAGGTCCTCCTGGAACTCGCGGTTCTGACGGATTTCCAGGAAATCCAGGACCAAGGGGTCCTATTGGGGTGCCAGGAGGTCCTGGCTCTCCAGGTATTCCTGGCCCTGAAGGTCTACCTGGAGACAAAGGTGCTAAAGGAGAGCCTGGAAGCACAGGATTCCCTGGACCAACAGGACCCCGTGGGTTCGATGGTCCACCTGGTTCACCAGGACCACGAGGCTTTTTAGGAGAACCCGGACTGACGATTATGGTGAGTATTGCAGTATCAGTGTCTCCATATCCATCAAAAGTAACAGTAACAACGAGGAGGAAAACAAAAGGGTGGCTTCTCTATGGGCGTAGAGCCCCGGCTTGCTGGTCTGGAGGTCACAAGTTTTTGATTCCCACTTGGTCCCTTAAATTTTCCCTCCGTTATTACAGTATTAACATTAAAACTACCAAGCTCGTCAAAATAACAGGTTTCAGATATTTTTTTTTAAATTATTTATTATATATATAAATATTTTACAATAATTTTAATTGCTTCTCCCAATTCCTGTTCATAAACATGAGAAGCTCGATCCTCTTTATCGCTTTTAATTTGACGAGAAGTGACAATCTTCACGAGTGAATTATTACGCGCTGGGTAATAGGTGACAATCATCGTGTGCTTATTTTTCTGTTTGCGGATACGAATGGGTTAATAAAGAATAACAAGCGAACACATTGAATGATGATCTTTAAAAGTTACTAAATCCTTATTGATTTAGGGTCCGAAAGGTATGGATGGTGCACCTGGTTTAGATGGTGAAAAAGGACAAAAAGGAGAGGCTGGTTACCGTGGTACACGCGGACCTTCAGGAGATTCCTTGGACGGTATCCCCGGAACACCAGGTGAACCTGGTTTACCTGGAGAACCAGGAGCTGCGGGGAAAGATGGTACACCTGGATATCCGGGGTCACCTGGTGAGAAAGGAGAGATAGGAGGACGTTGTTCAGATTGCTTGCCAGGATTACAAGGAGCTAAAGGAGATCGCGGTTCCGATGGTATTCCTGGATTTTCTGGTCCACGAGGTCCGCAAGGAGAACGAGGATTTCCTGGTGAACCTGGTGCTGATGGATTACCTGGTCTAATTGGACCACCAGGACTGCCGGTATTTTGAAAGATCATTATGCCTTCCATAAAACAATAGCTATGTTAATTGTTTTCCAAACTATTCCTCTAAATATTATGAACTCTGTGTCCTTTCAATTTAAAATGTTATTGAAGACGCACTTGACAGGGGCACAGAGAAATTTCGTCTCTTTTCTTTGAATTGTGTTGCGTTGGAATACATTTTTCATTTTTCGTACATTTTTCATTATGCAATTATCAGAGGTTCTTAATTGTTTTTTATTAAAAAGTAAAAAAGTTCGTATTTCTTTTTTGTATGGTTGATCTGATTATTTATCCACTATTACTGCTTCTCTAATATTATAATTCGACGTATTAGAGTTTTCCTCCAGCCAAGCTTGAACTACATTTATCAGAAAACTATGAAATTTCATTTTTTTTCAGTGTCGATAATTACAAAATGAAAGAAAAAGTTGGAAACTTATAAAATTGCTTTAATTCTGTGAAACATCTGTTATGGCATTTATGAGGACAAATTGAACAATTTATAGTGTTTTATGAATTTATTTTAAGACAGATATATGAAAATCTCAATGACGTATTTTCTCGTCATATGGACCCAAGTGAAAAACCAGAATGACGCATCGGTGCATCATTTGATGTCAATCTGTTAACAATTGTACGCCATGAGCTCGTTGAATATCGACGAAGTATCTATATTAAACTGTACTCATTCGATTAATAGGGAAAAGATGGTATTCCTGGTATACCTGGTGATCAAGGACAACCTGGAACACCGGCGGAAATTCCACGAAACATGACCAAACCGGAGAAAGGTGACAAAGGAATGAGAGGTGAAGTAGGAAGACCTGGTCCACCAGGTCCTATAGGTCCCCGTGGAGAAAAGGGTGAAACAGGATTTGAAGGTTTCCCGGGTCCTAAGGGTACTGCTGTAAGTTGTAACACTTCACTTGTCTATTACTTTTTCATCTTAGTTTTGAAGTTTCTTTAATTTTATATCTGTCATTTTTTAGGGAGATCGTGGTTTCCCAGGTGTTGATGGCATACCTGGCAGACCAGGCGTACCAGGTCGAAAAGGAGAAAGTGGTGCTAGTGTGAAAGGTGAACCAGGTGAACCAGGTAGTAGAAGTCAGGATGGAAAGAAGGGTGATCCTGGTATTAAGGGTGAACCTGGAAAGGACGGTAGATATTCCTGATTAATAACCTCTTGTACTGTTCAAATGTCGAATGATTCCATAGTTAAGTAAATTATACATTGTCTGCATTTCAAACAGCTGTATGCCCATCGCCACTTGAATTATGTTCTGGCCAGAAAGGTTCCACAGGATCGCGTGGAGAGAAAGGAGAACCTGGTCCACCAGGAAGAGAGGGGATAAGTGGTGACAAAGGATTGCAAGGTTTACAGGTGATTATATATTTATTACAATATAATAAACTTTATTCTTTTATATTTATGATCAAAGTGTATGTTCGATTAGACCATTTTCCATCAGACTTTTCTAGCCATTTGAAAGCTATCATGTATGCAATGCTAATTAATAATATGCACGATCAGCAACAAAGTTTACAAAATGGATTTCAGACTATTCGAAGAATACCTGGTATTTTCCAGCGTTTTCCAATTCTCAAATTCGTTTGCCAAAATTTTCTTTAATTCTCCATACCTTGAAAATTTATGTATATCGGATATATGTCCATATGGTATCTGTTTTTGTTTGTAGATTTATCACCTGGACTATTGCCATGCATTTATGTAATACCCTGTATAAATCATGCTCTTATAATAATTCTATCCAAAATGTTTATCTTCTTAACATACCTACAAATTGCAATAAAAATTCTATGAAATTAGGGGCCCGCTGGTGTACCAGGATCAATTGGTGCACCTGGACCGGTTGGACCACGAGGATTACCAGGTCCTCGTGGTGACAAGGGTAACATGGGACCATTAGGTTTCCCGGGAGAGCCTGGTAAAGAGGGACCCAGAGGATACCCAGGTATTCCTGCACCGAAAGGAGATAAGGGTGAAATTGGAATATCGGTGATGGGTAGCCCTGGATTACCTGGTCCTCCAGGAGATAAAGGAGAGAAAGGTCTTCCAGGACCACCAGGCAAAGAGGGTCCTGTTGGTCCCCCAGGTTTAGCAGGATTCAATGGAGAGAAAGGTGATGAAGGTATGCCAGGACTGAGTGGGTTACCTGGTGCTCCAGGAGAAAAGGGAGATACTGGTGCAATCGGACCTCCAGGCCCACCTGGGGTTGCGGGAACTCCTGGTATCGATGGAGCTAAAGGTAAAAACTTGGCAAATTCAGCTACTCACCTATAGATTTGTGTCCTATACCGGGTGTGAAACCCCTATACAGGGTGTTTACGCTATTACTAGCCAGCGTTGTCCTTGCAAATAGTAAATATTACAAAAAAAAAAAGAGAAAAGATGATCTTTAATGTTTTATATAAAAGTGTGTGTCAAGACTCGCATACAACACAATGACTTTCAACGTCATACAAGATCAGAAATGGAAGAAATATTTTGAATATTTCGTATGTATATGTTAGAGTGAAAACTTATCGTGGGCGAATAATACAAGTATTTGTTATTGATATGAATTAGATGATATTTATCATTCACTATCAGAGTATTTGCTTCTGTTTTCACCATGACGAAGCAATTCCAATGTTACTTCCTAAACCGTTTAGTGATATCATACAGTAATATATAGTTATTCTGTAGACGAGAAAGGAAATAAAAAAGAAAGTAAATTGAAGATCATCGTGTCGTATACAAATAAATTCATCTTTACACGCGCTTTCATATGATGCAAAATTTTCATTCATTTCTAAGATAATCGTGCAAACACAAAAAAATTGCATACACCATTACGTTACTTGTAAGAAACAGTACTACTTTTCCTCTTTTATTTTCTTTTTTTTAATATTTACTATTTGCAAAAAAAGAAAACGCCAGCTAACAGTAGAGTGAACATTTTGTACTTTGCATATCTGGAACTATTATATTTTCGTAAACTTTGAACTTGACCTGTTCAGGTGAGCCTGGATTGCCCGGAGCGGATGGTAGAGCAGGCCTTCCAGGACTCCCAGGTACGAAAGGAGATACCGGTGAACCGGGTATCGATGGACCAAAGGGATATCCAGGAAGACGGGGTCCACCTGGCTTAGAAGGTAGGGCTGGTGCTGAAGGTGTACCTGGTATGAAAGGGGAACGAGGTGAAAAGGGACCCCTTGGTTTCCCGGGACTACCTGGAATGGAAGGAGAACCTGGCCACCCTGGACCACCTGGTCCCAAAGGAGATGAGGGATATGCTGGTCTTCCTGGTGCACCTGGTCGTCCTGGATATGACGGACTGAAAGGTGATCAAGGACCACCAGGTTTGCCAGTAAGTTTCTTATATTGACAATTAATTATTTATTCAATGATATAGTGAATTAATATTTGATCGAATTAATTTAGGGTCTTAAAGGAGATGCGGGTCAAGTGTCAGAGAAAGGTCAGAAAGGTGAGCCAGGAATGCCAGGAATCCGTGGTGCTACTGGTCCTCCTGGTAGAGATGGTGTCGATGGTGCGAAAGGCGAACCTGGTTTACCTGGTATTGGTAAAGACGGAATGCCTGGTCTCAAAGGAGAACCTGGTTTACCAGGTCGTGACGGTTCACCAGGACTTCAGGGACAGAAAGGTGATGCTGGAGTAGCAGGATTCCCTGGACATAAAGGAGATATGGTACGTTCTTTTTCATCGGTTATTTCGGCCATATGATTGTGAAAGTAATTAAACTTTTGCATTTTCTTCAAATTATCAGGGACCACCGGGAGCACCAGGTGAACCTGGAACACCTGGGATTGATGGGTTACCAGGCGAGCGAGGTGACATTGGTCCAGTTGGACCTCGCGGTTTCCCTGGTTTAAAGGGTGACATGGGATCTCCAGGACATCCTGGATTTGACGGTGCCAAAGGAGACCTTGGTTTTCCAGGTAATATTTAAAGGAGACTTTTTTCTTAAAATTTTCAGACAGAATATACAAATTGATCAATTTGTACATTACAAAATTAACGATGCAATCATGTGTTAACAGGTGAAACTGGGCTCCCTGGTATTCCTGGTGTACCTGGAGAGAAAGGTGATCGTGGACCACCTGGTCCAACAGTTGCGATGAAAGGTGACAAAGGTGAACCAGGTTTACCTGGTCGACGAGGTGTCTCTGGAGAAAAGGGAGAACCTGGTTTAGAAGGTCTGAGTGGTTACGACGGTGATAAAGGAGACAGAGGTCTACCAGGTCCAGTTGGACATCCTGGACCAGATGGACCAGCTGGCATTAAAGGTAGATATAGCTTCTACTTATCATGATATAACTAGTGTGGTCATCATTGCGGTGCAAGAGCTTTCACCTATTTCCAGCAGTATTAGGATGATGAACCTTTGGCATTGATCGGACACTAGTTATGTAACAAAAAAAAAAATTACTTAATAACACTCATACTTAGCCATATAAAAATGCGGGTGACGCGAATAAGCTTGAAAGACCTCTTCCCTGAGTTCCTTTTAAAGCCCCTTTGATTGTGCTGAGAAAAGTCCCAGAAAATGGAGGTATTACCAAAACAAAGTTCTTGAACCAGAGGACGAAAAATTCGGAGAGGTTTAGAAAACCTATCTTAACTCTTCATCTTAAAGTCCAAGAGTTACCAGACGGTCGCCATAAACCTTTGCCAGAGGTCACGTACGTACGTGTTTGGTACGTCAGAGCTAGGAAAAAGCACTTCTTTGTCCGTTACGATTCAGTAGGAAAGTAGATCGCCCCTTTTGAGAGGCAATTCACTTAGCCGTTTAGCGAGGAATTCTGGGTAAACGTACTAGCGAAACGTAGTTCAATCGGTATCATACGGGATCACATCGTTTGAAGGTATGATTGTTTAACTGCGACCGCTGCTAATACGCAATTTAGCACTTTGACAACCTTTCTGTGATATTGTTACATAGAAAAGTTCAATTCTATTTAGTTCTGATGTTAATCGCGTCAAATGTTAATATTAATATTATAGGTGACGAGGGACCCCGTGGACCTCCAGGAATCCCCGGAATGACGGTCAAAGGTGAAAAGGGTTTACAATGTTCACCTGGAAAACATGGACGGCCAGGAATACCAGGTCGACCAGGAGAGAAAGGAGAACAAGGGTTACCTGGTTTGCCAGGGCACAAAGGTGATCAGGGTCTTTATGGTCCTGTTGGTCGTCAGGGTGAAAAAGGTGACACGGGTCCTATGGGTGTGCCTGGTGCACCAGGTCGTGACGGATCTCCAGGAGATCAAGGAATGCCAGGTACACCTGGTAACATGGGCGAGAAAGGAAATCCTGGTCCACGAGGAGTGTCTGATATTCCAGGACAAAAGGGTGAACCAGGATTCCCAGGTAAATATTGAAATTTTAGTGCATATCGACACGCTAATTATGCAATTTTCATTAATTAGACCCTATCTGCTGTTTAATAATTTTGCTTCTTTGAAACGATTGTTGTAATTGAAATCATTCCCAATGTTAATCATACAAGATATATGGAATACATGGACATTGTTCAGAGATAAACCCGTTTTAATAAACTTACAGGACTGAAAGGATTAATCGGACTACCCGGTGAGAAAGGTGATAGAGGTTGGGATGGTACGCCCGGTTTACCTGGTGCTCCTGGAGAAAAGGGCGATAGAGGATATCCTGGTGAAATAGGATTAATGGGTGCTGTTGGTCATGTTGGTTCGAAGGGTGATAAGGGCGAAGATTGCATTGAGCCGCCAATGGGACCGAAAGGAGATCGTGGTTTCCCTGGTACGTGAAATTATGATTTCATTGATGATAACATAAAAGGAAAGCAAATAGAAAAAAACAAACGGAAATGTAACTTAATGCAATATATATATAAGCCCTCTATAATTTTATAATTTAAATATAAAAATACAAAAAGAACTATTATTATGTGTTCCTAATAAATTATTTGTATATTTAGAATAATAATTTCATATAAATATTTATTATATGACAAAATTATTTTAATTAATTTTCTTTGATTAAAAAATTTATTATTTAATATTTAAACTAATAAATGATTTATATATATATATATATATATATATATATATATATATATATATGAATCTTTAATGAAATTATATTTAAATAATTATGTACACTAAATTAAAGTGTTAAATTAAACTAACACTGTTTACAAGTTCTGGAATATATAGCGATATATTAATATCCGATCTTATATTCCCAAAAATGGTGGACATTTTAGAATGAAATATTATTAGGTGTAGAAATAAATTCTTTCCAATTTTTGAGCACAACTAAAGTGCGCTTAAAAAAAAATGAATATAGATCAATAAACGAAATAATTTCCATTATTGGCCATGACTTTTTCCCATTTTTCTGTCAACTTGCGAACGCCACCGCAAGTATTTCAATTTGAATAGCTGTACTGATTATATGGACCCAGTCGGAAAGAATTTATTTCTACGCCTAATAGTTACTTCTTGTATAAACAGGGTAAATATAAATATTGTTGATCTGCTTCAGTATTATATCGCACTAACTAATGTTCCCTTCATTTTTTTTTTGTATTATTATTAAAACTTATTATTGCCATAACGTTTTAATAAACTTTTTAAAGGACTGTTCTTATTTCGACCTATAGATTATGCTGACAACGTTTGGCCGTTGAAACCTGTGACACGCTGTAGATATCCTTACATAAATATTGATCGAGTTCTTAAAATTAATTTTTATTACAGGAGAAAATGGACCGCCAGGACTACCAGGTGAACCAGGACCTCCAGGACCAATAGGATTCCCAGGATTGAACGGATTGAAAGGGGAACAAGGACCATTAGGACCTCCAGGACCACCTGGTAAACCAGGTTTACCTGGAGAAAATGGTAAACCTGGTCTGCCAGGTCTCTTAGGACCTATAGGTGTACCAGGCCCTGCTGGAGAACCTGGAAAATCGTGCGAAATTCCACCAGATTACCTCACTGGTATCTTATTGGTCAAGCATAGTCAAAGTCAGGATGTGCCTCATTGCGATGCAGGACACATAAAACTTTGGGATGGATACAGTTTATTGTACACAGACGGTGACGAGAGAGCTCATTCGCAAGATTTAGGTAAATATTGGTGGATTAAAACATCCTTAGATTTGTACTTACAATTAGTTCATATAAATAATGAACATTGTCTTCACTCATTCTCAACATCTTCTCATATACTTACACTTTTCTTATTTTCTTTTTTTATTTCTTCTTGGTAACATCAATTTTCAAAACGTTTTACGTAATACTAAAGGAACCGATTAAATTAAAACAATTTATCGGGAAGACTGCATACATGGTGTTTTAGAATATGTAGGGATAATTTTATTGGCGAATTCAGCACATTGGAATAAGAAAAAAAAGTTAATACAAACATATGACCGATATCACTTTGTTTCCGAGATACAGCCATTTTTGTATTATATCAATTGCTTACGTGCTTTTATAGAAACTTCTTGAATTTACTACCTTTGGTTTAAATACAAGCTTCTAGACGTCTTGTCATTGAAATTCTGACTCGTTTAAAGTTCCCTGGTAATTAACAAACGTGATTAATGTACTTAATATACGTACTGCTATTATGAATTCTACAATTTAACAGATTTAGAAACATTACAAAGGAATGTATATACAGTACAGAGAATTGTAGAGTGTTTACAAGATCGTACACGATGTATCAAAAGTTATTTGCAAACAGTCAAACGAAGAACTCGGTTTATCGAAAGGATCATTGGTAAATGGAAATTCGATTGTATCTCAGAACCAAAATGACATCGCGCATATGTTCGTACGAACCTTTTCTCTTATTTTAGTGTGCTGAATTCACTAGTAAAATTATGCCCACGTGTTCCTTATAAAGATATTATTAATAAACAACAATTTCACGAAATTTTATTTGAAATTGATTGCTGTACGAAAATTTCTCAAGATACAAAGTGTAAGCTACAGTTGTTCATATCATGTAGCAGGTTTAAAATTTATTTAATATCAATCGGTTTATGTCATATCCCGATACTCACATTCGCCGCAACGTTGTCTCCTCTTTTATTTATCTAATTCTAACGATCTAATAAATAATGACCGAACAGGTTATGCCGGTTCCTGCGTACGAAAATTCTCAACGATGCCGTTCCTCTTCTGCGACGTGAACAATGTTTGTCACTACGCCAGCCGCAACGATCGTTCTTATTGGTTATCGACCAATGAACCGATTCCCATGTCTGTCGTCGAAGAGAATGCGATAGAGCAGTACATCTCCAGGTACGTTAGCGATTTCTATAAAAAAAGAAAGTATTCCGTCCAGGCACGTTCGTCTTCCTTTGTTCGATAGGGCTTATGACACGATCGCGAAGAAAGGCTATTTTTCAGATTCTCGATTTTACAATATTGTTTTAGCGTTTCGAATATTCCTCGCTGGGAGAATTATTTTATTGTCTAAAGTCTAGAATTTTCTAGACTTTAGAATTTGAGATTGATCGGCTTGTTGCAATGGCCGGTAGAAAATCATGTAGATCGCGGTCAATTTTCGACTTCGACAAGGAGGAGAAGTGGAGTGAACTTTTATTTACATCTCTTACGCTGCATTCAAAACGATACCAATCTCATTGAGGTGACGCGTTATTTGTATGTATGTAAACGTCGCGATTCGTTTTCAGAGAGACGTGTGAAGCGAGATTTTTCTCGACGGTACAAATGTTCACGATTGACTAGGTAATTGATATTGATATTCAAGCGGACACTCGGTGAATTTTGAAGGATTTATTACATTTCGCGCGATTTTACATTTTTACAACGTGATTTATGACTGTTAAACGACAGTTTCTTTCTTTCCTATGAATTAATAATTCGTTTGTCTTCTTTTTATCAATGTCGCTTTTTAGGGAAGTGTTACGTGCACAACGTGTGTTGTGGAAATTGTTAAATTTTCAGAACATTTGGTATCTATTAAAATTGTTGATAAATTCTAAGTGGTTCTTCGAATTTAAGGTATGAGTAGTCTAAACATTTGCTGATATTCCGTAACATGTTTCTATTAGACATTTCGTGAAACCATAAAATCGCTTAAACAATAATACGTTGTACAGCAATACTTTTACTATTTACAATTTGACTTCTATTGTTTCAGTATTGCATTAGATAAGAAAAGCTAAATGTATCGTAAATCAATGACATTTAATAGTCCTTAGTTTTATAAATTAAAATTGAAGTTCGAATTAAAATTAATTTTTCTTATTAACACCTTTTTTACGTAAAATTCGATGTTTCATTCAAATTCGAGAAAACATGTTAGGTATGATATTTAAAAAACTGAAGGTGACCTTCGTGTCTCGATAAAAAACAAAGAAATAAGAAATCGATTAGGATTCTGCATGTCTCTTTGGAAACTATGCAAAAATTCTCTGAAAAATTTTTCGTACTGCAGATTATTTACGAGATATTTAAAGTCGTCCGAGTACCTTGCAAGTATTATAGATTCGAACTCTGATCAATTGAGATAGAATAATCGAGATAGATTCGAATGTTTTGTGGGTACTTGAAGAAATAAGAAAGGTATGTATTCGTAAGTAGACTCGAACATCGATCGAATAGCTTCGAAACTTGTACGAGTACCTTATAGTACCATTATAACCATTATACGGAGCGTATTACTTAAATTTATTATAAAACTTTTATTTTTAAGATTCGAGTACTACTTGTAGAAGATTCAAGCCTTTCTAACACCGAACTATTTATTCTAATGTTTGAAACCATTTTGTCTTAAATAATTATATTGCAAGTGTACTCGTTGAAACTTTATTCCTCATAAATAATAGTCCAAGTCCATTAAATAAAACTTGATTGTTGAAATTGATTCGAAATTTGTAAGTACACTAAACTTAATCTCATTTCTGCTTGTTCTTACAAAGTAAGGTGTTAATTAACGAAAACTCGTTCTGTCGATGCTTTATATTCGGTATTAATAATTAATCAGAAAACTCTATTTATTTATCTATCTCTGTAATTGATGATTTGTAATTTTTACAAATACACAGGCTTCAGTTTATTGATTGCATAATATGGGAAATACTTTAATCGTAACATTTAAGTAATATTAATCGCGTTAAAAAGAAAAGAAAAAAGGAGGTAGAATGGTAGATAACGTCCACGATATATGCGTAAAGTGATTTTTAATTGTTAAATATAGGATTTCGTATTAGACGAAGCATGTTACTGGAATATAGATTTAATAATAAACATGCGTATTGTAATTACGTAGCGTCAAAAATTTCATGATCCATATGTTTCCGGTGTATATCGTCTAACTTAAATAGACTGTTGTAAATATTGCTGTAAATATTTAAACCGTTTGTCATATTAAACGTAATAATGTAGAAATCGTAAGAATTTCTCTATTGAAATTAACCGTAAATAAGTGATAAATTCTGCAAATACACAAACCTCCGATCGAAATAATAATTATCCTTATTTATTCTATTTTATAAATAACATCGTGTATGTATTTTCATTTTTTATTAAACCATTACCGTTAAATTCGATGTTGAAATGGTTATTACTCTAAAGCAAGTAAAGTTGTTCCTTTCTTTTTTTTTCTTTTTTAATCGCAAATTAGTTGTAATTACGATGCTGGGATTTCATTTAATTTGCAAACATTTCCACGATGTCAAATACAAACAGAACTGACAAAATGAAACTGTTAATTTAATATATGCTTGTTAACAATCTAACTTACGGTAACTAACTTGTTTTAAACGCAACATTTCGCAGTGAAATAAATTAATCGGCGAAATTGTCGAATATAACGAAGCGACAGTTTTATTCAAATTAGAAGCTCGAATTTTTTCGTTCTCTTTACAGATGCGTCGTATGCGAGGTTCCAGCAAATATATTAGCCGTACACAGCCAGTCATTGAACATTCCAGACTGTCCACATGGATGGACCGGCCTTTGGATTGGATACAGTTTTATCATGGTATGAATATACATATATTATCTCAATATTCAAATAATCATTACTCCTTATTTCACAAAAAAGAAAAAGGTTAGTAATGGTGTTACAATCAAGAAGCACGAATAAAATTCTTATTCATGTGAAATTTGTCGTAATTTTGAGTCTTCTAATTTCTCTAAATTTCTTTAAAAAGTATATTTCTTACAAATACCTACTCTCTTCTACATTTTGCACCATTTTTCCATTCCGCCGATACATGTTTTGCGCATTTCGATGTATCCTTTCGCAATCGCGCTTCTTCGCGTATTTCTTTACTCTTTTACCTGAAACTTTTAATCGAAACGATCTCAGCCCAGTTCGAAGTTCAAAGTTTCTATCCACCTTTCAATTCAAACTTTCACCGTTCCCTACCGATAAGAAGCTCAAAAACGTTGAGAATCGTGCTCGGCTAATTTTCTCGTGGTTGTTTCAGCATACCGGTGCCGGTTCTCAGGGTGGTGGACAATCCTTGTCCAGCTCTGGTTCCTGTCTGGAGGATTTCCGTGCGACGCCGTTCATCGAGTGCAATGGTGCCAAAGGACACTGCCATTATTACGCAAACGAATTCAGCTTTTGGATGGCCACCATCGAAGACCACAAACAATTCCAAAGGCCCGAAAAACAGACCTTGAAGGCAGGCAACCTTAGGTCACGAATAAGTCGCTGTCAAGTGTGTATAAAGAACACGTAAATCCAACGTAAACCTGCGTGTTTACTCATGCTCTCTTTTATTTCTCGTATCCCATCATCTTTTTTTTCCTCCCCTTCCATCCTACTCTTTTTGTCATTCATTCTTTACCGTTCCCAGTTCTTCCGTGTTCCTCCCTTTTAAATGTGCAACAATAATTACACCGGTATCGCTAAGTAGAACGTTAAAGAATAAAATAAAAAAGGAAATCTAGATGAGAACGATCGTTCACCAGCGACGTTTCCGATAAGAATTCGTGGCGGCCATATCGAAATAAAGGAAACCGAGAGAGAGAAAGAGAGAGTTTTTCTCTTTCTTGTTTCCCTTTCGAATTCTGCCGCAAATATCTTGTCCTCGTTATTTTAATCCCGTCTCCATTTTCTACTTGATCCTCTCTCCTCCTTTCGCGATTCGTATTTCGTTTCTTCTGTCCTTTGTCGCGCTTCTATACTGTCTTTGTTCAACATTCTTTGCCGAAAGTTACTACAGAGTAATGTTTTACTCTCGTTTCTACTGCCTGTTTTTCTCTTTCTGTTTGTTTAATTTCCCGCGTACTGTTTCTGCCCCCTCACCCTCCCCACTCTTCATTCCTTAATTACACGCACCTTAATCTGTGTTCGTCGTAAGTTTTACTTCTATAATTATTCAAAAACAAGTGCCTAGCGTACTATTCTCTAGCATGTAAAATAATATATATATAAATGTTTATTATAAATATATGTATATTTATATCTCGTAAATCTCGTATGAAGAGTAAGTTTATCGTACTACCACGGACACTGCCCATATCCAATATGGCACACTTTACATATTGTATATTAATATAAACGATCTTAGCCTGGTAATCGTGTGAAGCCAAATATTTAAGTGAATAGGTATTTTGCTACTGTAGCTAATAAAATTCTATTTTCAAACTTCACTCGTTTCATTTCTCTCACTGACCCAAACATTACGAACAATATTCTTGTGTTTTATGTTGAATGCTATAGATTGATAAATATGTATATTTAACGGACTGTTTTCAATTGAAAGGAGTCTATAGGATGTATCATAAAAAAATGTAGGACTCACTTCAGGAATAGGTAGAAGATACAAAGATAGTGAAAAAATGTTCATATGTACATGTGTACTGCTTGATCTTGTTTCGAAACGTCAGCCATTTTCGTGTTTCAATAATCCACAACGACTTACTGTTTACTTTCATAGACGACACTCGAAATGGCAATCCTTGATTTGTATGTGAACTTTTAGTCGTCCTATCAAAGAATTTCGCAACATTTAGTGTTGGGGGCAATAGATTATCTAAACTTATGATTCGGTCGAAAAATTTGCTATTTTTGAGAACTTGAATATTTTTACCTTCATAATGTTATTAACTTTACAATTAGGAGAAAACGCCAAATGTTTAATCGGTTTTGAAATGTTTGGCCACTGCTACTCCATAGCGATTGACTTATCGTAATTTTATTTTTTGGACTAGGAAGTGACTAAGGACACGGATAAAAATAGGACGACTTGGAAATAAAAAAATTTCCAAATTACTTCTGATTTATATGTAAACAGTTATATGTACTTGATGCGCTGATGACATCACAGGACGTTAGTGAAAGGACTTCGATACCTTCGAATTTTCGTACCTATTTGATTGGACAGAACACTTTTTCCACCTTCCTCCAATTTTCACTAACAATAAGACACACCGCTGGACAGAACAACATGTATAAATAGACTGGATAAGGATGATTTGGATAATATTGTGTGATTATGTAAGTTCTAAGGACTATTAGAAACATTCTGAACGTAAACTGAGATTCTGAAAATAATTCTGACGGACCTATATACACGAACACTCGTATCTTTGGACTTTCACTCACAACACTTGAAAATCTACACAACGAACATTTAGATATATTAAGAATTTACACGGATTAAATAACATTGTATAAGCTGGACACTATTATTGTTGTTACAGGAATTGTTAATATTCTTATTGTTTGAATATAAACGTTATGTTTGTAAATATTTTATTTACTATATTTTATTTATTATATAATTGGCTTCACGAACAGTGTGGGAGCCAACATTTCGAAAATTCCAGGTATAATAAGTTCACGGAAGTATTCGTCCTTCCTTTAAAACAAAATGATTTTTCTAAAATTGAACGAAATGACTTGGTTTTGTTTTTAGTTTTTTTTTTAGAAGTTAGAAGGATTGATTTACTGATGATATATACAAAAATTTTTGGAAATGTTGCGATTAATCGAGATCACAAAGAAATTAGTGAAAGTCGTTTTTAAAGAATCGTTTTTGACAGATTCTCAGTTCGAGAAAGATATAGGAAGAATGCAAAGGAGACAAGAACTATATTGTGCCAGTTATCCTAAAACATCGTGACTTCGTTTAAATAGTTACAAAGAACATCGCAGGAAATGGCAATGTCAAAAACAAAGATTCCAGAATTGTACACTTATACTTCAGCAGAAGTAACGTATATTTAATCATATAGCATAAATCGCAGAGCATTGAAAAAGATTTGAGTATTCTCTGTGTAACAGTTGAAAGCAATACAAGTTCATGTGGTTTTAAAAAGCTTACAAGTGAAATAAATTCTGGTTAATGGTTGGCGTTTGTCACGCTGGTTTATCAGAGCGAAAAGTACCGTGAATTGTTTCGCCTTTTCCTCTTTTTTGTTTTTCCTTTTTTTTCGGTTTCAAATGAACAAATCGCTCGAGAATCGATTTGCACAGTGTTTAGTATTTGTCGTGTTCTTTTTTTCTTTTTTTGTTTTATGCTACCTGACCTGGCAATGCAGTTAATCGTACATCAACAGAAATAACGCGAAACGATATCACTCGATCACTCGACGTTATGTTTCGACCTCTACTTCCGCTCTTAACGAAGTAATTTCCTCTACTGTTCAAAAACGTCGAGTAAAAAATTATCACTTGCCAGGTTTTGCTATCGAGATTTATAATTTCGTAAATACATGTCTGCGACTGTTTAATTATGTCAGAAGGAATAACACGGTCGTGAAGTTGGGACAGATATATGTATATGTATACAAACTGTAGAGATAATAAACGTAGACATGTGGAATCCATAAAGAAGTAGATGCTAACGAAGTTTCGTGGCAATTTCGTTCTTGTATTTCTTTAAAACGAATCTTTTATTTTTATCAAACAAGGTTTGAAGCATTTGATTTAACGAACAGTAAAGATATTATGTATTAGGTCAGTGCGATATTTCATGTCCTATTTCGCATTAAAATATAAGTGAAATTGGCATGTAAAATTTGTATATTAATCAATTATACAATCTCCGTTACTTTGTACGATCTTCTTTTGTTCGATCTGTCGATATTAAGTTTCTTTGCAACTTCTTCAGTTCAAATCCATGGATTATCTTACAATAAATTAAGATCAACGTCATCGTTAATCAAAAAAACTTGGCCAGAGCGTGGCTCATCGTTTAATTGAAAATCGTCATGTCTAAACTTTGCAAACCATTTTTTTACCGTACGAAAAGCTCATGGATAGTCTTGGTAAATGCCTTGAATGTTTTTTTACAGTAGTTCTTATGATTACATCTTTCCGGAATTTACGATGTATGACATGACGCGAATGGATATTTTCTTTGCTCATTTAAAAAATTTTTTTTTGTAGCGTAAGAGTTGTTGAAACACGAATGTCTGGTGATGAAAGAATTCTACACCGTATGATATATTTTAAAGCATCGTAAATTGTGTAATGCAACGAGACATTTTTTGCACTTCCAGGTAGTTTCACATACATTAGACTTTCTTGGAGATTTTAATTTACTCTTTGTGGGTGGAATATTTTCGAAAAAATGTCTTTATTATTTTGCTTGTGATCGTAGTGGCATACCTTCCACGCGTTCTATACTCAGGAGTAATTACAGTAGCGGCCAATAAAATTGCACAACTCTTTAAAAACACAGTTTGTCGAATATGTAGGTATAATATAAATTATTTTAACGCGGTCTTTTTATAGTTTATTTTTATAGTTTATTATTCGTGTAATTTGATGCAAATAGGGTTGTATCAAAATGTGTATCCTGTAGCCGCTGCACCGGAACGAATTACAAATACATCGATCCTTTCGCTGCGCTGCATGTCAACTTAATGATGTGCAGCTGATTTTAATGTTTAGTTGACAAGTTGAGATAATCGTGTATTGATCGGTTCGTTAGATGATCACGATTGATATTTGAATAGTTGCGATTGGCTCAGATAGAAGTCGTTGTTTAATGTTTAGTCGAATATTGTTTCGAAACGTTCGTTTGAAAACTCCGTTGAAAAACGATGTTTAAACTAGGTTGAAACTCGATTGAAAGGCTCGAAAGACCTAAAGGGCCTAATCTATACGTATAGCTCTACCCCCAAAATCAAATCTTGGCAAAAGTTTATCAACGTATGTCTCGGAAACTATTTATTTGCGGCATATGGCTTCTTTCAGACTTTTCCTTTTCTTGTCAACCAGAATACGTTGGTGTAAACAAAATGTAACACTAATTTTCATTGTTATAAACAATTTTGCGGACACTTTTTTTTACAAACGTCCACCGATCCAGAGGTATAGATTCACCCCGTAAAGTCATGAGTATGACATTTTTTACACTCTGTACAACCCATCAATTAAATACTTCTGGAAACTCTTTTATTCAAAACGGGGATGTGATCAGCAATGAATTAAATTTCTTCATTGTTACATATATTGTTTATCTAACTCCTTTAAAGACATACTTTTTGCAGTAGAAAATACTCATTTACACGTGTCTGAGGAAATCAAAAAACGTCACTAGATTAATACAAGCTAGAAGCAATCTTACCTTGAACAAAACTTGCTCTGGTGATTTGCCACTACAGTTAAAATGCAAATGTTTGTCGGTGACGGAGAAACCTAAACGAGATTTCCTAGAGACACGTGGAATACCTGCGCATGTTTCACGTTTTCGAGATCTGCGTCGCGATCTATTAGCATACGTTTTCCTCTTACTTAGCCGTGAGCCTTTCTCATCGGATGATTGTGATATCCGGATTATGATTCGAATTTGTCCAAGTATGAAAACAATACATCAACAACGGGTACACGACCGGTTATTGCATAAACGAATTGTTCATTTGTACATAGAACCACTTCGTTATCTTTTTCTCTTTTTTTCAAACAGTCGATGTCACTTCACGTAGCAGGTGTATCGAGTAAATCGTGTTTCATCTTCGATTTTCATTGAATCGTAGTTAAACGATTGAAAATGAGGATCGATGGAAATTTTAATAAATATTAGGTGCAAAAATAAACTCATAGACCTTGCAATTAACCCATTAAAACCCAACTTTGCGTTAATACAATATTTCGCTCGCAACCTTTTTCAGCATGTTTTCATTAATAATTTTTGTTTCCTTGTGCTGCAATTATAAATGCAAGTTTTAAAAAAATTCCTCAACAACTATTTATCACCATTTCTTCTCCCATCCAGATCCTACAACGTTTCAAAATTTTGAGAAATTGAAACATTTATAACACTAAGATGAGTGTATTTTTTCTTAAATCATGCAAACGTTTTCATTCGTCATTTTCGTGTAGTGATATTTTATGTAGTGGCTATTATTATAATACATTTTTTTATATTTCTTGGCAATTTTATAGCAATTTCTTGGAAGACCAACGTTGCATAAACGCAACATTTTCTTCCTTGTATCACGAAATAGTTATTTTACCAATTATTTCGATTCAAAGCTTCCTCAACTGATTATACATTGCACACACACACATGCGTGCGCACGCACACAGAAAATTCTTTAAATATGCTTCCACTATACAGTTATTAAAATTTTTTTAAATATAGTTTATTGTGTTTAAATTGTGAAATGACTTTCGTCATTTGGTGAAAAGAAGAGACTTAAACCTGGATATGTTATCACTTCGATATTATCGATTGGATAAGTTTAATGACGTTGATAAGTTCATCGATGCGTTCAAGTGGTCGAAACGTATTACCAATTCAAATAACAGATTCCTCCGTCCTCGAGAAGCGTAAAAGTAGATCTTCAGTTGGTCCAAGTTCTGCCTATATACCAGAAAATTTCCAATACCTGGCCTGATTTAATCAAACGGATAGATCAGATATATAAAGCAAACGGTAGGACGCATGCTGTTTGCATTTCATTTAATGTTCTGTGCGCTGGAAACTAACCCCCGAGATTATTTTCACTCGGCACTTTTTTACATTCGAAAAACTTCTATAAATTACTGAACGTTTAAATTCTATTACAACAAGCTCATACATAAATTGCTGTTTACTCATTCTTAAATTTTCACTTATTCTTAGAACTTCAATTAAAACCGGCAAATTAATAAATAAGATATAACATCTTCGAGTTATATAAGTTTATGGATGCACAGGGTGAAAAGTGGCTGTATCACCAAAATGAAAATTAGAAATGAGGTTCTTCTATGTTCGAAATTTTCGTGTAAACTGGAATTACATATGACCAGTAATTTAAATAATTATATTTGCAAAAATGCATCATCAGAAAACACAATTGCTGTCATCACACCCCTTTATAAAAATTTGAGCAAGAAAGAATTATTGAAATGTTTAGGTGGGTTTCAAGTTAAAAGGAAAGTTAAAGAATTTTAACGTTATATTATAGATAACTTATTGCAAAGCTTTAAACAAGTTTTTCTCCAAACTAAGGTTTTCAAACTGTGTTCATCAATAATTCAGTGAATTTTCATCCGATTTGCTTTAAATTTGGGATGATAATTCCTATTAATATTCTCTTCAATTACACTTACAGAATTTTCTATTTGATAATTAGTTGTTACATAATGTTAAAAAAATGCTAATTTTTCACTGATTTTTTACATTTTTCTTTCAAAAATATATTATTTGATTACAAATTACTTTTTTTGAAGATCCGTACGTGCAACTGAAGCTGTTATTTTACAATAAAAAAAAAATTCATAATTTTTGGAATTTGCAGTGGCAAATTATACGTCCGCCTGTTTTTCATTTTTTAGAAGTCTCTCTTATTACTACTATAACTACAATAATTAGAGTTTTCTACAAAATTTGTATAGGTCAAGAAATGCACTTTCCAAAGGTGTTAAAGATTGTTAAAGAAAAGAATTAATTTCGTCAAAAACAAATCCCTGAAAGCGGCTTTTATATTCAGCTGTTTTCGGTTGTTTCCTTTCTTGATCCTATCATCATACTAATAACAAGAATATTATAATCAAGCTCAAGTGGAAATAAACGTTTATTACGTGATTCTTGAACGCAATATATTCTCCCTCTTCACGGCATATTTACACATCTTACCTTGTGTTTAAACACATTTTATCAGACCTATTACCATCCATTTGCATGCATTAACGAGCTTCTTGAATTATTTACCAGTGACAAAGTAGTCATTGACACAGTGCGAAAGCGCAAAAGATACGGGATCGTGTGCTTCCACGGAGCACATAAATTACGCTATTTTGCGAAAGTGTGCGAAAAGCACTCGCCTTAGTAGGCGTGTCAGGTAATTCCGGTGGGGCCAATATGTTTATCATAGTCCGAGAAGACGAGCCTCCAAAGGATAAAGGCCGTTACTCGATACACGTGCTATAATTTCGAAAACAGATACCATCTATTCGACATAAACTATTTTAAATCTCATAAAAGGGATAGAATGGTCATTGAAATGACTTCTGAAGATTTTGTGGAATTTATAAAAATAGTTCCAGTAGAAATTCTTTATTAACACTCGTACGACCGTCGAAGGGTCTTTTTAGATACAGTTTTTATTGATTTTTCCATCTTTTGTAATGATTTTTGGTATTTCTTGTGCACTTCAAGATTGATTATATTTCTTTTAGAGTTCCAGATATTAAAAAAATTTTTTGTTTCACAAGAAATACGAAAGTAAAAGATACTTCGTACATTACCGCTGAGTGTATATGCATCGCTTAAATAAATTCAGGAAACCATGTTTTAACCCTTTGCACTTGACAGGTGACTCTCAGTCTCTCGAATAACAATTAAGAGGCGTCAATAAATGTTTTTCTATTTTGTTTCTCTTTTTTTCAAACAAATGTTCTTCTTTACATTTCAAATGGATCACGTATACGCTCTTCACAATACAGCATTGTGTTTAATTATAATTATTATTTCATACATTAGTCTGTCTTTGATACTTGTAAAAATCGAGCCAAATGACGGAATTAGTAACAGTGAAGATAAGTTCGATTTTAAATTATTCAAAGATCAAATGAATAATTTCACAAATGAGAGATTTAACTGAAATAATTGGTTCAAGGAAACAGATGATTGGAATAATAGTAAAAAGCGAAACTAATTCTGACAGCACACAGGAAAGACAGATGCAACAGATTATGAGGAAACATCAAAATGAATAAAGTTTAGAAACGATAAAAAAAACTATAGAATCGCAAGTAGCTACAAATTGTAACAGAACCATCAGATTTTTCGAATTTTAATCGATGAAACCATAAGTACAACATAAGTAATCACGCTAAGAAGAAACTAAGATAAATTCAACTTCAGCACAAAAGCTTCGAGTACAGCGGATTAAAAATAGTAACAAAATGAAGTTAATGTTCTTTCTCGAGAGTTTTTTCTTAAGAATTTGCTTATTTATCATTGTTCGAGAAATGACAATACTTCTCAAGACACTTAAGTCTAAGAAAATTATCATAAATTTCATTTATTTGCAGCAAACAATTTTCAATTAGTTCGAATTAAGTATTACTAATTAATAGCGAGCGTATAAATACATTTACAGACTTACATATGTTACAATTTATAATGAATGCTAGCAATATATGTCGAAGTGAGATAATGCGTTCGGTGCTTTTGTATTTGTCCCGTAATTCAATGTTACACAACGTTTAGGCGATAGCAATTTGATTTGAGAAAGAATTGATGATCACTATAATGATGACCCCGGTTCTGTATAATAAACAGACATTTTTCTATAGCTACAAATTTTGTCATAAAAAGGAGAAATAGGTTGGCTGACACTATATTAAACGCATTGTGCTTTTTAAAAAAGTTATTTTAAAGCAATAATGTAATGTTCCGCCTTGTACAAATTTTGTATTAAATAAATAAATTTATCAATTACATTTAATCTTAGTTTTTCCATTTACACAAGTTTAATATAAATCGGACAGGAATAAACATTTAATTAAAGCTTTCTTGAGTTTTTGTTAAATATTGTCAACATTATTCTAAAAATATAAATTTTGCAATGATGTTTTAATTTCTCATTTCTGAAGAAAGGAAAAATGTTGAGAAATCGGGAACACTAGTGAGAACCATTTCATTAATGAAAGAAAAAAATGGCTTCCGTTATTAGCGTCACTTCAACTATGTTTCTGCAATGTTTCAAATTTGAATTTTCGAGTTGTCGAACTTTTCTTGTTAGTAAAATTTGAAGCAGGTGATGGTATATACAGAAACTGCAAAGTTATTATTGAAAATATGATTCGAGTTGCTTTTGTGAACGTAAAACAAGCTTGTGATTTCTTTCATCGTTGTAAATAATTACAAATACTTTGCAACGAGCTGAAAAATTAGATATCTTTTTAGAACATAGTTTTTAAAAATGTTTGGAACTTTTGTAACATTAGCCTATAAAACCAAAGTCATCAGAATCTTGATCTTGGCACAATGTCTACTTTTGGGAGAAACTCGCAGTGTGAATAAAAAAAAAAACCTGAAACACGGCATTCTTTCGAAATGTTTAGTATTTAATCGATGTTAAATTTTCCATAGTTCACGAGTTTCTTATTTTTCATAATATTCTTCGTTTCTATGTTTCTCTAAAAGAGTAATGTAACCTTTAATATTAAAATTTAAAAAAAATAGATTTTTCTATGGAACAAATTTTATGCTTAAGTGAAGCTATTTTAAATTATGCGTAGAATTAAGTATATCTCATGAAGAATTCAATGAACTTTTCTATCACATAGCAAGTCATTGTAAATTCGAAATATTCAAAGCATGGTAGATCTAGTTTTGTTTGTTACAAAATTACAAAAATTTCAAGCATACGTTTGTTTAAAACCATTTATTATTAAGTTTGTATTTTCATTTTCTGTCAAATTTGATAAATATATAGTGATTTACTCCGTAAAACAAATCTTACAAAATTTATTTTATTTATAAAATGTTCAGCATGGATTATATACTGTCGTATTAAAATTTGAAAATATTGCAGAAGTGGAGTTAATTACTTTGGCTTTTGAAAGGCTCATATGTAGTTCAAAGTGAAAATTTTTCATTTAAAGCTGTAGTTACATTGGATATTTATAAAAAGAGTTATTATTTTCTCAATACTGTTATCGCGTATGTGAAACGTGATTTTCCATGTGTTATACTTGTGTTTTTCATTTGTGCGTTTGATGTCTAGTATCTATGCAAAAAAGAACGTAAAAAACAGAAATATTACTCGTAACACGGTACTTGAAAGGTAAATGCTTGAAGACCGATGTGTTGTTCGAATACGATAACAAGATCACGATAGGAGAAAATGATCAGTGTTGTTGATCTACGTAAGCAGAGGATTTTATACAATTTGAATAAATTAATGAAAGAAGGTGTGGAGCTTAATCGACCAATCCGACCGGTTCGTTCGTCCTCCAGCCTCCAATGAAGCACCTCTATTTTCACGGCAATTAGCATTCATTGCCTGTTTCCTTGAGATATGCAAGTTTATTCCATAAATCATTTTCCATTGAGCTTGTTATTCCACGATCACGTATTGAAACCGTGATTCAAGCTGTTTTGACTAAAGTTGCTTTGATTCTAATATCCGATTGCTTTCAATGTATAATTTTGGAAATTTTTAGAGTGGATTAAAATGAAAGGATGCATAATTTTAGTTTCTTTGTTAATTTCTCGACACGCTTTTATTAAATTGGTAAAACGTGGCAAAATGTTTACCGTGTGTTTTAATACTTTGAAATTAGCAAGGATAAAAAGTGGTACAGTCTCATTTTGTATTTCCTTCTTCATATTTTAAGCAGGTGATTAAACTACGATGACATATTTCATTCGTTACATAAGTGAGTGATATCACTGTCTCTGGTAAATGAACTTTAAGAATGAATAATTGTTTAGTTTAAATACTTATTTATTATTGAATATATTTCACATAATGTGTGTGTATTTAGTATGTTTAATAGTTTATTATTATCATATCTTATTTTTACAAAGTTAATTATTAGAATATTACAAAATATTGAATAATATTAGTATTAAACGTATATACATATTTAATATATAATATTTAATGTGTTTATATTTATATTTATACATTTTAAAATATATTTAATATATATATAATACTAATATCATTAAAAATGTAATATTAGTATTATATGTAATATATAGGTTAATAAATTTTGTAATATTTTAATAATAAACTATTAAACATATTAAACATATAGAATATATTATGTGAAGTATAGTCAATAATACTTAGTACCTACAATTTAGCAAATATTTTTCAATATATCGATTGTATTATGCGAAGTATATCATTTCGCACTTGAATTTACATCTGAATTTACGTCACATAGAAACAAAGTATAACACTTAAGACGTAAATTTTAACAATTATCAAATATATGCTTTATATTATATTGAATATATTAAATAATTTTTTTATGTATCTAATATTAGTGTTAAATATATTTTGCAATATTGTAGTAATAATATCGCAGCAATAGTACTTTGTAACAACAAAATATTATTAAGTATATTTAATACATTTAATACATTTAACATAACATTCGAAACAACTGCTCGCTATATAAACATGAAAAGATACATAGGTACGCAGGGTTTCCTTTTTTCCTCATTTTAAATCATCAAACTGTTCAATTGCTTTGGTAATACTGTAATACAAATAATAATATTGGTAAATATTTGTTGTAATAAACTATCGTAACAATAAAATTTTCTAATCATAATATTTAAAGGAATGATTCACTATGTAAGCATAAAATGATATAAAGGTAAGTAGAGTTTCCTGTTTTCCTAACATTAATTCATCCACTTGCTTGGTTTCTTTGATAATTATCGCAACAATAAAATTGTGACAACAAGGTGTTACTAAATACATTTTATATATTTAATACATGTAACATAATATCAATGAGGAAGCAATGATCTCTGTATAAACATAAAGAGTTATGCAGGTACGTAGGATTGGCTCTTTCTCTGACATTAAATCGCCAAACTGCTCAGTTTCCTGGGTGTAATGACGAAACACCAGGGGAAATTGCTCGAGGCTGTTAATCTACGCAATACGGAATTCATTCAAATTAATTATGAAAGAAGGTGTGGAATCTAACCGACCAATCCAACCGGTTCATTCGTTCCCCGGACTACAGTAAAGCAATTTCGATTATTGGCAGACCTGAGAACAAATCTGCTCTCAGTGATGGAACACCATCTAGTCAAGGATTATCGTTTGCTGATTTTTTGATCTATTTTCAATAAGAACACGATTTTGATGATTAAATCTAATCGTTCTATCTCTCACGTTTGTATGGCTGTTTGAACATTGCCGATTAATTCTAACACCAAAGTGAACTTTAGTAGTGTTAAGCGTTTCGAAGGCGGGAATTTAACGTGAAAGTTTTCGAAATTTCTCGATTCGAGATGTCGATACCGAGTTTTCGTCAACAGTGGGATGTTCGAGCATCGGATATCGCAAGGAACACGCACAACCCCATAAGATCTATCGTGGAGAGTCTAGTGGTTGAACCAAATCCTGCTAAATCCATGATTTCCTTGTCCATCGGTAAGATTGCTTATCTTAATGCGAATTTGACCATTATTGAATTTATGTATCAAGCGTTTTGACAAACGTTTCCGCTTCTTCTCTTTATAATATGAAACAATTAGTGTCTTTGAGTAATCATAAAACTTGTCAATTAGCTCCTAGTGTTCGGTGTAGAAATAAATTCTTTCCGGCTAGAGTCACATAATCAAATAGAGCCACTCGAATCGAAGTGTTCTCGATGATATTCGTATACTATGGCAAAAGGTCATCAAGAATAATGGAAATTATTTCGACGATTGATCTATTTTCATTCTTTTTAAATAAACCTTTGATAGTATAATAACTAAAAGTCGCAAAGAGTTTATTTCTACACTTAATATTTAATTTTACGGGCTACCCTGATATACATTCAAGAATAATTAATATACAGTTCTATATATTATCAATATTTTATTAAGCTATTTTTTCAAAATACTTGGTATTTTAATTACTGAAACATACTGAAAGTGATACTAGCAACTTCAAGTGGTTCAACTCGGGTCTCACAATTTTTAAGAATGTTAGATATTTTTTTGTAAGTTAGAATATGAATACAAAAAAATAGATTGCAAAGCTACTAATTTCTCTTTACATTACTGATTCATTGATTTTTCAAAATTTTTACGCGAAGTAATTCTTATATTCCTTGTTCAATGTTTGTTCGAAGCAGTCACCTAATTACTCGTCCAGAAGAAAAAAAAGTAGAGCTTAAAATAGAAATAGGTGAAAGCATTCCATTACGCTCTTTTCTGTCAAAATGTGTGTCAAACGGAATTTTCAAATTCTAATAAAATCTATAAGTATTATGTGAAATCAATAAGAGCATATCTTTGGACAAAAAAAATTTCATAATCATATAAAATTTTCTGTTAAACTGTGCTTTACAAACAGAAGTTTCAAACTCCAATGAAATCTATAATTGTTGTGTGAAATCAATAAGATAATACATTTGGACTGAAGTTTCATAATCATATAATATTAATATAAATAATCTGAAATATTTCATTGACTGATTTTCCACTTCAAGGTGATCCTACTACTTTCGGCAACTTAAAACCACCCAAACAAGTGATCGAAGCTGTTCAAGGAAGCCTCCTTTCACAAGCATATAATGGTTATGCACCTAGTACAGGTATTAGCGATAAACGAATAATTAAATGAAATTTCCCTTTTTGTAATAATAGTCTTACTAGTGACATGTAGATCATTATCCTTTTTAAAAAGATCAGTATTGCATTTCCCAATTGAAAGATTGCGATTGCTAGTTTCTGTTAGATAATTGATTTTGTTTTTGTTTTTTATGAAAACCTGAATGAAACGAATAATATTCGCTCAAAGCAAAGGGAAATTTGCTTAAACTTAATTTACATTCAATATTCCCTTTGTTCATTTTGTTTAATTATTTTAGGCTATCAAATTGCAAAGGAAGCTGTCGCAGAATACAGTTCCAGCGAATTCGTCAAAGTAGATCCCAAAGTAAGCATTCAAATAAATCAAGTTGCAAATATTTATATATAATTTTATATATAAATATTAAATATTAATTACTTTATACTTTAATATCTTTATATATTTCATCAAGCGCTATATATTTCAAAGTGCACTTTAAATCAAGCGCTTCTTCCAGATAAAATCATCTCCCCTAAGCCGTGACCACGCGTACTTTTTATACATCCGATACATTTGCAATTTTACCATTTTACCAAAATGTATAATATGATTGCATTTGTATGTGAAAGAAAGAGCAAATACGTACAAAACAATAGTGTATAACGAATAAGAAGGAATACCTTTAGATCATAAAGCTAAATAAACTTTCTATAACGCCACGTGAATTAAAAGCTACATATCTATGTATCTATACTTTACATACCACATTTCACTTGTTTATTGCCAAGATTTCGCATCATTGTATTATTTCATTATTACCAGTCAATTTCTTTATATTAATCGTTGATTCTTACTTTGCAATATTTGTCGAGGTGTAAAATTGTAATCAACTGTAAGAATGGTTCTTATTTTCGTTTCTGACTGCATGAAAATATAACTTAGCAGCTGTGTCAATTTTGATTGTAAAATACGATAAAATATTATCAGATATTTGATAAAGAATTGCACTCTATCTTGATAGTATCATAAAATATTAGGTACAACATCACAGGGGACACTGATTTGACCAGGCACAAGTATACTTCAAAAACAAACTCTTCATAGTTCGAACTTTCGCTTGTGTTCTGGTGATATGAATATTTCAATTCCAGTTACATTTTTTTTTTACACGCGAGCCAATACTCTACAAATAGTATAATAAAAATGTATCATTTAATGCGCTCGAAAAATGAGATAAAAGAATATGAAATTCGCGTTCGACAGCGTGATATGCTTTAGAAAATAATCCATACGGAAGTATCGAATGAAAAATGAAACACAGTGGACCTTTTCTTTCATTTTTAAATGTCTGGACAAATGATATTCCATTTTACTAATATTTATGAGTCAAATATTACGCGAGAAGTCATATGCAAAAGTTATTTTCGTTGGAAATTTTAATGGGATACGAATATTTTGCTATTGACCGTGTTACGTCCGTAACTGCCAAATCTAGCGAACTTCTCTTGTCTTCCGGGAAACCATAGAAATCTTAGAATAGCCAAACACTCTGCATTTACCCAAATTCCTCAGAACAATTACAGCTAAAAGCCACTCAAGTTTGGTGCAATAAATCAGGTAAGAGTCAGGCGCGTCACTCGAGACTGTATGGGGCACCAAGGGCCCGATGCTTGAGGATGGCTGTGTGTCAAAGTGCCACGCTTCTGGTTCATGTCTCCGATATTCTTCTATGCTCCAAAAATGGGAATTGTTTAAACTTGGGTGGACTCGCTGTACTGTCCGGAAAATTTTCCAATCATCCATCCTTGTCACAAATTTTCCCTTTCCAACTCATTTCCACCATCCCGAGGACAAGAGAGGAAAGCATCTTTAAAATCGAACGTGCGTCCAGCGCAGCACTTAGTTTTTATATCTTCGCATCGAAAGACACGCCTCTACCAAATTTTTAAAATAAACGTGTGTAAATTAAATTCTGTGATAGTCACTATCGTAGCCTCTATCCCAGGTAAACTCCTCCATTTTCTTTTTCTCCTTTTTTATAATATGGTTTTTATCAAGCAATTCTGCAGTAATCTTTATATATACAAATATCCTTTAGAGAATAATAGAAAATGTAAGAATAAATCTAATTTTGTTAATCTGGAATTAATACGCTAACTTCGACAGAAACGAACTAAAATTTCATCTAAAGCTCGGTTTATAGCAACAGCCGCGAAAACGTTATTCTCTCTGGGATATCTTCTTTTATGAAACTTGAGAGAAAAACACGTGATATGATTAAACAAACAAGTTGAAAAGTAAAACAGCGATAGAGAAAAGAAAGGACGGGCGTTATTTGATATTGTTATTGATTTGCAGGTAAAACTGTACCATGTAACATGGTCCACTTGTATCATTTTAACATTTGATAACTAATATATATGCCTACAAGTGTTTCCAGCCATTTATATTATGTATTTTATATTCCAAAAGTGATATCTGAAAGAATGATCACCAACATTAAATGAAAAGGTGTAAAATAAAGAGAAATAATACAATGAATAAACGACGTATGTTATTTTATGCGTATTTATTTTCTAAAATTATTAAACTAGTCTGTTAAAAGAAAAAGGAAATATGTATGTTCACATTCGATTTTCAAAACGTATTTTTCATTTTCATTGTATATCATTTCATTTTTCATACGGATAAACCAAACAGCAATCTAGAGATTGAATAACAATATGTATAATCGAGTTGCACGAAGAGAAAAAATACAACGTCATATTTCCATGGACGATTTCAATTTTCCACGTGCACATCATCAATGCTAGGACATTTTCAATTTTCCGGAAGATGTCTCGTTTCCGATTAGCCCGATGTGTAACCAGAACCATATAGAAATTTGTTCATCTACAGGCCACACCATACCTATACCATATCTCTTTCATTCAAGTATGTATTTATTCGTTGTTTGCGTGCACGTGTGTATACGATATCTAGTTAAACCGCCAGTTGATCGGACTACCGGCGAAGTTTGCCATGAAAATTGAATTTTCCTGAACGATCGGCTGCAAACTAAAAACCACGCTTTCTCGGAAAGAAGAAATAGCATCAATTAATTGCATACTGTCCAGTATCTCTACTGGATGGACGATACAATCACGATAAAATTGACGAATCCCTTTGGTTCATTTTTCCATCGAAACACAATCGGTCTACCGAACCAATGAATCTTTCTCCCCGTTTGCTTTCACGTTGTATCACGAGTTTTGAAATTTGTGGTACGAGATTGTTCTGACAAGAATTCTTCGATATTTTGAAGGAACGATGTTATATACAAAAATTCTAACGATTCTGTGAATGTTTCAAATTTTTACCCTTTTGTATGCTAGTGTGAAGATTTGTTATTATCGAGTATTCGCGTTAGTTTGCGGTTTATTGCAAACTTAAATCGCTATGAAGAAATAGACTTTAAGAGGAGAAACTACGATGACAACTGAATATAAAAGCTACTTTCAAGGATTTGTTTTTAGCGAAGTTAATTCTCTTTTTAACAATCTTTAATGCCTTCAGGAAGTGCATTTCTTGAATTACTTTCTCTAAGAATTTGATATAAAAAGATTAATTATTGTAGTCATAATAATAACCAGCATGAACGGCCTTCAAAAATTTATCGAAAACGGGCGGGCATGTAATTTTCCACTGCAAATTCTGAAATGAATAATTAGGTGACTCCCTTGAATTATGAAATAGTAGTTTCAGGTGCACATACGGGTTTAAAAAAAAAAATAATTTGTTACCAAATAGTGTGTCTTTGAAGAAAAAAATGTGGAAAGTCAGTGTGAAAAATCGGTATTTCTTCTAAAATTATGTAGGAACTAATTATCCAATAAAAATTTTCTTATATGTATCGAAAGAGAATGTCATTAGGAACTGTCATCCTAAATTTAAAACAAATCGGGTGAAAATTCGCTAAATTAGTGATACGCCCAGTTTAAAAATCTTGGTTTCGAGAAAGGCGTATAACAAATTATCCATAATATAACGTTACAAATTTTTTAATTTTCCTTTTAAATTGAAATTCATTTAAATATCTTCTCAATAATTGCCGGATGTCTATGAACTTCTTGCAAAGTCTCGGTAATAAAATATTGTAAAGGCACCAATAGTACTAGAAATCTAAAACGTCCTCGACCGAACATTTAAAATCACATCAAATTTAGCATTCCTCCACTTCGATATTTGCTTCCCTTTAATCCATAAATAATTCTCCATTATTTCGCTAAATAGCTAAAAATGAAGTATCTCGACGTTTCATTGAAAACTTGAACAACTCGTACCACATCGCCTGTTCGAAAAATTAAATTCATACTCACGTGCAGCAGTTCGATGAAATGTACTTTTATCAGATAAAATTAATATTCGCAGTTCGATATTTCGTACTGATGCAAATAACAGAATAGAAGAATCGGGACGCAGCAAAATTCATAACCTTTTTCCTTAATAAACGCGAAACACGAGTAATTTCGAAATTCACGTTAATTTGATATATCTCTCTTATAATTCCTTCAGGAAGGAAAAAATCGAGACGATGGATTAAACGTGTTATTACATTCGATATAAAATATTCTCTATCCCTCCCGCTCGACCACTGCCCTAAAAACAATACATGATCGAAAAGTCTGATTTTATCGTGAAAATATAAAATACATTCTGCCTGTTTTGAAGCCCATATAAAATCGATATCGTCGGAAGAAACGTTCATAAAGCAAGGAACATTCACCTTGTCCCGTAGAAATCGTAAGCTAAATTGAAAGCTAGGAAAACTGCGGGAACCGAGCAAGCTTTTACAGGGATTTTAGAGATTTCACATGTATCGAACATTTAATTAACGCATGCCTGCACTGTTATAAACGAGTGTTTCATTAGATTCGTTCAGAAACGTAATTTGTAAATATAAAGCACTCTATAAACTTGAACATATTTTTGAACGATTGTATCTTTCTTTCTTTATCGTTAAAACTCCATTATTAGTAGATTGCGAATTCTTTATGTAAATTCATATTTTTGGAAATACAGTAAAAAAGATAGAACTTTGATAGAAAGCATCATAATTTTGGATATTTTGTATACTTTTTCGTATTACGTGCACTCTGCTTTATAGCTGTAATTTTCCTATACATGCATAAAAATATGCAGTCTAAATATTATAGTCCTTTCATTAAATTGTAATATGAATATTCTTATTAACGTACAGAGTGGATCGCATAAATTATTATAAGCTGCATTTTTAACACATTTGCTATTCACACATCTCTTATTTGCTATATCAAACGTGATTATGACGTAATGATAAGCATGAATAGTTGAACTCCGATGATTTGTAAATTAATTTGCTAAATCATTTAAATATGAATAGCGACAAACGAATTAAAAATGTTAAAGAAATATTTTTGGATTTTTCAGATAACAAAAAGGTAACATATGTAATTTTATAATTTTTGTTGAAGATAAATATTTAACGTAACAATGATTTTTAATTTTTGATAAATCATATATAATATAAGAATATTTGATATGAAAAATGGCTGGCCACTAGATACGAATAACAAATAAAATGTTTGGTCCATAATGTGTTAAAAATCACTTAGCAGATATTCATTTTATTCTTTACTTTAACCTTTTAAGTAGGAAAGGCGAGTCAATTCGTCATTGTTTCAAAAATGCATAGAATAGAATAGTTGATTTATTGAGAAATTATACATCCTTAGTTGTATTGTTATGCGTATATTAAATCTAGAATACGATAGATTCACATTTACAAGAACCAAAATAAAGTAACTAGGTACAATTTTTACTCATTTTTAATTATAAACTGGAGAGATTTCATTTTTTGTTTGAGAGATGAAGCCATTTAACAGGTTAAATTAAATAAGACAAAGGACTTTAAATCTTTTAGAGTATAACAAATTTTTTTTGGAATATCTGTTAGACGGATAAAGGGAGCTCCAAACGACCAAATCATGAGAATCTATTTGTAGATCATTAACAATTTCTCATATCTCTTGGATGTAGAAAGAAATTCTTTCCAATTTTTAAATACAATAAAAGTTTTATTTAGAAAGAATGAAAACAGATCAGTCATCGAAATAATTTCCATTATTATTGATGATCTTTCGCTATTTTTCTGTCATTTTTCTGGTATTTTGCGAATACTACCGCGAATATTTCGATTCAAATGGCTGTACTGAATGTGTATCTCTAGTTGGAAAGAATGAATTTCTACACCTAATATTTATCCTAACAATCTAAAATTATGTCTGTCTAAAATTTGAAAAAGAAAGTTTATATAGAACCATAAAAATGCAAATTAATCAAATATGTATATACATATTATACACACAGATAAATATATTAGGAACTATAATACATACAAAATATTGGCTGTTTAATATAATGTATGTAATCGTTAATTTTTATTAGAGAGATGATATTCAGAATAAATGTTTGCTTTATATACTTCAAATTCGCTTTTCTTTTCAGGATGTAATCTTATGCAGCGGATGTTCCTGTGCCCTCGATCTCTGCATAACAGCTTTAGCACGAGAGGGCCAAAATATCCTGATACCACGACCCGGTTTCTCGATCTATCGAACATTGGCAGAAGGTCTCGGGATCAACGTAAAGTCCTATGAGTTACGCGTAAGTATAAGCATAAGGTACATGAAATTTCGACCAATATTTCCGTGCTTTCACACTACGTTAGACATCGATAACAACGTTTTCACGTAAGAATGGATTTCCATTTCGATTACGTTTCCTTCTTTCATTTTTATATAGTTTCTGTTATAATAATATCAATATCAAAAATAACACAATATTAAAGGTAAATCTGAAACTTATTCAATGAGAGTTATATGAATCATACCACAGTTAGCACGTTTTCAAACGTAAGTAATTTCGAGGAATTTGTTACAAAAGTTGACAGAAATGTGGAATAATATGTGATAATTAATAAAATATAGTTAATTAATTGTACATATAACTGTATTAACCTTAGAAAAACAGAGCGCCGTTACTTAACTCTTTGCACTCGAAGCTTTTGTGCCGAAGTTGAATTTTTCTTAGTTCCTTTTTAACATAATTATCTGTATTTCACCTACGGTTTTGTCGATTAAAATTCGAAAATCCAATGGTTTTATTATAATTTACAACTACTCGCGATTCTGTAGTTCTCCTTTCATCGTTCCTGAATTTTATTCTTCTTGATCTTTCCTCAGAATCTGTAACATCTGTATGAACTTTGTCTTTCCTTGTGTTATCAAAATCAGTTTCACTTTTTACTGTTATTCTAATCTTCTATTTTTTTTTTAAACAATTGTATAATTCAAATCTCTCATTTATGAAATTATTGATTTAGTTTTTAAGTAATTTGAAATCGAACTTACCTTCACTGTTACTAATTTCGTCACTTGCTCGATCTTTACAAGTATCAAAGACAAACTAATGTGTGAAATAATAATTTTAATTAAACACAATGCTGTATTATGAAGTGCATACAAAATATAAAAAGAAAAGACATTTGTTAAACAAAAAGAAAAAAAAAATAGTTATTAATCGCCTTTTAATTGTCATCCGAGTTGCTGTATCGAGCCGAGTGCAAAGGGTTAAAAGATGATTTTTGAAGCTTAAGCCATCTTTTACACGCTATCGTAAACAAATATTTGGACACATGCATAGTGCAAAAATATGTTAGAATCGTTTAGATCAATTGGAATGCGACAGTGAATTTTAAAATCATACAGTAGCCGCCATAATCATTGGATGTGAAATCGTTCGAATTATTACGTTTGCATGGGCATTAGAAAAATTCTTATATTTTCTATGAGGTGAGATTTCTCCATTGAGAAAGTACCTATAGTAATAAAGCCTGGAGTGTCTTAATGTAAATTTATATCTATATAGTAAATTATAAAAGATAAGCTGAACTACAACTATTTATACTTTTCGACATATATCTATCTAATAACTCATAAGTAAAATTTATGTTACCATTCATATATTTATACTATCATTTACATGCTCATAAATCTTTTTTTATATCTTCGTTCTTGATATATCCCGGAGCGTTATCGACTATTTAATTTCAATTTTTGCTATATGGTTAGTTACTGCTGCGCCCCATAATCGAATACTTGTCTATATAACTTGTCTATATAAACCTATGTATGTCTATATAGGTTTAATTATCGTGCTGTATGTTTACAGCTCGTTACTTATGTGGAATTTAGATTCTTATTAATCAAGGTATTTGCCTTCCTTTTAGCACTAGGTTTATAGGCTTTTCTTGAGTAAACAAGAAACCGAATGTTTCCTTCAAGAAATCAATTTATTATAGACCATAAAGACAATTTAATTGTATTATTAATATACTTACGAATTCGGATATATTTGCGTACTATTCCATTAATAAAAGTAAGAAACAATTGCTGAAAAATAATAGCAATTTTTTCTGCAATTTCCCTCGTGAAATTCCAAATGCGTCAAATTGACGTGTCCCGTAAACTTAGTATTAATCAAATTTACGCAATATTTGCGTAATTATAAAGAAATACTAGAATGTCAACTTCGATGGGACTTTCATTTTCATGTGCACTGTTGCAATTAGAACAGACAATGCATTAAACGTTATGATTTGAATAAATACAAATGTATATAGAAATTTTAGAAATAAAATGAAGTACAAAAATATTCTGAATTAAACAGAAGCATCGAAATGAATAAACCGTATGTTTAATAGACATCAGTTTCATTTTCCAGTAATTTTTATTATTTTTTAAGTATCATACATAGAACGCTTCACTAAATTATAGTAGAATTCCTCAAAATGTACCCAACACATCGATCTAACGTTGTAAACGAGATTAAAGCTGGTAGATTTACAGCAATTTCATGCAGTATGGTAATAACTTATTGTTTTCATACTTCATTGTCAAAGATCGACCCATGCATAACAAGACCATGTACTTGCAGCTTATCGTATTGCATGGTTCATACAATTTTCCGTGACTTATATGCCCACATATAAGTATTGATCCAGCTACTGTGCACCGGGTGTTCTAAAAGTAGTTGTTGCGATGTATGAAAAGTAAACAATTTTCGAAATAAAACATAAAATAACTATAAACATGGAATTTTAATATTTGACAAATCAAAGAAAAATTCATTAATATACATATATACACTGCTCACCAGAAAAAGTTATATCACCTTAGAAACGAAATCGTGTAAATTTGAAGTTTACATCTTGTTTGTTTGGTGCATTGAAAGAGAAAAGTGATGAAAATTAAATTATGAGGTGTAGAAATAAATTCTTTCCAACTTTTGGGTACAATCAAAGGTACATTTTAAAAAAAGGAAAAATGAAAACAAATCGAGATAATTTCCATTATTGTTAATGATCTTCTGTCATTTCTTCTATCAGCCTGCGGATACTATCGCGAATATTTTGATTTGAAACACTCTTCTTGACTATATGACTCCAGTCGAAAAGAATTTATTTCTATACCTAATAAAAAATGTCTTATAGTACTGAGATGTAATTAACAATGTATTGTTTTATAGATCTGTTGAATTAATTTAGACTTCTGCAACCCTAATTTCTACCTATTACAATTTTTTTTGGCGAACAAGTGTATTATCGTATATGCCTTCTTAAAATATCGAATTTCATGTTAAAGAAAATATGAATTTACGAACACACATTATTTTTGAAATTGAAAGCTTTAAGAAAAAAAAAATAGAATAAAAATGTAATAATTAAACTGCGGATTATTTTGCATTTATAAGAAAACGAAGTGCAAACTTGCACAGAATGCACGTAATATGAAAAACTATATAAAATATCCAAATTATAGTGCTTTTTGTAATACCTGGTAGATGAAATAATTTTTTGTCGAAATTCTACTCTTTTTACTCTATGCTTAAAGATATGAATTTGCATAAAAATCCGCAGTCTAGTAATAAGTAAATGGGTTGTAAGAGATAGACGTGGAAGAAATATCACCCAGCGATGATGCGAATAAAATTAGAACTTTTATGTGAAGAACAAAAAGGTTTATATTTTGCTATTGTTGAAATTATAATACCACCCAAATAAAATTAGTTTATTGACTCATTTGTTCATAATAATTTAATCATCTACTATATAACGATTTAATCTAGTTGTTACTTTATCACAGTTATGTGAATGAAATTAGAACTTTCAGAAGCAGAAATATTATAAAGGAAACTTGTTGCTTTATTTTCATTGAAAGTATAGCCAAATTGTTTATTACGTGTTAACAACAAGAAAGGATGTATTCTACTATTATCAAACATCAAAAATTTAATTTGTTCATCTAATCGTAACAATTTGATCATCCACTGTACATAAAATAGATATCAATATTACAAAATTGAACTCAATATTGAACTCTTTTATTATATATCATAATGCAACGTAACAGAGTATAATAAAGAAACATTCGAAATAAATCTACACCAGAAAACGTGCAGGAAGTTACCTTCCTAGACCACGTTTACAAAATATTAAAATAATATCTCCTTGCGTGTTACTATATTACGTTGAAGGGAAGGGTTGTGTTCTCCCTGATACTATGTGTGTTGAAGACAAACTGGTATTTAATGTGTGCAGCATGTATGGCGAAAAATGGCGCAAAAGGTCGCCTGTGATATGTTGGAGTACTTAAACTTGCTGTACGTGCAATACTTTCTCAACGGTGATTAACTCGAGAAAACAATAGGAAATATATTATATAAAGATATCATGAATTGTTTTCTATGCTGCAACGTTTACTATGGTTTATCCAGTAGTGGAAACTGTCTGAAGTAATTAAAAGTTTTGCGAGAGAAAATAGAAGATTCTTTCTAAAGGAGAAAAGTTACAGTTTAAAGCGATATTATTTGCAAAGTATAACTACTATTTTCATTTGAAAAACGATTTGTTCTACGTGAAAAGAATGCTATTGACTTTTATGTTACCAAATGAATTCCGACACATTCAAGAATCATTTCTCCTGTTATACAAATTTTCAATTTCAAAGGATGCTGTATAAAGTTGCACATCTCGTAGTTTTTGTTGTTTCTATTTGGAGCAATCAAAGCGTGGATAAATATTTATAATGGCAATTGTAGAAACACGTTTATTCGAGTATTCTTTAAATTTCCCTGACATGCAATCTACTATCAAAAGGAAATATTATATTTTAACGTTACCATGTACATATGGCAAAATAAAGGCGATTGGATTTATGTCAAATTTTGTTTGCAGTAATATATAATAAAAGGTTTTTACACGTACTCGTATTTTCCCGTGAAACATTCTTTTCGTTAAACTTTGTATTTGTTTTCTCGATTCCAACTTTTCATAATCAGAATTAAATATACATAACAAAAGAATTAATATAGAAGGGTTTAATAGATAATTACTGTATTAAAAAGAATAATTAATGATACAGATTTCGATAACCCAAAAATTAAAATTGTTGAAGGATTAAAAATCTTCAGCATAGAAATAATTAATTTAGATAAATAACCGGATTTAAATAACCGAAGAATAAAACTATTTTGCACTAAGTATAATATAGAAAATTAATGAAACAGGTTTCAGTAACCAGAAAAGTAAAACTGTTAAAAGAATAAAAACTTTCGATATGAAAATCTTATAAGCATGTTGAACATATACATACGTAGTTTCTTTATTATATTTACTGCATTTACCGAAGATTTTTATTCTTTCAACAATTTTAGTTTTCTGGTTATCGAAACCTATTATATTAATTATTTTTATCAATGTAACAATTACTAACTTTCTTTATTGTATTCGTTGCATATGCTGAAGATCTTTATTCTTTTAACAAGTTTATTTCTTCTTTGTTGTCGAAACCTGCTACATTAACTATTTTTATTAATACAGCAATTATTAATTTTCTTTATCATATATATTGGCATACACTAAAGATATTTATTCTTTTAATAGGTTTTTCGTTTTGGTTACAAAGATTTGTTATGTTAACTCAAGAAGTCGTCGATAACTCACGATGCTCGATTAGAGAAATACTGTTCTAATTTACGGACAATCTGATTAATATCATACGTTTACGTTTTCAGCCTGAGTTCGGCTGGGAGATCGATCTGGACAATTTGGAATCGCAGATCGACGAATCCACAGCAGCGATCATTGTAAACAATCCTTCGAATCCATGCGGTTCCGTATTTACCCGGACTCATACACTTGATATTCTCGATGTAGCCGCTCGTTACTACATACCAATTATAGCCGATGAGATTTACGAGCATATGGTACGTGCTTAACATTTAGTTTCCACTGTACACCGAAAACCACGAAATTGTTTCGTTTTCTGGTGAGAATGAAGCATACGTAAAGCTAAACTTGTCCACAAAGTGTACACCTGATCAGCAATCGAGATGTAGGTTCTAAGATAACACTTGGAATTCAAGAAATTCTGCACAATGCTTGATATTATTAATTGCATTATACCTTGACCCATTGTCCTTTTCTGCTTTTCTCTTTTAATTTCTTTGGTTCTCAGGTTTGGTTTTCAGGTCTTTGATTTTCAGTTAAATTCAATTCATTTGAAGCAATTGTTCATTAATTTGCTATTAAAGTAATTTGCATAAGATGAATAATATCTAAGAAAAACAATTATTATCAAATATTAGGATTGTGTATTATACTTTATTTCAATTATTTATTTTTCTATTGTCCTTTAATTTTTGTTTTATTTAGTATTTAGTATCTTTACAGTATTCTTTTTATATATTTAGTTATCTAGTGTTACATCAATTGTTTACATGGGTTATTAACGGCACAATCTACAGATTTACAATTTTTTTAACGATTTTACTGTTTAACGAAGAATCACTTCATTTATTTCTTGAAGTGGAAAACGGTGCGGTAATTTTTATCAGATGCGATTAAGAACAGTTAAAATGTGTCAAAGCGATAAGAGTTTGATGAAATAACCGAAGTGCTTCATTCTGAAATATCTGATCGTCTTGTTTCAGTGATTAAAATCTACCAAAAAATGTATACCATCTCTACTTTAAGTTTCATCGATTATCTTGCCCCGTCGAGCGTGGATTAAACGGTCACTTCAAGAACAGACGAAGCACATGATTCGAATTGCACGTAATAATTACCTTTCGTGCCAATAGGAAGATAGTTTTAGATTAAATTTCTTCCAGACCTGTAACCACTTACAAAAATAATTTTACAAGAGCTTTTTTTAAATAAGCGTGCGTCACTTAATATATCGATGGTACAAAATGAACCCTATACTGTTTTAAATTACGAACTTCACGTTATTCTAAATGAATAATTCAGGTTCAATCTTAGATAAAAAGAAATTTAAAGAAAAAAAAGAATTAATTCAAATATCTCTGTGCAGAATTTTTATTTCTTTTTTTCACTTGACAACTTTAAGCTTTGCTTCGTTTAATCTCCAATTTAAAAAGCTCCACTTGCAACACTTGAAAAAGATCACGAAGTAATGCCAGTTCATGAATCATTTTCTAACTTAAATGTTAAAAACAATTTAATAAATTATTTCTTCTTGTAAACGTCAAAGCAATTGCAGCTGGTGCCGTAGATTCGTGTCTAACGTTAAAATTCGCGAGTCACAATGGATCTCCGTGCCTCGAGATTTTCCGCCTCTGTACCAGCAGTATTCTTGCTTTAAAAGTTTTTCAAAAAGAAAAAAAAGAAAAAAGAATAATACGCCTCTATTGTTATTTTTTTCTTTTTTCACTAGGTGTTCCCGGGGCGGATTTTTCATTCGTTAGCGTCCTTGTCAAGAGAAGTTCCTATTTTGTCGTGCAGCGGCCTGACAAAAAGGTATGCAGAAATCGACTTTGAAATCTTACCATCTCGTAATAGCGTCGCTTGGATATATTTTCATTCGGTGAAATGCTTCCATGAAGCTTTTACACGGGTCGCTTTTACTGCCTCGGTTTACAGCAACATTCTGTATACATAATTGCATGAGCGTCGTGGAATCAATATTACAGTGAATTCATCGTGGTTGAACGTGCATTTTTGTGGTGGCTTACATTTACACGCAGCGCAAGCCACGAATATGTTGTATATCGTGAGTATACCGGTAAAACACGATAACAAGGGAAATTCGATAACGAAAAAGTTCAGAAGAATTTATTTAGTAGATACCAGTGACGTTGACAAAATAAAAAAAATCAATTAAACGTTCTTCAGGGATTAAAAAACACACAATCGAAAAATATCATGAGTGTAGCTAATGCGAAACGGTACACGCTAAAACACATTTCTATGCCAAATGATATTTTTCTCACTATTGCATGATTTATAATAATGATATTTGCAACAGTTGCGTGTCCATTTATAAACACACTCGTTAGAAAGGAAAGATTACAAGAGAAAATCCTTTTTCGAACATTTTTTACTAACACAATGTAGAACAACGAAAACCGTACAAATTTAAATTCTTTTTTCAACTTTTTTTCATCATGTTTTTTGTGGTTTCGTGTATATTCGCGATAGTATAAAACTTTTTTCAATGTTTCAAATTTTGTTGGATTTTTAAGCTACCGAACTTTCTTTGTAAGAGAAAAAAGTTTTCGTTTTTACTTTATGGTGAGAAAACATAAAAGTTTCCTCTTTTGTAGACTGATAATGCACGCTAAGTTATAATGTAAGAAATAAAGAACTTTAACACTACAATGTGTTTTATCAGTAGACTGCGGATTTTTATGCAATTTCGTATTTTTAATGATACAATAAAAAGAAAATAAAAAATAGCACTGCTGTAGAAAATCATTTTACTTATCTATCAGGTATTTTAAATAGCACTATAATTTGAATAATTCATATACTTTTTTATATTATGTGTATGCTGTGCAAAGTTGAACTTTTAAATTTTCTATAAATGTATAAAAATTCACAATAAAATATTAGTAAAATATTTTTTTCATTGTCAAAATGGTGTTTTTATGGAGAAATATATAATAAAGTGCAAACATGAAATAAAAGAGAATCTGAGTCGTAGATGCTTCATCGATAAGTTATAAAAGTGATGAAATTTTATATCTTCTTGAAACTCGTTAAATCGAAACTCTATACGGTTTCTTTATTGTATAATTTATTACTTCATGCGATTTTGAAACAATATTTCTTTTTAACGTCCTCAAATATTATGTCAATTACTTCAAGGAAATTTGAACAATTAAAATTTTAAACAAATTACTTAACCATTTACTTTCTATAGATCAGCTGCATCATAATGCCCAATTTAAAAAACCAAGAATACTATTAATATTGTGTAGATTTCTTGACACAGTTTTCAAATTAGCAAAACAGCGAAACGTTTTGGCATCGTAGCATTTTTTTTTTATCACTTGCTTTAATACTTAAAAATTAACGAGCATAAAAACCGATACAATGTCCTTCTATAATTTCTTCTTCACATTTTAAGAAATTGATTAAACTATAGTGGCATATATCATTCATTATACAAATGAATTAAATCATTTTGATAAGTAAGCTTTACGAATTTGAAGTGTGATGATTGAATATATTTCACATAATGCATTATATATATATTTAATATATTCAAGAATTTATTATTATCATATTTTATTGTTATAAAGTTTATTACTAGGATGTTACAGAATTTATTTAATAACATTAGTATTAAATGTATATTTAATACATATAACATATATTTATATATTTATTTATATATATTATATTATATTATATTATAATAATATTTATATATATATATAAATTTTTAACTAACGATAAATAAGAAATCCATTTGTATTCGATTTATTAGCAGTAAATTAAAAGATCCTGAATCAATCTAAGGCGAAGTTGCTCGAACAGCAACATGATCTTTTAATTGTGAACGGAAGGAATAAAAGTCTTTTCAAGTAATAAAAAAAAAAAAATTCAAACTACCTATTACTTTTTAATTTTCTATTTTCCATTAAATAATCGTTAGTTACAAGAAGAAGGGGAAAAGAGGTAAAGAATCATGAAATTACGATAATCGTAACTGTATTATGAGCTAAGCGGTATAATCTCCACTGATATTACAGATTTTTAGTACCAGGCTGGCGTATGGGCTGGATAATCATTCACGATCGTCAAAACGTCCTGGAAAAGGAGGTGGGTAATTATACGATACGTTATATACGGGACAGCTTGAAAATAATTGCTTCTCCATTCATATTGTTTCCGTAACAAGAACGACCAGGTCCGTTTCTGTATCGTGCTTCTACGCTGTTGGATTAAATTTCATTAATTAAAGTTTATCCCGGTCTATTTAAAGTTCGTCTCTTGATATTTGTTCATCATGTTCCTTAACTTCCCTTCGAATCTTAATTTTGGCATAAAAAAGAAAGCAAAAGAAAGGAAACGAAAGAAAGAGAAATGAAGGAAACGGAAGGAACTGATGAGTCGAGCAAAGACTAATTACGAGCTAAAGTTCAACCCAACTTTGAAGAAACTTTGATTGGCACTTTTTATTTTTTATTTATTTTTTTTCACTTTATAGCGATTCTCAATTATTACGATACGTGTTATATTTCATTCTCTGTTTTGTGTGTGCAGATTAGAAAAGCTCTTAATTGTTTAAGCCAGAGGATTATTGGCAGTAACACTCTTATTCAAGGCGCTCTGCCTGCAATTTTGAAGAACACGCCGCAGGAATTTTACGACGGCACCATGACGACGTTGCATGTTCGTTTTCGTTCTTATTGATATATTTTACATAATTTTGTTAAATCATTAAGTCTCGAACAGATAAATAAGCCAATTTTTATACATACGATTATTTATTACTTACAACAATGTATAAGAGAAAATATAATTGCTATCGAAAGATTTTTTGGATTACTAACTTTTGTGTAACGAAATGTTGCGTTTATGCAACTTTCAGCTTTCAAGGAATTGCCGTTAAATTGTTAAAAAATCTAAGAGACGCATTATAATATTAGGCACTGCATAGAAACTTACTACATGAGAAGTGACAAATGAAACTATTTCCTTGATTTAAGAAAAATAGGCTTATCTTAGTGTTACAAATTTTGGAACGTGGTGGGATCTAAGTGAAAGAAGAGATACTGACAAAAAGAATATTAAACAATTTTTTGAAATTTTCATTTGTAATTGTAATATCAGAAAACAGGAATTATTAATGGAAATTTGCTGAAAAAGAATTACGAGTGAAATGAGGACTTGATGAGTTAATGGATACGAATGAATTATTGATTAACAAAAAATTTATTAAAATCAACGTCTCGTATATTCCCATGAAAAAAGGAATAATTAATTTAAATTACACAATTAATACACCAATATTATAAACATTTTATTACAATTATCCAATAAATAAAAACAATTAATTATATAATTTTTATATTATGAAGATATTCAAATTATGAATTATATTTTACAGTTCAGAATGCACTTCAATAGTTAATTTGGGAATTCATTCGTACAGCATAATTAATAAATTATCTATAATCGATGTATTTTTTTCAGAATCATTCTAAACTGGCGTACAATTGTGTAATCAAGGTTCCTGGACTGAAACCAATAATGCCTGATGGTGCAATGTACATGATGGTAATTATTTAGACACTGGTAATATTTTCTCTGTTAATCATTTCGTAACATATTAGGAGTTCCCATAAGTCGTGTCGTTTTTTTTATATTAGGTGTAAAATAATAATACTTACATTTATTTTCAATAATCGATATATTAATTATCGTTTCCAAAGACTTCTTTCCATCTTTTAATCAACTTCTTGATTCTATTTTCAAAAAATTTTTGGAGTTTGGAATTAAAAATCTTATGTATTGATAATTTGTTATGCTCACTATCATTGAAATATTTTCCGATTAAGAAACTGTACAAAGATCGAAATAGTTGGTTATCACTTGATGCAAGGTCTAGATAGTATGGTGGTCGATGTATAAATTCCCAATTTTGTCTTCTAATTTCTTGTAAAATTGTCTTTGCCATGCGCTCTCTAGCGTTATCATGATGTAATAAAATTCCTTTCCGATTCACCAATGATGGTCGTTTTTTACATAAAGCTGAGTGTTATCGGCCAAGCTATTGGCTATATACATCGACTGTTATTGTTTGATTTTGATTTAAAAATTCGAAGTGAATCACAACTCTAATATCCCACAATACGCACAATAAAATTGTTCGAAGATGCAGTTCCGTTTTAAGACATGGTATTGGTCTTTAATCTGATAACAACCATTGTCTTTTAGGTTTTGGATTATTATACGGGGCTCGTTTTTCATCCCCAGTAACAATTTGATTGAGAAATGAACAATTAATTTGACGCTCTGTCAAGCACAAATGTTCATTCGTTGGATTCGATTCGTCACTGACAAGTCGTGCAAAACCTATTTTCCAAGATTTGATACTTTTCCTATTTGTTGTAAATGTCTATGCACAACTGCTGCTATTTAACTTTTCTGTTATTTCTTCAACTGTTAAACGAGATTCTTCCTTAATTAGAACGTTTAATCTTTTGCTATCAAACGTTACTAGATGAAAGGACATAAACCCTATTTCCAAATTCAGAAAACAACCTTTAACACCTTTTTACACTTGGAACATGGTCTTCATATATGTCACAAATATTTTTAACGGTATCTTTAACTACGTTGTCTTTTTTAACCTTTTTAGTACCGAGCGAAGCTGATGCAACTTTAATAAGGTTCCAAAAAAAAGAATTCACTTTTTAATGACAAATTACGAAATTTAAAAAGGAACGTGTTAAAAAATGAAGGGGAAATGAATTAACGACTAAAGTATTTCGATATTTGTGGATAACTTTTTGATCATTTATTTCATAGTTACTCTCAAATATGATGCAGAAACTGATATATAAAAAAAAATTTTCTAGAAATACCTTTAAAATATATTTCATTACTTTTCATGTACTTGCTAATTTCCACAATCCGTACCTCCGTAATAAAGGGAACGATATATCATTCTTCGGTGTTAAAAGGGTTAAATTCATACAGTATGCAATGCCGAAAATGAATTTCGTTGACATTCGTTCTTTGACTTTTCTGTTTAATAGAAAATATCGTTCTAAATGCTTTAAATGCACGTTTTAGACTGGAGAGAGATACTTCTTGAAAATTATAGGAAAAAGTTTCTAAAAACATATTGTCTAAACAAGACATGTGGGATTCCCCTTGCTTCGCAAGTTTTCCAAAGTATATCTCAGTAATAAGGAATCCGAATGATGTTAAAATAAAGATAACATATTCAATAATCATGGTACAATGTTTGAGTTGTCTTCTGACTCATTTATCTCACTCATCACATACATTTATATAAAATACAATAATAAATGTCACGACTTATGGAATGATTTAATGGAACAGTCGATGTGCAGGCAATACTTTAGTATGAACAAACTCATGAACATGTCAGCAAACGTGTTACTCAATACTTTCGAATTCAATATCGTAAAACAAATCGATCCCCTTTAATGCAAATATTCCGTGTAATTAGCTGAAAATTACTCACGATATAAACATTAAGGCAAACATCCAAGTATTAAGGGTGATCGTTCGCAATTTACCGGCTAATAAATTATGCTATCGGTTTCCCAGGTTTACATAGATCTACCCTGTTTTCCGGAATTTAATTCCGACCTCGAATTCGTGCAACGTTTGCTAATGGAGGAATCCGTATTTTGCCTCCCTGGTCAGGTACGCTGTATAAATTGAGCACTCATACGCAATTTACCTTTTAATTAGCTATACATTCTTTCCCAAACATTTTTCACAGTGCTTCGATTACCCGTCCTATATGAGATTGGTCATCACGGTGCCAATGGAAATGTTGGAAGAGGCCTGTGAAAGAATTCAAGAGTTCTGCGAGAGGCATCACTACAAGACCGCTGAAAATACGCAAAAGAACAATATAATCGTTGCAGAAATGCCATATTAACACTTTCTCATCCGGTGTCACCAACGTGGTGCCATCAGTAAACAGATCTTTAATCTTTCTGAATTCGCGTAGTTTTTCAGCTCATAGTGACCCACATCGGTCCCTCACACCGATTGTTGAATGATCGGAATATTATATTTATATCGTACAGTCTTTTTCTTGGAATTATTATCGACTGAAAAAATACACAATATGATTTGGAAAAATATTGATCTGTTTTTGCATCAGTCTGTAGATACAATTCTTAATAATCTGAATTTAAAGCTGCATACGACAGATAAACTTTAAAAAATCAACTTTCTCTTCTTAAAAGAAGAAAACGATACAATTTAACGAAACGTAAAAAATAGAATGTGTGGAATCATGAAGATAAGAATGAATTGTTTTCAAAATTCGAAACATAACTTCGAGTTCGTGTTCTAAACAGAAGTATTTTTGGTATTTACTACAATTGTACTTTCTTTTTCGGTTTTTCTTTAAGGAACAGTACGGACAGCGTTCCAATTTTTTATTCTGCTTTGAAGTGCGTTCTTGTTCATTACGTTGACAAAGTCAGACTAATCTTTCTTTGATCAGTCTTGGCAAATTTTCTTCTGCCTGATCCATTGCGAGGCTCAAAACGGAAAACGTAAGATGAGTAAACTGAAACACTATGGTAAGCAGAAGAATACTATGGAACTTAGCAAAATGAATAGAAAAGATATATAAAAATACAATATAATTACTGGATAATTATAATAATATGAAGACGGGAATCCAGAATTCTGTCTCGCAGGAATAAAAAGATACTTGGTTCTTGCTGGGAAAATTTTTAACTAAGATATACATGTATTTTACCGATTGAACGACAATTGCTTAATCCAGTGTATTCACAGAATTCTTATCAAAACACACGTGACACTTAACGTACATCAATATCTCATTAATACCCATTTTATAACTACTAATCCTTGCACGCCCAACTTCCAGCAAGCTTTGAAAGTGCATTTATCTTTACATGGGCGATGATCTAATTAATTCCCATTTCGCACTCATGCACGTTAAAGTTTACACCAGGCGGTACATTGCTAAACACGCTAATTCCGGTTAATACCACGACGAAATGTTTCCCCTGGAAATTCGATTGCTACCGTGTTAAACAATGACGTCGCATTTCACGTCTTAATAATTGCATCACGGCATGTCCGCGTACAATATTGTCAAACGAGGTTCCGTGTAAATCGATGTTCCTGCCGTGTTGTTCACCGTTGGTGAATTCGACTGTATAAAAACGAGGAAATGCATTCAGTTCTGCCAATTCTAGTTTGCCGATAATTAAAACGAACAACGGCCGATAGAAAAAGGGTCGAGCAATCGATCGATGTGATTTACCGTAAAATGAAATTTCCCGAAAGGGTTTTCTTTCGATTTAAATCGGCAAGTATTCATTTATCGCGTTGCTCCTGTTGAATTTCCCAGGAATTTCTCCGTTCTGCCAGGAAGTCGAAATAGTCGAGAACTGTTGCACGATTGCACAAATGGTAGTTGTTTCTGAATTAGTATTCAGACACTCACAGTTCTTTTACGGTAGTTTTAAATCAATTTGTTATAGGGATTCGGTTCTTTGATGTAAGAATTTTTTAGAATCAAATTCATCTTATATAGTATATGTACAATATACGATATATGATATACTGATGTATTGATTTGAATATCGATATATCACGTTCACTGCGGTACGAGACTTGTAAGCCCCTTAACGTACCTTCGTCTTGTGCGGATTGTTTTCCAATGAACTTTTGCAATGTGCAAAGCTCATATTTCTGTCATTTGTACATTATTTTTATGGCGATAAGAGTTGATCAAGTCTTTGTAGGATAAAATAACATAATATAGCGAAAAATCATACGATGTTATATATATATATAATATAAGGAATAATATAAAGAATATAACATCGGGAAAATGGGAAAGTCCTAAAAAAAGCCGCCACAGTGAACGTGACATGTTGATATGTAACGATCTTATATGATAATTTGTATAATAAAAGCTTCTTTGTCTTCGGTAGTAGACAGTTATACACAAAAAATTTTCAGAGAATAGAGTGACAGATATAATTTTAACAAAAAGTCATAATTTATATTAACAAAATAGGAACATATTAACAGATGTTTGAATAATTAGTAAATTATTAGATGTAAAAGATTAGTATTATAATAGTATTTCGTGCGTTCGAAAAATGTTCAATAGACTTCTGTCACTTGTCCATACTCTTTAAAAATAAATTGTTATAAGATGTAGATTAAGTTTATTAGACAGCTTATAAACGAATAATTTTGGATCTCTGTTAATTGTAGTTTTAAAATCATTAAAATCAACTTAGGACAATTTTACAGTAATTTCTAAGTAAATCTTCAATATTGAAATTTCTAACAAATTTCGAAATTTGTTAGAAAACCATATCTGCCATTTTACAGATTTTACTACACTATTATCCATTGCTTTACAAATGTTTTTGGTCACCACTATCTCGTTATGCCCGAGCTGAAACTCGTACAATACGTTGTACTACATATCTGTTCTGAATTTCGTTGATTTTCACATTTTCATCTACATATACACTAATTACAAAATTATGTAGAATGAGCAACGCCTGAAGGTTTCTGCAGATTGCGTTGAAACAAACAACAACAAAGTGGTGTTTGTTTGAACCAAACATAAAACGAAATTTGAAGGGAAAGTAGAACGTTGATAAGAACTCAGACATGTACATAGAACAACTTCATACTTACAAGGGAACGTCCCAAAGCGTCAATCACTGATATTTGATGAAATTTCTGTATGACGTAAATCTCGAAAAAATATTTAACATTGTATCTTCTTTTTATCGGTCATCATTCATGTTTGGGAACGTTCCCTTGTTAGTTTACAAGTTTTCGATAGTGATTTTTCATAACATTCTTATTATTCATGAAACATTTTCGTAAAAATTCTTTCACATCGAAATATTACTCAACTATTACGCAAATTAGTAATACCATTATAACTTCTAAGGAAGTAATTATAAATCATAAATCCGACCAATCTTGTGTAGCATGTTAGACTTCCATTAAGTCTATTCTTCGTTACACGAACACACAGAGAGCACACCTTAAAATTGTCGAACTCCGATTAGAAATTACTCTGCATATCATCTGCGAGGGTAAATTGGAAAACATAGGCGTCTCCCACATTTCGTGTTTCATGCGAGCCAAGGGTAGGTTTACTTACGCTGAAGACTCCATTGTAACGCGGAACACTAACGAGCGCATACAACCAGCACATTACCGCCCACGAACGTGCATTATTATTCACGTTGCATGATAACGGCGATTGTGTTTGGATCACTGTAAATATACCGTCCTATCGAATGAATAAGGCGTAAATATGTGTTGTGATATTTGTTAATTAACAGTGCATATCGATAGAAATATTGTCGCTATTCAGAATCATTTACAAAAAAAAAGAAAGAAAATAAGTAGGAATGTGGAAAATGTGTTAAATTGTATGCACACATAAAGTAAATATTAAACTACTTGTAAATTTTATTTTTTCAATGTAACCTCGATAGTGAAGCATGTAGAAATCATGAAACAACTGTTTATAGTGATAATAAAATGACAGAAAATGTTGCTCGAATATCCTACCTTCTGTTCCAATTTCATACACTTATAGTTATTTAATAGCTAAATCGCTACAGAGATATATTTCTAATACTTTACGAATACTGTTTATAAAAAAAAAAGATGATAAATTGCATCCATTGGTTACTTATTAACCAAACATATATAAAGATACATATACAAACATATACAAACTGCATCGTATTCTTCTATTACACTAAATAATTACGAAGATAGCATTATACTGCTTTTGATTTCTTTATCGTCTTTTGTCAAATGTACCAACCTTTCTGTTAATTTTTCTATTGTTAATTCTGAAATATTTCACAGATGTTCTTTTGCTTTTCGGCTGTGTTATCTAATTTTCCGATCCAAATAATTCCCAAGCAACTCAATAATGCTTAACACTTTCTTTACAGCACGCATGACCGTGAATATGGTTCTCTTGTACCGAGGAAGCCGCCGCGAATGTATACCTTACGTAGATAAAGTGAGATAGTGTTAATAAATAAATAAAGTTACGTATAAATATTATACTATCGGAAGGAAAAATATATTTAAAAGCCGTATCTTTAATATGTAAAATTCAATATAATTTAACACAGTCAAAAAATTTATTATAGATATTGCAGAATTAATCATTAGACTGCGCTAGTATTCACAGATCCTCACATGGATGTCAACTATAGTCAACGTTAGGAATAAAAGAGTTAAATCAAGTTGCTTTAATTGAGGAAGCTATTATCAATATCGATCTGCGCTACCATGAATGGAGAGGAGTTCAGATTATTAAAATAAACAAAATATTAGGAAGATGTTGTCAAATAGCATTAGTAATATAATACACGCGTATTTAATTAATATTTAATAAATAGCATTAATATTGATAATGGTAATGAATTTTCTTCCCTGATTGATCCACAAAATCTGGCGATTGTGGTGACCATCTTCATACTGCTCAGTAATCTTTCTTGCTCTTTCTGTTCTACAAAATCACGACAAAGTTTTCCTGTATATTTTGGATCATCATCTTGTTGCATTAAGCGATACACTTGAGAAAGCAGAGAGTGATTCAAAACTTTTCACTCAGGGTGTATTTAATCCACGCAAATATATAATATTTATCGTATCGCGAGAAAAATAGTAAAGAATGAGAAGATTCGATTGCCGTAGCTTCACGTGATATTTTATTTATTATATTTCAATTTTTAAACTACAGATCAGAATTGGAACTCATATTATATGATGCTTATCGTACTGTATTGTATGTTTCGAACGAACGAAAATTCTTTGAAAAATCTTTTTTTTATAAATCTACAAATCCTATCGTGATTGGATGGAATGTTTACACGATTTTTGCGAGATAGTAGGTTTAAGAAAACACAAAAACAAAATTTTATCAACGATATTTTATCATATCCATGAAGGAATGATATGTACAATCGAAATTTTAAAATCTGTATTTTCTCAGAAAATAAAACCTTGGATAAACCAATTTATTCTACATTCTTCGTTTATTTAGTCTCTGCCGATTTGTAAAATATTTTCACTCCATGTATGTATATAATAATCCGTCGTTATCTGCCATTAAGAGAAAGTTGATAAATTGAAAAAGGGAAGTAACAAAGCTGTGTAACATCTAGTTTTGTCGTTCACGGTTCTATTATTTGTGTAACATTGCGGAAATTCAACCTCCCTAGGATAACAAAGGACTATTATAGTTATTTATCTAGAATCTTCGGTATTGCAACTTTAACACATAAAAAGACATTTGATTACATGTTGGACTAAGTAATTAACGTTGATCAACTAACAACTTGGAGAATTTATTCACACTGTGCGAGAGGACGATGTTTGTGCAAGCATTGTTCACGCCATGAATTAGTTGGAGTTAATGTCTACGTTCGTCTAGGAAATCAATTTACATGTGATTACCTATCTGAGCTTGCCAATCTTCTTAATTGAAGAGCCCTCTGTGAACAGGAAACATAGATGTTTAGGATAGCTGACGTAGTTCTGATGAAGGGATGCATACAGAGAGGTATGTCTTCTGGTTTGCTGCATCCAAACTTATGTCTTGAGCATAAATACTCATTGAACTATAATGGGAACAATTTAAAATTATTTTATTCTTTTATATTATTCTTTAATTTCAAGTTTATCTTAAACTTTGAATGAACAATTAATTATTGGGTAATGCAAAAGTTCGTGCCTGATTTCGTATTAAAATACAAGCTTTGGCATGTAAAATTTGTTTATTAGTCAATTATTAATCTCCACTGTTCGCAAACGGTTAAAAAAATCTAAAGATGGGAATGTTGATCTTAAAGAAAATAAAGAAACAAAGTTTCTGACAAAATAGAATTTTTTAACTGCTGGAAAGACAACGAGAAATCATATTTCTTCCACCGACTGTACTTTATATAGCATGGTGTTGAAGTATCTCTTCTTTTTTCTCTTTCATTTAAACTATGTGTCAGAGAATACAAGTGAAAATATCAAAGTGAAATGTGTCTTGGAGTCTTTTTGTGAAAGTAAAAGAAAAAAAGAAGTAGCAAGAAAGAAAACACGCATACACGAGTGACGTTGAAAAACATACACGACAAGAAGGTATCATCGTCCTCCCTTCATGATTACATCGGATACTTATGGTTATCATTCCGAACATCTGTTGCAAGCAGGTTCGTAGCAGACAGAATGGCTCACTCGTACATTCTTACATACAATGATTCTTTTGTAGACCGCCTAGAATAACGTAATGTAGAAGTGATTTTACCAAAAAAATACCGGCAATAACGCTTTCATACAGGTTTAGGTATAAACTGTACTATTACATAAGAGCCAAACGAGATCATAAAGTGTGAATGAATTTTTCATAAAATATTAATAACGTTATTATAATTATTAACTCCTTAATCAACTATTAAGTGGTAATTGTTGAATTTTTCGTGATAACTGGAACAAGTAATATCTTCTCAGAAATTATTCAAAAAAATTATCATTAAAATAAGTTTAACCTTATCACTAATAATCTTTAAAGTTATTACTAAATAACTTTTAATATACCTAACCTTATTTTGTACAATACTTTATAATCACGCAGGCAGAAATAATATAAAACCTGATACAAATCCAATTTCACTAGACTACATAAAAGATGCAATAGAATATCTAACAGAAATAACCATATTTGGCAAAATTGACTAACGCAAGTCATCGTCGTCGTTAATCATTTCGTAGTCGATGCGCTGTAAAACTCCGAGGAAAAGAATGAAGAAAAAGAAGAAATATTTGTAATAAAGCATTATTAATTTCTAAGAAGAGAATTTAAACTGATTTTTAAGTGGTAATTGTCTTCGTATTTTTGAATAATTACAACACCTTATGGAAAATTATTCAAGTATTTATTATTAAAATAACCTAACCTAACTTAACCAAGATACGCCTCATTTCACACAATACTTATGAACGAAATATCCATACAAAATATGAGTTATTTCTAACAGGAAAATTTTCACCTGATTATTAAATTAAAATTGTTTCTGTGTTTTTGGACAATAATTTTAATCAATACTAGTTTTTTAACATTATTAAAACGTAAAAACCTTAATATATATTCAAATAGGAGAAGGGCCTAATAAATTAGGTTTTAAAGGAGTTTTATAATCTTTTCCTAGATGCAATTAAATTAATTTCAAAAGAATGATTCTTTTTTAATTTAAATTATTCAATTTATACATTAAGACCTATTATTATATTTTTACAAAACCCTATCAAAAAATATTAAAAAATTTATCATTAAAATAATTTTAAGGGTACGCCTTTTTTCGTACCGTATTTGTAAACGAAATACTCGTAAATAATTTTTAAGAGGAGAATTTTCATCAGAGCCATAAGGTATATCCAATTCTTGCAAACGACGTTAAATTGATATTATCTGTTTCTTTTTCTATGTTGTACACGCAGTTTATGATTTTCCACTTTTGGTTTATCAATAACATAACCAGTTCCTTCAAACTTTTTTACTAATATTTGAATTGAAGACTGATTTGGCTGATTAGTTGCACCAAAAAGATCACGAATTTTGAGATGGGTATTTTTTAATGAATGCCTATTTTTATAATAAGTTTGCATAACGTAAATGTCCATGCTTAAAATAGTACTACCTTCTAATGAAAGAAAATAACTTATATTATTTGAAAAGACTCGACAGTGCTAACATCTAGGCGTCGCATTTGGATAACTCCTTATGTCTTACAAGGGAACGGCCCAAGGTGTGAAGCGAGTTTTTCGATGAGCCTTTGCAAAGTGGTAAAGCATGAAAAACTGAAGCGGATGATACCCGGTTTTGGGGGCCGATGAGTTATAGTTTACGAGATATTCAACATTAAAGTTATTATTCTTCCTTATCTAGTAAAGTATAAGTAGGTTTGTCAACAGCGAATGCGGCGTGGTTGGTAAGGTGTCAGTGTAATAACTTTTTTGTCGCGAGTTGGAGTCCCATTGAAACACTTTTACACTACTATTTTTTTTTCACTTTCTTTTATAAATGCATTTGTTAAATATGATTTATTTATAACTAATGTTCGGATATATTTTTTAAAATAAACAATTTAATTTCCACTTTGAATGTACGATGTGCATGAACTTGGGTGATAGTTTTCGAAAAAGCAGTGGAAACAAAAATTTTAAGCACCACGTAAAAATGTGCGAATACCAGCTATACTTTCCCTTCCAAAGGAAGCGGCAAAATCAAGCGGCATTCCCAGTAGAATTAAATAAACAATTCTGCAGTTGTGAATCTAAAGCATTCATTCGATGTGCATGGTGCTTAAAATTTTTGTTTCCACTGCTTTTTCGAAAACTATCACCCAAGTTCATGCACATCGTACATTCAAAGTGGAAATTAAATTGTTTATTTTAAAAAATATATCCGAACATTAGTTATAAATAAATCATATTTAACAAATGCATTTATAAAAGAAAGTGAAAAAAAAAATAGTAGTGTAAAAGTGTTTCAATGGGACTCCAACTCGCGACAAAAAAGTTATTACACTGACACCTTACCAACCACGCCGCATTCGCTGTTGACAAACCTACTTATACTTCACTAGGTAAGGAACAATAATAACTTTAATGTTGAATATCTCGTAAACTATAACTCATCGGCCCCCAAAACCGGGTATCATCCGCTTCAGTTTTTCATGCTTTACCACTTTGCAAAGGCTCATCGAAAAACTCGCTTCACACCTTGGGCCGTTCCCTTGTTAGTATCTTTCACAAGGTGATTTTTGTCAGGTTTCATTTGTCTACTTCAACAAAGAACACCTTTCCTGCTGGAAACGATCGTGAGAAACGTCAAAATTCGTGCAAGCGTTAATTATTAATTAATCAACGAGCATAAAAGAGACTTAACAGGCAGTCGCCAGTACGTACGAGCCGAATATGAATCGGAATGGAATCCAACAGGGCTCTGTAAGAGAATTCTCAGCATCGTCGAGAGTGCTGCACGGAATCTCACATAATTGCGGCGCGAGGATAATCCGTTTGAGATGAAAACCGATAATTCGGTATGTAACGTGAAACTGCTTGGACGGTAATGCAATTCGTGATTAATAATTTCAAGGCGGCGCGACCGACCGAATGTGGTCCCTCTCCTATAATTGCATTCTGCGGCACGCACTATGACTTTCACACCACTCACAGATTCTCTTAAATCTGTCGAAATGAACATCGAAATTGTTCCGATTAATCGCACAGCTTATTACGTATCAGACTTGGACATTATACGAATAAACTATTTGAAAGTTAATCATTAAGATAATATGTTAACTCTTGTCGGACGTCAGATTTTCGGATCTGAATTACTGCTAGGTCGTCACTTCAGTCAATGTTTATGTGAAATGTGTCACACTAAGATTCTTGAAATGAAAAGACATCCTATTGCACAAAATCATATATTTTAATATTTTTAATTGTAATTCAAGAATTGTTTATTTATTTATATCTTGTCAATGGATATTTTTTTAAACGCTTTCCACGTGAGATCTACGTTCGACACGGTAAAGTTTGCTATGTCATGTAATTGATGGCAAACGTTCGTTATGTTAGAAAGTGTAATGTCCCATGGTTGGTGACACACGTCTGATAAGTGTTAAATTATTTGGCGATATGTTATTTAAAATAATCATCTGTTAGTTTATTCGAATAGACAAGTGATTCTTTTTCTAGCTCGTATGGATCAGGTGAGGAAGAGATTTACTATCAATATTAATATTAATACTATTTATTGAATATTGATTAAACACATACATACGTATTGTATTACTAATGATCTTTAACAACGCCTTGTTTATATTTTGTTTATTTTGAAGAACCTGAACTCCTTCTCATTTGTGACAGGGCAGATCGATATCAATTAAAATAACTTCAAATTAAAATTCAAATGAAATAATTTTTAAAGAAAAAATTATAGAAAGCAATCTTCATTACCGTTTTCGCAATTATGATTAATTATATTGTTTACACACGTCGCCTACTAAAATAATTCTTCTAACATCTCAAAGAAAACTGAAGTTGTTCGGTCAAATTATAAAAGGATCTATTCTGCTTTAAAAAGTGTCCGAATATTAATGAGAGTTATTGTTAAGGATAATTAAGTACATTACAGACGTGATTCTTCGCTATTTTTGAGATTAAGATTTTCAATATGCTTCTTAACATTTTCTCGTTAATTTCTCTTATAACGCTTCAAAAATCCTAACAAAAGCAGAGGAGCACCTCTAAAAAAAAACAAAAACACATGACGTAACCCAACACTACTACCAAACAATGCGTAGCAGCAATATGAAAGGCAGAATAATCGTGACCAGGCTTAGAACAGGACACTGCAAACTTACACATAAATACCTAATAAAAAGAACAGAATCACCAATATGTAACGTCTATAAGCAACTTATATCGACTAACTACCTACTATTCGAATGCAGAAGATACCACACCCAAAGACAAAAACATAAAATAACACCGACAGCAGCTTTAACGTCACAGAAACACATAGAAAATACTTTCAACTATCTAAAGGATATCAACATCTGCTACAACATACAATCGGATAGAAACAAAGAAATCTAGACCTAGTCGTCGCTAATGACCTAAAGGTCGATGTGACGTAAAACTCGTAATAAAGTTTAAAAAAAGCTGAGGATTTAGAGTTTCTTCCCGCATCTCAATATCAACTGATGTACCATAAACCTGCGCAAACTCAAGTCAAATTAGCGCGAGCGATCGGTCCCGTTAGACTATGTTTTTCCGTAAATCAAGTAAAACGAGTACGTAAACAAACTCCTTGGCTCTATAAATGCGGGAAATAGACAAAGGGCGTTGGCTAAGGTCCTAATTTTCATTGGGAGTTTTGGTCTTCCACCTAAGTGGACTTAACTCCGTACAGGGCCGACAGTCTGACCCTTTGGGAGTGGGACCGAGGACATAAACTGCGGAGATTGAATTCGCCACGACAGTATTCAACAATATTCCACTGTATTTAGAGCTTAAGTATTCAAAAAGGAGAAAAGATAAATTATAAAGTCACGAGCATCATGACGAAGTAGATCTAAAGTATATACGTTAATTAAATTGTAATAAGTGAAAAGTTGAGGTGATCAGACAGTCGCTAGGTCACTCAGTAGTTTAGACAGTCGTGTCGGAATTACATATGCAGTCATTGTACATGGTTTGATATTCAAATGAAAATTGTGGAACTCTTATACGCCACTTACACGCGCGTAAACTACTCGTAAACGCGCGTCGTAAAATCTATTCGCCGGAGAGCGTTGACATTTCAGTCGAATTGATTTTCATTGTTCCGAGAAATCTGCGTGACTTTCGTGCTCGATGTCGCCGCGCAAACACACGCGTGTCGTTGTAAAATTCAGAATCATCGGTATTTCTTCGTAAGTCTCAGTGGAACAATGAGAAACCAAATGAGAGAAATTAATATAATGTCGCATAAAAAGGAACCATTTGTTTATGCAAATAACAGTTATGACATTAGTAAAAATTTATGAGATGATAAAGATAAAATTATAACTAATGTAACTTCTTCCTACGTGTGCAATTCATTATTTCCTCTACAAACCGTAGAATATTATCAAATACTATTCGAAAATTATAACAAGCTTTCAAGATGCGTACTTAAATTGTAATAACTAGAAATTTATTTAATTCAAAGGTGTAATACTTTGAAAAATCGAAAACTAAGAAAAGAAACATTTAATCAATATTTGGTATTAATTTTAGTAAATGTAGCTACATAAATCAACAGTTCAGTCGTTCGCTGTTCTCATAGAAATGATTTTAATAACAAATTATATAAATCACATGACAGTATGAAACTGTACGTAATTTTGCACTGTTACCAATAAATCAGATTATTTCGAATATTCGAATATCAAGTAAATCAATTTTGACGATGTGGAGATTTCGATTCTGTTTTCAGTGATCATCGAATTGAATCAATCACTTCATTGAAGTAACAGCTTAAACAAATTTTTATGAAATAGATGTTTTAATATCATTTTTAATTGCTTGATTCAATTTCATTTTCACCATAAATCATTAACGTGTAGTGGACTAAGGGTTGTCAGGATAAATTAAACTGAATGCATAACGAGAACAAGACGCGCGCGCGCGCGTGTGTGTGTGTGTATATATATACGGGTTCGGCGCAGAAAAATTCTGCGTACACTCATTCCAACGGTATGTTTCACAGTTTCTGTGAAGCAGCAGTCAGAGTGAACGTAAAATTTGTGTTGTGGGCTTCTTACTGAATGTGGGCATTTGGTTGTTATTTTAAAAAGTTTTTGTGTCAATTTAAAATGAATACTAAAAACAAAGAAATTAGTCCCGACGAGAGGAGGATCATTGTGAAACTATGGACGGAGGGCAAGACACTTCGAAATATTGGCGCTACTGTGGGCAGAACTCATTCATCTATTCAGAGAGTTATTACAAATTACCAAAACAGTGGTGAATACACTTCTAAGCCGCGATCTGGGCGCCCATCTAAGCTGACGGAAAGGGAGCAGCGCTTTATTATGCAGTTCGTGCAGAAAAATCCCAAAACATCTGCTTCCAAAGTCGCAAAAAACATTGACGAAATGTTTAAAAAGAAGATATGCAGTGATACTGTGTGTAAAATTTTAAAAAGAAATGAGTTTCAGAGTCGAGTCGCCCGTAAGAAGCCTTTTATTTCACTTGTTAATAGGCAAAAACGAATCGCGTTTACTAAGGAGTATATAAATAAGCCTCCAGAGTTCTGGGAACAAATAATTTTCTCAGATGAGAGTAAATATTGCATTTTTGGGATAAAAGGACGCAAACTAGTGTGGAGGAAACCCAACCCTTCCTTGAATAAAGAAAATCTTGTGCCCACGACAAAGCATGGTGGTGGTGGTGTAATGGTTTGGGGGTGTATGTCTGGGAGGGGAGTGGGAAATTTAACTTTTATAGATGGAACTATGGATAAATGGGGGTACTTGCATGTGTTAAAAGAAAATTTAGGTCAGAGTGCGGAAAAACTCGGCTTACAAGGATCTTATTATTTTCAACATGACAACGACCCAAAGCACACCGCCGATATTGTTAAGCTTTGGATCCTTTACAATATTCCGAAACAGTTGCACACCCCTCCCCAATCGCCAGACCTCAATCCCATCGAACATATTTGGGATCTACTAGAGCACAGGATACGACAACACCATATTACGTCTAAGGGAATGTTGAAGGAAGTCCTCCAACTTGAATGGACCAAGATTTCTCGGGAAGAGACCCGAAAATTAGTCCAATCAATGCCAAAACGCCTATCAGAGGTTCTACGGCGAAAGGGATATCCCACAAGTTACTAACAATTGATTGGCTTTTGTTACCTGCAGATATTTTTTATTTTCAGCTGCTTGTACGCAGACTTTTTCTGAGGAACTTTTGTGCTTAATTTTTTCTATGAATTATTTTTTACCTTTTATTTAAACTTTTGTTACATATTACATATCATTTGAAAGAAATATTTTAAATAAATGAAATAAAATTGCATTCGAACTTTTAAAACAGTTTTAAGCGTTATTTATTTCGGAATTTAATACTATCCCGTCTTTGTACGCAGACTTTTTCTGACTAGTGTATATATATATATATGTATATGTATATTTAAGAGAATTAAAGCTATCACATAAAGTAAAACGTTTGGTGGTTCGTGAGAACTCTTCCTTCTCGCCTCGTGGTCGATGTCCAGCGAGAAGTTCATTTGTTTTTGAGCTTCGTTTGTTTCGAGAAACGTCCCGCGGTGACGTTGCCTCGAAGCAAGCTATCTCAATCGACGACACATCGATATACTATTATATAAACGTTTGTCTACATACTTGATAGAGAATGCCTGTTATTTGTATACTTTTAGATTTCGACGATTTCGCCAGTTTCTATGGAAACATGCAACGTTTCACCCTCCAGCCGATTTTGCAGAAGTCATTGCGGTCAACGCCTATTATTCGCCGGCTAGTTCATTTGTTGCATGAAACAACTTCCCTCTCAACGCAGAAATATTCACGAAAGTTGATATGTATTGATTAAGTGGATTGATAAAGCTGCTATCGGAAATATTCATCGGTCGAATTCAATTTAGATCGCAGTTGAATCGTTTTGCAAGAAGCTCTCTGTGCACACCTCTGTGTAATACCGTTCGTTGAACTTTTATCGGAATTCTCAAAACGATTATACTTCTCTCTTTGCAGATCATATTTGCTTTCAACGATCATATATTTGTTTCCTTTCCTTTTTCCAAAGGAGAATTAAGAAACGTTCAATTGAAATGTATTATAGATAAGAAGTTTCATAGTAATTCTGTTCGCTTTTGATATAAAACAATGTCGATTTTGCGCTATTTTCTTGAGATGTGCGTATTTCATGTATAATTTTGATTTTAGAAAATTTACGCTTCTTCTTTATTATCCTTAATAATATCTATGCATTCGAAAAATTATTCGGGAAGTTTTAAGTTTTAATTTTAAGTAAATCGATAGAAATAATAACCAGAGATTCTATTATGATAGTACCAAAATTTTAGGCAACCCAATAATAATATTCTAACAGAAAGTGAGTTGAATTATTGGTTAAAATATATAAAACCTCGGTGTATTCAAATCGTCAAATTTGAATTCTTGTGCAAAAGTTTGTCATAAATACAAAATGTTTGTGGGAGATTAAGAAACAAAGAGACAGTTTGAAGCGGAAACAAATTAGATCGGCTCTATTAAGTCATTGTATGTCGTAATTAATCTCTGATAACTATGATTAAATTTAAGATTATTCTGTTTTAATGCATTATTCAATTTTGATCCAGCTTAATGAATTAGCAAATACAGTAGAACCTCTATAACTTGAAAACTTCTATAAGACTAGAATTTCATTCGTTTCCATTCTTTCCACTATAAAAGCCTTTGTAAATCGAAATATAAGCTTCCTGTAACTCTGATATGTATATATGCAATAAATGTGTACATAATTATCTTTCTCTGAATACCTATAAAATAGAAAAACCTAACTCACGTATAAAGCATCTGTATGTCGAATTTTTGTACGTCACTCCTCGTTTAATTCTCCTTATTCGGGAATTTCGATATGTCGAAAAATTTGTAATTCGAAAATTTCAACTCTTCTCTCGAGAAATTCGAGTTACCGAAATTCAAGTCTATTAAATAAATATTAATTTATATTTTCACTTAGCAAATAAAGTATCACTGTCTGGTACAGAAACTTCGATTAGTCGCAATTTCCGTAACTCAAAAATTTAAACGCTTCGCTAAGAGACTCAAGTTGCTGAAGTTCTATTGTACAAATTCTGAAAAATAGAAAAAAAAAGAATTGATTGGGCAGGTACATGTAATACATTGGGCGTAACGCAACGCGAAGAAACATAATTTTTCATCCCAGACGTGACTATTTCATGTCTTACTATCATTACAATTACTGCCTCTACCTAGATCTAGATTGAAATCTTCACCTCGGAAGTGCATCTTCATGCAGAGAAAACGTGACAGACTTGTCCCGAATAAGATTTCTTCCCTTCGACTTCGCGTTCGGCTCTCGTGGAATTTCTTCCTTTTACTCTTGTAATAACCAGTGTTTCTCATGCGCGCACACTGAAAACGCTCTTGATCTTTAAAGCCACGGGACAACCCTTTTACACGCAGACGGAGTAAGCTGACATCGTGAAGTGGACGTGGTTGCAATATTCAGATACCCATTGCAGTGGATTTTCTCATCCAAGGAGAACACCTTGACTTAAACCAACCAAAATCAGCGTAGAACGCTTATCTATGTTGTAGATATGTCAAGGAATAACTAGCTATACAATTGTCATCCTTGAATAGTTACTTTGCTACCAAGAATACATAATTGAGAGAATACTGTAATCAAGAAAAGACATAATTAGGAGAATAATAGTTTTTAATGAATATTTCAAATGTATTGATTCACACAAAGACAAAGTTAATGTTTCATGAAAGAAGCATGGAACAAACTACTGATTACACCCAGGGGAACTAGGATTGATGACGTATAGGGTTATCAAATTTACACGCCTACATATGTCTTTTTAACTGAAGAACTATTGATTCTACGTAGTTACATTTATTAAAATCACTAGGTAATGCTAAATTTGGCCTACATTTTTCTGTTCTTATTTTTCAAATTTTTAAAATGTATTTTAATTATTTTAATTATTATACATAAAATATTACATGTATATATAACAAATTTAAATACTCATCCTGAAAGTTTGCTACAATTTTTTGATGACATTTGATAACATTTGTTAATATTCGAATGATATTCTACGCTTTGAAGAGAAAATGATGAAACACACGTGGGAAGAAATACATTATATACTATAGCTTTTATATACTGTATAGGGTCATGCAACTTTGTTTCTTTTGTTCGTTCAATAATCCAACTAGCAAGTTTACGACCCTGTAAATGGTCTCTTTCTTGGAATTTCTGGTTTAAATGAATTTTGCACGCATGTAAATGCAAATCTTTATTCAAAATCATCCATACACAGGCATAAGATATACCCAATTGTTGCAAACGACGTGAATTTGATGTTACCTCTTCATTTTCACTTACAGTTTATGGTCTTCCACTCTTTTGTTTATTAATTACACAACCAGTTTCTTCGAATTTTTTCACTAATTTTTGAATTGAAGACTGATTTGGCCGATTATTTACACCAAAGAGCCGCGAATTTTGCGATGGGTATTTTTTAAGAGACGCTCATCTTCGTAATAAATTTGAATAACATAAATGCAAGGTATACTTGTTCATAGTTAAGATTATTCTACCTTCTATTAAAACAAAGTCATTTGAAAAGACATGACGTGTAATTATTATACCGTACTAACATTGTCGCACTTGGATGATCCTTTGTCATCTTTTGAAAACATGTATGAACATTTGAGAACGTCTATGCCGTTTTAAATAGATCAAGTAATTAAATGCAATGAATTACAATCTTTTTGTTTCTATCATACCTGATATGAAAGAAAGATGAATATTATACACGTAGTATTTTTTGTTTTGCTAGGTATAATGTCTGTGCTATTTTCAAAGTTTAAGATCCTTGAAAGAAAAAAAAAACGTTTTTGGTCCAGCAGTCTTTTTTACGTCGAAGAAGAAATGATTTAAGACTTGGAGGTACAAGTGTTTGCGGACTTTTCCGTTCAATTTTGCAGGATGCACTTAGGACATTTTACTTTCATTCTTAATGCAGCTGCATACAAACCTCTCACTTTTGGACATTCTAAATATTACCAGAAAGTCGAATTTACGTTTTAACGTGATAGATTTTACCATATGTCTCGTTCTATACGTCACTGACAAAAATAAAATGATAAATTTGCCTATATTTACCGTTATACCATAGGTGACAAATATGCAATTTAAATATTTACACTAGCAATGAAACTAAAAGTATATCAAGTTTAAAGAAAGCTAACATGAATATTTATTTCTATTCAAATTCTTTTTTAATTATTAATTTAACACCTATATTCTCCAATATAGTAAACGCTTTAAAATAAAGCATTCAATGAAAATTATTAATAAACAATGGCTTTATGAAATACAGTTTAGAATGAGTAACATTTGATCGTATTAACCTAACCCCTAGCATAACTCTTTATATTGACTGCAAACAATAAATCTATACTTTAGTATAGTGTAACATATTTATTCTTTAATCTAATTTTAATTTACATGTGCGTATAGAAGCAATTAGGACAAAACAAAAAAAACGTTGTGGTACAATTGTATTCCATCTGTTATTAACGCTAAATGTATCGACGACTTACATACATACACTTATTTCTTCCAGAGAAAACGACTTGGTTTTGAAAAGAAAAAAGGAAAACGTGAATTTTAACATATTTGTTTGTTTTATTTAACTGAAATTTTAAAATGCATATAATAGTTTCTAAAATAATTCTGTGTAAAATTTTCTTTACTGAAGAAAAAGCATTTTTACATGTATGTTATTGTGAACAATATGTATATATGTATATATGAACAAACTTTTGCAAGTAAAGATCATTTCAATAGCAAATTACATGTACCACAAATATTATTCATTCTATTATTTGGACAATATTCTGTTCAACATCTATCTTTATCTATGAGTGTAACATCTAACGGGGTTATTAATAGGGTAACCGAAAAGCATTGTACGCAAACTTGTTTGCACTGTTTTTGTACAACATACAAGTTTTCAAACGCATTCAATTTTCTAGCAAGAGTTAAAGCTACATCGAAATTTTGTAAGAAATCTTTGAAATCCCTATGAAATCAAAATTTTACCTATATTCTGTGAGCAGACAAAATGACCCATTTCGGTATATGTAAGTATATAATATGTAAATGTTACGCAAGAAACGCGGAAAAGAGAAAAGAGATTTATAAAATTAATTCATGTACTGTAATAAAAGTCATCAAAAGTGTCAGATATGAGTAATCGTTGCAATAAAATATCAAACAAGTCATTTTAACTTCCTTGGTAGATCTAATATTAAATGTAGATTTTTGGTTCGTTATTATGAAGGTTTACTTTCTATAAGTCAATTTATCTTTTGTTTATGAGAAGAAAAGTTACAATTGATTACAATTTTACATCTTGAAAAATATTGAAAACCAAGAATTGATAATTAATATAAAGAGATTAACTGGTAACAATATAACAATACAACGATTCAATAGAACAGTAATAAAAATATAACGTGTGATGTATAAAATATAGATAAATAGATATATAACTTTTAAGTCACATGCCGCTGTACAAGGTTAAAATATATGAAGGCAATATTTTAAGACTAAAATTTCGGAGTAATTCCTTTATTCATACTTACTTACGTTTCTGAACGCGAACGGTTAAATCGTTAATTTAACTGGTCGGACTTTTCTCCAGTCAACTAGAGAAACAACTTGAAAACCCTGTGCCCGCATTGTGACAGGACGCATCATCACGAAGGCACTACGACGATGACGACGATAACGTCTCCTGCTGGGGTGCTGAATGCGAAGAATACCAGCGGCGATCCCGTAAAAAAGGGAAAGAAGACGACTGGGTGGTTCGCACGACTGAACACGCCGCGTGCGCCGCCTGCTGCATCCAGTGTTCCGTTTTCCGTTCCGCATGCAACGAGTGTCAATAATGGAAGCCGAAATAAAGGGTTGGCTGTGTGTGCAACTTTTGAATATTATCAGAAGTTCCAAAGAAAAATATGTACCTACTTTTGTCGATCCGCCGCTGAGCCGAAGAATTTCTTCGGTGTTTGTAAGCTAGTGAGGAATGCCAGTATTTCTATTTGTAAACCAGAAATATTTCTTTTTCTTTCCCTTCTTTTCAATCAACTGTTACTTATAGCGATTCACCATTAAATTTTGTTTACCTAATAAATTAGTAATTACTAGGATAGTGAGCTTTTGCTTTACACTGTAGCTCTTTGATAATTGCTTTGCAATGCAGATTTTTATTAATAAGAAATTTAAACAAGATTTGTAGAAATTTTGTTCTTATTGCAATTGATAAAGTAATCTATGCTTCGTGGTTTGAGATGGTATAGAGGTTTCTGTTATTTATACTGTTTGCGATTTATACGAAAATTGATGAGTTTTATTAACACCAATTAATAAATAATTAAACGCTTGCGTTATAATGATGAGTAACACTTGTAGTACAGGTTTCAGTCAAGATATTAGAAAAGAATAATTGTATTTCTAGTTAATTTGCATTTTAACTCTGAATTTTGCTTCAATTTAAGTCTAACTATTATAAAACGCACACTGCATATAATATTTTAATTGTTCTTATTTAACATTGTATTAGAAAAAAGAAAATTGTAAAATTTTTCTTCTTATTGAAGTTGGTAAAATGATCAATATTTCGTGGTTTAACGTTGTGTGGACGTTTTTGTTACCTATTCTTTTGTGATTTATACAAAAAGATGTGTTTCATTAACAGCAATTAATTAGAATGTACAAAAATAAATAATGTGTCCCAGTTATTCTTTCGAAATTTTGTTTCCACGTTTTTCTTTTCGTAAGCGCATGTTTCTTCCTGCATTTTATTGTTGATGTTAAATTGTGTTCAATGATGTACAATAATATGACTATTAGATATGACATTTGACAGTCAGATTTGAAGTATGAAGTTTCATCGACACCTGAAGCAATAAAGGATCGTAAACTTGTGAAAGTCAATAAATGTGTTTATCGCACTACATATGTGTACTAGAAAATGTGATCAAAGTAAAATTGCTAGGATAATAATCTTTCAACCCTAGATCAACCTGAAATTTTTAAAGGAACCTTGAAGTATAAAGTGAAAGTCTTTGGCTGCCTCGAGATCTAGAATATCATTCATAGATCGTCTTGAAGGTGTTGATATTAGCTCATAATCTAGAATGTTCAAATGACTCGAAGCTAAAATCTTCAATTCTGAGGTGATCCTCTTTTAATCTCGAAATGAATGAATGATAATTCTAAAAATTATGGTGTGATCCAGAACAGAATCTACATTTTCAAGATATCTCAAAACTGATTTTAAGATAGTAGGTTGGTAAAAATATACAAATTCTTAAGGTTTTCTTTTTTCTTATTTTTTTTTTTTTTAAGTCAAGGGTATTACAGACATTTCTTAAGGAAAATTTTTAATAATTATGGTATCCTGAAGCACTGGTATGAGATGTATTTTTAAAATTAAAATTAAATTAACTACTTAGAGAGGAGTTGAGATACACTTTGCAATCTTGTCAGTAAAGTATGTTCTAAATATATCTACATTGTTAATCTTTCATTATTTTACATATTATTTTTATACGAAAAATTATACACATATCTTCCGGCTATCATTGCACACGAAGTTCTTATCGCAGTGGTAGTTGCAACAGCTTTTATCATTTTTCTAATGTATACATAGTCAAATTGAATCACGAAGGTTCTAATATCAATAACAAACCGAGTTTCATTGTAATATTAACGATTACAGTGAAATATGGAATCGCAACAAAGAATGTGTACAAACCATTGTTCGTATATCAAACTACTTTTCCCCAATGCAGTAATTAATTCCGCGTGTATTGTAGATTTCATTTCCGTGAAATTGGGTTTCACGTTGAACCACATAGGTATTTTCAATTGCTCTAATTAAATATCGTTGTTATTGATTGTAATATTCCGTTGCAACGGTTTCCATTTAAATGTACGGAGTGTACTCTACTTGCATCTATAATGTTCATTAAGACATCTGGCGAATATCATCGTGACGTTTTGTCCGATGTAAAGACGAACTGTTAGCATCGATCGACCATTTCGATAAAGACAAAACACATTTGAGGAAATAGTTCATTTGCACGAAAACGTTTCTACTTTATAGTGAATCGGTTTTGTAATCAATATTTAGTTAACCGTTTGAGTACCAAAAATTAACTGTTCAGTGCCTAAAAGTGCCAACTAATCTGTCGTAACTGCACTTCTGGACATTATCAATGCGTATCTTTACTGTTACCGTTTATCGAGACTCTATTAAATTAAAATCTATGCTTCCACAAGCTCCTGTTAAAATAAATAAATTGGAAGTAACAAAACAAATCGAGAAAGAAAAACCAAAAAGAAGCACGATCAACTGAAGTTTGGACTTCATTCCTCGACTGAAATTTTGCAAAGGCCCGTGGCATTCAAATGGCTAAGCTTAAAATGACAGCCTTTACCATTACGAAAAATTAGAAGTATTATATCAGAGGTTGCTTTTCCAAATTTTTGTTAAAGATAAATTGAGAATTTGACAAAATACACGAAGCAGTGAAGCTACTTAGCCCTTTACGCTTGGAGTATTTTTTTTTATGCGATCGATTTATCAAATATGACACTTTTACCACGAAACTTTTGAAAAGCGAAAGTTTCGTTTCGAAAAGAAAAAATTACACACGTTCATGAATTTACTTATTTTTATTTATTTTATTAAATTGTTTTATTACAATATATAATGGATGTTTTGATTGGGCCTCACGTTGGGCGCCAGTTATAACGGAGGTTTGTTCGGGATTCGATCCGACTACAAATAAATGTCGCTAGCTCACGAACCACTCTACTACTATCACACTAGTCTACACTTTAGAGTCTGTTCTCTTATGGTCTATTTCACTCTTCCACTCTCGCACGTTCACTTAAAAAGGCGCGGAAAGTCTACTCGGTGTATGGAGCAAAACTTTGCCTCGTGGTCCGAGTTTGTCCATTCCAGGGAGCAAGGTCGAAACCAGGCAGGATTCGTGTCCGTTGATGTTCAGGGAGCGTCTTTAGAGCAGTTATCCGTTTTGTCTATAAAAATCGTGGGTCGGTCGTCTTTTTATGCCTTGCTGGGGGTCCTTTGGGCCAGAGTGAGTGATGGAGTGGGGGAAGTGGGAGAGTGGAGGAGTCGACAAGCGACGGTATCGAGGGAAGTGACGAGGACGCTACTCTAGTGGCCGCTTGTAGCATTACCCTCTTTACGGGGTGCGTTACAAATATGAATAAAATTTGAATGAAGTTATGGTCCGTATTATAAGAGTCTCTGTAGCAACTTCAATAGAGTACAAACTCTGTATACGCAACATTTAAGAAGATTCTTGTTTTCTCCACTAAATTTCGTCAACAATAGGAATTATTCTCACAATCTTATTACAAAATATATTACATAACGATATTTTGTTTTCGTTACATAGAACATATTACAGCGAAGAAATAAGGAGGCGTAGAGTTGCAGCCTGTCAGTCGATTAAAACTATTTTCGCGATTATTATTTTCACGTGGTCCTTCAAATTTTCCACGTCTCCTACAGTGACATTTCCATCCTTGCTATTTGTTTTATCATTTTCTGAATATTACTTAAATCTGCCATTTTCCATGCAATAAATTTACGTCGGAAAGGCATAATGAGGAGTGTTTCATGAAATCGCATGATTTTTACGGTTAAACGTGTTATATATATTACTTGGAAAATTTACGGTGAATGAAATTCATTGAGTATCATACGACTTATTATCCAATTGAGTTATTTCACTGTTATGTATACGCAACGTTGGGAAGAAATGGATTAAACACGGACAATTTATATTCTGCGATTAAATATGTATTACTTCTAAAAATAAGTGATTCACAAGAGTGAATTGGAAATTATAGATATCTAGTAATTACATAAGGATCGAGTAATGAGCGACTTTATTTACAAAAAGTAATCATTTGTGGAACGATGAAACGGTTCGCGACTCTATGCCAAATATTAATCACTTTCTTTTGAATCTTCACTCCATTAAGCTTTGAACTAACATTAATTTTCGTCCTTTGAGGAAACAGGTATTCTCGGCACACCTGACACATAGATTTTCCTAGTTAAATCCAAGTATGGTGAAACATTCTAAGTATGTTTGAAATACTTTGATAAAGTTTCATCCAGCATAAAGATTTATGTATACGTATACTCTTTATTTGCACGTTTATATGAATGTCATAGTCACTGGACACCTGTTTTATACGAGAAACCACTCTAATTAATTTATTAACCCCATTTTTCCATATTTATGAGAAGGAAAATTATAGTTGATTACAATTTTACCTTTTAACAAAGAATTTTTATTGCTAATAACGTTATAATAAAAGGATGCAATAGTATATCAATAAACAAAGAAAATGTGATGTATAAAATATAAATAAACAGATAATTTAACTTTTAAGTCATATGGTGCTGTAGACGATTAATATGTATTAAATTTCACCGATTTAATTTGTTAAAACTAAAGTGGTGTTGGCATTATATTAAATTACCATTTCGTTTAATTTTATTTGCAGAGTATCACCCCTGGGTGATATTTCTGCACACGTATAATTCTTACAATTCATCTACTTACTACTTTGTACATTAACCTTTTCATTGGGAAAAGAAAAGAAGAAAAAAAACGGAAGTGAATTAGACCAAAGAGGAGGTGCAATATTATAATGCAATTTTAAATGCAACAAAGATATGGAGGAAATAAATAAATAGATATGAAAGTGTAGTTTAGAAACATAAATATCACAGTAATAGAAGTTAAGAATAGTAAGGTAAGATATTGTAAATAGAAAAGTCATCGTCAACCGAAAGATTAGGATTAGAATAAATAAATAAATAAATAACAAATAATAAATAATATTAATTCTTTCATTGTTGTTGGTGCCTATAAGTGTTTTGGAAATTTACTCGTATTCTTCTGTTACCATCTTTTCACCTTAATCCAATATTTTATTTTATCCTTTGTGCACATTCATTTCAATGTAACGAAACAAATTAAACATTTTTAAACTTTTGAAAACAATTTGACAATTTTTGCGTCTATCTACCTTTCATCAAGCACGTTAAGTACTAATATCTGCCATAGGCGAAAGGGTTAAGAAGTAAATTGTAAATTTACAGTAAGGTTACTGAAAACAAAAAATTCAACTTTATTCGTACATACATACATACATATACATATATATATATATATATATATATATATATATATATATATATATATATATATATATATCAGTAGAAAAAAAAGAAACAAGCAAAGAAAGTTTTCTTTGTTGCGAAATACACTTTATTTATTTTGTTCTCTACATACGGAATATACACATTTTGTTACTTCTGTTTATGTAGGCACCTACTGATTTCCAGTTTTTCATGCATTTCTAAAAGTCAGATTGTTCATGAACGACTGCTGAAATATGGAAGTAATAAAATAATAGTAAAAAATGTTATGACCGGTGTCTAGTGATGAAAAAAAAGGGGAGACCAGCCATCGTGCAAGTTACACATAGCCGAGTATCAACCATCGTATAAAACAGCACACCTTGGATAAGGCCCAGTTGTATATACATACATACATAAAGTTGGTGCTTTTCGTTTTATAGCCTATTTTAACTGCGAATGACTGCTTCGAAAAATTACTCGCATGGTGTTATGTTTCTTTTCGACTTGAATTACTAAATCGATAAGATTTGATTCAACTTTCATATGTATTCATGTAGAAATATATTACATATTCATTCGATAAATTACTCTTCAATTAATCCTTTTGAAAATTTACCAGCTAAATATATATTAACGAAATTAAAAGATGAAAAATATTTATTCATATTAATACACGTTTATTTAATATAGTTTTGTATATTGTAAAATAGATTCCTTTTTTCTTATTTTATTTTCATTTTATAATAATAAATGTAATTGAATATTAATGAAAGAAAGAAGTTGTAAGTTTTCTCCTTTTTATTAATTATCTCTTTTTAAGAAGTTGCAAATTACAATTGTAAGAAATCGCGAAATTGTGAGTTAGAAAAGAATTGTTTAAATCTTGCGCAAAAATTTTTACAAGTATATAATTTTAATTATTCATTATTAAATTGTTATTCAATTAATCATTGTAATTGTTTATAAATATTCAAACGAAATTTTGAAAGACGTTCATCAGTTATTGTATCAAGAATTTATTAATAAGATGAAACTTATTTTTCAGCCTTTTATACATATCGATCTTATGGAGTTTTTAAATTACGAGTTTATGGAATTTATTGTACCATAAGTGTATAGAAATTGAAGATAAATTATAATGGAAAGTGAGTATTTAAAATGGAAATTCAGTGAAAATGAAATTCACATTTCGGTGAAAAATGATATTCAGCAGCAACTTCCAATTCGTAAAATTTTAATCTATTATTGAAATTTGTATTTAATAAATAGAAAGTTATGTTTCTTTCACATTTGTTCAATTGTAAAATTATGTTATTTAATATTATCGTCATCACGACGACAGTAGTATATTGAGACAACATTAATAATATATTGTACTACATGTTCGTCACATTTCAGAAAAGAAAAATAATTTTCTAACAATTTTCGAAGGATGTAGTTGAAGAAGTTTCGTGCGCGAGTTATCAATCAAGAAGACTTTCTACTAACAAATAACGTGGCAAGTAAAAATCCATTACTGTAAGAGTGTAATAAAAACAAGAAATATAGTAAAACAATAAAAGTAAAAGCTTGAACAAACTGTGTTCCGATATATTGATCAGGTGCTCCGGTATTAAAGTATGTTGGAGGAATGAGAGCGCAATAAAGTTGGTATTGACGACATTTAAAGTCATAGAATTGCCTAACGGGTAAACATAGAATTTAGTTTGGTCATTAAAGATAAGAGAAGTGGTAGAAATGTATTTATAAACGGAGTGAATTACTTTAAACAAAGAAGATAGGTATATCAAAGAAAAAAAAAAATAGAAAAACATAAAGGTAATATTATATAATATTATACTTCAAGATTATAAAATTTGCTACATAATTATATAATTTGTAACTATCTTCTAAAATTACAGTTTTTTAAAGTTTCCAATATTAAACACAATAAGAAAGTTAGAAAACAAAGTATTAAAAGTGTAATCATTTTTATAAGTATACTTTATACATATACACTGCCTCTTATTAATATTTGAACACTCTTTAAAATAGAATAACTTTTTAAAAATTTGGACAAACAATTTGAGTTTCTTTGAGAAGTTTGAAGGATTGTTATACTGGATGATTTATACAAAACTTTTTGTGGAAATTATAATTAATAAAAATTGCAAAATAATAAATGTCGCTTTTTGCTACATTATTTTGTCTGAGCTTGTGAGAAAAATTAAAAAAAAACACGTTTGTTAGATTTATGTCAGTTATATACATGCTGCAAATTTTAATGAAGTCGGGTAACGTTGCTGTGTGTTCCAAATGGTTAAAAACAGTAAAAATCAATATTTTTCACGACTTTCGGCCTACAACTACAATAAAACGAAAAATGTTTACATCTTCCGATGCTAGTCCCTTGTTTCTGTATCGAATGATTCGATGAAGTTTTCAGCACGCATATAAAAAGACACAATTTTTAAATTTTCATTACTCGGATAAAAGAGTTGTGAAAACGACTTTCACCATTTTCTTTACCAATAGTAATATTGTTTAAATTTTTTGTACACTTCATCTAATAAACTAATTCTTCCAACTTCTTCGAAAAGAAACTCAAGTCGTATGGTCCAATTTAAAGAAGTTATTTTCTTAAAATACTTACGAGTACTTCGATGCACCATTTTATATTAACCTTTCGCACTCCACTGGTGCCACTACAGAAACATTCATTAATATCGATAAAAGCTCCGTTCAAATTTTACTTATATCGAAATAAAATAAATTAATATAAATGAAAATAAATAAATTTATAGACATATAATGTTTCCTTTCAAAACGAAACTTTTGATGTCAAAAAGTTTCGTCGCAGAAGTGTGTTAGAGTTGATGTTCGATCATATAAAAGAACATTCGGAGTGCAAAGGGTTGAAAGATCAGATTATGGACCAAATTTTGTTTAAATTATTATTTTTATATTTTACTAAATCTTATTAACCAAATTTTGTTCAAATTATTATTATTTTCAAATGTGACTAAATATTATTATTATTAAATTTTGTTTAAATTATTACTAAAGCGGGTCACGGGAGTATTTGTATCCCAAATTTGTTTAATAATTTAAACAAAAATTTGTACATTATTAAACAGATTTTAGTAACCAAACAAAATCTATTTCCAACATAAGCAAACCAAATCATCGTTCATTACATCGTCAAAAGAATCGATGTAAACATTCCAAAACATCTTTCACCACGAGTTTCTCTAACGTTTCCCAAAATCCTTATACAAAATTTCTCTCTTGCCCTCATAAACCGAACTACAAATTCTGTGAGTACAACGCGTAGATTGTAGTCATACAGTAACGTGGAAGATCACGGTGCACCACCATCAATCTCTGTCCCCTCTATGACCTTATCACGCTGCACCAATAATTCACGAGTTACAATCGTAAATCTTTCACGATCTAACTTAAAGGTGAGATGAAACAACTAGAAATAATATCTCAATCTAATTCATATCTCAGGAAAAACGTTCGCAAGACGTACACACGAATAAACATTTCCATAATTCCTTTGTTGAGCTAATCTGTAGTATTATATATAGTGGACTCCCATTAATATTCGAACACCCTTCAAAACAAAATTTACAGAATAATTTATAAAATTTACATAAAAAACAAAATTTACAAAATTTACAAAGTGTACAAAATAACTTCTTTAAAATTTAAACAAACGACATGAGTTTTTTGAGGACTTGAAAGGATTAGTTTACTAGACAATAAAAAAAATTGCAACTGGTCGGAATTGCAAAGAAAATAATGAGAGGTCGGTTTTCACAACTTTCTTACCTGAGTTTGTCATGAAAATTTAAAAAATACGTATTGTAGATTTTATGTTAGTTGTATACATGTTGAAAATTTCATCTAAATCGATTGATACAGGAACTAGCGGCAGGCATTGAAAGATTTAAGGATCTTTCGATTTATCCCAGTTGTAGAAAGACTTCGATTTACACCATCTTCAACAGTTTGCAGCTCGTAGCAACGTTAACCGATTTCTATGAAATTTTCAACATGCATATAATTAACATAAATCTATAAAATGTATTTCTTAAACTTTTATTACAGACTCAGATAAAAAAAAGTTGCCAAAAGCGTTTGTTTAAAAAAAAGTTGTTTACACGTAATTTATTAAATTAATCATTCCTTTGGTCCACTTTTAAAACTGTTATTCTGTTTTAAAGGGTGTCCGAATATTAATGGGAGTCACTGTATATGTGTGTATGTGTGTGTCTACAGGCCAGGGTCAAGCGAAACGGTTCTTTACCGAAACGTATGGAGAGAGCCTCGTGACGCAGCATCGCCTAATCTCCAATCACACACATTGGCTGGAGTGACGCGCGGTCGGTCAACGTTAACGACACACGCGAAGTGCATGACCGAACCACACGGCACAGCACGGTACTGCACCGCACGGCACACGGGTGGTGATGGTGCGCTCGCGCACCCTTTAGGGGTGACGGCGACGCGACGCGATGGTCACGGCGTCTAAGCGGCAGGGAGAGAAAAGCGCAGGTGGGGGTGCCTATTAGAAAGAAAAGGACGAAAGAGAAGCGAGAGAGTTCTATAAGGGTTCGGGGTGGGGGAGGCATAGGAGGAAAGAGGGGGGGAACCGAACGTCGGTCGAGTGTGGTATGGTAGGGGGAAAGAGAGAGTGGGGAGTTCGCACGCCGACCGGAACGGCCCCACCGAGTTTTATCCAACGATCCGGGAGGCTCGTCGAGGTAGTGGTCCGCGCCCCACAGCCGCGACAGCTTGAAACGCGTGCTGTTGTCGTGTCTGCGTCCGCTTCTCTCTTCTTTTCGTGAATTCTTCTTTTTGCGAAAGGAGATGAAACCCTTTTCGATTGGAAGAGTCGTTAACGTGGCGAAAGATTTGATCTGTGTCTAACGTTTCAGACAGACACGGGATATTTATTAATCGTAATCCGGAAGAGTAACGTTATTTGGTGTAATATTATTTTCGTTCGATTCGAAACAGTTTCGCCCGTGTATCGGGGTGGTGGTGAATTTATTCTCCTGTCCGGCGGAGAGAGAGAGAAATAACCGCGCAATTCAGATCGTGAACTGGGATATGTGCGAGACGTTCGTTCTCTATCCGCGAGGTGGTGGGCAATGATAACAGGAAGCAGGGTACGTGAAAGGGGAGACCTCTGCTGACAAGTGTCATCGTAGCAAGATTCGGGTGTTTTATCGGAGAGAAAAAGATTTTTTTACAAGTAAAATCGACGTTCGATCTGTTAATAAAACCGGTGCCTAGGTGCGGGGATGAGCTCGTGCCAGAGCTGAATAAGAATTCTTGTCTGAAGGAATGAATTGATTCGACGAGGTAGACAGTGTACGGCCGAACGTGTCGATAAACGTGCTTCGGGGTTATATTTTTTTTCGCAATTTGCTGCTCGATACCGAAATACGAGTCGAAGCCAAGGCACGGTCCAAGTGTTTTTCAAGCAAGTCAACGTACGGCAGGTGTCCTAGGACTTTTCCAGGAACATAGGGGGGTGGTACACCCGGTTTCACTAGCTTCTCTATTACCGACGTACACGAAGGATCATCACGAGCGTCCCCGGGAGAAGAGACGCCTAACGACATTTTCACACTGGACATTCCGCGTACGTATTTTACAAACACACCTGGCTCTCGGTGCTACCTAGTGCGGCGGTGCTGTGCTATGGCCTCTCTCCTTAGGTTCTCTCCTACACCCCCAAACAGGTTATTGATTTTGCCGAAGTAAGGAGGTACGGATGTGGCCCGTACGCCCTGCGGCCTGCGACCTGCTCATTTTTCCACCCCTTCGTCAACCTCTTTCTCTCTCTTTCTCGTCTTCTATGTTTCTCTCTTTCTTTCTCTCACTTGGCTGTCTTTGGTGCTTGCCACCCTCTGATGGCAGGTGAATTCTTACACGAACTTTTGACACACTTTGACAAATGCCACCGTGTTGCCAAATATGTCTAGCATATCGCAAGGAATATTTTGATGAGAAATATTTTTGTGTGAACAAAAGGAGTGGGAATGGAGGGGGGGGGGGGGTGAATAGTGATATCGTAAGATATATCTAGTATTTTTCTTTCGTTTTTCTTTCTTTCTCTTCGATTCGTGAAATGTTGCATAATACATTTCATGTCGAACTGAAAGACGAGACAGGGGAGAAATATTGGGAAGCGTGAAGTACAGTACACACGCTGATACATTTTACTTTGGTCCCGGAAACAGCCGGTGTCGATTTCCTGAAGCCAGGCTAAAGCTGTGTGTATATGTGGTATAGTGCACCGTGTCACTGAACTGTTCGAAGCAGACTGTTGCAGTGCCTAGCGTGACTATACACGAGACAACACGGGTACGAGGAGATTCCGACTGACAGCCGCGGATCGATCGACCGGCGAACTTTTCACTACGAGACTTTGCGGTTCTTTCGCAAAAGCAGCGGCCTCGTAGTAAATCAATAGAAGCCACGTGAAGTCAGGACGGGAGATCGCGCTCTCGTTCTCTCTCCCACTCTCGCTTTTCTTTCTTTCTCTGTCTCTCTTTCGTTCTCTTTCTCTTTTCAATCCTTTTCAACCCTCCTTTTCATCCCGTCTGCTCTTTTTTCTTTTTCTTTTTATCTATCTTTCTCGCGTTTTCATCGAACGATTCGCGTGTTTCGTGAATTCCGTGGGAAGCCACCGGATCGATATGAAGGGGACGCGGCTCGCGTATGTCGTTGACTTTTCGCTCGAGACGAAATTGAGTAATCAGGAATGATCCATGAATCGCATTGCGGATCTCTGAACGTAGTCTGTTTATCTAGTTCTGTATCAGTTTGTCAATTATGTAAGATTTACCGAATTTTCAATAGGATTGATCAGGAAGAACGAGGAATAGCGGTTGATTCTTCTGGCGGTTTTGTGTCGTTTCACAATTGCATTTTCGTCTGGTTCGTTGAACGCGAGGCAATCGAATTCTCTCTTCTATTTCAACGACCTCGACCACGGAATATTTTACTCGTGTGCAAGTTCGACTAACCTTCTTTACAGATGAACACAGATTTCACGATTCTTTCGAAGTCTCGTAAAACGTTTCTCCTGTAAGCAAATCACGTTCTTCCACGAGCGTATTTGAAGTGAAAAATACGAGAATTTTGGTTAGGTTGGGAATGTTCTCGAAAAGGAAATGCTCGTATCAACAACGTAGAGGGAACGCAAAGAATTTAGGAAAAGCATATAGTTGATTCTTGGAAAATTTCTGATGTGACATCTTTTGATCGAAATAGGGCCAGCTCGTAGGCGTGTCCAACCTGCTCTACTCAACAGCGAAATATTACCGTTTCCACACAGATGTACATACGAGCTGTAGGTACCTTGTGTTGCTTTTATTGCGGCAATGTGCGCTGGTAAAACGAATGGTATCGCGTTCATCTTAACTAATGAAAAGAGGAAATAGAAAGCACGAGATCGTTTGGTGATTAGATCGAATCTTGCGAATAGGTTATAAATTATTGAGTCGTCAGATGTCGGTGATTCTATCGTCGTTGCTTTGTAAATTGTGTTTCTTGAATGTTGACAATATGTTTTTCTTTTCAAACAAGCGCGAATATCGATCTTCCTTAACCTTTTAAGTGGGGAAAGCGAGTTAACTCGTCATTGGTTAATCAACATTTAGAACACGATAATTTATGTATAAAGGTATTATTAATTTTTAATAGTATTAAATATAAAACGCATCATATTGACATTAGTAAAAATCGAAGTGAAACAATTGGTTATTATTTTCATTAATTTTTAATCATAGACTGGAGATATTTCATTTCTGTGCGAAAGGTGAACTCAGTTAACAGGTTAAACAGTATGTGAGATCTCGAGATCTTGTAAGAAATAGAACTGTTCTATTAAATTATACGGTCGAATGATATTTTTTGATATTGAGATTCGTTTCTGACTGTTATAATGATCCATCAGAGAAACGATGAATTTTTGTTTACTAACGGAAGAATATAGTTTCTTAAATCGAAAATTATTTATTTAAGATCACATGCACCTTTTGGTTATTAGCAATTACAAAAATAATACAATATTACATAGTTGAAATAATTAAACTATCGATAAAATAGAATATATATTAGACATAATAAAGTTATAATATAGGTAGCATAACATTCATAAAAGATACAAATTTCACCTCCAAAAGAAGTTCTTAACAACCAGGTACTATGTAAAAATCGAAAATTATATTCGATAAGATGTTAATAAAGTGAAAAAACAGGAAATATCTGAAATATTTTCCTATCGTTCGAATAAAGTGAAGTTAATCGGTAACGACTTCGCGATAACGTATGATAAAATACGGCCAATGACCAAGCCATGCAACGTGCTGCAATCCATGGAAGCACGCCAGTCCCAAAATACGACGGAAGTAATGTCCATGGAAGGACGTTTTCTGAACGGTTCGTAGCTTGTGGTTCCGGCGTGTCTCCGTTGAAATTTTGACAAGCTGACAGAGAAATGCTTTCACGGAAGGCTTGCCTGTACAACGAATCTCATTTGATGCAAAACTTTTGAAAATTAAACAGCAAAAGTGCCAACGAATTGCGAGCATTATTTCTTGGAACTTTCAGTACTCATATTTTTAACAGCAAATTCGTTACAATAGATATCATTATGAAAATGTTTGTATTTTAAATATACTTTCAGATGTATATAATTATACTATAAGTTCTGTCCCATAAAACAAAATAAGTTGATTGTATGAAATAAAGTTAACTCAGAAACGAAATATAACTCGTTCGAATCCAGTTAGTTCCTTAGTTAATATGGAATTGTATATATATTGAACCTGTAAGTTTTCTAGATACAAGTCAGAAACCCCTGGAAAAATATGCGTTTTCGAAGACAGTTATTAAAATTAGTATATTTTCCATAAAATTGAAAACATTTTCGCGCTCCTTCTTTTATTTTTTTCTAAAGTAAATGTAGTTTTACGTAAGGAAAACAAAAACATTATTTTCGAGAAATTGAAGCTTGTAATCAATGGTGAAAGAAAAATTTGTTTTCTCTGGAATCATTTTCAGTTTCACAATTTTCATACTTTTGAGGAAGTGAAGACAGGTATATTTTATGGAATACAGAAGTGTGTATATTTTTTTTTAACGAAATAACATAAATGGATCACTTTGCAAAAATAATTTACTCCTTTATTGCATTTAAAACGTACAGTTCTTGGTCTGAATTTCCTCGATTTTGTGTTACACACCACACAGTTACTTTCTTCCCTCTCAGATAGTTTTCAAATGTATATTGTCGAGGAACCAGTGGTCGAAACGTAGAAATTTTGAAAAAAAGAAGACGTTATTACATGTGTTAGACTTGTATTAAACATAAAAAGACGAAATATGGGCTCACGGTATTTTTTATGAAATTTTTAAAGTCGTTACATTCTCTCTCGGGTACTAAAAGCGTTAAAAAATACTACATTGCTGTCATTAAACTGCATAAACATTACAAAATATTATTAATGTTGTTGTTGCCGAATTCTATGGAACGAAACAACACATTTGCCAGTTGGTACGATGGATTTTTATATTTTACAATGTAATTCAAAAATGAGGCTTTAATTCCATAATTTTATAAAACATACTATTGCAACAGTGATTACTACAAGAAGCATAACTGAGCGTTAAATATCAAATTGTCAACTTGCGTTCCTCGACTTGATACAAAAGCCATGGTGTTAAATAACGCATTTGCTTCAGATTCACATAAAATAACAAAACAACCGTAAGTAGAGTGTACGAAAATTCGATTTCAATTGTTTTATGGATCTATTCTGAAGTTTTACTTCGCATAATTATTCGCTAACTATAGCCACCTGGTACTATTAAAAGAAATAATGTATAAGATGGTACACTTTTGTATCGATCGGCATTGATAGGGGTTAATCTACCAGTTAGGTGAAGTCATCTTTACCAAAGACACAATTCATGGTACTTTTATCTACAGTAGATTCCCGTATAAGGGATTCCTACAAGGAATAGATTTTGCAACTACTTTTTCCATACAACGCTTCAAATAATAAAATGTAGAAATTCCCGGTATTTAAAAATTAAATTTGTTTTAGTCGAACATTACACTTATTAATGTATGTAATAAAGTTCTGTTATTTTATAAAATGTTAACAAAAGAAATAATCAGACTAATTTATTGTGTATTTATATTAATCGAAAAAAACTGTTTTATTTGATAAAACATCGAAAATAAAATTTGGTATAGCAATAATTACTTCAAACATGTTACTTTAGATTATTTGTGTTATACGAGAGAAATGCATATAATGTGTAATGTATACTTTTTTCTTCGCTCAAAAGTCATCTCACATTTGAGTAATTCAGTGTAACACATTCCAAGACCTCAAGTTTGTACAATAATATCGCAATGTCTGCAGGCACATTGCTATTACACAAATGACACCAAATGTCAGCAAAGAAAAGGAGAGACCTAATAAAAATATAAAAAAGAAAGAAAGAAACAGTCGCTGCTTTTCATTGCAAGTTATCCTCTCATCTAAGGCTACATCTCGTGGAAATAGGTTCTCTATTTGACACTGGCGTAGTATACATATAAAGGTAGCCGCGCTTGCGCGCGCGAACAGCCGCGTGGAATGCTACCCTGAACAAGCTCGTCTCTCTCTTCCTCTTCCCTTTCGTCGTTCGGTCTGCCTACGGTTAAAGAGTCTTTAACGCTTGCGTGCGGTCAGCTTTCCTAAGGCGGCTTTATTCGGGTTGAAGTTCACCAGGTTGTCGCGCGGCCATCGGGCTTTTCACCAGAAATCTCGATCTGATATCTCTGTAACAAGAGTAAGAAATTCGAAGTGACGTAAAAGCTTCAGGTGGAGTTACACGATCAACCCTTAGATGTGTCATCGAACCGAACCACAATTCTCGCGATTGTTCGAACGGATACACTTTAAACTGAGTGGAAAACATTCGTGTACCATTGTGTTTCTACCTCGTGTGTGTGTGCCTCCTTAAGAATCGGAAACGATTGCCTTTCAATAGACGATTGATTGATTCGATAGACACTGTGCCTCTCGTGTGAAGTGCAGCGAGATCTTCCACAAGGTAAAATGTACGTGATCGATGGGATAAGATTGTATTTATGTACCAAGTGTACATATTCGTAGATATCGATTGCTTTAAGCGGTGAAAGTTTGATTCGGGGTAGGTGTGGATTAGGAGTGTTCGCTTGGTATCATACGAAAATGAATAGAACATGATTACGATGTAGTAAAGTAGTCTAAAAAAATCTCAGAGGACAAGTGACATGTATTTGAACAGTGTTTCTTTGGTTTGATTCATTGAAACTTTGACAAACAGAAACATATATATGAGTTGCCTAGAAGGTAAAGTGACTAATCTAATGTTTTCGAATTTTAGTAAGGAAACACATAAATGTTTATCTTTTTATAAATAAAATAAATTCAGTGAATTTCGTTTCACAGAGCTAGTCACTTCGGCTTCTAAACTCGAGTGTAAACGAACACGTCGACACCGTTTCATTTTCTTTCAAATTTACCGAAATTCAGAATCTCACTGTTAGACTAGCCTGTTTTATATCGGGAGATACTACGCTGTAAAGTTCGATCATCCTCTTGCTTTCCAATTTCCGAAGATAGATCTTTACAGTTTGTTACATGGTTGAATGTATCTCACGTATTCGAGTGCTGGTAAAACGATACAGGAGCGTAGAAGCATCAGACATCAAAGGTGGCGTGAAACCGCCATTTCGTAGCGTCTCATCGGAGCAACGCGAGAAATGCGGCGTGAGGAGGATGGTTGGGAAGGTTGCGGAAGGGGGTGGTAAATTTACTTTCTTACCCTCTCCCGAGGGAAGTTCAAGTTCTTCGCGAGGATGCTCACGATCTCAGGGCGCAGCTTGTCTGCGCAACCATGGAAGCAGCAACCACGATGGGGTAGCTACGATGGTTTTCTCAGTGATTTCATAAAAGATTTACTAACTTGTCTGGCATTTGTCCGTGTCCCTATCCCTGCGGTATCAACAGTTATCTTCGTCGTCTGTGCTACAATTTGCCGCGAATCAAGAACGAAATTTACATTTAGCCAACAGGCGGACGGTTCCACCCTATCTGTCTTGTCGCGTTGTAAACGAGCTATGAAGAACCCTTTCAAAAGACACCGTGTCTGGTTTCTCTGCGAGTAGGGACATGATATCACACCGTGACGTCTTGAAATCATCGCGCGAACTTTAAGCAGGCTTAACTGGAAATGGGCGTTCCTCGTTGTCCCCGATTCTGAGCTTCGCACCTGAACTTCTCTAATTAAGGTTCCTTGTTGTTTCTGCACGTGCGACACGCTGACTTTACTTTCAACTGTTTGCTTCTTGCCTTTAGGAAAAGACCGATTTTTGCATTTATTCGTTGAGTAAACTAGTTTTAATTAGATTATTATTATTATTTTTTTTTTTTTAGTTCTCGTAATCAGAATTACTTGAATTATTATTTGCTCCTAAAAGTACCACTGGACATAGGTTTAGCATAGAATCCTCGAATAATAATTCAAGTAAATTAGTTTTACTCCAAATTTTAATACAATTACGGTAGTTTATTTGGGTTGGTAATTATTCTTACGAGAATTAGAAGGTGTTCTGTGCTGAAACATTTCTTTTTCTTCTTTTTCGGAAAAATTGTAAAAAACAGCTCTTGCAAATGGAGGCAGAGACCTTTTCGGATATATATTTCCCGCAAACATATTTCTTGTATTCATCGCAGGTATTATTGGTTTTATTATTTCTGCAATGTCCAATTTGACACTACCTACGTTTATCCGAATTTAGTGTCTAACATTCGTCTTTTTTGTAATTCTCTAACAAACTCCTCAGCTAACTGAAACAAATCGTCACAAATTGCAATACAAAATAACATTACGATTAAATAAATAAAGTTATAAACAGATTTGTATATGTCTATGTAGAATCACGATTGACGTCAATGGTACTGCAAAACACATTTTAGATATACTACATCAGTCAAAATGACTGATATGTAACTTTGAAAAGGATGCGGGGGAGGGGAAGACAAATTGATAAATTTATTTTTTGGATATTGCGATGAAAGTCATGAAAAAATTTCTGAAATGCAGTCATAGCTTTGAATAAATTTTTAAATGGAAATGTGAAATTAGTTGTTTTTATTGGTTTGATAATTCTAGTGTTAAGTAATGCTGACTTTGTTCACAAAAACATGAAAATCGACTACTGTGCGACGCGTGTTCACGAAAAAAGGGATTTAAGTATTGCAACGGTGTTAATAAGAAACAACCATTCTTTGAGATGTTGAATTCTATGTTTATTGTTACTGAAAATTGAAGTAGGATTCAGAAATTGGTGTATCATTTTTACATTTATTGTATAGATATTTCCAATATGAAGTATTGCTCAAAGTAATGCCAAACGTGTACATTCTTAACCATAAGCATTATTAGACATCCCATGAAATATGAGTTATTCAAAAATATTTTGTATTAGGAGAAAATTAAACTATTGAAGTGCGAAAATAATTATTTTCTTTTTCGTTGAATCGCTTTTTGTTCTAATCATAGATGTTTTCATGTTTCATTCTATTTTTGAAAAAGAAAAATTAACCTCTGTTGCAGTTACTCAATTCATTTTGTTGTAACTTATTTCAAAGGAAATTTTATAACTTTCAAAATATTAACAGCGAAACTAAAAGGAAGTTAACGTGTGTTAACTTAAACCGCAGAGTGTGACATTTAGAAAGAAACACAAAATGTGAACTATGGATAGTTTCAGTTGTCTCGTGGCTCACTATAAACCTTGTTAACATTTTCAAAATTCCTTTGAACTAGCCGACAAAGGATAACAAGCAATAGAAAGCTTTCAAAGAAATAATTTTCACGATCAATTGTAATAATAAAGGTGTCTAATATTTTTGACCAAAAGTGTATCTTTGTTGATGGAATATGCAACATTGTACACAGGAAAAGCAATTCGATAATCACGAATAGTTACGCGAGTTTTACAAGTGACACTTTAATTCTTACATATACTGCTCGTTAGATATTTTATTCAACTACATTACGAATAAAAATGATAACGAATGTACATATGTAATAAAATGGGTACATTTGTAGACGGACATTTGCAATTCATGCCGTTTGTACTATTTAACGTGTAATATTCCACTCTGCTGCTTATGAACGAATGCAAAATATTTTACCTACCGTTGTAATACTAGTATAGGTACTACTATAATAGAATTCTGATGAATTTTTGCTAGCCAGTTATGCAGAAATAATTCCAGCGTACTTCTGTGTGTACTTCTATGACGAAACACTGACTTTCTTAGATTTTTATACAAAGTTATTTTATTTGCGTAATAAATGAAGATAGAGTCATCTAAATGAAAACGTTGGGAAAGACACAAATTGCTTTTTATTAAATGGATTCAAACTGATTAGAAAACTCAGGATTAATTATCTTTCGATATTTTTCCTTAGATAATACTTCTTTCATAATAAGTGTATACATATTAATTCAATTTTCTACGGGTTTTCTTGAAAAAATATGTGTAGTTTGTTAAAAAAGATTAGCATTATGTTACTTCTAAGATCACCCTCACGATAGTCGATCTATGCGATCCTTCATTCACCAGACACATCTAAAGATACATCTAAAGACCCATGAAAATAAAGACAGAATTTGCTTTGCAATTAAGTGAATTCAAACAGATTAGGTAAACGAAGAACTGATGAACATCAGAAAAGCTTGCGGCTTGTAATAAATAGCGGTTTTATGACCATGAACATTTTCTGGACCGCGCCCTCGAGTAAGCAGATTAATTGGGGACTGACAATTAAAAAAAAAGAGATACTGAAAAATAGTCAAACGATCGTGCGTGTCATAAAGTCAAAAAGTGAAAGTTCAATTGTTTAAAAAATGTCCATTGTCACGTTCAGTATCAAACAATCGGAATAATACTCGGGTTCAAATCGATTCAGGTATAGTCTTAGAGGGTTTAATACGTAATACAGGTATTTCGTTTATAATTATCATGAAACCGTGCACATTCTGGCCTCCGTGAATTCTGTCTCACGCGAGATATAACGAAAGATTCTTCGTCTGCATGAATTCATGTTGTTTTGCAAGAGCCACGATAGCCTCGTGCGCTACGACATGCGATACACGGCCATAGATACAACCGAAACAGAATTTCGCATTCGAAAACTTTTGCTGAGCACAATAAATAGAGATTTCAATGAAATACATTTACTGGCATGAATTATGATGCCTTCCGTTAACAGATAAAACGACAAAGTTAAATATACATTTTTCATCTGTTTAATCATTATATTGCTAATACAAACGAAACATTGTTATAGTTTAATCGATTCTTATGGAGGATGTGCCTGCTGATACATATGGAATCATTTGTGACAATGAAAGTATCGATATAGGAAGGTACACGATGTATTTTGTATTCTGTTAGAAATTTCTATGGCTGATCGAAAATAATCCTTCAGTATAGGTTTTACTTTATGTATAACTGATGGAGTGACAGTAAATATATGCGTGGGAAAACTGTATGTGTTATTTGATTTGACAATTGGCACGTTGCTTTCGGTTAGTTTATAGGATAATGTCTACTATTATTAATCAATTTTCGGGTACTGGAAACTGTTCTATTTTTCTAACACTGTTTTATACTATCAAAACTCCTTTATACCAAACTCGCAAAAGCATAAAAGGTGTAAAATCCTGACGTATTGGTTCAGAATTCGTGGGTTTGATTCTTGTTTGGTTCCTCATTTTTCTTCGGCTTTTATAATTCGTTCGGTGTTCAGTCGCATAACCATAATATTATCGTAAAAACAATAGAATACTCCTTTCCAGCCATAATTTATAGACAATCTAATTTCTATACAAATTCCTCCCATACCATAAAACAGTTCGACACATCTTGGTTACTTTCGCTACCCTTCTTTCCTTTTCATGTTTTTCCCACCTTCCATCTAATTCTTCAAGCCTCTTCCACTCTTATTTTCTGCTTTCACGAACTTCTCCAAATATTCAATCGTATATCAATATTTTGCAATTCTTTATTTCCAACTCCATCGATATTCGATTAATCAGCACACACACCAATCGTATAAATTAAAACACCAACGACACATCAGTGTGATTGTACTAAAAACATTGAACATTACAACCTGTACAAGGAATGTGTACTAACTAAACATTTTGTTCATCAAAGAACATCAGTATAGAAAAATATAGAAAAGTGTATCAAGAAATCCAACTGTTTTTATATCGTCATACTAACTATGAGAATATCACCCTTTCTGCATGAATTTGCCAGTAGTGTATTCGGCACTTATTGCGAAATCTTCGTATCACAACTCGAGCATCATATATTTGATATATAATGGCTAGTGCTTATCATAGTATCATAAATATAAAAGAATTTCTTTGATATATCTGATCGTTTCAAATTAAATTCCCAATTAATTTAAGCTTTGTAATTTCGCAGGCTCAATTATGTTTCACTAGAAATTCTACCGTTCGACTAAAAATTCTACAATTCGCGACTTCATTCGAAGGATGTTTTAAAAGTTTCTACGAACTTTTGGCCGTAAAAGGTTTAAAAATGTTCCACACAACTCTTTTCACGCGTAGAATTTTCGATCTTCCAGACATTAACCCTTTGTGGTCGTATTTATCTGGAACTTGTGTATTGAACTGATTGCAATTAATTTTCAGTGAATGAACATTTACATAAGATTTATTTATTTATTTTTTTTAACTTTACATATGTTTAACACAATAATATGTGGTTTCATTTTACTATTAAATATCGTTTGATAATATTTAATTTTATATTATTATTAAAATTATTGTTTGCATTTCTCTGTCGTGTGATATCTTTCAAGAGATTCTCTAATGTGAAGTTCTGTATCACATATGTAATTAATTTGGCATTTCTCTTCTTTAAATTTTCGATTCGAATATACCAAATAATCTTTGCTTTTTACTTCTTCAAAGTGGTGTAATAGGCGCAACTTGCCTTCAAGTCTTTCTTTCCATTGTTTAGATTGCATTTCTTTTATTTAGAACGATGTAAAGAGAAGGTATATAAAATCAAAATGGTTTCTTGCTTTGGTGGCTGAGTGTAAATATACAACCACAAAGGGTTAATTTATTCTAGCAAATTTCTTGTTTACGACGATGTAACGGAGGAAGAAAAAACAAGAAAGAAAGGAAAGGAGAGGAATCTTTGAGCAAGCGAAACCTTAGAGATGCTCCAAAACTTGGAAATTATTACGAACACAACTAACAAGTGTTAGCTGCGTGCTGGTCTTCCTTTTGTCTTTGTTTCACTACCAAATTTATGTTTACGTCGGGTCTTGCACGTCTCGTTGAAATATTTCATTGTTTATTCCGAAGTAATTAGAGCTGAACGGAAACGCGACAAGAAAACTCATCTCACCGGTCGCAATTAATAGTTTAATAGAGCTTTCGGCATTCAGCGTAAATTAAGAAGTAATCCTTTTAAGCTTCTCGTTTCGAATTGCGGCACGGCACTGCTTTTAAATGATTTCGTTTGTCTGGACAAGCAAAACTTTCGGAACGCCACGTTGTCAACCCGAAGTTACTGTTGCTCGCGCGAAAACATGCAGCGATCTCCTTTTTCATCTGAAGTACGGGTTGCGAATTTTAATCCTCGTGGCTTGTTCTTTTTCTTTTTATTATTTAAAGTTGCATCAACAGTTTGTATGAATTATTAGTGACATTAGAGGGAAGGTTTACAGTTTGGTCTGTTTTAGATAGTGTAATATATAAAAAGATAATCTTCTCTCAGCGAGAAATGCATGAAAATACGAACAGTAAGCTAACATCGTTAATTCAAAAAATAGTCTTTCTTTGCGAGCGTATCAAACAAAAAACCCCTCCATTTTCTGTTTCTTCTGATACAATATAGTAGCTTTTATATTGATTCTTTACTCTTTAATCCTAATTCTCAAGGAGGAGATTCTTCGAACCTATTATGATTTTTACGTTTTCGATGGTATTACGACTTCAATAGTAGTAAAATATACTCCTTTTTTGTTCTTAAAACATAGATAGACAATTTGACTGTAGTGTGACATCTTAACTAGTTAAAAAGATGTTTAAATTTTATCTTAGCAACTTATCGAACATAAATCCAATAGAAAATCTGTGAGAATTATTAGTGCATCCAATTGAATCGGAAGTGATAGCTAATAAACGGCAATTCAAAAATTTATATCATGACGCAGAAATAAAAGAAAACTGTAGAAGAAATAAAGACTTGTTCATGAAATTAATAGATACAAAATGTAGAGTGATGAAATATTAGAATATATAGTAAAAAAAATTGTTAATAATTTGTAGAAGTCTTGAAGTTTTCGCTATATTTCATTAAAAACTTTTCATTTTCAATTCTGTCTTTCTTCAAACTTCAAATAAGCGATACGTAATTTCAAAGTGATCGTAATAATTTGATCATCTGCTATAACCTCATTTGTATTATTATTCATTAAATGTTTCTGAGAAGAAGTTTACTCAGCGTTTAAACTTAATCTCTTAATCTATGATTTCTTTTGCTGACTATACATCTAAACACCAGCTATTTATTGTTTAAATATCATTTTATAATAATACACCAATTTTAATATCAATTAATGTATTATAGATTAATTATAATTGGTAATCTTCAGTCTTATAAATTATAAGGAAAGTTAGAATTAAAATTAACGTTGTTTACTAATATAACTGTTTTTCTCGAATTCACCAGAATCTGCGTCACGAGCTTAATTCGTTGTTAGTGGTCAAGGGGTTAATATTGATGGAGTCTCTTTCCTTCTGCACGATCGAAATATATCAATACTTAAGAATAACAATACTTTAACAATGCTTAACAAAAAAAAAACTCTACAAAACTTAACAATATTTTTGTTAAGAAAAAATATTACACGAGAAATATAACAATACGTTTTATAATAAAAAAGTAACTGTTCTTGTTCAGACTTTAAATATAAGATACATAATTTCGAAGTGATTATAATAATTCGATCACCTACTATAATTTAACTATTAGTATAATTTTCCTTGTAAATTTTTGACTAGTATATTACTATACAATATATTACTATACTTAAGACTTACACTACTATTGTTACAGAGAGTTATAGAAACGATCGGATCATTTTTCGTTGTAATTATACTTATCTCATTAAAAATAGAAAGTTTCATTAAAACATTAACTTCACGAAAACTTAGAAAAAAGAATATAAATAAAAAAAGAAGTAATTTCTGGTTCTAGAAGTACTTATTAACGAAACATAGATAGTGTTGAAAATGTTAACGTTTCAAGACAGATATACCGTAAATTTTCTCTAATCCAAAACAATCTGAGAGAATCTCCTCTAATCCAATTTTCTCAAGATGAAATGTGTAATTTTTCTGAATTAACTGTACCAGCGTGTTCCTGGCACACCAAATAAAGCCTGTTCCCGTGCTAACGAAACAGCAGCAGTATTTCTCAAAAGAACCCACAGCTTCGACTGCGAAACCTTGAGGAACTCCAACTTCACTAATTGCCCTCCTAAATTAACCATCGAGAAGTTCGTTCCTCCGGTGCTTTGTTCTGCTTGCAATCATCCAAAACAATTAGATACGTAAATCTGATGCAACGTGGTCGTTTTAAATTGTCGATCAAGATTACGACACGGAATTTATCATTGTCAGGAGGACGTTAACTACGTGAAGCGTTAACGATTGCAGCTCACGTAACAGCTATTGTTAATGTCGCGGTAAGTCGTGGCGGTGAGTTCGTTGAAGAACGAACACAAAGAGGAAACGAACGACAACAATTAACCCTTGGTTATCGTTTTTGTTTACTTCCTACGAGTTTTTCACAAAAAATTTCCCGACGAGATCTTTCTTCTTTGCATTCAATTTAACGAGCCTTAGGACCTTCGACTTCTCGACGAAAGAATTCTCTCGAGGCGAGCTTTCAATTTGCAAGGGTAAGGTCGTCTTGAAGTCGGTCGACGGAATAACGTCTCCGCTTATCCGACGTCTTGCTAAAGGAGGATTGTTCCGAGTTGTTTAACAATGCATCTACTGCCAGTTCAAGCTGCCTGCTACACGGTTTCCTCCTCGATGTTAATCTGCTTCATGAGAAGGAACGACGAGATAAAACGACGCTTCGTGACGCGCAATACACTTCGGGTGTGTCATCTTTGGTTTCGGAGATGTGCAAAGCAACGTGATTGAATAGTATAATGAGATTGATGTGACAGTTTTGCTTTAAATTCCCTCGCATAGACGGACGAGATGTCTCGCGATTCAATATTGTTCACGCGATGCTTTGGACGAGATATTTCGCGACTCTGCCTCATTCGTATGGTGCTTTGGATGAGATATCTCGCGACCCAGAGTTTTTTATGTGATGCTTTAAACGAGATATTTTGCTCTAACAAATTTTATTTATACGACATTTTAAACGAGATATTTCACGACTCTACGTCATTCATGTGTCCCTTTGGACGAGATAATTTGCGACTCAAAGTTGTTTGTATGCTGCTTTGGACGAGATATCTCGCGACTCTGTGTCATTTATGTGATGCATTGGACGAGATATCTCATGACTCAAGATTATTTACATAACGGTTTAGATGAGATATTTCGCGACTCTGCGTCATTCATGTGACGCTTTGGACGAAATATTCCGCCACCCAAAATTTTTCACGCGACGTTTTAGACGAGATATCTCGTCACCTAATTGTACTTATACGATATTTTGGAATATATATTATATATTGTGACCATGTGTAGTTCATACATAGTTTTTGATGGAATATCTCACGACTCAGCATTATTCGTGCAGTGCTTTAAACAATATATCTCGCGTTCAAATGGAAGCACACGCGAGATATCTCGTTCAAAGCGTCATATGAACAATGTTGGGTGGCAGGGTGTCTCGTCCATAAATGCGAAAGGGTTAAAGATGATTAGAAAAGTAAACAGTGCAGTATTTCGTGAGAAGCTATGCACTGATGAAAGTACTACGATTAGAATAGTCTTGATAGATTTGAGTGTCAGAGATTTATCTGATGAAAAGCTACTTCATTTTAAAACGAAATATGTATGTAAAGTGTGTGAAGAATGAAATAAAATGAAATGAATTTCCTTGAATCAAGAAATTTATTTGATATAAAAGTGCTATAATTTCCAGTCCTTTTTGCAATGGTATTTGTTTTCCACACGAATTCGCGATGCAACGCGATCCACTTTAATAAAGACGGCGCGTTAGTGAAGGTCGTAAGTCTTCACTTCGATGTTTCGACACCGCGTATCGTACAGTAATTTCCTTACGATCGTTTCCGACGGTAAGGAATGATAATTGAGATGTTCGTGTTTATTCGTAGTATGTGTGTGGTAATCGTGAAGGTTGTTTTTCAACTGACTCCTCGTTCGAGGAATCTCCCGAAAGTCAAGTTGAACGAGGTGTGTTAGCGGGGGTGAGACATGTGGATTGGTTGAATTGCATTTTCTCGGGAGTGGCTAGAGAATCGGTCAAATGAATATGATTGGAAGAATAATTTTGGTGGAAAGTGACCTCCCTCCAGCTAACGGTCACTCTCAGGTAAAGAGAGTACCTTAGAGTGACGTACGCGGAAATTCCACATGCCTCGCCCGCGACCGTAGCAGGCAAGAATCTTTATGATGCACTCTGACTCAGGCAACCCATGTTCGAACAAAGAAACGAAAATTGAAATTCTAAGCCATAAAATAAAGGCGAAAATATTGAAACTAAGAGACTAACGGTGTTCAATGGCCTTCATAAAGTAATTGTTGCTACGGACGGGTCACAGTTTCTTCAATAAGTAAAAGGCAAATTAATAAATAGAAGGTGGTGTTAAAACGTGAGGAAGAGATTAGAAACTCTGACCCGCTTTCTGAATAGGGAAAGAGGACAATTGAACATCCTCCCCCCGTTGAGAGGGTACCGATCAAAATATCAATGAATATGATGTAAGTGGATATGTGTCGCGGTGTGTGTATGGCTATTTTTTGTGTCTGGCTATCGGCTGGTCCTTGGCCGCTGGTGCGGCCGTGAATGTTGGTAGAGCCTCAGGTATTGGTTCATCGGTGGATGCTGGTTGATCTGTGGATGCTGGTTGGTCCCTGGATGCTGGTTGGTCCATGGATGCTGGTTGGTCCATAGATGCTGGTTGGTCCATGGATGCTGGTTGGTCCCTGGATGCTGGTTGGTCCATGGATGCTGGTTGGTCCATGGGTGCTGGTGAAGTCGTGTCTCTTCCCTCGGGCTGGTAGGGAAGAGGTACAAGTCGTTTCACGTTGCGGTCGAGCTCCTTCGTGGCAGTTTTAATTGTCACGGTCCGCACAATGCCATCGGGCCCTGGATGCGTTCGGACAACTCGTCCGAGGGGCCAGTGCATCGATGGCACGTTGTCCTCTCTGAGCAGAACTATTGAGCCTTCCTTGATTTTGTGGCCGCCACTGGTCCATTTGCTGCGACTGGTCAGTTCGTTCAAATACTCGCGATGCCAGCGAGTCCAGAAGTGTTGTTTGAGGTTTTGAATGTGCTGCCAGTTCGACAGGCGATTGGTTGCAACTTCTCTGAAATCAAACTCAGGTAGACTCGTTAAAGAATCGCCAATCAGGAAATGGCCTGGGGTTAAGACAAGAAGATCATTGGAATCCGCGGAGATGGGAGTAAGTGGTCTGGAGTTAAGGATCGCTTCTATTTCGGTAATCAGAGTATATAAATCCTCGAATGCAAAAGTGACGGTGTTCGCGACGCGTTTGAGGTGGTATTTAAATGATTTTACTGCGGCCTCCCAAAGCCCTCCAAAATGAGGAGTTTGGGGGGGAATGAAATGCCATTGGATGGATCTTTCAGTAAGAAATTCAGTTAGACTCTCTTGATGGTTTTCTGTCCTCAGCATTTTCTGGAGCTCTCGCAATTCGTTGTTGGCTCCCGTGAAGTTGGTGCCGTTATCTGAGTATATGTGAGCGCAAAATCCTCGTCGCGAGATGAAGCGTCGAAGGGCAGCGAGAAACGCTTCGCTCGTGAGATCACTGACCAATTCCAGATGGACCGCTTTTACCGCAAGGCATATGAACACCGCAACGTAAACCTTGATTTGCTTACGGTTACGATGTCTTTTTTCCTTGATATAAAAGGGGCCGCAGTAATCGACTCCAACATGTGTGAAGGGACGGGATTCGGTGATTCTAGCTTTTGGAAGATTGCCCATGATGTATTCAACGGGAGGAGGATTCGCTCGACAACAACGAACGCATTTTTTTAAGACGCTCCACACCTGGCTGCGCCCATCGATAGGCCAGTAGCATCGTCGAATCGCGTAGAGTGTGGTCTGGACGCCAGCGTGCAATTGTGTGCGATGTTCGTGTTCAATTATTTTCATGGTCAAGTTGGCCTTTGGAAGGATAATTGGATGTTTTTGTGAAAATGGCATGAACGAGTGTTTCAATCGACCTCCGACTCGCAAAATGCCGTTTTTATCTATGAATGGATTCAAATTCCGCAGTTTACGGTTAACTTCTGGTTTCTTGTCATCCGATAAGTGACGTATGTCTTCCGCGAAATGTTGATGTTGCAGCATTTTGATCGTTGTGTTGTGGGCATAGTTCCGCTCGGCAACCGTCAAACATCCTCCGCTTCTGTGTCTATGTTTCCACCGTAGGCAGTACGCGATGATTCGGATGAGTTTTCCCCATGACGAGTACCGTTCCAGAATACTATAATCGATTGAGGTTGACGATAAACAAATCGTTGTCTTCTGTTCTGGAATGTCATCCATCGGTGTCAGTGTCCATGAAGGCCAGTAAATCTCCTCTTTAGAGAGCCACGTCGGTCCGTGTTGCCAGATGGAGGGCTGGAGGAATTCTTCCGGAGATTGACCGCGTGAGATTAAATCTGCTGGATTCTCGGATGTTCCGACATGGCGCCACTGAGCATCTTCGATTTTCCTTTGTATTTCCGCGACGCGATTCGCGACAAAAGTTTTTAGGACATGGGGTGACGTGTTTATCCAGTGCAAGACAATAGTAGAATCGGACCAGAGGAAGATATTACTAATGTCGATGTGAAGTGCCGTTCGTACCGTGGTGATAAGTGTGGCAAGAAGAAGTGCTCCACAGAGTTCCAACCGTGGTAGTGAATGTTTTTTCAATGGAGCAACCTTGGATTTCGAAAGCAACAGATTCACTTGGACGTTGCTGCAAGCATCGATGGATCGCAAATAAACACAGGCTCCGTATGCCTTTTCGCTGGCATCACAAAATCCGTGCAGCTGTACCTTGGATGCTGCGTTGATGACAGTTTTTCGGTTGAATGTCGCGTTGTTTAATAATGGTAGTTGCGTGTAATATTGGGTCCATTGCGTGTGAATCTCCATTGGCAAGGATTCATCCCAATCGGCCTTCAGAATCCAGATCCGTTGTAGCAAAATTTTTGCAATGATAATAACGGGTCCGAGGAGTCCTAGTGGATCATAAATCCTTGCTATTTCGGAGCTAATGGTACGCTTGGTGATCTGAGGTGTTGATGTTGTGATTTTTACTGCATAGTGTATAGAATCTGTTGCGGAGTTCCAAACAATTCCAAGTGTTTTTAAAGTGGAGGATTCGCCGAGATGTAGTTTGCGGTTGACGTCGAATTCTGATAATCCTTGAAGCAGATCGCGGTCGTTTGACGCCCACTGTCGGACGTTGAGCCCAGCTGATTTGAGCAGCTGCGTGATGTCTTCTCGCAGCGTGAGTGCCTCTCTCTTCGTTGCAGTCCCGGTGAGGGCATCGTCAACGTAAAAATCCCGTTGAAGAATTTCGGACGCTACCGGGAATCGGTGCGCTTCATCTCGAGCCAGTTGGGTTAGACTTCGGATTGCGAGATACGGGGCGGCAGATAAACCAAATGTAACTGTGTTTAGTTGAAATGTTTTAATCGTCCCTTCGCGATCGCGCCAAAGAATCCGCTGATATTTTCGATCTTCTGGACGAACGATAAATTGCCGATACATTTTTTCGATGTCACCAGTGATGACGTAACGATGAATTCGAAAGCGTAATAAAATGTGTAACAGATCATCCTGAATTTTAGGGCCGATATGAAGAGTGTCATTGAGTGATATCCCCGTGGTGGTGGGTGCTGACCCATCGAACACCACCCGGAGCTTTGTCGTGTCGCTGCTTGCTTTTAATACGCCATGGTGTGGCAGATAATAACCGTCGGTGGTTCCCTCGGTGGGTTGAACTTCAGACATGTGCCCCATGTCCATATATTCCTCTATAACTGCCTGGTATTGCTGCTGAAGTTTCAAGTCGCGTTGTAATTTCCGTTCCAATGAAAGAAATCGGCGTAATGCCTGTTGTTTAGATTCTCCCAACTGAGACACCTTGCTATTAAATGGTAGGGCTACGATGTATCGCCCGTTTGAATCACGTGACGTGTGGCGGTTGAAGTGGTCCTCACATGCAGCTTCCGAATCGCTGAGATGACGAGTCTGAGGGCCTTCCTCTATTTCCCAAAAACGCGCGAGGTCGTTTTGAAGATTATCGTCGCTTACCGGTGTGTGTGATGTGTGTAAGGAGGCTGCGCTTCCGTGAGAGCGATCTCTCCGATGTTGTGGACTATAGGGAGGCTGCGCTTCCGTGGCAGTGGATACTTGGGGTTTGGTATGCAGCGAGAGTGGTGTGACCGGCGCGCTCCCCCCAATGACCCATCCTAGTGTGGTTTTTTGTAGGTACAATTCTGGACCATGTGATGGAGTCAAATTGATCTGTCCTACGCAAATTGTGGATAGTGTGGGACCAGCGCCTAATAACATATCTACCGGTGCTGGTCGATGGAAGGCCGGATCGGCGAGCCTGATGTTGCGAGGTATTCTTAAATTTGTGCGGTCAATTGGTTCGTCAGGAATGAATGTAGAGATATTTGGGAGAATCAAGAATTTTAGTGTTTTTTCGAAACTATTGTTGTGTGATCGAATCGTTGCTACGGTAGAATGCCTTGCTATCGTGGAAAGTGAGCCGACCGCTCCGATGGGGACGTGGCATTTTTTACGCGGTAGGTTGAGCTTTTCCACCAACCTTTGGGAAATAAAATTCCTTGTCGAACATGTGTCGAGAAGTGTCCGACAACGTAATATTTCCTTATTGTGATGAAGAATGTTGACCTGCGCGGTGACTAAGAGTTCGTTGTTCGTGGTGTCGATGACGAATGCCTTTTGAGATGTCCCTATCGAAGTCTTTCGTTGTCAAGCGCGGTTTTCCGTCAGCTGCTCTTTCGGTGGTAAATGTGGTTGAGGTGACGAAGATTCGATGACGTGATTCTGGGAATTCGCGAATTGGTGGAGAAGAGTGTGGTGTTGTTGTCCACACGTGCGACACCGACCTCCGAAGCAATTTTGGAGTGTATGTCCTCCTTGAAGGCAATTTCTACATAAAGACTCTCTCTGTATGAGTTTCAATCTCTCGTGTATTGGTTGTGCTAGAAAGGTTTCGCAGTGTCTAGTGTAGTGCGATTCCTTGCAGATTGGGCATTGTTGTCCCCTATGTGTTACGAAGGCGTGTCCGCGAAGTATTCGATCGCTGTTTCGTTCATTAATATGTACCGTTCGAATGTTCGATCGTTCGTTCGTTCGTCCGCCGTGCATTCTGGTTGCGGTAATGCTAGGTGCGCAGCTTGCCCGTTTTTCGAGGAATGTTAATAGATCGGTATACAGAGGCATGTTATTATCTTTTAGTGTGAGTTCCCACTGCCACGCGATGTCTGAAGTTACTTTAGCAAGGATCATGGAGACGAGGATGGTATTCCACGAAGAAATTGGTTCCCCGAGATTTTTAAGGGCGCGCGTGTGTTGGTTTACCGCGTCTACCAAGCTTCCTAGCCTTTCCGGCGAGTCGTCAATCAGCTTGGGAAGATTCTGTAATTGCTCGCAATGTCTCAATAAAATCTTTCTTTTGCAGTTGAACTTTTCCTTTAAAATGTCAAGAGCGTCTACATAATTCGCTTCTGTGGTAGCAAGGGATTGAATACATGCGGCTGCTTTTCCTGTCAGTGCCGATCGAAGATATTGCAGTTTTTGAACAGCTGTTAGGTGTTCGTTCTGATCGATAACCGAAGTGAAAGTGTCGTGAAAAGAGGTCCAGTTCTCTAATGACCCGTCGAAACTCGGGAGTCGTAGCTTAGGTAATTTAATCGAAATCGGTGCTGATATGGTAGTTGCTGGTGATGAACTTGAGCGATTTCCTACTAATTCGGTTGGGTGTTGGCGATGTATGAGCCTGTTTGCTCGTGCTACAATCGCGTAATATTGGTTTTCGATCTCCTCGCGACGTGTGTATTCGGATTCATCCCGGTCTTCTAAATGGCATTGAATTTCGTCGAATCGCGCCCAGTGTTCGCGAAGTCCATTGAGTCTAGCCTCTACTTCGAAGTTATCATGATTGCCGGTTTCTTGACACCGTTCGCAGAATTTTTTGAACGATGTTATCTGTGCCTGAATGGCTCCGCGTTTTCGCCGTAACGAACTAACTTCGTTGTCTTGGATCGTGGATGAACCGGAAGGAACAGTGGTGTTCGGCATAGTGGAATGAATCAACTAGGATCTTAACGATTCAATAGAACGAGCCTACCTTGTCGTTGTGAAGTCGTTGGATATTGCAGTGTCTAATTCCTAGCCTCCTACGAGATGGCAGGTGCGAGGATGATCTGGATTGTCGTAGACTCCGTGCCTTCGAACTGTGCAAGTGTCGATGGAATGGGCGTCGCTGGTGCTTTGCTGATTTCTGCGCTGCTTAGGCCTTGATCACACTTTTACACTAGCTCGAAGAAATCCGGCTCGAAGGACCAAATGTTTTCCACACGAATTCGCGATGCAACGCGATCCACTTTAATAAAGACGGCGCGTTAGTGAAGGTCGTAAGTCTTCACTTCGATGTTTCGACACCGCGTATCGTACAGTAATTTCCTTACGATCGTTTCCGACGGTAAGGAATGATAATTGAGATGTTCGTGTTTATTCGTAGTATGTGTGTGGTAATCGTGAAGGTTGTTTTTCAACTGACTCCTCGTTCGAGGAATCTCCCGAAAGTCAAGTTGAACGAGGTGTGTTAGCGGGGGTGAGACATGTGGATTGGTTGAATTGCATTTTCTCGGGAGTGGCTAGAGAATCGGTCAAATGAATATGATTGGAAGAATAATTTTGGTGGAAAGTGACCTCCCTCCAGCTAACGGTCACTCTCAGGTAAAGAGAGTACCTTAGAGTGACGTACGCGGAAATTCCACATGCCTCGCCCGCGACCGTAGCAGGCAAGAATCTTTATGATGCACTCTGACTCAGGCAACCCATGTTCGAACAAAGAAACGAAAATTGAAATTCTAAGCCATAAAATAAAGGCGAAAATATTGAAACTAAGAGACTAACGGTGTTCAATGGCCTTCATAAAGTAATTGTTGCTACGGACGGGTCACAGTTTCTTCAATAAGTAAAAGGCAAATTAATAAATAGAAGGTGGTGTTAAAACGTGAGGAAGAGATTAGAAACTCTGACCCGCTTTCTGAATAGGGAAAGAGGACAATTGAACAGTATTAACTTCTTAACTGAACAGAAAATGGATGTCTCTAATTTATAATGAAAAATGAGAAATAATTATAATCAATTAATTAATTTTTCTTCTTGCAAAGATAAATATGTCAGATTTTACACAATAATACAATTAAACAATCTAAATAATCTCTCACTAAATAAACTATTCTGTTCTAAATTTCTGTAAACTAATGATGAGTTAAGTCGTCTTCCCTAGTTAACAAACTAATACAGACTAAACAAGTAATAGAAATGTCACGGATTATATACGAAACGATCATCTGAAATGTTAAATAGTTTCTTCATACGCGTTGAAGAAGAGAAAGCAGAGAATTTCTTTGATTAAAGACTATCAGTCTTATTGACCACAGTTATTTCTTCATGTTAAAAGGAAATTACGATACTCTCGGCGATAACAATCATCTAAACGATTACCACTAGAAGAACTCTCATTACCGTTCACCCAAGAACCAATTTCTTTTTATACAATCATCTGATAGCTTCTTTAGTGGCTTCCACTATCGTGAAGGGGTAGAATAAAATCCTGTGGCACATAAAGAAGCCGCAACCTTCGGATCGTTACGTTTTTACTCGGCCGGAAACAGTAAGACGATCCTCTGGATCGCATTTACTTAAACAAATGCCACTGGAGGAATAGAATCTCTTATTCTAAAGTAAATAATATGTTCTTTTTTTCTTCTCTAGTCAAAGTAGCATACATTGCAAAATGTTCCGCAACTGCTGGTACAACTACAAAAGGGATGATTTTATATGAAAAAATTATATCTAAAAATGTAGAATAGAATTTATTTACGAAAGAATACTTAAGTTTTAAATTTACAGGTAGTTGAAGATAGTGTAATTCTTTAAAAAGTAAGAATCGTACAGTCTTTCGAATAAATAAAATATCAAAATACTGTGTTATCAGTTTACAATTTTTTAATTCGGAGAGTGAAAATTTGTATGCGTTAAAAAGTACACTATTTTTAATCATTTATTCAGTAATATAAATTGGAATTAAGAAAATTGTTAATAAATGTATATTATCGTACTTATCATAAATGCAAATGTACCTCTTGAATATTTAAATTCAGTTTTTTCAAAAACCAAGCTTATGACCGATCAACTAAGCGTAATCACCGCCAAAGAAGGTAATACCAAGCATATAAAAGCTACTTCAGGAAGCAACATTCGTTCAATAAAAATCAATCGGAGTCAATCAAGAATCAGAAGTCCTCAAGAAACATCAAGATTAAGATGTATTCATCGACGAGCAATAACAATGTTTTAAAGAAGATTTTTCTACCCCGGTTGTTCATAACAGGCTTTTTATAAGAAAATTTCGTTCAATATTTTTAGTTTATTTTTTTATGTAGAATCATCCCTTTCATGGTTGTACAAACGGTTAGTATTTATTGCAAATTATTCTCTTACAATAAATGCATTGTACACGAATATGATCTTAAAAGAAATCATTGAAAGAATTTAGGGGGATTGTATTTATTAAAAGATATTAAGCTATTTAATTTTAACATTTTAGCACTGGAAGATAATATTTAGACTCGAAGTGTTTATATACATCACTGCTTCAGTAATTAAAAAAAGTTTAAAAAGTCTAAAAACTGTCTAAAAGGTTTAGAACATTATTAAAAAAATAAGGAATTCAGTCAAAATTACACAATTTCAAGAGATACTGATACAGTTGTAATTAATATACCTTATAAGTATGTAAATTATTCATTATAACTTGTAAATCTTACAATGTGTAAAATAACTCGATAGATATACCATAATGTATGATTGTCTATTCAAATAATACTAATAATTAGCTAATAATTATTTGGTTAAAATATTTTTGAATTCAAATTCTCGTTCTGGAATTTAAAAGAGAGATATACATAAACTTGATGTAATCAATTTAAATATTTTCCATCTTGCTACACAACCACTAAAAAATGTTCACATTTCACGTGCCCAAAGTTGTTCCTAAAATATTTCACATTATCACAATCATAACTGGTCACGTAATTGTTTCTATCAGAAATCGACAAAGAGACCAGCATTCTCATAACCAAAGATCCTCAACCTGACAATCTCCTTCCATCCTCATTTACTTGGGGGGTCGTTTATACTCGCATTTGACGATCACCCAGCGAGTCCGGTTCGATATTTCCTCGCGACCTTGAACTGTGAAAATAAAATCCTCGTAGTCGGACGTTGCCGTGATGGCCGGGCATTCATAGTAATTAGGGTACGCGTTCGCAACGCGAATCAATAACGTGCCGAAGGGTGGTTAGAATCACCAGTAAAGGAGGGGGGAAATTCTCGAGACAGGCTGTCGTCGGTGCGTGCAATTCGTAACAATGGTCAGGGGTGTCGTCGGAGGGTGGAGTACAATGAGCTGAGAAGTCGAAGTGGGAACAGTTACGCTCGTGGGAGCTGCAATTTTGCAAATAGGGAATAGCGTCGGATTATCGTAGAGGTGACGATGATTCAATCCTGCCCTTTTACGACAGCTGTACACGAGGGGTCACTTTGAGAATACCGTACGGACCTCGATACGTATCTTTCATGAACCAATCGTATATATCTTCTGATGCGGGTGAATGGAACACCATAAAATGAACGTTGTGGAGAGAGAATCGTTCTTTCTTTATTGCTATGTTTCTCTTTCTCAACGAGTCTGTTGACTATCCTAGCTTTCGGTATTGATTTGAGGGATGCTGGAAATGTGGGAGTTTGATTGAGTGGGTTGATAAATGTATTTTGGTAGCGAACGAAAGGTTTTCAAAAGATATTTGAGAAGCAATTATAGAGATTCTGTGTTGATGATATAATTCGAGCCACGATATAGCGCGATTGTAAATTAAACTTTTTCAAGCCGGTACCGATTGATGTTGTGACATTCAGGGCTGTTCGTTGCACTCTGTTATTGCTTTCCAATGATAAATGAATGATAGTATATGATTTGGTATTTCAATTAGTAAATGGTATTACATTTACAAATAGAAAGTATGTAAATATTAGTTAGTGTATGAAATACAGCTGCGGGAAAAAATTTCCGAGTAATAGTGTTTTTTGTGTTTGATACTATTTTATGTATTTCGGTTAGAACTGTGAAAAAAGAGTAATTGCACACACAACAGAGAATTCAATGATCCACAAGAATTACACTAAAGCAAGTTTTTAAAAAATATACTTCTTATTTTATACTTAACTTAAGCATATTTGAATAAAATATAGCGCGACAAAAGTATCCGAACGATTCAGAAAGATACCGTCAAATATGGTAACGGAAATGTAATGGTTTGAGGTTATTTTTCATGGTATTGGTCGTGTTCATCGTATTCATTGTAAAATGAATCAGTTACAGTATCAATAGATTTTAGAAAACGTGTTTTTAGCGCTGGCTGAAAAAGATGGAATTCGAACGAAAAATGCCGCGCCAAAATTGACGGAGTTTAGTCAAATTTGAGAACAAAATTTTAGAAATTCAGTTTTATATGATGTTAATAACAAAATCTAAAAAGGAATATGTTACGAAATGAAGAAGAATAAATTAATTGCTAAAATATTTGAGGATTTGTTGAAAATTATGTTAATAATGTTTAAACAAAATTATAAAGAAAATTCAAATTATCAATCAATTCAACTAATTCTGTATTATCCACAGCAGTATGTATTTTATGATTAAATCGAGAATTTTTATGTAGATTTATATTTTTGAGAATACAGTAAAAAAAGAAGATAGAACTTCGGTAGAAAATTGTTTAATCTACCAGCTATTTCTAAAAAGCATTATAATTTGGATATTTTGTACACTTTCTCGTATTACGTGCATTCTGCGCAATTTTACATTTTAAAATTTCCTATAAATGCATAAAAATCCGCATTTTATTTATGATATTATAACTGGTTAAACGTAATTAAACAACAACGGCAAAAATACGAACGAATTCTAAATTACTAAACGTATCTAGAAAGTTGAGACTTGCTTTATTTAGATTGGCACTTTTTGTAAAGGTTAATATCTAAACCGATTTTACAACCTCGTTATATCTTGATCCAGGCTATACTAGTTATTGTTTATGGGAATTTTATAATAGGAATTCTTTCGTAACGAAATGATAGAATTTCGAACGATTCAGAAAAAATTTCACCAGTGACTCTAACTTTGAGATTTTACCAACATTATCCATCGTATTTCGTGTGTGTAGCAGTGTATAATCCTTCATGGTAATTACACCCTAATAGCTCTTATTGTGCGGTATCACGAGTTCTAACCGAGGCTACAAATAAGCTAACATCTATTACTATTTACAAACTGTGTTGCGGTGCGACGAACCTGGTATAAATAAATTCTCCGCCTAAAATACACGTAGAATAGGTTGAATAACTCTAAACAACTCATTCAAGCCCGACTTTTTCCGCTTTTCTGGAACGACCAGTGTGCATTCACGTGTATCTCGTCGATAGAAGAGAAACAATTTCGATAATAACGTGTTAACGTTGGTTCACGTTCAACCTAGATGGACTATCAGGCGGAAATTATTATCTTCGTTGAAAAACTATGAGAGCTAATGTTTCATGTGGAAAATCGATTTTCGTCATGGAAATATCTCAGAAACAATTGAAGAATTACTTTAATCATTTGGAGAAACGTTGATAAGTTGTCGTAACATTTTTAATACATAATATTAATACGTTGTCATAACTGTTTATACTTCTTTTAAATATCTTATCATGCGATTACATTTTTGTTATTTTACTACAAGTATAAAATGTTTAATAGTATATATTAAATAGATAAGTATAAAAATGTTTAATTGTTCTTTATATTTATATGACATTGTTGATTATTTCGTGGCAGTCGGATATATTCGACTTGAGGTATTTTGAATTGTTTCGTGGACGTCAGATATATTCGATACTAAGCGTGAAGGATTTAAAAAGAAAATATTCTAAATGTCTAAATGTCTTTTATACTATGAATATAAAAATGTCTGTATTTCGTAGAATTTGTTTCCTAAGCTTCGATTTATCATTATTACATTATATATTATATTTATATTTATCATTATTGTATGATAGAAGAGCTAATGTAGTTTAGGCGAAAAGAATTAGGTAGCGTCGTACAATCGATTATTTATTCAAAGTCCTGCGATGTTCTTTATTCGAAAACCGCTCCACACAATCTGTTTTTCGGGTAAAAACAGTATGTAAAATACAACTAAGTTGGGTAAATAGGAGAGTGGGAATTATTTTGGATCCAGGGGCCAGTAAAAGATGAGGCAATGAAGTCGAGGTTCAGAGATGAGTAATGGCAAGGGATAATGTTGGGTGTTTAGGAAAGGGAAAGCTGGATGACTAGAACCAATAAATGTGATAAGTGTGAAATACAATAAAATTCTTGTCCTTTCGTTTTTTTAATATACGTTAATTACCTACGCATGTTAAAGGAAAGTTACTTAAACTAATCTAACCTGGTTAATATGGGGAGGTTTTCTTTAATAAGTCATAGTTTCATTCTAAAGAGAGGAATATTTACAAATTTTGCGCCTATTCCTTTAAATATAGGTTAAATGATATTCTGGTGTATTTCCATGTAATTATACCATCAGTTTTTATTATTATTATCAAATAAACAAAAACATGTGATTTTCGTATATTAAGAATAGAGTGTTCCTAACATGGAAAGTGTTTTCAATTTGAGTTAATGTTTTATAATGGTAAAGTTTCGGCTATGATTATTTCTTTCGTTTGAATGGTATTTTTATTTATTTAATATTTTTTTTTTATTTGAAAATTTGTGAAGTCCGAAATGTACAAAAAATTTGAAACGCTTTGTAGACTCACATTTCTTTATTTTTAGCGGCATTTATAGGCCGCCTTTATTTGACCAGGACTCTATCGTTTCCTCTTTGGAGGCAACTGATTTTATATAATTAAATATTGTAAATTTTTAATTTTGTTTTAGTTTTAATTCGTCCAGTTTTTTTTTTCACTTTTATATAACTTTATCGAATTTATACCGGGAAAATGTATTTAAAAATACCGGTGCTGAACGCACAATGCCGGTGTAAGGAAGGTTTGCGCAACTGCGGTTACGTAACACTGGTATCAAAAGGAATACCGGTATAACAACGAAACCTCAAAATATATCCATATTCAATACCTGATATGATTTCACTCATTGAACCGTAAAAATCATTATAAACACGTACTATATCTACTGACACTTTTGCAACAGTATTAGGAAAAATTGGAAAATGTTCCTGCAGTTTTTCAATCGATGATAAATTTAAACTAAATTTCTTGCAGTTTGTGAATTTAATATACAAGATTTGGTATTAATGGAAGGTTTTATTTATTTTCTCACTGAAGTCTTCTTCAAAGTTCATAAAAATTCAACTGACATTTTGGTAACACGAATGATGTACTTCTTCACGGCAGTGCACCGGTAAAATGTCAGATTAGGTGTTTCGAATTGGTTCAAAAGCAAAAAATAAAAAAAAAATTCAACTTGAATTTTTCCAATAGGATCATTCAACTTACGCACCTACATGTTTTTTTATTAAACAAAATATAAACTGTTTGGAATTCTTTCTAGTTATTCTTTTTATCCAAAATATAATTCATTATAAATAATTATATATGCAATAGAATATCATTCGAATGTGCACCATGATTGCGACTGCAGAGACCAATTTACTTATAGAAATTTTCAACAATTTTTTGACATTTTGATGGAGTTATTTCTCGAATTGCAACTTGAATGTTTTTTTGTAGGTCATTCATTGTTTCTGGCATATTTGCATAGACTCGGCTTTTCAAGAAATTTCAGAAAAAAAGTTAACGGTGTTAAATCGCATAATCCTGGAAGCCAATTCAAATCTGCATTTCGTGTGAAAAGTTTGATCACAAAAACTGAATGTTTTCTCGCGTTCTGTGACACGTAACACCATTTTGCTGGAAATAAACATCAGACACGTCGATATGATTCAATCCTGATCATAAAAACTCACTCAACATTGATTGGTATCGCTCAGCATTCACAGTAACAGCATTTCCAACATCATCTTCAAAGAAAAGTGGTTCAATGATTCCATTTGCCCACAATGCACACCAAACAGTGACTTTTTGTGGGTGTGAAGATTTTTCATGAATAACATGAGGATTCTCATCTCCTCAAGTATGAAAACTTTGCTTATTAACGGATCTATCTATTATGAAATGAGCATCACTAAACAAAACTTTGCTTGAAAGCAATGGCTCTGTTGTTTGTTGTTCAGTAATCCAACTAGCAACATTACGATGTTGTAAATGGTCTCTCGTTCAATTTTTTGTGTAAATACAAATCTTTGTACAAAACCCTCCATACGCCTGGCATAAGATATGCCCAATTTATACGAACGACGTGAAATTGATGTTGCCAGTTCATTTTCAAGACTTTCACTTACAGCAGCAATATTTTCATTTTTGCTTACAATTTTTGGTCTTCCACTTTTTGATTTATTAACAACACAACTAGAGTTTGTAAATTTTTTCACTAATCTTTGAATTAAAGACTGATTTTGCCGCTTATGTACACGAAAAGGATCATGAATTTTACGATGAGTATTTTTCAATAAATGCCCATTCTCATAATAAGTTTGAATAATGTAAATATACTGCTGCAATGTATGTCTGCCCATGGTTAAAATTGTACTACCTTCTATTAAAACAAAATTGCTTATGTCATTCGAAAAGATATGATGTGTAAACATTATACAACGCTGATATCTAGGCATCATATCTGGATGACCCTTTATCTTTAATAGCTGTATCAGATTGTCGCAAAAGTTCGTTTCGTTTTATTGCTAAAAGCGAGATGTAGAATTTTTTATTTTCAGTATAATTATACTGAATTATATATGATGATATTATATTATGCTGTAATTTTTTCAAAATTGTTGTGGTTTACTAGTAACATGTTATTCAAGGTGGTCTTTTGTCACGTTTAAAATCTCTGACTCTAAACCTTCTGAATTAATCATCGATTGTTTAAACCAAATCTCATTTCCAATATTCTGAGTGCTGTTCCTTTTTTTTTTAAATAATACGCCGTCATATGTCGTAAATATATTTCTCGATTTTGTCATCTTTTAAGATGACACAGAGAAATCTAAGAGATACCTTACTAAGAACCTATGGCCCTGTATCTAATATTTTAATTAACATCACCTACAATATACACGCGTGCGCGATAATTGAATCCAGTCTGAATTCATCCCCGTAGGACCACCGTCAGGCGGAAACGCTGGCAAGAAACGAATAGCGCTTGAGCAACATTCCAATGGGGACCTTCGTAGGTTGGGCCCCAGCGTGCATTCACGTGCACCACCGGGTTTCACGCTGCGAACAGTTTTACATGCCGTGTCGCGCGGGCATTATAAAGTTGGTTACGCCATATGGCGTCGATGGAGCGTAAAGGGTCGCCGGTCCTCGAGCTCCTGAAAGCCGCCTCGTTTACCAGTCCTTCACCTTGGGTGAAGAGAGCTCGCCCATTACAAGGAGATCTCGGCCCTTTTGTTCTGTCTGTAGTTCGCGTGCGCGCGCGTTCTCATTTTGCGCGTACGTGCTCCCGCGACGCGTCGAAAGATCGTCGTCGTTTCGTCCCTGGGGCAATTAACGTTTTTTTTTTCTTTTTTTCTAACCCTACCGCGAAAGGGTTCGTGGAAATGAACGATAAACGACGGCCCGCTGGGTGGTTAAAGTATCGACTGCGCGCGCCATCGTCGTCGTGCTTCCGCCCTTTTTTTCCAGGCGAAACAGCGTTTCTCAGGTTTCACGATATTCACCTGGGAGGATTCGTGCTTAATAAATAGGTTGCACGAAGAATAGAGGGTATTTTCTCCCCCTGAATCCCAATCGTATTGCAGCGATGATATCGTTGAAGAATTTTCATTTGGCACGTTATTCGAGAATTTCAGGTACTTTAGCTTGAAAATGTGAGAAATATAAGTAAGAGCGGATTGTTGGCATTCAATTAGCAATGATGTTGGTGTATGTTGGATGATAATGGAAGTGGAATCTCGTTCGAACTGTACCGTACCGTGCTAATTGTACGTATTGATCCGCCCGCTGTTAGTCAGGATATATAATAATAACAATTTCGACGCTGCTAGTATAATTATTAACGCTGTGTGTATATATAGGGTGTTTCTGAAAATATGGGCATAACCTCGGGAATAGATGCAGTACGCTAAAATAAGAAAAAAGATTCATATGAGCGTATGTCCAATATAACCTTATTTCCGAATTATAGATGTTCTTGTGTGAAACCTCTTATTTAATCATTTTCATAGAAACTGTTCGAAGTGGCCATCCTCGGCTTCGTAATCGTTCATTATCGTTCTTATTGCTAAGAGCATGTATTAAACTGACTGAAATGTAGGCTACACACTCGAAGGCGATCTTTGTCGTACCTTATTTAAAAATAGTCTGCTTCCTGGAACTGCGTCTAACAGTCTTTGCATACCAGATTAGATGTCGTGCATGAGATAAGAAGCATTACTTCTAAACAATTAAGAAGCGGTCAACAGAGTCATAAGAATTACTGGAAGACAAAAACGGTTATAATTTGGAAATAAAGTCATATCAGGCATATGTTTATATGAACTCTTCTTTATTTTAGCGTACTGAATCTATCCCTGAAGTTATGCTCACATTTTCGGAAATAATCTGTATATTATATAATTTTAATTATTTATGAACAGTCTACGTTGTACTGTTGTAAAGGCAAGAACGTGCAAATTTTTATTTCTTTAATTAAAGAGTTAATTGTAACTACAGTAGGAGGAGAGAATAACGGAAAAGTGATTTTATACTTCAATTTAAATGTAAAATAAAGACCGATATGATATATCATTAATATCTGTAAAAAAATTGCAGAATTATCTAATTATATTTTATAATTTAGTTGTGAATTTCTATAATTTATCGAATCATATATTAATGACATTAACATACAGGGGGGACAATGTGATGCGAAATTTATACTAAATTATTCATATTAAAATGAACTATTTTCCCTATTTGACAAAAGTATCGGTAATATTTTAGTCACAATTAACATTTACATGATAGATTCTCTATAAAATAACAGAAGTTTATTATGGAGTAATATTGAATTAAATAGAACGCTTAGGTTCGAATGAAGTTCAATTGAAGTTAAAAAGTAAACTTTCTCCTAGTTCATCGTGCAAGTGCTCGACGGCCGTTTCATTCATTAACGCGTTAAACAGCGAGTCATGGCTCGGCGTAATTGAGCGTTTAATTAACTCAATAATCAGAGTTTTTCACGCTTGAAACTCAATTTTAGCGTCAATTTACATTTTGAAAGCGACGTACGAAGACTAACTCGCTACTTGTTAAATACTATCGAGTTCAACTGATAATTATGACGCAGGCTGCACGTTAACCTTTCCCACCCCACTTCCCACGGAAGAGAAGAGGAAAAAAATTATAATAAAACGAGCATCACGAGTTACGTGAATTCCGCTATTTTTCTTCTTAATCGTCCGCGTCAATAAATGCAGAACTCTATCTAGCGTGCAAAATATTCACTCTGCTTGGTCTCAAAGCTGACCCTTCAAAGGGTTGAACGGGAGAATAACAGGATGTGAACGCAATCAACGACGAATACACGACGTAAAAGGCGTCAGACACAATGAAGCCATGGACACGGCCGGGCTTCAATATTGTTTTCCTTTGATCCCCGCCTAGGAAAGTTAATTATTAAAATAACTAATTTCCTTTATGCCGCAAAAATTGAAAATGTCACGGTGACATAATTCAACCCATGTACGATCTTTGATTTGCGTCAAGTACTTTTTTCTTTTCCAAGGAAATGAATCTTAGGTATCACAGTTTATAATTCAATGAAATCTGTATCTTTATTTTGATGAATATTTTATAATTTGCAAGTTTGTAAATATTGAAAGTTATGGTTAACCTTTAGAGAGGGGAACTTTGGGTTTCCGAATTTTTTTTTTTTTCTAATAATTTCTTCCCAATATTTTTCTCCTATGTTCGATTTTTATTTGAAAACTTAATATAAGTGCATATTCAAAGTATATTCTGATTAATTATTTTATATAAGTGTTGGTGCTCGTTTTACGACGCTCAGAAAATTTAGCCAATTATTTAGGATTAGCTCAAGGATTTTTAATCTCGTGTATAATTCAATTTCCTTTTACCGAGGCCCACAAAGCGTTTTTATTGGAAATAATGTTGAAATTAGAGAGCGTCTTTATTGAATTCGTGGACAAAAATGTTACGAACTGAATTAAATAATGTAATACAGCTTTATATAATATTAAAATATAACAAAATAGGTATAAAACATTATTTTAATAAACTTTTAGTTAAAGGACCTTATTAATTGACCTCTGTCTGTCATTTACATTTCAAAATACGCTCTGTATTCTATAAGTTAATAATGTTGAAAATTTTGGTCTCATAAATCTACAATAGTGAAATACAACCGACTTTTTCCTTCCTCGTTAGATTACTTCCCTTTATACTTTTTCACACCCAGTGATCTGACTTCTTTAACTAAGACACTTCTTCCCTCTTATATGCATCTCTCCTCTGTTTCGATAGCCACTTACTTTGAGTTTCTCACACACTCAATCACGCATTCACTTGGCTCATGCGTGCACGTTATAATATACAAAAATAAGAAATTTTCAATGTCTAAATATCGTCATTCTTAATTTTTTTCAACATTAATTTTCCTTCTTCGTTATTACAATACGTGTGCAATAAAAGATATATCCTTACAACGAACATTATAAAACACAATTGAGTAAATCAACCAAATTTTAGTTTAGTGTGATCTTCTTTATTGTTGTAGAATATTTTATCCAGATTAAAAATATATTTGAAGGGTTTAAATTAGACGAACACACTTCGCGTCTATTAATGAGACAAAAATATCATATTGTGATAATTTGCCTCAGTTCCTCGAAACTAGCAACAAATATTGGGATAACACTTAAATTTAAACAATTGAGGATTAACGTTACGTAAAAAACAGAAATTTATTAACAAATGAAAAGTTGACAAAACGTGACGTGCGCGTGACAAAAACGAAGAGAGTCTCGGATGGAAAAATAGGATTATTTAAGAATTTGAAAGATATGAACTTTGGATTATGATTATGTCGGAGGATTGAGAGAATTTAAATGTGACAAATCCAATATGAATAATAGTTAAAGTGACTAGTTACAGTTAAAGATAAAACTAAAACTAAAATAAAGAAAATATTTGAGAGTATGACAATATGAACATAGGTGCATAAACACTTTATTAAAAAATTACACTAAAAAGAAGAAAAAGAAAAAGTGAATGTTATGACGATAAGAATAACTAATTGCTGAATCTATGTTTACAAGAATGAAGTACAATCTGTTATTAAATTCAGTACTACAAAACGCGAAAATACACATTAGAAATGCTCCTTCAAAATTTCGCATTGTTGCAATTTTTTAACAGAACCAACACGAACCTATATTCACATTACTACTCATTTTCAGTTGTAAAACACGTCGACAAAGTTTGTACGAAAATCTGTCAGAAATTTTGTATCCTAATTAGTATCGCTTCCATTGAAGTAAACACGAAACAAGGGTCAATCAGATTAATGTTATAACATGCTCACACTGTCCATTGCTTGTTTGATGGTGACGATAGATAAGGCGGAGTTGTTTTATTAACGAAACGTGGGTTTATGCACGGTCTTCGATTACGCTAATACGAAGTATCATTTATGGTGTAACTAGGGACGAAGCAGAAATTTCTCAGGAATATCGCGGGTTGTGCTCTCGATCCATTTAGCTTTAAGATTCTTATTTCTGGTGATATCGCGGTAGATACGAGGTAAAACGGCTCAGAGGAGTTTTATGGCTTAACGGTGCTCGAGAAATTTCCACGCGACTGCTGTTCCCTTCGCTCGCCTCCACTGGAAATCCCTCGAGTACTGTATATACTGGCCACGTTCTAAACAAATGGCTAGCTCGCTTATGCGTCAGATAATACGACGCCAAATTTAGGCCAATTATGTACACTAATGGATACTAATCGATTAACCCTCAATGGTCATCGTAGCCTCGATAAGATTTAGTAACTGTACATCGTTCGAATTAAGACGACATTGGAACGTCTGTAATCTGTGCTGTTGCTCTAAGGTATTTCGTAACGGTTTGCGATTGTACGCATGGAATCGGAAACGGTTTGCTGAGAATTTCCTTTTGCAGAAGTTTCTTTGAGGACGTTTTCGATTTTGATAAGGTGGCATTAAGAGAGTGTACGAATGGATGTACGATGTAGGAACTACTCTTGTGACTCTTTTGATTAATACTTATGTGAAGGGATATCAATCATAAACATCAAATTAAGAGGGTTTTACGTTTTCTACCTTTTTACTTGATATTGGTACATGATTTTTATGCAATTTTAAGGTTAGATTAGGTTAAGATTAGATAATTAGATTCACTGTTATTATAGACAACATTGTGAAATGCTTTTTAGAAATATTGTAATAACTTCACTAACGTCGCTTTCCTTATTTAACAATTTTATCCTTTTATTCCAATTTACATGGAATAATATCTTTCAAGTATTCTTGTGTATTTCTTACCCATCTGAGAACAGTTATTGTTATTCTTCCTTCTTCGTTCAAATAATGGGTATCCGATACAGAGTACCGAGTATAGAAAATGAAGATCGAAAAATCTTTCCAATCATACCGTTCGATAGTGCTCAAGAGAAGAAAAAAACGCAGCAAAAACTGTGGCACCGTATATCAAAATCTGACAGGAGTTCAACGAAGTCTTTGATTAATTACCGATTAGTTTAATAATCGATGGCGTGCGCCCAGGACAATCAATTTAAATCAAAAGTGCCAGTGCTGCAGCTGAACTCGCAAATCTCGTCGAATGAAACCGGCAAAAGGGTCAATGAAACGATTCACGTGGAAATCGTTTTCCTGAGAAGCGTGTAAAATCCCATAAATCTCTTGCTCGTGACTCAGCGTTACCCTGTCGGGTTACGCCCAGCGATCTTTTTGCGTTTTGTGTTTCCAGTCGTATGAGGGGAGAACATCATCTTCCTATCACTTACTACACTCTGAGGGAATATAAAGCGAAAGGGATCGGAACACCCTCTGCATGCAAGGATTATCTTAAATCATGCATTATGTCTCACTAGTATATTCTATTCTTTCCTTTCCTATCCTTTTTTTTTTCTTTGCCATGTGTCAATTTGAAGAAACTCAAAGCCGATAGTATTTTATTTATTAACTCTGAAAAAAGCAGAGTAAACTTTATTTCTCTACACCTCCAAGTACCCAATCTTTTTGACAGATTTTTGTTGAAATATAGTAAGCTAAATTTCTCAGCAACTTTAAAAAAAATTAATATTATTAATTTATGATTGATATTGAAATCGCCACAGTAGTGAGAAGGTTTTTCTACACCTCCACTTATGCAAGGGTATTTATATTGTATTATCCTTCAGTCTGTATCATACAAGTTTTGTATATAGCGTGGAGTGAAAAGGACATTGCAAATATATTGAAAATGGAAGCTCTGCCCACGACAACGACCTTTTTATTTTGTAGAAACATTTATGCATAGTGCAATTGGATGCAACTTCAAGTTGTTGTCATTGCAAGCATGGCAGTAGTGTACAATTGAATTTTTTCGATACTGAAAGTAAAACTTTTTGATAGTTTTTCGAAAAATTTCGCAAAATACTGTCGATACCGACTAATATCTTTACTACTGTATTTAAATATGTTGTTATTTAAGGACAGATAACATGAGATGTCCAGTACTTTTCGTTTGATATTCTATTAATTGTTAGTTAGATTCTCAATTTTGTTGTCATATTTACAAAAGAGACATGACAAAAGTTTATGAAGGGGACGTGGCTATGAATTAATATTATATGCTTTCGTTAATTTCAATAAATTTCAGGATTATATTTTACTTTTGATGCAAGGATTATTTTTCGTTCTTTCTTCCGAGGATTACATTTTTATGCTTAATGTAAATTTTATTATAAATATTTTGGCGATAACATAGTATTTATATTGTTGAAAAAACAAATAGATAATATTGCGATTTTGCTACTTGAAGAAATAGTATTAATATTATCCTGCTTTGTTACACTGTCAGTCAATTTATGATAGAGACGAAATGTATTTTTTAAAAAAGCGAAAAATAAGACAATCAAATCTAGCTGAAATTTCCAATATTATCAATTAGAAATATAATGGTCTTTTAGCTTCTTTTATATCTTGTTGGAAATAAAAATATCTGTTGCATCTCACATCTAAAATTTTTTCAATATTATTCCAATTATAATTAACAAAAATATTTAAAACGAATAAAATTTAGCCCTTTGCACTTCATTGACGTCACTATGGTGGTGACATTTGTAACACAAACCATTATTTCATACAAGTTTTATTTATATTAAAATAAAGCATATTGATAAAATAAATGAAAATGCATGAATTCATAAGCATGTATCATTTTTTTGTTTTCAAAAGTTCTATGGCAAAAGTGTGCTGAAGTTGATGATCGATCATATGAAAAAAAATTCTCAGAGTGCAAAGGTTTAATATACGGGTTAAAGATGACCCAGCTTCCGTTGGAATGCCATCAAGGCATAAAAAATGGTTGCCTTTCGATTGTTGTATAATAATTTAATACTAACATTAATCATTTGTGTATTTTATCAGGAAAGCAAAAAAATGAATTTTCTTAATAGTTTACAAACAATATTTGTCTGCTTATCCCCTGATTTACGCGGAAGATCCGTTCATCACAATATCGTGTAAATCGAAATCAGGTATTTTTGTATGAAAAACCCGTGTAAATCGTAAAAAATGTAATTTAATCGGTTACTTAATTAAATTCATTTATTACAACGTAAAATAAAAATAAAATAAATCATATATTAAATCAGCTAATTAATTAAATAATTTTTTTTTTTTTTCTGTAACACTTAAAGCTTTTCCTTTTCAGAATTACTTGCCTGATTTTTCTATCATTATTTCTCAGCAATCCACTTTCTCCAACATTGTGTACAGGAAAAAGAAGGAATTCTCTTTTTCAGGTTTAATGCCAGTGTTAATGACAGTATTATAAAAAGTATATATCGTTCTTATTTGTATTTCTAGAAAATTCTTCTAACTAGGTTAGGTTAGGAAGGTTTCCACTAATTGCATTTACCAGAAAATAGGTACATGTGAATCCTGTTATAAAACGTTATATACCCGCGATTTTTCGTAGTGAGAAATCATAAAACCCGATTATTCTTTTTCACGGTATACTTTCAGCAGCTACGGTTTTTCGCGGCGTTGCTCGACACAAAGAAACACTGATCCCTATTGCGTTTCGTAGAGGGTCACATTTCATTTCTCAGCGTTCCAACGCTGCACAACGGAAGTTCCATTTATTTTATTTCAAGAATCTTGGTGCAGTAACCAACGGCGAGACGAATGCGATGTTGGATATTCGTCTTCGTTATAGAGGGGCCACTGTGCTCGTTCGAAGGAGCTTTGCTACAAGTGCTAGTTTAGCGATTAGAGGGACTGGAGCCCGTGTATATATACAACTCCTCTATTGTTTTCCTTTTTTCTTTTTTTCTCTCTTTTCTTTTTTTTTCTCTTTTCTTTTTTTTCGTGCTTGGGATAAGCGGTATTCTTATACACTTAAAAGACCGAGGTCGAGACCATTAAGTGTCTGCAGATCTGATTTGAGGTTTCGTGAATCGTCTGGGAAAATAAACGGTGTCAATAACAAAGCACGCGTGAAACTATTCGATACAAATTGCTGGTCTTGTGATTTATTTAAATCGCTATTTAATTCGATATTTTACGAGGTTAAAAATATATCAACCCACTAATATTTGAATATTTGGACAGTTAAAAAAAAAATTATGGCAATGTGCTATATTAGATTAATATATGTAACAAAAGAAGTATTATATGGCTATCAAATTTGTGTTTTTCCTCTAACTTCAATTTCAATTGAATACTGAAGATTTCTAAATAAAGACTCTATATAGTACCTTGACTTCCTTTAATTTAACACTATTGGGACAGTAAATATTCGACACTAATATATGCAGCGACTGAAAAATCGCACGGTAAGAGGTTAATGAATTGCTCACGTTTTAATTGCACTGTAATGCCTATATTAAATATAAAATACACTATATTTACATTTGCAAAAACCAAAATACTGTAATTACTTATCATTTTTGTTGATTTTTAATTATAACGTGTAGACGTTCAATTTTTGTTTGAGAGGCGAATGCAGTTAAAAGGTTAATATATCAACCTTTACAAGTTTTATTATTTTGTCAGCACTGTTATTATTTATTCTTTTATTTAGTGTCTCCAAAAGTCAGTTAGTGTAATTTATATTTTCCTAGTTGAAAATGTATGAGGCACATTAGTTTGACAGATTTATTCATAAAATCGAAAATATGGAAACCTTGGAGAATGGAAGGACATAATTATTGAAATTTGGAACAAGATTGACAAAAAAATAATAGAAAGTCTCATTTTCTATACGGGTAATCGAGTTTTTGATTTAATTCGTAGAGGGGGAAGTGTAATAAGTTATTAAATATCTTTTTTATGATTTCATTTAACAATAGAAAGTAATATTGTGTTGTAACTTAGTTCCAGAACATCAGATTATTTAATTTTGTGGGGTTGGAATATTTATGATACGCATTGTAGTATACAGGATGTTTTATGAAAGTAGAATCAAGTTTGGAAAGAAGTACATATAGAAAATTGGGAAAAAGTTTTGATTAAACAATTTTGGAATTTTTAGTATGAGAAATTATGCTTCAAAGTTTTTAATTATCTGTGTACAATATCCGTGAAATTGAAAAAAACGTGTGCATGATTCTTATTGTAATTACTTCCTGAAATTGTTGAAATTCATGTTTATTTCTAATACGAATATTTAGTCTGTGCATAACATAAGTTAGTGTGTTATTTTTATAAAACCTTTTTCATATTTTGTGATTTTAAAAATCACAATTTTTCTTTTAATTAGCAATTTAGATGAACTCAATAATTCAAAAAAAGAGTAATTTAATAAAATTTCAAAAGGACAAACAAAGTTACAAATAGATGCAGATAACTGTAATTATTGTTTTATATATCTCACTAATCAACTATTATTTGGTTGTTTTATAAACAAAGATGATTGCAGATTTAATATTGGAACAATTCTTCCATTCTCGAAATTGACTTGTGTAATGTATAATGCTTAAGGTTCTTTCAGATAGTTCGGTGTCAATTGATTTAGATGAGGAAGTTGTGTTATTCAATTGACGAGTGATAATGTCCCCCCTTTTCTTTATAGCTTCTTTTTTTATTAAGAAGCTAACTCACATAGTGTTATAAGTATAATCTTAATTAACAGTCTTCTGTTTTAACAATAAACAATTTATTAATATTTCGAAAATATTTAATAAAAAGAAATTAGTGTATTCAATAAAAGTTTCATATAAAAAGTATCATTTTGTACTGTTTGTTATATTTACAATTGTGTTTATTGCTTCATAAAAACTATTCCCCTTTACTATAGAAAAAATGTTACAATTTCAAATTCCTGAGAAACGTTCTTTCAACCTTGAATATAGATGGTTATCTAAGAATACGATAGACATTGCAGTACTATTTTTAATTTGCGACAGCAGAAGACATTGACATTTCACGATGGGATATACACTTTCAGTTAGAATTGTGAAAGATATTTAAAAAGATAGCGACTTCGTAGTAGGATTAATATTAATGAAAGCATAATGTTCGTAAGATATCTAAAAAGTCCGTGAAAAATTGTTAATAGTAATAAATTGAGAGTAAGAACTAACTTGCAAAATTTTTAGCAATATATTTTTCAGAATATAGTAAGAACGGTATAACTTGGGTAGAAAATTGTTTTACTTACCAGGTATTATAAAAAGCATTATAATTTAAATATTTGAACATTTTTTTATATTGTTTATATTTTGTGCAATTTTATATTTTTACATTTTCTATAAATGCATAAAAATTTGCAGTTGAATAACGACTAACCGTATTTATACAGTACTATAAATTATTCACTCTATCAGATGAATTTCATTTTTATAATATTTAGAGTTTCGAGATATTTTGTGAATTTTTTTATATTGTGTGCATTCTACGCAATTTTGTATATTAAAATTTTCTATAAATGCATAAGAATTTGCAGTTTAATAACGACTAACTATATTTACATGGTACTAATAATTATTCACTCTGTCCAGATAATTTTCACTTTTACAGTTTTCAGGGTTTCAAAATAATTAGACGTATTTAAAAAAAAAAAACATTACTACAAATACCTAATACGTGAAAAACATTAATTTAAATATTAAATCTTTTTCTTCATGTTTAATTTTACTTTCGAAAAATGAAATTTGAATTTAATGTCAATGAAATGTAAGAATTCTTACAATTAAAAACTTCTTATTCTTGGAAAAATGTTATAATTACAGCTTGAACGTTGAAAGAACTGATAAATAACGACGCTATAAAGAGTGTCAATCCACGTCAACATTATGTTTTTCTGGAAAAGAAAGGAGAAAACGTTTTGCTGCAATCATCCTGACCTGTTTATACTTTCTTAACAAGAAGACAAAGCTTGCAGAGCTGACAAAGAGAGCATGACATAAATTAAAGTCACCAAGAATAGAGTAATTCCTTCCTTTGAAACGAAGAACGTCATTATAGTCCTTCAAAGAAGGTTTAAAGGCATTTAATTTGTAAACAAGAACCTGTAATACTATATTAGGAATAACTTGTTAAAAAATTTATGAACATCGTAACACTCATCTGCCCCTCAGTTTTACATTTTAACCTATTCGAGACCGGTGACGTAATCCTACGTCATTTTGCATTTTTAATAAGAATGCCGGCCAACGTCATCTCAAAATCTGTAGCTGAGTATTGATAACATAGTTTTACCGTGTATTTTTTCATGCTTCCATCAAATATTATAATTTCGTCTTTGTATCTCAATTTTATCTCATACTTTTATCGTATATTATAATATTATAATATTTTTTGTTGTCAAATACCAGACTAAATAACATTATTATTAAATATTATATTTCCTTCCTAAATTTGTTAAATTGTGTTATTATTTCTTAATTTAGTAATATACTCATATATTGCAAGTTATTCTTAGATACCACACAAAATTATTATGTGAAATAAATCTGTAAGAATGCTGTAGTAAATTCGTCATATTTGTTTCTAAAAAGTATATTTAATGAATTTAACCAGCTCTATCATTTTTAATATTGCCAACAATTTTTCATCAGTTTTTTCACCATGCGTTTGTAATATTTAATTTTTCTCATATTTTAAACAACAAATGATCATAAGTCGTGTAGTGTTTGTACAAATAGTCGAATAATACAATATTTTACCCTGAAAAGTGTATCAAATTGACACGGATTAAACATATATCAGTCATACATTTCTAACCAGTTACTTAACCATATATAAAAATAATTGTCATACAGATTTCGTCGGGATCCGACTTTCGACCGTATACCAGAATGGGAGAGTTTCAAAAGGAAGTTCCCAGCGTTTTTTTCCTTTTTCTTTTTCTCCCATGGGCCAAGTTCGTTCTATGTCTAATTATAGACAGTGCAATCACGTTTCGGTCGTTTGTCCCGAAACCATGGCTGACCCTGTCCACGGTGCGAGCATGATCTAAATTCGGAAAGTTTTAAACTATACGATAGCGTAGAGCGAAAGCAACGCAACAACATCCTGGGAACTTTGCAGATTAACTGCTTCTAACAATAACGGCGACAGTAGTAACCGTAGTAGCAAGGAACACCGACGAGGGTGGCTTTAGACGCATGCTACCACTATCGATTGACATCCCCGCTTCGTCCTCGGCCAGCGACACCGCCGCACCAGCCTCTTACCTTTTCTCTCAATCAATTCGAGTAGCTACCTCTCTTTCTCTCTCTGTCTTTCTCTCCGTTGAACTTCCTCCTTTACCGTCCATTTCTCGCGATCCATCTACTTTACTCTCTCTTACAGTTGTTTCCTCTGTCTCTGACCTATCCTCCTTTGACTCTCTCTCTTAATGCTTTCCTTTGCTCTACGACGAAATTTCGCAAAGATTTTCTGTCGTTTGTCTCTCTCTCCCACTCTGTCTGCCTGTCTTCTTCCATTTACCCCACCCTTCCACTTCCTCTAGCGTCGTCTCTTTCTCATTCCATCGTTGAACGTCTCGCGTATACTCCTCCTACCACGTCTCCCTTTCACCTCTCGGTTGCTGTTCTCGCTCCCTCTTCGCTTGCCTCTCAACATTTTCCTAGAGCCGCGAAAGGGCCTCCTCTCCATTTCGACCCTCCTTCCAGGCGTCTTTCTCTGGAGCAAAGCCTCTTCCCGCTACAGCTTTCCTCCTTTCGCCCTTTTCCCTCCCTGCGACGCCCCATGTCGCCGTGGTTTCTCTCGTCGCCCTTCTCTGTTACTCCTCTTACTCTTGCACCCTACAGTTGAGAGTTTGTCGTCCTCAGCGTAGCCGTCTCGCCGTTGGATTTCTTCCGTGAACCCTTGCACAAGGGCTTACGCGGACAGACATGGCACAGAGGGAAACACATCGATAGAGATGAGGGTGTGTGGGGAAGGGAGGGAGAGAAAATCGTGCTGGGGCAGACAGGAGGGTGACAAGAGGGAGAAAGAAAGAAGATGGTGGTAGGTGAAGGGAGACAGATAAAGGGTGCCGTCCTCCAATCGGGTGCTTTCGAAATATTTTACGAGCTAAACTGCGCCGGCGGCCTTTGCACTGGCTGCCAGGAATCGATGTCCCCCCAAGATCATACGCCGAAGGGTAGTGACGGACGCTCGTATATACATATCTCTCTGGTTTACCAGTTGTTAAGCGGTTTATGTGTACAGTGATAGCTCGAATTGTTTCAAATTCGGGGGGCTAACGAGAGGATACGGCGTGCTATGATTTTCATGAAAGTTCGTAGGTATATGTATATAGGAGAACGGATGGTAGTTGATTTGTGGTTGGTTGTTCGTATAGACGTTTCCTAATTTAGAGAATACGTTGGTATTTGTAGGATGACAGTGTCATGTATACGTTTGAACATTTCTGTTCGTAGGTATTAGAACGTTTACTGAAATCTGTTGAGATCTAGTGAATCACACTAGAATTGATTGAAATATACTGAAGTCTATTGAATTTTGCTAACATCTACTGAAAGCTGCTAAATTTTGAACTCTACAGATATTTACTGAAATTTATTCAGATGTATGTACTGAATACAGTAAAGTCAGCCTTTTTGTTAGTACAAGTTTAATGTAAAATTATTTGACACAAAAGTTATTAGAAAATATAATTTATATTAAAACCCTAAAAGAAAAAAAACATTTTTTCCTAAAAGTTCATTTGTAATCCTGTCGTTTCTAAATTGTCTAGCTTGTCAACTTCAATCTTTGTCTGTACAACATCATGGTACTTCTTCCACTGAGTGCACCTTAGGCATCTCAAGTGTCCGTACTTAAAAGGACTTAAAGCATTTTAACTCTGTCGCTATAGAAGAGTCCAGCTGCTCTATAGACTCTCCCTATGGATGGTCGTCGTTCGACGGCCGATTAAAGGAGAAAGTGCAGTCCCTTGACCGTAGGCTAGGAAAAGGGAATTTTCGATTTCCGATTATCTCGAAAGCGCAAGCTCGTCGCCGGTGGGGTTGCGTTATCGCGTCATTCCGTCGACCCCATTACACCTTCCCGTCGGCTCGCGGACGGAACCGCTGCCGATCGTGAAAGAGGCCGTCTAACGAGGTGTGTCTTTCTACGGGAAACTGGGTTAAGTGGCGAGAAAACGAGGCGGAGGCGGAAAAGTGTAATTTTCGGCAGCTTTTTCCACGGAAATATCCTCCTTTGGGACTTGTCGAGAAAGGTATTGGCAGCGGCGGAAACACGTAATTCTGTTCTCCACGAAGCTTTTCCTTCAAATACACTTCTCTCTCTCTCTCTCTCTCTCTCTCTTTCTCTCTCTCTCCCCTCTCTCTCTCTCATCTGGAATTTTGGCCTACCGCAGACCGGATGATTATCGAGTTAACCCCTTCGAGCTTTTATACTCGTTTGCCTCCCTTGTGAGAAGATGATAAGATAGCAGATAAGTAGTTGAAGATGGAGTAAGAAGTTTCTAAAGCTACGATATGTTTTGAATATTACAACATAGCGATTTTAATATTTGCCTTTCAGCTTTGAATATTTCAGATTCTTTAATATTTCAAGATATTTTAATACCGCAAATTCAACTTTGATTTTTTTTTCATTTGCGAGCGAGCTTTCCAAATGATGGAAAACGTATGATAAAATAGTTAGTAAGGCACTATAATGTGGAATTTATATCTACAATATGTCAAGAATCTTTGTCTTTAGAAATCCATAGTTAACGGAATAACATTCATGTAGTAATTGTTAAAAATGTTCAGTGGCGTAATTTTCCATTAAATTTTATTATTATTCAGAATATTTTCTGATATCTAATAAAACTACAATTCAAGTCTTATTTTTTTAGATTTCCAATGATTTCCTTTCTCTTTTAATGATGTATCTAAAAAACTTTTTCTTTACGCGAAATTATTTGGTTATTCGTACAATAATTATTAAAAACGTTTACTATCATACTTTTGCATTTATTACTCAGAATTTTTGTCTGATATCTAATAAAGTTATAATGTATAGCTTGTTCTTTTTTTATTTACATTGATTATCTCTCTCCCCTAATGATGTCTTCAGACATTTCCTTCTTCATTTGATGATGTCACTTGAACTAGTAAGTTAAGAGAAGAAAACAAAAACTTGAGAAATGTGCTTAGAAAAATGTATATACGTAAAATTTATAAGGATGTTTACTAGACACCGGTGATATATCACGAAACAAAAACTACTATTGACTTTGTAACATGTGTATGCAGGATGTATGTTCAAAAGTATACTATACGGACTCTACAAACATCATTGCACAGAAAAACCAAACAACTTTGACAAATATAACGCATCTATGTATATATATACGGCGGTTCTCCCAGTAGACAAAACATAACACTTCACCACAGTTATCTTCCCTGAGGTTCTCAGATTTATCCAAAAAGTTTTCACAGACAAAATTCAAATTTAAAAAAAGAGAAACAAGGAACAAAAACGAGCTGTTGCATACTAAATGTGAAAATTCTGATTTTTTAACCCCTGGAGGCTCCAATCACCACGAAATAAATCATTCTCTACAAATTGCAAATGTATGATAGCAATGAAAGATGCAAATTTGCACCCATTGCAAATTTCTATTAAATTCACTATGTATTTTTCTTTTTTCTTTGTACTTTTCGTCTCCTGTTTGTTTCTTTCTAGCGCAACGCGCTAGCGTAGAAGTGCGCCAAAGTATTTCGCTCGATTTAAATAGACAAATCTGTAACGACGTTCAATCTCCGGAACTTTAACTTAAAATGGAAAAGTTACAACGTTGCACTTTCGTACAGAACGCATTTCAAATTGCATCTCGTGGCCGGAAATATTGGCAACGTTTTCAACGAAGTTAGGAAATCACTTTGCGCGCAATTTCCGTGGTAAGAAACATCGACGATTTTCATTGTACTTCCATGACAGTGTAACACTTCTCAGGTATTCCGAGTGTTCTTGTTCAAACTGAAATACAATAAATTGCGTATGAAAAATGTTACAATGGAAAAGTACTTCTGTCGTTAGTTTATTTGATTCAGATGTTATCAGCGTGATTGTTACACATGATGGTTATAGTTTTTTACAGCTGAATTTAAAGCTTTAACTGGACTTTCTTTATGACGGAACTTCGCCACTTTCAAACTTCGAAACTCTTTCGCGGATAATCAAGAATGGCTACAGATGAAATTCTCATAATTCTTGCCTAAGTGTACCTATCTATGTTTCGATGAAGCAGAGATACTGTAATTATTATGAAAATTGACGTAATCAGTAAATGAAATATTCTACTCCATTGTTACTGATTCGTGAAATATTTAAAATATTCGAGGTACGAATTTGTATGTTGTTATTTAAATTTATTATATTTTATTTTATTATTTGTTATATGTTACGTATATCACTAGTAATTATAATAATGAAAAGACACTAAAAATAAAAAAAAGCAATTTTTTATGTTATTAAATTCTGTTAAGAAGCATATTCCAGTGTTAAAAATAAGAATGGAAGAAATTACATTCATTTTGGATCGATATTTCAACATCGAGACTTTTATGTGCGGTTTTCACGATTCACAATCGATGAATTTTCTTGAACATTTGCGAAAAGTTCACAACCCTTTCAATACGTTGTATTTCTCAAATGAAACAAAAGTGAAACCATGAAAAAAATTCAGCCTGCGCTCAACCGATTTGATTCTTGAGTAGAATAATGCAACAAAGGTTGTAAAATACTTGAACAAATTCATACTTCAGACGATACTTAAGCAATTTTGTTTAATCTACTTAGGTAATTTAATTAGATTTTAATCGTGATCAATATATAGCTTCAGTAAATTGCTTCAATCAATAATTATATCAAGCTTTTTTTGAAATGTATTTCTTAAGAAATTAATCTCAAGAAATGTTGATAGAAATAAATTTAATAAATAACCATCAATCGGTGTATTTGTTGTTTTGAATTTACTCATACTATTCAATAATTAACAAGGAATGATTACTAACTTGAAAATTCATAAAATGGTTATTATTTGTACTTTGATTTTATTTTGTAATTTTCTTCTAATTGTTTATGTAAACAATTGATCAAATTTATATCATTTGATAGATCTAATTAAAAAAAAATTGTTTTCATTAAAACCTTTTCTTTTACAGATTACGAGTTACAAAATAGAATCGAAAAATAGGTAAATTTTCGAAAATTAATTTCAACAGTGAATTAAGCAAAAATAAATATCTATACATGTACTACATATCCTAAAAATTTCATAATTTTTTAAACTTTCAGGTTAGAAATCAATTCTTGTTAGTATATGTATGAGAAATTTGTAATACACGGTAACAAAACAAGTGATATGAAATTAAATAACTAATTAGCAGTTTAACTCGTTTTATTTCTGTAGCATAGAAACTTACAAATTCGAATTTTGTTTATTATATGATATGATTCTATATATTTATGATGTTACTGTATAAATACAGCGTGAACATTTGAAATTTGAATAATCTATATCACTTTTAAGATACATATTTATAGATTTTATTTTTCGTATATGTAAAGTGAAAATTTGAACATATTTTTGTAAAACATAATACAAAGATTAATCGAAATTATTATTAATATTTATGCAATGAAATATAATACTATATAATACCAATTACTAATTTATACAAAAATTCAAAGAAAATAATTTTTGCGATTTTTGAAATATTCGTGCTAAATTGTTGTACATTACAACTTTCGATAATAACAATTGAATATAACCAGTTTTGATAACAGAGCGCATATCTGTGAAATGTTTGCGATTTTCATGCCAGTGACTATCGTCTCTACTGGAGATTCGTAAATCAGGGTAAAATCTGAAACGCGAACAGAGGGATATGTTATGTGTCTAAAATAAAGCGAACGTACTAGCTCTAACTGAGATATATGGAAGCAAAGGAGGTTGTCTGGAAGGCACGTAGCGTTCCTTGTTGCTGGAAAATCTCTTTTCGTATCTTTTGTCTCTTTTTCATACAATATATATGGGACGGGTTAGAAGAGGCTGGGAATTTATAACAATTCGAGCTACATTTTTATTCGAAATCATTTTTACGTTACGTTTCGTTTTTGTGTATTCACGAACAAGTTTGTATACAAATTTTACAGCTTTATTCTCGATATACTCAGATGTGTAAATATGTCATGCTAAAGAGCATGTTCTCGTGACAATTTTATTAAGGAAAGCTCGCATTTCATAGTTGAAGCAGTTTTGACAAAAGCGGGGAAAAAGTAGAAGTTCCCTTGACGCGTTGCGTGTCATGCAATCATGCGTGGATTATTCCCCTTTGTCACGAATGACCCGTATATATAATACATACGTGTTCGTAAGCATTCCGTAAGTAAGGTTCAAAGGAATTTCTTTGCCTGGAAACGATGTTATCTAATTCTATTACCTATTTCAATGTATATAGTTATTAGATTTCATGCAAGTATTTGTAATAGTGTTGTGCTATCTTTTAGGTAATTTCATTTTAGAAAGTGTTGTACAATATTGATTAAGAATATTATACTTAAACTAGTTTCAACTGTTTTGTGATGGAAATTTCTTATTTACGGTAAATGCAACTTTTGGAAATGCAGGTATCAGTGCATTGTTAACTTGAATTCGAATAACCTAATGCACAAATGCTTTTCCGGAAATTACCCCAAAGTAAACTCTGTGTGTGACAATTTCTTAATTAATATTCCTTAAATAATAGGAAATTTTTGAGATAAACTAAAACAATGTTTGAACACATGTCACTGGACTCCTTAAAATATAAAATTGTGCGATAGCATCTTTATATTGACACAAAAAACTGAATAAAAGAATAAAATCTTGTTTAAAAAATCGAGCAGATTCCTATACTCCATCCTGTATAAGCAGTCGATATTTTATTAAAAACGAGAACCTTTATAAAATATTTAAATTCGCAGATATTAATGCATTGTTAACTCGGCTTAGTCAACTGCTACCCTAATGCAAAGCATAAATGCTTTCCCGTAAATTACATCAAATTAATCTCTATGTAACAATTTACTTCCACTCTCTTGAATTAATCCAATAACGGTAAATACTTGATCTATAAATGTTTAAGTATTTTTTTACAAGCAGTCGATGTTATTCAAAACGAAAGCCTCTATGAAGCATTCGAATTCGCAAATATTAGCGAACTGTCTTAACTCGAGCTAAATTCATCTGTTACCCTAATGCAAAGTACAAATTGTTTTTCTGCAAATTAGACCAATCTAATCCCTAAGAATCTTCCACTACACTTTGTATGGTAATTTACTTCCACTCTCCTGGATTAGTGGATTAACCTAATAACAATAGATGCTTAATCTATAAATTCTCGAGTATTTTTATACAGGCAGTCGATGTTATTTAAAACGTAAACCTTTATAATACATTCGAAGCTTCTTATCGAGCCGTTTCTCGAAATAGTTCTATCGTAACCCAGTGTATCGATAAATTGGAAGAATTGAACCTCGTGAAAGGGTACAATGACCTACAATCGTTTTACGTCACGAATCGAGTGCATGCGTACTACCGAGTGCGACAGGTACTTACGACAGGAGTTTTCTCGAGTGTACTCGACAGGTAGATATCGATACTCGATAGAGGGTATCGAAGAGATGTCGCTGGCGCATCGTCATTACATTCTTTATGGCCGTTGTCGCAGGTCGTCATGGAGACTTCCCCCTCGAAGTTCATTAGGGATACTGACGAACTCCAAAGTGTTCTTTGAACGTGTCGCATCAGAATTCTCCTGCCGTCAGGAGGAAACGTCTATAGAACATCCTGACTGCAGTTACGATGTTTCAGATGCTGCTCACATCGGTGTTCTCGTTTAAGTTACTTAGTTTCGTAAAGCCAGCTTCTCTATTTCTTATTGTGTATCGGAAAGAGATGCCTGCAGTCTCGTTAATAAATTGAACAGACGTTACAAATTTCTTTCTTACGTTAGGTCATTGCACATAAAATAGCGAGGTTTATAAACGAAACTTTAAACCAAAGTAACGTAGCCGAAAAAAAAATTTTATTAAAAGAGTACATTTTCCGTATGGTCTTAGAAGAAATCAATTTTTTCGAGAATTTTTGTAAAATGAATTACTAAGTGAAAAGTTTGAATTTTCTTAGAGGACATATACGTACATTTTCCCTTTATTCTTCAATTTTTTTTTAATTAAAAATGCTTCCAAATGGGGAAGTTCTTTGCTAATTCTAAAACAAACGTGTGTTGGAATATTGATTACGAGCCAAAGGTTGGACTACCTAAACTAAAAAGAAGTTCTTCTTCATTTATAAATAAGAATGTATTATCTACAATGTAGCTTATGGATTTTTCAGAAATAATTAATGATTATAGAAATAGAAACACTTCGAAGAAGAAAAATCTCTTTTTACCAAAAACAAAGAAAATCAAGTTTCAACGAGTATTAAAAATTAAATAATTAGTATATCGAAAAAATCCTACGCTATATTATAGAATACTTTGTAGACAATATTCTCTTAAAAATTGAGTGAGATCGGATATATAATTCCGGAGATTTTGCGTCGGTTATGTCAGTTCAAAACATTTTTGGCTTCCAAAATCACGCGACTTAACACCGTTAGTCTTTTTGCGGAGTTTATTTAAAAAGTCGAGCCTATGCTAACAAACCATAAGCAATTAATGACCTAAAGAATAACATTGAAGTTACAATTCGTGAAGTAACCCCAGCAACATGTCGAAATGTCATTAATAATGTCGATAATCGAAATGATGTCTGCAGTTGCAATCATGGTACACATTCGAATGATATTCTGTTCCATGTATAATTATAATGAATTATACTTCTGATAAAAAGAACAACTTGAAAAGATTCCAAACAGTTCGTGTTTTATTAAAAGGAAACTTGTATTCGTGTAAGTTGGATGACTCTATGTTTGCATCAATCTAAATAATATTTTAAACATTACGATTGTGTGGTGTTTCCGCAACACTTGCCAACGAAATTTTCGCGCAAAAGATTACATGTTTTACATAGCAGACAGACATAGGATTGCCGATAAAATGGTTAGGTACAGTTGCATACGTTTCCGACGAAACTTCTGTTACACGGACATTGCAATGGCCGATGCAAACTTTGATTAATAACCTACGACAATAGCTAGCACAGAAATACAATATTTGCCAGGCCAATGAACTCGAAACGTCAATATTGCAGGATACCTATGGGGTGGCTGTTATTTCAGGAGAAAGAAATCGATCGCGCGTGCCTGCTTGATGATCGTTGTCCCCCTCTCGTTCGGTCGAACGTTGCGACTTGAGCCGTCCCTCGTAACCCCTCATTAACCCCTTTCAACGATTCGAGTGCTCACGATAATAACCCCCGTTATTACCGGTTTTTTGGCCTCCCTTCGTTGTCCGTTAAACGTGCGCCGTTCCAGACGGCCACGTCACTTTCTTAGAAAACATTGCGCGGCTCGTTAGCATGCGGTACTTGTTCCTCTTTAATTGGCTTAATTGAACTCTCCACGTTCATTGCTAATCACCAACACGACGTTTCACCACGGCCCTTTGAATTAGGTGTACACTTTTCTAAGTTTTGAAAGAAACTTATGAACTGATTGGTCAGTGAACGTCTAACGTTAGAAAGAACGTCGAATGTTTAACCCTGTTGCGATCTTTGCCTTTTTTTTTTGTTTGAAAACTGTGGCTATTTCTTTAAAATATCGAACATAACATTTTACGTATTAATAGTTAATATTTAACATACATTGTTACGCATATGCTTGTTTATATTAATTATACATATGGGTTGTTCAGAAGACAAAGTGATTAACTCCATTTTTGTAATGTTTTCAAATTTTAATACCAAAGCACATCATTTCTGCTGAACTTTTTATAAATTATATAAACTTAGTAAATTTTGTCCTACGAAATTAATTACTTTGGCATCTAAGCGGCTCATATTATATTATATTAATTATATTAATATCTTATTGTCTCTGTTCATATGGCATGTTAGGAATAAAGATAGTTACATGAAAGATTTTCGGGGTGTTTTTTGCCCATGAGTATTGTATTAAGACCCAAGTTAATGATGGAAATTAGTTATCAAAGTGAAATATTTCGAATATTTTAATTGATAGTAAAGTGGATTAGAAAGCTGAAAAGTATCAAAGAACAATAGATAGTTTTATTCTTGTCCAAAAGATTCTCCCTTTATTCGAATACCCTAATATTCGAATGTTCCATTGTCCGATCGCTTTATTGTATTCGAGCATACCTTTCATTAAGGGATGCCTTCTTCCGTTTCAAATATATACATATTTTAGTAGTATTTTGGATACAACGTATACCTATATTCCTTTATTTAATATAGTGCATTCTGTTTACTGAAAAAATATAACGTAATCAACCTTTATCACTCCAAATGTGCCTCTTAGATACCGTCGATATCAAGCTAAACATGCTAAACAATGATAATAAAATAAATATATTATATATAATAATAATAAATGAATATAAAATAGTAATGATAATAATGTGGCGTTGATGTTGGAGGATCATTTTTCTCTTCACATTCAGTGGGTGATAAAATTATTAGAGTTATGTATATAAATTTACAGTTTTACATTTAAAAAATTAATTTTTCGACGAAAATCTAGTTAACTAAATTTTGATTACTTGTTTTTCAATAAAGTATTGGTGTTTGCAAATTGTAAGCATACACTTGGCTGTTACATGGATGTTATTTCGTATCAGTATTGCCAGACACCACTAGAACAAGAGTATATTTCAGTGTTTGATTGTACGAGCTCTTTTCCCAGTTTTCTTTTTTGCTTTCACAGTTTAGTTTAAACAATAAATTTAAATTTCAACAGAAACACTTAAAAGGAGTGGAGTTTTCTTTGTTCTAGGAAAATTCGTGAAAAAATTCAATACAAACAGTTTGGCGTAACATAAGATGTAGTTTAGAATAAAATAAAAAATTACAAAAAAATCAGAATAAAATTTAACAATATATTACACTATATATATAGCAAATACTTTAATTCAAAAAAACATTTCAATTTTTCACACAATTTATAACAGTATATATAGCATGTACACGTGTGTGCAGATAGATATTAACTCAAATTAACGTAACAAATAAAAAAAGACTTTCAAAAACTCCCTAATGAACGTCTTATATACCAATTACGAAACTTCTCGATTAAACATATCAATTAACGTTTTTATAGCTTCATCAATTACTTGCTTTATTTGTTTTCTCTGCAAACGAATGATTAAGATGATGTGCATTAGATAAAACAATCTAAGAGCCTGTACCTTACTCAAAAATACCCACATGAAATAACAACATTTCCTTTACCACTAAAGAACTTGAGGGATCTCTCAAATAGAATTGAAATGTCACGCTAATTCAACGGGGAAAATCATACGGGCTCGCCCACAGGTTCTTGACAGAATCAAAGGTTTCAGTGTATACGTACGATCTTCGATAAACGACTGAGACGTTCTTTTTAATACATAAAAACACACCCATACATACTGGTTTCCCTCCGTGGTCCTCAATTATTCCTGCATACGCCTCCTGTAATCCCTCGAGCCGCAAAGTGAGCAGCACGAGTTATTAATCTTGAATAAAAGAAGGTGTAGCTTGTACGATAGATAAAAGCTGCGTTTTATCTTATATTCAGAGGAATATTGTAGGCAACCTTCGATCGATTCACGTTTCAAATTAAATCATGTCTGATTTAATCACAAATTTCTGTATATTTCGTATATTTATTATTGCCTACATTTAGGTAACTTATAAAGGCAATCTTGGATTGACTCACGTTTCAAATTAAATCATACATTCGTATATTTAAAATATGTAAAATTTATTCTGATTTTTATGAACTTTTGGTTAGAATTTCTTTGTGAAGATATGTAAAATATACCTGTTTATAAATTATATCATATTTCTTTTTTATACCGGTAGACTCTTTTTACGTGATTTTCTTCCATGTGGAATGGATAATCCGCGTAAATCGAGAGACAAGCGTACAGAAGCCGTTACTCATGACAGTTTTAATACGAGACAGGCGAGATTGTCTTAATGCAAGCTTTCCAAAATGACGCGAGACCGTATCGCGGTCACGTTCGATATTTCAACAGGATTTCAGATTTCTGGATGAAACGTTTAATTACGGAATAATCAGTTGTCTCGCGAATTTCGACGCGTTTAAAATACCTAAACCGTAGAGTGATCGACTGATGCAGAGGTTAGCACGTGCATCTATATATGTGTACGTCAGTTGCAATAGTTTTTGCAACGTAGTCCGCCACTGTATAACTGGCGTTTAATCTGAAAGTGATACTGACACTAACGAACGACCTGTCGATTTCTGCTGTACGACCAAACCCCTCTCTCATATCCCCTTGAACCCTCCACATCCTCTACGTTTTCAACCATCATCTCGCCTATAGTATCGTCACAATTTGCCGGCAGCTCATTCTATATATCCTTCGAATTCACTGATGATCCTTTTTCGATATCACTATCGCCGATTCTCGACGATTTAATTGTTGGCTCGTATCGTTACAGGCGTTCCTTCGGGTGTTACGTCGACCCCTGTATTAATTTAATGGCTATGACGGATAATATCGATTTCGATACATGAGTTTCGTGACACTTGTGCTGGGTTGTGGAAAATTGATGATGAAAAATGGGGAAAGGAAAGCTGTGTTGTGAAATTCATTTTGAAATTATGTATCGCTTATTTGAAGTTTGAACGAGAATGTAATTGAAAATACACTTAAAATAAAACCCCCTTTTTTGTTTTTGATGAAATATAAGAAAGATTTCAAAATTTCTGATATTATATATCAATACTTCATTACTCCACACTTTGCATCTAAACCCTTGAACAAGAATCTATTTCTTCTATAATTTCTTTTATTTCTGCGCCATATTGTTTCGAGGTTATCAATCATTTGCTGTTTATTAGTTGTCATTTTTGACTTAATTGGACGCTTTAATAATTTCTATAAATTGGATTTATATTCGGTACATTACTGGGATAAAATTAAAATTTGTTTTTAGTTAGTTTTAGTTGTTACAATATAGTCAAATTATCTATTTCAAATTTCGTGTTAAGAATAAAAAAGGATATATTTTACTATTATCAAATATCAGATATTTAATTTATCCATCTGTTTATAATAATTTGATCTGTAATATTGTAAATTGCCGTTCATAAGTCTCCGGATACTTCGTACATTTAGATTAAAAATAAATTTATAAAACACTTACAAAATAGAACTAACATTTGCAAATTATTTATGTTATAAAGAAAAGTTAATTACTGCACGTTTGCAAAATAATATAGAAAAGTAATCGCAATAAAGATCATACTTGAATGTGGCAATTTTCCACTTACTTATGAACAGAATTGTACATTTTTTTTTTGTTTCTTTAAATCGAGTTTTAACTTCACATTAACTGATCATGCGCAATTATTAGCGACCATGATTCGGTGTAAATACAGGGTGGTCCGTAATTCATGGTGCAAGTGGGGTCAGGGAGATTCTGTGGCTCAACATAAGACGAAAGTCAAGAATAACGTAATTGTGTTGGAGGCGTTGCTTTCGAGAAGAATGCATTTGCGTTTCAAGAATGCACTTTATTTATCACGAAATGAAAATGACTAGTTTGAAAGATATGAAACTTATATATTTAATTTTTCATTTATAAACAAGTGAAGCTTGAGTAACTGCTACATTATATCTTGTGAAAGAATGTTACATAAACATATTACACATTACGCTTCTCGAAACTGTACTTAAAGTTGCTGTGTATACCTTTTTCTTATAGAATACATAGTTTAGAAGTTATCCAAGATATATGAATTTTAGATCATTTTCTAACAAAAAAAAAAAAAAAAAAGAAAAATCAAAAGAGCATTTAAAAAATTTGCTACTGCTATTCAAATTCTTACAATAATACGTTAAATGTACTTTTGATTCGTAGACAGAAACATGTTGCATTAATTAGAACTTATTCTAATTAATAAAATTTAGAATTAACTACGTTATTGTTGTTTAAAGTTTCATTTATAAATCTTTCCCCGTTTTTTAAACTTTCCGCATTATGAAACTTTCCCGCCATTTCATATAAAATACACCTGAACATGGGTATTTCATTAAAAATTTTAGATTTGTTTTCATCATTATTCCATTTATTAAACGTTAAAAAGGTTATCAATTACATAATAAATTTTTATCGATAATTTCTCCTCTGATCAGAAATAAAAGCAAATTGATTAATCTTTACTTATCTTGGAAGTTACACGCTTCCAACGTCGTTTGAAGAAAAGTCTTTCGTGGCAGATCAACGAGCAACGCGAACTGGAAACAATAATTTCCCGTCGAAATGCGTAGAAACGTGCTCTCTTTCAGCAATATCGCGATAGCGATTTCGAGTTGCTGCCGCTTTATTCTTTCGGCCTGAAAACCATAACAGTAATGAAAGTTCCGGGATGTATAAAGACTCGGCAGCTAGGTTTCGTGGCCTTCCTGCCATATACACGGATTTTCTTTGCCAAAGCTAAAAAGTTTTCTATGTATTTAATGAAAGCCAGAAAATCGCGATCCTTTTGTTCTATTGATAAGATCGTAACGATGAAATTTGAAATCTCTGGAAACGTAACGGATACAAGGAAATGGCGTTCCATTGTGGTTTATGTAACATTGTGAACTTTTAACACTCGTCTGTAAAAGAAAAAAATATTGAAATTACGCCAAAACTCATTCAAGCAGTTACATACAGGGTGTCCCGGTTAAGTGAGTACAGCAGGATATCTCGGAAGGAGTTGTAGTTATTAAAAATGCGTTCGTACAAAAGTTATTTGGTAGGACGGGCTACATCATGTAGTAATAATTGTTTTCTTGTGGATGGAGTAGTAGAGGAGATCTGAAGGTCAATCTAATTTTCTTAAATGGAATGCTATATTTTTTTCTTCAGAAAGTAACAGCTGGCACTAAGACAAATCCAAAGAGGTGTTATAATGTAGTATTCTGAGTTCGATAAAGGTAAATCGTTAACTTATGTTTACGTTGTGCATCGGCTGACGGCAGACAGCTAGCAACCGCTGCTGAGTAATGTACATATAATTTTGTTTTTTAGAAACAAGTTTAAATAATTTTCAGAAATTAAAAAATTTTTGTTAATCCTCGGACTACAGGTTCTTCTTATTTGCAATGCAAACATTGACATCGTTAAAAAATGTAGAAAATATTATCATGAAAATCCTGGAAAATTTTTATTGATATAACATTTTCCATTCTTTTACACCAGGATATTAAACTTGAAAAAAGAATTCAGTGGAGACATTCTTATTTAATACAGTACTAAAACAGTAATTAACTGACACTTTAAATACATAGCCAGCAAAAGTACAAAAAGAAAAAAATTACAATTCAAACATTCTTGTTTACACATATTCTTACCACATTTACAAATACTAATTTCTGACAACAAGGTAAACGTTAAAGTCACTCTTCTTGTAATAAAAAAAAAAAAAAGTTCAGCAGTTCGACTTCAACTCAAATTGAAAAAAGTGGTACACATTTTCGAACTGTTCATAATTATATTAAAAAAAGAAAGGAAGAAAAAAAGAAACTGATAGAAAGACTAATATAGTTATCTTGAGGATCTTTTTGATCCACATCCTGTGGGACACGTACGATATTTCGATCGGTTTATCAATCATAGAATAATTTCAGGTGATCACGTTACGCAGTTCACCTTGTATAATTCTATATTTAGATATACAGAAATATACGAAGACTATTTATAGGAACGATGTTACATAGTTCAACTAGTTCTCAAGTCTAAAGGGCCACTGTATATATTTTGGTAGCGCGCATAGTTTTAGTATTGAAAGTCTAAGTTCAGTTTCGAGTGACCAGCAATTAGTAGAGCAAAAGTTTGCTAAACGTATTTTCTGTGAATTAATAACATGTTGAATATAATGTGATTAATTCATTGCTAAAGAGAACAAATGAGAACGGCTTAATGAACGAGATTATACAATATGATAGGTAGATTTGACGGATTTGGGATTTCACTAGGAAAATTACAGAAACTCTTTTGCTGACTTTTATTAATGAGATGATACGAAACTGTATCCAAATTTATAAATAAGTTAATAATATATAATTATTAGATGTAGAAATATATTTTTTCCGACTTTTGGGTATAATCAAAATTTGATTTAAAAAGGATGAAAACAGATCAATCATCGAAATAATTTACATCAGAAATAAAAAAAAGCAGGAAATAAAGCTAAACGAAAGTGGATAATGCAAATATAATTTGACTGTGGTAGCTTCAAATTCTTTATTTTGTCGCTTCTTCGGGCGATTTCATCTGAATGATTATTTTCACTCATAAAATTCATATTATTTGATAAGCAAAAGCACGTTTAACACTAACACTATTGATTTAATAAACGAAACAAAAATGCAATTCTATACATTCCTTTGATTGTTTAACATAAATTGCAAAAAAATTGAATATTCTATGAAGTGATCATATATAAACAGATTGCGAATTTTTATGCAAATTCATATTTTTGAGAATATAGTAGAAAAAGGTAGAACTTCAATAGAAAATTATTTTATCTAGCAGGTATTATGAAAAGCCCTGTAATTTAGATATTTCATATCAGTTTTCTTATTATGTGCATTCTGTGCAGTTTTGCACCTTTAAATTTCCACAATCTGGTTATCGCTTAACCACCCGCTGTCACGAAAATGCACGTCTTTTATTTTTCACTTTTACGTTTTCATTTTCTTGCTTTTCTCTTTAAACTTTTGTAATTAAAGCTTAAATACCGATCTTTTCAAACATTGATTTCTTTCATTTCTAAATTACAATGAACGCTGCTAGAAATACTTGAAATAATATTAAAATTTTAAGTAATCATACCTCAACGTGTTGCGAAAATTTCGACCAAAAATATATACAATAATCTTTCATTAGTAATTTTTTTAATGTATAATTTTATTAGAGACCTTCAGTTATAGTACGTTTTCTAAAGTGTAAGTTTATTGCACTTTTCCAAGCGTCATTTTTATTGTGTAATTTTAAAGTATAATTTAATCAACCAATCAAAATTTAAGGATTCGCCGCGGAGTTTTGATCAAGTTTTGCAAATGAGCAGATGCGGCGCGAAATGTATTAGTAGGCAAGCATATTATGTATATATTATGCAATTGACCCAAACTTTCAGTTCACCAGAATTTAAATTACACAAAGTCCGATGATAAGTTGCTTGACTTTTAACGAAGCTTTAGAACTTCTTTCTTCTTAACTGAATCGATAATTCAACGTTCGAATAAAATGTTCTATAAATCTCTCATTTTATCAACTAGCGAAATTTTCGTTTAACATACATAAACGAATGTTACAGTATGTTTAATAATATTTGATAATTTTCAAGTATATAGAACGGCAATTTCTGTGTACGGTAATAATTATTCCGAATCGAATGCATAATTTGCACGCATGCTTTCAGTTTACGTTCGTTCGTTTCATTTCAGAAATTACGTTTGTTTAAAACGCGTGTGTACATCGCGCTATCAGCGATTTGCTTTAATTACTCAGACGGAAGGTATATGTTATTCACTGTTTGTTGTACGCGTTTATGTTATATGGGTCTGTTTGATCAGTCATATAATTGATTAATTGGATATTTGTAATTCGTTCGTTTTCATCAGATTCGTTCCACTTGTTTATAATCCGCCGAAAAAAGAAAAAAAAATATTCACAACTGATGAACAGCTCTCCTCGCGGTCATTTGTACATTCTAACACAAATAAATAACAAATTTAATGAAATTAACAAGAGTATTATGAACTCTAGAAATCGTAAGTTAAAATTAGAATAAAGATTAAAAGAATTTACAAACGAAAAATAAAATACAGATCGAAGACGTTGAGTGCTATACGTAGAATATGTACATCTTGCTTATTTCACTTAGAAAATAATTTGCGAGAATTATTCACGGATTTTCAGTCGACTTAAGTGTAACTCTCTTTTCTTTTTTATTCTATTCGTACTCTCAAAGTCAATTTAAGCAATAAATAAGTTCAGACTGAATTTTCTGCAATTATGGCAGCTGTTTTTCACAGTTATGGCACTTTTTAATGCCATATCGAACAATAATATGTACTTTTTATTAGGTCGTTGTACATCAAATGGCTGATAAATTCTGCTACTGTTTCGATCAAAAATAGAATCATGGCGATTGTCGTATAACAAAATAAAGTTTGCAATTTACTCTTTCAAATGTAAGATTTGTTTCGTTGAAAAAGTTCGGTGTGAAGGTAATACATATAAATTCACATAGAAGTAGAAAATGTATTCTAAACAAATTCGAGTAATCAGAACCGGACACACCAAAGTCTCACATTCCCATATTTTTAATAACAGCCTCCTCGTGTTATGCGAAACATGTAACCAGCCTATAACTATCAACCATATTATTCTAGAATGTAGGAAATACAACGAAATACGAAGAAGACTAAATATTAAGGACGACCTCGCCGAAACAATCACTTCACCATCCTACCAGAACATACTGATCACCTTCTGCAAGACTATCGGAATTTTTGATAAAATATAACAATTCTGCAGCTTCCTAAGTATCGATCCACAGTGAATATTTAATTTAGTAGACAGTCGCTAATAACCTCTGATGTTGATGCGACTTTAAACTCTAAAACAAAACAAAAAAGATCGAGTACTTTCCTTTTACAAATTTAAAACTGAAATAATGTATCAGAAGCGTTTACGAAATATTAATTATTTTCGATACGAACAGTTAGTGAACGAACAACGCAACGTTTATTTAAGTTTTCAGATTATTTTTTAGCCAGATAAATATTGAACAGCGAAGCATGAATTAACAATGCATTTCGGAAAATTAAAAAATTCAGATATTTATAACAGTAGGTTAAATTCATTTATAATTCATTATCAGATATGCGCTGAATTCACTGGGCTTATTTCGATTGATAAAATTTAGATTTGACTATTTTATTATAGTTTAAAATAATATTGCTCTAATACAGTTTTTGTACCTCTTGTTCTAACTTCGCCAAATATACGAATTTTGAAATATCGCTTGGACAGCGATATAAAAACTTTGAAACAATCTGGGAGGAATTATACTTAACCTAATAAACTTTAAGTACAATGAATCACGGAAGTATTTGTAGCCTCTTTAAAATAAAATAACATTTTTAATATTTAATTAAACGATTTAGGTTTCTTTGAGTTTAAACACTTGCATATTCGCGGATTTTGCATAAATATCTTTCAAATTTAGTTTTTTCCATGGCTTCATTATGTTGTCCTGCAATCTTCATGTTATTCTTGAGTGATATAAGCAGTATTAATTATGATATAAGTATTATATACTGATAAATTATCTAGAATTATAAAACAACGTATATGTATATAAAAACGTGTATATAACTCACATAAGTCTATAAAACGTATTTTTAACATTTTCATTACAGGTTCAGATAAAAAAAGTTGTAAAAAGCGACCTTCATTATTTTCTTGGCAATTTTGATCAATTTCAATGTTCCCAAAAAAGTTTGTACAGATTGCCTAGTAAACTAATACATATAATTTCTTAAAAAGAAAAATTCCAGTAGGTTGGTCCAATGAAATAAATAAAATATTTTATTTCAAACAGTGTACCAATACTTCTGTGGCCCACTGTATAAGCCAGTATGTATGACAAAAATATAGACGAACGGGATCGATTAGCATCAATCAGCGGTATTTTACAATTTCAAAAGGTGTTGTCTGCCAACGACAGCTTGTCCCGTTGGAATTGTCTTTCGACGCAGAGGGACAAACGATGAAACTCGTTAATCATCGCACGGCAAATATTTTGTCGGTAGGATGTCGGTTGCCTACCGGCAAACAGACGTATGGCATGAATCAAACCTTAACCGCACTAGCATCCCATGTGTTTGTGGATCAGCCTTCGTATCAGAAAGTTTCGCGAAAACAGTGATAAATTAGCCCTCAGCCCAGTTATTAAGTCTCCCATAGCTCACAAATCAATGTTCGAATTGGTTCGATGTAAACGATGGCATAGGATTCAAGAGATATAGTTCGTATTCTTGGCACAGTGAACTGGTCATCCGAAATTATTTAGTACTCACCGCGAGTGTTTCTTTTCTTTTCCTTTTCTTTTTCTCTCGTGCGAAATATTGAAAATAATCACGTTCTGTTCTTCAGCCAGATGATTTACTGCTACAAAACTAATATTGCAAGAAGTATTTATGCTTTCATGTTAATAATGATTTATGCTTTTTAAGTATTCTTAACCAATTTGCATCAGAGACGTTCAACAGCCAATCGGTTCGTATCACCGCGCATCAACCAGTGTTTTACTTTCAGCTTTGTTTAGAAATTACGTATAGTAATAAATTAAAGAGAAAAATCTTGTTGCTGATAATACACTAAAAGCGCCGAATTTTATTGTATATTATTCACGAGAAGTTCGTAGACTTTTTCACGTTTGGTGATAAACGACAGTCGTGACTTGTGAAATATTCCGCTTATGGATACAAATGGGTTAAGGGTAAATGATTGATCATCTTGTTACTAATACAAACAATCTTATTTTGATTCAACTCACCTCGGTCTACCCTCTGCAGTAAATCCTCTCACATTATCACTAATAGTAATGTTTGAATGCTCTCCGTTAATTCATTGGAGTCGGTTAAGAGTGTATGTTTGTAATGTGATGCGCGACATGGTTTTTTATTCACATAGTACAACTTAAAAAAAGAAGAATATCTGCTTTAAAAAAGAAAACAGTTGCTATCGCTTCTTCATTGTCATTCGAGTTGCGATAGTGAACCAAGTGGCAACTGATGATCGCCTCTCGAATGCAAAGGGTTAATAGAAAAAATTGTAAGAATAAAAATTCAATGATTATGCACGACGAAGAGGAGATCACTGCGAATGTTTACCTTTCGACATTTAGAAAAACATTCGGATCGTGAGGTGTATGTATATACATATATATATATATGAAATCCTGTGGCAACGTGCACCGACCCATCGTATGATAAGTCTTCGCCGTTAATAGGCTTATGTCACGATTTAGCGGGAAATCCTTGCGTTCACGGCGATAGAAGAAAAAGACTACGCGTTCGGTCTCGTAATATGCTATGTAAGCGGATTGCCTCATCGTAAAATACCTACACCGTTCTTCTCGTTGTCTTTCACGATGAAGATGCTTGAATGTATTTGATTAAACGTGCTTTCATCTTATTCAGCAATGAGAAAGTGTACATCGTGAAATATCAAGCTTTAACGACGGTAGATACGTTTTGATGTTTCATCAGGTCAGTCCATAAATTCGTGCGTATTTTTCATATAAAACATATTTTACTATTTTAATTAATGGTATACCATCCTAAAGTGTATTGTTCTACGTAATGAGTCACAAAATAAAACATTTTTCTTCTAAGATGACTCGATATCATTTATCTTATAATTTTGTTTTTTTCGTTGTATTTATTTGTTGTTATTTTCTTTCTCGTTTCTATCTTCTAAATGTAACAGCAGGGATATATTTCTATCGAAATGCCCCTTTCCCATTTAATACTTCCTGTCTTTCTATCCAATTATTGCGATATTAGGTTAGTCATTTATTGACGTATGCAGTGAAGTCTATAGGGGAGATCGTAATTGGTTTCATATAGGGGTAGGTTGACTAATTGTTAATAACTCTGCATCAACGTGTATTGTAGCATGGAAATTCTTACTGTAAAAATATCAGTTTTACTATACCATTCACTTATTTTTGATGCCAAACGTTTTTTGAAAGTTACCAGTATTTGTTGAAAAATTGTCATCGAAAGTATTTAATTAAGAATAATTCTTGTATAAGAATTGTATGTTTTCACGTTACAGTAGACTAAATATCAAAGGAATATTTAAAGTTCCTGTATTAGACGATCTATTGAAACCACCACTGTTTTTATACATAAATGCTTTAAAATTTCGTAGAGTATTGAATTTAAAATGATCATTTGAAGTTGGCTGACTACGAACGTCCAGGATTACATGACTAACAAGTCAACCAACCTCTGCGATATAAATTTGTACTAACTTTTTGATAATAAAAGTTAATTAATTTATTTTTTTTACGAGAATAAAAATTGAATATCAAACTGTGAAAATAGTGATTAGATCACATAGGAATATACGTTTATTTTTCTATAATACTTTAAGTTTTTGTTGGTATAACACAGGATTAAATTGTTATTCTCTTATTAGGAAAGAGATATTTATGTTTTGTTTGAATTTAATTAATTTATAAATAAATTATAATTTATGCTTAATTTGTTGAAAGAAATATTTAGTTCATTATTAAAATATAAGAGGAAGATAATTAATATTTTATAATAAGACAATTTTACTGAGATTATCACTAAGGTAAATTGCTAATTGATTGTACTTATAATCTATGTCATATTGTAAGCTGACTAGCATGGAAGATGCTAGAAAAATATTAAAATACCATGATTGATATCTTATTAAGTCAACTTTAAATTTTTAATTAGATAATTAAATATATGTCTTACCAAATATAACAAGCGTTATAATGATATTTCGCTGTCATAATTTATTAAAAATCAAACATTGAGAAACTGCCTGATCAGTCTTCATCTCTCTTCTATATTTACGATATATTATACCGTAATAATGTGTGTTATTAAGGATAGAATTTTACGTATGAAAGTGTAATTCATTATGGGAATAATACAAGTAATGAGATGTTTAATTATTTTATAATTACATTTGCAAATAACAAGCACCGATCATTTTGTACCTTCGTAATTAATAAATACTTTAGGGAAAATCTCAAGCATGAAAAAAAAATGTTAATTAACGGGATAAGAATGGCTGAATGAACATTTTATGACATGAATAACGAGGGAACACATTTTCCCGTAAACTGTTGTTAACTCGAATAAAGCGAAAAAAGTAAGGATTTATTAATTTTTCCATTTTTCTGCGTTGTTTACGTTTTTCTCTTTCCACTGAAAATTCGTATTTTCGCGTTTCGTTTCCGTAACAAGAATATTGTAATTTTTTACGTTTCCTTTAAATACAGCTAATAGATGTTTTCCTCTCAATGAAAAACCAGCTAATATTAAATTCGTATACCGGTTATAATTATACATCTTTTTTCGAGACTACGTTGAATTCAATACTATTACAACAGAAAGCACGAATAATTAATTACTTTCGAAATATTTTTAGCACAAACAAAATACACATTATTCGATTGCTTTATAAAATTCTCTTAGAAGCCAGTTTTATTAAAAGTATCATGGAACTTGTTAATAACACAATCAGTTTCAGCATCATTCCAACACCGTTTGGAAAAATGTCAAAGCGCAAACGGCCACAATTTCAAACAGCTACTTTCTATGTACAGAATCTGATACCGATGCATTTGGACAAATAATAAATACAGCGTTGCTTTTTCAGTACGCTGGACGTCACTTTAACAAAGAGCAGCTGATTTTATTGTTTAATTGATAGGCTGACAATAAATGAAGACAATCGTGTATCGATCAGCTCGTCAGATGATCACGATTAACTCTCCATAACTCGATTTTTCTTTATCCGTAAGAAGAAAAATTACAATTGATTGTAACTTTACATTTTAACAAGAGAAGAAAAGATTAATAATTATTACAAGGAAAGTAGTTACTAATAATGTAATAGTACAACAATATAATGCAATAGTGTAACATTGATCAGATAAAACGAAAGTTATAAAATGTATTGGATGTAGAAATTAATTCGATGCCTTTTCTCATAAAGTCTGGACAACTTTATCGACTAAAAGCCACCACATTTATTCAGAGGAGTAATTCCTCAGTAATCTGATAAATGGAAAAGTGTGATTAATAATAATGGAGGTCATTCTGAAAATTAAAATTGTGTTTGATTTTTTGTTAATAAACGTTGAAGCTCGTGAGAGAAAGCATTAAATTAATTTGCACACCTAATAGATGCATGATAAGTAAAAGTCACAAAGAGTTAACACGAAATGAAGGTCCCTAGTCGATGTTAATTGATGTTTGAGATTGTGTTGAATCGATTCATTTGGTAAACACTATGTCGTCTGCATGTCGACTGTCTTTTGTCGGAAAAGGTGTGAATTTATACATCTCTGGAAGTCACAATAAGGAAGTGGTTGGTTGACAACTTTTGGTGGGAGAAAAATTTCGAAATGTAATGATTGGTTGGTTTTCGTTTAAACCATCCTCCTAGAAATTATGGTTAAAAAAAAAAGGTTACAAGACTTGATTTGAGGCAGGTAGACGGTAATTGAGATGCTCGGTGTAAAAAAGATCAGTATGCCTCCATTCGATGAGTCTCAATGAATACAATATATTTTATATAAAATATTTTTCGAAAAAAATTATACATAGCGAGTTATTTTAGATGGCTGTTTTTATTGATCCAACCTATATATTAAAACCCAGAGAGAATACTCCTTTTCTTGTCGTATTTGTTTACTCTCAAATTGCACGAATTTACGATCGTTCCTTGTAAAAATCAGAACCAAGAAGGGGAGATCTTAAATCTATTGGAATATGACTTGTACTTTTCTTTACGACGTTTGTATTTGATTTTCCTCAGACTGACATTATTACGGATTATAATGGATTATCTTTTTCAAAGACGCTTATCATACGGAAAATGAAAATGTTTCTCGTTCCTCGTGGAAAATAGGTAAATGGGAGTAATATGAAAAAATGCGTATCAGAGATTCGTAATTCAGCGTTTCACTAATATCTTCCGCGGCGTTCGCATAATCGCGTGAAAACTTAATCTGTTTCACTTATTCAGCATGAAAACATAATTCTACCTCTGATTTCCAAGCTCATGAATGAATAATTATGGATTAGGTAAGGTGGAAAGAACTTCCAAAAGAGAGAACCGTATCACGTGGAATATTTTTGTGAACTTCTGCTGCATAAATGGCGAGAACGTTTTATTCAACTTCTTCTTACTTTAAGCCGGAATTGGTATTATGAAAATGAAATTAACAGAATGATAATTTCATCTGGAGAATTTTTGATCAAGGGTGTAGAACGTTTAACACCAGTTTATTCTTCGAATTATCTTTTCTCATTTTTATACAGTTTCATTCATTTTTAATATTTTTGCTAGCTCTATACTAATCTCATTGTTGACAATTCCTTTCAGGAAAACATATCTAATCTAACTTGTATCGTATGAGATTTGTTTGGAATAGGTTTTGATTTATAAAATTGTATCAGGTTTTTTTTTTTTTATAAAATATTATACACGTATATACAATAAAATTTTATACACGTTATACCAAAAATATTATAAAACTTCGATTATTATGATTATTATTTAGTATGTATTAATAATATTAATTTTATATTCCATTTCATGAATATTATATTTGATAATATCGATCGCCACTCGGGCAATGGATTATCGATCTTTTTATGTATGTGTATACATAATATATATTAAAAAATAATAATAATGTTTAATAATATAATAAAAAGATAATAAAATATATAATGTATAAAAATAATAATATTGATGAAAGATCGATAAGCCATTGCCCGAGTGTCGATCGATATTATTATACATATGCGTGGAATCGTTCACAGACTGTTTTGTCTTTCATTTCTTTTCTTTGTTTTCTTTTGCTGTTTTGAGTTAGTCTTCGTCATGCTTCTTACGCATGCGTGTCGCGTTGAAATTATCGCGTACTTTCAGTTATTTTTGTTGCCATACGTATTAACTTTAATAAACTTATTTTTATCCATTAATAATCTGACAAATACAATAATATAATAAATCATAATATAATTACAAATATATACAATATATAATTCTATTTCCGTAAACTGTTGTATTGAAATTTTTAATTCCGGTATAAATGTTAACCAAAGTTAAAACCTTTTCGTTTAATGACATTTTTTAATAAAATTAAAAATTACGAAAATTTTATTTTTCCTTCAAAAATTGGGGACACCTTCATTTTAAATAACTTTTTCTGCGTAGTGTTCTTCTCTCACTAGAGATCATAAATTTTTATGCATTTATAGGAAATGTAAAGGAGAAAAATTGTACAGAACGTACATAATACAAAAAATATACAAAATATCCAAATTATGATGCTTTTTATAATACCTATACGTAAAATAACTTTTAATCGATGTTCCACTTTTTTTTTGCTATATTCTCAATAATATAAATTTGCATAAAATTCTACAGTCTACTCATCACCTATTAAGTGTACTCAGAAGCTAAGATTAATCTATGCTCCATTTTTTCTTTCAACTCCGTTTAAATGTCAGATGCTCGGCTTACAAAGCGGCATCTTACTGAATTTAGAGGCAAGGACCCACTTTCTAAGAAGGAAGTCTCTCACAAGTGCATCTCGACTTAGAAGGGTCGTATGCTGTGGAATGAGTTGTTTTTTTTTTTTTAAGGATGCTGGGTATAGGTCGTTGTATCGTTTTCCATACTCGAGCTTCATTGGTCCTAACTGAAGGGAGTCATTTAATACGTTTCGAAGAGGGATTAGGTGTCGTGTTTCTTTAGACTTAACCGTATAATGCTCGTCCAACGAGTAGCATCTGCTCCAGCTGCGAATTATGACGTTGGCAATATGCAGCGGCGAATAATTTGACTTTTCTTCGTCGCCTTTCCATTAAAGATTATTCGAAAGCTTGAAATACTCGAGAAATGATTCCAAGAATGGGGAAATATTTGTTTTGTAATTTCTTGGAGAAGATTTAAATAGCAGGTAATCTTCAAATGATAGACGTGGATCAGGCGCGGAAGAGATTTATTGTTATCATCAATATTAACACTATTTATTCAATTAAACGTATACATATTATGTTAATAATTATTTTTGACAACGTCTTGCTACTACTTTTGTTTCTTATTAAATAATCTGAACTATTCTCATGCTGATGGCAGGGCAGATCGATATCACTTAAAACAACTATACAATAGGGTAAATGGCTTGCAAAAAAGTTTGAGAAATTAGAAATTAGAAGTATTAAATTTGATATTTTTTGTTGGAAAATGCCGTTACGATTTTCTGAATAATATTTCAAATTTACCGTAGGGGTTTCAAAGATTATGTGGCAGTAACAAAATATATTTTTGTGTCAAGATTAAAGTTTTTTAGTATTTAATCATTTGGAAGTATTCTCTAGTGAACACTTGCTGTTTATATTAACTTAAAGAACAGTTTAAGCAATGGAGCATTATGTATTCTTCAAAATTAAAATACGAGATGGAAATTTTCGTTAAGTATATTTGTATTACAAGAATGAATGGTGAAATATAAATATATATGTAAAATTATAAATATATGAAATATATACAAAATTTTAATACATTTAGACATAAATATCTCAAAACTAAATAATCAAAATGGTATGATTCTGATGTCGTTGAATTTGTTTTTTCACAATCTACAAGAATATTCGAAAATAAATATACGATTATTAACAAAAATATATTAGTGAACTTGAAGTCTGCGTAAAAATATGGTCACTAGATTAAACTATTTCCACTATTGCATATGTTTCTAAAACAGCTTCTAAATATGTTTCTAAAAACTTTCTCCTGAAAAGCTTTTTTATGCGACAACAAATAACGCAGACATTTAGGTGATCCCATTTAGCTGGTCCACCCTGTACATATTATATAAATATTATAGAAATATATATAATATATAATAGAAAATATACTCTCCTTATCAAATATTTTCATATGATATTTCAATTATAAAGAATATATAATGTATATCAATTAATGTATGTTAAATTAAGTGATCAATTATTAAATTAAATAATAAATTTAGTGCAATAAAATATATCAATGTATATTAAGAATATAAAATATATTTACATATACTTTCTTACATGCAAATATAATATATTCCACTCTTAGAGTGCAGTATCTAATCTGCAATTGAAACGATTGAAACGACCGTAGAATTCAGTCAGTGTCTAGACGTTCAATGAGAGAAATTATTCTCTTGCATCAGAAAGTTTATCTTTATTCATAAACCATATTTGGTATTATCGAATGAGGAATAACTTCAATGAAATAGAGAAAGAGTAAAAGTTGAAAAGTAACACTTTGTAATGGTGACTTCGCCCTTATCGAATATTGTATTTCGATTTGAATATATCGTAGATTAATGCAATTTTATATTCTGTGAATTACAAATCGAAAACAAATTCGACTTTAATATTGCACATTATCTTGTCTTATCCTTTTAATTTTTTGATTTATGATTTCTTTTGCTGGCTGTACATCTAAGCATTAGCCATTTACTGTTTTCGTAACATTTTACGTAAGAAATGCTAATGTATCGTAGATTAATTACAATTGGACAATACTCAGTCTTATAAATTACAATTGATGTTTTGTTACTAATATAACTGTTTTAATCGAATTTTGTCAGGATCTGTATCACCAATCTAACTTATTATAAAGTAACCTTACACTCTGATAAATATTTCTCTTGTATTTATTAAAATATCACATAATAGTTAATGCGAGAACTAAATTAAAAAAGAAAATCACATTTGTATTATTATTTCGAACAGTATCTTCGCTCATTGATATCTATCAATGACAGATCTTTTCATTCTTTCGATGAATAACCTCAACTATTACAGATATCTGTGAAAAAAAAAAATAATAATAAAAAGACAGAATACGTATTACAGAAAATTTGATGAAACTTGGAGAAAGTGAACGTAAAACGAAATGACAATCATAGTGTCATTGTCTTTTTTTGTCAGTTGAAAATATCAATGGTGTTACTTTTGGCATTCGCTTGGTCCGAGCAGAGAGGCAAGAGAGACACCGACGCGATGAACAATGTCCGCAACGTTGCACCGGAAATAAGAACCGGCGCGTACGAGTTGACCATTGTCATTTAGTAAGCCCCTCGTTCCATTTGATTCTATTCACGCCCCAAGAGGACCGGATGTGAGGTCAGCCGCGGCTCGTTTAAGTTCGAAACTACTCCAGCGAGAAAAAGAAGAAAGAAAAAAAAAGAAGGATCACAAAGAGCGAGACATTTTCGCGTGGCAACGCCTTTCCCCTCTTCAACCTCATTTGAATATCATTCTTTTCAAATTTCTCGACACATTTCTGAAAGTTGAACTTCTACTTTCGTAGATTGCGTGCAGTCGGTCGACGCGACATAAGTCAGATCGTAAAATCGGTCAGGTATCAAAGTATAGTGGTACCCGCTTAATGTCCGCTCTTTTACCCCGATTTATGTTCGTCGAGTCATCCCCATCAAATTCTGGAACTGACTCTACGGAGCAAATGTCTGTGTTATTTCTGATTCGTAATCGATGGTCTGAGATTACCAACGAATCATCGAAATAAGAAAAATAAAATTTTTATATCTTTTGCTTTATGATTATAGGATTATTTTAACATTAGGTTTAAGTGTATACCCATTTTTACGAACACCTGTTAAATTAACGTATATAAGAAAAATACGTCTTAAAAAAAAAAAAACGTTTTGTTTGATTTATAAGCGATTTAGTTATATTAGCTCATCCAAATGCGATGCCTAGATGTCAACGCTATATGTGCTGCTCAGAAGATAAAATGATTAATTTCACTTTTGCAATGTTTTCGAATTTTAGTACCAAAGCGCATAATTAGATTTAACACCATTAGATATTTTTGTAGAGATTTTCGAAAAGTCGAGTCTATGCTAATAAACCAGAAACAATTAGCGGCCTAAAGAACAACATTCGAGTTACAATTCATGAAATAACTCCAGCGACCTGTATAATAGAATTGATGTCGGCAGACATGTAGTTGTGGTGCACATTTGAATGATATTCTGTTCCATGTATAATTGTAATGGTTATGTTTTATTAAAAAGAAACATGTAGGCGTGTAAGTTGAACATTTTAATCCTTAAATTTTCCAATTTGAAATTGATGTATTCCAACTGTTATATATTTAAAAACTCAACTTTAAACTGTTATATACCGGTTTTGACTGAAGCAGATATAAGAACTAGAAAAGTGTTATAACTGTTATGGATATAATATTGATTTCAGTTTCGGTTCTTTAGATAAATGTTATTTTTCCGTTTTATATCGCGTATGTCGATTTGATTTTCTTCGATTTCTTTCGATTTCTTATATCGATTGTTCCTTTTATTGAGTTTGCGAAAATATTAATATGTATGTATATTAAACTTTTCAACTAGAGTATTAAGTATTTCAAAAATGAATTTTTAAACATTTACCTTTATAAACTATTTTTAGGAATTTTAGTTGATTTCGATTATGTTACAGTTTAATCTTATTGCTAATGTATCCTTAATTATTTTTTCACTCATTTTCGAACGATGTAGATATAGATTTTAATGTTAAGAACACTTCGACATTTACCTGTGTTGATGAAATTTGTAAAACCATTTCTGCTATTTTATAAAATTCTGGGATTCCTCTTGGTTTTACTATTCCAGTATAATAAATATCAGTTGATGATTTTAATCGAGGTTCCTTTAACCCTGTTGTATTCCTCCTTTGCACAACAGGCTCGTATCCTTTTGGATCATAGTAACTCGATGAACAAATATATGGCATTTTAAGGATATTATAGGATATATATATATAATTGAAATTATTGATTATATGTTAGAAAAGGAATATTTATTCATGAAATATGTAACAGTAAGAATAGGATAGTATAAAAGTACCCAAGGACAAATTAAAAAAAGTATATTTTGTATTTTATAATTGAGACAAAGATATTTTGCATGAGTTTTACATAAATATTTGTAACATTTAAACCGCGCTATATTAGTTTTATTGTGACTAATTGAAGGACAGAATTTAGCAGTGTTTTATTAGTGCTTTACTAGTTGTTTCAAAAATATTCGTCTTTTATGTAAATCATTTTTGTTCTATGCTAGGTTTGTTTCTCTTTCTAATACGAAAACATTCTAAGTTTTCAACTTATCATTGAATGACCACACCACTGAACAATTTGATTCAAATGAATCATAATTGTCATTGCTTGTATGTTTTTCTTCAGAAATTTCTTCAGTGCTGTCACTCGTATTTGTGTATACTTGTGTATACTTCCGACATTTGTTGGTTAATCAAAAATTATTCCAACATAATTATAAATTTTAGGACACAGAATAAAAGTAATGAAAATACGTATATGACTATTTCACTTTCTAAAACTGAACTGTAACTGAAGTGTAACTTTCAGCTTGTTATGAGGGTGATAAAATTCCTTGTGTGCATCAGAAGTGTTGGAGTGTTAGAAAACCAAATATCAATTTACCAATTAGAGAGATACCCGTATGAAAAAAGTGTTTATATTGAATATGTAACATATCATCAATAGAGAGTGAGGGATCACCTAATGATATTCGAAATATTTCTGTAGCCATTATTGAACTCTAGAAAGGAAGAGAAAATAACTGTTTACTCTAGAAAAAGTTATAATTTAAATGTTACAACTCTAAAATTTCTTATATATAAGCTATATTAACTCAACAATCAAAATGATAACAAGCATAATTGTCGAACTTTTTATATTATTTCACACATCGTGAAACACAGTGTGATTCGAGGAATACATACGTAACAAAAAATTTTTCTTAAAATTTGGAATATTTTATACTTACAAAACATGCAGTATTAAAGAAGTAAACGTAAAATTTAAATAGACTAAATATGATAAAGGAATATTTAAAAACAGTATTTATATAAATATAATTTTCGTCACGGGTCATATTGATCCAAGGAGGACAGCAGGGTTAAAAAATCTTTTAGCTTATTCTCAACTGAACTAATTGATGTACGATTGTAATTTGTTAGGTGATAGAAAGAGGAGTTTTGGGTTTTCCAAGTTGTAAATTATTCTAAGATTCCTGGAAGTGAATTTCCAGGGCAGATGTTGCACACTGATATTTGCAATTTCTCACCTATGCGGTGACTGGCTGTTTAAGGGTTGAAATATTATTTTATCAATGGCACCAGTTTCCTTTATTGCATTAAAAGATTTACCTGGTACCCTAGCGATATCTGTTATACATGTGAACAGCATAGTGTAAAAGTACCTCCACACTGTACTTTGATCTACCCCAATTTCCCTGGACTTAAGAAGCCTAGACTTACCTTAAACGTGGTTTATGATACTTCAACTAACCCCATCGTATCTCTCTTCTACTTTCAGATGGTGTCAGCACTCATGCTCTAGTAAAAGCACGAACGTACTGAGAGCGGAAGCGGACAAGAGGCAGCACGATGTGGCGTATACTCGTCGCGGTTCTGCTGGTGGCCGCGGCGTCTGTGGGTGGCGACAAAGTGGTCGTCCTACCTCACGATGTCTACCCAGGCTACGAGGTGACGTTACTCAACACAAAACGACCATCGAATTTTCATTTAATGGAAAATGATTTCTCAAAATTCTTCACGGTACTCGGGAACGGTCTTGTCATGACTACGTCTGATCTGTCACCTTTAGTCGACCGACCTGTAAACCTGATCGTACTCGAGGAGCTAGCCAATAGTACCGAGACTCATTTTCTTCATCTCTACGTGATTAATCGTAGGAACATGATCACTTTTTCCCACGATCAGTTAGGCGAAGGGGAGATTCTAGAGAATTCTGCTGTGGGCACATTGATCGACGGTTTCCCAGTTCTGAGAGCTCGAGGAAGCTTCCCGGTTCATTATACAATTTTGCCAGACGAAACGGGCGAGAGACCGTTTGCGTTGAAAGAGGAGGACTCGAATCAGACAGGTTTCAACTTAACGTTGAAGAGCAAGAAGGAGGGTGTTAGAGTGGTGTCTGCAAAACCTTTAGACCGAGAGATCAAGAAACTCTATACCGTTGTGATCCATGCTACTGACGGTTATCTACTTAGCAGCTCGCAGATTAACGGTCTGGTGCATGTGCTAGACGAGAACGACAACAGCCCTGTGTTTGAGAAAGAGCAATACATGTTTGAGATAAGACCAACGAACATGGATAGCATCAGCGAGAACTCTGTCGCTCTTCCTGATTGGAAACGGTTCTCCACGGTTGGCAAGGTAGTTGCGAAGGACGCAGATGGTGACAAGGTTGCGTATAAATTGCTCACACCGAGTAGTATGCTTGTGGTGGTACCACAGACTGGAGAGTTAATGCTAGCTGGTGAACCGGAAATTACCATGGAAGAAGATGGCGAGTATATGGTGATCGTAGAGGCACACGACATGCGTACTCCGAGCCGATCAACCGAGAAACCAGCTAAGGTTATCGTACGATTCTTAACGTCCAATCCGATGGAAGTGGAGGTGCACCGGATACAGAAACGAAGAGTGACGAGAGCTGTTAGGCCGACGAGAAAGGTGGATTTCACGGAGGACGATGGAAAAATCGAGAATAAGATAGTGTTCTATCTGGAGAAGGAGAACGAGAAAGAAACATACAAGATCAGGGATGAGAATAAGTGGGTCACCGTGGGCGAGAACGGTTCTGTCATAGTGAAGCAGAAATGGGATTACGAGGAGCTGGGTTCAGAAAAGACAATTGACTTTTGGGTGACCATTACGAACGCAGGTAAAGAATGCAGAAGGTGTAATAGGATGCAACAGGATATTTCCGGTGAAATTATGATAAAAGATTCTCGAGAATTATTCTCTTCTGTTTTTGTCTCTTATTTTTTTTTTTTTTTTTGTTACAATTATATTTTTGGTTCTGTATTTTTATCGGAAAGTTGATGCATATGAAATGTTGCTTTTTGAAATAAAACTTTAAATACATTGTGTTTCTTTAAAAAAGAATTTAATCAATAATTTTCACGTGATTGTATTTACTTTTTCCACGATTAATTATTTCCATTATTTCAAATTTATTATAAATTATTAGTCTTTGAATTAAAAAACTCTTCGAACGCTACTTTTATAGTGCCTTCATTTTTGCATAATTTATTTGTTAAAAAGCTGTACAAATGTTTGAAGAAGTCTGTTGGAGAAATGTCTAGCGAATAGAGAAGAATGTGGTAAAATTTCATATTTTTTCCCGCAGAATGTTTCTCGCATTTTTTCTTCTAACATTATTTGATCTTGGTTCATTTTTGAATTTTGCATACAAAAATTGAAGTGCCTTAACATTTTTATAATTTTCTTCAAATGCTAACTTCATGTTTTCAGCAGCTTTTATAATAATTTTTTTAAATTAAAATTTATATAAAGAAAATTACACGAATTATTCATCGCATCAAATTATAGTGTCCGACCAATTGTATTATAAATTTTTTTACTATTCAATATACGTATACTATAGCAAATTTTTTCTTCTTTACTATTGTGTAAAAAGATTGAATACATGATATCAACCAGTCTACTTCAACTATTGAGAAAACGATGTTTCATTTGTATCAACCTAATAATATTTCGTAGAGGGTGATGAAGTAATTGTTCTTTGCTCAAAGTTTACTGGTCTCTTAACTCGTCAATGTACACGTGGCGGTCTAATAACTCTACCCTGATATTGCTTTTGTAACAATATTGTCGATACTTAGCCTAGATTACAGATTCGTTGTTAGCATTCCTTGAGGTTTCTTACCGTGTACATATTTATGTTTTATATTTTCATACAAAATCTTTCTTATGTCTATCTTATTTTGGTACTCACTCCAGAAGTAAATATGTAAAATGAAGTCTTGTTGTGACAAATATAATAGAGAAATGTGTTTGAAAATTTGCGAAACGTGTTTTGAAACAGATTCAACAGGCAGGTGATTGGTTTAATGGTTAGTTTATGAATTGTTTGCTTGTTATTAAATAATAAATTCAATAAATGTTACTTTCTTCAGAGGTTCCATGAGTTTTTCACGTGGTTACTTATGTTTCGAAAGTTCACGTGTACATTATCGAGTTAAAATTAGCGTTTTGAACGGTGAAACAAATTTTCTTTTTTTTTTTAATGCTCTTAAAGACCTTACAAACGATATTATGCGTTTTTATTCTTCGAAAAATTATTTTTTAATTTTACTTGTAAACTAATTATTTTATACAAAGTGTAAAATCCTATTGTTTAAAGTCACCCTCTACTGGAAACTACTTTATCAATCGTTCCAATTTTTTTTTTATAAATATCCATACAAGAAAATCACTTTATCATTCTTTTCTCTTTTTTGTTATATTAATCTTTATTTTCTGATTTGCCCCGTCGTCGAAGAACGGTGTTCAGAGTACCCGTCGTATATCCAGTGTCCATTCCACGGTACAATTTTTGTTCTATTTTTTCAACTCAATATTTTAAATCTCAAAAGCACCGTACTATTGTTTATTCACCATCACATCGTTCACTTATGCTGTAAATTCGATTCTACTTACTCCTTCTGCAAATTTCTTCTTAAAAACGTCAGGGGAGGATGGAAGAAAGTCTGTGCTTCTTAGAAACCGTGCACGGCTCAACACGATCATGTACGATACGTGTGAATCGATATCGCGAAAGTAGTGTGTACACATGAGAAAACAAGAAACATGGCAAGAAATATCGATAGGTCACAGCCGGCGTGAAGCTTTTTGTGGGACGCTCGCACGTGGATACAATTTCCTTTCTGAAACGGGTAATTGTTCGAACGTGCAGTTCGGATAGTGGTGGGGTCGGGCGCTAATTACAGTTTCGCCGGGAAAAATGTGCGGGACGCGTGTTACGCATGAAGGGGCCGGAAGGAATTAAATTACGTCGTATTCCGGTGTGTTAACATTATTTAGTAACGGAGTTTGCTCTCCAAAATTATTACATTGTTACAATTTCTAGTGTAATGCGTTTCTCCCATTCTCATTTCACTTTGTCGATTTTTTTTTTCTTTTATTTCTTTAAACTGATTTATCTTTTCTTTTTATAGATAATAAATATTAAATTATTACAACGTGAAAGAATGTTTGTGATATTTCTTGCTATGAGTCTAGACTTTAAGAATTCACGCTCTTTCTTATTACTGTTTCTAATAATAAATCTTCTCTTTCCCGCATTCTCGGCTTCCACAGTATATCAATGTAAGTAGCAACATATGTCATCTTTCATTTTTCTTCTTTCTTTTATTTTTTTTTTTATTATCATACTGTTTTGCATATGTATGTAATGTAAAGTGTAACAGCTTTGATAGCTGTATAGTTTGCAATAGAATGAAGCATAGTTTCTTGCATTAGACGCTTATTGAAATTAGAGCTTACCATGCAAAGTGCTGTGTTGCTGGGTTGACAGTGTTTATAGACGATGACGGAAGAAGATGTAAGTTAATAAAGCAAATTCCTTTCTCGAAGGAAATTTTGGTGACAGAATGTCTGACGCTTAGAGGAATCGGCTTGGAAAAGACTTTAACGCGATTCAGAAGCAATTTCCTAAAAATTCGTGTCTTTTAAGTGAATTTCTTATGGCAAATATATAAATACAGTATTTCTTAAATATTGAAACTTCACGACTGATGTTTAAAGGAGCTGAATCTTTCCAAATGTTTGTGTGCCTTTCAAACAAATTTTTCTTTTCAAAAATATAGTACAGTTATTTTTTAAACCTTAAAATTTCACGACTAATGTTTAGAAGAATCGATCTACAGGGTGGGGCGAAAGTCGCGATACGATTTAAAATAAGAATAATTTACAAAATATTCCACTTGAAATTTATTTGTTTGCACAATAGTAAGATACAATTTATGGAGTTTTTTTAAAGCTAAGTGTGAAAAATGACATCACATAAGTGCTGGCCATTTTTGGCTTCACATAGTTGAGCTCTTTTAAGGACATTTTCCATGACATTTGTAAGTGTTTCTGGCATTATGTTCTGTATTTCCGTTCTAATGTTTTCCTTCAGCTGATCAAGGCTTCTGGGCTTATTGGCGTACACCTTTTCCTTAAGATATCCCCAAAGAAAGAAATCCGGAGCCGTCAAATCAGGCGAGCGAGGAGGCCAGTTGAATGCCGAATTTCGGGAAATTATTCGTTCGCCAAAAATCCCTCTTAAAGTATCCATGGTGGATCGGGCAGTGTGTGCAGTGGCACCATCCTGTTGGAACCACATCTCTTCATTGTCGTCGATAGCTGGTCTTAAAAAGTTTTCCAGCATATGGCGATATCGTTCACCAGTTACTGATACCGCATTGCCATTGTCGTCTTCAAAGAAGTACGGTCCAATAATTTGCTGCGATGTAACAGCGCACCAAACCGTACATTTAATGGGGTGTAATTGTCGCTGATGGACAGCTCTTGGATTTTCAGTGCCCCATACCCTGCAGTTTTGTCGGTTTACAAAACCATTTAAGTGGAAATGAGCTTCATCACTCATTATCAAACGATGAATAAAATTGTTATCTGTGGTCACTTCTTGCAATCGAACAGCATACACGAGCCGTTGTTCATAATCTGTTGGCTTCAGTTCTTGAACTAATTGCACTTTGTAAGGAAACATCATTAAATCTTCTCGCAATATTCTTCTCAAAGATCTCCTAGAGAGTCCTAATTCAGCAGAACGTCTTCGCGTCGATGTTCCGGGATTTTCTTGAATACTTTGCTGAACACGTTCAATATTTACATTGTTTCTGACAGAACGTGGTCTTCCGGACCTTGGAAGATCACACACTGCACCATGTTGTTGAAAACGTTGCACTAAACGTTGAATCATCGACTTAGAAGGCGGATCTCGCACATTAAAATGTTGACGATAAGCTCTTTGAGTCAATATTACTGAGCGATGATTTTCAAAATAAAATTCAATAATTTTGGTACGTTGAATAACGCTGTAGGGTTCCATCATAAATCTCCCAGATATACTTTAAAAAATCTACAAAGAAAAAAAAGAAAAATATATAAGTTGAAGGAATTACGAATTTTTCCTACCGCTTCGCGACTTTTGCCCCACCCTGTACAAAAGAATTTGAAAACATTTAAAATAATTTTTCTAAAAATTCGTGTCTCCTTCAAATGAATTTCTCTTTGCAAAAATGCGAGTATGGTATTTCGTAAATATTGCAACTTCACGGATCGTATTACAAATTTTTGAAACGTCCATTGATCTCTAGGAAATCTGCTGTAATCATGAATAAAAAATGTGAAATACCATAGAACCTCGGTTACCCGAATTTTAAGGGAAGAGTTTAAATTTTCGAGCTGTAGCTGTTTTAATTTATCGAAGTTCCCGAGTTAGAGTGTTTAAAGAATGAAAACTCGACTTACAGAGAGTTTATACGTGAGGTAGATTTTTCGATTTATAAATATTCAAAGAAAGATAAATTAATCTTTCAAAAGTAAATTATGTACATACTTATTGGAAAGATAAATTTCGAATAAAAAATAAAAATGACAGTTTGCTTTATATCTAGGTATCTATTATGCGAAAACAAATGCATTTAAATGTGGTGAAATATCACCAACGGCTGAAGAATCGCCTACACAACTTGAAATCGTTTTACATCACAGAAGATTGCGAAAGGCTAAAGGAACATCACTTTTTACAACTAAATTTAACGATATAAGTTAAATAATATCATAGTGACAAGCCACTAGATGTACTCACATTCATGTCAACTTAAGTTCTTACAGTCTGTCTTGAATATCATATGCAGATTACAATGAAAGAAAACAACGTAGAGAAAATAACTTAAGTTATAGAAAGTTTATATTTTGATTTACTAAGATTTTTACAATAGAGCGAAATGAACAAAATTCTACTCTTACGCAGCTTTTCGAGTTATAGAGTTACACTGTATATCTTTCACGCAATCTCAAAAATTTATTATCAGTCTCTGTTAATGATAAAAACCATCGTTACAATGCATATATTCCAACCTACAAAATACGTTCGTCAAAAGTTTTTTGAACTGTTCAACGAATCGAAAGTTTCCACAACACGGAGTAGAATTGATTTTATCATGCCCGATTTAGAATCTATCGTAACTACAACTCGATATACATACACGTACACGTACATACACGTATGTATGTATAACCGAGAAATTTCATTTGAAGGATCGCGTTGAATTTAACAGGCCAAAGGTCAAAGTGTCAGACAAGATAATGTCAAATGGTATTTGGTCACCGCCTTTGAATACTGTCCGCCGTTTTCTGTCAATGAGAATTCACCGTAGCTAAGCGGTATCAATAATCGATGAACGATTACAGACACAGACAATCAACGTGTCATTATCAACATGAAGGACGTTAATGACGAAAATCCATACTTTATAAATCGGCCTTTGCCAATGCAAACGGTCGTACAGCTGAATGCACCGCCGAATACTCATGTGTTTACCATTCAAGCGAGGGATCCAGATACTGACAGCAATATTCACTACTTCATGGTACGCGATCGGAGTACGTATGAATTGGATATTACCTGTATATCTAGTGTATTAACAATTGAGGTGTGAAAAGGCATCGGACAGATATTTGAACGTTTTCATTCATTGTGACTAAATATAATTAGCTAACGTTCTTATAATTGAGAATTTTCTTCGTTGCATGTTGTCATAATTGCAAAATAAATTATAACGACAGCGAGCTAACTTAATTGCTCGTCGTTCCATGTTATTGATAGGAATTCCGTGAATCATGAGAAAACTAATGGAAGGACATCTGTTGTTGTATTTGGTACAGAAATTAATTATTTTCGACTTTTGGATACAATCAAAATTTTGTTTAAAAAAGAAAATAAGACAGATCAATCATCAAAATAATTTTGATTGTTGTAGATGACTTTTCGCCATTTTTCTCCAGTCGGACAACATTTATTTCTATACCTAATACATGTGAATCTGAACTTGAAAAGAATAATATTAAGTTATTTTGAAAACATTTTTATTTAAAATAATTTCCATAATTTTCGATCATTTCTAGCAGTAGTGTTGTGAAAATAAAGAATTCCGTGGATCATACGAAATTTAAGGAGAGAACGTGTATTGTTGTAATTGTAAATATGGATGTGAAGAGGATAGTATTAAATCACTTTGAAAACAATATTTCTATTTAAAATAAATTCTAGCAATAATTCAGCGTACGTAGAAATTCAAACCCTTATCTGTTAAATTTCTACTAAATCCGATACAGAAATAAAGTTTAGTGATTTTCAATCATTTTTCGTATATCTAAGTCTGTTCCAGACTTGGACATTATCTAAATAAACTATTTGAAAAATTTTCTCCGCCTGTATGTTGTTTGAAATAATTGTGTGTTAGTTTATTTGAGCAGACAAATGACTTTTTAAGATTATTTCGTTATTTGGATTTCAAATGAAGTAATTTTTCATTTTATTTTTTATTTCATGAAACATTTATTCATATAATTTTTATTTGGGTGATGTGATTGAAATAAAAAATTATTTGAAAATAATTCATTCTGATTAAACACAAAATAAAATTAGTTTTCTTATGTTATTTGTAAAATAAAAATAATACAGTATTTGAAATAAGTCAGTATTTTAAATGATTGTTTCTCGTCTTATTTTAAATAATCATTTTTCACAAAACCTTATGTGAAAAAGGTTTACATGGATAGACGAACCTTTGTATAAAAATAACTCTTTCATTAATTTCTAAAAGAGATACATTCTGTCCTTCTGTCGGTGCCAATTAACGAAAGAACAAATCTCACGATCAATTTTCAACGAAGTTCCAGAAAAAAAGAGTTTCCTAATTCAAAGTTCGTAAAACTTTTCGCAACTCATGTTCGATGGAACATAACCTCCTCTCCTCTGAACGGAAAATCTGTTAGACAACCGTATTAAAAGTTCCAAATTAAACCAGAAAATTACAAAGTTCCGTGAAACATACAGATTCATCGAGATGGAACGAAAGTTTCCGCAATAACAATTACAACTCTTCGAATTAAAAAAAAAAAAGGAAAAAAAGAACAAAGAAAAGAGGATTAACTTTTGGGCGGTTCTCGGATCTTTTCTGAGCCATCGTGTCCTTATTTATCTAAAAACAAATGCAATTTATTAGGTGTAGAAATAAATTCTTTCGGACTGTAATATAATATAATCATTAGTCATTCCTATGGAAGTATTCGCAAACTGTCAGAAAAATGGCAAAAGGTCATCGACTATAATGAAAATTATATTGATGATTGTTCTCTTTTTATTCTTATTGAATAAAACTTTATACTTGAAAGACTGAAAGAATTTATTTCACACCCAATATATTAATATGTTTTTTTCCTTTATTTAATAACATACCAAAAATTTATTTCGTGAATATCGTACTCTTAATAAAAATTATTACACTTATGGTCTACGGGTCTTTTTTGATATTACAGAATGATAAAGATGAACTATTTTATATTCTACAGAATGTCACGCGAAACTAACATGCAAATAGATATACAAATAACGAAGGACGACTAATACACGTTTCGTAATAAAAAAAAAGAAGTTTTGCAAGCTTTGCAAAATGTAACAGATTCGGTTGCATTGACGTCATCTCAATTAGATGTTTTAATACCAACAAAAAAGAGAGAATATATTTTAATACCAACAAAAAAGAGAGATATATCATGCTATTAAAACAGACAAGAAAAGCACCATAAAATGCGAAAAATGCATAAAATTCGTATGCAGATAGAACTGGTATTAATTATTTAAAACTTGTTACAAATAATTTCTGCAGAATATATTATTTTTCTCAAATTAAAACTATTATTAACTGTGAAATTAGTTATTTCGTAAGTCTTTTCGTTGCATTATAAAATTAAAAATATATGTTCCATATAACTGGGTCATTTTTGACCCAAAGACAGTGTCTTTTTAGTCAAACGAAAGAACGTATAAAGAAATACACGCAAAATTTCATCTCGATGGTTTTACAATATCTGTTCCATTCTTCACAGTACTCTCTATATTACAACGAAGACTGGTTTCCATGAAATATCCACGGAAATCCCGCATGAAACATTATATATCTTCCGTACGATGTCGTTCGTCATAAAATTATCTGACTGAAAAATAAATGTTGCGCCTTTTTCTTTATAGCTGGGGGCCGTTTCGAAGTAGACGAGCGTTCCGGTGTTGTACGCACCCGCGGGACCGATCTCTTTCAGCTGGACATGGAATACGTTCTATACGTGAAAGCGGAAGATCAGAATGGCCGTATAGACGAGAGGCGTTTTCAGTCGACTCCTGAGGAACGGTTATCGATCCTAGGTGGAAAACGCGCGCCGCAGTTCTACATGCAGGCATACACGGCCGAGATACCAGAAAACCAGAAGAAGGACTCCGAGTGAGTTGAATGTCTTTCAGATTTCATCAGAGTGAGAATATGTCAGCGTGGCTCATAGAAGAAAATAATTGTAGGGTCGATCGAGGTGAATCGGATCATTTTCTGTTTGATGATAAAACAATAAAAGTCAGATATTAAAAGAGTGATATTTTATTACAAAATTTGTATTTATTAAAAATAAAGTTTAAAATCTTTCTTCTGCAAAGGAAAATACGATAAAGTGAGAAATATTTGTTTCGCTTTAAATTTTAGAGTGATTCGGATAACAAACATTTTAGCGAAAACAGTGCAATTTTCATAGCAAACTCTTTGGAATCTTTTGGTAAAAAAGATATAATTCAATGACAACGAGGACAACTGACACTTTATCGACTGAGTAGTAGTCAGACATTGGAAAGATAATTTTTTATTACAAAATTCGTATTTATGTATTAGTAATTTAGCTGGAACGTTAATAATAAAAAATAAAAATAAACTTAAAAAAGTTTCTTCTACAAACGAAAAAAATATTCGATTCGTCTCAAATTTCGTGGCGAATCGGGTAACCCAAAAATCTCTGAAGAAAGTGAAATTTTCATAAAAAGATCTTTAGAATCAACGTAAGAAAAAAATAATTCAGTGACAATGAGGTCCATTGACACTCTTTACTCTTTTATAGAGTTGTTTAAGGTCCATCATACATTTCTGCAGCTTGATTTATTGTCATTCCTTTAAATTTAATTCTTATCACAGCTTCTTTAATCTTTTTTTTTTCACAGACACCGTGAGCTTTAATTGGTCTTTTTTTTATGTACGTATGAACCATTTCTATACAAATAATTGCCATATTTATAATCATAAAAATACTCAAATGAAGAAACAATGAACGATCCGATTCACCTCAAATGATGTGATCCAATTAACCTTATATAATAATTTCTGAAGGTTTTAAAGATGACATGAGACACGTTTTTTTTTGTTGATATTTTGTATTTTTTTTATGAAACAGCTGCGCAACTTGTTTTTTTGAAATTTGGTTTATATGTTTATTCATATTTCAGGAGTGTTTACAAATTTTGCTACAGAGAAATAATTACAATATAAAGGGTGTTTCCAACTAGAAACTGGTGATAAAACCGAAAAGAGCGTGAATCTACATGAAAAAATTTTATGATAAGGTGATTAATTTCTGAATAAATTAGTGTTGATAATTCGTCGAATACGAATTTATTTATTTTATTCATATCTATGTCTAGTATCACGTCTCAGTACGTCTAAGTATCATTGTAAACTACCTAATATATTGCTATTTGAGTTTATCGCGTTGGATAGTGAAGCACAAATAATAAAATAAAAGTAAAAATTGTTATTTACGGAGCTATGTCAAGTCTCTTGTGTATCATTAGGAGAATACGAGTAGGAAATAGCTCAGAGAGAAAATTCTGCTTGCATTGGAATATTTGTGAACAGGAAATACCCTGAGAAACGTCTATAGAAGTGTAATACATATGGCAGAATTATGTTAGGAACGAACCGGAAGTCATTCTTAACAATCTTCACATTAATAAAAACAAATAAAAGACAAAGAAAGTTCTTTAGAAAAAATTACTCTTATTCCATCGCTTATCCTTTACTATCTGATGCAACCGATCCGAACAGGAATACAGATCGTGTGTAAGTGTCAACGTACTTGAATTTTCAAAGATTAATTTCTTCGGAAATTAAGTCTTCTACTTAACAATGTCACCCTAGATTTTCGATTTCTTTTTTCACGTAAATTTACCTCATTTTCGGTTGTATCACCAGTATCCCTCATGAAGATTTTCACATGGATAAAATTTTATTGTATGAATCATTTTTCGAAGCGTCTAACTTCATTTTGCAAAATTATTGTTCAATCTTAGTCTGCTGAATTTTGCAAGCTGTCGCTGTTATTTCGCGACGTTTTTAATTTTATATCAAATTTTTTATTTCAGTATCATATCAGTGAAGGCAAAATCATTCGCCGATCGTGAAATCCGGTATACGCTGAAGGCACAAGGACAGGGCGCAGCGGGAACCTTTAATATCGGTCCAAGTACTGGTATTGTGAAATTGGCTAAAGAGCTAGACTTCGAGGATTTACGTCAACCCCACATTTATTCTCTTCTGGTTACCGCTACTGAAGATTCCGGTGGTTTCTCTACATCCGTTGAGGTAAACTAAGCTTTTTTTGATTATTTTTTACGACAACCTAATTATTCACTGGTTTCACTTCTCATGAAAAATTAATGGAGATATGTATATTCATTTTATTTCGTCTGTAGCAATAACGAGTATTGTGTAATTTATTCTGAATGTTACTCTGAAAAATATTCGTACACTAATAAAATCCTGAAAGATTGCCAAATGATTGTAGCTTCGTTATATCTAAATGATTTAACTAGGTCAGTGGTAACTTCAGGAAATAAATAATTACAAGAAAAAAAGTAGAACTAACGAAACAATCATTAAACACGGCAGAGATAGAAATATTCATGATATTTAAAATATTGTGAATATGAATAATACAAATATTATACTATAAATATTTAAAATATTCATTTCTGCTAAATGTTTGAATATTTGTGTAACATAGTTATCGGACTTGATTTCAATTAATTTGTGTTACAATTTCATATACGAAAATTCACTGAACTAACAGTATGTAATTTTGAAGCATAATAAATGACATTTCATAATGAAAGCAGCGTCAAAAGAATCTCTTTGTAATTAATAAATATAGAAATATATTTATAAAAAGTATCGTTAAAAGCAAGCTTATTTTTTTTTTAATGTTTATTGATTATAGTGTTCAAATATTTTTGAGAGTAACTGTATACAATACAACGCTTTACCTAATTGATTTTTTGGTGTCAACACTTATCGACTGCGAACTAATTAATTGGCTTTTTATTGTCAGTGATTATCGATCTCGTTAACGATTCGTTTATTATTTTTCATTTTTTACTTTTACTAACGATGTTTTTGCGCCTGAATGAGCAGGTCTAAAGGGCGTAGTAAGTTCAATCACGAGCGGTAGGTAAAGTGTTAAGATTAGAACTTACTATACGTTTATGTATCTACGTTGCTTTTAATGGTATAGAAAAATATGTACGAAAGGAGAAAATATTTTGATAACGATTTTTTCCCCGAAATCATATATATTAGATCGTCCTAAAAGTAATCCGGTTTTTATTCATTTTAACTACTAAGAAAAACAAAAAATACATTACTTATAGGATCGTCTAATATTTTCCGAGTTTTCAAGGTAATCTGAAGTTTTTTTCCTTTCTTTTCAAATATGAAGTGCAGAAATGAATTCTTTTCGATTGGAGTCACATAGTCATTACAGCTATTCAAATCGAAGTATTCAAAAGCTGGGAGAGAAATGACGGAAGGTAATCAGTGGCGATGGAAATTATTTCCATTGTTCAACCAATGATCTGTTTTCATTCTTTCTAAATGAAACTTTGATTGTACTCAAACGTTGGACAGAATTCATTTCTACACCTAATATAATTATATAATGATTAAAATAATTCTTATTAAACTATAATTTAGCATATACATGTTGTTAAATGCAAATGAACAGACTTTTCAAAATAATGATTTTAATATAGTTCAATTTAACCTTTAATATAGTGATACAATTAAAGATATTAATTACCACTGTAACAGTATAGTTAAGAATAAATATGTCTGAGTTTCAAATATTAATCATGCATAAGGCGAATGAATATGTTTGTTTCTAATCAACAAATAAGATATGACCTAAATATTTTCGCTTTATTGCTAGATATGAGATGTAGAATTTTTTATTTTCAGTACAATTTTGCTGAATTACATATGATCCATTTTCCTTTATCGCTCTAGAAAACTGACAACGTCAATTTCTCAAAATTTCCGTGATTTACTAGCAAAACATTTTAGTTCATTTTTTTGTCTCATTTAAAATTTCCGGTTCCAAATCTTTTGAACCAATCATAAACTATTTGAACAGACACAGTATAATCGACCAATGCAGAAGAGATACGACAAGCGTAAAAATTAGCAAAAATCTTTACATTTATTACAGTTATGGGCTCAATATATTTAGAATTAAAGTCGTGGAACACTGCGATTTTAACAATTTTCAACCGTTTGCAGCTTATGGTAACGCTAACTGATTTCGATGAGATTTTCAGCGTGTACTACAGAACGTATGTTTTTAATTTTCATTAGAGGCTTGGACAAAAATTTAGATACAGGGACCTTTAGAATTTTTTTTAGTGATTCCCACAAATTGAAATTTTTTCAAAATTTTTCGTACACGTCATCTGGTATACTAATCTTTCTAACTGTAAAAAAACAAGAAATTCAAACTGTGCCTGAATACTAATTCTAGTACATCTACATTATAACCTGTGAGTAATTCAGCTTCTATAGAATTTTTACTCCTTAGAAGATGTCTAATATGGATCTTGCGGTAATGGATAATTGATCAGATAAATTTGTAATAATATCTTATCTTCGCCCATTTTAAAACCTTTCATTACCAGAACGACCGATACATACTGATTGAACCATTGGTGGTACAAGCCGCCCAATGAAACAGCCATGTTTGTACCACCGCTGGTACATGTTTGCGTGAACGTGTTAAACAGATCAAGCTGCATGTTTACTGGAAACATTGCTAGCTAAAGCAATCACGTGAAGATAACGAAATGAACATTTAGGACAATCTACGTATATTTTACATTTCACATGTGTAATTTGAAGACACTTGGGAAGATGATTAGTTACTTTGAAACTATTGATTGGAACTCTGTTCGTGTGTGACAATTCGATCGAGTTACACGGAATTTGTTTTGTTGAAATTGCCATGTGGTTTTCCAGTTGACCATACGAGTTTCGGATGTGAACGACAACGCGCCGAAATTCGAGTTGCCTGATTATCAAGCCCACAATGTGGACGAGGATATATCGTTGGGCACAAGTATATTGAAAGTGAAAGCAACCGACGCGGATTCCGGCGCTAACGCGGAAATAGAGTACCTGGTGTCAGACGACCACTTCAGCGTGGACAATAACGGAATCATCGTTAACAATAAGCAACTTGACGCGGATAACAACAATGCCTGTTACGAATTCACTGTCACTGCCAAAGATAAAGGTACACGTTTGTTTTATTCAGCTTTTGTACACTTATCTCTTCTTCTTTTTATTTTCTCCTTCTTTTTTAAATGAAGAAACAGAACTGTTGATTGAAAGTGAACAATATCTCTATTCAACAAAAGACCAAATCTACACGATTAAAAATGAGAAATTCAGTAGAAAAGTTAAACATAAATTACTACCTATTATTATAATAATACAAGATCAAATTCGAATATATTTTGTTTCCATTACGTTACATTCTTTTCGTTCCTGTTATAAAATACCTTAAGAACTCGTTGTTTCATGTAAAACTTTTAAAGTTTTATTAAGAAACATTAGACTGAGTTTAATATACATGGTGAGCTATTTAATTGTGCTACCTAAATTTATTCATAACTTATTTGTTGTATCAAACAAAGTTTCAAGTAGAAGTTGTTCGTTATGGGCAGGGGACAAAAAATATTAAAGTAAAATTCCCAATAATGAAAAAATTACAAAAATTTTAATGATGTAGAGTAGTGGTTAAGACTGTCTCCTAATTTATATAATTATAATCACAGAAATGCACTATCAGAAAACTGCTGTCGCACTATGAAGATCTGAGCAAGAAAAAATTATTCAAATGATGTTTAGATGAGTTTCAAGTTAAAAGGATAGTTATAGAATTTTAACGTTATATCATAGATAAATTGTTGCATAGTTTTAAATGTGTTTTTCTCGAAAGTAAGTTTTTAAATCAATAATTCACTGAGTTTTCATCCAATTTGCTTCAAATTTAGGGTGATCGTTTCTAATAAGATTCCCTTCGGCTGTACGTACGGAATTTTTGATTGGATAAGTAGTTCCTACATAATGTTTAAAGAGATTGTAATTTTTTTACTGATTTTCCACAGTTTTTTTTCAAAGACTCAGTATTTGATAACAAATTACTGTTTTTGAAAATCCATATTTGCAACTGAAGCTGTTATTTCATAGTTTAAAAATTTCTTGTGGAAAATTGCACGTCCGTCCGTTTTTTATAAATTTTTGGAGGCCTCTCACGCTACTTACGACTGTTACTACAATAATTAATATGTTTATATCAAATTTTTAGAAAAAGTAGTTCAAGAAGTGAAGTAGTTTCTGAAAGCGATAGAAATTGTTAAAAAATAATTATCAATTTCACCAAAAACACATCCGCGAATATTTCTTTTAGATTCAGTTGTCAGCATAGTTTCCTCCCTCAAGAAAATTCTGTCTGCTTCCGTTTCCAGTTCGGAGCAGACTAATAAATCGATCATTCACGATCGACAACGTTCGACAGTTTCCTTATTTCTAAAGCACGCCCCAAAGCCAACAATATGATTAATTAAGGCTCATTTCCATACATTTCTTAATATCTCACAATCGATCAACTGTCATCTTCTGTGAAAATAAAAAACAAAACTGTTCACCAAATCTTTCCTCCTTAATGGCACCTCATTTTTTTCCAGGTGAGCCACCGAAAACTGGCTCGGCAACGGTCCGCATATACACGAAGAACAAGAACGACGAGGAGCCAAAATTCTCTCAACAGGTATACACGCCGAACGTGGACGAAAACGCTGGGCCTAATACACTCGTGACGACTGTGGTCGCGTCTGACAAAGATGGAGATAACGTACGGTTTCGTTTCGTCGGTGGTAACACCACGTCGGGTCAGTTTGTGATCGAAGAGATCACCGGTGTAATTCGTCTTCACGGAAAAGAGGTCACGATGGATAGGGACAAGTACGAGCTGAACGTGACTGCCCTCGACGATGGTGCTTGCTGTCCAAATGGAGAGGCTACCACTCATACAAGCACCGCTGTTGTTGTGGTCTTCATCACGGACGTGAACGATAACAAGCCAGTTTTTAAGGATTGCAGCATGTACAACCCGAAAGTTGAGGAAGGCGCGCCGAATGGTAGCACGGTGATCAAGGTACAAGCTACCGACGAAGATAAGGGCGTGAACGGCCAGGTGAAATATTCGATCGTTCAGCAACCGAATCAGAAGGGGACGAAATTCATCGTCGACGAGGAGACTGGTCAAGTTTCGACGAATAAGGTAGAGATTTGCCTGCGAATTATTATTTTTACTTTACATAACTTTGTGCAAAATAGAGATAGATAGTTTGTGATGTTTACTATTGTTACTTTCTTTCATTTCTTTTTTTAATGTAAATTTTATCTGTATAACAGACAGTATTCGAAAAATTGTGATATAAACTGAAAGTCCAAGAATAAGTCGATAAAAAATTTTATAATTTGAAGCCTTGGTTTCAGGAAAATCGAGTTTGAATTTCATTTAATTTGAAATTGAATCTCTCTAGTTTGCAATTAAAAGTCTATAAGAAATGATAAGTAGTTTCGTTATGTCAGTTTTCATGAATGTGAATGTGGCGATTAAAACTGAGTAATTTCTCAATAAATGAACTAATGCGTTTTACGTATCATCGAAACAATGACGAGTTATCTCATTATCCCCAGCTAAAAGGTTAATGACATTGACTAAATATGTTTCTTCGTACTCAGTTGCACTGTTCGTATTTGTGACTTGGTATAGACTGGATTACTATACCATGCACCCGTAATGCATTTATTTAGTTTTAGTTTTCGTGGAGAGAGTAAATTGGCCTTCACAGTTGTCGGATCTGACTTCGCTGAATTTTCATTTTTCTCGCATTGTTACATAAAGGAATTAGTTTATGCCACAAATGATGAGAATAATGATGAATTAAAACATAATGTTTCACAAGCATTTCAATTCATAATTCTGTTACTCGGCGAACGACACTTTGAGACTGAGTAGAAGACACTTTGATCAATCTTCAGGTTAAAACTAAATAAATGTATGTATTATTGGTGCTTAGTATAATAATTCAATTCATGTCAAGTCGTAAATACGAACCGAGTAGCCGAGTGCAAAGAAATACATTTAGTAAATGCTCTTAAGTGAAATTCAAATTCAATTGTTTTGAAAACGAGGCTTCAATCGGAAAAATTTTATTCCCTTTTCTTCGACTTATTTTTACACGAGGAATAACCTCTTTCTGCGTGTAATTATCGATTATTTATGATTAATAAATTAGTATACGAGTAGATGCATTGTTAAACTTAATCTTTTAATTAGACACGTGATTTATATAATACGTGGTTTTAAATAGTAAGGCGAAAGGGTGGTATAGACTGGTGAGAATTAGTTTTATTGCAATTTGTGAAATAGGATACTAAACCTTCGAACGGCTCGGATGGTTCGACCGATCTCGCGGGAAACTGTGCTTGGGTCCAGTTGGACCCAAGTTAGTTATTTTTCCATTTTTATATTTTGTAAACTCTTTTTTATTTCTGTTTATTATTCTCCCAACAATATGAAAAAGAAAAGTCGGTCTTTTCTTAACACTCAGGTTAAATCGAACCCAGGCATAATCGACCGATGAATAATTATATATTTTCTGTGATAGCAATTTAATATATTAATTTATGTTTAATTAGTATTTCATTTCTAAGAATAGTTTTACCATTCAGTTAATTATATATATATTTTTTTTATCAGTTTATGATATAATTTTTTTTGTGTCGTGCAGTTTTAAGAAGGAAAGAATCTGTAGTTACACTGATTTTTTCAGGTGTTTGATCGTGAAGGAGATGACGGCAAATTTGTATCCGTTACTGTAAAAGCAACAGATCAAGGTGAACCTTCTTTGGAAGGCGTTTGTTCTTTCACTGTTGAAATTACGGACGTTAACGACAACCCACCACTGTTCGATCGTCAGGTGAGTGAAACCATAACAATTTAAAGGAAACAAATTCTTTTAATTACCTGTTAGATAACATCATTATGTATATTGCTAAGTGAAAAATCTGTATTCAAAATGATAAATTTAGGAAAAATTTAAATTATAAGTTTACATCATTAGTTATATAGTTTTCAAATGAAACATATTTTCTTCTCGTATTCTGTAATTAAAAATATTAAACTACGATCGATGCAACTATAATTGCATCTATAACACTTTTTCTAATTAATATCGAGCCTATAGTCAAAAGTCTGCTCTTGATATTGTACGAGAGTCATTTAAAATGTTCACAGCCTCATTCATCAAATGGTCATGATGTTTGAATTTTATTTATACATCTAGAAATTGCATTATTTTATACATAATTTTTAAGTTTGACATTAATCTATCGTATAGTTTATCGAGAAAATTAATTTGAGAAAAACTCATTCGCTGGCTGCCTTAAAATGGATAAAATGGCAGAAATGGTAAAACTAACTGTTTCTAACAAGAAGTTCGATTTGCTATCAAACTTCTATCTATTCCCAAAATTGAAAAAGTTCTTGATACTGGACCATTTTCGTCATATGATAACGTTATAACTGCAGTAAACAGCTATTTGGAAAACATTCAAGAAATACACTTCGGAAGTGGCAAAGTTGAGGGAAAGTATGTTAAAAAATTAAAAAAATTAAAGCTCAAAATAGTATGTTTTTATACTAAAGCCGCGAATTTTTAAGAATGAGATGTTCCTCCCTGAAAGTATACAAGTCACGAGTAGAAATAACAAAAACTGTTGATTCAACGTCTATCATTGACTATTGTAAATCATTAATGTTTAAAATAGGTCACTGAATTAAAAGATATAATAATTGAAGTTAAAATATCTCAAGAATAAGAATTAAAGTGAAAAAACCATTTCAAACAGCAATTTTATTACTTTTGAGGTAAATTATTATAGTAGACCATCATGATTCATAATAAAATTATACAACTCTCATTTTTTATAATTTTTCGTTTACAATATGAATTCTGATAAATCCTTATTAATGACTGATAATAACTTAACGTCTGCAGAAAAAATTTATAAAAGTAAGTTCATCGATGATATAAAATTTGCCTTGAATATAATTTTTCAAGCGTAAGATCGCTGTAAAAAATATCAAAAGACATTTCATTTACCGTGAAAAATATTAGTTTCAAGTATAAATGAGAAAAATATTTAATACTTAAATAATACGTTAGAATTTAATCAATCTGTATCGATCACAATTTAAGCTTCAGATAAGCTTCGTTTTATTAAAAATAATAATGAGGTCCTTATTTAAATATTTAACACACGCGGCAGATGATATTAATCCTGTAGGAATGCTTCAATAGTAAACCTGTCTTTGACGTTTTCGTTTCATTTGCATTCGTTACGTGCTTCATTTGAACAATTTTCTGATATTCATCGCCGAAGCGAAACATCAGCGAGCGTTCATTGCGAACCAGAGAGACCGGGATACGGCTGGGGAAAACTGAAAGAGAAAATTGCCTTTCGCGCGGTTGTATTGTGCCATTTGATGCCCTTTGAAATTCAAGCATTAACTATCGGGATATACAAAGGGACACGTTCGAAAGAAATGCAAAAGACGCTTGACCCTGGGAATTTTGCACTTTGTGCGCGGAATAGCTGTTCAGAATAAATTAACAAACACTCGGTTAGAACAAACGAGGAGAGGACCTCTCCGTGGTTTGCATATTATTCGTTGGCCATATGTCAGTCACTTTTCTCTCCAGTTTGACGAATTTGATACTTCGTTAATGCAAATTATTATCACCGGGAACTTCGTGATATTTGTTAATCTGTTAATTGAGTTCATCTTCCAAAAAGAAATGAAATATCTTTTAAATTTCACTTTATAATTGAAAATTAGTGAAAATAATAAGCAATTATTTTATTTTGATTTTTGCAAATGTCGATGTGATGTATCATATTTAACCCTTTGACTGCGAAAGGTGTATATACATACATGCTTTTATGTGTGTATTACTACGTACAAGAGGCGCATATATATGTGCTCTTTGCAATTTTCACTCAGTACTTTACGTTTATTTTCATTGGATATATTAGGTGTAGAAATAAATTCTTTGCCACTTTTGGGTACAATGAAACTTTTATTTAAAAAGAACGAAAACGGTTCAATTATCGAAATAATTTCCATTAGTATTAATGATCTGTTACCATTTTTCTGAGATACTGTCACGAATATTTCTATTAGAAGGGCTGTACTGATTATGTGACTTCAGTTGGAAAATATTAATTTCCATACCTAATATATCGAATGTCGCGAATTGTTTTAACTTTCGTAAACATTTTTCACGCGGAAAAGACATGTGCGTTCCTGACTTTCAGATATATTAGATTCGTTTTCTGTTAGAGTGTACCAGAGTCAAAGGGTTAATATAGGCGTAGCAGTACAATTGAAAATTAACGATACCTTTACACATAATCTATTGTATTCTAAGTATTGACTAATCAATGACGAGTTAACTTGTCTTCCCTAGTCAAAAGGTTAATCGTAAAGTATTTCCTGATTAAAGAACAACTAATCGAATCGATTGTTCCCTCTTTTTTTTCTTGTTGTTCATTTTAATTACTTTTCCATTTGTTTATATCTAAAATTTCAAACATGATATACAAACAATTTTTTCAATAAAAAATTCCTTTGTATTTAAAGAAAATAAAGTTGTGAACAATTCTTCCATTAATTATGTTACACATAATTTCTACAAAGTTCTAGATAATTAGTTTTTACACTTAAATAATGCAGTAATTAATTAATTTGTGCAATAAATTCTGCAAAGTGATACATTATTTAAGTGTAAATGAATCTACGAAGAGTATTGATTAGCAATTAATGATACACGATTAACATTTTAAGCGTCACACCGATTTCAGTCGATTTTTCGTTTGGCGGTTCACTTTCGAAAATTTTATAAACAATGTTGCAAGGCTAATTCGAAAACATTTGGTTGCGAAAATGTAACGAAACTGTGTTGAAACTGTTTTAAGCTTCTATGACCCATTAAGCCTTTTAACCCATGTTTTCTATGTTTATAAGAAAAAAAGTTTTACATTTTGACAAATGTCGAAAAGCCAGAATTAATTAGTGTACAGAAATTGACTGGTAATCATGTAATAGTACAACAATGCAATAGTATAACAATAAACAAATAAACTGTGATGTATAAAATATGTAACATTTAATTGACGCGACGCTATAGAGGGATAATAAAGCGTATTAATGAATGATAAGGTATAATTCTTTAAATTTAGTGCTGTTAGTTCTCAAAAACCAACACCGCCTGAATGAAAAGCTTAGCGTTAGTCTGCAGGCATCGCCGTGGCACTCCTATTAAATATGAAAATCTGTTATCTTCTTTTTCCTTTTCTTTAAATCGCCACTCTTCGATTAATCTACAATTGAACTGTCGTTAATTTTCAGCGATACGTAGAGAATGTAAAACAAGATGCAAGTATCGGAACAAATATATTAAGAGTATCGGCATCAGACGAGGATGCCGATAATAACGGTGCCATAACATACTCGTTGAGTTCACCTAACAATGACCAAGGGTTGGAGTACTTTGAGATTCAACCAGAGTCTGGTTGGATCGTCTTAAAGAAGCCCTTAGACGTGAGTATTCCTATTAACGACCATTTATATATATAACTCTCTTTAGCAGTAACGACAATAATCGTTCATTGGAGAACCATCAACGTGTGTCCTCGAGCAAGAAACTTCCGGTTCTTCGAGCCTGCATCGATCAACGATCAACTTTCGTCATGTGATTTTATATACTTCGGACATATTTACAATTGTACACTATTGAACAATTACAATATGTATTTTTAAACAACGTTTGATAATCATTCTTTCAAGAATTATGAAAATATGAAAGAAAATCGAGGCAGAAAAGTTATGTTTATCTGTGAAAGGATTGCTCAACAAATGCCGAGAATGCACGTTACGTTCTCCAATTATTATTACTATGTCAGAATTTCCATACACACACACATATATCCACCTTAGATAGTGTTTATACGTGTGTATGTATATTGAAGGAATATAATATATACATACACCTTCTGCCGATCTACATAATATATATATTTTTATATATATATATTGTACATTTACGTTGACTTAGTTCTTTACCACGAAGTCCGTTTTGTTGCTGTTCGGATAAATTGTACTACTCATATACGTTTGGTCGGCAATTATTTCTCTAATTATCACTAATATGCAACGAAATGAGTTTCCTTTTTACGGCACATGTATAGAACTTTTTAATTCCCATTGATATGCACAATGTGTTCACTATGGTAAATACTTAGCTATGCCTGATTTCCTTCAAACGCTTCATGTACCTGAATCGATCGACCGTTCGGGCTATTTTTGCAACAGAACACTCTCTCTCTGTCTCTCTCATTCTTTCTATCGAGAACATGCTCGCGGCGCGAGTACCTTTTAAACAAGTTCCAAACGAGCTATCGAACACCTCTTGTCTCCAAGTTTTGTTCATCGCCGTTATTGGTCGCCGACGAACGTCTATTTTTTTTTTTCTCCCCTTGTTTACATGTGTATTTTTTATTTCCTCTCGATCACATCCGTTCGATCTTTTTCTTTTTTTCTGTTGTTCCTTCAAACGTTCGGTTTCAAAAAGAAAAAAAAAAAGAAAAAAAAAGACACGTTTATTGCCGTTCTGATTTTTCAATCATCGAAAAAAATTCACAGTTGTTTCTTTATTTTCTTTCCTTGGTTCTCATCTTTCTCCTTCTTTCTTTATTTTTCCATTTTTTCATTCGCGATTTTTTTGACGACAAAAAACAAAAGAAAAGTATAAAAGAAGAAAAGGAAAAAAATATGAGAAACGGGCGTGTGCATTTTTCATTTTCCAACCTTAGCCAAGGAGAAAGACTGTGTGCGATGTGTTTTTTCCCCTGTCATAGTCATTTTTTCTCTCTCTCTGTTTTTTCTTTTTTTTTTTGTACACGCGTCACAGAGCACCGCGGAGAAACGACACCGGGAAGGAAACGAACAGAATAACAGAGCAAAAGGAAGGGAAACGAACGAGACCTAACTAATTACCTTTTAATTAATTCTCCTTAACTTAAAATACTAATGTGAATGTTTTTCAAAAGGGAAGTGATGTTTTTTGAACTTCCAGGAGCAGGTGGGAACGACATTTTTTGAGCCCCACGTACGGTGTACTTCAACCTCTACGCATTTTGTGGTGCATCAGACATAAACAATTTTTGAAAATGCTTGCAATATTTTATATGAATGTGTTTTTGATTCCTTTACAGGAACGGATCTCGCTCTCGCTCCTAAATCCTTCCTGTCTAATCTCTTTCTCTCTCTCTCTCTCTCTCTTTCTCTCTGTCTCTGTCTCCACCCCACTCTCTCATTCTGTCCCTTTTGTTCTTTTTTATTTTTTTTCTCTTTCTCTTTCTCTCTCTCCGTTTCTCATTCTAAATTTTCTCTCTTTTATTTTTCTTCTTTCTTCTGTCTGTCTGCTTTTGTTTTCCTTTTTTGCATTTTGTTTTACATACGTATGATACGTAGAATATTTTTTATATTTTTTCCTTTTTTTTTAATTTTTTCGTAAATTGAATTTATGGAAACGAATTTTTCAGATTTGCATTTTGTTACCAAAAAAACGTAGAAGAACGCTTTTTGTTTTTTGTGCCTTTGCGTTCTCCTCAAACGGAGCATTTACAAACGTTTTATTTTTTTTCTCTTTCTCTCTCGTTCTTTTGCATTTTGTACATTTTTTTTTCTTTTTCCTTCGATTTTTCCCTTTTCTTTCTTCTTTTCATCTGTCTGACGTTTCCCAACTTTCATCCTCTATTCTCCCCGCAAAACCACGACGTGACTGACAATGAGCCAAAAAAAAAAAAATACCGGAAAAAAGCAATGAGAGACATTTTTTGCCGAGAGCGCAATAACGAGTAAAACCGTAAGAAATCTGTCCGTGGTGTGACATTTTTTCTTCTGTGATTGGGGCAGCATACCACTGTCGTAACGAAACAGACATAAAAATAAAAAAAAAACGGAATAATGCAGATCCGTAAGCACACTCGACGAGCCAACGTAACGGAAAAAAAATAAAGTAACATAAAAATACACGGTAAAAACGTCCATCGGTTTTTGAGTGTCGTTAAAACGAAAGATTCAGACGAGGGGTCGTCATAATTTTTTTTCCTTCTCTCTGTAACTCCGGTCACCCTTCATATCCACCCGTTCCATACCTCGAGCTTTATATTTCTATCTCTATTACTCTCTCTTTTTCTCTTTCTCGGACTATTTCTACTCTCTCTCTCTCTCTCTCTCTCTCTCTCTCTCTCTCTCTCTGTCTCTCTGTCTTTCTCTCTATCTTTCTCTCTAACTTTCTCTCGATCTAGCTATTTCTTTCTTTCTTTCTCACGTCACCCTATATTCCTCCTGATGCCTCTTTAAACGCATTCTTGCTTGCATGCAAATGCCTGCATTGGTTGATTTCGTAAAAGAACTAATTTGAATTTCTTATTGTTTATGTTTGTGTTCATTGCACCATTTACTTTCTTCGGATTTGATGATGACAAAAAAAAGGGCTGTTTTCCAGTAAGTAGGAACTACATTCTTGTGTTTCACACTTTGTATCGAGAACACCATGAATGGGGTATAACATGATAGAGAATCATTGTTATACCAGCGCAAGAAAAGACCGATAAAAGAATTACGAAAAGAAAACGAAAAGAAAAACAGACACGAGTATGTGTATTCGTTACAATGTAAAAACTTAAAGCGCATTTCCGTTCGAATTGTTAGATTATTTCTTTCTTTTTTTCATTTTTTTTTTCTTTACGATCATTTCTTTCACCTCTGTTGATGTTACTCTATGATTATCAATTGTCACTCGGAGACGTCACTCTGTTTCTGTTTGTATCGCTCTCTCTTTCTCTCTCTTTCTGTCTCTCTTTCTAACTGAACTATCTCTCTTTCTCTCTTTCTCTATCTCCGTCTTTTGATCAATTGTTTTTTTCTTTCCTTTTCTTTTCTTTTTTTTGTTTCTTTCAATAATCTTTCGTTTTCGCATTCGAAGTACATTTACCAAGCGCGAATACGTACGATTCTTTCTCTTTTTCATTTTCTTCGTTCTGTTTATTCTTCATTTTTGTTTCACATAATTGTTTATTCGTGTTATCGCGCGCCTTTTTGTTCGCTTTCTCTTTTTATCCTGGTCTCGAGTGTATCCGCAGGTGAAGGACCTCTTTATTGTCGCATATTGCCGATAACGGATTCATTGATTCTTTAAAATAAACTTCTTTTCTTTTCAATATGAACACAATAGTGTGTACAGCAAGAGTTAGAAAAAGTTTGTGTCGTTTTTTAATCAAATTCATGTATTTAGCGCACAGAATTCGTGAAATGTTACCATCTCATGTTGGAATCACCAGTCTTTATGTTAACAAAAATTTGTTTGAGAAATAATGCAACTCGGTTTCAAAATGGGCGACCTAAACTTTCGCGAACTCCTAATAATTGCATTGATCGTCACAGAGAAAATGTTTGAAATGTACGATTGCAACGAATAAGGTTAAATCATATTTTTCCAATTATTTTAAAATTCTGTTCAAAATTATTACCGATTTCAAACTACTGATAAAAGTTTCCTAAATACCGAAATATAATTCTTTAAAGAAATTAGTACAAGAAGAAGAAACGTTATCGGCATCTAAGATGATGGCTATAGAATTTTCTAAATCTTCAATTATTTAGAATTAATTATAAACGAATCTTAAAGGAACTATACTAAGGAAAAAATCATATGATCAGTATCATACTTCTTGAGATTATACAAAAATAGTGTCGGGTAAGTATTCCATTGTCGTTCACGCAAAAACTTGTCATTCATGCATCGTTCAACGAATGTCAGTGACATAGAACTGATTCGATAATGGTAGAAATTTTCAGGTTAATCACAGATTGGCTGATGCGCGGAAGATTACCCCTAAGCGAGTTCTTCCATTAAAAACAAAAAAAAAACAAAACAAAAAAGAGGTCTGGAACACTTTAAAAAAAAGCAGAAAAGAAAAGCAAAGAGAAAAAGAAAGTCGGATACCCACGAGACTGCATGGTCCTTCACTCTCTTCTATCTCTTTCGTTTCGTTTTGCGATTAAGAGATACCCTTCGGGTCGTCTTCGACGACCGCGTGACCGCGCTCGCCACCGAGTGACTTATATCTCTCGTAAACGTCAACCGAAAAGCAAAGTACATGTATATGTAACCAAAAAAAAAAAACAAAAAAAAACCAAAAAGAAAAAAAGAGAAAAAGGAACAGCTGAAGTAAAAAAAAAAACACACAGAAAAGGTTAACAAACAAGTAAAAAAAAAAAGTAATAATAATAAGGAACAAAAATCCGCCAACAACAGTCCTGAAAAAATGTCCTGTGAGTTGACGGCCCAATGTTTTGCCATTAGCGTGACAGCTATCGCCTGCGAGTACGGGCCTCCGACAGAGGGATGCAAGTGTTGCACGCAGACGTGGACGTTGAGTTAGACGTCGTAGACAGAAACAATAAACCACCTGTGTGGGATGCGAATGTATACGGCCCCATTCACATCAAAGAAAATGTCACAGTGGGTACTGTAGTGACGTCGGTGAAAGCCAGGTTTGTATGCTACGACATGACCGAGACAAGACACGTGACATGCCGTGCCGTGCCATACAATGCTACTCCCTTTTTCTTTTTTTCTTGTTTTTTTTTTTGTATTTCTGTCTCTGTCTCTCTAGCTATCTCTTTTCTTCATTCATATCTTCATTCTTTCGTTCGTTTATGTCTAATTCATTTCTTTTCTCCATAAGATCACCATATAATACGTTCACCAATTTACATTATAGCTTCATATGTTCTGTACCTTTTCGAATCGGTTCGATATTCTTTGATTTCTCATAAACCTCTGTTCGTTCTCACTCTGTCGTTACATTCTGAACGTTAACCTGTCTCACTTTATACGTACATGATGTGTATTTTATACGGGAGAGGAAGCATGTATGGTAAGCGCGGCGCGGTAGATCGCTGATTGGTCGGACACTCCTACTACTACTACTACTACTACCTACTACTACTATTACTGTTACTACAACTACTACTACCAATTACTATACTATTACCACTACTATCTCTCCCTTACTTACGTTATATTGTTACCATTCGCCGGAGCCGATTCTCGCGACAGTTTTCAAGAATCTTGTTGTATAATTATAAAAAGTATTAAAACAAAAAAGAAATCAAAACCAAAAGAAAGATATAAAAATTGAATTTTCACGAAAGATGACTGATTATATACAGAAAGATTGTTGAACGATTGTAAGAATTGGTTTCGACGAGCTTTAGCGGAAAACATCCCTAGATGTGTACGAGTTCGGAAAACCGGATGCCGGATTGTCCTTAGCGCGATGATCCGTATAGGGTAGGCGAGAATATAGCGAGAGATCGAGGTTCCCTCGATGGGAGTGTTTGTCTCCTTTTTTTTTTTTATTTCTTTCTTCTTCACGAGGTGCAGCAACACAGAGAGAACACGCAGATGCAGAAGCGGGCATCGGCGATTTGGTGGTCTTCTTCTTGAGGGGATGGCGATTGCTCGCCCCTCGGGTTTCAGCACGTTCAGCTTGTCCGGCTGGCGCTAGCTCTCGCTTTGCTTAGAACAGTATAATTATCGCAATCGCTAATGTATCAAAGTAGAGCGGTTAAATGCGGCCTATGATGAGTGCAGATTGTGACCGGCAGAGATTCGTCTACAAGCGGGACGGGCAACTGGTGTTTTTATTGTGCAAACACGTACGATGTTCTCATTTGAAGCAGATTGCTACACCAGGATTACTATGCATAATAATAATGGCGACGCTGGTGTGAAATCGAAACCGAGAGAGAGAGATAAAACACGACAGAGACAGAAAACCGTACGCGGGGAAAAAAAACTAAAATAAAAGGGAGTGAGAGAGAGCGAGAATGGCTCCAACTCCCGAGAACCAATAATTACTGCCACGAGCCATTACGACTGACACTAACGCCATTGTTTTTTGTTCCCGTTTGTTATACACGCGGTCTGGTGTAGCGTGAGATGTACAAGCTGGAAGCGAAGGCTGAAGACAAGGGCTGGAAGCCCTTGTCGCGTACGGTGGAAGTTCAAATTGACGTTGTGGACCGTGCGAATAATCCACCCGTATGGGACCACATAGTGTATGGGCCGACCTACTGTAAAGAGAACGTGACCGTTGGGGCTAAAGTTGTGTCTGTTAAAGCCAGGTCTGTCACACTGTTAATGCTCCGTGCGGCTCTGCACGAACCCGCCCTGCACGCAATCTCGTGGCAGTATTGTTCTTGTGCACGTTAATTGATATTGTGTACGATTCCATACATCCGCATCTATACACCGACACACATACACATACATGTCACACTTCACACATCTCACATACACACACACACACAGAGAGAAACAAACGTGAACGCCGAGCGTTTTACAGTCAATGTGTTAGCGATGGGGATAGTTTTTCAATCACTTTTTAGTTTAACCCTTTGAGTGCTATAAGCTGTTGAGCGCTAGAGATAGTCACACTATATCACTGTTATTTCTTATATTACACAGAAATGTCAAAAGGATAAATTATTGAACATTTATTTCTATGAATTTTCCTTCGCAAATCTCTCCGTTGTAGTTACTTGATTATTCTCATCGAGCACCAAAAATTTATAAATTCATGAATTTTATATTTTATAAATTTATAACGCTTTGGTGTTCAAGATCACGCGGAGATCACAACAACATAGGTTATTAGTAGACTGCGGCTGTTTATACAAATTCATACTTTTGAGAATATAGTAAAGAAAGTAGAACTTCGGTAGAAAATTATTTCATTTACTGTAATTTCTGTTTTGTATATTTTTCATATTACATGCATTCTGTGCAATTTTCCATCTGTAAATATTCAGCAAGTGCATACAAATTTGCAATCTAGTCATTAGTTTCCCCATTATCTCAGCTACCACGTCGTATTAATGAAAATATGTAGTTATGTACAAAAGAATTTATCGATGGTTTTGAAATCTCAAAAAAATTGCTCCTGAGGAAAAAAATTATTTTTATTATAATATATGTCTCCTCGAACCAAATAATTTGTCCTTTTGACACTCACGTGGCATGAAAAATTATGGAGATATCGCTTTGAAACTTAGTGGGCTCAAGTCCAAATATTCAGATTCGTTGTAATTTATTTTTAAATTATGTAATTTTCGAAATATTAATTTTTTAAAGCAAATAATATTGAGGAAAACAAATGTGTTTAATTTCATATATTGTACGTCGACTAAATATTGGCTGCTAACGGTCACATTGCTTATTTACAGGGAATGGACACTCGAAAGAAAATATATTAAAAACTTTACACATTTTCATAAAGTAGTATATAGTATATTTTTCAAAAAAGGTCTATATTTTTATTGAATATTCGCTATATATGCTTTAACAAAAATCAAACATCCGCAAAAAACCATAATGTTAGACCGGCGTAAAATGTGTTAAGTTAGCGTTAACCTCTTAACTGGGTTCATCTCTTCGACAGAAAATGAATCTTTCTCGTTCGTAATGAAAAATGAAAAAGAAATTACAGCCAAGTAATTGATTTTAATTCTTGCAAATGTAAATTTGTCATATTTTAGATTTAATATAAGCATAACAGTACAATTAACTCTATGAGTTCTCCGGACGCATATATGCATCTGGTAAGAATTGTCTGCAGGGACTATAAAACACATACATGCGTTTCTCATGTTCGAATATTTATATCTGTTATCATTTTTCTGTAAGTTATGACATTTTTAAAACGTTAATTTCCGTAAATAGACAATACATGCTCAGGAAACCAAAAATATTTAATTTAATTTAGCATATGTAAAGGATTAACCCTTTGCACTCCACTGGCTCGTTTACGAAGACATTCATAATACAGCCTATAACGCCATTCAGATTTTATTCACGTTGAAATAAAGTAGATTAGTGAAATAAATAAAAATAATGAAATTTGTGGAAATGCATAATTTCTTTCTTTGCATAACGAAAATTTGATTTTCAAAAGCTTCATTGCAAAATTGTGCTTGGAGTTGACAAGTCGATCATAAAAAAAAAAAATACTCGGAGTGCAAAGGGTTAAAGCTGTGGCTTAATTACATGGTTAAGAAAAGTATCCCGTCCACATAGAGCGTTTTATTTTGAAGTACTCTGTACTCAAAGGGTTAATTCTATTCTAAGCATTTATGAAACTATGACGAGTTAAACTGTCCTCCTCAGTTAAAAGGTTAATAAAGGATTGATATGATGACGTTTAGTTGCATACCGTATAGTAAATGCAAAAAGTACTCGCTCGTCTTTCAAGTACTGCGCGTTCAAAGGGTTGACTGATATCATTTGGTGTTTCATTTTCGAACTTGAGAGGTTTCGACGATCACGGAGACTCGAACGAGAAGATACGTCTGGACAAATAACTTCCTGAGTTTATTTAAAGTTTTCCAAGTAGTTGTAGAAGTTGCATCAACGCTTAACAGTAACAGAGTATAATACAAAGGAAAAAAAAGAACGATGTTGGTTATAAATCGTTTATTGTATCTTCGTATAACCGTACTGATGCATGCGTACGTTAAATTCCGATATTTCGTGACTTTCGCTTACATTTGTCGAGATTATCGATGCCGTTCGAGGATCACGATATTCGTTAAACCTGCTTAAATTCGTGCCACAATGAAAACAATGGTTAGAGATAATGAATTTCAAGGATGGAAATTCGAACACTCGCCCCATCGTTACGCGCGACGGCGTGGCGAACACGTGCACATTATTCGACACGCATACTACACGTCAGGTGGTGAGCACGAGTATTTGTTTGAACGGAAATAAGAAAATGTAAAAGAAAGAAGAAAATATGGGGGTAAACAACGAGCAGTTCGTTTGCTGAAAAAATAAAAAAAAAACACGTTCACGTCGCGGTTGTTTCGCACGAGCCGCGTGTATTGTGCGCCGAATCGACGCGTTCCGTTTGCTCGGCTGTTGATGCGCAACCATAGGAAAATGCTCACATGCAACAAGCATTCGCGATCTCCATGACGATTGTATATATATGTACATGCCCTACGTTTTCCCGTTTGTCTGTGATATTTGAAAATAAGAAAATTTTTACGCAATTATCTAGAAAAGGGGACTTCTAGCAGATTTCAAACAGCTGGAAATATGTTGTCAGAAGCCTGATACTATTAGATGTAGAAATAAATTCTTTTCGACTTTGACCATATCGAAATTTTATTCGAGAATGAAAACAGATCGATCATCAATCTCTTCAACTTTGAGTAAATCAAAATTTTACTTAAATACAACAAAAACAGATCAATTATCAATCTTTTCGACTTTGAATAAATCAAAGTTTGTTCAAAAAGAATGAAAAGAGAAGGATCATCAAAATAATTTTCGGTATTGTCGATAACCTTTTGCCATTTTTCTGACAATTTGCAAATACTATCGCGACAATTTCGATACGAATGACTGTACTAATTATACGACTTCAGTCAGGAAGAATTTATTTCTACACTTAATAAATAACATATTTATACATATTACCGCCGCTCGGTTTTAATTTGTAAGATATTCGCAAAAAATGTTCTGTTCCTATATAACACAATCTAAATATTGTTCATGATTATAATGACGATTTTCATTTCTGTAGCTTCTCTTCACCTATTTGCTAATATTCTAAAGTACCAGAATATCTATTGAAGAAATGCATAGAATGGACTTGTATCATTCTAATTTGTCGAAAATGTTGAGATGTACTGTTTCAGTAGTGATGAAGTTGTGCAAATTTTGAAATATCTTTATTTAATGCGACATTTCAAAATCAATTTAATTTTTTCGTAAATGGAGTGCTATATTTTATTATACACAATATGATAGTGTATGTTAAGACATATATTGTATGCTGATAAAGTAATTATCTTTCGTGGAAGGTCGTAAAAGTGCGAAAAATCAAGAATCGGATTACCTTCTGTATCAAACAACTTTTGTTAATACATTTCTTTCGTAACATCACTTACTTAAAAAATATTTCACAGCATTCAAATAGAACAGACGTACTATATTTCTATACATACTTTTGTCTGTAATTAATTTTAGTAAAGATTAGGTAGCACTATTTAGTATCATTATTGTCACGAGTAAGATTTAGGTTCATATATTACATACGAATAGAAAATTTCTTGAGAATATCTCGAAACTAAGATCGAACGGAGATAACATGTGTAGTAAAAAGTTGTTCAAACTAATAACCTCGACAACATATTTTAAGGTCACTGATATTTGTGAGAATTCCCCTTTTTCTGCATAATTATCAAAATTTAATATGTTTACTAAGCAAATATCTATTTCTGACGGTTTCCCTGTGTAAAATTATGTTTGCCGTGGGTCGATGACGTTTTGTTGTACTTTTAGAGCGTTTCGTGGAGATTATTTTAAAATTAATCGATTTCGAGGTGCACTTTTATATATTTAATTACAATTCTTTTAGAATGAAGTGTCAACGATGAAGTTCGCCGAAGTAAAAGCATATTTTCAGTTTATAATCTTTGGTACGAGTTGATTGAAACTTCAGACCAGGCTGGTGAAAATAATTAATAATTAATATTAGTGTATGTACATGGAGAATATTACAAATTTACTTAATATTTCCAGTAACATAGAATATTTTATAGAAATGTTGTTTGAGCTTTTAATACGTACAAGAAATTCATAGTAAATTTGAACCAGCCTAAAATTGCAATTAAGAAATATCTAAGGATCAAGGAGACAGATATAATTATTTGTTAAGATTAAGATTAAGAATTTCGCTTCAATTAATTGTAAAACTAACTGAGTGAGTCACATAACTTGTCCATCCTGAATTATTTCTGAAGTACATGTTCTGCAAAGAAATGTTTTACATAGAAAAATTGCACGAAAAGAACACCTGATGCTGAAACGATTTTTGTAAATCACATATTCGTTTACGAAATATTAACTCTCTTAATATCTTAACATTTTTTGTGTACCTTCATATGCAATTAACACATTTTTTTCTAAAAATAATAATAATCTTACATGTTTTTTTAAATTTTATTATTCATTTTTCTGGAATTATTATTTTTTATTATAGAAACCTATTTTTATAAAAATAAGACGTTATCATATGTGAGTTAAAATTGTAGTGGATTGTATTGGATACATTAATTGTATTACTTACAATAGTAAGCCGATAATAGTGACAGTTTAGATAATATAACGTTACAAACTATTTCAACTTATAAATAAAGTAATAATTTTATGATTTTTAACCTTTGGACAGCGGACTGTACAATTCTTCGTACCGGGGTCGATTTTGAACCAGAGTAATAGTACTTTCCTGAACACGTCAAAAGGAAATCTTAAGTTTTATCTTTTATCGATGCTGTGTGAATCGTCAGTTTGTTGAATTGCCTTTTTTTCATCAAAATATCAATAGTAAAACGACTTTCAAAGATGATCTTACTTTAACAAATAGGAGCCTAAATACATATGACGACAAAAACTAAGAAAACTACTATTCTAAACCTACGCAATGAATAAGAAAGGAAATTATATTTATTAATTATTTCATTGTTGTAATTATCTTCATTATTCACAAATTCGTTGCAGATATTCTGCTGAAATTTGTGTTGACTGCGCCAATACAGTTATAAACGAGACAACAGTGTAAGCAAACACATTATGTAATGCGAATACATTAGGGTCGTTAGTGTCCCGTTGTGCACCAGTCGAATGTTAAAAAAATGCAAAAATGTTCAAAAGTATTAAAAGCGTGCAATTTCAATATAAAACATTTCATTGCAAAATACACAAGCACTTTAAAATTCGTTCAAAGTGGACAAGCTGTATGCAACACTCCGTATAATACATACGACGTTAAAAAAGTATAATTTGTTCAATACGAATGCTTCTTCTTTTGAACGTATTATCGAAAGATAACGTTGACAAACGTGAGCTACGTAAAACCATTTGTCCGATGTATGGTTTTCATGCGGAACGTCCCAGAAACAGATGGACTTCCGGCACGAACGAATCGGTTAATTGCGTGTGCATTTCAGCCAGATGCCGTGACCACGTGCTGCCATTGCAGCATAAGGATCGGTGAATTTCATCGTGTACACAAAGTGCAAGCACTCCGCATAACGTCACGCGATCGCTCGAACGTCAAACGTGTGCCAATTCCTTCCTTAATGCGTTTGTGGTTAGGGCAACAGATGGGTCTATGGTTTATGAATTCAACTACGTTGTACATATGTAACAACACATAGATGATATAAAAAAATATGACAATCAATTGAAATTTTGCATATTATTCGATTATACGGGTTAGTATTAGCAATACATTTGTGTTAACAAGTTGTATAATATGTAAATGGCAGATGGATGTGTAATAATTTATTTGGAGATATCATTGCTATCTCATTGCTGGAAATTTGCATCGAGGAATTTAAGCGTGGAATACATATAGTTAACAAGAGCACTCTGGTGATTGATACACGCAAGTTTTTATGAAACCTTGCATAAATTTTCGTTGTACCTATTTATAACGAACCACAGAAGTATTTGTATTCTATTTAAAACAGAATAACTTTTTAGAAAATTGACAAAACGACTTGAGTATTGTTTTTTGAGAAGTTAGGATTAATTTACTAAATGACGTGTCAACATTTTTTTAAGTAAACTGCAGTTGGTCAGCATTGTGAAAAAAAATAGTAAAAACCGGTTTTCACATTATTTGTCTGAGCCCGTAATGAAAATTCAAAAAATATGTCTTTTAGATTTATATCAGTTGTATACATGCTGAAAATTTCTTCGAAATGGGTCGATGCGGAAACCAACATTATTGCAATTGTATTATTATAGCTCGAAAGGCGTGAGAAAGTTCGATTTTCGCCAATTTTGCCGGATTTTTAACCGTTTGTAGTTCATAGCAATGTTTAATTGATTTCAATCAAATTAGTATTTCTTAAATTTTTATTGTAGACTCAAATAAAACAGTTGCAAAAACGACTATCACTAATTTCTTCGCGATTTTTAAAATTTTTTGTATACATCATTTAGTAAATTAATTCTAACTTCTAAAAAAAAACTCAGGTTATTTAGTCCAGTTTAAAAAAAAAAATTATTCTGTTTTAAGAAGGATACGAAAAACTGTACTTCGCTGTAAGAATTTAGTCGTAATTTATTCGTGCTCATTTCTCCTCTTTAAGGGTGAAATGAAACCTTTTATTTGAGTAAGCCCTTCTATGTAAGTGCTCTTAAATCGTAAAGGAAAAAAAATATAAAAAAAGTAATTGTAAAAAAATTATACCGTATCTTAAGACCTATAAATTTATACAAAAAGTTTTTTGAAAAATGATTTTCTTTTTGCGAAAACTAGATGCCTTTACCTCCGTTTTTCTGAAAAATTTCAATTCGTCTCTAATGAATGCAGGCGTCTATTTGTCATAAATCAAACGGTATACTACAGTATACAATTATTGTAACTATTCTGTTTAAAATTGCTTTCTCCCTTAAAGTAAAGAACGGGTACTAATTACGACTAAATTTTTAGACGAGTGTAATAAACATTTATGCAAAGTTTCATCAAAATTGACATGCATGAATTTTCGGATATCCCTTATAAGAGAATACCTCGATATAAATATTTTCGTTTTAGTTAAGAAATGAACAAAAACGAAAAAATCCTTATACTTTATATCAATAACTATAGAACGAATCATTTTCAAACGAAAAAGAAAGCAAAACGGTAGTGTTTTAAACAAGTTTAACTAAAAAGGGTAAAAAGAAAACGGTCAGTTTTACGCATAAAGGTGTTAATAACAAAGAAATACGTGTTTCAAAGTTCAGCGTTTTAGTTCATGCGATAGCCAATTCAGTAACAAAAGGAATGCAGTAAACATTTTTTGAATCGGTTTTATTTTCTGTTCATCGTCCGTAAAAATCGTGTATCGAGAAAAATGCGTTTCAAGTTTTATTTTAAATGCGATACCGAGTCGCTTTGATTGTTGCGGAATCTGTACCGTTACGAATTTCATCTTAAAACTTACTGAATATTCTCAAGATGTTATACTATACAGGTGTTTCCGAATTGGTGGTACAAGTTTCAAGGGGGTGATTCTACTTTAATTAAGTAATACTTAGTGATGAATACTGAAGAGGTAACGTAGCTTAGCCATCACGATCTTCGGACTTGACACCAATGGATTTTTATTTTTAACGCTATGTAAAATCCCTTTTAAAGTCTATCAGGAGGAAAATACAAGTAGGAAATAGCTCAAAGAAAAAATAGTGTTTGCGTTAGAAAGAAAAAATACCCTGGAAAATGTTCACAGGGGTGTAATACATAGGGCACAACTAAGTTGTCAAAAAAATGGGGTCATTTCTAACAATTTATAAATTAATCAAAAAAATTCTTGATCAAGAAATAATTTTATTACAATGTTCATCCCTTAGTATTACCTAACGTAATAAATCAGAGCAGCAACACAAGTAAAACAATGATATTTGTATGCCGTAAATGTGAGATCATGTGTAAGTGTGCGTGTACTCGGTACATTTTCAACACTGATTTATTCGGAACCGAAGTCCTATACGAGAAAATGTTACTCCTTACTTTCGACTTACTTTTGCATATAGAATCACCTGTTTGCTGTTTTTACCACCAGTTTGGAAACATGTTGCAGAAATATAAAAAAAAGAAAAACTGATTTTTTGAAACATTTTGATAAGAATGTCCTCTTGAACTGTGAGATAATGGAAAAGAGATATCAATCTTTCTCAACCGCCACAGTATCGAGACGTATTGAAATTATTGGAAAAAACAAATACCAAACAACCATACAATTTATTCACTATGATCGTACCAATTTAAAAGATTCTATACAAATATTTCCAAATACATACATCCTGTAGAAATATGATTCTCATAAAAGTCAATTTTTCATCTCGACTTTCATCGTCGCATTGTACCGAGAGCGATCGCGTTGCAACAAAACGTTTCGAACCGTGGAACGGTGGGGCCTGCCATCGGAAAGATACGGAATTCCACATAAATTAAACGGGTTCAGTGAGAAGCGCAGAAGCGAGAGAGGAAAAGGGTGGGTGTACGCTAACCCAATTCGCATGGCGACAGGTAGCATCGAGCAATCGAGTGGCGGATTAACGCAATCGGCGACGCGCACACAGCGCGTTCGAAGGGGTAAGCGAATTCGCGGAAAGTCACATTCGTTCTAGCGATTATCTAGGTAATCGCGGAAGCCGGATTTAGCCGCAGCAGACATCATACAATTAGTGTGTGTGTGCCGTAAATATTTTTTGGGCATGCGTTTTACAAATAGATGCTTCCCTGAGACGTTGGTACTCTATTATTATTCTTTCTTTCTTTTTTATGTTTCCAATTAATTTCTATATATATATATACACACACATATATATATATAATAAACTCCCGTTCAACTTATTCGACCGTGACACCCCATATTTTCTGTTCTCTTCTCGATCGTACGTATACTCCTCTGTTTTATTCTCTCTTGTGTTTATTATATTGTAATATTTCTTTTTTCTCTCTTCTGCACCGGATTGGCTTTTTTCAAAATTCTGTACATCTCGTTGTATTTTTACTTTTTTCTTTTTTGTTTTTGTGTCTCGTTTTCGTCTATGTTTTCGTATTTATCACGAGGCTGCTCGCTTCACGGTTTTCATATCGTTCGGGAACCGTGACGTGGGGTGTCGAACCGTTGACGTCCACCACGCGCCAGGGTGAAACGTCGCGGAGACGACACGTTTCTAAGCTTTCCAGCCTGCCGATAATAATCGAACGATACTTGAAGTGAAAATTCGCGTCGTGTTTTCCGAGCATCTACCATTTTTCCATTTTCTCTCCGATCAGTTTTTTTTTACTGTCCTTTTTTTTAAATTTTTTTCTTTCTTGCAGTTTGTTACGAGACTCTTGCATTCAGTATAGATCGTCGATATGTATACATATGTATTGTATATATAAGTACATATATACGTACATTCTATACGTACATATTGTATATTACGTGAATGCCGTATTAATTTTTGGGCATGTTTCGTCAGTTGCTTATCTGCGGTAGGTTACCGTGTATTGTTCTGGAAAATGACTATTTCATTTTCTCTTTGTTTTTTGACATTTTTAATTTCCGTTTCTTCCTTCTTCTTTATTTTTTTCTTACGTACGGTGTTCTATTTTGTAACAATGTTTTTCTGTTGGGATACTCTGTGACACTTTGTTTTTTCGTTTCTCATATTTCTTTTACTTTCTTGCGTTTTTTCTTTCGAGAGCGTAGTGTGTTCTCATAGTGGTTTTTTTGTCGGACAGACATTTTTCCGCCAATCATGCCGCAAGCTGAGTAACAATTAGACTTTTGCCAGTTCTTTAGTTAGAGCATCTCTCCGGAATGAATCCGTTAGTCGAGTCGAAATCGTTTGAAAGGATCACGTCGATCGGTGTGATTATGCTTCGGAATGCTCGATTCACTTCTGAAAAGAGCCAAATATGTATCACAGCCTTAAATAACGAAAACAAAAAAAAAAGAAAAGGCAGGAAAAAATCAAATCGTTGGAACTATATTCGTGCGAGAATCGCGTTCGAGAATCGAGAATCGGTACCCGGTATACGTGTATGTCGTAATGGAGAATGTTGGAACAAAGGCGAAAACGATGACTGAGATTTCTCTGCGTTCTTTCACTTATCGAGGATGCTAATTAACAATGATCACGCTGATTATACACGGCTGCTAAAGGAAATACACCGCGCACCATGGTTCGGGGAAATTTCAAGCACAGTTTCTTGGGTACAACAACAACAACAACAACAACAGGTTCACATTGTGTCTTTATCGTTAATTAATCTTTACTTGATGTATTGATTCGACGATGTATTTATTCGCTTTCTTGCTATTATATGCGAGGGTTAGGTATAAGTCATTTATAGTGATAGCGCACATACGGTTATATGGTGAAGGGTCAGGCTTGTCAAACATAAGTGAACACTGTCACATCCCTACATTCATTTTCCATACTTCCTTTTAGACTAATCTTGCAATCCTCGGAACGTTCATGTGAAAAAGAAGAAAGTGAAATGGTTTTGTTTTTTTGAATAATGGTATTATATTAATTTCACTTCTTAATCTTGAAGTAAAACTTTGAAAGATTCAATAGCTTTTCAGATTATATATTTCACATTTTCATAGGAAAATATAGTAATCTTGCTTAAGCAAGAAGAATTTTGTTGTCTCGTTAGATTACAGTATAATATTATCTCCTTTATCGTGGAGTAAAATTTGGAAAAATTCAATAGTTCTATTAGATTATAGCAATCCATGTTTTCGTAAGAAAATGTAGTTTTTCTTAAGAAAGTGGAATTTTGTTGCTTCTTTGGATAATGGTATGATATAATCTGCTTTATTGTGATGTAAAATTCTCAAAGATTCAATAGCTTTTTCTAATTGCATATTTTACATTTTCGTAAGAAAATATAGTAGTTTTGTTTAAGAAAGTGAAATTTTATTACCTCTTTGGAATAAAATAGCATAGTTTACGTTTCCATAAGAAAGTATATTAGCCTTGTTTAACTCACATTTAAATGATATTTCTAATTTTATAAACCTTTTGTGTTAAAAGTGAGAGAATAATGTACTGAAAGAAATAGTTTACTCATAAGTATACCATAAAACAATGAACGACATCAGTAACTAATAAATTCTGTTTAAGTAACTAGAATTTTTGCAATTAGAAATTTTAATATTATCAATATAAATTTGCAAATATAAAATGTTTCTTCAGAATAACGACTAATTGTAAAATCAATATCATTTGTAATGTTAAAGTGTCCATGATAGATTATACATGAACGAGCATGTTGAGTAAAATTTCGTTACGATCGTATTAACTGAATCTTAATCTGGATCGTAAAAATAATCTCTAAGAGCTCGTAATTTCCAAGAATGTTCTCCCTTCGACGTTAATACCTCTTAATCCGGTGTATATTGCTCTTAACAGTAAAAGGAATTTCCGAAGGGACAACCTCGCAATTTATCGAACACCATTCGTTTGCCTTTAGTATTCTTTATGACTTTTAAAAGGACATCTAACTTAACTTAATTTCACTTAAAACAGAAACGAAAATCAGCTGGCTGTATTGTTCTGTTCAAACATAATTTTACTATAATTTTATAATCTTACGAGTAGTCATTATCAAAAATCGTTGTTTTGGAATTTTTAATAATGTACGTCTATTATTATTAATAATGGAAAAAATTGATATTCAATAGTAGTTTGATTTTACGAATTAGAAACGAGGAGATCAAAAACTTTACGATTCTTTCTTTTTTTTTTTTAATATTAAAATATCCCGTTTTAATTGCTAGTTAATAAATCCTATGAGCAGTGCATTCGAAGTTTTAGTTGCACGATTTCGAACGTTTTATTTCTTCTCATAATTCACCACGATCTATTTTATACACGCGATTTTTGTTTCTCGTGAGTCGTGGTTTACAGAGTAATCTACGATAACGTTATTTTTACTTCTTTTCTCTTTCTCTCTGAAAATTTAATAGCTGACATGATCGTCGTGCAAAGCTATAGATAAGGTCCAATTATATTTTGTAATGGAAATTGCATTATGCAGCAGAGTGTATATACGTTATTTTTAATCTTATTGGCTATACTGCTTTGGTGGCAGTCTATTTTATAATTGTGCATTTTGATAGTAACACCGTAATTTTGAGAATCGAGTTTTACGATATTATCGGAAATCATTGCGTTTGTCAGCATTAAAAGTAACACGGAGCTTCGGACCGTTTATATTGATTCTTTCTTTCTTTTCTTGAATGAAAAAGAAAACTTATTTCGTCATTATAGTAAATGACTTTTTCACACAGATTGGATACTTAATGTACTTGTGTGTTATAAATAATCATGTCAAGAGAACATTGGGAAAGTTAGTAGTTAATGTAGAATTTCGAAAGACCAATAATTAATAAAATTAAAAATCAATAATGAATATTACCTATAGAAGCATCGATAAAAATTATTCCATGCAATTTTCTTTTTTTTCTTTTTATGCAAATTTATTTGGCCATTACACTAAGTAACTTATGCATACAGGTTTGATAATTAACGCACTTTAATTGGTTAAAATTTTGTATTGTAAATGCTCATGTCAAGAGATCATTGGAAAAGTTAGTAGTTAATGTAGAATTTCGAAAGACCTATAATTAATAAAATTAAAAACCAATAATGAATATCACACATACAAGCATCGACAAAAATTATTCTATGCAATTGTAACAAATTTTATGAGAAACAATGTTTTCACATATAGAGTTGATTCTCACTTAATAAAAAGTATAAAAAGTTTAAGATAAGGAACATTTTATAGGAAACTATTACAAAATGTGAAATTAAGTAGGATTTGGATATTAATGTCTATAGGGATGAGATTGGATTGGCTTTGTACAAGTTAAGTACCTTTTACGTTTAACTTCAACGTCTTCTCTACACTTTCATCACGATAGATTTACTCATTTATCCTAGTCAATAGTTCTTTACCTACATTTCCATGTATTTCGAAAATTTTCATGTGTATTTTTAAACCATATTGCAAAGCCATAGTTCAAATCATTTCTTCAATAATTCATCCCATTTGCCAAAAGAAATACGGAAAAACTTGAATTCAAGCTTTCACTTTTCTAAATTCACTCTTTCGAAGCGTTTCTAAATTCTACTTTAGAAATGTTCATCCACATATTCATCCCAATATGTTATTTAGAAAGTGAGAGTGCTACAGACTTATCTCATACAGACATACTCATTCATTCTATATAAAATGCATTTTCAAATTGCTTGATCTGCGAGACGCGAGAATACTTAGGGAACATCAAACGGCATTAATCGCGGAAAAATTAATGCAAAGCTGGATTTATTTTCACTAAGCCTCAAGTGACCTCATTCGCGTATAACCTCTTCAAATTTTCACGTACACTACCGTTTATACATAAATATCAGGACATTTATTGAACGTGAAGCAAATCGGGACAGTCTTTAGAAAATTACGATGATCCTGAAAAAATTGATTTAGAAGAAATTTTAAATTATTGTTTTTATTTAATAAAAATTGCCGTCTTCTTTCTAAACATTATTGTCGTATTCATATTAATACAATTAATTGGGTAATTGTCTGATAGGTAGAAAAAATCTATAGAAACTGATTGCAATTATTTCCTCGAATAAAATGCACTTTGCCTTCTTATAAATGAACGAGAAGTTTATGAGATAGCAGCTACTAATTAATATTTACGAGGAAAACACTGGTAATTAACAGTATGAACGTTCTTTGTATATTTTTGCTGATGTATTACACTAACTTCGAGGATCATCGTGTAATTTGAATCATACAATACTTGTACAGATTTTGCACGCCAAATTAAGTATTTTTTAGGTCTTATTCACCCGGTTGCTAATCAAATTCACTCCTTTCTAACTCAAGCTTTTCTGTTTTTTAAGCTACTTTAACAAAAAATTCTCCCAAGTAAAGTTATTATTCCGAAGAAAAAGTTTTATTGCATATCGGTAATAATATTCAAATATAAAATAACGTAACATGACATGAAATTAACATGAAATGCTTATTTAACATAAAAAATATTTATACATGTATTAATACACATAAATTCATCTATAATGGTTCTCCTGTTGCTTCATGGATTAATTTTATGTACATATTCATGTAATAATTATGGCAATCTGTAGGAGTGATCGTTGCTACAGAATAATTAATAATATCTACTAAGTGTCCACGGTTTGAAGAGTGAACAAAATATTCCTTGCACAGAATTTAATTTTTGAGTAAACTTCTTCAATGGGATTCATTCTTGGAAAATATGGTTGTAGAAATAATAAAGTGTGCCTTGTCTGGCCAACAAACTAGTCACCTTCTCCAGATTATATTCATTCAATTTCTGCAGTAATCTTCGAAAAAATTCGCAAAAAATGATTGAAGTAACCGAACGTGCAATCACTTCGTGCTACATTATTTCATAAATATTTATTGCAGCAATTAAGGAAACATTTTTTTCTCGTACCGTTGCCACAGACACATGAGGTGATGTATTAACTTTTGATCGCGCTTTTGTTCGCCAAAGATGAGAATTAAATCCTAGTTGTCATCTACAAGATGAATTTGATTTACGAAAGGGTGAATAATAAATGCAAAAGGGTTAATTCGATTTGTGAAAAGGTGAATAAGGTCTGTAAAAGAGTTAATTTGGAATGCATCACCTGTACAAACAAAATAGGTGTTCTGATACTTATGAACAGCAGTGTAAACCATACTGTCTCTTTACTAATTATACAGTGAATCATACACGTAGAAACGAACGAATTTTTTTCACGTACATGCATTCTAGATATATTATTTACAGTATTCGTTAGTTGGTCGTCATTTGTCAAAATCGTAATGACATTTGACGTGTACTTGCGGGTTCCGTTTCCTTCGTCAACGTCCCGTGTACTTACTCGAATGTTCGACGTAATGTTCCGGCGTTCGTTCGAATTGACAAACGGTGCCATTAATTCTCGGGCCTTTGAGCGGTCGACAAGCATCTATCGAGATGTGGACGTCTAGCGTATGACATCACACACGGTCGTACGAGCAACGATAATCATCGGTGATTGCTTCGAGTTGGCCAATTTATTAGAACAGCTAAAATAGTAGCTTTTGTATGTTCTGATGATTTCAATAGGTTTAAGAAAATTAGAATTAGTTGTCGTTTAGATTCTTGTGTTAAACAGCTTTATAGATTATTTTTATTCCGTCATCTTATAAGTTTGATACTTGTGCAAAAAAATTAAACAATTTAATAATGCTGATTCGAGCTTGATTATTTAGTAGAGTAAAGTGAGTCTTTAATTGTCAATATAATTTGAAAATGTTAACGATTTTTTGGTAGGCGAACAGAATAGTATATAAGTAACATTTCAGCCAAAATAAGTTATTATTTTGAAAAAACAGAAAAAGAATGTTTCTAAATCGAGTATAGTGAATATTTTGTACCTGTTAGAAAAGAATTGAAAAAAATTCAAGTTTTACAGAGAATTGAAGTATACATTTTGTATAATATAGAATTAATTAATCCATTTCCTCTTAATAGTAAAACAATTCAATTAGAAAATAAGTCCTATGATACTCATTGACTTTGTTTCACCATAAATTTTCGAAAAATATATAGGAATCATGTAACTATAAAAGTTGTACGACTTCGTGAAACACTCCTCACTCTACTTTTTCAAAACAAATTCACTACATGAAAAATGATAGATTTGAGTAATACTTAAAGAATGATAAAACAAATACCAAGAATGGAAATATAAGTGTAGGAGTCCAGAAAACATTGTATAGACCAAGTAAGTGCGAATTCCGGACCAACAGACCGCGACACTACACTTCGTCATTTCCATGCTGCAGTGTATTCTATATAACGGAAAAAATATTGATATATAATATAATACATTCTCTAATAAGGTTATGAGAATAATATTTATTAGTGAAGAAATTTGATGCAAAAAAAAACTATATTTTCTTTAATGTTGCGTATACGCAATGTTCAGAAGAAATGGATTAACAAATATAACTGAGGATTGTGTATACTGTAATATAAAATAATAAGTATAATAAGATACGATTTTGCAAAGCGTTAACGTGATAACATTAATAATTCTCTAGTGGACTGGTGAAAGAGTATAAGTAAAATTTTGGTAAAAATGATATCATTTTGAGAGAAAATAAAGAAAATTGTTTCCAAATCAATTTTGCATCTACAAAAAAAAAAAAGATGGAAAAAGTTCAAGTTTTACAAAGGATAGGAAGTATATATTTTGCAGAATATAAAGCTGCTCAATAAATATATTTGAGGATTGTGTATGCTGTAATACAAAATGTTGATATAATAAGATATGTTTTTGTAAAACTCCAGTGATATATTATGATGCACGTAGAGATAAGGTTATAGAGTTAAAACACGCGTTAACGCATACATTTTTCTTTTTATAAGTGAAACAATGTTGTTTTAAATTTAAAATGTGACATACATAATCTAGTGCTTTTCCATAACGTTATCGATCTCGCATTTTGAACTTGAAATGCCACCCTGTGTATTTTGCAGCGTACTTCAGCACACATTTTGAGAACGAAAGATTATGGTGTTCTTTTAATGTTCAAGGATCCTAAAGGTATACTTAATTCGATACTTTTATCAAAACGTCTTGTGATTCTCATAGAATTATAATTATGTTTTTGGTACACTTGTCCTTTAATGAAAACAATTAATTTAAACAAGTTTCGATCAGTAAAAAGGAAGGAAGAGTTCCTCCATATCTTATTTCAAATACATTATTAAATAACATTATTATTAAAATTATTAAACACGATATTAAAATAATATTTCAAACATAACGAAACTTGAGCTCATTTGTAAGATTTATGAGATTTTCTTGTCGCATTTTAAGCATTAATTTACTATTACTTTGTTGCTATTAATTTGTATTAAAAAAATATATTATCTGCATTTCATTTCTGAGATCTTGAGATTTTTTAATTCTGTTTCGAATTAATTGAGACTGTGTTTCAATTGACATAGTACATGCATATTATTTATTGATATATATATTTTTATATAAAAGAAGTATAAATTTCTCTAACATAAAACAATTCGAATTTACAAACTAAAAAATGTCATCGATCAATCCTGGATTATTCCACAACCTCTTTGGCACTTCACCCAATTTATCTATCCATCAATTCACCATCTCCATAAAACAACATATTCCACTGCAACATGCAACAAGTCGACACACACGAAATACGTAGCCGTGACACCCTCTAACCAACTTGCTCGTAGAAAGCTCAGGGTAGTAAATGGTAACGCGGACAAGGGATTGGTAGCTTCACAATTAATGATACGAGATTTCATGATGGCTTTGGCATTCGTTGTACATGTACAATTAGGATATGGACGTACTAACACACATTGTAATACCTAAAACTTGTCTGAAACGGAAAAGACAGGCGACCACGGGAAAAATGTCAACGCGTTAAGTAAAATCATCTAGTTAAATGAACCTTAGCTCGTATCGCAGCTCTGCCATGTATCGTAGATTATCGTATTAGCAGGATGATGTTTCTTTCGTTAGCATAAAACATCATAAAAAAAAGAAAGAAATGAATAATGCAAATGAAGTAAACAAGTAGGAGCAAAAATGTGAAAGAGCAAGGAACCGACGGATCGATGAATCGCATGGTGACATTTCGTCACGAGACGAGTTAAAACAGCCTAGACTCTCTTCTGTATACATATATATATATAGTCGGTAAAATTAGCCTTGTATTTTTCGATATACACATGTCTACCCTAGGTGATTTCCGTTCTCGTTTCTGTTTCCGTTTCCCGTTTTCCGTTTGTTAAGTCTCCACTCCGAAGCGCGGAGATGATGTGGAAAATTAACCTGGATTTTGTAACATGTCTCCTCTGGTGTGTGTGTGTCGACAGCTCGGGAATCGAAAATAATCCGACGGTGTTTTACCGGCTAATGCCTGGCTCTACAGCGCAGACCAACAAGTTTCACACGTTTTACCTTCAGCAACGTTCCGACAATTCCGTCACCTGGGCAGACATCAAGGTTAACCATCCGTTGGATTACGAGAGCATAAAGGAGTACAATCTGACTATACGAGTAGAGGTATGTACGAAAACAAAATGTTTCTTTTTTTTTCTTTTTCTTTTTCTTTTTCTTTTCTCGTGTTCATTGAAAAATAGTGTGTTTGAAACGTTTCTCTCTGTATGTTTTTACGAGTATGCAGAGTTAGAAGTATTTCAGGTGGAATTTTGCAGCTGTAGCTGCTTTCGAATGCATCCGTGCGAGATAGTCTTGGTGAACGAGAATCCGCGAACTTGCCACAACCGAGATGCGACTGTTTTTAGTTACTGTTTTAGTGTATATACGAGGAGAGCGACGCTGTGGCTCGCCTTTTGAGTGAATGACGCTTAAATCCTGTCGATTTGTAGAATGGTGTAAGAGCATTTGTGATTATACTGTTGTGTGTACGTGAACAGGGTATTTTGAATGGTATCAAAAATATTATTTCTTGGTATCAGCAGTAGTGATAGTAATAATAATACTTATAATAGTAATATAATAATAATAAATAATAGTAATGGAAGATTAGTTGATATATTTTCGTATAATTATTTGAAATTTCTTAAATGAAATATTCACTGTTATTTGTAACTTTTCAGATTTTATTTTATATTTTCATTTTTCATATTTTTAACCAAATTCTATGTAAAATATAACTTCTTCGAATATATTCAAAGTGTGATTTTTTTAGAATTTTGAGACACTTTCGACTCAATTATTGATTAATTATGGTTAAAGATTTGACTTCCTAAGAAATGATTTTGTAACTTTTCATTTATCAATTTAAGGGAGGATTCCCGTGTAATAGCAGCAAAAGTAAGTGATGTTTGTAAATTTGTATTAGGAATTAGGCCTTTCTAGGATGTAAAAAAGAGTTTTAAAATGCAAAAGTAACTTTTGTTTTTTTATTTCAGTATAGTGTAGCTTCTGTCAGTCATCGAATTGCGAAACTTAGGAAATATTCTTATAATTTAACAGTTCGTGCTGAAATTGAACCTATCTTCCAAAGAAAAACAGAAAATTACAAAAGTTCTAGCGCTTAGTAGAAAATTTGTCTTTTTTTCGATAGATAAATTCAGTTTATTTTGTTAAAAAATAATATTATAAGTTAAAAATACAATAAAAATTTAAGGTTTCATTCCCGGAAAAATTTATAATAAAGTGAACGAGCTTTGTTTGAAATTGATTAATCAATCAGTTTTCTAGATATCGTGTATACCAGTTTCAAAAATATAGTTTCGGAAAACACGCGTTTAGAGTTTACTACAAGTGTATCCATCAATTTTCCTGTTTTTTCATATTTCTTACATTCACTTTTTTTTAGTTTTATATTTTCGCCATGATTGAAAATTTACTAATTCTTTAAAAGTCTTTCAGTCAACGTCATCGATATAATTCCTATATTTCTTAAGAAACTCACTGGTCTACCATTTTTTAACTCTAATGCGTCTCATTAGATAATAACTTCTTTCATTTTTGGAATTCCACTTTCAGATTTTTTTTGCATATTTTTCAAATGTTGTACCCTTGATTAATATAAAAAAATATTTTCTATTTTTTGAACCTGTTACACGAGAACCCCCCTTAATTCACTGTTACATGTGCAAAAAAGCGTTTTCAAACTTCAAATATTTGTCGCCATCACGATAAAATAGTTTGTTATACAATTTCGTTATATTTATCCAAAGACAGAAAATTGTATTTATATTCTAACAATCATGCTGCAACCAAAATAAGGAAATATCCAGTGACTTATAGACAAAAGTGTAGGTACCGGAAGAACCGTAAAATATTGAATCACATTCCGTACGGTATAAAGTACAATTGAATCTTGGCTACGTTAAAATGTTTGACTTGCAGAGAGTTCTTTTTAGTTTTTCAAGGCACGTGTGGTACGATGCTGAATGCAGTTATTAAATTTTACAACAAACGTATTCCTCAACATGATTGTCGAGTGGCCACGAAATGTATAATCTCTCTGATTAAATAACCGCTGTTGTTTTTTCATTTAGGTACTAGCGACGGAGCAACTTGAAAATCCGCTTATGAATCGCAGCGTTATTTTTATTTCAACGGCATCTCTCTGTAAAATACTTCCTGTAGTTTCTGTGTACTTCTGTGATAATAAGTATCTCGTTGTGTAAAAATAAAGTATGCTTCTTGTTGTTTTTATGTTAACAGCTATTGAGCTAATGAGATCACTTTCTTCGCCTTATTTTTCGTGAAAATTTGTTATCTCGACTCTGCTGAATCGTTCGGTATTGATGAAACACGATGAAATTTCATGGCTGCGAATGTTGCAATGAAATTTTAATGAATTGAGTTGTAGATTTTCATTACATACACGTTTTACTTTTCCGAACTTTCGAAATTCAGATCGCTTGTTTATGTTTAGGGAAATTGTTCTCTATTCAAACGTGCAGGTACATTTGCAGAGTATGGAAAAGTAACATAAATTCTACTCTTTCGCGGTAAAGTGAAACATTATTCTTTTATGTACTTTCATTCTTCTTTGTCGAAGAGGTGAATTACGCAATGAGAGAATTTTTCAAAAATTGTGAAAAATTCTTTTTGTTTTTATCATAATTTGTTATGATTCTACATTTTCCTGCAGTAGTACATTTTCTGGAAAATCGTTTGAAATAATTGATTTATTAGTTAGAGGTATTTATATTCAACCTATCCTACGAATATAAATTTTTTCAAATTGGAAATAGGTAATAGACGTACGAAGGTACTCGTTATCACAGTGTTTGAAGATTCTTTGTTTGACTAAACGTCAAACTCTTTATTTTACATTCGAAAGTACAATAAAGAAATCGATGAGAGAGGAGAAAATATAAGATAGATATAAGATAAGGGTAATCCTCTTCTGCAGAACAATGGCGCCCAACAACTCGCTTCTGAAGCAACCGTCTACATTGTCTTGGTGGACGTTAACGACGAAATACCTTTGTTCACCGAACGTGAGCAAGAAACTGTACTTGAGGGTGAACCAGTTGGCAGTAAGGTTACTCAAGTCAACGCGATTGATAAGGATGGCACTGTACCGAACAATGAGGTGAGTAAATGCTCTCAGCATCCATTTTGGTTTCACTTCACTTCAAGGTATCTCGATCATTTTTACCAATTAATTAGTCAAATGTAGAGACGTCTTCACATTGAAGTTAATAAATTTGTGATATTACACTAATTTGCACTTTTCTTTAATACAATATAATGGACTAAAATACGAGGGTTTAATTATTTTTCAAATTTCGAAATATCAAGTCTACTAACAAGATAGCGGAAATGACCTATAAATATAGGCTAGGGTATAAATATGAGCTAGCTGAATTGGGTGTTTCATCCTATTAAAAATAAAATGAAACTATGATTTATGAACAAAAAAGAATGTTGGGGAGGAGATAATGACCTGCGTTTATTTTGTTTGCCTGTTGTGTTCCATTTGTGTTTCATTTTTTTTATTTCGCTATTTTAAAACATTTTTAAGGTAAGTTCGTTTTATTTTTGTCAGCAATAATCTGTTAAACTAAGAGCCAATTCATTAAGAGTACTACATTGTGGACATTGCGAGCTTCTTTTTAATATAAATTTTATAACGAATATCATCACGTAGTAATAAATACCATTGCTCGAAGTTTTTCTGACCAAATGATTTAAATACGGGCAGCAAATATGGTCTAATAAAATATGGTCTAGCCAAAATTTAGATCATTTTCTGATATATGTTTCAAGATGCTCAGAACTAATCCAAGGTACATTAGACAGAATAAAAGAAAGTATTGGAACAAAGAGGATATAGAAGAAGTTATTACAGTCGTTAAGGTAGAAAAGAGGAGTCACTCTGAAAGTAGCAAAGCGTTTTAATACTTTTGTCTTTTTTCTATTAAATAGCAATCAAGTTTAAGTTTATCTACATTTCGAATATCTTTTCAACATTTTGATTACTGTTGGCGCCTATACGCGTTTTGGAAATTTGGCTCCTACTCTTCTCTTACCGCCTTTTTGCCTAAATTTTATTCTTTGCGCATTTCCACTTTAATTTAACCAAACGAATTTTAACAAATTTTTACAAATTTGAAAATTTTTGTTTGTTAAATTTTCGAAAACAATTTGACAATTGTGTGGCTGAATGTTAAACATCTACCTTTCTACTGAAAACTGCCGTAGCGAAAGGGTTAAATATTTTAAGCTGAAAATATGCAGTTTTTGCTTTTCATTTCGATTATTTTACAAATGTACCCATGTTTATATCGTACAAAAACGAAGTTTTTCCCTTTTATTTTAAATGTATAATCTGAAACACATGTTGCCTTTGTTCAGCTTATTTTAATTTCATATTGTATAGTAAATATGTTATTAAATAATAAACGAAAATCCTAAACTTAAAAACAGTTTTTCGGTGCGATTGTACCATCTGTCATCTAAATTAATTTTCAAATGCATTTTTCTCCGATGCAAAGCCTCCGACATGATTTTGTTAGTCTCGAATTACGTTTTATTTCAAACTGTACTGTTTCTCTGAATTTTAGTCTTCGGAAAATATATATCAATTATAGTACATGATATAATCATACGTTACCTCTTCAAACATTCTTTATTTTTAATACTTTGTAGAATTATTCTTTGTAACTTGCGAAAGTTTGCCTATCTTGTATCCATCAGCAGCTTCCGGTCACCGAATCGATCTCACCGAACTATTAAACAACTGTAAGAGTTAGTTTTCAGATTAAACTCAGTCTTCAATTACACGGTCCGGGTAGTGTGTACACTATGTACCTAATTTATCTAGAACACACAATCATTACGGTATAAACTCCTTAATAAACTGTTTTATATAATTATTTCGAAAATTGTTATTCTATTTACGGCTGTTTGAAGGGGGAAAAAAAGATTTATTGAAATTTGTGTGGTTCAAAAGTTGTATTATTGAGAATTTAATTACTCCCGGAACTGTTACGTTTGAAGTTTCATAATTCCGATACAAGTGCCTTAGAGATTGTATCTCGAGACTGTTACGACAAGAGATAATTTAAGATTGACTAAGTAAACAACAATTTAGAAATTAGTATTTCACCGGAAGTTTTGTTATCGTAGCTGCGTTTCATTAATAAAATTCATTATTTTTATACTAATCTCTTCAAGCGACTATGAAAAAAAGAAACACTATTAGATACAAGACCATTAAAAAAACACGCCTACATGTTTCTTGATGATAGAATACAAATTATTGGAAATTTTTTCAAGTGTATTCTTTTTGTCACAAGTATGATCCACTATAATTATATGTGGAATAGAATATTATATAACCCTTTAACTACGAAAGCTATATATACATATACGCTTTCACTGATTTATCAATATGTATATACGAAAGGCGTACATATACACTGTCTAAATTTTTCTTACTATAACATATTTACTGTTTCCTTAACTGTTTTCTAACATAGAATTTATTGTTACATGCAACATAGTAATTGCAAATAGCTAAATATTGCCAACTGTTTCAATGTTCCCATGTTTTTATTAATACTGTCCAGTCTTAGTTTTGCTGTTTCCTTAAAATCGTGTTCTTTACTACATATGTAAGTGTTTATTTACTCCAATTTGCAATCAGTTTTAGAATTTTATTCATTCGTTATTTTTCTAAATAATATAGTGCACTCTAAAAATATCTGATTAGAAGGAAAGAGAAGTAGCGAATATAGCACCGTCTATATTGACGGTTTCGTACAAAAGTGTGTCACAGTCAAAGGGTTAAATGTGTATTACAACTGCATTTGCAGACATCAATTCGATTATCGAAAATTTCAATGACTTTTCGATACGTTGTTGGAGTTATTTCACGAGTTGCAACCCGAACGTCATTCTTAAGGCCATTAATTGTTTCTAGCTTGTTAGCATAGACTCGATCTTTCAAAAAATCCAATTGAAATCTACAATTCGTGAAGTTACTCGTTGAACCTTCGTATCGCAAAAACTAAGTGTTTTTTTCGATTCATGTAACACGTAGCACCGTTTTGCAGGAAATAGACATCAGACACACCAATAACAAAGATTTTCATCACTCCATATAGAACAATTTTGCTTATTAACGTATCTAGCTATTGTGAAATGAGCTTCATCATCAAATTTTGCTTGAAAACAACGAATCTGTTGTTTGTTGTTCATTAATCCAACTACCGAAATTGCTAAATTGCAAATGGTCTTCTTTCAGTTTCTGCTTTAATTAAATTCTGACCGCGTGTAAATGCAAATCTTTATACAAAAGCCTCCATACGCAGCTGTAAAATATGTTTAATTCTTGCGAATAACGAGAAATTGATGTTGTCGGTTCATTTTCAACACTTTCACTTACAGCAGCAATGTTTTCATTTGTACATATAGCTTTTGGTCACTCACTTTTTGATTTATTAATAATAGAACCAGTGTCTTCGAATTTTTTCACTAATATTTGAATTGAAGACTGATTTGACTGATTATTCACACTAAAAGGATCATGAATTTTGCGCTGGGTACTTTTCAAAGAACGCCCATTTTCATAATAAATTTGAATAATGTAAATACTTTGCTGCAATGTATACATGTCCGTAGTTAAAATTGTACTAGTGAAACAAATCGGCTTATGTCATTTAAAAAGATATGATGTGTAAAATTTATACAATGCTGAAGTCTAGGTATCGCATTTGGATGATTCTTTACTTGTAACAGCAATACGAACATTTCTCTTATATTATTTGCTTTCCCTGATCTATTCTTTCCTGTATGATTTCCATCATTACAATCTACATATATGCATTTGAAATCAGAAGAATTATCCGTGAAATAAATACAATGTTCAAATCAACGAATGAATTAGCGCACTCCTGAATTCTTCTGAAGCGTGTTTTCCTTGCTTGAAGCGTAGAATGTCAACAAAACTGAAATATGCATTATGCTTTGTATCCTCAAGCTCTTCTAGCTAACACAAATATTCAATCGTGTCGCGAAATACCTCTGGGTTTGTGATTTGCTTCGCGATCAAACAATGTGAGTGAGGATAACAATGCATGTAAATGCAAAAATGGTGTTGTCTAAAAAATTTTGAATCGGTCACTTCTTGCTATATTTTGGGGACACCGTCAATTTAACAGTTTCAAGATTTTAAAATTACAGAAACTTTTGCTGTTATTTTTCAGCAATTTTTTCTGATTTTTGATAACGAAACGATATATGTAAGAGTGTTCACTCAATATTTTTCTTCGCATTCGAATACTCTGTTCGAATTTATGGCTTTCTATGCATTAAATTACTATACTAAGCATCAATAATATATGTACATTTATTTAGTTTTAGTTTTCTTGGAGGAACAATAAACTGTTGACTTCCACGATCGTCGGTCTGACTCCACTAAATTTTTATTTATGAGATCACATAAAGGAATTAGTTTATGCCGAAAATAATAAGAAACATAATATTCCACGAGCATTTGACGAATTGAAGAGTCACATCAAATTATCAGCGATTCATAATTTTGTAATTTGGTAGATAACACTTTGAAACAGAGTCGAAGACACTTTGACCAATTTGCAGCTTAAAACCAAGTAAACGTATGTGTTACTGATGCTGAATGTAGTAATTAAATCCACGCCAAGTCATAAATACGAGCAGAGTAGCCGTTTGTGAATAAACACATTCAGTAAACGTTCTTAAGTGAAATTCAAAGTCGATTTTCTTGAAAACGAAGCTTCAAATGGAAAAGTTTTATGCTTTCTTTCGATTTATTTTTGGTGTGTAGTTATCAGTTTTTTCTAATTAGTGCATTAGTACACGACGAAACGATACTGTGATAGTGTGAATAATTTTATCATTTTTTTCAACTCATCTTGGCACAAAGACTCATCCTTCCGACTTGTGCCACGATTTTTCGAACACTCACAATGAAAATGCATTGAAATTTATAAGTAAACTAATAGTCCATAATTAAGTTGTATTCAAATTCAATAAATCGAATTTCTGAACAAAAATTCAAGTATCGTGTAATTGTGTATATAATAAACAAGAAAAAATGAATGAAATCAAGTTGAAAACAATCAGAGTGACAGAGTCTGGCACAAATATTTTCAAAATCGAAAGAATACCGTGTAGAAAATTTATTTTAGTGAATCTGCAGGTTTCATGATGAAACGATTGACAGAAATTGTAGCATGGAAATTTATATTCATGTAAAATGCATGAAATACTGAAACACGTATTGGAGATCGATGATATAATGTCATTAACTGTGAAGGAATTTCAGAGCGTGGAATTATTTTCTTTTTTTTTTTTATTTTGATAACGGTATATTAATTAAAATAAGATAACAAAAAATCGTTTATTCATATGTGAGAGATATATATTTTAGAGGACACAAAATTTAACGTAGACCGTTGAAGATAATATTTCGCTTGCATAATAAACTGTTTTATTTCTTCCTTTTTTTTTTCAATTTAGATTTAAGAGATTTCGGACGATTTATTAAACTGTAATATAAATATTCCAAATCAAATTGCGTTCTTTTTTATCTTTTTTTGTTTTAACATTTACTTTCAGTTGTTAGATAAAAGGCAAAAGAGAAATATTGTTGAAAAAATATTTACAAAATTTTGTAAACTAAATTCAATGTGTACTACTTGCTTATTAAGAAAAAGAAGCGAAAAAATGGTGTAATCAAAAATTACACGATTTAAACAGTTATTACTATATAACGAATGTTTATATAAAACCATATTTTTACTGCAAATAGATAAATAAAGGTTGGAAAGAAATGTGTTTTGTTTTTGTCATTTCCCGATTATAAAGTATATTTCGTTAGTTTGCATAACTTACATAGAGCATATTTTTCGTATAACACATATTCTGTGCATATTGCATATATTTTGCATATTTCACACATTTTAGTAATTAATATATAATTTTTCAAAACCTATCTTGCTAAGAAATGTTGAATCCGTCAAATCCGTTATTGATATGAATAAAAATTTAAAACACGACTCTGGTAGCTGTGGTGAAAAAATTAAAATGGAATGTAAACACATACTCCACACAAGAAATCCAGCTTTGATGAATTATGTAAAATTAACAATGCCTTAGAAAGTGCAGTTATTGATGAACCAAACAAAATTGAGTCACGATATTGGAAAAAAATATAGACATACACCTAATCATGTCCTTTAATATTGAACGAACACTTTCGGCATATACAAGTGAATTTTTTCAAATATAGAGCAACTTCTTACTTACTAATACAAATTATAATAAATAATAAGTAACAAGAATATAATAATTCATATATCTTACATATATTTTGTTTATATTTTCCAGATGTTATAAATATTTATATTTCGAATATATTTAGCATATATTTTGCATATTTTGGTATGTCATATCTGCATAAACATCCGTTGTGTAATTATTACATTCTATGGAGTGGAAGTGCTTGTTAAATATTAAATTTATAGCAACTGAACTGTATTTTTATGCATTTGTAGGAAATTTAAAAATGCAAAATTGCACAGAATGCATGCAATATGAAAAAGTATGCAAAATATCCAAATCACAGTGTTTTTCTTAACACCTAGTAGATGAAATAGTCTACCGAAAGTCGTTTTGTTTTTACTATATTCTAAAAAGTTTCCATAAAAATCCGTGATTTGATTTACACAATAGAAATGTTTGTTTTGTTGATTATTAGAATTGAACTATAAATACATTTTTCTTTTTTTTTCTTTTTTTTTTTTTTTTTTAAGAAAGTATACTATAATATATTAGCTACATTAATCGACTCTGATATTCGTTCATCAAGTACACGTAAAGTTTTGTGTTATAATAAACGACACTCTGTAAAATGATACAGGCCAGATTAAATTAGCACGTATACTTCACTGTCGACACCGTCAGAATCGACAAGAACATGCGAGCTGGGATCAGTTGTTCCTAATAAATATCATGGCAACTATCGAGTAAACGGATATATTATTTCGACAGAAACTTTGTTAATTTCACGCAGTGAAATTGTGTTTGTCGAAGTCCCCGGTTGCGATGGAAATACCGTGTAACTTTGTTGCGCCGTGTAATGCCGTTATACTGCAAAATACCGTAATTAAATTTAATCACGTGAACCTCGCCGTGGTATAATTTAAAACGTCCTACTGTTTCTCTGTGAATAACGTGTCGCTTGCAAGTGCTCGTGATTCCTTAGCTAAGTACTCGTCTACAAAATTTATTCACCATTGTTACTTTTTTTCAACGTTGTAACAGTGGTGTTAGAGGAATGCTTTTATACTAAAAATACATAGATTTGCTTACAAGGGTAATATTTATGTTAAATTACTATTTCAAAACTTTTTAGTATTCCAAGGGTTGAAACGGTTCCGAAAATAAGTGTGTCAAACTGTTATATTAGGCGTTTGCAAAAGTTTCTGTCGACCATCTCGAGTCACGTTGTTTCCTGAATCAATTGTTTTTTAAAAATGACAGTACTGATAATCTTAGTTTCAACCTGTTAACATAAGATAAAAGAAAGTTGTAGGAAGCAAGGGAAAATATTGTACCAATTCTGTGTGTCAAATGAATGAATTTGGTTTAAAGAAAGGAAAGAAAAAAAAACAACGGAAACTTTTGCAATCACTTAATATACTGGTTTTGACTGAAACAGTTATGAGAACTGAAAAAGTGCTATCACTGTTCTGAATATAATATCGATATTGGTTTTGGCTTTTTAGAAAATATATCGATTATATAGCTATTATTTTTCGCTTCTATATCGGTTTATAATACATGATATATATTTTTATATCGGTTAGATTTCGATTTTTATTGATTCTTTCATTGATTTTGCGAAAATACTAATATGCACATATTAAACTTTTCAAATAGAGTGTATTTAAAAAATGTATTTGTATAAATTAGTTTTTGGAATTTTAATTGTTTTTGATTACATTATTTTTTAATCTTATAACTAATATATCGTTAACAATTTTTTCACTCATTTTCGAATGATGTAGAGATAAAATAAATTTGAATGCTAAGGACATTTCGATACTTACCTGCATTGATAGAATTCGTAAAATTATTTCTACTATTTTATAAAATTCTGGAATTCTTTTTGTTTTTACTATTCCAGTGTAATAAAATATCAGTTGATGATTTTAATCGTGGTCCTTTAAAAAATCTTCTAGCTTATTCTCAACTAAATAGTGGCTGATGCTATTTTCTTGATTTCTTTTGAGCACGTTTTCAACCCATGGTGTATTCTAAAATTCTTTACTGAGATAATTCATTTTAATATTATTATTATATTTTGTGCACCATTTGAATTGTGATTGTTACAACAATCCTCTGCAGAAGTAATTTACATTTACGTAAACACTTTCTTCGCAGAGAATTTTGAACTATTTCTTTTTCGTTTTTCTCTCTTTAACAAAAGAAAGAGAAAAGAGAAAAGGGAAGAAGATGCGGACGAAGTAGAGCTAACAGACCTTAAGTGACACTTTTTGGTCGGAGATTCTAACGAATGACCAGACCTCGTTAACTCTTAGTAGATTTTATGCAAAGGTCGTAAGGAGAACAAATAGAAAACATATACCATTTCGTACATTTTAAAATAAACGTTTATATACGTTTTTGACTGAAATTATATACTAGTCAGATATGCGAGAAATTTGTTCATATTTAACACCAAGAAAATCTTTCATTTCTAATTTCACGCTCAGAGATAAATCCTATCGTAAATGTTGACAAATTTTCCCGACACTTTCTTCGCTACGCGTGCTTAAAAGTTTTACATTACGAAAAGTTAAAGGGATTTCAAAAGTGTTGTTTGTAAAATTCATGAGTTATTTTCATGTTGTTCATTTTTTTTTTTTCTTTAAATATATGTATAATTATAGACATTTCCATAAATCGCGATATAAATACGTAAGCGTTGCGGAAGAAATTTACGTTACTCGAAATATAATCCACGATTACGCAGCTGATCATACAAATGAATTAATTATCCATTCAAAGCCAAGTTTTTGTTGTCCGTGGTACATACGAAGTATAATCGTTAGGTATCATCAATTACGCTCGTAGTTATTAATAGAAGGAGCGTTATTAATTGCATTATCCCTTTTAATTAATTTAATTGATTATCGATATTCTTTATCGATATTATTGCTTCCATCACTTTGAATTTTATACGAACATTCCCTGTACATCTGTGTCTATATTTGCGGTGCTTCCACCTGGAAATCTTTTCCTTTTTCTTTCATCGTAAACATGACGAACGTGTTTTATTTCTTTTTCTACTTTTCTTTTTTTTTTTTACTTTACTAGAAGTCGTTCAGATACACTGATTTCTTGATTCAGCACGGTGATTTTCTTTTTTCTTTTTTTTCGTTCGAGCAAATATTTTTCCAGACGTACTTCGATGGATTTTCGTTTACACGTAAACTCTGTGAAGTCTCTGCAAAGCCGTGGATATTTTTCTGTTTCCTTTTTCTGTCTCTCTTTCTCTTTTTTGTTTAAATTCCCAGGAATGTCGCGAATGTTGAGAGTTACTTCTCGTCCGGAGTAAAACAAATACGAATTGAAAGGTAAAAAAAAAAATACACACGGAATGCAAAATGTTTCTGCTTCGGGATTATTGGTTTAGAAATTTCGGTTTATTGGAAATTACAGGATACCTTACAATTATTAACGCTTGCTTTTATCTCAGAATTTTATCGGTTTAATTAATATAGAAATAGTTTTCTATCTGTACTTTTTCCTCGTTTCTTTTCTTTTATCTTTTGTTTTTATTTATTATTGTTATTTGTATAGTGGTTAATCCACTATCTCTTTTTGAAATTTCTTTATGTTACGATAACATTCTTTTATTTGATAGATTTATTTTTTAATATAATACAGAATTGTTATCGAAAACATTTCGAGGCGAGTGAAAAATTGTGTATCATTTTGTTTTTAATGGACGATAAAATGTATAAATATTTTGCTGGAATTTAACGTTTCATAAATTTAGTAATATTGTGTATCTTCGATGTTAAATTTAATTCATTATTATATTCATAAATTCATTTTACTATGATATTTATAATTTTCGTTACAGTTAAGTGGAGAATAAATTTATTTTCTGACGTATACAGCAGAAAAGGACCTGCTGTATACTAAAAATTACGTAAGAAATGATTATTCATAGGTATTTTTACTGTCATAATTTTTTTTTAAGCGAAAATATAAAAAGGTCTTCTTATAGGGAACGTATGAACATGAAATTTTATAAAATTTTGAAAATATCTCAAATGAACTTTTCAGTTCTTTATATTCTTCTTTCTCTTCAGCCTCTTCGAATGTTGAAACACTCGAGAAGTGAGAAAAATAAATATATTTAATTTGAATTTTTGGAAATCGAAAGTCAATTTGAAAGGGCAGATTATTATACAGCACTGAGCACATTTTAATATACAATTACAATATGTAAAATAAATTAAATATAAAATTATAATATGCAAAAGAAATAAGTATCCACATATATGCAAAATGAAAAATATCGGTTACCTGGGAAATCCCGAAAATTTCTCTCGTGCCTAATTTCTCTTTTTCGTAAAATAATATTTATTACTTTATTAATATCCGCGAGTTGTATATTGTTTTACATTACTACAAGTTTATTTTTATATTTTCACATTAAAAATTATATTTATATTTCGTTAAATGTGTTAACAATAAATAAAAACAGAGATCACGGTGCTATTTGTTTTTAGCAACGATACAAAATATAGTACAAGAAAAAGATTCATTTATAAATTACATGGAAAAAATGAGATAATGTATAGTATTAGGTCTAATCAAATTTCACACGAATTCATTTCATTCTTAGTTGCACTTAAAGTATAGCATTTGTACGTGAAAATATATTTCAAATTGTGTAAGCAATTCATCTATCAAATTCAAAAATTATGAAACTTAAGTTACGACTCAAAATGACCCTGGATCCGCCCGACGTTTCAATTCAGATCGTTCGTCTTCTGAGAATTAACTTCAACTGTCACTTCTTTTCTACTTTGTACCATACCTCATTGTTGACACATTTCAATTCACAATCGATTCCATTCTTCTTCCCTCAGGTCACCTATTATGTCGTGGATAGCGACAGGAACGAGGGTAAAGATTACTTCGAGATTAACCGGGAGACAGGTGTGATCTCCACGAAGGTGGTGTTCGATCGTGAAAAGCAGAGCGCGTACGCGTTGGAAGTGGAGGCCAGGGACGGTGCACCATCTGCAAGACCCAACAGCAACGGTCAGCCGAATTCGGGTATGTAGAGATCAATTGAATATCCTATCACGGTGCTTTTACCGTTTTAATCGGTGGCTTAACCACATCGAGATAGTCACTAGGGTGATCTGTCCAATGAACGAACGAACTTCAGTGAATGAACACTGCTGATATCATAGGAAATATTAACATCCATCACGTTCTTTTCACATTGAAATTTACACAGCAGCTCCAGTGGAAACCCATGGATATCTCATAAAAGTTCTCTGTTTCATCTGATAATTTGTACAACACTATATTCACTTTATTCAACAGCTATCCTCATGGCGTCCCACCAGTTCAAGGTAAGTCTTGTTAGTTCATATCTACAATTTCTATTTTGAAGTGTGTTCAATGTTCCTATGATAAATTATATTGCTCAGATGTTTCTTTAACAAAAAGTACTATGTGAATAACGGATTTTTAAGAATCTAATAATTTTGTTAGACGTTCATTCATTGATTATTCAGTTTCATATTTCACGAAAGCTGTAATTATCAAATATTGTTAGAATTGTGTTCTGAGTTGCATAATATTAACACTAGAACATTACCAAAGAGATTTTTCTTAAAAATTAACATCGTATTGATATAATCGTAGAAGTTTATAATGACTTTTAATAAAATGGAATAGTTGTTGATCCTTTTATTTGTTTCCATTCAAATGTTTCAATTTTTAATTATCTATTCAAAGCATATCAAGACCCGTCAAAATGTCAGATCATAGAATGAGTTTTAAAATGAATTTTAGACATTAATATCTTTTCGTTCATTTCATACAAAGATTTAGCGTTATTTATCAAAGAAATGGGTCGTTACCTTGAACACTAAAAATTCATAAATGTCTGAAGCTTGATGAAAATAATGAGATAACTATAACAGGGAAATGTGTGTATGTGTGCAAAATTTTACAAAATAATAAAAAGATATACAGTAAAAGAAAAACTTATTACTATACCTAATTAGCCTATTGTATGTATCAGAAACCTTTAGGTGAGAGGAAAGAGAAGACATGAAAAGAATATAAAACAAAAATATATGTTAGATGCTCTTTAGGATTAGAAAAAATCATATCGGATTATATAGATTATATAGACTTCTATATATTGATCCCTCGATTTACACGGAAGATCGGTTCTTCAGAATACCGTGCAAAACTAAAGTAAAACTTTTTGTGTAAAACACGGTGTAAATAAAAAAAGAAGCAATATGAGCATAATTTAGTCGGTTATTTAATTAAATTCATTTATTTCAACGTAAAATAAAAGTAAAATAAATTTAGTATTAAATCAGCTAATTAATTGAATCAGTTTATTCATTTTCCTGTAACAATAAAGCTTTTTCTTTTAAGAACTACTTGCGTGGTTTTTCTATCATTGCTTCTCCAATATTGTGTATAAAAAAGGGGGAATTTCCTTTGTTAGGTTCAACACCACTGTTAACAAACAAACGATACTTAAAAAAAAGGCTGCACAAATATGTGCGCAGCATAAATTTTTGTTTTTGACAGTTTTTATTTTTCAAAATCCCTTATTTGCAAAACCGTATAAACAGAGTATCGTGCAAATTGGGGGATAAATGTACACATAAAAACACATTTTTTAAAGTACTCATCATGATAGACTTAGGTATAAATTCAACGCTGGTAATTCTAGTGTTAATAATGAAACAACTGTATTGAATTAATAGTATTGAACACTCATAATCATAAACACGAATAATAATTTGCATAAGGCACAAAACTTAAGCGTTCATTCGCTGGACAGGTCACCCGACACAATTCATATGAAAATATCGCTCGATCGTTCGATATTGAATCTGCTCGAAAGTAAAGTGCCCTCGGTTCGGGGTAAACTTAAGTTCGGAGGGTACAATCGTATTTCCTTATGCAAAAGTAGAGAGGTAGGAGCTGTCAAGTTCCTCCTTGAATCGCGTTCGTACGTTGATTTAGGGAGCGTCGATCGATTTCTGAATTTCCACCGGTGTGGAACTAAACTAGAGGCGTGGTCCATGTGAAAACGAGCCTCGACACTTTCTGAATAGAAGTTGAAAATAAAAGACTGCCAGCTATAGAAGTGGAAGTTGAAGTAATACGTTACTTCGTAGACGTTCGAAGATATGTGTCGCTGTTCGTTTGAAATGTTCAAGAGATCGAATAACGCGAACAAAGTTCTCTTTCTTCAGGTAACTCGATAAAAAATGATCTGTCGTAACGGTGTTGTCTTAATTCTGAAAGACAGAACGCGAGGTTTTAAGTGTCTTTGGGGTTGCGTTTAGAGGGGTGGGGGGAGCACTTAAGAAAATATTAGATGGTCTTATGAATGCTGCAACTAGTTTCCCGAGCGAAGTTCCTTCCTTTATAAATTAGGGAAAAAGCTTGCTTTGCATTTGAAAGCGACACGTAAGCCACTTTATTCAGTGAAACTGTAGCCTATCTAACTGCTGCGTATCAAAGAGAATTTTAACTTTAATGCCGCAGCTGGATATATATGGTTTCTAATGAAGTGAATAAAAGAGGGGGGAGCGAGTAAAAAAAAAAACGTTCTGTTTGAAAGAATGATATTTTTCCACTGCATTCAACAAGGTGAATAGCATAATTCAACGCACGACTAAGGAAAAATGTATAAATTTACTTTTGTATCATATTATATTAAGTGTAGAAATAAATTCTTTCCGACTTTTGGGTACAATCGAAGTGCGATTTGAAAAGAATGAAAACAGATCGACAATTGAAATAATTTCCATTATTGACCATGATTTTTTGCCAATTTTTTCTACCAACTTGCGAACACTGTTACGAGTGCTTTAACTTGAGTAGCTGTACTGATCATTCAACTCCAGTCGGAAAGAATTAATTTCTACGCTTAATAAATTTGTTTAAATGAAAAGTAGAAATATTTTATGAAAGTTGAAAGCTTTCCTTCGTAATTTCGCAAATAATTTTGGACATACTTTTTTAAGCTTCACGACCGGAATGAACGAAATTTCAGTTGAAAATTAGATTCGGAATATTTTTTCACGGTATTATATTTAGAGCATTTTTAATTTTGTTCGTAGTAAATGAAGAAAAATAGTGCTTGCTGATTAATATTTTCAAAAATAATTCCGGGAATGTTTTGCAGCACATGTAATCCTCAAAGCTTTATTGGTATTAATTAGAAAAGGCGGAATTTTATTTTTCATCCGTTCCGCTTTTCATCAAAATTTCCCTGCTGTTTTACGACTGCTGTCTATTTCTAACGTTTATCTATGCGTTTGAGTATACCTTTCTAGGTCACGTTGAATTTTATTAAATTTGCTTTTTCGTTAAAAAGTTGAATATCTCTTCTCTCTTCTTAATGTGAAAGAGTTTCATCGGTCAGTTATTTGATCAATGCAATTTTTCCTGTTTTTACGAAAGAAGTCTTTCGACGAATTACTTATTAAATTTCACTGATTATCCTGTGTAAATGTGCAAGCATTAAAGTGAAAATCGCCTCCTTCGGAATTTTTGAATAAGCTAGTATATAAAATGCAACGAAAATATCAAATGGTACTTTAGATACAAAAAAATGTATTTTTAAATTGTTATAAAATGAAATTTTATTTGTGTAAACTTTCATAATTATCGGTGCACGGTAAATGTAGAAACAATAATTCATAAAATATTAAATATTAAACATACTACCGGAAAATTTTAACGTCTAACTATCAGGATAGTGTTTCTCAACAATAATACGAACAAACAATACGTATAAATTTTTAATACAAACTATATACCTATCATGCGAATTAACACAGCACTCTCTCATTTCTGTTCGTACTTTTCATTCTGATTTCTCTCGTCATTCATACATTTAACGTCTATTCCATTCCCAACTGTATCCGACTAATTTTGGAAAAAAGGGCACATACGCACCTGAAAGCTCCCCATCTCCATCCGAGAGGATTACAGGAATTATCTTGCATCTCACATTCATACATTTCAATTAAAATCTCCCCCGTCAATTTCAATTACCATGTTTCCTCCAAAAACAAAAAGTAAACATGCATGCAAAAACCGTACATTTTAACATTTCACCGATTGTAATAAAACAATTAATTAAAACCATGGGTATATTTCGATATATTCAATTCGTTCAATTCTTATCTTCGTATATTCCAATATATTTTCCGTTCGTTCAATTTTTCTGTATCTTCATATACAGGCTGAATCCGGACTGAGAGCGATTCTATATATAAAAATAAGTAGAAAAATAGGAATAACATTTTTTTGTTTGTGACTCAGTTTTAGAGAAAATCTAGTTCGAAGATTTTATCGTATACACGTGCAACAGGGGTTTTGTTTTAAACATAAAAAAAGCTAAAAGATCATTCTACTTCTGATTGATAACATTGAAAATATCAGCTATCTGGTATGGTACTGTTCTAACTGTGTATGGTACTGTTAAACCTCCCTCTATATTTACCTGTCTTATTTTTCACTTTCTAGAAGAAGTGTATTTCATTATTTTTATAAATTGGTTGTATTGAATAGGATATTATAATCAAACATCATAATCATATTATTTCTTCAGGCACAAAAATCATAACATTATCGATTTGTTTCTTCAACAACAAATATTATGCTATTGCAAAAATATTTATGACAAAATTGAAGCCATATACATATTTGAAAAGCAAGAATAATTCTGAAATTAAAAAACGAAAAATAATCCTTGCAAGTAAAATATAATTAACACGTTAAATGCCATGGATGTTACCGGTGATCGGCATAGTCAAGATTATTAGAAACACATAATTCGAGTAAATTTCAATATTTAAAAATTTGTCAATATTGTCATCGTTATAATAACGGCGTGAAGAAATTAATGCAATATAAAACATATAAAAATAGTTCTATTTATGTATAAATAAATAAATAAATAAATATGTATATATATACACATACAATTATTATGGGCGCGAATCAGCATAGTCTCCACAGTATGTCAAAAATTAGTATATCATGTAAAAGTATAATAGATGTTATGGGATTGTTGAACACACTCAACAAGAATGAAAAAATGGAATAAACGACTGCAATAACGGACTCACTCGACAAAAATGAACCTGTAAAATAACGACTGAGATAACGAACTAGTTCAAAGAAATTAAAAAATCATACAAAAATGAAGAAATTCAGGGGTCACTGGTGACCTCCAGTAAGTTTTATTCGTTACACATAATCATACACTTGAACTTATTTGTTGCATATAATATTTCAACATAATATGTAATGCATAATAAGTTCATGTTGGCACTACGAGCAAGACTTGTAAAATTAGCGCAGCATTTAACGTGTTAAATTAATTGAAATTAACGAAAATACATGATATTAATTCATAGGAACGTCCTATTTATAAAATTTTGCCGTGTCCCTTTCATAAATGTGGCAACGAAATTGAAATTCTAATTAACAGTTAGTAGAATATTGAAAGAAAGATATCGAACGTTTCATGTTACCGATTCTTGAATAAATACCCGTTCAGTGTGAACAAGAGAAAATATTTATAGCCGACTAATTATTTGTAAAAGATAGAATTTTCAATAGAATTCTTAAATTTCGATTTTCTCAAAAACCGAGTTTCAAACGAAAAGATGTTATCCCTTTCTTTCTACTTATTTTAATACGTAGAGTCACCTTCTCTCTATCTGTAATATTAGCGTACAAAATGCAGCAACTCTCGTTAATATTCAGACACTCTTTAAAATAGAATAAGTTTTTCAAAATTGGGTCAAATAACTTGAGCTTTTTAAAGAAGTTATAAGAATTAGTTTACTAATTTACAATTAACGAAGGTCTCTTTTTACAACTTTTTATCCACGCCTGTAATGAAAATTTAAAAATTACTGACATAAATCTGTAAAACGTGTTTTGAAAGTTTTAATTACAAACTCGGGTAAAAAGCATTTAAAAACCGACTTATCGACAATTGCAATTTTCTCAGCAATTTTTTACACACTTCGCATATTGAACTAATCCTTTTAGCGCTTCAGGGGAAAAAGCTGAAATCATTTCTCTCAATTTTAAAAAAGCTATCTTGTTTTGAAGATTGCCCGAACATATGTATATGGTACGTAAATTTGAAACGATGTTACCATTTCACCGTTGCACGCAATTCTTCAGCCGATTACTTGCCTGAAATGTCGAGAACGCGATTCTCTACGCTCGGGAACATTTTTCCGAAGGTTCGAAGATCAAATTCATCGATGAACAGAGTACTTCGGTTTCTACCTGTGCTTACGCTTTAGAATTCCGTTGTAGATTGCAAATTTATCGGTTCGCCGCGATACAGAATTCAATTCCTTGGCTGACACCAATGTAACCGACGTGTCCGAGTAGAATTTGGAATCGCATAATGTTTGTCTGGCAAATTACTCCGCACGTGTGCTTAAGGAGGCAAACCAACTCGGTCACGTTCGTCTAACTTTTCATAGAGAAGGTATTCGGTTATTATTATGTATAACATGTATAGAACGTGAACCGATTGCTCGTTATTTCGCGTTCAATCAGCCGGCTACCTACGAAATTTTGTTTCGCTTGCGGAAACTCGACCGCAATCGAGATCGTAACAGCTGAAATACGAAATTTATGATGTTTTGGACCGAATAGGATTCATGTGAAATTGATACGTGCATTCGTGGCGGGACTGTTACTTTATAACTGATATTACGGAATTGCATAATGTACCGTAGATGATATTTTATAAGGACGAAATTCACGTACAATAAGTCTCATTGATATTCTGCTTTGATACATTGTTTAAAACAGAATAACTATTTTAAAATTGGACTAAAATATGTAATTTTTTTTTCTCTTTAGATGTTAATAGGATTAATTTACTAGATGGTGTGTAAACAAATTTTAAACAGTTTCCAATTGGTTACGAAGAAAATTGTAAAGATCGCTTTTTATAACCTATTTATCTGAGCTTGTAATAAAAATTTAAAAAATATGCTTTGTAGATTTATTTCAGTTATATGCAGTTGCATATAAAGATTTCCGAACGACAGTGGTTTTCATGTTTGATTCAATTTTATATATTTCTTTTGGAGTTGTGAAAAAAGAGTAATTATGTACAACACTAAGCATTAATTATAGACTCCATTTCATGTAACATTTTTTTACAATAGGAATTTTGTAAAATTCAAGAGGAAATGTTAGGCATTCTATTTAAAAAATTGATGATGACCTTGATGTCTAATAAAAAAGTAAAGAAATAAGAAATCGATTAGGGAAACCGCACAACTTTTGTCTGAAACATTTTTTCTCACAACAAATCGTCATGTTACGAAACTCATCTAGTATACTGATGAATACGAGAGCGCCTACACATATGTACATACATGTACATATACGCTTTTAATAGTCAAAGAATTAAAAATTACAATACCTGCCTTTTCTTCCAACATCGACCGATTTCGATGAAATTTTCAGCATGTATACATATATAATAGGCATAAATCTAAACATACATATTATTTAAATTTTCATTACAGACTTAGATAAAAAGAAATTATAAAAACCAATCACAGCTATTTCCTTCCCAATTCCAATTTGATTATTCTTACAAATTTTTTACATGTCATCTAGTAAACTAATCCTTCTAACTTCTCAAAGAAAAAACTTCGTCATTTGGTCGAATTTTAAAAAAGTTTTTCGAACTGAAAAAGTGCTTAAATATTAATGAGAATCATTGTAATAATGATAAGATTGAATAATTCAGAAATTTCTTTACAAGTTTGTTTGCTTGTTTCTATACGTTCATGATTCTTTTCTTTATCAAGCTTACGGTATCTCACGTGAGAAATACGTTCATGATGGTAGAATTTATTTATTTATTTTTTAATAAAATAGCGAGTTAAACAAGAAGCATTTTGATATGTAATTCATTTCACTCTACTTTTTTACATACATATGTACTATAAAACAGAAATTTCCTGATTGATCTATGAAGTTTTAATGTTAAAACTTGGCAACTTTAAAAACTTCCAAACTTCGTTTCCGAAGAATTTGATTTGCCTCTAATTTCCTCCTAGATTATCTCTGAAATTTCTTCTATGTATGAAACAATTATTTGATACTTTGCGATATTAAAGCTTTAATAATTTCACAAAAATCGAAGTTTGAACAATTCTCTATTTAAAAGTAGAGAATATTACTTTGCTGCTCTTAGTGATTACACTTTTATTTTTAACATTATGGGTTTGAAATTCTTCTGAAAATTTCTCTGTGTTTCTGGAAAAGCAATTAACAATAACTCTGTTGAAACCTTCGTGACGTGTTATAACTTCTTCTTCTGATATTAATTTCACCCCTGTGCATGGTATTTTTTTCTTCTCATTCTCTTTGCATAGTTGCTTAAAATCTGTCTGCTATCAAAGACAGCGTAAGAATATTGAAATATTAAACATTTAAACTATCGAAGTTAAATTATCGAGTTCGTTCGTGAAATCTTGAATATTTGTCGCTGCGTCGTAGAGGATATCACTGGCGATCTGGTATCGTTCCCAATCGTATTTGGAAACTTCACTGAAGCTTAAAAAACGCGGAAACCAACCAGAGAAATTTTATATAAATCTGTATTTAATCGTATCTAAGTTGAGTAAAATTTTGATGAAAAACACACACGTCGAAAAAGGTATTGAATATTTCGCTTCGTAACGTGTAGACGGAATGAACCTTAACACAAGGTGTAACACAATCGTATGGGTTGATCGATATTCCAATAAGAAGTAAGTACGTACAACCACTGAATTCATTCACGGCAAAACATACACGTTTTCTTTGTCCGGAGAATTTCATTATGACTCCAAACACTGAACTTTCAACCATGATTTTGAATATTTACTTTGGACACTCGTTAGAATATTTAGAAAAATTGATCAAAATTTTGTTGAAAATTCTTCAAATTTCATCTAGCTTGTGTAATTTTCAAGCTGTGTTCCTTAAATATATATCTATTAAGGTGAGTTCATTAATTCAGAAAAACATTGAACTTTCAACTAGGATTCTGAATATTTATCCTGAATATTCGTCGGAATATTTAAAAAAATTGGGTGAAATCCTGTTGAAAATTTATCAAATTTCAACTGACTCGTGTAATTTTCAGATTGTGTTCGTTAAATACTTATCAGGGTAAATTAATCAATTCAGAATTAATTCTTCGTTCAGTAAGTTTTTCTATCCTTTTTCTTTTTCTTTTCTAAACCAGGGATGAATCTCGTAATTAAGGTGAGTCGTGAATCCCTTGTGTGATCGAACAAAGAAAGAAGTGGAAAGAACGGAATTTGAATAATGTAATAGGCTTTATTTCCTTCCCTTCTCTCTGGAAATTCACATGAAGTACAGTCGGATGTTTTCATCTACATATCAGTGTACTTATCCTTTATCTTTCTTACACATTATAAAACTGAAAATAATTACTATACAATATCTTTTACCATTACAAATGTACTTATATGTCATAGTAACAAAGCGAAAAAAGTTATATTCAACTAAATGAATCAAACAACACAGTTCAACGCTGATTTTGATTCTTACAAAGTTTTTCGCTTTAAACACGAATCCGGAAAGTGAATTGCTCTATCACGTTCAGTTTAAAAAAAAAAACGCACGATTTTTGTTTTATATTATACACCACTCGACGCGGTTCGACATTCTCTATGAACAAGTATTAATCTACTTATATCGAAAAAGTTAATAATCTAGGAGATATTTCAATTTAAATAATTCTAAGACACCGTGACTCATTTACTAAGATTTTAATTTTATTCACAAAAAAGATTCAATATGACGACCATTTACATCGCGGTATTTTTAAAATTAATAAACTAATGATCGTTCTACATTGTTCAATACATTGTATGATAACTTACCATATTTTTGTTGCCTTTTATGTATTTCATTGCAGAGCAGTAATGTAGACTAACTACATAAAACGGCCAAATGTTTACAAAAGCTAAAAGTTTCAATACTTCATAATAGTGATTGAACACTTTTGAACTGTTTACATTTTATAACACTACCGAATATACAATCAATCATTTCTGTTACATTAACGTTGATAAATGATTAATTATTTCTGTTACTAAATATAGAAATAATTTTTATTATTTTCTAGGCTATAAAGTTATACCTTACTTAAAAAATAAGTAACATTAGTTTATTCCCGACATGCAATGATAAATATTTACTAAAATATGTGAAATTGATTTGTTTCTTAATTTTTGTCGGCAAATGTGTGTGTATGAAATTTTTTGTGAATTTAATATTAAACGTCAGATATCTTCCCTCCAATTACCTTATACATATATTTCAGTTTTACTGATACGAAACAAAGAGACCTCGCAACTGCGTTAATTCCCGATGCAAAATGAACAAAGAGCGTTATCATACCGTTTAGCATTCTTCGACGCGAAATAAGAGAAGCGCAATCGTTGCAGCTTGGCATTTTTCGATCGGATTTTTCCGATTACTTCTGCCATTCAAACTGCTAAGCAAGAAAAATAGAATACAATTACACAGAAAACTACACTGATTCGTGAAAGCATTATGTAACTGCACGAAAGGTATTATACTCAATTTTCGACAATTGGAACAGATCTATGGTTCCTAAAACAATGCTTCCATACCGACGAACATGCTTCGTGCATCGTTCAGATAATGCAAAAACTGATTACTGCTTTCAACACCACCTTTATACACGAAAGTTTCACAGCTATAAATTCTGTAATGATTGCTCCATTATTGGCTTTTCGATACATGTATGTTTTCGCAAGCGATCTTCCTGCCGCGGAATCGTGAAAATTTATAACGTGTAACGTATTTTGTTAGCATATTTGACACGAGTATCTACATTATATTACGCGCGACTAAATTTCAGATAATGGGCCGTTTTTCACGGGGGATGGTAAATTTGTCCGGTTAGCAGATTAGCTTGAACGCGTGCAACATTTCGCCATATCGCGGCGCTTTATTTAGCGTGAAACGATACCGAATGCGCCACACGAGGATTGTCATCGACGAGGTTATGTAATTTTCTTGTTACACGCGAGTAACGTTCACGTTGCCGGTGAGCGGAGATAAACGAATCTTTCGATATGGGAATTATGACAATTTTAATCCGGAAGTAGAAACGCGATGTTGGAAAAAAAAAAGAAGAAATATTAATAATATTTTTTTATTTCACCTTCACAGCCAAGAAATTTGAACTTGGTTTACATTAACCTAATTGTACATTGCTAATATTAGATTAGATGATGATAACATGACAATGAGGAGTCTAGAGTTTGACGAAGAAGTCACTGCGTTTGCAGAGAATTATTCGAAGGGTTTAATTTCAAAATTGGTTTTGTTCATTCTAAACCAATTTCGGAGATATTCATATATTTTATTTTTTATATATGTACGTGAAAACATAAACATAATTTTTGTAAAATATAATGCACATATTAATCGAGATAATTATACAAAAATGGAAAGGAAATTATTTGTACACTTTTTGATATATTAGTAGTAAATGGTTATTCATCGTGACTTTCCATAATAACATTTGACGATCGAAGTATCGAAGGATATTCATACATATATTGAAAAAATTGAAGGGAAATACAAACACAATTTTTAAATTAAAAATACAGAAATAATTCTTTATTAGCATGAAACAATATAACATTCCCGAAAATAAATAATTATTGCATAAAAAAGAAAAATTATAGATATATTATAATATAATACATTCGTACATGTGTAATTCTTTTAATTACATAACATTCAAAATTAATTAATTAAAAATAATAAAGTTAATACTTAGTGGGATATCTCTTGAAACTAATTACAGCTTCAATCTTTTAGGGATCGATTTAAGTAGTCTTTCCGTCAAATCTGAGGATACTGTTTCCTACTCTTCTTTGAAACGCTCCTTTAGTTCTTTTCAAGTTTTAAAACACATTTCTCGTACTTTTTTTTTTTTAATTTCTGCTCATAAATGTTCGGTCGCGTTTATGTTTGAGAACGAGGATGGTGTTCACAATATATCATTAAATTTCTCTTTCTTGTGCAATAATTATTCATTTTTGCGTATGTTATATTGTGTTATATTGACAAACTAAAAAGTAAAAGTTCAGACAACCAAACAGTCACTACATTATTCATTAATTAAAGACGACGTGTCAGAATTAAACCAGCACACTTCACAATCAATCTCCATTTAATATTCACCGGCTACTAACTAAAGTGCATATTTTCACTGTTACTATTATTTAGTAATAAACAACCTATGGAAACCACGTGTTGTTCTTTCCAGATATACAAATTTCACCACAAATGTCTAAATAAAATTTGATTTGATTAGCTTTAAAAATTTTACTAATATGGAAGCATTTTCTTTATCCTCTTGATAGGGTGCAAACCGAAAGACAAGAATTTTCTACATTTACATCCTTCGTCTGAATCGGTCCAGTAAGCGGATTGTCAACTTCATTGAAGTGCAACTAGTGCACGTTTCGTCTCTACGTATATTCGTTGTTACCCAGTTTCTGTGATTGTGATTCTTCGTTTTTCAGTTAATTCTTCCCCAATGCGTTGTGGAACGCTTGACCAATGTGAAACAGAATGTCTGTTTTGCTAATCAAAAAGTTTCGCTCGAAAGGAATATTTCCATTTACAAATTCAAAATCGTGCGTTTAATCGTCGTTAATATGTCTTTGTTTACTATGTATAGGGAATTTAACACAGAGAAAATTTATTGTAAAAGAAAATGCAAAAAAAAAAATAAATGGTGTCCAACGTGGTTCGGAATTCGGAAAAAATTCGAATAATTAACACATTGACCGCCACGGTGGTTTTTTATTCTTTAAAATGATTAAAATGAGATAAATATCGAATGAAAAACATAATTTACGAATAACGTGAATAACTAGACGACATTTTGAAATAAAATGTGCACTATTTGAAGGTTGTGTATTCTTTTTGGAACATCTTTAACTATCGCAATCTTGGAAGTATGTGGTTATTTCTTTCGTGCAATTTTGTGCAAGTCCGTTAATTTGATTTTTTCGAAAAATAAACTTAAGCTATTCTAAACATAAACGGCTTATTTACAAAAATTATATAGCGCGAATTACCAACGATAATTTTTCCAACGAATTGATCATTTTCCATATCATGAATTAACTACTTTCTATTCTTCACATGACTGTTAAATGTTGTGCATGTTTTTATCCATCGACTGCAATATGAATAGGATTTGTATGAGAGAAAAAGAATTATTTATTTGACATTCATAAAGGATCAATGAATACAGGGATGTTGCTTTTATGATTTAAACCATGTGGTTGAACTGGCAATTAGCGAATGTTCGTTTCAAACTGCTTTTTCAAACGGCTGAATAAATGTTTTTCAAACATTTGAGAAATGTTTTCGTTACTAAGCTGACTATTTCGCAGATTTTTCAATTTATTCATCGAATTTTTTTAATACCTTATTCGAAATGCACAAAAATCGCATTTCTCATGAACACAACGATTTTGTTAAGAGAAAAGCACATTGAAACAATCTTATTTGTTAAACAAATAATTAAGCTTGTTTAAAATTTATAGAAAATCCTACAGTTTCTAAAATACACAATTTATTAAACTGTTAAAGTTACTTTATTATATTGTATTGTCTTCTAGATATTTCTAAATCGTTTAATCAATACTAATTACTTCTGTTAACGATATAAAAGTCGGCACAACGTTCGCCAATGGCGGCTCGCTCGCAGCTTTACGCCTCTAGAAAACGCATGCCTGATCACTCATCCAGAAAAGTCCAATGAGAAATGCACATCAAAGTGCAACACCGATCGATCGTTTTCCCGCACAACAATTTATTATTTCTTAAAAGTATTTTTATCAGTACTATTATTCCTAAATATTATAGTAAGTATTAATCAGTATTATTAGATGTAGAAATAAATTCTTTCCAACTGGATTCTCATAATTGGTAGAACCATTCAAATCGGAATATTCACGATGAAGTTCGCAAACTTCCAGAAAAATGGACAATCAAATGTCATCAACGATAATGGAAATTATTTCGATGATTGTTTTATTTTTATTTTACTTAAATAAAACTTTAATTGTATTCAAAAGTCAGACAGAAAATAATTTCTACACCTAATAATTAATGTAATGATGAAGCTTTCAATGTTTCCTAAAATCAGTTTCTAACTTTATGATAAAAAAAATTTGATTTTGATATATCGAAATAATGTTCATCGTGTATTTCATGCAGTGAATCAAGAATCTGTCTATCGTCTAGTTCCTCCAATTCTCTTAAAGATCGACGAGACACTTCTAATAAATTTGATACTTCTGGGAACTATGCGAATCTGAAGTCTTTAAAAGTTGACAGTATTGAAGTCTTGAAAACTTTCCAAAGTTCTTACACTTGTAAAACTTCGTGAAACTTACTGGGAATGAATATAAGCAAATTTTATGAGGGACAAATGATCATGAACGATCGTATTACGAAAATGAGACATTCAATTTATCGTTACGATCACTGTAATATTGATACGAATTAGTTTATCTAACAATAAAATAATGAATAATTTAAGCTGTAATATAATTTGTCGAAGTTAATTAATCAAACTGTAAATACTTTCATTAACAAATTTTTAGAATTTGAAAAGTCAGTTAATATCTTAACTCTTAATTAATAATTTATGCTTCCATACGAATTTCGATAATTGTAGGGTATTTAAGTTTCTCACTTATTCTTTCTAATTGAACTCATCTTTATTTCGAAAACTACAGAAAAATACTATCGTCATTAAATTGCGGATTTTTATGCATTTATAGGAAATTCAAAGGTAAAAAATTATACAGAATTCACATAATATGAAAAAGTATATAAATATCTAAAATATATAAAAATCAGTAGATTTGAACCCTATTGAGAAATTGTGAAATTAACTAGACAGAAGTATTCGGAAGCACTATCCAACGCCACAAAAAGATCTGTAGACATATTTTTAGCAGCCCTGAGAAGGAATTCCGGAGGAAATGTTTATAGAAACTTATCACGATTAAGGAGAGAATTAAAAATTTTACATGTACAATTTTCAATGTACTTTAACATCGAAAAACTATATTCGGTGGAAGTAATGTGTAAATAATCATTTGATTTAACAACATTAATTTAAACGTAAAGCTCAAACTAGAAGGTGTCCTATAACGGAGGTGTGTGTAAATTTGCAACAAAACGTCTCCCGAAATTCATCGCATATTATTCGTTCCATCGAATTTATCCAATATACTTACGTGTTGTGCAACACGGCTGAATATGTTGGGTCAGAGTTCATCCTAGAACGTTGCCTGAAATCGCGCCGCGTTGCGTGAAAACCACAAAGTGATACCAGTAGACGGGCCGGGTTAAAGTAAGTATAATGGAGAGCAAGATTCGAGCGCAGATAGCGGAACGGGTTAACCATATTTATTGGAATGCTAGTGCAAGTGGATAGCCTGGTCGCTTTGCATTATGAAGAGAGAAATGCGGTTAGATTCGGGGTCGAGTTCCTATCGTGTATTTCACGAAGGGATTCCTGCTTGTCGAGGCTTGATTAATTAACAAAAGCCGTCACGCGTTCGGCCCCACGCGTTGCTTATCTCTGTTTCCTCAACAGACACCGTTCTGTGTACGATTAAATAGATAAAGTATCGGTGGAAATTTAATGAATTTATTGTCATTCTTAAATTTCTCTTCTTTTTAACACATAGCAGACAAATGACGAGATATCTTGCGTCTCAAATAGTGCCGCGAGAAGCTGTTGACGCTTTATAAAGTAAATTAATTTCTTAAATTATTTAAATATGACATTTGCGATATTATAAGATATTCCCAAGGATGATCACTTTCAAATGATTACACTAATGATGACCTATGAATTTCACTAAGTAAAAAACAAAGCATTTCCCACAAAACGTTATAAGATGTGAATTATTAACGGAGAAACAAGTTAAACACCATACATTTGTAGGCTTCGCGGTGTTCCACTTCACTTGCTTCAATGTTCCACTGAGTATCACACTTTAAAAAGGTTTCAATATATAAATAATATATAATAGGTTTAAGGTACAAAAAATGTAAATCATGTAGTTTTATAATTTTATAATTTCAGCTATTGAAATTCCTAAAAAAAATATTGTTAATTCTCTAGAAAATCTGTAAATATTATTACTATAGGCCAGTGCTTTCTAACGTGGTGCAATTTGAATATTTCGGGGGACAATTAGAAAATGTATCGTTGCCTTATTGTCGACGTAATCGAAAAATCACCATTGTCAACCATCGATTAAAGAAAGTCAAATTAAAAATAATTTTACTTATGTTCCTTTTTCATATTACACTTTTACAGAATTTGATTGCGCTATAAGGCGTTGAAACTAATCGTTTACTAGTAGTTTAAAGTCTAGACCTTTAAAGTTATAGATCAAGTCACTAATAACTTAACTAAAAGGTTGACGCGACTTAAAATAGTTGAACAAATGTATTTTTTTTTTTTATTTTTCGGTGATTTCCATTTCGATTCTGTTATATGGAAAATTCTTAAATTCTAGTTAGAGTAAGATTACTTTAAGTTTAAGTTAATTTTATATTTATTAGACAATAAAATAGATGATAAAATAAACAACAAAATCATATTCTTTTTGTGAAATTCAATTAGAAATAATGTTAGTCGTGTTTCTATAATTCTTTCACATTTATTTAAAATCAACGAAGTGACACAGAATTATTACAGATATATTTAAGTACTTATCCAGAGAAAATGATCGAAACAAACGATCACAGATATAACAATGATTAAACTAGCCATTTTTAATCACTTATTCTGAAGTTCGTTTATTTAATTCAACGAATATCATCGTTGCATTCGTTTATTTTTAACGAACTGCACTGTGTTTAATTATCCCTATGCCTCTATCTAAAATGGTGAATGCCGTATTGATAAAGTCATTCAATATTTGAAACCGGGAACCATTTAGTACAGCCGTTAATTATTTGAACATCGGATGATAGAGAAAAATGAACGCCTTATAAATCGTTAAATTGAGCGGGGACGCTTTAATTAAAGTGCAAAACGGGGAGAATATCGATACATATCTAGATTTGTATTTTGCGGTCGTATCTGTACCTTCGCTAATACTTTTTCACTGAAAGTCAGGGAAACACGTGACGCCATTCTTTAGTGTAAAATTGTACAGGAGACGCGATAGATCACCAAGTTTATCTTTCGCTGTCAGGAAGCGCAAGTTCGGCGTAAAGCAAGAAATTTTAATATATATATCGCTATATCTGAGCAAACGTTTTTTCACTATACATATTACGAATAAAACGGAGGAGAGAGGTAAGGAAAGGCAAATATCTTTCTTTTCCTATGAACTTTTCCATTTCGTCACATCTTTTTTTAGAGTACCTACATTTTCGTCTATAAGTATTAGAACAGCTATTATATTCGCACAAAAAGAATTATGTCAATAAAAATATACAGAGTATTTAACGCGATTAATTTGCAGTATTTTCTGATAAGTGGTAGACTTATAAAAAAAAAAAAAATACTAGAGAACAAAATTTAATTATTTTTTGTGCACAATACGATGGCTTGAATAGATTTTCCAAATTTACAATGATTTTCGCGTAATTACAACACTATAACATTTTGTAAACTGATAGCTATAATTTTCTTTTTTTTTGGATTATATGAAAGTGATTAGCCAAACAAGTTCAATGACCTGTAATAATATTTCGTGTGAAATAATCAAATGGCACACTTTTAGGATCTTACTCTTATAACGACATCATAAATATAAAGTAGTATTTATTGTATTATGAGACTCCAAACCGTCTTTTTATTATGTTGATGATGATCTTTTAATAATTTAGGTCTGCTTTACATTCAGTAAGTGTCCTAACACTTATGAACGAAGATTGGCAAATAAATTCATAACTTTTGTATTTACCAGAACAAAATTATTTGTTAAAATTAGGAAAATAACAATTTTCGATTAAAGTAAGCACCATTTCTATTTTCTTATAATTCGTAGCACACTAATTTCAGATATCTTAAATAAATACCAATACTTTACATAGTATGACAAAGTAGCAGATATCACATTTTGTGATAAAGTGTACACTCGCAGTTCTACTGTGCAATACTGGCGGCCAACATCCTTGTAACGAAAGGGTTCAAAACACGATTAAAAAATAAATACAAGATAATATATCGATATAGTAAGAAGCTGAAATGTAATTGAAAGACAAGTACATAAAGTGCAACAAATAATTTATTTTACACCTCGTAAAAACTCCTCTGGGAAACAAATTTCCATACGTTTTTATTCCATTAGAAGAAAAAAGAAAGCAAAAAGGAATTAAATATGCAGATGACACTTTACCAAAGTAAACTTAATATAATATAAAGAAAAAGCATACACATTTCGTTCAAATTAAAAAAGTTTGGTATTTGGTGAGAAAAACTATTAATGCAATGAGAGCACATGATGAATCTCAAACACTGAATAAAAATCACGGAATTATTTAAACGAAAATTCAACTCGGTGCTCACGTGCAAGGTACAAAGCAACAGCACGAGGAATAACAATTTTAATATTAAACGCGTAAAAGAGGGCCTGGAAAAATGAAAATAAAATAAAAATAAATAAAAAAATAAATAAATGTGAATATGAATAATACACGCATGCATGGTCACAATTCTGTCTAAACGCCGGGCTATTGGTTCACGCTTAAAGCAAATTATATTTCACTCTAACCAGAGGCAAAGGAAATGGAAGTGCGACAGTTTCGTGCGATTTTACACAGGCGCGCGGACGTCCTTGCTCTGTGAGGATCGTTCATTAACAATGCAATTTAAATTAAACGAACGTGAACGTTCCGAATTCTACGGGACACCGTGAATGATTTAGCATAAATAGCAGCGTTTATATTTTCCACTCGTAGAACGGATCCGCTCATCCTCGAAATTTCGAATATAAATTAACAATACGCTATTTGTTCGCGTGAAGTGCATAACGTGACATCGCAATTGATATCGTCGAGCAATTATTTACCGCGTCCATACAGGCCCGTTGAATGAAGAGTGGCCCGTACAAACGAAGTATGAAATCAATTAGTACGCTGACTTTATTTGTGATGCGAGTGAAATACGTGCATGTGTATGCATATACAGGGTGTTCAATTTTCATCACCAAGGGTAGAAAGAAATCTCGAAAAATACGAATGATGTTTGTTAAACAAATACATTTAAAAAAATGCTTTAGATAAAGGTTAAATGGTCAAATGGGGGGGGGGGGGGGGTACAGATTATACAGTCACTTTTTGACTGGATAGAAAAGGCTACAAAGGTCAACATTGAATTTTTAAATTAGAATTTATATTTTTTATTGCACAGAATTGTTGCATTATTTTATCACACATTGAAAAGCTTTCGAAACACTACTTAAACGTAATTTTTGCATAAGCCATTCACGAGATATGAACTCTAAAATTTGACGCTCTCTGGCATTAACGTTATCCGATGTACATCGCCGAGGAGGTTGGAAAGTTTTCATTTTATAATAATCTGGAAATCTTGTAAAGGTTATATCTAAACACGTTCCGTTAAAGGAAAGTTATCTCTTCTCTGAAACTATGTATCCTCTTTTCATTCTCCCATGATAGTAACGATGTTATTTAGCATACATTAAAATAGCAAAGTTTAGCAAAATTAATTGCAATTAATGATTATATATCTACCAATTTTAAGCATCCATTGGATAATTGATTAGTAGATAAGTGACTTTTTTGTAGTGAAATTAGTATTGTATGAGTCTTGTGGAGGAGTTGAGCGCTCTGCCGTTGCACTCGCGTCCTTGGATTATTGCACTCTAGTGTGCCGTCTATAATGACTCGAAGGACCACCCAGAAGAATTTCTACTCTTCTGGGACTCTATCGCTTCTGTGGGCCTAGCCTGTTTGCTGGGCTTGCAGAGTTAAGACTTTGCTCTATCGTTGCTCAGCGATAACTAACTCGCAAATCCATGACGCTCGTCGACTTGCCGTCGCTAATCCTAATTTCTTCCGATTGGCTGTTTTCCTGCTTCTCGAAAACACCAATCGGCGTGTAGAAGATGCATCGCGACACCCTTCTCTTGCGCCCTTAACGCGCATTTCCTTAGAGAGGGGGTGGCGATGTCCCTTGTCAAATTGACGAGTGTTTGGCAACAGCGCGGAAATTCCTCCGAGTTCGTCACCTCGGTCCTTTGACCGTTACACGCTGACTCGTGACTCACCTCTTCGGAAAACCCATTTTTTATGGCAGGGCTAGGTTATTGAGGACGAGGGAAAGCGCCTTCGAAGCCAGGGGTTGTAAAACCCAACTTTCTCTCGCCGGGACGTAGTTTTTATTAAAATTACATGCTTCCAATTATCAAAGTCCCATTCTCAAACATAACCGTTTCGGCACGTCCGTGCCATAAACCGCTGCGCAGACAAGTCTTGTTCAAACGTCTTCGGCTTGTCTTTGATGTCGCTTGCAGCTAAAACTCGAGGCAGTTGGAGATAAAATATTAGGAAGACAATAAAGTCTATGTGTTAGAGTTAGACAAAAATCTAATCGATTGATGATTAACTTCATCAATTGATTAAATCAATCGCCAATATGTCCGACGATTAATTTTTCTAATTATAAACATTGATCAATCGATCAGAGTAAAAATTTGAATCGATTAATTCTCAACTCTGTAAGTTAGTAACTTGCTATATCTCTTTTTAGAACTCTATTCAAGTATTGTTAAAAGTGCATGAGTAATAACAAATTCTGCAGGAGTATAGTGAAAAAAAAATGACATCGGAATAGTAATTCAGAGCATACAATAAAAATCTCGAACATATGTCTCGTAACGTTTTCGACAAACTTCTATGCATTCATAGGCGTGCTAGCGATGCAGAACGTAAAATAATAATCGCTAGTGAAACTTATAACAGATTTCCATCGGAAAAAACCTCGTAATTATATGCGAAACACGATCGGTAAAAGCAACGAATCCCAGGGAAAAAACTTTTCCCCCACGTAATTATCATTTTCACTCCCGTTAATTATTCGCGTGAGAATTTCAAAAATTCCGACAAAATCCTATTCTAACCTGTAGCTGTGTTAACAAGCGAGACTATGAGAAAGAGGGACAATTTCCAATTATGAATTCCACGCGTACCAATTAAACTGTGCCCTCCCGCGAAGCATAGAGATGACGGCTAATAACGTCTTTTGATGCGGTGTATTCTAATCGTATCACCGTTATCGGTCTCATGCAAATGCAGTAGGAAAGTTATAAGGCGCGCGCGGCCGACGAAGAAGACGGACGTAGAGAATTGCGGCTAAGTGGAAGTCTCTCCTAGGACAAGTGTTAAATTGCAATTATGCTAAATTGTAGTTCGTAGCGGGTAGAATAGGAACAGAGTGTTACGGTGCACGTAGGAAAGCTGTGTTAACGATACAGAGTAGCATCGTAAAATTTCCACGTCCTCTGTGTGTCGGATGTGGGATAACACCGGCCAGACATACTGGCGACGAATTGCTGTCTGTAATTAGTACTATCCTCTGGACGTATGATGATGGTACAGTAAGATTACCGTGACCTAGTCCCAAATCACGTCGTTGTAAATTTGCTTTTTTCGCAAATGAGAAGCTTTTTTCACGGGGAACTTTAGGTACACTTATTGACAAAAGTTAAGGAGGGGAACCCACTGTGACGAAATTTGTTTTTCATATTTTTTTTTATGTTTACGATTTCTATAACGAGCCTCATAAAATATGAAAGTAAAATTCGTAAAAATAAAGAAGTCACAGAAGTTTAAAGGGTGTAACGTATAGTGGTTAAAACTGGCGTGTAATTCAAATAATTATAATCATAGAAATGCATTATCAGAAAACGTGATGCTGTCATCATACACCTCTATGAAGATCTAAGCAAGAAAAAATTATTAAGTTATTTAGGTGAGATTCCAGTTAGAAGGAAAGTTGGGAAATTTTAATGTTATATCGTAAATAACTTGTTGCAAATCTTTAAACGCATTTTTCTCGAAAGTAAATTGTTCTATCGGGCCGCATCAATAATTCAGTAAAATTTTTATCTGTTTTATTTTGAATTTAGAGTGATAGTTTCTAACAATATACTCTTCCATTGCACGTGTGGAATTTTCGCTTGGATAATTAGTTCCCACAAAATATTGAAAAAGGATGCTGATTTTTCACTGATTTTCCACACTTTTTTCTTCAAAGACACCCTATTATGTAACACTTTACTTTTTTCTGAAAATCCATACGTGCAACTAAAGCTATTATTTCGCAGTTTAAGAAAATTACATAATTTTTTATTTTGGAATTCATAGTGGGAAATTACACGTCCATCCATTTTCTACCTTTTGGAGGCCTCTCATACTGGTTACTACTACGTCTACGATAATTAATACTTTTCCTTCAAGTTTTTAGCGGAAATGTTTTAAGAAATGCACTTTCTGAAAGCATGAAAGATTGTTAAAAAAAGGACTTAATTCCGCTAAAAAGAAATCCTTGAAAATAGCTTTTATATTCAGCAGTCGCCGTGTTTCTCTCCCTTTAAAAATTACTTCAGCTAAGAAGCACATTAACTGGACTGTTACTAAATGGTTTAAAATTCGATGGTATGCTGAAAGAGTAAGTGTGACCAAAAGTGTGAAGAATCAAACCCGCGGCCGCTCCGAACTGACATGTCAGAACTCTAATGTCCATAATCAAGGCACTTTTTTAATTTTCTGACTGCTTTTACTAAATTTTTTAAGTTTCTTAAATATTTTTCGTTTCTTTATGCGAGGATTTCAGTCAGTATGTGAAATTGATGAGAGTTGAATTTTTTCCAAAACTTGGATTATGTGGAATATTAATTTACTACCCCTGGCAAAAAGTTTTTAATAAAACCATTTGTATTTTACAACTAAAATGTTATTATATATTCTTGAAACAGATAGCTGACCTAGTTCGATGTCAGTAGTAACAAAATAACACAAATGTTTGTTTATTAACAAAAAGGAAAGACGGGGGAAAGAAATTTTTTGCCGAAAAAAAGTATAGGTAAAGTAACCAATCAATTTAACATAAATTTATGGAGTAATAGCATTCTGTTAATATTTTAGTATGTTTCTATTTATACGTATAATTACTTTGATGAAACTTTCCACGTAACATTCTGTTTTCTCCTTTATTTCTCTTTAAAGATGAACGAAAATTTGTGTTATTTTATTATTTATTTTAGATTAAACCTGATTTGTATTCCCATCTAGTTTAAAAGTGTACAATAACATTTTACAGTTTCATAATATAAATATTTTTTTTATTTTTAGGGGTAATAGTAATAAATACCGTACAAATATTTAAAAGTATCAGTTATATATTTGAAATATCAGGAAATCAAAGAACTTTCTGCGATTTTACTACTTATTTAATAAGGAAGATACCGCATAACTTTTTTCAGTATAACATAACTTCAAATATTTATTTTGGTATAATAAAACCTAACTGTTTTGGTTACCTAATTTTTGATCATTTTAATTCACATGGATCTCGCGATGTAAATTAATTCATCTAGAAACGAGGCATAATCGGCTCGAAAAATCTGTAGAAATACAAAGCTAGTATTTCTGGATAACAGAATCGTGTTTCAAAGACAAAGATATACCATGCTTTTCTCGTATACGAAATTCCCACGAAAACTAAACGAAATTCACGAGGGAACTATTTCCAACGCTTTATTTGACTCAGCCCTGTGTGGAACTTCGGTTGACCTCTAAAACGAGGAGAACCATAATCCTGAATGTAACTGGAACTATGTCTTTATCTCCGCCGAACAACACCAAGTATTTAACGGAGCTGCGATACACATTGCCTCAAAGCAACAATATGGTTGCATTTCAGAACAGAAGTTTGTAGGTTTGATTCGCGCAATTTCATTTCGTTGCTTTAATAATAAATTCGGTATTACTTATTCAAATATCGAAATTCACATAGTAAAATGAACGCAAGTTACATAATTAATTAACTGAAAATGAATACTGTGTAAAATGATTGTGGTACGCCATAAATTGCCACATTCTAATGGAATAAATTCGATACAATATGTTGTATGAATTTCTAGCTGATCATTCCGACTGTTTGCGTTTCTAACCAAGATATCCTGGATTAAACAACTGTTTATTTGATTGAAACAATTAATTCTAATACTGCCATACAGTTGAAATAACATTCTTTACGAGTAAGAAATATCTTTTTTAATAAGTTATTTTACACTTATTTAAAAGTGTAGCGCGTTTAATCTCTCTTAGCTACGCTAAACTTTTTGCGGCAATGTTCGACACGGACTGCGTGCAAATAATATAGCATTGCAATTTATGTCAAGTAGTGCTTCCCGATATGTAATTACATTGTAATAGAGTTATTGATGAATAAACTATAATTTTCTTATAGATTTTCATGTAAAGGGTTTGAAAAAAAGGATGTAACAAGATAATATAAACATATATTAATTATATTATTAATAATTAATAATATAATTGTGTATAATATGAGTATTCTTTACCAATGACATTTATATTATGAAATGTTGTGTGGGCGAAAAAAAAAAATGTGAAAGGAAACAAATAAAACTCTCACGACGTGGCGATAATTTACACAGTTCTAATGACAACGTGAGCCACTATAGTGGCGTACGATAGCTAAAAGATTAAATGATCTTGAAGAAAATTAAATCAATTTTCCTTAATTCGTATTGCTTAAGCATTATTTCTTAAAAATATGGTATTTAATATTTTGATTAATCTATCTTCAGTATACATTTATAGAATAATATATATTAGAAAATGCTGCAATTCTAATTAACTATATCGTTGTCTATTCATATTGTACAAGTTTACTCTGAATTATTCGAAGGACTATCAGAGATTGATCTGGGATAAAACTGATTTGCTAGATACTGAAGCCTAATTACTTCTTGTTAATTGTTTCAAAAGCTTAATTACTTTTGAACTGGTGGTAGGAGAAACCTAGTTATCCAAACTATTTAGTACAATATTAACGCTTCGTAGGCATACGTATTTCCTCACATTTCATAGGTAACCTTTATGTCCAAATCTAATTTTTTCACAGTTCTAAACTTCCGAAAAATCTAAAAAAATCCTGATATACTGATATTCGAAGTCTTTACTATATTATACAATTATAGGTAAAATGTTTAAGTAAAATGTTTAAAATATTCTTCAGTAAAAGAGAAATCCATTTGAAAAAAAAAATACAAAAGTAAAATATCCCTTGGGTCATTAATCTCTTCGAGAATAACAACACGTATGTACATATGTGTACGTTTAGTTCCTTGTGAACACTCCAATATTTGTGTTAGAAAAAATATGAAAGTGTAGTGAACATAATCACTCGCAAAAAAACAGTTTAAAATTGCTATTGATATGAAAAGATTAACCATTTACACTCTATAGTTTGATTTATATTAAAATAAAGCAAACTGATAAAATAAATAAAAATATATAAATTCATAAGTATATATCAGTTTTTCGTTTCAAAATAAAACTTCTGGTTTTCAAGAAAATTGCAAAAGTGTGCTGAAATTAAAATGTAATTACCTAGAAAATTAGATAATTTTTTCTAACTTTAGAAAAATTGTTTCTGGAAAGATTAATTACTCAGAGTTAAATGTAGTAATTCTAACACAAATGGCAGTAAGTTCAATGTATCATAGAAATTTTATTCTGTTTTTATCATTGAAGAAGGTAATAAATATTATATGTATACAGGTTGTCTCAGGTTTTAATAGTCAATCTTTGCCAGTATATTCTGAGTCGAAATAAGAAAGAAACGTTATATAGGTACGTCTTGTAAAGCTTCATTAGAAAGTTATGATAATAATATTAAATGAAGGAAACAGTAGCAGCCTCGCTCACGGTTACTGTGATGTAATATAAAAACAAATTAGCAATATTTACGTTTACTTTTTTTGTGCAAGGAATAAGTAATACTTGACTCTCAAAATGTCTACAGTTTTTGTAAATACAAACTTAATATCAGAAAGCAGAATTTATTACTCTGCGAATTTCGTTTATATTTTGTTTTAGTTTAGTAAATGCATCAGTAAACACTTCGTACTACATGTTTCAGTAATATTGCTGATCTGTTTCTATATTACATAGCAATAACCGTGAGAGTCTGCTACTGTTTCCTTCGTTTCGTGTTATTGTCTTAACTACTAGAAAAGTTTAAGAAAAGCTCTGATAAGATAAATGGATTAAAAATGATAACTCAAATTTTGCGAAAATTTAGTAAGATCCATACCTCGACAATTACAATATATTGAAAATATATGTGGCTACACAACAAAATATTAATAGAAATAATTTGTTCCATATTATCGTATGATTTTTACTGATACCTAAGTTTCATAGGCAACGATAAATTTTCTTTAATTTACTAACTATTATTAAAAATTTTATTTATTTCTTTGTTTCTGTTATATATTAAATAAAGAAACATTAAACTACATGCCTCTATATAGATTTTAACAGTCTAATAGATTGTCCCAAAAGTTTCTTTCGTTTTATTGCTAGACAAGAGGTGTAGAAGAGTTTATTTTCGGTATAATTGTTCGGGTCGCGTAATACTTGTACTTAATTGCCGGACCGTTACGCGATATATTTCACACTTCGCGTTATACTCGGTGTGAAACTTAGTGAACAAAATCGAAATTTGTTAAGGCTGTATAAAATAATTTATTTGCTAACGAAGATTGGCTAGACTAAGATACTTGACTAAAATGATGTGTGTAATTCTAATGAACGTCTTTGGCGAAAAATACTTGTATCAATCCTGGAGGCCTCGTATTTCAGCATTTATAGGCTAGGTTACGGTGTGTGAGGTGAGTCTGAGGTTGGGAGTGGGGTAACAGTCCTTCCAGGGGAAGGGATTGTTTTTAAAATTGTATTACATTTTTGAGATTTGGAAGATCTCCGACTAGTCTAGTCATAAACTAATGCAAGCTCTCGGTCTCTCTATGGGGGTTATAGGTACGGTACCTTAGCCTGACGATCAAATGTAGCTAACTAATTTTATAACGATAATCCGCTAGACCGAAGGTTCGTCGCGCAATAATTATACTGAATTATACATGGTTCATTTTGAGCTTTCATTCCTCTCCTTCTCTTCGGAAGACTCATGATGCGAGTTTTCCAAAATTGCTATGGTTTACTAGTAAAATATTCTTCAAAATAGTTTTTCCGTCTCTAAATCGCCTACATCAATCATGAACTGCTTATACAGTTACGGTATTTTCCTCATACTGTTGCATTTTTCAATGCAGCGCAACATCACATATCGCAAATGCATTTATTGATTTTTCACCTTTCAAGATAGCTTAGAAAAATCCGAGAGATACTTCACTAAGAAAGCAATATACTGTTGGAAAGCTAGAAGGCAATTAATGATTGTAAAGTCAACTTTAACACTAGTTTTACGGGCTTTTTTCGAGGGTTTTCTCTGAACGAGAAAGCAAATTTTTCCTTCAAGAAATCAATTTATTAAAGACAACTTAATTGTATATTGTTAACTTACAAATTCGGTTATATTTATGTATCGTTCCATTAATGAAAGTGAGGAAAATTTGCTGGAAAATAATAGCAATTGCTTCTGTAATTTGACGTATCCCGTAAATCTAAATGAACCAAAAAAGCCTAAATGTCCCTTAAACAGATTGGACTGCATGTTTACTCGAAGCATTGTCAAACAAAGCAATACGTGAAGATAACGAAAAGAACTTTGGGAACAACGCAATAGTACGGTTTTCATGTTTTATACAAAAAAAAAGTCAGCCGAATTGTTGATATTACGGTATATTTGTTCTGATTTCGAAGGAAGTGTCTTGTAACATTTTATATGATCTACCCTATATAATATCTAGAATATAATGCATATTTAAAACACTGAAAGGACTGTGCTTCGTCCACGGTTGCATAATTGAACACGAATAAAAGGATACCTGTGAGTTCGGTAACGAGCACGTAATCACGTGCTGCTTGGATGGGAACTGAAGTCCCTCCATAACTCGTAGCCATCTTCAACGGGTAGGATCTTAACGTTAATGGGATAGCGTCCGGGGCTTGAAAGCAGCTCGATTCGAGTTGACTTCGCGTAAAGTAATTCCGTGCAAGGTAGCGCGAGAGTGCTTCGTTTCGTGACTACGTTTCACGTCCAATTCTCCTGGTTTTTCACGCGGTTACGTTAAGAGATAGAAGTCGAAGTTCACGGCTGACGCGATCCGATTGTCGCCAACCGATCCATTAATTCCTCTTCGCGAGCGGATGTCGTTTCCCGACGAGTTCTGTTCAAGTTATGCATGCAGTTTACTTGCACGGAACAAGTGAAATACGAGGGTTGACATGATGAAAAACAATCACGGCTTTGAACATTCCGTTCTTCATCTTCGCGTTGATTTTTGAACAGGATTCCATTATCGGGCAAGTATTGAAATTAAAACTTTAGAAATATGTATATTAATTGTTTCTTTTAGAATTATGTGTATTAATTTTTTATTTTTTGTTGAAACATGAAAATTAGGAGTTTTGAATGAATACAAAAGTAGAAAATTTAAATTGTAGGTCTTTAGGTATGAAATATGAAATGAAAGGTTAGGATTATGTACATATTTTTGTTTCTATTTTTTATTGAAATACGAAAATCATGACGCTTGAATTAATGCATAAATACGAAATTTAAATTACAGGTTCTCTAGGAGCGAAATATGAAACGGACACTTTAGGATTATATGTATTAATTTTTTATTTTTTAAGACGCATAAATTAATACAAAAATACGAAATTGAAATTGATGAAATATTGCGTATACTCGGTCATCGTTAGCTAAAAAAATTACAACACCAGGACAACGAAGTCGCAGAAATTTGAAATTTATACATATTGTTTAAAATATTGAAAAGCAAAATTGATTAAAATTTGGTTTGAAAAAGTATTAGAATTATCGATTATAATTATAATATGTTTTAATATAGATTTGAACGAATTAGTATATGTAAATTTGTGCAACTCCAATTTATGTTACAATTTTTTTCGGCGAGCCGTGATATTCTGCACAGTTTTGCAGAGGAACAATGGAAACGTCAAAATACAGAACAAAATAACCTAAATCGACTTTGACAGGAAAAATTACGATAAATTGAAAGAGCAGTAAAACAAAAAAAAGTTTTTATTGGCAAAAGTAATTTGTTACGTTCTTATTAAGATTGATGAACTCAGTTAAGACAAATATTATATAAAGCAACGCAAATGTATTTGTCCTGATAAAAAATAATTGAAATTTAACATTACGTTAACGAAAAAATAACTGTTAATATGGGTTAAAGTGAATGAAGCCGTTTAAAGCAAGATTGAGTATGTATTTAATCTAAATTTACTAGATTTGGTCTTGTTTTCGTTGGTTTGAACGTGTTTTATACCTGCAGTTAGAATTCACGGCGATATAATAATCCATGTGATGGTTGAGTTTGTTCCATTTAAAGTATGATTAACATACGATTAATGTAATGTGCAATGTATTGATCCTTAAAGTGAAATTTATACAGCCTTATAAATATATGTTACAAAATCTGAGTTCGAGATTCGATGATACGATCTTAAGTTACTCTTCAAAGAGTCTCATAATCCCAGAATTATAGGTATTGGAATAGTGAGAATTTAACAGAATCAATTTCTTTCTGTATGAAAACCAAACATCTATTTTAAATATTATCAAGCACGATTAATTTCAAATAAAAATCCACTCTTATCGTAATGCTCGCTGTGAAGTCGAACGCATACTACTTTACTTTTAGTAGGTAAAGTTTGTTCGGTTCTCGACGAAAATTGAAATATAGACCTCTGAGAATTCTGACGTTGTATAAAATACACCGTCGGTGTGCGTTTTTCTGATTGAGTGACTTCGTTTACGTTTCTGTCGTTCTCTCTCTCTTGACTGTTTTTTCTCTTATGCGCTTTCTCTCTTCACGCTCTTGAAACTCACGTTTTCCGCTCTTTCACATGTCCCAGCGCGGAATAACAATTTCTTCACATTCTACGACTCCAATAGCCCTCCAATTTTCAGAGACTTTCGCGAAAGGTACGAATGCACAATTATTATACGAGAATGGGCCTCGGTGAATTTCGTTTTTCACTTTCGTTTTTGAGAGATGCTCAAAAATGGAGCAACGATGGGATAATATGCTCGAATGTAACTTCCACTTCTCGTTGGCAAGTTTACATTGCGCGATTGATTGCGCGATATTTCCAAAATGAAATCGAGATAAATAAGAGATATCAAAAGCTTTTTTTTATAAACAATTCATAAGATATATAGGGTGGAGCAAAATTTCGTGGCATAAACAAAACCAGGGAGATATTACGAGTCAAAATAAGACGATTAATTTAAGAACAACAGAATTACGTTTGGAAGCTTCATTTTCGAGAAAACTGTGTTTGAAGATGAATTTGAAAATGAATTTAAGTGATACTAATGAATTAGACATTTTAGTTTTCATCGAATTTAGTTTATTACTCGTCAACTCACCTTATTTTAGTTTACATTATTTAGGGTCTTTCAATAAGAGTGACAGAACTTTGAATTGGAATGAAACGAAAAGTGCAGAAGATAATCTAGTACTCATTATTTAATTTTAAAGTACATTCGATGGCATTATACGTGAAATATAATATCGTATAAATGACCACCACGATTGCGTTTGGTGTAGTAAATACGACAAACCCAATTTTCGTCATAAAAATTATCTTCGATGATGAAGCTCATTTTTGGATGGATGGCTTTGTCAATAAACACAATTGCCGAATTTAGGGAGATGCTTTCGTTGATTCTGAATTTTCTCTCTCTTTCTCGTTTTAATATTACGCCGTCTTATACGAATTGGGGATGTTCAAATATTTTTATAAGAAAAACGTTTTAAATCTCACCGCCGAAAGCACTCGAGTTCTTTACTTAATTATCTTCATTTAGTTGGTTGAAAACGCGTACGGGGTATATAACTTACCAAGGAAAGTGTATACAGACGCAAGAAAAAAAAAAATTGAAGAGTCGCGCTTTAGAGCATGGTCGAGCTGTTATAGCGAAAACATTGTTTCCACCCACAAAGCCCGCGAAGTTTAGTCAAAGAGGAAACGTGTAGTTCCCGTGTTCTTCTCTTTCTCTGTTTGCATTTCCATTGACAAGTCCAAGAACGCACCAACCAGAACGAAACAAAAACCGAGAACAAATTAGGACACATTTCCTTGTCTCTAAGAGGATTGTCTTCTCGTGCAACCTAGCTACGCGAGCATATTCAAAAGAAATAGAAATTCTCAGCTCTAATTTGCAAACCATCTACTCTACTTCTTATTTTAAATTAATAATTCGACCCTTCTAAACCACATTATTGATAGTTTCATCTTTGATATTCTTTCTTTCGTGTCATCTACTGAAATATTGGATCGTTCAGAAAGTTCTGCGGATGTTTTTAAAAAATTGTCATTACAGCATTTTCCTTTGCAATTTTTTTCATTTGAAATAACTTTCATCAACTTCTGTAATCTTCTCACATTTCTCTGGGATTCCATGGTGATAGAATTCTGGGCGTTTTTATTTAAAAAAATTGATTTAATATTGCAGTCCTTATATCTGGTTCGAAATATAATTCAAAATCTCCTTTTTTTTAAATCGTTTATAACATCGTTTACATCTATGTACAGATATAATACCGTCACCATAGAGTTCTTCTATTAATTTCACTTTTGCCATGGCTTTCTTCAAATTGAAAGCCAATAGAAGGCAACGTTGGGCATGTTTTTTTCCAAGTTGCACTTTGAATGAAATTATGAATGATTTTCAATGAAATCTAAGAACTATACAGTGTTTACTTAGACTTGTATAAAGCAGAATAAAAATACAATCTGTAAACTGGATCACATGTCTGCGTCTTGCAGATATCACTGTGATGTTCTTAAATGCTGTTCGAATTTATTACATTAGATAACACTAAGGAATACACATTAAATACAATTATTTCTTAATCGAGAACCATTCTTTATTAATGTAAAAATTGTTGGGAACGGTCTCCATTTCATAAAACTAATAAGGGAAAGTATCCAACCCACACAAGTCAATTTTGATGAAACTTATGTGGAAGATAGTTTACAGGAAAATATTTGATACGTATCTTTTTCTTATCGTCAATCGTCTACAATGAAGGGGTAAAAAAGCCCTCAAAGTAGGAGGTTGGAAATATTATTGGCTGGAATATTTAGAAAATTAAAGGGTTTGAGATAAAAGTGTGTTTTAATTTGGAGGATTTAATTATACAAAGAATTAAAAAAAAAATCATTTGTCTAAACAATATATTAAAAGTAATCGTTTTGAAGTAATTTTTTTCCCTTAATATCAATCGAGTTTCATGAAAATTTCTGGGTGCAAACTGTGAACCGAAATACATATTTTTTAGAAAGACAATATCTGTCAAATAAGTTTCATCAAAATCGGCTTGTCTGGGTTGCAATTTTTCAAAGCTTTCCTTGTAAGTACGCAGTAGATATAATTGGCTAAATGATTCGAAGATGGTTCTTGCAAGTCTTCTGTAATATTTATTTCTAACTTAGCAACAATTAATACGTGAATTTTATATAAAGAAATTACTGGCATGAATATAACAGGAAAACAATTTTTATTTCAACTGACTGAAGAACTCGCTAGTGCATATAGAAACAACAGAAGAGATATCCAGCAACAGGAATAGAGAACAATGGATTGCACTCCGGAAAATTCGAAAGAAAATTCTAATCAACGTAAATCCCGTCAAATTGGATTGTACAACAAAAACAAAACGAATTCTATTTCTCTTGAATGTAAAAAAGCGTATTTGTGGAACGTGTACATTCAAAAAAAGATTTATTTGCAAAAAGTGTGCTTTATAGTTATGGTATATTCCCAGGAAAAATTAATTTAATATTGAAAACGGAAATTAAGCGTATTTTTGTTCAGTTTCTAATCGAATATCAATGATTTATCAAGTTCAATGTTCTTTTTTTTCAATTAAAATTTTTATTTTAAATGAATTAAACATAAAAGCGCATTCGTTGTTTCTTTTCAAATATCCGTCAAATTGACAGATCTAACAAAACTATAATTATATTTGTTAACGGATACTTTAACAAAGAGATAATTTATGAAATTGTAAATAAAATACTTTTAACTTCAATGTTTCAACATTCTGGTTATTGTAATGGTTTATCAGTTATCTTTTTTTTTTTAAATTAAATAATGAATTGGTCGCTACAGTTTTATCCCATTTTAATTAACACAGAATACAATAGAAGGCAAATTCAGAAAATATGCAATATATTCAACAATAATTTCAAATTCAACCAATTTGAAATAAATGATATTGAAAACTTAGGATTTTACCGTCTTTTCAATCATTTTTCAGACTTAAAAAATGTCAATTTATATTATATTAATATTTATTTATTATGTAATATGTTTATGAATAATTGTAAGTTTTATTTTAGATCTTTCACTTTCTAGATTTACCTTTCAACGTCTTAAATTCACTCAAATATTCTTGTATTTTTGAAATCAGCCAATTGTTCTATTCATTCTCACTTTCTTTTCTAATAAGTAAATTGTATCAATTAGCTTTAAGTGTATAAAATTATTAAGATAAATTTACTGGCGAAAGACTCGTTGAAATATAAGAAATGGAATAATGCAAATTATCCTCACAGCAAAGAGAAAAGTCACAAATAGTTGCTTCCTCAATCTACACACTATTGAAGCTTCTACATTCCAATAAAAAAAATCGTGTATAAACTTCTTAAAGTTTTACCTAAGCGATTCTTTTCATCTCTGCGGACCAATTCAAAATCCGGCGTATCGTATTTAATTCACAAGCTAGGTACAACATTCGAGTCCTGTCGATTGAAGTGTTCGTAACAGGAACCTTTTCGCGAAAGACCGCTTTCACGAAAAAGTGTAGAGAATATTCAGGAAAAAAGGACAAGGAGCGTGTTCTGAAACGGTAGCACGCTTTGATTTGCGATAAGAATCTCTGGGTCTCATGTTTGAGCTACATTGCTATCGGTGTCGCAGTTTCCTTGAGAAATTAATCCCATAGGAAAAAGGAAAGAAAACAACGGATTGTCGTTTGATTATAAAGGTAATGGTATAAACGAATGTTTCATAAAATGGCTATGCTCCTTTAAAAGGATGTAAGATTCATTTGAATCCTTTCAACCCCATTGGGGTACATGTTATCTTATGCTTTTTCTATTAATCTGATTATATATCTACTATCTTTGATTGGTAATCGTGAGCATAAACAACGTAACGACGTGCTGAATAATTTTTATTTTGTTAGGGTATAATTTCTATCAATTCTTTCATTCAAAATATATTCCATTTTTATTTTTATTTTAAATTTTTTACTTTCAATTCATAGCACCATATAACTGTTTGCTCAAATAAATTTCTAAATTATTACGTTTTTATTCATCTTATTAAGTACAGATGTGCCTATAAATTTTCGGGACATATACATATGTCCCAATTTCAGAATTAACATGCAACTTTCACATTTGATCTGTATCTATTCGTAGCTCAGTACAATCGATTTTTACAATAAAATAAAATAAAATCTAAACAAAGAAAAGTTGTGTCGAAAGGACTAAAACACGATCGGCAATATACGGTTATGTTTCAGTTTTTTCAATTTTTTTTTTTAATTGAAATTTTGATTCGTAACAATTATATGTGAAACAGAATAATTCGAATGTTGTTCTTTAGGTTATTAATTGTTTTTGGCTTGTTCGCATAGACTCGACTTTTTAAAAAACATTAATATTAAAAATATATTTCAGAAATATTTTCAAATTATTTCCATCTTTTCTTTGTTAGTCTCTTGTCGTTTTTTGTAATACACGTGTAACATAAAATGAATCTTTCCTTTGTTCGAAAATTTCATAACGAAAGGAAAAGGGAATTCTTTGGTAAAATGATTAGAAAATCGTATAATTAGTTTATCTAAATATAGGATATAATATAAGAATTTGTATAATTCCTTCACGGAATAATCTTTAACATTTCTTGCATAAATGTCGAGCAATTGTTGATTTTAGCATTGTCATGTATGTTTCCTTATTTGAAGAAGTACATTTGAATTTCCGTTCCTGTAGAAACTTTGCACTTTTCATATTACCACATTTGCAAATGTCATTTGTGAAATGTCTCATTGAGAAATAATATAACTCCATGATAAGAAATAAATATTCCTGACAAATGGAACACTATTCTAAAATATCGTTACAGAACATATACCTTTTTTTACCTTTCAGAACACTCTCCGTTTAAATAAGTAAAATGATAAAGAAGTCACTTTTCTCTTTGAACTTAACGCAACAAGAAGTTTTAATAACCTTCGTTCATACAGTTGCTCGTTTAATCATTTTACCACGAAAGAAATTTCAAACATCGCATTCAACATCGTCACTACGTGCTTCATCAATCTGATCCTCTAAATGAACTTTCGAATAAAAACTTGCGGGACAAAAAGTCGTCAATATTAGTCCTGTTACCTCTCTTTCATCTTACTAGGGTTGAAATAAAGAAAAAAAGAGAAGGAAAATGTTTGATTAAAAAGGAAAACTAGCTTTAGACAAAAATATCTGTTCAAAACAACCGTTAAAAGCATCCGAAAGGAATACCCAACAGATCAATCGGCTTTAACTGAAATCACGGTGCTATGTTCGTATACAATCGCGATCTTCTGGCCGGATCGAATTCTGCGGATTCATTTTTTCTTCTTTTTTTCGCGTTGCTTTAGTTCATGGATCAGGAAGCTAGCGCTTTATACGTCGATTAGAATCTCGAGCCTACGTTCGCGAAAAGAGCTGTGAGGTATCGATTTTATTCGGCACAATTTCCGCGCGATGGCCAACAGCGCGTAGCGGCGTTACACTTGCGGCCAGAAACGCAGGATACGAATGAATCACGATGGTGCATACATATACGCGTGTTGCGCGCGCATGTTTCATCGAATGAATCGATTTTTCTTTTGTGTTTCCGCGTCATTTCACGGTTTGATTGGCAGGCTTGTTCCGAGACAAAGATTTCGGGTGTGCAAGCGTGACTTGTATTAACCCTTAGATAGTCCCGTTGTTTTCTTCATATACAATTTCGTTTCATATAGTGTTGCTTTTCGTGCTGTATTCTGTATACAAAATTTCCTTTGGTCTTTTTTTCTTTTATTTAGAAGGGTCTATATGTATGTACAGTTGCAATTTGTTTGAAACAAAGTACGTTTATGTTTGGAAATATAAATATGCGCTCTTTGTACATATTTAAAGTATAATTCTTAAGCTCTACTATGACATAAAGTATTGATAATTAACTCAGTTTAATTGTTAGTGGAAAAAAAAAATACGAAACTTAAAATAAGGAAATATTTGGAGAGCATATAAATAGGGAAATACAGATTTACATATGTGCGTATTAAAGGTATTTTATTTTACAATGTAATCGATATAAACCACATATTTAACATAGGCAACTAATACTTCGTTGGGTCACCTTTCTTTTTTATGACTTCAGCACAGTGACGAGACATAAAATCAATAAATCGAATGCAACAATCGATCGAAATGTTATTCCAACCATCTTCGATTATTTTATATAAATTATTTAAATTTGAAGATTTTTTCATTTAAATTTCTTTATCCACGCCATTCCAAATATGCTCGATTGGATTTAAATCGGGTGACTGTGATGGCCAACATATAACACTAACATTACGTTCTTCTAAAAATCGCTTTGCCTTTCGGGACGTGTGTTTGGTATCGTTATCAACCTGAAATATCTAATGTTCCGGCATATTTTCTTGAGTGAAAGGAATTAAATGTATGTCCAAGATGTCAACATAGAGATGCTGGTCCATTATACCATTACGGCAAATTGGACCACGACCGTTTATAGTCACATCAGCTCAAACCATTACAAAATCTCTTCCTTTAATGGTCGACTTTAAGCATTTTGTATCAAATTCTTCACCTGCTCGCCGTCTTACGTAACATCTTCCATCTGATCCGAAGCAAATGAATTTGAATTCATCCGTGACGTTTGTCCATTATTCCCTTGTCCAGAGAAAATGCTCTTTAGCAAACGCTAGTCTCACTTTATGATTTTTTTTTTTTTGCTTATAAAAGGATTTTTACGTGCGACACGGTCTCTTAGTCCAAATTCAATTAAATGTCGCCGAACAGTATGTACACTAATTTTTGTGCCCATTCCTGTTGAAATTTCGAAACGAATGTCAACTGCAATTCAAAATCGGTCGGCTTCTGAAAGACGATATATTGTTCTGTCCAATCGTGACGTTTTTTTTTTCGTGGTCTTTCATTGCGGATTTTGTCACTAACACTCTTATTCACTTTCATATTCTTCAATGCCTGATGGACAACGTTAATCGAAATTTTAAGACGTTCAGAAATTTCACGAAATGTCAATTTCTTATTTCGAAAACCGAGGATTTCTAGACGCTCTGTCACCGTAAATATGTTTTCCATTACCAATTTCTGTGTGTAAAAAGTGATACTATTAGTTACATGTTTCAGCTACTACGCCTATCTGTATTTAATAATCACATAAATTTACCGAAATATGCCCTGGAAATGAAAAATTCAGTTTTCCCTGTTTGTTTGCTCGTTAAGAATATTGCCACTAATAAAACTTGAGCTCTACTGATAGCTTATAAACAAAGGATCACGCAATGTTTTGATATTAGATTGTAGCTTAGATTATGAGTAACCAAAGTTCAAAGCGTAGAAAGGAGATACAGCTTAAACACAAAATTATATTGTGTTATATATTAACGGACTAATTTCTCTATTTATATGCTCGCCACTGTATGTCCAAACTTACTTTTTCTAAATTTATTTATATGTACGCATCATGATAATTATTTTATACAATATTTATTATACCAAATTTGTTAGTTTCTGTTGCAATTCATGTGTATTAAAAGAAAACGTAAATTTTCATTGTATCATAGTGTTAATGATACGTATAACTTTCTTTCTTTTCATACTTCAGTATGAAATTCTGAAGTATGTTAATTTATTTAATCGTAAAATATATACATTGTATTTGGATGAGTGTAAGTAGATGGAATAAACAATGGAGGAAAGCATATGATGCCTGATATCACGATACATTGAAATCGATGGATATACAATTTTATAAATAGCTTATTAATAGGATAACAACTGAAACATCTTGAAGCTATTGAGAATGTAAATCATTTAAATTATCCTAATTTCCTTCAATACACTTGCGCCTTACAAGTGTATCCTTTCCATTCTTCAATTTAATTCCTTTTCGAAATAAATACACAGCTATAATCATCGTCAAATTTCTATAGCGCTAGTTTTCTTATATTTACACCAAAACATTGTCCTAATTTTATCGTAATAACCTAATTCTCATCAATACAGAGGGACTTCATAAATTCTTGAATATGCAACTCTGATCATTATAAATATCTGTCATGCTATTTTTCTCATATTTAGTTTGAAAAATTGTACTAATTTTGTACTAATCATCCTAATTTGCACTAATATGCATGAGCATTATAAATATCTCTTCTCTGTTTATCTCTTTAATTCCTTTCCAAATTGAATACATAACTTTAAATTTAAAATCAATTGTCAAACATCTGTCACGCTATTTTTCTCATATTTAGCATAAAATATTGTTTTAATTTGATTTTAATGAACCTAATTTCCACCAATACACACAAGCCTCATAAATGATCATTCTCTACTTATCTCTTTAATTCCTTTTCAAAGTGAATACATCATCAAACAGTCATGCCGCTTATTATTTCACATTTAATCGGAAAATCTACTAATAGCGCTGTTCTTAATGAATCAAACTCAAAGAAATTGTCATCAACGTTGACACATCGATACAGCCTCACCGTCAAATAATTACACATCTCAAACTTATCACACATAAAGTTAACCTATTCCCACTGTGAAGACAAACCACCGTTCCATTCTATTCTCAAACACTTCAAACGTATCGCCGCCGTTTCTCACAATGTCAAGCAACGTGTTTCGTATTTATCCGAATAACGAATCAACGTTCCTGCATCCCTTCGAGTTTGATTTCATTTCACGAGTCGCTACGAAAGACGTTGTAGAAGAGAAAATCATTTGCTCACGTACGATTTGTCCAATCGGTATGTACATACAAAAAGAGGGTAAGGAAAGGATTACGTCGACGCCGGGATCGACGTGCCCCAGGTGAAAACTTGCCTGGCAGTTTTCGGACGGACGCGTACAATTCCGTGTTTATCTCTGCGCGCACTCACCGATGAAGTTACGTTGCTCTGATACGAGCACCGGCCACGTAAACCCAACCCAAGCTAGTCAGCAGGAAAGAGAGAGAAACAATCAGATATACACAAGCTGCGGGCGAGAGAACCCAATGTAGAAAAGAGATACACTCAGAGAAATGCAGAGTGTGCAACTGAAGGGGGAAGGGGATGGTATGTAGAGAGCCAGTTAATGAGCGAACAACGAAGATGGAGATACGAAGAATACGAGAGAAAGAGAAACAAACAAGTAATCAAGGTACGAGTGAGGGTTAATAGAGAGCTAAAGGACAAAGGAAGAGAGAAAAACAAATTAAAAGGGAGAGAGATGGGGGAAGGAACAATGAGTAGGGTGAGAAAGACACGGAAACCGTGAGCTTGTGTGTAGGTAAACGTACAAAGGTAACAGAGGGAGATGGGGATAATAGTGGAATCGACAAAGAGAAAGAGAGAGAGAGAGAGGGGGAGAGAAAAGGTTAAGTTAGAGAAATAAGGGAAGCAGACAGTGAACGGAGAAGAGAACAGAATTTCATGCCAGAGGCCACGATCTCTGAATTCTGATTGTAACTATACCGCCGTCCCTTTTGACTTCCGCCCCGTATGCGATAACGTATGACATTATCAGCTTTGCACGTGGTATTGTCCGTGGTTCTGGTATTTATGGGTCTTGAATCTCGGTCGCAGGGGGGGGGGGGATTCTTAGCCGCTATCGGAAAAGAGTATCTTTATATCCCCGCCTCGCGCGGCAATGTTCTCGAGGATAAAATGCTGAAGAAAGTTCTTAAAACCGTTTGCTGAAACGGTGGCTGCTCGGTAACGGTAAACCAAGTCTAACGACAAACTTGTTTGTCTTTTTCTTCGTTAACCCTCGAAAGGTATTCCTTATTCCTTTGGCAACATTGAGCTGAAATGTTCGAAACTCTACTATTCAAATTAGTGTCTTGTGTCTCAGTTGCCTTTTGGCTACACTGCTGGAAGTTCCTTTCTACACGCTCAATTTGAACTTTTTATTTGATCTGTGAAGTTTCCTGAGTTTCGAATTTGAAATTCCGCAAGTGTTGTTGCATTTTTATATTAATACTGATTGTTGAGAAATTATACGTTATTGAAGTTTTAACTTTCAATAGAGAAATGTATACATCGATTTTGATGAAATTTGCGTATGATGTGGTTCTCGGATAAATATTTGACACGTATCTTTTTTTTTCTTTTTTATCGACTATCGTTCATGTTGAAGGTATGAAGACAGCCCTCAAAGTTATGCTGTCGAAACATATTTGGTCCAATATTTCGGAAAATATTCGAGATAGAGGAATGATTTAAACGCAGGGATTGTATACTTCTACGTAATTACTTTTTAGAATAAACTAGTATGTATAAATAGTACATTAAAAGTTCGTACTTTTTTGGTCAGTTTTCATGCGAGATATTAACCAATTGTCATGTTTTGTAGACAGGTACACGATTATATTTTTTGCATTAAACAGTTGTTACATTTACAACTATGAATTTTTAGAATTTTGATAAGTTTGTAAGTTCTACAAAATGTTAATAGTGATATAAAAATTTATATGCCATATATTAACACAGTTCTCTATTTTTTGGCATTCGATTTTGTGAAAACATTTTCAGATTAATTCACTATGAATTTTCCTAAGTAGTATAAATTATTTCTCTCTAGAACATATTCCAGTGCAGAGATTTTTCTCGATTAATTCTTGAATTTATTCATTATAAGTATATACAAACTCGCCTCTTTTTTATAACAATGTAATACTAGCTTACAGTGATAAATGCAAAAATATTGTAGTGTGTATTAAAAAACTTGTCTAGCGTCTAAGAAAATAGCGATTAAAACACTTTTAAAGACTAAAGTGAAAAACTTTCAAGAATGTCTGATAAAATTTCAAGATCTTCGATTGAATTGATCAAAAAGAACTTCACGTCCAATTCGTCGAGTAATATTCGAACTGATCCTAAGTTTTTATTGTAAACTGGACAGCAACTCGACGTTTGTTCTAAGTCTACGTTTCTGTTTCTTCAACCTTCGTCGTATTCTTCCTGTCCGTTTGCACGTTCTCCACCCGTCTGTTCACTTCCAAGGAGCTTTGAAACGCGATAATGCCTCTCGTCTACTTTTATGCGTATCCCTTTGTCTGTGAGTAGCTAAAGAAGTTGAACGAAGTCGAGAACGTGTCTTCTTTAAATTTACCCTTGTCCCGGTGCCACTCGAGAGCATTACATTACAGACGTGATGTTCCGCGTCGTCGATAGTAGCCCGGATTTCCGGCTTCTCTGTCACACGTTCATTCCTGAGACACTTCTTTGGCCCCTGAATGGAATTTCTACGAGCCTCATTCTCATACCCTTTCTCTTTCTCTCTGTCTTCTTCGATACTTGCACGATTTGACTTGGAATTGAACGAAAGTGTAATCGTTCCTTCGCGATTTCGGATTACGTGACCAGCTTCCCGCGCGTAGTGGGGTTCGCATTGTAAAAATTTGCTTCGAGACGATCTGGACCTATTGAAGAAGGACAAAGGGATTTTCTGAATCTTTGATCGCTGAGAGAGGAGTTTTCGTACGTGTTGCAAGTGAATTGGTCCTTCCAGATTTGTGGATGGAATTCTCTCTCTCTTCCTTTCTCTCCCTTTACCTCTCTCTCTATCACTCTATATATTTCTGCCTCCCTTTCTTGCTTTTTCCTCTCTCTCTCTCTCTCTCTCTCTCTCTCTTTCTCACCCTGTGCATTTACCGTTGCTTTTCCCCACTCTTTCTCTTCCTTTGTATCTTTCTAAACTCTTTCTCTCCCTCCCCCTGGCCCCTCTTTTTCTCTTCTTTCTCCCTCCTTCTCTTCCTACTCTTTTCTTTGTCTCCTTCCGCCCTCTCTCTCTCTCTCTCTCCTCTTTCTCGCTCCCTTTCTCTCTTTCTGTCTCTCCCTCCTCCCTTTCTCTCTTTCTCCCTTTTTTCTATCTCCCTTTCCCCCTCTCTCTCTCCACCCTTATTTCTCTTTCCTCTTTCTTCTCCACCCTCCTCTTCCTCTTTCTCTTGGGAATGAAATTAAGTTCTGTGAGAATTTCGTGATTCGTAAGATTGAAAACTTGCACTAGACATTAACAAATTTATTCACCATGATTATTTCGGGTAGAAATCCGCAATTGGAAGGAAAATGTTCTTCCAACTGTATGCATGTCGGTCCGGCGTGTATTTTACAATCACTTTGAAACAGATCCGCGGAAAATAGCATTACGCAATAGTTGGGTGGAAAAATAGCATTGTGAAATACTTATGCAGAATATGTCTGCGGAGAATAGGTCTCGATTTGCATTTTGAACATCGCACAGACGATTTTCAGTTACATTTTAAAATCAAGATCTCCTAAGATGGTTTTCGTATCATCCGCTTGCGGAGTGTATTTCGGAAAATGAAATGGGACACAGCTCTCTTCCGAGAATGGATTATCGCAGGAGTTTATGCGAACCTAATTTCGTGCGCGACAGTTAGTTTTTGGCAACTCAATTTGGAAAGTGTGCTGCATCTTGAAAGAAATTTACTTTTAAGATTCTAATATTCTCTGACTGTTGTAGGAATTTAAGTTTGTATTTATACATTTACGAAAACTGTAACGCTGTAGATTTCATTTAAAATAATGCACTATTCTGAATAAAAATCTTATGTTTAATGATAAACAGTGAGAATTAATGAATAAATAACATAATAGTTTACATTGTAAAAGCATAGAAAACACGAATTAGGATTTTTAAATACACCTATTTCAAGTGAAATTAACGAGGGACTTGTAAAACTGATTTATCGCAATAGAAATGGTAGAAATATATAGAAAATGTTCTAAAATATTTTATAATTATATTAACACTTTCACAGCCGGCGATTCTAATGTGAAAAGCCTTTTTTTGGATTTAAAAAAACTATACAACTGAATATCGTAGGGTTTTGGAATTAAAATAAGTGCGAAAATAAAAAAATATTGTTTTATAGTATCATGTTTGCAACCACATGTTGTTTACAATTAAATTAAATGTATTTCTTACAAGTGCAAATTAAAAAACAAAAAAAGATGAAAATTGAAGAAACTTTAAATTCATTAAACATATTTTTTGAAAAATAATGAAATATTTAGTCATAGAAAGCTTCAGTATCATAAAGATAAAACCTTTTAATATATTTCACGAAAAGTTGATATCCAAATGATGAATGAAAGCAACCTAAATTATCGTCTTTAACCCTCAGTACGCAACTTGGGTCATCGATGTCCCAAGCGATATTCTACTCTTCTATTTTTTTTAAATAAATTTTTATTTTTTTTGAAAAATGTTATAAGAAAATTTTTATTAATTTGATAGGATCTAATCTGTCTTATAAGGTACAAGAAACTATCAAATTTATATTATAAATATTTTTCTATATCCAGTATACAGTTTTACAGACATACAAGGAAATAGGATAACATTTATCTTCATTCAAGGACTGTTTTCACCCTAAAGAACTGAAAAGGGACCAGAAAAATTTCCCAAAATACTAGAGGTCCCCTAAAAACTTGGAAAGTTAAAAGAAAATTGGAATTTTCGGATATCCGAAATTCAATTGCAGTCGTTAATAATCTTAAAAGGCGTATGTGATCTTAAACACTCAATACACACACAAAAAAAAAAAGAATAAGTGTGAAATAAGTATGGAGACTGATATATTACCATATGAAAAGGTTTAATTTTTAAGGAATTTTACAAACTTTTTCCTTAAACTATATCTATGCAGTCATGATAGCAAATCGAACGTTCGAATCATTTCCAATACTTCACGAACAAAATTACTTCGCGAAGACTATTATTATTGAAGCAGACAAATAAGGTAGTATTTTCAAGAGAAAGAATGTCACCGAGTTCGCCTGGTGTCCGTGTCGAGAAAAAAAAAAGAAAAGCAAAAGAAAATCACTGCTTTTTCCAATATCTCTGCGTGGAGATTTCTCATAGTTCCATGGAAAAATCTGACGTCAGCAGCGATAGATTCGTTACGGTGGAACACATGACCGGGGGCTACGTAACCGAAAACAGCTACATCAGATAATATTCGAAATTATACGTCTGTAACGCTATCTGTTGGCGAACGATTCCGAGAAAATTTGCTGGAGAACCAGGGAGAAGCGTATTATATCGTCGGTATTTCGTGAACGAAACGGTGGTGATCACGTCGATCTCGAGCACAGTGTCTGGATGCATTTCGGATTATCTCCTTCAATGTATTCCAATCGCCGGAAAATAGAGGTCGAGTAGTTGAAATCAGGCCATCGGTGTACTATGCACCGTACTACCTGAAATTTTTCGATATTTTCCATCTCCATGCAGGCGTAAAAAATGCAATCAATAGACCAGCATGCGTTTTTTCTTCTTTTTTTATCCTCACTGATGGCATGAAAGTGAATACTTTATTCGAAGCAGTTTAGCGAGTTCTCACGTTATGCTTAAAGGTATCTCGAATAATATTCCACTTGAGCTTTGGCGTTTGTTAGCGTAAAAATAATGTATGTACAATCAGTGACTTTCTTTAATATTCGAACATTATTAAAAATAAAATAAGCTTTTTTAAACTTGAACCAAACGACGTGAGTCTTTTTTTAGAAGTTAAAAGGATTAGCTTATTGCATGATGTGCAAACAAATTTTTTAAAAAATTGCAATTCAAAGAAATCGCTTTTTATAACTTTTTTTTGTATCTAAGCAGTGGAATTTCAAAAAACATGTTTTGTAGATTTATGTCAATTCTACAGGATGTTCGCGTTTTTACCAGTTGCATTTTTCTTGCAAATAGTAAATACTAGAAAAAAATTAAAAAGGAAAAAGCAATACATCTATTCCGCGATTACGGAAGATTATTTCCTGAGAATACCGTGTACATCGAAATCAAGTGTTTTTGTATAAAAAATACGTAAACAAAAAAAATAACAAAATGCGCATAGTGTAGTCAGTTATTTAATCAAATTCATTTATTACAGCGTGAAATAAAAATAAAATAAGTTAAATATTATATCCGCTAATTAATTAAATCAGTTTTTCCTTTTTTGCAAAAATAAATCTTTTCCTTTTAAGGATTATCTGCGTTTGAAAATAATAAACCTCAAATTGTACATTTCAAAAAATTGAAAGTCGCGTTTAGAATTTCTGTCGTTAACAGAAAAATGATTTTTCAACTTATTTCAAAGTTGGAGACCTTAAATGATGTTTGTAGCGAGGAGAGCTGATTTTAATAAAAAGAGATCCGACTGAATTCAATTTATTCATCTTTTCACAATAATTTTATCACTCGTATTTATATTGAATGTGTAGGCAATAACGCAAGTTATTATGAAAAATATTTATTTTAAATTATATTTGAGAAAGGTACGTCTATACGTCCTTATACATATATATATGTACTTAAAACACTTGGTCTTACACTACGTGCACACACAAATTTCACGAAATATAGTAATTCAACTCTTTACGCGCTTCATATCTTTTATTCGAAAGATAAGCACAATATCTCACTAAAATTTTTGTGAAATTGTTACGTTTATCTAGTGAAGACGAGAGAGAGAGAGAGAGAGAAAGAGAGAGAGGGGGGGGGAGAGAGAATTTTAAAAACCTTTTATTGTCATACATGCAGAAAGGAAACTTCTGTAATTACATAAATGTAATTCAGAAACAAAGAAATTCTATTCGCACAACGCTCGCGTACCTGGAAGTAGACTACACTCCGCTCTTAAACCTTTCATTTCTCTCACGTGTTATTTCGATCCATCTTTCATATTCTACCACCTTACACAGCAATCCACTTTGCCGCGGCCACAAAGGGCTCCGGGTTTTGCAGTGAACATACCCCAAAGCGTTTTCCCCGTACTTCAAACAATTATACTTCCTTCTCATAAATCATCGCGTAATGAACAATAAACTTTCGTAACAATTGACACAGCTCCTATAGATTAAACAGCTACATCCTCTACAAATTTTTAATCTACCTTGATACAATGAGTTTTTCTTTAATGTATTAAGTGTTGTTTCCCGTCACAATATGCGAAGCCACGTAATTTGGCAAAGTAAACGTTTGTTTACTTGCCAGCACAAAAATAATGATAATGTTCGAATATGATTATCTGTCGTATTCAGTCCGTCTTAAATTATAAAATGCTAATCTGAATATTAGTAATTAATGTCCGTGAAATGTTCGTGAAACGTTCGTGTACAAAGTCCTTGTACACAAAAATCCGAAAGTAAAAGGTGTCCTTAGAGAATGTGTACAAGTGCTGAAAGAGTGAAAGTATAATGTTCAGAGAAAATAGAGAGTTCTTAAAGTATCCTTTTTGTTTAGTTTTCTACGTAAGGACTTCCGTTAATGAGTTGCGAATGGCCTTGCGTATCGCATTCGTTGTGCTCGATGATGTCGAAGGATCATCACAGTTTAATATTAGATTTATAAACATTTCTTGTATACCTATTACTACGAACACCTGCTAAATTGCCAGGTAAAAGAAACCATATATTTGAAAGAAAATCGTCTTATTTAATTCATACACACTTTAATTATAAAATATTAACAAACATTACATTTATCCAGCACACTTTTTTTGCAGAAACATTCAATTTTAAGTATACAGCTTTCACAAATGTTTTTCCTAAACTTGATATAAATATCCATCGTAGGTCGGTTTGATTACACTACCTGCTTGAGCATGTTTGGAATATATTGGGTGCGAAACTGTAGAGATATCTCCGTCGCATTGATTTTTATTTAATATCTACTTTTCGATTACCTTTACATTTGTTTCTGGAGTAATTTCATGAATGAAGCAGATTTTTTACAATTAACTGTGAAATTATTAGAGTCCTCAGAAATAGGTGTCCAATGTACAGAAGGTGTCCAGAGAAACTAGAGGGCTGAGGAAGAAATGAATTTAGATATATCATTAATAAAAATCGGAAAAAGTTGCTAAAAAAATAATGGTAACAGTTTCTGCAGTTTCATTTGTGAAGTTCAAAACCCGTCAAATTGACAGATTTCGTAAATCTAGTGTTATGAAATTGGGAAACTTGACACTTTGATGGCCGCACATTTCGCTCGTTGATTGTTACTTGCACCCGGTATTTTTCATATGAGACTTAACGTCTATCACTGATAGTTCTTTCTTAACTCATTAAATCCCACGCAGAGAAACAAGGCAATTTTTATATACATATATAATTACTTGATACTTATAAAAGTGTATAAGAAAAAATACAATTGTTATTTAGACATTTTGTGAATCTCTAGATTTTGTGTAACTTTGAATCTCTAAGGAATTGCCATTAAATTTGATAAATTGTGAAGATTGATAAATGGAAGCACTTGAAAGTCAATTAAGCATTTTGCGTTCCTCCTGATTGTAACATTAATATCATGCTGCGAAATATGTTGCGTCCGTGTATTCGAAACTTGTTCGATGAATGCATGTTGCGTAGTAAACTCTCTTGTGTGCGTACTGCTACGCCTCCGGCGGCTAATTAATAACGACGGAGAGATTCTTGAATAAGGAGGAAGATGTAACTAAGTTGCTTATTCAAATCCTGGTATTTTTTACTTGCATACTGTTCGAGTTCTGATTGTATTGGTTGCTCAAGCTTTAAGGTAATTCTCATATCGTATGGGTATTGTTATTTGTTAAAAGCTGAAGTTTCAATTAGATTACGAGAGGGTAAAAACTCTCTCATGAATCACGCTATTTGGGAGTTCAGCAACATTTTCCAGATTCGAAGGAAGTAGCAGTTGAATTTAAAGGACTTGTGCCCATTGTAGATAATTTAGGTGCCATGGTTGAATACTTGGGGCCAAAATTCCCAAATTTACAGTCGTTTAAGGACGTAACAAAAGGAAATATTCAAATTTTCAAAAATAGTAAATGTATCGATCGTATCATGAACTTAGGATAATCCATTGTCCTATACAGAAGAACATAGCAGAAAACTTTTTATACTTATTTCCTTTTTCAAGAGTGTATTAAATAACTCGAACGATGAAACATCATTTCGTATCTTCTTTAATTCAATAACCATGCGTATTTATTTCCAGCATTTTTGCTTCGTTAGATTTAATATGGTTTTTACAACAAAAAAAGCAAAAAAAGAAAATTATCAACGCCTCACATCACGTTCCTACACGTTCCACAGATGGAAAAATTAATCTATTGTGTCAATTCGCGTGTACTCTGCAACTGTTTCGCGATAATTATTCCGGACGACAGTCGATCGATGATTAATCATTTAATTGCGCGTTTGTTGGTTCCATTCGCATCGAAACGGCTTGTTACCAATTAATTGGGTCAGTCGCACTAATTCGTAAAAGTATTCGTAACGAGATCCAGGGTGAGGGTTAATTCGCGATGAATAGTTGAATTTGACTGGGGACTTGAAACTATTTTGTTCATCGTTGCTCGATTATTTTCGACATCGGGGCGCGCAACTTTGTCAAACCCAATGGTAATTGGAGTTTCATTGAAAGTTCAAAGTTAATTTTATTGTTATCCAAGACAGTATCTGTCGCGTATATGATTGTCAAAACGTATCATTTAATTAAAAAAACGCGCAGAACAATTTATCGAAAATTGGAAGGGCAATTTGGTTGTTAATGTTGATTACTGAGTTGTGAATATTTTTTTATAAGTGACAAATTTATTGTTGTATTGATGCATATTTAGAGTTTCGACAGAAAATTTTATATCACGTTTCACACAGTTTATGTTTATTTATTGATCAAAGAAAAAAGATTTATTATTAACGTTTTGATTGAAAACGTATTTATATGATACTTACGTTTTCTGAAAAATTTACATTTGCGGTATACAGCGTTATACAGCGTGAAACTGTTGGAATAAATGAATACGGATGTAAGCTTTGAAATTCGTAACGAATCGCTAATAATTTCACTGTAAAGTAGATATTATTGAGAAACATACGTAAAATTGTCTTTAATTGCCTTTGATCTGTGTCTCTATAGTATTAAGATTTGACAAAAACATAATATTAACTTTAATTCCAATATTCGTTTTCATTATAATACTGAGGATTGCCAAATGTAACTAAACTACAATACAATTAGATTTTGTTACTTAATACAGAACTGAAACTGTAAATAATAGATACTTAGATGCATATTCAGTAAAAAGATCATAAATCAAGGAGTTAATCAAGAACTACAGAGTGCGCCGTTAGAATCCGGACAAAAGAAGTTTTGTGCAGAAAGTTGTTTATTTAAGTCAATATACAAAAATACAAAAAAATGCTGTTATATCTCATTTAAAGGGTCCTTGCTGAGAACTTTTATTCTATGTAGCCACCCTCTACCTCTATGACCTGCTCTATTCTTGCTCTAAAGCGCGAGCACGCTGACTTCAACTGGTCGCGTTTAATTGTCGCGAATTCTGACTCGATAGCAGCTCGTAGGGAGTTGACGTTGGGGTGCCTGCATTTGTTAGTTTGCCTCTCGATAACGCCCCACACGTAATAGTCCAGTGGGTTTAGGTCGGGACTGTTAGAAGGCCAGAAATCCTTCGACCAAAAGATGTCGACAAGTCTTACAAAAACATGTTGCAAGCCTTTTAAGCTTGGCGGCCTCGGAGAGTATCTGACGGACATTCAGAACGTAGGAGGTATATTTAAGATCCTCTTGAGCGATTCGACGGACGATCGTTTCACTCACCCCCAAGACGGAGGCCAATTTCTGAAGCGAGGTCCCCAGATCTTCCAAAATCATGTCTTGGACCCTTTGAATGATTTCTGGCGTCCTTGTTGATTTTTCCCTGATCTGTACTTTTCTCGCCGAAGAAGGAGAACCCTTCTCGAACCTCTCTGAGGCTGCATATCTTTTCGCAACATCGTATACCGTCGATCTTGGGCTCCAAAGAATTTTATATTTTCAACTGACGTTCTCTCGGCGCGAAGGCTTTTTATAATCACCGCTCTTCTATTGTATTCCACGCTTGGCCTGATAAGCTGTGTCATTTTGAGGTTATAGAAGTCTTATTGACATATTTAACTAACATTAGCGCCAATTAGCACCTACCTCTGAATTCTAATATGGTGGGAACTTCAAATTCAATTCTGTCCGGATTCTAACGGCGCACCCTGTATGTTCAAGAAACAATACTATATCATCCTTTATATTCACACTTACTCTAAAACAGTGTAGACTATTAAACTTCAAAGTTATGAGAAATGTTACCCCTTGCTCTATAACAACGAGTTAGACTCGTGACACAGATTCTGGCTAAGATTTTACAAAAACAGGTATTAGTAACAAACATTAAACTTAATTTTAAATTCTCTTTTAGTTTATGAATATTGTCAATTGTAATTAGTCTATAATACATTAACGTTTCTTGTATAAAAAGGTACTAAAACAATAAATAGTAAAGCCGGCAAAAAGGAAATCGTAAGTCAAAAGGTTGAAAGATAAAATTCGATGAAACTTGTACTGTAACGATAGTATCTTAATACCATTCGAAAGGAGCAATAATAACAGGAAAGAAATCAAGAGGGTGCCTTAATTATGGGCTCAGAAAACTTGTCAGTCCGAAGGTTGCAAATTCGAAATTTTTCCTCACCTTTTACAATACCTTCCTATTAACAAATTCTGTTATTACTTAATTTAATTTTCGGAAGAAATTCAGCTCTCTTTAATTTCACATATTGACTGAAATTTGCATATAAGGAGACGAGAGAAATTTTAAAAACTTAAACATTATAAGATCAAGCTTTCTATACCTATCCAAAAAGAACAATAACATTGCAAAAATCAAGATGACATCTTAATTATGAGCATAGAATTGTCCCGGTGTGTCAGTTTAAAGTTCTCGATTTCGATTTTTCATTATTAGGTCACTCAAATTTTTCTTCGGCTCTTGCAATTGAGAATTCGTCCAATATGAAAGTATCTAGGACTACACGAAACGCAGTGACAACGATAAAGTGAATTTCCGTTCTGAACAAAACATTTGTGAGGGAATTGCACGTCTCACAGAAGAGTTGAGAAAAACCAAAGAGTTTAGGAAAATTTAATGGGAGAGGGTACCAGAAGAAATGTTGAGAGAAAGAGAGAAAAATATGCAGTTTAGAACATTCGAAGGCGAATGTCAGCGCAGAATGGCGGAGTGTAGGATTGAGGACTCCAATACCTATCAAAAAGAGCAATAACAGCGGAAAAATCAAGAGGACGCCTTGGTTATGGGCGTAGAGACGTCTCAGCGTGTCAATCTAGAGGTAATGGGTTAGATTTCCCGTTTTTCGGTCTTTTAAATTTTTCTTCCGTATCTACAATAGTACTGAAATTACTATACTCTTGGCATTAATTTCTATACTTTAGTATAATTCGAGCTGTTTTAATAAACGTTTATTTAAAGGAGTTTAATGTATATATTAGTTGCAGGAAAATGAATTATTTCTGACTTAACTCCACATAGTCAGTATAACCATTTAAATCGAAATATTCACAAGCTGATAGAAAAATGGCAGAAGGTCATCGACAATAATTATTTTGACGATTGATCTGTTTTCATTTCTTTTTAAATGAAACTTTTATTGTACCCAAAATGTCGGAAAGAATATATTTTTACGCTAAATACAATTATTATTAAAAAAAGGAAGTTGTTCTTATTTAATCGAGGATTTGTCAATGAAGTTTATTAAGCGTGTAATGCGGAGAATTTGAGAGAGAGAGGAGTAATAATAAAAGGAAAGAAAAGCTGACAAAGGGAAGCGCACTATTTCACCATGCCTCATAAGGCAACGATCGTTGAGAACATATTGCAAGGAGTTCTCATTTTGAATGGAGAGTTCCATATTACACCTGATCTGCTTTCTGACGATTATTATCTGTACCCCAATTTGAGGAAAGTGTTACGAGGTTGGAGATTCGGGGACAATTCTCAACCGGTATCAGCTGCTGAGCTTTTATATTACTAGAACGGGACGAAGATAGTAAACTTGTAAATTGGCTGTCTGGGAAAGGGAACGAATTTATTTGACAGAGGGAAAACAACACTTTCTTTAAAATAAATTAGAAGTTCGTTCAGAGTTTCTTCTTTTTTTTTCAAGTCTAGATTAATCAGTTTTTATTTATTTATTTTTATTTTAAGAATTTACAGAAGGTCGAAGTAATTGTTGTTTGACGCAAAGATAAAAATATGTTCTTATCTTGAAGTCTTCGTTAAATGATGTGTGTATTAAAATAAAAGTTACAGCAAAAGTATAAAAAAAATATGTATAAAATTAAATAAGAGAAAAATATAAATAAAATATAAGAATAGTGTATTTCTTCTGATTTGCAGAAGATCGAGACAATTGTTAGATGACATAAAGGTGCAAGATTATTGTTAAATAAGAATCTTCGTTAAATTATTCATGTATTGAAATGAAAGCTACATTAATAACATAAAAAATGTAGATAAAATATGACGAACAGAAATGTTTTTTATTTTTTCTATCTTCTTTCTTTTAAACTACAATTACATTTATTTTCTCTTTAGGGGAAAGGAAACATTTTTTTATTGATAAATAAATTATTTTCATTGGTAAAATATACAATTATTGAAATTTTTGTAATTCTAAATTATTACTTTTTAATTTATTACAATTTTATTCCTTTTTGTAGTAATGCAAGGGGTATTATGATATAATTTTTGATATAAAAACTCAGTGAATACTATTTTCCGACATTTTTCCTCAAATATATCAAATGTAAGGTTAATTAAAATTTTGCATGTGACGTATAAAACCATAAAATAATAAAAACACGCAGTTCGTAAGTAAAATTAGGAATAATATAATGAAATTATATATGAGCCCAGACCTTTCATTCGAAAAATAATATTTTATGATTAATTTCTTCGAATTCTTTTCTCTCGTTTTATTTCTCACAGTTTTGCATCAAAACTTCTTTATTGCGTTAAATGTTCTTAGATATATTCCTTGCTTTATTAGAAAACAACGATATATTGCTTTTCTTTTGAAACTTTCCACATTTCCCACGAATATTTTACATTTGCACCGGAATTTGGTTTCATATTTCTAACCGGTTCAACAAATACACGCGTATTTTTAACATTTCCTTCGAAATCATTTTCCCCCCTTTTTTCCTTCTTTCGTTTTCTTTCTTAAACGAAATATCACAACGAAAACGTTGCTTGCGAAATTTTATTTTGTCTTCAAATAAAAAACAAAATATGCAAAATTTTCTTTCTCTTCCTTGAAGTCGATGTAACATCGTCAACAAATGGAATTCAGGAATCGGTGTATATCGTTCAGCTCTTGGCTGCTCTTTGTCTGTCTATTTGTACGATTACAATAGAGAGAAAGAGAGAGAGAGAGAGAGAGAGAGAGAGAGAGAGAGAGAGAGAGAGAGAGAGAGAGAGAGAGTTGACCTATCGTTGCTTAGTTTGCATAGCACCTACCTGTGCATTTCGATCTCTCACGACTTGTGAACGGTTTCACTGATGCAGTTGAACTATTTTCATGCTATTCTGATCTTCACAATCAGCTTTACAAATACACAGTGGACTCTCTGCTGTTTCTCAAACAGAGTTCAATAATAATAACTATAATTATTATTAGTACCTTTGCTTTCATTTTCGTTGTTTGTTAGAAGGAAATGTTTGTATGTTTAATTCTGACAAATGGAAGCTTAAGAGATAGAAGAGAATAAGAAACTCGATATTAATGAAATTTTAATTTAAACACAAGAAGGAAAAGTCAATCTTAAGAAATTGTATTAGGTCGCTGCATATAAAATGGCGGTGTCCATATACCGACACATCCAATTTTACTTTTATAAATTAGAATCATGTTGATTATCGTATGAAAAAGTGAAATCTTACAGTCTACTGTTTTAAATGCAACACCCGATTCACAGAAAAAAAGTGACATTAAGGTTATATGAAAAATAGAAAATGGATTCTGATTAAATTCAAGTGATTTTCTTTTACAAACTCAATCTGAAGAGAATACGAAATAACAAATGACAACAAAATTTAAGTTTGAGCATTTAAATAATTTCTTAACAAAAAAAGGGAAATATTCAACAATAAGGCGACAATTAACAATGCATTTGAGGAATTTGTCGTCAATATCCAAATTTCTATAATAATAGGTTAAATTTATTTTCAATTCGTTAGCAGAAATGTATCAAATATGCTGGAATTTATTCTTGAATTGATCATTGATCGTTGATCAAAAATGTAGTTTTGACTACATTGTCGAAATTTAAAAGTTTCATTTATGAATCCGCCATTTCACGTGCAAGGATCTAATATTTATTATTATAACCTTGTTAGAAATTATTCACAAATCAAAAATTTCGGAGTATTAATATCCAATAAGAATCGTATTGCAATTTGTTGATAGTTTCGTATCACAATTTCATATTTTAATTCATACGACAAATCCAACGAAATCTTTTAAAATTCTTTAGAATATTTTCTATTTTCATCCTCATCTAACATTTCTGTTTTTTATTATAATAAATTCTACTTTTTCCAGCTCATATTTATCCAAAGAAATTCTGAATTTTTTTACCATTTTTCTTTTTTAAATTTAAGTTTATTTTTCATTTTATCCCGGATTTTCTTCTCTACGATAATAATACTTATTAATGGTAGCTTCTATATGTGGGTCATGATCACGGAAGTAGGTAAATCCACAACTATTAGTATCAACCGGAATATAATCAACACATGCAGCCAGTTTAATATTCGGCACATTCAAATTCCTGAAACTCAGGCCACACTTTGAATGATTTAGGTAAACCGCGCATACACGTGAATTCTCGGAATCGGATGAAATTCTGCGCGATCCATGAAAATAGACGTTAACCCGGAGCAATGTTCGATTTCGAAATAAATTTTTCACCCGTTCACCTATTCATCATTTAATCACCTAGGCAACCGTCTAGTGACTCGAATGCGTAAAAAGTGCCATCCTGCGTTGATGGAACGACTGCCGGTAATTGCGTCCATCTGCCGTTCAATAAATGTAAAATTACGATTCACAAACTGCATCATGATGCAGTGTTCCATTGAATTTTGCGATTATGCCGTAATCGTTGTATAAATAACAAAATTGGACGAAACGTAGGAATGCATTTGTCGTGTTTGACGAAATATGATTTTAAAAATAGTAATACTATTCTATGGTATTTATTTTTTCTCCTTTAATATTTTTTTTTTCTCCTTAAAAATATTTATCGCTAAATTGTGAAAGCCTGAGTATATTAAAGGAATTGTTTTTTTCAGATTTTAGAGGAGATTAAGATAATTTCGAAGACGACTTTTTATCGAAGAACTAAAATATATTGTCGCGTGTGAATTCGATAAATGATCGAGTTGTTGGATTATATATGCAAGTTGATTTCGCTGCATCTATCAACATAAAATATACTGTGTATGTATGATTTGTTTTTCCGTGGTCTAATTTTGTGACCAATTGTTAGTTGAATGATCATAGAGGGTGGAAAGGATATGAGTCAAGTTAATGTTAAAACATAATTTAATAAATTATAAATAAATACAGATATCCCCCTTATTATGCCGTAATTAGATTTAAAGAGAATTCTGTGATATACGAAATAAAGAACTGGTACCAAAAAAAAGGACGGTTAGGTTCAAGAAATTGACAGAAATATAATATTACATTTTCTTCGCACAATTAAAAACTCTATTTCCGTAAATGTTTCGTAAAATATCACACGAAGCAAAATTATAAAATTTGCTTCTTTTCTTTAAATGTAACAATATATGAAATATTGAAATAAGATAACTTTGTTCATTAATTTATATATGATTTTATTAAATAATTAAACATTTAATATTTATATTACGATATTATGAATAATTTGTATGAGACACAATTGAATAATGAAATTTTTCGAAGTTTTTTTCACTGCTGTTATATTTATTTATTGTTAGATACGAATGAATCTAAGAAATCGTTTGGTACATCTTTAAAATTAGCTGCAGAGTTTTTTCGTTCTGCTTTCTTTTTAAGACGATAAGTAGAATTGACATCCTGACACGGGATTCTAGGTGGTATAAATCCTTGATGGGATTACCCCTTGACTTCTTGGCACAGATAACAGTACGTTTAAATTTATATATATATACATATATATTTTACCACTGCACCATAGATAATGTGTGCAAAGGTGGATAATGTCGGATCATTTTTCTTGGAAATTCTTTAAAATGTATTCATACATAGGAATCTGAAATGTCATTTATGTAATAACCGTCATGCGGTATTACAATATTCTGTTACGTCAAACGAAAAGAAATATTTATTTCACAAAATTGTATGGAAAAGTATAGTGAATTTGTGGGAAAACTGAAAGCTAGGTAATGTGATTTAAAATTTGATTGAATGAAAACTTCTACGTGCAGTTACTTTAAAAAATATTCGGACAGTAATAAAATAATTACTAAACACAGTGCACGCAAAAAATATTACGAACATTCAAAATATTCGTTTTTACTAAATGTGTAACAACAATTGGATACAATTTCAATTAATTTGTATTATAATTTTATGTACGAAGATGCACGAAACTAACAATAGGTACTCATAAGGTACAATAAATAACGTTTCATAACAAAAAAGCATTGATCCTCTTTTTATCACTAGTTAACATACATCGTTAAATAAACAAGCTAACATAATGTCCGAATACTTTTGGAAGTAACTGAACCTTATTAATTATTTTCTCTTTATAAAATTCGTTTGTATATTACACATTTTTTGAACGTTCGTTACACGCTTAGTGTCAAATTAAATTATTAGATTTCAACGAAATTTCCAGCATGTATATAATTAATATAAATCTACAAAATGTAGTTTTCAAATTTTCATTACAGACTCAGACAAGAAAATTAAAAAGAATGATCTTCATTAGTTTTTTCGCAACTCTGATCAATTGTAATTTTTTCACAAATTATTTTTGTATATCATCTAATAAACTAATCCTTTTAACTTTTCAAAAAGAAACTCATGTTGTTTGATCCAATTTTAAGAAAGTTATTTCGTTTTAAACAGTGTCGTTAAATTAAATGTCGATTAATGGAAGTCATTGTACATAGTTGTTAGTTTAATTGACCCTTTTATTACTATTGGCGTCTATAAATGCTTTAGAAATTCGCTCGTACCTTCCTTAATTCCTAATTTCATCATTCAATAATTTAATGAAACAAATTGTAAACTTTCACGAATTTGGAAACGTCAATTTTTTAACTTTGGAAAACAATTTGACAAACTTTGCGGTTGAAAATTGAACGTCTATCTTCCGCCACGCACGTTACGTATTAAAATCTGTCATAGTGAAAAGGTCCAAAGAAAGAATTTTGAGATTCATTAACATTCTTTTTATTGTGTTGTAGGATATCATTTATGATCGTAAATTGATTAATCTACCATCTACAATAGAAAAACTGAAAAAACACCGGTATTTTATTTTGGTTTTTGGCACTGCATTGATTTTGCTATAACTTTGTTGGCCTAATACCAGTATCACAATTATGCCGGTTTTAATCCTTTTAATGTCAAGTCAAATTGATGTGGTTTAATAAAGTTTGAAAAATAAAATTTAATTTTAGATGATAATTATGAAATAGGATATGATAATTATGTAAAAGGAAACATGTTAAGAAATAAAGGGGAAATGAACTAATTTTAAAGATTAAAGCTTTTCGATATCTGTTGAGTACTTCTTCAAAATTTATTTTACTATTTCAAACTGATATATGAAAAACAAATTTCAAAAACATCATTATTTATTAGAAATAATACTAAAATTATTTCATTACTTTTCATATAGATTTGTTAATTTCCATAATTCATGCCTCTAGCGTAAAGGGAACCATATATCGCTGTTCGGTACCGAAAGGGTTAAGTCCTTGGTCGCAACGTCACAAAAATATACTGTGCAATAGAATTTTATATTAGATGAGTAATTCAATTTTTACGTAGGATATTTTTATAGTAAAAAGAATTTGTGTGTAAAATAAGCTAAAAGAAACAGAAATTTTCGATGATTTATTTAAATTGTGTTCGAAGTCAGGCGACAGAAATAATGTTAGGTAATAAACGTATTGTCCTACGGTCATCGCGGCTGTCAATACGCAATGCAGAATATTAATTCACTCTACGAGCAACATACATTATCAACATTGAAGCATGCTTATTATCAGACACCGCGAAACAAGTACATTGTAATCACGTTTCCGTGTTGATAAAACTAATACAAAATTAATATTGATCGTTTTACTGGACACTCGGCGATGAAAGTGATCAAAGATTCCGTGTAACTGTTAAATGTATAATCCGATATAAACGGCAAATGCATTTGAAGCTCTCAAAAATTTCACAATGCTCTTTTATCATATTATAAATATTGAATTTGTCCATGACCGATTCATAACTGCATCTCGGCAAATCAAATACAATTTCCCGTGTAATTAAAAATACCGTGAGGTTATATAATGGCATTTGTAGCTGTGTATTCATATGTCAAATTAACGTTTCGCAAATTAGTTCGAACAAAGGTATGTTTTAAGTTTTAATAGAAATTTATTTAATAACAAAATATATTATTTTATTATATATTTAATAACTGGAACATTTTTCGTCGTTTTCGAGTTTGCTATTCTAATTGACGTGCGAAAAATTGTGTTAATTAATGAATTGTATTGCTTATCTCAGAAAAGATTTAAACAGTAGCAAAAGTGAATTTTTCTGGAAAAATGTTTCGTCATAGAAAGTCATTAATTACTCGACTGTAAACAATTTTTCTTTTTTTACAATTCAGCTAAAAATTTTCTTAAGAAAATATTGTTTATGCGTATAACTTACGATAAAAAAATGATTAAAATAGCCCTGTTTTAAATTATGACATTACATTGTTTTTGTGAAATACACATAGTGTAATTTTAATAGGTTCGACATGGAGCTGATTTTGCTTTATTTTTCGTTCAAGCAGCGAGGCAGTAGAAAAGGCAAACCTCATCTCTGTTTAAAATGTTTCAATAAAATACATCAAAGAAATGTAAACATATCTTTTTATATTATAAGAATTGTAAAGTTTATTTTTTAAAATTTTGTACTATCAGTCCATGAGGACCGACGCCGCGTCTAACGTTTTAATTTTAATTTTACCAATGCTCTTTCAAATAAAAGTAGCTCACTTTTAGAGCTTTTGCAGATATATTAAAATTAACGATATTTTTTATATGTATCATTCTTCTAGCAAATTTCTTTATTAAAAGAATGTAGAAAAGATTTTAAACAGCTTTCGCTTCATTCCATTTTAAGAACGAATAGTAACAAAATATGAACAACTTTTAAAAACTCATTACTCTCAACATTTTCAATCGATATTCTCGTTTCATATTTTTTTATATTATTTTCTCCTCGATAAAGCACCATTTCACAAACAAACAAACACTAACTGAATATGCTATACACACGACTCTCTAATAGAGAAAAAAGAAGAGAAACCCTTAATAATATGAAATAATTAGTATGAAAATCGATCACAGTATATATCTCATATAACTTAACCAAATCGTTCGATTCACTTGACAGCGTGCTTTTTCGAACAGCCTAGCCTCGGGATATAAAAAAAAAACAGAAGGAAATAGAGAAAAACGGGGGGAAAGCGGCGGAAAGAAGTGACAAAGAGAAAAAAAAAGCTACATGGGTGTTCGTACGCAGAAATGGGAATATTCCCTTAATCCGGATAATAACCGCATAAACGGATATGCATCGATCCAAATATTTCCAATGTAGAATCCAAACAATCGCATTTTATTCAGCAGGGATACGAGTATTTGGAAAGGAAAGACTGGGGGTATTAAAAAAAAAAAAAGGGAAAAAAGAAAAAAATCCGAATTATTTCCGGTGACCTATATCGTCAGGCTGAACAGCCGCACATCGGCGTGCACACATATCTCGCATAAAAGGTGAGCCCATATGCTCTGTGAACCGGTCGAAATAAAAGGGCAAAATGCCTATAGACAGAGGGAGATATGGATTTAACGAACCGTCAGGAATCGAGATCGCACCGTGCTGAAATAGTAGCTAACACGTTCAAGCTGTCTCATGAAACACATCACCGATGGGGGAGGGGAGGGATTTTTCTCCATATAGTTGAATTTGCGAGGGAAAGTAGAAGGGGGTTGGTTGCGGTCGCCGGTGTTTGCGGAACAACGCGTTTTCTGCACGCACACTTCGGAGACCACGAGGGGTAGTAAACGGGCGATTTTGCGTGGTGTGTAATTCGTTTTCGATTGGAACGCATGTTTTGAAAGCGTCCAGCCGGGTCCACTCGCAAACTGGATGAGAATTTATGTGCAAACGCACACGGGTCGGTTAGCGTACTTCGGGTGGCAGTTTGTTATTAGAAGCTACAATATCCTATAAAACGCAAATGTTACACGTCGCGTAGCCGAGCGGAAAATAATACGCTGCAAGAGAGGGGATGAATCAAAATTATTGTCGAACCTGGTGGTAGATTTCGAGGCAGTTGAAGGAGAAACGAAAGTAATTGTAGTCGAATTGTAGAGTTACGATTAAACTTCGTTAGACGTTGAAGTTAATATGTTTGAATTTTCGAGACAAGCAAATTGATAAAAATAAAGGCAGATAAGAATTTGAAAAGCATGAAGATATCCTTCGTTCAGTGTCAATGTAGAGTAATTTCTCTCACACAGTGGTTAGGTTAGGAACCGAAATTTAACAATACAAATATAGAAGACACTGCTTCTCGATTCTCGCCTTTGTTGTTTTCACGCCAGCGATAAATCGTTAAAAAGAAGAATGCAACGAGAAGTGCACAAGAATGTTGATTCAACTTTTTTATTTTTTATTTTTTATATTTCTTTATTAATACGTATTGAGACATTCATTTTATTTCATACGAGAAATGGTAATAGTACTGTGGGGATATGAATGGGTCCGTAATTGAGGTCGCGGACAGTGTATTTTAAAAATATAAAATATTTATTGAAAGCTCTAAAAACAGCTCTAAATTACTATAGGATTGTAGTTATGCTACTGCAGCTTTCTTTACATAATTCTGTCCGAAATCTCTCTCCACACTGTCCGACTCTTTACCTCGCTTTTCCAACCGATCCCGGAATTTCTTTTTCCTTCTCTTTATGGGTTTTTCCGATAATGTTCGTCGCGTCCGTGAGCCTCGCGTCTCGTCGTTTACGTCTCACAGTCGAATCCCATTGAGTCGGTTTATTTTCTTCGCCGACGACGGATGAAGGGAAAATATTCGCAATTCTAAAGTACAGAATACATTAGAAGCCCAGTACCCTAGCCACATTTAAAATATCAAAGGTAATGTCAAGGTAGGTATGTTGTTTAAGGGACAATGTCAGGGAAAGTATGTGTGTCAACATGTGTACGAATTTTTCAGATAATGTGATACGTTAAAGGGCATACTAAAGAATTTATCTTTTATTAACATGAAATATATGTATTGATCCAAATTGTACTGCGTCTAGTCTTGTTTTAATCGGAAAAATCTCACCAATTTGTTGACAAATTTTCAAACAAAAAAATTAAAATTAAAAAAGTTATATTACTGTATCGTAAACTATCGATCCATCTTGTCAAAATAATCACGTCACGCATCACATTACAAACCTTGGTCTAAACCTAACCAAGATTTTATTGAGATCTTTAACATCTTAGCACATAAAGCGCCGGTTATTTTGTTGGAAACCGTACCTAATGTGCTGCAATATTTATAACTTTTGTAGAAATATGCATTTTTACAAATAAAGTAACTCTTATAGAACACAAAATTTCTATTCAAAAATTTTACATGATCTTGATAAATAGTTTAACTAACTGAATTTGTAGATAAAAAAAACACATTTAGGTGGGCCCGGCGCTTTATCGTTATACCGCGTATTACGGGACCGCCGCGTAATTTACCTGCTCGTGGTATATACAAGTAAAGAATCCAAAAAGTTTGTACAGTTTGCAGAGATATAAAAAGAAATTTCAAATATTTCAGATAGTAACTAACATTTACATATACGGGGTGAAGCATTTAAAACAGGCCACCTGAATAACTCGACTACTATTGGTGATAGGAAAAAAATGGACCAGACGAAATTTGTTTGATTTTAAAGGTGGTATAATTTTATGTTAATACAAATTTTTTAAATTAAAATGGTACGCTTTTCTACTTACTACCTAATAAGGTGTTTCAAACCCCGTACGGTAATCTACGACTTAAGGTCACTGAAGATTGTTAAAGAATATTTTCCATCGTAGTTGATCTTCAATCGCACCGTTGTGAACGCCACATCACTCGATGCTGATACTTAAGAGTGTAATTTACGACTTTGTTATACCATTTATAGGATTGGACGGTTATAAATTCATATCGCGAATCATAATATTTTTTTACTATTTTATTGCATTTTTGATCTTCAGAATTATATGCAGCTTATGATTCAGGCATACTAAAATGTATTTTTTCATTCACTACAAGGTGTAATAGGAAAAAGCACACACACATACACACACGCGCGCGCGCGCGCGCGAAGCTATCGAATAAAAAATACCGAGAACTTCGAAAACACTCAAAAAAGAAAATGACTCATCGAAATAATTTTGTCTGTCACGATATTTCTCTTTTGAAACTATTCAAATTGTGTTATAAACATTTTTTATATCGTTAAAAATAGAGGAGATATTTAGGTGACCTCTTTCAGCTGGGGCATCCAGTATATTTCGATTTCGATATTGCGAATCTGACCAATTTTTATATTTACGGGTAGAACCGAAATATAGTACATAGGATGTTCTATAGGATGTTTCATGGTCGAGAATGAAATTGTTCGTAGTGAATAGAAACGAAGAGTGACGCATTCGATCAATCACTTCTCCACATATTTGGTAGCTAACAAATTGTTGTCAAATTAATCATTAGCTGAAAATGAATTTCTAATTTGCAACCACGGTGTATTTGTGGCGTAACAGATTGATTACCGCTTTAACAGCTATTAAATCATTACTGCAATTCTGATATATTAGTCAGACCTGTTTTAGTAAACTCTGGTTTCTAGTAACTATTGAAGCAACATATATGTAAATGTTGTTCATATTACAAGCAATTAGCTTTCCAATTTTGATAATAAAATTGTATTCGCTAAATAAATCATTAAGTGTTCTTTTAAATGCAAGCAATTTCTGTAACCTGTCGCTTCAATTGTACACACTAATATGTTGCTGATGTATATATGATGTTCTCAAAAAATAGATACAAAGTTTATATAAACTTTTTTCAGCAGTTGGTAAAGAATAGAGAGCTATAATTTGTCTCTCTTTAATTAAAAGAAAATATATAATATTATAATATAAATATTTTATATTATAAATTTTTATTTATTATAGTATTTTATATTAATTATTATTAATAATATAATTATCAAAATCAAATTATTCTGGTTGTCAAAGCAGAAAGAAGCTCTTCTGTTTGTAATAACATGATAAATGTTCAGAATACAATCTGAATCGTTTCAGAAGAATACAATGAAAAACAATATTTTGTTAATAGGTCATTCTTTTTTTTCTCTTTTGTTTTTTTTTCTTTTTGTTGAATTTTTCCGAAGGCAGCAGTATTTTTAATTCTAGAAGCGTGTACATTTTCCCAATGCATGTTGTAGTGAATGAGAAAACAGTTGAATGCAACAATAATTAATAAAAAGTATATAATAGAAGAGGTTGTTCTCATTTACTATAACCACGGACATCTTATAATAAAGGAAGTTTAATCATAAATTTAGTTCAATAACCTTTCATGTCTACTCATTTCTTATTTTATTTCAGCGAAGTGATTGAAATAAGAAATTACTTAAGAATAATTTATTTGAATTCAACACAAAAATAAAATTATATTCCTTATGTTATTTGTAAAATAGGAATATAAACTATTTAAAGTAATTAATTATTTCAAATAAAATGTGCCCAAAACCTTGAACTCATAAACAGTCTTCTTAAGAATGATTTATTCTCCAAGCTTGTTAACTTCTCTTACAAGTACTGTTTTATATTCAGAGCTCCAAGCCTGTTTGAAAATTATTGATCTACCAGCTGGCAAGTTTTAGAAGGCAAGCGGTAAACTAGCTGTTGGCAACATCTTGTGGTTTCTGCACGATACGCTGCGTAAATGCACCGGAAAACGCCATTTTTTATGGAACAGCAGCCGAAGTTTTCTTTTCGAGTGCGCTTTCAGGCTCTAGGGTTTTCATCGTAATGGCTGACGGAGTCATGGTTGTTACTATGTATCATTCGAGTTAAGGTTGACTCTTATCTTGATACTACCCTCGATATTATTATACACTTTCATTCGTTGAGGTAGCAAGTGACGGGAACAATGACGATGAACGAAGTTGTTTTCTAGTCGCGTTGATATCGCGGCTTAACGGCCGATGAATAACGCGTTCATTAGCGCACCCCTTTGTCTCATTGTCGACGGAACCTTCTATTGGCTGATACAGCCTCGATATTTCTCGGTAAATGGTTTCTTCCGGTTGGTGAGATTGAGCGTAAACTTGGCCAGAGGGGGAAAAGTATTTCGACCTTTCTACGGTTAATCGAGTTCATGGCAAATTAAGCGGCAATGTCTGCGAATTATTCGTTCATTTCCAGGTTTTGTAAGACATTTCTAAATTCGTGACATCTAAATGGTGGTTTTTTTTTTTTTTTTCTTCGTATGAGAGTGAGGGGGGAAGGGGCGAGGAGACAAAAATTTTATCTTCTTTTATCATTTTTTATAAAGACTTTGCTAGTATGATTTAAAGTGAATAGGTTGCAAGTAATGATGAGATTTCAAATACTTCCAATCGGTTCGAGAGAATATGACGAGAAATTCGAATCACTTTGAACATGATTCGAAGCTCAAAACTCTTGAAAATTTTGAATGTGATAAGTGGATTGCGGATTTTTGTGCATTTATAGGAAATGCAAATGTCAAAAATTGAACAAAATGCACGTAATATGAAAAAATATACAAAATATTTAAATTATAGTGCTTTTTTTCCTACCAAAGCTTTCTTATTTCTTTTTATTATATTTTGAAAAACATGAATTTGTGTAAAAATTCGCAATCTAGTCATGAGAATCTTGAAAATTTTGAGAATTTGTAGTTGAAGTTTATGACAGCATTTTAGTTTAAATATACAGAAATATAGATCCAAGTAATGATCGTATGTTATGTATGTATTATATATCGAATATACAATTATCTAACCTAACGTAACCAGGATTCTTTGGATTCAAACCAATAAACACTTTGAAGACTTTCAATACTTTCAATACCATCGAGACTTTCAATACTTTTAAGACTTTGAAGACTTTTCACGACTTCCAATACTATCAGGATTTTCAAGGCTTTCAAGGCTATCATGACTTCCAAGGGTTTCAAGACTTCCAAGACTTTAAAAACCTTAAAAACTATCAAAACTTTCAAAGTTTTCGGGAGTTCCAAACTTCAAATCATTTATTTTTCTGTAGTATGCAATTTAATTACAGGTCGTTTGTGACAATATTTTGTTAATACTATGCCTGAAGAAGGATTATCAATAGAAAAAATCTATCAAACTACAAAAATTGTTGGTGTTTATTATTGTACGATTAATGCAACTGTATTGGTCATATATAGTACGATATGCTTCCTGATACAGTAAATTGCGAATTTTGTCTGAATAACACTGACGTGTTTAACTTAAAATGCAGCAGAATTAATCAGGGTAGATAATAGTGCCATTTAGTGTTTTATATGCAATGTTCGAAGTGATTTAAATCTTTCCAATCTTGAAAAACTTCGTACCGTTTCGCTCATCACTAGTCATAAATATCGCCTACCTTATGATATTTAAAATTTTCAAAATTGCAATCCCTAAATACGGAAGATAATTAAACAACTGTACTTTCATGATTTGTTATAGTAATCTCGTATCTTCAGAATAATTACAAACAAATATTTTAACACATCATAGTTTACTAATTTATATAAAGTAATTAACTTTGTGTTGCTATATCTCAACAATACAATGTTTTTCATTGTTAATCTCATTCAAATAATAACACACCAATTACCATATATACCATTAAAACTCATTAACCGTAGCAACAAGCTTACGAAAAATACGCTAAAACCTGACCAAACTGTCGAACGAAAAACCGTGTGCAATTAAGGGAAAATACAACGTAATTACGTAAGGATAGTTAGGCGAGCAGCCGTATGCGTTATTGCGGCAATTGAGAGCAATGAATGTGGCAAACGAACCATTAGGGACTCTCAGCCGAAAGAAACGATCACAACCGGCGTGATTCGACGTGTACCGAAAGAGCTGTTGCAACTGGTGCTGGAGAACGTTCAGAGAACGCTCAGTTAATTGAACCGTCGTTTGGGACCATGGCAAAGAAACGGGGTCTGCATTCCATGAAATTAATATAACGATACCCGTAGGGAAGGGTAAATCGAGGTAAATGAATCGTCGTGGACGAGGGAAACACGCTGTCTTCCTCCTCCTCCTCCTCCTCCTCCTCCTCCTCCTCCTCCTCCCTGGTTAGCTAGAGAGCAACGAGAGCGTAGAAAAAAGAATCGAGTAACAGTCGAGGAAGCTCGTTTGCAAGATGCGCTCTCTCGTGATGTGTACGCCAGGTTGGAACGCAAAAGCGGGTCATAGTAAATGTTAAACGGCCAGCTATAACGGCTTCGTCGCTGCTACTGCTGCTGCTGCACTCGTGGATGCACTTGGAAACTAGGAGTTCTCTGGTACTGTAGCCTCGTAACGTCGAGACTTAATGGTACTTGTCCAGTTACCGTTATTAATTGTCATTGTGATACACGCAAGGTAGCATTAACAACGGTTTGCAGTTGTGTAACGCGTACGAATGCGTCGAGCACACCCTCGAAAATGGTATTTTCGTGGAGGACAGACTGGCTGGACGATTCTAACGCTGGGATTGTGTCATTAAACGCAAAGGTGCTAACTGGCGTTGATCGCGCGACGATAATTGCGCTGTCGGTTTTGCCAGAGACAATGCAACCCGCTATGCTAATTTGATAGTTGCCGATGGTGACCGCTACGTTCCAACAATCCGACAACCACCTGACGTAGAAATTCATGGATAATTTGATGGAATTTGTTGCCTGTTCGAAATTCACGCGAGCGAATCGACCGTAGTGGAATTTACGATGTACTTACGATGGAAGAAATTTGGTGTGGCTAATTAATTTGAGTTAGTAGTTGAATGAAGTGGATCGATGAAGGTATCAATGGTATCTATAGTTGATTTAATGATGGAATCGAGGTGATCGGATGTAGGAGAGAAGGTTGCAGTTAATACAGTAGTCGACCGCGCAAATTTTTCGTTAAGATTGAAAAATATAAAATTTCTCAATATACATCGTTCCATCTATCTCTAATAATGTTCGAAGTATTAGCTCAAATATATTTACGATTCTCAACTTTGACCCTTTAAGTGTCACGGGTCTTTGCGAAAATTCTATTGAAGAATGCCAAACGACGCGATTGCACTTCTTTCGTTTTCTTTTCTTCCTTTTCGTTTTCGTTATTTTTAGTTTTTGATACATAAACAAAATTTTTTTTTAACAGCAGTTCAGAAGCTTATGAAAGCATAGGTTTTAATTTAGTAGAATCTCTTAACGGTAATAATAAAGACAGACATTGACAAAATTCAAACGTGCAGTTAGATCGATTTTACAAACCGATTGTCTGGCACTCAAACGATTAAAGATGATCTTTTTCTTCTTCACTGTGGACGATTGTCAATAAAAAATAATACGTATAAAATTCTTATTTCTGAGAATTACAGTATACCAAAGTTTCATTTGAATCATAATAAAATTATAAAATTGGAATTATCAATTTTTATAATTTCAATGTATATAAAAAATCAGTAAAAGTACTTCATAAATTCTTAGTATATCTGTATACAACAATTTTTTTAAGCATTATGCAATTTAAATAGCTTTTATGAAACATTTCAAGATGAAACATGGCTTTATTGTTATTAAATATGAAAATAGTTTATAAAATAGAAAACAGTTAAAAATATAGAAATATTTTGGTATTATATACAAATTTAAATATTAAATATTTCGGTGGCGTCCCTAATTCTTGAAATTGTTGATCTTAAACGACCCGAGCAATTAAAAGGGAAGAAAAAAAGAAGAATGAAAAGCTAGTGTAAAATAAAGAACTGTAATTTTTCTGCGAGAAATCGTTGACGTAGAAACAAACGAACGAATAAAATGCGATACTCGTTAACTACTTCCGAGTTGTTAAAAGTTCAACGACGTCGAATTATGCTCTGAATATTTAAAGGATGTTCGACGAAAATTACTTTCATAATGGATGTATTGAAACTTCATTTAATTATAAGATGCTTTTGAAGTGTCGAACGTCTCATGGGATAAGACGGAATTACGATAAGATAAGACGCTCGATTACGAAATTCTCCTTTGTGTCGTTTTCTTGAAAGGACGATAGAGTCTTCAGAACTTTCGACAAAGTGTGATCGATCGTTAATTAAATCCATGGTATATCACGATTACATTGTTTCGAAAAAAACTATATCTTAGAATATCGTTGAATTGATTACACGTTAATTATCTTCAATTTCACTATCATATTTTAAAGATTTCCTTTTTTAATAGGAGAAATATTTCAGGAATAAAAATTACGCGATTTGTAACAGAAACTTTTAGAAAGGTGTTGCAAGTCAAGTACGATCTTCACGTGTTCTTCACTTGCCTGATTATGAAATCGCGCCAAGCTATACACGTGAAAACGGGAAAATCAAGGTTCTTTCTGCAGGTCAACGTTTTATTTCATCTTGAATGGTAAATAACACGGTCTTGCCACTTTCATTAAATACGAGAGAAATGTTTTATTGCGGATTTTCATTAAAATTTGCCGGCTCGTTTCACTTTCCATTTAAAGCAAAAGAAAGAAAAGGAGAGAAAAGAAGAAAAAGGGAGAGGAAAATTAATAAGGACTACTTTGCATATAACTGCACGAAACGCGTTTTGCATTTCACGAGGTGAAAGCTCTATCGCTCTTTTTCGTTGATTTACCTTCAACAATAATCTTTCCATTTGCTCCTTCAAATTTCCTTCGAAAATATCACTATCGATATCAACGTACCGACACATCGAACTTCCTCTTACAAACTTCGAATTTTTTCAAATAGCTAACGTTCTTGTGGATCAGACGAGAAACAGATTCACCATTATTATCAATAAACGAGTGATTGGAGATATTGTTGAATGGAGTAGAAGAAACAATATGGAACAGCATGCTGTTGAAATCAATAGGAATGGCAAAGAATTTTAACACGTTAACTGCCGCGCCGATTTCTTTCAGCAGTTTCGTAACCTTTTCTAAACTGTTTTAATAAAATTCATTAATGAAAAATAAAGAATTATTTTCTAAATTTGAAGCTGTTCATTTTTCAAGAACCAACGCCACCTAAACAAAAAGTCTAGTTTGTTGGACCGCAGGGATCAGCGTGGCACTTAACGTGTTAATAAAGAAATAAGATGCGACAATTTGAATGCTGTAAAATTGGTCAGTGAAGGAAATTATAAAATAAAGTCAGAATTGCTAAACAGAAAATGTTATTATATTTGGGAATTAATAAAGGAACACAATATTAGAGTAAATTATGGTACGTACGTAGTGAATGAATAACAGCAGACTGTCTGACGAAACCTTTAAATGGACCAATTTTACTTAAAATAAAAAAAATTGTGAAGATTTAAAAGCTATAAGAAACAAAGCAAGAGTATGTGAAGTTGTTTTAATTAATATCGATCTGCCCTGTCATTAATGGAGAAGAAGTTTAGATTATTTATGTATAAACTAAAGCGGAAATGTTGTCAAAGATAATTAACAGTATAATAGTAAATTTCTTTCTCGTCTGTTCCATAGTTATCTTATGGTACAAGATTAAAACACCACATTGCAACTAATTATTAAAAATAAGGAAAATACACATTTCTTTCACTTCAGAATAAAGGGGGTCAAAAGTGTCAAACTGAATTGAACTTGCAATGTTCCATTCGATAGCTTACCAAAAAAATTGACATGAAGTTTTAACCCTCTATCTCGATCGTGAAGGTAGTTATAAGTGAAACAATGGTACGTTACAATTTTGAGAAAAATTTGACATATTAAGGATACAGATTCAGAGATATATGTTGGGAAACTTTTTCCAATTTCTTCCTTGCAAATTCCCTGTTTTATGTGCATTCTACAGCTGAAATTTGAACTTACATATAGCAAGTAAAATGTGTATAATAATAAACACAATATCTGCTAACGTTTATAAAAAATAATTTCACGTACATACGAACATGCACAAAATATCAGTGTGTTATATAACGGTTGTTTGAATATGCAGATAATTTTCTCTGTTCTTATTAAAAGAAAATTAGGTAAGCACGTAAGGTGGTTATAAAACATCCAACGTGTACAGTTTTATTAAAAATGTAATATTTGTTGATGGAAATATAATACATTTTATCCATCACGAAGTGAGATTATTTACGCTTTATTGCAAAAAGAGACTACATTTCTAGGTAGTAAAAAGTTTTTGAAAATGTTTTTAACTTCAGTTTCGTTAATAATTTGTTATCCAAACTGAAAAATATTTAATGGAGTTTAATCTGTATTCATGGCTAACTTTCATACACAATCTTCTATTTAACGATAAAATAATCAACGAACTAATTAATTACAAGTTAATTAATTACAAGTTTTAAATAGATGTACAATAAGTAGTATCTAGTAATATATTTGCAAACGAAATTTCACATGCAATTTCTAATGAAAACGTATTTTGATTGATAGTACATATTGAATTGTATATTCATGTGCATTTTTCAAACAAGTTCAAATATTGTGTGTTGAATAATTACAATTAATTTTTCATTGAAATTTTCTTATCTGCAAAATGTCCTCGGTAAAATGATAAAAAGAAATAACGAAACACGTCGGTAAATAAAATTTCAACAGAATATTTCAAACGAGAACGCAACGACCGAACGATAATGTAATCGGCTACTTGAGGATGAAAAAGAAGTAAAAGAAGAGGGGAAGTTAGAGCGAAAAAGACGGTAGACGTTGAACATTTTTCCAACGGCCACGCGTAAATGGATTTTCCAATTTTCACAAGGAAGGCGATACGAGGTCTTAGGGATTCTGGAAAATCAGAAGCTCAAACAACGTCGATACATATTTCCTTATGGTAAGCCCTCGTTCCCACTGCTTTATTTTTTCTCCTCTTCCGGAAGTCACTTTCCCGTCTCGGTTCTCCTTAGACTTTTCGCGATAAGGTGTGTGCGCGCTCGCGAATACACTTTTAACGGTCTTCGTTTTCTTTTTTTTTTCCTTTCTTTTCCCTCTTCTTTAACGAAGGAAGATGAAAAAGTAATTTTCCTTCACGACACAAAAGGAATTTTACATTAACACATTCAGTGCACTCGGGGATTTTCGTCCCTTTTTAAGTCGTTGCCAACGACTCAGCCTCGAAAATTTCTATCTTTTTTTCTCTGCTTTTCTCTTCTTTCTCTACTTTCCAGGAAGCGTCGAGAATACTGCGCGGAAATTTTTCCCCTTTTTACTCATCGCGTTCTGGTGATTCGTTCTACCGTTGCCATAATCTCGCTTTGCTTCTTCCTTTTCTTTTCTTCCTTTCTTTCTTTCTTTCCACGTCGCATGAAAACGTGTTTGTGCAACGTCAATTGCGTTAACACTTCGCGGAAATATAATCAAAGCGAAAGTGAACGGTTATTCATTTAAAGAACTGACTTTTAGATGTTATACGTACAATGCACTTTGAATTTTATATTTGAAGATAATCTATTTGATGATAATACTTCTCGATCCGTTGAACGTTAGGATTCGATATATTATTATATATTATATAGGATAGGTCACAGAAATATGTAAATATTCAAATCCCCTTTAAAACAGAATAACTTTTCAAATTAAACCAAACGACATCAGTTCTGTTGGTTTTTGAGAAGACTACTTCGCTAGATGATGAACACAAAAAATATAGAAAATAGCTTTTCACAATTCTTTTATCTGAACTTGTAATAAAAATTTTAAAGAACATGTTTTGTAGATTTATGTCAGTTGTATACATGTTGAAAAGTTCATCGAAGTCGATGTAGAAATAAGCGGCAGGTAACTGAAAACGTAATATAAAAGTCGTGAAAAACTGCGACTTTTGCTATTCTTAACTGTTTATGACTTATAGCAACGTTAACCGATTTTTCAGTCTTCCACTTTTTGATTTATCAATAACACAACCAGTTTCTTTAAATTTTTTCGCTGATCTTTAAATTGCAGGCTGATTTGGCCGATTATTTATACCAAAAAGAATCACGAATTTTACGATAGGTATCTTTCAAAGAATACCCATCTTCGTAATAAATTTGAATAATGTAAATATCTTACTACAATGTATATCTGTTCATTATTAAAATTGTACTACTTTCTACTAAATTAGAACGCCTTATATCATTCGAATAAGCATAACGTGTAAACATTATAAAGTGTTAAAAACTAGGTGTCACGTTTGGATCTCATTAGTTTCTTACTTTTCTATTCGCTTTCAAACTTATTGCACGGGATAGTATTTATTAAACGAGAGTGTAAGAGTGTATTTCAGCAGCGAGTGAGAAAGTAATTTCGGTTTGAAATCTCGTTGATTCGTTTAACAGCATCTTCTTCCTTGGCGACAGCAAAAAAGGCATCGATGGAACATAGAAACGACGATGATTAATTTCAGATGAAATAGCTTGTTTGCGCTCGCCTCGATATCGATTCAATACATTATCAAATAGCTGTCACGGGTTATTGCCGATTAATGTCAGGTGCACGGATCGTTGGAATAAACTATAGTGACGGTTCTCTTGGCTGATAGATCAATGGACGGCCGTCGCTAATAGTTGAACATCATCGAGTTCGAAGTTTTGCAATGACAGTTACACGCTGTAATTGTATGGGTCTCACTGTCAGGAACCACAGAAATTACGTCCGCTGGCCGATCGCTATGCGTCACGATACGAATTTCCCTTGGAATAATTAATAAAGCAATTGCGACACGCGACGATTAAAATGGCTCGTCGAAATGACTCGCTGAAATAACTCGTATGATTGTATTACGTTCAGTTTCGAACTTGTTGTCAAGACAGTACTTCGTGAATCATTATTGGAATAGGTTTCGATCGAGATTTTACAAATGGAAAAACATTCTAAGTTTTTGATTTTTAATATCATTTGTTTTACAACAACCAGTTAGACCCGTGGTACAGATTTTGATCAAGATGCGATAACAATATAATAATTAATTTTTTATAGTTACGTTGAATTAATACAGATGAAAAATTTAGAATTCGTAACGAATCGCTGATAATCTTACTGTAAAAGAGATATTACTGAAAAATATACATAAAATTGCCTTTAATTTATTCCTTAAATTAACTTTAATTCTGATGTTCTTTTTTGTTTATAAGACTAAGGATCTAATGAAATTATAATACAATTAGAATTTCTTACCAAATATAAGCACTAAAACAGTAAATAACCGACACTTAAATTTATACTTAGCAAAAAGATTATAAGTGAAAGAGTTAATTAAATATCATGTTTACGAAACAGTACTATATTATCTATAAAAGCATTTAAAATATCTAAAATAAATGTATTTAAATGAATTTATTAAATGAAAACATATTTCGCGATACAGTACCATATAAATAATGATCAGAAATAGAGAACAAAGTATACAATTTAAATGTCACGCTATGAACTTGAAACGAGAAAAGTGAAAATTAAAATGTAGTATTTAGCGATATACTATTTAAAAAAATGTGTAAATTCTTTTTATAATCATTTATACATTTTTACACATTCTTAAATTTTTTTGAAGCGATTTTTATCATAAATGCAATTATTGTTGTTTATTCACTTGTTAGCAGTTATTTTGTTTCTAAATTTTAATAGAATGAAAAAACGGTTCTTCGATTACGTTCTTTTAGCTTTCGAACTACATTTGATTTCAACCCACGATCGTTAATTTTGTATTTTTCATTTGTATTCTTAATACGAAAGAATAACAACGAATGTACATTGGGTTTTATTAATCAGTAATACAGAAAATACATGTTTTCACGGATTTTGCAAAGAGCCGTGCACAGATTGGATTTCATCAGAAATGCATAAATACGGTTCGAAATCGTTCTGTGCGAAAATTCACGGATAAAATCTCACGGAATTTCCGTAACTCCAAAATGAAAATATTTCATACGATTATTAGCGCAGCTGTGTTTAATCCCGTAGAAAATAATTATTTAAAAGGAAAAATTCTTTAGAGTAGAAAAAAAAGCAAACCAACAAATGATTGAAATGAAAAAAGATGTAACATCTACAAAAGGAAAAAAAAGCTGAAAAAGCACCTTTAGTGGTGTTTCAGAATTAATTCATTTCATAGCTTCGCCAATAAATTAAAATGACAGGCAATTAATTAGAATAATAAATATATAATTCCACAGGTTCGCGATCAATTGGAACGATAAATATAAAATTTCATTATCATATTTTATTTTCAATCTAAAATTTCCATTGTTGCGTGTTACAATATTCCAAATGGATTGAAAATTTTGCACGTTAAACGCTTAGATTTCATAAAGTACACGCATCAAATTGAAAATCTCCATTACAAAAATTTTCAAACTGCCTTTTCGAAATCGCAACGGAACCGAACTTTTTACGGAAAATCTGGCGCGATACGAAACGAAGGAAAATAGATAATTAAAAAAGGAATTAAATAGAAAAAAGAAGTAATGAGGAATAAAATAAGGAATTTTCGATAATTAAGGGGGAAAATCACGGTGATGGTTGAATATAAAAGCTATTTTCAGGGATTCGTTTTCAGCGAAATTAATCCCTTTTTTAACAATCTTTAATACCTACAAAAAGTGTATTCCTTGAAATACTTTATCTAAAAATTTTGATATAAAAATATTAATTATCGTAACCATATGGTAATGCATTTCTGTGATTGTAATTATCTAAATTACGGTACAATCTTAACCAATATACGCAACATCATTAAAACTTCTGTAACTTCTCCATTTTTACGAATTTTACTTTAGTATTTCAAGGGATCATTCTACAAATTGCAAACATTAAAAAAATGTAAAATAAGAATTTCAATTTTGTTTTTTCAGTCACAGTTTCTCCCATTAAAAAAGGAATTTTCAGATATTTAACATTTTCTATAATTAAACACAAAGATGTCAAATATTTGCATATCGCCGCTACTATAGAAATAAATGCAAAATATCGAGATAAATGAGTAATGTATACGTGACCAACAATATTCAGATCGATCTTGAATTTTTTTCGACATAAACGATATACTTACCCTGTCATAAAATGGCTCAACTCTATTGAAAAAACGTGTAGTTTCTCATCTTTAGTGCGACGTTATCATTTGTCGATGGAACAAATTCTTTGGAAAGGCGGATGATAAATTATAAAGAAAGAGGATGGACTCACGTTGAAAATTTACGACGTGATTATTTATAAATGCATCAACCGTTCATACCGTTAAACGTGACTATAAAATTTGATCGCGCGTAAATCGAACATCCACCGCGGAATCTACGATCACATTTTATTGCCGGTTTAGGAAGCGCGATATTAAAAGTTTCACCCATTAATCGATCAAACTCGAAGTAAGTTAATGATTCATCCTCTCTATACATGTGTATGTATATTTCACTTAAGTATGAGTGAGTTATGTGTTTACCGGAATGCATGCGGTTATGTAATAAAGTGATAGTGCTTCTTTTGAGATAAAATATTATTCGAGGATTATTGCTTTTCCATAAAGTGTATAAGTTCTTGCGGATAAAATTCAAATGATATTTCTCACACTTTTACGATAAAAATGTGTTTTACTGTGGAATGTTGTTTTCTTCCATGGTCGTATTTGTTTTACTCGAATATTTTATATGTAATTAGCAATATGTCAATTTTGATTTAATATTAGATATAAAAATAATCTATCAGAGAAAGGGTTTAATTAGTACAATGCCAATTTCAGTTAAATATTAAATATAAAAATAATTTGTAACAAAAAAGGGATAAATTAGCAAAATGTCAATTTTGATTGAACATTAAATACAAAAGTAAGCTGTAACAAGAAAAGGTTCCATTAACAAAATGTCAATTTTGATTGAATATTATACATAACGTATAAGCTGTAACAAAAAATGGATAAATTAATAAAATCTGAATTTTTATTGATTAATCTCAATCTTTAATATCACATTAAAACCAGAGTCCTGTGATTCAATATCAGAAGCAAAGAACAAGACATGAGAAATGAAGACTGCAATTATTCTTCTAATATATTATCTATTACATATCTAAATAGTAAAAGAATTTTAAATTAACTTAAGTACATTGCTAAAGTGACAAAATATATTTTAGCGAGTGTTTGAATCAAAAAGACAGACGAGTGAATATTTAAGTTGCAGTAATAATTGCGTGAAAGTAAAATACTTGAGTCAGAGCAATAGAAATATGAATGAAAAGTGTTTGGATCAAGAGCGTAAAACTATAGAATGAAGGAAGAGTGCATGATTATCAAAATCTTTAGATAGCCATATGTGTTTTGACAATTTCCACGTAGAACAAAAAAAAAAAATCAGGAAAATAATGGAAGAAAGAATAAAAAAGGACGTAAAAGACTCGTGTGATATCCCTAAGAGGGATATAGAGCGGGAATCCAGAGTGATGAACGCGTGAAAGACTAAAAGAGGGTGAAAGACGTGTGCGAGGTCCCTAAAAAAGATTTGGAATAGTAGTTAAGTTGAAATATTGATTGGTTTCAAGTCTCGAAATAATTTAGAAATATTCAGTGTTCGTTAATAATTTTGTAATTATCAATATTATATTAGTTTATTGTATTAAAATTAAACAAAAAAATTTGTAATAAAAGGGAACAATAATTAGAGATTTATAAGAGAATTCATAATTTATAAATATTAAAATTGTTTTATAAGAAGGTAGAGTGTGTATAAAATGGGCATAGTCGGATAAAAATTAAGAGATCTGTGCAAACGACAAATGAATTCTCGAAAGGTTGTGTAAAAATTTTTACATACTCTCCGTGTCCTCAACTGAAAATTATGATCAAGGACGGTCAAACTTGAAGAATTTCATGTTTCTATTAAAATATTGTATAATTTCTTAACTTTTATAATTTTATTATTAATGTACAGTCCTAACAAATTGCTACAACACCACACAACTTTCTTCAATAAAAGATTATATTTCAACGTTCTTATTATTTGTTTCTACTGAGATCAAGTTTGTAATAATTAAAAATCAGGTTGATCTATGGTTACCGATTAAAAATACCCAAAGTGAAGATAAAATTATTACGTTAAATAATCTTTTGCACAAAGTAAGCAATTATTCAAATTTTGTTTATTGCAATATTATGAAATAATTTGTATCATATAATTTTTCTGTTTACACTAGATTTGAAACTTGTAACAGTAAACGATCAAGTTAAATTGTGGTCATCGACTAAAAATACGTAACATATAATCAACTAATCAATAAAATAATGATTAATCTTTAATGATTGGATTTAGTATTATTTCTAAACTTATCACTCTAAATTTTTTACACAGTATTTCAGAATATAAGACACAAAAGTCTCGTAAAATGATTGGTCTATTCTGTATCTCGTTTATGCTTGCAGCTAGGAATGATTGGTGTTGATTGTCGTTACACATATACAAGCTATAAACCATAAAAATGAATAAACTACGTTTATTATTCCGTTGAATATACGAAAATCGTTTACACTTTTTTACCGTTATAACAGATTTTAAATTATGCTTAATAGCGCTGAATTGGAAAAAAATAAAAAGTATACCTTCATGACTAGTAATAAAGAACAGTTTGTATGGAAATATATTCATACGATTAAAATATTTAATATTCGTTCGAATTTTTAGCAATCGATATTGAAAATATTATACCTTTTTTTAAAATACAGTATTGTGTACAGAATGCAGAGCGTGATCTCACAAGGAAAGTTCGCGAACGGTCCGGCTTCGATTTTGATGAAACTTTGTACACTTATAAAGCAGCCAAAAATAATCAACACGTTTTTTTTTTTAGCTGCGGTAACTCGAGTTTAAGGGGTGGAACCACCCCTTGAAGTTTTGGCTCGAAACGGCTATCTCGAAAACGGAAAGACAAACGAAAAAATTGTTAATGGGCGAGGTTAATGGTTTCTTATGTACAATAACATGGTGTTAAAAAATTTAACAAAATACAGTTTGTTTATAACAAAAAAAAATTATTAACTTAATTTTTCATTTTATTGTAATTTTCATAATGACAAAAAATGACGAGCATTTTATTCCAAATCCATTAGTATATAACATTTTTAAATTGCCTCTTACGGTTTTGCAGATTTTGATGTTTTACATCTTGCGCGCACATCCACTATGGTAGTAGCCGTTCTAACTTACATTTTAATGAACCCATACCAATTAATAGCTCAGAAGAAAATTCAAGGGATGTATTATTCGATTTAATTGTAAGAAGTGTCGAAGACATGGCATTCCTGGTTGAACATGAAACGTGTGTTAAAATGGACGGGACGCCTATCAAACAAGAAATTCAGGATGCTGATTTGAACTGGTTAGATGAAGAGGAGGAAAATAGGACACCGAATGTTCCAAACATATATGAAGAAAACGTTGTATGTCATTCGAATAAGGAATACATCCCATTCGAATATAAAATAAAATGAAAAATCAAGTTAATAAATTTTTTTTTTGTTATAAACAAACTGTATTTTGTTAAATTTTTTAATACCATGTTATTGTAAATAAGAAGCCATTAACCTCGCCCATTAACAATTTTTTCGTATGTTGTATTTCCGTTTTCGAGATAGCCGTTTCGAGCCAAAACTTCAAGGGGTGGTTTCACCCCTTAAACTCGAGTTACCGCAGCTAAAAAAAAATACGTGTCGATTATTTTTGGCTGCTTTATAAGTGTACAAAGTTTCATCAAAATCGAAGCCAGACCGTTCGCGAACTTTCCTTGTCAGTATATTTACCTACTGGAACACTTTTCGTGACATATACGAGTACATGGCGTTATATCGCCTGTTTACATTACTGTTTAGCATCACAAAGAAACAACTTGAACGTGTACTTGTCGAAGGTACGTATGTATAATATGACGATCGGTATTAACATCAAATGATGGATGGGAAAGTTCACGAATACAAATCATAGTACACGTCAATGGGTATATTAAATTATCATAAATTGTATACATTATTCCACGTAGCGTAGTAGCGAGCATACGATAAATTCGAATAGTAATACACACTCGTCCTTCGATTTACGTGGATTATCTGTTCCATTTAGAAAAAAGCCAGTGTGAGAAAAATAGTTAAAACAAAAATCAACGATATAAATTATAAAAAGGTACATTTCATGTATTTTCACAAAAAAATTCTAACAAAACTTGATAAAAATCGTAATAAATTTGATTCGTCGCTGGTGTCTAACTGTAATTTAAAACCATCAACCTTCTCTTTTTAACTGGTATAAAGTCACTATCTTCATCGCTCGAATACATCGAATGTATAGAAGAGTTGCTTCGCTTTTATTATTTCTATTCATATTTTCAGATGAGCGGAGAAAAAGAAAACATATCGTGTATAAAATCTACATAAATCAAGAGATTAGCGTGTAAAAAGAAACTCGCGTAAATGAAGTGCCGCGTAAATCAAGAGACGGTTGTGGTTCTATTACCTCTCATACGATTCTCAATAATCTACCCAGATTATCTACATACTTAATAAAAGTACATATACTGATATATATAGTATATAAATTATATACTATATGATAAATAATTTAATAAATAAAACATTTAAGATCCTCGGGTGACATTTTATCTATTTTCGCTTTACACTTAAATTAATCTTATTATATTTTATTTTTGTATTATTGTATATATAAATTGTCTTATCACATTATGTATGTTGCTTTATATTTTACAATTAAGATCATTTACAATTACCACGACTTTGAAATGTACACTGAAACATAAGAAAACTAACCCCAAGAACCACTCATAACCAGAGTATCATCCATATAAACATTATAGTAAAACATTTTCAGCGATCGTAAGGAGTTCTTAGAATATAAAATTTTGATAAATGAATTTCAATATATGTATGAACGAAAGCCGCGATATATGTACATGCTGTGCCAGTGCGTTTGTCGGGAACCCGACCGAGCGTCCGTGAATAAGAGCCACGTTTTCGCAGTTGAGCGCGCGCTCTCCAGGCGCTGTGATTGGCCAGTGTTTTTCGTTAATAACTCAAAAACGAAGCTTCAACCAATATTTTGGTATAGGAAAAAGTTGTTTAGGATCACCTCAGGTACCCTCTATTTCCGGATGTTACAGGAGTTATGAGACATCCTGTATAATACATTTATACACATACAGTATTCGAGTGAAAGTTCGTTACATTTTTAGTTTTTAACTATACTAATGTATCAAAATGAAATGTCAACAAACTGCGTTTTACTTATAATCTGGAAGATTGCAATACAATAAGAAATAAAAAAATACAAAATGGGTGAAATTTTACCAGGGGATTATACGAGGGTTAAGCGTGCACAAAGTATCTAACTAATTTACAAACATAATCGTCGATTACAATGTTGAATTTAATGAAAACTTTGTTTTAGAGTAACCGTAACCCTTTGTTTTACTTTCTTCTTTCCTTTCGTATTTGCATACATATCAGTTGGTAGATAAAAATAGAATCATACGGAAAATCCGACCAATTCGTTTTCTTCTGTATGTAAATCGTTCTAACCATTTAGGAATTCGCGTGCAGAAATCCAATAAAGTACACCAGCGTCATCGTAACGTCATTTTGCAACGTTTTTATTATTACAGAAAATGCGACCAGAGTAGGAATATGTGTCAACGTTTGCACGTTCATCTTACTCCGTTTTATAGCACGAAATATAAAACTGGGTATTCCGAGATATATTTTCTGATATTCGTTTTTCATAAAACGGCACCGTGTGAACGTTGAAATGATGTTCGACGGATTGAATTGCAAAAGAACGATTATTATTACGAAATTTGATGGAACTTGTCAAGGAAAGCAACATGCTCGTAAAGAAATGCATCAACGAATGCAATGTTATATGTAAAGGTTAATTTTAAAATTTAATGATCAGATATGATGCATATAGAAAATTTGCATACAATGAAGGGTGAAAATCAATATGAATGTAAATTTTATAATTAACAAATAAATTGTACCCAATTGAATTTAAAAGAAATAGAAATCTGTTACAATTTATTTGCTTTCGAAGAAATAAAAATTTATGTGAAGTGATATAACATCGAACAAAAAAAAAATTCGGTCGTTTCACTTTTTATAATAGTTTTGAAATTCTAAAATTTTTCTAACTTATATTTTTAATGTAATGAAAACTAAAAAAAAATTTGTTACTTTAAATTTTACTACAACTTGTGCAATTGTACCCACTGTAAGTAGGAATAATATGAGTTAAATTCAATCGAACCTAATCTAATAAGGATCGTAGTTCTTCAAAAGATATTCAATCAAAGCAATTTCCACATGATTTTATACACGTTTCCTAATAATTAATTAGCTTCATTGTTCCTAATATACGCAAATCATTACTTTTACACTTTTACAGTATTTTTATTTCGGAATTAATTTTTAGTTTTTATTAAGATGATAGACTGTTACAGAAAGGTCCAACGAAAAAAGAAAGATATGGTAAAATTTCATATTCTTTACCGGAATTCCATTAACGAATAAATTTGATAAATCTTGAATCCTCATTTCATGAACAACATAAGTACAGTTCGAGAAGAAGCCTCTAACATATTCGTACGAAATATTCGAAATGTTTCTTCGATTTCTGACCTTGTGAGTGAATAGGTATACGAATGAATTTATCTTGACACACGTTTTCATATGATATCAAAAATATATATAATATTTTATTTAAAAAATTGATGATCAGCTTCATTTCTAAAAAAAACGGTGTAAACACAAAATAATTTCATACACTATTACGTTGCTTACAAAAAAGCAATACCACTTTTTCCTCTTTCATATTGACTGTTTGGAAGATAAATGCTGGCTAGTAATAGCGTAAGCATCTTATATATAAAACTAACGAAATCGTTCAATTTGTTAATAAATAACACTAGCTGCGAAGTCGTTTTATTTCACTTGGCCTTGATATTGCCCAGTGTCGTCAATTTTCTTCATCGTCCTCCTTCAATAGGGACACGTAGAGTAAAAACGTAAACACTTTCCCTACCCATCTTCATGTGAAGTTACAGTACAGATTAAAATTGTAGAAAACATCGTTTAATTATGAAAACGTTCGGACATATTTAAGGATTTACAGGTGCAAGTGTCACATTGTGCACCATGCAAATACGTCGACCGTAGTAACAAATGCTAGCGTTGGCCACGGTTGAAACCGGAAATACGGCCAGGTCGTGCATCAAGTGAGCGGCGCAGAAAGTGGTCAGGTTTCGTCGTGAATATTACATTTCACCTGGCCGAAAATTCGTTTCGACCTGAAACGCTTCTCGCGAAATGGATTAATTTCTACGTATCAGTTCCACGCACGGCTCGCAAAACCGTGTAATTTAGCAAAGTAAACGTTTGTTTATTTTCCAGCTTAAAAGGTCCTAAATAAAAATAACAATAATAATGATAATAACAATATGATTATCTATCGTGTTGAGTCTGTCTTAAATTATACAAGGTGCAGGTTCAAGTGTTAGAAAACAATGTTCGTAAATTTCCGTGAAATGTCTATGTATAAAGTCCTTGTACATAAAAGTTCAAAAGGAAATCTCACCCATATATGGGTGACAGTTCTTTTCACTTAATTAGCAAGATTCTGCAAGTAATTTACAAGAGTTTTCTATAACAATAAATACATTTAATGACAAGTATATACAGAATTGTATATACAAATGGTTATAAATAATTTGTGTGAACAGAAGTGTATAATATTGCTGTTGTACTTTATGATATTCTTCAAAGCAATGTAGACAAAGTCTTTTTTACATTTCTTCTTGCTGTTTCTCGATCTGTAGTTTTTTTACACGTTTCGTAACAATACATACACATTCGTCGAATTATCTAATTTTTAGAGTTTCTTTTTTTACCATCAACTTATGTATTTTACCTTGGCGCAAACTGCCAGCATTGTTATTTTAAAGTGATAATCTTTTACTAAGAGTTACCTGACTTGTAATTTTAATTTTTTTTTTGTGGTTGACTGATAAACGGTATATATGTTAAAAAAGAAAGCGAAAAAAACCATTGTTAGTAGCTTGTATGTTAAGTGTAATAGGTCGCGATGAATCGCGAACTTGGGCCTACGGGAAACATACTTAATTTACGCGGGACAGACAATATGTTAAAACTGTCTTCACAGAGTATGTTAGAGGTGAGAATGTTAAAGAATGTGTTTAAAAGAGTCCGTGTTAAAATATATAAGTGTAAGTCTGAATTTTGTAAATTAACATCCGTAATATATCCGTAAAATACCAGTGTACGCAAAAGTTCAAAAGAGAATCTCCTGTAGCGTCTTTGTTTGGTATTTCTCCTCGAATGTTTGGTATTTCTTCTGCTTGTAACTTGAACAAAAATATAAATGCGTTGTCCTAACATTACGAGTTTTTTTTTTTTTGTGGCAAACAATGCCTGGAGCCGAATGTATCCGAGAAAACAGACGGATGTTATTGTTTGATAGCGTGGAATTTGATGGGAAAGTGATTTCTTCTGATCCAACCTCTTTAAAGCTCTTCATTTACGACTTTCAGACATTTTATTCGAGACGTGTTCTATTGCTTTTCAATTAGAGTCACGCAGCTGGCAAATGCAAGAGCAGCACGCTGGAATGCGGAATGTTTGGAAGGTATTCTCACGTTGAAGCAGTCTGCTTGAAAGAGCTACGGCCATTTTTGCTACGGAAAAGTGGTTCTTTAAAATATGTGACCAGAGGATTCCACGGTGTCGTTTATTTTCCCTAAAGCTTCGTGGAAATGGTAGTTCTTTAAAACATTGCTTATTAGGTATGAAAATCTGTCGCTTACCTTTTGCGTTAAAAAGTGAGCGACAGAAATAAAGCGAAATTTCGATCAGCCACGGTCTTTTTTAATTAACAATTAATTGTTACTTCATTGTTCGTAATACTCTTACAAACAAGTTATTCTTCTTTTTTTTTCTTATTGCGTTTAAATTGTGCGCTTGTTACCTTACACAGTGCATGCAAGAAAGTACAATTGTTAGCAGAGAAGCATGGAATTAGTCACTGTCAAGTGTTCCGTTCAACACAATGTGACACTTGTGACAATTCTAAAAGAGTAACAATTATAAAATTAAAAGTAAAAATTATACTATAAAAGAAATTATACTGTAAATTAAATAAATATATCATAAATGGAATTCATACATAAAATGTACGCGTTGATTTAAATAATATCAACACTAACATAACGATTTTACATTTTACACACTTTTTAGAGAAGGAAGACAGTTTTCTTTCATTATTCTGTATGAATTATTATACATTTCTGTTCAGGTGTTAACGCAACGCTTTAAAACATTTCTCAGAATTAATGACATAATCCTCCGTGATGTCTAAATAATTAAGTAGAATATTTGAGACTTTTATTAATATAATGTTGAAACTGCATTAAGTACGCATGTAAATTACAATTAAACAGGTGCAGAAAATTAAAAATTAACTTGAAATATAAATGCATCTCGTTTCACTTTGATATCGTAGTTAGTTTCCAATGCATAGCCTTAAAGTGTGCCATTTTAAAACACACAGATTATTGAATGACCATAGGAAGTCCCGGAAACAGCGTGACCTACTTTTCCCCGTTGAAAATGCGTGCAGACACACACCGGTATGGTAATGAAAAGATGGTGATTCAGTGTCTGTCACTGACCGACTGTATATTGGTCGAGCTTGGGGTAGGTCATTGCTGTACTTAGGGAAGCAACACACGTTTACCCTGGTTGACATAGTTTCGCGAATATTTCACGATAAAAATCCAACATGAACTGTAGAACGACGTTAAACTTGCATGCTCGGAAAATTTACAAAAACATGTTGAAATCCTTTTGTTATAATTTTCAAGTATGCTTTTCTAGTAATTAAAAAATTTTCTTGTAAATATCTTACACATATCTGTACATTATCACTGTTTCATCTTGTTTGCCTATGATCGGTATAAATCAATATTTATGTACAAATACTATTCGATTCTTTAACAGATTGCCAACCGCCGTGGATTTTTCGCGAACGACGCTTACAAATTTGACGCTGAAAAATATAAAATTTGTATATACAGTGAGTTCCGTTAATATTCGGACACTCTTTAAAACAGAATAGCTTTTTTTAATTGGATCAAACGAATTGAGTTCTCGTGAGATGTTAAAAGGATTAGTTTGCTAAATGACATTTAAAAACATTTTTGTAAAAATTCAAATTGATCGGAATTACAAACAAAATAGTAACCTACAATTAGTATATTTCCTGACTCATCTTGTTAGACGGACTATAGATACTCTTAAAGAATTATAAAGCCTATCTGTAAAAAGTGAAAATTGAATTAAATAAAAATTTAAGAAATATAAGCATTGCCTTTTAGTTCACTATTTTTGTTACGTTATTACGTGTTATTTATGTGAATTTGTTCATGTAGAACTGGAATTAAAACGGTAATTAAAAGCTGTGAATAAGTACCACATGTTTTCGCATATTAAATGATATCGATGCATTTGATGAAATATAGGATTACTTGACTTTATGCTACGTTAAATGTAAATATTTGATATTTCACTAGAACCATCCATATTTACAGGTGAAACGGAATATTTGTTTGTAAAGAAAATGAAGGAATTACAATACATGTTTAATCTATAAATGCGAATGAATAGCTCGTAGATTCCTTTACGTGTGTTTAACGTCGTTAATAAATTTAACGTCGTGGGTTTTCACTTATTTATATGGCAATCGATGTAATTCTAATTCATAAAAAACTATCGAATAATGCGTGATTTACCTATTGAATTTCCCGCCTTTTAAAAGGTGGTTTACTGGACGCTGAATTAAGCAATCGATTTCTACTTTTTTAATAATAACATAGTATAAACTAGTTAAAAGCGAAGTAGGCACGTAGTCGCCTCGTGTGTCTGAAAATAATCAATAACAATGTAATAATAATAGTCTTCCTATCAGTAATTATATCATCAGTACAAACTTGTCTGCGTTATTGTAGTAATTAATAACAATTGTTATGAACAAATATTTTCTTTTCTTTTTTCTTAACTTTGTATTAAATAAATGACTATATAAAACCTTATCAAAAGCAAAACGGAATCTGTTAATATATGAACACAGTCATTTCATTTGCAACTATCTAATATATACACTCGCCGATTCTTAAGAATAATTAAATTTAGGCCAGGTTTACGATACAGACGTGACTTTGCTATTTTTTTTTATTAAGATTGATTTGAACACGCATTTTTAATGTTTTGTTCGTTAAATTTTCTTATTGGAAAAGCTCCGAAATCTTTAACAAAGGCAGAGAATTTGGAGTTTCTTCCTGCATCTCAATCGCAAATTGACGTATCGTTAACCAGCCCGGATCTAAGTTGCATTCTCGGGAACAATCAGTACCGTTACCTTAAATTGTTCCATAATCTCAGTGACGTATACTTCAAGAAAACCACTCCCCCTTCGAAGGTGAGTTGTTAGCGTCGGGCGTTGACCAAAACTCTAATTTGATCGTGAGTTCTAGCTTTCGATCCAAATCCAACCCTGTTAAAGGGGTCGAAATTCAACACTTGAAATGAAAGTTGAAAAATCATAACTGTTTAAAGACTCATACAAGTAAGACGGTAAAATCACAGGCGTAGCGTACCGACGTATAAGTCAAAATTATAAATTCAAACGACTAAACAGTCGTTACATTATTCATTACTTCATGACGACGTGTCACAATTAAACACCGATCGTCGAGCATTTTAACAAACCTCGATCACACACATACGTGAAGAGCACTTTTCAATTCAGCATCCACGAAGTGTCACAGACATGTATAACATTTCTTACACTGTAACAAAACAAAGAAAATTTGCCCGCCACTTGTTAAAAAATGGAACAGCGTCACGCTGATGCAACAATATACTTCCATGTCGGTTTCACAGTAAACCGCAGCATTGTATATATCCATCAAAGTATCATTCTTCCATGCGGGAGAAAGGGAAACCTCTGATTATCGATCTGAGGTCTCGTTGTCGGATCACATTATTGACAATGCACGTCGTGCCCGGGCAAGTTTGCATTAGGTATGGATTAGGCCTGATGAGTTAGAGAGCAGTCGCTTCGATTCAATCCCCGAGAAGCTCTGACTGCATGATTTTCTGCAATCCACCGCACTAGTTACACAGCTCATCGTACACAGGTGTATCAGCACACATGAATGCGCACATGTAGGAAGTGATTGCTACGAATTTCGATTGCGCGGGCACGAAATCGAATTTATCGTTACGATAAATGTAGCGATATGACGGTTGGTTATGGAAGGAGGGAATAAATATATAAAGGAAAGGGGAAAGAATGATGTGTATTTTGTTCTAACGTCTTTTAGTATCTCCACTAATCAGTATACCTGTGTCTATATTTTGTTCAACAAATCGAATCATATATAACGCATTTACATTTGTGACAGTCTGCAATTGAATCTATGGATTTCACCGTTTAGAGTCTTGCCGATACAAGTTTTATTTCAAATACAAAGAATAGGGAATCCTTGGAAATTACGAAAAATCCTAGCAAAATTAATCGGGATACAGATTATCAATTCAACCACATCTGGAGCATACTTCTCCTGTTTTCTAACTCTCAACCGGTCATGTGTCGTTTGTAAGATTACTTCATTTATAAATTTACTATTAACCCACGGTCAAGGGTGTCTGGGTCCACTCGGACCCAAGCGTTAAGAAAAGCATTTCTTTCCATATTATTGAGAAAATAATAAATAGAAGTAAAAAAAAAGTTCTACAACATATAAAAAGGATCATTTAGAGTATGCATCGGTAGTTAGTTAACTTGAATTTAAACAAATAATAACTTATTGAAAGTTTTTTATCTGTTTTTAAAAATAGCAGTCTTATAGACGGCATATGACCGTTTATGTATGCAAATTTACATGATCAATTATGGGTTAATTGATCGATCAATGAAAAAACCGATTGGCCGAATTGATGATCTGGAATATGAACATGGGTACATATTGTAACGCGTTTACTTATGGAAGTTCTACGTTGGGTGTCAATTGCAAAGCGTCTACATGCTGATCTTGACCGAGAAATGCGGCTATGAGCGCACGAGCGGAGGTCCTAGGGGAAATGGAATAGGGAGGAGACTCGACTTAATGCACATAGAAAAGTTTTCAGACCTCTGGTATCCTCACCATCGCAATAGAAATCACGAAAAAAACTTGTTACTGAAAATATTAGGTATAGAAAGCTGTTCAAATCAAAATATTCGCGATGTTATTCACAAGCTGGCTGAAAAATGACAAAGGGTCGTGAATAAAGTTTTTTTCGTAAAGTTTTGGGTAAAAATTTCTGCGTGTGTGTATATATATGTGTGTGCAGTATAATACCGCAAAAACTAGTCAACATACTAAAACAAATTATTATAAATATAAATAGAAAATGAACCAAGTAACCATCTGTTTAGTATGTGTAGACGCTGATATTCTTTTTTTTGTTTTTGTATATATTGTTGTGCGCACGCGCGTGTGTGTGTGTATAAAGAAGTATAGACATGCCTTCTTCAAATATAAATTAAAATAAAGATTTCTTAAATATTTCTAAAATGTAGTAATAAAGTTGCATTGTTGCCTATATATCCAATAACAATAATGGAAATTATTTCGATTATTGATTTATTTTCATTCTTTTCAAATCAAACTTTGATTATACCCAATTGTCAGAAAGAATTTATTTCTCTACCTAATATATCAATTCTCGCGCACGCATCTCTAGGTAAGAAAAAGGAGAACGTCTAGTGCTTAACAATTTCACCTTGTTTCTGATCTTTTTATTTTGTATTGTTGTAATGATAAAAACAGTTATCCAAGTATTTAAAATTCTACCTTTTCGGGTTTATGACAACGCTAATAATAAATAATGTTACATTGTATCATCGGTGGATTCTTTCTGTTTCGATTTTCGTACAATTTTTTAGTAATTGGTGTAAGAATAAATTAACAACAACATTTGAATGATAATATTTTGAAAATCTTTCATTTCTTTTTCCACGTCGTTTTAGATATATTTCATTCTTTTCAAAGTCATTGAGGTCCAACCGTATGTCTTTACTACTTTTTACATTATGTACTCGTCACAACAAAGTAATCAACAAAAATCTTCAACCAGTTCTTTTGTAGTAATTATCAAGTATAGTACAATCTGTGAGCCATCGATGGTCCACGTGGCGTTCTATTATTTAAGCTCTTCAGGGACATCTTTTTTATAGTCCAAAAGAATGACTGAAAGCAAAAAAAAAATCGAAGAAACAATAAAAATGCACAATAAAGATAACGTCCACATATGTAGCCGCTCAGTGTTGTAATTATAAAAAAACTAAATCTGAAGGGATTAGATTCTGAAGAAATAGAAGAAAAAATTCTTTGAAGAAAATAACAGTTTTCCGTCGTTAAAAGAAAAGGAAAAAGAAAAGAACGGAAGTTAACGTATTTTCCACGATTACAAAGGTATCGTTTGTAGAAGCTACTTTTTTTCTGAATCGTTACCTTTGAAATCGCTCGATTTCTATCGCAAATTTCCCCTTGCAGTTTCCAGAACAATGAGCACGTAAAAAATATTTCATTTAAACTAGTGTTCGTACCTTTAAAGGATTTTAAAGACTCACGACCTAAATGAGCGTGAAGAATGTCGGAGTAGCAATCCTTTTCTTTTTCCCTTGATCCAGTGTTCCCGTTGCACCTTTGAGAATTTAAGTAGGTCGTCTTTTCCTCGTGGTCACTCGGAGGAAGACATCGGATCAGCAGATTTTTTTCCTCCTCTTCAATCTCGTGGATTTTGTCCGAAAATTGTCGATAAATCAATAGAATCTTTTGAAACCTTCGCGTTCGATGGACGCTATAGAATTTTAATGATTTTCTCACGGATATGTTGCTTTACGTTACGTCGAACTCATTGAAAAGCATGGAAACGTGACACGAAGGTTCGTGAAAGGCTCTACTACACCTGTTATTATTAATGGAAAAGTAAGAGCAGTTGATTTTAAATTAAATTTTTAAGTATTTCTCTTTTTATTCTTATAGAATAATTACTCATACTTTACTATTTAGATTACAGTTTCGCTTTACGAGCTGTTGTATTTTAATTAACTTTCTCATTATTGGAATAATTCTCATAAAATTAAACATAAGTAATTTTCTAAGCCTTTTAAAATATTTATGTAAGCATTAAATCTGTGTTGCATTGCCGATGCAACGAACAATACGTTATACGTATCTGTTAAGCTTTTATGTAGTTATTTATTTAACATAAAATTTAACGAAAAGAGGAAAATATTTGTTGATAACAATCGTTATTGAGGTTGTTATTGCACCAGCGCGCGTAAGTTTGTACATATCATTATTTGTAAGATAATTACTAATGATTATTTGCGCTTTTAGCTACTGTATACACATTATGTTATTATGAAAAGAATAAATAGGAATCGGTTGCTTAGTTCAGTAACTCAACCTCTTAAAAGGCGTTAAGAGACACTCAATAGTCAAATCATACGTTGTTCAACAGTATTTTCTTTTGTGTTGCAATATAGCTGACAGCTCATATTTTTTCTTACAAAATTCCAATCTCCAATAAATAACTGTTCGGTGATAAGTAAATTTTTGCTGAAAAGACGGCTTAATTATTTTACAAGCGCTTTACTCGAAGGCTCACACATCAGCACAGTGTTTATAAACAATCTCGCACTCTCGTGTATCATAAATCCGTCAAAAATGTAGGAATATCAATTAAAAGACAGTTTAATCACCTCCAAATCCCAAATATCCAATTACGAAACACGCTACATTTATTAAACACTTTACCCAGACATTACAAACAAATGTTTTCAAAGAACCTTTTAAACAGTTGACTATACAGACATATACCTAGTTATCTGAGCTCAGTATTTTATGAGTATTTTTATATTTATATAAAAAAAGAAAAAAAATAATATACAATCTTTGTTAACATCGTTGTGTGATGCAAACGTAATTCAAATTATACAGACACATATCTAGTCATCTAAGTTCAGTATTTTACAAGTGTTGAATTTATACAAGTAAAATGTACAATCTTTGTTAACAACAGTGTGAATTTAAACATTATTCAAATTTACATAGTCAACTATTTACAAATTCGAAATGTCTCCTCTACATAATTTAAATTATTCTACATAATCAACGTGATTTATCATAATCTACGTGAAATCAGCGCCGTCTAATCGTTACGAAATTTAACCGTCAACGCAGTAACGCACAAACAATAACATTTTTTTTTTTGTGATCTGTGTAAGTGCAATTTATCGCACAATAATATTCAACATGGACTATGAGGGCTTCAGTTGGCGTGAATGTGAGTATACTCAGTGGTGTATTAGCTTATGTTGCTAAATCTGTATCATAGATGTAGAAAGTGATGTCTCTTTGACAATAACTATCGTAGAATTCGTTGATTTTCCATTTCCCTTAACATCAATCTCACAAGTGAACTAACTAGTCATTCCATTTCAAAAATAAAGTATCATAGTAAGTAGAATCGAAAATACAGCAGTTGACTAATTTCTACAAATTAGTATTCTGTTATAAAATTCAATCTCAGTTTTCTCAAATACGTGGAAACGATCAATAGACACTTATTTCGAAATTTAGAAACACTTCACGAGATTCAATTTTATTTCGTGATATAGCTGAGCAAAAATGATTGCTAGTCTTCAGTGGTCTTCAAAACGCGTAAGGAACATCTTCAGGAAGAATTTCAAATATCCTGCAGCTGTTTCTTCCAACGAATCTCTCTCGAGCAGAGAGAGTATCGTTTAGAATCGCTCAAAGTAGCGATCTTTGACAGACGTCGTGGTTAAGCTGTGTCTCGAAGTAGTCAGGACCGAAAATGATAAAATCCTCCAACGTTTGGAGAACGACGACGTTTTTATCGACCGACAGAGAAATGTCTCTGTGTCGTTGAAAACTGTTCAAAATACGAACGCGTAGATAAAACTCTCGTTCTCCTCTTCTCGATCACTGGCTCCGGTGCTTGAGAAATGATAAACAGGTGAAAGATCTGCCTTTTTCTGACATTTAAGACTTGTTACGCATAGTTGCCGACAAATTGATCGATCAGAAACTAAAAACCATACTAGACCACTGGAAAGAGAAGCCTGGTGACTGATATACACCGATTTTGATGAAATTTTGCATAAATATTCATTAGACTTAGCCTAAGATTTTAGCTGTATTTCGTTTGTGTCCATTTTTTATTTTAACACGTAACCTCCCAAGATGCTTTTAATTAAGTGTCAAAAATTATAATACTTTTGTAATATTCAGAAATTATTTTAATTATTAGTATATTTATGAATTAATAAATATTTATTGATTTACATATTATTAGTCCAAATATTTAAAATTTAATTTTTTTATATTAAAGTGGATCAACCGTAGTGAGTTTTCGTCATTTTCTTGGAAGCTTGCAAATATCATCGTGAATATTTCGATTTGAATGACTGATTAGCTGATTCAGTCAGAATAATTTCATATTTATAATAGGATGGTCACATAATGACGATTCCACTGTATTTTTGCTTCGTGCAAACAATTCTCAAAAAATTATTTATTATCGTATACTTCGTTGACCTTTGCACAGTTTACTAAAATGATGAATTACAAATTACTTGTGGATAAGTAATCAAATTATGAATTTTTTATAGATAGATAAATGTCTAGATTAGGTTAAACACCTTCAAAAATTTAATCTACACTAACCGATTCCAGTAGAAGAGAATTTATTTCTTCACTTAATAATTGATAAATGCAATATTATTATTTAGATTATTTATTAATCAGTATTATATTTAACACAAAATTTCTAAGCTTGTAAATAATTGTATTATACATTCAAACTTTAGCAGTACATTACATATACAAGTATTTATAATACTTTCTTACATTTTTGTAACAACACCGGTTTGTTTTATTGCGCTGAAGGACTTATCGGTACATGTGATACATGACTGCGAGACGCTTATGTGTATTGAGTCTAAGGTCTCGATCGATCTTTCGATGTTGTTATCAGACTAGACTAAGCAACCACTAGCCTGGATTCGAAGTGAGCAACTGTTTCACTTAAACGTCCTGTAATCCTAACAATTAATCGACATCGGTTGATTCTTGCGTTACACCGTTACTGGATGTTTGAAAGAATTTATGTTTGAGGATAGTATGGAACCATATGGTGTAATAGATTTTTATATAGATATAGAAGGAGCATGCTCATGAAGTTTAACGAGGGTTCTTTTCTTAATCCTACTTCAAACGAACCACCGATATAGAGCACCAATCTCTTTCAAGTATCGTATAACCATAGAGTACTTTCTCGTAATTCTTAGTCAATTGCACACTTGAGGTGCACACTTGCTACTCCGGCGTTTCTCAGTGCGTTCTAACTGAGAATAGTTATATTCACTCCGAACGATATCGAAGCCCTGATTTGAACTGTTACACTTACGTACACATTCGCTCCATTCACATTCATATTTTTGTCCATCGGTGCCAAACGTTGATTTTTAGAATTACGGCGGTGAAATCAAACGAAAAAGTGTGAAATCATCTTTTACCTTTAACCTTTTTAGTGTTGAGCCAAACTGACGTAGTTTCATAAGGTTTCAGAAAAAAGATTCAATTTTAAATGATAATCACGAAATTTAAAAAGGAACATGTTGTTGTGCCCCGTCTGTTTTACGAGGTATGTGGGATAGCTTGAATTCTGGAGCGTTTGAAGAATTCACCGAACGTTGAGTGTTGATGAAAGGCTTTTATTGAATGTTGCTTTTACAAGTTTAGTTTTCTATTTATGTATAGAAGATTGTCGTTGCTTCTCTGCTCGCCAGGGCGGTTCTCACGTCTTTTATAAGGTCACCCTACTGTGGTCTAACTAGTGGGGATGACCATATTTGGTAATGAGTTTAAACGCATAAGTTAAGTTGTTGTTAATAACCTTGGTAGCCTTTGCAAATTGTTTGATAGAACAGTCAGTCGTTCGCAGGCTGATAGGCACGATCTTGGAGTCGTCTTTCGGTAGGTGTACATGTGTCGTTGGTTTTGCGCATTTTACTAGTTTCGCGTGGGAACGGTGAGTGCTTATCAGGGCACAACAATGTTAAGAAATAAAGAGAAAATGAATGGATGACCAACGATAATGTACAAACTGATATATAAAAGAAAAATTCTAAGTGTCATTTAGTATTATTTATTAGAAATAATACTAAAATTATTTCATTATTTTTTGTATTGCTTTGCTTTGCATTCAATTTAGCAATGGTAGGATTTAAGAAGTTGAAATAGAAATATTGTGTTCCTTTCAGTATTCTTAAAATATCAATTTAAAAGTGTTTTATTAAATAAAGTTTCGTTGACTAATATATGAAATACTACATTAGGCATGAATTCTAAAAGATCTTCAGATAACAATAATTATTAATAAAGATGCATTTATTAAATACTTCGAAATTGTTCACTTAAAATTAATGAAATTAATTTGACGTGTAAAATGAACGTAAATAAGTATAAGTATAATTTTATGATATTTCATCGTAAAATGTTATAATTAGGTACATAATAATTGAATAATTGTAATAGAAGCACGATTCTAATATAAAATCAATAGAACTCGTAAGGAAAAGAAGTTGATTTATTTCTGATTAACTCGTAATATTGCTCGAGTTGAGTATCGATCTATGTGTGCTATCAACGGTATAAAAAATCCTCTTGTGTACATCAAATCGTAAAAAGCTTCAATTTACTATACCATGACGTTCCCTTTTATAGGTCTTTAGAGACAAGTAAGGTATTCGTAAAGGTAGGTGTTATTTTGGAAATGGAAAGCACTGTAGGAATCGGAGAAAGTATTCTGTTTTATTTGGACTTTCGGAATTTATGTTTTTGCACAGTTGTAACACATTAAAAAAATAAGATTATTCATCTAAAGGATTAGAATAAATAAAATTATGTACTTATTATTATGCATTTTAAGATGCATTACATTTAATCTATTGAAAAAACGTGTTCATAGAATTTTAAAATTCAGTTATTCAAATTTTTTAATTAAACAAATGTATTTATATGTTATTTATATGTTATATTATAAATTTTAATTATGAAATACTTGAATTTCAAATTTTAAATACTTAAAATTTCATTGATCAGAAGATATATTTGAGAAAAAATATTTGAAAGGCATGTGCAATATTTGATAAAGAAATTTCATTGTAATATTTTGTTTTAAATGAACCTAGATTAATTTAAAAATGGAATTTGCAACACACAGTAAAATGTGACACATGAAGCAAAATACTTAAAAATTCCATTGATCAAAAAATATATTTTAAAACTAACACTTTGAATACACCTATAATATTTAATAAGGAATTTCCATTGTAATATCTTCTCAAATGAAACTAGATTAATTTGCAATTAGACTGTGCAACATATGTAGCGGTATATTTAAAATTTTATTAATCAAGAAATAGGTTTCAAAAGTCACACTTTTAATACAAGTGCAATATTTTATAAAAAATTGCGTTATAATATTTTTTAAAATGAAACAAGAATAGTTTTCAAGTAGGATTCGCAACACTTAACGAAGAGAGACATAGCGTTATACTTATAACTATATTGATTAAAAGATATACTTCAAAAGTAGCATTTTATGCTAAAAAATTTCATTGTAGTAACGTTTCAAATAAAACAAGATTCATTTGCAAATAGAATTTGCAGCCTAGTGAGGTATGACACGTGTAGCAATATACTTAAAATGTTATTGATCGAAAGATATATTTCAGAAGTAGCACTTTATCATCGATGAAAAAGTTCCATTGCAATATTTTTTCAAATGAAATAAGATTAATTTACAAAATAGAATTTGTACTTCATAGTGAAGTGTGACTCATGATGCAGTACATTTCTAAATTTATTAATCAAAAAATACATTTCAGAAGTAACATTTTGAATACGCATGTAATATTTGATGAAATTTGTAATATTTTCACAAATGAAACAAGACTAAAAACTTTTTTGAAATGCAAATTTAAAAAAGATGAAAATAATACATCTGTTATAAACGAAAACCACATGAATCTAAATATTCAAACGCCCCTCGAACAGTTCAATCAAACTTCCACAATAATCGAAGAAAAATCGTCGATCTATCCCTCAATTTCCAATGTCATCGCATGAATATGCAATCTCTATTAACATTCATAGAACGAAAACGTGTAACCTGTACTACGGTCGAATTAATCACTGAAGAGCGTGAAAATCTTGAATGTCGAAACTTTTCCATTTGCATCCCTGTTTCTCGGTCAACTTGTATCAGCAACCGTTCGGGAAACGATCCAAACGAGAATCCCTTTAAATCGTTTGATCGTCAGGAGATTACTATTTCTCCGTCGCCACAGAGGATTTAAAAACACATGAATTCAATGTAGAGTGAAGAACGGTGGACGCTAGAGGCGATTGAGAAACACAGAACAGTCCTCGTTGAAATATACAACGTTGAAACATCGATACCAGCATTTTTACGTTGCGATTCAATTGTAACAAACCTATTCTGCGTTGGTTCTCTGTTGAATTAGTTGTTTCAATAACGATTCGTGTTTCTCACCGAAAAATGAAAAAAAAATAAATAAAAAAGAAGAAAAGAAAAAGAGGAGGAGGAACAAAACGAAGCTGTTAAATAGGAGCGAAACTAAATAACAAGGTTCGAAGAATATGGAACCAGAGTAGTTATACTGTCATTTTAAAGAAGAATTAATCTAGAAGGTGGAAAATTCATTATCCATCGCTGTTTATATGAATTTCATCATAAATTGCAGTAATGAAGCGCGCATGCGATGAAAGGTGACGGCCTCGCGCGACCGTTCAACTATTTAACTCATTTTCACCGTGATTGGTAGTTAATGAGTTTCGCTGGTGCAACGACGAAACACCGTTACCTCGCAGAAATCGTAGCTTGGCTGGAATAATCGTTTCCGAACATCGTTATTCGGATTCAACCCATTAAAATTGAACGGCCTGCGTGTCGGTACCGACGTGCCAGTTCTCGTTGTTCGCTACACGTCCTTGCTACGAATTAATGCTGTGATAATAGTGTTTATACGGAATAGTAAATTCGCTTAGGATCTATTATACATTTTGATATTTGCTTATTGCTACAATTGCTTGAAATAACGTTGGAAAGGCTGTTACAAGGCTTATTAACTGGTGTAAACAAGATTCTATAACGTTTTTTCCGAAACGTTTCCATTTTTATTATACAATAGTACTCTAGAAAATATAATAATATAATCGAAACGAAAATAGTCGAGGTCGTAAACTGAATACTCGAGATACAATACCTGTTAGTATGAATTTGATGTAGCTCGCGTGTACTGCCGTACTGAGCCGACTGATTGATTGACAAATGCTTGTTGTCTTTCTAACTTTGTGTAATTTATTTTATGTAAGACTGAGTGGTCGCTTTTACTGATAGATGATTTCTTTATGGTGACTGTTTCTCAACTGCTCGTCTTAGCCCTCGGAAGCGTTTGATTAAAAGTACGCTGATTGGTGAATATTTTCTAATATTCATCGCCAATCAGCGTGCCTAATTTTCTCGCCAACTCCTTCCAGTGCGCCCTTAGCGCGCCTTTCCCTGGTGGAGTGGGAGATGATTCTAAGGGGTAGCCAAATGTTTATAATAATTCGGGAAATTCCCCCGGGTGACTCATCGGCTAGCGGACCGTTACAAACAAATGTACCCTTCGGAAACCCGTGGTTTATGGCATGTTCTTAAGCTATTGAGCGCGAAAGGTACGAATGGCTAAAAACTCTAATTAAGTAATTCTACCTGCCTTCGCTAGGATGGACGTTAAAGCATAAAAATAATAAATTAAATCCTAAACTCAAAAACGGCCTGTTGGTGCGATCGTGCCATAAACCGTTACTAAGAAAACCTAACAGTACCGATTGATGCACTTAGGACAATATATACACTACGTTTTATTTTAGAGTTCCGGAAGATGAGAAACTGACGATTTACGATTAACAGATTGATGTTGTGGCACTCAGGACGATTCGTTGTTTGTTTTTGAGTCCAACGAAAAAAAATGGTAACCTTTTTCGCACTTTTTACCTGCTTATGCCACACACAGGTAAATTACCTCAATTTAATCTTTGCCTCTAACGTAATTGCATTGTATGAATTTTTTCTTTCATGTATTAAATCATTGTATAAGTAATATTGTTTTTTATCTTAATTCGGTACTTGTACATATCAAATATAACAATAGAAACAGAGTGAAGATGTACTGTACCAATCACCACAAGTTTCGTATAAATTATTTTTTATTAACATTAATGTTAAGGTGTACAAGGAACAAACATAATAGAAACATTTTACATAATTTAAGGTAATCTAAACAATATTTTAAAGTTGTGAATACTTTTTTACTTCCCTGTAACAAGAAATATTCATCGATACCGTATAATACGTTTTACACAAGGTTGTAGGAGTAGGATTGACCTAAGTCTCTGAGATCCAAATGTTCAGTTTTACAATATTTTACGTTTAATAAATAAATTATATATAATATATATATTATAAATTATATATATATATATAATTAAATATAAGTGGAATTGCACAGAGGTCTTAAATTTCCTTGGCTTGTCACGGCAAGATCTGACCCGATTTGTCGGAGAACTTTTGCCAAATTAATGTTCGACCAAGTTCGAGTAACTCGGTTCCACACGATAAACGGCACGCAAGTTATGATCGAGAGAAAAGCGGGGGAAAGTGGTGAGAAAGTTCGTATCTGTGGTCGAGAGTCGGTCGTGCAGTTTAGGAAACAGGTCGGATGATCGAACAGAATTTAATTAGTCTGAATTGGTTCGAATATATACATACATCGCTAGATAAGGTGAACTTACATTCAGGATTTAGTAGGAACAGAAGCTAAGGAACGTTTATGAAACACATTTATTGGAAAAAGTTTGATGTAAAATGAAAGTTGTGATGAACTTTGATAAAATATTGTGAAAAAATTTGGAAAATTCTAACGTTGCTTCAGTTTTGTGTATATTTTTACATATGTATATTTCGCGGTTTAACTGTCGAACTATTTGCGGCTTACGCGTATTTTGTTAAAAGTGATAAGTATTGTTTTTCTTTTTTTTTTTTTTTTTTGACCGACTGCGAATCAATTTATTTAAGCGTGACACAATTCTTTCGTATGATTAAATTTTAACGTAAAATTGTAGTTTCAGTGGGTGTTTGTTTTTTCTCTCTTTTTTTGGCAGATAACGGAAACAGAGTGTAAAGTTCAATTCACCGATGCAGTGATACCGTGATATACTAAAATACTGTTTTGACATTTCCAAAATGAAGCATTTTTTTCACGCAGCTTGGCATATGAATCTTTAAAAATGTTTAATTACATATTTTCTTATTTCTTTTATCATTTAATTGCTTAGAAAAATTAATAAACATTACTTTAAATTTCACTAGTTAATGTAATTTTTTTAAATTAGTTGGAAAAGTGTAACATACATTTACGTATTTAAAATTTCACGTAACACAAACATCGAACATATGAAAACAGCAAAAAGGTCTATCTATTTATATAAAAATATGTAAATATGTATAAATATATAATAAATATATATACATATAGGCTAACAAATAGACACTCCAAGCTCAAACAATATAAAATAATTATTAAATTCATATGGACATATTTCATTCAATCTAAAAATCAAATTTTCAAAAAAACAAATGTCAAATGCATTCAATTTATTTCTGTCGGACAAATAACTAATGCACCCTGGTACATTCTTGACGATATTTTGAAAGATTTAAAAGTTGTCTCAGTGCAAAAGGAAATAAAATGCACACCAATTTAACAGTTCTCCACGGTCTTGGACTAATTCCTAGAAGACTAAACAGAAAGCACCTGTTAGATCTTGTGAAATAAATAATTATGTACACTACCGCTCATGGAAGTATAGATACTTGAAAGGTAAAACAAAAGATAACCAAAAATAAATTTATTTCTGATCTGCTTTTGATTAAACATAATGTTCACGAGTAATTCATAAATAATTAAATAATATTCGAATAAAAATAAATTAGAAACTTTTAAAACTAAATTTTTCTTTTGTCGAAAGTGAAATGTCAAATAAAAAGAGAAATCTCAAGTAAACACACAATAAAGAAAGAACGATCTCTAGCTAATAACAAAGATACCATTTTCTTTTGATTTGATTCGAACACAAAATAGAGAGAGAAAAATTTTTTAGGAATAAATTTACGTAGATCTTAAGAAAATAAAGTATTCGTGACTCGTTATTTGCTAAATGAGTGGTAAACGGATGGCAATATAAATATATTTTATGCAGATCATGAATAAGTATTTATCAAGAGAAATGTGTTAACGAAACATAATAAAGACTAAATAAGTGCTAATTCCGCAATGATGGAAAAAGCCATGTGCTACTGTAATAAATAAACTGCATATATTTGCTTATTCTCTTTTTGGCAGATTGTAAATATGAAAGAGGAATTAATAAAAAGAAGAAAACGTCTTTACATTAGAAAGCTTCTTTAAATTGCTCTGTTATTGGATCATAATTCCAACCAATTAGTAGACCGCGAATTTTTATGAATTTATAAGAAAGTGTGAAATAACACAGAATGCATGTAATAACAAAATATTCAAACGATAGTGTTTTCTATATATAACTTTCTATAAAATAACTTTCCATTAAAATTCTACATTTCTTTACTATATTTTGAAAAATAAAAATTTGAGTAAACATTCGCAGTCAAAATATAAATACTAAATAAAAGTATTAATTCTCTCATAGTTGAGTCTACAATCGATCCAAGATTTCTCGCGACGTTTTCCATAATCGAATCGTATTCTTACCGATGAATAAATACGAAATGTTTAAAAACAAAAAGAAGAAAGAAAGAAATCTTAGCATGGGACGTAACAAAAGCTACTCGAAAAGCATTACCGCAGGAAGTAACTCTTTCTCATATCACATATTCGACAAGGTCTATGAATGCACGCAACATGATTCCCTCCGTGGAGGCCGTGGCCCAGTTTCCATTCGGCCCAGAAAATCAAGAATTAATTCAGCCGACGATTATCGAAGTCCTTGGTTGTCTGTTGGCGCCAAGCGATTGCCGAGAGCGATGCTCTCCGGCTTCAGTGATTTCCAGGGAGATGTGCCACCGGGACTATTTCTCTTATTGCACGTACTTCCTGTCACCGCGTATTGACCTGGAAATGCATAAATTCCGGAGACAATATCGATGCTGATCGAGGGGGGGGGGGACAGTCTGTAAGAGAAACAGAAGAAGAGTGGGGGGAGACAGAGATGTGTGGATATGTTCCCAGATAATGCTCAAATTGCGGTTCTATCGGGTGTAAGATTTAACGTTGTGTTTGAATGGACAAATTCTGTGTTTGCATGTACCGCAATTTTCAATTATTTGGTGTTCGTATCGAAAGCGCGCAGAATGCAAAATCATCTATTTGGCTGTATTTCGAGAACTGGTGAATGTAAAGCCTCCGGTGGAAAATGTATTACTAGGAAAGAAAGAATTTTGAGAAGCATTTTCAATGGTCTGATTTTACTGGCGTTGTTTCGAAAGCTAGATATTCATATTTCTGTTGCTTTATTTCAGTTTTCTGTCGAGGTTAGGTAATCCACGTTGATACTGTACTCATAGAATCTTTGGAATTATTTATATTATGCTGTATAATAAAAGATACAAGTTCATTCAGAAAAGTGAAAAAAAACCTTGTAATTCCCTAGTGACATTAAAGAAGATATTATCATTATATGAGCCTCTTAGAAACCAAAGTAGCTAACTTCACTTTTGCAATATTTTCGAATTTTAGTACAAAAAGAAATATGATTTGTGCTTAATTTTTTATAAATAAAGTAAAATTGATAGATTTTGTTTCATGGGGTTAGTCACTTTGGTATTTGAGCGAGTCATATCGTGTATGTACTGGGAACTCAATTTAAAATGATATCTTTACAATTCGAATAAAATAATTTATGTATTACTTAACCAATCGTACGGGAAATTATGCCTGAGTCTATTTGGACCTGAATTATTTATCTTCCGATGCACATTCTAGACGACTCCTATTTTATATTTTATAGACTTTTCTTTTCTTTTTGTGTATTATTTACTCAGTAATATAAAAAGAACATTCTTTTCTTAATGCCGGGTCAGTTTGGACCCGAATTATTTATCTTCCGAGTGTTTAAAGCAGCGAAACAGTTTTCGCCTGCATAGAAACTAGATTAATAATAAACCTAGTTCTCTTGATCAGAACTAATTGACTTTTCTGACAGTGGAGAATAAGGAGATTCGCCAGGATAGTCATTAATCAAAAGCATGCGCACGTACCATTCAGCGACTTTAAAATATACATTTTCCGAAAAAAGGAAGGGGGAGATCATGTACAGTGCACGATAGAAGACATTCACTCACAATTTCGATCAATGTTTTACAGAGAATTTATTCGCGTCATGGACCAACCGTGACATTCTCCGATTTAGCCGCGAATTTTCGCAGCGTGAGCTCGGTGATTTTTCGCGAGAGATACGAACCCTTTTGTTTCCACCTAGCGAAAAGTAATCAAATGCAAGCGTGCCCAACACGCATAAAGAGATGGTAAATTTAATTCTGGGGAAATGGACACCAGCGAAAAAATATTACGTTGTAATCACTGTCGGAGATTGAGGCTGGCCCGAGTTGCCGCGTCTATGTGTTCCTTCCGCAACGGCTGTACACAGAGATCAAAATCCGTGTACTTTTTTTTTCACGAACACCTTTTTGTGGATCACATAGGTTGCTTCGTTGTTTTTCCACTGGTGATAGGCAGCAATTTCTACGTTAGTATAGAATATTCCCGTGGTTTTATGTTTTATCTTTTGTTTGAGTATATTTGGACTGTAGGATATTTATTAGAGAATTTTGACCCTTTGACGTGGAAATAAAATAGAAATCGATGTATGGCAAACTCAGGAGGGATGCCACATTTTTAATATCTTCCAATCGGAGAATGAAAATTATATCAGTTCAGTTCATAAATTCGTGCGTATTGACCAGAATCCTTTTACAAAAATGCAAATTGAAATTAGTTTAGTATAGTTATCTTCTAACATATCACTAATCACTACGTTCGTTGCGGATTAGAAAATTTGTAGCAACGAAAAAATATTAAGAAACGCAAAGGAATAACGAATAAAAATTTAGTAGAAAACGCAACATTAATCTTCGGATACGTATTAATTTCATCAAATTACATCACGGTAATTTTTAATGTAATTTATTATCACTTGTTAACAAGCAATCATCTCTTCCGGACTATTTACGTTCTCATGTTTTAATTCTTTTAACAAAAGAATTTAGTAATATTTTTCTTAACGAAAGGGAATTAACCAGCACGATACACTTAAGTATCAAATAACAAAGAAAGGCGAATAATAAAAATATACAACACTTCCGCTAATTAACTATCGTAATACGTAATACGACCACAGCAGCTTTTATTCTCTTAAAAGTTCCAAATGTATTCAATATACGTAGAAAAGAAATGGCATATCAGGAAAAGCATTGTTACGCTACCAAAATTTCCGAACAAAATTTCTAACAGTGTTAAGTTTATATTAAATTATTACAGATGAAATGTAGTTTTTTTTTTTAGAAGAAGAATACGCAAAATATACGCGTATTGAATAACAAAATAATTTATAATGCAATCGTTCGTATATTATTACTTGACGTGATGGTTAATCAGGACAACTGTCTAATTTTTTTTTTTTTTTGTACAAGTTTAAAGTTGGAATAAGATTGCCATAAAAATTAGTGTATCATTTGAAGAAGCTTACATAAATATTAAAACGTTTAAGCATTGACGTGTAAAATTCAAGATTGGTGACTTTTTATTCAGAAATGAGTCGAAAGGAAGGTCAAGTAGAGCAGTCGATGATTACGTTTCAAAAAAAATTATAGACAACGATCTGCGATGAAAAGCCTAGTTATGTTGATAGTATAAGAATCTTCGTTCTTATATATTTTGTCAGCTAATCTGGCTGTATAGAATGTTTCACAAATGCATGTCAATACTTCAGGTGGTAAAGCTACATAGTGAACTAAGTAACAAAATGTCGTATGGACATACACTTCCGTTTATAAGTATTAGGGCACTTACTAAACTAGAAGTAAACCTGGACAATTTTCACAAAATTACTCTAATCTGTTTCTATTCAAAATGGCGACGTAAATGTTAAAATTTTAATAGTGCCACTGATTATGTCAGTCCAAGTATTGAGTTTGTTGTAACTCGTTGAACTTGCCTTGGCAATCGCTTTTATACGTATAATATAAAAGGAATTGTAGCTATCAATTTAAAAATATTCGTAGTAAAAAATTATTGCACGTTTAGAAAAATCTAGTGAAGCTATCGTATTGTGCACAAGAAGCGATGAAACTTTGTCCTCTTCTATTTTTCTCATAAACAAACTATTTACGAGAAAAACTCTGGAAACTAATGGTATGAACACTTTAATATATTTTTGCTCATGTATGATACTAACTTCGACGGCGAGATGTAATTAAATCATGTAATACTTTCTGTACAAACATAATAGGTGTCCTAATACTTATGAACGGCAGTATATATCCGATATACCTCACTTTTCGAATTAGAAAGTCGTATAAAACATAAAAAGGGAAGCAGACGACGAAGGAGTTAAAAAGCGGAAAAGAAGCCAGTGTATTTTCTTATCGAGCAATTTTATCACCACCGTTATCTGGGTTCTTGTTCGTGACGTCGTTTCAGGACTCGTAACTCCTCTTGTATGGATCACTGTGACGAAGTAAGAAAGGCAAAATTACGAGAACGGCTTCGCTTTACGAGCAAATTTTAATCCTAGTCGTTGAATCTTATGAAGTGTTGGGAAAATCTGCTACTGTTTAGCCCTTGAAATTACGATTTTCGTTGTTCGAGCTGCATTTCACTTTGGCTCGCGTTCTTCGTTGAATCCGGTGTCGCGTAACGTCTTCTCGAATTTCGATTTACTGCAACAACGTCCAAGTTTGTGTGCTTTAAAGCTTCTAGTGCCTCTTGTACTTCGTCTTCGTTACTAAGGTGTAATGGCGTTAGCTGATGCTGCTGTATACACATGAGACTAATTCAAACATTTCCCTCAGGAATTAAAGTATCATTTTCAAGTGATCACGAGTGAATACGAAACTTCCTCATTTTCAAATCGTATCGTAAAATTATTTGCACACTTCCTTTGCTAATGTTTAACCTTTCAACGATCATCCGAGTAGTTATCCTCCCACTAAAGAGTACGAAATCGTACATATGTACATATATTGAATGTTTTGATCTGTGTGCGGTGTTGAAAGTCGACCTGCCCGAAAATTGTCTTACACTTTTTCTCTCCCACTTTTGAATCGTTTTATCCATTTGTACATTGCCGTATATTTCATAGTTTTATTTCTATATACCACAGCAGATCTCCAAAAATCTATTCGTTCATTAATTTGATCATGCATAGCGTTACACCGACTCCGAAAGAACATACGTTGAATAAAATAAACGATTTTTACAAACATGATCAGTATTTGAATTACTATATTGACAATCTCGTTATTTTTCAGATAAACTGTGTATGTAAATCGTCAGTAAATCTAGTGTTAATTATTTGTTCTTTCAGAAAGTCGCAAGTCATTCTGCTTAACATCCGCCATCAACTAACAGTAAAAGCGTACTAAAACTATCATTGCATACGAACCACAAGTTGTATCGCAATGAAACTTGACTTGATGATACATAAAGCTGTCCCCTTACACATTTGAATTGAAGAAAGAGTAGCAGCTTTATCAAGTTAAGAGAAACAAATCCATTCCGCGAACTTTTTATTCACATTACATGTATCATTTAAAGTCAGACACTTGGATAACGTTTCTATCGCATTCTGTTGTATTGGACAGAGACGACGAAAAAATCGATCGAGGAGCAAATGGCTTAAAGAAAGTTTCCGGAGACAACTGCGAACATTTGTTCTTCTGTAACGGCCTATACATTATCAAGCAATCCTGGGAACAACTTGTTAAAACAGAGAATAGCGGTTCCATCGCTTGTCTCGTGAGTTAAGGTGCCTGTAACTTGATGACATTCTATGGCTCTCTGTTTCGTATCCTCCACCTACACTTCCGATCACCGCTATCTGTGTTCTGTACAATGTCCTTGTACATTATTGTGGCTAGTTTCAAACTAGGTGTTTCCACGGCTTTTCCCGTTTTCGCTTTGAACTGTTGCATTGTTTCATTTTTTTCAATTTATTTCGAATTGCAATGTTTTTTAATGCTATCATGAATAGCGATCGTTAGTTTGAATTTTTCTCTCGTTGATAGAATTAATTAGAAGGATAGAAAGGAAAGAAAATGGTGACAGTTGTTACGAATATTTTATACTGGAAGAGGAATTTTTAATTGTCAAAATGTATTTGAAGTAATACTGTAGATACAATGTTGTACAGGATTTTGCTTTTATGAAGTTATGATCGAAAGGTGCTTTCGATTTCTCTTGTTTTTTTTTCTGTGTCGTGCGTGTAACAAAGTTTTGGCAGTTATTCAATTTTAGTTATTTTCTATGTACGATTATTTATTGCTAAACTGTTTATTCTGTTAGCTGAGCAGCTCGCGGAACAACGAACTATGGTTTCAATTTGCAACTTCCTGGACAATTAGCGGAGTACAGTTTATCTTGTTTACCGAACGGTTTTAAAAACTGACAGGAGATGCGAATAATTCTCGTCATAGAAATACGTATAACAATTTTAAAGCAATATATGGAGCCGTGAATTCATTTATTTTATGTGATTTGAACAATTTTTAAACCTTGAGAATATGCCTGGATCTGTTTCGACTCGAGTTACTTTTAATTCTGATACACATTCTGAACAATTTTTTTTATATTTTATAGACTGATTTATTTTTGCTTCTTATTTTCTTAATGATATAAAAAAAGACGGCTATTTCAATGCTCGAGTCTGAATGAACCGAGACACTGATGACTGAAGGTTAAACAGTTTCTACGATTACCCTAGATTATTCAATCGACACATTTTATGAATCAGAATGTTGATATGTCACAAATCTAAAATTCTATGAAATGCTTCGAAGATTACATGATTCCTTTTTTTTCTTTTTTGCATACCTCAAATTGTGAGATTTTATTATTTAATATTCTTACAGAATTCACGATAGAAATTAAAAGAAATTCTTTGACAAGCATCTGTAATATCTGTTCATATAATAATGAAAAAGACGACATTTTGTTAAGGTTGATTTGTCACAATTATAAAATTTTAGGTCATGCTTCGAAGATTACTTTTCTCCATATCTCAGACTCTGAAATCTTATTACTTAATATTCCTTCAGAGTTCGTAATAGACTAATAGAAATTAAAAGAATTACTTAAACAAACGTACGTAACATCTATCCGTATAATAATTGAAAAAACAGCAGTAATCAGTTAAATGTTAACAAACAGGAAGAAGTCAAGAACTATAATGTTACATGAAGTAAAAGAGCTACTAGCTGCAGAATGAACTTTCATCTTGCTATTTGCTGCATACGTTATTATGCTGTTACAAAAAGAGGTATGTTTCTTTTGCACGCTTTCTTCTTAATGTTTTTCAATGAAAAGGCAGTAATGAAGAGCATGTGACTGCTCTGTCGTGGATAGGAATGTAACAATGCAGTTTCTGTACATGAATTCTGTACTCTGCTCTTTCTTAAAGAGCAAAGAAACGAATAAACATGCTTACAGAGGACGTTGTCTTCCATTACGTTGTCTCATACGATCCCTTTCCTTTCGATTTTTCATTTATCTCTTCATAGATACAATTGACATGTACGTGAAAAGAGGAAAAAGGAAGGAGTGTACAAAAGTTTCAAAACTCTCTGTTCGTTTCATAGAGTAAAGATACGTTAATGGCGATTCGTTACCTATTACCGGGCAAATATTAAAATGGAAACTCTGGAATAATGTATATTTTGTGCTTTTTAGTGGAAATATAAAAGTTAAGATGTTTAAATTAAATTTGACGAAATGTAAAGCTTGAGGCTTATACGCAGTATTTTAAAATTTTCCAAAACAATTCTCTTCTTTTAAATTTACAAAGCATGCTTCATCTATGTATTTTACAAAGTGGACGAATATTAGAAATCATAAAATGCAGAGTAAAATAAAAAACTACGATAAATTGAAAAATCTTTAAGATGAGAAAATGAAACATTTTGTTGACAAACAAAATCTGTTACATTTTTATACATATTTATGAACATTATTGAGACAAATACAGGGTGTTCGGCAGCTGTTAGTATAAAATTTAAGCGGTGACTCCAAAAGTCGATATAAGATACAAGTAAAGAATAAAAAAATTACGTTTGCTACAATTAAAAAAGTTAAAGTTCAATATTTAAGTTTTATATAATATAAAGTTTTATATTTATGCAATAACAACTGTTAATAGGTTAAAATCGAGCGTGTGTTCAGCGCGATATTTTAGGAAATAAATGTTGTTTTCTTGATTGAAGAATTAATTTTATATATTTAATTAATTAGACATACTGTCGCTTATTTTTATAGTTATTTCGATGTGAAAAATTGTCAAAAATTAATACACAATGTACAGTGTGAGTTAATAAAAGTGGCCACCTGAAATAACTCGTTATCTGTTGACTTCATCAAGAAATTTTTCAAAAAGATAATAATATTTCATTTTGAGATTCAAGGTCAATGCAAGATCATCTCATTTAAATCGTTGAATTCATCATCTTTTTATTGTTTATGGCATAATACGAAGATGAATGTATGCTAATTGAAAAAATCCAAGATAACTTTGATGTTTCAGAAAATATAAAACATAAAATAATTTAAATGTATTCATTTAATGAGATACTGAGAATACAATAAATTCTGTTCAAAATATGTTTTGATGAAATCAAGAGATAACGAATTATTTAAAATAGTCATTTTTATTGATTCACTATGTATTATGAACAGATGAGAACTATTAAATTCCCAAAAAAGTGCACAGCATTGAATGTATCTCACACAATTTCATTCATGATGTTTCGCGAGAGCGAAATACACTTGCGGAAGGTCGAAAGAATTTTGTTATTTGAAAAAACAAAGCTAGAGAGTTTCATACTCTCTATTCGAGTGTTCTTGAAACTCCCTTTAGATTTTACGTTAGATATGCCGTATATTTCTCAGGCATTTGTTTTCTTTTGAAACCTGGATCCTTAACGCGATCAGAATGTTGAGTTTCCAACGGAACGAGTTAATTGAAACCAGTTCATCGACATATTTATACGTCGCATTAACCGCCTGTAAAGTTAACAAGTTTGTTTACAAGCTTTTCACTCTTCAATGCGACGCAAGAAAGAAATGATTAAACTCTGCTTTATTCAAAAATATCATAATAATGCAACCCTCTTGGCGATACGTCAATCAATAATTTAATGAAATAAAAATCTAAGCCTTGCTAGTCGAGAGTAAAAAGAACAAATGAAATAAAGGTAACATTAACATCGTGCATATTCGTATAAATAGCAGAAAATATACAAAATCCATTTTCTGTATAATGGAGAACGAAGAAGAGAAATGAATAAAAAAAGAAGGGAGGATCCTTATGTAGAAGACAGCGAAAATCCAACAACGAGAGATGAGAAAAAGAAGAGTGAAATCACGAGATTGTGAGTGGAGAGCAAATAATAAACCGAGGTAACAGAAAAGTTCTTTCAACACCTTGAACGAAAAACCGTCAAGTTTCCCCACTTGTGAATCGCGGCTGCAAAGCCAACTACGATAATACCGCGACGCTATAATCTCCGTTGCAACGGTGAAGAAGCAGCGTGGAAATTTAGATTTGAAAATTTCCATGTGCAAAGTTTTCCGTGACCGGTCATACAGGGCAGTGGTTCTTAGCTGCTTATCCCGCTGGCACGTTTAGCACTTTCAACACGTTTATCGAGGCCGAGATCGTGTAACCGGATTAACAGGTTCCCTGAATAAGGGAGAAACTTTTATTTCCCACTACCGAAAACGAGGTAAACAACGTTTCCCTAATCCGATGTTCTTCTCTCATTTTGCGCTGGAACTGTTCCCCATCGTTAACTAATAATACGATTAATTTGTTGGTTCACAGATTTTTTTTCTTTTTTTTTCTATTTCTTTTTTTTTTGAGATTATGAACGGGTTTACAATTTATCGAACTTATGATTTCTTTTGCTGACTATAGATTCAATCAATAGTTGTTTACTGTTTTAATACTATTTTACATAAGGAATGCTAGTGTATTATAGAGTAATTGCAATTGGCAATCCTTAGTCTTATAAATTATAAGAAAAAATTTGAGGGATCTAAGTGTGGAAAGTCGAACCCGTGATCTTCAGACTGACAAGCTAATTTTCTACATCTATTAATTAACCCTTTCACTCCGGCACGCTTGTAATAAAATGTGATCGCTATGAGCAGAACTCATCGCTCACGAATCGATACATAAAAGCAACAATCGAGGAAACAACATGTTTTGTTGATAGTAAATTATTTCGTAAACGTAAGTCATCTGAAGCTTACTTGCTGTCGAATATCCAACTTTTCTTATATTACTATACAGTTTTTTTACGCAAGCAGTGATTATTTGATCATGTACACGTACGTCCTTCAAAGCGGAAGGGTTAATCATTCTGTGACCAATTTAGAAATAATGTGGATGATTAATAACTTCTTTTTGTATTCCTACATATTTTTGAAACTTATTTTCGAGGACATTACAATTTCGAGGTAAATTGAAAAATATATGGAAATTAGCAGGCATTTCATGTTGGTTTCAGTGTAAACTTGATAACAAGCAAGTTTTTAAAGGTATTATAGTAATTGAAAAAGAAAGTTTATTCACCACGGAGGTTTACGATTGTTCTTAGAAATCTGTTGGAGAAGTGTAATCTTCAACTGCAGCAGAATCGTAAAATCCGTTCCTTATTCCGTTTATTCACATTCGTAGAATTAATACATTAGCAGATAAGAGGCGTTATCAAGTCTAAACTTTCGCGGTTTAAAGCGTTGTCCGTTCCGAATTTGTTGGCTGTGAAACGTGAAACCCGGCTTATCCTCTTTAATTAAGACATTGTAATTCTCTGTGAAAAAGCATATGTCTAGATTAAAATTACTGCTGGTAGGAAATTGAAAATGTTCACTTTTAAACCCACAATATAAAATATTAATATCTCTTGAAATCTTCATTAAAAATTCAATTTGTATCACTATATTGCTTATCGAATTATCGTTGTTTTACTGATTAACGTTTAAGAAAATGTACACACAAATAACATAATTTTTATATAATACTTCTACTGGTACTATCAGACGATCAATATACAAGGGTGACCCACATAAAGTGTTACAATCGGTTTTTTCCGAAACTATTAGCAATACCGACTTGCAATTTAGGTACATTAAGTGGTTCAAAGAAACTAACATTTTCGAGTGTAAAAACTTATGGGAATGAATTTCCTAGGGATAGAAAGTGTACAACATTTTTTAAACAAAGACTTTAATTTTTTTAAATGGAACCTTATATTAATTTTTCATTGTGCTGATAAATATGGTGAAGATTACACAACTTTTATATGGTACATTTTTTTTTATTCTGCTTTGTTAAAAAGTTTTAGTGAAGGATAATTTTTTCAGGAATAATTTTGAAGTGAGACATCAGTTATGATTAAAATTTATTGTATGAGATGTTCGTAATGTTGACCATTCATTTCTGAACATTTATGTATTCTTTTTACCATATTGTTAGGTGCTGATAACGTTCTTGAAGATATTGTATGAGTGTAATTTCGAAACTGGTTATGTCCACTCAAAACCAATCTTTAAATATTTATAGATTTTATTTTTTGAATATGTAAAATGAAAATTTAAACATACTTTTCACAAATATAATACAAATATTAATTGAAATTATTATACAAAAATTTTTAAATAAAATATTTTTATAATTTTCGTAATATTAATAGTAAATTGTTGTATATTGTAGCTATTGACAATACATTTAGTTTTCAGTTAGTATTCAGCAACGTCTAATCGAAAGAAAGCCTATGTAGCCATTATTCTATCATTATTACCAAAAAAAAATGGAAGAAGCAAAGATGCTTTTAAAAAAAGAAATGCTTTAATTTAACATAAATTTATTAAACAAACTTCGTATATTCACTTGCAAAAGATTTGGAAAATTGTTTTCGAATGACTAATACATATTTTTATCTATCATAAAATGTAACTAATATTCTGATAGTGCATCAGTTTGTTTTACATTGTGTAATAAAAAAATGGAAAATTTTTCATTTTAAGTGTGTTTTCAATTCTATTCTTATTAAAACTTCAAATAAGTGATATGTATCGTCTTATAATCTTTTATGAGGTTTCAAACACATAAATAAAAGAAAAGGTACATAATTTCGAGGGGATCATAATAATTTGATCATTGCACTGTTACTAATTTCCGTTTCATAATTACTAGACAGCGGATGTTTATGTAATTGACATATCCAAATATGCAAAATATATGCGAAATATATTCAAAATATATTTAAAGCATATACAAAATATAAGCAAAATGTATGTATATTTTTCAATATCGTGGTTCAATTTTCCTTGGTTTAACAATAGCTGCACTTTTCAAGGCATTGTTAATTTTACAAAATTCGTCGAAACCTGAACCTTTTAGAACACATGTTTAGATTTCGTTAGTAAATTTTTATTCGTGTCCATAACTAATTTGACGAATTCGACATTTGTTAGCAAAATAGGTACTGAAAAATTATAATCTGATTGCAATAATATATATTATGCAAAACACATGCTCCATGCAAATTATATATAATGAAAAATGCATTTTGTAGACTCGCTTAATGAGAAAACATTTGTCTGCCCAAATTTCACTTTTTTATCTGTTTTCTGGAAAAGATACGCATTTATATAAAACACTCGCTATATACTAATCACATTCACATACTAAATTACTAACAATTCCAATACGAGTTAGAGAAGCATTAAGATCGACAGAAATCATTTACCAATATTTTTTGTTCTCTTCTCTCCTTCTCTTTTTTTTTCTCACGCTTTTACAGGTAACCTATGGATTCACGAGAGGCGTGTAATTCAGCGTAATAACTTTTCAAGTGCTGTCGTAGCGTCGAGAGAATATTGCAGTTAAACGGTACGGGGTGAATTTCGGTTACCAAAGCTCGAAGTTCTCGCGGAAGAAAGACACCGTTCGAAACTTTTACTTCTTTTCACGTACACACACACACACACACACACACATAGGATAGGATCGGGAATAAAGTTAACAGGGTCGCGTTTCGCAAGATGAATCTGCTCGCTTTCACCGCTTGTACAAATAAACGGGTTCCTCGTCTAATTACGAGAGTTCTTCGGGAAATTGAAATTTTAGTCCCTGGCTGATGGTAAGGTAAGGAGGAAAATACGAAATGCCGTTTCGTTCGATAAAACTTCGTCGTTTCCCTTCAACGTAGGGAAATAGAATCGCACTTTTGTTCAGCGAAGAAGCAGAACTCGTTCTTCTTTCGTTACCATCACACTGTAGAGAAGGTAAAAACTTAGTAGAAGGTGCATTGGTTTTAACAGTTTCGTAGTGTTTATACGAGTATAAATTTCTAAAAGATCAAAAGTACCTTTGAATTTAATTGTCGATTCTATGTTTCTTTTTTTGTGATACGGTTTTCATTTTTCTTTTAAATGTAGGATCATCTAAATTAACACTATTTGTTCAACACCATTTTTTAGCACTATTTAACCATGTTTCTGTTTAACATTATGCCGTCCGGTGGCATTACGTTACTGTCGCATACAAAGAAATCGAATAAATGTCGGTGAGACCAAATTAGTGTCACGTACAAATATTTCTATTGTAGTGAAAATGCTTACATTTATTTATACATATCCTCGGGATTTCGTGTAAATTGGATGACAAAATCAAGCAAGAATTATTGAAATTTTCATATTTTAATACGATACATTATAATGATAATAAGAACAGGGCTGGTGTGAAATTCGTTTTAGCAAATTAAACTGCAACAAAATAGCAGCGATGTTTTCTATTTATAGGGTGTCCTTTATTGCATGAACTACGAATTTTAACAAAAAGTTATTATTACAAAAATGGCGTCCCTTTGCACTCCAACAATGAGTCTCACTCGTTACGCTATCCTTTGTACATACTAACTTCAACAATAGGTTTCACTCACTCTTTTATCCATCAAACGCCATCAAACTTTTTTTAATTTCTAAAAATTCAGTTTTAGAGCAGAAAAATTTGAAAAATTTGCAGATATGTAACTAATGGAGTGGAATATCTCTGATTTTTTTCAGAATTTTCTATTTGATAAAACAAAACAAATGAGGCTTAAACTGTAAATTACATTTCACCCAGTAACTATCCCAGTAGTCGAGATATCGGGTTGAAACTTAGCAGAAAAGAGTTTCTTTGAATGGTGCTTTGATTGATATATGCCACGTTCAGATTGGTTTACTATACTCCTTATGTAGATCTTAAAAAGACAATTATCTGATAAAAAAGATATTATTTAGTAAATAGGTAAAGGGATGGTTATATAAACATATTTTAAACAGATCTAGAATGATTATTTATAAAAAAAAAAACTGTTTAACGAAGTATTGATACTTTCATAAGCGGCAGTGTATATTATCCTTTTCTATTTGTTCTTTAAAAATATTTCGAAGTTACTGGTTAAGTCTCTTAGAAAGGAGAATATCTTCTTTCATTATTTGCTGATGGTCGCTGAGATTTTCGTTCAGAGTTTCTTTAATTTGGAATTTGAAACGGGTATCCGTATATTTAGGGCAAATTAGAAGAGCGTGTTTTACGATTATTTGGTAATTACATACGTTTCAGAAAGTAAATGTGAATGTGTGAGCTTCGCGTGACCTATTCTGAGTCTATTTGATACTACTTCATATTTCTTGTCAAGATTTCCAGAGATTATATTTTTTATTTACATTGGGAGATACTTCGTTAATTTCTACTGAATATGGCGCAGCAAAATTTTTCCACTCGCAGTTCTAAGACCATTGAAGTTCTCTTCTTGTAAATACTCTTGGAGGTCATTTGAGAAAGTTTCGAGAAACTGTTCTGTTAATGACAGGTGTAGCCAATTCTTTTTACTGTTCCGTCCGTTTTTCTCATTTACCAAAAACGTGTGCACATAATGGGATCCAAGTGATTAAATATTTTATACACTGTGATACTTAAGAAATTACTATTGTAAGGATTAACAATGAAATTTAGGACCGAGGAAACTTTTATCATCCTTCTTGTACAGCCTCGAGTTATTTCGTTATAATCTTAATTGAAACGAGGTGGAAACTTTTTATTACGTGATAATCGTTTTATCATTTGAAACGACCTGGTACTAAAACTTTTTAAATTAACCACCGAACTGCTACACAATTAACAAGTTTCACGCTGCTATGAAGAAACATTGAAAACATTAGCGAATGAATATTAGATATACAGATCATTAACAATATATTATACAAAAGAATATCTGAAGACGTAATTTCCATAGTGTCGAAAATTTTAATTTTTAAATAATGTATTTTACGACAAAACAATTGGCAAAAAAAGAAAATATCATGGTGGTTTTTTTATTTAAACAGCATGATATCTGTTAATTTGCAAAACTTAGTACTTCGTCTCCTATCATTTTAAACGCCACGTCAATTTCTACTGGACCTATCATTTCTTTTTCAATAACGTCAAATTTTGAAAATAATACCTTACTATTCATTGGTGAGTTTTATTAACCTTTCACAGGCTTGTTTTACTAAAATGAAACTGCAAAAAAATATCGCGAAACGCAGTAGGTTAAAATAGTTTATACAAAAGGTGATAGCAGTAATTCCAAGAATATTTTTCGTTATATCATAATTGCATAATAAAAAAAGAATAAATAAATATAATAATAAATAAACAAATGTATATATTATGGAAAATAAAGTAAAAATGCAAATATAGCGTGGACTGACTAGAACGAAATTACTGAAAATATCACCGACTGCAACAGGCTACAACAGTTTAACCCTTTGACTGCCACGCCGAAATCACATGTTTTGCTCAAGACGCCACGGGAGTATTTTTATTATTCAAAGCATATAATGGCTTTTAAATTTTTTATTGATGTTCTAATAAAAATTTTTAATTGTTCAATGGGGCACTTTTTATTTCAAAGTATCTTCTATTTATCGGTTATATTCAAAATGCACTAACTGTCAATTTTCATTCAATTTTTACAATTGTAAAAAATTCAAGCACTCCGGTCACCAATGACCACCGTGGCAGTCAAAGTGTTAAACAAAGATACAGCTTCGTTAAATTAATACCTGTCTTTCGGCCAAATGTTTTTGAATTAGTATTGTAACGCTTTTCACAAAATTTTCGAAATTGAAGTACGGAACAAACAGTTGACTAAAATCTGCGTGGCGCTTAAAATGTTAATAGTTTAGCGGGACAAAAATCCAAAATAAATGAATCTGTGTCGTACCACAATCTATTGAATCAGAAACATCAAAGTGATATAGTAAACAACTTTCTAAATGTTATTTCATAAAAATAAACGAAACTAAATCGATTACTTCATAACAGATTGTTACAATGCGTTAGTATTAGCTAAATATTAGAAATGCCTAGCTGTGTTATAAATTTCAATTACTAATATTTTGAATAATGCATTGCAAACGTACATGTTAGTGATAAATCAAGTTTCGGCCTAGAATATTTTAATTTTCACCAAGCACAAATAAAACATGATCATAAAAATAACGGGATTTTTCAATAATTTTCGTGGGAAAAATCTCCAGATATCTTTAGAAATTTTTATGCTGTTCTATTCTATTTGTTTTATAGAGAGGTGCCAATAGTGCTATCATTTTTTTTCTTTTAGAAATAAAAATCGAAATAACCAGCAGGGAACTTTTGGCGATGTTGAGAGAAAATAGGTTTTTCCTACTTAATTTTGTAAAAGAGAGACAGGTATCAGAAAATCATTCTGCACAAAATAGTTGTAGCAAAATTTTCTCCATAAAACATCGTTCACATTTGTTTTCTATATTCCGTGTACCCAGAGTAAGAAGTTTGGTTTTAAAACAGCCTTGAAGGTTGAAAAATAAACGTTTCTAACATGGAAAATACAGTATTAACGGTGTTTATCCAGAAAATAATACAGTTCTATCTAACTGATGATTTATGTACGACCTGTGACTTTCATCCCACTGAATTGTTAAAACAACCCACTGTGCGCCGATTTGAAACATCAACGAGAACATCGTTTTGAAAACATCGCGTTGCTTATAATATTTGCAACTTCGTTAGAAAATAAAACAAATTACATCTCTCCGAACGCGGTTTCTGTTCTTGTCCAGCTGTGGATATTACCGTAACGAGATATTTACAACGATGACACAAAGGTAGGTAAATGAAAATTGAAGCAACCGTTGCGAGCTAACAAAAAAAAAGAGAAAAAAAGAACGGGAACGAAACGTAATAAAAATGAACAGAAAGTATCATACAAACCCGTATCTTTCCATGCAGGTTGTTGTGAAACGCCGTCCCCGAAGTCGTCGTTTTTCGAGGATCAACGAGGATACGCTTTGTCCTTTAATTCTCCGACCGGTTTTAAAATTATTTTTCCAGGCGTTGCGTTTCAAAAAATCAGTTAACTTCAAGCTAGTTTTATACGTTTACATTAGCAACAAGTGAAATTCTTGATAAGATTTTGTCAATTTTATACGTTTATTCATAAATTAAAATAATATTATAATATCCTGAATGAAAGAAATCATATTTTTCTTGAATTAGAGGACACGCTTTTCGTTGTTCCATTGTTTAATTATTTTTCTACTATGGTTTATCTGTTTCACTTTCTTTTTTTTTCTAGTTTTACATTGTATATTTTACTTTTTGCGGAGGTTAATTTTTAATAAAATTGTACAGAGACATTCAATATGTATTTGTCATGTTAACTGGAAGCAAGTCTCTTGCTATAAAAGTTCTCTGCTATAATATCGTAATCAAGATAAAATTGGAGCAACTTCTTAAGCTTCTGTGCTTATAGTATAATATTTATATACTTAAACTCCGTACGGTCCTAAAAAATAGTAACACTTAAGATTCGTTTTCGCTTTACACTTAAATTAATCTTATTATACTATACATGTTATATTTTGCAATAACCACGATTCAAAATTGTCATTGGAACATAGGATTGGTTGGAACATGAGAAAACCGTCCCCAAGAACCCACTTATGACCAAAGCATCTTCCATATAATAAATCATACATTTAATAACTAAATCAATAAGTAACACACTTAAGGTACTCAAGTGACATTTTACGTATTTTCGCTTTTAAATAATATAAACTGTATACTAAATAATAAATAATATAATAAGTAAAGCATTTCATTTGTTTATAAGTTTTTAGAATGTAAAACTTTAATGAATGAATTTCAATAGACATATGAACAAAAGAAATAACGTTTCAGTCGTTTGCCACGATAGTATATAATACATTTATACGTTTACTGTGACTATTCAAGTGAAATTTCGCTTGAGAAACACATTTGTTACTTTCTCATTTATTGCATTAATCCTTTGAACTCGCAGTCGTGCATTTGGTTTGATACAGGAACTCGAATGATAGTTAAGGAGCGGCAATAACTGTTTTGTTTTTAAACAGATGTCCTTCTTTTGTACATTTTTAATGTTTCACGTATATGCACTTTATAATGTAACATTGCTTAATTAAAATTATTATTTCATACATTAATCTGTCTTTGATGCTTATAAAAATCCAGTCAAAAATTAGTAACAATGAAGAGTATTCAATTGTAGAGTATTTAAAGACCAAATGAATAATTTCGTAAATGAGGGATTTTAATTGAATAATTGGTTTAGAAAAGCGGAAAATTAGAATAAGAGTAAAAAGTGAAATTGATTCTGATAGCGCACAGGAAAGACAGAGTTTGGATAGATGCTACAAATTTTGAGGAAATATCAAGAAGAATAAAGTTCAGAAACAGTGAAAAGAGGTACAGAATCGCAAGTACATAGGTGTAAATTGTAACAGAACCATTCAATTTTTCGAACTTTAATCGATGAAACCATAGTTGAAACGCAAGTAATTATGCTAAAAGGAAACTAAGAAACATTTAGCTTCGAGTGTAAAGGATTAATATAAAACGTAAAACTGAAATTAGAAGTTGTTCCACGACTTATGAGTGCATATGCCTATTGAGGAACTTTTCATCCAAGACACTATTATTATACTATATCTTTCTATTCTTATATTATAGCATGTGTTATTTACTACTTTAAAAATATCGAAATACTGTATAGTAAGAATTATTTTATTCAAATTCCCCATGTCGCTAGGAAAGAAAGATAAGAAAGTCCACAGTCAAGCGTGCTACCTTCGTGTAACCGATTGATTTTATTCGCGAAACATTTCGCGCATCACGAAGTTACGAGAACAAGGAAGCGATACCGAAATGTCGTAAAGTATGAAAGTGTTTTCGGTTATTTGTTCACGCGACCCATTTTACTAGGTTTGATGGCGCGAGAGCTTATCCAGTGAGTTACGTCACGAAAGTTTCACGCGATTTTTCGAGCCAGCCAGTTTGTCATTCCTTTTCCATGCGTTCGTGCGCATTACTTCAATCCAAGTCACTTCATTTCTCTTGTATGAATGAAATCCGCGTGGTATTCGGTTTTCGGACTTTGATTGCCGCTGCTAACTTTTGTAGCTTTCCTGGTAAAGTTGCAGCTGTTTTCGAAGAAAGAGTTTTTATGTCTAGCTGCAGTTAAAGTTGCATTCTTACATTAACTCTTTAGTTATTAGAAGCTGCTATGGTGATCTTCAGCTAATAATTCCTTCTTTTGGGACAAAATATTACTATGGTTTCTCGTTTGTTCTTCTGTATTAGAATATTTGGATATAAAGTTTACTCAAATTTACTGAAATTTGGAGAATTCAGTTGATATTCATTGAAATCTACTAAACTCTGCCGAAATCTAAAAATATTCATTAAAATCTACCGAGATTTGCCGAATTCTATTTGAATCTACTGTATTAAAATTTTTTAAAATCTGTCGATCTCGATTTAAATCTACTGATATTTGCTAAATTTTACTAAAATCTTCTGAATTCTACAGACATCTACTGAAATTTACTAGTATATTGTATACATATACATACTTGTATATTATATTATATTTAATGTACAAACTTACATACTTGCATATGTTCAATACATTATTACTTAATATATATAATAAATTATTTATTAATTAATTATATATTGAACATATGCAAGTATGTAAGTTTGTATATTAAATGTAATATAATATACAAGTATTTATAGTACTATCTCTCACTTTTCATTCATGAGCGTCTAAGTGATAGTATGAATGTATAAGTAGTGACATTAATTTTACTTATTGAATATGAATATGTATATACAAACACTACAAATTAGAAACAATTATAGTTTAATTTTTATAATTTACCAGATGTATATAAATTCATATTAATTGTGACGCACAGGCGCCGGCGCTTCTTCATTACTCGTACTTAAAACAATTTAGAAAACTTAACACGTTTCTCTTAATTATTACAAAGTAGATTATGTGCTTAACACGTTTGTCTCCATTTCCAGTTCCGAACGATCTCTGATTAATCGACAGACTTTGTAGGTAAGGGCCGACCGTCTTCATTCCGGCGCGAGCACGAGTAGGCCTTGAATTTATATGGGATGCGCGCAACAATATGATTTAAATTAGATAATACTTCCTTCTCCACCTTAATGGGTGTCCTAATTCTTATAAACGGCAGTGTGACTATGAAGACATTATACAACGTGGAATTACATGTAGTTCCTTAATTTAAAATACAATCGCACCTCGATTTACACAGAATTTTATTTACGCATTAAACAATCTCTCGATTTACACCGATTTACACGCGGTTCCGTTTCTTCCTCTACCATTAACTTTTGTAATACCTGGCAAGGTACAGGTGTATCACAAGTATAACTCTTTGTATCGACTGCTAATTCTTTCTTGCTCAGATCTTCATAGAGGACTGCGATGACAACAATTACGCTTCTCTAATAATGCATTTCTATGATTATAATTACTTAAATTACGAGTCTGCCTTAATCATTATGCGCTTTGTCTTCGACTTCTTCATTTTTGCGAAATTTACTTTAATATTTTAAGGACTCGTTCTAGAAATCACAAACATTAAAAAAATTTCTATTTTTGCAAGCCGTCACAGTAGTTTCTCTCTTTAAATATAATTGTCATCAGAGGAACGTAAAGTTTGAAATATAATTTTTATTTAAAACTACTGCATCCGGTTAACTTGGAATTTTCTTGGAAAATCTCTACAATTTATTTCCACCGTTCAAAATTTCAATCGATACGCCTAATGGCCCTTATAAATAACCGTGTAATCGTGTTTATACCATGGGTGTTACAAAGTATTTCGGAAGTTCGTAGAGGAAAGTTTGCTTTGTAAAAAGTGTGTTCACGAAATTGAAGTTCGGAAAAGCGATTTAACAATTCGTATTCACGAAGAGAAGTGCCTTATCTTCGTTCTTAAGAAATTGCGGATAACGTAAAATTTTAGGTGGCGATTTGAAATTTATAAGAGATAATATACATACGTACAATATGGTATTTAAAGAATATCGATATATTATGAATAGATCCATATTTACATGAATACAGTTTTCTTATCTCGAGTGCCTCTTTACTCTTTACACTTCCAATATTTGACCTATAAAATCAAAAGCGCCTCGTAGAAATATCAAAGAACGCGATTGGAGAAATATCTTGTCGTAAGATCTAAAATGTTAACTATAAAATAGAATTTATGATGACATGGTACCTACAGATATCATTATTCATGAAGTATAATAAAAATTTACAATATAAATTGTCCCATCTAAAACAAGTCGTACAAAGTTCGTCTTCTTTGACTGTTACATTCTTTCTTTCATATGTTCTTTTCCCTGTCTAGTCCTGTCCCAAAAAGGTATGTTCTATTCAGGTATATTCTTTCAGGCAGAGAAATATCAATGGCTTTGAGAACTTAAAAAAAAAACCTTTCTTGCAATCTTATTTGATTTTTGACATAATTTGAAATATATTAAAAACAAAGTGATGTTCCTCTTCCTCTCAGAAAAAATAAAAAGAGGCAGAAAAAGAAGAAGAAAGACCTTGCAGGAATAATAAAAGCTAACTACTTCGCATTATGCATTTACGTAAACTGTAGGGAACAGCAGTTTTAAAGTGGCAAACGATTTAATAAGCAAACCAGCTAAACAGCAATTAACAGTTAATACTACAAAATAGTTCCAGTCTCGTTATCCGTTGGATTAACTTTTCTAATGCATGTTTCGCGTATAATTGACGTAACCGCTAACTGAATCTCGAAAATTTGACCAAAATGTATTAACCAAATTTCAAGCAAGAAACCGTTACATGGTTTAGCAGTATCATAATCACGTGAACGAAATTCGTAGACATGTGAAAATTCACTCTGATATTTCTGTAATTTCATCGATTTCAATGTGAAAATGGTACCAATGCTGGTCTAACTTTGTTATTCCATGTCTATTTAAATATCATTTGAAAAAAAAATGAAAGCATGGATCGTATTGCATGATAGTTTGCGACAGTTTGCGACAACTATCTATTTATTTTTTTTTTTAAATATTTAAATAATTTAAATATTTATAAAATATTTAAATATTTAAATATTTATACATTTTATCAGAAAGATGCCGGGGGTAATTAGGTTTCCTTTGTTGCAGAGGAAAGAAGTAAGCTCGCTTTGAACAATTTTCAGGAAAACGGCTGCGGCTTTAAATAGTTGTTCTAAATTAGTTTTTGTTAACGAACGCTACTTCTCCTTGGGATTAAATGTGCCGCACGAATGAATGAAATTCGAGAGATGAGAATGTCGCGCAATTTTTAACATATGCTGTGATTCGGTATATTTTTCTTTTTAATTTCTTTTAAGCATCCATACATTTTTCCTCTAACTAAAATTAATCTCTACGCACACGTTCACTAACGCTGCCGCGCAAAATTATTATTCCTGTTTTCTTTTCTTGCTTTTTTTTTGAATGACTAAATAGAGTAAAATGAACGTTGAAATGGAAGGAAATTTCGAATCATAAATTGCAGAAACGATCTTTCCCGCTGTATTATTACTCGTGGCAATTTTTATTTTCTGTTTCCTTTTTTTTCTTTTCTCTTTACCGAAAACCGCAGGAAAACATTCACGTTTTGTGATCAAGGATCGAGATATCTGCGACGCGGCGTTTTTTACGATTTTCGTTGTAAACTGAGAAACGACCGTCCATTCGTCGCCAGAGAGTTTGTTTAGTCTGAATGTCGAAGCAAGCAATTTATTGCACGATATTTTATGTTTGGAAAGCATATTTTACCATATCGTCTATACCTGTAGCGGAACAGAATTTATGGATTTTGTAAGACACCTTACAATCTCTGTGTAGACTCGCGTCTTCCTTTTCTAATATAAAATCATTTTTAACAGTATCAGTGCAGACTGTGCTAGAGATAAGCAGGATTAAATATTGCGATGTATTTAGAACACAGAAAATTTACGAACTGTAGAAAATATTCGGTTTTTACACACTCTTCTTTCATGCTGTTTCATTTTTGCCAATTACCTTCCTAATTTTTAAATTTAACAAATTAATTAATTCTCAAGTTCCATTATTAAGCTAGAAAATATACGAAGCATAAAATATTATGAAATACTATGGAATCTAAATTAAGGAAATGTAATCTTGTTTTGTTTTTTATTATAAATGTTCAAATAAACATTTATTTAACTTTTTCACTACAGCAGGTTTCAGGCAGAAAGCGTTTGCTCTGTATTGGACTTTCGAAACAATTATTCAACGCTGGTATAAAAATAAAAATATATATTATTGAAAATCAATTGTTCCATGATATCCAAATGTCTGGTGCATTCAATTGCTGTTTGACTTTCAGTCTACGGCGATATTTTATTTACGAAGTGTAAAAATTAATACATTGTATGTATTGGAGTGTATGCAGTGTAGGACAGGACTGGACCTATAGTCAGGCAAAAAGTGATTCTACATGCAAAAGTAAGTCGAAAAGATACAATACAATTTTTTCGTAAATTGATTCCATTTCGAGATAATCGAATTTGAAAGTTTGTGGGGTTCGCGTGAGCTTTATTAACTTCTGACGATTAATTTTATTATACATGACTAATCTAGATTATTCTTGTGTTTAATAAGCATGAGAAATGTCATGCTTGAATTATTATCTGTCTACTATTTTAACGTTGCAGCGTTCAATGAAGTCCATTAAGTCGGTAGCTACCTCACAGATTTTCAAATTTGATCCTATCAGGAACAAAGAGATATATGAAAAAATTATATTTTATATTTTCGACTTATTTTTGCATGTAGAATCATCCCCTGCCAAATTGTACCATTCATTCTGACTCACCCAATGCATACTCTCTTCCGAAATGAATAACTACTTCTACAGTGTTCGAATTTTAAACCGACAAACTTTGTCAACATATTTGAGAGATCTTTTTAAACAAAAAATGTTATATATACCATATATCGATTCGTCTTCAATCCTGATCTATCCCCACTATGTTTCTTAGTATAAAATAAATCGTGAAATCAAGAGTGTATTTAAAAGGAAAACCAGATATACATACGTGGTGAATTGATAGTAAAAGTCATTGTGACTACTTTTACCGCCAATAATAATCTTTTTTTATTCAGTGGATGCAATCCATGGAAACACGCATGCTTGAATGTATAGAGACAAGAGATAATTATTTTTAAAAATTTGTGTAAATCATTCTAAACAAGTATAAATCAACATAAACAATAAGTAAATGATTGTTATTAAAAGTTAAATAGCTTGAATGCGTCTGATTACTTGTAGTTTATACTACTGTTCGTCTACGAGAAAGCTTGGCAAAGTGTTTTACCCCATTTCCTCTACTATCTTCGTCACATACATACATGTATCTGTATATACATAAATTCATTTCTAATTTATATATCTAAATATTATGTATGTTAAGTAAGCAATTTTACATTAATTTTATCATTTTATGTTGTTTTATATTTAAGTATTATAACATATATGCAGACTAATTTTTCTTTTAAATATTATGTATGTTAAGTAAGCAATTTTACATTAATTTTATCATTTTATGTTGTTTTATATTTAAGTATTATAACATAATATGCAGACCAATTTTTCTTTTGGAATAATAACTGTGTATCACGTATCATTTTGTTGAAGTAGCTTAAGAAAACGAATTAGGAAAACTAAAGTTGCGAAAGGGTGAATTTGATTTATTAAAAAATTAATTTGATTTGCAAAACAGTGAATAACACCTGCAAAAGAATTAATTTGAAGTGCAAAGCCTGTAATAAGCACAATAGGTACGGTACCTCGGCCTGACAGTCAAATGTGACTAATCTAATTCTACAACGATAATTAGCCAGACCGAAGGTTCACCACTTTTGCCTTGTGATGCAATGCACACATTCCTACAATATGTATAAAGTCGGTTATGAAATTTAAAGTATATTAAATCATGCAATTAGTATTATAGTTAACACGAGAGAGCTACACGCATTGAATACCGGAATATGATATGCTTGATACACGAAGAATCCAAATACTCCTCGAGTATACATTCACCCGCAGTCAACTCCGACAGGTTAGGCTTTCTGGAATCCGGTCCTCATTAACTCCGTTAAATTTATTTCACCCATATCACGTTTCACCGCAGACTTCAATACCCGGATGCAGCATGCTTGCATGAATAACCTAGATCCTTCAATGGGAACAAACGTACAATCCTCGATTTCTTAATTTAGAATTTACACCGTGTGCAACCCTTGACGCAAAGATTTGCATGCGTTTGCTTAATCTTGAACCGTAAATAGTGTGATCGTAACCGAACAGATATGAAATTTAATTCTTTGCATTATAATGTCACCTCTGACATGACAGCACTATTTTTTCCTTGAACTTTTGAGTCACTTCTGACTTAATAAAACGAATCAGTATAAAAACGTTTTTATTCAAAATATTGCTTTCAAAATATGTGTATGTACATAAAAACGTTGTATTATACTATTCTCAGCATTTAAATAATAATAATATTAACGTACCTTAGCAAAGATAGAATACATTGAAAGTCTTTTACAATATATGGATAAAAACGTGTAAAACTGAAAATTTGTGGAAAATAATAATTAGACTCCGTTTTGTATAAAAATTAAAATGTTGGTTAAAATATGTATAACAATTATACATGGCAATGTATTGAAGAATTATAGGAAATCTTTTGTAACATTATTTGTACAAAAAATATAAATTTGATAAAATTATATTAACTTTTAAATATTAACTATATTAATTAATAATATACATACATATATGTATATATATGTATATTTGTATTCATATGCATTTTTATAAAAGTATATATTTTTTATTTCAAAAGTAACATTTAAAAAAATGTTTTATTATTCTTCGTTACAATATGTAAAATTTTCTGTTTTTTTTTTTTTTTACTGACGAAGAGGTTGAAATCTTGTTTTCAAAAAAGGCTGTTATTGCTTGTTGATGGATCTGTTGCGATGTTTCTTGATTGCCTTCAACTGGCATGCATAACTTTTTGCTTCTGATTGATTTTATGATGAATGTTTTATGATCGCTCGTTGATTTTTGAAGTTACTTTTATACTATTACTAGTATCTTCTTTTAAAAGAGATATTGTTTGCATTTTAGCTGATTGTCATAGTTTATAATACAATATTATATAAATATATCTTCTTTCCATACTTTCTGTCAAGAAGTCACCCGACAAAAAGCACCCAAAATCAATTTTCTATTATTACGCCATTTTTTATTCAGATTGAAATTAACGTACGTTTTGTCGTCATTTCATTCTTCATTAACAGTAAATTTGACTCAACATTGTTTCGAAAAGTATTCTCTTGGTACTACAATGTTACATCAATGAAATAAAACATTGGAAATCAAATATCTCGAAATACAATTTTGCCAAGAACGCAGTTATTCCTTAGAATATTTCCTTCGATTCGTAACATTTGTAACAACATACACAGAAGTGAAGTTTCAGAGTTTGTAGTTGATTTCTATGAACTGTTCCAACAATTCAAATAACTGTATGCTATTAGTGATTCCGTTCGAAGAAAGCGTTACCAGCAAATAATAGTTACAATAGCTCTGGCTGTGTTTGAAATGCAGCCGGGATGTTTGCAAGTGTGCGGTGAAGCTCGAAATAAGTGAAATGGATTTAGTAAACATAATCTGTACATTTTGATCTCGGTTTCGAGTTGTTCCAATTTCTCTGTGAATACTACTTCTGTATCTTCTTTTTTTTTTGTTTTCTCTGTTTTGATTTTTTATCAACATGGAACTAGTTTTATTTATAACAACCAACAAGGAAACTTTGACGATCTGAAAATACCAATGGTTTTTTTGGAAAGTTTGCAAGTATGTAGGGGACTTCAATAGAAATATCATAGAATTGTTTTGTTTCGTTTAGGTTTGTTTCCGTTGCTTTCTGATTTTTTCCAAATGGAAGCTCTCTTTAAAGGTTAATTTATGCTCTCCCATTTCGCTTGTATTTTGAACACTGCAGCACATACAACAGCATCGTTCAATGATTCGTTACGATCTGGAAAAAAGTATAGTGAAATTGCTAAAATTTTTTGTTTAAATAACAAACGCACGCCATATAACCTTTGTTTCGATAAATTTTAATCTTCTTGTCAGTTCGAAAAACATGCAGAACTTATCTGACAATACAGTATCACGATAATTGTAACTGATGCGTTTATTCCGGACGTTCATTGTTGCACTTCGAGCATATGTTACCTGATATACATATAAAGTGTATTTTCACCATGAAAAATCAAAAAAGTAGCGAAAAGGGAAAATTGCCTTGGTACTTTTACTGAGGTTCTCTATAAACATGCAAAATTAAAAAAAATATCAGAATTTCCGGTATACCTATGTTGTAAATTTTGCCGTGCAATGTAAAACATCAGCGAGAAAAAATCATATTTTAACACGTTTCATAATAGTACCACTTTATGAAATTGTTTAATAATATAAATTTGTATGGAAGATTTCAAAACAATTGATTTTCTCGTAGTCTATAATTTTTAAAACAAACAACGCATTTTCTTATTGTTCTTTCTCAGTTAGTCTTACCGCTAATACAAATCGAAAGGAAATATCTAGCAGTTAGCCGAGGGAATTTTTATTTGGAGACTTGGTAATAATTTTAACAAAATTAAGCTTCTAGCTACGGCTAGACTTTCTGCGGAGCTGTATTTCTGTACGGTAATGTTCGAAGCAATAACCTAACTCTCTGTAACCCGATGTTTCTTCGTTTATAGAAAGAGAAATTACAATTCATTATAATTTTACATGTTTAGAAAATCAGACGTGTAAAATATAGATAAACGGACATGTAACTTTCAAGTTACACAAAATTACAGAGGGTTAAAGAGTTTGAAGAAAAACATAACCAGATAATATGAACAAATATACTTTAATAATTAATTATACAATTCTCTATGATATGAGTACTCTTCAACGATTGAGGCGTTTTACTTGGGTGTTTCATTAAGCGAAATGTTGCGTAGGCGAAAAAAAAAGTGAAACGAAACAAATAAAAACGCTAGCGGTATAACGATAATTTACACAGTTCTAACGACAAAGTAAGTCACTATAGTGGCATAACGTTCAGGAAGATGACATTCGCGAAAGCTGCTATAGTGGCGTACAGTAGCTACAAGATTAAAAAGTCAAGATCGCAACGAAGTATGCATACAATACTGTGCCAATTCGGTGTTATTTCATTTCTTAAAAGCCATATTAAATCGTATAATTATTGAAGCATATGACAAAACATTTAAAATTTTGTAACCAAATCATGGAAAAGTATTTCGTCCTAAATTTAACGTTCGACTTCGAAGTACTCTGTAATCAAAGGGTTAAAAATACCTCGTCGCTAACAGGTAAATTGTACCGAATCTGTGACATTAGCTGTTCATTATCTCCTGACAATTGAATTACATACTAAATTCTAGCCGTACACGGACAATTACAAGGTACAGAATAGGTTGGCGTACGATCTGCAATTTTGACAGCGGAATTAGAACGAAGAAAAAGAGGATAATAATTAACGTCACGCTGGTATTAGCGCGTTGCTTGTATTAATTTCCCTTTAGATACGATTTTGAAGGTTGTATCCGATTTCCTTGTCTAACTACCGTTCGGAGTGTGTGTACGAGATAATTCAATTGGGGTCTACGCAGTGATGAATTAGTATGTAAATGATGTCCATTAATCAAACGTCATTGTATTAGATTGGATGCAGAAACAAAATGGAGCGTGCAACGTAGCGACGCGTGATCAATTCAGAGATCAACGATAAAAATTCGATTCGACATATATGCCGGATATTTTGTGGTTAGGTTAGAGCGATATTGATTTTTAAGGAAATTCCTTTCTCCAATTACACTTCTCGCTTACTGTCATCGAAACTTTTCAATATAGTATCGTTCTTAAATATTTCAGATTAAACTTTGCCAAACAATAAATCTTCAAATTTTATTTATTAACAAAATTTAACACCGAATTTTTCTAGTAAATTTCTTTAAATAGACAGATTTTCCTTAAAACAAAGTAAATCCGCTATTTTTATTTTAAAAGTATCAGAATAGCGTGTAAACTAATTTTAATTAATATCAGGACGGGTATTCAATGCAAAGAAATTGAAATTTACCGATTCCTACTGAAATTATTCGAAATGAGTTATAAACAAAAGTGAGAGACTGTGATTCTTTTAAAGGAACTTTATTTAGCGGCGTGGAAGGACGTCTTAACGGTTTGAATATTGTAAAACAAGTGAGAGTCAAAATCCGTAAGGGCGCGCAGAAAGTCTGCTACCCACTTAATTAAGAAAAGGAGACCTGGAAAACGTCGGTTTATTTTTCAGGATCTTAGGTATAAACAGTTACAGACCTATGGACCCGATGACATCTGATCCGTTCTATTATTCGGACAAGCAGTGTTTGTCATTCATAACACAATTCATTTTTGCTTACTAGCTGACGCATTGTTATTAGTAACAATCTAACAGAAATATATTGAAATTTATTGAAATCTTTTGACTACTAAAATTTCAGTTAATAAATTTTAATATTTAATATTAGCGTAGGAGCAGATAATTAGCAGTAGTACATGTAATTGTTTCGTAATTCAAATGGACGAATAATACATTGTACACGTTGGAAGGATGTCTTCGTGCTTTGTCGTTTTGCTATCGACCAATGGTCACATGGTTAGGTTGGTACTAACCCAATCGAAAGCGAGCGTCGTCGAGCTTACAACTATGAAATCCCCACAGCTGGAGCATAGAAAACTTTGTCACAGTACGTTGTCACCAGTATTAGTATCAGCAATGAGATATTGATCAAAATTACTGAATTCTACAGATATTTACTGCAATCTATTTAACTCTGCTGAATTCTATTAAAATTGCCCGTACTCTACTAGTATCTATTGAAATGTTTTCGAACCTATTGAAAGCTCCCGAATTCTGCTGAATTTTACTAAAGATTACTGAAATTTATAAAATTCTATCAAAATCTACTCTATCTTAAAATATCTATTGAAATCTTCTGAATCCTACAAAAATTTGCTCAAATCTGTTGAATTCTATTAAAATTTAGGGAAACCAATCAAATTTTATCAATATCCACTGAAATCTACTGAATTTGACCGATATCTGCTGATATTTACTAAAATCTACTTGTTGAATGTCAATCATGTGGTACGAAGTTCGCGAATCCGACCGCTATTACCACTTTCGTAACAACGTTTGGTACTTGTCGTTGGTACGAAAGTTGCGTGTTATTTCTCGAACCGCGATAGACGTGGATATTGATAAGAAGGTCAGACAATGCAACGTATGGTTAACGAAGGTAACCGAAGGAGATAAAGGTATATCTTTGTGAGTTTAGCTGGTACGTTACTATACTAGTCAAAATGGATAGACTGAATATAGACGAGTATGACTCTACAATACTATATTCTATTATAATTACAAGTTGATTTGATACGCAAATAACTTTAACCTTGCTACATACAATGAGATTTAGTTATAATGTGTTCGTTGGTCGATTCTTGATTCGGTAAAAACCTTCTTTCTCGACCTTATGCGGTGAGAGCGCAGAGGAGTTGTAGACAGTGTTGTCTTATTGACACATACGAAATACGCATGTGACGTTATAATACTCAAAGGGGATTAGAAACCGATCTTAATCGTGTCAATATTCGGACAGGCAGAGTAATGTTCTGTTCAGAAACTGAGTTCTAAACTCACTCCCAAGTGTAGCAAATCATGCCCTTTTGTACACCGAAAACTACGGGTTTCGGTAATGGGAAACGCTAGATTTTCGTGAGAATGAAAGGTGTTTGCTTATCCCTTTTTCTAAGATTATCCAGACGGTACGCGCTAGACTTAACATTAGGCGCCGTGCGCTTCGGGTAGAACGCGTACGTTAACATATGCTTCTTCGTTATTACTACGTTGCGGATTTTTATGCTTTTATAAGAAATGTGAAATTGCAATGCTGCAATATAAAAAGGTATCCAAATTAATAGTGCTTTTTACCATATTTGGTTAGGTGAAATAATTTTTTACCGAAGCTCTACTTTGATGGATAATCAATAAGTTATGGACCAAATGACAATCAATATTTGTAGATGTATGCGTGACATCGTTCAGAGTTCTTTTGTTTCTTGGTTCCTTGATCGATTTTACAATACGGTCTTCGTCATGGCGTTAACATACCGTATTTCCAGGCCCATAAGACGCGGTCTTTTTTTACTCCAAAGCCATAGAAAATGGTTGCCTTTATTACAAATGTCGATATCAACACTGTTTTCTTTGTATAAAGTGTTATTATTAAAATAGGTACTTTGATTTTTTTCTGACTGATCCAAGTATTTTTCGTAAATTCTAACCTGATAAATCACAGTGCGTCTTATGCGCAGGTACTTCTTATAGGCCGAGAAATACGGTAATTTCCACGTATTTTTGTTTGCATTATTTTCTGTATTAACTTAAATAAACTATTAAACACATTGTAAACTGTTTGTTTATATCCACGAATAACTTTACATACTTTTTTCTTACTACATACTCAGAAATATGAATTTGCATAAAAACCTGCAGTCTAATTCCGATTCTATCGGAAATGAAAGGTGCGTAAGTTATCTAAAAAGGGTAATCAACTTAACCTAACATAATCACTTTTCTTTACTGTATTCTCAAAAATATGAATCTGCAGAAAAATCCACAGTTTAGTCATTACAAGTTCAATATATTATTCGGCACACGGAGATCATAAAAAGGATTCTCTAGATAATAAAAAAGAAAACATTAATCTTAATGTATAACAATTATAACATACGTATGTATATTTTCGCTAATACATAAAATTAAAACTTGGTCTATGAAATGTAACTTAAATCACATAATACTTTCTACACGAACATAATAACTGTCCTAATACTTACGAACGGCAGTGTATAACATCACTGGACGCCACTTAATACCTTAATTACACGCTTTCAAGTGAAATTTATTGACGATCCTAGCAAACTGTGTGTTCAATTTATTTTCTTTACACGTGATACATCTTGAAACGTTATTTTCCAGGAACGTATTATAAATATGTATACGTATACAATGTGAAACACGTTACAGTTTTCGATCTATGTATAACTACGAATATCGTAGTTCAGTGTATCGCTCACTGAAATGTCAGTTAAATGGCAATTAAGTGGAATGGCCGAGTAAATAACGTCCCGTAGGCAATCGATACAGTTGCACGGTGTGCGTTACATTTTACAAAAACATTCTACGTCAAACGTATACAGCGTGTAACAACCTCCGTTCAATTCGCAAACATCGATGTCGTTCTAAAAATTCAAGTAATACAGGACAAAAATCTGGACACACAGTGCGTATTTACGAATATCATTCGAGCCTCCTAGAAGGCAAAATGGCTAGCTCCGCTTTTGGAATATTTATGAATATTATATACAGAAAGCACATAACTCGAGCTTAATTTTCAATAGATAAAATAAATTTAGTAAAACCTTTTAAAAAATTCGTCTATTCTTTAGAACAGAGTAACTTTTTTACAATTTGGTGTAACGACTTGAGCTTTTTTTTTTTAATTAAAAGAATTATTATAGCTTACTATGTAACTGAAACAATAAGACACTAAAGTAATTAACTCTTTAACAGTTTATTCCGAGTAACACTCGAGCAAAGTGACAAGTGCCGAATAATTTATCTCGAATGAGACTCGACCATAGCGACGCACGGAAACTGTTTTGTCTAGCGTAGACATCTCAGCTAACACTTTGATACATATCATAGAGACGCACGAATCGTGTGCACCGTGTTTTAAAATGTCTCATACATAACGAAATTATTGAACCAGTACTTTCAAAGCACACTTTTTTACTCTCTTTGTCGCACATATGAAGTCTGATTAAAAAGTAAGGAGAATTTTTTAATTGAGCACGTTGTATTTTGTCAATTGAATTGATTCTTTCTTTGTAGGTTCGTAGTACTATCAGCAATGTATCTGTCTATTTTTAGTCAGATAACACGCTTAGTTTATGTTTCGTGAGCGAATAAGCAAAACGTACTTCAGCCCGTTCGGCGCCTTTTTATGTAGCGAAATATCGGATCAGAGGGTTTGTGTGAAATTTTGCGTTAAAAACGGAATTAAGTGCAGTGAAGCGATCAAAATGCTAAAGAAGGCCTTTGATGACGATAATATGTCACAAGTACGAGTTTATGAGTGGTCTTTTCTCAAAAAGGCAAACGTTGAAGGGTCAGTTGCTTCTGTGACCAGAGACCATCCGTCTACATCTTACGTTTAGGCTAAGTTTCTGATCCCTACAATATGATTTCATGAAAAAGTGTTCGATGTATAAAGTCTGTGAAATCTCCATGAGGCCTGGATTCTGTCACCATAACCCCTTGACGTACGATTTAGTTTGGCATCGTATGGTCCATAGTAAGGGACAAAATCACTCGTGAACTAGGACAAAGAGACGCCTGAGTCGTGATTTCCATGTTTGGCCTCGATTTCGTACTACACGAATCTCGCTCGTCATTATACGGCAAGCTGTTAAAGTGGTCTACCGACGACGCCAGGATTATTCAGAGCCACTATCAATTTACCCCTTTGGATATTCCAAGATTTATGAGACGTCTGGTCCTAGCGACTAAAGGGTATAGCCGAATAAGCATGATAAAAGTGCCTCCTAACTAAATTGATCTAGGATAGACCTCTCGAAGGAAACTTCTTTTGCGAAGTATCAAGCTACTACTTTTACTACTAGAGTAGTTACAGGGACAAACATAATTTACAGTTTAAGTTTCATATCTTCTATTCTATTCAATGGAAAATTATGAAAAAAATCGAAGACATTCTACCCAGTAGTATACATGTCTGTGAAATTTGTTGGTATCTTTGTCTATAAAATTAATTTTTAAAAAATCCCAGAAGTATACAAATATTTATTTAATGGTCATTAATATCTAATTTCTTCTTCATATACGAGCGGTCACTCAATAATTTCAATAGATAATAAATATTTTTATATTTCTGAAATTTTTTAAAAATCAATTTTAAACCCAAACATTTCTAAAAAATTCATAGACATGTACGAGTACTTATTAATGGGTAAAATATCTCTGTTTTTTTAATAATCTTCCATCAAACAAAATAAAAAAAGCTGTAAATGTCTAAATCTATAAAGAAAGATGTCGTTCCTTGTGACGATGCCATAAACTCGGCAACGGAAAACACCTAAACAACAGACAACGTTCGCCAAGAAGTAGTACACTTTTATCCTAGCCGCAGATCTCCATTATTTGGCCTAAATAAGCATTAAAGTAGTTTGTCCAGAACATTCTATCGACCGATTAACTGTTCCACAAGGCGAACTTCCTATCCTTCTATCCTACTTCTAAACTGCGAAGCAAAAATGTTAGCAGCCAAGTTTCAGCTGAGTAAACTAAAAGTATAGGACGCTCAGGAGTATATGGTAAAATTGGTCAGGCGTCGATGTAAACGTATTTCGGGTGTCCGAACAATGGAATTCGCAGAAATATGAGCAGTTAAGAATCTAAAATCCCAATCAGTCCGAGATTTATACCAGTACACATTTTCAACGAGACTGACGCGTAAGAACAGAACAATTTTGGCATCTGCAAATAATCTGCAATTTCATATTTAAGAAAGGAAGGAAGCATTCGCTAGAAACTTAACTATTAGTTATTTTTGAGATAAAATATTGAAATTAAGTGATTTTATAACATTTTTAACGTTAAAGTGAATGATGCTACAATTGAATTCATATTCAATTTTTTTTTAGGTAAAAAGCAATTTTTTGTGTAATATTACTTACACATATTGTAAATAAAATTTAAGGCCAAAATCTTTATTATTGTCGAACTTATAAAGTTTTTCATTTTGATGTTATCACTAAAATTCTCCTGCTCTGTATGTCGGCCCTTCTTCTTTTTGTAAGGTCTGTTCTGCTTATATTGAGATATTTATAATGTTGGTATTTCCTTCAAAACTGTGTCATATCTTATGTAACATCAGTTTCCGAGCGATTTTCAAGCGTTTCCTCATTCTTTATTTTAAAAATTAGTTAGCGATATTGAAATGCTCAGACGAAAGAGAAATTGTTAATATAATCAATATAATACTTAAAATAAAAGAAATTATCTTGAAAATTCAAATGTGTTGATTATTATTAGTTTATACGGTGTCTAAATATAGTATTTGATATATTTTGAATGATTATATGATTATATGTTTATATAATCTGAACACTTTGAAATCCTCATATATGGGGTTAATCACGTGATTTGAGATGAATCGGATCACTCTTTTTCTCCATTTTAGTATTTTCATGATGATAAATACGATAATCATTTATACAGAAATGAAAAAAATTAAAGACACTATGATGAAAGTTAAATCTAAAGAAGTGACTGCATGTTGAGTTGCAAAACAATGTGTGATGTGTCTTATACAACTTTACGAAGGACTAAGGAGCGTCCGTTGTCCTCATTGTCATCGAATTATATATTTTTTATGTTTATCCTACAGATTTTATGACTTTATTACAATTTTTCAGAGATTTTTGTATTATCTGTTTCGCCACAAAATTTGGGGCAACTCGAATATTTCTCAGTTTTTGGATTTTCGTTTGCAAAAGAAAAATTTTCCAGTTTGTTTCTATCTTATATTACTAATGTTCAAATCAATAGAATACTGGATACGAATTTATAATAAAAAATTAGCTTTTCAATGTCCGACTGTTACTTTTTTTACTATCAAACAGAAAGTGATCCAATTCGCCTCGGTCGACCCTACCATAGTTGCTTCAGTTGTATCGAGATTAAATCAGCTAACTGGAAGAAACGGAACGTATCGCGACAGAAGACGAGTTCCTTCAGAAGGAACGTTCAAATAAGAGTAGTTTTCGTTGCTTATGACGAAAGATCAGCTCTCTACTCTGTAGAATCGCGCCGGTTCGATATCGATCAACCGACTCTCCCTTTTGTTACCTTATATAGGGTATCACGGTTGCATGTAAGATTATCTGGAAACTAGCCGACGCTGTTAGACTGCCAGCTACAACTGCATCGTATTCCGGGCACGTGTGCGCTCGAACTTGGCTGAACGTATTATTATTCGCGCTTGCTCGCATTATCGAGCGAACTTGAGAGCCTCGGACGGCCCGCAAATCCCTCGGCACTCGGACGAAAACGCGTGCGGAAAAATGTTTCGTTTATACGAGCCGTTTCACGCTGCTCGAACACGTGAATAAGGCCACGGAGGAAGCGTCAGCAACGGCGGCTGAAATTGGCCGAAGTTGGTAGAAATGTTGCAAGCTGCATCTGCTTTCAACGACGTCGTTGTCAAAGATTGGTATTTGCCTGACGTGCGAAATAGAAATTCGGGTATTTAGGAGAGGATATGTATGTGTGTGTATGTGTATAGGTGGTGTGCATCTAGTGTTTCGTTGTGTAGACAGATTGTTTTCTACAGTTGATTTTCGGATAACGTGAAGCTTCGTTCCTTTTTTTTTTTTTTTTAATTCATGCAACTTTTATAATGTCATTCACAAAGTCTGCGAAGGGGAATTATTTTGCAAGGAAATAGGTTTATCATTATCAAATCTTGATCCTTGAGAAATAATGCATTCACGTGGAATCAACATATCAAGCAAAAAGTAAAACATATCAAAGTTGTTTGGTACTGTGATCTTATTTGCTTGGTTGGAAGATATCACGGTGTTTGTTCGCCCCAATAAGGGATGGAATGAAGGTGATAATAATTAATGTTTAGTCGAGGTTGTAGTTTTTATTAGTAACTGCATTTATTGCTGTGCAGCGGGTCGGTTCTGAATACAATGTGTCTTATATACTGGTTTGGTTGTTCGATGACTGGTTGTTCAGTTTTCGTTGAGTAGTTTCTGATTCTTTTTTTACTGGTCTTGACTGGATCGGGTGCTGCCTTTGTACAATTTTCCGGAGCTACAAATTCGGGAAAATGGCCAATCAACGCCTTTCCCAAGAAAAGGTCTCTTTCGCGAACTTCTATTGGCAGGTAGGTACAGGCGACGCAGGTCAACGGTGAGGGTGATTGGTCGCGTTAGAATTCATATTTGAGGACACGACAAAAGTAGTCAAAAAATCATTAGACTGGCTTATATCCGGATAATCGGAACTCAACAGAAATAATAAGATCCTAATGAACAAATGTGTAATTACAAATGGAGAATTACTCAACTACAACCTTGTAACATGTGTTAGAAGCATACATTTGGTAAAATTTGCTTCCTAGTTCCACATTTGATATTTTTAGAAGATACTCGAAGCAATGAAATGAAAATTGACAATTTTTTTTTACTTACGACACTTCACTCACTTGCTTACGATGTATTATTTTCAATAAGAAAAATCGCAAGCTCGAATTTAATATAATTTTAAAATTAATACGAGTTTTTTTGGATGAAGTCATTTGATTCGTTATCAGATAGAAAACTCGTGGTGCAATTAAATCGTTTGATAAGTAATACGCACCGCTTTCAATGCCTAACGTTCTATCAAAACATTCGTTTCCATATTAATTGCAATTCGCTTGAAACGCTAACTCAAGTGGTTCCATTTAGAGCAAACGGTCAATTTGCAGAGAAATAAACGTTCTTACTATTGCCATGCGCATGGAACTGTGCGTAAATTCTCGTATATGCAATGAGTTATTTATAAAACCAACATTTCCGTATAAATTACCATAGATTATTTAATAGTTGCACTAAATTATAGTGGAACATGTGACAAATCCCTTCTATAATATTAACAAGATTAAACATTAAAGTTGCATAGGATGATAATGAAATAATTAAAATTTTTTCGTTGTATATTACGAATATTAATTTCGAGGGGAAATTACACTTTATGTAATATGGTAGCGTGTATACCTAACCTAACCTAACTCTAAGACAATTCTGGACCAATTCATAAATAAATTAAGTATACAGATATTAAAATTAACAGTACAGTAAAACCTCCATTATATGAACTAATTAATGAACAAAAGCGTTAATAGAATAACAAGCTTTCTTAAGTATTATACATAATACTGAAGTTAATGTTTAGGAAAATGTAATCATTGTGAATATATATAATGAAATAAAATGAATACAATTTGTTTGTAAAAAACTTTGTACATATAATATAAAATCAAAAGGACAATATTGTTTAATTCTCCTTCCTTTTAATGAAATTAAGAAAATATTAGATTTGTAGCTGCCAAATTTCTTTGGCAGTTAAATCACATAATTTCTTTAATATAATTATTTCTATGGTATTACATCCCTTTCAAGCTTTAAAGCATCTAAGTCCTGTTTTCAAAGCTGTAAATGCCTCGAAATGAGAAGATATGTACATCTTCGTTACTGCTGTCAGTAGTTTCATTTTGACTATTTACTTCCTGGCTGTGATTTAAAATATTTTATTTATTAGATTATTGTTTGGTATGATTCGGTTACTTTTCGCCTGTCATTTCTACGTGATCCTTATTTTTATATAATAGACCGTTCAAATAACAAAACGTTCATACAGTGGAGGTTCTACGTTACTTATTTAACTTAATTTTATAAATTTTATTAAACAAAACAAATTGATGAAACAAATAAACATCTACATTTTTTTTTTCAAAACCAAATTTTTTATTTCCAAAGTTTCACTGCAAAAGTGTATTAAAGTTGCTGGTCGATCGTATGAAAAATACAAAAACAGTATTACATAATCTTTTCCCTAATCGTTTCTTTCACTACATTCTAATTTTATTTATATTAACACACGCCAAATTAACAAAACAAATAAACATTTACAATTTCTTCTTTTCACATCGAAACTTTTGGTTTCCAAACATTCACTGCCAAAGTGTATTAACCCTCTATAACCAAATCTTTCCTTTTTGATGAGAAGGAAAACGGTTGAATATATTTCTACGTTTTACTGAAAACAGCAAGAATTGATACTTAATTATCGTCAAAGATTTGACGAGTAATAATGCGATAATATAACAATATAATGTGGAAGTAGAATAAAACATATGAAACGTGGATACATGGTAACTTTCCGGTCACATGGAGCTATAAAAAGTTAAGTTGTTTGTCAATCGTATAAAAAAACGGACAAACGTAGTGTTACACAATTTCCCTAATCGTGTTTTCTGGTACACAATTTCTCCTCAAAATCACGTTATCCTAATAAATGATCTTCACGCATAATCGCTGCTAAAACGCGATTTCGAAAGTAGATTCGAAAGCAGCAATCTATTAGCCGTTTCTCTCTGGAATCCTACTTAAAGTCCTCTTCAATTCCTTATTACGCTAATCCCAGCTGCTGCTCTAACGTTCCGAATCTTCTTATCTTCCGATCAACAAGAAACCGTTTCCCCCTTTCGTAGTAGTCCTCGTTGCGTCGACGAATCGATGATATTAACCTCGGCCACTTCATACTATCTAATCTGTCTTTACGTAAACGCCTGAGGAGTCTTTGGTAAAATTTGCAAAACGATCGAATCGTCAAGATTAGCTCGAGCGTTTCAAATTCATTAAAAGAAAAAAAAAATGCTCGCAAAGATCGATATTTTGTTTAAATATTTTTTTAATCTTTACAATTTCTAGAATGAATTTTTAAAATATTAAAATAAAATTCGTAAAAATAAATTCACAGAAGTGTTAACGATGTAACATGTAGTAGTTAAAACTGGCGTATAATTTAAATAATTATAATGACAGAAATGCATTACTAGAAAACATAATTGCTGTCTGAGCAAGAAAGAATCGCTAAGATGTTTAGGTTGGTTTCTAATTAAAAGGAAAGTGAAGATATTTTAACGTTATATTGTAGATAACTTGTTGCAGAGTTTTAAACGTGTTTTTCTAGAAACCAAATTTTTTAATCTAGGCGTATCAATAATTCAACGAATTTTCATCCGATTTGTTTCAGGGTAATAAATCCTAATAATATTCTCTTCTGTTGCGCATAAGGAATTTTCGATTGGATAATTAATTCCCAGAAAATGTTAAAAAGGGATGCTAATTTTTTACTGATTCTTCACATTTTTTCTTTAAAGACACATTATTTGGTTACAAATTGTTTTTTTTTTCTTCTCAAAATCTGTACGTGTAACTGAAGTTATTATATCATAGTTTAAGAAGAAAATCGCATAATTTTTCATTTCGGAATTTGCTATGAAAAACTACATGTCCGCCAGTTTTCTACAAATTTTTGAAGGCTTCTCACGCTGAGTACTATTATATCTACGATAATTAATATTTTTACATCAAATGTTTAGGGAAAGTGTTCCAAGAAATGTACTTTCTGTAGGTGTTAAAGATTGTAAAAAGAATAATTAATTTCACTAAAACCAAACCCCTGAAAGCAGCCTTTATATTCATTTGTCACCGTGATTCCCCCCCCCAGAGAACAGAAGGATATAATAAGATGTTCCTAAGACTAGGTTTACGGGACTCGGATTTCACGAGCGAAAGCACAGAAACAATTGCTATTATTTTCCAGCAACTTGTCCTCACTTCTATTAATGGAATGGTACGAAAATACATCCAAATTTGTAAGTAAGTTAACAATATACAATTAAATTGTCTCTAATAAATCGATTTCTTGAGAGAAAAATTCGGTTTCTCGTTCACTCAAGAAAAGTCCGTAAGTTCAATCCATTGTCAGACTGTCCTTTTTTTTTATTTTAGTCACGGATACTTCTGATATGAAGAAAAACCTATTCGATTCACGAAGATCTAGCGTGACGTTGATGCCTTCGAAGGTAGGATTAGGACCTCGAAAAGTAATTTGTACTTGGCAATGGGCACACACCATTTGCCTAAGTGGCAGTTAACTGTAATCAAATCGTTCAGACAAATACCAGGTTCCGAGTTCTCGGATTAAATAGAGAACGATTATTCGAGCAATCGTATCCTACTGGCCGGTATCCGATTACCATTTGTCTGATAATCACGATACAATGGCTAATTCTAGTGTGACGGTGTTTCGGCGTACAACGAAACGAGCAGGACCGTAGACGCGGCCGAAATTGTCTGGGGGTTGCGTAATGGAGTTTTGGATCAGTTGGCTCGCATTGTGTCGGCAGTTGTTCTCGTCAACGTCGTCAGACGTGGAAACCGCATTCCCCACGTTCCCGTGTATCATGCACTCACAATCAGTGGCGCAGCAAATTGAGCGATGACGTTTTCTGTTCCGAGAGAATAGATCGACGCCGCTTTTACCACGAAGAAACTTTACTATTGAATGAGTTCAGACTAGTAAAATTTCCTCTCCGTATGATGGTATTGTATTACATTGCGTTTGCTTTTGCTATTTAATAAATCACTATACATGGTAATCTATTTAAATAAGGCTACCTAAATATCTCTTCGAGTTGCAGTGTGGAAAATATTTCTAACCTAGTTTACATGGTTTTAACTCAGGGTTTGTGTGGTGAGAGAATATTGCACGACCTGTGTGGTGGGGTATCATACACCTCGATCAATTCCTTTTTAATTTTACGTTCTGCACGTATAATCTTTTGATATAATGCGGCCTTTACCTGTCTATAATTCATGTTTAATGAATTTAATAAACTCTATAATTCTATTTATAATACATGTTAATTTATATTTTTATAAAATAGTTAGAAATTGATCGTTGAAAAAGTTTTTTATATCGTATTCTACACTTACTAACTACAAAAATAATATTATACATATTTTTTTATTTAATATAAAAAATATATATAGTAAGTATAAATAGCAATAATATATACATATATCTTTAATATTATTGTTCATTGCTCTTCTCGAAACAGGTTCCACAAGTAAAAATGTCATATTCCATGCATATGACTTTCTCACAATTCCCGCATCTGTAGAAAATCTCTCTGTTTCTCGATTTTTATTTTATCGTCCTATATTTTATACTATGAAGAAAAATAATGTACAAAATAATAAACGTAATACTTTACTGTATCACAACACAATACTTTGAGGTTAAACATTACTTAAAACACAATTTAAAACGTAATTTACAATTAAATATTCAAAAGTTAAAACGAATACGTTTCATAAAATAGTTACGTTATCTGTGTGGTGTTGTGTGGGATACCTAAGACAGAATGAACAGAAAATTTCTTTTACTAAAACAAGTAATTTGTTTTTTCGTAAATTCTTCATTTTAACAAATTGCTTCTTTCTTTTTATACTCATTTACAAGTAGAATTATATGAAATAATTTTGAACTAATTATATCTACACTAGAAAGAAAAAACTGATTTATAGTGAAGAAAGTATAAGTGATACAGAGAAAAAAAGAAATCATTATCGTTCATATATAAGTGATAGAGAACGGGTTAACTCTTTCAATCTTGTTAGAACATATGTGTTCCAGTGAATTTTTATGATATGCAATAATATTCGTTAGCTTACACTTATATGATTAATCTAACTATATATCTACTATCTTTAATTAAAAATCATGAATTTCGGTAGGTGAAATCGTTTATTTGGGTAGGGTATGTGACTGCAAAAGGTAATGATAAAAATCTCGTTTTTTACACGCATAATTGAGCAATTCTCTGAAATTTTTTATTATAGTCTCCTTTCAATTCATACAATGATATAACTATTTTGTATAAAAAAAATTTTCAAATTATTATGTTTCCATTCATCCTATTAAGTATGGGTGTGCTTACACGTTTTCAGGGTATATATGTTCCAATTTTTTAAATTGACATACAATTTCCAAATTTGATCTCTATCTATCCGCAGCTGAGTACAATTTATTTCTACTAAAAGAAAATATAATAAATTTCAAATAAACAAATATTAAGTCGCTTTTCTTTTTAACAATCTTCGATATTCTGTTACAAAGCATCTATACAAACTTTTCTGTCAAAGTTAAGTTCATATATTTATCCATCTTTTTAATAATATTTACAAATTTTATTAGAGAGAAATAGTTAAAATTTGTAACAGTGCAAACGATTCTTTTCAAGCATCACAATGGGAGAAACCCTTACGTGAGAAAATACATTTGCAATTGCTGGCCGCCATTCTTAGAAAAGTTTAGTGCTGTTCAAAGAACATTGAAGTAATTGAAGGAATTGGAAATTTACAAAAAAGAGAAAAAATTCAACAGAAATTTCATCTTTAACGTGGCCAAGCTGAAATATTAAAAGCGGTGAGCTCGGTTCACGTGTGTCTTGTTTTTTCAATTTTGAAATTGCTAAATGTGCCACTGAAGTTGTAACTCACGTTTTTTTGCGTAGATTGAATTTTATTTTATAGCTTCGTAACATATAGCTGGCGATAAATCTAAGAGTTCTGGCAAAATTTTTCGGCTTCTGACTATATACGACTTTCTCTATTTTATCGAGATTAGTAGTCGTTGGAATATAGCTAAACATTTTTCGAAGAAACAGGGGAACCCGATTGAAACTATTATAATATCAAACAAACTTCTCTTAAACTATCAGGCGATCGTTTCACTCGAAACAGACTACATTTCTATGTAAATGAATGAGTTGCAATAAAAAGTATTACGTACCTACGTAAAACGTACGTGTATTACATGATTTGACGTATTAACAAATAACAATTAATGAATTATTGTGCAAGCATGTGCGTGTATGTAGTGTAAGACCACAAAATTGAGTCAATATGCCAAAAAAAATTTTTTTGTTTTTTTATTATAATTTTTCCGTCACATCAACTACAAGGTTACTAGGAACGTTGAACAGATATCCTTGTTTCGTTATATTTTATCTATTAACTTTGTTTCTTTAATGAAATTACATAGGTTAGGTATTTTGCTGTAGTTGAGATTTTCTTTAACCCTCAGAAGGTTTTTCAGCCGACTAAGCAGGAAATAAGTATTACGATTTGCGTTGACACAAGATTCTTATTGATATTGCAATTTATTTTATGAATTTCTTAGACATTTATGATTGTTATTTGCTACTTTTTTAATAATATTGACAGATGTACATGTTAGGAATTTTTTATAGGAATTAGGATGCTGTGGTCAATTACTCTATTAGATTTACTCTGTTCTGAGGTTCTGAGGTAAGTGCTGTGCTGTTTCTCACAGTCCTCTTACCAGAAGGCATCCTTGCCCACCCCACTCCGTGGCCAGTTCCTTTAAGAACAACAGTCACACCCTTAAGGCAATTCAAGGTCGGGCTGCTTACCACCTCCAAACTTTCTCTTGCATTCTTCTAAACAAACATACCTACGACACCTGATAGCTACGTGACTTCGAGTCACTAGTTATTGCTGGATGTCTGCATATTCTTATTCTTACTGGCCACACACAGACTAAATCCCTGTCATGAATCGTACGTGTTGAAGTAAAACCGTTATCCTTAAAAAAAAACTCCGCATGCAAAAATATCAGTGTCGACCGTTTCTAACTGAAAAAGACAGTTGAGGGCGACGGACGTTGCGGGACGCGCGGTATGGGGGAAAGATCCCACGGAAGTATTGAAGGGTGCATTCGATTTATTTCTGAGAGTGAGTTCGACACCATAAGAGTCGGTGGAACAGGACGTGAATAGTCCTGGTATATTTCTGTCAGCGTTCAATTGTAATTACCTAAATATTAATAATAATAAAATATAATCTGCTTCTAAAGTATAACCGTCAATAGTATGAAAGCAAAATATCGTCGAGCTAGTTGCCTTCGACGACCCTGGGAAAGGTATTAATATAAATAATATGAATAACAGTATTTATTATAAATTTTTGCAATTCCTACAAATACTTTCGGTTACCGGATATACGTTGCAAACATGTTTTTCATAAATATTACATTTATTCCTGCATTTATTATCATTTTCCGCACATATGTATGAACGTTTTCTTTGTGACATAGATGTACATTTCTTTATCATTTGTTCACTACTTTCGATAGTATTTATTATCTCATTTGAAAAAAATACTTTTCCGGTTTCAAATTCTTCAGCTGTCCTATCTATATTTGCTTAAACTAATTGAAATCCTAATTCTCCAAGGAATATTTTTCTTTGGTTTCTAATAGATGAATCATTTACCTATTTATGATGTTTCAATTGCCATATTATTTAGATTAGTAAATCTTTCATAGGAGGTACTTGCTACTTCTTTATTATTTTCATACATTGTGAAGCTTTGTGTATCAAAATACAAAACTGAAATCAAGGAAAATTTACAATAATACCTTGAGAATAAAAGAAATATACACATCAAATATACACAAAAGAAAGATTATTATAAATATAAATAGAAGAATGAACCCAGTTTGGTGTTGATGGACGCATATATTCTTTTTTTCGTGTTTATTCTCTATATGCATTGTAGAATATATAATATAAAAAGACGTATAGATGTGCCTTTTTAAAATATAAATTAAAATAATGATTTTTCATAAGAACTAAAGTAATAAACTTGCATTATTGCCTATTATATAATATATGGAAAATTCCCACAAAATGCAGTATAATTTTGGACAAACGTATTCTGAAATCAGTATCGTAATTCATCAGCGAAACCCATAAATCGCTTTGTTTGCGTTCAGCCGTGATATAATAGCTTCCGAGGCAATTTTACAATGTACACAGACGGATTTACACAAATATGTTTGCATTCAATACGACACACCGACTAGAACTGCCAGTTTACTTTTTTCCATTTTTTTCTTTCTTTCTCTCTGTTTCTCTATATCTGTTTTTAACTGTGTAGAATGGAATTGGAAACTACAGTGCTAGTAGCAGACTAGCAGCGAAATCGAATGTTATGATGTAGATATTGAAAAGGGTCGCGCCCAACGATTTCTCCGCGAGAGAAACTCGCGTGATCACTTATCGAGCATTCCGAAGGTGTTCACGGAGTTTTTAACGGGTCGACAGTTTTATGGAAACTATTTTAAAATAGCGTCGCTTGTGACGTTTAGCAAAACCGTGGCGGAAAAATCGTCCGGAATGTAGAAAGTTACGGCAACTTTGACATTCTGCGAAATTATTAGTTGCGGAAATGCATTTCTTTCTGACTGGATTTACATAATTAGTAGTGACGTTTCAATCGAAATAATTCAAGCTGGCAAAGAAACAGCAAAAGGTCGTCAACAGTAATGGAAATCACCTCGATTACTGATCTGCTTTTATTATTTTTTTCTTTTTTTAATAAAATTTTAGTTGAAGCCAAAATCAAAAAGAATTAATTTCTACACTTAATGCATACAAAACAATAAGTATTTTACTTTATCGTTGATTTATTTAACTTTTGTCAACAGAGTAGACAGTTTCAACCCTTTCAGGGCTCAATAGATAGTGCGAAAATGTGTATTTTACGCATATTTTTTCTTTCTGTCTTTTCTTACTTAAACTTGCAAAAATATGTTTACTCACTCTTCATGGCAATTTGATTTCATGTTCAAGACTAATTTTTTCACAGTTCTAAACTTTCAAAAAGTTGCAAAAATTCTGGTATACACTATCGAAGTCCTTATTACGTTTTGTAATCGTTCGTTAAGTCAAAATAAAATAAATTAAAATGTGGTTAATGAAATTGCCTACAGAGGATTGATATTTATTAAAGTTTTAAAATAGGAAAAATGGAAAACTGTTAATCACTTTGACAGAATTCAGCATGAAAGAATTAATTGAACGAAATTAAGTATCGCATTTAATTGCACATATAAAATAAACCAGAAAGTATAACAAGTTTTAATTCAATAAAAGATAGTATACGTGAAACAAATCAAACATGCACGATTGATCGGAATATTAAAAAGTTTATTACAAGATTACTAATAATCATTATTAGCAAATTATTACAGTTGATTATACAATAGTCATAATAACAACGCTGAACATTTGCTGGCAAAAGCAGTCGTAATAATCGTTAATAATACATCTTCGTCAAAGTGATACATCCACAATCTGCATATTACCGCAATAAGTATTAAACGAAAAAGTAGATATATTATTTCAATTTAAATGTACAATTAAATAACATTTAATAACACTTATATTTTAAACACGTTAAATGATATTATAGCACGATAATAAATCCTTTGTTATCCTATATCTAAGGGAAACTCAGGTTGTTCCAACGAAGAATCGTTTTCTTTCACAACACGTCTATTTCTGAATAACAACGATGCGCCGTTGAAGCATGATTACGCATCAGAAAGACTATGCTTCACGAGCTATCACTAATACGCCATCGTGAGTGGAAACTTTTCTCCTGTGGGAGCATTTTAAGTACATATACTCGCTTCCGTGAGAAACATTCATAAAGTGTCGCACGCGGTGTGCACCGAAGTATCAATACCTTTTTACAAAGAGAAACGTTTTTCTCTGTGAAATCTCTACGGTTGCTACTAAAGATCGCTACGCTTGTCAAGGTGTCAAACGTTAACGATTATCGCAAATATAAACGCCCTTAGCTTGCCGTCTTTCAAATATCATAACGTGCTAACATAGAAATGCAAATAACGTTTGTCGGTTTCCATGGAAGACACACGATTACACGATTTACTAAGGGTACGTGTCTGATTGAGAGCTTTATACGACAGTTACTCTCGAGAGCACCCGCGAATTGTGTGTTCAGCTCTCCGCTAGGACTCTTGTATAGCCCTGTCCATAAGTCATGAGTTAGGTAGTTAATTATTTAATTTATATATAGGAATAGTAGTTTATTAAATAATTGAGATTACGGTTGACTAAACCGTTTATAGGTTTCCTTGTACTCTTCCTTATACATTTGCTTATATTTTGTTTTAGTCTCACTTAGTTTTGACATTACGGCCAATCCAATTTAAATCTATCCTAAACGTGATTGACGCTGCGAAAATCTTACAAAATTCAATTTCTAAATTAAGATACTGCCGTTTGACACCCTCACTCTTTCTCTCTCTTACACACACACACACACACACACACACACACACACACACACACACACACACACACACACACACACACACACACACACACACACACACACACACACACACACACACACACACACATACATACATATATTGATACACATCATGCACATATATTTCCTGAAATTCATTTATTAACAAATTTAGCAGTTCTTTCTAATGTAGTAGGTGTAAATCTATGATTTATATCACGAATTTCTAAATATTGCACAAAAAGTAAACCAGGTCGTATAGAATATAAATTAGCTTGGAATTGGATCTACTTTAGCTTCAATTGATTGAATTACTCATGAATGAACAACATAAGTAGAAGATAAAGTTAAACGAATTGAAAAATTTATAAGAACAATGATTATGAACATCTAATAAACGAAATATCTTACCGATATCTTACCGTTTTATAATAAATCGAGTTTAGATGAAAGATTTAATTATTTATTTCGATATGAATTATTCTATTGATAATAATTATATTTGAAGAACATATTTTTATTGATACACCTAGTATTTTATTATAATTAATACAAAAAAAAGCGTTGAAATATTTATAACGAGTAGACTGCGGATTTTTATGCAAATTCATATTTTTAAGAACATAATATGAAAAGTATAACTTCTGAATAAAAATATTTCATCTATCAAGTATTTTAAAAAATGCTCTAATTTTGATATTTTGTATATATATATTCATATCACGTACATATCACGTGCAATTCTGCACTTTGCAATTTCCTGAAATGTATAAAAATTCGCAATCTAATAATGAGGTTCGACGTCAGTTTTTGGCACGAAAAGCTGCTGCCAAACTATGTTGCGCATACTGTAAAACATTGTGGACAGTCCACTATAATTTGGGGGTGTTTTGGAGGAAATATCATGGGAGATTTAATAAAACTCGAACTGATAATGATATATTACTATTACAATGTCTCTTATCACACCAGACTAAAACACTCGCTTGTCTATTTTCTCTCTGGATCAAATACTCGGTTAAATAAATCCTCTCACTTCCACAATATTATTGAACACAGTCCGTTTGTTAGATAGAGAAAAAGACGCGCAGAGGAAAGCTCTTTCAGTGAACAGTCAAAAGTATTTCCGTGTCGGTGGCGGACATATCCTCTTAGAAACTGTCCGAAATTGCCGCGTCTCGTTGGAAACAGAGAATCGGCAAATCCGAAGCCTTGAAAGACGTCATACTATAACTAGAGAGGCGTACATTCAAACAGATAAACGAAACTATACAATTCTCGGGGAATATATGTACGAATAAATAACAGAAATGCAGTATTGTTTCGGAAACAATTGGAACCGTCCTAATCACATGAAAATTCGTATAAAGAATAATGCATATCCAGACACTTGGGAAAAGGAGAACTGTAAAATAGAATTGTACAATTAATAAAATAATTTATGCTTGTTTAAAGCAAATTCTATTACGTAGGGAAATGCACGTATTCAGGCATGTATGTTTGAATAGGATTTTGTTGTGCTTTCGTGAAAAACAAAAAGAGGAAAGAAAAAGTTTTTGTTTAAATACGAGAATTTCTAATTAAAACCCAGCGGGTACAGATAAATTTTTATTATACCGAATGGAAAGCTTCGCGGAATGAGTTAAATATTTTTTAAACTGCTTTATCCTGTAATTCCCTGAAATTTTAACAAATTTTCACGTTAAACAGGATAAGTCGTAGTCTAGGAAATCTCAAGGTGTCAGAATTCAATTATCCGAAATATATCGATTTCCCAGAATCATGTGCAATTCTGTATTAATGAGGATCGAATTTCCATGCTTCGGCAAATTCGACTCAGATTCCACGATTCCACTTTCCCTCGAAATAATCAAGTCGATAGCATTCGAAAGTACCCTTAACCGCGCGCGTTGTGCATCGAATTGATCGGTCCTTGATCGAAACGACATAGAAGGTGAAACAACACTTGGCATAATTCTAGACCACGAAACACAACACCAGTCATTCCATTTCACCGCGATTTATGTGATAATCACAGGCCACTGTATAATATATAGCTGTCCTCTGTGTCCCAATCGTGCTTAGCTTGTGGTCGTGTATGAAATTGTTCCCAGGCTAACGTAACAGGGCGTCGGGACATCCGGTACCCGTTACTGCACCGACGTCTTCCCTGTCAACGTTGTCACGGCGTGTATTATCAGTCTTTCAAGCTATATTCTAGCAATGTCGTTTAATCTCACCAGAACACGTTTCTACGTTTATACGAGACCACAATTTACAGGGAAAGTCAATTATGAGGAAAGAAAGAACGAGTGATGTAATTAATAGGATTACAATTGCAGGGAACTATGGCTAAACAACTGAGAAAGTTGTTCTGCTCTGAAATCGGGTATTTATGCTCGTCAGAACCAAAATAGTTTTGATCGGTGACCGCGAGTTCTTTGGATTTTGAAGATTCCAAATTAGAATGGTCTTTATTCTTCGATTTTCCTTTTTTTGTTGATACATCCTTTCCCACAGGTTTGAGAATCAGCTGCTCTTTTTGACAAAAAATTTATTTCAGAAGCAATGCTAAAACGCGCTTGTTTTCGATTTCGAAATTCTGGTACTACTATCGCCGGCCAATTTAATCATAGATGATTATTTCAAAGGAGAATGAAGTGAATGGTTAAATGTTGTCCCGAACGTTAGACTAAAATTTCAAATGTATGGATGCATTGAAGTCCCAAACGATGGACTTTAGATTCTATTAATGGAGATCGTCTCGGATGGTCATCGATTTGCAGAAGATTTCCAGGAGACTAATAAAAGAAGACTAATTTCTCCCGGTGAGAGATACGCGAGAAAATTGAATAAAAAGCTAACGCATTCTTAAAAATAGTCTTTCATCGCGATCGTATCATGAACCGAGTCTATCGAAGGAGGGCGACCGTTCCTATTCCCTTAGAGACGGAAAAACGCCCGCTTGCTCTGCGTTTTGGTCTCTGCGTCAACCTAAGTGTATATATATGATACTTAAATGGTCTTTATCTTTAGACAAATTTCTTTCTTATTTACCGTCGAAAATGAAATTTCAACAATTTCACGTTAATTTCAGACATGTTCGTATCTCCTTATTCTAGAAGTATGTTTTTCAGTAAAAATATAACTTCTTAGCACTGTATAATAGTAGCATTTGTGTACGACATTTGAAAATATACTCAAAATAATTGAATTTTATATAAACTTAATATATAATACAACGTCTGAGTTATAGAACATAACTACGAGAGTCAGAAACTATAATACTATTTGCGTAGAAAGATGTTATTTATAATTTTTCAACGAAGAGTACAATATTTATATAAATGAAATGTAACAATTTCGGAAAAGAAGCGAAAAATAAATTTAATATTAACTCTCTATAACTCAGTTTTTTTTTGTTTATAAGAAAAAAAATTAAAATGGTTAAAAATTAAAATTACTGTCAGATTAATGGTAGGTAAAGCACACACACAGTTTATACAGTACTTAATAGTTTATTATGATAAATTTATATAACGAACAAATAAAAGAATAAGTAATTACTTGAACGCGCATGTGGAAGGAGCTTAACGAAGACTGCGACGCAAATCGATAAAGGAGCAAAATAAAACAAATAATGCCATGCATATATCTATGAATATCGACTGTCATTCGGTCGATAGTTTATCAATCATCCATCAACTACAATTTTACATGTTTAAAAATATTGAAATCCAAAAATTAATAATTATTGTAAAGAATTTGACTGATAATAGTGTAATAACACAGCAATAAACAATAAAACAGGGACGTATAAAATATAGATAAATGGACGTGCAACTTCCAAGATACTTAAAGTTATGGAGGGTTAGAATTAAGTAATACCATTCTATTAAACCAGATAAAAATTGAAACTTAAATTACTGATTCTCTTTTTGTTAAGGATTATAATTTCAATAAAAAGGCCGAAAACAATGTTAACACTTATAGCTTAGAACTATCCCAATTTTAAATGTTCATTTTCCTTTTCCCTTTTGCATCAGAACGCGCTGAACTATGAAGAAACAAGTAACTAACTGTAACAAGAGAATGTTCCTTTTTTTATAACCACCACTTCTTCTATCGTTTCTAACACAATTTGTATCGAACGTAAACACGATATAGTATCGAATAAATGAACACTGACGATGGTTTAACGACATGGATGGATAGACTTTACTCCCCCACGCGACATTTACTCTGTTACTAAAACGAACGACTTTCGATCACATTGGAAGGCGATACGCCATTCAGCCGGCTAACAACGCGCACACTAATACGGTTCTGAAGATCTTGTCTGGTGTCGTCAAGGTACTGGAACGACCGACGAATAAGATGTTGATAGAAAATGGTCTAGACTACGAGGGAACTGAAGTTCCCTCGGTAATGTCTGTATTATCGTCTTTTAAACGGTTAAAATTGTCGCATAAATGAAAATGGGAGAGTAACGTTTCTTTTTTTTTCTGGTCGTTCTTTGGGGTCTAATGGTCACCCATTTGAAGAATTAACATTTCCACGATACTTTTGAACAGTATTTTTCATGATTTTGCAACTGTGTATAAGCTAAATGGTACGCTCGAAGAAAAAGAAATCAAACAAATTTGAAAAGCAGGTGGAATAAGCGTGATCATCTTCGATTTTAAAATTTGCATTTCATTGAAAACTGACGGCTATTCGAATAAAAAAGTTACGATTTTCAGCTTAATTGTCTCTATTGTTTAATTATAAAAAATGGGATAGTATTTTTGGAAAATCAGATAGACGTGTCATATAATGCATTTAAGAATATTCTGTTTCAATTTTAGGCAAATTTATCAATTGGCTTGTTTAACTATAATATCAACTATTTTAGAGAATCCAGTCTTGAGAAAAAACGCGTTTGAAGGTAGCAGATATGAATGTGTGAATTCTTTGAATCCTCTACAATACCATATAAGATATATTTTATATTTAGAGTAATCTCCATTATTTTTTCATTTATTGGGTAACTGAGGAATTACTTTTATTCAAGAATACGGCGGTTTTTAGTTAATTTTGTCTGAACTTTACGAAGAAAGGCACCGAATTAATTTTTACATCTAAATATATTTTACAATTCTCATTTTACCTCCTTACGGTTACAGTATTACATTATATTGTTGTACTATCACATTCTTAGTAATTATTATGCTTATAATAATTATACATCTTTTCTTCTCTCGTCAAAACGTAAAGCTGCAATCAATTGTAATATTTCTTCTCATGAACAAAAAAAGGTCGAATTAAACTGACGCAACCCGATTGATATTCCAGATATCGACCTAAAAAATTATTAAAATACGCTCTGAAAACTTTAAACTCGCTTATTTACGTAAGAATCAGAATATCGATTTGTCTTCTATTCCTCATGGTTGCATGAATAAAGTCACAAATACGCGATATCGATCGATAAACGCTAGCTGAACGAAATCACGATGTCGCGATAGCTGCTGTCAAAGTGTCAATGGAAACTCTCGTTTGCACATTTTCGAAATAAATACAGCAAATATCTACGGAGTAAGAAGTTTTCCAGTACATTATCGGCGAAGATTTTTATTTCCTCCGATAACTTCTATGAAAGTTCAGGCTTGCGGTTTTATAACGCACTGTATAAATCTTGGTGAAGTATTCGCAGGGAATGTACACCGTCAATTAGAAGAAAGAAAAGTCGTAAAGGGCGAAAGTACCTAGAGCAAATGGATGATACTTCGAAGTACAAACTGCGCGATCCTTTTTCAAGTCAGCGAACACATTAGATGGCACACTTAAAGTGGAGGAGTTCAAGGACAAGTTTCTACCATACAAAAAAATATTTTATATATTTTTTTTATTATATATTGTTCATAATATATTGTTTTTTTATTATATATTATTTATAATATTTTATATGGTTTTCTTTATTATGTGTTACACAGATCTCGTATAAATTATTTTTTGTTAACATTAACGTTAACGTATACAAAAGTGAACATAATATTAACATTTCACACAATTTAGGGTAACCTACGCAATTTGTTAAAGTTGTGAATATTTGTTTACTTACCTGTAACAAGAAATATTTATAAGTACAGTTTTGCATCATGTTTTTAACAATAAAATTGTTTGGTTTTAATAACCTGCTATTATTTAGTTCATAATCCTTTAGCTTTTAAGACTGCTGCAATGCGGTTTTGCATACTCTGTATTAAATTTCAGCAATAATCGGCATGAATTTCATATCATTGTTCTTGAATTCTCTTATATGTATCTATACTCGTGTAGTTGTAAAGAAAGGTTTTGGTAATGACGTCCTATCTGCCATTTAAAAGGTTTTAACAAACCATGAGAACTACGGTAACAATTTACTTGCTACTTAATTACTTTATTATTAAATTACTAAATTACTTTACTTATATGTATATCTCTTTTCCACATGATGTAGTACAGTTACACTTCCTTTATAAAGGAATTGTTCACGTCAATATTTAATGACATATTTTATGAGAAAACTTACAACTGGTACTGCTGGCTGCTTTTTACGGAAAGTGATCTGTTACATTTTGAGAGAAAAATGAGATGGCTATAGGAAGCTGTTTAATAGCAACTACTATTGAAACTTCAAATCCTTTTAAAGAACGTAATTACAAACTCGCATAAAGCTCCATTAAAATACGTTTTATTATCTGGAAGCCCATCATCCCACTATTACCTTACTTGTTTCCCCATTGTATCCCCTCTATTGTTGCAAACATCGATAAAGCGAACGAACATTAGTCCTTCCTGTCATTAGGCGTGTTTAGAATAAATATGTATATACATATGTATATATATACATACATACAACCATATATACATACACACATACATACAGAAATTATTATATATATATATTATAATAATTATATGTATGCATGTATATAAGCCGAAACTTTTGTTAACTTGTGTTTTGATGTGTTAGAAAATTGCAGATAGTATTGTTAATCAAAAAAAGAAAAAAACGAGAGAAAGAACGACCAAACTATTGATTAATGCACTGACAAATGCGAACGAACTGCTGTACCCGAAAACATTTTAGTCGTACTTGTATTCACTTTAATTCCTCTCA